>CM070534.1:33498875-43498875 GCA_036346415.1 Raddia guianensis
TGAGGAAACTTACTCTCCGGTCATGGGCAGTATTACCTTTAGATATCTTATTTCAATGGCAGTTAATATGAACTTAAGAATGAAATTAATGGATGTTGTGACCGCTTATCTTTATGGTAATTTAGATTCTGAAATCTATATGAAGGTACCTGAAGGTATCCCCGTCCCGAATGACGATAGAGCCAATAGAAATCTATATAGTGTAAGACTTGTTAAGTCTCTATATGGACTAAAACAGTCTGGGAGAATGTGGTATAATCACTTAAGTGACTTTCTCTACAAGAAAGGCTACGCAAATAATGAAGATTGTCCCTATGTTTTTATACGGCGATTCCCGAACGGATTTTACATAATCTCCGTATATGTAGATGATCTGAATATCATCGGGACAAACGAAGAAGTTGAAGAAGCATGCTCTTACTTAAAGTCTGAGTTTGAAATGAAAGACTTAGGTAAAACTAAGTATTGTTTAGGCTTGTAGTTCGAGCATTTTTCTCATGGGATCTTGGTACACCAGGCTACCTATATTCAGAAAGTATTAGGGAAGTTTGGTTTTGACAAAGCATATTCCTCCAGAACCCCTATGATAGGAAGATATTTGCAAAAAGAAAATAACCTCTTCCGACCTAGGGAAGAGGGGGAGGAAATCCTCGGGCAGGAAGTCCCGTACTTGAGTGCAATAGGAGCACTCATGTATCTTGCTAACAGTACACGGCCTGATATAGCTTTTACCGTAAACACGTTGACTCGATACAGTGCAGCACCCACGAAGATGCATTGGAACGGAATAAAGGTTATCTTGCGATATCTCCGTGAAAACATTGATCTTGGCCTGTTATACAGGAAGAACCAATATATGAATATTGTTGGTTATGCCGATGCTGGATACCTTTCGGACCCGTATTCTGATAAATCTCAAACTGGGTATGTTTTCCTATGTGGTGGCACTGCAATGTCATGGAAATCGTCCAAACAAACGCTAGTGGCTACGTTCACAAACAACTCGAAAATCATTGCATTATATGAAGCATCTCGTGAATGTGCATGGTTAAGAAGAATGGTGAAACACATTCTGCAGTCATGTGAATTACCTATTGAGCAAACCCCTACAATTATCTATGAAAATAATGCCGCTTGTGTTGCACAAATGCAAATGGGTTATGTGAAAAGTAATCTTACTAAGCATATCGACCCCAAGTTCTTTTATGCGCATGAACTGTATAAGTTGAACGAAATTAGTATCCAGCACACCAAATCCTATGAGAATTTGGCTGACCTGTTCACTAAATCATTGCCTACTGCCTCCTTTGAAAGGTGTGTTAGAGGCATTGGAATGATCAGGCTCAAAGAAGGGCTGAATTCAGGGGGAGATACTTCACACGTCCAGAATTAAAACTTTAGCATGAAGCCGAAGTACCCAACTCGATCTAAAAGATTGAATGTAATGTCGGGTGGTTTGTACTCTTTTCCCTTGGTGAGTTTTCTCTGAAGTTTTCTCACATAAAGTTTTTAATGAGGCAAATCGTGCGCACGGCAAACGTATGCTATGTTCTCTTTCTCCAATCCTTTTTCCCACTGGGTTTTTGGATGGAGTTTTGATGAGCCATATGCATCTCGCTGGCAGGGTCCAAGGGGGAGTGTTGGAAAACCATCGGGGGCCCGCCCGGCCGGCTTCGGACAAGAAGAAGGCGCGGCTAGGGCGTGGCCAGCTCCTCCCACGGTGGGTCCCACATTGGATCTGGCCTAAACCCTAAGCAATACTATAAAAGAAGAGGTGGAACACCTATTGTATAACAGATCTGAAAAATAATAAAGAGAAGCCCCACCCTATATCTCTGTGTCCCCTGTGATTTTAATCTTTCTCTGTGATTGATTGTCCACGTTTATATCTCGGACTACACCCGGTAGCGAGGTTCCTCAACATATAGTAATTGGTCCACAAAATATTGTCACATGTGCTAACATATTTTTATTTTCCTATAAAAACATGCTCATATGTTTGATACTCCCTCCGTTCTTTTTTGTTTGACGCTTTTGACTTTTGAACACATCTTTAACCATTTATCTTATTCAAAAAAATTATGCAAATATCATTTATTTTGTTGTGATTTGTTTTATCAATAAAGATACTTTAAATATGATTTATTTTTTGCATGTTTGCACTAATTTTTTGAATAAGACGAATGTTGAAAGGCATGCTCAAAAGTCAAAGACGTCAAACAAAAAAACAGAGGTAGTATATCAGTTTGCCCATAGTTGAGAGGACCTTGCATATTTACCCCGTAGTTGAGAGGGCCCCGAAGTTGAGAGGTGTTGCATATGTGCCTCATAGTTGATTGACTCATAGCAAGAGTGCCCCATTTCCAATATTTGAGCAAATTTCATAGGTTTAGATAGGTTAAAAAGGTCTTTATGTCCCTCCTCCCCCATATTAGGAGGCCATGGTCATGGAGGGCATTATGTGCCCTCTTTTGCTTGAATTTTATTGCGGTTAATGCTGAAATATGAATTTCATGTACAAACATGCTAAAATATGGTAAATTTTATTTAAAACCATGCACCCTTGTTGTTGAAATGTGCACTAACCTTACAAGCAAAGAGGAAGTACATAAAAGTCTTTTTACCTATCCAAACCAAAGGATCTTGCTCAAAATTATGAAATATGACATATTTGCTAGGAGGCAAGCCACTATTGGGTATATATATGCAACACTCAACCACGGAGGAAATATGCAAGGTCCTCTCAATTATGGGACAAGTATGTAAATTCCTCCTATTCAATTGGTCTACTAAAACATTGTACATTGGGACCTGATTTTATTAAACCGAACCCCTCTATGTTAGCGGTTCATATCCCAAATATCAGTGCGCGTACCCATAGTAAAATAGAGTAATGATATTGATTCAGAGCTGCATTAGGTAATAAAGTACATCAGAGTGCGGAGAAGCAACATATTATATTACTTCAGAAATACAAGTCCTGTGTAATACAAAACGAAACTTAGTAGAACCTAAAAGTAGCGCCCCATCACGGCTATAGGCACACACTGATCGAAAGCAGCTAGTAGTCTAGACCACCCTTCAGGAAGAAAACAACGTAGTCCTACAGCTCCTCATACTCCTAACCCGCTCACGATCGAAAGAGCTGCACATGAAAGGTGGGGTTAGCATGCGAACGCTAGTAAGTTTTTCCTAAGAAAGGCTAGGCTTAGGATCATATCCAATGAAAGCTAAGGGTTTTTTTATATAAATGCAGTTTACTAACAATTGAAAAGCATTTAAGAACACATACAAAAAATAGATAGCATATCTCATGATTATATTGAACAACAATAACCACACCAAAGTTCCCACCTCAATAACTCATGCATGCCTCAAGTCTCAACAACAACACAAGTGCTAAAATCACGCTACCCAATTCGAATTTATTAAGTTGAACCTACATTGTGAAATACCACCAAGTCACCTTTAACCATGGGCATGGTCATTCGAGTGGATTTACACTATGCAGAGGTTGTACGCTTTACCCACACAACACAACAAGCTATGTCGAGACCTCTTAGATATACACACTAGCCCATAGGGTCCCACGATAACTATGGCCCAACACATCTCACGTGCTGTGTTATGGTCCGAATGAGTTAACCATTACCGTGTACTCTACCGAAGTGCCCTCTAGCTGGCATTTCTGGACCTTCATGAAAGACGTCGCAGCATACTCTCCCCCCACACCACCAAAACACTAGCAAATATAGGTCCATTGATACCCTGCGGTGCGAGCATACATATAAATTTGGTCAAATGGTTTCATTCCCATGTGTGGTTGAACGAGAATTCTTAGTTAAGTGTATCACAATCATTAGTCCTTAGTCTCGAAGTGGTGACCAAACACAAACCTACATGTTGTGCACGAAGACACACACCATACAATCAACCGCCCCCAATCCCTATTATTAGTTGGTAAAATTTTTTGAACTTTTTCTGTGGCTTTCAACATTACATATTATGGTGTTCTTTGTTGCCTCAACGTGGAATTATTATTCGTATATATTGACATGAAAATTCACTCGAGGAATTGGTACTCAAGGGGCTGAGGACGGCTATGTTGAACTACAGTATAGGAATAAGATGAGATCTGCTCTACTGGAATTAATTAACTTGTATGTACGTACGTACATGATTCAATTTCACCCGGGTACAACACAAGGCAAAATAGCTAGATTTGTCTAGCAAGATCGGCTCTGCTGGCTGTTCACCTATATGATTAGATTGGAATTGATCTTGTATATACAATATGATCATGACACATGACTCACACATGTGTACTTGGGACTAATATATTTTGCACTCAGATACTGACCCGTCTGATCGTGGTTGGTGGCATGATTCAGGAGTCTTACGTTTTTTTTTTTGGAAACAGGTGGGGCATATGTGACACCCGGAAGTGTAATCTATAAATAGGTCCCTACCCTCTAGCCTCAAAAGCAATTGTGAGCAGCACCACGGAAAAGGCAGAGGAATAGAAGGTAAACCTCATAGACCACAAACTCTAACAAAAATTTAATTAAAGGTTAAAGAACCAAACACAAATTCTCAGATACCAAATGCATAGATCTCACAATGATTTTCTTTATCATCACAACAGCGGAAAAATGCTCTAACTAAGAATTGCTAAGCCATCTAAAATTTAAAACAGTTGGGATAGAATATAAATAGACCCTAATGGTTGGTTGTGACAGTGGTACACGCTCCGGTAATCAAGACATGCACTAGGAATATCTAAGAAATGTAAGGCAATTTAATTAATTCCCTCTTTGATCCCTTGTTTAGTTTTAGTTAGGAAATTTTAACTATCTTTGAAAGTGGTATGAAAAGGCAAAATAAATTATTTAAAAATATTTTTTAGATCTTTGAAAAAAAACTCTACGAAGTCCCGAAAAAATATTTTTGAAATTATAGTGAACGGTCAATACAAAAATAACAAAACTGCAAACCAACAAAAACTAAAACTAAACAAGGGACCAAAGAGGACCTAAATAGCAATTTCTGCAAAAAAGCAAGAAATTGGGATTTCTAGGGAAAGACTTGCCTTTGGCAAAATGTTGCTTCTGCTGGATATCGGCGACATCAAAGTACGCACTAGGGGTGGAAACGAGCTGGGCCGGGCCAAGATCGTGCTCGGCCCGGTCAGACCCGTATTTGGACGGGCCGGGCCTGGCTCGGCTCGACCGTCGAGCGAGCTTTGAAAGGTGGCTCGGCCAGGGCCATTATTGGCTCGCGAGCCAGCCCGTCGGCTCGGCGAGCCGGCCGACCAGCAGCAGAAGCAATGCAGCAGCATCTGCAAAGGATGGAAACGTATGGCCTGAGGATCACGAGATGGCTCGACAAATTAACAAGAGACATAGCTATTGCATTTCAGATGGTGTCAGATAGACATGCTCGAAAGTATGTTCTCTGCTGCCTGAGCTTGGCAGCAGAGGTCACAAATTAATTAACCAACCTTGTCCATGTCAGCATCGTCAAACAGAAGACACTAATAAATTGGACAAAGCAGAGACTATGATCATCAACGGAATACCAAAAAGATGCATGAAATGCAAGGGGATTTCACAGTTGGATACTTAGGTTTGCATCTGCTCCTGCTCGGACTATCGGAGCCGCGCCCGCGCAGGGAGGGAACCCGCCAGCCGCCGGAGGCCCGGAGCCCGTAGCTGGACGTGGAGAGCCTCGGAGAAGCACCGGGATTGGGAGGGCGGGGCGGCGGGGCCTGGGTGGCGGCGCTCGGAGCCGCACCCGCGCAGGGAGGGAGATGGTGGAGATGGTGATGGAGGGCGCGCTCACCGCCGCCGGCCCGCCGCGCCCCTTCTGCCCTTGCCCCGTTGCTCGCCGGCGCCGCCGTCCGCCTAGGTCTCTCCGTGATTGAGAGGTGAGAGATTGAGAGGTGACTGCTTGGCTTCTGAATTCTGCTGCCTGTTGGCTATTGGGCTGTGCCGCCGTGGGCTGTGGCGTGTTGCCTTGTTGGGCTCGAACGGCTCGGTATTCGAGCCGAGCCGGCCCGTTTACCAACGAGCCTCACAAATTGGCTCGGCCCGAGCTCACACAAACCTCCGAGCTAATTCGAGCCGAGCCGAGCCTAACCGAGTCTGAGCCAAGCTGCGAGCCGCGAGCTTCTTTTCCGGCCCTAGTAGCTCCTTCATCATCCACGTGATCTAGCGTGTATGCAAAACAAGAGAACAACAATAAATAGAAGGAAAATATATAAAAATAATAAATAAATTACATAAAGATTACTGGAGGAAGGTATGGTTTTTTTGGATTTATTAAAATTTTGTCAGATTTGGAGTTGGATAAATCTGCAGTGAAATAGCAAAGGAACACTCAAAAAATGGAAAAACGCCACTATCCACAGACTACAGCCCATCAGTGTACTCAGGCTAGCATGTACTGGCCCATTCGGCGGGGACAAGAGAGAGTGAGAGAGATATGGGAAGGGGGAGAGAGAGAGAGAGAGAGAGAGAGAGAGAGAGAGAGAGGGAATTGGGAAGGAGGACGACGCCACGCCAGGGACGCGCGCGACAGACCAAAGAGGATTGGCGACAAGGCAAAGACCTAGAGAGAGGAGGGGAGAAAGGGATATCTGGAGGAGGGAGGGGGATACTGCGGGAGAGAGAGAGAGGGTTGTGGGAAGGCACTCCAGCGGACGGTGGCTCCGACTGCAGAGGCGACGTGACGGCAGGTGAGGACGACGCTCTGCTGGGGTGAGGGAGAGAGAGAAGGTAGATCGGGGTAGAGAGAGAAACAAGGGAGAGGGAGTGCACGGAAGAGAGGGTTAGAGAGAGGAAAGAAGGATAGCAGCAATGGTGTCGCTCCAGCGATGGTGGCCAATGGCGAGTCGACGCATCGGCGATGGTGATGAGCCCGTCCGCAAGGAGCGGCGCTTCGGCAGACATGCAGCAGTGACAACATGCATGCATGGTGATGGCAAGATTTAGAAGGAGGTTCCAGACGTGCAAGTCAGTGGGGAGGCGGGGTTGACACGGAGGATGACAGCGCCGGCAGGGGCAATGGCATGCAGTGGTTAGCAGTAGCTACTATCACACTAATACAAACACAGCCGTGAGGAGAAGAAGGAAGAAAGAAGGAGGAAGTATGAGGAATGAGGAGAGATGCTCACCAGGTCACGGGTCACTAGCTCCGACTCGCTCTCTTTCACCGATAGCCACCTCCTCCTCTCTCACAAGAGTTTTCTCATCTGGCCGTCCGCGATCGTCGAGCTAGGGTTAGCCTCCAACGACTTCGACAGCCTGTAAGGAAACAACGCAAGGAAGGAGGAAGGTGGCCGGTTGGTGAAAGAGAGTGGGGACGAGGGTGATAGGTTGGAGAAGGCCGAATGGGAGGAGGAGAGCAGAGGGAATGAGAGATGGAGGGTGGAGATGTGAGAGAGAGACAATAGGGAGGGGAGGCCGGATTGAGGAGGGAGCGTGTTGGAGACGACAGGGAGAGAGTGCCAAGTCGCGAGGGTGGCAGGGGAGAGAAGGCCGGTGGAGGACAAAAAATGAAGGGGGATAGAGAGGAGGGAATGAGCCGGGTGGAAGAGATAGAAGGAAAATAGAAAAGAAAGGAAGAAAAGGAAAAAAATAAATTAATTTTTAAAATATTAAAATACATTTTGAAATTGACATGCTCATTTTAAAAATTTAAATATAACGATGCTACACTATCATAGACAATCGAAAACATTTAAATTTGCCTCACCACATCTTGCTCGTATAATTGTTGAAATATCTAATTTTTATATTGTAACATACTTATATGTCTGCTAGAACAATTTAATTGATGTACTGGAACATTATCATACAAAGACTAAAAGACATACATATAACCGTTGGGATGTTTTAATTTATCTACTGAAACATGCTTGTATACCTGCTAGATCAGTTCAATTGGTCTACTAGATCTAGAATATATGGTTGCCCTCCGATCCGCCGCCGGGTCCTCGTCTCCCTCGCCACCCCAAGGCCGGGCGGGGCGGCGGCGCCCCCGCCCAAACTGGCCGCCATTGGATCCGCGGACATCGCCTTTGCGCCCTTCCCCGTCGGGTCCTCGGTTTCGTCGCTTCCCCCAGGCCGGACGTGGTGTCGTCGCCCCGCCCCTTGTTTCTCTGGTGATTCCACTCTGCTACAAACCCATTGTTGAATCCAAAACAGCATAGGAATCACAGTGAATTTCCCTTGCTTTTCTTTTTCTCTAGCTTAGATGATCAATATGGGACTTTTGTGATTAGCAAGTTCGACCATTGTTCTATTTTTAAAAAAATTAGGAGAAACATGAACAACAGAATGCAGGGATATATATTTTTTGAATCGTTATATGTTAATTTTGGCCTCATTGAGCTGTGTAGCTATTTTTTGGGCTGGACTAAACATACCTATTGAATGAAGATGCATTTGAATGGAATATACGATTTTATGTCTTGCAGGAATGAATTTTACCATTAAATTTCTGTTTTCATGAAATGCTTTTGTTATCGAAGAGGCTATTACTGAGTGTCTCATAGAGTGGAGTATAAAGGGCAAACTTTTCACTCTAACTCTAGACAATGCTAGCAACAATAATGCAGCATGCAGATTGTTGAGGGAGAACTAAGAACATGACCTGATGTTCATTGGTGAGCACTTTCATGTCAAATGTTGTGCGCACATACTAATCCTTGTGGTACAAGATGGAACGTGTCAAATTCATATGGCGATTGAAAAGATACACCATCTGCTTAGACATATTGATTCCTCCCCTTCAAGAGTTCAGTCTTTTAATATGATTGTTGATAGGATGGGACTTCCTACAAAATCTGGTTTTGCACTGGATGTTCCAAATCGTTGGAACTCTAAGTTTAAAATGATTGGACAAGCTATAGAGTACAGAGTAGTTCTTAATAGATATGCTGAAGGAAAATTTGAACCTTCACCGACTGACCAAGAGTGGACAAATACTGAGGCAGTATGGGAATTTCTCAAAGCATTTGAAGAAGCTACAAAAACAGTACCAGCTGATAGCAAACCCACTTCTCATCTATTCTTGCATATCGTGCTTTGTATGAGTCATGCTTTTGCATACTAGAACTGATAAATCAGTGATTCATAATTTGTTAAGTATTGGGAGAACAATTTCAACATTACTCTTCTCGTTGCCACTATATTGGACCCTTCAAAGAAACTTGATTACTTGTAATTCTTCTATGAGTGAGTGTCAAAATGTTGATGAAATTGATAGCAATGTGGAACAAGCTATAGATCGGATGAAAAACTATTTTCAAAAATATGAGCTGATTGTAAAAAGGCATATTGTGCACTCAGTGTATAGTACTAGTGATGCTATTCGTAGTTTTGGTTCTCCAGTTCTTGGTAAGAGGAAACTCGAGGAAGAATTTGCTCAATATATATCGCAAAGGAGAGGAAGGCGTGAGCCATAATCAGGGCTTGACATGTATTTAGAGGAAGAGTTTAAAAAATACAAGGATTTTGATATTTTGATGTGGTGGAAGCAACACGCTGAGAAGTATCCTATATTATCTATGATAGCTCGAGATTTTCTTGCAATACCGCTATCCATCGTGTCATCTGAGTCAGCCTTTCGTTGTGGTGATAGGATTCTTGAGGATATTTGAAGCACATTGTCACCTAAGATGCTTGAAGCTTTAGTGTGTGCAAAAGATTGGCTTACAAGAATTCCAAATAGTGAAGGTATGGTAGCTATTGCTATGTAGCTGTTGGCTTACAAGAGTCATGAAACTAAATGTGCAGATCAAATAATGAAGGTACTCTCTAAAATCTTATGTAATTTTAATATGTTGAATGCTCTTGTGCATCTTTCTTAGTCTCAACAATGCACCACTGCAAGTGTTATTTGTAACATCTGTTTTTAAAATGCAACATCTGTTTTAAATGTAACATCTACCTGTTACTTTTGAAGGTTCAGATCTTATTAATGATGCAATATATGCAATTTTTACTATGTACAACATCTCTTCTAAAAATGCAATATCTGTATTTTATATATTAATTAGCCTTGAGTCCTATGTAATTAGTACATTTTGGTAATATTGGTAGGCAAGCAAGTTCTAATCATGTCCTCGAACATGTTGGAGGCTTCGGTTACTATTGAAGCTAATGAAGGCATAGATGTAGCGCATTATTACAGCCAGTCCTTGTCTGCATGTTACATTCTTTTGACAACTGTGTCCATCACTGAAATAATGATTTGAGCTCTTGAGGTTGTACCTTAGGAATTTTTTATGAAGGTGCCAAACTAACCATAACTATTGCATCCTAATACTTTGTTCTGCTATGTGCATCCTAATACTTTGTTCTGATATAAATTGTCTCCAATTTGGAAATCCTTTAGAAGTTAGCTAATTAAACTTGCTAAAGTAGACATCCTTTTAAGTTTATCCTTTGTTGGAATTGTTGGATTTTTTACATTTTAATTCTAAACAAGTGTTCCATGCAGATAGCTAATTGCACTCTGTTTTGTTACCATTTTAGGGACTTTGGCTTCAAGTCCCATGCAGCTTGTTGATGAAGCTTTATGACCACCCTCATGTTTCAAGCAATAGACTGCTTGCTGTGTCTTCATCCTATCACTGATAAAGAGATTGCGTTGGAAGCGTGGTTGTTTAAAAAGAACTACTTAGAAACTTGTCTCTAATTTGCTGTTAAAGAGATTGCATTCTCTACATATTTTGTGTATGTGTGCACTAAGACATTGCCAATATTATACTACTGCTAGTACCGTTGCGTTGTGCTATGAATTGATCTTGATAGCAGTTTTTCCCTTGTGCGATTTATAGCAGTATTATATCAGTATCAATTGATATTAATAGCAGTTTATCTCCTTATGGGATTTGTCGGGGATAAAATCACGGCCCATTGCCATGTCCCACTCCCTGACGGCCCAATCGAGTAGCCTCCTAGGGCCCACTCCCTAATGGGCTCTATCAGGCCCATGTGCATCCGGTCGAACAGCTTCCTGGTTAGCACGGTGCGTAATGGTCTAGGATTCCTGTTCGAGTCCGACTCGAGCAAGAGTTCTGCACGGCTACATGAAGACTCGGACGTATTTTCTCGGATTGGAGTAGACGTCGTGATCCCTAAGAATTGGAGTATGCCTTATCTACCTCGGGATGTATTTGGCATGGGTACGAGTCCGTTACATCCTCATCCCGGCCCGATTGTCCCTCGGTAGGTCGGTTGTTCAACACTATATAAACAAGGTCCCTACGGCAAGTAGAGGGACCGGAAGCCAAGCCAAGATCGCATATTACTTCACTACAGGAAAACGAAGAGTTTTCGTCGGCCCATATTAATTTCGTCGGTTTTAGAAAACCGACGAAAATAAGGTTGTAATTTCGTCGGTTTTACAAAACCGACGAAAATAAAGCTATAATTTCGTCGGTTTTACAAAACCGACGAAAGGTTTTCTGAAACCGATGAAAATAGAGCTTTATTTCCGTCGGTTCCGGTCGACGAAATAAAGCCCACTCGGCCCGTCTATCCACTCGCAGCCTCACACTTGCGCATCAACAGCTTCTCGGAACGAGACCGCCTCAATCCCCCCAAAGTCGAGCGCCTGCGACTCTCCCCCGACCCGAGCGCCGCCGCCGCCTTCGCTGGCCCCCTCCCTCTCCCTCTCCGGCGGCCTCGTCGGAGGAGAGAGGGAGGGGACCCGAGCCCGTCCTCCCTCTCAGGTCTCCCCCTTCCTCTCTCCCTCTCCTCTCCTCTCCCGTTCTCCTCGTTTTCCCCCTTCCTCCGTCGGTTCGGCCAAGGTTCTCCTCTCGTTCACGGCGGCTCGCCGGCGTTGAGGGGCCCAGAGGCGAACTAGACGCCGGGTTTTGGTGGAGGAGGTGGATGGTGAGCTCGAATCTGGAGGGGATTGGATCTAGATCTAGGTTTTTAGGGGTAGCTGTTAGGGTTTGCCGTCGCGCCCTAGCCTAGCCTAGCCGCCGCCGCCGCGCCGCGCCGTCGCGCCCTAGCCGCCGAAGCCATCTACGTCCTCTTCTCCGGCGCCAAGATCCCGACGGCGGAAGTGGGGCAGGAGATCATGGACCTCGCCGGCCCGTCGACTCGGCTGCCGGCGTGGTTCACGGAGGAGGACCTCGATGCCGACGCCTCCCTCAACCAGAACTCCGGCTTCCGCTACCCACTGCAGATGCCGTACAGGTAACAGCACACCCCGATCTCTCAGCTGCCATGGCAAGAACTTGGAGCTCGTTAATTGCTGCTTCCATGGACACACGAGGCTTTTGACAGGATACCGAACCTGCTTGATGGCGATGGCAAGTGCGTGCGGTGTGCACGATTATAACCTGAGATTGGTAGATCGTGGGATGGCACGTTCCTAGCAATCCAGGTTTCTATCAGTAGTTTGTTTCTACTTATTTTGCAGAGTGTTCTTTCAGTCTTTGTGTCAATGAAAAAACGAGAGCAGAAAATTGCCCCAAAACCTTTGCTAGCTAACTCTCAGTTCTTCAGTTTTTCCACTTTCTGTATTGTGCCGGATTGCCTAGAGTTGATCAGGTGGCGTGAAGAAATGGCTCTGAATTTGCATTTGTTCAGTTTGCTCCCGCTGCTCTGAATTTGAATTTGCCTCTGTTGGTTTAAGCTTGCTCCTGTATTTGCAGATGGTCGTTTATGCTGTCGTGCTCCGTGTATAAGATTTTTTTTTTGAGAATTGATGTATAAGATCAAAGTTCCTTGCCCCATTATTGTAAATTGATTAGCATGCTATTGTAAATTGATTAGCACATTGTTATAAATTGGTTATCACATTATTGTAAATTTAGGCTAAGATTATAGTAAAATTTATAAATGTTTTATTGTAAAGGCATTATCACATTATTGTAAAGTTCTATTTGCTGTATTCCATAACATGCTTTGCTGTATTCCATAACATGCCTTTGGTAATATCTATCTCTGTTTGAAACAGGTCAAACTTCTATTTGCTGTTGAACGTCAGCTCTGTGACCAAGTTTTGGATTGCAGCCAATCTTTGAGGGATAAATGCTTTGCTGCGATAACTAAGAATAGTTTAGCCACTCTACTCAGTTTTGGAGAGGCAATTGCTATGAGTAAAAGATCACCAGAGAAGTTGTTTGTTCTTCTAGACATGTACGAGATAATGTGTGAACTTCAAACAAAGGTAAATTTCTGATTCAAACCTAGCTACCCGCAACTTAATTTACAGTTCAACCACCAATCTTGGGTGTATAATGATAACAGAACTATATGGATGCTATTTGATGAACTTGCTGTTAAATTCAGTTTGTATTTGACACAAATTTTAGACCCCTGGCCCCATCACACAACTTGTGCTTGTCTGAATTTTGGCAATGCCTTAACAGCTTGGTTTGCTTGGATTTGATGACATTTCAGCTGATTAACTGTTAAAACTAAAAAGTGTTTCAGTCAGGTATTTTTATACTAGAATGTCTCAAGTGTGTTTATGCCTTCTGTACTATACTGTTACATGTAAAACTTGCATCCTTGTTTGTCATTTTCTATTGTATATCTGCTGGAAGTAGCTTTCCTTGATCTGGAAAAGTACCTGCATCTGATCATATATATATTCCCTTTTAGAAAAGCATTCTTTGCTTGCCATCTGCTGGACAGTTGTATAGAAGCACTATACATATGGCTTACAAAACTTGCTAAATCCATGGCACTTCATGTATTGACATAGCCATTTGTATGAATTTAAATGACCAATGTAGTTAAACTTATTATTACATTTAAGAAATTTCTATTGGTTTTGATGCTATATCGTATTGTTTACTTTTAGTCCTACTATTCTCCTGCTAGTATAGCTAGAAAAGTATTTGGAATAACAAGTTTGGATGTTTTGGTCTTGTGGATTTTGTATATCACTATCAGGAGTTAGGCTGTGTTGGAGGTAACAATGCTATTAGTTGATATATATGAAGTTCTGTATACACAGGTAATTATAATATGTGAACCAAATCAAGTAGCATTCTCAATATTTTTTGTGCAAGTACAGTACTGATACTTGTCAATAGTAAATAATTTAATTTGAATGAGTTAACTGATTACTCTTTTTTAATAACTATGTTTGCCTGCTTTATTAGCACATGCAAGTGGTTAATATTTACTGTGCTTTATTGTAGATGCTATCTGCATTGCTGAAGTGTGAAGACTTGGACTCTAGTCAGTTATAATGGTTATTTTTTCCATGAAACATCTCATGTG
The DNA here is from genome assembly GCA_036346415.1 of Raddia guianensis. NCBI lineage: Eukaryota > Viridiplantae > Streptophyta > Magnoliopsida > Poales > Poaceae > Raddia > Raddia guianensis. Next base: position 33,513,134 of record CM070534.1, read on the forward strand.
GTTGCTTTATACCAACATGTGTATTGTTTGGGTGTATTATGAGTCTATGTATTTGTGATGATATGAATTTCTGAATTTTTTGTGATTTTTTTGTGATTTTTTTCATATTTTTCTGGATTTTTCTATGTATTTCTGTAATTTTTTTTATATAAAAAAAATGTAATTTCGTCGGCTTTGGCCGACGAAATTATAGGCTACGTCAGCATTTCAACTGGATCGCAAACTATCGGATTGTAATTTCGTCGGCCTCAAAACCATTTAAATTGACTTAATTAAATCGACAGCAAGCGAAAAGTCTTATAATTTAAATCGTAAATTTTAAATCGGCATAATTTAGTTAATGACAAACCGGCGAAATTAAGTCAATTTCGTCGGTTTTGGCCCTATTTTCGTCGGTTTGTGGCTGATGAAATTATATCGGTTTACTGTAGTGCTTTTTGTACACCCAGAATCTCGTCGAGACCTGTTCATCTCGTCGAATTCCCTCTTGTAATCCTCTTTCATATAAAGAAGCACTGGACGTAGGGTTATTATTTCTCCGGAGAGGCCCGAACCATGATAAAAACCCTGTGTCTACTCGTTGTTTGTTGATTGCTGTTTGCCTTGCTAGGCAATGTCTTCTATCTCCCTTTCTCAATAACCTTAGTTGACTTGGGACCGATATCCCAACCGTCGACAGGATTTATATTCACCGTTGATATTTGTTCCACGTTACTTGCTTGATTCCCATTTGAAAAGATCAGGTGGAAGCTTGAATTCCCATTTTACAAGCAACCCGCACGTGCGGAATGGGTTTAAATGGGGTGAAACCCATGCGTGCAGGATGGGTTGGGTTAGGTAGGGGAAATCCGACGTGGGGTTGGTTTGGGTTGGGTTCTACGCACTATGGATGGGGTTGGGTTGGGTTGAAAATATTTTGTACTATAGAATGGGTTGGGCTGGATTGGGGTGGGTTTAGCCCCACTAGCAGGCCTAAACACCGTAGAGGGCTTGGTGACCAAGCCAAGTTAAGCAGAGCGCGGAGCGCCTCTCGTGAAATGAAAGAGGAACCAATAGAACCAACAGAGGCAACTAATATCACAACATTTCACCTCTCTTGGCACTACTATAGAAAAATATATGTATTATTTTGTGAGTTTCGGTTTGCGGCAAACATCGGTCGTATGAAATACAGCATTGCTGAACAGTTGCCATAACACTGTCATGGATATTTGCGACAATATATCTGAAAAGTGTGTAATATTTGTGAGCTTTACTGTTAGCTCAAATGGTACGTTACTCAAATGAAATATAATATCGGGTTTGCTAACGAGCAGGTGGTTGTTTTAAGTTTTTGAGTAGTTAACTGTTTTTTAGTTTATTTACACTTTTTTCACTCAGTTCGATAGTGGAAATTTAGTTATTTCGTATTTGAACAAATGTTTGTGTATATATGTCGGGGATTAAATTACGGTAATTGCCATGACTCCACTCCCCGACCGCCCGATCGAACGACCTACTGAGGCCCGGCTCCTCGGAAGGTTCTATCGGCCCATGTGCTTCTCTGGTACGCGGTGCGTAACGGCCTAGGATTCGTGTTCGAGTCCTACTGAACAAGAGTTCTCGACGGCCACGTGAAGACCGGGACGTGGTTTCCTGGATTGGATTAGGAGTCGTGATCCCCAAGACTAGGGTATGCCTTATCTACCTCGGGGCGTGCTTGCGCGTCTGAGTTTATTACGATCTCGTGGTTGGCGGTCCGATATTCCCCAGAGATCGGTTTGCTCAGACTATATAAACCAAGCCTCTACGGCGTGTAGAGGGACGAGTTTTACTGTTGGATCTAACTTTTAGCACCGATATACACCATAATCTCGCCGAGACTTATGCATCTCGCCGAGTTCCACCTGTAATCCTCTTTGATATAAAGAAAGGCCGGACGTAGGCTATTATCTCTCTGAGAGGCTGAACCAGATAAAACCCCATCTCTGTTCGTTCTTTGTTCGTGGTCGTCGGGCGTGTCTCTATCTCCTCCTTGAAGAACCTTGGTTGACTTGGGTCAATATCCCAACCGTCGACAGCTGGCGCCGTCCGTGGGGATACGCAGATCGAACATGTCGAACTGCATCAGCGACACGGAGATTCTTCCTGAGAACTACGACTCAGAAGGGCAGGATGTCTCTTCCCCTGTCAGATCGGATCGATCCCTTCGATCTTGATTGCTCGGGGACTGGATCAAAACTCCTTCTGGATCCCGGGGCTGTTCGCCTAGCAGTGGATGTCGGGAGAGAGCTGACCAGCACTTGGAACATCGACCAGCTTCGTAAGTTCCTCGTATAGGTCTTTCGTTTCCTAGCTTCGCGCTTTTTCTCAAATTTCGGGCCTTAGTTAGTCCAAGTCTCTCGGGCTGCCATGTAAAGTTCAACCCATTGAGCGGTGAATGCTCGCGGCCCCCTGCGGTCCTTCTCACCACTCGTCTTCTCAGACTACCTTTCTCTCTGGTAACACTTGATGGCTACCCGGTCTTGCGAACTCTTGACTCCGCAATCTTTAGGGTTTTCCCTGTCCGTATCTAACTTCAACAAGTTCCTAAACTTCGAGTTGCGTAACACGGCATCCAAATTTGCGGTTAAGCTCGCTCTCGTAAGCCTCCACGGCGGAGGCACTTACCGCTCACGGCACGACCACTTGGCAAAGCCTCGCTCGTAAGCCCTCCGCGCGAGGCACTTTCCTTGTTCGGTTACCTTGAATCGCCTAAGTTACGTTAACGAGTAGTTCTGGAACGAGTCGATCGAGATCTGGTGTCCTCTAACTCTCTACGCACGTGCTTGAAGTCGCAAGTTCGGTCTTCATGCATCGTCTGCATCGGGGCTAGGCGTCGCTCTTTCTCTTGTGCACTGTTCGAGTTCGCAACTCAGTCCTCGGCAGTACTGCACAACGAAGCCGGAGGTTAGGCTAAGCGTTCTACGGTTTTCCTTAAAACTTTCTAGCGCCGTCCTTGCTCTTGGTTTCTGCTCGTCCTTGTCTTTTCTTTGTTCTTTTTGCGCAGAAAAATTTGCTCGATCGATTCTCGCTCGATTCAAGCCACCTTTCGGCGGTCTTGAGTCAGCGGCCGGCTCCTCGGAGGATCGCCTCTCCTCGGTCGATTGGGACTTGAGCTGAATTTCGCAACCCCAGACGCGTTTTCAGTTCTCGGTTCCTTTCCTTAGCGTTGGTTTTCTAAAACCTCGTTGGTCTTCGCTCCGTGGCGCTCCCAGCGTCTTGAGCATGTCTTTTATCTGGCGGCGACACATGCGGCTCCGGTTAACCAAAGCGGTGCACCACCGATGGAGTTACGCCAACCGTAGTCGATTCTCGCCGCAACGGCATGCCTACGATGTCGATTCTCATCGCAACGGGCACTCTGGCGCTGGTTCCGCACTCGCGAGGCGACACTAACGCCGCACGGTCCATGCCCGGATAAGATTTCGCCTCGCCGTTTTGCTGCGGCTAAGGTCCCGGCGCCTTCCACGTTAGCGGTCTTAGCCACGCAGGCTGCACTTGCCCGCACACGCCTTTTTTATCCATGCTACGTCCTTCCTGGCACGGTAATCCAGAGCAATGCACCACCAACGGAGTCCTGCCCACCGTAAGCCGATTCTCATCGCAACGGGCACTCCTGGCGTCGGTTCCGCATTCACCGCGGTGACACTAACGCTATCAAGGGTCGTACCCGGAAAAAATTATGTCTTGTGCGGGTAGGTCGTCTTTTGCGTGTTTTCTAAAACTCGCTTTGCTCTTCTTGTAGCCTTTTCTTGCTCTCTTTTTTCCCTTGCTGCTCGTTTCTTGTTTGTCTTTTGCAGGAAATACAGGAACGGGGAACGTCAAACTCCGGTGATGGTCGCGGCGAGGTTCCAGGCTTCCCCACCAAAGTCGATGTTCCGCATCCTCTCTTCTCGCACGCGCTCGCGCATGCCCGGAACCGATTCACTTCACCACGTATGATTTGTTGCCTTTGCGTGCATCGACCTTCACAGTTCGGCTAAGTCAAGGTAGTCGCCACCAACAGAGTCCCGCCACCGTGGTCGATTCTCATCGCGAACGGACATGCCCACCGTAGCGATTCTCATCACAACGGGCACTCCAGCGTCGGTTCTCAGACTTGCCAAGACAACGCTATCACCGCCGCAAGGAATACGTCATGGGTAAGCGTTGATTTCACACGTTCTCTTGCGGCTCGATCGCATCGGGTTGTGATTCACCTCGTCACGCGGTTCTTCGCCGAGCGCGATCTCGTCCCCGCGACGAGCTCCGTGCTCGGGGCTGGATCACCTCGCACCGCTAGCTCTTCGCCGGGCGCGGGCTCCTACCGGCACGCGTCTTCGCTGGTCGCACTTTCGTTCCTTTAACGAGCTCCGTGCTCGGGGACTAGATCTCCTTACCTGGTTCCTTTGGCGAGCTCTATGCTCGGGGACTGGGTCACCTTCCTCCTCGTATGCATTGTCTGCTCCTGGCACACGATCTACGTCTGGGGGCACATCACCTTCGCTCCTGAGTATAACGTTTGCTCGAGAACGCAATCTCTATTTCCTCGGGCAAGCTCTAGCCCGAGAGATGATTCCCTTGATTTCGTTCATGCTTTTCTAGGTATCTTCATACCTGGATGCAGCAGCATGAGTCCGTCTCGCGACTTGCTATGTTCATTCTCCCGGAAGATCTGATCTTACCGGATGCGGTGGTACGCTCTTCACTACCAAGAATCAAATCCTCCTTGATGACGTTCACCTAAAGGAGATGATTCGCCTCGCCGCAGCAGCTCTTCGTCCGGGCCAGCGTCTGGTCCCCGCGACGAGCTCAAGCGCTTGGGAACCGGATTTTCGATTTCTACATCGAAGGTGAGTGCTCGCTTTCAGACGAGCGTTGCTTTACTCGACGCAACAGAGTTGCTTTCGGCCTCGGGCGGGTTTGTTCGGTCTGAACAAGTTTTGTTCGGTTGAACCATAACTGCTCGGTTATCTGTTGCACGCCTTTGTAGCAGAAAAATACCCTCTTCGTGACTTTGAGTCTCAAGAGGACGACCCCACTCTAGTGAGTCCTTCCACTTGAGTCTCGGGGCTAGTGTCGGGGATTAAATTACGACCCATTGCCATGGCTCCACTCCCCGACGGCCCAAGAAGCAACCTACCAGGCCCAGGCTCACTGGAAGGTTCTATCGAGCCCATGTGCATCCCGCGAAACGACCTCTGGCGGCGCGGTGCGTAACGGCCTAGGATTCGTGTTCGAGTCCTACTCGAACAAGAGTTCTGCACGGCTACGTGAAGACCCGGGACGTGGTTTCCGGATTGGATTAGGAGTCGTGATCCCCAAGACTAGAGTATGCCTTATCTACCTCGGGGCGTGCCAGCGCGTCACGAGTTTGTTACGATCTCGTGGTTAGCCCGGTCCGATATTCCCTCGGTAGATCGGTTTGCTCTGTACTATATAAACCAAGCCTCTACGGCGTGTAGAGGGACGAGTTTTACGACTGGATCTAGCTTTTAGCACCTGATATACACCATAATCTCGCCGAGACTTGTCTGTCTCGCCGAGTTCCACCTTGTAATCCTCTTTGATATAAAGAAAGGCTGGACGTAGGGCTATTATCTCTCCTGAGAGGCCTGAACCAGATAAAACCCCGCATCTCTGCTCGTTCTTTGTTAGTGGTTGTTCGCAGCCGCCTCCTATCTCCTCCTTGAAGAACCTTGGTTGACTTGGGTCAATATCCCAACCGTCGACAATATAGGTTGACAATAATCATTTTAAAGAAAAAGTTTCGATTTGGTACCTCAACTATGCACGCTGGATCACTTTGATCCATGAACCTCAATGCCAGACTTGTGAGGTCACTCATGTAACAAAACCGGGTTCGACCGATTCCTTGACCGGTCAAAACAGCGGTATTAGACTTGAGAGAGGAGAGATTTGAGAGAGAAAGTGAAAGATAAGGCAATAAGATGGATGACATGTGGCCATCAAGTCAGCAAAAATCCTACATGGATGCCACACAAGCAAAAAAAAAACTAAAACCACCCACTAACCTGGTCAAAGGACTAATTTGGCATGAGGGGCCTCACAAGCCTGGTATTGAGGTTTAGGGACCAAAGTGACATAATTGACGGACCAAATCGGCACTTTTTTCTTTTTTTAAATTTTCATCGATTAACTGGCTTGTTGTTGATTTTGTAAAAATTTGGTTTTTGAGCAGTTAATCATTTTTAAAATTTGTGTACACCATTTTTTCACTTAGTTCAATAGTTAAAATTTAGTTATTTTGTATTGAAAAAACTTATATAGATACTTACATTAATTTCTCAACTTCTTTCTTCACTAATTGTTTTATATAGAAACATGACGGATAAATTTTTAGGTTAACTATGTTGGGATATTCTCAAAAAAAAAACTATGTTGGGATATTTTACTTTACTTATATAATTGTTTGATATGTGTGTTTTTTGTTTTTTGTGATTATTAGTTGAGTGGGTGCTATTAATCTCACACACACACCTCACACTAAGTAGGAAAAATACCCGAAATAATCAACAGTTAAATAGAAATTAATAAAATAATCCACTGTAAAAGGAAATTACAAAAATATCCTCGGGTCCTCACACTGGTGGTGGTGCCACATCGGCACGGCCACATTGAAGTCGCCGCCACCCGGTGGTTGGCCGAGTCCGCCGCCCCGGGTGGTCATGGCCTCATTGTCCCGACCGCCCCTAATTACCCGGCGTTGCATGCAAAAGTGTGGGAAAAAATTATTAAAATAATACTGCCGACAATACGATGTGTAAAAAATATTAAAATAATATTCCACCGACAAAACAAAGGTCGAAAAAATAATAAAAAATCCTCACCGACAAAATAGTGTCCAAAAATAATAAAATAATCCTCACCGACAAAATAGTGTTGAGTTTTTAATTAATCAAATAGTAATTGCATGATTTACGCTAATTAATACCGATTAGAGTCACAGTGATCACAAAATTGAGTCTATATATATCGCGTCCCGCCGTCGCCTTCACACACGCAAAGACTCTCGCTTTCGATTAATTTCACACACGACAGTTTCACACGCAGAGCGGCCTTGACACACGCACTCTCTCGCTTTCAGTTCTTTTCATTGCTCGATTCGGTATATTATTCACGATACCTCGCTTGAGGATTCACGAGAGTGTCACTTGATATTTTTGCTTTCAATGAGGGAATATTTTGGAATTTAAATTTGATGTACTTGCTAATAATTAGTGTTATTGCGATGCGATATGCAAGAGTTAATTTTGGCATAATAATATTCTATGCTAATATTATTTGCAGTGTTGTATGCTAATCTTGCCATATTAGCACTTAATATTGTATGTATATATTATATACACAGTTTGATAATCTTGATATGTGAGGGCTATCTGACTATACTGATGTTGGCATAGTATGTTGTTAATGGTAATTAAACTAATCACCATCACGTAATTAATTAATTAAACTAAGCACCAAGGACCTAGGTCTTGCTTCTATTTTGTTATTAATTTTGCACATAAGCACCGTATACACGCACCAATGTTTGAGAGCAAAGAAATAAGATGCACCAGATTTATGAAAGTAACAAGTACATACGGTGATAGTTTAATATGACCACTTAATTTCAGATATATTACGTGTAATTTACACGCTTGTTTTAATTTTTTCAGAACTTTGAACCGATCGATCTTATAACTGTCAGTCGCATTTTATAGTTAACATAAACTTGTTGTGTTAGGTTAACTTAAAATATGATTAGTGATTAATTAGTTCGTAAGGAGAGAAAATGATGTACAAATATAATGGAAATTAGTGAATTTTTATAGCATGTAATATATGAATGTTTAAATTTTAATTGCACGTATCATAAAATTATATATAATTAGCGACAAATTAATGCTAGTGTGCGTGCTTAAAAAGGGTGACTATATTTTTCATGTAGTAATTTTTTGTTAGCTTAATTAAACATAATAGGAAATGAATCTATATTTAGCATGCAAATAGTAATACAATTGTATGTATTTTAGTGACATTTTAGTTAATAATTAGGGTGTTTGGAGTATTAGTGGAGTTGCTATATTGTATGTTCAAATTTATTCACACGTATTATGTATTAAACACGTCACGTAAGCTAACATTTTATGTAATGTTTGAAATAATAGTTAAATATAAAACAAACTTATATTTAATATTTATAATATGAATGAACACGTGCATGTTACTGGGGCGTAAATGGAGACAACATCGACTATTTTTACGGAGATGCACCCGTCAATGCAAGGGAAGTTTGTAAGCATGCACACATGCAGCCATTTGCAGACCACAATAACATTGCCAATAGAGCTGCCAATGCTGGCGAGGGTTATAGCTCGAAATCTCCGTATAAACCGTCATGAATACAAACTTGTTCTATACGGTGTTAGGCCATGTCAGGTTCCAAATAGTTCGATGTATGTATGCAACCTGTGGCCGCTGAGAAATAAGTCTGCTTGGACATACTATGTTAATAAGGCAGTAGAAGAGGGGTACCACTTAGGTGTGTACGTGCTGCCTGAGGCAAGACAATCGGAGGCGGGGCCTAGCAACACCGTAGAAGAGAGTGCACATGAGGAAGTGCCGGAAAGGTATGCGGAGGACCCAATTGGTAGTATGGCATCGTCCGGTGTCGAGGCATTCGGCATGGGCATGGATCCGGATATCTCAATGGAGGAGGGAGAGATAGATGCACATGCGTTAGGGGTTGATTTCGATTGAGGGGGTGAAGACGATGTCGAAGAAAAGGACGACCCGATGCCCGCCATAGCGTATTATCGCGCTCTGGATGCTTCGAATTGGGTGATCGGGGATCACTCGAATATTTCCAGATGGGGGTATATGCATAATGACATAACAGTGGGTCAAGAATTTAGCACGAAGGATGAGGTCATACACTTCATCAGCAACTTTGATGTCACAACACGGCGCGAGCACTCCGTGGCACGGTTCGGGCCGGCCGTGTCTGGTGAAGTCGTAAAAAGCCGGAGTGCTCATTCCATGTTCGCCCATCGCCCAAAACATGAGCACCACTTTATAATCGAGAGGGTACGAGCCGCACACTTATGCGGAGGAGTTGGTGCATAATATTAGCGATAATGTGGACTCGAAATTCATAGCGCAGATGTTGCTAATCGCTATTCAAGCCGATATCTCCATGAAACCACACTCCATAATGGCGAGGTGCGAACCGCGACCGCATGTCGATTACATATCACCAAGCATGGCGAGCCAAGCAAAAGGCACTCAAATTGTTGTTCGGGATTATAAGGAGTCATACAACTGGGCTCCCGTCTCCTCCGCAAGATATCGGAGACCAATCACAGGACATGCTATGTTTCGTCCATGAGCTCAGATATCTCCTCGATGGAAGTGTCGCACCCAACCACTTCTACGATGCTTTGTTTTGGTCTTTTGGCGATGCATAGAGGCCTTCCGCATTGTCGTCTGTCATTTGTGTGGATGGGACATTCCTCACCGGTAGGTACTATGGTGCTCTACTGACGGCACTTGGAGTTGACGGAAACAACCAGATATTGCCTCTCGTATTTGCTTTTGTGGAGAGCGAGAACAATGACAGCTGGTTGTGGTTTCTATCTCTTCTGAAGATTCACGTTGTCCTGGATCGTCCTGGAGTGTGCGTCATTTCTGACCGCCACCAGGGAATCCTACATGGTGTAACTGTATTGTCCACCGGTGATGCCCCAATGTGGCCAGACGTTAGTTCTCGATGGTGCATGCGTCACCTAGGGGCGAACATATACACTACATTCAAGAATAAACCCCTAGTGAAGAAGTTTAAGACAATGTGCATGCAAAACCAACAGCGCAAATTCAATGCGCTTCTCAATGATATTAACGAACGTACCAGAAAAATGGTTGCCGAAGAGCAAAGCACATCAGGGGTTCAAATACTAGGGGGCGAGCAAGTCAGCTCTCGCCGTAAAATTACTTTTGCTCAGTGGATAGCGCAAAAACCGGTGGAGAAATGGGCTCTCGTACATGACACTGATGGCGCCCGGTAAGCTGATAGATTTATTTACAATGTTAGTTTCCATTCCGTTCGATCGTAATTTAAGAAGTCTCGTATTGCGGATACGGTGATGACGATTTAACATAGTGAGTCGTATAATAATGTGCTTTCTGAGCGTCGCGGCCTGCCAATATGCACTATCATTGAGATGATCTTTTTTAGGACAAGAGATTATTTCCGCGACCGAGAAATGGCGGCCATGCAAATCACAAGCACTTTCTCCCCTCGTGTCGAAGCCATCCTACAGAGGCGTCGATAGAAATCTCGATTCCACCGCCGTCAATATATGACCGTATGAATAACATATTCAATGTGGATCTGAAGAGAAAGTACATGACAGATTTAGCGGAGATAATCAACAAAAGTGCCAACTTGGCCAGTATGAGGCTGTATGCACTTGCAATAAACCCCGCCTCGAACACATCCCATGCTCGCACGTCATGGCGGCATGTCGAGATCTTGCTGGTAACGATGGTACCCAATACGTCTCTCCGTACTATTCGATGAATGCAATTAGGCAAACATGGGCACCCAAGATGCAGCCAATTAATCGAGGGGAGGATATAAAAACTCAGAAGGGCCTACCTTCCATCCATTCCCCACTACGAAGCGTGTTGCACAAGATAGACCGCGTACGGCGCGTTTCGAAGGTGACATGGATGGTGCCGATGGAGGAGATGGTTTGCGTCGCTGTCGGCTATGTAAACAGGCAGGACATGACCGTAGGCGCTGTCCAAATCAGGGATGAGTCCTACAATATCATTCTGGCAATTCTTATATCACTGTCATATTTTAATAAAAGATTTGTATTCGTTATATCCTCATTTCTTGTTTCACTGTCATATTTTAATAAAAGAGTTGTATTCGTTATATCCTCACTTCTTGTTTCACTGTCGTACAATATTATTCTGGCTATCGTCACTTGTAAGTTTTAATAAAAGACTTGTATTCGTCACTGTCACATGATGTTTTAATATTTGTCGTATGTAATAACTATAATATTTTCTTGCAGTATAGACAATGGAGGTTCCACAGTTTTTCTCCGCACGGGATGACTCCGGCCATAGGTCTCAGAAATGGGTGCGAGGAATCGAATGTGTTTGCATGTTTCATATAAATTATCTCATATTAACATGGTTAGCTAACATTATAATATTGTTATTTGTAGATGTAAACATTACGATTGAGGGCATCACGACAGATCAAACAATTGGATGCCCGCTTTTGGATGTTCCTTGCCCGTGCCGGACTGTTGCCGTGGGCCCTCACTGTTAATGGGATCCCACAAGGAAATGACCGTCTGACACCGCTACCAAGACTAGACCGGGCCTTATCATCAAGACTGGTCGATCATCAAGGCCCCTGAGACGCACACGTTCCACTTACCGGTCGGTGAGATGACGATTACATTGAAGGATGTGGCCATGCTCACAGGGTTGCCCATCTCTGGACGGGTCTTCGTTGTCAACAAACCAAGCAGGCAAACATGGAAAAATTATGTCTAAGAAAGGTGAGTGTCTAATTTTTCACTTGCATATTTCTAATTAGTACATAAATTTAGCATATGAAATATTATTCTAAATCTGCGCAGGTTTGAAGTTGAATATAATGGAAGCGACCAGGGTGTTTCGATCTCATGGCTCGAGCACCTTGACGAGGCTGGTCCGTGTCCAGTCAATGCTGAAGAGGCGATCGTACTGCGGCATTACGAGATGTATCTGTACTACCTCCTCGCCGGCGTCATGTTCACAAATGGCAACGGTGACTGTATACCCCCTCACCTAGTCTTCGTAGCTCGAGAGCTATGCAACGAAGCTTTATTTAATGAGGACTACGAGCCGCATGCAGGTTGGGGTCTGCCGATTGGCGATACATACCGGAGTTATGTGTCGCATGCCATCGGACAGCCCCGAATGCAGTGTTTGGGGGTTGTCCTCTCCTCATTCAATTATGGTCGTGGAGTTATTTGCCACTAAATCGTCCAAATACGCCAGTACGATACTATCCTGTTCATGTAGACGCCAATTTGACCCCCCGGCATGTAGACCAACAATGGGATATAGATGGTTGCATGCGAGGTTGCGATGGTTGAGAGAATTAGTAGACAGGCCGTCTTACACGCGGCTTGTGTCAGACCTAGACCTTCTGGTACATGACCAAGTTACGTGGGAACCATTCTGCCATCTGGCAACCTATGATATTGCCACGGGGGGCTTGCTGGCTAGCACGTGTACTGAAAGTGTAAACTATTGGATGACGACCTGTTATCTAGTCTGCATGAATGCCGTGGAAGGATACTCGCCGAAACGCGTTCAACGACAATTTGGCTACCGGCAAACATTTCCACTTCCACCTTCTCGGCATCCGGGCAACTCTCATGGGTATGAATCATAAGTTAAATATTTAGAATATATTTCTACCACTCATAATGTAACGTACAAGTGTTTTTTCAGGCTTAGTTCAACCGGGCGCAACCGTGATTGGGCCCACGTCCACAGCGCCCACATCGAGCGGTGGACTGAGTTAGCTACTGACGAAGTGTGGTACCCTGATGGAGCCGCGCACGAGACCGATATTTGGAAGTATATGGAATGGTACCGCCCAAGGACCAGATGTCAGCTTGCGATACCACAGGCAGCAACAGCACCGCTCCGACAACCAGAGGGCTATGCCCAACGAGTCCATGTTCGCACGACGGCGTGCGCTCTCCGATAGTTTCATCTATATTATGTATTTCATACCTCCTTCGAATACCATATGACATGGTTGATGCGCATACCGAGAGGTCGATTCGTTGCATGGCCATGCAACGGAGCTTCTATCGCAAACACAGCGGACCGGCCAATCTTCTTCAAATTCATTGAGGGCCCTCATTAGAAGGGTGGGATCTCGGTTTATGGGAGCGATTAGGGGGTCGGCGGGCATAGATCGCGCACAGATCGCGAAAGGGATACCCCGATCCGAGAAGAATCAGTGCACCGCATAACCGAAGTCACCACCTCCTCCAAAGATTCGCTTTGCTCTGCGAGATCACGGATCCATGGACAAAGCGTACACCACCGGTTCGGTTCCACGCCGACAATCTCAACCTCCCGAACCTCTACATCGACACCCTTCCAATACAAATACCACCATTCTTCAACTCCACCGGGCCAGTCACGAGGAGGATTGATATTAACGTAGCGCCGTCTTGAAACCTCGATGACTATCGTAGACACAAGATACCCAATTTGATGCAAATTGGGCAAACATGGAGCATCAATGTTTGGATAGTGCATTTGCATCCAACCTTAGCTTTCAAGATATCTTGGCGGATGCAACATTCCTACACCAGATCCGACACTGACTGGGGGTCTAATCGGCAAACTCCCCATAGGGTCCTTCAAATTTGCAACACGGGAGCAAACCCCTATGCGGTCCCTTCACAGGTTGTGCACGCCGTTTACTCCTTATGAACAAAGCATGATGGGGTTTTCCATACTTTGGTGGGTCTCACAGACGCCATAAGTTCACAACTGGTATATCCCAACCATGACCAAACCGAGGATCAAATTCAGTTTGTACCTTCTCAGGCTGCTGGACAGCGTACGACGCATCCACCTGACCATTACACCCCAAGTGCATACACGACAAGGGGTCGTCGGCGCTAAGTGTAATAATGTAATTGATGGACTTATGTTATTATGTGCATTCGGCGGTTTGGCCATAAAATTATTCTCTATACAATTATTGACATTGCATTTAGCATTATGGCGATTAGTGACGTTGCATTTACTACTACTTCGCACTTACCACTTGCCGTTGACACGTCTATACACGACATGTGATACTGTCTGCCGTCATCGTAGTAGGATGGCCGAACAAAGGTCCACCAACGCATGGATTAGACTAAGCTGGTGGGAATCGTCCGGCCCAGAAGGCCACATCCATTACCCATCGGAGGACCTGCCCAACAAAATGAAATGTAAACTACGGACGGAGTCAATCATGTCATGCCCGGCCCTCATTATCTTCGGACCGCCTGTGTGCTTGTGGAATGGATGCAGTGGTGCAGACCTACGATAGGCCTGTCTCTGGTTGGACCGGACGGAGATTCTACCGATGTCCTATATACGCCGTGAGTTTACTTACCTTCATATAGATCGAATTTATTTTACGATGTAACCTAATATCCTGTGCAAAACAGATAAATGATTGTCGTATGGCATCATGGATGGATGATCCTATTCCAATGGCAGCAGATGCATACATGATGGTTCTCCACGCAAGGATCGCAGATCTCGAAAATCGTCTCGAAATGACAAGGCATACCCTAGAGATGCACGTCCGCACAGAACGCTTATGCCCTGCAAGCCGGAGGCGACGCGTCTAGCTAGCTGCCACGCAAATGTTACGTCGTACTTTTCAATTCCCTAAGAAACGACTATAAGGTCTTCATGCTTGTATTGTATGGTTTGAACTCTGCTACTTTTGTATTGATGTTTGTGTTCTATTATATGGTTTGAACTCTGCTACATTCTCTAATTCACTTTACATGACAAGATTCACTTTACGTGTATTTAATGTTTTTATTTATCTCATAGCTTCTAACTTTACAAATTTTAGTTTGACGTACAAACGACTATTAACACTTGCTAAAATTTTAAATTTGCAATTTTGTAAAATTAGATACAATTTTGAGTTTTAAAATGTATATTCACATGCTTATACATGTATCAAATTTTACTTCGCCCATATATTTATCATATATATTAAAATTATACGTGGCATGGGAGAAGCTATCCGGTCACATGTGTATATAAATATATCTATATTATACATATATTATAATGTATATATGTCATATGCTATCCGGTCACATGTGTATATAAATATACGCCACGTACATGCAACGTGGCATGGGAGAAGCTCCAGGTCGCTGTGGTCTTGGTCTCGGTCACCAACGGAGCAAATTGAGCGGAAGGTGCAATGAGAAGTGTGTGCGTGTGTGATCGTGGTTCATGTGATTGTGATCTGACGAGCTCATCAGACTGGGAAATTATGGGTGGCTTTCTTGAACGAAATCTACCTCCCAACGTAAATTATTTTAGACATGTCATTTTACTAATCATTTATCAATAAAATTAGACGCCACCTACTATATATTTTTGGACAACTATAAATAATTTAGTATATATTTATCATATATTTATATTAAAATATAATATTATACATAATATTAGTAAAATGGCATGCATATACATATTATACATATATAACACATGCACTATACATATTATACATATATATATATATATATACATATACATACTATACACATATAATATACATTATCACATGCAACCGTAGGCGGCGCGGGAAAGCGGCGGCTTGTCATGCCACGCTGGGTGGCGGTAGTTCATTGCGGCCGTCGTCTCGTGTGGCGGCTCAGTCATGTCGCGTCGATGTGGCAACCACCGAGTATGGCGGGAGCCGGGATATTTTTGTAATTTCCTTTTCCTGTGGATTATTTTATTAATTTTCTATTTAACTGTTGATTTTTTTGTGTATTTTTCCCACTAAGTAGGTCCATGTAATATTGCTGAAACATTTTTTCGCCCACGTTTGATCCCATTCTGAACGGTTAGTACTCATTATGCCATTTATATTGGTTAGGATACATTGGAACAACGGTTTGACTATTTGGTTTAAAGGTTGCGTTGGATAATATACTTTTAAGGCTATCAACCGGACGACTATATATACACTACATAACACTTCCAGTTCAGAAAGTTAGCAGCAACCACTTCAGAAAGTATCTTTTCGTGCTTGCGTTGTCAACCCATATCAGCAGTCAACTCTTCCTGCAAGGAGAAGAAAGAGTCCAAATTAAACCACGACAAAGCTATACACCCCTCCCTTAATATTCTATTTGCATGCATTATACTCCTTATTCATTAGAAGTCAAAACATAGTAATTGGCAATTGGCACACACTGTTTTTGAATCAGAATTGAAGAAACCCATCGATTTCGATCAATTATTACGTTGCAGAAGTCAATCTGGGACACGCATGCACACAGCCACACACACGGTTTTCTCTAATACGGCTTAAGCACGACATGTTCCAGGGATTTTTATTTATATAATTAGTAGCTTGCACTCTTGCAGGTTGCAGAGCCTTCCCTTCCCCAGAGCCCTTCGTCACCCTCCCCGACCATGTCTTTAAGCAGCACGGCCACGCCGGGAGCGGCGGCCGTGTCCCCATGCTGCAGCACCACGACACTGCTCTGCGAGGTGGCGGCGTCCTTCGCGTGCTGCTTCCTCCTCGTCGGCCTCTTCCTCTCCCTGCGCTTCGTCCGCCTCAGCCGCAGCTGGCCCCACAGCGCACGGCTCCTCCGGGAGCACCTGCACCTGCACCGGGAGCCGGAGCCCAAACTCGGCCTCGACGCCGCCGCCATCGCGCTCCTCCCGTCCTTCCCGTACCGCCGGCGAGAGTGCTCAGCGGCCGAGTGCGCCGTCTGCCTCAGCGTCGTCGTCGAGGGGGAGGTGGTGAGGCAGCTCCCGGGCTGCAAGCACGTGTTCCACAGGGAGTGCGTCGACGCGTGGCTCTTGTTCAACGCGTCGTGCCCGGTATGTCGCATGGCCGTGGTGCAAGTGCACTGCCATGTACTAGTAACTAGTAAGAGCCTAAGAGGGGTGCAGCTATAAAACACGGAGTGTGAGGAGTAATTGGGTCTTGTTTCAGATCCTGGTGCTCGTGTCGTGCACCCCTAAGGACTAGGCCGGCCGGCCGCCGCCGCGCGAGCCGCCTCGCGCGTCTGCCGTGTGCATCTCGATACGTTGGACGACGATGAAACGGTGGCATCGTCGTCGTCACCGTCAGGGGTCCCCGCGCTGCGGTGGCCGGAGCGGCTCGGGGCGCCGGCCGCCGGCTCCCGATCCCGATCGAGTCCCGGCCATGAAGTGGTCTTGGAGCGGTAATAGCAGCAGTCGTGGCGTGACTTGTGCATATGGTAGCGACATTTCGTGATGCGCACAGCATAGTTCGTTCGGAGGTTTATGCATTGATTTGGTTGGAAAATTTGCTCCTTGCATTGGTTCAAAAGTTAATACAGTTCCTCTAGTTCTTTTGAAAGTGGTCGAATAAAAGATTTTTTTAAAAACTATTACGACCGATCTCAGTCTCTTTATATGCCATCATAGATCCATAAGAGCATCTTTAACGGTCATTATAACTTTATTCTCCAAAACACTATTCACTACCCCTCTTTATATCCCTCCTAAAAAATTCCCTTACACTTCAAACTACAATATAAAATATTCCTTATGTTCAACAGATAATACTTTATCCAAAAAAATATGAGCTATAATGTTTTACAGCGAACGCTACAAATGCTATAATAGGAGCATATTTTTCAGAAGTGCATGCAGTTCAAAACACATCACGATCATTGATTTATGCCATGCCCCACTCCTCACACGCTCTTTTGCAGGACCTCAAAATTTTTTAAGGAAAACAATTTTTAAGTCCCATAGTCTCTCTTCCTCTCCCCTCTGGTTTGGCTGAGCTGGCTACAGTGGCAGACGCATGATGAAAATGTAGATGGGGAAGCCTAACATCTCATTTGTCTACCGTCGGTCAAATACGATGCAAAGTACTTAAACTATAAGAACACAAAAACAATAAACATACCAATTCATGATCACATCCATCGGATATTCAAATTACTAGCAATAGGCCACCCATCAGCCCCCACTTGTAAGCCAAAATTTGCTCTGTACTTTAACTAGGTATAATTGGGCTTTGAAAAAATGTATCATTGGATGGAAAAAATGTATTGCTGAGTTTACACATGGCGGGTGGCCACGCTCCGGGGTGGCGAGTGGCGACGGCTCATCGATGCTCAAACAATTTTTGTAATTATATATTCCAAACCATATGTAATTGTTTTTCATTTTTTTACTTCTGAAAAAATACCGCATGGATACGCTTGCATGACGACGGTGGCTGCAGCATTGCCGACAACCGTCGGTTTCCACGTGGCGGCTCATCGCTGATGTACAATGCATCTGCGCCGCAGCGGCCGCAAGGCCTGCAACGGTTGTTCGACGTGGCGTGGTAGCCGCGCCGACGAGTACGATGTAGGAGCGTCAACTGCAGGAAGCAGTCCTGTGAAGTCGCAAGGTAGTCCCTCGATCCCTTTAAAAAATGCAAGGTTAGGCTGTCTATAACAAGGTTCCTTAAAACGCACTCTACCCTAAAATAGGGGATAGATTCTTCCCCTTTGTGTTACAACAACATTCCCTGTTCCGTTCCCTAAAATAAAGAATTTCTCTTCATTCTCTTATATGTAGGGATTCTTTCTACTTTCCTTATATAATTCTTCATATAGGGAACGCTGTTGGAGATATAAGAAATATATGAAGGGAATCTTTTTAAAAGAAACTTGTATATGAGGCTATAGGGGACCAAATTTAGAGATTACTGTTGGATCGACAGGCTAACCTTGCATTTGTCAGAATGATGATAGGATATCATCAAGGGCTGCAAACCTATGGACATCGTTTTATGGATATATATTTTTCTTCGGTCTTGATGATTTAGCGATGAACTTGGTTCTGACCTCATAAAGTGGACGTCAAAAGTATTTTAATTTTTTTAGAAAATTAATTCGTTGGGTCGAGAAGAATGAACCACCTGTTGAGTAATTATGCATGTTAAAGGGATCAAGAATTAACCGGTCTCCACGAGAAGAACGTGCGCGAAGCAAAGCGCATGCGTGAATGGTTCATGTGTTGCTTGCTGCCATACTCACACTAGAGCAGCAGGCCAACAGCATCTCTCTCGGCAAGCTAATTCTGTCAAGGGTCGGCATGCGTCTACCAAAATACACTTGCGTCTCTCTCCCGCAGGTTGTTCTCACCACCACAAACCAAAACAAAACCTCCCCAACAAAGGCACCCGTCTATTTAGCCACACGCTCATCCGCCGCGGCCTCGCCCGGCTCCCCTTCGTCGATACCGTGACACCACCACCACCGATCGAGCGGAACTCGCAGTCACCGTCGTCGTCTCCACGAACGGCGGACGCGCGCGTGTCGACGGTGCGTGCGTGCGTCTTCGCCGGAGGCGATGGACGGCAAGGCCATGCACCAGCAGACCACGGGGTGCCTCCCCGTCGACCAGTCGTGCTTCGCGCTCTCCCGGCTGTCCAGCTCGTACCGGCACAACCCACACCACTGCTGCTCCACCACGTCCTACCTCGAGGTGCTCGGCATCTCCTTCGCGTCGCTGCTCGTCATCCTCGTCGTGCTCTGCGTGATACGCTGCTACCTAATGCGGCGGGCGTGGAACCGGGTCACGGTGGACGCCGCCGCCGCCACCGAGGTGGCGGAGAAGCGGCGGCCGGCTGGGCTCGGCGAGGACGCCATCGCCGCGCTGCCCAAGTTCGAGTACCGCGACACGGGGGACGAGGGCGACCGGTGGGAGTGCGCGATCTGCCTCAGCGCCATGGCCGACGGCGAGGTCGCCCGGCAGCTGCCCCGGTGCATGCACCTCTTCCACCGGGGATGCGTCGACATGTGGCTCATGGCGCACACCACCTGCCCGGTGTGCCGGGCCGAGGTGGTCAAGCCGGCCGACGACGGCGGGGGCGCGGAGAAGCCAGCCGGCGACGCCAGGGCGGCACCGGCGCCGGAGCCGGAGCAGCCCAGGTTGGAGAACGGGGAGAGGGATTTGGAAGCACAATAGCAACGTACGTGACAGGCGCGCGCGATTGTTTCCCACTGTGATGTTTTTCCCCTTTTCTGGGTTGTATACGT
The DNA here is from genome assembly GCA_036346415.1 of Raddia guianensis. Taxonomy (NCBI): domain Eukaryota; kingdom Viridiplantae; phylum Streptophyta; class Magnoliopsida; order Poales; family Poaceae; genus Raddia; species Raddia guianensis. The sequence goes on from CM070534.1 coordinate 33,533,014, forward strand.
GTAATTTTGGCGCCCCGTTAGGGAGGTGATTTTGAACCACGTGTTGTAGACTTGTAGTCAACCGGTTCCAAAAAAATGGAAGGCAAAAGTACATCAATTTTAGCACTTTTTTAGAACAAAAAATACTACTTCCACTCTACAAAGAAATCTCAGGTGCAAAAGTAAATTACATCAACATTCTTGCTAGGACTTGTCGGCGTATTTCAGCGGACAAGTTTCCCGGTTATTACTCCGGCTGTTCTGCAGTGAGGGTGTGCGTAGTTAGCTCACTCCTCTGTTGTCTCCCGCGCAATAACGCAAGATCAAGCACCAAGTTTACCTAGGTTCAGGCCCCCTGATCAGGCAACAGTTCTAATCCTGCTCAAGCTCGTTGCAACGTTAGTCCTGGCTACCTTCGGGAATTCGATCTAGAAATTAATGAACCCCTTTACAGATGCACCCTCGGCTCTTATACCCGGGCTGACCTAGGTCACAGAATACTGAACAGGGTACATTAAATGATCTTGGCCACTGTATCCGTTCCATCACTGATCGCATGTCGAAATCGCCACCCTGCAGCACTCCTGCAGCGTCTAGGGGACAAGGAGGAAGAGACAGGGCGGGCGCATACCCCCCGCTCCCCTGTCACTACACCTCATTACACGCGCCTGTAAAAGCTACTGCTTAGCTGACGCCTTGTAATGGCGGGGCAATCATTCCGTCAGACCCCCACCCACTCTGTCAAACCAGTTCTTTCGTATTGAATGCATTGGATCCGGGACGATCTGTGCTCATCGTTAGCGGGGAAGCTTCCTCCCTCTTTCGCTCCGCACCCTCTAACAGCGGAGCTCTACACCCTCCGGATATCTTAAATGCACCTATCCTAAGTACGCCGCTCGGCCAACTGCTCGCTAATTGTTCTCTAATAGCACCTGCTCCTGCCGCAATTTCCCTATTTTGAAATGTTGCAAAGCCCGGGGTAGAAAAAAAGAGAGCTGGATCAACACGCATACTGGGCACCTGGCTCTAGGTACGGATCACCCATCTGCACGCCATCGCGCCACAAGTCCTGATCGCCCCGCACCGGGGCCTGCTCGCCAGATCGATACGTAGCCTGATCGCCCAGCGCCGGAGCCTACTCGCCGGATCGACATGTGGCCAAAGTAGACAACTTAACTAAATTTACTTGGAACCGGACTTTGATCTGTTTGGGCTCGATGTTGCTGAGTATGGGGCACTCCTTGATAGACTACTGGTCCCACATGACAGCGACATGGGGATACACCTCAGTGGAGAATACACCAACACCAACAGGACTAAATTCAAATACTTGAAAGCAACCTTTTCCTCTCCACATATTGACGTCAAAGACGACAACACCGGGAACTAGCGGAAGCACAACTTGTCATTTACAAAGAGGCCCTCATCAAAAATCAAAATGAACAATGAATCTTTAATGGATCTAACAATATAACAGCATGTCAACCACGCAACAACCCAGCCTTCGCCGTCATCTTGGAAGCCAAAGACTACCGCCATAAGCACTGCTTCCATTCTCAACACCAACAGGTTTAATCGATCTCAGGGAGGAACGAAAACAAAGATCAAGATTAATACTAATCCTGGCAGCATCCAAAATTGTTTTTTTTTTAAAAGAGGAGCAGGAGAACTGCCGTCCTAATTCATTGATCAGAAGGAGAAAATAAAATAAACCCATGCACAGCATCCAAAATTGTTGCAGTACACATCAAAATGACAAAGACGAGAAGCCGTTGCTAATGGCTGCTGTCGTCGTTGCCAAGGCTAGCAACGCTGAAAATTACTACTGTAAAACGCAAGCCCACACTTAGCTCTTTCTTCAACCCATCCACTCTAGAGCACCCATTAGCAACGGGATGGACTCAACGCGACCTCGCCAAACATAGAATAGATCTCAAGCCAAGATTATGCAACCTTCTCATCTGTATTGGCGTCGACTCGGAAAGTTCTCCAAAATCTGCGAAGAACTGCTGACTTAAAATGCGCAACAAAGCTAAACATCCAGATGAATCTTTTCTCGTCTCTGACAAGAATCAGCGACGGCCACAAAAGGCCTGAGGTCTTCACCCATCTCACTTATTCCCACCGACGAGACCGCACTCCCACCCTAACCTACATCTAAACCTTCATCTAAACATCGATCCCTCAACCTAAGATCCAATTTAAAGGTGTGTTTGGATAATCATACATGGTGGTATGGAACGAAATAAAATAGTCAAACATGATACAAACAAGGATGGAACAAAAGTTTATGCGAGACCATTCGAGGCAAAAAGTTCAAATCACTTGAAACATAAACAAGGATATTACCGATATTTGAACCCTGTACTATCTTGTTTCTGTTAGATTCTAATCTTAATGCGCACTACAGGAATGTCAATCTATGTCGGGGGCCAAAACCGTCGACGTGGACTCCAAAACCACCGACATTCGTCTATGTCGGCGGCAAGCCGCCGACACTGCCTTGTCGACCCTGATTGGCCGACATAGAGAATCAATGTCGGCGCCCCCCGACACAGATGCACTCGGGGAGGGGGGCTATCTGCGCGGTGTCTATTTCGCGCCTTCGTAGCCACCGACATAGAACTTGTCAAACGGGGCCGACTCCGTCACGGCGACCTGATTTGTGGGGTCCATCTTACCCGTGAGATTCCGACACGTGTCCAACGAGCCGGCTCCGTCACCCAATCGAGCATGAGAAATATCGACGGCTGAAGATAAAACCGCTGATATTTCGTACTTCAATGTCGGCGGCATTATTTGAGGCCCCCGATATTGTATTTGTGGGGAGTGAGGGCCGTCAGTGTCAATGTCGGTGGCTCCCTCCATGGCCCACGAGAAAGATTAAGTTATATCGGTGACCAATAAAAAGATCGCCGACACTAACTCGGTGATTTATGGTCATGGCGCAGTTGGGCCTAGACTGTGTCGGCGGCTAAAGAAAATGCCGCCGACTCTTCCTCTATCTCTGTCGGCGGCATAAGCTAATGCCGCCGACATTGATATATGGCAGCAGCAAAATTTTGCTGTCCATTTTTTAAACCATTCACTTCAACCTGCAAAATAACAGAATTCACCACATATAATCACTTTATCATTCACACAATGACATCCTCACATATCATAAAGCTCGCCACAACGATTTCGAGCCCAAATACAAACAAATCATTGCTAAACACAAAATATTCGATAAACAGGCCCAAATAGTTCACTAGTTCTCACAAACCACATAGTTCACATAGTTCTGTTCACTAAATCGTTCACTACATTAGGTGCGGGCCGCCGCCGCCACTCAAGTCATAATCGGGGTTGCTGTTGAACAAACCCTCGACAAACTCCTCGGGCGTGGACCTAGTTCCACTATCCACATCCCCTGCGAAGCAATCACCGCCGGCACACCCGTACCCGAGCCGGACACCTTGCAAACAAGATAAAATCCGATATTTCATAATTAGAGGCAAAGCATTGTTAGATAAAATGAAAATGAGGCAAAATTAGAGTCGATGCATTATTCGTAGATTCTAAATTAGAGTCAATGCATTATATTTGCATACAAAATTAGATGAAAATGGAATGTTTTGAATGACATGATTGCGAACTAACCCCTCGTGAAGGCCTCGGAGCTGGTGGAAAATAGGCCATTGGGAAGTTTGGTGGTGGCACAAAAGGGTGAAGAGGAGCGCTGCCAAACTGTGTGGGTGGGGCCCTCGGCGTCTGGGTCACCACGGCAGTATCTGGATCGGTGGAGTCAGCAGACCAAAACGGTACCCATGCTGAACAATTGGAGATATTAGGAATTAAACTTAGCTGGAAGGACAACATAGCGAATAATGCATATGTAATTACCTGTTGGTACATGCCCAGAGGATCGAGTTCTGCTCATGGACGGCCTTCACATTTGCATTGGTGGCCTCCGCCACTTCTCTCTGTTGTCGCTCCCTTCGATCCCGCCTCGCTCCTCCCTATCCTCTCGGCTAGTGGTTCTGCTCCTCCAACTCAGCGATCGCCTATTCTCAGGCTTCCTCGTGGCACGGTCACCGCTGGCCTCTGTCGTCGGCGTCTCCTTACCTCTGCTTGTATTGTCGGGGCGGCACAAGCTGCGTTGAAACCGCCCGCATACCGTGTGATTTAAATGTAAGTAAATGGCAATGATACAAGTCTACAAATTGAAGTAAAAGATATAAGTCTACAAATTGAAGTAAGTGACAATGATTTAAATGTACTTGTCGTGAGCCCACCCACCAAACTGGTCGTACACTAAGACAGGGTCAACCGGCATCTCGTCGGGGTTAACATCTTCCCCGTGCCTCTTCCGTAAGGCCTGAGTGTACTCATCCTGCCTACAGTTGAGATGTTCGATATTAGTTCGAAAACGACGGTTGTCTAAATAATTGAAATAACTAGCTTTATGCACTTACAGCTATCTCCTGAACAGACGCCGGCATCGATGGCTGGACCCCGTCTTGCCCCACACGGGGAGTGTGTGCAACCCTCCATACCCTGAAAGCGGGGGGTTCAACCCCCGTCTCGTGCTCCTGCGTGGAATTAAATAATTACCTAATTACATCTAGTTGTGAAATGTAAAAAATTATAAGCGTTAAAAGATAAGTGTGCTTACTAGGTCTCACGCCACGTGACCCATGCCGAGCCCTCCCATGTACATGTTGCACAAACCCGCCCCGGCGTCCCTGTTTCCCCTGTTTCTCCTGGACATGTCGATCCACTCCTCTGAGGCCCACAGGCGACACAAGTGCTTCCAAGCACGGTGGTCCCCGTCCATCCATTCTGGATGCCATGGGAGGTACTGTTTGGCGGTAAGGTACTCGCGGGCTACTGCTTTCTTGGTCATCTTTCTGCCCCTCTTCCTGCAGTGCTTCATCACCGCATCTACACGGGCATGCCTGAGGGCCTCCTTCACGAGCTTTGTAGCCATCCTGTCGATGACCCGATTAGCCTGGGTGTACTCTTCGCCGTCGTCAGCGCCAGGGGGAAGTCGGTACCTCACCTGAAACAAAAACAGAGACAGGATTAAATAAGCGCATGAATGCGCAAAGTGTAATCGCGGAACGTCGACGATAATAGATGAATAACATTTTACCCAGAACTCGTCGACGACCGCCTCGGCGACAAATCCTCCTTGGTCGAACCCTGCCTGGTAGTAGTCGCGCCAGCTCAATGCCGGGCGTCTATCCCCCCTCTCTCCAAGTAGGCCGGGGTAGAAGGACCTGACAAGCACACCAAGCTGCTTTCCCGGCTCAGGCGCCTCCCCCTTGTTCTGGCAAAACAGCCCACTGCATATAGAATACATTCAAATAGAATGCATCCACAAAAAATACAACAAATAACATGCATCGAAATAGAAAGATTTGTGGTTAGCACACATACCTTTCTCCTATTGCAATGCGAACAATGGTCCTCTCCTCTAGTGTGCTGGGAGCCTTTTTCAATTTGCTCCGCCCCCGGTGCCTCTTGGAGATCGCAGACCCCGCAGAGTCAAAGGCCTCCCACTCATCCTCCTCCTCGTCGGCCCCCTCCTTGGGCTCCACCTGCGCCTCCTGCAACCCCCGCTCCTCCTCACTAAGCATCCCCCGTCAGTCCATCTCCTCGTCGGTCTCCGAACCCGCGTCCTCCAGCCCACTCCCCTCCAAGCTTGTCGAATCCTCGTAGTCCTCGTCTGGCAAGCCCGCATTGCCATCATCGGTCACCAGAACGAGGGGCCTCCTCCTGCTAGTACCTGTTGTGGGCACATGATAAATGTGTATGAGACTAGATATATTAAAAAAATTGACAGCTCTATAAAGTATTAAGTGTAGTACCTACTCTGGGCACCAACGACACACCCTCCTGGTGTGAAGCGGTGGCCGGCACCTCGACAAGCTGCAGCTGTAGGTCGGTGGCGTCCACGTCAGCAGCCTCCTCGTGTTGTGGGTCGGTGGCGTCCACGTCGGCAGCCTCCTCCTGCTGTGCCTCCACGTCGACAGCCTCCTCCTGCTGTGGAGAGGCGGCGGCCGCCGCCTTGGAAGCCCCCTCGTCCTGTCGACGCCTCGAGCCATTCTTCCCAAAGAGGTTCTTGGGGCCCTTCTTCACCGTTTCCAAAGCCTTCTTCAAACGACCTGGCATCCTGCAAATAAATGACAATGATATAAGTCTACAAATTTTTAAATGTACAAGGATATAAATTTGTAATACTATATATAAATGATCCACCTATAAAATTGAATCCCTAAAAAATCTTCGGCTTCTTCCTCTTCCTCTTCCTTCTCCTCCTCCTCATCGATTTCTTCCTCTTCCTCATTGTCCTCTTCTGTTTCTTCCTCTTCCTCATTGTTCTCTTCATTTCCTTGTATTTCCTTTTCTATTAGCACATCCCCAATATCAACAACTAACTCCCCTGTTAATTCGTGTTCTTGGAATGGTCCGATGTCTAGGTTTGGCTCGTAGTCTTCTTCCGTGAGGACGTCCAATCCGCCAACTGGATGACATTTATGGACAATCCACCATTTTTTATATTTAGGGTGGGCGTACGGCAGATAGAACGCTAGCTCAACTTGTTTGGGGAGAATGAACACGTCGGACCTTTGATAAATGTGCTTATGATTTATTTCAACTAGTTCTAGTTCAGGGGTACGCCACACCCCACTCTCCGGATTGAACCATCTACACCGAAACAGCATGATCGAAAGTTGGTTCTTACCGCCTACGTAACATATTTCGAGGATCTCCTCGATGACACCATAGTACTCAACGTCTGGACCATCTAAGGGGTTTGTGACATAACTGACGATGCCGCTATTCACCGTGGTTGCATTTGGGCGGGCTGACTCCGCCGCTTCAGACCAATATCGATACCCATGGCAATCATAGCATCTATGAACCTTGATTGTACAATTGCATCCACATGACATTTGACGGAGATCATTGTGCACACTAGAATGTCTTTGACACTGTAGGACATGCACAAAAAGATTCAATATAAAATGTACTGTTGGGTAAGGTAATTGTGTGGTGTGTTATTAGATACACAACGTACGTGGTAAAAGAACCATGTAAGAAAGTTAGGATGGTCTTGTCCACACCCTCGTCGTTTGATATTGTCAATTTGTTTCGACAGGGGTTCACCTGATTTTTTCCACTCTTCTTGAATAAATTGACCACAAGAGTACGTGTTTCATTAGTTCATTTGAAATATAATTATAAGTTTATGACTGAAGTGAGAAATGTCTTCACTTACTTGATGTACACGGTCATTTCATCCATGCTGTCGTACATATATAGCTGGATCATAAGTTTTTCGTCTTCACCCAATTGACGAGTTGAGTTTTTGCCAACGCTACGTCCAGCTTGGTTGTTGAACACGTCAAGGTCGGAAGTACTTATACGACGTGCCTTCTTATACCTCGGTTGCGGCACATGGACCTTGTTCTTTGTTGCAAAGTACTTATCCGTAAAGTATGCGATCTCCTGGGTCAGCCAAGCTTCGGCAATACTTTCTTCGACTAGTGCTTTGTTCTTCACTTTCAAACGGAGATTTTTTATCATCCGTTCAACAGAATACATCCACCTGTACTGTGTAGGGCCCCCTAGTTTTGCTTCGTATGGCAAGTGCACCAATTGATGTTGCATGCAATTGAAAAAACCAGGGACATATATCTTCTCCAGCTTTGCGACAATAACAACGATCTCCTTCTCCAATTCTCCATCCTCGAGGCAGATATCTCTTTAGCGCACAACTCTCTATAAAAGAAACTGAGCTCCGACAAACTTCTTCAAATAGAGTCGTCAACATATCCACGCCATACGGCGGGGAATAAACGCTCTATGAAGACTTTGTAGTCGTGGGCCTTCATTCCATTTAACTTGTATTGGTCCATACTAACGGCATGACGAAGGCTCGTAGCATAACCATCTGGAAATTTCACCCTCTCCTTCATCCAGACTAGGATCTCCCTTACTTCGGTACGTGTCAGGCAGTATTTTGCCCTAGGTTTCATCCTATTTTCCAGGAGGTTCATCTCTGGTCGATTGCATATCAGAGCGCAATCCAACCGAGCTTTTGTGTTATCTTTACTCCTATGTTGGATGTCCCAGTTCGTGTTGACTAAGGCCTCACACATATTCTTCTCCTGGTGCATCAGGTCGAGGTTGTGAGGCTGCTTGAGGTCTGTTGCCTAGGGAAGGTTATAGATGCTGCACTTATGAGTCCAATGGTGCACCTTCCCATAGTCTTCGTCATTGCAACCCTTTTTTGCCAAACGTTCATGCCATTTGATGATATCCTCCACTTCTAAATGTTTGGTGGTTGTTTGGTTCTAATAGTATTTCCTTTACGAAACGCTTTTTTTCCTCCTAAATGGATGATTGGGCGAAAGAAATCGACGGTGACAGTCAAACCAAGAAAACTTGCCCCCCTTTTCAATTTGAATGAATCAGTGTCAACATAGCATTTAGGGCACGACAAAGGTCCATGTGTGCCCTAGTCGAAAAACATACCATAGGCCGAAAAATCATGAATTGATCAAAGGTAGGCGGCTCGCATCCTAAAGTTTTAGCACTTGTAGATATCATGTGTTAAGATACCATTGGTCCACAGGTCACTCAGCTCTTCTACAAGTGGTCGCATGAATAAGTCCAACTTTTTTCCAGCAGACTTAGGCCCAGGTATGATAACAGACAGAAACATGTACTCTTCTTTCAGACAAAGTCCTGATGGAAGGTTGTACGGGATAGCAAATACTGACCAGCATGAGTACGAGTGTGAGGTCATATTGAATGGTGTAAACCCATCGGTGGATAGACCAATGCGCACATTCCCGGTTCGGTGCAAATTCGTGGTGTTTGCCGCCAAAATGCTTCCACGCTTCTCCATCTGACGGATGAATCATCACACCCTCCTTTCTACGTTTCCCTCTTTAGGCCATCTCATTTGCCTAGCCGTGGACTTGGACATGTACGAGCGCTGCGGCCACCGAGAGATGGGAAAGAAACGGAAGGTTTTCTCGAGCAATCGTCGATCGCCTCTACACCATCTCATCCTTTAACTAGCATCGCATCGACTCTCCCCACAATGCTTGCAAGTGAGTCACTCGTAATCGCCTTCCCAGTAAAGCATACAAAACTTTGAACAGTAGTCTATCCTCTCGCATGGCATGCCTAATACGCTTAGAAGCTTCTTCGACTCGTATAGATTTGGAGTCATCTTGTGTCCAGCCGGAACTAAGCTGTCCAACAGTTTGCAAATGTCGTTAAAGCAATTGGCTGAGAAGTTGTATTTCGTCTTAACCACCATTAGACTTGACGGCGTGCTCTCCGCTCAACCACTGCGGATCACACCCCTATCAGATTTCTATCACGCTAGCCGATCCGGTCGAGCTCGCCGATTTGAGCGTGGGGCGCAAAAAAAGAGCAACACACGGGTTTACCTGTGTTCGGACCCCTCGCGGTAATGCCCTACTCTGCCGAGCCTTAGCTCTTTTCCGTGTTGTGGTTGTATGAGATGTGGTTACTGATCAGTTTGAACCCCCTCTCGCTCCTCTCTCCTCCCCTTTTATACAAGCCTTGAACGGGCGGAGAGAGCCGAGGGGGTAGGCAGTACAGTACGCTTAGTACACTGACAAGACGCGAGGGACAGGACAGGAGAGACGAAAACGTGCTGCTACTCCGCCGCACGGCGCCGCCCATGCGCGCTCCGCAAGTGGCCTCCGCCCAGAGCACACCAAGAGATCACTGGGGGGGGCCCGCTTCTTCCCGACGCTGGCGTCCAACTCAAGATCGCAAAATCTCTCTGCCGGTCAATTCCTCTGCGCCACAGTGACAGTTGATCAAAGCTGCAGAGGACACTGTGGCGGTAGTCATCTCTTCTTCTGTCTATCCGCGCGTAGTGTCGCATTGAATGCGCTCGTCCTTCGCAGCAGGGGAAGCCTTCGCCGAAGACTTTTTCAAAACGCCTCGCCACGTGGGCCCCGCTGGATGAGGGGCATCGAGGGGCTCGCCACGCCACCGGGTCTGTCGCCCACCGACGCGTGGGGCCCGCTGAACACGCCAGGCTTCGCCACACGCTGGGGCACAGTCGCCCGCGGCGTGTGGGGCCTCGCCCGACGCTACGAGGGGCTCGCCACGCAGCTGGGTCAGTCGCCTCGCCGACGCGTGGGGCCCGCCGAACACGTCGTGGGGCTCGCCCACACGCTAGGGCTCGGTCGCCCTTTGACGTGTGGGGCCTCGCCGACGCTGAGGGGCTCGCCACGCTGAGTCAGTCGCCGCCGACGCGTGGGGCCGCCGAACACGCCGGGTCTGCAGTCGCCACCGACGCGTGAGGCCCGCCTGCTTTCCTAGCCTTCCTTAGGGCTCTTCATACCCCAGTATTTATTACACCGACAAGACTCGACACCGCCGAGAGCACAGTCACATTGGTTCGTTCATGGAGCGGCTCTTTGACGGACTTAAGGAGCTCTTCGAGTTTCTGTGCAAGTGGTTCGGACTCTTCTTCGGGGGAGAGATCGAAAGCCTATTCCACATCATCCCTTAGCTCGTCGAACCTGTCGACCTCAACCTCATCGTTGCCCTCCCCAAAGTCCACAGGGCTAGGCTCCGGCACCGGACGCTTCCTCTCTCCATGATATACCCATATAAAATAGTTTGCCTTGAAGCCATGACTACAGATGTGCTCGCTGATTTCCCTCTTCGACCTCTTCAGCGTGTTCGAACACACCGCGCAAGGACAAGCCACCTTTGCTACGCTAGGGTTGGGGAATCTTCGAAAAGCTTCTTCGACGAATACTTCCGCATTGTCAAACCACTCGTCTGTGTGCTGCCCAGACCTCTTCCATCCATCGTACATCCACCGCCGATCTTCCATCGCACAATTACTATATGTACAATCAAACATGTTTTCAAATTCTAGATTATATATCGACGTTACTATCTATAGGTCCATTTCTAGCTAAATAGGAGGGCTTACCCACCCACGGATGTTGGTATGAGTACGGGCTCAGGTTACGGAGGTACACGGTCAATTCGGCGACATGACCCCATGATCCCCGGGCAACGATGGGTACGGCGTACCACTTATGTTATGCACTAGGAGGACGACAGAGTTATGCCGCCAGAATTTCGACCCGTGCACCTCCCATGGCCACGAGCCTGTACTCATTCCAACATCCGTGAGCTGTCCAAAACATAGACAGCTCGGGAGCACAACGTATTTCGTAAATGGAACACAACGAATCACCGTCCGTGTTCCTTACGAAAATGTGTTGCACCCCCGAACAGGTTTGACTATGGCTTCGTACATGATAGAACGTGAAAATTAATTTTTAACTAATTTCGTAAGCCTAACTATCGTACATGCCCTATTTAACAATAACTCACTAAAAAAATTAACAATGTTTAAATAACACAAAATAGTCCACAATGTTTAATTAACACTAACTAATTAACATTAACAAATTAGAAATGACTAATTAACAATAGCACACTAACAATCTATAATTAGCAATGAATCACAAAGTAGCCGTACTAATTTATATTATTAATTTACATTACTAATTAACAATCCTAATTAACAACAGTAATTAACATGCACTAATGTCGTCGGTACACAAAATGCCGACGACATAGCTAATACACACAAAAAAGCACATGGCGCGGAAGTACCTCGGATGCCGATGGGTGGAGGAGGAGGAAGGAGAAGGACCAGGGGTGGGAGGGCTCGGGGAGAAAGAGGGCTCGGCAAGGAGGGAGATTTTGGGGCTCGGGGTGGAAGGAGAAGGAGAGGAGGAGGGGGAGGGAGGAGGAGGGGGCAGGAGGAGGCAGGGGGGGTCAGGGCGGGTGCTGGGAGGCGGGCAGGCACAACAAGGAGGGAGAGGCGGCGGCGGGAGAGGCGGCGGCGCTGGGAGAAGAATCAGCTCATGCGCTAAGTGTGGTAGCCACTTAGCGCACGAGCTCTCTTATTTTGTAAGTGCACACTCAATGTCGGCGGCTACAAAAGCCGCCGACATAGAGCAGTCAGTGTCGGCGGCCTATATGAATACCGACGACATATATGGCCCTATGTAGGCGGCTCCAGTTCAGCCCGTGACCTTGACCGCCCAAGCCCGCCTTCTGCCTTAGCTCACGAGCCCACGAGGACTTTTTGAGTCCACGAGGACTTCCTAGGACCATGCCATGGCCATTAGGCCACATTGGATCGGGGAGCGACGTCTCGGCCAGAACCCTAAGGCCACTTCCTTCACAACCCTAACGTCGTGACGAAGTTTGGGCTAGTTCGAGGGTACTGCTCAAAAGGAAGTTGCCTTAGGTTCCAAATGAGACGCCGCCTCCCGTCCAATGTGGCCTAATGGCCATGGCATGGTCCTAGGAACTCCTGGGCGAGCGAAGGCCTCGTGGGCCCGGGAAGCTAAGGCGAGAGGGTGGGTCAAAAGGTGGAAGTATCGGCGGTTTTGATCAGGGCCGACGACAAAGATTGGCCTATATCGGCGGCTCCATGTTAAGCCGCCGACACGGGTGCATTTGTGTCGGCGGTATTCATTATGGCCGCCGACACTACCCATCCCCCAAGCCCGCCCTCTCGCCTTAGCTCCCCCGGGCCCACTAGGACTTCGCTAGGGCCCCAGAGAGTTCCTAGGACCATGCCATGGCCATTAGGCCACATTGGATCGGGAGCGGCGTCTCGGCTAGAACCCCAGGCAACCTCACAACCCTAACGTCAGACGGGTTTCTGCTAGTTCGAGGGCACTGCTCAAAAGGAAGTTGCCTTAGGGTTCCAAATGAGATGTCGCTTCCTGTCCAATGTGGCCTAATGGCCATGGCATGGTCCTAGGAACTCCTGGGCTCAGCGAAGGCCTCGTGGGCCCGGGAGAGCTAAGGCGAGAGGGCGGGCTAAAGCGTGGAAGTGTCGGTGGTTTTGATCGTACGACGATAAAGATTGCCCTATATCGGCGGCTCCACGTTAGGCCGCCGACACGGGTGCATTTGTGTCGGCGGTATTCATGATGGCCGCCGACACTACCCATCCCCCAAGCCCGTCCTCTCGCCTTAGCTCCCTCCGGCACACTAGGACTTCGCTAGGTCCCCAGAGAGTTCCTAGGACCATGCCATGGCCATTAGGCCACATTGATCGAGTGCGACGTCTCACCGAACCCTAAGGCAACTTCCTCACAACCCTAACGTCGTGACGGGTTTCGGGCTAGTTCGAGGATACCGTTCAAGAGGAAGTTGCCTTAGGGTTCTAGCCGAGACGTCGCTCCCCGGTCCAATGTGGCCTAATGGCCATAGCATGGTCCTAGGAACTCCGCGGGGACCTAGCGAAGGCCTCGTGGGCCCGGGGGAGCTAAGGCGAGAGGGCGGGCTTGGGGGCAGGGAAGTATCAGCGGTATAAAGAATGCCGCCGACACAGATTGGCCTATGTCGGCGGTCCCAATGGATGCCGCCGATATTGATGCCTTCGGAAAACATACAAAATCTTGTACAATCTATACATGTAGAATAAATTCTTGTTCTCACTTGGTCATCAGCGCGCGGCGCGGCGCGAGCTGTGCCAGCAGGTCGCTGGTTCGAGCCCCGCCGCGCCCCCTGATTTTTTTATTTAATCTCTGTTGGTGGCATAAGGTTATGCCGCCAACACAGATGCCTCCCCAGGATACGGTTTGGGCCCGCTTGTTAGCGACCTGGCCTGACTTACACGTGGGTCCACATAAACGTCCACCCGTTATCCGTCCGTCACTGGAGGGAACAATGTCGGCGACTGTGGTCATGCCGCCGATACTGCTTAATTGGCGGGAGCAAAATTTTGAAATTCAACCGGCGGGCGGGAGGTGGCGGATAATTGTCGGTGGTTTAAGTCTGGCCACCGAAATTGATTCCGTCTATGTCGGCAGCATTGTTTGGGCCCCCGACATTGATCTGTCGGCAGCATTTGGCCGCCGACACTGAATTTTCTGGCCGCCCACACTTAGAGCATTTCTTGTAGTGGCGGAAGCGTCAAAAAGGAACATTAGCCCAAAGATTAAACACCGAAAACTAAGATGCATTAGGGCTGCTCACTGCTGCTTGAAGTCGCCATCGGGTTGGTTCAAATATAGGCTGTAGGAGCCTTCTTGGAGTCGAGTCGACGCAGATAGGCGTAGTGGACGCAAGGAGGCAGTGGCGTGTCACCTCGCCGGCAGCGACCTTCCTAGTGCTACAGCGCTCCCGGAATCGGATCGGGACAGAGAGGGGGGAGTGTTCAGGAGTCGGGAGTCTCGCGTTGCGTTAGCCTCGTGAGACGTCGGCTACTCTTAGTTATCTAGCGCTGCGCACCAGGGGGCCGCAACCAATTATCAGTTTAGCGCCCCCAATTAGGGCGCGATTAGTTAGGGACAGGGGCACCAAAAACAGGATCGGGCTGTTAGCCACGATCAAATCCAACAGTTTCATCCCATCGCATCACACCAACCAACACATGTAGAACGAACATATATACTATTCCATCCCAAATAAACAACCAAACCATGGATTCTACCATCCCATCCCGCCTCATTGAATTAGGGCTGTGATCAGATCGGATAAGGTCGGATATCGTTATCCATATCTGTATCTGTATTTTTTACCGGATACAGATTTGAAAACGAATGTGTCGAATATGGATACAAATTCGAATAATACTGGATAACATCGGTTCCGAATACGGAGCGAATACAGATCGGATAAGACAAGGATACGGATATTGTTAGTAGAATAGTTAAAATTAATTTTTAAATATCCGTTCTAAATTTTAACAAAATATGGTCAAAATTTAAATTTCAAAGTGAAAATTTCTAACATTAGTAAAAACAAAACATTAGAAAGTCTATACACAAAATATTATTAACTTAGTCTAGATTTTAAAAAATGAAAAAATAAATTTAAAAGTTGGAAAACTATCAATAAAAAATTGTAAAAATACATTCAAAAAATTACATAAATACATTTGGATAATATCCATATTTTATGTTCGGGTATTATCCGAACGAAAACTCAGATATTCCTTATCCACTGAATAATCAGTACTCCGTATTTGTATCCATATCCACGCCAAATTATCTATATCCATATCCTTATCCGTAAAAATAGTCGAATACGCATAAAACTATCCAAATCACTGTCCGATCAATTCGGTCAGTCGGTCGGTCGAATAATATCCGTACCATTTCCATCCCTACATTGAATCAACCAAACACACTAAGTGTAGATCATTCTTTTTTTTTAAAAAAAATGTCCTTTAAGTTTTGAAAACAATTCCTTCGTTTTTTATTTCCATGTAATTAATTGTTGAACGTATAGATTTTACGTGAAATGACATTTGTTTCGCTACTTCACTCACCTCTCACGAAATGGCACTGTACATACAATTTTCTTCAATTCGTGACTCCGGCGTAGTCCTGGTAATTGAGCCGTGCTTTTTTGGGCCGGCCCAAGCACGGCCCGATTTTGCCGGCCCAAAGCATGGCCCGGCATGAAATTTTTTGGGCCGTGCCGTGCCGGGCCTGAGAAGCCGACACGACAGGCTGCCCGGCACGGCCCGAACTGAGGCACGGATCAGTAATTTATATTTTTGGTGCTCTTTTGTTTCTCGACTGAATTTTGTTTCTATATGAAAGTTGTAGAGAATTTGAAGACACATCTTTTTCATGTAGATAACTTTTTCATTTGAGCAATGCATGAATTTATAAAAAAAAATATTTAGTGCGCTGGCTGTTTTAGAACCCACATGACCCATTTCGGTAATTAACATTTTTTGAGATATTCCGCTGCTCAGATGAATTTATGTTCTACATGAAAGTTGTAGATAATTTCGAGACGCATCTTTTTTGTATGAACAAATTTTTCATTTGAGTAACATATAAATTTGTAAAAAATCATTTATCTCTCTGTTTTGCCAGACGTGCCGTACTCGGCCCGGCCCAGCCCGATTGCGGCCCATCGGGCTTTTGGGCCGTGCCGTGCCTGGCTTTTGGCAGTGCGTGCCGGCCCGGCACGGCCCGTAGTGTTGACCAGGCCGTCCCGGGCTCCTGTCCCGATACATGGCTGCCCGAGACACGACGGGCCCGTGCCGTGCCAGCCCGGCACGGCCCAATTCCCTGGACTACTCCGGCAAGGGGTATTTTTGGTTGTGAATGCCTCTCCATCGCTCATCTATTGCCTCTCAATCTCCGGCAAGCGGCGACGATTAGCGGCAACATGGTGCAACAGCGCAACGGTGCTCGGCAACGTTGCTGACGCAAGGCGGAGGTGCCGTAGTTACAAGATGGCAATGACACACTGGTGCGGACGTGGGGCGGTGGCGTCGTGGACACTGGCCGGCGGAGGCACCGACATGTGGGAACCTAGGAGGTCACGAGGATGGAGAATAAATAGAGGCTGGCCGCCGGCTGTCACTTGAGATGGAGAAGAAAGCAATGGAGAAGAGCGAGGGAAGAGATTGAATAGAGAAGAGAGATTGAAGGGAGGAAGAAAGAGAGGAATGGAATGACAGGTGGGTCCTGTAGAAGTATTTTGGAGAGAAAGTGCCTAAAGTAGCATCAACTGATGAAATTCATGCCTAGTGTCTTTCCTAGAAAACGAGCGAACTTAGATTTATTTTGACCGACATGCACCAAAATCAGTCTCATTCATCCCATTTCCCTGCGTTTTGTTCGTTTTCCTTCGGTCGACCGGGCGATAATAACTTGGCCGTTGCGCGATAGCGGCACAGCGCCAGCCGATTTCCCCGGATCGCACCTCGCGCCAATCTTCACGCCGCCCTCCGATGCCATGATGGCGCCGGAACCGTGCCACCCGCAGCCGCTGATGACGACGACGACTGCCTATCGCCCGTACGTCCGAACCGAAGTGCCAACCACGCACGACCGCTTCCAACATACTAGTTCCAAACTGACGCTTTATTCCGCGCTCAGGTCACCGCGAGAACTCCTGACGCATGCATGCAGAGCCCAAAACCGCTGCAGCCACCTCGCCCTTCTGCCAAACTAAACAGCTCAACTCGTGTGCGTCATCGCAAGCTAGCTAGCCGCAACGCGAACACCGGGGCGTGTCTCTGTGTGTCTGTGTCAGCAGCAACGTCGTCGTCGTTCGTTCGTTTGCATTGCATGGGCCGGTTGCTAGGCTTCCGGTTCCGGTGCATAGCGCGGAGCATCGCCTCGGCGATGCCGGCAGCCGTGGGCGCGGGCGGCGCCGTGGCGGGGGCCTTGGGCGGCAGCGAGTGCGACGGCCTGGCGCTCGAGCTGCTCGCCCTCTCCCTCGCCGTCTTCCTCCTCCGGCACGCCGTGGTGCTCTACGCGAACCACCTGATCGCCGGCCTGATCGGCCTCCACGCCGCGGTCTCCGGCGACGGCCGCTCGTCGGGCCTCGACGGCGCCGCCATCGCGCGCCTACCGTGCCTCGCGCACGTGCGCGTGCGCCGCATTGACGGCGAGGAGGACGACACGGCGGAGCGCTGCGCGGTGTGCCTGGCCGCCCTCGAGGAAGGGGAGACGGTGCGGGCGCTTCCATGCTGCCGGCACGCCTTCCACCCGCGGTGCGTCGACGCCTGGCTGCGCCTGCGGGCGACGTGCCCCGTGTGCCGGGGAGCGTGCTGGTGACCGCGAGGCCGAGACGAAGCGGGCACGGGCCACGGCGCGGTGGAGTGAGGTGCCGGCACCCGGTAGGCTGGCGGTTGCAGCAGTGCAGCTTCAGTTCAAGTGAGTCGCTGTCCGGTGATCTCTTCTCCACGTATTTTAAATTTCACTCGTTTTGAGCGCTGGACTCTCTGTATTTTCTTTCGCTATAACGAACTGAATCAGATGTACCGATCAGAGTTCTTTTTGGTGGTGATCGAGTCATCAAAAGAAGAGTTGCAAATCACAATTCGCAAGGTGTGAAGTGTATTATTGTCTACTATATATAAAAGCAAAAAATAAAACAGAAATAGCATGTTAATCCTAAATAAATAGAAATTTACATGCTAATAGAAAAATGCTAGAAATTCTCATGTTAATCAGAGAAAAAATATGTACCATCAATTCTAGTGGCCGGGTCGAATTATAGCGGTTTAGACTAAAAGAAATAGGCTAGCGCTAGCGTCCGGACGTCCGTCCGAGTGTGCACCGATCGGATGCGCCTTGGCCATCAGATCACCGGCAGCGTGCGCATCCAAGCGCAGACCTGCCCCGCGTGCACGAGACGCATGAAAACGGAGTGGTTAGATTTGCAGTTGATCGTTTTTCAATTAAACTTCTGATTTTTGTATAAAATTCAAACAATGTTTAAAATGCATGGAATAAATTTAATAATTCTTCTAAAATCGAGCACAACCCATTTGAAACATTTTTTTTTCACTTTTTCAAAAAATGATGTGGAACTAGGAGAAAGCACCTATGAAACTTGACATGTATACTTGTGAAACTTGGCCGTGTGCTAATGAACCTTGGCCCACGTATTGATGAAGGCTAGCGCCAGATGAAACCTAATGAAACTTGGATGAAACTTGGATGTAACCTGATGAAACTTGAATAAAATCTATTGAAACTTGATGAAACTTGGATTAACCTGATGAAACTTGGATGAAACCTATTGAAATTTGATAAAACTTGGATTAAACCTGATAAAACTTGATA
Source organism: Raddia guianensis (assembly GCA_036346415.1). NCBI lineage: Eukaryota > Viridiplantae > Streptophyta > Magnoliopsida > Poales > Poaceae > Raddia > Raddia guianensis. The sequence continues at coordinate 33,551,637 of CM070534.1, forward strand.
GTTCGGCAAGTTTAACGAGTATGAAATCCAAGTTTCAGTAGGCGAAACCCAAGTTTCACCATGTGAGATTAAAGTTTATATGGCAACATACGTCTTATTTTGTTCGTAAAAATACGAGGAACGCGTTTGTCGGTGTCTGGGAAACGCGTCTACTGAGTGTAGCGGGTCCATGGACCGGCAGATGAATTTGTAGTTGGAATGAGGCCCAACGACAACCCTTCCCAAAGAACATGGGCGGCGGCCGAGCTTATGAGGGCTCGCTGCTGTGATTTTTTCGGATCAGGTTCGGTACGACTTGGGATCCGGGTACAGATCCGTCGTACGGTGAGATTGAGAGGGGGTGAGAGAAGAGGCGAAGGAAATACAAACCGTGGGAGATAAGTGATTTTTTACCCTGGTTCGAGCCCCCACTGCCGGGTAATAGCTCTCCTCCAACACTCATTAATGATTTGGTGGAAACAGTACAGGGGCGCCGAGATCGGGCTAAGAGGCGCCGATCCAGAGCTTATAGGGAAGTTTCGGACACTGAAGTAATTGGAATCTACTCTGCTACGACTATTGCTAAGAAAGCTTCGGATGCTTGTGTTGCTTGCTCTCTCTTGCCTTGGTCGTTATGCTGGGCAGGCTTCTTCTTTTATAGGCGCGGCGGGTTGTTCGAAGCTGATACCGCGGGCCCCGCACCTATTCATGCTTTATCCATCTTTAGTGGCGGCGCCCTTGACTCGTTTCATGTTTCGTCCTATCTATGGCCTGCAAAGAGAAGCTTATCTGGTCAGTACTGGACACGTGTTCGTCTCGGTATGCCAATATGAGGAAGCAGCCTGCACAGGGAGAAAGCACTTTCCCTTTATCCCTTATATGGCATTGACTGGTCGGGGCCAGCCCCGCGCCACCAGTTGGGGGCGTCGCGGAGCGCGGCAGCTATTGCCATCTGCCCAAAGGACAAATGGCATGGTGAACTGCCCGCGCGGCTCTCCCGGGGCTACGAATACCCTGGGGAGGTACAGTCCTTTCGGTCAAGGCCGAGGAAAGTGTGGTGGGGCATGACAGCTGTCGCCACCTACCCAGGGGACAGGCGGACTGTCCGCGGGGTCCTCTACTGGGCTAAGGATAGCCTGGGAGGTGCACAACGCTCCTGGATAGGACCAAGGGAGGCGTGGTTGTCTTGGTCAAGCCCGGGGATGGCCCTAGTGGGCCAGACGTCTCTCATGGTACGGCCAGGGATGGCCTTTCGAGCTCTTTCTACGTGCGACAGCCGACAGGCCGGTACGGATCCGGTCCAAGGCCCATCTCGGGTTGGGCCGATTATGAATCATCAACAGCCAGCCCCGAGCCTCGAGCTGGTCGAGTTGCGAGCCGGTCTGAGGTTTAGAGAAGCCAAATCCTTATGCGCCGTGCGGGAAACCTAGCTAGGGTTTTTCTTGAAGCCGCTGGGGGCAAAAGGTCGAGCATTGAATTTGATTTGACGGCGGAGTGGGGCAGTTACGCCTTCTTGGGCATGACTCCCACGATCTCCACTCCGATCGTTACCTTCTTTGATAAGGCTGTGTTTTGGGGGAACTTCTACTGCAAAACATCCCCTTTGTCTTCGTCTTCATCTCTCCATCTTGCTCTTCGCCTTCCTGCTCCCCACATCCAGCTTCTTTGCCTCCCGCTTTCCGCCACCATGGTGTTCATCGGAGAGAGCGTGCTTATGAGAGAGAGGATGGCGGAGCTGGAGAGGGACGGCTTCGTGAGACCGGGGTCTTGGAGGCTTCCCGGTGCAGTCCGGGAGCCAGAGCCTACCGAGCTGATCTGCTTCGAAAGCTCGGCTATTTGCGGGTTCCGTGTGCCGGAGTCGCTGTTTGTGGCTGACTTTTTCACCTTTACGGAGTTGCGGCCGGAGAATCTGTCCCCGCAATCATATATTCATCTGTCAATCTTCGCACACTTGTGCGAAGCGTACTGCGGGGCGCGGACCTCGGTGAATCTCTTCACGCAGTACTTCGAGCTGAAGCCCGTCAGCCATCACGTGGGCAACGGCAGAGTCTTATACCTTACCACGCATCGGGCCCGGGGTAGCAGAACGTACCCGGACTATGAAGTCAAGACGAAGGTCGACGGTTGCGCCCAGCGGTGGTTCTATCTGAACCGCGGAGGTTCGGATTTAGAATATTCTTCGGCCGCACCGGAGGCGCCGATCTTCGTACGTAGCGAGTTCCTGCCAGAGGATCAGGTGGTGGCGTACGAAATCGTCGAGCTCGCCAAGAGGAACTTGACGGGCTATGACATCGTTAGAAGCTTCGTTCGGCACCGGATTAGCCCGCTGCGGCACCGCGAGAGGTGCGTCAGCTAGATGGGCTGTTGGGAGGAGCCGGACCGGGACTTCCATCAAGGCGAGCGCCTATCACGATGCTCTGTTTGAATTTTTGGGTTGGCGCGCGTGGTGATCTTTTGTGATGCTTCGCAGAGCTGCCGGCCCGCGATCTTGCGAGGATCGTGGGGATGCTGCTACCCATGGAGAAAAATCCCCATCCCGAGAGGAACGCAAAGGACAGATTGTCCGCGGTACGTGCCCGGAAGGTGTTTGATTGAATTCCAGGCCGCGTGCGCCCATAGGGTCCTGACGGCTTGGCTGTGCTAACTCTTTGTGCGCAGCGAACGTGGAATGTGGCTAAGGAGGCCACGAACGCTACGGGCCCCACAGGTGAGCCCTTGGACGTGCCGCCATTGGTGGCGCGTTCACCGTTAGGAGTGTCACTGTCGGTGTCCGGCGGGGCACTGGCTTTGCCGGCGGCGTCGGGCGAGGGGAGCTCAGCGCCGGCTTCGACTGCAGTCGGCGTGGCGCAGGAAGGCGTGGAGACGCAGGCCAGGAAACGCACGGCGCCGACGCAGGTAAGGATTTTCCGTACGACGCAGACTGAGTGTTGGGGAACCAGCCGGTCTCACGCCTCGCTTTCCGCGCGGCGCTTGCGAAAAAGAGGAGGTATCAGCCTTCCCAGGATAGCGATGACGAGGAAGTCGCGACCGCGGCGGGCTCGATGCCGGTGACGAATTCGTGGTGGGGGTCTGCGAAGAAGGCCGGCGCAGCCCGGCCTGGGAAGAAAACGACCGCGTCGACTACGAGCCGCGTCGGCGGGCTAGAGACGGGGCTTTTCCTGCACCCAACCCCGGGGGTGTATGCGGGCACAGAGCTTGAGCCAGCGCGTAAGTCCCTTGCGCTGCCCGTTATCGTCCTGCTTTTGTGTTCATTCGCCTCGGGTATTTCTGATCGCAGTGCATGGCACTAAGGTGGCCGTTGACGTGAGGCCCCCTTCCGCTGAAGCCAGGGCGATTGAGGGCGAACCAGTCGAGCCCGTGGAGGCGTTGATGATGGCGGCGCAGCCCGAGACACGGGGCAAGGAGGTGCAATTGATCCGCGGGACGTCATCGATTTGCCTGTCGTTGGCGGTGCTAGATATGGCCACCGATGTCGCGGAGGCAGTGAAGGTGGATGCTGTCGTCGGGGTTTCGTTGTTGGTTACGCCCCTGCGTGTCGAAGGGCACATGGCGCATGGATGGTGGCCGATCGACCGCCGGGGGATCGCCGACCTTTTCAAGACTCCGATCGGGGACGCGCCTCCGGCACCTGACCGACGGATGCTGCTGGCCGGTGCGCGTGCTCACGCCGGCAGGATGGCTTCGGGTCACCGTCTTCAGCTTGGGCCCACTGGCATCCGTGGGATGGATCTCTGCCACCCCGGAGTGGGTGGAGCAGCAGGTGAACGACCGGGCGCGGCTCTCCATCGTGGGAGTCATGTCGGACGTGCAGATCCGCCCTGTCCCTGGTCTGGCGAGGGGGGATCCGCTGGCGCGTTTGGGCGCCGTCTCTATGGGCGAGATAAACCTCGCTCGCCAGCGCACCGAGGCAGCGGAGGCCGATGTGGCACGACTACTGTTGTCTCTGGCGGAGGCCAGGCAAGCAGCAGCAGAAAGCAAGGCGGTGCTTCCTCGCCCAAGTCCACTCATGGTGGTTGGCGCAGCCCCCACATTTTTGGCTCCGGCGGAGGGCGAAAGCGCGGCGGAGGCGGAGCTCCGGACAGCGAAGGTCGGCCAAGCCCTAGCCGAGGATGTGCTAGTAAAGCTCAAGGCCCGGCTTGAGGAGGTGCAGGCCGCTGCTCAGAAGGCCGCGCAGCGGGCCGAACCTTCGGTGGAGAAACGATAGCTCGCATAGGAAGTCACCAGGCTTCATGACGAGCATTAGCGATCGCGGGCTGCTGCGGAACAATCTGTCAGGGCCAAGACCGGACTCGAGAAGTCCCTGGCCGCTGCGGAGGCAACTCTTAAGGCCCGAGCTGGAAGAGATGATGTCCGGGCTCTCAGGGAGGAGGCGGACAAAATCATGGCCGAGCTTGCGGCCGCCAAGCGGGAGGCGGACGAGCCGAAGGCCGCACTGGTGGAGGCTCGGGCTGAGCTCCGTGAGGCTAAGTTGGCCGTGGAGCAAGCGACAGTGGCTAAGGCCGAGCTTGCGGCCAGGGTGGAGGAAACGAAGAGACGAGCGACCGTGGCCGGGGCGACCGTTCCTTTTCCCGAGGCTTCGCAGGGGCCTTCTGCGGCGAGGGTGGTGCGCTCTGGGTCAGCGGAGGAGAGTGACTCGGAGTCCTCGGCCCGCTTGCCCTTCACATTCTACGAGGCGCGTCCTCGCAGCCTTAACCAGGCTACGCGCGACGCCACCGAGGAGAAAATGAGGAGCGGGCTCGCTCGGTACAAGGAGGTAAGCACCCGCAGTCGTGTGTTGTGTTTTGGCGTTGGCCTTTTCCGTGACTTGATTCGTTGCTCCTGCCTCAGTCCTATAGCCTCTTTGCCGGCGCAGCCTCGCTGATCGAAGCGGCGCACAGGCAAGCCGGTAACGACACGATGGAGCTCAGCCGCCTCTCGATGGAACTTGCAGACGCCCATGCCCAAATGGAGCGTGCGAGCGAGCTAGCAGCTGAGAGCGAGGTTCGCTGGACCGCTCGCGTCGCCGAGCTGGAGGTTGGGCTACAGGCTGTGCAGGAGAAGGAAAAAGAGAACGCGGTGAAGCTCGCCTGAGACTTGGCCGAGGAGCACAGTCGCGCGGAGGCGGCCTCCAAGGAGCTAGAGGAAGCCTTGTCTGAGCGGGGAACAATCGTGCGCGGGCTTGAGGCAGCCCGCGACAAGCTCGATGAGGAGGTTGCCGTGTTCCGGGAGGCTGGGGCGAAGTCCAGAGCCAAGGCGGAGTCCGTGAAGAAGCAGGCGGAAGATCTCGTTGCCGCCTGGGCTAGGCTGCGCCAGGAGCAGAACGAAAGGGATGCGCAAACCATAGAGCTGCTTCAGGCGAAGACACGGATCCGCAACCTAGGGATCGAGCTGGAAGAGCTTTGGCTGTGACGTGGACTGTAATTCACCCCGGGCCGTTCTGTCCCCGAACTTCGCGCTATTTTTTGTTTGTCGCTTGCTTAATAGATAAGCATTGCGTACTGTGGCCAGAGAACTTAGCCATTTTTCTTTTTCTTGCTGTATCAAATCGTGCGCACTGTGAGCTCTGCTGCGCCGCACAGCGTCTCGCTGACAGCGGGGCCACGCTTGTCGGGCGCGGATGCGTAGGCGGAATGACGTCTTGACTGCTCGCGTGCCCAGCCCACGCCACGCGTCGGGCTGATTTGACGTCATGGGCCTCATGAATACAGTCGGGTTGAAATCGCGTATTGGACCTTAGCAGGCCATGGCCTTTCGCCTCGCTGGCAGCGGAGCCATGACACGTGTCGGGTGGCGACTAGCGCGGTTGGTATTCCCTTGGGAGCGCGTGCGCGCACGTCTATTCAGCTCGCGTCGTGGGTTTTAATTACCCGTCCCTTCGTGCGCAGCGACGCTTAGGGTAGCCCGCGGCGTGATGGGACATCGCGCTACCGCAGGCCTATAAAGTGGAGGGCAGCGTGCTGCATAGCCTTCACTCTTAGTCTGCGCCTACCTCTGCCACTCCTCAGACCGGAATGCAGAGAAAGGGAGTGCGCAAGACCGGAATCTTGGAGAGACAGAGAGATAGAGCAGAGGCATGTCTTCTTCTTCCTCAGACTAGGACGCATGGCTGGAGGCAGCGCTGGCGGACATGCCGTCGCCGCCTCCGATCTAGCCCGCGCTGGAGGAGGAGGTAGAGGCCTACGGGTAAGCCGCGGGCTTCATCATCGCGAACCAGGAGGCCACGCTGGCGGAGCACGCCCAAATCCGCGCTGATGACGCAGCGTTAGCAGCACTAGCTGTCGCACTCACGGTGGAGGAGGAGGAGGAGAACGCTGAGGCGGCCTTGCCGGAGGCCGCTGAGGCGATGGTGGAGGCAGCCGTGGTGGCTCCACCGCCGCCCATGGGCGCGAGCATCCACCGGCGGAGAGCGCGGCACTTGCGCGCACCCGGGCCGTCGATGGCGGTGCCCGTCCTGTCGTCATCGGCGTCGACAGCGGATTCCGCCGTGCCGCCGGCTCGTCACCAGCGCCGCTCTTAGACGTGGCGAAGTAGTTTAGGACCGTAGGGGTAGGTCTTGGGCGCCGCCGTAGCCATAGTGGCGCGGTGCCCCCTTTTGTGGTAGCCCGAGATGCCGGGCTGCCTTTTGCTTGTACAATGTTTCATCCTTATAAGATTCGTCGTAGAAATGCAACTTCTTCTTTAGTGAATCCTCTTTGTTGAGCTTGCTCGCTTCATTTCTTGCGCAGATCTGTCATGCAAAAGTAGGAGAACTAGATGAAAAGTAACAAAGTTCTGAGGTGAATTTAAGAATGTTCGACAAACGAAATTGAAATTTTTGCTTTGTGCGCATAATCATCCAGCACCCGGGCCGCGGTCAAGTCCAAGTGCGATCTTGGAGTTGCGTGCGGTCTAAAGACGAGAGTGACTTGAAAAAATTTCACGCAAATTCCCTGCCCCCAAGCTTTGCGAGGCTACGCGAGCGGTGCGGACTTGGCAAAGTTATGGACTTAGGAAAAATATGTGAAAAGATTCTCAGCCCCTAGCGTTAGGCTAGGACCCAAAGCCGGCTTCCCAAGCAAACTTGACGTGGGCTTATTGTACCTTGGGCCACGGGAGTTCCACACCGCGAGGAGCCTTACTAGGGTGCGAGGAGGTTTCGGCTTATCCCGTCGTAGGAGTGCTCCGGAGGGCTTTATCCTTAGTCGTTGGATTTTGGCCACAGGTAACGAGCTCGAGTTCCTATTGGGCCTCGAGATTCGTCCGAGTTCCTATTGGGCCTCGAGGTTCGTCCCCACGTGGACCACCTTGGAGGGGTCTATCTCCGTGAGGACGATGGTTTTGGTGGGCTCCTACAGATGCAATGCCACCTTCGGGCGCACGGTGGGGCGCTCCTTCTTGCTGGGACCACGGGTAGGGAGCTGACCTACCATGGCCAGTGCGGTCTCGTCGTAGTCCAGGGCCGTATGGTGGTTGACTCCCCTTGGCGCCGGCATCTTCAGGCAATGGTATGCGTGGTGAGAGACCGCCATCAACTTGGAGAACGCGGGGCTGCCCAAGATGGCGTTGTAGGGGAGGTCGGTCTCCACAACCTCGAAGGTGATGTATTCGGTCCTGAAGTTGGTGGAGGAGCCGAACGTCACGGGCAGTATGTGCAACCTGTCCAACGGGGCAGAGGGACGAACCTAGGATGATCCCATGGAAAGGGATGGTGATGTCCCTGATCTTGGAGCGCGGGACCTACATGAGGCCGAGGACGCGCGTGGTGATGATGTCCAGCGAGCTCCCGCTGTCCACGAGGACACGGTCAACACGGGTGTTACTGATGGTCGGGCAGAGCACAAGCGGGAGACGCTGTGGCTTGGAGAGTCCCGCCGGGTAGTCCATCACCGAGAAGGTGATCGCCAGGCTGGACCAAGGCAGGGACTCCGATGCGGGCTCGCCGCGGGAGATCTGGAGGACCTCGCGAGACGCGGCTTTGAGCTCACGGCGAGATCTATAGGACGAGGTGCCTCCAAAGATGACGACGACGTGGCCGCCGGCTGATGAGGCGCCGCGGCCGCGGCCACGCCCTCGGGCATGGGGACATGGCCGGTGTAGAAGTCCTCCAGCTGGCGGGCCCACGTGCTACAGTTGCGCAGGCCGTGGCCGTGGCGCTGGTGGAACCGGCAGAAGAGGTTTGGGTTGTTGAACGGGTCCTCACCTCTGCCCTGCTGCGGAGGACGCGGGGCCATCCCTGAGGCGTTCCCTGGGCCCCCGCGGCCTCCCTCTAGCTAGGGGAGCTCGCCGCGGGCGCTGCGGTGGAGGGCACACCTGCGGCGGACACTGCTATGGCGGGCGCTCGGGCTGGTCGGGCTCGACCGCCGTGATGAACTTGGCAGGCTGCTACGACCTCTTCTTCTTCTTCTTGTCGGCCTCGACTTTACCTAGGCCGTCACCGGCCCTGGCCTTCTTCTTGGCGTGGGCGCGGCCTCTCTTGCTCTCAACCGCCTCAGAGGCGTTGACATAGAGGGCCGCGGTGCGGAAGAACTCACTCGCGGTGTAAACCAGCTGAAGCTCGAGGTCCTCAGTGTAGCGCCGGTCCCTCACGCCAACCTTGAAGGCCTCGAGAATGGCCTCATCCGAGATGCAGGGGATAGTGTTGCGGGCCCTCACGAACCTGCACACAAAATCCTGGAGACTCTCGTCGTGTCGCTTCACCACGACCTTCAGATCCTGGGGACGCTCGGAGTGGGCGTAACACCCCTGAAAGCTCGTGTGGAGGGCATCCTAGAGTTGAGCCCAGCTGCGGATGGAACCGGGCCGCTGATTGAACAGCCAGGTCTGGGCCATGCCCTTGAGCACGGTAGGAAAGTAGTTGACCAGGACGGCCTCGTTTCCCCCCATGGCTCGGATGGCGGTGGTGTAAATGGACAGGAACTCCTTAGGGTTCTAGCTCCCGTCGAACTTCTCAGTTTTCCCGGGCTTGAACCTCCGCGGACAAGGCGCTTCGCGGAGAACGCGGGAGAAAGCGGGGCACCCTAGCGCGGCCTTCGGGGGAGAGTCATCCCAAAGCGGGCCCAGGTGGGAGAACACTCCGCCTGGGACGCGCGGCGAACCGCTGGTGGAGGAGATGGTGCGTGCCCGGAACGATCGGCTACGGTTGCGGCGAGAGTGGCTGTGAGAACCGCTATGGCCATGGAGAAGCCACGGGGATCCCTCTCCAGGTCGCGGACAACCTCGTCGATTGCGCGCGCCTTCTGGTGGCTGTGCCAGATCGGGTCGGTCATGGCATCCACGAGGGAGTCGGTCGGCCGGACGTGAGCCGAGGTGTGCGGGTTGTCCTCGCGGCAAACCTCAACCATGGCGCGACGGACGGAGTCGCGGAAGAAGTCCCGGGCTGCAGCGCGGAGGCGCTGCTGCTCCTGGTCCTCTGTGCTTTCTACGTCAGCGCCGGGCAAGGCCGCGAAAACGCAGGGAGACGCGCGCGAAGTCGGGGGAAACGTCCCGGTGTCATCCCCAGAGCGGAATCGCCAAGCGGCTCGAACTCCATGGGAGTTTCGCTGACGTGGGTCAGCGATGGGTCCAGCTCGGGGAGCGACTCCTCGGGGCAGAGCTCTGCCCCTAGGGCGAGAGAGGTGTCAACCTCCATCTCGTTGGCTCCAGCTTCGGCGAGGTATTCCTCTCGCCAGCCCTCGTACGATGGACCCAGGTCGTCCAGATCATCGCACTTGTCGAACTCGAGGTCCAGGACCTCGTCGTTGCTTGGGATCTCAGGCATATCCGAGGGAATGGACTGCTGAGGGCTGCTCATAGGCCCCACGTTGGGCGCCAGCTGTCGGTGTCTGGGATCCACGCCTACTGAGGGCAGCGGGTCCACGGACCGGCAGACAAATTTGTAGTTGGAACGAGGCTCAACGACAACCCTTCCCAGCAGCCCGCGTCGGCGGCCGAGCTTGCGGGGGCTCTCGCTGCGCGGTCTTCCCGGACTGTGCCTGGCGCGACTTGGGATCCGGGTACAGATCCGTCGTACGGTGAGATTGAGAGGAGGTGAGAGAAGAGGCGAAGGAAATACAAACCGTGGGAGACAAGTGATTTTTACCCTGGTTCGATCCCCCACTGCCAGGTAATAGCTCTGCTTCAGCACTCGTTGATGATTTGGTGGAATCAGTATATAGGCACCGAGACCGGCTAGGGGCGCCATCCGAGCTTCTGAGGAAGTTTTGACATCAAGTAATCGAATCTGCTGATGCGACTCTCGCTAAGGAAGCTTTGGATGCTTGTGTTGCTTGCTCTCTTGCCTTGATCGTTATGCTGGGCAGGCTTCTCCTTTTATAGGCGCGGCAGGTTGTTCATAGCTGATACCGCGGGCCTTGCGTCTATCCATGCTTTATCCATCTTTAGTGGCGGCGCCCTTGCCTCGTTCCGGGCTTCGTCCTATCTGTGGCCTGCAAAGAGAAGCATGTCTGGTCAGTACTAGAAACGTGTTCGTCTCGGTATGCCAATACGGGGAAGCAGCTTGCGCAGGGAGAAAGCACTTTCCCTTTATCCCCTATATGGCATTCACTGGTCGGGGCCAGCTTCGCGTCACCCGTTGGGGGCGTAGCGGAGAACGGCAACTGTTGCCATCTGCCCAAGGGACAAATGGCATGGTGAACTGCCCGCGCTGCTCTCCCGGGGCTACGGATACCCCGGGGAGATACAGTCCTTTTGGTCAAGGCCGAGGAAAGTGTGGTGGGGCATGACAGCTGTCGCCACCTACCCAGGGGACAGACGGACTGTCCGCGGGGCCCTCTCCTAGGCTAAGGATAGCCTGGGAGGTGCACAACACTCCTGGTTAGGACCAAAGGAGGCGTGGTTGTCTTGGTCAAGTCCGAGGATGGCCCTAGTGGGCCAAACGTCTCTCATGGTACGGCCAGGGGTGGCCTTTCGAGCTCTTTCTACGTGTGGCAGGCCGGTACGGATCCGGCCCAAGGCCCATCTCGAGATGGGCCGATTATGAATCATCAACAATGTTGGTGCAAATGGTCGGCGGATTAGAGCACCCAGTCAAAATTTATGGCCACTGAAAAAATGCTTGTGGGACCCACCCTATATGGCTGCAACATGCCTCATTGTCTCACTCGTGCCGGGCCACATCTACGCGCGTCCGTCGCGTCGGACGACCGGCCTGAAATGTTTTCGAAAGAAATAGTCTATATCTACTATAGTTATAAATAGAAATTTAGAATAAAAAGAAATAAGAGTCCACATGCCCTCATATCAAGTACAATAAAATACTACATACATTTTAAAAATAATAATGTCCATGTCAGGTTAAATATTGACACAAATCTAACAGCGCAAATGTGCAGGGCACCCTGATCGTTATATTAAAGCAGTGTTCAATAGAGTCACCGCATTAACTTCTAAAATACTCTACGAGCGAGGTGGAGCGTTTGCGCGGCTAGATTTGTTTCGGCATATAGAGCTTATCACTAACTCATAATCTATCTCTAATATATCAGATCGGATTTAGAGTTTATCTCTAATATATTATATCAGCTTTAGTGTTTAATCTGAATTTCTAATATTTTCTTTTAATCTAAGCCGCATAGATCTTTTTTTTCTTGATTTATGTGAGAATTTCTTTGATTAATCCAGGCCGTTATAATTTGGTCCCACCGTTGATCGAACGGCTAAAATAATCATATTATATCATTTTTGTATTTAATCCAAATTTCTAATATTTTTCTTTTAATCTAAGTCGTTATAATCTGGTCCCACAAAAATCAACGACATATATCTTTTATTTTTTCTTGATTTATGTGAGATTTTATTTGATTGATCTAGGCCGTTATAATTTGGTCCCACCGTTGATCGAACGGCTGAAATAATCTGGGTGATGTGGACTAACATGGTGGCTCCGTTTTCCTATACTTTAATAGTATAACGAGCAATGTGACCCGCGCATTTGCTCGGCTAGATTCCAAATATGTACTCGTATTCGATATAAACTCCTTTTACTATCATGTTCCATATGAATTCATTTTAAATTGCTTTTATTTTACTATTTTAACATTTAATCTAAGTCTTTATAATTTGGACCCACAATAATGAACATTATAGATCTTCTTTTTTCTCTTCGATTAATATGTGATTTTTTAGTATTTTAGAATTACTTTACTGGCGTCGGTTAACTCGCGCGTTTGCGCGGCTAGATGTGTGTCAGCGTATGGAGTTTATCTCTAACTCATAATATTTTTTAGAGTAATCTTCAACTTATAATTTATCTATAATATATCATATCAGATTTAGAGTTTATCTCTAATATATTAGATCAGCTTTAGTAGTATGTTATGGAGATTATTTATTTATCATTTTTTATCTGATTTGGTAGATGACAATTGAACGGTTATCTGATTTGATGGATATTGATCGAATGGTGGAGGATTTTCGGACGACACGGCACATTGTATGCGGTGTACGCTATGGCCATTCGTTCAGGACCTTCAGGTATTAGCTAGTTCTTCGTTCAGGTATTAGCTATGCGAAGCTTGCAAGATGTGTGCATATATACCGGTATATGATTTGAACGTGGTTTAATTAATCTTTGTCACGCAATGGTGAACACGATGCTGGGGAGCCCACCGCCGAGATTGTTCAGGCTAGGAATATGTGCAGCTCGCTGGGTTGGCAGTCGTAGTCATTGTGCTATTGATTTATTTAGTACCCGCGACGTCGAGGTATGGCAGACTCTTGGCCATCGAGAAGCTCGGCGAGCGGGGGGGCTCCATCTTGAACGCGTTGGGCACGACGAAGCCGAGGAAAGGGTCGTGCCTGTCCACCCGCCGGACGGCCTTCGCCGTGCTGGCCGGGACGGCGGCATGGGCTGATGCCGTCGTCGCGAGGAGGAACGGCGCCGTGGACGCCGCCATCGTTTAGTTAAACTGGCTAGTACGAACAAAATATCCGGCCGGCTGGGTGGATAGACGGGAGAAAGGTAGGGATTGGTTAATTATATATAGCTCTTGTGTAGGTAATCTTTAACTCATAATCTATCTTTAATATATAAGATTAGATTTAGAGTTTATCTCTAATATATTAGATCACTTTTAATAGCTATCTTTTCTATCTTTTCAATATTAACCGTTAGATTTACATAATATTATCCATATTCAACGATGTAGATCTTTTCTTTTTTCTACAATTAACGTGAGAATTTCTATTATTCTTCGATTAATGTGTGAATTTCTAGGATTTTAGGATTAACGTGATGGTTCTATTTAACTCTGCTTTATATAGATAGTAGATAGATAGATAGATCTCACATTAATCGAAGAGAAAAAAGAAAGATCTACATTGTAGATTACCGTGGATCCAAATTATGGTGGCTTGATTTAAAAGGCACAATAATAAAATTAAAACAATTTAAAAGAAATTTATATAAAATAGAAAATGAGTCTATATTAAAAAGAGATCTAGCGCACAAATGTGTGAACACCTTCCTTACGATTTAGGGATAATTTACATTTTGCCCTAAAGTTTGTTACTTATCTACTATTTGCCCCCAAGCAACTTTCTCCTATATGTTTTGCCCCAAAGTTGGTTGGATTATCTATTATTTGCCTTTTTTGAATTTTTAACACAAATATGAGCAAATTTAGACATAAAAAGACCATCCTACCCTTCTCTAATTTCCCTTCTATTCAGCCTAGCATCTAGTCGTCCTCTCGTTACCCTTCTTCTCAGCCTACCGATGGAGCCCGATGTGGTGGCCCTCCCCGGCGGCGCGCCCTCCCCGTTTCATCCCCGACCTCAGTGCCCTCCCAATTGACGATCTCCACGACCTCACTCTCTTTGAAGACGGCGATGAACCAGGTTAATCAGGCTTGATACCATTTTGTTGCACTGAGTGTACACTCTATATGCTCTTTTGTTACATTGGAGGAACGCTCTGGATGCTATTTTGTTGCATTTCATATGATCTGCTAACATTCATTCGAATATGATGTTACATGCAAACCCTGGATGATTTGTTTTATTTTGATATGCCATGTAATATATCTAAGGATACATATGCCTGCTTTTATATATTGTGAAAGAACTATCACTGACAGCGAAAAGGAGAGCAAATATTAGAGAGCAGCGAAAAGGAGGGCAAATAATAGAGAGGCAGCGAAAAAATGGCAAATAATAGATGTGGCATTGGTAGGAATAGAATGGTCATTTTATGTATAAATTTGCTCCTATTTGTGTCAAAAATTTAAAACAGGGCAAATAATAGATAACCCAACCAACTTTGGAGCAAAACATATAGAAGAAAGTTGCTTGGGGCAATAGTAGATAAGCAATGAACTTTCAGGGGGTTTTCCTGTGTACACAGGGTTTCGGTGTAAACCCCGTGTACACCAACTAGCAAAAGTAATGAAAAATTACGAAACAATTTGCAAATGTTCTAATGAACTTGTTCCACCTATGTATAAAGTTTGAAGATCAAATTCAATCTATAGTAAGAGTTATAAAAAAGAGAAAACTATATCAGTTTTAAACCATTCAAATTTGTCATTATTTTATCTTTTTATAACTCTTAATATAGAATGAATTTGATCTTCAAACTTTATATATAGGTAGAGTAACAAATGAAGAACATCTTCAAATTTTTTAAGAATTTTTCATAACTTTATTAGTTGGTGTATACGGGTTTATACAGGAACCTCTGTGTACACTGGATATGTTGAACTTTAGGGCAAAAGTTAAATTATCCCTATGATTTATGACTCGGCATCATTACACTTGCCCGTTGCCACTTCGGCGGATTCTATGGAGAGTAGGTAAAAAAAACATGCTGAAATTATGGGGGTTGCGGAAAGTGCATCTAGGCCCTATGTGATTTTGGTGATTAATGAGTAACAATTATAGAGTTAATATTTCTATTGGAGAATTGTGCACAGATGCTATACAGGTTAATTTCATAAGGTACATGTTTACATGTGATTGTGCACTCCTCAAAATGGATGTATTGCAAGAAGGCATCAAGACTAGTATTTATTTGTAAATCTTTATTTATTGAGTCCTAGGGATACCGTACTATAAAGAGGGATGAAATGGAGAAGCTTATAAAGGTTCCTAAGTGCTCAAAATAGGTATCTCGAAGTTCGTGTGAGTTTTCCACTCAAAATACACCTCATACAGAACCTATGCCATCGGAACATCCGATGGTGAGCCACCGCCGATTTTGAGCTATCCAATAAAAGGGTCCATGAACTTCCATCGAACATCCGTAAAGGGTCGGAACATCCGACGGGGATCGGAACATCCGATGCGGGATTAACATCGACAACGGCTAGTTTTCGGATTCCCTATTTAAAGCCGTCTCTAATACCTTCCAAAGGTTCTTGACCTTTATTTACTCTCTGATTACACCTTGATTTGAACCTAATTCTTCCTGTTCATCTTTCTCAAGAACTCTAGCCTTTGTCTCTCTCTTGTTCATCTTGTGAGATCTAGATCTAGAGAGATCAAGGCACCCAAGTGCTCCACAAATTAGAGATTCAATTTGAGCACTTAGCGATTCCTAATTTCTTCATCGCATTTGTTACTCTTGGAGGCTTGAAGGGCTCCTAGACGGCTAGGTGTCGCCGGTGAGTCGCCGATCTTTGTGTGGCGTGCCTCGGGAGTTTGTGAAGGTGCGAATCTACCTCCGCAAGAAAAGGATTCAACTAGTGATCGCCGGTGAGTGCTTTGTGCTTATTTGGTAAGGGGATTTGGATCTTGGTGATCCGGGCTTTGTGCCTTCCTAACGGTGAGTAGGATCTCCTTCAAAGATCCGAACATCGGTAAACAAAAAATCATTGTGTTTTGTCTTGGTCTTGATCTAGTGTTTAAACTATTGGTATTGGCACATTACGGTATTCTTGAATAGATCTAACCTTGGTTTTGCGAGAAATCAGTTTTTCTATAGGTGTTCGACAAATTCCAGAACACCCCGGATCGGAACTTCCGACGGCCATCGGAACATCCGACCCAGGATCAGAACATCCGACGGAGGGTGTACTGTACCACGTCGGAACATCCGACGCTGCATCGGAACATCCGACCGACTGGTTACTGTTCAAGTGTCTTAATTCCGCAATTTCGTTTTATTCGCCTATTCACCCCCTCTAGGCGGCATAGCGATCCTTTCAATTGGTATCAGAACCTAACCTTCTGTTTTGATCTTAACAGCTTGGAGAATCATGCCTAACAACAAAGACGAGATCGAGACTTCAAGTGAAGGAAACAAAAAGGCTACCATTCCATATGTTTATCCTGATTCAACATCCTCATCTCATGTCTCTGTTCCTACTGGGCGTGCGCCTCACTTTGATGGCACATACTACCCACAATGGAGACATAAGATGAAGATGTATCTAATGTCTATTCATCCTTCTATTTGGAGAATTGTAGAAACAGGTTTCAAGCCTAAAGAACCGGAGAACCTCACTGCCGATGAGGAAAGAGACTCCTTCCGCAACTATCAAGCCGTCAATACATTATTTGGTGCCTTGAGCCCAAGTGAGTTCAATCGGGTTGACGGGCTTGAAGAAGTTAAAACAATTTGGGATACCCTCAAGGTTGTTCACGAAGGCTCATCAAGTGTGAGGGAAACCAAGATCGAGCTTATCAATGGCAAGCTTGGAAGGTTTATCCTAGAAGAAGAAGACTACAAGACAATGTTTGATCGACTCATGGTATTGGTAAATGAGGCCAAGGGACTTGGATGCAAGTCTCTCACTGATCATGAGGTGGTCAAGATTCTACTCCGGGCTATCACTCCAACCAATCGCCATTTAGTGCAAATGATTCGAGATAGAGACAACTATCACTCAATCACACCGCATGAAGTGCTTGGAAGAATTCTCAGTCATGAGTTGATGGATCAAGAGGCCTCGAATATTAAAGAGATGGCTCAATCAAGTAAGAAGAAGAGCATTGTTTTGAAGGCGAGCAAAGTGTCAAAGGCAAAGGATGATAGCTCAAGCAGTGATGAAGATGGGCAAATGAACATGGAAGAGATGGCGTTCTTTGTGAGAAGATTCAATAAATTTCTCAAGAAGAATGGCTACAATAGCAAAGGCAAGAAGGATTCCGGCAAATCCAACTCTTCAAGAAGTTCAAGAAGAAAGTGCTACGAATGTGGTGAAACCGGACATTTTATTGCCGATTGTCCACATAAGAAGGATAAGGACAAGGAAGACAAGAAGAAAGAAAAGAGTTACAAGAAAGACAAAGAAAAGAGCAAGAGACACAAGAGAAGTTCAAGAGGTGAAGCTCACATTGGTAAGGAGTGGGATTCCGAATCCAACTCCGAATCCGACTCCGAGTCAGATGATGAGAGTGTAGCATGTCATGGAATGGCTATTCCAAAAACAACCTCATCTTTATTTGGCGAATTGACGGATGATGATGATGAACCTACATTGTGCTTCATGGCCAAGGGCCCTAAGGTATCATCAAGATCCTCTAAATCTCTAGTCAATTCTTATACTAACAACTCTAGTGATGATGAGGATGATATGAGTCATGCTAGCTTGGTCAAGATGATAAGAAATTTTGATATGGGTAAGTTAACCGAGCTCATGGAGAGAGTTGAGCAACAAGAGGATCTTCTTGAGAAAGGAGAAGATTTGCTCATCCTTGAAAAGGAGAGAAACCTCCAACTTGAGAAGGAACTTGCGTTGGAAAAAAAGAGGGTTGAGGAGATGACCAAAGAATTCTCTAAGGTCACATCTAAAGCAAGCTCTCTTAAGATCAACAATGCTTCACTTAAGGAAGAACTCATTGGTGCAAAGGAAGCACATGAGACTCTTAGGGTGAAGTTTGATGATCTTTTGAAGAGCACCTCTACTCTTTCAAATACAACTTGTGACTCACCTCCTTCCACGAGCAATGGTTGTGCAAGATGCTACAATGTGGATGTGAATGCTTGTGCAACGAATTTCGCAACCTTGCAAGACCTTACTAGTGAGAATGAGAAGTTGAAGGGTCTACTTGAAAATGGTATTTAAAGATCTTACAAGTCGAGTAAGGGACTTGATGAGATCCTAGACAAGAGAAGAGAAAACTTCAAGAAGGCCGGACTTGGCTATGTTCCACCGAAGGGCAAGAAAGCACATGTTGTGGTGACTCCGGTCACTAAGCCAATTCAGTTTGTGAGAGAGCAAAGCTCAAAGACTCACATTCTCACTCTATTTTTAATGCCTCTTACATTCTTAAAAATAATAATTTTGGTAGAGTGCTTGCTTATCATGTTGGACCGAAGCGTACTAATGCACCTTTGGTGAGATCCATTGGGGTCCCGAAGACTCTTGTGACTAATCTCAAAGGACCCAATCAAATTTGGGTACCTAAGACCAAAGCTTGAACTTTGTATGAATATCTCTCCGGTGGCCCTAGTTGGGTACTTGACAGTGGGTGCACTCATCATATGACCGGAGAGAAGGAAATGTTCTCTCAAATCAATTGCTATAATCAACCAAGTGAGAGTATTACTTTTGGGGATGACAGTAAAGGTGATGTACTAGGTCTTGGTAAGATTGCAATTTCTAAAAATCTTTTTCTTACAAATGTATTACTTGTTGATTCATTGAAATACAATCTATTATCGGTACAACAATTTTGTGCTACCGATTATGATTGTATCTTTTCTTGTGATGGTGTGAATGTCGTTCGAAGGAATGATGGTTTAATAGCCTTTAAAGGTCATCGAAAGGGAAAGCTCTATCTCGTGGATTTCTCTACGGATAGACCTAGCCCTGGGATATGCCTACTGGCTAAATCTAGCATGGGTTGGCTTTGGCATCGCCGACTAGCCCATATTGGTATGAGAAACCTTCACAAACTCTCGAAAGGGAATCACATCATTGGACTAACAAATGTGAAGTTTGAGAAAGACAGGCCTTGTAGCGCATGTCAAGCGGGAAAACAAGTTGGAGCATCCCATCCTTCGAAGAACGTGATGACCACAACAAGACCTCTACAACTACTACATATGGACCTCTTTGTACCGATTGCATACATAAGTATAGGAGGGAACAAATACGGTCTTGTTATTGTTGATGACTTTCCACGCTTCACGTGGGTATTCTTTTTGCATGATAAGACAGAGACAAAAGGAATTTTAAAGAAGTTTATGAGAAGATCTCAAAATGAGTTTGAAGTGAAGATTAAGAAGATTCGAAGATTAAAAACACCGATGTTAAAGAATATCTTGATGAGGAAGGCATTAAGCACGAGTTCTCGGCCCCCTACTCCCCTCAACAAAACGAGGTGGTCGAGAGGAAGAATCGTACCCTCATCGAGATGGCCAGAACCATGCTGAATGAATACAAGGTTTCAGACATTTATTGGGCGGAAGCTGTGAACACCGCCTGTCATGCTATCAATCGGCTCTATCTACACAAGTTACTCAAAAAAACTTCATATGAGCTCCTTACCGGTAACAAGCTGAATATTTCATACTTCAGAGTTTTTGGCAGTAAGTGTTATATTTTGAATAAGAAATCTAGAAGTTCTAAGTTTGCTCCTAAGGTCGATGAAGGTTTTATGCTTGGTTATGGATCAAATGCCTATGCGTATCGAGTTTTCAACAATACCTCCGGTGTGGTTGAAATCTCGCATGACGTGACATTTGATGAGACTAACGGCTCTCAAGTGGAGCAAGTTGACCAATGTGTGTTAGATAAAGAAGAGTCACCTTGTGAAGCTATCAAGAAAATGGCTATCGGAGATGTCAAGCCACAAGAAGGTGTCAAAGACGATGACCTATCTCCTTCATCAAATCAAGTTGAACCTCCAACGACTATTCAAGAAGAGGAGGATGATAAGTCAAGTGAAAGTGATGATGAAGATCCCAACCCACGAAATGCACATCCAAGAGTTCGTCAAAGTGTTCAACGAGATCATCCTGTCGAAAGTATCATTGGTGATATAAACAAGGGAGTAACTATTAGATCTCGTCTTTCAAATTTTTGTGCATTTTACTCGTTTGTCTCCTCTCTTGAGCCACTAAATATAGATCAAGCTATCAAGGATCCCGATTGGATTATTGCCATGCAAGAGGAGTTAAACAACTTCACTAGGAATAAAGTGTGGGAGTTGGTGGAAAGACCGAAGCAAAATATTATTGGTACAAAATGGGTCTTCGCAACAAACAAGACGAACATGGTATAGTGACAAGAAACAAAGCACGGTTGGTTGCACAAAGCTTCACGCAAATCGAAGGTTTGGATTGTGGTGAGACTTACGCTCCCGTAGCAAGAGTAGATGCTATTAGAATTTTAATTGCTTTTGCTACTCACCATGGTTTTAAGTTGTGGCAAATGGATGTCAAGAGCGCTTTTCTTAATGGTCCACTTTCCGAGCTTGTCTACGTTGAGCAACCACCTGGTTTCGAAGACACAAAGTATCCAAATCATGTCTACAAACTCAACAAGGCACTTTATAGGTTGAAGCAAGCACCTCGTGCATGGTATGAGTGTCTGAAAGACTTTTTGGTGAGAAAAGGTTTTGAAATGGGTAAATCTGATCCTACACTCTTTACTAAGCTAGTAGATGGTGATATCTTTGTTTGTCAAGTTTATGTTGATGATATCATATTTGGATCTACTAATGAGTGTTTTTGCGAGGAGTTTAGTAACTTAATGACTAAAAGGTTTGAGATGTCTATGATGGGAGAGCTGAAGTTCTTCCTTAGACTACAAGTGAAACAAATGAAGGAAGGAACTTTTATTAGCCAATCAAAGTACGTGAAGGATATGCTTAAGAAGTTTGATATGAGCGACGCCAAACCAATCAAGACTCCTATGCCAACAAACGGTCACCTTGATTTAAATGTAAATGGTTAGGACGTCGATCATAAGTATATCGTTCAATCATTGGCTCTCTGCTTTACCTTTGTGCATCTAGGCCTGATATTATGCTTAGTGTGTGCATGTGTGCAAGATTTTAAGCTGCACCCAAGGATTGTCACTTAGTGGCAGCCAAGAGAATCTTGAGATATTTGATACACACACCCAACTTTGGCCTTTGGTATCTTAGAGAGTCAAACTTTGACCTAATCGGCTATTCAGATGCGGATTATGCCGGTTGTAAAGTAAATAGGAAGAGTACCTCCGGTACTTGTCAATTCCTTGGAAGGTCGCTCGTTTCGTGGGCGTCCAAGAAACAACATTCCGTTGCCTATCCACGGTAGAAATGAATACATTGCCGCAGGACATTGTTGTGCCCAACTACTTTGGATGAGGCAAACACTGAGAGATTATGGCCTTAACCTCAACCACATCCCACTTCTGTGTGACAATGAGAGTGCCATAAAAATAGCCAACAATCCTATTCAACACTCTTGAACCAAACATATCGATATTCGCCATCACTTTTTAAGAGACCATTCAACCAAAGGTGATATCGATATTACCCATGTGAGAACCGAAAACCAACTAGCTGATATTTTCACCAAACCACTTGATGAGAGAAAATTCTGTGAGTTGCGAAGTGAATTGAATATCCTTGACTCTCGGAATGTTGCTTGACCTATTACACACATTGTTTGGTCATTGAAAAGGTTTTCTTTATCTTGTTATCTATTTTACTATAGCTATATATGATTATATGTAAAATAAATTAATTGATTTGGTTCTTCGGATATTCATATCCCATTTATTCACGGATGACCTTAGTTTGATTGATTGATATGCTTACGGGTCATCCTTGGGTAAATTCAAGTCTTAGAACCCCCCTCTATCCTCCCGGAGCTATCTTATCTATTCTCGAAATCTCTGGAGTTCAAATCTTTCATTTCCAGCAAGAGGGGGTCGGATGTTCCGCTTGGCATCGAATGTTCCGGTGGAATCCAGTGAGGGTTCCGTCGGATGTTCCGACCGGCGTCGGAACTTTCGACGCGGTCCAGTGAGGGGGGCGTCGGAACTTCCGTCGGATGTTCCGATGCGACCCAGATCTGTGTCCCGTGTTTCTTTTAACCGCGTGGGCCCTGTTCCTCTTTTTACCCCACGGTTTTACCTCAGAGCTTTTACCTCTCCTCTCTCTCCTCTTGGGCGGCGACTGCACAGGGAGCTCGGATCTTCCGGCTGCGGCGGATCTTCCGGCGGCGGGACTTTGTACGGCGGCGGTTCTTGCGTCCCGTGCGCCTCCACACTGCCTTCTCCTCCTCCCTGCTCGTCTCCCTCCTCCTCATTGAAGGTAAAAGCTTCCAAATCTTGAAACTTTCTAGATTGTGCAATGTGCGTCGTTTTGATTCGATTTCGGGGCCAAATATGCGTCTATATCGTTCATAGAAGCATTTCCCACCTATTGCTGCCTCGGATTCGTCGTTTTGATGCGAGATGTGAAAAATCCCGTTTAGGGGACGTGCTGTGCACCGTCGGATGTTCCGACCCCTGGTCGGATGCTCCGACGGGGTACTCACTGACCCTGTTGGATTTTGCGCATTCTCGTTCAATTCTCTCAATTCTTGATTCCATCTTGTGTGTCATGCAGATGTCTTCTTCTCAGCGTGACCTCAAAGGTAAGGGTGTTGCTAATCCCTCGAAGTGGCAACGAACCTCCAGTTCAACTGTCGTTCCTCCTTCAGCTGAGCCAAATGAGGATCCTACAATCTTCCATGAGCGATTGGCTCAGTGGAAGCGGGCCAATATTCGTGATCCCATTGGTCCCTTGATGATCAAGAACACATCAAGGACATTCCCTCCCTCTGTCACTCCGAAGGTTCTCGGCTATTATGTGGCGGATGTTAAAGAGATGCAACTCCGCAGGCTTGATGATCCTTTGAAGTATGAGAAAGAAGAAGGAACCGACGAAAGATTTTGGAACTTCTTTCATCAAGACTTCTATGATGTTACTTTTGTGAAAAAGAAGAATCCTGTTATGCGCATGCAATTCATTGATTGGGAAGGCATGGCTCTGTCACACAATCCAGTCATCAATGAGGTCATTGCTGTTTGTGACACCATGGGATTGACTGACATCTTGAGCTTCCAGCATGATTGGAACGATAAAGTCATTTGTCAATTCTATGCTTCATTGTACTTTGCTGGGGGTACTCCTGGTGACTTCTTCTGGTTCATGTGCGATGGAGTCTGGTACAACTTCTCGAAGAGGGAGTTTGGCCAGCACCTGAAGTTGTCTACTAGAGGCAACATGGAGGAGCTCCATGACGTGGATGCCCTGAAGAATCAAGATTTGAAGTTCTTGTATGATGGGCCTATTCCCACTAAGGCGGGAGCTACTGAATCCATGAAGCCATTCTATCAAGTGCTCAACCGCATCCTCCGCAAGACTCTTTGTCCCAAAGAAAGTGACGCTTCTCGTGTTCTCTCCTATTCTCGCAACCTTCTGATGAAGATTGGTCTGCGTGAGCGTCCTTTCGATATTCTGGATTTCATCTGGTGTGAGATCAAGATCAGTGCTAATGATCCAAAGAGGAGCTGTCCTTATGCTCCTTATCTGATGAGCATGATCACTCATGTCACTGGTCTCAAGTTTGTGCTGGATGTCAAGCACACCCCCTACCTTGTCACCACCCGTGGACTGGCTTCTCCTGGTAGGACTTCTGCGACACCACCCAGGAGGGGTTCGGCTCCTCGTGATAGCGCGGGGCCTTCTTCAGCTCCTCGTGATAGCGCGGGCCCATCGTCAGCTCGGTCCAGCCCATGATTTTCTGGAGGCTCCATCAAAAAGATGCTGAAATCTATCTTCTGCATGTGCCGCAAGACAAATAATCGGGTTCAGGAATCCATTGTGCGTCTCCGCGACAATCGAAAGCAGATTCAAGACATCAAGAAGCATCTGGGTATGCCTCTCTCCTCTGATGACTCCGCGTCCTCCTACTCCACTATTGACACCTATACTCGAGGACTGTTTGGGATTCCTCCTTCCGGTGGCGGCAACAACAACGACGATGATGATGAGGTCACCGGTGGAGGTGGTGGTGGTGTTGGTGGTCAGGGTGGCAGCAGCAGCAGCGATCCAGAGTGGATTGAGTAGTCCTCTTTCCGTTTTTTTTCTCTTTTTGGCGTCTTGATGCCAAAGGGGGAGAGAAGTTAAGGGGGAGAAGAATCTTTTATCTTTTTTTCTGCTCTTAGTTTCCTACGTTTGAAACTTGATTGTCTAAGTGCAAAACTATGTTATGTTCTAAACTCAATGTTTATGTGGTACGCTGTGGCTGTAAGACTTTATGTAATTATTATTCTGTGATGATGTAATGGTGAATTGCTTGGTTATTTAAGTTTTTCGTAATTGTGTGATATATCCTGTCATATTGCATCTAGATTCAATTTGTGCCAAGGATATAGGGAGAGCTCTTGTTGTTATACTTGCCATAGTTTCAGGGGGAGCTCTTGATATATTCTTGTTGATAATTGTTTTTGTGAGCTATAATTGTTGTCATCAATACACCAAAAAGGGGGAGATTGAAAGTGCATCTAGGCCCTATGTGATTTTGGTGATTAATGAGTAACAATTATAGAGCTAATATTTCTATTGGAGAATTGTGCACATATGCTATACAGATTAATTTCATAAGGTACATGTTTACATGTGATTGTGCACTCCTCAAAATGGATGTATTGCAAGAAGGCATCAAGACTAGTATTTATTTGTAAATCTTTATTTATTGAGTCCTAGGGATGCCGTACTATAAAGAGGGATGAAATGGAGAAGCTTATAAAGGTTCCTAAGTGCTCAAAATAGGTATCTCGAAGTTCGTGTGAGTTTTTCACTCAAAATACACCTCATACAGAACCTATGCCATCGGAACATCCGATGGTGAGCCAGCCTGCCAGTTTTCAGAGCTATCCAGTAAATGGTCCATCGGAACTTCCATCGGAACATCCGACGCGGGTCGGAACATCCGACGGGGGATCGAGAACATCCGATCTGGGGATTAAGCACTGGCAACCGCTAGTTTTGGATTCCCTATTTAAAGCCGTCTCTAATACCTTCCAAAGGTTCTTGACCTTTTTTTACTCTCGATTACATCTTGATTTGAACCTAATTCTTCCTGTTCATCTTTCTCAAGAACTCTAGCCTTTGTATCTCTCTTGTTCATCTTGTGAGATCTAGATCTAGAGAGATCAAGGCACCCAAGTGCTCCACAAATTAGAGATTCAATTTGAGCACTTAGCGATTCCTAATTTCTTCATCGCATTTGTTACTCTTGGAGGCTTGAAGGGCTCCTAGACGGCTAGGTGTCGCCGGTGAGTCGCTGATCTTTGTGTGGCGTGCCTCCGGAGTTTGTGAAGGTGCGAATCTACCTCCGCAAGGAAAAGGATTCAACTAGTGATCGCCGATGAGTGCTTTGTGCTTCGCTGGTAAGGGGGATTTGGGTGTTGGTGATCCGGGCTTTGTGCCTTCCCTAACGGTGAGTAGGATCTCCCTTCAAAGATCCGAATATCGGTAAACAAAAAATCATTGTGTTTTGTCTTGGTCTTGATCTAGTGTTTAAACTATTGGTATTGGTGCATTACGGTATTCTTGAATAGATCTAACCTTGATTTTGCGAAATCGGTTTTTCTCTGAGTTTTCGACAAATTCCAGAACACCCCGGATCGGAACTTTCGACGGCCATCGGAACATCCGACCCAGGATCAGAACATCCGACGGAGGGTGTACTGTACCACGTCGGAACATCCGACGCTGCATCGGAACATCCGACCGACTGGTTACTGTTCAAGTGTTTTAATTCCGCAATTTCGTTTTATTCGCCTATTCACCCCCCTCTAGGCGGCATAGCGATCCTTTCAGTTGCCTCGGTTAAGACATTTAGCAAAACAGGCCTAACATACAGAGTTACAAAAATCAGTTGACTTCCTGAAAGACCACCAACATGAAAAAGTAACTTTGTATTAATAAAAAACAATATTATTTCGATATAGTCAAATGAATCAACGTAAAGCAGTACCATCCTAATGAAAACAAAAACCTTTTAAATTTATTTTACAAAACCCCTCATCTAACAAATGAGCCCAGGTTCTACGAGTGTCTAAACCAAACGCTGAAAACGGCGCTTTTTAGTCACCCGAAAGCTGCAGCCAGCGTGAAGCACGCGGCTACCGTGACCCCAAAGAAAAGCATCGCCATGCGATTATGCGAGCACTAGCCTGCCCGTTTCCGTGTAAACCTCAAGACTTGGGTGGGGGTGTAACAAGGTTGCATTCTTCGCCCTTTCCGTTTCACGGAGAAGTACGTGTCATCAGGTGCCGAACCAAACAGGCCGGCAGCGGTCGCTCTCCGTTTTGTGGCAGCGTCGATCAACGGCATGATCATTGCCGATCATTAATTGGAGTTTGACGCCCCACTGACACTTAGGATCAGAGTGTAAAAATGCACCCAGGCGGTGCAGAGGATTATTATCGTGCCATAATCACACTTCTCCTTATGGCCCGATAGGAAAAATCGCGAGGAACCGGTCCGAATTTTTTTAAAAAAAATGTTAGTAATTTTTTTTAAAAGAAAACAATTTAAAATTGTATGAAAAAATCAAATTCAAAATCTACTATCGATCATCGATTGACTTTTTATCCATTTTTTGGCTTGGGTCTAAAATTTGACGGAAGAAATTTGTATAATTTTATCCATTTTTTTGACGAAAAATGGGATGCCAAATTTCTGGGTGCATCTTGACGATGACAAAGGGTTCGATCGATTTTTTATATATAAAAAAATAATTGGCGACATCATCACATAAATATCCTTCGACCATCCACTAAACCTGTGTGCTAAAAGCCCAAAAAGCGCATCTAGTTTTGCGTCCTTGAATATTGCAGACAGCCGGCTCCACCAGCTCTAGCGATGCAACGAACGACGAACTTTACCCACCATGGAGTCCGAAATGCGCCCCGACTATTAATTGGATTACGACCACCGAGCCCTAACAAAAAATGTTACGGCATGCCAGTAAGAACCGTCCACAAAACCATATCACCCCCCCTTCCCGATGGCTCGGTGCTGTCGTACGTCGAAATCAAGTCGAGACTCATCACTTATTGAGTGCACATTATGCAGCCGATCGAGTGATCGGGCCACGCGAGGGGTTGAGACTTGACACGAAACGAACACCGTTACACTGATGGCCACGCCTAAAGACACTAGATCGCCGCTTGTGTTGCGCACAATCGTAACCTAGGAATGTAGCTCGAGCACCGGGAATGCTCCAAATTGAGGAATCGTGACAATCGACATGCTAGATCCTCTTGCTTTTTGTGAAAGAACACCAAAGCGGGGGAAAAACAAATAACCTCAAATTAACTGTTCTTATGTCAGCTAGGCTGTCGGAGTTTACGATTTTGGGGATATGCGATCATGTGAATTGTGGAAAAGGCAGAGCTACTCACGCCTCGCCCCCTGCCTGGTCTCTCTCTAGGTTTTCGCGTCGCCTACAGACCTCCTGGCCCGGTTGCCTTGTTCTTCTTGACGGTCGCCGCTCCACTTTTCCCCCAATCACTACTAGAATTCTAACTTTTACCGAGTGTACAAATACTGTTGGCCATTAGAAAATACCGTAGGACATGTATATGGCCAAGCGTATACCGTCGGTAACTTCCCCTCGGCCACCCGTGGTGGGTAATTCATGCAATTACCAACGAAACCCTTGGGAATGAATTTAGCGACAGTTTTTGAAGCACTCGAAAAATGCATGGATGAGTGACTTTAATTTATCGTCGGAAATAGAGAACACTCGAGAAAAGTATGAGTGAGCAGCTTTAACACACCGATAGAAATGGTAAACACTAGGAAATGTGGTGGAGTAAATATGACCAAATTTAACGGATGAAATAGAAAAAATATTTTCCTATCAGGATGAACCTCTCTATACATACTTGAACTTTGACATCATTTTTTCTCATTAAATCAAGTTAATTATAAATGTGTGTTGCATAGGATTCGAACCCATTACCTATTGAATAAAACTCTCCCACCTAGCCAACTCACCTCACACACTTATTGTTTAAAATTGTACATGCATTTCTTTTTAACTCCTATCATTTTGTATACAATGGTCGAGTGTTTTGCTTTAAACCTTCGGTCATTTCTTGAATGGCCGAGGGTTCTCTTAAATGGCCAAGGGTTTTATTTTAACTGTCGGCCATCACCATGAATGACTGAGACTTTTATTTCAACCGTCGGTCATTCCCTTGAATGACCAAGGATTTTCTTTTAACCGTCGGCTATTCTTTTAGATGGCCAAGAGTTTTAGTTCTACCGTTGGCCAATCCCATGAATGGCCAAGGGTTTCCTAAAAACCGTCGGTTATTGTTGCACCCTCTCGGTTAAGCATTTAATAGCCGACCGTTTTTTTTCTAACACTAGGGAAAGTATGCACCGTCGGCCACCTTAACTTTTATCGAAGGTTTGTAGGTAATTGTTCTTCACACTCGGCAAAAGTTAGATTTCTAGTAGTGAATCTCTCCCCTTCTTCTGTTGTGCTGCGGCTCGGGCCGTGTGCCCCCTCTTCTCCTCTCTCCTTTCGAGGTGCGGCGGTCCGGTTGGAGGCGCTCCTTTTCTCCCTCGTCATCACCTCCTTCCGGTCTTCTCTTCCTGTCGGTGAGGTGGCGTCCGGTGTAGCCACCCACCTCTCCTCTCCCCCTCTGTTGAAGAGGTTGCGGTCGGGGTCGGTCTCCTCACGGCAGCTGATGGGTGTTCAGCTTGCCGTGGGATGCGGGTCACTGGCGTTGGTGGCTCGGTCGGTCTGCGAGTTTGAAGTGTGGGTTCTGCAGTGGTGTTGGTGCCGTCGAGGGTTCTCGGTGGTCGGCTTCCTAGGGTCGTTGTTAGTTTGCACAGAGAGGGGTAGCTTCGGCGTGTTCACGCCGGCTCCACCCTATAGGTCGCTTGGTGAACGACATCCCTCATCGTCTCTCGTCGCGGGGCAATGGTGGCGTGGTGTGGCGGCCACGCTTTCTCGTCTGTTACTAGCTTCATCCTCCCCCAGTGTGGCTTTAGGGCAGGTTCTCCGGGTGAAAAGAATTCCTAGGCTTCCCGCTTGGGCCGGCGTTAGTGACGCCATGGCGCCGTTCCCCTCCTTGAAGGTATCGTTGTGGTGGTCGCTTTGCCCCTGAAGCTTCTCGAGTGAAAAACTCTCGTGAGACAGCGTCGCGTCTGTGTCGCTCCCTTACTGAAGGCGTCGTCTCTGGTCTTGGTGGTTGTCTGCTAGTGTCCCTTGTTATCCGTGTTGTCGTTGTTGGCGGCCTCAAGCCATTGCCGTTGTAGTTGTCACCTTCGGGCGAGATGTTTTGCTCGGGCGAGGTGGCATGCAGTGGCATGCTTGTTGGTGGTCCTTGGTGCGTTGTGCCGGGTCGTTTTCTTCCTGCCTTGGCTAGGTCTTCTTCCCCTCTCCCTCCCTTTCTCTCTTGTACATCGTTTTTTTTTTTCTCCTACTTGAATGAAATGGCAGAGCTCCTGCTCGTTAGCTCAAAAAATAGTTTTTCTTAGAGTTCGTATAATAATTTTCTAAAATTTTTTAAACTCTTTAAGACGTCTTTTGAGTGGTCACAACTTTTCAGATCAAAGTTTTTAATAAAGTTTGAGTTCAAACAAACAACTATAATATAAATGTACATAAGGCTCAACACAGTCACTAAGCATCATCGTCGTGCATATTCTATCTTCTTACAAAGAGAGGCTATTGAACTTTGTCTTAACTTTGCAGCTTCTCATCTCAACACTATCGTCGTGCAGCCGCCACCAAATAAATCCAAGCCACCTCACCTCACTACCCTGTCCCTTTAGCAACAACCACCGTCTCCCTTTCCAACGGGGAGCAGGGGTGGATCTAGAGCGAATATGACCGGAGTTCACCATTCAACAAGACAACAACCAATCAAAAAATAATGGTGGTATAAGACACTTATCAAAATGATGAAGCTCCTAATAAGTAATAGTATTGTTTCACTAATAAGAAATAAAAGATCATGTATATTCATGTATTAAAAGTAAGAACGCTACTTACTTGAACTTGACATCGTATCGTAATCTACTAGTCTTGTCTTGGTCTCTTGAAAAATGGAAAATGTAGGTCTCACACTCTCACTCTTAGCCTTCAAAGACTTCAAAGACTCAAAGACTATGGTTTCATAAAAAATTAATACCGACTAAATGAGATTCCTATAATAGATTAATAGTAATCTAAATTGGACATCGGAGAAGTATAATTATAATTAGTATTCAAAGTAATCGAGTATTTACCTCCAAGACTCCTATCACAATCGGTGAAGTCAATTTGAGAATCACCGATGGATCGTGTCTCGTCTACAGTGCACTATGGCTGACCAGCTATGGCGCTGTGCAGCAGATGATCTACACTGCAATCAGGCAAAGGCGCGGTTGCCGGCGGCCGGTCGCGTGAGGCGATGACGAGCGATGATCGGGCGATGGCGATCGGCAGGTGCCAGCGCCAAGCGCCAGCTAGTGATCCCAGGAGGATGTGGCCATTAGTGGATTAGGCGAAGTTGCAGCCGCGAGATGAGTTTCCAATCGATCGTAGCGATGGTGTGCTGCGTGCCGCTAGCCAGAATGCTTGATGAACTTCCTTGTACACGGACAGGACAGGGGATCACCAGGTTTGGGCTGGGGGGTGCACCAATGATACATACTCACTAATCCCTACTAAAAATTATTTTTGACCGGGTGTCCTGTGACACCCCCTTGGCCCATGTAGATCCGCCCCTGACGGGGAGGGCGGTGGTTGTCAACAGTGACGTGTTCGTAGGTCAAGAGTCAGCTAAGTGGTAGGGCAGGCCAAACAAAAGAAAAAGGACCCGTTTGCATTGTTTCAAATAAAATGAAGGCTTTTTTAAAACGGATTGGCTAAAGATCCGGACGTTTTGATTTGAACGTTTTGTCCAGGCACACTTTTTTCAATCGAATACTTATGTTTTTTTGAAAGAGGGGCAGGAGAACTGCCGTCCTATTTCATTGATCAGCAGGAGAAAATAAAATAAAAAAAACCCGTGCAAGCACGGGGTACAACCGCATGGCCTCACGCAACCACAGCGAGCTGACACACCTCCGGTCACAGCCGGGAACACCACCTACAGAGGGGAGAGAGCAGCCCTACCACTCCCACCTAGGCCAAAGGCCGAACAAAGAGATACAGGTGAGGGAGAAGGGAAAGCACCACCAACACTCACACAGCAACAAACGACTCCTAGTGAAACAGACCCAGCGGAAACCCAAAGCACAAGAATGGCCACCACAACGCCTCCAACGAGGTAACGACGGAGAGAACCCGCCGCCTTCGCAAAGCCGCTCGGGTTTTCACCCAGAGCAGGGAAAGGTCCAACAGGTGATGCCTCCAGCGAGAGAACGACACCAAAGGTGACGCCAACACCAGCCCAAAAGAGCGAGGCTTTCGCCCAAGACCTACCCTACTAGAGCAGAAGGCAAAGGCCGCCGACGGTCGAAAGCATAGAAGAACTGAGTCGCCGGCCGAAGACGCAGCGCCGAAAAACGTGAACGAACGCCGCCACCCGACGCGGAGGAAGCCGCCCAAGCCACTGGACACCTCGGAGAAAGGGAGGGTCGAGACGACAAGGACGGGACCGGGTCAAGAGACAGAGAACGAGGACGTTGCCGGAGAAGAGGTCGCCAGCCAAAGCCGCCGGAGAGGGGCAACCACGCCTGGTGACCCGCACACGGGAAGCGAAGTAGACTGATCGCCGCGCCACCCAGGCGGCACAAGCCGAACCCTGACACTAACCCAGAAGAAGCCGACCTACACCACCGACCACCTCGCAGGGAGGGGAGGGCGAGGTGGACGAGAACGGGACCAGGCTAGAAACAGGGGGTCGACTTGTTGCTGAGGACGGGTGACGAACCACCAAGCCACCACGGGAGGAGCCGAGAAGACGTCGAGCACACGCCCCTGGAGCCCACCTGCTCCGTCCGCTCCGGCCAACTACCGAAACGAACCCCCCCAGCGGCCTCCACTGAGACGGGCTAAGGGGGAGGGGAAGAAGGAGAAGAAGAACCCGGTGCTGAGCTTCGCCAAGCTACGAGGCCACCGGTCCACGACCCTGGAGTAGACCCACTCCGACCGCTCCGGCCAACACACTGCCAGATCCGAGCCTCCCCCCCGCGAATCCGGCCTCACACAGAGCGGTCCCCCCCGGACGGCCTCCGCCAAGACAGGCCCAGGAGGAGGAGAAGAAGGAAGAAGAGAGGAAGGAGGGAAAGCCGACGTCAAGCTCCACCACAGCGCGCGAAGGGGGAAGGAGAGTAACCGAACGCCGTCGCGACATTGGAGGAGGGGGCAGGCGGCCGCCGCACCGAGTACCAGAGGAAGGAGGCCGCCGGCCTTGCTCAGATCTAGAACCGCGGCCGAGGTTCGAAGGAAGGTCGCCGGAGGAAGGAGGCCGCCACCCAGGCCGCCGAGGACCGGAGGAAGGAGACCAACACCCAGGCCGCGCCGTCTCGAAGGTCATGACGCCATACTCATGCCGGCCGCCACCAAGGCAGCCAGCGCCAGTAGCGCGCCAACCATGCGCCGCCAGCCGCCGACGCCGCCGCCACGCCACGCCCCCTAACAGCCACCCGACCAGCGCACCGCCACACGCCCGGCCAGCCAATTACCAGTTAGTTGCGAGCCAGCGCCAGCCGAACGCCCAGCGTCGCCATTTGTCGCCAGCCAGTTCGGCCGCCAGCCAGGTCGGCGCGCCACGCCAACCGCCCGCGTCGCCAGCCGTCGCCCATGTGCGTGCGCAGCGACGCCATACCGCCCGACCGCCATTGCCGCCGTCGCCGAGCAGCTGCCCACACAGCCCGCCGGGACAAGCCGAACCACGCCCAGGGCCCATGACCCGGATCCGGCCTCCACGCCGGATCCGGCCTCACGCCACGCCGGATCCGGCCGGGCCGCCGCCAAGCTGCAGTCCAAGCACGAACAGAAGAAGGAGGAGGAGAAAGGAGGAGGAGGAGGAGAGGGGGGCGGCGGGCATGCCATCGCTAGCCAGGCCATGCGGGCGGCTAGGCCGCTCCGACGAGGGGGTCTCCGGCGAGGACGGTTGGAGTCGCCGCCGTCTGCCGCCAATGACGACGACGCGAGGCCGTTCAAAATTTTCCGGTGATCCATCGAATACTTATGTTTTCTCAAACCATAAGATTGGTATATTTTGTCAATCCTTATAGAGTTCTTACTTATAATCTACACACCTGGATCTTAGACGGACACTTTTAAAAAAAAAAACAAAAGGGAGAGCGAGAGCTAATAGAAATATAGGGCAAGGACTCTATGGAGCCCGGCCCGCGGTTGCACCTCTTCCCTTAAATATCTCGCGTCCGCTCTAGAATCTAGGCTGAAGAAACAGAGACGGCGCGGGGCCCAGGCGCGCTCACGGCTCACCTCACCTCTGCGCGTGCCGTCGAAGCCTCAGGTGATCAGATGGCCCAGCGCCCTTTATATACTGCCCCGGCGCCCTTTGCCCCAGAAAACGAGAAACTAAACAAAATAGTACGAGCCATCCCCCCGCTTCCTCCGGCCGCGCTACGCCCACAACCTCCCGTGCACTGCACCCGGAATCCCGTCCAAAGTCGCCGGCTAGAGTAGCATAGTATATACAGCAAGTGGTGGCGGCTGCTTCTTCCGGCGCCAAGGAGGCAGCCGATCAGAGGGCCGTTTAACATGAGCGCGCCCAACTCGTGGCTCTTCGCGGACAACTCCCGGTACAGCACCCGCGCGCGGCTGCTGTTCCTGGGCCTCTCCTTCACCATCGGCATCCTCACCTTCCTCCTCTACCTCGCCGTCTGGTACACCTGCAGCCGCCGCCGCCGCCGGCAGCGCGGCGTGGGCGCGGAGGACCTGGCCGGAGAGGTGGCGGCCGACCGCGGCATGAGCGCCGCCGCGGTCGCCGCGCTCCCGACGTTCGCGTACCAGGGCCCCGCGGCGCTGGCCGGGGCGGCGCCGCCGCAGCCGGCGCTGGACTGCGCGGTGTGCCTGGGGCAGGTGGACGCCGGCGAGAAGGTGCGGCAGCTTCCCAAGTGCGCGCATTTGTTCCACGCCGACTGCGTCGACGCCTGGCTCCGCGCGCACTCGACGTGTCCCATGTGCCGCGCCGCCGTCGGCCCGGCCGCGGCCACCCCGGCCAAGAAATCAAGCGCCGGGGCCGACACGACCCCGGCGGCGGCGGCGGACGCGCCACTGTCACTGCCACTGCCACCTGTCTAGCCGCCGCGCGGCTGGATCGCCACCTTGGGAAGCGTGGAGCCGTGAGCGCATGATTGGAGAATAGCTAGCTAGCTAGCCACAGCGACCACTACGGTGCAACCTAGGATATAGCAGAATTATAGAGGCCTAATTAATCAAGGAGATTTATTGGTTCGTGCGTACGTGTACAGCAACATATGACATATGACGTCATTTCTGCTACCACTAATCTTCTACTACTACGACCGGCTCCTGTTCCTCTCGGCTGAGTTGTTCTGATTTTTGATTGAGTGAATGAATCAGTCTGCCAAGCGCATGACAACTCCACAAGTTGACAAGCCATTTCCGCCGCAAGCCTCTCGTTTTCCTTGTCCCGTTCCGGCCACCTCCGCGGCCGGGAACGTACGAGCGATTCCGTTGCACGGTTCGGCCTCCCCCCGTCAGCTCTCGGCGCCCATTTGCGCGCATCAGCGTATGCACGTACGTGCGTACGAGCCGACCCGACTACATAGGTTCCGTTCAGTCGTCCCGCGAAATCACGGCCTCTGGCGAGCCGGAGACCGTGGTTTCGTGGATGCCAGTTAAATTTCTTAAATTCAGAGTATCCCCAACATCTTTATAAATACTCACTACTCCATTTTATAGGAGATTTAGAGTGCCTGTTGGAGATGCTCGCATGATTCTTTCATTGTCCTCGGGCTGGTCCACCGGAGCGTCCAAAAAAAAAAGTAAGGAATAATTCATTAGTTTCATGGTTTTACCTCCGGCGAAGCCAAGTATCCTTTTATGTACCTGGGAGCTGTGCTGTGCCGGTGCGCGCGTATGAACGGCGTGGAATCACACGAGAATTGCTCGGCGCTGACCCCTTTTGTTTAATTTCCGTCTTCCGCGAAGCGACCCTCACCTGCACCCCTGCTGTCCTGCATCGTCGGCTCCGTTTTGCGTTGCTGCGCGTGGCTTTGGCATCTCCAGCTGGTGCGCGCTGCCTGTTGCGTATTACCCGCTGCGAGGGAGCTGTGTGCGTATTTATGGTTACCTTGATCAGCTGATATGATGCTATGCTACTGGGCTCTACCTCCATCGATCAATTGGTTTGGGGCTTTGGGTGCTTATGAATGGGTTATTTAGGGTCGGAATAGTGCTTAATTAATCAAGTCCATGGACACTTGTTCGAGACGGATCACTCTTGCCGCTAATTGAAATCGATTTAAGCTTTGTGCGTCATTGCTGGAGTGTCTCGATCAGTTGCTGCCAGCCTGCCATCACCGAGCCTCTCCGTGGTTTGGCATGTGTAACCTTATTCGCTTCTATGCCACCAGTAATTTTTTATAA
Source organism: Raddia guianensis (assembly GCA_036346415.1). NCBI lineage: Eukaryota > Viridiplantae > Streptophyta > Magnoliopsida > Poales > Poaceae > Raddia > Raddia guianensis. Next base: position 33,587,053 of record CM070534.1, read on the forward strand.
GCTAATGCAAATGATTCACAAAATTACATAGAAAACATAATTAAAGGCTTTCAACCTACTTTTTTTTGTATTGCTATGGAAAAACGTCCAATAAGAAAAAAGTTTAAATTTAGTCAATGATTCTTGCCTAAATATTAACCATGCAAATACCAAAAAGTTTATGATTGAAGCCTTTGATATTTGGTAACACTATGGTTTTCTGATAATTTTTATAAAAAATTACATAGTCTAAAATAAAATAGCAAAATTCCATGCATGGCATAGAAACAAACAAGGTTGCAAATGCAATGATATAGCGGGTGCCATAACCACGAGAAAATGATTGATGTTTCAACCATCAGGACGTCTTGGCCGTCAAGAATACAAAACCTCACTCGATGGCCTATCCACAGCCATCGATATACGGGACACCTTAATCAGCGATCGAGGAAATAGCCATCTAGAGGTCGTTAGCACCCCAGCCATGGTCATGGACGACGTTAGCTCTCTCAGCAGTCTTTGAATGGGCAGCCGAGAGAGGTGCTTAATCACGTGCACCCTGATGGGCTAGGTTGTAGCGTGCTTGACGGCCAGAAAATGACCGGCAATCTCGATTGCCTATCCATAGTCGTCGATACGGGACATCTTATCGACGGCCGAAGAAACGGCTAGTGAGAGATATGCCGTAAGCATCCCAGCCATAGACGGCATCAGCTCTCTCGACAAGCTCGAACCCTCAAGTCAACAAAAATGGGGCCCGAAATTCTTTTGTAGTATAGGACTGTCCCCCGACGTCTGGAGCTACAGGACTTCTCGTGATGATTTTGATCGTCCAGACATTTGGTTTCTTACCTAGTGCTTGCTTCAATTCGGCAATGGCAAAGATGTGTGTAGCACTTCACCAGTGGCACACAAGGTTTAAACCCCAATTAAAATAGAGTAAGCACCTATATGTACGGAAAATCAACTCCATATATACATATAAAAAGTAAGTCCTTCCGAATGTATCCAAAGCCTGCACGGATCGTATCCAAAGCTTGCACGGAGCGGTCATGTGTGCGTACCGCGTACGTGGTACCTGATGGAATTGGGGCCGTCTGTTCGTTCAGGGTCCCTGATCGCCAGGATGATTGCAAACGCCAAACGCAATAACTCGGACTGTCGCAGCTACGACGCATGCTTGCAGCAGCCAGCAGGAAACCTATGCTCCCAGCCGTAGATCGGTTGGACAGCAAGCTGCCTCGCATGAGGTGATCGCGCGTGGACAACAGGCGCCGAGTTGTGGTCTCATGACTCATAAGCTCGGTCGATCGAGCTGCTGCTTGTGCTGGACAAAAGGGAGGGAAATTGAGTGCGTCTTTCTTGCTTTCTTCGGGCTCTTTCTCTCTAGGCAGGCGAACATGATCTGCCGGCCCTAGACAACGCCTTTGCTTGGTGCTTGCTCTCCCGGCCGGGCCCCTCGCCTACGGCCTTTCTGTTTGAGCCTCGAGCTGAATACGTCTGGGGAGCATGGGAAAAGAATTGCGTTTTGGCAAGTTGAGCTTCAGGCGGCATGGCGTGGCTGGCCACTTCCTACGGCAACGGATTCGTATCCTCTGTAGCTAGCTAGTAGTTACGAGTTCCGACTGTGCGACTGTTGTTTTGGCCTGAGGAGTATCTTGTGGAGCCACGCGGGACAGCTTCATGGATTCATGGCCGTTCATGCAGGCGTAGAGAAGTCAGAGCATACTACAGCCTTCTTGCCACGAACAAATTGCCGGTTTCGTTTAGTCGTTCTGACATTCATTCATTCTGCATTGTAGTTTTTCATAAGCTTCGTGTGCCCTTTTCTTTCAAAACAGAGCAAGAATTCGATGTTAATATTGCATTTTTTTCCCAACAAAGTTTTATCACACTCCTCAACTAGAGGGAAAATCTAGTCTATAGGATCCAATCATACGACTACAGACATACAGAGGAGGGGCTAAATATGTGCCTAGTCTCGCAACTCAAATACATTGCACAATGGAAACACTTTGTACTATCTCTTAATATGCACAATCAAAAACAGTAAATAGCATTATCAATAAGGCTTCAATAAAGGGTTAATAGGATATATGCCACTGCTCAAACCCGAAATTCGAGAATTGCCATCGTTCATTTGCTTATTGGATATATGCCATTACGAAAACATGTTTATTCGAGATTTGCCACTATGTGCGACACGTGTCCCTTTTTTTGTAATGGATAGTGGCAAATCTCGAAAAGAGAAGTTTGTGTGGTGGCATATATCTAATTAAAAGTGCAAAAAATGGGACACGTGTCACACACAATGGCAAATATTGAATAAACGTGTTTTCGTAGTGGCATATATCCAATAAGCAAATAAACGATGGCAATTTTCGAATTTTGGGTTTGAGCAGTGGCATATATCCTATTAACCCTTCAATAAAAGTCTCGGACTTCAAACCCAGGTAAAACAGCCAAATCTGGCTTAGATGAGTGCAGGCCTACCCACTTTATTTTTGGAAAAGTTTTGTTTGTGTCACTATAAAGTTGTGCAAAGTCAAATTTTTCTCCGAGCATGTACAATTAATGGTTGAAACAACAACCATCTCTAACCATTGCCATGTCACTTATAGAGATGACTTAGAGACAACATATACAATGGTAGAGATGGCTTAGAGACAACTGCGTATTTTTTTATGACACTTAATCGCACACAAGATTTCTTAATTCCCGTGTAGAGTCATCTCTTGCATTGGAGACGGCTCAACTCTCTATGCGCATCCTCTCTCCTCCACATCATTATCTATCCTATGTGGCAAACATTATAGATGGCTTAGAGACAGCTGATGTGCACCATTGTACATGCTTAGGCCCCATTTCGCTTATACTACTTCCTTTTATCAAACCCCCTTGACCATCATGTTGGACTAACCACAGGTTGTAGCTAGCGTAATAACCATTATACCCCTAGTTTTAAAACACAATAGACATGGAATGTGGTGGCAAATGTGTTTTGTGTAAGTTTCTAGACATAGGGTAGACATGCAAATTTAGTAATTCATGAACTTGTTGTATTAATGTATGCACATCTGACACTAAATGTTATGTGACTTCACCCACCAGTTGAACCAGGGGCATAATGGTTATTTTAGCCGGTTCCATTCTCCCAACATGATGGTCAAAGGGGTTTGACTTATGAAAGTGGCAAAAAGAAATGACAGAAAAAGTAGCGGCAAAAAAGATATCTAATTATACAATGGCAAATCTGATATTGCACAACTTTACAATAGCAAAACCAAAATTTTACCTTTCCTTTTTCATCGAAACCTTCGCCAAAACTGATAATTCACCTTCTATGGTGTTAAACCACATAGCATTGATAGATCAAGCTGCTAAATACACAATTTTGTAGTTAGAGGGGTAGTGGTTGATTGAACTTTTTAGTAGTTGAGAATTGTAATATGGCCTTTTTCATACGTTGATTTTCTTTAAATATTGGCTTTAAGTTGGATTAGTTCTCAAATGCTTGTGCATATTCTATATGGATATAGTGGTTAAAAATGTCTATTATAATTAAGAAAACATAAGTTAGCCATGGAAATAGGTATTGCTATTTTGTTTCATCATCCTGAAAGAGTATTTAAATACTTCACAATTGCCATTTTGAGGCGTCTACAATTTGCTATTTCAAGTAGTTGATTTTTTTGCTACTTTTGCTTGTGCATATTCTATACGGATATAGTGGTTAAAAATGTCTATTATAATTAAGAAAACATAAGTTAGCCATGGAAATAGGTATTGCTATTTTGTTTCATCATCCTGAAAGAGTATTTAAATACTTCACAATTGCCATTTCGAGGCGTCTACAATTTGCTATTTCAAGTAGTTGATTTTTTTTTGCTTCTTTTTCAAGTCTATTTAATATATTTTTTCACCATTTTATCTTTTGAAAAAAAATTTAAGGGGCTGCAAAATTTGAAACCAATTTTGACTGTTTTTCATTATTTTCTCTGTTCTCTTGTTTCTTGGAACCTAAGTACGTTTGATCGTGATTGTTGATACCTATGTTTTCTACAATTTATATGCTCCATTTTTGTTCGCATGAGAGGCACCCACCTGCCACCACAAAGGTTGTTGCCATCGCCAGCCTGCCGGTTGTCACCTTTGTTGATGTGGGTGGAGTAAAAAAGGGAAGGCGTTAGACATTGGGAATTGGTAAGGTGCTTGGGAGGAGGCATCATGTGGTGGGGAGGAGAAACAAGAAAGAGGCATGGTGGGGAGGATGTTGAATGCTGGGTATCGAAAAGAAGCCTGGGATAAAGCTGATAGATGGAGGGCTAGCGCGGGCGCCTGGTGCTTAGCATCGTGAGTGAGGGAGGAAAGAAGCCCTAAGGCTGTCTTCAACAAGCTTCCCTAAAACATTCTCTACCTTAAAATAGAGGAGGATTTCTTCCCCTATGTGGTTCAACAACGTTCCCTATTCCGTTCCCTAAAATAGAGAATTTATCTCCATTCCCTTATATGTAGAGATTCTCTCTACTTCCCCTATACAATTCTCCATATAGGGAATGCTGTTGAAGATGGGAGAAATATAGGTAGAAATTTTTTTAAAGGGAGCATGTATATGAGGCTATAAGAGATCAAATTTAAGGATTTCTGTTGGAGAGAGTCTAAATAGTGGTGGGAGGATGTGTGTTATGAGAACCCATAGATGTAGACTAAACGATTGAGGGACCGTGTTGGGTTGGGTCGGGACAAGAGCTGACCTGAACCGGCTGTAACCGATGACCTAACCCAACCTCTACCCGGTTGTTGGGTCGAGTCCAAATCTAGACCTCTACCAGCCATCCTTTTCCTCCTCCTTAGCTGGTTACACCATAGTGCATGTAGAAAAGCCCTCACTGCCCCTGTTGTTCGACATTGACGATGATGGGGAGTTGTAGGGAACCTCGCCGGAGTAGAGTGATGGAGTTGGGTCAGGTGGTGCTGGGATGGAGGTAGGGAAAGTTGTTCATGTCATGCTTGACTCTAGCATGTGGGACAAGATGATGTGTCCATCATGACATGAATGATGTTTTCTCATGGCGATCAAGGCTTGACTACCGAAAAACTAAGAAGGGAAGAGATGACTAAGTGATCGGGTTTCTCAATATGTTCAATTAGTTGTTTTGTTTTTTTCGATGACGTCATGTTGCGTTCTCTGCCAACAGAACATCATGCTTCAATAGACATAACCAAATTTCGATAGTATATTGTATATGTTCCGTCAGTACATATGTTCGGAACAAATTGTGTATGTTTTAGAACCAATGTTTATTTTTTCATCAAATCTAACGCCGATTAGCAGTGGCTCCCAAAAAACCTATTATGCATATTGTCGAGAGATCTCATAATTATAGTTGAAGTAGTTGCTAGTGAAGTCTTTACATATTGAACATCCTTTTTCAAGATATTGGAATACAGGACTTCAAAATTTTGCCAAAGAAAAAACAACTTAGAAATAAGGCCTATTCCGTTATGTTACCATGTAGATCTGCTCATGGGTAGCCCGACCTGACCCTACCAATGCATCGAGTCGGGTCGGGTTCAGGCCTAAAAAAATTACAAAATCAACCGTGCGGTTTCAGGTTTTTGGGCTTCGGGTCAGGTTCGGCCTTGGATTTGTGACCCGGTGCTCCGGGTCGGATCGGGTTGGGCCAGCTAATAGGATTTGTGACCCGGTGCACCAGATCGGGTCGGTCCAGAGAATATTGACTCAAAGAATGTAGGATATTCTCTCGTAGAAAAAAGAAATTGAATGAATGGAGGATATGCTTCGAGTTCCAGGAATGGGTATTGGGCAGGGCAGACCAAAATGTGTTGTGGAAATGAGAGATTGTTTCTCGAGAGGTGGTGGTCGCAGGCAGTCAGCTCATGCAGGACTCGCAAACTTCAAAGCACTCTGCTCTGCTCAGCTTCACTTTGCATCGCTTGCTACAGTGGAAGACTCCACTTGGCAGCTTCCGATTCGTCGTTTTTGTCGTTTGTACACTATCCTTTCTTCAGTCTTGATAAGCGCCTGGTTCTTTCCCGATTCCCATTACTTCATCCTCGAAGAGATGAACTTCATTAGGCCTTCCCTATCAGCGATCTTTCTCGCATGTGTCCTATCTACAAGCAAGCTGGCCATCTCAATCCATGACATATATCTGATGTGATCAATTCAGGCACCATTGGAAAGACCCTATCTGAAATTAAAGGAACATGTTCCCTGTGGGAGGAAACCAAATATTGAAAGCCACTGGTATGATACTGGTGTCTGGTGTTGTGGTACGGTTCTAGTGCTACCTTGGTTCCGGCAAAATATTTCATTATTACAGTGTTTTAAAATATTTCATTTATATGTTTTTTGTGTGATCCATCATAAATAAAACTGGAAAAATGAAAGTCGATAGGAAATATGACTTTTATTGAAAGAGCAAACTATTTTTAAATTTGAATTTCAAAAAATTTTGAGCAACATCAAACTTTTTTTAATGGATGTTCTTTTTGCAGGCACGGTTTAATTTCTGTATACTTTTTTTTGTGGCATAATAAAAAAATACTTTAGTTTAAAGCTTGCATTATGAAAACCTTTAATCTTTGAGATCTTTTAGTTTTGAATGTTCTTTGTTCATATATAGTTTAAAAAATATATTTAATATATTTTTTGACTTACAATAAATAAAGTTAAAAAGTGCAAAATTGAGAAAAAGATGCACTTCATAAGAAAGAGCAAACTATTTATAAACCTAGACTTGAAAAAATATTGAATAACATCAAATTTTTTATTGATTTTTTTGTGCAAACATAGTTTATTGGAAACTTTCAATCTTATATGAATTTTTTGTGACATGCCAAAAATAAAATTCTTAGTACGAATCTTGCATTGCAAAAATGTTTAATCTTTGAATTGTTTTTTAAAACTCTGAAATTTATGATTTTTTGTGAAGTACCATAAGTAAAATTGAAAAACGCGAAATCGAGAAGAAATATGCCCTTAATAAGAAAGAGCAAACTATTTATAAATTTGGATTTCAAGAAATTTTCAATAGTATCAAACTTTTTATAGATGTTCTTTGTGCATGCATGGTTTAATTTTTGTAAAATTTTAATCCTTTGTGATTTTTTTCGACCTGGGAAAAAAAATCATTAGTTCGAATCTCACATTCTTTTAAAAAATAATTTTGGATGTTGTTTTGCAGGCATGGTTATGAATTTCAAATTTATGATTTTTTGTGACGTACAATAAGCAAAATCGAAAAGTAGAAATCCGAGAAGAAATATGCCCTTAATAAGAAAGAGCAAACTATTTGGAAATTTGGATTTAAAATTTTTTAATTAACATTTTTTATGGATGTTCTTTGTGCAGGCATGATTAATTTTCGAGAACATCCAAATTTTTTTGAACTTTTTGCGAGTTAAAAAAAAGGAATAGGAGAGGAACAAAAATTTTGTGCACAGCGTGTTGGGGCTCGGAAGAATTGGAGCCGGCTGTGCTAATTTCAACTAGGAAAACGCGTGGGCGGAGGTAGGAATCGAGCCCTAGCCGGCCAAGTGAAAGCTAGCTCAGCTAGCCAAGAGGACAAGCAACCCGCGTTGTTGTGCATAGGCTCAAACATTTTGTTTTAAATGTTGATTTAGTATGAATGGTCAGATTCCATTTCGTGAGAAGATCGGACGGCCGGCATTTCTCAGGCGACGTGGCCTGCGTAAACAACCATCGACGTGGCGCACTCTGGAGCCGGCGACCGGGGGGGGCGGGGCAGCCGGTTAGGGGCTTTGTAAGATAGAATTGATTGATTACTACGTACTTCTTGTGCATGAATACTGTGGTGGTGATTTCTGTAATCCAACAACCAGATCGATGTGTTGCCTTGCCCGCTTGCCACGAGCTAACCGCGATTGGTTTCTTTTTGGTACGGAGAAAGGGAACACACATCCATGATCCATGGCTCGTACCAAACCACAAGGCACGCCACGGCGGCACGATCGAGGCCTGTGATGCTTATCTGATCTCGGTGATTGGTTTTTTCCTCTTTCCCGGACAGGACGTACAGGTCCAGAGGAATCGAGCAGCATGCACGCCGCACGCTGTACGATCGAGTAGTGTTTGCTCGTGTCGCGGCACGGTGGCGGCACACCGGCCGACGGCGAACTCCGAACTCCGAACGCCGCGCGCCGCCGGACGTGCCTCAGAAGTAAGAAAACGCCCGCTTTTTCCGAGTCACGGCCGTGCCATGGACAGTGTGGTGACACTCCACCGCGGCGAACGTGCGAGTACATGCCGAGACATGCCCACCGGCGGCTGCCTCGCCGACTCGCCGTCTCCCCGGCCGCCGGCCGGCAGCGGCCGCGTGCAGCTGTCGTGGGTTGCTCTGCCGTTGGCGCCGCGAGGGGATGACGGTGCTCGAGCTGTAGGCCGAAAGATAAAGAGGCCAGGAAACTGGGCTGGGGGCCTCAAAACTAGGCCAGGATTAATGTTATCATGCTCGGCCTTTTTTATTTGTCCCAGCGTTCCAGATCCTTGTTGGGCCTCGACAACTTGGAGCTCCTCTTCTTCCGGATTCTAACCAAGGACAGGTTAAATACAAAAGACCTTTTAAGGAGGAAAAACTTCAATCAGACCCTTTTGTCTTGTGCTCTTTGCAATCAGGACGAAGTGGAGACATGTAACCACCTATTCTTTCAGTGTTCTTTTTCATTGCAATGCTGGAATAGTCTTCTTAGTTGGGTTCCTCTGGGAGATCACATTCACTCCATTATTTCCTCCTTCAAGGATCATTTCAGCAGAAGTTTTTCATGGAAGTTTTCATAATTGTGACCTCGACAATTTGGTTCACAAGGAATAATTGTATTTTTCGTCATGCAGAGCCAAATTTACAAGATTTCAAGCGAAGCTTCAAGGAAGAATTTTATAATATCTTGATTAGGGACAAAAAAACAATATCATCCGGCTTTAACAGGCTGGTTTAATCTTCTGAATTTTGATCAATCGATTTTGTAACAAATTCTTTGTACATTTCCATCATTTGTTTATAGTTACAGTGGGTTTCTTACCCACTGTGTTCCGCTTCAAAAAAAAAAATTGAACTCCAGTGCGTTTCCTTGACAAAAAGTCCATTTTTCTAAAAAAAGTCCCTCCATCAACTATGCTCAAAGTTTGGTTTTACCCCCTTAACTCCAAAACAGGACGATCAACCTCTCTGTGCTATTGATATTAGACAAAATACCCTCTTCACCTGAAACCACCATGGTTTGGATGACGTGGCATCCTAGCCAGCATTGTTTATGAAAACAAATTCAAAAAAAGTAGAAAATCAAAGAAAGATCAGAGAAAGAAAATAAAAATACCTGCAAAATCAAAAAAAGTTGAATCAAAATATGCAATAAAAATATTTTATTTCCCTAAAAACTTATACGAAAAAATATAATTGTTTTATAAGATTCTTTATTAATTAAATAAATCACGTATTTAGGAAAAATTTGTTTGGACCGTGGGAAAATTGGGAGGAAACTAAGAAGAACAGAAGGATGTTAGTTTTATCTTTCAATTTGAATTTATAAATTTAAATTTAAAATTAGTTTGACCTATAATTGTAATTTAAAATTTTTCAAAATTTAAGGTTAAAATAACATCCTTACATTTTATTAATTTCTCCATCATTTTAGAAAGTAAAGTAATTTTGCCCATTTTTCTAGTTTTTCCTTAGAAGTACACACAAGCATTATTTTTATTGTATTTTTTTTATTTGGCACATTTTTCTAATTTTATCTAATTTTATTTTATTTTCTAAGCTTATATGATTTTCTAATTTTTTATATTTATTTTATGAAAACCATGCTGACTAGAATGTCACATCATCCAAAACCGGGGTGGATTTGATGCAGGAGGTATTTTGTACGGTATAAATTGTTGTTTGAATTGATGTTCAGTTTTTGGCTTACATTGGACGTAGAGATTTTTTGAATTGGATGTTCAGTTTTTGACCTACAGAGGAGGATGAATGATGTTTATGTGCCTGAGGTTCTGGCAAAACAACCCATCTAATTTGACACCATTTTAACTGAGCTTGCACCTGGCCTTTAACCTATAGAGGAGGCTTAATGATGTTTGTTTGCCTGAGGTTCCGGCAAAACAACCCATCTGAGCAATCTGACACCATTTTAACTGAACTTGCTTCTAGCCTGGAGGAGGCACCGATGCAGGTACATGTGTAGCACCATTTAATAGCTGCAGGTATACATGACATATATATGTGTTTTAATTTGATTGTATAGTGCTTGTGTATCATGCAAATATGAAAGTTGTCCTATATGCTTGCTTTTCGGACCATTGTTGCTGATACAGACACAGTTTATTTGCCAGGATGGATGTGCAATCGTCAGTTGATTCAATCAGTATGGCACCGGCCGCCAGCAGGTGTCTATAGAACCCAAATTTATATCCACTAAACCATACTTTATTCATACAGCGCCTTTCTCGAGAAAAACCTAATCAAATGAACAAAAACTTACCAGGAGGAATCATGCTTCATCGCTGCAAAGGCTCTGGGAACTTGCTGTCAAAGAATGTATATTTACGATTGCATGCCCTTATCTTTTTTACATATTAGCTGACATGAGGACTTCCTACTTATGCATGTCTATGTATGTGATATAGCTAATCATAGTTAGGCAGCTCCAAACATGTTCACATATATATGTGCCTCTTTGACTCCATTGTTCTATACTAATATGGTTAATGTGATGTCACGTGCTCTTCTATGTTCAATGCATTTTCCTACCGCTTCGGTCAGCCTTATGCATGATACTTGTGAACTGTACTATTAATTTTTTATTGAGATATCCTATGCAGCCGCAGGCTGAAACCGTTTGAAGCATCTCTTAAGGCTATGTTTGAGATAAGCCAACACCTTGATTTCATGCATTGTTAACTTAGTTGGGACATTACGCCTCACCTGTTATACTATCTAGCTTTTGCCCAATGATTCATCGTAACCTCTACACGTACGGCTCAAAATTTTGCTAGTTGGTCCTAAAGGTAACACCTGATGAATATATATATTACTGACTACATTTTTTTTTATTTGACGTCTTTAACTTTTGAACACACCTTTGAACATTTGTTTATTTAAAAACATTGTAAAATCATTTATTTTGCTATGATTTGTTTAATTATTAAAGATACTTTAAGCATAACTTATATTTTTGTTTGTTTGACAATGTTTTTAAATAAAACAAATGATCAAAGGTGTGTTTGAAAGTCAAAAGCATCAAATAAGAAAAACGGGGGTATTACATATTTGATCCTGTTGTACAGTGATCTCTTACCTCATATAGTAGGTAAGGTGGGAGTACCGCAAAAGAAAATTAACTTGACTCTTATGGATGCATGCAAAAATAACTACACTTAACACTTTGAATTATTCGAATGCACCATGTCTAGGTCACCGTACATAGTAAATACCAGCAGCAGCGTGTATGTGCAAACCTAGGCTTAAGCAAACGATAACCTAGAGCGCCATGGCACATGGGGTTGGTAAGAAGGGCATGCAATGGCGCCGAGGCTCCCACACTACCGTGTCACCCGAGGTCTGTATCGCTTGCTACGATTGCGCAGACAGTGACAGGATGGGTGCAAGCTTCGCACCGTTCTGACCTAAAAGAAGCGGTTTCCTCTCAGGGAGAAAGGACCACAGGATGCGGGAGCCATGAGCTAGCAGGTTACTTACCATGGTACTGCAGTCTTATTCTATACGGGGGGTATAACATATTACTGAACATGCATGTGGATCAAAGAAAATGAATGGCTTGGGATAGTTTGGACACGTCTTAAAGATCTCACATAATTAAGCGTGTGTTATGATGGCTGGCTATCATCAAGGGAAGGAAATTGTTTTTAAAATTTTCTTGGGAGGTAGCGTTAACAGTTTTTTTTTTTTTCATTTTTACGAAAATTTTAAACCAAACTTATATTTTTTTTAAAAAAATCTGAGAGTACAGAAATTCTATTAAAACTGAAAGTCTAAAGTTTGAATCCACTGAAAAATTCTAGACAGTGTTCATCTTAGCAGGGCCATTTTCAGTAACAGCGAAAATCAACGAAAATTTGCCGGGATCCATAGACTCATGCGTACGTCCGCGCGATCGAGCCAGCGGCAGCTGGGCTGTGGATCGCGGTGGAGTCATCCGATCTCGCCGAATCTTTCTCGAAGCTCCAATCCCCAACCCCGTCTTTCCTGGTGGTCCTGTGTGTGCGTGCGATGGCTCACACGGCCGGCGCCCCCGGCCTCTATCCACCGCTTAAGGCCTCGTTCTTTTCAGTGTATCGTTGCGTTTGCGTATTACTATAGCAAATTTAAGAGCCCTTAAAATAAGATCTAAAGATGATTAAAAAATAGTTTTAAAATCTTTGGAATGACTACTAAAAGTCACGAAAAAATCGTCATAAATTACGATGACATATAAATTTATATAAAAATAACAAAATTTCTTTATAATGTCTGCAACGATGACGATCTATTTGAAAAAACAAGCGCCTAAATCGCTTTTTCGCCGGCCGCCGGCCGGCCACCGGAGAAGATCAATCACCGGCATGGCTAGCTGTGTGGGATCTCTCTCTCCCCCTCTCTCCTGTTCCTGGGGTGGCTCATGAGCTGGACACGAGGAAGAAGATATGGTTGTTAGATCGAGATGCCGTCTGTGGAAGATGGAGCTGCTCGATCTTCCCTCTTCTAGGCTGAATCTTGCTTGCGTCGTACTACACTACTACTCCGTGCTACGATTGGCCATCTTTGCGTAGCTCTGGCTGTCGTTGGGATCATCTTTGCGTGCAGGCTCTGGCGCTCGGCAGCTGGGCTAGCTAGCTACTGGCTTGGCCATTATGGATGGAGATATGCTGCAGCTTGTGAAGCAGGTGCAGTGCAAGTGTCAGTGTGCTAGCACTAGCCTACTACAATTTTTACGGTAGGTGTGCATGCATCCGATCCGTCTCCTGCTGCGCGTGTACATCCACACTAGCCTAGCTACTACGGTTTGGCAGCGTGAAAAGGTGATATATTGCAAAACTTTTGATCTTTTGTTGGTGTAAAACGATTTTACAATGATGGAAGCTTTGCCTCTCGTTTGGCCTGAAGAATAATTCAGAGATCCACGCAGCTATTAAATGATGCTACACATGTACGTGCATCGGTGCCTCCTCCAGAGTCCAGACTAGGAGCAAGCTCAGTTAAAATGGTTTCAGATCGATCAGATGGGTTGTTTTGCCGGGACCTCAGGCACATAGACATCATTCAGCCTCCTCTATAGGTCAAAGGCCAGGTGCAAGCTCGATCAGTTAAAATGGTGTCAAATCAGATGGGTTGTTTTGCCAGAACCTCATGCACATAAACATTATTCATGCTCCTCTATAGGTCAAAAACTGAACATCGATCAATTCGAACAATCTCTCGGTCCTCTGTAAGCCAAAAACTGAACATCAATTCAAACAACTATTTATACCGTACAAAATACCTCCAGCATCAAATCTACCCTGGTATTGGATGATGTGACATTCTAGTCAACACGATTTTCATAAAATAAATATTAAAAACTTTAAAATCATATAAAGCTTATAAAATAAAATAAAAACACCTAAAATTAGAAAAGTGCCGAATCCAAATATACAATAAAAATTAAAGTTGATATAATCCAATCCACTATAATCGACAATGTAAATCTTTCTTTTATTTTAAGGCGCCATAATCTGATATAGTATAATCGACGGTGTAGATCGTTTTTTTTCTCTGATTAAGGTGAGAATTTCTAATATTTTTTCATTAACGTGAGAATTTCTAGTATTTTAGTACTAGCAGTGGCTTTGTTTAGTCTGTTCTATACATATAGTAGATAGATTTATGTCAATATTTAACTTAACATGGATTATTTTTATTATGAGTTTATGTATTTTCTATTGTAGTTAATTAATATGATGTCTTTTGTTTGATATGACATGTATTCTTATTTTATATTTTATCCTGAATTTCTATTATTTTATTTTATAATTATAGTTGATGTGGATTCTTTCTTTTAAGTTATGCCATTATAATCCAATCCGCTATAATCAACGGTGTAAATATCTTTTTATTTTAATCTAACCCATTATAATTCGATCCACTATAATCAATGGTATGGATCTTTCTTTCTTTTAAATCCAAAGCCGTTATAATCCAATCCATTATATTGACGGTCTAAATCTTTCTATCTGTTAATCTAAGCCGTTATAATCCGATCCACTATAATCGACGGTATAGATCCTTTTCTTTTTTCTCCGATTAATGTTATATTTTCTAATATTTTTTATTAATGTGGAAATTTTTATTATTTTATAATTAATGTGGTGACTCCGTTTTATTCAGTTTTATGTACATGTAGTAGATAGATAGATCCACACAAACACAAAATTTTCGTAACCAATTTGATCTTTGTTTCCACCGAAATACGCTACGTACATAACCAATTATCAGTGCGATAATAGAACAATAATCACAACCCTGCTCCTGCCAAATGTATGCTAATCTCAGTACTCTGTATGATGTGTATGGATAACGACATGACATCCACTACGATGACGCTGAAAGTGCTAGCCTCTATTTGTGCCAAGAATCCGACAATATCTTGACAGACATGTTCCTCGTGAAAAGGACTAAAACCATATATATACCTAGGCTCATGCATGCATGGTCCTTGTTTCCAACTTACTGGCTTAGTGCTAAAGTATGAGCCAGTGCGTGTGGTTTGAGCCGGGGAAATTCAGATTTTCTGACGTTGCTGGCTCAAACATCACCAAATGCGTCATAATGTCATATGCACAACGGATCATATGCATGTGCATCGTCCAGTTGGAAATCGGATGGGCTGAAGCGAAGGGACCGATGGAGCTAAAGGTTTTTGACATGAGAGGTTTCTCTTAAGTTGCAAGGCAAAGAAAGTAAGTAACTTTCGTGTACATGAATCACGCGGCTATACGTAGTGTGGGGATGTGGAGGATAATCATCTCACGAGCAACCGCCCGCCTGTACTTGGACGCCACTTGCAAACGTTTTAATGGCATTCCTAGCAAATTTCTCTAATTTTCTTCTATTAACAAAAACTGATTTAGTGACGGGTGGTTACTTTCTACATATTTAATAATTATCTATCCAAAATTAGTCAATACATACTAAATGACAATAAAAAACATACACTCCAGATTTTATTGAAAGTTACAAAATGTATATATCCATGTTGTTGGCTCCCCATAAAAAAAATAGAACAAACTAAATTTCTAGCAATCAACAATAAACTAGCCAATCAATAAAAAAATTTAAAAGTTAATGTCAACTTATATACATAATATTTTTTAATATAAAATAACTAAATTTCCACGACCAAACTAAGTGGAGAAGTAGTATATATAGACAAACTAAAAAAGTAGTTGAATGCTCAAAAACAAAAAAAAAGTGACCACTATTTACTAAATTCGATTAAAAAAAAACTAGTGCCGAATTGGGGTATTCACAACATTCTTTTTTAAAAAAAGTTTCCGTCTTATTTAGGATGTTTGGGACAATAGTAGAGAATCGAGACATGTAAAGTTTTTTTTTAGCAAAGGATAGAAGAATTGCCATCTATTGATAAAAATAGAAGAGTTTTACAAGTTGGGGAGAATATTCGCCCCCCCCCCCCCAGAGGGCGTACAAAAATTAGTTAATTACAAAATGAGCCCCAACATCAGCCCAAAGCCGCAGGTCATCCAGCAGGCGTTGGAGGAAAACAAGTTGCGGCCTATCCATTGAGCAAAAAATACAAGAGTTGCGCTCGAGCCACAAATCCTAGAAGGTCGCCAAAATGACTAACAGAGTGCCACGAGATTGGGAGGTAGACAAAACATCAAATTCCACCAGTCAGTCATGAGGGGAGAGTCCTGCCATCAATCGAGGTTGAGGAGGTTCATGTGGAGGCGACCAACCAGCTGTCTCCAAATGAAGGTGCTGAAGTCGCACTGCAGGAACAAGTGCTCAGGGGTTTGTAAGTTGCGCCGACAGGGCAGAAATAGTCATTTCAGATGTTATTAGCATACATATGTTCCCAAGTTGTTATTTCCTGTCACAGTACCATGAATTCATTAGATCGAAGGCTCTAACAGCTACACGGTGGCGCTGAAAGTGTGGCGGTTTGCATAGTCAAATGTGGAAACGGGTCGATCGATGACACAAGTCAATCACACGAATCAGGATACGTGTAAAGTATTTTTCTATCAGTAATACTAATGGACGATATACGGCTAGATAGAAGCTCTCTTTTTCTATTTATAGCTGTTAAATTACGTACTTTCGGCTGGTTACTACTCCCTTCATTTATTTTTATAGGACATTTTTATTCGAGAAAGTCTTTAAAGATAATTTGACCATTAAATTTCTCTTACTATCTATTGTTGATCGTTACAAAATAACATTGTATGAAAACAATTTCACATCGAATATACTGATAATTTTGTACACAAATGATACATATAATTTTACTTATTGCTACTCAAAACTTATAAAGTTTAACTTTTTTTCAAATTAAAATGCACCTTACAAAAGTGAAAAAGGGGTATGTACATACACTTGCACAGTCCTCCGATTAATCCAAAGAGGGAAATCACTCCGGCATATCATGAATGCACTCTCCCCCGTTCTCCACGCACAAATAGCCAAACCCCCAACTTGCAAGTTACTGCTGAGCAACCACAAGCTACACGTCAGTACCCGTTTTCCAACATGCATGCACACACACGATCGATCGCCACTAGCTTAGCTCGCCCCCCACTAGATTCAGAGAACAGAGACCCCACGTAACAGAAAGAGAGGCTGGGGTGAGGAAGACGACGATCGATGCACATACCATGCATGCATGCTCTCGCGCCGACTGGCAGCCGATGATCAGCTGGTCTTCAAGAGGCATCACATCGGCCAATCAATTCTACGTGATCTCCCCCCCGGCCACCACTGCCAAATCGCCAAATCGCAGATCCCCTGGTGTGGTTAGGTCGCTCACATGCACCTCGTGCAGTGAATGAGGCGAACCCGAGGACGATCCTCTGCACTGGAACACTGCAATTTGCTTGCCCAGTGCCCACCCACACACACAGAGAGAGAGAGAGAGAGAGAGAGAGAGAGAGAGAGAGGAGGGGTGGTAACCTAAATGTGGGGGCAGAAAGGAGCTGGGATGGTTGCCAATCCGAGCGGGATGCCTGAAACGAGGCGCTGAGAACGTTGGGAGATCAGGAGGAGATCGTGTTTGGGAGGGCGTCCAAATCAGAGGAGATCAAGGGGGGGCAGGAGGCTCTGAGAGGTGGGCCCCACCGGGTGAGCTGCCGTTTGTCTCGGCTCATTGAAATGTTTTCTGTGGGCTCCCACCGAGCCAAATGTGGGGATTAGACCATTTGGGTCTATGATTGTGCTCTCTCTTTGGAAACCTTGTCAGGCCCACCAGGGACCAGATTGGAGGGAGGGGTTCTTGTGTGCGTGCATTGTGCAGTTAAGGTTTTGGTTGCTCGGCTAGGGGTTGCGGATGCAGGCAACACGTGTTTGATAGCGTTGGGAATTGGGCCGTGTGTTGACACGAAAACGTGAACACACGTGCAGAAGCGTCGATTCAGTGATCGCGTCGCAACTCAAACCAAGCGTGCCAATTGATTTGACCTGTAAATCAATAAGGAGAAAATTATCAGTAATATAGGCCTAATCGGCTTCTCAGATTAGCCAGATCAGGTTATTCGTAATCGGTTTCAAATAATCCGATTAGAAGATCTATCGGCTAATAAACCGATAGAGCGAATAAATTCGAATAAGCATTTAAATATAAATCCTGTTTCTTTTTGGTATTTTTACTAATATCAGTATTAAGCCTTTAAATCGAAATACTAGATCAAACCAGAGAAATAGATCGAATAGATTGGTCAGGCCAAGACAGTATTCAAATCCAAGACCAGATATGAACTAGCAAATCGGTTTATCAATTTAAGACTGATTGGTAGCACAATACTAATCGGCAAACATCTGGACATACCAGACCCTGAACAAGAGATACGCAAGATCGATTTAACGAGACAGTCGCATACATCAGATTCAAAGAAAGAACATGCAAGACATTTGATAATTGGCATTGCAAGGTAAACACATATTACAGATCGATTAAACCGAGACAGTGCAATATGCGAGAACATGTTAAAGATCGGTAACTCCCGAGGCAGTCTAACATGGTTTGTATACATGAGATCAAATTGATACAGCCATGCACACGGGTTACAAGGAGAGAATCGATTATCCCATCGAGATAGCTCTACCTGCGTTTGAAGCCTCTCGACGAAGTCGATCGGGTTCGGAAAAGGGTTTTGTGTTTGTTGTTGATTGAATCCTTTTCTATGAAGCCCTAAAACCCTATTTATAGTGTTTACAAAGCCGATACCGATACGACCTTGATCCGATCGTATTTCTTCCAAAGTCTTCATCGTTTTCTGAATATGTATTCTTTCTTCTTCGATAAAGCCCAATTCCGATTTGGCCCAATAATTCCAACATATTCGGCCTTCTCTGAATATCCGATTTTCTGCCAAATTTGGGTGCCAACATATTCCCCTAAGTTTGGCAATGAGCTCCGTCCGGTTCGATGTAGGTTTAGTTATGATGCACTAGTATGATAGATTGTTTTATGCATCATGCGTGCCAATACTTGTATCATGTGATCCTAATTTTTATTATTTAATCTCCGGTTCTCTAAAACCATAAACCGTTTACTTGCTCCGACACGATTCAAATTTCCTCTAATTTCATCCCCATAAATACTTTTTTTTGCGTAAATGCTTCAAATAAATAAAATAATCCTAAAATTAAGATATGGCTATACATATTTTAAAATGCATTGTTTAAGTTAATTAGAGCCGTACATATAATTTAATATTTTAAAATATTAAATTGATCATATTTTTAATAATATAAAGTAATATACATATTTTATAATTGATCACATCTACATGAAATAATGCATCTTTTTAATAATATACGTAATGCACCTTTTATATAAAATTAATCACATTTACATAAAATAATGCTCACATTGAGCAGGAAAACAACGGAACCCGAAACAGCGAATATTCGGCGATGCTCATTTTCAGCCCATTTTTCCTTGCTTTCAGCGTCGGCGTCGGCGCGAGCGCGAGTGAGAGGGCTCTGGCCACGTGTCAACCCCTGGTGGTTTCCGCCGTGCGGGGTGGAGGAAGCCACTGGCTTTAGCCGTGAGGCACTGTGGAAGCCACCAATCCGCCTCACCGCACGGCGGAAGCCGCGCCACATGGCGGAATCCAGGTTCACGTCACGAATATAAATAAAATGTCGCATAATTTTTCAATTCAAAATTATATGTATATTATTAAACCAATTTTTCCCAAAAAAACATGAAACACCATGTGCCAAGCTTAGAAGTTAGAACTCCGTCCTCCCAAACTTGAAGATGTTTCAAGGTGTTGCAATTGCAACCTTCTTCTTTCTCTCTCCCCTCTAAGTCTGAACGCACCACCTCCGGCGACCATGATGGTATTGGCCAACGATCACCGCGACACCCAAACCCGAGCATGCCATGTGGCGGCATCACCATCGCCTCACTAGTGGTCGTGGCCGGACACAAAGACGAGGCAGCTCGGTCAGGCTGCTGGAAGGGAGAGTAAAATTAAGGAGTAAGAAGAAACTTGAACGCTTTTTTTAAAATAAATTTTGGGTCCTTTTTACAAGAAGGACTGTCAAAAGAAGTAAGGGCAGAACATAAATTTTGAAACACGATCCGATAGTCACAAACATACCTGCGGCCGCAGGTACGTACCAACGGGATTTGCAATTTCCTTTTTGATTAGGTTGCTTTGTCTTACGTACTCCCAACGTATGCTGTAAGGTACTTCGATTCCTCCCGGGTTTTTTTTTTTTATGTCTTTGATTTTTTAACACGTCTTAGATCATTCGTCTTATTCAAAAATTTACTGCAAAGATGAAAAAAAATCATTTTTAAAGTACTTCTATAATAAAACAAATCACAACAAAATAAATAATATTTACAAAAATAATTTTTGAATAAGATGAATGGTAAAAGACGTGTACAAAAATTAAAGCCATCAAACAAAGAAGAACAAAGAAAGTAGGTAGCACACTACACCATGACATACTAGTGCAAGTCGTCGAACCGCTTGCAATACGACCATCTGAAGCGTTGAAACCGCTTGGAATTCCAATAGCTACTACTTTGTTTTCGCTGCCTTCAAAAGTATTCCAAGCGGTAGAAATAGTATTCCAAGCGGCATCGACTTCCCAAGCAAACGTCTTGCTTTGGAAAATATATTTATAGCGGTTGTGCCGCTTAGAATGTTCAAACTTTTCAAAGCGCTATGACTACTTAGAGATACATTTGTAAGCGTACTAGTGCCTACAAACTACCTAACGAACAAAAATAAAATACATATATACCGCTTGTAAAAAGAATCTCACACAACATATTTACTAATATATATTAACAATCATATCTTATTACAATGAACTTACACAAAGCTTTGATTTGCTTAAATATATAGATTATAAACAAAGAAGGAAATGCAAACAAATGTTGTCATAATATATGCATCATCCATATTGCATTTCTTGCCAAAAGCAATACTAGTTTCAATGTACTACATCCATGATGTATCATCAAATGTAAAGTATTACATCCATCATGTATCACCAAAATTTAAGTCTCCTCAACAATGCATGGCTAGACAGATTGAAGTGACTAGGATATTGTCAGAACCCGGTCTAATTGACCGAATCCTAATTGTGCATACAGTACTAGTCCCAGAAGATCATGGCTAGCACACACAATTTAACAACAATAATGGTACATTGCCTTCGAGTTACATTATTACAACATAGGGACTAAGCGTCCCACAGAAGTCACGATTTAATACATCAAGCACGCACGCAGTTAAGATACAGCGTTACACACACGGTAACGCAGGAGCCTAACATGGCACGATTTATTCTAGCAGCTAGACTATTCCACAGTGGCGGCGGCAGGACACAACCCTACTCTTCGTCCTCGAGGTCCTCCTCCTCCTCGAAGTCCGGGTCCTCCTCGGATGGCGAGTCGTAGGGCGCTTCCTCGACTGTTGAAAATTTTGGAAGAGGGGAAGGAGAAATAGGGGTGAGTACAAAGGTACTCAACAAGTCGAGGATATATCTTGATGGGGTTTAGTACAAATGGATGGCTTGGGCGCTTTATGAAATTGCGCTTATTAGCCTAGTTTTGACAAAGCGATTTAGAAACATTGAATCTCCATATTTTCTTTGGGCTTTTCTCAAACGGTTCTCGCCACTTGGCCTCAAAGTGCCATAGCAAGAACAAAATCCTTTCTTCTTTTCTTTTCTCAAA
Organism: Raddia guianensis; assembly: GCA_036346415.1. Taxonomy (NCBI): domain Eukaryota; kingdom Viridiplantae; phylum Streptophyta; class Magnoliopsida; order Poales; family Poaceae; genus Raddia; species Raddia guianensis. Next base: position 33,608,494 of record CM070534.1, read on the forward strand.
ACCGGCTAGGTCCATTCCGCGCGACACTTTCCGATAGGCCGTTACCCATTTCGGAATATCACCGGTGGCCCCTAGCTCAAACGAAATCCTTCTCAAACCTTACTCATCTCAAATCATTTGTTCAAAACCCTTTTTCTAAATTGGTTTTAAAATGAAGGAGCTACCATATAATCAGTCCCTTCGCGCGCTCATAACATGAGCACGGCTATCATGACAGTTTAACTCTGCGAGTGGGTACGCTTTACCCTCGAGAGGCTACGCACCTGACGATGTTTCGCCACAAGACCATCAACCACGAGGACCGACGATCGGGCCCGTCCCATACCGGGGCTCGAGGTCGTACTGTAATGGCTCAGTTCATAGGATTATAGGATGAGCAGTCCTTAGACTAGGGGAGAATTTATATTTTAGCCCGATTTTCAAACCGGTGCCATACTGCACCAACTGACAAAATATCTCCCTAGTCGGAAAGATTTTGGGATAAGAGGAAAATCATTTCCTATTAAGCATCACCCTTGATGCGCTATCTTTAAATCATCCTTTCCCAAACATTTCTCAACAATATTCTCGTTCACACAAATGATTGAATCATTCCGCATAAATAGTTTTAAGCATTTATCCTACCTCAACAAGGTATTTAAATAAGAGCAATTCATATTTTAGCCTTAGGTTTGATCCTAACATATCTCTTACCTTTCTAATTGGCATAATAACTAATTCTAGCAAATCGGCATTTATCTTTTAAACTAGCATGCATATTTTCAAGTCTAATAAACATTTTCTAAATAACCGAAAATGGCTTCACAATATGATCAAAGGGGACTTGCCTTGGTCGATGATTGGTAGGAGCAACCGCGACGATGGACGGGTCTAACCACGCGGACAACACATACAAGATAATACAAACATCCATCAAACAGGGAAACATTTATATATGATTTTTGTTTTAAAAATCATGCACGAAATAAATATGTATGGAAATGTGATGCATGCACAACTATTTTATATTTTTATATTTTATTAAATCAAGTGTATGCATCCAAATAATATATTTGTTATTTTCTAAGGTTTTTGAAAATCATTCATTATTTGCTAGTTAATGAAAAATGATTAGCTTAATTTTTATTTTATAGGTATTAATATTAATAGAGAGTTATTAAATTTTGGATTATATTTATGTGTGCGCTTTGAACTCGAAAGCGTATTACGCTCAATCGTTTCCACTCATCGAGCCACACACAAAAGCACTAATCTCAAAGCACTTCTTCTTCTACCTCTAGCTAGCCATATGCATGCACACAAGACGCACACAGACAACTCCATTGGAGCACACTGGAGCTCGGCTAGCCGGCGGTGGCGACCTCCGTTCGACAAACCGATTGCAAAAATGGATTCCTCTCGACTCAGGCGCCTCCAAAGGACCCTATAGCAATGATCCGCCCGACACAGCCACGACGTGCGTATTTTTATACATAGCTACAAGACACGTTCTAACTAGCTCGCATGGCTTCCATGGAAGCTCTAGCTCAACATGGCACACGCAGGGAGACTACGACCACCCGGGATCATCTTCCCAAGCTCATATGCACCTAGAGATGAGCGAAGCTTACCGGGCGACGGCGAATCCCGAGTGCTACAGCGACAACTTCCTTCTTGACTTGGTGTTGCTCCGGCTACTTGACGCTGCGGTAGGGAAGATGAGAGGAAACAAGTGAGGAACGACGAAGAAATGGCGAAGGCGAGGAATAAGCGAGCTTACCGAGGAGAAACACGGCAGGCAATGGATAAGGAGAAGCAGGAACACGAGCTTTATAGTGAGAAGAGACGGACCAGTCGGACTTTACTCCGACGGGTGGCACAATACAGCGGAGGCAAAAGAAAGACAAAAGTTATTGCACAACAGCTGCAACAACACGACGGCGAGGTCAGGGCGCTTGGCGTGGCGTGGTCTCTGGTGCACCGACGACGCACGCGGGGCCTGCGGGATTAACTCGCAAAGCGACGGGCACAGAGGAAAATAATAAAGGAAGAGGTGCCGGGTGCAGAGCGTGCGTGCACGGCGCAGGCGAGCGTTGGATGGAGTAACTCTGGCGGCAAATGAGTCACGGTAGAGATAAGCTCAAAGCACAGAGAAAAGCACGGAGAGGACAGAGGACTTCAGACCCAACAGAGAGAAAAGGTGAGAAAGAGGAACGTTTTCTATTTTTTCTAGTTTTGTTTTTCTCTTTTCTTCTTTCTAAATAATTATTCAAAGGTCAAATATTAAATAGGTTTTGACAAATTCACATGGGTTTGAAAGCTTCTAAATGCACCCATTGAAAAATATTTATACCTTTAAAAATTAATGACCCAACCCATTTTCAAAACGGTTACATGCAATGATGATGCCATGATGTTTTTCAACACGTAAATAGTTTAATATTTTAATTATGCATTTTAATGAAATTATTAACGTGCCAAATTTGGTTTTGAAAATTTGGGATGTTACAGTTACCCACCTTTTTCTGATTAACGGGTAGTAGGCCCTTGAAAGCCAATTCCGCCAACTCGTTGTCGGGCAGTGAAAGGCTATAGCACCGATTCCTCACCTCTCTGAACCGGCGTAAGTAATCATTTACCGATTCACCAAATTTCTGCTTGATCATCATGATATCGGTAATTCTCGCCTCATTTTCTCCGGAATAAAAGTATTCATGGAATTTCTTCTCCAGATCTGGCCATGAGGTGACACTGTTAGGAGGAAGCGATGTAAACCAATTGAAAGCCGATCCCGATAGCGACAATGGGAATAACCGGCATTTGAGAGTATCTTTAGATGCCGCCTCGCCGCACAGTGCAAGAAACCTGGCAATATGCTCGCGCGTGGAGGTGTGATCGCTCCCACTAAACTTGGCATTTGCAAAATCAGGAACGCGATATTTATGCGGATACTCTGTTTCGTTAAAAGCCGATGGATACGGCATAGTGTAATGCGGGGCAATCTTAGGCGTGTTGAACCCGCATTGCTTCATCATGCTGTAGACTAAATTCCTGGTCATATCCTCTAGATTCCCATTGAATCCAGGGTTAATCGGCTGATATACCGGTTCTGGGACCGGGACTATAGCCTGATTACCCGATAGCATTTGAATCGGAGTTGGGTTGATAGCCACCGGAGGAGCCGACTGAGAAGTTCCTGCATGTGATGCCCCTGGCTGAGCGTAAGTAGGATTCATCCCCGGCGTAAAATTCCGATTCATCTGCGGTGCCTGTCCAGTCATGATGTGGTGCAAAGCAGCACTGGTTCCATCCTGGACGATGCGCCCCAAGACCGATGATTGGTCCAGCATCGATCGGTAAACTGAATTGTTGATCTGATCTCTTATTATTTCAGAATAGTCCCCAGTCAACAGTGGATCTCCAATGGAAGTTTTGGTAATCTGGCCGCTACGAGTTTTCCGATAGCCAGTTAACATTCTCTTCTTGTTTTCTTCATGAATTTCCGCGAGCCTATCTTCAATCTCTTTTTTCTGATCTGGGCTCAGTTCATCAAACGTCACTGGTTCAGCAGCGTGCTTGAGCGCCTCCACTGCTGCTTCGGCATCGGTGCGCGTCATCTCGTCAGATTCGATTGTCGTGGTCCCACCGGGCGTGCCAAAAAGTGTGTTGACACGAAAACGTGAACACACGTGCAGAAGCGTCGATTCAGTGATCGCGTCGCAACTCAAACCAAGCGTGCCAATTGATTTGACCTGTAAATCAATAAGGAGAAAATTGTCAGTAATATAGGCCTAATCGGCTTCTCAGATTAGCCAGATCAGGTTATTTGTAATCGGTTCCAAATAATCCGATTAGAAGATCTATCGGCTAATAAACCGATAGAGCGAATAGATTCGAATAAGCATTTAAATATAAATCCTGTTTCTTTTTGGTATTTTTACTAATATCGAGATTAAGCCTTTAAATCGAAATACTAGATCAAACCGAGAAATAGATCGAATAGATTGGTCGAGCCAAGACAAGATTCAAATCCAAGACCGGATATGAACTAGCAAATCGGTTTATCAATTTAAGACCGATTGGTAGCACAATACTAATCGGCAAACATCCGGACATACCGGACCACTAACAAGAGATACGCAAGATCGATTTAACGAGACGATCGATACATCGATTCAAAGAAAGAACATGCAAGACATTTGATAATTGGCATTGCAAGGTAAACACATATTACAGATCGATTAAACCGAGACAGTGCAATATGCGAGAACATGTTAAAGATCGGTAACTCCCGAGGCAGTCTAACATGGTTTGTATACATGAGATCAAATTGATACAGCCATGCACACGGGTTACAAGGAGAGAATCGATTATCCCATCGAGATAGCTCTACCTGCGTTTGAAGCCTCTCGACAAAGTCGATCGGGTTCGGAAAAGGGTTTTGTGTTTGTTGTTGATTGAATCCTTTTCTATGAAGCCCTAAAACCCTATTTATAGTGTTTACAAAGCCGATACCGATACGACCTTGATCCGATCGTATTTCTTCCAAAGTCTTCATCGTTTTCTGAATATGTATTCTTTCTTCTTCGATAAAGCCCAATTCCGATTTGGCCCAATAATTCCAACATATTCGGCCTTCTCTGAATATCCGATTTTCTGCCAAATTTGGGTGCCAACACCGTGCTGTGCTGGTTTGGTCCGGTGCAAAACGGGCCGACACGGCTCAGTCAGCACTCAGGCCATGCCGAGCCGGCACGTAGTACCAAAATCTAGGCCCGGCACTGCCCAAAGGCATGTCGGTCTGGCTTTAGGCCGGCACATGTGACAAAACAACATGTACAATTATTTTTATAAATTCATACTTTATTAAAATAAAAATGTTGTTTATATGAAAAAGATGCGTATCAAAATTATCTACAACTTTTGTTTTCGACCGAAATTCATCCGAGTAATAGGGGACCTCGAAAATTGCGAATTACCGATGACGGTGTCGTTGGCCCTAAAGAGACAGCGAAAAAATATTTTTTTATAAATTCATACTTTGATCAATGAAAAAGTTGACTACATGAAAAAGATGCGTCTCGAAATTATCTAAAACTTTCATGTCGAACAAAAATTCATCCCGACAACGGAAAACCACAAAAACCACAACTACTGACTCGTGCTTCTTTTCGGACCGTGCCGGCCCAAGCATGGCCCGGACAGTCGGGCCGGGCTGGGCGGCCCACCGTGCTTGGTTTCTAGGACCGGCCCGACCCATTTTTCCCCGTGCCATGCCGTGCTTCGGGCTGCCTTTTTTAGGCCGGCCCGGACCAAACTCACAGCACTAATGTATACCCACGACTTCAGCTAAGCCATTCCCATTCAAAAAGAGTGTGTAGGTCTAGCTCCGAAAAAATGACTGTTGGGTCAAGCTTGCGCAGTGCACAACAGAAGCGAAAAGTGTAGACGATATGGAAAAACGTTAACGATAGAAGGGAGCTCCAGCAAGCACGGATTCAAACTATGAAGGCCTTAGTGCGTAGATCTGAGCGATGGGGTGCTCGATGCAAAGATAGGCAATGAAGAGTTTTGCAACACAAAACAAGCACCATGCAGGTAGCCAAACAGTAGTAGAGGCGGGTTAGGCTCTCACAGTGCAAACACAATCCTCTAGATATGTGTCCCGCTTAAGCTCGGTCAGGCTGTGGCGAGCCTGGGTGTGTCCACCATGATAGGTCACGCGGAAATCAAACATGCCATAAAATCACACCTCTCTCTCGCCGCCACCACCCCCCCTCTTCTTGAGTTTCATTTGTGTATGGGTATTAATTGTTGACAAAATTTGTTATATATCTATATATAGCAGAGTTAAACTGACCACCACATTAATCCTAAAACACAAGAAATTTCCTCATTAATCAACGAGAAAAACAAATGTCTATAACATCTATTGTTGTGGGTCCAGTTTTTAATGAGTTAGATTAAAATAAAAAATCATATAAACTACAACAGAAGTAAAAATAGGAAGGAAAAGGTCTACTTGACCTTCTCAACTAGCTATGATAGTGCAAACTTTTTCCACGCTAGGGTTAATTGTCTGCAATATACTAGTTAGGGGATCAAGTAGACTTTTTCAATTAGAAATTCAAAATAAAGGATAGAAATAATAGTCCATGCCTCATTTAAAAAAGAGCTTGTATCATCAACAACAACAAAATAGGAATTAAAAAATAATAAAATAACACGTCATGTTAAATTATATTAAAGAGCTTGTATCATCTATAACAAAAAAAATGCATATAGTTGGAATAGAAAATAATAGAAATGCTACACTAAAGATAGACAAATCTAGCAACATAAATGCATTGGGCACCCTGCTTATTTTAGTTAATTTAATGGTCTTACTATTCCTTGGATATTCTAACTGATCTAATGGTAAAGCCTACCGTGGACTGAAGCATGATGTCACGGAAACTAAACAATTTCATGTTATCGCGTGAGGTCTGCAAAATTTTACGTCAAGTTCATGTGCTCCTAAACGTGATTAAGGGAAGGATGCTGAATAGAGCAGAAATTAAAGCCCCCGCCCAGATCCGGGTTTACGCCGCCAGCCCCTGCCCAGATCCGGCGGCGCGCCGCCACATCCGGCTTCCACCGTGCCAAGGCCGCCGGGCGCGTGCACGGCCCCGCCCCTGTTCTTCGGCCAGCTTTGGGTGCCCCGTCTCGCCGCTCTCCTTCTCGTAGGGTGCGGGGTCAACCCATCCCGTGGCTCGTTTCACCCACCGTGCGTCGTCTCTAGCTAGACGCGTGGCTCCCCTTCTTCGTCCCTGCCTTTGCGCGCTGTGGTGGAGCTTGTTGCTGGTCTCCCTCTTCCTTCTTCCTTCTTCCCCTCCCCTTGGGCACGTCTCGGGTGACCGCCCTGGGGGGCCATTCCGTTGGGGACCGGATCCGTAGGCAGGAGGCCCTGATCTGGCATTGTTGGCCGGAGCGGTCGGAGTGGGTGTGCTCCAGGGTCGTGAGTCCGGTGACCTCGTAGCTCGGCGAAGCTTGGCACCGGCTCTCCTCCTTCTTCCCCCTTCCCCTGAGCCCGCATCGGTGGATGCCGCTTGGGGGTCCACTTCGGTAGTGATCGGAGTGGGCGGAGCAAGTGGGCTCAAGGGCGTTGTGAGCATCGTTGAGCCCTAATTTTTATTAATGGCATTGATGACAAAATAAATAAATATTAAGTGCTAGGGGGTTTTTGGACTTCTCGGAACCCTAGCGAAGACTCGGCGTCTTTGATAAACCCTAATTTGAAGCGTCGACAATTTTCTGAGCTGCTCCAAGATTTCAAGTGCGTGACCGGGCGAGAGAAGAGGTCACGTATAGATTAGGAGTAGTTAGGTTTATTTCCTGTTTTTCGTCGGATTTCAAAAGGGGTTTGAATATCTCGGATCTTGCCGGATCTTTGCGAATTCTCGAAAACTCGGTTTCCGCAGTCCACCACCTCTAAAAATACCCAATATCCCTTTGTGAGATTTCTAGAGAGAGAGAAACCCACCTAAATTTCCCCACAATTTCTAGCACGAAAATTCCCTTTATCGGACGCCGTTCGAACCGCGGACACCGCCCACCTAAATTTCCCACAATTTCTAGCACGAAAATTCCCTTTATCGGACGCCGTTCGAACCGCGGACACCGTCCGATCAAGAAATGTGCAAATAAGATACACTATCGGACGGCGTCCGTAGTTACCGGACGGCGTCCGATAAGGATAAAATCCGAGCCCTGTTCTGGTCGGACGGCGTCTGGGAACCGTCCGGTTGGCCAAATCCCTTGCTGTCGGACGGCGTCCGGTGGGGACCGGACGGCGTCCGATAAGCCGCTTTGTGAGCAGAGGCTCGCTTGACGGACGGCCGTGCCGCTCGGACGGCGTCTGGTAAAGGCTAACGGCTAGTCTTTTTGTCCTCTTCCGAGGGACAACGGCTAGTTTTGCTCTTGGGGCTATATATACCTACCTAGTGGCTGGCTATTTTGAGGTTTGCTGCTCCACTTCACCTACCACATTCATAGCTCATCAATTAGGTGTTCTAGAGCCATTCCTCCACCCACAAAGCATCCAAAGCCACAAATCATTAAACCCCAACACCGAGCTTCATTGAAGACCTTCGATCCGGCATGATCGGGGCGTTTCAGACTTGTTACATTTGAAGACATCCTTCGTGGAGGCGAGGGCTTGGGAGTAGGCCTTGGCATGTGGCTACTCTCGAGTCGGTGTACGGATGACGGAGTCTACCTCGCCGGAGTGGCGGAACGACTACCGGGAGTAAGTGAGGCGCTAGGCTCGAGAGCGAGCCGGTCCTTGTGCGCAAGGGGTTGCCTCAACGGAGAGTAGGAGTTGCGGCTCCGAACTTCGGTCAAACAAACACCGTGTCACTCTCTCATTTATTTTCCGCACTTACTTTTCTTGCATCGCTTGTGTTAATTGTATGCCATGTCTTAGTTGCCTCGTAATTGCTTGTCACTTCCGCTTACTTGTCAATTGCAACTAGGATTGGGTGATTATTAATATGATGCTTAATTGAGAATAATAAAAAGAATTTAAAATTGCCTATTCACCCCCCTCTAGGCCTTAGGATCCTCTTTCAAGTGGTATCAGAGCATCTAGGTTCTCCGGTATTAGCTTCACCGCTAGGAGATGGCTCAAGAGGGGCCTAGGATAGAAATCGGAAAAACTCCTATCTTTGATGGAACAAACTACAACTATTGAAGAATTAGGATGCAATGTTACTTAGAAGCACTTAGCTATGATGTGTGGGCGCTTGTGAGACCGGCTATCCGGACCCTCCGGCCGGAACAATTGCTCTTGATGAAGTTCATGCTAAGTACAAACGCTTTAATGCCATTGCTAGAAATGCTTTACTTTCTAGTGTGTCTTCCAAAGTTTTTGATAGCGTTGGCAATCTCTCTAAAACTTATGACATTTGGCAGCATCTTAAAGAAATTCATGTTGGTAGTGCCGAGATGCTTGAGGAGAAGCTATCTCGAGCTAGAAAAAGATTTGATCAATTCAAGATGCTCCCTAATGAAAGTGTCAATGAAATGTTTCTTAGGTTGAACCCCATTGTCAATGAAATTGCCGGATGTTCGGAGAAGAAGGTCTTGGAAGACATTGACATTTGTCGGAAGATGCTTGATGTTGTGCCATTTAGTTTCAATCCACTTGTGACCTTAATTCGAGCATCCAAGTCAAAGCTCAAGAAGATGACACCAACAAAGCTACTCGGGCAACTCAACTCATATGAGATGCGGCTTCTTGAAAGTGAAGAGTCCCCGCTCAATAAGAAGTTAATTGCTCTCCCCGCCAAAGCCAAAAGTGGGAAGAAGAAGATTGAAGTTGAAGAAGATGATGATGACTCCGATGATGCAATTCCGGAGATTGAAGAATTGGTCCTCCTTGTCAAGCGGTCAAGAAAGTTGATCAAGAAGATGAGCTTCCGCGGTGGATCATCCTCTTCAAGGCGAAGACCTATCTCCGAAATGCGTTGCTATGAATGTGGAGAGAAGGGTCACTTGGCGGCGGATTGCCCAAAAAGCAAAAAGAACAAGCACAAGGCAAGGAATCAAGAGGAAGATGAGGATGACGACAAGAAGAAGTACCGTCACTACCGCAAGAGCGATCACAAATCAAAGGATAAGAAGAAAGCTCTTGCCGGTCAAAAGACCAAAAAGGAAGATAGCTCAACCTCATCATCCTCCCAATCCTCCTCCGAAGAAGAAGATACTAGAGCTCATGGGTTAGCCAGACTTGCGATCAAGGAAAATGCTCCTCCGGCTCTTCCCAAGCAAAAGCTTTGTCTCACCGCCAACATACAAGAAGAGGTGATTGGGGAATGGATTACCGACGATGAAGGCTCTTGGGCGGACTCCTCCGACAACGAAAGCACCAAGGTGTCCGGAGTCGCCATCGACAACCCTATACCTCCCATGTGTCTCATGGCACTAGAGGAGAAGGTAACAAATGAGCACCTCTCTAAAAGTGAGCTTAAGCTTTTGATTGATGATTTGAATAATGCTTTAGAGAAGAAAAAATCTAAGAGGAAGAAGTTAATAAAAGTGCATAAAGAGCTTGCTAATGAGTTTGAAAATTTGCTTGAAAAACATGAAACTTTAGAAGATGATTATGAAGCTCTAAATTTGCAAGTTGAGATTCTAGAGAACAAACTAGCTAGCTCTAACGTTGAAGAAACTTCTCTTGATTGCTCAATTGAAAATTGCAATGTTGGTGTGACTTGTGCCTTGATTGACACCATTAATGGTTCACTTAGCTTATCTTATGACACATCTTTGAACTTTTCACCCACTATCATACCTAATGCTAGCTCATCTTCACCCACTAGTGCTAACACTTTAAATAAAAATGCGTGTTCTATTGATACTTGTGGTGTTGCAAAATGTGCTAATGAGCTAGTTAAGGAAAATTTGCTTCTTAAGGATAGAATTGAGCAACTAGACTCTAGCTTGGCTAAATTGCTTGTGGGGAACTCTCTTCACAAGGTGCTTCGGGAGCAAAGGTACACCTTGGGTAAGCATGGTTTGGGATTTCATCCCGGGGATTTGCCCAAGGGCGGTTGGGGTAAGCCCAAGCTAACTTTTGTTAAGGGAGGGACCCGTTGCCATATTTGCAAAAATGATAAACACAAAGCCATTGCTTGTCCTCTTACAAAATCATCTCAATTCATGTCTAAAACTCAAGTGCTTAATGCTAGTTACATGCTTATGAGGAAGAATGGCTCTACTTATGCAAAATATGTTGGTGCACCCAATGAAAAGAAATATGTGAAGGCCATTTGGGTGCCCAAATGTTTGATGACTAACTTGAAAGGACTCAAGAAGAAGTCTTGGGTATCTAAAACCCAAGCTTGAATTTGTATGTGTAGGTGAACTACAAGAGCGGTGGCCGGCATTGGATATTTGATAGCGGTTGCACCCAACACATGACCGGTAACTCAAGTATGTTCATCTCACTAGAGGAGGAGAAGGACCCCGAACACAAGATCACATTTGGGGATAACTCCAAGCGAAAGGTAAAAGGTATAGATAAGATTGCAATATCCAATGACCTATCCATCTCTAATGTGCTCTTGGTGGAAGCTTGCAACTTTAATCTCCTCTCCATTGCTCAAGTGTGCGATTTGGGCTTTGATTGTTTCTTTTCGGTCAACGGAGTTCGTGTTGTTTCCACTAAGGATCAAAGTGTTGCATTTGAAGGCACCCGGCTTCAAAACTTATATTTGGTTGATTTTTCAAACCGTGAATCTTCTCAAATCAAGACTTGTCTTATTACTCAAACCACTCTTGGTTGGTTGTGGCATAGACGTCTTGGACATGTTGGAATGGGCACTTTGAAAAAGGTTTTTAAAGACAACTTGGTTGTTGTAGTGAAGGATGTCAAATTCGAGAAAAATCGTTTATGTAGCTCATGCCAAGCCGGCAAGCAAGTGGCTAATTCTCATCCGACTAAGACATTCATGTCTACATCCCGACCACCTGAACTTTTGCATATGGATTTGTTTGGCCCAACCACCTATGCGAGCATATGCGGTAATTCTTATTGTCATGTGATTGTCGATGATTTCTCTCGATTCACTTGAGTATTTTTCCTTGCAAACAAATCTCTTGCTGGTGATGTGTTTAAAAGATTTGCTTTGAAAGCGCAAAAAGAATTTGACTCTTTTATTAAAAAGGTGAGGAGTGATAATGGCACCGAGTTTACTAATACAAATGTTGAGGAATTTTGTGATGAGTTAGGTGTGAAGTATGAATTCTCGGCGGCATACACTCCCCAACAAAATGGAGTGGTGGAGAGGAAGAACCGTACGTTGATAGAGATGGCAAGATCAATGCTTGACGAATATAACACGCTGCATGCTTTTTGGGCGGAAGCCATCAACACGGCGTGCCATACCATCAACCGCCTCTACCTCCACCGACTCCTTCACAAGACCTCATATGAACTACTAGTAGGACGAAGGCCCAACATCTCGTACTTTCGAGTCTTTGGTTGCAAGGTATACATCTATAAGAAAAGGACTCATTTGGGTAAGTTCCAAAAGAGGTGTGACGTTGGTATAATGTTGGGGTACTCCTCTCGCTCAAAAGCTTTTCGAGTCTTTAATAATTCTACCGGGCTAGTTGAGGAAGCCTATGATGTCAAGTTTGATGAAACTAATGGCTCTCAAAATGAGCAAGATTTGATAAGAAATGTAGGTGATGAGCTACCACATGAAGCCATGGAGTTGGGGGAAATTCGACCCTCACCGGATGTGCCAAAAGATGAAGTTGTCTCTCCCACCACCTCCATCGATGATCAAGCTCAAGACACCTCTCCAACAACTCAAAATCAAGCGGTGGACGGAGATGCAAACTTTGAAGTTGATCAAGCTCAAGGAGGAGGCATTGATCTACAAGTACCCGTCCAACAACACCGCTCTCTCTCCAAGGATCATCCCCTAGATCAAGTCATTGGCAATCTCAATCAAGACGTAAGAACCCGTTCTCATACCGCCAATTATTGTGAGCATCACGCCTTTGTGTCTATTGTTGAGCCTAGGACCATTGATGAGGCATTGGCGGATGCGGATTGGGTGAACGCCATGCATAAAGAACTAAACAACTTCATCCGCAATGAAGTTTGGGAGCTTGTGGAAAGACCGAAAGACCACAATGTCATTGGAACCAAATGGGTCTTCCGCAACAAACAAGATGAGAATGGTGAAGTAGTGCGAAACAAAGCAAGATTGGTGGCTCAACGTTTCACACAAATCGAAGGACTTGACTATGGAGAAACCTACGCCCTCGTTGCTCGACTTGAAACTATACGGTTACTCTTGGCATTCGCTTCTCTCTATAACATAACTCTCTTTCAAATGGATGTTAAGAGTGCTTTTCTAAATGGATTTATTGATGAACTTGTTTATGTCGAGCAACCGCCCGGTTTTGAAAACCTTAAACACCCAAACCATGTCTATAAGCTCACTAAGGCACTACACGGTCTCAAGCAAGCTCCTATAGCATGGTATGAGCGTCTTAAGGACTTTCTCTTAGAAAAGGGATTTAAAACCGGTGTGATTGATTCCACATTGTTTCTAAAGCCTATTGAAAATGACTTATTTATTTGTCAAATATATGTGGATGGTATTATTTTTGGATGCACTAACAATTCTAAATGCAAGGACTTTGGAGAAATGATGTCCAAGGAATTCGAAATGTTGATGATTGGAGAGCTCACTTTCTTCCTTGGATTTCAAATCAAGCAACTTCGGGAAGGGACCTTCATTTGTCAAGAGAAATACACAAATGACCTCCTCAAGCGGTTCTGTATGGACGATTGCAAATCGATCAAAACACCAATGGCCACTAATGGGTATCTTGATTTGAATGAAGATGGAAAGCCCGTGGACCAAAAGTTTTATCGCTCCATGATCGGTTCGCTACTCTATCTCACCGCTTCTCGACCCGTTATTATGTTTAGTGTGTGCATGTGTGCTCGTTTTCAAGCATCCCCTAAAGAAGTGCATCTTATTGCCGTAAAACGCATTTTGAGATATCTAAAAATCACTACTAGCCTAGGTCTTTGGTACCCCAAGGGAGCGCGTGTTGAGCTTCTTGGCTATTCCGACTCGGATTATGCCGGTTGCAAAATTGATCGCAAAAGCACCTCGGGGGGTTGTCACTTGTTAGGACGATCACTCGTGTCATGGACTTCGAGGAAGCAAAACTCCGTGGCGCTATCTACCGCGGAAGCGGAATATGTAGCGGCGGGGAGTTGTTGTGCTCAACTCTTGTACATGACACGGATGCTTAGTGACTTTGAGCTAAAATTTGAAAAAGTGCCACTTCTATGCGATAATGAAAGTGCGGTGAAAATAGCCAACAACCCGGTCCAACATTCCCGTACAAAGCACATCGACATCCGACATCACTTGATTCGTGACCATGTTGCAAAGGGTGGTGTTGTGCTTGCCTACGTGCGAACGGAAGACCAATTGGCGGATATTTTCACCAAACCCTTAGATGAGGCACGGTTTTACAAATTAAGAAATGAACTCAACATACTAGATAGGTCAAATGCGTGTTGATTGGATTTTGTGATTTTTGGGTCTTATTTGAATCTTTCCACTTGCGTTTGACCCGTGTCACATTTAGGGGGAGTTTAGTTTCAACTCATGATCTCAAAACTCTCTCTAGTGGTGAAAAGATAAATTTGATTTTGGGTTAGCACATTCTTGTCCTATATTTCAAGCCAAAACAAATTTAAACTTAATAGACTATCCTTATCATCTTATCACTTCAAACTTCTAAATTTGAAAATCTTATCCCCTTTGAAAAATTTGCTCCATATGCATATTTCTTCTCATGAAAATCATATGGCATCAAAATTGTTGAAAATATTTGAAAAGGAGCCAAAATTCAAAAACATGTGCTTAAATTCTAAAGTGAACCCCTATGCTCGATTTTCATGCCTATATGAGAAATCAAGGCAAAATTTGGGTTCACACATTTTCTTGGTCTCTAAGATCAAATTTTAGGTTTTTGAATTTAATTTGGTTTCATTTGTCAACTTAGTATCTTGTCCCTTCAAAATTAAAATTTTAAAAATTACTTCAAATTGCTCACATTTGAATCTTCCTTTGAATTTTGAGCAAAAATGAAGAATTTCCTTCAAAACATTATTTTTATAAAAAATTCTTGCACTGGTAGGGCCCACTGGTCAGAAGAGCAAGCAGCTGCGAAATTTGCCTCCATCGGACGCCGTCCGGACAGGCTTAGACGCCGTCCGACAGGGTTTGTGTTTGCTGAATTCATACTGTCGGACGCCGTCCGGTCACCACCGGGCGCCGTCCGACCAAGTTCAATTCGCGCCGCATCCTGCTTTTGACGCCGCCGTCTGGCGCTCACGACCCGTCCCGACAAAGGCTCATGTCTTGTGCACCCTTGCCGTCGGACGCCGTCCGACAGGGCCCAACCGCGCGGATTTTCTTATAACTTACCTCTCCGCCTCCCTCTCTCCCCATTTGATCTCTTACTCCTCTCCAAACCGGCGCCGCCCCTGCCCCTTCTCCTCACCAGGGAAGACCCTCCGGCGACATCCACCACCACCGGCGGCATCCCCTCGTCCTCCTCTTCGATTCCCACCGCGGGGATTGAACGTGGACGGCCCGTTCGTGCGCCTCCGTCTCCGTCGAGCTCCCCTCCTTTCCCCTACCGGGAAGGGCCTTGGGGACGATCTCCTCACGCACGGCGACTTCCTCCTTCCCTTCTAGGGCTCGGTAACGGTTTCCCTCCTCTTTTTCCGGAAAATTCTTCCGTTTACCGAGTTCTAGGTTTTGAATAGGTTTTTCCCGCGCTCGTGTTCAGGGTTGGCTCATGGTGGGGTTGGCACCTTGGTCAGTGGCTCTTGACAGTGGGATCGGTTTGTCAGTGGTCTTTTGGTCAGAAGGTGTGATTTGTAATGTCGAAATCATTGAAGAAGTTTGGGAAGGCTCTGAGCAGGACCCTCAGTGGTCGTCGCGACGGTGGCAGTAAGGGTGATCCTGATTATATTGATGAGATGGCTAGTAGTGCCGCTCCTCCTCGCCCAAGTAAAGTGACTAGAGCAGATATTCAGCAGCAGCATGATCAGGGAATCCATTGGACTCGGGTTGCGGGATCTTCTTTTGCAACGACAGAGGACATTGACGATGAGACATATGCTGAGGACCCGGCAGATGAGGATGTCACAGAAACTGTGGTCGCTGAGGATGACCCCGTGGATAACATGGTGCTAAAGTTATTCATGGAGACCTTGAAGAAAAAGCGAGATGTATCATATGCCAGATGGTTCCCTCAGCGGCGAGAGGATACCAGGGATTTCAGGTTTCACACAAAATTTCAGAAGCAGCTTTATTTGTGTTTCTCTGCTCCCAAGACTGGTCCTAGGGACCCCCATTGTATTGACTGGGATGAAATCACCGCAGCCGTAGGACCTGAGGTTTACACCATTTTCAGTTCTACTCCTGGTTTGGCAGCTTTGGTCTCAAATAAGAAGTTGACATGGTCTAAAGAAAGAAATTGTGAGTTCTTTGTCACACTGTTACCTGCTGAGGATGAGTCAGAGTTCAGCTACTACCACTCAGTCGATGCAAACATTCAAGGGATCTCCGTGGCAAATATGAATGATGCTTTAGGCACTCCAGATATTGGCGCTGATTTGAATGAGATTGCTTATGAGGATGCCTTCTGGAGGGCTAAATATCCTCCTTTGGATGAAGTCAGATTCATGTACCTCGATCTTGATGATGAGGAAATAAATGTGGACAAAGCTAATCAATTGCGACAGAGCCCCGCCTCGATCAATCTTATTCTACGGCACACTATTTGTCCGAAGTGGAAATCGCGACCGAATCCTTCCAATTTGCAGTTGGTTTATGCTCTATCTTCTGACAGGTAGGACCATAAACATTGGAGCTACCATTCTGGGAGAGTTTGATGACGCCATTTTCAGAGAGGTCAATAGACCACTTCCTCTAGTTCCATATGTTGGCCTGCTCCTTTCTAGGACACAGCGGGTTTCCGAGGATGAGGTAAAGAGTTGGAACAACAGAATCAAAAAGCATCAAATGAAAAATTTCTTGAACTCACTTGGAAGCAAGCCCAAATTGGATCGACCTGGTGTTGATGCTCCTCCAGCCTCCAGCCTCTTTGCTCCAATGCAACCCGCTTTGTGCCAGCCTTTGGTGCGGGTTATTCTCGCCACGCCTCCTCCTTGGTATGACGCTTTGATAGGTGAGATGAGGGGTCACAAGACGAAATGAGAAGTTTTCACTCTGAGGTGAAAGAAGAGCTAGCAGCCACCCGCAGGGAGATGACAGATCTGGCAGGGCAGCAGACGTACTTAAATGATGAATTTGCAGAATTCAAGTCAGCAGTTCAATACATGGGTGCTATGTTCATGCCAGTTCCGAAAGGGGCCAATCCTTACTCATGGTACTCTCATGCTCATACCAGCTACCAGGCCTACCAGCAGAATTAGGGTTTTCCTCGCCCGCCTGCCTACCCACCACCGGTTCATCCTTGGGTATATCCTCCTCCGGGGCCTGCACCTTCTTCTGTGCCACCACCACAGCCTTTCCCTCCTCCTGGTGCTCCTGCTTAGCATCCTCCTCCCGGTAAGATCCATTTTACTGGTGGAGAGATGTGTCGTTATCTAAACTTTTCCTTGCAACATTCTCCACCGACCCACTTTTTGATGATCAACCCTCTCCTCGGTCGGTACCTTCTGCAGCTCATTTCGCTACTTACAAGCGTCGCCAAGGGCCAGGATCATCTTCAGGTGGCCATGGACATGATGGAGGCGACGACATGGATGAAGATCCAGCAGAGTAGACTGGTTAGGAGCTTTTCCCTTTTGTGTCACTTGGTGACAAAGGGGGAGAAGTTAGGGAGAAGGTAGAGAGAATAGCATGAGTTAGTGAGATGGGTAGTGAGATCGAGGTTTTGCCTTTACCTGTAATATTATTTGTTGCCTCGATACTCGGTTAAGTTTGTGATTGTTACTCTGGTTGGTTTTATGTCTTTTGAACCGTGTTGGCTTGTGGTTTCAAATTTATGCAAGAATTTAGGGGGAGCTTCCTTTATTTGCACATCCTTGTGGTCGAGTTGTGGTTGTCTTAAATTTGAAATTGCTCGCATATTTGTATTGCACTAACCCCTTTTGCAGCTCAAAAAATTTTATTCTCTCTTGGGTTGCCATCAAGTGCCACAAAGGGGGAGATTGTGAGCATCGTTGAGCCCTAATTTTTATTAGTGGCATTGATGACAAAATAAATAAATATTAAGTGCTAGGGGGTTTTTGGACTTCTCGGAACCCTAGCGAAGATTCGGCGTCTTTGATAAACCCTAATTTGAAGCGTCGACAATTTTCTGAGCTGCTCCAAGATTTCAAGTGCGTGACCGGGCGAGAGAAGAGGTCACGTATAGATTAGGAGTAGTTAGGTTTATTTCCTGTTTTTCGTCGGATTTCAAAAGGGGTTTGAATATCTCGGATCTTGCCGGATCTTTGCGAATTCTCGAAAACTCGGTTTCCGCAGTCCACCACTTCTAAAAATACCCAATATCCCTTTGTGAGATTTCTAGAGAGAGAGAAACCCACCTAAATTTCCCCACAATTTCTAGCACGAAAATTCCCTTTATCGGACGCTGCCTGGGAACTGCCGGACACCATCCACCTAAATTTCCCCACAATTTCTAGCACGAAAATTCCCTTTATCGGACGCTGTCTGGGAACTGCCGGACACCGTCCGATCAGCAAAATGTGCAAACAGTATACACTGTCGGACGGCGTCCGGTAGTTACCGGACGGCGTCCGATAAGGATAAAATCCGAGCCCTTTTCTGGTCGGACGGCGTCTGGGAACCGTCCGGTTGGCCAAATCCCTTGCTGTCGGACGGCGTCCGGTGGGGACCGTACGGCGCCCGATAAGCCGCTTTTTGTGAGCAGTAGGCTCTGTCGGACGGCGTCCGGTGCCCGTCGGACGGCATCCGGTAAAGGCTAACGGCTAGTCTTTTTGTCCTCTTCCGAGGGGCAACGGCTAGTTTTGCTCTTGGGGCTATATATACCTACCTAGTGGCTGGCTATTTTGAGGTTTGCTGCTCCACTTCACCTACCACATTCATAGCTCATCAATTAGGTGTTCTTGAGCCATTCCTCCACCCACAAAGCATCCAAAGCCACAAATCATTAAACCCCAACACCGAGCTTCATGGAAGACCTTCGATCCGGCATGATCGGGGCGTTTCGGGCTTGTTACTTTTGAAGACATCCTTCGTGGAGGCGAGGGCTTGGGAGTAGGCCTTGGCATGTGGCTACTCTCGAGTCGGTGTACGGGTGACGGAGCCCACCTCGCCGGAGTGGCGGAACGACTACCGGGAGTGAGTGAGGCGCTAGGCTCGAGAGCGAGCCGGTCCTTGTGCGCAAGGGGTAGCCTCAACGAAGAGTAGGAGTTGCGGCTCCGAACTTCGGTCAAACAAACACCGTGTCACTCTCTCATTTATTTTCCGCACTTACTTTTCTTGCATCGCTTGTGTTTAATTGTATGCCATGTCTTAGTTGCCTCGTAATTGCTTGTCGCTTCCGCTTACTTGTCAATTGCAACTAGGATTGGGTGATTATTAATATGATGCTTAATTGAGAATAATCAAAAGAATTTAAAATTGCCTATTCACCCCCCTCTAGGCCTTAGGATCCTCTTTCAGGCGTGTGTCCGGTGGCTCCTCAGTTCCTCACGTGGTGGTGTGGTGGACCGTCTCTCGTCTTCGGGCGGCACGGCGGCCCCTGTCTCTAGCCTGGTCCCATCCTCGCCTCCTTGCCCTCCCCTCCCTGCGAGGTGCTCG
This sequence comes from Raddia guianensis, assembly GCA_036346415.1. NCBI lineage: Eukaryota > Viridiplantae > Streptophyta > Magnoliopsida > Poales > Poaceae > Raddia > Raddia guianensis. The sequence continues at coordinate 33,627,867 of CM070534.1, forward strand.
GTGGCGTAGGTTGGCGCTTTCCAGGTTAGTGGCAGGGTTCGGCTTGTGACGCCTGGGTGGCGTGGCGTCTGGCTTCCTTCGCTTCCCGTCACAGGCTACCAGGTGTGGTGGCCCCTCTCCGACGACATTGGCTGACGATTTTGATTCGGCGGCGTTCCCGTTCTCTGCCTCTTGGCCTGGTCCCGTCCCATCCCCGCCGTTGAGATCCTCCCTTTCTCCGAGGTGTCGGGTGGCGTGGGCGGTTTCTTCCGCGTCGGGTGGCGGCGTACGTGCTCGCTCTCCGGCTCTGCGTCTGCTGGCGGCTCTGTTCTCCTAGTGCTATCGACCTTCGGCGGACCCTGCCTTGTGCGCTAGTAGGATGGGCCTTGGGCGAAAGCCCTGCCCTTTCGGGCTGGTGTTGGCGTCACCTTTGGTGTCGTTCCCTCGTTGGAGGCATCACCTTTCGGACCTTCCCTACTCTGGGTGAAAACCCTAGCGGTTTTGCGACGGCGACGGGTTCTCTGCGTCGCTACCTTGTTGGAGGCATCGTGGTCGCCGTTTTGCGCATTGGTTTTTCGCTGGGTCTTCTGCTTCAGGAGTCGCTCGTCGTTGTGTGAGTGTTGGTGGTGTTTCCCCTTCTCCCTCCGTTGTATCTCTCTCATGTTCGACCTTTGGCCTTGGTGGCAGCAGTGTGGCCGCATTCTTTGTTTCTCCTCTGTAGGCGGTGTTCCCGGCAGTGGACAGAGGTGTGTCTGGCTTTGGACAGGGTTGCAGCGGAGTGATGTGGTTTTACCCCGTGTTCGCACGGGTTTTGTATTTTATTTTCTCCTGCTATTCAATGAAATAGGACAGCAGTTTTCCTACCCCTCTTTCAAAACGTAAGGTCCTATGTTGAACAAAGTTTTGAATTTGTATTTGTATTTTTATGTTTCTATAACATACTAGAGCACACTAGAGATTGTTAATAGTTATATTCATAAACATTAATTTATTCCAAGTTTCCAACACTATTATTTTGTCCGAACCTTATTCTTAAACGAAATATACATAATATCCATGCCCTCACTGATGTAAATAACGTCAGAAAGGTCATATTTACACTTTCTCGAAAAAGAAAAAGGAAAAAATTGACAATGTTAAGTAGCACATGCATGTGGGTTTTGAAGGGACCACAACTGTACACTGGCAAGCTCAAAAAAGTCGGTGCGGAAGGCCACTGGGATCTGAGTTCTCCGACTAGTACCTTCACCCTCAGCAATTTGCGTAACATGTAACAAGGTAGAAAAGGGGCCATTTCTTCAAAGAACTATAGTGAAAAAAAATGTTTCCTTTTGAAATAGAGACCCTAACACGCACATAGTCACTAATCTTTTCTACTCCTGTTTTCAAAACAAACTTAGTTAAGATGACAAATCTCATTGAAATATATTGATTATTTTCTGTCATCTTTATGTTTTCATGGGCCCAACAAAGCCATTACTTTTACTTTAAAGTATTACAAATTCTCATGTTAATTGAAGAAAAAAAATAAAATATAAATTAGTACGTGGCCAGTTTGTAACGACGTAGATCAGTTTAATGATAAAAAGTAAAGTTTGCTTACCATTGCAAATAACTTGCTTACTTTGAAAGCTAATCTTGCATGTGTGTTTAATGGATCGAATTTATCTCTGTCTCCTATCAGTTTGGATTCTATTTTTAGGTTTTATTAGCATGGAATGAGATTTTTTTGCTTTTAAAACTAATCTTATCTGCAAGTTTTTGCCTGATCGTATCCCACTTATACAACACCTATCGAATTGGATTCTATCTATACGCCTACCTTCTCGCCACTATACAATGAGAGCCATGCATGAATCGGTTGTATCAATTTAGTATTCTTGCCATGATCAATTTAGAGACCTCTTAAGCAGATATATGAATTTGTGACATAAACTATATTAAAACTTATCATGGTCAATACATACAAAATATTATCGTGACCAATACAACTATGTGTCCCAAAAAATATGAGAGGAGCTATACTCAATTATGACATTGACTATATTAAAGTTTATCACGACTATTATATATATACAAAAGTCTCTTAAAGTCTATCATGGTTAAAATGTGCAAATGTGCTAAACACCTCATGGGTTGTACACATGGCCTATACAACCACAGTGACCACCCCTGGCTAATGGTTTTGTGTTCAACCTCAGCCACCGCTCATCTTATTACATCTTACGGGGAGACATACTATATATGCTCATTAATCTCATCACCGCAATTTGACAGTTTCTAACGAAGATCTCAGCCCAGTTATCCCGCCATGCTGATGCGGCTGCAGCCGTTCACTTGGAACCGTACCCTCTCGCCGCGCAGAGACGAGAGGTCCTATTGCTCTTGCTCCTACTATCTCGCCCCATATTTTTCCTACAGCCTCGGAGGAGAGAGAGAGAGCGCATGAGTGTGCGTGAGTGAGCGAGCGAGTGTGCATGTGATCCGGGGCACGGGAGAATAGGGAGCCAAGTGGAGCGAGGATTTGGGCGGCAGATGAGCCGAGAGCAGAAGAACCAAGATTCGATCCATCTCTCCCCGCTTCTCTCTCTTCGTCTTCTTCGCTAGATCTCCCGCTCCCGAGTCTCCCGGGCCTGGCGCCACTCACCACCCGCTCCCACACTCCTCCCGCCTCCCGCGCGCCACCTATATAAACCCCCGCGCCCCAGGCCTCACGCGCTTCCATCCCACACGGATCCATCCAGCCACCGGTTCTTGTTCCGGTAGCCTGCGAGCGCCGCGCCGGTGGTCTCTCGCTCCTCCCGGGGGCACCAGACAACAATCGATCGATCGTTTGATCGCCGTCAAGGAGCGATCGGGTCTCTCTCTCATGTCCGATTGATTTGGCGCGAAGAGAATCGAGAGATGGTGCAGGAGCAGAGCAGCAACCACCAGCAGCAGTACCAGCAGCAGCTGGCGAGGTACGGCGGCGGCGGCGGGACCGCGGCCACCGGCGTGGCGCGTGCGTCGAGGAAGAACAAGCCCAAGAAGATCCCGCAGCGCGGCCTCGGCGTGGCACAGCTCGAGAAGCTCCGCATCGAGGAGCAGAAGAAGATGGAGGGAGGAGCCACCATGCCGCCGCCGCACGAGCTGGCCGGAGGCGGCGTCGCCGGCTGCCTCGGCCACCTCCCTCCGCTGCACCATCCGCCGCCGCCGAGGCCGGCCGCGGACGGTGGCGTGCACTGCGGCTTCCCGCCGGCGCTCTGGAATCCGATGGATCCCATGAAGCACCCGTACAAGAGAAGCCTGTGCCCGCCGCCTCCATCGCTCCCAAAGGTACGTGGCTTCCCCTGTCCTCTTCATGTTCATGCCACTGTGATGTGCACGACGACGTCTCAAACCCATGGAAAATTGCAAATCTTTCTCTGATCAGGTGAGCACGGGCTTGTCGCTGACGGCGTCGTCGAGCCACACAATGGAGCCCCCTTCAAACCAAATGTACAGCAGCAGCGCGGCGGCGCCGCCGCCGGCCGGCGAGGAGAGGGTATGCATCTCTCTCCCTGTCTCGCTCGCTGCTTCGTGGCAATTGTGATTGTCACGGTCGCTAAGTGTGGATTTGGTTAGAGTGTAGGTGACGGCCGGCGTGGATAGGTCATGGCCGTTCATGTTCGAGGGCATGACGACGGCCGCCTTCAGGACAACGAGCAAAGCGCCTTCTCCGGTGCCGCCTTTCACAGTCAGGACGGCGGCGAGCGAGCCCGGGTTGGCAGATTCTGGTTCTGACCTGACTAGGTACGAGTTCAGAGGCACGAATTATTTCAGGTAAACTCCCAGTGTTAATCCACTTGTGATAAATGATTTGTTGGTTTAATCCGCGTTAAAGAAAAATGAAGCAAAAAATTTATGGTTTAGGGCTCGGTTTGCTCTTCATGCCGTGGGTTAGTCATTGTATTACATTGTTTTCATAATAGTCACAGACTCACAGTTCTTGTCTCCAGTAATTGGTTCGGTAAGACAGGAAATTTGGGTGGAAAAATGTCACATTTGCTCCATGCCTTATCCCAATACCGCAAAAAAATTGCCCTTTATTGAACTTGATTTTTCTCTGTCCGAACTCCCAAGTCCCAACAACACAGTAGTGTGAAAAGTTAAGAAAAGAATAACACAAAAAAACCCTGCAATTTCAGGTGCTTTTTTTTGAAATCTGATATCAGTCAGGTATGTTTTTCATTCATAATCTTATTTCACTTCATCTTTGCTGTGCAAGTGCGTATGCGAATTACTCAGACTGGGGATCTGATTTTGCGCACTGCAAGAGCAACAGGGCGAAGGGCCGTGCCAAAGACACTGCCTTCCTTACCCTGAGCTCACAGGCTCCACACCTCATCAAGCAGCCTCATGAAACGCCATCAATACACATCCAGGAGTACAACGACTTCACTGCCATGCCATCTCAGGCGAGTGAGAATGCTCTACCAATCTTCTGAAACATGTAATACATTCTGTGAATTGGCTCCGAGTGTTGTTGCCTAACTGATGATGAACTTGAGCAGCATGGGAGCGTTTCGGCATCGTCCCAGCCGTTCTACAGCTTCCTGCCAGTCGGTCCAGTGCGCTGCGAGAGGGCCTTCGCCGAGTGCAAGACCGACGTGCCTGAAGGTGTCGACCTGGAGCTGAAGCTATGGAAGGGCTGATCACTGGAGTGCTCCTGTTGCTTCCTGATAAGAATGAAGACATGAACCAAATCTGCAATGAGCATTAGTCAGCTGTGGAAAAAAGTAGAGATGTGTTTAATTAGTAAGGTGAGATGTATGAAGAGTTTTCGCTAAAAAAAGGATGTATGAAGAGTTGCTTTTAGAAGGTGTTTTAATTTCCAATAAACCTCTGGTCATCATCACTTAGCCACCCAGTTCATTTCTAGCAATGCAAAGTGTGTGCATGATGGAAGCAAGAAGTATTTGTGCATGGTCCAGATAAGCTTGTGGCAAATGTAGTAGAAACTCAACAAAAAAAAGTGTCAGATAAATACATGTAGTGTAAAACAGGCAAGGGTTTCAATAAGGAAAGGAGGGCATGTGCAGGATGAGCATTACAACCAACCTGTGGGATCAGCTCTGTGCATATTTAGCCAGAGGTATAGTGACACTGAAAAATTTCAGGCATTGATGAGAAAGGGTGTGCCGAAATGCAAAGGTGTCTGCAGAAGTAGATGCGGTGAGCAATGATTTACATTTCAATATTCTTCATAAGGAAAAAGTTCAGATGAAGTTTATTTATGTAGGATGCAAATTTCAGGCTGTCAAAAGGAGAAACATGGTCATCTTGATTCATTTCTCATAAGTAAATATCAATTTACTCTATATTGTGCCCATCTCTGCTGAAAGAACACAGAAATGTCACACCCAGATGGCACCTTAAAGATAAATTCTATCATGCAAAGATAAAATAATGCACAACGTGATTACTACAAACATAAAGATCTCAGTCCAGACAGATAAATTACAAGTAATCAAAATTACAAGTAATCAAAATTACAAGATCAAGCTGAAGCACTAGTGGCTGCCGAAATCAGTAGTTCAGAAGCATGAGCTTATGACCAGCCGAAGATATAGTCCAGCATGTAGATGACGACGAGCGACAGCGGGTAGAGCATGTACGCCACTATGCAGGTCCAGAGAGGGAAGGTGGTCCGGAAGCTTGTGAAGAGGGCCATGATGAGGCAGACGAGCAGAATGATGAGCACCTCCGACGAGAAGTCCCACGTAAGGTTCCTGATGTAGATGAGCGCCAAAAACACACCCAGGCACAGTGTGTTGTTCATGGTCACACCTCCATATACCTGCAAACGAAGCATCAAAGCCTTTCTTGTCAAGTCTACGTTGCACTGCAGATGGTTTGGGATGCTGAAGATTCACCGTGTCTGTCTGTACCTCAGAGAAAGTGAGTGAGCATGTCCTTTGCTTCTTTCTGCTGGCAAAGATGACCGCAGAGACGGCCTCGCTGGAGTTAGTGGCCAGTGGGAGGGCGACGAAGGAGATGAAGAAGGACGGGATGTGCGTGGCGTTGGAGAAGTTGTGGACAGCGTCAACAAGTGGGTCTGCGAATGCAGCAGCAATGGCAGCGCCCAGAAGCAGGAAACCCACAGCTTTGGCGATGCACCAACCGGGGTTTTTGACGCTCTCCACGGCCTCATCGGATCTGTCCACAAGCAGGTCGTGCTCCTGCCTTGTTCTCTGCAGAATCCAGACAATGTTGATAAGAGTGGTATCCCTTTGTCTCCAAGGTATACTTCTATCTGAATTGTTTGTGAAATGTGAATCTCCATTGCAAGTTATATACTTTACTTAGCACAAACATAAAATTTCAGAAAAATATACTTGCACAAAATGGAATTTTCAGAAGAAAGCCAATATGTGTTTACATCGTTTATCGAACACATTTGCCTTCCTAAGGATCAGGAGTAAGCAAATTACCGCGTGGTAGTCACTGATGAACTTATCCGAGAAGACCCTGCCAGTTGGCATGCTGCATTTGGCCTCGTTAAGCCACTTCTTCATTCCCTCGATGAACTCTGCCTCTTCTACGGTCTCATTTCCTGACGTGTCAAAATCATCCATGATTTTCTCGACAGCATCATCCCTGTCAAAGTCGACCTCGTCAAAGTTGATCCCGATAATGAGCGCATGAAGCTCAGCTCGGGATAGGGTGTTGCTCTCATCCATGTCAATCTTGTGGAACAACCTGCGTATGACCATAGACAAAGGGTTCATGTCATGTTCATGAACGTTCTGCTGGCATTTCAGGACCAACAAAATGTATTAAGCACACACTTCTGTATGATGTCTACATTAGGTGTGCCGTCCTCATTCAGCAGCCGACCCAGTGGTACCATTTGGGTGGCATGCCTTAGGATCCCAGAGATCACATGCTTGTGCTTTGCGTACGCGAGCTTCCTCCTTTGAATCCAAGGCTGGAAAACCTGATGCAAAATGTAGAATATAACACTGTCAAAATTGATTCTTGAAACACAGGTTTTCCAGTCTTGTCAAAAAAAAATTCAAAGTCGCGTCTTGTTATTATATTCATGAGGCTTAAAATGCCCCAGAAAATTTACCTGACTTAAAATGCCCCAGAAAATTTACCTGATACAAACAGTAGGAGAGTACAAGCAAGAATGACACAATAAGGGCAATCAGGACGGATAGACGCTGCCCATGGTGAGTCTTCAACATTTTTGGAAACTGGGCAATGATAAAGGGAAGAACAGATATTCCCATAATTCGTGCTGCATAGCTGGTTTGCACATCAGTTGAAATACCAGAGCCTGCAGAAAGAAAGTGTGTTTATCTTAGAACAAATAATGAAAAGGGAAACAAGCTTTAGGTTGGTACTTTTTGACTGGAATTGCCACAGTATACATCCTTATACAGAAGTACGCCCAACTTCAAATAAACAATCACAAATGAAACTGTTCTGTATTCCTCCATGGCATGGAAATTGACATTTCACCATTCTACGTCAGGAATTACAGAATTATGAAGAAACAGAATCAGAATACCTACCAGTCAAGCTGAATCCCTTATTATCCTGTGTATCAATAGCAACACCATTTGGCCCCATGTCACACTTGCCAACAACGACACAAGTTCCCCAAAGCACAGTAAGAAGAAATACGGTTGAACCAGCAAGCAGACCCATTCCTATCAGGACCTGACTTTGTGCAGTCTCTCTACTCCCGGAGAGACCAGATACTGTAAATGTAATGGAACAAGCAGATCAGAATTCTAGCTGGAAGCGTACATGAAGCATAGTTTGCATGACATGAATATCGGTAAAAGTGTACAGCTGCCTCGAAACAATTTATTAGTACAACAGTAATAGCTTCGTAACTGTAGCATATAGACCAGAATAATCTGTTTTGAGCATCGTGTGAATGTGTGATAGACAAAATCAATATTCACATGATATATCATGCTATTGTAAAAATATGTGGCTTACAGCTTAAAAGGACAATAAAATATAATTTTTTTTTTGAAGGTCAACTTACGCTGACTGATTCATTAAAGGAAGGGAAGAAATTTACAGAGACTTACAAAGAGCCTAGAGCAGGAAAACAAATACACATTCACAACCCCGACAGACGCTAGCACCCTACACGGCTAGCTGGACACTAAGCTGACTACTCGCTAATTAGGGCGGCCATCCCGGCCGCCGACCACAAGTGACGTTCCGCGGTCCAGTCTGCTAGCAGCTGATGGTGCTGCCGAGCACGTCCTTCGAAGAGACGCCTGTTTCGCTCGCACCAAATTGTTCATAGCGTCAAGATGATGATGGTACCAACTCTTTTCACCATGTCTTTGGGAACTTGGGCTAGGAGATCATACCACCATAGCTGAATTGAGGATGATGGCAACTGCGACCAAGCGGACGGGAGATAAGAGCTGATGCCCAGACTACGCCCCAACAACAGTCCAAAAAGATCGGTAGAAATGACAGTGTAGGAACAGGTGTGCCGCAGTCTCGAGCGAGGTACCACATAGAGGGCAGAACAGATTGTGCGACCAACCCCGTCGCTGTAGGCGATCTGCAGTCCAAAGCCGATGTTGTATCAGCAACCAGCTGAACACCTTGCACTTCATCGGCGCCTTCGGTTTCCAAATCATATTGGGATAGGGAGATGAGATTGATCCCTGGAACTGGGCGCGGTACGCTGAGCGTGCTGTGTACTCACCAGAGCAAGTCCATCTCCATGTGATACGGTCCTCCTGATCTTCTATTAGGGTAGGTGCATGAGTCTGCAACGTCCGCCATAAGTCGAAGAATTCCTGTACCAAGTTGGTGTCGGTCAACGGCCCTAAGTCTCGGATCCAGGAGGTTCCGGCGACCGCATCTGCCACCGAAACGCCCTTCCGTTGTGTCCGGCGAAAGAGACGCGGCGCAATCGAGGCCAGCGGCATTGGGCCTACCCAAGGTGTAGTCCAAAACCGCGCCTTAGTCCCGTCACCCAGATGTACTCGGATAGACGCATTGAAGAGAGCTAAATTAGATGCATCACAAGGCGGCTGTATTCCTCCCCAGCCGTTGCCCTCTCGGTGCCATTGCAGCCAAAGCCAACGTAGACGTAAGGCTCGCCCAACACGAGACAAGTCAGGCAGGCCTAAACCACCTACGTCCTTTGGCGAGCAAACTTTGGGCCAGTTGACCTTGCACTTACCACCACTGAGGTTGTCATTCCCGGCCCAAAAGAAAGGCCTACGCACCTTGTCGAATTCACGCAGGAAGGAGACCGGAGCCTGCATAGCCGTCAACATGTAGATTGGCAACGCACTCATCACTGAGTTTATTAAGACGTGACGTCCGCCCACCGAAAGCATACTAGACTACCAACCCGCAAGCCGAGAAGCTGCCTTATCAAGGATCGGCTGGATGTCCATACGCCGAACTTTGCGGACGTGGAGAGGAAGTCCTAGATAACGCACCAGAAAGGCCTGCACTGCCCAGGGAAATTAGATAGAATTTGGTCTAGGGCAACCGATGCGCATCTGATGGGCACCACTGAACTTTTCACCATGTTAACTCGCAACCCTGTAGCTGCACCAAAATCTTGGAGGATGGAGAGTAGGCACTCGACATCCGGTGCATTCGGTTTGACGTAGATGACAGCGTCATCTGCGTAAAGCGAACAACGGATACCACCTCCTCGATTAGAAACCCTCTGCATCCTTCCCAATTCAGTGGCCTTGTTAAGGAGGAAGTGAAGTGTGTCTATGGCCAGGATGAACAAGTACGGTGAAAGCGGGTCGCCTTGCCGTAAGCCCTTCCTGTGGTTGAATCTCGGCCCCGGTTGCCCATTGAGAAGAACTGACGAAGTTGACGTAGACAGGATTAGAGACAACCAATTTCTCCACTTTTCGCTGAAACCCCTCGCTCGCAGTAGGTCAAGCAGGTATTCCCAAGAAACCGAATCGAAAGCCCATGCAATATCAACCTTGAACATGAGGCACGGTGTTTTGGTTCGGTGAAGGCGACGAACAAAAGATTGCACCTGAATGAAGTTGTCATGAATGGACCGGCCCTTTAGGAAGGCACTCTGCGACTCCGAGATGACCTGGCCTAAGATCTTCCCTAGACGGATAGCGTGTAACTTGGAGAATAACTTGGCAAATGAGTGTACCAAGCTGATGGGTCTATAGTTTGTGATGATAGTGGCATCCCCCTCCTTGCTCTTGGGAATAAGAGCTATTTCCGCCCTATTCAGGTTGGATAGGTGCAATCCCCGCAGTGACCAGACACTCTGGACGGCTTTGAGAACGCCATTTTTTATGATGTCCCAGCAAGCTCGATAGAATGAACCGGTAAAGCCATCTGGCCCTGGCGCCTTATCTCCCGGAGACCGATTAATTGCCTCCTATATCTCATCAAGATCGAAGTCCGCGTCAAGGGAGTTGCACTCCACAAGAGGCATGTGCAGTAGGTCCCAATTTATCTTACGGCTTGGTGGGGCCTGCATCCCTAGGAGCTTAGAAAAATGAGATGCCAACGCCCTCTCCTTAACATCATGGTTAACTGCCATTCCCTCCGGCGTGAGTAGCTGGGAGATGTAGTTCTTTCGCTTTCGACCATTTGCCCTGATGTGAAAATACTTGGTATTCGCATCCCCTTCCTTGAGCCAGAGAACTCTGGCCTTTTGCTTGGCCCTGGATCGCTCAACCGCCGCCAACCGAAGAACTTTTATTTTGAGGTTTCGATGAAAGACCTTCTCGTGCGGGAGCAGCGTCCGCGATTCTTGGGCCTGGTCTAGTCTAAGGATAAGCTCATTGGAGACAGCCAAGTGATCTTTGAACCGGCTTGAAATGCGCCTACTCCAATCTTTTAGCCGCCAAGCAGTCCTCGAGAGTTTGAGGTGCAAGGATAGCAGCGGGTCATGATGATGCCGTTCCAACCAGGCCTGAGAGACCACCTGGTGGAACCCTTGAAACTGAGTCCAATGGCTTTCAAAACGAAAGCGCCTTGGCACCGAGGCGAGAGGGACTGGTGCTAGGAGAAGCGGACAGTGATCTGAAAAGGAAGAGGAGAGGGCCGACAACTGGTAACTGGGGAAGAGGGATTCCCACTCAGCATTGCAGAGTGCGCGGTCCAATCTAACCAGCGTGGGGTCTGTCCTGCCTTTGCTCCAAGTAAATTTTCGCTCTGAGAGTGAGATATCCTTGAGGAGACAGAGGTCAATCATCTGGCGGAACCGACCTATCTAGTTATAGTTAACATTTGGATTGTTCTTGTCACGGGCTACCAAAATCAAGTTAAAATCTCCTAGTAGCAACCAAGGACTGCTAGGTTGGGGCCTAGCCAGCACTAACTCCTGAAGGAATGCATCTTTGTCAAAATCTGCCGTTGGGCCATAGAGGCTCGTCAACTTAAACCGAACCCCCGCTGTGCCTGAGAGTGGCGGTAGTGGAGATAGAGAACCGGCCATATTCCTGTTGGGATAGTGTGAGGCGATCAGTATCCCACAGTATTGCAACACCTCCACGTGTGCCAATGTCCGGGAGAGCGAAGAAACTCGCTAGTCGCGTACCCCCTATTTGTGTCGCTACCAGCCTGTCGAAATTGTCTAGCTTTGTTTCCTGGATGCACAACACATCCACTTTGACATCCGCTATAAGATGCTTGATAGCCTCACGACGGGCCAGTGCATTTAGCCCCCTAACGTTCCAAGTTAGGAAGTTACAACATTGTGTTGACATGGACGTAAGGAATCCTCAACAAGAGAACCATTAAGATTAGGCAAAGATACGCCGTGCATAGGATGGGCACACCAGGACAAGGACAGATGATAATCATTCCAGGGAATGGAACAGTGGATAAAGGACTTAGTACGACAACACACAGTACACAGCAGCACACCACCAAAGCATTTAGCCCACGAACCATCAAAGTAACAACCGAGGATAACATGATAAAACCAGAAAGTAACATCTAGGAACACACAGCAGACCACAGGACCTTTAAGCCTACTCAGCCACCGGGACGCCTAGGAAATCAGCAGCCGGATGCTGCTGTAAGTCGGCACTCTCATCGGCCTGCGACGCACCTCTGCCAGCTCAGCTTCATCAACGGCCAGCAGCGGTTCCTTGGCGAGTCCAGCCAGAGCAGCAAGACCAGACACCACAAGCTCCGGCAGCAGCTTGTTGAAGGAGTCTAGGTAAGCCTCCATAGCTTCAGTGACCTGCTCGGTGCTGGGAGAGACGACGCCCATGCGCTTCATGATCCGTAACTTGGCACGCTGTGACACCGGTACCGCCGGCAGCTTGGCAAGACGAGAGCTTCGACGAACAGAACACTTCGTCTTGGCTGCACGAGCATCCTCAGAAGTGGGCGGCGGAGGAGGAGCCGGCAGAGACAGAATCGGCACGTCCGGCGGCAGCAAGAGACGTTCCAGCGCCGTGAAGTCAGCTTGAGCTTCATTGTCCACCGCGTCGCGCTGGTCGGTGGCACCGTCCATCCCAGGAGTCACAAAAGGCCCCTCGCCCACTACTCTGGATGCTAGACCTGTAGGAACAGCAGCGAGGAGCGCTGGCCAAAGGGAGGGCGTGAAAGCCGGCGATGGCAGGGCACCTTCCATGGTGTCCGGCGAGAAGGATAAAGGTTTGGCCTACGCATGCAAAGAGGCAGCAACAAACTCGCCCAACATTGGGTCAGGGGCACGCGCCGGCTCTGGCGCGCCATGGCATGGCGAGAGTGAATCGAAGAAGGCAAGGAGAGGGTCAACCTCTTGTGCACCCTGCCACTCCGAGTGATGAGCCGTGGGAGTAACCTGAGAGTACCTGGAGCCTGTGCGGATATACTGAGTGGCTATTGCATTAACCGGCGAGGCACATCGAAAGGAACTGCGGCGGTGGCGGGGAATGGACTTGGAGCGCGACCGGCTACCGCGGTGTGCCGGAGAGCGTCCGCGCACCCTGGCTGAAAATAGCAATGGCTGGCGCGCCGCGAAGCGGCGACCAGCAGGTGTACGACTCCGGTGGCGGAAGGTGATGGAGTTGCCGCCCGATCCATCCCTGGAGCGACTACGGCCAAGTAAGACGTCTCTCCAGGTGCGCCGTTGTCCTCCGCGGCCACGATCGGGCTCATCATCACGGCCAAATCCGCAGCGGCTGCGCGGCCGGCGGCCACCCAACGCCCGCGAGTGACCGGGCGGCTCAAAGACGAGCATGTACAGTTGCGCTGGCGAAACGGCGGCCTAGAGCCATCAACGACGCCGGGGTGCCAGGTGAAGGTAAGGATTCGCGGCAAAGCTTCGTCCTCCGAATCAGACGATTCAGAAGGTAGCCCACTCACAGGAGATGCCGGCGAGCGGTCCTGGCGCTCAGTCCAGTCTTCAACAGTGTTTAGGTGAATAATCAGTTGAATAATGTCCCCACGTGGAGGCTGCGGCCGATTAGGCATGCCATGGCTGGCGACCTCCGGTGCACGGACCGAGCCAGCGGGGAAGAAGCAGCAACCTTTCGTTTTTGGGATGATGTCCGGGTTCCAGACCCAGACCAAGCAACCAAAAATTCTAGTTTCCTCTCTGTTTGCTGTCTTGGTGTCAAGCCTATCAAATAGACCGAAGTCCCCAACGATTTGCTCGACAGCCGTCTGCGACCAAGCATGGAGAGGAAGGTTTTCAATGCACAGATGCGCACGGTAGAACCAAGTGCGTGAGAGTGTGTGTGTTTCCTCATTCCACGGCCGAACAGCAAGATCCACACCACTGACCCGGATCGTGCCCGCATCAAGGGCCAGGTCACGCTGCACTGGGAAATCAAAGAACACAAAGAAATCCTCCGGTTGGTGCTTGTGAACCCGGAGGTTGCTGAAAGGGATGCCGAGCTGCGATTCAATTGCGCAGGCCGCCTCCTCAGCTGAGGCGCCAGAGCGGTCACCAGAGGACACAAGCAGAATCGCCTGGCTACGGAGCCGGTGCATTTGATGCTCCATCGCCGGAGTGGAGATGAGAGTGGACGTGCTATAAAGTGGCCGTTGTGCAGCGAGCCCAGGGCGGTAGTCCTCCGCAGCCACGGTGAACAGCAGTGGCGAAGGTGACCCGGGCCTAAGCGGCGGTGGCGAAGGTGGTGCTGGTGCGGTGGTCAGTGGTGAAGGCCCAAGCCGCTGGTGAACCGGGAAACGGAGGCGGTGGTGGACAGGCTGCCTGGTCCTCCGTGGGCAGAATCTATCTAAATGGCCACTTCGCCGGCAGAAAAAGCACCTCACCGGGTCTCTGCAGCGGGAGACACGGTGGTCCGAAGCAAGGCAGCGGAAAAATGTAATTTACAAACAAGTCCAGCACTTCAGTAAGACAAAGCAGAAAAATGTGTAATGTGGCTAATGTGGTGTTATACTTTTCTTGTGTTGAAACGAGAAGAATTAATTGATCAGTGTAGTATCTTATGAAAGGGTGCTCTGTCAAAATCTGCATTAAAGTCTCTGTCGGCAAGTACTACGTCAGAGACAGACAGTAGTATGCAGATCTCATTGATCACGATTCTCGATAGCAATTTTGGCGACCATGTTGTGCAGTAAAATTTCGCAAAGATATCAAAGTCCATATCCGCGCCATTGTACTAACGCATAGAAACAAAGAGTTATTTATTTTCACATTACTGGTAATTATTACATAGAAGTTAACGGCATATTTCGCTGAGTAAGCTTGCCTATAATCTCTAGAAAATCCAGATCCTTCATGATGCGTGTAAGTAGCCAAGATAATGCACAAGGATCATGGTAATGCTTATAGATTTTTTAAAGCCATAATAAAAAGAAAATTATTCTATGTCAATTATAATGTAAATTAGACTAACTAGTCACTAGTGTGCTCCCATGCTCTTTTTTTTTTCAGATAAGATGTTCTGAAACTATCTCCAATAGGAAGAGTCGCAGAGAATGCACGGAGAGCCTAATTTCTCCAAACTGATTTTAAACTACAGAATAAAGAATCCTCTAAGAAAACAAAGAGGAAAGCAAGAAGTCATGAGGTCCCCCCTTTTTTGGCATAACTCAAAATCAAGAAGGACAAGATCTGAAATAAAGGATCCCAATTGCAGATATTTTAAGTAGCACTCTCATTATGAGTAGAATACACCAGATACATGCTGGCAAAAGAACACAACAAAGATAACGGGAAAATAGCAAAGCAAATCGAATTATCGAACAGATCAGCTAATCAAATTATACGCAGCTAATAGAGAACATAAAGGTCAATTATGCAAAGAAGATAAACAAGGAATACTGAAAAGAAAAGGGAAAGGGTCAAAAGACCAGAGACACCCACTAGGGGAATTTCAGCAAGCTAACGAACTGACACATCTCAAAGAAAGTTCCCCTAAAAAAACATCTCAGAGAAAGCCAAGAGCTCAGTAGTCAGTACTCAGTAGAGCTAAAAATCCTGGTAACAAACAGAAGGTTTCCCATCCAATCACTAAGACTGCAGATCTGAAGGGCATAATAAAAGGAGTAAATGAATATGTTCTGCATTTACACGCTGTTTCGTAACACATGTAGTTTAAACATCCACTCGGAGCTTGCATAAGAAGAAAAAATTTCCACTGCTGCATTGAGAGAGAAGCAAGCTTTGCAAAGACCTCGCCATGAATGCGAGCAAGGCAAACCGAAGGAATACTTCACAATTCATTAAAGAATAAACAATATTTTTAGCATCAACGAATTAGCAAGCAAAGAAGAGCTCACCGAGGACGAGGAGCGTGTCGGGGAGCGCGCCGAGGATGGGGAGGAGGAGGCCGCCGACGAGCCCTGGGCCCATGATCTCCAGCAGCAGCTCGCTGCCGGCCGACAGGTACGTGGCCGCCTTGAACATCAGGAACCCGTAGGCAAGCACCAGGAAGAGGTTCCCGAGCACGGTGGTGGTGCAGGGGAGGAACCCGTACGACTGCTCGCACTTCTCCGCCGCAGCGGCCGCCTGCGACTGCGACGGCGACGATGACGAGGAGAGGCGTATCACGGGGGTGGAGAAGGCGCCGGCCGGCGAGCCGTCGGAGATGAGGCGGCCGTAGGCGGCGGCGCACAGGAGGCAGAGGAGGAGGGGGACGAGCGGGAAGGTGCGGCGCTGCCGGCGAATGGTCGCCATTGCGGCCGAGGTGGGGGAGGTGTGGCGCGAGCCGCGCGGCGGTGGTGTTTGAGTGTTTCCTTTTTTTGCTGGAAGGGTGGGTGCGCATAGCTTTATATATGCTGCGATCTGAAAGATTTTTATTTTGTATTCCTGTTTTTACGTAATTGTTTTTTCTTATTTCCATTTTCGGGATTAATGGCGAGAAAAGGCCGCTCGGTATGGGATGGGTCGGATGATCGGATCGCGTTTAACATTCTTTAACGTAGTTATATTATATTGGAGCTCACATGAGGATTGCAATAACGATTGGGACCCTCTCCAAAAAATAACTAAAAAATAACTACTGGGATCTACAAATAACTTGAAAATATCTAGAGGGCGTGCGCTTCCCATATAGTCCGTCTATGTGATTCGCATTTCTGATCTGATTTTGGTTATGGCTAAAAAAATAAGAATCTTAAAAAATATAAAAAAAACTGCGAAACAAATTTAAAATCCAATAGTAGATAGGTAGGTAGAAAAATTACTAGATAACATTGAACTTACTTTTTTTAGATCTTTTAGTAAGACTTTACAAAGTATCGAAAACATATTTTAAAATGTTTTACTAAGTAGTCCACACAAAAATAACAAAAATTTGAAACCAAACCAAAACCAGAATAAAAAAAGACCTTAGTTTATTTTTTTTTTCAATTGTACTAAATTGGCATACTCTCAATGAAGAGATGGTTCATCTTTACTTAAATAAGATATCAATATCAAAACAATAGAAACGATCAAAAAATGCATTGGAACAACTCCTTTCTCACTCCTATCTCTCTAGCCTCTCGCCTCCATCCCTCTAATTAAAACCGCCTTGGACACCACACACATGGGAGGAGGTAAGGGCGGTGGCATTTAGTGCACCGAAGAGGATATTGGGGTGGCGGTGTCTACAGTAGTGACACCGTGGACCATGGTGCCCACAGGAGGAAGTGAGGACGGCGGTGACTGACATGGGAGGATGGGGCAACGGTGGCTGATGCAGGAGGTGGGAGTGGGGGCATCCGATGTGAGAGGGGAAGGTCGGGGCAACAACCAACGTAGGAGGAGGAATTGAGGATGGCATGTGGCACAGGAGGAGGGATCAAGGCAGCGATAGGTGAGGGAAAGCAGATGGATAAGAGGAGAGGCGATGAGGAAGAGAAAGCGAGAGGGAGGAAGTGGATGAGGGGGCTCGCTATCAAGAGGGAAGGAGGAGGCGGAGGCTGCCCTAGCCCTCTACTCTCTGCGATGAGAGATGAGGGGGAAAGAGATCATGGAGATAAAAAGGAAAAAGAAAAGAAAAATGGCCACGTGGACAACCACGTTAGTCAAAACTATCCACAAGACATGTTTGACAAATTAAAGTACTAAATCGGTGCTTTTGCAATGCCACATAAACTTATCACGCCCAGTTTTGTGCCTAGGGACCAATTTGATACTCGTGCGATAGTCAAGGACAAAATCAATACTTTCTCAAAAATATATATGTATGTACACAATGTGAACTGTAATGATGTTGCCCAACAATATATACCTTTTCTTTATAACAGCTCAATAATAACTAAAAAAATTCTAACACAAAAAATTTTCAACAGCATTATCTTATTCGCGTTTCTTTAATGATATAATTGCCACCAGCACGACAACTACTCGGTATATATTGCTTTCTTTAAAAGTGAGGGCCTCAAGTGAAAGTGAAAGAAAAGGAGAAGGTTTTGTTTACCCGTAAACCACCCAATAAACCATTTGATGGAGAGTTTTTCTACGCTATGAACTGCGTATTGCAAATAAAAAACTTACCAGTAAAGATCGTGCTGACTACTACTGCGTAGTGTTCCAACAAAAAGTAATCGATCCACTCGCAAGTGCATAACGCAGAACGGAAGTACGCAAAGGCTGCAGCCAATGGTCCCATGCTACCTGGAGGTGAGATCAGAAGCAAGTAGTACCTTTTTTTTGACATTGTCACTCATCTTTTTTTGACATTGTGCAGCCGATGGTCCAAGTACCTTCAGACCTACCGACCAAGGCAGTTGTTGTGCCAGGATGGCCCACCCTGAGCTAAATGTGAGATCTTAACTTGTGCCACGAATCGTGGGTAATGCAGCGTTGAAGCCGTGTGCACATCCGGTACCCATTTATATTAACATTTATTTAAGACGTTTTTTAAAAGACAATCTTTTTTAGAAAATAGCGTCTAATTTGTTGATGAACTATGCTTGTTGTTAACAATTGGCCTTTGAACCTATATATTGAGTTAATTTGTTTCTTAAATCAGCAAAATCGAATCGAAATGGTATTAAAACAGCTTTTGCAATTTATATTGTCTACAAGTAAAACATTGATCAATTTGCATGACAGTAGGCTGTATGGCACACCCTACACGCTGTGAGAGATGAGCATTGGAGAGCAACTCCAACACCTCGCTACTTTCCTCAAATTTAAGAAAAAGGAGTCCCCGAATCACTTCAAAAAATATGTTGAAAAATTAAACGTAGGATCCAAGGTCTGGTTACACACTCATGTGTGTACCAGGTTCTGTAAAGAGAGATTTCACTAAGTTAGAGCCAACGGAGCCGAGGGACATGAGAGAATTTGTTAAGGTGTAGAACTCCAAGGCCACCGTGTGCAAACCATGCGCCAATTGGCATGGCATTGACTGGTAGCTGCCACAAAACTACCACGCCAAAGCTAGGCCCGTTTTAACTTGTCAATATGTTTGAGAACCGGCTGAGGTGGTGCAATGACCGAGAGTAGGTAACTCGATAGAGTTGTGAGAACCGCTTTCAGCAGGGTAATTCTGACGCCCTCCAACATCATTGGGCCACGCTCGTTGATGAAGGATTGGAAGTGGACAAGGTGGGGCTTCTTGATTGACAGGGGAAGGACAAGGTAGTTCATCGGGAAGGTCGAGCGGCGACCCAACAGGTTAGCTACAATCGAGTCCGGGTCAAGACCTTCGTATCTTATGGAGACTATCCGACTCTTAGACAGACAGTGCTGAAAATTGTATGGTTGAAGAGTGGAACTGAAAATTTCGTTCTCGTCTGCCCCGTGGTTTGGTTGCAAATATTTAGTCAATAAATGACTAGAATGTTTCTATGATAAATTAAAGGGAAATTTGTGCCTGATGGTTTGCTTGCAGATATTTAGCTAAAAAAGAAAAAAAATCTATATTACACATTAAACTATTGCGCTTCGTCTATCTATCCACTGGACTATAAAACCACATATTCTATCACGCAAAACCGTGAAAAAGGTGCTAATAACCCCCACAGTGGTTTTTGGGCGGTTTTGCCCACGTGGCGAATGAGTTAGCTTGTATCACATGAGGTGGCGATAGGACCTACATGTAAGTATATACCTCCTTTTACCCCTCTCTCTTCTCTCCTCTCTCTTCCCTCTCTATCCTGTCTCTCGGTCGCACTGAATTCCCTCTTCCTGCCGGCAACCTCTCCCCTTAGCCATCGTCGTCGCCTCCCTAGTCCTGACTGCGTGCCGCCTCTCCTAGCCTCGCATTGCCTCCTCTCCTAGTCATTGTCGCCACCACCCTAGCTCCCCGTGCCCACACGTCGCCTCCCTCCTCCTAGCCTTTTGTCGTGCGCAGGCCGCTGTCGCGCACAGGCCTTGGCCCCACTGCCAAGAGGTTGCCAAGCGCAAGCTGCCACTACCCCACCCACAGCACGCCCTCACCTCACCACACTCCTCTACCCCTAAATCAGTGCCACCACGCTCTACGCACGCATTAGAGGCTGCTGTATCATGGTGGTGGTCATCTGCGTTTTATCTCCATCTTAGTAGATGAGAAGGGAGGGGAGGTGTGGCACCAATGAGAAAGGAGAAGGGAGAGAGGCAACACCAATGGCTAGGAAAGGAGGTGTGTCGCAGCAAGGGCCGGGGATGGAGGTGGAGTGCGGCTGTGGTGAGGATAGAGACAGAAGCGGTGACGAGAGAGTCAAAGAGAGGAGAGAAAAAGGAAGAAATGATTAGAGAGGCTTCCAAGTGGGCATTGCATTTTATTTTTAGTCATTTTGTTGTTTTTGTTGACTAGACTGCCATCTCACCCTACACGTGAGAAACCATACAAAAAACCGATGTGGGGTGTTATTTGCACCATTTTTTTTGGTTTTGCAAAGTGGAATACTTGGTTTCAGAGTTTAGGGAGTTAAGTAGACAAAGCATCATCGTTTTGGGTACAAAATAGACTTTCCCATCAAGAAATAACTAAATTATCCTCGAAGGCTTGAATAAAATAAGGAATTCTAAATTAGAAGCAAACGAGGAAAATGTTTTTAAAACAGGCACAAATTGTTTCATTTTAGAAAAAGGTCTGCTTCAAGAAGATAAAAGCGTTTAGATTCGAGAACATATGGCTTTTAATAATTGAATACAATGCTATAAATGCTTTGAACCAGGGGCAGATCCTCCATGAGGACTAGTAGGGTCTCGACCCCATCTAAAATTTCAGAGCCTATTTATACCTAGTTAAAATAGGCAACATATCCAGTGCAAATGGTTATTCAGTGCTAATATGCTAACAATATATCTGAACCATCAGATTCACAAGGAGTGGGCCGGATCTGAAAAGATGGAAGCCCCTTTCCATTTAAAAAGTCAGGGGGGTTTCGTGAAAGTGTTTAAGTGAGAAAAGTGGCTTACACCTCCAGATCTGGGCTGCTCCTGATGGATCCGATGGCCCAGATATGTTGTTAGCATGTTAGCACTCAATGGGTGTTTGTACTGGATACGTCCTCGTTAAAGTATAGATCAATTTTTTTATGTTTTGGTTTGTAATGGGGCTGATGGGTGGCACAGTGTTGATAATTTGAATATCTAATAGTTGTGATCATGAACTTATATGTTTATTATTGCCGTGTTCGTATAATTTACCTAATTTGTAGAGTATTTGACTATCAATAGATAAAGTAGATTTTAAACTTACGCAACTACTACCTCCGGTCATAAAAACGAATCGCCATTGACTTTTGGTCATGTTTTTGACCATTCGTCTTATTCAAAAATTTAGTACAAACATCCATAATTATAAGTGCTTCTTAAAGTACCTTCAATGATAAAACAAATTACAATAAAATAAATGATAACTTACATAATTTTTTGAATAAGACGAATGGTCAAAGATGTATCCAAAAGACAACAATGATTTATTTTCATGATCGGAGGTAGTACATTTTTGCATCCCCGCTGCCTTGAACTCGACTAATGTAGACGAACCGACACGAGTACGTAGTTCCTGTACTCTAGTTCACTGACCGGTCAGATCTGGATTCTGGATGTTTACACATGCTTGTAACTAACTCCATTGCTCCAATATTGCTACGTACAACAATGCTTGAATGTTGTACCTCTATCAAAAAAAAAAAAAAAATATTGCTACGTCCATGCCACAACCTGGCAAGTTGACACCTGGTCGCTTTCCAACAAGTTTCCGTCGTAGCCAGACCTCTGCGGCCTTTCTGCATCGGAACTGATCTGTTTCTCACGGACAGCAATTAGTGTATGGGCACAGCTTAAACAATTAAGCATTACAAAACGATCACATGCTTTGGAAGGAAATAGCTTGTGACTCGCAGCTTTAGATAAAGGGATTCGGATTGTTAACACTAATCAGCGTTGTATCAGCGGAGCCTCCGCGTTGCACGAAAAAAGAATCCCGTGCTTTATTAAGCAGAGTCGGGTAATACCTTTCGTATCATCATCTTAGCTCATTTTTTTTTTCTCTTTTATCAGCCTATGTACCATTAGCGAGAACTTTTTAAAAATTTATATAAACATGCATAAAATTTTTAAAAAATAGTGATAAGTATGTGACATTCTGAATGTCCATTTTTAAGTATTTTAAGATGAATCTTCTACATTTAAAACATTGTATGTGTAAATTTAGCCTTAAAACTTAAAAAAAACAAAATATATAAATAGATTTAAAGTACCGCATATATATGCTATGTAATTTTTTTAGAACTTTTTGGTATGTTTACATTGCTTAAATAAAAAAATTATCAACAATAACATATATAAGATAATATTCAAGCAACTATGATAGCAAATAAGAAAATAACAACTAAGCGAGGGCACCTAATAGGTTAGGAAAAATACCCGAAATAATCAACAGTTAAATAAAAATTAATAAAATAATCCACTGTAAAAGGAAATTACGAAACTATCCTCGGATCCCGCCACCGGCGCGGCATTATCACAAGACGGCGGCAATGAGCCGCCGCCACCGGACGGTCATGATGAAGCCGCCACCCGGTGGTGGTGTTGCTAAGTCGCCGCCACCGGACGGCGGCCATTGACTCATTGCCGCCACCCGGTGGTCATGCCTCATTGTCCCCTAATTACAATTGCCGACAAAACAGTCGTAAAAAATATTAAAATAATGTTCCACCGACAAAGCAATTGTCGAAAAAATAATAAAAAATCCTCACCGACAAAATAGTGTCCAAAAATAATAAAATAATTCTCACCGACAAAATAGTGTTGAGTTTTTAATTAATCAAATAGTAATTGCATGATTTACGCTAATTAATCTTGATTAGAGTCACAGTGATCACAAAATTGATTCTATATATATCGCGTCGTGCGTTCGCTTCTTCACACACGCAAAGACTCTCGCTTTCGATTAATTTCACACACGCGCGAGCTTCACACGCAGAGCGGCCTTCACACACGCACTCTCTCGCTTTCGGTTCACACACACGCGAGCTTCACCGCAGAGTAGCCTTCACACACTTACTCTCTCGCTTTCAGTTCTTTTCATTCGTTCGATTCAGTATATTATTCACGATACCTCGGTTGAGATTCATCGAGTGTGAGTTCGCTAATATTTTATGCTTTCAAATGAGGAATATTTTAGAATTTAAATTTGATGTACTTGCTAAATTAGTGTTATTATGATGCGTATATGCAAGAGTTAATTTTGACATAATAATATTCTATGCTAATATTATTTGCGGTGTTGTATGCTAATCTTGCCATATTAGTACTTAATATTGCATGTATATATTGATATGTGAGGGCTATCGACTATCTTGATGTTGGCATAGTATGTTGTTAATGGTAATTAAATTAATCACCATCACGTAATTAATTAATTAAACTAAGCACCAAAGACTTAGGTCTTGCTTTTATTTTGTTATTAATTTTGCACATAAGCACCGTAGTACGCACCAATTACGTAGCAAATGGCAAGATACACCGATTTCTGAAGGTAACAAGTACATACGGTGATAGTTTAATATGACCACTTAATTTCATATATTACGTGTAATTTACGCTTGTTTTAATTTTTTCAGAACTTTGAACCGATCGATCTTATAACCGTCAGTCGCATTTTATAGTTAACATAAACTTGTTGTGTTAGGTTAATTTAAAATATGATTAGTGATTAATTAGTTACGTAAGGAGAGAAAATGATGTACAAATATAATGGAAATTAGTGAATTTTTATACATGTAATATATGAATGTTTAAATTTTAATTGCACGTACGGCGCAAAATTATATATAATTAGCGACAAATTAACGCTAGTGTGCGTACTTAAAAAGAGTGACTAAATTTTTTCATGTAGTAATTTTCTTGTTAGCTTAATTAAACATAATAGGGAAATGAATCTATATTTTGCATGCAAATAGTAATACAATTGTATGTATTTTAATGACATTTTACTTAATAATTAGGGTCTTTGGAGTATTAGTGGAGTTGCTATATTGTATGTTCAGCCCTTATTTACACGTATTATGTATTAAACACGTAAGCTAACATTTTATGTAATGTTTGAAATAATAGTTAAATATAAAAACAAACTTATATTTAATATTAATATGAATGAACACGTGCATATTACTGAGGCGTAAATGGAGACAAGATCGACTATTTTTACGGAGATGCACCCGTGCCAATGCAAGGAATTTTGTAAGCATGCACACATGCGACCATTTGCGAACCACAATAACATTGCCAATAGAGTCGCCAATCTTTGGCGAGGGTTATAGCTCGAAATCTCCGTATAAACCGTCATGAATACAAACTTGTTCTACGGTGTTAGGCAATGTCGTTCCAAATAGTTCAATGTACGTATACAACCTGTGGCCACCGAGAAATAAGTCGACTTGGACGTACTATGTTAATAAAGCGATAGAAGAGGGTACCACTTAGGTGTGTATGTCTTTGCTGAGGCAAGACAATCGGAGGCGGGCCTAGCAACACCGTAGAAGAGAGTGCACATGAGGAAGTGCCGGAAGGGTATGCGGAGGACCTAATTGGTAGTATGGCATCGCCCGGTGTCGAGGCATTCGGCATGGGCACGGATCCGGATATCTCAATGGAGGAAGGAGAGATAGATGCACATGCGTTAGGGGATGATTTCGATGAAGGGGGTGAAGACGATGTCGAAGAAGAGGACGACCCGATGCCCGCCATAGCGTATTATCGCTCTCTGGATGCTTCAAATTGGGTGATCGCGGATCACTCGAATATTTCCAGATGGGGGTATATGCATAATGACATAACAGTGGGTCAAGAGTTTAGCACGAAGGATGAGGTCATACACTTCATCAGCAACTTTGGTGTCACAACACGGCGCGAGCACTCCGTGGCACGGTCCGGACCGGCCGTGTCACGAGGTGAAGTCGCGTGAAGAAGCCGAGTGCTCATTCCATGTTCGCCCATCGCCCAAAATATGAGCACCACTTCATAATCGGTAGGTACGAGCCGCACGTGTGCGGAGGAGTTGGTACGCAATATTAGCGATAATGTGGACTCGAAGTTCATAGCGCAGATGTTGCTAATCGCTATTCAAGCCGATATCTCAATGAAACCACACTCCATAATGGCGAGGTGCGAAACCGCACCGCATGTCGATTACATATCACCAAGCATGGCGAGCCAAGCAAAAGGCAATTGAAATTATTGTTCGGGATTATAAGGAGTCATACAATCGGGCTCCCGTCTCCTCCGCAAGATCTGGAGACCAATGCCGGGACATGCTATGTTTACGCCCATGAGGTCAGATATCTCCCGATGGAAGTGTCGCACCCAACCACTTCTACGATCGCTGTTTTTGGTCTTTTGGCGGTGCATAGAGGCCTTCCGCATTGTCGTCTGTCATTTGTGTCGATGGGACATTCCTCACCGGTAGGTACTATGGTGCTCTCATGGACGGCACTTGGAGTTGACGGGAACAACGGATATTGCCTCGGCATTTGCTTTTGTGGAGAGCGAGAACAATGACGGTGGTTGTGGTTTCTAACTCTTCGAAGATTCACGTTGTCACGGATCGTCCGGAGTGTCGTCATTTCGACCGCCACCGTGGAATCCTACATGGTGTAACCGTATTGTCCACCGGTGATGCCCCAATGTGGCGAGACGTTCGTTCTCGATGGTGCATGCGTCACCGGGGCGAACCTATACATCGCATTCAAGAATAAGCCCTAGTGAAGAAATTCAAGACAATGTGCATGCAAAACCAACAGCAAAAATTCAATGCGCTTTTCAATGATATTAACGAACGTACCGGAAAATGGTCGCAAAGAGCAAAGCACATCGGGGTTCAAATACTAGGGGCGAAACAAGTCACTCTCGCCGTAAAATTACTTTTGCTCAGTGGATAGCGCAAAAACCGGCGGAGAAATGGGCTCTCGTACATGACACTGATGGCGCCCGGTAAGCTGGTAGATTTATTTACAATGTTAGTTTCCATTCCGTTCGATCGTAAATTTAAGAAGTCTCGTATTGCAGATACACGGTGATGACGACGAACATAGCTGAGTCGTATAATAATGTGCTACGAGGAGTGCGCGGCCTGCCAATATGCACTATCATTGAGATGATCTTTTTTAGGACAAGAGATTATTTTCGCGACCGAGAAATGGCGGCCATGCAAATCACAAGCACTTTCTCCCCTCGCGTCGAAGCCATCCTACAGAGGCGTCGACAGAAATCTCAGTTCCACCGCACGTCAATATATGACCGTATGAATAACATATTCAATGTGGATCGCAAGCGAAAGTACATGACAGATTTAGCGCGGAGATAATCAACAAAAGTGCCAACTTGGCCAGTATGAGGCTGTATGCACTTGCAATAAACCCCGCCTCGAACACATCCCATGCTCGCACGTCATGGCGACATGTCGAGATCTTGCTGGCAACGATGCCACTCAATACGTCTCTCCGTACTATTCGATGAATGCAATTAGGCAAACATGGGCACCCAAGATGCAGCCAATTAATCGAGGGGGGGATATAAAAACTCAGAAGGGCCTACCTTCCATCCATTCCCCACTCTGAGCGTGTTGCACAAGGTAGACCGCGTACGGCGCGTTTCGAAGGTGACATGGATGCTGCCGATGGAGGAGATGGTTTGCGTCGCTGTCGGCTATGTAAACAGCCAGGACATGACCGTAGGCGCTGTCCAAATTAGGGATGAGTCCTACAATATCATTCTGGCAATTCTTGTATCACTGTCATATTTTAATAAAAGAGTTGTATTCGTTATATCCTCACTTCTTGTTTCACTGTCGTACAATATTATTCTGGCTATTGTCACTTGTAAGTTTTAATAAAAGACTTGTATTCGTCACTGTCACATGATGTTTTACTATTTGTCGTATGTAATAACTATAATATTTTCTTGCAGTATACACAATGGAGGTTCCACAGTTCTTCTCCACGACGGGATGACTCCGCCATAGGTCGCAGAAATGGGTGCGAGGGCAATGAACAGTTTGCATGTTTCATAAAAATTATCTCATATTAACATGGTTAGCTAACATTATGATATTGTTATTTGAAGATGCAAACATTACGATTGAGGGCATCACGACAAATCAAACAATTGGATGCCCGCTTTTGGATGTTCCTTGCCGTCGTGGGACTATTGCCGTGGGCACTCACTTTTAATGGGGTCCCACAAAGAAATGACCGTCGACACCGCTACCAAGACTAGACCGGGCCTTATCATCAAGACTGGTCGATCATTGGGCGTCTGAGACGCTACGTTCCACTTACCGGTCGGTGACATGACAATTACATTGAAGGATGTGGCCATGCTCACGGGTTGCCCATCTCGGGCGGGTCTTCGTTGTCAACAAACCAAGCAGGCAAACATGGAAAAATTATGTCGAAGAAAGGTGAGTGTCTACTTTTTCACTTGCAAATTTGTAATTAGTACATAAATTTACCCTATGAAATATTATTCTAAATCTGCGCAGGTTTGAAGTTGAATATAATGGAAGCGACCAGGGTGTTTCGATCTCATGGCTCGAGCACCTTGACGAGGCTGGTCCGTGTCCAGTCAATGCTGAAGAGGCGATCGTACTGCGGCATTACGAGGTGTATCTGTACTACCTCCTCGCCGGCGTCATGTTTACAAATGGCAACGGTGATCAGATACCCTCACCTAGTCTTCGTAGCTCGAGAGCTATGCAACGAAGCTTTATTTAATGAGGACTACGAGCCGTACAGTTGGGGGTCTGCCGTATTGGCCAATACATACCGGGAGTTATGTGTCGCATGCCATCGGTCAGCCCCGAATGCAGTGTTTGGGGGTTGTCCTCTCCTCATCCAATTATGGTCGTGGAGTTATTTGCCACTAAATCGTCCAAACACGCCAAGATGCGATACTATCTGTTCATGTAGACGCCGATTTGACCCCCGGCATGTAGACCAACAATGGGATATAGATGGTTGCATGCGAGTTGCGATGGTGAGAGAATTAGTAGACGTATGTCTTACACGCGGCTTGTGTCGACCTAGACCTTCCGGTACATGACCAAGTTACGTGGGAACCATTCTGCCATCTGGCAACCTATGATATTGCCACGGGGGGCTTGCTGGCTAGCACGTGTACTGAGAGTGTAGACTATTGGATGACGACACATTATCTAGTCTGCATGAATGCCGTCGAAGGATACTCGCGAACGCGTTCAACGGCAATTTGGCTACCGCAAACATTTCCACTTCCACCTGCTCGGCATCCGGGCAACTCCCATGGGTATACATCATAAGTTAAATATTTCGAATATATTTGTACCACTCATAATATAGCGTACAAGTGTTTTTTCAGACTTAGTTCAACCGGGCGCAATGGTGATTGGGCCCACGTCCACAGCGCCCACATCGAGCGGTGGACTGAGTTAGCTACTGACGAAGTGTGGTACCCTGATGGAGCCGCGCACGAGACTGATATTTGAGGGTACATGGAATGGTACCGTCCAAGGACCGGATGTCGACTGCGATACCACGAGCGGCGACCGCCGACAACCGTGAGGTTATGCCCAACGAGTCCATGTTCGCACGACGTGCGCTCTCCGATAGTTTCATCTATATTGCGTACTTCATACCTCCTTCGAATACCATATGACATGGTTGATGCGAACCACGAGGTCGATTCGTTGCATGGCCATGCAACGGAGCTTGTATCGCAAACACAATGGACCGCCAATCTTCTTCAAATTCATTGAGGGCCCTCATTAGAAGGCGGGATCTCGGCTTCGGGAGCGATTAGGGGTCGGCGGGCATAGATCGCGCCAGATCGCGAAAGGATACCCGATCCGAGAAGAATCATGCACCGCATAACCGAAGTCACCACCTCCTCCAAGATGTCTGCTTCTCTGCGAGATCACGATCCATGGACAAAGCGTACACCACGGGTTCGAGTTCCACGCCGACAATCTCAACCTCCCGAGCCTCTACATCGACACCCTTCCAACACAGGCGCCCACCATTCTTCAACTCCACCGGGCCAGTCACGAGGAGGATTGATATTAACGTAGCGCCGTCTTGAAAACCTCGATGACTATCGCAGACACAAGATACCCAATTTGATGCAAATTGGGCAAACATGGGAGGATCAATCTTTGGATAGTGCATTTGCATCCAACCTTAGCTTTCAAGATATCTTGGGCGGATGCAACATTCCTATACCAGATCCGACACAGCCTGGGGGTCTAACTGGCAAACTCCCCATGGGGTCCCTTCAAATTTGCAACACGGGGAGCAAACCCCCTATGCGGTCCCTCCACAGGTTGTGCACGCCAAGCCACCCCTTATGAACAAAGCATGATGGGGGTTTTCCATATTTTGGTGGTCTGCGACGCCATAAGTTCACACTGGTATATCCCAACCATGGACCAAACTGATGATCAAATTCGGTTTGGACCTTCTCAGTCATTGGACAACAGTCGACGATCCACGACCATTACACCCCAAGTGCATACACGACAAGGGGTCGTCGGCGCTAAGTGTAATAATGTAATTGATGGACTTATGTTATTATGTGCATTCGGCGGTTTGGCCATGAAATTATTCTCTATACAATTATTAACATTGCATTGACCATTATGGCGATTAGTGACGTTGCATTTACTACTACTTCGCACTTAGCACATACCGTTAACAAGTCTATGCACGACACGTCTATTCACATGACAAGATTCACTTTACGTGTATTTAATGTTTTCATTTATCTCATAGCTTCTAACTTTACAAAATTTAGTTTGCCGTACAAACGACTATTAACACTTGCTAAAATTTTAAATTTGCAATTTTGTAAAATTACATACAATTTTGAGTTTTAAAATGTATATTCACATGCTTATATATGTATCAAATTTTACTTACCATATATTTATCATATATATTAAAATTATAGGAGAAGCTATCCGGTCACATGTGTATATAAATATATCTATATTATACATATATTATAATGTATATATGCCATATGCTATCCGGTCACATGTGTATATAAATATCGCCACGTACATGTAACGTGGCATGGGAGAAAAGTCTAGGTCATTGTGGTCTTCGTCTCGGTCATCAACGGAGCAAATTGAGCGGAAGGTGCAGCGAGAAGCGTGTGCGTGTGTGATCGTGGTTCATGTCATTGTCATCTTACGAGCTCACTGCACTGGAAAAATTGTGGGAGGCTTTCTTTGAACGAAACCTACCTCCCAACGTAAATTATTTTATACATGCCATTTTACTAATCAATTATCAATAAAATTACACGCCACCTACTACATATTATCAATAAAATTATCAATAAGGTGCAGCGAGAAGCGTGTGCGTGTGTGATCGTGGCTCATGTCATTGTCATCTTACGAGCTCACTGCACTGAAAAAATTGTGGGAGGCTTTCTTCCAACGAAATCTACCTCCCAACGTAAATTATTTTAGACATGCCATTTTACTAATCAATTATCAATAAAATTACACGCCACCTACTACATATTTTTGGACAACTATAATAATTTAGTATATATTTATCATATATTTATATTAAAATATAATATTAGTAAAATGGGGCACATGCTGTATATACAATCACATGCAATACGGGCAAGAAGTCAGGCCACCGAGGTGGCGGCGGTGAGCTGCTGGCCGTCCCGGGTGGCGGCTAACCACACCACCCGGTGGCGGTAGACTCATCTGCGTCGTCTCGAGTGGCGGCAACTCAGCTGCGGCCGTGCCGATGGCGGCCGCCACTCGGGTGGCGGGACCCGAGGATATTTTCGTAATTTTCTTTTACAGTGGATTATTCTATTAATTTTCTATTTTACTGTTGATTATTTCGGGTATTTTTCCAATAGGTTATCGATTATGCAATGGAATACGGAGTATAAAATTTTGTCCGTTTATTAAGCCTGACAGCTGGAGGTCACTCAGATACGTAGCGCAAACCCCGTACTACTGCGTTCCAAATACGTCTTTTATTAATAAGGCTGTTCGTAATCATGATACTGCTGAATCGAAGATTTTGAAGAAGCACCGATGTTATTTTATCTAATTGTACTAAAGAAACATCTGCTAAAATATATTGTGTGCTTTAATCAGCAGCAATACACTTTTATATTACACTTTGAGAACATTTGCTTGCAAAATTGCTGTGCACGGTAAAGATTGGCTGTTTACGCAAATTATAATGGACATAGAGGAGCAAGTAGCAAGCAGTAATAAGTTGGCCCCCGCGTCGTCCCTCTGGGCGACACGGGCGGCGACACAATCACCACTCGCCGGAGACCCCAACGCCGCAACCCTAGCCGGCCGCCGCCGCCACCGCCGCCGCCGGTGGCTGGTCTAGGCGGCAGCGGCCCCGTCCTCCCCTGTCTCCTCCTCCTCCTCCCTCCTCCCTTTCTCCCCCTCTCTTCTTCCTCTTCGTCCTTCGATGCAGTTCATCGGTGGCCGCCCATCGCAGCCTGGCCACGACGGTGGCCGGATCTGGCGGCGTGGCGGCGGATCGGGTGGCCGCGGCTGGGCGAGGCGGCTGGACCGGCGCGGCAGCCGCCAGGCGTGCTTTGGCGGCGCTGCGAGCCGTGTGGCGCTTGGCAGCCTTCGGATCCGGTGGCGGCGCGGCTCGGCGGGGCTACCAGATCTGCCAGATCTGGCGCTGGCGCGACTTTAGGCGGCGCGCGGCGGCGCGACGCTGCCTGGGCGGGCTGGCGCGGCTTTGCGCGTGCTCCACGCCGTCGGCGTTACGCGCCTAAAATTGGCTGCTCCTCGGCCGGCTCCATGATCCTGCTCCTCGGCCGCTCCTCGGTTGCCAGATCGGCGAAATGCGCTGACCGGCCTGGTGGCTGCGTGGCCCCCTTCTCTTGCCCCGCAGTGGTCGCCGATGTGGCCTCCTTCCTTCTCTCGTCCCGTCGTGGGCGCCTTGGTGGCCGCTAGTAGGATCCGTGTCGGCTTGACGTCGCTTGCCAGATCTGGCACCGCCTTGAAAGGTGCATCGGTGGTTGCAAGTGGCTAACACCTTGGTGGCCGTTCTTGGTGCTGCGCGGACCTGATGCCACGACGTCCTATTCTGGCAGTGCCCTTTGGCAGTGCATCGGCGGCCAGGCGTCGTGGCGGTGTGGAGCTCGGCTCCCCTTCTTCTTCCCTGCCTTTGCGCGTTGTGGTGGAGCTGTCGCTGGTCTCCCTCTTCCTTCTTCCTTCTTCCTTCTTCCCCTCCCTTTGGGCCGTCTCGGGTGACCGCCCTGGTGGGCCGCTTCGTTGGGGACCGGATCCGCAGGCAGGAGGCCCGGATCTGGCGTTGTTGGCCGGAGCGGTTGGAGCGGGTGTGCTCCAGGGTCGTGAGCCCGGTGGCCTCGTAGCTTGGTGAAGCTCGGCATCGGCTATCCTCCTTCTTCCCCCTTCTCCTGAGCCCGCATTGGTGGATGCCGCTTGGGGGGTTCGCTTCGGTAGTGTTCGGAGTGGGCGGAGCAAGTGGGCTCCAAGGGCGTGTGTCCGGCGGCTTCTCAGCTTCTCCCGTGGTGGCGTGGTGGGCAGTCACTCGTCTTCGGCCGGCGCGGCGACCCCTGTCTCTAGTCTGGTCCCATCCTTGCCTCCTTGCCCTCCTCTCCCTACGAGGTGCTCGGTGGCGTAGGTTGGCGCTTTCCAGGTTAGTGGCAGGGTTCGGCTTGTGCCGCTTGGGTGGCGTGGCGTCTGGCTTCCTTCGCTTCCCGTGCGCAGGCCACCAGGTGTGGTGGCCCCTCTCCGGCGACGTTGGCTGGTGGCTTTGTTCTGGCGGCATCCTCGTTCTCTGTCTCTTGGCCTGGTCCCGTCCCCGCCGTCGAGACCCTCCCTTTCTCCGAGGTGTCGGGTGGCGTGGGCGGTTTCTTCCGCTTCAAGTGGCAGCGTGCGTGCTCGCTCTCCGGTTCTGCGTCTTCGGCTGGCGGCTCGGTTCTCCTAGTGCTTTCGGCCTAGCGATGGCTCTGCCTTGTGTGCTAGTAGGATAGGTCTTGGGCGAAAGCCCTGCCCTTTCGGGCTGGTGTTGGCGTCACCTTTGGTGTCGTTCCCTCGTTGGAGGCATCACCTTTCGGACCTTCCCTACTCTGGGTGAAAACCCTAGCGGTTCTGCGACGGCGGCGGGTTCTCTGCGTCGCTACCTTGTTGGAGGCGTCGTGATCGCCGTTTTGCGCATTGGTTTTTCGCTGGGTCTACTGCTTCAGGAGTCGCTCGTCGTTGTGTGAGTGTTGGTGGTGTTCCCCTTCTCCCCCTTTGTATCTCTCTCCTCTTCGGCCTTTGGCCTTGGTGGCAGCAGTGTGGCTGCATTCCTTCTTTCTCCTCTGTAGTTGGTTTTCCCGGCAGTGGTCGGAGGTGTGTCCGCTTGGCCGGGGTTGCAATGAGTCTTTGTGGTTGTACCAGCGTTCATGCTGGTTTTGTATTTCATTTTCTCCTTCTATTCAATGAAATAGGACGGCAGTTCTCCTGCCCCTCTTTCAAAAAAAAATAATGGACATAGAGAAAAACTAAATAGCAGCTCACAATTAAATAGGACAAATACAAGTAAATTTTTTAGCAAAACTTTACAACATATTGATGAACCTCTTAAGGAGGTTAGACCATCTGGCTAATCTAAATCATTAATCTCCACAAAAAGGTGACCAACGTAAAAAGGATTGAAATTTATTGATCTCATGTACCAGAGATTGGGATTCCATTTTAAATCATAAAAAATTATAAATTCAAAATTTTCAAATTCAAATTTTGAAAGGTTCGATCCAAAATTCAATTTCAGAAATTTTAAAATTTTGAAAACCAAAATCTCAAATTCAAAATTTGAAGAATCCCAATCTCCGATACGATAGATCAACAAATTCAAATTTTGAATGGTTAGCTCCAAAATTCATATTCAAAATCTAGAAATCAAATATAACAATTGAAATTTTCAAGTTCAAAATTCGAAGAATACAAATCTTCTATATAGGATACCGATCGATTTCTTTTTGTGTGGGCTACTCTCTATGGAGACAACAATTTAGATTAGTCAAATAGCTCCTAGGGGTTAATCGGTACATGCTATGAAACTCCAATTATTTACAATAAATCGTAAGAATAGGGTGTCATCCTATAAAAATTCTAGAGCAACCTTACGTAGGAAAGTATATTTTAGAACTACTTTAATTTATGGGGTTATAAAAATATGGGAATAAGAAAACACAAGATTGGGATACCTTGGCATGTTTGAATCACGTAGGAAAGAAAACCTGAGAAACTGTAGGAAAGAAAAAAAGAGGAAGTTCAAAAGGTGTGTACTGTTGCTCATAGAAAAAAAGAAGAGGAAAATACAAGACTAAATGTTAATTAATCAAAAATAGTGCGGGGAGAAGAAGAAAGACTCCATTGCAATTTTCAAAGAAATTTTAACACGGACTGATCTCATGCTAGAAATCCTCCAAACTTTGAAGGCAAAAAGTCTTATCCTATAAAATTCCTTTGGAATCAAATAAATCAAACACTTCGATGGATTTTTTTTTTCGTCCAATTATTTTTTCTTTGAAATTCCTTTGAATAAAAGATGCCCTTAGATCCAACCATCTAACCCACACCACTCAAATAATCAAATGTAGTATCATACAAATCATAGGTGATTTGAACCGTAGATCGAGAGGCTCATATTGTATCTAATATACCGTAATAGAGCTCAAATATTAACCAAGACCCTACAAATACTTTCATAAAATCGTATTATTATTATTATTAAGATTCCAGCTCGGACTGGATCTTGCCTTCATTCCTTTAACAAAATGTAGAAGCTGGATGAATTCATGCGTGATGTAAATATTTCGGGGACTAGGCCGTCCGGCCGTGTGACCTTCTCAGTTGCAAAAACTTGCCATTTACTTTTTTTCCCTTTTAAAAGTTGCCACTGTATCAGCGCGTTAAGCCGTTGAAACGGCGGGCGGGGCCGCTGAACTCATCAAAAACGTGCTGACGTTTATCCCTCACCGCAAAAGATTCCAAACACAACACAGCAAGTAGGAAATCCGATTGTTCGAAAAGAGGTTAAAACGACCAGCTCCCACAGATTTGCCGGTTTGATTTTTTTGTTTAAAAACACACACTATGGTTTGTTCCAAAAAAAAAAAATTACTATGAACAAGATCTACTTAGCTTTGTTCCCTTTTCCACTTACACTCTCTGTCGGCAGGGACATAGACGAGTGGCGATCCATGCAATTGTACCTTAATGATGTGACTAACGCGTGTCCGCGGAGCCAATCCGAAACGACTGGGCCAGCGAACCGCACGCTGGATATACACGTCGAGGGATATAATAAACCATAGATAGTGACTGAGATAAGGGTTTACGTGTCCTTTTCCTTTGCCGATCAACACCAGAGGACGAGACCCGTACCCGGAAATAGATCCTGAACCGGCCACTTGCGGGCCACTCGCGTGAACTGATGGAACCCAGGCAGTGGTCAGGGGAGCCATTTGGTTGCCCCGAAATGGTTCGATTTACATCTAACAAGGACAGGTATACTTCCCTTCAGGCCAAAAAAAGAAAAAAAAAATGAGGCATGTATGCTCCATTACTCCATATACGAACCCAGACGGGATCAACCTCAACGAATTAAGGATGTGGAAACTTAATGGCAACAACGAGGCTGAAGTTAATCCTGCCATTATGAGAAGTGAAAAAACATGACTCTGGCTAAACCAACTACCAGCTCTAGCCTCTTCAAGCTCTATTGACCCAAGCGAGATGCACTGAACTTTGGGCCTCTTTGATACCTTGTTCTAGTTTAGTTTTTATTGGGATTGCAACTTTTGTTATTTTTATATACACCATTCACTTTATTTTTTGAAAATATTTTTTTTATAACTTTGTAGGGTTTTTCTCAAAGATCTCAAAAATATTTTTTAAATAATTTATTTAGCCTTTTCATACCACTTTCAAAGGTGGTCAAATTTAACCAACAAAAACTAAACTAAAACTAAATAAACTATCAAAGAGGGCCTTTATCTGCACAGTTAGCTCAAAGCCTCAAATTAAGGAATCGTTGCCTTTTTGTAATGCACTGCCTATGCTCCTACTTCACAGCATGTTGACGACTTTGTGATCCATGAAGTAGCACAACATGATTCAAAATTGAATTTTGAAATGACTAAGAACACTCGCCAGCAGGCAAGATATGATATCCAAGTCAAGACTACAATTGGGTGTTCTTGTAATTTGAAGCAACTTTAGTATCCTCCCTTTTTAAGCAAGCTGGGCATAATTTATATCTGAAGAGCAGATACAATGCTCCCTGCTGACTCCAGGTTTGAGGGCCTACCAAATCTAAAGACTCCAGGTTTGAGGGCCAACCAAATCTAACTGTTCTTTACCTTGCGCTGAAGAGAAGCTCTTGGACTGCCTGTCAGATTCTCCACTTGTCAAAAAAGGTGGAGGCAAGTTCCCATAGACAGCAACCTGTAACCCTTTGTTACAGAAACATTACAACCTTTTCAACCTTCGCTTCCTCCCTTCTTAACTCGATGCTTCGTTTGCTCTAAAAAGACGACAATAATTTTTTGGTTATCATTGATATAGACTAGTTCAAGCTTGAAACAAAATAATAATCTACAAGCCATTGCATGGAGTTCTGAAAAAAGCTGACAGACGTAATGCCAACCAATGCCAATGTTTCGACAAATGGGGATGGACAAAGCAGAGGCAGATGCTTACCCTCTCGTCTGCAATAAAAAAAAGCAGCGATATCGGTGGATGGAAAGGTTAACGAGTAAGCTAAATGGAGTACTTCTCTTATTGACAGAATGACAGCTAGATACTTCACTTGCTATGTAACATTTCTAGAGAATCTAGGTTCATGATCCTTTAATAACTAAAGTATGTGCCAGATTGGCATGTGCATGAAGTTTTGGCAACATGAGAAACATTCGTCCAATAAATTGCATTAGATGAACCTAACAAACAGTAGAAGCGTTCAGAAGTTAAAAAATAATGTCCACAATTTGTCATGAATTGATTCTCCCATCAGGCCTTGATATACTAAAGGACTGTTTATAACAAGAAATGTTTTGTAAGCTTGTTTTAAATATATAAAAGCATGTAGGTTCCTTTTCATTGGCAAAATTCTGCCACTACCCACTAAGAAACAAAATCTCGGAAAAACAAAGAATATTACATACCAAACCAAAGTTCAGCTCTATTCCATCGAATTAATGCCAAGGATACAAACAAGCATAGTTAGTAGAATAAATACTTACCTTGTTTGTTTCCCACCGTGCAGCTAATATTTGACGATGAAATAAAACCCACACTGATCAGCATTAGTACCCAGATGAGCTGATAAAAAAGTGGATAGATTAAGTAACAGGGCGGACAAAAAGGTGCAAATATTTAGTCTACTCTTGCCAACAACACCATATAAAACTTTGCAATTAACATAACTATTAAAACCATAGCATTGTTACAATGGAAGCCAAAGACAATTGAGTAAACAAAAAAATTACCACAAAAGTTAATGGGGAGCTGGATTAGGTGTTCGTAGCTGATAAAAATGTGGTGCAGCTTCAGTAAGCCATGATGATTCAATGGCAATAACATTACGCATATAGTGCTTGTCAGTTGAAACGAGAGACTGGTAGACAACCCACTTTGGATTAACCCTGAATTGTGAGGACAATGTCATGAAGTGTATTAAAAATGTATAAAAAGTAAAAAAGAACAAAATTATCATTACACTCACCTAAAGAGCACAGAAGATGGATGGATGTAAACTTCTTGTGAGGTCCTAATTGTTTTATACATTCCATTCTGACTATATTCCTACATACCAGAGAGTACCAACAGGGCCACACAAAAAGTTAAATGTGAACTGCAAGTTGTGTGCAAGCTAAAATAGTTGCTGCACAACAGGATAAATGCAGCATGGTGCAAGAGCACATCAACCACATAATAATACAAATATAGTTCATATTTTTTCAATGTCAAAGACAGAAGCTAACTAATTTAGGTTCCAGAATGAAGAACAGGCCAACCTTACTGAACCTCTGCACTGCACGGACACACAACAAAATAAGCATATCCATATATCTCATAAGTATGGCACTTGCAAGATTTCAACATCAAAATATCAACAAAAAAGCCGCATGATTTGTTTATTTCTCAAATGTTCCTCAGCTCTAAAATCATATTCCAAGATTAAAAACTGACTGCCTGACTCTAACATCAGCATTTTATTAGCTGAAGATCAATTTTTTGAACAAATGGACACAGACATGTTTTTCCCCCATAAACATAAAGCAGTAATACACTGTAGCAAAATGTTAAACATGTGTATGAACCAACAAATCATATTTTGATATCCAATGACTGAACCGTGCCCCTGCAAACCCTGATATTTATTAAAAACTACTCCCTCCGTTAGCGAAAACTGTCAGCGAAAAGAAGTAGCTATTGACTTTTGGACACACATTTGACCATTCGTCTTATTCAAAAATTTATTACAAATATGTAAAAATATAAGTCATACTTAAAAATTAAAATAAATTTAATAATAAACCAAATCACAACAAAATAAATGATATTTACATTAACTTTTTTTAATAAGACGAATGGTCAAACATGTGTCCAAAAGTCAACAGCGACTTCATTTCGCGAACAGAGGGAGTATTATTGAATGGACACTGTTCCTTTGCCTTGGCCCAAGAGCTAGCCAGCTAGGGAACAACTGACCCAACCATGAGGAGACTTCCCTGAGTTCCAATAGCTGCAGGGCAACCTTCACAGAGAATGCCAACGGAAGTATGCAGCCCACTTTTAGCACTTAAGACAGTTAAGCAAGTACTCAACAACAGTCCTACTAGGGGGTGCCTTGGAAGGTAGGCCATCCCTGATAAAGGTTAAACTTCCATCCTAACGAGTTCCCACCACTAAGGAATGGGCAGCACATGCAATTTCGGTGTTGAGCCTCCAGGGACCAATCCACAGACAAAGATATTATAGGCAAGCATTCAGAACGAATCCACTCCTTTTGCTCCTATTTTAATCCACACGCATAGACTGCACCCCCCGCCAACAACAAACAAAAAAAATGAAAATAGAAATAAATAAATAAATAGCATCATTTGTCATTTGTTCCAGGCCATTTGCCAGTTGGTTTAGAGCGTACTCATTTGGATTCTCATCTGTAGCTTATACTATCACTTTCAACATTCTAATTATCAAACTATTGTTGTAAAAACAAGACCGCTCATTCGGAATGTGAAGTCTGTTCTCCCAGTGGCCACTTCAACAAAATCCTAGGAGGTTGGATTTCATTCACAATCTTTTTTGGCCGGTCTGGAGTCTGGATTGGTATAATCCTATGACCAGATTATTGGCACACCATGAACATTTCAGCTCCAAACCATATCAAAATGCTTTTGGGGGGAAGTAAGCCCCGGTTACATGTTGAGATATATGAGAACATCATTCTTCCCTGTAATGTAACATGAGAACAGAATACAGAAAGTGAGCAAATACCTCCAGATGACATGCATTAGCAAATGAACCAGAAATAATGGCCTTTCTAACAGCCTGCAGAATATCGAAACAACAATGCAGTAAGCATAAACACATCAAAGTTTCAGTAACTTGCGGGGGTCATTGCACATAAAAAAAAATCCATTCAGGAGGATTTAAATGCTTCCAGCGTATCATGAGGCAGAAAAGAATTATATGTAGATGATATTGAAGATAACTAATTAAAAAATACAATAGATACATACTAATGGTAGTTTGCATATGTAATTATGTATATGTATCCTCTTTGACAGCGGATATTTCTGCAACAATATCAGATAATAATGATAACATTATTCTTGAGATATCTGAATATTGATACTCATTATCCAAATTGTACATTGTGTTCTTATTCTCCTCGAATAAGGATAATCTATGACAGGTCGGAATCTGGTATGATACTATGGCAATCAACCTGGATACAGACAGTTTAGTCTCCAAAATGCATTAGTACAATACCATGAATTGACAATGTCAGAAGAAATTATCACGACATGTGGATTTCTATTGGAAAAGGATGCTGGCTCACACGGAAGGAAGGAGGTGAAGCGCTCCAAACTCCTGGTTGGCAGCAGGTGGTTAAACCCTAACAGGTTGCTTGCTTTATTGATCCATATGACGTCAGGCCAAGTCTTTAACAATAATCTTACTACATTCTAATTAAAAGGAACAGCTTATCCTGATCTAGATGGCGTTAGTTGAGCCAACTCCCATGCCAGACCTGGACTGTTTGTGGTCTGGCAACCTGGACTGTTGGTGGTCTGGCATGGGCGCAGCGGAATATTTCAGCCCATGACACTCATATTGTATGCCTCTTCGGCTACGTATGTGACATATGGGATCATCTGAGTGAATCAATGAAAGTAGGCCATGGTGGCATGGGCGGCTGTGTATAACGTATGGGACCATCTAAGTCAATGAAAGCCGGCCATGGTGGCATGGGCTGAAATGCAAATTTTTAGTGTCACCGGATGAAATCTCCTAGGTGCAGCATGTGTAGCATAACCCTTATTTATTTGAGCTGAAAATTGCTGAAAGCTTTAATCTAAAAAAATTGTAACATCTTGAAAGACGTCTTAAAGAGTTCAAAAAATTATGAAAAAAATATTTTACGAACTCTAAGAAGAACTATTTAAAACCCCAAAAAATGAATACAAAGTATTACATCATTTGGCTTATACAAAAACAACAAATTTTCATTTCATTTCATTTCATTTGAGCTGAAACAAACAAGGCCATACAAGAAAAATATTTCCACTCAGATCAAACAACTGTTGATGCACACAAATATCACTCTACTAATCTAGTACAAAAGAATGACACGGTGTTATGAAATTAAAACCTCCAAAGATAAAATCAAAAGAAACATAAAATAGATTGAAACTTGAAAGATCCTACCAGCATATCTCTGTCACATGATTTTAGTTGTATGCCGAACCTCTTCATTACCCTGACAAGCTGCTCCCTGATATCAAAAACCTTCTTCTGCAGCAAAGAGCAGAGGATGTTGTTCAAAATGAGTATTGAGTATAACAAAGAAAACTATATAGTTTGGGGTATGAACATAATCTTAAGCAAAAAAGATTATGTCCTTGTGCAGTGAACACAGACCAATGCTTGGTAATTCAAAAAGTTCTTGTAGCACCACTGACTAGATTTTCCAGACTGGTAAAACCCTTTATAGATATTCAAAAACGTTACATGGTCTCCCTGTGTACATTCAAGATCATTAGCAAGGACGAAGAAACCAACCAAGAGTAAGCATAATCAAATTGCATACTTCTGACAATTTGCACATGGATGCACAGAAACACACAGGGAAGGAGACTCTCAGATGTGGATTATTGCTGGTCATATGCATTTTCAGGGTGTAATTTTTCATAGTTTTGTTCAGTAGCTAGGGGTGGGAAAAAAGCATAACACCGAACCAAAGTAACCGATTTTTTAAGTTTTTGTGTTTTTTGGTTTTCTGTTCGTTTTTATTTTAAATTTGTTTGGTTTTTCAGTTTCAGTTCAATTTTTAATATGCAGGAACCAAAAAACCCGAAAAACCGATACCCCTGATCACCAGCTCCTCAAATAGCTTGATGGCCCATCCAAAAAGACGACAACCAACTGCTTAGCGCCCTGGCCCAACCCAAAAATCCTTAGTAAGGCAATATGGCTGATGGATGGCCCATCTAAGACACCAAACCCCAACAAGCCTCCAACTCCCCTTTTCTCCCTAATCCCCCCATTCCAGCCGCCACAGGCAGCACCGCCCACATCCACAATCCCCCGTTTCAACTCCCATCTTCTCTCCATTCACATCCCAAGGCAGCGATGTAGAGCGCAGCCCAAAGGCCGAGGCATCAAGCCAGCAACAAAAGCACTGAGTATCTAGCTAGTAGCAGGATGCACTCAACGAGCTTGGCTGAGGAGGTCCGATGCTTGCAATCTGTGTTGTTTTGTTTTCGCATGTTCCATGTTAGTTCTTGACTAGTTCATTTCACATGAAATGGGATCCTGATTGTTCATTTTTTATGCTTCTCAAAGAAACTTAACTCCTTGCTTGCTTGGAATTTTGGTCTATCAATAAACCGAATTATCTGAATCGAAATATTTAGGTAAATTAGGTTCGGTTTTTTAATTTTTTCTAGACATTTTCAGTTACCATTTCACAGAAACCGAAATATTTTAAAACCAAAGAAACTGAATGCCAACCCCTGTCAGTAACACCAATGCTGTTACCAGGGCCCAAAATTCAAACAACAGTAACAAATTTTTAGTTAGCTCAAAACATTGATAGTAGCACTAGCCGATGACCACCAGTATGAGCTTACAAACCCCCAGCCCGTCATAATACATCAAACAGTACCAGAAAAAAAAAAACACCTTTCAGTATAATATTAACACGATCCATTGAGGATTTGCCCAAAAGTGAAAAACAAGAGCTGAGCATGATTTGAAATGTGATCATATATGAACTTAAACTAAAGACAAGGATTTTAATGACATGATATTCCTCTATTGTGGCCTATGGGTGTTACATACTGATTGACCACAGTAAGCACCGATATGAGTGTAAGCAAAGAATTTTGCCATAAAGTTGATCCTACAAACCTCAGCAGCAGCAAAACGAAGCTTGGCTTCATCAAATTCCTTCTTCACTCCCCTCATAGAAACCCACACAGACTGTATAAATTATTAGTGTCAAAACAATTAGAGGTTTAAAACAATAAAAAAATGAAGGGCATCTGAGGGAGAAATCCTAACTTGAACTGACAGAAATGATGCTATAGTCAATATTTCATCAGAGCATCCAAAATCATTGGCTGACAAGATCATTTTTGAAATCATGGGGTCCTGCGACAAACGAGAATATAGCCTTATTGTACATATCAATCTCTTAACTCCACAATTGGTAAAAAAAAAGATGTACAGAAAAACTGGTACAAGTATGAAAGGACAACAGATAATTTTCAAATGCGGTTGGAACATCAGCAATCATGCTCAACAGCTCAATAGAGTAAGTGTATGTCAGAAGTGATGGCTAAGTAAATTAATAACGCACCATAATTCGGAACCTCATAAAAACAAGAGGGTGCAGTAACAACAGTTCAAATTGCTTAACCACAAAGTAAATCAGTAAATCATGCCTCTAATCCTATAGGATGTATTTTAAAGTAGTAAAGCATGTATGTCCTTCATTTTTTCTTTCAACATTGTTTTATTCAATTCAGGATAATTGTTCTATTAATGTTGATCTGACCTTAATCATGATATAGTCCAATTTTACTTTTGAGAATCTCTCGTTGCATATGAATTAAATGATTCATTCAACCTACAATTAATTTCTAGTGCTATACTTTAGTCTTCTCGACCGGGAGACAAAAACACATCAAGTATTTCATACAAGTTTTTTTCTTTTTGATGAACTGTAAAAAAAGTGACATCAGTTCAACAGATACACAGCAGATTTCTTAGACCAAGTTCCCATACCACTGCAGATCAAGCAGAAAGCAACGAATTCTAAGTGGAATTGGCAGTCACCAGTTTGATCCCTCTAAAGATCTGGCTCTAAGCCAACTTCAGTCAAATTCTGAACTTTTTTTGCATTAGTTATATGGCTAGGTGCAATTATTCACTAGACATATATCATTAAATATTAATAAACAGTGAAAGCTGAGGCTGACTAGAATGAAAATGCCTAAAGTTGTTCAACCCTGATGTGAACTTAGTTCATGTATTCCACTGGGCCAAATATATTCAAGTACAAGGGAAAGAAAAATAAGCAAATCTCCTATACAATGTACCCTTAAAGCTGAGGCTGACTAGAATGAAAATGCTTCGTTCAACCCTGATGTGAACTTAGTTCATGTATTCCACTGGGCCAAATATATTCAAGTACAAGGGAAAGAAAAATAAGCAAAGCTCCTATACAATGTACCCTTAACAAACCCAAACTCAGAAACAAACTGATTTGACTTAGTTACCATGGTGAGACTAACTTACCACTACAGGAAACGATTTGCTGCTTCAGCTTTTTTAATTAGCTAATTTCAAA
Source organism: Raddia guianensis (assembly GCA_036346415.1). NCBI lineage: Eukaryota > Viridiplantae > Streptophyta > Magnoliopsida > Poales > Poaceae > Raddia > Raddia guianensis. The sequence continues at coordinate 33,671,790 of CM070534.1, forward strand.
AGGTTCGGAAAACTAGATACAAATTTATCAGAACATAGTATTAAGCTACACATACCAGAGGGACCTCAGCAACTTGAAAACCAATAGGTACTGTTAGTTTGGCATCTTCATCAAGGATTCCTAAGGAAAATAGAACTTCGAGAGCCCGAATCATTGCTTCTGGTGATGGAGAAGCTGGCCAATCAAATCCCAAAATGTTGTCTATGCCCAGTGCTTTTAACTGTCATCCCAAAATAAAATTCAACACCGTGTTATATTAATACCTAGCCTTACAAACTAAAACAAACGAACCAACAATATTTTCCATCATAAGTTTCGCAACTCAAAAGAAAATTAATCCAGTATGTTATATGCATAGGACACACTTCAGTGCAAACTTTTCAAAGAAATTGAGTTTGAAATATGCAGTGTGCAACGGTGCATTACTCTGGAAATAGACAAGGGAAGATACCTGTACTATGCATGAAACAAGGTTAGACCTTTGCATTTCTGGAATGCCTTCCAAATGCATTTCATTTAAATAATATTCCTCTGTATAAAGCCTGCAGGAGGTATCAGCTAATGAGATGCACAGAAACTGTGAAATATTAAAGGCCCAAGGTAAAAAGATATTACAGTCCACATTCCACAAAATTCTGAATCATGAATGTACAGAATTTCAAAATCAAGGGTGCAAAAAGAACATCATAGTAGACAGAAAAAAAAGCAATCAACTAACCATCCAGAGAAAACAAACCAAGGTAAAGAGGAGCATGAAAAAAATTAAATACAAGTGAGTTCAGAATTCAGAATTAGGTGCAGTAAAAATACACCAGCATAATTAACCAATATGATTGCCATCATAAAGAAAAACATAAATAAAAATCACAAAGCATCATTGATTCATTGTCCACTACTTCAATTACTAAACAGTTCAGCATACCTATAGCACTTCCCAGGTCGGACTCTGCCAGCTCTGCCTGCTCTTTGCCTTGCAGATGCTTTGGATATTGGTGCAACAACTAAACTCTCAATGTCCGAAATCTGTGCCAAAAAGACATATATTCATGGTACAAGGAAATATTAAACCAAACAACTGCAGAAAAAAAATTACACCAAATAATTTGATCTCTGTTTTAGTTGACCAGCCTAGTTTTAGGAGGAGGTATTGAACTAAATAAGTAAATAACACCACCTGGAGGAATGTGTCAGCACAAAAGTGTGACATAAATAACTTTAAACGTTAGCGAATAAAGAAAATCAAGGCACAGTTGTATTTTTAGGGATTGGTGAAAACACACCTAAACTATTCAGAACGGTTCATTTTGCTTGATCTCACGGTCCAGTGATCTCTTAACCCCTAGGAGGTAAGATGGATGAATACTGGAGATTTTCGCCACTGACACTCCTTAAAATTTGCATTATGGGGCACTATCGTCGACTTAGATGATCCCAAAACGTCATAGGCACAAGTTGTGAGGTGTGCGAATTAAGTGTCATATTCTGGAATTTATCAGATGAATACAACTTGACCGTACATATTTGATCCAACCGCCCAGCACTCTTTTAGCCTAATGGGTAAGATGGAGTGAGGTAGAAAGGCTCGTATTTTTCATAAGTTGAATTCACTCATCTGGATTGCCTTTGCAGATACAGAATAGTCACTGGATGATGGAATCAAGGATTTCTAAAGGCAATAAAAGTGTAGATTTTATGATGGTGGCATATACCAAGTGAATGGCACTAGCAGACCAGAATTTGACCTTTTCAGATCATTACATCACTTGCCATTCAAATTTGGCACAAACCTATGAAAAAGGAACAAATTTAAAGCTATATCAAAGATAGCCAGGTTGCAGTACTGAACAGAACATACCGGATTATAACACTTCTGCTTGGAAAACCCACTATCAACAACATACACCACACCCTGCACAATATTGATAGATATCAGCCAAAATCGACATAATACTACCTCCTTTTTTATGTCACTTTCCACATTGACACAACTTCCAATATACAATTTTCACTATTACTTTTCTAATAAATGTAAGTAACGATAAAAAAAATAGTGATATCAAAGTATTTTTGAGATAAATCCAGTAATACCATTTCCACATAAAATCCAAATATTTTTTTATATATTACTAGCCTAAGTTTTAAAAAGTTAACTATGCAAGAATTTTGAGATAAATATAGTAATACCTTTCCATATAAAAACCCATTTTTTTATATATTAGCGGTACGGGTTTTAAAAGGCTGACACCGTGCATTCTCAAACATCTAAAAGAGAATCGGAATGAATATTTTTCAGCAAAAAGCCATGCAATACCTCAAGAGTTAATGATGTTTCAGCAATGTTGGTTGATATCACAACTTTCCTTTTCCCTTTTGAAGTAGGAGTAAAAATGAGATCCTAGAAAACCAAAGAACAACAGATAGTATCAACATGGAGCGCAGCAAATCACAGCATATTTTACTATAGGGTTGCACCAACTAATGAGAACTTGTTACTTGATCTCCCCGTGGAAGGCCAGAGTATAAGGGCAAAATCAGCAGGTCTGAAAGTCAATGTAATATGAATGCATTAGAAATCATAACTTACTACCACAAACAGATTATTTGGTAAGAACGTAATGTCCAGACATCCATTTCCAATACAACCTATTTAATCCTCTGGAGTTTTGAAGTGATTAGTAAATATTAGCATAGCTAATTTCAATATTCTATATGATGCAGAAAAACATTACCAAAATAGTGTCTTCCACGGTGTTGGATTTCTTCATTTAGCAACTTAATAGAAGCATCTATGTCATCCTGGCCAGTTAAAAACACCAAAATATCGCCTGGTTGCTCCTGCCAAAATTTATCAATGAGTAATGATAGAAGAGAACTATTCAACAAATGGGAGGAGCGGGAGACAAGAGTTTAAATAAAAAAGGACAAATATATGGTAATCCACAGTTCCATACTACCGTAATACTGTAATGATGAATGATTGCAGTTCCATATTCACCTAATAGATTACAACATTATCAAAAGAATAGGGTGTCATTCTTTTTGCCTTATCTTATCTTCGTATCTTTGACTTTCCCACCTAGGCGAAAAGAATGAAACCTAAGAAAACTATGTCTGTTCGTCAGATAGCCTATGAGCTTACCACGAAGCCACATCTAAAAACTCTTAAAAGTAATATAAACGAAGCCAACCAGCTTCGAGAAGTAGATTTAAGAACATCACGAAGTTCAGCTTAACATTCAGCTCACTCCAACTCAGCCCACTTATTCATTTAGCTCGCAACTCCGAGCATGCTATTGACTTTCAATGCTTACAAAACTGAGCATACAGTTGCACCAGTAACTTCTGCTAAAATAGAGTGACAAGTAATGACAAATAACCTCCATTCACATAAGTCAGTGATAGCAAAGCTGTCCTAGCTGCAGAGGTGTCAATTAAGGCCATGTTTTTAGCTGAAACCAGCGGTAGAATATAATCTGAAAAATTATGAACCCTCAACAAAGGGTTTGGAAGGTCGAAATAATGTTAAAACAATAGTTTTGATATCTTTGAGAAAAAAACACCAAAATCATTACAAAATTATTACAAATTGCTGTTCCGTTTGGCTTGTACAAAAATAACAAATTTCTAGCGGTAGCTTTAAATTTTAATTTAAGCTGAAAGAACAAGGCCGTTGTGCTAGCTGCAAAGTTGTGTCTAAATTTTGAAATAGCAATCTGAATAAGCTTGACATTTTGTTTTATTAGAAAAGGAAAATAGCTTAAGAGAAGTAAATGATAACTGTTAACACTTAAATACATTACAGTAAATCAATGGACCAGGTAAATAAAGTATAATGCAAAAGTACGAAGTGATGAAACAGTGTCTTAATAAGCAAAATAACCTACATGACATCTGTTGCTTATTAGCCATAAAAAATGACTAACCTTTTCATGAATAAGGAGGAACCTACATGACATCTGTTGCTTATTAGCCATAAAAAATGACTAACCTTTTCATGAATAAGGAGGACAGTATTCACAGCAGATTGCAAGTAGTCTGAGACAGGTTCTTCAACATAATGAATTTCCACTGTATAACCTTTACCCTGTAGAATCAAACTATACTTTCATCAATAAGGAGAGTTCTCCATGTTTATTTGTTCTTTAGAAGAAAAAATACTTCGACAGAAAGGATAGCAGGTTCTGGGTTGGGCAAATGATCAGCAGACTCAAGCAAGGTATTCTTTCGCCTGTACATGAAAGGGGAAGTTCAAACATCAGGCCTAACAGCATATGACATTAATCACCAGACACCGATGCACACATCAGAGCTAAAAATTGCATCCTGATCAGCAATAGATATAACTATTTGTACATTTACTGTAGACATTCTTTAGCAAGGGATTTAACAAGCTCCAAAAAAAGTACCCGCAAAGAATGGCAACAACATGAGATTTCTACTGGTGCCAGTATGCTAGATTTACATCATGTGATAAAGTTACAAGTATAGGGAATAATTTAGAGCCCTGGCAGTTATGAAAGAAGCTATCTTACAAGTTTCAATGTATTTGATATGTAACTACGCATCTTCATGCAGACTATCTATATGACTAAATTGCTCTCTTGAGGATTTCCTGCTAGCTACAATGTACATGTTTATAGTGTTACTCGGACACCCATGCCCTATTTTTTTTTTGCCGTGTTGGACACCTGGACACCGTGTAGGATTCCGACACCTACGTCTGATTTCAAGTGGTATTTGGCGTGTCAATTTTTTTTTGTGAATCGGACACTCACGCCCGAGTCGTACATTGACACCCACACCCGTGTCCAAGTAACACAGATGTTTTACTTGCTCAGGCTATAGACATAAAGAAATGGTGTGCAAAGGTGAAAGGATATGAAACTATTTCTTACTAGATAGGGAATAACCTAATGTTGAAAAAGGTTGACATTGATCTTGCTTCAATCGTTGCAGAGGAAATGATTAGACGCAACTCAGGCCGACGGCGTTGAATCTGGTTTGTTCATGTAGAGATACATGAATAATGGTAAACAAAACAACATGATAAGAAATCAGACTTGCGTATTCAAAATATGCAAACCTTTTTCAAGAGTCCCAACAACATGTCGGTCGAAATGGATCTTTCATGAGCTTCATCCACCATAATTACACTGACAAAACAGAAAAATGTGGAATAATGTCTGAAAAAAAGAAACCAGTATGGAACCTTGCAAGACAACAAATTCAATAATTTGTGAATGTATTGTCCTCCACTAGAATTCTAGAAAAGGGCTTTTATCCATTATGAGTATCACAGTGTACAGCCAGGATAAAGACATCTATTTATACAATTGGATCAAATATGGTTGAGTAATCATGACAAGGAGACAGTGAGCTATTTTGGACTTGCTGCTTATGGTCATACCAATATTGAGGGTAATAAGCTGGTACCTATATTTACTCAGAAGAGGATCCTCCATCATTTCTCTAATCAGTACCCCATCTGTTAGAAATTTGATCATTGTGGTACCCTGTCAAAAATCAGGTAGATCATAAGCAGGTTAATAGGGCAAGAAAGCCAATATATTCTACTTTGGCCCCCCAAATTTTTATTATGTTTGTTTATCTCAAGGGCTCAAGGCACAACTATTCTATACCCCCTTCTTCCGATACCTCTCGTTCTGAACAAATTCCCTTTCCCCGTCCCTCCCTGCTTGAATCGAATTCCCTCTTGTTACATGCTTTCCCACTCCTCTCTAAAACTGATTCATCAATAAAATCTGTTAAACTTAAATATCAATCGATTCTCGCTGAAACCTCTCTACAGTAGTAATGTCGCATGGAACATGCACCAATGTAGATAGTTGTGCCTTGAATCCAGTCATATAAAAGCTCTATCTCGTAGTAACACCACAAAGGACATGCGGTAAAAAATGATATTTACACAGTAACGCAGGGTAGTACACCTCTAAAATCCAATAATACTTGTCTCGTAGTAAAGTTGCAAGGAACATGTAGTAACATCTGGTGAAAGGTACACATAATCGTCTAAGCATCAAAGGAGATGTGTGACCATCTAGGCATCAAAAGGAGATGTGTGAGTGGGAGGAAGTAGTGATACTGCACTGTGCAGGATGGTTAGTACACATTTCTAAGTGTGAAGAGAGACCTGGGAGTTTTCTTTGATTGCAAATTTTGAACTGCAGCATCTCTAACATCAGATCTGCTATCTGTTTGGCTGTTTGCACAGGTGTTTTGGAAGTTACAACCTTGGCAAAATGAGATCTATGTTGAATATGTTTTGATGCTACACAGATCCTGTTACAAATTAAGGCCATCTTTAATGGTATACCCTTTTTGGGACCTTTGTGTTGGTGTTGGGTCACAAAGGGTCCCAAAAAGGGTATTACAAAAGGTCCCAAAAAGAATATACCATTAAAGATGCCCTAAAAGTCTACCATTTGGGCTGCTGAATTTTCTAGACAAGAGAGATGACATGGGAATGCCTAGAAGCCAGTGGTGGGATATGACAGGAGGTGCAGGTGGAAGTGGTTGCCTAGGTTTTCTTCGACATGCTTTGACCAAGGTGGGAAGTGGCCTGTTGTCCATGGGAAGGGAAGGGGTATAGAATAGTTATTCAGTTATTCCATATGGGATATAGCCTAGCCTCACTATAGAACTGTATAAATACTACAGTGTTTCATATTTCAAAATTCAAATGTGAAGTGGAGCAAAAAAGAAAATTTTATAATACCGGATTTGTTTGATCTTCAAATCGGATTGTATACCCAACTTCCTCTCCAAGCTTGACACCTATTTCTTCAGCTACTCTTGATGCAACTGACTGTTCAAATTATTTAAATGGGTTAAAAAAAGGCAATGACCAGAAAAGAGAAGAGAAAAAAAGACAAGCAAATGTAGTCTAAAACAGAAAATATCTTTCAGAACAGGAACATTAAAGTAAGAAATCAGTTTGTGATAAAAGTAAAACTTACACCTTAACTACTATCCATAGACCATAAGGATCTGCTGACTGTTGTATAATAGGATGTGAGAAATCACTATAGAACCACAGTTATAAGTCTTTCAGCAGGATAATCCAATGTTGCGTTGGTACATAGAGATGTTATTCAATGGACATCATTTTACCAGGATATATCCCAAAGTTAAAAACATCAATAGTTCAATACATGTTTGAGCAAGAATAACCATAGGCAGTTGAAACCCAGTTTTCTACAGCTGCCACTGAATGTCTAAACAGCTAAAATGATGAGTTGAGAGATTCGAGAAGCTCAAATGTGTCTTGAGAACTTTGTGAAGCAACTTCAAGATATTCGAAAAACGAAGCATTCAGAAACCAAAGCATTTGGCTAAGAAACAGCAAAATAGCATAAGCCAAAGAGAAACAGGGGCAAAGTCAGCACTAAAAATTTATCCAAGCACGCAGGCACCTACCATGAATTGATTTTTTTCTATTATGTTTGATGAGTAATTGCAAGACATGCCATCATAATACCAGGACTGGCATTACTTGATGTCTACTTAGGACTTTTTCCAATTAGAAGGGCAAAGGCATGTTTGTTAGGAGTACTGGACTACATTCCATGTATGTACAGAATTACACATGTGGGCATCTCCAATAAAATATATGTTAAGAGCAAAATTGTCGTATCATATGAGATTAAAATGGTATACTTTTTTATAACAAAAAGAATAATATGCATCACAATTTCATCGGATGGTCAAATGGTCAAACACAAAGATCATTTGACAACTAGTTTTGCATAGCATTCAGAGAAGGCTGTGCAACTGAATATATATATTTTAAGAACACTAGATACCTGCACAGCCAATCGTCTTGGCTGGGTACAACCTATCAGACGACCACCCTCAGCCCAACCAGCCTCCTTAAGGTACTGATCCAAAAAAAACAATGATGTTAGAAATGAAACATTAATTGCCAATTTTACAAGGATAAATTATATGGTACATGCTGGTTTGAAGGGCATTTATGCATGAAAGTTTAGTGGCTTATTTTTTTAATATAGTACAGACTAACATTTTAACCAATAACACCAAACTGTTCATACAGCTTTCTGGTTATATACATGAAAGCTGAAATTCTAAAATTGGGGCATGGCTAGAGCAAACTGCAAATAAAAAGGGAACAGAAAGCAAAAAATTACTGTATACAGTGAAAGTTTCTTCGTGTTATTCTACAAAAGCTTAGTTTCAAAATGAGGTTTTACAGGAACCACAACACTCCATAAACTATCATTTCAATTTTTTTCTAGAATTTATGGTGTTAATGTAGCGCTAAAAATGGTTTGCAAGATTGTGCCCATTGAGTCTGCACTATATATGTTTCCTTTAAAGTTAACCATATTACTGTGGTCATTGCCAGATAAAAACAACCAAGCAGTCCAACAATTATAGGATAACATGCAGCCATAAATGTGAAGGAAAAATGCCAACAAGGCAACATGTAATTATTTGATAGACAGCAACTGCTTGAGAATAAGGAGAATTTTACTTGGAGACTAATACTAGATGCCATGAGTGAAGAATCTGGTTTAGTACTGAGTTGTGGGAGGAAAAAAAAGCAGGAGGTTAAGTGCAAAGGGGGTGCAAATTTGATCTAACAAAAAGTCCGGTAAAAAAACTATTTGCTAACAAGCTAAACATTTGTATCACCTCTTGCGATTTTTTTGGCCCTACCCCCGCTGCTCCTTTTTATCTAACAATGGTTCTAGACGATGTATAGGCCATTTTCATGTCTTCATGATTAGTTGATTAGACAGCTCTTCCATTACAGCACCTAAGTCCTAAGACACCTGAGCGCTCTTATCACCAAAAGTACATCACCAGTAACAGACACGGCTCGCCAGGGCACAGGACTAGCACAAGTGCCAGATGTTCGATCAAATGGCTCGCATGGAGCAGCGATCCCCTAAAGCTGAACGAAATTCCCAAATCTGCCACCGCAGCAGTAGGCCAACAACGATCACTGCCGCATTCGCGAGATAATACTCCCCCTCCAAGCCTCTCCTCTCATACTCGACGCTGGCCGCTAGCTGATGCTGCACACCCCCGCTAGCTGCTGCTGCCTCCGCTGGCCATTGCTGCTGCTCCTTTTTCTCTGCGTTTGCTGCTGCTGCTACTCGCTTAGTGCTCTGCTCTATATGTCACGTTAGTCTTTATACAATTGAACATGTCCTTCATGATCGTTGTAGTTAGTGCCTTGAGATAGAGCGCAGAGCGCAAAGAAATAAATCCCCAATTCTATTGGCACCCACAGGCTACAGGCTATTCAAGAAAAAACGCTTAGAGCAGGTACCTGAGGGATCTGTGTGGATTTGCCGCTGCCCGTCTCACCGACGATGATGGTTGTGGCGTGCCGTTCCACCAGGTAGAGGATGGCCCTACGGTACTTGTACACCGGCAGCCGCTGCCGCTGCCTCTCCAAAGACGCGTACCCAAACCTGCCTCCCAACCCAAAAGCAACAGAGGCATCAGCACGCAGCCACGGATTTTAGGAACCACTTGCAGCGAGCACGATGGCCGAGAGCGGAGCGTGGAAGAGCGGGTTTAGGGTTTGGGAACGCGCACCCAGAGGAGGAGGAGGAATCGGTACTGGTCGGGAGGAAGAGGACGCCGCCCTCCTCGTCGTCGACGAGCGAGGCGCTCGGCTTCTCCGACCCCGGCTTCCAGAACCTCGACATGGCCCTCGCTCCGGGCCGCCGGCGATGGCTGGGAGCCTGGGAAGGGGTTGGAGGGGAGGCGGGAGTCCGGCGAGAGTGAAGTGCGAGGCGAGGGGAGCCGGAGGAGAGACAGTTGGGACTTGGGAAGGCTAAACGGGTTTTGTGGCCCATTGGTGATATCTCATTTTGAGGCCTGTCACGCGTGGGCTAGTGGGCTGCAAGGATTTTCTGTGGGTCGAAGGAGCTACATAAAGGCCTGGTTTGTTTCAGAACTATAATCTGAAAAGTTTTGATCACTCGAAATACGTTTTGAAGAGTTCTAATAATTATGAATTTTAAAAAATATTTTATGAACTCTAATGATAACTATTTAAAACAACATAAAAGTTACTGCAAAGTATAACATTATTTGGCTTATATAAAAATAGCAAATTTTTATTTCATTTAATTTAATTTAACCTAAAACAAACAAGGCCAAAAGCCCATTCTGCGGGGTAGTTTGATGCAGACGATCATTTTGTGCGCTTATAACTTTTTTTTGGCACTCTTCCCGTAATATGCTTTAATATTTATCACTTACCTATAAATTGAAAAAATATATTTTAAAATTTTTTATCTTGAAACCACACTTTAGAAAACTCAAAAATAACTGAGACAAAACAGGGGGCTTTTCAATTTACCTTGAAGTGGCTTCTTTAGAGCATATACAAGGGTGCATAGACAGTTGTCTAGCTATATTTGTATTCACATTATTTATAGATTTGTACATAGACCATATGTAAAATATCAGCAAAACAATCCACTTATGTGATTTAAGTGTTAATAAGATCTATGCCTTACTCAATTTCACACCGAGAGAAATGTTAGATAAATCTCAATGCAAAACTGACGGTGGCATAGATCTAAACAACCCTATATTTAATGGGCTACTTGCAACCATATCATTGTAATGCTTTCGCTTTGTTGAAATGTCGCTCGATGAGTTATTACATGTGTTTCTAGAGCCCACATGTCGTTACTACATTGAGTGGCATTTTTGCAAAAACAACAATTTTATAAGGGTTAATTTCACTGTTGCCATTATTGAACAGCCCGTTAGCACGGTTGCCATTTTTCGACCGCCTCAAGCAGAGATGCCATTTTAACAGTTTTCCTCTCCCAAACGTGCCATTATGGGGCTTTACAGGGTAAAATACATGTTAATACATAAGAAATACTGGGCTGACAGGTGGGTCCCACCTGTCAGCCCCTCCACCTTCTTCTTCCTCCCTCCCCCTCTCTCTCTCTGCCCAAGCCCCGCCGCCGCCAATGAGAGCCCCGCCACTGCGTCATGGCCTCACCTCGCACCTCGCGGGAGGTCGTTAGTGGCAAGATCACGGGAGGTGGCGTGGGCGGTGGCAGTGGCTCTCGGCGATGAAGGGCGGCGATGCATGGCGGGCGGCTCGGAAGTGGCGGCGCAACGCGATTGAGGGGCGTGGGAGCTGCGCAGAGGGGCGAGGAAGGCAAGGGAGGCGGCCGTTTGGCTCGGGAACCGCCGGTGAGCCTCCATTATCGATTTCCCCCAAACTTGACCTAAATAGCCAAATTCAAAATTGCGCGCACCTCGGTCGATTTGGCTTCGAATCTTTGCTTCCTCGAGCTCACTTGAGGTCGTCCGCACCTAGCCCTAGCTTTGTGCCAGCCAATTCGGCCTCTAGCCACCGCCGCCATTAGCGCCGCCACCTAGCTCCGCCTCCGCTGCCGCCTAGCTTCTTCCCGAGCTAAACCGCCGCCTCCCTTGCCTTCCTCAGCCCTCCGCGCAGCTCCCACGCCCTTCAATCACCTCGCGCCGCCACCCTCGAGCCGCCTGCAACCCGAGACTCGTGAATCGAGACCGCGCTTGACATTTTCACTGTGAATCGAGCTCGTCGGCGAGGGCTCGTTGGCGGGGGTCGACGATGGCGGGAGCTTCGTCGTGAGGGCTCGCCAGCGAGGCTCGGCAATGGCGAAGCTCGCCGGCAGTGCAGAGAGACAGAGAAGAGAGAGAGGATTGAGGAGGATGGAGGAGGAAGGAGCAATAGAGCATGACATGTGGGACCCACGCGTCAGACCGTATTTGTAATGTATTTGGGACATGTATTGCCCTGTAAAGCCCCATAATGGCACGTTTGGGAGAGGAAAACTGTTAAAATGGCATCTCTGCTTGAGGCGATCGAAAAATGGCAACCGTGCTAACGGGCTGTTCAATAATGGCAACAGTGAAATTAACCCATTTTATAAAGCATGAGTGCAATTTTTTTCATTCTCATGCTAAGTCAGCTAAATGCATAGTGACAAATCTGGGCCAACAAAGACAACATCGAGTTGTCCATAGCAGGATTTCTCATCCTATCTCTCACGGTCACGGGTGGCTTAAAATCTAAAAAAATGTATGAAAATTTTACTATGCATTAAATTACTAAACCACTGAATTTGAAATAGATATATTTTTTGTAATGTTTTAAAGAAGTTCATTTGTTTTATGATTTGTTTTGTACATTATAAGGTTTGTGGTTTTTTATGGACTTTTTAAAATAATTGGAGGGTGTATAATGGACTTATTTAAATTACAAATGACAAAAATATCTTTAAAACTATCGTAGAGGTTATTTTCTCTAGTTTTTATAGTTGAGTTATATAAAATGGATCATATCATAGTTTGGGGATTAAATAGACTTTCTCGATAGTTCAGATATATAAGATGAACTTAATTATTTATTTACCATATAATAATTAATTTGAAAAATACTAATTTTGAGAGGGTGCAAGAAAGATGCACACAAACTCAGCGCGCGCACACACACATGCGTGCGCTAAACACACGTCAGAAACTGTAAAACTAATATCAAAACACGTGTTTACGCGCATTCACTACTAATAATATTTAGTAACAAACGAATAAAAAGCATGAGAACCATGGATTGAACCCTCGTTTTATAACTCTCACAACTAAGGGCTTGTTTGGCAACAAAATTTTTGAAAACCATGGTTTTATAATACTATGGTTTGTGTTTTGCTATGACCATGAAATACTATGGTTTTTCAATACTATGGTTTGCTAGCACAAGTGAGAAAACTTTGGGTTGGAGTGGAGTCTACAATACTTCAAAAATGCCATAGTATTGCCAATATCATAGTTTTCAAAACAGAGTTTTTGAAGTTGCTTCCAAACACCTCATTGCCAAAATACCATGGTATTCTCCAAAACTATGGTTTTGCCTCGAAACTATGAAAATACTTTGTTGCCAAACAGGCCCTAAAATGCTATCAGCTAAGTTACGGTTAGTAACTCGATGACTCAGTTCTCTGAAATTAGTAAAACCTTCTAGCTTGATCGGGGCATCAGTTTGCAAGCTCTCTCCCTTCGGAGCAGCAGTGTGCACCTCTCAATCAGTGTGGAATAAAGCCAGCTCACATAGCTAGTTTGATCTCCATTTGACATAGCTCAAGTCACCCATGTCTTCTGCGGCTGTTTCTCTGAACTACAACATTTTATAACTTTTCAAAACCGTTTCTTTAAAATCTTGAAACTCAGCAAAACTCTTGACCTCTACAAACTCTTAAAACTCAACATTTCAGCCAACGCCGGTCTAAACTGGATCCTAAATTAAATGCGCCATGACAGGGCTCTCCCAGACTCCCATCGTTTCGGATGAGGTTTCTTCACATAAATATTGTTCCTCAATCAGAAGAGTTAATAGGCGGTGATCAAGTACGTATTCATATCATTCATCGTATGTATCGATCTCGATTTATCGAAGGAACAGCGCGTCAATTGGTCGAGGTTCCATGCACGTCGCTGCTTTCCGCCGTTGCACGGCAAAAGTTGTGCCAAATTGATACTTATGCATGGCAGCATGGGGTCGATGGTCCTAGTCGAGTTCTCCTCCTTTTGATATTTCTAATGCTTGGATTGGACAAGCTAGGTAGCCAGGTAGTGATTTCATGGATACTTCTATATATGCAATCAAAGAGGGATTTTTTTTCATGAGTGCCATTATAAAGTTCCAATACCTCAGAAATACCATTACAAAACGCGAAATGTTATTCATGTCATTCTTTTTGCAAATAACTATCACATATGCCATTGTCAGGGTTTTTTTAAACTTTTTAGTATATACGAGGTTCGAATACACGACGAAATACAGAAATACGCCCCCTGACAGGTAGGGCCCACCTGTCATTCTCAAATCAGCTCTTCATCCCTCCTCCTCCTCCTCCTCCTCTCTCTATCTCTCCCATCTAGCTCGAACAACGGCCGGCGAGCTCCTCGGCGGCGGCGCGACGGCGAGCTCCTCGCCGGGCGGCGGTGAGGCAAAGAAGCGAGCTCATGGAGGTGGAGCTCACGCGCTGTGATGGCGGCGGCGGCGCGACCTGGCGGCAGACGATGGCGAAGCTCCCGGCCCACACGAGCTCATGGCGGCGACGGCGAAGCCCCGCGGCGCAAGCTCGGCGAGGAGGCGGCGGCGCGATGTCGAGCTCCCGACGGCGGCGGTGGCGGCGGCGTGAGCTCGCAGAGGCGGCGGTGAGCTCTGTCGGCGGCGAGCTTATGGAGGCGGCGGCGGCGGCGAGCTTCGGTGAGGTGGGAGGTGGGAGGGAGAAAAGGAGGAGGAAGAAGAAGATGAGAGGATGACACTTGGGACCCACATGTCAGAAACATATTTTGATTGTATTTTAGTTTTGTATATCTGGTAAATCTTCCGTAAAACCTGGCAATGGCATATATGATAGTTATTTGCAAAAAGAATGGCATGAATAATATTTTGCGTTTTATAATGACATTTCTGAGGTATTGGAACTTTATAATGGCACTCATAAAAAAAATCCATCAAAGAGACGGATGGTCAAAGATCTGGCCAACAAAACTTGATTGCAGTCCGTGCTAATTGTAGCGATCGACGAAAGAACTCGAACGGGTCTTCCCTATCTTTTATCTAAAACATCATCTATACCCCAGTCTATTTATCCTACACAATTTAGACTACCAACCAAATGATTTCTTCCCTCTAAACTCACTTGTATCTCACTACACAAAAAAAGACATTTGTGTCGGTTCAAAACTGGTCGTCTATGCTGGTTTTCAAATCGACACAAATAAAGGCGGGTCATTTGTGCTGGCACAAAAGGTTATTTGTATTATTTGTGCCGGTTCTTGGCTAGAACCGGCACAGAGGAGACTTTTTTTTCAAAACACAATTTTGGCATAAAAATTAGTGAAATACTCCCTTTATTCTTTTCTATTTGTCATCGTTAACTTTTAGACATGCCTTTTGACCATTCGTCTTATTAAAAAACTATTCAAGTATTATTTATTTTGTTATATTTTGTTTTATCATTAAAGGTATTTTAAACATGACTTATATTTTTGCATATTTGCACTAAATTTTTGAATAAGACAAATGGTCAAAGGACATGTTTAAAAGTCAACGACGACAAATAAAAAGGAACGGAGCGAGCATATCCGATCAATATTATTTATATCTAATTTGGTTAAATCATCTACACTATTATAATCGATCTTATTGTAATTAAGGGTGTAGATTTTTTGATTGTTTATATTTGTTTTAATTAACACGGTAGCTCTGTTTGCTTCTGGTTTAATTATATAAAAGATAGATAGATATTAGAAATCTAACGTTCGGAATTGGCTCATTGAAAAGAACGCTATGATTTATCAATAATGTAAGCCGAACATTCAAAATCCGACCCTCCCAATTCCCAAAGCTTCGAAATCCCGACTGTTCAAAGTAAACGAGTCCATGCAAAACAGGCATAGAAGACTTGACATACAACTGCATGCTTTTATGCACAAGCACAAGCACAAAAGCACAAGAAACTTGGGATTAATGTCCACATAAGATTGTGTTTCGATAAGAATATATGCATTAATCATTTAATCAGCGTTGTTCGTGTACGATTTCGATACGTAGCTAGATGCTATGATAATTTTGATTCGCTGAGGAGCAGGTGCTTTAAGTTTTTAAAGAATTAACTATATTTTTTCAGGAGTAAATTACATCACAAGTAAATAAAGTTGGTTGGAGTTCTCGCTTAGCTACATCAACTATGAAACCAGGCATTAACTGTGCATAATGTTGGTTAGGCTACTCATGGCAGGTCCAAACTACTTTTGTCAGCCGGTTTACGTCGCCTACCAGCAAACGTGGATCAAACTTTGCATTCAAACCCCTGAAATAGTAGGATGCTTGCAGTACAACATTTGTATAAAAGCCCTTGTACATTCAAAAAATTGCAACATAGATATGTAAAAAAAGGATATCGCAGCATCATTACAAGTAGAATATATGAAAAAATTGATAAATCTGGCACATAATTTAAAAGCACATGATAAGTCAAAGCACAAGATAAACCAACATGACCCATCATACTTTATAAGCAAAAGATGATGTTTCACTCTTAAGTGCGGATATGCACATACTGTAGCAACCAAAAGTTAGACCCTCCACAAGTAATGTATAACCAGCCATCAAACCAGATATGCACATACTGTAATGCTATCAGTATGTAGTTTGCAGTGCATACATGCACTTCATAGGTACTAAACACGATATAAGAGATTTAGTTTGTAGGATTTGGTTAAGCAAAAGTCAGGCCCACCTTATACGTTGTACAACCATCGAACTAGCCTACTTCTTGGCCTTCTTACGCATCCTTGCTTTTCCCTCTTTAGTTGCAGTTGTGAAACGAACTGGAGCTGTTGGTGGAGCATTCTCCTGGATGAAAGATGATTCACCCAGTGGTGGAGGATGGGGGGTCACACTTTTAAATTGTAAGCTCTGCGCATGAAGTGAATAATTAGCGAAACATGCAGTGAATGAAAACAGAGGTACTGAGACAGAAGTTACCTCAGTTGTGAGATATGTAAGCATGTTTGAGCTTAGTTGTGACATTACATGGTAATTTTCTAGATCTGGGTCCATGGCAGTCTGCAAGTGTAATGTAGTGAATAATTAGTGAGACATGTAGTGAATAAACACAGTGTTAGTCAAGCTTACCAAGTTGTCAGCATCTTCCAAATCTTCATCAGCATCTTCAAGAATTGATTTTTCCTTTCTTTTTGAAGGTTTAGGTGGCTTCTTTCCTACTGTTTTGATTGGGCAACCTTTAGAATTGTGATCTGATACTTTACAATAGGAGCAATGCATCTGGGAACTGTCGACGATTGGGATATCGGACCCAAGTCAACTAAGGTTCTTGAGGAAAGGGAGATAGAAGACCTGCCAAGCTATGCGAATAGCGATCAACGAACAACAGGGAGACACAGGGGTTTTTATCCTGGTTCAGGCCTCTCAGGGGAGATAATAGCCTTACGTCCAGCCTTTCTTTATATCAAAGAGAATTACAAGGTGGAAACTCGACGAGACAGACAGATCTCGGCGAGTATTATGCGACAATACAATGATGCTTGGTACAAACTCGTGTATCTCTCTCCTTTACACGCTGTAGAGGCCTTGTTTATATAGTGTTGAGCAAACCGACCTACCAAGGGATAATCAGGCCGGGCTAATTAGGAGATCGTAACGAACTCATACATGCCAAATATATCCCGAGGTAGATAAGACATACTCCAATTCTTGGGGATCACGACATCTATTCCAATCCGGGAAACCACGTTCGTGTATTCACGTAGCCGTGCAGAACTCTTGTTCGAGTAGGACTCAAACAGGAATCCTAGGCCATTATGCACCGTGCCAACTAGGAAGCTATTCGGCAGGATGCACATGGGCCTGATAGAACCTTCTAGAAAACTGGGCCCTAGTAGGCTGTTCGATTGGGCCGTCAGGGAGTGGGCCATGGCAATGGGCCGTAATTCAATCCCCGACAGGAACCATGTTTGCTCATCTTCCCCTGTACAACTTGTGGATGTTTTCTTTTGCATCTTCTAGGTCTACCAACCTTTTTATCATATTTTGATGGATGAACCATGCAACCATTTTGCTTCTCCCAAGCACTCCTATCACTGCATGGCCAAATGTTCTGGTCATATGCATGAACATAACTCTCAATGGAGTAGCAGTTAGCAACCATTTCTTCTGGTGATAGCCTGTCATGCCTAAGACATGCAATAGCATAACAACATGGGATTCCAGTCAAATCCCATCTCCTACAATCACGGTGTTTATCATTGAGGTCCACAATGTGTTGAACTTCCCTATGCTACACTTGAAAGACACCCATGCCTGCTGGTATTGTGTAGCATATATTGGACATGTCTGCATTTTTGTCCAACTTTTTCTTGATTTTGGGGCAAATGGTGCCTTGCCATTTGGTCACCTCCTGTTGTTTGTTATGGACCCTTGTCATGCATTATGATTTGATCCTCTCAAGCATACTTAAGATGGGCGGTTCTCTAGCATCCAATATGTACCTTACACAAATGAAGAACGATGATAAAACAAGCATATAATGAGAAGTGCAATGTAGAAAAAACATTATTGTGCACATTAAGAAATAAAGTGCTGCCAAGGTTTAACCTTCTTATCTCAGCTGCATAGTCCCACAGTTGATTGTATTGCGACACCTCATCACCATGTATTGCTTTCATGGCCATCCTTCTGAACTATCCTCCCAAAGTTCTTTGGTGTCATCTTCTCGTCTGCTCTAAAGTGCTCCACATATTTCTCTGCTAAGAACCTTGATGTGAATCTCTTCACCTGCCACTGTCTGGTAAATAGTTCTAAAAGTTAAGAATTGCTAAAACAATTTCTAAAATTGTGAACGTGAACACAAACAAAATCATCCACAACTTCTTTATTGAAAGAAAAGGCGCAAGAAATAAATACCTTTCATAGGACGCATACTGTTCATCTACATTTTCTCTCTGGGCAAACACATATGGAACTTCCACTTGGATGCAGAAGTAGGTTGATGAAAATTGAGATGACATTGCCACATCAACCTCAAATGGAGACAAATTGAGATGACATTGCCACATCAACCTCAAATGGAGACAATGGTGCTCTGCCTTTCTGCAAAAACAAGATAAAAGAAGTAGATTAGAAAGCGGGAAAAGGTTAGTTAGGAAGGAGGAGAAAATAAGTTGAGGCAGGAAAAGGTAAGTTAGGAAGCAGGAGAAAATAAGTTTGAGGGATACATACGCTGACTGAAGTTTCACATAGATGTTATGCAGGCAAAGTACTGCTGTACACTTTACAACTCAGCAGCTTGCGATTCCAATGGAGTTTTTTCATATTTTTTTTTCAAGTCTATTACCTTTTTTCCATACCAGATTCTGCACCAGTATAGGAGCCAATTCAGCTTTCTGTCAAACAGTCTGAGCCAATCCGTGAACTTTGGGAAAGACTTTCCAACCCTTAACATCTCGGATGCATCAAGAATGTTCTCAAATTCATCTTGCAAAGTATCAACCATTTGAGATCTTTTATCTGCATCCATCCAAGTCACGCTATTTTTGATTATCTGATAGTTCACGAGCGAATCAGATCCATCAGCAAGAGAGTTGACGAGCGGCAGATCCATCAGCAAGAGAGTCACTTGTCAGAAGATTCAGAGCTTGCTTTAAATCTCCAGGAAAATCTGTTCTTGGAAGACCGAACTCAATCAGCAAATCCTCAAGAATTTTCCCAGTCTGCCGAAGATTCTTCCTAGTAATCAATCAAAGAGTTACATGATTTCCTTTCAAGAAAATATGTTCCCTCTTAATCTTTCCAAAGCATATATTATTCTGTCTCACCAACACAGATAATAAGGGACCGAGCAAAGTCAAATGCTTGTGGTGCAGACCAACATAGTTCTTCACCAAAAAAACACTTTGTTCTATGCATAAAGGCTTCAAGGGCAACCATCTCCACATTGAGCTTTCACTCTGACCTTCTTATTTCTAACTAATTTGATTTGAACTCTATTCCTACAGCTGTACTCTGCAATTGCCTTCCTAACCTCCTGAACTGTTTTGAAGACAGTCCCTACCTTGAACACTAGATTGTTAACATCCTCTTCTGTCTGAAAATCCTTGAAGTAGATTCTCTTTCTGTCTTCCTCATCTGAGCTATCTGGAGGCTCCAAGTCCCCTTCTTCTTCTTATGTTTCCTCTTGTTCACCTGATTCTTCATCCTCATATAGATGATCATCTCCATCCGATGTTTCCTCCTGCAACAAATCATCATCTCCATCTGTAACTTTATTGTCACTGTCTATGAGGTCAGCTCTTTGTTCCTCCTGCACTACTTCACTTGAGTGTTGAGTGAATATGTCTTTGTAGAAATCTGAAAAAAATCTCATCTACCTTGATGTGCGCCACCACAGTTTTCCTAGAGCTAAACACCTTGGGCAGTCGCCTAACAGGTTGAGAGACAACATTATCCCAATCACACCCATTATATAAATCATTGTGATCTAGATAGAGGACTACATACTTGTGCACCTTGCTGGCTTTTACAATGCTATTTGTGTCATCATCACAATGGATCAACTTAAGACCATCACTGGCTGCCCTATCTGGTAAGCACTAACACACCTTGGGCTTTGTTGTCCCTATATCCTAATTGTTCGATGAAATCATATATCCATAACAATTACCAAGTGTCTCCTTCACAACCATCAAACCAAGCATGTTTCGCATCAACATACGACCTGTTGATGCCCAGCCCACAGAAGAACCCACCATGATAGATCTCAAACGAGAACCATCACCACCAAACCCTACGAGAATGCACCGGCATCATCAAACAAAATACACGTTACCACAACATCAACCTATGATCAACATTACCAAGGAACATAATTTTACCCGATTGCCATATACTAGCATAAACTCTAAGTTTTGTCCCCACCGCATCGACATACATCGCATACCATATTCCCACTCCCACATCCAAATCAACTAAAATCCAGACATTTGTGACCCAAAGATTAGAAGGTAGGGATCACGTACCGTACACAGGTGCCTCGTCATCTTCTCCGTGTAGATGAGGCGCCATCTTCCGCGCGAGTGAGGCCAGGCCAAGCCCTAGCCTCGCCCGAGCAGCCTATCGCTGTCGTCGTCGTCATCTCCACCGAGCCTCGGTTGCCGGCGAACTCCACCGAGCCTAGGTCTCGCCCCACCGCGCAAATCGTCTAGGTCTCGCCCTCCAGCGCTATCTCACTGGGTGAGCCGAAAGGGTAAAGGAAAACGGTGTGGAAGGAGGAGATATTTCGCACTTGCTGGGGGTCTCAATGAAATTATTCCGCCACGTGTTCACTGAGCTGGCGCGGCAGGCGACGGAAACAGGCTGACAATAGCGGTTTAGACCTGCCATGAGCAGCCTAATCAACATTATGCACAGTTAATGCCTAGTTTCATAGTTGATGTACCTAAGTAAGAACTCTAGCCAACTTTATGTACGTGTGATGCAATTTACTCTTTTTTTAGT
The DNA here is from genome assembly GCA_036346415.1 of Raddia guianensis. Taxonomy (NCBI): domain Eukaryota; kingdom Viridiplantae; phylum Streptophyta; class Magnoliopsida; order Poales; family Poaceae; genus Raddia; species Raddia guianensis. The sequence goes on from CM070534.1 coordinate 33,692,884, forward strand.
GTTTAACACTATTCTTCCACTTAGTTCGGCAGTGGAAATTGTATTAAAAATATAGTTACGTATATATGCTGACAACAATTATTTTAAACTTTCATCGATTGATTGGATTTGATGTTAATTTTCCTTAAAAAAATTGTTTTTGAAGAGCTAGCTATGTTTTCAATTTGTTTATGTACACTTTTTCCACTTAGTTCTTGAGAGGAAATTTTGTTACTTTGTATTGAAAAAATTATATAGATATACTTACAATAATTTTTCAACTTTTTTTATTCATTACTTGTAGTTTTAGATAGAAACCTGATTAGCAAGTTTTAAGTGAACTATGTTTAAATATTTTGTTTAACTTTTATAATTTTTTCGACTTGTTTGTTTTTCATTGTTTTCTATGATTATTAATTGAGTGGGTGACATAAATCTCAAAAGCAATCACCTGCCACCAAGTCGATCCCTAATTATTTTATTATCTAAAAACAAATAATCAGCATGCAGACAAACTTGCGATCAGCTTAATCGAGATGTAGACACAGGCCAGGAGACTGGATTTTATTGTGCGGGGCCAAGAAGAGGCATGTGTCGGGGATAAAATCACGGCCCATTGCCATGGCTCACTCCCTGACGGTCCAATCGAACAGCCTACTAGGGCCCAGCTCCCTAGAAGGTTCTATCAAGCCCATGTGCAACCTGCCGAACAGCTTCTTGGTTGGCACGGTGCGTAACGGCCTAGGATTCCTGTTTGAGTCCGACTCGAACAAGAGTTCTGCACGGCTACGTGAAGACCCGGACGTTGGTTTTCCAGATTGGAATAGATGTCGTGATCCCCAAGACTTGGAGTTTACCTTATCTACCTCGGGATATATTTGGCATGTATGAGTTCGTTACGATCTCGTAGTTAGCCCGGCCCGATTATCCCTCGGTAGGTCGGTTATTCAACAGTATATAAACCGAGCCCCTACGGCGTGTAGAGGGTACGGGATCATCGCATACTGCTTCCTGTACACACATAATCTCGTCGAGACTTATTCGTCTCGTCGAGCTTCCACCTTGTTATTCTCTTTGATATAAAGAAAGGCTGGACGTAGGGTTGTTATCTCCCCTGAGAGACCCGAACCAGGATAAAAACCCTATGTCTCTCTGTTCGTCGTTGATTGCTGTTCGTATAGCTTGACAGGTCTTCTATCTCCCTTTTCTCAAGAACCTTAGTTGACTTGGGTCCGATATTCCAATCGTCGATAGCATGAGCTTACTACTAAAGTCTGACCATGTGTCTAGAAAAAAATGTTAAAAATTTAATGATAATCAGTTGATACTAGTGATCGATGTCCAGTGAAAAAAACAGCTGCTTTTACTTTTTTCAGAAAACCTAACGCTGAATAGAAATCTCAGTATTTTTTTGGGTCCATTTTGGCAGTATAAATTTGCAAACAATTTTTTGTTCAAAAAATCTTGCAAAGAACCTGTGAACTCAGATTATCAGTTGGACCACTATTATCTGATAAATCTTTTTCTCTTCTCCATATTAGCATACTTTTTGGGGCTACATATATACAAAAAGTTATCTTGAAACAAAAAAAAAAGATCGTAACATTGTAACCTTTTTTTAACTGATATAATGGGGAAAAGGGAAATCACTTTCGCTAGTTAGCTTGTGGTGTTGAATAAAAATTAAATACAAATGATGGATTACTTAGACTAGCTAGTGAATAATGAGTTGTGTTAAAGCTTCACGCCGTCACCTAAACATCTGCTAATCTGCAAATAAGTGGTGCTACATAGGCATTAGTAAAAAAAAGTATGCACGAAGTGTAATATTGATCAGCTTCAAGTGTTATTATGTCTCTATAGCCGTACACTATTCGGTGAACTTTTAATACGGAGCTTGGGGAGAAAAAAAAAACCTTAAATGTGGTCTCCGGAACTTTCAAGCTTGAAGAACTGAAAGCGGGGTTACGAAATGGTAATCTGTTTGACTTATAAAAAATTAAATTCAAATTGTTTTTGAATTTTAATTTAGGCTGCGACACCACAGGTACCAGCCTACTACACAAAATCAATCAGATTTTTACTCTCTCTCACACATGCAAAGGCATACTGGGCATCAACGTAACATGCAAGCATCTCATTCCTTGCTGCTTCATCATAGGCATGTTCTTTCGCGCCATGTGCATGTGCATGTGCGCCACAAAATTACTCGAGCTCATCTTCTCTCTCCTGTCCCTATCATTCCCATTGCCAGATTTAGCGTGGGGACGAACCGAGCCGCTCCCCGCGGCGAGGAGCCTTCCAATCGCCCATTGTTCCAGCGGCGGCGGCGGCAGCAAAAACGCGAGCTAAAACGAGCACCGCACAACCTCCGGCACCGGCGCGCGCTCCCTACATTACCGCTCGAGCCCGCGGCGCTGCAGAAGGTTTTGGGCGTTGCGCCATCGATCGCGCGCACTGCGGTTGATTCGATTCGAGTCGGCCGCGCGGTCCCGGCCATGGCGCAGCTGCCGCCCAAGATCCCGTCCATGGCGCCGGCCTGGCCTGAGTTCGGCGGCGGGCAACTCCACCACCACCAGCGCAGCCCCTCCATGGGCGCGTTCCTCGCCGCGCCAATGCCGCCGCACCCGCCGGCGCCTCTGCCGGCGGCGAGCGGGGCGCCTCAGCTGTCGTGGGTCGACGAGTTCCTCGACTTCTCGGCGGCCAAGCGCGGCGCGCACCGCCGCTCGGTGAGCGACTCCGTGGCCTTCCTCGAGGTCGTCCCCGGAGGCGACGATGCCGGCATCGGGGCGCACGAGTTCGACCGCCTCGACGACGACCAGCTCATGTCCATGTTCTCCGACGACCTTCCGCCGCCGCCACTGCAGCAAGCCGTGGCGAGCGAGTCGTCTCCGTCCGATCACAACAGCATCAACGGCGAGAAGCAGGACAGGGGAGAGGAGCAGAGCGAGTGCAACGGCGACGACGCCGCGTCGGGGCAGCCGGCGATCACCGCCACAGCTGACCCCAAGCGTGTCAAGAGGTGACTTTCACTTGCCCCGCACGCACAATTCCAACAATGCTGAATGCTCACCTCGGCGAGGCATGATTCTCCGATTCCTAACCGTTCTTGTCGCCACCGCCGCCGCGGCCGCCACAGGATCTTGGCGAACCGGCAGTCGGCGCAGCGGTCGCGCGTGCGCAAGCTGCAGTACATCACGGAGCTGGAGCGCAGCGTCACGTCGCTCCAGGTGCGCGCGCCGAGCCACGCATTTCCGCATCTGAATTACGCATTCCGCGAGCGTTTCGAGCTGAATTTTCGTCAAGAACGCGGTGAATCTTAAATTCCTAGGTTTGTGTTCTTCCGAGCAGACCGAGGTGTCGGCGCTGTCCCCGCGCGTGGCGTTCCTCGACCACCAGCGCTCGCTGCTGACGCTGGGGAACAGCCACCTCAAGCAGCGCATCGCGGCGCTCGCGCAGGACAAGATCTTCAAAGATGGTGACCGCCATTGCCACCTCAACCATCAGCACCATTCTCGATTTCCCACTGGTCGCTGTCCCCAAATCTGCCAGTATCTAAAACTGTCTGAATTCTCCCTACCCAGCTCATCAGGAGGCACTGAAGAAGGAGATAGAGAAGCTCAGGCAAATCTACCGGCAGCAAAGCCTGAAGAGCGCGGAATCCCAACCCCACGACGTGCCGCCCCAGGTCCGCGGCGACGAGGGCCTGGTCGCCGGCGAGGGGAGCCCAGCGCCCTGCCGGCCGTCGTGATGGAGATGTCATCCTCATGACAGCAAGGTGTTGTTCTTGGTTGCTGTTAGGATTCGTGCGCATTGCCCGTTTTGCAATTCTTTTTGGGTGTAATGTAACTCGGTGGTTTGTTCATTCGGCCGGTTGCTCTGTTCATCCTTGCATCCTCTGCTGCTGCTGATTCTTCTCTACCTCCCTGATTTGTAATTTTATCCCAGCATCTTGGGCGAAGGTTGTAGCTAAAGAATTGTGATTGTAATTCAGATTGGTTGGTTTGGCTGGTTTTGTATCTGATCAATCGAATGTATGTTGATCCACCTATGTTCTTCTTACCTCTTTCAGCGAAGCTTCTTGCATAGTTGCATCACCCGTGATTTCCATTCGAGGAGTAAGTGCAAGAAAAAAAATATGACCCAACAGCGCTACAACACACCGCAACCCTAGGCTGCTAAGTTGGTCTAGAAACAACCACACTGTTGACTCCACAAGAAAAAACACTATTACTAGATCTAGCAACTGCCGGTCAACCCAACCTCGCCATGGCTCCACCGCAACAACAACACCTTAAGCCACACCATCACTACTTCAGTGATGCAACTCAACAACAAGAGCGAGTGCAAAGTTGACCGACACCGTCCAACGTTGCAACCCCTCCGGAGGGAACACCTTCAACAAAGGAAAATGATAAACCGAACATCGTTGCTGCCATTTGCAAGCAAAATTTGGGTTTTCACCCCGAAGAGACTTAGGAAGGGGTGGTCACCATCACCATGAAGAGGAACGACACCCTAGGGAGTCGCCATCTCTAGTCGTTGCTAAGAATACAAGCAGGGTATTCGCCTAGAGCAACCACCCCCAAGTGCAGCACCGAGGAACATGCCATACTGCCAACCTCGCCAACAGATTATGTGGACCCATCATCGGGTTCAGCCGTCCAACTATCGAAACCAACCACCATGTTGTCGGCTGAAGGCACGACCTCCAAACGTCGGATCCAAAGGCACCGGCCAAGGACCACAACGCCGAGAGCCCGTGGCGGCGGAATCTAACCTCCATCACCGGTGTGTTGGCTCGCCATAGGAGAGAGGGGACCGGGACGACGCACTGCCATTGAGCAGTCGCTCCTCCATGTAGAGTTGAGACGTCATGGATTAAATGTGCCACTACTCAGGACAGTCGGTCACCACTACTTAGCAGCCGCATCTCCATGGACAAGCCGCGACTGCACCGCCACCATGCATGAGCCACCATCGCTGCAACGGTGGCACAACCTCCACCACTATATCTAGAAGTCCAAGTCTTGGGCACAGTGTGGCGAGCCGCTGTGGTTGTCATCAGGGTGACGGCGGCGGCCGCAAGAGCACGTTGAAGGAGAGAGCGTTGAAGGAGGGTTCTTTGGCTACGCTCGAGTTGTCCTCTAAGTAGTTTGAGAGCTAGAGAGTGGCTTGATGACCTGCAAAGTTTTTTCAGGTATCTGATAATTCAGTTGCGACCTTCACCTATGACCAGTGGCGGAGCCAGGACTTTCGAAGAGCCTAGGCACGACCTAAACTGACGCGTGGACTACTAAAGAATGCTACCATATCATATATATATAACACAAGCAAATTTAAGGCACATAATAGTCAATTTTCACTCAAATTATTGTCTAACAACATTTCACATGAATAAAATAAGAAAAAGCATGATAAATACCTAAATTAGTAGAGGCCAACCACATAAAAGAGGCACCGAACAAGTCCAAATAGAAACTCTGCAATAAAAATCATATGGGTTAGCATTTTCACATCGTATAACTTAAAATTACAATCACAACTAGTATATTAAAAAAACATGACATACCACTAATAAGCTATTCATGTCTGCGACGAGGCAAATTCATTTTTCTGGTCTTCATGCCTTGGAATCTTCGCAAGAGGATATCATCATCAAGTTCCTTAAATATTTCTCCTCATTTCTACAAGAGCAAGACTACAAATCAACCCTAAATAGCTAAATCCGTTCAAATTAGGGGAGTCTAACACTCTAACTGTCTAAGGCTTTAAGCCTAAGTGCATAAAGAGGACAATTGACAAAGCCGTTACGGCATTAGCATTACCTAATACCTACAGTGGCGTGGAGAGAGAGGCGAGGGCCGAGGGTCCTTCGGGCCGTCCGCCCGTCGGGCGATGGCGCTGGCCGGCGAGGCGCGGAGGCGGAGGCGCGGAGGCAGCAGGCGACGAGGCGTCTCGGCGGCGGCATCTGCTAAGCGGCAAGGCAAGCGGCGGCGCCAGCGGTGAGGTGTCTCGGCGAGGCGAGGCGTCTCAATGAGGCGGCGAGGCGGCGTCGGCGACTCGGCGTCTCGCGAGCCGAAAGCAAAGCGAGGGCGCGAGGCGGCGAGGCGGCTAGGGCTGGAGACCTGGAGTGTTGTTGTGCCTGTGCTGGACAGGAGGGGCGCGTGCGGCACTGCGGCTGGCCTCTGGCCTATTCGGTGGCTCGACCAGTGGGCCTTCCCCTTTTGGCCCAGGTTACAAAGGCCGAAAATACCCAACTCAGCTCTATATACCAAGGTACTGGTAAGTGGTATTTGGGCCGGGAACCTGGGCCTGGGCCCGGGGTGGCCGGGCCTTGGGTCCGCCCCTGCCTGTGACTAACTTCTTAGCTAATTATATCATCGGTGGATTGTGATTTGTTATTGCAAGTGTAAATTATCTATGTACCAGTGTAGTCCATAAAATTTAGTTGATTTTACTGTCACATGCTAGGCAATTGGGCATTAATGAAACATGCAAGCATATCAGAGATCCTTGCTGCTTCATCGTAAGGCTATAAAAACGAGTGACAACATGAGGAGGTGCCTTCCTTTTGCTGCAAGGGATCAGGCATGTTCTTTGCGCGGCATGTGCATGTGCGCGTGCTGTGCCCGTATCGGCCGGTACAAGTTACTCCGGCAGCCAGACACGTTAGGTTTGCATTTGCTCCCCAAAACAAACCCAGATAAAAACCAGCTTGACTGCCGAGCAAATTACAGGTGTTAACTGAACGTAGCAAGTTCTCGACCATCCTATTTCATTTTTCCTTCTTCGAAAAAAAGTTCACGCAAAAAGGAAAATATCGATAGTTGTCTCATTTTCAAATCAATAAGTAAGAGGACGGTTAAATGTAAAATATATTCGCGTCGTATAATGGCTATTTTAATTCACGGAACAATAGCCCTAAAAATAATATGATATTATTTTTATTTATAGCAAAACACGTTCTTCTTCAAGAATAAAACTTTATTATTACCTATGGTTGATTTGCCTTGAAGATATGTTACAAACAGAACAACAACAAATAATCATGAGTATTAGTACTAAAAATCACCAAGTTCTGCAAGAAATGATATGAAAGTCTATAAAATATGCCGCTCATAACGAGTAATCGAATCATGATAACTGGAACGTTACTTTGAAATAACAATAGAAAGAAAAAAGAAAGACGAAGTTTAGACAAGCTCGTCATGTGTTATCAGAAAAGTAAGACCACTTTAAAGTCTTGTCGGGGATTAGATTACGGCACATTGCCATGGCCCACTCCCTGACGGCCCACTCGAACAGCCTACCAGGGCCCAGCTCCCTGGAAGGTTCTATCTGGCCCATATGCATCTTGCCGAACAGCTTCTTGGCTGGCGTGATGCGTAACGGCCAAGGAATCATGTTTGAGTCCGTCTCGAACAGGAGTTCTGCACGGCTACGTGAAGACCCGGACGTGGTTTCCCGGATTGGAATAGGAGTCGTGATCTCCAAGTCTAGGAGTATGCCTTATCTGCCTCGGGATATATTTGGCACATTGAGTTCGTTGTAATCTCGTAGTTAGCCCGGCCCGATATTCCCTCGGTAGGTCGGTTTGCTCTGCACTATATAAACAGGGCCCCTATGACGTTTAGCGGGACCCTGGCCAAGAGCTTTTGCATCTTAGCACCTCGTAGACATCAGATCATTGCGCTATCGCACTTGTACACCCATAATCTCGCCGAGACTTGTTCGTCTCGCCGAGCCACCTCTTGTATTCACCTCTGATATATAAGAAAGGCTGGACGTAGGGCTATTATCTCTCCCGAGAGGCCTGAACCAGGATAAAACCCCGCCTCTCTGCTTCGTTCTTTGTTACGTGGTTGTTCGGCGTGTCTCCTATCTCCTCTCTGAAGAATCTTAGTTGACTTGGGTCGATATCCCAACCGTCGACAGCTCGTTCTTGTCTTTTGCTGCTCTTTTTTGCAGGGTCACAGCTGCTCGGTCGACTCTCGCTCGATTCAAGCGCCGCTTTCGGTGGTCTTGAGTCGCTTCGCCAACTCCTCGACCATTCCTTCCGCGATCTTTGGTCCTCGCGACAGCGTATGGCTCCTCGGTTTCTTCTGAAGAACCTCGGAGGATCGCCTCTCCTCGGTCGATTGGACTTGAGCTGAATTTCGCAACTCCGACGCGTTTTCGCTTTTTCGCCCTTTCCTTAGCGTTGGTTTTCCAAAACCTCGTTGGTCTTTCGCTTCCGTAGCGCTCCCCGCGTACGAGCATGTCTTTTTATCTGGCGACGACCTATATGGCTCCGGTTAACCAAAGCGGTGCCCCACCGATGGAGTTCTGCCCACCGTAAGCCGATTCTCATCGCAACGGGCATGCCCACCGTAAGCCGATTCTCATCGCAACGGGCACTCCTGGCGCTGGTTCCGCACCCGCCGAGGCGACACCAACGCTGCACAGGTCCATGCCCGGATAAGATTTCGCCTCGCACGTTTTGCCTGCGGCTAAGGTCCCGTTCGCCTTCCCTGGTTAGCGGTCTTAGCCACAGCGGGGCTGCACTTGCCCGCACACGTCTTCTTTATCCATGCTACGTCCTTCCTGGCACGGTAATCCGGAGCAATGCACCACCAACGGAGTCCTGCCCATCGTAAGCCGATTCTCATCGCAACGGGCACTCCTTGCATCGGTTCCGTATTCGCCGAGGTGATACTAACGCTATCGGGGACATACACGGGAAAAATTGTGTCTTGTGCGGGTAGGTCGTCTTTTGCGTGTTTTCTAAAACTCGCTTTGCTCTTCTTAGAGCCTGTTCTTGCTCTCTTTTTTTCCTTGCTGGCTGGTTTCTTGTTTGTCTTTTGCAGGAAATACGAGAGCGGGAACGTCGAGACGGTGATGGTCGTGGCGAGGTTCCAGGCTTCCCACCAAAACCGATGTTTGCATCCCTCTCTTCCCGGGTTTGCTCCGCGCATGCCCGTGGACGATTCACTTCACCAGCGTATGATTTCGCCTTTGCCCGCAGACGACCTTCACGGTTCGGCTAAGTTAAGGTATCGCCACCAACGGAGTCCTGCCCACCGTAAGCCGATTCTCATCGCAACGGGCATGCCCACCGTAAGCCGATTCTCGTCGCAACGGGCACTCCAAGCGTCGGTTCTGCACTTGCCAAGACAACGCTAACACTGTCGTAAGGAATACGTCATGGGTAAAGCGTCGATTTCACACGTTCTCTTGCGGCTCGATCGCGTCGGTCGTGATTCACCCGCCGGCGCGGTTCTTCGCCAGGCGCGCGATCGTCTCCGCGACGAGCTCCGTGCTCGGGCCGGATCACCTCGCGACCGGCAGCTCTTCGTCCGGAGCGCGGGCTCCTACCGGGTACGTCTTCGCCTGGTCGTACTTTCTGGTTCCTTTAACGAGCTCCGTGCTCTGGGACTGGATCTCTTTACCTGGTTCCTTCGACGAGCTCTACGCTCGGGGGCTGGTCGCTTTTCCCCTCGTATGCATTATGCGCTCTCGCACACGATCTACGTCGAGGGCACATCACCTTCGCTCTGGCGCGACATTCGCCGAGCGCAATCTATATTTCCTCGGGCAAGCTCGACCCGAGATGATTCCTCTATTTTCGTTTATGTTTTCCTAGGCATCTAAATGCACGATGCGGCAACCGACGAGTCCATCTCGCGACTTGCTATGTTTATTCTCCCGGAAGATCTAATCTTACCGGATGCGGTGGTACGCTCTTCATTACCAAGAATCCAATCCCTCCTTGATGACGTTCAGCCTCAAGGAGATGATTCACCTCACTTCTTCCGATTTCTGTATCGAGGGCTGGGTACTCTGCTCGGACAGATGTCGTCCCCTGTTCGACGCAACAGAGTTGCTCGGCGCCGGGCGGGTTTGTTCGGTCCCAAACAAGTTTTGTTCGGTTGAACCCTAACCTGTTCGGTCGATTGTTACATGTCTTTGTAGTAGCAAAATTTCCCTCTTCGTGACTTGGAGTCTCAAGAGGATGACCCCACTCTAGTGAGTCCTTCCACTTGAGTCTCGGGGGCTAGCTGTCGGGGATTAGATTACGGCCCATTGCCATGGCCCACTCCCTGACGGCCCACTCGAACAGCCTACCAGGGCCCAGCTCCCTGGAAGGTTCTATCTGGCCCATATGCATCTTGCCGAACAGCTTCTTGGCTGGCGTGATGCGTAACGGCCAAGGAATCATGTTTGAGTCCGTCTCGAACAGGAGTTCTGCACGGCTACGTAAAGACCCGGACGTGGTTTCCCGGATTGGAATAGGAGTCGTGATCTCCAAGACTAGGAGTCGTGATCTCCAAGTCTAGGAGTATGCCTTATCTGCCTCGGGATATATTTGGCACATTGAGTTCGTTGTAATCTCGTAGTTAGCCCGGTCCGATATTCCCTCGGTAGGTCGGTTTGCTCTGCACTATATAAACAGGGCCCCTATGACGTTTAGCGGGACCCTGGCCAAGAGCTTTTGCATCTTAGCACCTCGTAGACATCAGATCATTGCGCTATCGCACTTGTACACCCATAATCTCGCCGAGACTTGTTCGTCTCGCCGAGCCACCTCTTGTATTCACCTCTGATATATAAGAAAGGCTGGACGTAGGGCTATTATCTCTCCCGAGAGGCCTGAACCAGGATAAAAACCCCTGTCTCCCTGTTTGTTGCTGTTCGCATTGTTTGGCGTGTCTCCTATCTCAATCTTCAAGAACCTTAGCGACTTGAGATCGTTATCTCAACCGTCGACAGCTCTCTTTCTCCGCCAGCCTCCTAACAAGTCGCAAGTGAAACTCAAGGATCTGATTATCTGGTTCTTATCACTTCCACTTCCTAGATCTGATCATACTCAGATAAATTCATGGAGGGGAACTAAAACCATCGAAAGATAGCTTAGAGAAGATCGACGTGTTGCCACCCCTTGCAAATCCATCTTTGAGACACCAAAAACCTAGGCAACAACACCATATCACAAACGCAACCTTTTGACGAGCAGCCAACGAGCACCACCATTATCAGTAGAAACCGAGGTTTTTGCTTTTTTTTTATATATATAAATAGGCTTTTGCTGTTGAAGACACCCTTATCAAAAACCTAACCCACTGTCCTACTCTTAATTGCTGTACTAAACACCTCCCTTGTCACGGATCTGGCGCATTGTTCATCACTTTAGGGCTTCAGTGAAGAGCACGACCGACAAATCTGTCTCTGCTTCTCCTCATTTGCCTGACGGTTAAGGTTACTTTTTATCCTGACTAAAAGAAGTTCGAAAACACTTTTGTCCGGACTCTGGCTGCGGACAACACACAATGTGAACGCCTATGCAATGCCGCCAAGCGAACTTCGAGAGCAAGTCGGCATCAGAGCATGCGAGGTGGGGCCCACGACCTTTTTTTTTTCCTTTCGGCAACCATAATTTTTGACTGGATACTCCAATCCACCCAACCATAATTTTTACGAACAAAACAAGATATATGTTGCCATATAATCCTTCAAACTTATCTGGTGAAACTTGGGGTTCGCCTACTGAAACTTGGATTTCGTCTAGTAAAACTTAGGTTTCATACTCATAAAACTTTGCCGAACTGTCAAGTTTCATCAGGTTTCATTCAAGTTTTTTCAAGTTTCATCAAGTCAGTTCAAGTTTCATCAAGTTTCAACAGGTTTCACCCAAGTTTCATCAGGTTACATCTAAGTTTCATCCAAGTTTCAGCACGTTTCATCAGCACACGGCCAAGTTTCATCAGCATACGGTCAAGTTTCGCTAGTATAGATGTAACTTTCACAAGTGCGTTCTCCTAGTTCACATAAAAAATTGAAAAAGTGAAAAATTCAAAAATTCAAAAAGTAATTAAAATGGGTTGCTCTCGATTTTAGAAGAATTATGAAATTTATTTCACGCATTTTGAACACTATTTGAATTTTGTAAAAAAAACAGAAGTTTAATCGGGATTTTAATCAACCGACGACCAGCAACGGAGGCTGGGACGCGGGCGACGCGGGAGCACTCATGGACATTGGATTGGCGCGGTTCCAGGAAATCCAACGTACGCGCGTGGTCCGGCGCGACGCTGGCACTCGCCAAAGAAGTTATTCACTTATGCTCTTTTATGTTGGCTCTTATCTAATATCACAACTGAATTGTCTTCGGTGGGAAGAATTTGGCCATTTTGGAAAAAAAAAAAAGTAAAAGAGAAGGTAAATCCCCAAGTCCTGACTCCTGATCCAACTCAGATAGCAGTCAGGCCAGTATATATGGCGATGAGCAAGATGGCCTTTTAACGTCTTGCCAGTTTAAGCCCAAATCAAACCACTGGGGGTTGCAATCTTCCAATTCAACGTTCCAACTTCTGAACTTAAAAGATGTATGGGTAGAGCTGTAAGTTAGACCGGACTTTTATGGATCAGCTCGAGCACGATAAGATTTTAGTGGCCTGAATCAGGAATCAACACGAAAAGGAATGACATGCTGGATTGGGCATGATGGGTTGCCTGGCCCGGTCCGAATTATTAGTAATTTGCATTTTTTGAGATTTTTTCTGATCGTTTGTTTTTATATTCTATATGAAAGTTGTAAAGAATATCAAAGATTTTTTTATTTGGGAAACATGCTTATTTGAGTAATGTATAAATTTATAATAATTATTTAGTGCTCTGCATACTGCAATTTCAATATTGAATGGCAGCAATAATTCAACGTATTTCCATACTCGTATGAATTTATGTTCTACGTGTAAGTTATATAGAATTTCTCGGCACATCATTTTTATTTAGTCCGTCTTTTTATTTATGGTTACAAAAAATTACTGCACTATAGTTTTAATACCAAATTGTTGCTTGAGACAGTTTTTATTTTTTGATGTCTTCCTATACTGTGATGATTTTGTGTTGTACATTTAAGTTACATAGAATTTTGAGATACATCTTTTTTTTTATTTAAGAGCAATGTATGAATTTATAATTTAGTACTCCCTGCGTTCTTTTTTATTTGTTGTTGTTGACTTTTAGACATGGCATTTGACCATTCGTTTTATTAAAAAACTATTTAAATATCATTTATTTTGTTATGCTTTGTTTTATCATTAAATGTACTTTAAGTATGACTTATATTTTGTATATCTGCACTAAATTTTTGAATAAGAAGAATGACCAAAGGGTATGTTCAAAAGTCAACCATGACAAATAAAAAATTGAAAGTATACTGTAATTTTGGGTCATTGTGTTTCAGTGTTTGAGCCAATCCAGCCCGTCAGCGGCACGACGTCCTTTTGATCATGCGAAGTCATAGTCAACGACTGTTTGTGCTAGCTCGGCCCGACATGGGTGGATGGTTGAGCCGTGCTGACCTGATTCTCACTGGGCCAAGACATGATGGGCATGGCCTGGCACGTCTCAATTCCTAGCTCTATGTATGATGGGTCCATTAATCGTTCGCAAGAACCGGCTAAAACCCGTAGCATTGCAAATTGGAGCTTGGAAGCAGCTGCTTTATCTCTCAACACTACTTAACTTTTTTCTGATTGCTTGGTGTGATAAGATGGACATTGAGCATCACGATGAATTAGCAATTTGTCATCTCAACATTGAGAAAAAAAATAGATCTTAGAACAGGAAAAAAGAGAGCGTCGAGTCGGAGGGTGTGGACTTTGACGCCCTCCCTTGCCGTTGTTGGGCTCCACGACGGTGGCGGTGGCGGTGGCGGTTGCGGTTAGTAGCATGTGCCGTCCTTTGTCTAGATGTAGCCTTGGGATGTTAGTTTTTTCGTCGGTGGTTGCAATAGTGTTGAGAATTTGAGATCTTTCTCAGTGGTAAACTTGGGCGATTGCGGCGCTACTGCTCTGACGCGGCATCTATGATGGTGGATCTTCTTCCTTGTTGACAAATCTGACAAGGTATTTTGTTTTTGGTTGAGGCTCTGGTTAGGAGAATAAAAGGTCTTGGTTGTGCCTTTAAAGGTTATCTGCAATGATGATTGTTTTATGGTGACGGTCAAAGGATGTGTTCAAAAGTTGCGGCTTGGGGGAGTTCTTGTGCTAGCGTGTTGTTTTGTGTATGCAACGGTGGTATTCAACTACTAGGCTTTTTTGGTTTCTTCTTTACCCAATAACCTGCAATGTTTCTTTGTGCTATTATGACTGACTTTGGTCTTGGTCAAGTTCAATGAAAGAGGAGACAGTGGGGACAGGTTGTGACTTCATTCTAGACATTGATGGCTTGACGACAACTTTTTCTAGAAACTTTTTTGTTTTGCATTTAAACCCTCTGAGAATACATGTAATGTTTTGTTATTTGGTTAAGAATCTTGACGTAAGATGGATCTTGTTTTAATAAAATTTTATCCTATTTTAAAAAATGAGCAATCTCTCGCCCGCTGCCTAGAGGCCGAGGACGCATGTATTATTTTTCTTTAATTTTATTGGCCACTTACCGAAAGTCTGAAAGCCCTTCAACCATCTTGCAATCAGGATCAGATCAAATGCAGAGAAGCAGAAGATTGCAACATAATTTGAAGCATTTTGTAATTGTCGGTAGGACCGAAAAAAAAGCCCACTTGAGATCGATTCCATTTTTGGCTTGGCGTGGGATTAACTCGAAAAGGAAACGGAATGAGTTTGAGCACATTTTGTAGCTCGGACTGAAAACGAGCTAACCTACAACTAAAGTTAGCTTGTTCGATTTTGGACTCGATATAGCTCAAATCACAATAATATATATATAGAAATGAACTTTTGCTAATTTGTTAGTACTTTGTATATTTGCATGTGAATAACATCATACTCCATCCGTTCTTTTTTATTCGAAGCTTTGACTTTCGGGCATGTCTTTTACCATTCGTCTTATTAAAAAATAGTATGTAAATATTATTTATTTCCTTGTGATTTGTTTTATTAAAGGTACTTTAAGCATGGCTTATATTTTTGCATTTTGTATTAAATTTTTGAAAAATAAGAATGGCACGTCAAAAACAGAGGTAGTACATGGTTAAAATAATACATTATGAATTAGTACCATGGTTTTTGTTGCAATTAAATTTTGTCCTAGGATTGGTACAAAAAATGTTCCATGAATTTAAGATATTTGTATAATGGTATTAATTGATTTTCTTTTTGCATTTTCCTTTGCGTTTGTGGTTGATTGTAGCCGCAAATGTCAAATTAATAACAAATTTAAGTTTAGCTCAAAATCGACTCAAGATCAATATGAGCCACAACAATAGCTCAACATTCAACTCGAATCGAATTGAGCTCAAGTTCAGCTCTTTACATAAACCGGACAAAACTAGCTCGCTCAAACTAGTCAAACTCGACTTGCTCGTCGTGATTGTCGGTACCAGACGGTTGGAAAGCTCAAACACAGGGTCACAGGGCCATCAGACCGTTGCACATAATCGTGGCTACCTGCATTTTCCAGGAAGCGGATTCGGAATCTCTCTGCGATCGTCCATGCACGAACCACGATCCTAGCTCTGAACGTTACTGCGATCTCTCGGCGGCGTGGGCTGGTAGCTTCGGTTCCCATGCCGATCTGCCGCCGTGTAGCCATGGCTAGCTGCACGCGAGCCACAGCCCACAGCCATGCACGCAGACAACGAAACAATCCATGCCAATACGCCATGCCATTAATTGATACGGATCTCACCGACAACTTGTCATGTCTAACACCTCGGCGGAATATGAATATTCACGCCTCAGACGCACACACGTATCGCCTGGATCATCACCCGATCACTCAGCTGGCCAGTGGCTCCAGTAGAAAGAATAGTATAGTATACTAGTAGTAAGCACGGCACGGTATCTGCATCTGGGCAACATCTCACGTGCAGCGCAGAGCCGCGGTCCCCTCACGAGCCTTGTCAGAGGCCACCGCCGATGTCGAATCTCACGCACGTTATGGCAGTAACTAGCGCTAAAGACCAGCTGAGCGAACATCCGCTTTGTGGAGGCCGCCATGAACTAAAATTCTTTTAAATATAATTATTGAATGGACAGCTAGATTGAATCAGCGACCGCCATCGAATGGCCATCGCTTTTCTAACTGACGTGGCCTAACTGGGCCTCAAGCCGTCAACGTGGATGCACCAGGGAGCGGTCTGTTAGGGTTTTGTTATATAACATTCATTCGCGTGCACATTGCCGCTAGGTACTACAGTAGTACATGTTACTTTTGAGTGATAAGCAGCAGCCTGAGAGCTTAAGCTCTGGATCGCTGCATGCAATGTGAGGCCATCTCATCATAGCCTCATGATTGGAGACAAGTGTGCCTAGGATTTGCATCTGACAGAGCAGTTCATCATGCAGGTCGAATGGACTGTGTGAAACTAGTCAGATTCCCATGCATGATGCCATTGCCTGGAGATTTGATGCAAATCGCGCGCGGCCATTATTGTGTAATACCCCTGAAGGTAATGTGACTGTCAATGTAAGCAAAGCTCCAGAACGGTAGTACTCACGTGTATTAGTAGCATTCAGTTATACTAAGACTTTATTTGTTTCGGTTTAAATTAAATTAAGTTATATAAAAATATGGATTTTTATAAGCCAACTAATGTAATACTCCCTCCGGTCACAAAAAGAAGTCCCTGTTGACTTTTGGACACACCTTTGACCATTCGTCTTATTCAAAAAAGTTATACAAATATTATTTATTTTGTAATGTTTTGGCTTATTATTAAATGTATTTTAAGTATGTATTATATTTTTACATATTTGAACTAAAATTTTTTAATAAGACGAATGGTCAAAGGTGTGTACAAAAGTCAACGGCGACTTCTTTTTGTGACCGGAGGTAGTACTTTGTAGTCATTTTTGTGCGGTTTTAAATAGTTCTTTTTTCTTAATTTTTTGAACTCTTTAAGACGTCTTTCGAGGGGTCACAACCTTTTCAGATAAAAATTTTCAGTAATTTTCATATCAAACAAACAAGACATTAGCGCATCTTCAGTGGTATAGCCAACTATTGACTATAAGAAAGCTCCAAGTCATATATAGATAGCTTGTAGACAACATCTCCCATGGATTAGCTATAGCATTAATTGGCTATTAAATTTAATATGGACCCATGAGTAATAGATGCAATGCACCTTGTAATCCGCTATAAACGGGCTATTAGTTAACAGCCAGCTTTTATTTCTCTTCTCTTCTTCTCTCCTCCACATAGGCAAAAAGATGAGGTAGACTCCTTATAGCCAGCTGACATGGCACCATTGAAGATGCCCTTAGCAACTATTCAGCTAAAAAAACAATGCTACTAAAGCCTCTCGATCCCGGATCTTCTGGTACCTACGGGAGCTACACGTTGCATGATCGGTGAGACATGCACTAAATTAACGAGAATTATTAGCCACTGAAATTGAAATCGCTGTAGCAGTACGTACAGGGTCAGGTTATGCCTTTTCAAAGCTTGCCCAAATAGCTCTAACCCAATGAACATCTCGGCAGGAGATGGTCCCATGAGTTATATACTTTCGTGCTCATGGAGATGTACTGGAGTGCAGAGTAACATGCTCATGTTCTAGTTCAGCGAAATCAAGCCACGCAGAACGCACACTCATCTAGCTAGGTCCTTTTTTACAAACAAAAGGGTTTTTCTTATTGAAAGGGGAAGTATCATCCTTTTTTTTTGGATTAAAAAATCGAGCTATCTGAAAGCTACTGGTGGCTAATAATCCAATAGCTATGGTCATCACAGCAGGTGCACAGATGCTTGTGCGAGGGAGATGTCCAACCATGTTCTTCTACGTACCATGCAGTTTTTTTTTTTTTTTTAAAGCAGTAAATATCCATGACAGTTCTAGCGCGTTAAGTCGTACTTCCTCCGTTCCAAATTATAGTTCACCGTTGACTTTTGCATATTCTATTTGACCATTCGTCTTATTCAAAAAATATATGTAAATATTTTTTTATGATTTGTTTTATCATTAAACATATTTTAAGCATGACTTATACTTTTGCATGTTTGCACTAATTTTTTTGAATAAGACGAATGATCAAAAGGAGTGTTCAAAAGTCAACAATGAACTACAATTTGGAACGGAGGGAGTAGCGTGTAGTATTAACGAGTAATGACTGATTAAGAGATAATGCATTCATGCGTGTACTTGTATATATACTCATGATTCTCGTTTCGTATCTACTTAAGTAGGGTACTCTGTACTCCTATCTAATATAGACCCCATGAATACGTACCTACGTCACATCGAGAGACATCGCGATCTCAGCTTCCTCGCTTTCATGCATTATACAGATACAGGCTGGATATTCTCAGCACTTAATTCAACTTAGAGTTCTTTTATATATCAGCGAGAGCACATTCATTGGGACATCATCGATCTTCTGCCACAAGAGGATATCCCATTAGTAAAAGCGGTTGTACTGCTTGGAAAAAATAAAATTGCAAGCACCATTGTAGCTAGGAATAAGTTTTATGTTTGGTAGCTGCTCTGCCGCTTGTAAATGTTGGTTTTGTGGCGGCTGTACCGCTTCCAATTATATTTTGAATTGTAAGTGGAAGTACCGCTTTGAAAGACTAATTCCTTGCGGTACAACCGCTTTGGATGTGAATTGGCGGGTAAACGAAATTTTATCGACGGTCTCGCCACATAGCATACGCGCGCGGGCTTATTATATTTTTTTGAGAGTGGCTTTTTTTTGTAGGGCACAAGAGTAGAAGACGTATAGGAAGTCCTAAAAAGATCCCCAAAACCACTTGTCCCCAAATTCCGTCTCTGTAGGCACGGCGGCGGCGGATCCACGATCGTGTTGCGCACGTCGGCGTAGGCGGCAGCAGATCCACAACTGGGCAGCGTGCGGCGGGGGCGGCATGGCGGCGGAGGCGGCGACTTGGTGACCCGGCATCATAGGGCGGCGGTGGCTGCTCCACGACTGGGTAGCACGCAGAAGCAGACTCGGAAGCTCGACGACCCGACGGCATATGACGGCGGTAGCGCGGTGACTCCATACTGCTGCGAAACGATACATCCTTGCACGCGGTGAGCAGGTACTCGGAGCAGCTGCCCTACTATCCCCTTGTTCTTTCTTGGCTAGTCTTTTCTCCCGTGGGACTCGCGAGCTAGCTTTTCGATTTCAGGTGTCCTTGCTTTTGCATCGCTGCAAACAGGGAGTTGTGCTTGGGCTTGGTGATTGCTGTGTGTGTGTGTGTGCAAGACTATAAGTGCAGGTGTACATGGAACGATCACGTCGTCGATCGATCCATTCAGGTAGCTGAACAACCGGACAGTCACTGGAGGCGAAGAAGATGGACACTTCTTTTTTTTTTCCACCGTTAGGAGCACTTGAAAACTCTGAATTCTGAAAGGACAAGCAGCGATTTACTTTCTTCTTTAGTGCTAAAAATCATGGGTGATTACTCTGTCAGGTAAGAATACTTTTGTTATTGTCTTCTTTAATGCCTTCAATGAATCGAGTTGCAGTGTTCCGTGGTCATAAGAAATTTACTTTCTTTGCTTGGCTAATTAATAATGGAGTACTGCTAGTGTAGTTTCTATTGTCAACACCTCTGGTGACTGTACTATTGATTCTTTATTAACACTTGTTAGATCTATTTGTAGCGTCCGCTAAGCTACCAATCCTCGATCTTTGTGGGAGAAACTTAGTTTTTTTGTGAATTAGTTTTACCAATTGAAGAATTAAATTTCCTCTCGGTGCTATAGAAAAAGATCATGAATTTTTCTCTTCTAAAGCTAATACCTTATGCTCTACCATTCAATCCAGTTTTTTTTCCTCAACCAAAGCATTTAAGTTTGAGTTGTGATTATGGTGCTTAGTTCTTTGTAATGGTGGTTAAATTTTCTTTACATATCTAACTCAATACTATATGTTTTTCTTTACCATGCATGTGCTTCTTAAGAACCGTTGTTCCTTGCAATCATATCAGCTACACGTGATTTTGTTGTGGCCAAACAAATTGAGGTATGAGAATAAATTAGGACCCTCATTTATTTATTTATTTATGTTATGATTACATTCCCATGAACAATTATATGTTGAGCTGCTGTATGTTTGATTGTATATATTGGAGTGCTGCCTATTTTACTTATACGCTTTCTTTTTATCTAGATTATTCATTTTGTATTGGAGGAAATATGTAATATGTACTCTGATTAATGAGGTATATACCGGTTTTCTTACTGACATGAAAAATAATGAATGTCATGTCATATCTGATAGTTAAGTTGCTTTATATGTAGATAATTCAGAAGAAGACCATTGCTAGACAGGATATACCATGTGCTGGACAGGTAACTTGCATATTCTATTTTCAAATGTCCAGACTTGAAATTATATGTGGCTAACAACTTGTAATTTAAAATAACCTTTTTAGGATGAAAGGAATATTATTTTGTTCTCAGTTATAGGGAGATGTATTCCAGTAGCTAAGGCTACAGTCAAAAGAACATCAAGAACTGCTGTTGTTGGAGGTACTGCTCTTGGACGTGAATATTGTGAGGTTCTAGTGAACTATGTGCTGAGAAAAGGTGCTCCATTGCCTCGACCATATGACAATATCACAACAATGGCTGATGCCAAAGGATGTCTCATTGCTTGGCCATATGAAAGGGTAATGAAAGCAAGAATAAAGTTAAAAGCAAGAATAAAGTATACAGTTGGAAGATGATAGTGGTGTTGCTGGTAGAGATTCAACACGTGCTGAAAGAAGTTAGTGCCTTGGTATTTTATTTATCCTTTATTTGAATATGATCCTTTTGTATTCCTCAACATTTGTGACTAAGGGCGTGTTTGGATGGCCACCGCTGTGCGCCATGCCAAAGTTTGGCCAGCCATTGGACCAGGGCGAGCCCGTAGACGAATTGGCGAACATTGGCGATCAAATCGTTCGCCGGCGCCATCGCTTGCCTGGACGTTTACTGTGCATGCGCGAGCTCGCCAAATCGCTGGCGTGCCAAGTGAAGGCAGCCATCCAAACGAGCGACAAAATATCGCCGGCTCGCCCAGCTTTGGCACGGCACACAGCGGCGCCCATCCAAACACGCCCTAAAATACTTGCTGCATGTATAATTTTGTTTACATATTAATATGTAAACATACTAATATTACTACTACCAGTTTTGTTTTCTTGATGACATTCTTTTGGATGATGAAAATATCTATTTTTTCTTCATTAGTCTCTTTATCTACCTTTTGTTTTGGTTACTTAACAAATATGTTTTTATCCACAGGTGAATGGAGGGAGAAAGAGAATTAGCTGAAGTTGCTTGATACTTGGCAAGAATTATTTTGTGCAAGACATGCATGGACAACTGAAGTCGAAGAAATAGTTGTGATTAATACACAAGATGATGTGTTTATCCATTGCTTTTGATGTAAATATCCTAGTCACTTCAATCTGTCTAGCCATGCATTGTTGAGGAGACTTAAATTTTGGTGATACATGATGGATGTAATACTTTACATTTGATGATACATCATGGATGTAGTACATTGAAACTAGTATTGCTTTTGGCAAGAAATGCAATATGGATGATGCATATATTATGACAACATTTGTTTGCATTTCCTTCTTTGTTTATAATCTATATATTCAAGCAAATCAAAGCTTTGTGTAAGTTCATTGTAATAAGATATGATTGTTAATATATATTAGTAAATATGTTGTGTGAGATTCTTTTTACAAGCGGTATATATGTATTTTATTTTTTGTTCGTTAGGTAGTTTGTAGGCACTAGTACTGCTTACAAATGTATCTCTAAGTAGTCATAGCGCTTTGAAAAGTTTGAACATTCTAAGCGGCACAACCGCTATAAATATATTTTCCAAAGCAGTACGGCTGCTTGGGAAGTTGATGCCGCTTGGAATACTATTTCTACCGCTTGGAATACTTTTGAAGGCAGCCGAAAACAAAGTAGTAGCTATTGGAATTCCAAGCGGTTTCACTGCTTCAGATGGTCGTATTGCAAGCGGTTCGACAGCTTGCACTAGTATGTCATGGTGTAGTGTGCTACCTACTTTCTTTGTTCTTCTTTGTTTGATGGCTTTAATTTTTGTACACGTCTTTTACCATTCATCTTATTCAAAAATTATTTTTGTAAATATTATTTATTTTGTTGTGATTTGTTTTATTATAGAAGTATGTTAAAAATGATTTTTTTTCATCTTTGCAGTAAATTTTTGAATAAGACGAATGATCTAAGACGTGTTAAAAAATCAAAGACATCAAAAAAAAAAACCCGGGAGGAATCGAAGTACCTTACAGCATACGTTGGGAGTACGTAAGACAAAGCAACCTAATCAAAAAGGAAATTGCAAATCCCGTTGGTACGTACCTGCGGCCGCAGGTATGTTTGTGACTATCGGATCGTGTTTCAAAATTTATGTTCTGCCCTTACTTCTTTTGACAGTCCTTCTTGTAAAAAGGACCCAAAATTTATTTTAAAAAAAGCGTTCAAGTTTCTTCTTACTCCTTAATTTTACTCTCCCTTCCAGCAGCCTGACCGAGCTGCCTCGTCTTTGTGTCCGGCCACGACCACTAGTGAGGCGATGGTGATGCCGCCACATGGCATGCTCGGGTTTGGGTGTCGCGGTGATCGTTGGCCAATACCATCATGGTCGCCGGAGGTGGTGCGTTCAGATCGACTTAGAGGGGAGAGAGAAAGAAGAAGGTTGCAATTGCAACACCTTGAAACATCTTCAAGTTTGGGAGGACGGAGTTCTAACTTCTAAGCTTGGCACATGGTGTTTCATGTTTTTTGGGAAAAATTGGTTTAATAATATACATATAATTTTGAATTGAAAAATTATGAGACATTTTATTTATATTCGTGACGTGAACCTGGATTCCGCCATGTGGCGCGGCTTCCGCCGTGCGGTGAGGCGGATTGGTGGCTTCCACAGTGCCTCACGGCTAAAGCCAGTGGCTTCCTCCACCCCGCACGGCGGAAACCACCAGGGGTTGACACGTGGCGAGCCTCTCGCCAAGGCCATACGACGCCGACGCTGAAAGCAAGGAAAAATGGGCTGAAAATGAGCATCGCCGAATATTCGCTGTTTCGGGTTCCGTTGTTTTCCTGCTCAATGTGAGCATTATTTTATGTAAATGTGATTAATTTTATATAAAAGGTGCATTACGTATATTACACTACAAGAAAAGAGATTATCTATGACGAAAGTGTCTTGACGATGTCAACTTCTGTCATGGAAAACTAGTTTTTTGTGACAATTTTGTTTTAGTCTTCATAACAAGCATGACGTGCCGGTTTGCCCTGTTTTTTAGTGACGAAAGTTGAAATTTCGTCATTAAAAAATATTTGAATCGTCATTGAAAATCATACATCATGTTTGTAGTGGTTACATGAGGTTCCGGGTTCGATATCCTTCATCTCCCACCCAACCCTAGCCGCCACCCTGCCTCCCCACGCCCGACCCCCTACGCGCCCCCTCCCCGTCGGTGGGCGACGGCGCTCTCCAAAGCTTCGGCGAGGCACGGTGGCGGTGAACAATGAGCAGCAGCGGCGAGGCGATTCGGCGGGCAAGGGCACAAGGCGATTTCATGGCCAAGCCAGGCCACCCCACGCGAAGAAAGGTGGCACGACGGCCATGTCCACCCGGCCAACCGGACAAGGAAAGCCCAAGGTGTCAAGTGCCTTCTAACGCTTCCTTTTCTTTCCCCCTGTAACTAGTGAACAGCTACGATTTGTATAGAAGAAACTGAAACTGAAGCTGAGATGGGATGGGATATCCATGCCATATGTAGTTTTTACCGTAGTCATTCATGTCTCATGGATGATCCATGTCATGATTTATCAGGGAGAATTGATCTGGTGACACCGAAAGATCTCTCGGCCTCACATCTAGCACTAAAGTCAGACGGTTCATTTATGTAGCACTAAAACATGCCTCTATTACCCATTTTAGCATTCCGTGACAGAAACGCGTTAGAGGAACCGTTATAAATGTTAGGATGTCTCACCGACACATGGGTCCCACCTTTCCATCTCTTCTTCCCCTTCCCTCTCTCTCTCTTCCCGATTCCCTCTCTTCCTCCTCTCCTTCATCTCTCTCCTCCCTCTCTCCCGGTTCTCCTATCTCCGTGGCAGCAGCTCGGCGGCGCTGGCTCATAGTGATGCGTCGGCTTCATGTGGCGGCTCCCAGCCGTGTGGCCCACGGTGGCGGTGGCGGCAGCGGCTTGCGGTAGCGTCGGCTCCAAGCGGCGGCGGCGGTGGCGGAGTGCCTCCATCACCAGTGACCTCTAATCCCTCTCTCTCCCCCATTCCTTCTCTCCCCTCTCCCCCTCTCTCCCGATTCTCTCTTGCTCCGGCATGGATCTGGGGCTAGTGGCAGCTGCCTCCGGCGTGGATCTGGGGCTGGCGGTGGGTGGATCCGGCGAGCCCTTCCTCCCCTCCTCCGCCGCCTCCTCCTCCACACGCCTCCCCACACCAGTGTTGGCCAGCAAGACGTCCTCCTTCCTCCGCCGCTTTCTTCTTGATTGAGGTATATACCTAGCAATCTGAAATCAGGACAGCAGACTGGACGGGACAGCAGACTGGACGACAAAGCAAACTGAAACCGACAAGGCAAATTGAGGCATATACCCAGCAATTATCATTCTAATGCTCTTGATGAGTGAATGAGTGATGTACTGAATATTGTTATATTGATGCTCATTCTTGATTCATGATTGCTTGAGTTGACTTGAATCTTGATTCATTAGATGGCACAATGGCAGGGACACTGTGAAGTGAATGAGTGAATAAATCAGTGATGTTCATGCTCTCATAGTCATGCTCTATTGCTCCTCTGGTTATCTGAAATTAGTGAAATGAATGATGCTCTGAAATTTAATAGCATTGTTGTGTGCGCCTTTTGGAAGAAATTGTCAGTCTTATACTATAGTTTGGAATTGCTGATTATTGGATTTCTCTGTTGATGCTTTTTTATTGTATTGTATTGTATTGTATAGTTTGGAATTGCTGATTATTGGATTTCTCTGTTGATGTTTTTTTATTGTATTGTATGGTCTTTAATAAGTCTTCACAGCGATGGTCTGCTGCACCCACACTATAATCGTTATTCTCTTAATTGCTTTGTACTTCATGCACACTGCGTAAGTTGCCCAAGGCGTGGCTCCTGATAATCCGACTGATCAAGTAATACTGTGGCAGATTTCGGCTGATCAAGTAACACTAGCAGATTTGGAGCTCTATTTTTATTGTACGAAGCTGTTAGTAGAATTTGTGCAGAGCTGAATCAGTATGTACTGTAACAAGTTCTGAGCACTTTTGCAATTAAATTATAAAAGGAAAATATGATAACAAGTTCTGAACAGTTTAGCAAATAAATTATAAAAGGAAAAAATGGATGTTAACTAAAATGGGTGCTACTAGCAGATAGAGAGATACGATGAATAGCGAAAGTGGGTGTTAATAGCGGATAGGATTCTTTATTGACAACTAACATTTTTTTTCATCCATTTAGAACTATCTCCATGCCAAAATATCGAAATACTCGGGCTTGCTAGTGGCGAGCTGCCTGAAGGATGCTGCTCTGCTGGTGCTCCTGCTCCTGCGTGTGCTGCGTTCAGACGACGTGGTTGTTGGCATGGTTGAAATTGTTTTGAAGTCGTATGAGATTCCAAAATATTTCAATTGGTGCAATTCGCATTTGAAATGGTGCAGAATTAAGTGGTTTTCTAACATCTAGCTTGAAGCATAGATAATTTTAATCTCCAACTAATTTATATTGTCTTATATGCGTGTTTTCTATGCGAGTAGTATCTCTAAGGAACCTGCCGAGATTTGTTTATGGTCGGAGTAGTTGATCATCCCTGAACGTTGGTTCCGGTTCTCTGAAGGCTCCTGGGAATCTAATAAAACAGATAATTGGTAAAGGCGGAAGAAACAATAATAAACCAGGTAACTATTAGCGTTATGCATGTCAAAATAGTAGATTGTCAATGGGCTATTCGAATGTCTGTATATATAGTTCAATGGGCACAATAAACAGTAGACTGTCAACTACCAGCATTATGCATATCCAAACTTAAATAAAATAGGCTAGGGCGCTAAATAAATAGCATGTGAATTCAGTTGTCTATCTCATGTCGATTCTATATATGTGAATTCAGCATATGAAATATAAAGTTTATCTATATCATTAATGTCATACAGTTAATTTAATTGTGTTTCAGAATGTCATACAAGAAGAGGCAAAAGCGTAAAGAGGAAGCAATGCAAGAGTTTAGAAAGTGGTAAGAGGAAAATGATGACTTCTTCGTCGGTCTCCTGGTCATTGCTTACAGTGACTTAATGAATGTCAAGTGGTTTAAAGCTTGACATAACAAACTTATTTTGTTCTTATCCGACACTAGCTAGTAGTGGTTCAATTATTGTATTGGAACTATCGATGGAATTCTATGTGAACTAGTTAATATTTTTGTGACTTAGTAAAAGTGTTGTATGTATTGCTCCAACTTATTTGTAATGTGCTTGTGATGTCCTATTTAATATACATGTGTAAATTGGTTCCTAAAAAAAATGATGTGACATATATGAGACATCACCTGACACCCTGGATGATGTCACTGGAGTGTTCAATGAGGAAAATTCAGGTCGACGTGACATATTTTTATGACAATTTTTTCTGTCATACAAAATTACGGCAAAGCTCTCCTCTGGCAGGCCAAAAGTGCCTTTTTGTGACGATTTTGGGCTTTTCCATGACATTTTTAGATGCTTTTCGTGACGACTTTGTTCGTCATAAAAGGGATCTTTATCATGACGCATTATCATTTTGTCATAAAAAACTTTCTGTGACGCACATACCATGACAAACCTGTTTTCGTCATAAGGTCGTCATAAAAGATCTATGATGACATTTTTGTCACTTATCATGACATATGTATAATGTCATCAATAATCATTTTTCTAGTAGTGTTATTAAAAAGATGCATTATTTTATGTAGATGTGATCAATTATAAAATATGTATATTACTTTATATTATTAAAAATATGATCAATTTAATATTTTAAAATATTAAATTATATGTACGGCTCTAATTAACTTAAACAATGCATTTTAAAATATGTATAGCCATATCTTAATTTTAGGATTATTTTATTTATTTGAAGCATTTACGCAAAAAAAAGTATTTATGGGGATGAAATTAGAGGAAATTTGAATCGTGTCGGAGCAAGTAAACGGTTTATGGTTTTAGAGAACCGGAGATTAAATAATAAAAATTAGGATCACATGATACAAGTATTGGCACGCATGATGCATAAAACAATCTACCATACTAGTGCATCATAACTAAACCTACATGCCTTATGAGATTTAAAAATATAGTTGTCATACACGATAATCATACTACTGGGTGTAGCGGGGGTATTTTTCCTTCGCAAACGCGCTAGGTCCTGCTTCCCTGGCTCTAGCAGCCCTCTCACGCTTTCTGGCATGGTCTGCCTCACTCTCATTGAACTGCCACTGTCGATCAGCCTCGCGCTGTGCCTGAAACTCTTCTCTGGCACGCTTGTTTCTTTCTTCCCTGAGGACGTCTTGCCACCGTTCCTCGGCCCTATCCCTGTGCCCCGCCGCCTCCCAGTGCATCTGCCGTTCTATTTCGGGAGTCTGCTCCGCGTTCAAATATTGCACAAACTCGCATAATGGAGGCTAATAAGATTGAGGTTAGCATCTGCGTGTATATGTTCGTTAGGGAAGAAATAAGTAAGAAGTGACTTACGGGGTACTTTGTCTTCCTCTCCATCTCGGCTGTTCGGTCGTACGCATAGTTTGCGCAAGACTTCCACGTAAACACATGGGCGGCTGAACACCTTCTGAGACAGATTCGAAGAGAGAGACTCTCTTGGTGGCGATGGGAACTCCATGTCACTGCCTTGATGCTGAGAGGTTTGTGAAGTCAAGTGTTTAGAATGCTCTTGTTGGTTGTGTTGATCGTAGTGAGGCTGGGTAGGTCTAATTTAATGTGTCACTGCAGACCTTTGCAGTGATAGGTCAATTCAACAGGGACCGCTGGACCACACAGCATGGCCTATTGTACAGGCAGTCTAGTCACGTCCCACATAAATATGTCGTGCATAGACGTATTAATGGCCGACATGTGCATGGCAGTGATGGGTCACGTCAGTAGCCCGTACCTAAGTTATTATTGTTCAGAGATTCACAGTGGTAGGTGACAAGCTAATAGTAAATGTATTTGTATTACAGTAGATTAATATATTTGTGGCATATTATACCAGATACATTCTGTATGAGTTTAAGACGTTTGGTTTGGATAATGACATATGTAGGGGCACCATCGAGTGTTACACGAATAACTTGGTTCGAAGTCAATATCATCGATGTGGTTGTATTCCCTTTAATGTATCCTTCATTAATAATGTTATTTGAATATAATTTCAAAATATTATATATTTTCATAATTTTATTTGAATATAGCATTTTCTTCATTTCATTGACTAAAAAATCCCCTCTATAAATGTTGAAAGATGTAAAATCTTCTAAATTACAACTTAATATCACATGTGTAAATTTTTCATTAATATTTTCTTACAACCAATATTAATTAGCACCCATATTTTTTGCTCATGTGCATGCCTGCAGTATAAAAAACTATTTACGTAACCGACTATTTTTCTTGTGCATGCCTGTGCAACAACCTACTTTTTTAAATGAAATACTAAACAGTCTATATATGTGGTCGTGTATTTAATAATATTATATTTATTTTAACCATTTATGAAAAATGTAATTCTAGAACAGAATTATGGAAACTAGAATTATATATTTCCAAAATTTTATTTCAATATAATATTTTTCTTCATGTTATTGCCTAAAAATGTTTATGCTTGTAAAATCTCCTAAAATACGAGTTAATATCACATGTGCAGATTTGTCTTCAATATTTTCTTCAATATGATACGAATTAATGAAACATTTGCGCTCCCATTAATACACCGTATCTTCGTTTCAATTTTTTAATTTAACTTCAAATTTTACATCCACATTCTGTGTAATATTTTCTTACCACTAATAGAAATTAGTCAGTACTGTAGTCATCACATATACAACATAATGCTACAGTTTACTACTGGACAAATCTATATTAATCTATATTTCATTCTAATGTATTATATATACAAGTGTAAGCACAATTGTTTATTAAATGCATACCTACTGAAAATATCTTGAATAAACCGTCTGCTCACGAGGTACCAACACCTGCGCATTGAAGCACATGAAATAATGAATGGAAGTTGTATAACTCAAGTATCATCTACATATTACATTACCTCCAGACTGGTTCAAAGCAAAAAAAAAAAAAAAGAGCACCTTGATGAAGACAGTGAGAAAACACAAGCGATGGGAGTGTAGCTGACCACCGGGCAGCAAAAATGCGCAAGAGTTGCTGAGCAGCGAGTAGCAGAAATGCGCAAGCACAGCTGAGCACCGGGTAGCACAAATGATGTGCGGAGAACTGAGGACCACTCCTCGTTATATAGTCCAGCGTGTGTGATTAAATCATCATAAGCATGCAATTTATTAATCGCTAATTACTTATTTAGTAAATTAAACGCAGGCTAAACACATAATTGGGAGACATGAAATGACGTCGCACCAGCCCTATCCTCTTTTCCCGCATGCAGCTGCTGAAAGGCACGCACTTCAATAATTCAGGCACGCACTTCAACGCGGGGTATCTGAGGCGCGCACAAGAGGAGCTGAGGCGTGGGTGGAGCTGCCACGTGGCCCACCCGAGGTGGCTTCCGCCACCCGACGTGGCCGAAGCCGGCTTCCTCCGCCTAGGGTGCCGAAAGCCAACCTTCCGTCGCCCTGGGTGGCGAAAGCCCCGCTTCCGTCGCGCGGGGTGGCGGAATCATGCCCAATTCGTAAAAAAAAATATATGCCGCATAGTTTTCCAATTTGAAATTATATGTATATTATTTAATCAATTTTTCTGTTTTCTTGAGTTTTTTTTTACTAATACATATATACGAGCAAGGTGTCCCGCGCATTTGGGCAGTTAAATATCATATTTGATATGGACTATTTTCCTAATCTCATATTTGATTTGGACTCCTATTCTAATATCGTATTTCATATGGACTCCTTTTAATTGCTTCCATTTTATTATGTTAGTGGATGTGGACTATTCTTTTAATCTAATCCATTATAATTTGGGTCCACAATAATCAATAGTGTAGATCTTTATTTTTCTCTCCAATTAATGTTTGAGATTTTCTAGTTATTTAGGATTAATATGGTGGCTCCATTGAACCGTGTTTAATTATGGTGAGCCCCACAAATCTGGCGAGCTTCCCATTGGACGCATAACATTAGCATGGAACCTTGGGAAAATAACTACGAAATCTTGAAAAATAACTATAGAACCTTGGCAAATATACAAATGAAACATGGGTGCACTCTAACAAACCTTGGAAAATAATTGTTCAAACTTGGAAAAGGTTCGGATGAAACTTTGAAAAAGACCAATAAACATTCGGACAATGTTGATGAAACTTGATAGTGCAGTGAAACTTAGTTAAATACCAATGGAACATAAAAAAAATTTTAGTGAAACTTCAACAATGTACTGCTGAAACTATATGAAAGAACCAATGAATTGAAACTTGGCTATAAACTGATTTATAAAGAATGCCGCGTGCACGGCTTCAGCAACAGTGAGGAGGGAGAGGACAAGCACCAAGGGACAACAGAGGCAGGGCTAAGGTGGATGTCTTGGGCGCTGTCCGATGATGGCAGGGCCAACGACGGCGATGACCTAGCGATAGTAGGGCCAAGGGCGATATGTAGACGGACTGGAGCGACAGCATCGTAATTGATTTGGGTGTAGAGTAGAGCAGAGGCTGAGTGCAGGGGGCACCATGTGCACAGAGTAGAGGCAGCGTGCTCACGGTAACGATATGTGACTCAATGTCGGCGCGTGGACAACGCGTGATTTGTCGCGCCGCCTCGGAGGTCGCCGTGGCACCTACACCGCACTGTTGTGGCTGTCGCCAAGGCGTGGTGCTGGTGAGAAGAAAGGGGAGGCGTGGCGCTGGTGAGAATGGAGGAGAAGGGGGAGGCGGCGCCAAATGCCGTGGTGAGCAGATCAGAGAGGAGTGGTAGCCAGAGAGTCAAGGAGGAGAGAGGGGACATAGAAAAGGAGGGAGAAGATGGATTAAGAGATACTTTCAAGTGGAACATATTTGTTTTTTTAGTTATTTGTTGTTTTGTTGAGTAGCCAGAGAGTCGAGGATAAAAAAATATTTGAATAAAACCATGGAAAAGCTAATATAAAATATTACATTGAATGTTTCATAAAAAATAAATTTTGATGTAAACATACAAATTTAAATCAAAAAGGAGGGAGAAGATGGATTAAGAGATACTTTCAAGTGGAACATATTTGTTTTATTTAGTTATTTGTTGTTTTGTTGAGTAGCCAGAGAGTCGAGGATAAAAAAAATATTTATTTTTTCAAAAATATTTGAATAAAACCCTGGAAAAGCTAATACTCCCTCCATTCCATAATACAAGGCGTATAAAACTTTTCACAAATACCAAGACAGGCTATCGAGCACAAATACTTTCCACGATTACCCCTAATTTACCATCCGCCTGATTACACCTAATTCTCCGCGCAACAGCCGCGGAAGGACGCAGATATTTCAGCCGGGTCTACGCGCGTAGGCTCCTGCATGCAAACACGCGCGCGCAAGCTTCTGCATGCAAATACGCGCGCGGCCGGTCAATCCATGCAAGGCAATCCGGGACGATCTCATCGGCGAGGGAGTCCGAGACGATCTCCACGTCCACGAGGGAGTCCGGGACGATCTTGGCGTCCCAGTTCTTGTACTTCCACTTCTGCAGCAATTCTTCATCTGGCAGGAGTACGTGGCAATCGAACTCGTCGAAGCCGTATATCCGCGCCGAGAGATTGTACTGGTAGTGAACACGACGGCAGCGAGAACACACCTTCGTGCGCAGGCAACGAGCACAGGACTGTTCATGTTTGCAGCGGTAGCATGGCTGGTTCATGGCCACCGCATCCATGGCCTTGGCGCCCTGCTCAACGCCGCCGAGCATGATGATCGCGTCACTGCTCGCCAATCCATGTCCGTCAGCCTTGGAATCGCCGGCCTTGGTATCGTCGGCCTCCATCGACAAAGAAAAAAAAACGTGATTGGTTTCGTAAGTTTGGAACGACCCCGCGAAAAAGTTAACGTGATTGGTTTCCTAATAACGCGCACGCCCGTATTAAATGGAGTATAGCAAGCAACAACCAATGGAAAGCATACTTATTGTTGCACACCCGTCCCCGTATTAGACACAGGGGTAATTCTGGAAAGCAAATCGATGCAAAGGAATAGGCGCCTTGTATTTTGGAATCACATGAAAAAATCTATACGCCCTGTATTATGGAACGGAGGGAGTATAAAATATTACATTGAATGTTTCATAAAAAAAATAAATTTTGATGTAAACATACAAATTTAAATCAAACCACCTGTGAAAGAGGACCACAAGTAAATATCCTCAAAATATTTGAATAAAACCCTAGAAAAGCTAATATAAAATATTACATTGAATGTTTCATAAAAAAATAAATTTTGATGTAAACATACAAATTTAAATCAAACCGTCGGTGAAAGAGGACCGCAAGTAAATATCCTCAAAATAGGTAAAAATGAGGTCACCAGGCTTTGAAGCTGTGTATATTTTATTATAGTTTGTTATAATATACATACTATTAAATAAAAATAAAATAAAAAAAATTGTGCCGTGCCCGTGCCGGTCCACAGGCCTAGCCTTCGGCCCAAACACAGTCCGGCCGATCGAGCCGTGCCGGCACTTTTAGCCCGGCCCATTTGACCATCCATGCTTGTACGTCCGAGATTCCGAGCTTGTGCCCTTTTTTTTTAAAAAAAAAGTCAACTCGCTGATCGGGGACTACCTGGCTGGCTGGCTGGCTGCGGCTGCAGCGCTGCATGCACCTTCGTCGCGTTGCTGCGCACAGTGCAAGGCGAGGCGAGGCGAGGCCGCGTGCTCCCGCGTTTATAATTACTCCGTATTTCAGGCGTGTCGGCTAGTTGGCCAACGGCGGCTCCGATCCCCGCACCGCCCGGCCTCGACCTGAGCAGAACAGCCATGACTCGCGTTGGTGCGTGCGCTCTGCGCTCCCTTGAAGCCGCCGCTGGTCTAAGTATTGGCGGGCTCTCACGCGTGCAGGCGCGCGGGCGGGGCCGCCCACCGGCCGGTGTCTCGTCTGTCCGGCTCGGCCCAAGCTGCAAGCACCAAATCTATCATCATCAAGCAAGCAACCCACGTCTGGCTTGTTTTTAATAAAGTGATAATTTCGATCTCTACAAATAGATCACACCGACATACCAGAATGCAGAGACATAAATTTATTGGCAATACAAAAGCAATAAGCATCAATCGTGTTATTCGCTCTCCAGCCATGTTTAAAAAGACACCATAGCAACGACCTCAAAAGCGCGGCATGCCTAGATAGCTTTTTCTCGCTCATCCTTCTTCTACAACAATAGCTAATGGTGTAACCCGTAGGCTTCTCTGAAAATAGCTTGTAAAAAGAAATGTCTATTTAGAATTCCTAATTATGGTCGGCTGTCGCGGCCTCGCGGTGCTGTTCGCTTCCCAACATGGCTCACCCGCTGTCAGGGGTGGAAACGAGCCGAGCCTGGCTCGGTCGAGCTCAATCAAAAACGAGCCGAGCCAGGCTTGGCTCGACATTTTGGGGAGGCTCAAAAGTGGGCTCGATTTGAGCTCGGTAACACCTCCCAGCCAAGCCGAGCCACGAGGCAGAAGCGTTTTGCGTTCAAAATCTGTCAACGAGCCAGAAACGATCCAAGTCTGGCTCGGCTCGCTGTTTTAACAAGCTCGAAATGTGGCCTCGACTCGAACTGGGTAGCACCTTCGAGCCGAGCCGAGCCACGAACTATTTTTCTAGCTCTACTTGTTGCACCTCTGAGACCTTTCGTCAAGCAAACTTCGAGTGCAGTGGCAGAGGTGAGGCGCAGAGCTCAAACCAAAATCATGGGAGGGCCAACAGTGGCAACAAAGATTGAGAGCCAATCAAGCTAGCAAATAATGCTTAAAATATTGCTAAATATTATCTAATTTGTTACTTTGTTAGTGTATGGAGATATATGTAATATTAATTTACCAAAGAAAATCATTTTGGAAGAGTTCAGGACCCACCCTGGCCTTCACAAAGCTCCGCCTTTGTTTAGCTGGCCTAAAAAACGCAGCAACCGAGAGAGGAGCCATCAAAGAGAACAAATCTTTTAGATAGTATAACCTTTTTTTTTTAAGAAACTTTTAGATGGTGTAACTTGTGATAGGATTTGAGAGCAATAGATAGAGAAGATATGGATAGTGTTTTAGAGAACATAAAAAAAGCTACTGGAGTTGCTCTCATGTTCTTTCTCCGCAATTTAAAACTATCTCTACGAACCATGCTACAAAATTCCAGTCATTACTTGTTCATCTAACAAACCATACATCATACAATGTATTCGAAACAAGCGAACTTGATTTGCCAATTTAACAAGCATTTTAAAATTTCCACCGCATCAAAAAAATTTCAAAAGAAAAATATGGAGAAACATGTGAAATTGACTAAAAAAAGATATGAAAATCGCCTGCGCAATCCAGCCAAGTGTAGGTGAGGAAATAATATTCCAAAGCCTTTGTATGCTCTCCATTACTTGTGTGTATAAGGCCTATCCTATAGAGCATATAACTTCGATCATAGGGATCAATTTCTAGTCGAGTAGCTTCATAATAATTCTGCAAAGCTTCCGCATAATTTTCTTCGGATTGAGCCAACATTCATTACGGTCATTCGTTCTATTAAAAAAAATATTCGTTCCAAAACCGTACATGAAGTTTTCATCTCATACAGCTCCTCCCTTCTATACATAGTACTAAACGAAATAATCAATGGAATAAAAATAGAATTAGTCCCATCTCATTATGGACCGAAAGGGGCTGGTATTTTTCTAAGAAATCTTTAGCCTTGATGTTCCCGTCTAAACTTAGATGATTTTTTTAACATAGCAGTACATTTTTTTGAAAAATTGAAAAAAAATAGAAAATAGACTGGAAAAACGTAATGAATATTTCTGCAGAATAGCCACAATGCAATACTCCCTCCGGTTCCATAATACTTGACATTTTAGGTTTGTCCTAAGTCAAAGTTTAAAAACTTTATCTGTAAAAATCTTTTAAACTATTTGTATTGTGTACATAAAAACCATACATATAAATTTGTCTTAAAAAATACTTTCACAATATCATATTTTCGTGGATTTTGTAAATAAATTTCATTAGTAATTGATGGTCAAAGTTGCATTTTGAAGACCGTGTTAATGTTCAGAACGACAAGTATTATGAAAATGGAGAGAGTAGTATTTTTCCATTTATGTACGTTTTCTAATTTTAATGTATTTTTGAAACTTTCCAATCGGAAAGAATGTTTCTATCCATGTGATTTTCTTTTCTATTTACTAGTTTTATTATAGGAAGTCTTTAATGACCCTCATGAATATCAATTGAGCATGGAAGCGTAGCAGAATTCTCAAGCAATAAAATAGTTGAATTATGGATATGCAGGTGTAACGTATGAACTAGCTTGTGCTGATCACAGTGTGGTAAGAAGTCATTCAATATTATTTTAATTTATAGCAGAGAACGAACACTAAACTTGTTTATGAAAAACAAACACTATAGCTATGACCCATCGTGAATCTATTGTGTGTTGCTACAAATCTTTTAGACTGCTTCTTTGACTACTAATTTAGACTATTTGATTCTTCTATAGTCAACTACAGTATTCCACTCAACCACTTGTCTCGACAACAAGATAATAAGTTAGTAACCGTCGAGAACAATAGGTTTTTCTTGACAGTTCTACATAAACCGTCGAAACACTTGCTGATGCGCTCAATGGCTTTTGGATTTCTTTTGACACTTTTTGACCATCATTGGGCCATCGTCATTCCTGATGGCTGATGTTTCTTGTGGAGCACGACCCCTCCCCAAACAAATATACACACCACAAAATATACACACCACATCCACATGGGTCTACATCCTAATAACAATCTATACAAGCAACCAGTGTCATGCTGTGGCACATGCTTTAATAGACTAAAACATATATGAGATGTTTGGCAAGTTTCTAACAAACATCTTTTACCAGTAACAAAAAATATTGCATTTAATATAGATTAATATAGTCATCGGAGAACATATCTAAATA
Organism: Raddia guianensis; assembly: GCA_036346415.1. NCBI lineage: Eukaryota > Viridiplantae > Streptophyta > Magnoliopsida > Poales > Poaceae > Raddia > Raddia guianensis. The sequence goes on from CM070534.1 coordinate 33,729,143, forward strand.
ATCTCTTTCTATAACTAGCTAGTGTTTTCGAAAGCTTGGCAATAGAAACAAAAAGGTACCGTAGGTTTGTCAAAGGACAACCCCTCCCACTTTTTTGAGTCGTGCTTAAGAAAAATTTGTGGTACTCTTTTGATGTCATATTTAAAGAAAATTTATGATCAATTTTACCAAATCTTTCTCTAATCGTTCTCTCATATATTTATTACTTCTTTGCTGTTATTTTGGTTCTCTTGCTATCTCGTCTATTTCGCTATATTTATCCATGCCCACCATTGTGCATAGATAAAAAAAAAATTCAAGTGAAAAATACATTGAGATAATCATGCTACATCTAATTAATGGATTTTGGCATGAATTTGATTGGTTGAATGCATGTAACCTTTCTTTGAAACAACAGTTTAACCAAGTTTACTAAGTATAACATTAAAATGGATCGTAGAGCATTTTTTGTTACCATAATGGACAAATAATTTGAAACAAATACTCCAAAAACTATGGACAAATATAACGAAACAAAGAGAGCAGTATTTTCTTTCTGGTATTATCTCACAACCTATCCAACTAATTGGGGCTACATATATGTTCGTGATATGATGCACATTATAGTTTCCATATCCCACAACCCTTGTCCAACGAGAAAATCACTTATATGCTTTAAATTTGAGCGACAATTGCTTTTATACACACACTCTCAAAGTTAGTTAAATTTGTTTATTTATCTCAAAGTTAAAATGAGACTTATGGAAAAAGTTGCTTTTATCATTGCCTTCTTAGCACTACTTGTTTTTAGGTTTGCCGCGACTTGCACCACAACACTACTTATACTAGAATCTATTACATATACAACGCGCGAGCAAATCAACACCGTGCTGACAATCATCCGCATGCTACAGTACCATCCGTCCTAGCCGTCCGATCGCCAGCGATCGGCGAGATCCGGCCGTCCGTTCTTCTATTATATATAAAACAATTTTCTTCGCAACGAAATGAACAAGGCGGGCCGATTGGTCACTTGCTTACCAGCGCGAGGTCTCAGGTCGCCCGCCGCGATTCGATTCTCAGGCGTTGCGGCCTTTTTTTTCGATTTTCCACTTACCTCTCCTGCATCCTCTTCATTAATTTTCCCCAGTTAAGGCACACCATAGCGCGCGCGCAGCTCAGTGGTAAGCCTCGCCTGGGCGTTGCCCCAGGGGCTGGGTTTGAATCCCAGCCCCGCCTGCTGCGTTTCTTTTACTCTCCCCATTGATTTTGTTTCTCATATTTCCTTACAATGCGAAAAAGTAATGAAAAAATAGGAAATGGATCAGTATTTACTTCTCAAATTTTTGTAGAATGCAAAAAAATAATTTAAAAAGAAATGGATCAACATTTTAATATTTGACAAAGTAAGAAAAATAGAAAATGATAGAGAATAATGGTACGAAGGTTACGTAATCACTTCTCTTTTTTTTAAAACGACGAAGCAAATGCATAATAATATTTCGTACGGATAACGGATCCATAAGAGAATAAAAAAATTGAGTCTTGCTAATAATTCTAGGTTTAGTTGAGAAACAGATTAAGGTCTTTCTCTTTCGTTCTACCTTTTTATGGCAAACTAAAAAAAATTCAAACCAAACCAATACAAATGAATTAAAAATAAAATGTATAGAAATTTATGGTACCGGAGTTAGTCAATCACTTCATTCTTTTCTTTTTTAGATTTTTACAACGGAGCAAATGCGTCGTAGTATTTCGTAAGGATCCATAAGAAGAATATGTCCAACTAAAAGAATTATTTCAAAACTAAACCTTTACGGATGAATTACAAAATAAAAAAGGATAAAAATTTATGGTTGAAGAGTTAGCCAATCGCTTCATTCTTTTCAATTTTAGATTTTTACGACAGAGCAGATGCATCATAATATTTTGTAAGGATCCATAAAAGAATGAAAATATTTCTTTCTAAGAATTTGAGGTTTAGGCCTTATTTGTTTCAGATTAACGTTGAGTTGCGCTTTCTTCAGTAGCAAATTTGTGATCCACTCAAAATCCATTAAAAAAAATTCAAAAAATTATGAAATTTTTTTTGCGAACTCTAAGAAGAACTATTTAAAACACCACAAAAATAACTACAAAATATTACAACATGTGGCCTATACGGATGAATTACAAAATAAAAAAGGATAAAAATTTATGGTTGAAGAGTTAGCCAATCGCTTCATTCTTTTCAATTTTAGATTTTTACGACAGAGCAGATGCATCATAATATTTTGTAAGGATCCATAAAAGAATGAAAATATTTCTTTCTAAGAATTTGAGGTTTAGGCCTTATTTGTTTCAGATTAACGTTGAGTTGCGTTTTACTGTAGCAAATTTGTGATCCACTCAAAATCCATTAAAAAAAATTCAAAAAATTATGAAATTTTTTTTGCGAACTCTAAGAAGAACTATTTAAAACACCACAAAAATAACTACAAAATATTACAACATGTGGCCTATACAAGAATAACAAATTTTCATTTAATTTAATTTAATTTAGTTTAATCTGAAACAAACAAGTCCTTAGTTGACAAACGAATTACAAATAACTTATTCTTTTTTTTCATTCAACCTTTTTAAGAATGCATAAAAAAATAGGAATGCCTCACCATTTATTTCTCACTTTTTATAATGCAAAAAAAAAAGAATTGGATCGACATTTCAAGATTAGAAAAAACAAGGAAAATAGAAAATGGATAAAAAATTATGGTAGGGAGGTTAGCTAATCAGTTCTTCCTTTTCATTCTTAGATTTATAATCACCAGAAACTCGCAAATAAATGGCCGGCCCATCGAAAAGCACAGTCCGCCTATCTATTTTGAAGCACGTACCACCAAAGCTGATTTATTCAGCTGTTTATGCTATCACATAGTCCTCAACCTTAGTCATAATACGTACGTAATGTAAAAATTAATCTAAAATTCATTGTGTACAGCGCACCGGGGGGGGGGGGCATGCCAACCTAGTGAAACAGAAACTTGGTCGATCCACGCGTATACATGTACATGCCACCGTACAAAAAATGCAACAAGCTAGCCCATTCAAGGAATCAAGGCTTGTTTGGGAGTCGGGATCCCAGCCCAATCCTAGGGAAATTCCTGGTTCACGGTTCGTCTGGCTGAGATTCCGAAGAGTAAAATTCCGCCCCCATCCCGGCAAACCCGCTTGAAAACATGCTTGTGCACACATAAAAAATTGGCATCCCCTCGTGTGAGCCAGTGGTGAGGACAGAGGAGAGGAGGGAAAAGGGAGGGCTCAAGAGGCCGTTGGCTGCCACCACACTTCAGACTAAGGTGCTGTTCTTTTGTTCTGATATAAACGGTTGAACAGTTAAACGGTTAAAATGACTGAATTTTAAGAGTTTCTCGAGTTAGTTTCAAGATTCGGATCGATTATGTATGACTTGCTTTTTTAAGCGTTGGGTCACACATTCAAAACAACGAAAAAACGGATTCAAAAAACTAAATGCATTTGTTTTTTAAAAACGTAGATAAGTCGTTAAGCTGAAAAGAGCAGGGCCTAAGTAGAGAATGTATTTAGAGGAGATAATTATTGTTATGTCACTATGAAAATTTTGAATTTCCCATCTGTTATTTAGAATTCTATTCTTCCTCCATTGAAACGTTACAGAGCTATAACAGAGCTATGTAAAGACGAACATGCCCCTCCTTTTTACTTCTCCATCTTCCTCACTTCAACTGGTAACTCGCCATTGAAGCATTGGAACACTGATACTCTTGTTTACCTGCTACATGGTTAACTGTCAATCCCCTTTTAAAGTAAGCCGCTGGACTCCAAGCAATTTGTATGAATGCTCGGAGCCCGACCAACAGGGCCTCATACTCCGCTGCGTTGTTAGTTGCTGGGAAGTGTAAAGAAATTGTGTATTGGAGTTGTTCGCTTGTGGGGGAAACGGGTACAACTCCAGCTGTCGAGTCTTCATAGGAGTGAAAGCCATCAAAATGCATAATCCATTGGTCATCTAGGATAGACTGCTGCTTCAGGCAGGAGCTGCCCAAGTTAGTCCAGTCGACTAGGAAATCGGTCAATATGTAGGACTTGAAAGTCGTCCGTGCAAAGAACTGGATCTCAAACTCCATCAGCTCAATTGCCCCCTTAGCTACCCGGCCTCTTGATTTCTCAAGATATCACCTAATAGGAAGGTGGTTGGAACTATGATTCAATGACCGCTTATACTTTAGATCTCACCATCAAACAAAGCTTGAATCGGAGGCGCTGGAGTTGCACAAAACTTGGGCTGAAGAGGCTTACACTGGCGCGACTCCTCCCAATGGCGGTTTCCTCACAAATGATTAGGGGAGAAAGAAGAAAAAAAATGGGGGATATGGAGAGAGTATACAAACACAGCGGATTTTACAAACTGCGTGGTGTGTCGGTGGATGGGATATAGCCTGCGTCCATCGAATTAAGACTGTATTATTGAATTTAAGGTTCTGTTCTTTTGAGCTGATCTGAACGACTGAACAACTGAACGGATAAAATAGCCAAACTTCGAGAGCTTCTCGAGGTAGTCTCGAGATTCGGATCCATTTCGTTTGACTTTCTTTTTAAAGCATTAGGACCCACCTTCGAAACAACGAAAAAATAGACTAAAAAAACTTAAAACATATGTCTTCTCAAAACGTAGATAATTCGTTAAGCTGTTAAGCCGTTAAACTGATGAGCTGAAAAGAGCTGATGAGCGGATAAGCCGTTAAGTTTCAAAATGACCAAATTATTCTCATGTCTTCATTCCCCTAATATTTTTTTCCACGGTCAGCAAACAAGCCCGTACAAGACTAAAGCCCTTTCTTGCTAATGGTTTTTGATAAAAAAAATACTTGGGTAAATTAATCTTCCATGCAGGCTTATAAAAAACAGTTATCGCCCCAGATGTGGATAGCAGTGCATGCTTCTGCTGTTTTGCATGAATAGCACTGCATGCACTATCCAACCTGCCAGCATGTACCATGTACGAGTACTGCACGCACAGTGAAATGCCTTTGATCGATCAATGTACCATGTATACGAGTACTGCACTCACAGCATGGCCAGAGTTGCTTTTTTATGCATCAATTAATGTCGCCGCCGCCGAGACACGCACACGCCAGAAATTATTATTTTTTCAACCGAAGCCAGAATTGCACTTTTGTGCATCAAGAGGCCAGAAGTATTCCAAGTAGTGTTACGAGGGCAGCGTATAAGTGTAAGCGATTTTTTCTATGTGCCCAATGACAAAATTTTCTCAAATTTTTAAAAAGAGGTGTATGGAAAGTCTTACCTCAACTTTTGAGACAAATAAGCAAGCTCAACCTGAGACATTCTAACGATTTTTGCTCAATTTTATAGCATATAAACGCTATCCTCCTCCAATGGAAGGATGCAACTCTTAAAGAAGGGCATTCAAATAGGAGTATAAGGTAAGCATGCATGATAATTTTTTCAGTTTTTGAAAACATGATATTTTGAACATTGACACGATCTTCAAAATACAATTTTTATAACTAATTACCGACATAAATTATTTATAAAATATAAAAATTGATATTATGTAAATAATTTTCGAGACGAATTTATACCTAAAATCTTTAGAACTTAACTTAGGATACGTATCAAGCAACCGTCTTTTAAATGGTTGGCATTGCAACAAGAGCGCGCTGGCAGAAGAATCAAGGATGGAAGAGACACCGACCTAGCTATCAATGCACAAGGGGATGTTTCATGTTTCGTTTAGTTTCCAAACATTAAGGAGTCATGAATACCGAGCCATTATGGTAGTGTTTAAGTCGATGTCATGCACAGTGATATAACGAAGTTTCGATATATATACGCCTGATTCACGCATCATACACTTGTTACGTGTCAAGCAGGCCCTAGCTACTGAGTAGATTTCAAGGGCGGCCCAACTTGACCAAAGTGACGCACTGACGGTCTGACGCCTAGCTGTCAACATCTGGTAAGCTGCAGCATGCTGCATAGTGCATGCATAGCCCCAAAATCGAACCAAACCCTCGAGCCACATCTGGTAAGATGTGTCCTCCGTAGGATATTACTTTACTCCAGCAGTTAGCAACGTGACTAGATAGACTGCATAGGCTGATCCTGCGCCTCTGATGCTCTAATGACTCCATGGCTAGCTCCATGTGCATCTGTTGTCTTCGCTGAGTTCCCATCGAGAAAGTGCAATCAGTTTCGCAACTCGCATATCACGCGCGTCGCTGTTCCGTCAAAAGAACAACGGCATGCTTGTAAACTTAGCCGGTTTTTAAAAGTAAAACAAACGGTTTGAGCCGCCATGAAGCAGCTTGAGGAGCAAAAATGGAACAGATGATTGGGGTTTGGAATGAGACTGTCAGATTTGATGTGTTTAATCCGACTTTTTCCCTGCTTTGACCTTAATTTCGATTGTTCAAGCCGCCGCTCTAGAACGTTCGACTGGCTTCGGTTGAACAAGAATGGTCTACAGCTTCACTTGAAAAAAGAAACATTTTTTCTTTTGGTTGACTACGCAACGTTAGCAAGCCACGAATGAAAAAGGGAAAGAAAATTGATGCCATTAACATGTACAAGTAAACTCTAGAAGTAAAACTATACAATCATGTGTGTGGTCAAAATTTTAAGATATATTTTTACTAGAAGTGTCTCTTGGTACAACACTCCACTAAAATTACCATTATCTCATCCATATCATCAAATCCACTTATTTCACAAAAAATACTTTTAGTGTGTACAAACAAAGAATACCGCGTGCCGCCTTTGACGCCATTCACATGGTTACTTGTGATGTGTCATAGCAATCGTCTATGGTGAGGATGAAAGTGTCTGACCCACGTGATGCTGCAACCCACGTGATGCTGCAAGCCTGCAACGCGCCAATCGTTGAATACGTATGATCGTCTCGCTTCATATTTTTTTATGGTGGACATAGCAAAGCATGGGGATTGACCAATACTATAATAAAGTTTGCACTTCACATATATGATGTTGAAAAGTTTAAAATTGTCCAATAATATAAAGAGGTAAGACTCACATATATGCTCTAATATATTTTTCGACTCCTCTATGCTCTTCAAACTTACGAAACTGCCATTGGGTCTCCTCTTCCCTCCTTCCTTCGGTCAAGGGGAGGTAACGGCCGTTGGATCACTTTTCCGTATTCATAATTAGGAGCCACAATCTTTTTTTTTTTTGCGGTTCTATTGATCGAGCCCGACTTGCAGAAGTCTTGATTTGAATTTGGCCCAAACAAACAAGCACAAAACGAACTCGAGACGTGTCTGCCCAAGCCGAGCTCGAGCTTGATCTTCGTTGAGATTTCTTAGCCTATTTTATCTATATAAATGATATTTTATTGGATATACTCAAATGCAAACTTAGGAACTTTATCCGAACCTACTCGACCTTTCTCAAACCTATTTACTCCTGTCACTGGCTCACTGCTCACTCGAGTTACTCGTGTTAGACTAGACTAGTCGAGCTCGTGCTGCTTGAGTTTTGCTGTAGCCTCAAGAACAAGGCTGACAGGCAGGCAGGCAGGCCGGCTCAACCTCGCCTCCGCAGCCCTGTGTGGCCTCCGTACCAAATTTTGCCACCGGAGATATCCGCAACCTATATGCGAGCTGCGATGCGACGACTGTTACATGCTGCTCCACGCCTCCCCTCCCCACCTCCCTGACCGAACGTCATTTGCTCACTGAGGGTCTGTTTGAAATTAAAATATATTTGTAGTTTCAAGATAATAAACATGGTACATGTAGAAAGCTTTATTTTAAAAACCATAGTTTTATCGAACCATGGTATTCTTTAAGTATTGAAAACTTTAATGTAAGCTAAAGTTGTCGAGCCTGTTTGATATCAAAATTCAGAGAAAACTCTATTTAAAAGACCATGGAAACCACAATGTGTGCATATAAAACCATAGATTCAACTAACACCATCAAAGGCCTGTTTGGCATCATAGTTATTTATAATTTGAAAGCAAAATCATGGTTTTTTTAGAATACTATAGCTTAAAAAACTGTGTGGTGTTTGGATATAAAGTGTAGGCGTGGTTCCAAAACTTTTGATTTGGTGGAATCATGTTTTTTTTTGAGTTTTTGTAACTCCATCCTATATATCTCTTTTTTTTCAACTTTGACTATTGGCTAGTGTTGTGATTGTTACTCTTCTATTGTATTTGGCCCAAGTTTAACATACATAAACCATGCAAACAAAACAATTTGTAGTTCAAGAAAAACCATGGTTTAGATAGTGTTAATTCAATCCATGGTTCTTTATGTACACATTTGTAACTACGTATTAGAAAACCATGGTTTTTCTAAACCATACTTCCAAACATGGCCTAAACAAATATACGGTTCTACAATAACTATTGCAACCAAACGGTTAGTAATTCTACCATGATTTTACTGAAATTTGGTAAAATCATAAAAAACATAATATTTATGGTAAAGAGAAATTATGGGGAACGGGATCCCGTCCGAGCAGGATCCGGACGGGATCACTCCCCGTGCGCCACGTGTCTCCCCCTTCCCCGCGCGCGCCGTAGAGGAGGAGGAAGGAGGAGCCGGTCTTGTTGTTGCCGCTGTCGACCTCGCCGCCAGCCGTTTGGGTTAGGGTTCAGGGTGGGGTTCGGGTTAGATTTGGGCTAGGAAGGCAGCGGCACGGCGGTGGGTGGGGTTCGTCGGGGCGATGGCAGAGGCGGCGGTGGCGCAGCTGGAGCCGGGGGAGGGGGTGAAGGCGGTCGGCCGACGGTGGAGGAGGACTGCACCTCACCCCTTTGGGTTAGGGTGGGCGGTGGCGGAGCAACCGGCGGCGAGGGCGCCACTTGTCGGGGCAGAGAAAGGAAGCGGCGGGGGTGGCGGACGTGCACGGAGCACTGTCGGGGGCAGCGGAGGGACGGAGAAAGGAGGCGGCGTATTGCGCAAGAAGAGGGGGAGGGATCCCGTCAGGGTTGGGTAGTCCCTCCTTATGGTAAAACATCTAGAAGCTATGTTATTGTAAAGGGGGCTTCTAGTGTCAGGGTCCGTGCAGCGCCCATCGCTGCTCTCGAGCACCTCCTCCACGAGCTGTCCCTCCGCCGCAGGTTCCACTCACGGCGAGCCTGCGGCTAGAGCTCTGCGCCTCCGTGCACCAAGTAGACGAGGAATGGAAAACCATTTCAGGCTTTGTTCTTCAGTGGACTGCTCCCAAATCCGGCAATCTGGTAAACGCCAGTTCGCCGTCCGCCCATCATTCCTGTGGCCACCTACCTGGGATCCCCGTTCCTCCCTTCGCATTCCCGTGAAAATCCCCTATCCACAAGGCCACGCTCCCTCCGCTCCCCCGTGCGCGCGCGCGCGTCTCCTTCTTCTCCTTGCCCCGCCCGAGCGCCTCGTTTCTTCCACCGTGGGTGCCGTAGGCGGCAGCCATCAGCCAATCCGCCCGCGCGAGCGAGCCCAGGGGGCCAGACAGGCACAGGCACAGGCGGCCAGCCCCAAAAGGCCGCCCCTTTCGTTCAAGCCAGCCTTTGACCGCCGATTCCAATCCCAACCTTCCCTTCTCCCCACCCCACACATGGCATAAATATGCCGTCTTGCAAGACCGATACGGATGCAAGTCGTGGCTGTAGTGTACAGATTAGGGAGAGGAGGGGGAGGAGAGCTTGAGCCGTGAGCTCCCCGGCGGCAATGGCGGAGTTTCTGTCTGCCGGTTTCTTGGACCTGCGGGCTGCGGCGCCGTTCGTGGCGGCGGCGGCGGCGTTCTACTTCCTGGTGGAGCAGCTGTCGTACCACCGCAAGAAAGGACCCCTGCCCGGCCCGCCGCTCGTGGTGCCGTTCCTCGGCAGTATCGCCAAGATGATCCGCGACCCGACCGCGTTCTGGGACGCGCAGGCGGCGCGGGCGAGCAAGTCCGGCGCCGGGCTCGCCGCCGACTTCCTGGTCGGCCGGTTCATTGTCTTCATCCGCGACACCGAACTGTCGCACCGCGTGTTTGCCAACGTCCGCCCCGACGCCTTCCACCTCATCGGCCACCCGTTCGGGAAGAGGCTCTTCGGCGAGCACAACCTCATCTACATGTTTGGCGAGGACCACAAGGACCTGCGCCGCCGGATCGCCCCCAATTTCACGCCGCGCGCGCTCTCCACCTATGCCGCCATCCAGCAGCGCGTCATCCTCGCCCACCTCGGGAGGTGGCTCGACGACCGGAGCGCCGCCGCCGGGAAGGCCATGCCGATACGGGTGCCCTGCCGCGACATGAACCTCGAGACCTCCCAGACGGTGTTCGCGGGGCCGTACTTGACCAAGGAGGCGAGAGAGAGGTTCGAGAGGGACTACAACCTCTTCAATGTCGGCATCATGGCCCTGCCCGTGGACCTGCCGGGGTTCGCATTCCGGCGCGCTCGGCTGGGCGTGGCGCGGCTGGTGCGCACGCTCGGCGAGTGCGTGCGCCAGAGCAAGGTGCGCATGCGCGCCGGCGGCGAGCCGGAGTGCCTCGTTGACTACTGGATGCAGGAGACGGTGCGGGAGATCGACGAGGCAGCGGCGGAGGGGCGGCCGCCGCCTGCCCACGTCAACGACGAGGAGCTCGGGGGCTTCCTGTTCGACTTCCTCTTCGCGGCGCAGGACGCGTCCACCTCCTCCCTCTGCTGGGCCGTCTCCGCCCTCGACTCCCACCCAGACGTGCTCGCCCGCGTGCGCGCCGAGGTGGCCGCGCTCTGGTCCCCAGAGTCCGGCGAGCCCATCTCCGTCGACAAGATCTCGGAGATGAAGTACACCCAAGCGGTAGCACGCGAGGTCATCCGGCACCGGCCGCCGGCGACGATGGTGCCGCACATCGCCGGCGAGGCGTTCCAGCTTACGGAGTGGTACACGATCCCCAAGGGCGCCATCGTGTTCCCGTCGGTGTACGAGTCGTCGTTCCAGGGCTTCCCGGAGGCGGACGCGTTCGACCCGGAGCGCTTCTTCTCGGAGGCGCGCAGGGAGGACGTGGTGTACAAGCGCAACTTCCTCGCCTTCGGCGCCGGCCCGCACCAGTGCGTCGGGCAGCGGTACGCGCTGAACCACCTGGTGCTGTTCATGGCGCTCTTCGTGTCCGTCGCCGACTTCCGCCGCGACCGGACGGACGGCTGCGACGAGCCGCTGTACATGCCGACCATCGTGCCCAAGGACGGCTGCGCAGTGTACCTGAAGCAGCGCTGCTCCAAGTTCCCGTCGTTCTGAACTGGTTCTTCTTGTCTTCTTCCTGCTCCTTCCCTGGTTTCCTCCTCGGCTCGGCTGCTCGGCTGCTCTGCCATCTCCATTTCCTCGTTTTCTTTTCTTCATCTGGTCGGGTCGCTGTGGTGCGTGATGATTTGTAGGCGCTGGTGTTTGATGTCTAGCGTGGGATGGTCCATTCGTCAATTATTTTGTTTCTTGATTAATTGGGTTCGGTTGGGTTGGGTCCCTGCCGGCTGCCGTTGCCGGCGGAGGGAGACGAGGCATGGACAATACAACCTAGAGGTTTGGTGGCCGCAAGTGTGGTGGTGGTTGGCGCGTCCCGAAATTGGTTACATCTGCAATGAAATTTGCTCTTTTGTTTTGGCAAACGAGGGCCGATTGCTTGCTCCGCTCCTTAAAATTCATGTTGGATTTGCCATGCATCTTTTGTTGCTGCATTTTCTCGACAGTTCCGGCTATTTCCATACGTTCCGCAGTGTCGTCTCGTCTTCGCATTCGGTGAGTAGGTTTATAGTTTCTTCGCCGGCGCCTGGTGCAAGTCTCTGGCGAAACCGTTTCTTATTTCTTCATGTGTGATGTGTCCATGCTTGCTGCGGTGGTCATGTTTTGCCACTGGAGCAGGGGGACATCAGAGGGAAATTTCATTCCGTCACACTAAACGAACACGCATGCCTTGCTATGAGAAAATTGGTGAGAAGCCATAATCGTCGTTGGGCTTTGCAAAAATGACATCCCGCTCGTGGGATTCTTTATAATGCCACCCCCATCGTCGCGCCGTCAATTTCCATGCCATTTCTTCGATTCCAGCTCGTTTTACCGCGCGAAAAGGCACAAATGCTCCTGTTGCTCGCTACAGGCTTTTGCAGTTCGAGACCAAGGCTGTCGCCGCGTAAACTTGTCTACATGAAAAACTTGTCTACATGAAAAAGATGCGTCTCGAAATTATCTACAACTTTCGTGTTCAACCCAAATTCATCCGTGCAATATAAGACCTCGAAAATGGCGAATTACCGAGGATGGTGCCGTCGGCCCAAAAGCAGGAAGCGACAAAAATATTTTTTATAAATTCATACATTGCTCAAATGAAAAACATGTCTACATGAAAAAGATGATTCTCGAAATTATCTACAACTTTCGTGTTCAACCCAAATTCATCCGAGCAATATAAGACCTCAAAAATGGCGAATTACCAAGGACGGTGCCGTCGGCCAGAAAGCAGGCAGCGACAAATATATTTTTTATAAATTCATACATTGCTCAAATGAAAAACTTGTCTACATAAAAAAGATGCGTCTCGAAATTATCTACAACTTTCGTGTTCAACCCAAATTCATCCAAGCAACATAAGACCTCGAAAATGGTGAATTACCGAGGACATAAGCCGAAGGGCGCATCTAGCAACAGGGGCATTTGTGTCTTTTCGCACGGTAAAACGAGCCGGAATCGAACAAATGGCATGGAAATTGGCGGCGCGCCGATGGGGGTGGCATTATAAAGAATCCCACGAGCGGAATGGCATTTTTGCGAAGCCCAACGACGATTGTGGCTTCTCACCAATTTTCTCGCCTCGCTATACATGGCACGTTGACCACGAATTGTTTCGGTTCAAAACACAATTCATCATTTTCCACTTGTTTTCTCTGTAAATATCATTATACAGCAATGATTTCACGGAAATGTCAATACAAAAGGACTTCGATTCCAAAACCGTCATTACGTGGGTTTTCTAGAATATACGAGTTCAAAATAAATCCAAAATACACATTTGCCTGTTAGGTCCAACATATCATACACGTTCCCTCTCCATAAGCTTATTCGACACTCTTTCTTTTCCCTCCCAACTCTCTCTCTAAACTTCAGCACCGCCCCATCTCCTTCAATTCTGACGGCTCCACCTTTCCCAACTCCGGCGGCTCCTCCACCTCCGCCAACTCTTGGCCTGCCCTATCTCCCCAGCTTTAGCGGTCGTGGCCCAGACGACGAGTTTGTAGCACCGTGAACCCCACGGCAAGACACTTCCTCCGCCATTGAGCGGCCTCACATAGCCGTCGTGACTCTAGAGGGCCTGGACACCAGCCATGGAAGTTAGTCACGCGCAAAGCCAAGGAGGCGCATGAGGGCAGGCCTAAATGACCTCACCATGGAGTCGATGATTCGGGTCGGAGAAGGGACTTGGACTCCTCTAGGACCTCATCGCCGGCGAAGCTCTTGTAAAGAAGAGTGAAGAATAGAGAGATGAGGGAAGGAGGAAGAAGACCTGATAATGACACGTGGGGCCGACCATATTTTTATACATGAGACTGTATTTTGAAGTGGTATGCGCCGAAACCCCCTATAAAGGTAGTTTCAAAATTGTAGTTGTTTTGAAGTGACATTTAAAACTGTAAAAAGTTCAATACTCTGGCCTTGACCAATTCGACGCCATTCTTTTCTCTAAAATTACCAACCATATCATCCATCATAACAAACTAATTGTATCTATTTCAACCTCTCAAAATTCATGCAGTATAGTGTATGTAATTCTGAACAATGTAAACAAGCTAGTGTGTTGTATATTAAAGATTTAAATCAGTAAAAATATTTTGCTAGTGATTTGATTTAATATGAGGGTATATAGGTGACGCAGTCTATATACCATGGAACTCTATCCGAATACCTGGGCAAAAAATAATAAAAAATAATCAAAAAAAAAGTCGAGTGTATGAGCATAGATTGAACCAAATAGATTGATCACAGCAGGACATCATTTATTTTTTAAAATTCGTAGCAAAGCACAACTAGTTTAATTAAACAATCATTACCTAGATATGGCCGTAGTAAATAAAATTCAAGTATTTAAGATCGGTGGAAGTACAAACGTACTACTCTCTCCAGTTTGATAATTCCTGTCGCTGGAGCGTTTTGTGTTTAGTTAGAAAATTCCTGTCGTTCTAGGATGCATTGATTGCAAGCAAAACTTTACGTGGCCCTAGAACCATTTGTTGGGTGTGCATGTAAATAAAGTGTAGCATCAAAATTCGAACCTAGACATGCAACTCATGGAAAAGTGGGAGCAACCACTAAAATACAAGCATTTATTTGACCATATGGAGTACTACGAGATATTTAATACTTCCTTGGTATATGAGATCATGTCTAAAACGACAGGAATTATCAAACTGGAGAGAGTACAAGATTCACGCTGAAAGCAAGTCACGTTGCACAATCAAAGCCAAATATTAGAATCAAACAAAAAAAAAGAAGCCAAATAGTAGCTCGTACGGGCACCCCTATGTTCCTAGCTAGTCCCAGACATAGCGCTATCTATCCATAAATTGAATCACGAATGCGTCCGTACGTACTCCGTACCTTCGTACTCCTTCGTCCTTCCATGCTCCTCACATCCTGTACACGTACCGCTGCTTTCCTGTTCCTTCTTGCAACTTGATTGGACGACCCTTCTTAATTTTGGGTGCTGTGATTTGCAAGCATGTCTATGCGTAATTTGTTTGCACGCATGCTTTCATGCCCATCAACATCCATTTTTCATCACATGAAAATCAGCACGCAAGATGATCAATTGCTCCATTACATAGATTTGACTGGGAGCAAAATTTACCGCATTTTATCCAGAGTTTCCAATTTTTTTCTTTAAAAGCTTTGGCTCTGGCAAAATGTACCATTTGTTGACAAACTTAGTATGTGGATAATCAAACAGGCCTAAACACCGCTATACTATAATTGCTGGCTACCTCTTGATAGTTGGTAGTACTCATCTTTCCGGTCGAAAACACGTGTTGTTCTTAAATACTCCCTCCGTCCCAAAAAGAAAGTCGATTTGGCATTCAAACATTCAAATTATCTGAGAGGTGAAATGACTTGGATGCCCCTATTTATTAGCTATAGTTGGATGAGGAGTTGGTGGTGGGAGGGGAATCTATAGGTATTTTATAGTGGTGGGAGGGGGAATCTAGCATTTATTGCCCTAAAATGATATTTTTTTGGGACAAAATTTGAATCTCAGGATGACTTTCTTTTTGGGACGGAGGGAGTATATATGAAAATAATATTTACGTTTGTCTAGACACTTCTAGTCCAACTAAAGTCATGCTATATATGTACATGTCCATAATCATATTAAGTTTATGGATTAGATATAAATAGGAGTACAACATCTAGAGACACGAAAACAAACACGCGCTTACCTTTGTCGATGAAAAGTCATAATACTTCATCAGTTCAAGAATATAAGACATTTTTTATAATGGATTTGTTCGTCACTATAGAACTTATTTCATATTCCAACATGAAATAAATGCTAATTCTAAACCCCTAATAAATATTTTACTTTATTAGCCTATATTTCCTGTATGTACATATTGAATAGAGTGCTTAGATATGATGGGACGGGGTGGGGGGTTAATATATTCTTTCTCAACACTTACCTGATTTATGTGTATGCATAACAGGAATAAGCCTTCTTAACTTGAATGAAGTACCTAAGGCTCTCTCCAACAGGAGCCCCTAAATTTGATCCCCTATAGCTTTATATACAGGCCCGCTTTAAAAAAAACTCTTCCTATATTTCTCCCATCTCCAATAGCGTTTCCTATATGAAGAATTGTATAGGGGAAGGAGAGAGAATACCTACATATAAGAGAATGGAGAGAAATTCTCTATTTTAGGAAACTGAATAGGGAACGTTGTTGAAACACATAGGAAAAGAATTCGTCCCCTATTTTAGGGTGGAGGACGCTTTAGAAAAGCCTGTTGAAGACAGTCTTATGGTAATTAGATCTTTCAGTTAAAATTGCTTATAAAGTTGTTTTAAATTATTCAACAACCCCTTTTACGTGATAGCCACTCTCTTGAGGTTATTGCCATGTTTTTATTTTTCAAGCACCGTTGGAGAGCGAATACCAAGAGATTAGAACGTGGGGGTGGTCCGACGAGCGTCGGACGCACCCCCGTTCGATCTTGTGCAAAAACTTGTTATTTTTGTTTCACCACATAAAAAAAAATCAAAAAATCATTAAAAATTATAAATATTTTCTAATCAGTGTCAGATCTCACATGTATTTTATTCAAATCTATATGATCAATATTCATTTATATAAATATTTTTTAAATAAAAATCTAGATGTATAAATGTTGTATAGCAATACAAAAAATTTGGGTGGAAATATACATGCATTAGAGAATATTTATGATTTTTATTGATTTTTTTTTATTTTTTTTACATGGCGAAATAAAAATAACAAAACTTTTCTTAAGATCTAACGCTGGCCGTTGGATCTCCATCCAACGGCCAGCGCTGGGCGTCGGACGAGGGGCTCGTCCGACGCCCATCGGACTGCCCCCGCGCTCGATTACTGCTTAGTGTTTTTTTATTTCTCTTATTATGACAGTTTTTTGTGATTTTAACACTGTGTATTGTTTGGATCTGATATTGGTTGTATATGTCATGGATGCGGAGTTTGAAATTATTCCTTTATTAAAAAGGGTATAATAATAAATAAGTAATAATTAGTCCATTTTACATACCTCAACTATCTAAAAATTCCCCTCTACACCCAAACTACAAAACGGTTATTTAACATCCTTCTCTATCAAAACTATATCATTTTACCATCTTGGTGGTTTAGGAGGGTGGTTTTGGTGACGTGACATCAAGTTTTTTCCACACTGCCGATATAAGTCTCATGATTAGTGATTTTTGTACTCCAAAAATTATGGATAAAATTCGAAGAATATTTTGGTGGATAACGATATTAAGAAATGTTTTTTTAAAAAATGTTAAAACTGGTTGAAACTGATTACAAAAATATTTTAAATATACTCATTAATTTCAATATTCATTTTTTTCAAAAAATTTAAGTTGAAACATATCCACCTTATGAAGTTTATATTATTTTATACATTTTTATATTATTTTTTCTAAAGTTATTTTTGACTCTTATGCAGTAAAATATTTTCAAGATTATTTCTAGTTTTCTAGTTCAAAAATCAATAATTAGGCCATATATACATGCAACTTGATAAAACCGGATGTCACATCACCAAAACCTCCATCCTTAAACACTGAGCATATAAAGTGACTCGATTTTGATATGTGATGGTGTTAAATATCCAGTTTTATAGTTTAAGGTATTGAATGCAGTCTTTTACCCCCTCCAGTTCCATACTACTTGAAGTTTTAGGTTTGTCCTAAGTCAAACTTTTAAAACTTTATCTATAAAAATCTTTTGAACTATTTGTATTGTGTACATAGAAACCATACATATAAATTTGTCTTGATAAATACTTTCACAATGTCATATTTTTTGCGGATTTTGTAAATAAATTTTATTAGTAATTGATGGTCAAAGTTGCATTTCGAAGACCATGTCAATGTCCAAAATAACAAGTATTATGAAACTGGAGGGAGTAGATTGTTGAGAGGTGTAAAATGGACTTATTTTAATAATTAATGTCCGGATTTGAATGTTCGGGAGTACATAGACGAACCGATATGGTGTACATAGACGAGCCGATATGTTTTAGGCCTCTCTTGACAGGCCTGAAAGCAAACATGTTCCGGCGCCATTTTTCGCTGAAAATTCTCACCTGAAAGACCTGAAAGCAAACGTGGAACGTACCTAGTATATTACAACGTGACAATCAGACACGCAAACAGATTAGTAGATGATTTGGCCCTCAGGATAGTACCGTAGAAATATTTGGATGACATATCACATATCTGATCAAAATAATCCTATCTGTTCACTTGAATGAGCGAGGAGACTGAACTAGGAGTAGTTCGGAAAGCATCATCGAAATATTATAGCTGAATAAAATGAGACCTACAAACCCACCTTGAAACACAAATATTTTGGGTCTTCCAGAGTGACGGCAATGATTGAGCTAACGAGGGTTATAGTGTGTCACACTGTGACCAAGCTGATCTAAGGCTGGCCCATTAAAGTATGATGCAATATTCAGTAATGAACATCGGAAATAGTGGAAAACGTCCAGTTAAATTTAGTAATTTAATGGAGTAATTGTTGCGAAGCAAAAGAAAAATCATTAAAACAAGAGTTAATAGTAGAAATGTGTAATTTCTAATGAGACCCACCCAAGTAGGGCCGGGTGTGTGCATACCATGTTTGGAGAATACGTGTTCTTCGAATTAGGCTAGACCTAAAAAAGCTGGGCTTCTGGACTAAACTTCAGGACGAATTGGACACTAACCTTAAATACTGGGCTTTTATTGACCACTTGTCGATTTTGTGGGCTTTTCGTAGAGCCTACCAACATAATTTGAGTTAACAACTAAGATTAGATACTTGTGTAAACAGAAAAAAGTTCGTAGAACCTACTTGGAAAACAACTCATGCATGAAGCTTCACTCCAGTTGCGGTCATTACCGAATCCAAAGATCGTCGTCATTCGTATCGCTGCCCACTTCATATCCATTAACTACATCCTCATATGGAGACAGAATTGAAGATCAATACCAATAATAGACTTGAAAAAACTTGTGAGCATGGCCACAATTGAGAAGGATGAATCCAAGAACGCGCTACTGGACACAATCATTTAATGATTTTTTCTCCTAGAGACTTTTACGCCTTCCAACTTCCACTCCGGCCTGCTCCCTGTAGCTAGCTTAGAACACTCTAGAAGAGGCGCTCTCTAAGGCACAGGCACATGATTTTTTTTTTGAGCTAACGGGCAGGAGCTCTGCCATTTCATTAAAGTAGGAGAGAAACAGATTTACAAGAGAGAAAGGGGGAGGGGAGGAGTACAACAACGGCCTGAGGCCACCCGCGACGACAACACGACAAACAAAAGGGAGTCCGAGGCGAAGACCAACGAACTGCAGAGGCGTCACCTTCAACAAGGGAACATCACAAAAGCTCCGCCGACGCAGAGCTTTCGCCCAAGGGCTTCAGGAGCACAGTGGCGACCACGACAATGCCTCCAGAGAGGGAAACGACGCCGAAGTGCCGCCATCGCCGGCCAAGCGCGAAGCAAAGGCAAGGCTTTCGCCCGACACACCCGCTCCCAAAGCACACTGCAGGGGGCCTAAGCTAGGGACGCTGAGAGAGCACAGCCGATCCCGAGGCCACCACCGCTCCCCCGAATAGGGGCAACAGGGAAGCCGAGCAACAAGGGCAGTCAACGCTGGCGGACCTCCGAACAGACCCGGTGAGGACACCAGAGCCACCCGCCACGACGCAAGCTCGAGAACCCCAAAGCCAACTGCCGAAGACTACCACAGCAACGCCGAAGACCACCAAGGGCCCACACCCTGAACCCACGAACTGGGATCGCCACCAACGCCGAGGGGCACCTCCCACGAGCAAGCCGGAACACCTGTCGGCTGCCGGGGCGAGCGTGACCCAGACCAACACCTCCCGAAGAGGGGAGAGGCGAGGGCGCGAGCCTGACACCACCACACCCAGAGGGAAGGGCCGAAAGGCGGGATGGGAATGTAGGCTCCTCAACCGAACCGCCGATCCTCCCCCGGACGAAGGAAGGGACCGGGGGCACACGGCCTGAGCCACCGCACTCCGGGAGAGAGGAGGGCAGCAGGGCAGGGCGGAGCAGAAGACGTCGAGGGAGCGACGGTGGCGACCAAGAGGCGACAGGGAGCTCGAGGAAGGCCCACCAAACCAGCAGGGCCCAGGCCCAAGCTAACGGCGCGAGGCGAGACAGACGACGCACCACCCACCAAATCTGGCCGCCGCCAGATCTGGCCTGGCCACCGGCAGAGGGCATCGACAAGTAGGGAGGGGCGAGGGAGGAGCGCCCCACCGCTGCCGACTAGCGCCGCCAACGCCGGCCGCCGACCCCGGCGAAGCCCACGCCACACGCGCCGACCATGGCCCGGATACTGGGACCGCACCGCCACGCCACAGACACCAGCACAGCCAGCAGCATTGCCAAGAACACACACTGCCGGATCCGCCACGGCGGAGGAGGATCCGACCTCTGCGCCGCGGAACGGCCACCACGCCACGCCACGACGAGGCCGGAGGGCACGCCGCACCTACAGAGAAGGAAGGGAGGAAGAGAAAGGGAGGGAGCGAGGAGAAGGGAGAGGGGGTGGCGGCGACGGCCGGCGAGGGCACCGGCGGAGGAGGTTTGACGAGGAGGCGCGGTCGCCGTCCGTGCCGCCCAGGGAGGACGACGCGGGGGCCTCTTCTCCGATGAAAAAAGAAGTTGATTTCAAGCCATTTTTTACAGGCACATGACTTGAAACTTGTAATAATTATTATATTAGAAAAAGCTACTGATTTACATTGTTCATAGTATCATAATTCTTGCATATTCTGTGAATGAATTGCATTAGTGGTCAAAGTTGTAATTTAAATACCATGTCAATGTTCAAACATTATGTTTTTAAGAATCGGAGGCCGTAGTAAGGTTCTAGCCTCTTCCGGCAGTATATCCAACCAAAATAACGATTGAGTAAGAACAATAAAAAAAAAATACAAAGGGTCTCACTACCGCATGGCCGCATGGGACACCGTTGCCACTTGCCAACCGGGCTGGAAAACAACGATTTCAGCGTCAGTCCGTTTTGGGCCGCGCTGAAAAAACCGGGCTTCCCGTCCGTGCGTTCTACGCCGCGCATGGAAAAAACTGAGTTGCGCACTAGCGCTCATTCAGCTACTGTCGATAAAAAAACCCAGGAATGAAACACCGGTTGTCAAGTAATTGTTGCCGTTTGTGCATCAGGATAGGGTGGAACACCAGTCGATCTCTCTCAGGACAAGCACGTGCACAGGGCGTAGTCCAGATGCCGCATCAAGATTCCAAGGTCGACGACGCATTTGTTGGCTTGGCCGTCGTCGTTCTCAAGGCCTCCGAATCGAAGCAGGCCTACTCGTCTTGGATGTCTGCGATCTTGGATGGAGGCGAGGTGGGTGTCGCCGACGACGTTGCGGTGGACTCCACGGACCATGGTGGCTTGGAGCTTGGCGTTGACGGCGAGCGATGGCGGGGGCGGACACGGCGAGCGACGGCGGGGCCGGTGGGGCGGACACGATGAGCGACGGCGGTGGCGGAGGCTACGAGGAATCGAGGAGACGAGGACTCGCGAGTCACGGGAAAAATTTTTCGCGTGCACAGGTGAAGGCTTTTCCCCGGGGAAGGGAACGGGATTGGATCATTGGGCCAGCGTTTTGCTGTCTCGTGGGCTTCCAAACAAGCTTCGGCCCGCGCAATGGGCCGGAATCTCGATTAGAAATTCGGCTTCCAAACAAGTCACAGGGGTTGTTTGGATGGGGGCTCTCACGCGCCACGCCAATCCAGGGCCATCGCTCGCAATGGCGAGAGATGGCGCTGAAAACGATCGCCCTCGCCTTCGCCCGCGCACGTTTACTGTAGCGACGCTCACCGTTCTTCGCGCGCCCGCGCCCTGGCTTGGCGAGCAACCAAACGGCCGCCAAATTTTCATGGCGCGCCGTGGCCCGGATTGGCAGGCGCGGTCGCCAACCAAACGCGCCCATAGTGTGTTCCGCGACGCGTGTGGCCTACGTTTCACGCTAGATGAGCGGTGTAATTTTTCCCTTTTTTGTTTCCTTTTTAGTTCTTTAATAGGAGGCGGCCAGGGTCCGAATGTCCGGACAGACGCGCGTCGGACCAGCGGTGACCGTCCGATCAGCCACCCGTTCCCCTGGACGTTGGCTAGACGTGTAGTTGATAATTTTTAATTAAACTTCTGATTTTTGTATAAAATTCAAACAGTGTTCAAAATGCATGGAATAAATTTCATAATTCTTCTAGAATCGAGGGCAACCCATTTTAAATACTTTTTAAATTTTTTTTTTCACTTTTTCAATTTTTTTGATGTGAACGTATGAGAACCCACTTATGAAACTTGACATGTATACTAGTGAAACTTGGCCGTGTGCTGATAAACCTTGGCCCACGTATTGATGAAGGCGAGCGCCAGATGAAACCTGATGAAACTTGGATGTAACCTGATGAAACTTGAGTGAAACCTATTGAAACTTGGATTAAACCTGATGAAACTTGAAGAAACTTGGATAAAACTTATTGAAACTTGGATTAAACCTGATGAAACTTGACAGTTCGACAAGTTTAACGAGTATGAAATCCAAGTTTCAGTAGGCGAAACCCAAGTTTCACTAGGTAATTAAGATTGAAGTTTATATGTCAACATACGTCTTGTTTTGTTCGTAAAAATACAAGGAATGAGTTGGTGCAAACGGTTGTTGGATTAGAGCGCCCAGTGAAAATTTATGGCCACAAAAAAATTATAAAAAATTATTTTGTGCAATTTAAAACTGTTGAAATTTTACACAAAAATCAGATGTTTAACTGAAAAACATAAGAACTACTCGTCTGGCCAACAACTGCGCTCGTTGGAGCTTTTGCGTAGTCGCGCGATCCCGATTGCTGGGTAGTGCACGACGTCCAATCGTTTGGCTCGTATCGGACGTCCGATGCAGGGCGTTCGCCTCTTTAATAACACATGATGCAAAAATTTTGGACATTGATTTTAGGTATCAAAGAATAGATATCGCCATAAGTATCATTTAAGATCCTGTTCTTTTGAGCTAATCTGAACAGCTGAACGGCTGAAATGATTGAATTTCGAGAGCTTCTCGAGGTAGTCTCGAGATTCGGATCCATTTTGTTTGACTTGCTTTTTAAAGCGTTAGGACCCACCTTCAAAACAACGAAAAAACAGACTCAAAAAAATCAAAACGTATGTATTTTCAAAACGTAGATAAGCCGTTAAGCTGTTAAGCCGTTAAGCTGATAAGTAAAAAAGAACAGGGCATTAAATAATCCGTTCAAGTAGGTATCAAAGCAAAGTATATATCATTTGAATTCAAGTAGGTATCACGATATATTTGTAATAAGGTTATACTCATTCACAAAGACAAATATTATAAAGGTATCATATAGGTATTAGAGATGAACCATTAAGTATATCGTTGAATCTTGAGCATCTTAAAAATTTTGGGATATCGTTGAGTATCAAAGCTCATCAAGTAACACAAAAGGTAAGTACCATGCTTAGTATAAGGGGTATTAAGTGCTTGAGCATTGGGAGTATTGACATGTATAAGTTTGAGTATTGGGCATAATAAGTTGGAGGTATTAGGATGAGTATCGAGGAATATCGGGTTGGGGATATAGTTGAGTATGAAGATATCATCATATATCACAAGTGTCGTTGAGAATCAAATCGAGTCGAAGGTACTGGGATCGATTGTATTAGATTGAGTATTAGGAGGTTTTTGTGTATCTTAAATCTTTAGTAATGTTGGGTATCTAATTGAGTATCAGAGGTATTGTCGAGCATAGGAAATCATCAAGTACCAAGCAGATGTTGTCAAATTATAAAGTATAGAGCAAGAATCATCAAGTATCAAAGACGTTATTGAGTATAAATTTATTTTAAAACAAAAGGTTAATAAAAAATCACGAACTCATGAAAAAATGTATGAAAGCTAGATCTTGATTTTAGAAAATTTTAAATTTTATTTTTCATTAAAAGGGATTCATATGAAATAAAAATAAAATTATTAGTTAAGATCTACTGTTTGAAGAACTCCGTACAATCCACGCACATGCACATGCAAGATGCAACCGGTGTAAAGTGCATGCAACACAAGGCCTGCCCAGCTACTCGCACAGCATGCATGGAAAGCAAACGCGAGGATGCGAGCTACCTAGCGCGGGAAGCAAGGGCGAACCGTACGAGCGCCGGACACACGCGTGTAGCTATCCCGTTATCTGCATTCGGAACGCTATAATGTTGCGGAGTAATGGAGTATTTCTCAAATATACAAATTGGTTCGGTTTGTGTCTTTTATTAAATCTTCAGTCAGTTATTATTAGTAACGTACAGTCGTGGCGTACGTAGAACTTTATAGATTGGCACATCTTATTGTTTCCTTCTTTGTCACCCTCCTTACTGAAAACAACTAGTAGAAAAATCACATGTTGGCATTTACAGAAAAGAACAACATTATTTTCAAATAGCCAAATGTCGTAGCATAAGATTATTGTCCTGATCAAATCTTTATTTTCATATATTTATTCATCGTGCATTTTTGTCGGTTGCCGACGTCGTCGGCCCACTTGGCAAACGAATATACGATCCGATACCCGGATCTGCGATGGTCTGCTGACCTGGCAATACTTTTGTCGGCCAAAGCCAACAAAAATAGTAGCATGGCTGATGTGGCAACAACGATGACAGTGCTAGTGGTGACCTATTTTCGTCAGCCAAAAGAGATGACGGAGATAGAGGATTATTTTCAAAAAAAAGTTGAAAACTTCAAGAACAACATAAAATATAAGATAATTAAAAAACATAGAAAATTTTACAAAATTTGCAGCAAATTTCATGGCATTATATCACCGCATACATCCATCAGAAGCAGCAACCAAGTTCATCACAAGTTGACATATAAATGCCATGTTAACCATTGGGGACAACTACCAAACACACTTCCATCAAAATTAACAGAGTAAGCAATATACAACAGTGCATATAATCAATTCTGTGCATGAGAGTGAGTACAAAGTTTGTTCAGAACTATGCATATCCAAAGCCTATAACCACTCGCCAAGGTCTTTCTTCAGTCCATCCCGGCATCTTTGCTAACTCCTCCAGATTATTTATGTTTTTCGAAATGCCTTCCTTAGTACCCAGTAACACTATCACTATTTCAGATATAAACATCAATCAAGGAATATCACGGCTAGTAATTGTAAATGCATTTGGATAATATCATTTTGCATGTACTTTCGTCGACCAGACCGACATATTTGTGGCGACGGTAGGTGATTATATTTTAACTACCTCTGCAAAAAGCTGACAAAAATATATACATTTTTTTTACAGTTATGGTCTGGCCGATGAAGTTTGAAGTTTGGTTGGCTTTTCGTAAACCGATGAAAATAATTTTGATCGACAGAAGATTGACATTTTCTTGTAGTGTGTTTTCTTGTAATGCGTGATGGGGAAGGAGGCAGAGTTCAAGTGGCAGAGGTGGTGCACCGTGGTGCAGGGACGGACCCACCATGGGGTAACTAGTGGGGCCTCGGCCCAACCTAAAATTTTAGAGCCTATTTATGTCTAGGTTAAAGTATAGAGCAATTTTTTGATATTTTGACCCGTATGTGATGTTTGTAGATGGGGTAATTTTTCATGATTTTTGTCGGTAATTTGAATATCCAATGGATGTGATCGTGAAGTAATGTACTTGTTATTGTTGTGTTCTTATAGTTTAACTAGTTTGTGTAATACCACAAATAAAAGAGAGGGAGAGAGAGGGCAGTTGGGCCAAAGCCCATTTACAACCGACCTTGCCATCTGGATTTAAGGCAAGGGGAGGGGTTGGCTCCCCAGCCAACTCTCTCACATCTCTCTACCCTCTCTTAAACTCCCGGTCTCTCCCGTCATTCTCTCTCTCACACGTCTCTCTCTCTGTCTCTGCTCCCTACTCTCTCCCGGCGCCATGCCCCTTCCGTTGCTAGCCATGGCAGCCCCAAGGGAAGGTGGGGTGCATGGTAGGGGAGGAGGTAGAGGAGGAAGAAAAGAAGGCCGGCATAGACGAGGAGGAGAGCTAGGGTTTCACCCAAACCCTAGTGAAATGTTGAGAAATTGAGGTGAGTTTCTGTATTATGCACTTGTATGTGTTGGTTTAGGGTGGGATTTAGGAAGAGATGCAAACCCTAGACTTGAAATTTGAAGGATAGTTGATGGCGTGTACGTGCAGTGACTTGGCCCGCAGAAACAAGGTGTTTTGGCCAAGATTTAAGGCTCGTCCATATTGAGAAAATCGTAGCCTACCTTTCTAGCTTTCCAACGAGCCTGAGAACGCTTGATTTGGCTTAGCGGTTTAGGAGTTATACCTCTTGGAGTGTTGCTGTCTTGTGTAGGCTGCGGCAAGGTTTTTGCCAGAAGGGATATCTTTTTGCTAAGCTATTAAATAAACCTATTGTGATAGGGTTGGAAAGAGAAAGGGTCAGATGGTGTAGCAGATTTGTATATATTGCTTGAAATGGAACCAAGTTAGTTGATTGCCATGTTGAACGTGTAGGTGACATTTCGGGGACGGCATCGACATCGTCTTTCTGCCCCGCCTGGTAACTGAGGCAAGTACTTGATACGATGAGTATGATAAGGTGTGTTTGAATGATGGTATGTGATGTTTATGCTTGATTTAAATACTGATGCTAATGTGTCGATGAATGGCGGTGAGGATGGTGGTGATAGTTTGATGCTGATTATGCTTTGCCTTTTATTAATGATGATATTATAGTGCTGAAAGAATGGTAGCATGAATAGATCAGTGAAGGTACGGATTAATGAGCAAAGAAATGATGGAATGATAATGAGAAATGATGGTTAACTCAGTTTTTGTTGCATATATTTATGAGAGCACGCATACGAGCCAGGGCGGTGAGAAAGTCATATAGCTAGCTAGTCCGGTAAGCCACGGGCCCGGACGATGAAAAAGTTATATGACTAATCCGGCGTGCTCTTGATAAGATATACAGGGGTAGGCACTCGCCACGGGATGGCGGGGAAGACTCACTTCGGTGAGCACTTCCACGGGATGGAGTTAGAGCATTACATCGACGGGTATACGCTCAGATACGGGTGCGCACAATGTCAAGGATCATAATGCATAGCATTGCAACGTATTGCATTGCATTGGACATGTGTTGAAAGGATGGAGCGGTGATTGATGAATGAGGATTATGTTGATGATGCTTACGTTTATGTTTAAACCTCGCTATTATGTGCTTTGCTAAGTCTTGGACTCACACTTGCTCTTTTGGTGTTTTTTTAGGTGATGGTTGAAGCTGCACTTGCGGGAAAGGGGCGTAGTTCACACTTTTGCTCATCACTAGAGCTAATCAACCAAATTCTAAATAATGCTATAAATTGTCTTAGAGCATGTATGTTAGTTTGTTAGTGTGTAATTACATGTCTTATTAAGGTTTGCTTGAACCGGATGGCTAATGTTCTCTGAAAGCCTCTGGTTATTGTCTGTTAGTGGTGATTATGGTTTATGCCAAGCATTGGCTTTGGTTCGTTAACCATTGGATATATATTGTTATTTGATATGTTACTGCTGTGTTTCCCTGTTTGGATGTTCTAATTTTAGGGGAAGTTCTGCCGAAATTTTTAACTAAAGGAGTTTGGTAGCATCTTGGGCCTCGGGGAGGTCGGGGTGTTACAGTTTGTGTTGTATTTTGTCAACGGTAGATAAAAAAGATTTTACACTTGCCACACCTATATTTTTCATCCTGCGTCCGTCACCGCCGACCTGTCGTGGGTGTCATCATACATGCTCATGAAGAGGAAGGAGGTCGGCGGGAAGGTTGGAAGAGACATGGAGAGGAGGCGGCCGGCTGGGTATAACCGTATAAAGGCAGAGGTTTGCAGGGAAGTAGGAGGCCATGGTGCGCAAGGGGAGACGAGCAGGGCAGCCCCCCTCCCCAAAACAAATGCAATTTCACTTGTTCTTTGTCGTAATAATAAATCGCCATCCTAATGAGCCCACCAATAGCAATCAACAAATACCCATAACGCTTTTAGCCAACAGCCTACGTCTACAGAAGCAACGACCAGCTCACGATCCTGATCACATCTCCAATTTGATCGCTGCCCTCTTCGCGTTGCGGCACGACTCCATCATCCGGACTCGGGAGGCCGTGCGCGAGAAGCCGATAGCTTGAAGTTGCTCGTCAAGGTGACGGCGCCGCGTGACACGAGGACTCATAGATCCGATCGTCTCTCTATGGTAGGATTGTCTCGGTTTGTCCGCAGGGTACTTATCCATGATTCTAAATTAGCAATAGGCAATTCATCATCTATTCGATCAGCAATTTTTTAGTGAGATATATTCAATTTAATTATGGTATGATCACTATCATATTCCTAGCTTTTACCAGCAAATAGGAATACCATGGACCAAGCATATGGCGGAGCGTAAACCACCAACAACTTTCTCTCGACCACCTGAGGTCAGCCATTCAGGAGGTTGCCGATGGTACCCACAGTTATTAATTCAACAAAGGTTATGTAGCGTTCAATAAATACATGAGTGAGAGGTTTTTCTCCCCATTAGGCTTAGAATCCCTCTTTTATTTCTAAATCATAGATGCGATTGTTTGGTGTAAAATATAGGACATATTTTGTTTTTCTGTTACATATAAGAAAAAAAATATTTTCATAATTCGGACCCATCTCACAGTATGCACCACAATTCTTACTGTAGATTACATAGGTAAACCCCCGTTTATTTCTTGTGAGCATGCATGCGATTGTTTTTGGTGTAAAATATTGAAAAAATAGTTTCTTTTGATATAAAATATAGAAAAAAAATTTCACACTTAGGGTCCACCTCACAACTCGCATGGGCCATAATTCTTGAACGCAAAACATAAATATTTTGGTGTAAAATATAGCATTTTTTTCACATTTAGGTCCCACCTCAAACTTGGTATATGCACCATAATCCTTGATATTGATTACATGGGTGAGAGGTTTTTCCTATCCGTCGGGTATAGAAACCCTTGGTTTTATCATACGAATATAGATTTGATTGTTTGGTGTGAAATATAGTAAAGTATTTTGTTTTGTCGTAAAAAAAAATATATTTCCACACTTAGGGCCCATCTTCCAAATGGTACGCACCACAATCCTTAATATGGATACACGGGTGAGAGACCTTTTCTCATCATACTAACAAGCTCTTAAACATAAGCTCTTCCGCTAACCAATCCATCTCATCTATCTTCTTGTTTGAAGCAAGATAAGTACTCCTTTTAACCTTTTTCTCATAATATTATATATTAGCTATCTAGTTTACTAGGTAGTTTTAAATGAAAAGGTTACCAACTATAAAGTTGTAGATCTCAGTGAGAGCCATATTTTTCTACAGAGATAGTCTTCATCTAATTACGCATGAATTTTGCAATAGTCGAGTGTTTGATTCGCATCCACGACGAAAGTTGTACCTAGTCGACGAATGGTTGCAATATGCAATGCCCGAGGGTTAGGCTTGCACTCGTTGTCAATGTTGTACGATTTTTTACAATGATTGTGGATTTTTTTTCATCAACCGTTGGTTAGTGGTAAGACCCATCAATAAATCTTGCAATAGCCGACCATTTTTATTCTACTATCAAGAAGAGGATGCACTGTCGACCACCTAATTTTTTTTTCCTAGTGTCCATACTACTCCATAGGCCATTACCATTCAGGCTCGACAAAAATAGATCGTTACTACTTTTTTTTTTTGGACATATAGAAGAATTTGATTTTTTTTTCACATCCTTAAAAAAATTATGTTTATTGTTTATATATATTACTCTCTCTTGTCACGAAGACTTGATGTTTTATATACATGCAAGTTAAAGTGATAAAACCTTTTCTATATTTTTTACAACACCATCATTTTAGTGGTGTTTATAAATAAATAATGCTAACTACTATTAAAAGTTGTATTTGGAATAACATCTGCATGTCTAAAAAAATCAACTTTTTTTTTTAATATGGAGAGAGTACGTAAGCTATGACATTTCTTGCTATAGCTTAGCTCCTTCAAACTAGATCTATCGATGGGATAACCCAGGTCAGGATTTCAAGCCTAGGGCAAAATTCAAGTCAGTCTTGGACCTGCACAAAAATCAATTTTAAGTGCAACTAGTCAGACCAGGATTCTGGCTTTCGGCTAGGTTTTTGACCTTTCGGCTCAGGTCTGAATTTACAAAAAAAAAAAAAAAAATCATGTTAAGCCGGGCTCAGGCTTAGCTCCAGAGCATCGGGCTTTCTCAAGTTTGATCCGATCCAACATATGATCAGGTCTATCTCCTACCCCTATACCCAAGTCTTGGGCTCGTGGCTCTGCCCTATGAGAGTGAAAGAGGCAGTGAGGCCGGAAAATAAGATAAAAATGTTAGAAGTGATCTCGGGGTCGGTTATGTGACCGAGCCGGATCAAGACGTGCGCCCTGATCGGGGGCGCAACTACCCTTTTGGTTGTGGCCCCCGGTCACAGTGCGCAATATAAAAGGGGGTCCAGGGGCCGGCTCGGATGCCCAAGCAAACTAGCGCCGCCGCCAAACCCTAGCCCTACAGAGGTCCCGATCGACCTGCGCCCTCAGTGACCGGAATCGCCGCCACCGCTCTCGACTCCATGGCGGACGAACAGGACCCCGTCGCCGCATCGGAAGAGACGCAACGTCGTGACGAGGAGGAGCGCCGTCGCCAGGAGGAGGCGGCCAAGGCCGAGGAGGACCGGCGTCAAGCTGAGATCCAGAACGGCAGTCCCGCCGTTCCCTTCTCGACACCGGCCACCATCCCCTCCTTCTCCAACCCCGAAGGTATCATCATCTCTCTCTCTCTCTCGATCCCCTTACCCTCTATACCAAACCCTAGACCGAATCGTTTAACTCCGTAGATTTCTAGTTGTTAGGGGAGAGAGCACTAGATCCACACATAAAGATTCCAACAATGGTATCAGAGCTCGTAGTGCCCAACCCTATCCCTAGAACCGACCTACGGGTCAAGAAATTTGGGGAAGAATCAACGGATTTCGTGCTTTTGTGCTCGGATCCAGAGAGAAAGAGAATCAAATCGAACGAATTGAGACGCAAATCCCCAAATCCGATATGAACCCTAACCCGAAATCCCCAAATTTTTCGAGCCAACGCTCGGTTTCGCAAGAAATCAGAGAGAGGGGATGGGGAAGAATAAGAAGAACAGAGGCCCTCGGGCCATACCTGGTGCTCGCCGGCGACGGCGGCCAAGGGAAACGGCGGTCACCGCCACCGACCATGGCCCTCTGCCGCGCGTGAGACGCTGGCTAAAGCGCCCATGGCCGCTGACGGCGGCAATGCACCACACAAGGCCTTGCTGGCCGCGAGCGAGCGCCGCGGCGGCGCGCCAAGACGCCGAGCTCCGCTTCGTCGTCTGCTCACTCGGGGAGAGGAGAGAGAGAAGAGAGAGAGAAATAATGCGCTAGGGTTTTCGGCCGGCGCGATTTTTCCGGGTTTCATACCCTCCCGAAGTGAATCCTGGCCGTAGGTTTAGATTGACGGCCGAGAGAGAGCAGCGGGCGCTGCGTGGGGGGGGGGGATGGGCGCTTGCCGCCCAGCCCAAAGTTGTGGCCTGGTTTTCCCCACGTGAGCCAAAAGGCAGTTTTTAGGCTGACAAAATAGAAGCAGATTTTCAGATTATGTGCATATATATGTATATTGTTTTCTTTTATGTATATGTGCATTTAGAAAATTAGAATAGATTTAGATTTATTATGCTTGGAGCTAAGAATTTTTTAGTAATTTAGATTTTGTTTCCGCTGCTAGAATTTTATTTTCATGTCTTTTCTTTGAATAATTTGAAGCCAACGTAAATAATTATCAGAGAATTGCAAGTTATGAGAATTAAATGGTATTGTCATTATTTTTTACCAACGTTAAATTTTAATGATGGACCATGATTAGATCTGAATTAGTCCTATTTTTGTCCAATGATGAATTTAGGCTACTAGTTTTTGTTCTAATTTTCATCCAACGATGAAATTTTAGAATATTGAATAGAATTGTCTCTTGAGCATGTATTAATTTTGACCAACGTTGATTTTAATTCATGCAAGAAACTTTGTTCATGAAATTTTTTTTTCCTTTTGAGCCTGTTCTAATCCCTTTATGTCTTGTTTTCCGAAGGCTCAAATGCTGCCATCATTCTCACTCAGATGGCAACCATTGACCCGCTAAATGGGAGTAACTACTCCACATGGCGGGAGAAGATTGACATGTTGCTTTCTCTAGCTGAGCTAGACTTCGCACTACAGAATGAGAAACCCACAGAGCACATAGAACGGCACCGCCAAGATGAGCATAGAATGATGCGATTCAAAGATTGATAAGATCAAGCGGGAGAAATCAAACTCGAAATGTTTGATGATTATAAGACACCTCATAGTAGATTCCATCAAGGGATCCCTCTCAGAGTGCACTACTGCCAAGGAATGCCTGGACAAGCTTAAGGCTCAGTTCACCGGGTCCTCCAAGGCGTATGCTAGCACATTGGTGAATGAATTCGCCAACATGACTTATGATGGATCTGGAGTGCGATCTTTTATTCAGAAAATGACAACCACAGTGTCTAAACTGAACAAGTACTTAGGGCGTGATTTGCCTGAAGACTTTGTGGTGCATATGATCATGAGTAAACTTCCAAAAGATTTTAGCACTTTCCATGTGCACTACAACACCACTGTCTCTGACAAGTGGTCCATAGATCAACTCATGGCACAATGCACCCAAGAAGAAGAAAGGTTGAAGGGTCACAAAGGGGACTCTGTCAACTATACAAAGCAACAAGTCAAGAAAGTGAATAAGAACTCCAAGCAATCCTTTAAGAAGGGACAGAAAGGTGACTCTGGTGCATCCGGTAGCAAGACACCTCCTACCAACTACAACCATGGTAAAGGGGCGAATCCAGACAAGTTTTTCCCAGTGCCCCATGACACTTGCATGTATTGCAAGGAAAAGGGGCACTATAAGAAAGACTGTCCAAAATTCCTGAAGTCCCTTCTCCAGAAAGGTGTTGACCAAGTCACTTTTATAGATGAATCCCTGTACTTAGAATTTTCCGCTAATGTTTGGTGGATTGACTCAGGTGCAACTGTGCATGTTGCTAATTCTTTACAGGGCTTCCGTACAATGAGGATGCTGGCAAAAGGCCAAAGAAGAGTGAGGGTAGCTGATGGGAAAGAAGCACAAGTCAAAGCCATTGGAGATCTTCCTTTAGAATTAGATGATGGTTTTGTGCTTAGTTTGAGAGATGTTCTTTATGTACCCTCTTTAAAGAGGAATTTAATTTCCGTTTCTAGACTTAATGATGAGAACATACATTGCAACTTTGGTGATCATAAATGTGTTATTCGTTGTAATAACAAAGATGTTGGTCTCGCCATCAGACGAGATATGCTTTATTTGCTTTCTCATTGCAGTGTTGTGAATGAAATTAATGCATCCGACTTTGTACAAGAAACACGTAAGATTAATAAAAGGAAAAGGAATGATGGAGAATCCTTATCGAAATTGTGGCATTGTCGTTTAGGCCACATTTCGAGAGGGAGAATGGAGCGTTTGATTAAAGAAGATATTCTCCATCCTTTAGACTTTGCAGATTTAGAACATTGCATTGATTGCATTAAAGGAAAATTTGCAAAGAAAATTAAGAAAACCGCACAAGGTAGCTCGAGAGTGTTAGAAATAATTCATACAGATATTTGTGGTCCTTTCCCTCAAAAGACAATGGACGGTTTTGACTCGTTCATCACGTTCACAGATGATCACTCTCGTTATGGCTACATCTATCCCATAAAAGAAAGATCAGAAGCGTTAGATAAATTCAAGATATTCAAAGCTGAAGTTGAAAAACAGCTTGATTTAAAGATTAAGATAGTGAGATCGACCGTGGGGGAGTACTACGGTCGTCATACATAATATGGACAAGTTCGGGACCTTTTGCAAGGTTTTTGCGAGAAAATGGGATAGTTGCTCAATACTCGACACGGGCGCAGCCTCAGCGAATGGAGTGGCAGAAAGAAGAAATCGCACTTTGATGGACATGGTGCGAAGTATGATTAGTTTTTCCACTCTACCGGTTGGTTTGTGGATGGAGGCATTAAAACCACCATCCACATACTCAACCGAAGTTCGATGAAGTCGATGCCTAAGACACCATACAAGTTATGGATGGGAAGAAGCCAACTCGAACTATTTGCATGTTTGGGGTTGTCTGCCGAGGCCAAGATATTCAACCCTACTCAGGGAAAATTAGATGAAAAGACAGTGAGTTGCCATTTCATTGGCTACCCTGAGAAATCGAAGGGTTACAGATTTTACTGTCCGGATAGACACACGAAATTTGTAGAAACGACACACGCGGTGTTCCTAGAAAATGATATGATCAGGGGGAGCACGGTACCTCGAGAAATAGACCTTCAGGAAAAGAGGACCTTTGTCCCAATTCCGATGGTTGAAGAACCCTACTTCTCGATACCTGCTGAGGTGGCACCTCCAGTTCAAGCAACTGTTGTTGCAACCCCTGTTGTGGATGCTGGGCCATCAGGCATAACAACTAACGAACAAGAAGCCCTAGCTCCTGCAGTATTTGAGCCTCCGGCTCCTGCTGTGGCTGAGCCTGCAGAACCAGAACAAGAAACGATAGACAATGATCCAGCACCAGAGCAGCCTCAAGTGGAAGAACAAGATGTGCCCTTGAGAAGGTCACAAAGGGTTAGGAGATCTGCCATCCCTAACGAATATGAGGTCTATATCAGCGAAATATGGCCTCAGAAGGAGATCCCATTACATATGAGGAAGCCATGAGAAGTCCCAATGCATCCAAGTGGCTTGCTGCCATGGAGGATGAAATAAGATCAATGAGCGTGAATAAAGTTTGGGACTTAGTTGACATTCCTAAAGGAGCAAAGACAGTAGGCTCTAAATGGGTCTACAAGACTAAGAAAGACTCCGATGGGAACGTGGAAAGATATAAGGCAAGATTGGTAGCTAAAGGCTTCACTCAAAGAGAGGGGATCGATTACAATGAAACTTTCTCACCAGTTTCATCAAAAGACTCGTTTAGAATCATCATGGCACTAGTTGCTCATTTTGATTTAGAATTACATCAGATGGATGTCAAGACAGCATTCCTTAATGGAGAGCTGAAAGAAAATGTTTATATGGCTCAACCTAAGGGTTTTGTCATGAATGTAAGAGAAAAGATGGGGTGCCATTTAAAGAAATCCATTTATGGATTGAAACAAGCTTCAAGACAGTGGTACTTGAAGTTTGATGAGACCATTCGAAAGTTTGGTTTTAAAGAAAATGAAGAAAACAATTGCATTTATGCAAAGTTTAAGAACGGGAGGTATATTTTCCTAGTCTTGTATGTGGACGATATACTACTGGCTAGCAGTGATGCGAATTTACTGCTAGAGACAAAGAAATTTCTGCCTTCAAATTATGATATGAAAGATATGGGAGAGGCATCCTATGTCCTGGGGATTCAAATCCACAGAGACAGAAATAGAGGCATACTAGGATTATCTCAGAAAACATATATAGAAAATGTCTTGAAGAGATATGGTATGCAAGCCTGTAATTCAGGGTCTGCTCTGATAGTAAAGGGCGATAAATTTGAAAATTTTCAGTGTCCCCAGAATCAGTATGAAATAGATCAAATGAAATCGGTACCGTATGCTTCCGCTGTTGGAAGCTTAATGTATGCACAAGAGTGTACGCGCCCAGATTTAGCATTCACAATCGGGATGCTTGGCAGATATCAGTCGAACCCAGGGAGGGCTCACTGGGTGGCTGCTAAGAAAGCCTTGCGTTATTTGCAAGGGACAAAAGGCCTCATGTTGACATATAGAAAGTCAGAAGCCCTAGAGTTCTTGGGCTATTCAGATGCAGACTGGGCAGGGTGCAAGGACACCAAGAAGTCCACGTCAGGATATGTGTTCACTCTGGCAGGAGGAGCCGTATCATGGAAAAGCTGTAAGCAATCAGTCGTTGCATCGTCGACAATGTACGCTGAATTTATAGCTTGTTATGAGGCAACGGGGCAGGCCATGTGGCTAAAGAAGTTTGTTCCCGGTTTGAGAGTGATCGACAGTATAGAAAGACCACTCAAGATATACTGCGATAATGAGCCAGCAGTTATTTATTGTCACAACAATAAGTCAAGTGGGGCTGCCAAGCACATTGACATTAAGTTTTATGTTGTGAAAGAGAAAATCCAGAATCACACTATAGAAGTTGAGCACTTGAGAACTGAACAAATGCTAGCGGATCCGCTCACCAAAGGTCTTCCTACCAGTGTGTTTGAGAAACACGTAGCCGGCATGGGGTTAAAGGAAAACCTATGATTCTTGTCGGGGATTAAATTACGGCCCATTGACATGGCCCACTCCCTGACGGCCCAATCGAACAGCCTACCAGGGCCCAGCTCCCTGGGAGGTTCTATCTGCTCATATCGTCCCCGCCGAACCTTCTGGGCGGCACGATGCGTAATGGCCAAGACTTCTGTTTGAGTCCGACTCGAGCGAGTTCTCTGACGGCTCTGAGAAACCGGACGTGGTTTCCGGATTAGATTAGAGTCGTGATCCCCAAGATTAGAGCTTACCTTATCTACCGTAGGTTATATTTGGCATGTCTTGAGTTCGTTCACGATCTCGTAGTTAGCCCGACCCGATATTCCTCGGTAGGTCGGTTTGTTACAGACTATATAAACAGGCCCCTACGGCGTTTAGAGGACCCTTAGCAGATAGATTTTCGCATACTACTCGCCGAGACCTGCTGATCTCGCCGAGTTCCACCTTGTAATCTTCTTTGATATAAAGAAAGGCTGGACGTAGGGCTATTATCTCTCCCGAGAGACCTGAACCAGGATAAAAACCCCTGTCTCCTGTTCGTTGTTGTTCGTGGTTGTTCGGCGTGTCTCCTATCTCCTCTTTGAAGAACCTTGGTTGACTTGGGTCGATATCCCAACCGTCGACAATTCTGGATTAAGGGCTGAATAAAACAACCGTCTCACAGAGAAAAATGGAAGCTTTATTCTAAGATAGAAAAATGTATTGTAGTCAATGAGTTCAGTAGCACGTAATTGGCTGTCTGTAACGCATTGGTCTCGATATATTGACCCGTCAAGGGATGGAGCATAGAAAAGTTTAAGAAATAGATGAGACCGAGATCAAGGGGGAGATTGTTAGAAGTGATCTCGGGGTCGGTTATGTGACCGAGCCAGATCAAGACGTGCGCCCTGATCGGGGGCGCAACTACCCTTTTGGTTGTGGCCCCCGGTCACAGTGCGCAATATAAAAGGGGGTCCAGGGGCCGGCTCGGATGCCCAAGCAAACTAGCGCCGCCGCCAAACCCTAGCCCTACAGAGGTCCCGATCGACCTGCGCCCTCAGTGACCGGAATCGCCGCCACCGCTCTCGACTCCATGGCGGACGAACAGGACCCCGTCGCCGCATCGGAGGAGACGCAACGTCGTGACGAGGAGGAGCGCCGTCGCCAGGAGGAGGCGGCCAAGGCCGAGGAGGACCGGCGTCAAGCTGAGATCCAGAACGGCAGTCCCGCCGTTCCCTTCTCGACACCGGCCACCATCCCCTCCTTCTCCAACCCCGAAGGTATCATCATCTCTCTCTCTCTCTCTCGATCCCCTTACCCTCTATACCAAACCCTAGACCGAATCGTTTAACTCCGTAGATTTCTAGTGGTTAGGGGAGAGAGCACTAGATCCACACATAAAGATTCCAAAAAAAAATAGATAAAGGGCACAAACGTACATAAAAAAAACTCGTGTATGGCATGGTACGAACCACTTAATTAAATAACTTTAGTTGTGCGAAGCGAGCGGTGCTCGGCCTGTGCATATGAACCTCTGCATTCTACCCGCATGGGTTTGAGCACTAGCTCGGCCTGTTGCATCGCATTTTATAAAATTTAATCCAAGACACATGCGTGTGTATACCAAGCGTGCCTACATGCAGGAGTGTTGGGCCTCTCATCTAGCTGTGTGTGCATTGAATATGCATGTATGTGTGAGTACAGTGTTGTGGTTTGTTTTGGACGCTTAGATAAGTTGTGTGCATTTTAATCGTACCTCTTTTAAAATTTAGTGGTATTTTTTCGACTTTGCTAAAACACAGGCAACTGCGTCTTGTCGGCACCTTACCGACGGCTAGACCTGAGGTGCATGTGCGCGAGGGACGGTCGTCTGCCCTGCAGGCGCTCCCATATTTTTTACACTTCAAGATCTAATTAAACTGTCAAAACAACTTTAACGACCTAACCTATAGTATAATTTTCTAAAATTTGTATGCCTTCTCTTCCAGACCACTACAAATACTCGTAGCAGCTAGGAGGTAGAGTAGTGTACAGATTAGGGCGACGAGGAAAGCTTGGGCTACAATGGTGCAGATACTGTCTGCCAGTTTCTTGGACCTGCGGGCGGTGGCGCCGTTCGTGATGGTGGCGGTGGCGTACTATATACTGGTCGAGCAGCTGTCTTACCACCGCAAGAAGGGCCGCCTTCCCGGGCCGCCGCTCGTCGTGCCGTTCCTCGGCAGCCTCGCGCACGTTATACGCGACCCGGCCGGGTTCTGGGACGTGCAGGCTGCGCGAGCCCGGGACTCCGGCGCCGGGCTCGCCGCAGACTACCTCGTCGGCCGGTTCATCGTCTTCATCCGCGACTCCGAGCTGTGCCACCGCGTGCTGACCAACGTCCGCCCCGACGCCTTCCAGATGATGGGCCACCCCTTCGGCAAGAAGCTCTTCGGCGACGGCAACTTCATCTACATGTTCGGCGAGGAGCACAAGGACCTGCGCCGCCGGATCGCTCCCAACTTCAGGCCGCGCGCGCTCTCCACCTACGCCGCCATCCAGCAGCGCGTCATCCTCGCCCACCTCCGGAGGTGGCTCGATCACCGGCTCGCCGCCGCCGGGAAGGCCATGCCGATACGGGTGCCGTGCCGCGACATGAACCTGGAGATCTCGCAGACAGTGTTCGTCGGGCCGTACCTTACCAAGGAAGCGAGGGAGAGGTTCGATAGGGACTACGGCGAATTCAACGTCGGCGTCATGGCCATCCCCGTGGACCTGCCGGGGTTCGCGTTCCGACGCGCGAGGCTGGCCGTGGCGCGGCTGGTGCGCACGCTCGCCGAGTGCGTGTGGCAGAGCAAGGCGCGCATGCGCGCCGGCGGCGATCCAGAGTGCCTTGTCGACTACTGGATGGACGAGACGCTGAGAGATATCGACGAAGCCGCGGCTGCTGGGCGGCCGCCGCCGGCACACACCGAGGAGGAGCAGGTCGGAGCCATCCTGTTCGACTTCCTCTTCGCCGCCCAGGACGCGTCCACTTCTTCGCTCTGCTGGGCGGTG
Organism: Raddia guianensis; assembly: GCA_036346415.1. Taxonomy (NCBI): domain Eukaryota; kingdom Viridiplantae; phylum Streptophyta; class Magnoliopsida; order Poales; family Poaceae; genus Raddia; species Raddia guianensis. The sequence goes on from CM070534.1 coordinate 33,768,302, forward strand.
TCCGCGCTCGACTCCCACCCGGACGTGCTCGCCCGCGTGCGCGCCGAGGTGGCCGCGCTCTGGTCGCCGGAGTCCGGCGAGCCCATCACCGCCGAGAAGTTGCTGAAGATGAAATACACCATGGCGGTAGCGCGCGAGGTGGTCCGGTACCGGCCGCCGGCGACATTGGTGCCGCACGTCGCCCTCGAGGCGTTCAAGCTGACGGAGTGGTACACGGTCCCCAAGGGCGCCATGGTGTTCCCGTCGGTGTACGAGTCGTCGTTCCAGGGCTTCCCGGAGCCGGACGTGTTCGACCCGGAGCGCTTCTTCTCGGACGAGCGCCGGGAGGACGTGGTGTACAAGCGCAACTTCCTGGTCTTCGGCGCCGGGCCGCACCAGTGCGTCGGGCAGCGGTACGCGCTGAACCACCTGGTGCTGTTCATGGCGCTCTTCGTGTCCGTCGCCAACTTCCGCCGCGACCGGACTGAGGGGTGCGACAGGCCGGTGTACATGCCGACCATCGTGCCCAGTGACGGCTGCGCCGTGTTTCTCAAGCAGCGCTGCGCCATGTTCCCGTCTTTCTGAGCCGCCGCCGGCCTGTTCGATCTTCACCGTGCGTGCGCGCAGCCCTGTCAATATCTGCAATGAATATGCTCGATTGACGATTGTATTTGGAAATAAAATTACGTGAGTGCTTGCTCCTGTATTCATTATATACCCTCTTTCCTATGATTGGTTAAACCAAATCTTATACACGATATTTAATTGTGATTTTGTTATAATTTAATCCTGTAAACTTAGCAGTAAGTTGTATATATAATTTTACGGTCGTTAGGAGAGCACGGCCAAAATATGCATCGACCAAGTTCATGCAATTGCTATGTACTAGCATAAGCAAACCGAGCGAGTCGTTAGTCGAGTCTGTCGGAGCCGACCGCCTAATCAGCTATGGAGTTAGTGCACGGGCAGAAGCGTGTGCATGCCCACCACGTAGTTGGCTGCATGGTGTCGAAGGATGGGAACCAGCTGAGTTGCAACAAGCTAGCTCAGTTCTAGCTTCATGTTCAAGTGACTGAGCTAGGTAGCATGCTTGGCTTAAGCTCGCTGAGCAAGTGAGACGAGCCTGCAAGAGCTGACGAGTGGCTCGAGCCAGTTCACTAGCCTTCGCAAGCTCCAATGGTGGTAGGAGGCTAGGGCACATTGGTGAGAAAGTAGGATGGATGGCGTCGTCAGTATTGGTAGTGACGGGAGGCCACGACACTGTCGGTGGGGCGGGATGGACGACGTCGACTATGTTGATGGTAGAGGAAGTCCATGACGCCACCTGCAAGGAGAGGGTGGGATGGATGGCATTGCCGCATCGGTGGTGTTGGTGGCGGTAGGAAGGAGGGGCGACAACCAACAAGTTTGATGCCATGGCATGCATAGAGGATGGGGCGTAGGGTTCGTGGTGCCGGCGGGAAAAGATGGAAGAAAGTGGTGGGCGGCAATGACCAAATATGATGCGAGGAGGAGCGACGGGCAAGCAATGACCGGATCTAGAGGTGGGGAGGGTTGGCGGTGATTGGATCTAGAGGTGGGGAGGGGGGCGGCCGGTAGAGATGGGGAGGGATGGCGACCGAAGGAGGTGAGGGGCTGTGACTTGGGAGTTGGAGGGAGGAGGGAGGTCGAGAGTAGGGTGTGGGCAATGGGCAGTTGAAATGATTGTGGGTCGTGGCCAAGCTAAGTAGGTCGATGATGGGCCTTTATGTGACTAGGATGACTCACAAGTGAGCTCCGAACGAGCTAGAAATCAATTGAGCCTATGCCGAGATAGAACCTGAGCTACTCACAAGTCTCAAGCTCAAGCTTCACCCTAGTGACACATAAATTGGTCATGATAATTGGGTGCATGATCGTGTCAATGCTACGTGTGGTCAACAATGCGTGTATGCATGTTTATATATAGAGATACAATGTAATCAACATAATCATTGAGAAAAAAGCAATAATAAAATAATAAGTAGAAAATCGAGTAGTTGTTCCACCGGACAAGAAAAACTCATGTGCTCTTATTTGTTATATCTTTCTCGAGTGTGTGGTCGAAGAGAGAAAATATGTGTGAGTTCTCTCGAGGAGTTCCTGGCCAACAATGGTATCATAGCCTTGTGATAAAAATGGTGCCATTGCAATGGTACATTAATGAGCAGTGACATTGGTAACATGACATCATGGAGGCCATGAACCATGGCAGGGGCCATGCATGTTTGTGGTGATAGCATGGTGGTGAAAAGCGGCGACTCAATGACACAACGAAACATTGGGTGCAAGTGTTTGGAGGGCATTTGCGCAGTGATTGTGCATGCAAGTGGCCTACAGGGCAGCAACTTGTGTTCTTAGATGGCAAAGCAAATGGTATCATCTATGGTGAAGGAGTGATGTTAATTGTGCGAAAGAGATGTGAAGCGATGTGACAAGATGGTAGGTGGTCATCTACATGTCATGTCAAAATGATGATCAAGATAGTTCAAAATGGCAATGGATGCTATCAGCGTGTTTCATCAAGAGGGCAAATTAAGAATGTTTGTTCTTGTGTGGTTGTGTCTCCGAGAATTTGTGTGAGCAGATATGGCGATGAGGCCACACCGTTGCTCAGATGGGAGGAAATCGGTGAGGCCACACTGCTGCAAAAATGGGAGGAGAGCTGGAAACCGTTGTGAAGATGGGAGGAGATCAATGAGTTGTGACCGGGACGTTGTGAAGATGTGTTCAGCACTTCACTATCCTACAGTCAATCCATCTATCTATTATTATATATATAAAGGAGAGGGAAAAGAAACCACCACGTTCGTCCACATCATCCAAATTATTTCAGTCGTTCGATCAACGGTGGGATCAAATTATAACAGCCAAGATCAATCAAAGAAATTCTCACATAAATCAAAAAAAAATAAAAGATCTATGCCGTTGATTTTGTGAGGCCAGATTATAACGGCTTAGATTAAAAGATCTGATATGTTAGAGATAGATTATGAGTTAGAGATGAACACTATATACCAAAACAAATCTAGCCGGTATATTAGAGATAAACTCTAAATCTAATCTGATATATTATCTATATCTTAACACAAATCTAGCCGCACAAACGCGCGGGTTTTACCTCGCTCATTTCAAATATATGAAGATGAATCCGACGAGTTGTCTAAAAAATAAAGAGGTGTTCTACTGTCTTGAGGTCGAGTACAAAAGAATTTAAGCGAGTTACAAGATTAAAAGGATGATTGTTAGATGAGTTATTAAGGCCTTGTTCTTTTGAGCTGATCTGAACGGCTGAACAGCTGAAAGGACTGAACTTCGAAAGCTTATTGAGATAGTCTCGAGATTCGGATCCATTTCGTTTGACTTGCTTTTTAAAGTGTTAGGACCCACCTTCAAAATAACAAAAAACGAACTCAAAAAACTCAAAGCATATGTCTTTTCAAAATGTAAATATGTTGTTAAGCTGTCTGTTAAGCCATCCTCAACCATTTTTTCTTCATTTTATATTCTTTCACATTCTTTCCTTTCATTTTTTACCATTTTTAATAGCATATCTTTGAAGAAATTTGCGAAAAAAAAACAAAGAAAAAATTTCTTTTTGAAGGGAATACACGAAGAAATTTCTTCTGAAGAGAACCATGAATAAATTCTGTTGGAGCATCTCAAGGGACCATCAATTCTTACGAAGAAAAATGGTCTTCGAAGAGATACTGTTGAAGATGGTCTAGTTCACTACAAGGATCTCTATTAGTGTAGTCGGTCAAAACCAACTACACAAGTCAAAATACCGACGACACAGGTATTTGTCGTCGGTTGGCCGACGACACAACGCCGATGACACGGCTTGGACGACACAAATCACTTGTGTCGTCGGCCAAACCATAATGCTGACGACACAAAGCCACCGGACGCGGCCCGCTTGGCACAACTTGTGTCGTCGGCCCACAAAATGCCGACCACACACTGTTTTCCCACCGACCTGCTAACGGCCGCCAGACGGGAATCCGTTCTGACGGTGGGGCCCCACAGATAAGTTTGTGTCGTCGGCCTTCCACATACTGTCGACACAAAAGCAAATATAGGCCCACCTATTTGCACCGTGGCTTGTGGGCCCACGTTCAACTTATGTCGTCGGCATTAGTTATTACCGAGGACACAAGTAAATTTTTCTGGTCGGCCGTCCCGCTGGCCGACGTCATAAGTTTTGAAGAGCAAGTCGCAGGTGATGTTTGTGTCGTTGGCTTATTTGTCGGTCGACTACACAAGTTGATTTATGTGGTCGGCCATTTGTACGGCCGACGACATAAGTTCTCGAAGGGCAAGTGGCACGTACAGTTTGTGTCGTCGGCTTCTGAGTGACCGACTACACAACTTATTTTCCAGAAAAAAATTCCAATAAATTGAAAAAAAAATCACATTTTTAACCTGCAAAAAAAACCCCAATATCCCAGAATTATATAACCACATTTCTCACAACAGATGCACAATATATATCACATACGACGACCACATTGCACCAACATCCACACAATTAACAAAATTAACATTCAACGTCCATCAAACCAATTTAATAATTAACGTCGAGATCACAACGATAGTGCACAACATATATATGCGAACAAACACGTCAACAAAGCATAATTTCACTGCCATCTCACAGTTCAACATAAACCAAACCTAACTTTGAGAACTCGCAAATGGGTCGCCAATGATCCCCTCAACGAATTGCTCCTCGACCGATCTTGTGGCGTCCGCTGTGCCGTCCCCAGTGGTCTCATCCCCAAGCTGTATGTTCATAGCTGGCGCAGGAGTAGCTGAGCCAGAGACCTATTGATGATACAATTTGTGTATGTTTGGTAATGTTTCGGATGCAAATTTAATTAAAGCAACAATTAAAAGTAGAACACTTACCACAGGAGAAGCGTTAGGTGGCATCGCCGCAGTCGTGAACGGCCATGTTGGGAATGACCCCGGCATGACAAACGCAGTAGGATTTGCACTTTGTGGTAATGGTGCTCCCGGTGTTGGCTGGAAGACGAACGGAGGAATAGGCGCGTGGTGCTGCGAAGATGCGGGTGACTGTGAGGTTCCGGCGCCCGACTGCATGCCCTGTACACAGGATGTAAATTCATGTTTGTTAGTAGTTAAAAACAAATGCAAATAGGTAAACAAATTACGATGTAACCTGTATAGCGGCCCATAACATCATGTTCTGATTATGCACTGTCGCTAACATTCTAGCATCCTCCTGACTCTTTCGCTCCATCTCATCTAGTCGTCGTTATGTCGCCTCATCTCTTTCCAGTTGCTTTTTCAAGGCGGCCTCCAACTCCTGGCTGTGGGCTAGGGCAGCTCTGGCAGTAGAAGAACTTGTCTCCCTTCGACGTGACTTGACATAGTCTCTGTACTGGTCTCTAGGCAGTGCTGTGTCCATGAAGCCTAACCTACCATGTGCCAACCCACCAAAGGAGTCGTATATGACCGTAGGGTCAACCGGCGCCTGTAAAGGAGTGCTTTCTGGACCATGTTTCTCTTTGTATACTTCCACATAGGAATCCTATAAAAAAACAAAATATCGATAGTTGAAACATTATAAAAAAAAAGTATAATACATGTAGATGGTAAGACACTTACAATCTTATCCTGACATGTTGGCGGAAGGGGTGGCCGTGTCCCATCAGGTCGTGGGCGTGGAGTGTGCGCGTCTATCCACGACGTAAAGCCGTCGGGCTCAAGCCCTGTCTCCGCTTCCTGCATATTCAAAAATTGCAAAGTTAGTATATAAAGGAAACAAGATAAATGACATAAGCGATAAGATAGATCTTACTATATCCCGTTCGAGGTAGGCGATGCCATAAGCTTCAAGATAGGTCTTAAAGATTTCAGGGTTTGAATTCCTATTCCCCCTATTTCTAGATGAGAAGTTTATCCATTCCTCTGAAGCCCACATTTTACAAAGCAACTTCCAAGCATCTGGACACTTGTCCATCCAATCAGGACGCCAATGGACATAGGATTTGGCGTCGAGATACTCTTTTGTTGCTTCGTTCCTTCTAATATCAATACCTTCCTTTTTGCAGTGTTTGAAAACTGCATCCCGACGGGCTCCATTGATGGCGTCCCTGATTGTCTTCTGCGCCATCTTATCTAGCACGACCCTTGCATTTGCGTAGTCTTGCCTGGTCGGATCTCTAGGAAGACGATAGTAAGCCTGAAACGAGACAAGTCATATTAGCCGACTACAAAAGGTGACCATTGTATCCTCGGCAATTACTGGCCGACTACACAAGTCATATTTGCTACCTGGTGGACAGCATGCATGTATTTGTGTCGTCGGCTGTTACAGGTGCCGACGACAATAATGCATGTACTGTCGTCAGGTCTATTGCCGACGACACAAATTAAAATGGCCGACGACAAAAAGTTCGTTTCTAGTAGTGGTTGGGTGCATGGGTTAGATGCTACGAGTGGTCAACAATGCGTGCGTGCATGTTTATATATAAACTGTAATCAGCTTATTCGTTGAGAAAAAGAGAGAATAAAAGAAAGAGCAGAATAGCTGTGCCGACAGCCGACAGGCCAAAAAAACTCCTGCGTTCTTGTATATTTGCTTCATCTTTCTGAAGTGTGAGTTTAAAGAGAGAAAATATGTGTGAGTTCTCTTCACAAGTTTCTGGATCAACAAATTTTCCACCTTGCCAGTTAGGGATGGAAATGGTACGCCGATCGACCAAATTGATCGGATAGTGATTTAGATAGTTTTACGGATATTCGACTATTTTTACGGATAAGGATACGAATATGAATAATTTGACATGTATATGGATACGAATATGGAGCACTGATTATTCGGTGGATAAGGAATATCTGAGTTTTTGTTCGGATAATATCCAAATATAAAATATGGATATTATCCGAATGTATTTTTGAAATTTTTTAATGTATTTCTGGATTTTTTATTGATAATTTCCCAACTTTTAATTTTTGAATTTTTAAATCTAGACTAATTTAATAACATTTGTGTACAAACTTTCTAACTTTTTTTTCTAATGTTATAAATTTCCACTTTTAAATTTAAATTTTGACCTTTTTAAAAAAAATTGGGACAGATTTTTGAAATTGAATTTTTACTATCCAACTAACAATATTTGCATGCTTGTCAAAACCGATCTGTATTCGGTCCGTATTCGTAACCAATGTTATCCAGTATTATACGAATTTGTATTCATATTCGACACATTCATATTCTAATCTATATCCGGTAAAAAGTACAGATACAGATATGGATAAAAAGATATCCGACCATATCCGATCCGATCACATCCTTATTGCTAGTCTTGCGAGCCAGCTCACCTGCGTACGTCACTTTGTCCCTCTTCTTCACATGCGCAAGCGTCCTTCCTCTACTTTATATTTTTTCCCAAGCGCTGCCCCGTCTCCTATCTCTTCCTCGCCACCGATGCCGGTGGGGGTGCACCTTCCCCCCAAGTTTAGAGAAATGCTATGTGGCATTATATCCTATGTACGCAGGGGTTCCCGTGTAAACCCATGTACACAACTAGCAAAAGTCATACAAAATTTTGAAAAAAAAATTGTAGATGTCTTTATTAGTTGCTCTACCTATGTATAAAATTTGAAGATCAAATTCATAATATATTAAGAGTTATAAAAATGAAAAAATAATGATAAATTTGAATAGTTTTAAATTGATATAGTTTTTTCTTTTTTTATAACTCTTAATATAGAATGAATTTTATCTTCAAATTTTATACATTGTTAGAGCAAGTTTAGTAGAACATATACAATTTCTTTTAGAATTTTTCTTGACTTTTGCTAGTTGGTGTATAGGGTTTACACGGGAACCCCTGTGTACACAAGATATGTTATCATGCTAGGGAGACAAATTTAGGGTGAGGAGAGCTGACCACCGGTGAGAAGAAGTGCAGATCGATGAGGTAATGAGGCTTCGTCGTCCATGAATACATGGTTGGCGGGGATGAGAGCGGTGTTGCAGGCACACGGAGCACCACCATAGAGGAGGATAAGGGAGAAGAGGAGAGGCGAGGTGGCGGAAGAGGGAGGAGGATGCGCAACAACGGTGAGGCAAAATCTTCAACTGCATGGGAGTTATTATTCAATTGGGAACGACTATTGACTATGCAGCAGTTGTCTGATACAAAAATATATAGGGGGGCTACCCAACGGGATCCCGTCCCAAGGGACCCCGACGGAATCCCTCCCCTCCTCTCGCGCATTACGCCCCCGCCCCCTTCCCCCACGCGCTAGCACCCACGCCCTCGCCCCGCTGCCGTCGTCTTCTCCGTCGCCGCCGGTGCTCCGCGCACCTTCGCCGCCCCCGCCCCCTCCTTCCTTTGCCTCGGCCGGTGGCGCCGCCGTCGGCCGCTCCGCCTGTGACCTCCCACCGCCGCTCGTCGCCGCCACCCTAACCCGAGAGGGTAAGGTGCGGTCCCCCTCCACCGCCGGCCGACCGCCTTTGCCCCCTCCCCCGGCTCCAGCGGTGCCACCGCCGTCTCCCCGATGAACCCCACCCACAGCTGTTCCATCGCCTTCTCGGCCCAAAGCTAAGCCCGAACCCTAACCCGAACGTCGGCGGTGAGGTCGACGGCGAGCTCAACGGCGGCGAGATAGACCTTCTTCTTCCTGCTTCCTCCTCACTCCTCCTTCTTCCTCCTCTCTTCTTCCTCCTCTACACAGACGCGCGGGGAAAGGGAAGCTGGGCGCTAGGCTCGGGGTGCCACGTGGCGCGTGGGGGGACCGATCCCGTTCGGATCTCGCCTGGACAGGATCCTATCCCCAAAAAATTCTCAAATATATATGTGCAGACGCCTGTAGGAAGATCAGCTGTGCAGGTGATTTATATATTTTATTGATTTGATATAAATTTGACTGCCAACACCTCACACGTGGACTTTTTTCTGGGCTTCGATTTGCACACTTTTTTACAGGACATCAATGTTGACGAACCAACAGTGAAGTACAATGGAAAAAAAACTAACAAAGTTTGTCATAAATTGAACATGTTCCACTAATGTAACACGTTTTATGCCACAACCAAACAGTGTAAAACCCCAAAAAAAGTTACGTAATTTAAAAGGGTCCAACGTTACCACGTCAATCTAAAATCCTAGAAAATCCCACTTTAATCAAAAAGAAAAAAATACAAACATCGATAGTTGTGGAACTAGATCATAATGGATTAGATTAAAAATAAAGAATTCAAAATAAAAAAAGAAATAAGAGTACATGCTATATTTATAAAAAGAGTTTGCATCAGTTACAACAAAACAATCTAGATATAAAAAGTAATAGAAATAAGAGTCATTTTAAAAATTAATATCCACCAAAACAAAAATATTGCATAAAATGGGAATAGTGGTAGTAATAAGAGTTCATGCCGAATTAAAGAATCGAGACAGATCTGTGCGCACAAATGTTCGACACACGATGCTTGTTTAATTGGAAAAAATACAACATCTACGATATAGGTTGTTCAAAACATGATAAAGTCTGTTTTCCTAAGATATATCGGCATCGATATAAGCCTTTCAAACAGTACAAAATTAAATAACTACCTCCTTCAAAATTAAAACCATCGTTACAAAGATGAAGCCAAAAATGAAAATTTAACTCAGGCAACAACGCAAGGCTGGAAAATGAAGAAAAGAAAAAAGAATTCAATTTTTTTCACATGTTTTTCCGCAACATCAAATAATGGAAAAACCTTATATTATTTAACGAAAATAATTACGGTTTTGCTTAAACCCAGACGACTGGGTCGCGCCGCGCGCTCGCCGGCGGCTGGGCTCCAGCCACTCCCAAATAATTACATTCTATGTAATGACTTCACATCGTCAGAGACCGGAGAAGGTAATCTAAATTATAAAACTAAAGAAGATTGTCCCAATGGCGTTGTACCATCAGCCAAAAACCACATTTGGTTTTGCAGTTTTTCGATCCTAGGGCTGCGGAATTACAGAAGTAGATAGCAGAGAGCGAGCAGTTTTTCGATCCAACTCGATCGTCAAGCTCCCGTCTTTCTGAGCAGCCGCACACACCGATCCTTCATTGTGCGCGCACGCCTATCGGTGTCTGAAATGAATGTGCTGTATCGCACTACGTGTTAGGAATAAAATTACGTGAGAGTTCAGTCTAGCTAATAACTCTTCATTCATGTATCCACTTTCTTGCAATCGATTAAGCCAAGTCTTATACTATATAATATTGAATTATGATTTTTCTCCTTGACAGCTGCGCGCTAGCTAGCTCGCCTGCGGACGTAACTTCGTCCCTCCTCTTTACATGCATCAACATTGTTCCTCTACCTTTTCTTCTCTCTCTGTCACTGCACATCCCTTTTCTTTCTCGCTTATAGCGCTAGTACGGTTTACCTTAGGGCGAGGCTGGGGAGCTATCAACAGTGCAATGAGGTGTCAGTGACATCATCAGAGTTTCTGGTGATCGTAAGGTGGAAGCCAATGGTTACAAGCTAGAGATCAAAACATCGATATGCTCGACTGTACTTGTTGGAAACAAAACTACATAAGAACTTACTAGCTCTTTCATTCATGCAATATATATGCTTTCATGTGCATTTTTAGTTAAGCCAAATCTTATCTGCATTATTGAATTGCCATTTTCCTCCACGGCGGATCGCCTGCACGCTACGTTAGTCCCTTCTTCGCATGTGCCAGCAATGCTCTTTATTCTCTCTAGTGTTGCCAATCCCTCCCATCTTCCTTGACACCGATGCCATCCTTTCTTAGAGGTTAGGGTTCAGGTTTTGGATAGGGTTCACATTCCTCCTGGCCATAGAGGAAGGTTAGGGAGACGGTGCAGCAAGACAAATAGTAACACCGCTAGAGTTGTTGATCATCGTTGGGTGGAGGGGTAGCAGTTACATGAAGATCTACACATGGTGATCTAAAGTTAAGGGTGGACGGGCTTGGTTGACAGTGAGAGGAAAAAGGATGGATTGGTGTGGCTTCATTGGATGCGCACGTGCGTAGCGCCGTCATAGAAGAAGGGAGAAGGGTCTCAGGGAGAGGAGGAGAGACGAGGCGAGGTGCATGGCAGAAGTGGGGAAAGGAAGTGCATGCAGCAGCGGCGAGGCAATCTCCAACTGCCATTCAATTCGCATTGAATTAAGCTGGCGAATTAAGGTCGGCATGCACGCACGTGCCTGAAAACTACCGGCCGTTCGCAACTTGCAGTCGCGCGGCGTTTTCACGCTCATGCGTGCCCATATCTCGATCGCTGTCCCCGACAGCAAAGCGCTGCATGCATATGCACGTACGGCTCGCCGGAATCCCATCTCGATATCCCGCTCCGTGTGCCCCTCCGGAAGCATCGATCGATCGCTCGCTCGCTCGCACAGCACAGCACGGCTCGTGCCGCTTGGCGTCCATGCATGCATGCGCACAAGCCGCACGGGCTGGAAATCCTATCCCACCTCGACCCCACTCGATCCGTGTACTCGTGTAGTGCCCCCCGGAAGCATCGATCGATCGATCACTCGCACAGCACGGCCCGTGCCGTTTGACGTCGATGCATGCGCACATCCGCACTGGCCAGCCCTCGACTACCGCAAGAAGCACGTCCGGTAGGGACCAACCATAAATGATACTTCAAGTATCACCATCGGACTGTTGGAATTGGTGTTGATAGTTCTATCAATTGCTAAAAACATGTTTGAAATATATTATGAGAACCAGCATTCAAACCTAAAGATCTCTTGAATCGTGATCCTAGCCTCATCCTTCTACCCAACCCATTTACTATCATGTAGTGATATGGCAAGGATATGCATTCTTTTTAACCTTTTCTTTTCACGAAGCATCATTGTCGGTTCGTCTCAAAACTGATGGTGATACTTGGCATCCACTACCGGTTCGTGTCTCAAACCGGTGTTGAGGCCTCAATATCACTATCGGTTTTGTTAGGATTGCGCCGATGCAAGATCACGAATGACACGAGAAGACATGATGTTTGTTAACGCAGTTCGGTTTTCGCCTATATCTACCGGACTCTGATTATGGGCGCTGCTCCACAATCCATAATACCACAGCATAACGGCTGTAGAGGTCACGGCCACATGCCGACCGCTGACCTCCTTAAACCTATGCTACTATTATGTAGTCGTTGACTTGATTATATCAGGGTTGCCTCCCTTTATGTAGTGGAGGCCTGTCTAGAGTCTAACTCTAACTCTAAACTAACCCTACCTATTACAACACAGAGTTCATATAACCTACTTGTACACATATTCGATACAATACCTAACAAATCGTTGACCTCCTCTTGCCCTGTATCTCTACCGATTTGTGGCTTGAACTAATAGTGATGCCTCGTTACTACCGATTTGCAGATAACCGATAGAGATGCACCAATAGTAAAACCCACCTCTATTAAGTGTTCCATGCATGCATGCTTGAATGGGCATAACTATGCCAACGTGAGTGACCGCCATGAGATGCACGTGACTAGTTTTAAAAAATATTTTAAAGATCTTTGAGAACCCTTCACATCCTTACAAAGACTAGAAAAATAAAGTTACATTGAATGATCTGTACAAAAATAATATATTTTAACTCAACTGAACCAAATCAAACCAAATTGCCAATCAAAGAGGGCCTAGGTGTATCTATCGTATGAGATGAGCATATAAGCATATTATCCGGTAACCACGAGGTTGCTATTCATTCATTCAAGCATTTGTACTTGGCAACTAGTAAGTAAAGGGTTGCAATCGAGTTGCGACCGGATGTTAGGACATATGAAATGGTAGATGGACCATTGTCCATAAGGAGCTTCATGTCGATTCATTTTTTTTTATCGATAATAGAATTAAACCCAGTCTCTACATCTCGCGATGTATACGACCAAAAGTACTTATTACAATAATAAGTTCATACTAAGAAAGAAGCATTAACAAAACAAAATCCTGTTGTAGGATCTCCATCCATGATTATTAAAAATCTCCATAGCATAGATCTCCAAATATTTGCATTCCTTGATGATATCTTCTTTGTCATGCTCCTTCTGCAACAATGCCCAAAGGCGTAGCCAATATACTCCCCTGAATATAACCTGTAGAAAAGTTTTATTTTGGCCTTTGTCAAAAACAGCATCATTTCGACACAACCAAATGGCCCAAACACAAAGTTGATGTTCCAAACAAGACTTTTTTCATCTCTGTAATATTCATCCCTTTTAGCAATCATGTGTAATATGGTTGAAACTCCTAGGTGGCCTCAACCCTAGTGCAATACTGACTAAACACTAGATTTATCTAGATAAATGGAAATAAAAAAATAAATGTTATCTTACTATTACAAAAACAACATTTCTGACTGCCTTTCCACTGACGTCTAGCTACGTAATCCTTTGTTAAAATAACTCCTTTCTCCAAATACCAAGGAAAATTTTAATTTTTAAAGGAATTTTGAGTTTCCAAAGTACATTATTGGAGATGTGAACAAATTGATTAATTAAAACTTGATACATAGAGTTGACCGAGAAATGGCCATTCTTGTGAAGTTTCCAAAGGAATACATCTTGTTCTTGGCCTAGGGAAATGTTTTGAAGACGTTCTTGTAACATATTTCAATCTGCAAGATTTTGTCCAACCTAAGTTCTGCGGAAGGATATGTTAACAGAAGCTAAGCATATGACCTCTGCTACTGTTATATTCTTCTTTCGAATAATCTAATTAATATTTGGGTATTGATCTTTTAGAGGGGTATGTCCCAACCGGCTATCTTCCCAGAATCTTATTTGGGTACCATTCCGTAATTGGAAGAAACCCCATCAAAAAAATCATTTTTTACTTTCATAAGACCTTTCAAAAAATGTGAGTCTCCAGATCGTGCTTTCGTAGAAGTCAACGTTTTGGTCACCAAATATTTTCTCTTAATCATTTGTTCCCATAAACCATTTTCAGTCAATAGCTTAAAAAGCCACTTGCCAAGTAGACATTTGTTTTTAATATCTAGATCAAGAATTCCAAATCCACCTTGATCTTTAGGCGTACATATTAATTTCCATTTAGCTAATCTATATTTTTTTCTTGTGGCTATCACTTTGCCAATAAAATGTAGATCTAAAATAATCCAATCTTTTAAGAACTGCTCTTGGTATTTCAAAGAAGGACATCATAAAAAGAGGTAGACTGCTCAATACCAAATTGATAAGCACTAGCCTACCACCTGTAGATAGGTGTTTTGCTTTCCAGCACTAAGCTTTTTTCAAACCTAGTCTCCACCCCTTTCCAATCTGCATTACTCAGCCTTCTGTAATGCATTGGAATCCCCAAATATTTCAAAGAGTAAGTGCCAACACCCTGTATATAGAATATTTCACTTTTGTGGAAATTAATCTTTAGGCCGGAGAATTGTTCAAAAGTGCACAATAATAATTTCATATTATTCACTTGATCTAAGTCATGTCGATTCATATACAGGGTGTTTGCAATGAAACGGTGTTTACTTGTCTATATACAGAGAGAAAGAGAGGCTTCACTCATGTAGCAAATGCATCTACTCATCCTAGTTTTGAAGAAACATGGATTTCAGTTGCATCCCATCGGTTTTGTTCATATGAGCTTCGTGTCTTATCTATCTCTCGTTTCTTGCAACGATCCACTTAGTCTGACGCAAACAATCAACCATTAATGATTGGGAACAAGTCTCCCCATCAAGCTTATTTTCTTGAATAAGGTATCAGAAAACCCCTTTCTGCTATGACGAGGCTTTTCAGATGTCGACGAAATCTTGGTGTGAGATTTGCGAAAAAGGGACACAAAAATTATCTTGGTTTAGGCCTCTTGGAGACGGGAATAATAATCTACTCTAGTGTACTATAATAGCGAATGTGCCGAGTGTTAACAAACATCAACGATGCCTGTTTCTTCCCCGCATAGGGAGGTTTTATACTACTAGGCACGCACGCGCGCCTGTGGTGCGCCGAGGCCGGGGAAAAAGAGGTGGAAAAAAGAGGTGCACATTGGATTTGAACCGCGGCCTCCCAGCTGAGAAGCTGGCTCAACTAGCTAGGCCGCCAAAGCGCTCGCCTTCCTAAGAGCTATGCGCAAAAAAAAATGTTTTATATGCAAAGAATTAGTGGACGGTCGGATCTGGATGGCGCCCGTGATCGGGACGGCCGCGAATGAACGGGCGACGTGGCACACTGGCGATATGAATGTGACATGTGGCATTGAGAGAGAGAGAGCTTGAACTCCCTATTATATATTTAAGATGCTCAAAATAGTAACCTCTTAGCCTGATTACACCATTATGGGCCTAATTACGTTGCATTAGTGCAATAAACACGCCACGTTGACCACATCGGACGATCCCACACGTCACCTGAAGTTTGTTCGACGCCTCACCTAGCTACCGGAGGCGTCGATGTCCAAGTTAACAATATTGTCTTGAGGTGATTTGGGTAGTTCACCGTGTTGTAAATCGGGCATTGCATACGCACAAACACAATCATAATAGTCAGGAGGCACAGATCTGAGAGACAAAAGCCAGGCACAATAATCTTTATTGATATCACTCTCTTTGTTACAAGGGGTTCATATTTATAGCCTAGACTAAATTCGGTTTTGCCCATAATACCCCTAGGGTTTAACGTGGGCTTCCGGCCCATAAATCCTCTAGGGTTATAACACTCCCCCTTGGGCTAAACCGCGATATGACAATACCTCATCAAAAACTCCATTCAAAAACCCAGTGGAAAAAAAGGATTGGAGAAAAGAGTATATTGCACACGCATGCTGTATTGCAATAATATTGCCTCGTTAAAAACCTTGCTATGAGAAAACCCAATGGAAAAACTCATATAAGGAAAAAAGAGTACAATATATAACCTTCAGGGTCTGTTCTTCAGAATCAATACGGTCTACTAGACCTCTGCGTTATAAATCTTCTGGATCTATTTTGTGGTGTGGTAAAATATTTTAATTGATCGTCATGCCAACCTACTGGGTTAGACAAAGTGAAACCTCCAGGGTTTCATATGAACCGAATCAATATTTAGCTCATGCTCCCCCTCAGGACGACATCCCAGATGCCTTCCGACGTTCGATGTCTTCCGAACATCCATCACACTATGCTTCTGGAAAGTGTGAACAAAATAATTTAGGAACAATATAGCTTAATCATCAAGTACCACTATCCACTTCTGCAATACGAGCAACATTATCCTAATGGATAAACATGGGGTATGGATAATATTCGTGCCACATAACTTCTGGATGTGGTCACCATCATTTTCAGCCAAACACACACGTGAGGCTTCATATAAAACACTTAATCTCAAAACACAATGCGAGATTTAGTGGTATACAGATTACACATGAATCCTGCATCCATATAAGCCAACATGGTCCTCGGTTAACAGGCAACCCGAGGTCCTGCATATCAAGCAGGTCCCTAAAAACAATTTAGTGCCGGTCCAAACTTCTAGTTGCTGCCGCACTAAACGCTAACAGAGGCAAGGAACTTCTGGTCCTCAAATCTCATATTGTCTTATGTTTAAACAAGTATGTTCCACTTCAGGGAATCACATTAACATGTGGGTAAAGTTAATTGCAACATCATATATCTTCTAGATACAACCTATCAGACCAACTGGGTCTAAATATTGCAATTATTCTCAAGTGGCTCAACACAATCAATTAGCCTATTCAGCAGGTCTTACATATATGATTGTACCACAATGACCAGTCTTATTTTGGCATTTAGGGGATCAATCAATTTGCCTTTTTCACCAATGCACATTATACCTTCAGGGTACAAACTTATACCTTCAGAGCAATAAAGAACATCACCACTCTCCCAACTACTGGCAGGAGATGCACAAAACTAGTGCTCATGTGGCGAACTTCCAGTATCGGGTATCAATGGGTCATCGTCCACTATCGGGACCATTGGTGTAAATCAAATATCGACTGGTAATTAATCTTCCTTCAGGGAAGTGTTTTTATTTCTTCAGGAAACTCATTTTCTTCAGGAAAGAATCTTTACTTCTGTAAGAGATTATCAGGTATGAGATTTATTAATATGTCATAATTTTGCCATATTATATCACAAGGGATAATGAGTCCTACTGGGAACTCAACAAGGATTTTCATAATTCATAAACTGCATATTTATTTATCATCTGGCAGAGTTACTGTTTAGCGGAACATTTATTACACATGGGAGAGTAGGGTCACATCAGAGACCTTTGAACCAGGGTTTCCACCACCTCATTACTTATAATGACCCAAAGTTAGAGCTACTGGCTCTCAAACTTCGATTAACCTCATGGTTCATCCTCAGTTGCTTGTCATATAACCCGATACAGGCGCAACAGACGCCATGCCATGGACTTAGTTCAGAATCCTTATCATAGCAACTTAAGAGGAATAATATGTGTCGATAATTTTCTCTCCATGTCTCATAAATGAGCACTTTCAAATATTAACTAGAATTTTGCTATTTCCCAAAACGATAATTCTTGGTCGTCCCGCATTCCCAACACTATAACATGCGCGCATTAATTTGCTGGGTATTCATCTTCAGAATGATCCTCTCCAGGAGGCTCATTACTATCATGGTAATTTCTCTTTAGAAGAATTTCAGGAGTGATGAGCGATTGTTTGACAAGTGTCATTGAATCTAAGACCCGCAGGCGTCCCTGCAGGCTTTAGATCAAGACTCAACAAGTCAATTTTCGCAAAGGTGGATATACTATTCAACTCGGGGTATTCCACTCTTAGCGACTCATTTACAACAGGTAAATGATTTCCAACTCCTTTAAATATCTGGCAGTCTCCTCGCTTCTAGCGAACAGGAGCACTCCTCGCTTCTAGCGAACAGGAGCATTAACTAGTGCGTGAATCTTAAAATCAAGATCTCATAGGCATTTAACACGAAATATGGGCATTTCTCTCCCCCTAATGCCGAGATCAGATTTTTACTAAAGCATACTTACAAAATCCCCTTTTATGAGCAAAAGATTAATGGAACAACAGGTCCAAATTCCCCAACGACAGGTGGGAGCTCACAAGTGTATGTTTGGTGGTGATAATATTTGAAAAATATTTTGATTCCACGCGTTACCATTGGGGGTTAACAATATATACAGTGAGCTTAGACTTATATTTTATTTGCCACGCGCTTGCTCTGGGCTATCATCTGCCCGCGCTAGGTGGCATGTCCGTGCTACGTTGCCGCACGCCCTACTGGGGCGGTGCACCCGTGCGAGGCCACTGATCATCCGACAAGATGTGGGTTCAAAGTCTAGCTTCTTTACTATTGCCCAATTACTCATAGCATATATCTAATTAAACTTCAAGTTTAATATAAATGCGACAATATCAATAATTTGCATGGAAGCTTTACTGTTCAGCAGGAACACAATAAATACTATATGTACGCCAAATAACAGTCAACTTAATGTGACAATAACATTACGGAGGTGTGATTATATTTCAAAAGCGCATGGTTTCAGACATGTTGTAACAACTTCAGGCGCTAGTGACGATATTTGGGATTATTCTGCTTCAGGCAAACCAATGTGACTTCCAGTCATAATACAAGACTAATATGACTGCTGGTCATAATTTGCATGCTCACGTCGGATCGCTCACGTCCGTCGGAGCCAAATACATCCCAAATTTATCACAAATTACAATCACCAACATATCCGTTCGCACTTCTGGTGCATAATCTAATATGCACTTCTAGTGCATAATTTTGCCTTTACATACACAATGCCCAATTCTCTCCCCCTTTTCACGTCAACCAAAAACTTACGAGTGATAGCATGTGCAACAGGTATGTGCTTAAATCACTTTATAACAATACTGCAACAGGAGTATCAATTTTGTTGTCGTGAAACCAATATATATTTTGTAACTTCAGGTTACACTTTAGACACCTTAAACTACTGGTTGGTAACACCACACCGGAGTAGACTGTAGACTGCTGGTCCAAGCTAAGTTTATTCTTTGGGAATAGGCATATGGGCAGAAAATTTTCTCTAGTGCAAATAAGGGAAAACATTTGTCTCCAGGACATATGCTAACTCTTCATGTCTACAGGACATATTTCCACAATTCATATCTCCAGGACATATGCACTTGAGACGATGTTGAGTGGAAACACTCTTCACCAAGGCAAGTATAACTATATATCTCGGTTTGGCATACATTAATCTGAATTTATTCCACGCAAGATTGCTTACGACAGGTAAGACATATGCTTCAGGCATCATGTTCTATTTAGCATTTATTCAGATAATTAACTCTACTACAGGAGAGAAGCTACAAATAGAATAACTCAGACCATTATTATGGCATAAGGGAAATAAACATCTAATGCGAGACAATCAAACAAAAGATGTAAATTGCTCAACAGGAGCAAATCCAAACTCTTCTGGAGTCATTAAATTTTCCTATGAATTTCCAAGCAATGTCAGGAGTTTCAAATAATTTAGGGACTGCAGGTTAATAAATTATACTCCTACTCCAAACATACAGTGCCAGGAAAACAAGCCATAAAGAACACAAAGGTGCCCACAAAGTTTCTAGCATTTTTATGAGTTTTTGCTAATTATTTCTGGTCTACTGGCCATATTATAATTATAACAATGCAGAAAAACAATAACAACTCTCTGCTAGAAAATAAACCCATTAATATGCAGCTTCCAAAGGTGGGCTAGGTCTAAGATTTTGTATAATATGGAAGCTCAAATACTGGAATCCAAATCTGAAAGAGAGGATTTCGGTGGTTACCTGGATTTGTAAGTACTATAAGGGGAATATGCAACGAGAACCACTCGTGCAAATATTGTGTCCTTCGGGGACTGAAACACAGTTTCCAGACACCATCTTAGGATAGATCACCGGGTCCATCCAAAATAGTACCGACGAGGGCAGCGACGCCTCTGGCGGCGAGCTAAACCCGCGATGGCGTGGCTGCGTCTCTGAGGACGACAGCACCAAGGCAGGCATCACGACGCAGGGTAACGGCGAAGCCGTGCGACACGGGGCCGGCAGTGTCACAGCCACGCTACGGGCGCGACTATCATGGCGACGCAGGGCGCAGAGGACGACGGTGACCGAGCCTTCAGGGCGCGACTATGGTCCAGACCACAACGACAGCGGGAGTGACACACTACAGGCGCAGCTGCCACTGCAAGAGCAGTAAGACAATGGTTCGAAGCAGGGCAACATCGCACGGAGCGGTGCAGAGGGCACGACCGCGGCGGGCGGTGGCCCATGCCGCGGCGCGTAAGGGCGCGGCGTAGTACCGCACGACGTGGCGGCGAAACGGCGCGCGAAGAAGCGGCAGCTTCGCGTATGATGGCGAACGGTCGACCTTCAAGGCTGCGGCCCACGACAGCGGCACGGCGAGGTGGCGGCACGGAGGCGCTGGCGTAACGAGGCAACGCCGAGCGGCTAAGCGTGCTGCGGACGGGTGTGGGGCGACACGGTGCCGTTTGAGCACGGGCAGCGTCTGCACGCAGGGGCGTGGCGGCGCCGCGGCGGTGCGGATAATAATTCACCAATTTGCCATATTAAATAAGACAACAGGTCTAAACAGAAAAATTGCATAAAGGCGAATAATTAATTCACAATTAATTTGCAAAATTAAAAGACTACAGGCTTTTAAACAAAATGCCGCAAATAAAGTGAATTAATACTTAATTAACATGGCAATTAAATTAAGTAAATATATTCGAAAAAGGAATTAAATCTTCAGGATTTAATAAATGTGACGGCGTGCTCTCCGCTCAACCACTGCGGATCACACCCCTATCAGATTTCTATCCTGCTAGCCGATCAACCCGTGCTCAGTTCGATTCGAGCGTGGGACGCGGCGAGAAGCAACACACAGGGTTTACCCAGGTTCGGACCCCCTCGCGGGTAATAGTCCTACTCCTGCCGAGCCTTAGCCCTTTTCCGTGTTGTGGTTGTATGAAATGTGGTTCTGAGAATGTTTGAACCCCCTCCTCGCTTCTCTCTCCTCCCTTTTATACAAGCCTTGAACGGCGGAGAGCCGAGGGGTAGGCGTCTGATACTCTCGATACCGATAAGGCGTGAGAGCAGGGCGGAGAGACGCAACGTCTTTGCTCTTTGCGCGCCGGCGCCTCCACGCTGCGCCTTGCAAGTGGCCGGCCCGCAGAACACGCCCGGTGAGGCTGCGGCGGGGCCTACCGCTTCTTCCGACGCCGGCGGGCGGCCGCTTAAAGCGCAAACTCACTCTCTGCCGGCCAATTCAGCCGCGCCCACGGTGATGATTGATCGAGCCGCAGAGGTCATCAGGCGGTAATCATCTCTTCATCTGTCTATCCGCGCAGCGATGTCGCATTGAATCGCTCGTCGCTTCGCAGCAGGGGAGTCTTCGTCCGAAGACTCCTTCGAGATGGTCCACCACGTGGGCACCGCTGACGATGGGGGCCTTAGAGGCTTCGCCCACGCAGGGCTCGGTCGCCCTTTGACGCGTGGGGCCATTGGACACGCCGGGGGCTCGCTCAAGCGCTGGGTGCAGTCGCCGGCCGCCAGCGTGGGGCCCGCTAGACACGCCGGGGGCTCCGCCTGCACGCCGGCTGTCGCCCGCTGACGTGTGGGGCCCTCGCCCGGCCTTCGGAGGGGCTTGCCAGCATTTGGGTCTAGTCGCCCTTGATCGTGGGGCCCATTGGACACGCCGAGGGGCTCGCCCACGCCGAGGTCTGTCGCTTTGCTGACGTGTGGGGCCCTCGCCCGGCGCTCAGGGGGCTTCGCCACGCCTGGGTTCTGTCGCCCTTTGACGCGTGGGGCCATTGGACACTGTGGGGGCTCGCCCTGTTGGGGTCTGTCGCCCGCTTTGACGTGTGGGGCCCTCGCCCGGCCTCTGAGGGGCTCGCCACGCCACTGGGGTCTGTCGCCCGCTGGCGTGGGGCCCATTGGACACGCCGGGGCTCGCCACACGCCGGGATCAGTCGCTCGCTGACGTGTGGGGCCCTCGCCGCGCTCTAGCCTTCCTTAGGACTCTTCATACCCCAAGATTTATTACAAACAAAATGAATCGGAGAAAGCAGATAAGAGAGCCCTATTATAACCCCCCACTTCTTCCATTATTTTTGGCCCAAGCGGCCGTTCGCCCAGATGGCCCGACCATCTCTTCCTTCCCCATCCTAGGGTTTCCCTTCTCCTCCCATCGTGGCGGCGCCGCCACTTAGAGAGGCGACTCTGTTGGCGGCGTGGCAGCAGCCTTGCGCGCAAGGCGGCGGCGTGGCGGCGGCGTGCGCGATCTTGCAGGCGAGGGAGGACCAGCGCTGCACTGCTGGGCGGCTTTAAGCGACGCGCTTGGCGGCGCGACGACACGCTAACGCGACGGGAGAGGTGGCGGCGTGCCAGACGCATCTGTGAAGAGGGCGGGTGGGCGCGGCGGCGTGTGCATGTGACCTCTTGGGTGGCCGCCGCGTCGATGGCGGCAACAATGGCAGGCAGACCTGGCGCCGGGCGCGACAACGCAGCAGCGTCGGCAGCGGCGCAGACGACGGCGCTGCTCACGGCGTGGCGGCGCGGCCTCTGGTGGCGCGGCGTGCGCGCGCGACACGGCGATGCGGGCGTGGCCTCTGACGGGCGGCGCGCATGCATGAAGCGCGGCACGACCGCCCGGCAGCGACACAAACAACGCGGCGCCGCGTCCACAGCGAAACTGCACGCAGCGGCACGGCTTGCGGCGCGCGCGGCGGCGGTGGCGCTGCCGAGGGCGGGCGCGGCGGCGTCTTGGTGGCTCGGCGGCCTTGAGCGTGGCTCTGTCGCGTGGCCATGCGTGGCGACCTTGAGGCGGCGGCGCAAAGCGGCGCGACGGCGTCTTGTGGCCGGCGTGGCGGCGGCTCGGCCGACGAAGAGGCAACACGACGGCGTTTTATCAAAACAAGATCAATCTACTCAAGCCGAAGATAATAGATTGAAACTGGCAAAACGATCTACTAGATCGACCAAGCGAAGACAGTAGATCGAAAATAACAGATCTGTGGCTTGTAGCGACATACCGTTGATCACAAACCTGAGAGCGATTCGTGCTGATAACGTGTTGTAAATCGGGCATCGCGTACGCACAAACACAATCACAATAGTCAGGAGGCACAGATCTGAGAGACAAAAGCCAGGCACAATAATCTTTATTGATGTCACTCTCTTTGTTACAAGGGGTTCATATTTATAGCCTAGACTAAATTCGGTTTTGTCCATAATACCCCTAGGGTTTAACGTGGGCTTTCGGCTCATAAATCCTCTACGGTTATAACACACCGCTTAAAGATAATGGATTCGTCCGGGTACGTTTATCAATCCGGTTAAAGTTGTACCTTCAAGGATATTTATAATCTTGGGGTAATGTTCCAAGGACATGTGGCACATCTATAAAGTTGTTTAGGATAGGCATGAGTCAATCCTCGACAGCTAGCTCTTTAAGGCTCAGGTGGAAAAGTACCTGGCTCAGATTTTTTTTTTGAAACTTTTAAACTCTAAAAAAGGAATTGACACTATTAGTGTAGACCTAATAGCTGTTGTCGCATGCGGGCAAGAAAAACTACACCCGGGTAACTTGACCTTCTTGCCCGATCAAGCCTTTTGCTCCGCCCAAACTATTAAGTCATGTGGAAAGCTTAACATGACCAAGATCACCGAGGAATACCTTAGGGAGATAGAGTTGTTAGAGTACATCTACCCAAACTTCTGGTGAATGCCCGGGAACAAGGAAACGCTGGAGCAGTGTGAATGAACGATTGTTTTCTTCAAGTTCTTCTCCATTCACGAACTTCATATGCCCGAAAGTGCCAATTTGGCGTCTCTCCTGACGTAATCCAAAGTTGAGCCTGTGAAGCTCAATCCCAACTCCTACCTCATCTTTAGCCATGTATGCAAGAGATTTTTGGGGGTGGCTCCTTTAGCGAGCCTCTTCCTTCAATATAACTTATAATTGTTTTTATTATATTTAGAAGTGTACAACAGAGCAACCATATTTATCTTAAAATAATAAACATTCCCATGTACCGGAATAATTAGCTTAGTACGTTGATTTGCTATCCAGGGGGAGGTATATATGCCGGCAAGTTTTTAGCTATGGTGGCTGCCATAGCATTCCATATTGTCTACAGCTCCGTCGCTGCTGTCGACGATTGAGATATCGATCTCAAGTCAACTAAGGTTCTTGAGAAAGGGAGGTAGAAGACCTGCGGAGCAAGGCAAACAGCCATCAACGAGCAACAGGGAGACACAGGGTTTTTATCCTGGTTCAGGCCTCTCAGGAGAGATAATAGCCCTACGTTCAGCCTTTCTTTATATCAAAGAGGATTATAAGGTGGAAGACTCGACGAGACGAACAGGTCTCGGCGAGATTATGGGTGTACATGAAACTACTATGCGATCTAAGCTTCAAGTCACGCAGGATTGGCCGTAAACTCGTGCCCTCTACACGCCGTAGAGGCTCTGTTTATATAGTGTTGAGCAACCGACCTACCAAGGGATAATCGGGCCGGGCTAACTACGAGATCGTAACGAACTCATATACATGCCAAATACATCCTGAAGTAGATAAGGTATACTTCAATTCTTGGGGATCACGACGTCTGCTCCAATCCGGGAAACTACGTCCGAGTCTTCACGTAGCCGTGCAGAACTCTTGTTCGAGTCGGACTCAAATAGGAATCCTAGGCCGTTACGCACCTTGCCAGCTAGGAGCTGTTCGGCAGGATGCACATAGGCCTGATAGAACCTTCCATTGAGCCAGGCCCTACGAGGCTGTTCGATTGGCCCGTCAGGGCGTGGACCATGGCAATGGGCCGTGATTGTGGTTATGTGGCCTGTATTCTTTTCAATTGAGTGAAAATACTTAGTCTCTCTTAAGATGCTATTCGTGGTACCACTATCAACAATGCAAATCTCCTCCATATGGGCGCTACACAAAATATATATAGTTGCAATCAGATATTTATTCATACACACTTCTCATTCATTCATTCATTCAAATGCAAGCATTCATAGATAAACTGAAAATAACTGCATAAAGTACGAGAATAATAGGTACGCTCACTCGGAGCTTACAATCCATAGTTCATAATAGATTGTCTTCTTATGCGACCACTAATTGTTCATAATTCATAATTCATAATGCTAGATAATGCTTCTGATAGGTGCACTAGATGGATTCAGTGAAGAAAGCGTTCACTGTGTCCATAATTTCCTTCTCGCTGGCTACTTCCTCTTCTTTGGTCACCTCAACGGTGGGTTCTTCTTTATCAAGCTGGGGCTGCTCATTCTTGTTGGAGGCCTTCATGTCCTCGAGTTCTTCCCCAAGGAGATCATCCTCTTCCATGGGGTCGTGCTGCTTGAAGATGGCGAGGTGCGCCTCCTTCTGTGCCTTTCTTTTGGCTCTGTAGTCGGCGATCGTCTTCTTAGATTCACGACAGATCTTGGACCAATGCCCCCAGGTGCCACATTTATAGCACACTTGGTCTTGCTAACCATATGGCTTAGACTGTGGCTTCTCTTTGTCTTGGTTATCGGACTTCTTGTTTCTTTTGCGGCTGAGCCCTCCCCCTTATCTGAGTTGCCCTTCCTCTTTATATTGGGTTTCTCAGCTTGGTATCTATTGGCGTTCACCTCCGTCTGCTTACTAGGTGCCTGCGAGTTATAGTTCTTAAGCACAACATTGTCTTGAGATTCCGCAACTTGCATCACATCGATCAGTTCGCTATACTCAGTGTAAGCGTTCTGCAGATAGCTGCGGGCACTCTGTATGGCATTAGGGTGGAAGGTAGAAAGTGTCTTCTCAATCTTCTCCTCTTCTTTAATTTGGATTCCACAAAGGGAGAGATTTGTGACAATTCTATGCAGTGCAGAGTTATACTCAGCCACAGTTTTAAAGTCTGCAAACCTCAGGCGGGTCCAGTCCTGCTGTGCTTGTGGCGCGATATTGTACTTAAGCTTTTCGAACCGCTTCTTAAGTGCAGTCCAAAGCTCAGTAGCATTCTCTTCGGCCATGTACTCATGTTTCAGAGTGGGGAACAGGTGATGCCTGATGAAATCTGATGCTTGATTATTACATCTTTGAGAACATGAGCCGGTTCAATGCCAATGGCGGCCCGGAGACTCTTACCACCAAGCACAATTTTCACGTCCGATGCCCAAGTGAGGTAATTCCTGTCGTGGGAGGCCAGCTCCTCAAACTCGCGGCTTACAATTCCAGACATCTGCATGATGTAAATTCATAAGATTACCGGAGTAATCAAAGTGGTGCGTGACAATATTCTCGTATTTTCCAGTAAATCAATGCTAAAATAATGGTTGCAAATTATAATAGCAAATTCTTCAAATAATGCATAAAATAATAAATGGCAGCATAACATTTATTAAATATGCAAGATTCATTTTCATATAGCCAAATATTCAGTTCATAAAATTCATAATATTGCAGGGGTCAAAGTGTAAAAATAGGAAATAAATACACATGCAAAAATTCATATTCAAGCCCATTCAAATTTATTTTCCCCTTTCTTTAATTCCGTAATTCTTTTCTGGCCAACGGGCCTTCTTTTCTTTTCCTTTTATTCTTTACGGCAGCCCAAACCCCCCCCCCCCTTTTTCCTTTTCCTTGCTACAGGGGCACCCTAGGGCGGTGAGGCCTTCGCGGGGCGGCGGCCCAACCGAGGGGGGCGCTTGTGACCACGTTAGCCTAGCCGAGAGCTGCACAGTGGTCTGGGCGCCTGGGCTGCTCGGCCCACCAGCCAGTGCAGCGGGCAGGCGGCTCGCCCATGCGCCCGTTCAAGGAGGCTCGCCCGGGCGGCTAGGGTTTCCTAGCCGCCACGGGCGCAAGCGGCGAGGCAAGCAAGCGAGCAGCGGCGCACGCAGTGTGTGCAATGGCCTTGGCAACAAGGGCGCTGGTGGGCGCCTGACGGCGTGCGCCTTGACGCGCAGCAGCCTTGCGTGGCGCGACGACACCTTCAGAAACCAGCGGCGGCGGCGGCGCGATCCGATTTTTTTCAGATCCCAAACGAGGGTTCGATTCAATGGATCTGCTAGATCCTTGCAAATTCTCAACAGATTCAAACGCGGAACCGCGACAAAAATCAATCTGTACCTTCGATGCTTGCGGCAAAGATGGGATGCGCGAACTATCGCGTAGGATAGATCAACGGGTCCCAACTAGGCCGACGGAGGGGACGAAGATGCGTTGCCGTTCATCGGCGACCGATCTCCGGCGTCGTCGTTCATCAGAGCGTCGTGCTGATAACGTGTTAGACAACCACGCTACCGGGTGTAGTCCGTGGTTGCCTAGCAGTGCGTAGATCGTAGACGGCAAAGATCAATCACAGATGAACACGAAGGTGTAGGAGAGGAAATATGCTTTATTGCTATTCTCTTGTGTGTACAATAGATTGAAACCTCTCCTATTTATGCTTGGTGCTAGGGTTTGGCTGGTCCATACAAGTGGGACCCACCCCTAGGCTGTGTCGGGCCCACGGCCGGCTCGAGCCAGGCGTGGTTCCTTAACACTACCCCTTGGACCTTGCCGCGGATGCATATGCCCCAAAAACTCCATAAAAACCCAGTGGAAAAAATGTTAGAGAAAGAGTACATAGCATACGCTTGCTGTGCGCACGGATTTGCCTCGTTAAAAACCTTATGTGAGAGACTTCATTGAAAACTCACTAAAGGGAAAAAGAGTACAGATCCACCCAACGTTTCATAAAATTCATAAATTCATTCATTCAAGTTGGGTACTCTAACTTCTTGTTCAAGATTTCAATTCATAGTATGTGAAGTTTTTCCCCTGAATTCTGCACTTCTCTAAGTCTTCTCATTGCAATTCCTTTCACGCATCTTTCAAAAGATGATGCCGGAAGTGACTTAGTAAATAAGTCTGCTACATTCTCGCATGACTTAGTGTGCTGAATATTAATTTCATTCATTTTATGCATTTCATGAGCATAAAAATACTTGGGGTTTATGTGCTTCGTAAGATTGCTCTTCACATATCCAGTCTGCACTTGTGCGACACATGCTGCATTATCTTCATAAATAATAGTAGGGGTTTGTTCAATTTGCAATCCACACGACTGAAGGATGTGGAATGTCATTCTTCGAAGCCAGGCACATTCCCGTGCAGCCTCATACAATGCTATAACCCGAATGATTAAATCGGCGTTGGCACAAGCGTGCGCTTTGTTGACTTCGAGACAACTGCGGTTCCTCCACACAGGAAAACATAACCTGTTTGGGATTTACCGAAGTGTGGGTCCGAAAGGTACCCTGCATCTGCATATCCGACCAATATCATGTCTTGATTCTTTCTATAGAATATGCCAAGATCGACAGTTCCCCGAAGGTAACGGAGGATGTCCTTCACTCCCTTCCAATGTCTTTTAGTGGGCTCTGCACTGTACCTTGCTAGGAGGTTCACGGCAAACGCAATGTCCGGCCATGTGCTATTGGCTAGGTACATGAGCGCACCAATTGCACTTAAATATGGGAATTGACCCGTGACTTCCTCCCCTCTTCTCTAGGTCGATATGGGTCTAGGTCGGCTTGCAATGACCTCCCGACCATCGGGGTTCTAGAAGCGTACACCTTCTCATGGGCAAACCTTTCAAGCACCTTTTGGGTATAGGCAGCCTGGTGTACGAGTATTCCATCTGGCATATGCTCAAGCTGAAGGCCCAAGCAGAATTTGGTTTTACCCAAATCTTTCATTGCAAATTCAGATTTCAAATAGGAGCTTGCTTCTTTAATTTCATCATCAGTCCCGATGATATTCAAATCATCCACGTACACAGAGATTATACAAAGTCCATCGCTAGATCGTTGTATAAAAACGCATGGACAATCTTCATTATTAGTGTAGCCTTTCTTGCTTAAAAATTCATTTAAGCGATTATACCACATTCTCCCTGACTGCTTGAGTCCGTACAAGGACTTCTGCAATTTCATGCAGTACAAATTCTTATCTTGCCCTTTCGGGATTAGTATACCGTCAGGTACCTTCATATACAATTCAGAGTCCAGATTACCATATAGGTAAGCGGTTACAACATCCATCAATTTCATTTTCAGATTCATGTTTACTGCCATTGAGATCAGGTATCTAAAGGTAATTCCACCCATGACAGGGGAATAGGTTTCTTCATAATCAACGCCAGGGCGCTGAGTAAAACCTTATGCTACCAGCCTTGCTTTGTACCGTACCACTTCATTGTTCTTATTTCTCTTCTGAACAAATACCCACTTATAACCCACGGGATGAACGTGGGGGGGGGGGGGGTGCAGCACATAGGGCCAAACACTTCTCTTTTGTTCAGTGAGAGGAGTTCCGCGGTTGCCGCCTTCTTCCATTCTTCCCAGTCCGGCCGTGACTTACACTCGGAGAGAGATGCAGACTCAGGATCGGGTTCAATTGTTTTGGCAATTTTCTTTGCAAAGTATATGTCGACATTGGCTGTGGTTCTATTCATTATTTCCCCAAAGTGCACAAAATTAATGGCCATTTCTTCATGGGGTGCTTCGTGCACTTGTGCTACTTGCACTATCACTTGCTCTGCGCCGCTATTTCCCATCGCGGGAGCAAGGACCTTCAGATGGTTGCCGATGTGCGCATTCACATGCTCGTTTAAGCCCATTCAAATTTATTTTCCCCTTTCTTTAATTCCGTAATTCTTTTCTGACCAACGAGCCTTCTTTTCTTTTCCTTTTATTCTTTAACGCAGCCCGAACCCCCCCTTTTTCCTTTTCCTTGCTCTGAGGGCACCCAGTATGCCGAGGCCTTCATGGGCGGCGGCCCAACCGAGGCGGTCTGCTGCCCACGCTGGCCCAGCCGGCTACCGCACAGGGGCGGGCGCGCTTCATGTGCATGGTCGGCCAGCCAGCCAAGGCGCGGTGCAAAGGCGGCTCGCTTGAGACAGCTCGGCCCAGCAGGCGGTGCAGGCGGCTCGCTTGGCGGCTCGGCCCAACCGGGCGGTGCATGTGGGGCGTGGCGGGCGGCAAGCGGCGCACGCACGGCAACATGTGGCGCGCCGACGACGGCGCGCGGCGCGCACGCAAGCGGCGTGGCGCGAAGCGCCGTGCGTGGCGCTGCCGGCGTGGTAGCGACGACACCTTCAGAACAGCAGCGGCGGCGGCGGCGCTATCCGATTCTTTTCAGATCCCAAACGAGGGTTCGATTCAATTGTTCTGCTAGATCCTTGCAAATTCTCAACAGATTCAAACGCGGAACAGCGACAAAAACCAATATGTACCTTCGATGCTTGCGGAAAAGATGGGATGCGCGGACTATCGCGTAGGATAGATCAACGGGTCCCAACTAGGCCGATGGAGGGGACGAAGATGCGTTGCCGTTCGTCGGCGACCGATCTCCGGCGTCGTCGTTCGTCAGAGCGTCGTGCTAATAACGTGTTAGACAACCACGTTACTGGGTGTAGTCCGAGGTTGCCTAGCAGTGCGTAGATCGTAGACGGCAAAGATCAGTCATAGATGAACACGAAGGTGTAGGAGAGTAAATATGCTTTATTGCTATTCTCTTGTGTGTACAATAAATTGAAACCTCTTCTATTTATGCTTGGTGCTAGGGTTTGGCTGGTCCATACAAGTGGGACCCACCCCTAGGCCGTGTCGGGCCCAAGGCCGGCTCGAGCCAGGCGTGGTTCCTTAACAGAGATCACCAGCAGGCAACAGCCATGAGACATCCACATCCACATCAAAGCCACAACGTAAACCTGCTTCTCCTCCTGCCAGAGCAATACGGTCTCGGTTACTTGGAAGGGTCCCTGGCACTGACTTGAGCGCTTTCTTTCAGTTTCACATCCCAGAGGTCTCCGCATTCCTTAGCCCTTTTTACATTTTAGGAATAGGTGCCCCCTATCTTCATCCAATCTAGAGCAGCCAGGGCAGTGGGTATAGTATGTGGTGATGAACCATACCCCAGTGACTAGTGTTGATCCAAAGATGGAGGACAATGTCGCAATGTATAGAGAAATTTACTCCTATCCACTCAATTGGTACGTCTGACTCTATATGCCATTATTTTCGTCAATCTTAACTCGAATGACACCGGACGTCGAATTGGTTTTCTGTATGACCTTTTCACCATTTTTTTATCCATTTTAGTCTTTTTTAATTATTTTCCCCTCATTTGAGACAAAATGACTCTCTCTCCCTAGCCGTCTAGCCACTTCTGCCGCCGCCCACTTTGTCGATGACCGCCTCGCCCACTCTCTCCTCCTATCCATGTCGTGTCGCGGCCTCCTCCCCAACCGCCGTGCCTACACCGCCGCCGTCTCCTACCTCTGCCCCGCCTCTTCGACGTTGTCCTCAATCACCTCCACCGCACCCCTACCGACCACGCCTTGCTCCCAGACACTCCCCGACACGGCCGCTTTCAACGCCATGCTTAGCACCTGCACCAACATCGGCGACCTGGCCTGCTTCCAGCACTATTCGACGAGATGTGCGGTGGTGGGCGGTGCCCGACACCGTCACCTACAGCATCATGATCAAGATGTGCACGCGCACGGGGCACAAGGACTTGGTGGCGCTCGTCTTGGAGCGCATCCTCGCCGTCGGTCTCGCCCTTGGCTTCAGCGTAATGAGGAATAAAAGACTAAAACGGATTAAAAAAAGTAAAAAAAGGGGCTAAAATGGATTAAAAAAATTGACCAAAATTGCGTACAGGAAACCAAATCGTATGCCCAGTGTCATTTAGGTGAAGGTTGACGAAAGTAATGGCATACAAAGCCAGGCGTGCGAATTGAGTGACATGGGGGTAAATTTTCCCGATGTATACGGTCAAGTCCAATAATTATCAAACAGTAGCAAAGAGCGAAATCTTAAATTATGCAAACTCATACATGATAATCAGTTTTTCATAACGGATACGATGGCTACAAGCCTACAATCTATGTATCTATCAAACTATTAAAAATAAAGGAAAATAGAGCCAACACGTTAGTCCATATCATCCATATTATTTCAGCCATTCGATCAACGGTGTGATCAAATTATAACGGCCTAGATCAATCAAAGAAATTCTCAAATAAATCAAGAACAAAATAAAAGATCTATGCCGCTGATTTTTGTGAGACAGGATTATAACCGCTTAGATGAAAATAAAAATTTTAGAAATTTGGATTAAATACTAAAAATGATATAATATGATTATTTTAGCCGTTTGATCAATGGTGGGATCAAATTATAACGGCCTAGATTAATTAAAAAAATTCTCACATAAATCAAGAAAAATAAAAGATCTATGCGGCTTAGATTAAAATAAAATATTAAAAATTTAGATTAAATACTAAATAAACGGTTTCGATACTTACGGATTTATATGCACAGACAGGACAAGTTTGGGGACTAATGGTGTAATTTTCTCATAATATTATATGCAATAAAAATATTATATATGTGTGGAAAAGTTTATGCCAAAAATTATATTTTTATAAGGTCCTTTTAATGATTAAATAAATCAATATTTTTAAAAAATTAGATTGCCTTGTGGAGAAGTCGGGGAAAACTAGGACGAAAAGAAATATGAAGTAAGCCAGACCCGGCAAAACTCCTCTATCGGGCCTAATTTCCAGGCGATACCCGCCTAAAAAATCTGGCTGTGGGCCTGTAACGCACGATGATACCCACCTCAAAAGCCCGCAGAGAGGGAAACTGTATTACGTATAGCCCATCTAGCCATGAGGCACAACGCGCACACAACTTATTAATCAACAATTCAGCATATAGGTACACCAATCAACAAATGTAGCATAAAGTTGGCTCATTATATTTTCGTATCTTCTACAAGCTCTAACAATATATAATTCAGATCGCCGTAGAGCTTGAGCTAGCGTGCCAAGAGGAACCAATCAACCATGTCACCATACAAAACCTCATACAGTGTCACACCGACGTGTTCGACCCAGTGGCACGTACTCTCGGAGTCGGCACCATCCTCGGCGCATCAGGCATGATTTATACCATTTTCGACGGTATCTTTTTACGAACCATTTCTTCCTTCTCGAAGAGATTCTAATTCTTTTAAATATTTCAATAGATTTTCTTTAGAATAAATTTCTTCGTGCATTCTCTTCAGAATAAATTATTCTCTCCGTTCTCTTTGCGAAATATTTCAGAGGGATGCTGTCGAAGATGGTAAGAAATGGAGCGAAAGAGGAAATGATTGAAGATGGTTTTAGATTGGCACGTCGTCTCCGATGAGCCCTTTGTCATGATGTTGTTGGTAGAGAAAGATGCATTTATGCAGTATGCTTTTGCCATGCAAAACAAGCTTAGGCTATAGATATACACAGGGGTTTTTCTTCCATGCCACTTTTTAAAATTCGCATTTTCTTCCATGCCACTCGAGTCCACATTCAGTGACTCAGGTGGTCCCACATGTCATGCTCACATAGAAATAGGTATACAAATTTAATGGTATGGGGATAATTTTCTCGACGTACACACAACACATTGCTTTTCTATTAGCAGGTCTTGTGGCTCGCCGCACGGCTACTTGTTAAGCCATATGACTTAATCTGCAAAGAGTAATGCAGCTAATGAGAACACACATACACACGCACCAACACACCAGCGAGGTCGGTGCACCTACGGAGCACCACTATATGCTTCTTTTGTATGTGATCAAATAAAGATGTATCACAAAACGGATAAATAAGAAAGAATTACACTTTTTTGTTTTAATTCCCCTTATTTTGTATTTTTTGATTTTTTAATGTCTAAATCTTTTTATAGGCCATTATCATGATATTACGATTCCATTTTATAAAAAAATTTTAAAAGATTTTTAGTTGGCCACAAAAGTTAGTATGGAATAAAAGAATAAATTATTTCTTAGTTCAACTTTTTGTGAATTTTTTTAAAAATGGTTTAATCTTTTTACGGACATTGATATAAAATTAGGTTACACATGATTTTAAACTATAATTATTTTTGTTGAAGTTTTTATTCCTATTATTCTTTTTTTGTAGATTTTTGTTATTCCTATTACTTCTTAATTAATTTTGTAAAATTTAACATTTCTAATGTTTAAATTTATTTATAGACCCTTACCATGAAATTTTTATTGCATTTTGAAAAGTTAGTTTTTTGAATTTTTGGGCAACTTTTTAAAAGTAAATCTAATGCCAAAACCCTCCAAACTTGTACACCGCTTTTTCCTCTCCCTCAACCACCCATCATAGGTAGCCTCTCTTCACCCTCCCTCCCTATGCCTTCGTCACCTAATTATCCTCCCCCCTTTTTGGAAACGTCACTCTCCTCCTAACTTGTCGGTCCTCAGTACTTCCTCACATGGTCTTTCACAAAAAAAAAAAGAAAAGAAAGGAAAAGAAATTAGACCTCTTCTTCCACTTCCCCTCTTGTTCTCTCCCCTCTAGCACATTTGATCAGCTCCCTTCATAGGCACCACTGTCAGCGTTAATGTCAGAGCTGCTCGAGCCACATCGACTAGCGCAACAACTTATGAGGGGCCGATGTGTATGCTGGTAGGGAGGGGTGGTGGTCGCCAGTAGCACCTCCTCTAGAGGGGAGACAGCTCAACTAAGCTAGAGTGGATGGGAGGAGAGGGAGAGGGAGAGGAAGAAGAAGAAGAAGAGCACCGTTGTGTTTTCTTAAAAAAATTAGGGAGGAGGTTTACAAAAAGCATGTGAGGGGAGAGTGCGGTTTGCAAAAAAAAAAAAAAAATGATAGAGAGAGTGGGAGTTGAGCTTGAATCTTGGATACGATGGGTTACATGCATGCACGTGTGAAACTATAGTGCATGCCCCATATCCATGGTCTTTCTTACAAGGGGATCGTTTAACCTCCATGCTTTCATGTATGCCCAGTATAATCTAAACGTTGGGGTGACCAAAATTGAGACATTTTGGTTTGCGACATCAGCCACCGCCTATCTTTTCTTTTGTTTTTGGTGTGAGCGAAAAATTGCTCAAGTGCTGAAGTGCCTATTTGATTTGTAGAAATTGTATTTTTTTTGTAATATTACAATTTTATCTATTTTTGCTACATGCATCTGTCGATAAATGGTTATACAATGTTGATCCTTATGAGCTAATTGATCGGTGCTTTTTATTTGGTGTAACTTGCTATAAGGGTTGCAATTACTCCCTTCATTTTCATAATACTTGTAGTTTAGGCTTTTTCTAAGTCAAAGTTTTAAAATTTTATCCATAAAAATCTTTTAAACTATTTAGATTGTATACATGAAAACCATGTATATAAATTCGTCTTGAAAAATGTTTTCACAATATATATCATATTTTCACATATTTTGTAAATATATTTTATTAATAATTAATGGTTAAAATTACATTTCGAAGACCGTGTCAATGTTCAAAACGGCAAGTATTATGAAATCGGAGGAAGTAGTAGGAACTTGGTTTTTGTCTAGACATGCGTCCTTGGATCGAGATTGCTGTTGCGTATTGAACACCTGTTGCAACTGCTACCATTGTTTTCTCAATTTATCCTACCGGTTAAGGCGGTAGAAACTTTTCATATTGTTTGTTTAATTTGTAAGAATAGGTACTAAGATTCCTACGTTTTTTCTTTCTATCGACTCATGTATAAGCTCACACCCTTTATATGTGTGTGTATATGTATATTAATACACTGATATGAAAATGGCTTTCAGCCCCGGTTTTAAACAATCAATAGTATCAATTTTTGAACCGGTATAAACAATTCGGGGCTGATGCCCAAAGGCATCGGTTCCGGTTCCCTAACACGGGACCGATAGGGTTTTAGTCCCGGTTGGAGGATCCATGTGTACTAATAAAGAAGCTTCATTTCACATCCCAAATGTAGAGAAACGATGTTACTAACCTTTGTAAACTTGGCTTGGAGTAAAATGACCAAAAGCTTGAAATTTGGGCAGCACCGCCCCCACTGTTTGCTTACTTAGGCGTCGGCGCTGCTCAACCTTGCTATTGTTCGCTCGGGCAGAAAATGGGGGAGGAGGAAGTTCAAATAGTGCATCCAAGCCCTGGTCCAATGTACAAACCGATACTAATCCTGCTTATTAGTCCCGATTCAAATTAACAATCGGTACTGAACCATATACAGAGCCAGTTGGCCTACACTTTTGCTCGTCAGTACCGATTCGTAGTATTGACAAGTGTCGATCAGTACCGGTTGGTATCTCCAACCCGTACTGACTTGCCCCCGCCTCGCAGTAGCCATTGAACCGTGACTGTTGTAACTCCAAATCTCGGTTTTTGCACAACCGAGACTGGTTTGGCCGGTAGGAAAGGTCAGTTTTGTAGTAGTGATATACACACACACATACGTGTGCGCGCGCGCTTATAGACGTATAAATGTATATATTAAATATGTACACATATATAATGTGTGTGTATGCATGTATACATATATATGTACATGTATACACATCTATATATATGTACGTATTTGTATTTGTATGTATGTACGTATGAATGTATGTATGTGTGCGTGAGAGAGACAGAACCGTGTTATTTTTATGGGATTCACAAGGTCATGGCCAAGGTTATTTTTAAACTTTTTTCGTTCTTGCAAAGCAAAAAGAGGCTCTAACTAGATAAGACAACTATCGACTATCGTGATGCAGCAAATCAATCGATATCCCCGTTGTCTTCGACAATATTCCAATAAATACTCTTGCAAGTTGCGTCGCACCACAAGTTAGCTACTTCGTTTGCCAAATCCCATCATCAGACATCACATAATTAAGCACATGAAACATCCGGCTATTTATTAACAGTAGAGAGAACCCATAGTCAATATAGAGCATTCTGAAAACAAGTACGTACAGGCTCCCCTCCAAGGCACATGGAGTATTTAATATTGTGATATGATGACATTTAATTTATGAATTAAAAAGGCATGCTACTGTCATGCAATCTCCCATATGGGTTTATTTAATTTCTCACGCGGTCATGCTACGCCAAGAACCTTTTTCTTGTGGAGTTTGCTAAAATGAAGAAGGGATGGCACAACGATGGGCAGGAAACATGAAGTGACTGACCCTCCTACTAAAATTAGCAGTCGATCTTCATTGTATTTAGAGGGAGTAAATTAGAGGGTTTGTACAGGCCCACACGTTACTTTTGACCTGTCACCTCACATGTGACAGACATTACTGGGGACTACCTACTGTACATCTTCCAAAATTGTATAAAATTATGTCCACACCAAAAAGTAAAAAGAGAATTGGTTAAACCTACCCCAAAATTAGGGTTCAAAGTTCTCGTCAATACCAAAAGCAGGTTGTAAACATGTGAATCGATTTGATGCTATAATCGACGAGAAAAGACGTAATTATCTTTCGAGAGCCAATTAGATCTGCAATAAATTAAACCTAAAGCACAATGAAACATATCAAACAATAGTACAAGGATAATGAAAGTACGGCTTAAATCAGATCCAAAATAATAGATTCTCATGGGATAAGTTTACTATTAAACCAATAGATTCAAGTTGATAATAGAGTGAGTCAGTGGGGGTAAATGTACTCCTAAGTCGATGAAATCAACATAACAAGTAAAAGAAGAAAACAATGCATTACTTAGCTGATAGAACCAACTAAATAGTATAAAAAAAACAGTAAACCGACTAAATGATGTAATATATAGTGCTAACGCGACTAACCGATAGAAAGTGAAACCAAGTAAGAGGCTCGGACTAAATTGAGACAACACTTACCCGGGGTGTACTTATAGAAGCCGACTGATCGGAAGGTGATGAACAATAAGTTGATCAAAATCTAGAATATGGGGGGCCACCTTCGGGGAAAAATCAAGTAATATGTCGATTGAATAGAAGATGTAGAACTAGAGCCAAGACTGGATGAGCCAAAGAGGACCACTAATGCTTCCTACCTTGTACCCTCCTAGACCGATGCAGAGTCTTTGACATATGGTATGCATTGTCCGATAGATGGCTCCAAGAATATACTTCCCATTGCCAATTGTCAACCTTAACAAGTTCTTCGGCTAGGCCTTGGTGAATTTTTTTGGAGGCTAAAGATTTACCACAGAATAAATGCCAATCTAACCACATGCTTTGAAAGGCCACATGCTCCCGATCGGTTACTTCGTTGGTTCCTTTATTGTGGTCATAAATCTTCTAGCACATGTTTTTAGCCTTAAGCTGTTACTGTAGTTTCTTGTCAAAAGCCGATGGATAGTCTCCATCGGGCCTTAAGCCGGTCAACATGGCGATGTCTAGGAGTGTCGGACTCATTGGGCCTTTCCGGAACATGTACGCATTACAATAAACCTACCAGAAAAAGAAGGTGGCTGCTAAAAGAGGTTCATCTATGAAAGGTTCAACTGTGGAGAGAGTAATGTAATCGGCTATTCAGCGTCGTTCCCATTCTGCTCCTTTAGCCGATTGCATCCTTATAAACTAGTCTTTCCATTCGCTAAGAACCGTCAACCAAGTTCTAAAACTTCCTCTCCATCCAGCCAAGTCGAATCCATTGCAGTTTAATGGCAAGCGTGGAACGTCCCCCAAAATAT
Source organism: Raddia guianensis (assembly GCA_036346415.1). Lineage (NCBI taxonomy): Eukaryota > Viridiplantae > Streptophyta > Magnoliopsida > Poales > Poaceae > Raddia > Raddia guianensis. Next base: position 33,806,861 of record CM070534.1, read on the forward strand.
CGAGATCTATATCCCAACTGGTCCTAAGCTAAAATCGTTCTATATAAAAGGTGATTTGAAAGAGTACATGAGACATGGTAATGTTTGATGCAAAAGTCAATTGGTAAGGAAAGTGCTGGGAAGCCGATGGTGGAGGACAATGACAGCAAGAGAGCGTGAGAATAACATGGCGGGGACGTCTAATTATAAGGGCAGAACTACTGTTAATGGCCAGCATTTTGAGGTCGTTGCAAAATTTTAGGGATGATGCATATCACGAAGATTTCACAAGGCAGTTTGGCAGATTGCAAGAATTTCAAAATTGTTTGCTGGAGAGATCGTCATCTTTGTTGGTAAAAAAGGGTAAAAGACCTGATTATAGGTGATTTTTGAAATATAATTTTCATATTCCAAAAATCGAGGACATATGTTGACACTAGAAAATGACATGTTTGGCTATTAATTGAAATTTAAAAGCTGACAATGTCTAGAACCCAATGCAAACTGAAAAATCGATATAACCTGTAATGGAGATTGACAAGCTAGGAGTTAACGAGATTCAGAATTCGTAGTTTATTAGAAATTAGCTAAAGGCGTGTTGAACAAGGACTATAGCCGATATCGACTTCTTGTATAAGTTCCTTAGTTTTAGTTTCCTTAGTTATATGTAAGTCTTTCGTATCAATTTAGGACTTTAGTAGTATAAAAAGGCCTCTTTCGGATGTGTAAAGGGATCGAACATCAATACATACAATGCAATTTACTTTTCGTCTTTTACTAGTTTCATCATAATACTTTGAATCCGCTCGATTCCGCAGAAAAGATTCAACTCACAAGTGGAGTTCTCTCGACGTAAGCCGATCATTTACTTATGTTTATCGTGCAGTCTACACTGTTTTGATTCAGTTTGATTTATAGTTTATGTTTTTCTCTCGCTAGTATCACTGTCTCGATTTGATTCGATCTTATACTTGTGCTTATCTCACATGCCAGCAATCGAATTTTTACTTAGTTGTTTCCTGTGTTTACCAATATGAAGTTTATTGAATAGTTTTGGCTATTCTGTAGGTTTTAGAAAATTACCTCGCTCTATTAAAATCCAATCTAATTTCACCTATAAAACAAAGATCTTTTCTTGTAGCCGGTAGATTTGGCCTTGTTTGTTTCAGATTAAATTAAATTAAATTAAATTAAATAAAAAATTGTCTTTTTTTATAAACCAAATAATGTAATATTTTGTAGTTATTTTTGTGGGATTTCAAAAAGTTCGTAAAATAATTTTTTTCGTATTTTTTGAATTAACTCAACTTTAGTCTGAAACAAACAAGGACCTAAAACAAATTTGATACCAGTGACTTGCTTTAGTATTGACCGGCGCACCTAAATTATTTCTTGGGTTAATATCACCGGTGCCATTATAATTGCACCCCTGACCGCGCTTGCCACTTTTAAAACACCTCGACCAACAATGACATTTCAGCAAGTTTTCCTTCTCAAACATGCCATTACGAGCCATTACAGGGCAGAATACATGGCAAATACAGGTGGGTCCCACCTGTCAGCCCCTCCACCTTCTTCCTCGATCCTCCTCACTCCCTCTCTCTTCAACCCTCAGCCGGCATGCTCCACGGCGGGGCCACCTCCCCCAACTCCGGCGACCACCGTGACGGCACCGCCTCCTCCCACAACTCCGGCGACCGCCGCTGGGTGCGGTCAAGCCGGCCCGAGGCGGCTGCTCCCGGGGTCGCGGGCTCGGGCCGGCGGCAGAGCTCTCGCGGTCCAAGCCAGCGGGGTCAGATCCACGGACGGGCGGCGGCGCGCGGGCGCTTGAAGCTCCACGGGCCGAGATCCACGGGCGTGGGGTAGCGGCGGGCGAGCTCCGACGGCGGCGGGCCGCCTCCTCCTCCCCACGAGCTCCTAGTGAGCTTCTCCTCCCAACTCCGTGGCGTGATCTCCTTCGCCGCCCGCACGAGCTCCTCCGCCGAGCACCTCCCCAAGACGAGCCCCGCCACAGCCTTGCCCCCGCCGCTGCTGCTCCTCCGCCGCCCGCCGGAGCTCGCCGCCGGGGAGGGTGCTGGGGGGAGGTCGCCGCCGGGGAGGTCACTGGAGGGAGCTTGGTGGAGAGGAGAGAGATGAGGGAGAAGAGAGAGAAGAGGATGGAGGAAGAATAAGATGGAGAGTATGACAAATGGGACCCACGCGTCAGAACATATTTTTATGTATATTTGAACTGGTATTGCCTCGTAAATGTCCGTAATGGCACGTTTGAGAGAATAAAACAGTAGGAATGGCAACGTTGAGTGAGGCGATTTGAAAATGGCAAGCGTGGTCAGGGGTGCAATTATAATGGCACTGGTGATATTAACCCTTATCGTCCAGGACACTGGTCCTCAACCCACGTGTGTTGCGAGATTCGTCAGCTTTTCGCATCAACAGTAACCTGTTAAAACTTGACTAAAATCTATCAAAACTAGACAGTTTGCAAAAGCAAATTCGTTATGACCACAACTTTAGTACTTCGAATGCGATTCTAAAATGTGAAGAATGAAAATAAATCTCCTCGCGTTTCCAAGATTGAGAGACCTAATAAGTGTTATTGTGTTTGCCAAAACTGAATGATGGGGTGGACACTGGACAGCACATTAACAACGGATTATTTAAAAACCATTTATATAGATCCGAGCTTTGGCGGTGGTTGCAGAGCGCAGACTTGCCGCGGAACGAGGATACGAGGCACGAGCAGTAGTTAATTACCAGAGGATACACGCGCTTCGCTGCGTCATTTTGTTCGTAGAAAAGGCATAGTTTTGTGCTATGATACACATACTCTAAAATATTAACATTATAATGTGTAAATATATATACAATTCAACAATAAGAGACTCTCAAGTCTTTGTTTTGGATTTGCAATTATAAATCCTGAGGAATACATATGACCACCATAAATTTTATGAAGAGATTCTCACAAAACGATAAGACAGTGTGTAATCGTGAGGCACTATAAATGGGTAGAGACCAAACTACACATTTTTCGTAAAATGAATGTAAAAGCAGAGTCTTCAAATCAGGGTTCTTTAACCCAGCAGCGACAATTTATTATCTGGTGTGTAGCCCTAATCTATTCTTTCAGGCAGGCATGACCACAGGGTTAAAGCCATTGTCGACAGCAAGGTGTCACTCAATAAAATAGCCTACAACAGAGCAAACACTACGAGCACAATCATGCTTGCCTTTATTGTCCACATAAATAAGTGAAAGAAGGGTATTTTGTAATTCACGACAAAATGTGCCATGCTATTTTCAACTTTCCATTACCAATATAAGCACTGCATGTAGTAAGGGTGATGAACTACTCTCTTTCCATTTTCAAAAAAAAAAAAGATTCGGTATGCCTATGTAAGCTCGATGAACGAAACAATTAAGGACAATTACATATGCATTCTTGTTCAAATTCTTTCTGGACATAAATAAATAATGGATAGATAATCTAAACTGAAAGGTATACGTGTCTATGAAATGTAAAAGTTGTCCAACGTACGATCATAATGTAAACAAAGAGAGAAAGACTAATCAAAATACGCAGAGGAAAGCTTCGCCATGCTTATTCATAAGGTAAAGACCAATCCAACTTAGGGTTTTTCTTAAATTTAGAATTATTGGAAATGCCAAAACATGATATAATACATAGCGCTTTTTGCAACCGATGATGAAGGTCAGGCGCCAATTCAGTGATAACATAGCCATTATGAATACTTTTTGGTAGCATATAAACACACAAAACTACCATATCCAGCGAGCAGAAGAAGAGTGATGTTATTTGTGCATGGAAAAAAGGAAAGGGAGGGCAAAGGTGTATACACCAAGCGGTCAGAGCTAAGCAGCAGAAACCAGCGGGCATGGGTAGATTGTGCTCCCAAAACCACCTTGACCTGCAGCGAGATAGCAGCAGATGAGGCTAGGACGGCGACGCCATAGGCGAGATGAAAAAAAAAGGCGGCGAAGCTGCTGCACAAAGAGGGCGATGGCAGGGCTAATGCCGCCCGATACCCGCCATGGACGGATCCATCGGGACCTAGGCCCGCCCTCCGGATCCGCCGCCCTCGAGGCCGCCGTTGTTGATCCGTCGCCCAGACGCCGCCGTCGCCGTCGCCGTACCGGCGACCCCATAGCAAGACGGGCGACGCACCGTCGACCGGAGAGCGGCGGCGGCGGGTGCGGGGGATAGTAGGCGGCACGTGAGGAGGAGCAGCGATGCCCCCACGCGGGATGCGGCCGAGCCGGGAGGAGGAGGTGGCAGCGGCGTCGGTGGGGGCTGGGGATGGGAGGCGGCACCGTGAGGAGGAGGCGGCGGCGGGCCAATGGACAACAAGGAGAGAGGGAGACGGGTGGGAACGCTAGGGCGAGGAGGGGTTCGGAGTCGGGGATTGGGGGCAGGGGATTCGGGCGTGGGCCGGCGGGCTGGCGTGCACCCTAGATAGTGGCATTGCGGGTAATTTCAACCCAACTACGGGTGCACCTACAAAGAGCAAAAGGACCGCGGCGCTTGTGGCGAGAAACGTGGAGGGCATGGTCGTAAGTTTTCCCAACTAAGGCTGCATTGAAGGAGGTTTTCTGCAGGAATCTTAACTCTCTGAGGGTTTTTTTGCAAAAATGTTCGGGTGGGAGGGGCAGTGCGTGGCGGATTGGAGGGAGTGCCACGCGCCCCCAGCGAGGGCCGCGGGACACAGGTGGCGGATTGGAGGGAGTGACACGCGCCAGCGAGTTCGGTCCGACAGACGTGGCACGATCTGGGCTGTAGCTCGCGTAGATCGGACGGCCGTGAAAAAAAGGGTGATGTGGCGCGGCGAGGAGGCAGTTTACGCACGTCCTACGCGGTATAGAGTATTTTAAAATTAGGGGAAGAGCTCGAGCGTCGGCGAGGGGACGGGATGTAGCAAATCAATCAATAGCCCCGTTATGTTGGAAAATATTCCAATAAATACTCTTGCAAGTTGCGTCGCACCACAAGTTAGCAGAGTACTTCGTTTGCCAAATCCCATCATCAGACATCACATAATTAAGCACATGAAACATCCGGCTATTTATTAACAGTAGAGAGAACCAATAGTCAATATAGAGCATTATGAAAACAAGTACGTGCAAGCTCAATCCATCCAAGGCACATATTTAATATTTTGATTTTGATTTGATGACATTTAATTTATGAATTAAAAAGGGCATGCTACTGTCATGCAATCGCCCATATGGGTTTATTTAATTTCTCACGCGGCCACGCTACGCTAAGAACCTTTTTTTTGTGGAGTTTGCTAAAATTAAGAAGGGATGGCACAACGACGGGCAGGCAACATGAAGTGACTGACCCTCCTACTAAAATTAGCAGTCGATCTTCATTGTATTTAGAGGGAGTAAATTAGAGGGTTTTTACAGGCCCACACGTTAGGCTATTAATTGAAATTAAAAAACTGACAATGTCTAGAACCCAATGCAAACTGAAAAATCGATATGAGCTGAAATGAAGATTGACAAGCTAGGAGTTAACAGGATTCAGAATTAGTAGTTTGTTGGAAATCAGCTAAAGGCGTGTTGGACAAGGACTGTAGCCGATATCGACTTCTTGTACAAGTTCCTTAGTTTTAGTTTCCTTAGTTATATGTAAGTCTTTCGTATCCATTTAGGACTTTAGTAGTATAAAAAGGCCTCTTTTGGATGTGTAAAGGGATCGAACATCAATACATACAATGCAATTTACTTTTCGTCTTTTTCTAGTTTCATCATAATACTTTGAATCCGCTCGATTCCGCTGAAAAAATTCAACTCGCAAGTGGAGTTGTCTCGACGTAAGCCGATCATTTGCTTATGTTTATCGCGCAAGCTAAACTGTTTTGATTCAGTTTGATTTATAGTTTATGTTTTTCTCTCTCTAGTATCACTGTCTAGATTTGATTTGATCTTATACTTTTTCTTATCTCACATGCCAGCAGTCGAGTTTTTACTTAGTTGTTTCTTGTGTTTACCAATATGAAGTTTATTGAATAGTTTTGGCTATTTCATAGGTTTTAGAATATTACCTTGCTCTATCAATATTTTCTTGTAGCGGGTAGATTTTGGCTTTGTTTGTTTCAGATTAAATTAAATTAAATTAGACGAGCACTAGGGTCCAGACGTCCGAACATCCGGACCTGCTGACGTCAGCATGACGTCATCGCGTAACCTGCGCGAATACCTACGGAAACCTGAAAAATAACGGTAGAAACTGATGAAAAGTGGCAACCTGAGGACGAAACTTGAGATTTTAGAAAGTTTTTCGAGAGTAAGAACCAAGTTTCGATAGTACAAATTCAAGTTTCAGTAGGTAGTATACAAAGTTTCAATGGGCAAAACTTAAGTTTCAACACCAAAAAAGGCGAAGTTTTCGAAAAATCTTGAAAACCCTAGGTTTCGTGCAGCCAAAATCGAGGTTTCCACGAGAAAGGTCTGGGTTTCGTCAAGTAGAAATCAAAGTTTCACGTGCGAGATCCGAAAAAAGCTTCGAAACGAAAACCCTAGGTTTCAAAAGTACAAACTCTAGGTTTAGGACGTGCTACCCCCGGGTTTCAGGAGGAGAGTCTCAGGTTTCGAGTGGCAAAAATGGGTTGGGGCTTGTCCCTAACATCTTCTACTCCAAATCCAGCAGTCCCAACCCTTTCTTCCCTAAATCCGGCAGCCCAAACCCCAAAGCTCGTCGGATCGAGCGAAACCCAAGCAAGCCCCAACCCCTTCTTCCCCCAATCCGGCAACCCCAACCCTAAAGCTCGTCGGATCAAGCGAAAACCAAGCAAGTTGGGGAGGGTACAAGCACGTGGAGCCGCAGACGCAAGACTGGGCAACGAGCCCCGACGGCGGGGCGCCTCGGCGACGAGCCCGTCAGTGGCGCACCTCGGCGATGAGCCTCAACAAGGCGGCGGTGCGTGCCTCGACGACGAGCTCTGGCGGCGGTGCATCTCGGCGATGAGCCTTCCAGGACGAGGCGGCGGAGGCGCGGCTCGAGGGCGAGGCCCAAGCGGCAAGCTTCCTCACCGAGCAAAGCGCGAGCACGAGAGACAGAGAGGGGGAGGAGCTCCGCGCGAGAGCCAGAGAGAAATGAGCGAGGGAGGAGTCCGGACGGACGAACGTCCGTCCTAAAGTGTTTTCGATTAAATTAAACTAAATAAAAAATTATCTTTTTTTATAAACCAAATAATATAATATTTTGTAGTCATTTTTGTGAAATTTTAAAAAGTTCGTAAAATAATTTTTCATCTTTTTTTAATTTTTAAAATAACTTTCGAGGAGGTCACAAATTTGATACAATAAAACTCAACTCAACTTTAATTTGAAACAAATAAGGACCTAAAACAAATTTGATACCAGTTTGATTCGTGAATGGCAGTCCTTGCTCCGCTTCGTCCCAGCTCCAGGAGGCTTTGTCTTGTTCAACGAAGCTTTGCCTTGTTTTTTGTCACCATGCCAGTATCAGTGTGCCACACGAGGCAAGGGGTGCGTGTATTCCCCTGCAACGAAAGACCAATGTGCTCTCAAAAAAAAAAAAAAAGGACGAATACAATATACTCATGGTAGGCTTATATAAAGTCTCGCGGCCAGGGATTACAAAACCGCGGTTAACCGGTCGAAAACCACGGTTAACCTGTGAACCGGTGGGGGTCGGTTTATGGAAAACCGGCTGGTTAGGTTTCAAATTTGGTTCAAATTTGAAAATCCGTGAAAAAATCTGAAAAAAATCCATAAAATAGTAAAGGTTATTATATGAGTATTGGCTGAAACAGAATTTAAAATTTTCAAATTTTCATGTGTTTTTCGGTTGATATGATTGAAAATAAATAAAAAATAAAGAATAGCATATGCTAAATTGACATTTGTATGTTCCTATAATTTTTTCGACAGTAAAATTAGTTCTAAATAATAGACAAATTGACATTTGTATGTTCCTATAATTTTTCCTATTTTTAAATTGATTTTTCTATTTTTCTCAATTTTTCTATTTTCATTAAAAGCAGATTAGGTTAGCCAGAGCTAACCTATTGGCTAGTCGGAAAAAACGGTGGGTTAACCGACCAACCGTTTTCAGCTAAAACCGACCGTTAGCCGAAGCTAACCGTCGGCTAACCGAAAAACCGATGGGTTAACCGACCGAGCCATTTTTTGAATATGAATTTGAATCTGATCGATTTTCCAACGAAATTTCGGTTAACCGCGAAAACCGGTCGGTTAGCCGAACCGGGCCTCCCCCGGTTTTTGGGTTCGGCTCGATTATGTAATCCCTGCTCGCGGCAGCGTACTGGTTAGGGCGAGGAGGAGAGAGATTCATTGAGCTTCCCGGCTGCGACTGCGAGCCTTAGGGAACCAGCAATAGACGGGCGAGCAAGCGGGGTCACGGCACGACGGCGCAATGGAGGAGTTGCTTTCTCCCAATTTCTTGGACCTGCGTGCGGCGGCGGCGTTCATGGTAGCCGCGGCGGCGTTCTATTTCCTGATCGAGCAACTGTCATACCACCGCAAGAAGGGCTCCCTGCCCGGCCCGCCGTTCGTCGTGCCTTTCCTCGGCAGCGTCGTTCGGTTGATCCGCGACCCGCCCGGATTCTGGGACGCCCATGCGGCGCGGGCGCGGGAGTCCGGCGCCGGGCTCGCGGCGGACTACCTCATCGGCCGCTTCATCGTCTTCATCCGCGACACCGAGCTATCCCGTCGCGTGTTAAACAACGTCCGCCCCGACGCCTTCGAATTCACCACCCACCCCTTCGGCAAGAAGCTCTTCGGCGACGGCAACATCCTCTACAAGTTCGGCGAGGAGCACAAGGAACTGCGCCGCCGGATCGCGCCCAACTTCGCTCCGCGCGCGCTCTCCACCTACGCCGCCATCCAGCAGCGCGTCATCCTCGCCCACATCCGGAGGTGGCTCGATCAACGGAGCTCCGCCGCCGGGAAGGCCATGCCGATACGGGTGCCGTGCCGCGACATGAACCTGGAGATCTCGCAGACAGTGTTCGTGGGGCCGTACCTTACCGAGGACGCGAGGGAGAGGTTCGGTAGGGACTACGGTCTGTTCAACGTCGGCTTGATGTCCTTGCCATTGGACCTGCCAGGGTTCGCGTTCCGGCGCGCGAGGCTAGCCGTTGCGCGGCTGGTGCGCACGCTCGCCGAGTGCGTGCGGCAGAGCAAAGCGCGGATGCGCGCCGGCGGCGAGCCGGAGTGCATGGTGGATTATTTGATGCAGGAAACGTTACGGGAGATCGACGAGGCCGCGGCGGCAGGGCGGCTGCCGCCGGCCCACACCGAGGACGAGGAGGTCGGGGGCCTCCTGTTCGACTTCCTCTTCGCCGCCCAGGACGCGTCCACCTCCTCCCTCTGCTGGGCCGTCTCCGCCCTCGACTCCCACCCGGACGTGCTCGCCCGCGTGCGCGCCGAGGTGGCCGCGCTCTGGTCGCCGGAGTCTGGCGAGCCCATCACCGTCGACAAGTTCTCGGAGATGAAGTACACCATGGCGGTAGCGCGCGAGGTGGTTCGGCACCGGCCGCCGACGCAGCTCATACCGCACGTCGCCCTCGAGGCGTTCCAGCTGACGGAGTGGTACACGGTCCCCAAGGGCGCCATCGTGTTCCCGTCGGTGTACGAGTCGTCGCTCCAGGGCTTCCCGGAGCCGGACGTGTTCGACCCGGAGCGCTTCTTCTCGGACGAGCGCCGGGAGGACGTGGTGTACAAGCGAAACTTCCTGGTCTTCGGCGCCGGCCCGCACCAGTGCGTCGGGCAGCGGTACGCGCTGAACCACCTGGTGGTGTTCATGGCGCTCTTCGTGTCCGTCGCCGACTTCCGCCGCGACAGGACGGAGGGGTGCGACAGGCCGGTGCACGATCCGAGCATGGTGCCCAGTGACGGCTGCGCCGTGCTTCTTAAGCAGCGCTGCGTCAAGTTCCCGACGTTTCGAGGAAATTGATCTCAACGACATTCATTTCGCGCACCTCATTTCAATTGATAATAAGTTTGGTCATCTTAACTCTTACTACACCGGACACATGAATTTCTAGTCTCAATGACCTTCTTCCATTTTTCTCATTTTACTATTGATTTACCCTGTTTTTCCACCGTGATGTGACTATTTAGCCACTACCGAAGCCTGCCGCTCCCTCCACGCGTGGCCAACGAGGGTGTCCCTCCTCGCTGCCAACTGGAATAGCGCCGCCGCTATCATGTCGCCAGTCGGAGTAGAGCCCGCCGCCGTTGCTCCCTCTAGCGCCACCGCTCCCTCTAGTGTCGGTCGCCGCCACCACTAGATAGAACACGCGTCGAGCGGTGGCTGCTCGACGGCACCGGTTTCGCCCGCATGCCCCCTCAGGTACTACACGCTACTGCAGGCGCGACGGGTGGCGCAGGGCCTCAGCTGCAACGGCTTCAATGCCCGCGAGGGCAAAGGCGCCTTCTTCCTCTGTTGGCAAGACCGACCCCTCTTCTCCATCTCTGCCTGGTGCGGCTGCCGCTTCAACTAACCGCCGCCGCCGCCGGCGACCACCACCCTTCACGTATTTGTGTGAAGGAGCCCCCCCTCCCCCCTAGATTTACCACCACTCGTTGCCCACGCATGGAGGGAGTGGGAATGTGACAAGAAGGAGATATCGGTGTGGGAATATGCCAGAGTGACCTGGCAAGTCTATATGAGAAGATGATTATATGTGGAACAAATAATCAGATCAGATGTCCTAATGAGAAAATTAGAGGGTGTGACCCTAAGTGATGAAGAGGATAGATGCAGACGGTAAGCAGAATAACAAATAAGAAAGGCATTTTCTTCGCCGCATCCATGTACCAAATCTAAGAGAGATAGAGAGAGAGAGAGAGAGAGAAGAGGATGCTCGTTGCAATATGAGGCACCTCTAAATAGAAAGCAAGAACCCTTCTATGAGTGCTACATAAATCCACTTACTTTTCATATTAGAGAAGTTTAGCAATCATCTATGGTAGACTATGCATGCATACATTCATGTCCTTCATACCACGCATAGTCAGCCTACTACAGCAGGGCTATTATTTCTTTCAAGGAAGGCTTCATGCTGTTAAGAAATAATTAACCTAATAATTATGTGGGAAAATTACTAGAGGTGCCTCTCTAAATAGGTGTCTCTTCGCTAAAGGTGCCTCTTCTTAGAGATGTCTCTTCACTATAGGTATCTCTTGGAGACATCCATTCATATACTATATATAGGGGTCAACCCCCACTTGTAAACATAATTAGAGAATTAATAAAACGTCGGCACGTTGTTCGTTTGTCTCTCTACTTTGCGTTCTTGATTGGATTAGTGCAACGACATTTTCTTTTCAAACACGTTATCAGTACGAATCGCTCTCGTCAAATCCAGAGGAGATGAACATGTATGCATGCATCTGCATCGATAGACATTCGTGCATCGGCACTGCACCTATGGCAGAAGATTTTCTCGTGATCCATGGTTTTCCGATGCAAGTTTGCCCATGGGGCAACATCTATCGCTGGTTAGTAGATCAATAATGTTTCAAACTAATCAGATTGATCTATTATTTGTATGCATGTCTCCTGATCAACCCGATGAACACATTAATCAAATCTTCGGGAGAACAACTGCCGTATATCGGTAAAAATCGTTGTTTTGCTTGATCCCTTTTGTACGGGAAACAAGCCAGTAGATCATGAATACGCCTGGCGGCCATAAGCCCCGATGCGCCGGTGCAGCGACTGCACGGTGTTGCGCGCTTTCGCGCCCGCAGTAATTTAGTAGATCGGTCTCGCAGTGTGGCCTGTAGCCACATTGTACATGTTGCCGCCACGCAAGCCATCGCTGGTCGCGCCCCGCTCGATCGCCCCCTGCTCGCTCGAGGCCCCGCTAAGCCCTTGGCTCACTGCGCTGCGCCGCCCCCGGCGCCGCGTGTACCCCGTAAACCGCGCGCGTGTCCCTACCAACCTAGCACGGCGCCGCTGGCCGCGCCCCGAGCGCACCGTGCCCCGGTGTCGTCGCCCCATGCCGCGGTTGTGTCACATGCGTGCGCCCGAAGCGCCTCCGCACGAAGTCACCGCCGCGTCGCCGTGCCGTCGTACACAACATCGCCACGCGGTGCCCAGCGTCGCCCTCGCCGTGCCGCCGCACAGGCGTGCCCGCAGCACGCCACTGCCATGAACCACCCTCGTGCGCCACTGTTCGAAAGATGAGCGCCGTACCACCACTGTCGTGTAGGCATCCTAAAGCACGCCTTGCCACCGTGCGTATCCGCCGCCGCCACCCGGTCGAGCGGCTAGGGAAACGCTAGCCGCCGCATGAGGGAAACCCTAGCAGCCGCATGGGGCGGGCACGGGATGGGAGAGCGAGACAGGCTGGCCAGATGGCCTTCTGGCCAAATAAAAACAAGGAGCCGGCTGGGTCCTTTTTGGGCCATTTGAATATATGGTGAAATCCAGTAAATTTCGTATTTACCTAAGTAAATATTATGCAATTTAAATTCCTTGTAACGCAAGCTGTGTATGCTGCCGTCCCGAAGACGCGGGCTAGGCCCTTTGGACCGAACGGAAATTAAAGAGATACTGTAGATTTCATACTTACCTGTACAGATTTGAAATTGTCCTGTGTCGCGCTACCGCCTCATGTTGCTATCGCCGATGGCCGCGCTGCCCCGTAGGCCGTGACGTCGCTGACCACGCGATGCGTGGCGCGCTTTCCAATAGTTCGCGCTGCCATTTCAAGCAATTGTCACCAGCTCTCTGTGTTGTGCTGGCGCCATTGAGGTTAATACTTATGGTTGAGCGGCACTTGCATGATATACTTATTAAGACCTGTAGTCTTGTTAATTTTTGTTGCCAGTTGGTGCGACTGGCTAGGGTTTTGGAAACCCTAGTCGACGATTTCGAATGGGCCTAAAGACCCATCTCGAGTAGGTGACCGAAAGATCGGTTGATATTTGCTCGAGTTGTTCTCGATGGCACATTTATATCTGTAGTTCCAGGTATATGAGCTTCTCTATATGCAAATCTTAGACCAGAAATAATATATTAGCATAAATTCATGAAAATGCTAGACACTTTAAGGGCATCATTATGTTCTTTATGGCTTATTTTTTCTGGCACTGTATGTTTAGATTATAATTTATTGACCTGCAGTCCCTAAATTATTAGAAACTTCTGATATTGCTAGAAAATTACTGGGAAAATTTAATTGACTCATATAGAGTTTGAGTTTACTCATGCTGAGTAATTTACGTCTTTTGCTTGATAGTTTCGGATTAGATGTTTATTTCCCATATGCCATAATAATGGTCTGAGTTGTTCTATTTCTAGCTTCTCTCATGTAGTAGAGTTAATTATCTGAGTAAAAGCTAAATAGAACATGGTGCCAAAAGCACATGTCTTACCTATCGTAAGCAAACTTACATGGAATTAAATCAGATTAATTGAATTAAATCAGATTAATTGTATGCCTCCACTTGGTAATATTGTTATGCTTGCCTTGACTAAGAGTGTTTATCCTTAACACCGTCTCAAGTGCATAGATGTCCTGAAGACTTGAATTATGGAAATGTGTCCCGTAGACAAGAATGGTAGGAATTTGTCCTGAAGACAATTGTTATTCCCTTGTTTTCAGTGGAGAAAATTCACCGCCCATATGCCCGTCCCCAAAGAGTTGACTTAGCATTAAGACCAGAAGTCTGCAATCCTCCTCCGGCATGGCCCGACCAATCGGTTATTAGAGGTGGATGATGTGTAACATGAAGTTACAAACTATATGTTGGTTTCACGACAACAAAAATTGTACTCCTGTAGTAGTATAGTTATAAGGTGATTTAAGTATATGCCTGTAGCACATGCTATCACTTGTTAGTTTTTTGTTGACGTGAAAAGGGGGAGAGAAATGGGTTTGTATATGTTAAGGCAAGGTTGTGCACCAGAAGTGCGAACGGATAGGTTGGTGATTATAAATTATGTTAAAATTAAATGGCCAATGGACATTAATTTGTCTTTGTAATGGAGAGATTGCGAATCTTTCCATATGTTTAATTTGGGACATATTTAGCTACGACGGACGTGAGCGATCCAACGTGAGCATACGGAGGCCCTACGCATGTGTAGCCTAGGCGTGGCCGGAAGCAATTACCTGAAGTAATATGCAAATTATGACCAGCAATCATATTAGTTTTACATTTTCATTATGACCGGAAATCATATAGGTTTGTCTGAAGCAAAATAATCCCAAAATATAAGATAATGGCATATTTGAATAAGTGACCTTTAAAGATCGTGGTTGGACCACATCTATTTCGTCACTAGCGTATGAAATCGCTACAACATGCCTGAAGCCATGCATTATTGGAATATAATCACACCTCCGTAAAGTTATTATCACATAAAGTTGACTGTTATTTGGCATACATGCAATATTTATTGTGTTCCTACAGAACAGTAAAGCTTCCATGCAAATTATTGATATTATCGCATTTATATTAAACCTGAAGTTTAATTAGATATATGGTATGAGTAATTGAGCAATAGTAAAGAAGCTAGACTTTGCAACCCATAATTTATTGGAATGATCAGTGGCCCTGCACGAGTGCACTGCCTTAGTAGGGTGTGCGGTAACGTAGCACGGGCATGCCACCGAGCGCAAGCATATGATAGCACAGAGTAAGCGCATAGTAAAAAGAATATATAAGTCTAAGCTCACTGCATACAAATGATTAGCATCTAATGGTAATGCGTGGAATCGAGGTATTTTCCAAATAATATCACCACCGAGCATGCATTTTTGAGCTCCCACCTATAGTGGGGACTTTGGACCTGTAGTTCCATTTGTCTTGTGCTCATGATAGGGGATTTTGTAAGCATGCTTTTATAAAAACCAGATCTCAGCATTAAGGGGAGAGAATTGCCCATGTTTTGTACAAATGCCTATGAGATCTTGGTTGTAAAGATTCACGCAATAGTTAATACTCCTGTACACTAGTAGCGAGTACTGCTCCTATACGCTAGAAGCGAGGAGGCTGCCAGATATTTAAAGGAGTTGAAAAATCATTTACCTATAGTAAATGAGTCGCTAAGAGTGGGATACCCCGGGTTGAATAGTATATCCACCTTTGCGGTAATTGACTAATTTGTTCATGGTCTAAAGTCTGCGGGAACGCCTGCGGGTTTTAGATCCAATGACACTTGTCAAACAATTGCTCATCACTCCTTTAATTCTCCTAAAGAGAAATTACCCTGAAGGTAACAAGCCTCCTGAAGAGGATCATCCTGAAGATGAATACCCAGCAAGTTAATGCGCGCATGCTATAATGCTGGGAATGCGGGACGACCAAGAATTTTCGTTTTGGGAAATAGCGAAATTCTGGTTATTATTGGAAAGTACTCATTTATAAGGCATGCTGAGAAAATTGTCGACACATTGTTCCTCTTAAGTTGCTATGATAAGGATTCTAAACTAAGTCCATGGCATGGCACCTGTAGCACATGTATCGGGTTATATGGCAAGCAACTGAGGACGAATCATGAGGCTGATTAGAGTTTGAGATCCAATAGATTTAACTCTGTGTCATTATAAATAATTAGGTGGTGAAAGCCCTGGTTCGTGGTCCCTGAAGTGACCTTGTGCTCTCTCATGTGTAATAAATGTTTCGCTAAATAGTAACTCTGACAGATGATATAAATAAATATGCAGTTAATAGATTATGAAAATCCTTATTGAGATCCCAGTAGGACTCATTATTCTTTGTGATAAAAGATGACAAAATTGCGACACATTAATAAATCTCATACCTAATAATCCCTTTCAGAAGTAATGGTTGTTTTCTGAAGAAAAATGAGTTCCCTGTAGGAACATAAGCAATTCCCTGAAGGAAGATTAATTACCAGCCGATATATATTGTACACCAATGATCTCTGAAATGGACAATGACCCATTGATACTCGATACTGGAAGTTTACCACATGAGCACTAGTGATGTGCATCTCGTGCCAGTAGCTGGGAGAGTGGTGGTGTTCTTTATCGCCCTGAAGGTATAAGTTTGTACCCTGAAGGTATGATGTAAATTGGTGATAACGATAAATTAATTAATCCCCTAAATGCCAATGTAAGACTGGTTATAGTGGTACAACCATATGTGTGAGCTGATGAATAGGCTATTTCGTTGTAGTTGAACCACATGGGAATAATTGCAATATTGAAACCCAATAGATCTGATATATTATATTCAAAAGATGTATGATATTGCAATTAACCTTATCCACATGATAGTATTTTTCCTGAAGTGAAAAATATTTGTTTAAACGTAAGGCAGCATAAAGAGGTGTTAGGACTAAAAGTTCTTTCCCTCTGTAAGCACTTAGTGCAGCACCAAACAAAGTTTGGACCGGTACTAAATTATCTTTAGGTACTTGCTGGATATGCAGGATCTCGGGTTGTTTGTTAACCGAGAATTATATGAATGAAGGATTCATGTGTAATCCGCATATGGCTAAATCTCATATCGTGTTTGAGATTTGTGCTTTTATATGAACCCTCTCGTGTGTGTTTGGTTTGGATATCATCCACACCCCACAGTTATTTATAAGGATAATGCAGCTTGTATAGCTCAAATGCAATCAGGTTATATAAAGAGTAATATGGCTAAGCAAATTGCTCCTAAATTCTTTTATCCTCACAAACTACAGAAGAGTGGTGAGGTGAAGATTTTGCAAATAAAGTCTTGCGAAAATTTGGCTGACTTATTCACTAAGTCTTTACCTACTTTCTTGTTTCAAAAATATGTTCATGGAATAGGTATGAGACGATTGTGAAACTTGCAAAATTTAGGGGGAGCTAATCTCTAAAATATGATCAGATTTGTATTTGATAAATACATGATCCTTTATAGCCAAGGAGAAGACATCTGGGATGTCGTCCTGAGGGGGAGTATGAACTACATATTGATCCGGTTCATATGAAATTATGAAGATTTCACTTTTTTCTAACCTAGTAGGTTGACATGACAATCAATTAAAATATTTTACCACAGCACGACATAGATCCAGAAGATTTATAATGTAAAGGTCTAGTAGACTGTATTGATCATGAAGATCAGACCCTAAAGGTTATATGTAGTACTCTTTTTTCCTTGTATGAGTTTTTCCATTGAGGTTTCTCATAGCAAGGTTTTTAATGAGGCAATATTGTAATACATAATACGTGTGCAATGTACTCTTTTCTCCAATACTTTTTTCCCACTGGGTTTTTGGATGGAGTTTTTAACGAGATATATGCATACTATGATAATTTGTCCAAGGGGGGGTGTTAAAAAATAATTAACCTAATAATTATGTGGGTAAATTACTAGAGGTGCCTCTCTAAATAGGTGTCTTTTCGTTAAAGGTGCCTCTTCTTAGAGGTGTCTCTTCACTATAGGTGTCTCTTGGAGACATCCATTCATGTACTATATATAGGGGGTCAATCCCCACTTGTAAACACAATTAGAGAATTAATAAAGCGTCGACACGCTGTTCTTTTGTCTCTCTACTTTGCGTTCTTGTTTGGATTAGTGCAACGACATTTTCTTTTCAAACACATGCCACACATGTGCACCGTGAACGCTGATTGTATATTTAATGATGACAATTTTTTGGCATTAGAAAGATAAAAAGTGTCACTGCGGCAACTTGAACATATATTTGGAAGGCACCCCCCATGGCATCCATATTTTTGTACAACCATTTTAAAAAAACTTACGCCCTCCATTGTCAAATATTGAACTCTTTTCTCCTTATTTGAGTTTTTTAAAAATATTTATGGCAATGTTTTAACGAGACAATATTACAAGATAGCTTGCATTAACAATGCACTCTTTTCTTATTCTTTTTTAAAATAGGTTTTTGGATGGAGTTTTTAACGAGGCACAGTTTACTCAAGGGGGGTGTTGTATCTGATTGTATACATAGGGTATCATGGACAAAATCGATTTGAGATAAATGTTTTTATCGCTAGAGATTTATACGTGGTCAAGAAACTCTCCGCTATACATATAAAAGACACCTTTTTATAATCGGTTGTTGGCATATTGAGATTAATAAAATTCTTCACATCATGTGTTCTATCTTGGTTGACGAGGGTCTCGCGATTTGTTATATTACAACGGGTTTAGCCCAGGTCTTTCAGCATAAATTGTAATTGGATCACGTCGAGCACGCGATGCACAATGGTTTTGTGTTTCTTTTTCCTCAAAGGGTCAGCAGCGAGCGGCGAACGGACGTTAGGCTCTCGTGTGCGATGGCGTATTCTACCTAATAAGGTGTCAAAATGTTACAAAACAATAGCAATGAATTTCGTTTTGCTCGTTGATCCAGTGTATCATTTTTAAACCAAGCAGATGATTAGCCTGCGTCTCCCTGGTTCTCCTGCCAGGTCCAGATGAATAGAATAAGCGTTAGCAATCAGAGACATATCCGATCAAAATCTGAAAATTGTCAGCACAGTGCATTACACATACAAGTTTAAAAGGCGCGTCTTCGAAAAAATTGCCCACAGAGGGTCGAGCGTGCTCTCGGCCACCCTTTTTTTATTTGGAATCTTTTGATAGATTCAACAACGGAAACACTTTCGGCCGGAAGTCCGGCGCGTCCAGACTCAACTGCGCGCACGCAAAACACGCAGGAATTAACACACTGTGCACATGGACAATGGGTCCCACAGTATTTTTTTTCTTTTGGTGACCATAATTTTTAACTGGATGCTTCAATCCACAGACCGTTTGCACTAACGTGTTCCTTGTATTTTTACAAACAAAATAAGATATATGTTACCATATAACTCTCCAAACTTATCTGATAAAACTTAGGTTTCGTCTACTGAAACTTGAATTTCATATTCGTTAAACTTACCGAACTGTCAAGTTTCATCATGTTTAATGCAAGTTTCATCAAGTTTCAGCAAGTCTCATACAAGTTTCTTTAAGTTTCATCAGGTCAATTCAAGTTTCAACAGGTTTTATTCAAGTTTCAACAGGTTACATCGAAGTTTCATCCAAGTTTCATCAGATTTCATCAGCACATGGCCAAGTTTCATCAGCACACGACCAAGTTTCGCTAGTATATGTATAAATTTCATAAATGTCTTCTCATAGTTTCACATCAAAAAAATTGAAAAAGTGAAAAAAAAATTTTAAAAAGTATTTAAAATGGGTTGCTCTCGATTTTAGAAGAATTATGAAATTTATTCCACACATTTTGAACACTATTTGAATTTTATACAAAAATCAGAAGTTTAATTGAAAATTTAATCAAACGATCGACTAACAACTACGCGGTGTCATCCATGCACGCGGGAGCACAGGGGATGCGTCGGATGTGCGCGTGCCGGACGATCCGACGGCTGGCGCTGGTCCGATCCAGCTCCTCGCGCCGGACGTCCGGACGCTGGCGCTCGCCATTCAACAATAAGCCTCGGAAATAACAGAAATGTGCAGTTAAATTTATTATTTATTAGAGCTTGTGATGATCAGTGAAGCTGAAGCAGGAGTAACAGAAAAAGGCTATAGTTTTGTCCAATGCAGAAGATACCGCAGTTGGTGGTATATCATACAATACTGCAGAGTTTCCTTATCTGAGGGATTCTACAGCCTGCACACCAAAAATTTACTATATATCTGGTATCAGTCAACCGTAGGTTTGGCAAAAACTGAAGCAACTACCATTGTATTAGTACCTACATAAGTGAAGTAGAAATAATGAAAGAATGCCGATCTAAGCTTATATTTATGCTGAAATAAGACCAAGGTATCCTGCTGACACAGTTAAGAAGCATGATATCATGTATGCACCAGCCACGATATAAGGCTCTTTTATGCCCCACAGCCTAAGATAGTAATGTGTGGGAAGGATCCGCAGGGGGCATCTGTTTGATCCATGTAAGTGGTTCATAACCATGTGAAAAGGAATCTGAGACAGAAAAAGGCACACATAAAACATTACAATTTTGTTGTCTATCAAAAAAGAGTGTTATAATCAAATAACTGTTGTTTCAAAGGGCATCAACTTAACCTGAGTAAAACAAGATTGCACTTCAGTATATATTTTACAAGATTGGATGTTGAAAACTACTCAGAATTTCAGCAAACATGTAAACATGACGCATGATATAAATAATTAATAACAGAACCTTACACCTTTTAGAAAACAGGAAAAAAAAACTAAGCTTGTCATTATAAATTATGGAAGCAAAACTCAGTCGAGTCATTTCGCTTTAGTCCATAATAAACTAAAGCCAAAGAATAGAGGATCAATTGGCTCCATTGAATTACAGATTGGACCATGGAATAATTTCTCAAGTAAAAGAAGAAACACAAACAGTACCATACCTGCAATAATGTGAAGAGCAGCTCGAGAAAGAAGACACCGCATGCAATCAACATTGGTATAAACATACCACTACATACTGCAACAGTAGCAAGAGCTCCTCCAAGTGCAAAAGAACCGACTCGACCCATAACTATTGAGGCCCTATATCTGTTATGAAAAAGGAAGCCAGTGCAAGCACCTGACATTGATGCTCCGAAAACACTCAGTTCTGCAACAATTCAATCACAGTTTTAGTAAAATGAACATGTAATTAACTTGAAACTAATGGTGTTTTTAGTAGGAATAGAAGATCAATTAGATAAATACAACAGGACAGTGTCCATCTGAAGGATCTCTTTGCAGTTTGCGCTATATTAGGGCAGGATGGATTTTGTTACAGCAGCTATCCAAAGCTCCTGACTAGAGAGTACTTGGAACTTTTTTTCAAAACCCTTTTTTCCATTGTTTTCCTTATTAGTAATAGGCATATATGGCTGCAAGGAAACTGCATGAACCCTCCTTAGCCAATCAAATATAGACCATTGGAAACTCTACTAAAACGAGCAAGAAGCACCATTGGCATTTGCAATGAGTTAACAGAGGTTTTCTATGCTAACAAGAGGAGAAGGTGACATGATGTAATTACTTAATTATGGAGTACGATTACTAGATTCGGGAAGCTGAAGTGATGGAACACCTGAGCAAATTGGAAGAGCAGCAACCGACAATCCAGCAAGTGCTAAAGCAGCAACACCACCAGCCAAGCCATCAAGACCATCAACCAATGTTACTCCAGTACCCATGGAAAGCGAACATATTGCAGCCAGAACCAGATAAAGTTTTCCCAAGAATGCAAGGCCAAGAGGAGGAGGTAGAGGAATAAGGAATTTCCTTCATGAGCAAACTGGCATCAGTAAAGCTCAGCAAATCCAAAAGAGTTAACATGGTGTAGTCATGAACTGATTAAAAGACTGAGAGAACCATACTATCTCATGTATTTGTTCTTATCAAATAATTTAAGGCTATATCATTCGCTCGGCACGGACATCCTAAACTTAGGAATTAGACATGTTCACATAATTACTTAGGAAAGCAAACATGCCTAAAAAAAAAATAACATGCCAAGATATCTGCTAGCTAACAACATGAGTTTGAAGTGAGTTATTTAAATTGGAAGTAATATAAGGTGGCATCACAGATGACAATACAAACAATTATTGTATAGTCCTATTAACTGGAATGTACTGCATAATAATCCTTTTATATAGGTCATATAGATTTTGCTATTCATCTAAGAACACCAACTCAAAAGACTGGCACATTTACAACATAGCATAACTGATCAAGCACTGAGTCAAATGCAGTTAGCTTAAGTTAAAGGTGCATGCCAGTTGCAATTCTTACATGTTATATGGTGTCGAAATATTTGTGTAATCCAACCAGAAAGAGAAGAAAATCCCAGCAACAATCTGCAAAGTAGACGAGGTTGCTTCTAAATTGCATCCAATGTAACATGAAAAGGGCATCATATAGTCTGAGTTGAGAAAGAACCTACCGGAACCAAGAATCTTATCCATTGAGGAATTTTATGTTTGCAATCCATGACAAGGTTTGAAATATCATCAAGCAACCCAACCATTGCAAATATGAGGGTTACTACAGCTGCTCCATTTACTCCATTTGAGTTCGAAGCAACCTGCCTTCTTGCAACAAAAATACCAATGGGAACAAAGAACAGCCCTCCCATTGATGGGGTTGGCTTTCTATAGGATGGAGAAACAGGCCTGCCCCTCCTCCGGAAATGATGAATCTTCATGCTATCAGCAATTGGTGCAAAAAGAAATCCAGCCAACGCTGATAGAACTGTTGATATTAAAAAAGGGCGAGTCAAGTAAAACGAGTCCAGAGGTAGTCTAACAATCCTCCAAGAACACCAGTCAACAAACAAAAGTAACATTGCTAAGAAAGCAATCAGCCCAACATTATTCATCAGCCCTTGTTGAGTTCTGGGAATTGATATAAAGAACTTCAGTCAGAACCTAGCTCACACAGTTAAAAAAAGCCTACCATCTTTTTATGGTTTAATAGACTTTATGTACCATTTACCCAGAAGAAAAGGAATTACATAATCTTCATAGCGCTATATTAACATGGATGATTGCAGCATATGCTCTTAATGTGCTGCTACTATTCCAGTTTGTATTAAGTACAGAGTGCATATTACTTCCAAAAATAATAGCTGCTATGCAATCCATTAGAAAAGAACTTTCACACCTGGCCACATTCCTATAATGGTATATGTGTCATGCCCATACAACAATTTAACTACACGTGTTTATACTCCGCTCCACTCTCCAAAGAAAATAATGCAAAATCATTAATTCCTCTAACGTCAAAGAAAAAAGGTTTTAGAAAGAACTTATATGGGTAACCTTTGATTTTCAATCCAAAAAGCTAGTTATCTTACCTGATCTTCCTATGTCCTTTCTCAATACTGGCCAGCCTATGGGCAGCGACAGTTATTGCACCCTCTGTCCCCTCGAAACGGCTGTTGCTCATCATTGGTAACTCAACATCCCCGATTGAACTCAACACAACCTCCTCGTCACTCCATTCACTCTCACTTGAATATAGAACATCACCAAATGGATCATCCCCATCATCACGCACCAAAGAAAAATCCCCCAGATCCTACACCAGATAACAACAACCAGTAAAGAAAACTACCTTTGCGGTGTAACACTGCTCTCTGAAAAAGATAAAAATCACAGTACATCATCAAATGCCACGGAAATTCGGATGGGAAAACGACGCCTCTGTGTGGATCTCGAGGCGATGCTTCTAAACTGGATTCCCTGGAGAAGTTAATGGCAATGAGCTCAGTTACTGATATTTCACTCAGGCACTTCCATTTGAACGCATTAGTTCATCAGGCACTTCCATTTGGCAGAAATGGAGTATAATCTCACTCGAATACATTAGTTCAAAGTGAAATACAAACCTACCAGCTCGTACCACTACCACCTGAAAATCCTCCATGATGTTACTCAGTCAGCATCCTAATAATTCCCAGCGAAAACATGAACCAAATGGCATCGAATTGAAAGCCACAAACAACCTCGGCAACAAGAGGATTAGCAAAATATGGGTGATAAAAATAATATCACTCGGCGCCACCCGCACACGAAGTAGTGTATGCGCTTCCCCTCGATGAATTTAGGAGAGGCGGCAATCACGAGGCGGAGACCTAACGGGAGTAGGAATGTGGGCGGCTAGAGATCTGGGGACTCACCTGGGGATCGAAGGGGCGGCGGGAGGATGCAGATGTAGAGGTCGAGAGCATCCGCGGGGGCGGCGGACGGAGAGCTCGCCGGGGGCGTAAGCGCGGGCGGTGGGGTGTGGGAGACGCGGAGGAGGAGACGGTGGGAGGCGAAGCCATAGTTGATGGCCCGTCGCGGGGAAGGGACATGAGGTGGCCGGAGATCGCGGTGTACTTTTTACTCCGCGACCGGAGGACGGCGATGGCGACGGAGGCGGCGGTGGAGACTGGAGAGACCCGTGAACGCGGTGCACGTAGGCCGGTGTGACCCGGCCTTCTCGCTCATGGTGGGTGCACGCGTCCCGACCGTATTGGTTGTGGGAAAAAAATTTGGACGGTTTATTCCCCTCACGTGCCCAAATGGAAATTCTTCTTGTGGGCATAAAATGGGCTCAAATGGGTGGGCTTGAGGCCCATTGTTGCATATAATCTTGGACAGTTTATTCCCTTCACGTGTGCTTATCCAATTGGAAATTCTCCTAGTGTGGGCTTTAAAATGGGATTAAGGCCCATGATGGTTTGCTATCCGTTCTTAGAACTTTTTTTCACCCTTTTTTCCTCAAAAGAAAGGGTGCAGACTTGGCCATGTTCAGTTTGGATCAACCAAAATTTATTAATTTTTACCGATCATTCAGTGTAAAATTTTGTAGTAACGGAACAGCGAACCAAAGATGTCCTATGAAAGTCAGGATAATTGAATAAAACGCAAGATGATTCCTTTCGGTGTGATTAAATTGTAGGAACTAAGAACAAGTATATTGTTAGCCCTACTTTATTCCCTATAAAATTTTTACATTTTTCTTTCTTATAATTATTCCAACCCTACTGCTGCAATAATGTAGCCAGAATTTAGAGCCACAATGGAGCTAGCTTTACACTTGCCTTAATGGTTTAAGCCTTTGACAAAACAGTCCTACTGCGAATGAAGACATGATCATGTATTTTTCAGAAAGTTCGTCCTGGCTCGTAAGCAAATGGCGGATCAAGCAAGTGAAACGACCACAACTCCAACCTGTAAGTTTCTTATATAGGAAACAAAAGAAAGAAATTTCTAGCAGCTATCGCTTCCCCTCCATTGCTGTTAGAGTAACCACATCAAGACCAATACAGTCAAAACTACCTGCATGTACCAATCTAATATTTTTCTTCAAGAGATAATACCCTAGAATGTTGGCTAGTAATTAACCATTACATAGTTTAGAACCCAATTACATTCAACTTCTACAAAGTGAAACTGAATCATGTTAGTGGCTTGTCAAAAACACACGTAAAGCCGTTTCCCCATTCATTATTTGCATAGACATACGGATATTGCTGGTTAATATGTAAGCCGCTTCTAAAAAAACATGCAAGCCATACTCTCACATCAATAAGCCAAGAAGGAAAGACCAGAATCATCTCCATCCTTCAAGGGTAGACGGTTTTGTTCCTGAAAGTAGAAGAATAGCAATCATTTCCAGATGCTGGGCTCTAGAATGCAGGATCGCATGTGAGCAAAAACGAGGGAGACATCTGAAACAAAAGGTGGTCAAATAACATGTGATGAAGCTAAAAAAGTATTGGAGACAATGGACGGCCAGGTCTTTCAGCCAGGCTTATAGCAAGATGAAAGCTCCCAGGAAATCCGTGATCGAAGTTAGTGGATTGTGCGGCAGGTTAAACTTGAAACCGTGCAATTTGCACATTTCTTCACAGCACAAGCTCCTGCAAGCAAGCTATTTTTTCTAGTAACTGTCACATCCAGTTACAGATAAAAGAAAGTTCGGCAAAATCCCTGATCATAAAGTAAACTCTTATTTGCTGGAAAAAAAAAAAGATTAGCATCCTGGGAAGGCAAATCAATGACACTGGCCATAAAAAAAAATTGTTTTGGGTGATTGTATTTTAGCAGTAGCGGCCATCCATTACAAGAAAAGGTGCATGAGTTTTCCACTGATTGGGGTAATTGCTCAAGGATCACAAAGTAATAGTAGTTGTGAGTTGTGACAGCCCTGTACTATAACTCAATAATAGTCCCATACATATTTTAAGACGTTATAGTTGCACAGAGGAAGTACAACATAAGTGGCAAAATGCAGACCATGGAACAAGATGCTAAGATCTCAAATATAAGCAAATGGAAAACAACTCCGGTCTGCTAAGCACCTTGCAAACTAGAAGCAATATAAATAAATCCCATATGTCTTCACATTTTTATGCTCAAGAAAATATATGGTGCTAAATACTGTTGATGATGAGAATCACAAGGGTTTAATATTATTTATTTTCCAATTAACCATTGCAAGGCATCAATCACAAAAGTAATTTAACTGGTCTTAGCTAAGATGCACCAATGATTTTTCTCCAACTGGGATATTTCATCTACTTTAGTGCCTCCAGATGCCAGCTGAATGTTTTGAAATTGATCACGCATAAATTCAGTACCTGAAATTGTTTCTATTAAATTAACACATAAATGTGGTACCTCATAAAGCAGGACTTTATGTAAACAGAAAAGCATATGAGGAATTATGTATCTTAAGAGCATGTCTGTGCATTACTACTAGGGAATCCCTACAAATACAAACGAATGGATTAACCAGATATTTCATATTATAACAGAACAATATACTTAAAATATCTAAAGTTTTAATTACTACAACCTACAACCGTCCAAAATCAAGCCATCAATTTTAAAAATTGATACTCCCCAAAAGACTGGCTGGCATCATCTCCTAAAACCTGACCACTTGATACACCAAAACTTACAACTCATAGCTAACCTACCAAAACCACAAGCAGTATATCCAGACCACTCAATAGTTTTATTTTCATGCAGAAAAATAACTAACAAATAAAATGTCACTTTCTTTTGAAGTCTGCATCAAAGATCACGCTTGCATTGTTTCCTTGATCCTCTTCTTTCCTAGAGCCAAACTATTTACGCTGCATCCCCAACCATCACCTCACCACAGAAATAGTACCATCCATCCAAGGCATCAGAAGATTCAGTGCCAGGCTGAAATATACAGCTTCTTCAATAATCAAAACAGCTTCTAGGAGCTAAAATCTCAACTTAGGTCTCCTACTTCTTAGTAGACACTCCAATGGAAAATGTTAGCAATATCTTCCACAATGACCTACTCCCGTCTCTAGGAGCAAGAGCAAACCAATCTTTCAAGTTGAGGAAATTCATCATTTCTCCCTATGATTCTCGTTACAGGTAAATTACTTTCTCACATGATTTTTCAAATGTACATGGATAATTGGAAATATTTACCATAATTTTTCACTCCTCAGGACCTGGGAGACATTCTTGCTTGTGCTTGTTGTCTATTCAGCATGGATCTGCCCATGTGAACTAGCATTTCTAAGAAATCTCACGTGGGCCTTTTTTCTGGTTGAGAACATTGTCGACAGCTTCTTTGCAATTGATATTATTCTCACCTTTTTTCTAGCGTATCTGGATCAGAAGTCCTATCTTCTAGTAGATAGCCCAAAAAGGATTGCAGCTAGGTTGGCACTTGCATCTCTACTATGCCATTCTGAATGCTAGAGAATATGTGCAGATATAATAATTTGAATGGAACTGACAATAGACTGTATGCAGCAGATATCTATCTTCCTGGTTCATTTTCGACATTTGTTCGACGATTCCATATCGATCATTCGGACTACTTTTTAAAAAGCACGAAAATGGCCTTGCTTATAGGATACTTAACATGCTTCGATTATGGCGTCTCCGACGCCTCAGTGCATTATTTGCCAGGTTCGAATCTTTTTGTCATGAAACTTGAAAAATAAGAGAGATGAAAATTAAAAGTAAAGCATCCCTTGATTCCCTTCTAGGCTTGAAAAGGATATCCGATTGAACTACTACTGGATAAGGTGCACCAAACTAATTTCAGTAAGTGTGCATGCCTCTTTTCAAAAGTATGCATGCTCTCCTCTTTTCAAGTAACAAACTAATGCACGCTACCCAGTGATTGAAACTTAGTTTTGCATGTTTGGGTAAAATTTGCAGGTTACTCTTTTTGCAGTACACTGTTCAGGATGCTTCAACTATTTAATAGCTGATAGATACCCAAATCCAGCAAGAACCTGGATAGGAGCAGCAATACCAAACTACAGATCAGAGAGTCTATGGGATCGATATGTTACAGCAATTTATTGGTCCATTACAACACTTACAACAACTGGCTATGGGGATTTACATGCAGAGAATCCAAGAGAAATGTTATTTAGTATATGCTATATGCTATTCAACCTGGGATTGACAGCATACCTCATAGGTAACATGACAAATCTGGTTGTCCAGGGAAGTTGCCGTACCAGGAATTTCGTACGTACTCTTCCAAATACCTTCAAGAAATATTATGTGGTTCAAGCAATGTTGATATTACATTATTACTGCTTTGCACAGTTTTATGAATGAACTGATTTTAAAAAAAAATGTAAATGGAAGTGACGATAGAGTGGGAATGTGGGATCATGTGTTAATGGAGTTAAATTGTTAACTCGAAATTGTATTGCAATGCACATGCACATAGATTATATGCCAGGATAAGTTGGAAAAATTAACTCTTGCTTATGCATCGTTCATTAGCATGTGTGGACTCTGGGTTTCAAATAATCCAATACCATGAATGTACACATGGACATGAACATTCTAGCTGCAGATACATACACCTTTATATGCACACCAATGAATATACATGCACTGTGAGCAGCATACCGTTTATTACTCATATAGTCTTATTTCGAGAATACCATATGTAGTGCCTTTCAACCTACTAAAATTTTTCCTTCAAAAAAAAAACCTACTAAAATTCCATGTCTTCAATTTTGCAGAGGGACACAGTCAATGCTGCCTCTCAGTTTGCTGCAAGAAATCAGTTACCTGAACATATTAGGGATGAAATGCTAACTCATATCTGCCTAAGGTATAAAACAGAGGGGCTGAAACAGAAGGAAACATTGGATAGTCTCCCCAAAGGAATACGTTCGAGTATAGCATGCCACCTATTCCTCCCTGTCCTGGAAAAAGTGTACCTTTTCAATGGTGTTTCTTTTACTTGCATGCTCGAACTGGTATGACCACAACAGAACCAGAGCAATTGTAAAATGTGAATACCATCAATAACTGGAAGCTAATATATGAAGCTAATGCATCACTCTCTGAAAGCAGGTCACTGCAATGGAAGCAGAATACTATCCACCAAGAGAAGTGGTCATACTCCAAAATGAATCACCGACGGATGTTTATATATTAGTTTCAGGAGCAGTGGTTAGTGCAACTATAATTTTCATGATTCTACAGTTTATTAAAACACAGTATTTTATGTTTTTCTGTTTTCCTTGCCAGGAAAAACAAACAAGGATTGATGGCACAGAAAAGGTATACCTTAGCAAATGTTCAAGTAGATTAAAATGCAATGAGTAACACAGAAATTGACATGTATTATCACAAAATCCAGGTTCAGGAAGTACTGTCTGCTTGTGAAATATTTGGTGAGATAGGAATTTTCTACAACGTTCCCCAGACATGTACTTTCCGTACAACCAGAGTTTCACAACTATTAAGGCTGAGCACAACAGTGTTCAAAAACATTATTCAGGAAAACAAAGATGACAGACAAATTATAATGAGCAATCTGTTCCAGGTAAGTTCTTGATATGATACTCATGGTGTCATGTTTTCTAATCGACATTTTCATGCAGAAAGAAAATGAGTATCCTTGTGCATTTTGCAGAAGATGAGCCCAGATAAATCTTGTACGTCGGTGAAGGAAAAATCTCTAGGGGTTCTCAATCAACAATTCAGAGAGTACAGCAGATGTTCAGCATTCAATGGAGTCAATGAAAACAATGGATCAGAATCAATTGAGACAGTAACATCATGTTGCGGGAAAGAACATTGCAGAGAACATGATGAATCAGGTAGGCATGGAGAAATATATAAGACCTTCAATGAAAGAATGGATTTACCTGGTAATGGTGAAGGTATGAAAAATCATATTCAAAGAAAATTTATATGTGCGGACAAAGGAAAGGTAGATGCAAGTCAACAAGAATTGACTGACAACTGTATGATAGCTCATGACACGTTTGAAGATACATGGCAAAATACAAAAATAAGGCAGTCAAGAATTCAAGATAGAATGATTACAAGATCAGTTTCCGGGGAATTTCAGGAGATCACTAGTACACGCACAGAAGGTCAAATTTGTTCAACTAACGATGGTGGTTCGGTGGCTTCAGAAAGAAAAAGAGTGACAATACATATGTATTCAAAAGAGAGGAGAAGTTCAGCTTCAAGAACGCCAAGTGCAAAAGTTATAAGTCTACCTGGAACTCTTGATGAACTTTTCAACGTAGCTCGTAAGTATTTTTTGATTCAGACACATGATTAAGCACTATGCCCAGTGTTCTTTGATTCAGATACATGCCAGTGTTCTTATCCTGTAGTATTTCTGCAGGTCAAAAATTTGTCGGTTATTGTCCTATGAGACTGTTCAGTGAAGATTTTGCTGAAATTGATGATATTACAGTAATTCGAGATGGGGACCATTTGTTTCTCATGGAGATTTGATTACGGGAGCTCAATATACGAAATTCTTCAAAGAGAAATGCATATAATGTATAATGTACAAAGTAGGACGTATCCTTGAGATAGGTGCCAGTTGATGGGGAAAGAAGTTTGACCAAATGTTTGGAGGACTCAGGCATCTGTTGACTTGACTACAAATATATAGTGGGAGAATAAGATTTTTCCAGAAATTCAGAACAGCAATAACAAGCATATGAGCGTCTCTGCTGACATGGATTGGAAAGGAGGGCAGCTGAATTTGTTTCAGTACCAGTGGCAGTACCAGGAGGAGGAGCAGCAGCAGCAGCCGGAGGAGGAGGTAACTTGGAACGCAAAAATAGTAAAGCCACAAGAATTAAAATTGGCAGCGGAATTATAACTGAGCTTGACAGTAGCACGAAATTAAGGGAAGACATTCAAACAATCCGAGGTATTCTGAGCTTCTAATTATTAAGGTTTGTTATTTGAGACCACAGCAAGTCAGCGATTATTTACGTAATAAGAATACCTTGTGTACTCTTCTATAAATTACAACTTGTACTCACAAAAAACTGTTATTTGGTGTTGTGGCTGACAACAGACGACTACTTTGATTTCTTGAACATATCAGAATGCAATGATAAATAAGGAGGTTGAAATCCAAAGTCATTAAATATCAATATATACTACCACTTCTTAGAGAGGGGAACCAACGAAAATCAACGTCAGTTGCAAAACAAATGTTTCATTCGTTTTTTCTAAATCTAATTTTGGCTAATAAGTAGATACGATGATATATTACATATTTATATATACAACAACGGTTTTGCTCCCCCACGGGCGCCTGCGTCGCTGCTCGCTCGCCGCCGACATTGCTGCTAGCATCCCTTCTTTTCCTCGGCAAACGCAGTGCCGTGCACGGCTAAGTGCTCGCGAACGCCAGGCCGCCCTGCTCGAGGCCGCCGCCGTCCCGTCGATCTACTCTTCTCTGCCTCTCTAATTTGCTCGATTGGTATCTTACAGTTTTTTTCACTTTTTTTATACTGTTTTTTCAGTACTTCTGTATGGTGAAATTTATGTACAATCGTACTGAAAAAAGGACCGTTGGCACGAAACGCAAAACGCAGGCGCAATACAACAATTGGTGTACTCAAGGCTATTTTTAGCACTGGAATTCAGAATTCTCACAGGCAGAAAAAATAGCTGCTTCAACCCATCAAACTAATCAACTGAAGCTACAACCCTGCAACTCAACCCATCAAAGTATCGAAGGAGGCCAAATTCCAGCCTGACATGGAAGGAGGCCAAATTCTTCTTGTGAGCTCCACAAGTTGAAATTTTGCCCTGAGCGACACAACCACATGAAGAACCGCCTGCACGCTGCAGCTCCACTGCAGGGGTGAGCAGCCAGTCAGCCACAGCCGAGCAGCACGACACGATCGAGACCTACCTCGCGCACGGTAATTTATTTAGCTCCTCCGGGCCTCCAGGTGAGCGCCCGTGGAGGTAATAGTGGCTGGCCAGCGCCGGCGGCACGAGACGGGCCAATATACTCCACAGTTTGCGTCGAGAGGGTCAGAGGGGGAATACCTTGGGGCGAGAACGCCGGCGGAGCTTGGCGTCGTGGAAGGCGGCTGGCGCCTGCACCGCGCGACAAAAGCGGGGAGCTCCGGGAAGCAGGGAAGCGCGTGTGCGCGGCGGCCGGCGGGGTCCCTACAAACTTCGTCGCGGCCACTGAGAAAGAAGACGGCACGCGATTTCCCCCGCGAGGGAGGCACAGCACAAGCCCGCGAGTGCCTGCGTTCATCACAAACAACTCGACGGCCCATAGTATGGATCGTTGTAGTGCCCTGGCCCCTGCTGTTCCACTCAGCAGACGATTTTAACAAAAAGCAATCCATTCCTACGCACACACACACAAAAAAAAAAAAAAGATTCAGTGTATTTGAGAAGCCAAATCTGTATTTAAAAAAGCCCAAACCAAAAAGGTCCAACGAGGGCCCAAAAAATGAATCAACGCGAAAACCAGAGTTCGAGATACCCACCCGTCTCGCCGGGTCTCGACCCGACCCAACAACCGGGTCACACCTGGATCGGGGCTCCGGTTACAGTCAGGACAGGTTCAGGTCAAGCACTCCCACTCTCGGCTTCTCTACCTCCCTCTCAACTCTCCATCTCTCCCTCTCTAGCTCACTCTTCGTCTCTCCTCTCTGGCTCTCTCTCTCTTTGTAACACCCCGACCTGTTAAAAACCCGGAGTGCTACCAACTTTAACATATTTTCTATATTCGGCCAGCATTTCGCCTATATAACATACATCCACAACAGAAAATCTATAAAAGAAGAGCAACGGTATAACTTTTATTCAAGTACAAGTACAATGCAAGCATCACATACATGTAACTTTAGATTCTAGTTACTTAGAGTTAACTAAGTCATTATATTGTTATGAGATGGTTATAGGTTCGGTGTGTGAGCAATAGTATGGTATACTCCCTCCCATGCATGTGGCTACAGAGATCACCTAAAAAAATCAAGAAACAAACGTGAGTCGAAGACTTAATAGGTACTTTCCAATCATAAGAGCATCCCCAGCAGGGGCATCAAATGGGCCTTTAAATTCATCAGAGATTCTCAGAGACTCTCTACCGCTTAAAATCTCCCCAGTAGTGTGAGCACGGCACTGCATCCGCTTGATGCTTGGCGCGTGATGCGATGCGTACACATGCTCTAACCATGCTCATCAATGCAATGCATTATGCTCATATCTCATAAGCGTGTACTGGTACCGCTAAGTGTACACCCGTCGATGTCACACCCTACACTCCATCCCGTGGAGGTTGACCGCCGAAGCAGTCTACCCCGCCATCCCTTATGGGGTGCCTACCGAGGTAGGGCTTCATGCCATCATCCTTTTCCATGCAATCCTAATGCCTAGGATGTATATGCATATAAGTAAAGAGGAGGCCCACTTTACAGTTCATCTCATCAGTTCATTGTAATTTGACAACAAATTAAACATACAGTGATTCACATAGCATTCAACCAGTCATGTTCACACACATCACATCATATACTTGTCTTTTTTACAAAACAAGACGGAGGGAGTGAGGAATGGAATGATGACGCCGACCCCGAAAGAAAGCCGCCTGCATGAGACATATCATTCAACCAAACTAGCACCGATATCCAACATCTTGAGAAAACTAATACAACTAGCTTAGCTTTTAATTCTCTATACCAAAAAATCAACTTTACCAACCATCTATCATTATCCATATGAAATTTCATTATCTAGTCCAACATATCAAACACTTAATAAGAAACCCCGTCGCGGCCTACACTGGACAGCAGCACGGAAACGGTCATATCTCCCAAACCGCTAGGCCAAATCACGCATTCTTGGATGCGTTGGAAAGCTAAGAACATAGGCTAACTTTTTCTCAACATCATTGAGACCCAATTCTCAACGCAGACCCCACAGTTTTGCAATACAAACTGTTGCACAAAGTGATTCCTATAACCAACAAACCAATTGACGCATAGAGTTGTAAATCCACCCCTAAATCCTATCCCAAACATCATATAGAGCATCAAATTACAGAAATTAGTCATCAATGGAGTTATCTAGAGATGGAATCCCCAAACACTAACTCCTCCCTTTTTCTTTTCCTTTTCCTTTCTTTCTCCTGCACATGGTCGGCCTCTTCTTCCTCTTCTAGCCGGCTCCTTGTCGCAATCTACCGACTTCCAACAAGCACAGCAGGGAAAGAGCACATGCTTTAATGCGTACCACGATCGTGGGTATGACAGTGATGACGCTGGTCAATAGCAACGACGAGCGCGATGGCGGTGGTTGAACATGAGCGTCGCTGACGGTGCGGTCGACCACGAACAACGGCAGCGGTGCCACCCGGCACAAGTGGCGTCGGCTTGCACAGAGACGGCGGCGGTGCGCAGTGCTCATGCGTGTACGAGGCGGCGGCGGCGGCTGTGGGTTGGGGAGATTGATCTCCCCAACTCACGGCATTAAAGCCCTCGGCTGGGCTGGGCCTAAAGCTCGATAGGGCATCACACTCTTCCCCTCTGATTCTCTCCGTGGTGGAGGAGGCCGGCGACCGCGCGCGTGAAGGAGGCTGGCGACGGGGTGGCGGGGGCGGCACGGTGGATTTGGATCTAGTGATGGGGCGGCGGGCACCCGATTGAGGACGGGTGGGGGCGGGGCAAGGCGTGACCCGCCCCGAACCAATCCATCTCGAACTCTAGTCTCTAGGGAGTATTAAATCAGATTGATAAGAAAATAAAACATGGAATTAGAAATAATATAAGATCACTAAAATAAAATATATTATAGTGATCCCTAAAAAATTAAACAGTTGAGTAAACAAGAAATAACAGACCTAACTGATATCTGCATGCATGAACGGTTCAAGTCGGTCTGATGCATCCTATGATAAAAAGACAATTCATATAAACTCACTAACGTTTTGATGGACATGTACAGAAATATCGATATCACCTATTACACAGATGTATAATTTTTCCAATAAAAAAGAATCAATTTTCCACAATAAAAGAAAGTGAGAAAATAATATTGGCAGACCGAAAAAATGGCTAAGAGAAAACTCCTTGTGCATGGATGATTTTCGGTGCAAGCTCACTACCATTTTGACGTACATATACAAAAATATTGATGTCGATATATAATTATTTTTTCAATACATAAGAATCAAATTGCACTGAAAAAATGGCCAAAGAGAAAACTCCTTGTGCATGGATGATTGTTTATAGAAACTCACTATCATTTTGATGTACATGTACAACAATATTAATGTCATCTTTTACATGGATGTGCAAGTATTTTTTTTAATATGAAAGAAACAAATTGCCACAATCAAAGAAAGCGTAAAACAAATCTCGACAAACTGGAAAAAAGGCCTAAGAGATAACGCCTGTCCACTGATTATTTTTGGACTGCTGCTTTCCTACTGACAAGTATTTTGATGCTTGCTCTTTCATTTCCAGCGCACGCACCATAAGAAATCCCCAAACCGGAGGAAAAAAATGAAGTTAATCCTTTCCAAAAATCTCTCTCATTCTACCCACCTCTCCCAAATAATAACAGAAAACAAAGAAAACACAAAATCTAACCTAGTAAAAATGCACCAAAAAATCGATAGTGAAGAGATGCTTCGGCAGGCATCAATTCACCGACGAGCTACAATTTTTTTTTTTTGAAGCACCGACGAGCTACAATTTGATGAACTGCTCTTTCTCACTTCTCGCGATCACTGTTTCTTGTTTCTCCGAATTATTGTTCCTTTGTCACTTGGGTTTATCAAACCGATATTTTTCATCTTCTCTCTTTTCTTTCTCCACTTCCTGCTTTAAAGGTTCTAGCCGCTTCAACCACGCAAGGAAGAGAGAAAGACTCGCTTTACAAGAAATCGCAATTAAATGCTTCATCGCTTGGACTTTAAAAAACTAAAAACAGAAACTGGCACATCACAACATCGGCAAATGACAACAAAGCAAGCGAACGGCTAGCCCGTCGTTGGAATCTGGAAGCAGGTGAAATCGATGGATGCAAAAAATCGTCTCCGCACAAACCGTAGTGACGGGCGTATGCCGTTTGGAACCAGATCATCTGACGTGCTACGAAGGGCATTGGGTCAGTGACATGTGGGCTCTGTGTATGTGGGACTCATATGTCAGTGACACAATTGCAGAGGACGGTAAGTTAGAGGATCCCATTCCCTACCATTTAGCAATTCTAATCACATATTCACATATATCGCCCAAAACACTACATCGAGGAAGTCGGGCAAATGACATCATCAATGCAAACCTTAGATTGATCCAACATTATTTAGCCACTATTTATCTATATTTCTATCTCTTCTATTTTGTTTGATATAGTACTAGATCGCCCTAACTTAGATCCCATTGGTGATGCTCTAATAATTTTGTGTGAGAGATAATGGACAGGTTGGGACAAGGGTCCACCCTCCACCTGACTATAGGTTGGAAACACCGGTGTTAGGTTTTATGCCAAACATCGTATCTCCTGGTGTCATTCGTGATCTTACATTGGCGTAAATCCTAACAGCCAACTTAAATAGTGTTGTGTGCTACTCCACGCTAACACATCTCTACTCATTTAAATGCCTGTAGTAGTGATATGGTAGTACGTCAGGCTCATCCCATTCGTCCATCGTGCATCCGATGGTAAACATCACTCGATTTTCTACTCCCACGGCCCCCTTGCATCCTCGCCCCCATAGCTCCTCACGCCTGCGTGCTCCCTCAACGCATAACTCCCTATCAAGAGTTCCCTCCGCCTCTAGCCCCAACACCAACCTTAGCTTCCTCCTTGACATCGTCATAGGCCACTGACCGCCGAATCACGGAACGTCGAACGCACCGTTTCATGGCCTCTCACTTAGTTTGCAGCTTGATAGCTTCGCTCCCACCTAGCTCAGTCCCTTCTCCATCCCGACCCCTAGTCAGCTCCCTGCATGCCACCGCCACGGTCGGTGGCCGCACCACGTTACCTCTTGACACCCCTCCCCCAACCCTCGGATCCATTCTCCCCTCCCATGTCTCCGCTTCCGCCACCACCAGTACATATAATTAATGTTGGCATCTATACATATAATAAACACGTGACATATAGGATTTTCTTGTGTGCTCGGTTAATAACCAACACTAATAATTTTATTCGCACAAATGTACAAAAAAACATAAGTTGCTTTATTATATGCTCCTTGGTAACCCTTTGTGATTTGGTTATATTGGCGCTAAATTGGCTACTCCTAGATACAACCTCCTTCTTCTTCTTGTGAGCAGATGTCACTTCCGTTGGGTTACCCCTGGGGTTCATTGCACCTAGGCTTAAGAGGAAGACTATGGCAAGGGAGCCATGGTGGTGAATCATGGTAACGACAAAGCGAATGCGACGCTGCCTCAACCGTGAGACCGGAGGGGTGTGTTATTAGGGCTTGTTTGTTCTTAGCCACATCCCAGCAAACACCTCACTATTCATCTACTTTTCAATCATTATCCTATTTTTATATAATTTCTATTTTTATATTTATTCATCAGTTTTTCAATCATTATCCTATTTCTTTATGTAGCTTCTATTTTTTATATTTTATTTCAGTTCTACTGTTAAAATATAGTGTTCAGAATTTATATAAAAACGTGGCCAGTAATAAACATGTGTATCAGTGGATTCCATAAAAAAAAGGAGCACTATGAAAATGGGAGGTGCTAGCTCACAGGCGCCGCACTCGGTGATTGTGCAGCAGCGCAACAAAAATAACCATGCAAAGACAAAGAACCATGCAAAGAGATGCAACAAAAAAAGAAAATAAATCTAAAATAAATAGAAACAAAAATAAATCTATAATAAACAGAAAACAAAAAATCTATAATAAATAGAAAACAAAAATAAATCTATAATAAACATAAAACAAAATATATCTATGCAAAAATCGACCTCACGCAAAAAATTCCACTATCGCGAAACATTTCTTCCATAAATACAAATGTGGAAAAACAGTAGAAAAAAGTGAAATTTTTTCACAAAAAATCCACTATCGCGAAGCGTTTCTTCCATAAATACAAATGTGAAAAAAATAGAAAAAAAATGGAATTTTTTGCGCCTGTATGTTTTGGATAGTTGCAGGGGCCTACAAAATAGCAATCCCGAAAGAAAATAGCGTCCCAAGAAATGGCTTTGGAAGATATGGACTAAGCAAGCTCGCTCGTGTCTGCCTCGAGGCCGAACTCACCGGCTCCACTCAAGTGACATGCATGGCTCCTGGCTGCATCATGCAGCATTGCATAAGTATCAGCGTCGTTGTTTTTCATCGTGCTCTGCTGTGTCGATGTAGACGTATAGATCGACGCGCGTTCGCTTCCGGTGGCGCGTACGTGCATGTTGCTGCATCGATCGGCCTCGCGTTAATAATGCCGGACGCATACTGATACCCAACGCCCATCGGCCTCGCGTTGACAGCGCGACGAAGCTAGCCGGTGCCGCGCGTGGTGCGCGTTACTGCGGACAGATATCGTTGCATGCAGCCGCGGCCGCTGGGGGCCATCTGTCCGGTGTCAGCGAGGACTGGAGAATTCATGGCGGCCGTCGGCGACATGCATGGATGGTCAGTCAAACCCTAACGGTTCGCGCACTCGCATCTTTTGATTGCTTGTTTGATTGATTCTTGCATTCCCATCGATCCGTGCAGCGGCTGCGCTCACTGTTGCTACACATGGGCGAATGCGGTTGGAATACGCACGGATTCTCTCTTTTTTATCCAACCTAAACTGCTTGTGGAGCGACCGTGGCAGTTGAGAGCTGAGACAACCAATTAAAGACAGAGTGTGCATGCAGAGGAAACTTTGTATTTTTGCCCTTGGTTCCTGCTCTTGTGATCTTCTCCGCTACGTTAAAGTAAAGGGATTGACTCCCTTACAGTCGCCTGAGTCCCTATAAGGATGCCCAAATGATTTTATGGGCCGTTGATCCCCAGATTTCCCCCTCCCTCTCTCTTTTCTCCCCCTCGCCCCTCCCTCCCCGCGTCTCTTTCTCTCTCGGTCACGCTCGAGCCCCTCCTCCTCCACCCCCGCCGCCATCGCCACCGCCCCGGCTTGCCACCAACTCCCTCCCTCCCGCCGCGCCACCGCCCCCCTCCCACGGTGTCGCCGCTTCACTCCATCCCCAACCAACCGCCAAGCCACCGCCTCCCCCGGCCATCCCTCTAAGCCCGGCGGCACGCAGGCACAGAGATCCCATCCCCAACCCTGAACCCTAATCCTAACTCGAAAACTCATGGTGGCTACAGCGGCGGCGGTCGCCGGGGACAACGAAGAAGGCGGCGCGGCGGTCGCAGGGGAGGAGGAAGATGCAACGGTCGCAGGTGCTCTCCCCTCCCCTCTCCCCCTCTTGGTGCCCCCTCCCTGCAAATTGCCTGCGCCGGAGGTAGGGGAGGTAGTCGCCTTGGCGAGTGAACTGTCGCCCAGGCGACTGCTAGTGAGCAGATCCGTTTTCTTTTCTCCAATGGATTCTGGTTTTTTTAGATTCTCAACAAATTCTCTTCACAAATATTTTTAGAAAAAAAATCATGCATTCCTTCAAAATAAAATTTATTTTCTGCTTCCTTCACAAATTCCTTTGAGCATATGTCATTGGAGATGATGGAAAATGAAGGGAAAGAATGAAATGAAGAAAAAATGTTGGAATGGTCTTAGAGTCAAGATGGAAATGAATGCATGTTGAGCTGTTGATACTTGAAGTGCAAATATTGCATTTTATGCGTGTCGGTTACACGATGGATCCGTGCACTGAAAACAGATAGTCATGGCTACAGATATGCATACCCCTGCCAGTTCCAAATGTCTCTTTCTATCGGTTTTGTGTATGACTACCGGTTCACCCAATATCACTCTCGGTTGGTGACTATATGTGGTCATAGATTCTTAGGGAAGCACAACTACCGGCTAGTGTCTCTAACCACCGGTAGTGAAGTGTTGTTCTCTATACAACACAAGAGGACTTTATTATCACGTGCACATAGTTACATCAATCACAATTAACTGATGATTCACATAATTTTATTAATAAACAATTTTATGATAGATATATTTACAACTTCATTAATTCATAATATAAAGCCTTATTATTTTTTTCACATCATTTACATAACATACTAATTACAAAATATGCATGATCGATTGCGAGCATTTGAAGTCTACAAGAAATTCAAATAACAATTAG
Organism: Raddia guianensis; assembly: GCA_036346415.1. Taxonomy (NCBI): domain Eukaryota; kingdom Viridiplantae; phylum Streptophyta; class Magnoliopsida; order Poales; family Poaceae; genus Raddia; species Raddia guianensis. Next base: position 33,846,830 of record CM070534.1, read on the forward strand.
TTATTTCATTTTTCAGTTTATCCGCTTTTTGTGCATCGCTCTTAATAGCCGTAGATGAACCAGTTAGCTCACTGGCTCTGCCTTTATGCATATTCATGAAACTCAGCCTTTTGATTTATAACCTCGTCAACAAAACAGCCGACGAGTTGTTCTTCATAGCACTTGCTTTCACTCGGTACAACGGAAGTGTAGCACCATATATTTATTCAAGTTGTGGAGATATCTCCAAAAAATTAGATGTGCATGCTGGTATATGCCGTGGATATGGACGCTCTAGCACGCCCACACTTTTCTTTTCAGTGTATCGTTGCATTGACGTATTACTGTAGAAAATTTGAGAGCGCTAAAAAAGAACTCTAAAGATACGTGCAATACGTGCACCGGTACAATACGTGCACCGGTACAGTACGCTGAAAAGCAAAAGCCCAAGCCCAAGCCCAAAAGAGCAGCCATCGCAGCCCGGCTCGGCCCCACCGTGTCCCACCTGGTCGCCGACTCATAAATGAACCAATCACAATAAATCCACTGCTCCAACCGTCCTCCTCCTCCTCCCCGACCCAGAACCCCAAGCATCAATCTCCCAACGCCACCAATCCAATCCCGATTCCCGAACCCTCCGCCATTCCTCCCCCTATAAATCCCGCCCCTCCCGCTCCTCCCGATCGCACCACCGCCACGGCACCGGCCGCCATTCCCCTTCTCCTCGTGCGAATCCGCGAGGAACCCCGACGCGCGCCGGCGGCGGAGCCGTGAGCCCGTACGTGATGGGGTCGCAGGCGATCGAGGCGCACCGGGAGGGCGCGGAGGTGTACCGCGGCGCGGCGCTGTGCGCGGAGAAGTCGGTGGAGCTGCTGGCGGAGACGCGCCTGCCGCTGGGCCTGCTGCCGCTGGCGGAGATGGAGGAGGTCGGGTACAACCGCGCCACCGGCTTCGTGTGGCTGCGCCAGAAGAAGGCTATCACGCACACCTTCAAGCAGATCGGGAGGCAGGTCTCCTACGCCGCCGAGGTCACCGCCTTCGTCGAGGACCGCCGCATGAAGCGCATGACCGGCGTCAAGACCAAGGAGCTCCTCATCTGGGTCTCCCTCTCCGACATGTTCCTCGACAAGGACGACCCCTCCAAGATCACCTTCAAGACCCCCACCGGCCTCGGCCGGACCTACCCCGCCTCCGCCTTCGCCAACGACGACGCCGCCGCCGCCGCCGCCGCCGCTGCCGGCAAAGCCAAGATCCCCGCCCCTGGCGCCGCCACAGCCAACGGCGGCAAGGAGGCGGCCGCCGTGAACGGTAAAGCCAACAAGTGAGGAGGAGGCTAAATGCTAGCTTTATTAACTACTACTGTTCTAAATAACGGCCCTTGTATTGCTCTGCTCCGGTGTTTCTACCGAGTGCTGTATACTCTCTGTTTCGCGTAATTTTTATTTGGGATTCTACATATCAAACGGGAACCGATTCGCGTGAACCTTTTCACGGTGATTTCACGAGGAGTAGATGACTGCATCACACTCTCATAGCTGTCAGAATCGTTGATACGGACAAGCTATGGCCGAAGAAGACAGTATGAAACATGTCCTTTTGCTCCACATGAACGCGAGGAACCTACAGACTCATACAGAGAACGAAACGTGTGTGGTATTCCGTATTCTTGCATTGATGTCTGTGGTGGTATACGGCATTGATGATTGATGCATGCACTCTTTTGCTTCGCAACCAGAACGGTCGATGTCGATAGGTTTAACTGCATTTCAATCCCGGTCAGCAGTAAGCACCAATGACGCCGAAGTTACTGAGGTGGTCTGGGTGCCTCGTGCATGAGTTGTTATATCGAGTCGAAATTTTGAAAGCTACAGGCAATATTGTCCTTTGCCACTCTTTCTTCGGCAAGAGGAGATGGCATTTTGTGCGTGTTTTTGTTCTTAAATTATTTGTTTCTCTTTCTATATGTTTTAGTTTGTTGATGACATTTCTTTAAATCTTTTAAGTCCCAAGATAAGCTCAATCTCCGATTACCAGTTTCGAGTTTTTAAACCCCTAGTCGAAACGGTCTAAGGCTATTCCCAATGGGTAGTATCATACTCATTAATGAGATGGCATATAGAAATTTTTGCTAATGTGGCACAACATTTAATAGGAGGGAGAAGAAAGTTGTATCTTAAGCAAGATACTGCTTTGCCACGATATCTTAGGCCATATCACAAAATTCAATGTCATGGGTCCACTCTCATAGACACAACATCACACAAATTAATTGTTTTAAAAATATGAGTATGGTATCGTGCATTGTAGAGGGTGTTTCTTTCTATTAGTATCGTACTTTTCATCCTATGTGACATTCTTGGATATTGAAATATGATACTTTGCACTGGGAATAGCCTAATATCAGATAATTATATAATTTAATGTCATGAGATAGAGCCTGGAGCATTTGTAGCGCCTCATCTGGAAAACTTTACCACACATCGGTGAGACAGTTAACTCCTTCTAGGGGTTAGATCATTTAGCTAATCTAAATAGTTGATTTTCATAAAAGATGATCCACGCAAAAAAGGATTGTGAATTCGTCGATCTCTCGTACCGGAGATTGGGTTTTATCAAAATTTGAATTTGAAAATGTTAGTCTTAAAATTTGATTTCCACTTTTTGAATCTGAATTTTAGACCAAGCCGTTCAAAATTTAAATTAGTCAATCTCCCATACCGGAGATTGGGATTCTTCAATTTTAAATTTGAAAATTTTGATTTTGAAATTTGGTTTTTAGTTTTGCCCACGATCACAAATCATGCCACGAAGGCGGCAGCTTGGCCAAAAAATAGCGTCGACTTGAAAACTCTGGTAGGAGAGAATCATAGTAATTTAAATCACGTACGTAGAGTATGAGTTTATGGAACTGTTCCATGATTGATTGTCCCTCGGCCATCTTGTATTTCAAGTAGTTGGCAGTGATATAAGACTCATTCACATTCTCCACCTCGGAGTATTTCTCCTCAAGTTTGATCCACAACTTTGAGAAAAACTATTTAAAACCTCACAAAAATAACTACAAACTACCATATCATTTAGCTTGTAGAAAAATAATAATTTTTTAGAGTTAGCTTTTAATTTTAATTTAAGCTAGAAAATGCCTTAATAAGATTATCTCTCAACTTGATAAGGCAATACAAAGTTTTATGAACAATTCTCCCAAACAGCAGGCTTGGTAATGTAACCTGAGCTAACTCTAGGAGACCTGACAAACATACAAGTATGCAGGCTATGAAACCGATGGATAAAGGGTTTTTTCATCCATGCCATTATTAAGCTGCATATATTCTGGTTTGCCATTATAAAGTGCCTATTGTTTAAAATGACATTTCTGTTGCAACTATCTATCAAGCATGGCATTCTCGAGTCATTCTTTGTATTTTTGACGCAAACACCGACCGAATACGAACCAAAATATGGAGAAATACGTATCTGACAACCGGGCCCCACCTGTCATCCTCTCCCCGCCTTCTCCTTCCTCCCACCTTCTTCCTTCTTCCTCCTTCACTCCTCTCTCTTCCCTCTAGCCCGAGCTCCAGCTCGCCAGCCTCCCCCAAAGCTCGCCGGAGCTTCTCCTCCGCCGAGCACTGGAGACCCCGAGCTCCTCCGCCGCGCCCCCGAGTTCATCCGCCATCCATCCCGTCACCTCCCGAGCTCCTCCACCGCGCAGCTTGTCGCCGTCCCCAGTTACTCCTCCGCCGCCCAGCTCGTCGCCGTCCTCGATGACCGCCTCCCGCCGCTGTTCGCCGTCACCTCCACCTCCAAGGTCGCCGCCGCCCGAGCTCCTCATCCGCCGCCACCCGAGCTCCTCATCCGCCACCCCCTAAGCTCCTCCTCCGCCGCCTCATTGACTTCGTCGCCGTCGCCGGAGCTCCTTCACTGCATTGTCCCCGAGGTCGCTGACCACCGACGCAGCCCAGCGTGAAGCTTCATTGCCACATCCCGCTGGCTTCGCCGCCGCCGCCGCCGTCTTGCACTTTCGCCGCCATGGCAAGACGCAAGATTCTCCCGACTCTCTCCGTGGCGGTGGCGATGAGAGAGAGAGCAGTGGAGAGGAAGAAGAAGAGGAGGAAAAAGATGATGTTGAGGGTATGACATGTGGACCCCACATGTCAGGATGTATTTTGTTTGGTATTTAGATTTAGTATAAGTTATAAATCCCCAAAACACCTGAAAATGGCATGCTTGATAGATAGTTGCAAAAGAAATGGCATTTTAAACAATAGACAATTTATAATGGCAAACCTGAATATATGCGACTTAATAATGGCATGGATGAAAAAAACCCGATGGATAAAATTGATCTATTTAATTACCAGATCTGGTTTACCAATTTGTCTTCAGATTATTGCAATTACACATGTGCCAGATTTCACAGAGAAAAAAGTATGTACTTTAGCAATTAAAGGATTTGATATGGGCCTAACGTGAACCAAGAATAATCCCATTAATCTTATTGAGAGTGAGCTGTTGTAGGAGCATCCGCAGAAAAACTATAAAATAAAACGTATATAGATAAAGTATTTATAGGAAAGAAAGAGTCTTTTAGAGTGTAGCGTAAAGTGTGAAGAACTTTTACAAATAAGTATTCAATGAATAGAAGAGCTTTAGGGTGATGATGCTCTAAGCAGAAATCACCCATTTGCAAAGGGTACTCTTGGTTCCATTTCTAACAGTTGAGGCTCTCTTTTATTTTTGTTTTTGTTTTGGCTTTTGTTGAGTTTGCATTTTTTTATTATTTTTATACGGATGATTTATTATAATTTTTGAAAATTATTGTTTTATGACTTTGTAGTGTTTTATTTATCAAACATCTCAAAAATATTTTTAAAAATTAATTTATTTAGTTTTTTATATCACTTTTTAAAGACAATCAGTTTTGCTAACTAAAACTAAGGCCCTGTTTTCGAAATGATTTGAGCAATTTGAGCAATTTAAAATGATGAATTTAGGAAACTTCCAAGATAGTCTCGAGATTTGGATACATTTCGTTTCACCTGCTTTTTAAAGCGTTAGAACCCACCTTTAAAATAGCGAAAAAAGAATAAAAAAACTCAAAACATATGTGTTTTCAAAACGTAGATAAGTCGTTAAGCTATTAAACTGAAAAGTACTTGCCTAAAACTAAAACTAAACGAAAAATCCGAAGCAACCAAACAAACAACGCTTCTACTTCCTTCGCGCGTCTGCTAATCTGCTTGCTTCCCCCCCACTCCTCGGTCTCCATCCCCCCGCCGGGAACGACGACGGCCAAGTGCTCGAATGGAATCGACGTGGAGGCACCCGCGCCGCAGCCACCCTAAGCCGCGCCAGCACTATTTATGCCACACGTCCCGACCCGACACGACCCAATCCATTCCCGGCCGCACACCCGCACGCGCCCGAGCCCCCGCGACCCCACTCCGTGCTGCGGCTGCTGCCTACTGCCCCTGCCAGCGGAAGAGGCATGGCGCGGCGGGGCGGCGCGCTCCTCATGCTCACTGGCGCGGTCCTGCTCGCCGCCGCCGCCGCCGCGGCCGTGCCGCCGACGTGCGAGCGCATCGAGTGCCCGGCGTACGAGGTGGTGGACGGCGCCAATGGGTTCGAGATCCGGCGGCACAAGGACGCCGTGTGGATGTCCACCGCCCCCATCGAGGACATCTCCTTCCACGCCGCCACCCGCACCGGCTTCCTCCGGTAAGCTTCACCTTCACCCTCGCCGTCGCCTTCCTCTGCTCCGCCTCAGAAGTCAGATCACCGTGGAGTGGATGGGGGAGAAACGGGCTCGGAAAAAGAGATTAGGTGGTCCGGGCTAACCTTGTTGTTAATGGGCCAGGCTATTCAACTACATCCAGGGGGAGAACGCGTACAACGCGACGATCGAGATGACGGCGCCGGTGCTGACGCAGGTAGCGCCCAGCGACGGGCCTTTCTGCGCCTCCTCCTTCGTCGTCAGCTTCTACGTGCCGGCGAAGAACCAGCCGGACCCGCCGCCGGCGGAGGGCCTGCACCTGCAGCGGTGGGCCGGGGCCAGGTACGCCGCGGTGCGCCGCTTCGGCGGCTTCGTCACCGACGTCGACGTCGGCGTGCAGGCCGCGCTGCTCGACGCCAGCCTGCAGGGCACCAGGTGGGCCGCCGCCGTGTCCGAGGCACGCAGCGCCGACCCGGCGTCCGCCTACACGGTGGCGCAGTACAACTCGCCGTTCGAGTTCACCGGCAGGGTCAACGAGATCTGGATGCTCTTCGACGCCAAAGAATCGTCTGATATGTAAATAATCTACTAGTTCGAGCGAGCTGCTGGTTGAACTCCTGAGCGGACGAATAATGCAGCGTAAAGCAACGGCACAAGTGAAGCGTTGTACTATTTACTTTCTCTCATAAAAGAATTGTATTTACTTATTTATACTTGGTAATAAAAAATTATAGAAAAGATCATTAATAAGGGGCTGACTACTATTGGTCGGTCAACTTAGATTAACCGTTGATTTTTTTTTTCTGAATCAAGGGGTAGAAAAAACAATCCGATGCAGAGTACTAGTCACACGTGTCACAAACACTATGATACCAACCACGCCGTCTAAGATTATATTATTTTTAGATGATTTGAACAGTTCAACGGTTGAAATGATTGAATTTAGATTTTTAGGGTGGTATCAATATTCAAATCCATTTCATTTGACTTGCTTTTTAAAGCGTTACGACCCACCTTCCAGACAACAAAAGAACTAAAAAAATCCAAAGCATATGTCTTTTCAAAATGTAGATAAGTCATTAAGCTGTTAGGCCGTTAAATTGTTATGGTAAAAAAGAACAGAGCCTAAAACCGATCACCTCGCCTACTCGGTGCCCACCACACCATCAATGACAATTTGAGCTCCAAATATAAGGCTATGCTGAAAAGGTTATTTGTAAAATTACTCAATAATATACCATAAATATTACTAAAAATTTTTGAAATTACATAAATATAGGCCAATAAAGTTTTGTGCATCACACCTACACCAAATATCATCTCAAATAAGAACTTGTTTCAAAAATCATGTCAACCTTACTTAATAAAGCAGTAGATAACAACGTGTCACAACTCACAATTCCTCACTGGTGTCGCCGCTATATTGCATGTAGCATAGCCGTTGGAATAATTCCTCCGGCTTGTCTTGTACTATACATTTAAAAAATGGTGAAAGTTCATGGTTGTTGATGGCAATACAAAGAAATGAAAAATTATACGAGATTGAAGATGTTGAGTGATATTGAGTCTATTGGAGAAGGCAGGGGCGGACACAGAGGTGGGTCTGGTGGGGCTCCAGCCCCACCTACACTGTCTATAACAGTGGAGTCCTACCTTAGACCCACCTATAATTTTTAGTGTAAAATAGAAAGAAAGAAGGGGCTAAACTTCACGCTTAGGCCTTGAGTTAAAACTTTAACCCCTCCTATTATTTTTTGCTGCGTCCGCCCCTGGGAGAAGGGAATGATTTTCTAAGTCGATATGTTTGATAGCATGGTATTTTAAAATAATGGTATCAAGGATTGGGTGATGCCACCTTAGCATCATCGACCTAACATGTCATTGATGGCCTAGGGTCGACCCCTCCATGTTTCTTGTGCGGGACGCCTTCATTCCATGGGTGGTCACGTGGTGATAGGACAGGGCACTACGGGCGGGTTCGATTACTACGCGCCTCCTAACCAGGGGGTGCCAAAGTCGAGAAAAGTTGAAAGCATAAAGTTATCCATCGCTCACCAGAAAATTGTATCTTGTATGAGAAGGAAACCTACCTCCCACTAGTATAAAAGGGTGCCGAGATCTCTCTCTCTCTCTCTCTTGGGCGGTTTAGACAAGCTCTCACACACAATACCTTTATAAACACACGGCTACTCGAGCGGGCTCTCTCCTGCTCGGTTGGCCCTCCTTTTTACCCCATCTTTTCATGATAATGTAAGGCTGGATGTAGGATTATTATCTCGAGGGTGGGAGACCCAAATCAGGGTAGAAGACTGTTGAATGTTTGTTCGATGAATCTCAGGGGCGGAGGGCCCATTATGGCAGGATATGGCCCAAGCTAGCAGGTGGCGTCGTGCCACGCGGTCACGAGAATTACCTAGCTAGCTGTTGCTAGGCCTGCTCAGTGCTTAGTTCTCGTCTGCTGTGGCTGCAGTTGGGCCTCTTCTGGCTTCACCACGCCACCAGCCCACCAGCCTGCACACAGCCTGCACACACGCGGCCACGCACGCAGAAGCAACCACGTACTCTCGCATGCACTCACGTACACCTTTTTCTTTTTCTTCTCCTTTTTCTTTCTATCTTTTACTACAAAAATATATTTAAATAATTACTAAAAATCTCATAAAATTATTAGTCCAATGTTTGTCCAATAAATCACAAATATTATATATATCAATAAAAAATCATCAATTTCACTTTAAAAATTTTCTAAAATTCCAAGGGAAACACTACAACCCGCACGTCCGGCAAGGTCTGGATGTCTTGTGTATTGCTGCTGCTGAACGCTGGGGAGGGGCACTGTGCGCATGCAGGGTGGGTCCCACGACATTTTTCTTTCAGTGACAATAATTTTTGACTGGGTGCTCCAATCAAAAAACCGTTTGCGCCAAAGTGTTCCTCGTATTTTTACGAACAAAACAAGATATATGTTGCCATATAACTCTTTAAACTTATCTGGTGAAACTTAGGTTTCGCCCACTGAAACTTGGGTTTCGCCTACTAAAACTTGGCTTTCATATTCGTTAAACTTGCCGAACTGTCAAGTTTTCATCAGGTTTAATGCAAGTTTCATCAAGTTTCAACAGGTCTCATACAAGTTTCTTCAAGTTTCATCAGGTCAATTCAAGTTTCAACAGGTTTCATCCAAGTTTCATCAGGTTACATCGAAGTTTCATCCAAGTTTCATCAGATTTTATCAGCACATGGCCAAGTTTCATCAGCACACGGCCAAGTTTCGCTAGCATAGATGTAAGTTTCATAAGTGTCTTCTCCTAATTTCACATCAAAAAAATCTGAAAAATTCAAAAATTCAAAAAGTATTTAAAATGGGTTGCTCTCGATTTTAGAAGAATTATGAAATTTATTCCACGCATTTTGAACACCGTTTGAATTTTGTACAAAAATCAGAAGTTTAATTAGAAATTTAATCAAACGCATAGGCTTGCACTATTGCTAGCTAGTCGCCTAGGAACGCAGGAGCGGGCGCACGGCAGTCAGATTATTGGCGCGTGCGGCGATCGACGGCCGGGGCTGGTCGGCATGGCGCCCGACGAGACGTCAGACACTGGCGCCGCCAAATTCCAAAGTTCATCACAAAAATATTCTCATCAATTGGAAAATCACCTCATCACAAAATCTTCACTCAACACTAGCTTGGCGCATGATCCATTTTGTTTTATAGTAATATTTTTATTTAATTTAATGTCAAGTACTCCTGTAAGCGTATAAATTGCTTTGGTTTTGTGCACTACTATTCATATTTACACTATGAAATTCACCATACCAACAAATTTTTCCGTCCTCCGTCCTCCGCCACTGATGATTCTGCGAACTTTCAGTCCTACAAATGCCCTAGTAGTATGTGGAAGGGGGCCATTGATTCTCATTTTAACAAGTAAGCTCGACTCTAGTGAACTCTAGTTTCCAACTATCGACACATGGTTTTGGATTACCATGGATTGCAAATTGTATTACTATAAATGCCATGGGTTTACCGAACCTTACTGAAACCACAATATTTCTTGTAACTATCAACTGTTTGGTTGCATGGTTTTTCGGAGTCTATGACCAAAGAATAGAAAATCATAATCAAATTTTTAATACTCCAAAAATATTATGGTATTGACAAAATCATGGTATTCTCATGGTACAAGCTACCAATGTATCAAACATCTCATGATATAAAATATCACGACATTCTCAAAAATCATGTTATTGCTTAAAAACTATGACAATATTTTGCTTTCGAGTAACTGCTCGGTGTGCTGGCTAAAAGGAGGACCTGGTTGGTCTCAAGATATAAAGTGTAAAAGGGTTGTATTGTCTTTAAGAGCATGGACAACGTTGAGACAACTGTTGTTTGTAACCATTGCCTTGTCAACTAGAGATAGTACTAGAGACAACGAGGGGTGGAAACGAGTCGAGCCGAGCCTGGCTCGATCCAGGCTCGGCTCGTTACTTTGGCGAGCCACAGTAGTGGGCTCGGCTCGAGCTTGTTTACACCACTAAGCTGAGCCAAACTCATCCGAGCCCGAGTTGAGCCGCGAGCCATAGCCTTTTTCCCATTCATATGCAGTATACGAGCAGAGGCTCGGCTCACTGCTTTGTGAGCCACAAAAATAGGATCGGCTCGAGCTCGTTTTCCCCATCTAGCTGAGCCGAGCCACGAGCACCCTAAAGACAACCCATGCAATGGTCTTGTAACACCCCGGCTCCCTAGGAGCCCGAGATGCTACTAACTCTATTAAAAATTCTAAATTTCGACAACACCTCCTCTGGTTATATGGACATCCACGACAGACAAACTTGGCATAGACCAAACAATAAAATTTTCAACACGATGAAAGGAGACTAACCCAACAATAGGAGCATACCAAGATAACAAATTGTACCATATATGCCATTACAACCTTTAAACATCTAGGGTAAATGGTAATGTGATCATTGCTCAGTGCAGCGAGCAAAAGTGAGCAGCTACACCCCTTCCCAGGCATGTTCCATCGAGCTCACCTAAAAACATAAAACTAGCAAGTATGAGTCCAAGACTCAGCAAGTACATAATAACAAAGACAGAACATAAAACATATAACCTCATGAGCCATTCCTCTCATTAACCAATCATCCATTCATCTCACTATCCAGATGCTCATCAATGCAATGCAGTGCGATACAATGCAATGTCATGTCTCCATTTAGCGCGCTATCAGAGTGTACACCAGTCGGTGTAACACTCAAACTCCATCCCGTGGAGGTGTTCACCGAAGTGAGTCTTCCCCGCCATCCCGTGGCGGGTGCCTACCTCTGTAGGTCTTATCCAGAGCACGCCGGATTAGTCATATATATAGCTTTCTCACCGACCTGGCCCGAAGGCACTCCGGACTAGCTTATATATGACTTTCTCACGTCCTGACTCGAATGTATGCTTTCATGAATGCATGAAACATAAAATAGATACCTGTCATTACCATCATCAATCCATCATCATCCCAATAGATTTCCTTAGTTGGCATCTTATAGTAGAGTATAACAGATTTGCTTAACAGGTGCTAAGGCCACCTCCATGACAAAAGCAAAGGGTTAGCCACCTTATAACCAGTACAAAGCTATGGGGTATTTCAGGTTCCCCCTTCTCTAGTCTAATTCAACAATAACACAGCTAATCCATCAATTCCTCATCTATCAGCCCATATCATCTCTAGGCCCTTAATCACACTAAGGGTCTTTCATATCCACTAACTAGAGAAATTGCCAATTATTACTTATCATCCTGCATGTATCTCGCATCCACTCAGACCCCACACTCATGTGTTAACCATATGCAACAGCGTAACCAAAAGAATACAAATTAGGGATAAGGATTAGTTGGGGATGGGGTATCATGTCGTGATCACCCTTCCACCATGCACTTGCCTTAGTTACCACGCGTTGAGGAGCGGTGCTGCGACGGCACCGACTCTGACCCTGAAGCAACTCCACCTACAATAGTCATACACATACAACAATCAATCACCGCCTCACCTATTCGAGCGATACATAGAACTATCCAGTGGCCCTTAAACGGTAGAGATAAAACCTAGCATACTAGCCTTAGGAAACCCCAAAAGCACGACATGGCCAACACCGGACAGCAGCGCTGTTTTGGCCATAACTCCCAAACCGTTTAGCCAAAATTCATGTTCTTGGACTCTACGGAAAGCTAAGAACATTGCCCACATTCTTGCTTATAGGACCGAGCTCCGAATCCCAACAAATTCGGCTCAAAACCATCTTAAAGCTCGCTGTATAGACCCTCCCAAGAACACATATATCACACCAACAAATCCATAGCTAGCTCTCATAGATCAGGGTCTAAGCAACACTAGGAACAACAAAATTGCATCAATAAGGCTTAAGGAGTCGTTACCCACAAAACTTGGCACCGAAACCCTAGCTCCCTTCTTCTTCTTCTTCTTCTTCTTCTTCTTCTTGCACAGCCTTCTCCTTCCTCTTCCCATTGCAAGCCCCTCTCCTCATCACACCACCGACCCCTCCCCTTATCTTCTTCACCTCAACCCGCCCACTTCCCCTCACCTCCTCCCGGCCAAGGCGGAGCAGCACCGAGAAGGAGAGGAAGACGTGGGGAGGAGAGGCGACGGTGGCGCGGCGGCTAGCGGCGCTCCAACGACGGCGACCGGCGATGAGCACAGGGGGGCGGGTGGGAGGTTGTGGCGCTGGTGAAGGGAGAGGAACTGCGAGAGGGAGAGAGAGCGAGACAGAGATGGGAGAGATCGAGAGGGGCAGAGAGATCGAGAGGCGATGGGGAGACCGATCCCCATCTCTCTCTTTCCCCCTTAACAGGGATGCCGGCTGGGCTGGCCTGGGCTCGGGCCGGCCCAGCTACCAATCTTTTTTTTTTTAATATTACAGGTCTATCTATAAGCTATCACACATTTAATGTTTGCATGAAGGTTAAAAAATATGGTGATCATGTGTGCATCTCATTTGTATAGCCTACATGTGGCCACTTCATTTTCCTCGTCTAAACAAGATATACATTGCTTTTTTGGAATTTCAATACACAAAGCATAATATAACATTTTTTTACTTAACCCTAATATGAAATTCAATTAACCCTTGCCTCCTTGTTGGCGCCTACTCACCACTACCTCGCCTCCTGACCGGACTAATTAGGCCATCACTCCTGTTAGACCCCGCGGGTCGCAGCCTCCTCACTTTCATTGAGCCGCCGCTCGTCTTTGGTAACCGCTACCTCACCTCCTCCTCTAGATCTCAGATCTGGTGCCGCCCCCACTCTCTCTCGTTTGGTTTTCCCCTGTTGTGTGATCTGTAGCATCTAGGCCCCCCAATTTTTATTAATAGAATTATTGAAGGGTTTTGGTGATAACGACCTTAAGAATCTTAATTGGACTCACTTCAGAGCAATTAGGCTCATTTTGTGAGTATTCTCCTTGATAGTGCAGCATCAAGATTAAAGACAAGACTAAGGAAATTTTTGCTAGTTGAGGCTTGGGAGTTGATTCAAGCCTGTAGCTAGGTTTCTTTGTTATTTGCCGTACTATTAAGGGGGTTTCATATTATTAATTACTCTCTTTGATAATATATCTCTCAGCGTTATGAAAATAACTTGGATCAACCAAATCCTAAAAACATAGTCATATTTCCTTCCAGAGATATTCTTGTTAACACCGAACAAGCCATTAAACCCTCTTTTTTTGTTCGGCGTTCCACCAGAGAAATTTAAGTTCACGCCGGACAAGCCTTGACTTGATATTTTTCTTGAGTCCGGTGCTTCTCCAAAGAAATTCCAGTTTGCGCCGGACGGGATATCGCGAATTAGATTTCCTTGGCTTAGTGCACAGAGAAATCTCAGTTCACGTCAGACAGTCCTTCGCGTGAAGGTTTTCCACTGAAAGTCTGTCCGCTGCAAACGTGTTTTCCTCTGTCTTTTTTTGTGACCATTGAAATCCGTCTGTTGTTAAAACAACTTTGACAGTGCTTTTGAAAAAGTATTTTGTCTTCTTATTAATAGTTAGGATTGCACTCAAACGACTATTATCTATGTCTTAGCCTATAAAAGGACGCAGAACCTTAATTCCAAAATGAGCTTTGGCCTTAGAATACTATTCTCACATCTATTAACCAGTTCTTAAGCCTTGTTCTTTAGCTGATCCACAACTCAACTAAAAAGGTCCAAAATTTCATTGCTCCAAATGTATCCAAATATGATTGAGAGTGTGTTATCCACTTGAGTGATGGTCTGAAGTTTGTTACTCTTGGATTACCAATCCTAGACGTCTAGGTGGAGGTTTCGTGAAGAGCTTGCCATGGAGGTTGTAGAAGCCTCCAAGTTGATTTGTGAAGGCTAGGTGCTTACCTACCGGAGTTGTGAAAAGCAACCAAGAGTAAAATAAGGCTGCGGTTTCGAGAGGGAGCTGGTACTTGGTGAATGGCTTGCCTCAATGGGGAGTAGGAGGAGACTCCGAATCTCGGTCAAAAATCGATGTGTTCCTCTCTTTACTTTTGTGTTGTTCTTCAACTCTTTATTTTCAGCATATGTTCTTTATTTACTTCTTTCGCTGCATTTGTTGTTAATTGACTAGTGTTGGACTTGGTAGTTAATTTGGGTAACTAATGTGCTAATTTGCCTAAGTAACTAATTATATTTTAAAAGTTGCCTATTCACCCCTTTAGGCCAACTAGATCCTTTCATTATCTCATGTTTAATCCGAATTCGACTAAATAGTTTGTGTGTGTTTTCAAGAAATATTACATGCCAAGAGTTAAAAACATTGGTACCACTTTCTTAGTTTTTTTTATTTTGATGATAAACTTATAAATCCCTTGAACATTCACGGAAGGCCGGGCAGCTGCCTGTTAGCGTCCACTAAACTCCAAAATTATACGCCAACATACGCTGGAACTCCTGTAATTTGGGGGAAATCAATGTTTATGCTTTCATTTTATTCAAACTAATAATTTTCTACAAGTTTTGGTGAGTATTTTTCCACAGGAATAAAGTGGAGAAAGACCGGGGCTGAACCGGGCTCAGAAGCCGGTCGGCCTGGACTTTTCGCTCAACCGGCTCCATTTTCTCCCAGATGGTCCAGAAGCACAAAATGAAAAGATTTACGCCATCCACTCAAGTCGGTTTGATCCAAAGGCAGCACTTCCTTCATAATTGGATGACTTGGCTCTTAAGAAAGCCCATTGTACCGGCCTTAACTGCTAAAACCGACGCAATGGGAAGATCTACATCGCATAAGAAGCATCCCAGGCGAAGGGGACGGCCTGGATCAACTGAAGCCCGACCGGCTGACCGGGCTAGGTTGGTCGACCGCCTTAGGATCCCCTTTGGATTCTTTTTCGGATGGTGGCTTGCTTACACGTGTCCCATGGTGTGGAGCTCACTCATTGGCTGCGTATGGCTATAAAAGGACCCCCTCACCTCACTTGAACACCACACCACTTCACATCCCTATCATTTGGAGTCACTTTCCACTTGTTAGAGTAGTTAGTTTGGGAGTTAGAGTTGAGTCGAGCTGAAACTCGGAGTTCTGAAATCGTCTTCGGGAATTCGGGTAATAGCTCTTTTATCCTTTCCCTTCTGTAAGACTTTACTTTTATTACATAAGTGTCTTTCATCAGGGGCGGACCCACAGTGAGGGCAGTGTGGGCCATGGCCCCACCTCAATTTTCGGAACCTATTTACCCCTAGGTATGAGTATACTGCTGAAATTTGAGATTTGGCCCAATAGGTTGGGCAAAGCCTAATAGCATTGCCGGCCTCGTGCCTCCAAGCCACGGCCCAACAGGCCAACACCCCCAAATCCCCAATCTCCAGTGCCTGGCTGCTCCCCCCCGAACCTGTGCTCCCTCAAATCCCCGTTCCCCACCGAGCCCATGCTCCCCCAAATCCCCATTCTCCAGTGCCTGGCTGCTCCCCATGCTCATTTGCTCCCATGGCCGCCTGCTGCCCCCACCTGGCCCGCCCTCCTGGCGCCGCCCAATCCCCTTGCGCCGCTTTGGCTCCACCACAAGCCATGACCAACCTGACCGTCGCCCGCCCTGCCCATGGCCTCTCTCTCGGCCGACCCGAGCACTGCAGCCTTGCCCGCCATCACTTGACCCATACTGCCGCCGCCTTCCTCTCCCTCGCCGCCGCTGGCCCGACCCGACACCGTGGCCCCGCCACGCCGGTGAGCAAGTAAGCAACGGTGATGAATTGACTCTTATAGAGCAACGGTGCTTGTACAAGATTTCTTTTGATGCAAGGCTTAGCTTTTCGTTGGAGAAATTGGAGATAGAAACTTCTCTATTCTTATTGATGAATCACGTGATATATCTGTTAAAAAACAAATGGCGATGATATTGAGGTAAATAGGTAGCATATGTTTGCAATTGTGAAATGACACATCATATTGTATTGCCTATCTATCTTTTCTTGTAATGTAGATATGTCAACGACCAAGGCCGTGTGGTGGAACGATTCCTTGCTCTCAAGCATGTCGTGGAGACTACGTTGGATGCCTTGAAGGAAGCTCTTTTTGCCCTTCTTGATCACTATGGATTATCTATATCCAAGATTAGAGGGCAAGGATATGATGGTGCGTCGAATATGAGAGGTGAATTTAATGGCTTGCAAAGAAAGATTTTGGATATGAATCCATATGCCTTTTATGTTCACTGTTTTGCACACCAACTTCAACTTGTGGTGGTTTCTGTTGCTAGTAGTGCTTGCTGTCAATCGATTCATGACTTTTTTTGAGTACATAAACTTAATTGTAACCACCACAAGCTCATCTTGCAAGAGAAGGGATGCCCTAAAAGAATTACACCACCAAGATATTTTGAAAAAATTAGAAAGGGGTGAAATTTTACCTGGAAAAGGTTTGCATCAAGAAACTAACCTTGCTAGACCTGGTGACACAAGATGGGGTTCACATTATTTAACCTTGCTTCGTTTAGAAACTATGTGGGACTCAGTATTGCTTGTTCTTAGCATGGTCCATGAAGATGGTCGTGTACCGACGCAAGCAGTAGGGTTGATAGAAAAAATGGAGAGCTTCAAATTTGTTTTTATTTTATAATTGATGTTGAAAATACTTGCAATCATGAGCTCTCTCAAATCTTGCAAAGGAAGGATGTCAATATTGTTCTTGCTATGGAGTTGCTTGATGTTGTGAAAACCCGAATGGCTATGATTAGAACGGATAGTGGTTGGGAGACCTTCTTTGAAAATGTGAGGGATTTTTGTGCTCAGAAGGGTATTCCTGTGATAGATATGGATGAAGAAGTACCGATTAGAGGCCGCTCGAGACGTGATGGCTTCACTATCACAAACCTTCACTACTACCGTACTGAGATATTTTTTGTTGTTCTTGATAAAATCAACACGGAGTTATGCCATCGGTTCAATGAAGTTTCTAATGAGTTGCTAGTTTGTTTTTCTTGCCTTGATCCAAAGAACTCATTTTGCAAGTTTGATCTCGAGAAACTTGTTCGACTTGGTGATATATATGATCAAGATTTTTCCCTCTCTGACTGTGCAATGTTAAGAGAGCAGCTTAAGACATACATTGTCCATGTGAGAAGGCATGCATCTTTTAATAATTGTGAAGATATTGCATCTCTCTCTATTAAGATGGTTGAAACCGGAAAGCATGTTGTTTACCCTTTAGTCCACAAGCTAATTGAGTTGGCCTTGTTATTACCTGTGTCAACGGCAACTGTTGAGAGAACATTTTCGGCAATGAATATCATTAAGAGAGAATTACGTAATAAGATTGAAAATGATTGGATGAATGATCTAATGGTTTGCTATACGGAGAAAGAGATCTTTAAATCTCTTGATGATGAGACCATTACTCGACGATTTCAACGTCTCAAAACTAGAAGAATGCAACTGCCTCGACCCACAAGATTGACATCCGAGTGGTATGTTTGCATCTTATTTTTTAATTATTTCTTTTTTTTTGTATAGTTCAAAGTTCAAACTTGTATTGATGTTTCTCTAATATATAATTTTTCTAACTGTAGATTGGATTTTTATTGATGATTTGGTGCGGCTAAAAGGCTTTCTAGTATCTACATCAATCGTCATTTTGTAAAATACATGGTATTATACTATTATCATTTAACTTGTTTGCGTTACTATTTTGTATTTTCGTTATCAATTTGTTATCATTGTGGATTTGTGGCCCTATAGTTTAACTAGTTTGTGTTACTATTTGATCAATGGTTATTGGTAGCCAAACGATGGTTTTTGTCTTGCCCCACCTAAATTTCCGTCCTGCGTCCGCCACTGTCTTTCATTATCTGTGTTGAGCATATTTACAATAAGTGGGAAGTGTGAATTATTAAAACGGTTGATTAAGTTCACCTGGTTCCGAGTCTGGGTTCATTCTCATATACTTAGAATAGCCTAAGTATTGAACTTGGATCGTCTCCTTAGGCTCCGGGGAGGAGTGATCGGATTTAATAGTAGACATGGTGCCTGAGATTATATCTGACTTGGTTTACACCCTTTGCAACGTACTTTGTGGTAGTGGTGATAGCCCTATCCATCCGAGATTTATCTCACGTGTAATCCGCTGCGTTAGAATTTGGATTTGTAGGGCCCAATCGAAGGTGGTCATAACCATTCGGTGTTCTTAACTGATAGCGGGTGATAGTGAATCGGCCGAGGTCCAACAAAGTTTTTAAAACAAACTTCCAAACTCATATCTGCTAGCTCACCCGATAATTGATTGCACTATTAAGAAACATTATACTCTTCTCGTTGTCCTCCCAACTATCTGCCTAACTTATCTTTTATATTCCTGTGTGTATGTCACCGGTCTTATTATCCTATTATATTATTATTATGCTAGCCCTGTTAACTAGCTGGCTGGTATCTTAAATAATATCGATATTAGAATTATCCTTCTCCCTCGTCCCCTATGGATTCGATACTCTCGAATACTCCTAGGTGAAAACTACAAACGATAACTGTCCGTTTGCGGATTATTTCTAATAGCGTAAGAATCACCAATACTGCCCACTGCCCGAGCGGTGGATCTGCCACTGTGCCCAAGTGTTCATACCGCGGCATTACATGGACCGTGGAGCAGATCACAAAGGGATCAGCCTCTCTCTAGTGTTGGATGTTTGACGAGCAGTACTTGGGTCATTGAAGTTCACGGAGTATCACGACATTTGCGATACTGTTGATCCCACCGGCTCTGTTTCTTTCAACTTATAATCAAATTATAAGCTGTAGCTTAAAATTTGTCATTTTTATAATGGTTATATTTTGAAATATTTTATAGTTATTTTTTCGAAACTTTGCACGATTTGTCTCAAAGATCTCAAAAATATTTTTTTTCATAATTTTTTTGGCCCTTTAAATCTTCTATAAAACACCACAATCTTTTCAGATTATAATCTAACCACCGAAAGAAACACAGCCGAAACCATGCACAAAACAACGTCTTGTGTAGTGTTAGTGCCGAGTGATGAATAGTAGGCCACTCATCCGGTCATCCTCAACATCCAATCAAGAATCCAAGCTCCATATTTCTCCCACCCCACCATCACTGGATCTCCATTCAACGACCAGCGTTAGATCTTGAATAAAATATTGTTATTTTTGTTCTACCATGTATTTTTTAAAATTTTTTAAAAAATCATAAATATTCTCTAATCAGTGTCAAGTCCCACAAATATTTTTCTAATCGATATGACCAATGTTTATTTTCATAAATGTTTTTTAAAGAAAAATCTAAATGTAAAAAGTTTATATCAATCCAAAAATTATGTGGGAATGGACATGAATTAGAGAATATTTATGATATTTATTGATTTTTAAAGGTTTTTTACATGAAGAAACAAAAATAACAAAAATTTTCTGAAGATTTAACGTTGGCCGTTGGATGGAGATCCAACGACCAGCGCTGCGCGTCGGACGCAGAG
Organism: Raddia guianensis; assembly: GCA_036346415.1. Lineage (NCBI taxonomy): Eukaryota > Viridiplantae > Streptophyta > Magnoliopsida > Poales > Poaceae > Raddia > Raddia guianensis. The sequence goes on from CM070534.1 coordinate 33,866,508, forward strand.
GTGGTTGATCTGCCAGGTTGCCGGGACCCGTTTGGTTTGTTCTGATCTTGAACCGGACCAATGGGCCTAGGTTTGGCCCGAGTTCGATTCATAAAATGTAATCGAACTAAACAGGCCGGCCGGTTTTATATGGATTGATTTATTTTAATTAAAATATCTAAATAAATTTAAAAACACTATATTTTACAAATATACAATATAAATTGCGTAAATACCCTATATATCATTAGAAACATATATGTAAATGAATATATTTAATTGAATAAATATGCTACAGTGACAAACCGAACCGGGTCAGCCCGTCACTATACGAACCGAACCGGGCCGGTCTGACGGGCCGAGTTCTCGGCCCAAGTTTGGTCTGTTCATTTGGGGTCTGTATGGTTCGCTGGACTGACCTGTCCAGGACCATCCGATCCAAAATCCGAACCGACATGTCTTGTTTGGTTTGCATCGACGGATCAGTTCGTTCCTGACCAATACATCCCTCGAGATGACATCCCTAAGAGCAACTCCAACCCCTCCTGGATAATACTGTAGCAGATATAGAGGGGCTGCTGGAGGGAAGGAATCTTTTAGAGGGTAGTGTAATTTATGAAGGAATTTTAGAGGGATGGATAGAGGGGACGCTAATAGTGTTTTAGAGGAAATATAAATTTGTTTGGTTCGTGACTAAAATGCCTAGCCTAACCTTAGTAGTTTGCCACAGTGTGTACGACTAAGCCGCCAAAGTTAGCGAGTGTTTGGTTTGTTTGCCACAACTAACGGTGAGGCACGCCTAACAATTGTGTGGCAGCTGTTTGGATGCCTGCCACATAATTTTTCCAAAGACCTCATGTAATTAGATTTTATGACATAATATAATTAAGCACATGGTTAATCATATATTATGCGAGGACATATATCTATTAGTCCATATTTAATTTATTTTTAAAAAATTTCATTTCAAACATTTTATTTGCTACCCTATAAAAATCAAAATCAAAAATCAATTTCCTTTTTTCTTTTTTTTCTTTTTCTCTTTTCTATTTCTCCTTTTCTTCTCTTTCTTTTTCTCTTTTTCTCCTCTCTTTCCCCACGGCTTTCCCGGTTCCCCCTTCAGGTTCCATCACCGCACTCTCTCTCCTTCCTCCCTATCGATCTCCACCGCCCCTCCCTTTCCTCAACTCCAACCGCCGCTTGGAGCTCGCGCCAGGCATGGGAGCTCAGCGACGCCATGGCCAGGAGCTCACACACATCGGGAGCTCATGGCTGGGATCTCCGCCGCCCATGGCTGGAGCTCAGCGCCATTGCAGAGGCTCATGCAGTCCTCGCCTCGCCTCGCCGCTGCGCTGGCCTTGATCCTCGCCCTTGGCGGCCTGCAGTCCTCACCTTGCCATAGCGCGACGAGAGAGGGGAGATTGTGGCGTGGCAAAATGTGGCGGTGAAAATCACCGCCACAAAGTTGGGCAATTTTCTCTCTAGCGAGGGCTCAGGATTTGCCTAAGAAGCTGTGGCACAACTAACTTTAGTAGTCAACCAAACAGCTACCCAAGCACATGTGACATACCTAACTTTAGTTGTGGCTCGTTTAGGCGGTGAACCAAACAGGCCCATAGAGGAGCTGCTGGAGTTGCTCTAAGCCAAATCCCGTGACCCACTCATTCCTCCAGAAGCATCGGGCGACGCCGTGACTCGAGGGAGGCGGGGCTTCTCTCCAATCGTCGGCGCCTCCACCGCTCGTCGGCGCCGCCGCTCCACCTCTCTTGGCGCCCCTTCGCTGCTCATCCCAGCACCGCCCTCTTCGCTGCTCGTCGGCGGTGCCCCTGTACCACTCCCGGCGCCGCCACTTCGCTGCTCGTCGGCTGCTCCCAGGTTTCTCCTCTTCCAGGTTTCAAGAACTTGCCCATAGATCTGATTCTTCAATAACCTCTTCCAGGTTTCAAGAACCTGCCCATATATCTGATTCTTCAATGACCTGCACAAGCTTAGATCTACGCATTTGTTCTTGATGCAGGTGAATAGGTTATGTTAATAGGTTCTTGATGCAGGTAAAAATCTGCTTGTAATTGCTTATGTGAATAGGTTATTGATCTGCAAAAGCATTGATCTACAACTGCTTGCTCGTTCGTGAGCAAGAGAGATCTGTGAAACATGAAAGCTTGTCGTAAGAACCTGTTGCCCTTCTAATTATACTTGACTGAGTAATTGACAGATTGATAGTTTGAAAAATTAACACACCTAGAGTAATTAGGCTAAGTAGGATTTATGAGCAGCATCTAACAAAGGTTAATCATTATCCATCTCACCTATCATTAATTCTCCTCTTGCTTACTGATTCATTGGTATGTTCTCAGTGCAAGGGTATATTTTACTGCCTGTTCCTCCCCTATTGTTTGAGTGATTGATCTCTTGAATTTCTTTTTTCTCACTCCTTCAGGTTGCATCCCCTTGCATCTCACTCATTCAAATCTTTGGAATTTTCTAGGGAGGCTCTACCAATCTGGTAAGTAAGATCAATGTGATTCTTTTATATTGCTAATTTTTCTCTAGTTACTACTTTGTTCTATTTGGTGGAAGAGAGGGCACATTTTACTCATGTTTGCTGATCAATATATTGCAATCATTATTTTTATAGCTTTTAAATGTGTACACCATTTTTCTTCACTTGTTTTTAATCCAGAATTTCTCATGCAAAATTGTTGTAGATGGATGCTAATGACATGCGAAAGCATTTAATTATTAGAGCTGCTTCCCTTGCTGTTGCCACATTTGCATACATACAAATTATTAGGAGGAAAAGAAAAAGGAAACGGAGAATTTCATATGCCCCAATGATAAATATGGAAATAAGGAGAAATGAGTACCTTGCTTCTATTTACCATCAAGATGATAATAGTTGCCTACACATGCTAAGGTTAAAGAAAGTTCCTTTCTTCAAACTATGTGATACTTTGAAGCACAGAAATCTTCTTTGTGACACCATCCATTTTTGTGTTGAGGAGCAAGTAGCAATGTTTCTTCACACTGTCGGGCATAATGTGAGGAACAGAGTAATAGGGAAAAATTTCAAAAGGTCACCTGAGACAGTTAGTCGTTACTTTAAGGTGGTTCTCAAAGCAATTGGCGAGCTACGTGATGACCTTATTAGGCCCCCATCTCTTGAAACTCCAGCCAAAATCGAAGGGAGTACTAAGTGGTATCTATACTTTCAGGTACGATCTAGCTAGGTTCTCTTGACTCAAATAGCATAGCTTCTGATGACTTGGCTGGCACGTGCTTCATCCATGCCAATGACAGTCGCAATGGAAGCCCTGAACATCCAGTAGAGTCTTCAGCCAAAAAGAGGGGACATGCATCAGTCGCTGACGAAGATTCTATGATTCTATGCAAACAGCTGCAGCAGACCATCCCACTCCTCACCATGTAATCCTGGAAGCATCCATTCCTCAAACCAAACAGATCCTTGGTGAACAGTGCGGATCAGTAGAGTGGGGTGGTGACGTTGGTTGTGTGATTGCCTTGATCACAAGATATTGGTTTGCTTCCCTTAATCTACAGTTATTAGGATGCAATGCGATTGGGAATTTAGTAGCACATTGGGGGCGAGGGCACATGATGGCGCATCTTGTCGTCACCATTCCCTCCCTCTCTCTATCTGTTCTTGGTTCCCTGCATGCTTTGCTCCTTGGTATCTGTGATGTGGCTAGGAAAACCGAAGGAAATCTAGGGGGCTATATGAAACTTAATAGGAGAGCTAGAAAAACCGGAGGAAACCCGAAGGGCAAGAAATGGCTCAGAGAAACCTTTCGCCAAAATTACATCACGCTACCACCATCCCAGAACGAAAGATCGATTCCAGAGAAATCATTCGTGCCTTGGAGGTGGCCGTAAGACCGGCCTTTCAATTTCTCCTCACTGCCACAACATCGTGCCCACAGAATGCTTTGTAACTTCAATAAAGGAGAAGAAAGCATTAGAGAGGAAAAGGTTTTAGGACTAAAGATATTCATCCTTTAAAGAACAAGGTGCTCTTCATAGAAATGCAATTTAAGTTTAGAATTCAAATAGGAAGAAAGAAAGATGACATCATGCATTATATAGCTAATCAGTACTTCTATCATACGCAAATCCCAAATAGAAACAAATGTTTATATTCCATTCCAAAAACATCAGGATTTTGACCATACTCACAACTGAACAGCCCCTTTTTTTCCTTGTCATTAGTCCATTACACAGAAACAGAATACTCAGCCCGAAGAAACATGAGGTTCTACCTTTACATGAAAGACATCAACCACTAAACCAACCTCAAGAAAGAACAAAAAAGCACAAACCTGACTCAACAGCCTAAGTATGTAATCTAATATGTGATTTTCTCAGTGGCATTTCTAACGATACCATATGTAACACTCACATTGATCAATTGCTGATTAGGCTCTGCCTGACCAAACCTGTAGCTGACATATACTGATATGCAGACTGAATGTATGCAGCTCCGGCACCAAAATAGCAAAAATAAACCAAGATGTGAGGAATAGCTTGAAGCCCTGAAAGGCTAAAACTGTTGATGAGGCATAATTTGGAGGTCATTGTCTAAGAGGCTAGAGCTCGGAAGTAATTTGGCTGTGGTTATTCCACCAGCTCCAACCAAAAAGTAAAGTTGGAGAGTGGGATCTCTCTCATCCAAGCAACTCTCTTAACGGTTGCTCTAATATCCTAATAAATATGTATACAAAGAAAAGAAAATGTTGTTAACCATCAAAACAGCCGTATAGTCATATAGCATGCAGTCACGATCTTAGTGATTATTGTGTAGTTACTAGTTAGCAAGTTTTTTGCTTCTTGCTAAGTACCTTAAAAGGGGAAAAGTGGAATTTCACGATTTAATAGGTGCTGATAATAGCAATAGCCTGAACAGGGGATGTTAGAAAATTAATCTTTTTGTCTTCTTCCAAAATCACTGTGTATTCTTCATCCAAAGTCACTGTGTATTCTTGATCCAAAGTAGAAAAAACACACAAACTATTCCGTCCAATTCGGATCAAGTCCGATATCACATGACAGGGGAAAACCAATCAAGAGAGAGAGAGTGGATCTGGGATCCTGAGGAGGAGGTGAGGCCGCGGCAGCGGGTTACCGGTGGCGAGCAGCGGCTCGATGAAGGCGCGGCGGAGGCGGCGGCGTAGCGGCGGCGAACAGGGCAGGAGGCGCAGCGCGCTGGGATGGGATTTGGTGAAGCACTGAAGCGGCGGTGGTTGGATCCGAACTGGAGATGGGGGCAATCCAGAGGGACGCGGGGGCCGTCCGACGCGCATCCCGTCCGAGTCTAGGGGTGGCCAAACGGACCGACGAGGCCGAACCGGACCGATCCGCACTGTTCACCAAGGATCTGTTTGGTTTGAGGAATGGATGCTTCCAGGATTACATGGTGAGGAGTGGGATGGTCTGCTGTAGCTGTTTGGTTTGATGGATAGAATGATCTCAGTTTTTGTTTGGTTTGAGGGATAGAATGGACACACTTTTTGTTTGGTTCCAGGAATAGAACAATCACGTTTTAAGCTTAGGATGAATATCTTTAGTCCTAAAACCTTTTCCTCTCTAATGCTTTCTTCTTCTTTATTGAAGTTACAAAGCATTCTGTGGGCACGATGTTGTGGCAGTGAGGAGAAATTGAAAGGCCGGTCTTACGGCCATCTCCGAGGCACGAATGATTTCTCTGGAATCGATCTTTCGTTCTGGGATGGTGGTAGCGTGATGTAATTTTGGCGAAAGGTTTCTCTGAGCCATTTCTTGCACTTCGGGTTTCCTCTGGTTTTTCTAGCTCTCCTATTAAGTTTCATATAGCCCCCTAGATTTCCTTCGGTTTTTCTAGCCACATCACAGATACCAAGGAGCAAAGCATGCAGGGAACCAAGAATAGATAGAGAGAGGGAGGGAATGGTGACGACAAGATGCGCCATCATGTGCCCTCGCCCCCAATGTGCTACTAAATTCCCAATCGCATTGCATCCTAATAACTGTAGATTAAGGGAAGCAAACCAATATCTTGTGATCAAGGCAATCACACAACCAACGTCACCACCCCACTCTACTCTCTTCTTTGATCATATTGCCGCCCCGCCTTGACCCCCTTGCCCGCCACAGGGTGGAGGTGCTCCCTTTTTGCCATATACATTCCACAAGGCTTCTTGCTGCAACCCTAATTGGCTAAATCTTGCCATGAATTTACTATTATCTCCTCCAGTAATGGATTAATGTCAGTGTTGCATATGGGTATTATTAGAAATGCCGCTACGAATGACATATTTGAGATTACATACTTAGGCTGTTAAATGAGGTTTGTGCTTCTTTATTCCTTCTTGAGGTTGGTTTCATGGTTGATGTGTTTGATTGAAAGATTGAACCTTATGTTTCTTTGGGTTGAGTATTCTGTTCCTGACTTCTTGCGCAATGATAAGAGAAATAAAGGGTGGTTCAGTTATGAATCATGGACAAAATCCTGATGTTTTTTCAATGGAATATCGACAGCAGTTAAGCTATATAATGCATGATGTCATCTTTCTGTCTTGCTAATTGGATTTTAAGCTTAAAGTGCATTTCTTTACAGAACTTGTTGCGCTTTAAATGTTGAACATCTTTGCTCCTGAAACTTTTTCCCACCTAATGTTTTCTGTTTTCTACTTTTATTGACTAGCAGTACTGAAGTCAATATGGCCGCCTTGCCATTGGCCACAGCTGAAGTATGCGATGCAAATCCACATTTGATCATGAATGGCGAGCTTCGTGCCCTTCAGCCCATATTTCAAATATACGGAAGGCGGCAGGTTTTTGCTGGTCCTATTGTGACACTAAAGGTATATGAGGACAATGTTCTGATCCGTGAATTCCTTGAGGAGAAAGGTCATGGCAGAGTCCTGGTAGTTGATGGCGGTGGAAGCATGCGCTGCTCCATTTTGGGAGGCAACCCTGTCCAGCAGGCGCAGAACAATGGGTGGGCTGGGATTGTTGTCAACGGCTGCATCAGGGACGTAGACGAGATCAATGGCTGTGACATTGGCGTGCGAGCTCTGAACTCGCACCCAATGAAGGCAAACAAGAAGGGCATGGGCGAGAAGCATGTCCCTGTAACGATTGCAGGGACCAGGATCTGCGACGGTGAGTGGCTCTATGCTGACACTGATGGCATTCTTGTCTCAAGGACTGAATTGACTGTGTAGACCTATTGCCCTTTCCCTGTATGTAAAAGAAAAATTCGACGCATAAGGAGGAGGGGTACTACTTCTGCCCTCCTCGGGGGTATATCAGAAATGGAATTGTAATAACGTGCCGGCACTGCACTTGTTTAATGTAATTGCCACGGCTGAGAATGATAATGGGATGTGTCCACTATTTAAGCATCACTGCTACTGGTTGTTGATCTGAAGTTTATTATCATGGTACCGTTGGTTCCTTGCCATGCATTATTAAGTCAAATCTCAGAGCTATTAGCTAGGGGATGCTAACCAACGATAATCCCTTGCAAACAATTCCAACACCCCTTACAAACAATTCCAACACCAGTTGAGGTAGTTTTATAAAGTTCTACATGGTTTCGTAAAGTTTCATATAGGCCATGTTCTTCTTAGCATTATGTGTTGTTGCGTATTACCGTAGCAATTTTTTTAAAAGAGGGGCGGGAGAACTGCCAACCTATTTCATTGAAGCAGGAGGGAAAAAAACCTGCAAGCACGGGGTACAACCACAGCGCAACGCTGCAACCCTGGTCAAAGTCAAGACATCACCGGCCACCACCAGGCTAGAACACGTACCTACAGATGAGATACAGGGAAGGGGGAAGAAGTGGAGATACTAGCCACAACCACAGAACACCAACAAACAAACGGCTAACGGCGACAAATAGGGACGAGCCAACGACCACCCGCATCACCAGAGCGGACCACGACGCCTCCAACAAGGTAAATGACGAAGAACCGTCGTCATCACTGACCGCACGGGGCTTTCTCCTGACAGGGGAGCAACACAGGGGTGCCTCCAGAAAGGAACGACACTGGAAGCGCCACCACCACCATCCCAGCAAGAGTTGGGCAGGGCTTTCGCCCGAAACGCTCAACCCTGTCACCGCACTGGGGGTAGGCGTAGACACGCCCGCACGAAGCACGAGCCGAGGGGTGCAAAACGCCAGAGGAATTCGAGCCAAAAACCAATATGTCCCCCGAAGTAGAACAAGGAAGACGCTTGTTGGTGGTTAGTAAACGGTCTATCTTGAAACAGGCCTTGGGCCGATTCTGTACCGGCCCACCACACAAACAGAAGACCAATCAGGCTATTCCTGGCCGTACTAAAGAAGCCGCCTAGCTCGCTCGTGGCTGCCCCGGGCTTGACTAGGTCAAACCGTGCAGCACCATGTCCCTCCCGGGCTATCCCTTAGCCCGGAGAAGGTCCTCGGTGATCCGCTCACCCGTGGCAGGTGGCGACAACTGTCATGGCCCACCATACTTTCTTCGGCCTTGACCGGAACGAACTGTGTCTCCCAGGGGCCCGCAACCCAGGGGAGTACACGTGGACGACTCATTCGACCGTTTGCCTTCTTTGGCAGGCAGGGGATGGTTGTTACGCTACGCGACGCCCCAACGGGTGGCGCGAGACTGGCTCAGTCCGGTCAAGGCTATTTCGAGGATAAAGGGAAAGTTCTTTCTCCCTAAAGAGGCTTCCTCCCTGAATAGGCGTCTCGAGACAAACACGTGTCCAGTACTAACCTGACCAGTTTCTCCCTGCAGGCTCTGGACCAGACAGAACCCCAGAACGAGACAAGAACTTCGCCACTAAAGCAAAGACCGGCGTGGGACCCACGGTATCAGCTCCGGGCATCCCACCGCGCCTATAAAAGGAGGATTCCTGGACAATCGGAAGGACCCTCTTCCGGCTTCCTCGATCCGATTCCATCTGACTCAAGCCCAAGCAACACTGGCATCCGAAGCTTCCTTAGCGAGTAGTTTTAGTTCTTAGCCATCTTCATTGTAAGCTCGGGATCGGTGCCTTCAAGCCCGGTCTCGGCACCCTTGTACTGTTTCCACCATCTAATCAACTAAGTGTAACATCCCAAATTTTCAAAACCAAATTTGGCACGTTAATAATTTCATTAAAATGCATAATTAAAATATTAAACTATTTACGTGTTGAAAAACATCATGGCATCATCATTGCATGCAACCGTTTTGAAAATGGGTTGGGTCATTAATTTTAAAAGGTATAAATATTTTCAATGGGTGCATTTAGAAGCTTTCAAACCCATGTGAATTTGTCAAAATCTATTTAATATTCGACCTTTGAATAATTATTTAGAAAGAAGAAAAGAGAAAAACAAAATTGGAAAAATTAGAAAACTTTTCTCTCTCTCTCACCTTTTCTCTCTGCTCTCTTCTCTCCCTCTCAGACCGCAAGTTTATCGCTCAAGTAACTCAAATTGTCGCTATGAGTTACTCTCTGCAACCCAGCGTCGTCGTCGGTAGATCTAGACCACGCCACGACCTTCTCTCGCCACGCCAAGCGCCTCGACCTCGCCGTCTTATCGCCACGCTATTGTGCAATAGCACTTTGTCTTCGTTGCCTCATGTATTTGTGCCATCCGTCGGAGTAAAGTCCGACGCTTCGCCGTGCCATTCTCGGCTATAAAGTGGAGCTCGTGCTCCTACCTCCCTTGCTCGATGCCTGCCGCGTGCCGTGCTTCTTCTCGTGTCGAAGAAACCGAAGCATCACCAAGTCAAGAAGGAAGTCGCCGCCGTGGCCTCATTTCGCCGTCTCTGGGTAAGCTTCGCTCATCTCTAGGTGCGCAAGAGCTTGGGAAGATGATCCGGAGAGGTCGTAGTCTTCCTGCGTGTGCCATGTCGAGTTAGAGCTCCCATGGAAGCCATGCGAGCTAGTTTAGAGCATGCATCGTAGCTATATATAAAAATCGTCGTCGTCGTCGTGATCGGCGGATCACCGCTATAGGGTCCTTTGGGCGCTGAGTCGAGAGGAATCCATTTTTGCGATCGGTTTGGCGAGCGGAGGTCGCCACGACCCGGCCAGCCGAGCTCGATTAGCTCAATGGCGTGTGTGTTGTGCGTCTTTGTGCATGCTTGGCTTGAGGTTGAAGAAGACCCATGCTTTGAGATTAGTGCTAGCTTTGTGTAGTGTGTGTGGCTCGATAAATGGAAGCGTATTCGATCGAAATCGCTTTCCAGTTCAAAGTGCACACATAAATATAATCCAAAATTTAATAACTCTCTATTTATATTAATACCTATAACAATAAAAATTAAACTAATCATTTTGCATTAACTAGCAAATAACGAATGATTTTCAAAAACCTTAGAAAAATGATGAAAATATTATTTTGATGCATACACTTGATTTAATAAAAATATAAAATAGTTGTGCATGCATCACATTTCCATGCATATTTATTTCGTGCATGATTTTTAAAACAAAAATCATATATAAATGTTTCCTGTTTGATGGATGTTTATATTATGTTGTATGTGTTGTCCGCGTGGTTAGACCGCCAAATGCGTCGCCGGTTGCTCCTACCGTCATCGACCAAGGCAAGTCCCTTTGATCATATTGTGAAGCCATTTTGGTTATTTAGAAAATATTTATTAGACTTGAAAAGATGCATGCTAGTTTAAAAGATAAATGCCGTATTTGCTAGAATTAGTTATTATGCGAATAGAAAAGGTAAGAAAAATGGTAGGATTAAACCTAAGGCTAAACTATAAATTGCTCTTATTTAAATACCATGTTGTGGTAGGATAAATGCTTAAAATCATTTATCTTGGAATGATTCAATCATTTGTGTGAAATGAGAATATTGTTGAGAAATGTTTGGGAAAGGATGATTTAAAGATAGCGCATCAAGGATGATGCTTAATAGGAAATGATTTTCCTCTTATCCCAAAATCTTTCCGACTAGGGAGATATTTTGTCGGTTAGTGCGATATGGCACGGTTTGAAATCGGGCTAAAATATAAATTCTCCTAGTCTAAGGACTGCTCATCCTATAATCCTATGAATCGAGCCATTACAAGATGCGACCTCGAGCGGTATGGGGCGGGCCCGATCGTTGGCCCTCGTGGTTGATGGTCTTGTGGCGAAACATCGTCAGGTGCGTAGCCTCTCGAGGGTAAAGCGTACCGCTCTGCGAGAAGTTAAAAGCATCATGATAGCCGTGCTTTCGCGGTTATGGCGCCTTGAAGGACTGATTATATGGTAGCTCCTTCATTTTAAAATCAATTTAGAAAAGGGTTTTGAACAAATGATTTAAGATAAGTAAGGTTTGAGAAGGATTTCGTTTGAGCTAGGGGCCACCGTGATATTCGAAATGGGTAACGACCTATCGGAAAGTGTCGCATGAATGGACCTAGCGGTTTTGAGAAAAGAAAAGAAGAAAGGATTTTGTTCTTGCGATGGCACCGAGGCCAAGTGGCGAGAACTGTTTGAGAAAAGCCCAAAGAAAATATGGAGATTCAATGTTTCTAAATCGCTTTGTCAAAACTAGGCTAATAACCGCAATTTCATAAAACCGCCTAAGCCATCCATTTGTACTAAACCCCATCAAGATATATCCTCGACTTCTTTGAGTACCTTTGTACTCACCCCTATTTCTCCTTCCCTCTTCCAAAATTTTCAACAATCGAGCGCCTCGACTCTCCATCCGAGGAGGACCAGGGACTACGAGGAGGAGGAGGACTTCGAGGACGAAGAGTAGGGTTGTGTCACGCCTGCCGCCGCTGTGGGAATAGTCTAGTCGCTAGAATAAATCGTGCCATGTTAGGCTCTGCGTTACCGTGTGTGTAACGCAGCAGTATCTTAACTGCGTGCGTGCTTGATGTATTAAATCAGGACTTCTGTGGGGCGCTTAGTCCCCTATGTTGTAATAATGTAACTCGAAGGCAATGTACCATTATTGTTGTTAAATTGTGTGTACTAGCCATGATCTTACGGGACTAATCTTGTATGCACAATTAGGATTGATCAATTAGACCGGTCCCGACACTAAGCTGAGTAGAGTCACATTACCGCGGTGGGTGCTCGAATCGAGTAAATCGACCTCGTCTTTGTGGTTCGTATTTCCTCTCTTTCTTTCTTACCTTTATCTTGAGGACACACCCAGATCACCAAGTCGCATCGGGCCCTTGTCCGGAAGGCGGCATGCCCTAGCCCTCCGCAGCTTAGCGCTACCCGGTTCTTGAGAAGGGTCGTCGTTGGGCCTCGCTCAACTACAAATTAAATCTGCGGTCCGTGGACCACCGCTCTTCAGGCGTGATTCCCAGACACCGACAATTGGCGCCCGCCGTGGGGCCATGACTAGCCCTCGGCCTCCGTTCCTCGCACGCGTCGAGATTCCGAACAGCGACGAGGCTCGGACCTCGAGTTCGATGAGTGCGACGATCTGGACGATCTGGTCCCGTCGTACGACGGCTGGCGGGAGGAGTACCTCGCCGAAGCCGGGGCCGATGAGATGGAGGTCGATGCCTCTCTCGCCCCAGGGGTAGAGTTTCGCCCCGAGGAATCGCTCCCTGAGCTGGACCCCTCCGTCACCCATGTCAGCGAGACTCCCATGGAGTTCGAGCTGCTAGGTGACTCCGCCACTTTCGCTGGCAACACCGGGACGTTTCCTCCGGCCTCACGCACGTCCCGCTGCGTCTTCGCAGCCGCGGTCGACGCGGACGCAGGAGATGGGGAGGCCTAGGAGCAGCTGCGTCGTCGCGCTGCGGCCCGGGTGTTCTTCAACGATGCTGTCCGTCGCGTCATGGATGGGATCTGCGAGGAGGACCGTCGTCTGCGCACCCCGCAGGGTCGCCAGCCGGTTGACTCCCTCGTGGAGACCATGATGAACCCACTCCTGCGCAGCCAGCAGAGGGCGCGCGCCATCACCACGGTCATCCGTGACCTGGAGAAGGATCCCCGCGGCTTCACTATGGCAGATCTATGTCCGGCCATCGACGAAGGTGTAGGCATTATCACCTGCGGCATCGACCAGCACGAGCAGCAGACCTACGGCGATCGCCCGGACATTTGGCACGGGAACGAGTCCGACCGCCGCGGCGTTGAAACCGTTTCGGGATGGCGCTTCAGAGCATTCCGCCGTCGCCCCAGCCGATCGCGCCCGGACCTGAGCGGCCTCCTCGGCGGAGGATCATCCGTGCCGGCGGGTGTTCTCCGCTGGGCCCGCCGGGACGCCTCGCCCGAAGGCTGCGCGGATGCCCGCATTCTCCCGCTCTCGTGAAGCGCCATGGCGCCGAGGTTCAAGCCCGACCAATCGAGAAGTTTGGCGGGGCAAGAACCCCGAGGAGTTCCTCTCCATCTACACCACCGCCGTCCGAGCCATGGGGAGAAGAGGCCGTCATGGTCAACTACTTTCCCACGGTGTTCGAGGGCATGGCGGACGACTATTCAACCAGCGGCTGGCTCTATCCGTGGCTGGTCCCAACCGCGGGATGCCCTCGCGCTAGCTTCCAGGGTGCTACGCCCGCTCTGGGCGCCCCTGGATCTCAAACTCGTGGTGCGGCGAGGCGATGAAAGTCTCGAGTTTTGTGTGCGGTTCGTCGAGCCCGCAACACGATCCCCTCAGATCTCGAGATGAGGCCATCGCCGAGGCCTTCAAGGATGGTGTGAGGGACGGCGCTACACCGAGGACCTCGAGCTCCACCCGGTCAACACCGCAGCGAGCTCTTCCGCGCCGCCGCCCTCTCGTCAACGCCTCGAGGCGGTGGGCGCAAGAGGGTCGTCTGAAGAAGAAGGCTAAAATCGGCGACGGCCCGCAAAACCAAAGCGAACAAGAAGAAGAAGCGGCGAGGCGACCGGCTAAGTTCATCGCCGCCGTCGAGCCCGACTAGCCAGTGCCCGCCGCCACGCCTCGCCAATCGCGCCAATCGCCCGCCGCCTCGGCGTCCGGCCGGCGCCCGCTAAAGGCGGCCGCAGCGCGCCTCCCTCGCTAGAGGCGGGCTGCTTGCGGCGGCGAGGGCACCCTGTGGTCGGCCTCCCGTCCTGCAGCAGAACAAAGGTGAGGACCAGTTCCACGACCCTAGCCTCTTCTGCCTTCATCAACGCCCGCCACGAAGCTGCGCAATCGCCGCACATGGGCCCGCCACCGGAGATTTTTCGTTGGTCGCGGTCCCATGCTGGCTCGCCGAGGGCGCGCCACGGCGCCCACCCCTGTGGCGGCCAGGATTTGGGCTTTCCTGAGGCCCATGGCCACGTCGCCGTCATCTTCGGCGGCACGTCAGCCTACACCTCTCGTCGCGAGCTCAAGCCCGCGTCCCGTGAGGTCCTCCACATCTCCTGCGGCAAGCCAGCGAAATCCCTGCCTTGGTCCAGCAAAGCCATCACCTTTTAGTGATTTGATCGCCGTAGAACTCTCAAACCCCAAGGCGCCTCACGGTACTCTGCCCCACCATTGGCAATACCGGGTCGACCGCGTCCTCGTGGACAGCGGGGCTCGCTGACATCATCACGGCCAGCGTCCTAGGCCTCATGCGGGTCCCGCTCCAAGATCAAGGACATCACCGTCCCTTTCCACGGGATTGTCCCAGATCGTCGCCGCCCGTTAGGCGGTCGTCTTTGCCCGTCACGTTCGGCTCCTCCGCCAACTTCGAGCGGAGTACATCACCTTCGAGGTGGTGGAAGCGAGCTCCCTACAACGCCATCTTGGGGCGCCCGCTCTCCAAGTTCATGGTGGTCTCCCACCACGCCTACCATTGCACGAAGATGGCACCCAAAGTCATCACCGTCCGGGGCAACCACAGATTTGCCCTTGATTGCGACGAGACCGCGCTAGCCATGGTAGGACAGCTCCCTACCCGTGGTCCCAGCAGCAAGGAGCGCTCCACAGCGCGCCCAAGGGTGGCACTGCAGCCACAGGAGCCCACCAAAACCGTCGTCCTCACGGAGTCAGACCCCTCCAAGGTGGTCCACGTGGGGACAACCCTCGAGCCTCAATAGGAACTCGAGCTCATTACCTTCCTCCGGGCTAACAAGGACGCGTTTGCATGGGAGCCGTCTAATATGCCCGGGGTCCCAAGGGAGGTGATCGACCACAGGCTAGCTGTCCGGCCTGACAAGAAACCGGTGAGGCAGTGTCAGAGGCGTGTCCCCGACTGGAAGGCTAAGATCATCCAAGATCAGCTAGGCAAGCTGCTTCGAGCGGGCTTCATCCGCGAAGTTCAGCACTCCGATTGGCTTGCGAACCCAGTCGTCGTCCAGAAGAAAGGAGGCAAATGGCGCATGTGTGTCGATCACCACGACCTTGATTCCGCCTGCCCCAAGGATAACTTTCCCATTCCACGATAGATCGGCTAGTTGGCGCTTCTGGCAGATTCAATTTGATGAGTTTCTGGATGCTTATTCGGTTACCATCGGATCGCGTTGTGTAAAGAGGACGAAGAAAAACCGCCTTTATAACGCCTTCGGCATATTTTGCTACGACCATGTCCTTCGTCTCGAAATCTGGCGCCCACGTTCGGCGTCTCATGCAAAAACTCTCCACGATCAAATAGGCATAGCGTAGAAGTCTCGTCGGCGATATCGTAGTCAAAAGCAAGGATGCCCGTGACCACGTGTCCGACCTAGTGAGACCTTTGTGACTGAGACAACCCGGGTCAAGTTAAACCCGAGAAGTCGTCTTTGGCGTCAAGTCCGCATGCTCTAGGCTACGTGTCGGTAGGCGAGCATCGGTCGCGAACCCGAAAAGATCGAGGCCGTCGAAAAGATGAGGTCGCCGACCTGTGTAAAGGACATCCAGTCCCTCACGGGCAAAATGGCGGCCTTAAGCCGTTTCATCTCCCGCCTTGAAGACTGAAGCGCGCCTTTCTGCAAGCTCCTGCGCAAGCACGATAGTTTTGAGTCGACTAAGGAAGCCGAGGCCGCGTTTCTGCAACTCAAGCAATATCTCGCCTCGCCACCCGTCCTCACTACTCCCAAGCTCGGGGAAGCCCTCTTGCTATACCTCTCGGTGACACCAAACGCCGCAAGCGCGGTCTTTGGCGATGAAACGAGAAGGAAGCAACGATCCGTTACTATGTGGCGAAGTACTCACCGGGCAAAGGCGTTATCCCGACCTTCGAAGCGTGCTATGCTTTGCTGATGGCCTCGCGCAAGTTGCGTCACTATTTTCAAGCCCACCAAGTCATTGTCCCGACTACTTACCCGATCAAGGACATTCTCCGAAACCTGGAGGCCACTGGCCGAGTCGCGAAGTGGGGAGTCGAGTGGATGAATTCGACATCCGGTTTGTATCGAACCGCGATCAAGGCCTAGGCCTGGCTGATTCGTCGCAGAATTGACCAGCCGGACGAGCAAGAGAGGATCTCGTGTCAAGGCAGGCGGAAGCTCGGTGGACTCTGTTCTTTGGCGGTTCACACCACCGGCGTCGATCGGTATCGTTCTCATCTCCCCAACGGAGAGCGACTCCAGCACGTCATACAAATACACTTTGCGGCTACGAACAACGCCGCAGAGTATGAAGCCCTAATTGCGGGCCTACGAGCATGCGCTGCGCTCGACATTAAACGACTTGTTGCGAAAGGGGATTCGCAGCTCATCGTCCGCCAGGTCAAAGGAGTTTCAGGCAACTGACGACTCGATGGCGCGGTACCTGGCGGAAGTGAGGAAACTGGAGAAGCGTTTCACGAGCTTCGAAATCAGCTACATTCCCAGGGAAGAGAATGTAACATCCCAAATTTTTAAACCCAATTTGGCACGTCAATTAATTTCTTAAAATGCATAATTTAAAAATGTTAATCATTTATTTATATTGCATCATGGCATCATCATTTCATGCATCATCACGAAAATAAGCGGTGCATTTAAAATCTCCAAAGTAAAAATATTTTGGAAGGTTTTAGTAAATCGTTAATCGATAACATTTTCTTTAAGCAAATCCGTGTGGAATTTTGGAAAGGTGTTATTAAATTTTGGGAATTAAAGTATTATTGTATTTAAAAGACTATTTGAAAGAGATATGCATTTGGAAAATCGAGAAAAATTTAAAGGCCTTCTATTCTCCTCTCGGCCCAAGTCTCGGCCACTTCTCCTCTCTCCTTCCTTTCCCCGCCCCACCTCTTTTCCTCGATGATAATGACGCAGCAGTCGCCCCGACCGTTCTAGCGCCACCGCCCAAAGACGCCACTACCTCCTCTTTGCGCCATGAGTGTTGCGCCCACAGCAAGCGGGCCCGCCTCGTCGACCTCTTCTCCTCCCCTGTTTTCTTCTTCCAGTGTCGCGATCGTCTCCGCCGATCGCCGCCGCATTGTGCTCTCTCTCCTCTCTCCGGGGCCTCGCCACCAAGCATTCCCACGAAATCGCCGCCCTACACTCTTCCGCGGACCCTCTCCGTCCCCTACCCCTTTCCTTGTCTTATCGCCGGCGAACCACCCTCGCGTTCAATCGTTCACCTACACGGCACCGGCGGAATCGGCGCCGGCGTTCGCCAAGCCAGCAGCGTCGCGTCGAGGTCGTTCGATCTTGAGCTCGCCTATAAATGGGTATCGCTACCTCCGCGCCTTTGCTTTGCGCCCAAGACGGACGTACACCGAGCCGGTGCGTTGCTCCTTCTCTCCGCGTCGTCGCCCGTTACTCGTGGTTCGCGCGATTTTCCACACCAACCTCATCGTGCATTTGGCGCAGTCGTTCCGTGGAACTCGCGCCGTTGATTTGGAGCCGGGTGGCCCACTCGCGTGTTCCCGAGCCCACGCCGCCGCCGCCGTGGTCTCGCCGCTTTGGCCATCTCGCTTGTTCGGTGAGCTCACCAATCGTTTTATTCCTCCCGTTGTTGCTCGCAACGAAGGGATTGAGTTAGGGCCTCGTCTTTCGCCGCGGCGCCATGACACCGTGATACTCCGTCGCCGTGACTCGTTCTTGCGCCGCCTCCGTGCATTTCTTGCGCCGCCGAGGCACCGTCGCGTTGTCTCGCCCTCTCTCTCTCCCAATGAGCCCAATTGGTCTCCAATAGCGGGAACTGCCGCCGCCGTGAGCAACATCGCCGCCGCCGGGACTCCTCTTTTTTCCCCTCTTCACTGCTGCGAGACGCTGCCATGTGGGACCCACGGTCACCAGCGTAGCTGCCTCGCTCCACATGGCGGTGCCAAGCCAGCGCCTCCGTGTTGAGCCTCTGGCCGAGCCGACCCATTACCAAAAAGCCTCCTTTTCATTTTATCTCTTTTGCTTTTCTGAGTAATCCTTATTTGTTACCTAAAATACTTGCTAAAAATAGTTAGTGCATGATAAAAATTCTGTAAAAATTAGTAAAATTACTTTATTAGTTTCTAACACAGGAAAATTATGTATTTGCATGTCATGCATGTGGGATTCACTTGTTGGTTAAATAACTAGCTTTAGGTGCATTATTTCATGTGCATGTGAGAAGTGGTCATATTGTCTCTTTTAAAATGAAAATAAAATACTTTGCAAGTCCCTGACCTTGGAAAATAATTGTTTCCATACCATCCATGCAGTTTGCACTTGTTAAAAGTATTCATGATTTAGTAATGGCCTCATTCCATGTGTGCATTAACCATTTAGCATCATGTTTCCTTTAAATGAAAATACATGAAACATGGAGTTGCTGCATTTCCTTAAAAACAACATGGCATAAAATATTTTACTTATGTGGTTGTATTGCTTTGCATGCGTGTGCGCGTTTAGGAGGTCAAGCCCTCGAAGACCCGATCGACGACGTCCCCTTCGCTTTTCCCGGAACCGATCAAGGCAAGTCCCCCTTTGATCATATTGAGAAGCCATTTTCGGTTATTCAGAAAATGTTATTAGACTTGAAATTATGCATGCTAGTTTAAAAGTTAAATGCCGTATTTCCTAGACTTAGTTATCATGACCGAATATATAGCAAGGTAAGAAATATGGTAGGATTAAACCTAAGGCTAAAATATGAATTGCTCTTATTTATATGCTTTGATTGTGGTAGGATAAATGCTTAAAATCATTTATGCGGAATGATTCAATCATTTGTGTGAAAGGCGAATGTTTTGAGAAATGGTTGGAAAAGGGTGATTTAAAGATAGCGCATCAGGGGTGATGCCGAGTGGGAAATGATTTTCCTCTTACCCCCAAAATCTTTCCGACTAGGGAGATATTTTGTCGGTTGGTGCAGAAGGCACCATGTTTTGAAACTGGGCTAAAATATCAAATCTCCCCTAGTCTAAGGACTGCTCATCCTATGATCCTATGAATCGAGCCATTCTGATGCGACCTCGAGCCCCGGAATGGGACGGGCCCGATCGTTGGCCCTCGCGGTTGATGGTCTTGTGGCGAAACATCGTGCTGGTGCGTAGCCTCTCGAGGGTAAAGCGTACCCACTCGCAGAGTTAAAAGCGCTCATGATAGCCGTGCTCGCGTTATGAGCGTCTTGAAGGGTGATTATATGGTAGTTTCTTCATTTTTAAAATAAATTTAGAAAAGGGATTTTGAAGGAAGGATTTGAGATGAGTAAGGATTTGAGAAGGATTTCGTTTGAGCTAGGTGCCACCGGTGATATCCCGAAATGGGTATCGGCCTATCGGAAGTGTCACGCGGAATGGACCTAGCGAGTTGAAAAAAGAAAAGAAGAAAGAATTTTGTTCTTGCTATGGCACCGAGGCCAAGTGGCGAGAACCGCTTGAGAAGAGCCCAAAGAAAACGTTGAGATTTAAAGTTTGAAATTGCCTTGTCAAAACTAGGTTAAGCAAGCTGCGACTTCCGCAAATATCCTAAACCTTCCTTGTAATGAACCGCATTTGCACAATTCGACTTGCAGTACAATTTGTACTCACCATCCTTTTCTCCCTCTCTTTTCAAAACTTCAACAATTTGGTCCATCCGAGTATGGCCCGCCGTCCGAGGAGGAGGACCGGATTACGTCGAGGCGTTCTCAGGAAGAGTATGAAGATTAGGGTTACGCTGCCCTCTGACCTCCGTGCTCGTGGGATGAATAAAATTCTAGATGTTGTATTAGGCTTGTATCGTTGTGTACTCGATTTGCGACTGCGAGCCGTTGTATGTTGGTTGTCTTGGACTATGTTCCGTTTGTAATAATAGTATCGTTAGCCTTTGTTCCGCTTACGTATATCTGTGTGTACTAGCCATGATCCTTGGGACTAGTACGGGTTTACGCAGGTGGAATCCGATCTTGTAAATCGGGTGCCGACAGAATTGGTATCAGAGCCAGGCTCTTATTGGCCCTAGGACGTAGCCCTAGAAATTAGAGACCATATAATTTTTAAAAGAAATAATTGTTAAATATATTCTTATTCTTCGCAATCTATCTTTGACTGATGATCTTTTGGAAACTTGTAGATGCGGCGTTAGCTTCCGGCCTTGGTGTTAGCTACGGAGGTTTCGTCGCGCCACCTTCTTGCGATCTTGAAAGCACGCTATTTTGGTGACCCCATGTACCATGGTGCCATTGCTCCACGCAAGGGACGCACATCTTTGGGTGGTGTCGTCACCATCTTCTTCTTAAGCCCCCACCTACCCGGGTCCGTTCACTACTCGCCACTCGCGTCCGCTCGGACGCCATCCAGGGCGTGTCGGACTTGCTCTACACCGACTCATGATGCATTCACGCGTGGTCGCGTCTCCCGCTTCGCTTCTTTCCTCTCTTTGCCGCCAGACGAGCTGATCACCACGCCAGACGGCCGAGGGTGAGCGACTTCGACGGTGTACCACCTTGCCGAGCTCGTCCAATCCACGACGACGTACACCATCGCCTGCGGGAGTTGAATTCCGCCTCGACGCCAACCGCCACCGGACTGATCAAGAAGGAGTGCGCGACCTTAAAAGCGCGACTCCCATCACTTGGTGGAGAAGATCCACCTTCGCAAGAGGCTCCGTGAGTTGGTTCGCGAGAACCGGCGTCTCGAGGAATGCCGCTTCTTCCTCGGGACTCCTACTCCTGCCGCCGTCCTCGCGCCCAAGGAGAAGGATGTCGGCTCGACTCAAGCTCGAGCCCAAGGATCCCGCTGATCTTCCCTGTGCTCCTTCGAGCTCACCTCGAGAATCTTCGGTTGGATCTGGTCCAAGCGGAGTGAGGGCGCCGCCTCTACCCTTGTCGAGCTTGTGGCATTCCCACGATGGTTAGATTCGCCGCCGCTGGTTGGCAGCCCGCCGTCGACATCGATGATGATGAAGAAGAAGAAGACCCGTCGAGTTGGTTTCGAGTCCGACTATGAGCGGGTTTAGCTCATAGTCCCCCTACCTTTGCAAGAGTCATTTGTCACCCTTTCTTTTCTTTTCTTTTGCTTTATGTCTTGTCCGCCGCTTTCTTTGCGGTCCCCCCACTCAAATAATCGGCCGCCTCCTTAAAGAGGGCGCCCCCGTGTGTTAAATCGCCCCTTTGTTGCCTGCTTGCCGCCTCGCCGCACCCACACGCCGCGCCGCCTACTGCTTGGCTGCTTCTTTGTCAGCCCGCCGAAGTTTCCCTGCCGTGCAGCCTTTGCTTCTCCGGCCCGATGAGGAGGAGGCGGAGATCCGCTCCGTGAGTCCTCTCGCCCGCTCACTTGATCCTCCTCGCCGCGCTCCGTTCATGAGTCCTCGCCGCTCGGTGAGCTCTCGCCCTCCGCGAGTCCCTCGCCATTCTCTCGAGTCCTCCTCGCCGCCTCCTGCTCATGAGTCCTCGCCGCTCGGTGAGCTCTCGCCGCTCCGCGAGTCCCCCTCGCCATTCTCTGAGTCCTCCTCGCCGTGTTCCAAGTCCTCGTCGTTCCCGAGTCCTCGCCTCGGCTGAGCCGAGCGAGTTCCCATGTTCCTCGAGGAGATGAGGCACTTCATTGTGGATCACCGTGGTAACCATCCTCACTGTGGTTGGTGCTTACAGTGGGCCTGTGTATCGATCCTACTAATCGCTCGGTGCTGTCTCAGAAACCGTAGGTAGTTAGCTCATGATTTGGGGTGACGTCTTCGGCTTGGGTACCGCGCCCTATTGTACCCTGAAAACTATTATTTTATGTATGTGAGTGTGCACCGTGCCAAGTTTGCATATTTTAACTCATGTCTTGGAAAAATCTGGGTTTTAGCTCTTTCCCCTTATTGTCTCTCGTCCTCTTGGCAAGCAGATGGTGATTTCAAGCCCGTCTTTGGCGTGGTGACTTTATCCGTGGTCGAGCCTGTGGTGGTGCCGCTTAGCGAGCTAGTGGGCCCCGCCGACTTGGGAGGTTAGCCCAAACAGCCCCTGCTCCAGCCCGATCTTCCGTTGGAGGGCCACCCCGTGAGCTCAACCTTTTTCCCTCTCCAGCGCCACAAATACTCCCCCAGAACCCCCAAGAAAATCCACGAGAGAACCCTCAAGAAAACCCCCAAGAGAACCAAGCCGAGTCTCCCCACCTTCCACCGCTCCCTCCTAGAGATCCCACTGCAAGAGAGATCTTGGAGATGCAGTTCCAGATGTTCCGAGAGCTTATGAGAGAGAGAAATAATGCCCCTATTCCTCCACCCGTGCCACACCATCCACCTCCTGCCAGTTCCCGTGTTAACAATTTCCTAAGAGCCAACCCTCCCAAGTTCGGTGGTTCTGCTGATGCCATGGAGGCAGCAGATTGGTTAAAGGCCATTGAGAAATGTTTGATCATGTTCCAATGCGGAGACCTGGAGAGTGTTCAGCTCGCAGCATATCAGCTTACTGGAGTTGCGTCAGCCTGGTGGGACACTTTTTGTGAGTCTCATGATGCTCCTGAGACTATCACCTGGGATGAGTTTGTTGAGGCATTTGAGGAAAATTATGTCCCCGACAGCTCAAAGGAGGCTAAGAGGCGTGAGTTTCATGCCTTAGTTGAGGTAACATGACGATGCATGAGTATCTCACTCGCCACTCTGCTGGCTCGTTATGTGCCCGTGATGTGAGGAGCGATGCTGACAAAATCTACTTCTTCAAGAAGGGTATGGACCCTGAGATCCGAGCCTTGATCGATTCCACTGAGTTCACCACCTTCAAGCAGTTGTTTGCCAGTGCCGTGAAGCAGGAGGAGAATCGTCGTCAGTGTTTGGCTGCTAGGAAGAGAAAGAGAGCCCAGCAGGATGGCCATCCTAGCTCTCGCCCCAAGGGACACCGCACCCGTGGTCGTGCGCCTGCTATTCCTCCTCGCCCACGTTCTCAGTGGGTGATGCCTCGCCCAGCGCCGCAGTCAGCTCCACCGGTCCGCACCCAGATGTCAGCTCTTCCCAAGAAGGATCATCCGAGCATCAAGTGCTTCGATGTCGCCAGATGGGACACTACGCCAGGTTCTTGTCCCAATAAAGGTGCCGTGTCCGCACAAGGTCAAGCCAAAGTGGTGTTGCCAAGACCCGCGAATTTCATGCCCGGCTACGTGGGAATTTTCCGCAGCCGTGAATGTCGCTTCATTGGGCGTGGTCGGGTGAACCACGTCGATCTTGAGGACGCCCACGCGAATTTCATGCAGTTGATGGGTAAGTTTCACATCAACTCAATCCCGCCATCGCATTATTTGATTACGTGCAACGATTCATTTATTGTTTGCATCATTTGCTAAAATCATGGTCTTGAAGTAAGTGCATTAAAGAAACCTATGCCGATTAAATCCTGGAAAAGTCATTCGTACCATGTTGATGTGCCCCGATGTTTGCATTGAAATTGAGGGTGTGGATTTTTAGCGCACCTAGTGGTCATTGATTCAAAAGGGATAGAAGTGATACTAGGCATGGATTGGTTAGCCAAATATAAGGGTCATATTGACTGTGCCTCTAAAACGGTCAAGTTGACTAGTGGTGATGGTCAGGAAATTCAATTTGTTGCTAACTCCGGTTCCGAGAATCTGATTGCCCTAAATAAGTTGGAAGGGTCTGATCTGAAGAATATGCCTATCTTGCGGGAATTTCCTGATGTGTTTCGAAGAGTTGCTGTGCATGCCGCCGAGAGAGATGTTGAGTTTGTTATTGACTTAGCTCTGCATCTGCGCCTATCTCCCAAAGGTCAGACTCTTTCCGCCAATCTAATGGCTGAGTTAAAGAAACAGATCAAAGAGTTGCAAGAGAAAGGATTTATACGCCCTAGTGCGTCACCTTGGGGTGCTCCAGTTATTTTTGTGAAAAAGAAGGATGGATCCCTGAGGATGTGTGTGGACTATAGGTCACTTAATGAGGTGACCATTAAGAACAAATACCCTCTGCCTCGCATTGATGATCTATTTGATCAGTTGAAAGGAGCCTCTATTTTCTCAAAGATTGATCTAAGGTCTGGTTACCACCAAATCAGAATCAAGGAGTCTGATATTCCTAAGTCAGCTTTCACTACTCGGTATGGTCTGTATGAGTTCACTGTCATGTCTTTTGGTCTTACCAATGCTCCTGCTTATTTCATGAACTTGATGAACAAAGTATTCATGGATTTCCTTGATAAATTTGTGGTTGTGTTCATTGATGACATTCTAATCTATTCCAAGTCTGAAGAAGAGCATGAGATTCACTTGAGGATGGTTCTAGAAAGGTTAAGGGAGCATCAATTGTTCGCCAAGCTGAGTAAGTGTGAATTTTGGATGAAAGAAGTGTCTTTCCTTGGTCACTTCATTTCTGCTGAAGGTGTTGCTGTGGATCCTGAGAAAGTAGCATCTGTGGTTGACTGGAAGCAACCGAAGTCTGTGACTCAAGTCAGAAGTTTCCTTGGTTTGGCGGGGTATTACCGCCGATTCATCGAAGGGTTCTCCAAAATAGCCCGACCGATGACCAATTTGTTGAAGAAAGAAAAGAAGTTTGAATGGACCGCCAGTTGTGAAGACAGTTTTCAAGAGTTGAAAAGGCGTCTAACTTCAGCCCCTGTGCTAGTTTTGCCTGATATTCGCAAAGACTTTGAGATTTTCTGTGATGCATCTCGTCAAGGTCTTGGTTGTGTCCTTATGCAAGAAGGAAGGGTGGTGGCTTATGCATCTCGCCAGCTTAAGCCACATGAGCAAAATTACCCTACCCATGATTTGGAATTAGCTGCTGTTGTGCATGCCCTGAAAATTTGGAGGCATTATCTCATGGGAAATCGCACTGAGATATTCACTGACCATAAGAGTCTTAAGTACATTTTCACCCAGCCTGACCTGAATCTAAGGCAAAGGCGTTGGTTGGAG
Source organism: Raddia guianensis (assembly GCA_036346415.1). Classification (NCBI taxonomy): domain Eukaryota; kingdom Viridiplantae; phylum Streptophyta; class Magnoliopsida; order Poales; family Poaceae; genus Raddia; species Raddia guianensis. Next base: position 33,891,581 of record CM070534.1, read on the forward strand.
TTAATCAAGGATTATGATGTGGGAATTCACTATCACCCTGGCAAAGCCAATGTGGTGGCTGATGCTCTAAGCCGCCGTCCCGCTTGTAATCACCTTCGGAGTGAGGAGATGTCGCCGGGCCTGTGTGAAGAATTTCTTAAGATGAATCTTGGAATGGTAAAAGTTGGTGGTTTGAACTCGATGGAATTGCAGCCCACCTTGTTGAATCAAATAAAGGAAGCCCAAAAGAATGATGAAGAAGTTCAAGAGATCAAAGGCAGAATGCTGAAAGATAAAGCACCAAATTTTTCTGTTGATAATGAAGGTGTGCTTTGGTTTAAGAAAAGGATCTTTGTGCCTGGTGCCAGCGCTCTAAGAGAGCTCATCCTTAGGGAAGCTCATGACAGCCCCATTTCCATACACCCTGGTAGCACCAAGATGTATTCGGATTTGAAAAGTTCAGATTGGTGGGCGGGCATGAAAAGAGAGGTCGCAGAATTTGTGGTCCGTTGATATTTGCTAAAGAGTGAAGGCAGAGCACCGGCGTCCCGCAGTCTGTTGGTGACCTTTGAAAATTCCAGAGTGGAAGTGGGAAGAAATTGGAATGGATTTCATTGTTGGTCTTCCGAGGACCCAAGCGGGCCACGACTCTATTTGGGTCATCGTTGACAGGTTGACCAAGGTGGCCCACTTTGTTCCAGTTCGCACCACCTATACTGGAGGCAAGCTCGCCGAATTGTACATGAGCCGAATTGTGTGTCTCGCATGGTGTGCCTAAAAGATCGTGTCGATCGGGTGCGCAGCTCACTTCAAAGTTTTGGGATTAAGCTCCACGAGTCGCTTGGGACTCGATGAATTTTAGCACGACTTTTCACCCTCGGTGATGGGCGATCGAAGAGTAAATCAGATTTTGAAGATATGTTGAGAGCTTGTGCTCGTCAGCGCCTACCGCTTGGGATAAGCAATTGCCCTATGCCGAGTTTGCATACAACAACAATCATCACCCGATCCAGATGGCTCCTTTTGAAGCTTTGTATGGAAGGAAGTGCGAAACTCCCTTGTATTGGCAAGAGACCGTGAGTCAAAAATATTTGGGTTGGATATTTTGCAAGAGGTCAAGAGCGAGTCAAAGTGATCCAAAGAGAGGTTAAAAGCGGCTCGGTCCATGTAAGAGTTATGCCGATAACCGTCGACGGATTTGAAATTTGCCGTTGGAGATTTTGTGTATTTGCGTGTCTCCCCTTAAAGGCATGCGAGATTCCGTGTAAGTGGCAAGTTAGCTCCAAGGTTTATTGGTCCTTTCAAGGTTCTTGCTCAAGAGGTGAAGTGGCATATCGCTTGAACTTCCCGAGTATCCGGCGGTGTGCAGTGTGTTTCATGTTTCTCGCTTGAAGAAATGTCTGCGAGTTCCTGAAGAGCAGTTGGTTCCTGAGGTATTGGATTTGCAACCTGATCTGTCCTTCAAGGAATACCCAGTCAGAATTTTGGATGTGGCAATTCGCAAAACCCGTAGCAAGGCTACGCGTTTTTGCCGAGTTCAGTGGAGTAATCATTCTGAGGCTGAGGCCACTTGGGAGCGTGAGTCAGATCTTCAGGCTGAGTTTCCAGAGTTGTTTCCGGAAGAATCGGAATCTCGAGGACGAGATTCACCATAAGGGGGGGAGGTTTGTAACATCCCAAATTTTTAAACCCAATTTGGCACGTCAATTAATTTCTTAAAATGCATAATTTAAAAATGTTAATCATTTATTTATATTGCATCATGGCATCATCATTTCATGCATCATCCTGAAAATAACTGGTGCATTTAAAATCTCCAAAGTAAAAATATTTTGGAAGGTTTTAGTAAATCGTTAATCGATAACATTTTCTTTAAGCAAATCCTGTGGAATTTTGGAAAGGTGTTATTAAATTTTGGGAATTAAAGTATTATTGTATTTAAAAGACTATTTGAAAGAGATATGCATTTGGAAAATCGAGAAAAATTTAAAGGCCTTCTATTCTCCTCTCGCCCAAGTCTCGGCCCACTTCTCCTCTCTCCTTCCTTTCCCCGCCCCCACTCTTTTCCTCGATGGGCCGACGCTGTCGCTTGCCAAATTCTAGCGCCACCGCCCAAAGACGCTTACTTCTCCTCTTTTACCATGAGTGTTGCGCCCACAGCAGCGGGCCCGCCTCGTCGACCTCTTCTCCTCCCTGTTTTCTTCTTCCCAGTGTCATGATCGTCTCCGCTTGATCGCCACAGGTTCTCTCTCTCTCTCTCCGGGGCCTCGCCAGCCCGCATTCCCACGAAATCGCTCGCCCCTACACTCTTCCGCCGGACCCCTCTCCGTCCCCTACCCCTTTCCTTGTCTTATCGCCGGCCGAACCACCCTCGCGTTCAATGCGTTCACCTACACGGCACCGGCCGGAATCGGCGCCGGCGTTCGCCAAGCAGCGTCGCGTCGAGAGGTCGCTTCGATCTTGAGCTCGCCTATAAATGGGTATCGCTACCTCCGCTGCCCTTGCTTTGCGCCGCCAAGATCGGACGTACACCGAGCCGGTGCGTTGCTCCTTCTCTCCGCGTCGTCGCCGTTACTTCGTGGTTCGCGCGATTTTCCACACCAACCTCATCGTGCATTTGGCGCGGGTCGTTCCGTGGAACTCGCGCGCCGCTGATTTGGAGCCGGGTGGCCCACTCGCGTGTTCCCGAGCCCACGCCGCCGCCGCCGCCGTGGTCTCGCCGCCGCCATCTCGCTTGTTCCGGTGAGCTCACCAATCGTTTTATTCTCCCGTTGTTGCTCGCAAATCCGGGATTGAGTTAGGGCTCGTCTTTCGCGGCGCCATGACACCGTGATACTCCGTCGCCGTGACTCGCTGCGCCGCCGCCTGCGCATTTCTTGCGCCGCCGAGGCACCGCTGCGTTGTCTCGCCCTCTCTCACTCCCAACCGAGCCCAATTGGTCTCCAATAGCCGGAACTGCCGCCGCCGTGAGCAGACATCGCCGCCGGGACTCCTCTGTTTTCCCCTTCTTCACTGCGCGAGACGCTGCCATGTGGGACCCACGGTCAGCCAGCGTAGCTGCCTCGCTCCCTTCATGCGGTGCCAAGCCAGCGCCTCCGTGTTGAGCCTCTGGCCGAGCCGCCCATTACCGAAAAAGCCTCCTTTTCATTTTATCTCTTTGCTTTTCTGAGTAATCCTTATTTGTTACCTAAAATACTTGCTAAAAATAGTTAGTGCATGATAAAAATTCTGTAAAATTAGTAAAATTACTTTATTAGTTTACGAACACAGGAAAATTATGTATTTGCATGTCATGCATGTGGGATTCACTTGTTGGTTAAATAACTAGCTTTAGGTGCATTATTTCATGTGCATGTGAGAAGTGGTCATATTGTCTCTTTTAAAATGAAAATAAAATACTTTGCAAGTCCCTGACCTTGGAAAATAATTGTTTCCATACCATCCATGCAGTTTGCACTTGTTAAAAGTATTCATGATTTAGTAATGGCCTCATTCCATGTGTGCATTAACCATTTAGCATCATGTTTCCTTTAAATGAAAATACATGAAACATGGAGTTGTTGCATTTCCTTAAAAACAACATGGCATAAAATATTTTACTTATGTGGTTGTATTGCTTTGCATGCGTGCGCGCTTTAGGAGGTCAAGCCCTCAAGACCCGATCGACGACGCCCCTTCGCTTTTCCGAACCGATCAAGGCAAGTCCCCTTTGATCATATTGAGAAGCCATTTTCGGTTATTCGAAAATGTTATTAGACTTGAAATTATGCATGCTAGTTTAAAAGTTAAATGTCAGTATTTCCTAGACTTAGTTATCATGACCGAATATATAGCAAGGTAAGAAATATGGTAGGATTAAACCTAAGGCTAAAATATGAATTGCTCTTATTTATATGCTTTGATTGTGGTAGGATAAATGCTTAAAATCATTTATGCGAATGATTCAATCATTTGTGTGAAAGGCGAATGTTTTGAGAAATGGTTGGAAAAGGGTGATTTAAAGATAGCGCATCGTGGGTGATGCCGAGGGAAATGATTTTCCTCTTACCCCAAAATCTTTCCGACTAGGGAGATATTTTGTCGGTTGGTGCGTAAGGCACCATGTTTTGAAATCGGCTAAAATATCAAATCTCCCTAGTCTAAGGACCGCTCATCCTATGATCCTATGAATCGAGCCATTCTGATCGACCTCGAGCCCCGGAATGGGACGGGCCCGATCGTTGGCCCTCGCGGTTGATGGTCTTGTGGCGAAACATCGTCTGGGTGCGTAGCCTCTCGAGGGTAAAGCGTACCCACTCTGCAGAGTTAAAACTGTCATGATAGCCGTGCTCGCGGTTATGAGCGTGCGAAGGGACTGATTATATGGTAGTTTCTTCATTTTTAAAATAAATTTAGAAAAGGGGATTTTGAAGGAAGGATTTGAGATGAGTAAGGATTTGAGAAGGATTTCGTTTGAGCTAGGTGCCACCGGTGATATCCCGAAATGGGTATCGGCCTATCGGAAGTGTCACGCGGAATGGACCTAGCGAGTTGAGAAAAGAAAAGAAGAAAGAATTTTGTTCTTGCTATGGCACTGAGGCCAAGTGGCGAGAACCGTTTGAGAAGAGCCCAAAGAAAACGTTGAGATTTAAAGTTTCGAAATTGCCTTGTCAAAACTAGGTTAAGCAACTGCGACTTCCGCAAATATCCTAAACCTTCCTTGTACTGAACCGCATTTGCACAATTCCGGACTTGCGAGTACAATTTGTACTCACCATCCTTTTCTCCCCTCTCTTTTCAAAACTTCAACAGCTGGTCCATCCGAGTATGGCCCGCCGTCCGAGGAGGAGGACCCGGATTACGTCGAGGAGGCGTTCTCCGAGGAAGAGTATGAAGATTAGGGTTACGCGTTCCTCTGACCTCCGTGCCTGTGGGATGAATAAAATTCTAGATGTTGTATTAGGCTTGTATCGTTGTGTACTCTGATTTGCGGCCTGCGAGCCGTTGTATGTTGGTTGTACTGGACTATGTTCCGTTTGTAATAATAGTATCGTTAGCCTTTGTTCGCTCAGATATCCGTGTGTACTAGCCATGATCCTTGGGACTAAATGCGGGTTTACGCAGTGGAATCCGATCTTGTAAATCGGTGCCGACAGAGAATGGCGAGGCCGATAAGCTCGCCAAGCTCGGATCCTCACAAGAACTGGCCCACCGGTGCTAGTCTGACACCTTTTAAAGCCCTCCATTCCTCCGGAGAGGAGGCCAAGGACGTCTGTTACCCCCAAACCGAGACATCCGTCTCGCCTCATTCCTCGAGCAAAGCACCTCTGGATGACGCCATTCATCCAGTTCTTGGAGCAGGGACATTGCCCGGGACGTTCTTGAGCGTTCCTAGCTAAAAAGGCAAGCAGAGCTTACACCGCACGGGCTTCTTTGTCTTGAAGGGGTGCTAATGGCGTGCTTTGTAAGTCGTTACCCAAGAAGAAGGTAAGTACCTTCTACCCGACATTCACGAGGGCACTGTGGCGCGCGCCGCACGCCGAGAACTCTCGTCGACAAAGCGTTCGCATGGGGTACTATCGCCCATCGCGATGAGTGACGCAGGTTTTAGTTAAGCGCCGCAAAAGCTCGCCAAGATTCGCGCTGGATGACGCGCAAATTACGACGAAGCCGCAAACAATTCCACTAGCGTGGCTGTTTGCGGTTTGGGGCATGGACCTCTTAGGACCATTCCTCAAAGGCCTTGGTGGCAGAACATACTTGTTCGTAGCCATCGACACCTTCACCAAGTGGATCGAGGCCGAGCCGGTCTCCAACATCACTGCAATTGCCACGGTACGTTTTTTCCGAAGCATCGTTGCAAGATTTGGTGTACCTAGCAGGATCATCGCTGACAATAGCACCCAATTCACGAGCCGGGAATTCAACGATTACTACGAGGAAATCGGTATGAAGCTCGCCCTTGCTTCTGTGGCCCACCCACAGAGCAACGGCGCGGCTGAACGAGCTAACGGACAACTAGTCCAAGGCATCAAAAAGAGAGTCTACGACGCCCTCAAGGCCAAACAGCAAGGTTGGGTCGACGAGCTACCGTCGATCCTCAGGCGGTCCGGACAACGACCACCAAGACTCAGGAGAAACTCCTTTCCGACTTCGTCTATGGCTCGGGCGGTCCTTCCGGCGAAATGAGACTAGGATCCGATCGCGTCGACTTCGCCCGACCGTGGTCAGCGACGAGGAGCGGCGGCTTGACCTCGATCTACTTGAGGCTCGCCGTGAGCAATCCCTACTCCGAAGCGGCCTACCAGCGATCCTGCGTCGTTCTGCGACACAAACGCACACACAAGGACCACGCAAGTAGGAGACCGGTTCTCACGACGATTCGAACCTCGCGGGCTCCAACAAGCTTAGCCCCAAGTGGGAGGAACGACAAAGTAGTCAACGAAGACGCACGACTCGATCGCCTCGCCGACAAGGACGGAACGAGCTCCTAGCTCATGGAACATCTCCCTTCTGCGACGCTTCTACGCTTAATCAGGTCGTAAGTTTCCTTCATTTCAGTTCAGTTCCAATTAAAAAAAAAAACCTCTCCCCCAATCACGAGTCACGCCGGTCTAAGTCTTGACCGTTTCAAGCAAGCCCGTGGGCAAAAGCCCGAAGGCTAAGGATAAAGCATTCCGGAGCATTTCCACGACGAGATAAGCCGATCTCTCGCACCCTAGTGAATCTCCGCGCGATGTGGAATTCCTGCGGCCCAAAGGTACAGTAAGCCCACGTCAGGATTGTTTGGATGGCTAACTTGGGCCGCAGCCCTCGAAATCAAGGCTCTTTTGCGCCTGAGCTTCCATAGCTTCATTGGGCCCAAGATCGCCATGCGACCCACCAAATCTCGAAATTTGGGGATTTTCGCGAATTTCTTCTAAGTCCCTAATTTCGGAAGGCCTGCACCTTTGCACAACCCAACAAAACTAGGGGTTGAGAGTTCGCGCGAATTTTTCTAACTCACTCTAGTCTCTAGACCGCGCCCAACTCCAAGATCGTACTTGGACTTAGCCACGGCCCGGGGGCAGGATGATTAGGCGCACCGAAGACAAACTCTCTAAAAAGCGATCTGTTTGCTCAAATTTTCTAAGTTCATCTTAGAACTTCGTTACTGTTCATCTAGTTCCTCTGCTTTTTCGCATTTCAGGATTCGAACAAGAAAAGGAAACGAACAAACAAGCAGGAGCAACACGATGGAATTTCCCAAAAAAAGTTGCATTTCTACAAATGGAAGATCTTACAAGAACAAAAGGAGGCTGGGCTCCTAAACTACCGCAAAAGAGGGCGCCGCGCTACTACACCTACAATGGCGCCCAAATCCTACAACCTCGCCACGCCTACCAGTGGCGGCAGCGAGCGAGCCTGGTTGCAGACTCCGCCGACAGCAGCGACAATGACGACGACGAAAGCGGGCCAGCGCGCGGTCGACTCGCGGGCGCCTTAGCCACTTTCGGCGAACTCACGACGCTCCCGCGACTCGGGTCGCGCCCGCCCGGCCGATAGATGGCGGAATCCATGAGCGGCGCGGCGCGTGCCGCTATGATGGCCCCCGTCGCCCGATCTCTCGTCCGCCACGACTGCGGCGGGCTTCCTCGGCCGCGGTGCGAGCGGCGTCGAGCCTCCTCCTCCTCTGCCGCTAGAACAGCGGCATACGCAGCATCGGCAACAATCTGCGCTGCCGCCGTGTCCACCTCCGCCGTGAACGTGGCCGCCAGCGCCATGGCCACCTCCTCGTCGGCGGGAGTTTGAGCGTGCGCCGCCAGCGCAGCTGCTTGGTTTGCCACGATCGGCGCCGGCGCGTTCACCTTTCCCGCCGCGGGCTGGATCGACCCGGGCAGAGGAGACAATGGCGGCAGATCATTGATTTCCGCTAGTAGCCAGGCGAACGGATCGTCGGAGTTGGCGTCAGAAGCCATGTCTTCTCCTTTGTCTCCCTCTCGTCGCCTGGGAACTTCAATTTTCTTTGGCTTGAGGCCGAGGGAAGCCAAGTGGGAATGTGGCAGCGCGACGTGCCGCGCCTTGCTTTATAGGCCGGCGACCGTACAACGTCCCATCGCGCTGCGGGCTACCCAGAGCGTCGCTGCGCGCGAAGAGGCAAGCAATTAAAACCCACTGCCCGAACTGAAGAGATGCGATCGCACGCGCCGTCTCGCGGAATACCAACCGCGCCAATCGCCGCACAACACGTGCCCCGCCCCACTGTCAGTGGCACGGGAGAAATCATCGCAAGTCAAGGCCTACCCCGTAGGTCCTGGCCCACCTACGCAAGCAAAGCCCGGCGATGCGTTCGCGGCTCGACGCGTGGCTCAGGCCGGGTGCATGAACCGGCGCGAAGCGTTTCGCCTCGTATCCGTGCACGCAAGCGTGCCCTCGCCGCCAAGCGGAACAACATGGTTGCCGCCGGAGCCCATAGTGCGCGCGATTTGACACAATAAACTAAGGTGAAAAACGGCTAAGCCCTTCGGCCACCACACATTACGCAATGTTTATCCGACTAAACAAACATTCAAAAGAAAATACACAAAAGTACGTGGCGCAGAGCCCGGGAACGGATGGACCGGGTCAAACTACGGTCCATGCTGCAGCTTGGGCTTCTCTAGCTCGTTCTCTAACTCTCGGATCCGCGTCTGCGCCTGAAGCAATTCTATGGCTCGCGCGGCCATGACGTTCTGCTCTTGGCGCTTTGACCCGGGCTTCAGCAAGCTCTGCCTCCTGCCTCTTTAGGGACTCTGACTCTGCCACAGAGTTCGCCCCGGTTTCGCGTAGCGCGGCGCTCTCCGCCATGAGCCTGCTGCAAGTTTCCTCAAGCCCGCAAACGACGGAGTTATGCTCAGATTTTGTGGCCGCCAGCTCTTTAATGGCCGCCTCTCTGCGTTTATACTCCTCGTCAAAAAGGATCCGAGCCCTGTCCGCTTCTTCGCGAGCCGCCTGGGCTTGGATCTTTGTGGCTTCCTCTGCCTCCCGAGCTTGTTCGAGCCCCGCCTTGGCCTCCTCCTCTTTCTCCTGCGACGACCTCAGCGCGGCCTCTAACTCGGTGACACGTGTCGTGGCACGAGCCTCAACCAAGGCGGTTAGCCCGTCCGCACGTGTTGCCCGTGCCTGGGCTTGCGCTAGCCCGGCTGAAAGACGCTCGATCTTCGCCGCGTCGTCATCTGACTGTCCGCCCATCGCTCCCATCAGCGAGGACGAACCTGCGATAAGCGTGTAAAAATTGAAACAAGGAAGCCGCCGAAGCGCGAAGATTCGTGCTTAAGCATAACGCGCGGGTTCAAGGGCACTACCTGTTTGGTTTGAGCAAGCATGCTCTCCGTCCTTGCTTCGACGACCCTGCGCATATTTCTGCTGAGCCTGGGGACGGGAGCCTCCGGTAGCGCCAGGGACGGACAACCGACCGATTCCTCGCTGATCTCTTCCGGCTGTGCGAGGCGTGGCGACACTAGCGGCGACCGAAAACGGGTCACATTACTCCTCCGCCGCCGCTTCGCCTCTCTCCGTCCTCGGTTTAGCGCCCGATTCGCCGCCCGTTTCTCCGTGTCCTCGGTTTGGCCACCATTCGGCCGCCATACGGTGGCTCGCTCCGCGGCCGTCGCGGTATCGCCATCTTGAGCTGTGGCTCTTACCAACGCGTCCTTCAGCTTATCCACCGTCCACTTAGCCGCCACAAGCTCGTGCGGGTCGTCCAGCCCAGGGATCGGGAGGAACTTAGGACGTGGCGAGCCCGTTCGGCCGCCTCTGCGACTGGCAATGTCTTGTTCCTCCACCCATTCAGAGTGGCGAGATCCGGCCGCGGACGCCAGGTAGCCCACGCTAGGCATCACCACGCCCGCCCATCCGTCCGGCGTGAGCACGCGAATCGCCAGTCGATTGACCAGCAGCATCCGCCGATCGGGCGCCGGAAGCGCCTTCCCAACTGGGGTCTTGAAGTGGTCGGGGATCCCCCTGCGGTTGATCGGCCACCACCCATGCGCCGTGTGTCCTTCAACGCGCAAGGGCGTGATCCACACAGGGTCATTGCCCACTATGACCTGCACCATTTCCGCAATCCCCTCGGAAGCGTCCAGTACCGCCACCGGTAGGCAGTGGCTTGATCCTCCGCGGACCGGCTGGTTCTTGCCCTTTAACTTCTCCAACCCGGCGGCCTCTACCGCGCCACCGGGCGCATCTCCTCTGGGTCTGCATTGTTTGCGTCCTCGCCATGACCCAAAGACCTCCATTTGCCGCGCAAAGGCACTCCTCCCTAGGTGTGACGGCTCATCTTCGCAGCCCACGACCTCTGTAGATGGAGGCGACGACGAGTTCGCCACTTTGGCTGCGCAAGACCGCAACAGAGAGCGCAGTGATCAGACGTTAGAACAGAGTAGCGACGTTCGGCGCAAGAAACTTACACGCCGGTTCAAGCTCGGTGTCCTCGTACACCCCTGGCGTAGGACGCAGAAAGAGCTCCGTCTCCAGCCCACCGACACGGCTCATGGTGGGCAAAGCCGCTCTCTTTCGCCCCGCAAGAGTCTTCCTCGTGGGCCCTCGCTGCGACGCCGTTGCTAATGATGGACCTGATACCAGCACAACCTCCTCCTCGTCACTGTCTGGGATGGGCTGGTACGTTCTCCTTTTCTTCGAAGGCACCGTGCCCTGAATACGCACGACACGAAACTTAAGGGCCGCTGGTGCCTAGCACCCAACCCGTGTCGGAGAATGGGAGCTCACTGCGCGAGCGCTTACGCGCTTTTTCTGTGTGCATCTCTCGCACTGCCGCGCTAAAGCCTTGCCGGCGCTTCGAGGTGCTGTTTTCCCCTTGCCCGCCGTTGGCAATGGGACCGGCGCCCCGCCGGATGCCGCCGGCGTTCCCGTCGGCGAGGGCCCCTCATTCGAGCCCATGGCCTGAGTGGTCTTCCCAACCACCTTCCACGTCCGCTGTAGAACAAAAGGTGCGCCTCGTCAGACCTCGGGAGCGCTGGCCGAAATTCAATCGAACACCTTCCGGGCACCTACCTCGGACAGTTTGTCCTTCACAAACCGTATACGGCGAGGAGTCTTGTCCAGGGGTAGCAGCATCCCTGCGATCTGCCCAACCTCGCGGTTCGAGAGCCCTGCATAACGTCGTTAGCGGTCACGACGCGCCTCTGACCTGAAGTTAAGCGTAAGGGTGCGGCTCGCGCGTACCTTTGTGGAACCCCGGTCCGGATCCTCCCAACCATCCATGTCGCTGACGCACCGCTCGCGGCGCCCCAACGGACTGATCCGGTGCCGGATGAAGCCGACGACGACCTCATAGCCCGTCAAGCCGTCCTTAACAAGCTCTTTGATATCGGCCTCTGTGGCTTGGTCCTCCGGCTGAGGCTCACTCCGCTGGAAGATTGGCATATCCGGCGCGGCCGCGGAGTATTCCAGGGTCGAGCCCCCGCGGTTCAGGTAGAACCACCGCCGGGCCCAACCATCAACCTTCGTCCTCACCTCATACTCGGTACGATTGGCTACCCGGCCTCGTATGTGATCGTAGAAAACCCGCCGTTGCCCACTCGGTGGCCGACGGGTTTCAACTCAAGAAGTCTTGAAGAAGGCTCACCGTCGGCCGCACCCCGTAGTGCGCCTCGCACAGAAACGCAAAGATCGACAGATGGACGTAAGATTGCGGAGACAGGTTCTTCGGCCTCGGCTCGGTGAAGGCGAAGAAGTCAGTATGAACTGCGATTCCGGCATGCGAAATCCGCAGATAGCCGAACCCTCGAAGCAGACTAACTTGTCGGGATTGGGCCTTGGCTCCGGATCCGCGCCGGGAAGTCTCCACGTGCCCGGCCTGACAAAGCCATCCCTCTCTAGCTCCGCCATTCTCTCCTGCGTCGGTAGCTCTCTCCGATGACAACCATGGCGGCAGGGAACAAGGAGCGAAGGAGAGGATGAAGACGAGGCAAGGGGATGGTGTCGCGATCGAAGTTCACCCACAAGGCCGCTTCTTTAAAGAAAACAACAGTCGAGATGGAAATCGTGGGAATCGTGCCCAAGGAGGCGCAACTGCCCCACCTTTACGTCAAATCAAGTTCAATGCTCAGACTTTGGCTCCTGAGCTAAATCTTCCCGCTCGGCGCGTGATGAGGATCTCCTCTAAAACCTCGAGCCGCCTCATCAGTGCGACCCGCCGAGGCTCGGGGTCGGGTGTTGGTGGTTAGTAAACGGCCTATCTTGAAGCGGGCCTTGGGCCAGTGCATCGCCCACCACACAAACGAAGACCAAGCGTGCTATTCTGGTCAGTACTAAAGAAGCCGCCTAGCTTCGCTCGTGGTCGCCTCGGGCTTGACTAGGTCAAACCGTGCGGCACCATGTCCCTCCCGGCTATCCTTAGCCCGGAGAAGGTCCTCGGTGATCCGCTCACCGTGGCGCGTGGCGACAATCGTCATGGCCCACCATACTTTCTTGACCTTGACGGAACGAATCAGGTCTCCCAGGGGCCCGCAACCCAGGGGAGTACACGTGGACGACTCATTCGGCCGTTTGCATTCTTTGGCAGGCAGCGGATGGTTGTTACGCTACGCGACGCCCCCAACGGGTGGCGCGAGACTGGCTCAGTCCGGTCAAGGCTATTTCGAGGATAAAGGGGAAGTGCTTTCTCCCTAAAGAGGCTTCCTCCCTGAATAGGCTCCTCGAGACAAACACGTGTCGAAGATTAACTCGACCAGCCTCAGAGGCTTGGACGCATGTAACCCGGAACGAGACAAGAACTTCGCCACTAAAGCAAAGACCGGTGTGGGACCCACGGTATCAGCTCCGGGCACCCCGCCGTGCCTATAAAAGGAGGATTCCTGGACAATCGGAAGGACCCTCTTCCGGCTTCCTCGATTCGATTCTATCTGACTCAAGCCTAAGCAACACCGGCATCCGAAGCTTCCTTAGCGAGTAGTTTTAGTTCTTAGCCACCTTCATTGTAAGCTCGGGATCGGTGCCTTCAAGCCCGGTCTCGGCACCCTTGTACTGTTTCCACCATCTAATCAACTAAGCCGGAGTAGAGTCACATTACGGCGATGGGGGCTCGAACCGAGGTAAATCGACCTCGTCTTCGTGGTTCGTATTTCTCTCTTTCTTTCTTACACCGCATCGAGGACCTGCACCCGATCACCAAGTCGCACTGTGCCCTTGTCCGGAAGGCGCATGCCCCTAGCCCTCCGCAGGCTTGGCCGCCACCCGGGTTGCTGAGAAGGGTCGTCGTTGGGCCTCACTTTAACTACAAATTCATCTGCCGGTCCGTGGACCACTGCTCTTCAGGAGCGTGATTCCCAGACACCGACAACGCCGCTACTGCCATCGTAGTCCTCACGAAGAGAGGGGATGGTAGGATGTCGGCGAGCGGGACCTTGCCAGACAGAGAGGACACCGAGGCCCACGACCGAATGAGGAAGACGCCGTCACCGCCATCGAACACCACGAAGAGAGGAAGGGCTGGCTGGACGGCGATGAACAGGACCTCACCCAAACTGGGCTCGGTGAAAGCGTCAGGGCCGAGGAGCAACCGAGCGCTGCATCAAACCGAAGGTAGAGGTGTTTGTCGCACCACAATAGGCATCACTGTCCGGAGCCAGCCGGACTCCGCACTATCGTGGCAACCAGACTGTCAATGCATTGCCGAAGCATAACACCCTCGGAACGGAAGGCAAGGCGTCGGAACCATGTGGCCACCGTAGGATAGCCACCAAGGAGGCAGCTGGGCACCGATGCACTGTCCAACCAAGGTAATGCTAGAACCGGTGACTGTGACGCCAAAACCGAAGAAATAAAGCCGATATTTTTGAAAAATTAATAGGGTTAGGGTTGACTAGGATGGTGATGGTTTGTATGATTTGAGTATCTCCGAAAAAAAATCTTATAAATGGAAATGGTGAAAGGGGTTTTTGGCATTATTCCGGATATGATAGAATGGAAGGTTGATTTTGGCATTATTTTGGTAGATCTCCGGATAGCAAGAATTTATATATGTGTACGTGGAAGATATGGGGTGTGGATCAACAAATTTCTAGAGATCGTGGTCGACGACAACAACGTTATCGGAGTTCTGGAAATTGTTGAAGATATATGGTGAAAATCATTAAAATATATTTTTAAATAAAATATTGGAATAAAATAATTTTATTAATTTTTTTGGTAGTTTTGGAAATAGAAATGAATTTAACAAGCATTTTTCCTATAAAAAGAGAAGTAAAAGCATTTTATTTTCAAAATTTGTAAGTGAAAAAGAGTTATTTTATATTTTATAAAATACTAGACTAAATTCTAGATTTTTGGGAATTTTGGCAGAATTTTTGGAAGAGATTTGTTATTTTATCTAAAATGAAAGGTTATATATGAAATTAGAGAATAAAAAGAAAATTTGGAATGGGCCAACTGAGCAGGTTCTGGGCCGGCCCATTAGGAAGGCAGAGCTGTGCAAAGACATGCAGCAGAGGTCGACATGCGTGTCCTATGTGGCGGTGAGAGGAGAGGGATCGGGAAAGCTTCTCGGGAAGCGGCGTGGCGAGCGGCGGCAACAAGACAAGGGTGATGGCGGAGAATGCCTACATAGTTGGTGAACTTGATGGAGGCGGTGGTGGTGCTCGGCAGCGAGGGAGGTGACCTGGCGGCGAGGCTAGGTGGTGGTGTTTGAAGATGGTGGCGGAGGAGGGAGCTCCGATGATCGCCGGTGGGAGATGATGGTGGGGAAGGGGTGGCTTGACGATGATGAGCACCGGGGACGCCCTATTTATAGGCGGAGATGAGTGGCGGAGGCTAGAGCCGAGGGTTGACACAAACTGCGACGAGTAATTCTGGAGAAGTGGCGGCGAATAGGGGGCGGTGATGTGGTGGATAAAGTTGGCGGCGACGTGGCGATGCCGTAGAAGTTGATGTCGTGGTCTGGAAGGGTCGGAATCGACGGCGGCGTGCGATTCCGTCGGGCGGCACGACGGCGGTGGCGGCGGCGCTGGAGGTTAAGGGCAAAATAATAACAACCGTTGGATTTGGGTTAAAAACAAGGGGCACCGTTGGATGGTTTACAACAAAAGGGTATGGTAGGCGGTGACGTGACTGATTCTGGGACGTTGGATCAAAACGGAAAGATCCTGGCTATCCGTTGTCACTTAACGCACCAGAGAGAGGAAGAGAGAGACGCCGAAGGCGTATTCCCAAAAGAGAAAGCATATTTAGGGGAAAATCTGGAAAAGGAAAGGATTTAATTGAATTTCTAGAAAAAGGATTTAGACTTGGGAAATTCATAGAAAATTGTAGGGAGTTCAAAAAATTATGAAATTGGTCTCTAAAAATCAAGAAAAATGAGGAGAACCTAATGTTGGAATAAAATCTGGTATTTTATGGGAATAATATCTTTGTAAAAATAGAAGAAGTGATTTCTTTAATGGAATAAAATAGGAGTTGCTTTGGAAAATTCTCAGAAAATTAGGGAAGATTTATAGGGGCTTAAAAATAATTTCTGCAAAAAAAATTTATGTTAAAAATGGGTAAAAATTGTTATGTTAAAAATGAGACCGGGGCACATTTTTGTTTCTTTCTTTGACCGAAGTTCCTTCCCCTACCCCAAGTTGCTACACACACCCGAGCGGCTGCAACCTTCCCCCCTGCCCCAAGTTGCAGAACACACCCGTCGCCCGATCGAGCGGCTGCAACCTTTCCCCTGCCCCAAGTTGCTGAACACACACACCCCCGAGCCGAGCGGCCGAGCCCGATGCAGCCAGTTTACTACTCGGCCCTCCGCCGCCTCTACATTTATAAACCACACCCACCCCCAGTTCCACCGCATCTGTTATTCCTTCTCCTCGTCTAGCCTCCGACGCGAAGCAAACTAGGGATACCCTACCCAGGTACCCAACCCTGCCGTGCAAACCCTCGCACTCCCCACCTCCTCCCCGGCGGCGGCGGCGGCGGCCATGGCGGCGGTGGCCACGGTGAGCTCGGCGAGCGGGATCCTAGCTATGCTGCAGGAGCCGGCGGAGGAGCTCAAGCTGCACGCGCTCGCCAGCCTCAACTCCGTCGTCCACCTCTTCTACCCGGAGATCTCCACCAGCATCCCCGACATGTGAGCCCCGCCGCTCCCTGTCGTCTCCCTTGCTTCCCCTTCGCTACCTATCTGCCGTCGTCTCGGCTGCCGCCTTCTCTGCTGTTGTCGATGCTGCGCCTGCGCGATTTGCCCGGGGGGGGCAGTCTCTTGTCTGGGTTTTCTAGTGTCCCGATCTGCTACTCTGATTGGTGAGGATTGCGGAGGAGGACCTTGCCTAGACGTTGTTGCTGCTGCGCGATTCGTTTGGTTGGTCTCGTTCGGTTCGATCTGGATTTTGTACGAGGAAACCCTAGGTCGCGGGTTGATTCTGATCTGTGAACTTGGGGCTTCCAGGGGTTTAGTGCGCGGTTTTTGTGCTCTCTTGGTTGAATTCATAGGTTTTAAAGCGAATACTCACACTAATCACAGGTAATTCGTGCAAGTGAATTGGGGGTCACTGCAAAATGCCAACTTGCTTCACTTCTGTGTTCTTGCTTGAATTTCTCAGAGTTCTTGATCGATAGGATAGTCAATTGAACCGAAATAATTGGAAATATTAAGGATTTAAGAAAGGAGGTGTTAGATATCACTATATCAGAAAGCTTTGGACTTTCAGCTGTGAGATAGATCCCATGTTTGTAATTGTTGGGATATATACGAAACTACTAAAGAAATTCTTGTATAGCATGAAATTTTTACAGGGCTGTGTTATCGTTCTGCTCCTTCAACATAATTTATTTCCTTTGTTCATGGGGGGACTCTCTTGTTTCTGTTTAGTAACAAATAATTCGACTAACTATGTTAATCTTGGGGGATAGGTATGTATGCATTGTATAAGTTACTGTATATATTTGTTACTTTGGATCAGATCATTAATTTTTTTTTATTTCTACAAATTTCACTCTGGTTAAATTAAATTAGTATAATGTTGCAATTTAACATTGCTTTCTGTATGTCACTGGTCTTTATCCAGTTGTTACCATTGCGGAACAGATGATCTTTAATTAGTTTGGATTTAATTTCTGGGTCATATGCTCCATACAAAGAGAACATAAAAGAAGTTTTTTCTAATATGAGTGAGTGATGCCTTAATGTCTAGATTTCCATTAATTTAATCCAATAATTTGTTTCCAATTGTTTCTTTCCCCCTGCAGTGAAAGCTTGTATGAAGACGAGGAGTTTGATCAGAGGCAGCTCGCCGCGCTAGTTGTTTCTAAGGTAGTACCTAACTTCACTCTTCTTTAGGGAAAGCTCAGTTTTGTATTGTTTATATTGATGTTTGTGGTGTATCATGTAGGTATTTTACTACTTGGGCGATCTAAATGATTCATTGTCATATGCACTTGGTGCTGGACCTCTATTTGATGTCTCCGAGGATTCAGATTATGCGATTGCTCTTTTAGGTGAGGAATTGCCTTAACTTACTGTATTATAGTTCACATGAAATTTTGTCTGGGTGTTACATTGAATTGGTGGTTCATTCTTATTTCAGCCAAAGCTTTAGATGAGTATGCCAGTATCAAGTCAACAGCTTCTAAAGCTACAGAGGAGGAAGAAAATGTGGATCCTAGATTAGAGGCCATAGTGGAGAGGATGCTGGAGAAGTATGATAATTTCTTTTTTTTTGCTGATATTTTTTGCATATATCAGATGGGCTGTTCATCTAATAGTTATTCTTGCTGCAGGTGCATCCTTGATGGGAAATATCAACAGGCCATGGGTATGGCTGTTGAATGCAGGAGACTGGATAAGCTGGAGGAAGCAATTGTTCGATGCGATAATATTCATGGGGCTCTTGCTTATTGCATCAACCTCTCTCATAAATACGTCAATCACCGTGAATATCGCTGTGAGGTACTGGCATGTTACACCAAACTCCATTGGTTGTCTTGTTATTTTGTTGAATGGAGAGGCAATGACTATTTTAGAGTCACTTGTATGTTTTGGCATATAGAAATTACTGCTTAACATAAATTTAACATGTTTACGAACATTCCAATAATTCATTTTATTGTCAACTACAGGTTCTTCGCTGTCTTGTTAAGATTTGCCAGACGTTGCCAAATCCAGATTATCTGAGCATTTGCCAGTGTCTTATGTCCTTGGGTGAGCCTGAAACCGTTGCAAACATATTAGACAAGCTGCTTTTTGGAAGCAAGGTATGTGTTTGTTCTCTGCTCAAGCGTGTTACATAGACAATATTCTCAGCTGCATACTTGAGATATTATGTCCTTTATCCAGGATGATACCCTCCTTGCGTGCCAAATTGCATTTGATCTCGTGGAAAATGAAAACCAGGCCTTTCTCTTGAATGTGAGGAATCGTCTGGCCTCACAGACTACGCAACAGTCTAATCCAGATAATGAATCAGCTTTGCCTGATGATCAAGCTGGCAATGCGGGTTCAGGTAGCACAGAACCAGCTGGTGATGTTCAGATGGGAGATGATACAACTACGCCAAATGGAAGTGCTCACACCGTGGATCCAAATGAGGTAGCTCATTCTGATAGACTTGCGAAAATTAAAGGAATACTGTCAGGGGAGACATCAATTCAGCTGACGCTGCAATTTTTGTATAGCCACAACAGGTAAATTGACTGCTACTTTATAGATTTTTATTACTTGTTGACAGCTGGCTTCTTTTACTTTTTGTATAGCTGATATTACTTTGTTGACTGTTTGTTTCAATAGGTCCGATCTTTTGATTCTGAAAACAATCAAGCAGGCTGTGGAGATGAGGAACAGTGTTTGCCACAGTGCAACTATTTGTGCCAATGCAATCATGCATGCAGGAACAACTGTAGATACATTCCTAAGAGAGAACCTGGTATTTATCTTTTATTTATGTTGTTATGTAATTTTTTATTTTGTATTGTGTCAATGACTAACGACGGTGTTATCATGCAGGAGTGGTTAAGCAGGGCAACAAACTGGGCTAAATTCAGTGCAACTGCTGGGCTTGGTGTGATTCATAGAGGCCACCTACAACAGGGTCGGGCTTTGATGGCCCCCTACCTACCTCAAAGTGGCGCTGTCGGTGGTGGTAGTCCATATTCAGAAGGTGGTGCCCTCTATGCTCTTGGTCTGATTCATGCCAACCATGGTGAAGGAATCAAACAATTCCTCCGTGAAAGTCTTCGCAACACCAGTGCTGAGGTGATTTTTTTTTTAATGTTTCCTATCCTTTGCAACATTCATTTCCATGTATATTTTTCTCACTCTTGGCCATGTTGTACAGGTCATCCAGCATGGTGCCTGTTTGGGACTTGGGCTTGCAGCTTTGGGCACAGCAGATGAAGAGATATATGATGACATAAAGAATGTCCTTTACACAGACAGTGCTGTGGCTGGTGAAGCTGCTGGTATTGGGATGGGCTTGCTTATGGTTGGAACAGCCAGTGAAAAGGCTAGTGAGATGCTTACTTATGCACATGATACACAGCATGAAAAAATTATTAGGTCAGTGCTCTTTAATTGCTGTTGCATTATTTCTGAAGATGCATAATGCGTTGATGCATCCTGTTCTTGTGCTGATATCTCTTTCTTTCTAGGGGTTTGTCACTTGGCATTGCATTGACAGTATATGGCAGGGAAGAGGAAGCTGACACCTTAATCGTACAAATGACTGGAGATCAAGATCCCATACTACGTTATGGTGGAATGTATGCATTGGCTCTAGCCTACAGGGGAACTGCAAATAACAAAGCCATCCATCAGCTGCTGCATTTTGCTGTATCTGATGTCAGTGATGATGTAAGGAGGACTGCAGTCATGGCTCTTGGATTTGTCCTATACAATGAACCCGAGCAGGTCCGTCTGTAAAACTTAGATGCTTGTTTAAATAGGTGCCTTTTATTCAAATGTTTTCCAATGATCAATACACATTATCCTTTTGCCGGTTGATTAAGCAGTTGTCTTTCTGGGGAAAATGCTAAATTATACGAACACCAATTGCTTTGATTCACACCTTACATCTTCTGTTATCATGCAGACTCCAAGAATTGTGTCCCTGTTGTCTGAATCATACAACCCACATGTTCGTTATGGCGCAGCTTTAGCTGTTGGGATATCCTGTGCAGGAACTGGATTAAGTGATGCCATTTCCTTGTTGGAGCCTCTTACATCAGATGTTGTTGACTTCGTGCGCCAGGGTGCTCTCATTGCTATGGCAATGGTCATGATCCAAACTAACGAATCCTTTGATTCTCGTGTTGGAACATTCAGGCGTCAATTGGAGAAGATTATTCTTGACAAACATGAGGACACCATGAGCAAAATGGGCGCTATACTTGCTTCTGGTATTCTAGATGCTGGTGGCAGGAATGTCACAATCAAACTTCTATCAAGGAACAAGCATGATAAGCTCACTGCTGTGGTTGGCCTTGCTGTTTTCAGTCAGTTCTGGTACTGGTATCCTCTCCTTTATTTCATCAGCCTGGCCTTTTCACCAACAGCCTTCATTGGGCTCAATTCTGATCTGAAAGTGCCAAAATTTGAGTTCCTGTCGCATGCGAAACCATCCCTCTTTGAGTATCCAAAGCCGACAACTCAGCAGACTACAACTTCAACAGTTAAGCTGCCAACAGCCATTTTGTCAACATATGCCAAGGCAAAATCTAGGGCAAAGAAGGACGCAGAAAGCAAAGCTAACCAGGAGAAGGCAACGGAAGATGGTTCTGCTTCAGGTAAAGCGGCTAAAGCTCAGGAGAAGGATGCAAATGCAATGCAGGTAAGAACAAGAACAAGTAACGCTGGCTTTGAACATGTATCTAATTGCTTTTACTTTTTCTTTGACATGTTTACATTAAAAAAATAATACAAACTTGGCCGAAATGGAATCAGCATGTAACCACCTTTGTATTTTGTGTAGTGTATCACCCCAACCAGCCATTTTTAGTTTAGTTCATTATCAACAAATCTGCCGTTCAGTAAACTAGCATGGTGACATGCTTGTGATCCACTATCTGATGGAAGCTGCTGTTTTTACATCAGCTGCGGAGAACAATATTCAAAGCGTCTACTTTGAATCAACTTCCTTTGTGTGACAAAAGGTGTCTTTGAATTTACTTGCCTTAAAACATGTTTCCAGGTTGATGACGCAGCAGAGAAGAAGGCTCCTGAACCCGAACCGAGCTTCCAGATCCTGACGAACCCAGCTCGGGTCATACCTACCCAGGAGAAGTTCATTAAGTTCATTGAGGGCAGCCGATATGTCCCTGTGAAACCTGCTCCTTCTGGTTTCATCCTTCTCCAAGACATGCAACCGACTGAGGCTGAGGTCCTTGCGCTTACTGATGCCCCCTCAACTGTCTCGACAAACACCGGCAGCGCTGCAACGGCTGGCCAACAGGGGTCAGGCTCATCTGCCATGGCTGTTGATGACGAGCCGCAGCCACCTCAACCCTTTGAGTACACTTCGTGATGGTAGATCCTTGATCTGTACCAATGGTCTGGACTCACAAATCGTTCTACCCCTGTTATACGTTGCTTATTCTTTTTGGAGTATCTAGTGTGTGAAATTTGTTGTTGGCCGGAAACTTTGTAGAATCATCAGTAGAAAATTTACTGGATGGGAGAAACAGAATGAATGTTCGGAATTAGGGATATCTGCTGGGTCAAGCCCTCGTTTCATCGTTTCATATGATGTAATTTGTCCAAGAATTTTCTTAACAATGCTGATATTGCGCCATTTTCCATAGCGGTGGAAATTAGAGATTCTTCCGATTGCCTTTGGTTTGCTGTATTGTAAATATATATTGTTGGTTAATTCAAGGGATGGCAGATGCTTTTGCTGCCCAGGATGCATTTTCTTCATTTACAGTCACTGGCAAGAGATTCTGAATATCGTCGATTATCATTGGCCATTGCACTTATCGGTAAGCCTTTATAGCGAAAATTACATGGACATTTCGATCCAAAACTTGAATTTGAATTTGAAATTCGGATTTTAAAAAGGATCCATAAAAACTAAAGGGTAACTAATAGTAGTAGTAGCTAAACGTTTGTCACTTTTTTATCTTGAAAAAGCTAGTTACTCTTTAGATTTTTATTTATTTATTTTTTTTACCTTCGTCGTCGAATGGCATCTGCTAAACAATTGTATGTTCGCGGCCCAGCTGCGTGATTTCCCGTGGAAGTACGGCGATTTCGGACGATATTTGCGTCTTCAAATGCCACATGATAATCCAGCTGAACCACAGCCATTTGACCAACAAGCAACAACCGCGCCTCCTACGGCTACGAATAAGCTCGCTCGCGCGGATCCGCGACGAAGTCCACCGAGACAAACGAAGCCGTTGCATGCATGCATGCATGCACATTCAAACCTCCCACGGCGCGCGCGTCGCCGCTGGAAATTGTTGGATTAATCCAATAATCCTGCAAGGAGAGACGCGGTTAAGTCTAGTTAGTTATTCATGCATGTTCATCAAATAATAGTAAACCCGCGCGTTTGCGCAGGTAGATTTGTGTTAAGATATAAATAATATATCAAATTAGATTTAGAGTTTATCTCTAATATATAGATCAGCTTCAGTAGTTTGTTATAAAGGTTAATATTGGCCGTTAGATTTACATAATTATATTCATATTCGACGATGTAGATTTTTTCTTTTTTCTATGATTAACGTGAGAATTTCTACTATTTTTCGAGAGGTTAATATTGATCGTTAGATTTACATAATAATATTCATATTCAACGATGTAGATTTTTCTTTTTTCTATGATTAATGTGAGAATTTCTACTATTTTTCGAGAGGTTAATATTGACCGTTAGATTTACATAATAATATCCATATTCAACGATGCAGTTTTTTATTTTTTCTATGATTAACGTGAGAATTTTCTACTATTTTTCGATTAACGTGAAAATTTTTAGGATTTTAGGATTAATGTGGTGGCTCCGTTTAATTCTGTTTTATATAGATAGTAGATTGCATGGAGCTAATTTGCTGAGCAACTAGCTAGTGCCACGACTACAACCGTCCATGCAAGATGCAGCAATGTTTAATGTCATGTTCAATGCTAGTCCTAAAATTATAAATCATATTAATTCATTATTTGTCCACTATCAACACATATTTTTTTTTTTTACCGTTTATTCATATTTCTGTTTTCTTCTTTTTTTTATTGGCGACATTGCTGAGAACATGCTACTACATTTCTACATTGGTATGACAGGGGTAGCACAGTCTGACCAAAGTAGGCTGTTTTGTTCTTGCGTGTTTGTGTGAGAGTAAACATGAGTGGTGAGTTTTCCCGGCGAAGGCTGGGGGCTCTGGGCCAAGAGCAATGGGGTGGGTGCGTGGCGCGCGGAGCCCCCCGGTGCTGCAGTCGAAGCTGCTCTGCCTCTCCCTCCTCTACCTCCTCACCACGCTCCCGCTCGCCCTCTACGTCTCCTTCTCCGACCCGGGATTCTCCCTGCGCTGCCTCCTCCTCCCCCCCTCCCGCCGCTCGCCGGCCGCCGCGCCGCCGCTCTTCCGGTACCCGCGCGGCTACGGCGAGCACAGCCACGCCCTGCCCACCACGCGCGCGCTCTGCTCCGACCCCGCCGTCTTCTCAGGTACGCCGATCTTCCCTCCGTATCTCCACTCCCTCTTCGAGCTCGCCGACGACGAACTCTCGCGGCGCTGATTGATTCTTGATCGAAAGAATGTTTTGGGTTCAGAGATCTTGTGTTCTTGGAGCAGATTACAAGACTGTCCTGAAAGAGATCAATGTCGCATGCCGCAACCTCTCGGCGTCTGCTCCTGCGCTGCGGTACCAGAATGGCAGGAGGAGCTCGTTCGCCGGGAATCTCTCCGACGAGGAACGGAGATCGTTCTTCACTCACACTGACAGCAGCGTCGAAATTCCTTGTGGATTCTTCCGGGAGCTCCCCATCAGAGAAGCCGGTGAGCTAGCTCGTTGACCTAATAATAATTTCTAGCACGCAATTAGTATTTCTTTCGAGTCATGATCATCCCTTGTGATGGAAGCGAGATAGATATAACAAGTGTTTTTTTTGTTTGTATGTTTTCTTTTATGACATAAATCAAGTTCTTTTTGTTGTGTCTTGGTGTGCAAAATTTTGCAATCATCAGGAACAACATGATTGTTTATTAACGTCGATGGTTTCAGACAGATTGGCCATGGAGAAGTGCAATGGCGTGGTGGTCGCCTCGGCGATCTTGAACGACCACGACAAGATCCGGCAGCCCAGGGGGCTCGGGCCGGAGACGCTCGCCACGGCGTGCTTCTTCATGTTCATCGACGGCCACACCCACAGGGTCCTCGCCGGCCACAAGATCCTCGCCGACGCCGATCTCGGAGAGGCCGGCACGGTGGTCGGCGCGTGGCGCGTGGTGAGGCTGGGCGCCGGCGAGCGGCCGCTCCCCTACGAGAGCCCGGCGATGAACGGCGTCGTCGTGAAGCACCTCCTGCACAGGCTGTTCCCCAACTCCAGGTTCAGCGTGTGGATCGACGGCAAGATGCAGCTCACGGCTGACCCGCTGCTGCTGGTGCACGCGCTCCTCATCGGCAAGGGCGCGGACATGGCGGTCTCGAAGCACCCCTTCAACCTCCACACCATGGAGGAGGCGGCCGCGACGGCGCGGTGGCGCAAGTGGGGCGACGTGGAGGCCATCAGGCTGCAGATGGAGGCGTACTGCAGGAACGGCATGCAGCCATGGTCCCCAAGCAAGCTTCCATACCCGTCAGGTACGCAATGGGGGACGGAGCAGAATCGCTTGCCTATATTTGATAGGGACGCAAATGGATCGATTCTAGGGTCACTTTTGGCTCTCTCTAGTTTATTTGTTTGTACTAAAAATTTAATTCCTAATTTATTTAGTATAAATAAATGAACTATGAAGGGTCAAAGATAGCCCTAGGGCCAACTCATTTGCGTCCCTAATATTTGATTCTGATTTGCTGTATCAACCAAAGAAACACAGTTCTAGTGCATTAGTGTACTGACATCGACATTTCAACAATGTCACTATGTCACTATGGAAATCGTTTTAGAAAACAAACAATGTCGGTAGGGGAAAAAATACTCCACATTTGTGCAAGATTTTCTTGTGCCTGATCCACCCAGAGATGTGCTTCAAAATTCATACCGATCGGTTAACTTAAAAATTTAAAAAAAAAACAAAATTCCGTTTCCACTTCCTTTTGAGTTCCCAACTTATCTCTAACAGTTGGTCGTGCTCAAAGATTGGTGTAAAGCCCACACCTCTCTCCGTTGGTCTCTGAAATATTCTGTAGTACCAAAATAGTCTCTAAACCCCAAATACCAGACTTACCAATATCAGACTTGATGAACCCTGAACTATTAAAGTCAAACTAGATTGATTCTTTCAAAGTCAAACCTGGGTTAAAAATGGTTTTCGTTGACGTGGATGCTATATAGCAGTCATGTCATCTCTTCATCTTTCTCGTTGACGTAGGCCATTGCTCCTCCGTGAAGGGTGAGGCGAGGTTGGGGGGCACGATGAGGTTGGGGGAGGTGTCGGTGAAGAGGAGAGTGTCTGTCGGTTAGATGGTGAGTCAACGAGCTTAGTGGTGGTGCGTGGTGTCGACAAGCTTAGCAGTGGTGCACAGCATTGGCAAGCACAGCGGTGCCGACGAGCACCACTAGCGCAAGATGACGAGCTAGAGGCAGCAATGGCCCATGAGAGAGGACGAGCCGGCGACGGTGTTGGCGGCCTCTTCCCATGGGGCCAACGTCGTCCTTCCCCACCCCGGCCTTCTCCCACAGCGCCGATCCCCTCCTCCTCCCCTAGCTCCACCATCCTCCTCCCACAACATCGTTAAGGTCGCTGGTGCCCGACACCGCTGAGCTCATCCATCGCCGTCCTCGCCGACACCGCTGAGCTCATCCGCAGCCTTCCTCGCTAATCTAGCAGCCGCTCTGAGCCACCTTGTTTCCTTTGCTGCCTCAACACCGAGGGAGAGGAGATCAGAGAGAGTGAGAGTGGGGGGATATTGGAGACTAAAACAGTAGAGAGGAGAGAGTGTGAGAGAGAGGAGAGATAGAGATTAAAGAGATGGTAATGTGGAAGGAGGATATGGCAACCAATTGTCACATAAGTAAATCCTTGTCACATCTATGAAAAATCCCTCAAACCACTATGTTGACTAGTCAAAGGACCGGTCAAGTCCAATTTTGATGGATGGAGGACCTGACAAGTCTAGTATTTCGGTTCAACAACTAATTTGGTCTAGTGGGGATAGTCCATGGACCATGTTAGGCCCTTTTCCTTCGCAAAATACCCGTTCGAAGATTCAAGCTAAAAGCAATCCAATCCTCTTTGCTCCTTCCCCTAAGCTGGCTTGCAGTTGCCGTCATCGTCGGCGACGACCACAGCCTTGCCCGCGCGTGACCACGGTGGCTTGGCCTTGGCACGGGCGCACAGTTCGGCACACACACGGTTCGGCGTGGATGGTCATCAGTCAAGAGGGGGAAGAGGACATGATCAAGAGGAGGTGGTTCAGCGCGGGTGTTCTCGGTGCACAACCAAGGGTTAGAGGTAAGACTAAAATCTACAAATAGGAGAGAAAAAACCGCTCTAAAAAATCTTTGTGCATAAAATTCGTGAATCACACACAAAAATATACAAGCATGTAAAACAACCAACAATGCACACGTTAATAAATTATAATATGAGATCGCGAGCACTGTACATTTCCTGGCTTGGAATGACGCAGACGTGCCAGACACGGCGATCATCATCCGGAGGCACGGCCTGGCCAGCAACCTCTTCTCCTGCCTGCTGTTCAACGAGCTTGAGGCGTTCAACCCGCGGGACCAGCTCGCCTTCGCCTACGTCCGGGACCAGATGAGCCCCAAGGTGAGCATGAACATGTTCGCGGTCGAGGTGTTCGAGCACATCGCCGTCGAGTACCGGCACAACCTGAAGCGCGGCGGCGGCGGCGGCGGAGGGAATCAGCGGCCGGGGATCAGCAGGATGGCGTCCTCGGGGGACATCGCCGGGAGCAGCTGCGAGAGGTACCTTCTCAAGATGTGGGGGGAGACTACCGAGTAAGGCCTATTTAAATGCAGGATTTCGTTTGAATTTTGCTTCGTTTGAAGAAGATTGTGCCGTTGTAAATATGATGGAGAGGGGATTTTTTTTTAAGTAAACACAAGCACACAAATATGAATTTTGGTGAATAAAAGTTAGAGAATGTAAAACGGATGTGTCCTGATGAGTACATTTAGGTATTAAGAACGGCATCAAATTTCTCAAACAGCTACGTTGGAAAGACACAAAGATCATTCATCACATCAGGCAGACGTCAGCACTCAATGGAGAAAGCTTTGGTGCGAGGCGATCACAGCACTGTAAGATCAGGTCGATCTGTGAGGTGCTGAAAATCTATTGATCCCTGGATAGCTCGTTCTTGTTCTTGAATTCTTTCCAGGCGTCCATGGCGTTCTTGGACATCTTCTCGATCTCATCGGTTGTGGCCGTCTCCGGAGATAGCATGGTCTCCACTGCCATCATCATGTTGATGACGGCCTGGAGGAAGAAAGAAGCATCATTAAGCGCAAGATTAACGGGTGTGCACAACAAAATCTGATTTGAGAAATCGACCGGGTGGAGCGAAGTATGAACAATTAAAGAGCAATACCAAGTGCAGGTAAGGCCTGGAGTCACGTTGGTAGCGGCTTGTCAGTTGCTGGCAAACTTCTTTTGCTCTCTGCCATTCTCTCTACAGGATTAAACAGAGCATGGATTGACATTCGTAAATGGAGGAGATGATTGCTTTTGCCTTTCAAGGATTTTCACGCGTGACAAGCATCAAATCGTGTTTTCGTCTCAAATTATGCCTCGGTTTGATCTATCATTTCCCGTGATTTCACATTAATATTTGATGAAAATTTGATTTTGAAATCGCTAGGGTTCTCAAATAATAGTTGAATTAAAGAGAGTGATAAAATTCAATCGCTCTTTGAGATTCAAAGCTTGATCTGGTCTGCTTTTCGATTTCCCATAATTTCACCTCAAAATTCAATAAAATTAATCTCTGAAATTTACACCGAATGAAGTGGACATTAAAAAAGAGAAATCGCTAAGGTTCATGAAAAATTGCTCAATTTTTCCCATAATTTCACCTCAAAATCGCTAAGGTTCATGAAATCGCTAAGGTTCATGAAAAAATTCCCATAATTTCACCTCAAAATTCAATAAAATTAATCTCTGAAATTTACACCGAATGAAGTGGACATTCTAAAAGAGAAATCGCTAAGGTTCATGAAAAATTGCTCAATTTCTATGAAAAATTGTGGCGCGAAAATTGTTTGATTGGATTTGTTTGCAAAATCGCTAGGTTTTTTTCTTGGCTGACTTTGCGGAAAGTCATTGAAGAAATTTTTTTTCCACTTTTTCATATTTTTCAAATTCAATTTTTTTCCTAGGTTTTTGGATTAGTCTTCCATTCCCATTCCGCGATGTTTTGCTGAATTCCCTAGGGATTTAAAACTATCCCACTTCCACTTGAGCTCCAATCTAGGAGCAAGATCGATCTTTGTCAGACATGCATGTAATGATAATGTAAATGTGTGTACATGTACATGCACATGTATGTGAAATGCACAATCAGAAATGAGAGACGTGAGAGCTCACCTGATTGATCAGTACGTCAGTGAGCAGCAGGCCGAGGTCGAGCCTCCTTTCGGAGTCGCGCGACGCCGACCATTCCTTCTGCAGCAGGCTCGTCAGCTTCCCCCTGTCGCCGATGTGCTGCGCGCGACAGAAACACACCCTTGAGTGGTCACACGGATCAACTCCATGGTCATGCATGCGCGTAGAGAGATGAGGGTTCGAAGAGACCGAGACCTACCTCCTTGGTGACTTGCTCGAAGACGAGGTCCATGAGCGTGGCGCGGTCCCTGGGCGCGTCCTCGCGCCGGAACAGCGAGTCCGACAGCGCGTCCACGCTCATCCTCATCGCCGCCGCCGCCGCTGCGGGGCTGCCCCGCTGATCCACGGAGGCCCGGGACGCGCCGTCGGCGACGGCGTTCAGGGCGCACACCGCCGGCGGCGGGAGGACGACAGAGCCGTCGCCGCCGCCGCGCTGCGCCCACGACGCCCCGCCCAGGGCAAGCGCCAGCGCCACGCCGGCGCCCACACGCAGCGCGGCCCTAGGCAGCGGTGCCGCCCATCCTCCCTTCTTCGCCGGACACTGCGGCTCCGTCTCCGGCGCCGGCGCCGGAGCCTGGGCGCGCACGGCGCGAGCTCTCCTGTTGTGTTGCGGTCGCGCGCGGCCGCGGCGGCGGCAGGGAGCGGCACGCGCTCCGGCGACGGTGGCATGCAACGCGCAGAGCGAGGACTCCATGCGTTTCGCTCAGCTCGATCGGTTGCAGCTAACAGGCAATAGCTTGTCTCTTTTGATCTTATCATTCGGATGTTCGTACCATGTTTCTGCATGCATGGTTCTTTACTTTGTTTTTTTTTTTTGGCAATGGTGCTTTACTCTTTTTGCTGCCACAAGCAACGCATCCAGTGCGTTTTTTCTTTAGGTAAAGTTATGATTAACCTAGGATCTAGATCCTTCTAGTATATTTAAGTTTTAGGCCCAAATCTTGTACTTAACTGGCCCTAATACTGTAGCACTATGTTTGGGAGTAAAATAGAAGAGAAAAAAAAAACCGTCTAGAGGTCATGAAATTGAACCAAAATTGAATAGTAGGTAGATGGTGTCGGGATAAATCGAGAGGCGGACATGCCACTATTCATGGGTGTTTGAAAGAATACCCACTATTTTTGCAAAATAATTTAGTATGTATAAGTATGAATATATTAGATGGATCATATTTACATATTCCCGACACCACATGGAGCCCGATCAACCATTCCAATGTATTAGGGCCGCTTCGGCTAGCAGCAAACCGAGGCGCGGTGGCAAGGGCGCAAAGCCTATCAGCCCATTTGGTTAATTGGGTCAGACAACCCACCACCACCGGACACTAGCGGTTGGGTCCAGACACTAGGCTGCGCCTAGCTAGGCCTCAAAAATTGCTACGGTAATACGCAACGATACGATACGCTGAAAAGAACAAGGCCCTAGCCTCCCGCTCCCCCTGTCCCGTCCAGGCCAAGCAGTGCGACTGCCCTAACCGCTGCCTCCCCTCTAGCGATGTGTCCCGCCGACCGTCGCCTCCCCACCTCTACCCAGTCTGTTGTGGTGCTACCTCGACGGTTCGGCGCCTCATGGCCTCGCCCAACACCTGCACCTGTCGCCCAGTTGGCGCCTCAGCAGTTGACTCGATGGCTCGAATGTAGCGTGCGGTCACCCGTGCGTGGCTAACTGGCCCGCCGCACCACCTCCCTATGTGGCTCTGTGTCTATTCGTTCGTTGCTTATGAAAGAAAACTATTTATGAAAGAATTATTTTACAAACTCTAAGATAACTATTTGAAACCACACAAAAATAACTACAAAAAATTTTAAATTAAAAAAGTTATGATCCCTCCGAAGAGATTTTATAAAGTCCAAAAGATCATGATAAAATTACTTTTGCCTATTTTGTGCTTGTTACACCTATATTGTGCTTGTTACACAACGACAACGCTATGGCACCGTGCTATTCTTTTCACATGAAAATACTGTATACTGGTCGATCCTTGCGTGTTATGCTTAGAAAAAGAAAGCCATAGACGATGAGCAAGGGGGTCACATATGAAGGAACCTACGGCCGAGAGGGGGGATGAATCGGACTATTTCAATTCTTACTTTTGTTACGCTTAGTCACTTAGGCAAGTTAAGCCACACAGCTAGCGGGTGAATGCCTACACAAGTCTAATAGGCGGAAGAAATCAAAACACAAGTGTAGGAGGCACGAAGGCACTCGCAAGCAGTGGATATCAAGATGCGGTAAGTAAATGAGACAGAGAGACGCAAACCGATCTTTTTACCATGTTCGGTGCAAACACCTACTCACGTTGAGAAAACTTCCGGTCAAGGAAGCATGAACTCTATCGTCCCTAACCCTCAATCCACTCGGTGGTAGCTCTTCACCAACACATGATAGGCGAGCTTCAAACCTTCACACGAATTGGCAGGCTCCACATACGAAGAACCCCGAAACACCGACTTCACAAGTGAAGCCGACCTCAAGCACACTGAGGATTTAGCACATCTCCGACACAATGGAGAAGAGCACCTTGAGAAGCAAGGTGGCCGCCGACGTGATGGCCGGCTTTACACACCCCGACGGACGGAGAGGAAGCACCGTAAGAAGCATGGTGACCTTCACGGAGAAGGGTTTGCTTGTGATAAACTTGATAGGGCTTGGCGATGATGACATCTCCCGGTGGCAAGAATCCCAAGAGCACAAGACCGGAGACACCACAACTCACTCAACCCTCATCCCACTATGGAGAATGGCAAGACAACCATAGGAGAGGGCATGTACCTTGGGGGTGACGAGGAGGAGACTAGGGGTTGCTCTCTTCTTCTTTCTCACTCCTCCCCCACTCTCTCTCACTCAATCTCTCAAGCACATGGAACCCTAGGTAGAGGTGGGAACCATGGGAGGAGCTCTCGAGGTGGCTAGGGCAGGGGGTGGCTGCTAAATGAGGCTCTCTCAAGTTTCCTCGTGCTAGTGGCTTCTATTTATACCTACAAGGCGAAGACCCTAAGAACAGATGGCCCAGATTGAATTTTCTGTGATGCAGACAGACCCAGTCCGATGACCGTCGAACCCAGTCCGATGGTCGTCGGACCCAGTCCGATGAACTGTTTCACCTTGGGGGTGACCTGGTCGGTCCCAGTCCGATAGAAGGGTTGCATTAGGGGACTTAGTCGCTAGGAGTCGATGGCCTGGTCGGACCCAGTCCGACGGTGGTCGGACTCAGTCCGACTGTAGGGTTGTATTTTGAGGACTTAGTCGCTAAAACGCTCATCCATCGAACTTAGTTCGACGGGGCTAGTTTTTGCAGCCTACTTCGTTTTAGCTATTCCTTTCTCCCTTGATGTCTCGCCTAGGGTTTGTGCCAAGTTTATCGACTTGTGAACTCGGTGGGAATTTTTGGACACTTAGGTGGGACGTTTCGCGCCCACATGAAATGTTTGGCTTTGAGACTTAGCGGCTACGGAACTTCGGACAGCTGGCTACCCCCTGAAGTCCCCTGGACCTATCCCGAACTCTCTCGAACACGAATGAGGATAAAAGACCGGAGATGTGCTCTGTGGGACCCTGTAACCAGAGATAGGACGATCGTCAGGCATGATGGCCCTAGGCTACACAGGCGCAAGAAATCAAAAGAATTAGGAAACAAATATCCTTAATCTTGGCGTGATCCAGCTCTACCACCCAGTTGTCATTAATTATTAAAACCAAATAAGCTCCTAGGGAGCTTGCTCTTACATTCTCCTCCTTTTTGATAATTGATAACAACACCTGCAAATCTTGCTGCATAGCCATCTCAACAAGCAAATATGTGTCTGGTCTAGTAGATTAGTTCCAATCAAGTGCAAATGAATATGAATTGAGTTCACTTAAAGCATGCATATGAGAAATACTAAAAGAAATGGCATGACTTTACTTGAGATAGCAACTAGGCATAAGAATTGAAGGGCAAGGCAATGCCAACCTAACACCTAGCTCCCCTAGATCAATGCATAACAAGCAAGCGAGGTACCAATTGAGAAAGAGCACACGTGCATGAGCAATTCAATTCAAGCCAAGTTCTCTCATCTCACCCCTCACATGCACAATTCACTTCCCAATAACTCTATTTGGGCAAATATGAAGCAGCAAAGCAAAGATCAAGATTTGCAATTCTTTCTCCCCCTTAGAATCAATCAACAACAAAGAGCATAGAGACAAGCAAAGATCATGACAATGTGAGCAATATGCATAGCCAAAAGAAATGGTCTCATGAGTTTTGGGAGTTATACAAAATCAGATGACATAAGTGATCCACCACATTTCATTTTTAAGCTACTCTAGGTCAACATGTCACATAGGGCAATATAAGCTGATTTGTAATTAAGTTTAAGTAATTAAGGACCTAGAGCATGATTTGGGTTACCCAAAGCCATTTGTGACTAAACGTGCTCAAGCCAAGAATAGAAATCACATTGCATACAATGGCTAAACAAGCACATTTTATTGCACAACCCCCTTTTAGGAAATTCCATTTAGTTCAAGTTTTCTAAAATTTGCTATGTCTCAAGCCGTTGGCGATGTTGCCCAGCATTACACTGAAGGATTTAACATCTTAGTTATCCAAAACTCCCCCAAGTTCATGCCTAGTGCAATAGCAAGCCATCTCGTTGAAAAGACATCGGTGAGACATGTATAACCCCTTTTGATTGACCTTAAGTTGACATTTTACACTTTTTTTTAAGTTGATGGCATGCCTAGAGCTAGATATACAAGATCATTCAAGTTGGCGGTGGGCGGCGAAGGGAGCGAGGCCGGGCGGCGGCGGGCGGCGATGGGAGTGGGGTGACGACGGCGCGGCTCGGGGCAGAGGCGGCGGCCGAGGGGAGACAGAGGGAGCGAGAGAGATTGAGGCGTTAGGGTTGGTAGCGAGAGCCACGGGAGTTGAGATCCTAATTACAAGTACACGGGATTACAAATTTTTCTCAAGGTGACCAAATGATACTTACTACTCCTATTATTTTGGGAGACCGAAACCGAAAGCCCCGCACTTGCGCCCTCGTATATATGCATGCAGCTGCAGTTGCAGCCACCTTCCCGAATTTTTTGGATCCATCCCATCCCTATCCCAACAAACACCATGCACGGCCGCGGCCGCGGAATTGTGCTAGTGACCATCGCCGCCACCGTCGGGAACTTGCTGCAAGGCTAGGACAACGCCACCATCACAGCCGCGGTGCTCTACATCAAGCGGGACCTCCACCTCGAGGGCCAGCCGGCCACGCAGTCATAGCACGATTGTTCGCCGTAGTGTCGAATAGGTTTTTCGACACATACTCCACTTTCACTGATGCCAAGGAGGCGTGGGATGACCTGGAACTGAAATTTTTAGAAGGGGATAACGGGAATGAGAGCTTTGTTGCCGAGAGTTACCTTAACTACAGGATAGTGAACCGCTCAATTCTGGAACAGCTCCAAGAGCTTCAGCTCCACATGAGGGACTTGAACCAGTTCGAGTGTCTCCTGCTTGAAAGTTTTCAGGTGAATGTACACATGATCGGGGTGATTTGGGTCTTCAAATTCTGAAGGTTGCTCAACATAGACCAGCTCCTCAATGTAGCTATTTAAGAAGGCGCTCTTTACATCCATTTAAGAAGACGCTCTTTACATCGCATCATGTCTGGCCACAGGAGCATAAGTGTCTCCACAACCCATACCTTCGACCTGAGTGAAACCCTGAGCAACAAGTCTTGCTTTGTTTCTGACAACCAATCCAAATTCATCTGTCTTGTTCTTAAATACCCACTTGGTGCCAATCACAATGCAATCATTGGGTTGCTCAACAAGTGTCCAGACTTTATTTTCCTCAAAGTTGTTCAGCTCCTCATGCATGGCATTGATCCAGTAAGGCTCAGCCAATATCTCTTATACCTTCTTTGGTTTCAATTCGGACACAAAAGCGCAGAAGTTAACCGTACTTGACCTTGTTTGCACATCTTAAGTCAAGTCTCTAATCACTTGCTCAGCTGGATGATCTCAAGCAATGGAGTGAAGGATCTTGATCAACTGAGAAGACTGTCCAATTGTCTGCTCAACTCTCTTCATCCTGCACACAAGCTATCTCTTCCTCTAACGCTGGCTCCAAACTTGAACTGTCTTGAGCCACAGCTCTCCCTAAGTCTGCCACTGGCTCAGGAGTGAGAGGTGGTCCAACTGTCTCAACCTCTCTTGAAGCTTGAACTGGCCAGTAGTAGAACCACTGGAACTAAAAGCAATCATTACACTTAGAGTAAGAATCGACCAGATAAACAATACTAATAGCACTAGAGCCAATCAATGCACATTCAGAAGAAACATCTGTACTAACAGGTGTCATGGTGATAGCAGGTATGACAGAAGCAGTAAATGGTGCAATCGTAGGAGGTACAATCAAAGCAGGTGAAGCAATCAAATCATCAGTGGCATGAGCTATTGGTAAAGCATCAATGGAAACATTCTTTTAAGTCTGTAATTTGTTTTCCGCCCTAAGCACAAGAATAGTAGCAAGCAAGCCATCTACAGATTTATTCATGCCTTTGTTTTTCACGTCAAGCAAGTTTACCCTAGTAGCTAAGCTTAGTTTCTCACCATTCAATAAATCAAATTCAGTATCAAAAGAATCATGCTTAGTAGTGAGGGCATTCAGAGACTCCTGAAGAGTAATGGCTCTGAAATGCTCCTTTTGTAGAACATTAAGCAACTCAGCCACACTCTCTCTAATAGTCTCTTCATCCCACTCAGAGAGAG
This sequence comes from Raddia guianensis, assembly GCA_036346415.1. Lineage (NCBI taxonomy): Eukaryota > Viridiplantae > Streptophyta > Magnoliopsida > Poales > Poaceae > Raddia > Raddia guianensis. The sequence goes on from CM070534.1 coordinate 33,926,976, forward strand.
TTTTAGAGTCAGAATCAGAAGATACCTCAGTAGATGGTTGAGCCATCAAGCACTTGGAGGCTGAAATAGATGGTGATGAAGCTCTTGCTGTAGAAGAATTAGTGAAAGTAGACTCTTCTCCATCAGAATATCACACTTGCTCTTATGATTCTGGGACGGCCACCAAGCATTTTGTGGTGAAAGCTGGAGGTGGAGGAGTCATCTCAGCGATTGCCATGGTGGTAAATCCTTTATCACTTGGCTCCTTATCCTCTTCAGAAGCGGCTGAGTCACTGGAATTGTCATCAGAAACCAAGTTCCAACGAACGCCAGCTTCTTTCCATTCTTGAAAGTGGCCTTCAACTCGGTTTTCTTCCAGTTTTTGTACTTCCCATCCTTGTATTTGGGCTTGTCATCATCACTGCCCTACTTGCTCTTCTCCTTACGCTTGATCTTGTCCTTCTGAGGGCACATGGAGGCAATGTGACTCTTCTCATGACACTCATAGCATCGATAGTTAGAGTGTGGGTTCTTGGTTTGCATCATTTTGATGTCAAAGCACTTTCTGAGTAGATCCATGATCTCCTCAAGTGCCTCAGGTGAGAATAAGCTTGATCCTTATTGATCCTTGAAGGAGGCAGGTTTGAACTTGCTTGGCTTGTGTCCAGTAGCCTTGAGAGCAATTGTCATGGTCTTCTCAGTTGATGGAGTAGCTAGGGGCTCGATGATGTGTATCTCATGAGCACGAAGTTTACAAAGGAGAGCACCGAGACTAACGGCGGTGGGCGGCGAAGGGAGCAAGGCCGGGCGGCGGCGGGCAGCGATGGGAGTGGGGTGACGACGGCGCGGCTCGAGGTAGAGGCAGCGGCCGGGGGGAGACCGAGGGAGCGAGAGAGACTGAGGCGTAGGGTTGGTAGCTAGAGCCGCGGACGTTGGGCTCCTAATTACACGTACACGGGATTACAAATTTTTCTCAAGGCGATCAGATGATACTTACTACTCCTATTGTTTTAGGAGACCGAAACCGAACGCCCCACACTTGCGCCCTCGTATATATGCATGCAGCTGCAGTTGCAGCTACCTTCCCAAATTTTTTGGATCCATCCCATCCCCATCCCAACAAATACCATGCACGGCCACGGCCGCGGCGCTGTGCTAGTGACCATCGCCGCCGCTATCGGGAACTTGCTGCAAGGCTGGGACAACGCCACCATCGCAACCGCGGTGCTCTACATCAAGCGAGACCTCCACCTCGAGGGCCTCCTCATCGCCATGTCCCTCGTCGGCGCCACCATCGTCACCACCTTCTCTGGCCCCGCCTCCGACGCGCTTGGGCGCCGCCCCAAGCTCATCCCCTCCTCACACCTCTACCTCACCGCCACCCTCCTCATGCTATGGTCCCCCAACGTGTACGTCCTCCTCCTCGCTAGGCTCGTCGACGGCTTCGGCGTCGGCCTCGCCATCACGCTCGTCCCGGCCTACATCTCCGAGATGGCCCCCTCCGAGACGCGAGGGATTCTCAATACGCTCCCCCAGTTCACCGGCTCCGGCGACATGTTCATCTCCTACTATATCGTTTTCGCCATGACGCTGCTGGTGCCCAGCCCCAACTGGCGCGTCATGCTCGGCATCCTCTTCGCCCCCTCGCAGCTCTACCTCATCCTCGCTATCTTCTACCTGCCAGAGTCGTCGCGCTGCCTCGTCAGCAAGGGCACGATGAGGGAGGCTAGGGCAGTCCTGGAGATGTTACGCGGCCGCGAGGACGTGTCCGGTGAGATGGCGCTCCTCGTGGGAGGCCTGGGACCGACGTCGAGACGGTCATCGAGAAGTACGTCGTGGGGTCGTCGCCAGATCAAGGCGAGACGGTGACACTGTATGGGCCAAAGCAGGGCTTGTCGTGGGCGGCGCAACCGGTGGCGGGAGGCCACGGCGGCATGCTCAAGGCGTGCTCTCGGCCGGGTGTCATTTATTGCGGTAGGGGGCCTCGGCCTCGGCTGCTCAAGCGGATGAAGGACCCGTGGTAACCTTCTGGGAGCTGCGGAGTTCGGCTCCAACAGAAGTCTCTGCTTACCGCTGGAGGAGGGTTCGACAAACGGTATGGGCCTAGGCAGTTATCATTTTCTATAATCGAGCCCAGTGCAAAAAGCTCAGTCACTCGGCTGATCAAAGATTTCTAGGAGATTTATTTTTCACTCTCCCGGGTGGCATCTTGGGGTTCCGAATATTCAATCCGAGATGCACCCTTTCTTTGATGGGCTGAAAATGGCGGAAGCTGTAATTATGACTGCACCAATGTCGGTTAGCCCCATGGTCCTCAGTTTCACAAGAAGGGGAAGCAGTTTCTTAACCTGGCTCTTTTCGCTGTCGACGAGGGGGAGGACCAGGAGGTGCGGACTGTGGGACATTCTCTTAAGAATGATGAAAGGACTGGGGGAGATTGGCGCAATAAAACCATTCGGAATGCCAGCCCTTGTTCGAAGTCGTCATGGGAAGGTGAAAATAGAACTTCTTGAAGAAGGAAGATGTCGGGGATAAAATTACGGCCCATTGCCATGGCCCACTCCCTGACGGCCCAATCGAACAGCCTACCAGGGTCGAGCTCCCTGGAAGGTCCTAACTGGCCCATATGCATCCTGCCGAACAGCCCTTGGCTGGCGCGGTGCGTAACGACCAAGAAAAACCCCTGTCTCCCTGTTCGTTGTTGTTCGTTTTGTTCGCCGTGTCTCCCATCTCACTCTTAAAGAACCTTAGCGACTTGAGATCGTTATCTCAACCGTCGACAGTTGGCGTCATCCGTGGGGAGAAACGCAGATCGAGCATGTCGAACTCTATCAGCGACAGAGACTATTCACGAGGATCGACTCGGAAGACGGGGCGTCTCATCCTGTCAGTTCAGATCGATCTGTTCGGTCTCGAACACTTTCCGTATCCGAGGCAGAAGTCTCTGCCTATATGGCAGAAATAGCCTCAGATCGTACTCCCGTCATTGACGATGACTATGGAACTGATAATCTTTACAATGGTTTAGATCTGCCGGACTCCAAGGCTATGTCGGTGATTCCACCGTGGCGGCGACACGGTGATGACACCGTCAAGCATACCTTCTCATGGCCCCGCGGCATCAACATGGCGATCGCAGAACCTCCGGAGATCTCACCGCGGGATGCGGCGGCTGGCGAATCGGGCGATTAATTACGCTTTCGGCGGCAAGATGAGTCGTCTTTGGCTGCTCACGAGCAAGATATCATTCGCCGCAGCCTCGACACCTCCATCAATCAGACCTTGGCATGGTTTCGCGGCGGGTATGGCGGCGCGTCGCGACCCACCTCGCGTCGGGCGCTAAGTCTCCGGCGAAGCTTCCCTGTTGGTCAACTCCCGCGTGGCCGGACTCGGTCAGGCGAACGCGGATGGTTCGAGATCCGGGACCCATAGATCGGAGTCGAGCGGCTCGAAGCTATAGCAACGGTCCTCGAGTCCACCGGTCAAGCCGATCTCGCCCGTATGGGGCGTCTTTGTACTTCTAACCTAGGCGATTGGCGAAGGCTAAAGTCCCTAAGCGAAGTCAACACCTCCTCCAGCAAAGACCGATCAACTTGCGGAATGACTCGGACAGCTCGACCGATCGCGTGACCTCGTCACCATCGAAGAACACTTGTCGCGATCAAGCTACCGTGGTCGCCATCGCCGCCAAGTCCCGTAGTCGTCACGACCACGAGGGTAAGCGTGCGTGATGATCACGGACGGTCCCCTCGTGAGGAGCGCGTAGTCGCGACCACGAGGAAGGCGTGGCGGATTGTCCGGAGAGAATTTCTCGGGCGAATCTTCCGTTCAGCAGAGTCCCTCCGCGCAGGGGCCAATGTCTTCGAGACTAGGTTCTGCGAGGAAGGTGGCGGTCGTATGCCTTGGGGCTGCGGGGCTTTCTCGGCGAGCTTCGTCTGTCAGATGGCCCTCAAAGTTCAAACCCGGTCACATGGAGAGGTACAATGGGACACGAACCCGGAGAATTCCTTTCCATCTACGCTCTGACCATCATGGCGGCGGGGTGACGAGCTTGTTATAGCTAATTACCTCCGTGTCCTTGAGGTCTTTGCTCGGACGTGGTCGCTCAATCGGCGGAGGGTTCCATCACCTCATGGGACCAACTTTGTGGCGCCTCGATCGCCAACTTCCGAGGCATTACGTGCGTCTGGGCAAGGAGGATGATCTGCACCGGATGATCCGGATGAGCAGGGAGACCCTCCGCAACCGTGAAGCATTTCATTAAGATTCGCAACACGATCCCGAACATCTCGAGCCGAATCTGTTATCCGCGCCTTCAAAAACGGAGTCCGCGACGAGCGGCTCACCCAAGATCTCGAGATCAACGAGACTGGACCGCCAACGACCTGTTCAAGGTCTGCGACCGCTATGCCAGCGCGGCAGAGCGCGTCCAATCTAAAAAAGCGTTCGACAAGGCGGTGCCCGCCCGACTGGTGTGGATGAGAAGAAGAAGAGCAGCGGCAGTCGGTGACAAGAAGTTCGGAAGAAGAATAAAGGTGATCACGAACAATACCGTCATTTGGTATAGATCGCGCCTCCTCCCAAGGATGGGCGTAAGAAGCCCGAATAACTACAAGGGCAAAAAGCACGCTTTCGGGGAGGCGGACAAGGCAAGAAAGGTCAAGCGACCGATTTTGCAAGTTCCACCAACACTACGGGCACGACATCGCCATTGCGTAACTTGGGTCGCGAAGATCGAGATTTCTACAACGGCAAGGGCCCAATGCCCACCCCGCCCGAACAAGGTGATGCGGCAGGACAAGCGTCCGGTACCGCGGTGGTGATCGGGACGATGATGACGAATATCAAGAGCCCGTGAACCATATCGCCGTTATCTTCGGTGGCTACTCGGCTTATACCTCTCGGCGCAGCCTCAAGGAAGCTGCCCGGGAGGTCCACAACGTTGAAAAAGGCAAACCACAGCCTGAATCGATGAAGTGGACCGAGGTTTCTATCTCCTTTTCTAAGGATGATTGCCCCACTGGGATGACCAAGCCTCAGCGTCTCCCTCTGGTGGTCGCTCCGACCATCAGCAACGCCAGAGTTGGCCGTGTCTGAGTCGACGGAGGGCGCTTTGGACACGCTATCGACAAAGGTCTTGGGCGAGATCGATTCCTCGCTCCAAGCTTAAAGAAGTCGCAATGCCTTTCTACGACATTGTTCCGGGGGAAGCTATTCAGCCATTGGGGCAGATTGTTCTGCCTGTTACCTTCGGCAGTCCAAGCAACTTCCGGACGGAGTTGATCACGTTTGACGTGGTCGATTTCCCTTCCGCGTACAATGCGATCCTGGGCCTGTCGACGGTTGGGATATCGACCCAAGTCAACCAAGGTTCTTCAAGGAGGAGATATGAGACACGCCGAACAACCACGAGCAGAGAGCGGGGTTTTATCTGGTTCGAGCCTCTCGGGAGATAATAGCCCTCGTCCAAATTTCTTTATATCAAAGAGGATTACAAGGTGGAACTCGGCGAGATCAGCGGTCTCGGCAGTAGTATCTGAAAATCTATCTACCAAGGGTCCCTCTAAACGCCATAAGGGCCACCTTATATAGTCTGTAACAAACCGACCTCCGAGGAATATCGGGCGGGCTAACTACGAGATAAATAACGAACTCATACATGCCAAATACAACCTACGGTAGATAAGGTAAGCTCCTAATCTTGGGGATCACGACTCCTAATCCAATCCGGGAAACCATGTCCGGGTCTTCACGCAGCCGTGCAGAACTCTTGTTCGAGACGGACTCAAACACGATTCCTAGGCCGTTATGCACGCGCCACCAAGGGTCGCTTCGGCGGATGCATATGGGCCTGATAGAACCTTCCAGGGAGCTGGGCCCTGGTAGGCTGTTCGACTAGGCCGTCAGGGAGTAGACTATGGCAATGGGCCGTAATTCTATTCCCGACAGGGCCGGCCATCTCTTCGAAAGTTCATGGCCGTATCCCATCATGGATACCATTGCGTGAAGATACCGGGCACTAACGGCGTGGTCACGGCCAAGGGCAACTACAAAGCTGCTCTGGATTGCGATGAGCAGTCCCTCGCCCTGGTCGACCAGCTTCCGCCGCGTGGTCCCGAAGCTCCGCAGACCAAGTTTGCACGCCCTAGGGTCTCCCTTCAGCCAGGGGGAGAGACCAAGGAAGTTCCGCTGTCTTTGGATGATTCCTCCAAGGCAGTTCATCTGGGGGCCAATCTAGACCCCAAATAGGAAAGCGAGCTCATCGCCTTCCTCCGAGCTAACGCAGACGTGTTTGCCTGGGAGCCGTCTGATATGCCCGGAGTCCCAAGGGAGGTTATCGAGCATAAACTGGCTGTCCGGCCGGACAAAAAGCCTGTTCGCGGAAGCTTCGGCGCTTTTAGGAGTTCAGCGAGGGATCATCAAGGATCGACTTGGCAAGTACGCTTTCATTCTTTTTTCATCCGAGAGGTTGATCAACCGAGTGGTGGCCAACCTGTCATTGTAAAGAAGAAAGACGGCAAGTGGAGGATGTGTCGATCACACGATCTGAGCAGCCGCTTGTCCCAAGGACAATTTTCATTGCCTCGCATAGACCGGTGGTCGATGCGATTGCGGATGCCCGACTCTTGAGTTTTTGGATGCTTACTCGGTTATCACCAAATAAGCATCTCCCGGAGGATGAAGAGAAGACGCCTTCATCACCCCCTCGACACTTTCGCTATCGACCATGTCTTCGGTCTGCGCATACGCGGTGCCACGTTCAGTAACAATGGAGAAGACTTTCCCGAGCAGTCGCGGAAAAACTCGGAGGTCTATGTCGATGACATAGTTGTAAAGAGTAAGTATGCTCAAGATCATGTAAAAGACCTGACCGAGACTTTTCGAAATCTCAACAGGCATCGAATAAAATTAAATCCAGAGAAATGTACCTTTGGTGTTCGATCTGGAATGTTGCTCGGTTATGTAATTGGTTCGCATGGCATCTCTGCCAACCCCGAAAAAATCGAGGCCATTGAGAACATGCAGGCTCCAACTACCGTCACGGAAGTTTAGAGCCTCACCGGCGGATGGTCGCCTGGCGATTCATTTCCGTCGTATAACGCAGTCGCCCTTCTTTAAGGCCTGCGCAAAACACGGTTCGCCAGTGAGCAGAGGAAGCTGATCGGTCTTTTCAAGATCTTAAGCAATACTGTCCAACCCACTGTCTTGACTACTCCGTGACACGGCGAATGCTCTTGCTCTATCTTGGTACGCATGCCTCAAGCGGTGAGCGCGGTCTTGACGGTGTAAAGGGAAGGCATCCAGCGGCCAATCTATTATTTGAGCGAGTACTTCACGGATCTAAGGAGCGTTACCACGAGGTCGAGAAATTGCTCTCGCCTTGCTCATGTCCTCCGAAACTTCGTCATTATTTCGAAAGCATCAAATCTGGTCGACCAAGTTCCCCTTGGAGAAATCCTAAGGAACAAGGAAGCGGCGGACGTATAGCTAAATGGGCAATGGAATTGGCGAGTTCGATATTACATTTCTTGCCGAATCGCTATTAAGTCCAGTCTGGCCGACTTTGTCGCCGAGTGGACTGCCGCTAAATCGAGAAGCTCCCGGCGACTGATGACCCCCTGGACCATGTTTTTGATTCTCGCGCCTTTGAAACTTCGGGGCTTGTTTTGTTCTCATCTCCCCCCAAGGAGAGCAACTCCAGTATTCTATTCAATTACACTTTGCGGCGACTAACAACGCTGCAGAGTACGAGGCCCTCCTCGCGGGACTAAGAGCGTGCAAGTCGCTCGGTGTCCAACGGTATTGTGAAGGAGATTCACGGTGGTCATCAATCGAGTTAACAAGGAGTATCGGTCTGCGATGACTCAATGGCGCGATACGATTGAAGTGAGGAAGTTGGAGCGGCATTTTGATTTTTCGAGGTGCTCTTCGTGCCGGGGAAGGACAACTTTCGACCGACCAGCTATCAAGTTTGGATCCTCACGCGAACACGCTTCCCGTGGTGCTCGTCGAGCACCTTTACAAGCCTTCAAGCACGTCTCGGGCGAGGCAAGCGAGACAAGTGGTCTTGTCTCCGTCATCGAAGCGGTACGCGAGTGGACAACGCCATTTGTCCGGTACCTAGCGATGGGACCACGCTCAAGACGCGAAGCGGCGTTCCGGCTTACAAGGCGTCTGGTCCATACAAGCTTGTGGATGGCATCCTTTACCATCACGGTGCTCTAGGAGTCCTCTCCAAGTGCATCTCACAATAGAAGGGTGTGTTCCTTCTTAGGGACATACACGAGGGTGCCTGCGGCAACCACGCCTCCTTCAGAACTCTGGTCGGCAAAGCGTTTTGCATGGGCTATTATTGGCCCACAGCGTTACAAGATGCCCGGGATATCGTGATTAAGTGTAAGGCTTGCCAATTTCACGCCCGGAAGGCACACAAGCCCGCCCAAGAGCTCCAAACGATCCCCCATCTTGGCTTTTCTCCACATGGGGTATGGATCTCCTCGGCCCGTTCCCTAAGGGGTACAAGGGCTACACACACTTGCTCGTCGCCATCGACACTTTTACAAAGTGGATCGAGGCAGAGCCTGTGTCGTCTCTTCACGCCAAAACGGCCGTGCGCTTTTTCAAAAGCAACGTGATTACGCGCTTTGGGATTCCCCACAAGCTGATCACCGATAACGGTACCCGTTCGAGGCGAGCTATTCCAAGAATCTGCGAGCATACCGGGCACCAAGGTTCTGTTCGCCTCGTGGCACATCCACGAGCAATGGAGCGATCGAGCGAGCTAACGGACAGATCGTCCGAGGTATCAAGCGGCGGCGTGTTCACGGCACCGCGAGCACAACAAGGCACAGGTCGACGAAGTTCCTTCCGTCCTTTGGGCTGTTCGCTTACTGACGGTAGAACCGGAAACTCCTTTCCAAGCGGTCTCACGGTGCGAAGCCATCCCGCTGCCGAAATAGTACTCGGCTCGCCTCGACGAGCTCGATCAACTTGGTTGACGATGAGCAAGCGCTTACTCGATCTCGATCTCCTCGAAGGCACACGCGAGCGGGCACAAGTCGAATGGCGCGCTACCAAAAGATCTTCGCCGGCATCTTTGCCAAGACAGTTCGACCAAGGGCTTTGAAGGCGGGCGACCTCGTTCTGCGCCGTGTCCAGAACTTGTCCAATGCCAACAAGTTAACTCCACGCTGGGAGGCCCATTCACGGTCGTTTCTTACGCTTTCGCCCGGGGCTGTTCGCGAGCAATGGAGGGCGGAGAGAGTTGACCAAGACACGGAACATCGACCACCGTAAGTTCTTTGTGTAGGTCTCTTTGTGTGTTCGCTTAGCCTTGCGCTTTTTGTTAAAATTCGCGCCTTAGTTCGTCCAAGTCTCTCGGGCACCATGTAAAATTCAATCCAATTCTTAAGTGAATTCTCGCTGTCCCTGCACCCCTTTTCACTTCTTGTCTTCCGAAGACTACCCCTTTCTCTCTGGTAACACTTGATGGCTGCCCGGTCTTGCGAACTCTTGGCTCCGCACTTTTCAGGGTTTCCCTACCCGTATCTTGCTTCAACGAGTTCCTGAACTCAGGGTTACGTACCACGGCTTTTTCCACCTTGCGGCTAAGTCTGCTCTCGTAAGCCCTCTGCGGTAGAGGCACTTACTGCTTGGCGCGACCACTTGGCAAAGTCCGCTCTCGTAAGCCCCCCGCGGCAGAGGCACTTTCCTTGTTCGGTTACTCTCGGAACTGCCTAACTTACGTTGACGAGCAGTCCATGGAACGAGTCGATCAGGCTGCGGGTGTCGCTCTATCTATCTACGCACGTGCTCAAGTTTGCAAGCTTAGGTTCTTGGGCATCGTCCGTACCGGGGGCTAGGGTGTCGCTCTTTCTCTTGTGCACCTGTTCGGGTTCGCAAACTCAGGTTTCCGAGCAGATGCACAACGGGGGCTGGGAGTTAGGCTAAGCGCTATACCGGTTTTCTTAAACTTTCTAGCGCTGTTCGCTTTTCTCTTAGTTTCGGTTCGTTCCTGTCTTTTTGCTGCTCTTTTTTGCAGGAAGAAAGGTAAGTGCTTTATTGCATTAATCAAAAGTTTCAGGTACAAGGCCCTTTCGGGTTACAGCCGCGGTGCTACTTGGGAGCAAGCTGCTCCTTTAGCTCCTCCACTTCCAACTTGAGGCGCACGACTTCACCTTGGGCCTTGATCCCTTCCCGGGCTTCAGCTCGGAGGCGTTCTATCTCCTTCTTGCTCCGCTTAGCCTGTGCCGCAGCTTCTGCCCGGATGGCCTCGACCTCTTCGGTCTTGGCACGCGTGATCGCCCTTACCGCCATCCCGCGCATCTCCTCGATCTCTTCCTGTGAAGCCCACAGGGTTGAGATTTTCGCCTGGAGTCCCGCGGATGTCAGCTCTTCTTTGGCAAGCTGGGCCTTGAGCTTCTTGACGTCCGCCGCAAGCGCCTTCCGCCAATGGGACGCGTCGGCGAGCTGCTCTTCGAGCCACTTCGTGCGGCCCGGCTTCTCCTCCGCGGTGCTCGCCTACACGGCTTGCGCGCGAAGATCCTCGGCTTCTTTTAGAAGAGCCTCAGAGGAATGCCTCTCTTTGGTCAGCTCGGCCTTGAGCTTCTTCGCTTTCGCCTTCAGCCGGCTCCGGCTTCGGGTCAACGCAGAGGGCTCCGCCCCGGGCTCCCTCGTCTGGAGATGCTCCCGGAGGGACGCCAGTACGGCGCTCCGTTCGATGGTAACACCGTCCTCGAGTTCCGCCATGGTGTCCCTAAAGACCTGAGGGAGAAGATCAAAGTTGATCACTTTGCGATGATATAGCTAAACTGAGCAAGGTTCGGTCTTGGAAGTTTACCTTGCCCAACCGATGCTACAGCCCCCGTCGCAGGCGATCTTCGAGACTATGCGTCACGAATCCTCGCCTGTGTGGGATGAGACTGGCGAGTTGCTCTTGCCGCCGTCTTACATGCTCCTTCTTCTGCGGAGCTCTTACCTTTCGAGAGCGAGGCGACCGCGAGGCGCTTCGTCCCCCCGCTCCTGCTTCTCTTCCTCCTCTGCCCGGTCGACTTCGGGCAAGGTCGGTGCCGCTCCACCGGACGACACCGAAGCCTCCATTGGCAGGGCAACTTGTGCTGCCTGCTCGTGGGTCTCTTCTTGTACCTCGGCGGCGGGAACTTCGCCCTGCTCGCCGATCACCTCCGCCGGTTCAGGGATGGACTGCCCCTGCGATGGAGTGCCCGGTAGGACCGCCTGCTCGGTCCCACCCTGGGCAACTTCCGGAGCCATCACCTTGGCCCCGCTGTCCGTGGCGCCGTGCGGTGCCTCTTTTGCCTCCAGCCGCTCCACCGCGCCTTTGAGCGTGTCGAGCTGCTCGCTGGAGCCTGGCGGGAGCAGGCTCCACGCTTCCAGTCTGTCCTTGAGGCTGGCCAGCCTCACTGACCGCGATGCACTGTGTAGGTGCTCGGGCATCAACGAACGCTCGAGCGCCGCCTCGACGTCGTCCGTGGTGGTCTCCTCCTGGGCAGCTGATGAAAAAAATACTTAGTCAAGCCTAACATGGTCAGGAAATTCGTAAGGTAGAGATTCATTGCTACATACCTGCCGTGGAAAGCTTGATCTTGATCTTTTTTGCCGGAACCTTCCGCCTCTTCCTCGGGGGCTCCTTGGCGAATTGTCCGCCCTGGTCCCTGGGTGCTCGCGGCGATGAGCTCAGCTCCCTGTTGAGCTGAGCACTCTTCTCGCGCAACGCAAGAAGTTTTTCCTTGCGCGCGACTTCTTCCTCAAGCCTCCTCTGTTCGGCGACCTGTTGTAGCCGTGCCATATGGCCCGAGTGAGCCTGCGTGTAACGCCTAATTCAAAGGGTCATGTTCTTTACCTCTTCGTCGCTCTGCTCGGTGAGGAGGGAGGGGCTTGGTCTTCTCCCGCTAGGTTGACCGCGCGCCCGCTTGGTCTGTTCGGCGCGCTCCGTCGCCGCAGGTGGTCTCTTCGACGGTCGGTGGCCGCCATGGCGTGGCGAGCTCCGCGTAGGCTCGGCCGCCACCTTGGGCTTTATGGCCACCTTGGCCTTGCCTTTCTTCGCCTTCTCCTTCTCGGACCCGGAGGGCTCCTCCACGATCCCTCCAAGGATCAGTTGGTCCTCCTGCGCGTTTTGAGAAGCGGACAATAGCATTAAACAACGGTGCAAATCTAGCAACACAGGCTGAGCATGAGTGATTTACCTCGTCTGTGCGGACAAGCACGTTGCGCGGGCAGGTGTAGGCCACCTCGCCGGTGACCTCCCCGTCCTTCTTCGCCGCCTTCAGCATGGCGTCGACCCGCTCGGTCACCCACGCGTTGGTTGGCTTCTCTGCCCGAACAGAGGGGATCGTTAGTTCCTGTTCGGAGGAAATGATCAATGTAAAGGTTGAGTCTTAAAGGCACTTACCCGTGCTCTCCTTGTGATGTCTTCCCATCCTCTATCTTATAGAAGGATAGGGCCTTCTCCGCAATGGATGATTACATTGTTGTGTATTCTCGGATGATCTCCCTGCCCATAAGCCCAAGGCTCACGAGGGAGGCGATCTTCCTCGTCAGGTACCAGTCCTCGGCGGCCATCTCTGGCCGAGGCATTGGCGTTCCCTTCGCCGGCGCCTTCTCGGTGAAGACGAGCTTGCTGTTGCCACTCCGCCTGGTGTAGAACCACCTCGTCCACCACGCGCCCATCGAGTCGAGCAGCGGTGGCCGAGGGTACGGCGCGTCGTCGGCGGTGGCCCGGAGCTTGAGGTAGTAGCACCCAAGCACCGAAACGGCGGAGCTGCTCCTCGTTACCGTGTAGTAATGAAGAACAGCCCGCCGACGGATCGATGGCGAATAGCCTTCGCACAAGTGTGCAAAACGCCATCTGGAGGATGGAGTTCGGATTGAGGTTTGTTACCTCCAATCCGCCGATGTTTAAGAAGGCCTCGGCGGTCGCTGGAGACCTCAACCCAGCAGTCGAATCTGTTGAAGTCGACAAACTCTCCCTCCAGTGACTCGGAGTTTCCTCCTCCCAGGCGACCTCCACTACGGCGTTGATGTAGCCCTCCTCCTCCCAAGCCTTGAGTCCTCCTCGGTCAAGCTAGTGGCTAGGAATTTGGCCATAGCGATCCCGAGGTTAGACGAACAAGTTCTTGGGTGGAGTTTGGCTGGTTGATGTTGGCCTTGGTTGGAACTAGGGCTTAGGGAGGAAAAGCGCGAGAGCAGTGGCTGGCCGCTGGCGGCTTGGGTGCTTTTATAGGCCTAAACGAGCAGCTCTGCAACGGTTTGCCACAAAGCGGTTAGTTTTCTTTAGAACGGCTAAGTAAAGCGGTCATTGTTTTCATCTTGCAATGACAGAAGTTACCGTTGGAGTCATCAGCGGCTATTTTCTCCAAAGATCTGCGCTTGAAGGTTGAGTGCTCGCTTTCGGCGGATGTGATTCCTGTTCGACGCAATAGAGTTGCTCGGTCTTGTCGGTCTGTTCGGTCCGGACAAGTCTGTTCGAGAGTGATAAGAATTCGCTTCGATGCGTTTGTTGCACGTTCTTGTAGCGGCAAAATTACCCTCTTCGTGACTTAGAGTCTTAAGAGGAAGGCCCCACTCTAGTGAGTTCTTGCACTTGAGTCTCGGGGGCTAGCTGTCGGGGATAAAATCACGGCCCATTGCCATGGCCCGCTCCCTGACGGCCCAATCGAATAACCTACCGAGGCGGCTCCTGGAAGGTTCTATCCGCCCATATGCATCTGCCCCAACGACCCTTGGTGGCATGGTGCGTAACGGCCAAGGAATCGTGTTTGAGTCCGTCTCGGACAGGAGTCCCGCAAGGCTACGTGAAGACCCGGACGTGGTTTCCCGGATTGGAATAGAAGTCGTGATCCCCAAGACTAGGAGTATGCCTTACCTGCCTCGGGATATATTTGGCGTGTACTGAGTTCGTTACGATCTCGTAGTTAACCCGGCCCGATATTCCCTCGGTAGGTCGGTTTGCTCCATGCTATATAAACAGGGCCCCTACGGCGTGTTGAGGGGCCAAGCCATCACCCTAGCAAAGAACTTTTGCATCTTAGCACCTTGTAGACATCAGATCATTGCGCTATCACACTTCTACACACATAATCTCTCCGAGGCTTGTTCGTCTCGTCGAGCCATCTCTTGTAATCATCTCTGATATATAAGAAAGGCTGGACGTAGGGCTATTATCTCTCCCGAGAGGCCTGAACCAGGATAAAAACCCCTGTCTCCCTGTTCGTTGTTGTTCGTTTTGTTCGGCGTGTCTCCCATCTCACTCCTAAAGAACCTTAGCGACTTGATATCGTTATCTCAACCGTCGACAAGATCGTTATCTCAACCGTCGACAGAAGAGCAAGAAAGACCAAAGCCGCGAGGAAAGAAGGACTTGAAGACCACAACCTCGTCAGACCGAGGGGTGGGGGAGAACTCACCGGCGGCGGCGCGCCATGAGATCAACTCCTCCGAGGGGAGCACGCCGGCAGATACGAGCCTTTGCGGTCGCCGGTCCGTGGTGATGGACTTCATCCACTCTTTAGCGCTCTTGGCCACTTTCGGGGCAGCAGGAGATGGAGGAGCCATTGCTAGATCGGCGGCGGTGGTGGCGGAGAACGCGAAGAAGGTAAACCCTAACGGCGGAGTTCGCTGGAGCAGACGAAATTGCTGGTGCGAGAAATGGGTGGGGTGAAGCGATTTGTTTCCTTGTTCCCAAATATAAAAGGGCCACGTTGCGCATTTCGGGCTGAGCTTTATCTGACGCTGGAATGCAGCCTTTTTAAGGGAGCTTGGCTAACCACTCGGATTGCCGAGTGATATCCCTCGAAAGGTTCGCTGAGATGTTGGATGCCAGTTTGGGAAACGCGTGGTTCTAACTACTCGGATGAAGACGACATCAGTCGGAGATTCGATGGTAAACAATCGGCTGAGAAGATCAAGGAAAGGAAATTCATAGTTCCTCCAAAAGGTTTTTCATTATGGCTATTAAGCCAGATTAATATACTCTGCGGCGCAGCACAGTGAGCTAGGGCTCGTTGCTGGCTCACAGAAGAACAAAATTAAAAAAAAAAAGAGAAAGGACTACTCCGACGGCCACTTCTCGTTAAGGATGGAGGCAACCAGCGCGTCCTTTAGAGGGGTGCGAGCTGGGAAGAGCCGTGGGTGGTCGTGAACCAAAACCCTGATGGCTCTCTGGGCGGTTTGCTCTGCGTACTCCCTTCGCCACCGCTGCCATTCAGCAGCAGTAGCTTCGGTGGCGGCGACGCGAGCTTGTATTTCGGGGCAGGCAGCTTCCCATGGGTCCATCGCTCTCCCTTGACCCTCCATTGTGTTGCGGAGAAAGAGGAGAGAAGCTTGGAGAGAAAAATGGGAGGAAAAGCTTGAAGACTGCATGTGAAGCAATGTGTTGCATCAAAGCCTTTTTATACACGAAGAAGCTCAAGAGACGCGCCTTGCTATCCATTCTAAACACAGTAAAACCATCATGGTGATGGGACGGGAGTGAGTGTGGTTGCGTTTCCCGGCTGAGGCGCGTGACGCTTCGGTAGAGTGAGAAAGGCACGAAAACTCTTCGCCTTCCCTAAAATGGGCTTGGGCCAAATAAGCAAAGGGCAACCCCCTTAACAGGTTTTCTTAATAGTGCACCGCCAACGGTGGTGATATGTTAACATCGAGCCTAATTTGACCTTGGTACATCCTTGAGGGCATATGACCGAAAGCGCCACATTGAAAAATATTTCACGGCATACCCCATATTGGGTCACTAGCCGACTTTGCATGTTCAAGGTTGGGTGTTGGTGAAATTTGGATACTGTTTCGGAGGTATGCCTTTTTTTAAAAAAGATCGCTGGTTGTATGCCGCTACCCGGATACAAATACCTCTCGGCTAAACTATATCCAATCGGTACGCCATTAAGTGGGTCAACAGTTGATCCCTTCTTCGGTCGGGACAGGTACCACTCAGCTGAAAGACGTGCCCCATGTTGAGCCGAGTGCTGGTTCTTGCAAGTCAAGGCCAGACGTCTGATGACTTACATCCTTTAAACGCATAACTCATGGCATGTTGCAAGACGGAAGTTGTGATTGCATGGCTTAAGGTACGCTCCATGATGAGCGGATTGCTGCTTTCGCAATGCGAGAGTGGGTGCCAAGTGGCCGAATTCGTCCGTTGAAGTGTGCCATATAGGCCGAAAAGCTGGAATTTCGGTATTGCCAATCCAGACGTTGCTTTCAACATAAAGATATGAGATTTCTTGAGTTATTTACAATCTCTTTTCAGATACAGAAGACATTGACAAAGACCAGTCAGCCAGACATCTGACTCGATCGTAAAGCACTCGGGGGTTACTGTGGACTACATGGGCCTCGGGTGTCCTCTAGAAGGCCCATGAGGAGGCAAATGGGGGGCGACTCAAGCTGGCTGGATCGGGATAGAGACCACTCGGGCTACGCATAACTTGGCCATCAAGGATGCACCCGAGAATAGAGTCGAGCTCCATGTAATTAGGAGATTTATATTTACATATCATGCGTCGGTATAATCCAATTTGGTACCATGTACTGAATAGAGCCATGTAACCTCATCCCCCCTGCACTATATAAAGGGAGGGGTAGGGGGCATAGAAGAATTGAATAGCTGCCTCAGCATAAACATCTCCATCATCTGCAAGCTCACGCAAAAATATTATCCCAGAGCACAGGACTAGGGTACTACCTCCGAGTTGAGAGCCTGAACCTGTATAAATCACTGTCTTGTGTTACCATCTAGCTTGGTTCTAGCGCACAACCCCGGAACAAATTTATTGCCGACGGTGACCCCCGATTAGCCACCAGTCGACACATAGGGGAGTATATTATTAGGATTTTTTAGGGTTTGAATTAAATAAGATAAATTTGGTATGGCATCTGCCCTATAGTGTTGCCCGTTACCACTCATTTTTACCACATCTTTTTTAATAATTAAGTTGGATACATGTGCTTTGCGACAGAACTCATAAATCTTTAGATCAATGACACACACAACACAACTAAAACTTTCACTAATAATTTGTACACAATAAACATATAATTTTCTTTGCTAACGTACAGAGAATATTAGTAAACATATTAGGAGCATATTTGGAGTGGTTGAGTTAAAGTTAGTTGTGTGTAATACTGAATGGATAAAGTTAGTTAGCGCTATATATTGCGATACCTCTACGCCTCTACGTAATGCAAACCCGCAGGCCGCAGCAGCTGAGCATCTCACGAGCCCAATACGTGTGATTCTTTTTGTGTGTTCCAGAAATCCATCGTGTATCCAAAACAAGCGCAGGAAGCCTACTATGAAAGGCCCATCAACCGATTTTAGCGAGGGATTTTACTCCCGTGAATTGCGTGAGACATGCAACGCATGCACGTACATTGTGCCACGCCATCCTGATTTCGTTTTCGGGAGATCCCATCCCATGACCACGACTCCTACAGTGCTTCTTTTCATTCCCTCCTCTCGTTCTCCACCATCGTATTGTTTCAATAGATTTTTTTTTTTACCATCTTCGACATCTCTTCGAAGTGTATGACATAGAGAAAGATAAGAGAATTCCTTCTCAAAGAAGATGGAAGAATTCCTCTCTAGAAAACTTACAAAGAAAATCTATAAAAGCTGCGGAAGGTATGAGATTCTCCTCGTGAAGAAGGCAGAGAAAGAAAAAGGTTTACAGATGATCGTCTTTGCTAGGACCCCTTACAATAAGGAATCCAATTTCGAAGGGGCCTCCTCCCTGTGTTGGAAAAATCTTCTTCCAATTCGTCTTCATTCAATTCATTTCAATAAATTGCATTCGGCATTCAATTAAAAAAATACTTCAATCGGTACACCTAAGAAAAAAACGGCTAGTGAGTCCCCACCAGAGTCCTCATGAATTATTGAATATTTCAAATCAATCCTACAACAACCCCTATTAATCCTGGCTAAAATCAACCGCTTCTAAACATGGCCTTAAAGGCATGCAATTTATAGAGTGCCACTTATACGTCACTGGTACGTACGTGTATCATCGATCTGTTAGTATGCACCATGGATTGTACGTATTTGAAATGATGCGTCCTACTCCTCGATCATTTTGCTATTGCAGTTGCAGTGAAGAGGAGCAACGGGCAGGACCACGGAAGGGAGACGGTGACTTGAGGTCAGTGGTTTTTTGTCTTGAGCGTTTGAGGGGTCAGTGTCTCGAGCAACCCGTAGTCGCAGTCGCAGTCGCAGTCGCAGCTCGCAAGGACGAAAAGGCCGCGATCCACAGGAGTGTGATGGGCCAAGCGCTAGCACCGGAAAGCTTGACCGGACGCGATGACTTCCGAGTTCAGAGTTTCCGACTCGTGCCCACCAGCCGTGGTGTTTGTTTCCCCCTTCTTGTTTTTCCTTTTTTTGATTTATTGCAAAACACACTAAGCTATATCTTGGTCATTTGGCCTTTCGAATTTTAATTTATTTATCTCCAATCCACCTAGAATCTAGAGATGTTCTCCTGCTGCTGATATGGTTTGCTAGCAAGTTTAGTTTTGGAAGCTTCTCGAACCCACTAAGAGATTCTGAGGCATTTTGTTTGAAGTATTATTAAGAGCTTTTACAAGTCGATTTTTGATAAAAGAAGGAAAAAAAAATGTTAAAATGGTGTATCAACTATGCTTGCGATACCAAATTAATCCTTGAACCCAAATATCGGATTTGATCGGTCCCTTAACAATCAAAACCTTGCTTAACCGTCCCTTTTGACAAACTTAGTCAACATACTGCACATCGGTTCCACTAGGGATAAGATTTCTCTATCGATTAACACTTAATTGGCGTCTTGGCGATAGTTTGTTTACCCTCTTCCTACCGGCTAGTTTGGTTTTATGGATCAGTCGATAGTCCGTTTACCTTCATTATATACTTAGATTAATTCAATAGTCTAGCTAATAATCTATTTGCTCCCTTGCTCCACAAGGTGCAAAGACTCCATATTCCTTTTGGTGTATATATAAAATTTGGGAGCGCTTTGAGCCAGGCGATCACAAGACGACGCGTCTTGGCCGGTTCCTTGCGTCGACGGCCGCGTCGGCGAGCCCAGTCGCCTGGGTTCTAGCAAACCCGATAAAATTTTGGTGATGATGACAATATTACAAGCAGTCATTCGATGACATTAAGGCTTAAGCAGATATGGCTTACAATGGACCCGATGGTCAAGATGGGTTCTTTTAGACTTTTTAGGGTTTTTCTATATTTGTTTTGCTTGAACTTGAGGGGTTAGATGTGTTTTTTTTTATGTTGTCAGAGCTTATCTATCCATGGAGAATATAGCTTGCACCCTGGGTTGAAGTGTGTGTGGGATTTATTGAGTTTGTTTTTGTTGTGCCAATGGGGCCGGATAATCCGACGTGACCGGACGAATCCTCATGGCACTTGGTCCAGAGGCAGTGTATGTAGGGTTCTAGCCTGCTAGAAAATCCGGCACAACCATGTAGGGCACCAGATGACTTGATCTAGAGTTGTAGATTGGGTCCTAGCCAGCCTTTTGGTTAAGGTACCATTTTTATCATGTTTTGTTGTTTCGAGAATTGAGTTTATCTAATTCTAGAGTTTTTAGAACCAAGTGGAAATGGCCGAATGCATCCCTGGCTGGTAATAAGACCGGAAGCTTCTTCCATTATTTTAAAAAAAATCAAATGGATAGACCTAGGGCCATAGTTTAGAATCAAAACTATAGTTTTTTTAAATAAAAAACTGCTAGTTGCAAACCAAACGGATCGAGGGCCATCATAGTTGAAGAGGGCAAATGGATCCATGACTTATCAAAATCGTACGTATAATCTATTTTTTTGTTGAAAGAGAACATGGCCGGCCGGCCCCAAGATCCCTCGCGCGGTGTGAAGTGGACATATATGGCAGGAATCAACCGGCAGGATGGCACCCACGGCATGTTGCCAGCAAAGCCGACGAGCTAGCTGACGGCGGCCTGCGCGCAGCCACGCCGACAAGCAGAGCGACGCGAGCGCACGGGCACGGCAGAAGGCGACCACCCACCCACCCACCCCCAAGGCCCCAACACACACACGCGCGCGCGCGAGGACGAGCTAGGCATCGCCGCCATCGATCGCCATGGCCGCGCGTTGCGTTTTGGAGCCTTGCTTAGCTAAGCGGCGCCGGTACTCACACACGCCGGCGTGCAGCTAGCTAGCTAGCCCCACAAACGGATCCCGTCTCCACCGAGAGTGTTTTTATGCCTCTCCTGCCAACCAATCGAGCGGTGGGCATCATCCCTGTCGCTAGCGTGCTTGCTGCACGCTGACGGAGGACTAGGAGTAAGCATGGCAAGCTAGCTGTTTGGATGCTCCAACTGTGGGTTAGCCATGTCTGTAGGATCGACTCTCCGTTCTTTTTTATTTGTCGTCGTTGATTTTTGTACATACCCTTTCATCGTTCGTCCTTTTAAAAAAAATTAATGCAAATATGCAAAAATATAAGCCATGCTTAAAATACCTTTATTGATATAACAAAGCATAACAAAATAAATGATATTTAAATAGTTTTTTAAATAAGACGAATGATCAAATCGCATGTCTAAGGCTGTGTTTCTTTCAGCATAATAATCAGATTATAAGCTGCAGCTTAAAATTTGTCATTTTTGTACCGGTTATATTTTGAAATATTTTATAGTTATTTTTTCGAAACTTTGCACAATTTGTCCCAAAGATCTCAAAAATATTTTTTTCATAATTTTTTTAGCTCTTTAAATCTTCTATAAAAACATCACAACCTTTTCAGATTATAATCTAACCGCCGAAGGAAACACAGCCTAAAAGTTATCGGCGACAAATAAAAAATAACGAAGTGAGCAACACGGTAGTGTTTGGTTGTCCACATCTATACATGGATCTATCTTAATATCTTATGAGGATGGAAATACATGCATTTACTTGTTCTGGTTGAGAAATATGGAGTTTGGTCCGCTGGTTGAATGCTGTGGGCCTAGCTCATACGGTTGATAAATATAAATTTGGTTGCGTGTTCGAGGCTTAGCTATACAATTAGATCATATGTAACGGTGACTCCAAAATACTGTAGTTTTGAATAGAGGCTTTGTACTTTTTTAGCGTATCGTTGCATTGGCGTATTACTGTAGCAAATTTTGAAAGCCCTCGAGGTCTAATGATTATAAAAAAATAATTAAAAAATAGTTTTAGAATACTTGAAAGGACTACTAAAAGACACGAAAAAATCGTTACAAACTATCACAAAATATAGGCTATATAAAATTAACAAAATTTGCTACAGTAATATCCATATAGTAGATATCCGTTGGATACACAAATATCCAAGTTTTCAATTGGATAATATCCAAATATAAATACGGATATTATCTAGAAAGAAAAAACTTGCCACGGTGATGGTGAATCGGTAATATATATACTGATATGGTGGACTAGCAGCATACTTGCTTATACGGTTGCACCTTACTGATGTAGTATAATAGTGACAACTAGTGGTACATGAATTTATTCTCCATGTTTGATCATTGACCATTGGTTGATGACATAAGATTAGTACATTATATTTGTGCTATATATATAATCTCTGGCTAACTGGCTTCATGCGCGCGTTATCTGATTGAAAATATTCGTATATATCCTATTGAATCTGATATGTATTCGCTTCGTATCATAACTCGTATTATCCGATACGATGAAAATTAGCAAGGATGCGATGAAATCTATCTGGTTGTTTGGAGGAATTGTAGATGGTATACGTAATCAATCCATCTACCTATTAGGGGATACTGTTATGCATACGTAGTTGTGGAAATTATCCTTATTGCTTCACAATGCATTTCCTTTGCCTTCTCCGTTTCGTATAGTTTTCAGACAGCTGTACCTACAGCATTCTCACTGCAATGCCCTACAATGCCACAGCGCAGCCGTGGGATCGGAATGCAGGCCGACCAGGGGCCGTACGATCGATTCTGGCCGTTGCTTATGGTCCAGCGTCCACCGCTCCAGCCTTCTCCACGTCGGCTGCCGCCGGCGGCTTCTTGTCGGCGACGGCGTCGGCGTCCTTTTCCTCGCCGTCGCCGCACGCGCCGTGCGCGACGTCGTAGGTGGCGTGCAGGCCGACGAGCACGTAGTAGAGCAGCATGATGGCGGTGCAGACGGCGAAGCGGATGAAGGCCTTCGCGCCGAGTGAGCCCATGAGGAAGAGGTTGGTGGCGATCGACAGCGACGGCAGCCACGGCACGAGCGGCACCCCCCACACTTTGGGCGCCCGCGCCGCCGGCACCAGCAGCTGGATGCCGAGCGTCGCCGCCGCCCACGCCGGCACCAGCACCAAGTACCCCGCCCACCGCTCCGGCGCCGAGCCCCAGTTCGCCGCGATGCCTGCCGACGCGCCGACGATCACCAGAAGCAGCGCCGCCAGCCGAGCCGCGTGCGCCCGGGTCGTGACGCCCCTCACGTAGTACCTGCGGACGAGCAGCGCGGTGGCCATCATCATGAAGATGAAGAGCGTGCTGACGGAGAGGAGGCTGGCGAGCACGTCAAGGCTAGAGAAGAAGCCGATGCAGGCGCTGCAGGCGGCGAGGAGCACGGTGGCGTGCACCGGCGTGCCGGTCCCGGGGTGCACGAGCGCGAACACCGGCGGGATGATGTGGCTCCGGGCGATGTGCGTGGTGTAGCGCGCCTGCCCCAGCGCCCCCACCAGCAGCACCGTCGTCATCCCCTTGAGCGCGCCCAGCGCCACCACGTACTGCGCCCACCGCATCCCAACGGCGCTGAACGCCACCGAGTAGGCTGCGCTCCGGTCGATCGCCGTGTACGGTTGCATCATGCTCAGCACCAGCGCCATCACGCAGTAGATGGCCGTGATCACCGACATGGAGCCGAGCAACCCCAGCGGGATGTCCCTGGACGGGTTCTTCGTCTCCTCCGCCATGGTGGCGATGTTGTCGAACCCGCCGTACGCGAAGTACACGATCGCCGCCGCCCGGAACACGCCCGGCACGCCGCGCGGCATGAACGGGGTGAGGTTGCTCGTCTTGGCGTGGAGGAAGCCGGCGACGATGACGAAGAGTATCACGGCCACGTGCACGGCTGACGCGACCCAGTTGATGCGGGAGGTGCCCTTGGAGCTCACCATGGCCACGGTCGCGGTCACCGCGATCACCACCACCGCGATGGGGTCCAGCTAGTTGTACCCCCCGGCGAGCGACGTGCGCACGCGCAGCGCGCTCGCCGGCTTGTTGATGAGCGACGCGAGGTACGACGTCCAGGAGCGTGCCACCGCAGCCGTGCCGATGATGCTCTCGAGGAGGAGGTTCGCGGCGGCGATGAAGGCGGCCACGTCGCCGAGCTCGACGCGGAGGTACGCGAAGGAGCCACCGGCGACGGGGATCTCGACGGCGAACTCGGTGTAGCAGAATACGGAGAGCATAGCGGAGAGGCCGGAGACGACGTAGGAGAGCACAATGGCGGGGCCGGCGTTGTCGTGCGCCTCCTGGCCGGTGAGCACGAAGATGCCGGCGCCGATGACGGAGCCGAAGCCGAACCACGTCAGGTCCCACCACGTCAGGCAGCGCCGCATCTCGTGCTCGCTGCGCCGCCGCAGCGCGCCGAGCTCCTGGCCGTCGGTGGAGCGGCCGGCGAAGCGGTCCCGGAGCCGGGCGGGCGTCGCCGCCAGCGCGGAGCGGTACGCGCCCCAGCTCGCGAACGACGGCTCCGGGAAGAAGTCCTCCTTGTGCCACCGCCGCCAGTAGCTCCTCTCCGTCGCCCCTTTCCCATCCGCGTATTGTTCTTGCGTCGTCTCCACGGGCGCCATGGCTGTGACCTCGACCGCTCGCTGCTTCGCGTGGGGAGAGGGAGACGAGGGAGTATGGTGAGCAGCAGCTGCAGCCGTGGATGCTGATATGGTAGTAGCGACTGCCGACTAGCGAGTGTGGATTGGTCAGTCGGTGAGGCGTGCTCGAATTTGTGTAGTCTTGCGGGCCGCGGCCCAATTGCTGCACGCGAGTACGCGACAAAGCTCAATTATCTCTGTGCGACGCCGGCTTGCCGAGCATGTCCACAGAACCGGCGACTAGTTGTTTCATCGTTTGCTTATGACTGTACGTGTTGCATCATCTGCATAACTGCATTCATTTTACATTTCAGTTCAAGTAGTACGAAGTTGTTCTAGAAAGGAGAAAAGGAAGGCCGTAGTAGGCTACTACTGGTGCTACTGGTGTGATGGATTTCTGGACTTTTTCGAACATGTTTGTAGCACCACAGCCCACCTCGGCAGCCTCCGGCCCAGCGTGACGCTACCAGCCTGCAACCGCGCCCGGACTGCGTAGCCCACCACGGAGCTCCGGGCCTCTGCCGGCCCGCGCTCTATCGGCCCAGCGAAGAGGAGCAGCCTTGTTGGGTCACATATTTAGATTTGTTTGGGCGGGCTCTGGCTAGCTAGGAGAGACTGTAAAGACATACACCTCTTGTGTTTATTAGGCATATATAGACGTTAAGGAACACAAACTGCATCGTCAATTCTTTTTCCCCAAAGGTAATACCCTATTATTGGGGGCGTTGATCGATCCATGGGAAGAAAGAACAGGTGTAGCATGTTTTTGCACCTAAAAGGCTACAGTAGATAAATTATAATATGAAGAATTGACTGCCCTTAAAATAAGGTGGACTTCGAGCCAAACCAAAGTCTCAAAAATACTATAAATCCGTTACATCATATAGTTTGTAAAACATGGTAAATTTGATAAAGATTTGTGGATTTGCCATAGATATATCAAAGATTGAAAATTATGTGTTTGCTCTCGTTGTGTGACTGATATGTGGGTCTAGACTTGTATGTTAGTAAGGCACGACATAGTTAATACATAAAGTACTACCTTTGGAAGCAGAAATTCACGATTACCTCTAAACTTAAAGGCCTACGTCTTAATACGATTTTAAGCGGGAAAGAAACGTTGCAAAAAACAGGTGCAAGCCTACTTCCGCACGCTACTACTGATCGATGGCTCCTGCATGCGGAATCCCCGGATGGATCCACGTGTGACCATAGAAAGAGCAGTGTCCAAGCACTCAAATGTCACCCCCAAGCACGTCACACAGATCGAGCCATGCATGCACATGATCATACACATACCCGGCATACACAGGTGCATTGAACTATTTGTATCAATCCTGACGCAGCGACGTTGAAATGCATGGCGCCGAGAGATATGGCTCTCGCTTTCGCGACGCATTCTGCTCGGCGATGGAGAGGATGGTTGCGAGCGATCGATCGATCTTGGCAGCTGCTGACTTGGGTGTTGCATGCATACGTTTTCGATCGCATGGACTGGGGGGTCAAATTGGGGGCTCTCTGAGAGGCTTGCGAGGATAGGGTCTGCGTCGTCAGCTACGCTTATCGTGCTTACTCCAGCTTCATTCATGGGGCCTATATGTGTGCAGAAAATGAGGGAGTGTGTAGCCTTCACGCAACAAGCTTGTCTAGGCTAATCTCACGCTTTCGGAAGGTGAAGATTAATTGCACCCTCATGCATGGTACAGTATATAGTTGAGGGGGTGAAAGTGAAACGGACCAAGCTTCTTTCTCATTTAATAGATGGACAGACCTGGCACCTTTTAGGTCATCCACGGTTATGTATTTTACCGTTCCTAAATATATATCTCTTGGTATCTCTCGTTAAAGCCGTCAATTATATTAAATTTAGTGGCTATGGTAATTAAGATGATGCCCTTAATATTTCTCTTTTATTTTTTTTGTAATTCAAAACCACCCGTCAAGGAGAAAAACTGAGATTTCCTCACCGCCTTCTTCTTGATATTCCTCACTTCTCTCTTCTATCCCTCTCACCTCACTATATATCCACCGGTGCCGCCTACACCGATCTGCCCTACGCGTCGCGCATCTCCCAACCATGACAACTCATGACGAAGGTGATGGCCCATTGGCTCCAACAGTGGCTAGAGCTTTGAGGTGAGAGAAAAACAGGGGTATTCTCTCCGGTTCCTAAAAGTATATATGTTTTGAACATTGACATGGTCTCACTACTAGAAAACTAGGCAAATATACCAGTACATTAGTACCGGTTAGATTGGAACCAGTATTAATAGTGGCATCAGTACCGGTTCGTAGGAAAAGTAGTGTTTCGAGCTTTCAGTACCGGTTGGAGGCAACGGTAAAAATTCTTTTCGCAGACGAGTACAGGCTAGTACACACAGACTCATCAATACCGGTTCGTAACAGTTCGTATACGAAACGGTACTGATGCCTCGTTTCTAAAAAGGCTAAAAGGTATGCATATTCTAGTTATAACAAAGTGCGTGGGTAGGTCATGAGTTGTTAGAAGAGTGATGTGTGGGTCACGAGGGGGCAAAAGGTGCTGGGTTTGAATCCTGGTTCTCTCAATATATCATAACTTTTTACTTTTTTAAAAGCCTATAGACACCTTCAATACCGGTTCAACCAACCGGTAGTGATGCCCCTTAGGCGTCGGTCCCGAAAAACAAGTACCGGTTAAAAAATCGGCACTGTTGGCTCTTACCAACTGGTAACAAAGGTCATGTCAGTAGTAGTGTCTCCGAACTGAATGCATATTTGACTATTAATTACATTTGTAGTTTTTTTATTAAATCCATGAAATATGCTATTGTAACAATGCTTTTCAAAATAAATTTAAATGTACCATTTTAATGTGTCCGATCCAAATAGTATTTTAAAGACAAAGTTTTAAAACTTTGACTAATTAATTAGAGCGTGTCTAAAACATCGTGCTTTTTAGAGTTACACGGAGTATTTTTTAAAAAAATATCCAATCTACCTTTGAGTTGATACCATGAGGTACTTGTATCTATTGATAGTTTCACACCATCTCCGATAAAGATGGTAAAAAACCCTAATATACAAACATACAAGTTTTTTAGATAATGAAAATTCATTCTAGCATCCAAGTTATACAAAATACGCAGAATTATTACAGAGCAAAATCTACCGTAGTTATGAGTCTTCGGCGAAGCAACAATCCTAGCGATCTTATTTCCTAGCTTCGTCTTATCGACTGAGGTGTCCTGTGGACAGTCGCTAGCTCGTACCACAAAGCTTCAGCTTTTGCACATGTTCGGATGTTCCTTCGCGTGTATCAGAGATTGGCATAATATGGATGGATTGTATGGTCGTTGAAATGACCGGAAAACAGTTCGAGTGAACAGTTGAACGATATAAACATTGGACAGATATCGATAGGCATACTAAATTACGCGTGAAAATCTCGATTAGGTCTCTCTCTAAGCTTAAATTTAGAATCGGATTTGCTCACTGGCCGTCGCGTGGGTGACAGTTCACTCGCCCAATCGACTGCCTCCCTTGCTCATCGGCGCATGCAATTTGAGAGGAGGGGGGCAGCGATAGGGGGAGAGAGAGAGCGGGGGGAGAGCACCTATGACCGCTGCCGTCTTTCTCCTCATCGGCGACCGTCGCGCCACCTTCATCTTTGTACGCGGCGACCGTCGTGCCGGGCTAGGGTTCGGGGTTAGGGGTGGGGATCTTCGTGTCGCCGGGTTTAGAGGGATGGCTAGGGGAGGTGGCAGTCTAGCGGTTGGTTGGGGATGGAGTGAGGGCGGCGGCAGAGGCGGATGCGGTGACACCGGAGCCGTGGGAGGGGTGAAGGCGGTTGGGGTGGCGGTGGCGGCGGGTGAAGGCGCCGGTTGGGTTAGGGCGGGTGGGACGGCACGGCACGGCGGTGAGAGGTAGTTGGGGGCGGAGCGATCGGAGCGGCAACGATGACGACGGGGATGGAGTAGGAGGGGCGCATTCGTGAGCGAAACCGAGAGAGAGACACGGGGAGGGAGGGGGAGAAAAGAGAAAGGGAGGGGAGATTTGGACCATTGGATCTCAATCCAACAGCCCAGAAAATCGACTGTCCAGCCTTATAAGGACCCAGTCACCTGTGAGGGAACCAATCCCATTTAGAACATAATCTACCGTTAGAAATTGTTTTTGGAAGCTAGACATTTCAGTGTTTTATAGTCATTTGTATGAGCCTAGTTCTTCGGCTACACCATATTGTCACTAAAAGGCCCAACATTTCCATTGCTCCAACCATATTCTGATCTGATTGAGAGAGTATTATCCACTTGAGTGATGATTTGAAACTTTTTACTCTTGGATTACCAATCCTAGACGGCTTGATGGTGATGTATTTGAAGAGCTTGCCATGGTAATTGTGGGATCCTTTAAGATGGTTTGTGAAGACTATGTGCTTGCCTATCAGATAGTGAAAACCAACCAAGAGTGGAATGAGGCTGTGGGATTGAGAGGGAGCTGGTCATTCGTGAAGGGCTTGCCTCAACGGGGAGTAGAAGGAGGACTCCGAATCTCGGTCAAAAAACTTATTCCCTGCACTTAATTCTTGTTATTTACCTTAAGCATGTGTACCTTGTTTGTTCCTCGCTGTGTTCTTTTGTTCTTGCTTAGTTTAGGACTTGCTATCTAGATTGAGTAACAAATTGCTAAAGGCCTGAACTTTAACTGAAAAGTTTTAAAAGTTGTCAAAAAATTGATGTGTCCCTTTCTTATTCCCTGCACTTAATTTCTGTTATTTATCTTAAGAATTTGTACCTTGTTTGTTCTTCCGCTGTGTTCTTTTGTTTTTAGTTTAGGAGTTGCTAGCTACATTGGATAACAAATTGTTAAAGGACTGAACTTTAACTAAAAAGTTTTAAAAATTACCTATTCACCCCCAATAAGCCAACTAGATCCTTCAAAGCATAACCCAGGTCTTGACCCAACTTAACGCGAAAGACTAGCCTGAAGGGAGAAGGGTGCGTTGTGCTCCCCCATCAGCAATATCCGATGTGGGACTAAACTCAACAATCTCTCCCACCACACATCGGGCCATCTATCCTACACCGTGCGATCTCCTTGAGACGTTTCGGGTTACCGACCATGGCTTTGATGCCACTTGTCGATCCGACCCATCTTATGGCCCACAGCGATCCGGCTCCCCTCGAAACCAACACCCGATCTCGAACCCAGATCCCCACGTCTATTGGCCCAAATGAAAACACAACCTAAGTCTAAACCCAACGAAAGAGAAAGAGATAAAGAAAATTACTGAAATATTCTTCATGTACCTCTCTAGGTAAGAAGTGTGAGAGGTACGTACCAAGAGAGGTCATTATATTAAAACCCATTATATCACATCGTATGACCGACGACTACGACTTGGGCTACCTCACGAACCATAAAATTTCTTCTATTCCTAAGCACATGGAAAGAATAAATCCTTATGCAAGCATAGAATTAACGGATGCTCTTTTCAATGGTACTTTCAACCATCGCTGGCAAATGCATGGCCCACGCGCGGTGACCGGCCGGGCCGGGCTGATGGCAGGCGGCGGAGGCCGACCCGGCCGGCAGCGGCTCGACGGCGACGGCGCCGGCGCCGGCGGGTACGTGTGGACGGAGAGACGTGAGCGCGATCGCTCGGTCGGACACGGGGCCTGGCCGGCCGGCTCGATCGCGCGTCGACGGCAGCTAGTTGGCCTTCAGTCTTCCGCACGGCGCAAGCGGGGGGCCGGCCGGAGTACGACCGGCCGGACAGCCTCCGATATATCCCTCGAAAGTCCGATCGATCCATCGCCGCTCGCCGTCTACTTGGCGCCTAGATGATCAATCAGTGAGCCGGCCGCACGGACGCGAGATCGTCGAGGACTCGAGGCCTTGAGGCATGCATGCATGCATGGCTGCATGCACACATCTAGATCTTGTGTCGTGCCGGACGTTACGGGTTACGGCATGGACGATTGGACGTACGTACGTGGTTCTCAAATGTTAAGTGTACCGTGCGTGTCATGTACGCGCCTGACGATCTAGCTAGCTTAGCTACTAGGCTACTAGCTAGCTGGGGCGATTCGGACCAGTACCGCGTGCCTGCGCAGCTGGACCGCTAAGCTTGCTAGCTAGGGAGAAGTGACGACGAATGCCCAATGGTCAGAGGGCAGAGGCTGACTTTTGCATAGTATTAATTGATTCTACGCATTCGGACTATGGATGAAATATACTACTATCTCCGATCACAAAAAGAGGTCACCCTTGACTTTTAAACACGTCTTTAACCATTCGTCTTATTTAAAAATTTAGTTTAAATATGTAAAAAAATATAAGTCATACTTAAAATACATTTAATAATAAATCAAATCATAACAAAATAAATGATATTTATATAACTTTTTTGAATAAAACGAATGATGAAAGGCGTGACCAAAAGTCAACGGCGACTCTTTTTTGTGACCGGAGGGAGTATTAAATGACATGACAATAGTCAGCTGTGGTTCTACACACCTTAATTATCTACGTACTTACTGTCATCAAGTTTGACCCTAAGATTTATGTGTTGTCTTACTCCTTCATCTATTTCTTAAAAAATAGTCCTTAAATTTTTAAAATAATGCAATTGATTCCTCTTCCTCGTCTAGCTCTCTCTCCCATAGATCTAGCCCTTTCAAGTAATCACACATATGGTAGCCGGCGATGGCATGTGAGGGGAGCAGCAGCTTGGGCTACGATAGAGGGTGAAGGGGAAGGGGAGGTGGGAGAAAAATCCATCCAATTGCATTGTTTCAAATAATACCGTTTTATTTGCAAAAAAAAAAAAACATGAGAGTGGGAGGTCGACCCCAACGTGATACGTGGTGCGGGCTCTAGCCTCTCTCTCTCTCTCTCATGGTCACAGTCTCATCCTAAATCTACATCTTCAAGCACCCTCTCCACTTTAGATTACCCATGTCTACCCGGTCAGATTGCCACCCCTTAGGGTTTCACGTAAAGCTAGATACACAGCCAATTAATGATGAAGAAAACATTAAACTCTGCTCTTACATAATATTTCCTGCGTGGTAGATCAATCGGGGGCACAACAACTCGTGTTCTATAGCTAGCGGTTAATCTATATCGTCCCTTTCTTCATAAAAATATATATCATCCGCTTCTAATCCAACGGCTAAAGTGAAAGCAAACATTAGGATTGCGTACCGTTAAACCGTGTTTCTAGGATATTTAAATAAATAAAATTATATAAATTATATTTCATAAAAAATATACAATATTTATAGAATTGTATAAATAACAGTGGCGGCTGCCAAATGAATTGGTGATAGCCAAACCAAATGGCGGTAGACATGGCTGCCGCCAATGCATTTAAATTTGGTGGGAGCGTCCAAGGCATGCATCACACGTGGCAACTTTGTCCACACAATAAAGGATATAGGGATATTTGATCATATTTGGCATGCGAAATAATTTGAAGAATGTTTATGAATTTACAAAAAAACTCATGTGACATTAATCTGGAATAAAATTTGAAAAAATAGAACCGTATGATTGACGGGAAGGGTGGACAAGAAGTTTTAAAAATTTTGATTATGTCAATAAATTTTCATTTTTACAAGTTTCGTTGATCTTCGAGTTGACATTAAAATAATACTCTCCAGTTTTATAATACTTGTCGTTTTGAACATAGACATGGTCTTCGAAATGTAACTTTGACCATCAATTACTAATAAAATATATCTACAAAATTCACGAAACTATGATATTATGAAAATATTTTCAATACGAATTTACATGTGTAGTTTTTATGTACACAATCCAAATAGTTTAAAAGATTTTAATAGATAAAGTTTTAAAACTTTGACCTAGAATAAACCTAAAACGACAAGTATTATGAAATTGGAGAGAGTACTGGCTAAAGGATTTCCACACTTATTTTATACATGGGTTCTTCGGATTTATTAGAAATTATTCTCCAATACCTGTTTAGTATTCAATTATTCTATTCTACAGAGTACCTAGACATACTAGGATGCCATGCAGTCCATCCATACCCAAATATGCAAATGACGATATTTGCGCTAAATACATGGGTCCCAAAACTCCCAATCATTGTGAAAACCAGCCAAATCTCTAGTCGATTTCCTGACACCAAAAGATGCTTACTGCTCCGGTTAAGAATCTCTCCCCAGAAGAGGACTAGGGAATGCCTACGGGACGTTGGCATTCCACGTATCGACGTAGCCATGGAAATGGTAGAAAAGAAGAAATTGACTGCGCTCCGCCCGTTAATTCTGCCATTCTCTGCGTCTAGACTCTCAGATCATTTGAACCTGTTAAAATGATCGGCGCATCAGCAACGAATTGTAGCTTGTGTGAACGAAAGGAGAAAATAAATCATATTCAAAGTGACCGAGCTAAATAAACTAACGTAACCGAATTGAATTAAGTTTAGCAAGCATGTTAACATAAATACATATATACAAGGGTTTTGGTCTAATTGTTTCTCTGGTTTCCCCCGGCAAGGGTGTCCCCGATTTCCAGTGAGAAACAATGGAAACAAATAGTGCAAAGTTCTAGTTCAGTTTTTTTTCCCTCTTAACTAAACTATGTTTAAACTTTAAATATCGTAAAGTCCACTTCTTTCACGCAGCCGTGAAAGGCTGAAAGCGAAGCCGAGGATGGCTTCGTTCGTCGAGAAGAAAAAAGAAAAATGGAAGGGAGAACGGACGTTGGCGATGGAGAACGGGTTCTGACGCAGATGCGGGAGGGGGAGAACCGCGACCGGGCAACGCGAGCAAGCGATCGAGCTGAGTGATCTGTGCGTGCAGCGGCGTGCTCGATCGGCGCGGTCAGCGGAGGGGGAGGCACGTCGCCGACGGCGAGGGGGGCGCCGGCGACGCACCGTCGACAGCGACCGGCGGCGGGGCCTGCCAGGCCCGGGCCCAGCCCGCCGGCCGGCCGGGGACCAGCGCCTCGACGTGCGCCCGTCGCGGCCACGGCGGGCCCGCCGGGCGACGAGTCTTGGCCGCGCAGAGCCGGTAGGGGCCCGCGCCGACGGCGAGGCCAACCGCCGCGCGCGCGCTTCGCAGCAGGTACGTGGCCGCCGGCGAGATGGCGCGCGCAGAGGTTACTGGTTTATCTCCACGGTGACACCCTACGGCACTGAGCCGTACTGAGCATTCCTGAGAATATTTAATCAATCAGTCACTTGGATACTGATTAACAATTGACCAGGCTAGTCCACCGGCTCCATCATCTCACACACGTCATACCCTATTGTACAAACTACAAGGTAAGAAATGATAGTATGTACTACAAAGCCTCCGGTGATGATGGTCTGTTTTGATTCATGGATTTAGTTTAGTTTAGTTTTGATTTTAAAATGTTATTATTTTGCATGCACTATTTATTATATTATTTTTTAAAATTTTAGATCTCTAGAGTTTTCCTCGAAAATCTTTGAAAAATATTTTTAATATTTTTTAAGTTGTTTATGTTTTTTTTAACTAGAACTAAAACCATCAATCAAAGGGGATTGATATATTATCCTATACTTTTATGTTTTGCCCTCGAGTTTCCTCGTTTTATGCCTACTGCTACGACTCTATGAGTGACATGATAGGCTTATTTTATATTTTATATCTGATAAATTTTGTTTTGTAGCACTCCAAAAGATCAAAGTTTCCGATCATAGCACATTGTCTTATTGACAGGTGGGAACCATCATGCAATCTTTCTTATTAAAAAAGATAGCCCGGAATTCATGTGATTATGACACTAGGGTAGGGTGGTATACTTCGAAATTTCTAGAAAATTTCTAGTCTTTCAACGCTATGAAATTATTTAAGCCTTTTGCACAACCATTTTTAAACAGATCTGCTAATTCTCAGTCGCTTTTAAATATTCTTAACTATCAGTCACTTTAAAGTTGCACTCTAATTACACTAAAATTGTACTGCTTGCCAAGATGAAATCAGGGGCGGACCCAGTGTTGTGACACTGGGGTCAAGTGACACCAACGATTTTTGTTGTTCCCCCTATAACCCCTAATTATTGTAGTTAATGACCCCAGTAAAATTTTGTTAATGACCGCAGTCCCCAGCCCACACTGCGCAGAACAGAGCTTGTAAAGAGTTTCGTTGGAAGCCCGTATGTCGCAGGCTCGCAGCGACGCAGCCCAAAACCGAGCTTCATGGGTCCAGTAGGCTAGCTAATCACTACATAAGCCCAATACGGAATAAAAACAAGGTGCAAACTGGAGTACGTGCTGCACAAAAGCACAAAGCCCATGGTCTTGCCGAAGATATGGAAAACTAATCGTCCTTTCATCAAATTACTCGCCGGTGAGATCGGAGATCCAATCGACCAATCGGGAAAATTGTACGCGGCGGCGGTGCCGTCGTCTTCGACTCTTCGTGTTCGTCTGTCCTCTGCGACTCCGTCTCGCGGCTGGCAAGCGGCGGCCGACTCACCCGTCCATAGCTCATTGTCTCATCGGCAATCTACTTTTCTTTGATCAGCGGTTTGTTATTTTCACTAGTCATCAAATCATAATCACGTTCTTGGTTCCTTCAATTCAACGATTCCCCCAATTCGGCAATCCGTCTTTCCATACTTCCGTTTGACTAATTTTATATTTAGTGTTTTTAATTATTGTTAATTTTAATTTAACAGGTAATATGAGTACAATGGAGCGCTATTATAAAAGAAAGGCACCACCAGATAGTGATATTGATGCAGGAACATCAAGAAGGGATGAAGGGGTATGTCAGATCGCTCAATCTTTGTCGTTGCCTACAAGAGAGGTAAATTTGGATGAGCTTCCTTATGATCCAGCTGATAGAAAGAGAATATCAGAATACACGGGCCCAAAGCTACAAGATGAGATAAGGCGAAAATATTTGATTAGAATATCAGAATAGACGAAGGAGATAAAGGCAAAATACCGAACTGGACAGATTGGTTTCCGATTTGGATGCGGCGGTGACGACGATGTGATGGCGTTAGACTCGACGTCAAGATGCAAGACTCAAACTAGACCAAGAACTTACTCTAAACCAGCAACGAGACGATTACGATGGATACAAATTCAACAACGCGAAACTGAAAACGAAATTGCGAAGGGCACAAAGTGGGTTGGACGATGGATACGACGGCGAATTCAAATCTTTTTGTGGAGCAATTTTTTGGACTCTAGGTGGAAGATGAACAATGAAAAAAGGGGATACAAGTATACCTGACGGGCAACCGAGGCTCTGATACCAATTGATGGGGAACGGGGGGATCCCGATCTTCCGACATGTATGGATAAGTCGATTTGTGGAGACTCGACGTTGACGATCCGGCTTCCAATCAGAACAGATCTAAGCCTGCAATCGCTACACAACCTCTCCATTCGTTATCAACCGTGCCAAGACGCGGTGGACCACACCATGAAGGTTAATTCCTGCAAGCGAATCGAGAACACGAGTAAGAACACGGTAGATGCAATCTCAAATTACCAATTACCAAATAAACACACAAAATTGGGGTTCAGCAAACCGATACACGGCGAAACAGCGACGACAGAATAATCTAAGCAAAACCCAAGTCTAAACGATGATGGCTACTGAATATATATCGACGGCTAGGGTTTGGAGCGCTCAACCCTAGGGTTACACGGGCTATGGGCCCAAAGTGGAGAGTCGCAGCGCTCGGCAGATTCTTGACGTCCTCTTGTTTTCGCGATTCCTGTTGCGACTGATGGAATTTGGGCCTTAAACTGGATCCATTGGAAAGCTCTCATCGTGGGCTTGTCCGTGCATACCATGAACGTCTAAAACGGAGTCCGTATGCGTCCGGGACATCCGTTTTAAGTTGACTGTGCGGAGATGGCCAAATCTGACTCATGGACAAATTGGACACTCTGTTGGGCCGGCCTTGCAACGACGTGGCTTGTGGGACCAGAGGGCATAGAAGTGGGGGAGATGCGACTTTCTCGAAAACGTCTTGAGTTTGGGGAGGTGGCCACGGTGGAGGCCGAATTGCCGGCGGCGACAGCGCAATATCAGCATGATGAGCTTGCCGGCTGTGCATGCGAACTGGCCGTGGTGCGGGTCGATGACGCCATGTAGTCAATGATACCACCATAACTGATGTAGATGATGTAGAGGATGCCGTGAGTGTCGCCAACTTGTCGTATATGAAGAGGTTGAAGATGAAGTAGTCGATCGAAAACTCATCGACGTCCATGCTAACGAAGTAGTCAACGAAAATCTTGATGACCACCACATTGCCGTAGTGTTGATCATACCTATGATGGACACGATCACATCAGTATGACTATGGAAACCTCTTTGAGCTTAAGGAAGACAATTTACGGATGCTTCATAAAAGCACCCATGCACATCCGAATGTGCTAAAGCTTCTTGGTTATTTAGATGGTGATAATGATTGTTTGCTGCTTGTGTATGAATTCAGTTGTGCTGATAGTCTTGATACCTTACTGCATGGTGATAAAATGAACATTATATTTTTGAATGTAGTTCACTTCTAATTTTTTTGCCTTCCAGTTTCCTAAAATGAAGTTCGCAAAACCTGTAGGCAGTCATCTTTGGGAAGAAAGAGTGAGCATTGCTCGTAGAGTGGCTATGGCATTACGCCATATCACATGTGATGATGAGGATGTAGACATGCCTATCATTCCTAGGAGCATTAACACTCAGAAGATATGGATGTCTGAAGACAAAAGTCCTATCGTCGTTGATCTGGGCGATGTTTCCTATGGAAAGGAGAATTTCCAAGATTCTTTGATATGCTGTATATCATCTTTTGGAGTCGTCTTAGCAGAAATACTAGCTGTGGAAGGGGTATGGCATGTCTTTGTTTTTTTTTTGTGGAAGTTGCTATGTTGGAGGTCTTTGGGCTCACCCTTTTATGTGTGCAGGGAAAGTTGAGGAATGAGGTTTCTGTTGAATAGGGGATGGAATTTATTGATAGGATTATCGGTCCTGTGGCAGACAAAGCATGTGTGTGCAGTCATGTTTTGGTTTGATAGTTGATGTTCAATCTGATACTCATTGCTTAGGTGAGACACTGCACTTGTTATTCAGTTTTTGATATGAAAGATCAACTGTTACTGCTGACCTGTTGAGCTAACTGCATATAATTTTAGTATAAAGAGCTAAAGAGCTGCTTCTTTTCTGAAACAGAGCGGCTGAGGGAACAATTTCACATCCGTGAGAACAACTGAAGACACCTTTTCTCAGGTATTTGTCTTCAATCTTCATGGTATCATCCCCATTGTTTTATTTGCCATGGTCTGCTGCTAATAAAGTACCTTTTGACATCATCCTTATCGTTGATTTATGCACTCAAATTGTGATGCTTGTATTCCCTATGAAGCATTGGCTCACTATATTCACCACACTACAATTTTCATCATGAAATTTACAGTGCTTTGAAGACATTTGCTTCCCTAATAGACATCATTGACAGCACCAAACAGTTCGTGAAATGCCCCCTTCGGTGGTTCTATGTGCCCAACAATGTTTATAGAACTTTGGCATTTTACTGAGAATATGCGAACTGTGATCTGTAGTAGTACTTCGTTAAATCCCCCTTCGGTGAATATGGCTATATGCCCAACACTGCTTATAGAGCCTTGGCAGTTTACCGAGAATATGTGAACCGCGATCTGATTTTAGTTCTGTACTAATTCTGTTCGCTGCTCTTCCACATAATGAATGTACTGAATTTAGAGGTATTCTGTTGTACCGAATTTTGATGCGAGGGTCTTGCATGCGGACGTGTAAGAATCAGGTCACCAGGTGAAGTATGTGCCCATGTGACGTGGCAATGGCCCCCCAAGTGGTAAGCCTAGTCAGGGTCGTGTAAGAAATAGGCTACCTGGCTAGGAGACCCAGAGAGAGAAACCTTCTTTTTGAAGACTTATAGGCAACGGGATCCTATCGGGAACCCAACCCAACGGGACACCCCCACCACGCGCTCTCCACCCTCTCCTTCGCGTTCCTCGCCACGCTCGCTCCGCCTCCCCTTGTGCGGCCGCAGGGGCGGATCCAGTGTTGTGACACTGGGGTCAAGTGACACCAACGATTTTTGCTGTTCCCCCTATAACCCCTAATTATTGTAGTTAATAACCTCAGTAAAATTTTGTTAATGACCCTAGTCCCTAGCCCACACTGCGCCGAACAGCCAGAGCTTGTAAAGAGTTTCGGTGGAAGCCCGTATGTCGCAGGCTCGCAGCGAAGCAGCCCAAAACCGAGCTTCATGGGTCAAGTAGGCTAGCTAATCACTACATAAGCCCAATACGGAATAAAAACAAGGTGCAAACTGGAGTACGTGCTGCACAAAAGCACAAAGCCCATGGTCTTGCCGAAGATATGGAAAACTAATCGTCCTTTCATCAAATTACTCGCCGGTGAGATCAGAGATCCAATCGACCAATCGGGAAAATTGTACGCGGCGGCGGCGCCGTCGTCTTCGACTCTTCGTGTTCGTCTGTCCTCTGCGACTCCGTCTCGCGGCTGGCAAGCAGCGGCCGATTCACCCGTCCATAGCTCATTATCTCATCGGCAATCTACTTTTCTCTGATCAGCGGTTTGTTATTTTCACTAGTCATCAAATCATAATCACGTTCTTGGTTCCTTCAATTCAACGATTCCCCCAATTCGGCAATCCGTCTTTCCATACTTCCGTTCGACTAATTTTATATTTAGTGTTTTTAATTATTGTTAATTTTAATTTAACAGGTAATATGAGTACAATGGAGCGCTATTATAAAAGAAAGACACCACCAAATAGTGATATTGATGCGGGAACATCAAGAAGGGGTGAAGGGGTACGTCAGATCGCTCAATCTTTGTCGTTGCCTACAAGAGAGGTAAATTTGGATGAGCTTCCTTATGATCCAGCTGATAGAAAGAGAATATCAGAATACACGGGCCCAATGCTACAAGATGAGATAAAGCGAAAATATTTGATTAGAGGTCCTTATCGGCCACAACCTAGTTTCATGTATCCACAAAGAAGCATATCAAACCATTTACGTCGATTTAATCCTGAATGGTTCACTAAATATGATTGGTTAGAGTATAGCGACAAGGTGGACAAGGCATTTTGTTTATATTGCTATGTGTGCAGAGATTGCATTGAAGGCCAAGGTGGAAATGATGCATTTGAACTGATGGTTTTTGTGGATGGAACAAGTCAGAAAGACTTCAAACTCATGTTGGACGGGTTAATAGTTTTCACAATGCAGCAGTGAAAAGATGTAACAATCTGATGAAACAAGACCAGTCGATTGCGGTTGCTCTTAACAAGCAAAGTCAAGTCACTAGAGAGGAGCATCGCATCCGATTGAACACTTCTATAAATGCCGCTAGATATTTGTTACATCAAGGTTTAGCTTTTCGTGGGCACGATGAATCAGAAGACTCTAATAACAGGGGAAATTTTTTAGAGTTAGTAAAGCTTGTGGCTGAGCAAAATGACAAGGTGAAGAGAATTGTGCTACGAAATACTCCTCTAAATAGACAAATGGTGTCTCCAACAATTCAAAAGGACATTGTTAATTGCTTTGCTGAGGTAATGAAGTGTTATTCTTTTTTTTTGTTTCAGTGTTTTATGATTATGTGAATTGCTTAATTATTTATCTCATAATTATGTTTTATGCAGATCATAGTGAAATCTATCATTGAAGAAATTGGTGGTGATGTCTTCTGTTTAATGTTTGATGTGTCTGCTGATGTTTCAGATAAAGAACAAATGGCTGTTGTTTTGCGATATGTCGATAAGTTTGGAGTAATCAAAGAAAGGCTTATTGGTGTGGTTCATGTGAAGGAGACAACAGCTGCATGCCTCAAATCTAATATTGACCAACTCTTTTCTAAGTATGGACTGAGTATAAAACAAGTTAGAGGACAAGGTTACGATGGAGCAAGCAACATGAGAGGTGAGTTTAATGGCTTAAGAGCTTTGATCATGAGAGAGAATAGCTCAGCATATTATGTTCATTGCTTCGCGCATCAGCTTCAGTTAGTCATCGTGGCAGTAGCTAAAAAGAATGATGACATTAGTGATTTCTTTGACATGATAAATCTTTTGCTTTATGTTGCTGGAGCTTCTTGCAAGCGAAAAGATATGATTCGAGAAAGTCAACAAGAGAAGGTAAGAAAAGCCATAGGCAGTGGCCAACTTAGTATTGGAACTGGATTAAATCAGGAGCAATCTCTTCAGAGGCCAGGAGAAACTCGATGGTGCTCTCACTATAAAACCCTTAAGAGCATCAATAGTTTGTTCCCTTCCATTATCGAGGTTCTCCAAGATGTTGAAAAGGATGGCCCAAATGATGGGAAGAAACGACAAGCCCGTGGTCTTTTAAATTATCTAAAAGATTTTGACTTTGTGTTTCATTTGCACTTGATGCTGCTTATCTTAGGACACGCAAATGCCCTCTTACTATGTTTGCAAAGAAAAGATCAAGATATTTTAGAGGCCATGTTGGAGGTGGAGTCAACCAAGCAAAAATTTCAGCATATTAGAGATGATGGATGGGAATCTATATTGAAGAACATATATTCCTTTTGTGAAGAGCATGATATTCCTAAGTTGGATATGGAAGAAGAATATGTGGATCGACATAAACCAAGACAAAAGACCAATCGTACTAACTATCAGCATTATAGATATGATTGTCTTAATCCTGTCATTGATTTGCAGCTTACAGAATTCAATGATCGTTTCAATGAGGTGAATTCTAGTTTGCTTACCCAAATGGCTGCATTTAGTCCCAAGGATTCTTTTCTTGCTTTTAGCTATGAGAGCTTAATGGAGTTGGCCAAGGCCTATCCAAATGATTCTAGTTCAGTGCAATTGAAGGATCTTGGTCTTGAACTTCCTATATACCTTGATAATATGCGAACGGACGAAAGATTTTTTAGTTTGAGCACTATTTCCAAACTTGCTAAGATGATGGTTGATACAAAAAAACATCTTTCTTATCCTTTGGTTTATAAGCTACTCAAGTTGGTATTAGTTCTGCCAATTGCCACTACATCAGTTGAGAGGTGTTTTTCAGCTATGAAAATTGTGAAGACGGTGTTACGTAATCAGATGGGTGACCAGTTTATGAATGATTCCATAATTTGCTTTGTGGAACAAGGACTTCTATCTACAATTTCTAATGATGATGTGATAGATTTTTTCCAGAAGATGAAAGAGCGGCGGGAACAACTATAAGGCCTTGTGGCCGAGGTAATCTCTTTTGTAAAGATAATTTATTTTTATTTTAATTATGCAGACCGATAATATATATTTTTCATGGTTGTGTTATCTATGATGCTTGTCTAATACTCTATATATAACTATAACTCTATATAGAGTTTCGTGTTAGTGTTGACTTGACCCCATCGACCTATTTTCGTGGATTCGCCCCTGGATGCAATTTTATCATTTATCTATTTTATTATTTGATTTTATATGTTTTATTACTATTTAGATTTGCTAAAAACACGCGATCATATTTTTTGTATGTTTCAAATCATCATGTTTGTTTCAATCAATCTAAAATTGCATACGGATAATATTAAAATTTCACTTGTTAATAATATACAGCTCTAGCATGCAGTTGTTTCTCAATGCTTTGCACCTAGGTTTTGTCTCGTGTCCTTGACTAGTTTCTCGGTTTGGCTTTTTTTTTCCCTAGCCAAGCACGGTCTCCGACTAGTTCCGTCTTAATTCCTCTAACCAAGCATCCAATCAGTTATCCAATTTATTAAGCGTGAGATAGGGGTGGAAACCAACTGAGCCGAGCTGAGCCTGGCTCGGTCAAAAACGAGCCGAGGCTCGGCTCAAGCCTGGTAACACCTCCGAGTCGAGTCATAAGCCAAAGGCGTTTTCACGTTCAAAAGATGTCAACGAGCCGAGCCGAGTCAAGCCAAACCAGGCTCGGTTAGAAACGAGCCGAGCCTCGGCTCGCTATTTTACCGAGCCCTAAAAGTAGGCTCGGCTCGAGCTCGACAGCACCTTCGAGCCGAGCCCGAGCCGAGCCGCGGGCTATTTTTCCAACCCTAGCGCGAGGTGCATTATGTATAAGAGGAAATTATCTCCAAACTAATTTCCAAAATAACTTCTCGAAGCAATTATTATGGTTCATGGGTGACTGTACTACTGATCCGGAATTAATTCGAGCGTTATGAATATTAGTTGATCATTTTGCTAAAGGAAACATCAATCAACCCCAGATTTGCCCACCATCAAGTTGATAGCATCTGACCGGCCAACAGAGCGCCAAAGAAATACTGTATTAATTAACCCCAGATGTGCCCACCATCAAGTCGATCGATAGCGTCTGACCGGCCCACAGAGCACAGGCTAAAGTACAAGGTGCCATCAACTCGATCATGCCAATCATTCTGTTTAAGCACGAGCTAGGGGGTATTTGCGTTGCAGCTATTGCTGCCACTTACCTCTCTCTCTCTCTCTCTCTCTCTCGCTCTCTCTCTCCCCCCCTCCAATAATTCCCACAAGACCCTCTCGATCGATCTCACGTAGCGGATTCAAGCACGAGCGTTTATGTTACTACGGGTCCCTACTCCCTACGGTACAGGCTAGCTAGATGGGTCGCAACTTGATTTGCCATTGGACGTAAGTTGGGCCACATAATGATATGCAGGATCTGTATCCTCTTGTCTTTTGTTTCGGCTAAGCTAAAGTTTATTTGTACATTTTAAACCGCCTCTTGGAAAAATAACGTTTAATGTTTGTGATTCAATCCCACGACGTGGAAAAACAATGCCACGAGTTCCTTACGTGAAGCAGAATGATTGTAGTCATTGTTCACTAAGCCTTGGTCTTTCATTAGAAACAAGCTGGAAATTATAATTTAAAAAATTGTGACCCATTGACAGAGGCTTTGAGGAGTTTTAAAAATAACACAAAAAATATTTTATAAATTTTGAGAAGAACAAAAAACTCTGAAAAAATCGCATAAAACTCTAATAAAAATAACGACGAAGTAATACATTATTGGAGCTTTTAATTTTAGTTTAAGCTGTAAAAACAGCCTTAGATGTTGATCTTGTGATGGATGACGACATTTGTTAAGGCAAACCTTTTTTTTTTTTTTTGCAGAAGAAAGGCGTACATGCATATGAGAGTGCACCAACATTTCCTGTACACTGTTGACACTACTGCGGATCGGGGCTTCACAAGCGGCCCATCACAAGCGGCTCGCTTTAACCCGCTTGCGACCCGATCGCCACAAGCGGTTCGTGGCCAGCAGGTGGGAGGTGGGCGGAAAGGGCATATACAAGCGGTTCGTGATAGAAACCTTGCGGATATATCACAATAAGCGGTTCAGATCACCACCGCTTGCAATCCTCTATGTGGTTAATGTCTGAACCGTTTATAATGTGCTATATGTGCAAGCGGTTTGTATCACGAACCGCTTGCATATGCTTTTTCCTTCCGCCCAACAAGATTTAACCTTTCTTCCTCCTCGAAAGCGAGCTCATGTTGATATCTCGACGGCCGAAATGTTTTGCAGGGAGGTCTTTAAAATTTTAATTGGCTAATAGCTCCAAATTAAGGTTTCAAGGTAAGTAAACATGGTCTCAACATCATTTTCATGTAGACATTGCTTATCTTTTTGCATTGATGTGGAGAAATATTAAATAATCTTGTTTGAATTGAAGGGTGTTTGTTTTGCTATAGCTCTCTCTCTCTCTTCATAATTTGAGGCAAGATGTAGTTCTATTGGGGTTTTAAGTCTCATATTAGTTTTGTATCCTTTTTGATGATGTATAAGATGTTGAAATTAGTTGGTAGGGGGATTATTTGTTTTAGAGAGCAAGATCTAGCTTGGTGCCTTAGCTAGCTCTCCTTCTAGATCTTTTGAGGCAATGTGGTGATCTATTGGATGGTTTTAGCTTCACATTAGTTTAAAATAGTAGGTAGGGTGATTATTTCAATTGCTATAGAGCTAAATAGATGTAGGTTTTTTGCTAGGTAGGTAATACTTTATGGGAGGTATGAAATGTAATTAAAAATATTTTTGAAAAAAGTTTTTTAATTTGTGAGATTTAGTTGGTTTAGCTATAAAAATCAAGAAAATTTAGAGGTAAT
This sequence comes from Raddia guianensis, assembly GCA_036346415.1. Lineage (NCBI taxonomy): Eukaryota > Viridiplantae > Streptophyta > Magnoliopsida > Poales > Poaceae > Raddia > Raddia guianensis. The sequence goes on from CM070534.1 coordinate 33,970,900, forward strand.
TAAAAATATAGCAATTAGTTATTTGAGTTAAATATTTCAATTTGAAAAATATAATAAGTGTTCTTATTAATTTAATTGGTGCAGATGAACCGGCAATGGATGTATGCGGATCGTCGGACAAGGGAGTTCATCGATGGCGTGAATGCTTTTCTTGAAGTCGTATTTCGAGACTTGCCTCTAGGAAGCTTCGTACGGTGTCCGTGCGTAGATTGCAGGAACGAGAAAGAGCACTCAATGCGAGGACGGATACATGGCCACTTGTTGATGAGAGGTTTCATGCCGAACTATACATGTTGGACTCACCACGACGAAGTAGAGCATACCAGCATAGAAGACGAAGAAGAAGCCGATGAAGAGGAAGTGACATATGATGGTATGCCGGACGCGACGACATACGAGGACGTAGAAGATACACAAGGTGATCAGTTTGGTGTGGATGATGACTGGACGAGATGATGCGTGACGCAGAGGAGATATCACGGAGGAGAAACAATATAGAAAGTACCGAGGATTGTTGGAGGACCGAGAACTCTTTTGTACCCAAATTGTGGTCAGGGGCACAAGAAGCTACGCACTACTGCTGGAGCTCATGCAATGGAAGGTCAGAATGGTGTGTCGATAAGGGTTTCGATGAGTTCTTGCCGCTCATAAAGAAGTTGCTCGAAAGATAACACCTGCCGGAATCCACGTATCAAGCCAAACCGGTCTGTGTCCCTTAGGATTGAAAGTACGGAAGATACATGCATGTCGCAACGATCGTGTCCTATATCGCGGTGAATATGCCGACTTGGATGCCTGTCCGATGTGCAAGGAACCCGGTATAAGACGAAGCGTGACGATCCGGTGAAGTAGATGGGGTGCGTGTGAAGAAGAGAGCACCGCAAAAGCGTTGTGGTATTTTCTCTCGATTCCAAGGTTGGGCGTATATTTGCAAACAAAGCGCATGCGAAGATGATGCGTTAGCACAAAGAAGAGCGTAAGGTCGACGGAATGCTTAGGCATCCGGCAGATGGCTCGCATGATGGAGGATGGTCGATCGAAGTACAAAGACTTCGCAAACGAGGTGAGAAACATAAGGTTCGGTTTGAGTACCGATGGGATGAATCCTTTCGGAGACATGAGCAGCAGACCATAGCACTGCCGATCACACTATGTGTGTATAATATTCCTCCATGGTTATGCATGAAGAGAAAGTACATAATGATGCGTTGTTGATCCAAGGGCCCAAGCAACCCGGAAATGATATCGATGTCTACACAAAACCTTTGATAGAAGATCTTGAAACGTTATGAAGCGGTGTAAAGGTGCAGGGACGAATACAAAAGAGAGTATTTCAACTGCGTGCAATGTTATTTGTAACAATCAACGATCGCCGCCGCTTGGTAACCTGTTCGCCTAAGCGGCAAAGGCTTTAATGCGTGTGTGCGTGTTTGGATCAAACCGATGGCACGTACATGAAAGGCTCTCGAAAGATGGTGTACATGGGGCATCGCAGGTTTCTTGTTGAACCCGCACGTTGCGGAAGAAACGCAGAGAATTTAACGGGAGGAAGAACATCGTTCCTGTAGAGGCATCGAAGTGGCAAGCGTGTTTGCTATGGTGAAGGATCTGAAGGTAGTTTTGGAAAGGGTCTGGGAAGCAAATCATGTTTAATGATGAGGATGGCCATGCACCCATATGGAAGAAGAAGTCAATATTTTGGGACTTGCCTTCTTGGGAAGATTTGGATGTTCGCCACTCATTTGGACTTCATGCACATCACCAAGAACGTCTGTGTGAGCTTCCTAGGATATATAGATCTGTGCGGAAATCGAAGATACAAGTGAGTGCTCGGACGACCTTGAAGTCTGGGTATCGGAAGGACCTACACCTGAAAAAAGAGGTATGGAACAACTGTACCTCGGCCGTGAGTTATACTCCAAGCAAAGAAGAGAAAAAGCGTGATAGAGTGTCTTAGCGGTGTGAAGGTCCTTCCGGATACTCGTCGAACGTAAAGAGATTCGTTAATATGAAAGAGAACAAAATTGTACATCTAAAATCCCATGACTGTCTTGTGCTGATGACACAGTTGCTCCCGGTGGTTTTAAGAGGTGTACTGCCCGAGTGGGTAAGGGGGACAATCACAAAGCTGTGTTCGTTTTTCAACGCTGTTTCCCATAAGGTCATCGATCCAAAAAAACTAGGTGAGTTGCAGGCTGACGTGGTACAAAGTGTGGTTAGCCTCGAGATGATCTTTCCTCCTGCCTTTTTTGATATCATGGTTCATCTCACTGTTCATCTAAGCAAAGAGATAGGTATTCTTGGACCCGTTTATCTCCACAGCATGTTCCCTTTCGAGAGGTACATGAGCGTACTAAAGAAGTATGTACGTAACCGTTCTCGGCCAGAAGCATGCATTGCCGAGGGTTATGTGACAGAGGAGGTGGTCGAGTTCTGTGTGGACTACATTGATGATCTAGACCCCATCGGCGTCCCTATATCACGCCATGAGGGCAGGTTACGAGGTAAAGGGACACTTGGAAGAAAAGTAGTTGCATGCAACGATCTTCAGACATTTAAGCAAGCACATTTCACTGTGTTGAAGCAATCGGCGATGGCCGCCCGTATGTCCTCCAACACAAGAATGCTCTATGTCTCCGGTTCGAGAGAAAGACCGATCGTGGATAACACCGAGACACATGGATTCTTTTCGTAGCATGGTTACAAAACCATATCCTCAAGAGCAAGTCCAACAATGAGCAGGTTACAGCGCTGGCTCGGGGACCATCCGTTGAAATAGTGAGATGGCGAGTGCGAGATAAATGGTTACACATTCTACACGAGATCACAAGATAACAATAGCACAAACCGTAACAATGGTGTCCGTATAGAAGCCACCGACAATACAGGCAGGGTGGACACATATTATGGATTCATAGAAGAGATATGGGAGCTCGACTATGGGCCTTTGAAGGTCCCATTGTTTAAGTGCCAATGGGTAAAACTAAACGCAGGTGGCGTGAATGTCGACAAATACGGCATGACTACCGTCGACCTCCAAGAAGTCGGCTACTTGAGAGAACCATTTGTTCTTGCGAAGGAGGTGAGACAGGTCTTCTACGTATTGGACATGTCAAGCGCACCAAAGAAGAATCAAATCAAAGACAAGAAGAAGGAATGTAATAAAGCGACACGTGGTTCTTCATGGCAAACGAAGGATTGTCGGAGTAGAGGACGTTATTGACGAGGAAGAGTACGATCGTTCGATGAGATCCCTCCATTTGCGATAGATGTTGACTTAAGCATCCGGATGACATAGGCATGGATGCTCCGCACATACTGCGCGATCACGATGAAGGAAGAATTGTAAAGACAAAAATGTAAATGATTAGGATGAACTATGTGGTTGTATGAACTATGTTATCATGTAATAGCATTTTAAGAATTTATAAGATGGAAGCAATATTTTTGGAAAGAATAATGGGCTAATTACATATTAGAAATGAAAGTAATGTAAAAAATATATTTTTTGTTTTTGAAAAAAATAATGGGCTAAGTACATACTTAGAAATGAAAGTAATGCCAAAACAAATTTTTTAGTATTTTTGAAAAGAATAATGGCCTAAGTACATATTAGAAATGAAAGTAATGTAAAAAAGATTTTTAGTTTTTGGGAAAAAAAAAATAATGGGCTAATTAAGTACATATTTAGAAATGAAAGTAATGCAAAAACAAATTTTTTAGTATTTTTGTAAAGAATAATGGGAGCAGTACATATTTAGAAATGAAAGTAATGCAAAAACAAATTTTTTAGTACTTTTGTAAAGAATAATGGGCTCAATACATATTTATAAAAAAAAAAAAAAAGCAGCATGGCTCGAACCAGCGACCAAAGACGGGAGCCCGCGACTTAAACGCCACGAGCTAGCCAAGTGAGAGTAAATTCAATTCAACAAAGGAAGGCGCAAACCATCTTAAACGTTCTAGAAAGAGACCCGCGCCTCGCCACGTGTGTCCCACTTCTACAAGCGGTTCGTTCTACCAACCGCTTGTAGAACAGACTTCTACAAGCGGTTTATATCACCAACCGCTTGCAGAGTAATTTATTGCTGCGCGGGCGAAATTCCAAAAATTTAATTTCGCGCTACCGTGTTCTACAAGCGGTTCTTTCTACAAACCGCTTGTAAAAGATATCTCTAAAAGCGGTTATTACTACGAACCGCTTGTAGAGGTTATTTTCTAGCGGTTTGTAATACAAACCGCTTGTAGAGCTTTACTATATAACAAGCGGTTCGTCGCCTCTCCTTTCCACCCAAATTTTTCTAAGTCCCAAGCCATCGCCGCCGTCCTCGCCACTCGCCGTCCCACTGCGTGCCGTCCTCGCCACCTCGCCGTCCTCGCCACCATGCTGTGTCGTCCTCGACGCTGCCGCTTACACCTCCGCGCCGCCTCGACGCCTCAGCGCACTCGCCGTCGAGCACCGCAGCCGGCTCTCGCCCACCCTCCGGTCAAGCCCCTTCACCGGCGAGCCCCTCGGTCCCGTTCTCCGTTGACATTCTCCCGCCGATTTGAAGACGAAGGGCGAGTATCGAGCCCCTCTTTCTCCTCACCCTCCCGCTCTGTGATGCACACATGCTGTTCGACGGATTGCCCACCGCCTCGCTCCCTCCCTCCTGGATGTTGCTCGTGATGTCAGCTGGTGGATCACTAATGGACTCGTGATGTTGCTCGTGATGTGATTTAGGGTTTGGGGATGCTGTTGGATCTTTGCTCGTGATGTGATTTAGGATTTAGGGTTTGGGAATGTGCATATGAACACCGTTGGGCTTTTCTTTGGGCTGATTGAGAATACTTTGGGGACCTAGCCTTCGTGCTAGGGGCTATTATCTTGATCCGGACCACCGCACTTGTCCCTTTAATATTTTGCTCGGTGATGTTTATTAATTTTGAGGCTATGATGATCTGTTAACTAGTGATGCCTTACGAGTATTTGTGTTGTTGCCTAAATTATTATCCCGAGATACACTTGCGTCTTGTCTTCTTTGTGTTCTTCCTTTGGGATCTTTTCATTGATCCGATTAGCATCTGCTTCAATGGGAATGCTCATTCAGTTAATCTTGTAATTGGCATCTAGTCGATCAATTATTTTTAAGTGAAATCCACGATATATGATTGACATTAGGGCTAAAATTGATCTCTATGTTTCGGACAATGAGATTTGTATGCTTGTTTTATAGAAAATTGTATAATAACTTTGGGCAAAGACCTTGATTCTCTTAGGTCTCTCTAGTCACCGATCTTTAAAAGCCTATGATAAATTGTAGATATTGATGTTGGATGGTAGTTTTATCGCAACCCATCAATATATAAATCTGAGAGCAAAATTTGTTTAATTATGGCCACTGCTTTTATCTATGTTCGCTTGTCCTTGGTTGCTTGGCTTGATTTGCAATGTGCTTGGGATATGGGGTTTTAGCTAGGGTGTAAGGGTTTGGATGGCCTCGGTTGCAGCTCTAGAAATCGAAATGGCGCCAGGAGCTAGAGTAGGTTTTCTAGGAGCTCCCGACGGCAATCGCCAACCACCCTATCTAAGCTTAGCTAGGGTTCCTAGTTGGGTTTATGCAGCTAAAGAAATTTGCATGTGTATGTGAACTTGGTGGCTAAAAGGTCTTTATAAAGATGACATGCACATGCTACATTTGAAACTTGAAAAAATTGAAATGGAGGAGATAGATGGCTTAAGTATGTTCAACCGATATTCAAGTTCAGATTTATTTGCCAATTTACGTGGATCTGTACATTCAAATATTGTATTCAAATATTGTACATTTTGATGGGTGTCGAAATGGGTACATTTAAAAACTGTACATTCAAATATTGTATTCAAATATTGTATGTTTTGATGGGTGTCGAGATGGATGACATCTAAGAGATGTATATGTTGTATTAAAATATTGTATTCAAATGTTGTATTCAAATAAAAGAGATATATATGTTGTATTAAAATATAGTATTCAAATGTTGTATTCAAATAAAAAGAGATATATATGTTGTATTAAATGTTCTATTATTTCGCGTGCATGCACAAAGGATAGATGGCGCGCTCGGAACGATGATCTTGATTTCGATGCGGAAATGATTTTCTACTTACCAAATCGCGATGGGCACTCTCATAAGCTACGATGAGGCCAACCCGGTAGATCCAATGGGTGATCAGGCCGCCCCGGCTCAAGCCGGTGATCACGCAATCCATGCTCAAGCCGGTGATCCAACCGGCCAGTTGAAACCGGTGATCGTCCATCCGTGCTCTCGCCGATGAAACTAATGTCGACGGCCGTGAGGTATATATAGCCCGGACACTAAAATAACCGCTTCTATCGTCTCATAGAAATAAGCCTCTAACACGTGTTCTGTTTTTTTTAAGCGGAAACGCCCAACGCCCAATCCAAGCAAATACGAGGGCCTAACAAAAAGCCGTCGACAAAGCACGCCATTACTCAAGTTTCAGCCATCGGGAAGCGAAAGCCCCTATGTCGGCACTTGCCCTTCAACAACGCTGCGAGTCATTGTGAGGATCACGTCCCTATTAGCATCAAGACATGGCCCAAGATTCCTACTGACTCGAAAGAGCCGCTCTGAAGGATATAAAGGAAAACTTCACGATTCCGACGGCTTACGAAAACAAGTGTAAGAAATTTACTCGAGCAAGATGGCGTTATGCTTTCGATCGTGGAAGAGCGAGCTCAAGAAAAGTATGTGGAGACCGAACAACCCCAGATTTCAATAAGTATCCGGCTAGCGGATCACCGCAAGCATTTGAGGAGTACAAGCCGTCGGTTGAAGGCAAGGTCGCGAGTGAAAGCGTAACAAGGCCAATGCACGGAAGAAAAATACCACCACCATCTCGGTCCGGTGGTTACATCAAGGCTATGCCAAAATGGGAGAAGCAGAAGAAGAGCTTAGAAAAAGGGTATAGTACCAAACAGAAGATCGGGAGCTCATACGTAATCGGACCTTGGGCCACGGGAGGTCAAGGATGATGGCAGCCGGAGATGGCACCACAAGTGCAACCCGTGAAAGAAAGGATTGTGGAAGCCATCGAGAAGCAACGTGCAGGATCCTTGGTGGCAGACAGGGAGAATGACGAGCTTACGTACGCACTCGGGAACGCAGAACATCCAGGAAGGACACGAGGACTTGGCAAGCAGGTGCCGTGGATGGCTGGCTTCTCAAATGATCAAGCCACATACCGGAGCCGGGAAAGAAGGAAAGTAAGAGAACACAACAGAGTCAGCAAAATCGAACAGGAGCTCAAGGAGCATAAGGAAAACATGGCAGAAATGCTAAAGCGGAAGTGCAAGCGCAATCGCCCGATCTTCAAAGACCAGTGGGGTTATCGTTATGCCTCCGGACAACGTGGTTAGTCCCGGGCTCCGGTCGGCGAAGCGACTACGCGTCAAACAACGTGTTGATCGATGAATTGCGAGCCCGGTATCCGTGGGCGACATCACCGTGCCCGCCAATGTGAGCTACGCGTCCAACCGCACAACCTCACCCTCAAGGTGGCTTATGCTTTGGCCTTCTCGGTGGAGTCGGGCGGTCATTCCATCAGAACCCTATACCCGCGGGATACTCCAAGGTCACGGTTGACGAGGTGGTGGCTGGATTTGAGGATATGGAGCTCGATATTGCTGGAGGAGACGATGTGACCAAGCTTGGAGAGGCCGTCCATAACATCATCCTCTGGCGGAAGAAGTACATCGTGTTTTCTGATGGTGCGGAGGTGACTTCTATACCGAGGAGAACACTCCACCAAGACGGACCTCACCTCCTCCACCAAGACAAGGCCACGCCACCACGCAACGCCTCGCCGGTGAGAGAAAGCACTCCACCACTCGCTAGCGCTATGCGCAGAAGCCCAACACCGCCGCCAAATTCAAAGCAAAAGGAAGCAGACCTCCGAGGGAAACAACGAGCCGCATCTCCCCAAGAAGAAGCTTGCTAGCAAAGAGCATTCTGCAGCTAGAACGACATCAAGCGGCGAGGCGGCCGCTTCCCATTCGACAGAGAATGAAGGAACTGAAAAAACACCTTATGAGATGACGCCCGAGGAGTCAAGAGCGAGTCGCAGAAAAGTGGGACGCATGGATACAGGGTATAAAACTAAAACAAATCCACCGCCAAAGGAACGAATTGATCCAAAGATCGCGGACTTCTTCGCGACAACCGTTCAGCACCGACCGCCTCTCTGCATCGACTACCAAAGAACTATCGAAAGCACATCTTCAAGAGTAAACAACCTCGGGGCACATACATGAGCAAGAAAGAACAGGAGGAGGCAAAACGATATCTGAGATGGAGTATGACTTCATGAGGAAGCGGCCTTGATAACATAGAAGCCGCCGTGGATTAACGATGATCTTCCAACGGCACAAGTCGTGGCCATTTAAGCCGGGTCACCATTGCTAGACCCTAAGGACATAAGGAAACTACCGGTCAAGATGCGACGCAAGCATGAATGGTACGAACATAGATCCGCCAGGATATGCTCATTCTTTGCGTCTCGCTTCAAGAAGAACATTTACATCGAGGGAATGATCAATTGATAAATCTTGAATTTGAAGATCGGTACAATGTGTACCATGCGACGCCAAATCAACGTGTCCTTCATGACTGCTGGTGCTCGTGAGTGTCGACTCCACAAGATGTATATATATATATATATATATATATATATATATATATATATATATATATATATACATCCGCTTGTCGAGAACAATAATTAATTAACTCAATTAACCCATTTTACGTAGAATGGAGATACAAAGACTTAGAAAGCAGAAGCCGAACTCGATTGGCTTCCTTGACCCTTGGTTGGTCAACGAGGAAGTCGGCCAATACCCTGGAAAACCAAAGAAAATCCACGACTACGTTGTACATGCACTAGTACAACAACACTACAAGCCATACATACTTCTGCCATTCAACTTTAAGTACGTGCTGATGTCCTCACTAACATCTCGTTCTTACATTGCTTAAGGCACCTGATGGCACACTATATATTGTTTAATTACATGTCATAATCAAGTAATATATAAATAGGTTCCATCGATCCTTATAATCATAAAGCTTGACCAAAGCATGATCATCATCCAAGATTCACGGAGAAAACCGCAAAAGGAATACCAAAGGATAATTAACCTCCTTAACAAGGCGTTCTGAGCTTTCAAGATATTCGAAAGGACGTTTTAAGAAGGAATTCGATGTCAAGCTAAGCGGTAGGCACGCTAAAACGACGTAATTGCCCTTTGTCAATTAATATTTCTTGTTATTCTTGATCCGTAATTGCCCGCATCAACCATAGGTAAAACAACAATCATGGAAACAACCTATGTGGCTACTATGTGTTCCACTATATCCAAATGATGTGCCACGGCGAGCTTGAGCCTCAAACTCTGAAGAGGTTCAGATATATATATGCACGCAACCATGCATCTAGCAACAACTTAATAACGTTCTTATGTGCTCCATTAATTTACATTATGGGTGCACGTATTTATTTATTTTCACTTTAATTTAATTGGCGGCCCGACATGGATAAACACAATCAAGTGTTACCACATCATCGGTGCTCGCATTCGAGAACAACTATTCGGCTTCATTCTCGATGAGGTTATTAACCCCGTATGCAGTTCCATTATCGAGATCCATATTCCAACACGGACGAACTAGGGACGACTTCTACGTCGTCAAAGAGCGCCAAGAAGAGTAATCGCAAGAAAACATTGAACTGTTTTGTCCATTTTGCACAATGTATATTAATCATAAACTTTGTAAATTTGGTCGGTTGCATATAAAGTGTACATTATTACATATATTATCTAATATATTTAAGCTTGTTTGATCGCTAATTATGTGCTCATCCTATATGTATTTAAATTTAAACGACAAATAAAAAAACTCTTGCTGAAATATATATTTAAATATCTAATATATTTAAGCTTATTTGATCGCTAATTATATGCTTATCCTATATGTATTTAAATTTAAACGACAAATAAAAAACTCCTATTTGAAATATATATTTAAATATCTATTTGCATGCATACAAAATGAAAACCAAAGGTAAACGTACTACTACGTCTGCATAAGCGTTTTGAACCGCTTCGGAGATGCCACTCTACAAGCGGTTCGTACCTCCAACCGCTTGCACAGAGCTCCCACGCTGGCTCGCCAATTTCGCCACGCCATCGCGATCGCGAATCGCTTGCGAGGGGATCACTAGCGGCTCTGGGGCGCTTGTGATCTTCGAACATCGTCATGATTCTTACAAATGGTTAAAACCGCTTTGCACGCTTTACGAGCCGCTTGGGAAGTCCCGATCCGCAGTAGTGTGATCGCCAAGGTGACGGGAAAGAAAATGCCTAGATATCATCATATCACGAAGAGGGGAGGGGGGGCCCCTTGTCTTGGACAATTTCGTCAATGACAATTGACAACAAGATAGCGATGCAAATTAACGTCCAGGTCGTTCGTTGCTCATTTCGCCTTGAAAACCGTGACGCAAGTCTGCATCGATCGTTGACTATTTTCTTCTGTCGGCAACAGTGACAAGCACAGGGAGACCAATTATCACAGGAGATTATTTACGATGCAAACCGCTTCAAGCCACGTGCATCTAACAATCATGCAATGCTTTTACAACTATAATAGCCGTCAGATCAAATTTGGACGAGAGAGATGGAGTTGAGGACTATATATAGCACATAGTATAGCAATCAAAACTAGCTAGTGGTGGATTGAAGCTGATTCAGAATAAGCCCGAATATTTTGGGATTAGGCTAGTTATGCGAATGAGTTGACTCAACTCAGCACTTGTTTAGCTTGTTCTCATTTGCAAACGAACCAAGCTCGAGCATAAGCTTTTCTCAAAACGAGCCAAGCTGCCCGTGAGCCATGAGCTAAAGTTCTAGTTGATTCAAAATCACGGTAGCGATTGTATTGCGTTGCAGCTATAGAAATATACATCTACAACATCCCTTTCCAATCCGATCACATTGACATCATCCATTTTCAATAGGAAAAAGTCCATTTTACATAACTGAATTATCAACAAAGTCTGCTTAACCCTCCAAACTATAAAATGATCCATTTAATATAACTCAACTATCAAAACCAAAACAAATATCAACATATAAGGGTTTTAAAGATGGTTTTTAATTTAAATAAAACATTTTAGAACCTCAAATTAAAATTTAAAATAAATCCAAAAAACCTCCTAAATACCAAAGAAAATCATAAACAAATGGATATTTTTCAATAATTTTTTAAATATTCCTTTGCAGTTTAAAGGTTCATTTATAGTTTTAAAAATAAATTTAGAAGTGGAACTAATTGTGTTATCCTTTTTATCGCTGCTTAAGAAAATTATTTCACAAGTGTACAATGGAGTTATTCAAATTATAAATGGCAAAACCACATTTAAAACCATCATATGTTGATGTTTATTCCGGTTTTCATAGTTGAGATATGTGAAATAGATTATTTTATAGTTTGGGGGTTAAGTAGACTTCGTCGATAGTTCAGGTATGTAAAATGGACTTATTCCTTTCCAATATAATAGCCCATATAGCAGAAAAAAGGCAGGAGATATTTCCATCTCCATCGTAGAATATCGCAGAATAGAAAAAAAAAACCTAACATAATTGTTCTTGGATATACGATATATCTTATAGCATCGCTAAAAGGGTCTTCAAATTTGGATTTCCATATCACATTCTCTATGCCACTAACCCTTCTCTATATTTTCATCCTCTTCAGTAGAGTCTTTGGTCCTATTTAGAAATGAAGTGTTTGAAAACCATGTTTTCGCAATACAAAGATTTATAATTGTTTTAGCTTAAATATCATGGTTTCACCAAAGTCCATTAAAATCATGGTATTCCTTGAAACTGGTGTCTGTTTGAATACATGGTATTTAGAATGGCAAACACAAGAGCTAATGAGAGTCAAACCATGCATGAAAACCTTTTTTCTCTATATTTTCATCCTCTCCAGCGGTCTTTGGCCTATTCGAAAATAAAGTATGTCGACAAAATGTTTCTACAATACATAGGTTTACAATTATTTTAACATAAATATCATGTTTTCAACAAACTCCATTGAAACTATGATATTCCATAAAACTATCACTTATTTGGATACATGATATTTAGGATGGTAAATACAAAAGCTAGTGAGAACCGAACCATGAAAACTTTAGATAGGGTTGGAGTTTTAAATATATGTACTAAACCATAGTTTTGAAATATATTATTTTTTGAGGTCATTCAAACACCTCGATCATGGTGTTGAAAACCATTATATTCAAGAAAATCACAGTTTTGTCTCAAAACTATGAAAATACATTGTTCCAAAGATTTTTATCCTGAAAAAAGATACATGGACAGAAAAGAGAATCTATAGGTATAGTGACTCCATCAGTGACTCTCTAAATTTAGAGACTAATCTAGATACTATTATAATGATATAGCCTCTAAGTACAGAGAGGATTCTTTTTTAGGACTCTGCTAGCGCTAGAATAGAGTACACCGGTTCATAGTGATTTCGAGAAGATAGTCGATCTGCTATGCTGCTACCCTATAGACTCTCATCTTACCTCAACTATAAAAGATGTTTTTTCTTATGCTACATCTCTGGTTTTTTATCATTTCAATCCTCGAAGAGCCCTAAATTTGCACACATAGCCATGGTGTTCCCTATTTTGGTCGTCAGAGTTTTCTGGTTTCATTAAAAGGTCTCTGATTTTTTGTGTTCCTATCCTTTTTATTTCCTTGATTAGCTCCGTTGCCAAGCATGAAGAACAGACGGAGTGGCTTGGCTTGGCTTTAAAGCTTAACCTAACTGAATTGTAAAGTTGAATATTTTAAACTTTTAGTCTAGTTTTTTATAATAAAGTCACCTCTAAAAACTCTTAAAACTTAATATAAACAAACTAACAAAGCGAGCAAGGTTTGATAAGCAAATTCAAGAATCTTTTGAAATCCAATTTGATATTTACAACATGTTCAGAGTGGCTTAGCTGAAGTTCAATATAAAGCTAAACTTTAGAAGGTTCTTAGACTTGTTTCTCAGATGTGGTCCGTTTCATTTATGCGATTTTGAAGGGTTTTTAGAGGTGGTTTATGATTAAATCTAATTTATTTTCCAACCAATAAATGTAAGCCACTTTAACCATATCATCAGTTCAACCAAATCATTCATTCCACTCGATCAATAAGATTTATTTCATAATCAACTTGGACGGGTGGGCGGGGGAGCGCTGAAAACAATGCTGGGGCTTGCTGGACATGTAGCATGTCGGCACAAAGAGACCTGTTTCTTTTTTCCCTTCAATGCATGGGAAAAGGATGCAGCCACGGTTTTTAGCGCAATAGCAACTTATCACTTGCGTCAAGTCTGTGATGATCGATTGGTTTCGTTTTTTCATCTGATCTTTGCCTTTGCATATCTTAATTACAACAATCATATCCCATGTCTTTTCAGTTCACGTCAATTAACCGATCATATCCTTTTCGATTAAGTTGCTATCGACATATAATGCGATAACGAGTTGGTGTGGAAGTGGAACATGACAGCTCGTGTGGAAGAAGGCCGGAGCTGCTCCACCTAGCATTCCACACACTGCATGCTAGTGACAATTACAGATTTTTTTTTTTCAAAAAAAAATGCTATGGACTTGAAATCCCCCCAACAAGAAAAGAAAAGATAGGTGAACAAAACAGCTTTTGAAGAAAAACACGCCATGGACTTTAAATGCTCTAAATAAAGAAAAGCGAGATGAGCAACGAAAGTGAAACCCTTTTTCCTAAGAAAAAAAAAGAAGGGATTTATCGACGGTTGGGATATCGACCCAAGTCAACCAAGGTTCTTCAAAGAGGAGATAGGAGACACGCCGAACAACCACGAACAAAGAACGAACGAGAGACAGGGTTTTTATCCTTGTTCACTTCTCGGGAGAGATAATAGCCCTACGTCCAAATTTTTTCTTATATTAAAGAGAATTACAAGGTGGAACTCGGCGAGATCGGCGAGGTCTCGGCGAGTGGTATGCTGAAAATCTATCTCGCTAAGGTCCAAGTCGTAAAACTCGTCCTCGATGCCCCTAAACGCCGTAGGGCATGGTTTATATAATCTGAGCAAACCGATCTACCGAGGAATATCGGGCCGCTAACTACGAGATCATAACGAACTCATACATGCCAAATACAACCTACGGTGAGATAAGATAATCTCCTAATCTTGGGGATCACGACTCTAATCCAATCCGGGAAACCAACGTCCGGTCTTCGTAGTCGTCGCAGAACTCGCTCGAGTCGGACTCAAACAGAAGTCTTGGCCATTACGCACCATGCCACCAGAAGTCGTTCGCAGACGATATGGGCGCTTAGAACCTTCCAGGAACTGGGCCCCGTAGGTTGCTCGATTGGGCCGTCGGTGAGTGGGCCATGGCAATGGGCCGTGATTTAATCCCCGACAGTTTAGCCCCGAGACTCAAGTGGAAGGACTCACCAGAGGGGTCTTCCTCTTGAGACTCTAAGTCACGAAGAGGGTATTTTTCCTGCTACAAAGGCATGTAACAGCGATCGAACAAAGTTATGGTTCAACCGAACAAAACTTGTTCGGGACCGAATAAGCCCTATCGGTGCCGAGCAACTCCGCTCGGCCGAACAGGAACGACATCTGCCCGATCGAGCACTCACCTTCGGTCTGAACCATCGAAAAATAGCCGCTATGCGGACTCCAACGGTAACTTCTGTCATTGCCGCGGTGAAAACAAAGCACCGCTTTACCTAGCCGCTGCGGTAAAAACTAGCCGCTCGGGACTAAACCGCTGCAGAGCTGCTTATACGGGACTATAAAGCACCTGCCGCCTGCCGCCACCCACTCGCTCGCGCTTTTCCTCTCTAAGCCCTAGCTTCAACCACGCCAAGATCAAACACCCAAACTCCATCACCAACCCCTTTCGTCCGCCTACGAACGCCATGGCCAAATTCACGGCACTAGCTTGACCGAAGAGGACCTTAGGATCTGGGAGGAGGAGGGCCACATCGACACCGTAGGTGGAGGTCGCCGGAGAGAGGATACCCGAGCCGCCGAGGAGAGTTCGTCGACTTGAACAGCTTCGCACTTTATTCGGGTTGAGGTCTCTGAGAGCGACTTCGCCGAGGCCTTCTTAAACATCGGCGGATTAGAGGTGGCGAACCTCAATCCGAACTCCATCCTCCAGATGGCCGTCTTCGCACACCGTGCGAGGGCTATCTGGCATCGATCCGCCGGTGGGCTGTTCTCCATTACTACACAAGAACGAGGAGCAGCTCGCCGCTTCAGCGCCTGGGTGCTACTACCTCAAGCTCGGGCCACCGCCGACGACGCGCCAGATCCTCGCCCACCGCCGCCGACTCGATGGGCGCGTGGTGGGTGAGGTGGTTCTACACAAGCGGGCGGCGTCCAAGAAACTCGTCTTCACCGGAAGGCGCCGCAAAGGAACCTCAATGCCTCGGCCGGAGATGTCCGCCGAGGATTGGTACTGATCAGAAGATCGCCTCCTCGTGAGCCTCGGGCTCACGGGCGGGAGATCATTCGACTTCACAAATGATGTAGTCTCGTCTGCGGAGGAGGTCCTATCCTTCTACAAGATAGAGGATGAGAAGACATCACGAGAGAGAGCACGGTAAGTGCCTTTAAGACTCAACCTCTAAACAGACTCTTTCCTCCGAACAGGAACTGACAATCCCTTCTGTTCGGGCAGAGAAGCCAATCGACGCATGGGTGACCGAGCGGGTCGACGCCATGCTGAAGGCGGCGAAGAAGGACGGGGAGCTCATCGGCGGGTGGCGACACTGTCAGCGCAGCGTGCTTCGTCCGCACGCACGAGGTAAATTACTTACTCCCAGTCTGTGTTGCTTGACTCGCAATGTTGTTTAGTGCTAACGTCCGCTTCTCAAAACGCAGCAGATGACCAAATGATCCTTGGAGGGATCGCTGAGGAGCTCTCCGGTCCGAGAAGGAGAGGGGAAGAAGGGCAAGGCCAAGGTGGCCACAAAGCCCAAGGTGGCGGCCGAGCCGACGCTGAGCTCGCCATGACACTGGCGCCGCCACCGTCGAAGAGACCAACAAGGGCGACGGAACGCATCGAAAGCGTACCAAGCGGACGCGCGGTCGCCCAAATGAAGAGACCAAGCCCATCCCTCCTCGCCGAGCAGAGCGACGAAGAGGTAAAGACCATGGCTATCTGGCTTGGGCGTTACACGCAAGCTCACCCTGGCCGCATGGATCGGCTGCAACAGGTCGCCGAGCAGAGGAGGCTCGAAGAAGAAGTCGCGCGCAAGGAAAAACTTCTTGCGCTGCGCGAGAGGAGGCTCACCAGGGAGCTGAGCTCGTCGCCACGAACACCCAAGGGCCAAGGCGGAGAAGCCGCCAAGAAGCCCCCGAGGAAGAGGCGGAAGGTTCCGGCGAAGAAGATCAGGATCAAGCCTTCCACGGCAGGTATGTAGGAATCGATCTTTAGATTTTCCAACCTTTTGACCGCGTTAGACTTAACGATCATCTCTTTTTTATCAGCTGCCCAAGAAGAGACCGCCACAGACGACGTCGAGGAGGCGCTCGAAGGGCGCCGCCGCCGCCGAAAGCATCCGCATGGCGCGTCGGCAAAGGAGGTGGCGAGCCTCGAGGACAAGCCGGGCGGCGTGGAGCTCTTCTTCTGCCGGCTCCAGCCGAAAGCGATCGACGCTACCAAAGACGCGGTGGAGCGGCTGGAGGCAAAAGTAGCGGCAGGTGGCGCCACGGACTTCGGGGCCAAGGCGATGGCTCCGGAAACTGCCCAGGGCGGGACCGAGCAGCCGGTCCTGCCTGGCACTTCGTCACAGGGGCAGCTCACCCCTGAGGCGACGGGATTCTCCGGCGAGCAGGGTGAAATCCCCGCCGCCAGGGAGCAAGAAGAAGCCCCCGAGCAGGTCGAGCAAGTCGTCCTGCCGGTGGAAACAACGGTGCCACCCGGCGGGTAGCTCGGCCTCGCCAAGACGTTGGGCGAAGAGGAAAAGGAAGAGGAGAAGGAGCGCGAGACGAAGTGCCGCCTGCCGCTCTCGCACTGGAAAGCGTATGCGCCCCGCAAGAAGAAGGAGCGAACAAGGCGGCGACGGCAAGAGCGCGCCCGCCTCATCCCGCATGAGCGGGGCTTCGTGACGCATGGCCTCGAGGACCGCCTGCGCCGCGGATTGAAGCATCGGCTTGGCGAGGTAAACTCCGAGACCAAACCTTGCTCAGTTTGAATGTGTTATCGCAAAGTGTTCGAATAGATCTTCTCCTCGTGTCTTTAGGGATACCATGGCGAACTCGAGGATGGGGTCACCATCGAACGGACGCCAGATCTTGGCGTCCTCCGGAGCATCTCCAGACGGGGATCCGGGCAGAGCTTCTGGCCGCCCAAAGCCGAGCCTACCAAGGCTAAAGCGAAGAAGCTCAAGGCTGTCGACCAAGGAGAGGCATTCCTCCGAGGCTCTTCTAAAGGAAGCCGAGGAGCTTGGCAAGAAGCCGTGAAGGCGAGCACCGGAGGAGAAGCCGGGCCGCACTGAAGTGGCTTGAAGAGCAGCTTGTCGACGCGGCCCCATCGGCGGAACCAGCTCATGGAGGAAGCCAAGAAGCTCAAAGCCCAACTCGCCAAGGAGGAGCAGACATCCGCGGGACTCCAGGCTAAGATCTCAACCCTGTGGGCTTCACAGGAAGAGATTGAGGAGATGCGCGGGATGGCGGTGAGGGCGATCACCGCGGAGAAGAAGGTCAAGGAGCTGGACGAGCAGCTCAAGACCGCTGAGCAATGAGTTAGCAGAGCGAGGCTCGACCGACCAGCCAGGGCCAAGACCGAAGAGGTCGAGGCTCTCCGTCTGGCGGCGACGGAAAGCAGCCAGAGCAGCAAGGAGGAAGCCGATCGTCTCCGAGCTGAGGCCAGAGAGGGGTTCAAAGCCCAAGGGGAAGTCCTGCGCCTTAAGGAAGTAATCGAGGAGCTCAAGGAGCAACTCGCTTCTAGGTAGCTGTAGGGCTGTAACCCGAGATGGACTTTTGTACCTGCAAATTTTGTTAGTAAAGACTTACCCTTTCCCTGCAAAGAAAGAGCAGCAAAAAGACAAGAACGAACAGAAACTACGAGAAAAGCGAACAGCGCTAGGAAGTTTAAGAAAACCGGTAGAGCGCTTAGCCTAACTCCCAGCCCCCGTTGTGCAGCTGCTCGAGGACCTGAGTTTGCGAACTCGAACAGGTGCACAAGAGAAAGAGCGACGCCCTAGCCCCGAAGATTTAACGATGCTCGAGAACCTAAGCTATAACTTCGGCACGCGTGAGAGAGAAAGAGCGACACCTGCATTCTTGCTCGATTCGCTCCGTAGTCTGCTTTCGTTGACGAAGTTAGGCGCCCGAGAGTAACCGAACAAGGAAAGTGCCTCTGCCGATGGGGCTTACGAGAGCAGCTTTACCAAGTGGTCGTGCCGAGCGAGAAGTGCCTCTCGCCATGAGGGCTTACGAGAGCGCACTTAGCCGCAAGGTGGAAGGCCATGTTACGCAACCCCGAGTTTAGGAACTTATTGAAACCAGATACGGATAGGGAACAATCCTTAAGATTGCGGAGCCAAGAGTTCGCAAGGCCGGGCAGCCATCAAGTGTTACCAGAGAGAAAGAGGTAGTCTTCAAAAGACAAGAAGTGAAAAAGGCGCAGAGGCCGCGAGAATTCACTTAATTATTGGATTGAACTTACATGGTGCCCGAGAGACTTGGACGAACTAAGGCGCCAAGTTTTCAAAAAGCGCAGGCTAAGAAAATAGAAAAGACCTACACAAAGAACTTACGGTCGGGTCGATGTTCCAAGTCTTGGGCAGCTCTCTCCGTCCCTCCATAGCTGAG
Source organism: Raddia guianensis (assembly GCA_036346415.1). NCBI lineage: Eukaryota > Viridiplantae > Streptophyta > Magnoliopsida > Poales > Poaceae > Raddia > Raddia guianensis. Next base: position 33,989,833 of record CM070534.1, read on the forward strand.
CGAACAGCCCAGGCGCGCGTAAGAAACGACCGTAAATGGGCCCTCCCAACGAGGAGTTAACTTGTTGGTATTTGACAAGTTCTGGACACGGCGCAGAACGAGGTCGCCCGCCTTCAAAGCCCTTGGTCGAACTGACTTGGCGGCGTCGCGCGAAGATCTTCTTGCCGGCGCGCCATTCGACTTGTGCCCGGTCGCGTGTGCCTTCGAGGAGATCGAGATCGAGGAGGCGCTCTTGCTCGCCGCCAATTGTTGACCGAGCTCGTCGAGGCGAACCGAGTATGATTTCGGCCGGGCAAGATGGCTTCGCACCATAGACCGCTTGGAAAGGAGTTTCCGGTCGTCCGGTGGTCAGAAAGCGAATCGCCCGAGGACGGAAGGAACTTCATCAACCTGTGCCTTGCTGCATACTCGCCGAGAGCAAAGCAAATACCCACCGCTTAATACCTGGACTATCTCGTCTGTTAACTCGCCGATCGCTCCATTGTTCGTGGATGTGCCACGAGGCGAAGCACCTTGGTACCCAAGTGTTCGCAGATTCCTAGAATAGCTCGCCGAATCGGGTACCGTTATCCGTGATCGACTTATGGGGAATCCCAAAGCACGTGATCACGCTGCTTTTGAAAAAGCGAACAACCGCTTTTGGCGTGAAGAGACGACATGTGCTCGCCAATCCACTTTGTAAAAGTGTCTATGGCGACGAGCGGTGTGTATAGCCCTTGTACCCCTTAGGAATGGGCGAAGCGCATCCGCACCCCATGTGAAAAGGGCCAGATGGGGGATTGTTTGGAGCTCTTGGGCGGGCTTGTGTGCCTTCCGGCGTGAAATTGGCAAGCCTTGCACTTAGTCACGATATCCCGGCATCTTGTAACGCAGCGGGGCCAATAATAGCCCATGCGAAACGCTTTGCGACCGTAGTTCTGGAGGGCGTGGTTACCACAAGCACCCTCGTATGTCCCTAAGAAGGAATACACCTTCCGCCGCGAGATGCACTTGGAGAGAACTCCCGAGCACCTCGACGGTGAAGGGTGCCATCCATAAGCTTGTATGGAGCGGCACGCCTTGTAAGCCGGGAACGCCGGCCGTCGTCGAGCAGGTCCCATCGCAAGGTACCGGACAAATGGCGTTGTCCATCCGCGCACTGCCGATAACGGAGACAAGACCACTGCTCTGTTGCCTCGTCCGAGACGTGATTGAGGGCTTGTGAAGGTGCTCGACGAGCACCCTGCCGAAAGCGAGTTCGCGTGAGGATCCAAACTTGATAGCTGGTCGGCCAGAAGTTGTCCTTCATGGGCACGAAGAGCACTTCAAAAATCGAAAATGCCGCCCAACTTCCTCACTTCAACCGTATCGCGCCATTGAGTTATCGCAGACCGATACTCCTTGTTAACTCGATTGATGACCACCGTGAATCTCCTTCACGCTAGCCGTTGGACACCAAGCGACTTGCACGCTTAGTCCCGCGAGAGGGCTCGTAGACTGCAGCGTTGTTAGTCGCCGCCAAGTGTAGTTGGATAGAATATCGAGTTGTTCTCCTTGAGGAGATGAGAACAAAACCAGCCCGCGAAGTTTCAAAGGCGCGAGCCATCGAAAAACATGGTCCAAGAGGGTTCATCGTTGTTCGGGAGCTCCTCGATTTGGGCGGCAAGTCCATTCAGCGACGAAGTCACTAGGACTCGTGACTTAATAGCGTTCGGGCAACAATAATGATCAAATTCGCTAATTCCATTGCCCACTTGGCTATACGTCCGCTAGATTCCTTGTTCAGAGGATTTCTCCCGGAGGAACGTGGTCGGGACCAGATTTGATGTGCCCGAAGTAGTGGCGAAGCTTCCCGGAGGACATGAGCAAGGCATAGAGGAGCTTCGACCTCGTGGTAACGCCTTTGAACCGTGAAGTACCTCGCCACATAATAGATTGGTCGCAGTATGCCTTCCCTTTCGACCGTCAAGATCAAGGCCACCGCTTGTGGCGGCAACCTAGGTACAAGAGGAGCTGCCGCCATGCCGCGGGGTAGTCAAGACGGAGGATTGGATAGGTATCGCCGCATCCCGGAAGGATCTATCGGCTTCTTCCGCCCACTGAAACCATTGTGCTTGCGCAGGCCTTAAAGAAGGGCAGCCCGCTGTTCGCCTTGACGGAAATAAACCTCGCTTAGAGTAGCCATCCGCCCGGTGAGGCTTTGTACTTCCTTTATGGTAGTTGGAGCCCAGATATTTTCAATGGCCTCGATTTTTTCAGGGTTGGCGTAAATACCTTGCGAGCCAATAACATAACTGAGCAACATTCCAGATCGAACACCAAAGGTACACTTCTCTCGATTTAATTTTATTCAATGCCCGTGAGATTATGAAAAGTCTCGGCCGTGTCTTTTACATGATCCGGAGCATACTTGTTTTTTACAACTATGTCGCCGACATAGACCTCCGTGTTTTTTCGCTACTGCTCGGGAAGGTCTTTTCCATTAAAATACCGAACGTGGCACCAAAGATTGCGCAGACCGAAAAACATGGTCGATAGCGTAAGTGCCGAAGGGGTGATGAAGGCGCCTTCTCTTCATCCTCGGGAGATGCTTATTTGGTGGTAACCGAGTAAGCATCTAAAAACTCGGAGTTGGCGTCATGCAATGATCGACCACCGGTCAATACGAGGCGCTGAAATTGTCCTTAGGACAAGCAATGCTCAGATTTGTGTGATCGACACATCCTCCACTTGCCGCCTTTCTTCTTTACAATGACAGGTTGGCTAACCACTCGGTGTGATCAACCTCGCGGATGAACAAAGCAATGAAAGCGCTTGCTGTCGATCTTTGATGATCCCCGCTTGAATTCAAAAGCGGCAAGCTTCCGCGAAACAGACTTTTATCCGCCGGACAGACGGTTTGTGCTCGACATTACCTCCTTGGGACTCGGGCATGTCGATGGTTCCAGCGAATACACCTGATTAGCTCGGAGGAAGGCAATGAGCTCATGATCCTATTTGGGGTCCAGATTGGCCCCAGTGAACTGCCTTGGAAGTATCATCAGCGGCAGCTGAACTTCCTTGGTTTCTCCCCGGTGAAGGGAGACCCTAGGCGTCGAGACTTGGTCTGCGGAACTTCAGATCACATGGCGGAAGTTGGTCGACGGGGCAAGGGATCGCTTTCGTCATGATCGTAGCAGACTTTGTAGTTGCCCTTGACCGTGATCACACCGTTAGGACCCGTATCTTCACGCAATGGTAAGCGTGGTGGGATACGGCCATAAACTTACCGAGAGATGGTCTGCCTAAGATCGCGTTGTACGCCGATGGGAAGTCGACTACGTCGAAAGTGATCAACTCTGTCCGGAAGTTGCTTGGGTTGCCGAAGGTGACAGGCAGGACAACCTGCCTCAACGGCTTGACAGCGTCTCCCGGAACAATTCCGTAGAAGGGCATTGCGACTTCCTTCAGCTTGGAACGAGGAATTTGTATCTCGTCCAAGACTTTAGCAGAAAGCAAGTCCAAAGCGCTCCCGCCGTCCACTAAGACACGGCCAACTCTCGCGTTGCTGATGGTCGGGGCGACCACCAGTGGGAGCCGCTGAGGCTTGATCATCCCAGTGGGGCAATCCTCCTGAGAGAAGGAGATGGGGACCTCAGTCCACTTCATCGATTCAGGCTGAGGTTTTGCCTTTTCGATGTTGTGGACCTCCCGAGCAGCTTCCTTGAGGCTGCGCCGAGAGGTGTAAGCCGAGGAGCCGCCGAAAATGACGGCGATATGGTTCATGGGCTCTTGATATTCATCATCATCTTCCCGATCACCATCATCGGTTTGGCGCTTGGCCTTACCGGCATCACCTTGTTCGGGCAGGGTGGGCATTGGGCCCTTGCCGTTGTAGAAATCTTCGAGCTTTGCAGCCCAAGTTCTACAGTGGCGTATATCATGCCCGTAGTGCTGGTGGAACTTGCAAAATCGGTCGCTCGGACCTTTCTTGCCTTGTCCGCCTCCTGAGCAGGCTTTTGCCCTTGTAATTATTGTTGGGCTTCTTCTGCCCATCCTTGGGAGGGGTGCGCGATCCATACCTGCGACGGTATTGTTCGCATCACCTTTGTTCTTCTTCTTCTGGGACTTCTTGTCACCAGAACATTGCTGCTGCTCTTCTTCTTCTCATCCACACCAGTCGGGCGGCACCGCCTTGTCGAACGCCTTTTTATCTTGAACGCAGCGCTCTGCCGTTAGCATAGCGGTCACCGCCTTGAACAGTCGTTGGCGGTCGGTCTCGCTGATCTCGAGATCTGGGTGAGCGCTTCGTCGCGACTCCGCTTTTGAAGGCGCGGATAACAGATTCATCCGAGATGTTCGGGATCGTGTTGCGGATCTTAATGAAACGCTTCACGGTTGCGGAGGGTCTCCCGCTCATCTAGATCATCCGTGCAGATCATCCTCCTTACCTGACGTGCGTAATGACTCCGGAAATTAGCGATCGAGGCGTCACAAAGCTGGTTCCATGAGTGATGGAACCCCCGCGATTGCACGCCCACGTCCGAGCAAAGACCTCAAGGACGGTCGGAGGTAATTAGCCATAACGAGCTCGTCACCCCCGCCGCCATGATGGCCGAAGCGTAGATGGAAAGGAATTCTCCGGTTCGAGTCCCATTGTACCTCTCCATGTGACCGGCTTGAATTTTGAGGGCCACCGGACAGCTCAAGCTCGTCGAGAAAGCCCCGCAGCCCAAAGCATATGACCGCCACCTTCCCGGCAGAACCTAGTCTTGAGAAGACGTTGGTCCCGCTGCGCGAGGAACTCCCCGCTGAACGGGATGACTCGCCTAGAGAAACTCTCTCCGGACAATCCACCACGCTCCTTCCTCGTGGTCGCGACGACGCGCTCCTCCTCACGAGGGGACCGTCTGCGGATCATCGCAGCGCTTGCCCCTCGTGGTCGCGATGACTACGAGGACTTGGCGGCGACGGCGACCACGGTAGCTCGCTCATGGACAAGGATCCTTCGACGGTGACGGGGTCACGCGATCGATCGAGCTGTCCGAATCATTCCGGCAGCTTTGGTCGCTACGCTCGGAGGAGTTGTTGACTTCTCCTAGAGACTTTAGACCTTCACCGCCGCTCTAGGTTAGACGCATAAAGACGCCCATGCGGGCGAGATCTCGCTGATTGGTGGATCTAAGGACCGTTGCTATAGCTTCGAGCCGCTTCCGACTTTTGATCTATGGGTCTCGGATCTCGAACCATCCGCGCTCGCCTGATCGAGTCCGCCACGCGGGAATTGACCCGAATAGGGAAGCTTCGCCGGAGACTTAGCGCCGCAAGACGCGAGGTGGGTCGCGACGCCGTCGCTTAACGGTCGCGAAACCGCGCTAAGGTCCGATTGATGGAATCGCCGAGGTCATGCGGCGAATGACGTCTTGCTCATGAGCGACTGCGCAGCCTCGCCTTGATGCCGAGCGAGTTAATCTGCCGACCTCGCCAGCCGCCATGCGGCCGCAGGGATCCTCGTGAGGTTCCTACATCGCCATGTTAATGCCGGGGGGCCATGCGAAGGTATGCTAAACGGTGTCATCATTGTGTTCCACAGGTGGAATCTACCGACATAGCCTTGAATCGACAAAACTAAACCGTCAGAAAGATCAACAGCTCAGTAGTCGCTGCCGATGACGGAGTGCGATATGAGGCTATCTCGCCATGTAAGCGGAGACATCCGCCGGATGCGAAAGCGCTCGAGACCGAACAGATCGATCTGAATCGACAGGGATGAGACATCCCGTCCTTCCGAGTCGAGTCCTCGTGAAGTATCTCCGTGTCGCTGACGGATTTCGACATGCTCGATCTGCGTGTCCCCACGGTCGGCGCCAGCTGTCGACGGTTGGGATATCGACCCAAGTCAACCAAGGTTCTTCAAAGAGGAGATAGGAGACACGCCGAACAACCACGAACAAAGAACGAACAGAGATGGGGTTTTATCCTGGTTCAGCCTCTCGGGAGAGATAATAGCCCTACGTCCAGCCTTTCTTATATCAAAGAGAATTACAAGGTGGAACTCGGCGAGATCAGCAGGTCTCGGCGAGTGGTATGCGAAAATCTATCTGCTAAGGTCCAAGTCGTAAAACTCGTCCTCAGATGCCCCCTAAACGCCGTAGGGGCATGGTTTATATAGTACAGAGCAAACCGATCTACCGAGGGAATATCGGGTCGGGCTAACTACGAGATCATAACGAACTCATACATGCCAAATACAACCTACGGTAGATAAGATAATCTCCTAATCTTGGGGATCACGACTCCTAATCCAATCCGGGAAACCAACGTCCGGGTCTTCTCGTAGTCGTGCAGAACTCTGTTCGAGTCGGACTCAAACAGAAGTCTTGGCCATTATGCACCATGCCACCGTAAAGTCGTTCGCAGACGATATAGGCTGCTTAGAACCTTCCAGGAGCCGGGCCCTGTAGGTCGCTTCGATTGGGCCGTCAGGGAGTGGGCCATGGCAATGGGCCGTGATTTAATCCCCGACAGGATTCATAAAGAAAAGGAACTTGATCAAATTCCACAAAGTCAACCTGAGCATAGTTTTCATTTGGGAACGGGTCCCCGCGTCGTCCCGCTAGGCGGCACGGCGGCGACTCCAACCGTCCTCGCCGGAGACCCCTCGCCGGAACCCTAGCCGGCCGCCGCCCACGGCTGGCTGGCCTAAGCGGTGGCGGCCCCGCCCTCCCCTCTCTCCTCCTCCTCCTTTCCTCCTCCTTCTTCTGCTCGTGCTTGGATGCGGCTTGGCGGTGGCCGCCCGGCCGATCCGCGGCGCGGAGGTTGGATCCGGGTCATGGGCCCAGCGGCACGGCCTGGCTTGTCCCGGCGGCGCAGCCATGGCGCTGCTTCGGGCGACGCCGGCAGCGTGGCGGGCGGCAGGCGAGGGCGTCATGGCACGGCGCGCCGGGCGACGCTGGGTGGCTGGCGGGTACGGCTGGCGACGGATGGGCGGCCGAGCTGGGCTGGGCGACAACGTGGGCGACGCTGGGCGGTTGGCTGGCGCGGCCTCGGCAGCTGGGCGGCCGAGCTGGCTGGCGGCGTGCTGCCGGGTCGGGCGCTGTCAGCGGCTTGGCGGCGGCGCGCTCGGGGTCGGCGGGCGGCGGGCGGCTGGTGGCGCGCCACGGCGCTGGCTGGGCGGCCGAGCCGCGAGCGCGCGTCCTTGACCTTCGAGACGGCGCGGCTGGGTGTCGGTCTCCTTCCTCCGGTCCTCGGCGGCCTCCTTCCTCCGGCGACCTTCCTTCGAACCTCGGCCGCGGTTCTAGATCTGAGCAAGGCCGGCGGCCTCCTTCCTTTGGTACTCGGTGCGGCGGCCGCCTGCCCCCTCCTCCAACATCGCGACGACGTCCGGTTACTCCCCTTCCCCCCTTCGTGCGCTGTGGTGGAGCTTGACGTCGGCTTTCCCTCCTTCCTCTCTTCTTCCTTCTTCTCCTCCTCCTGGGCCTGTTTTGGCGGAGGCCGTCCGGGGGGGACCGCTCTGTGTGAGGCCGGATTCATGCAAGGGAGGCTCGGATCTGGCGGTGTGTTGGCGGAGCGATCGGAGTGGGTCTACTCGGGGTCATGGACCGTGGCCTCGTGGCTTGGCGAAGCTCGGCACCGGGTTCTTCTTCTCCTTCTTCCCCTCCCCCTTAGTCCGTCTCAGTGGAGGTCGCTGGGGGGTTAGTTTCGGTAGTTGGCCGGAGCGGACGGAGCAGGTGGGCTCCAGGGGCGTGTGCTCGACGTCTTCTCGGCTCCTCCCGTGGTGGCTTGGTGGATCGCCACCGTCCTCGCAAAGACGCCGACCCCTGCTTCTAGCCCGGTCCCGCTCTCGCCCACCTCGCCTCCCCCTGCGAGGTGCTCGGTGGTGTAGGTCGGCTTCTTCGGGTTAGTGTCGTGGTTCGCTTGTGCCGCCTGGGTGGCGCGGCGATCGGTCTTTCGCTTCCGTGTGCGGGTCACGAGCATGGTGGCCCCTCTCCGCGGCTTTGGTGGCGACCTCTTCTCCGCAACGCCCTCGTTCTCGCCTCTTGACCCGGTCCCGTCCTTGTCGCCTCGACCTCCCTTTCTTCGAGGTGTCCAGGGCTTGGCGGCTTCCTCCACGCCGGGTGGCGGCGTTCGTTCGCGTTTTTGGTTGCCTCTTGGCCGGCGACTCGGTTCTTCTATGCTTTCGACCGTCGGCCTTTGCCTTCTGCTCTAGTAGGGTAGGTCTTGGGCAAAGCCTCGCTCTTTGGGTCGGTTGGTGTTGGCGCCACCTTTGGTGTTGTTCCTCACGAGGCATCACCGTTGACCTTTCCTCGCCTGGGTGAAAACCCGAGCGGCTTTATGACGGCGGCGGGTTCTCCCGTCGTTACCTCGCTGGAGGCGCGTGGTGGCCGTTCTTGTGCTTTGGGTTTCACTGGTCTGCTTTCACTAGGAGTCGTTTGTTGTCATGTGAGTGTTGGTGGTGTTTTCCTTCTCCTCACCAGATCTCTTTGTTCGGCCTTTGGCCTAGGTGGCGCCGTGGGCTGCTCTCTCTCTCTGTAGGTGGTGTTCCCACCAGTGACGGAGGTGTGTCTGCTTTGGCTGTGGTTGCAGCTGAGCTGCAGGGTTGTACCCGTGCTTGCACGGGTTTTTTTATTTTATTTTCTCCTGCTGATCAATGAAATAGGACGGCAGTTCTCCTGCCCCTCTTTCAAAAAAAATAAAGAAAAGGAAAAAAAAGAAGGGATTCATAAAGAGCACCGATGTCACTTCAGGAGAAACGAAATCTCTCGACAGCCAAAATCATTTGGAGAGCTAAACAGGTCTAGAATGGTCGTCATTACAGAAGGATTGAGAAAAATGACATTTTTCGATGGCCGTCAAGACAATTTCTCTTGATGGTTTTCTAGCGGCGGTAAAAAAAATGTAGGTACTAGAGTTCGGCTGGTTAACAGCTCTCTCTCTGTCTCTCTCTCAACGATCTTGTCCTAGCCGTCGAGATAGAATTTGATTTGACCGGTCCACTATCTATATCTCGTGTCACACCACTTAGGGTCTCTTTTGACAACCATGTCTTGGCCATCTAGAGAGTGAGAGCTACGGACCCACCTACCGTCAAGAGAGACCCTAGGTTGCCTGCTTCCCGATGGGGCCTGCCATGTGGGTCCAGTTCTGTTTCTCTCGACGACCACACTCTTGACCATCGAGAATAGCAAATTTCCAGCAAAAAAGAGCTTTAAACAGAAAAAAAAAAAAACTACGAATTTGCAGCTACTACTATTATACCCAATAGCAAAAGCTGCCGCAAAAACCTGCAAAACCCAAATTTTCCACATATGTACCACATTTGACCACAAATATCATAGTATCAATGCACAATTCACATTCACGCACATATAATCATCACATTCATATTCACACACGCGCGTGTGTGTGACAACCACAAGTCATCCAATAACATGAGTACATAACCATAAGTCGATCCATGTCGACACACAAGTCGAAACATCATAGCACAATCATCACAAGCATAAAAGAGTTGGTTCCTCACCTCACTCATGACTAAGGATAAAAGCTCGTAGGTAGGGTGCCATTGAATAACTGGGTCACAAAGTTCGCGGCCTGGCTCCTAGAGGTGTCCTTGCTTTGCTACCCATCGTCCCTCTAATCCGAAGCTGATATTGGAGCTGGAGGTGGAGCCATTGAACCAGAACTATGTGAGGCATACAAATCAAAATTATGCAATCTTTTTTTAAAAAAAATCTGTTTAAATAAAATATGATGGGTAGAAGACTGGCACCCCAAGGACGTAAAACCCCGCTGGTGGGGACGAAGCTTGGCTAGGCCCATAGGCGCCCAGTGGGGCTATCTAGCCGCCGTAGAAGGCTCCTTCGCCTTGGTGGCCCATGTAGATGAGCCCCTCGTTGGTGCCAGAGTGCCCGCTTGACCGCTTGAAGTAGCCTACACATTTCACGGGGTTTTTGGTTAACGAACATATATGTAAAAACTGAGAAGTGGTATTGCGAACACGTTGCCCCTGCAAGTCGAGCAAGACGCTCCAAGGCGGCAATTATCATCATCATGTCTTACTGGTCTTTCCTACACTAATCCGCTGTTGTGCAAAGGCTGTCATGCAGGGCCCGCGCCATATCCTTGTGGTGCTTCCTCTCCTGCACCCTCTCGACGGCCTGTTTTCCAGCCGTCGAGATTGACTAATGTCGTCCGCGCGCTATTCACAGATGGGTGCTAACAAGAAGTCTCTCAAAGGACTATTCTTTAGCCGTCGAGAGAGGTCTTCTGCATCTACGGCCAGTATAGATGGCCAGATGGGCCGAGCCTAATGGGCTGGCACGAAAGCACGACGTTTTGGCCCGGCACGAGCACGGCCCGACACGATTTTAAATGGATCGTGTCGGCCCGGCACGACGAGGCGTGCCGTGCCTGGGCCGAAGGCTAGGCCCATGGGCCGGCCCGAGCATGGCACGATTATTTTTTTAGTTTCCATTTATTACAAGTATGAACAAATATATGCACTAGGTTATAACAAACGCAAAGAGAGTCAAGTCCTAGTGGTCAGTGGGGGAGTGATAAGGTCCCCAGATCTAGGAGGTCGCGGGATCAAACCCCCACGGACGCGATGGAGGCTGGTGCATGCACGGAGACAGGCTGTTTAACCCGCGACAGGCTGTTTAACCCTCACACAAGCTAGCAAACCTGGTTCGAAGAATGGAAATGCAATTCATTGGTTGACCGTCAAAATTTCAGGCATTTCCCATATATCTTATATATACATATTTCTTAAAAAATTAAATAGGTGTATATTCACGGAGGGATCTCAAGTTCACGCTAGCAAATCTCTCTCTCTCTCTCTCTCTCTCTCTATATAAAACGAAACCACCACGCTACTCTTAAATACTGAAAATTTCCATGTTAATTGAAAGAATACTAGAAATTCTCATGTTAATGAGCCAGAAAAAAGATCTACATCGTCAATTATAGTTGATCGGATTATAACGACTTATATTAAAGGAATACCTACTACAATTATAAATACAATAATAGAAATAAGAATTTATGTCATATTAAAACAGACATCATATTGGCTACAATCAAAATTACATAAATTTAAATAATTTTTTATGTTAGGTTAAATACTGACATAAATATAGCTGTGCGAATGCGCGGGACACCTGCTCGTTTGCATTAAATTAGAATATTGAGAATTCCCGTGAAATTCCATTCGAGTGAGCTTCGTACTATAAAAAAGAAACTTGGGAGATTTCCCCCATGTGTGTTTCAAACCAGATTTATGACGCACATAGGCTTTTTATCAGGTGAAGCATGCTATCCCTTAATTTCTCGAGTAAACCAGTTTCCTCGAAATTTCCTGAAGAAATCGCCATCACGGTGCAAGAAAGATCAATTACAGAACGTGGTCGGATAACGAAAGTAACACGGGTGCTCTCCTTTAAAAAGATGCCAGCCTACCGAAGTAATTGACCCCCTTGAACTTGGGGCCGCTTCTTACTAGCTTATCTTATTTAAGTTATCTACTTACTTTATTTTTCTTTTTAAAATACTAACCGAATTCATATGCGCTGTAACATAATTCAAATAAACAACATATATAAGTGTGTGATTTCATAGTTGATGAAGTTTTAAATACAAACTGATCCCCTAGTTGGTGAAGTTTTAAATACAAGCAATAAGAGTTTTCAATGTTGCATAATTTTATTTTCCCAAAAAACCCTTACTATTTTTAAACTAAAATTGTACTCTATTCATTTGTTCTAGTCCATTCACTCTATCCATAGAGTCCTTCCGAAAAGATCTAACCCTAACACAACGCACATGATTTTAACTTTTTTTTATTTTATTCATCTAATTTGACGCACTCAAACATTACATAGCTCCTAACACTAAAACTTTCCTACTCCTATATATCTCTTTCTCCCATCCCTCCTACCTTGTCGTACGACACCTAGTCGCATGCTCTCCTCTCTCCCTCCCACACATAGCGCCACCCACCTCTCCCTCTATCGCGACGCCATCCCACACATTAACCCAAAAGCCACCTCTGCCCCAAGGCCACCCATTCACCGCCCTCATTCACCCGTTGACACTAACCATCTCCTCCTTCCCCTATGTTCTGTTGTCGCCGCAATCTTGTAATCATACGATCTTATACTCAAACAGCTCCACCATCCAACCGCCTCCCCTCCCCTCTCATCTCCTCTCAACTTTACCCTAGTCTGCCTCTTTTTTTCCTAGACAATGGTAAACAGAACTTCATTTCCTCTCTTTCTCCTTTTTCTCCTCGGCCAACGGCCAATCATGCCTCCCTTTTTTCTCTGTGTCCAAATACGAAGTTGGTGTTGCTACCATTGACAAGCAATGGACGACGACAACATGGACACGCTGACTAGTGGTCTCTAGTCCAGTCATGGCGAGAGCGCTAGATTGATCTCTCTGCCTCAAGGTTCTATTTATATAGTGTCGGTTATAAAGATAAAATCCAATCTAAAAGTAGTCGCATCTATTCTATATTACAAAGCCCCTAACCCGCTGCTTCCTGGCTTGGTCACGTCGCGCGAAAATCGTGGCCGTTCGTTCTGATAGGATGGCCACGTTGCAGCAGATCCGACCGCACATATAAAACTAATATATAAAAAAATCCTGCGCGGGCCAGGCGACGAAGCAAGAGCTTCGGCCAGTTGGTTAGCTGCGCTAGGAAGTGTGCATGTGGTCTGCGGTTCGAAACCCGCCTCCTCCAGCATTTGTGCAGTTCTTTTTCCCAGCGCGCTGCCTCTCCCTGACACGTCTCTCTCTACCCCTCTCTCTGACACGCTCTCTTTCTCAGCGAACTTTTTTCCTTTCTATTTCCAGCCAGCTTCCCCTTTTTTTCCCATTTCCTTTTGTCCTTCCAGCACGTGACAAGAAAAAGAAAACAAAATCAAAGACTTCAAAAATTAAACCATGAAAAAAATAACATACATACAAAGTTATTTTTATCTTAGGTTTAGAATTTTCTTTCCCCACATTTCCCATTTCTTTTTTGCAGGTCATAAAAAACCCAAAAATTGAAAAGCTTAAAAAATTGGAACCATGCTTGCACAAAGAACGTACAGGAAAAAAACCAAAACAAATTAAAAAATTACAAAAAAAGATAAGAGTACATAAATAAATTTAAGTGCTACAAATGTTACATTATATGAAATGAATTAAGACATAACAGAAATAAAAAACTTTCAAGAATATAATCATGTAAAAAAGCACATATGTACAAAGTCATTTTTATCTTTTTAAAGTTATCCTTCCCCATGTTCATTTCTTTTATAAAATGGAACCGTAATATTATGATAATGGCCCATAAAAAGATTTATCCAATAAAAAATATAAAATAAGAAATTACGGGAATAAAAAACAAAACTAATGCCTAACTTTCCTTACACGAAATCACACACGCTTGTGCCTTACATAAGTTATGCAACGTGAAATTCAACGAATGAATTATGAAATAATGGAATAAAAAATAAACTTCAAAAAATATAACTATAGCTAAAAGCATACAAATCATAATTCCATGTGGATGTCCATAAAAAAATTATCCATTTTCTTTTAAAAAAATCAGATTCACAAATAATTGAATTAGGAAATAATTTATTCTTCTCATTCTAACTTTTGTGGCCAACAAAAAAACTGGAAAAAAATTTATAAAATGGAACCATAATATCATGATAATGGTCCATAAAAAGGTTTATCTAATAAAAAATAATTTTTTTAAAAAATAAATAACGGGAATAAAAATTAAAACTAATGCCTAACTTTCCTTACACGAAATCACACACGCTTGTGCCTTACAGAAGTTATGCAACGCGCCACGGGCGCGTCAACTGTGCTAGTATATATACAATACAATAAAATCTTGACGGCAACAGTAATTAAGAAAATGTATGGACACCAATAATAAGACGAGAACTCGAACATTGGTAGCATAGCTTTATAGGAACACCTTGCATGCAAGTAGCACCTATTGCCCTCTTAGCTTAGTGGCCAGCTTTCTTTTAGCGGCTAATTTCCCCCATCCGACCGCAGTGACTTTCATAATGGTTGCTTACCAGTAATTTCTTTGGCGCGATCGTTCATGTCTATCTTAGAAATGACGAAGCTCAAGCAATTTCAAACTGAGGATTCTTATCAAATCAGTTCTCCTCCCTAGTTGGGACATAAACACGTCCATACCACGTCGATCCGCTGCATACACACAGTACTACTCAAGTACAGAGTTTAGCCGATGTGGATCGCCCTACGGCCTTCTCCAAGGCATCAGATTGGACCTCTATGCCGCTATCGGTAGTGATCAACAGCCACGAGAGAGAGAGAAAATGACATTTTTACCGCGATAGCCACGAGAGAGAGAAAAAAATGACATTTTTACCGTTCCATGGAGTAGTCTTCGCCATTCTGCCCCATTGTTATCGACACAAACAAATCGTAAACATTGAGAGCGGTAAAATATCAAATCCCTCGCCGCAAGCAGCAGTGTAGTGCGTACCAAGCTTCCATCCTGCCATTGGGGCTCAACCGAACGAACGGCCCAGATCAATCGGTTGCGAGTGTGCTGGTGCGGCGGCGGCGGCAGGTCCAGCACGGCACTGTAGAACGTGTGGTATGTTCAGGTTGTACCTGACCAACCACCACCTCAACTCGGCGGCTCGCTCTCCCCGCGCGCGCCTATATATAGAGCAGAGCTCGCCTCGTATCAATGGAGTCGAGGCAGCGTCGTGCCGCACAGTCCTACGCCTTGCTCTGCTTCTGCTTCTGCTCTGCTTCTGCACGGCGGCCATGGTGGTGCTAGCCAAGGGCGAGCTGGAGCAGATCACCCTGCCGGCGGTGCAGCCGCCGGCAGCGGAGTTGCGGGAGGTGGACCTGTCGGCGACGGGCGCCGGGCGCGCTGCGGCGGCGCGCGCGCTGGTGGCGGCGTGCGAGGAGCAGGGTTTCTTCCGGGTGACGGGCCACGGCGTGGCGCCGGGGCTCGTGCGCGCCGTCGAGGCCGCGGCGGCGGAGTTCTTCGCGCTGCCACAGGCCGAGAAGGAGGCCGGCGCCGGCCGGCCGCTCGGCTACGCCAGCAAGCGGATCGGCGGCGGCGGCGACCTCGGCTGGATCGAGTACCTCCTGCTCTGCGCCACCCCCGCCGGCGCCGTCCCAGCCGCCTCGTCCACCTCGACATTGCCCTGCGCCGCGGCGGCGCCGGCCACCGCCTCGTCGTCCTCGCCTTCTTCTTGCACCTTACGGTGAGCACCGGGCTCTGCGCGCCGGCGTGCGTGGAGTTATTAACATACGAGAGAGAGATTTGGAGTAAAAAGAGAACGTACCGCGGTAAAAAACTTCACTGAACTCTTAATTACCGGGGAGACCAAGGCAATTTGCTGGGTTCTTTTTCCACCCATGCATGCGTAGTATTTGGTACACGGAAGCAAGCAGAACGGCAGGACAAAACTATGGCGTGACACTCACTCCCCTGCTGCTGCTTCCTGCCTGCTTAGACAAATCCATGCACACATGTCACCTCTTTGCCGCCCTTTTGGGGCTCAAATTTATTTATCATCCCTAGTGAACTACATATATCTGTTCTTTAATCATGTAGATCACTTTGGATAAAGCTACCTAATAAATCATCTATCGAAAAATCTCTGTAGATAATCTGTAGCTTACAAGAGGCAGGGCCAGGGCTTGCTGCACAAACACTAACACCACATCGATCCCACCACTAAATATTATTCCAATTCTCAGAAGCTAGCATTGGATACCTTGACCTTGCTGCTGGCTACCTAGCTACGCCTTGGCAGCTTGGCTATGGATCTATCACGTGGGGATTATTTTGGCCCTCTTTTTCGCCTTAACAGTCTATTAAAGTTTATCATTTTTTATGGACCATACGCTATAACACTTTGTAGTCATTTATCTGAGACATCGTATGTTTTTTTCAAACATTTCAAAAGAGTTTTAATATATTTCTTGGCCTCTAGAATCTCTCTTCGAATGGCCTCAACTTTTCGGTTTATAAGTCAACTGAGCTTTTAAGGTGAAACCATCGCGTTTTCAATCACGAGATTAATACACAAAAATATGTTGAAATCTTTTTAAGAAGTCAATAAAAAATTCTAAAAGATAAAATGAATCGGGACAAACTTGATATCAGGTGGCCGAGAGTTACTCTCAGTTGATTTTTTGGGTCATATATTAGACACCTCCGTACGGCATATTATAAAAGATGGAACGAAAATATCTAGATACGTGAGAATGGATCGAGACTTTTTTACAAAACACAAAACAGTCGTATAATAATTAGAAAAGTTTATTTTTGGGGAAAAGCCAATAAAAAAACCTCAAACAAAAAAAAACGAACGAAAACTAAGGAGCAAACAACCCCGTGGATAAGATTGCCCCATCGTGGCGGCGCGTGGCTTCACTATTTCTGGCGGCCGACGACGTACGGAGGCGGCGGCCGCCTCTCCCGCCGCTGCGCTGAGGCGGCCTCCTTCCTCGGGCCGTCGGGCACCATTTGACTCACGTGCGGCCCCGGGCGCGCGCCGCGTTCGTGTGTGCGACGTTGCTTCGATCGGTTGCATGGTCCACCTCGGCCGTGGACGCCGGCGCCGCCCATTAATTGGCCGCTGCCTTTCTGCCGCTCCGGCCGGCGACGTGCCGGCCGTCCGTCCATCAGCCGTCGCTCGCCGGCCGTCGCCGTCCACTGCTCGACATCAGTCAAGCCCAAAAGCCGGGGTTTAATTTTATCGTGGCTTTCCCTCCCCCTTTTTTCCCCGTCGCTTTCGTTGATTTCTTGGAGCGTTGATCGATCGATCTCGATCGATCGTTTAATAAGGGAAGTACTGGTTCGTTCAGGGATCTCTTGGACGAGTACACGGCGGCGGTGCGGCGGATGGCGTGCGGCGTGCTGGAGCTGATGGCGGAGGGGCTCGGCGTCGGGCCGCCGGACGCGCTGGCGCGGCTGGTGGCGCACGCCGACAGCGACTCCATGCTCCGGGTGAACCACTACCCGCCGCGCCCGGAGCTGCCGGCGGCGAACCTGACGGGCTTCGGCGAGCACACCGACCCGCAGATCATCTCCGTGCTCCGCTCCAACGGCACCTCCGGGCTGGAGATCTCGCAGCGCGACGGCGCGTGGGCGTCCGTGCCCCCCGACGGCGACTCCTTCTTCGTCAACGTCGGCGACACCCTCCAGGTACGTGCGTACGTGCCATGCAGCGATCTCATGTGCCACGCTGTCTCGTCGAGCAAGCGCGAGCTAATTAATTGAGCCGAGGGCAGCTCAGTGAGTGATCGATCGATCAGTGATTCGCTGATCAGTGCCCGGCCGGTCTCGAGAGGTCTCTGGATGTCGACGTCAAACAGGAGCAGCAGCACACGGTTTTTATACCTGTGCGTGCGTGCATGCGTGCTGATGCTATTGCTAGGTCATTATTCGCACAATCATGCGCAGGGCCCATCCTGCACGTGGAAAGAATGGCAACGCCACCAACACATGCACGATGATCATAGATTCAGAGGACCATGCATGCATGCATGCATCGTCAGAGATTCAAATTGGAGTTCTTTCCACCCCTTCAAAAAAGGCCGAGCAAATTGCATATCCCGCACGTGCTTGCTGTTTCTGCTGTTCTCCTGTGTGCTAGCCACTTTGATGCTCATGGCTAGCCGTTTGTCCGAGCCAAATGCTTGGGTTTCCCGATATTATTTCCCGAAGCTCTCAAAGTCGAGGCGAATCAAGGCTGCGTTTTCCTAAAGCTCTCGAAGAGATGTTGGAGAGCCCAAAATATTATAAAAAATTATTTAGTAATTTTAGAACTATTTAAAACCTCGTAGAAATGACTATAAAGTATTATTACCTCCGGTCATAAAAAGAAGTCGCCGTTGACTTTTGGACACGCTTTTAATTATTCATCTTATTCAAAAAATTTATAGACGAATGGCCAAAAACGTGTCCAAAAGTCAACAGCGACTTCTTTTTGTGACCAGAGTCCGGAGGGAGTATATCGTTTGGTTGGTACAAAAAATAATATATTTTAATTTAATTTAATTTAAGCTGAAAAAAATAAAGCCCAGATAATCGGACGGATTCCCCCGAGCTCTTAAAGCCTTTTTTTATTTATTCAGGTGCTGACGAACGGGAGGTTCAGGAGCGTGAGGCACAGGGTGGTGGTGAGCAGCGAGAGGTCCAGGGTGTCGATGATCTTCTTCGGGGGCCCGCCGCCCGGCGAGAGGCTGGCGCCGCTGCCGCCGCTGCTGGGGGACGGCGGCCGGAGCAGGTACAGGGAGTTCACCTGGAAGGAGTACAAGCGAGGCTGCAGGGGCAGGCTCGCCGACGACCGGCTCTGCCGCTTTGAGAACTAGCTCGACCGGTCACCATGCAGTCTGGCTTAATTCCATCTACGCGTAGATCTGCAGGTTAATTTAACTACTACGCTTAGTAACTAGTAAGCCCGTGTTAATTATTGGCCATGATCAGGCTCGTGGTGTCGTCGAGATACATATAGTATGGGCCTATGTACGTATGTGTGGATTAATTGTGACATATATGTAGCTTGGTGTAAAGCTACCTTGTGTGTTGTCAATGCCGGTCTGGTCCTAAATTAACGAATGCTTAGGATGATGGTTACCAAGAGATTTTGGAAGCTTTCAAGAGCATGGGAATATATATATATATATGTGGGGTTGAAACATAACCCTCTTGTTTCGTTAAAAAAAAAACCTCTTAGGACCTGCTCGGCAAATTTGCAAAATTTAACAATGGAACTAAATTCATATGAGAATTAGAAAATAAGTTTGGTGGAGAAGGTATAGGATTTCTATCTCCTTCTCTCGCCGTAGCTGTGTGGATCCACTCCTGTTTCAAATTGGACTAAGAATCAATGCAGTAAAAATTCATCAACAATAAAAGATGGTCTCCACAAAGAATGTCAGGCCTTGGATTTATAGTGCCTCCTTTTCTTGCCGACAACCGTTTCGCCTCCTTCCTCCGACCATTGTACCTTCTTCGGTGACCGGTCCGCCTCCTCCCTCCTTGGCCACTGTGCCACCTTCCCTCATTGTTGCCTCCTCCTCCCCTAGCTGCCGCACCTCTTTCTCTCACCGTTTTGCCGCTCCTTCTACACTTGCCAACTATGTGCATCGGTGGGTGGACAATGAAGAGAGCATTTTTTTTGAGTAAATTACACTTTTGCCCCCTGAAGTTGGACGAAAATCTCACTTGGCCCCTTAAACTTTGTTTTGTCTCACTTGGCCCCTTAAAGTTTCAACACAGGCTAATTTTTTCAAGAATCAAGCCAACTTCTAGGCCAGTGAGATTTTCATCCAACTTCGAGGCTTTTGTAGACGCAAAGGCAACTTCCAGCGCTGTGAGAAAAACAAAGTTTAAGTAAAGTGAGATTTTCGTCCAACTTCAGAGGGGCAAAAGTGTAATTTACTCATTTTTTTTATATAGAAATTGAAGAGTAATTGGTTGAAAATGAGGGCACAGGTCAACATCCGAGAGCAAGAGGTTCACCCAACTTTCCACACAAAAATAATGGGGCCACCTCACCACATGTTTTTATTTGCATTTGGCTTGGTCCAGAACCAATCTAAACTTTTCATATTTGCTAGGTCACGCAGGCATCCTTATTATTTTCTCCTACCCAACTAGAACAAGATTCTATGCTGGTATTTTACCCGAAAGATTTTAGAATTTGGCATCCTTTAAAATTCGCATTTACATACATGCATTAAGATGGAACGAAATGCACCCAAATTGAATGCCAAATTCATAATTTTTTTCGTCGAATTTTAGGTCCAGAACCGGGCATCCAAGCACTCTATGTCGCCTAGATGATCTATGATCTCTTATCCATCAAACAGTCTGGCTTCGTTGAACATCACACAGCTGTCCGAACTGACGTCGCTGGAGGAGAGGTTCATGTTCCTGCTGGGTCAAACCTGTTCATCCAACGCACTCGAACGCTCGCGTGTACTTGGCCACCTGTGGGCTGTGGCCCTCCATCCCAACACTGGCACTTGCAACTCTGACAGCACAAAAGGCCATTGTTTCGTGGGAGAAGCTACCCACTGATGTTCACCTACAGCGATTCCCCGAAACACAGCCGCATGCACCCAGCTAAGCTAAGCTAGCTACCAGCTGACAGTAGCATGCAGTACGCGACGGCTCCGACACAGGAACAGTGAAACGAATAGCTAGGGTTTGATTAGAAATTAAGTAGGCAAAGTGTTTGAATTTCAAGGAAATGACTGTAGCACGGCAAAAGTCAATCAAACATTCAAACAAGACAAGACCTCTTTTTTGTAATGTCTATCTACCAAACCCTTTAAAATATTGTTGCAAATATAGAGAGCCAGTTTGAGTGAATGATTTTTTTAGAGCGCGGTGTAAATTGCAATGAAATTTTAGAGAGATGGATAGAGGAGACGGTGATAGTACGGCTTTTAGAGATGAGATATAGAATGGCCGTTGATGATGCCCTTTTACAGGCTTTGAAAATATCTTTCGTTCTTGTGTCATTGTGTGTAAGAACTTCTTGGCCATAGGCCCCTCTAGAATGACATAGGTTTGGTCATTTTCATTTTCTCATGACAAAGTTACAAAACTACACCAAGCTAAATCTTTTCCTTCAGGATTTTAAAGCTTATTCTCGAAGCTCTTGAATCATAGCCTAACCCAAATTAATGATTTGTCTCAAAGTCACTTCTCATATCTCATAAAGCCTAGCATTTCAATCATGACAGTTCCAAACAGGATTATTGCCATCTCATCTAGAAGGGGTTTGGGGGGAAAAAAGATATTTTTCCCCGGGATTTCTGACCTAAATGGACTAAATTTATGAAAACCTACCTATCCGAATAGATCTTGCAAAATCATGCCATAGCACAAGGCCATAATTACGTACATGATCCAGGGAACAGATGCATAATTTTCACGTGGATTCTATCCAAATTAATGGAACCCACACGATGAAACGAATTGGTGATTAATGCATATGGTTGTGCGCAGAGCTCTTTTTGCCGTCCTCTCTACCGTGCAATTAAGCTAGCGCATCCTCTGTCTTCCCCAGTAAATATGGATTCGTGGCCGTACAGTAATCAAACTAGGGACTTGAAAGTGGATTATAGCAGCCAGAAAACGTACTGTAGCGCTCTGAAGAAAACATCTCAGTTCTGGTGTTTGACAAAAGACGCTGGCGCCGCAGGCTCCATTTCAGACCCTGACGCTGCAGTATGATGTCTTTTATTGCTTTACAGTATAGAATTGGAAACTCACTTGGTGTTGGATTGCACCCTCCGGGGGAAAAAAAATGAACGCACAGCATCTAATTCCACTAGCTAGCATCCATGTAACCTTCAGTTTTTTTTAAAAAAAAAATGATAGGAGGCATGGGCACATGGCCCACTGCATACTTAATAATTGTTGAACTTTATGACAATTAAAAGGAAGAGTCACATAAGTAGTTAAGTACATTATATATCAATTCTAACTCTACAAAAAAAGTTAAATATATAATAATTTCAAAAAGATTTATATCAATTGCAAGTCAAAAAAGTAAACACCTACTATCTTATAATAATATTACAAACGAAATTTTGAAATATACAAAAAAATTATATAAACTAGAAAACAGAAATAAATATGCACTACATCAAAATAATAAAAAGAGTAAATTTGGAATAAATAATAACAAAAATGGGTCTATATCAACCAAAAACTAAAAACCATATTAATTGAAGCAAAAATAATAAGAACATCTGGAATTAAAATGAAAAGATATAAAATAGTACCATAGTAACTACAAAATAAAAAACGATACAATGAAATAGAAAATTGAAATAAAATAAATAGTAAATATCGATCTCTTTATTATATTATTGAAGCATAAGACATTATAATAAAAAGTGACTAAAATTCGTAATAAAAAATAGAAAAAGAGCTCTATCAACTACAATAAAAAAAAAACGGTAGAAGAGAGCTATATCAACTGCAATATAAGAAAAAATATACCAACAAAAATAATAGAAATAAAATTTTGTAATAAAAATATAAAATAGTCCAGATTACAGCATTAGGAAAAAGGGTTCATATGAACTAAAAAGTAATGATAATAATAACAATAGTTGAAATAAAAATAAAAAGGATAAAAATAGGCTCATATGAACTTCAATTTAAAAATAAAGAAAAAAAAGGGTCATTGTATATATATGCAAGGTAGAAGAGAAGAATCAAGCGTTAAGAGTTTAGCTGACATAGCACAATCAGACCGTCACCAACAAAGATATGGCATGGGGCCCACGAGAAAGTGGAGATCGTGATAACTACTATGGTAGTTCCATATATAATGGTGTATATGTAACAAGAATAGAGTTGTTGATATATCTTTCACGTTAGACATGGAATATATTGAGCCTACATCTAAAAACACTTTTTAAATTATGACAAATCTAATTATGCAAAATGTCCAGGACATGCTGCTTGCTTCTACTATCACACAACATGTGCAGCCTTTATACTTATATCTCATGCTTTTGAGAATCGAAGAAGTGAGAGGGGATTGCATAATTCGGAGTTTACTCGATTGATGCTTCAATTGATTTTCAAGACTCTTCAATGCATGTATTCGAATTGGACAGGGCGAGATAGAATGGAACAAGAAAATCACGTCTAGGACCCGTCGAGTTCCCCCGGGCGACTAGGGTTCCCCCCTAGCCGCCGCCTTGTACGTCCTCTGGGGGGAGGGCTTTAAAACCCTTAACTCTGTAAATCTCTTCTCTTTTGATCAATAGATGGCAGCTCTTCTGCCCTTTGCTCAAAAAAAGACTCTTCAATCAATTTTGTGTATTGGCACAAAACACAACAAAACCTTGAAATGTTTAGGACTATTTCTCCCCTAATATAATGGTGGGGCACCATACCTGGCCATATTAAAAAAAGAAATCTTGCCAAGCTCTTAACCTAAAGATATGCGCAATGTTTATCCTAAATCTGATTTGGTCAGTACTGTTCACACCCACAAAATTTCCTATTTATATACCTGAAACAAAAATTCATAATCCCATATCCACGGTTTTGAACTAGGTTTGAGCCTTTGGGGCTAACTTTGGCGCTAACATTGAGGCCATGCACATTTCAACTTACCGTAGGGTAGCGTAGCGTTTCAGCAAAATTTAAAAGCCTTTGAAGAGAGATTTAAATATTGTAAAAAAATAATTTAAAAATAGTTTTAGAATCTTTAAGAGGACTACTAAAAACCTGAGAAAAATCATTACAAATTATTACACCAAATAGACTATATAAAAAAAATAAATTTTACTGAAACGCTATGCTATGCTACACTGAGCTGAAATGTACAATGCCTGAATTTGCTCTCTGGGTTTTTCTACGGGTCTCACGATGCATGATCCATTGTTCAAACTCGATCTCCCTACGGATTCGGTTCTCAACACCCTGCTGTGTCTCTACTCTCTAGGTGACCGATCCTCGTTTGTTGGATCGATCAGCATGCTTGGAGTTGGATCGAGCCTCGCTGTCCCATCTCTCAATTTTCAGATACCTCCTGCATGCAACGTGCTACGTACTGCCTTCTGTCGAATCATCATTCATTCATATCACTACTGACCGCCATCACTAGCTGCTACACACCTCTACCATGCTCAGCTCAAGGCCTTGTTCTTTTCAGTGCATCGTTGCGTTGGCGTAATACTATAGCAAATTTAAGAGCCCTGAAAAAAAGATCTAAATATTATAAAAATAATTAAAAAATAGCTTTAGAATCTTTGGAAGGACTACTAAAAGTCACAAAAAAATCGTTACGAATTATCACAACATATAAGCTATATAAAAATAACAAAATTTGCTACAGTAGTATGCAACGGTACGATACGCTGAAAAGAACGAGACCAACTGAGCCTATAAAAATGTATTCATTCATTCAAGAGAGAAGAGACGCTGTCACTGTGCAAGGGACACGGATTCAACGCCGATCCGGGCTATCTTTAGCGCTCAGGCATCAGCTGGCGAGGCCCTGCCGCTAGCCGCCGAGGCGCCGAGGAGCTAGCTAGAACAGCATGCATGCAGGGACACCAGTGACAGCCATGCATGAACTGCTCTCAGGATCGTCCGCTGAATCCTAGGCACGCACGCATGCACGCCGGTGAAAAAGAGAGCGAGTAGCTAGCTGTGGCTAGGTTATTCTCGAAGAAGGCCTTCTACGATTCAGCTTATCCTAACGTAACGTTTTCGCAAAATTTAAAAGTTTTTAAAAAGAGCTTTAAATATTATTAAAAATAATTTAAAATAGTTTTATAATTTTTAAGAGCACTACTAAAAACTTGAGAAAATTATTACAAATTATTACACCAAATAGGCTATATAAAAAAGATAAATTTTGTTGAAACACTATGCTACGCTACATTAAGCTGAAATGTACAAGGCCGAAGAGAGGTCTCGTTCTTTCGGCTTAAATTAAATTAAATAAAAATTTATCAATTTTTACATATCATCTAATATTTTTAAAGTTATTTTGGGGAATTTTGAATAATTTTTTAATTTTTTGGACTGTCTAGCTAGAGAAATCTCTTGGAGAGTTACCGTCTTTTCACATTAAAATTTTCACCAAGAAAGGACAAGGCTAAATTGTCATTGGCGAAAAAAAGAGCCTAGCTAGCTAGGTACGTCCCGTGCCTTTCAACGATCCATCGATCTCATATTGCATGCATGCATCATATGCATGCCGGCCCAGTACTATGAGCCTAGCTACGACCGATGCCATGCATGCACGGCACCGTGCCGTACGTTACGTTTGCAGCGAGGATTAGATGGATGGGTGCGCGTGCGTCAGTACGTGGTATACCGTGCGCGCGTGATCATATAATAAGCGATCGGTGGATCTCGAACGATCGAGCGAGCCAGCGAGCGAGGGGACCCGGCCGGCGCGCCGCACGCGCGCGCGGACGGACGGGCTTGGTGAGGCAGGCGCTCTCGTTCGCGCGTGCGACAGCCAGCGCCCGTCCTCGACGAGGCGATGGACGCGTGCGCGCTGGACTGCGCTGGTGGACGTGCGGTACGTGGCGCCCTTGTAAGTTTCGTGCGAAGTTTGTGCAGTGGTGCATGCTCCCGTACGAGTTTGCAGCTGGGCCGGGATTGACGTGTGACTTGCCACGGGGGGCCGGCGCCATATACATGTGCATGTGTGTTGGGACTCTGCCGTAGCTGCCATCCACTGTCATATGAATCCTCCAAAGTGCACCTATCACTACAGGAAACGCCAGTAGTGTCGAGTGCCAAAACCGTCGACAATAGAACATAAGCCGTCGGAAAATCCTTCTCCAGCCGTCGAGAGACATACCAGTTCTCGATGGTCTGACCGTCGAGACAACTTCTCTCGACGGCCGGTTAAAACACCGTCGAACTTAGTGAAACAGATGTCGTTTCCGTCTAACGAACGTACTCTCGACGGCCACATACAAACTGTCAGAGATCGGATATGCGGGCCCCACGAAACCACGCACAGGCCGATCGTGCCCGGGTAACATACTCTCGACGGCCACAGAAGCCGTCGAGAGTATGTATGTTCAAATGTTAATGTGTCTCGACGGTTTTGTTACGGCCATCGAGAGTAAGACTGTGCAGTAAA
The DNA here is from genome assembly GCA_036346415.1 of Raddia guianensis. NCBI lineage: Eukaryota > Viridiplantae > Streptophyta > Magnoliopsida > Poales > Poaceae > Raddia > Raddia guianensis. Next base: position 34,015,458 of record CM070534.1, read on the forward strand.
AAATTGTTTTAATTTTGCAAAAAGAAACAGAAAATTACGACTGCTGCACCCGCAAACCCAAAATTCTCATAATGCTTATATATCCCAAATTGTCGCACACATGCGATCACAATATCACAATTGCACACAAATAATTAAAAGCCACGGCACACATCGATAACCAAACGTAGAATCAAAAGGCACGGCATACATATATAACATCGCAATTCATTGTCCACAAACGTAGGATAACAACCAAACATATGCATCGCTAGCTAGTCACCTAATACTCGCTAGATGGAAGATCGCCTGAAGGGGGTAGGGACGGCTGGGTAAAAATCGGCGGAACGCCATCGAACAGGTTGTTGACGAAGTCGGCCTCCTGGCTGCCCGATGTCTCTCCTCCCTCATGCGCATGAGCTGTTGCTGGGATGACAGAACCTGAACCATTCAAGCAAACATAGGCTTATTAGCTAATGCTATGTGTTGAAATAAAGTAATATTACATGTTTTGAGGTCGAATAACTTACCGTCGGCCTCAGTAACGTACGGGAAACCACCATGTGGACGAGGTGGGCCCACATAGTCAGATGCTGGGGAGGTGGGCCGCTGTAGAGAGCTTGGTGAGGAGGAGGCGCGGGCGACGCGACGAAGCGGGCGGCGGCGGTGGGGCGGCGGCAAGGCTTAGGCGGCGCAGGCAGGCGGTCTGGCGAGGAGGCGATGATGCGGCGGCGGCTCGGCGCGTGGGGCTTAGGCACAAATGTGCCTAAGTCCCAAGGAAAACACAGTTAAAATAGCATATGTCTTGACGGCAACGACATCGCCGTCGAGACAACTACGTCTCTCTCGATGGTTCTAGGTCAACCGTCAAGACAAATGGTGACGTCTGGCCCCTGCGGAGGGAAACATCTTTCGACGGCTAACATAAAGCCGTTGAGAGAGGCGCACTTTTCTCTCGATGGCTATTCATTCCTTAGCCGTCGAAATATTATACACTAGACGGTTTCGTTTGACTACACTCGAGAGAATAGATCAGTCTCGACGGTTTTCTCTGAAGCCGTCGAGGCACTTTCCTGTCTCGAGGGTTTTACCCTTTGTAGCACTCGACGGTCAACCCAACGTATTTTGATTTTTAAAATACAAAAAAAATTTGTTGTTGTTATTATACAATGCGTTAACTTTTATGTATCAAAATAATATCATCAGTGAAAATATAAAAATCTACAGAGCATCTAATGCGACGAACACTACTAAACGGGGTGTTTTCCGAATATCTTATAGGTTATCGTACGGTATCGTATGTTTCGTTAGTTACTACACAAAATATTTCAATTCAAAATTTTCAATTTCAAATAACAATCAAAATTTCAATACTGATGTGAAAAAACAAAATCATTTTCTGCTTCTACAAAATTAAATATAGATTAAACTCTAATTTATAGGAAGAAAATTATATATTTAAATTAGGACTCTCTCGACAGCTAACGGTCGGCCGTCGTGACAAATAACGCCATTCGTTGTCCCTGACAGACGGCGTATTAGACTCGACGGTTCGTTATGTGGCCGTCGAGAGTATGAACTGTTCGGGCCTAATATCGACGGCCTTGTTGGGGCCGTCGAGACTACTGGCTTTTTGTCGACGGTTTTCATCTGGCCGTCCATACTAGTTTCGGCGCTCGAGACTGCATTCGTTTCCTGTAGTGTATAGTGGATGTAACGTACGGGCGGTTACGGCTAAGAATACAAGTTATGTCCATGTGCGCGTGCATGCGCCAATACATATGGCACGTGTGCGTACGCAAGCGGTTGGTGTTTGAATTTGATTTGATCTAGACTGGTCGTGCCGGGCTAATGAAACATAAACGAAATATCCTATTAATTAAACATGACAAAAAACCTGACGAAACATTTGGTGTCCACTGTTCTTACATAAAAAAATCTCCCCATACAAATAAAAAATTCCACGAGAATAAAATAAAGTTTCATTAGGAAAAATTGAAATTTTTGTACACATGATTTTATGGTGAAAATGCGGAAGCACCTTCTCCTGCCTGTCTTCTTCACCAGATTCAGCGAGCTCACACGTCGTGCTCACCGAATTTGGTGAGCATGCATAGCAGCACTTATGGCTCCCCAGTACTCTGTCCAATGAGAGAGAAGTGAGATAGATCCACGGAAGAAGAAGAGAGAAAGAGAGATAGAGAGAAAATGGAAGGAGCGGACATGGGAAATCAAAAAAAGGTTGCAGGGAGAGATAGAGAGCAGGATGCTATGCCGATCGTGGCGTGGGGCAGCACCATTGCAAGATTCCAATTTACGGCAAAGATTGTCAAAGCATAGGTGTGGCGGTGGGTCCTAGTAATAGATGCATGGGAGGACACGTATGGTTGAACCAAAAGTTTTGGCTCGATAAGCTACTCGAGATTGGATCGAGCTCGAAAACTAAATGAGCTGATCTTGAGCCAAGCTAGTCTTAAACTCGAGTTTAATTTGAGCCAAACTCAAGCTCGACGATGAGTATTAGTTGAGTCCAACTGGGTTCAGACAAACATCATTGCATCAACTATTTCTTACATAGATTCCACTCTCTATGAGAAAGCGGGTCATAGTCTTCCTGGGCGATGAGAAAGCGGGTCATAGTCTTCCTGGGCGATTGGTGCTATGCACTATGAGGCACGACATATCATGAATGATCCACTCACATTAGGATTCACCATGGGAAGTTGGTGCTACGCACCATGCTATGTGCCGTATCATGAATGCAATAAAGGGCATTGCATGCCATGTTTTGGTTTTACCTACCATGAGAATTTTAAAGGGTTAAATCAAATAAAATGGATTGTTATGATAGGTGACATGGTGGGTTGCTTTAGTGACATAGATGGTTTGTTATGATATATGTCATTGATGTGTACTTTTAGTGAAGTTTAACACCACTAGCAGTCACTATATATAAGAGATTTTCTAATAGGAGAGATAGTTGGCAAGACACCTATATAAAAATAACATGCATGATATGATAGATTAGGCATATGGCAAATCATTTGCATTATTGATATTAATCGATGGAGATCAACTTATGCATGGTAATGTTGGAGTTTTGGATGCACAAAAACACATAATTAGGCTTTATGTTCTTTCATTCTTGTGCACATTAGCACTATGATGAGCCACTCTAACCAAACAAAATTTTTATAATGTGCACCACGAGAAGAAAGAATAAATGTATATGGACACATTTCTAGCTTCTAGTAGAAGCTCGATCACGGATAATCTAATTGTGATTATAAGGGATGAAGTTTCTCTGATACTAAGGGGGCTATTGATATTTTTATATTAGAAAATGTATGGTCGATTTAGATCTATCATTCTTGTTATCCCTTATGACAATCAATCATCAGGTCATTATACCAAGCAAAATGGATGAGCTGTGGTGTTTAAAAATCATGTTACTTAGTTTTATCAGTAAATAATTGTATATGTTTACTAAGTAAAAGTGGGTTTCTACTTATAATGATATGTAAACCTGTGATGTTAGATTGGTATTTTTGTTTTTTCTCCTAGTTTTATCTTTGGGCAGAGCTTAGTTATGAGCAAAGTTTGGCAATGCCCCTCTCAACCAAAAAATGACACTTTTTGACTGTAGAAGTATCTCACAATATGGGTTTGTTGTTTTGCAACTAATTGATGTGCATGCCAACACAATACCAAGTTTCTCTACCGTCTCACCGAATTGGAAAGCATTTGGTTTGCTACCAAACTTTACTATGATACCCTTTTCTTTTAGACACTGTCATTATTTTCTTGTCACACATTGTTTTATTAAAAAAACTCTATTACACATAGGAGAACATGATAGATATGATAATAAAATTTTATACAAGGGTAATTGAAATGAAACACCAAGGAGACTCACCTCCATGTCCTCGTTGACCTTTCTAAGTATCCTACATCGTCACCCTCATCCCCATCCCTAGCGCCATCATCCTCCACTGCACCTCATCACCGGAGACTCATCTCCATGTCCCGATGTTTAGGTGGCACTTTTGGCTAGCTAAGGTCCAATGAAAGAGAACCATGGTAACGCGAAGAGCTCAACAGAGCAACAGTTAGAGATGAAGAGGAGCATCGATAAGGAAGAGAAAAGATTGATAAGGAAGAATGGTGTCGGTGGCCAGAGCACATGGAAACCAGGGATATGTGGCAAGGGCACCGTTGAAGCAAAACTACACTAAACAATGGCTTGGGATAGCTATATGTGGTACTGGGAAGGACCAACCGTCGACCGAGCATTGTTACGAGCCTATGGCACCATCACTGATGCCCCGTTGTCCTACCCCATCGTTGACTGTTGTAGCACCGAGCTCTTCCTCCCTCCTTGCTGTAGTTGACCATGCTCCCTTCAAGCTTTAATGACTACGAGGAGGGGGTCACTAAAAGAGAAGGATGGAGGAGGGTGTCAAAGAGCAATACGTTGGGTAAATCCGTAAATGAGATCACCCAAGGATGATGCGGTAGCGAAGGAGGAGAATGAGGCCACTGGAGGCAAAGACTGTGTGACATCCAAATAAAATTATTATGAGTTACTTGTTTAAAAATAAACAAAAATAAAAAATTTGATATGTATTAATTATTATTATTATTTATTTATTTTGTATTATAAAAGGCTCTATCAATTATTTAGGTCAAGCCTTGGCTTTAGAAATTGTGATTGGGTAGTTCTTATCACATAGCCCATGTTCCATAGCCAACCAAGTCGGATCCACCCCCTTTTCTAATTTTCTAGGCCTTCGGAAATTCGGATTAGCCCGACCAACCCATAAAATATTAATTACTCCATATGAAAAAAATGAGGAATATGAATTGAAAAATTCTCTAAAATTTCTTGAGCGATCTATAACCTGTAGCTGACCAAAACCCCGATTTGAGACGGCCTCGTACATTCCAGCTTACCGTAGCGTAATGTAGCATTTCAGTATAATTTATCTTTTTATATAGCCTATTTGGTGTAATAATTTGTAATGATTTTTTTAGGTTTTTAGTAGTCCTCTTAAAGATTCTAAAACTATTTTTAAATTATTTTTTTATAATATTTAAACCTTTCTTTAAAAACTCTCAAATTTTACTGAAACGCTACGCTACACTAAGCTCAAATGTACAAGGCCGTAGTATCCAGTGGAAACTCTATTTTCTTGAAAAAGAGATTTATGAACCCTACCCAAAGTCTAATTAAAGAGGCCTAAATATTTCCTGCCTCCAAACCAACCTTCAAAGAACCTCTCATTCAATAAATACCCATGTAGACCTCCTCCTTGACACTGACATGGGATGAAAGTTTTCACATGGCCGTCCTGTCAAAATGTCGCTGCTAGACCATCGTTGACTGTGGGTTGTCTGCAGTTGTGTCAACTTACACCCGTCATATTAAACAGGCTAAAACAGTGGGTTCAAACTTTTCACGAAGTTTCGAAATCCCTCATATTGAACAATGGAAAATGAAAGATATTGTAAAACAATCATCCTAAGTAGTTCTTTCCTAGACACTTCATGGCCAAACCGCCAATTTTTTAGCATAGAAGCATGGGGAGACATCGAAGATCCCATCTTCCAATAATTTGGTACATTTCTAATCTAGCTTGGCAACTGTTAATATGTCTACGCAAACTGTTTGTAGCAACACTTCGTGATGCTGGCAATATTTCATTGCAAAAATCGCATTCAGCTTTTATGACTTTCCTATTAACACGAATAGGTTTTGAACTCGTTTTGTAATTCATATGTAAGTTTGCGAGATCTACAAGCTGTCAATAAAAATTGCAGTAAATAATTGTTTCATTCAATTGTAAACTCAGCAAAAAAACAGTAGAAAAATAGTAGATATTTAACATCATTACATTAGGAGAGTAGAGTTTACCATGAGAGATTGTTGGAGATAAAAATGTCACAGTGCAACAAGGTGTTTGTTGTGATTTTGAGCAAGGCGATGGAATATTTTTTAGTCTTGGCTCTTTTTCCCTTTGGAGATATGGCTTTCCTTTAAAGTGATGCTTCTCTGGTTAGTGTTGCAAGAGGGGATCTCAACAAGATTACAACCGGAGATGATTTGATCCCAAATCTTTGAGTAGTATGAGATTTGTTGTCTCTCTTTATTTCTTTTTTGAATTGATGATCATAATCTATCTTCTTCCTTTCTACCAGCTCCTTCTTCCTCTTCTTTGACTTCTCATTTTTGCTCTCAAGCCTCTTCCTCTTCACCTCATTTGATATGCTTCTTTTCTTCAAGCCTCTTCCTTTTCTCTGCTTTATTTCATCTGCAAAACAACCATGTGTCGGTCATATAAGAGATGCATCACATGTGACAACACATTGACCTCTCACAAAACATTATAAAGAACCATGTGACAGTTACTCAAGAACACAATAGGGAAAAAAGAGGCCCACTTCTTCAAGAGAAGTGGATTGCATCCATGATCCTATATGTGGTTGATATGTTGTACGTTTTGACCACCAATCTCCTCCACATGATGCTGTGATCGCTGATCCTCGCGGCCGTGCTCCTCAAATTGGTTGTGCTAGACAAACCCCTCCATCAACCCCTCATCGCAGCGGCAAGAAGGGGAGGTGGCGGCTGAGCACCGGCCTGCATCTCCGACGCCGCCTTCTACCACCGTGAAAGAGGCGAGAGGTAGAGAGAGATGAGGGAGGGCCGGAGGGGGGTAGAGAAGGGGTGGCGCCGACGCGTTGTTCTGCCATTGGGAGAGAGAATGGGACATAGAAGGGGATGAATGCACGCTGCGATGGAGAAGGGGTACAGAAGGGGACAAATACGTGCAGCGGATACATGGCCCAAGTCGATTACGCGGGATAGGCCGCTTGGCCGCTCAAAACGTAGCAATTTTTCGCTGAAGCCGCATCACTTACGTCCCTACGTGGCAGGCAGGCATCCCGCGCATGCTGGAAGAGTGGAAGTACAGGGCAATGGTGTCCGATATATGGACTCATCAGAACAGGAGGACAGCTGCATTTGACCCCCTTCCATCGAAGCACATGCCGCGTGAGCGTTCGGCGAGCCCAACCCGTGGCCCCCACTCCCCTCGGCCGAACTCGTGCTACGATGCGATTTCTCCATCAACCGCCTGCCTCATCACGGGATGGCCCATGCCCCAGTTCCCGTCCAGCCCGGTCCAACTCCCCGACTGTTGCGGGCCCACCTCCGAGGCTTGCTGCCGCGGCTGCGACAGCACGGCTCGAACTCGAAGCCGCTTTTCCCGGCCCCGCCCCGCCCCACCCGCGCACATATCCCAGCCTTCAATGGATCCCCGCTGCGGCCATCGGTAAATAAATATCTCTCGGGCCCACCCAACCAAGCCTAACTCAATGATGGGTGGGCCACGCGCCCAGTGGGGCCTACTGCCCAGAAAGCGGCTGGCTCGGGGAGCGGATGGGCATACGACCATACGCGCGCGCCGTAAAAGCGACAAGCGCGTATCCCTGTGGCCACCCGTGTGCCGGGGCGCGCCGCCTCTGACATGTGGTCCCGCGTAGTGCGGGGGATCCTGTGTGCATCGCCCGAAAGTACGGCCGCGTCAGGGGAGCACAGGAAGGAACTGGGCCAGCCCGCCGCCATCCACGCCGCGCGTGCCAATCTCCAGTCACCGCGACTGGCCCCCACGTATATTGTGGCCCCACCTATCAGCGTTGCGATACGTGGCGCGTATCCCGCGTCTCGGGTAGGCTCAGGCTCAGGGAAGTTGCACACCACGGTTCTCCCACGTCGGTACGCTCTCCCTCCCAATTAATTAAAGACCCCGCTGCTATCTGGACGCGGGGAAAATAAAAATACCACAGAAAAAAACAAAACGGGAAAAGCTCCTCGGCTTTTAGGCGAAAGAGAGCGAAGAGAGAAGAGGGATAGAGACGAAGGAAGGGAGGAAGAGGAAGCGCTAAACCCTAATCCCGAGGCGTCCCCCGCCTCCCCGATCAACGACGGCGTGAGTTCTCCGGCCGCTCCCCGTCTCCGATCGACCCCTCGCCCCCGCCGTGCGCTTCGATCCGCCTAGGGCTTCCGGCCGCGGCAATGTGGGTGGGGTTTACCCGTGGTGTTTTTATTTCCTGTGCAATCGCACGGGATTTTCCCGGTGTTTCTGGCCGGTTCCGGCGGCGGGGTTGGTGTTTCCAAGCGCGCGCGGTGGGATTGTTCTAGGGTTTTTGGTTTTGGCCGAGGTTTCGGTGGGAGATTTCTGGGGTTCTTCGGCGGTTTGGGTTGGTTTGATCGGGACAAGCTGCGGGTTGGGGTGATTGATCGCGGTATTGCGATCGCGATGAAATGCGGCTTGTTTTGAGTGAGATTTTTTTGGCTGGTTCTGTGATTGTTTTGGTACTATTAGGGGTCGCTTTTAGTGTGGAGATACGGCGTGCTCAGGTGTCTGCTATGTTAATCTCTTGTGGATTTGCTTTATCTGCATTTTGATTTTCCCAGAAAAAAACTGATTCAATTTTTTTTGGGGTTTTGGCGTTCTGGGGGTTTAGGCCATCCTCAATGCAAAATGCTTATAGCAGGTGCTTAAGGAGAGAGAGGGTGCTGCCACGTCACTAAGCTTTTATGTAGAAAAACTTATTTTCAATGCATAGAAGCTTATATGGGTGCTTAGATACTCTCTAAGCACCTCTCTCAACATGGTGCTTAATTAAGCATCCATACCCCCTCTCTAAGCACCCATGCAAGCACCTTCTCTATCCTACATGGGTACATGGCAAAAAAACCAGATTTTTTCTTTAAGCACTTGTCTAAGCACCTGCATTGGAGATGGCCTTAGTGTTCCGATCACGAGTATGTGCGTGCCCTTTCACCCGAGGGTTTTGATGCGGAATGATTGCGACTTGATAAATTTCTTATGTACTAGATTAGTTCGTTGATTATATTTAAATGTCTATTGCTGTCTGGATTAGAGAGTATTAGATTTCAGATGTCCGCGTTTGGTGTGGTTTTGCTGCATGCACCTCCCGGAGTTGTGGATTTTCATCTAGACCCCTGAGCTGTTGTGGGAAGTGGTGTTTTGCGAACATCTTTTGGGTGACAAGGAAATTTTTTAATCTGGTGAGCTCTGGAGGGGAGAGCGAAGTAATCTGCAGTTCTCTTCGTTGAATTGCCTGTACCCACACATATGGGGCATGCTTGCATAGAGGTCCGCGGTGATTCCGTGAATGTAGCTTGGTTCATCTGTACTTTGGGCCTCTGGAGTTCAGAAATTGCAACCAAGGCGGCTTGTACCGCTACTGAGAGTTCTTTCAACAACTGTTAAATTATTATGCTCTTATCCGCTAAGAGAGACATGTATATCTAGCAGAACCCTTTGTTGGCACACTCTAGGCATTTTTTCTCCTTATATCTATTTGTGAATAAACTTTGTAAAGATAATACAGTGCAAAATAATGATTATTTTGAGTTTTTACTTTAGACAGGCATACTTGTTGGTTTCTATGGCAGAAATTCTTGCTAAATACCCTCTGTTTGGAATTTGAATAATATTTGTGTGAACAATAAAATATAGTTAAGTGAGCTAAGGGGATCAGGATGTAGTTTGTTTCTTTGTTTTTTAGAGGATTACATTACATACGAGTAAGTTTTGATTCCAAAACTCCAAATGTGCTTATTAGGTATAAACTGTACCCTAGGGCATATCAGGCAGTATCAGACTTAAATTTATGCGTATTTTTACTATTTGTTAGTTTGCTTGAGCTAATAATTTGCACGAATGTGAATGATAAAAAAGTTGAAAATGTTTGATTAATGATTACATCAGTGCGAAGACTGCTATTGCATATCATCTATTGAGTTTAAAAGATCTTGTATATCCTTTCTCAGCCTTTATTTTATTCTGGGGCATGGTTTGAGCAAAGTTTTATACACCTAACCTTATGTGACTCCAAAAGATTTATGGAAAGATGTCTTGATGTGATGCATATGGATGTAAACTAACTTTCTGGTTGGGACACTGTATAGCTCTTTACTTTAGGCATGCTAATGCTGGGCTTCTATACAGTTTATGTTTCTTTAGGTTGTTATAAAATCACATACCTTAATTCCTCTCAATGATTTTATATATGGCATCTTCATTTGGTTGATTACCAAACTCGCATTTAGAATTTTTGGAAGCTGGTGGTATCGTTAATTTTGTTGTCTCATGTCTCACAAGGTTTACCAGGATTATTATATTACATCAATCAAAATTTTCTTTTTTATCCCAATATTAGATTAAAGCAGTTGCTTTCACTTGTATCACACCGTCTTGTCTGTCTAGACCATGCAAAAAAAGTAATTTAGGTTATTGTCCAATACATTGAATCGGATTAATTGGTAAAAACAACAAGAATTCCTTACCATTTAATTGATTTTGCATTATGATATGAAGCAACTTAACAATTTTTGTGATTTATATCTTGAATTGGTGTCTTGTTCTAATTTGATACTCTTACCTTTTTGTATTTTTGGCAACATTTTTCAGACTTAACATTACTACATATATTTTTCTACCATGTTTGTTCAATTGGTAATATTTGTTTCCTATTTCAGCTCTCCTATTGCTGTAAATATTAAGTGGAGCCACCATGAGCACCCAAGCTAAAGAAAAATGCCCACTTTGCTTGGAGACCATGGATTTGACAGATAAACAACTGAAGCCCTGTAAATGTGGATATGAGGTGAAAAATCCACTGTTTGATCATCATGTTTTAGTTAATCTCATGTGCTGCTCTCCTCTCCCCTTGATGCCATGCTCCGGTTGGATCTATTAAATACCTTTTATCCGTGTGAAACATATGTTATTCTTGAAAAGGCCAAGGAAAGTTAATATAGGTGCCAAAAACCAGTGTGCTATGTTTTTGTAAATTTAATACCAACAGTAACAATCTAATTATCAAAACATCAAACAAAGTATTTCAATTTTTATTCACATTTCAGGACTGTAAGTTTGGGACCAAAACTACACATACCAGTTTCTCGTCATTTCCCATGTTAGTTATTTAGTGAGAAATCTGTCGTCGACCCCAAGAAATGAGTCAGGCGCTCTTTGATGCCACATAATGCCATTATGAGTTACAGTTAGTTTCTTAGTTATTTTTCTGCCGTACCTCTTTTATTTTGGTGAATTAAATGGCTTATCCTTATTTTGCCACTTACATACATTATGAACAACTTGAATGATGCTTCTTTCTTGTGCATCTTATGTATTAATGAAATTGGCATATTTATGAAGTATTCTTCCTTTTGGTAGATTTGTCTTTGGTGTTGGCATCATATAATGGAAATGGATCAAAAGGACGAATGTGGTGGGAGGTGCCCTGGATGCCGTTCTATCTACAACAAGAATAGGATATTGGGAACAGGCATCAACAACCAAATGCATGTCCTTTTTGGCTTTACCACTAAAATGCTCTGTTATTCTGCTTATTTTTTCCATTCACTTCTATGTCCTTTGTTGAATATGTATTTCTGAGATACCTAATTTTGTATCTTATTTAAATGATGCAGTAATTACTGAGTGACATCAGTTTTCATTTGCAGACTAAAGGGAATTTGTGCTGACAGATCTAACTTGCAAAAAGAACAAACCAAGCCTCAAAAGCAGAAATCAGTAAAAAATCAGTTGAGAGTGGAAGAAGAACATGTAGATCTAAATAATGTTCGTGTGATTCAGAGGAATCTTGTTTATATTGTTGGGATGCCTTCTGAATTCGCCAAAGAAAAGGTAAATGTTTTGAACTATAAAATTATGATCATTTAAGATCATAAGTTTTTTATTGTTTTTACATTGCTTTTGTAATGTATATGAAAAAACATTAACTGTACAGTTTTTATGCAGGTGCTAAGACAGAAGAATTTTCTTGGACAATATGGAAAAATAGAGAACATTATTATTGATAATGTTGGAGCTAACCAACAGATTCCTGACTCTGGCCGTGTGTAAGTCTTTCTGAAGGTCAAATGAGAAATATATTACTAGTGGACAATCTAGATAGACACCAGCTAGTAGAAGCCAAAGATACATTTTTGAGGAGTGCCTTCAAAGCTTGCTTGCTTTCCAGATTCTAGTGACATGGGCAATCCACCATAATACATGCCACCAAAATTTCATTCAGTAGCAAGTATTGCAGTTCTGGTTGTCCAATTTAAATGGTACATCGTACTATATATATATTATTGCCTAAGCAGGCCAGCAACATTTATTCTTAGCAAACTGAGTGGTGTGTATTATATTTGAGTTGATATGTTTGTTATTCTAAGTTATTCTTTGCTTGTGTTCCTATAGATATGTTACATTTTCAAGGGAAGAAGAAGCTATTCGGTGCATAGAGGCGGTCAATGGTTATATCTTGGATGGTAGACTTCTTAGGTAAGTTTTGCCAGAAAAAATACTTTGGTTTAACTTGTAGAAACATAGCTCATTTTGTATTTTATTTGGCCAATGCCTTAACTTTGCTGATCATGTAGAGCAACATTCGGTGTTACAAGATATTGTCATGTCTGGCTCAACAATAAGGTGCATGTTACATAATAAACCTTTGCCTTTGATTCCTTTGAATCTCTGATTTCTTTCTTATCTTTCTAATGTGCTTTTTGCCCTGGCTCAGGTTTGCCGAAAGTCAATTTGTTCTTATGTGCATAAGAAAGCCCCACCCGAAGATATTTGTAACAAAGACGATGTTGCTCTGGTCTGTGCAAGGTACATATTGCCATTGTGTATTTTAAATATTTATGTGGAATTTCGTTTATTTCATGAGCTTTTTTAGTCTTTTTTATTTTGTTTGATGCTAATTACTGGTGAAGGCTCAGCCTGTCTAAATATATCAACATTCATTCATTGGGCATATGAAAATGCTAATGTCTTCCATGATGCTGGATTCTTTTAATTGCACTCCAAATGTGCACTTGAAATGTGTGGTTATTTTTCAATACACAGGGTAACATGTTCCTGGTGTCACAGATTGCACATCCAAATGTGCACTTGAAATGTGTGCTTTTTAATACAGAGGGTAGTATGTTCCTGATATTACAGAACCTGTACATTTCTTTGGTATCCAGAAGAGGCAGAGTGGGAGACATTTAAATTAAAGTCAAAGTTCAATCATTGAACCAGCATATGTATTTTAAGAAACTGTTAATTTTAATTGTTGGATATCATATTATTTCCTGGAGACATCATTTGAAGAACATTTATGTTTTTTAAATCCCCAGATCCTCTTTAATTTAAGCATGAGCTGTATGTTACTCAATTCTTAATATGGTCTTGTGCAATTGGAGTCAACTGAATTTTAACATAGCAAAAGATGACCAGCTAAGCTAGTGGATGATCCACTGTTGCATTTTTTAGGTGAAATCCGACATAGGAAAGTTGTGCTGCCCTGACTGTTTCTGATGCACCAGTTAGCGTGTTTATTATCCAACTTCCTCTTGAAAAGTCATTTGGTGACTTTCCGATTCATGACATTATTGCAAGTCAGTGCTGGTTAAGAGGTCGCAGTTTCTGCCTGGGAATGAGCCAGGATTTATAGGGGTGGTCAAGTAGACTAACAAGAAATATCATAGTGATATGTAAACTTCAATATAGTACAAGTAAAAAATGTTTATAATAACACTTGGGGGCACAAAACAAAATCAAATGTGCGTTAATTTGTTCCAATAATAGAAAATGATGTCTTTATTGATTTAGCTCTGTGAAAACCATATAGGATGATAAGTTACATCTGTAATTAATGTTGAAGGTTTCTTTTTTGTTTTATTTCGGAGACAAGGCTTCATCAGATGCTGGGAATGGATCTGAAGGGTCTCCAACAACGTTCAGGAAGTACTTTACCATCTCCAGGTGACTGCAATTCAAGGACTACCAATCGAAGTGAAATCTTGAAAGACAAAGTAAGAACTTAATTTTGTCTGATAAGTGCTGCTCTATTTAGTTTTGCTGTAATAAAATAATCTTGCTTAGCATACATGAATTGCTGGTCCATCATTGTATTAACTTTCGAGTCCTTGCATTTGAAGCCTTGCATCAATGATGCTAAAGTGCTGTCCAATGTTGGCTACAATAATCCTGGTGCACTGTCAGTTGCAACTCCACGGTAATTTTTTTGTTTGTTGGGGCTTGATCCTGCTTTGTTGTAACCTTTACCGATGCTCATCCTATGATCCTTTGACAGGGACTCAAGTGTTTCTTCTGCCAATTCATTATCTGTTGTAAATGCAACTCTTCATCAACAGAATAACCATAAGAGGATACTTAATGATCAGGAAAGTTCTTCGGTCTCCAAATTTCAGGAGTTGCCACCACTTGTACTAAAGGACCGCCTAAATGAGCAGTTGGCCTCCAGTGATGATAAATCCCAAGAATCTACGCAGTTAGGAAATGACATTGCAAATTCTAAGCAAATGACCTTGGCAGGAAATGGAACAGTTCACACGGCATTGAGTAAACCACATTATGTTAACATAGTCTCGCAAGGATCAAGCGGATCAGGTCGCCGCTTTACTGTACTCACCAGGCAGGGTACTTCTACTGATGCTAGATCTAAAACAACAGGACAAGTAGGTAATTTGATCCTGAATTCTGAAAAAGTCACTTCAGCAAAAGATGAACATAGTGATGGCAATGCAATTCCTAGATGCCATAATGCATTGGTGATTTCTCAGGGACCTGAGGGATTTTCCCATGAGGTAACTAATCACTTGGCCTTATCAGTAGTTAAATCTCATTCTGGAGCAGAGGAAAAGAATGCCTGCTCAGATATCAGTGATAAGCCAGTCCAGGAAAAACATATGTATCTTTCAGGAAGGATTGGATTACGCAGTTCTGCTGCATTGCAGAGTTCAGGTGCCAGTCATATGCTCAATAATCTTCCAACTTCTGATACCAAATCTCTATCAGTTGGGCCAGATATACTTTCAGATTCACACAGAAAGCTAGCATCTGTTAATCAATTGCAGACCTTGGATCAACAAAAAAATGCTGTTACTGATACAGATATAGCATGTGCAAGTGCCCGTCTTAAAAATCAAGTGCTGTTCACTGATAGTTTACATCAAACTTCAGCACAGGGAGGGGATCAGAGTCTGTACAACAGGGAAATGACTCCGTCAAGAGAACAAATTTCATCTAATCATGCAGATAGCGTTCTGTTACCATCCACTAGTTTAGTTGCCAAGGATAGCAAAGGAAGAAAAAGGGAAGTTTGCCCTCCTGGATTTGAGGAGCTTCACCATTTAGGAAGGAAAAGGGAAGTTTGCCCAAGCAAGTTTGTATCAGTGAGCTCCTCAACTTGTTCTGCCACGTGCTCTACATCTGACACCGTGATACAAGATTTGTGCTCTCTTACATGCCAGTCAGACATCATTAGCTGGGTTTCAGAGTGCCTGGATGATGATGGAGATAACAGACAAAGCAATAGCGGCAGCGTATCTTCTACACTCAGTTCCTCCGATCCCACCTGGGGATGCAAACAGTTCCCTGGCAGGCTGTTACAGCGCATTGGTGGGGTTGAAAATACCATGAGATGCTGTGGTGCCTTTCCGCCTGCAAGTAGTTCATCAAATCAGAAGCCTGAACATTGGAATGGAAGTGCTAATGGATATATGTCCACACGGGGGTATGATGCGTTCTGTCAAAACCCAACATCTGGCATTAAAACTGGTACGGAAGGCACATTGCTCCAACAGCCGTCGCCACCAACTGTTTACCATAGCTTGATTAATGGAAATGCAGATTCAGGCTTCAAGAGTTCACAAGTTGACCTTTCATACCCCATGTACAGTCTGTTTGGGTGAAGTCTGCTTTGCAACCCCTAACCATAGAGATGTACAAACATCATGCATACCTCCTAACCTAGCCTAGTTGCGCAGATGGTGGATGGTAGCGACATTGGCATCAAGAATGCTGCTTGTTTGCGCTGAAGCTTGTAAAGATTTGCGCATGGATATTCATGTAAAAGAAGTTGTGGTGGATGATATCCGTCGATGAACAATTGGTGACGAATCATGTTCGTAGTATGGTACTACTGCCACTACTGTTGCCACTACTATTATGTGTTTGATCGTTCGTGACTTTGTTGTCGCACTATTTGGGGTCACATTCCCCAGACTTCAAAAGTCGTTGCCAACGGAGTTGCCATTTCCGAAGTACTCCGCCAATCAACACGGTTAACGAAGACGCTTTTCCACAGATATTATGTCACATCTATGATCTATCGTACGTTAAACCATTCACAGAAATATCCGTGGTTTTGCCTGCAAGTAATTCACAGAAAATACCATGGGTTGAAAATACCAAGAGAATCATCTTTATCGCCTGGACTAACAAAAGTAATCACAGAAAAGGCATCTGATCGGAAATCGTTAGTCGTCAATCAAGCAGCCACATGTCAGCAAATCACGCCCTTCCATCTCAAATTCCGTAGGCCCCCGGGAACTCACCAAGGCCATCCAGAATGTGATGCTAAAAGTCCTATACCGGTGCTAGAAGCGACCCTACAGGAAAATGCATCTGACTGAACTCATCAACCCCCCTCTCTCCTCTTTTGATCACACTAACTTCCTCACCGAATGAATACCGATCAATGATGGTTGATGCTACGTACTGTCATGGAATCTATTCCTCCCTGCCCAGATCAAAGAACGTGAGCCATTGCTTTTACGACAACAAGATCCCCTGAAGAGGCCCAAAGGCACTGCAGCAAACTCCTTAATTAGAAAGCAAAGCGGTGCTCTGGTGCTTTAATCTATTGTCGTGCATGCCTATGGATTCTTTCTGCTGGTCAACTAGGCCATGCATCTCAATTATGGCCTTTTCAGCTGTTTGTTGCTTGCAGAAGAGAGCAAACCGTTCGTTGGCAACAGGCCAACAGCAACACCGCTGTTCTTTCATTGCTATGCACTGCAATGATATTTTTTACCTTTACCCCCAACCAAGGGAGCAATTAATGTACTAAAGTAGCATTAGCTCGTATGGAGTAGATTAATTAGTATCAAATCGCACTGTTATTTTTTTTCCAAAAGAGGAATTTCATTATAACAGGAGAGAAATACATCCCAAATTATACAAGGGTCCTTAAGAAGCTACATATTACAACACTCAACACTAGGATCCACACAAAGATCGTCTTCTTTACCGACCACCTCATTGGCGAGAGAACCACGCTCACGAAGTCGGGAGCTTATCCTACTTCCTATCCAGTGATGGACTCGGTTTATCTGACCTTCAGACGCATCTAGAACACTGAAGGACTATCAGCAAGTTTTTTTACAGAGGTAGAGGAGGAAATCCACATCTTGCTGTCGTTAAATCATTATTCAGTAACCAGCTTCCTTCGTTAGAAGATAACAAAACGCTAGTCTTGTATATCATAACCCTTTGCTGAAAAGTCCAGCATTTCAAGTCCTGTGCTGAAAAACGGGGAATACTGTGATCGTGTACTATAATCGGACTTGCATTCAAGTCAATGTACTAGAATTTGGATGAGGACTTGAGCCAAGACTTCTAGAATTGTCATCATAGATTGATCTGCTACAACTTACCAAGTCCTAGTGCATATCAAATCTTTCTCTCTCTCATTTTTTTCTCACATGAAAACCTTAGAAATCAAGGGAATTATGGCAAGGCCAAGACATCATTGCTTCTGCTGCAAACAACATTCCATGAACCTATGTGCCTTGCTAGTGTTGTTAAACGTTATGACAATTTGTATTTGTTGAAGAATGGAAGTCTCTCACACAGACCGAATTGATAGACGATGTGAAGCCAAGCCACCAAGATTAGAGGCTTCATACTCAAAGTTGTTGCCTTCTTTTAAAGCGTCTCAGGTTTTTACAGGTAAGGAGTCGATCGTGTCATTTCACGCTAGCACAGTTTTATAACTAAAAAACTTTGGATTTTTTTTTTTTGGCACAGCTTGACAGGGCAGATTTTGGCCGAAACCGAGCAAATCGTAAGCTCCGCATCTGCCTTGGATTCAACGGAATTGTCCCTTGGCACTATCAATCCCAACTGCCCATATATACTTCTAATTTTCTACCCCCAGTAGGTTTATATCTGACAACGTCAGGCCATTCGGAAACTCACATTTAGAGACAACAGATGCGCTGTAGATTAGGTAAAAAGGCAAGAACATTAGTGATCTTTGAACTGAATGAAGAATGGCCAAGAACGGTCCCGTTTCGTCCAGGGCACACGCAGGCCATCGATTTTTTTGACTGTCGTAATTGTCCCTAGTTTCTACTCGAAACAGTGCATATCATCATCATCTTTTATTTTGGAAGGGTATTCTTGTTCCAACTCTCAGTCAGTTTCTATCAAAATTTAAATCATCCATCTAAACATTTCATTGGCCCTTAAATTCTGCTCTGCAGTTTTTGTCACTTTTTTTTTGCATCTGCAGTTTTCTAATAGGGCCTAAAAATGTGATTCGTCCCTCGATGGTCGATGCTAGTATTGAACTTGCTGGACGGGTTCAATTAGATCGAGCCATGACTCAATCCACCATGACTGCTTCAAACTTTAGACACTATTTACTTCGTAAAGACAATCCGGAAGTCATCAAATTTTATCGAACTGGGAAAGGAAACATTTATTTTGACCTGAGCTGTTGGTGCCTACCCAATTGTTGCTATAAACTGTAGTTTATTATTAAATGCAATATAAGGTTGATCATACATAGCCTTCAAATTAGACAGTTAAGGAGTATTTTAGTTACACGTGCCCCATTAATATTCTTGATTTGTTTATAGCTCGTGATATGGTTGCTTGTGCGTACCCATCAGATTTGATTTCTATCTAATTTTTCACTTAGTTTTTATGGAGTAATACAACAATGTGTGTCTTCAGTTTGAAATTTTGTTGCAACCTCATACTTCATCTGGTTCTTGAAAACATGATGTTTAAAAATCGACATGGTCTTCGACATACAATTTCAATCACTAATTATGAACACATTTTATTTATAAAATCGGAAAAGAATTTAATATTGTGGAAGCATTTTTCAAGATGAATCTATATATATTATTTTTAAGGTGACAAATCCAAAAAGTTCAAAAGATATTAATGGGTAAACTTTAACTTATGACATGTTTAAAATGTCATATTTTTTAGAACTAAAAAGAGTAACTAGTTACTAGTTAGCCAATTAAAAGAAGGGTTATTTGCACCCATTATTAAGTTTTAATTTCTCAAAAATATCTTCGTGTTTCACAAGGTAATTGGCACTTTTCAATTGTCACTAAGAAATCAGAAAAAACCTTCGTAATTCATACAGTAATCGGAACGGTTCGATTCTCATCAAGAAAATCAGGTATCATTGTAATCACATCACATTAACCATCTTCTAGCTACATCCCACCCGTGTGGCCGTGTTAAAGCATGTACAACAGTACACCTTAGCAGTCTTTAAGCCATAACTAGACAGTGTCATTTGAACTAATTGATAAGTTGAAGGAGAGAGATGCATACATATTTGACCCGCCTCCAGAGCAAGAGTCGACTTAACACAAGAATTAAGAAACTTTGTATGTGAAAAAATTACCTATAAAAACATACAATCATCTTTACTATTGTATATGCTATTCCTAGTATTGTCTCTAGCTAACATGGTAATAGTCAGAAAGAACTGCTATCTTAACCGTTGTACACGTTCTTAGGGCAAGAGAAGTGTAGGCCCTCTTTATGCACCATTGGTTCGGTTTGGTTTGGTCGAGTCAAAATTTGAGAGCACACGAAGAGATTAAAAAAAATTAATTTTTTAAAGATCTCTATGTAAAATTTAAAAAGTTATTATTACACTTACAATAAATTTTAGTTTAATCAAATAAAATTAGATCAAACCGCAAATAAAAAAGAAAACCAGGAATAAAAAAGAAGCCGTGGCCTGTGCAGTACTCTCACACAGTCACACTAGTGCTAATACCCACGTATGTTTCACGTCGCCCGGCGCATAGACCACTTCCACGCCGCTCCACCTCTGCACCACCGTTTCCCCCCTTCTCGCTTCTCCGCGCGTATTATTTTCCACACCGGAAAAGAGAAAAAAAATGGGCAAAACCTTGTAAAAGCTAAAGCAAAACCCACCCGCGAGTCCGCGGCTAATCGACGCCATTAGCGAGGGTGCGAGCACGGGCGCAGCAGCACAGCACCACGCATCGTGCTACCCTTCCATTCCTCCTCCTCCTCCTCCTCCGCTCCAGAGACCAGAGCTCAGAGCCAGCGGAGGATGGCCTCGCCAGTCGCCTCTGTAGAATCCGTCGCTTGAGACGGTGAGACACACTTCCGGCCGCGGGTTTGACCAGGATTGGCCGCCTGGTCTGTGTGGTTGGAGACTTGGAGGCCGCTCTGCTGATGGCGGCGGTGGCGGAGGGCTCGCCCGCGGCGGCGGTGGCGGCGGCGAAGGAGGCGGAGTACCAGACGGGCGTGCAGAAGCTGGTGGACCTGCTGTCCAAGCTGAACCCGGCCGCCAAGGAGTTCTTCCCCTCCTCCGCGGCGGCGGCGTCGCCGTCCAAGAAGGCGCTGTCGGCGGACGCGCCGGTGTTCGACTACCACTCCACCGGGGGCGGGAACGGGGAGAGCAAGGACTCTGGCGCCGGCGCCGGCGCCGACGCCGACGGCTCGTACATTGGGAACCAGCAGCGCAAGGTGTAATTCTGATGGACTCGTAGTGTTCGATCTTGAGAGGTCGCGAGGTTGGATCGGTGCTGCGGTTGTGCCTGCGTGTAGGATTTGATTCTTGTTTTTATCTTTTTTGCGTTGGATTGCGATATCGGTTGGTGGGTTCCGTGGTGCGGTGGTTGGCGTTCTTTGATGAAAGTGCTCGCCCTTTTATTTATTTCTATTTATTTTGAAGGTTCAACTTTTATGTGATGCCACTCTAAAATCACGGTCCGTCGGTGCACTATGATCAGGTCTCTTCTTAAGTAAGTTAATGATTTAATGGTTTTTACTGCTTAGTTAGTTGGTTTATTTGATTCATATTATGTGTTTTAGATCGTACTGATTTGGGTTGGTTTTGGTGAAGCGTCCCAATTCGATGCTGTTACTTGTATTGTTTATTCATGTAGAGGATTACATATAATTCTACGCTAGCATGATCTTATTCGGCAAAAGCGTTCTCATATATAAATAACTTGTATGGAGGTATTTATAATGAATAAGTGTATCATTCGCTTCAAATATATATAAAATCCAGATTGAATTGTACCATAATATTTTGTTAACTACTTGTACCTCTGTGATAGGTAATGTTGGCGATCTCAAGTTTAGCAACAAATAAACTATCCATTTCATGGAGCGTGCGTTTTTTCAATTCCACTTTTAAAAACAGTCCACTTTTTATAGAACAAAGTACTAGACTTCTTCAAGTTTTTTATCCAGACACTTGAGTTTTGTTTTATATTGTGATTCTTCTCTATGCTTGCCTCTTTGTTTATTTAGTTCACTAGCATTTACTGGATGATCAGCTTGGTTATGATATTGTACTTTCCATTGGAAAAAGACAAAGAACACAAGACAAGAAAAGGATTTGATGAGTGTTTTCCCTCTCAGAGGAGGAATGGGTACATCAGTCATGGAAGAAGGAGGACAAACGAGAGGGTGAGGCGTGCGGACAGGGAGGACAGCATCCGACGAACCATTTATGTCTCTGATATCGATCATACTGTGAGTACTTGATGATTGCCTATATATGCATAGTTATAGATTGGTTGTTAGATCTAATGATGCTGATCATCTATTAGGTGACAGAGGAGAGACTTGCTGATATCTTTGCTACTTGTGGGCAAGTAAGTTACTTTAATTTGAAGGATTGAATTGCGCCTATATTAACTTGGAAATGCTACAAATGATTACACCATTTTACTGCTAGCACGTATGAATTAGACACTTGGGATCATTAATGTTTTGTTCCATCGACCTGTAGATTAGGTATCACCTTCTGTCACTAAAACTGAATCGCAAAGGTCAAAGTTAGTGAAAAATGAAAAACTGATTGCTGGTGTGGCTCAGTGTTTTTTAATTATTATGTAATGTGATTTCTCTTTATTATCAGCTGGGCTGCTAGAGATTTCATATTTGTGAAACATAATTTTCTCTGTGTTCCGTAGGTTGTTGATTGCAGGGTCTGTGGTGATCCCCACTCTGTTCTGAGGTTTGCATTCATCGAATTCTCTGATGAAGGTATTATAATTTCGCTTGCTACATTTTATTATTATTATTATTTTTTTTTTGCGATCATTTGATGGTTTGATGTGTGCTACGCTCTGCAGTCGGCGCAAGAGCTGCACTTAATCTTGGTGGTACAATGCTTGGTTTCTACCCTGTTAGAGTCTTACCTTCAAAGACAGCCATCTTACCTGTGAATCCAAAGTTTCTTCCTAGGGTAAGTTAGTCTTTGTGTGGGTTGTTCACCTCTGCTACCAGCGTATCACACCCTATTCTACTAATTCACAATACTAATACTAGTATCCTATCCTGCCTGGCCCATAGACGGAGGATGAGAGGGAAATGGTTATACGAACTGTCTATTGTACAAATATAGATAAGCAGGTATGCATCACCTTTCTACTTCATCATGCTTATTGTCCTTCACTTTTTCATTTTTTCATCCTCTGACCATTTCTATTTTGAGGTCCTTTATTTATGGCTGCAAGCTACTCGACATAGGGCAATCAAATTAGATGCTTTATAACAACCTTTGCCTTCTTCGCTCTGCAGGTTACTCAATTAGATGTAAAGAATTTCTTTGAAGAACTTTGTGGTGAGGTATGACATGTACTTTGTGATCGCTGAATCGAATCATCTATTGCATAGTTCTTAAATGAAATGCCCCATGTGCTGCATATGTTTTTCTTATTTGAGTCAAGCTAAAATAGGTTATTTTTTTGCAGGTTTCTCGTTTGAGACTTCTAGGTGACAATGTACATTCTACAAGGATCGCTTTTGTGGAGTTTGTCCATGTAAGGCATTTTCTACATAGCCTCTAATCCCTAATTTATCTTTTATTGATTTTCCCACTGGCTTATGAGTTTTTTTTGTTGAAAATGATAGTTTGTGATGCTTGTTAACCAAGCTGTCCTGCATGAAGAATATCTGTAGTTTGTTCATTTTGCTTATCCTGAAATTTGGCCTCCACTTTGACATTTGATTGTCGAGATCTGAGAGTAAATCAAAGCATGTGTCACTGCTCCAACCATTCATATTGCACCGCCTCTATTATAGTTTGGACCAAGATACCATTTGAATAATGTCTCAAAAGACCCAACAGATACTTCTTTGGCAGAATCATGCCATTCTGGACATTGTTTGCCAAACTGTACACAAAGTGACTATGATTTATGGCCAGTTTATTTTTTTTATTTCTAAGCAAGTGCATCAAGGCCCATGGTTCTTTCATAGTATAAACTTAGCCTGCCATGAACTAAGCCTTGCTCAATTGGTAAGGCCAGGTGGATGTAGGTTCACCCACCTGGACGACTCTAGTCCGGCCAGTAGCATATGTAATATTCCTGCAAACACCACTTTTGAAAAAAAAAAAGGCTTGTCCAGAAAAAGGAGCCAAGCTTACCTGAGGCTATCTAGCAATGATGTAGCAGTATCTTGTTGGCCATAATTGCATAATCTAGCAGCATTTCTCCATTGAAATAACTTTGTGCCATTCTTGTCACTAGTAAGGTTTTGCCAGTTCTGCTAATTCAGCAGTCACATGCTTTGCAGATGCCTTTGTGTTACAGGGCATTGAACTGGACTTGCCTCAGAATCACTTGATAATGCCATCAGGTTCCATTCAGTTAAAAATGATTCATGTTACTGTGCTTTCCCCCACAAAACACCCACATGACAGAAAATCTGTTATAGTTGCACTCTAGTTAATAGTGTCAGACTGACAGTAAATATGCTCAAAACCCTGTTCTAGGAATTAATCATGCAGTGCCCCTTGTTATTTATGACTACTTGTATATTGGAAAAGAACATTCTCATGTTCTTGAAGATACATTTTTTAACTTCATTTCATGGAAGCCCATTTCTGATTGGGGGTTTTGATTGTTGCTTTTCGTGTTAAACTTTGTCAACCACAGGCTGAAGGTGCTATCATGGCTCTGAATTGCAGTGGGATGATTTTGGGTACACTGCCTGTCAGGCATGATGCTCACACTCCTATTCATTTATGCGTTTGAAATTTGGAAACCTATATATTTGCTAATCTTGGCATCGTGGGATGTTCAGGGTGAGCCCTTCTAAAACCCCGGTGAAGCCCCGCATAAATCGAGTGGCATCTAACTGACTGCTTCAGCCAAACTAGATTGTTTACGGGAAGGCTGCTTGACCATCACCCATGAGCTTCCGCAGTCCAGTGAACTATGAACGTTTTGCTTACATCCCCCTTCTTACAACTGTTGTACCACCCTTTTTCCCGCGTGATGGCAACATCATTAGACAATCTGCCACCAGAGTAATCTCTGTGGCTTCCATCTTTTTTTTTTTTTCTTGTTTCCCCAGCGACTACCAACCGTTAAACACATGGATATTTAACGTCTTGGCCTTGGGGCCGTCGCAATTTATAGCATTTGCAATTTGAATTTGATTACCTTGTTGTCGTCGTGCACACATTGAGTATACAGAACTTTTGTAGTGACAAATTTGTTCTGCTCCCGGGCCTCCTGGTTTCTGTATACTATATACAGTATACACTATACAGTCATTGACAACGGAAATAAATCTGAGCATAAGCTGGGTTGTTGCCATCAGGAATACAGAATGCAGAATAAGTACATAGAACTATAGCAGAACACAAATGTAATAACATTGGCCATCCCTACCAAGTTCCCTACCCACCGGGTGACCATGTTGTGCTGCATGTCTGTGCACAATGATTCAGTAATCAGTCGTACAATGCGATTCAGTAATTAGTGGTATGATGCGATTAGTACTCTTTTATCTTTGCAAGAGAGACCGAGAATAGATGACCAAGAGGGGTTGCACGCTCACTATCAGCGATATAGATGAGCTAGAGGCGTTGCGCGCTCGCTATCCAAATGTTTGCATCTATTTCGACATTCAGGCATGCTATGAATCTGAATTTTGAGATGCTAACCTAAGTATGAGCTTTAAACCCACAGCGAACTTTACCCCCCAAAACAACAAAAATTAAGTGAAATCCCAAAGTTGATTTCAACGGCTTTCCGTAACGATTCCACATCAAGCACCGACACAAGGACAACTTAAAATCTTAAACCTGCTGCAACAATCCCCTGTAATTGCTTCTCAACTTCTGATCCATGTCTAAAGCACATCATCTTCTCTCCAAAAATAGGTATATAGCTGCGTATGACACCGCTGCCTAACCTGGTAAATGGCAAGATAATCATGACGGGTCAAGTAGCCGGCATGGCTGCATCATACCGGAACATGAATTGATAGAAGAACAGCGACTCTCATAAGCTCAACGTAACTCCACCGCACATCGTGCCAAAACGTAACAACTCCGATAATAAGCAGAGACATACGCAAACAAATTGAAGAGAGACTTGAATTAAAACTGAGACCTAGATAAAACTGGTAAGCCTGCGCCCAGTACATGATAGCTGCTCTCAAAGTTGAAATATTAAGCCCTGACTACAAGCAAGAGTTACTCTGGCTCAACTCCTAAACTACAGGACCTGGCAGTAAGTAAATGGAAGTCCTTCGGCACCTCACCACACGATGTCTCTCAAATTCCAACTCTACCAGCTGTCAGCATTTCCTTCACTGCAAATGTAACATACGTGTCAGCCAGAATTATGGGCATAAGCTAAGTGTGTCTCTTCTCTTAAGCAGAGATACAGACGTCAGCTAAGAGCATGTCGCACTGTTTGGATTGCCTACCTCTGCAGAGTCACCAGGAGCGCTAGCCTTCCCTGTTCCTTCCCGAGCATCATCTGCAAGAGAAAATATAGATGTGGCTATATGCTCCTCAACTTTTTAACCGCAGCAACATCCAATTTGAAAAAAAAAAAATATGAAAGCATAGTGCTCCTACTTCTATAGATGTGGTTATATGCTCTTCTCATCTTTTTAACCACAGCAACATCCAATTTGAACAAAAAATATTATGAAAGCATAGTGCTCCTACTTCTATTGATGTGGTTCATGGTGCTCCTACTTCTATTGATGTGGTTATATGCTCTTCTTATCTTTTTAACCGCAGAAACATTCAATTTGAACCAAAAAAAAATCATGAAAGCATAGTGCTCCTACTTCTATAGATGTGGTTATATGCTCTTCTCATCTTTTTAACCGCAGCAACATCCAGTTTGAACAAAAAAAAAAACCATGGAAGCATAGTGCTCCTACTTCTGTACTTTGCTAGACCTATGCCAGCGAACATAGCAGCTTATGACAGGATAGTTAACAGCACCCGGACCAACACAGAAGTATAAATGGTACTTTACCTGCTGCATCATCAGCCATATCAGAATTCCATAGTGTGAGATTGTCCCTCAGGAGTTGCATGATAAGCGTACTATCTTTGTAAGACTCCTCATTGAGTGAGTCTAGCTCAGTAACAGCCTCATCAAAAGCTTGTTTTGCAAGTTCACAAGCTCTGAGATCAAGTAAATCCAGAAAATTCCAATTAGGCACCAACTATAGTACATACCAGGCAACAACATAACACTGACATACCTTTCAGGTGAATTCATTATCTCATAATAGAACACAGATATATTCAGAGCAAGACCCAGCCTGATAGGGTGTGTTGGAGATAGATCTTCCTCTGCTATTCTGGAAGCAGTCTGAACACACAACAAAGAATGCATTAATTAGATGGGAGTTACCGCAATCGCCTTGCTAACAAAGTCCAGGATTGGTATGATCCATTTAAATATGTAATTGCATGTCAGCATGCCAAAATAAACATTAAACAGAGCTGGAGTACTAGAATTGATAATTTAGGAGCAAACAGTCTAGAAACAATTTGATGGCAAACTAGAAGGATGGATGTAATCAATCAGTGTGGACCTAGATTTTTCCTTTCTAGTGCTGGCATTACGAGTTGTACACAACATATGACATTTCTAATACATGAATGTAAGTCCCTCAGTGCCCTTTGGACAAAAGGAACTAGCTCTCAAGGCTTCAAGCAAACTGGGTCAAGTTAATCAGAGATTCATAACTACAATTGTAGTACATGCATGGACATCAATTTATCAAGTAGACTTTTGTCCAATACAAAAGTAAAAGGACATGCAAGGTATCATCATAGCAAACATATTCACTGAAATGGCTATACCTGATGCATGCTAATTTCAAGAAACATTAAACCAGCTATTAGAAAATAGAAACAAGAGTTTTCAACATAGGTTACTCGCCTCGTAAGCCTTCAGTGATTGCTCAGAGACTTCAGTTTTCTCAGCTCCAACCTTGAACTCTGCAAGGTACCGGTAGTAATCCCCCTTCCTAAAGGAAATGACAGGCATTTCATCAGACAATGTTCTTTATGCATTCAACGAAAGTTAAAAATAGATAATGAGACGTCACATTTTGTAGTAGAAAACTGAGCTCTCAGCACCACCAGAGGAAAATGGGATAATGTGCTTATCAATAATGTCAATCACATCACAGCAGATTTTGTACAGTTCAGCTTCCACATTTTTGCGGTATTCCACAATCTGATTCACATGCCTCTCATTACCCTTCGAGTCCTCCTTCATCTCAATGGATGCAAGGATGCGCAGTGACGCACGCTTTGCACCAATCACATTCTTGTAGCCAACAGATAGAAGGTTTCTCTCCTCCACTGTCAGCTCATTGTCCAGCTTTGCCACATTGTTCATTGCCTCCACCATCTCTGTCAGAAACAAACAAGTAATGCAAAGTGAAAATTTATAATTTCTAAAATAGTTTCTGCACAATCATCTGTAACAACCAGCAAATAGTGCATAACAAAGTGAGATAGTTTTCTCAACTCATCCATCACTTATAACAAATGACTATCACATATCTATATCACCAATCTAAGTCCTTAAATTAGCATCTCAAGCATTCCAATGCTGCCCTGCAATTATGCATCAAAAGCACATTCTAATCATTATGTTATACAAAAAAAATCATACTGCACCCACAAATCATAATCAGTAACTTGTAATGATGTAATAGAATAAGGGACCGGCTAGCTATCAATCAACCGAAGTTACTCAGTTGATTTTATGGGCCATGGCCCAGATTCCTCCCCTTCCTCTTTTTCCCCCTCTCCCTCCGGCCTGCCTCCCTTATATGTTCCACATCGCCGTCTCCTCCTCCCCTGCCTTTTCCTCTGCCGCCCACGTCCGGCGCCTCGCCTCTCCACCCCCCGCCACCAGCGCTACCTCGCACAACCTAACCCAAATGGCCGGTGTTAGGATATGCGCCGATGCAAGATCACGAATGACTACAGGAGACACCATGATTGGTAACGCAGTTCAGCTCTCACCTATGTCTACGGGGCTTTGACTATGGGCGCTCCTCCCCAAACCATAATACCGCAGCATACTGGCTGCACAGGTCACGGCCACATCCGGTCGTTGACCTCCTTAGGCATATGCTACTATTATGCAGTCGTTCACCTGATTACACCAGGGTTGGCTCCCTTTATATAGTGGTGGTCTGGTTAGAGTCCGACTACAACTCTAAACCAACCCTGCCTATTAAAACACAGAATCAATGTAACCTACTCGTACACATATTCAACACAAAACCTAACAACCGGCATCAATCCACCCTCCTCCGCAGCCTTTGCCCGAGATGCAGCTCCGGTGCCACTGCTGCGCATCGCCACTTCACCATGATTCCCCATCCCACCGCCATGCCGCCACCTCTCCTAACCTCCCTCTAAGCCCAGAGGCACCAGGAACCCCAGCCCGAACCTAACCCCAACGGCACGGCGGCTGGAGAGGAGGAAGAAGGTGGCGCCGGTGAGATGCTAGGTGAGTTAAAATCGACTGATGGTTAAGAAATTTTCAGGCAACTGATGTTTAGCAAAGTCGATAGAATAAACGGAACTAAATTTCTCCATAGCCATCATCAAGTCTAACATAGTGCTGACAGGTGACAACAGATCGTGAAACGAGAAGTACATTAGGTCATAAGGATGTCTATTAATTCAAGCGTGTACTAGGCGGTTTATCTAGCAAGGTTGAATCATCACAAACAAAATCATAAGCGTTCATGCAGCCCGTCGATGCAACAATGAAGCAAATCCCAAATTGAAACGGAAATCCACGCATGCTACCAAACCTGAATCCGGAATCGTGTGCGCGAGATCGATGCCGATGCCGATGCCGATGCCGATGCCGAGTCACCGCGAATCAAACCTGCTACTTGGCCATCTCTACCAACTCCGTGGTAGAGAAGGCAACAGAGCCCTAGACACGCCCATCCCACGCCAACTCGCCTTGGGGAGCATCACACAAACACCCATCGAACCAAACTATGGGATAGCAAGCCACCACCTACCACCAATCCCACCACCACCGAAAGCAAAACCTACAAAAATAAAAAGAGCAAACCTAGAAAAACCAGCTCACGCCGTCTCCGGGCGCCCCAACGCCGGAGGGCCAGACGCGGGCGAGCAGAACCGCCTCTAAAACCCAAAACAACCCGAGGACCCGCCGCGAGCGCCGCTCGGCAACCAACGCAAAACCCCCCTGAAGCACAGCGTCGCGAGAAGGGAAGGGGGGCGGAGGTCGCGCACCGTCGTAGCGCTCGGCCTGCTCGGCGAGCTTGGCGGTGTAGACGAGGGCCTCGCGCGACGGCGACGCCATGGGCGAGATCGTGAGCTTCATTTGAGCCTGTGGGTTTTTCCTTGGGGGGTTTTGGCGATCGGGACAGGAGGCGAAGAATGTGGGGAGGCGTGGGTGGCGTGGGGTACTGGGGGGTTGCCTTTTTAAGATGCGGTCCGGCGTAGTGCCAGTAGATCTGGGCCGTCCATGATCGATGCCGCTCTTTCCAGGATGCGATCGGAGCCGTATGTTTGGCCGCGTTTCGGTTTCCTGCCGTGTTGGTGTGGGCGTTCCCATCCATTCGAACCACGTGAGATCCGCTTCGTCTATCCGGTTGGCAGCGCTTCGTTTTTCTCTTTTTTTCTATTAAAATAAAAAACAAAGGATTCAAAATTCTACGTGATGCCTCTGTTTTGGAATGCCAGATCAGCTATTATCTAAGGTTTTATTGTTTTAGTGCATAAAATATCTTCAGATATATTCGGTTTCTTTATTTAAGTACTCTGAAAAGTTTTTGGTTCATACCTATCCTTTTTAAAAATGCTCCCGCTCATGCGTCCTATAGGACAAGGCGAAAATGCCACGTTCTATCAAACCAGAGTATTTAACTCCTGAAAGTTCAGCTCTTTCATAGACAGGATGTACTTCTTAGTTCGGATATACAAGGATAAGGATTCGAACTGATTTACAAAAAACAGCAGGCCTTCCATTTTATCTCTTTTTCTCAACATTTTCTACGTCATTTCAAACACACAAAAACAAAAGGAGACAGAGAAGGAGAAAGAGGTGTTGCGGCTCATCGGCAGGCCCATTGGCTCATCGTGGTTGTAACACCCCAACCTAACCAGGCTCAAAATATTATTAGCTTTACGAAAAATTACAAATTTCGACAGCATCTTCTCATAAATTACACTAATCCATACATAACAATTAACAAATAGATCTATAAGTATAATCATTCATCAACATCAAGTAGATAATCAACAGTAACCCAAAATCCACTCATGGGTCCATCCCAGCAAAGGCTAATGCCATCTACCAATTCGCCATTATCTTTAAGGACAGCGACGAAGTCATTAAATAAGGAACAAACTAATTATCTAACAAACGGAATAAACATAAGTCTCCACATAAGACAGGAATTATAAATGGTTCTCTAAATAGCTTAAGAAGTAAGACAATTAAATTTACTAAATCCAGCAATTATATTAAGTTGTGAGTGTTCTTATGCCAAATTGAATTATGCTACTCCCTCCCATGCAAGTCGCTTTCATCTATCATCTAAAAACAATTAAACAAAATCAAGGGTGAGTCCATGACTCGGCATGTATATATTAAACAAAGGAAATAACTCAACAATACCAAATGTCTTAATATCGATCAACATCCATTATACCACTGTCACTATAACACTCTCTGATCAGAAATAAATGCAATGCATCATGCGTCTGTATCTGTGAGATCATACCGGTATAGCTTGAGTGTCCCACTTAAGGGGTGTTTAAGGCAGTAAGAGGGGGCAACGGTTTCTTCCTGGCAAAAGAAACCTAGTCGTCGCCGCCCCATCTTCACACGTCGCCGTCGCCGTCCCCGTCGTCGTCCCCGCCACCGTGCCGCACCGTTGTCCCTGTCGCCGCAACGCTGTTCCCGTCCTATGGCCGCGCCGCTCCTATGGCCACGCTGCCGGAACCTGTGTACACTAACAGTAAAATTGTACAGAACCAGTGAAGTACATATAATTTTTTTTGCCATATACATATGTGAATGCCATAAATTTATTTCCTGAATTAATCAAAACGGACAGCTATTAAATAGTATACTCCTAAAAATTCTTGTACTCTATGACGTATATTACGATGAATGGAAACATGAAAGACACTTGTGGTTGCTATTGCCTTGGTTGGATAACAAATTTGATCTTGATGAGAAGACAAAGCAAGATGATACTCAGCGCATATCACAGGCCAAATGTTACCCTAAATTGGCCAAAAAAAAAATTGGTATTGAAAGAATCGCTATGCCGCCTAGAGGGGGAGAGAATAGACGAATAAAACGAAATTGCGGAATTAACAAACTCAAACAGTGACCAGCACGTCGGATGTTCCAATGGAGATCGGATGTTCCGATCTGATCCAGAGAGTCATGCGTCGGATGTTCTGATCTGGGTCGGATGTTCCGATGTACGTCAGATGTTTCGATCCTAGCAGTATTGGAGATGACGAAAACCAGCAGTAAAAACTGATTCTCGCAAAACCAAGTTTAAATCTATTAAAGAATATTCAGAACAAGTCAAAAACCAATAGTAAAACAAATAGACAAAACCAAGACGAAGAACATGGCGACTTTTGTTTACCGATGTTCGGATCTTTGAAGGGAGATCCTACTCACCGTTAGGGAAGGCACAAAGCTCGGATCACCAAGACCCTAATCCCCTCCCGGCGATGCACAACAGCACTCACCGGTGTCCACTAGATGAATCCTTTTCCTTGCGGAGGCAGATTCACACCTTCACAAACTCTGGAGGCACACCACACAAAGCTCGGCGGCTCACCGGCGACACCTAGCCGTCTAGGAGCCGTTCAAGCCTCCAAGAGTAACAGATGCGACGAAGAAATTAAGAATCGCTAAGTGCTCAAGAATTGGATGTCTCTAATTCGTGGAGCACTTTGGGTGCCTCGATCTCTCTAGATCTAGATCTCACAAGATAAACAAGAGAGAGAGACAAAGGCTAAAGTGTAACCTTTTGGCAGGTGTTAGAGGAGGCTTTAAATAGGATATCTCGAAAAATAGCCGTTGCTACAGAGAATCTCGCATCAGATGTTCCGACCCACGTCGGATGTTCTGATGGACTGCTCACTGGATTGCATTGAAAACAGGCAGACTAGATTCACCATCGGATGTTCTAACCCACATCGGATGTTCTGATGATGTAGGTTCTGTATAGAGTGTATTTGGAGTGGAAAACTTACACAAATTTCGAGATACCTATTTTGAGCACTTAGCAACCTTTATATACTTCTCCATTGCATCCCTCTTTATAGTACGACATCCCTATGACTCAATAAATAAAGATTACAAATAATTACTAGTCTTGATGCCTTCTTGCAACATATTCACGTTTGAGGGGTACATCATCACATTTAAACATGTACCTCATGAATTTAATCTGTATAACATTTGTGTTCATTTCTCTAATAGGAAATATTTGCTCTATAATTGTTAATCATTAATCACCAAAACTATTTAGGGGTCTAGATGCACTTTCAGGCATAATGACTAATCAATATACAAAAAGGTTCTAAATCAATCAAATCCTACGAAACATAAGAATAAAAATCATTGGTTAGTTTCGGAGGAAGGGAAAAACAAAAAATCAAGCTGGCTAGTTAGCGACGATCAAGGCATACATTGGCCAAAGCTCCTTGGCTTCTAGTCCCCGTAACTTCAAAGACCTCGTCGAAGTTGTAAGGTGATAAGAACCCTCTTCTCATCTTGAAGCTTCATGTTTTTAGCGTATATAGTGTTTATGGTTAGAGTTTGGTAACCATTCCATTCTTCATGGTGATGTTGATGATGGAGCAGTTTGTTATTGTAATAAGTTCCCTTCTACGATTCCTCGACGTGATGTTTGTCTTTGTCGACCTCCTCGATAACATTTTTGATAGGGTTAATACTCATGATCCTCAATTTATTCGTGGGCTATTTGGTTTTGTTTTCCCTATAGTGACGGTTTTGCAATGTGTTGTTGTGTACTTGTGTAGAGGACCTCTTCAAAATGATGGCCACCTATAATCTTCTGGATTACAACGGGAACTGATTCGCCTCACGTTTGCTCCTTGCCATGAGGACAAGGTCAACGGATAGACCTCAAATACCATAGAAGATCACAAGTCATAGGGTAGGGACACTGGAACAAAGAGTTATGCCGGCAGCAGGGCGAGCCAAAAGTGGCAGCATCGGAATGGTAGTTAGTATTGGTTGGAAACCCTAGCCTCCAAATTTGATAGATAAAATGGGCCACGCTGCAACCTTGATGCCAAGGAGGATGGAATCCAAGTGACGGGAGAGGCGGAAGAAGAGGAAGTGCAGGATTCAGGCGAGTACCTTGATGAGGAGGTCGAAGTGGCGCAATTGCGTCGCGCACCCTAAGGGTTCACTTCGGGATAGAGATGAGGAGATGGAGGTTTTAGTGTCATGGGGGTAATTTTTCCACCCTGTGAGGTTGGATGCAACCAGTCGTGTAGGTAGCCGGCAGCGATATGAACTGGGAGGCTGGGTGTCAGGTGGGAATTTTTAGTTTTTTGTCACTCTTTACGATTTGTGTTTCGATTTTGGCCACCCTGGCTCATTGTCGGTAACTCAAATGGTTCCACATGTCATACACAGAGGTGGCGAAAATCGTAACACAAAATTTAAAGAGTGGCAAAAGCTAAAACTCCCAGATGTCGGGGACACACGAGGGCGTAACGGGGCCAAAGATGCTAATCAACGGTGTTGCGATGTCGAGAAAGGCGGCAACTAGGGCAGTGGGCAGCGACATCGCAGTGCCAAGAGGGGGAGCCAGAAGCCTAGGATTGGTGATGTGGGGCGGTGGTTTTTGGGGGTGTCGGAGCTGGATTGGTGTGTGGTGGTGGACTTGGATCCTCTGCCGTTTGGCAGTCTGCAAGCTGAGCACTAAAACATGGGCCCACGCATCGATGTTCAGAATGGCACCGCCAGAACGGCATAGGATATCAATCGGTGTGACGGTGGTGGGCTTGCAGAGGAAGCTACGCTTGGTTTGGAAGTGGGGAGAGTATGGTAAGTTGGATGATAGAGGGAAGGTTGGGATGTAGGATGTACCGCTTCATCACCCTCACCAATAAAATTCCTTTACGAACAGAGATAAGCACTCGAGAGAGGTTCTCTGTGACAAAATAAAGCTGAAACACCTACGTTGAACTTGTGTTAGAGGAGTATGCTTTGAGCGGTGCTTTGTGCTTGTTTTTGTATTCGTTACAATATATAAAGCATGGTAATCTCACTTGAATTGGATGGCGCTTATGCCTTTTTCTTAAAAAATATCATTCCATTACGAAGCATTGTAATATTCTTTGCTTTGCCATGTATCTTCTTTGCGTTGGTTTAGAAATTTTTGAAGTAGGTGCAGCCAGATGGCAACATATACTACAGCTTTCGACCACTGGAGTGTACGAATTTGCTTTGAAAATGAGTACACGAAATAAATGTTTGCAATGGTGTAGTTACTCGCTCCGGTCATAAAAAGTTGACTTTTTTACACGCTTTTTACCATTCGTCTCATATAAAAAACTACGTAAGCTATAATTTATTTTATTGTGATTTGTTTTATCATTATAGATACTTTAAGCATGATTTAAATTTACGCGGAAAAATTAATTGAATAATATTTTTATAAATAGAAATTTGGAAAGTATGTCGTAGGGGTTGAATATCCGTGAAATATGTGTCGTTTCCGCCACCTGGAACGGCTAGAGCCCGCTTCCACCACGCAGGGTGGCTTCTGCCGTCCCAGCTGGCTCAAGCCAGCGGCTTCGGCCACCCCGGACGGCGGAAGCCATGTTGAGCCGCCACGTGGCCGCGCCGATCGTCCGCTGCGGCCCTGAAAACGAGGATAAACACGCAGAAAACGAGATTCCACATTAAATCATTTTCCCGCTTAATTAGTTGGTTGGTCTATTGTTTTAGACAATGTTGTAACATTTTATGCATATCTTAGTAAGAGATACCCTAACCTTATGTTTAGGAGTATTAAATTTATTTTTATCATTTACGCGAAAATGTATTTATGGGATTGATAAAATTTTTCTAAATTAAATGTGATTAATTGATAAAATTAAACGTGATTGATAAAATTTTTCTAAAATTTGAACAAGTTGCGCACCACTCTAATGTTCAGTAAGTGGTATTGTTTGACTTAGTGTTCATTCTGTTGAATTAAGTAGGAAAACTAAAAACAGGTAAACAATGCTAAAATTAGAAACGGTGATTAGTTCGTTGTGTCGGAGCAAGTAAACAGTCTACGGTTTTAGAGAACCAGAGATTAAATAATAAAACATTAGAATTATATTATATAAGCAATGACACGTATTATGTATAAAACAATCTACCATAGTAGTGCATCACAACTAAACCTACATGTCTTAGGAGATTTAAAAACATAGTTGTCAAACACAATAATCGTACTACTGGGTGCAGCGAGGGTATTTCCCCTTCGCAAACGCGCTCAGTCCTGGTTCCCTGGCTCTAGCAACCCTCTCACGCTTTCTGGCACGGTCTGTCTCACGCTCATTGAACTGCCGCTGTCGGTCAGCCTCGCGCTGTGCTTGAAACTCTTCTCTCGCACGTTTGTTTCTTTCTTCCGTGAGGGCGTCTTGCCACCGTTCCTTGGCCCTGGCCCTGCGCCCCGCCGCCTCCTAGTGCATTTGTCGCTCTATTTCGGAAGTCTGCTTCGCGTCCAAATATTGCACAAACTCGCATAATGGAGGCTAATAAGATTGAGGTTAGAATTTGCGTGTATATGTTCGTTAGGGAAGAAATAAGTAAGAAGTGACTTACAGGGTACTTTGCCTTCCTCTTCATCTCGGTTGTTCGGTCGTACACATAGTTTGCGCACATCCAAAACCTTCTCCCGTAAGTGTAGGACATATCTTGGGACTTCCTCAAAATGTAAAGACTTCCGCATAGACACATGGGCGGCTAAACACTTTTTGGGGACAGATTCGAAGAGAGACTCTCTTAGTGGAGATGGAAACTCCATGTCACTCCCTTGATGCTGAGAGGTTTGCGAAGTGAAGTGGTTAGAACGCTCTTGTTGGTTGTGTTGTTTGGAGTGAGGCTGGGTGGGTTTAAATAGGTGATATTGTTGCTTATGTGCATGCCTGCAGTATAAAAAAACTATTTACCTAAACAACTCTTATGTTTGTGCATGCCTGTGCAACAACAACCTACTTTTTTAAATAAAATACTAAACACTCTCGGTGGACACCATTTTGGAAGTTTATTAACTATGATCGACCTTTATTAATATAACATTTGGAAGTAAGTTAATTAATATCTACGATAGGAGTTAATGAAATGTTTGCGCTCGCATTAATACACCGTGTCTTTGTTTCAATTTTTTAGTTTAACTTACTTCAAATATCACATGCACAGTCTGCGTTAATATTTTGTTAGCACTGATAGAAATTAGTTAGTATTATAGTCATAACATGTAGAACATAATGGCACATTTTACTACTGCATAAATCTATATTATATATATTTTATTCTACTGTATTATACAAGTCTAAGCACAATCGTTTATTAAAACGCATACCTATTGATAATATGTCGAATAATAAGTCTGCTCACGGGGTACCAACCCTGTGCATTGAAACACATGAAATAATGAATGAAAGTTTTAAAACTCAAATATCATCTACATATTACATTACCTCCAGACTGGTTCAAAGTAAAAAAACAGAGCACCTTGATGAAGATAGTAAGAAAACGTAAGCAACACGAGCGTAGCTGAGCACTGGGCAGCAAAAAAGCACAAGCATAGCTGAGCACCGGCAACAGAAATGCTATGCAGAGAGGACTGAGGACCACTCCTCGTTATACAACCGAGCGTGTGTGGATTAAATTATCATAAGCATGCAATTTATTAATCAGTAATTACTTATTTAGTAATTAAACGCAAGCTTAACGCATAAATGGGAGACATGAAAAGATGTATATGGCAGACACGGGAGTGACAGTTCACCAGCACTCTTGTCTTTTTCCGCATGCAGCTGCTGCACCGTTTATTTATTCAGGCACGCACTTCAACACAGAGGGGGTATCCGAGGCAGGGGAATCCGAGGCGCGGGCGGAGCCGTGGCGCGCACAGGGCCCGCCGCGTGGGCAGCCGAGGTGGCTTCTGCCACGAGGCGTGGCCGAAGCGGGTTTCCACCGCCTGGGGTGGCGGAAGCCACCTTTCCTACCCCTGGGACGGCGGAAGACCCGTATTTGCCATGTAGGGTGGAGGAAGCAATGGTTTCGCCGTGCCAGGTGACTAGAACGAGCTCATTTTCATAAAAACAGAAATATGCCATATACTTTTGCAATTTCTATTTAAATGTATATTATTTAATCAAATTTTCCAATTTACGCATGTTTGCACTAAATTTTTTAATAAGACGAATGGTCAAAATCATCTTCAAAAGTCAACGGCGACTTAGTTTTTATGAGATAGTACTCCCACCGTTCTGAAATGTAAGGCATATAATTTTTTGATGAAGTCAATAAACGTAAACTTTGACCATTAATTTCTTTCATATTATATGATCAATAACTATAAAATTAACATCATATTAAAGTACTTTCAAATATGAATCTAATTATATCATATGCGTAACATTCAACATATATGTTACTAGTATAATTATTAATCTAACATTCTAAACATTGATTTTTTAAAATACATGCACGCCTTATATTTTAGAATGGAGGGAGTATTATTTTGCGTAACGATCTTTTGGCTGACAGGTGGTAATATTACCAATAACATTCAACAAACAGTCAGAACCTACCCAGCATTATCCATTATCCAGGGGACAACTGCAGGCGAGGATCAGTCCACACACAGTAGCCTACACTACACATAACATCAATTACGAAAACTAAGAAACGACAATTCAATTAAAGTCCGTGTGTTGGAGAGAATAGTCTACACACAACAGCACGTCCGGATCATAAACATTTGGATACAAAAATTTGCAAAACAGTTTGATCCGACCAAAATGTACTCCTGACAATGCTGATCTAGATTACGCTTGGTCATTAGGCGAAAACATTGTTGCGTTGCCATCGGTACGGTATGAAGAATGATCGGTATAATGCAGGTGACAGTTCTCTATCTAGAAAGGGTAGCACCGCTAGTGTCTGGAAAAATTTACAGACATTTATCAGATGCCAAAAAAATAAACTGGATTTAATGTATCAATAAGATCAGCACTATAAATTTACCTTCATGTTGATAAGTCATTCCCACGAGAGGGATAAGGCCGTCTAAGATCAAGTTCCATCAATAAGCTACATGCTCCAAGATCTCTCAAGACTCAACTGCAACAAAAAGTATAAATCAGCGGTTATTTGAAGGATTGCAAGACCAAAATAAGTGTGCTGTAGAAGTTTAAAGCACAAGAAAATACATATTGCTCGTCAGAAGCCTTATTCTTGTCATTAAAATAAGATGGAGCCGCTATGGTGCCTCCAAGGGTTTCATTGAAGGGAAATGGGAGGAGACCTCGGAAGCTATCATCTATCCATCTTACTTCACTAATATAGGATGGTACGAAGAACGATGAAGGATAGCGATGCCACTCACTCCCAACACAGAGGACAGATCCTGTAGATAAATACATAAACCGAGTTCGTTAGAACTTCATGGTTTGCAACATTTTGAGGATAATTCATGATTCACCATATAACTGCTCAATGCTATTTAAGATATTACATGAACTTAAGATATACATTTGTATTACTAAGGCAGTCCAATGAGTGTGAGGCTACATAAAATCAAGGTAAGAGGCCGCTATTTTCCATTGTGTCTAGTATGACACACAACTATATTTGCATGCTCATACACAAAAAAATACTATTTTGAGCATATAAACAAAACGATACTAGAGAAGTTGTATTACAAGATAAACCTGTTTGATCAATAAATTGGTATTTGGTAGGTCCTTACCAGGCCCAATATCATCATGATGTTCTAGATGCTGATAAATTTGCAGAGGAGCACCATATCCATTCAACATGGAGAATGTTCGGCTGTGGGAGGCACACAAAACAAAGCCAAGGATCAAAGACCGCAGACCCTTTGCTATCTGTCACATGTAATAGAAAATATTTTTAAAAAATTCTTAGTAACAATGAGAAATATATGAACAAAATGCAGTTTAGCACTTAAGCTCACCTTTTCAAAGATAGATGCCTCAGAAGAATACTTATCATGGAAAAAATCAGGAAAACTGTCAATAACAGCTGCGGCAGCAACACATATTAAAGGATAAATTGGATAGAGGAACCTGCACAAACATATTAAGAAAATATTTGGCTAAATCCTATATCTTTTGTTTGTAAAGTAGCAATCATCTGCAAGGACTAGCAGAATATCAATATAACATCCTTCAATAAATCCATACCCCAAAACACTAGTATTATTTTCATGCATTAAAAAAAGATGACAAGAAGATACAGAAAACTTGAAAGTTACTGGCAGAAAGTAGCTAAAACGATTTTCATCATATAAGAGGTAAACTGGCTGATTGTAAACAACTAATTTTGGATTAAATTAGTAAAAATTAGCATTAGTGAATTTCAAACATGTGCTACGCCAGATTGTATAAATTCAACTCTAATGCAGTTATGGACAGCTCAAGGACACTTCTAAAAATTGGTAAACAAGCATATGAACATTGGCAACTTAGGAAGACTGAATGTGAAAACAGTCTGGGAAAACTGCACTCTATGCTGAGAAAAAACAAAACTGCATTTCAGGCAATTAATGGAATTTAAGGAATAAACAAACAAATAATAATTTAAGGGATAAACAGAACAATAAAACATTCATCAAATTGAGTTGTCTAACCAAACTGATGCAAACTACAGGACAGACATACATGACATCGATGCAGCTGCTGTGTTAAATACTTGGGTTCAATTATAGGAAAACAGAAATGAGCAATTCTAGCTGTCTGCATAATGTATGTGCAGAGAGAAATCAATAAGCTAGCATTTAGACTTTCATGTTTACCTTTCTTCTTTGTGTGCCTGCAAAGACATGAAAGCCAACCAAATGTAGACAGGAGAGACTACTATCAATAGGTCTGGCGCATATTTGTTGTTTGCAAATGGTACAAGTACGACTGCCAGAAACAGAAGAGCCAAGATGAAGGCAAAATTGAAGTTATTGAATCCATTCCTGAAGTAGAATGAAGGCCCCTCAGTTCCATACAATTTTTTTTCCATAAGGGGATGACACCCCGATTGCCATTACCTCAAAAGAAAACGCAAACAAACGAGTATACGAAACTTTTATCCCCACAATTTTTTTGAGCCCACGGCTTCCCACACACTGAGCGCCTCAACAGGCAGGAGCACGCAGACTCCTCACAAAAAAGGATTACAGAGAAAAAGCCTCCTCACATACATTGTAGTATATAGTTTCTAGAACGAACCAAGCAGGTAAAAAATTGAAACAGCATAAGAAAAATATAGCAATCCTTCTCTCCCAACTGCAACTATCCCAAAAAGGTTGCGTGATTTCCACTGTATGAGAAACTGAAACTGAAGTCACTCCTTGAACCATCCGCTCCCATTTTAGCTTCAATTCAGCAGCTCTTCTCTTTGCTTTGATTAAGTTTTTAGGATCGATAATTTTGTCAAAACTCCAGACCCCTTGTCCATCATGCTGCTGATTCCAGCTCCCCCCTGTTCATTCTGTGCCATGCCTGCAATAAGAGAACTCAAATGATGGGAGCAATCCCTGATGGTATTTTGCATATTAATCCCAAAAAGGTTGCGTGATTTCCACTGTATGAGAGACTGAAACTGAAGTCACTCCTTGAACCATCCGCTCCCATTTTAGCTTCAATTCAGCAGCTTTTCTCTTTGCTTTGATTAAGTTTTTAGGATCGATAATTTTGTCAAACCTCCAGACCCCTTGTCCATCATGCTGCTGATTCCAGCTCCCCCCTGTTCATTCTGTGCCATGCCTGCAATAAGAGAACTCAAATGATGGGAGCAATCCCTGATGGTATTTTGCATATTAATCTCCAATAGTCCTGCCCAGTAATTCATAAGAGCACAAACCATATGCAGAACAATAAGAGGAGATCTAATTTTAACCCCATCAAAGAAAAACTTATTTCTATAAGTCCAGATACTCCAACAGAATGTAGCTAGACAAAAGGTATGTATCTTAACATTCATGCGCCAAACTTTCTTCATCCATAAGTAAAACCCCTCCAGATTAGTTGGTATGCACTTGGCTTCACAACAGGTAGCAATGATCCCCCACATTGCTTTTGCCATAGGGCAAGAGAAAAAAAGATGATCTAAAGTCTCTACATTGTCACAAAATTCGCATCTAGGATCACCCATCCAGTTCCTTTTTCTTAAATTCTCCCTAGTTGGCAAAGCATTACGATGAATCAACCACATGAATATCTGAACTTTTAAAGGTATCTTAGAGCGCCAAATCTTGTTAAGATTTCTGCTTTGCCACTTGCTTGAAATGTGGTTATATGTCGATTTAACAGAAAATATGCCCGACTTATCCAACCTCCAGAGAGGGGTATCAGACATGTAAAAAGAATCGATCCTTGAAAGTTGAGAAACCAGATCAAACCAGACTGGATCGTCACTAGGATCCACCCAACGACGAAAAGATAGTTGCCAATGATTGTTTCTACATTGAGCCACCGTTATATCATCATCTAGACACACAGAGAAGATGAGAGGGAATTTATCTTTGAAAGGAACCTCCTCGAACCAGCAATCTCTCCAGAAGTCTATTTTCGAGCCATCCCCCACCACAAACTTTCTATTAGCAACGTACAAGTCTCTGCACTTTAAGATATCTCTCCACCCAGGAGAGTCATTAGATTTGGCTTTGATACTGGAAATAGGTTTGCCTTTCATATATTTCTTTTTCACCAAGTCCTGCCATACCCCACAATCATTATCTAACCACCACCACCATTTACATAACAAACTCACATTTATATCCCTGAGGTTCAACACCCCTAAACCACCTTTGATCTTAGGTCGGCAGATTTTTTCCCATTTGACAAGATGATATTTTCTTTTCACCCCATAACCCTTCCAGAAGAACCTTCTCCTGACCTTATCTATGTTGTTTATAATCATTTTTGGCATCATGAACATGGACATATAGTAAATAGGGATATTAGAAAGACAATCATTGATAAGAACTAACCTCCCCCCATAGGAAAGAGAGCTACCTCTCCACCCATCCATCTTCCTCTCAATTTTATTAACCATCTTATCCTAATGACACACCCTTAAACTATTACCCCACACAGGCATGCCAAGATAAATGACCGGTAAAGATACAATATCACAAGTGAACAATTCAGAGTAAAGGCTTTCAATGACAAAATCCCCATTTAAAACAAAAATTTCACTCTTATGAAAGTTTATTTTTAAACCAGACAAAGCTTCATATAAGAACATGATGAATTTTAGAATCCTGACTGAATTTATGTCGTTTTGCAAGCACAAGATTGTATCATCTGCATATTGTA
Source organism: Raddia guianensis (assembly GCA_036346415.1). Taxonomy (NCBI): domain Eukaryota; kingdom Viridiplantae; phylum Streptophyta; class Magnoliopsida; order Poales; family Poaceae; genus Raddia; species Raddia guianensis. The sequence goes on from CM070534.1 coordinate 34,058,508, forward strand.
ACACTGCCAAACCCCCATCCACTAGATCAGGAATAATTCCTTTTATCAACTCTTGTGATTGAGCTACAGCAATCATTTTAGCCACACAATCAGCAACCACATTAAAGAGCAAAGGGGATAGAGGGTCCCCCTGCCTAACCCCCTGACTACCTTTGAAATAAGGGCCCTGTATGTTATTAATTTTCACATTAAGAGTCCCTCCTGTCACCACTTGCTTGATCCAAAGGACCATCTTCTCACTGAACCCTCTCAAATGTAAAATCTGAAATAGGAAGTCCCAAATCAACCTTATCATACGCCTTTTCAAAATCAAGTTTTAGAAAGATGCCACAATCTTTATCTAGCTTAATTGAGTGCATGGCTTCATGAAAGGTCATAATGCTATCAACTACATATCTATTTTTTAAGAAAGCATTTTGAGCTTTAGAAATGATTCTGTTTAGAACTCCCTCTATTCTATTGGTGAGCACTTTAGTAAAAATCTTAGAGCAACAATTTAGAAGGCAGATGGGTCTAAAGTGTTGTACCATGACAGCTCCTACTTTCTTAGGCAAGAGTATAATCTGACCATAATTAATTATATCTATCTGCATCTCCCCCCTAAAAAATTCCTGGAAAGCCCCAATCAGATCAAATTTGATAATATGCCAACAACTTTGATAGAATTCAATAGGGAGCCCATCAGGACCAGGAGCTTTGTTATGCCCCATTTCAAAAATTGCCCTACTAATTTCTTCCTCAGAAAAAGGCCTAATCAACTCCTCATTTTCCTATTCAGTAACCTTTTCATGACTATCCCAAATATCTCTAAGACTGATTGGGGCCCTCCCCTCAGGTTTAGAGGATAAATTCTTATAAAAGGAAGTAGCCATTGTGAGAATCTCATCTTCTGAGTGAACAGTGTGTCCCTCATGTTGAAGGGACAGAATAGTGTTCTTTCTTTTGCGCCCATTAGCGACTCTATGAAAATATTCTGTGTTAGCATCTCCCTGAAGGAGCCAATTCTCATGAGCCCTAGAGTACCAATATAATTCCTCTTGCTCATGAATCTTTTGCGTTTGTTTCATTAACTGAATTTTCAACAAGACATCATCCTTATTGAGACCCTTTTCTTCTTCTTTCAACTCCAAAATTTTTAAGCGATGCATAGTGTCATTTTTAATCTGTTTATCCTGTCCAAAAGAGTTGGCTCCCCAACCCATTAAACATTTCTTGTTTATTTTTAACTTGATTAACAATACACCAAGATTGGAAGGAGCCACCACAGGTTGCATCCAGACTCTTTGGACTACTTCATGAAAATCTTCCTTATTGCACCAATCTATACTATATGTAAAACTCTTACTTAGGCCTTGTTCTTTTCAGCGTATCGTTGCGTTGGCGTATTACTGTAGCAAATTTGAGAGTTCTCAAAATGAGGTCTAAAGCCTATAAAAAAATAATTAAAAAATAGTTTTAGGATCTTTGGAAGGACTACTAAAAGTCACGAAAAAATCGTTACAAAATATCACAATATATAGGATATATAAAAATAACAAAATTTGCTACAGTAATACGCAACGGTACAATACGCTGAAAAGAACAAGGCCTTACCCCCCTACTAAGGCTATTTGATTGTAGCAGAACTAGCAAATATGTCCGTGCGTTGCAACGGAAGAAGTAAAAAATCCTCGCACGCCCTTGGCTGAAAGAAGTGTTATACAACAAAGGTAGCATGGCCTACTAATTAATACCCACTCTTAGAGGACATAGATTGCAAGTTGAAAGCATGACGACCTTATTTTTTCCCCTGCAATTGAATTTGCAAACCAAAAAGAAAAACCTAGAGAAACACTGAATGCATCGGGTAGGTCATCAATATCTACAAATAACCTGAAGTACAATTTGGTGAATCAATTTAGATTTGATCATGCATGTTTATTACTTGATTTATTTAAAATTGTATATGGTTAAGTGAAAATATTCGGTATGAGCAACACTGCTAAATCCCTTTATAACTGCATGTGAGCAAGGAATTTGACGACACCATGTTTGTACTGCTAGATACATGACAATGTAAGATGTACATCAAGATCATCACAGAGCTCTCAAACAAATCAAACGGTGAAATAAAAAATTATTTGAAGGGAACAACTCACGTGCATGTGTTCTAATTTTGACTATGGAATTAAGAAATTAAACAAACAACCATAAGGATGTTTTACTTAAGAATTCAGATAATGGCCCTAACCAAAATTAAACCCCAAGATATAACGCCAACCGCGAAGGAACAAGCGAACAGGGATTGCAAGCTATTAGAAAAGGCAATGCAACTTGGTGCAAAACGCGAACAACTCAAACATTGCACACGTCAATAGCACAATTACACAAACGTCTAGGCATCACATTACTGCCGAGAAATTTCACTTGCTGTCCAGAAATCAACATAAAGCTAGTAGACCAGATTGAACTAAGAAGGTGCCAAGAAAATTAACATGAAGCTAGTAGAACAGATTGAACTAATAGTACCAAGAAGGCTAGCCGGTAAAAGAAAAGGATCCTGAAACGCTGACGGACGGACGGGGACGTTCGATCGATCGATCAGTCGAAGGCCCATGCGACCTCCTCCCTGACCGCCGCCTCCTCCTCTGGCGTGAAGTCGTTCACGATGCCGAACTCCTCGCGGATCTCCTCCGGCGTCATCTTGGACATCATGTTCGCCACGCGCTGGCACGCCGCGTCCAGCAGCGCCTTGGTGTCCAGGTAGTTCGCTGCCATGATCACCTCGAACAGCACCGCTCTGTCCAGATTCCCCACGAACTCGGCCTCGAACTTGGCGAAGTCGGCGGGCTTGAGGCCGTGCTTGGCGTTCATGTGCTCCAGCACCATAGACAGCAAGCGGGAGGGGACGTTCGGGATCGGGACGCCGCTGGCCACGCAGTCGTCCTCGATCGCTTGCTTCAGGATCCCCGACTGCAGCGCCACGGCCACGGACACCTCGAACGCCACTCCGTCGGAGGAGAGCAGGATGATCTTCTCTTCCTCGGGCTGCGCGGAGGGGGAGGCAGTAGTAGTAGACGTACTGGCGTCGGCGTCGGCGTCGGCGGCGGGGGAGGGGGAGGGGGAGGGGGCGGCGCCGGCGAGGGCGGGGGCGGGGCCGGGGGCGGAGGTGGAGGCGGCGGCTGTCTTCGCGAGATTCGACAACATTGTCTCGTCCAGCAATTCCCCCCCGCAAACGAAAAGTCGGCGAGGGCGGCGGCGGGGGAGGGGGAGGGGGCGGCTGGTTGGGGGTGTTTGGATGGATAATTGCTATGGTCGCTCGCCGTACATTGGTGCTTGGAGAGGCAAACTGTAAACTCGAATAAGGGCCTCTTTGATAGCTTGTTTTAGTTTAGTTTTTGTTGGAATTACAACTTTTGTTATTTTTATATACACCATTTACTTTGTTTTTTGAAAATATTTTTTTTATAACTTTGTAAGGTTTTTATCAAAGATCTCAAAAATATTTTTTTAATAATTTATTTAGCCTTCTCATACCACTTTCAAAGGTGGTCAAATTTTCTCAACAAAAACTAAACTAAAACTAAACAAGCTATCAAAGAAGGCCTAAGAAACCGATTCGTGGTTCTGTAGAAGATTTTGGACCTGGATGGAGTAAAAAGAAAGAAAAATTACAGATCGTAAACGTAATTTACTCTTATTCGGACAAGGGGGAGGCACGAGCCCGCAAGGGTTAAGGAGGGGCGTGGAGCGTTTGTGAAGAGATGGATGGCCGAGATTAAAGCGGTGGCATTGGTGGGTAATTTTGATAAAGTGATGGACGAAGAAGAAATGCGAAGAAAAAAATAGTGGAAACTCTAGTTTCCATCTTCCCTCGTCAGTTTTCGTCGTGGTGCGTCCTAGAGCCGTCCGTTCGCGATCGAGCAGCTCACTTACGCGACGCCGGCCCTCTCGCCTCTCCGCACGCGTGAAACCCTAACAGCCCCGCCTCTCCTCCGCCCACCTCCCACCACCGCCTCTCTCTCCTCCCTCCACCATCTGTCGCCATGCCCGCCGCGCGCTCCTCACGTATCTCCAAGCGGCGGCTCCCTATGGATCGGACGGCGGCTCGATTGCGATCCCATGGCTCCGCCGCACGCGTCCGTCGCAAAACCCTAGCAGATCTCCTCCACCTTGACCCCCCACGCCATGCCCTCTCGGCCCTCCAATTGCTCCTCTCGGCCCCTCTGAGGCCACCCCCCCCTCTCCCTCATTGATCTCCCATGCAACGGAGCAAGAGGCGTGGGCCCTCTCCTTCCTCCTCTCTCCTCGGCTCCTCTCCCGAAAATCCCCAAATCAGGCTCTGTGACCCAAAACCCTCGATCCGAAGCTTTCGCCTCGCCTGCCGTTTCATGACGGCTTGCTGCTCTGGCCTGCCCGAGGTCGTCGACCTGCCTTGGCGACGCCTCCACCTACCTCGGCGCCTCTCCCTCCCTCCCACCGTCGCTCGCTTCCTCTCCTGGCAAGCACCGTCGCTCACCCGACCCAGCAGCATGATTCCACCGCTCCGCCGTCTTCCCTCCTGCGTGCTCCTCCATGCGCGATCTGCTTCTCGGTGCATTAAGCATATTCACTGATTTGTTTTTTTTTATCTCTCCAGGTGTGTGCTTGGGGAAGAGGAGAGCATGGCAGGCTTGGATTTGGATATGATAAGAGTAGTCACATGGTGCCACTAAAGGTTGAGCTTCTAGCTGGAGAGGATATTATTCGGTCGGTTCACTTCCAATGTGCCTGAAAATGTTGATTTGAGTTGCTTCGTCCTTTCTATTGCATAGGAATATTTATGGGTAGCAAAAGGCATGCTCTGTAGCACGGCAATAGGAAGTTAGGAACTAGAAACGACTGCGTTACGGAGAAGATGCGGAAAGAGCTGAGAAAGAGCTGAGAATGGGTTTGGAGGGGAGAGCAAAAATGTGCGAGTCCAACCAAAGTTTGAGGTTATTTGAAAATTCAAATTGATTTTTTTTTCTGAACTGGTTCCTTAAATCCTCATGTAATTTATTCATGATTTGTGCAATAACTTTGTGTTTGATTCAAGTTTAATTATCTGTATTCATGCATTTACCAGGGCCAGCACGGGAAAGAGGAAACAGAAGATCAGCCAACCTCGATGAATGCATTTAAACTGATTTCACTGAACTATGCACTGAATGTAGACAATCTGTTTGAAGCAAAGAAGGTTCGAAATTGTTAGAGTATATTGGGCCTTGGGCTTTGGGGGATCCAGCCCATCTCATGTACTATTTATATTCCTACCAAAGGCAATGCAAATCAATCTGTTCATTCTCCTAATTCTACATGGTATCCGAGGCCTAGGTTAGGGTTACCTCTCCTCTTCCGCTGCGCCGCCGACGGCTTCCCATGGCGACCGACTCCTCCACCGCCGTGTCGAGTGCCCCGGCGTCCACTTCTTCCTCGACCGCGGCTATCACCTCCGCCGCGCCTCCCCTCCCCGTACATCCTCCCTCCACGGAGGTCGGCATGATCAACGGCGACGTCATCGTGGCCGACGAGGCTTTGGTCGCCGCCGCCACCAGGGACGCCGTCATCGCCGCCCTGGCTCAATTTCCTCCCGAGCTCCAGGCTGCCCTCTACTTTCCCGGCGCCTCCCTGGTCTTCCACACCGCCAACGTGCCCCCGACGACGCCGCCATCCGGCCCCCTTCCCTCGACGACCCCCGGATCCGGTCCCATCCCCACGCCGGCCTCCCTCTTCGGCACCCCCTCTCTGGATCTCCGCCTGCCACCGCCGCCGCTCCACGGCGCTGGCGGCGTACCGCCCCTCTTCTCCAGTGCCGGGCATGGCCTCGCATGGTGGCCGGCGTCGGCCGACCCCTTTCCCCGCGCCTCCGGCTGGACGTCACCGTCGCCCCTCTTCACCGCCGTGAGCGACACTTGGGGAGCCGCTCTCTCCAGCCCTCTGCACCAACACCGGCAACCTTCTTGGCCAGGCGGCCTGGGCTTCTTTTCTACAGGTGCATCGGCCCACGTCCTGTGTCCCTCCACGATGGGCTGGCACGGGTCCTTGGGCTGGCCGGATGGACCTCACTGACCGGCGTCCCTACTGGGCCACCCCACCCAATACCTCCTCCACCATTTCCTGCAGAGGATCTGGAGACCATCGCGGCACTACATACTCAGGCAGTAGGGATCACCAACGTCAAGGCGCTCGTTCCGTTTGAACTTGACCAGAAGAGCACCAAGTATCACCAGTGGCGGCGCCTCTTCCTTGTCACGCTCGGCCGCTACGCATTGGCGGACCACGTCACCCTTCCGGTCGACCACTGGTCGGACCCAGCGTGGTATCAGATGGACCAAGTCGTCCTCTCGTGGCTCTACGGCCGCATCGGTCCTGATCTCCTTTCGGTGGTCATGACGGCCGACGCCACCGCCCGGACCGTGTGGCTCAAGCTCGAGGACCAGTTTCTCGGGAACCAGGAGACCCGACTTCTCTACAATGAGGCCGAGTTTCACTCTTTTGTCTAGGGTGACCTCTCTGTCACTGACTACTGCAGCCGTCTCCAGACAATGGCCGACACCCTCGCCGATCTCGGCTCACCCGTCTCCGACCGCACACTCGTCCTCAACATGCTCCGCGGCCTTAACGACAAGTTCAACACTCTTCGACTTGTCATCCAGAACCAGCGCCCCTTCCCCGACTTCGCCAACGCCCGCAACCTACTACTTCTTCACGAGCTCCGCCTTACCAACACGCCTACTACGCCCTCCACTGCCCTCGTTGCTGCTACTCCTCGTCCATCGGCCGGTGGATCCTACGAGGGGAACTCCTACAAGGGCAAGAAGGGTAAGAAGAAGGGTGGCGGTGGTAGCGTCGGTGGTGGCGGTGTGGGTGGTGGTGCTGGTGCTGGTGGCGGTGGTGGTGGCGGTGGCAATCGTCACAACAATGACCGCTCGGCATGCGGTCGTGGGGCCGCTTCTTCGTTCTACAACCCCTGGACAGGCACCGTCCAGCTCTGGCGTTCAGGCGGGCACTCAGCCGCGATTCAGGGCGTCCTCTGGACGCGGCCGCCCCACGCCTCAACGTCAACACGGGGGCGGCCTGCCACTCTGGCGTGCCTCCACAACCTGAAAGTGCATTTAGGCCCTAAGTGATTTTGGTGATTAATGAGTAATAATTATAGAGCTAATATTTCTATTGGAGAATTGTGTACAGATGTTATACAGGTTAAATCCATAAAGTACATGTTTACATGTGTTGGTGTACCCCTCAAAATTGGATATATTGTAAGAAGGCATCAAGACTAGTATTTACTTGTAAATCTTTACTTATTGAGTCGTAGGGATGCCGTACTATAAAGAGGGATGAAATGGAGAAGCTTATAAATGTTCCTAAGTGCTCAAAATAGGTATCTCGAAGTTCGTGTGAGTTTTCCACTCAAAATATACCCTATACAGAACCTATGTCATCAGAACATCCGACGAGGGTCGGAACATCCGATGGTAATCCAGTCTGCCAGTTTTCAGAGCTATCCAGTAAAGGGTCCATCGGAACTTCCATCGAAACATCCGATGGGAGATCAGAGCATCCGATGAGGGATTAACTGCACAACGGCTAGTTTTCGGGATTCCCTATTTAAAGCCGTCTCTAATACCTTCCAAAGGCTGCTGACACTGTTTACAACCTGATTTGAGCCTAATTCATACTGTTCATCATCTCTCTCAAAACCATAACCTTTGTCTCTCTCTTGTTCATCTTGTGAGATCCAGATCTAGAGAGATCAAGGCAACCCAAGTGCTCCACAAATTAGAGATCAAATTTTGAGCACTTAGCGATTCCTACTTTCTTCATTGCATTTGTTACTCTTGGAGGCTTGAAGGGCTCCTAGATGGCTAGGTGTCGCCGGTGAGTCGCCGAGCTTTGTGTGGCGTGCCTCCGGAGTTTGTAAAGGTGCGAATCTACCTCCGCAAGGAAAAGGATTCAACTAGTGAACGCTGGTGAGTGCTTTGTGCTTCGCTGGTAAGGGGGATTAGGGTTTTGGTGATCCGGGCTTTGTGCCTTCCCTAACGGTGAGTAGGATCTCCCTTCAAAGATCCGAACATCGGTAAACAAAAATCGCTGTGTTTTTTGTCTTGGTCTTGATCTGGTGTTTAAACTATTGGTATTGACTTGTTCTGAGTATTCTTGAATAGATCTAACCTTGGTTTTGCGAGAAATCGCTTTTCTCTGAGTTTTCGACAAATTCGAACACCTCGGATCGGAACATCCGACGGCCATCGGAACATCCGACCCAGGATCAGAACATCCGACGAAGGGTGTACTGTACCACGTCGGAACATCCGACGCTGCATCGGAACATCCGACCGACTGGTTACTGTTCAAGTCTATTAATTCCGCAATTTCGTTTTATTAGCCTATTCACCCCCCTCTAGGCGGCATAGCGATCCTTTCACAACCGTCCATTCCGGGGCTGTGGACCCCGATGGCAGGCGCTTCTTGGGACCAACAGTACCTGGCCAGTGCGTTCAACACCATGACGCTCACCCCGCCCCCAAGCGGCCAGGAGTGGTACATGGATTCAGGCGCAACCTCCCACATGACCTCCGATGCTGGTAATCTTACATGCTCCTACCCTCCCAACCCAACTTGCCCGTCCAACATCATCGTTGGCGACGGGTCCCGTCATATCCACGAGTCACCACACTTTCCATTCCCCACATAGACCTCTTACCCTTCGTAATGTCCTTGTTACCCCCACACTCATTAAAAATTTTATTTCTGTTCGTCAGTTCACCACCGACAACCAGTGTTTCGTTGAGTTTGACCCATCTGGTTTTTCTGTGAAGGACCTTCGCACCAGGAGCATCATCGCCCGCTGTGATAGCTTTGGGGACCTCTACTCCATTCGTCCGAGTCCAGGCCCTCATGCTCTTGTCACCAGCACACCCTCCTCCGAGCTCTGGCATCGTCGTCTTGGGCACCCCAGTCATGCCAGTCTGTCTGTTTTAGTGTAACATCCCAAATTTTAAACCCGATTTGGCACGTTAATTAATTTCTTAAAATGCATGATTTAAAGATGTTAAATCATTCATTATTGCATCATGACATCATCACTTCATGCATTGAAAAATAATTTAAACTTTCCAAGTCCTTGCCCTTTGGTGGAAAATTATGGTAATTGGTTTAAATAATATTTTTCTTAAAACCAATGCCCATGTGAGGTTATTTGAAAATAAATTATAAATGTTGGGGAATCAAAATAATATTTCCTAAAAGTATTAATTTGTTAAAAAGGTTTTGGAGAATATAGGTTCTTTGGAAATCAGAAAACTTAAAACCATCCCCTTTCCTCTTCGGCCCAAGCCGGGCCGACCCATCTTCCCTTTTCTTCTCTCCTTCTTTCTTCCCCCTCCCGTTTTTCCTCTGGGCAGCCTGCCACCTTTGACCCATCAATTCCCTCCTCCTCCTCCCTTTCCCTCATAGCCATGGAGCCACCGCCAGGTGGGCCAGCCCTGTCAGTCCCGTCTCCCTCCTCTGTTTTCTTCTTCGCTGCAGCACCGCTGTTCGCTGCGCCGCCGCTGTCCGTCCTCGCTCCCGGGGCCGCCATGGCTCCTTTCCCCACGTATTCCCGCCCCTACACTCTTCCGCCGGACCCCTCTCCGTCCCCTACCCTTTCTTGTCTAATCGCCGGCCGAACCACCCCTCGCGTTCAATGCGTTCGCCTTCACGGCACCGGCCGGAATCGACGCCGGCGACTGCCAACCCGCACGACACATTGATTTCGTTCCGGACGGAGCTCGCCTTTAAATGGGAAACTGCTCCCCCTTTGCTCCCTGCCTTGCGCCGACGCATTTTCCTTCACCCGAGCCGGTGAGCCTTCGCCCCGTTCCACCGCCATCTCCTCTTCTCCTCTTCTACCTCACCCTCACTTTCCTTCGGTTCGACCTTACCCTGGGGTGGCGCAGGTTGTTCCAGTGGAGCCAGCTCCAGGATTAGATTGGAGCTGCGTGGTCCGCGTGTCCTCGGAGCCTGCGCCGTCGCCGCCAACGTGATTCCGCCGCCTGGTCACCCCTTCCGTCCCGGTGAGCTCACCGACCGTGTCTCCCCTCTCCTCTGTTGCTTTCGGCCAAAGGAATCGGGTTTTAGCCCCATCTCTCCCTGGCACCGTGGACACCGTGAGAATCCCGCCGCCGTGTCCCGTTGCGCCGCCACCTCCGTGCATTTCCGGCGCTGCCGAGACCTCTATTGTGTTCGCCGCCCGATACCGCTTCAAGACGCAGCCGCTCGAGCTCTAGTGATCGGGCATCGCCGCCGCAAACATTGCCGCCGCGGGCTCTCTGTTTTTCCCTCTTCACGCTGCTAGCGCTGCCATGTGGGACCCCGGTCAGCCCACGCATCGCGCGACTGCTGCTCCTCGCCAGCGTGGTGCCGTCTTGCGCTCTCTCCATTGGCCGTGAGCCGAGCCGGCCCACCACCGTTCAGCCCCTCCTTTATTTTTGTTTTATTTAGTTTCCGATTAAATCACTTCTTGGCATTAAAGTACTTGCTAAAAATAGTTAGGGCATGATAAAAATTCTGTAAAAATTTGTGAAATTATTTTATTAGTTTCTGAACCCGGGAAAATTATGTATATGCATGTCATGTTTGGAATCCATCTTTGGTTAAATAGATAAGCTCTAGGTGCATCATTTCATGTGCTGAAAATATTCTATAAAAATTCAGGAAAAATACTTTGGAGATTGCTGGACCTTAAAAAGATTATATGTATGCATGGCATCCATCCAGCATCTGTTTTGGGTATGCAAGTAATTTTGAAATGGCATCATTTCATATGTGCATGAGTCATTTAGCATAATACTCCTTTTAGATAAAAAGACGCATTAAAGTTGCTGCATATTTCATTACCTAAAAACAGCGTGACATGAAATATTTTGCTTATGTGTGTCGTATTGTTTGCATATGCATGTGCGCGTTTAGGAGGTCAAGGTCCCGAAGACCCGATCGACGACGTCCCCTTCGCTTTCCCCGGAACCGATCAAGGTAAGTCCCCCTTCGATCATATTGAGAAGCCATTTTCGGTTATTTAGAAAATGTTTACTAGGCTTGAAAATATGCATGCTAGTTTAAAAGATAAATGCCGTATTTGCTAGAATTAGTTATTATGCCAAATAGAAAAGGTAAGAGATATGTTAGGATTAAACCTAAGGCTAAAAATATGAATCGCTTATACTTAAATACCTTGTTGTGGTAGGATAAATGCTTAAAAATCATTTATGCGGAATGATTCAATCATTTGTGTGAAATGAGATGTGGTTGAGAAATGTTTGAGAAAGGATGATATAAAGATAGCGCATCAAGGGTGATGCTTAATAGGAAATGATTTTCCTCTTACCCCAAAACCTTTCCGACTAGGGAGATATTTTGTCGGTTGGTGCAGTGCGGCACCGTTTTGAAACTGGGCTAAAATATCAAATCTCCCCTAGTCTAAGGACTGCTCATCCTATGATCCTATGAACTGAGCCATTACAGTACGACCTCGAGCCCCGGTATGGGACGGGCCCGATCGTTGGCCCTCGTGGTTGATGGTCTTGTGGCGAAACACCGTCTGGGTGCGTAGCCTCTCGAGGGTAAGGCGTACCCACTCTGCAGAGTTAAAACTGTCATGATAGCCGTGCTCGCGGTTATGAGCATGTGAAGGGACTGATTATATGGTAGTTTCTTCATTTTAAAACCGATTTAGAAAAAAAAAGGGTTTTAAAGAAAGGATTTGAGATGAGTAAGGATTTGAGAAGGATTTCGTTTGAGCTAGGTGCCACCGGTGATATTCCGAAATGGGTATCGGCCTATCGGGAAGTGTCACGAGGAAACCGGACCTAGCAAGTTTGAGAAAAGAAAAGAAGAAAGAATTTTGTTCTTGCTATGGCACTGAGGCCAAGTGGCGAGAACCGTTTGAGAAGAGCCCAAAGAAAATGTTGAGATTTAAAGTTTCGAAATTGCTTTGTCAAAACTAGGTTAAATAAATACATTTCCGCAAATAACCTAAGCTCTCCCTGTACTGAACCGCATTTGCATAATTTCGGACTTGCGAGTACAATTTGTACTCACCCTCCTTTTCTCCTCTCTCTTTTCAAAACTTCAACATCTGGCCCATCCGATTATGGCCCGCCTTCCGAGGAGGAGGACCCGGACTACGTCGAGGAGGCGTTCTCCGACGAAGAGTATGAAGATTAGGGTTACGCGTTCCTACAGCCTTCGTGCATGTGGGATGAACAAAATTCTATATGTTGTATTAGGCTTGTATCGTTGTGTACTCTGATTTGCGGCCTGCGAGCCGTTGTATGCGTTTGTACTGGACTATGTTCTGTTTGTAATAATAATATCGTTGGCACTGTTCCGTTTCTGTATATCTGTGTGTACTAGCCATGATCCTTGGGACTAGTACGTGTTTATGCAGGTGGAATCCGATCTTGTAAATCGGGTGCCGACATTTAGCTAGCTCGTCTGCTATCTCCTGTAATAAAGATAAACCAGATACCTTATGTTATGCGTGTCAACTTGGCAAACATGTTCGTCTTCCTTTTGTATCATCAACCTCTCGTGCCACTCGCGCTTTTGATTTAATACACTGTGATCTGTGGACGTCTCCTGTCGCTAGCGTCTCTGGTTACAAGTGTTATCTCATTATAGTTGATGACCGCACCCATTTTATGTGGACCTTTCCCCTTCGCCTTAAGTCCGACACGTTCCCCACCATCTCACAATTTTTTGCCTTCGTCCGTACTCAGTTTGGGACCACTGTCAAGTGCGTCCAAGCTGACAATGGCCGTGAGTTTGACAACTCATCCTCTCGCTCTTTCTTCCTCACCAACGGTGTCGTGTTTCGCATGTCCTGCCCATACACCTCACCGCAAAATGGTAGAGCCGAGCGCGCCATCCGTACCACCAACGACGTGATGCGCCCCCTTCTGTTCCAGGCCAGTGTCCCCCCCTCGTTCTGGGTGGAAGCTCTCCTCACAGCCACCTATCTCCTAAACCGTCGCCTCTCGTCCACACTCACTGAGCCTACTCCTTCCTATGCTCTTCATGGGTCCCGTCCACCATACACCCATCTTTGCGTGTTTGGTTGCGCATGTTATCCCAACCTCTCCAGCACAGCACCCCACAAACTCGCGCCACGCTCCTCCCTTTGCATCTTCCTAGGGTACTCTCCAGACCACAAGGGGTACCGATGCATGGACCTCGCGTCCAATCGTGTTATCATCTCCCGTCACATTGTGTTTGATGAGTCCACCTTCCCGTTTGCCTCGAGTACCTCCGACTCGTCCTCCCCGAACGATCTCGATTTTCTCACTGACTGCGCCGGTCCTCCTATTCCCATTGGAGTTCGCGCTTCGTCTTCCTCTACAGGTACCTCAACTGCCACACCTGCCCCGACGGCGGTCACATCGACCGCCCCTGCCCTGACGGTGGTCATGTCGGCCGTCCCTACACCGACGCCTACTGCTTCTGCCGCGAAAGCGGCCCCGACGGCGGTCATGCCGGCTGTCCCTGCCGTCTCCGCTGTTCCGACCGGCACTTCATCGCGCGCTGCTCCCTTGATGGTATATCGTCGACGCGGCTCGACCTCTACGGCCCCCGCTGCCCCTGCTGGTTCCGCACCACAGGTTACCGCTAGCGGGGCCACTACCGGCGCTTCTTCTACAGTCGTCGTTGCCCAACCGGCTGTTAATGCCTCAGTGGCTCCCGCTGCCCCTGTTGGACCTGCTCCGCAGGCTGTCGCTAGTGAGCCCCCTGCACCTATGGCAAATGACCACCCCATGGTCACCCGTCGCAAGCCCGGTACACAGATCATGCCCCGGAACCGTCTCAATCTACATGTCTCGGCGCTTCCTCCTGCTCCCACGTCGTACCGCGCAGCTCTCGCCGACCCCAATTGGCGGGCTGCTATGACAAAGGAGTTCGAGGCCCTCCACGACAACAACACGTGGGATCTTGTCCCACGCCCAGCTAGGGCAAATGTGGTCACCGGTAAGTGGATCTTCAAATACAAGCTCAACACGGATGGCACTCTTGATCGGTACAAGGCTCGCTAGGTTCTTCGAGGTTTCACACAGCGCCCTGGAGTGGACTTTGGTGAGACTTTTAGTCCTGTGGTCAAGCCAGCCACCATTCGGACAGTTTTTTCACTGGCGATCTCCCGAGGTTGGTCCATCCGTCAGCTTGATGTGAACAACGCTTTCCTCCATGGACTGCTCGACGAGACTGTCTACTGCGCTCAGCCGTCAGGTTTTGTGGATCCCAGTGCCTCGACCATATCGCCTCCTCCTTCAAAGTCTCTATACGGGCTCAAGCAGGCTCCTCGAGCTTGGTACATCACCATTGCCTCTCATCTCCGCTCCCTTGGATTTGTAGAGGCCAAGTCAGATACGTCACTATTCATCTACAGACGGGGTTCTGAGAGTGCATATCTTCTGCTTTACGTCGACGATGTCGTGCTGACTGCCTCTTCGGATGATCTCTTGAGCCGCACAGTGTCTGCTTTGGAGCACGAGTTCTCCCTTAAGGATCTTGGGCCTCTGCATCATTTCCTGGTGTCTCGGTGATTCCGCAGTCCGATGGCTTCCTTCTCTCCCAGCGACAGTACATCGTCGACATCCTGGATCGGGCAGGCATGCTCAACTGCAAGTCCTGCTCCACTCCGGCAGACACGAGCTCCAAGCTATCAGCGGCCGGGCCCTCAGTTGCCGACGCGACACTATCGCAGCTTGGCAGGCGCTCTTCAGTACCTGACGCTCACCCGTTAGGACATCACCTATGCAGTCCAACATGTTTGCCTCTTCATGCATGACCCTCGGGAGCCTCACTTCGCTGCTCTCAAGAGGATCCTGCGGTACCTGCGCGGCACCGTGGAGCTAGGTCTTCTACTTCGTCGCTCTGCTTCTACGAGCCTCACGGTCTATACCGACGCTGACTGGGTCGGCTGCCCAGACACCAGGCAGTCCACATCTGGCTACGGTGTCTTCCTCGGCGACAACCTGGTGTCCTGGTCGTCCAAACGACAGCACATGGTCTCCCGTTCCAGCGCGGAGGCCGAGTTCCGCGCTGTTGCCAACGGCGTCGCCGAGGCCTGTTGGCTTTGCCAGCTGCTCCAGGAGCTCCACAGTCTGCTGCAGCAGGCCACCCTCGTCTACTGCGACAACGTCAGCGCGGTCTACCTCTCCACCAACCCGGTGTAGCATCAGCGCACCAAACACGTGGAGATCAATCTTTACTTCGTCCGCGAGTGTGTCGCTCTCGGACATGTGCGCGTGATGCATGTCCCACGTCGTCCCAGTACGCCGATATCTTCACCAAGGGCCTACCAAGCACAGACTTCCTCGAGTTCAGATCCAGTCTGAATGTCTACGCACCGACCGTTCAGACTGCGGGGAAGTGATTGTGTTTTATTTTGATTGTGTTTTATTTCCTTGGTCGAGTGCTTTGCGGTTGTCTTGTACCAGTCTCGACCGCCCTGTGTGCCGTTCAGACTGCAGAGGAGTGTTAGAGTATATTGGGCCTTGGGCTTTGGGGGACCCGGCCCATCTCATGTACTATCTATATTCCTACCAAAGGCAATGCAAATCAATCTGTTCATTCTCCTAATTCTACAGAAATAATTTTAGTGCAAATAGCATACTTATATATTGTTTCATTTTCTATGTTAGGTTTGAAATATTTTTTACCTCCTTGTTGCTTATTAAATATGTTAGAAACAACAAACATAATGGGCTTATTTGTTGTACATATTTTGTTGCAGGAGTATAAAAGAGACATGATTCACCTCACAGTGTCCTCCAAAAGAAATAATCACCAAGACTGAAGAAGCTGCTAAACCACTTGGATTTGACATCCAAAAGAAAAACTACAAGGTATTCATATTTTTTAGTCTATATATGCAATACTCCCTCCGGTCTTTAAAAAGAAGTCGTTTTGGACATTGGCACGGTATTTATAATACAACTTTAATCATTAATTACAATTGCAATTTATTTTAAAAGATCACAAAAATTATATATTATAGAAGTACTTTTGAAAAGAATCTACCCGTATGATTTACGTGCACTTAATCCAAATAGTTTAAAAGCTTTTATAGATAAAGTTTTTGAACTTTGACTTAGGACAAATCTAAAACGACTTCTTTTTGAAGACCGGAGGTAGTACATCTTAAATGTTGCCATAAGTATCAAACCATAGCCATATTTCAAGTCCTAAACTCCTAATAACATTGTATTTTATTCTTTTCAAGATGCGGATGAAGAACCTGGAAGCAGTTAAGAAAAGGCAATATCAATGTTGCATCGGAGGTAAGTAAAAACAGCCACCTTTAGAAAATGGTAATGGTTTAAACATTAAAAAGGAAAAAGCTTATTCAGATTGTGTTCTATGACAATCTTCAGGTTTTTCAAGAAGCGCCTTCACTACACGTGGTTAGGCTGAAAAAGACAAAGGGTGACACTCTGGAGTTCCCAAAGGTAATAGTCTTAGAGAAATTCTACCATGAGATTTTTTTCTAAGTAGTTCTCCATGTATAAACTATGGAGTTTAAGAAGGAACAAGGAATTGCAATGAACAATCATAGAAACTTTAAGCAAGCAAATTTGGCTTCATAACCATTCAGCACTTAAAAGAAAAACCAACACTCCAGTACAATTTGTCCTTAATCATCTCTGTCTGCAGACACTTCATTCTAGCCACCTCTTGTTCATCGTAAGACAACTTTTACATGCAGGAAAATTCGTACTTATTCTCCCTTGTCATTTAAGCAACCACCAAACCATCACTTGCAAATATTTAAACAGCCACACGCTGACTTAACCAAGAATCGTTTGCAATGTGCCACAGTTCTACGGAACCCTGTCTACCCAGCTGAAGGATGTCATCTGGAAGTGCGACGACAAGGTCGAAGGCAACAACGCCGCACATGAGGCATCATCGTCTCCTCCAGGTTCTCCCCAGCCGGTCGGTGCCAGTTTTCCCCTATAGATAGCTCATGCTTGCTGTAGACTGCAGAAACGATTAATTTTGGGAGCAAGTTCGTTGGTTCATTTGTTGATCGGTAGAAGCTTCGATGAAGCAAACGGGCGGTGAAGCCTGCTCGTGTGCGGATGGAGCTCGGCGCCGCGTTGGTTTATTTATTCATGGGGTAGAAGAAAACAAGAGGCGAAATTGCTATGTAATATTCTAAGATTGTAACGTCGCGACATAATCGTCAGATGCACTACAACACCGAATTGTCCGTTCAGCTTTTTAGCTTTCTTTGGACGATTCGGCAAGATATGTTGTGATGGGCTGCTACTCCTTCCCCCAAGATGTTTGCATGCTATTGCTAGCTCATGGAAATGGGGATCGTCTTGAGCAAACATAAAAGTAGCACTTGCGGTTTGCTCCTTTTGAATTAGGCAGGGAGAGAATTTCACGAGAAACTTCACTTGATATTGCTAGGAGTACTTTGATATAGCCAATACTATATATCCATGGCAAATACTATCCATGACGCGATTGAAGATGCAATCTATTAAAACTGCTATGTAAGTCATTCATAACGGGATTGGATATTTGCGTTAGATGGGCTTTGAATGAATCTGGAGCGGCATGGTGTGTTGAGAGTTAGACCGGTAGCCGTGCGATTGTAGGTGTTCTATGAATCTGGAAGGACCAGTTCCGATTGTAGGTGTTCTATGAATCTGGAAGGACCAGTTCATCTTGATATAAACCCATAAGCATGCGAGAACCATATTAAAAGAATTAAGAGTTCAAGTTGGATTAAATGAAAGAGTCCATCTTAGCTAAATAAATAAATTCAATGGGTGGTGATACACCCACGGTACTGTAGCGCGGCACTGTTCACGTCGGTTACTGTAGCGCGGGCCCGTACTGTTCACGAGGCACTGTTCACACAGGATAGTTAGGGATAAGATTAGTTATGGTATTAGATAAGATCAGTTTGTTAGGGAGGGGATAAGATTTAGAGGTAGTTTCTTAGGGCTTAAGTCTTCTATCCCTATAAAAGGGATGGTCATGTATCTTCTTTTGGCATCCAATCAAATGAATCAAAATTGAGAGTAGATCTCATAGGCGGTGGCTCCGATAACAGCTAAGACGTCGCCGACGATAAACGGCCGTCTCGCCCGCGTCAAGGGCAGTATCAATTTGGTATCAGAGCCGGACGATCCCTCGGGATGGCGCTCCGCTCTTGGTACTTCGAGCGGCGTGCTTTCGACCCACCCGGTTCAGACCTCTACTACGAGCGGCTCAAGAAAGAGCAATCCATCGGTGACCTCGTGGATCTGAAAAAGGGTGAAGACCGCGTCAACGACTACGCTCGCGAGTTCCAGCGGCTGCTTAGCCGCGCACCTCGGATGAGGAGAGAAGACGAGATCGATGCCTTCATCGCGGGTCTACCGGCGACATCGGCAAGAGATGTTCGTCGTGCTCGGCCGTGTGACCTTATTGACGCCATATACTTGGCGCGTGAGGCAGAGCGCGAGGAAGATGTCCGGATCGCGAAGGTGGCACCGGCCCGACGTCGTCCGGCGTTTAGTTGCGGGGCTGCCGAGCAGGCCAAGGCTAGCGCGACACAGCTGACGACGCCCATCACCAACTTGGCAGCAAAGATCGACGACCTCACCAAGAAGGTCGAGGACCTCGTCAAGGTGTTCGACAAGACGGTGGCGGCACCTGCCGATCCAGCGCAGGAGATGTCCGACGCCAACGCGGCGCAAGCTCTCACGAGCGCGCGCCCCGAGATCGGGACCAACGACGACATCGGCAACACCGACGTCGACGACGACACTGAGTAGCACGAGGAGGACGGCGACAACGGCAGCAACCCCAACGTCAACGACAAGACTGAACAACGTGAGGAGAACCTGACCGATGCCATGCCCGGCAAAGCGGCATGGCGTCGGCGACGAACGCCGGGTGCTACCGATTCATGAAGGTCCGGCCAGAGCGACCTCACTGCGTCTGGCCCTTCGTCACTCCACGTCTTCCTCCACGCCAAGCACACCCTCGGCGACCACGACATCACCATCATCACGGCTCGCCCGTGCGCGCCATAGGACGCGTCTTTGCGGCTTCAACATCGACGTCAAAACCTCAGACGTCGGCGTTTCAACCTTGAGGACAAGGTTGATTCGAAGGGGGGAGTATTGATACACCCACAAGATCGCGCGACAATCGCTCACGTCGGTTCTTGTAAGGCTGGCCCGTCATCGCTCACGAGGCAATTCTCACACGGGATAGTTAGGAATAAGATTAGTTATGGTATTAGATAAGATCAGTTTGTTAGGGAGGGGATAAGATTAGTTAGAGGTAGTTTCTTAGGGCTTAAGTCTTCTATCCCTATAAAAGGGATGGTCATATATCTTTTTTTGGCATCCAATCAAATGAATCAAAATTGAGAGTAGATCTCATAGGCGGTGGCTCTGATAACAGCCAAGACGTCGCCGACGATAAACGGCCGTCTCGCCCGCGTCAAGGGCCGTATCAGGTGGCTATTTAACTAATGCTTGCATGGTAATCAAATTCTTTCTGTTGGAGTTGGTCCATGTGGCCTTTTCAGAATTTTTCTCATTTAAATATAGCCATGTTAGAGCATCCCCAGCAGGGCCTCCAAATTTCCCTCTATCACTACAAGATGCGCATAAGATATCACTACAATTGCAAATTCCCTCTCACATACATCAAGTTCCCTCCTGCTGCATTTGAAAATTTTTGAAATAGAGGGGGATTTGGGGGGTGAGATGGGGATGCTCTTAGTATTTCAGCAATTTATTTTTTGTTTTTTAGCCGAATATGAACAGAGTAGTACTAGAACACTTCATTCATGCAGTTGGTTCCTCTGACGATAAAATATTTCCGAAAAGAGCTCATTTGCACCAGGTACACAATGATGGCTAGCTTGATTTTATATCCCACATTTTAACTTCTATTAATCTATCATTTTTTAATACACCCCTCATAGGTTCATATTTCTGCCTGATTCATATAGTCCTAGCATTTGCTCTTTTAATTTATTGTTGGTTTGATTACTTTATATTGAAATTTGTTAGCCTGCATGCAAATTAAATGCTACTCCTATATTCAAGGGTCTTTATTCTCAGAATTTAAATATGCTATCCATAAACTATGAAGCTTTGCATGTAGGGGACACATTCATAAAGGTTATGAAGCTTTACAGTCAATGTTCCGTTGCAACGCACGAGCATGTTTCCTAGTATACACACACGCGCGCGCGCGCGCAAAAATGCCCGTGCGTTGCAACGGGAGAAATAAAAATTCTCGCACATGCAAAACACGTTGGAGATAACATTTCATCAATCACTCGTTAGTGGTTTAGGCCATTAGATTTAAAATCACAAGTTCATGTGCTCTAGCTGTGAGGTAATGTAAAAGAAAAATAAAAATCTAACATAGCTAATTGCATTCAACACAAACTGCAATGTATTGTATTTAATAACTGCATTGCATTTAATAAATATTGATGTATTGCTTAATATTTTTTGGCACGTGCAATTGTGCAAACCATGTTTTTCGCAATATATAGTTTTCTCAACATATCATATAGATGCTAAACCATACCTTTGGTGTATAAGAAACTGAATTGGCTACACATAACAACTAAATTTCTCATACATACTTGACAAAGGAAATTAATCTTTCCATGTGAAATAGAGCTGGAGTTTCTTGACCTTGCTCATTTTCCTGAACTTCAGATGCTGGATATTCTTCATGGTCTGCAGGTAAATGTGATTATTGCTTTAGGCATAGAACCTTAGATGCTTTGCACAATGCTGTAATTTAAACTGAAAATAAAACTCTAGTTGGGCTTGTTTTATCTCATTTTAGGGGATGTTTAATTACAGATAATTATATGTACTGTAGTAGAGTGAATTCGAAGGTAAAACTCTTAGAGCATCTTTAGTAGCTTCTCTATATTTCGTTCTCTATATCCCTTCTCTAAATCACTATTCATTCCCTATATTTCCATCATCTCCAGCAGAGTCTCTATTCTCGAAAAGATATAGAGATTCTCTAGAGAGTCTCTAAATATAGAGACTTTGGGGAGAGTCTCTAAATTTAGAGGCTGAGATAGAGACCCTGCTGGAACGTTATAGAGGCTGAGGTTGTCCGCAATAGTGTTTTACGGAATCGTTTAGAGACCCACCTAGAGATGCTCGATAGAAACCAAGCATGGTTCTCCCAAGTGTAAGTGATGCCCTTGCACCAGCTGTACATAAAGCAGAACTTCACCATTACTGTTTTTCCATACCCAAGAGCCCAAGACTACAAAAGTAAAGGTCTTGAAGGTGCTACCATCATCAGCAAACTTGATGAAGGCAAAACGCAAGATTGAATGTGGTCACCACAGATACGACAATCTACCACCTATAGATAAACAAGAGGATTGATATTAGATACAAAGAGCTAAGATAGCCATATTTATGCAGTATAACCGGTATGAAATTGCCATTTTTCAGCGGTTATTATTCAATCCTCATTCTAATTATTTAATTAAATTTGGTTAGAAATATGCAAGCCAATTTCATTTGCTAAGCCCAAGTACAAAAAACTGTTCAAATTCAGAAAATAGTGTAACAGTTCCCTTTCAACAAAGATATGAAACATTTGAACTAAGGTGCCGAATGTCATGCCAGGTCATGCAAACCACCATTATGGCCTTGGCTGGTATTTCCACTCTTCTATGTATTTTTTAACTCAGTGATAAAATGGAGCCGATGGCAATAATTATTTTTTATAAATATTGTCATACTCACATAAACACTAAAAATGCTACACATGCACTGCCATATGTCATATTACACCTGGCTCCTCTATGTAACCTATGTTCAGACATTACAATAAAATCAGAGAAAATAAACATTCTGAGAGTGTGAAATATTATATACCTATCTGGCCAAGCAACACGATTTAATCATTAGCTTAATCCCACAATGAACGTCACACCGGTCTAAACACACAAGGAAAACCACCGTCCCTACGTCTGTGGCTACCATCTCAGTATCGACATCTTCCATTATCCTTCTTGATCAATACATGCAATGTCAAAAACAGATCATCCTGGGTCAGATAAAAGCATGAACCTTTGCATAAAAATGAAATGGAAGTGGTGAAAGAGAACAATGCAACACACAACACAACAGGATTTTATATTGTTTTTCTTATTTTTAACACATTTTTCAAGAATCATGTAAGCAATTAAGCACAATTACTTGCACCACAGACATGTTTTTTTAGAAACCAAGAAAAATTATATCAGCTTTAACACAATCAATTTTCTAACATATGTATAACAAAGCAGAGCCAACCAAAAATCTATACAACAAATACACTGCTCCAAACTATAAAAACTAAAAAAAATGAACTCCTTCAGTTTTCCCAACACTTGAATTTATAATTCGTGGTAAATCAACAAAAAAACATAATTTACAAGTTGGATCGATCCTTGGAAGTGACAAAAGGTATTACATCATTCAGAATATTTCTCTTTTAACTGTTAATACTATATTACAGCATACATCATTCCTAGAACATATAATGATATGAACCATGTTAGGTTTAATCTTGTCATTAGCTTTTGCATGTTTATTTATTTGCATACATCTGTAACTAGAAATAATGCGCAGCGGCAGATCAAGTGCATAGCAGCAAAACGTGTGAGACTAGTGAGCTGCTGTTGCCTTGAGCCGGCACGTACGCACGGTGTGAGACCATACCGTGTGACACGGTAAGTGCATACATGTGTGAAGTGCATAGGAGATAGACATGATCAGGAGAGATGTAACTGCATGTGAACGTGTGGTGTGGAGGTGCATGAGCTGCAGTGCGCACGGAAGTGATTTTCGTGGCGAAGGAATAGGTCTTGCGACCTGGGCTCATGCATGGAATCTGCACGTTACCATGGTGGCGTGAGACTCGCTGGCCACATGCGGTCATTAGCCCCTTGATTAGTGTGTGCATGGTCATTAGTGGTGGCGTGAGTTTAGGATCATGGCGTGAGTTGGCTGGCTCTTATCACTTTGCATGTACGTTTGAGTATATATATGAATGGAAAAACGACGTGAGCTGAGAGGGCGTCGACCAGGAAAATACAGCTAGTTTGCTTGTGCTGTTTCGTTCTTGTGTTTGTGTCCACCAGAGTAAGTGAGTGTTTTGTGATAAACACTTGCTAAAGTGAGGAGTGATTCCAACAAATCATACATTCCAATAACTTAGATGACAAATTTAATCTTCGGAAAGTCACAAAAGGCAAATCTGCATATAACTTTCTTGGTAGCCAATTTTATTGGAAGTTAGATAAGTTAAGTCAAATACCAGAGAGAATAGGCGGAGGATCCTCTTTGCTTACTCTGCCCTTCGCTGCTACCTTACATATTCCAAGCACGATCCTAACAAAAGTGAAACATCGGTCACATACATTCAATCATACCAAAAGCAACACATTGAGCATTATACTAAAATAAAACTTATCCCTCTAAACATTAATCTATATCAGCACTATGAAATCACTCTTTAAATCTTCATATCAATCAATTATGATATGCCATTAACATGGTTAAAATCTGGAAAAGCATCTCTTCCTCCTTCCTTCTCCCTCCACTTTCCTGGCTGGCTCCCTTCCTCCTCCTCCTCTGGTCGTCCCTCTTCATCCTCTTCTTCCTAGTTGAGCAGAAGGAAAACAGAGAAGGGAGAGGCAGCACTGGATAGAAGAAAGACCAGGCCGACACTGGCATCAGGGTGTTGGGGAGGGCGAGGCGTAGAGCAGGGAGAGGAAGAGGGAGGCGCTGTGGAGAGAGGACTTACCAGGGCACCTCCTCAACGGCAGCGGCGGACGGCGCGGATCGGAGCAGTGCTCTGGTGGCCTGAACGGCGTGGCGGCATCGGGGTAGGGTGCGGCCTGCTTGGCGGCCAGATTGGGGAGGTTACGGGAGGGAGAAAAGAGAGGCGATGTCAAGGAGAGGAGGGAGGCAGGCGGCGACGTCGTGGGGGGAGCAAGAGCAGGTGATGTCGAGAGGAGGAGAGGCAAAGAGGGGAGGTGGCATTGGCGGCGTGGGGGAGCGAGAGGAGGAGGCGGCATTGGGGAGCGAGAGGAGGCAGACGGCGGTGGCGGCGTGGAGGAGCGAGAGGAGGCGAGGACTGTGGAGAAGGCGCGGCGGCGGCAAGGGAGAGGACGGCGACGGCGCGTCTGGGCCGGGGGGAGTCAACAGCGGCGGGCAGGGCGAGGAGAAGGAGAGAGAGCGGCGGTAGAGGAGAGAAATAGGGAGGGCGGGCGGGCTACGTGCGCGAGTAGGGACATAACAAGCAAGTCTCTTTCCATATATCTTCTTGAAAGAGCAACAACCAGAACAGTTTCTGTTATATAGTCGATAGAAGACCAAGAAAGATTCTCACGGCGTAAAACACACGAACCTTAACAATCACAAAAGAAAAAATGAATTATGATTAGTGCTGGAAACAAATAGGTGGTATTAGTAATATATATAGTTTTTGTCTACTCTACTGTATCTAGCATTACAGTTAATAAGAGTGCGAAATCCGTAATAGAGTAGCGCCATGCGAACATAAACGAGTGAAAACAATGTTAAATTGCTAGGTCGCTTGTGAAATTGTGATGGCTGTTGTAAAACAGGTGAACCGTGAATGAATTCACTTGTCCACGCGAACCACAGCCAGGACGTTCCCGTCGCCGCCCCCGGCGACCTCGCCGGACGCCGCAGCCGCCTTCTTCCAGCACTCGTGCTTCCGGCACTGGCACTGCGCCGAGCGGGTGCTCACCGCGCTGCCGAGCCGCGCCAGCCTCGTGCTCCCGCCTCCCTCCTCCGCCTCCTCCACTTCCTTCCCCGCCGCCGCGGTTCTCCTCAGCCACAGCTCCCTCATCCTCGCGCGCACCTCGCACCGCGCCTCCTCGTGCACTTCCGCGCCGCAGAAGCCGCACCGGCCGCAGCCGGCGGTGCCGACGGCCGCCTTCGCAGCGCGGCGCGCCTCCCGCACGCTCTCGGCGCGCTCCCAGCTCAGGGCCAGCGCCACCGCTTCGTCCAGCGCCATCGGCTGCTGCGGCACCACCCAGTCCTGGAACTCGGGGCGGAGGCCGTCGACGAACGCCGCCTTCAGGAACGCGTCGGGGACGTCGGCGCCGCCGTCCGGGCACCGCCGGAGGATCCCCTGCATGCGGAGGTGGTACCGTCGGACGGCCTCGTCGGGGCGCTGCCGGAGGGACATGAGCTCGGCGCGCGCGCGGTCGGCGGCGCCCGTCGGGCGGAAGAAGTCGAGGAAATCGGCGCGGACGGCGCACCACGATGGCGACGAAGATGAGGCGGAGGAGTCGCCGACCGTGAGCTCGTACCACAGCGCGGCGTCGGCATCGAGGGACGCCGGGAAGATGCGGGCGGCGTCTGCCGTGGAGGCGGCGTTGTTGGCACGGCAGACGCGGTCGAAGCGAGCGAGGTGGGCGTCGGGGCACTCGCCGGGGTCGCCGCGGAAGACGGGGAGGGGAGCGACGGCGACGTAGGAGAACAAGTAAGAGGGCGGCGCGGAGACAGACGCGGCGGATGGCGAAGGGGTGAGCTCCTGGGAGGCCTGGCCGGCGGAGGCCGGGGTCGGGGAGCGGCGGCGACGGAGGTGGAGGCGGAGGCGGCCTCGGCGGCGGCGGCGGCGTGGCGCGTCGTGGTCGGAGACGGAGAGGTCGCTGGAGGCGCGGCCCATGGCTGCAAATTTGCGTCCGTGTGGTGCGGATGGGAGATGCGAAAGCGAAGGGAAGGAAAATGATCCTCGAGAGTCGAGTGTGACTGACCATGGAGGCGCGATGGTTCGGTTTAAATGGCGGCGGAGGTGGTTGCTGCACGATTTGACCGTTATTACATCCAAATTGCCAATGAACCGTTTAGTTAGGGGAAAATTAGAAAAAAAAAAAAGCATCATAAAAAAACTGCTCCAGTAGGTTCCCCACACATGAAAACATATGATATAATCCTGTTCCACACTTGCATTAATAGTAAATTTGTATAGAATCGGTGAAGTGCAGACAAAAAATTTTGCCATATACATATGTGTATACCATGAATTTATTGTCTGAATTAATCAAAATTGACAGCTATTAAATAGTATACTCCTAAAAATACTTGTACTCTACGACGAATATTACGATGAATGGAAGCATGAAAGACACTTGTGGTTGCTATTGCCTTGGTCGGATAACAAATTTAACCTTAACTAGTGCAATGCCCGTGCTCTGCCACAGAACTAAAGGGGAGAAAGGGTGGTTTAACTTAGCAATGACATGCATCCGATAGTTCGTATTATGATTTAAGAAATTCATCATAACTAAATGGAAAATGTATACAAAAGTAGGCCATCATAGATACCTTCTTTGCCTTTTGTGGATTTGTTGCTTAGAGGCTGAGACATTATATGAAACTTTCTTCTTAACAAAGTAATTACGCTATTAAGAAATCCAATGGTACGAATCAGTAATGCATATTTCAACCCGCTATTCATACAAAAATAGGAGCTTTATTATCTTCTTTCATAAGAAACAGAAATAATAAAAAATTAAATCATAAGATGGATTATTGAAAAACAAATAACTTAGAATGCAACAACTATTTTTATATATAGACACATGGACAAACAATCTGACTATCAATGCACTATGTGTTGTATTGTATGTATATTATGTAGTGTTTAAATTTCAAGTGCCATCAGCTATGTGTTGTGAGACATTGAATTGCATGGCTAGTATGGACAATTAGCTACAGAAAAAAAAAGGTTGGAAGGGTTTGGGGTGAAAGGTAGGCACCTCTGCTGGATGGATTACTATTTAGGACAAATTTTGTTCCACAGTTTACACTCGTTCCTTAATTCTGCTACAAAAGTGGAGATGTGATGGAGGCTACTTTATATAAACTATCCATGTTCTATTATATAACAGGGTAAATCTGTCTATTGATCATTGAAACCTGTAGTTAGGTAGTTCTGAAATGCTTCCTTGTTAGGTGACTTGGGCATGTTGAGAAAAAATGAAAGATTTTGTTAGGATGGTGTTGCTTCAAAAGGGATGTTCTCAGGTCAAATCTGAACTGTTTAAGTTTATACTTGAAAAGTACAATGCCCGTGCTTTGCAACGGACCTTAAGGGATCAAAGGACACATAATTTTAGTGAAACATTGTCTAGCTTCACACTGTGCACATCTGACGTTTCAGTGAATAACTATGAAACTGTAGGTCTATGATAGAAAATCAGTGAATAACTGTGAAACTGTAGGTCTATGGTAGAAAATCTTGCCGCCATGTTGCTTCTCAGAAGTTAATCAATATGCTTTACAGCAGGTTCCTACTTCTTTTGTGAACACTGATGTGATAAGAACTCACTCCCAATGTTATACTTCCATTTACTATCTCTGGTTCGAACTCATTCCAATGGAACACATCATGCCCAATTAAAGGTTTATAACTCAGTGAGAATTCCAACAACCAAATTGCATTAAAAAGGGAACCTTATGAACAGTTCAAACAAATATTTTTACATGATATCAAATTTTGACATCTGAGACTCAAACCAACAAACATGCAACTCTATGCTGCTTCTAATAAATTTATGTGTTTCTCGTTATACTGCCAAATCCTATGGGAAAAGGCACCAGCTTGAATACTTTACATGGCATCAAGGCTTCTGTTGACGGTTGAGATAACGATCTCAAGTCGCTAAGGTTCTTGAAGATTGAGATAGGAGACACGCCGAGCAACCACGAACAGGAGACAAGGGTTTTTATCCTGGTTCAGGCCTCTCGGGAGAGATAATAGCCCTACGTCCAGCCTTTCTTATATATCAGAGGAGATTACAAGAGGTGGCTCGGCGAGACGAACAAGTCTCGACGAGATTACGGTGTAAGCTCTAAGCCAGATGCTAAAACGTAAATTGAGATGCCAGGGTGACCAAAAAACCTGCCCTCTACACGCCGTAGGGGCTTGGTTTATATAGTGCTGAGTAAACCGACCTACCGAGGGAATATCGGACCGGGCTAACTACGAGATCGTAACGAACTCAACGTGCCAAATATATCCCGAGGCAGATAAGGCATACTCCTAGTCTTGAGGATCACGACTTCTGCTCTAATCCGAGAAACCACGTCCGGGTCTTCACGTAGCCGCGCAGAACTCTTGTTCGAGTCGGACTCAAACACGATTCCTTGGCCGTTACGCACCATGCCAGCCAGAAGTCATTCGGCAAGACGATATGGGCGGATAGAACCTTCGAGGAGCTAGGCCCTGGTAGGTTGATTCGATTGGGCCGTCGTGAGTGGGCCATGGCAATGGGCGTAATTCTATCCCCGACGCCTAGCCCCCGAGACTCAAGTGGAAGGATTCACTAGAGTGGGTCTTCCTCTTGAGACTCCAAGTCGCGAAGAGGAAATTTTGTTGCTACAAAGGCGTGTAACAAGCGGCCAAACAGGTTATGGTTCAACCGAACCGGACTTGTTCAGACCGAATGACCGATCAATACCGAGCAACTCATGTTGCGTCGAGCGAGAATCACATCTGCCCGGCGAGCACTCAACCTTCAAGCAGACGCTAGCTAGAAAATAGCCGTTAGCGGACTCCATCGGTAACTTCACATCACATTGCGGTGAAAAGCAACGACCGTTTTACCTAGCCGTTCTGATAAAACTAGCCGTTTCATGGAAAACCGTTCTTAGCTGCTCGTTTAGGCCTATAAAAGCACCCAAGCCGCCCATGCCACCCACTGCTCTCGCGCCTTTCCTCTCCTAAGCCCTAATTCCAACCGCGCTCAACATCAACCAGCCAAACTCCACCCGAGAACTTGTTCGTCCAACCCTGGGGATCGCTATGGCCAAATTCCTAGCCACTAGCTTGACCGAGGAGGACATGAAGGCTTGGGAGGAGGAGGGCCACATCGACGCTGGTAGCTGGAGGTTGCCCGGGGAGGAGGAAACTCCGGAGCCGCTGGAGGGAGAGTTCGTCGCCTTGAGCATTCGCCTTTGTTGGCCGAGGTCTCCAGCGACCATCGCCGAGGCCTTCTTAAACATCAGCGGATTGGAGGTAACAAACCTCAATCCGAACTCCATCCTCCAGATGGCCGTTTTTGCACACTTGTGCGAAGGCTATCTGGGTATTGATCCGTCGGTGGGGCTGTTCCTCCATTACTACACGGTAACGAGGAGCAGCTCCGACGCTTCGGCGCTTGGGTGCTACTACCTCAAGCTCCGGGCCACCGCCGACGACGCGCCGTACCCCCGCCCACCGTTGCTCGACTCGATGGGTGCGTGGTGGACGAGGTGGTTCTACACTAGGCGGAGCGACGACAGCAAGCTCGTCTTCACCGGGAAGGCGCCGGCGAAGGGAACGCCAATGCCTCGGCCAGAGATGACCGCCGAGGACTGGTACCTGACGAGGAAGATCGCATCCCTCGTGAGCCTCGGGCTTACGGGCAGGGAGATCATCCGGGACTTCATAGCGAACAGGATCTGTCCGCTGCGGAGAAGACCCTATCCCTTCTACAAGATAGAGGGATGGGAAGACATCTCCAGGGAGAGCACAGGTAAGTGCCTTTAAGACTCAACCTTTTTTTGATGCTTCTTCCGAACAGAAACTGAGAGGACTTTCTACTCGGGCAGAAAAACCTACCGACGCATGGGTGACCGAGCGGGTTGACGCCATGCTGAAGGTAGCGAAGAAAGACGGCGAGGTCACCGGCGAGGTGGCCTACACCTGTCCGCGGAACGTGCTCGTCCGCACATCCGAGGTAAGTTGCTCGAACCCTCGTCTGTGCCTCTGGATTTGCACCGTTGTAAATGCTAACACTTTACTTTCCGAATACGCAGGAGGACCAGCTGATCCTCGGAGGGATAGTGGAAGAACTCTCTGGGTCGGAGAAAGAGAAGGCGAAGAAGGGCAAGGCCAAGGTGGCCACAAAGCCCAAGGTGGCGACCGAACCTACGCGGAGCTCGCCGCGACATGGCGGCCGCCATCCGCCGAAGAGACCATCCGCGGCGACGGAGCGCGCCGAACAGACCAAGCGGGTGCGTGGTCAGCCTAGCGGGAAGAGACCAAGTCCTTCCCTCCTCACCGAGCAAAGCGACGAAGAGGTAAAGAACATGACCCTTTGACTTAGGCGTTACACGCGGGCTCACCCGGGCCATATGGCATGGCTGCGACAGGTCGCCGAGCAGAGGAGGTTCGAAGAAGAAGTCGCGCGCAAGGAAAAGCTTCTTGCGCTGCGCAAGAAGAGTGCTCAGCTCAGCAGAGAGCTGAGTTCATCGCCGCGAACGCCCAGGGGCCAAGGCGAACAGGCCGCTAAGGAGCCCCCGAGAAGGAGGCGGAAAGTTCCAGCGAGGAAGATCAAGATCAAGCCTTCCACGGCAGGTATGTAGTAATGAATCTCTTTGACCTTACACACTTTCTGACCATGTTGGGCTTAACATCCTCTTATTCATCAGCCGTCCAGGAGGAGACCGTCACGGACGACGTCGAGACGGCGCTCGAGCGATCGTTGCTGCCCGAGCATCCACACGGTGCATCGCGGCGAGGAGGCCGCCAACCTCAAGGCGACGATCGGCGGCATGGAGCTGCTCCGCCAAGCTCAATGAAGCAGCTCGACGCGCTCAAGGGCGCGTGGAGAGGCTGGAGGCGGAAGAAGCGGCGGCGCGCCACGGACAGGGGGCTAAGGCAATGGCTCATAAGCTGCCGGGTGGGACCGAAGCGGCGGTCGCCGGAGCACTCCGTCAGCGGGCGATCCATCCTCGAGGCGACGGAGACGATCGACGAGCGGCGAAGTTCCGCCGCCGAGTACAAGAAGAGACCCGAGCGAGCAACGCAAGTTGCCTGCCGATGGAGGCTTCGGTGTCGTCCGGTGGAGCGGCACCGACCTTGCCCGAAGGTGACCGGGCAGAGGAGGAAGAAAGGCAGGAGCGGGGGGACGAAAGCGCTTCGCCGGTCGCCCCTGCTCCCGAGCAGAAGCGCTCCCGCAGGAAGAAGGAGCACAGAAGACGGCGGCAAGAGCAACGCGCCAGTCTCATCCCGCACAGGCGAGGATTCGTGACGCATGGTCTCGAAGATCGCCTGCGACGGGGGCTGAAGCATCGGCTTGGCAAGGTAAACCCCCAAAACCAAACCTAGTTCAGTTGAGCTATATCATCGTAAAGCGGCTGACTTGTTCTTCTCCCTCAGATCTTCAAGGACACCATGGAGGAGCTCGAGGACGGCGTCACCATCGAGCGGAGCGCCGTACTGGCGTCCCTCCGGGAACACCTCCAGACGAGGGAGCTGGTGCGAGCCCTCAGCACTAGCCCAAAGCCGGGTTTACCAAGGCAAAGCGAAGAAGCTCAAAGCCGAGCTAACCCGAGAGGCGTTCCTCCGAGGCTCTCTTAAAAAAGCCGAGGAGCTTAGGCTGAGCCGCCAAGGCGAGCAGCACCGCTGAAGAGAAGCCGCCGCAAGTGGCTCGAAGAGCAGCTCGCCGACGCGGCCCCATTGGCGGAAGGCGCTATGCGCGACGCCAAGAAGCTCAAGGCCCACTTGCCAAAGAAGAGCCGACATCCGCAGACTCAGTGAAAATCTCAACCTGTGGGCTTCACAGAAGAGATCGAGGAGATCTGTGGGATGGCGGTGAGGGCGATCACCGCGGAGAACAAGGTCAAGGAGGCTGGGCAGGCATCTCAAGACCGTCGAGCGGCCGAGCTAGTCGAGCAAGACTCGACCGACATTTCGCACAAGCGCCAAGACCGAAGAGGTCGAGGCCATCCGGGCAGAAGCTGTGGCACAAGCCAAGCGGAACAAGGAGGAGATCGAACGCCTCCGAGCTGAAGCCCGGGAAGGAATCAAGGCTCAAGGTGAAGTCGTGCGCCTTAAGTTAGAAGTCGAGGAGCTGAAAGAGCAGCTTGCTCCTAAGTAGCACCACGGCTGTAACCCGAAGGGGACTTTTGTACCTGCACTTTTGATTAATGCAAACTTACCTTTTTCCTGCAAAAAAGAGAAGTAAAAGACAAGAACGAACAGGAAACTAAGAGCAGGGCACGAAAGCGCGAGAAAGTTTGGAAAAACCGGTAGCATGCTTAGCCTAACTCCCAGCCCTCGTTGTGCAGCTGTTCGAGAACCTGAGTTTGCGAACTCGAACAGGTGCACAAGAGAAAGAGCGACACCCTAGCCCCCGTTACGGACGATGCTCGAAGACCTAAGATTGCGAATTCGAGCATGTGCGTAGAGAGATAGAGCGACACCCGTATCCTGTTCGACTCGTTCCACAGACTGCTCGTTAACGTAAGTTAGGCAATTCCAAGGGTAACCGAGCAAGGAAAGTGCATCTGCCGCGGAGGGCTTACGAGAGCGGGCTTTGCCATGTGGTTGTGCCGTGAGCGGTAAGTGCCTCTGCCGCGGAGGACTTACGAGAGCAGGCTTAGCCGCGAGGCTGGATGTCGTGTTACGTAACTCTGAGTTTAGAAACTTGTTGAAGCTAGATATGAGCAGGGAAAAATCCTTAAGATTGCGGAGCCGAGTGTTCGCAAGGCCGGGCAGCCATCAAGTGTTACCAGAGAGGGTAGTCTTGACAAGACAGAGGTGTGAAAAGGCCGCAGAGAACCGTGAAGATTTCACTATGAACGGATTTAACTTTACATGGAGCCCGACAGACTTGGACGAACAAAGGCGCGAAATTTCACGAAAAGCGCGAAGTTAAGCAAACAGAGAAAGACCTACACAAAGAACTTACGAAGCTGGTCGATGTTCCAAGTGCTGGTCAGCTCTCTCCCGTCCTCCATTGCCAGGCGAACAGCTCCCGGACGAGCAGTGGAAATGACCGTGAACGGGTCCTCCCAACGAGGAGTTAGCTTGTTGGCATTGGACAGGTTCTGGACACGGCGCAGAACGAGGTCGCCCGCCTGCAAAGCCCGTGGTCGAACCGATTTGGCAGCGTGCCGGCGAAGATCTTACTGATAGCGCGCCATTCTGACTTGTGCCCGGTCGCGTGTGCCTTCGAGGAGGTCGAGATCGAGTAGGCGCTCTTGCTCGTCGTCAACCAAGTTGACCGAGCTCGTCTTGAGGCTAACCGAGTACTATTTCGGTGGTAGGATGGCTTGCGCCATAGACCAATTGGAAAGGAGTTTCCCGGTTGCGGTGTCAGTAGTCGAATCGCCTGAAGGATGTAAGAACTTCGTCGACCGAACTTTGTTGTGATCGCGGAGTGCCGCGAACACGCCGCCGCTTGATACCCAGGACGATCTGTCCGTTAGCTCGCTCGACTGCTCCATTGCTCTGTGGATGTGCCACGGAGGCAAAGCAGACCTTGGTGCCCACTATTCGCAGATTCCCGAATAGCTCGTCAACTCGGTATGCCGTTATCCGTGATCGCTTATGGGGATCCCAAAGCGCGTGACCACGTTGCTTTTGAAAAAACGCACAGCCGTTTTGGCGTGAAGAGACGACACAGGCTCTGCCTCAATCCACTTTGTAAAAGTGTCGATGGCGATAAGCAAGTGTGTGTAGCCCTTATACCCCTTAGGGAATGGGCCGAGCAGATCCAGACCCCATGTGGAGAAAGGCCAAGATGGGGGGATCGTTTGGAGCTCTTGGGCGGGCTTATATGCCTTCCGGGCGTGAAATTGGCAAGCCTTGCACTTTGTCACGATCTCCCGGGCATCGTAACGCCAGAGGCCAAGAATAGCCCATGCGAAACGCTTTGCCGACCGTAGTTACGAAGGAGGCGTGGTTGCCGCGAGCACCTCGTGTATGTCCCTAAGAAGGAACACACCCTCCTGTTGCGAGATGCACTTGGAGAGGACTCCCAGAGCACCTCGACGGTAAAGGATGTCGTCCATAAGCTGGTATGAACTAGCACGCCTTGTAAGCCGGAAACGCTCGGCTTCGTCGTCGGGCAGGGTCCCATCTGCAAGGTACCGAACAAATGGCGCTGTCCGATCCGCACCGCTTTCGATAACGGAGACAAAGACCACTGCCTCGATTGCCTCGTCCGGAGACGTGATTGAGAGCTTGTAAAGGTGCTCGACGAGCACCCCTGCCGGAGCCGGTTCTCGTGAGGATCCATACTTGGATAGCTGGTCGGCCAAGAAGTTGTCCTTCCTAGGCACGAAGAGCACTTCGAAAAATCGAAAGTGCCTGTCGACGGTTGGGATATCGACCCAAGTCAACCAAGGTTCTTCAAAGAGGAGATAGGAGACACGCCGAACAACCACGAACAAAGAACGAACAGAGAGGCAGGGGTTTTATCCTGGTTCGGCCTCTCGGGAGAGATAATAGCCCTCGTCCAACCTTTCTTTATATCAAAGAGAATTACAAGGAGGAACTCGGCGAGATCAAGAGTCTCGGCGAGTAGTATGCTGAAAATCTACTGCTAAGGGTCTAAGCTAGAAGCTAAGATGTAAAACTCAATGCCAGGGATCCCTCTAAACGCCGTAGGGGCCCTGTTTATATAGTCTTGAGTAAACCGACCTACCAAGGAATATCGGGCCGGACTAACTACAAGATCGTAACGAACTCAAACATGCCAAATACATCCCGAGGTAGATAAGGTAACCTCCTAATCTTGGGGATCACGACTCCTAATCCAATCCGGAAACCAACGTCCGGTCTTCACGTGGTCGTCAGTAACTCTGTCGAGTCGGACTCAAACAGAAGCCTTGGCCATTACGCATCTCGCCACCAGAAGCTGTTGGCAAGACACATATGGGCTAGATAGAACCTTCCAGGGAGCTGGGCCCTGGTAGGCTGTTCGAGTAGGCCGTCAGGGAGTGGGCCATGGCAATGGGCCGTAATCTAATCCCCGACAGCTAGCCCCCGAGACTCAAGTGGAAGGACTCACTAGAGTGGGGTCTTCCTCTTGAGGCTATAAGTCACGAAGAGGTACTTTTCTGCTACAAAGGCGTGCAACAAAGCATCAACGTGTTATGGTTCAACCGAACAATACTTGTTCGGGACCGAACAAACCCGCCTGGTGCCGAGCAACTCTGTTGCGTCGAACAGGGAACGACATCTGTCCGAGCAGAGTACCCAGCCCTTAGTGCAAACACCGGAAAAAATAGCCGTTGGCAGACTCCATCGGAAAACTACTGTCGCTGCACGGTGAAAACAGGCGACCGTTTTACCTAGCCGTTGTAGTAAAAACTAGCCGTTCTGGGACAAAACCGTTGCAGAGCTGCTTATACGGGACTATAAAAGTACCCAAACCGCCCATGACCAGCCATACGCTCTCGCGCCTTTCCTCTCTAAGCCCTAGCTCCAACCACGCCAGCATCAAGTACCCAAACTCCATCACCGACCACCTTTCGTCCGACCTCAGGAATCGCTATGGCCAAATTCACGTGCACTAGCTTGACCGAGGAGGACCTTAGGATCTGGGAGGAGGAGGGCCACATCGACACCGTAGCTGGAGGTCGCTCGGAGAGAGGATACTCGAGCCGCTCGAGGAGAATTGTCGACTTCAGCAGTTCGCCTGCTCGGGTTGAGGTCTCTGAGGCGACTTCGCCGAGGCCTTCTTGAACATCGCCGATTGGAGGTGGCGAACCTCAATCGAACTCCATCCTCCGGATGGCCGTCTTCGCACACTGTGCGAGGGCTATCTGAGCATCGATCCGCCGGTGGGCCGTTCCTCCATTACTACGATGAACGAGGAGCGGCTCGCCGCTTCAGCAGCTGGGTGCTACTACCTCAAGCTCAGGCCCACCGCCGATGACGCCCGTACCCTCGCCCACCTCTGCTTTCGACTCAATGGGCGCGTGGTGGGTGAGGTGGTTCTACAACAAGCGGAGCGGCGACAAAGAAACTCGTCTTCACCGGAAGGCGCCGCAAAGGGGCGCCAATGCCTCGTGGAGATGACCGCCGAGGACCGGTATATGACAAGGAAGATCGCCTCCCTCGTGAGCCTTGGGCTCACGGGCGAAGATTATTCGACTTCACAAATGAGCGAGGTCTGTCCATTGCGGAGAAGGTCCTATCCTTCTACAAGATAGAGGGATGGGAAGACATCACAAGGGAGAGCACGGGTAAGTGCCTTTAAGACTCAACCTCTAAATACATTCTTTCCTCCGAACAGAACTAACAATCCCTTACATTGGGCGGAGAAGCCAACCAACGCATGGGTGACCGGCGGGTCGACGCCATCTTGAAAGGCGGCGAAGAAGGACGGGAGGTCACCGCGAGGTGGCGTACACCTGCCACAAGCGTGCTTGTCCGCACGAGCGAGGTAAATTACTTACCCCGGCCTATGTTGCTAGACTTGCAATGTTGTTTAAATGCTAACGTCAAACTTCTCAAAGCAGGGAGGACGGTGATCCTTGGAGGGATCGTGAGGAGCTCTCCGGTCCGAGAAGGAGAAGGCGAAGAAGGGCAAGGCTAAGATAGCCACGAAGCCCAAGGTGGCGGCCGAGCCTACGCGGAGCTCACCGCGACACGGCGGCCGCCAGCCGTCGAAGAGACCAAGCTAGGCGACGGAACGCATCGAAAGCGGACCAAGCGGTAGCGCGGTCGGCCAAATGAGGAAGAGACCAGGCCCCTCCCTCCTCACCGAGCAAAGCGACGAAGAGGTAAAGACCATGGCCCTCTGGCTCGGGCGTTACATGCAAGCTCACCCTAGCCGCATGGATCGGCTGCAACAGATCGCCGAGCAGAGGAGGCTCGAAGAAGAAGTCGCGCGCAAGGAAAAACTTCTTGCGCTGCGCGAGAGGAGCGCTCAGCTCACCAAGGAGCTGAGCTCGTCGCCACGAACACCCAAGGGCCAAGGCGGAGAAGCCGCCAAGGATCCCCCGAGGAAGAGGTGGAAGGTTCCGGCGAAGAAGACCAGAATCAAGCCTTCCACGGCAGGTATGTAGGAATCGATCTTTAGACCTTCCAACCTTCTGACCGCGTTAGACTTAACGATCAACTCTTTTTCATCAGCTGCCCAAGAAGAGACCGCCACGAGCGACGTCGAGGCGGCGCGGCGATCGCCGCTTGCCCGAAATATCTGCAGGCGCGTCACGGCAATGAGGTGGCGAGCCTCAAGGACAAAATGGCGGCGTGGAGCTCTTGCCGCCGCTCCGATGAAGCGAGCAGCGCGCTCAAAGGCGCGGTGAAGCGGCTGGAGGCAAAAATAGCGACAAGCGGCGCCACGGACTTCGTGCCAAGGCGATGGCCCCGAAGCTGCCGAGGCAGACCGAAAGCAGCCGGTCTGCCAGAACTTCGTCGCAGGGCAGCTCACCCCTGAGGCGACGGATTCTCCGTGGCGGCGAAACCCCACCGCCAGGAACATGAAGAAGCCCCGGCGGTCGCGCAAGTCGTCCTACCAGGA
Source organism: Raddia guianensis (assembly GCA_036346415.1). NCBI lineage: Eukaryota > Viridiplantae > Streptophyta > Magnoliopsida > Poales > Poaceae > Raddia > Raddia guianensis. The sequence continues at coordinate 34,095,832 of CM070534.1, forward strand.
AACAACGGCGCCACCCGGCGAGTAGCTCGGCCTCGCCGAAGACGTTGGGCGGAAGAGGAAAAGGAAGAGGAGAAGGAGCGCGAGACGAAAGCGCCGCCGTCGCTCTGCTCCAGAAAGCGATGCGCTCCGTAAGAAGAAGGAGCGAACAAAGCGGCAACAGCAAGCGCGCCGCCTCATCCCAAGACGAAGCGGGCTTGTGGACGATGGCCTCGAGGACCGCTGCGTCGCGGACTGAAGCAACGACTTGGAAAGGTAAACACCAAGACTGCTTCTAACTTAGTTGGGTAGTTTTACCGCAAAAGCGGCTAACTAGTCTTCTCTCTCAGGTTTTGAAGGACACCATGGAGGAGCTCGAGGACGGCGTCACCATGGAGCGGAGCGCCGTACTGGCGTCCCTCCGGGAGCACCTCCGGACGAGGGAGTCCGAAGCGGGGCCCTCTGCACCAGCCCAAAGTCGAAACCGGCTGAAGGCGAAGGTAAAGAAGCTCAAAGCCCAATTGGCCGAAGAGAGGCGTTCCTGCGAGTCTCTCCTAGAAGAGGCCGAGGAGCTTCGCGCGCAAGCCATTAAGGCGAGCACCGTGGAGGAGAAGCCGGGCCGCTCGAAGTGGCTCGAAGAGCAGCTTGCTGACGTTTCCCAACGGCGGGACCAGCTCGCGGCGGAAGCCAAGAGGCTTAAGGCCCAGCTCGCCAAGGAAGAACAGACTTCCGCGGGTCTCCAGGCAAAGATCTCGACCCTGTGGGCTTCACAGGAAGAGATCGAGGAGATCTTGTGGGATAACGGTGTGGCGATCACCGCAGAGAAAAGGTCAAGGAGCCGGACGAGCAGCTCAAGACGGCCGAAATGAAGTCGGCCAGGCGAGGCTCTGAGCGATCACCAAGCGCCAAGACCGAGGAGGTCGAGGCCATCCGGCGAGAGGTGCGCGCGCAAGCCAAGCGAACAAGGAGGAGATCGAGCGCCTCGAAATTTGAAGCCCGGAAGGAATCAAGGCTCGAGGCGAAGTCGTGCGCCTCAAGTTAGAGTTGAGGAGTGAAGGGCAACTTGCTCCTAAGTAGCACCGCGTTTTGTAACCGAAAGGGCCTTGTACTGAAACTTTTAGTAATGTAATAAAATCGTACCTTTATTCCTGCAAAAAAGCGACAAAAGACAAACGAGAACGAAACTAAGAGAAAAGCGAACAGCTAGGAAGTTGAAGAAAACCGGTAGGCGCTCGCCTAACTCCCGGCCCGTTGTGCATCTGCTCGGAAACACGAGTTTGCGAACCCGAGCAGTGCACAAGAGAAAGAGCGACACCCTAGCCCCGTGCAGACGATGCTCGAGAACCTAGGCTTGCGAACTCGAGCACGTCGCGTGGAGAAAAAGCGACACCGTACCTTGCTCGATTCGTTCCGTGATCCGCCGTTGGCGTAAGTTAAGCGATTCAGAAATAACCGAACAAGGAAAGTGCCTCTGCGCCGAGGGGCTTACGAGAGCGAGCTTTACCAAGTGGTCGTGCCAGCGATAAGTGCCTCTGCCGCGAGGGCTTACGAGCGCGCATTTAGCCGCAAGGTGGAAAGGCCGTGTTACGCAACCACGAGTTTAGGAACTTATTGAAACCAGATACGGATAGGAATAATCCTTAAGATTGCGGAGCCAAGAGTTATAAGGCCGACAAACCATCAAGTGTTACCAGAGAGAAAGAGCGGTCTTCAAAAGACAAGAAGTGAAAAAGCGCAGAGGCCGTGAGAATTCACTTAATTATTGGATTGAACTTTACATGGTGCCCGAGAGACTTGGGCGAACTAAGGCGCGATGTTTTCAAAAAGCGCAGGCTAAGAAAAGCGAAAAGACCTACACAAAGAACTTACGGTCGGGTCGATGTTCCAAGTCTTTGGTCGACTCTCTCCCGTCCTCCATAGCCAGTGAACGGCCCCCTGGCTAGCGTAAGAAACGACCGTAAATGGGCCCTCCCAGCGAGGAGTTAACTTGTTGGCATTGGACAAGTTCTCGGACGGCGCAGAAGCAGGTCGCCCGCCTTCAAAGCCCTTGGTCGAATCGACTTGGCGGCGTCGGGCGAAGATCTTCTTGGTAGCGTGCCATTCGACTTGTGCCCGGTCGCGTGTGCCTTCGAGGAGATCGAGATCGAGGCGCTCTTGCTCGTCGTCAATTAAGTTGACCAAGCTCGTCTGCGAGGCGAACCGAGTACTGATTTCGGCGAACAAGATGGCTTCGCACCATAGACCGCTTGGAAAGGAGTTTCCCGCCGCCTGGCCGTAGTCGCGAATCGCCCGAGGACGGAAGGAACCGTCAACCCGAGCCTTCTTGTGCTCGTGAGAGCAGCAAATACCCGCCGTTTAATACCTGGACTATCTGTCCGTTAGCTCGCTCATCGCTCCATTGCTCGTGGATGTGCCACGAGGCGAACAGAACCTTGGTACCCACTATTCGCGATATTCACGAATAGCTCGCTTCGGAACTGGGTACCGTTATCCGTGATCAGTTTATGGGGAATCCCAAAGCGCGTGACCACGTTGCCTTTGAAAAGCGAACGACCATTTTGGCGTGAAGAGAGCGACACACGCTCGCCTCAATCCACTTTGTAAAAGTGTCTATGGCGACAAGCGGTGTGTATAGCCCTTGTACCCCTTAGGAATGGGTTGCGGCGCATCCGACCCTATGTGGAAAAGGGCCAGGATGGGGGGATTGTTTGGAGCTCTTGGACGGGCTTGTGTGCCTTTCGGGCGTGAAATTGGCAAGCCTTGCACTTAGTCACGATGTCCCGGGCATTTTGTAACGCAGTGGGCCAATAATAGCCCATGCGAAACGCTTTGCCGACCGAGTTACGATGGGCGTGGTTGCCTGAACACCCTCGTGTATGTCCCTAAGAAGAACACACCCTCTGTTGCGAGATGCACATGGAGAGAACTCCCGAGCACCTTGACGGTAAAGGATACCGTCCACAAGCTTGTATGGGCGCAAGACGCCTTGTAAGCGGGAACGCTTCGGCTTCGTCGTCGGCGAGGTCCCATCTGCAAGGTACCGGACAAATGGCGTTGACCGATCCGCGACACCTTTCGATAACGGAGACAAGCACCACTGCTCTGTCGCCTCGTCCGGGGCGTGATTGAGGCTTGTAAAGGTGCTCGGCGAGCACCCTGCCGAAGCGAGTTCGCGTGAGATCAAACTTGGATAGCTGGTCGGCGGAAGTTGTCCTTCCTTAGCACGAAGAGCACCGAAGAATCGAAAATGCCGCTCAACTTCCTCACTTCAACCAGTATCGCGCCATTGAGTTATCGCGAAGACCGATACTCCTTGTTAACTCGATTGATGACCAACCGTGAATCTCCTTCACAGTTAGCCGTTGGACACCAAGCGACTTGCACTCTTAGTCCCGCGAGGAGGCCTCGTACTCTGCGGCGTTGTTAGTCGCCGCAAAGTGTAGTTGGATAGAATCTGGAGTTGCTCTCCTTGAGGAGATGAGAACAAAACCAGCCCCGAGTTTCGGTCTTGCGAGCCATCGAAAAACATGGTCCAAGAGGGTTCATCGGGTTGCTCGGGAGCTCCTCGGATTTGGGCGGCAAGTCCATTCAGCGACAAAGTCAGCTAGGACACGTGACTTAATAGCGATTCGGGCGACAAATAACAGATCAAACTCGCTAGTTCCATTGCCCACTTGGCTATCGTCCGCTAGATTCCTTGTTCATGAGATTTCTCCTAGAGGAGCGTGGTCGGACCCGATGTTTGATCGCTGGAAGTAGTGGCGAAGCTTCACGGAGGACATGAGCAAGGCATAGAGGAGCTTACGGACCTCGAGGTGCGCTCCTTTGATCCGTGAAGTACCTCGCTCACGTAATAGATTGGTCGCCGATGCCTTTCCTTTCGACCGTCAAGACCGCTCACCGCTTGTGGCGTGCAACCTAGGTACGATGGGAGCCGCTTTCGCCATGCAGCGGGGTAGTCAAGACGGGAGGATTGGACAGTATCGCTTTAGATCTGGAAGGATCTATCGGCTTCTTCGATCCACTCGAAACCATTGTGCTTGCGGGCCTTAAAGAAGGGCAGCCGCGTTAGCCTTGACGGAAATAAACACCTTAGAGCAACCATCCGCCAGATGAGGCTCTGTACTTCCTTTATGGTAGTTGGAGCTGCATATTTTCAATGGCCTCGATTTTTTCGGGGTTGGCGAAAATACCTTGCGAGCCAATAACATAACCGAGCAACATTCGGATCGAACACCAAAGGTACACTTCTCTGGATTTAATTTTATTCGATGCCTGGTGAGATTATGAAAAGTCTCTGCCAGGTCTTTTACATGATTTGGAGCATACTTGCTCTTTACAACTATGTCGTCGACATAGACCTCTAGGTTTTTCATGTTGCTCGGGAAGGTCTTCTCCATTAAGCTACCGGAGCGTCAACACCAACATTACTTGTGACCGAAAGACATGGTCGATAGCGAAAGTGCGAAAAGGGATGATGAAGGCGATCTTCTCTTCATCCTCGGGAGATGCTTATTTGGTGGTAACCGGAGTAAGCATCTAAAAACTCGAAAAAGCTGGCGTCCATGATCGCATCGACCGGTTTGGTCAATCTGAGGCGCCGAAATTGTCCTTAGGACAAGCGGCGTTCGAATCTGTGTGATCGACACACATCCTCCACTTGCCGCCTTTCTTCTTTACAATGACGGGGTTGGCTAACCACTCGGTGTGATCAACCTCACGGATGAACCAATGAAAGCGGTTGCCAAAGTCGATCTTTGATGATCCTGGTTGAATTCAAAAGCGGCGAAGCTTCAAGAGCAGGCTTTTTGTCGGTCGGACACCCGCTTTGTGCTCGATTACCTCCCTTGGGACTCGGGCATGTCGGATGGCTCCCGGCGAATACATACAGATTAGCTCGGAGGAAGGCAATGAGCTCGCTTTCCTATTTGGGGTCAAATTGGCCCCAAGTGAACTATCTTGGAAGTATCATCAAGCGGCAATGAACTTCCTAGTTTCTCCCCGGTGAAGGGAGACCCTAGGCGTCTGAGACTTGGTCTGCGGAACTTGAGACATGGCGGAAGTTGGTCGACAGGCGAGGGGATCGCTCGTCGCAATCCGAGCAGCTTTGTGGTTGCCCTTGACCGTGATCACACCGTTAGGACCGGTATCTTCACGCAATGGTAAGCGTGGTGGGACCTGACCATAAACTTACCAAGTGATGGCGGCCCAAGATTGCATTGTCTGTGAGATGGAAAGTCGACCACGTCGAACGTGATCAACTCTGTCCGGAAGTTGCTAGGACTGCCGAAGGTAACGGGTAGAACAACCTGCCCCAACGGCTGGACAGCTTCTTCCGGGACAATGCCGTAGAAAGGTATCGCGACCTCTTTAAGTTTGAAGCGGGGAATTTGCATCTCGTCCAAAACCTTAGCAGAGAGTAGATCCAGAGCGCTCCCGCCGTCAATCAAGACACGGCCAACTCTAGCGTTGCTGATGGTCGGAGCGACCACCAGTGGGAGCCTCTGGGGCTTGGTCATCCCAGTGGAGCAATCCTCCTGAGAGAAGGAGATGGGGACCTCGGTCCACTTCATTGACTCGGGCTGAGGCTTGCCCTTTTCGACGTTGTGGACCTCCCGAGCAGCTTCCTTGAGACTGCGGCGAGAGGAATAAGCCGAGGAGCCGCCGAAGATGACGGCAATATGGTTCACGGGCTCCTGATACTCGTCATCGTCCCGATCACCATCATCGGTTTGGCGCTTGGCCTTACCGGCTTCACCTTTCTCGGGCAGGGTGGGCATTGGGCCCTTGCCGTTGTAGAAATCCTCGAGCTTTGCGGCCCGGTTACTGCGATGGCGTGTATCATGCCCGTGGTGTTGGTGGTACTTGCAATATCGGTCGCTGGGACCTTTCTTGCCTTGATTGCCTCCTGGCGGCTTCTTGCCCTTAGAGTTATTATTGGGCTTTTTCTGCCCGTCTTTGGGAGGAGGCGTGCGATCTATACCAGCGATGGTATTGTTCGCATCGCCCTTCTTTTCTTCTTCTGGGACTTGTTGTCACTAGGATTGCTGCTGGTCTTCTTTTTCTCCTCTACACCAGTCAAGGTGAGGCGGCTCGCCTTGTCGAACGCCTTCTTGTATTGAACACGCTCCGCCGCATTGGCGTAGCGATCACCGCCTATGAACAGTCGTTGGCGGTCCAGTCTCATTGATCTCAAGATCCTGGGTGAGCCGCTCGTCGCGGACTCCGTTTTTGAAAGCGCGGACATGATTCATCCGAGATGTTCGGGATCGTGTTGCGAATCTTGATGAAACGCTTCACAAAGTTGCGGAGGGTCTCCCGTTCATCCGGATCATCTGTGCAGATCATCCTCCTTGCCCGACGCACGTAATGCTCACGGAAGTTAGCGATCGAGGCGTCACAAAGCTAGGTTCCAAGAAGAGATGGAACCTTCTTGCTGATTGAACGACCACGTCCGGCGGCACCCTCAAGGCGGTCGGGAGGTAATTGGCCATAACAAGCTCGTCACCCCCGGTGATGGCCGTTGCGTAGATGGAAAGGAATTCCTCTGGATTTTGAGTCCCATTGTATCTCTCCATGTGTTCGGGCTTAAACTTGGAGGGCCACCGAACAGAGCGAAGCTCGTCGGAGAAGGCCCTGCAGCCCAAGGCATAAGACCGGCCACCTTCCCCCGCAGAACCTAGCCTTGAAAAGACGTTAGTCCTGTTGGTCGGAGGAACTCTTGCTGAGCGGGAGGTTTCTGCTTGGAGGAACTCTCTCCGTGATAAGCCCCCACGCTCCTTCCTCGTGGTCGCGACAACGAGCTCCTCGCGAGGGGATCCTCCACCATCGTCGCGCGCACGCTTGCCCCTGTGGTCGCGATGACTACGGGACTTAGCGGCAGCGGCGACCACGGCGACTTTCTCATGGGCGGTGGTATTTCGGCGGTGGCGGCGGTCACGCGATCGATCGGATCGCTCACTGTCCGAATCCACCCGGACAGGCTCACCGCGCTGCCCGGATGATGCTTCACCTATAGACTTAAGGCCCTCGGCCAATTTCTCAAGGTGAGTAGCCACTTCATCTCTCACGAGGACGAGATTGTCCTGGTGAGCGGATCTGATTATGGTTGCCAGGGCCTGGAGCCGTTCCCGGCTCTGCTCTAGGGGCCCTGGGATCCCCGAGGCATCCGCGTCTTGCCCGATTAAGGTCCGGTAGCGAGATTCTACCCGGTAGGCTGAACTTCCGGGGTCTTGGCGTGGCGCTGAGGCGGTTTCGTCGGCGACGTTCTTGTTGGTCGCGTATCTGCGCCAGAGTTTGGTTGATGGACTCGTCAAAAGTGCGGCGAACAACATCTTGCTCGCGAGCAGCTAATGCAGCCTCATCTGGATGCCGAGCAGAGTCGATCTGTCCGATCTCTCCGGCCACCGTGACCCGTGCAGGATCCCCTGATGTCCCTGCACTAGCCATGTTGACGACGCGGTGGCCGCGTGCGCTAGACGGCGTCATCGTTGTGTCACCACAGGAAGAATCGACCGACATAGCCCTGGAATCCGATAGATCTAAACCAGCGTAAAGATCGTCGGTTCCGTATTCATCGTCAATGACGGGAGCTCGACCTGAGACCATCTCCGGAGCGTATCCACAAACTTCTGTCTCAGACACAGACATCGATCTAGGCCGATAGGATCGATCCGAGCTGGCAGGGGAAGAGACATCCTGCCCCTCTGAGTCGTAGTCCTCAGGGAGAATCTCCTTATCGCTGATAGAGTTCGACATGCTCTATCTGCGTATCCCCACTGACGGCGCCAACTGTCGACGGTTGAGATAACGATCTCAAGTCGCTAAGGTTCTTGAAGATTGAGATAGGAGACACGCCAAACAACCACGAGCAGAGATGGGGTTTTATCTGGTTCGAGCCTCTCGGGAGATAATAGCCCTCGTCCAACCTTTCTTATATATCGGAGGAGATTACAAGAGGTGGCTCGGCGAGGCGAACAAGTCTCGGCGAGATTACGTGTAAGCTCTAAGCCGATGCTAAAACGTAAATTGAGATGCGGGGTGACCAAAAACACGCCTCTCACACCGTAGGGGCTTGGTTTATATAGTGTTGAGCAAACCGACCTCTGAGGGAATATCGGGCAGGGCTAACTACGAGATCGTGAATTGAACTCAACGTGCCAAATATATCCCGAGGCGGATAAGGCATACTCCTAGTCTTGAGGATCACGACTTCTGCTCCAATCCGGGAAACCACGTCCGGGTCTTCACGTAGCCGCGTAGAACTCTTGTTCGAGTCGGACTCAAACACGATTCCTTGGCGTTCGCACCATGCCGGCCCAGAAGCTGTTAAGCAAGGCATATGGGCGGATAGAACCTTCTAGGGAGCTAGGCCCTAGTAGGCTGTTCGATTGGGCCGTCAGGGAGTGGGCCATGGCAATGGGCCATAATTCTATCCCCGACAGCTTCTACCTCCCCATCTGCATCCTTTAACTTTAACCACCTAAAGAAAGAGGGAAAACAAATAGCCACCTCTAAGAATCGTTAGCCATGTGTTCATACACCCACAAGAACTATCTTTTTAGCAAAGCCTAAATCTGAAACAAACCACGGAGTTTTCACTGTTACACTGAATACATGAAACCATGAATCAAGTTTGTGTGTTTACCAATAATATAAACTAAATTGAAATAAATCGCCAATTCTTTCGAGCTGATGCACTTAGTTCGCACAATGCACCTAACAGCCAAATGATTGAGACTTGAGATTGAGTTGGCAATGAAATAAAAGAATTAAATGAGCCGGGACTCACTTGTTGCCTCTAATCTTCCAATTCTTTCGAGCTGATGCACTTAGTTGGCACAATGCACCTAACAGCCAAATGATTGAGACTTGAGATTGAGTTGGCAATGAAATAAAAGAGTTAAATGAGCCGGGACTCACTTGTTGCCTCTAATCTTGAACCAGGTATCGTCGCACTGCTTATGGGCGTAGGATAGGTCGCCTCTAATAAAAGAGTTAAAGAAAGATTTGGTTCCTGGTGAGTACAAGACAAATCTAACAGCAGAAAACAGAAGATTAGTGCAAAATATATAATCTGTTCACAGATGAAAATACAAAATTCTAGGAGAAGCACTATATATGAAATAATAGAGAAGAATCATTTTTACCAGGATGGGAGGCATATCTTTTGGAGCAAATCAAAATCTATGTAACGAAATTCTGCACAATAGACAAACAATCCATTATTACCACCGGAATATGTTAATTCTTAAGATAAGATATAATCTAACAGATCAAAGTTTGTAACTTGCTGTCCTACCAGGATAAGGAAAATAAATTTTGTATATCCTATAATACCTGAAATCCTAAATTCGTAATTCCTACCAAAGTTGCAACATGGAATTAACAAGTTAAACTAACAGTAGTATATATCACAATTATTCATGGTATTTACCAACACAGAGTACAGTTAATTATTCTCGGCGTCGAGGGATGCTGCGGCGTCGGTGGGGAGGGGACGGCGTGGGGAGGAGGTGGTGACGGGGGCGTCTTGCGCGCGGCGCGCGGAGGAGGCGGCGTCTTGGCGCAGCACGGCGTGCTCGGGTCGGGGCGGCAAGGCGTGCTCGGGTCGGGGCAGCAGCGGCAGTGGGGCGTGTCTGGCGAGGGGATGCGACGCCGGTCTGCGGTGAACAGGAGTGATAGCGGAGGATTTCTGTGGTCGCGGGGAGGCGTCGTCGAGTGGACGTCGATGCTGGCGGTGGTGAGGCGCTGGCGTGGTAAAGGGCGGCAGCAGGAGGAGAGGGAGCCGGCCGGGAGGAGGGCAGCGTCTTGTGGCGGTGGGGAAGCGGAGCGAGGAGGCGGTGGCGGCGGCGGCGGCAGGTGGGGAGGAGGCCGTGTGGGGAGGAGAGGGAGGGGGCGCCGGTGAGGGAGATGTCACGGGGAGGAGGCGTGGAGGAGCGGCGGGAGAGGGAGGGGGCGCTGGAGAGGGAGAGGGCTCGGGGAGGAGGAGCTGCGGCAGGGAGGGGGCGTGGAGGAGCGGCAGGGAGGGGGCGGCGGTGGGGTGGTGGGACGTGGGAGGCGGGTGGTTAGTGTTTTGGTTCCGTGGGACGTGGGATGCTGCGCGGCGATGGAGGCGTTCTGCGAGTTGGGCAAGGAGTGAGGATCACAGTCATCGGATGGAACGGAGGATGGAGATTGCAAGTTGACACTGCGACCACCACCACTACCACGACCAATCCGTGCTTTAAAGTAGTAGAGATAGAGATGAGAAGACAAATCAAGATGGTACTCACCATATATCACAGGCCAAATGTTACCCTATATTAAAAAAAAATTGGCATAATGACTATACAATATACAGAACTGTTCTAAATCAACAAAATCCTACGAAACACAAAAATAAAAACCATTGGTTAGTTTCGGAGGAAGGGGAAAACGAAAAATCAAGCTGTCTAGTTGGCTGCTCCTTGGCTTCTTGTCCCCGTAATTTCAAAGACCTCGTCGAAGTTGGGAGGTGATAAGAACCCTCTTCTCATCTTGAAGCTTCATGTTTTTAGCATATATAGTGTTTAGGGCTAGAGTTTGGTAACCATTCTATTCTCCATGGTGATGTTGATGATGGGGCAGTTTGTTATTGTAATAAGTTCCCTTCTACAGTTCCTTGACGTGATGTTTGTCTTTGGGCCTTCTCGATAACATTTTTGGTAGGGTTAATACTCATGATCTTCGATTTGTTCGTGGGCAATTTGGATTTGTTTCCCCTATGGTGAGAGTTTTGCAATGGGTTGTTGTGTAGAGGACCTCTTCACAATGATAGCCAGCTGTAATCTTCTAAATTACAACGGGAACTGATTTGCCTCACGTCTGCTCCTTGCCATGAGGACAAGGTCAACGGAGAGACCTCAATACCGCAGAATACCACAAGTCATAGGGTAGGGAGACTAGAACATAGAGTTATGCCGGCAACAGGGCGAGCCAAAAGCGGCAGCATCGGAATGGTAGTTAGTATTGGATGGAAACCCTAGCCTCCAAATTTGAGAGATAAAATGAGCCACGCTGCAACCCTGACGCCAAGGAGGATGGAATCCAAGCGACGAGAGAGGCGGAAGAAGAGGAAGGGCAGGATGCGAGCAAGCACCCCGATGAGGATGTCGTAGTGGCGCAATTGCACCGCCCTATGGGCTCTTTTGACGCTCGAGGAGGAGATGGAGGAGGCGCTAGACCACTTAGGGATAGAGATGAGGAGACAGAGGTTTTAGTGTCATGGGGGTAATTTTTCCACCCTGGGAGGTTGGATGCAACCAGTTGTGGAGGTAGCCGGCAGCGATATGAACTAGGAGGCTGAGTGCTAGGTGGGATTTTTTAGTTTTTATCACTTTTTACAAATCATATTTCGATTTTGGCCACCCTGGCTCATTGTCAGTGACTCAGATGGTCCCACATGTCATATACAGCGATGGCGAAACCCGAAATACAAATTTTAAAAAGTGGCAAAAACTAAAAATCCCGGATGCCGGGGACACACGAGGGTGTAAAAGGCCAAAGATGTTGTTCAGCAGTGCCGCGATGTCGAGAAAGACAGTGGCTAGGGGATTGGGCAGTGGCATTGCGGTGCCAAGAGGGGAAGGATAGGGGAGCTAGGAGCCTAGGATTGGTGATGTGGGGCGACTGTTTTCGGGGTGTGGGAGCTAAAATGTGTGTGTGGTGGTAGACTAGGATCCTCTGCCGTTCTTGGCGAGCCGTTATTAACACCGCACACATAGGCGAGGGCGATAAAAACCTTGCCGTAACGGCATAGGATATCAATCGGTGTGGCGGTGATGGGTTTGCAGAGGAAGCTACGCACAACCGGTTTGAAAGTGGGGAGAGTATGGTAAGTTGGATGATAGAGGGCACAACCGGTTTGAAAGTGAGGAGAGTATGGTAAGTTGAATGATAGAGGGAAGGTTGGGATGTACCATGTACCACTTCATCACCATCACCAATGAAATCTTTTTACGAGCAGAGATAAGCACTCAAGAGAGATTCTCTGTGACAAAATAAAGCTGAAACACCTGCATTGAACTTGTGTTAAGAGGCGTATGCTTCGAGTGGTGCTTTGTCCTTGTTTTTGTATTCGTTGCAATATATAAAGCATGGTAATCTCATTTGAATTGGACGGCGCTTATGCCTTTTTCTTAAAAAAAAACATCATTCCATTACGAAGCATTTTAATATTTTTTGCTTTGCCATGTATCTTTTTTTCGTTGGTTTAGAAATTTTTAAAGTAGGTGCAGCCAGACGACAACATATATTACAGCTTGCGACCACTGGTGTATACGAATTTGCTTCGAAAATGAGTACACCAAATAAATGTTTGCAATGTTGGAAGTTACTATTTCGCATAACGATCTTTTGGTACGTGGTACCATTAAACTACCAATAACATTTAACAAACAGTCGGAACAGTCACGATTGGCTACCCAGCATTATCCAGGGGACAACTGCAGCCGAGGATCAGTCTACACACGATAGCCTACACATAGCATCAATTACGAAAACTAAGGAACTACAATTCAATTAGAAGTCCGTGTGTTGGAGAGAATAGTCTACACACAACAGCACGTCCGGATCAGAAATATTTGGATACAAAAATTTGCAACACAGTTTGATACGACCAAAATGTACTCCTGACAATGCTGATCTAGATTACGCTCGGTCATTAAGCAGCCTCTTCAGTAATTTGTACAAGCCGAAAACATTGTTGCGTTGCCATCGGTACGGTATGAAGAATGATCGGTATAATGCAGGTGACAGTTCTCTATCAAGAAAGGGTAGCGCCGCTAGTGTCTGGAAAAATTTACAGACATTTATCAGATGCCAAAAAAATAAACTGGATTTAATGTATCAATACGATCAGCACTATAAATTTACCTCCCATGTTGATAAGTCATTCCCACGAGAGGGATAAGGCCGTCTAAGATCAAGTTCCATCAATAAGCTACATGCTCCAAGATCCCTCAACTGCAACAAAAAGTATAAATCAGCAGCTATTTGAAGGACTGCAAGACCAAAATAAGTGTGCTGTAGAAGTTTAAAGCACAAGAAAATACATATTGCTCGTCAGAAGCCTTATTCTTGTCATTAAAATAAGATGGAGCCGCTGTGGTGCCTCCAAGGGTTTCATTGAAGGGAAGTGGAAGGAGACCTCGGAAGCCATCATCTATCCATCTTACTTCACTAATATAGGATGGTACGAAAAACGATGAAGGATAGCGATGCCACTCACTCCCAACACAGAGGACAGATCCTGTAGATAAATACATAAACCGAGTTCGTTAAAACTTCATGGTTTGCAACATTTTGAGGATAATTCATGATTCACCATATAACTGCTCATTGCTATGTAAGATATTACATGAACTTAAGAGCTACATTTGTATTACTAAGGCAGTCCAATGAGTGTGAGGCTACATAAAATCAACGTAAGACGCCGCTATTTTCCATTGTGTCTAGTATGACACACAACTATATTTGCATGCTCATACACAAAACAATACTATTTTGAGCATATACACAAAACGATACTAGAGTAGTTGTATTACAAGAGAAACCTGTTTGATCAATAAATTGGTATTTGGTAGGTCCTTACCAGGCCCAATATCATCATGATATTCTAGATGCTGATAAATTTGCAGAGGAGCACCGTATCCATTCAACATGGAGAATGTTCGGCTGTGAGAGGCACACAAAATAAAGCCAAGGATCAAAGGCCGCAGACCCTTTGCTATCTGTCACATGTAATAGATAATTTTTTAAAAACAATTCTTAGTAACAATGAGATATATATGAAAAAAAAAACACAGTTTAGCACTTAAGCTCACCTTTTCAAAGATAGACGCCTCGGAAGAATACTTATCATGGAAAAAATCAGGAAAACTGTCAATAACAGCTGCGGCAGCAACACATATTAAAGGGTAAATTGGATAGAGGAACCTGCACAAACAGATTAAGAAAAGATTTATAGTTAAATTCTATTATCTTTTGTTTGTAAAGTAGCAATCATCTGCAAGGACTAGCAGAATATCCATAAAACATCCTTTGATAAATCCATACCCCAAAACACTAGTATTATTTTCATGCATAAAAAAAAAAGATAAGAAGATATAGAAAAACTTGTAAGTTACCGGCAGAAAGTAGCTAAAACGATTTTCATCATATAAGAGGTAAACTGGCTGATTGTAAACCACCAATTTTGGATTGAAGAAAATTAGCATTAGTGAATTTCAAACATATGCTACGCAGGATTGTATAAATTCAACTCTAATGCAGTTATGGACAACTCAAGTATACTTCTAAAAATTGGTAAACAAGTATATGAAACTCAAAGTCATTGGCAACTTAGGAAGACTGAATGTGAAAACAAAGTTTGGGAACATTGCATTTGCACTCTAAACTGAGAAAAAACAAAACTGCATTTCAGACAAATAATAGAATTTAAGGAATAAACAGACAAATAATGGAATATAAGGGATAAACAGAACAATGAAACATTCATTAACTGAAAGAGAGACACTCCAAGAGTCCATTCATCAAATTGAGTTGTCTAACCAAACTGATGCAAGCTACAGGACAGACATACATGACATTGATGCAGCTGCTGTGTTAAATACTTGGGTTCAATTATAGGAAAACAAAAATAAGCAATTCTAGCTGTCTGCATAATGTATGTGCAGAGAGAAATCAATAAGCTAGCATTTACATTCATGTTTACCTTTCTTCTTTGTGTGCCTGCAAAGACATGAAAGCCAACCAAATGTAGACAGGAGAGACTACTATCAATAGGTCTGGCGCATATTTGTTCTTTGCAAATGGTACAAGTACGACTGCCAGAAACAGAAGAGCCAAGATGAAGGCAAAATTGAAGTTATTGAACCCATTCCTGAAGTAGAATGAAGGCCCCTCTGTTCCATACAAATGACTTTCACCACCACCAAGCACATTATATTTCAAAAGATTGAACACTGATGATGTCCATCTACCATAGCAGTAATAATCAGCAATTAATGAAAGAACCTGGCATACATTTGGCACAATCAGGTCAGGTTTGAAATTGATTATATCATAAAGCGAAAATGACCATGATATTGTAAAGGACTCACTTACAAGAAGGCACAATGAAGTAAAAAGTCCAGACAAAAATACTTTTTTAAAAGGTCCCCTGATTAATGAGTAAACAGTGATAGGGAGAAACACCAAAACTGAGAAAGGCCAGCCAAGGATTACTCCAGCTGCTGCAACAGAGACTGCAGCAGCACACTTCTCAATAAGGAAGAGTGCTGACGAAAGTGTTACAGCATACATGGAGAATGAACTTGGCAAGAAACCTGGAGTAAGAATGAAAAAAAAAAGATAGATATAGCTCTTTAGTTTTAAGAATTACACATCTGCTAATAGAAAATTGGAAGATGAGAAACATACTGGTGCTGGCAAAGAAGCAACCACTAGTCAAGCACAGCATTGCAAGGACATAACAAGCAAGTCTCTTTCCATATCTTCTTGAAAGAGCAACAACCAGAACAGTTTCTGTTATAGTCGATAGAAGACCAAGAAAGATTCGCACTGCGTAGAACACACGAACCTTTACAAGCACAACAGAATAAATGAATTGTGATTAGTGCCGGAAACAAATAGGTGGTAAGAATAAATTGCAATTCCAAAAAAGTGAAGAGAACACTACAAACCTTATGCTCGCCAAAGATCAATGAAGCAGGACCGGCAACAAGAGCATGAATAAAAAGGTACAAATATGACCTAAGAGCAAAGTCGGAACTGCACAAACAGCATTACACAAAATCAAAATAGAAGTCCTTTTATTATTAACCTCATATTGCGCGAAACATAATAGAAAAAATCTTGGAGTTAGATTCTATTGTTTAATGGAAAAGGGAGAATAGCTAGCGTACTCTCGAGAGTACAGATCTCTCCGTACTCCCGAGTGGTTTTCGAAATTCGAGATGTCTAACAACCGATCCGAACCGTTGATCTTGTTCGTCTCATTTGAAAGCGTTATCGTTGACCAAGTTTCATATTTTTTGAATTTGTTTACTATTTGTTTCTTATGTTCGAAAATCAGCTTTTTGAGCGCACCACGACTAATTGGATGGCTGATTTTCAAAAATATGAAACAAATAGTAAACAGATTCAAAAAATATGAAACTTGGTCATCGACAACGTTTGATTGAGACGAACAAGATCAACGGTTCGGATCGGTTGTTAGACATCTCGAATTTCGAAAACCACTCGGGAGTACGGAGAGATCTGTACTCTCGAGAGTACGCTAGCTATTCTCATGGAAAAGGTATCTATTTGGTCCCTGCACTATGCCCATTGTACCAAGTTGGTCCCTGGACCGAAATAAACTAGCAAAATTGGACCAAATTTGATTTCTGTACGAGCCACCCATATAGTGTATCATCAAGGGAAAAAAATCAAACAATAAAGCTACGCAGAAAGATGTGCCTAAAATACATCCTTATAGCAAGCAGCATTTGCAGCCACAATTGCAGAAACTATGCAGCTGACTTATCATCATTCCTATGGTGAAATCACTAAGTCCCTGTTCTTTTTAGCTTAACGGCTTAACAGCTTAACGACTTATCTACGTTTTGAAAAGACATATGCTTTGTTTTTTTAATCCCATTTTCTCACTGTCTCGAAGGTGCGTCCTAGCATTTTAGAAAACAAGTCAAATGAAATGGATCCAAATCTCAAGACTACCTCGAGAAGGTCTCGAAATTCAGTCATTTCATTTGTTCAGCAGTTGTGATCAGCCCAAAAGAACAGAGCCTAAGACACCACACTCAAGAAGGTAATCAACAACAAGAAGAAGGAAACTAGAGTCTGGTAGGGTTCCAGCCGCCGCCACCCTCAAGGAGAGAGAGGAAAAAAGGGAGAGTTTAAAGCCGGCGTCGATCCGTTGCCGTCTTTGCTCCTGGTGGCCTTTGGGCTACCAGCGGGTAAGGACGACGACAGATCGACGCTGATGGCAGGTTAGCCATAAGTTTTTGGGTTGAGAGAGTAGTCAATAAAGGCCTCGTTGCATCGATGCAACGGATGAAGATGCAAATCTTCGACTTCATCCTAGGTCGGCGTAGCGGTGCTGATATCCGGCTTGGTGATTTGGGTCGGAAGGATGGCTTCTCTTTGAGGTATCCGGTGAGGTCCAAAATAAAGTTGTCAAGTGGGGGAAAGGGGTTTCTTTTTGCCCTTTTTTATTTGCTAGATCTGGTTGTTTTCGATTTGTTTCTTGCGCCGGAGATCTTACTGAAATCGAGCAAGCCGTGTGTGTTTTTTTCCATGGTTTAGTTCTTCAGATTGTTCCTCGAGTCTGATATTAAAGCCACCACAACTACTTCTTGATGTTGATCTATCAATTCTGCTTCCCATGATGGACGGGGATGAAGAATATGATACTATGGTTGACTACGGCTGTTGTCAGAGGTCACAAAGACGATGGAGTCAGAGAGATGGAGATGCTGGAATTTTAGCAATAGATCCTTGCCAGAAGAAAATTGTATTTTTTTTTTTGCGAGGGCTTCTATGTAAAAGGGACACTAATATTCTAATGAAAAGTCTCCTTTTTCTAAAAAAAAAAGGTAACCATAATAAAAAAAAATGGCCCTCATTGATTCGCGGTTCGGTTCTATTTGATTGAGCCAAAAGTCAAGGCCCCTTAAAAAGAGGTACAGAAAGACAGAAAGTCTCTCTCTCTCTCTCTCACACACACACTCACACTAGGTGAGTGTGTGTGTGTGTGAGAGAGAGAGAGAGCTTTTTGAGAAAACCCCCACATAGTCTCGAAAAAATTATTACAAAATGCTACGCTGAATGGTTTGTACAAAGATAAAAATTTTAGCTCAACCAAACAAAACCAAACCAATCAGCAACTCCCAGGAATATTACTGAAGTTCATAGAGTCTAGGGTCCAATAGAAACACTAAGATGAGCAAAGCATTGGAACCTCAAGTCTCTGGCACAAAATAACCTTCCAAAATGGAATACCGGCATTTAAAACCAGAATTTGATAATAACGTTAGAATGAACCGTGCAATACAACAACTTATTCCAAAGCTTAATAGACAGGCAACCTATGGTAATTCAATTCAATAATGTTTAAAGCCATTAAATACAGTTGCACTAACACACTTTCTTATATTGTGGAAGTTAACATTTCTATCACTACATGAGCTGTTTGATGTTCAGTATCGTAATAACATTTCTATCACTACATGAGCTGTTTGATGTTCTGCATCATAATATCAGCAATACTATGCACACCAAAACAAAATCCAATGGTTATCTCCATAACCCTGTCATACCTCTCAAGAAAATCAATACACTAATCCCTATCACATTGGCTCTGTTTCTTTCAGCTTATAATCAGATTATAAGCTGCAGCTTAAAATTTGTCATTTTTGTAATGGTTATATTTTGAAATATTTTATAGTTATTTTTTCGAAACTTTGCACAATTTGTCTCAAAGATCTCAAAAAATATTTTTTTCATAATTTTTTTGGCCCTTTAAATCTTCTATAAAACAACACAACCTTTTCAGATTATAATCTAACCGCCGAAAGAAACACAGCCATTATCACCAAAAGAAAGCCTGGCTTTTGCACCCTTGCCATTCTCGTATCACTCAATTTGTGAAACCTCACAACCCCAAATCCTGTCAAAGGACAGTGCAAAGGCACTAAAGCAAGCATGTTCCACTCAATTAAAGAATGCAATTTTTACATGCGAACCCTTAAGTATTCCCCAGAATGAAATGAAAACCAAAACTCACAGCCTAAACATTTGATTTCAGAATGCTCGAGTTGAAAACTTGCACAATCTCAGGCCAAACCTCATCAGCATCACCAGTAAACCCCGAATTCAGCCAAACAACAGCAATATACAATGCATACTACCTCAGCAGCTCAAGCTCACCACAATTCCATGCCCTACCATACGAAACACATCACAAAGCACAACTATCTACACACCTAAAACCCTTCAATTAGATCATTCCAATACCCTGCACCATGCTCCTAGGCCAAATCCTCCCAAAACCCTCATCCACTACGCATTTGAGTATAACCTGCAACCACCCAAACGAGCACACCTCGGAGCAATCAAAGCAAATCATCCCAAAATAGGACGCAGATCTTTCCATCAACATCAAACCACTCATGATCACTACATGAATCCCCGTCGACTACAAACCTAGGGAGACAAAGCCATACGCCCCCATCCCCTGCGAATCAATCCGCTACCACGCGCATCGAGCAGCGGAACGGCAGATACATCTAGGGTTTAGTTCAGTGGGGGTGAGGCCGTAGAGGTGAACCTGTACTCCCAGGTCTGGAAGCCGGAGCGGTAGAGGAGGAAGTGGAGCGGCTCCCAGTAGTTGAACACCTCGTCGCAGTCGTGGATCAGGTTGGAGGAGGCGCTCATGTGGCGGAGGAGGCCGAGGGCCAGGAATGGCAGGAACCACCGGATGCCACCCTCCTCCTCCGCCTCGCCGCCGGGGCGCCGCCCCTTGTCCTTGGCCTCCTTGGAGTACCCGTCGTCGGTTGGCGGCGACGCGGCCGTGGGCCGGCGCTGGCGTGCCGACGAGAGCGACATGGCCGGAGCTCGGAGCACGGAGCCGAGGGTTGGTTCACTTGGCTCGTTCGGCCTTCGCTTCGAGGCTCGGTGAGGGGGCAAAGGGTATGCGTATGGTCTAGAAGCTTCTGGATCTTTTGTTCCTCTTTCGTCGCGTGAAGGAAGTAAAATTACAGATTGGCCCCGGAGTGAATGGCTTTCCTCTCGTTTTGAATTCTTGATTCCTTCTCCTCCTCCGTCTTTTCTATTCTCTGCTCCTTTTTCCTTCTGTCTTTTACAAAAGAGCATGGAGATAAGCACTTTGTATGGCTTGAAACTTAAACCATAAGCAACGGCGATTCCCCCTGAACAATACATAAAAGCTTTTTTTTACACGCATAAAAGCTTTTTGTGAAAGAGTATATTTCAAAAGAAATTCAAGATTTATGCCATGGTTATCGGTTACATGTTAGTTAACCAAGCTCTATACTCATAGGATCTTTAATCTAACCAAATCACAGCTTACTTAGGTCCTGTTCTTTTCAGCTTAACAGTTTAACAGAACTTAAAGACTTATCTACATTTTAAAAAGACATATTTTTTCAATTTTTTAGTCCGTTTTTTTGCTGTTTTGAAGGCGGATCCTGACACTTTAAAAAGCTATTCAAACGAAATGGATCAAGACTACCTTAAGAAACTCTCAAATTTCAGTTATTTCAGCCATTCAGCTGTTCAGCCGTTCAGATTAGCTCCAAAGAACAGGGCCTTAAGCTGCTTTGGAAGAGAGGTCACTAGAAGCATGTGCAACCGTGTAGGTCAATAATCTATAAACATTTACATTAGGATGTGAAATGAGGTGCAGTGGACACGAGGGCAGATAATTGGATCGTGGCTCATGTAATAGTTTATGACACAAGAAATAAGAAATGAGAGGATTGCATACAAATGAGTTGTCCACGTAGACATATAAAAATACAACAGATTGTAATGGATTATATATCTTTAGGGACTGACTTATCATCAGGCGCCTGAGAGTTATTTATCTCTCAGTCGATTTTCTAGACCATTGATCAAACATCTTTATATGACATATAAAAGATCTAACGGTAGAATTTAGTTATGTGAAAATCGACTGAGACTTATTTAAAAATCAGTCGCCTGAGAAGCAGCAAAACCGATATCTTTAATGTTATTATGTACAGATGGCATGAAGCTTAAATTTAGCAGCGCTCATTGTTTAAACCATATTACAAGCCCTAGAGAAAACTGAACAATTCTAATCAAGCAAGTCGATTGGATAGAGCAACTTCTCGTGCATCCGAGAGGGCGACGAAAGCTGTGGTGACTGGTGAGGGGCAGAGGGCTCGGCTGAAATCTAGCCATCCCTCTCATGTATTACAACTAGACGTGCCGCAGCGCGGTAAGCCTTTTCGAGGCCCGAAAAGCGCGAGGCGTGGGCTCGCCCGCAGTCTTGTGGGAAGACGCGGCAGCGAACGCGTCGAGAGCGCGCGTGTGAAGCCTAGCGCGGCAGGGGAAAAAAGCGGAGGAAAAAAAGGGATTCGGGATTCGAACCCGGGCGGGCTAGGCAACGAACGGGCTGAGTAAACCAATCGGCCAAATCGCCCGCATGCCTGACAGATGCGGCAAAAAAAAAAGCGTTTTATACGTAAAATCGGAACGGATGGTCGGATCTGCTAGGCTCGTGCGATCGGACGGCCGTCGCGAGGCCGGGCGGGGAGGGCCGCCACGTGGCTGCAACGGAGCACCTCAACCCCCGCTTGTACATTTAATAGATGTCAAGGACATAATCGTCTTTATATGTCTCTGTCACGATTTGACAGAAGAGAAGGAATTGAAAATTAGATCATAAAAGGTTAAGAGTGATCATGCTATGGAACAAAAGGATTAGCAGAACGTCTAGTGGCACACAAAAAGAATCATAAATAAATAAGGAAAAGTGTTAATTTGGTCTCTCAACTATGTCCGCCGTACTACTTTGGTCCCTGAACCTCAGTACCGGACTTGTGAAGTCCCTCATGTAGCAAAACCGGGCTTGACCGATCCTTTAACTGGTCAAAACAGCGGTATTAGACTTGAGAGATGAGAGATTTGAAAGATAAAGTGAGAGATAAGGCAACGAGATGGATGCCATGTGGCCATCAAGTCAGCAAAATTCCTACATGGATGCCACATAAAGCAAAAAAACCCTAAAACTGCCCACTGAACTGGTAAAATGACTAATTTGGTCCGATTTATCTACATAAGGGCCTCACAAGCCCGTTATTAAAGTTTAGGGACCAAAGTGGTCCGGCAGACATAATTGAGGGACCAAATCAGCACTTTCCTAATAAATAACAACAATAACTGTCCATTAGAATGAAAAATCTAGATGCAAACTATAATTACGTATAACCTACATTCTCAGGTGGTGACCAACACCAAAGGTCTCCCTACATACCCAGTGTTTTTTCAATAATAGAATTTTCATTAGATCATGGGTAAATATTAGTCGATAGAAACTAATAATCATAGAAAAAACTATACAACACAACACCATGTATAGAATCAACGCCTACTAAAAACAGTATTAAAATCAATTTACGTTACTATTGCCCAAGGTTATCTGTGGCGCTAGGCGCTAGGTGGTCTAGATAAACTGTCATATTTAAGATTATAGAGAATAAATTATATTTTTCTAAAATATCATACATAATCATTTTACAATCATTAATCATCATCTAAAACCACACTATGATAATAATCATATAGACACTATACTAGGACCGTCTTTGAATTGTCTAGTCATTGTCAAGAACCAACGTGGGTTAGCCGCCTAGACAGTAGGCCCTAGGTGGGCGGGAAGCTATAGCGAATGCATGGGTGCCGCCTAGGGAGCCATGCTTCCATCGGATATGCTCCAAACTCTCCCAAAGAATGATCGCGGGGCAAGAAAAGCTTCCGTCTTGATCGATGGTATAAGCACAAGGAAAGGAACCGTGGAGATGAAGCGGCGAGGTGTCGACCCATCCATGCATAGAGGCATCAGCATCAGCCGGTGTTCTGCATGCCGGCCGCGATGCCCTTCATGGTGAGGATGAGCGTGTCCTCCAGCCCGGGGTCGTACTCGCTGCTGGGGTTGAGCTTCACCAGCCGCTCCGCCGTCGACGCCGAGCCGATCAGCTCCTTGGACAGCGGCGGCCGCGCCGCCGGCCTGAACCCGCCGTCCCTGATCCGCTTCAGCGTGTAAGCCTGGCACACGTTCAGCGCCGTGATGTACGAGTCCCGAAGCATCAGCCTCTGCCTCAGGTACGGGTCGCTCTCCAGGAGGTCCCTGTGCCCCGCGACCTGCAACAAGCAAGCAAGGCATGTCTCATCTGAAGCTGTGGAAGTGAAGACGGAGAAGAACACGTGCTTGCCGATTACTCCCTCTTTCCTTTTTTTTTAAATTTATTGCATTTGATTTTTTTTTTTGAGTTAATGGGCAGGAGCACTGCCATTTCATTAAAGCGGAAGAACGAAACCGTACAAAATATACAAGGAGAGAGGGGGGGGAGAGAGGGGAAGGGGTCAGCCTAGAAAAATTACAGGCGAGAAGGCTGCCGCCCAAGCGGCGAGACCATCCCTGATTAGGGCATGCCTAATCATGTCATTGCATTTGATTGTGAACATGCCTTTAACCATTCGTCTAATTCAAAAATTTAATGTAAATATATAAAAATATAAATCATGTTTAAAGTAACTTTAATGATAAAACAAAGTATAATAAAATAAATGATACTTAGTTTTTTTTAAAAAATAAGACGAATGCTCAAAGGGTATGCATAAAAATCAACGGCGACAAATAAAATGGAACTGAGAGAGTACTACGGTGAGCTGAAGATATTTATTCATGTGGCACGTGCGGCTCGGTGTATACGATCCATGTCAAGATTCACGCTAAGACCCACTCTTCATATAAAAAAACTCAATTATTTGAGCAATCAAAAGTCCTTTTTTATCTCCACTTCCTCTCCTCTCGCTGGGACGGATTTTCTTCGCCATGCTGCCACTGGCGACCACCGTCTTGCTCGTTGACGACCAATTGGCCAAACGTTGGAGTTATCGCCATGCGCGAGCATTTGTAGGCGCGGCGAGGACTCAAGCACATGTCTAAGTGGGAATCAGCTGCGGTGTCATTGTAAACAGGATGTAGGGTTGGCCCGGGACTGGAATGGACTTAGAGAGGAAGAGAGGGAAAGGGAAGGAAAAAGAACCAGATTATTTTAAAACCAAAATTTAAATGAATTTTTTTTTATAAAATGTATGTGTGAAGAGTGAATTGGTTTTAGCATGAACCTTGACGCGGACGAGATGGTCGTGCAATGACGCGGACGAGATGGTCCTTCAATGAGGCGGACGAGATGGTCGTTCAACGCATGAATTGGATCCGCTTTGCAAGATGAGACGAGGCAGAGTCAGTCTACCTGCAGGAGGAGGCTCTGCGTCTCGACGTAGTTGGCTCTGAGCTGCTCGCCGAAGGGCCGTAGGTCCTGGGGGACGAGGAGCTCGTCGTAGAGGGCGGCGATGCCGGGGTCGCCCTTGGCGAAGACCATCTCGAGGAGGTCGATGGTGACGCGGAAGAAGGGCCACTCGTCGTACATCTCGCGGACCGCGGCGAGGCCGCCCGGCTGCCGCATGGCGTGGCGGAAGGCGGCGCCGAAGCCCAGCCACACGGGGAGGTGGAACCGCGTCTGCGTCCACGCGAAGATCCACGGGATGGCGCGCAGGGACTCGATGCCGTCGCCGGGCTTCCGCTTCGACGGCCGGCTGCCGATGTTCATCCGCCCGTACTCCGTCTCCGGCGTCGCCGCACGGAAGTACTCCACGAAGCGCGGCTCCCGGAGGACGATGCCCCGGTACTCGCCGGCGGCGACCTCCGCCATGCCGTCGAGCAGGCGGCGCCACCCGGGCCTCGGCGACACCGGCGGGTTCATGCCGTGCTCCAGCGTCGCCGCCGTGAACCTCTGCAGCGTCCGGAAGCAGAGGCTCTCCTCGCCGAACGACTTCTCGATGACCTCGCCCTGGATGGTCACGCGGAGCGAGCCGTTCACGGTGTTGGGCGGCTGCGACAGGATGGCGAGGTGGCTCGGCCCGCCGCCACGCCCCACGGTGCCGCCGCGCCCGTGGAAGATGGTCAGCCTCACGCCGTGCCGATCCGCCACGCCGACGATCTCCTCCTGGGCCTTGTACAGCTGCCACGCCGCCGACAGCCGGCCGGCGTCCTTGCCGGAGTCGGAGTAGCCGATCATGATCTCCTGCTTCCCGGCGATCCGCTCCTTGTACCAGTCGACGGAGAAGAGGAGCTCCATGGTGGCGCGCGCCTGCTGCAGGTCGGCGAGCTTCTCGAACAGCGGCACGACCCGCAGCGGCCTCTTGACGCCGCACTCCCGCTGCAGCAGCTCGACGGCGAGCACGTCGGACGGCGCGGTGGCCATGGAGATGATGTAGGCGCCGAAGCTGTCGCCGGGGAGCTCGGCGATGACCCGGAACGTGCCTAGCACGTCGGCGACCTTGTCGGACTGGGGCAAGTCGGGGCCGAAGAGAGGGCGCTTACCACGGAGCTCGGCGACGAGCCACTCCTGGCGCCGCTCCTCGGGCCACTCCCGGTAGGAGCCGATGCCGAGGTGGGTGGTGATGGCGTCCATGGCGTCGGCGTGGCGGTCGGACTCCTGCCGGATGTCCAGCTTGACGAGGGAGAGCCCGAAGGTGGAGACCTGCCGCATGAAGTCCAGCAGGCTGCCGTCGGCGATCAGCTTGTCGCCGCAGTCGCACAGCGACCGGTAGCACAGCTCAAGAGGCTCCAAGAACTGCAACAAGTGCATCGACTCCTCATCGGCATCATGAAACAAACTTGATTAATTTGAATCAGTTCTTGGGCTAAATTCAATGAGAAGGAACCTGTTTGATTCGGCTTAAATTAGATTTAAATTCTGCCCTTGAATTTTTTTATAAACCATATATTGTAGCATTTTGTAGTTAATTTTGTGGGGGGTTTTTAGTGGTTCTTATGGAAGATCTTAAAACTATTTAAAATATATATTTTAATGGGAGTGTCTCGAGGGCAGTCGCCTGGGTTGCTTCGTTGCAACCCAGCGGCATTCTCCTCCCCGCCCGCCTCCGCCTCCTTCCTCCGCCTCCGCCTGCCTCCTTCCTCCGCCTTGGCGGTGGCCTTCGCCGCCGCCGCTCCGCCCACCTGCCGCCCTCCTTCCTCCTCCCAGTGGGCCGCCTCTTGCTCACTTTGCCCGCCGCCCCCCGCCTCCTCCCTCCGCGGCAGCGCGGCCTACGCCGCCGCCGCTCACTCCTCCCCTAGCCTCCCGCTTGCCGAGCCGCCGCCCACCCAAACCCGAGGGTGAGGCGGTCCTTCTCCACCGCCGCCCACCCGCCGCCTCCTCTCGCTCGTGGCGCCACTGCCGCCTCCGCCGCCCGACGAGCCCCACCGCGCGCGGTCGTCCGCCTCCCGACCTCCTCTACACCCCGGAACCCCAATATTTCCTAACCCGGCGAGGTCGACGGCGGCGACGACGAGCGCCGGCGAGGAGGAAGATGGCGCAGGCACGGCGAGGCGAAGTCGCCTTTCGCTGCCGCCCAGGCGACTGCGAGGAAGCAAAACCAATATTTTAATCTATTTTAGCCATTTTGCTGAGGACACTCGATTTTCTATACGGTAGATTTTAATCTGATGTGAACTGAATCAAACAGGATCAAAATGTCCATCGCAACCTGCTGGACGCTGCTGTAAGTCTGGTCTTCCGTGATGCTCGAGACTCCATGAGACAAGATCTGCCGAGCACGCTCGCAGGTGTTGTACAGCTTGTCCCTGACATCTCCGAGGATGATGCGGTAGGGTTCTCCCGGGGAAATCTGCTTCCAGAACTCTGCAGCAGCAGGTGAATCCGGCATCAAGACGCGGTAAGCTTTGCTCTGCTCTGAACGCGCCGGCAAACTCGAGCTCACCGATGTAGTATTTGGCGTACTTGCGCGACAACCGCCGGTGCAGCTCGTCGGCGCGAGCCCGAAGCTCGTCGCTGCAGCGCCACATAGAGAGCTTCGATCCAAAAGGAACAAAATGAGCAAGCCAGAAACTCACGATCACGAGAGCACAAAGTGGCGGGAAAGTTAATGCTTAATGGCGATGAATAATACCTCGAACATCAGATCCGCCATCTTGGAGAAGTACATGTTGGCGGCCATCATCCTAGCCAGCAGGCACACGTCCCTCGTAACCTCCGGCGTCACTCTCGGGTTCCCTGCGACGCAAACCCCCAGGAAAGAACTCGTCTGAATCCTGAGGCGTTCTCTGAAACGCCGATAAAAGAGTAAAATGCACTGGCGGCCCTCGAACTTGGCAGGGGGTGTCATCCCGGTCCCCGAACTCAGAAAACCAGCTATTCGGGTCCCTGAACTTGGCACGGGGTGTCATCCAGGTCCCTAAACTTGGCACGGAGTGTCATTCCGGTCCCCGAACTCAGAAACCAGCTATTCGGGTCCCTGAACTTGGCACGGGGTGTCACCCAGATCCCTCAACTTGATAGAGGGTGTCATCCAGATCCCCAAACTCAAAATTTTTTTATAAGATTTATCCTAATTTTCATGATCTTCCCATAGTTTTATAAGATTTTTTTCCTTTTTTTATGATATTTCTAAATATTGTATACTTGTTTTTTAATGTTTTAATGACTTTCTAAAATTTATATGTTTTTCTCATTTTTTGGATTTTAATGATTTTTTCTAAATTTTTTGAGTTTGGGGACGCGGATGACACCCCTTAAGTTTAGGGACTTGGATGACACCCGTGCCAAGTTCGAGGGCTCGAATAATTGGTTTCTAAGTTCGGGACCGAATGACACCCCATGCCAAGTTCGAGGACCGAATAGCTGATTTTAAGTTCGGGGACCGGGATGACACCCCCTGCCAAGTTCGAGGGCCGCCGGTGCATTTTACTCCCGATAAAAGATTGCATTTTTGCAGAGAGAGATCAGAGAGGAGAGAGGGGGGGGGGGGGTGCACCGTCGCGGTCGCCGCCCATCCAGGAGGAGAACTGGATGAGGGGGGCGTCGTAGGGGAGGCGCTCGTCGATGCCGATGCTCCGGAGCGCCGTGTCGACGCGGCGGAGGAACCTGGGCACGCCGTTCCAGATGGTGTCGTGGAAGTAGCTCATCCCGGCCCGCATCTCGTCCTGCGGCGTCGGCGGCGTCCGCCGGATCTCGTCCGTCCTGAACGCCGCAAGGATCTGCACGACGGCGTCCACCATCATCAGGACATGACACTTGAGTTAACCTCCAATGGCTCGTTCGTCAGTGCTAGCACCTCTCTCTGAAGGGCCTCGTCGATCTCCTGCTGCTCGTTCTCGGAGATGCCCTCCACACAGAGTTGTGTTAGGCAGCTCCTGATCCTGAATCAGCGACGAGGACGAACAACCTGTGTATTAGCATGTGTATGCAACAGCATAAACGTTTCCCTAGTCCCGCTGGATCGATCTCACTCGTAGAATGGAAATGCACATCGTTCCCATCATTCTCTCGTGTACTTTTGTAGTAAAAAGGAAAATTGAAAGCACTTGCTAAATTCAAATTCTTGTCCCCATGTCCGTCTTCCCGCTCTCTCCCCTCAGGCCAAGCCAGCTCCTTCCCACGTGCGGCAGCCGGCAACCACCGTGGTCTTCTTCGGTCCGTGGTTTAGTTATATGTTAGTTTTAGTTGAGTTAAAAAAATAAAATGCTTTAAAAAAGAGATACAGAAAGGCTAAAACATTATTAAAAAAATTATGAGTTATTTGAATAAAACTCTATAAAGTCTGAAAAAAATTATTACAAAATGTGACACCGAATACGTTATACCGAATGGTCTGTACAAAAATGATAAATTTTGGTCCAGCCAGACAAAATCAAACCCAACCGCGAATCAAAGAGAGCACTATGGCCACTAAGCTGTCGTGCTCATCAGTCACCAACAGGAACGTGGTGATCAATGGTGGCACGTGTGGGTAGCAATTGGGCAAGGCCAAAGGGAACTAGGGGACTGGGATAGAAGAGAGGGGAAAGAGAGGGGAAAGAGAAGGGAGGACTTTACACAAGAATGTAAAAGTGTGTGGCGGCCTGATTGCATTGTCTCGGCGTCCACCATGGCAGCACAGTGATGCTCCTCCTCCCCACCTCCGTCAAGTTTGTGCTCGTCTTCCTCGTGTTGTTCTACATTGGCGCAGTGACCACCACCACCGACCCGCTTTCCGTTGTCTAAGTCCGCCGCCTAAGACCACCTCGCCTCACCGGAGTTGGAGGGCCGCCAAACGAGGTGGTCTCCAGTGAGGGCAACTGATGCTAAAGAAGACGAGTGGATTTGGAGGAAGGAGAAGAAAAGAGGAAGCAAACGGGAGGTCGAAGAAATGTTAGTGACATATTTGTTCAAAATTTATTATAATAATATTTATGTAATCAAAATAGTTTTGTAATGGCATTCATGTTAAAAGAGTTTTGTAATGGCAAGTATAAAAAAAAGACTTTGCACAGTGGCATATACCCAATTAGACCTTTATTTTAGGGGGCGACTGGGGGACGGGATCCCGTCCCACTGACCTCGACAGATAGCTCCCCGCCCTCCCCCTCGCTCATCCTCCTTCTCCGCCTGGTGTGCCTCGCCTCTTGCTCACACACCCCCGCCTCCTTCCTCCTGCCCGGCAGCGCCGCCTCGCCGACCGCTCCACCCTCTGCCCCCATGCCGCCCATGGCCGCCCACCCTAACCCGAGGGGTGAGGTGGTCCCCACGACGCCGCCCACCACCTTGCCCTCCCCGACTTGGCGGGCGCCACCGCCTCCGCCGCCGCCCGACGAGCCCCACCCACCGCCGCCGCCCCGACCTCCCTCTACACCCGGAGGAACCCACATATTCCCTAACCCGAACCCTAACCAGGCGGTGGCGAGCTCGATGGCGGCGACGGCAAGGTCGACGGCTGCAGTGCACGAGGTCAGCTCCTCCTCCTTCCTCCTCCTCCTCTGCACAGCGAGCATGCACATGCGAAGGGAAGCTGCTGGGCGCAGGGTGGTGGACACGTGTCGCTAGGGGGATCTAGGAATTCCTGTTATTTTACTGTCTGGTGACGATGGGATCAAGTGCAGTGAAGAATCGGTAGTGTACTTAGCTAAACATTTTGTACGCAGCACTAGAATGAATCTCTCAAAATGAAGACACCAACATAATGCCAGGATAGTGTTTGTTTGTGAGTTGTGACCTGGTGTGCTTCTGAAGAAGTGACCGCCTGACGGACTGCGTGGGGTGCGCGGTGAAGACGAGGTCGATGGTCTGGGCCCTGAGCGCGTCGAACACCTCCCGCGGCGTCTTCCCGAGGTCGCGCACCAGCCGCTGGAGCGTCTCGTCGATGTCGGACTCGGTGGACGCGGAGGCCTCGTCGGCGAAGCCCCCGCGCCGCTCCGCCTTCGCCTTCTTCCGCTCCACCATCTGGATCTCCTCGGCGATGTTGGCCAGGTTGAGCATGTGGGAGAAGGAGCTCGCCACCATGATGGCGTCCCCCACGTCCAGGCTCGTCAGGAGCGCCCCCAGTTCGCCCAGCCTCGCCGCGTCGCCCTCGCCGCCGTACTCCCCGGACAGCCTCAGGCACTCCACCACCTGCACCCTCACACAGACACGACACCCCCATCTCATTCTTCCTTCTTCACGGGAATCACGGCCATGGCGGCGGCGGCGCGTACCACTTGACGGAAGTCGGCGCCGTGGAGGTTCTCGAGGATGTCGAGGAAGCGCGCGACGAGGAGCGTCTCGTAGTCCACCAGGCGGTCGTCCTCGGCGACCTTCTCCGGCGCGAGCGGCCGGAGATGCGCGTCGACGGAGCGCCGCCCTCGGCGACCGCCGTGGCCTCCGCGCCCCGCGTCGCCGCCCGGCGGAGGACGGCGCCGCGCGGCGGCTCGAGCCGCCCCCGGCCGGGGAGCTCCACGAGGATGGTGAACGGCGCAGAGCGGAGAGCAACCATCGTGCTTCGCTTCCCGGGAAAATCTGTACTGCGCTGCACCGCGCGCGCGTACGTGTCAGGAGGACATGGCGGGCACGGAGACCTGCAGGTGCAGCAAACTGCAAGCGCACGCCATTTCAGGGTTTTAAACGGAGAGGAAGAGCACGAGACACGATGACGAGAGGATCTTGTGGTGTCACGGACTCACGGCTGCGAATGTCATCTCCACTGTGGCTAACCCATACGTGCCATACGATTTTTGCCGGGGCGTAGCGATCGACTCGTTCATTTTTTTTTTTTGATCCAGGGAAATCTCCCCACTTCCATTTCCATTAACCGAAAACGAAAGCAACAAAAGTTCCAGAATCCACAAAACAGCACAGCACAAGAGGAGGTGATCAGCACCAGGCTCCTAGCTGATGAAGGACAGACCATCCAAAATGGAATTACAGTTTCCACAAACCAGGCAGGCTGAATAACAATGAACCATACAGACAGCAACAGGGATACTACCCAAAAGGCCTCTGCTAGTTACAAAAGAAAGACGATGACCACTCTGATCACCTCGACAGGTCTTTAATGGTTTTAAAAATCCCTTCGATGCCCATCTCCTCCAGCTCTTTATCTTCTGTATTAAGGAGACCTGCCCAGTATTTTAAAAAGGAACAAGCCATGTAAAGCACAATTAAAGGATTGTTAATTTGTTTTTTTTTTTTCAAAACAAGCCTGATTTCTGAGGTTTCAAATCGACCAACAGACAGAAGCTATCCCATGTAGCTCAGCTTCCTCTTGTTAGCAGTAGCCATCTTCTCCCACCTCCGACAACCAACCATGTCAGATGGCACCCAATTAACCCCAAAAGAATGACTAAGAAGGCTCCAGGTTAACTTGGATAAGTGGCATCCGAAAAATAGATGATTCTGAGTTTCTATATTACTGCAAAATTCACAAGTGGGGTTACCATCCCATCCTTTCCTCCTCAATTTGAACTTGGTCCATAACGCCCTCTTCTTTAATAACCACACAAAGATTTTAATTTTCAGAGGGAGTTTAGCCTTCCAGACATCTTTGATGTTGTGAATAGGCATACTCTTGTGAAAATACTTATACATCGAATTCACACTGAACTTGCCCTTTTCATTAGGGGTCCACTTCACAACATCTTTTTCATCTGTTATATGATTCGTTCTAGCAATTTCTAAAATTTCAGACCATTCCTTATCTTGGTCTCTATTCAGCCATCTTCTGAAATCCAAATTCCAATTTTTATTAGCACCTTGCGCCACTGAAATCTTCTTGTCAATACAAATATCATAAATTTCAGAGAGCTTTACAGCTAGAGGTTTGTCAAACACCCATCTATCATGCCAGAAACTTGTATTTAACCCATTCCCAACTTTCTTATAAATGTTCATTCTATAAATCTCCCTGACTTTCAAAAGATCTCGCCAAGCGAAGTCGATATTTTTTACCATCATGTAGTAAAGGCCATTTTTATATATTTAGCCTTTACAATATCTTGCCACATCCCATCTTCCATGTCTAATTTCCACCACCATTTACAGAGTAGGCTTTCATTCATTTTTTCCAAATTAATCACCCCTAAACCTCCATTCTGTTTAGGTTTAACAACATCTCTCCATTTTGTGAGATGATAATTCTTTTTATTAAAAGATTCCTAGAAAAAGGTTCTTCTAATTTTATCCATACTCTCAATTACCTTCCTGGGTGTCGACGGGTGACTAATCTGGGGTCACCGCAATGAATTTGTCTGGGGCGCTAATCAAGAACTAGGTCAAATGGCTAGCACAAGATGTGGGTTATCTGAGTTCGAGCCCTCAGCGGAGGAGGTAATACCCTACCTCACGATAATTCTGAATCTCGGCCTCCGTCGACTCGAGTCGGAAGAGAAGTGACTTGTTCGCTTTGTCCAATGGGTTGGCCACCGCTGATGACACCCACGAACGCCTGCGGATCCGATTGGATTGAGCCGACGGATTAGCGGTCGGTTTCAGTGGTTGTCCTCGCTGAATCTCGGGATCGGTCTGCTTGGAGGCGCGCAAGACTCCCAAGTCGGAGAGAAATCGGTCGAGTTTGTAGACCTCACCGGCCGGAGGCGTCTAGGCCGGGTAGGCGATCTCATCGGGCTCTTCCTCGCTTTCCTCGGCGAGGCGAAGTGAAATTGCCGAGCGGATCTTCCGAAGAAAGCACATGCGAAATTCTCAAGCCAAAAGGCAATGGGTCCCATTGATTGCGTGTACCTTACGGTTGAGCGATCTCCGTGGGAGAGAAGATTGCCGATGCCGTCAGCAACGAAGTCCAGGGTGCCAAAGCGAAGGGTCTCTCCTGGCCTCATGTAGATGTACGGCGATCTCGAAGAAGCCATCTGATCTAAAAAACGATCTTGACGCAGCCCCCTACCTGGCGCGCCAACTGTCGACGGGTGACTAACTGGGGGGTCACCGCCGGCAATGAATTTGTACGAGGGGACGCTAATCAAGAACTAGGTCAAATGGCTAGCACAAGATAGGGTTATACAGGTTCAGGCCCTCAACGGAGGAGGTAATACCCTACTTCCTGTGCTCTGGGATTATTTGGTGGATCGGGATGCAAGATGGTGCTCCTAACGATGATTCGATGGCCTCACACGATGGCTTCGCCCCTCCTTTATATAGTGCAGGGGGATAGAATTCTGATGAAATCGCGGGGTATATGGCAACTATTTCCGTTATGATGTTACATGGAGCGTATGCATTGATCGCTAATTACATGGGGATGTCCGTGGCTTCGAACCCTTTATTGCGGCTTAAGTTCCGCCCGATCCGAGTGCTTTCCATCTTGACCAACCGACTGGGTCGCCTCTATCTGTTCCTTATGGGCCTTCTAGAGGATACCGGGGCCCATGCAGTCCCTGATAGCCCCAGTGCTTTTACGATCGAGTCGGATGCTTAGCCGATGGTTCGCTTAAATCTCCTGTAATCTGAAAAGAGATTGTAAAGGACTCAAGAAATTTTAAGTTTTTATGTCAAAACAACGCCTAGATTTGGCAATACCGAACTCCAGCTTTCTCGGCCCGTTGGACACGTTATTTCGATAGGAGGATTCGGCTCCTAGGCACCCACTCTTGCAATACAAGAAGCGGCCATTGGCCCATCTTGGGGCATGCCTTAAGCCACGCCATTCGACTTCGTCTTGCGACATCTTTGTAACCTTAGCGTTTAGGAATATCGACATCGTGCCCGCCTTAACTTGTAAGAACCGACTCTTGGCCCAACATGGGGCACACCTTTCACCGGTGGTATCTGTCCCCACCATGGCAAGGATCGGCATTGGCCTTTGGAGGCATACCGATTGGACGCGATTTTGCCGAGAGATATTTGTATCCGCGTAGCAGTATACAACTGGCGACCTTATGAAGGCATACCTCAAGAAATTGAATCAAATTTCACCAACACCCAACCTTGGCGTGCAAAGTTGGCTAGTGACCCCATAGGGTATCTTAGTGAAATATTTTTAATTTTAGTATTCTTTGGTGATATGCCTCGGGGTGCACCGAGGCCGAGTTAGGCTCGATTTTAACACATTGCCGCCGTCGGTGGCGTGTTAAAAAGCTTTGTTAAGGGGTCGCCCCTTTGCGGTTTAGCCCAAGCCCAATTAGGGGGGCGAAGCGTTTTAGTGCCCTTTTCTCACACACAGTAGAAGGCGCGTGTTTCCGTCGGAAACCGGATCCGCTCCACTTCCGATCCTATCGCTACGATGGTTTCAACGTGTTCAAACAGATCGCCAGGTAGCGACCCTTGAACTTCGCCGTGTATAAAAAGAAATCGAGTGAGTATTACTTCACCACCGCCTTGAGTTTTGAGTCTTCTCTCTTTTGGCTACTCCCAAAAATCTTTTCCTCCTCTCTCACGCAAGAGCAATGGCCAACATCTTGGAGATGATCATGGCGTGGGTCGATGAACCAGCGAGGAGAAGCGAAAGCAGGCCGCCAAGGCCGCAAAAAGCCTTCGAGGACGAGCTCTGGGAGGACTTCGCTCTAGCGAAGCGGAAGTCAGCGGAGGAATCCATTAGGGTTCGATCCGTGGATTCCTTGACTCCACAAGGTGTGCTTCCTCAAGGACGACTTGGTCGCCGCCTCCGTGCTTGATAGAGAGTCTGAAGCCCTCCCCGTAAGGCCTTTTCTTTTGTTCCTCCATGAGCCAGTGACGAGCCCTAGCTCGATGTCTTGTGCAGCGGAAAAATATGTCGAGGCCTAAGTGCCCTTTGAACAAAGGACTTTTGAGGAACGATGTCTTTTGCTTCGATCTTGAATCCAGACGCCTACTTCTCGCGATTTGATCTCGAATCATGACAATACTTCATCCGAGTAGCTAGGCTCGTCCGCTCCTAGACATGCAATCGGTAGCGTAGCATAAACCTCTCGGGGAACCACTCGGCGGTAGAGTGATTCTTGGGCCCCTCGCGGAAAGGCCGCGTCCGGCGCTAGACCTAGGCCCGGCCCAGAATGCGAAACTCTGCCTGTTGATACAAGTCTGGAACAGGAGAACGAAACGGGTTCACCTTGCTTGCTTTTCGCTAGTCTGTTGGCTTCTTCAGTAAGCTCCGCCGCTAGGGTTCTTCTTCATCGCCACCTCCGCCATGGTAGTCTCCGATCGCAATGGCTCGCCTTCCCCTCCACCCCAAAGGCTGCTAAGGCGGGAAGGAGTGGGTGAAGTCCATCACAACCGAGCGGAGGCTCTGAACTGGTCTCTCGGCGTGCTCCCCTCCAAGAGTCATTGTCTTGGCGTCCTGCCGCCGGTGAGTCTGCCCGCCCCTCGTTCGACGAGGTGGTGGTCTTCGAATCTTTCTTCCTCCGTGGCTTCGCCTTCCTTGCTCCTCTTTCTTTGAGTGCCTTCATTTTTACGGGGTTGAGATTTCACACTTGAATCCCAACTCCATTTTTCATATCGCGATTTTCATTCATGTCTGTGAGGTCTATTTGGGGTTGCTCCCCACCGATCTTTAGATTCCTTTTCCTTCTCAAACCCTATCCCAACAAGGACAATCCCAAAGCGCGGTGGCGGATTCAATTCGGGAAGGGGTTAAAAAGTATTATTCGATCTTGGCTTGAAAACTTCCAACAAAGGCGGCACTTTCGAGTGGTTCTATTGTGCCAACTCCCCGCTCTCCTTCCTTCTCCGTGAGTGCCCCACACCCATCCTCTGGTCTTCTCTCATGGGATGACGGAGAAGCCAAGTGAAGAACTTCTTGTTCTTCTCCGTAGAGCCAAGTCTGCGGGGTGACCGGTATTGGGGTAGTGTGGAACTATACCCAACGCAGTATCCAACCCATCAAGGAGAGGCGCATCTTGCCATTGAGTACTCGGGGCTCGGGGCGCCACTCAAGAAACCAATGAGAGCCTTGCATGAAGGAGATCCTCGGTAGAGTGGCGAGCTTTTGCTCGGGCATGGAAATAATTCAGCGGAATGGCGGCTCCATATCATCAGGATTCTTGCCACCGGTAAGGAGAAGATCATCCTCAACTCAACCGCGGTTCGTTGATGTAGGGCTAAAGTTAATGTAATTTGATGCGTTGCGGTAGCGAAGCCTTCTTCTCCGTCCTCCCGGTTCAGGAAGCTCCACCCCACAAGGCGCCTCGTGGCGTCCGTGAGGCTCAGCGAGTGCTCCTCCGGCCAAGAAAGGCAAGGGGGACACCTCAAGGGACTCGGACGAATACGATGATGAGGAAGACACCGTCCAGCTTTTGCGCCGTCGTCGCCCAATGACGAAGTCGCCGCCCGCCCAGGCCGTGCAGCCACAGAGCCCTCCACCTCGCGGTCGGCCGACCAAAGGCAGCGGTTGGGCGAAGAAACCTGGCAGCTCGGGCCGAGTGGCAGGCATGAAGTTCAAGATGAAATATGTCCCGTCACACGGTACTCCTTCGTGTCGCCATAACTTCATAGTGTGGAGACATGCGATGTGCATATTGAGCGGTCTTGGTGCTTTGAAAACCTATGAATGACGACGAGCATGGCGCCAAGACTCGGCTCGGCCCATCGCGCCTCACGGGACTCGGCCCCTCCGCCACTAGCCGCCAATCCTCGTCGGTGAAGGAAAGCTCCAGCTCAGCTAGCTCGAGCGGAGATCGAGGAGATCCCACGCCCCTCGGCCAAAGCACACATTCCACCCTTCCGATTGAAGTGGCGGAAAGAAATGGAGGACTACGAGGTCGACGACGGGCAGGAGGCCGAAGAGTGGGAGGTCCTAAACCAAGTAACCGCAATCCAAGCTGAAATATACAAGGTAGAACTTCTTTTATTGCGAACCTCTATCCTGCATGAGGAATCCCACTAATCTCCTCTCTTCTCCATCAGGTAGCATGAAGGAGAGGTCAAAGCGAAAACCCGATGCATGGAGAGGACGGTAGGAGAGTTGAAAATCGCGATGAGTTCGACAACGCTACCGTATGCCACCAACGACAATATCGCGGTCGGATCGAAGAAGCGCACCATGAGGTCATAGAACTCCGTCTCATGCGTGGAAGAGTCCAACGCAAACCAAGGTATAAACCCGACACGTGTTAAATCTCTAAAAGGATGCTCCATTGGTAATGATCTTCAATATTTGCCGTCGAGTGCGGCTCGGAGGCGAGGCATAAAACCTTGGAGGAGAAGTCCACCAAATAACGCTCGAGCCGAGAAGTCGACCAGCGGTTGGAAGGTAACTTTCGGTATCGCTCTCCTGGCTCAACCTCACTTTGAAACCCGACTAATATGCCTTGTCCGTGGTTGCGCGAGAACTTATTGCCGGACCTCGGCGGAATCGCTCCGATACTTGAATGCCTTTATCCGAGACGAGGAGCCGAGCGATCGACTCCACGGTTGCTCGTCTCGGCGCTCTTCTGGCGGATCAAGGTCTTCACCGGGAGGCCGCAATAACATGCACCGCCAAGGCCTGCGCCATTGCGAAGTCAAACTTCCCACGCCAAGATTGCGGCCGTTAAGGATGGGTTTGCTTGCTTTCGGAGGAGGAGGCCGTGGCTCTTGGGGAGGTTCATCCATTGCCGTCGGATAGTTGGTCGGTTGGACTTGTAATTGCGCCCGTAATAAAATCTTTTGGTTGATCCCCAATCTTGGTGATCCAAACTATCCAATAATCGTTTATCCTTTTTCATGATACGATCCGCCGATGGTGGTCCGGCCCAGAGTGCGGGAGGTGGCGCTGGCTTTCCTCTGCAGCTGCATGGAGTAGCTAAATCTTGTCCTTTGGGACATGTTGCGCCACTACTCAAGAATTTTCATAATACTCGAATCGATCAACACATGTAGAGAAAACAACTTTATTGAAGAGATAGGGTGCGGTGGACTCCGCATACTATTTAGTGTAGCCCTCGACTTCTTTGCTTGGTCGTTTACGGCCAAGTAGCAAATCAAAAAAGGAAGCGAGTACACAATCTTTGCTTGAATACACGAACTAAGGGAAAAAATGGCGTAGGCGCTCGATGTTCGGTGTTGGGCGCCGGATCCATCTTGGCGTTGTGGCCGATAAGCCCGGGCGGGTCACCTCGGCGATCGCATAGGGGCCTTCTCGAGTGGGAGAGTTTATGCTCGTGCTTCGATTCTTCGAAGGACGAGATCTCCTTGGAGAATGCACGGCCCGTGCGTTCTTGTGATGGTAGCGGCGTGAGGCCTGTTGGTACTTTGCCGACGGATCAATCTTCCTTCTCGGCTTCCTCAAGTCGTCGAGGTCTTCACGCCTTGCCTCATCCGGTGATTATCGTTGTGTCGGCAACCCGTGGGGACCGAAACTTCAATTCGGTTGGGAGGACCGCCTCGAGCCGTAGACAAGGAAAAGGGTGTGCGCCCGATGGCTCGGCTTGGGGTTGTCTGAGCCCCGAGCACAAAGGGCAACTCCTTAACCCGGTAGCGTGGCGTCACGGTTTTAAGCGATCGAAAATCCGGCTTTGAGCCCTTGTAGTACCAATCCATTGGCGCTTTCGACTTGGCGTTGCTCCTCGGGTGGGCCAGCGATGCATAGCGAGATCTTAATGCCCGACTCCTCGCCCATTCTTGAAACTTCGCGCTCTTGAACTAAGCGCCATTGTCGGTGATGATGCGATTAGGTGCGTCAAAACGCTGCAACGATGTCCGGAAGAACTTCGCGTGCTTTGGCGCGTGATAACGAAGAACCGCAGGCTTCAATCCACTTGGTAAACTTGTCGATGGCGGCGAAGAGATGGGTGAACCGCCTTGCGCTTCGCTTGAGAGCGCCTACCATGTCCAGATTCCAGACGGCGAAGGGCCAAGAGATCGAATCGTCACGTAAATCTTGAGCCGGCATGTGAATCTGCCGTGCGGCGACACCGTCACATCTGCGTACTATTTCTTCGCGTCTGTGATGCGGTTAACGAAAAATCCTTGCCGATAAGCTTTGCCCACTGTGGTGCTAGCGGCAGCGTGGTGCCCGCACTCTCCGAGTGGATTTCATTGAGCGGATCTACGCCTTCACCTTTCGAGATATGCAACGCCTTAGTACCGGGCGCTTTTCGAAAGCTCGTCCCGACCACCTTGTAACTCTTGCTCGGCGTGTGATGCACTCGGCTGAAGCTTCGATCTTCGGGTAGCTCATCATGAAGAAGATAATCTAAATAAAATTTGAGTCCACCCGGTTCATCGTAAATACCTCGCAATGGGTTCATACGCTTCTCTTGTTCTTCTCCGATGCGGATGGTAGCTTGATAGGCGGTGCGGCGTAGCTCCTAGAAGCGAAAACACCACTCGGGACCCGAGCTCGAGTGGATCCCATCCGCTAGCTCGTCCATTGCTTCATTTTCGGCGAACACGTGAGTAAGCTCAAACCGTCGAATTTGTCTTCTAGTTTTCGAACCTCCGGCAATAGGTCGCCATGTCTTGCCGCCAATACAAGACCACTCCTTTTGAACTTGATTGACCACGAGTTGCGAATCCTCACAGCACCATTAACCGCGACACCAAGCGAGATGGCGACGCTGAAGCGTGGATGAGTGCCTCAGACTTGGCGGCGTTATTGTTGATGGGGACAATATTCGGAGGGCGTGCGCGGCTTTTTCTCCATCGGCGATATGAGCAAAATCCCAGCCCCGCGCGGCGAGCATGAGGAACCATCAAAGTACATTGTCCAATTACTCGAGTGTCCTCTGTCTTCTTTGGGGTTTGGGCCTCTGTCCACTCGGCGAAACCGATAGCGCTTTGAGATTTGGTGAGGAACCTCTTTAGATCTTCAAAGGCTTGTTGTGCTTCCGCCGTCTAATCGAAAATCGTCTTATCGGCGTAAGAGCCTAAAGAAAGGCATGCCTCGTTCCCGAGTCGGAAGCGAATCGGTGAAGTGCCACGATGCATCCAATGAGCTTCGCACATCCTTCTGATTAGCCGGGGGCTTCATCTTAATGATGGCGTGACTTTCTCGGTTGCTTCTATCCTCGGTGGGAGATGATGAATCCGAGTAGTTTACCGATGGAACCCCAAAACGCACTTCTCGGGTTTAGCTTCATTCAAATGCCCTTAGGCTCCCGAATGTCTCGGTCGATCTGTTATGAGATCCCCTCTGAATTTTGTTTTTATGACGACGTCATCGATATATACCTCCACGTTGCATCCGAGTTGAGTGTGAAAACACCGCTGTATGGTGCGCTGATAGGTCGCACCAGCGTTGTTCAACCCGAATGGCATTGTGATATAGCGAGAAAGCACCAAAGGCGTGATGAGCGACGTTTTGATGCAATCCTCCTCTTCGACCGATCGATGGTAGCTTTGAGTAGGCGCCCGAAAACTTAAGAGCTCACACCGGCGGTGGAATCCACCACTTGATCGATGCGGGGAAGCCCAAAGGATCCTTAGGACACGCTTTGTTGAGGTCTGTAATCGACACACATTCGCCATGTCTTATTCTTCTTACGCACGGGACCGGATTGGCAAGCCACTCGGGATGATACACTTCCACGATGAACCGAAGCGCCAACAGTTTGGTGATCTCACTCCTAATGGCGTCTTTCGATCTGGGCAAATCTTCGCAGCGCCGCTTTATGGGCTTTGCCTTTTAAATCGGCGTAGAGAGTGCTCAATCACCTCCCTCGGAACACCGGCATGTCCGAAGGCTTCGGCGAACACATCCCGTTGGCGGGAGGAAAGTGACGAGCGTCTTCCTATTTGCTATCGAGCCATGTCCCAATCACGGTTGTTTTGGCCGGATCGACCAGGTCCAACAGATCTTCTTGGTTTCTTGGTACTTGGATGGATGTCTTGACACCTTTTTGGCGGGGCGTCTCCTTCCTCTGAAGGATGCGACCTCTAGTCGGATCTTTTCCATCTCAGCAGATGAGTCGAGTGCCTGCGCCATTTCACGACTTTATTTATCACACAGGCGATGGATTTTAACGTCACGGGGAGGTGATTACACCATTGGGACTGGCATCTTTAAGGCGAGATAAGTATAGTTGGGGACAGCCATGAATTTGGCAATCCCCGGCCTTCCCAAGATAGCATGATATGCCGTCTCGAAATCAGCCACTTCGAAACTCAGACTCTCGGTCCGATAATTCTCCTTGGTCCCGAACGTGACCGGTAGGAAATCTGTCCGAGTGGTATCATGGACGTCCGGGGATTACCCGTGGAGCGGAGATGACCCTTCCGTAGCTCGTAACATGGGATATTCATTTGGTCGAAGGTCTTGGCGAAAAGGACGTTAATCCCACTCCCGCCATCAACCAGGACCCTTTTTAATTTACTTCCTTGAACGACTGGATCCAAAACCAGCGGATACCTTCCAGGGAAAGCGATCCGATCTGGATGGTCCGATCGATCAAAGGTGATGGGCACCTCGGACCAGCGCAAGTATTTTGGAGTAGCAGGCATGATGGCGTTGATCTCCCGAGTGGTAAGCTTTGCTTCGCTTGGACTCGACGCATCGAGCCCTCAAGATATAATCGATCTCGCTCGGCGTCCTGGTAGTCTCCATCAGGCTTCTTGCCGTGACCGCCTTTAGCCGACTGG
Organism: Raddia guianensis; assembly: GCA_036346415.1. Classification (NCBI taxonomy): domain Eukaryota; kingdom Viridiplantae; phylum Streptophyta; class Magnoliopsida; order Poales; family Poaceae; genus Raddia; species Raddia guianensis. Next base: position 34,137,399 of record CM070534.1, read on the forward strand.
TTCGAACTTTCGGCGAACTTCTGTAGAATTAGGCAATCCTTGGCAGAATGTTTTCCTCGAGGATGGAAGGGACATACCGAATCCATCACTTTTTTGTAGTCGTTGTCGTTGGGGGGTTTAGGTCGGTAGTGCTCCACGTTGGCGACCATCTCATCCCCTTTCTCTTCTTGTCTTTGGGCTTGCCTTGTTCGTCGTTAGGCTTCTTCTTCGGGCCTCCGTCGTTGACTCCGCGATGATTCGCGATGGCCTCCTCGGCTTCGGCCTCCTGATCCGCCATTGTGAACATGGCTTTGAGATTCTGCTGGGGTCCCGGTCATCCGCTGATTAACTCCTCGGTTGCACCCGGCGAAGAAGGCATCAATGACTGTTTGCTCCGAAACGTCCTGGATCTCGTTCCTCTTTTTAGTAAAGCGCTTGATGAACTCACGGAGAGTCTCGCTCTTGCGCCTGTGTAACTGTCCAATCTCCCATCTCCCCGTGGGCCTTTCATAGGTCCCTTGGAAATTGGCGATGAATTGTTCCTGGAGGTCGTACCAAGACTCGATAGAGCTCTCCGGGAGTCCCGTTAACCAGGTCTGGGCGCTTGGGGTCAAAGCGACCGGCAAGTAATTTGCCATGACGTTCTGATCACCTCTGCCTTGCCGATCGCTAAGGCATAAACCTGCAGCCAGTTCTTTGGGTCCCTCTCGCCATCGAACTTGTCGATGCCTTTGAGGTTAAATCCTTCCGCCAAACCACTCGGCGAAGATCCGGGGTAAAGGCGAATCCTCCAATGGTCGTGGCCGCCTCGCCGGGGGATCTGCTCTGACGCCCCGACGCTGGCCTTGACGCTCTTGGCGGTGGTCACGCCCGGTGGCGGTGCTCTCGGCTTTGATCGTCGTTGCGGCGATCGTGATGGGGGACGAGTCTGTCCACCGCTCTTGCGCTCCGCCGCTGGCCGATATCTTGGCGTAGATCGCGTGTGGGTGGCGATGAGATTCACTTGCGGGCGCGCGAGCCCGATTCCGATTATGCGTGATCATTGCGAGCGAAGCGGTCGGGCGAGGAATCGCCTCGTTTTGCTGGATGGCGGCCATCTCTACCATGGCCGTCGCTCGGGCGAGGTTCTGGATGCACGGACTGCCTTCCGGAAGTTGTTGCGCAATGGTCTCGAGAAGGGTCTTCGACGCGATGACGTTGGCTTGGGGGTATTGTAAACCTCCTGATCTCTTAACTTCACCGCGAGTTCATTACGGGCGTCGCGGCAGCGTCTTGGGGTTGACGCCGCGCGGTCTCGGTCTTCCATAACAATAGCGGTTGTCTCGGTCCGACTGTTGAGAGGTAGAGTGATGGTCCTCCGCCCCAAGGCGAAAACCTCACGATAGTTCTGAATCTCAAAGACTCTGTCGACTCTGGTCGGAGTCGAGAAGTGACTTGTTCGCTTTGTCCAATGGGTTGGCCACCGTTGATGACACCCACGAACGCCGCAGATCCGATTGGATTGAGCCGGCGGATTAGCGGATCGGTTTCCAGTGGTTGTCCTCGCTCAATCTCGGGATCGGTATCTTGGAGGCAGCGGCAAGACTCCCAAGTCCGAGAGAAATCCGGTCGATTTGTAGACCTCGCCAGGTGGAGGCGTCTAGGCAGGGTAGGCGATCTCATCGAGCTCTTCCTCGCTTTCCTCGCCGAGGCGAAGTGAGGCCCGACGGATCTTCCGAAAGAAAGCACATGCGAAATTCTCAAGCCAAAAGGCAATGGGTCCCATTGATTGCGTGTACCTTCGGTTGAGCGATCTCCGTGGGGAGAGAGCGAAGATTGCCGATGCCGTCGACAACGAAGTCCGTGGTGCCAAAGCGAAGGGTCTCTCCGGCCTCATGTCGACGTCGGCGATCTCGAAGAAGCCATCGATCTAAAAACGATCTTGGCGCAGCCCCTACTACCGGCGCGCTAACCGCCGACGGGTGACTAAGCGGGGGTCACCGCGCAATGAATTTGTACGAGGGGCGCTAATCAAGAACTAGGTCAAATGGCTAGCACAAGACAGGTTATCTGAGTTCGAGCCCTCGTGGAGGAGGTAATACCCTACTTCACGTGCTCAGGATTATTTGGTGGATCGGGATGCAAGATGGTGCTCCTAACGATGATTCGATGGCCTCACCGATGGCTTCATCCCCTCCTTTATATAGTCAGAGGGGATAGAATTCTGATGAAGTCGCGAGGTATATGGCAACTATTTTCGTTATGATGTTACATGGAGCGTATGCATTGATCTCGCTAATTACATGGGGATGTCCGTAAACTTCGAACCCTTTATTGCGGCTTAAGTTCCGCCCGATCCGAGTGCTTTCCATCTTCGGCCAACCGACCTGGGTCGCCCCCTATCTGTTCCCTTATGGGCCTTCTAGAGGATACCCGGGGCCCATGCAGTTCACACTGGGCAACATGAACATTGACATTGTGTAAATGGGCATATTAGACAGACAGGCATTAACTAAAGTAAGCTTTCGACCCCTAGAAATGATTTTACTTTTCCAAGCACTCAGTTTCTTTTTCATTTTACCAATCATCTCTTCCCAGTTAACACACAAATTCCTTTTGTAGCTAACAGGCATACCCAAATATTTAATTGGAAAATTGCCAATCTGACATTTGAAAATGTCAGCAACAAATATGGCTCTAGTATCATCACTATTTATCACCACCACTTCACTTTTATTGACATTAATTTTGAGGCCAGACATCATTTCAAACAAATGAAGTAGCAATTTAGTATGAAACAAGCTATAATGATCATCTTTCAGGGTTAGGATGGTGTCATCAGCATATTGAAGAATGGCAATACCATTTTCAATCACATCCCCCATACACCCAGAGATAACTTTTTGTTCTTGGCCAATTCTGAACATGTTGCTAAGATAATCCACCACTATATTAAACAGATATGACGATAAGGGATCACCCTGTCTCACTCCTCTTTTACTCTGAAGCTGTCGACGGTTGGGATATCGACCCAAGTCAACCAAGGTTCTTCAAAGAGGAGATAGGAGACACGCCGAACAACCCTGACGACAACGAGCAGAGAGCGGGGTTTTTATCCCGGTTCGAGCCTCTCGGGAGAGATAATAGCCCTACGTCCAGCCTTTCTTATATATCAAAGATGATTACAAGAGGTGGCTCGACGAGACGAACAAGTCTCGGCGAGATTATGTGTGTACAAGTGCGATAGCACAATGATCTGATGTCTACGAGGTGCTAAGATGCAAAAGCTCTTGGCCAGGGTCCCTCTAAACGCCATAGGGGCCCTGTTTATATAGTGTTGAACAACCGACCTACCAAGGGATAATCGGGCCGGGCTGACCATGAGTCCGTAACGAACTCAGTACATGCCAAATACATCCCGAGGTAGATAAGGCATACTCCTAGTCTTGGGGATCACGACTCCAATTCCAATCCGGGAAACCAACGTCCGGGTCTTCACGTAGCCGTGCAGGACTCTTGTTCGAGACGGACTCAAACACGATTCCTTGGCCACTACGCACCACGCCCGGCCGGAAGTCGCATTGGCGGGATGCATATGGGCGAGATAGAACCTTCCAGGGAGCTGGGCCCTGGTAGGCTGTTCGATTGGGCCGTCAGGGAGTGGGCCATGGCAATGGGCCGTAATTTTATCCCCGACAGCTAGCCCCCGAGACTCAAGTGGAAGGACTCACTAGAGTGGGGTCATCCTCTTGAGACTCCAAGTCACGAAGAGGTATATTTCTGCTACAAAGGCGTGCAACAAAGCGGCCAAGCAGTTACGGTTCAACAAGAACAAGTCGTGTTCGGGACCGAACAAACCCGCCTTTGCCCGAGCAACTCTGTCGCGTCGAGCGAGAACGACATCTGTCCGAGCAGAGTACCCGACCCTCGTCTGAAATCGAAATCAATCCCCAAGTGCAGAGCTTGTCGCGGGGACCAGACGCGCGCTCCGGGCGAAGAGTTGCCCGGTGCGAGGCGAATAATCTCCTTGAGGCTGAACATCATCAAGAAGGGATTGGATTCTTAGTAGTGAAGAGCGCACCACCGCATCCGGTAAGATCAGATCTTCCGGAAGAATAAACATAGCAAGTCACGAGACGGACTCGTCTTTGCTACATCCGAACATTCGAGATGCCTAGGAAAGGATAGGGGATCTACCTCTCGGGCTAGAGCTTACCCGAGGAAATAGTGATTGCGCTCTCAAGCGAATGCGTGCACAGGTGCGAAGGTGATGTGCCTCCAGACGTAGATCGTGTGCTAGGAGCAGACAACGCATACGAATGGAAAAGGTGACCCAGTCCCAGAGCATAGAGCTCGCCAAAGGAACCAGGTAAAGCGATCCAGTCCCCGAGCACGGAGCTCATTAAAGGAACCAGAAAGTGCAACCAGGCGAAGACCTACCCGGTAGGAGCCCGCGCTCCGGCGAAGAGCTGCCGGTGCGAGGTGATCCGGCCCGAGCACGGAGCTCATCGCGGGGACGGAATCGCGCTCGGCGAAGAACTACCCGCGAGAGTGAATCACAACCCGATGCGATCGAGCCGCAAGAGAACGTGTGAAATCAACACTTTACCCATGACGTATTCCTTGCGGCAGTGTTAGCGTTGTCTCGGCAAGTGCGAACCGGCGCTTGGAGTGCCCGCTGCGATGAGAATCGACTACGATGGGCATGCCGTTCGCGATGAGAATCGACTACGGTAGGCGGGACTCCGTTGGTGGCGCACTACCTTAACTTAGCCGAACTGTGAAAGTCGGTCGCAGCAAAGGCGAAAATCATCTGCGGTGAAGTGAATCGGTCCCGAGCATCGCGAACAAACCGGGAAGAGAGGATCGGACATTGGTTTTGGTGGGAAGCACGGAACCTCGCCACGACCATCACCGGTCGGCGTTGCCGCTCTGTATTTCTGCGAAAGGCAAACAAGAAAGCGAGCGACAAGGGGCAAAAGAGGGCAAACGGGCTCTAAAAGAGCAAAGCGAGTTTTGAAAAACACGCTAAGGGCGACCTACCGCACAAGACATAATTTTTCCGCACGTCCCCCAATAGCATTAGTGTCACCTCGGCGAATCGCGGGCAACCGCCGCCAGAGTGCCCGTTGCAATGAGAATCGGCTACGGTGGGCGGGACTCCGTAGGTGGTGCATTGCTCCGGATTACCATGCCGGGAAGGGCGTAGCATGGATAAAAAGACGTGTGCGGGCAAGTGCAGCCCGTTGTAGCTAAGACCGCTAACCGGGAAGGCGATCGGGACCTTAGCCGCAGCAAAAGCGCGAGGCGAAATCTTATCCGGGCATGGACCCGTGCGGCGTTAGTGTCGCCTCGGCGAGTGCGGAACCAGCGCAGGAATGCCCGTTATGGATGAGAATCGACTACGGTGGGCATGCCCGTTGCGATGAGAATCGACTACGATGGGCGAACTCCATCGGTGGTGCACCGCCTCGGTTAACCGGCTATGCAGTCGTCGCCAGATAAAAGACATGCTCAGACGCGGGGGCGCCACGGAGCGAAGACCAACGAGGTTTTGGAAAACCAACGCTAAGGAAAGGAATCGAAATCTGAAAACGTCATCGGGTTGCGAAATTCAGCTCAAGTCCCAACGACCGAGGAGGCGATCCTCCGAGGCTGGCGAGCGACTCAATACCGCCGAGCGGCGCTTGAATAAGAGCGAAGTCGACCGAGCGACTTTTCACGCAAAAAGAGCGAAGAAAAGACAAGGACGAGCAGAAACCAAGAGCAAAGCGAACAGCTAGAAAGTTTTAAGAAAACCGGTAGAACGCTTAGCCTAACTCCGGCTCCGTTGTAACCGCTCGAGAACACGAGATTGCGAACTCGAGCAGTGCACAAGAGAAAGCGACGCCTAGCCCCGTGCAGACGATGCATGAAGACCTGAACTTGCTACTTCAAGCACGTGCGTAGAGAGTTAAGCGACACCAGTATCTGATCGACTCGTTCGAGAACGCTCGTTAACGTAAGTTAAGCGATTCAAGGTAACCGAACAAGGAAAGTGCCTCTGCCGCGGAGGGCTTACGAGCGAGCTTTGCCAAGTGGTTGTGCCGTGGCGGTAAGTGCCTCTGCCATGGAGGGCTTACAAGAGCGAGCTTAGCCGCAAAATTTGGAAGCCGTGTTACGCAACTCGAGTTTAGGAACTTGTTGAAACTAGATACTGGCGGGAAACCACGAATATCGCGGAGCCAAGAGTTCGCAAGACCGGGCGACCATCAAGTGTTACCAGAGAGTAAGGTAGTCCGAGAAGCGAGTGGTGAGAAGAAGAAGTAGTGGGCGCGAACATTCACCGTTCAAGGGTTGAACTTTACATGGCGGCCGAGACTTGGACGAACTAAAGGCGCGAAATTTGAGAAAAAGCGAAGCTAGGAAGCGAAAGACCTACGAGGAACTTACGGTCGGTCGATGTTCCAAGTCTTTGGTCGACTCTCTCCGTCATCCACCGCCAGCGTGATGTACCCGGGATCCGGAAGGAGTTTTGATCCGATCCCAAGCACGGAGCTCGTCGCGGGGACGAGACAGCGCCGGGCGAAGAGCTGCCGGCCTGAAGTGATCCACCCGAGCACGGAGCTCGTCGCGGAGACAGACAGCGCCCGCCGAAGAGAAGCGCTGCCCGGCGAAGTTGATCGATCCCGAGCACGGAGCTCGTCGCGGAGACCGAGCAGCGCCGGGAACCAGATCTGGAAGGCGATCAAGATCGAAGGATTGATCCGATCGGCAGGGAAGAGACATCCCGCCGCCGAGTCGTAGTCCTCGGGAGAATCTCTGATGCGATAGAGTTCGACATGCTCGATCTGCGTATCCCGCGGACGGCGCCCATTGTCGGCGGTTGAGATATCGACCCAAGTCAACCAAGGTTCTTCAAAGAGAGATAGGAGACACGCAGAACAACCCACGAACGACAGAACGAGCAGGAGACAAGGGTTTTTATCACGGTTCGGGCCTCTCGGGAGATAATAGCCCTACGTCCAGCCTTTCTTATATATCAAAGATGATTACAAGAGGTGGCTCGACGAGGCGAACAAGTCTCGGCGAGATTATGTGTACAAGTGCGATAGCGCAATGATCGATGTCTCGAGGTGCTAAGATGCAAAAGCTCTTGGCGGGGTCCCTCTAAGCGCCATAGGGGACTGTTTATATAGTGTTGAACAACCGACCTACCAAGGGATAATCGGTAGGTGACCATGAGTCAATAACGAACTCGATTACATGCCAAATACATCCAGAGGTAGATAAGGCATACTCTAGTCTTGGGGATCACGACTCCTATTCAATCCAGGAAACCAACGTCAGGGTCTTCACGTGGCCGTCTGGAGACTCTTGTTGAGACGGACTCAAACACGATTCCTTGTCCACTCGCACCACGCCACCGGAAGGCTTGGCGGGATGCATATGGGCGGATAGAACCTTCGGGGCTGGGCCTGGTAAGGCGTTCGATTGGGCCGTCGGGGAATGGGCCATGGCAATGGGCGTAATTTTATCCCCGACGTAAACATCCCCAAATTTGTCATTAACACAAACATTTAGAGTCCCTTTAGACATTAGTAGCTGTCAGGGATAAAATCACGGCCCATTGCCATGGCCCACTCGATCCCTGACGGCCCACTCGAACAGCCTACCAGGGCCCAGTTCCCTGGAAGGTTCTATCTGGCCCGTGTGCATCCTGCTGAACAGCTTCCTGGCTGGCATGGTGCGTAACGGCCAAGGAATCGTGTTTGAATCCGTCTCGAACAAGAGTTCTGCACGGCTACGTGAAGACCCGGATGTTGGTTTCCTGGATTGGAATAGGAGTCGTGATCCCCAAGAATTGGAGTTTACTTTATCTACCGTGGGATGTATTTGGCATGTCGAGTTCGTTACGATCTCGTAGTTAGCCCGGCCCGATATTCCCTCGGTAGATTGGTTTGCTCTGCACTATATAAACAGGGCCCTATGGCGTTTAGAGGGACCCCTGGCCAAGAGCTTTCGCATCTTAGCACTTCGTAGACACCTGATTATAGCATATTACTTCCTGCACACCCATAATCTCGTCGAGACTTGTTCGTCTCGCCGAGCCACCTCTTGTAATCATCTTTGATATATAAGAAAGGCTGGACGTAGGGCTATTATCTCTCCTGAGAGGCCTGAACCAGGATAAAAACCCTTGTCTCCCTGTTCGTCGCTGGTTGCTGTTCGTTCTATTCGGCGTGTCTCCTATCTCCCTTTACTAAGAACCTTAGTTGACTTGGATCAATATCCCAACCGTCGACAGTTGCCATATCCAATCACACCATTTTTTTAAAAAAACCTCTCCATCTCAAACATCTCATAAGAAAGCACCAATCAACCATATCATAGGCTTTTTCAAAGTTCAACTTAAGCACAACACCAGGCTGCTTTTTAATTTTTGTGTAATGGAGAATTTCATGCAATGATAGGACTCCATCCATAATGTTTCTCCCAGGCAAAAAGGCATTTTGACTTTTGTTAATTATTCTGCAGACCACCTTTTCCATTCTCAAGGTCAGAGTCTTAGTGATCCACTTATAGAGGCTATTTAACAAATAAATAGGCCTATACTGTTTGATGTTTTCTGCATTTTCTTTTTTAGGCAAAAGGATTATCACACCATAATTCAGCCTTTCAATCTTCAGCTCATTCTTATGGAAACTATCGAAAATTTTTAATGAATCCTTCTTAATAATATCCCAACAGATTTGGTAAAACTCAATTGGCACCCCAGCTGGGCCAGGAGTCTTGTTCACACACATACTAGAAAGGGATTTCTTAATCTCCTTAAGAGTAAAGGGTTGGGTTAACTTTGCATTCTCTTCCAAGGAAACTTTTTCCTTATCATTCCACACTTTAGTACTCAACCCAAAGTTGCTACCAGACCCTTTACCAAACAAGGTCTTGTAATAATTTGTGGCATGATCTAACAGAGCATCATCACCAACAATGGTGTTCTCACCATCTTTAAGGGACTCAATCAATTTCTTTCTTCTTTTGCCTTTAGCCATTAAATGAAAATATTTAGTATTGTTGTCGCCATGCAACAACCATTTGCTTTTAGCTCTTTGATGCCAATCTCTTTCATCTTCATCCAACATTTTAAGTAAATTTGCATAAAGCTCTGTTTTTCCTTCCATTTCTTTCATGCTTAATCCACTCTGGACTTCCTTTTCTTCCAATCTTTTCAATTGGTGCATCACCAACTCCTTTTGTTTTTTCTTAACACCATGGAGATCTCCTCCCCATCCTTTTAACATTTTTTTTGACTCTTCTCATTTTGCCTAAGAACACTTCTAGGAGATCCTTATTGTCGAAAGGCAAATTCCAACATTGGTTAACAACATTCAGAAATTCTTCATTTTTTAACCAACCATTATGGAATTTAAACCCCCTCCCCTGTTTCCTTTCCTCAACACCAGCCTTAACAATAAGGGGATTATGATCAGATAAAATTATGGGATATTTCTGAATTTTAATTACGGCAAAAAGATCCTCCCAATCAAGATTGATAAAAATTCTGTCCAATTTTTCCATTGTCGATCTAATATGATTGTTAGACCAGGTGAATTGATTCCCCACATTCGAAAGTTCTTTTAAAGCAAAAGTATCAATAATGTGATTAAACCAAACAGAATGACAATTTAGAGAATGCATTCTATTTTTATCTGCAATATTCCTTAAGATATTGAAATCTCCTCCAATTATTGCTGGATCATCAATCTTAGCACAAAAATCATGCATCTCATATAAGAAGTCCCCCTTCTCCTCAGCTTCAGCAGGTCCATATACCATCATTACACACCATTTTTTCCTCAACATCTTATCCTAAATGATAATCAGAATTATGTATTTCCCCTTCTTACAGCTAAGGATTTCATAATTGATATCTTTGATTCCAAAAAGAATCCCTCCAGATTTCCCCCTGGATTCAATCCAATTCCACATAAATTGATGACTAGGATCAATTCCCTTTACAAACTTCATATCATACTGTTTCTTTTGAGTTTCATAGAAACAAACAATATCTAAACTATGTTCAAATACTAGATCTCTAATATATGAACAAAGACCTCTTTTACTAATCCCTCTACAGTTCCAGAAGATTATATTAGCTTTACTCATCATTAATGATTTTATTATTATTTATCATCAATCTCCTCACTTTTCTCCTCTGAGTAATTGATCTCAATTTACTCAGATGAGTTTTAACAACTAGATCTCTAGGCTGAGTACCATTCTTAGTCTTTCTCTTTTTTCTGCCAATAGTTGCAGAAAAACTTTCTTCATCTATATCATTTTGATTATCCCATTCCAAAGCCATAGATGTCTCCTGCTTTTCTTTCTCAAGATCAATCTCTGTGTTTTTATCCATCACTGTCATAATATTGACTTTATTCATATTACTCTCCCCAAGCAGTTCTCTGGATTTTTCTAATGCCCTTAGCAAATCAATTTTTCTCTCATCCTTTTTATTAATTTTAACACCCACATTTTTAGCTACATTGATTAAATCAACATTATTAAGAACTGAGAAAGAGTTGGAATTTACTAACATACCTTCTAAGTTTTTTTTCTTCATCAGAGATGTAGCCTTTTCAAGAACATTCACATTTGAATCTTTCAATCTGCTGCTTCTCCTAGTGGGGCCCACTTGCTTTTCACCATTTCCTTTGATAGTTTCTTCATTAGAAGGAGCTTCCAGCATCAAATTATCTTTCTCATTTTCTGCTTTCTCAGAAATTATTTCCAGAACCTCATTGGAATTCTTGTCAAGAAATGACCCATATTCATTTATCTCTGCAGAACTCTCCAAGCTAGGTTTAGGATTTTCAGAGTACTTAACTAGCCAAGTTTTTTCATTGGAAACACAATGAGAAATGTCACTGTGTTTTGTCACCATCTTGGATAACTCAATGGCCTCTTTTAATAATATGGCATCCTCATCCATGCTCTCAGATTCCTGGGAGTTGTCAAATTTGATATCAAAATTTTCCTCTCCTTTCATTGTAGTCTTCCCTTTTTCCAAACTTGTTTTTGGTGGACCAGATTGGGACCCTTCATTTTTGTTATCCTTTTGCCCAGAACCTCCTTCAGATTTCCCATCTCCTTGCTTCTGTTTCTTAGATTTATCTTTCCCTCCTTCATTATCTATTTTGAGACCATCTTTAGGAGGTCCTCTTTTCATAAAGCCCACTGGCCATTCAACATCAAAGAAAAAGTCATATACCAAGAGACCAATAGAACCTTCAGCTGATTCAGGTATCTCTTCAATATCTCTACATGCAATTTTAACCCTTACTGATTCCAGTTTAAAGATGCTTGACATATCAATCTCAATTGGTTTACCAACCAAGTGAGCTACACTGTAAACAGTTTGTTCTGATCTTTTATCCATTGGAATGTTCCCAATCTTAACCCAAACCTCTTGAAGGGTACCTTTGGCACCAACATCTGGCTTCCATTGATCCACTAGAAAAGCGCATCCACAAGTCTCATATTCATCACCCCCATAGATTTAACTTCTTCAATCTTTTTAGCAGTGGGAAATCTCATAAAAAATTGTCCATCCTTGAGAGGTTTGGCAATACATCTCCAAACATTAGATCCCATTAAAGTTCCAATATCTAATTCCACATCTTTAGCAGATGCACTACCCCTTGTGATTTTGATAACAGCAGTACAATTTTGTTCTCTGCTATTTGCCTCTGAAGACACATTTTCAATAGCAAAAAAACCCTGACCCTTGCCAGTAAACCCACATAGTTTTGGAGCATAATCAGAAGGGATTTTAATCATACACCATTTAGCTACATGTCCATCCAAACCGCATCTGCCACAACTCCTGGTACTTTGACAATGGATTGCTATGTGACCCATTTTCTTGCATTTGAAACAAGGACCAATCTATTTTTCACCAACAAAACCTCCATGGGATGACTCTTCTTTGCCTTGATTCCAAGCCATGCCCTCCAAACGCTTGTTCTTGTCCTCCCCCTGGGGTTCCCCATTCTTTTCCCCTCAACTCTGCTCCCTTTCTATTACCATTTCTTCATGATGATTCCATCTGTTCTTTGGAACAGCTTCATCATCTTTAGATTCATCCAGAACTTTATCATGCCGTTCTCGACATGCCTCGTTCTTGAGAGACAAAGATGGGGAAACATCAGAAGCAAATCTTTTCTCTCGACCATCCACAGGGGAAATCCTACCAACACCAGAAGATGGATTTGCAACTTCTTGCCAAACCCCTTTCCCCAAAAACCCATCCCCGCTTGTCTTACCAGGGTTTGACGAGGAAGAACCTTGTTCCAAGCCTTGAGAAGAAGATCTGGACCAAGAGAAGCGGCCTCTAGGTTCACGCCCTCTCCCCCATCCAGTACGCCCTCTTCTGCGTTCACCGCCTGTCGGAACGATGCCACGGTCTCTCCCTCCCCTGCTCCACATCTCACACGAGCTCGGTTGAGGATCTCTCACAACCGCAGCGTAGGATTTAGCCTGGGGGAGGAACGCACTCATCCCTAAAACCCTAGGAAGGCGATGTTTCTTGCAGCACCAGAGATGGGAGAAGAGACCAGCCAAGTCTGAGAAATTGCAAGAACCAGCATCCAAAGGCGAACGAATCCCCTTCCCCAAGGGTAAAAGAGGGAACTCACATTCTGGGTCTCTCTGTGCCGGCTCATCGGCGGCTCGCCTTCCCCCGAGCAGCAACGTGTCGTTGCGAGAAGACCCGTCTCCTCCTGCTGGTGGAAGCCATCCTACCGGGCCCTCATACGAACGCCATTTGCGACCCGCACGAGCTCGCGCTCCACCGACCCATTCTGCAGGACCCATCATATTACTCAAAGAGTTTAAGCTAATAAAAAAAAGACGGCCAATTTACTCGTCGATCGACTCGTTCATGGCACGGCGAGATCCCAGATTCCCAGGGCTTGCTTGCTGCTGCGTGTTCTTCCTCTTTTTCTTTTTCTTTATTTGCCTCCATTTTTGTGTGAAGATTATGAGAAGTCAGCCTCTGCAAGGCTGCAACTTTGGGGGGGATTTTACGCCCCAGATGGCTCCTACTCTTGGTTTGTTCCAGGGAACTGGCGCCTAGGGTGGCTGAAGGGCTGCAGGTTGGTTTCTGGTGGGAATCTGGTGCGTTTGCCCTCTTCATTATCCAGTAGAGCACAGGACCAACAGAGACAGGAATAGACGGATGCACATCCTCTGGCTGCGAAATCTTCCCCATGACAGTGTTGACAGCCACAATCTGATGAAAACTAGAGCCAGCCAAATAAGGAGAGAAATTGCCAAAAGCTACAGTACGCACAAAAATGTATTGAACTTTTGCACCAATACACCCCCATCTTATTATCAATGCAAAGAGATATTTTTTAATACAATGCTAAAAAAGATAGCTTAACATACTTATTTTTTTATCAGTTAATCTCGCTATTATAAATAAATAACAGATAAATTTACAAAATGTGAAAATGATCTAGCATTTTCACAACCACAGGGACCTATGATAGAATACACTAATATGAACTAAAAAAGGTACAGAAACAGACCTGCAAAATCTAATTACAATGAAAAAAAAGATGTTATTCACATTTTCTCGCTTCATCTTGTACTAGCTGCATATACAGAAAAAGGTTGTCATATGCATACTCAGTTGAGTGGTCATATATCACTCCAGTTATCATCATCACCACCCTCATCACTGGCCACAGCCTGATAATATGGGCATACGTCACATAATCAGGGGAAAACAAAGGGCAAAAAACAACATCAAGGGAAAAAGAGACAATACAAACCTGGCGGATTGCATTTGCCTTCTCCAAAATTGCTACAACATTGGAATTGGCAGTGGACTGTGATGAGGTGTTTGTCTTAGATGCATTTGTTCGTCTTAAATTGAATGTCTGCATTAGACAAACACAATATCAAACTAGTGTTCAACTCAAAAGTGCATGCTCTACTTGAGTGCACTGATGCTACGAGTGCAGATAGGTAAACATGCAAGTACAACAGTCCATATATCTGAGATACCTTGCTCCTGATTTGCTGAAGCAACTCCTCCCTTTCCACATCACTGCCGACTTCTTTTGACTTTTCATGTTCATTCAGCTTCTGCCAGTTTGACTGAAATATTTGTTAGTAAAATGAACAGAAACATATTTATTTATCCAACAATCAAATGCTACAAAAACAGTAACAAACTACACTGAGATAAGGTATTGAGGATTTAGGAGTTAGGACACAAAGTGTTCAGCAGTACTCTGGTCAGCACTGGTCAGCACAAATAAGCTATGCCCATAGTATAACAGGAGAATTAACAACAAAGATGTGTTCAGCAGTACTCTGGTCAGCACTGGTCAGCACAAATAAGCTATGCCCATAGTATAACAGGAGAACTAACAACAAAGACGCTGCATGGATGAGAGAGGCACACCAAGTTATGGCAACATGCCCTATGTAGGAAAATGTTTCCAAATTGCTCAAGTTATGAAGATAACTACAGTATAGACTCTAAAGAGAAACAATATTTTCATGACTCATAAATTCTAACCATAGAGCCAGCAAACAAGTAATAGGTATGTGTTTTAACTTGTTGATTCTTTGAACAATGAACATACATCAATATAAAACTTAAATTTACTACAATGAAGGGACTTTGATGCCGTGGGGCTAATCTGTATTACAACACGTTTCTTTTCACATTTTTTAATGAACCCATCGGTTATATGAAATTATCAATAAAATTTATCAAAGAAATCCAAAAACCTATGAGACTCACGGAGGTCATAAAGTGGGCTCACCAATCCTTTCCTTTTCAACTACTGATTTTTCACACACAAAAGTAGCATAACTACAATCATCATCATGATCATCATCATCATCATACCCCGATGTTTCCGAGAAAACTCCCGCAAAAGTGGGACAGGGAGGATTGGTGTACGCAACCTTATCCTTGAGATTAAAAAACATAGAGGTTGTTTCCGTTTGACCCTTGGTGATACTAGAGAAATCTCTATAACTTCATGACAAAAAGAAGTATAGATAGTTTGATATGCCATTTTGCTTTAGCACATAATAATCTAAAGCCAAAGAATAAAATATCATTTGGCTCCATTTGATTGAAAATGGACTTTAGCGTAACTACAAGATCATCAAAAATAACAAAACATAATTTAATCCCTAAAAAGAGTGAACCGAACCTTATCCCTGATTTGCTGAAGCAAGCTTGATTTGATCTCAGTGATACTAGGAAAAGTACTGATTTCCTTTTCCACTTCTTTTCCCACGTCAACTTTCTGATCATTTTGTGTGCATCGAGTTCTATCATTTCATCGATAATGGAACTTACTGATGTAAAAAATTTTAAAACAGGATCAATCAAAGGTATAAGCCATACCTCTTCCATAGCATGTCCTTCTGGATCTGGGGGTGCAATTTGTGGAAGATGCTCTTCATGCAAAGACGTGTGTCCAGATGGCAGAATCGAGGCATTTTTAAGCACGTCTTTATCTGTAGCACCTCTTTCTTCCTCTAGAAAAGTTGTTTGTCTCATCGTCCTCCACTGCATTGGGGGAAGAGGAGGTGGTGGTGGCAATTGATCATCAGGTGACAAATTAACCGGATCATGTGGAATGAAGGCATCCCCATTTTGATGATTGCTTGCGGATATTAAAGTGTCAAAGTTTGGAAGTTCTCCAGCAGGATGGGAATCTAACGTGGCTAACCCGTTATGATCTCCAATATCGGCAAGTGAAATAGTGAATTTTGCGCCAGATAAGTTCATTTGTTCAAATCCCATATAACTAGAGATAGGCGAGATGGAGGATCCTATCTGATTTGAATCATCACACAGCTCATGATCCTCCAACCCAATTGCATCTTCTTGATCCCACAATTCAGAATTTGAATACAAACGTGGACTTAGATCATCATATGAAGAATAGCTATATGATCTACCAAAAGTGTCATCTTCTGATTCAGAACCACTATCAGGCTGTGGAATAGAACACCCTGGAAGTAACTGTAATGTCGGTAACATCAGATCTTCAGAATTTTCATGAAGATTGTCATCAGAGAAATCTATATTCATTTTTGACATTTCAAATGCACTCATAGGGTGAAAAGATATTTTCATATATTCAAGTGGTGGAGATGATTTCTCAGAGTGATGGCAACTTGAGAACATTGACGATTTGCACAGTCCATTAATGCCATTTTCTGTTTTCTTCTCAAATTGTGATTCCTCAAAAATTGGTGCTATAGTAGAATCTAGGGTAGATTCATTATTTCCATTTGCATCAGTGTTCATTCTCCCAGATGACATAGGAAGATCAGTATATTTGGGAGACGTTCTTCTCTGAAGTGTATTAGCAAGAAATCTTTGTGCGATGCTTGAAAAGCTTGATGCAGACACAACATGCAAATTATTCCTTCCAGCCATGTCAGTGGTAGTGTACATTCCAGCACCGTTTTCAATATTATCTTCAGATTCTAGGAGCTCGCTTATTGAAGCTTGCTTGCCAATCATATTTTTGTGCTCACTGTGCTCGAAAGATGTGGAACTAACTGAGGGCCCATCTGTTTGGCTGTAAACTGACTCAGGTGTTCTTAGTGCTGATTGATGGTCTGAGCAGTTGTGGATTGCAGAACCAGAACGGATACCGACAAATTTCCCCACAAAGTTGCTGGTAATTGACACGTTTCCATTTGGAACATCTACCACTTCTGATTCAGTAGGCTTTGAACAATGAAGTTCAGCATGTTCAGTCGAATGGATATCCTGAGGTCCTTTACAACCAGGTAGGATATCCTCATTTGGATCATCTCGGGCACCAAATACAGGAGGTTTAGACGGTTCAAGTCCAAAGAGCCCAGCATTTGTCCAGAGCTTAACAGAAGATACTCCAATAGAACTGTCAGCACCAAAGCCATGATAGGAACTCGTAGGGGCATTTGATGGAAGTTCTCGAGTTGCAGATCCATTATCCAATGACTTGTGCGGAGGCATGGTCTGGGAAAGAGACATTTCAACTGTACCACAATCACCAACTTCCTCATCATTCTTACCAGGATAATTCTGATACCTCCTTTCTGAAATAACCAAAGGGTCACCAGTGGTATTATCAGGTGAGATTTCAGCAGCGGATGGCTCATTAGTCAACCTGTTGGAAATGGTAGGTTGAGATACAGCAGAAACAGTGCCTTCATCGATACTATGTCCAGGAACATCTTCTGCATTACTCCCAGGGGTTTGGTTGACAACTGAAGACTCTTTCTTGGGGGGAATAATTATATAGGCTGGTGGTCCTGGTTCTGCAGCCTCACAAAAATCTCTGGGAGTATCTTCTGCCTTGCTATCAGGAATTTCATTGGCACCAGGGAACTGAGGTGTGGCTGTATAGGCTTGCAATGCTGGTTCTGAAATCTCAGAAGGGTCTCCAGGAGCATCATCTGTACTGCACTCAGGGATATTGGTGGCAACAAATGAACCTTTATTAGGAGATATGGCTGTATAACCTGACAACGCTCGCTGTGAAACATCAGGAGCATCTGCACTTGACAGGCTGGGATCAGCTGTTCTTTCAATAGTATGAGACATAATAGGTTCCTCACATGTACTAGAAAGTTTAGAAATGGAAGAATCAGGAAGCTGTGAAACAATACTATCTATTGACTCCACTTGATGTGTGTGGCCGTTTAACGAAGGTACTGCCATCACTTGATTTTTAGTTTGAAATTCAGCTTCAGTCTCTGTCTCTGATTCAAGTGTGTTAAGTGCATCCATGTAGTTGTCCGTCTCAATGGGGACTTCATCATGGTGATTTAAGCCTGACGACAATAATAACAATTTTGCTTTTTGAAGTAAGGCCTCTTGCTGCTCCATTTCTCTATGGTCAATTTCTTGTTTCGCAGGGCTAATACATTCAGATTCTACATCTTCAGCCCTATCCATGACAACATCATCACAGTAGATAGAACTTGTAGACATGACAATTGCAGCCTTTTCATCCCATTTAACAGAAGGCGACCTAGCAACCATCTCATCTGGCATGGAAACTTGCCCCAAATTATCACCCAGATCATCGACGCCATTACTGTTGAGTACGATGGGTGAAGAAGCATCACTAAGCTTGTGTGGATTAATATTTGACAGCTTCTCATGACCATTCTCATGAGGAACTGCAGAAGGCTTTGTATCTAAAACTTGCTCCACGAAACTTAGCCGCGTCTTGGAACTAAACGAAGAAGATCTGCTTATATTTTCAATGTTAGATCTTGCATCAGGTGTAGATCTATGCTCTGAAAAGCTCCGGCAATCGGTGCTAGGAGATGCATACTGCCTGCTAGTAAAATACACTATTAAGAATATTGTTCTAGACATACCATCTAAGTATGATAGAAATAAAGTCATGGAGGGTAAACATGTATATGCAATTCTTGTATCTTCAAAATTTGGATTTGTGTGCAACACCTGCTAGTAAGTTGAACGGCAGTGAGTGCTCGCTGCAATTCACCATTCCTATGCTTGGGCGTGGCTTGTCCATGATATGGTTCCTTCATGCGTGATCCTTTTCTCTGTCCAAGTTCATTAACTCAAGTCTTTCAGTATAGAGTTACCAACATGACAAAGATTGCATGTGCCAAATTAATATTGACAAGACACGACCATTCAATTACAGAAGCAATGAACTGATGAAGTATTGTAGGTCAGCAACACATTAACCGATCGTTAAAGATTTCCTTATAGGCTTCACATCTATGAAGCCAAACATGACCACATATAAAGAGTTTCAAAAGATAATTGAACAACATGTATTCATTTCTTCTTGACCTAATACAGAAATCACTATTTCTTGCTTCTACAAAAAAATTAACCATTGTGATAAAACTTGGTGACACCGCAGCCACTGTTTCCTGTGTCTCCCACAAAAAAATGTTGCATACTAGTTTTAGGAACAATATTCGGCCTAGACTGATGTGAGTTCTATAATGGTAGTTTCTAATCCTTTATTTTAGATTGGCTGGATTAGTGTTTCAATTGATATGTTTACCCATGGAGTAGAGCGGAGCAGCAAAATCAAAACATAAATTGATTGGATGTTAGTTGTGCCTGTGTAGTGTAAGATGGCTAATCACAGGCATTGATCTTCAGGTGCAGAAAATAAAGAAATAAAACCTTGATTCTCTGAGATTTCTTTTCTTTTTGGAGATTTCCACTCTTGTCTGATCTCATCATATCCCACGCCTTTTTGAAGTAGGATGGATCAGAATATCTCTTCAAACAAGCCCCAGCACCAGCAGTATCAAATCTGAAAGAAAATCATGTTAGATACTGAAAAGCGCTTGAATAAAGAAAACAATCAATCCTTACTTATCGAGAAGGTATAGCCGTGGTGGGTCTCGACACTCTTCATAAGAATCCATCATAAATCGTGGCAGATCACTTGATAGCAGTTGATTTTGTTCATTTTGAAGTTGTGTGTGCCAATCAGAGCCTGCATTTTACCAGAAAACTAAGTACAGCTGCAGGATGATAATTAATCAAATTATTGGGTGAGGACAAGAAGCATTCGATTATGAGATTGCATTAGGAATGGGCGATCTTGTACCATGCGGATCTAGTAATAGTAAAGCTAATCTAAATTCATTACCACCAAATAGGCTGCCGTGACAACATGGCCAGTTTAACTTGTTAAAAAAGAGGGTTCTTACTAATATGATATGACACCAAAGTACCAAACTCAACCAATTTGCCCAAAAAAAAAAAAAGTAAGTTTGACCATGTATCAGGTTGCCATTTGATGATACAGCTATCAATCTGACAATCTCATGAGATCAACTTTAGGCAACTTCAACTAGTACCAGTCTATTCTGATGAGTATGCAAACAAATAAATGTCAACTAAATGGCCAAGATGACTACTGGAGATTTAAACGCGCAAATGAGAATCGCAAGTCCTTAGCAATTAGCACAATTTTTCATGCTCCTGAACACATATTTGGACATTGATGAAGTGATTACCTGGCACATAAGCAAAATGTATATGGCTCTTCTGATTCTTCACAGCTTTTTCAAGAGATGGAAGTGCTGCTTCAATGTTTTGTACTCGAGTGAGCACCCTACGCCCCCTAGCAGATGTAGTTATTACTTGCTCATGTAGGTCATGGAAAACATCTGCCGCAAATCTGGTATGAATAAAGTATATCTTAGGCATAGTAAACTAAATGTTAATAAGTTAACATCTCAAATAAAGGCATTAAAAACATTCATCGGAGCCAATTGAAAGGTAGCAGATCAATTCTTCTAAAAATTGCTGTGCTATCAATCATACGACAGTAAAAAAGATATAAACATGCAAAATCAGGCAGGGTAATAATAAAAATGAACTGGTTAAAGGATTGATTGCCAAAAATAATTTCTAAAATCGGAGAAAGCTTTTGATTGTCTGCTGACATGGCATGATGAACAAGCAATGGAAACTCCCAAACAAGAATTAAACAGCATATATCTGCAAATGCACTCAATCACTTACTAGTTACAAGACAGTCAGAAACAGGAACTTTCCAGAATCACCGGTCATAGCATAAGGAAAAGAAGAGAGGTTTTTGATCGCATGAACTCGTGCTCACATGATACCTCACTGAAAACATGCATATCACAACCAAAATACACCAAAAGTTCCTGCCAAATCAGCGAAGCACACCTCCAAAGCCAAGCAAATTCGGCCAACGATCACATAAAACTCATAGAGGTCAACCAGTTACGTCATGTGCCACTCCGAAAACATTTTATTCTGGCACTACTCAATTCAATCCTAATAGTAGATCTCAGGAATGAAGCCCAAGTGTCATCACTACCAAAAAAAACCTATCCAATTTTAACAGGCAGAGCTGCAATTTGTCGATAAGCAGCAGGTAGAAACACTGCTATAATTCCTATAACCCTGCACTTCAAGCCTGCCTAATTGAAACCAACCACCTCAAAGCCAGATCCCGCTCCCTACCAATAACTTCAATCCCAGGCATAAAGCAAACACCCCACCCCAGCTCTCTCTCAGTTCTCACGAACTGGCTCAAACCCTCTCTTGAAACCGCTGCCGCGCGCCAAAATCACCGCGCACGGAGCGCACCAGATCCCACCCTGGGACCCCACACTCGCTAGCCGAACCGAGCCACGCGCAAAGCGAAAGAGCATCGAACAGGAAGAGGGGGGGGGGCGCGTCTTACTCCGCGAGATCTCCAAGCTGGCGCAAAATCCCGACGAGCCCGGCGACGGCGACGCCCTCGAGCAGCGCCTTCGGCTCCGCCTCTCCGCCGACGACGGCGCCGGCGCCGGCGCCGCCCCTCTTGGCAGCCCCCGCCCCACCAGCTCCTCCTCCACCTCCAACGCCGCCCAAGCCCCCGTACAGCCCGGGGTCGCCCAGCCCCACCTCATTCCGCACCTCGAACCTCACCAGCGGCATCCCCGCTCCCCTCTCCTCCTCCTCACCGCCGACGCGCGGCGGCCGACCTCACGCCATTAAATGCGACGCCGCAACGGCTACTTTTGGGCGCGCCTCGCAGTCGCAGGTTGCCGCCCCCGCAAGGAAGCGGAGGAGGAGGAGATTGCGGCGAGGAGGAGGAGGGCCGGATGTGTGGAGGCGACGCCGACCCGTGGCGAGCGGAGGAGGGAGTGGAGGCGCGTCGGTCTCCGACAAGGTGCGCGGCGAAAGGGACGGGGAGAAAAGAGCAGCGCGGCACGAGGGGGGTGAGTGGTGCGGTACTGGCAGCCGCAGGAGAAGGCGGGTGCGGTGCGCGTCCGTGCTGGCTTGCTGGCTTGCCTCTCCGGCTCGAGCCACCGCTGTGCGGCGCGGATGCTTTTATGCTGCGGCCGTGGTTTTCTCGTTTTCTTGGGGAGTTGGGACATGCGTTCTGTGCTTCCGGTGCGGTCACATCAGCGCTGATTTTATTGCAGACTTTTTTCGGGAATTATAGAATGGAGTGAACTGGTGATCGTTCTTTTCAGCGAATTGTATCGTTGCGTATTACTGTAGTAAATTTTGTTATTTTTATATAGCTTATATGTTGTGATAATTTGTAACGATTTTTTTGTGGCTTTTAGTAATTCTTCCAAAGATTTTAAAACTATTTTTTAATTAATTTTTTTATAATATTTAGACCTCTTTTCGAGAGCTCTCAAATTTTGCTACAGTATTACGCCAACGCAACGATACGCTGAAAAGAACAAGGCCGAAGTCACCGGGAGATGCCTCTGGAGGGAAACTTTGTTTCGGCCGAAAGTTGTTAAAAACTTTAATATAAAAAAGTTATTATTTCTTAAAAAGATGTCTTAAAAAGTTTTAAAATTATAAAAAAAATATTTTACGAACTCTAAAACGAAGTATTTAAAACCCCACAAAAATGATTGCATAGTATTACATCATATCATTTGGCTTATACCTAAATAACAATTTTTTATTCAGTTTAATTTAATCTGAAACAAACAAGGCCAAGGTAGCAAAATCGAATGACTTGTTCTGTATCTTTTTCTAATTTACGCCTTGTTCTTTTCAAATAGATCGCACTATTCACATTCATCAGAACAAATTTTGTTATTTTTATATAGCCTATATGTTGTGATAATTTGTAACGATTTTTTTGTGACTTTTAGTAATCAATCCAAAGATCCTATAACTATTTTTAATTATTTTTTATAATCTTTAGACCTTATTTTGAGGGCTCTCAAATTTGCTACAGTAATACGCCAACGCAACGGTACGCTGAAAAGAACAAGGCCTTAGATTACAATTTGCTATTGGGTATTTTTATTTCCATCACATGTCATCTTCAAAGGTTGGTAGTTCAAAATTTGTCACTTCCAAAGATGAGCGGGTCAGTGACATATAAATGATATACCTTGAATTGTAATCTTCAGAGTAGTAAATTGTGAAGCGTGCCCTTTTTACAAGATACTCCCTCCATTCTTTTGTCACCGTTGACTTTTAGACATACTCTTCGACTATTCGTCTTATTTAAAATAACTATTTAAGTGTTTTATCATTAAAGGTATTTTAAACATGATTTATATTTTTTATATTTGCACTAAAGTTTTGGATAAGACGAATGGTCAAAGACATGTATAAAAGTCAACAGCGACAAATAAAAAAATAACAAAGGAAGTACATGTTTATCGTTTTGTAGTTTTTTTAAAAAAAATATTGTTGTTTTCTATTTAAAAAGTATATATAATAATTATTTGGGTGTCTCCATGACGCGTCGGGGACGCACACTTGTTTTAGATACTATCCGCAGGAACTTTGAGCTAAAAAAACCATGCATTCTTTATCTGAAATCTCTAGACTCAAAGCAGTAAGGCGATAAACCTATATATAATGTTTTTTATTTCTTTATGCACGGAACACAGAGAAAATATCATGCGCCTAAAAAAATATGCGAGAGAACTGGGAAATGTTGCGTGCTTACATTGACGATCCTTTTTCTTTTTGTTTAACAGGATGTTTGTTGCGAAGAGTTTTGCAGCTTCGCAACTGTCCATATATTCTGTAAATATTATTTTTGCCCTTTTGGGAGGTTGGGGTTTCAAGCTAGGCCTAATCATCGAAAGGACAGGTTATTGGATAGTAGTATCTTGTAGGCTTTCCTGCGGCACTTCACATTTATCATGACTAAAGAAGTAATGATGATGGTGGTAGAGTGGGTGACACTATTTCTCAGTGATCCTGGCTATACAGAGGTCTTTTTTGATTTATGATTTTGCTTGATTTTATATGGTTCAGTTAAAATTTATAATTTTTTTATAAATTATTTGGTGTAATTTTTTTAAAAAAAATTCCAAGACTTTGTAGAGATTTTTCAAATATTTCTTAATTTTTTTAAAAAAAAAATTTTAGTCTTTCTATATCTATTTTAAAGACCCTCAACTTTTAGTTCAATCAAATAAAACCAAGACAAACCATAGACCAAAGAGGGTCATAGTTTAATAATGTTCACAGAGTATCTGGTTTCATTGCACATGGACAACATGCTGATCCTCATTTAGAAAGTAGTAGAATTTGTGATAAAATAGTAGAAAGTTTCCATGCATGTTAAACTCTCTTAGGCCATCTTTAACCATATCTTACTTAGCATTCACTATTTACACCTCATTTTAATTATTTATTGATATTTTTATTTCTTTATTTTATTTGCTACAATATTAAGCCAGCCCAACTTAAGGCCCATTGAACATGTCCTTAGACCAATCAAAAACCCCTTGCCAACATAGATAGATAATTATATTTCAATGAAGTAATAACGAGCTACATTAATTTAGACAACATAATATTTTTTTGGTCCTGAATTGTCGCTATAGATCATTTTGGTCCCTGAAATCTATAACTAGGCTATCTCAGCACTTGAATTATTAAAATTGGACACAAAAAGGTCCCTCGACCGAGTCAACAACAATTTTGACCAGACAAATGCGGCTTGACCGAAGAGTTGTATTTGTATATTTCGCTTAGTTGAAACTAAATTATAATTTTTAAGTTTCTTAAAACTATCTAATATCATAGAAATTTTCCACATAATTGTCTGGACGTTACACAATTGTTTAGCATTTTTCATATTTTTAAGAATACTAGATAATTCCTAATAGTACATGGTAAAATGCCAAAAAAAATTGGACTTGTAAAATAGTTAGAAACTCATATATACGATTAATTTAAATTTTAAAAAACTTTTGTATAAAAAGAATGTAACACTCCAATTAAACCATCTTTAACCAATCAATAAACCATTTGTATAGGACTGAGTTAACAAAAAAAATAACGAAGAAAGCCATGACAACCGACTCTAGTGAATAGGATGCTTTGGGAGTCTCCAGCCTCTCTAGACGACTCGGAAGATTGACGAAAAGAGACATATAGTGACGGTAACATCAGGAATATTGCCAATGGCAGCTACCATAACCATTGTTTGGGGGAACATGAACATTACTACCCAAATGGTACCATAATCATTGTTTTGCTTTGACCCTGAATCCTGATACCTCCATCTAACTTGGACCATAGTGGAGCCTGGAGGTTTAAACCTCGAACAGAATGGGACCAGGCCATCTATATATCTATTGATTGATCAAGGACCATGGATTCACTGATTCAATCCGGTTGTTGGCATATACAGCACGTAGGGAGCTGGAGCTTTCGCTTTTCCCAGCTCCTGCTTCAATGGCCGATGTGGCCTACACGACACTTGCTATCTTACCATCTTGCTGCATTGCTCATAGTAAAAAAGGACCCATGCTCCCCCGAAAAAAGAAATGGACCATTGGCAATGGCTTATATATCTTCAATAGAATCTCTAAATATATCCTTTCTTGTTAGGATTTAGAGCCCGCTGCAAACAGCCCACGTATGGGCCAAAACGCAGAGAAAGGGCTCCCCAAGTCTTAACGGACCTAAAGGCTCAACTGGAGCAACGACTAAGGCCAGGGGCCCACTCAACCCAAAAGACTAGCCTGGAAGGAGAGGGTCGTCTCCACCTTTTAAGTCGTGCTCCCCCATCATCTATTAACGATGTGGGACTAAACCCAACAATCCTTTTAAGTCGTGCTCCCCCATCATCAATTAGCGATGTGGGACTAAACCTCAACAATCTCCCCCATCACACATCGGATCACTTCATCACAACGGACAACTTCGTCCAGCGAATGTGCGGAATTAACGGAGACGTGGATCAATGCCTGGCTTTGATACCACTTGTTAGGATTTAGAGCCCGCTGCAAACAGCCCACGTATGGGCCAAAACGCAGAGAAAGGGCTTAATGGACCTAAAGGCTCAACTAGAGCAACGACTAAATCCTAACAAGTGGTATCAGAGCCCAGGCATTGACCCATTTCAACTCCGTTATTTTTCATACGTTGGCTGGACGAAGTTGTCTGTTGTGACGAAGTGGTCCAATGTGTGATGAGGGAGTTTGTTGGGTTTTAGTCCCACATCGGTAATCGATGATGGAGAGCACGACTTAAAAGGTAGAGCCGTCCCTCACACCTAACAGGCTAGTCTTTTGGGTTGAGTGGGCCCATGGTCTTAGTCGTTGCTCTAGTTGGGCCTTTAGGTCCATTAAGATCTGGGGAGTCCTTTCTCTGCGTTTTGGCCCATACGTAGGCTGTTGCCTTGTTAGGATTTAGAGCCCACTGCAAATAGCCCACGTATAGGCCAAAACGCAGAGAAAGAGCTCCCCAGGTCTTAACGGGCCTAAAAGCCCAACTGGAGCAACGACTAAGGCCATGGATCCACTCAACCAAAAAAACTAGTATTGTAGGAGAGGGTCGCCTCCACCTTTTAAGTCGTGCTCCCCCATCATCTATTAGCGATGTGGGACTAAACCCAACATTTCTCTAGATCTAAATTACTATATGTGCATTCCTTATATCTTTATCCTACACACCAACATCTCTGTAAACGATGAGAGAGAATCTCTAAATATAAATATCAAAATAGAGAAAATCTAGGCTCTAACAGAGACTATCGAAGCACGAGAATATGTGAATATATAGAGAGAGGCTCCACTACTGGATATGTTCATGAGTTAAACTTTCTCACAACATCATTTCGTGTGGGGGGAGTCGCAGGATCAAGAAGAATCATGGCAGGGATGGGCACCTCATGTACTACGATGGAAGCAGGAGGCGAGATAGGAGAGTACTGGAGTAGGTCGCCACATTTTTTACTGGTGGGTCACAGCGCAACAGACGAGTGATGTCGATGCTTCTTGCTCGCTATGCAGATGTGTGTGCGGCCAATTCATCTGGCCTCTGGGTAGTGCAATGCTGACGCGTATGGCTTGTCCTTGACATCGTCTTTTGCTTGGCAGAATTCAGAAGTTGTTAGTCCATACTTGTGAAGGACTGACGATGAGATCGATCTGTCGAGTGAAATTAATGATCAAACAGTAGAAAAAGTAGTACGTGCGGTAGTGGCGCCTAGTGAGGGAAGCTTTGCTTCATGCTTAGGCTAAAGATTTTCTTTAATTTTAACCCGTCTGTCAAAATTGGTCGCTATTTGCGTTGATTGTCTGTAAGAGCATTCCAATAGCGCCCCTCTATACCACCCTATTTATGGGATGGTTTAGAGGGGCAATTTGGGATGCTCTAATAGTAAAAGGGAGTAACCAGTAATATTTTATTAGCAACAAGAGATCTGACGGATCAACTAAGAGGAACTTAAGCAAATGTGTCAAGGCAAACTTACAATGTACGTCGAGCTGCAAACCAGCCATAACCCGGCAACTATGTAGTAAACTCCGTATAAGTACAAAAGCTAGCTAAGACCCTGTTTTCTTCACCTTATTGGACTTATTTGAGTTATGTACGTATTTATTAATCGTTATTTAAATTTAAAGTAATTTGTTTTTTAAATTTATTTTTTCTTATATCAAAGATTTGCAAGGCTACCTCGAAAAACTCTCGGCATTGTAAAATAAGGTACGGAGTATATAATATTCAGACGGTCACGACAAAAAAAAAAAAAAAAACCAGGCAACCAGCTATGCGAGTAAACCCGAATTAAATCCGGCACCGCAAATAACTCGCCCCCTTCCCCCCACGCCAGATCGGGTCTCCCGATCGACTCCTGTCCCAGTTCCAGCGGAAAAAGGCTTCGCACGTACGCGGCCGCCGTGCGCGCGGTTCGCAAATATGGGCATGCTGGTCCAGCGCTCCGGCACGCGGCACGGCGGCGGCACCGCAACACAGCCACCCCAGGAAGAGGGGGAGGGGAGGGCCATGACTCATGAGCACGCATCGCATGATCGCGCAGCAAAAGGCGCTCGTGTCCTTGCCGAAGCAAAATTATTGCCCCCTTTCCTCTCCCCCTGGTCCACTCTCCAACGCCATTTTTGTCAGCTCTCCCCCGTCGTACGGCGGGGAATCTCCCCACCCCTGTGATGAGGCTGTGACCCCCCTGTCTCGCTCGCTCCGCTCCGCTCCGCTGCTTCTCTGAGTCAGGCGATGCAGGGTGGTGAGTGGCAGAGTTGACGAGCGATCGAGCTACCCGCGATACAAAAAATGGCGAGTTGGTGGCGGCGGCGGCGGCGGCGTGGTGGGTGACAGCATCGCCGCGCCCTTCCGGATGCCAAAAGTCTCCGTTAGATTAGTCACTCGGACCAGTACTACTGCTCTGTGATCTGTGAGACTCTGATCCTCTCTCTGTCTCTCTCTGTCTGAGGGTGTGCAATATGAGATCGAGGATACCTGCGCAGTACTTTGGAGAGGACGGATCGTCTTGTATGAAGGAGTGATGGAGTGGCGGTGCCACGTCGGTGATGTCATAGGTGTGTTTTATTCGTGGTTCTAAGTTAGCTTATTTAGAGCTGATCACGGCCCTAACTAGTTTGGTCCATGGCCGGACAGACTTGTGCAAGCCTGGCCAACAAACCATTGCGTGCGTGAATTGCAATCGACTGCAGTTATACTTAATTCTGCTACATTAACCGGTGTGCTGACAAACCAGATATGGTACTATTAGTTAACAAATTTTAGTTCCTCACCCAAAGGTTACCCACATATTAGTGCACCAAAAGAACATGCGATGTTGTGTAATCTTGTTGCAAAAGCAAATAAATTATGTTAGAAAACTGACCCAGGAATGGTCTATTTCACTATATAAATAGGGATACCATGTTGTTTGAAAAGTAATAAAATTTTCCTTCTCTACTTCTGTTCTTTTTTTCAATTCTTGAGCGCATCGGAAATCCCTAGCTAGACAGCTAAACTAGATACCAATTAGTAAGCGTTCTACGGTAAATTGGCGATTGTAGGATTTCTCAATTTTGACGGGTCTTGGGTTATGGAAAAACATTTTAAATTTTTTTTTCATTTGAACCTTGAATGATGACGAGATGCATTGGGAGATGCATTGGGCGGATAATCGCATATAACTTTGCTCGCGCACGGTGATGAGGTGGTGCGGCCACGTCAGCGGCGTCCTATTGGCCATGGGAGGCCGAGATGCCACCAAATCCTACTTGTTTAGTACTGCGTAGCTGCAGCTTTGGCGCTCTCCAATCGCTGTCACACTAATGACATGAACGCGAGTGCGTACGTACTTAGGTAATTAGTCACTGTTTAGCAGTTTTGCACTTGGCTGAACCTGAATGTACGTATACGTACTCACCAGTCATGACATTGATTGGATCATGCATTAACCTATCGATCCTCGCGCGTATAGGCATGTACGTACTTGCAGGACGTATATAGCAACGGGCACGTTAGTTACTTGATTCTGCATTTTGCTGGTGTAACCGTGAGGTTAGATCTACAATATCAACGACCCGTGTAGGAACCTAGTTGAGGTACCGTAGAGGATGTAGCAACACGTGAAACAGCACAATTCGTGCGTGCTGTATAGGGCTGGAGAGATTCCGGAGAATCCGATGGATCGTGTAGCTGCTATGTCGACGAGGAGAAAACTTTCTGCGGCTTATAGCTTTGGGGGTGAGAAACCACTTCATCTATCTATCTATCTATCTATCTATCTATATAAAGCAGAGTCAAACGGAGCCACCACATTAATCCTAATATCCTAGAAATTCCCACATTAATCGAAAAATAGTAGAAAATTTTCACGTTAATCATAGAAAAAAAAAAAATCTACATCGTTGAATATGGATATTATTATGTAAATCTAGCGGCTAATATTAACCTCTATATATAACAAACTATTGAAGCTGATCTATATATTATAGATAAACTCTAAATCTAATCTGATATATTATCTATATCTTAGCACAAATCTAGCCGCGCAAACGAGCGGTCACCTTGCTCGTTCTAATGGAATGAGAGTATTTTATAAATACCAGTGAGGACATCATTTTTTATTTTAAACTATATGCTACATAAGGTGATGAATGGAACATTCCACTTCTCAAACCTAATAAGTAATTGGTCAACTCACCATATTATTTCTTAAACCAGATAAGTAATTGGCCAACTCACCGTATTATTTCTTAAACCAAACAGCACGAGGACGATTAAATTCCATCGACGGCGACGAGGTGAGGCCATGAGGGGTGGAGGAGCAAGGGAGGAGCACCACTATGAATTGATTGCAACCCCAAGCCAGCGGTGGCCTTCAGGCGGTCGATGGGTACACGTTGGATAAGAGGAGATTGAGGATAATAGTGGTAACGAATAAAGGCCGTCGTGTATGTGGTGGTGCTTCTGGTGGCTTGGCGATTCCCCACTGGTGAGTTTTTGTTATGGGAATAGATGTCTTTGCCGGTGCTCCTCGCTAGAGGTGCTCTTATTTGGAGACCTCGACAACGACGACCTTTTCGACTTTATTAATTATCTTCGTCAGGTCTGGGAAGGCTGCAGCTAGTAGGATGTTTCATATGTAGTGGAAGACTGGAAGGAGTAGTTTTTTGTGCTTTGGTAATTGATGGGGATCGCTGCGGCGACGCATTTTGGTGATCCTCGCTCATCTCCGACCTCCTCGCTCAGAGCCAGTACAGATAATCAAGCCTTCGTGACAATCCTTGATGTTGATCTTTGTACCCGTCCGTCTCTCTTTCAACCATATATTGGCTAGCTAGAGGAGAAGGAGCGGTTGATGATATCACAATTCCTCGTTGGTTTGGTTGGCTGGAGCGGCGAGGGAACAAGAGCATGGTTACTGTCTTCTTGCGGTTAAGGACGCTAGAGAACTTAATTATATGTAATGTAATTTTGATTGTTGGCAAGGGTTCCATACTTCCATTGTAAAAAAGTGCTGAGTTTAATGAACAGAGCTTATTCTTACTAAAAAATTGCCTCAGTTAGTTTGCTTCGGTTGTACGTATTACTACGTTATATTGCGGACCTTGCCACGTGTTCCTAAATCTAACTGTGCTATTGTAACTGCTGAAGTTACGCGATACGTCAATGTTAGCAGTTGCACACAAGAACTAGATCCGTAAAGTACTATACTAGCTAGTACCGTGGTGTTTAGTTTGAGAGACCATCTCACGTTAAATGAGCTTGCTCACCATAAGTTGATCTCATTATTTAATGGGATGGCATTATTTCTCAATTTATACCACCACTAAACAAGTCGGTTAGGTTTATAAACTTTAGAATCAGACGATGCCTATTCGCCATCCGGTCCATTAAAACCAAACAGCCCAATGAAGCCCGTGGCACGTGGGACCACCATGAAGCTCGAGCTCAGTCAGTCAGGCACGCACGTGCACGGAACATGGCTCATGGCTGCATCTGCATCGCATCGACCTGCATGCACGGAGCCACCGGTCAAAGCGAGGAGGGTGCTCGCGACTCGCGAGCCTTCTTCGCCGAAGTGAAAAGGAGCCAAGGTTAATTGACGAGCTACCGCTCGGTCGCTTCCTCCCATGCAGCTGCAGCCGGCCGGGTTGGTCGAAAGGGAAGGGACCAAGGGGAAGTGACAACGGACAAGGGCCAAGGGGCCAAGGAGGGGGGCATGCGCTTTGGCCTTTGGGTGGGTGGGTACTGAAGACGACGCACACATGGGGTGCCCGGCCCAGCGGCGGCACACGAACAAAGCTTCGTTGCCAGGATGCCACTCGATCGGCGCACGGCGCAGTACGTACACAGGGGGTGTACAGGCTATCGATCCGGTCTCTTGGTTTGTAGTTTTGTTTGGTTGGATCGGTTTGGTTGTGGTAAAAGCCGAAAACCATAAAATAACAGTGTAAAAAGATTAAAAAAAAAAGATATTTTTGAGATATTTAAGTAAAATTCTACGAAGCTCCAAAAAAATATTACAAAATATTATACCGAATAGTCTGTGTAAAAAAATAAATTTTATTCCAACCGAACCGAATAAAACCACGAACCAAAAACCGGTCCATCCAAGGCTAAGCTGGGGCTGGGCTGCGGAGGGAGGGAAGCCCGTACGCGGTGCTTCTATTCCGTTGTCTCTTGGTGAGCCCAGAGACCAGTACATTGGCAGCGAAGGACGCCGGCGCCAGCTCCGTGCGGGGGATCAATCGTACACAAATGTCTCATGTGCCAAGGCAAGAGTAAAATTCCTTCGCTGCAACGGGAGGCAATCCGGCGCCCCCAGAAAAACAGCGATCGATTGCCTTTTGACATTTGTCTTCGGCGTAGTTATCTAATCGTAATTTGGTTTGTCTTTTTTGTATTCCATCCACCGACAACAGATACACACGTAGTTTTGTACACGGCAATGTATCATGTACACACAGACCGTGCGTGTACTGATCATGTACACCAACTAACAAAACTCATAAAAAATCTAAAAAACGTTATATATGTACTTATGAACTTGCTCTACCTATGTATCAAATTGTAGGTTCAAATTCATTCGACATTAAGAGTTACAAAAAGATAAAATTCTATCGATTTTAAACCATCTAAATTTATGAAAATAGAATGAATTTTAGTTTAAACTTTAACATAGGTAGAGTAACCAATGAAGTACATCTACAATTTTTTTTAATAATTTTTTATGATTTTTGTTAGTTGGTGTCCACGGTGTGTTCACGAAAAGCCTATGTACATAGAATATGTTGCCTCTGTACATTGGCACGACCTAAAAAATACACATATCCTTACAAACTAACATGACAGTTCATTTATAAAATAGAATAAAATTACAATATCGTAAAACAGCTCTTTAACACGAATATATACGTATAATTTGAAGCCAATAAAAACAGATACATGCAGAACTAATTAAAGATTGAATACTTTTGCCCGCATGTACATCAAATGACATGTACATTTAAAAACTCTTGAAGCCAGTCAAACATTTTGGCTTCTTAAGACGAGCATTTCTATTCCGATCATATCTTAATATTAGTAGGATTAGAGGTTACTTTTAAATAGGGATGGCAAAGGTTCCAAGACCCAAGGATTGGATCCAGACCTATATCCAAAAAATGTCATGCGTCCAAAGTCAGCCCGAAACTCAAACCAAAAAATTATCATGGGTCCGAAGTCAGACTCATACCAAAAAACTCAGAAGAACACAAAATATCATTTCAACATTAGTAACAAATATACATTACAACTATGTCACATATATAGCATTTTAGTAGCATTTCAAGAGCATGTAAGTTAGAACAAGATCCATCCAGCCATCCAGGTTCCTCGGTGAGGCGGCGTGGTGGTGGGATCCCGACGATACTAGTTGTGGGCGGTGGTGGTGGCTAGTGTTGGCGGCGGCTAGGGTTTGGAGGGGGAAGGGACGAGGTCACGAGAGTCGAGAGAGAGTCGGGGTCGACAGAGCGGCTTTAGGGATTGGGGAATCGATGAGTGATTTGGGAATTTGAAGGTGTGGTATATAACCATGCGTTAATGACAATGAGGCCCCATATGTCAGTGCTACAGTTCAGGTTTGGGTCTGGGAACCCATTGGTCTAAAATTAGATCCAGACCTAGACCCCGACCCAAACTTTCATGCCCACGGGTCCATTCTTGGATCCAGACCCAGACCCATGGGTATTTCTGCCACCCTTACTTTCAAGCTAATCCTAAGGTCATGTGTAATGCTAGCCCCATGCCAGTACTATTCATCCACTTTCAATCAATACCTATTTCCCTCTATACAATCTACGTATTTTCTTCTCTTAATCCTAAGTGTGCAGCATAATGTTAGCATGGCGCGGCATGAAGCCCGTTGGCATCCCGCTCCTCTAGCCCAATAGAGCAAAGGCCCAAGAAACAAACGCCCACCCGTACGACCCAACACTCTCCCCCCTCGCGTGGCGTGCGGCCTAACCCGTTGCCCGTTCATCCAAGGCCAGAGCAGTTGACTGTTGTCGCGGGATGCGGGAGCTATTTTTCAAGTACTAAAAGGCCTCTGCTTTGACCTGGGATGGTTTGACTTCATATTTTGTCTTCTTGGGCTCTCTGATTTTATGCATCTCGTAGTAAGTGATGGACTCACCTTTTATTTTTGCTCTTTAAGTTTCCTGATTTATTGATGATATTTTTTTGACTGGCACATGATGTCCGTGCCTTGCAATGGGATACAAAAAAGAGAAGAGCAAATGTATAATAGATGAATCAGAAAAGGAATGAACATTAATTGGTGCAAATTAATTAAGGAAACAACATTTTGGAAATTGATTGGCATTCGAATTGAATTTTATTTTAAGAGAAATTAGAGGAGGTTTCAAAAAAAAAAGAAGAAGGGCGAGGAAGTTCAGAGAATTTCTAATGGAACGTTGAGCGGGTATGTGCGTCGGATGCTTGATGAATGGTTAGATGAGAGGGATGGTGTTTGTGGGTAATTTCATCGAAATGACGCATCACTCATCCCACACCACAAGGCTTTTTATAATAGTAGAGATAACCGTAGCCACCAAAAAAAAAGGAAGAGGGAGATCAAGACGTTGATTCTCTTCGACAGCCGCCTCTAGGAGGCCGATGGGGGATGGCGACAATGAATCTACATCGAGTGGAAATAATAGTAGTAGTGATTTAAGGTTTGTAATAATACTCTTTCTCTCGTTAGTGAGGAAGTGGATCAAGTGATGTCGTTGCCTACCGCATGTGCTTCTCAACGTGTTGTGACTTTAGTGTCTTGGCGAAGTGGTCACACTAGATTGAATCCTTGGTGTTGGATCTGACAGATATCTTTGCAATGACACATAAGATTTATTCATCGGAGGACCACCATTATCTCAAGCAAGAGCCATATCCCTACAAGGAGAGCAAGTAGTGTCCCTTTTTTTTTTTTTTTGATATTCTACTAGTTCGATATTATCAAGAACTAGATGTGTGAATCCTAAATTTTATTTTGCGGTTTACTAGTAGGCTGATGGAGCACGCACATCAAGTGGTCATGCTTTTGTGCCTTTTAATTAGAAGCTCACCTTCAATATTGATGTTAAAATTTCTTGTAGCACTCTTTTACAAGAGGAGAGGATAATGTGGTGTACACTATTGAAGCCTTTTCAAGGAAGGTAGACTGCGAGGACATATAATTCGTATTATTTCTTGCAGGAGTTAGTAAATCTTATTGAGACTCATGAATTTCTGTTTTAGTTTGTCCTGTAACTTTTATTTTAGAGTATCAACTTAACTTGTTTTTTGTCTCGGTCCTCCAAGACTATGATATATCATATATAAATTGATAAGATGACTGCCACTGTGATAAGGTCATAGCCAGCGGTCTAGTGCAGCACAAAAAAATTTATATTTTAACCCTTTTAAAAAAATAATTTTATTTTTAACCCCTCGGAATTTTTTTTTCAAATCTAACCCTTTTAGTCGCGCCACAGCGCCTGGCGTGTCATGCCAACTTTGACGCGCCAATGCATATGGCGTCGAGAGGTGCCACACGGCGGCCCGGTCAATGGCCGCCATGTGACATGACGTGGAGTCCCACCTTGACGCGCCACCCGCTGGCGCGTCAAGGCTCTTCTGAGGCGCTGCTGCGCCTCCTGTTTTTCTTCGCCCGACACCGCCGCCGCCTCGCTTTGCTCCGCCGTCGCCGCCGCCTGCCGTTCTTTGCCGTCTCGGCCTCCTCGGTGTGGGGAAATCGTTCCCCGTCCTCCTGTTAAGGTTATCCTCCAACTTGTTTCTCCGATTTGGCTCTCGATTAACCGCATTTCGTAGGGTTTGGATAGTTAGGGTTCGAAGGAAAAAACTTGATTTTTGTTCCATATTGTCATGTTTAGATCGATCTGAACACCGTGGTCACCGTGTTGCATCTACTGTTCGTGTTATTAACATGTAGAATCAATTTCATGCACGGGTATGTCATTTAAATTTGGTATAAATGATGTTGTATATTAGGTCTAAACGATTTGTATTTGTTATCTTAAATTTTGTAGATGGATCGTTTAGTCCGTTTTTTTATGGTGGTACCGTCAAAGAAAACGGAGAGTTTGAAAATATGAAGGAAGATGTGGTATTGTTTGATAGGAGCCCTAGTTTTAATGATTTAGTTTCCCGTTGCCGGTCTTTCATGAGCCGTGGGATTGGTGAGGACGAACTATTGTTACAAGGAAGATTTGATTTTGGGAAGGCTATGGCACACTACGTGATGTTGAAGATTTCATCGGAGTCGGATTGGAATAGCTACAAGAAGGTTGTGAAAAATTCTAACGTCAGTTGTTGGGAGGTGGTGGTTGAGATCACTCGTGGGAGTGGCTCATTAGCAAGACCCGTACAAGCTGTGCAAACTGTTGATGACGAAGATGAGGCTGTTGAGCACTTGACTCAGGAGTTGGGCACAGTTGGAGGAAGGCAGGTCAGATCTGAAGCACGTGTTGCGGAGGCGGTGGGAGAGCCGATTGATAACTTTGATGGCTTTTTCATGAATGACTTTGACGATGGACTTTTCGAGGAGGAAGAATGTGAAGTGGAAGACGACCAAATTTCTCTAGGATCCGAGGAGGAATCCTATGATGAGGGGATGGCAGAAGGAGAGGGGGTGCAAGACAAACAAGAAGAGGTGGGGGAAGGAGATGAGGTGGAGGAAGAAGATGATCTCGAAGAAGATGACGAGGTTGTTTGTTTAGGCGTGGGAGATAGATGGCAATCAACGTACGCATTGTCGGCTGCGGAGAGGAGACAGCTTACGACAGTTAATATTGATCTGCCCACGGTGACCACCTTTGAGGACCTAAGTCGAACTCACATGGCAATATGTGAGAGCGGCTTGTTGTCAACCGATGTTCTGCCGGATTCTGAGAATCTAGAGATCCGAAAGGGCATGTCATTCGAGTCTTTGCAGCAATTGCAGTACTTCTTGATGGACTATGCGGTGAGACACCATAGGCCATATAATGTCACTCATTCGGACGTCAAAGTCAGGTACACGGTGAACTGCAAACAAAGATGTCTTTGGGGTGTGTGGGCTCGGCTGGACAAATATACTGGTAGATGGAAGATTAGTCGTATCAGGCAACCTCGCACGTGTGGCCCGTCGAAGACAAAGAAGGTGCATGCTCAAAACACAGCCAAGTATTTAGGACGCCGTATCGCTGGCATTGTCGCGGCGGATAGCGACGTGTCGGTTGCCTCTTTGATTGAATCCATATTTGGATTCACCGGGTACCGTGTGAAGTACTCAAAGGCTTGGCGGGCAAAGCAACACGCCATGGAGTTGTTATATGGGGACTGGAAGGAGGCATACAATATGGTGTCAAGGATGTTGAATGCAATTAAACATTTCAACCCCGGTGCGAAGTATTTCACCTACACGAGTTGCAGTGGCTTGGTCGATGAGAACGGCAAAACGCGGTATGTTCTTGAGCGTGTGTTTTGGTGCTTCAAGCGGTCTTGTGAGTCGTTCGAAACCTGCCGGGCGGTCGTACTCGTTGACGCAACCTTTCTAACCGGCAAATACAAGGGTGTTTTGATGATGGCCGTTGCGGTCGATCCGGAGGATCAATTGATGCCTGTAGCATTTGCGTTGGCCGAGGACGAGAACAACACGAGCTGGGCATGGTTCATGGCGCATCTAAGGCGGGAGGTTCTCGGCACTAGCCGGACGGTTTGCATTGTCTCCGACCGTCACTATGGCCTTCTAAATGCGGCTAAGGAACATATGGAAGGTTATCCTCCTATTGAGCATCGGTGGTGCATAAGGCACTTTGCCGCCAATATATGGGGTCGACAGAAGAAAAAAGAAGTGGTGTCGAAACTAAAGGGGGTTTGCTGCGCCAGAGAAGAGAGAGATTTCTAGAAGAAGTTAGAAGAGCTAGATAAGATGCTAAACGATCGGGCCAGGGATTGGATTAAGGAGCATATGGTGAACAAGGACAAGTGGGCTCTTGCTTACGACGAGGGTGGCCGTCGTTACGGGATAATGACGACAAACAGCGCCGAGTCGTTGAACAATGTGTTCAAAGGCATCCGTGCCCTGCCGGTATCTAGAATTGTACAATATTCTTTTCAAAAGTGCAACAAGTACTTCGTTGATCGTTGGGGTTTGGTGAAGAATGCTATTGATGCAGGGGCGATGTGGGGAAGGGCCGGTGCGGCGCATTTAGAAAGGGAGGAGAAGCTCGCTTTAAACCACATCGCAGAAGCATATGGCCCGAATAGAGTTGTTTACAATGTAAAGTCCACCGGGGGAACTAATCCGGGGGGTGAGCGTTTCGGCGGCAGGAACTACAAGGTGGACATTGTCAAAACCGAGTGTACGTGCAAGGTTCTACAGCTGCTTCATGCGCCTTGTTCACACATGATCACCGCTTGCTCCGCAAGAGGGGTAGACCACAAATCTCCCACGTACATGTCTCCGCTTTACCTGAAGACACATACGTTGAAGATATGGGAACCGACCTTCGAGCCATACCTCGATCCCACACAGTGGCCAGAGTTTAGTGGATTGGACTATTGGCCCGATCCTGCCTTACTTAAGAATAAGAAAGGCCGGCGGAAAAAAAAAGAGGCTTCGAGGAGAGATGGATCGTGCAAATGGTAACGGGATTAAAACATATGGAACAGGAGATTTCGACGCTATCCCGGGGGTGGTCCGATGCTCTAAATGCCACCGAGTTGGGCACAATGCGAGCACGCATAATAAAAGGCATAAGGGTTCTACCAACTGTAGAAAACGTTTAAAGATACTATGGGCGATGTCTATTACGATTTAATATTTGCATAAAACTAACAATTATTTTTGCTATAATTTAACTTTCTTTTTTCAATTTTGCAGGATGGCGCACCCTCAGTTCCCGCTTCTTGAGACAGAGTACGACAAGGACCATCGTGCGCGGCTCATCTGCGATGAGCAACAGGTTTGGCCATCCACTCATCTCTTCGGATTGCAATTGTTTTATCCATCGTAGTGCTTATTTACGGTTTGTTGATCTTTTTGCAGACTCTGCCCTCGCTCCATCCCCGTACCCACGCGATCTTCCTCACGTGGGACGATAGGTTCGTCCCTTACTTGCAGCGAGCCGGCTTCCTGGACCTAGCCCGCACCATCACGCAGGGGCTGCCGGACCTTGATGGGCCACTACTGACAGCTCTCGTCGACCGTTGGAGGCCCGAGACGCACACCTTCTACCTCCCGTGCGGGGAGATGACGGTGACCTTGCAGGACACGGAGATGGTCCTCGGGTTACCGTTGGAGGGCGTCGTAGTGTGCGGGATCTTAAATCCCGGCACCTGGCGCGACTTGGTGGAGGACGCCATTGGTGTGCGGCCCTCGGAGGACAAGAACGACCGGAGCAAGTAAGAGCATCGTCAACTTGGTTTCGTTTATTCTAAATTCATTGGTTGCCATCTATTTATATTAATTGTATGTTTGTAGGAGGACGTCCGGGTGAGCTCCGCTTGGCTGCGCGAGCGCTTCCCCTTTTGCCCAGCTGAGGCTCCTCCCGCAGTGGTAGAGACGCACGCACGTGTCTGGCTGTGGCATTTGGTGGCAAACTTCCTCTTACCAGATGCGTCCGGCAACACCATCAGCTGGAGAGTCCTCCCCGTCCTGAGGCAACAGTGGGAGAACATCGCCACGTACTCCTGAGGGTCGGCCACACTCGCATGGCTATACTGGCGCGGCAAGGCTTAACCGCCGCAGCGCAGTTCGCTGCGAAACAGAGGGGTACGGGGAGCACTGGGTTGGCGAACCAGCTGGTGCGGGAGCAAAGGCCTGACGCGCCACTAATAGTGGCGCGGCAAGTCTTAACCGCCGCAGTCCCGTTCGTTGCGAAACAGAGGGGCACGGGGAGCACTGGGTTGGCGAACAAGCTGGTGCGGGAGCAAAGGCCTGACTCGCCACTAATAAAGGTGCGGCAAGGCTTAACGAGGTTAACGAAGTACGACGTTGAAGCAAACTCTTAGTGGTTAGACCAAACCTATTTAGAAAACGATATATATGGTAAAATAAAAAAACAAGCAAAATAACAATATTACCCACAACAAAACCACATGCTTATGATAAAGATGAACTAGTTAGGATCCTGACAACAATGACATCTAATATTTAATTGTTCAAATAAAATTTCGACGATAACATACTAAGTAACACGTTACATTGATAAAAACTAAGTTTATTATCATAATATATAACGACATCGAATCAAGACGATCTCACTCCTCTCGGTCTTCGTCATCATCCGGCACGATTGTAGGCAGGTTACCAACAAGAGCCCTCATGGTCTCCATCTGCACCGTCCTCCTCGTCTTCTTGCGCTTCACCATTTGCAAATGAGCCTCCCATGAATTAGGCTGATAATTGGCATTGAGATCAATGAGTGAACCCTCAGCCATCTTCTTCCTGTGCTCCTCAAGCTCGCGCTCCTTCTCCATCTCTCTCTGGTGCCTCGCCACCTCTCTTTGGTATTTCACATCTCTTGGATCAACTCCAGGTGGGTACCTCTCCCTACGCCTCCTCCAATATTCCAATGTTTCTGAATCGGTGAAGTAGCCACGTAACAACGCGCCAAGCTCCCTCCTCATGTCATCCAATACCTTCTTTTTGTCCTTGGTGGATGGCATGAGCACACCATGCTCATGCCTTATCTTCTCCTTCCTCTTCTCTACTTTATTCTCTCGTTCAGGTTCGCACAAATTAAGAATCTCTGCTTCGAAAGCTTGTTGCCCCTGATATTTCTCCCAATCACACGTCCTTCCCTCCTACAAGATTTACCGTAAGAGTTATCAAACGAAACATACAATGAAATATACGAACAAATAAAAAAGAGCTGTGCAAATATAATGTACCCAAAAATCACCATAAGAGTTGCCACAATAATATCCGTACCCGAGCTCCGATGGGACAACACCTGTACGGGCCAGTATCTCGCACTTACAAGTAGTGGGTGGATATTCATCGCATG
Organism: Raddia guianensis; assembly: GCA_036346415.1. Classification (NCBI taxonomy): domain Eukaryota; kingdom Viridiplantae; phylum Streptophyta; class Magnoliopsida; order Poales; family Poaceae; genus Raddia; species Raddia guianensis. Next base: position 34,178,154 of record CM070534.1, read on the forward strand.
GCCATTTCTTATCCCCGAAGTAGAATGCCTCCACTTCCGCACTAGAAGGCCAACAGGACTTGCGACCATAAATATACTCCTGGAATTCACACAAAGACCATCCATCCTACGGAAAATTCATTTTGTTATCGAATTTACTACAAAATGACACTAATTTAAATAGAAAATGGCATGGGTACACTTACTAAATCATTGTACGGGCAACGGAAGAATGGGGTAAAGTCCACCCCTGGGTTAGGCCTTACTAAGATGGACCGTTCATCGCAATGACATAATGGAGGGTATACTGCTCTCCCCGCACTTGCGATCGCCTTCTCCTCATTTGTCATTTCCGGTGGGTTTGCACGAGGAGGTATCCAACGCCTAAAATCCTTTACTGGTTTAGTGTCCATGGAGCGCCAGGGAAAGAGCCGGATCCTCGGATCGTACATTTCTGAGCCATCAATCCACTCGAAAAAAGAACACGGCCTCTAAGAACACTGCATATTGTTATTGGGCTTCAGACCACAAGTGTAGAAGGCTCTACCGGCAGTATCAGGGTCCCTAGACTGTTGAACCTCCGCAGGAAGGCCGTGCTCACAAACTGGAACCGGAAGCGGGAGGAGCGAATGGAGCATCCTTACCCCTAGGGTAATCCTCATATTTGAGTCTTGCCTTCCCCTTCACTTTGTCGACATTTGTTTCCTACATTAAATTAAAAATGTATAATCTCAATATAATTCAACATACTTTCTACCACCATTAAATTACACGTACATACTACGGATTCATATTACAAGAATCAATACTACAATAATACCCGCAAAACACAATCTAACCCTAACCATAAACCAATCAAAAATGTGTCAAACATGGCTCAATAAAACATTAATAGAAAGGAGATTACCTGCCATGGTGGAGGAAAGCTTTCCTCCACAACAAATCCCGTCGGATGGAGATCAAGTTCTTCCAATGGACTAGGTGATTGGTTAGGGAAGAGGAGGAGAGCAGGAAAATGAGGAGGGAAGGGAGAGGCAAAGAAATAGGAGGAGCCCCGCGCAGCCCTTTGTATATGGCATTGACGCGCCAGGCGGGGTGGCACGTCAAGGTGAGACCCACGTCAGTCCGCGCTGGCGGCCATTGATCGGGGCCGCCAGCGTGGCACCTCTGACGCGCCACATGCACTGGCGCGTCAGTGTTGATACGCCGCGCCAGTTGCCATGGCGCGGCCAAAAGGGTTAGATTTGAAAAAAAAAATTTTGAGGGGTTAAAAATGAAATTATTTTATTAAAAGGGTTAAAATATAAAAATTTTTGAGTGCAGCAAGAGTCACCTGAATCCTTTCATCGGTGACGTGCATCGACGCAACATCGGATGAAGGACGTAATTCTTTCCATCCAGCGTGCAGCCATCTTTTAAACCAATCCGATTCTGTGGATTCAGGCGCAACATCGTAATAGAGGATTCAGACCGGGGAGACGACCCAACCCCAAAGCCAGACAAACCAAAGCAAAGCTTCCCGATCGATACCTCACCCCACCGATACAAGGGACGTCGAGGTGAAAGTAAACCACCATGTTTGAGTCATTCATCAAGATGTATCATGGCCATTAGGGTTAGGGACACTACGCCTGCCAGCAAGGCGTCAATCCATCCATATCCTAAAAAATAAAGGCTAATTGTATGCATGTCATTATAAGGTTGTAAAATTGCATGGCGATAAAAAAAGACAATTGAGTGGCATGTTTTTAATTATCTTGCATTTCTCGTAACTTTATAATATTATAGATGCAATTCATCCAAAAATAAACTACATGGATTGGACTCTACACTTGATACCGACAGGTGATAAAGAACTGTTGATTGTGAATTTACACGAGATCATATATTGTCCATAGAGTGGCGATTTTGTGCATGCGGTCTTCTTCAGCTCAAGGCCGTTTACTGATGTATTCGGTCTTCAAGTGTTTTTTTCCATAGCATACCCAGCTATATGGTTTCAATGTATAAATATGAATGTGCAAATTTGGTTTATGTTTGTCTAAAAGACCTCTAATATTTGCTACTATCAAAAGATGTGTAATCCTCGTTTTGCCACTCAAGTATCATTGACACGTAGATAAGAAACTCATTTTTTGGGAGCTAAAGACTATAGGAGTTTCTCGCAATTGTGACGCACACAAATTCCGCAACGAGAAACGTGGGAGAAAGCGTTTGCGGACGTGCCAGTGTATGTATCAAAAATACACAAAAGAAAGGAAGAACGTCGATATTTCATTAATGATCAACGAAACACTTGTTCCCATAGTTTTGCGCTCCTTAGCCATGCCAGTTGGCCTTCTTAGTTGAAGATTCTGATGTTCTTGAATCCCGGGACCTCGAAAGGACACCCGGTTAATTACATCCGGGCGTGGATACGCGGAACACATCCGATTAAACCTTGGAGCTGTCTTCTACTTCTCTTTGTCTTGCGTTTCACCGTGCGATTGGTAGATGGAGTTGAGGTGGCGACGGCAGAATACACGGGGTAGCGGGCCCGTGTAATGCCTAGCACAGCTGTTGACGTTTGGCTATGCCCGTCCGTGTCGCTTGAACTTGTCCTCGTCAAGCTTCACGTTGATATAGTTAAATTTGGGGGAATGCATGGTTAGCACTCGATTTGGAGTTGAGGATGACAGCTTGTTGGCGTCATCAGGGATGTTTCAGCGTGTCCAGGGTTGAATGTGTGTTTTGACGGTGTTAATCACCATCATCTTTAGTATTTATTGGAGCTTCTTCCTCCTAGCAGAAAATCCATTGGTACGAGGTATGTCGACAACGTGGAATGTCGACACCGTGGAATTGAGATCTCCATGATACCGTTGGCTTTCAGGGTCTTGTTCACCTTCAGACGGTGTTTGTTAGAATGAAGCGGCAGCGTTGTCGGAGATGACTGTTGAACGACTATAGTTATCGTTAACGAAGTTGCTATCAGACAATCTTCAGTTTCCTCGAGCGGAACGACGTTCTACTGAAGAAAACTCCACAAACGGAACTTAAGGATGATTGACAGTGAATCTTCCTAGCGGAACGCAATTCCTCTAAGAGAAATTCATATTTTTATGTGACGTCGTTCGGGCTTCATCGTTTTCGGCCGCGGACAGCTCAGGGGTAACTTCTTTTAGCGGGGTGTGACTCCGCTAAGACTAAAACATCGTTTTATGAGATGTCGGTTGTGTTTCTTTCCACGTAGGGCGCCGGCCGTCGCATGGTGCGGAGCAGGGTGTGCTGCTGATGATGCTCGGACAATGCTTTCCACGAGCGTTCTAATTTTATTTATGTGCCGTCCTCGATCTTGATGACACGTAGGGCGCCGGATGTCATATTCCATAGACAGAAATGGTGGCTCCAAGCTTTGGACGCCATCTTATGCACTGAATTTGAATACAAGAACCGCCGAAGGGTGTCTTCTATCTTCCTCGTTGCTAGAGAGCATGTCGTCGTCGCACGTCTGGGGCAAAGAGGAGTGGATTGCAATGGAGATGACCGCCATCGCCCTTGTTGCATCTTAGGGCCGTGTGTAGGTGTAGCCGCGCCACCGTTCTTGTCGTGTTTCCAGGCCGGGGAGGAGGATGCCGCTGCGCCATGGAAAGCTAGGGAAGCAGGGCCAGACACCGCCGTGTGTGTGTGGGATTCGTCTTGCCGGGGTCAGGGGAAGATAGCCGTGCCGCAGTGGAGAAGGAGATGTCGTCGCCGTCTTGAACGTTGCTGCCACCGCGCCAGGTTGATCAAGGAAGGCAGGGGAAAACGGATCTGGCGGCGCAGGGCCTAGATCCGGGGTGGCGAAGTCCGGTGGAGGTGGATCCCGGAGGCGGGACATGGAGGGTGCCGGGGTCAGCGACAGTGTTGTCGGCCACGCGCAAAAGATGCATTGGACGGCGGCGGTCCAGGGAAGCGCTGTGGAGAAGGGCGGCGTCGGACGTGGGGGAACCGGGCGGCGCGCCGGCCGACTGCGTGGAGGAGGGGTGGCGTGGATGCAACGGATTCGGTGGCGCCGAGCCAGGATCTAGGGTCAGTGCCGCTTCCGTTGGGGCAGAAGGGGGCGGCGCCGGGCACCGAGGAAGACAGGGCGGCGTGGGGCGCCGCGCCTTGCTCGTAGAGGAGCAGGGGCGGCGCGCCGGCAGCCCCGATTGCTTGTGCTGTCAGAGCCACACCAGGCCGTCGCGTGGACGAGTCGGGGGCCGATGAGAAGAGGAGGTTGCCGCCGCCAGGCTGCCATCAGGCGCGCAGAGGACGAGGGGCAGGGCCGGCCGTTGCCTGGCGTGTGGAGTGGGGGCGCGACGTCGCTGCGAGCGCTTGGAGGATGAGGCCGGGCACCGCCAACCGCCGCCAGCGCGAGGAAGGAGGGGCTACCACTACAGGAATCGGCAGCACAGTCGACTGCCAGCTAAAGTGTCGACGGCCACAATACAGCCGTCGATACAATCTCACTAGTATCGACGGCCAGACATAAACCGTCGATATACATAGGATACTCTCGACGGCCACAGTTCTAGCCGTCGATAGAGATGCCAGAGGATATCCGGACTGACGGCGTCGGTGTAGTATCGACGGCTGACCGTTAAGCCGTCGATACTGTACTTATTGTATCGACGGCATCAATGAGGCCGTCGACACTGTATTTCATGTAAATACTTTTATTCCTATTTTTTCTTAAATTTATTGTTTTGTTAAGTTTATTTCAAAATCTTTTAGGTTTTTAATGATATGAAATTAAATGTTACGAATGTCGTGTTGATTAAATGTATGTTGCTATGTTTTTGTTATGTTACCATCGAATAATATCGTCGGCGTAGGTTTTAAATAATGTTTAAAGATCAAAATTTAATTTTGAAAAATTTGAATATTTAAATTTTTATCGGATGAGGTTATCGATTAGTGTACTAAGCCATATGTAAATTTGAACTTATTAATGAAAAGAAGTTAAATTCAAACGCATCTTTAGTGATCATTGAAGCGCATGAAATAATAAACGTTTACCTCAAATGTTAGGAAAGCTTCCATTTACAAAGGAGTTCTTTGCATGGTGAGCTTTAATATTTTGATTTTTTGTATGCGTGTAAATTTATGTAGGAAGCAATTTGGAGTGGTTGGATATTAGAAAATATTTTATTTAAATTTTTAAAATTGAAATAGAGTGGTTTGATTGATTAAGCCTTTGAAGTCTTGCCTCGAGACTAAGAGATCTCTCGACGACCCCAAATAAAGCCGTCGATCTGAGCCCTTTATCGATTGTAGTCAAACAATACCGTCGATCAGATATTCTCGACGGCTTTTAAAGTGGCCGTCGATACCGGCTTCCCGACGATCGATCGACAATTCGAGGAAATACCGTCGACATCTTTTGTATAGGTGCGATTAATCGACGACTTTGTAGATGCCGTCGATCTGACTTAAGTAGTGTCAGCGGCTAGCTATAGCCGTCGATACTAATCCGGCACAAGAAGCGATGTCGACGGCTATTACTCGGCCGTCGATAGAAGGGACCGTTAGGGCACACGATCGACGGCTCGGTTATGGCCGTCGACACTATGCCGTATTAGAAACGCGCTAGGGTTCGGGACTTGGCAAAATTGCCAAGTCCCGACCCTTCGCCTACTCCATCGTCGCCCGTACGACGCGCCGCGCCGCCGCCGCTTCCTACGCGCCTCCGATCCCACAGCGCCGTCGCCGCCGGTCGCCATAAGACTCGCGCCCGCCGCCCCGAGGTGCCCAGCGCCGCCAACCAACGCCGGTGCCACCGTCGCCGCCACGCCGCCCCGTTCACCGTCGACCAGCGGCCGCCGTCCCGACGTGCCGCCGCCGCTTCTGCCAACGCTTCGCCCCCGGCCGGCCAACGCTTCCTTGCCCCCATGCGCTTCGACGCGCCGCCGCCTCCGCCGCCGTCGAAGGGCCTCACCGCCACCGCGGAACTACCCGACAAGCCGCCGCCGTCGAAGGGCCGACGCCTCGCCGCCGCAACGCCGCCCGTCGCCTTCCAGCCGGCCGATGCCTCCGGCCGCCACTGTTGCCGCCTCGCCGACGTCTGCCGCCGACGCCACCCTTTGTCCCGTTGCCTCCCTGACCTACATCGAGGTATTTCCCGCCTTTTTTTTAAATGTTGGTAGTGTAGTGTCGACGGCCACTAATATTCCGTCGAGACTAATTGTTTATTAATCATGATTAGCATAAATTAAATAATAAAAATAGAAAAAATTAAAAAATATTAGAATATGTAGTTTAAAATTTAGGGTTGTTGTTATCAGTTATTAATTTATTTATTATGACTGTTAATGGTGATTTGTATTATTTATCGTGCGATGAGGTAGTGTCGTGGATTAGTAGATGTTACCAAGCCGTCGCCACCGTTCGAAGCAGCACATCTCGTATGAAACACGGACGGTGATTCGTTGTGTTGTAATCTGAGATGTGACACGCGTTCGAATTGTCGATGGAGTCCCTTTTGGGCGTCGATGGACGACCTACGAATGACCGTTCGAGCACACGTCGCGTTGTGGTACGGAGGGTTCGAGATGAGGTTTTCGACGGCATAACCCTAAGAGGTTCTCCATGCATAAAATAAGTGCTTGGAGTTTATAACGACTCACGGCCATCGTTGCACTAGGAGAACCCTTATGGTTGTCTTGCCGAAATCTCGTCTTGAACCCCTGTATCGCAGCGCAACGTGTCTTTCGAGCGGTCGCTCGAAATGGGTTTAAAGCCTTCAAAGCGAATACAAAACCCTCACGTGCGACGATGGTCGGCAACTCGGATGGAAGAAGATAGGAGTTGGATGTATGAAGGATGGCAACGGAACGGACACTACTCGGACGAATGGTACGACAAGACCGAGATATTTCTGAATCGTGCTTTTCAGGATGCTCGAAACGATAACACCCGGGTAACTTGTCCGTGTGTTAATTGCGGAAACTGCAAGAAAAGAACCCACGCTCAGATGGAGATAGACCTGTACACGCATGGCTACAAAGCCGAGTACCGTCGATGGGTCTATCATGGGGAGACTCGGTGGGCGGAGCCACCACCGCCGCCACCACCAACAGACGAAGGTTTCGATGAGATCGATCGGTTGAACGATATGATGGATGACTTCGGTCATAATTTCCCGATCTGAGCCACCCACACCGTGTATGCGAGTTCATGGAACTTCTCGAGTCTGCAAAACAACCTCTGCACGATAGCACAACTGTGGTTCTCTTGTCTGTTGTGGCCCATATGTTAGCAATTAAGTACAAATATAATTTTTCTATCAACTGTTTCGATGAGCTCATATCCTTGTGGTCCGATGTCCTTCATGAAGGTCACAAGTTGCCTCCTAATTGGTACGAGTGTAAGAAACTGATAGGTGGTCTCGGAATGCCATATGAGAAGATACACTATTGTCCAAATCATTGTATGTTATACTATAAAAGTGATGCAGCTAAGCTATCTTGTGATAAATGTGGGGAGTCTAGATATGTCGAGGTGGAGGACGATCAAGGAAATAAGAGGCAGACTACTGTGGCGAGGAAAGTGCTTCGTTATTTTCCGCTGACTAAACGTTTAGAACGGTGTTTCATAACCGAAGAGACGACACAGCAGAAGGTAAAAGGATGAAGGGCGACTTGATGGTACATCCGTCAGATGGAGACGCGTGGAAGTACTTCGATCAGAAACATCCGGATTTTGCAGCTGATCCGAGAAATGTGCGCCTAGCTATTGCCACCGATGGGTTCACCCTTTCAATATGATCATTGCATCGTATTCTGTTGGCTGTGTTCACTATGCCCATGAACCTTCCGCCATCACTTTTAATGAAAGAGGAGTTCATGTTTCTATCACTCATTGTGCCTGGTCCAAAGAATCCGAGAAAGAATCTCGATTTTTTCATGAGACCTTTAGTAGAAGAGTTGAAGGGGTTATAGGAGAATGGAGCAATAACATATGATAGGAAGACCAATACCAATTTTTCCATGAGGGCTGCCTTTTTATGGTCTATTCATGATTTTCCGGCTTACGGAATGTTTTCTGGATGGAGTACGCATGGCAAGCTAGCATGTCCTGTTTGTATGGATGACACAAGCGCGTTTCAGTTAACACACGGGGGGAAGGCATGTTGGTTTGACTGTCACCGTGCTTTTCTTAAGTCAGATCATCCTTTTAGGAAACAGAGAAATGCTTTTCGAAAAAATACCATTGTCAAAGGACAAAAACGTGGGCGAATGACCATGGCTGCCATCAAAGGTTTGCAATCTGAGTTGGTGGAAGGGAGAAATGGTGTTTACGAGGGCTACGGCGTGTCACACCATTGGACACAAAAGTGTAGTTTGTACTCACTTCCTTATTCAAACGATTTGCTGTTACCCCACAATTTTGATGTTATGCATCAAGAAATGAATGTGGCACAAGCAATCTTTGGGAGCAATTTTGATATTCCTGACAAGTTCAAGGATAATGTCAAGGCACGCTTTGATTGCGCTGAAATATGTAATCGACCATCAATGAATATGATAGAAGGAAGGTCAAAAAAGCCCAAGGCTCCGTATTGCCTGTCAGTCGCACAGAGGAAAGAAGTTCTCGAGTGGTTTGAGGACGATTAAAGTTCCCGACTGAACGCAGCCTAATATTGGTCGTGGTGTCAACAGTGCTCAAGGTAAGATACATGGAATGAAAAGTCACGACTATCACATTTTCATACGTGATCTCATGCCTGTCGTGTTTCGTGGGTATGTGCCCGAAAATGTATGGAGAACCCTTTCGGAATTCAGTTTTTTCTACAGAAAACTTTGTACTAAAGAGATAAAGCGGTCTGAAATGGTTAAGCTCGAATAGGATATTGTCGTGCTTGTGTGTAAACTTGAGAAGATATATGTTCCTGGGTTTTTTAACCCAATGGAGCATCTATTGGTTCATTTGCTGCGAAGCTAGATTGGGAGGTCTGTTGATGCAATGGATGTATCCGGTGGAGCGTCGTCTTAAAGGGGTTAGGGCAAATGTTAAAAACAAGGCTCGCGTTGAAGGTTCTATAGCAGAATGGTATTACATGCAAGAGATAACCAATTTTTCAAACAAATATTTGGCGAGAGAGCACAATGTCAACATTCAATTATCAAGATACAACACAGTTTGCAACGAACCCCAATCTGACCTGAAACTGTTTCATGGGAAAGACAATCATGTGGGACGAAGTACAAGACGAGAGTTATTCCAAGAAGAAAGATTAGTTGCACTCTTATATGTGTTCGACAATATGGAAGAAGTGGGGGACATGCAGAATCAATTTATACAAAGGGAATGGACAGGGTTGAATGATCCCAATTCGGAGGAAAGAACTCAATTGATGAAGGAGGGTGCTAGTCCTGGATGTCCTAACTTTCTCGTTTGGTTTTGGAAATATGTAAATTTGATAATTTTAATAACTTCATAACCTTCGTAACACATCATTGTTTAACTTTTATTTTTTGTATAAAACAGTGCACAACTCATTCAAGTTTACACAACGATCTACGTATTTTATCGCGTGGACCCACATCAAGCGTAAAGGTGCACGGAACTTATGATGTCAATGGGTTTCGTTTCAGATCGGCGTCTCACGAAAGAACAAAACCTAATTTAAAATCAATCAACAGTTGTGTACTATGTTACGGGGAAGATGGTATGGAGTACTACAGTATTATAGAGGAAATAATTGAACTAGTATTCGAAGGAAGTAAGAAACTATCGGTTGTTCTTTTTCGTTGCATTTGGTTCGATCCTTTTAAAGGGGTTAGACGTCGACCTGAGTTAGGTTTGGTGGGGGTCCACCACCGTATCGAGGTGGATACGGGACACCGGCTCCCTATATGACCTACGGCGCGCACACCGCTCCACCAGGTGACTACGTGGGCCCACCTCGCCCACAGGGTGACTTGCCGTATGTGACATCGACGGTAAGTTATTAACTCATATTAATTCATGTTGCAAACCGTTTATAAATCTTGTAAACCGTTTATATGTGCTATATATGCAGGGTTCCGGTTCAGCGGCTATCGGTGAACTTCACGGCACGGAGGGAGGGGACACATCATCGAGCCAGGAGGGTCCCACATGGGTTACAGACCTCTTCGCGAGTGCCCCGCCGATGTTTACCCAGCCGACCAATCCACCCCCGCCTAGCGAACCGCGGCCGAGCGATCCGGATCAATAGATTGCTAAGTATATTGCATTTAGTTTGAAACTCGAACTTGCATGTGATATGTGATGGATTTGGATGTGTTTTATATGTGAGGATGAATTTGGATGTGTTTTATATGTGTGGATGAATTTGAATGTGTGATATATGATGCGGATGAATTTAGATGTGTGATATATATGTTTTTGATGAATTGTGGTCGCTTTTATGCGACGAGGGGGTTTATGTGTATATTGGGGTATTTGGGTTTGCGGTGCGGTCATAATATTCTTTGGGGCGGCCGTGGCCGTAAAATTTGTGTTTTTTCTACTTTTCAAAATTATTATTTTTTTCTGTTCTGTTGTTGTCTCGACGGCGAGATATGGGCCGTCGAAACAACAACTTTCGAACAACGATGTCGACGGTAGTAAGTAGGCCGTCGATACATCCGGCAGTATCGACGGCCTAGCATTAGCCGTCGATCTTGATCGACCGTGACACGTCACGAGACACTTGCCCACAGGTGGGACCCACTTTCTTAGTATCGACGGCTATATTCGCCGTCGATACTAAACCGCCAGACGATAGCGCCGTCTTGGCTAGATGTGTCGATCGCTATAGCGTTAGCCGTCGATACTACGAGTCTCGGCAGTTAGGCCGTCGAGACTACTACTCTCTCGACGGCGTTGCCTCGGCGGCTCTTTCTTGACGGCGGGCGTCCGACACTAATAAATCTCGATGGTTTTATAATTTTATCGACGGCTTAAACCGTCGAGAGTGTTGCAGTCTCCTGTAGTGGACACTACTGGGCCGCCACGTCGAGGAGAGGAGGCGGGGCGGCGTCGGCCGCCACGTCATGGAGGAGGGGCGGCGTCGCACTGACCGCCATTGGCGCGAGGGAGTGAAGGGGGGCGGCGCCCTGGCCGCCCTGGCCGTGAGGAGAGGGGCGACGCCGCTCCTGCCTGTCCAGAGCGAGAGAAAGAGAAGAAGGAGGGAGGGGAGAGACCGAGGAAAAGGGAGATGGACGACGCCCTCTCCTCTTACCTTTTATTTATTTTTCTAGCCACCGTATGCTAATCCTCCTTGTTGCCGCCGATTCCTTGCTCCCTAGTGTTTGCCTCCGCCCTAGTTTTTATAGTGCTTTCCTAGGGTTTATTTGGTTTCGAGCCGGGCTAAATTAATCCGTAAAAATTTAATATTTAATTATTAATCGCTGATTACGGGTCGATTGGCGTCGTTGGAATTTTTTTATGTCCAGCAACAATCATCATATACTACTAAAAAAAAAGCACGATATGAGCGTAAATAAAAGAAAAGAAAAGAGGAGAAATGAAAAGCAGGAATTAGCATGAACCCACGTTTAGAAACACAGCAAGTGGTAAAATAAAGATTATATACATCTGTAGTTCTGTACAAGCGTTGCAACAAGGGTTTGTCTTCTATACCCACAGTCCCACAGTATATATGGCCCATTAGCATATCACATAGGTAGCAAGATGCTAATATTTGTTAATTTGTTCCCCATGACTGAAAATATACTATCGTTGTCTAAGCAATATCTGAACTTTTCCTTGGCATTCGATCTATTGTAGCTTGGAGCACCTATATGTAGATATCAAATTATATATCTAAGCTTCTATAAGTTAAGCTTGCAATCCAAACTTGCTTAGATCATCGTGAGATTGACTCTATCGTAGGTGTGCTTTTAAGTTTGGTGCAGTCAATGTTATCACCCATACATGCTCGTTGGTGTACCCTAGTCACACCTAATACACGTCTCTCGCTACTCCGAGTCGAACGAGCCCCACACACGTAGACATACTAAAGCGACAAACTCTTCTACACATAAGAATGAACTCATAAACAAGTTCAATGTTCATGCAACTTAGTTTTTATAAAAAAAAGAAAAGAAAAGAAATATAAGGCTTTTTATAATAAGTATATAGGATTTTCACTATCATGCAGACCAAAAAAAACTAGGTGATTACCTTGGACAAACATGTGCCGTACGAAGTAGCCAAATGCAGATGTTTGCGTTTAAACAGAAGTGATCATTTAACTACATCATTAGACCCTATGGCCTATGGAGCTTAACAGACAAGGCCAGGTATCGTTTTAGTTGAACTTGCAATACAATTAACCTGCAGGGAACAAGAAAATTGCATGGTCCCTCCAAAGGGAATGCTCTGCTTCGCTTCTACTACAACTCTTCACAAAATTTTAAATTCCACTCGAACAAGCGCGCCAAGCCGCCATGCGCACAAGCACAAGCACACTTTCCCTCCACTCTCAAGTCTCAACATGGCAGAGCACGTTCGCTTCGTCGTCTTCGTCGTCGTCATCCTCTCCACTTCCATTCCGATCTCCACTGCTTCACCTCGCAAGCTCCGCCTCTCCGCCGCCGAGGTCGCCGAGCTCGAGAGGCACGCTCCGCCTCCGCCGGCGGACGCGCCGACCACCTTCTTCGAGGTGGACCGGCCGCACCGCCCGCCGCCGGGCAGCTTCGGGCCATGCTCCACTCTTCTCCTCTCCCACTCCTTTGGCTTCACCTACACCAAGCCGCCGGTGACTGTCGCCTACTCCCCGCCGCCCTGCCTCGCCGCCGCCGGCGGCCATGCCTCGGCGATCTCCCTTGCGGTCCTTGAATGGCGAGCCACCTGCAGGGGCGTCCAGTACGACCGCATCTTCGGCGTCTGGCTCGCCGGCGTCGAGCTCTTCCGCAGCTGCACCGCCGAGCCGCGGCCAAACGGCATCGTCTGGTCCGTCTCCAAGGACGTCACCAAGTACGCGTCTCTCCTCGCCGCCCGCAAAGCTTCCACCCTTGCCGTCTACCTCGGCAACCTCGTCAACGATCAGTACACTGGCGTCTACGACGCCAACCTCACGCTCCACCTCTACTTCCGCCACCCTCCGGGGCCGGCGCCGCCGCCGCATCCCGGGATGGGGCCCGCTGACGTCATCGTCCCCATCTCGAGAAGCCTGCCGTTGAACGACGGGCTGTGGTTTCAGATCTCCGGCGGCGACGACGTCCGATCGGCGAGCCTCGCCGTGCCGGCCAACGCCTACCGTGCTGTCCTCGAGGTGTACGTCTCCTTCCACTCCGACGACGAGTTCTGGTACACGAACACGCCGTCGCCGCCGCCCGCCGGCGGCAATGGCCCGTTCCGCGAGGTCACCGTCTCGATCGACGGCGACCTCGCCGGCGCCGTGTGGCCGTTCCCGGTGATCTACACCGGCGGCATCAACCCTTTCCTCTGGCAGCCGATCACCGGCATCCGGTCGTTCAACCTCCCGTCCTACGACGTCGAGCTCACGGCTTTCTTGGGCAAGTTGCTCGACGGCGAGGCGCACGAGTTCAGCCTCGCCGTGACCAACGCCCAGAACGTGTGGTTCGTCGACGCCAACCTCCACATCTGGCTCGACCCGAGGGGCGCGGCGGCAGCGGCGGGCGTCACCAGCTACGACGCGCCGCCACTGGAGGCAACCATCGTCGTCGCCAGCGACGAGCTATACTACACGACGGCGTTCCGGCACGTCACCGCCGAGGGCTGGGTGCAGACGCCGTCGTACGGCAAGATCACCGCCTCCTGGACGCAGAGGCTCAGCTACGAGAGCACCATCGAGCTCCAGGGAGGCGGCGGCGACGCGCTGGTGGTGAACCAGAGCACCGGCGCGTACGCCGGTGTCCGCGTCGCCGACCACGCCGGCGTGCTGTACTCGCAGGCGGCGCAGCAGAGCTTCCCGCTCTACATCTACGTCGGCGAGGTGAACCAGAGCTCGGGCGGCGGCGGCGACTGGAAGGTGCAGCTGGGGCTCGACGAGGAGAGGGTTGCCGCCAGCAGGGCGGGGTTCTGGTCGCGGTCGGTGAGCGACGCGCAGAGCGCCGCCGTGAGCTCCGACGTGGACAGCGGGGCCGTGTCCTGGGGCACGCGCCAGACGTACAGGTACGAGGCGAGCGACGGGTGCTACTTCCGGGACGTGGCCAGCAGCAGGTACAGCATCGTCTCCGATCACTCCGACGAGGTCTGCGTCAACGGAGAGCCGCCGTTTGCTCGTGCCGGCGCCGGCGGTGTGGCGGCGTTGGCGGCAGCAGCATGAGGGGGCCGGCTATAAGTAAGCTCGTGAGACTGAGACTGAGAATTAAGAGCGAGCTGGTCAAGCGCCGACTGCTCTGTATACAGTTGTGTTTGGCTTTACAAAGTGATATATACATGTTATACTATTCGAACAGTTTATATAAATAAACACATGATTTACCTATGCTATTAAAAAAACTAATGGTCACTGGCTCACTCGTTTCACACTTTTCAATTCCGCTCTCCAGACTTATGCACACTTTCTATTCCATTATGTTTGCCTTCTTTTCATTTGGAAAGGTACAGATTAATTGTTAAAAAGCAATGTCAATATCGCACATGGCTGCAGTGTTCACAAAACCGAACCGAGGCCAAAAACCGAAGAAGGCTCGGTTCGGCTAACCGCTCGAAAACCACGGCTAACCGAAGATTTTGATGAAAAACCGAGTAGATTTGAATTTGAATTCAAAATTCGGTTCGGTCGGCTAGCCGTCGGTTTCTTCGGCTAACCGCTCGGTTAGCTCGGTTAGCCGGTCGGTTTGTGTATTAAGTGAAAAAAAAATTAGAAAAAATAGAATAAAATCACATGAAATAACAAGAAAAAATTTGAATTTTCAATTTCTGTTTCAGCCAATGGTCTCTAAATAACATTTACTATTTTCTGGAATTTTTTTAGAATTTTCTAAGAATTTTGAATTTTGAACAAAATTTTGAATTGGCCGGTTCGAATCGAGCGGTTTTTCAAAACCGAACCTCACCGGTTCTCCGGTTAACCGTGGTTTCGAGCGGTTAACCACAGCTTTGTGAACACTGCATGGCTGTTGCTGAAGTTAGGAGTCCCCAGAGGTTGCTCATCATGCATGTACTGGATATAGGCCACGCAACCTCATATGCAATAGATGTGTGACATCCTAATAAATATTAGAATGTCCCAAGTTTCATTTCAAAAGAAAAACTAGGTAAAATAATTTCTATTGTTTTTCTATATGAAAATCCCTAAATTTTCAAACAAATATTTACATATAAGAATTCATTTTATTAAGTGTTTTCATTATAATTTACAAAATTACAAATTTACATATAGAAAGCTCTTTCCTATTTTCTCTTTTCTCTCCGTCTGTCCTTGACTGAAACCCTGATCTCCTGGTCGAGCCAACCTTTATCCCTCTCTCGACCGTAACCCTAACCTACATGGTCGAGTCGACCATTCTCCTAGCCAAAACCCTAATCCTATCCGACCGCCTAGTATCTCTGTCGACCGGACCTCTATCTCTATTGGCCGAACTCCTCGCAACCTTGGTCAACCTATATCTTGACCCAAACCGTAATCTCCCTTCCTACCGAACCAACCTCCTTTTATCTCCCTCCCGACCTAAAACCCTAACCCCTAGTCGAGCTGACTATCGGCTCTCCACCGAAACCCTAATCCCTATCCGTAGCCCATGAACGATCCAATCGGACTCCACCTTAATCGACCACCTAAGTCCCTGTATAAATACTCGAAACCGATCTACCTCTTAACCCTAGCCAGTTGAACACCCACCTAACGCAACCAAGCCAAACTCCCTTGCGACCCTCCGACCGATCTTTGCTTTTAACCAAGCCCAAAGCCCATATCCCTGTGCTATAAAAACCCCCAAACAAGATTAACCTAGACCTAATCCCATCTCAGCTGTCATCACCTCCACGCCGCCCTTCACCAGTGTTCACCCATGGCAGCACCACCCACATCTCGCCCAATCCATGCCGCCGTGCGCGATCCATCGTCGCGTCGCGCCATGGCCGTCGCTTCGCCTTCTCCCCTCAGCCCACCCTACCGTCGTGCCACGCCGTCGCGCCATACTGAAGCCAAGCCGCCGCCTCCTTGTCTTTGTCGCCGCCCCTACCCCACAGAGCCGCCGCCGCCTGCGTGGCCTTGCGCGTGGTTCTGCCCGGCCAGCCCATCCGCCGCCGCCTCTGCCCCCATAGGAGACGTCGCCATGTTGCCCCCATGGAGCCGCGCTTCAACGATCCGCGCGCCTCTTGGGCGCCGTCTCCATCCCGTCGGCGCCGCTCCCAGGCCAAGCTGCCTAGCCGCCGAGCGCCACCTTGCTCAGCTGCCGCAGCCCCCCGGCCGCCACGCCTTGCAGCCCCCTCGCCGTCTCGCCGAAGCGCCACCTCTCGCCGGAGCTCGCCCAAACCGCCGCCTCTTCCTTCCCCTCCCTCTCTCTACATCTCTCTCCTGTGTAGGGCTATGTGAGGAGAGGTGAGGAATAGGGGAGTTTTCCCCTTTTAATTTCATCTCACGGCTAGGCCAAGACCAGGTACTGTTCATATGAACAGTGTTCCTTATTAATTTCATACCTCCTAAACCGCAACTCCAAGTCACTCCAAACCAGTTCTATCGATCATCTTTTGATGTCATCTACTCACAGTTATCATTTGGCATTTTTCAGAATTTCCCCTGCAGCGACCTTTACGCGTGCGTCTCGTTTTGTGTGCGGTCGTCGCCAACTTCACCAAGCGAGCGTTTAGCGACGCTGTTGGAGGTAAAATTATTCCGATCAGGAATCGAGAAGATCCGAAGTGCATTTTGATTACCGAGGCACTTTCGCCGGTATTTAAGTATTTCTACTAAATATATTGTCTGTTGTTTATTCGTTTTGTATCTTGTTTTATGTGTAGACTGTATCGATTTTGTTACCGGAGTCGCGATCGTCAATAGGTTTCCGTAAGATCGTCAGGACCAAGGGGTGGGCCAGGACGTCGTCGTCGGTGGCCCTAGAAGAATCGGACGTTGGACCAAGACGTCACCATTGAAGATGGTGGCCCGAGATCATCGACGACTTCTTTGTGAGGCCGATCGCTGCCAGGCAAGCACTAGTTGTTTGCATATTCCTATCATATGTTTTACTATCTTCATCCGTCCAAAAATATGTGCTCTCTTGACTATAATTTAGGGCAGCAGTCTTTGGACGGAGGGAGCTTAATCGTATTTACTTTTCGTAATTAACCTTTGCATGCATATCAGAATAGTGTGTGTGCCTTATTCATGTTAGTCATCTACTAGCATGACTAGACCTCATTTGATAAACCCTTTACTGTTCCATAACCTATCCTTTGAATAGATGTGTAGGATTGCATTGGGATTCACTATAAAATGTGCCTTGTGAGGCGTATGCTTCGTGATGGTATTTTTGGTTAAACCCTAAACAACTAAAACTAGTGTAGATTGTTTAGGGGAGACCCGGCAGAGATGTTTTCGGGACTGTGGTGGAGATTCGAGGGTCTCCTCTAATAAGGACTCAAGCTTGTATACTACTAGACCAAACCTTACCGTACAGTCACTTGTGCCTTCGGCCCTGGCTTAGTACACTACGAAACCTACTAACCCCTGGCTCGTAGGCTGTCCGGTTACGTTTCGTCACTATTGCCCTAGGGTGAGGCTCATGACCTTACCTGAGGGGTAGGTGCGTTCCTGAGACCGAATGGCATAAATGGGGAACGCCCCCGGGTGGTGCCTAGACGTAGAAGGCGCCTCTCTGTGGCGAACACCGTGGGCCGGGAAACCTTAAGAGAGGGCTGGTGAAGTGGTGGGCGTAGTAGGCTGGAATAGTCTTGTACCGTTTCTCCTAGTGGATGAGACGGGGCTTGTGGAAAAAATTGTACACACTCTGCAGAGTTAAAACTATCATGATAGCCGTGTCCACGGTCATGGACGGGGCGAGAGGTTTGCACATATAGATTCACCTTTTTAATTATTGAACTTGACTAGAATAGGCTTGGATTGGCCTGGTGTGATGATGCACCTCCCTTTGATGTTCTTAATGATATTATAGATTCATGCATTCAACAAAACATCACTTTTGCTAAAACTTGATTAGTATATAGGTCTTTGTGTAAAATAATCATTTCCCCGATCTTTGCCATTGCATACATTTGTTAAGGATTGCTTGCTAGGTAGCCGCGTACTCATTATATCTATCGCGGATAATTTTATTATTCAGGTTGCAAGTCTAATCAGGACCAGGAAGGGTCCGAACTTCGTGTGTCTTGAGGACTAGTCATGGAGTCCGGTCAATCGCTTGGATATCGTCGCTGAAGGCTGTTGCTCCTCTGATGTTCTTTTTATTCGTTCTTAATATTTGGTAATGTATGTCTTACTGTATTAGCACAAGATGCTATCTTGTAATACTCCGTTATTTTGAATAACAATAATGGAATGCCAGCGATGATAGCCGTTCAATTGTCCATCATGAGGTACTAGTCTAGGCTAGTATCAGATCATGGTGCCGGATTCCCTGTGGTGACGCAGGGGGTCGTGACAAGATGAAACATCTTATGTTACAATGTACTTATCCTTTGTATCAAATGTAACAATATCATGTATATAACTTGAGTTGAGATAGATTTGGTGGAGTTCTTTGTGCGGCTAACCTTGTTTGTTTACATGGTATCAGAGCGTCGACACAATCGAAACAACAATGTCATCCACCACATCACCTCTGACCTCCTCCGTCTCCATCTCGTCCACCAATACCTCCTTTATCTCCATCTCCATCTCCTCCACCATACCACCTCTGACCTCCACCATGGTTGGACTCACTTCCTCCGGGTCAGCCTCATCCACCGCAATAGCTCTCACCACCATTGTGGCCGACCTTGCACCTAACTCGCTGCCCTCGTCGGTGTTCAACTAATACGTGATGGTACACCTGAGCCGGAGGTGTTTGTCACTCAAGCAACGGACGCCAACGAAGTTAGTGCCCAACCCAAATTTTACTGCGTGGTTTCAGCACAACCAATTGGTCCTCAATGCTCTCCTCTCTTCTCTAACCGAGGAAATTTTGAGTCATGTGTTGTTCATGACGTTGTCCGTCGAGGTGTGGAGTGCCCTTGATGGGATGTGTCCAAATCAAGGACACGACATATTCAAATCCGCCTCTAGATCGTTAATCTTCACAAAAGAATATTTCTAAAAAGTCAAAATAGTTTCACAATATGAAGGCCCTCACTAACACCA
This sequence comes from Raddia guianensis, assembly GCA_036346415.1. NCBI lineage: Eukaryota > Viridiplantae > Streptophyta > Magnoliopsida > Poales > Poaceae > Raddia > Raddia guianensis. The sequence goes on from CM070534.1 coordinate 34,197,376, forward strand.
TGGCGTCCATCGATCATGCCCTTAGTGAAGATGAGATATTCATTGTCATACATACCCTCTGGTATGGACGATGAGTATGATCCATTTGTCACTATGACCCATTTGTCACTGCTATGACAACAAGATCAGATGCTCTAACTCTCACAGGTCTCTATGTGCATCTCCTTAGCTACAAGATGCACAAGGAGCACTAGCACATTGACAAACTATCTGTCTTCCTCAGAAAAGTCTACCTCTAGGACGAGCGCAATGGTGGTTGGCGCAATTGAGGCCGCGACCGCCACACAACAACACTGGAGGCAAATCCCATAGAGATGGAATCAATCTGGCCATGCATGATGGCTCAAGTAGCCAACCTTGTTGCCAGATTTGCGGGAAAGATGGCCATGACGCTTTTGCGGTGCTACCTAGTGGTGGGAGTTGGGCCGTGCCGTGCCGGCCTGGCCCGGGCCCGTCGTGCCTCGGGCCGGTGTAAAACGGGCCGACACGGCCCGGTCATCACTTCGGGCCATGCCGGGCCAGCACGAAGTGCCAAAATCTAGGCCCGGCATGGCCCAAAAGCACGGCAGGCCGGCTTCGGGCCGGGCAGGCCCGAGCACGGCCCGAGTAAGAAAATAGCAGGCAAAATGATTTTTTAGAAATTCATACGTTGCTCAAATAAAAAGTTGTCTATACAAAAAAGATGCGTCCCGAAATTATCTACAACTTTCGTGTACAACCCAAATTCATCCGAGCAGCATAAGATCTCGAAAATGGCGAATTACCGAGGATGGTGCCGTCGGCCCGAAAGCTGGCAGCGACAAAAATATTTTTTATAAATTCATACATTGCTCAAATGAAAAACTTGTCTACATGAAAAAGATGCATCTCGACATTATCTACAACTTTCGTATTGAACAGAAATTGATCTGAGCAATGAAAGACCACGCAAAATATAAAAAACTAACCCATGCCTCTATTCGGGCCAGTCGGCCAAGCACGGCCCGCATCTGGTCGGGCGGGCGGGCGGCACGCCGTGCCTGGTTTCAGGCCCGGCCCGCATGCCATTTTGGGCGTGCCGCCCGCCCATCGAATCGTGCGTCTTGGGCGCGGGCTTGAAAAATCGGGCCATGCCAGTGCCAGCCCACCTGGCCCCGCCCATTCTCCCAGCACTAGTGCTACCAAAGGTTTAACCACTCCTACCAAGACGAGATCCCCCATGCTGTTGTTGTTGTGTTCGTTGGAGGTGGCGGACAATTCCATTTCGACACCAATCGGTATGTTGATAGCGGATCAACGGATCACATCACAAGTAATCTCGATCGTCGGACCATGAAGGAACACGGCAAGGGTGGTGATCAAGTAAAAGTTGCTTCAGGCGTAAGTTTGTCTATAGCCTACACCGGTTATTCATCCCTGAATGGTCATGATCGTATTTTGCATTTCAAATATGTTCTCCGTGTTCCACGTATAAACAAAAATTTGTTTTCCCTACCAAATTTGCTCAAGACAATTACACTTTCCTTGAATTTCGCCCAAAATTCTTTTGTGTGGACCAAGCCATGAGGAGAGTTATACTTCACGGACGATGTAAACATGGACTTTACTTCCTTGCTTCCACTAGTCCTACCTCCAAGTCAAATCAAGTTTTCTCTTGTGTCAAGTTGCCATCAGATCAATGTCATTGTCATCACATACACCCTTCGTCTTCCATAGTTCAATCTATTCTTATTTTGAATAAAATCTCTTATACTCCAAACAAGATTGATCATATGTGGGATGCCTACCGGTAGGCTAAGATTCATCAGGTACCTTTCAGTTTATCTAGTAGTGTTTCAACATGTCCTCTTGAAATTGTGCATTCAAATGTTTGGGGCATGCCTCCAATTTTGTTAATGGATTAAAGTATTATGTCAGCTTCTTAGATCACTATAGTTGTTTTACTTGAATCTATCTAGTTAAACTAAATCCGATGTTGAACAAGCATTTTCCTGTTCCAAGAAACACGTTGAATTACTTCTAGGGCGTAAAATTCAATCTCTCCAATCCGATTGGGGAAGAGAATACCATCGTTCGGATTCCTATTCTGCATAGGGTGGCATCTCACATAGGATCTCATACACATCAACAAAACGATGTCGCTGCAAAAAAAAACATTTTGTCGAGGTAGGTCTTGCCTTATTATCCCAAGTATCAATGCCCCTCTGTTTTTGGGATAAGGCATTTCTTAGTACCACCTATCTTATAAATAGGATTCCTAGTCACAAGAAAAATGCCTATTACTCGACCTCTTCATGTTGCACTTGATTATGTGATGCTAAAGACATTCGGCTGCTCATGTTGACCTAATCTTTGCCCCTGTAACACAAGAAAGCTTTCTTTCTATCCACTCAATATATATCTTGTATGTAATACAAGATATAAAAGGTACAAGTGCTTAAATTGTTCTACAGGTCGGGTCTATATTTCAAGAGGCGTGGTCTTTGACTGGCTCATTTTTCATTTTTCTTCTGACCAACCTAGCACGATATCTACTTCGGCACCAACTGATTCTCGGACCATACTCCCTTCTTTACTAACTTCCAACACTCCGTTTGCAAAATGCTCATGCACCAAACATAGAAAAATAGGAGTAATTCGGTTTCCGGCTGTCGATGACGCGCGCGCCGTTTGTGTGTGCTGACTACTGATCACTCTTCTGAAGATACGCAGGATTCTTCATCCGAGTCTCAACCCGAGCAGCAGCAGCAGATGATCCAGCAGCCGGTACAATTTACCACGGGTCATGACCAGATTGCAAAACAATATGCGCGATCATTGAGCTGCCATGCAACACCCAAGGTGTGGCGATTTGTACAGTACGTACGTACTAGCCATCTAATTCGGTGTTCGGACCGGAACGGGCCATGCAACACCCTCATCGCGAAGGTGTCGACCACGCCGCCGGGGGCGTCCTGTACGAGCTCCAGGCTCGCCGGAGCTTCCAAGCGCGGCAAGAGACGACGGCTCGCACCGGGGAGGTGTCGCACGGACACAGTCGCAAGGGGGTTCCACGAGACGACGGTCGCCGGCGGGCTGTAGCCGCCGGCGAGGGGGTACCGGTCGTCGCTGCGTAACACGCAGGGTGCGGCGGCGTGGACGTGGAGACGCGGGACGTGATTGCGGTGGGGACACGCAGCAGTCAGACAGGTACGAGAGGGCGGCGATGGCGGGTGCTACTACCGGAACTTGCACCAGCAGCGGCTACGTCGTCGAGTCGGACGTCGCCGGCGAGGTGTTCTTGAAGGGGTCGCCAGCCGGTGACGCCGCCGTGGCCCGAGCAGGCGTGCCTGGGACGCGGGGCCGTCTGTCGGGCGTCAACGCGCCTCCCGTCCGACGCCCAGCGCTCCATCCAACGGCCAGCATTAGATCTTGAGAAAATTTTTGTTATTTTTGTTTCGCCATATAAAAGTTTAGATTACTCAATAAAAATCAGAAATATTATCTGTCCATTTCCTTGTATATTTTAAGTGCGAAACTGCGGTCATGCGGTGATGAGAGATCATGCCAATGTTTATGGGCCATTTATGTCATACCTGAAAGCCCAATTTGTGAGACGGCAACCAGGCCTTGCAATGTTTTCTTCTCGGGACTCTCTGGTTTGCAGTTATTTTTCTCCTTTTCGCACAAGAAGGTCTTTGCGCCGCAGAACGCATACTAATCCACATGTAGTACTACGTACCAAAATAACTTGATTGCTTATTTGCTGAAGTTGATTATTTGCTAAAAAGGTGATCTTAAGCCATCTCCAATGCAAAACGTTTATACCACAGGTGCTTAAAGAGAGAGTGTGCTGTCACGTCAACCAGTATTTATGTAGAAAAACTTATTTCCAATGCATAGAATCTTGTTTGGGTGTTTAGTTCCTCTAAGCACCTCTCTAACCATGATGCTTAATTAGGCATCCATACCTCTCTCTAAGCACCCATGCAAGCACCTTCTCTATCCTACATGGCAAAAAAAATCCGGTTTTTCTTTAAGCACACGTCTAAGCACCTGTGTTGGAGATGGCCTTTAGATAGCTTCGTGAAGTGGCTCTTGTTTTGGAAGTTTCAAAAAACGTGTCAGAATTTCTCGTTTTCCTGGGCAAGGCCAACAAAAAAAAAAAACCTCTCCTTTCTTTTTTTAGAAGTATATCCTTGTACCAGAAGGCACAAACACATTAGATTATCCTTGTTCAGACCTTCCATTCATATTGAGATGATGACCATTCATTCAGTGTTTGATATACGAGTGAGGAAATATGCAAGATTCCTTTGTGCTGATAGAGGAACGAGGAGATTTCAGTGGGGTAAAGCTCTAATGGATATATATTAGTGTGGGTGCTTATGTAGGATGGCCTCTCCAATGCAACACTTGCCGGGCCGACGTAAGGTCTAGCACACCACTCGCTCAAAAGGAGAGATAATCAGAAAGGAAACTAGAGTTAGTGAGTGAGAGATGGAGAGGAGTATCGGGGATCGAGGTGTGCACGTCGGGATTTGGGGACACTACGAGGCTCGGTTTGGCTTAGCAGGCGGTGCTTAGTGAAATTGGGCCGCCTGTCAAATATAGGTATTACAGGTATCGAGTATGGGTACCCATAAAATTAATACAGAAATTCTACCGGACGGGATCCCGTCCCGACATCTCTCGGACGGGACAGGTCCTAGACACCCGATCTGGAGCGAATCTCGACGCAGCTGTCCGAACACGGGGGCCAGGGAGATCTGCATTTTCTCTTTTTTCCATGGTGGCGACGCTCCGGCGAGCGCGGCGTGCTTGACTACGGCGGTGAGAGGAGGTGCCCGGCAGGAGGCACTCTGGTGGGCGTCTCCGACCAGGTTTGTGCTCCCTCCCTCAGTAAGGTGCCGTTTGCTTCTGAGAGCTCGCTCCTTGCTCCCTTCGCCGCCGTCGCGTTCTCCAATCCAATTGATCTTGATTCGCCTTTTGGGTTTGCTCCGGCGACTTGGGCTCCGACGTCTCCGGAGATTTATGTTTTCAGGCACAAGCTTGCACTTGGGATGGGGGAGGAGGATGGGAGGAGATCCACATGCAACGGTAGAGAGGCTTGATTTTTTTTTGTGTGTGTTTTCTTGTGCAGATCCCATTGAGGAGCCTGCTCTTGATTGTGAGGTCTGCGTGAATGAGAGATTTTGCAGTGGATGCAGTTTTCGGGGAGCAAATAGTGTGTGGGCTTCGTCAGATTCTTATCCATGGGTTCCTATGTTTATCAAGTTCAAAGCAGTTCGCTATAATTCATGGCACTAGTTGATGCTAAGCACTAGTGATGTTTTAATTCTTTCTCTGTACCTCTCCTACGTGAAATGAACTTGGTTTTTATGGTGCTGTAACATGCCACAAAACTGCAACATAACATAATCCAAGTAGTATGTACAAGTTCTTATAGAGTTTGTGCTTCATCTTATAATTCACTCAGGCATTCTATCCAATGCAAAGGTGCTCAAGCTTCGCAGATCTACACATTTTTTTGCCCTGTGGATGCAAAATTTTACAGTGCTAATTAATGATACTTTGGGGCTGATATTAGATTGAAGATTGCTTTTTTCATGGTTATAAGCTTTCATTGGCCTGTTAAGACTTCATTTTCTGTGATCTAGATGTGTAAAATCTAGTCATTGCTGGTTTCTCCATGCATGGTTATAAGCACATCACTCAAACTATATATGTCATTGTTGGGATTTCAATATTTTCTGCTGTCGTTAAATGCTTGGAGTCAGTGTTGCTTTCATGTGGGCTCCCGACTTTGTTTGTGCTGAACATTTTTGGAGTCAACCTTTGTTTATCTTATTATTTTAGCTTCCAAGTTAGAATATTTGAGATTTTCCCATTTATTGTTTTTAAGTACAGATCACCTCTGGTGACATATTAAATGTAAGGTGGCTACTTGTTATGCCATCACAGATTTTGAAGAATTTTCAGTGTGTAGATGGAATAGTACTTTCTAATGGTGATCTGGTACATTGGAAACAAATGAACAAGACACTTGAATAATGTCAACTAGTTGAATGAGCTTTGCTACCTGAGTAAAACAATTGATACTATTGATTGGTTCTTGGATTTCATATTTATTTGCTTGTGTTGTTTCATGTTTTGAACTGTACTACCACAGCAAGAAAGCAACATTTAAAAATACATTTTTTAGGGTGATGTAGTTTTGGACAGTTAGTTCAAAATCTGGGAAAGTTACAAAAAGAAACACAATGTAGTTTGTCAAAGGAGCAATATTCTATTATTCTGGGGAATATCATGCTTCGTTTTGCATTATCAGTGGCACCTACTAGTCATGACAATTGAATCCTAATTGTGAACCATTCCTCAGTTTTGTGCTCACTAACTATGACAAGTCATATTTGACAAGCAACTGTATGGGATGATCTAATTAGGGTTCCTTTTTACAGCATGCTTATGATCATTTTTTTGTTGTTTGTTTGTGTTTGTGTGTGTGTGTGTGTGTGTGTGTGTGTGTGTGTGTGAAGTGATGATGATATAAGTGCAAGGCTGCCTTGGTATTTTGTGTATACTCAAAAACTATACCTTGACCATAGTTCATAATTGACACTATGGTATCAATCTGATAAATTTTTTTGATACTACAGACCTAATACCATAATTATTTTTCAATTAATTACGATACCCCCTAATTAGGGTTGATACAATAAATATGATACCATAATCTAATAATATTTTTTATTGATACTGCAGATCTGATACTCCAACTTTGATACTGCATAGATGACACTCAACTTTTATACATGATACTATATACCTGATACTACAACTTTGATACTACATACATGACACTCCAACTTTGATACTACAACTCTCATACATGATACTAAATATTTGATACTACGACTTTGATACTGTATACATGACACTCCAACTTTGATACTACAATATGATACTAAATACCTGATACTACAACTTTGATACTACTGATGCGATACCTATTTTTTTCGATTTGATAATCGATGATACTTCTGATGCGATACTTGATTTTTTTGACTCGATACTCGATGATACTTTTGATCCGATACCTGATTTTTTGATGTAATAATCGATGATACATTTGATCCAATAACTGATTTGTTGTATCGATGATACCTATGATCCGATACTTGATTTTTTGATCCGATACTTGATGATACTTCTGATCTGATCCTGATTTTTTGACCTAATAATCGATGGTACTTCTGCTGATTTGTGATATATGATACCCTCCTCACGATATCTTTTTTTCGTACCTCAATGGTACCATGAAACTCAATATGATACTACTGGTACTGGTACTTTTTTATGATACATGATATCCCTATGATACTTTTTTTCGATACTGAAACTCAACGATACCATCAACCTGATACCACTCATACTCGACATCCAAACTGATATTTTGTTTGTGATGATGAATACTTGACACCCAGACTGATACATTCTTTTTGTTACATGATACTTTTTTCGATGAAAAGCTTGAGGACGGGTCCATCCCTAATTAGTCTTGATACTCTAATTATGATACCCATAATTAGAATAATCAAAATTATGATACCATATTTACGACTCCAACTATAATACTTAAACCCTACACCACAATTATGATACCACTAATTAGGGGGTCAACCCGACTTATGGTACTCTATATATGTTGATATATTAAGTTTTATTTGATTTATAAATGTGTGATGGAAATTTTTTTTTTGGAAAGGTGCTTTGCTTGTGAAAAAAAGGAGAAAGAAAACAACTCAGCACATGTCACGTACTCACGTGACGTACAATGGAGTGGACCACGAGCTTACCGTCCTTGCTCATAAATCAGGCAGCCGGCTAGTACTTAGTAACGAAAAAAACAATCGCTCGGGGGGCACCGCACGAAAAAACAGCGGCGGGAATCAGCCACGCAGGAGCGCGCCGAAATTTGGTCGTTTAGCGATACCGTCCAGGACGGGATCCCGTGGCGTAATTGCCCCCAATTAATATCCACATATATCAGAACCGCTCACACCGTTTTTTTAAAAGAAAAACTGCTCACACCGAAGTACCGATACATGTAGACATGTAGTACCAAAAATCCCTCGTGCCTATGCCAATGTGTTTTTTTTTACCAACGGGTACATTGGTAACAAGTACAGAGATCCGTTTAATCTTGAACTTCACCCTTTAATTTTAATTGAAGATATGAATCAATCGGGGCATAAAACTTTTGTGCCTATGCATCGGAGCAGATCCGTAAACCACAACATGCATGGCGAGGAGGGTGTCACAGCCTCACAGCACAGCACGCAGCGACGTCCCTTGTACTTGTGTGCACGACCCTAGCTACCATGGTCCATGGACGTGCTGCATACTCCTCCTATCCCTCCCTTGCATGTTCGTCGGACGACGACGAGATGGCGGAAGAGATAGGATCGAAAGCGCGAGCACCTCACGGCCCTCATCCTCACACATGGCGCGACCAGGATGATCCACCTACGCCTCCGGCCCTTCGTTATGGGTCAGACGTCGCACGCCGCGAGAGACAAATCGGACACTGATAACGCCGATCGAATTTTGTTTTATTTTATTTTTTTCCCCTGCGTGTTGTTTGGATCGCCACTGAAATTCAGGGAACCTCAAGAGCATTTTGATGGAGGCATTGGAAATTTGGAGTTAACCCGACGATGCGAGCGGGAGCGGGGTCTATCGATCAGGTAAGGAGGAGGGCACGCAGTACGTATTCGGCAGGTAAAGGCGAGGTCTGGCTTTAGAAATGTTTTTTTTTTAGGAATATGGCTTTAGAAATGTTGTGCTTGTACTAATGTTTAGGCATCTGGCTTTGTCGAAATCTTGGTTTGGTTTATCTGGTCAACAAGCCGAAGCATCAACATTTGATTGTGGGTTTAATTTAGAGAGATGGGGGCAGAGACAGAGCACGCCCGGTTGGCCCCAGGGCCGCTCCTGATAATTCTTGGAGGCTCTCGAAGAGCGAGATATTAATTAGATTCATAAAACTATAAAAATACACCGATAAAAATATAATTACAAGCTAATAATATGGCCATTGCCACTTTAAAAGTTGAGGAGGGTAGATGAATATTGACGATCAAGTGTTAATGGGAGACTGCAACTACTCGCCTAACTCATCGATGCTCCGCTACTTGCCCCTCATGCATGTGTGCAAGCTAGATGTCGAGAATGTTGTAAATTGTCACTTGTGTAGATCAATACATGAGAATAGGACAACACAAGAGTTGCATTATCGAAACGAAAATTCAGAGAGTGGTAGTGTACTGTATTGTCCTTGACTCGATCCATTGGTATCTAATTTAGCCCCTAAAAAGTAAATCATTTACAATGATGTTGCAAAAAAGGGACCGTAGGAGATTTAAGGAAGAGTAGCCATAGTTGGACCTGAAATTGGGAAAGAGAGACATCAACTTGAGAAGATAAATGAATTAGAGAATGGATAATGATAATTTATATTGCCTATACCTATATAAATAAATACACAATGCTACAAAATCGAATAGAGCCCCCCTGCTTGGCCCACACATAAACAAACATCGTGCATGTCCTAGGGAGCATGCATGAAGTTAATCTACAGGTGTCATGGATCAAATAAATCACACCTTTTTTAAGTCACCAAAATTATTATAACTATTTATTTTACTCGATTAGAAATACTTGACAACACTATAGCGTTGGTTGAATCTTCAACGGTGTAGCTACATAGCAAAGAAAACTCAAGTGGGACTCAATGAACCCGCTATATAACGATGAAATTATGTAAAACCATACTTCGACAATAGGGGTCACTTGATGTAACCACATGATACCAAATAAAAACCATACTCAATGGGGCCTACATGATGATACTACATGAAACTATGCAACCCTTTTTGCTTTCATACTACCCTGTTATGTCGGGTAGTGTTGGCTAGTGTTGTGTGTACGTAATCCAATGGCTCATTGTTCTCTTGCTTTAGAGGGTAGGACGATAAATACATCGGAGATTGAGCTATACATCTTGAATCTAATAGTCCAGGGATCTTTTTTTTTTTAGATAATGAATGAAAGCTTTCAATTTCTAACTACACCAACTAGTGATGTATATGGCCATGGACCAGCGATCTCTGGTATCCTAGAAATGATCTAATTTTCAAGAGGATTTAAGTGATTTATCACCCAAAGATTGTTTTTTAACGATTTGCTACTTCGTGCGTTAATGATATGATATGGTGGCCATTAACATGTAAGCTCTAGCTGATCGTGCGGTAAAACCTTTAAATACCTGTGTTTATAGTGATTATGGCATCTTCATCGGTTGCCCCGTTTTTCCTGCCCCATCCCTATTCATCTATGGTGATGAGGCATTGCCCTAGTAGTCTAGCACTAATCATCGCATCAAAGAGCGCCTTAGAGCATGAGCAGCAGGCTCGGTATCACATGCCTGCATCAATGGGTTAATCGTGCGTGCCCGCCCACTGCGGTCTGCTCGTTTGAATTTCGGTACTCACTGTGCGTGCGCGCGATGCAGGGCGCACCTAATGGGGAGCATGCTGCTCATGCTCTTAATTAGCTTGTACTAGTAGATCACTGTGGATCCTGGTCTAGAACGGTTGGACTCACATGTACGCGACCCGACCCAGCTGCCATCCTTGTTGGAGATGCCCCTGTCCGTCAACTTATTCATCATGCAGACTTTATACTGTATTGTCGAGGGACATGCATGGCCCCACCAGCAACCCACCGCCGGTCTGAGTCCGAATGGCACGTAGCTTGCGGTAGGTGCAAGGCAGCCATCCATCGAGCCCGGATCCGCCATGATGCAACCGCGTGCGACTAATTGGGCTGCATGGTGGACCGGCCGAAAGGCTCGCCCCGGTTTGGACTCATCGCCGCTCGCTCACAAAAGCTGGACGGAAAACGAGCCGCGGATCGTCCGCTTCCATCTTCCAGCCTAGCTTTGAGAATTGAGATCACTCTCCCATTTAACGGCTTGCAAAATAATCAATGATTAGCACCACGAAAGGGCACGCTAATCTACTCGAATTAATCGTCTGGCTTTTAACCCTTTGTAGCTATTCTTAATATTTTTTTTGTATTTCTAAACCTTCATAAAAAAACCCCCACAATTTTCATATTATTATATAACTAACACGATCACCCATGCATTTGTGCGGCTAGATTTATTAATCATATCCATATTTGATACAATCAACAACACCACCGTCTATATAATTTTTTTTGTTCAATTCAATTACAAACATATTTAAGATCTATATATTTATAGTAAAGACCACTGTGTTAATAGTTTGGATTTTTCTTCAATTAATATAATAATATCAGCCATTTTAGTTAGAGCATAATGGTTTATCATACATGATTTTCTATTATTATCTACAGCTGTATGGTTTGAAACCCATGCATGTTTATTTGTTAGCGATAGTAGTATTTTATTTCATTTATTTTTTAAACTTATTTGTTTATCTTCTAAACTCCGAGAGTTTCTCGAGGCATCATTGAGAGTCAGGTACAGTTTGTATGAATTGTTCCTACATCTTTAAAACACGCCTTTGATATAAAAAATAGAAAACAAACCCAAAACTTCTTTTATTTTGAAAACTGAGCTAACAAACATGTTAGTGTAAGAGCATCCCCAGCTCACTCTGCTTCAATCCAACCCGTCAAAACACTGTAGCAACACAAATTCAAATTGCAGGCATAGAACAGTGCAGAGCGGGAAACAAAGCAAAGGAGCCGGGCGGGCAACTGCGTGATGCAGGCCCTTGATACGGGGCCTGCTGATCATGCTCTAATACTAGAGAAAAAAAAAAAGAGTGCAGCCACTTTTGATATCTTCAAAATAAAATAAACCGACACTTCTGCATCACTAGCTGCTCCAGCTGCTTCTTCATTCCGAGCTTAAATGCAAGCAAGCTGAAACTGAAAGCTACGACACTGCCATATCATGGCAAGTACTCGTTGCAGTGGAGTACAGATCACAGCCGTGTACAACTAACCTTACTCGCACGGATCACTTAAAAATCAAGCCTCTGGGCACGTAATCACGTACATCTAGTACTAAAACCATATTCAATATATATATTTCGTGCGGGTTGATGCCGATATGATATGACATGATATGCTTCTTGATTTGCAGCTGCCAATTAATTAAGTGGGGGTGTGTGTGGTGACCGGTGAGGTGCGAGGTGCGGCCGACAGCGTGATTAGTCCCCTGGTGTCCCCACTATCAGGGAGGTGACAATTTTCGCTTAGGGAGGAACAAAAATGCTAAGTATTTAATTCATCGGCCACAAGTGATCCATGGTTGTGATGCTCGTCAGGGACGGACGTCCGACGCAACGCCCAGTCATTGTTCTATTCCTTGTGAGCGGCTGAGAGCCTGCAGCACTGCAGGTCGCGAGTGTTTTTCCAGCTGTTTTTTTGGGGCCCAGATTAGCCCAATCGTCACGTACTGCTCTGATTCTTCCTACCTTTCTTTATCTATAGTTGCTGTTGCTGTTGTTTTGATTATGTTTTTCTGGGTTATTATACTAGTAGACAATTCGAAGTGTCCCAAGATCAGTCGCATAATTCTTCTACCTACTCGCCGCTTTGCGTTGCCATTTTTCGGCACTCGGAATACGTTGTTTATACCGGTTGGATATTGTTTTTTTTTTCAGGAATTCCTCCCAACGTGATCCCCTCCCCTAGCGACACGTGTTCACTCACCCATGCCTAGCTCCCCTTCTCCGCTCGCGCCGGCCGTGCCCAGCTCCCCTCGCACGCATGCAGAGAGAGAGGAGGAGGAGGAGGAGGCCTACCTCGACGCCGTCGACCTCGCCGTCGCCCATTGTCGAGCTTCGCCGTCGCGCGTTTGGGTTCGGGTTAGGAAATATGTAGGTTCCTCGGGTTAGAGGCCGCAGGCGGGCGGACCGCGGTGAGTGGGCTGCTCGGCGGCATGGCGGCGCGTGGCGCCACGAGCGAGAGGCGGGCGGTGGGGGTGGAGAAGGCGGCGGTGTCTTGAGCAAGACGGCGGGTGGAGGAAGGAGGCGGTGGGGGAGGGGCGGCGTGGCGGCGGCCAGCCGCCAGCCGGAGGAAGAGGCGGCGGGCGGGCGCGCGGCGAGCGAGTGGAGGAGGATCCAATCGGGTGGGCTCCGACGGGATCCCGTTAGCTAGTCGCCCCCTTTTTTTTGCTTTATATTTGTTTTTTTTTTAAATGCAAGTCAGCGGGTACGTGCGGTTTCAGGCGAGTTCGTGATCACCAATTCTGCAACAAAATTTTAGTGTATTGTGCCGCCCCTCTGGCGCTTCTTTTGACAAACAAAATACAATTTTTAAAATAAACGCAATCAAATTCTTCTCCTTTCCTAGACAAGTTAGATTTCTCCCCACACAAGTGGCCCCCGGGGATCATGCTAACTCCCGTGTAAGTTGTCACACCATGTCGGAGTCAAGTACTCAAGTCGAGCTGAGGGTCTGTGGTATTAGTGTGGTCGATTGTTCAAAGGAGGCATGGTGGCTAGTAGACAGAGGATCACCTATTTTTTTCAAAAGAACATGTGAGAGCAAGTAATGACGTGTTTGGTCGTCGCTACATCCTAGCCAGGCTCTGCCGAGCTAGCCAGGTTCGCTGAAGCTAGGCCAAGATGATCCAAGGCGACGTGTTTGGTTGAACCACATCACCTCGGCTAAGCCCGCACAGACAGGTACTTGGTTACTCCTTGCCTGTGAACTAGACTTTGGTAGACTACTCCTATGAAGGTCTGGCGACCCCAAACACGCTGAATCCAGCTTCCCCAACCCATCCACCGCTACCATCAGATCCGACTTCCGCAAGCATCGTTGCCTCGAAATCCATCAGCCATGAGCACCACCACCATTAGATCTAGCTTTCCCAAGCTGTGCAGCATCATGATCCGTCTTCCCTAAGAACCCTAGCCTATGAATTTGGCTTCCCCAAGTGTTGCCACCACTGAATCCGGCATCCTCAAGGTCATCGATGTTGTTGCTGTTGTGTTCGCTTGCTCGCATCACTCAGTCATGTGGTTGGCGCTCCGCCCACTGTGGGGGATCATGCATGGGCATTTCTTCAGAGCTAGACCCTAACCGTGTTTGGCATTGACTTGGCCTTTCTGCTATTTGTAGGCAAAACATGTGTTACTTGGCCTGCGTGAGGGTAGCCAGGCAACCAAACACGCCCTAAGAGCATGGCAAGACAGCACCATGGAATGTTCGTGCGCGTGCCATGAAAAGCAAGAATATACAGAAAATCCACACTTTTTTTAGACCGATTTAGTGACAGATGGCTGCTTTTTAGATTTTTTACGGTCACCTACAAAAAACTAGTCAACACACACCAAAAGGCTATAAAAATATATATCTGCACCAAATTTTATTATAAGATACAAAATATATATATCCTTGTAGTTAGCCCCAAACCCCACTAAAAAATACAAACCAAATTTCTAGCAATACCATCAACAAACTAGTCGATAAATTAAAAAATAAAAAATTAATACCAACTTATGTATGTGATTTTTTTCAATTAGAAATAGTTAAACTTTAACCATCAAACTGAGTGAAACAATAATGTATATAAATAAAAAGAAGCAGTTAACAGTTAAAAAATGGAAAAGCATGTAACTGGTATAACTGATAGGGATGCAAGTGGGTTGCTTCGCGGGTATCCGCATACTCGCTTATTTCATTAAAATACATTAAGGGCCTGTTCTTTTGAGCTGATCTCAATGGCTGAACGACTGAGATGACTAAACTTCGAGAGTTTCTTAAGATAGTCTCGAGATTCAGATCCATTTTGTTTAACTTGCTTTTTAAAACGTTAGGACCCACCTTCAAAACAGCGAAAAACGAACTCAAAAAACTCAAAACATATGTATTTTTAAAACGTAGATAAGCCGTTAACCTGTTAAACCGTTAAGCTATTAAGCTGGAAAGAACGGGACCTAAGCCTCATAGTGCTTAGTATATTTTACTAAAACAAGGGTTTGCAGATACCCGCAAAGCAACTCACTTGCATCCCTGGTAACTGACACTCGCAAATCCGTTCGTTTTTCTGACTGATGGGTTTAAATTCTCAGCCTTCACGCGGGCACAAGTCGCATAACCCATGCATCATTCACCCCGGACCCAAGCCATGGCTGCTTCCTCTGCACCCCATCTCCTCCTTGTCCTCTGCTTCGCTCTGCTCCTCAGCTTCCACTCCGGCGCTGCGTCGCCTCACGACCTCCGGTTCTCCGCCGAGGACTTCGCCGCCGTCGAGGCGGCGCTGCCGTCTCGCACCCGCGCCAAGAGCACCTTCTTCGAGGTCGACCGCCCGCTCCGCCCGCCGAAGGGGAGCTCCGGGCCCTGCTCCACCCTCCTCCTGTCTCACTCCTTCGCCTTGACCATCAAGAAGCCGCCGGTGATCGCCGCCTACTCGCCGCCGTCTTGCCTTGTCGACGCCGGCGGTCGCCCCGGGGTGGTCTCGCTCGCCGTCCTCGAGTGGCGCGCCGACTGCGGCGGCGTCCAGTACGACCGCATCTTCGGCGTCTGGCTCGCCGGCGTCGAGCTTCTCCGCGGGAGCACGGCGGAGCCCCGCCCCGGCGGCGTGGCGTGGTCCGTGTCCAAGGACGTCACCAAGTACGCGTCCCTCCTCGCCGCCGGCAACTCGACGCTCGCCGTCTACCTCGGCAACCTCATCGACGAAACCTACAACGGCGTGTACCACGCAGACCTTAGCCTCCACCTTTACTTCCGGCGCGCCGCGCGGTCTCCAAAGGCTGCGGCGGCGCCGCCCGCCGACCTCGTCATGCCCGTGTCGAGGGGTCTGCCGCTTAACGACGGGCTGTGGTTCGTCGTCGAGAACTCCACCGACGTCCAGTCCACGCGCCTCGCCGTGCCCTCGAACGCGTACCGCGCGGTCCTCGAGGTCTACGTCTCGTCGCACTACTCCGACGAGTTCTGGTACATGAACACGCCGGAGCAGCACGGGCCGTTCCGCGAGGTCACAGTCCATCTCGACGGCGACGTCGTCGGCGCCGTGTGGCCGTTCCCGGTGATCTACACCGGCGGCATCAACCCCCTCATCTGGCGCCCCATCACCAGCATTGGCTCCTTCAACTTCCCCACCTACGACGTCGAGCTCACGCCGTTCTTGGGCAAGCTCCTCGACGGCGACGAGCACGAGCTCGGGTTCGCGGTGACCAACGCGCTCAACTCCTGGTACGTGGACGCCAACCTCCACCTCTGGCTCGACCCCAAGAGCGCGGCCACCGCCGGCGGCCTCGTCGCCTACGACTCGCCGAAGCTGGACGGCAGCATCGTCTCCAACTCCGGCGACGGCATCGACGGCGAGAACGTTGCGACGGCGGCGCGCAACATATCGGCGATAGGGTGGGTGAGCTCGTCGCGCGGCAACCTCACCACCACCTTCACCCAGCGGCTCACGTTTGCGAACACGAACGTGGTGAGCAACCACGGCGGCACGCAGGCGATCAACCAGACCATCGACGCGCGGGCCGAGGTCGCCGTCGCCGGCGACGGCGACGGCGGCGGCGCGTACGCGCACCAGCTGCACCAGAGCTTCCCGCTCTACATCTTCCTCGGCGGCGCCGGCGGCGGCACCTCGTCGCAGCGGCTGATGCGGCGCGTGGAGATCGGGTTCGACGAGGCGCGCTCCGGCGGCGGCCGCGAGACGAGCACGCTCCGCAACGAGCAGGCGGCGGCGGCGGAGGTGGTGCTCCGGGACGACCTGGTGGTGGGCGCGTCGTGGCGGATGCACCAGGTGTACGACTACGGCGCCAGCGACGGCGGCTGCTACCTGAGGAACGTGAGCAGCGTCGGCTACGACGTCCTCTTCGACCACTACGAGGCGTCGTGCGCCGGCGAGCGCCGACGTTGACGCTTGTCGGCGGAGGGTAGATAGGCGCGGATAACGGCCAGAGAGGACAGCGCGTTAATGGCGGGCAAGTGTGCTTGCCCCAACTAGCTCTATTAATCTAGTCTTGCATTATGATCATGGGCAGTTTGGTCATTTCGTGTCCTCGTTAGCAGTGAATAAGATAATGATGTGATGGTGTGTGTAAACCCCCTCAAATGTAAAGGAAATTCTTGCTTACAGATCCTAATTAATTGAAAGTTCCATCGATTTGAAAATGCGTTTTAAAAAAAAGCATGCGTTTCAGTGGAGTTAAAAGTTTGTGTTTAGTTTACTCTTCGAATTTTCATATCTAATTGAAGTGCGTTTTACACACTCAAATTTGACATAGGCCCACATTTTTAGTTCATTGCTTATTTGCTTGCTAAAACCGAGCATGCGCAATTATTTGTTACTATTTCTTAGCATCTTTGGTCATGTTTACATAGGAGTATTTGCTAGCAAAATTTTATGAAAAATGTGGAGACCAATTAAACGACAGCGATTTGTGGTGAAACTGTGGCAACCAATCATTCATACACTACCTAATGCACCTTGCACTTTTGTCGGTGTTTCGTTGATTACCACAATTTTAAAGCTATGATATGCGACGCATTCGTACTCCTATTGCAATTTTTTTACTAATTAGCTTTGTAAACCATGTGGCAGCCAATCTAACAGCAATAAGAAATCGTGAGTCCGAGCTGCATCTTATCCCAGTCGTTATCACTGGTTAGCACTACTTGCACCAGTTAACTACTCCATGTGACTAGGTTAAATTAAAAGAAATTAATTTAGGGATTTATTATGATTTATCCATTAGCATCTGAGCTGTTCTGGGATTTTTAAGTAAGTTTTTTAGAGAGGGCTCAATATACTTTATTGATTATTGAGCAAAATAGAGAACATTAGCATCTGCAGCATCATGAGGCCCATCGGGCCAAAGACTAGCCCAGCTCCAAGTTTTACCAGCTGACCCGATTGGTGTGCTACTGCTAACTCGTTCTTTACAAGGAGATGGAATGCTATTACACAACACCGAGCAAGTCTATGAGCAGAGTCAACACCAAGCAAGTCTATGAGCAGAGTCAACACCCTCCCGATTCCAGTGTTCCATGGAGCTCGTTGGATGATTTCAGCGCTAGATCCTCAACTCCTGGATAATAGAGGCAACGACTGATCTATCTCCAATCGGTGAGTTAATTTTGTCAATCATACTCTTGCAGTCCGATCTGAAATGAACATGAGCTAAATGCAGTTCGTCAGCAAAAACTATGGCTTCAACTAGAGCTCGAGCTTCAGCAACTTCTGCTTCAAGGCAAAGGTGCAAATCCTTCGTCCTCATAGCTTGAATCTCCAGATCTGAGTTGAAGATTACTGCTGCTGCTACAACCCGATTGGTATTTGGATTGAAGGCCACACCTACTACACAGGTTAGTCCCTCCTCTGGCAACTCCACATTTGTTGTAGATCAACTGTGAGAAGCTTCTGATTTGTGCCTTCCGCAGTTTCATCATAAAATTTCTTTACTTCAAAGCCATCCCCAATATGCTCTCCGGTTGCCCACCAAAGAACACTGCATTTCGCCTCTGCCACAACTCCGACATTCCCAACGCTAGCAAGGTCAAGTCTACTTGAGATAAACTGTTAACTCTTTGTATCATCTAGTCATGAAGGGAAGCATCTAATGGAGCCCATCCTTTCGGCACTTGTGCTTCAGGGAACCAACTCGCCATAAGCTCCCAAAGCAACACTACCACCGGACAAGACAAAAAAACATGGGTTTCATCCTCCTGACTACCACAAGAGTTACATCTTGGGTTCAAGTTAATCTTGCTTTCGATGATGTTCTAGCCAACCGGTAAGTTATGTCTACACACTCTCCACACGAGATGCTTTAGCCGAGGTGGCATTGTGGTTTGCCAAATTTTCTTCCATGCTTTGTCAACAGTGAGTCCTGAGTTTTGACCTTGTCCATTTTGTGAGTGACTGTGAATGCTATAGTTTTTGTATCCCAACATATAACCTGATTTGACAGTGTAAAAACCTGTCTTTGTATGAGCCCATGCTGAAATATCTTCAGTCTTCACATTGGGTAATGGAACCTGGATAATATCCTGTATGTCAGCTGGACTAAATAGGTTATTTAGTTTTTCTCTGTCCCACTGTCCTTGTTCCTGGTTGATCAGATCAGCCACAAGAAACTCTTCTAAGCCATGTCCAACGGGACGCCACATTCCGTCCCTTGGGATCCAATAATCATGCCAGACCTTTATGCTTTTCCCATCTCCTACCCTCCATATTAAGCCTTTCTTTAGTAGCTCTGCCCCATAGCAAACATCCTTCCAAGTCCTTGAGGCTTGAGCAGGAGCCACCGCCTTCAACACATCTACAATAGGATAGTATCTTGCCTTTAACACTTTCGCACAAAACGAATCTGGAAACATAAGAAGTCTCCACGTCTGTTTGGCAAGCATTGCTTGGTTAAAGATTTTAAGATCTCGAAAGCCTAAGCCTTCCTCTTCTTTAGGTTTTTTTAAACTCTCCCAAAATGACCAATGGATCTTCTTTTGTCCCCCCCCCCACCAAAACCCTGCCATAGCACTTTCTATCTGTTTGCACAAGCTAGCCGGAAGCTTGAAGCAATTCATATAATAGGTAGGCAGCGCTTGAACAACAACTTTCAAAAGCACCTCCTTCCCAGCCCTGGAGAGAAATCTCTCATTCCACGAGCTCAACCTTTTTTTCACTTTCTCTAAAACAGGTTTAAAACATCCGTCTCTCCTCGACCCCATAACTGATGGCATACCATGATACGTCTCATTTTGAGCCACCTTATCAATTTTGAGCACTTCCTTTATTAAGTTTGGGGTTCCATTATCTCCCCTAGCCACAAAACAACAAGACTTTTGTCTATTTATCTTCTGGCCGGACCCTAGTGCATATGCTTCCAAAACCTCATCCAGCTGGGTTAGGCCCCTTCTGTTTGCTTCCAAAAAAAAATAATCGAATCATCTGCAAATCATAAATAGTACAAAGTTGCTAGGGAGGTACCCCCCCCCCCTCGCGCCACGTGGCAGGTTTTTTCTCCCGCGGTGGCCACGTCACCCGGAATACTCCGGCCGTCCGATTTCATCCTGCGGTCTGAGGTAGGCGGTGGCTCCCGTGCCTTTTGCTTCGGCGCGTCCCTCTTCCCCGATCCCCCTTGCTCTCAGTTTGGCTTTTGCTCCGAGGCCACGCCTCCTCCCCATCGTCCGCTTTCATGCCGGCCTAGGCTGGTCCGCCTCGACCGCCCAAGCCCACCGGCGCTTCCGCCGCTCTTCCCGGGGCAGTCCGCCGCCTCCCCTACCGCGGCTCCTCCCGCCCCTCTCACCGCCGGCCGCCGCCGCTCCTCCCCCCGCGGCTCCTTCGGCCTCTCCTGCCGGCGTGGCCGGATCCGGATTCGGTCACGGCGACACCGAATTCGGTGGCGGCGATGTCCCCGGCCCAACCAGCCGCCACCACGCCACATCAGGGCGCCACCTGCGGTTCGTGCCCGGCGACGGCGGTAACCCCTCGCTCTCCCCCTTCGCTGGCCTCGCCGACGGTGAGAGCCCATCTGTCTCCCTCCTCCTGCCCTTGCTCCACCCGCCCCGACTAGGCCGCCTCCTCCTCTCCGCAATCAAAACCCTAGCCTACCTCTGTCACGCTGGCTTCACTGTCCAGGTATAGTCTCCTTCTTCCCTCTTCTTCTGCTGCTCCTGGTATAGTCTTTGGGATGGGAGCAACGAGGGGATGGCAGCAGACTCCGAGGAGCAGATCCAGCAACCACGGGTTCCAGGGTGGTCGGGTCCACCCCTACCTCCGTCACGAAGCGCCGCCGCCGCCTCCGGTTCCAGATGCGCTTTCGCCACCGTCGTCGCCCTGCACTCTTTCCTGCGCCGTCGTCTTCCCCTTCCCCTCTCACGTTCTTGGCAATTTCATAAAACCTTTATTCACTCTTAATGCTCTCTTCGTATTTAGTTTTAGCCTTTATGGAAACAATTTGTTAAGTTAGCAATTTACAATCTAAGAGTAGTCCATGCTTGCTGCAGATTGGCGGCCATAACGATGACATATGTGGGAATCCTTCTCCTTGACAGCAAGGTGAGAATGGTTCTTCTCTTCACTGTTTACTTTAATTCCATCCTGAGTATTTCTTTTCGTTTCGTTTTGCTGTGTGATTCGAGTTCAATGAAGCATATTCATTTTGTTTGGTACATTTTTCTCTGTTCAGAATAATACTCTTATGCCATAGGTTTACTCCCCAGGAAAAATTCTTTATGTAACAGTTATGCCATAGTTGTTCAGAATGATACTTTGCATAGCCAGCTACAAGCATTCCACGCAACAGTTCTACGGGCCGACTGTTTTACCAGTCTAGCACGCACAGTTTGGATGATATCTGATTTGGCTGCATCTTCTGCAGTGTTTAACGACAATGATGAACGCTCAGCCGTTAAGATATTTCTCATTTAGGTACTAATAGGCTTCTTCGCTTTAAGTAAATGTGGATGTGCATGCAGTGCTTATTCATTGTGTTCCTGTGCGACAAAAGTTATTTTGTTATGGATTTTTTATATATAGTTGCATTTATTTATTGCCCTGCAGGATTGTAGCCTTTTTGGCAAATCCGAAGACTAATTGGCCTTCTGTGTGAAGCAGTGCTGGCAAGGGTGCCTGCAGGTGTGTGTTCCATGGTTGTTAACTTCTACTATGTTGCTGTGAGCCATACCGAGTCAACCATCCATTTTTCCTTTCCTTCTGTTAATTGCTGTATATTTATATATATCTATGTTTGTTTATCGACCTACATTCTTACTTTCTACTTTGTTAGTGTCTACCATACCTTCTGTGCGAACTGGTTTGTAGCCTTCCTTCTTTTTTTGCAGTACATATGACCTTTTGATATTATGACTTCTTGCTAATAAGGTGCACTGCATATGCTTCTGCTTTATTCTTTATTCTTTTTGAGAAACATGTAAACAATGTGTTATTTTAGTTTACCGTGAACCTATCCAAATGCTTCTAATAACTCACATTAAAGTCTTATACACTAAAAGTCCATATATTGTCTTCCTAAAGGTTGTAGGCTTTGCTGTGAGGTTTTTGCATATATACCAGACTTCATTCTACAATAAAAGGCTCATGGGCAACAAGGTATGTATGCTGACATGCGTACCTACGAGCATTGCTTTCCATGAATTCTTTTTCTATATGATTTTCCATGTATTTAACTTGCATTTTTGTGTGAGAACAATACATATGCTCTATTTGTGAAATTAACATTAGTCAGCGATCGGTTTATTGCCAAAGAAATAAGAATTCTTGAAATGTCCTGGACTAAACTACGTGTGTTAATTAGGTACCTGTCCTGGCCTAAACGGCGTGTGTTAATTGCCAAAGAAATAAGAATTCTTCAAGATGCTATCATTGTTGTGATTGCTCTTTTGAGCATATAACATGCAGATGAGAGAGTCCTTAGTTAGGTAGCTAGATTTAGGTATATATTCACATAATACATTTCGAATCTATATTTGGTTTCAGTTCCTGTACAGACCAACTATGTGCATTTCAATGCCAGACTAGCCATTAAAGACTTGAGTTCTCTCATGCCTCATTTCATATAGTGATGCTCACTATAGGCTTAGGACCTCCTAAAATGATATAGAATTTGATATTCGTCTAATTCTCAATAAAATCATGTTGTTTTAACCACCTTGAATATATCTGCTACAAAATTTTCCTCATCCTAATTAGGTCTTGCAAAGATATGTATGATTTATGTTACTATTGTTTTTAGCACTCCCTTCTTTTTTTTCTTCCGGTATGCTTTTCTATTCCTTTGTAGGCAAGGATTATTTTGGTGACACAACCGTTGACAAGGAATATATAAGGCAGCAAAAAAACAGAATCTTAAATGGCTGTCATTTACCTTCTTTTTCATGTAATGACATGAATATTTATGCTCAATTTACAGAATATACCATTTTTATGACGTGTACATTATACAGTATTAGGTGTCTTTATTGGCATGGTTCCACATTTATTTACAGTTTTCTAGATCAATTGTTTCCCTTCAATTTGTATCATAAGGAGAGATTGCATTTTGTCCGATAGACCATGTCTAATTAGTGGCATATTTACCTTGCTC
This sequence comes from Raddia guianensis, assembly GCA_036346415.1. Classification (NCBI taxonomy): domain Eukaryota; kingdom Viridiplantae; phylum Streptophyta; class Magnoliopsida; order Poales; family Poaceae; genus Raddia; species Raddia guianensis. Next base: position 34,220,466 of record CM070534.1, read on the forward strand.
TTTCTATGTCAATATTTGGAAACGTTTTTTTCCTGAAACTATAGAGAACATAATATTTGTTTTTCAAGACTACACATTAAATAGTTAACCTGTTTACAGAAATTCCTTATGGCTTTAAAATTTAATTTTTTATTCAGCTTTTTTGCTAGGTTCTAGATAGCTTCAGCCCTAAACTGACGATGTCCTGTTCTACAAATGATTCAATAATGTTTGCCAAAGCAGGTTATATCTAGATGCCTACATGTGATTACTTTCAACTCTGCTCATCATAGTAAATTAATCATTCATGCTCAACTCGGCGGGCCATGGGCCCGCCTACTCAACTAGTAATAGATGACCATTTGCATCTCTCTTCAAAGATTAAGTAAGTTAATTTGCCACATTAACGACCATTTGCATCTCTCTCCAACGATTAATTACTATAAAAGGCGGTAGTAACTAAACTGGAAAATCACTTGATCAATCAACTGATAAAACTACTCGGAGGTGCCATGCATGGCTTCCGGTTCCTAGCCAGGTTTGGGATAACTGAATTGCTTGGCTTTGAGAAGTTGATACATTTAGTTTGGTCGGGTGTAAAAAGCATATACAATTAATGGTCCATGTTAATTGTTTACAAGTCATCTATGAGATTTTGTCATACAAGGCGTATGATAGTGTGAAGAAACGTATGCATAGAAATTTAGATCGTTGTCTGCAATACAAGGAAGAATTTCATTGCCACCACTTCCATGTCGTCTACAATACAAGGAAGAATTTCATTGCCACCACATCTATGGAATGTCATGCATCCAAAGCTATCAATCTGTCATCTTTCTTTTTGTAATAAGTAACTAGCATGGTGGCCCATGCATTTACGTAGCTAATTTCTATTTAAATTTAAGAAATGTTTTTCATATATAAAAATTGTTAATCGTATTGTGTGAGGTAAGCTCTAATATAGTATATGTTCAATCCAAACAATTACACCTTACATACATATAAATACAATGCAGTATAGTTTTGGATGTGCTTTAGATACATATATAATCGTACTGGTCCACTGGACATGCTTTATAAGAAAAAAAAACGTAACCTATTACTACATGATAATCTTCCATTGGTTATACACGAATAACAAGTCAATCAGTTGGTCTAGAAAACAACTGCATTAGTTCAATTACTTCCAAACCTTGTATGTAAAAACAAGCCCCAACAACATACGCAAAAAAACAACATATTTCATCAGACAAAAATCTGTGTAACCATTTTTACCAGGCAAAATCTATGTGACCATGTTTCATTAATACTTCACCAAATTCCATCAAACAAAACATACGTTTTATCGGTTTTCGCTCATATTCATTAGTATATTGTCAAGTTTTATCAGTTGTTTTCCTAAACTTCAGCAATAATTAATCAAACTCAGACGATATCAGCATGCATGATATTGATCAAATTTAGATAAGATTAGTTTCAATGAGACGTCTGATTTCGCACGTTCATCAGGTTTTCTCTCACAATTGCTGACAGCCCACATGTATAGTCCCTGTGTGCCATAGGGAATTTTTTTTATTTTTTCACAAATATTTTCTTATTTTAAAAATAGTCGTCTCTCGCCATCTTGTGTGGAAGGGAAAATGGAAGGCAATTGAATCGTGGATGCATGCATCCTAATCACACATTAACTTGTTGATTTTGGGAAGGATAAATCCCACCGAACCGACGCACGGATTTAAATTCCGCCCAACCAACTGACTTGTTTTTTCAGCTAGCCGTTGAGCCTAAACCTCATCCGTCCATTTAGTAGGTTATATAAAATCTATCTGTTGGATTAGCAAGATTTTACGACCCGTAAAATGGAATAACGAGAGATGTCTATTTATTTAATTTAAATAAAATAAATATTGTGTATTTATTTTGAGAAAACAAAAATAAAAAATATTAGAAAATTCCGTGCCCTTGTGGCTCGTGCCCCCTTCTCTCTACTCTCCCCAGTGGCCCGGTATCTCAGCTCAAAATGGGCCTTTGTTGAGACTGGGCTGAACACGGACTACGGCCGATGCAAAATCTCGGAGGCATCGGCTGGGCTTAGAGCATCCACATCTGCTACTCTATCCCCACCCTCTATTTCACTATTAGAGTGTCCCTCTATCCTTCCCACTAAATTTCCTTCAGACTTTATACTACATTCTAAAAGATTCCTTTCTGACATCAGACACTTTATCCAGCGCTACAGTATTATAGAGTACCTGCTACGGATGCTCTTATAGGCTATTGCCTCGCGGGCTTCTTGTGGTGGCACCGTAGCAGTCAAGTTTCCAGTGTCGCAGACTAGCAGTAGAGCTCTGCCGTTGGCAGTTCCATCTGGCTTCTGTGCCTTTCAATGGCTGGCCTGAAGGATATAAAAAGAAGCGGAAAATCTCTGAGGAGCCGACTATTTTGGTTGGTTCAACTTGGCTTTTAAATTTAAGAAGTTATTTTCATGATACTACCTGTTAAGCTAACACCTACCTAAACGATAAAAAAGATTAGTTTACATTTCACGTGAAGTACTAAGTACACAACACACATGAAATGCTTATAAAACATGACATTAAATACAATATGAAACACCTATACGGCTATACCGTTGCGATAGTACGGTGTCTATTAGTATTGCTATAATGTCATATTAAGAATTTTATGCACGTTTTATAAGAAACATTTTTTTCTTACTAGTGATAATGCACAAACATCTCAATCTAACATCTCCATCGTTCTTCATAGATCTACCTCCGCTGAGCAATCATGGAGAGAAACTTCGCGCCCCCAACACGGTACAAAACTCCCACAAGATATAAATCTCAATAGCCCACAAACAAATCATCAGCCATGAAAGAGGATCCTAAGGCCTAGAGGGGGGTGAATAGGCAATTTTAAATCTTTTTTAATTATTCTTGATTTAGCATCATATTAAGAATTACCCAATCCTAGTTGCAATTATCAAGTAAGCGGAAGCGATAAACTAAACACGAGCAACTAAGACATGGCATTCAATTTCATCACAAGCAATGCAATAAGAGTAAGTACGAGAATATAAATGAGAGGGAGACACGGTGTTTGTTTGATCAAGTTCGAGTCCATAACTCCTACTCTCCGTTGAGGCTACCCTTGCGCAAGGACCGCTCGCTCTCAAGCCTCACGCCTCACTTACTCCCGGTAGTCGTTTCGCCACTCCGGCGAGGTGGACTCTGTCACCCGTACACCGACTTGAGAGTAGCCACACGCCAAGGCCTACTCCCAAGCCCAATGCCTCTACGAAGGATGTCGTCTTCAAAAGTAACAAGCCCGAAACGCCCCGATCATGCCGAATCGAAGGACTTCCATGAAGCTCGGTGTTGGGGCTTTGTAGTTTGTGGCTTTTGATGATTTGTGGGTGGAGGAATGGCTCTAGAACACCTAATTGATGAGCTATGAATGTGGTAGGTGAAGTGGAGCAACAAACCTCAAAATAGTCACCACTAGATAGGTATTTATAGCCCTAGAGCAAAACTAGCCGTTGCTTCCGGAAGAGGACAAAAGACTAGCCGTTAGCCTCTCACGGACGCCGTCCGACACAATGCAATCGCTCACAAAAAGACGATCGGACGCCGTCCGTAAGGATCGACGCCGTCCGGCAATGGCGAGTCTTGTTGAAAAATGGTTAACCGGACGGCCTCCCAGACGCCGTCCGACCAGAAAAAGCCTCAGTTTTTTAACATCATCGGACGCCGTCCGGTAACGACCGGACGCCATCCGACAGTGAAGATGCAACGGACCGGACGCCCTCCAGACGCCGTCCAACAGCGAGAAAGTCCCAGATCTGAACCTTACCGGACGCCGTCCGGTGACTACCGGACGCCGTCCGACAGAGAGTACTATTCCGGAATTTGGCTGGTCGGATGCCGTCTGGCTTTTCCAGACGCCGTCCGACAGAAGGGATTTTCGGCTAAAAAGTGAGGGGAAAATTAAGTGGGTTTCTCTCTCTCTCTAGAAATCTCACAAAGGGATATTTAGGTATTTTTAGAAGTGGTGGACTACAGAAACTGAGTTTTCGAGAAATCGCAAAGATCCGGCAAGATCCGAGATATTCAAACCCCTTTTGAAATCCGACGAAAAACAGGAAATAAACCTAACTACTCCTAATCTATACGTGACCTCTTCTCTCGCCCGGTCACGCATTTGAAATCTTGGAGCAGCTCAGAAAATTTATCGATGCTTCAAATTAGGGTTTATAAAATCGCCGAGTCTTCGCTAGGGTTCCGAGAGGACCAAAAACCCCCTAGCACTTTAATATTAATTAATTTTGTCATCAATGCCACTAATAAAAATTAGGGCAAAATGATGCTCACAATCTTCCCCTTTGTGGCACTTGATGGCAACCCAAGAGAGAATAAAATTTTTGAGCTGCAAAAGGGGTTAGTGCAATACAAATATGCGAGCAATTTCAAAGAAAGAAAACCACAACTCGAGCACAAGGATGTGCAAACAAAGGAAGCTCCCCCTAAATTCATGCATAAATATGAAAACACAGGCTAACACGGTTCAAATGACATAAAACCAATCAGAGTAACAATCACAAATTTCAACGAGTATCGAGGCGCAACAAATAATATTACAGGAAGAACAAAACCTCGATCCTCACTACCCCCTTACTAACCCATGCTACTCTCTAACTTCTCCCCCTTTGTCACCAAGTGACACAAAAGGGAAAAGGTCCTATTCTTGCTGGTCTTGATCCATGTCGTCGTCTCCGTCATCTCCTTGGCCACCGGAAGAGGAGCCCTGACCCCTGGGATGCTTGAACAAGGGCATATGAGCTGCAGAGGGTACCGACCGAGGTGAGGATGGATCATCATATAGCTGGGCCGGTTGAGGGTTTGGCAAAGAAAAGTTGAGATGGCGAGCGATTTCTCCACCATAAAATGAATCTTACCAGAGGAGGATATGGTATGGTGGAGGCACAAAGGAAGGAGCAGCCGGAAGGAGGGTATACCCAAGGATGAACCGGTGGTGGGTAGGCGGTGGGCGAGGAAAACTCGATTCTGCTGGTAAGCTGATAAATGCCATGAGCATGAGAATACCAAGCATATGGATTTGCCCGTCTGCATCGGCATAAACATTGCACCCATGTCTTGGACCGTGACTTGAACTCTGCAAATTCATCATTTAAATAAGTCTGCGCCTGCCCGCTTCATCATCTCCCTACGGGTGGCTGCTAACTCTTCTTTCACCTCAGTGTGAAAACTTCTCATATCCGTGCGCAGACCTCTCATCTCACTAATCAACGAATCATACCACGGAGGAGGGATCGCAAAAAGCCCGCACCGGCCGGCACAAATGGTCTGACCGGAGCAAAGAGAGCAAAAATAGGAGTCAGTCTTTGGAGGATGAGCATCATCACCAGGTCGATCCAACTTGGGCTTGCTCCCAAGTGAGTTCAAGAAGTTCTTCATCTGATGTTTTTTGATTCTGTTATTCCAACTCTTTACCTCATCTGCAGAAACCCGCTGAGTCCTGAAAAGTAATGGGCCAATATAGGGAGCTAGAGGTAGTGCCCTATTAACCTCTCTGAAGATGGCGTCATCGAATTCTCCCATGAGGGTAGCTCCAATATTGATGGTCCTGCCTGTCAGAAGAAATAACATGAACCAGCTGCAAATGGGAAGGATTCTGTCGCGATTGCTACCTCGAACAAACAATGTGCTTCTGAGTATAAGATTAATAAGGCGGGCTCTCATGCTTGGCGATTTGCCTTATCAATACTAATTTCTTCATCATCAAGATCCAGGTACATAAATCTGACTTCAGCCAAAGGAGGATATTTGCCCCTCCAGAGATCATCCTCATAAGCCATCTCGTTTAAGTCAGTTCCAGAGTCAGGGGTGCCCAAAACAAAGTTCATGTCCGCCACTGTAATACCCTGAACCTGTCCATCAACTGAGTGATAGTAATTTGATTCTGTCTCGTCTTCGGCAACCAGTAAAGTAGCAAAGAACTCACAGACCCTTTCTTTATTCCAAGTCAACTTCTTGTTCGAAATTAATTCTGCCAGGTCTGGAGTGGAGCTGAATATGGTATGTACCTCAGGCCCTGCCACTGCTGATATCTCCGTCCAATCAACACAATGAGGGTCTCTCAGACCACCCTTAGGAGCAGAAAAACACATGTAAAGCTGCTTCTAAAACTTTATGTAAAACCTGAAATCCCTAGTGTCCTCTCGCCGCTGAGGAAAGCACTTTGCATATGAGACGGACCTCTTCTTTCTCAATGTCTCCATAGATAACTTCAGGACCGAATTATCCAGGGGGTCGTCCTCAGCAACCACAGTCTCAGTAACATCCTCATCAATCGGGTCCTCAGCGTAGGTGTCATCGTCAGCATCCTCGGCGGTGACAAAAGAAGACCCCGCAACCCGAGTCCAATGTAATTCTTGATCAGGCTGCTGCTGTATATCTGCTCTAGTCACTCTACTTGGGCGAGGAGGAGCGGCACTGCTAGCCGTCTCATCTATGTAATCAGGATCGCCCTTACTGCCGCTGTCACGACGACCACTGAGGGTCCTGCTCAGAGCCTTCCCAAACTTCTTCAACGAGCGAGACATCTCGAATTACTCCTTCTGACAAAGTGATCACTGACCAGAAGAACCTCACTGCCAGATGCCATTGACCAACGATCCACGGACAAGGTGCCAAACCACCACGGTCCAACCCTGAACACGAACGCGGGAAAATCCTATTCAAACCTAGAGCTCGGTAAACAACGAAATTTGACGGGAATAGAGGCGGGAAGCCGTCACCGAGCCCTAGACGGGAAGAAGGAAGCCGCCGTGCGTGAGGAGATCGTCCCCTAGGCCCTTCTCGGTAGGGGAAAGGAGGGGAGCTCGACGGAGACGAGGCGCACGAACGGGGCCGTCCACTTCCAATCCACGCGGAGGGAATCGAAGAGGACGACGAGGGGAGGCCGCCGGTAGTGGTGGAGGTCACCGGAGGTCGCCGGAGGGTCTTCCCCGGTGAGGAGAAAGGGCAGGGGCGGCGCCGGTTTGGAGAGGAGCAAGAGATTAAATGGGGAGAAAGGGAGGCGGAGAGACAAGATAAGTAGCGATTCAAGACGGTTCGGCCTGCGGACGGCGTCCGATCAGATATCGACGGCGTCCGACAAGATCTGAATGTAGTCTTGATGAGCCTCGTCGGACCGGGTCATGGGAGGCGACGGCGTCCGACAGGAGAATTGCCGGACGGCGTCCGACAAGACAAATTCAGCCCATTAAACCACAGCCGGACGGCGTCTGAGCTCTGTCGAGACGGCGTCCGATGGAGGTAAATTCGCACTGCTGTTCTTCTTGACCAGATGGGCCCCACCAATGCGAGAATTTTTTATAAAAATAATGTTTTGAAGTGATGATCTCCATTTTTGCTCAAAATTGAAAGGAAGATTCAAATGTGAGCAATTTGAAGTGATTTTCTAAGATTTTAATTTTGAAGGGACAAGATTATAATATGACAAATGAAACCAATTCAAACTCAAAAACCCAAAATTTGATCTTAGAGATCAAGAAAATGTGTGAACCCAAATTTTGCCTTGATTTCTCATATAGGCATGAAAATCGAGCATGGGGATTCACTTTAGAGTTTAAGCACATGTTTTTGAGTTTTGGCTCCTTTTTAAATATTTTCAACAATTTTTTATGCATATGATTTTCAAGGGAACAAATATGCATATGGAGCAAATTTTTCAAGGGGATAAGTTTTTTAAAAATTTGAAGTTCGAAGTGATAAGATGATAAGGATAGTCTTTTAAGTTCAAATTTGTTTTGGCTTGAAATATAGGACAAGAATGTGCTAACCCAAAATCAAATTTATCTTTTCACCACTAGAGGGAGTTTTGAAATCATGAGTTGAAATTAAACTCCCCCTAAATGTGACAAGGGTCAAAAGCAAATGGAAAAATTCAAATAAGACCCAAAAAATCACAAAATCCAATCAACACGCATTTGACCTATCTAGTATGTTGAGTTCATTTCTTAATTTGCAAAACCGTGCCTCATCTAAGGGTTTTGGTGAAGATATCCGCCAATTGATCTTTCGTTCGCACGTAGGCAAGCACAACGTCACCCTTTGCAACATGGTCACGAATAAAGTGATGTCGGATGTCGATGTGCTTTGTACGGGAATGTTGGACCGGATTGTTGGCTATTTTCACCGCACTTTCATTATCGCATAGAAGTGGCACTTTTTCAAATTTTAACCCAAAGTCACTAAGCATCCGTGTCATGTACAAGAGTTGAGCACAACAACTCCCCGCCGCTACATATTCCGCTTCCGCGGTAGATAGCGCCACGGAGTTTTGCTTCCTCGAAGTCCATGACACGAATGATCGTCCTAGCAAGTGACAACCCCCCGAGGTGCTTTTGCGATCAATTTTGCAACCGGCATAATCCGAGTCGGAATAGCCAAAAAGCTCAACACGCGCTCCCTTAGGGTACCAAAGACCTAGGCTAGTAGTGAATTTTAGATATCTCAAAATGCGTTTTACGGCAATAAGATGCACTTCTTTAGGGGATGCTTGAAAACGAGCACACATGCACACACAAAACATAATATCGGGTCGAGAAGCGGTGAGATAGAGAAGCGAACCGATCATGGAGCGATAAAGCTTTTGGTCCACGGGCTTTCCATCTTCATTCAAGTCAAGATGCCCATTAGTGGCCATTGGTGTTTTGATCAATTTTCAATCGTCCATTGAAAACCGCTTGAGAAGGTCCTTTGTGTATTTCTCTTGACAAATAAAGGTCCCTTCTCGAAGTTGCTCGATTTGAAATCCAAGGAAGAAACTGAGCTCTCCAATCATAGACATTTCGAATTCCTTGGACATCATCTCGCCAAAGTCCTTGCATTTAGATTTGTTAGTGCATCCAAATATAATATCATCCACATATATTTGACATATAAATAAGTCATTTTCAATAGGCTTTAGAAACAATGTGGAATCAATCGCACCGGTTTTAAATCCCTTTTCTAAGAGGAAGTCCCTAAGACGCTCATACCACGCTCTAGGAGCTTGCTTGAGACCGTATAGCGCCTTAGAGAGCTTATAGACATGGTTTGGGTGTTTGAGGTTTTCAAAACCGGGCGGTTGCTCGACATAAACAAGTTCATCAATAAAACCATTTAGAAAAGCACTCTTAATATCCATTTGAAATAGAGTAATGTTATAGAGAGAAGCGAATGCCAAGAGTAACCGTATAGCTTCAAGTCGAGCAACGGGGGCGTAGGTTTCTCCATAGTCAAGTCATTCGATTTGTGTGAAACCTTGCGCCACCAATCTTGTCTTGTTTCGCACCACTTTACCGTTCTCATCTTGTTTGTTGCGGAAGACCCATTTGGTTCCAATGACATTGTGGTCCTTCGGTCTTTCCACAAGTTCCCAAACTTCATTGCGGGTGAAGTTGTTTAGTTCTACATGCATGGCGTTCACCCAATCCGCATCCGCCAATGCCTCATCAATGGTCCTACGCTCAACAATAGACACAAAGGCGTGATGCTCACAATAATTATCGGTATGAGAACGGGTTCTTACGCCTTGATTGAGATTGCCAATAACTTGATCTAGGGGATGATCCTTGAAGAGAGAGCGGTGTTGTTGGACGGGTACTTGTAGATCAACGACTCCCCCTTGAGCTTGATCAACTTCAAAGTTTGCATCTCCGTCCACCGCTTGATCTTGAGTTGTTGGAGAGGTGTCTTGAGCTTGATTATCGATGGAGGTGGTGGGAGAGACGACTTCATCTTTTGGCACCTTCGGTGAGGGTCGAATTTCCCCCAACTCCATGGCTTCATGTGGTGGCTCATCACCTACATTTCTTGTCAAATTTTGCTCATTTTGTGAGCCGTTAGTTTCATCAAACTTGACATCATAGGCTTCCTCAACTAGCCCGGTAGAAATATTAAAAACTTGAAAAACTTTTGAGCGAGAGGAGTACCCTAACATGATACCAATGTCACACCTCTTTTGGAACTTACCCAAATGAGTTCTTTTCTTATAGATATATACCTTGCAACCGAAGACTCGAAAGTAAGAGATGTTGGGCCTTCGTCCCACTAGTAGTTCATATGAGGTCTTGTGAAGGAGTCGGTGGAGATAGAGGCGGTTGATGGCATGGCACGCCGTGTTGATGGCTTCCGCCTAAAAGGCATGCGGCGTGTTGTACTCGTCAAGCATTGATCTTGCCACCTCTATCAATATACGATTCTTCCTCTCCACCACTCCATTTTGTTAGGGAGTGTAGGCCGCCGAGAATTCATGCTTGACACCTAACTCATCACAAAATTTCTCAACATTTGTATTAGTGAACTCGGTGCCATTATCACTCCTCACCTTTTTGATAAAAGAATCAAATTCCTTTTGAGCTTTCAAAGCAAATCTTTTAAACACATCACCGGCAAGAGATTTATTTGCAAGAAAAAATACCCAAGTGAAGCGAGAGAAATTATCGACAATCACATGACAATAAGAATTACCGCCTATGCTCGCATAGGTGGTTGGGCCAAATAAATCCATATGCAAAAGTTCAAGTGGTTGGGATGTAGACATGAAAGTCTTAGTCGGATGAGAATTAGCCACTTGCTTGCCGGCTTGGCATGAGTTACATAAACGATTTTTCTCAAATTTAACATCCTTCACTCCAAAAACCAAGTTGTCTTTAAAAACCTTTTTCAAAGTGCCCATTCCAACATGTCCAAGACGTCTATGCCACAACCAACCAAGTGTGGTTTGAGCAATAAGACAAGTCTTGATTTGAAAAGATTCACGGTTTGAAAAGTCAACCAAATATAAGTTTTGAAACCGTGTGCCTTCAAATGCAACACTTTGATCCTTAGTGGAAACGACACGAACTCCGTTGACCGAAAAGAAGCAATCAAAACCGAAATCGCACACTTGAGCAACGGAGAGGAGATTAAAGTTGCAAGCTTCCACCAAGAGCACATTAGAGATGGATAGGTCATGGGATATTGCAATTTTACCTATACCTTTTACATTTCGTTTGGAGTTATCCCCAAATGTGATCTTGTGTTCGGGGTCCTTCTCCTCCTCTAGTGAGGTGAACATATTTGAGCTACCGGTCATGTGTTGGGTACAACCGCTATCAAATATCCAATGCCGGCCACCGCTCTTGTAGTTCACCTACACACATAAATTCAAGCTTGGGTTTTAGGTACCCAAGACTTCTTCTTGGGTCCTTTTGAGTTAGTCATCAAGCATTTGGGCACCCAAATAGCCTTCACATCTTTCTTTTCATTGGGTGCACCAACATATTTAGCATAGGTAGAGCCATTCTTCCTCATAAGTATGTAACTAGCATTAAGCACTTGAGTTTTAGACATGAATTGAGAAGATTTTGCAAGAGGACAAGCAATGGCTTTATGTTTCTCATTTTTGCAAATATGACAACGGGTCCCTCCCTTAACAAATGTTATCTTGGGCTTACCCCAACCTCCCTTGGGCAAATCCTCGGGATAAAATCCCAAACCATGCATACCCAAGGTGTACCTTTGCTCCCGAAGCACTTTGTTAAGAGAGTTGTTCCCGACAAGCAATTTGGCTAAGCTAGAGTCTAGTTGCTCAATTCTATCCTTTAGAAGCAAATTTTCCTTAACTAGCTTATTAGCACATTTAGCAACACCACAAGTACCAATTGAACAAGCATTTTCATTTAAAGAAATAGTACTAGTGGGTGAAGATGAGCTAGCATTAGGTGTGATGGTGGGAAACATGCTCAAAGATGTTTCATGAGATAAGCTAAGTGAACCATCTATAGTATCAATTAAATCACAAGTCACACCAACATTGCATTTTTCAATTGAGCAATCAAGAGGAGTTTCAACATCAACATTAGAGCTAGCAAGTTTGTTTTCTAAAATCTTAACTCGCAAATTTAGAGCTTCATAATCATCTTCTAGAGTTTCATGTTTTTCAAGCAAATTTTTAAATTCATTCGCAAGTTCTTTATGCACTTTCACTAGCTTCTTTCTCTTAGACTTTTCCTTCTCTAGAGCATTATTCAAATCATCAATCAAAAACTTAAACTCACTTTTAGAGAGGTGCTTATGTGTTACCTTCTCCTCTAGTGCCATAAGACACATGGGAGGTGTGGGGTTGTCGATGGCCACTCCGGACACCTTGGTGTTTTCATTGTCGGAGGAGTCCGCCCAAGAGCCCTCATCATCGGTGATCCATTCCCCAATTACTTCTTCTTGTACATTGGCGGTGAGGCAAAGTTTTTGCTTGGAAAGAACCGGAGGAGCATTCTCCTTTATCGCAAGCCCGACTAGCCCATGAGCTCTAGTATCTTCTTCTTCGGAGGATGATTGGGAGGACGATGAGCTTGAGCTATTTTCCTTCTTGGTCTTTTGACCGGCAAGAGCCTTCTTCTTCTCCTTTGATTTGTGATCGCTCTTGCGGTAGTGACGGTACTTCTTCTTGTCATCATCCTCATCTTCCTATTGATTCCTTGCCTTGTGTTTGTTCTTTTTACTTCTTGGACAATCCGCCGCCAAGTGACCCTTCTCTCCACATTCATAGCAACGCATCTTGGAGATAGGTCTTCGCCTTGAAGAGGATGATCCGCCGCGGAAGCTCATCTTCTTAATCAACTTTCTTGACCGCTTGACAAGGAGGGCCATTTCTTCAATCTCCGGAATTGCATCATCGGAGTCATCATCATCTTCTTCAATTTCAATCTTCTTCTTCCCACTCTTGACTTTGGCGGGAAGAGCGATTGACTTCTTGTTGAGCGGAGACTCTTCACTTTCTAGAAGCCGCATCTCATATGAGTTGAGTTGCCCGAGAAGCTTTGTCGATGTCATTTCCTTGAGTTTTGACTTGGATGCTCGAATTAAGGTCACAAGTGGATTAAAACTAAATGGCACAACATCAAGCATCTTTCGATAAATGTCAATGTCTTCCAAGACCTTCTTCTCCGAACATCCGGCAATTTCGTTGACGATGGGGTTCAACCTAAGAAACATTTCATTAACACTTTCATTAGGAAGCATCTTGAATTGATCAAATATTTTTCTAGCGCGAGATAGTTTCTCCTCAAGCATCTCGGCACTACCAACATAAATTTCTTTAAAATGCTTCCAAATATCATAAGCTTTAGTAAGATTGCCAATGCTATCAAAAACTTCGGAGGATACCCTAGAAAGTAAATCATTTCTAGCAACGGAATTAAAGCGCTTGTACTTAGCATGAACCTCATCAAGAGCAATTGTTCCGGGCGGAGGGTCCGGATAGCCGGTCTCACAAGCAACCCACACATCATAACTAAGTGCATCTAAGTAACATTGCATCCTAATTCTCCAATAGTTGTAGTTTGTTCTATCGAAAATAGGAGCTTTTCCAATTTCTATCATAGGCCCCTCTTGAGCCATCTCCTAGCGGTGAAGCTAATACGAGAGAACCTAGATGCTCTGATACCACTTGAAAGAGGATCCTAAGGCCTAGAGGGGGGTGAATAGGCAATTTTAAATCTTTTTTAATTATTATTGATTTAGCATCATATTAAGAATTACCCAATCCTAGTTGCAATTATCAAGTAAGCGGAAGCGATAAACTAAACACGAGCAACTAAGACATGGCATTCAATTTCATCACAAGCAATGCAATAAGAGTAAGTGCGGGAATATAAATGAGAGGGAGACACGGTGTTTGTTTGACCGAAGTTCGGAGCCGCAACTCCTACTCTCCGTTGAGGCTACCCCTTGCGCACAAGGACCGGCTCGCTCTCGAGCCTCACGCCTCACTTACTCCCGTGAGTCGTTTAAATCACTCCGTGAGGTGGACTCAAGTCACCGTGCACCGACTTGAGAGTAGCCACACGCCAAGGCCTACTCCCAAGCCCAACGCCTCCACGAAGGATGTCGTCTTCAAAAGTTACAAGCTCGAAACGCCCCGATCATGCCGAATCGAAGGACTTCCATGAAGCTCGGTGTTGGGATTTTGTAGTTTGTGGCTTTTGATGATTTGTGGGTGGAGGAATGGCTCTAGAACACCTAATTGATGAGCTATGAATGTGGTAGGTGAAGTGGAGCAGCAAACCTCAAAATAGCCAGCCACTAGATAGATATTTATAGCCCCTAGAGCAAAACTAGCCGTTGCCCCCGGAAGAGGATAAAAAGACTAGCCGTTAGCCTCTACGGACGCCGTCCCGACGGCACGGACGCCGTCCGACAGCCGCAATCGCTCACGAAAAAGACGATCGGACGCCGTCCGTAAGGACCGACGCCGTCCGGCAATGAAGTCTGTTGAAAAATGACTAACCGGACGGCCCCAGACGCCGTCCGTCGTAAAAGACCTCGATTTTTAACCTCGTCGGACGCCGTCCGTGCGACGGACGCCGTCCGCGATGAAGATGTAACGGACGGACGCTTCCCAGACGCCGTCCGAAGCAGCGAAAGCCCAGATCTGAACCTTACGGACGCCGTCCGGTGACTACGGACGCCGTCCGACGAGAGTACTATTTGAATTTGGTGGTTTGGACGCCGTCGCTTTTCGACGCGCCGTCCGGCGAAAGGGATTTTCGCTAAAAAGTGAGGGAAAATTAAGTGGGTTTCTCTCTAGAAATCTCACAAAGGGATATTTAGGTATTTTTAGAAGTGGTGGACTACGGAAACCGAGTTTTTGAGAAATCGCAAAGATCCGTCAAGATCCGAGATATTCAAACCCCTTTTGAAATCCGACGAAAAACAGGAAATAAACCTAACTACTCCTAATCTATACGTGACCTCTTCTCTCGCCCGGTCACGCATTTGAAACCTTGGAGCAGCTCAGAAAATTTATCGATGCTTCAAATTAGGGTTTATAAAATCGCTGAGTCTTCGCTAGGGTTCCGAGAGGACCAAAAACCCCCTAGCACTTTAATATTAATTAATTTTGTCATCAATGCCACTAATAAAAATTAGGGCTCAATGATGCTCACAAGCCATAGGTACCAACCCTACCAAAGACATTGCCAAGACGGTTGACGAAATAAACATCACCAATGCTATGAAGTACGGAACAAACAACAAACCCTAACTCTACAAAAACCAGATCTTCCTAAAACCTCAAGTTTCAAGACGAGAAGAGAGTGTCTATCTATTATCTCCCCAACTTCAGCACTGTCACTGAGGTTAGAGCATGAGGGGCCGACGAACTTTGGTTGGTGGATGTCGTAGTCACCAACCTTTTTTCTTTCATGCCCTAGGTTTTTAGAACTCTTGAGAGATGTTTTAAGGTTTGTATTCACTTCGAAAAGTTTAGCGTTTGGCTCAAAAAACAACCCTAAATCATAACTTTTGAGACTAAAAAGCGAGGTATTTTCTTTTTGTTCCTTATGCATCTACTCATGTCTTTGCTATCCATTTTATCACATAACATTGAGGGTATGTTAATGGTAGTCCTATTCTCGGACTCAATTCTAGGCCTTGTATATTTTAGCTTAGCGTAGCGTTTTAACAAAATTTGAGAGTATTTAGAAAGTGGTTTAAATATTTTTAAAAAATAATTTAAAAATAGTTTTAGGATCTTTATGGGAACTACTAAAAACCTGAGAAAAATCATTACAAATTATTACATCAAATAGGCTATATAAAAAAGATAAATTTTGCTGAAACGCTACGCTACGCTATACTAAGCTGAAATGTACAAGGCCTAGTCTCATCATTGCAAAATGGGGATATATATGAACAGTGAAATTAGGGTCACACATAAAATATAAGAGTAAGATGAAATAGGACTAGTGCTGCGTGGGCCTTAATGCCATTTTTGGCATCATGTTTTTTCTCATAGTTTCAAGATAAAATGTTAGTATGAACATGGGGTGTTTAGATATACTCTCTCCATTTTTGAAAACATGAGTTTTGGACATTGACACGGTTTTTGAAATCCAATTTCGTTTACTACAATAGTACCAATGCAATTTATTTATATAATATGCAAAGATTATGATATTATGAAATGTTTTTAGAGACAAATATATATGTTTACTTTCATGTGCCTAAGTCAAATAGTTCGAAAGATATTCGTAGATAAAGTTTTAAAAACTTTAACTTTGGACATGTCTAGAACATCATAATCTTCAGAAGAAAGAGTAATAATCTAGCACAATTTCATAACTCTTGTTTTTAGAAATCAATGTTTTTGAGTTTTTAAAATCTACTCCATTTTTTCAAATTTGATTGTGGGTAGTGTTGTGTTTGTATTTCTCCACCGTATTTGGTCAAAGTTTTGCTTTCATAAAACTATATAAACAAACAGCTTGTACTTTTAAAAAAAAACTAAAGTTAAAATGGTTTTCTTGGAATCATGAGTTTATAAGCACATATTATAAGACTTTATGTATAATAGAACAGTAATTTTATGCTAAATGGGACGTGAGTTGCTCTCCGCAGATAGATAATTTGCTCTAGAAAAGGTAGGAGGCCTCGTCACAATTTGTTGCTTTTAATCCCTCATTTCACACACACTTTTTTTTCGCTGCCGTCGCTTTCAGCTCCATTTTTTTTTTCACGCTGTCTGCATCTCGGAAAAGGAAGAAGAAATTAAAAAAAAGAAAAGAAAAAGGAAAGATGCTTCTGGCAGCAAATGAGGTCATGAATGACTCGGTACAAAAGAGGATGGCCCTAGGACAAGAAGAGTAATGACGGGGCCTGACAGACAGTACAGTGCACGGCCATCCCTGATCCGTTTGAGCAAAATTCACGTGATGTTTAAGAACGTGTTTGGTTCATTTCTCTGCTCATCCGGCTATGCTTGCCCTAATCAGGCTCAGCGCGGTCAGATCAAGCTCGTGTAGGGTATGGTGTTTGGTTTCCCCGCAAGCTGAGCTCAGCCACTCAGATCCAGTGTTTGGTCCTAGGTGGCACTGTCTTCTGCGCTCGCCGCCGGTGGAATCGACGTCTCCCAAGCTCGTCGTTTCCAAATCTAGCCACCCTGAGCTTGTCATCCCCGACCTCGCCATTGCCGGAGCTCCCAAAGGCCAGATCTAAGCTCATCGCTACTGATTCGCGATGCACTCGTCCTCTCCGTCGCCGATTCGCGCTGTGCCCGAGCTTGCCGTCGTCGATTCGCGTCGCGCCCGAACTCATTGTCGAGGTCGCTGCTGCGCCGATTCGTCGTCGTCGAGCCCTCCACCACCTGGATCGGCCACCAACCTCGCCGGGCATGTAACCACCGCCGTCTATTTTTGGGTGTCACTGGAGTGAGAGAGATAGAGAGCGCGCAGAGAGGAGAGAGATTGCATGAGCTAGCCTAGCTCAGTTGGTAGGCCCAAAATCTACGTATGACTTGAGCCTGGTTAGAACAGTAAATTTGCACCACATAGTCATGGCTGGAACAGTAAAAGAAGACAATCAAACATCGATTTCTTGCATGAGATGAGTCAGGCTGGGACAAATACAGCCAACCAAACACACTCTAAATCTCAAATAGATCCCATTAGAAATTTAATCATTCGATTTCTGTAGGAATTAGAAGAAAAAAATCACGCTTTCATCTTCGTTCCGCGTCTTGTGAAATCCGAATTCCTTGTTTCTACTCCACAAGCACACTCAACACAGCACCTAGAAATCGTCACCGAATCGAAGCTCGGCCCCACCTGTCAGCCACATCCGAAAGTTGTTTTATCTCCAAAATTCCCAACCGCCGATGGAAGAATCTCATGGACTGTTTCCCTAATCGCGATCTCACAACTACCTTCCCTTATTTTTTATGACCTACACGGCAACACGGCCTTGTTTAAACCCCAGGTTTTTACCTGTAATGCTTCGCTCCAGCGCTTCCCCTCTCGTGCTCCCCGCCGCTCCAGCCATGGCGCCGCCTCGCGCCGCCGCCTTCCGCCGTCTCCTCCTCCTCCTCCTCGCGGTTCGCGTGCTGCCGCTCGCCGCGGCCGCGGCCGCCGCGCCGCATAGGCACAGGCTACCGTCCTTCCACCTGGCGTCCCTCAACGCGTCGGAGCCGCCGACCACCTTCTTCGAGGTGGATCGCCCGATCCGCCCGCCGCGCGGCAGCGAAGGGCCCTGCTCGGCGCTGCTCCTCTCCCACTCCTTCGGGGCCACCTACGGGAAGCCCCCCGTCACCGCCGCCTACGCGCCGCCGGGCTGCCTCGCCGCCGCGCGCGCCCGGGGCGGGTCGCTCGCGCTCGCGGTCCTCGAGTGGAGCGCCGACTGCCGGGGCCGCCAGTTCGACCGCATCTTCGGTGTCTGGCTCTCCGGCGCGGAGCTCCTCCGCAGCTGCACCGCCGAGCCGCGCGCCATCGGCATCGTCTGGTCTGTGTCCCGCGAAGTCACGAAGTACGCGGCGCTCCTCGCGGAGCCCGGAGAGATCGCGGTGTACCTCGGAAATCTCGTCGATGACACTTACACCGGCGTCTACCATGTCAACCTCACGCTCCACCTGTACTTCCAACCCTCGCCGCCGCCGCCGTCACCGTCGCCACAGAAGGAGGCTGATCTGGTCGTGCCAATCTCGAGGAGCTTACCTTTGAACGACGGGCTGTGGTTTGCCATCCAGAATTCGACGGATGAGCAGTTCAAGAAGCTTACCATTCCGTCGAACACTTATAAGGCGATCCTTGAGGTGTTTGTCTCGTTCCACTCCAACGATGAATTCTGGTACACCAACCCTCCAAACGAGTACATTGAAGCGAACAACTTATCCAGCGTTCCTGGCAACGGCGCATTCCGGGAAATCGTTGTTAAGGTCGATGATGAGGTCGTCGGTGCTGTTTGGCCGTTCACTGTTATCTACACTGGCGGTGTCAACCCACTTCTTTGGCGGCCAATCACTGGCATTGGCTCATTCAATCTTCCCACATATGACATTGAGATCACACCATTCTTGGGCCAGCTCCTGGACGGCAAGGAGCACAATTTCGGGTTTGGTGTGACCAATGCGTTGGATGTGTGGTACATTGATGCCAATTTGCATCTGTGGTTGGATCACAAGAGTGAAAAGACAATTGGGAGCCTGATCAGCTATGATGCACCCACATTGGTGCTGAATGTGGACTCAGGGTTTAGTGGCCTAGATGGGCGGTTTTTGACAACCGCAAGTCGGCATGTCTCTGCCACCGGGTGGGTGAAATCGTCGTACGGGGAGGTGACCACAACTTTCTACCAGAGATTCAGCTATGAGAACAGCAATGTGTATAACAAGAATGGTACTGTGCAAGTTGTGAACCAAACGATCGATGCAAAGTCTGGTGTTTTTGCCAAGGATGCTTTGGCTGTGCTTCTCTCGGAGGAAGATCATAAGGTCTTTCCATTGTATGTCTATACTGGAAGTTCAGATCATGTGGGAGATGAATACTCATTGGTTTCACTTGTCAGATTGGGCATCAATGACAAGATGATCTCTGGTGGTAAGCTGGGGTTCTCATACAGCTCTCTGCGGAATGCACAGACAGCACGAGGCAATATGCGGGTGAAGAAGAATTTGGTGGTCAGTGGATTGGGTAAGACTCATCAGGTGTACAAATATGTGGGTACTGATGGATGCTACTTCAGGGATGTGAGCAGCAGGAACTACAGTTTAATTTTTGATCACTCTGGTGATTCTTGCTCAAAGGGATATCCATATAGCGAGTCCAGGAATAATCAACCAGCAAAAAGAAAGTTGCTGGTAAAGAAACTGAACAGCGCGGGTAAGGTAGGGGTCTGAATTGTCCTTGGTTCAATTTAATCTCTTTCTTCAATAAAGATTGCTTAGGTTAGCTTATCCTTTATGTAGCAGGTGTATCTTGGAAATTTCTTTATAAACACGTCACTTTAAATCTAGTCATCTTTAAAAAAAGTTTCTCCTCCAGAATGTGGAAATTAATAAAAGTACTGCCTCTTTTCCACATGTTCCAAGTAAATGTGTTCCGGAAGAGCTTCTAAGATCAGTTTACCTTTTTTTTGGACCCGGTTTCTCCCTCCTTCCTGCCCCTGGCCACATGCAATGCCAAACGCTTAAGGAGGGGAAAATTGGATGTATGACACTCGGTTGATGTGCCTCGCAGAAACTAACACCCAGTTGATATTGATATGCCTTTTAATAAATAACACGGGACACACCTATTCTTTTTATATATGACATTTTGAGCATTTTGCTACCTTTTCCCTTCTTTTCCTTTCTTTTAAGACGTGAAAAAACTAAAATGCCCGTCTTAAGTCATTTTCTATTGAATGATAGTATATGTTGGCTTTGATTAATCCGTCGCAAAATGGAGTGGCGAATCATTCTCTGGCGTGCACGCGAGCTGTTTGTTGTACAACCTCCATACTTCAAATGCATGTATATGTATATACATACATATGTCAGATCACCATATAAAAATAAACGCACATATATATAAATCATTGAGCAGCATACATATATGGCTATACATACACATCAACAAAGTAATTAAGAAAAGAACCGTCTTGTGCGTCACCATCCAACAGGTGCACACCGCCAAATTATTAAGTGCCAAGTGTTGTCCTAAACAAGAATCAAGACCCAAATATATTTGTCTCATGGTGTTTTTCAAGGAGGAAGAAGACAGTGGTTGGATAAGGGGCATTTCGGTCTTTTCACGCTTAAATTGATGGAAAAGGAAAGGAAAAGAAGAGAAAAGACAGTAAAATGCTCAAAATGTCATATATAAAAGGAATAGGTGTGCCCGATGTTATTTATCAAAAGGCACATCAACTGGGTGTTAATTTCTACAAAGCACATCAACCGAGTGTCATATAACCAATTTTTCCCTTAAGGAGAGAGCATTACCCTACCTGTCGGGGATAAAATTACGGCTCATTGCCATGGCCCACTCCCTGACGGCCCAATCGAACAGCCTACCAGGGCCTAGCTCCCTGGAAGGTTCTATCTGGCCCATATGCATCCTGCCGAACAGCTTCCTAACTGGCGTGGTGCGTAATGGCCAAGGAATCATGTTTGAGTCCGACTCGAACAAGAGTTCTGCACGGCTACGTGAAGACCCGGACGTTGGTTTCCCGGATTGGAGCAGACGTCGTGATCCCCAAGACTAGGAGTATGCCTTATCTACCTCGGGATATATTTGGCATGTACTGAGTTCGTTACGATCTCGTAGTTAGCCCGACCCGATATTCCCCCGGTAGGTCGGTTTGCTCAGCACTATATAAACAGGGGCCCTTTGGCGTTTAGGGGATCCCTGGCATTGAGTTTTACATTTTAGTATCTAGCTTAGAGCTTTGGCACTTGTACACGCATAATCTCGCCGAGACTTGTTCGTCTCGTCGAGCCACCTCTTGTATTCATCCCTGATATATAAGAAAGGCTGGACATAGGGCTATTATCTCTCCCGAGAGGCCTGAACCAGGATAAAAACCCCGCTCTCTGCTCGTTCTTTGTTAAGTGGTTGTTTGGCGTGTCTCTATCTCAATCTTCAAGAACCTTAGCGACTTGAGATCGATATCTCAACCGTCGACAATTTGGCGCCGTCCGTGGGACACGCAGATCGAGCATGTCGAACTCTATCGGCGACGTGAGATTCTCCCGAGGACTACGACTCGGAAGGCGGGATGTCTCTTCCCCGCCAGATCGGATCGATCCTTCGATCTTGATCGCCTTCGAGATCTGGTTCCCAGCTCCGTGCTCGGGATCGGATCTCTTCGCGGCGCGCTCTTCGCCCATGGCGACGCGTTTAGTCCCCGCGACGAGCTCCGTGCTAGGGCCGGATCAACTTCGCGCCGGCGGCTCTTCGCCGGCGCGTTTAGTCCTCGCGACGAGCTCGTGCTCGGGACTAGATCTCCTCGCCGGGCAGACTCTTCGCCGGCGCGTCTGTCCCCGCGACGAGCTCCGTGCTCGGGATCGGATCAAACTCCTTCCAGATCCCGGTCGTTACGCTTTGCCGGTGGATGTCGGGAGAGAGTCGACCAAAGATTTGGAACATCGACCGGCTTCGCCGGTTCCTCGTGCGGTCTTTTCGTTTCCTAGCTTCGCTTTTTCTCAAATTCGCGCCTTAGTTCGTCCAAACCTTTCGGCCGCCATGTAAAGTTCAACCCATTAAGCGGTGAATGTTCGCGGCCCCGCGTCCTTCTCACCACTCGCCTTCTCGGACTATTCTTTCTCTCGGTAACACTTGATGGTTGCCGGTCTTGCGAACTTTTGGCTCCGCAATCTTAAGGGTTTTTCCTGCCCGTATCTAGCTTCAACAAGTTTCTAAACTCAGAGTTGCGTAACACGGCATCCAGCCTTGCGGCAAAGCCTGCTCTCGTAAGCCCTCCGGCAGAGGCAATTACCGCCACGGCACAACCACTTGGCAAAGCTCGCTCGTAAGCCCTCCGGCGAAGGCACTTTCCTTGTTCGGTTACCTTCGAATCGCCTAACTTACGTTAACGGCGCCTCACAACGAGTTGATCGAGAATGCGGGTGTCGCTCCAACTCTCTACGCACGTGCTTGAAGTCGCAAGTTCAGGTCTTCATGCATCGTCCGTCTCGGGGCTAGGCGTCGCTCTTTCTCTTGTGCACTGCTCGAGTTCGCAAACTCAGTCCTCGAGCAACTGCACAACGGGCCGGAGTTAGGCTAAGCGTTCTACGGTTTTCCTAAAACTTTCTAGCTACTGTCGCCTTGCTCTTGGTTTCTGTTCGTCCTTGTCTTTTCTCGCTTTTTTTGCGAAAAAATTGCTCGTCGAACTCTCGCTCGATTTAAGCCTTTCGGCGGTCTTGAGTCGCCGGCCACTCCTGAGGATCGCTTCTCCTCGGTCGATTGGGACTTGAGCTGAATTTCGCAACCCGATGCGTTTTCGCTTTTTCGCCTTTCCTTAGCGTTGGTTTTCCAAAACCTCGTTGGTCTTCGCTCCGTGGCGTTCCCAGCGTCGAAAGCATGTCTTTATCCGGCGACGACCATGCGGTTCCGGTTAACAAGCGGTGCACCACCGATGGAGTTCGCGCCCATAAGCCGATTCTCATCGCAACGGCACTCTGGCGCCGGTTCCGCACTCGCCGAGGCGACACTAACGCCGCACGGGTCCATGCCCGGATAAGATTTCGCCTCGCGCTTTTGCTGCGGCTAAGGTCCCGACGCCTTCCACGGTTAACGGTCTTAGCCACGGCGAAATTGCACTTGCCGCGCACGTTTTTTTATCCTTGCTACGCCCTTCCCGCACGGTGTCCGGAGCAATGCACCACCAACGAGTCCCGCCCATCGTAGTCGATTCTCATCGCAACGGGCACTCCTTACGCGATTCGCATTCGGCGTGGTGACATTAACGCTATCGGGGGACGTACCCGGAAAAAATTATGTTTTGTGCGGCCAGGTCGTCTTTTGCGTGTTTTCTAAAACTCACTTCGCTCTTCTTAGAGCTTGTTCTTGCTCTCTTTTCCCCATCGGCTCGTTTCTTGTTTATCTTTGCGGAAATACAGAACGGGAACGCCGACTCTGGTGATGGTCGGCGAGGTTTCGTGCTTCCCCACCAAAACAGATGTCCAGATCCTCTTCCCGGGTTTGCTCGCGCATGCCCGAACCGATTCACTTCACCACGTATGATTTCGCCTTTGCGATCGACCTTCACGGTTCGGCTAAGTCAAGGTATTGCGCCACCAACGAGTCCTCGCCCACCGTAAGTCGATTCTCATCGCAACGGCACTCAGCGTCGGTTCTCAGATTTGCCGAGACAACGCTCACCGCCGCAAGAAATACGTCATGGGTAAAGCGTTGATTTCACACGCTCTCTTGCGGCTCTGACCGCATCGGGTTGTGATTCACCTCGCGACCGGCAGCTCTTCGCCGGGCGCAGATTCGTCCCCGCGACGAGCTCCGTGCTCGGGGGCTGGATCACCTCGCACCGGGCAGCTCTTCGCCCGGAGCGCGGGCTCCTACCGGGTACGTCTTCGCCTGGTCATACTTTTTGGTTCCTTTAACGAGCTCTATGCTTCGGGGACTAGATCTCCTTACTTGGTTCCTTCAACGAGCTCTACGCTCTGGGACTGGGTCACTTTTCCCATTCGTATGCATTGTCTGCTCCTAGCACACGATCTACGTCTGGAGGCACATCACCTTCGCTCTTGAGCACGACATTCGCTCGAGAGCGCAATCTCTATTTCCTCGGGCAGCTCTAGCCTGAGAGTTGGTTCCCCTATCTTTTCCTAGGCATCTGAATGCCTGGATGCAGCAGCACGAGTCCGTCTCGCGACTTGCTATGTTCATTCTCCGGAAGATCGATCTTCTGGATGCGGTGGTACGCTCTTCACTACTAAGAATCCAATCCTCCTTGATGACGTTCACCTCAAGGAGATGATTCGCCTCGCTTCTTCGATTTAGATCGAGGGTCGGGTACTCGCTTCGGACGGATGTCGTTCCTCGACGACGAACAGAGTTGCTCTACTGGCGGAGTTTGTTCGGTCCCGAACAAGACTTGTTCTGTTGAACCGTAACTGCTTCATCGCTCGCTGTTGCGCCTTTGTAGCGTAAAAAATACTCTCTTCGTGACTTGAGTCTCAAGAGGATGACCCCACTCTAGTGAGTCCTTCCACTTGAGTCTCGGGGCTAGCCGTCGGGGATAAAATTACGCCCATTGCCATGGCCCACTCCCCGACGGCCCAATCGAACAACCTACCAGGCCCAGCTCCTGGAAGGTTCTATCTGGCCCATATGCATCCTGCTGAATAGCTTCCTAGCTGGCGTGGTGCGTAATGGCCAAGGAATCGTGTTTGAGTCCGACTCGAACGAGAGTTCTACACGGCTACGTGAAGACCCGGACGTTGGTTTCCCGGATTGGAGCAGACGTCGTGATCCCCAAGACTAGGAGTATGCCTTATCTACCTCGGGATATATTTGGCATGTACTGAGTTCGTTACGATCTCGTAGTTAGCCCGGCCCGATATTCCCCCGGTAGGTCGGTTTGCTCAGCACTATATAAACAGGGGCCCTTCGTTTAGGGGATCCCTGGCATTGAGTTTTACATTTTAGTATCTAGCTTAGAGTTTTGGCACTTGTACACGCATAATCTCGCCGAGACTTGTTCGTCTCGTCGAGCCACCTCTTTTATTCATCCCTGATATATAAGAAAGGCTGGACGTAGGGCTATTATCTCTCCCAAGAGGCCTGAATCAGGATAAAAACCCATGTCTCCTGTTCGTTGCTGTTCGTGGTTGTTTGGCGTGTCTCCTATCTCAATCTTCAAGAACCTTAGCGACTTGAGATCGATATCTCAACCGTCGACACTACCATTAAGCACCCTAAGTAAAAAGTATATTCTCCCATGTAAAGAAACTTATGTAAGTGCTTAGATATTGCAAGAAGTGAGGAAAAAACAGGTGTAAGTACCCATAGAAGCATCCGTAAATCCTGTATGGCAAAATAAATCTATTTGTTCACCTTAGCACCTCTCTAAGCACTACGAGTCCTACAGAAACAACGAAACACTCTCTTACAGGTAATTTGTTTCTATTTCTTTTTCTTGTATTTAAATAGAAACCATTTCTTATATGAGAAACCATCCAATGTGACAGCTATAGAAGCAACTAATAACATTTGCGTTAGAACTTAGAAGTGCCCTAAGAAGGTGGTTGCAGGAGAGAGGATGTTTAACTAAGCATCTATGCTTAGGCATTTATCTAGAGAAGGTTATAAATTTAAGCACAAATATAAACTTTCTTACATTGGAGAAAGATTTTTGGGCAGCGGCCAGGCGTCGGACGACGCCTGGCGCTCGGTCCGGACCTACTGACGCCGTGCGATCTCCGGCGCGGAGCCAATCCAACGCACCGCGCTATCGCATGCTACCGCCCCGGCTACAGGATCGACGGCTACGATGCCAATCCAACGGTCGCCCCGCGCTCCCGCGTCCACGTGCACAGCGAACCCAGCGACTAGATAACTAGTCGTCGTTTCATTTTACTTGCGATTAAACTTCTGATTTTTGTACAAAATTCAAACAGTGTTCAAAATGCGTGGAATAAATTTCATAATTCTTCTAAAATCGAGAGCAACCCATTTTAAATACTTTTTGAATTTTTTAAATTTTTTGAATTTTTCATTTTTTTGATATGAACTAGGAGAAGGCACTTATGAAACTTACATCGATACTAGAGAAACTTGGTCGTGTTCTGATGAAACTTGACCGTGTTCTAATGAAACCTAATGAAACTTCGATGTAATCTGATGAAACTTGGATGAAACCTGTTGAAACTTGAGGAAACTTGGATTGGTCTGATGAAACTTGAAGAAACTTGGATGAAACTTGTTAAAACTTGATGAAACTTGCATTGAACCTGATGAAACTTGACAGTTCGGCAAAGTTTTACGAGTATGAAACCCAAGTTTTGCTAGGCGAAATCCAAGTTTCAGTAGGCGAACCCCAAGTTTCACCAGATAAGTTTGAGGATTTATATAGCAACATACATCTTGTTTTGTTCGAAAAAATACGAGGAACGCGTTGGTGCAAACGGTTTGTGGATCAGAACACCCAGTCAAAAATTATGGTCGCCGAAAGAAAAATGCAAAAACGGAATCTGCTGACGTCAGCCTTGCGTCATTGTTTTTTCCACCCCGCCTTGCATGCGCTGTTGCTGCGCTGGCCACCGCCTTGCATGCGCTGCTGGGCCTTGCCTCTCGGCCCACTTGCCTCGCGCGCGTCCGGACGAGCCGGACGGCCGGGCTCAAGTGTTTCCGAAGATTTTTCCCTTTGTACATAGGTACATGGCTAATCTTTCCCTTTGTACATAGGTGCTTAGTAACGTGCCATACTCTGTCTTTCTGCTTGTGCGTGCGTAACTCTAAACAACATACCGAACAAAAAAATTCCAAAGTGCCCCTCAAGTTTTCAGATGAACCGTTTTGGTTTATGGAAGTAATTAATTATTGCTGAAATAGGGGGACAACAGGAATATTTCGCTCATGACCTCGTGGTCTGGTTCGTTGCCATGGGTTGCTGAGTCAGCAAACTCTGCATGCTTGCATGGCTGTGAGACCTGCCCTCGCCCAATTTATAGAAGTTTTGGTCAACTTATTCAAAGATGCTTACACAGCTCTACTTTTTTTTTTTTACATAAATGCCATTACAAAGTATCAAAAACTCAAAAAAAAAATAAAAATGTGAATACTATGAATTCCATTATACATTTCGGTTGATTTTATCCATGTCATTTTTAAGTTTTCCAGAGATATACAAGCTTCAAATATGGTAAAAAAAAAAAATCTGACAAGTGGGTCCCATGTGTCATCCCGTGCTATTCTTCTTCCTCCTTTCTCCCGCCTCCTCCCATCTTCCCCCAACTCCGGGTGTCCCCTTCCCCACCGTCGCTGCTCCCGCGCCGCTTGCCCGTGGCGTGCATGCTCTGGCGGTATGGGGTTGTGTGGAGGTCGCCGCTCCTCTGCTGCTGCATGGAGTTCATGCCGTCGCACTCCTATTCCGTCGTCCTGAGCTGCCCCATCTGTTGTATAGGTAACCCCCTCTCTTTTCAGGTGACGCCGGCGAAGCTATCGAAGATGCGTGAAGATTGTCCCAAAGGTAGGAGGAACCTTTGGTGCCCTGAGCGAGATAGTAAGAAGCCCCCAAGCCTGAGGCACCATCCCGAAGGTTCAGAGAGGAACCCTGAGGATGGTTCTTATCCACCAGCCGGGGGGATCCTAGTGTGTTGGGCTTTAGGCGGCCTTTTGGGGCCCAGTTAGGCCCGCAAGGCCTTAGGGTTTTAGGGTAGATATGTCAATACTCCTGTACTTGTAAAAAAAGAACCTTGTAACCACCATTGATGTTGATCGACGCTCCGAGAGCAGGGGCAAAAGGGTACTTTCGCATCATTGTAATAAACCTTGGCCCCTGCCCCCATCTATAAATAAAGGAGGCCACCCCTGTTTCGGGGCAGAGCATTTCTGTTCAAACAACCATATGCTTCCTCATATCCAGATCCAAAATTCCCAGTGTCCTTCCTAACCCCGTGGAGGCACTAACCTACTGTGCGTGAGACACACTCACCAACACCGTCGTTGCCCTTCCTCACCAAATTCAAACGCCGCTTGCCGGTGCCATCTACCTACCAGAGGAATTTCCCCTTTCTCTCTCTCTCTGGCCTACGCAAGGACGAGCGGGCGGGGATGGGCAACGGCCGTGTCCGGGGCAGCATGCACGCTGGCGGGCTCGTGGCAACGTGCGTGTGGACAAGTGGTGGACTGGCCACAAGTGAGGACTGATGGCAACACGGGCTGGAGTGCGGGAGCAGCGAGACGCGCGAGTTCTGGCAAGGGCTCAACTACGTATGGTTGCGGGATGCCCGAGATGCATGAGAGTTGAGGAGAGAGAAGGAAGAAGAAAGAAAAATGGAGAAGGGTGTCGGGGATAAAATCACGGCCCATTGCCATGGCCCACTCCCTAACGGCCCAATCGAAGAGCCTACCAGGGCCTAGCTCCCTGAAAGGTTCTATTAGGCCCATGTGCATCCTGCCGAACAGTTTCTTGGCTGGCACGGTGCGTAATGGCCTAGGATTCCTGTTTGAGCCCGACTTGAGCAAGAGTTCTGCACGGCTACATGAAGACCCGGACATGGTTTCCCGGATTGGAGCAGATGTCGTGATCCCCAAGAATTGGAGTATACCTTATCTACCTCGGGATGTATTTGGCACGTCGAGTTCGTTACGATCTCGTAGTTAGCCCAGCTCGATTATCCCTCGGTAGGTTGGTTCATCAACACTATATAAACAGGACCCCTACGGCGTGTAGAGGAGACGAGTTTACGGCCAAGAGATTTCACCTTGTTGCATGCTACTTCTTGTAACACATAATCTCGCCGAGACCTGTTCGTCTCGTCGAGCATCCTCTTGTAATCATCCTTGATATATAAGAAAGGCTGGACGTAGAGTTGTTATCTCCCCGGAGAGGCTCGAACCAGGATAAAAACTCTTGTCTCTCTGTTACTCGTTGGTTGCTGTTCGTTCTGTTCGGCGTGTCTCCTATCTCCCTTTTCTCAAGAACCTTAGTTGACTTGAGATCGATATCTCAACCGTCGACAAAGGGCCTAACAAGTGGGGCCAGTCAAGGCGTATTTGCGTATTTTGAGCATGTATATGGCACAAAAGCTTGAAAATGGCATTTGTGAAATTAACTTGAAAGTATAATGGCATCTATAATATTCATATTTTTATAATGTTTTTAAGATTTGATAATTAAAAAATCACTTTTAAAAAGTTTTTTTCAACTTGTCCAAAGAAGCTTCCAGCTCTGCGTCCGTGGGGCTCCCTCTCTCGTTGCTCCGCGTCCAAAGATTCATGAGCTCTCTCCTCGTTTCTTTGGGCCTTACCAGATTCAAGCACATATTGACCAAACTCACCTAAGTGGTAACAATGCTAGCAAACACGAAAAGACATTATTAGACCAGAACAAAAAATAACAGGTATTACATTTCAAAGAGCAAAGCAATGCATCTATAAATTCACACGATGGGGCATAAAATTATGTTCGGAAGTTGCATGAAACACAGATGGACTCACAATTCCCATAAATAATTGGATGCTTCATGATTTCCACCGATGAAGACGAGTACGAAGCAATTTCTTGTCCAGACTAGTACTTTCAAATGGGACCGTCAAAATGTAATATATATTAACATGTGTTAAATTGCTATTAGACATGAACAAAGAACGCAGTAAGGTCAGCATACTTCCCCATGACAGGGACCCAAAAAAGGACTCTTAATACCTAAAATTGACTAGAGAGCTTCCTAAATATGCATTTAGCGATCATGAAATTCCTAAATAGTCCAGCATTCTGAAGCCATAGATTACAGCATTCAATTGAACGATTCATGGGCCTTAAGAAGCTACCTATTTAAGTATATAGCACGCTTATCAGATTTTGCGATTCCGTATTTTAGATTTCTCACGAGGTCCACCTGATTGGTTTTCAGCTCAAATAAACAACCAACAAAATTGATATTACGTCGATTTGAACAGGGCACCCAGTGAGGCATTACCTCAAGCACTTGGTCGGCGACCCTTAAAAAACGCCATAACCGAGACCGTAGTAACCAGTGACCGGAGCACAAGTGTTGCGCTTACTCACCATCATGGTGTGCGGAATGTAGTGGAGGATTGGAAGGAGGAGGCAGGCGATCAGCGCGCACCGCAGCCGGGTCGTCTAGGGGGCATGACTGTGAGGCGAGGGGCGATGCTAGAGGGAGGTGGTGGGCGAGAGGCGGCGGTGGAGGGCGACGGGGCTGGGCGGTGGTGGAGAGTGGCGATGAGCAAGGGGCGGCGATGGAGGGCGGCGAGGGGGTGCTGGGGAGGAGCGGCGGGAGCTGGACGGTGGTGGCAGCGTTGGTGAGCGGCAGCGTGGCGGCGGGGGAGCGCGACGGCTAGGCATGGGCTAGGGAGCGGCGGCATGGACAAGCGTAGAGCTGGCTGCTAGAATTAGTGGGTTCAATCTACGATGAATGGGCCCTATAATTGCGTTTGCGTCGGCCCATTAACTATAGCCGACGTAAATAGCGGTTCGTGTAATTCCGTCGACCTGGCGGACGTAAACAAGACACGTGGCCTACTGGCCGACGTAAAAAAGGCTAGCACGACATCTTCTGACGCTAAGTCCTAATCGCCTGTGTTTATGTCGGCCCGGCCGACATAAATAGGGCTATTTACGTCGGTTTATGCAAGCCGATGTAAATAACCTGTGAATTTACGTCGGTTTTTTCTGGCCGACGTAAATAAATTTGGCCGACATTAACAGTTCGGATTCCTATAGTGTAGGTGTGTGCATACAGGGGCGTGATACAAGCTAAGGTGTACGGTGCTTCTTCTATTGTTGTGATCCGTTGTTCGTCCCCTTGCCTAACTTACAAAGAGCCCTATTTTTAGGGGAAGAGGCCAGGGCGAACCATCTCGGGCGCCTTATTTATAGGGGAAGAAGCGAGGGAGTTGCCTGGGACGCCTACGAAGAGACTTCACTAGGGAGTTTGGCCGGGTCAAGCCCCGTCAGACAGGATTTGCGTTGTCCCCAAGAGTTTGCCTGTGGTGCCACATGGACTGGTCTAGAGTTCTAATGGCCGACAAATATGACGAATCTTGACAAATATACATATATAACATGGAGAATAAAAAATAATTATTAAAACCAAGGAAAGATACTGATGAAACTTGAAGAAAGACCAATAGAACTTCGGTAAGTGCTGATGAACCTTGAGAGGTAGTGAAACTTGACTAACTACTAATGAAACCCAAAAAAAATATCGATGAAACTTGCACAATGTACTAATGAAATTTAATGAAATAACCAATAAAACTTGGCTACCTACTAACGAAATTTGATGATTGAAGCATTTTTCATTAGATTTTTCGGTGCAAATAAGAAAATTCCACTAGAATATACACAAAGTTCAGTAGTCACTAGTCAAAACGCATGCACATTTTCGAGGTTTCATGCGAAAATAGAGGATAGACCTTTAGATACAAATAAAAAAACAAACATAAAGTTCAATAAATAAAAATCAAGTTTCAGATATATATTGCTAAGATTTGATGCGAAAATAGGGAGTGGGTCTTCTCTTGCCGTCTTGTTTTCCAGTTTCGGTGAGCTTCCCCACTGTGTTAATTGGATTCGGGCGCCAAGAGTAACTCGTTGAGTAATAAGGATGTGTGAGAGAGGCTACAGGGAGAAGAGGATGAGCGGATATCGGTAATGACAGCAACCACGAGCAACGAGCGCCTTCCTTCTTCCTCCTGTAGTCCTGTGTTGTGCACCGTAGAGGGACAAGCTTGTTTCCTCCGTAGTTGTGTGGGTGTGGGACCCACACATAGTTCATGCTTCAATATTTAGGCTCAGTTCTTTTCAACTTAACAGCTTAACGGCTTAACAGATTAACGACTTATCTACGTTTTGAAAACACATGTGATTTGAGTTTTTTCATTCTGTTTTTTCGCTGTTTTGAATGTGGGTCCTAACGGTTTAAAAAGCAAGTCAAACGAAATGTATCCGAATCTCGATACTACCTCGGTGTTTCTCAAGTTCAAATGATTTCGGTTGCTCGCATCAAATTTCGAAAAGAATATACCTTAATTTGGGTCCCTGGTTTATATTTTTGATTTATATTGGTTTATTTTCGGTTTAATGGTCCTCAGGCTGCGTCCCGGCCTAACTGCCAAGAACCAGTGAACCACGGACCGCCACGCGGGACGAGAGACCATCGCCACCTGAGCCCCTATCGCTCGCGCACGGCTTCGGTCACACACTCGCACCAGGCACCACCGCTCACCGTCGTCTCCGACCTCGTGAAACCCTAACCCCGTAGCGCCGGAGGAGGCGATGGCCGGACTGGGCCCGATCGGGCAGGACTGGGAGCCGGTGGTGGTGCGCAAGAAGGCGCCCAACTCCGCCGCCAAGAAGGACGAGAAGGCCGTCAACGCCGCCCGCCGCTCCGGCGCCGACATCGACATCGTCAAGAAGCGTACGCTCCCCGCCGAACCCTGCGTTCGAAATGCTTATCCCGAAAGTATACAGTACTCCTTTGTTTTTGGCTGACGTGGTGGCGGATTTGGCCGTTTAGTAGGTCGCCTTACCACTGGCGAGTGTATGTTTAGTTCGTATCAAATATGTGTGGTTTTGTGCTTGTTAGGTGAGAGATGCTGCTAGCATGATGGCTTTGAATTAAATTTCCTTGCTTTTATGAGCTTGATGTTGTGTTCATGATGTATGTATTCTAGTTGGCAAGTAGTATCATGTTGAAGCATGGAGCATAGCTGCATCGGGTCACTTATCTGTTAATTTCTGTGGAGATTAGTAGTTAGGGTTGTCTAGGTAGCCTTTGCCGGATTATCTCCATGGCCACGGGATATTTCTGTATTGCTTTCTCGCAAGGTTGTGTAGGAATACCTCTGTCCCATGTGCTGATTTTTCTTTTCTTTCTTTTTTTTGTGTGCCTGTGACAGAGGGTTACCTCGTGTTACATGAGCAGAATATGTGTATGTTTTCCTGCAATCTTTGCTGACATAAGTGAGGGTTATGCTTTCCTGCAATCTTTGCTAAGATAAGTGAGGGCTATATATTTTGCCTGAACTCAGATGTCATTGTTGACAAATGCAGACAGTGCTGGGACAAACAAAGCTGCCCATAGTGGCACATCACTCAATACAAGAAAGCTTGATGATGATACAGAGAACCTTGCTCGTAAGTTCCTTAGCCTTTTAACTTCTTTATACTTCAAAAATATCTTTTTAACCACTTAAACATTGTGCCAGTGTGTCCACTGTCCACTATCCAGTAATTCTGTTTATATCTATTTGTGTTCCAATTACAAATGTGATGATTTCTGTGCAGTCTGAACTTGTACAGGATTAAATGCTTGTTAGTCAAATCAGTGAATCTAGCAAAGAATGCTTTGTTTGCTTGAGTGTCCAAACTGTTGAGGCAGGTCTTTTTCCTAATTGATCTCTGTTAAGAAAATTTCCCAGGAGCTTGGAATAAACATAACTTCTTGCACTGTACAAGCCGGAATTTTTTATGATCTACCTTATTTTCTTCATGTAAGGCTGTAACCGTTTCTCTTTTTTATTTCTCTAACAAGGAAAACAACTCTGCATATGATGTAAAACCATTTTGATGAAAATTCATGGTTTCATATTTGACAACCATGGAAATTGGGGATCATGGTTTATTTAAATTTGCACTGCTGATAGTAAGATCAAGATTATGGTGGGTTAGGTGAGGACCTTGGGGGTACTTTGTTTGGAAGATATGAAAAAATACAACTACTGATACTTTGAAATTTTTCCTCCAAGAATTAGAAGCCTGTTATGCTGTTCATTGATTTTGATTGGTAGTTCATAATGTTCATTGACCCACTGTTCTTATTCTATAGTTCAATGCTAGCATGGTTTCTTGCTTTAACCATGTGACATTTTTTATGTAAACAGATGAGCGTGTTCCATCAGACCTGAAGAAGAACATTATTCAAGCTAGAATGGAAAAGAAACTGACCCAATCACAGCTTGCACAGGTACCAATCTTACTCCAGCCAACTTAAATCTGTATTTTCGCTGACTGTATTCATAAGCCTTATTTTGTGCTATCAGCTGATCAATGAGAAGCCACAAATCATCCAAGAGTATGAATCAGGCAAGGCTATCCCAAACCAACAGATCATCGGCAAGCTGGAAAGGGTTCTTGGTACAAAGCTGCGGGGAAAGAAGTGAAGCCAGCAACCTATGACAGAAGTTCAGGCTTTCAAAGTTGGCTGGGCAAGTTTTTACTACTAAACCGTCTTTGGCATAGGGCCTGTCTACTAATGTCTAGACCATGCCGCTGTGAATATAATAAGCATTTGTGAACTCTGCGTATTGGGTATCTGTCTAAGTTCTTAAATATGTTCCTTAGCTATGAAAACTGTTCTGAACGCCTAAACCTTTATAACCAGTCCCAGATATTAAATGGCTTCCTGCATTCGTATATGCCTCGGCTTGTGTTGTTGGATCAATTGCTGGGTATAACTGATGGTCGCTGGTTGTTCCCTTATCTGGTAATCCTCGTTCTGATGTTAGATCAGAATTTCCCAGGGATCAAGAATAGTAAGTAGGAGCGGCAGTATGCGTGCTAACATTAAGCAGGAGAGGTAGTAGGACTAGGACCCGAGTGTCTCTTGGAAATTCTTGAACCCTATATTTCGTTCTCTAATCCCTTCTATAAACCACTATTTGTTTCTTATATTTTCATCATCTTCAACAGAATCTCTATCTGTCCAAACCACTATTTGTTCCCTATATTTTCATCATCTTCAGCAGAATCTATATCCTCGAAAAGATATAGAGAACCTTTAGAGGGTCTCTAAATATAGAGACTAAGATAGAGACTCTGCTGAAACATTACAGAGACTAAGGTTGTCCACTGTACTGTTTTAGAAAATCTGTTAGCATTGTTCTTATAAATTTGCTCTATGTAATTCCTTGTAAACCTACACAAACTAAACAAAAGCATGAGATATTGGCATTTATGAATAAGATAAGAAAGAATATTATGGCACGATATTACGAAGACAAGGTAAAATATCTGGTGCAAACCATTAATTTGGTGCAAACATGCAAACCAACGTGCAACGCTCTTGGATTAATTTGGGACCACGGACCACCGTCATTAGTCACACCATCAAGCTATGTGCTCGTTGGCACTGCTCATCCTTTGTGCCTCTCAACTCTCATCTGATTTGTGAAGATTATATCAGATAGACTAGTATATATGTGTGGGATGTGGAGTGGCTTTATATGATTTTCTAAATGCTCACAAGGGGCAACGATTTTTACTTGAACCAAAACTACAATTTAACAAATATGATCACTTCTACAATACATCAGGGTAAGGGTTCTCTACACCGATGGATCAAACAAAACCGGTTCAAATGTATCCATTGTCTCAGTCCTTAGGGGTAAGAGTGGTGCATATTAGTTTTCATTGCATATCATGCCATGCTTTTGTCATATAAGAATTTGCATGGACCATTTACGCTACAATAAAAAAAAAAACGCTCGAGTGCAATATTTTGAAAGATCATGATACTTTAATGGCGGTAAGGATAACTTTTATACCAATGTGCATCCCAAATTTTAAATTTTGGATCTGCCATCAGGATCATCATCTCGTGCACTTTTCTCTTCCTCCCGATCCATTACCACATTTGTGGAGGATTGCTCCAATGTTCCATCCAGTCGCACGAACTATTTCCCACGGGTGAGAGAGTATTCAAGTTGGGGACACGTTACCCGTTAGGTGCATACCGCTCGGACATGCAAATTTATCCGGGCCACCCAATTCAATGGCCTTGACCTAGAGCCGGAAAAATAGCTCGTGGCTCGGCTTGGGCTCAAACAGGCTCGGCTCGGCTCGGAGGTGCTACCAAGTCTAGTCCGGCTCGCCTTGGGCTCAAACAGGCTCGGCTCGGCTCGAAGGTGCTACCGAGTCTAGTCCGGCTCGGCTCAGCTCGGCTCGTTGGCATCTTTTAAATGCGAAAACGCCTTTGCCTTGTAGCTTTGCTCGAACAGGCTCGGCTCGGCTCGGATATGTTACGGTTCGGCTTTTGGGGCTCGTCAAAATGGCGCTGTTTTTGACCGAGCTCGGCCAGCCAGGCTCGGCTTGTTTCCACCCCTACCTTGACCTAGACGACATTAATTTAGTCTGTCTTTACATCCATAACACCGTACACGTAAATTTCTTACATCCACGACATTCTAGTCATTTTCTCTCATTTTCTAATCATTCAACTCATTTCCTCTCAAACAATTGAAAATGGCTGGACTGCATGAGGCAAGGGCAAAATTGTCAAATCACGTGGGAAATAAATGGGTTGAATAATTAGAAAATAGAGGAAATGGGTAGAATGTGGTGGACGTAAGAAATTCGCTTTTACGATGTCATGGGTGTAAATGCAGACTAAATTAATAGGGTTAATAGGATATATGCCACTGTTCAAACCCGAAATTCGAGAATTGCCATCGTTTCTTTGCTTATTGGATATATGCCATTATAAAAACATGTTTGTTCGATATTTGCCACTGCGTGCCACACATGTCCCTTTTTTGTAATGGAACAGTGGCAAATTTCGAAAAGAGAGGTTTGTGTGGTGGTATATATCTGATTAAAAGTAAAAAGAAAAAGGGACACGTTTCGCACGCAGTGACAAATATCGAATAAATGTGTTTTCGTAATGGCATATATGCAATAAGCAAATGAACAATAGCAATTCTCGAATTTCGGGTTTGAGCAGTGGCATATATACTATTAACCCAAATTAATATCGTCTTCAAAGCGATCATCGAATTGGGCAACCTGTGCGTAAATCTCCGGAGCGGACATAGGTGAACTCGCGCGATGTTTTTTTGGGACAGGAATGCTGATGTTTTGTGATGGTGGCACTGTTCCGCATGGTTTGATGATGATATTTTTAGATGGCTCCATTCAACGGCCAAATGCTCCATGCGTCCCGGCACTGCTCTTCTTTGGTCATCCGCTGGTCTCGCCTCGCTGCCTCGTTTTGGGGAGCCCCGTGCGCGCCGGAGGAGGGCGGCGACGGTTGGCGAGCGGCCGTCGGCTTGCTGCCTTGCCATTGTCTCCGCGGGGGAGGGGGAGGTGCTCCCGTGTCGCCATGGCCGCGCGGTGGGGGATCCACCTCGTCGCCGGGCTCCGGCTGCTGCTCGTCTTCCTCATACTGCTCTGGGCGCAGGCGAGGCGCCGCACAGGCGCAGCTCCGCTCAACGGCGAAGGTAAATGCATGGGGGTGGAGGCAGTGGCCGTGGTCTCGTTCGATTGGGGTCTGGATAATCTGTGACTGGTCGCCGGGGCGTTCTTGTGCGTGCGCTAGGGTTGGCGCTGCTTGAGATGACGGCCAGGGTGGAGGCCGATCCCCATGGGGCCTTCGAGGACTGGAATCCCATGGACAACAACCCCTGCAGCTGGTCCGGCGTGCAATGCTTTGATGGTAAAGTAGAGATTCTGTAAGTCTGTTTTTTCCTCAGTTTTTTTATATACATTGTCTGATTGTCAATACCAAATTACCTGCCATTATATTATGATTCTTGAGGTTCCAATTTAATGGGTGTTACCTTAATTGTTCAATTTGCATTACATCATAGGGGGGAATGCACCATCAGTGTTCTCTTTCGAGGATACCCCAATAGGCCATTTTTCATGTCAGGAAATTTATTCTTTGATTGTTTGCAAATCATATTTGCGCAAATATGAATCCTTTTTCTGAGGTGCTGTTTTAGTGGTGCATCATTGTTTGTACCTTGAGTTATTCTCTGCTTCAACATGTAGGAACTTAACAGGCTGGGGATTAACTGGGACTCTCGCACCTGAGATCGGGAGCCTTCACCATTTAAAATCACTGTGAGTGATTTTCTACACATATGGATATCTACAGCTTAAAAGTTACTCACCAGATCAAGTGCAATGCATTATCTTATGCGAAATCTATGTGTCAGATGAAATTTGATTAATGCTTGTGTGTGCCAGTATCCTTCCGAAGAATAATTTCCATGGGCAGATTCCTAGAGAGTTTGGAGAGTTAGTTGCTCTTGAAGTGCTTGATTTGAGCAGCAACAACTTGGATGGCACCATTCCAGAAAAAATAAGAGCAATGCCACTGCTCAAACAACTGTAAGTGTAATTCTGCCCTTCGTATTATGTTATTTGATAAGCATAATGAAGAACTTTTGTTTCAGATCACTTCATGACAACCAGTTCCAAGATGGTACCTCTTCTTTTGACAAACATGATATATCTTCTGAGCAGGCAGGATGCTTCAGCAGAAAACTAGGTTGCTGGTAAGGTGCTATACCGGTGCTACTCTTCTAATATTGCCAAGGTTTGTTTCAAAAAATTTTATCTCACCTCCTAACAGATCTTCATTTTACAGGTTGGGTTTTAAGGATTGGATTTCTTTCAATGGCCTTCGAGAGAAATATTGCACAAATCTAGCAAGTAACTAGCATTTCATGTTGTAGATTTGATACTTCTGCCTTTATACTATGCCTACATTTGTATTTGAATGTCTGTTAGGTCTTGGTGAGCCACACATCATTCAGAATTTACAGTCCTATGCTAGCACGATGCGCCGCAGACTGCTCCGCGAGGTTGGCAATCTACCTGCTCTATCAGGGAATGATGCTACATCTTCTGGCACAGCAAATTCAAAAGAAACCCAGGCACTTGATGTTCTATCACTAGGCAGTGGCTATTTCTCTGCGTTTCCCATCTTGAATGGCCAAATTGTGTTGCCTTTGCTTCCAGAATCGGATCTAAATGCTGATGCTGCTGCATTGCAGCAGCTGTCAGCAACAGTAACACAATCGACTGATGAAGGGTTGTCTGGTGCAAAGTACAGCAAGTGGGCATATTTGATCATAATTCCAGCTGCAATACTGCTTATTAGCCTGATTGTTGCAGCACTTTTGGTCTGGCGAAAGCGAGGGCATGCACCAATAAGCCCTTGGAAAACGGGCCTAAGTGGTCCACTTCAGAAGGCATTCGTAACAGGTTAGCACTCTTATTACCCTACTCGTATGTGATTTTTATGGTTTATGAAGTTAATGCATCGCATGGCATAAGCTTAGGAAGTACATGCAAAGTAGCAAACCTGAACGTAGGTGTATTATGCATAACCTGACAAAATTTTCAAGAACATATGTTTCTTGATACTATTAGTATTTGAGATGTGCCAGATTTTCTCGTTTGGAACACGAGCAGGGTCTACTTAAGGACTCAATTGTGCTTTCAGTTACATTTGGTTGAGATGTCGTAGCCTCCAGGGCTCTTGGAAATGCAATTAACATTGTGTATCCTAATTCTTGCATTCAGGTGTTCCAAAGCTGAACAGACCAGAACTTGAAGCTGCTTGTGAGGATTTCAGCAACATCATCAACACTTACCCTAGCTGTACTGTGTTCAAGGGAACATTATCCAGTGGAGTTGAGATCAGTGTTGTCTCCACAGCCATCTCATCGAACAGAGACTGGCCCAGGAGTTCAGAAACGTGCTTCAGAAAAAAGGTCTGGGATTCAGCAACATCTTCTATCAGTCAACACAAACAAGTTGCAAGTAGTAAATCTTTCAGTGCTTGTACTTATCTAATCCGGAACCTAATTTCCAATTTCCTTGTGTAGATAGACACAATGTCAAGAGTCAACCACAAGAACTTCGTCAATCTCCTCGGTTATTGCATAGAAAATGAACCCTTCATGAGAATGATGGTGTTTGAATATGCTCCAAATGGCACCCTCTCCGAGCATCTTCATAGTAAATAATATCACTTTTGCATAACCCCCTCGTGCATAGGCATATATATCAGCCTGCGATTGAAGTTCTGATCTCGCAGTCAAAGAGCTG
This sequence comes from Raddia guianensis, assembly GCA_036346415.1. Classification (NCBI taxonomy): domain Eukaryota; kingdom Viridiplantae; phylum Streptophyta; class Magnoliopsida; order Poales; family Poaceae; genus Raddia; species Raddia guianensis. The sequence continues at coordinate 34,260,302 of CM070534.1, forward strand.
GAACATCTTGACTGGGCTGCGAGGATGAGGATCATCATGGGCGTGTCCTACTGCCTCCAATACATGCACCATGAGCTCAATCCTCCTGTTGCGATAAATGATGTGCGCTCTGACACGATTTTAATGACAGATGACTATGCTGCCAAGGTACTGGTTCAGCTACACAACTCATATGTTCAATAAAATGGACACTCCTTAAGTATCTTACCTGTGTTTCAACACACTCAAATCCTCACCTTGAGCATCATGCTACTCATGCTGTTTGTCTAACTAACCACTAATAAAGTAACAATGTCATGTATTATTCTTGTGCAGATTGCTGATGTTGGTGTCTGGAGGGAGGTCGCGGCCAAATCGAAGACTGCAAGGGAGGGCGGCAGCAGCAGCAGCAGTCGTTCTGAAGCTCCCCCCGACCTCATGAGCAATGTGTACTCCTTCGGCGTGCTTCTCATAGAGATCATATCAGGAAAGCTTCCTGAATCCGGCAATCAAGAATCCCTGTGCAGCTGGGTACGATTTTCTCAAGCTCAAAAAACTTCAAAATCCACTTCTCGCATCATAGAATCACTAAAGCCCGTTTACCGCAGGCTGCCGAGCACCTGAGGGACAAGAGCTACAGAAATCTTGTGGACGCGTCTCTGAAGGATCACAACCACAAAGAGCTCGAGTCCGTCTGTGAGGTGATTCAGGAGTGCATTGACCCTGACTCGATGCAGAGGCCAACGATGAGAGATGTCACGGGCAGACTGAGGGCTGTTCTTAACATCTCGCCTGAGGCAGCAACGCCGCGGCTCTCGCCTCTCTGGTGGGCTGAGCTCGAGATACTATCAATGGAGGCAAGCTAGTAGAACGATGTATTACGCTGCGTGGGTTGGGCACCAACCTAGCTAACTCTTAACCTCTCTCTTCACAAGGCTAAGAAGAGCACATATGTATGTATAAAGGATTTATGCTCTTGATCCTATGAACAGCCTGCGGAATGTTATCATTACCGATGCAGGAAATTGTTGTAACAGACATGGTGAAATTAATGTACATGTTGATCTTTACGCAAGAAGGAAGTATATATGATGAATGAGTATTTACACTTCTGATTAGCTCAAGAATTAAACAAGTGACTGGTGATGTCCACTACTATCTTAAACTGTTTAGACGTAAGAAACAATGGCAGTTGCTATCTGTTGCCATGTGTGGTCTCATATCTGTATTATGAAAAAGAATATTATGGTGGCTTTCGTTTTTTCATCTCTGTCATCCACGACTTCTTTATCCAACGGTCGATATATCATAAGTATACTTATATTTATTTATATTCTTTTTTATTCTTTTTTTGAAAAAGTGTGTTGTATTTTTGGAAGCTTTCGATTAACGAGAATGTTTTCTATTCATTTGATTTATTTTTCTATTTTATTAAATCATTCTATATATCAAAGCGCTTCCAGGCCGCCTCCTCGCGCGGCCACGTCGCCTAACGATCGTCGGCCGTCCGATCGTCTCGTCCACGAACATCCAGCCGTCCATACTGTTTTAACTTTTAAAAGAAAAAGTTTCGTTCATTTTCTAACGAGGCGGGCGAATCGTCGGGTTGGCTAGCTGTGCTGCCTTTCAGGGCGTGTTTGGTTCGCGTCCGTCCGCGCCCTGCCAACCGACGGCGTGCCCGCGCGATTTGGCGCTTGTTTGGTCGCGTGACCGTCCGTCGGCGAGAAGCGACCGAGGCGCGGCTCTTCTGATCAACGTCTTGTGAAGCAAAGCGCGGACCGACGATTTCCGCGCCTTTACCGCGCCCGCGCCCGTGACTATGACGGCGCCGGCGTGTTGGCACGGCCGGGAAGGACGCGAACCAAACACGCCCTCAGTCCGCCGACCGCCTTTTTCCCGCGCACGCCCTCGCTCCCACCCTTTTTCCCGCGTACGCGCGCTCCCTCGCGCCCGCACCTACGCTGCTCGTCACAAGCGTTTTTTTTTCCCCAGTGTCCACGGGCCATTGGCCCGTCTACCTTGCTAGTTTGTATTATATGAAGTTCTCTATGGCGCTCATCATAAACATATTTGGGGTAAATGGCATATAGACGCAATATAATCGACAAGTATAGCTAAATGTAAGAGCCAAACTTATTAATCACAACACAATATAATGTTGTGAGAGATTCTTTTAGACACCGTTCTTTTGAGCTGATATGAACGGTTGAACGGCTGATTGGCTAAAATGACTAAATTTCGAGAGCTTCTCAAGATTGTCTCAATATTTAGATCCATTTCATTTAACTTGCTTTTTAAAGCGTTTTGCTTCTTAAAGCGTTAGGACTCACCTTCAAAACAGCGAAAAAACGGACTCAAACAACTCAAAGCATATGTCTTTTCAACACGTAGATAAGTCGTTAAGCTGTTATGCTGAAAAGACTGGGACCTTAATTCGCAGAAGAGCACGAGCACCCAACTAGTACCTAGAAAAACTCGGTAGCTGCATCTAACTTTTGGATGAAACTGCTATGATCATATCCAAATATCTAAAGCGCTCCCGCTGGCGCCCCTCCACCGAGGTGGAGTAGTGAGGCGGGTCCCGAGGCGGCGGCATTGTCGGTTGGGCGGCGCTCCTCGGCGTCGGCCGGCGGCTTTGCCCTCTCCGCGGCGTCTTCGTAGCAGCGGCGACATGCTGCGTCGGTCGTTGGCGGCTCCGCGCTCACCCTCCTCCTCGTTGCCTCCCCCAACCTCGCCGTGCCGGCGTTGCAGGCGCAGTGACGTCGGAGATTCCCTGCTGAGGTGCTCGACGGCGGGACTTCTTCTTGGCGGTCGTCTCTGGCTTCGATTGCAGCAGCGGGAGGTGCCTCTCACACCTGCGGCGGTGCCTCGGATCTGGATCTGCGACGACCATTGTTTGCTACAGCGCGGCTCTTAGTGGGGGTTATTGGGCGAAAGCCCCGCCCATCCTTTGGGCTGGTGATGGCGTCGCCGTCTGGCGTCGTTTTTCTTTCTGGAGGCATCACCATGCCGCCCCCTCCCAATGCCTTGAGTGCTGAAGGCGTCTTCTTTTGCGTTGCTTGTTGTTACTTCTCGCGCGGCGGTGGCGGCTCCTTGCCAAGCATCCTGCGTGAAGAAGGTTTTGGTCCCTGCCGTGCCTCCAACGTTCTTCGAAGCTCCAGGCATGGTGGTGGCGCTGGACCGCTGGTCGTGCATCCCAGGACGCAGTGGTGTCTTTGAGGCCTGAGCATCCTTGGTTTTGGTGGAGGCGCCGACAAGAATTCCTTCATTCCTACACTTTGTGTCCAGTGCGGTGGCGGCGGCTGGCGGCCGAGCTTCTTGTCCGTGCTGTTTTAGGTGGGCCTGGCGTCAATCTTTCGGACTTGCATCCTGTGAGGTGGTGGCGTCTAGTTTGCGTGCTGTCTTCGGCCCTTGGTCGTGCATCTCTTATGGTGGTGACGGTTCATCGTGTATCCCGTATGGTGGTGGCCTGTGGTGGTGACGATGCTCCGTGCATCCCACAAGATGGTGGTGGCTAAGTTGATTCTAGGCACCTTGCTCTCTGACTGTGCATCCCTTGTGGTGGTGGGGTCTGGAGGTTGCTTTGGGTCTGCCTTTTCGGCGATGCGTCTTCCTTGTAACGTTCATCGTACATCCTGTGCGTGGGTTGTGTCTGGCGTCGTCGTGGTGGTGGGTGGCTCCTTGCATTGCCTAGGTGGTGGCGGTCCGTTTTTTCGGCCATGCATCCCTTTCGGCTTGCTAGTGGCTACCGTTCTTTCTTGGTGTTATACTATTTTTTTCTTCTTAATGAAATGGCAGAGCGCCTGCCCCTTTCGTTCAAAAAAAAAATGACTTGTGACATATTCTCGATTGTTATTTCTATTTATGTGCTCAAGATATCTTTTGAGTTTTGTGAACAACGCGAAATGGCAGTTTCTCCTTGAACTTGCTAGCGTTATCACATTCGATGATTCGAAGACTTCAGTTCCTGAGTATCCCCGACTGTTTAATTACATCATCAGGAAGTAGGACTGGTTCAATACCAATAATGCTACTCAGTGATTGACAAATCCTCTTACCAACGCATGATTAATGTTTTCTGGCAATTATATTCATGTCATAGGTGTTGTTTTCTTGCTTGTCTTTGTTGCTCAATGAAATCATGCGCCAATTATTCAGAAGCTACGTGCATCACAAACTTATTGTCGACCGGGCCTACCGAATCAAATCAATCGTGTTGATGCACGTGACAAACAGCCTATCTTTACAAACATTCCACATTGGCACTCGGGGATTGCTTTCATCCACGAGAGTACCAATTCCATATTTTCCAGGTCTAAATTCATTTATGGTTTATGAACCTAATTTGTGACAAATAATGCGAATTAATCTCACGTTTACCACGTGGAATGACACTGACGTATAACTGTAGCAAATGAATTTTCGCTTGTGATTAAAATTAAGAAAGGCAGATAAAAAAAATTAGGAGTATGTAGTCATCAGATATATAGTTTAGGGAACAAAATGCGTGCTTTTATTTTTCTTGGTAAAAACACACGGCTTGACAAGTGTTAAACTATCTATCTGATTACTCTGAAGAAATGATACCCGTTACGTCCACAATTGCCCAATGAAATTGAATGCCTGTTCTTTTCTTATCCATCTCTGCTGCATAATGAAACTATACGTTAATCATTTACCAATAATACAGCAGCTGCATCTGTCAAAACTTATGCCAAGTCGATAATCTTGCGTGGCAGGTGCATCTCCTTAAAAAGCCTCTGAAAAGGCAGGCAGCTTATTCCTTGGCTCCTTCAAAATTGTTGAGGTACATGAGGTTTTTTTTAGAGCGGTAAATCCATAAGAAAGAAAGGGGAGAAGTCATAAAATTCTTATCTTCCAAACAGACACTCAGCGTAATATAGTTTTGGCAGCCTTCAAGGTTGCATCACGTCAAAGATGGCAACTCCCAAACAAACGAATTTTTTTTTCCTTCGATAAGGAGTAAACCCCAATTTATTTTTTAGGCAAAAAAAAAAGTTTCCATTTAATAGCAAGCCCCAACTTAGATTAGGAAAAGTCTATTACTCCCAAACTCGAAGTAACTACAATTGGAAATTATGGATGGCCTCTCACAGTCATATATGGCTAGCAGCCATGCTTGCCACCCCTGTGGCCAATGCCAAGCCAGCTAGTTGCCACATGCTGTCATGCTTAAGAGCTAATCTAGTAATCTACTAACCAAACCCTGAAAACTAACACCTAGTGCCATGCTTAAGGAGCTGATCTACTAACCGAACCCTGAAAATTAGCACCTAAGCTCTGATGAGAAGCTATTGTTTTCGTCCACACAAGGGCAGATGGGGATGGGTTGGAGCCAGGTTAGTTAATATCTGAAGGTGACAAGCTGAGTGCTGCCCTCTGTGAATCGAGTTTCAGCCACCCAAATGTCCCGGCCGTCTCGCTCACCGTCGTGTATCCTGGCTGTGAAAACCCTGACGTCTATGGCGATCCGTTAGGCCAAACTGCGCTCTCGGATTCTAGGCTGAACACAACAATTTTGCAGGAGTTTCATATGAAACAGCTAAATTGCTACTGAAATCAGGAAATTTCTCGGTGTTTGAAAAACCATTTGTAGTGTCGCAAACTCCGGGGGAGGAAAACGAACCACGTCTCAAGAATGGTGTACCACCGAGTGCAGATGTATGTAGGCAACGTGTCATGTGTACACCCCAATAATGCAGATTTGAGGAATTTTATCAGTTAAACGTCAATGCAAAAAAAAAAAAAGATATCGTGACTAAGATGTACTGAAGCAACAGATATATGGCACTTCCATAGATGCAACCAGAATTCACATAGGCGCGTGATATTACTGATTAAGTCTAGATATACACCAGCAAGATGCAGAGCAAGACAGGCTGGTATCAGTTGCATCCAGGTGACAATAGATTTGGACCAGCGAGGCCAAACTCCACGACATATCCTCACACACGCATGGTGCTGAACTTGTCGAACTGACCATTAAAGAAGACCTAACTGTTAAAGTATAAGTGAATTGCCCTCCTTTCCCCATCAGCTTAAGCTTTTGGGTGAATTGGTTAGGGCATGCAGCTCAATATGGTATCAGAGCCAGAGGTCTCGAGTTCGAGTCCTGGCCGGCGCAATTAAATAAGTCACGTCCCTCCTTTCCCCATCAGCTTAAACTTTTGGGTGAATTGGTTAGGGCATGCAGCAACAGCTCATCAGAACTACTTGGCGACGTTTATTCATCAAGCTACCGGATGATCGGCAGCCGGCCAAACCTTCAATGACTGGTGGTGGAATATGCGAAGTAAATTTCATGCAACAGTTAGAAGGAATTTTGATGGCATTGTTATATATACTTGCTGGAATATCTGAAAAGAAAGAAATAGAAGGATCTTCTAAGAAAACGCATATCTTCCAAGAAAACTATGCGTCTTTCTAGGAGGTTATTATGCTTATATTGATTTGCATAATAGAGTTTTAGCGTTTGGTGCTGATGATCATGGCTAAAGGCTTTTCTTCTTAGTGTATAGTGAGCTCGGGGTCGCTGTTTTTGGTTGTGGGACAGTTCTCGTCCATAGGCAGCGACCGTGACCGAGGGCGTGTGGATTTGGTTGCCTTACCAAACCTTTGTACAGTGCCTGTTGTACGTTGTACGTTGTTAATCTCTTATCTCTTCTATAAAGTAATTAGGCAGTGCTCCTGCCAGTTCATTTTAAAAAAAAAAGGTTAGCACCTCATCCACTGTCATGTCTTGTTAAATAAATCAATCATGGATGACCTGCAGTCGCATACTATTTCACATAATTCGTGCCCGGTGTCCATCATGGATGGCGCGTGTAGTAACTGCATTTGAGGTGCTATGGCCTATGGGTGGCAAAACCGAATCTGAAACGCACCTGAGATCCTACAAATAGCACACAGAACTCCAGCCTCTCAACACAAATACCTGGCCTATTTTTAGACGCTCCGCTTCGTCTCCAGGGGAAGAGTGGGTCCTGGCCTCATGTCACAAGGAAAGCTCTAACCACCATAGACTATTTCTCTGCTCTTGTCTTCTTCCTCCTTGGAGCATTCCAAACACACCAGTAGTGTCTTGGCTTCCCCCCCCCAAACTCAGCGCCCTATCTCGTGCCCTTCACCTCTCCTCCCTCTCCCCCTGCCAATACATGGCTCAGGGAGGGAGGAAGATGGGGCATGAAATGGCGCGGAGCATACACTTGTGAACCGTCCCTCCTGTTGCTGCTTGCACCACCAAAATATGCAGCCGATGGAGAAGAAGACCACCATCCTCATGAACCGGTACGAGCTTGGCCGCATGCTCGGGCAAGGCACCTTTGCCAAGGTGTACCATGCACGGAGCCTTGCGTCCAACCAGAGCGTGGCAATCAAGGTCATCGACAAGGAGAAGGTGCTGCGTGTTGGCATGATCGATCAGATCAAGCGGGAGATCTCCGTCATGCGGCTCGTTCGCCACCCCAACATCGTCCAGCTGCACGAGGTCATGGCCAGCAAGAGCAAGATATATTTTGCGATGGAGTATGTCCGGGGTGGCGAGCTCTTCAGCAGGGTAGCCAGGGGCCGACTCAGGGAAGATGCTGCGAGGAAGTACTTTCAGCAGTTGATAGGTGCTGTGGACTTCTGCCACAGCCGCGGCGTCTATCACCGGGACCTCAAGCCAGAGAACCTCCTCGTGGATGAGAATGGCAACCTCAAGGTGTCGGACTTTGGACTGAGTGCCCTCGGGGAGTGCCAGAAGCAGGATGGGCTGCTGCATACGACATGCGGCACACCTGCATACGTTGCACCGGAGATAATCAACAAGAAAGGTTATGATGGAGTAAAAGCAGACATATGGTCTTGTGGTGTCATACTCTTCGTTCTGCTTGCCGGCTACCTTCCATTTCATGACTCAAATTTGATGGAGATGTACCGGAAGATCAACAAAGGCGATGTCAGGTACCCACACTGGTTTGCTTCTGATGCCCGAAGGCTTCTATCCAGGCTGCTCGATCCAAATCCAAGAACTAGGATCACAATCGAGAAGGTGGTTGAGCACCCATGGTTCAAGAAGGGGTACAAACCAGCGGTGCTGGGACAGCCACACAGCTCGAACAGCCTCAAGGATGTCCATGCTGCTTTCAGCACTGACCACAAGGATAATGAAAGCAACAAGGCAGAACATCCAGATAGCCCTTTGAAGCCAGTGTGCTTGAATGCGTTTGACATCATCTCCCTCTCCAAAGGATTTGATCTGTCAGGCCTATTTGAGAAGGACCAAGAGCAGAAGGCAAACTCACGGTTCATGACACAAAAATCAGCATCAGCAATAGTATCAAAGCTGGAGCAGATTGCTGAGACAGAGCGCTTCAAGGTGAAGAAGCAGGACGGACTGGTAAAGCTGCAGGGATCCAAAGAAGGGAGGAAAGGACAACTTGGGATCGATGCGGAGATCTTTGAAGTAACACCATCCTTCTATGTTGTTGAGGTGAAAAAGTCAGCAGGGGACACATTGGAGTATGAAATGTTCTGCAACAAGGGCTTAAGACCTTCACTCAGGGACATCTGCTGGAATGGGCAGTCTGAGGAAAAGCTTCCATCACTAGCTCAGTCGTCACCTCTAACTCAGTCCTCTAAATCGATCACAAGAAATGTCATTTAAGTGTAGTCTCATCAGAGATGCAATTAGAATTCATTTTCCTCTTTCTTTTGTTCTCCTACTTCTCAAAGAGCAGAGACTTTGCTTACTCGAGTATCAGGTTGTAGGACTCTTTGTTGATCATTTTGTCAGTTTTCTTTTGCACTAGCAATTGTTGAACATAAATCTGCAGTTCTTTTCACCAACAGAAGAATAAAGTTTAATAATGTCATTCTTCTAGGCTTTTAGCTGTTGCTTTGGCCAAAATGCCTGCAATAAGGGTAATGAATCTGCTAATAAATAGGTAACATGAATGAATGATTAACTGGTGTAGAAAAGTTCTGAAGATGCCTAAACAAAGAATGGTTAAGTAGCTTTGGTTATCAAAAACACAGAACTGATTCCTCATATATCATATTTTTGGGATGTTATCTTGTGAGCTGGACATTTCCTATTTGTTAGGGTTCAAAATAAATTATGGATACACAGAATAAGGAAAGCAACTTTGAAGAAATGTAGAGAAGAATTTCTTAAGAAAGGATATTGGACCAATTTTATCTTCAACAATTTTTCACTGTGTGTTATGTTCCAGTATTTAGTAGACAGGAATTATTCGTTGGATATCAGAATTGCACAGTGCGCACTCACACCACAAGGAATAAACACTTCTTGTCAAGTAACTTATTTCAAAAAGCTTCCAGTACAAAATCCATTATCAACTTACAGATGATTAAATTATGTGAAATATAGAAGGTGCCATGACCAGAGAGCCAGAGATCTTTGATTTGTTCTTTATACATTAAAATATGAAATCAGTCTTTGGACAACATTCTATTTGCTTGATAATATGAAGTGCAGAATAATGTTCTAATTGAGTAAATATTAGAATACCGTCTGATACAACTCACCACTTACTCCATATTATCCTTAACCACGTAGTTACATAGATATCTGCCCTCCTGATTATTTTTGGTAATAGTTCTCTTGAATCAGATTAGTTTCTTGATCAAGCTTGGCCAGCATGATTTCGTAGGATAAATCCATAGGACAAATCAAGACAAGGCAATTTTCAGTGCACTTTTTAATCAGTGATCTCTCCCAAATTATCATAGCAGTCAAGTAAACAAAAATGTGGATTTCATAGCAGGTAAAACTTGGATTTCATAGCAGGTAAAACACCACGCTCATGATTCATGATCCACCACTCCTTGGCAAAGAAAAGTGAAACACTATTATTCATCACACTGCGATCGAGCAGTTGCAGTCAAACAATTCAGATTGGCAAAAAAGGGTTCTTATCGCTTTATTTCGATATGTCACTACAACACAATACTACATAACAAAAGCAGCATCCCAAAAACCCTAACCGGAGGAGCCAGGGCCTCCTCCGAGGTCAGGGCTTCGCGGCAGCGGCAGCGCTCGCCGGGGCGGGATCCACCTCTACCAACGCGGCGGCGGCGGCGGCCTCCTGGTTGCGCTCGTACTCCCGATACGTGTTGATAGCCTTGGTGCAGATCACTGGGAGAGTGGGGAGGAAAGACAGGCATTAGACGCTCACGGTCAAAGCATGGCGTGCACGGGTGCGTGGACAGAAATAAGGGCGCGTACCTCCGGCGCCGACGAAGTAGAGGAAGCGGGATAGCTTGGAGGCGGCTTCGCCGGCGGCGGCCATGGAGGTGGGGAGCTCGCCGGAGTCGCTTGGAATGGTGGAGGCTAACTGGGCTACGTTTCTCGCTTTTCTCGGCCTTTTCCCATCTTTGTGAACGCAACTGGGTCGCACACGTATGGATTTGTTGAGCTGTGTCAACGGTCAACAGTCGCTGATGGGCCTCATGTGATAGGAAGATGGGCCGGTGTATATGGGCCTTCAGACTACACATTCCTTTTGTCTTCAAATTTTGAGCAACCTATCGGATGTGCTCCCTGACTCCCTCTCAAACAATGCGCGCCACTCATCTAAAAAAAAAATGCGCGCCACTGTTATTTTTCTCCGTTTTAAAAAATTGTTTTGTTTTTAAAGTTATGCATAATATCTCTGCGTTCTAAACAGAGCTGTCTCGCAGATAATCATGTGTTTGTGCTCATCTCCTGTTTGTTTAACGGTTTTGCTTAAACACGATCGCTTTGGTCGTATTGCTTGGCCTTGGTGGTTGGGCCGAAACAAGCGCAAGTGGCCAAAGCGACTGGGCCGGAACCGCTCTCTTTGTTTAATTGCAATCAATTTATCAAAAGTTTAAACTAACAAGAAAAGTAAAAAAAACGGTTTTGCTGCTTCTCGCGACTGATTTTTAAATACTAAGTCTCAGTCAATTTTCACGCTGCTAGATGTTACCGTTAGATCTTTTATATATCCTATAGTGACATTTGATCAACGGTCTAGGAAATCGACTGAGAGATAAATAACACTCAGTCGCCTGATGTGGAGCCAATACCAAAAAAAAAAAAAAATGATCTACGAACCATTTACACGCTTCCAATCGATGGCTGCCTAAGTGGCTAATAGATTTGTTGCTTCGAAGCGGCAGGAACGTAATTATCTCTCCTTGCTATAGGAGGTCGCTCTCATAAACTGAACAAATGCTAAGTGATATATTATTTAACAAATGCTTCAAGAATCAAAAAGCTTCACATAGATAGCCAAACACTAAGAGTTTCGTCCCCATATTTATGGAATCCTAGGCCAAACAACCAAACTCCGAGCAAAATGACGTGAACTAGAAGACAGTTCTCTCAGATCCTCTTTGATTCGCGGTTCCGATACGATTTTAGTTCAGTTTATAAAATTTGTTATTTTTATATAAACCAATTATTGTAAGTTTTGTAATATTTGTTTATGTTTTGTGGGTTTTTTTAAGATCTTAAAAAATATCTTTAAAAAATTTTATAGTCTTTTTAAGCCTCTTTTTAAAAGCACTCATTTTTTTCAAATACAACTAAAACTTAAACCAAATCCAAGATGGTGTCTTACTCAACCCTCCGCCAACCTGGCTTTAGTTAAGAGTTTGGTCAAACGGCTTTACGAGCATTGTCATGGTCTCTGACAAATAACAGTTTATCATAACAGCCAAACTAATCAGAGTGGCAGTACGGTATGATTAGCCCATGCAAAATCAGCTCGCCGCTCGTTCCAGAAGTAGCTAGCAGCATCGAGGGTGCAGCCGTGTGCACCCTACCAACACCTACTTTTAGCTGTGCTATGCTGCGGATTAATATGAAGATTAAGACGTCTAGTTACTCCTACTAATTAGTACTAGCTTTATACTATTTTCATGCAACTCAAAGTACGTACGACCCTAGCTAGTTAATTTATTAATCTGCGTTCTAGTGACACGCGTACAACTGCACTTTAATGTCCTCCTTATGAAACGAACATACGTGTACACTGCACTTTAATTCCGTGGCCGAGTCGCCTGAGTGAGCGCTCCGCGCTCGGCGACTGCGTACGTGGGCAAATGCGAGGGGGCTGAGCATGGGAGCAGGTAAAAGAGAGCGAAAACGTGCAGGACTTTTGATGCCAATTAATCATATATCAATTTGGGGTGTTAATAGTCATGCGTCACGACTCTTTTATGTGGAACTGAAAGCGCAGTGACAGTGAGCTTAAGCTCTAGTTCGTTGGTTTGTCAAATTAGAATTGCTCGGCCACATGTGCGTTTAGGCAAATGAAAATTCCTGGTTCTTATTAGTTATTAAATCTCCGCCCTTGGTACGGAGATGCAAAATAATCACGTATACATTGTGTTCTCACGGTCACAGCTGTCCCAAACCGAAATGTCTCTCCAAACACCGATAATTCTATTTTGTTAAGTTGTCGCTACTGCATTATGTATATTGCATATAGGAGCCTATTCCATTAAGTTTACTTGCGGCATGTTTGAAGTGGCTTAATCTGATCTGTAAAAGAATAAATTTATTTTTTTTGTTTACTCTAGTATTTTTCAAATAAACGAAGTCACCTTAAAAGCTGCTCGATCGTATGAGATGCAGCCTGTAATCTTCTATCTGATCTTATTCATTCACGAAAGAGTGTCTATTGTTAGATTAAATTGGGTTGACCCGTTTAATTTAATTAATTAAAATTCCAAAGGCCCATGTGAAAATATTAGGAGTAATAAAGGTATTAGTACCATATGGGAAATTGAGAGAGGGATTGATCAGCTTAAATAGTTGGGTCTCTCAATTGCGAGGTTAGAAAAGGAAAAGGGCCCGCCACGCGCGCGCGCTGAGCCGAGTCGTGTTGTGACTAGACATGACTTCGCGCTGCGCGAATGCGGAGCGTTTTACCGTTTCTGGTAATTGTTTGGCCGCTTTTAGTACCAGTAACCGTTGATGACTGGTAGTAAATGGTGTCCGTTACGTAACCGACGACTTAATGGCTGGATTGATGACGTCCGTTACGTAACCGACGACTTAATGGTCAGATTAATGACGTCCGTTACCAGTGCTTGATGGCGTCCAGGTTCAACGAACCTTCTCTTTCTGGCGCCTATAAAAGCGTGCGTACCTCGCTCTTCAGAATCACATCTTCTCCTTCGAGAAATTCCATCTGTAGCGCTGCGTTCCTGCCTTCCCCACCTCTGTTTCCTTGCGCACATAAGGAGCCGAGGGAGCAGGCCTCCGGAACCTCGTCCTTCTCGTGGTCCTGCTCGGGACAGAAGGCCGATAATTCTGGCGCCTATAAAAGCGTCCGTACCTCGCTCTTCAGAATCACATCTTCTCCTTCGAGAAATTCCATCTGTAGCGCTGCGTTCCTGCCTTCCCCACCTCTGTTTCCTTGCGCACATAAGGAGCCGAGGGAGCAGGCCTCCGGAACCTCTCTTCAGAATCACATCTTCTCCTTCGAGAAATTCCATCTGTAGCGCTGCGTTCCTGCCTTCCCCACCTCTGTTTCCTTGCGCACATAAGGAGCCGAGGGAGCAGGCCTCCGGAACCTCGTCCTTCTCGTGGTCCTGCTCGGGACAGAAGGCCGATAATTCTGGCGCCTATAAAAGCGTCCGTACCTCGCTCTTGAATCACATCTTCTCCTTGAGAAATTCCATCATGTGGCCGCTGCGTTCTGCCTTCCCCACCTCTGTTTCCTTGCGCACATAAGGAGCCGAGGAGCGAGCCTCCGAACCTCGTCCTTCTCGTGGTCCTGCTCGGGACAGAAGGCCGATAAGGTTTTTGGGGAGCGTTCTCACGCGACTGCTCGAGTTCTTCGTCCCTGGATTGTTGAGAGAAGGCGCCTGTACATCTACACGGCATCGACGTTCGACTGCATCGACCTCTACACTGCATCAACGCTTCTCGGCAACAACTTGTGATCGTCTACATCAACCATCATGGCGGCTGAGAATGTGCAAGTCATTCCTCCGCCAGCGCCTGTGCCTGCGTCTGTAGTGGCTGCGGCTCCGGCTCAAGGGTATATTTGTTTATACCGTACCTTTGTCTTTTTGTTTTTCTGTTCATTAGCCCTTGCGTATGAGATAGATATTTTTATATCTAGTACCTTTGGTCTTGAACTGGAAACTGACAATTGTTTAATTATGATTTACATAATTTTGTGGATTAAAATATTGAGAAAATTCCTAATATTTCCAACATCTACGACTTCTATCAAGACTGAAGTTGCAGACTCGTGGTTTAACGAATCGATTGCATTTCTTGTCCAAATACAGTTTACTGCTACTGCATATCAACAAGAGAAAACAGCTTAACTTAGTTACTCACATGATCTCCTAATTGCACTTCGTACATAATCAAGAGACACATTTTATGATCTCTTATTCTTTTTTTTATTGGTCGACACTAAGCAAGTTTGGACCAAAATTCTAGATGAAATGCAGCATGTAGCCTTCCATGCCACTAATTGGATTGCAAACACCCACGTTGATCTGGTAGCTTGGACTGCTTGGTGGCTTCCATTTCTTTTAGAGCATTTGGATAAATGAGTTAATAGGCGGAATTTGGATGGGTTGGTTGCCTACACCTGGCACATTTGGCTGGAAAGCAATAATCGTATTTTCAATAGCGTCTACTCTTCTCTAAGGCAAACCATTTCTTTTAGAACATCACCAATAGATCTAAGTTAGATCAGTCTAACATTGTAGCAAATTAAATAGATGAAAGTAAAATATGGATAAATAGTAAAAAATTACACTAGATCGATCTAAATTAAATCTAGCTTAACAGTGTCTTTATTACGCAAACTTCAGTTAATAGGCGTTGGGCATCGGAAAATAGTGAAATTATAAGCTAAGCTACTCTTTTTAAGTCCTAGGCCACCCACCTTGGGCGGTCCTGTAAATATTTTTGTTTCTTCAATTTCTTCCTTCTTTAAAGTTCTGCCTTTTTCCGTTAAAAAAAAAACCATCTAGTGAAGCTGCTCGTATGAGGAGTGCAGCTTGTGATCTTCTGATCTGATCTTTATCCATGCATGAAAGTAGTACAGACAAATTCGTTGCATTTCCTTCTCCAAGTACAGTTTACTGATATACAGTATCAACAAGAGAAGATGGCTAATATTTAACCCAGTTACACGCACATGATCTCCTAATTACACTTCGTACATTTCTGACATATTTATCTTTTTTTTCCGTTGCAATAAAACAGTGTCATGGAACCTTCAGAACAAAATAGTATCCACAGCACTACGAAAAAAAAAATTGCGTACGTCTATACGTGTGTACACCATATACATTTCTTGCATACGTACGTATATATGTACGTACAAGAAATGAAGTAAGAAAAAAACAAACGACCGGTCAAAGAGCAGGAGGACGTGCGTGCCATGCATGGCAGCATGGGCGTCGCGATCACAGGCTCCGAGAGAGCTCGTCCGAATCGAGGCATGGCCGGCCGTCGCAGACGAGCTCGCGGAGGCTGGGCTTGAGCCGCGCCTGGAAGAACTCCTCGTACTCGGCGGCGCCGCCGGCCTTGCGCCGCACCTCCACCACGACCAGCTCCGGCGTGAGCTCGTAGATCTCCGCGGCCACCGCCAGCGCCCCGTGCGCGCCCTCCCGCGCGCCGTCCATGCTGATCGATCCGTCGTCCAGCTCCCGCACCGCCATGCCCGCCGCCGCCGCCGCCCCCTCCAGCACCGCCAGGATCCGCTCCACCGGCGCCGCCGACACGAACCGCGCCGCGTGCTGCTGCTGCTGCTCGCCGCCGCCGCTGCCCCCGCCGGCGGAGGCTGCGGCGTCGTCGTCCTCGAACAGCCCCGACAGGTCGAACCCCGGCGAGAACGAAATGATGTCGAACGCGTTCAGGCTTGACAGCCGCCGCATGCTCCCGCCGAGATCGGAGCCCCCGCGCTCCAGCAACGACGGCGCCGACCCGCACGACGTCAGCCCGCCAGCTCTCGCCGGCTGCTCTTGCTCGCCGGACGGAGCGTACCCGCTGTCCGCCGTCCGCGGGGTGTCTGGCGGCGAGGTGGCGGCGGCGCCGTCGAGGTCGAAGCAGGTGAAGGAGCGGTCGTCCTCGACACAGAAGGAGAAGCGGCGGAAGCCGATCTTGAACCAGTCGTCGGCCATGATCTCGTCGACGGTGGCGCGGCGTTGAGGGTTGGTGTCGAGGACGCGGCGGAGGAGACGGATGAGCTCGGGGGAGAACCACCTGGGGCAGCGGAACTCCCCCTTGTAGATCTTGCGGTACATGCCGACGAGGTTGCGGTCCTGGAAGGGGAGGTGGCCGGCGGCGAGGACGAAGAGCACGACGCCGCAGGACCAGAGGTCGGCCATGGCGGCGTCATAGCCGCGGCGGGAGAGCACCTCCGGCGCGACGTACGCCGGTGTGCCGCAGAAGGTGTGGAAGAGGCCGTCGTGGCGCACCTCGTCGGCGACGGCGGAGAGGCCGAAGTCGGAGACCTTGAGGTCCCCGGCGCCGTCGACGAGGAGGTTCTCGGGCTTGATGTCGCGGTGGTACACGCCGCGCGCGTGGCAGAAGGCGACGGCGGAGACCAGCTGCTGGAAGTAGCGCCGCGCGTCGCCCTCCCGGAGGCGGCCCCGCGCCACGCGGGCGAAGAGCTCGCCGCCGCGGACGAGCTCCATGACGAAGTAGATGCGGAGCTTGGTGGCCATCACCTCGTAGAGCTGCACGATGTGCGGGTGGCGCACCCTCCGGAGCACGGCGATCTCGCGCTTGATGTGCGCCGTGAGGCCGGACTTGAGGATCTTCTCCTTCTCCATCACCTTGATGGCCACCTCCTCGCCGGTGGCCACGTTGCGCGCGTGGTACACCTTGGCGAAGTTGCCCTGCCCCAGCATCTTCCCCACCTCGAACCGCCCCAGCAGCAGCGTCTTCTTCCCCTCCCTCCCGCCGCCGCCGCTTCCCTTGCTTCCCATCCGCGCCATTGACAAAACCACCAAGCTCAGCAAGCCAAGAGGAAACTATACTAGCTCTCAAGAATCAATGGAGAAGAGAAGAGAAGAGAAGAGGAGACAGGAGAGGATAGGATGCAAAGATGAATGATGTTTAAATAGAGAATAGGAGTGTGCTACTAGCTCTAAGAAAGGATTGACTTCTTGCTGATGATCTTTGATTCTCATGGGTTTTTCTTTTTCGAGCTGAATTTTTCTTGCGAAAATAATGATTTTCTCGGTACAGTTGTGTCATGTGTGTGAGTGTGATGGCCTTATGGCCTAGCACTAACTTTGGCATGGTGATGTGGATTCATCAGGAACCGTTTGCTGTGGATTGTGATATTATCTTGGCCGTTGGTTCTGAGTAAGGTAGTTGTTGTGCTAGCTTGGAGTGTTCTCTTTTTCTGATTTTTTTTTTTTTTTGGCTTCTGTGGTGACACTGCCAATTAGTTGGAAATTTATTTGGCGTCCGATTTTGGTTGAATAAATATGTGCTCCTTCCTGATCGTTGGCCTAGAAGGTCGGTGTGGCCTGACATTTTCAACATTTCACAGGCGAATTGTTGCTATCCTCCACGTCGGAAAGGGTCGGTGGGGCACCACTTATTAAAGTTATCGTTTGTGCGAGTCCAGAATAATTTTGCCCAAAGTTATCGTTTGTGCGAGTCCAGGATAATTTTGCCCAGAGCCACCTGTGTGGCTGTGTGTCCTGGAGAGTCGACTGTTAAACTCCTCTAAGGATTACAAGTGAAAAATACAGGGAAGCGGGAAAAAGATTTGCCGGATTTCTTTTTGTTAGCTCCAATTTAACTCTTGGCTGTATGTATCTCTCGCCTTATTCCCACGTTTGAGTATCCAGCGATTATTCCAATAATTACATGCCCACCACTTCCACGCTCTCTTCGGTAAGTGCTCTGGGTGAGGAAACCGTCGAGTGGCCCATCACCCCCTTCGGGCCCCACGCCTTCGGGTTCGCTTGATCTTTGCTGATTCTGCTGGGGGGCGCCTGAGCTGCCACCAACTCCCTTCTGAGCTCTTCGATCTGCTGCTCCATCATTCTTCGGTGTTGCAAGTACTCTTCCTTGAGGCGAGGATTTGTGTAGGTCGTCCCTTGTGCCACCTCGGGAGGAACGGGTGGATGCGGCGATTGATCTTGTGGACTTTGTGGAAGGTTTGGTAGTTCTCGTGTTGGATGGGGTGGATCATAGGCGGGCACTGGCTCTTCATGGTTTCTCCTTTCTCCCATTCTGCTGGACTCTAGGACTTCGGGGCGTGATGTCCCGAAGACGGTGGGTGCCTCCTCGGGTATTGCTTCAACTTCACCACTCCCCTCGGGTATCCTTGGTACCATACTCCACCTCGTTCCTCCTTCACTCCTCGTGACGACTCCCGTCACAGTGTCTGCAGCCTCGAGTTCAGGTACTTCGGAGCTGGGTTGGTTCTTACCTCGCACCATCGTCTCCGTTCCGAGGTCCCCACAGACGGCACCAACTGTCGTCGACGTGTCTCGGACAGTGAAGTGTGTTCCCCCGAAGTAGGAGGATCACTGAGAATAAAGGGTTTGGGACTGAAAACAGGAATGGACGAGTAGGAATGGTAATAAAATGCTCCACCCCACTCAGTGGGGTGCTCCTGTATTTATAGGGATACCGGTGATTAGAGTTTACAATGAGAGTACAAAAGGACAACTTTGACCCCCGTACCGAGGCCGTTGATCACTAGATCAACGATCTTTTGCGATACTGTCGACGGTTGAGATAACGATCTCAAGTCGCTAAGGTTCTTTAGAAGTGAGATAGGAGACACGCCGAACAACCACGAACAACAACGAACAGGAGACAGGGGTTTTTATCCTGGTTCAGGCCTCTCGGAAGAGATAATAGCCCTACGTCCAGCCTTTCTTATATATCACAGATGAATACAAGAGATGGCTCGACGAGACGAACAAGTCTCGGCGAGAATATGGGTGTACAAGCGAAAAGCCAGATCAAGTCCCCTCTATACGCCGTAGGGGCCTTGTTTATATAGTACAGAGCAAATCGACCTACCGAGGGAATATCGGGCCGGGCTAACTACGAGATCGTAACGAACTCGACGTGCCAAATATATCCCGAGGTAGATAAGGCATACTCCTAGTCTTGGGGACCACGACTCCTATTCCAATCCGGGAAACCACGTCCGGGTCTTCACGTAGCCGTGCAGAACTCCTGTTCGAGACGGACTCAAACACGATTCCTTGGCCGTTACGCACCATGCCAGCTAGGAGGCTGTTTGGCAGGATGCATATGGGCCAGATAGAACCTTCCAGGGAGCTGGGCCCTAGTAGGCTGCTCGATTGGGCCGTCAGGGAGTGGGCCATGGCAATGGGCCGTGATTTTATCCCCGACAGCTAGCCCCCGAGACTCAAGTGGAAGGATTCACTAAAGTGGGGCCTTCCTCTTGAGACTATAAGTCACGAAGAGGGAAATTTTGCTGCTACAAAGACATGTAACAATCGACCGAACAGGTTAGGGTTCAACCGAACAGGACTCGTTCGGGACCGAGCAAACCCGAGCAACTCTGTTGCACCGAACAGGGAATCACATCCGCTCGAGCAGAGCACTCAGCCTTCAACGCGGACGCTGGAAAAAAGTAACCGTTGGCAGAACTCAACGGTAACTTACTATCATTGCTTGGCAAAAGCAGTGACCGTTTTACCTAGCCGTTCTGATAAAAACTAGCCGTTTTGTGGCAAACCGTTGCAGAGTCTGCGCATATGGGACTATAAAGCTCCCAAGCCGCTCATGACCGACCATTCTGCTCTCGCCTTTACTTCCCAAGCCCTAATTCTAACGCTCAAGACCGAAAGCACCCAAACTCCACCGCTAAACACCTTTCGTCCAACTCTGGGAACTGCTATGGCCAAGTTCGTTAGCTCTAGCGCATCCGAGGAGGACTTGAGAGTTTGGGAGGAAGAGGGGCACATCGACACCGGTAGCTGGTGTAAGATCAAGTTTTAGTATTGATGACAACAGGGACTTCAAGATTAAGGCAAGACAAGACTAGACAAGACAAGACAAAGACTAGACAAGACAAGAGACAAGACAAGACAAGACTAGACAAGACAAGACAAGACAAGACAAGAGACAAGACAAGAGACAAGACAAGACATGACAAGACAAGACAAGAGACAAGACAAGACAAGACATGATAAGACAAGACAAGAGACAAGAGACAAGACAAGAGACAAGACAAGAGACAAGACAAGAGACAAGAGACAAGACATGACAAGACAAGACAAGAGACAAGATAAGAGACAAGACAAGACAAGACTAGACAAGACAAGACAAGACATGATAAGACAAGAGACAAGACAAGAGACAAGACAAGACAAGACAAGATAGACAAGACTGACAAGACACAAGACAAGACAAGACACAAGACAAGACATAAGACAAGACAAGACATGACAAGACAAGAGACAAGACAAGATAAAACTAGACAAGACAAGACATGACAAGACAAGACATGATAAGACAAGAGACAAGACAAGACAAGATATACAAGACTGACAAGACAAGACAAGACACAAGACAAGACATAAGACAAGACAAGACAAGACACAAGACAAGATCAAGACAAGACAAGACAAGAACCTAGGTGCACCCTGTCATGACCAGGTCATCAGGACGCGTCCGATCTGCAAGGCCATGATCGAACACATGGTGGGCATCATTTTTTCAGATCCGGAGTTACACAGTGAGGAGTATCGGACGGCTTCCGATAAACCCGTCGGACGTGTCTGATAAGCCTTTCCAGCCTAAGTCGATTTACTGCTAGCCGTCTGATCTCGTTCCAAGTTAATCTCATCCGTCCATTGGCCCAGCCTGAACCCTATAAATAGGTGGGATTTCGTGGGGGAGACTTGAGTGAGCTCATTTGTTCATCCCCAAGCTTTGAGAGAGTGAGAGCTCCTCCCTAATTCATCCTTCATCTCCCTAGATCCAACATGAGAAATTGAGATTGAGAGTAGGAGAAGAAGAGGAAGAAAAAGAAGCCATACCTTGCCTCCTCCGGTCATCCCCGAAGTTCTTGAGCCTTCCCCATGAGTTCTTGGCATAGCTCGATGGTGGGAGAGGTGGTGGTCTAGTTGTGCTTCCGATATTATGCTCTTGGATTTCTTGTCACCGGGATTCAACTCCACCACAAGCTTTATCGACACGTGAACCACAAGCAAACCCACCAACGTGGTGGTCATCGGCTAGGCGTAGCCGGTGCATCGTCTTCTCCGGTGCGTCGGAGATGTGCTAAATCCTCGGTGTGCTCGAGGTCGACTTCGCCTGTGAAGTCGGGTGTTTCGGGGTCCTTCGCGTGTGAAGGCCGCCGATTCTTGTACAAGTTGGAGTTCCTTCCGATGTGTTCGAGAGCGAACTTCTTCTAGTGGATTGAGGATTAGGGACGAAAGGGTCCGGGCTTTCTGTGTGGCGAGCTTCCTCAGCGAGTAGGTGCTTGCACCGAACTTCGATAAAAAGATCGGTTTGCCCTCTTGCCTCCTTTATTATTCGCACTTGTGTTTACTTCCGCTACTAGACTTGTGTAGGGCTCATTCGCTAGTTGGGTGCTTAACTTGACTAATTGACCAAGTTCAACAAGCGAATAAAATTAAAATAGTCCGATTCACCCCCCCTCTCTGCCTTAGGTCCCTTCAATTGGTATCAGAGCATAGGATCTCTAGAATTTGCTTAACCGCTTAGAGATGGCCGAAGGGGATAGCATTGCTGCTAATAGTGTTCCTTTGTTTAGTAGGTCACACTTTGTATTTTAGAAAATTCGCATGACCACATATCTTCAGTCTATGGGTCCGGACATTTGGGATGCCGTTGAGAATGGCATTGTTATCACACGCACTGAAGGTGTACCTCTCACACCTAAACAAAAGAAACTTTCTGCTAATGACGCTAAGGCTAAAAATGTTTTGTTCACTGGCTTGAGTATGGAGGTATTTGAGAGGGTTAGTAATCTTGCATCTGCACATGACATCTGGACCACACTCATAGAAATTCATGAGGGAACCGCTTCTGTCAAGGAGGGTAGATTAGTGGTGGTTAAGGAGAAATTTGATCGCTTTGAGATGCTTCCAAATGAAAATGCTAATGATATGTATACTCGACTTAACCCCATAATCAATGAGCTCAAGGGCTCGGACTCTCTATGCCGATATTGATGTGTGCGGGAAGATGATCTGGATCTTGCCAAGACAAAATCTGCGACATCATCACCTACATGTCCAACAGTGGTGATGTGGACAAGATGACCCCCACTGCCTTCTTGAGCAAGCTGAGGGCTCATGAGATGCTCATCATCGAGCCCACAGCTACTCCTGTCCCTGAGAAGAACAAGGTCATAGCACTCAAGGCAACTGGACACAAGTCAAGTGACAAGTCTTCCTCATCCAAGACTCAAGAAGGAACAAACTTCTTTCCAAGTGAAGCAGCTGAGGAGATTGTGGCCATGATTGGGAGACGCTATGGCTTGAGGAAGCCAGGCAAGAACCCACACTCTAACTATCGGTGCTTTGAGTGTCATGAGAAGGGTCACATTGCTTCCATGTGCCCTCGAAAGGACAAACTCAAATATGAGAGGGCCAAGCAAGATAGTGATGATGATAAGCCAAAGAACAAAGAGAGGAAGCACAAGGACAAGGATAGCAAGAGAAGCTGGAAGAAGACCGAGTTCAAGGGCACCACCAAGCAAGAAAAGAAGCTGGCATTCTTTGGAGAGTGGGCCACAGATGAGAGCTCCAGTGACACACCTGCCTCCGAGGATGAGGAGAATGGTCAAGGACTTGCCACCATGGCAATTGTTGAAATGACACCGCCGCTTCCATCCCTTCCTCCAAAATGCTTGGTGGTCATCCCAGAACCACAAGAACAAGTATGGTATTCTGATGGGGATGAGTCTGCTTCCTCCACTACTTCTACACCAAAGGCTTCATCACCACCAGCTACCTCACCGAAGTGCTTGATGGCACGACCCTCCACTGAGGTATCAAACTTTGATTCTGACTCTGATATTGACTGGGATGATGAGACAACTAGGTAGCATGTGCTCAAATTGGTTGACATTGTGCAGAGTGAAACCTTGAGAGCTAAAACTCTTCAAGAGTCTTTAAATTCTTTGATTGCTAAGCATAACTCTCTTGAGACTGAGTATGACATCTTGCATGGTGATAACATTAGCATGAGTAGGAAGCTAAATGTTCTAGATGAAGAGCGTAGGGCAAAGAATGAAAATGAAAAGGATCTGTTAGCAACCATTTATGAGCTTAGGGCTAAAAATGAATCACTTGTTGTTAAGACTGCTTCTGTTGATGGCTTGCCTATTGTATCTTCTTCTAGTGATTTGAATGTTGCTCCAGCTTTAATTGTGCCTCCTGTCATGACACCTTTTACTGGCACTGTTACACCTGCAATCACATTAGCCGCTGTTAGCAATGATCTCTCTTCTGAATGTGTCATGATTGCTTCTACTACTAGCATTGTTGCTCCTATTGTTGAAACATGTGCTAAATGTTCCATGATTGCATCTAGCTCTAGTGGTTCCTCTAATGTAGCTGTTGAGTGCACTCCTGATACATGTAAATTTGCACTAGCCGCGAGAGAACTTGCTATTGAAAATGCTGAACTCAAGGCCAAGTTTAAGAAATTTGACAAGGGTCTTGGCAAGTGCTATGAGGGTAGTGTTGCTTTGAACAAGATGCTTGAGAAACAAAGGAAACTGACCCATAAAGACGGCTTGGGTTTCACCCCTGATCCTAAGGGAAAGAAAAAGAAAGGTTCTCAAGCATCTTCCAAGAAGCAAAACTCCTCTCATGCCCAAATCAAGAGTAACAACATTGGGTCTAAAAATGTGAACACTAGAAACAATGCTCCTAGGAAGCACAATGAGCACAACACATGGCAAGGATCTCCTAGGCACTATAACTCTACATGGAAACCTAGGAATCAATATGCTTGGCAATACGCTCCTAGGTACAACAATAGGAATGGTCCTCCCATGCATTACAACAACTGGCAAGCTCCCATGTTTCCCACCTGGTTAGCTCATCCACAAATGTTCTGGAATGGTTCTCCTAGACAAAACTTTGATAGACAAGCTCCAGCTGGGAACCAAAATAGGAACACTCACAAGCACACCCAACCCAAGCTTCCAAGAGCTCATGCTGAGTTGTATGATCATTACTTGCTTAGGATGAATGACAAGGGTAAGGTGGTTGCTAGATATGCTGGTTTGAGGGCTGATAATGAGCATAAGGCACATGTTTGGGTGCCTAAGTCTTTGATTGATCGATTTGCTCCTGTTGCATTTGGTTTGAAGGCTAACCCTCGGGGACCTCCTGTGTGGGTCCCTGAGTCACAAAAGTGATATCTTCTTAATGCAGGTGAACTACCGGAGTGGTGGGTGCCATTGGATTATCGACAGTGGGTGCACTTAACACATGACCGGCAACCCCCGGTTGTTCACCTCAATAGGGGAGGAAGGCAACAACATTCCCCCCAAGGTCACCTTTGGAGATGGAAGTAAGAGCAAGGTGGTTGGCACAGGGAAGGTAGCAATCTCTTCAGATCTTTCAATTGATAATGTGCTACTTGTTGAGACTTTGAATTATAATCTTCTCTCTGTTACCCAAGTATGCGACTTAGGGTTCCATTGCAACTTCTCATCTGAGGGAATGATGGTTTTGGATAAAAATGAGAAAACTGTGTTCAAAGGCTTTCGTTTTGAAAACTTGTTTCTTGTGAACTTTAATGAGCCTGCCGCATCTATCTCGACTTGCCTTATTGCCAAGTCTCTCTTGGTTGGCCTTGGCACAGGCGTCTTAGGCATGTGGGCATGGCTAATTTGAAGAAACTTTTCAAAAACGATTTGGTTTTTGGGGTGCAAGATGTGACATTTAAGAAAGACAAGCTTTGCAGCGCCTGTCAGGCCGGCAAGCAAGTGGCAAGCTCACATACTACCAAGAATGTCATGTCTACATCTCGACCTCTCGAGCTTTTACACATGGATCTTTTCGGGCCAACAAAATATGTGAGTATCGGGGGAAATCTCTATTGCTTGGTCATTGTTGATGACTTCTCCCGATACACTTGGGTTTTCTTTCTACCTGACAAAACCCCAACTGGGGATATTTTCAAAAAGTTTGTAAATAAAGCCCAAAATACTTTTGATTTTACCCTCAAAAATGTGAGAAGTGACAATGGAACTGAATTCACTAACACCTCTGTTGAGTTGTTTTGTGATGAGCTAGGGGTTGATCATCAGTTCTCAGCCACATACACACCTGAGCAGAATGGTGTGGTTGAGAGGAAAAACAGGACACTCATCGAGATGGCAAGAACAATGCTCAATGAGTTTGGAACCTTTGGAGTGTTCTGGGCTGAGGCAATCAGCACAGCCTGTCATTGCATCAACAGGCTGTACATTCACAAGCTTCTCAAGAAGACTTCTTATGAGCTGCTTGTGGGAAGACGACCAAATGCCTCCTACTTCAGGGTATTTGGATGCAAGGTCTATATCAAGAAAAAGAGGGAGCACTTGGGCAAATTCCAAAGCAGGGTGGATACAGAGATTCTCTTGGGATACTCTTCCAGAGGGATCTTTACAGGGTATTCAATGAAGGAAGTGGTCAGATTGAAGAATCTTGTGATGTGAAGTTTGATGAATCAAATGGCAGTCAAGGTCAGCATGAAAATCTGGATGATGTTGATGGAGAGCCATTGGCAAGAGCAATGGAAGAAATGCAAGCTGAAGATATGAGGCCTATGGAAGCTCCTAGGGTGAGTGAGATAGTTACACCACCGCTCACACCTGAGCTTGTGTCAGACTCAGGGAGAGCTGTGCCTCAAGACAGTTCAAGTGAGGAACCATCTTCAATGACAGAGACAGCTGATGAGCAAGATGGAGAGTCAGTGGAGCAGTCAAGTGGACAACCTTCTCAGTTGATTAGAACCCATCATTCAATTGCTCGTGATCATCCATCTGATCAAGTGATTGGGGACCTAACTCAAGGTGTCCAAACAAGGTTAAGAACAGCTGCGTTCAGTGAGTTCAGTGGCATGGCTAACTTCTGTGAGCACCATGCTTTTGTGTCTGACTTGGAGCCAAAGAAGGTGGAAGAGGCATTGGCTGATCCTGATTGGATAAATGCCATGCATGAGGAACTGAACAATTTTGAAAGGAATCAAGTTTGGACACTTGTGGAGCGACCCAAGGATTGCAATGTGATTGGTACCAAATGGGTCTTTAAGAATAAGACAGATGAGTTTGGAGTGATTGTCAGGAACAAGGCAAGACTTGTGGCTCAAGGCTTCACACAGATTGAGGGTGTGGACTGTGGAGATACTTATGCTCCTGTGGCCAGACATGATGCAATTAGGCTGCTTATGGCGTTCTCTACGTCACAACATTACTCTTAAGCAGATGGACGTAAAGAGTGCCTTCTTGAATGGCTACATCGAGGAGCTGGTGTATGCTGAGCAACCTCCTGGGTTTGAGGATCCAAAATACTCCAACCATGTGTTCAAGTTATCGAAGGCTTTGTATGGGCTCAAGCAAGCTCCCAGGACTTGGTATGAAAGACTTAGAGACTTCCTCATCTCCAAGGGCTTCAGTGTTGGACGAGTAGACTCTACTCTCTTCACCAAGGTGGAAGATGGACACTTGTTCTTGTGCCAAGTCTCGTCGATTTACATCATATTTGGGAGCTCAAGTAGCAAGATGGTGCAAGACTTCAGTGAGATGATGGCAGCTGAGTTTGAAATGTCAATGATGGGTGAGTTGAACTTCTTCTTGGGCTTTCAAATCAAGCAACTAAAGACTGGGGTGTTTATAAGCCAAGAGAAGTAAACTCTGGATCTCCTGAAGCGCTTCGACATGGACGGATGCAAGCCAATTCGGACCCCAATGGCTACAAACGGCCACCTCGACCTCGACATAGAAGGTAACCTTGTGGATCCCAAGCTTTACCGTTCCATAATCGGTGCATTACTTTACTTAACAGCATCTAGGCCGGATATCATGTTTAGTGTGTGCATGTGCGCTAGATACCAGGCCTCCCCTAGAGAAATGCATTTGAAAGCTGTCAAAAGAATTTTCAGATATCTAAAATTCACTCCTAGCATAGGTCTCTGGTTCCCTAAGGGTGCGCGGTTTGAGCTGCTTGACTATTCTGACTCAGATTATGCCGGATGCAAGATTGATCGCAAAAGCACTTCAGGAGCCTGTCACCTACTTGATAGATGTCTGGTGTCGTGGGTATCAAAGAAACAGAACTCCGTGGCGCTATCTACTGCTGAGGCTGAGTATATAGCGGCGGGGAGTAGTCTTATAAAATTCTATTCCTGACACAATCCTTACTTGACTTTGGCGTAAAACTTGACCACATGCCTCTTCTGTGTGATAATGAGAGTGATGTGAAGATAGCTAGCAACCCGGTTCAACACTTGCGCACCAAACACATTGACGTCCGACATCACTTCCTTTGGGATCATGTGATGAAGGGCGACATCGTGATTGGATCTGTGCGTACGGCGGACCAGCTTTCTGATATCTTCACCAAGCCACTAGATGAGACACGCTTTTGTAAGTTAAGAAATGAACTGAACATATTAGATAGGTAAAATGTCGCCTGAGTTGGTCGTGGGAACATTGTGTGTGAACTCGCACAATCATATGAACTTGAGACAATCTTGGAGCTTTGCAAATTCTACTTGATTCATACTTTGTTCAATGCATCTCCATTTGCACTTGATAGCTAATCTCAAATTGACTGTCATCGTGCTCAATAGGTGCTCTAATTAACACATGGTAATAATTCTTCACATGGAGTGAGTGTTAGATGTGTTAAAGCCATGGGTATCTTTTATAGCTCATCTCTATGAGAATGACCTAGTGCTTCTAGTTCTAGTCTTGCTATTCATTGTGTATATTGTTTAATACCTTGACTAGATATGAGCACCTTTGTTATGAAAATGTTGAGCAATCTAAAAATGTGCAAAAAAAAGGGGGCAAAAGTAAGGCCAAAAGGCCATCCTTGTTCTCACCAATGTCTTCCCAGCTGAGACAGCTTGCCATTGCACTAGGCATGAACTTAGGGGGAGCTTTGGATGACCAAGACACTAAATCCTTGAAAGGTAATGTTTGGCGATGTCGCCTACGGTTTTGAGACATGGAACTTAAAAGAAATTTTTTTTAGATTCAACTCTTTGACTTGGTGTAGCACTTGTGCATATTTGAACATGCTTGTACTAGGTGCTAGTTTGCATCAAGAGACCTCTCCTAGTGCATGAGCTTACTAGATACTCATTGGCTTTGATTCCTCTACATCCGGCTCTAGATCTTAATTCTACTTACACATCACTCAAACATGAGCCTCTATTGTGTATTGTGATATTTGATCTAGAAATAGTCTTGAATTTGCAATGTGGTGGATAACTTGGCATGATTAGAACTTGTATAATCTACAAAGTTCTTGAGTATTGTTTCCTTTTTTCATGTGCTTGTTGATTGCCCTTTGTGGTTATTGATGACAAAGGGGGAGAAAAATAAATGAGTGGCAAGCAATGGGGAGAAAAGTGAGTAGAACAGTGGAAAATATGACAAAGGGAGAGAAATTGTAAATTTTGTAAATCTGTGTGTTGCTCACTTGATAGGCAATGACCTAGGGGGAGCTAGGTGTTAGTCTTGCATTGCATTGCACTTCAATTGATCTTATGCCTAGTTGTTATTTCAAGTGAAGTAATCTCAATTGGTATCACTCTTGATGGAACTAACCCACTGCACGAGACACACATTTGCTTGTTGAGTTAGCTATGCAGGAGACTTACAGGTGTTGTCATCAATTACTAAAAAGGGGGAGATTGTAAGATCAAGTTTTAGTATTGATGACAACAGGGACTTCAAGATTGAGGCAAGACAAGACTAGATAAGACAAGACAAAGACTAGACAAGACAAGAGACAAGACAAGACAAGACTAGACAAGACAAGACAAGACATGACAAGACAAGACAAGACATGACAAGACAAGACATGATAAGACAAGAGACAAGACAAGACATGACAAGACAAAAGACAAGATAAGACAAGACAAGACACAAGACAAGACATAAGACAAGACAAGACAAGACATGACAAGACAAGAGACAAGACAAGACAAGACTAGACAAGACAAGACATGACAAGACAAGACATGATAAGACAAGAGATAAGACAAGACAAGACAAGACAAGAGACAAAACAAGATAGACAAGACTGATAAGACACAAGACAAGACAAGACACAAGACAAGACATAAGACAACACACAAGACAAGACACAAGACAAGATCAAGACAAGACAAGACAAGAACCTAGGTGCACCCTGTTATGACCAGGTCATCAGGACGCGTCCGATGCCGGCTGCGCTCACGATCGAACACATGGTGGGCATTGTTTTTTCAGATCCGGAGTTGCACAGTGAGGAGTATCGGACGGCTTCCGATAAACCCATCGGACGCGTCCGATAAGCCTTTCCAGCCTAAGTCGATTTACTGCTAGCCGTCTGATCTCGTTCCAAGTTAATCTCATCCGTCCATTGGCCCAGCCTGAACCCTATAAAT
Source organism: Raddia guianensis (assembly GCA_036346415.1). Taxonomy (NCBI): domain Eukaryota; kingdom Viridiplantae; phylum Streptophyta; class Magnoliopsida; order Poales; family Poaceae; genus Raddia; species Raddia guianensis. Next base: position 34,289,898 of record CM070534.1, read on the forward strand.
AGGTGGGATTTCGTGGGAGAGACTTGAGTGAGCTCATTTGTTCATCCGCAAGCTTTGAGAGAGTGAGAGCTCCTCCCTAGTTCATCATTCATCTCCCTAGATCCAACATGAGAAATTGAGATTGAGAGTGGGAGAAGAAGAGGAAGAAAAAGAAGCCATACCTTGCCTCCTCCGGTCATCCCCGAAGTTCTTGAGCCTTCCCCATGAGTTCTTGGCCTAGCTCGATGGTGGGAGAGGTGGTGGTCTAGTTGTGCTTCCGATATTGTGCTCTTGGATTTCTTGTCACTGGGATTCAACTCCACCACAAGCTTCATCGACACGTGAACCGCAAGCAAACCCACCAACGTGGTGGTCATCGGCCAGGCGTGGCCGATGCATCGCCTCTTCTCCGGTCGTCGGAGATGTGCTAAATCCTCGGTGTGCTCGAGGTCGACTTCGCTGTGAAGTCGGGTGTTTGAGGTCCTTCGCGTGAAGGCCGCCGATTCTGTACAAGTTGGAGTTCCCTTCCGATGTGTTCGGGAACGAACTTCTTCTAGTGGATTGAGAATTAGGGACGAAAGGGTCCCGGGCTTTCCTGTGTGGCGAGCTTCCTCAACGAGAGTAGGTGCTTGCACCGAACTCGGTAAAAAGATCGGTTTGCCCTCTAGCCTCCTTTATTATTCGCACTTGTGTTTACTTCCGCTACTAGACTTGTGTAGGGCTCATTCGCTAGTTGGATGCTTAACTTGACTAATTGACCAAGTTCAACAAGCGAATAAAATTAAAATAGTCCGATTCACCCCCCCTCTCGGCCTTAGGTCCCTTCAGCTGGAGGCTGCCCGGGGAGGAGGAAACTCCGGAGCCGCTCGAGGGAGAGTTCGTCAACTTCGAACAGTTCGCACTGTTCGGGTTGAGATCTTCCGAGAGCGACTTCGTCGAGACCTTCTTGAACATTAGCGGATTGGAGGTGGCGAACCTCAATCCGAACAGCATCCTCCAGATGGCCGTCTTCGCACACCTGTGCGAGGGCTATCTGGCATTGATCCGCCGGTGCTGTTCCTCCATTACTATACAAGAACGAGGAGCAGCCCGCCGCTTCATCTTTGGTGCTACTACCTCAAGCTCCGGCCATCGCCGACGACGCCGTGCACGTCGCCCGCCGCCGCTGACTCAATGGGCGCGTGATGGACGAGGTGGTTCTACACCATGGAGCGACGACAAGAAGCTCATCTTCACCGGAAGGCGCCGTGAAGGAACACCGATGCCTCGGCGGAGATGTCCGCCGAGGATTGGTACTTGACGAGGAAGATTGCCTCCTCGTGAGCCTCGGGCTTCTGGCGGGGAGATCATCCGGACTTCACAAATAAGGATCTGCCCTCGAGGAGAAGACCCTATCCCTTCTATAAGATAGAGGGATGGGAAGACATCTCCAGAGAGAGCACGGGTAAGTGCCTTTAAGACTCAACCTTTCTTTGATGCTTCTTCCGAACAGAAACTGAGAGAACTTCCTGTTCGGACAGAGAAACCAACCGACGCATGGGTGACCGAGCGGGTCAACGCCATGCTGAAGGCAGCCAGGAAGGACGGCGAGGTCACCGGTGAGGTGGCTTACACCTGTCCACAGAACGTGCTTGTCCGTCTGGTAGAGGTAAGTTGCTCAACCTCGCTGCGTGTTGATAAATTCGCCTGTCAGAATGTTAACATTCCCATTCCGAACACACAGGAGGACCAGCTGATCCTTGGAGGGATCGTGGAGGAGCTCTCTGGATCGGAGAAGGAGAAAGTGAAGAAGGGCAAGGCCAAGGTGTCCACAAAGCCCAAGGCGGCGGCCGAGCCAACGTGGAGCTCACCGCGTCACGGCGGCCGCCTTCCCTCGAAGAAGCCTGGTGTGGCGACGGAGCGCGTCGAGCAAACCGAGCGCGTGCGCGGCCAGCCAAGCGGGAAACGACCAAGCTCCTCCCTCCTCGCCGAGCAGAGCGACGAAGAGGTAAAGACATTGACCCTCCGCTTAAGCGACTGCCGCAGCTCACCCGGGCGGTTAGCACGGCCAGCATCAGTCGCCGAACAGAGAAGGCTCGAGGAGGAAGTCGCGCAAGGAGAAGCTTCTTCGCAAGGCGAGAAAGCGCCACCAAGAGGAGCTGAGCTCATCGCCACGAGCGTCCGGGGGCCGAGACGAACAAGGCGTCAAGGAGCTCCCGAGGAAGAGGCGGAAGGTTTTGGCGAAGAAGATCAAGATCAAGCCCTCCACGGCAGGTATGTTGCAATAAAACTTTCGTCTTTTACAATTTCCCTAACCGCACCAGGCTCAACCGTTCTCTTTTTCATCAGCTGCCCAAGAGGAGATTACCACGGACGACGTCGACGAGGCGATCGAGCGATCTCTACTGCCCGAGCACCTGCACGGTGCGTCGCGGGCAGTGAGGTTGGCCAGCCTCAAGGACAAGCTGTCAGCATGGAGCCTGCTCCCGCCAAGTTCCGGCGACCAGCTCGATGCGCTGAAGAGCGCAGTGGAGCGGCTGGAAGCGGAAGGGCGGCGGCGGCGGCTCACGGATAAGCGGGCCAAAACGTTAGCCTCGCAAGCTGCCCGAGTGGGACCGAGCAGTCCTCACGGCACTTCGTCGCAGGGCGCTTGTCCCCGAGGCGACGGAGGCGACCAATGAAAGGTATGAAATCCCGCCGCCAAGGAGCAAAAAAACCCACTAGCGAGGCGCATGTTGCCCCGCCAAAGTTACTGATGCCGCCCGATGGAGCGGCTCCGACCTTGCCCGAGGGTAATCGGGCAGAAGAAGAAGAGGGGCAGGAGCGCGAGGGTGAAAGTTCTTCGCCCGCCGCTCCTGCTCCTGGGCAAAAGCGCTCCGGCAAGAAGAAGGTGCAAAAAAGACGGCGACGAGGGAGACGCGCCAATCTCATCCCGCACGAGCGAGGCTTCGTGACGCATGGTCTCGAAGATCGCTTACGCCGGGGACTGAAGCGCTGACTCAGCAAGGTAAGTTCCGAAACCAACCTGGTCCAGTCGGGCAACATCAGAGCGAAGTGGTTAACTTGTCTTCTCTCTCAGGTCCTCAGAGATACCATGGAGGAGCTCGAGGATGGAGTCACCGTTGAACGGAGCGCCGTTCTCGCGGGTTTCCGAGAGCAGCTCCGAATGAGGGGGCTCGAAGAGGAGCCCTCCACGCCAGCCAAGAGCCGGAACAAGTTGGCGGTGAAAATAAAGAAGTTTAAGGCTCGGTTGACCGAGGAGAGGCAATCCTCGGGGGCTCTTCGGGAAGAGGCCGAGGAGCTTCGCGCGCAGGCCGCAAAGGCGAGCGTCGCGGAAGGTGAGCCAGGCCGCACGAAGTGGCTGGAAGAGCAGCTCCACGACGTGTCCGAATAGCGAAGCCGCCGTGAATCGTAAAGCACTCGAGGCCCACTCGCCAAGAGAAGTCGACTTCATGACTCCGGAGAAAATCTCCACCCCTGGGCGCCACAGAGGAGGCCGAGGAGATGCGTGGGCTGGCCGCAAGGACTAGCACCATGGAGAAGAGGGTCGAGGAGCCGGACGAGCAGCTCAAGACCGCCGAGCAATGAGCCACCAGAGCGAAGATCTGGCCGAGCAACAAGGGCCAAGACCAAAGAGGTCGAGGCTCTCCGCGTGAAGGCAACGAGCAGCCAGAACAACAAGGAGGAATCCGACCGTCTCCGAGCTGAGGCCAGAGAGGGTTTTAAGGCCCAAGGGGAAGTCCTGCGCCTCAAGGAAGTGGTCGAGGAGCTCAAGGAGCAACTCGCTTCCAAGTAGTCAGAGGGTCAGAATCTAAAGGACTTTTATACCTGCAAATTTTGTTAATGAAGAACTTACCTTTTTCCTGCAAAAAAGAGTAGCAAAAGACAAGAACGAACAGGAAACCAAGAGCGGGGCACGAAAGCGCTAGAAAGTTTAAGAAAACCGGTAGAGAACGCTTAGCCTAACTCCCACCCCGTTGCATCTGCCGAAAACCTCGAGTTTATGAACTCGAGCAGTGCACAAGAAAAAGTGCGACACCTAGCCCGATGCACGGACGGTGCTCGAAAACCCGAGTTTGCGATTCGAGCACGTCGTGAGAGAGTTAGAGCGACACCGTATCCCGATCGACTTATCCCAAAAGCGCTTTCGGCGACGTAAGTTAGGCGATTTCAAAGGTAACCGAACAAGGAAAGTGCTCTGCCGGAGAGCTTACGAGAAGAGACTTTGCTGTGGTCGTGCTGTGGTAAGTGCCTCTGCCGCGGAGGGTTTACGAGAGCAGACTTAGCCGCGAGGCGAGAAAACCTTTTTACGCAACCTTGAGACTTGAGTTGAGAGACTTGTTGAAACTGGATACGAGCAGGAAAAAAGTCTTAAGATTGCGGAGCCAAGTGTTCGCAAGGCCGGGCAGCCATCAAGTGTTACCAGAGAGAGGGTAGTCTTGACAAGACAGAGGTGTGAAAAAGGCCTCAGAAGACCGTGAAAATTTCACTATTAAATGGATTGAACTTGACATGGAGCCCGACAGACTTGGACGAACAAAGGCGCGACGTTTGACAAAAAGCGCGAAGCTAAGCAAACATAGAAAGACCTACACAAAGAACTTCGAAGCTGGTCGATGTTCCAAGTCTTTGGTCACTCTCTCATCCTCCATTGCCATGCGAACGGCCCGGGCGGCGCAAGGAAACGACCGTGAACGGACCCTCCCAACGGGGAGTTAGCTTGTTAGCATTGGACAGGTTCTGGACATGACGCAGAACGAGATCGCCCGCCTGCAAAGCCCTTGGTCGAACTGATTTGGCAGCGTACCGGTGAAGATCTTGTTGGTAGCGCGCCATTCTGACTTGTGCCCGGTCGCGTGTGCCTTCGAGGAGATCGAGATCGAGTAGGCGCTCTTGCTCGTCGTCAACCAAGTTGACCGAGCTCGTGCGAGGCAAACCGAGTAATATTTCGGCGGGCAGGATGGCTTCTGCACCGTAGACCAATTAGAAAGGAGTTTCCCGGTTGCCGTGGCCGAAAGCGAATCGCCTGAGGACGGAAGGAACTTCGTCAACCCAAGTCTTGTTGTGCTCATGAGTGCAAATAACACGCCCGCTTGATACCTCGAACGATCTGTTCGTTAGCTCGCCGATCGCTCCATTGCTCGTGGATGTGCCACGAGGCGGCAGACTTTGGTGCCCAGCTTGTTCGCAGATTCTCGAATAGCTCGCCGAACTGGTACCGCTATCGGTGATCAGCTTATGGGGAATCCCAAAGCGCGTGACCACGTTGCTTTTGAAAAAGCGAACAGCCGTTTTGGCGTGAAGAGACGACACGTGCTCTGCCTCAATCCACTTTGTAAAGGTGTCGATGGCGACGAGCAAGTGTGTCCGGAGACGTGATAGAGGGCTTGTGAAGGTGCTCGACGAGCACCCCTGCCGGAGCAGGTTCGCGTGAGGATCTGAACTTGGACAGTTGGTCGGCCAAGAAGTTGTCCTTCCTGGGCACGAAGAGCACCTCGAAAAATCGAAAGTGCCGCCCAACTTCCTCACCTCAACCGTATCGCGCCATTGAGTCATCGCAAGACCGATACTCCTTGTTTACGGTTGATGACCACCGTGAATCTCCTTCACGCTTAGTCGTTGGACACCGAGCGACTTGCACGCTCTTAGTCCCGCGAGGAGGGCCTCAGACTCCGTGGCGTTGTTAGTCGCCGCAAAGTGTAGTTGGATAGAATCTCGGGTTGCTCACCTTGAGGGAGATGAGAACAAAACCAGCCCCGAAGTTTCCGGTCTGCGCGAGCCAAAAAACATGGTACAAGGGGGTCATCGGGTTGCTCGGAGCTTCACGGGATTTGGGCGGCGTGTCCATTCGGCGACGAAGTCACCAAGACACAGGACTTAATAGCGATTCGGGCGAAAGAAATGAATATCAAATTCTGCCAGTTTCATGGCCCATTTAGCTATACGTCCGTCAGCTTCCTTGTTCCTTAGGATTTCTCCAAGAGGGAGTTTGGTCGGGACCAGTATTTGGTGCGTCTGGAAATAATGGCGAAGTTTTCTGGAGGACATGAGTAAGGCGTAGAGCAGCTTCTGGACCTCGGGGTAACGCTCCTTTGATCCGTGAAGTACCTCGCTCACGTAATAGATTGGCCGCTGGATGCCTTCCCTTTCCACCGTCAAGGCCGCGCTCACCGGTTGAGGCATACAGTCAAGATAGAGCAAGAGTTGTTAGTCGTATTGCTGGGTGGTCAAGACAGGTGGGTTGGACAGGTATTGCTTTAGATCCTGGAAAGATCGATCAGCTTCCTCTGTCCACTCGAAACCATTATGCTTGCGCAGGGCCTTAAAGAAGGGCAGCCCGCGTTCGCCCTGACGGGAGATAAACCTGCTTAAGGCAGCCATCCGTCCAGTGAGGCTCTGAACTTCCTTGACGGTAGTTGGAGCCTTTATGTTTTCAATGGTCTCGATTTTTTCGGGGTTGGCAGATATGCCTTGCGAACCAATTACATAACCGAGCAACATTCCAGATCGAACACCAAAGGTACACTTCTCTGGATTTAACTTTATTCGATGCCTGTTGAGATTTCGGAAAGTCTCGGTTAGGTCTTTTACATGATCTGGAGCATACTTGCTCTTTACCACTATGTCATCGACATAGACCTCCAGGTTTCTTCCGCGCTGTTCTCGGAAAGTCTTCTCCATTAAGCTACTGAACGTGGCACCAAAGATTGCGCAGACCGAAAGACATGGTCGAGCAGCGTAAAGTGCGAAGGGGTGATGAAGGCGCTTCTCTTCATCCTTGGAGGAGATGCTTATTTGGTGATAACCGGAGTAAGCATCCAAAAACTCAAGAGTCAAGCATCCGCAGCCGCGTCGACCAACCGGTCTATGCGAGACAATGAAATTGTCCTTAGGACAAGCGCTCGTTCAGATCGTGTGATCGACACACATCCTCCACTTGCCGCCTTTCTTCTTTACAATGACAGGGTTGGCCAGCCACTCGGTGTGATCAACCTCGTGGATGAAACCAGCAGCGAGCAGCTTACCAAGCTGATTCTTGATGATCCCCTGCTTGAAGTCCGAAAAGCAACGAAGCTTCTGGCGAACAGGCTTTTTGTCCGACCGGACGGCCAGTTTGTGCTCGATTACCTCCGTTGGGACTCCGTGCATGTCAGATGGCTTCCAGGAAAACTCATCTGCATTAGCTCGGAGGAAGGCAATGAGCTCGCTTTTCTATTTGGGGTCCAGATTGGCCCCCAGGTGAACTGTCTTGGAGGAATCATCCACAGACAGCGGAACTTCCTTGGTCTCTCCTCCTGGCTGAAGGGAGACTCTAGGGCGTGCAGACTTAGTCTGCGGAGCTTCGGGGCCTCGAGGTGGAAGCTGGTCGACCAGGGCAAGGGACTGCTCGTCGCAATCGAGAGCGGCCTTATAGTTGCCCTTGACCGTGATCACACCGTTGGGACCCGGTATCTTCACGCAATAATATCCATGATGGGATACGGCCATGAACTTGCCAAGAGATGGCCGGCCCAGGATAGCATTGTATGCGGATGGGAAGTCGACCACGTCGAATGTGATCAACTCTGTTCGGAAGTTGCTTGGACCGCCGAAGGTAACGGGCAGAACGATCTGCCCCAACGGCTGAACAGCTTCTATGGGAACAATGCCATAGAATGGCATCGCGACCTCTTTAAGCTTGGAGCGAGGAATTTGCATCTCATCCAAGACCTTAGCAGAGAGCAAGTTCAAAGCGCTCCCGCCGTCTACGAGTACACGGCCAACTCTCGCGTTGCTGATGGTCGGAGCGACCACCAGTGGGAGCCTCTGTGGCTTGGTCATCCCAGTGGGGCAATCCTCCTGAGAGAAGGAGATGGAAACCTCGATCCACTTCATCGATTCGGGCTGAGGCTTGCCTTTTTCATCGTTAGGACCTCCCGGCGGCTTCCTTGAGGTGCGTCGAGAGGTATAAGCCGAGGAGCCGCCGAAGATGACGGCAATATGGTTCACGGGCTCTTGATACTCGTCGTCGTCCCGATCACCATCATCTGTTTGGCGCTTGGCCTTACCGGTTTCACCTTTTTCGGGCAGGGTGGGCATTGGGCCCTTGCCGTTGTAAAAATCCTCGAGCTTTGCAGCCCAGGTCCTACAGTGGCGTGTATCATGCCCGTGATGTTGGTGGAATTTGCAATATCGGTCATTAGGACCTTTCTTGCCTTGGTTGCCTCCCTGGGCGGGCTTCTTACCCTTATAGTTATTGTTGGGCTTTTTCTGCCCATCCTTGGGAGGAGGTGTGCGATCTATACCGGCGACAGTGTTGTTCGCATCACCCTTCTTTTTCTTCTGGGACTTCTTGTCGCCAGGATTGTTGCTGCTCTTCTTCTTCTCCTCCACACCAGGCTAGGCGGGCAGCTCGCCCTTGTCGAACACCTTTTTGTACTGAACACGCTCTGCCGCGTTGGCATAGCGATTAGTCGCCTTGAACAGGTCGTTGGTGGTCCAGGTCTCATTGATCTCGAGATCCTGGGTGAGCCGCTCATCGCGGACTCCGTTTTTAAAAGCGCGGACAACGGATTCGTCCGAGATGTTTGGGATTGTGTTGCGGATCTTGATGAAACGCTTCACAAAGTTGCGGAGGGTCTCCCCGTTCATCTGGATCATCTGGTGCAGGTCATCCTCCTTGCCCAGACGCACGTAATGACCTCCGAAATTAGCAATCGAGGCCACAAAGTTGGTTCCAAGAAGAGATAGAACCTTCCTGGCCGATTGAATACCACGTCCGAAAGCAAAGACCCTCAAGGACACGGAGGTAATTAGCCATGACAAGCTCATCACCCCCGGCCGCCATGATGGCCGTAGCGTAAATGGAAAGGAACTCCTCTGGGTTTTGGGTCCCGTTGTACCTTTCTATGTGTCCGGGCTTGAACTTTGAGGGCCACCGAACAGAGCGGCTCGTCGGAAAAACCCCGCAGCCAAGGCGTAAGACCAGCCACCTTCCCCAGCAAAACCTAGCCTCGAGAAGACATTGGTCCTGTTGGTCGGGGGGACTCTTGCTGAGCGGGAGGTCTCTGCTTGGAGGAACTCTCTCCGTGATAAGCCCCCGCGCTCCTTCCTCGTGGTCGCGACAACGCGCTCCTCGCGAGGGGATCGTCCGTGATCGTCGCGTGCACGTTTGCCCCTGTGGTCGCGATGACTACGGGGACTTGGCGAGCGACGGCGACCACGGGCAGCTTGCTCATGGATAGTGGTCCTTTGACGGTGACGGCGGTCACGCGATCGATCGGATCGCTCACAGTCCGAATCCACCCGGACAGGCTCACCGCGCTGCCTGGATGATGCTTCACCTATAGACTTAAGGCCCTCGGCCAATTTCTCAAGGCGAGTAGCCACTTCATCGCTCACTAGGACGAGATTGTCCTGGTGAGCGGATTTGATTACGGTTGCCAGGGCCTGGAGCCGTTTCCGGCTCTGCTCAATTGGTCCTAAGATCCCTGAAGCATCCGCGTCTTGCCCGATTGGAGTCTGGGCATGCGGGGATTCCACCCGGGCAGGCTGAACTTCTACCGGGGGTCTTGGCGTAGGTGCGCGAGGCGGATCGCGTCGCTGACGCTTGTGCTGATCGCGGATCTGCACCAAAGTTTGGTCGATGGATTCGTCGAAAGTGCGGCAAACAATGTCTTACTCATGAAAGCGATTGTGTGGCTCCATCCGGTGCCGAGCGGAATTGACTCGCCGATCTCTTGACCATCGTGACCGTGCACGCAGATCCCCAGAGGTCTCGTGACTGTCATGTTGACGACGCGGTGGCCGTGCGCGCTAGACGGTGTCATCGCTGTGTCACCACAGGAAGAATCGACCGACATAGCCCTGGAATCCGATAGATCTAAACCGGCGTAAAGATCGTCGGTTCCGTATTCATCGTCAATGACGGGAGCTCGACCGGAGATCATCTCCGGGGCGTATCTAGAGACCTCTGTCTCGGATACAGACATCGATCTAGGACGATAAGATCGATTCGAGCTGGCAGGGGAAGAAACATCCTGCCCTTCTAAGTCGTAGTACTCAGGGTGAATCTCCTTTTCGCTGATAGAGTTCGACATGCTCGACCCGCGCATCCCCACGGACGGCGCCAACTGTCGACGGTTGAGATGATCTCAAGTCGCTAAGGTTCTTTAGAAGTGAGATAGGAGACACGTCGAACAACCACGAACAACAACGAACAGGAGACAGGAGTTTTTATCCTGGTTCAGGCCTCTCGGGAGAGATAATAGCCTTACGTCCAGCCTTTCTTATATATCACAGATGAATACAAGAGGTGGCTCGACGAGACGAACAAGTCTCGGCGAGAATATGGGTGTACAAGAGAAAAGCCAGATCAAGTCCCCTCTACACGTCGTAGGGGCCTTGTTTATATAGTACAGAGCAAACCGACCTACCGAGGGAATATCGGGCCGGGCTAACTACGAGATCGTAACGAACTCGACGTGCCAAATATATCCCGAGGTAGATAAGGCATACTCTAGTCTTGGGGACCACGACTCCTATTCCAATCCGGAAAACCACGTCCGGTCTTCACGTAGCCGTCGCGTAACTCCTGCTCGAGACGGACTCAAACAAGATTCCTTGGCGTTCGCACCATGCCGGCCAGAGGTCGTTTGGCAGATGCATATGGGCCAGATAGAACCTTCCAGGGAGCTAGGCCCTGGTAGGCTGTTCGATTGGGCCGTCAGGGAGTGGGCCATGGCAATGGGCCGTGATTTTATCCCTGACAGATACCTAGCCCCCTTTTGCTTACATGAAAAGCCTCAGCTACTCCTATTACAACGTGGGCCTTATGGGCCCAATAATCCCAATCACCACCGGCCCATTCCCAAGGAGCCACGATTTAAGGGACATGGCCCAATGCTGGTTAGATCCTTGTCCCCCTTGGGTTAACTCCAGGAGCCTTCGGACCTCCCCAGGTATCTTCGGGTATCTTTCGCTGCCTCCAGAAGGATACTTCGGGAACATCCTTCCCTTGTCCCGAGGTTTCCCCGAGGCGCCTTCGCTTCCAAAGGTTGTGGGCACACTTCGGATTCCTCGGGCTTGGCTGGTCACCATCTTCGCGATTCTCGCCCTTAACTTCGGGGTGAAAACGAAGGGGGACCTCTCCCACAACAGCCACTTTTTCAAAAATTTCAGAATTCTTATGCCAACAATTTTGCCTTTTCATAGTTCTTCTTGGACCTGAACTCCCTTCACCCTTCTGAACTGCAGTCGACTCCCATTGAGGGAGCTTACACATGCTGCTGACGTCGTCGTCGTTGCCATAACCATAGCCGCAGCCCTCTCCCTCGCTGCCTCGTCAGATCCACACATTGCCGCCTAGCCCTCATTCGCCGCTATTGCCGCCGCCGCATCGCAGACGCAGGCCGCCGCAAACGCAGCTACCCTTGCCCTCGATGGCGCATAATCGACGCTGCAGCCGCATCTGCACCACAGCGCAAGGGCGCTCGATCAGTGAGCTATTACGCACTCTTTAAATGGTGGCTGCTTCTATGCAAACCTCCTGGCTGTCTTTGCACCACCACCACCTTTATCACTGAGCGGTCATTTAGGGGCCTTAGCTGGTGATCCGCGCTGTTTCCCTCTCGACGATGAAGCTTATCCCCAGCTCTTGCAGAAGCCGTCATCGCAGCAATCGCGACTAGCCCTTGACGTCTTGTCATCGCCGCCGCAGCCGCTCTACCCTAGCCCTTGTCGTCACCACCGTCGCACCAGTCACGGCCTCACGGGTAGCCGTTGCTATCGCCGTCGCCGCCACAGCCAGAGTTGTCGTTGTCGTAGAGTTGGGCCGGATTGTTGCATTTCATGTGCGGCCCAAACCAATGGGGTGGGGGGTATTTGCTACGAATTGGGTTGTGAGGGGCAAACTCAAACTAAGAGTGACAATTGAGGTGGTTTGTGCAACTTTGCCTTTTCTCAATGGCAGAGCCAACAGAATACAAACAAAGCAAACACTATCCAAATCTGAGGGCGAGCCGATCATCGGCAGGGCAACGGTATGCGCATGACTCGGCCTTGTTCTTTTCAAATACACGCATCATTGCAGACATCAGAATAAATTTTGTTATTTTTATATAAATTTATATGTTGTGATAATTTGTAACGATTTTTTCGTGACTTTTAGTAGTCCTTTCAAAAATCCTAAAACTATTTTTAAATTATTATTTTTATAATATTTAGACTTCTTTTTGAGGACTCTCAAATTTAGTACAATAATACGCGAACGCAACGATACCTTGAAAAGAACAAGGCCGAGTCTAACGGACCCCTCCGATCGACGGACTTCGGCCCAAGTTTTGAGCCCAGAAAGGTCGATCCCCAATCCACAATTCCACATATAGCTAGGGTTAGCAACACTCATGGGCAGGAACACGATGGGTGGCGGCGGCACCGGCACCGGCACCGGCGTGTGGTTTCGGGAGCCTACGGGATTGCCTTCCACCGCCTCCTGCTCCTTGTAGCACTTCAATTCGGATGGATTTGCCTCTGCAGCCGCGAAAAGCCTGTGTCTTCAGCTGATTTTCCCTGCCAGCACCCTCCCTGTAACGGGCCTCAGCCAGGTTTTCTCCTCGGCTCTACTCTCCGTTGGCGTTCTTTTCCGAACAAACGCAGATCTGCATCTTCCGGCCACCGCACGCACCGTTCCGGCCTCGGTCATGTTCTTTCTTCAACAAGTTTCAATCTTGTACTTTCTCAAAAAAAAAGTTTCAATCTTTTATCAGTCCGTTGGTATGTTCAATACGATCCGGATACCTAAGAGTTTTTTTTCAAGCATGGTACCGACTCGCCCTTGTTCGAATTCGAGTCTGATTATTGGGCCCTTTGATCTGACCGTATATATATGCATCTAATTACTCAGGGCTGGCCAGGCCAGAGGCAGATTGAAGCTCCGGTGGTTCATGTTGAAGATATGTATCCGCCGTTCCCGAAACGGCGCCGTCGGATGGCTCCAGTCTGCACCATCCCCCACGACATACTCTTCTTCGAGATCCTCATACGGCTCCCTATCAAGTGCCTTGTGCGCTTCGAATCTGTCTGCAGGTTGTGGCGTGCCACCATACGCAGCGCCCAGTTCGCCCACGGCCACCTTGAGCTCTCCAGAGCTACTGCTGGGTCAACCATGGTGGTCTTACCTCAAGAGTTTCAGACCAACTATTTGAAGGTGGGTATTCGGCATATCAACATCTACGCTTTCCAGCCAGGGCAGGGCAGGGTCGCTAGCGCATTCTGTCAAAGGATTTTCCCATTGGCATCCCGAACTTCAGCCTCCCGCTGCACTGCGACGGCCTAATCCTGATCCCCTGCTTGATGGAGCCCATCTTTGTGTGCAATCCCACCACCAGGGAATTCGTCGAGCTCCCACCCGGGAGCCGCAGCATTGCCAAGTATGAAACGGTTGCCCTTGGCTTTGATCCATGGAGTGCTACCTACAAGGTGGCCAGGTATTTCCTCCGGTATATAAGTGGAGCCATGACAGATGTCTCTGGGTACAGCACTGGGCATGAGATCCTCACGCTCGGTGATGGCGCAGAGGCCTGGAAATGGAAGGTCACTGCCGATCCGCCTTACCCAATCAACAGCGCCAGTACTCCAGTTTGCTTGCTAGGGTTTTTCTACTGGAGTGCTGCCAGCTCCATTGCCCACAATGCCGTTGGTGCTATGGTCACCTCCGATGTCATCCTCCGTTTCAGCATGCGTGATGGGACGTTCACCGTGCATTCCAACCCGCTCGGAACGGACTTCCAAAACGCCAATGACCGGCTATGTGAGCTGGATGGGAAGCTATGCTATGCCCACTCTCCCACTCCCCGTCAAGTCAACATTTGGTTGGCGGAAGATGGACCAAACCTAGCTTGGTCCCTCCGCTGTCGCATCAGATTGCCTGTACCAAGGCATCTTCCCGTTTTAGCTTGCTCTTCGGTGGAGCAAGGCAAGATCTTCATCACTGCTGATACTACCTGGTATCTTTTCAAGTGTGATCTACGTGATGGATCTCTTGAAACAATAGTCAACATGGCATGCGTGTCATATGATAATGAGAACGGCGTCAAGTCCACCACTGGTAGAGACGCTGATTGTTACTATATGGTGCCTTTTGTGGAGTCATTGCTGCGCATTAGACCGTGGTAATAAGCCAGAAGGTTTTATATCGCGAATAAAACATTGTATTCTTATTAAGATGCTCTGTGTTGCCTTTTAATAAACTGTATTCTTGGGTTGCACCTTGTTGCTCTTGATCCTTTTGTTCAACTGTTGTAAGCATAATATTAATTGCAAGCAGATTATTCATAATATTATAATTTTTCCCTTTTCCCATCGCATCGTCGCATGAATGTGCATTTTCTGCTATATTCGGATTGTGATAGTCTTGCGTTTAAAACGCATGCATCTTTCAAATTGCAAGTAAATGCCATCCAAAGTTAGCCTTACTTATGTCAAATGATTGATTGGCCAGGTATTCCTTTCATCTTTGAACATTCAATTGTGCAAGGAAGGAAAAGCATTGTGATGATATTTGTTTGAACAGGGAAAAGCCAGATGACAAGGTCATTGTCATTTTTGGCAAATGGTATGTTGCCCGTGCGTTACAACATAGTCAAAGGGATCATGTTATATGTTAGATTAATATAGAATTAGTCTGATTTATCCTTTGTTTTGGATTTAGACAATAACACTCCTGTCACAATTCACGATCACATAATTCTAACTTGTCGAATAGAGTTTGTATTTCGAGTGTCATGATTGATGCTGTGCTATAGAAAAAAAATAGAACATCAATGGCCTATTTCTACACAAACTAGTTCATGAATCATTTTGTAGTACATGAATCATAACCACTATCCGAGTAAGTTTCTGTTCTTGTTTGCTTCAAGTAGTGTTTGAATCATAACCAGTATCTGAGTCAGAGTTTCTGTTCTTGTTTGCTTGAAGCGTTCGAAGTTCATTGTCTTCGCCTTCTTCAGGGGAGCTGTTTGAGGATGTCAAGCTAGCAACCCTAGTTTCATCTAATCATATATAATTGAAACTATTATTCCTATGCTCAACTGCCCGAAGCCTCGTACAGTAGTGCAGGTAACAAAATGAATGGTTTATTAAGAGTATAAAAAAAAACTAGGAGGGACGTAGGATTTTAATCCTAGGATCGGCAGGCTATCATGTAGCTGAAATACATTACTAAGGCAACAGAAGTGAACTAAAATCCAGAGTTGCAGAATCCTTCAAAATTCATACGCGGTCACTGTTGGTTCCTTCAGATGCGCTAAAATCTGCATATCCTCGTCATAAGCCCTAATTGCTAGCACTTGACAAGTGTCAATTATGAGCAAAACAACTAGTACTCCATACTGCAAAAAGCTCGGCGTTGGGGGGTTTTTCACAAGCGCTTGAAAAGTTGGCGTTACAGGCTTCTAAATTTGCGCTTGAAAAGTTGGCGTTACAGGTCTAAATTTTGTTTGATCATGTTTACCCTCAGTTATTGCTGTGTACTGACTGCTACTTTTCCAAAACGCCTTAGCTAAAGCATCATGCAGGGGAAAAAAATGAAGGGCCTACACGATGGATGGAAAGAGCTCTTGCCACCAAGTCAAGAGAATTTATACTCTACTTTTGGAGGATTGCAGTTAATAAAGGCAAACATGTAAAAAATACCTCTCCTTTAACTACACCTTGGTATCCTCGTTGCTACCTAACACGATCTTTTTTTACAGTATGAAGAGAGTAACAAAGAAGGCAAATTACCATTTATTGGTCTTCCGGAGAGCCCCCAACTTGGTCATGAAAGAGGACATGCAAGGCTGCCACACAACGCATCCTCTTGCTGCCTGACTTGGTCCCTTCCTGCACGAGCTATCATCACCGCAACCAAGGTGACTCCTTGGCCTCCGGTAGTAACAATAACTCATCCAACATGTCTTAGGCTGAGTTCTTTTGACCTAATCTGAACGGTTGAACGGCTAAAATGATCGAACTTTGATAGTTTTCCAAGATATACTCTAGATTCGGATTCACCTCGTTTGATTTGCATTTTAAAGCGTTAGGACACACCTTCAAGACAGCGAAAAAACAGACTCAAAAAACTAAAACGTATGCATTTTTTCCACGGAGATAAGACGTTAAGCTGTTAAGCTCAGAAGAACTGACCCTTAATCTCAAACTCAAGCCCTGCTGTTAGGGAACGTCCAATGCAACCATTAAAGTGTCCCATTTTGGACCCAAATATAACACTGTAGAAGCATGGTAAGAAATAAAATATAAGAGAAAAAGTATAGTGAGAGATATAAATAATTTGCTTTTGCTTGTATATTTAGTCGCCTGCACTGTCCGAGTTGATGCAGGCGATAGTGGGCTTGACTTTGTCCTAGTGGACTGAGAAGGGTGGAAATTTCAATCAACGTTCTTGTACATCAAATTTTGAGCCACGCTGTATACTGCGCTCCCCCCTCGTTCACCTTTTAACAGTGCAACGTCTGTGTTGGGCTGGCCCAACAAACACAATCTAATTCCCATCAAACTTTTGATGCAAACTAAAAAACTTATTGTCCTCTAAAAACAACATAATCAAATGTTCTTATTTTAATCTATGAACAAAAATCTGGAAATCATTTATGTTTCCTATATTTCTGTTGACAATCTCCCAATCTGAATCCTAGAGAACTGAACTCTCTCTATATGTAGACTTGAACCTGGGAACAAAGAATAAATATGAGATCTAGGGATAGTATGCAGTTATGGTTTTGTGAGACCGTTTGTATATTTCATTTTGATACATTTTGAGCTTAGCAAAAACATTTCTTTTTTTTTCTTGTGTGGCTTATGCACAACACAACGAAATATAGTGACCATGAATATTGAAATTTCTCATGTCCAGTCAGTGCAAAAAGGTTTAGATGAAGATTTACAAACATGAATTGAAGGTACTACGCTTTTAACAGAAAGAACACTTAAATAACGAGCATGCATGCAAATTATTTAGGATAACATATAGTTTACTCACCTTACTGTGTGCTTCTTATATTATGTTGGCATGCTCAAGACTAATCGAGACTGTAACCACAGGTTATGAGGGTGATTTCACACTGTACATCCTATTTTTGCTACCAAATTATTTTGAGAGAAAATAAAAACTACTTTATTAGTTTTAGAGCCAAGAATTTAAAACTTAGAAAACATGTTTTACTAGAAATGAGGATTTTTATTTTAGAACTTGTGCAAAGCTCATATTTTCCAAAATAAATCTATATTGAATTTTATTATGAAAGTTGTTTGAATTTCTATAAACTAAGAAAGTATATCTTTCTAATTTTTCTAAGCACCAAATTATATTATTTTTTGTGAGTATTTTCTAGTCTAGAAAATCCAAAGGAAATTAGTTTTCCCTCCTTCTCAAAATCAGGCCGAAACCCTCTCCCTCCAGCCTATTCAAAGCTCATTCCCCACCCCGGCCACTGCCCTCGCGACCCAATTTGGCCCACAAGGAATACTCCAGCACCCACTCCACCTCTGCTCTAGGAGAAGCCGACGTGGCTCTTTATTAGCCGCCGATCGAAGATCCGACGAACGTGGACTTGGCCACATCGCCCTCCGCCCCCTGCCTTTGCAGCCTCTGTCTCGCACGCTCGCCGTCGAAGTCGACCATGGCGCCGCCTCCTCGCCCGTGCATTCACACAGAAGAAGTGGCCGCCTCGTCGCC
Organism: Raddia guianensis; assembly: GCA_036346415.1. NCBI lineage: Eukaryota > Viridiplantae > Streptophyta > Magnoliopsida > Poales > Poaceae > Raddia > Raddia guianensis. The sequence continues at coordinate 34,307,569 of CM070534.1, forward strand.
ACATCACCTAGCCCCCACCTCGAGCCAACTCCGTCGTCGCCACGTTGCCCCACCGGCTGAGTCACCGACGATACACCTTTGAGCCCAGCGGTCCGAAGAAGGCCACACCCTAGCGCCTGGCAGTCCGAAGGAGGTCGCGCCATGTGACATTCCCAAAAGTTACCAATTTTCAGAACAAAATTTTCCAAATTTTTATAAGTAAACAAATGCTATTTTTTAAATTATATAATTTCCTATATAATCTCCTATAATATTTAACATAGGAAATGCCTAATTATGACTATTTCAACCCCTATAACCACCCCGTAATTTTTGGGATTACTTAAAATTAATTTACTATTTTTAAAACCCCTAGGAGACCTTTATCCTATCTTTCCAGGGATTATAATCCCATAAATCATACAAAATAATACTATATTTAAACTCTCCTCATTTTTCTAGACTTGTATAAAGTTACCTCATATTTTTCAAAGCCTCCTAGAATTTCCTATCAATTTCTAAAGCCATCTCCAATTATTGGAAAATCCTTTTTCCTTTAAATTCTGAAAATCACACAAATGGGTCGACCTGCCAAAGCCCATTTTCCTGCACGTACACTAGTCCTTTGCTAATTACATATCCGATTTGCCCTATGAACATATATGCAAGCATATGTTTCATGCTTGTTTGAGTAATAGCAAGCAAATTCTCTCGACAAGGAGATACGATATTTGGTAACGTCATTCGGCTCAATTGCCTACGCCTGTGGTGTGGAGCATGTGGTGTGGAGCATGTCTATGTTCACTCCTCCCCATCTGAAATTCTAATCACAGGCCGATCAAAACCCTCTTGCGAGTCCAACTTCAACTCTAACCTATCCTCCCTATAACAATTCAGAGTCTTACTCATATACATGTTTGACACAAATCCTAACAAATCATTCCTTAATAAATATTGATGCTGGGGCTGGGCAGTTGTTTCATAAGAAATAATTCTCTCCTTTTTCCTACTTTTTTTGCGCCTCTTATATGATGGTGATTTGAAAAACCGTATCAAATGACATTACTTTGTAGTCTGTACTAGGTTTATTTAGACAAGTTTTTTGACAGATCGATAATTTTTTTCTGAGAGTTTATGCCCTTTTTATTTCCCCAAGGTCACTGGTCTTGGAACACGAATTTATTACTGTACTAGCTTTATTTTAATTCGAAATTAAAAAAATAATTTCCCGTTTAATAAAATTAAAAAATAGATCTCGGTACCTCGATGATCGGGCGTTAATTTTGACACGCCTGTACTCAGCGATTGATTATAAAACGCCCGTCCCAGGACGTTTATAAATATCGCCTGCTCACGGGCGCTTCATATATAGCGCTCATCCCACCGGGCGCTTCATATATAGCGCCTTTATCCAGCAGAGCGTTTTTGATCTGGCGGGAACCCTACCACAAAACCTAAAAGATTATGGAGAGTATGTCTCAATGGCAGCACAGATGGCGTTTCCATGACGCCGGAAGCCATCAATAGCCGCCACGCCTCAAGAAGCCTCCTCGCTTGTGCAGTCACAACATTGTCTACCACGGCCAAAAAATAAAGTTAAAGCGCAGAAAAAAAAATGTATAGATGGGACCAAATATTTTTGTAAAATTTAACGTGAATGAAAAAATAAATATAAAATTAGAACAAGTTACGCACCATTATGTTATTCAATTCCTTCTTTTTTGACATTATCAAATACGATAGCGTTATGACATTATCATTATTAATGGGTAATTACTTTGTTATTAAATTAAACGCATGTTTAACGAGACATGACATGACATGAATTGACGAATCGGCAGACAGTAGGACATCCCACCAAAGATGGGCCTTTTATGCATGCACTTCACGATTCCAAGACGCACTTCAAGACGTACAGGGCACGCACTTCAAGGCGAAGGAATCCGAGGCGTGCGGAGCCGAGGCGTGCGCAGGGAAGAAAGAAACAACGTTGTTTTATGCATCATACGTGCCATGACTTGTATCACGTTAATCAATTTGTTTTAATATTTATTCATCGGTTCTGAAAAACCATAAAATTTGACGGTGACAACCGGAAATGATAGGAGAAGGTAAAATGACACTTTATTTTTTCTGACTTCGATCGGAAGACAAGTACGCATCCGATTAAGGCAGTTGATCTAGAAAATGACATGGACAAATGCACCACCGAGTGCTGCATGAAAGGTTTTCTCGGTGAAGTCGGATCTTTGATGTGGCGCACTCTCCGAAATTTATTTCGCTTAGCGCATAAATTCGCTCTGACCGTCGGGTAGTGACATCCACAAAGGCATTTATAATTGGTGCATGGGGTTGGCCTCAAATTGTGGATCAAGAACTAATCGCATTCTCTCCCACTGCCGCTTGCACACTCAATAGACCATTTACTCGATGTCAGAATCGCCAGATTCTTCCGTGCAGATAGTCTATGTATGTAGATGCAGCCATGGGATATGGATCATCCATCCATTTTGTAAAGCCACAATCATGTGCCTGCGAAAAGTCGAGTATATTGTTAATAACATTTTTGTAACGTAATAAGGTTAATTTTGATGGTAAACGCACCTCAAACATGGGACATCGGTAAAACCTACGGCCCGTAAAATCATCTGCAACACGATCATAAGTCTGCACGACCGTGTCGATCCCGTGGAGGCACTGCGGCCATCCTCTATAGAACTCTGGATCTCTAAGCATCGTAGGATTTGTGTTGTAGTGAGCTCTCGATACGATCGGCAAATCTTCAGAGGGTGCGTGTGCTTGAACTCCTGGGCCATATGAAAGCCACCATCTAGGTGTCACAAATGGACGAGTAGTAGTATGCACGTTATCCATGTACTACACATAAAGAGGACGATCAAACACATAGAACACACATATAAGCATGTTGAACATAATAAAATAAAAAATATAGTCACAATTAAATGAATTGAAATAAGAGACCACCTCCGAAACGATTGAAGATACAGTTGTGGTGCAAGTGACGAGTGTTCAAAAACTAGATATGTGCTATGGGTGTTAGTGCGGTGCGAGATTCGTGGGCACCGGGTGCTCCATTTAAAGGAAATTGACATCGATTCGCATTGTATGAGGCGAGAAGTCGCTTATCAAACACGTGTACAAGCATCGGTACAAACACCGTGAGCAACAAGTTACCTCTTTGTGTCCGTTACGCCGCTTTCACCGTGTATAAGCACCGTAGAATCTGCTGCTACTCGTCTTTGGACGCCGCCGCTTCCGCAGTGTGCACCGATGGAGAGAGATAGGACACGCGGAAGGACATGTTTGCACCGACGGAGAGAGAAAGAGGTGGGATTAACAGTGTTGATAGTGACTGGTCAATTTCACGAACAGTATACGTGAATTATTGCTTTAAAAATACTTAACATTCATCGCTTCTCACCGTGATATGGTACCCCTTCCATCTATAAATATCATGCCTCCATAAGTTTCAACCGCGAACCTCACATACACCATGGCAAGTCAGTCATTCCACACGCCCGTTCATTCCTGATACATGGTGGGAGTCATTTGGTCCAGGAGAGCATGCTCGTCCGCCTGCATCCGGTATGCGTGTGTTGGAGTACGACGACTGGAGAGATGGTCCAGCCCTCCTGAGAGATCGGAGCTATGCTTCAATATGGCTATGGCCGAAATGCCAGTAGTAACCCCGCCACAGTAATGGTTCGACTACGCCCATGAAAGCTTCACCGGTCGAGATTCTACCGGTGCCGCAGACTACAACGTAAGTATCGTTGTTATTTTCCGTCATAGATCTCGTGCGCAGACTAAGTATATCAATTGAACTCACAGATTCCAGATGTTACCTGTGGATGGACTATGTGGATGGATGAGCCTTACCCGAGCGCTGTATATTTTTACATCGCAAGCCTCCACGCAAAGATAGATCGCTTGAAGAGCAGGCTCCGTGCACTACAGCCATCTGCACAGCCAACAACTCAGCAGCGTCCTCAGAGGCGTCGCCAACAGCCGCCGGCAAACGCGGAGCCGTCAAACCGCATGGTTCTCGATCAACACTACATCTCAACTCGTTTTTGTAATGACACCTCATGCCTCTGTGGATGCCATTACCCCATCACACCGAACGCAGAAATTCTTCGGCGAAGATCGGTCATGCAAGAACAATATCCAGGGTATTTTGACACAACGTGGGAAGCGACTTCTCAATGTTCAGCTACGTGGTGTTCATGCGAATGCCACAACCCTTTTACACAGCCATGGCCATGCACGTAAAATAGTACGTATATAAGAGTTACCACCTTATGCTACAATGGTTGTATCATTGATGTTCATGCGACTTGTTATGTATTTAATCTATGAGTTCAATTGCGATGTGTTTTTTCATAATAGGTAAAATCGAAGGCATTTTAGACGCTGCGCTTCCAGGTACGACGGACGCTACGTCGTCGAGCGTTAAACATTGCAGTGTACAGTCGAGCGTGGATAAAATAACATAAACAAATTAATAACAATATGATATCAAAAGTGACATAGTAGTGATACTAACAACACACAAAAGGTATACACTAACATACGTCCTACGGACGCCCCCTCTTAGGCTTCACGCCCATAACAGAACCATCCGCTCGAGACTTGCGCGCACGTCCGAGCTGTGTAGAGGGAAAAGTGAAGCGGTCCGGGGCCCCGACGTCTCGCTGCGGTCGGGGCTGTGGCTCCGGAGTCGCATGCTCTGGCTGCGACTGCTGCGAGGTGACAGGGGGTGGCTCAGACAACTGTGACGGCCCTATCTCCTGCTGACTCCCGTAGAAGTACTCGAAGTAGTCCGCTGGGAGAGGACTGGTATGGCACACCGGTGGCTCGATGAAGTCTGGGCTTTCCCAAGGCGAGGTCAACGCAGGATCTGCAATGTGTTTATTTTTAAGTATCATCACATACGAGACTATCGAAAATGAAAACAGGAGAACTAACCATCAAATGTGGGCGCAGCAGGTGGCCTGAACGACCCGTGAAACGTAGAGGCCGCCTGAGTGAACGAGCCTGGCACGTCGACAGAAGACCGGACTGGGCCGCGAAACCCACCCGGTGTAGAGGGCGCGTCGTGCCTGGGCCGGAAAGACGCTCGAAACCTCCGGACGACCCGCACGCCCCGAGGGGCGAAAAGACCCTGCAAGCCTCCGGACGCCTTTATCGACACTCGGTCTTTGGAGCACGGGACGCCGGGTGACTACACGCGACGATATTTAATTATTATAATTCATATGTGCGACGATATTTAATTATTATAATTCATATGAACTATACCGAGAAGGGGGTCTGGGGACCGCTGCAGTACGAAGCGAGGCGCTGGATCATCGCAACAGACGCCGACGTCATACTCGCGTGCACTTCTCGTAGATCCTCCCGGCGACTCAACGACCTCGTTTGTCGTCATCTCAATACCCGTCTCGATGCGCCCATGGCATGGCGCGCTTCTAAGGCGACGATGATGAGGTCATGCTTTGTTTAACAATTATCGAAAACAAAATATCCGACACAAATGTAAGTTCTATGATACGTACATGCTAGAAATTATCCGCAAGATAGAAATGTTACCGCTGATATGCACACGTGGGTGGTGCCGAGGGTACGTGTCGGAGACGGTAGGTACGTGCACGATCTCCGTAGGAGGCGTGTATCCGACACGAGTGCGTGTAGCGGGTACGTACCACCGTAGGTACGCGTCGAACGTGCTGTCGTCGTACTCCCGATCCTCGTCGACGAGATCCTCCAGCGCTTGTTCCCACCGTTCCACCCATGGGACCATCGCAGGAGCCCAAAGAGCGCCGGCACTCTGGCCTCGTCTGGTGACCCTACAGCATTATTAAATGTTTAGATCATGACACTATAATAAAAAAAATTGTCAACAAAGCACGTGTATCGAACGTACTGGTGAACGTGACGAGGAACGGTGTGCGGATCGTAGTAGGAAACTCTGTCGAGCCCAAATCGGCGCATCACCACGTGTCGAGTACTCCTCGACAAAGATGTCGAAGAGTACCGCTTCCTCGTAAGCCGAGACTTGAGTCACGCGTCAGAGCGACGACAGGCCAAGAGATGCACGAGCCTCGACGAGGTCGTCCCGTAGGGCGCCCACCGGAAGTCGTGGTCCCGCAGCTGCTCCAAAGATCCGGACGTAGTCCGGTAGTCCCCAATGGGGTGTGACGTGAGCCCACGTCGGTGCAAAATTGATCAAATTGTTAAATTACGAATATCAATAAGATAGGATGACAAATCGAAAGTATGATTATTTCATTACCCGTCGGCGAAACCACAAGAACCCCATCGTAGGTCTATCCTCCTCCGCCTCGTGGTAGTAAACGCCACAGTACACATCAGTGATCCATGAGAGGTCGATCGACGACGATCCTCTCATACGACCACAACCGGAGTAGCAATGGGATGACTGGATCGCGGCTCCGCCTCCTCCGTCTTGTACACGATGATGACAATATCTGTAAGTAGCCGCAAGCACCGCGAAGCCCAATCAGTAGGCGGGTACCGGTCTCCCCGAGTCGGCGATCGCTCATGTCAGACGAAGAAGAAACTTGTCCATCAGATTCCGGACGTGTTGCAAAACAACACGCACTAACAACCAAAGGAGGTACGTCTCGAGGTGTCTCGGACACCGTAGCCTCGCCTGCCTCCGGTGGATGGTCTCCGCCGTTAAAAAGTTTAACAAGGTATTATGCATGACGCTATCCGTTAGAAAGAATATCATTTCGAAATTGCCTCTTATCAGAAATCGCAGATCCACCTCTTCGCCGCCCATGCGTCTCGAATTTGGAATGGGCACAGTAGTTCGGGAACCCGCCGCCACCGGATATTGGCATACCGCCATCACCAAGACGCCAAAGTGGCGACACGCCCACACCCACCACTGGGTCACCCGCACAGGAAGTCCTAGTATATAGGACACATCACAGAGTGGGGCGACCTCACCACAGGCGGTGGAAGGTGTGGGTCTCGGCCTCCACCGGCCGACGAGAGCCGCAAGCAAAGACTGTCGAAGCGTAACTGCGTTCTTTGAAGCCGACGCGAAGGGCCTATCGCTCCTCGAGGCGATCGCCTTCGACAAAGATCCGCAGACACCGAGAGTAAGCCGTAAGGCGAAACCTACATATCCATAATAAATAAGATATCGTAAAATTTCATTAAGCAATTTTTAATTTTTTCCTCACCGTGAACCCAGTGAGGCGTCGATAGTCGAGGCTCCTTCGGTACTCTAGGACGAAAAGTCGAAGCGGACGCCTCAACGGCACTCCTGCGTGACCGATGCCTTTGGTCCACAGAGGGATCCAAAAGACGATCGGCCTGCTGTCCGCCACCCTCCTCTGCCATGCTGAAGCACCTGCATTATATTTTATTAACGAATTAATAAAATCTTTTACAGCAACGTAGGATCAATTTCAAATGAAATTACGGATTACCATACTTTAAAATGCGATAACACAAATTTTAATATGACAAAGACTCTCATCGCATATAGTACATGTACATAGAACGGATATAGCATTATTACAATACATCGTGACAAGCCCAATCTGAAATGTTATGTCGTTACAACATGACATCCACGAATATAAATATTACAAATTTCGTCGCATTACATTACATGTCCAGTCAATGGAAAGGACGTCGACCATCGTGTCTTGACCACAAGGTCCACCTCAAATCGTGCATTCCACTCATCGATTGTTACGCTTTTTGGTGCGTGGTCCGACCTCATTGCACTCGCCGCATATCTTCACGGACGCCTGCTCTCGATCGATCCATGTCATTTCGAATACGTCGATGCACTCGGCGTCCTAAGTTGCATTTCAGCTTGTTCCTATCCGGGACATGCCTACAATTTGACCCAACTGGATCAGTGAATGATCCGTACATACCGTATCCGTATATCTCGGCATGCCAAGTGTGGAGTATAGCTTCCTTCCTGTAATACTGAGAAACATAATTGTATGTTGATTGATTTGTCATCGACGCCGCTGCAAGTACATGAGAGCAGGGCTTATGTAAAAGTTTCGGCTTACGACAGGAGCACTTGCATTGATCATTAGCAAGAATGCACTCCTGTCTGTTCCTCTGACGTTTACGCCCAAGGCGAGCCCTATCCATGCAGTGAACTTCATACCTCAACTCGTCGGTACCCATTGCGTGAGGTGAGTGTAGCTGTGTCTTCTTAACCTTTTTAATGATGTACTTTGTCACAACCCCAGAAAAGAACAACCGATTATCAGACATTGCAATTGAGGCTGCTCGATATCTGTCCATGAAATACTTGCATGTTCGGTGCAGAATCCCCTCGACAATTGCTACGAGCGGCAGTGCCCTGGTCCCTCTCATGACCCAATTGTATACCTCCGCCAAGTTTGTCGTCATGATCCCGTATCTACGGCCTTCTGAATCATAGAGCAATGTCCACTTCTCTTTCGGACAGTCTTCAATCCATTCTGAAAAGTTTGTAATTCTTCTGTTCCTCACGTTCCCAGCCTCCCCGCTATGCTTCGTCGTCAGCTCATCCAAAGTCTGCCAAAGCCGATTGAACTTACGCTGCTGATTTTGCTTACACAATCGCTTGAACAGATTCATTAAGTGCTTACTTTTGAACTGGCTAAAGAAATTGGCACCCATATGTCTCATGCACCACCGGGTATGTATGTCCGGCCACTGAGCAGCTCGATAGTTAGAGCCAAACTTAATTTCTTCGATCGCCGCCAACAATCCAAGATGTCTGTCATGAATTATACAAACATCTGATCTGCCAACTACAACCGCATGCTTCACCCTCTCTAAAACCGATTACCGACTCTCCGTATTCTCACCTCGACAAAAGCAAATGCCACCGCAGAATCAGTTGTTTCCGTCAACAAATGATTGCGTTAGGATTTGCCCTTATACTTGCCGCTTAGGAATGTTCCACAACACATAGAACGGAGGACAATTTTAAAATCCTCGACGATCGCCCCAAGGCAAAGAAAACCCGCTGCAGAATCTAACTTTCCAATATCATCGCCTCTGCATCCACCTCTTTGTAATCATAATATGTACCCAAATTTCTCTTAGCTATGGCCGCCAATAGGGATGACATATTCGCATAAGATGCTTCATATGTTCCAAACCTCATTTCTAATGCTTTTTGCTTTGCCCTCAAAGCAGTTGCATATGGAATAGTGTACTGAAATTGTTCCTCCATGGCTCGAATGATAGACCGAGGCTCGTAGTTCACGTTCTCTGCTATTTAAGCCTGCATTATATGTGCCACCATTGTTGATGTTAGATTTCGTGCTTCGTCGACACATCACCACCGTACAATTATGCTCCTCACTATTGAACATACCCAGATTCCACCCACTTTCCTTTAAAGGCATGCACACGCCAAGGGCAACCGGGACAACACACACCACATCGTACACACTTCGGCTAGACCTAACAACCCTGAATTCTCTCATAAGTGATAATGCCCAAATCTTCACTGCTGTCAGCAATTCTTCCTTCGAGGGTATGTCGCTCCTTGTGTCACCTCGCTCGTGGTATTCCCACTGCTTTGAGTGTCTTCTCGGAGATAGCTCGCAAAGTTTGATGAGTTCCACTCGACCGGCACGACATTTTGAAAGCCACCGGGACTCTCATCGTCTGACACATCTTCCTCAGGGACTTGCTCGTGCTCAGCATCATCGGCCTCCATCTCCACAACTATAGCTTCAATATACTCCCCCTCATCTGCCGCACCTATGGGTTCCTGTGTTGTTTGTTGCTCACTTGATCCATCCCCTATCTCCTCCAGCTCCTCCACCTCTTCCTGCACCACATGCTCAGTGTCGTCACCATCTTCCTGCACCTCTTCCTGCACTACATTAGCTCCTTCGACAGGTTGATGCAAATCTTCTTCATTTTGTTCTCTCAGATTTGGCTTTGAACAAGAAGTGCTAGTGGTCGTCCTCGTTCATTGGCGATCTCGACATAACGTCTCCATCCTCGGGTTGCCTTTATTGGTACCAACTCCCAATAAGGTCTTTCCGTAGTACGGCTAGCAACAGCGCTGATATCCAGACCATATTCTTCGGGGTTAATTTTAAACTTTCTTAACAGCCAATTTTCAAGCCCTGCTAACGTTCTCTCCATGGGCCTAGATATTCCCAACATCACTGACCGGAACATAGATAGGTCTACCCCGTCTGGACCAAAATTGATATCCCCTTGTCCGTAATAAACATTAAAATATTTTATGTCTCCCATTTAACCTGTACAAAAATGAAATGAACTACTAATAAATTTTTAATTATTTTTCTACCGACAAATACATCTTAAAGATTTATCGCTTTTAATCCCTTGTTCTATGCTTAAACATACGTGCATTATGCTTCATATAAATCGAGTCTGCTACTACCCTAACGACAGATCTACACATGTTCTCTAAATTTTTAAGGCCTAACCTTAAACTGTACAAAAATAAACATACGCATTAAATCAACGTATTGCCCCCCGTACAACCCTAGTTATAACCCTAAATATAGACTACAAACTACCGCATATATTATAAAACATTAAATCCTAAAACTCATTTACATATTCGTATTTAAAACATATCGGAATGTTATTCTAATTTAAACCTCTAAATCAAATGTATATAAAAATTACATAAAATACAGCTACTTATTATCGAAACCTAATCGCTAAATTTACGCTTTAAATGAAATATTGCTAACCTACCTTGTTTTGCAATATTACGAAATAAATATCCGAAAGGTTTAATATTACCTTCTTTTGTCTTCTCTTTTCCCTCTCTTCCTCCTCCTCTCTCTCTCTCTCTCTCTCCTCCTCCTCTTCTCCCTCTCTCTTTCTCCTCTCTTTTTTTCCTCTGCTGCCAAGCAATGTTCATCTTGTCGATCCGATCCACGCCGTATTGACGGATAACGAGCGATTTAGCGCCCCTCCAGCGGGCGACTTATTCCCGCGAGCATTAAACGCCCATCCAACGGGCGGTTTTTATGCGACAGTGCATAAAACGCCTGCTGAACGGGCGATTTTTACCGGGCCCACGCCCTGAGCCGTTGGCGTTATTAAACGCCCGTTGGTTAGGCGTTATTAGCTGTGCAGGTCTATAAGCGCCCGTTCAACGGGCGATTCATAAATACCGCCTATTCAGCGGGCGCCTGGCGGCTATTTTTTTAATTTTATTAAACGGGAAATTATTTTTTTAATTTCGATTTAAATTGATGCTACTACAGTACAAAATTCCTTGGAACACAAACAAAAGGAATGCCAAGTTCTCCTTACATGACAACCTTCCGGGCCACAAGGAGACACTTTCTTGAAGTGTATATAAATACAACTATACAAGTAGTTAGCCCACCGGGCCACAGGCCTTAATTCTTCCAAAGAACACCACCTTTGGCTCCACGGAAATCACATCAGATACTTTTCCATGGTGCTTATTCTCATTCTTTTTTTTACGGGGTTGCATGCATGCCACTATGAAACATTCATGAGCTTAGAAATATGGGAGGAGAATATAATTCTGATTATTTCTCGACGCATAGAAAATGCAAAAGAAAACTTCAATATGGATAAACAATTTAAAATGCAAATTTGAAAATACTTCTGAATATGGATAACAGGATAAGTAAAGATGGATAACAGGATTAGTGTTACACGTTGGATCCAACACAGATCTGAAAAGGATCAATAACAGAACGGTGGGAGAAAAATGTGATTGCCACTAATGCCCAAACCTCAACGGAAGCTAAAGAAAATTTCATCATATATTATTATACGCCATATTAAACTGGGTAATCCTCTTAGTTTCTTTTTGGTCAAATGCAAGAATTCCAGATTCATGACAGCCCATCGGAATTCGTAGGCTAAACTTTTGATAATGGCAGAAGAAATGTTAATGACTCAATTATCAAGCCAATGATGTCATGATTATGCCTTGCAGTGTCCGTAAGGAGCGTGATTGCTGACTATGCCTTGCAGTGTCCGTAAGGAGCGTGATTGCTGACTCAGGGCACAGTTATCTCATCGCTGGTTGGATAGTTCATTGCCTCCTAAGCATAGTACTTCCACCACTTTCAGAAGAATAACGAGGCAGTTCTTCCAAGGCTCTAGAACCAGATGGTTTCACCGGAGCTTTCTTTAAAAAAGCTGTTGGGACATTATTAAGGGCGACCTTTTCAGTGCCATTGATGACCTTTTTCTCTAAGGAGATCTCTAGATGAACGCTCCAATGCTGTTTACATTGCTCTTCTTCCCAAAAAGGACGGCCTCCTCAGTCCCTCTGACTTTCGCCCCATCTCCTTATTGTCTAGTGTGGCCAAAATCTTCACCAAATTGCTGGCCACAAGACTATCCAGTCATATCGATTAGCTGGTCTCGCCTGCTCAAAGTTCTTTCATCAAGGGAAGACATATCCAGGATAATTTCCTTTACGTCCAACAACGGGTCAAGTGTTTCCTGGCCATACCTTCTTGATTATATGAGGGCTCGCGGGCTCAATCAACTGTGGACCGATCGAATCGCCCTCGTCTTATCCTCCACATCATCTCGGGTCCTCCTCAATAGGTCCCTTGGGCGAGTTATTGCTCATAGGAGAGGCCTTCGACAAGGTGACCCCCTGTCCCCCTACCTCTTCATCATGACCATCGACCCGCTTTACCATGTCATTTTAAAAGCCTCTGACCAAGGCCTCTTTTTGATGCCACGTGGGTGCGGCCTTGACCTCCGAATGTCACTCTTTGTGAATGATGCGGCTATTTTCTTATCCCCTTCACAGTCGGATGTTCAGAATCTTGTTCGTACCCTCAAGTGGTTTGGTGACATCTCCGGCCTTGAGACTAACTTTCACAAGAGCCAGATTCTGCCCATCTCTTGCCATGGTATTGATGTTGATGACCTCCTTCGATCTTTTCCGGACCAATTAGCCTCCTTTCCGATCAGCTACCTTGGCATTCCCCTCTCCTCGAGGCGTCTCCACAAAGTTGGAAAGGCAAACTTATGATTACCGGTGGCCGTCTAACGCTTCTTAAATCTATCCTTTCTCCAATGCCCACTATGCCTTCTCGGCTACTTTGGAGCCAAAATCAATTATAAAAAGCATTGACAAGCTTCAGAGGGCTTGCCTTTGGAATGGTGCTGAAACCCTCAACGATGGGCAAGCGTGGGTCAGTTGGAGCACCATTTGCCGTCCCCTAAGCCTCGGGGGCTTGGGCGTGCTTGATCTTTACAAATTTTCTAGAGCACTTCGTCTCAGATGGATTTGGCTCCAACGATGTGGCTCTCACCGATCTTGGATGCACTTGGGTACGCCTTGTGATGACACTGACCTCTCCCTTTTTCGTGCCGCCACCAAGATCATGCTTGCCTCCGGCTGAGACACGTCCTTCTGGCATGAACACTGGCTTCAAGGACTGCCCCCTCGGCAGTGGGCACCCCTCCTTTTCCACATTTTGACGGACAAGAATTGTACCGTTCGCGACGCCCTTGAGGGTAACCACTGGGTAGACTGCCTCAGGCATAGCTTTCAGTCCACGCATTTGCCTGAGTTCCTCAATCTTTGGGCTATGATGGCTCATATCAACTTGGACGATGGGCAGGATCGCATTCACTGGTGGCCTGCTGCCAACGGTACATACTCAACCGCCTCTGCCTATATGATTCGGTTCGCGGGGTCTATCGCATCCTCCTTTTGCCGCTCCATCTGGAAGGCTTGGGGTCCAAGTAAAATCAAGTTCTTCGTGTGGCTCGCCCTTCAGGGGAGAATTATGACCTCTAATCAACTGCTCCTTCGAGGGTGGCCCAATGGTTACTTCTGCATGTTTTGCTTGCGTAACTTGGAGATAGTTGATCATTTGTTCCTGCATTGCCAGTACTCCGGACGAATCTGGCAATCCATCAGCAACTGGCTCCATCTTTCAATCTATCGGCCCCCTCTTGACGACAACTGCTTGTTCCCCATTTGGTGGGAGCGCGTCATCGACTGCTCGCTTCCAGCCGTCAACAAGGCCATGGGTTCGGTCTTGATGGCAACTACTTGGCACATTTGGCTCGAGCGAAATAGGCGCACATTCGACGATTAGGCCTCTCCCTCAACGACCAATCAGATTGTTGATCTTATCAAGGATGAACTCCGGGCTTAAAGTATGGTGGGAGCTAAAAACGTCGGCAATCTGATTAGCTTGTAATATGTCCGGGTTGATTGCTATAATTCTGCTCCTTCCCTCCCTCTCCGGGCCGGCCACCTCGGCTGGCCTTGAATCTTTTCTGTAATTAAACTCTTCTACCTATCAATGAATGAACGGCCTCACTGTTCCTTAAAAAAAAGAAAAGAAAAGAGAGGGAGCATACATTTGAGCATGTAGAAGGCATCTTCAAAGCACCATGAAACTAAGCTCTTAGCTAGCACACTGGAATAGAAGTTGCGGATAATTGGATAATGGTGAAATGTTGGTGAGATGATTACCTTAAAAGAAGCTATCAGATAAATAGAATATCCTGTTAAAGCTGATAGTACACCAGAAGTACGAACACCTTTCCTGTTGGAATCCACCTTGCTACCGACCGTGGACCTACATCATAAGTTTATAACAATTCACAGAATCACAGCACATGATGAACAATGCAAACATAACGGTTGTCCCTTTTTTTAGCAAAACATAACAGTTGTCTTAATACCTCCAATGCATGAAAACATTAAAAGGAGAAATCAAGCAATGCAAGAGCTGTTATTCATCCAGTCTTCCTACCGTAAATACATCATACAAAAGAGAAACAAATATTTGGAACTTGAAAGGGTTTATCAAGGGTCAACAGGATTCTCACATTTCAGTATTATAAATGGGGACTGACTATTCAACAGTCAGCTGTTTTTTTTTTAAACTATCAGTCGATTTTCTGGACCGTTGGATTGAGATCCAACGGCCCAGATCAACCCGAACCCCCACACTCTCTCTCTTACTTTCCCCTTTTCCCCTCCCCCTCCACCGCCCGACCCCAACGCCTGCTCTCTCTCGCTCGCTCCGCGCTCCTCCTCCTCCTCCTTCCCATCACATCGCCCATGGCATGCCGGCCGCCGCCAGCCCCGCCTGCCCCACCTCCCTCCCGCCGACGCTTCCCGCCCGCCCTAACCCGGCCGTCGCCTCCACCCCGCCACCACCGCCTTCACCGCCTCCCGCTCTCACGCCGCCGCGCCGCCTCACTCCATCTCCACTAACCGCGGACCACCGCCTCCCGCCATCCTCTAAGCCGGTGGCACCCGATGTACCCTAACCCGAACCCTACCTAAACCCTAACCATCCATGGCGGTACAAGCAAGGAGAGAGGAGGAGGTCGTCAGAGGGGAGGAAGACGGAGGGGAGGAGGTCGCCGAAGGGGAGGAGGAGGATCGACTGAAGAAAAAGGTAAATTTCAGTCGACTGTTCATTAGCAATTCCCTTATAAATGTGTAAAAATAACAAAACAGAAAGGAGAAACCATACATCCCTGCTACGAATTGTTACTTGCCACTTTCAAAACCAGTAATACCATTGATGGCTCCATCAGGTTAACAGAAATTTCAATAGAACTCCAGGGAAGTATGTTAATCTGTTAAACGTGAGTACATTTTACAGAAAACCCAGGCAACAGCACATTTGAGTAATATATGCATGGTGCCATGGTAATTCAGAAGATTTCTCACAATGACATCATAATTCTCTCTGAAGCAGGACATGCTGTCCATCAACAGTCAACACAAACTTCCACTGTCAGCAAACGCAGTACTGCCAGTACAGTAATATACAACAAAACCAACGCAATGCTGGTATCTGATACAAAAAAGGGCAAGAGCAACAATATCGATCGAAGAAATTTTGTTTAATGTCTGAGTCCTGTCGATGGCATGAGCTGAATCTGGTGGTGGTATTTCACTTGATAGCCTTTCCAACGGTAGTATATGTCAGCCCAAAATCTACCCCAGAAAATTTCCAAAATACAGTAAATGGTGTGATTATTTGGTGTCAAACGCTCAAAGTGCCATTATAGCATATAGGCTATAGAAACAATAAGTTCAGACTTTGTGACTCAGAAGTTCAGGACCAACTGCTGGCTTGTAAAGCAGGTGGACTATTATTATGTCTTGGGTAGGGATAGCATGACTCAACCAATCAGCTCTTAGAGGCACATACACTTCACATTTCTTAGAGGCCCATACGCTTCTCGAACTTCTGGATCTCATTCAAGAATATCCAAGTCAACTGCCCACAAGATCCCATGAGGTAATTAGGTAAGTATGATAACATGATGACATAAAGTTCTGTGTTAAGCATATATGTTGCATAATATATGCATTACCATGACATGTGGAGCAATTCTGACGCAGTAGACAGGAAAGCCAGTGTAGAACTTAAATGGACCTCCACTCTTTAAGGTCTGCATGGCACAGTCCAGAGACCCAGTATATGGATATTTCCCAGTGGCATCAGGCTGCATCTTCTGAATCTGTGTCTTCACATAATCGAAGGGCAAACTGCATGCAGATGCAAAGAATCCTGAGACAGCACTGGCTCCTACAAACAAAATTATATTCATTTAAGGAAAGCAAAACATAACACAAAACTGTGATTAAAAAAACTAAACAGCTCGGTGAACTATTCTTTTGAGCAAACAGCTCAGTAAACTATGAAAGACATATAAACTAAATGCTATTTGAGTGACAGTCCACAACTTGCTTGACATATATGATACAAATCTATCAAAACAAAAGGTGGGAAACAGTAAGGGAGGCCAATGTAAATCCATCAATTGAACCACACAATTCAAAAATTGAAGGCTACTTTCAGCAGGCCTACCATAATGCGGCCCCCTGCAGCGGGCCAATAGACCATTCAAACCCAGAGATCTTAACAGCCATCGTGACCATAGTGCATTTATATTACAAATTCATAGTTCCTGCACGTCTTTGGCCTTGTTTGTTTCAGATTAAATTAAATTAAATGAAAATTTGTTATTTTTGTATAAGCCAAATGATGTAATGTTTTGTAGTCATTCTTGTAGGGTTTTAAATAGTACTTCTTAAAGTTTCTAAAATATTTTTTCATAATTTTTTGAACTCGTTAAAACGTATTTTGAGGGGGTCACAAATTTGCTACAGTAAAACACAACTCTACATTAATCTGAAACAAACAAGGCCTTTATCTGTTTTTCCTCCAGCCAGTGCACTAAAGATGCCACAGAGCCCATGAACTATAGAGTTTGACCAGTATGCTACTATACATGTCCCAAAATGCAATAAACTCTCAGAGAGATTATAAAAACACAAATACTACATGATACCTAAAATTGAAAGAATATAAACTTACCAAGCACTGTAGATATTTCCCCAGCACCAAATTTGTCTCTAAATAACTCAACACTCTGATCATAGGAGGCAAGCATACCCATGTTGAGTGACATAGCTCTCACTACAGTTGGACCTGCACCCTTCCAAAGTGCCAGAACACCTTCATCAGCAACAATACGGTAAAGTGCATGAAAAGCATTCTTGTAGTTGCGCCGTTGGGCTGCTGGCAAGGTTGAATCAGCCTGCATCCTTATCAGTGCCAAATCAGCAGGACTACCAACACACGCGCCAATTGCTCCAGCAGTGAGACCAATAAAGGCTTTCTGGACTAGAGGCAGTGGTTTCCCATCGTTTGCTTCAACTGCTTTATTTGTCAGAACCCTGAGGAAATAGTTTGAATACATAAATCAAGACAAACATTGAAGAGCTATCGCATCCAGGATCAGCTTCAATTTTACGATAAAGTCAGATAGAAATATCTGACAAACCATGAATATGGGATTTACAGATTGCTTTTTATAGAGAAACAACAGTAAACATATCCTCTGCTTGGCACTGATTGGTGTAAAAGCACTATTAATTGATGTGTTATGAAGGTTTCAATTGTCACTGTTTAGCCCAACTCCAGGAATGATGGATCTGTCAACTACAAAGTTACTTTAGCATCAGTGTTCCTCGTAAGTTTTTCAACTCCTAACTTTTTTTGAACGAATTTTCAACTCAACTTAACTATTTAAGAATAAAACCATTGTTAGATTCAGCAAGAATCTTACAGGTGGGTCATATAGAACTGCATGCTTAGATATAACTCGGTTTCACAATTTTCAGAATATCTAGTCCACCACTACAAAAACAACAGGCTTTTGATATGACATGGTATTCCACATTGTTGATGTATCCTTCAGCTGCAAGAACACATACTATTAACTACAAACTAGTTTAGTCCATAACTATGGTATGTTAATTATATGGAGGTTGGAATGTTATTGACAAAATAAATTACTGGCTAAGTACAAACCTAAAGGATCCAAGACGAGCAGTTGTGTATGTCGCTTGCCTTAGCAAACCAGCTGATAATCCCTGTATGAAGGAAATGCATATCACATAATTATTTAAAAGCATAGGCAAAAATTCACACCATAATTATTGATTTGCCAATGGATTCCTAAAGAGTAAAATACACCGGAGGTCCATTAACTTATATCGTGGTGTCATTTATATCCATCAACTTTCAAATTGCAGTTTTGGGTCCATTAACTCTTTAAGTTGTTTACTGCAGGCCCATACCCCTTCGTTTTGTGTTTAGATCCGATGTGGCATGGACACCGTGGTAGCCAGTTGTTTACTGTAGGTCCATTAATTCTTTAAGTTGTTTACTGCAGGTCAATTAACTCTTTAAGTTGTTTACTGCAGGTCCATTAACTCTTTAAGTAGCTGCCACGGTGTCCATGCCACGTCGGATCTAAACACAAAACGAAGGGATACAGTCCTGCAGTAAACAACTTAAAGAGTTAATGGACCAAAAACTGCAGTTTGAAAGTTGATGGATCTAAATGACACCACGCTACAAGTTAATGGACCTCCGATGCATTTTACTCATTCCTAAACTACTAGGAAGCATACATGAATCTTGCAAAAACAATGAATAGGGGCAGAACACAACACAAATAATTATGATAATGTAGTCGTAGTGTGCAACAAAATATCGAGGTTACTAAAGAGAAGACGAGGCAAGGTGATCCACCACCTTTTCTACTTTTTAACATTAAAGAGCGAGGTTATTCGCTGCACTCTGTGTTGGCCTTGCGAGTTTAGCAGCCCATTGACCTAGGTCTGGACACGATAAGTGTAGTGATCTGGCTGAGAATCGGCATCAAAGCCCAGTCCAGTTGAGTGAGAGGAAGATTGTTGGAAATAGTCCCACATTGGTAGTTGGGAGAAGTACAACATAGTTGTCTCATGCATGAGGGGGAGAGTCGCAATCAATAATTGGGAGTGGTAGAGTAGAGCATTGTTCTCGACTCCGATGTGTGAGGATGATGGCAGATGGACCAAGAGACTCTGTTTTGGGTTTGCACCTTGCAGGTGTAGCAGCCAATAATCTGGGTCCAGACGTGCTATGCTAAGTATATAAGTATTAAGCTGATAGGGAAATAAGTTGCATGCACCGACCATTTCAGCGAAAAACCTAAACTAATGGGGAAGTGTGGGCAATTAACTTATTCTTTTCAACATATAGCAATCTGGCTAACATAGTGCATGACCTCCTCGATGTGTGAGGGGGATAGCCCAAGAAACTTTGTGTCGGGCTTGCAGGTTTAGCAGTACAGCAATTTTGGGTCCAGAAGTGCTATGCTAAGTGTAGGGCTCCGGCTGGCATAGTGCATAACCTATTTACAGGACTGATGTTTTCAAAAGTAAGCACAAATACTTTTGGCTTTGATGCAATTGCAATGGAGTCCATTTTTACTCCCTAGTAATTAAGGCTGTGGGCTATGTGCTTTTACACACTCTGTATGCCTCAACTTTCTTCCTTCGTCTAATTGATTTATCAATGAACCTGCACTTGTGTTTCAAACAAAAAGCACAATACACCATCCTCTTTCAATGAATGGGCAGAGCTCCTGCCGAAAGTTCAAGAAAAAAAAAAAGCACAATACACCATCCTCTAAAGGAAGAACACCTAAGAGAACAAACCTTGTAAAAAGAACGAATTCCCTCATTAGCGAGCATATTCTTGGTGACAGCACCTGCAGATCCCTCGCCCAGCTGGATCCTCACCTGAAAAGAAACAGAAAAAAAAAAAAAAACAACCTTAGACCAAAAACCACTACCGGAAGCCTCAACTCAACTGAAAACCAATGCCCAAGCGCTAAGCGCAGGCATGTAGCATGTTACATCAAAAGAAGCCCATGAAGGCCTTCACAGTGACAATTAACAGACAATTTCCAACAATATGCACAAGCAAGCTACTTCCAACGATCCTAATTGTTTTTTTTTTGTTTTTTTTTTTTGAAGAGCGAGCAGGAGAACTGCTACAATTTATTAGAGAAAAAGTCAAAGACCGCTGTACAGCAACTCAAAAGGACAAAAACCTACAGAAAACAAGTTGTAAACTCAACAACGCTAATCTAATTGTCAGCCCAGAGGTAAACTGAATAATCCAATTAGTACAATTGATGAACTTACCGGATAAACTCGTGATTGCAACAAATAATACTAAACCTTCTTCAATTTCAAGTTCAACCCGTCCCTCATGAAATAAACCATGAGCAAATAGACAATACTTCAAAATTCAAATGCACTCAGGAACTGAAATGGTGTAATCACACACCTAGACCTCACTGCGGAAACATTAAATCCCGCATATACCTAAGCTTCGAGCCACCAATTCCATCAATCTGAGCAACCAGGCAGAACAAAATTCTTCGTAGCCGACTAGACGCAAAAGCTCCCACTGTCCAACTCCCCGCGTCCCCTCGGAGCCATCTCCGCGAAAGCTCAGAGCCCCCCGATTCCCGTGCCACGGAGCGGCTCGACTCCGCTGAACCGCAACCGCCCGCGCGATTCTCTCCACGGCGACCCCCTACCTTGACCATGTCGATGGGCTGGATGACGGAGGTGGCGAGCATGCCAGAGGCGCCGCCGTTGGCGAAGGGCTTCACCGTCTTCCACACGCCGCTGGCAGCCGCCGCCGCCTGCGGCGGCTGCTGCTGCTGCTTCGCCTCCGCCATCTCCTCCTCCTCCTCCTCCTCCGGTCCTCCCACTCTCAAGTCTCAACTCCTGCCGCCGCTTGGGCTCGCGGAGAAGAAGAGGTGGTGGCCTGGCGCGTGTGCAATCGCTGGATGACGTCGCGCTTTTTACGTCGACGAGAGCCACGAATCATTTTGTTTTTTTTTCCCCACCGGTTTTTGTATACCCTAAAGGTGAGTCCGTGCGGGTAGCATTTGCATTTGCACTTGCACAGTTGCACGATTGCACCTCATCGCTCACGCCCGGGCTCTGCGTGACTCCATAGGCGAGTGGCATGTGGCGGGTGGTGGGCCGGGGAGCGCGTGTGTGTGGCCACGGGAGCGCAGGGGTGTATGGGCTTAATTGGGGACATTTACCTACATGCCACCCCCATTGAATGGCCTTTACCCAGACGACATTAATTTCATCTGTCTTTACACTCATGACACCGGACACACGAATTTCTTATCTCCACGACATTTTAGCAATTTCTCCTCATTTTCCATTTAATTACGCCATTTTCCTCCACGTGACTGACCATTTTGCCCTTGCCTCGTGCCGTAGGGGAGAGAGAGGAGATAGGAAGGGCGGCAGCAAGTAGCTCGGTGGCTTGCCGGCGACGGCACTGGTGCGGGTAAGGACGACGATGGCATCACATCAGCGGCAACGACGAAACCGAGGCGGCGGAGCGGAGAGAGAGGAAGAGAGAGAGAAAGGGTGGCGTCAAGCGGCTCATCGGCGGCAAGCTGGCGTGGGGCGAGGCCGATGACGGCGTCGCATCAGCGGCAACGACGAAATCAAGGCGACGGAGAGGAGAGAGAGGAGAGAGTAAGAGAGAGTAAGAGATGGAGAAGGGAGGCGGCAGGCGGCTCATCAATGGCCAACAGACTGCACAAGGCGGCGGCGACTTCGGAGGCAATAAGCCTTGATGCCGATGGCAATGAAGCGATGGCACGGAGGAGCCAAGGTGGAGGGGCGGCAGAGAAGAGACAAAAGAGAGGGGGAGGAGAGAGAAATGGAGCGGCCTGGAGACAAGGGCAAAATGGTCAGTCATGTGGAGGAAAATGGGTTAATTAAATGGAAAATGGGGAGAGATGGCTAAAATGTCGTGGAGGTAAGAATTTTGTGTGTCCGGTGTCGTGGGTGTAATGGCTGACGAAATTAATGTCGTCTGGATAAAGGCCATTCAATTTGGGTGGCCTGTGGGTAAATCTTCCGCTTAATTGGGATCGGCCCCGTGAAGACGCAGTAGACTGCAAGGTGCTTATGTTAATGTACATAGAATCCTCACACTAAAAAAAGAAAGTACATAGAATCCTGATACAATTAACGGAAATGCTTCTGTGCGGACGTTCGACCTGCGTCGGACGCCCGCACGGCCCGACGGCCCAACGCAGCGTGGGCTTCTTCTTCCCTCTCTTTCTCATTCTCTCCATCACTCACTCACAGCTATTCTCAGCCACACATACAACTTCTCATCCTCTCTCTCTCTCTCTCTCTCTCTCTCTCTCTCTGCGCGCTGAAGCTAGCTCGCCGGCTACCCCTCGCCGCCTCCTCCTCCTCATGTTCCTCTCTCTCTCTCTCTCTCTCTCTCTCTCTCTCTCTCTATCCCTCCCTCTATCTCTCTCTCACTCTCTCTCTATGCAGAAATAGAGGAGCTCATATTGGAGCTCCTTTCTCTCTCGTTGTGGAGGATTTTATGTTGGAGCTCCTCCTTCTCCTCCTCTCTCTCTCTCTCTCTCTCTCTCTCTCTCTCTCTCCCTCTCCCTCGCTCCCTCCCTCTCCAATCTCTATA
This sequence comes from Raddia guianensis, assembly GCA_036346415.1. Taxonomy (NCBI): domain Eukaryota; kingdom Viridiplantae; phylum Streptophyta; class Magnoliopsida; order Poales; family Poaceae; genus Raddia; species Raddia guianensis. The sequence continues at coordinate 34,330,449 of CM070534.1, forward strand.
CCTCTTCTCTCTCTCAGATCTATCATGGAAGTGATGGTTTATGGAGAAAAGTGTATAAATGGTGGCTTATAAGAAAGATGTACAGTAGCAGGGGGGTTGATGTGGTTCCCTTTTTGTTCCTGGTAAGATTTTTTTCATTTTGTTGGTGTTTTGTTTTTGAAATTGTTTCAATAGGCGTGGGTAGTTGTTGCAGCGCCCTCTTGTTCGGTGTTCTAGTAAGGTTTGGGAATTGTTTCAACAGGAAAGGACAGTTCTTGCGGCGTTGTTCTAGTAAGATTTTGACATTATTGCACTAGGCTACAAGAATTGTTCCATCACACAAGGATAATTGTTTCATTAGGCATTTCTCATTGTTTCAGTTGGCATTTGTTTCATTAGACATTTCTCATTGTTTCAGTAGACAATTTTCATTGTTTCACTAGGTTGAGTCATTGTTCAGTACCAAGTTCATTGTTTCGATGGTCATTTTTCATTGTTTTAGTAGGCATTTCTCATTGTTTCAATAGATCAAATTCATTGTTTCAACGCATTGTTTCGATAGTTATTTTCTCATTGTTTCGATAGTCATTTTCCATTGTTTCAGTAGGCATTTCTCATTGTTTCAATAGATCGAGTTCATTGTTTCAGTGTGCCAAATTCATTGTTTCGATAGTCATTTTTCATTGTTTTAGTAGGCATTTCTCATTGTTTCAATAGGTCAAATTCATTGTTTCAGTGCATTGTTTCGATAGTTATTTTTTCATTGTTTCGATAGTCATTTTCTCATTGTTTCGATAGTCATTTTTCATTGTTTCAGTAGGCATTTCTCATTGTTTCAGTAGGTCGAGTTCATTGTTTTAGTGTGCCAAGTTCATGGTTTCGATAGTCATTTTTCATTGTTTCATTAGGCATTTCTCATTGTTTCAATAGGTCAAGTTCATTGTTTCAGTGTGCCAAGCTCGTTGTTTCGATAGTCATTTTCCGTTGTTTCATTAGTTAAGAGTGATTATTCCTCACTCTTATGGTCTCTCCCTTCCTCTTTCTCTCACTTATGCAGTTTCCCTCTCCTTTTTTATCCCCCTCGTATAGTTAATTTTTGGTTGTTTCGTAATGTTTTTATTAGTCTCAGTTCATTGTTTTAATAGGTATTTTTTTTCATTGTTTTAGTATGCTGAGTTCATTGTAAGATCTATATTCTCTCTTTTTCATGAATCTGGTGTTGAGTGCGTGGAAGCATTTTCGATTTTTCATCGCACATGCGCATGCATGCAACCAGGGTGGCTTTCTCTCCTTTTTCACGAGCGCCCGTGTGTTGGGCTGGGCCGGGGCAGCGTCCGACGCGCCTGCGCGCGTCGGATGTCCGTCCCCAAGTCCGCGCCTACAATTAAACGAAGTAAAGTTAGTTGGTAAAATATTTTGTGCAAAGATTTTTCAGTGCACAAACGCAAAAAAACTGATCTTAGCACTTGTATCTTATCTCGGTGGTCTATCTAAAACATGGGAAACAATTATCACGATTGCTATGCATGTTGAGGAACACCTATGCGGACCATATCGGCTTCGGCCCTAGCACACGCCAGGTGGGGTCTACTTGTTGGACCAGTCGAAACTCTAACAGTTATGAATAAATAAAAGAGAAGCTCATCTGTTATGTACAAACTTGGTAAAACAATAAAGAATCACATATCTCCTACGTTATGTGTTTGTGATTGTTCTTCAATGTGCCTTGGACTACACTCGGTAACGTGGTTGTTCAACACATTATTAGCACGAAGCTCTGACGAACTGTAAGACGCCGGAGATCGATCGTTGATGAATTGCACCGACTCGTCAGCCTCTCCACAGGCCTAGTTTGGACCCATCGATCTGTTCTACGCGTCAGTTCTCGTTTGAATCAGTTAAAGAACCGCGGGGATCTTAAAGACCCCATTGTATTAAACTATCGGTTTTGAATCTGGCGACAAATCAGCGTATTTTGCATTGAAGCCCTCTTCGTTTGCTTGTTTGTACCGGTTTTGGTTGATTTTGGTTGGGCTACAGTGTATTGGGCTGGGCTGCCGCCCATGAGATGTTAGGGCATCACATGCCCCCCACCTGCCCTCCCCACTGTGAGAACACGATGCAGGGCGATGGGAAGTGCGATGCGGGGAGGCTAGGGTTAGGGCATGAAGCATGCAAGCCGCCCATGCAATCATGCCTGACGCTTGCGCGCGCACTCCTTTAGCATCGCATCGGCGCGCCACCATCGCCCACACTCGGCGGTGGGTTGTGGCACCGCCGCACGTGCTCCCATGCCGGCTCACCGTTGTCGCCCGACTCACCGTCGTCGGCGCGCAATGCGCCGCCATCCGCGCCCCACCATGCTCCCTTGGATGTGCTAGTAGTAGCGGCGACAAGGGGAAACCCTAGCCGCCCTGTTTTGGTTCTGCTTGCCAAATCGCGTTCCAGCAGGCCGCGCCGTGCGCCGAGCAAGCCACACTCCAAGTCTCCAACAGGCCGCGCCGCGGGTTGCCTCAAGCGGGCCGCACCGTGGACCACACCCCCAACAGGTTGTGTCGTGCACCGAGCTAAGCAGTCCATTGTGCCATTTAAATAGTAGGCCGAATAGAAAAAGGGAAAAAAGAAGGCCATGAGCCACAATGGAATTAAAGAATAAACGAAGAGGGAATGTAAATAAATGATGGGCTTAATATGACATTTCATGTGTATTTTATTTTCTGAATTTACACTTTAACCTCTACAATTTATGAATTTATGAATTTGAATATCTGGCTATTTGAACCCCTATGAAATTGAATCTTGCATATTTAATACTCCATTAAATGTTATGTTATGCTGCCATTTATTATTATATGCAATTATTTTGAAGAATTTTGCTATTTAATAAGTGTCACATTTTTTCTCGGAGTTGTGTCTTTGTATGAAAGGGCTATTATAATTGCAGGCTAAAGAGCATTTGAAACCAGCATTCTCCCTAGTGGTGGGAATTGGCGGCCCAAAAGCATGTCGGGCTGGCCTAAGCATGGCACGAGTGACAAAACAACAGACAAGATCATTTTTTAGAAATTCGTACGTTGTTCAAATAAAAAAAGTTGTCTACATGAAAAAGAAGAGCCTCGAAATTATCTACAGCTTTTATGTTCAATCGAAATTTATCCGAGCAACAGAAGACCTCAAAAATGGCGAATTACCAAGGACGGTGCTGTCGGCCCTAAAGCAGGCAGCGAAGAAAATAATTTTAATAAATTCATACGTTGCTCAAATGTAAAAATTGTCTATATAAAAACGATGCGTCTCAAAATTATCTACAACTTTTGTGGTGAACAGAAATTCATCCGAGTAACGGAAAACCACTAAAAACGTAAATTACTTACTCGTGCCTCATTTCGTGCCGACCCGGCTCAAGCTCGGCCCGGACAGTCTGGCCGGGCCGGGCGGCCCATCGTTCCTGGTTACCATCCCCGGCATGGCATGCCATTCGAGCTGTATTGGCCCAACCCATTTTTTTCCGTGTCGTGCTTTGGGCCGTGCCTGGGCTGGTCCGAAAGGCCCGGCCCAAACTCTCAGCACGAGCATCTCTAATAGACTCCCTAAACACACCTCTTAGCTATTTTTAAGAGGTTGTAGTAAGAAAAACAACTCTAGAAGAGCCCTTATTCTTCCCCTAAATTCTCTCTCATCTCCCTAAATCTCATACACACCCTCATTCTTAGGCCATGTTCGAAACCGCGTCGCGTTGCGTTGCGTTGCATCTGTGCTGATTTGAGCAGCGTGGCGCTGCAAGCGTCTTGTGACGAGCGAACGCGACGCAACGCAACGCGACGCCGCAGCGAACAAGGCCTTAGGGACTCCCTATGTAGTCCCCTATAAATTAAAATAGTCTGTTAGAACTAAGCAGTTAATAAGGGGTCTTTAAATTGTTGGAGCTCCTTATTTTTAAAAAATAGGAGGTGTGTTTTAAGAGTTTTTTTAGAGATGCTCTAAGAAACGAGATTATGCACTTTGAAGAGTAAAACAAGTCTCTCTCAGCACGATGGAGGTTAGCATGATCCGTTGGTTGGGCTGCCATTAGATGGTGTAACAGGCCCATCAGCCTCGCTAGAATTAACTACAACGATTGGGCTGAAGCCTTGCTCTGTTTTCACTCGGCTCCGCTAATAGGCCCCCATACCAAACTGCCCGACTCAACTAGCAAGGCTGTCTTGCCGTCTTCTTTGCAGCTTAAAGTGACGGTTTAAAATTTCTTATTTTTATACAGACCATACGCTACGACGCTTTATACTTATTTTTAAAAGATTTTAATAATTTAATTTTTAAAATTTTTTACTTTTTCAAGCATTTTTCTAGAGTTGACTTTTTCACTGGGAAGGACAAACTATATGCACTTGTGTCCTAGTCAGCTTGTGGCGATTTTCAAAAGTCAAATGATCTGATTTTTTTTGAACCGGTTTTCCTAACATTTTAAAGTTGTCTTGGCTTGGAAATTTCAAGTTTTTAATTTCAGCTAAATAGAACAGTAATCGACTAACGATACACCTTCTCTTCAAGGTCAAGTTTCACTGAATCACTTTTTTTTTTTTTTCATGTTAGCCATGCATGGGATGAGCATAGGCTCGTGCCTTGCAATCCAACGTTCATTCGCCAATCTTCATAGTGGAAATATCTAACCCATATTTGCATTGCATTATCTCGTGTAAAATCTCACATGAGCTGTATCCCGATTCTTGGTTTTATATATTGTACGCTCTCAATGATGGAGTGTCTCCTGGCCACTATAGTCTATAGCTGCCACAGAGTTGCAGGGTTATTCAGCTGTCTCTCAGCATCTCGACAACGGACAAACGCAAAGCTGTCTTTCTATCCACAGGGATGCATGCAAATGCAATCCCATGGCCCTCAGCAGCGGCGGAGGCAGAATGAAATTCAAGGTAGAACATGTCTACGTATGCCATCGGTTTAATATACTATAAACTATATAAAATATATATACATAAAGCTAATAATCACGCAGGTCCACATTACATTAATTGAGTAATTAAATTCACAATAAACATAAACAAAACTATAAAAATACATTCGCGACTTAATTAAGTAGTGATACCATTTACTGAAAAAGACATGGAAGCCATATAGCGACGTACCAAATCACCAACAAAAATGCAATCTACATTTAAAAATATAAATTATAGAAATAAACAAACAATAATATAATTGCATTTGAACAAGAAAAAAGTATCAAACATTCAAACATACCACTTAGATGACAATTTCGGAGATTGAGGCAATTGCATTCTTCTTTGTTTGGAATTGGATGAAATGAGAGCCATCAATCGATCTTATATCTGAATAAAGAAGAGATGCAACAAATGATAAATCTTGCACCAAAAAAAAAAGAATCTCTTCGTATTTGTACACCACTGTCACTACATGTTCATGTCAATTTTCGTAGAATTGCAAAATTGCAATCCAAATCCTTTCAAAATATGTGCAATGCAATCTAGCACAACTGCACATGATCATTTAATAATCTTATTCACACATTGAATTTGAAACCACAATAGAATGGAATCTCAGACTCTCAATCGGTTTTACAATCCTAATTTTTGTACATAGTACACCACTATATATCATGTATCCACTGCCACCATATCAATCATAATTCAATCTAGCACATAATTCTCATCTGTTCATCAAATTTGTTTACCGTTTTACGTAATCCCTGCTCACTTGCTCAGGTGCTCAACTTAAGCCTCCATCGACCGTCCCTCCAAGACCTCCAAGCCTCCAATCTCCGACCTTGTTGTCGGTCTACCGCAACATCGTCTGCCTCCTGCATCTAGCCGACACCCTGATCCGCCATTGCCCGCCTTCAAGCTCCGACCTCCCAAAGATGAGCGTCGGACCACTGGCCCATTGCCCACCCCATCGATGCTAATGGCCTTGTGCCCCCGTTCCCCACTGCTGGTTGTCGTTGGCCTCCTGGTCGCTGACGTGGGCCTCCCATCACCCTGTCCGCCTGCCTCCCCTTCCGGCTCTCGTAGTCCCACCTCCCCTTCTGGCCACCGTAGTCCCGCGGTCCTGATGCCCTAACCCGAGCACGAGACAAAGAGAGTGCGAGTGGGAGAGAGATAGAGACAGTGTGGGAGACAGAAATAGAGAGTACGGAAGGAAGATAGACTAATGTGAGTTGTGGACCGTATGTTATGCCCGGCCCTAAAGGAGGCCTCATAGTCATAGTGCAATGAAGGTTGCAGCCAGTATTCGACCTTAGCTAGGTTGGATTTTATTATTATTGGTCTAACTCCATATAATAGACATGGGGTATGAGGGGCCCAAAAGAATCAATCTCGGGTTGCGACCCACGCAGCCATAGTGGTTGGCCAGCCCCTAGTCCCTCGTTGTCCAACTGATCATCCAAGCCCCGACGTCGAAGCTAACGAGAAGGCAAAAGAAGAATAAGAAGAGGAAACAAGTTTAACCTGAGAGGAACGGGAGATACCGATCCATGCATACTCCATAGGAAACAAATCCACACATGCATACTATCTCAAGTATGTTACGTACACTCAATCCTCAATCCTCATCGAGATTCATGTGCCACCCCACTCCTCTTATGCATGCCTTAAAAAAAACTTTCTAGCATTCAAATACTTGCGCCTAGTTCTTTCTTCCTCATCTCCCCCTTCTTCTCTCTCCCCGGATTCGGTCAAATCCTCCTAAATCAATCACTACCCATTCGATCACTGCCTCAATTGCCAACATCATGGCAATTTGTCATCACCCCTTGCCGCAAGCTGCACCACACCACCCTTGGTAGTATGACCACCCCATTTCAACTAATGAACTATCATGGCCACAGTCAGGGGAGGAGGCTGAGACAAGAAGTGGTTGTTCGCGCAAGCATTGAATTTTTCTAGGATGTTTTCTTTTTCAATCATGCATGAGTAAGAGCCTAAGATTGATATTAGATTGTTCATGGGTAGCCCGGTTTGACAACCTGACTTTTTTGGGGGGTCAAACTAGGTCAGGCTTGCCCACTAGGCTAGGCTCAAGCAGAATTTCCAAGCTCGACGTAAGTACCGGGTCAAGCTTGGGCTTAGAAAAAATAAATTTTGGTGCACATATTTGGGCCAAGCTTCGAGTTTTTGGTTGGGCCTTGGCCCAAAGCAGCGAAAATCAGATTCGGCTGGACTCTAGCCTAGCACAAGGGCACGACACTTTTTCAAGACTAGCCTGAAGCCCAGCCTGACTGAGCCTGTGATTAGGCCTAATTGAGACCAATACACAGTTCTAAGATCCGGATCTAACGTAAGGAATGTACATGTGCAAAATCCACTCTCCAACTCGTCCCACACCTTTTATCTGAAATATAGAAGAATAATGGCTGGTAAGGGAGATAAAGCAATTTTTTGGCAAGATGCTTGGCACTTTGATTATGCTTTGAAAGACAGGTTCCCTGAGCTTTTAGATAATTGTATGGACCAGAACATTAATGTGATGCAAGCTAGACTGAGGGAGTGGAGATTGAACTTTAGGAGGTGGCATGATGAAAAGGGGCTTGATGATTGGAACAAAATTAAATTAACTTTTACCCGAAGAGTGTGGTCTTATTTGATCAAGAAGACTCCTCTATCTGGTTGCTTGTAAAGAAACATATTTTTTCTATTCTTTTCTATACAAGACTCTTAGTATGTGTAATGATGGGTGGTGGGATAAGAGCATCTGAAAAGCCAAAATGCCTCCGAAGATCGATTAAGATTTTTTTTTGGCTAGTCATTAGAGATGCAATTCTCTCTAAGCATAATCCGAGGAGGAGGGGGTGGCAGGGGACTGTTGGTTATGCTTTTTGCAGTACTACCTTCGGTCACAAAAAAAGTTGCCATTGACTTTTGCACACAACTTTGACCATTTGTCTTATTCAATTTTTTTTATAAATATATAAAAATATAAGTCATACTTAAAATATATTTAACAATAAACTAAATCACAACAAAATAAACGATATTTACATAAAAATTTTGAAATCTTTTAAGTATGTTTGCCATGATGCTATTTGTTCGACGTGGATCGGAGGTCCTGGCCGTATTTTGCTGGTTTTTCTGTCTTTTGGCGACTTTGTTTTCATAATGAAAACAAAAGAAAATTAGTCCCACGCCGGCAAGCGGCAAGACGATGCACATGTACGACGTGACATAGGTGCGTCCCCGCCGTCTCACGCTCACGGGGCGGGGCTTTGCCAGTTTGCCTCCGGCGCCGGCACGGCACGAGGCGCAACCGCGCAAGGACAGCGCCCGCGCCCCAGCCGTGTCCCTGCCTCTCCCCTTTTTCTCCCGCGGAAACGTGAGGAGCTCTGCGCGCGCGCGCATCTCCGGCCCCAGCCACCGCGGCGCTGATATATCGCGAACATTATGCACAGGGGGGGCGCATCTATCGATCAAGGCATGATGCGTGCTTCGCTCCAGTCCCGGGGGCCAGAGTCAGGAAGGAAAGCCTGCGTGCATGCATGTGTGCACCCTGCGCCCAGTTGCTCCCGCCGCGGCGTGGTCACCGGCCGGCATCCTGTCATTCCTGTGCCGGCCGTCTGTGACCGTGTTCGTGTCATGGCGTGTCGTCTGGGCGCGTCCATGCTCGAGATACAGAGATCCATGTGAATCATGGGCGGTGCGTGCGCCATCCAGCCAATGCATGCGCCAGTTTCCCGCCCGCTCCATCGATCCTTTTAAGGTGTGTTTGGTTGCACCGTGATCCGTGAATCATCATCAAGCATGAATTAATCAGAAGGATACGATGGGAAGAGATCTAACCATCCATGAAGTGCTGTTTGGATGGTTTTGTTGGTCCTTCCCTTTTTATCCCCGCCGACCATCTCCTTCTCCCTCATTCTCACCACCCCAGCAAGCCAGCCACCACTCTCTCCCCTCCTCTACTCCTCTCGGTTTCCCTTCTCGGCTGGCCGCCGGCGGCCGCCCGTGCCATCGCCGCGCCATCCCACCGCCGGTTCCGCATCCTTCCCCGCCGGCCACCGCGCCAAGCTCCACCTGCGCCAGGGGAGGACGAGGCCCGCCGCCGGGGGAGAGGAGAGGAGGAGGAGGTGCGATGAGGAAAGGACGAGGAGAGTAGGGGATCTTCTGCAGTGCCGGGTGAGGCTAACCGAGGGGTCGGGGACCTCAGCCACCACGCCGCCGCCGCCGACTTGCTCCTCTCGGCCTCGGTAACAAGCCGCCGCCTTCCCCTTCTTCCCTCCTCTGCCCCGTGCCGACCCACTCCGCCGTCGCCAGGGATGATGATGAGGAGGAGGCGCGTCGCCGTCGCAGAGGATGCGTAGGGAGAAGAGGTGGCGGCGGCCCGGCGGGTGGTGAGGGAGGAGGTGGAGCCGCGTGGGGAGAGGAGGAGGAGTAGGCGCTTGAGGGGAGGAGGAGATCGGGACGAGTCAAACTTATCAATTTTCAGGGGGATCGATCCATCCCCCTGATTGCACTACGGAGTGATGGAAGGATGCTGAACGAACCCATATGTTTTTTCTCAACCAAACAAAAAATCACCCCAACCTGCACGGGCCATCCAGGGTGATGCAACCAAACGCACCCTTACTTTTCACAAGCAACTATAGTTACATCGGGATTGTCGCCCGGCTAAAATTCTATTACAACATGCATGCTTAACGCTGCGATCTATCTGTGGACTCTCTCATTAATTCCTGCTTAATTATTCACTTTTCAATCATTACTCTACCTTTCTTCATATATTTTCTCTTATATTTTATTTCTACCATATTTCTACAATGTTGAGTAGTCCTTTGTTTAGGTCAATGGATTGAGAAATACTTCTTGACGGTGTGAAAAAACGACAACACCGACCTCCTTCCTCCTCGTGTTGACGATTTCATTCCTCCTCGTGCTCGCCGACGCTGCCCTGCCCTTAGTTAGGGTTTTTAATTCGGGGGTGGGTGTTCTTCGGGCTAAGAGGGAGGTCAGGGATCATGGGGTGGAGGTGGCACCGTCGGAGCCGTAGGACCAGTCGAAGGAAGTCGGGCCAACAACGGCGGTGTCGGTGTAATAAATACCGGGGTACAAAGAGTCCTCAGAAGACAAGGAGGGCCCCACGCGTCAGGCGGGCGATCAGGCCCCAGCGCGTGGGCGAGCCCCTCAGGAGGCCAAGAGGGCCCCACGCGTCAGGCGGGCGATCAGCCCCAGCGCGTGGGCGAGCCCCTCAGGAGGCCAAGAGGGCCCTGCGCCCGGCCAAAGTGCGTGGGCGAGCCCCTCTCAAGACGAGGCGAGGGCCCCACGCCCGAAGCGGGTGCGTGGGCGAGCCCCTCTCAAGACCAGGCGAGGGCCCCACGCGTCGTGTGGGGCCAGCGTGGCAGGAACGTTGCGAATGAGTCTTGGAGACGAAGGCTCCCCTGCTGCGAAGGACGAAGCGATTTAATGAGACATCACGCGGATAGACAAATGAAGAAATGATTACCGCCTGATGACCCTTGCGGTCCGGTACATCCTTTACCGTGGGCGCAGAAGAATTGACCGTGAGAGAATGTTTGCTTGAGGAGGCCGCCCGTCGCCGAGGGAGCGGCGGGGCCCCACCCGCAGACTCACCGGTGTGGTATGCGGGTCGAGGCCACTTGCGGCTACGCGAGGGCGGCCCAGCCGTGGCGTAAGGCAGCAACACGTTTTACGTCTCTTCGCCGTGTCTTGTCGATTATCTTGAGAGTCTTAGATTGCCTACCCCCTCGGCTCTCTCCATGACCCAAAGCTTGTATAAAAGGAGAGAGAGAGAAAGAGGGTACGCACTAGCATTCATGCATTGAAACACTCTGTAAACACATTCCCATTCAACCACAATCGAAAAGAGCTAAGGCTCGGCAGAGTAGGACTATTACCCGCGAGGGGTCCGAACTCAGGTAAATCTGCGAGTCGCTCCTTGTTGTGCCCGACGCCAAATCGAACCGAGCTTGATCGAGTTGGCTAGCGATCTAAAAATCGACCAGGTGTGATCCGCAGCGGTTGAGCGGAGAACACGCCGTCGATGGCGCGAGGTAGGGGAGCGCTAGCATCGGTTCAAACTCTTGACCCTTCTTGAGCGGCGATGGCGGAGCAATGTCCGCGATGGAGCGAAGCGGCCGCTAGAGCCGCTGCCCGAGTCGGCCGCGGCGTTGGCGATGAATCACCCGGCGAGCCGCCCGCCTAGGGTCGGAACCTGGCGAAAGCACCGCCCGGCCAAGCTAAGCGGCGCTGGCCTTGGAGGAGTGCACTCGGCTAAAACCTCCATGCGGCGTGGCCTTGCTTTGAGAACCCACCGTTCCGGTGACTCCGGACTCCGGCGGCACCGTGGTTGGCTGCTTGGCCCGCTCGTCGATGCGCCGCGGGGGCGGTGGTGCAAATTCTGGGGCGCGGAACCGTGTTTCCGCTTCCTCCGTTCTTTGTTGCCATCGCCTCTCTCGCAGATCTCTGGTGAGGGGGGGGCCAAAACGACAAGAGCAGCGACCCCTACACGGGCTCGGCGAGCGGCGTCTGTGTGGCGCGATCTCGGTCCCTTCGGAGGACCGCCACTTGTCAGCATGGAGAAGACTCAGGACAAGCTCCGCAGGGTCGCGACCGAAGGCGCGATCACACTTATGTTGCCGCACGGGGACCAGCAAGAGGGCTCCCAGAGCTGCCCGGCCAAGGGTGGCGCTTCTTGGCGCCGCCTAGGTGACGGGGTGGCGGGCGAGGACCGCGTCCCAGAGCAGGAGGCTCCGGCGTCGGTGCCGCGCTTTTCTAAGGAGTCACACAGATGGCGAACGGTTTCGTCAAACCCCATCGAAAAGTATGACGGCTCCACCAACCCTGATGAGTTTTTGCAGATCTACACAACGGTGATGCAGCCGACAGGAGGGTCAGGGAAGGTTCTGGCGAACTACTTCCCCGCGGTCCTCACCGGCGGAGCCCGCTCGTGGCTCATGAACCCGAAGTCCGTGGGGTCATGGAAGGAGCTCTCGGAGCTCTTCGTCACCAACTTCCAGGGCACCTTCGAGCAGCCCGGGGTAGAAGACGACCTCCACGACGTGGAGCAGAAGAAAGGAGAGTCGCTGCGCGACTATATTCGGCGCTTCAGTCAGGTCCGCAACACCATCCCTGACATCTCCATCGACGCCGTGGTCACGGCATTCAGGAGAGGCGCCCGAGACCCCAAGGTCAAGGAGAAGATGACCACCCGCAAGATCAAAACGACGGAGGAGCTTTTCACCTTGGCGCACAAGTGCACCTTCAAAGTGAGAGCTCGCATCCGCCGGCCGCAATGGCGAGGGGAGTGCGGGTGGCGGCCGGACCTCGAGGAACCCCGGGCGAGGACAAGAAGAAGCTCAGCGGCCGAGACCGACAGGTCATGGCCGCCGAAAGCGACGACGACGACGACGACGACGACCATGCCACCGCAATGGGCGCAGCGGGCGAAAAAAGAGGAGGAGGTCGCGCGCCAGCTGGCACGGTCCTCGTAGGGCGGCCGAGGCGGCGGCTATGGCGACCGCCCGTGGCGCGGCGGCCCCGCATGCCGCGCGATGAGGGCGAGACCGTCGCCCGTGAGTGGGACGGAAGGCCTTCGTCCCATTCACCGCAACAACTCCCACGACTTGGCGATTGCCATGTCGTCGGCAAGATGGTGGACAAGCGGGTCCACGAGCGGCAGCAGCAGCAGAAGCGTCCGGCGATGGCAAGGGCAAGGAGACGGCTTCGCTTGGTTTTCGGCGGCGGAGCGCCGGTTGCCGCTATCCACGGCGGTTCGCCACCTATCCGCCCCACGCTAGCTTTAAGCGCGCGATGAGGGAGTGTCGCCGCCGTGCGGCTTTGGGTCGACAAGGCGACTAAGCGTGGTCGGAGCACCGATCGCGTTCGATCGAGCCGATCACCCGGCCAAGACGGCCGCCCGACATCTCCCGATTGTGGTTGCGCCCGCGGTCCGGAATGTGAAGCTAGGGCGGTCTTTGGTAGACGGGAGTTCTCAACCTCTGTCGTCCGCCTGGTCGCCAAGGCGCCCAGATCCAGCAGCAGAGCTTCGCCCAACACTCCGTTCTTGACATCGCGCCGAGCCGAGTCCGTCCCGGCCGGCGCGCTCGATCTCCGGTGACGCTTGAGGTTCGACAACTTCCGCACCGAGATGCTCGAGTTCGAGGTAGCGGACTTCGACCTCTACTAACGCCATACTAGGTCGGCCGCCACCACCAAGTTCATGGCGGTTTGCCACTATGCGCATATGGTGGTGAAGATCCCGGGCCACCGCCCCATCGTCTTGAAAGTGGACCGCCCGGAGGCGCTCCGCTGCGACAAGGATGCTCTCGCTTTGGCGGGGGTGATCGGTGCCCAGAAGGCCGAGGCTTCGACTCTGGGAGCTCCTTCGGCGAAGACCCGTGCCTCCCCCGGTTCGTCCGCGGAGGTTAAGCCGTCTCCTGAAGCGAAGTCGACCCGCGAAGACCGTTCGGGGGGCGCCTCTCGGGCGCCAAATAGGAAGCGCGCTGTCTCCTTCCTCCAGCTCTAACGCAGACGTGTTTGCGTGGCAACCGTCCGACATGGCCGGGTCCCTAGGGAGGTGATTGAGCACAAATTGGCGACGTTCCCGCCGCGCGACGGTCATCGCGAAGGTCCGGAAGCGATCGGTGGAGCGCTAGGAAGTTATCCGCCAGAGGTGGACAAGCTCTTAAGGCGGGGTCGTCCGCAGATGTCGCCCATCCTGTGGCTCGCGAACCCCGTCCTCGCTAAGAAATCAACGGGCGTTGGAGGATGTGCATGGACTTCACCGACCTCAACAAGGCGTGCGAAGGATCCGACTACCGCCCCGCATCGATCTCATCGTCGACTCAATCTGCGGGTGCAAGCAACAGCTTTACGGATGCGTACTCGGATACCACCGATTAGCATGGCGAAGAAGATGAAGACAAGATCGCTTTCGTGGCGCCCATGGGCGCTCATCATACTATACAAGGATGGCGTCAGATCGAAGAATGCAGCCCAACCTATCGGCGGGCCATGCATATCGCTCACCGCCCCAAATAGGGCGAAACACGAGGTGTATGTCGATGACCGCGGTGAAGTCCAAGAAGGCGGAGGAGTTGATCGGCGACCGAAGAAACCTTCACCAACCCGAGGAAGCACCGCATCAAGCTTAATCCAGAGAATGCGTGTTCGCCGTTCCGTCGGCAAACCGCCGATTCCTCGTCTCGTGAGAGGATTGAGGCGAACCCCGACAAAATCGCAGTGATCGAGAACATGAAGCCCCGACGCGACTTCGCAGATGCAAAGGCTTGGTGGGTCGTTTGACCTCCCCGGCCGCTTTATAGCTCGCCTGGGATAAAAGTCTCCCACCGCTCAAGCTCCTAAAGAAGACCAACCAGCCGAGTGGATCGGCGGAGGCGCAGGAGGCGCTCGACGGTCAAGAAGTATCTCACCTCCCGCCAGTCTTGGTCGCCCCACCCGGCGAGCCGCCGATCCTCTACGCCGCGCAAACCCCAGCGGTCACAAGGTCTCAGAAGGAAAGAGAAGGCGTCAAGCGCCCATTTACTACGCCAAGGTCCTCCACGACGCCAAACAAGGTATTCACAAAGACCAGAAGATGCTCTACGCCAGTCCGACGGCGTCCCGAAGCTACGCCACTACTTCCGGGGCGAAGTCACGTCTTGACCAAGTATCCCTTGCCGGAGATCCTCTTCAACCGCGAGGCGACGGGTCGACGCTGTGGGCCATGGAGCCGCAGAATTTGACCTCAAGTTCGCTCCCGAACGGCCATAAAAGGGCAAGCTCGGCGGAGTTCGTCGTGAATGGACTCCGGGACACTGAATCAAGACACCCAAAGACCTCGCCGTGGACTCTCTTCTTCGACGGCTCATTCCGGCCGGAGGGGAAATTGGGTCGTCGCTGCTCGTGTCTCCCATCGGCGATGTCGTCCGGCACTGGTAGTCTTGGACTTCCGCCACCAACAACGCCGCGAGTATGAAGGATCGCCATTGGGCTCGGGGTAGCCGACCCTTGGCATCCGGCGGCAAAGTAAAGACGACTCTCTCCGGTCATCAACCAGCGAGGAAGGATTTCTCCGCCGGATCCCGCATGGCGGCCTACTGGCGGAGGTGCGCCGGTTGGAGCGGCGCTTTGAGGGCTTGGGCTTGCGGCACGCCCTCGCCGCGACAATTACATGGCGGATGAATCGCCCCAGATTGCCTCGCCAAGGGCACTGCTCCGGCCGGGGTCTTTGAAGAGAGACTTCTGTGCCGTCCGTCGCAGCCTCGAATCTCGGCGGGGCGACGCTTTCGACGCAGCTCCACCTTCGAGAAGACGCCACCGATCTCGCCGCAGCTCCGGTTGGAGGAGGAGGCGGAAGAACTGCCGAGGCGGTTGAGGCGGAAATGCCGAGCCGAGCGAGTACGCCGGCGACAATGTACGTAACGCCGTCACACTCGTCCCGGAAGGTCGCGGATGGATCCGATCCTAGCCTACCGCGGATGGAGTGATCCCGACGATGACGCTGGCTTACCGAGAAGATAGCGCAAGGCCAAGCGCCACATACAGTAGGTGGGGACCAGACGCTGTGGCGCAAACGGAGTTCTACCGGCGCGCCACTCGGGAGCGGGAGTGCAATTCTCTCGAGATCCATGGAGGCATGTCGGGAGCCATTCAGGCCGCCGGCGTTGGTTGGGAAAGCTTTCGCCACGGCTTTATTGGCCTCTCGCCTCCGTGATGCCTTCGAGCCGCGAGGAGATGCGAAGCGTGCCAATTTCATGCTAAGCAGATCCACCGACCGCCCAGCGCGCAAACCATTCCGCTTCCTAGCCGCTTCGCGTCCGGGGCCGACATTCAGGCCCGTTCATGGGCGGCACGGAGGGTACACACATCCGTTCGCCGCCATCGACAAGTTCACTAAGTGGTGGAAGCTCGCCGGTCCGCGATCACATCCGCCGCGGCTATCGTTTATGAAGAGCATCTTCGTCCGGTTCGGCGTCGTCAATGTAATCATCACGACAACGGTGCTTTCGCCTAAAAGCGCCGATTTCAAGATCGTGCGAAGAGTTGGGTACGGTTATGCTTCGCCTCCGTTCGCATCCAAGAGCAATGGGCAAGTGGAGCGGCGAACGCGAAGTACTCAAAGGGCTCAAGAAAAGGGCATTCGATCGCTCGAGAAGCGCGCAAGCGCCGGGTCAAGAAGTCCCCATCAGGTTGTCTTGGCCGCGGACAACTTCCAACAGAGCCACCGGCGAGACCCTTCTTCCCGTGTATGGCTCGAGGCGGTGCTCCCATCGAGCTCGCCTTGCTCCCAAGGGTGGCGGCGTTCAGCGAAGACCAAGACTCGACCGCGCCGGACGAAGTGAATATCCCGGAGGAGATCCGAGACAGTATGCGGCGATCCGCCGCCAAGTACCAAAGCGAGGCAGTGCGTTATCAAGCAAGACGGGTGTGTGTGAGAACACCGGCAGCATGGCGACCTGCTTTTGCGAAAATCCAAGCGCAGCGGGCGCAACAAACTGTCTCCCCGTGGAGGGCCCTTCAAGGTGGTCTCGCCTCGCCTAAGCTCGGTCAAGCTCGATTCGAGGATGGTCGCGAATTGGCGAACACTTGAACGCCGAGGTGAGAGGAAGTTCTACCGTGGTAGCAGTTCGAAGCTTTTTAGCCTTCCTTTGGAGCCGAGCGGCGAGGTCTTCTTCCTTCACCGCCGCCTCGGTCAAGTTGTACAAAGCCATCTTCAATAAGAGATAAGTTCTGTCTCTTTGTGGGCATCTGCTTTTTTCGCCTCAAGTTTGTTAGAAAGCATTCTGCTGAAAGTCGGTAGCGAAAAAAGTACTTAAGGCGATGGCCCCTTAGTTGCAAGGATCTAACGCCACGACTTGCGGTTGGGCGAGGCGGTTGACGGAAGCGGGTTCTAGCCCTGTGTGTCGGCTCGGTCTAGGCAATGCCAACAACAATGACCCGCGACTAGACCACTTCCTAAGCTAAGTTCTCGCCACGCCGATGTCTAGGGTCGGTTCGCAAAGAGGCCATAAGGGTTGAAGTAACCAGATGCCTAAGGAAAAAGCGCCACTTTCAATGTAAAGCTCGCTTAAAGCTTTTTACGATCGCTGGCTTAGCCCGAAAAGGTCTCATAGAAAGCATTCGCCGAAAGTCGGTAGCGAAAGTACTTATGGTCGATGGCCCTTAGTTGCAAAGGCAAACGCTTATAACTTACTGTTGGTGCGAGGCGGCGACGGAAGGCGGTTCTAGCCCGGTGTGTCGGCTCGGTTCAGGCAATGCGCCAACAATGCACCCAGCGACTAGACCACTTCGAAGCTAAGCGCCGCCACGTAATGTTTAAGTCGGGTTGCGAGAGGCCATAAGGGTTGAAGTAACCAGATGCCTAAGGAAACAGCGCTCACTTACGGCAGAACGTTCAGTCTAAAGCCTTTGGCGGCCAAGTGCCCCAATTCAATTTCGCAAGTTAAAATTGTACGAAGTTCAAGTGAGACTCACAACAAAAGAGCAAAAGTTTGTTTGCATTGATAGGCAACGTTTACAAGGCAAAATAGACAGGGGAGTTTCGCTACTCCTCCTCGTCTTCGTCTTCCGCTGGAGCGGTGCCGCCCATCATGGACACGTGGCCGGCGGCGGTGTCAACCCGCGCCTTCTCGATCCGGTCCAGCTGGCGCGAAGGCTCCCCGGTGGCGGCGTTGAGATCAAACGCGGCGTCTCGAGCAAGACAGTTGCCCAAGATGAACCGCACTGCTTCAAGAGCGCCTTGGCGACCGTCTTCGATCGCCCGCGTCCGCAGCGGCCACCGGAAGACCACGCAGGCTTCGGCGGCTCGTCCCACGGCGCCAACAGATCGCGCAATCTCCTCTCCAACGGGAATACAAGGTAACACCAGTGGATGCGGGCGCCCGGAAGCCGTGGTAGGCGGTCGCGCGGCATGTCGGCGAGGGTTCGGGCGCTCGGCGCTCAAGCGAGGTCTTGATCGCTTGGCGGCCGAGGCGTGGCGGCTTACGCTGCCGCGACCTCGCGGTCATCGCCTTCGCCAGGGCGGTCTCTTGGCCAAGGGCTCGCTGGCTTCGCCGGCGGATCACTCCGCCAACGCAAAACTTCTCCCGCGTGGCCCAGTGGGGAGAGGTGCGAAGCGCCTCGAAGGCGTCCTACTTGGCGGTCACGGCCGAGATCGCCAATGACGCGGTGGCGAGGGTTCTCCGGCCGCGGCCGGCGAACTCTCCGCCGCCATGAGCGACCCGTCGAAGGAAGAGCAGCGGTGAGAGGGTCGGCGAAGTCGCGGAGCGGAGCTCGATGCCCCAACGTCCGCCTGCTCCAAAGGACAAACAGGTTCGGTATGCAAAAGCGTAGCATACTAACCCTAATACGAAATGTGCGTAAGTCGCAGGAAAGCCAACTGAAGTGGCGCTACCAAAGCGAAAGTGAAGGGGAGCTCTGTGTCGCTTAGTTCTGGAGGCGGTGGTGGCGCGATCATGGTCACCGCCGTCGGTTGCCGGCTGGCGTGAAGCGGTGCCGGTCGGCAGAAGCACCAGCGTGCGGCAATGAGGCCGGGCGCTGCGGCAAGCGCCAGCGTAGAAGGCGAGCGGAAGAAATGGAGGAGCAGCGGCGCCAGCTCGAAGAGTCGCCAGGCTCTCGCCCGTGGCGGAGCGGCGGCAGAGCAGCAGGCCCCACGGAGGGGGGGTGGTGGCGGCGAAGCTCAGATTGGAGGGAGCGAGCTTTGGACTCGCCGCCCTCCTCTTCGTGCCGCCCACGGCGAGGATAGGCGGCGCTTCCGGAGGCGCGATCGAGTCGGCCGCCACGGCAGAGGTAGCGGCGGCCGCGAAGCTTGGGCGGTCGCCGGAGGCGGATCGCGGATCTGAGTGGCCCGTGCCACTTGGACCACAGGCCGAGACCTCCACGGGGCGGCAGACGCAAGTGTTGGTTGCGCCTGTGGATGCCGGTCCGCAGAGGGAGGATGTCCGCAGGCAATAAGTGTCGCCGACCGGTGGGGCGATAGTCCGCCACCGATCCGGAGCATGTCGTCCAAGACGTTCCTGCGGCCGGGCGAGTAAGAAATGAAGCCGAAAGTCGCAAGCAAAAAGATTCCAAGAAAGACAAGAGACTCAAAGATCGAAGAGCACTCACCGCCGAGGGCGACGCGACCCCGCTGTTGTCGCCATAGTACATCCAGCGGGCGAGTCCTCATCGCGGAGCGGGCGAGCCGCCGCAAAAAAAATCCGCCGCGACGAGGGTTCCGTGAGCCAGCGGCAATAAGATCGACGATCGCGCCAAAGATCAACCCCAGCTCCATCGAATCGTCGGTAAGCCCCAGTTAGCGGTGGGCTCCGGACCCTCGGGAAGAGAAAGATCGTCGCAGCTACCGGAGTCCTCCACGTCTGACTATTGCCGGTACCACCCTTCCAGCTTGGACTTGGACGCGAGGATGAAGGCGGCGATTTCGCGGGCGTGAAGTAGCACTCTCGGCCCCGCGACGGGCGCGCCTCGCGTGTAGCACGAAGAGTCGGGCGCCAGAGCGGGAGGCTTGGCATCGCCCCCACGAACATCTCGCAGAGGTGGACGAAGATGGCCAATGAATGATGGAGTTGGGGAAGGTGCACCGCCGGATCTCGTAAAGCGAGCACCCCAAGAAAAATTCAGAGTACGGCGGATGAGCCCGCCACGCCGCCGCACGAAGGTGATAATCTCCCGTCGCGAGGGCTCGACGCCATGGTGCCGGGCGAACCGGGCGGCGGTTGGCGGCCGAACACTTGAAGCCGCCTCGCCGAAGTCTTCGTCGGCGGCGGAGGTGGGAAAACTCGACCCAGCGACGGCGCGCTTCACGGCGATCCTTGCTGCGTTTAGGCGCCATTGGAAAGCAATGGAGAAGTTGGCAAAGAGAAAGAAGGCTACGTGGTGGCGCCGAAGGAGGCAATTGGCGGTTGTGAAGACTTAGCGTCGCGGAAGGATTATCGCAGCGGCTAAGGAAAGTATTTATAGGCGTGGGGCGCGAGCACGACGGTTTGGATTCCGCCCCCACGCGCAGCGGGCGCCATCATTGCCCCGTAGATTTTGGTTTCCGCAAAGCGGTGTAGTTCCCAAGGAAGATCGTGTGCAGTGGAGAATCAGCGACGGGCCGCAGCGGTGGTGGGCCTCCCACGATTCGCCTCCGCCATACAAGAAACGAAAAAAGTGTCTGCTGCGACGGTTCGCAGATCATGGTGGACCCGGCTACTCTTGTCGGTAAATAAATACCGGGTACAAAGAGTCCCGAGAAGACAAGGAGGGCCCCACGATCAAAGGGGCGATCAGCCCCAATGGCGGGCGAGCCCCTCAGAGGCTAAGAGGCCCCACGCGTCAGCGAACGATCGAGCCCCAGCCACGTGGGCGAGCCCCTCAGAGGCCAAGAGGCCCCACGCGTCGGGTGGGCGATCAGCCCCAATGGCGTGGGCGAGCCCCTCAGAGGCCAAGAGGGCCCCACGCTAAGGCGGTGCGTGGGCGAGCCCTCTCAAGACGAGGCGAGGGCCCCACGCGCCAGACGGCAGCGTGCAGTGAGCCCCTCTCAAGACCAGTAAGGGCCCCACGCGTCAAAGTGGGGCCAGCGTGCGGGAACATTGCGTATGAATCTTCAGACGAAGGCTCCTGCCGCGAAGGGACGAAGCGATTTAATGAGACATCACGCGGATAGACAATGAAGAAATGATTACCGCATGAGGACCCTTGCAGTCTCGAGCGGTATCCACACATGGCGCAGAAGAATTGATGACGAGAGAAAGGTTTGCTTGAGGAGGCCGCCTGCGCGGGAGGAGCGGCGTAGGCCCCACCCGCAGACTCACCGGTGTAGGATCTTGGGTCGAGGCCACTTGGCGGCACGCGAGGCTGGCCGCTGCGGCGCAAGCGCGCACGCTTTCCTCGTCTGTCGTGTCTTGTCGATTAGATCGAGAGTATCAGATCGCTTACCCCCGCTCTCTCTCCGCCACCCAAAGCTTGTATAAAAGGAGAGAGAGAGAGGAAGAGAGTACGCACACTAGCATTCGTGCATTCAAACACTCAGTAAACACATTCCCATTCAACCACAATCAGAAAAGAGCTAAGGCTCAGCAGGAGTAAGACTATTACCCACGAGGGGGTCCGAACCTGGGTAAATCTGCGAGTCGCTCCTTGTTGTGCCCGACGCTCAAATCGAACCGAGCTTGATCGAGTTGGCTAGCAGTCTAAAAATCTGACCAGGGGTGTGATCCGCAGTGGTTGAGCGGAGAACACGCCGTCAGGCGGGCCGATCAACACACACGTGGCGTGTTAGGATTGGCTGGATCATCGAGGCGGCGGGAAGTTGGGTGGTGGAGCGGGGAGGCGGCGGTGGTGCCGCCGACCGCAGGTGGTGGTGGAGTCTACGACGGTGGTGGGGGAGACACACGGAGCAAATTTGAGAGGAGGGTGGAGACGGGGCGTCAGGCGACAAATTCGGCGGTGAAGTTGCCAGAGGCGTGGGAGGAGGAAGGCAGTGGAGGTTTGTCGGGTAGCAACCCTGTCTGAACGGTATACCGTTATGTAGCAACTTGCAAATGAGTTCACCATTAAACATGCCCTTATATCAACTCAAATTCTCAAAGTTCTAATATAATTCTAACTCTTACACATAATATGCAGCATAAACTGTATCAAATAATTTGTTCATATTGCTCGTTCTTAGGACATCACCAATGGCGTCCTAATTTACGCCGGTTTGGTCACTATTCACATCTATTCACTATTTATTCACATTTTTTCTTTTTTATATTTTATTCGCTATAATACTGAGACATTCTAAACTTACTAGTTAATAGAAAACATGATGCCACTATGAAAAGATCCCCAATCTCTCAACGGCCGAAACCGTCGTGTTGCATAGTTGCATGTGTCCCCAGCAAGTATGTCTTATAAATCCTAATTGGTTGCATGCGTCCGTTCCACGGTTTCATCTTCGTTCTATGCATGTTCTTCAGCATGTACAAGTCGAACAATGTTTGGTTGTTTGTGTCTTATTGCGTTGCTTGGCCTTGCTCCTGACTCGCAGTTGAGGCTCTAGACAAAAAATGCAGATGAAGCTTGTTTCTCGTGGCGTATGTACTAGGGTACGTACGTAACATGCATGCATGGCATGCCAGAGTCTAATGGTCTGTGTCGCCTGCATGCCAAAACAATGACAAAGCAAGCCAAGGTTGTCATGACAGCAACAGCTTACGGACCAAATTGTTTGTGCAGAAGATCCCTAGCTACTACCCTTCCACCAGAGACAGCTTGGCATTTTGATCAGATTTGTAAACTGAGCCCTTCCTTTTTTTTCTTCTTATTTATCCAGTGATGCTTAGTGCGTAATCATTAGTAGGATCTCTGCGATAAGCATTAGTGTCAAGTCTGATAATTAGTCGGTAAAAAGGAAGAAAAGAAAAGGCATCACGCACAGTACAAGCCACTCTTTAGCATGTGAGGCCATGTGTCCATGTGGCCCACGCTGTGGTCACTTTGCTGGCTCATCGCCGCGAGGACTCGAGCCATCGGTGCTGGTAGCAGCTAAGCGGCGGCCAGTGTGCGGCACTGTGGCTGCAAAATGCCGACGTATACCATGATGACGCGGCCAATGCGGCAACATGCACATGCACATTCCTAGTTCAAACGGTTGAGAACTCTGTCCGTTAATATACAGTCATTGTGAGATATACAGGCTCCATCTTTAAGAATTCGTGAGAAATAAAAATTTATAGAGCCTTTACACACACACATATATAACATCCATTATATTTTTTCATTCTAAAATAGTGGTTGTTTTATGCTTGTCCTAAACCAAAATTTTCAAACTTTATCCATAAATTTAAAACTATTTAGATTGAGCACATAATAATCATAAAGATAGATTCTGTAGATGAATAATGATGAAGGATGATGAGATCGGACCTTTTTTAGATAAATCGGGATAAAACAATGGTAAATAGGGCATATACTTTTGGAGATGCCCTACCATCCAAAAATGTTTCACGATAAACTTACATATATCTGACATATTCCACGGTTGAAGGACCCAAGTTGATTGAAATTTCAGAGTTTTTCCAGTGAGAGACAACTAGTAGCTCATTGAAAATGCTCAGTTCTGTCACTGAGGCTGGCAGTGGCAGTCAGCCATGGCCCATGGGGCCATGGGCAGTGTGCAGTGTGCTCCTGCGCGACCACATTTCTATTGGGCCCGAAGATTCCCTATCCCTAATTCCCGATCTTAACCGTCCGTCTACTCATCGACGGACCAAAAATCATGCTCCCTACCCAACAACGGATTGCACCTCTCCTCTCCGTGGCATCAGTTGGGTAAATACCATTTATATGATTTTTTACTGTGGGGAAAAACCTTAAATAATTATGCTTCTGTGAAAGCGTACATGAAGAGTGTTCAGTGTTCACTGGTCCAGGTCGATCAGTTCACTCGCCGGCAGTTGAGCCGGACCTCGCCGTTCTTCCCGGTGAGCGGGCTGAGGTTGCCCAGCCTGACCATGGCGGCGGCGAAGTCGGCGCTGAAGGCCGTGGCGTTGGCGGCGTAGAGGCGCACGAGCGCGTCGGTGGTGCCGTTGCCGGCGCCGCTGCCGTAGAGCTCCTGGTCGGAGCGCAGCAGGACGCGGCGTGTGAGGAGGTCCTGGTAGTAGCCGTTGTTGAAGGCGTCCGGCGACTGCAGCTCAAGCGGCGCGAGGTTGCCGTCGCCGCCGGCGGCGGGGCACCCCCCGGCGCCGGCGCGCACCTGCGCCGCGAAGGTGGCGTTCACGCCGGTGTCGTTGTAGATGTGCGCGCGGAAGGCGGAGCACCGCGCGCGCCCCACCGTGTGCGCGCCGGAGAGCGCGGTGAGGTCGCGCGCGTCCAGCCCCTTCGCCTTGAACATGGAGAGGAGCGACGAGAGGCTCGCCCCCGGCGGCGGAAGGTTGCCGTTCGCCGCGCCCTTGCTCGCCGTGCGCGCGTCCCGCCGCCCCAGCGCCACCGCCCAGTTCGGTCCCCCGAGCTGCACCCACGCACCCGCCGCCATTAATGCCTCCACGGAACACGAGACGGGAGAGAGGAAGAAGGAAGGTTAATTTGGGGCACTGACCAGGCTGACGGCGTCGCGGGCGGCGAGGGCGACGATGTCGGCGCAGGAGACGGTGGCCTTGCAGGAGGCCTCGACCTGGGCCTTGATGGCGTCGATGACCTCGTAGCCGCGCACGGAGTTGGCGTTCGGCCCCGCGTTCTTCTCCCCAGTGAAGTTCGCCGTGTCGTCCAGCAAGATGGAGGCGTCGCACCCCTACGCAGCCACCGCAAGCAATCACACACGCATCAACCCATCAGTTCAGCATTCACCAGCGAGAGAGCGGGGCGTATTACGTTGACGAAGCAGTCGTGGAAGAAGAGGCGGAGGATGGAGGCGCCCATGCGCGGCTCCTTCTGCACGGCCTGCGCCATCCCGCGGCGCACGACGGACTGCAGCCCCGGGCACGTCGCGTTGTAGAACGCCGGCGACAGCTGCTGCGCGCCGTCCGCCGCCGCCGCCGCCGCGAGGACGGCCGCCGCTAAGACCCACGCCCCGCACGCCGCCATGGCTAGAGAAAATTGCGTGGACGAGGTGGTGGCTGGCGCGGGCAAGTATATATGGACGGACGTGGCGCCGACCGCCGAGGATGGAAAACCAACGTGTGCGCGCCGCGGGCGCGTATGGAAAACCTACGCCGTGGGCGGAACTGTGCGTTGCGGGCGCAGGTATGTGACGCCTCATGAAGCCAAAAAAAAGCATCTGGGTATATATGGTATGATTCGAAAGATCTGGTGATTACTTCGGTAGAACATGATTCATTATTACATTGATTCATGTAGTTTCTCTGGTATGATTCCATATTTATTTTTAAGATTATTTGTGATCTAAATCTAAAACCACAATGTTGTAAAGGTATGTGTTGTGTTTCATAAATATTACATAAATACTAGCGGACGGTATGTGTTGTGTTTCATAAATATTATACGCGGTGTGTTTCACACAGTGTTTCTACGGTATATTGTCCGCTGGCAACACTGAAATGATTAATGTTATATCATTATGTGGGATCTAAATAAAAGAACAGAATAAAAAAAAAGACCTAATTCCTAACATGATTTTATTTCCCTTGCCATATCTTCCACGCTTTGTTTTGTGCAAGTTACTCCTCAAACCTCATAACATAAATAGTCATACATGTACTGTATACAAACGCCAACGAGTTCAATACTATGGGTGGGATTTGATATTTCAGTTAGTTCGATTCGGTATTTAAAAAGAATGGTATTTTGACACTAGGCATCCAAGTTTTCTTAAATAACAAAACTACCAAAACTGATGTATCGAATTAATTTGGTTTCGGTATCTCAATATCTCGGTATACCAGGTAGCCCATGCTAACATCCAGATTGCCCTGACTGTCTTCACATCCTCCCACATGCATTTTCCACATCACATGTTATCGTCGCCTTCTCACTTGTGGCCTTTGCAGGCTTCGCTACTTGTGCCATAGTTAAATACTTGCCAACTACAAGCCATTCACATCAGAATTTGCACTGAGTTGGATTAGAGGGAGCAACTAGGGCTAGCGTTGATGCTTCGTAAAGTAACAGTCGCTATCAAACAGCTCGAAGCTCCTATGCCATACGTCTATCTCTCTCTCTCTCTCTCTCTCTCTCTCTCTCTCTCTCTCCTGCCTTGCATGGCATTCCTTCCTCGTGTCATGTCCTCGCTGTCAGTCACACCATCTTCACCCTGGCTCAAGCCCAGACTCGCATAGTTGTGCATCCTCTCTTGTTGAGTTGTCTCGGATCTGGCCGCTACCATAGTTTCAGCCACCATTGCCTCGATTTGGTCTTTGTTGCCTTGGATTCAGCTCTTGTTGTGGTGGCAAGGTGGGGGCGTGGTGGCGAGGAGGGAAGGGTGAGCAGTGCTGAGGCCACACGAGGTAGTGAAAGAGGATCCTAAGGCCTAGAGGGGGGTGAATAGGCAATTTTAATTTCTTTTTATTATTCTCAATTAAGCATCACATTAATAATCACCCAATCCTAGTTGCAATTAACAAGTAAGCGGAAGCAACAAGCAATTACGAGACAACTAAGACATGGTATACAAATTAACTCAAGCAATGCAATAAGAGTAAGTGCGGGAAATAAATGAGAGAGTGACACGGTGTTTGTTTGACCGAAGTTCGAGTCAAGAACTCCTACTCTCGTTGAGGCTACCTCACAAGACAAGGACCGGCTCGCTCTCGAGCCTAGCGCCTCTTTACTCCCTGAGTCGTTCCGCCACTCCGTGAGGTGGACTCACACCCGTACACCGACTCGAGAGTAGCCACACGCCAAGGCCTACTCCCAAGACCACGCCTCCACGAAGGATGCCGTCTTCAAAAGTAATAAGCCCGAAACGCCCCGATCATGCCGGATCGAAGGACTTCCATGAAGCTCGGTGTTGGGGTTTTGTAGTTTGTGGCTTTTGATGATTTGTGGGTGGAGGAATGGCTATAGAACACCTAATTGATGAGTTATGAATATGGTAGGTGAAGTGGAGCAGCAAACCTCAAAATAGCCAGCCACTAGATAGGCATTTATAGCCCCTAGAGTAAAACTAGCCGTTGCTCATCGGAAGAGGACAAAAAGACTAGCCGTTAGCCTCTACCGGACGCCGTCCGACGGGCACCGGACGCCGTCCGACAGAGGCAACTGCTCACAAAAATCAGCCGATCGGACGCCGTCCGGTAAGGACCGGACGCCGTCCGACAGTGGGAGTGCTCTGGAGAAAGGCTAACCAGACGACCCCCCAGACGCCGTCCGACCAAAGGAAGCCTCGGTTTTCAACCTTATCGGACGCCATCCGATAACTACCGGACGCCGTCCGACAGTGAAGAATCAAAGGACCGGACGCCCCCCAGACGCCGTCCGACAGCGAGAAAGTCCCAAATTTGAACCTTATCGGACGCCGTCCGGTGACTACCGGACGCCGTCCGACAGAGAGTATTATTTTGGAATTTGGTGGTGGACGCCGTCGCTTTTCGAGACGCCGTCCGGCGTAAGGATTTTTCGCTAAAAAGTGAGGGAAAATTAAGTGGGTTTCTCTCTCTAGAAATCTCACAAAGGGATATTTGGGTATTTTTAGAAGTGGTGGACTACGGAAACCGAGTTTTCGAGAATTCGCAAAGATCCGGGAAGATCCGAGATATTCAAACCCCTTTTGAAATCCGACGAGAAACAGAAAATAAACTTAACTACTCCTAATCAATACGTGACCTCTTCTCTCGCCCGGTCACGCACTTGAAGTCTTGGAGCAGCTCAGAATTTTGTCGATGCTTCAAATCAGGGTTTATAAAATCACCGAGTCTTTGCTAGGGTTCCGAGAGGACCAAAAACCCCCCTAGCACTTTAATATTAATTAATTTTGTCATCAATGCCACTAATAAAAATTAGGGCTCAATGATGCTCACAGGTGGGGCGGGGCTGGAACAGCGAGGAGGGGAGGGGCGTGTTGGAGAGGCTAGGCATGGTGGGGCTAGGTCGTGTCAGGAAGGAGGGAAGGAGGTGTGGCCCGGGATGGAGTAGGGGGATAAAGTGAGCAAGAGTAATTTAAAAATTATGATGTTTGGGTCTCACATGATTTTTGAAGTTTATGCTATATCCAAACTAATGTGGACATTGTTATAACCGACAAAATGACGACTCTACTGTTGAAGGTGCTCTAAAGGGCACCATGTGGGAATGTCGGCTGGCCACATCAAATGTCTTGGGGAGACAACGAGCCAAAGCAAAGGCAAAACTTCGGTTCGGTGGCATTTACAGTGGGCCTCGTTATTTTCATCTTAACAGTTTAACGGCTTAACAACTTACGACTTGTCTACGTTTTGAAAAGATATATGTTTTGAGTTTTCTGAGTTCCTTTTTTCGCTGGTTTGAAGAGGGGTTCTAACGCTTTAGAAAGCAAGTCAAACGAAATGGATTCGAATCTCGAGACTACTTCGAGAGACTTTCGAAATTCAGTCATTTCAGCCATTCAGCCGCTCAACCGTTCAAATCAGCTCAAAAGAGTAGGACCCAATCACCAGACTTATCAGGAATCAATACCGAATCCAATATCAAATACCGAAAAAAAATGTCGAATCACCAAAACTCGTGAGAATCAAACCGAACTCCCCGAGAATCAATGCCCAACCCGTCCGTCCGTCCATCCATCCATCGTTGGGCTGTTCATCCCCTTGCACTTGCAGACACGAAAAGTCACTGGCCGAGGCAGGGCCGAGCAGCCGGGCGAGCGTGGTGCTCCACGCATTTTCTGCAACTGACAGCCGGGCCCGCGAACCCAGGCCAGCCAACCGCGGCCGCCGTGGACGCCTGGACGGTAGCGGCAGCCGGCGGCAGCCACAGCAGGCGGGAGGCAAAGCCCGTGCGCGCGCGGCGGTCGAGACGCACGAGACGCGCGCCCATGCCGAGCCAGCCACCCGCCCTCCGGTTTTTTTTTTTTTTTAAGTAAAATGCACCGAAGGTCCATTAACTTGTAGCGTGGTGTCATTTAGCTCCATCAACTTTCAAACTGCAGTTTTGGGTCCATTAACTTTTTAACTTGTTTACTGCAGACCCGTACCCCTTTGTTTTATATTTATATCCGACGTGGCATGGACAACTTAAAGAGTTAATGGACCTGCAGTAAACAAATTTAAGAGTTAATGGACCTGCAGTAAACAAATTTAAGAGTTAATGGACCTGCAGTAAACAAATTTAAGAGTTAATGGACCTGCAGTAAACAATTTAAAGCGTGGTGTCCATTTACTGCAGGTCCATTAACTTTTTAAGTTATTTACTGCAGGTCCATTAACTCTTTAAGTTGTCCATGCTACGTCGGATCTAAACACAAAACGAAGGGGTACGGGCCTGTAGTAAACAAGTTAAAAAGTTAATGGACCCAAAACTGCAGTTTGAAAGTTGATGGAGCTAAATGACACCATGCTACAAGTTAATAGACCTTCGGTGATTTTACTCTCTTTTTTTCACGTATTTCACTTTTTGACATACCTTTAACTATTCGTCTTGTTAAAAAAAACTACGTAAAGCCCAGTTCTTTTCAGCTTAACAGATTAATGACTTATCTACATTTTAAAAATACATATGCTTTGAATTTTTTAAGTCTATTTTTTTTGCTGTTTTGAATGTGTGTCCTAACACTTTAAAAAGAAAGTCAAACGAAATGTATCCGAATCTCGAGACTATCTCGAGAAGCGCTTAAAATTCAGTCATTCCAGCCATTAAGATCAGCTCAAAAGAACAGGACATAAATATCATTTGTTTTGTTGTGATTTATTTTGTCGATAAAAGTACATGAAGCATTACTTTCTTTTTGCATGTTTAGACTAAATTTTTGAATAACATTAATGATTTAAAACATGTATAAAAGTCAAAGACATCAAACATAAAAAAACAAAAAGAGTAAAAATTTAGAACTAATTCATTTGCCTACATTGATGGGCTGATGGCTGGTTAGTCGATCGAGAGGGTACACGTAAATACTCACTCCATTATAAAATAGCAGTTGCTTTATATTTGTTCTAAGTTAAAGTTGAAAAACTTTATTTATATAGAACTTTTTAAACTATTTAGATTGAGAATATAAAAATCATATAGATATATTCGTCTTGAAAAAGCTTTTATAATATTATAATTTTCGATATATTATAAATAATTTTTTTAAAATTTTTCAGTCAAAGTTATATTTAGGAGACTGTTAATGTTTCCACTATTTCATGACAGAGGGTGTAAGCAGTACTGGATCCTGCTAGTGTTGTACTACGTGCCAGTAGTTCAGATTCTGGGAATTAATGGGCAGACCATGGCAGCACTGGTTGAATCATGCTTACATGAGTTAATGATCTTATCCGGGCATGCATGGCAGCATGATCGTGCTCCGTACTTTGGTCTTTGGAGTGACTTCAAGTTTACGGCAGATGATGATGCGCCATCGAGTTTGATCAATGTAGCCGAGTAGAATCGAATGATGTCATGGTATTTGGTATTTTATCGCACAAACAGCATTTTAGACTTCCATTCTGGAGCAAGTTCCTTTTGCTCGGTTGTAGCCACGCTCACATGGCAGCCACGTCATCAAAATAACTAAGGGCCTGCTTGGATGGCCTGTTTACAGCCCGAAAACAGCCTGGATTCGGGCCTGGATGTTTTTTCGTTGGATTGATAACATGGCTGCTTGGATAGGCCAGCATTGGATCACCATTACACCCGAATTGGGCCGATTCGGTCGGAAAAAATAAACCCCATCTTTGGGATGACAAAAAAAACGATAAACATCGCGTTTTTCTCCCGATCTCCCCCGACCCCCGTCGCCTCGACGGCTCGCGTCACCTTGCCCTAGAGCTAGCGGCGGTTGGCGCATGAGGAAGGGAGGGAGCGGGAGGGACTGAGGGAGGGAGCGGCGACGTGAGGCTACGGCGCTGGCGCGGGAAGGCTGCGGTGGCTTCAAGGCGGGTCGGCCGACGGCGGTGGTTGCAAGGCGGGTCTGCCGACGGTGGTGGAGGCAAGGCTGCAGTGGCCGACTGTGGTGAATTCGTCCATTTGGCGCTGAATCGACTCAAGGGCTAGCGATCCGGTGAGTTCTGCAACACCCCATAGAGCACGGTTTTTATCGCTCTTACAAGCAAGGCACAATTCTTTTTTGAATACCAGGTAAGGTGCACCAAGTTCATTATTGAATAGATATGTAGCTCTGCTGGATTTTATAAGCAGATAAAATCATTTTAGATCCATTTTTTGGACTGTCTGCTGTGATTGCGCCAACAAAAAATATATGTTGCAAAGGAAGCTATATATAAACTTGCATTCTTCCTCTTTTTATTAAAATAAAATTTTCATTATGAGTCATGGTGCTGCAAAAATATTGCCATTTGAACAAGTCAATCCAATATTTCTTCCTAGGATAAGTGAAGTTCTATTTAAGATGCAACTGCATTGACACCCCTTATTTTTGCTGATATAATATATTGCTATGTATAGTACATCGTGGAGAATATTTATGAAACTTCTTTTGCTGTCATCCTCTGTTTGATTTCTTATTGATCTGACTTTGCATTTTCAATTGCATCCTAAATCTACAAGGCACTGTTTGATTTGCTATAGTATATAGCTTATGTATTTTGGTGTTAGCCAACAATCTGGCATGTAATCTGTAAACAGATGTATTTTGGTGTTGATTAGATTTTTTTTTTTGCGTGGATATGTGTTGATTAGTTAAATATATAATTTGCCTTGGAGAGATAGAGAGGACCTGTTAAACTGCAAAACAGGATTCTCAGCTTGGTTTTAGAACAATTAATGATAGTAAGAGCCTTGATGCTCTAGAAATCTGTGTCACTAATAATCTGGTTGCTTCTTTTGGTTACAAGCAGTCTTAGTAACAACCATTCAGTTTAATATCGTCCTAAGTTCGGTGAATGTCCTGGGAAACAACCATTATGTTTTTTAACTAGGATTTGTACATTGCAGAATTAGAAATACCATTTCTTCTTTATACCCATTATTCTTGATTAGCATTATATATGTACATGTCCAGCTGCAATAATATAGCATTACTACTTACTTTTTTGCAATATTAACTGCAACCATCATAGCCTTGTAGTTTCAACTCTGCAGAGATTATTTTTCGGCCTCATCATTTGAGCTACCTTGTTGATTAGTTTGAGGAAGAACAACCATCAGCGTTTTATCTTGTTTACTATCAAAATCCGCTGTACATTATATTATTCTTTACATTCAACTTTACATTGCATAGCACCCAAAAAAATTCAATTCTTTACATTGCGTCTTGTTTTACATTCAACTTTCCTCATGATCTTGCCTTTACATTCAACTTTCTGCGATTAAAATTTGCACATAGCTACTGATCTTACAAATGTTTCATTACTTTAATTCTTAGTTCATATACGGTGATGGATGAGAGGGAGGTTGCTTTGTCTGATACTAATGAAGAAGAGGACGATGATTTGATGTTGCTTATTATACCATCGTTATATTCTATTTTACCTAGAAAAAAGGTCTATGTCATACATCAAAGCTTAGTGGTCAAGAATATATCGCCGAGCTGCTAGAAGGACACCCAAGCCGTTGTTACGATAATTTTTGTATGGAGCCTCATATCTTCAAAGAACTAGCAGATTACCTTAGATCAAATAATATCTTGCGCAATTCAAGGGGTGTTAGTGTCGAAGAACAATTGGGAATTTTCATGTACATGATGTTTAGGAATGGTTGTTATAGAGCTTTAACCGATAAATTCCAGCATAGTCCGGAAACCATCCACAGGCATCTCAATTCTTGTTTTTCTATGGTCCAAAAATTGACTTATGAGTTTGTGAAGCCTTCATCTACGGAGACTCATTGGAAAATTAGATCCAATCCACATTATTGGCCTTATTTTGAGGTACATCTAACTCATCGAAAAATTTAGGAATTTTCGTCCTCTCGTGTGCCCATCTCAATTAGTAATACGATGTTTGTTAATTGCAGAACTGTTTAGGAGCATTAGATGGGACCCATGTGCCCATCACAATTGCATAAAGCAATGCAACTCCATATAGGAATTATAAAGGAACCCTCACTCAGAATGTTCTGCTTGCTTGTGATTTTGATTTGAATTTCGTGTATATCTCCACTGGGTGGGAAGGGTCTGCCTCAGATGCTGGTGTTCTACAATCAGCTATTCAATCTGGGTTTCAAGTTCCTAGAGGCAAATATTATCTAGTTGACGGGGGCTTTGCAAACACGCCATCTTTTCTTGCGCCTTACAGAGGTGTTTGGTACCATCTTAAAGAGCAAGCACAAGCTAATTGTCGACCGAAGGACTGCAAGGAGCTATTTAATCTTCGGCATGCCCACCTACGTAACAATGCAGAGCGTGCTATTGGTGTCCTTAA
The DNA here is from genome assembly GCA_036346415.1 of Raddia guianensis. Classification (NCBI taxonomy): domain Eukaryota; kingdom Viridiplantae; phylum Streptophyta; class Magnoliopsida; order Poales; family Poaceae; genus Raddia; species Raddia guianensis. The sequence goes on from CM070534.1 coordinate 34,363,330, forward strand.
GATGAGATTTTCTATTTTAAAAACTTTAACGTTCTACCCAATGGAAACTCAAGTGAAGATTCCTGCAGCTGCGGCTGCTTTGCATAACATCATCCGAAGTCGGTGATGAAGAGTGGCTAACAAACCATCCTAAGTTTGTGGTTATGCCTAGTGGAGATGATCAGTATGAAGATGACATTGTACCTATGAACAGTGAGAGGGCCATGGGCAATGCTTTGAGGGATAATATTGCAAAGGAGATGTGGGCTGATTACCAACAAAGCAGGACACGAAGAATAAGGCGAAGAGATAACTAGCATTTAGTTGTTGCTTTTTTTTTGTTTTTAACTTATTTATGTATGAACTGGATTGTAAATTAAACCTAAACCTATGTAACGATGAAATACTTGATGTAACTTATTTATGTACTTTTTTTTTTGCATTTTAACTTGTTTTGTATTTTAGTCACATTATTCCCTTGTTTTAGGCATTATGTCATCTAGAGCAAGGTGGACGTCAAGATACGAGAAGGGATTGGTTGATGTACTCATTGAGTACAATCTTTCTCACTATCGTGGTTATAATGGATGGTGCACAGAAGGCTGGAACAAAATTGTGAAGGAATTCAGCAAGATATTTTCGGAAGCTGGGTTCTCTAGAGGTCAACTTCAAGACAAAAAGGCTATACTAAAGAAAGATTACAAAGCAATCAAAACCCTTCGCAGGCGTAGTGGAATATCTTGGAATCATGAAGCATCGATGATTAGCACCACACCTAAGAAATGGGCTGAAATAATTGGGTAAGAGTACAGTTTTATATGTTTGTTAATTTTTGACATAGGAGTAATTGCTGAAATAATTTTCTAGAAGGACTGTAAGTTCAGGAGATATAAAAACAAGAGCTTTCCTTTGTATGACTCCTTGGGTAGGCTATATGAAGGTAAATAATGCTCATTTCTATGCAAGAAAACGCTCGCGGGAAGCAAGCCCCGAGGACAGCATAAGTTCACCTCCTCCTCTAAAGATGAATGAGCCTGAGATAAATGTATTGGATGCACAAGATGAAGAAGATAGCAACATGTACTCATGTCAAAAGAAGGTCGACATGGCAAGGGTTTTCATGAGTGAGATGCAAGATCAGGAAGATGAACAATTGGATGGTGAGGAGTGTGATATAGAGCAAAGAGCTCAAAGGCGTGCAATTCATGGGTCCCAAAGAGGAAGGCTCAAGAGACAAAACAGCACATCATCAGTCCCCCGCATGGAAGAAACCATGGCAGTTTATTTTAAGTTCAAGAAGGAACAAGCTAGCTCGAAAGATCAGGCTTTGAAGCAAGGAAATGACTCCATAGCAAGATGCTTTCAAGTATTGCATGGCATGACAGATGTGTCAGATGAGATTAAGATATGTGCCTCTGATGTCTTTAAGGATGCAACCAACAGAGAATTTTTTCTATGCTATGAGCCAAGGTTGCGTGGTCTATGGTTGAAGAGAGAAGTAGAATATCTTGAAAAGTGACTCGAGGTAAGCCAATCTTTTATGTTTGTCATTTAAATATCGAAGGTCTATTTAAATGTCTTCACCATGACATTTTCTGCTAGATCCTAGAGTATGCTGAAATGGTTAGCTAGACATATATAGTGCCTGGAAATGGTTAGCTAGACATATATAGTATGAAATGCATATGCCACTGCATTGTTCCAAAGTGTGCTAATATGAATATGCTTCCATTGTGCTAAACTGGAAATGGTGTAATTTGAATGAGACTATTTTCAATCTGTATAGTGCCTGGCTTCATGAATATATATAGAAACAAGAGCCCACTTTTAATTAAAAGAGTGAGTCCATATCATCCACTATCAATCTGTATTGTGCTAATATGAATGAGACTATTTTCCATGTAGTGCCTGGCTTCATGAATATATGTATTGTTTTTGTTGCCCTAGTGCTGTGACTTGAAGTTGAACATGTAAATTTAGATGTTCCAGATCCCTATCCCTACGGCACTAGGCTTGAAGTGTGATTTGCTACTGCCTCCCGAGCAAAATTTCCCCTTCCATTCCAATATACCCATAAGCTGGCATATATTTTCATAAACAATATATTTGCAGGAGTTTTATAGGATAAACAATATATTTGCTAAGTGATATCCAATTCATATATTTTCCACATCACTTCTGTTCAGAGATCAATTGTTGTGCATCCCATGTCATGCTTTTCTTATAGCATTCATTGATCAATGCAGTACGATAGTGATTTCTTTTCTTGCAGGTGAAGTTGGTTGTGTGTGCTTTATCTCAGATTGTCTATGCAGCCTGTATTTTCTTTGGATACTGGGCATATTTTCTTATATATGCTAATGTGAGGGCTTTTGATCTTCTTCCATTCAGGAAATTAATCCTCCAAGCATTTAGCAATCGTGTAGGAGAAATTGCACTCGCGTAGTTATTGGATTGATGGTGGTTATTGGACTGAAATTTTCTTTGATGTACTCTGAATGGTGTTTAGATGTTTTCAATCTATTATGAAATCGTGCCATCTGTTTATATGTACTCTGAATGGTACTCTGAAATCGTGCCATCTGTTTAGATGTTTTCAATCTATTCTGCTATTACTTTGAATGGTGTACTCTGAATGAGACTATTTTCAATCTGTTGATGTAAAGAACTGCTAGTTGAAGTTGAACTGGATGTCTATGCAGTTTTTTCTGATACGGAGCACAAGAATGTAGTACTGTGAAATGCAATGGTTGCTAGTTTTTCTAGGCATGGCCGCTCCTGGGAAGTTATGATTCTCTTTGAGAAAATGTTGCATGTTGGTTTTTTTTTCCAAATGAAGTTATGTAAATTTTACATCTCTCCTAAGCAGGCAAAAAAAATTCCCAAACAATAAATGTAACTTGTTACAAATGTAAATTTTACATCTCTCCCAAGCAGGTCCAAAAAAAGCCAGTTGTTTCTTGTGCACAAGGATTTACAATTGCAATTATTTTCAGGTGTAAAAAATTCTAATTTGCCAAGCAGGGCCTAAAGAAAATTGCATCGTGATGTGTTTTAATCTGGCTTTACAAGTTCAGCTATCAAAAGTAGACTAAATGGTATTTTAGAGAGTTTTTTAGACCTAGGGGATAGTTTAGATACTTAAAATGAAATTACAAGACAGTTTTTTGGAGCTCTCAAAGTTTGGCTCAACAAATTTTTTTGTATAATTTCAGTTAACGATAAAGTCTTTTTATTGAACAAAAGGACATATTTTCAGAAACAATTTCTCTTGTCCATATTATCATATCTAGTGATTTTCGATGAGAAAATACAGAACTATTGCTAAAAAAAAGAGAAAATACAGAACTCAACGACCACTTGCTAACTTAGCAGACATATGCAATTATGCATTCCTTTATTTCGTAACCTTTACATTTTTAATCCCGTTTATATTCACCCAAAAATTTAAAATCGCAAGCTCCATGTTTTTTTTTCTTTCAGTGAAGAGAATAGTTCCTTTCCTGTCCTGGGACTAGCAGCACCAGATCTCTTTGCTGATTTCCGCCCAGCCCATGAAATTTGAACTAGCCTAAACCTCTGAACCAATTCCATCCAGGCTGTTGTACTTGTAAGCATGGGCAAGTGGCAACCACCCAAGCTGGTTCAGAAATCAGAATCCATATCCTCCAAGGCCCATGGGCCATTGCTTCTTTCAGTGTTTTGTCGAAGCGACTTTTCTTATGCAGATATACCAATGTTTCTGTAAAAAAAATTTAATGCTATTTTTTAATAAGAAAGTTCCAATGCTTCATTTTTTATATAAGAAATTTCAATGCTGTTTGACTGACCTGCTGCTCGCAGATATTTGCTCAGATATGGATGGGATGGTGGTTCACAACTTCACATCACATGTCCGAGACGACCAGTCTTTCTTTCACACCACTGGAATTGTACAGAAATTCTACATATCGCTTGTTGAAAAAAGTTTTAAGGCCCATCTGAAGAAAGGAAAGACGAAGGAACCTCGAGTACAGTGAACTAATTCACTGTAAAATAGAGTGGGCAGGGATAGAACGTCCGCTTCCAAAATGATTTTTTTTAGCATTTTTTTCACATTTTCCAACACATTATAGCGCAAGCTATAGTCATGTAATGAAAGTTCACGGTTTTGATATTAAGGCCCTCTTTGATAGCTTATTTAGTTTTAGTTTAGTTTTTGTTGGAAAAATTTGACTACCTTTAAAAGTGGTATGAAAAGGCTAAATAAACTATTTAAAAAATATTTTTGAGATCTTTGAGAAAAAACCTACAAAGTTATGAAAAAAATATTTTCAAAAAATAAATTGAATTGTATATATAAAAATAACAAAAGTTGCAATCCCAACAAAAACTAAACTAAAACAAGCTATCAAAGAGGCCCTAAATTAACAATCGGATTAATGATGCAGCTACCCAGAGTGTGTTTTAAAGCATACACTGTGTTTTTCTAAATCTCGCAGAATTCAAACTATTTGACCATGCTGTAGCCTGGTAAGACACGCTTTTCTTTCTTTTTTTTTTTATTCTGATGGAAAATGAGTGCGACGACACTGTGTCCATTAAACCAATGGCCGCAGTATTTTCAAGCATAGCAGTCAGCAGCTGTTGGCATGTAGCAAGTAGGTAACGTTTCTATCTGCGGTGGAAAAAATCCTGAAGAATACGGGCATAAATCAAATTATTTTATACTCCAGCAGTTTCCAAATACTTGCAACTTTGACCAAATTTTCCTTTCACAGACACAGTACTTACCAACTTGCCATTGCTGATTAAGCCCTCTTTAATTTATGGTTCTGATTCGATTTTGGTTTTGTTTATAAAATTTATTATCATTAATAGACCATGCAATATAATATTTTATAATATTTTTTGATCTTCCTAAGATTTTGCTTAAAAATATGAAATTTCTTGTTAATACAAAGCCTTTTTCTATCGGTTGAGACTCAACTTTTCAAACTATAGCCAAAACAAATCATGCCAAAATACGAAAAGAAAAGCTCATTTGCTCTTGTACGTCTTTGATATCACCGCCTCTTTGAGCTCGTTTGTTTCTGCGTTAGGTGACGCCGGGAACGCAACGCAACGTAAATCCAAAACAAACAACGTCTTTGTCCGTTCACACAAATATTGCTTAGATGTACTTTTGTTGTAATAGTCGAACAATGTTAGCGAAATTTACTCAGCGCATAATTTTAACTTTTTTGTAAGTATTTTAAAATCTACTTTCCATTAAAATGTTTTTACCGTACATAACGTGGTTTCGTGAGTAAATATACCATGACCGAATGACATGGATAGTACCCCCACGAGCTAGAAAAATACAAACATATAGTTGAAATAATCTTGTATAAAAATATAAAAGATGTGTGCTATCTTAATGACATGATTTGTCATGTATCCTTATTTATTCTCTTTGACCATCTTTATTTATTTATTAGCGCATATACAAAGTATTCTCTAGTCTTTTCTAGATAATTACTCCCTTCATATCACGAAAACTTGATATTTTAAACTTGTCTTAAATCAAAGTTTTTGAACTCATGCGCGCATGAAAATCCTACATATAGGCTTGCCTCGAAAAGCACTTATATATATTTGTAGATTTTATAAATAATCACAATAGTAACGGGTGTTAAATGTTGCATTTCAAAGATCATGTTGATGCCCCAAACATCAAGTATTTCAATATTGGGGAGTATATAAGGGGTTCTTTGACTTCCTCCTCAAATTCACAATCAACGTATCCTTGTGTCAAAATTAAAACACACGTTTTGGCCTTGTACATTTCAGCTTAGTGTAGCGTAGCGTAACGTTTCAGTAAAATTTATCTTTTTTATATAGCCTATTTGGTGTAATAATTTGTAACGATTTTTCTCTTTAAAGGCTTTTAAATTTTTGAACGCATATTGCTTATTTGAGACAGATGCAGTTCTAAAATGCTAAAAGACCTTTATTGAACATTTCAGCGGTTAGAAAATAGAATTCGCTAAGTTACGAACCTACTTGTTAAAATGGAGATCGATGTGTCTTTTTTCACGACAAATAAAAAAACAGAGAAAGTACCTGTGACTAAAAAAAAATATGGAAATTATCAAGAAACCCACCAGAAACGGAGGAAATTCTAAAACCTATATAGCGCTTATAGCTATAGTATTCCGGATTCCTGCAAAATAGACAGGTGGGCTTGGATGGAGCCTGATCCTAACCATCATTGAGGTCACTGTATCGGTCAATGTTGGATGTGACATCATCTGTCCTGCATTTGCCTCTCCCGTCCGTCCCTGGCCCACCACATGATCCTGTATTCCTGTTCCATGATAATGCCGGGCAGCATGTTGAAATCCTGCTACCGAACATATTCTGTTCGGAGCAAAGAGTAACGGAAGAGGAAAGCTAGCACCGAACCATGCTTTCTTTCTTTCTTTCATTCATTCATTCATTCGGATGCCTCGGTGCAGCCAAGCCGTTGCAAAAAATAACAACAACAAAAAAAAAAATGTTGCACATTCATTAGACTGTTCGTGTGACAATTTTGCACCTTGGACTTGGAGCATACAACCTCCAAAGCTATCATTGAGGTCCTGGTCTTTTGAGTTGATCTTAACGGCTGAATAGCTGAATGGCTGAAACGATTGAATTTCAAGCGTTTCTCAAGGTAGTCTCAAAATTTGGGTGAAATACCCCAAATAATCAACAGTAAATGCAAAATTAATAAAATAATCCACAGAAAACAAAAATTACAAAATTAGCACTGGGTCCCGCCACCGGGTGGTTGCCTGCTTAGGCGGCGCAAAGAAGCTGCCGCCACCGGTGTGGCGAACTCTTCTTGCCGCCGCCGGTGGCGGCAATTCATGGTCATGCCACGCCCGATGTGGCGGCGACCCGACCGCCCCTATTTTAGCGTCCGTTATCGCATGCGGGGAAAAAAATATTAAAAAACGCCGTGCCGACAAAACAGTGCGCGAAAAAATAATAAAATAAGATCCACCGACAAAACAGTGTCAAAAAAAATAATAAAATAATCCGCACCGACAAAATAGTGATGACTTTTTAATTAAGCAAACAGTAATTGCATGATTTACGCTAATTAATACCGATTAGAGGTCACAGTGATCAAAAAATTTACTCTATATATATCGCGTTCTGCCGTTCGTTCGTCTTCACACACGCAGCACTCTCGCTTTCAGTTCATTTCACATACGCGCCGGCTTCACACGCAGAGCGGCCTTCACACACGCACTCTCTCGCTTTCAGTTCACACACACGCGCAGGCTTCACCGCAGAGCAGCCTTCACACACTCACTCTCTCGCTTTCAGTTCTTTTCAGTTCGTTCAGTTCAGGTATATTATTCGCTGATACCTCAGTTGAGGATTCATCAGGAGTGTGACTTCGCTAATATTTTATGCTTTCAGCGTGAGGGAATATTTTGGAATTTAAATTTGATGTACTTGCTAAATTAGTGTTATTGCGGTACGTATATGCAAGAGTTAATTTTGACATAATAATATTCTATGCTAATATTATTTGCAGTGTTGTATGCTAATCTTGCCATATTAGTACTTAATATTGTATGTATATATTGATATGTGAGGGCTATCTGACTATACTGATGTTGGCATAGTATGTTGTTAATGGTAATTAAACTAATCACCATCACGTAATTAATTAATTAAACTAAGCACCAGCACTTAGGTCTTGCTTTTATTTTGTTATTAATTTTGCACCGCAAGCACCGTAGCACGCACCAATCCTGTAGAGCAGCAGCGCATGCACCAGATTTACGAAGGTAACAAGTACATACGATGATAGTTTAATATGACCACTTAATTTCGTATATTCTGTGTAATTTACACGCTTGTTTTAATTTTTTCAGGAACTTTGAACCGATCGATCTTATAACCGTCAGGTACGCATTTTATAGTTAACATAAACTTGTTGTGTTAGGTTAATTTAAAATATGATTAGTGATTAATTAGTTCTGTAAGGAGAGAAAATGATGTACAAATATAATGTAAATTAGTGAATTTTTATACATGTAATATATGAATGTTTAAATTTTAATTGCACGTACGGCGCAAAATTATATATAATTAGCGACAAATTAACGCTAGTGTGCGTACTTAAAAAGAGTGACTATATTTTTTCATGTAGTAATTTTCTTGTTAGCTTAATTAAACATAATAGGGAAATGAATCTATATTTTGCATGCAAATAGTAATACAATTGTATGTATTTTAGTGACATTTTACTTAATAATTAGGGTCTTTGGAGTATTAGTGGAGTTCTTTGTATTGTATGTTCAAATTTTATTTACACGTATTATGTATTAAACACGTAAGCTAACATTTTATGTAATGTTTGAAATAATAGTTAAATATAAAAACAAACTTATATTTAATATTAATATGAATGAACACGTGCATGTTACAGACGTAAATGGAGACAAAGACTGACTATTTTTACGGAGATGCACCGTGCCAATGCAAGGAATTTTGTAAGCATGCACACATGCGACCATTTGCGACCACAATAACATTGCCAATAGAGCTGCCAATGCTGGCGAGGGTTATAGCTCGAAATCTCCGTATAAACCGTCATGAATACAAACTTGTTCTACACGGTGTTAGGCCATGTCAAGTTCCAAATAGTTCAATGTACGTATACAAACTGTGGCCACTGAGAAATAAGTCAGCTTGGACGTACTATGTTAATAAGGCGATGAAGAGGGTACCACTTAGGTGTGTACGTCTTTGCTGAGGCAAGACAATCGAGGCGGGGCCTAGCAACACCGTAGAAGAGAGTGCACATGAGGAAGTGCTTGGAAGGGTATCGGAGGACCCAATTGGTAGTATGGCATCGCCCGGTGTCGAGCCATTCGGCATGGGCACGGATCCGGATATCTCAATGGAGGAAGGAGAGATAGATGCACATGCGTTAGGGGATGATTTCAATGAAGGGGGTGAAGACGATGTCGAAGAAGAGGACGACCCAATGCCCGCCATAGCGTATTATCGCGCTCTGGATGCTTCGAATTGGGTGATCGGGATCACTCGAATATTTCGGATGGGGTATATGCATAATGACATAACATGGGTCAAGAGTTTAGAACGAAGGATGAGGTCATACACTTCATCGCAATTTTGGTGTCACAACACGGCGCGAGCACTCGTGGCACGGTCCGGACCGCCGTGTACGAGGTGAAGTGCGTGAAGAAGCCGAGTGCTCATTCCATGTTCGCCCATCGCCCAAAATATGAGCACCACTTCATAATCGATGAGGTACGAGCCGCACACGTGTACGGAGGAGTTGGTACGCAATATTAGCGATAATGTGGACTCGAAGTTCATAGCGCAGATGTTGCTAATCGCTATTCAAGCCGATATCTCAATGAAACCACACTCCATAATGACCGAGGTGCGAACCGCGACCGGCATGTCGATTACATATCACCAAGCATGGCGAGCCAAGCAAAAGGCAATGAAATTGTTGTTCGGGATTATAAGGAGTCATACAACGGGCTCCCGTCTCCTCCGCAAGATACTGGAGACCAATCTCGGACATGCTATGTTTACGCCCATGAGGTCATATCTCCCGATGGAAGTGTCGCACCCAACCACTTCTACCGATCGCTGTTTTGGTCTTTTGGCGGTGCATAGAGGCCTTCCGCATTGTCGTCTGTCATTTGTGTCGATGGGACATTCCTCACCGTAGGTACTATGGTGCTCTCTTGGCGGCACTTGGAGTTGACGGAACAACCAGATATTGCCTCTAGCATTTGCTTTTGTGGAGAGCGAGAACAACGACAGCTGGTTGTGGTTTCTAACTCTTCTGAAGATTCACGTTGTCACGGATCGTCCTGGAGTGTGCGTCATTTCTGACCGCCACCAGGGAATCCTACATGGTGTAATCGTATTGTCCACCGGTGATGCCCCAATGTGGCGGACGTTCGTTCTCGATGGTGCATGCGTCACCTGGGGGCGAACCTATACACTGCATTCAAGAATAAGCCCCTAGTGAAGAAATTCAAAACAATGTGCATGCAAAACCAACAGCGCAAATTCAATGCGCTTTTCAATGATATTAACGAACGTACCAGGAAAATGGTCGCAGAAGAGCAAAGCACATCAGGGGTTCAAATACTAGGGGCGAGCAAGTCACAGCCTGGGTATATCCCAACCGCGGACCAAACTGATGATCAAATTCGGTTTGGACCTTCTCAGGCTGCTGGACAGCGTACGACGCATCCACCTGACCATTACACCCCAAGTGCATACACGACAAGGGGTCGTCGGCGCTAAGTGTAATAATGTAATTGATGGACTTATGTTATTATGTGCATTCGGCGGTTTGGCCATGAAATTATTCTCCATACAATTATTAACATTGCATTGACCATTATGGCGATTAGTGACGTTGCATTTACTACTACTTCGCACTTACCACATGCCGTTAACAAGTCTATGCACGACACGCCTATTCACATGACAAGATTCACTTTACGTGTATTTAATGTTTTATTTATCTCATAGCTTCTAACTCTACAAAATTTAGTTTGCCGTACAAACGACTATTAACACTTGCTAAAATTTTAAATTTGCAATTTTGTAAAATTACATACAATTTTGAGTTTTAAAATGTATATTCACATGCTTATATATGTATCAAATTTTACTTACCCATATATTTATCATATATATTAAAATTATAGGAGAAGCTATCCGGTCACATGTGTATATAAATATATCTATATTATACATATATTATAATGTATATATGCCATATGCTATCCGGTCACATGTGTATATAAATATACGCCACGTACATGCAACGTGGCATGGGAGAAGGTCCAGTCGCTTGGTCTTCGTCTCGGTCGACCAACGGAGCAAATTGAGCGGAAGGTGCGCGAGAAGCGTGTGCGTGTGTGATCGTGGTTCATGAGCAAATTGTCATCTTACGAGCTCATCAAGACTGGAAAAATTGTGGGAGGCTTTCTTGAACGAAACCTACCTCCCAACGTAAATTATTTTACACATGCCATTTTACTAATCAATTATCAATAAAATTACACGCCACCTACTACATATTTTTGGACAACTATAATAATTTAGTATATATTTATCATATATTTATATTAAAATATAATATTAGTAATAACTCGTGAATCCCAAACCGAGGTATCGTGAATAATATACCTGAACTGAACGAACTAAAAAGAACTGAAAGCGAGAGAGTGAGTGTGTGAAGGCGGCTCTGCGTGTGAAGCTGCGCGTGTGTGAAATGAACTGAAAGCGAGAGTCTTTGCGTGTGTGAAGACGAACGAACGGCAGAACGCGATATATATAGAGTAAATTTTTGATCATCGTGACCTCTAATCGGTATTAATTAGCGTAAATCATGCAATTCTTGTTTGCTTAATTAAAAGTCATCACTATTTTGTCGGTGCAGATTTTTTATTATTTTTTTGACACTTGTTTTGTCGGTGGATATTATTTTATTATTTTTTCGCGCACTATTTTGTCGGCACGACACTTTTTTTCCCGCATGCGATAACGGACGCTGAAATTAGGGGCGGTCGAGGCGGCGAATCGCCGCCACCCGGCGACATGCAGAAGCCGCCGTCGTCGGTGGCGGCAGCTCATTCCGCCGTTCCGATGGCGGCCGCCACCGAATGGCGGGACCCGAGGATATTTTCGTAATTTCCTTTTACGGTGGATTATTCTATTAATTTTCTATTTTACTGTTGATTATTTCGGGTATTTTTCCCAAAATTTGGATCAATTTCGTTTGGCTTGCTTTTTAAAGCGTTAAGACCCACCTTCAAAACAACGAAAAAATGGAGATAAAAAACTCAAAACATATGGCTTTTTAAAAAGTAGATAAGTCGTTGAGCTGTTAAGCCGTTAATCTATTAAGCTGAAAAGAACTAGGCCTAAAACATTTTCTCTTCTACCAAGAAGTTGCATGATCATCTTTCAGGTTGCAGCCTGCAATCTTTTCTTGCTTATATGGTCTCAGTTATAGACCAAAATTTTAGATAATTAATTCACATCCAACATCTACATTTGAGAATGTATACGACACATGCAATCCTAACTAATAGACTTACCGACGATTTCTCCCTCTAGTAGTTAGCAGACATTTGGCTCCCCTTTCAAACAGTGCACGAGTGAGCGCCAGCACAATCATCCTTAGAGTGTTTTGGAACATTTGGCTAGAACAAAATAGGAGAATCTTCAACTCCATCGAGCGCCCACCAGAGGTGTTCCTCAACCCTCTCCAGAGAAATTTCACCCGTGGAAGCGAGCAGGAGCTGCTATCACTTTTGTAACTTATTTGCACCATATGGTCCTTTGACCTAGGTTTTTTATGTAACCTCCTTACTTTTAAATAAAAGACTACCCTCTTGCCCTTTACTAAAAAAATATACTAAACAACCCTAAAAAAATACATCTCAAAACTGACGGACCAAAAGTTGAACCAAGTCCTAAATAAAGATAACATCATGGCGGAGCAATCCTATCATTGAAATAACTTCTTTGTCATCCTCCTTTCTCGCCGTGATGTTCATTGACATAACCAAAAAACTTCCCTAAAGATAACCTAAATATAATTGATGACATACTTTACCTTGTTAGAAACCTAATCATTAAAGCATAGCCAGATAGCCCAAGATAACCGATCATTTAAGGCATCATCAACCATGTCCTAAGTTAAGTCCATTCAACGCTATTCAGTTCCTATTCACATGTATCTTCATCTCTTGTATTTTTTTTTTTGAGAAATCTTATATCTTATTTGCTACGATACTAAGATATCTAACTTCGACTCTATTGGTTGTATCCTTGTAGGGGGCATAGAGAGACCATTGAGTATGCTCATAGACCACACATACATATTTAACATGATGCTCTAGAAGCTATTTTTCCTACTCCGAATCGTCTAACTTTTTTGGATCACAGGCCCCTACAAGAAACAGGAGCGATTGCTATTGCTAGCTTACCATTCGACAGGGACTAGGGAGTCGACAAGAAAATAGAGCATTCGGTATGAACGGTACAACCAAGTTTTACTGCGCGCGGGCAGGACATGGGCGATGGGGACGTGGAAACGGCGCGGAAGCTCCAGGCGGACAGAGAAGCCACTGAAAGCGCAGAGCGACGCTACGCGCAGTAGGGCACTAGGGCTCGTCAAAACAAAAGCCGGCGCTCAGCAGGCAGCGCCCCCGGTCAAGCGGCGCGGCGCGGCGCGGCATCACGACCGACGTATTGCGAGCGTTCGCTCGCTCACAGCCGCAGAGCCAGAGCAGTAGCCGCAGAGCCAGAACAGCGGAACCTAAGCTGGTCTTGACAAGGGGCTTCAAGTTTTGTTACAACTGTTCCGTCGCTGCCGTTCTGAACGGACAGGTCACGACGCAGGCAGCGCCTACACATTATTACACTTACACACTGACACGGTCCCTGTAATTGTATAGGCTTGGCCGCTTGGCCCTGCCATCCACATCCGGTGGCTGCAGTGCGCGCCCTCCGATGAGAGCCAAGCCAAACGACAACTAGACAGGCAGCTAAACAAAACCTGAGAAATGGAGTTCTAGTAGCCAGCGCTAGTCTGGAATCAGGTGCTACCTTCGAGCCCATAATAATTGGACCCTTGCCCGCAGATTTGACTGCCTCTGTCTGCCACCTTCAAGTCTCTGATCAACCTGCACTTCAGCTACACGATAAGCCATGGCTGGTCTTTCGATTCATGAATCGATCGCTGTCACTTTGACCACACCACGCAGACCGATCTACTACTCCCTAGTCCCTAATCATCACCATCAAGCGGGGTGATTAAATATGCCCCTGCCCCCACGTCCTCATGTATGGTGTGGCCCAGGCGCGACGGGCTCCGCACATGCGAGCGCGCGACCACTGACCATATCCATTCTCTGCCATAAACAACGCTCGCCGTCGCCGTCGCCGATCGATCTTGGCCAGCGAGACGGGCCGCGGCGGCGTGATCCGGCGAGCCGGCGCCGGCCGGCGTGGCGGTCGGTGGCGCTACAGCTGGGGTGCATGTGGCGCGAGGAGGCGGCCAGCGCGAGCGCCAGCGGCGGCGCCAATACTTAGGACGATTAATAATACTGTAATTATAGCCGGGCTGGGGCTTTGGCGGTGGGGCCGCCGTGTCGGAATCCTCAATCCACTCATCGGCGGCGGCGTCCTCCCCCGCTTTGACTTGACCGCCAGGCTCGCCGTCGCAGGAAGGGGAGCTGCTGAGAAAGGCTCGCTGGTACGCAGCCGCGGTTTTAGCGGTTTTTTCCTCGGTAAAACCGCCGCGCCGGTGACGCCGGACGCGGCGCGGTCGCAGGCAGGGGGGCGAGAGGCGCGTTTTTTTTTCTTTTTCTTTTTCGCGGGTTTTGGGCAGGGCTTCCCGGTCTGCGCCCCGCGCTCCTGCGTGCATTTCCACCCAGATTTCGGTTTAAGGCCAGCCTTGAGTCCTTGACTGCATGCGTTAATCAATGGAAGTATGAAACGGAGGACAGTTTCGCCTGCATGCATGGCATGCTCAGTTGCTCATGACCGCGAAAGGTCACAAAGATGAATCGAGGAAAGACCACAGGAACCCTGGAAGTATGAAATGGACGGTTTTTGTATGCGGGCTTTTGTGTTTGCGATTTGGTTTGGTTTTAGTTGAAATTGAAAAATCGTGTGCCTTCAAAAAAAAAAAAGATAAAAAGGCTTGATAGTTATTTTTAAAATATTTTTCTGATCTTTAAGCAAAATCCCACAAAGCTCTAGAAAAACTATTACAAAATATTGTAAGTACATTGAATGGTCATATAAAAATAACAACTTTTGCAAGCTAAACCAAAATTGCATATTAAAGAGGGCCCGTATCGTCACCGAGCTGAGATAAGTTCAAATTTGAGATATAAAATTCATACATATGAAAGTATTTTACATAATATAATAATTGCTAATTATAAGAGTGAGTATGATAGTACAACCTACACCTTTTTTATATACGGACTATTCTGAATTAGCGCATAGATTATGCAAGTCATGAAATCAGAGCAAGGGCAATGATGCAGCAATGCGATTATTGTAGCTAAACCTGTTACTACGCAAATGAGGTTATGAATATTAAAAAAAGGATTGTAATAAAATTTAAGAGTGGAAAGAGACTCAAGGCTGGGTAGGTGAATAGTAATGGGGATCTGAGGGCATCACCAACGACATTTCAACTTAAGACGTCTCAACCATTGTTCACACTTTATTTTCACATTTCATTTACATCTCTCTTTATTGTTGTCTTTTCTACAATACTAGGCAGTCCTAAGTTAAAACCCATTGAACATGCAAAATACTATGTGAATAGTGCCTAAATAGTGATTAGATAATCCTTTATTGGGCTGGCATTGGAAAGGTTCTCAAGAGATTATGATATCCACGCTATAAATATCTTAGAGGTTAGAAATGTGAGAAAGGACTTTTTCTAGAGTTGTTTATAAATGTATGAGAAATAATTGTGCAATAAATAAGAATAAACAAAGAAGACTATCAACAAATTTGCATTCACATCTAATTTTTTTTGAACAAAATCATTTACTCCCTCCGTCCACAAATAATCTACGTCTAAGGGAAATCACAAAGACCAAGAAAAGAAATTAACAGATCAACTACCCATTTAATCTTAGGAATATTGCTGCGAAAGTAGTGCCATCATTAACTCCTTCTAGACTCTCACTCCAAAAGTTGTGTCCTCCCACCAATCCAATGACTGTATGCTTGTAGCAGGCCCACAGCAGCCATAACTCTCACCTCGAAATGCAATTAACTACAACGTCATGCAATTAAAACCAGGTTAATACGTAGATCTTTTCTGGACAAACCAAAAAAGCTTATATGTAGATCATTTGTGGACGGAGGGAGTATATTATATGCTTTATAATAGATAGGTACCACAAAGTTAGAACATTATTTCTCAAAAACACTGTTGTTACTATGTCTTAATAGATTTATCTATAATACCTCCGTGCTAGTGAGCAACGATACAACAACTTGTTATTGAATACTCCCTCCGGTGTCAAAAAACTAATCGTTTTAGACACAATTTAGAATACCAAGGCCCCTATAAAAGACTAGTTGATTCATTAATTGGTAGCAACAAATTTATGAAAACTTTTCCTATGGACCAATAGATGCACCTGCATGTCTCTCTTTTTGCCTTTCCAAAGGTCTCATCTAATTACTATTCTAGATGAAAGGCGAAAACAACAAGTTTTTTGGCACTTTGGATAAAAGGCTAAAACGACTAGTTTTTTGACACCGGAGGGAGTAATAAAGTAACATGATATAGATTATGACATTATATTTGTAGAGAGTACTATTTTCAATTAGACTTATAAAGTAGATATGAAATTGTATGACAATAAAAAAAAAAGAAAAATCATGGCACCAATGAGCTTCCCACATTCAATTGACCAACTCGAGCATCCACACTAACTCTTTCATTCCCGCTCCATTTTACAATTTCCTACTCTCTATTTTTCGCTCAATTTTTTCACAATTTATAATACACTTTATAAAAATTCTTTTTTTATAGCTACTCTATAAAAACTATTACTCTGAGTACCTATTAGGCTCTCTCCAACAGGAATCCCTAAATTTGATCTCCTATAGCCTCCTATACAGGCTTCATTTAGAAAAATCTCTCCCTATATTACTACCATCTCCAACAGTGTTCCCTATACGGAGAATTGCATAGGGGAAGGAAAGAGAATATCTACATATAAAGGAAATGAGATAAATTATATATTTTACAGAACGGAATAGAAAATGTTGTTGAAACACATTTCGGAATAATTCGTCCCCTATTTTAGGGTACATGACGCTTTAGAGAAAACTGTTGGAGACAGCCTTATGTATGCTTTCACCCTATCTATCTAAAACAATGTATATATTATTAACCAGAGAATGGCACATGAAACAAGCTTTGCTTATGGCGAGACAGAGCAGAAAGGCAATACAAACCTGGCAGAACTAGTTAATTAAATGCACAAATGATTTACAAACAACATACTATAAAATTCATCCGGCCGAAATGGAAAGCGAATAAAGCCCAGAGGATTATTACCGGTAAAACCGCTGTCCCGACCGTTTCCAGCTCCCACCCCTCGGTCGTCGACCCCACCACGGCACCCAAAAAAGCAGAGAGAGAAAGCGCGCATCAAGCGGTCACTAAACAAATCCCCCATGTGCTCAGTCTCCAACCGAAGTGGCATTTCTGCCATTATCTCTCTCTAACCTCAAACCCCAATCCTCTTCTCACTTCTCTCCTCCTCAGTCCTCACCCGCAGCTGCTCCCTCCCTGAGACCCTGACCGGTCAAAAGCGCCACCACCACCACCGTCCCGACGCGAGCCGAGCAGAGCAGAGCGCGCAGCGGCGGCGGCGGCGGCGGCGGCAGCTGTACGGCGCAGCTCCCTCCCTCCCGCTCTCGCCTGCAGATACGCGCGCGCGCCGCCCCGATCCATGGAGGCGCCGCCGGCGCCGGAGCCCATGGTGCTGGACGCGGCCCCGCCCGCCGGCGGCGGCGGCGGAGGAGGCGCTGCCTCGGCCGGCGGTGAGAAGGTGAGAGCGGTGCCGTCCAGATCTGGGGCTCCGGCCCGATCTGAGGTGGGGTCCGGGCTATCTGCCGCTGCCGGTGCTTGTTTGGCTAATGTTGGGGTTTCCCCTTTTTTGGAGCTGCAGAAGGAGGAGGAGGGGGGCGACGCGGTGACCGGCCACATCATCTCCACCACCATCGGCGGCAAGAACGGCGAGCCGAAGCGGGTGAGCTGGGACTCTGTAGTGCGGGTGTACGGCTAAATGTGCTTGTTTTTTTTCTCTCTCAAGAGTGTTTCCTTGCTCGGTTCTTAGTGGCAGCGTGGTCTAAATTCTCTTGGTTTGCTTAGGGGGTTAGTGTTTTCTTGGTAGTGTTTAGCTTGCGCTGTGGCTTTTTGATGAAATTTAGTGACTCGCCGTTGATTTTTGGAGGAATTGTAGTACCGCACCTGATTCTTGTGTGCTTGCTTGAGTAGATTTAGCTTCTTCCTCTGATATCTGACAGCTAAATTATGTGGTGACTGTTCAAATTAGTGATTGGTTTGCTAATATTTGAAGGCAATATTGCGTGTTTAGTGTTCCCTTTCATTGTTTGTAGTGGATAAATTTTAATTTTAGTTGGCTGTTTGATAATAAAGTACTCTTTGGCTCTGATGGCTGATGCAAATCATTAGAGCTGAGCTAGCTATTTCTGCTTGCACTTGATTACTCATATTCGCTTTAATTCTAATTGCAGACGATCAGTTACATGGCTGAGCGAGTCGTGGGAACTGGTTCATTTGGGATTGTCTTCCAGGTACAGTGCCCATCGGTGTGATCTTACATTTGTATTTTCGTTTTTTTGTGGTGCTGCACATTATGGGATGCAGTGTTTGTTGGATTGAATCATTTTTCACATGAAGGCTAAGTGCTTGGAGACGGGGGAGACGGTGGCCATCAAGAAGGTGCTGCAGGACCGGCGTTACAAGAACCGTGAGCTGCAGCTTATGCGCTCCATGGAGCACCCGAACGTCATTTCTCTGAAGCACTGCTTCTTCTCAACCACGAGCAGGGATGAGCTGTTCCTGAACCTTGTCATGGAGTATGTCCCCGAGACACTATACCGTGTACTCAAACATTACAGCAACGCCAACCAGAGAATGCCGCTTATCTATGTCAAGCTTTACATGTATCAGGTTTGTGAAAAATCATATTAATACTTGCACGGCTGCTTGTATATGCATCTACGGTTTTGCTAAGGATATTTTGGTATGGTTGCAGCTTTTTAGAGGGCTAGCTTATATCCATACTGTTCCTGGAGTTTGCCACAGGGATGTGAAGCCACAAAATGTTTTGGTATGTATTATTTCAACAATACTATACTCTTTCCAAGAAGTAATTAGTTCTGAATTGATCTTTTCTTGCTTGCCGGTACAGGTTGATCCTCTGACTCATCAAGTCAAGCTCTGTGATTTTGGAAGTGCAAAAGTTCTGGTATGTTCCTTTCCTCCATTTTGAATCAGTAATTTGTTTCAGCGGTTGGATGCATTGTTGAAATGTTCTAGTGGCTGACTAGTCATACTGTTGACAATAGTGTGGAATTGATTTATGCCATCATGTTACAACTGTCATAAATATATTACTTTTGCTTTGCATGATGACTATAGAAGTTGAGAATTGGTCCTGAGCGTTCAGATCATATGTTGAATGTGGCTGATTTATTGAAGATTTGAAGCAATGCACTTGGATACATTCTATTTGATTAGAGTACATAATCCCCCAAATAATCATTGTCATGGTTGATCTATGGGATAATTAGTGTATGCGCTTGAGCTTTCTAATGTGTGTTCATCATATGCTATTAATTGTATCCTATCAGGTTTAGTCATTGCTTCAAGGGCCTGTGTGAAACATTTATTCTTTATTTTATTTCGACTCATAGTTGCTAATCTTTAGCTTGGTCGACAAATTCCTGAACCTGCATCGTAACAGTTGGCCATTCTCTTCAATTTTCTTTTTTCCACATACTATGATTGATTCAACCCTCCATATTAATAATATCATTGCTATTTCATCAGGTACCTGGTGAACCCAATATATCATACATATGTTCTCGCTATTATCGTGCTCCTGAGCTCATATTCGGTGCAACTGAATATACAACTTCAATAGACATATGGTCAGCTGGATGTGTTCTTGCAGAGTTACTTCTTGGTCAGGTTGGTTTCCTTGTCTTAGGAGTTGCTAGTTGCCACCTTCTTCGGTATCTTGATTAGACTATATTGTCTGTTTTTAATTCTGATAATCTTTCATTTTTGTGTATTTGCCAGCCACTGTTTCCAGGAGAAAGTGCAGTTGACCAGCTAGTAGAGATAATCAAGGTACTGCAAAATTTTCCATGTGACACATTGTTTGTTTTTTATGGCTTGTTTGTTTTTTATGTTGATGTGTGATGTCATTGCAGGTTCTTGGTACTCCAACCCGTGAGGAGATACGATGCATGAACCCCAACTATACCGAGTTCAGATTTCCACAGATTAAGGCTCATCCTTGGCACAAGGTAAACATATATTCAATCTTATTCTGGATCACTTGCATCACACCATTTTACTTTAAGGTTATTGTTGCCCACATCTTATAGGGCAGATAATAAACAGCTTCTACAAGTTCAATAAATTCTGAATTCAAAATATGCCTGCTGCTAACTGATCGTTCTACTTTTCCCACTTTCCCCAGATTTTCCACAAGCGAATGCCTCCTGAAGCTATAGATCTTGCCTCCCGTCTTCTACAATATTCACCAAGTCTACGCTGCACTGCTGTGAGTTTTGTTTCACTTGCATTCCTCTGGATTTCTTTGATAGCTATTTGTTGCATCAAGTGGTAGGGTAGTAGAAAATAGAATGAACTACGAACTCATGGTTTTTTTTTGTCTTTTTTATGTGTAATACTAATACCATCCTACATGGGTTTGCTTGCTCTAGCAATCATATTTAGCTATTCAAATCTAAATTGATCATTAAAAAAGAGGTGTTTCTGTAGTGCAACTTTGTGGAAGTAAATGGATCAATATTTAATTACAATTTGAAACTAGTTTTAGCCCACATTATTATTATGAACCAGATGTTCATGAGTATCGGCTTAGAGTGGGTGGAGTTTTATATAGTTGCTTGTGCTTGTTATTGCAACACAATTTCGTATAGCAGTCCATTCATTTTAAATGTACTTATGCATTTAACTGCCTCATGCAGCTTGATGCGTGTGCACATTCCTTCTTCGATGAGCTGAGAGAGCCAAATGCACGGCTGCCAAATGGCCGCCCGTTCCCTCCTCTGTTCAACTTCAAGCACGAAGTAAGTTAATGAGAATGCTGTTGTGACCTAAAATGTTTTCATCTTTGTTTGAGACATGATCTCATGTGTATTGACATGTGACATTTAATATATATATTAGTTCATTAATTTTGCTAGCGAAGAAAATTCTTTTGTGCTGTTGATACTTGATAGGCTGTCATGTGCTCATTGGTGTGTGTTTTTGCTATGCAGCTAGCAAACGCCTCTCCTGACCTCATCCACAGGCTCATTCCAGAACATGTTAGACGGCAAAATGGCCTCAACTTTGTGCTTGCTGGGAGCTAGAATTGCACTGCTGTGTGCAACATTTTGTTCGTCCATTTCGCATGAGCTTGATGAATGCAAGCCCAAATTACACCGCCTTTAAAGCCAGTTTATTTATGCTGAGTTTGTGGAGAGACCGATCCATCGCCATCAGAAGTAAAAAAAGTTATGTAAATTATCTGACCATGAAGAAGAACAAGTGCTACTGCTGCCAGTATTGAAGTATGTGACTTGGGCATGTTGGTTGAGCTAGTTGGTAAGAAGGTGGAGGCATGTGGATGCTAGGCTGTGACCGGTTTTTGGTTATTGCCATTTTGTAATGTTGAGTAGTCAGTAGCATTGCCCTGTTCTGTAGTGTAGCTGCTCCCTGTTTTTTGGCTTGCCCTCACCATGATGTAAATGCCACCCGATACCAAATTTCTCTTCCTCCGTTGCATGTTGATGCCTGGATCCATTCCATGTTTTCATGCGCGTTTTATCATCAAATCAAACCCTAATCAGATGCATACCTCTAGCAATTTGGTTGGATAGGAATTCAATCAGTACTAATTTGTATATTTAATTATGCATCAATGACGTTAGATGCATTCGGCATAGTTCCAGCATTACGGCAAACCCGTGTCAAATATATAGCGGATTTGAGATCGCGGTAGATGATGGGATACCGTAGCTTAAACTGACACGCCACGAACTACACGCAGACGAACTAATCAACATCTGATGCTCTCTTTCTGTCATATGCACTCTCTTCTGTCATTAATCATTATATGATGATTTGATGAGTTTGCGTACTTGGAAAGATACAAGTGGCTACAGACGAGGCCGTGCGGGTGGTGGTGCCTCGCCGGCGGCGTCGCAGCCGAAGTCCTTGACCTTGCTCCACAGCGCCGGCCACAAGGCCTTCCGGTTCCCGGCCATGGCCACCCCGTCCCAGCACCTGGCGGCGAGGCCCTCGGCCGCGGAGACGGCGGCGGCCACCACGTCGTCGATGCCGCCGTCCACGGCCGCGTCCACGATGCCCCGCCGCACGGCCTGTGCGGCCGTCATCTTCTCTCCTTTGAGGACCATGTCCCTCCTGGCGGTCGCGTCGGGGACCTTCTGCCGGAGTAGCTCGCCGAAGAAGTCGACGAACTTGAGGCCCACGTCGACCTCGCTCATGTAGAGGTAGCCGCGGGATGCGCGCATGAGGACGGTGTCGTGGGCTAGCGCGAGCCCGCAGCCGCCGCCGGCGACATGGCCCGTGATGGCGGCGACGGTGGGCATGGGGAGCGCGAGGAGATCGGCGACGAGGCCGCAGAAGGCGGTGCCCATGGCGGCGCGGAGAACAGGAGGCGCGGTACGCGCCCAGGCCCGGTCGAAGCCGTTGCAGAAGAACTTCCCCTCGGCGGCCAGCACGAGGGCGCCGGCTCTGGGGGTGGCGCGCGCGGCGGCGACCGCCGAGCGGATGGCCGAGAGGAGGTCTGGGTTGAGGCAGTGCTCGCCGGCGCCCGTGAGGGTGACGAGGTGGACGCCGCCGCGTCTCTCCCAGGTGCAGAGGCTTCCGCTTCCGGTGTCCATCCGCGCCTCGGCGGTGGGTGCGGCGAGATGAGGCGATTGGATGCTGTGGCTGCGCGTAGCCTTTGGAATCAGCAAAGCCGTCTGGGCGCCGTGGTCCTTCACCTTGCTCCACACCGCTGGCCACATCACCTTCCTGATCTCCGCCACTGCCTCCCCGTCCCAGCCCCTCGCCGCGAGACCCTCCGCCAAGGCTACGGCCGCGGACACCACGTCGTCGACGCCGCCGTCCACCGCCGCGTCCACTAT
Source organism: Raddia guianensis (assembly GCA_036346415.1). Taxonomy (NCBI): domain Eukaryota; kingdom Viridiplantae; phylum Streptophyta; class Magnoliopsida; order Poales; family Poaceae; genus Raddia; species Raddia guianensis. Next base: position 34,386,316 of record CM070534.1, read on the forward strand.
GCCCCGCCGCACGGCCTCCGCGGCCGCCATCTTCTCCCCTCTCAGGACGAGGTCCCTCCGGGCCACCGCGTCCGGGACCTTATGCCGGAGCAGCTCGGCGAAGTAGTCGACGATCTTGATGCCGACGTCGATCTCGCTCATGTAGAGGAACCCGCGGGACGCGCGCATGACGACGTCGTCGTGCGCCAGCGCCAGCGCGCAGCCGGCGGCGGCGGCGTGGCCCGTGACGGCGGCGACGGTGGGCATCGGGAGCGCGATGAGGTCAGCGACGAGGCCACGGAAGCCGTCTCGCATGGAGCCGCGGAGGTGGGGCGGCACGGTGCGCGCCCAGGCCAGGTCGAAGCCGTTGGAGAAGTACTTACCCTCGGCGGCAAATACGAGCGCCCCGGGCCCCGGGGAGGTGCGGACGGCAGCCACAGCGGAGCGGACGGCGGCGAGGAGGGCTGGGCTGAGGCGGTGGTCACCGGCGCCGGTGAGGGTGATGACATGGACGCGGCCGTGCTTCTCTACAGTACACATGTTGCTGGCGCCCAATTGCTCGATGTGGGTGAGGTGAGACTGAGAGGAGATGGGTGCTTTCCTAGAGCTGGTCATAGGAGGTTTGCGCGATTTAAGACTTTGGTCGGGCCAGGTCGTCGGGCTTTGGGGTTTTGTATCAGGTTCGGGCTTAATTTTAGAGCCCAACAGATCGGGTCGGGATGGGCTCGGATCTGGTCTCATAGGACCGGGATTTTTCAAGTCCAGCCTGACCCGACGTTTGAACAAGTCTAGTCGGGGGGTTGAAGAAAAGAGAGGGAAGTAGAAAGGATAAAAGGGAAAGGAGCGGAGAGATAGGAAGAGATAGGAAAAAAAGGAAGAGGGAAGGAAAGGAAAGGAAAGGAAAGGAAGAAAGAGGGCCGTCCTCTACAAGATAATTATTTTAACAAGATAGAGTAGCCATTAAAAGCGGCAATGTAGTTAGAAATACAATTTAATTTAGGTTAGTTGAAAAAACTAGGCTAGGTGATAGACAAACTATATGTTAGTATCGTTAGGTGGCAATTGTGCGGGGTGTTTAGTGTCACCCAGTTAGTATTAGCGTGATTTGTAGGGTAGACCTGCAATATAGTTCCTTTATAATGTAATTTATAGTGTTGATCTGAGATATACTTCATTTGTTAATTATACACATGCTAGGATTTTTTTAGCGCCATGTATAGGGTACATATAGATACGTTAGAATAATTTGCGGTCATTTTTCTTAGCAGGAGTAATGTCAGACAAATTATTTCCAAATAATTTATTGGAAAGGAGAGGTTTTGTGCTGTGAATTCGGAATAAATCTGTCCAATTTTCAATCAGTCACACTAAGGATATCTAGGGCAACAGACAAGATGTTCGGTGTGCTAGGGCAACAGACAAGATGTTCGGTGTGCTGCATAAGTGGCTACTGTGGACTAAACCTGAAAGAACGTGTGATGAGGGTTAGTGATGTGATGAGTTGTGCTACGAAAGGATATTATTGGTAGTTGATATCGATAATGTCTATACAAATCTGAAGACGTTATGTGAAGATTACAATTGAACACGATTTTCCTTTAGCGCTGTTTTCTCGGGCTGAGTTGAATTTATATGTTGGGTCAAGTATGGGAGGAGGGAATGAAACAATGGAGGTCACAATTGATGAAGTGGTATACCATGCAGAGAGGGCGAATAACGCGAATGTCATAGAGTAAGACGAGTGTGCTGTATCAGATTGGGGAGGAAACGATTGCCGAGCAACACATGAGGCAACAGGTGTGGCAAATGAAGGAGAAGAAATTGAAATAGTTATAGAACAGATGGAGGGGAAGGATGCGGAGCACAAGCAAGTCTCTGAGGAATACATGTCATACGATGAGAGATGTTTCAGAGATCGTCCAGTGTCGGTTGAGTGGAACTGTAATTTCAAGGAGATATCCGTGCATGAAGGTACTCACACGGGACAGAGTTACCACATGAATGAGGTGAACTAAGGAGCAATGTATTTGGATAAGGCTTCGGTTTTATCTGCAGTAAAGCATTAGTCAGTTCCTCTTAGGAGAGAATTCAGGATTGAGAAGTTCAGGAAGAGTGTGTACGATGTGAAGTGACTAGTGCCTGATTGTCCATGGCGAGTTCATACTTTCAAAAGAAAGTGGGTTGATTACTAAGTTTGTTCAATTGTGAAGAAGCACAATTGTCAAATGGAATATGTGCAACAAAGGCATATGAACATTTATTTAACTTTTGTAACGGATGTCTGGGCAACCTTAGCTTCAATCCTAGATTGACAATTCGAGCCATAAAGGAAACATTCAAGTACAAGATTTGTTATCCGTGTGCTTGGAGGGCAAAAAAAAACATTGAAGATGAGATTCAGGATTTACGAAGCATCATATGCCAACCTACTGCATTTTATGGTTCAAACATTTTGTCTATTTTTCTTACATCTCTTAAATTATATTATCGATCGAACCCCTCTTAGCTCAATCTGCCAACTCACTGTGAAAGCAGCAAGCACATTAACTCACTTGTCTGCCACCCACTCTATGTGACGTGACTTATCACTCGAAAGGTACAAGACATTAACTCACCAGTCTGCCAACCCTCTTGTGCAACGTGATGTATCACTGCGAAAGCCACAGACGCTTTAACTCACGGGCAATATATGTCAGCGGTGTGTTAGTATTTGTTGGGGGCGTCGATATACGTTATCGGCCATTGGGGCAATCGAGCTATTTACACCCCAACCAGCCCAATTAAAACCATCACAATAAAGAGGTAGAAGGGAAAGGGAAGCCCGAGCAAAGGAGAGAACAAAAGAGGAAAGAGAACATGAAAAACTCGGAGTGTCATGAAGTTCCCCTCACTTTCAAGGGATTGTCTAAAACAAGCTGTTTCGGAAAGCATTTAGGCACCCAAATGTCTATGCGGGGGCCTTATGCATTCTTATGAAATTCTTTGACATATGCCACACTTACGGTCGTAGGTATTAGATGTGCGGAAACTATGCCTACGACCAAACCGACGAGATGCAAAAGAAGGACATGTACCCGGTAAGTTACCGATTACAGTTGTATTTGCCTAACAAATATACTACCACCCAGGCTTATCTAATCTTATTACCCTTTGTTGTCTCCATTGTGCAAGTTACTGCAAAATTTGGACACCGAGCAGACTCCCCACATCGAGCAGACTCCCCAGCAAAAGCAGGAAATCTTGAGGGAGGCGGCGTCTTGGAGAGTTAGGGCGGAGGAGCGGTGGCACAATGCCCATTACGAAAAGAAAACCAAGCATTGGCAAGAGGAGTTACGAGCAAAAAGGAAGGCCAGCCGCCCGGTAGCGGTAGACCTCCAAGCATGAGGCATAGCGTGTAAGAAAGCGCGAGAGAGCTGCTAGACCCAAGATAGCAGGACCCAAATTCTTTGACAAAAAAAATCCCGGTGCACCTAGTAGATTGATTAGAGTACCGGTAGCTCTCTATAAGGCATGTTAGGTTTAAATATGGTGCATTAGTAGGGTAAATTGTTATGTGCATGGTACATGCCATTGTTTGCCTACAAAAGGTAATCTGTTTGTTGGTATAATGTAATTATGACCATTTTGCAAATTTTGTAATGGCAAATAGGGACCGAACTGCCTAATGCAACAATAACGTAGCGTGAAGAAATAGGTGCAACCCACGTTGTTGAATTTTTCCACAAATTTTCAGCCAACGTAGGTAATCTTTCTGCATACGCCAAATGCGTTAACCTGTAATAATAAAACATACACACTCGTCGCATCAACACATTATTACCATTTTCCTTTTTTGTAATTTTTGTAGTGGCCTACAGGAACCGAACCGTCTAATGCAACAATATCATCCTACGTAGAACTAGGTGTGACTCACGTTTTCATATTTTCTGGCTTTTTTTGGCCACGTACACCAAACGTGCTAAACCGACCTTAATAAACCTGTTGCATTCATCGCTTCGAACTTGAAATCAGCAACACCTTTCGATCTATCGAGGAACATAGTGCCCACCCATGTTATAACCAGTGTATTGGATATATCTTGGATGTTTTACACTTATGCCATTATAAAATTCGGTTTATTCGGAATTACCATTACAAAACGCATATTTATATTAATGCCATTTTTTTTACAACTATCTATTACGGATGCCATTGTGGAGTATTTCGGGGGATTTACGAATTATACATGAGCCAAATACGCAATAAATACATAAAATACATGTGGGGCCCACATGTCATTATCTCCCCCTTCCCCTTCTTTTTCCTCCTACGCTCTCTTTCACTGTCGTCGCTGTGGCCTCGCGTGAGCTCCCGGCCACAACGACGCAGCGACTCGCAATGGCCGAGGTGGAGCTCCGGCGAGGCTTCCGTCGCCGCCGAAGCGCATGCGAGCCGCCACCGCCGCTATCCGCGCGAGCTTGCGCCGTCGCCGTCGCCGCACAACACAACACGCCACCGCCGTCGCCGCCCAGCTCGCTCGCGCCGCCGCAGCCGCCCCACGGCTCGCCGTCGCCACCCAGCTCGCCGCCGTCCAGCTTGCTCGCGCCGCCCAGCCCAGCCCGCCGCGGCCGCCGCCCCGCTCCTCGTACGGCCGCCGTCCCCCAGCTTGCCTCGTTTACCCGTAGAAGAAAGAAAAGAGGGAGAGGTGGAGGAAGGAGGAGGAAGAAGAAGGGTGTATAGGATGACAAGTGGGGCACATATGTCAGGTATATTTTTGCCCGTATTTTGATGTGGTATACGTCGTAAATGATAGAAAATCTCCGAGAATGACAATCTTGATGGATTTTTGCAAAATTATTGTCATCTATAATAATATCGACTTTGCGATGGCATATCCGAAATAAGCGAACTTTGTAATGCCAGGTATGAAAAAATCCATATATCTTTGATTAATATCCGCCGTTTTAACCGATGTTTACAGGTGAGCCCTATTAACCACCGTTTAGGACAGCGGAAATCACTTGCCAGTATTTCACACCAATTCACTTGGCTGGAAATCACTTGGCACTATTGCTCACCAATTTCCTTGCCGACAAATCCCTCGGCGCTATTTCCTGCCCATTTATCCGACATCCGACAGGTTTTAATTACCGCCAATTGAGACAACGGTTTTCGACTCACCCTTTTATCCGCCAGTTCGACAGACAGGTTTTACCTCATCCCTTTTATCTGCTAGTTGGAACAGCGGAAGGAAGCTATTTATTTAATTTTATAAATAAAAAATTATTTAAATCTGGAAAATAAAAAAGTAAAATTTTGCAGTGCGTGAGCGGGCTACAGCATCTCCGTTTATTTTGCATGTTAGGTGGGTCCAAATATAGGAGATTGATTCTTTTTATTCGTCATGGTGACTTAGTGTCCGTGATAAGGGAAAAACAAAGGAGCATTGATGTTTTTTCTTGTGAAATACTTCTGGACGGGATTCCGTCGCGGCCTCCGTCGGACGGGACAGCTCCCAGTCGTTCGATGCGCTCCCATCCACCGCTCGTTTGCCTCTTGTCTCATACGTTTTCATGCAGTTTTTGTCGTTCGATGCGCTCCCATCCACCGTTCTCATATTGCAGTCTCCCTTTTTTTTTGTCGTTTTCCTCTTTCTATGCAGTTCGTTCATCCTAAGAAAGCTAGATATGCATTGTATTAGTTTGCACGTTTCCTTGTTAGTCATTTTCAACTTCATATATTTATTTCTATTTCCTATAAATTCATTTTAATATAAAGTAAAATCTATAATTCCTCTAAAGTCAAGATATAAATTACCATATTTTTTTCATGATTTTGTTTTATTTTACCTTATTATTTATCAGAAAACTATTTTTTTTGTACTTGATACTTATGATACCTACCAACAATTTATATTTTGTTCGATTTATTTTGTTATTGATTTTATTTTTATACTCAATTAGTTCTTTATTATACCTCTAGTACCACGATATTCAATGGTACTCGATTTTTCGCCTCACCTTTTGATACTCGACAATACGGTGATACTTTGATGATACCATGAACATGATACCCCGATACTCGATGATCGATTTACATCTTAGTCGATACTTATTCGTGAAATATCCAATACCTACTTATGATAAATCTCTCCTACCTTTATGAAACCTTTTTTCTGATATCTCAATAATACCATGAAACTTGACGATATCACCGACTTGATACCATCGATACTCGACATCCAGACCCGATACTTTGTTTGTGATATATGATACCTTTTTTCCGATACATCAATGATACCATGAAATTCGACGACACCTTGACCTGATACCACAAATACCACTTGACGATACCACCGATACTCGACTCAATACTATAACTTCACGATACTACATACCTGATACTACTTTAACACTGCATGGATGACATTCTAACTTTGATACTACAACTTTGATACAAGATACTAAATACATGTTACTTCAACTTTGATACTACTTATCTGATACCTAATTTTTTGACCTAATAATTGATGATACTTCGATCCCAGATTTGATTTTTTCACCGATACTTGGGGATACTTCGATCCGATACCGATTTTATACCCGATACTCGATGATACTTCTAATCCGATACCTGATTTTTTCGACCTGATACTTGATGGTACTTCTGAACCGATACCTAATTTTTTGACAAAATACTTAATGGTACTTCTGATCCGATACCTAATTTTTTGACCCAATACTTGATGGTATTCTGATCTGATACCTGATTTTTTTGACCCAATACTCGATGATACTTCTAATCCGATACCTGTTTTTTGACCCGATATACCTGATTTTTTTGACCTAATACTTGGTGATACTTCTTATCCGATACCTGATTTTTTATTCGATACTCGATGATACTTCTAATCCGATACCTGATTATTTGACCCGATACTCGATGATACTTCTGATCCGTTACCTGATTTTTTTGACCCAATACTCGATGATACTTCTAACCCGATACCTTATTTTGACCCGATATACCTGATTTTTTTGACCCGATACTCGATGATACTTCTTATCCAATACCTGATTTTTTGACCCGATACTCGATGATACTTCTGATCCGATACCTGATTTTTTTGACCCGATACTCGATGATACTTCTGATCCGATACCTATTTTTTTTACCCGATACTCGATGATACTTCTGATCTGATACCTGATTTTTTTGATCCGATACTCGATGATACTTATGATATTCAACGATACCACCAACCCGATACTACTAATAGTCGACACTCAGACTGATAATTTCTATTTTGTGATATATGATACCTTTTTCTGCTACCTCAATGATACCATAAAACTCGACGATATAAAGAACGAGTCAGCAAATATCGCTAGCCTATCCTTATCACCCTGATGTGCTTGTGAGGCATCCACCATATTCTGCACGCTTTTACCAAACCGTTGCATTTCTGAAACAGGGGTTGCCTCGTTCTGCTTCCTTCCTTCTGCTTGCATCGGAGAGGCTCCTAGCACCACTTGATGCCACCATATGCTCAGAGCAGCCCTGCCCGGGTTGCATTCCATTGGACTGTTGTTGTGCACCACAGGAGTCTGAGTCGACGGGGTAAATTGATATGTTCAAATCTACAAACTCTTTGCTACCATTCGAGTATCGTCTCTCCCTGGTCAAACCAATAAGTTCCTGAAGACAGGAAAGCACAAGTCATTTTGTAATCACATCTGTTAGTGCAAGTTTTTTTGCAAGCATAAACGATCACATATCCTGAAGCACCATACAAAAAAAATACAGACAAAAGATGCAGTTCACACAAACTCATACCAGCGACCAACTAAAACCCCTAGTGCTTAGGAATTACATGGATTGTGATAGAGTACAAGCATACACCCGTAGTTATATATCAAAAAATGCAACATACTAACACATACTGGGGCATGACAATACATACAGTGGACAATTCTAAAAGATACAACCATGCCTACATACTACTCCGTATTCTCTTTTCTCACAACGAAGAAATGAAACCGGTGAACACAATCTTTGTTTTTCAGCAAGGCAATGAAAAAACTCAAGTTTAGGGATGATACTAATAATTATTGGCACACAAGCCACCCACGGTGGAATTTTCACAAACACCTTACAATCGGCACTAACAAGGGCAATTAGGTTTAGGGAAGTTGAATCCCTGTGCAAATCAGTGGGAGTTGGAGGTTCAATACCGTAGGTATCATGCCCCCCCTCGAAGCTCTCCCAGCTCATGGCATCGCATCTGCACCTGCGTCGCCGATGAGGAGAAGTCGAGGCGGCGAGGCCGAGAGGCGAGGCGGAAGAGCCTCTTCTCCATGGCGGCTGGGCTGGAAGCGGTGGCGAGGCGCCGGTTCCTCTAGATCGTGGGGACGGAGGCGGGCCGAGGCGCCGTGTCTCTCGCGGCGGCGGTGGCGAGGCGCCGTTCCTCTAGATCGCGGGACGGAGGCGGGCCGAGGCGCCGTGTCTCGCGGAGACGGAGGCGAGGCCGGAGGTGCCGTGTCTCGCCGGCAAAGCGGTGGCGAGGCGCCGGTTCCCCTAGATCGCGGGGACGGAGGCGGAGCGGGAGGCGCCGTGTCCTCGCCGGCGAGGAGGCGGATTTTTGGCGCGCCCTCCGCGCGCGAACATCCGGTCGCAATTTTTGTCGCCTAGCTGTCCCGTTCGGGTTTAATCCCAACGGGATCCCGTCCCCTAGTCGCCCCCTTTTTCTTTTATGACCGAGAGGCGTAGGAAGAAAAGATTTGTGTTTTTCTTTTTAATTTGGTGTAGAATCCATGAAAGAACAAGAAGAGTCTTTTTCCAACGTATAAGATCTCATATTCAAGGGGTGTCAAGAGAAATAATTCAAAGAGCAAAATCAAAAGAGAGTATTTAGAGGGTGCAAAAGAACACAGATATGTATCTAGCACGCTCAAGAACAACAATGTGTAGGATTACTGCGAGTCTTTGAGCAATTGGATTCGATTATTTTCTTCGTAGGATTCACCAGTCGTAGGGAAAATGTGCAATACAAAGTCCATGACATACGTCACATACCACCTACCTACTACAGGGCTACAGCCGCGGCCGCGCCGTCGCCCCGGCGTCGTGGTCTCTCACCTTGCTCCACACCGCCGGCCACATCGCCTTCCTGATCTCCGCCACGACCTCCCCGTCCCAGCCCCTCGCCGCGAGGCCCTCCGCCACGGCGACGGCCGCGGCCACCACGTCGTCGACGCCGCCGTCCACGGCCGCGTCCACGATGCCCCGCCGCACGGCCTCCGCGGCCGCCATTTTGTCCCCTCTCAGGAGGAGGTCCCTCCTGGCCGCCGCGTCCGGGACCTTCTGCCGGAGCAGCTCGGCGAAGTAGTCGACGATCTTGATGCCGACGTCGACCTCGCTCATGTAGAGGAACCCGCGGGATCCGCGCATGACGACGGCGTCGTGCGCCAGCGCCAGCGCGCAGCCGGCGGCGGCGGCGTGGCCCGTGACCGCGGCAACGGTGGGCATGGGGAGCGCCAGGAGGTCGGCGACGAGGCCGCGGAATTCCTCGCTCATGGTGGCGTGGAGGTGGGGCGGCGCGGTGCGCGCCCAGGCCTGGTCAAACCCGTTGGAGAAGTACTTCCCCTCGGCGGCGAGCACGAGCGCGCCGGCGCCTGGGGAGGCGCGGACGGCGGCGACCGCGGAGCGGATGGCGGAGATGCGAGCCGGGCTGAGGCGGTGGTCGCCGGCGCCGGTGAGGGTGATGACGTGGACGCGGCCGCGCTGCTCCGCTGCGCACATGCTCGTCGTGTCCATTTGGGGGGGTTTTGCCGTTGAGTCGGACTGTCTGAGGAAATGGATGCTTTTGGCAACGATTGCTTGTCAGATTGCGTGTTAAGACACTAATCACTAATCCACTATCCGAGGTGATGATAGGATTGGTTCCTGGTTTGGCAACGTTGTTAGATTGGTGTCAACTCACTAATCACTTTCACTCTCAGGCATGAGCTTCTCAGCTTCTTCGTTTTCTCCTTTGACCTGTCTCCCAAGTCATAACAGTGAACTTGAGATAATATTTGTAGCGAAATAAAAATTAGTAGTGACAAAGTGATGAGTTGGAATGACACTTTTTTAATGCGCCACCTCCAGAAAGATCAGAGATGCATACGATAATTAAATCATCCATGACCGAGTTTGAGACCCTCTGGCATCAGCATTATACAACTGTCAGTTAATTTGTTTATAAACTCCTACCAATCAACTCTTAATAGTATTAGAACATTTTAGATGACTATTCCTTAAGAGCTTCAGATGAATAGCTCAAGTCATGACACACGAGGCATGAGCATGACGCATTTGACGGCAACCAGGGGTGGATTTGGGCCCGGGGCCACCGGGGCATCGGCCCTGGGCATGGCTGCGCGGAACACCCCCGGCCCAACTTCCCACCAGCACCCGGCTCCCGTCCCTTTGCGCGCGTGGCCGACTAGGGCTGGTTGCCCTCTATCACACAGCCATAGCCCACACCACAGGAGGTAAAATTTCTCCCAAATCCTCATTCCGACATTCCCTAACCATGAATTTAGTTGTTTTGTAGCCTTGTCAATTGATAATTGCTAAATGATTTGTGTCTATACCTGTGTATTGTAGATTGTTTATTGGTGATTGGTTTGACAATTGTGTGAAATTGATTTATCTAGATTGTGTGAAATTGGTTTGACAATTGTGTGATATTGATAATTGGCCTCGATCTTTGCTAAATCCTTGTTCCGTAACTGCCGGCGACTAACCCGTACCACAAAATTCCACCCTTGCCAACTCGTGTTGTGGTGCCATTCGTGAGTTCCTCTAGACGGAGCGGCGGCCCGATCCGACGACTCAGTGGCTGGATCTGGTGGCTCGACGGTCAAATCAAATAGAGTGGCGCGCATTTTGATGACGCGGAGGTATGTTCGACTCATCGGGTGCGGCGCCTCTTCAGTGCTAGCAATGTGGCTCCTCCCGTCGATGTGCTAGCGCTGCGGTGCCGTGGTGGTAGTCTAGGCCGAGACAACGTCCTTTCCGATGTTGGGTGCTCAGTTTTTGTGGCCGTTGTTCAATATGATGGAGTTGTTGTGGCATGGTGTAGATACTGCCCAATTTGGCATTGGGCGACTAGGCTTGGTGTCGTTTAACCGAATCTGGCAAAGACTATGATACAACGCGGTGCCAAGCCTTTGCACCTTCAATGGTTTTGAAACGGCCATCTTTCCGGCCTCTATTCCTTTGTGGCTTCTCCCCAACTCCCCTCATTCTGCGAGGAGCTCAGGGCTTGCGCGGCTAGGTGGGCAATCCCACATCGGTGGTGCTTCAGCGATAAAACTGATAGTAAGGTGGTCGTTGGTGTCTGTCTCCTCGGCCCCTCGTTTTCTATGGCTCCTCCTCTCCTCCAACGGGGAGCTTCGTTTTTTAGAAGAGGGGGCTAGGTGAGTGGCTTTTCGTTGTTGGTGCTCTACCGCACGCTGGACAGCGATGTTTTGACGGACGTGGTCTCCTAGTTGGCTCTAAGTGGCTATCCTAGTAGTGTGTTTTCAGGATGAGGGTGCTCCGAGCAAAACCCCTGGTTTCCATGCTTAGGACAACGATGGCATTTCTTTCTGGGAGGCAACGTTGTGGAACCCTGTGCTCTTGGAATCTCCCTAGGTGAAAATCTTGGTTTGGTTGCGATCGGACGATGGCAGCGAGTTTGATTGTTGTTGTTTTCTTGTTGAAGGTGTTGCCATGCTTCTGTTGACTTGTGAGTATTCCTTGTTGTCAAGTTGGTGTTGTTATGGTCTCTCCGCTGTTTTAGTTGTGTTTAGAGGATCACTGTGATTTTAGTAACCACCCTATTGACGAGGTGGTCGGCTTTATGCTGACGTGGCATGTGAGATGGGAGCGTTCCGCAAATGCAGCATTTAGTTGGATGGCTTTATGCTGATGTGGCATGTGAGATGAGAGCGTTCCACAAATGCAATATTCAGTTGAAGACTGGCTAATAAAGTGTGTAAATGCGCATATTGATAGTTCAAAAATGCAAGGGTTAGCTAAGGCCTTGTACATTTCAGCTTAACGTAGCGTAACGTTTCAACAAAATTTAAGAGTATTTAAAAAATGGTTTAAATATTGTAAAAATAATAATTTAAAATAGTTTTAGGATCTTTATGAGAACTACTAAAAATCTAAGAAAAATCATTACAAATTATTACACCAAATAGACTATATAAAAAAGATAAATTTTGCTAAAACCGCTACACTAAGCTAAAATGTACAAGGCCTAATAGTGATCTCTTCAGTTTCATCAAATTTGTCGATAAAAACTTCATAAGGTTTTAAAATAAACGTGTTCATTATTTGTTTTTTTACCTACAAGAAGCGGCAGCAAATCCAAAATTAGGAGAATTAGAAGTATGATTTTTGGAATTGATTATATAACCCAAAATAGTACACTTTTTTTTTTGAGAAAAAAACTGTACACTTCTTTATGCACTAGATCATTGCTATAAAAATTCATCTAATTTACTGCAACCGTTAGGGATATATTAGTATATAAGAAATGCTAGTCGTAGCATATGGCAAGACACATCTATTGCTGATAGAAGTGAGAAATTAAATAAAAGTACAGACCACTCAAAAAGATCCAGTACAGGCAAAACTGAGAAAGCATTTTTGTTTCTAACGATCATACAAATGCAACACACCGATGAAACTTAATTAACTCATATTCTAATGAGAACTGAGCTCTTGTGATGCTTAAGAGGTGTTCGCTTGGGCCTTGTTGAGAATGACACCCTCATACTTGACTTGGAACCACTTCATGGCGTCCTCCTTGGTGACCCTGTGTTGGATACCAACACGGGCCTTGCACCTGCGTCGGCGGGCAACGCGGTACCCAGCAAACTCAAGAACGACATAGAAGTCCATGCCATAGATACCAGTAGATGGGTCGTACCTGATAAAGCAGCAAAGTGTTGGTTATTGGTCAACGAAAAAATGCAACACTTATATTAGCAAGTGATGTGCAGTAACAATGAGCTGCTACCACGAAAAGAACTATGCCTCTGAACAATTTACAAGTAAAGTAACCCAATTGGTCAAATCCTTGTTGATATAAAGGAAGCAGCAGCAACAACACAATGTCGTCTATGACAACATTAAAATCAAACAACATGGTATGCCGTATTGTGCTAGAAAGAATAATTAGAGTAGGCTCCAATAACTTGTCCAAAAAAAAAAAAACTTATGTCCAGCGAGATGACAAAATTAACCCACACATATAGGCCCATGAGGTTATCGCACTAGAGCAAGTACTTGATTAGGCATTTACAAAGAGGGCTGCAGCCTGAAGGCAACTGCATAAATTATTAACTCAAAAAATAAAAGGTAGTAACTAATGTTTTGAAACAAAATTTCCGCTATATACAGACAAATAATATGGACAACATCAAATGAATACCACTTGACAAACAGCAATTGGAATTCACATGGCCAAACTGATAATATCCAAATGCTTAATTTAGTCTAATAATATTATGGCACAAGAAAATTATGATCGCATTGAACTATAATAGGAAATCCACTATACAAGTAGTTTACTATATGATATATCAGTAATGATTTTCGATGCATCCCAATCTATATTAAAGCCAAATAGCCAATGACCAGTCTCAATCCTCCAAAGGGTGCACACATGAATGTAAAGCTACATTTGGTTTTCACTACATGCAGGCAAAAAAAAGTAACATCGTAAAATATTCACTGGAAGAAAACAGCACTGAAACCATAAAAAGATTACTAGTCGGACCATCTTACTTAATGCCAAGATCAATGTGCTCCTGGATACCAAACCCAAAGCATCCGGTTTCACTGAAGTTCCTCCTCAGCAGCTCATACTCCTTCACCTTCAAGCCACTCTCCAGCAACTGCATCGCCTTCTCTCCCCTCACTGTCACATAGCATGCAATCTTCTCGTTACGCCGGATACCAAATGACCTCACAGTGTACCTCGCTGCAATAACAAAAACATCATCACCGTCAACCACCAAATTGAAACCACATGGCCACTAAGAAAAAGTCAGGTCAAAAAAATTACCCTTTGAGAACACTGGTGACTGCCCACTCAGCTGCTCCAGCACCTAACAAAGAAAACAATGACAACACAGTTACAACAATGTCAATCACAATCAAACAATTGTTTCAAGGCACCACGAATGCACGGTGAAATCACTTTTTGACTACTTGGGGTCACTAAGTCTCATACCTAGAGACTTAGCCTTAGATAGGGCCGCATAAAAATTAGCAATCCACGTGTCTGAACCTGGGTTTACAAAATTGTCGGTTAACCGCACTCCGCGGGTGGCCAGTTAGCAAAACCGCGGAGGCTAACCGTTTGAAATTCATGCCAATAAAATTTGAAATGAAAATTTGTATAAAATTTGCAAAAATAATATTAATTATTCTAAGCACTTTGGCTTAAACAGAATTTTAAAATTCAAAATTTTTATCATCATTTCATGTGTTTTTGTGTTAAAAAATACAAATCTACCAAAAATCGTGGCTAACCGTCTGAAACAGCGGCTAACCACAAAAAACCGCTGGTTAACCGCCAAAAACCGCAGCTAAGCGCGAACTAAACTGGCAAGACGCAATTTTGAATTTATGGCTAAAACCGGCTTAAAACTGTGGCTAACTGCGATTAACCACGGTTAACCGTCTCCGTGCAGCACACGGCTCGGAGCCCTGGTGTGGTTTTGTAATCCCTGGTCTGAACCATGACCTAGCTTTTCACCCTCTTTAGCCCTATATATATATATGTGTGTGTGTGTGTGTGTGTATTAAAAAAAAGTCAGTGACTTCTATTGGGTTTCATCTCTAACCTACCCCAATTTGTTTGGGACCTAAAGGCTTTGTTGTTAATGTTGTATATTATTACTAGAATTCAGAAATGAAGCAGACCTAATCTAGATTCTAGCCACAATGGCTACATGTTAGCGGCATCAGTATCACAGGCACATGAATCCTCTGCAAGCATAAAAAAAATACTACTCCACTACAAACAGAAATAGACTAGTGTCGAATTGGGCTATTTCATCACCACTGGCTTCAAATTCCCCAAACCCACTAGCGATTTGCTACAAGCGAACTGGAACACCAGGCACTCACTAAGCGGAACTAAGCTAAATACCACAAAGTCAAGCGCTTGGACGAGTAGAGCGCAGAGGCCACACATGAGCAATTTATTTGGGGAGAGAGTGTGGGCAGATAGATGAGATGTACCTTGGAGGCGCGGGTGAGGCGATCTCCGCTCTCGCCGACGGAGATGTTGAGGACGAGCTTCTGCACCTTGATCTCCCGCATCGGGTTCAACTGCTTCTTCTCCGACGCCTGCGAGCACCAGAACCGAGACCAACCACACCGTCAGAACCACACGAACGCGGAGAACCCAAACGGACGAACGATTCGACAAAAGGCCGCCGGCAGGCGACGCATTTCTTCCCGTCGTGCTCACCATGGGGGGATCTGAGCAGCGGCGGCGGCGAGGGAGACGATCCGAAGAGAGGAGGGCTTTGGAGCGTGGCGCGGAGACGGCGGCGGCGGGGGCTTTGTAGGAAGGGAAGGAAAACCCTAAGGCTCGGTTGTTTACACCATGTGCAATTACCTTCTTGCTCCCGCACATAAGGCACATTCAACGTACAACGATGGGCGTTTTAGTAATTTTTCATGGTGGTAACGAAAACAAAGTAGCATGACAGTAATGAAACACAACATAATAATTACTAAAAACATTGTTTTCTCAAGAATAGAAAAAAGTTTCATTAGATAAACTCAAATATTTTATATGTTTATGGGTGAAGTTCATGTGCGGAAATGGGGATGCACCATTTTTAGCCAACTTCTCCCAATCCAGTAAGTTCCTATGTCATAGTTAGCGGATCCATCCTCTGAGCTCACCAGATGAGATGGTTAAGAGAGTAGAGATGAGGAATATAGATAGGTAAATAAACAGATTGCTACAAGAGAGAAACGAGAAAGAGGTGTGGGCAACAAGCAGTAGCGGTGGTGGCCAACCGCCGAGCAACGATAGATCGGGCGAGCAAGTAGAAAGAGGCGTGGACGAGCAACAAGGGACGTGAACATGAAAAGCAAATATAATGTAGTCGGCGAGCATGTTAGATCCATGTCCAATCCTTTCGGACTGATTCCAAGCAATGCAAAAAAAAAAAAAACATTTTCGTCAATGTAGGTCGTAATAAGTTATAAGTTTGTAACACAATATGTGAAAAACCAAAGAAAAGTAACCTGTATCTACTGAGCTTCTTATTGCAAAATTCTTGTGTTCTTGACTACCACGAAAGTTGCAAATGTTTTTTGTTGCAACCTAAATAATGGTATCGCACATCAACTCATGAAGTTCACAAATCGATTGATGGATCAGCAAATTCAGATATATCACTATATTCATGTTAAAGTTTACTGATTAAATGTTTTCACGCATAGGTCACTGGTTTTAAATTTTTCATCCCTCCAAATTTTATATTTATATTTCAATCATAAGTCCCTATATACGAAGCGTAGGCGCCCATGTGGCCATGTGTATGTAGTTTCTTAAAAAGAGTGTGTGAGCATTTTTGGGTGTTTGCATTGGTGCATCTAATCTTACGTGTTTGGTGCAGGTTCAAGAGTTGGGTTGAGGGTTTGATCCGCCCAGCAACACCAGGTTAAACGGGATCAAATTAATTAGCCAAACAACATAGAAAAGAAAAATAGATTAGTTGCTAAACAAAAAATTTGAATTAAGCTAGGTTAAACTTAGCAATGGCGGTTAATATTAGCTGACCCCGAACTAAAAGCAACCTTTTGTTTTCACTACCGCGATCGTGCGAACTATCGTTATGTTAGAACGGAATTACAAAAGTCCAATGTACAATCATTTTTTTACATATATATTTATCATCGTTTTACTTCATGTTTGGTTTCAGATGAATTTTCGTTTATCACATGAGGTATTATTTAGAGTTTTTTCTTACTAAAAGAAAACTTTTACAAGGGTGAAAAATGTAAACTAGGATATTTTTTTTTAGAATTTTGACGGGAAATTTTTAATGAAAAAACAATTTTAGAAATGCAGTTGTGGGGCTCAAACATGGGTCCCTTAACACTTTTTAACCCATACCAAAATTTGGCATTTTTCATCTAAAATGAACAGTTCTGACCAGGGGAGCGGGACAGGTCCAAAAATATCTAAAATCGGCTAAATTTTGGTGAATTTTTTTTGTACAATCTTCAGTACTTCACAGCCCCGGATAAATATGTCAAAATTCAGAAATTAATTTCAAATTCAAATAATGGACAAAATTATAAAACCTCCGTTCATAAAAAAGAAGTCGCCGTTGACTTTTGGACACGTCTTTGACCATTCGTCTTATTAAAAATTTTAGTTCAAATATGTATATAAGTCATACTTAAAATACATTTAATAATAAACCAAATCATAACAAAATAAATAATATTTATATAACTTTTTTGAATAAGACGAATGGTCAAAGGCGTGTCCAAAAGTCAACGGCGACTTCTTTTTTGTGACCGGAGGGAGTAATTTTAATTCTCCCGTACATATATATGTAAAAAAACTTCGACCAAATTTTACCAATGTTCCAACGATTTTCCATACAACCATATTTGTGTACCCTGATCCCACTTAAGTGCTGCACTTTATAGAATTAATTGAATTATCCTCTAGTTCGTGAGCCTAAAGCATTGGTGCATTAGAGATCCAGTAGGTAAACGTGTCAGATTGCAAAGCTTAAATTAAAATTAAAATCTAACGTTAAAAATTTATCATCTTTATATAAGCAAAGCAATGTAGTATTTTATAGTCATTTTCATGAGATGTTGATGGTTCTTCTCAGAGTTATTAAAACAATTTTTTACTCTCCAAGACCTCTTTTCAGCTACTTTCAGTTTCAAAAGAACAATGCCGCAGCATCAGCTTATTAGCCACAAAGTCATGCATTATTCAGCATTCAGCAATGCTGTAAATCCATGCAGTGCTGACTGCTGGCAATACCCTGAACTAAACTGAATGCGTACAAGGTTTCAGAAAGCAGCAACAGTTTCAACACTACATGCCGCATGCCCCAGGGGCATGGCCTGCAAAAATGAAAATCTTGTTACTGGACATGATCACCTGAATATGAACATGCACAGCTAAGCCCCTACAGAGTCGAATGTAACAGAACGTCAAATTGAAGTCAAGAAACAGCATCTACAAACGATTCTAAACAAGGCAACCTACTGGATTTTTAGCCAGCGCAAAATGGCGATCGAGTAGTCTGCCGATGTTTGCCACTCGCCAGTTCTTGGCGCAGGAGAAGACCGAATCAAGACCAACGAATCAAACCCCCTTCAGCCGATCGATCAGTTCGCTCTTCTTCAGCTTCGAGTAGCCTTTCATCCGCCTCGCTCTCGCCAGCGCTCTCAGCTCAGCCACCTTCATGTCCTCCAGATTCTGCTCTCTCGGTTGCGCATCCCGATGTTCATCTGAAACCACCATTACTTGTGCCTTTGTCAACGGTATGCAGATGATCCAGAGCAAGAAAGCAAGCTTCTTGCGTTCATCTCGAGTTCTCGACATCTTTACTGCAGAACTGAAGATGATTCTGACGTACCGTACGATGGCTTCCTCCTGTCAGCCTCCTCGAACGGGTCAGGCGGCGACTGCTTCCTCGACGTCCTCGTGGGAGGTCTAGGCGAGGCCATGGCGATGGAGGTCTGGATGCTCCTGAAGAAAGCTATGAGCTCTTCTCTGCTGTGCTCTTTGACAGTTCTTCCAGGAGATGGATCTCCGTTGCCGTCTGATCTGACGGTCGACAGAGGCGAGCAGCACAGAATGGCTTGCCGTGAAGCACAATGGAGAACCCCATCTGCAAGTGTTGAGAGAGCCAAGTTCAGCGACAGCACCAAGATAATTTGTAGCTTCTCATCTCATCATTGAATTAGTGCTCTGCAGCTCACTGCAGCTAATTGCTGATGCATTTCAGGGGGGATTTTAATTCTTGTTTCACGAAGAGCAGAAAAGAAAGAGAGGTCCTGCAAAGTCTATATCATCAAGAAATAAGCTGCTTCTGATCGTAACAGCAGCTATGAACCACAAGAGATGAGCATTGAAAATTCAGATCTTATGAATCAGGGGCTATTTGGTTCTTTTGCTTTGCTTTGCTCGTGGGACAGGTTAGGCTATCTTTGCCATCCTTATCTTCTTCCTCGAGGCTTCCTTAGGCGTGCAAAATGGAGTCGAGAGGAGGCTCTTCCGGTTTGCAACGGGGATGGATGAGACTGAGAGGAGCGGATGCACAGCACAGTCACCTCTTACGTGGAGAGCATATAATCCCAGGAAGGCGCTGTTCCGCGAAGGATTCACCCAGATGCGGTGATGCGGCAGGAGAGCGCCTCCCATCTCCGCTCTTTTCTTGCTCCACCGAAGAACAGAGGAGGAGGAGAAGGAGGAAGAAGAAGAACAAGACGAGCTTGCTGTTGGTGGCCTCCAATGGAGTTTAGGAGCTTGTTCTTTGTGTGCTCCCCTCGGACCCTTCCCCTGCCATTATCCACTTCCCCCTCCCAGCCACATGGCGAAATTTGCGTATACACCCTCTACATATAGCATAATTTCCTGACGCCACAGTGTTTGCCACTTTCAACATGTCTAGTTCGCTAAATATGTCACTTATGTGTATAATATACGAGACCATATGTGTATATGACAATGGGGTAGAGTGGTATTTTTGCGCGAAACCACTTGTTTTTTTTAGAATAAGAACCCTGGTAATACATTACCAAATAGTAGTGACGGCTAAATCGCCAGCCACCCAAAGTAGTACAAAAGTAGGAGTCTTACAACCAGAGATTTGAGCCCACACAGGGGTCACAGACATAGCTCCATCAACAGCACTGACAAAATGCCGGAGCCAACACACTAAACTTCCAACTCTAAAGAACTGGTGAAGATGAATCTTACCGAGGTTATCGTCCGAGCCGCTTCCAACACTTTTTGCCCCCCAACTTGCCACATGGTGGAAGAACGGTGGCCAAGCAAAAGAAATAAATCATTGGGACGCATGGCCGGCCACCGCCGGCGAAAGAGAAACAAAAAAAAAAACCATCCCCAAAGAGGAAGACGAGGCCGCCAACGTCAAGCATGAATTCATCCGCACCACTCCCAAATTTGGGGGAGACACATACGACGTAGCGGTGAGGGCGCAGGAGCCCTCCCCCACACCACCACGACAAGGGAATCCGCTGCTGAGAAGCCCACGGGGCCAATTGGAGGGGAAGACCAACTCCGGCATCTACCTTCAAATGCCGGCCACGCCGCCGACTGAGAAGAACTTGTAGGAGACCAAAAGGCTACGAGGAACAGGCACCCTAACCAGATCCAAGCAGCAGAACACGACCCTACGAACCCTAACCCTAAATTACTAGAACTCATTCTCAAGCCACCGGCCACTGGCCACCCGCCACCGCCAACACCCCTACAACCAGGAACCGCAACCCGCCGTCGACAAAGACAAGGCGGAGCCCAGATCTGGACGCGAGGGGAAGGGGGACGACCGAGGGGGAGAGAGGAGTACGTGGAGGGAGGAGAGAGGGGGGAGGGAGGAGGAAAGCCGGGGTCCCTCCCTCCCGTCTCCGTCGAGGTCGCCGGAGAGGAGGAGAGAGGAGCCCGGCAGCGAGGTCGCCCAGTCGCCCGCGAGTCACCCAGGCATCCGCGAGACGCAGCTAGCGCATTCGCGCACTGTTGATGCTCTAGCTCGCTTTTGGCTTTACGAAGCCACTTGTTAAGAGTGGCAAATGACCAAATCTCTCGAGACACGGCGCTCCAGTCGCCACTCGGCAATCGGCACTCGGCAGTTTGTTTTGTCCTTTAATTTAAGTTTTGTTAATATAAAGGGGTGAATAGGAAAAGAAGCAGCCTAATCCAGAAATCTATCCTCCATCAAATTGCAGGTTTCGCGGCAAAATTTGAAGACCGCCTCTGAGCTGACTGCTCTCCCATGGCGACGATGCCTCCACTCTCCTCCGTTTCCAGCCACCTCCGAGCCCCGCCCCCATGGCCGCCTCCCAAGGGCATCAGATGCAGCGCGAGGGCCAGTTGTGGCGTCCTCGTGGCATCCGGCCAAATCCTGGAGGCGGGAGCTGCGGCGAGGAGCACCAAGAAGCCGCCGAATCGGATCCCGAGAACCGATGTGAACGTGCAGATTCAGAGCCTCTGCCGGTCGGGTGATCTGACGGAGGCTTTGAGGTTGCTCGGCTCGGACGGGGTTGACGCCCGGAGCTACGGCGCGGTACTCCAGCTCTGCTCGGAGATGAGATCCTTGGAGGCTGGGAAGAGAGTCCATTTCTTGCTTCGCGCGTCCAATTTTGGGAAGGATGGAATGGACATTGTTCTAGGGCAGAAATTGGTGCTAGCGTATGTTAGATGTGGGGACTTGGGGAATGCAAGAAGGGTGTTCGATGAAATGCCTCATGTAAGTGACGTGCGTGTTTGGACTGCTCTGATGAGTGGGTATGCGAAGGCTGGTGAATTCCAAGAAGGTCTCTTGCTATTTAGGCAGATGCACTGTTGTGGGGTTAGACCAGATGCACACGCCATTTCCTGTGTCCTGAAGTGCATTGCCAGTTTGGGCAGTATCATGGATGGTGAGGTAGTTCATGGGCTCCTTGCGAAATTGGGTACTGGTGAGCAATGTGCGGTTGCTAATGCATTGATAGCTTTATACTCAAGGTGTGGCCACATTGAAGATGCCCTGCAGGTTTTTGATGGAATGCCTCACCGGGATGTCATCTCTTGGAATTCGATGATTAGTGGATGCTTTTCAAATGGATGGCATGGTAAGGCTGCTGAGCTTTTCAGCAAAATGTGGTCTGAAGGCCTGGAGATCAATTCAGTGACGATGCTCAGTGTTTTGCCTGCTTGTGCTGAATTAGGTTATGAGCTTGTTGGAAGAGTGGTTCATGGATACTGTGTGAAAACTGGATTACTTTGGGAACTTGAATCTTTGGAGAGTGGAATATATGATAATCTCGGATCCAAGCTGGTATTCATGTATGTGAAATGTGGTCACTTGGGTTATGCAAGAAAAGTGTTTGACGTATTGTCATTGAAAAGCAATGTACATGTATGGAATTTAATGATAGGTGGGTATGCAAAGGTTTTTGACTTTCAAGAAAGTCTTTTGCTTTTTGAGGAAATGCATGATTGTGGAATTACCCCCGATGAACACACCATTTCTTGCCTACTAAAGTGTATCACTAGTTTGTCTGGTTTTAAGGATGGTTTAATGCTTCATGGGCACCTTCTGAAATTGGGTTTTGAGACAGAATGTGCAGTTTGCAATTCACTGATATCATTCTATGCTAAATCTGGCAAGATTGAGGATGCACTCATGTTGTTTGATGGAATGCCTGATCGAGATGTCATCTCTTGGAATTCTGTGATTAGTGGGTGTGCTTCCAATGGATTATACGATAAGGCTATTGAGTTGTTTGCAAGAATGTGGCTACAAGGACAGGAGTTGGACTCTACCACGTTGCTAAGTGTTTCCCCAGCTTGTGCACAATTGCGCTATTGGTTTATAGGAAAAGTGATTCATGGGTTTGCTGTGAAAACTGGATTGATTGGTCAGACATCTATTGCTAATGCCCTTCTCGCTATATACTCAAATTGTTCAGATTGGGTTAGCACCAATAAGATTTTCAGGAATTTAGGTCAGAAAAATGTGGTGTCGTGGACAGCAATGATCACGAGTTATACCAGGGCTGGGCTTTTTGACAAAGTGGCTTGGTTATTTCAAGAAATGGGATTGGAGGGTATCAGACCAGATGTCTTTGCAATCACTAGTGCTCTTAATGCTTTTGCTGGTAATGAATCGCTGAAACATGGCAAATCTGTCCATGGATATGCCATCAGAAATGGAATGGAGAAAGATCTTCCAGTTGCCAATGCACTGATGGAAATGTATGTGAAATGTGGTAACATGGAAGAAGCGAGATTTATTTTTGATGATGTGATGAATAAGGATATGATCTCATGGAACACATTAATAGGCGGCTACGCCAGGAACAATCTTGCCAATGAAGCTTTTAGTTTGTTCAGCGAAATGCTGCTCCAGTTCAGACCTAATGGGGTGACCATGACCTGCATCCTTCCTGCTGCGGCAAGCCTTTCATCTCTGGAGAGAGGCAGGGAGATGCATGCTTATGCGGTACGAAATGCGTACTTGGAAGACAATTACGTCGTTAACGCTCTTGTCGACATGTATGTTAAGTGTGGTGCATTACTGCTAGCTCGACGTTTGTTTGACAGGTTCAGCAACAAGAACCTCATCTCATGGACCATCATGATAGCTGGATACGGCATGCATGGCCGTGGCAGGGACGCCATTGCCCTATTTGAGCAGATGAGGGGCAGTGGCATTGAGCCTGATGCAGCTTCTTTCAGTGCCATACTGTATGCTTGCAGCCATTCAGGCCTTAGGGACGAGGGGTGGAGATTTTTCAATGCAATGTGGAATGACCACAGGATAGAGCCCAGACTGAAGCACTACACCTGCATGGTTGACCTTCTTAGCCACACTGGAGACCTAAAGGAAGCTTATGAGCTCATCGAGTCAATGCCGATCGAACCCGACTCAGGCATCTGGGTGTCGTTGCTGCGCGGATGTCGAATCCACAGGGATGTGAAGCTTGCAGAGAAGGTGGCAGAGAGGGTCTTTGAGCTGGAACCTGAAAATGCAGGGTACTATGTTCTTCTTGCCAACATATACGCCGAGGCCGAGAGATGGGAGGCTGTGAGGAAGCTCCGGAACAAGACTGGTGGCCGTGGACTACGGGAGAACACCGGCTGCAGCTGGATTGAGGCCAGGGGGAAGGTTCATGTCTTTGCCGCGGATAACCGGAATCACCCACAGGGTGACAGGATTGCCAAGTTCCTGGACGATGTTGCCAGGAGGATGCAGGAAGAAGGCCATGATTCAAGGAAGAAGCATGCCCTGATGGGCGCCGACGATGCGGTGCACGGTGAGGCGCTCTGTGGGCACAGCTCCAAGCTCGCCGTCGCATTCGGGGTGCTGAATTTGTCCCAGGGTCGGCCGATCCGCGTGACCAACAACTCCAGAGTCTGCAGCCACTGCCATGAGGCTGCCAACTTCATCTCCAAGATGTGCGGCAGAGAGATCATCCTGAAGGATTCGAGCAGGTTTCACCATTTTGAAGAAGGCCGGTGCTCTTGCAGAGGTTAGAGCATCACCAACAGGTCTTCAAAACTATTATTGCAAACGGTCGTTGGTATCTATAACGATTTATCAGAGTCTCTATCTCAGTCTCAAAATTTAGAGACTTCTTTCAGAGTCTCTGTATTAGGGACTCTCCAATCTCTATCTTTTCGAGGATATAGACTCTGCGGAAGATGATGGAAATATAAGGAAAAGAGGATGAAAATATAGAGAATAAATAGTAATTTAGTAAAGGGATATAGACTATAGAGAACGAAATATGAATGATCCTGCTAGCGATGCTCTTATTGACGACTTGAGTGAAAAAACAGTGGAAACACCGCTTTTGTAACATTATGACACAACTGTGGTTTGGTCATAGCAGCGTAAATATGTTGCTACAAATGAGACCATTTGACCCTGCATATTGATGCTGATTGGCTTGTTACGGTCTGCAGATATGGAGATAGAAGATTTTGGGGTCTTTTACAGTACCTACTGAGTAATGAGGACCGTCCATTCCTCTCAATCCAATAGCTGAGATTAGTTTTAGATTTTTTATACTGCAAGACTAGTATATTATACTACAAGTGTAGTATTTTTTTACAACACCCTTACGAAATGGACGGTTAGATCTAAAATATACTACTGTGGTAGTATTTTTAGTAGTAGGTACCGTAAAAGAGCCCAAGATTTTAAGATGAACGCAATTCATCATCTGTAAATGAAAACCCTGGTTGCCAGCACAGACACGTTCATGCTGAGAGCCACAAATTCATTTCACCATACATAAAAAATTATACTATCGAAGTACACATAGGCCGTAACATTTGTCTCGACAGAAATAAAAAAAAAATGCATTCCCATAATGACACCACACGTAACGTGACAATCTGCAGCCGGTCTTTTCACATCTCAGCAAACTCGAGCAAGGATGAACTTGACACTGATGCTGAATTCCCTCTAGGATTACAACAAGATGATCCCGCTCATTTCTCTGTCTACGGAAAATTGTATACTTTGACCACCTTGGATGTGTCACACACGATCAAGTTATCAGAATCTGTTGGTGAAGTACACAACCAATTTACCTGCCAAGATTTGGACCAAAGGTCAGCTTTCTACTGGGTCTAAGAATTCAATTGCACAAAAAACTAATAAAACTTATTAGACCTATGTGCCGTGGTGTGAAGTGTGCAAATATGTAGCCAAAGAAAATAGTTCACACAAAATTGAAGGTCTGGTTATGACCTTTTTCTTCACATTAATATCCAACACCAATTCACCATTGCCATTGGTCTCTGAAGAAAATCCTTTTGACCAATCCCAGAATTTCACTGATGCGTCATTGCCACCAGAAACAAGGAACTTCCCCTTCTCGCCAAACGCTGAAAATGCTCTGTTAAGCAGTTGGTTAGCAAAACAGCAAGATACATAGAATACAGAAGAAACAGCACAAAGGGACTTACACACAAGATATAGCTGCATTATGGCCACCCATTGTGTAATCAAGATGGAGCCTTCTCCCTTGAGTTTGATTACTGCTTCTATCTCCAAGATCAGTTGTTTTTGAAATCATGGTTGAACCTGCTGCCCGATAAGGGCCTTTTGCTTTTGCAGGGGCCAGTTCATATTCTAGATCGATTATGTCAAGAACGCCATCTCCCCTTGCAACAGCACAAACCTTGTACAAACCTCCCAAAATGCCCTCTTCAGAAACCGCTATCGAATGAACAAAAGCTGGGTTCAAACATTGGCCTGAATTACCTGAAGAACTGCCATTTTGCAGTTCAGGCAACCCTGAAAGTCGTGATCAAATTATTATGTCGGTGGACCCACACTGAAAAATAATTTGTGGAAAGAAAAATGATAAAACATGAAGGTAAGTAATGAATTAGAAACTTCTTTGCTAAGGTCTGTATTTAACTTTATTATCAAGGGCAAGACATAAGTAGCACCTGGATTAGCACAAGAGTAATGTAAAGCTGTCTACAGAATATTAATACAAAACAAAGAGGTACCATAATCAATAGAAAATATTGTTCGGCCTTTGGAGAAATCCCATGCAGCAAGCTTTGAGTCAAGGCCACCGGTAATAACTGCCAAATGAAATTGAAATATTGTTAAGATAAAGAACAACATATTTAGAATGAAAGAATCTGATAAAATAGTGTATTTCCTTTGTAATCAGAGAGAGAGAGAGAGAGAGAGAGAGAGAGAGAGAGAGAGAGAAGCGAGTTGAACAAATAGCAAGAACCTGTCCAAGGTCTCCAAGGAATGAACTGTACACTGCTGCAAATCTGTTGAAAGATCACTAAGGAACAACTGGTGGGTATACAAGTGTGCAGGAAAAATGAAAAAGACTAAACTGAGGATCAAAATATGATAAACATAAATTATATGCTGTTATCGGAAGAAAGTCAAAAAAGCATCCAACTGCGACATAAAAGGATACACTTGTGTGGGCTTCCCTCAATCTTTTGTACAAGCATTTTTGAATGGTATTGATAATCTGCAATAGCAAAAGCAGAACTTCTCAAGACTGAAATCATTAAAAAAGATTATGAGTGTATTGCACACATCAAACTTGAAGAATTTTCTATGCACCCAAGTTATCAAGTCATCCAACAATCCCTTTTCTGATCAAAATTTATGATTTAATCCTTCTTCATTTCTTTTTGAATCAGAATTATATCAAACTGTCAAGTTTGAATCCATGACGAGTTAATACTTTATTTAAGCAACGTTCTTGTAAGAAACTGATTCTCTGTTCCTATTGTGTAAACCTTCTCACTAGCTTTAAATGCATCTTTTGGGTTGTTTTTTAGGATATGGAGGGTTTCCCACAAAAGTGCTATAGAATATATTATTCACTTAAAGCTAGAAAACTGTAGGTGTTGTACAACCTCTAATCTTATTTTAATTTAATTTTTTTAGACAAGATGCAAAAGCATGCAATTCAATTAAGGTAGGAAAAAAATGTTTGTAGACCGGCAGGTTCCAGCCAAACAGCTAGATCAGGAGGCCAACAAAAAAGGAGAAAATAAAATTTCCAGTCAAGTTTTTGTTGTTTATTTAATGATAGTAGCACTAGGTTTGTAATAAACGCTTCCAGTATTTAAAAGCAATGAATAGCAAATACCAAAATCTACAGAATTTTATATTTATTAAGAAATGGTAGGGATGGGATTGTCTTCAATATTTTTGTTTGTATTCTAATCCAACATCTTCATTACCTTAACATCCCCACTGTCATCTGCAGCAGCGAGAAAACCTTTCGAGCTGACAGCAATCTGCATCAAATATGCAACTCATATATTCTGAATTATTAACTAAATTTAACGTTTTCATAAAGGCTAAAAGTAAATAGCAAGAGAGAATTCAGTTTCACACTGTCACATCACTTCACGCTGAAATGGTCTTATTATAGAGAATGGAATTGCAGAATAGCATACTACCTGATTGATTTCATCTCTATTGTAGTTGTATGTCTCCAATGGCTTTGATTGAGGTCCCTACAAGAAAACCACTGTAGTCATATTAGTGTATTACCAACAAGAAACCAATGTACACCAACATAGTTGAACATACATCTGCAACCCAAAAATAAGAATATGATATCAGATGCTGAACTTACCATACGAATATCAAAGGACAAAATTTCATTTCCAGCAGAGGCATATACAAAATCTTCATTACCTAAAGAAAAGGGCAATTAAGTGTGTGGCATTTGCATGTCGCACAAAACATTGGGAAGTACTTCTGCAGATGTTTCGGAATTGGAAGGTATACTGACCTGCTTTAAAACTTATTGAAGAAATTGGCATATTTGTTGCCTCAATGGTCAAAAGCACGTCTTTCATGCGCAAATCAAACCAGCAAAGACATCCATCCTAAGATGGTATAACAAAATATGAGAATTAGCCATAAGGGCCAGGAATTACAGAGTCATGCTATGATATTGTAATAGCCGATCTGTGCTAGCATGATAAACTATACAGAAATGGAAAGGTGTACAAAAGCAATGCACGTGCTGTGATCCAGGATTTCCAAGAATTTTAACCGAGAGTCCTTAGTGACACATGGCATTTCTTTTTTAATGAATAGCATTTCTCATTTCTGCCTACTAGTCTTCCTACTGAGCAATGATCACTAAGCATTTGAAGAAATCTCATGACAGTCAAAGCTCAGAAAGTCATCATGCGATATTGAACAGAATTGTCATCATATAAATGTACTTTTATGGAGACAATCAAACAGGCCAGTGGATATTTAAAATTTTAACTGAGCAGTACTCCCACAAGGGCATTGCATTCTGTACAGCGGTAGAATGCATCAAGAAATCGATAAACTGTAACCCAGTTGTATCGATAAACTGTAACCCAGTTGTTCCTGCATATTAAGCTTGCTGTGAAGACAGAACCTAACTGATTTGATTAGCTGCGTTCTGTGCGTACCCAGTACGACGGTGTGCTAATTTTCTACAAATTAGCTCAACCGCACTGTGCTAAAGCTCAAGGAACCACACCAAAGCCCCCACTGACTGTCTGACAAAGCCAATTCTAAGCAACCTGGTCGCAAGCCAAGATTGCCCCATTGTAGTAGCGTCACAAAAGGCAGCAGGTGAGACAAGATTTCGGTCATTAGCCCAGTAACCAGCGCACAAGAGGTGTTCGACCGGTGTCCTCAGCGAAAGACACCATGTTACTACAACAAAAATGGGCAGAGCAAGGACGCCCACAAGCCAAGCGCGACGCGAAGCCATGGAACGAGACCAGCTCAGAGCAAGTTCGTACCTCGCCGGACGACGCAACGACGCCCGGGCGGGAGGCTGATGCGACGCAGCATGTGACGGCGCCCTTCTTGTGCCCCCGCAGCCGCCGGGGCTTCCTCTCAATCGTCGGCGCCGCCGCCGCCGCTTCTGCCTCGGTCCTCTCGGACATGGCGCGCGACACCTGGGAAAGCTTTCCCCTTCGCTTCGGCGCAGAACCCCGGACTGACAAGAAAGCATGCCACTGGTGTGTAAGCCGTTCGATTGAAATCTGAACGGTCCAGATGCGACGCCCGTTTAGCTCCAAGCGGGTTCATCCGATTCGGCTTCCATTCCATTCCACCACCCCAACTCCGGCGACTCAGCCGGCGAGTTTTTCTCGTAAGCGGCAGTGCCGGAGTTAGGGTTTGGTTGTCCTGGCGCTACTGGTAAAAGAGGCAGGTTATATGCTCGAGAGGGCATGGGCGAGGCATGCGAAGTGCGAACTCCCCTTGTTTAGGGGAACCTTGTGTTCTACAGACTACTGTTCTAGTGGTAGTAATTGTTCTTGATGGCTTTGATTAGGTTGCTGAAATATTTCTCCTTTAAGCCGGGGAAGGTCTTCATGGATCCGGCAATCGGCGCAAGGAGGCGTGATCAATGTGTCCTATGAAGTGCTTGGCTTTGCGTGAAATCTTCCTGAGGCCTCATTTGGCAACACGTGGTTTGGGGTGTATCGGCCCCTAAACCCCGCGTCCCGTGGCTTTCAGCCCACGCCGGGGTGAGCTTCCACGCTCCGTCCAAAACTGTATTTGGCCGGCCGAGTATTGCACGGTACCGTGGCACGATCCACGTCGACCCACGGGTGAAAAATCTCCTCGGCGTGGAGCAGTCTTGGCGACTCGCAACGTCGGCGTGACCGTCGGCGGCGGCGCTCCTCCCACCTCCCGCGCCGCCTTGGAGACCAGACCTGGGCGACCATCCCGCCTCGCGCCGCCTCCTACCGTCTCGCCCGACGCTCGCCGTCGCCTCTTTGCCGTCGCCCACTCCTGCGCCACCGCAGCGCAGTGTGCCCTATACTCCGTGGCTTCGTCTAATCCATGGATCCGGTGACCTCTCCTCATCCTCCTGTTTTCTCTCGCCTTCTACGGTTCATCTTCCTCATCTCCTCCGCTCACTAGGGTTGATAGCTCACTTCTTCTTTCTCTAGGGTTTCGATTTTAATTTTCTTTTCTCTCTCACGTCATGTAGATCTTTGAATCGTGGAGGTGGCTTCTTGACCGTGCTCCCGATTGCTAGGCTCTATTGGTTTGAATTCACTTGTTAGTCGCAATAATCTTATCATAGTTCCAGGCATTCCAGGTGATTTTATCCTCCGTACCTCCTGTGTTCTGTGGTTTCAAGTATTGGCTATCTGTTCTTTTAATTAATTGAGAACCTTTGGAGAAGCATAATTGTGCACTTGTAATGTATAACTTGTGCTGATACACATGCTCTGTATTCTTGTCGAACATAATTTTAAGATTTTTAGGGTCACCCCCATGATAGAGTACACAAAAGATAAAAATTGAAAGATTATTTAATGAGTATCAAATTCAGAAGGATTATTAGCTATGTACGCTTGTGCTGATAATTAGTGTTTATCTTAACTTCCATGACAAGATGTTCATCCACTAATTTTCTGAGCTCCATTGGCCACTGGTGACATCATGCATTAGAAACTCTTGTGATTTTTTTAGAAGACTAATGACCCTTGATCCTGACAAGAAGAGCAGAGTTATGTTCAAACTGTTGCTCAAGTATTTTCTTGCATGATTAAGTACTTAGATGGTTCTGTCATAAATTAGTTATCGTGTACCTTTAACATCCTTTGATGGAGAGGGATAATAAGGAACATCTCCATATATTTATTGAAATACATTGCCAGTATGTCGGTTTTTAGTTTCATTTTTTCAAAGCATGATTTTTTTACATTCAGATTTCTAAGAGTGAACAAGTCAATTAGGAATTGTGCATTTGCACTGCCCGCCACAGAGTTTGAATCTCTTGCAAAGATTTTGGAGTGTGCTTTGTTGTAGTTTTTTATGCACTATTTTTAAGTTACCAAATATATGAACAGAGATTGATGATTGGCAGGGAGAAACGGAAGTGATCCACTAATGTATCTTGTATCGTTGATGATTGGCGGGGAGCTCTCAAAGAAAGCACGAAAAAGCGAATGAAGGAAGGGATCAATGTTATTTTACAGGAGCGACCATCTCCTTTGTCTTTCGCCTGACCATAGCTCTTAAAGTTGGCATAGTACCGCAAAAATCTGAAATATTAATGCTTTATTTCTCTCCGTCCTTGTCTATATTTTGGCGGTCGGCTCTTCAGATTGGCATAGTACTTTTACCCAAGTAAAATGTCCATCATGCATAACGCTTCTAACTTGGCTCTGTTTGTCATTTTGCGTGTTCTCTTCTCGGACATCAATGCTTATGAGGTAAACCGACTTGTTTATGCCTAACTAGAATATTTTGTGGCCTTGTGGAGTCCTACATTTTCTGCGGTGCAAATGCACGTCATGTCATGTTTAGTAAGTGCAAGTAGATAGATAGGACAGGGACACGCATGTTGCAGTGTAGATTTAAAGATGATATGATTATCTTGGTTTCACAGTTTAAGCATCTTGGTTTATGGTGTCAAAGTTTGAGTGAAAGTCGTATTTTCTCCCCGCTCATGCTTTGATGCGATAGTAATATCTCCTTTCATCTTTGTTTCTTTTGGAATAGATCTAAGGAGTGAAGCTATGGAAGACCACTGTGCAAGTTCACCAAAGAATAGGACAAGCTTTACCAATAACTTTTGAAGTGCAAAATAATATTTTGCAAGTTTTCTATATATAATGATGGATGTTCAATTCTTGTATGGAAGCTTTGTTAAATTAAAGATGAGACAAAAGTTTGTTCTTAGTATCTATCTAGCATTTTGAAATGTCATACCAATGAGCTTGGTCCCTATGTTCGAATGCTTCTATTTTAAGTTTGTGAAATTTTGGATTTTCGTATAATTTTTAGGATATCATTACGATGATCTTGAGCCTGTTTGAGAATATGATTGCAAGGACGGAACCATGCTATTTAATTTTCCAACCTGATATATGCTTGGTTTGCAATTTGTTTTATATATATTTTAACCATTGAGACGATGCGTGAATGTATGTGTTGCAAAGAGCAATCCACGCCATCCATGCCCATCCACGCAAGCATTCCAAAAAGCGCATGAGGGATCGAACACCGGTCTTGGCGCGTGGATTGGGTGGTGCAAGTGGATCAACCCAACCCCCGCGTGGGTCAGTTCTCACGTGGCCCAGACACACGATATGCCAAACGAGCCCTGAGAGGTATTGGTTCATGGATGCCTGTGTTATTCTCCGAAGAAACTGAACTGGATACTGAATACTGGATAGGGGGGAGTTGCATTCTTTCTCATTGTCTCTCGTAATTGGGAGATTACAGCCCGTGACACTCTTTAGAATTCGTATTTCGGCCCCATGCAAGACGCAGACGATGAATTATGATGTGGAGAACTCAAATAATAATGGATGCACATCATGAATGTGTAGGGGAAGGAGGACAATCTTGTGGTGTTGAATGCCAGGGCAGTTCTCCCCTGGCAGGATTGTAGAAGCATGATTTGCGTTTTGCTTGGCCTCCCTGTCGAGGGAGAACTGCATAGAGAATTCATAAGCCCCACATTTCTAACAACTTCACTTGCTGTTGGTTTTGCCCAAGCCCTTCGGCACTTGTACAGAGAATTTATATTGCAGTGACCGAGTGACCAATGATCTATCTGGATGTGCTGGAGGATATGCTACCAAACCTAGAAGTGTTCTCATGGAATGTCTTGTATTAACCATTAACGCATCTGTTTCTCTTTAAAGTTTTAACTGATAAGGTAAGCCGTACCATCAATGACATGACTTGGGATTTCCTTACATTGTTGGCATTCTTTAATTGCTTGTTCTACACCATGACTCCTTTGTGATACTACATCAAAATGTTATAAGAGATTATCAGTGTTAATCTTTGTGCTTGAGGTAGATCGCTAGACATTATAATGTAAATGTGTTCATTGCTTAAAAAATAATTTTAATGTGTTCACCGCTCTTGTTCAAGAATGTCATTTAGGTCAAGGCCCTCGTAGCGGATGGGAACCACATGACTCTTGTTGAAGTTGGTGCGCAATCCAGTGATATTTCCAAAACGTTGTAGGATGGAGGCGAGCGCAGCGACCTCCTCTTTTACCGGGGCAACAAAAATTGCCGCATCATCAGTATAGAGGGAAATCCGAAGGTCTGCAGGGACGTCTCTGAGTGATGAGAGGATGCCCGCTTGGGTTGCCAAGGAGAGGATTATGTGTAGGGGTTCAATGGCGAGGTCGAAGAGGAAAGGGGAGATGGAGTCTCCCTGACGGAGGCCGTGGTGGTGGGGTATGTGGTCGCTCGGGAACCCGTTGAGGAGGATTCGGGAAGAGGATGAAGCGAGGATGGAAGCAATCCAATCACGCCAACGATGACCAAAACCACGGGCGCGAAGGTTGTCACAAGGAGGTAAGGCTAGGTCACAGAGTCAAAAGTCTTTTTAATATCGAGCTTGAACATGAGTGCTGGAGTCCGGGATCTATGCAAAAGCTTGGCACGACTCTGAACACACAGGAAGCTATCCTGGATGTGGCGTTTCTTGATGAAGGCGCTTTGGCAAGGAGAAATAAGATCACTGATGAACCCTGATAGCCTGTTTCCCAATATTTTAGTGAAAAGCTTGCCAAAATTGTGGATGAGGCTGATGGGGAGATAATCGGCAGCGACAATTGGGGTTTTCTTCCTAGGGAGTAGCACGATGGTAGCAGAGTTTAACACCTTGGGGGTTGGTGGTTGTTTTCAAATAGACATTGCAGGGCGGATAGCAGATCAAGGCGAATGATCTCCCAATAGGCCTTGAAGAAGGACTAGGTGTAACCATCAGGACCTGGGGCTTTGTTCGAAGGCATGGCCACGATGGTGGCGCGGAGCTCTTCCAGCGTGAGCGGGTCCTCGAGGGAGGTGAGGTTCAGAGCCGGGAGATTCAGGCAGTCCCAATTGAAACCAAAGCGAGGCCTAGGAGTTCCGCGATCATTGTCGAAGATGCTGGAAAAGTGCTGGTGAAGAGAAATAGCCAGATCATCATGGCCGGTGATAGGGCCGCCAGGTGTTTGAATGGAGTGGATGAAATTCCTGCGCCTTCTGGAGTTCGCGCGCAGGTGGAAATATTTAGTGTTAGCATCACCCAGCTTCAACCATGACAACCTGGAGCGCTGCTTCCATTTTAACGCCATGGTACACTTGATGTAGATATGTTGAGTCCTGTGTAGTTTATGCCTGAGATCAAGCTGGAGAATGAGGAGTGTTCTTCTGAAGCTTCTCGGTTGGACCAGGTATGGTGCATGTATCTGTTCCGTCCTTCAAAATCACATTGGATATGCCATGGATTGTTTCTGCACCAGCTTTATCTATGCATAAACCAGGTTTAAAAACTGGTGACGGGTGGTTAACCGTGGTAAACCTGTGTGACTGACGACTGTGGGTTCCGGTTTCAATAACGTACCAGCTTTTAGAGCATCACCGATGAGAGACTTAAGTTAGACCCACCCAATTTTTTCTGGTTTTCGGTAACTTATGTTCTAAAAATCAGGATTAATCGCCGATTAATATTGTTGTAAATCGGTCATCGCATACACACAAACACAATCACAATAGACAGGAGGCACAGATATAGAGAGACAAAAGCCAGGCACAATGATCTTTATTGATTCCTCTCTCTTGTATACAAGGGGTTTCATATATATAGCCTAGCCTATATTTGGTTTTGCCCATAATACCCCTAGGGTTTGGGATGGGCTTCCGGCCCATAAATCACCTAGGGTTATAACACTCCCCCTTGGGCTAAACCGCGATATGACAACGCCTCATCAAAAAATCCATCCAAAAACCCAGTGGGAAAAAAGGATTGGAGAAAAGAGTACATTGCACACGCATGTTGTATTGCAATATTGCCTCGTTAAAAACCTTGCTATGAGAAAACTCAATGGGAAAAACTCATATAAGGGAAAGAGTACAATATATAACCTTCAAGGTCTAATCTTCAGGATCAATACGGTCCACTGGACCTCTGCGTTATAAATCTTCTGGATCTATTTTGTGGTGCGGTAAAATACCTTAATTGATCGTAGTGTCAACCTACTGGTTAGACAAAGTGAAACCTTCAGGATTTCATAAGAACCGAATCAATATTTAGCTCATGCTCCCTCTCAGGACGACATCTCAGATGCCTTCCGAAGTTTGATGTCTTCCGGACATCTATCACACTATGCTTCTGGAAAGTGCGAGCAAAATAATTTGGGAACAATATAGCTTAATCTTTTAAGTATCACTATCCACATCTGCAATACAAACAAAATTATCCTAATAGATAAATATGGGGTATGGATGGTACTCGTGCCACATAACTTCTGGATGTGATCACCATCCTTTTCAACCAAACACACACGTGATGCTTCATATAAAGCATTAATCTCAAACACAATGTGAGATTTAGATATATGCGGATTACACATGAATCCTGCATCCATAAAACCCAACATGGTCCTCGGTCAACAGGTAACCCGAGGCCCTGCATATCAAGCAGGTCCCTAAAGACAATTTAGTGTCGGAAACTTCTGGTTGCTGCCGCACTAAGTACTAACAGAGGCAAGGAACTTCTGGTCCTCAAACCTCATATTGTCTTAGGTTAAAACAAGTATGTTCCAGTTCAGGGAATCACACTAACATGTGGGTAAAATTGATTGCAACATCATATATCTTCTAGATATAACCTATCAGACCAACTGGGTCTAAATATTACAATTATTCTCAAGTGGCTCAACACAATCAATTAGCCTATTCAGCAGGTCTTACACATATGATTGTACCACAATAACCAGTCTTACCTTGGCATTTAGGGGATCAATCAATTTGTCTTTATCACCAATTTATATTATACCTTCAGGGTACACACTTATACATTCAGGGTAATAAAGAATACCACCACTCTCCCAACTCCTGACAGGAGATGCATAAAACTAGTGTTTATGTGGCGAATTCTAGTATCGGGTATCAATGGGTCATCGTCCACTATCGGGACCATTGGTGTAAAACAAATATCGACTGGTAATTAATCTTCCTTCAGAGAAGTGCATATGTTTCTTCAGGAAACTCATTTTTCTTCAGGAAAGAAACCTTACTTCTGGAAGAGGTTATCAGGTATGAGATTTATTAATGTGTCGCAATTTTGCCATATTATATCATAAGGGATAATGAGTCCTACTGGGATCTCAACAAGGATTTTCATAATCCAACAACCGCATATTTATTTATATCATCTGCCAGAGTTACTATTTAGCGGAACATTTATTACACATAAGAGAGTACGGGTCACATCAGGGACCTTTGAATCAGGACTTTCACCACCTCATTATTTATAATGACCCAAAGTTAGAGCTACTGGCTCTCAAACTTCGATTAACCTCATGGTTCATCCTTAGTTGCTTGCCATATAACCCGATACAGACGCAACAGGCGCCATGCCATGGAATTAGTTCAGGATCCTTATTATAGCAACTTAAGAGGATAATATATGTCGATAATTTTCTCTCCATGTCTCATAAATGAGCACTTTCAAATATTAACCAGAATTTCGCTATTTCCCAAAACGATAATTCTTGGTCGTCCCGCTTTCCCAGCACTATAACATGCGCGCATTAACTTGTTGGGTTTTCATCTTCAGAATGATCCTCTCCAAGAGGCTCATTACCTTCATGGTAATTTCTCTTTTGGGAGAATTTCAGGAGTGATAAGCAATTGTTTGACGAGTCCGTTGGATCTAAGACCCGTAGGCGTCCCCGCAGACTTTTGACCAAGACTCAACAAGTCAATTTTCTCAAAGGTGGATATACTATTCAACCCGGGGTATTCCACTCTTAGCGACTCATTTACAACAGGTAAATGATTTACAACTCCTTTAAATGTCTGGCAGTCTCCTCGCTTCTAGCGAACAGGAGCACTCCTCGCTTCTAGCGAACAGGAGCATTAACTAGTGCGTGAATCTTAAAATCAAGATCTCGTAGGCATTTAACACGAAATATGGGCATTTCTCTCCCCCTAATGCCGAGATCCGATTTTGACTACAGCATATTTACAAAATCCCCTTTCGTGAGCACAAGATTAATGGAACAACAGGTCCAAATTTTTCCAACTACAGGTAGGAGCTCACAAGAGTATGCTTGGTGGTGACAATATTTGAGAAATATCTTGATTCCACGCGTTACCATTGGGAGGTTAACAATATATGCAGTGAGCTTAGACTTATATTTATTTGCCACGCGCTTGCTCTGGGCTATCATCTGCCCGCGCTAGGTGGCATGCCGGTATACGTTGCCTTGCGCCTTCTTCAGGCGGCGCTTGCGTCTTGAGCCACTGATCATCTAACAAAATGTGGGTTGCAAAGTCTAGCTTCTTTACTATTGCCCAATTACTCATACCATATATCTAATTAAACTTCAAGTTTAATATAAATGCGACAATATCAATAATTTGCATCCGAACTTTACTGTTCTACAGGAACACAATAAATACTATATGTACGCCAAATAATAGTCACCTTCATGTGACAATAACATTACGGAGGTGTGATTATATTCTAAAGACACATGGCTTCAGGTATTTTGTAGTAACTTCAGGCGCTAGTGACGATATTTGGGATTATTCTGTTTCAGGCAAACCAATGTGACTTCCAGTCATAATGCAAAACTAATATGACTGCTGGTCATAATTTGCATGCTCACGTCGGATCGCTCACGTCCGTCGGAGCCAAATATGTCCTAAATTTATTATCACAATTTACAATCACCAAGCTATCCGTTCGCACTTCTGGTGCATAATCCAATCTGCACTTCTGATGCATAATCTTGCCTTTACATACATAAGGCCCAATTCTCTCCCCCTTTTCACGTCAACCAAAAACTTACGAGTGATAACATGTGCAACAGGCAAGTGCTTAAATCACTTTACAACTATACTGCTACAGTAGTATAAATTTTGTTGTCGTGAAACTAAGATATATTTTGTAACTTCAGGTTACACTTTAGACACCTTAAACAATCGGTTGGTAACACCACACCGGAGTAGACTGTAGACTGCTGGTCCAGGCTAAGTTAACTCTTTGGGGATAGACATATGGGCAGAAAATTTTCTCTAGTGCAAATAAAGAAAAACATTTGTCTCCAGGACATATGCTAACTCTTCATGTCTACAGGACATTTCCACAATTCATATCTTCAGGACCTCTATGCACTTGAGACGGTGTTGAGTAGAAACACTTTTCACCAAGACAAGTTTAGCTATATATCTAGTTTTTGGCATACGTTAATCTGATTTTATTCCACGCAAGATTGCTTACGACAGGTAAGGCATATGCTTCAGACATCATATTCTATTTAGCATTTACTCAGATAATTAACTCTACTACAGGAGAGAAGCTAGAAATAGAACAACTCAGACCAATATTATGGCATACGGGAAATAATCATCTAATGCGAAACAATCAAGCAAAAGATGTAAACTACTCAGCATGAGCAAACCAAGACTCTACAGGAGTCATTTAATTTTCCCATGAATTTTCAAGCAATGTCAGGAGTTTCTAATAATTTAGGGACTGCAGGTTAATAAATTATACTTCAAACATACAGTGCCAGAAAAACAAGCCATAAAGAACATAATAGTGCCCACAAAGTTTCTAGCATTTTCATGAATCTCTGCTAATTATTTCTGGTCTACTGGCCATATTATAATTATAACAATGCAGAAAACAATAACAACTCTTTGCTAGAAAATAAACCCATTAATATGCAGCTTCCAAAGGTGGGCTAGGTCTAAGATTTGCATAATATGGAAGCTCAAATACTAGAATCCAAATCTGAAAGAGAGGATTTCGGTGGTTACCTGAAATTGTAAGTACTATAGGGGAAATATACAACGAGAACCACTCGTACAAATATTGTGTCCTTCGGGGACGGAAACACAGTTTCCAGGCATCATCTCAGGATGGATCACCGGGTCCATCCAAAATAGTACTGACGAGGGCAGCGCGCTCTGGTAGCGAGCGAACCAGCGATGGCGTGATTGCGTCTACGGGACGACGGCACCAAGGCATGCATCACGACGCGGGGTAACGGCGGAGCCGTGCAGCAACGGGCCGGCGGTGGCACAGCCACGCTAGGGGCGCGACTATCGTGGCGGCGCACAACGCAGAGGACGACGGCGACAGAGCCTTCAGGGCGCGACCGTGGTCCGGGCCACAATGACAGCAGGGGCGACGCAGTACATGCACAGTGGCGACTGCAGGCGCGGCACGACACGGTGCGAGTTGGGATAATATCGCGGCGGCGTGCGAGAACGGCCTCCAACGGGCGGCCCCGACCGCCGCATTCAACGACCTTCGAGGTCAGGCCCATAGCGCAAGCGGCACGGCGAGTGGCGGCAAGGCACAACGCAACGCTGGGCTGGCAAGGAGGCGCGGCGAACGGGCGACGCCGGCGCGGCGCGATGCAACGTGGCGGCGTGGGGCCAGCAGCGCCGCTGCGCGAGGCACGCGTCTGGCGACGGGGCGTGGCGGCGCAAGACAATGCAGCATGAGTTATAATTCACCAATTTGCAATATTAAATAAGACAACAGGTCTAAACAGAATAAATTGCATAAAGGCGAATTAATAATTCACAATTAATTGCGTAATTAAAAGACTACAGGCTTTTAAACAAGACACAACAAATAAAGTGAATTAATACTTAATTAACAGGGCAACGAAATAAATATTAAATCAACAGGATTCGAAATCTGCGAGATTTCAGAGAAATTGACCCAAAAGAGGGCCCAGTTTGCCCTTTTTTATTTCTGTTAGGAAAAAGTCTACTTTACCTCCCTCTACTATTGCCTCGGATTGGTTTTCCTCCCTCTACTCCAAAACCGGGTAAATTACCTCCCTATACTTTCCATACCGTGCAAATTACCTCCCTCTACTTTTTATACTGGACAAATTACCTCCCTCACGCCGGTTTTGAGTGATTTGGCGTCCTCATCAATTGATTTTTGACTAATTAAATTTTAAAAAATGATAGAAAACTTAGAAAAATAAATAAAAACATTTTAAGTATATAAAAATATGTAAAATCCAAAGAGAAATAAAAATATGATATTTGTGTACAAACCTATATTCTATTTTTAGTTTTCTTTAGTTTTCTAGAATTTATTTTCTCAACAAAAAAACGGAGTTTTGTTGATGTGACATCATAATCTTGAGGAAATAAATTATAGAAAATTATAGAAAACTCAGAGAAACAGAATAAAAGTATGAAAAATCCAAATATTTAATAAAGTGGTGCTTGCATATAAACATACATGCTAAAAATTATATACATGTTTGAGATTTTTTTAATTAAAAATACCTCCAATCATAAATATAAATATTGGCTTATAGGTTTGTACAAGAATATCATATTTTTAATGCATGTTTGGATTTTATATTTTTTATAGGTTTAAAATATTCTAATTTTATTTTTTCTGAGTTTCCTATAATTTTTTAGAATTTAATTAGTCAAAAACCCGTTGATTAGGATACCACATCACCCAAAACCGGAATGGTTTCAAGTGAGGGAGGTAATTTGCACGGTATGAAAAGTAGAGGGAGGTGATTTACCCGGTTTTGGAATAGAGGGAGGAAAACCAAACCGAGGCAATAGTAGAGGGAGGTAAAGTAGACTTTTTCCTTTCTGTTATATTATTTTCCATCCCCTCTAGAATTACGGCCCATACAAATCCGGCCCAACCAGCCCGTTAAGCTCATCCTGATGTGTGGTGGCTAGGGTTTCCCCTTAGCCACCAAACCAGTGGCGGCATGGCGGCCATGCATTGCGCAGCGCATGATGCGTTGGCTCAGCGCGCAGCGTGGTCATAGGCGTGGCATCTTGTGGCAATGGGAAGCAATACATGGCGGCGCTGCACGCGAGAGAACCTGATGGTATGTATGCGACAGCAAGCCTTGGCCTTGCGCTGGCGAAAGCGCTGGTAGCGTTAGCAACATGGCGCGGCGCGCGCCGTCCGTCGAAGCGTGGCGAGCTACTGGCGTGGCGGCACAAAGGCCTGACGGCGTGGCGTGGCGGCGCGGCTGCAGACGCAATGGCTCAGTGTTTGGCCAAGGGCGGCGATCACGGCTCGAACGGCGGTGCGGCCTTCTAGGCGGCAGCGCTCGATCAACGATCGAAATCAATCTACTAAATCGACAGCGAAAATAGTAGATCGAAAAAATGGATCTGATGCGAGTAGCGACATACCGTTGATCACAAACCTGAGAGCGATTCTGCTGATAACGTGTTGTAAATCGGTCATCGCGTACACACAAACACAATCACAATAGACAGGAGGCACAGATCTAGAGAGACAAAAGCCAGGCACAATGATCTTTATTGATTCCTCTCTCTTGTATACAAGGGGTTTCATATATATAGCTTAGCCTATATTTGGTTTTGTCCATAATACCCCTAGGGTTTGGGATGGGCTTCTGACCCATAAATCACCTAGGGTTATAACAAATATAACAAGCTATCCAAACTAGTTGCAGGACGCCACGCCACGATTTTGGAATTTTTCAACATTTTATATTTTTATTTTTCTAGAATAAATAAATAATTTCATATAGTATATAATTAACTGACGGGAGGCGTCTATTTATTTAATTATACTATGTGAAATATTCTTTTTTATTATTTTTAAAATGTAAAATATTGAAAAAATATGCGATTTTGCCCACGTCGTGGGTGATTAATGGGCCGATTAAAGCCATGGGAGGCCCAGCAGAAAAGGCCCAAAGACCTTACCGCATCAGTAAAAGTAAAGGAAAAAGTATAGATTACTCCTGGACTATTGACTTAGTATAGAATATTCCCCTCAACTCCAAAACCAGAAATTTAACACTCTGAACTTTGTAAACAGAATAGATTACCCCCTGAGTCAGTTTTCAGCTGGTTTTGGACAAATAAAAATTGTACATGGCAGCAGGCCATCCAATGCATGGCATGCACTAAAGTTTTGTTTCCAATTCATCAAACAGAACAAGTAAGACACACAAGGCACATAAGTAATTCGGTTCATGTAAGCAATAAATTTAAGCAATTTTGTGGAAATTTAAGCTCAAAACTTTAGTGCACGATGTGTAAAATATTGCTTATTTATGCATTGGATGGGCTATTGCTATGTATAGTTTTTATCTGTCCAAACCAGCTGAAAACTGAGTCAGGGGTAATCGATCCTGCTGCAGGCTGCTTAGGGTTTGGGGGCTTGGGTTGGGACTTGGGAGGGAGACGCCGACTCCGCTCCACTCCGGCCACCCCCGCCACTCCATCCTGCTCCTGCTTCTCCAAAGGTAAGCATTAAGCAACTTCCGCGCCCTAGTTCTCGCCTTCCTCTCAGCCGCCGCCACACCACCACTTCCGCCTTCATCTGCTCTACCGCCGGCGAACCCCCCCCCCCCCCTTCTCCCTTCTCTGCACCCCCGCCACCGCCGCCATCTGCTTCTCTGCGCCTCTGCTACCCTTTGCAGCCTCCCTCTACTATCCCCTGGCCTCCCTACTAATCTGCTTCTGCTTCTGCTATGCCTTATGCCGTATGCCCTATGCCCTATGGCGCTAATGTGTTCATACCTGATAGTCTGGTGAGCACCTATGCTTAGTACTATACAATGAACAAGGGAGGATGTGAGATTGTTGATTGTATTTGTATTTGTGGCAATGCTATGCTTCATTGTCATTCAATTAAAAGGATGATATATTAGGCCCAATGGTTAACCCATTTGTTGCCTAATACTGTAGAAATGGGGTTGTGAATAGTGAAAAAGGGTTGGGAGTAAAATATAAAAGAGAGATATGTAGGGATTGGGAAATAGTCCCATCACATTTTTTGATAAGAAAAAGGTTTAGCCTATGAATAGTAAAAAGACAACAAATGGGCACAAAATGGGTTTAACATTGGTCTTGCCCTTGGAGGCCTCAGCCCTCAAGGTATGTTACTATTCAAATCTGCCGTTTAATGTCAACAGAATCTCCAATTAGTCCGATCAGTCCCTTATCTGCACCTCGTTTAACTCACTAGCGATTAGCAACTTCTGGAACCTACTTGTTGATTAAAACTATGTTGCTTTTGTTGGTTCAGTGAAAATGGTGGAGCTCGAAAGTGAAGACCTCTTGTTTCATGATGAAGCCATGCTGGAGGATGTTGATACTGATGGAGAAGACTCAGAGTCAGAGGATGATTCACAGGAAGAATTTCAGGCCGAGCCTTCAAAGAAAGCTATATACAGCAGGGATGCCATCCTTGAGAAGCTTGAAGACATAGCCTGGCCAGAGAATGTGAACTGGCTGCAGAAGCTTACCATTGAACATGATCAGGTGGATAAGGTTGATGTGAATGATGATCTTGCCCGTGAGTTTGCATTCTACACCCAGGCTTTGGATGGCACAAGGCACGCCTTTGAGAAACTGCAGTCTATGAAAGTCCGGTTCCTTAGGCCAACAGATTACTATGCTGAGATGGTGAAGACTGACGCTCACATGCACAAGATCAAAGGCAAGCTCTTGTTTGAGAAGAAGAAGATTGAGGAGGCAGAGGAGAGGAAGAAAGCGAGAGAGGCAAAGAAGAGAGCAAAGGAGGTGCAGGCCATGAAGGCGAAGGAGAGAGCCAAGCAGAAGAAAGAGCAGATTGATTCGGTCAAGAAATGGAGGAAGCAGAGGCAACAAGGGGGATTTTCCAAGGGAGGCGATGATGGGCCAGATTTGAATTTTGAAGGTGAAGAAGGATTCAAGCAAACGAAGAAGCGGCCTGGTATATCTCCTGGCGATAGGTCTGGTGGTCTAGCTAAGGGAGGTAAACCAGGAAAGAATAGGAAGTCACGAGATTCTAAGTTTGGGCATGGTGGTCGTAAAGGGCTTAAGAAGCAAAACACTGCCGAGACAACAAATGATTTCAGAGGATTCAACCGGAAGGGCGAGTCACAAAATAAAAAGAGAAAGATGTCTTGATGCATTGTAAGAATTCCTGCACGCCGCTGCCATTATTACTATTCATGTCATTCCATTTTTTTTGCTGCATAACTTTGTTCTTTAGGTGGGAAACTTTGCAGATGGAAAGCATTTTATTTAATGATTGGGAAAGCCATGCTTGTGAACTCG
Organism: Raddia guianensis; assembly: GCA_036346415.1. Lineage (NCBI taxonomy): Eukaryota > Viridiplantae > Streptophyta > Magnoliopsida > Poales > Poaceae > Raddia > Raddia guianensis. The sequence goes on from CM070534.1 coordinate 34,430,642, forward strand.
TTCTTGAAATTGTAATTTCTTCTAGCGTGATTTGATTGATAAGAGGCAAAATTCAGCTATGCTAGGGTTGTATTTAAATTAAGCCATTGAGTAGTTTAAGGCCACCATAAGTAGATTTTTCCCAAAGTTTTATTTTGTTTTTTGATTTCACGTCTTATAATATTTTCTCAGTCCAACAGAATCAACCGATTTCTCCATTTTAGGAACCACATAATGCACATCCTAGGAACCACATCCTGCTGAACTGCTTATGGTTTATATCAATTAGTACAACATGGCTTCCAGACTTCCAGCTCTTCACTAGTAGCCCTTGATGATTTGTTTAAAGTACACCACAGAAGAGCAGTAACATACTGTTCTGTGTGACCTCCTATTCCATGTTAAATATGTTATGAAATTGTTCATTTTTGCTTGCTATAATTGAACCTTTTCACATGATATCTTTTCATCTTTCAGTTTTGATACCTTTTCACAATCCAACCTTGGCAGTAGATGATTCATCAAATGCCCTGTCTTACAAATGTGCACCTATTACTTGTCGCAGCTGAAAAATCTGTTCAATTTAATCAACTATTTACATGCATACTAGCTTTCCACTTTCATGCATGAATACTTAGGTTGTGCAATATGATAAAACATAAACTAATGATTAATCATGTTGGAACAAAAACTCAAAATGATAATATCACAAATTAGCATTTTCCAATTTGTTCGTTGGTTACAAAAGGTTCAGTGCACGGATTTTTCTTGTTGCCTGATAATCAGTTCATTTCTCGCACTTTAATACTTTCCTTTATTTTGCAAAATTTTAAGTTAACCGGTTTCCCATTTTCCTTCCTGTAACCAACTGCAATATTTAATTTCAGGCTTATACTTGGCAGACCCAGTGGGGCCTGGAGCTTGCTAAGTTTCTTGTTTAGGAAAAGGGTTTCTGCTTATGTATTCTCTCAGTCATATGAACTGCTAGAATCAGGTGCATGGTTGACATGCCTATCCATAAGTGGCACTGTTTAATTTTGAAGGCTGAACTCGTGTACTCAACTGTTAGATCCTATGGATATGTTACATCGTTACCCCTTGATGTAATGGAGGACCACCATCTACAAATTTTATGCTGGAAACGAACAACTTTAAGAAGGCGATAAAGTGATGTTATCTTCCCCAATGTCTTCCTGGAGCAAACAAATATACTTTAGCGCCTGGCGACAAAATATTTTCGTAGTTTCGAGATAGTCATGGTTTCTAAAAAGTTTGGATACCCAAAAAAAAACCCTCCATTCCACAATCATGTTTAGTAAAAACCATGATATTTTTATAATATTTAAATGCTCCACTTTTAGCTAAAGTTTTTGTTGTTTGTCTCTCACTGGTGCATGTGTTTTGATCAAGTTTATTGTGCTAAAAACAATGCTTGAATTAAAATAGGCGATAGTTTCAATTAATACTAGAGTTCAGTGGAGTCTGATAAGACCATTATTTTTATATGTGTACAGTTGAAAAATCTATCTTTTAAGTATAAAACCATGGTTTTTCAAAACCATTTATCAAAGAGGCCTTGAGTGGGAGGACAAGCTAAGGTGTTTTTTAAAAAAAGGACTTCTTTGGGGTCCTCTCTAGTTTATCTTATCTTATTTGTTTAAGAGTGAACTTCAAAAGCTTCTCAAGCTAGTTTACAAAATCAAGTAAACTTTATTTGTTTCATTTCTTAGAGCTTTGATGCGCGGCGCGGGCTCGCCTGACCCGTCGTGGGTTTGGGCCCGCATGCGCCCCCTGCTTATTTTTGTATCTACATCGGTGTTGTCGGCATATCCTTGCTTGCCGACACATATCGTGCTAGGCTACTAGCTCGTCGTGGAGAAGCATCTAGTTGGTTCCACATGGCAGATATGTCCTCTGTCTTCCATGTGGGACCACCCTCAAGCCCTCCTGCCTGAGCCGTTAAGTTGTCGTGAGGGGAAAGTACCAGTAGCGTCAGTGTTTGTAGGGCCGCCGCCGACACAGCGCAATTTGGTGGGCAACAAAATTTGATATTCCGTTTGCGCCGAAAGGTCAGCTCAACCTATGTTGTCGAGCTCTTTTTAACGACCGATATAGATCATGTGGCCAACTAGGATAGTGTCGGCGGTGTGTGTTTGAGCCACCGACACAACTACAAATTGGTGTCGTCGGATCTCTGGCCGCCGACATAGGTATTTCGGCCAACGACCCTGATATCGTTTCCTGTAGCATCGGCTGGTCCACCGGTAAACCAAAGCCTCGCGTAGTCGTGTTGTATTTAGCAACGGAAGCCTTAGCATCTTGGTTGATTCCTCTATGTTTACTGTGGAAGAGAGGCGCAAAAGCCGAAGGCGGGTGATTCCTCTGTGTTTACTGTGGAAGAGAGGCGCAGAAGTCGAAGGCGGGCGGACCGTAGGCAGAGAAGGACGAAAGCCACTGACTTCTTTCGACGTCGCCGTTGAGTGGCGCAACGCCCACTAATGTTTGACGTCTAGGGCCATCACGACTGAAAACCGTCTCGACCAGCCGATTACAGTTATAGCCTACCTGCCAGAGAGTGACGAGGGTTCGGTGGGACCTAGCCACATATGCGGGTGCACCAAGAGAAGGGACAGGTGGGAACATCGCTGGTTGGTTATTTGCCCCCAATCCAGTCCCACCGCGCCCTCTTCTTCTTCCTCCTCCTCCTCTCCTTATTCAAAAATAGCGAGGGTTTTGGAGCCTTTGATCCACCGCCGACCAACCGTTGCTCGACTTGTTGCCTTTAATCCACGCCTTCTTCACCGACCCGCTTCACGTGGTAATTTAAAGTGATCCCCGCTTATGTGGTTCTTCTGTCTGATTTCGCGTTGTCTAGCTGCGTGAAGTTATAGGGTACGTCGCGGGCTAGGTGTCTCGATGCGATTTCTTGGGTTCCGTTTTGTTGGTTCGGTTGGTTGAGGGGCTCACTTGAGTTAGGGTTGTGCTTCTTGATATTTCCTACGAGCTTAATCTAGTTATCATTTTCGATTATGCTTGAAAAGTTGGAAATTGGAAAGCTGAAAATTTGAATTGGACATGAAACATGTGTGTTAGTTTCCTGCTGTTATAGGTGGACTCATCTTTCGTTCTGTTTATTCTGTGGGATAAAGGATGCTCTCTTTTCTTTGTCATTGATGCCTAATTCATGTATGGATTTTTAGGATCCCTTTTATTTGATTTTTTTATGGCTTGCTAAAGTTTACCTTAAACTTGTCAATGTACGTTGAAGTGAGTAACCCATTGACTTATTTCATCCTGGAAAACTCACTGCATTGGGTCAGGAAATATCGAATGAGGTTGCATTGTTACATCAGTTAATTCAAACGAGTGGTTAAACACCAACCTTTATCTCCCCCAGCCGGATGCCATCAACTGATCTACGTTCAATTCTCCTATATCTATCTATTAAATGTACAAGAGCGAGCTTTGGTGCCCCGGCCGTGCCACGTGGCCCACTCCTCGGCCAGCGCCCGCTCGCTCGCGCTCGCTCCCTCGCTCGCCACGTCGCTGCTCGCCCCGGCCGTTCGCCTCGCTCGCGTCGCCACGTCGCTCGCGTCTCACGCCTGCTCGCTCAGTCGCTCGCGCTCGCGCGGCTGGCCTCGGCTCCCCGCCCTCCGCATCTAGTTACTCTTACGCAGCGGCAGTGCAATCCATCGACAAGGGCTCCCTCGTGCCACGTGTAATAACACAACTGAAAGCTGGGGCCGCGAGGGAGGCAAGCACGTGTCACTTCACCGCCTCCAACTGCCGATGGCGCCGTCCCCGCGGCCGGCTGCGGCGGCGGCGCAGCGCCGCCGCCTCCAATTCCCGGCCTCCGCGCCCGCCTACCTCTCCGCCACGATCGCGCTCCTCGCGCTCGTCGCCCTCGCGTTCTCCCGCGCCGTCTCCCGCTTCCCCGGCCCGCCGGCCACGCGGCTCTGCCGCCCAGACGCCGAAGGCTCCTGGTCCGTGGGCGTTTTCCTCGGCGACTCTCCCTTCTCCCTCAGGCCCATCGAACATGTAACCTTCTGAAAAATGCAGGTTTCTACTCGTCCTCGTACCAATTAGCTGCAGCTCTGATCGGTCGCTGCGACCTGTCTCTGTGGATGGCTTGCAGTGGGGGGTATCCACGGACGCGGGCGCGGCGTGGCCGGTGGCGAACCCGGTGGTGACGTGCGCGGACGTGGCGGGGGCCGGGTTCCCCAGCAGCTTCGTTGCCAACCCCTTCCTTTTCTTTCAGGTTCGAAGCTTTCATTGTGTTTCTTGCATATTTCTATCGGACCTATCGGTGTATGTGACGCAGGTGAGGTTAAGGACGCATGCATTGATTCTTCCATATGACACAATTTGGTTCCTTCAATGGCACTGAATTTGCATATTTCCAAAATCTAACCAGGAGCACTTATCTGATGGCTGATGCTCGAAATTACCATGTTTGCTTTTAATGTCAACGATATGTATGTTTGAACATTGAGATATGAGCCAAGTTCTTACCCCAGTTTTATACAATCACAGTGTTAGAACCTTTATGATTGTTGCGGGCGGTTTTTGTTTAACAGTGGCTTGTGCCGTGTCCTGATGCACATGAAACTAAAACTAAAACTTGTTTAGGGGGATTCCATTTATATGTTTTTCGAGACAAAGAACTCGATTACATCACAAGGCGACATTGCTGCTGCTCTGAGCAAGGACAATGGTGCAACATGGCAACAGTTGGGCGTGGTGCTATATGAGGAATGGCATCTTTCATATCCATATGTTTTTTTTTTGAACAAACGGGGTAGGCGCTCTGCCATTTCATTAAGAAGAAGAGAACTGTACACTGTACAAAGATTTAGCCACGGTTAGAAAAACAAAAAGAAATTACACTGGGGAAGCAAAGAGCCCCATGCTCCATCCCCTCACCTCCTCTAAAATTCTATCAACCAGCGTCCTAGAAGGAAGATTCTTATGCTGAAAAATGCGTCTATTTCTTTCCTTCCAAAGATTCCAAATAGTATAGATTATGAGACCATTTAGGACCCTCTTGGCCGTTTTGCCGGCTGTCTGGGAAGAGGCCGCGATCCACCAGTCGCAGAAGCTCATGTTGTTTGTCCGTCTAGGCGTTTGAGGGTATTGATTGAGAACCTCATTCCATACTTCTTGAGTCTGAACAATGGATAGTCGGATGGTTAATGGTTTCGAACTATTTTGGCATAAAAATGAGATGGGTGGTGTGGCCATCCTTTTAGTCGGGACATCGATCGTATGAATGTGTCCATGGGCGAGAGACCGTGCAAAGAATTTGCATTTGTTTTCTGTCTGTGCCTTCCGGATGGTGTCTCAGGGACCACCTGTCTTTGCCTGAAATTGAAGATGATAGGCCGACTTAGTGGAGAACCCGACCATCCGAGGTTGGAGTCCAAATGATCTCATCACCGCATCTGTAAGCATTACACCACGAAGTTGGCTCCAAAGGTGGAGGTAGTCTGAAGTCGCTCCACCGTGTTGAGGTACCGCACCATACCTATCCACTTATCATTAGGAAGCAAATCAGCAGCGGAATGATCCTTTCTCTTGCGATGTTGAAGAGGTGGGCGCGATGTTGCATGGTGCGGACCCGCAACCAGTTGTCCACCAAAAGTTAGCCTTCCGACCATTTTGTATGGTGATGCGCGTCATCACGCCGAAAGAGCGTTCTGTCAACATCAACTGCGAGGTACCGGAGAGCCATTCCAAGGCCTACTTGGGTCGGTCCAATCGAGCCATAACCATCGCAAACGAAGTGCTGTACCAAATTTCTGAAGATCTAGGGTGCCAAGACCACCCATCTTCTTTGGTCGGCACACAGTTGGCCAATTGACAAGTGAGTGTCCACCACTGGATGACTCCTTTCCCCGCTAGAGAAAGGCTCGACGTATTTTGTCCAATCTCTTTGAAACCCACTTGGGTAATGGAAAAGTCGATAGGAAGTACGTGAGTAGAGCTGAGAGGACAGTGTTGACGAGCGTAAGCCGACCGACCTTGCTCAAGAGGCTCCCCTTCCATCCTTGAAGTCGTTTTTGCACTTTCTCGATTAAGGGGAGAAAGTGCACCTTCTTGAGCTTTCGTTGGTGAAGAGGAAGTCCGAGATAGGTGCAGGGGAATGAATCTCTCCTACCGGGGAAGGATATTAAGATGTCATCTAGCTCTTCCGACCTACAGTGGATCGGGTAGGCAGCACTCTTGGCAAGATTTGTCTGGAGTCCGGAGGCCTTCCCAAAGCTTTCGAGTATATTCATAGCCGCCTCAATTTCATCTGCAAGACTTTGGATTTATAAGGATGGCCGCGTCATCAGCGTAGAGAGATGTCCGCAAGGACACCATCCTCGAATTGATAGCAGAGATAACATTATTTTCCTGTGCACGAAGAAAGAGCCGCTGGATAGGATCAATGGCCAAAATGAACAACATGAGTGAGATAGGATCTCCTTGTCTAACTCCTCTTGCGTGGTAAATAGGGGGACCCGGAATGCCATTGAGAAGGACGGAGGAGGAGGCTGAACCCAGAAGGGAGGATATCCAATTACGCCATCGTTGACCAAATCCCAGGCGCTGCAGAACCTCTAGAAGATAGCCCCAATGGACTGAGTCGAAGGCCTTGGAGAAGTCAATTTTGAGAAAGATAGCCGAGGTCTTTCTGCGTTGGTGGTCTTGAATGGCATTCTTCACATGTAGGAAGTTGTCTTGAATGGCACGACCTTTGATTAATGCACTTTGGCTTCGTGAGACTAGGCTATCCAAATGAGGTGCCAGTCTATTGGCCAGGAGTTTGGACAATAGTTTGCTGAAGCTGTGGATTAGACTAATCGGTAAAAGTCATCATTTGCATATCGGGTTCCTTCTTTTGCAAGAGGACAATGTTGGCTGTGTTGAGCAGATTTAACGAGGCCGAGTTTTGGTTATAAAGGTGGTGGAAGGCATTGATGATGTCCGCTTTAATCACGTCCCAACAAACACGAAAGAAAAGGCCTGTAAAGCCATCTGGGCCAGGCGCCTTATCTATTGGACTGGAAAGAACGACTTGTTTTATCTCTTCTTCCTCGAAAGGCAGCTCTAGGTCATCCAAGTCATGAGGTAAGTAGCCTAGGTGTTCCCAATCCAAGGAGAGCTCACGAGTGAAGGGGGTGCCTAGATGCTCCAGAAAGTAGCGATGACATTCCTTTTCCTTATCAGATTGGGAGCTGACTGGCCCATCGGACGTGGCCAAAGAATGAATGTAGTTTTTTCTTTTTCGGGAATTGGCACGAATGTGAAAAAATCTCGTGTTTGCATCACCCAACTTGACCCATTGGGCTCGTGCCCGTTGACGTATCCGTGCTTTCTCGATCACGGCGAGACCCAAGCTACGGTCTTTGAGTCGCTGTGAAGGTCCCTTTCAATAGGCGAAAAGTACGCCTCGCCAACTTGATCGAAGAGGAGGATCACTCGTGAACTATGGCGAGAGAACCACGGAGTTTCCACTTTGATCTTTGCCCATTTAGAGAGGGTCTTAGCGATGCGGAGAGCTTGGTGTGAAGTTTGCGGAAGGGGTTCGTGTTAGCCACGGACGACTCAAGCCTCTTGGACTACCCGGAGGAAACCCTCGATTCGTGGCCAATAGTTTTCGAAGCGAAAACATTTAGCGGGCCTATGCTCCATTGTCGTCGAAAGGAGGAGAGGGGCATGATCAGAAACCAACGATGGTAAAGCTCTGAGGTAAGTCTCTGGGAAGAGGAGCTCCCAGGCTGCAGTGCAAAAGGCACAATCTATCCTCGTGTGGGTAGGGTTGGCCCGCTCGTTGCTCCAAGTGAAGCGACGACCCGAGAGGTGAATTTCTTTTAACTCAAGGTTGTTGATCATTGAGCGAAAGGCATACATAAGCGACGGGTTAAGGTTGGAATTGCTTTTGTCCGCGGCTTGGTAGATAAGGTTGAAGTCTCCCAAGATGAGCCAGGGAAGAGTAGTCGATGCATGAGTGGCAATCTCTTGAAGAAAGAGAAGTTTATTTGATGTGGATTGTGGACCATAGACAACCGTGATGCGCCAGGAGATGCTTGTCAACTTTGACTTGATAGTTGCCGAGAGACATCTTGGTGTGCTAACAATGTCATCCATCTGAAAGTAATCTTCATGCGCAAGTAGAAGGATACCTCCCCTTGTTCCAACAGTCGGGAGGCAGGCAAAAAGAGACCCGAAGGAACGACCAGCGCAATCCACCACAACCTGAGCATCCACAACGTCCAGCTTCGTTTCTTGGATGCAAACCAACGATGCTCGAGATGAGGAGATGAGACTTCGAAGAACACTTCGCCTTGCACCTGAATTGAGGCCTCTCACATTCCAGTTGAGTATGTGTGATGTCATTGGGGAGACAAATAAGCATCGGACCCCAATCGTGGGTCGCTTGAAGAAGTGGCACCCAAGGTTGCCGATTGATTTGCCCTCGTCGTCTGTGGGGGATCGGCGAGAGGGAGGCCGGAGAGGCTGGCCAATGCGGCGGCCGCATCGGCGGGTAGAGGCTTTTCCAGGAGGGCGGAGAGAAGGTCTAGGGTGCCATCAGGCTTGGCACGGGAATCAAACCACGGCTCAAGACGCTTGGCGATGAGATTCTTTGCCTTCTCCTCTACTGGTAGCCCAGACATGGGTTTAGCTGCAAGACGAGAGCTTCGCCGTAAAGTAGCGACCGGCGTCGGAACAACGTTCATAGACTGGCGCGATGCTCTTCTGGTAAATACTTGGAGGATAGGGGGCTTCACGGGGATGAAAAATCTTGAGACGCCAGAGCGAGACGGCGAGGGTAGGGAGGCCCGCATCTGATTTGGAGCCTCCAAGTCACCTTGAAAGGTTGGTGGAGCATTCTCCGCCACTAAGCCTGTGGAGTCTGCATTGGTCGAAAGGCCCCCTTCGCCGATATAAGACATTGCCAAGGGTGGGGAGACCGACATCCGGTTTTGGGTCTCTGAGCCACCTTGGGAGGTCGGTTGAACATCCTCTAACACAAAGCCTGTGGAGCCTGCGTTGTCCGAAAGGTCCCCTTCGCCGATGTGGGATGTTGTCGCAGAGACCATCTCAGCCTCACTAGGGGTGACTTGTAGTTGAGGTGGTGCTATCTCTAGGTCGAGAGGAGCTCCATGCTCCAGGTTGGGAGCACAATCATCAATTGTTAGAACCTCGACCTCCCCGGTCCCTGGGGTCCTAGAGCCAATGCCAGAAGTGGTAGAGATCACCTGTCGCCACTCCCAAACAACTTTCGAGGGGAAAGAGTTATGAACCGAGTGATTACTCTTGTTGTGCCCTTTTTTTCGGAGTTTCAACTTAGCCTCTTCATGTCGGCTACCAGATTGGTCTGTCTTGAAAGCTGAGGTGTTTCGAGAGATCTTGTGGGTAACAAAGCAAGAACGGTAGTCCCCCTGGTTGCGAAACTTGGACCCACGGGTGTCGACGACAGAGTCGGGATGGTGGCGGTGGTAGCGTGGTGTAGCACGCATGGGCGACATGACTGGCGGCTCCTCCCCATCCACCATACCTAGGTGCCAAACTAGGCGAGAGTGGCCACCATGACGCGGGGAGCCCGCTAAGGAATCTTTAATGACATCCAAGTGGATGAGTACCCTGAATGTGTCCACTGTCTTTGGAGGAGCCGCACCTTTCGCCTAGTTAGGAACAACGATAGAGAGGTAGTGGATCTTGGGGATGTCGATTGGCTCCATCGTCCAAGCCCACACATTGAGAGTGACCGACTTCTCTTGGTGGCGCGAGTGCTCTTCAATGGACTGGAGCACACAAGTCGAACCGATGATGCTTTGAACAGTCTCCTCATCCCGCACATGTAAGGGGACATTCTCTAGACAGAGACGCACCCGAAAGCGGAGAGGGGTGGAGTCTTCGATTTGGCGGGGGCGACATGGCCGGAGCTCAAGGGAGTAGCTGCTGTATTGTAACCGCCCACGTTGCACCGCACGGTTCCGATGGCGTTGCGACGGAAAGCGTACAAGGAAGTCTTCTGGGAAGTGCGGCGAGACAGAGATGCTCTCCCGTGGCGCTTCAGCCGCCTCCATTGCGGCCGAGAGGACGACGCTAGAGGCCCGCGAAGGGTTGCGAAGGCCAAAGAGGCGACACACCGCAAGACAGGAGGAGAGATCGTCGAGGGTAGCCTCCAAGTTCATCGTGGAGCGGATGAAGCTCTTCGAACGTTGCGGGCGTCGGTTTGGGTCACCCAGAACCGTCAAGGCCGGGTAGGGCAATGGAGCAGGCGATTGGTGCTTAAGAGTAGAGGGCGCTGGAAAGAGGCAGTTGCGGGATATATGTCCGTTGCGCTTGCAACGTCGGCATCGAATTGGATCCCTGCAGCTCACCGCTAAGTGGCCCAACTCTAGGCAGCGGAAGCAGCGAGAGTGGCGGAGACGGGGCGAGCTGTGCCCGGAGCTATCATAGAATCTAGAGCGTCGAAGACATTGATCACCACGAGCTGGAGTCAAAAGTGCCTGCGCATAGGTCCTGCGCGGCAAGTTGGCCGAAGCAGTGAGAGCAGAAGGCACTGCTCGGTTGTCCTCGCGGCGACGCCGCTTTGAGCGGACTAGAGTCCACCTTGCCTCGGAAGAGTCTTCAGAGGGTAAGGCGAAATTGACTTGGTGCTGAGAGGCCCGAGAGATAGCCACGCTGTGTGAACTGGCAGCTGTCGTTGAGACTCGGGTCGGCTTCTTGAGACAAGACCGAAGTGGAGCCACGAAGGGGGGAGGCGGCGGCGGCAACCGCGGCGGTGGAGAGGGAGCACGGGAGCAGGACGGCATGATTAGAACGCGGCGTCGCGGGCGCCGAGTGGGGTGGGGGAGCTCGAGGCTCGGGCGGCGGCGGGGTCGAGGGGAGCGAGGAGGAGGCGGAGGACGGGCTGCCGGCGTCGGAGGTGGAGGAGCCCTCGTCCTCGTCGGCCCCGAGCGAGACGGGCCTCTGTGTGGAGGCGGCGCCGCGAGGGGCGAGGAGCATGGAGGAGACGCCGCGACGTGGGGCGGGCGGAGTGGCGTCGCCGGGGACGGACGGCGGCGGCGCCGGAGGACGGGCTGCCGGCGTCGGAGGTGGAGGAGCCCTCATCCTCGTCGGAGTTGCCGGCGCCGGGTGGAGGAGGCGCGCGGCGGAGGTGGAGGAGGCGGCGTAGAGGAGGCGGCGTCGGAGTTGGAGGGGACGTCGGCGGCGGCGGCGGCGGGGCGGCGGGCGGCGGCGGCAGGGAAACCCTAGTCGCCCGCGGGTCGCACGCGCTCAGCATCGGGGGGCTTTCATATCCATATGTTTTTAGACACAAAGACAAGGTAATTGTGTTATTCATAGGTTGGGAAAAATTATACACGGCTTTTTTATGAAGAAGTTCTAATCATCCTCACATCCTTCATATCTGCCTTGTTCCACAGATCTATATGGTGCCTGAAAGCAGTAAGATTGGAGATCTTCGGTTGTATCATGCATTAGAATTTCCCCTTAAGTGGAAATTTGAAAAGGTTCTTCTGGAGAAGCCACTTGTAGATTCAGTCATTATAAAATTCCAGGGATCTTATTGGCTCCTTGGATCAGATTTAAGTTCTTGTGGTGCAAAAAGGAATGGAGAGCTCAATATTTGGTATAGCAGTTCTCCTCTTGGTCCTTGGAATCCACAGAAGCAGAATCCAATTCGTGACATGGATAACAGGTCAAGTTTTAGAAATGGAGGCAGGCCATTTGTTTATGATGGTAATCTCTATCGCATAGGAAAATATCATGATGGTGGATCCGGCCATAGTATCAAAGCGTTCAAAGTTGAAATCTTGACAACAAAGGAATACAAGGAAGTTGAGGTCCCATTTATCATTGATAAGCCCCTAAAGGACCGAAATGAATGGAATGGTGCACGGTCCCATCACCTTGATGTCCAGCATCATCAATCAGGTCAACTTTGGATTGGGGTAATGGATGGTGACAGGGTGCTCACAAGTGATTCCGTGAACCATCTGATCATAGGGTATATGTTTTATGGTTTCGCCCTTTTACTGGTTCTTCTGCTTGGTGGGCTTATTGGTGCAATTAGATGCACCTTGCCACTCAGATGGTGTCTTCCACATACTGAGAAACGGGATGATTTCTTCCATGTAGACCAACAGTTCTTTGTGCACTACAAGCTAAGCTCGCTGATCTCCAATGTCAACAAGCTAGGATTTCTTCTTGGTGGGAAAATTGACTGCAGAACTTGGAAAGGCCGAGTTTATGCAGCTGTAATAATACTAGTTTTAGTTTTCCTAACTTGTTTTGGGACTCACTACATCTATGGTGGCATTGGTGCAGAAGAACCATATCCTATCAAGGGCCAATATTCACAGTTCACGTTGTTGACTATGACCTATGATGCCCGGTTTTGGAATCTGAAGATGTTTGTGGATCATTACTCCAAATGTGCTTCAGTGAGAGAGATTGTAGTTGTCTGGAACAAAGGCTGCCCTCCAGCACAAAGTGAATTGAAGTCTGTGGTTCCTGTTAGGATCAGAGTTGCAGATAGGAACAGTCTGAATAACAGATTCAATATAGACAGTGAAATTAAGACTAAAGCTGTTATGGAGCTCGATGATGATATCATGATGACATGTGATGACTTAGAGCGTGGATTCAAGGTATGGAGGGAGCATCCTGATAGGATTGTCGGGTACTACCCACGCCTTGCTGAAGGCAGCCCGCTGGAATACCGCAATGAGCGGTATGCTCGGCAACAAGGAGGTTATAACATGATACTAACAGGAGCAGCATTCATGGATCATAACTTGGCCTTTAAGAGGTATTCAAATAAAAAGAATAAGGTGGCAAGGAAGATCGTAGACAGTTTCTTCAATTGTGAAGATGTACTTCTAAATTTCTTGTTTGCCAATGCAAGCTCCACAAGCACAGTGGAGTATGTAAAGCCAGCTTGGGCAATTGATATGTCTAAATTCTCAGGAGTAGCCATTAGTCGAAACACACAAGTGCATTATCATGTTAGAAGCAGTTGCCTTGCTAAATTTTCAGAGATCTATGGGAATTTAACTGCTAAGAGGTTCTTTAGCAACCGAGGTGATGGATGGGATGTATAGTAACACATACAACTGCAATTTTTCTTGGGACTTAAATAGCCTGCTTAGCTAAGTTTGCTAGATGGTAAAGCTGTGGGAATATTTGTTTGTTCAGATGATAAATGCAACTGTTTTATCACAAAAAGATTACTGTGAATATTCGTATTCAGTTTATTTTCAACCCTTTGGATTGTTAGTCAGAGTTGTACTTTCGCTTTGGAAAGATAATTGTTCAGGGTCTGCAAATCTGTAACTACTATCATTGCATGCCACTACAGCTATATTTCGAGACGAATGGTTTCATCTCCCTTCAGATAGGTTACTGTGATTTTTTTGTATTTTTTTATTTGCATAAATCTATTAAGTGAAGAATACAATTAAGAAAAAAAGGAAGGAAATTTGTGTACAGTTATCATATTTCATTCAATGACAGATTGGTACGCATTTCGCATTTGCTTGATCTGCACTGTTATCACTACCAACTATCAAGCAAGTCCTGTCCTCCACCCCCCACACACACCCCAATTTTCTGCTTACTAAATAAAACCAAGGAAATTAGATTTACATTTGTATCCACTCCTTGCAAATGTAGGTCTACCAATTTACAGTTCAGGACTGGACAATAATCAAAACATCATCACAGGAAGTCATGTAGGCGTTCTGCTTGAATGAAAACTTAAAGTTCTTCAAGTAAACCAGTAAACCACCACCTCTTGCTGGAAAAAGTGCAGTAGAGAGTTAATGTCAGATAAAGCAACAAATTGCCGTTGTTTAAGATTTTTTTTTTTTTTTTTTTTTGTACTTTCAGGAAGGTGGAATGTACAATTTACTTACAGTCAAGCAAAGAACAACGCAGCCAGCAGCTCCAGGAAAAGGGCATACCAAAATTGCAAGTTGTGAAACTTCGGACCATCAATTGAACAAGAGAGGCAGGCTTGCAGCTCCATTCATCGTGAATATTGCTTTGCTACAATTCTTTCAGAAAGGCAGAACAAGTGGACCACAAATTGTGCCCATGAGTTGTGTTAATCAGAAAACGATGTAATTAAACATCGCATTAATCAGAAGACACTTGCACACGTGGATATGATCTGGACCTATTTAGCATGTTCACTAAACTATTGCGCATGTGGCCGCCGGCCGCCGTAGGCGGAGAAGAGCGAAAGCCACTGGCTTCTTCAGACGCTGCCGCCGGGTGGCGTGGCGCCACTGACGTCTGGGGCCCGCGCAACTCGACCATCCAATGACAGTTATGGCCCACCTGCCAGAGAGTGACGAGGGCTCAGTGGGACCCAGCCACGGATCCGGGCGCGCCAAGAGAAGGGAGAGGCGGGAAAATCGCCGCTTGGTTATTCGCCCCCAATCCAGTCCCGCCTCGCGCCGCGTCCTCTTCTTCCTCCTCCTCCTCTTCTCCCCTGATTCGGAAACCCTAGCGAGGGTTCTAGACTCTAGAGCCTTCCTGGATTGGGATCGGAAGCCCGTTCATGGCGGCCGCCGCCGACCAAGCGCTGCTCGACCTGTTGCCCCAGATCCACGCCCTCTTCGCCGACCCGCTTCGCGTGGTAATCTGAAGCGATCCCCGCCTAGATGGTTCTTCCGTCTGATTTCACGCCGTCTAGCTACGCGAGGTTGTAGTCTACCTTGAGGGCTAGGTGACTCGATGCGATTTCTTGGGTTCCGTCCTGTTGGTTCGGTTGGTTGAGAGGCTCGCTTGAGTTAGGGTTTTGCTTCTTGATGTTTGGTATCAGCTCATTCTGGCTATCATTTCTGATTATGCTTGAAAAGTTGGAAATTGAACTGGAAATGAAACATGTGTGCTAGTTCCCTGTCGTTCCAGGTGGACTCATCTTTCATTCCGTTTATTCTGCGGGATAAAAGATGCTTCCCTTTTTGTTTCATTGATGCTTAATTATTGTATGGATTTTAGAACCCCTTTTAATTCATTTTTTTTCTTGACGGCTAGCTAAAATTTACCATTAAACTTGTCAGTGTACGTTGAACTGAGTAACTGATTGACTTATTTCACCCTGGAAAACTCACCAAGCATGGGGTAAGGAAATGCCGAATGAGGTTGCATTGTTCCATCAGTTAATTCAAACGAGTGGTTAAACAATAGTGTGTAACTCAAGCTCCAAACGACGAATCGATGAACTGTCTTCTCACTTGAGATTCTTCTAACCTGTTTAATGGTTGCTCCACTGACCATTGTTCATTTTGTTTTTTCCCATAATGGGAGACCCTGATTTAATTTAAGAAATGGAAACGACGTTGACTTTCAAAGTTTGCAGATGATTTGTCAGTTGTATTTTTTATCTGGTGGCTAACGTCCCCACATTCTATATGTGCTTTTCTAACAGGTTTCATACAAATGGCTCAGTCGGAACTTTTCTATATCATCAAATGATGCCAAGAGGTAATGGTTTTCTTTCTATATATATTTCCCTTTGAGAACTGTACCACCATGACCATAACTAACTAGTCATTGCTTATGTCAGGTTGCTTCAGGAGTTCGTCAACAAACGTGGAACTGATCTCCATGCAATTTACAGTGTGTCCGGGTGGTTAAAGAATAGTCCTGGAAATTATTGTGTAAAACTCACTTCAGGCCCTAAACTTGAAGGTAACGTGTGAGAGCAGTTTTTCTATGGTGCAGTTTCCCAACCTAGCAATTGTTCTGACAAAACTCTCCAGGAATTAGATTTAAAATGTAGGGTTTTTTTTCTCTCCATTCTCAGTGATATATTTGTATATGGTGCCACCTTGTTTGCTAATAACTGTTTTCGTTGTATGCAGAAGTGCAGCAAGATTTTGAAGATTCTTGCTCAGTTCAGGTTTACAGTATCCAGGCTTGTATTCCAAAAGATACTGCTGTGCTTTGGAATCCTGAATTTGTTCAGGCAGAGGAGCTTTTCAGCCAGCCATTTGATGAAGAGAACTGTTTGAGAGATAATAGGTATTTCTTTTTTAATCCCATTTCCCCCAAAAATCATATGTAAATATACATGCAAGGGAAATGTAAGAGAAGACATAATTAGGTGAGGATATATCATATATGTCTATGAAATGGGTGAGAGAGTGGGCAATGTTACATAAAACAGGAAATTTTTAAAGAGAACTGCCTGATGCACATTTTAGGTTTACAAGCATGTGAATGGGGCCACTTAATTCCTTGATCAGGATTCTGAATTTGGTAGTTTTTCTCCATTCATGCACAGGTTCTGTGGTGTTTTGAATTCTTTTGTGAAACGAACTGCTAAAGGGAAGCAAGTAAGCTCATTGCCACCAAAGCCTATAAATAGTGTTGTGGCAGCTCCACAGTCAAAACCTAGTAGTGCTCCAAAAGAACGGCCTGTTACAGGTCGGCATCAGGGTTTAGTTGGAGCATCCAGTCCAACAAAAGGAACAAGCATCAAGGATGAGAAGGATAATTCCTCAGTCTTGGATAAAGCTGCTGATGCTCCTGTTGTTAAAGAATCATCAATTGCTGTGCATGCTAACATGAACAAATCGCAGAATGGAAAGGCCCTGCCCAGTAATGGTGGATCATTGGCTACCATGTGGGGCCGTGCATCTGCAAAGCCCAAGACTCCAGCTACCACTAATTCCACAGCTTTACCAAGTGTTGCTGGTATTGTCTCACAGAACCTTCATATTTCAACCCCTGTTGCCTTACTTTCTTACTTGTTAATCTCCAATTTCTATCTGTCTACTGATGTAATTCAACTCTGATACATCAAGTGTATGGCTGGAATTCTAATGTTGCTACTATTTTCAGTTACAGCCGACGCACAGATATGTGCAAAAGAAGCAGATGCTGCTGATAGCAGTGATGACGATCAAGGTGTACACTACAAGAGGGGCTCTAATGCTGCAAATAGCAGAAATAGAAGGGCATTTTTTTATTTTTCAGATGATGATGAAGAGGACAATGTTGTAGCCATTGCATCTCCTGAGCCACCAGAACAGTGTGCCCCAAATATTCTTATTGAAGCTGTTCAGGACAACAACCAAAAACAAAAGAACTCAGAAGAGCTAGTGAACAATGTGAAAGTTTGCA
The DNA here is from genome assembly GCA_036346415.1 of Raddia guianensis. Lineage (NCBI taxonomy): Eukaryota > Viridiplantae > Streptophyta > Magnoliopsida > Poales > Poaceae > Raddia > Raddia guianensis. The sequence goes on from CM070534.1 coordinate 34,447,757, forward strand.
AAAGAGGGACAGATTCTGAATTTACTCCTGAGTGTAAAACCAAAAGTAATAAAACTGTCAACCATTCTGGAATTACCTTAAAAGAGAAGAGCGATGATCCACCGGTCGATAACAATAAGCAAGATCATACTGCTGAGACTGCTTCCACCTCACCGAAAAGAAGGAAAGTTTTGAAGACTCGCATAGATGAGCGAGGAAGAGAAGGTAGAGTTGTACTCTTTGCCTGTGAAACATTCTATGCATTGCTTTGTCATTCTGATTTTATTTGCTTAGTTTTACTGTCTTCTGCAAATGCAATGAAATTTAAATTCTCATTATTTTTCTACTATGTTAAATTGTCACCATCCTATTAATATGGCGAAATGTGGTAGTTATCAACACAATGAATGTTTTGTACAATCAGTTTAATTTATGGTTGATCAACATGTAAGATTGAACAAAGAATGATTTTTTCCGATGTATTTTTTTGGATGCTTCGGTGCAAAGTCAAGAAATTATTTTAAGGTGCCACTGAACTTGTGTTCCATAATATTGTTTTGTCATGCATCATATATTTGCACTTGCAGTTTTCCTTTTGCTTAATTCCCATTTTTTTTCTATGGCCACATGATCATATTTTTTTCTATGGCCACATGATTCTTGATCCCTTAAAGCTTTGCTTATGTTCTGTTTCGTTATTTCAGTAACTGAGGTTGTCTGGGAGGGTGAAGTGGCAAGTGATAAGGCAGAGAAGAATGTGGCCATAACTGATGTCGTTAGCAGGTAATAGACTTTTTTCCTGCATTGTTTTAAATTTCTTGATGATTCACTGTTTATATTCATTTGTTTTTTCAAATGAGCAAATAAATTATACCATTTTGCTATAAATGACCTTTTATGTTTAGTTCATTAGGGGCATCCTCTTTGGTTCGCGGTTTAGTTCGGTTTGGTAGGATGCTTGCGATATTCACATGGATAGAGCTTTGGGCCATGCCTGTGCTAGCCGGCACGACAACAGCCCGCGGTGCCCTTGTGTTGGGCTGGACCTTGCCGGTATGCCAGCCCAACCCGGAATGACAATGCGGTCATGCCATGCCAGCCTTTTTTGCAGTGGCTCGAGGCATGGTGGGCTCGTGCTGGGCCAGCCTTGCATGGCCTAACTTCAAGCACCATATCTGAAGCCCTTTAGTTCTTCTGATAGAAGCTTTCGCGGGTGAATGTGTTGAAGGTGCATAGAAATATAATGTTTTTTTTTGTCATTGACCCCAAATTACCCTAGAAAATCAGTTCAAGTTAAATCGACACTTGCATTGCTTTATATGCCAATTTGAATGTCTCTGGCTTTGGAACTTTTAATATCTGAACCTGGGGCTTCCTGCATGAACAATAGTATTGCAATTTGCAATGTGGAAGAGTTTTAGGGGAAACAAAATCATTCTTTGTTTGATCACTTTGAAAAACATGTTATTTTCGAATCTCTCCAATGAACCCAAAAAAGTAGTCTTGACTATATGTACATCATCCAACTACTGCACTGTATAAATATTTGAAGTTATATATTATGTATAAGATTGTTTTCTTTGATAAGCCGATCTGCTAGTGGTATCCAGAAATAAGTAAACTACAATGAAGTTGTAGCTCATTATGCTACTTCCGAGTTGAGGTCTAGTTGTTTTTTATTATCATAATGTTGAATGGTACCTAGATCCTTTTGTTATCTTTTTGTACAATTACTTGGTTTTTTATTCAATTTCTTGCAGCTCTGTTGTAGCTTTGGGCACATACAATGATGCAAACAAGCTATCTAGTATGAGATGTAACATTTTTTCTTGACTTGCATTGATATTTTACTCTTGTCATTGCTCATTTAGATGTCTAAACAGCTTTAGGTACTGCATTATTTTTTGTTTAACTCCCTATTAAATCAATCAACTTATTTAACCAAATCGAACCCTACTGATATTTCTCCTCCTTTCCTTTTTCTTTCAGGCCAACTCTTCCAAGCAAGCCACAAGCCGCAAATACCGACAGAAGCAATGCTTCGAGTAAAACAGCTGGCAGCAAGAAACCTGCCAAGGCTGGTACCAAGCAAGGGAACATAATGTCATTCTTCAAGAAGGTATAGTCCTGCACGCTTATCTGATGGATTTGTTGAGCAAAATGTCTGTTGTTCCACTGGCTTCGACAGTTCAACTCCCCCAGACAGCTGAACCCAGCTCTTCGCCTCTACCTGAAGATCAAGCAGGTCGAACAAGGATTCCACCCTTCATTGTATCATTTTGTTGTACTATCAAGTAGTATTGATCTAATTAAACAGGCAGAATGCTTCAGAAAGCATAGGTTCACTTCCTGTACATATACTGTCATCAGTCATTGTGAGTGCACAAGAAGAAAATGCCTGGACATGCTTCTGCATGGTGAAAGAAATTTGCTGAAGATGCATATGGTAAACCGTACGATTTCTGAAAATTTTAAGGGCTTGTTTGGTTCGTAACCCTCACTAGCCATGCCAATGAATGGTCATGACCAATTGATGGCATAACCTTTTGTTGGTAGTTTTTTGAGTTGTTTGGTTTAAAACTAATTGAGGGTAGCCAAATTTTAGTAAAACAGGTGGTATGTTTGGTTGAATACCAATTGAAAATATGCCAATTGTTCTTTCGGTCAAATAAAATCATATAAACTCGTATAAAATTTAATAAATTCAAAAATATGCAAATAAAATTTAATTACAAAATAAAAATACATAATACATCATAAAAAATTGAAAAAACCGTTCCAAAAATAAAGAAAAATAAATTACAAAATGCAAAAAAATATAAATAAAAAAATATAAAATATAGAAAAATGGGTTGGTTAGAATTTTATATGAATTATAAAATTTGTTTCACATAATTTGGACACCGTATGAAATATATATGAAAATGAGAAAACTAAAATCGATTTTTAATCAACTGCGTACCGTTGTTAGTCCTACTGCTGCATGCATGGCGAGTGTGTGTCTGCGTGTGGGGCCGGCTTGCATGGCGAGCGCGTGTCTGCTGTTTTGGACTTTTGGTGCGGCAAGATGGCGAGATGGCGAGCGATTCGCCATCGTTTTGGCGGAGCCGGCAGTGTAAAAAATTTGGCATGGCTAGTTTTTTCGTTGGCGTGCTATTTGTTGGCTACAAATCAAATGATAGCCAAATCATTTTGGTAAGCCAAAATTTGGCATGGTAAATAAGGGCTACAAACCAAACACATCCTAAATTAATCCCGTTAGCTTCAGGTATGGGTGCTGCATGGCATGGCATCGGAATGGGATGACTGTACTGGCACGCTCTGACACAGGCACTGTGCAGCACCTGCTGCTGCACGTTCGTCTGCATTCCCGCCGTGGCTGATGCCTCAGGTCAACCTTGGAGCGTCTCGTTAGAAATTTTAAATGCACGTTCCGTAGCATTATTCACTGCATATTTTATTTATCTTTCTAAAATTGCTTTCTATTTTACACTGAACTCTTAAAAAATTCTTTCACCAAATATTCTATCCCTATAAACTATTTTTACAAAAAAATATTTCTGTAACGTAAACAATCTATCACCATTCACCAAACTACCTGCCGTTCGGCTTCAGTGATAAAAATGAGAAGTAAAGGAGGTGCCATTGCCGAACGCTGCAGCTCTGCACAACGCAAGCCATCAGCCATGGGAGGAGTGGGACGCAAGGAAAGCGGTACTGGCTGCATGATGCTGTCTAGTGGTACTTGCAGCTTGGTTGGGTGATCCAATCCACGTCGAGTTGGAGAAGACAAGCAGTAGTGTTTTATTAGTGGAGCGTTTCAGCTTGTCATTAAGCTTCGGCGCGTTCGTGCGCGTTTCGATCGTTTGGCTACTACACTAGTACTTATCATGATGCTGCCCACGGCCACGGCGGCATGCATGATTACACCACGCTCGCTGCGTTTTTGCCGAGCCAAACCTAAACGACAACCCAGCTTGTCTCGATGATAAACTAGAGGAGAGCGTCCATCATCGTCGAGGGGTGGCTTAAGATGGCAGCGAAACAGGGCAAGCAAAGGGAATTAAAGGTTTGATGCGTGAGAGATCACGAAAGCTCCTCTCGACGTTTTATTGTTATAGACAGGCCGGAGACGTGAACGTGCCACCTCTGCTATTTCTTTCTCGTTAACAAGTAGCACCAATATATATTTTTTTGAAACGCTATGCTTCGGGTTCAAGATGTTTTAGCTTGGCTAGTATTTTAAAGAGCGTCTCTTACAATACCAAGTCATCTAGTTATAATAAAATGCATCAACATTTTATCGATGTTACCACTTTGCTAGATCCCTTGGTTTGGTTGCACCTCGTAGCATCAGACATATGAAGGAAAACTGACCATAAAAAATAGCGTTTCACTCAAGCGCAATATTTTAATTGACACTACTGCTTTATTTTGGTCCATTTGATTTTATCGAAATGATATTTATTTTTGACAAGCGCAAAGATTTTTCATTCATTCAATACATCTTTAGAAGGGTGTACTAGTTACAACATTAGACGTCCCCGCGGAAGGATGAGGACCACTCGGATACATTCAAGGCATGCCAAGCTCTCGAAGTAGTGTTGTTGTGCTTCTTCAACGGTAGTTGTAGTCAGAGTGCTAATAATAGACTATGTACTACTTGACCATGTATTTTGGTATTCTTGTAAGTTTTTTTTGCGTTGTGCATATCTTCGGACGTAGATGTCGGAAAAAATTCCATTATGTAAAAAAGAAAAGAGAAGGGAAGAGGATAGAAGACTAGCTACTAAACTAAATTAATTTTCAACTGATTTAAAGATGAATACTAGTACGTATAAGTTTATATTAATTTTATAGAGTATGCTATAATTAATCTATTTAAGATGTCTATTTATTATCTATATATATAACATAAATATTTTTTCTAGTCATTGGTTTGTCATAAACATTGGCTGACTACACGTTAGTGACGCTCTATTGATGAACTTTTTGGCTTCGAAATGCTATAAAAACCATATGCCATGATCATTATGATATACTAAATATGGTCGTACTAATCGTGTACATGATGACGCAGGGAAGAGCGGCGCATCCAGTGATTTGTCCAACCCATGCTCGGTTTAAAAATACTACTACTGTATATATACACAGCAGAGGATGGCCATCGAAGCCTGCACACTGGGTAACTGGGTCCCTCCCCTCGTCGATGCGTGCATATGTATCCGTATCGCCACACCGCCCACACGCTGCACTCCTCAGGATCTGCTTTTGTCACGCCCATGGGCCCACCGGACCCATGTCACACGAGGCCTTTACCTGGGCCCACGGAAAGGGCCACGTCACCGTGTCGTGCCGTGTAAGAAAATCCTCTTGCCCCTTCACGTCGGAGTTGACGGCAAAGTACTACTCATCGTCGACGGCCACAGTGCCTTGTTAATACTATCACTGGCTCGTAATCGCAGGCTCATCATTTCTGCTCGGAGAAAGTACTAAAGGATAGTCATAGTTGAGAACCAAATAGATTATGTTTTAACTCAACTTTAGTGAGCAGTAACCAATCATGCATTGAAGCGTGTGGCGAGTTTTAGTACATTCTCTTCAGCCAGTTCAAGAACAACATCTGTATGGAAGAAACGACAATAAGCCATAGGTCGAACCATATAAGTTCAATTAACTCAACTTACGAAACAACGTACCCAATTTACCTAACAACATAAGATTATGTACGTTTTTTTAAAAATCCAGCCGTAGGTCATGGTTACAGGTGAAATAGACTTTGTTCAATAAAAAAAATGTCATGTGGATTGACATGTAAGCAAAATAATCATGTAGACCGTCACGTCGGTTAAAACCACTGGGTTCGATTGGTTAAGGAATTAAATTGGTGTATTTTTAATACCATGGACCGATTTAGTCATCGAGTGATAATTTAGGAACAAAATCGATTTTTTTCTAAAAAAGTTGTGGTACCTCCATAAGAAGTTTGAAGAGCTCAAAAGATTGTTAAAAAGGTTTTTGGGAGCTTTTATAAAAAAAAATAAGGAAATTGAGACGAGTTGTAAACACACATATCACCATTCGCGCCCTTAAAAATAACTAAAACCATGAATAATTAGATTATCACAATCAAACAGCATCAGTCCAGTGGACGTGTTGCATATATGGAGCAGTGTCATGTGAGTGTGTGCTACATTCAGCTATATACATGCATGTGCATTGGTGCAAGCTGAAGAGGAGGACGACACGTCGAAACGTAAGAGGAACTGACAGAGGCCGGCTTTCCAGAACACAGTTCCTCTTCTCCCATTGTTGGACCATGCATGCATCAGTAATTCTTCCATGATTGATATAATCCATGACCCAAATATACATGCATGGCTTCCTATAACTTTGCACAGCTACCTTTCATAGGCCTCTCATCACACTCATTGACTGTTTTTCTTACAATGAAAAACCGATGTATTTCTCCTTCCGAACAAGCGTCATACCGAAATTAATCTTCTCACGTACTTTGCGAGTGTGTTAGACAGTTAAAGCATCCCAACATCCCTCCATACCTTCCTCTATGGAGATGCTCTTAGAGGAGCTCATCTGCATCCGCTCGTCACCTCAGGTAAGCAATGACAAACCTTTTGTCTGATCCTTTTGCTATTTTTTTATGAGCTAAACTTTGAGAGCTTTTTGATATAGCTTGAAGAATTGAGCATACCTCATTTGATTTGCTTTTATAGCTTTGGGACATAGTGCACCTTCAAAGACAAAAAAAGAGAGAGAATGAATTGAAAAATACTAGAATGTTTACATTTTTGAGACGGGAGACAAGCAAGTTTGTTCTCTTCAACTTATCATCTCATTTACGTGCTTATCCCTGAATTAAAAAAATCAAATGATTTTCCTTTCGTAATCCTTTTTTCATTTTCAAACCATGTATGCCAATTTCCTTAATTAAGTCACGAAGCATGTCAAACTTTCTAAGTTATCTTAAAAAACTTTCGAAGTTCAGCTTCTAACAGAGTAAGATCATCCTTAACAGTCTCTAAATAGTGTTTTACAGGGTGATTTAAAGTACTGTTGTGTGTTGGGGATGCTATAAAAAAACAAATAACATAAAGTGTATAATGGATCAAAAGTGTCAGGTGGTTGCCGATATATCTATCTATCCAGGAAAAAGACGACGAAATCTGGGCCATTACTAGCTCCAACTTTGCATGCTACATGCAAGTTCCATGCCTGGGACATATGAAATATGCCAAAACTGTGAACTCTTTTGCATAAATCTACCTATGTACGTACCTATAAGCCATGATCTGCTACGCCTCAATCATGGGTTTGGCAGCTCTTGCGTGATTACGCATGCAGGTATAATACCATCCCAAGATCACGTGCCTTGCAGTCTAAGCATGGTGGCTAGCTAGCAAATCCTGTCTTAGCCTCAGTTTAGCATCGACGCAAAGCTAATAACCATAATTATCCAGTATCCGGACTAAGATCATCAATAATGCTAGGGCCAATCCACTGTTCATGATTTTTTTTACTATTCGTCCATAATTTTCTTTTTTATATTTTGTTCACTGTAGTGTTTATAGCAACCAATAACCAAAAGTGTTTTGAGACATCCCACCATTAGGGATCCATCTCCAACGTTAGCCATAAGTTGGGAATTCTATCCACTATTCACACTTCTTTTCACTATTTATCTATATTTCTCTCTTATATTATATTCGCGACAACGCTTAGGGATTGCTACAATGATGGGATAGCGTTCGTAGAAAAAAAAGAATAATCGTAACATCACTGTAGAGCTTAGGGTTCAAGGTCCTTGTTAGCACCAAAATTGGGTTCTTAGCATGTCAGTTGATTTGATCTTGCAATCGACAAAAAAAGATGTAATCAGTTTCAAATAGCCAATGAGATCTTAAAATATTGAACCTAGAACAAATGGAGACATATCCAAATAAGGGTAAAAAGATAAGAAAGCTACCATCTTATATATAATCTAAACTAGTAGAATTAAGAGATAAATCTACTATCAAGATAATAGAATCAACGAGACAATAGAGTAAAGGTAAATAATCTATTACTAAGCTGATGATCAACTCAGCGATACAAAGAAGGATAAATAAACTACAAACTAGCCGATGAAATCAACTAGCACGTAGAACGAAAGGTAAACGATCTATCGGTCGGTTCTAACGTGACTAGCAAATAGAAAGTAAAATCAAGTAGGATGATAGAACTGAATTGAGATATCACTTATCAGAGGCGTACCTGGAAGCCAATCGAAACACAATGTGTAACAAGTCGATCAAAATCTAGAATACAACAAAACTACTTTAAAACTAGACCAAAACAAAAGTGGATGATAATTATAAAAAAAATAGATTTGTATTGATTTTTATTACACGACCATAGGCTAACTATTTATAAAAAATAACGTATTTTCTGTGTATAGTATTCGACCTAAACTCGTATCAAAACTCTTTCTATCTATGACTTGACCAGCTACGATCAAAACTCCTCTCTTTTTTTTATCCAAGCCGATCTTTCCGTAGTTGGTACATATATCTCCAACTGACTTAAATCTTTCTTTCTAGTCTGCATCGTCCCCACACGTAACAAGCTGATTCTAGAACCTTCAAGAACTATTGGTTATGTTCAATTTTTGGTGTTAACAGATATGGCTAAGATGTCCGATGAGCCCGGTGCCCTAGCTAGTACTCCCTTGATTCCCTGCGTTTGTCTATAACACACTATGCACTGATAAAGAAAGTAGTAGTTGTTAAAAAAAATGCAAAAACCATCGTACCTCTATTTAATAATATATTACAAATACTTTTTTCTTACTAAGCATTTAGAACCCGTTCTTTTCAGCTTAACAACTTAACAGTTTAACGGCTTATCTACGTTTTAAAAATACATATGCTTTAAGTTTTTTTTATTATGTTTTTTCGTTGTTTTGAGGGTGGATTCTAACGCTTTAAAAAGCAAGTTAAACGAAATGGATCCGAATCTCGAGACTATCTCGAGAAACTCTTAAAATTCAGTTATTTCAGCCGTTCAGATCAGCTCAAAAGAACAGGATCTGAATTAGAGATAAAGAGTGAAAACATCACAATAACTGTACTCTTGATATTCTCAATGGGCAAACATTGTGAAACATATTTTTTTCAAACTAGCAAAACCGAGGAAGTAATTATTAATCTTTTTTTTGAGAAAAAAGTAATTATTAAACTAGCCAGTAAGTAGTACCACAATATTCAGCGGTGCAAGATCGATCAAGATAACACCGAATTAAAAACAAATGCTCAATCGTGATTTGTTTAAGGATATACACATTGAAATCCGTGCGTTCTTATGTATGATTTGTGTGCATGGTGAGGTGGACTCTTTCCCTTTTGCCCTGTTTCGAAAATTATTGCATTGAACTCGTGGTGAGGCTTCGTCGGCTGGTCAATTAATCGTGCGTGTTAATTAATTTGCAGATTGAAGATATCCATGCTTTAGGAGCGCAACCAGTTGGAAGCTCGGCTCGTCCATAAACTAATTTGTTGAGCTGAGTTGAATTAATAATTAATCCCCTTTGGTTTGCTAGTTTGCACGGGTCATTCTCGTTCTCGCTTTAGTCGATCTCAACTAGCTAGCTAGCTAAAAGTCTTGCATTAATATAATCGGATCTAGATTGTGTTTTCCCTTTAATTGCGATGTAGACCTTTGAATTTACAAAGTGGTCGCATTCTTCTTTAATTTGGAAATCTTCATTGCGTAGAGTCGGTGCGTATATACAGTGCGTCTGTTGCAAAAAAAATTCTTTTTTTTAGACTTGCAAACAAATCACTCAACTGAGCTCCACAGCCGGTCTCCAATCGAACTTTTGAGTATCATATCGTGGTCCCTCTCTACTGGTAAAACTCTACGACACCAAGCACAACACGACATATGTACGGATCAAACATTCAATCTTGTAAAAAAAATCGAACGCTTGTTTTAAACAATGTCAACTTGTTTCAAATATATGCAATGTGCTATTGGAACATACATTTATTATATCACGAACATTTGGTTGTACATGTTGGAACATGTTCTACTGGTGAAACATGTAACATAAAGTCGTCGAAAGAACAAAACAAGTAAACTAGTAAACTACTATTAATTGGAGCGTGTCAATAAAACTAATGGAACATGCGAAAAAACCGATGAAAAATATTATGTTCCACGGTGAATAGATTTTCCATGAGAAAAAAGATGCTTCGACAAGCAAACTCGAATATTCTATACGTACAAGTATGATGTTTTAAAGATAAAAAAATAATGCATCTCTTCTTCATCACCTTTATCCTAAAAACTGGCGAGTTTTCCGTTGTTATCGTCAGATTCAACCACCTAGCTCGTCAAATAGGAAGTGGATCAAGTGATAGAGGGAGAAGGACATGCATGGATAGAGATACAGTTAGATCTGGCAATCAAGCACCAGCATCGCCGATCAGAAAGAGAGAGGGGATAGCAAACAGCCATGGCCAATATAAACAGTACCAACAACATTTAGAGAGAGCGAGGAGGAGGAGGAGGTAACTCGTCAAATCTACAGCGGCAGCAGTGAGCTGCGGCGGGGACGACAGTCGTAGCAACTAGCAAGCCGCACGACTAGCAAGCTGAGCGACAGCAGCGAGCCGTGATGACGGCAACAGTAGCACAGCAAGCCGCGCGACAGTAGCGAGCCGTGGCGACGGCGACAGCAGCGACAAATACCAACAAAAAGCGCGAGATACGGAGAGAGTAGACAACGAGCAAAAAGTTGTGTGAAGAGTACGCTGACACAGTGTGAAAGTGCATCTAGGCCTTTATAAGATTCTGGTGATAAATGTCAACCAGTTAATTAAAAGGTCTAATAAAAAAATTTTGAGATAAGTACAGGTTTGACGTTGAAATGAGGCTATGGATATGCACTACAAGAATCAGCACAAATCTCGAGGACCAGAAACCCTCGATAAAGGGGAGAAAACCCTCGGGACTAAGCGTTCTCGAGGACCAGCCCTCGAGAAACAGCCCTCGGGACTAGCCACTCGAGAAAGACAGTGTTTCTCGAGGGCTTAGCCCTCGATAAATACATTTCTCGAGTGCCGTATATTAACACTCGAGAAACGTGGCTGCGCTGACGGTAACGGCGCGGGAAACTATTTCTCGAGTGCTAAGCCCCCGAGAAATGTTAGGGGCCCACCTCGCAGCGCGTCAGGAGGTATGTCTCGAGAGCCGACGCGCGGGCTTTTATCGAGGGCCCGACCCCCGATAAATCTGACCAAGTTGGGGTATCGAGGGCTTGGCCCTCGAGAGCTCTTTTCTAAAAAAAAAGAAGAAAATTCATGGAAAACCAAAATCCAGAACATATCACAAATTCACAATACATATCCCCAACATACATATATCCCCAACATATGCCATACATACACAACATCCCCAAAATATATATATTCCAATATATGCACAGCAGCATCAGCACCCATGTCCTTCCACTTTTCACATACACAGTCCAAATTCATACATCTCGATCATACATATACCTAAAACAAGCAAAAGACCAACCATTTTCGCCCTATTGTTGCGGTGGCGGCGGCGGCGGCGGCGGCGGCGAGGGGAAGTCGAACAGCGATGTGCCGCCATCTCTCATGAGCTCAACAAACCCTACACCTTCGAGGTTTCCGAACTCGGCGCCGTAACCCTGCTGGGAGCCATCGAACTGCTCATGTCTTCGAGGAGGTAGAACCTTGGAAGCAGAAGTGGCTGAACCCTGTGGCAGAAGTGGCCCAATATCACAAATATCCCAAATATCAGGATGGCCTAATATCCTAAAATACTTACCATGTCAGGATTGTTGGCCCATGGTCGCAGCATCCCTCGTGCCTGCCCTTGACCAAAATAAGGAGCCTGGCTTGCATGCCCACTTGAGCTCGCCTGGACATTTTGAAGAGATAAATAATCTCATCATCAAAAGAGATGAATATAGGTTTCGCTTTGTACTTACCCCCAGATACCTCTGCCTGGCCTCGATCTCGTCCATCCTCTCCCGGTCTCTTCGACGTTCCTCTTGCAAAGTCCTTACGCCTCCGAGCAGGCTAGAATCAATCTGCCGGTCCTCCTCGTGCTTTAGCTCAGCTTCATTGCGGACTCGTGTCTCAAACGCCCTTCGAGTCTCACGGGGTTCGTGCCTAGTCCTCTCCTCGGGCATGTAATCCACCGCCCTACACAACAAATTGTAGTGGTTAATCCAAAACAACAAATGGACTCGAATGCATGAATCAAAAAGAAGTCTCACCTCACGTTGTCCCCACCGATCGGCAATTTACCGTGCGCCTTCCCGCCCATGTGGTTGTATATCAATTCAGTGTCTAATTCTGGGTCGGCCTCCGGATTGCTATCGGTGCCATGCACTTGACGATATGCATCACAATATTGATCCTCCGTTCAGTTTAGTACTAGTTAGGAAAACTGAGTTTGTAATAGTAAAAGTCTATAACGTGTACTAAGTACTCACAATCCAAGCCTCGTGAGAGGTCCAACTCCGTGAGTTGCCTTGTTGCGCCGGCTTTGTCTTAGCCTTCTTGAAGGCCTCCAAGAAACTTAGCAGCCGCCCAGTCTTTTTCTCCTAAAACATGGAAATAAATATTATTATTGTCAATTGGAGAGTACAAGGTATTGTGAAAATTAGAAATAACCTCTTTCTTCTTGAATAACGAGAAGGAGTATCTTTCTGTGTATTTCTTGTAGTTCTGCTTAGCCTGGTTTTTCTTCTTGGTTTCTGACACCGCCTTGTACTCGGGCTACCCCAATTAATCGCCAAGCGCGTCCCAGGCGTCCTCGCGATTCGAGCCCAGTCAGACGGACGCCATACAGTAGCGTCGAGTCTGATACATTCTTGGCCTTTGGCCATCGCCGAGTTTCACGCCACTCTCAAGCTGTAATACCAAAATCTTGTTGTGATGACATCAAAACTTTATCAATTAATTGAACTAGGTTTATTAGCCCTCACTGCAATGTTCCTTCACGGCATCAAGACGCCCATGGTAGATCGGTCATAGACCCGCTTCTTCGCCAGACGGTCAATGATGACTCATAGTCCTCCTCGATCCTGTTCCCATAAGGGCGAAACTCATGCTGAAATATTGAATGGAAAGTTAGTAACAAATTCAATAGTATAACATGTTCACACGAATGGATCCTTACCGGAAGTCTTAGATGCCTTTGCTCGGCAAACGTGTTCTCCCGTGCAGCCCTAGGCGGTAGTCCGCCATGTGGTTGCGGACGGCGTGCTCCTTCACCTACCATCCCGTGTCAATCTTGTCTCACGAGAGTTCCTAGCACATATCCAGTGGGTCTTGATGTCCGGATCGATAGTAGACAAGTTCTTTGCAGAAAACAAGGTTAGATGTTCACATTAACAATAACATGTTAATAGTTTAAATCATACCCGTCCCCATCGATCTCGATCGGGATCCTCGCATTTTGGGCTCTTGGGGCCCTAGGCACCCTGTTGCTCCCCCTTCTCCTTCGCCCCTGATGCTGCGAGCCCCCCGACTGGGAGCCCCTCGGCCGGGATCCCTTGGCCTCGTCCTCCCCGAAGCTGCCCTCCTCGTGCGTGTCCTCCTCGTGCGCGTCCTCCTCGTGCGCGCCCTCCTCCGCCTCGTCATCCCTCTGAGTCCTCGTGTTGTCGATTTAATCCCTGCACCATCCTGCATGCAGAAAATATACAAATCAAATTGCATAACAAATTACCCAAATTGCATATAAAAAGTAATGAAGTGAAATTAAAGAAGAATGTAAAAAATACCATGTAACTAGAAATAGTTTGAATCAATATCTAGGGGATCTGCATTGATATCGTAAGGCTCCTCCTCGTTCGCGGGTTCATTGTTATCTTCATCAACATCCATTGCCTCAACTTCTTGTTCTTCTTCAACATCCGTGTTGAATGAAGCTCTTAGGTCATCAAGCCCGCCAACATCGACCACTAATCTGTCGTCTATTCTATCGTCTTGTGTTGGTTCCTCGTAATCATGAAGTGTTGGATCTGGGCGACTTCTAACCTTGTGTACTACCCACCAAGACTTTAAATCATGATCTTTTTCTTTTCTCTTGGTAGCCTTTATTACACGTCTGCTTGGGTAAGGTAGATAATATACTTGCTCGACTTGGTTTGCGAGGACAAAAGGATCATAAGTCTCAAGACTAGAAGTGTGCTTGACCTCCACTAAGCCAAGCTTGGGTTCTCTCCGGACACCGTTAATAGGATCGAACCAATGGCAACGAAAAAGAACAACCGAGATCTCTTTGTCGCCTTCGAATTCGACTTCGATTATTTTCTGAATGATGCCATAATAATCCACCTTATCTTCATCCTCACCTTGACCTTCGCAAACGACATGACTGTTCACCGTGCGTAAATTGGGCTTAGACCTCTCAGATTCGTACTCCATGAAAAGCGAAAGCCATTTATGTCATACATCCCATGAACTTTGACACGTCTTCGACATCCATGTGACATGATACGAAGATCATTGTGCACACTAGGATTTTCATTACACTGTGTAATATCAGGTGAAAAGAGTTAAAAAAGGAATGATCGTGACATAAACACTTAAAACATATGATTGTGTGGAACTTACGTATCGCCAAAACCAGTTCAAAAAATTTGGACGCCCGTTACCACCACCATTTTGCTTTAGTTCTCGTAACTCGTCTGAGTTGGGGCGGTTCCCTAATCCTTTCCATTGCTCTTGCACGAATTCGCTGAAATAAAATTGTTTTTCACTTAGATTACTTACAGAAATAGGTGAGGAAATGACGTGGGTGTTTGACTTACTTTTGAACACTCTCGAGTTCTCGATGTTGTCAAAATGTATAATAGTGCAACAAGCCTATCTTGATCTCGCTAACTCACGTTGTAAAAGCCTTCCACAGGTTTCCTTGAGCAATGAACATTTCTAAGTCCGAATCAATCTTTCGTTTAGCTGGATAGTACCTAGGCACAGAAATGTTCACATTGTGTTCCCTCGCGAGATATCTGTTTACGAAGTTTGATACCTCTTGAATGTAATAAGCTTCTGCTATTGATCCTTCAACACGAGCCTTATTTTTCACATTTGCTCGCACGGTTTTCAAGCGACGTTCCACCGGATACATCCATCTTCCTTGAACGGGCCCACCGAGCCTTGCTTCTTGTGCTAAATGGACCAGAAGATGCTGCATTGGATTAAAGAAGCCAGGAACATATATTTTTTCTAACTTGCAGACGAGCACTGCTGCATCTTTCTCAAGTTTTGTTACATCTGTCTTTCTCAGCGTCTTCGCACTTAACTTCCGATAAAAGAAACTTACTTCAGCTATCACTAGCCAGACATCTTCAGGAACATAACCACGAAAAATTATCGGTGCGAGGTCTTGAATAAAGATGTGAAAGTCGTGGCTTATCATAATGTATCTTTCCTGATACATCATCTACACCGCGGATGAAACATGACGCATATCCGTCGGGAAATCTAACCTTTTCCTTGAACCACTTGAAAATATCTTACTTCTGCTCCTTAGTTAAACAGTATGGAGCTTTTGGTTTCAACCGTTGCCCTTCAATCATGTTGAACGATGGCCGCTCACATAGAACTTCACAGTCCAAGCGTGCTTTCACGCTATCTTTGCTTTTATCGACTATGTCGAAGTTTGTACACCAGATGGCCTGTGCAAAATTCGACTCCTGATGCATGACATCGACGTTGTCGCGCGAAGCAAATCATCTGCATAAGGAAGGGAGTAGAGACTAGATTTGTGCGTCCAATTATGTGTTTCCCCGAAATCCTTATATTTTCCATTTTCTCCAAGTACTAATGCTTCATGCCAGGCTTTCATATCAGCTACTCCCAAACGCCCACGTTTCTGACCTTTAGCTATTGTGTTTTTGCGGAAAGCACTCCTCTGTTTTCTGAAAGGATGCCCAGCCTCGAGAAAATCCCGATGACAATCAAACCAGCAGGCCTTGCCACCATGTTGCAACTGAAATGCCTTCGTATCATCCATGCATACTGGACATGAGAGCCGGCCGTGAGTGCTCAAGCCGGAAAACATGCCGTACGCGGGAAAATCATGAATTGACCACATGTAGGCAACCCTCATATGAAATTCTGAGTTGGTTTTCTTATCGTAGGACATTGCTCCATACTCCCACAACTCTTTCAGCTCTTCTACTAATGGCTTCAGAAATAGATCCAAGTGCTTCCCAGGATTTTTCGGACCGGGCACGAGAAGGGTAAGATACATGAACTCCTCTTTCATCAGTAGAGACGGCGGAAGATTTAGAGGGATACTGAAGACTGGCCAGCAAGAGTATGATCGGGCGTTCATATTGAAAGGAGTGAACCCGTCAGTTGCAATCGTCAGTCGCACATTTCTTGGATCAGATGCAAAATCTGGGTGCTTCTGATCAAAATGTTTCCAAGCTTCTCCATCAGACGGGTGAACCATTTCATCGGGCTTTCGTTTAGCATTCTTGTGCCACCTCATTTTCGTTGAAGTCTCTTCCGTCATGAAACACCGTTGTAGGCGTCCCTTCACCGGAAAGTAGCGTAGTACTTTCCTCGCCACAGTGGACCAATCTTATTGCCATCACTATCGGTGATCTCAACGTATCTTGACTCGCCACATTGATCACACCATGCCTTCCTCTCATCTTCCTTATAGTACAACATACAAAAGTTCGGACAATAATCTATCTTCTCATATGTCATTCCAAGGCCATCGACAAGTCGCTTGCACTCGTACGAGCTTCGAGGCATCTTGTGGCCCTCCGGGAGAGCATCGCACCATAAGGACAACAGCTCATTGAAACAAGCGATGGAGAAGTTATACTTGGACTTTAGTGCCATCATACGTGACACCCGTAACAGAATTGGGATTGTGGTTCCTTCATGTAAAGGTTGCTTAGAGGCTGACAAAATCTTTAAGAACTCGGACATTGTCGTTTGTGACTCCGGATCATCAAAGATATGACCAATGTCACCAACCATGTCCTCCATCCGGTCAACTTCATCGAAACCTTCACCGAGATCAGGTTCGGGTGGCGCCGGGATCGCCCGAGAACTCTCCCCATGATGGACCCACCGAGAGTAACCAGGCATGAATCCTTTCTTGAATAGATGGAACTCCATCTATTCCCGCGTTCTCTTCCAGCAGTTATTGCATTCCGCACAAGGGCAATGCACATATGCTGCTCTAGAGTCTAGCAACCCGTCAAAAGCACGAGTCACAAATTCCCCCGTCTTCTCGTACCATTAAATGCAGTGCTCCCGTTCTCCTTCCACCGTCATACATCCACCTTCTACTTTCCGCCATACCTTCTGGTCTGCACGAGTCGAGGGGTTTTACACATGGCTTGGGAAGGCTTCTAAACCCACCCACGAATGACCGCCTAGGTGCTATCTGTTGTGCACCCCTTAACCAAATACAAAATTTCGGCAGCATAACCCTAAGGTTCCCCGACAATTCGGGAACGTGGTTCACAACTCGTAATGGAACCCAACGAATCACCGTCCGGTACCTTCGTGTTGTGTCGTTCTTAACGGGTGACGTCTGCTAGGTTACATACACCATCAACGCATTTATCTAGCAATTGAAATATTAAGATTTAACGAACATTTCCACTAACAATTCGCAAAAGTTAGTAACATTTAACTACTAACATTTCCACTAACAATAATACAAAATTAACAATTCAATTTAATAATACCGACATAAAATTAATACATTATCAACAATTATCAATAATACAAATGGCACTAAAACTAATGTTTACAACACATAGTTCTCAATTAATTTCCATTCCTAATCAATATATCGTATGTCATTAGCCTTATTGTTAATCTCGAGGGTTTACGCACACGACCCTCGAGACTAACTACATTCAAACTTGAAAAGCCCGCGAAAGGATTTACCTTGACTTTGTAGGCGTCGACGATCGGCAATGGGAGGTAGGAGCAAGAAGGGCCGGCGAGGGAAGAGGGGGAGGTACGAGGGCTGGTGGAGGAGGGAGGTGGCGGCGGCCGGCTTCTGGACAGAAGGTCGGAGTGGACCAAGGAGAGGAGGGTCGTGGTGGAGTCTGATGGAGAGGCCGAGAGGAGCAAGGAGGGAGAGGTGGGCGCCGGAGAGGACAAAGAGGAAGCTCCGGAGACCGGCGGCGGCGTCGGTCGGTGGCGGCGTCGGCGTCGGCGTCGGCGTCAGCGGCGAAGCGGCGGCGGCGGCGGGCGATGGCGGCGGGCGGCGGCGACGGCGGCGGCGTGGTCTACCTAGGCGGTGGCGGCGGCGGCAGGTGGGCTATCCTAGGCGGCGACCGGCGGTGGGCTAGCTACCTAGGCGGCGGCGCTGGCGGGCGGCGACAAAAATGAGCAAAGACCGATCTGGATCGGGCCGGGGGTGGGGAAGGGTTTGGTACTCGAGGGCGAATTAGCCCCGATATAATTCTGTTGGGCAATTCTCGAGGCCGAGCCCCGAGTAATAGACGGAAGTTCGACGGCGTCGGCGTGCTGCCGCTTATATCGAGTGCCTTCTGTCAGCCCTCGAGAGATTATTATTTATCGGGGGTTTTTATCGGGCCCTCGAGAATATTTTCATTTTACTCGAGGGCTCCTTTTTGGCCCTCGAGATTCACGCTGATTCTTGTAGTGATGGTATGGATCCGGAGTACTAAAGTTCAACGACTTCGGTTTTATATTATAAAATTTTTCTTCTTTCTTTTAGTCTAAGGACATAGTCGTACTATTAAGAGGGATCCCGCAAAATCTGAGTTTTAGGCGTCATTTAGTGCTCACAAGAAATCTTTATTTAGTAAGGCATCCAAAATCCTAGACACAAAAATCTCAGCCCAATATTCAATTGTCAAACCGGACTGTCCGTGATCTGATACCGAACTGTCTGGTAACTCTGCGCCGG
Source organism: Raddia guianensis (assembly GCA_036346415.1). Lineage (NCBI taxonomy): Eukaryota > Viridiplantae > Streptophyta > Magnoliopsida > Poales > Poaceae > Raddia > Raddia guianensis. Next base: position 34,466,702 of record CM070534.1, read on the forward strand.
AGTATCTGGCCACTCCGCGAGTAGGACTCTCTGACTCAAGATTCCAAAAAAATACCTATTTTGCGGACAGTCCGGTCTGGACTGTCTGGCTTCTACGGATTGTTCGGCAGATTCTCGAGAGGGTTTCTCTGTCTTGAATTTGCTCGAAAATCCCATTTTGCAAACAGTCCGCTCCGGATTGTCGGGTTGGCTTGGAAAATTTCTCAGAGCTTTGTTTGACCCATGTTTGACCTTATCCTCTCTACCACCCGGACTATCTGGTCCTACCGACCAGACTGTTCGGTCGGTCTGTAAAGTAAACGCCTAGTTCGCAAGAGCTGACTATATACACAACTCACCTACTCCAAATAGCACAGGCCCGTTGAAAAAGGAAAAATCTAGTGCTCTCTCTCAACAAGCTCAAACCCTAGCTTCTCCCCTCCTTGCTCCTCGTGTGGATTTGAGGTTTGAGGGTTGAGAAAGCCATTTGAGTGCTCGATTTAAGTGTGAAGTGATCTTGTGAGCACTAGGGCCACCTCCAAGCTGCGATTCTTGCTGGATTTGTTACTTTTGGAGGTTGAGGACTCCTAGACGGCATAAGAGTCGCCGGTCAGCCATTGATGTACGGGTGGTTGGTCATCGGAGGTTTGTGAAGGCCGATTCTGCCTCCGCAAGGAAAAGATTCACTAGTGAAGCCAGTCATGAGTTCTTGGTGCAACGCCGGGAGGATTAGGGTCTTGGTGACCCGGGCTCAAGTGTGACCGAGCCTACCTCAACGAAGACGTAGGATCCACTCAAGGATCCGATCTTCGGGAATCAAATCTTGGTGTCTCCTTTCGTTTGCTTTCTCTCTCTTACTTGTAGATCTAGTTTGCTTGAGCATGATAGTGCTTGTGCTTGTGTTCAAGGTGCTAGTTCAGATTTTCTATGGTATTGATCGGGTTTTCGTGTTTGTGGTGTGCAGGTTTTGCTTGGATTTGACCAGGATTTGGGCCAAGTTCATTCTCCCTTTGTCCGACCGGACAGTTCGGCCTGACAGTTTCGTTGCGAAAAGGGAAAAGGTTTTAAACGCCTATTCACTCCTGTAGGCGACATCACCGGTCTTTCACAGTGCCCGATTCCACGGGACGCCTGATGCCAAGCTGACGGGGATCAGATGACGTTGATAGGAGCCTTAGATGACGAAGACAACAATAATTAGTACAGCAACCGATGATGGCCCGGGCGAGGCTTTGACCTCCAGCGCTGAGTAGAGACGTTCGAAGACGATACCGAAACAAGGACACTCGAAGACGCTACAAGAGCAAGGACGCTCGGATGCACTGCCCGAGCAAGGATGCTCGGAGGCACTACTCGAGCAAGGATGCTCGGAGACGGGAGCATACCTCTTCCCAAGAAGCGTTCGAGCCGGGGAGAGCTTGAGGATATTTGTGCCAGGACTATTCTTAAGCCAGGCCCACTAGGGAGGCGTGTGTCGAGAGCAAGTCGCTCGAGGGTGCCCCCACCCACGAAGCCATGACCCAGGCTGGCCAACTCTTCGTGGCCATAGAAGATACATCTACCTCTAGGAACCATGGAACGTGCACCACGGCAATAGGACGACGACAGAACAGTACAGATGTAGGGTCAGAGCGTTAGGCATGAGACCCAGACTAGACAAGACAAATATCCACCTCTTGTTGTAACACTCCGCGGTCGCACCCGCACATCACCCATCGACTCATTTAATGCGTGGGGCCCTCTAGACCCGGCGAAATACTAGATACAAGTATGACTCAAGCAACTATAAAAGGGCATCACCAACAACAAAAGAGCAAGGGCAGAGATCTCAAAAGGACTTAGCCACCCGCTCATTCCTTACAGTATTCAGGCTAGGCCAATGGGAGTTGCAGCGGGAGCTTCCATCTCGCACTCATTCCACTACAGAGAGAAGCCACTGGAGTAGGGTTGTTATCTCCCTGTAGATGCTCGAGCCATCCAAAAAACTCTTGTCCCGAAGCACACAGGTCGGTTGCCATCCCTCCATCTCACAGCGTGCCGGGCCCCATAGGGTTCCAATGGATTGCTCACCCCCGCAACAAAATTTTATGGTCTTATCCTCAAGGCCAAAAGTCGGTGGTCTCCGGAGCCGACACAAGCATTTCCCAATATCTATACACATATATTATTTTGTACATTACCACGATCCTAAAATACAAAATTAATCTATAATTATTGCATATTATTTATAAATTCCAACGAAATTATAGTCTTATGCAAGTATATTTATTAAGATAGATTTTTTTAAAAAAACAAATAAAATTTTGTTAAGACAAAATCATACTCTCTCCATTTTTTTAGACGTATTTTGTTTCATTAAGACAAGAATTTGGCCAACAGTTATTACTTCATTAATATGTTATTTATGTGATACAAAATCATACTCATATTCAAGTACTTTTGAATATAAATCATGTCATGAAAGTTATGTATTAATGAAGTAATTGTTGATCAAAACTTTGTTCTAATAAAACAAAATACGTCTTATAAAAAAACAGAGGAGTATCATTTTACATCAAAACCTCTAGACAACAACATGATATTACAAGCGTATATATCCGTAGGGTTTAAACATGAAACAAAATAAACTTTTGCATATATCTACAAATAAGGTTTCTATATATCTTCCTGTTCTATCTTATCCACCTTACCAAGCATCTAACGTGTGACTCTCTTAGAAACAACTTATATTCTTAAAAACAACTTAAAAAACTGCTAAGATGCATTGATGCCCATGTTCTAAATCTTTTACTGCCGTTAAACCCTGGAAGTTTAGCAGCAGGCATCCCAAACCAACAAGCATCTACCTAAGGTTGATCCTCATGAATCGAATTCCTAGGCATCAAATTGAACAGCAAGAACCATCTAGGCCGTTCGAAATCGCAACGAAAGCTCGTCGCCGCCACTAATTAATCCCCGCGCGTTCGCTAATTCTAATCACGAGGACGCGCGCGCGCGCACGCCGGCGGGCGTGCGTCCCTTTTGCTTCCGGTACGCACGGTGCTTTCGATGAATTTACGCCGGCCTCCATCAACACACGTACCACACCGGCCGCGTGGCGTGGGCTCTTCTTCCTTTTTCTTCTTCTCGCCGACCGGGTATCGCCGTCGCCGTACGTCGTCGTCGGTGTCGTCGGTGAAGCTTGAAGGGAAACCGGCCCGCTGGCTCGTGAATGGAGAGCAAAATTAGTGACCAGACGATGTACGCGCGGTAGTTAGTTTCGGTCACCGCTAAAGAAGTGAGCTTTACTTTTGACACATGTCAGTCGACTATCCGCAAACTGGTACTGACAAGGCATAACTATTGGTTTGTGGTTCGAACCAGTAGTAAAGACGGGGCACTATTGCTACCAGTTTGAGCCACGAATCGATATAATGATGCCTCATGGAATAAAAATTTAAAAGGAATACATATGCTAGCTATATCACTATGCGACTGTTGTGGGTTAATTAGAAGGATATATAAGGTTGGAGTCACTAGGTCCTTGAGTTTCAAGTCCTGATTCGCCCAACGTATTTTTAATTAAACATCGGTATTTCTGTCATTACCGATTTCACAACCTAGACATTAGTGGTAGTATCACTACCGAACATATTTCAACATATTGATAGTATTATCACTACCAATTTCACAACCCGTACTATACATTGGTAGTATGTACTATCATCTTGCCTTTTTTTGATTAAGAATTGTATACGTGGCTAATACTGTTTTGCCAGTCTGTCTATCCCCAATAATTAATTCTCGCTGGCCGCGTCCTACAGGGATCATCAAATCGATAGCAATAAGCCCTGGTTGAAGATTCAATTAAGTGAGATTCCGAAGTTACAATTTCGTTTTTCTCATCAATAGGTTTAGCTAGTACTATAACACTAATATCACTACCCAACATATTAATTTCAACATATTTTTATACATTAATAGTAGTATCACTACCGGTTCACAACCCGATAGTGATATCTTGATGTATCGCTCCAGGACTCTCGGTTAGGTATTACTGGTTTGTGTAGCCGGGTCTATTTCTCCCGTAGTTGACCCCTATTCGCAGCATTGCCATGCATCATTGGATTCGCGGTGTTTTCTGCTTGCTTTTCCCGGCCGGGTACGTGTGTGTTTCCTTCGACGTGCTGCTTTAATGCAATAGCCATGGCCGCCGTGAGTGCCGCCCACAAGGTCGATCGGCTACACACATGCCCATGGCTGCTGCTGCTGCTGCTGCTTTGAGATAGATATTCTGCAATGCACTCACATTGGGGCCTGTCAGTTGTCATCTCGTAGGCCATCATGCTGAGCTTCCTGCTGGATGGATTTCCTTTATTTTTTGTACCTGTCCCTCTCCGTCTGCCAATTGGCCATGCCACCTTTGAGTTTGATTGGCCACAAAGGCAACAAAGCAACTTGACCAGTAGGTGAAGAGAATTGCGTTGTGTATCCACGAGGAGTTTTTATGTTTATCTTAGGCTCTTAGCCCTTAATTGATCATGTATCGACAATCTTGCACAATCCTCTCCGCCTCCCCCTCTTCCCACAAACGCCGTTGAAACAGACTAATCACTATAGGAGGCGGCAACAGTACCGACGGCCAAAGCCGTCGATAAACATCATGGAACCGTCGGGTTTAAATAGTCTCGACGGCACACAGCCGTCGAGTGAAGGTCGTCGAGAGATGGACATAGTATCAACGGCCTGGCCGTCGATACTATTATTCTCGACGGCTAAACTATAGGCCGTCGATACAGACACCCTAGACGCCGTTTCCGTCATGTGGGCTCTGTATCGACGGCCATTATATAGCCGTCGACACTGATTTTAGTGGGTCCCACTGCTGCTAGCTCCAGATGACGTGGACAGAGGAGGCAGTGTCGACGGTCGTTCGCCGCCGCCGATGCAGCTCCCGGAAAGTGTCTCGACGGCCCGATCGGCCGTCGACACGAGCTCTACCGCGCTCGATGTCGACGGCTCTGTTCTAGCCGTCGAGAAAGTGGAAGAGCGGAAAAAAAAAGCTGCCGATTTGGAGAAAAAAACAAATTTCTGCTGCCTCGCCGCCTAACAAAGAAGAAATGACCACACCGCAAACCCAAAGCACCCGACAATACATATATATACCCCTCGTCGCATATATGCGACCACAATTCAACCAAACCACAAAGTACACAAATTTTAACACAACCACATCTCCACAAGCACAAATATAGCACATATAAAGGAAATCCATCGACACAAGCACATCGAAGTCGAAGTTCATCACCACGAGCTATAAAGTAACAAATGCAAGACGAATGTGAGATAGTATCGGCGGCTTAACGGTTAGCCGTCGATAAACATAGACGGCGTCACGCCACGCTACCTCTCCGTGGGCCTTTCCCAAGCAAACTTGACAGCTGTACTGTGGGACGTCGATACTGACCCCTTGGCTTGCGTTGTATCGACGGCTTATTTATGACTGTCGACACTACATTGCATGTCGCGACGGCTATTGTTTGGCCGTCGATTCCATAATTGGCAGTCAAATCTATTTTTGTTTCCTGTAGTGAATTCAATCCTTCGTCTTTCTCTTCTCCCTGTTGCCTTGATCAAGCTGGTCACCTTTCAAGGGAGTTAGGGAGGTGTCACTGGTGACCACCATGCTTCGCTCTCGCACGAGCTGTTGCAGCGTGAGGAGAGAAAGAAAGAGGAAGAAGAATCAAACTGTTTTCCTAAAAAAAAAATTTGGGAGGTGCTAGCTCACAGGCGCTTTGCACCTCAATAGATGTGCAGTAAAGCGCTGCAACAAAATAACCACGCAAAGACATAGCAGATCGACCATGCAAATTAAAGCCATGCAGCAGATGCAACAAAAAAGAAAATAAATCTAAAATAAGTAGAAACAAAAATAAATCTATAATAAACAGAAAACAAAAATAAATCTATAATAAATAGAAAACAAAAATAAATCTATAATAAACATAAAACAAAATATATCTATGCAAAAATTGACCTCGCGCAAAAAATTCCACTATCGCGAAACATTTCTTCCATAAATACAATTGTGGAAAAACAATAGAAAAAAGTGGAATTTTTTCAAAAAAAATTCCACCATCACAAAGCGTTTCTTCCATAAATACAAATGTGAAAAAACAGTAGAAAAAAGTGGAATTTTTTGCGCCTGCATGTTTTGGCGAGTTGCAGGTGCCTGCAAAATAGCAATCCCGAAAAAGTTTTGGGTACCATTTTTCTCAAAAGAACATGCGAGGGAGGTGTGAGGGAGGGTACGTGGAGGCTGTGCAGACATCTTCGCACAGATAGGGCTGAATAAACCCGGAAACTTCTAGAAACGCAAATGGCCTACACTCGCAGGCTCGAAGGTGACGCATGCTCTCTCTGTCTCTCACATCTCTCTATTGGGTGCATGCACCTGGGCAGTGCATGCGTGCGTACGTCGCGTTGCGTCTGGTGAATGAATCGATGGCGTCGTTGCCTTTCGGTTCTTTTGGAGGGAGCGTTAAGAGCTTTGCAAGTACAGTGCAAGACGCATGCATGGCGCAAGTACAGTGGATGCGATGGATACTCATCAAAAGGTCGGACGATGTCACCCGTGCCGTGCAGCGCAAGCAGACACCTTCAAATGCATGCATGCATGCAGCATGCAAAAAGAAAGGTGGCAGGCAGTCTTATACCCGTGCGTACTTCGGTACGCAGGCACGATGACTAGAGGCAACCAAGCTTAGCTTGTTGGGACTTGGAAGGAAAAAAAACATGGTTAAGTTTAACTATGCTATTATAGTCATTTGGAGTATCTAACTTTACTTGATCCAGGGGCGGAGCCAGGAATTTTGCTCAGGGGGGGCCGGCCCGACATATCGCTATAATGGGATGGCCAACAAATAGAAATTCAATGTGTATATATAATATATTCCACATAATATTCGCTAGCCATAACTAATGTATGCACTAAGTATTTCTAACACAGCAAATTATAATTCCATTACAAACTAACCTTTTATTTTAGTCGTACCCTGCGTGTCCTTATATCATAGAAGCCATCAATCAGCGCATCTGTTGTGAACTCTATAGCGATCTCCTTCTCAATGTAGATTACCAAGCAATCTCTTAAAAAACCATCTCCCATTTTATTTCTAAGCCTTGTCTTAACAAGCTTCATTGCAGAGAATGCACACTCGGTTGTTGTAGTTGAAACTGGTAGAGTTAGAACAAGGCGAATCAACCTACAAAGAAAAATTATCAGTATATGCAAATTGAAATAATGAACGAAACAACTAAAGTAAGGATGGTATAAAACCTGTCGATCAAATAATAATCTTCAGATTTCCTAGTTTCCACTAGTCGATGACAAAGATTAGCAACAGTTGATAAATCTTTAAACTTCGGATTTGTAGGTACATCAAGCTCATAATGTTGTAATTGATTTCTCAAGTTAATTCTTTCTTGCTCTGAAAAATCACCAGGATAGAACTTCGAAGCTAGCAAACAAACATCATCAATTTTCAATGATTTGAATGAATCCTTAGGGTCCAAAGAGGTGCACAAAATAAGAAGCTCTGTAGCTTGCTCACTGAATCTGCAATTCAACTCATGTATTTGTTGGTCAACAGCAACTGTGAAAATGTCATATCTATAGTGATGCTCAACAGTTAACTGATCCTTTACACGAGATCGAATAAAGTCCGCATATAAGGCATTCATATCTGGAATTCCAATTCCATGTTTATTGCAAAATAATGTCACATCACTAATAAGGCTACTCCAACCATGATCTCTAAAATTCTGAATCAGCTTTTTGGTAGTGGCTACATCATCCATAGCATTCACAATATCTTGAGACTTTTGCTGTAACTTTTTGCAAAGAAGATCAGTAAAACCCATAAGTTCTTTCATAACATGCATAATAAAGACAAACTCAAAAGACATCATCGACTGAATAGCACCAGCGGCCTTTGCTCGTGCAGAAGATGAAGTTCTTGAACCTCTAGCAGTAGCAATATCTTTCAATACAAGATATGTTGGATTGTAAAGCTTTAAAAGGCTGCAAACTGAATCATAGTGCGAGCTCCACCTAGTATCACCAGGACGCTGCAAGGTTCTAATTTGGTTAGCACCACTTCCGGTTTCAAGTTCATTAAGCTCAATTAGATGCTCCATTTCAGCAACTTGATTGGCATGTAAATCATCATTTCTCTTACTAGAAGACACAACGGTATTGACAACAGTAGCTAGATGTTCAAAAAAATTATGGACCTCAGTTACTTCTTTGGATGCAGCAACAAGAGCTAACTGTAACTGATGGGCGAAGCAGTGGACATAATATGCATAAGGACACTCTTCCATAAACTTTGCTTGCAGCCCATTCTACTCCCCACGCATGTTACTAGCACCATCATATCCTTGTCCACGTATACTTTGAACATCCAATTTATGAAAAGATAGGACAGAGCATAATTCATGTTTAAGAGTTGCAGAGTATGTATCATTGACATGAATAAGATCAAGAAAACGCTCTCTAACAAAACCATCTTTATCAACAAAACGAACAACAAGTGCCATTTGTTCTTTTCTTGACTCATCTCTTGATTCATCAACAATTATACAAAACTTAGCATCACCAATTTCATTGCGAATCGCTGTTTGTACATTAGAAGCCATGAGATCCAATATTTCTTTTTGAATTTGTGATGAGGTGTATTTAGCATTCTGTGGAGCATTACCCAATACAACTGCCTTAACCTCTTCATCATACGAAGCTAAAAGTTTTACCATTTCAAGAAAGTTACCTTGGTTCTTTGAATCAATAGATTCATCATGTCCTCGGAAGGAGCAAGCTTGGAATGCTAACCAGCGAATTGCATCGATTGATGTTCTGAGACGCAGCCTGTTCTTTCTAATATCTTCATCTGATTGCTTCTCCACTACATGTTCTATATGACATTGTTGATTCTTCAAATTATCATAACATTGAATTGAGTATCTGTGAGCTGAACCACAATCACTTCCTATGTGAGTCAAAAAGGCACACTCAGTTCCGTCATTAACCTTTTTCCAATTCCTGAACCCTTTAACCGTAAATGCAGTAGATCCTACTCTCCCAACTGGTTTGTTGGAAAACAGAAAGCATGGAAAGCAGAATGCATCATCTTTTATAGGTGAATATTCTAACCAAGGAAAAGCCTTAAACCATGAGCTTGAAACCTGCGTGGGTGTTTCTTTGAACCAGAAGGAGGGTATACCTCCTTGACACATTGATATGGACCATGCTTCATATATGCTTTCACAACTTGATCTTGTTCATTAGGAGGATATTCCCAAATTTGTAGCGTAGGCGGATCTCGTTCAACTTCTAGAACACTAGTACCTTCATGATCGACTCTCCGAATTTTAGGTGGTGGCTGCCTTGGAATTTCTTCTTCTTGATGTTCTTCTTCTTCTTCCTCCTCCTCCTCCTCTTGTTGTGCAGCAAGCCAATCAGCAACTTCATCTGGTACATCAGCCGCGGTTTCTTCCTTCTTGTACCAATAATCAATTGTAGTCCTTTTCAATTTCATGATTGTCCTACAAATAATAAACATTTAATTAGCTTGATTATCCTATAGGCTGCAATATGCAGAGGCTAATGAACCTAGTGGTCAGTGCCTTAGTGGTCAGTGGAACTCTAAAATTTCTTTAGTTGTGCTAAAAAAAACTGGAATTGCAATTTAAAAATAAGGGATCATAATGAAAACTAGAGAATACAATGCAAAGTAAAAGGCACAAGTACCTTGGCCTTGCTTTGCAGTCTGCGCTCGGCGAAGCCAGGAATTTTGCCGGAGTGAAGTAATCGGTGCGCCGTGGCCGATGCGCCCGTGCCGTACTGCCGTCTGCCGTGTGCGTCGTCGAGGCGTCGGCGGCTCGGCGCGTCACGCGATGATCGGCTGATCGGTGATCGCGTCGTGCAGTACCAAGCGCCCAAGCCAGTAGGGTTAGGGATTTTTTATTGTTGGGATTGAGATTTGGGAGCCAGGCGGCGATGCGGAGTCTGCGACGTATTCCGTAATCCTCCGTATCCACTCACGTACGCAGCAAAGGCAAAGAAAAGCAGGCCGCGGGCCCACCGCCACTGGGCGCTAGCCAAGGCCAAGCTGGGCCTCAGCGCCTCGCTGTGGCGCTAGCCAAGGACCAAGGCCTCGCTGCTGCCTGCTGGGCGCTAGCTAATAGAGTAATAGTAGTACATAAGTACATATATACACATAAAAAAAATTCGCTGTTTTGTTGGGGGGGGCCACGACCCCTGCTGGCCCCCCTGCCTCCGCCACTGACTTGATCCAATATTTCATCGGCTTATGCCGCCAAATAAGCCTTGAGCGCTGCTGATGCCACTGAAGCCAGCGAATCTTGACGCTGTTGTCACATGTACACGTTTTTATTTAAATTTCTTTTTTTATTTCTATTTTATACGGAGTCCAAATTGCGTAGAAAACATTTCATAATTCTTCTAAAATCCTAATCAACCCATTTTAAATATTTTTCTTTTTTTATTTAATTAGCACTCAATTAGTGAAAATTCCACTAAATTTCTACTGTTTTTCCACATTTTCATTTATTGGAAAAAATGTTTTGTGATAGTGGAATTTTTTTGCTTGAGGTTTGATCTATTATAGATTTATTTTGTTTTACGTTTATTATAGATTATTTTGTTTTCTATTTATTATAAATCTTATTTATGTTCATATGTTTCACGTCGAAGAGATTTTTTTCTCGTATAATTTGTGAAATCGTACAGGAGCAAAAAATTCAACTAAATTTCTACTGTTTTTCCATATTTTTATTTATTGGAAAAAATGTTTTGCGATAGTGGAATTTTTTCTACCCGAGGTGTGCATGCCGGCCGGCGAGTGCATCGAAGCGTCAGCGCAATGAAGGGAGCAGCGCTGCGCTTAAACCTCCTGCGCAGGCGCCTGGTCATTAGCCGATCCCATATTCCATTGATATTAGCGTTTCAGAAAATAGCCCCTTGATATTTTAACCCTTAAATGTAGAAGACAATAAATAAATCACTTCGTATATACGTACGGTACACGTTAGACCCAACGATGCATTGATCTTCTGCCATTGGTGTACCTTAGAGCATGTGTATCAGCTGCCTGATGCCCGTCGCCTGTTCGCAGTAGTATGCGCGCGTTTGAATGGCCCGCCCGCGCGCGCGTATTAGTGCAGCTACAATACTTTGCGGACTCTGCTAGCTAGGATGCTCTTACAAGCGCTTAAAAAGCATTTGATCCTCTCTATCAAAAATAAAGAAAACAAATAATGCTCAGAGTTTACGATATCCTCCACTAATGGATTTTTAGAGGACACACCACCAAAATATTTCTTAGCATTCATCTATCTATTATCTATCAGTCGGGACCGGCTTAACATCGGACGATTGAAAGTTATTTAATTCGTGGTCGATTTTCTATGTCATATATCAAACACCTTCATAAGACATATAAAATATCCATTGAAAACATTTAAGTTCATAAGAAAATCTACTTAGACTTATCTAAAAACCAGTCGTCTTATGATTAGTGAAAGCGCTATCAATTATTTAACAGAGTTAAACGGAGTCACAGTACGGAGTCAAAATGTTGATCAGAGAAAATTTCCACGTAGCACAAGGAAAAGAAGAAAATCTCCACCATTGATCACAGTGAATCAGATTACATATAACAATTTGGCTTAAAAGAAAGTGTTCCTATCAACTATAACAAAACAATTTTCCTCGGTGGCAATCTCCTGGGCTGCGCCGCGCGCTCGCTGATTGCTGGGCCCAAGCGTGGCGGGGGCGTGGGCAGGCGACTGCGGCCTAGTCGCTCCCATAATAAAAGGCAAATATATATATTATATAATTAAAATAAAGGAAAACAGAGCCACCACAATGCTCGCCGTTCGAAAATCCTTCACCATCCGATCAACATTCACCAAATCAAAGAACCGTTCAATTGCCGTCCACCAAATTAGATAAGAAAATATGAATACATAATCTCTATAACAAACTACTAAATCTGATCTAATATATTAAAGAAACTCTAAATCCGATCTGATATATTAGAGATAGATTATGAGTTAGAGATTACCCTAAAAAATATTATTATGAGTTAGAGATAAACTCTATATTTTGACACAAATATAGTAGCGCAAACGCGAGAGCCATCTTGCTCGTTTAAAATAGAGTAATAGAAAAAAATCTATGTCAACTACAAAATAGAAAAACGTAGTATCAAATACAATAAAAATAAACGTAGCCTAGAAGAGCTCGATCACGATCACATTTTTATATAAGAAAAACATCATCCGCACTCTCTTCACTCTGTTTTTATTTTCTCCCGTTAATCGAACGCGCTCAAAACCCTACCATATTTCTGTTTTTTTTTCAATCCTCTATTCAAGTACTCCCTCCGTTCCAAATTATAGGTCGTTTGACTTTTTTGACACGTACAGTCTATCATGAAAGGTACTTTAATAATACTTGAGTTTTTTTTTTCTTCATATTTTCACTATTTTTTGAATAAGACAAGTGGTCAAAGTACGTGTCACAAAAATCAAACGAGCTATAATTTGGAACGGAGGGAGTACTTGCGTTTCGTATCCAATTCTTTTGCTTTTTTCCACTTCTACAATCCAGCTAATCAAAACCGTCATATAAGCATCCCACATATATCATCGTCAACTTTGAGAGCATTTTTGTAGTCCATAAAAATATCACGGAGGAACAAATGTGCGGCGATACATGATCGCAAAGCTCGTGTTTACTCAATTTTGTCTCATCACGCCCAATTACATCCTACCCGTCGTCTACAACCAGAGCATCCATCCGAATCTCTAAATACACTATCTATAACACTTCACTACGTATTCTCTCTAAAACCTTTTTCACACCTAATTTACTCTAAACTTTTCTTCTCCAACGTACACCGTATTTCGATCTGCACACTTTAAAAAAGCAGAGGAGGGGGACGCGCGCAGTCGGCGCGGGCAACAACGTCTGGCCCCTGCGGCAGCACAGGAATGGACTGCGCTGCGCAAGGAACACGCGCAAGGGTGACAATGGGTTACCCGTCTGGATAAATTTCTTTGGATATTTACTGTAGAGCCCCGTCAAATATCATACATGTTGTCACTATTTTAAATGCTCATTCCAGCTTCTGTGTCATCGCAAGCGCTCTATGGGCCGTTTTAAACATCAAACATTTCATATTCAAACGATCTTTAAAACACAAAAGAGTTATCGAGTTCATAGTGATTTAAATGTATAAATTGTTTAAAATTTTCAAGATAATACATTATATTTAAAATATTTTTTAAGTGTAAATTGAACATAAAACTTTTGAAAATAACCAAAAAATATAGATTAAAAGTACTGCACAACTATAATAACAAGTGTGATTTTAAAGGTTTTTTTTAGTAGGTTTACATAACTTAAACAACATAATAAGTTTTAACAAAAGTATACGTTACAATATTGGAGTAACTAAGAGAGAGACGACTAAGTGATGGCATGTAAGAAGCTGTCGAATTGCCATAGAATACGAAAATTTGATCTCAATTATCCACCGTGTGTGTGTGTGTGTGTGATGAGATTTAATACCAGCTATGTATAATAAGATTTTATATCCCGGATATAAGTTTTATGGGTATAGTTCTGCACTGCCTATACCCGATGCTGGAGTACTCTGACATCTAGGTTTGTGGTATACACTGATGTACAACATAACAAATTACAAATGCGGTATCAAAATCAAATAAAAATTGGTCGTTTGACACTATAAAATTAGTGAATTTGCTAGATATCATTATAAGTTTGCCTATACAACAAAACTCTAAATCTGTCATTCTTTGTTTAATGCTATAAGACATTTTTCCAATACTCATGAGCGAGCAATCCTCCTTAAAAAAATTTTCATGCCTTTCCGACAAATTTGTTTTTCATTTTTTCGACCTATATCACCCTGCTTAAATCAAAGGACAAAATATGTATTTTAAATTTTTTTGACCTATATATCATTGGTCCCACGCAGCGCGGCTCGGTGTGAGCGCTCATTGTGACGGCGTGGTCGCCCCCAGCCGGCGCGGTGGTTGCCAGCGGCGGGTACCGCGGTTGGCGACGGGTTCGGTGGAGAGGGGAAGTGAGAGATAGAGAAAGACAAAGAAGAGGAGCTTTTTTTTGAAAAAAAAAAAAATGCAAGCCGGGCAAGTCCAACGCCCGCTTCGTTCTCAGCAACGTGCGTAGACAGTCACGAAGTATTCGCACTCGATCGATGCATGACGACGGTGCACGAAAGCGACGCCGACGACCAGAACCATACCACCGCATGCTCCGCGCTGTCGCGGTTAGCTTGCCCCAAACAGACAAATTAAGTTTGGTAGGAGACATGTGGAGCCATGGAGGCTAGCTAACGCAGGATATATCAATCTTAATTCTATGGCGAATCAGCGATGTGGATTAGTACGACTCCTCTCTCCCAGTCGGTGTACTAGGACGTAATTTGGGAGGTTGTCATCTCTGGTTTGGACGTTCCATTAATTTCCTGTGACGACGGATTTACGCTTTGTGTGTCTTGCATGCGATGGCGACGCACGCGTGCTTGGAAGTCTCGTGCACCGCAGCTATTTGACGACGATGAATTATAACGACAGAGGAAGGGATCGAAGAAGGGATGGGAGAAAAGATACCAAACAAATAGGAGTAGCATGCATTGTGCTTTTGGGAGATACTACGGATCGGGCGTCTGATCTTGAAAAAAGATGGGACATTTGTTCCAATCATATATAAACGATTTATTCCCGCTTTGCTTGCTTGGAAACGAAGTAGCAGATTTTTTAGTAGTCGGCTGGTAACTATTCAAACTGAGCTGGAACGAACATATACAATTTACCGCTAGAAGAACATACACAATGTACTACTAAAATATTTAATTATGTTTGTTAGAACATAATGTTCTACTGATGGAATATGCAATATGAAGCCATCGGAAAAGCAAAAGAAATGCTACAATATGTCAATAAAACTGTTGAGACATCAGTGGCGAACGGAGAATAAAATTTGAGTAGGGGCTAAGCCAAGTTATGAAGGAAAGGATCATACATAAGAAGACTTAAAACACATATCGAAAATCTAACCATTGAACTAGTCACTTGATTTTATTTTAGCAAAAGGAGCTAAGCTGAATTTAACAGTATAAATATATTTCAGAAGTAGTGCCATATTTAATAAAGTGAATTGTATATATGAGTATTTAGCAATGTGTGAATAAAGGTGCATGGAGAAAGCAATGCCAAATTGCTAATAAATAAGTAAGACAGGAGCAATGTACGAGCATGCTTGGCTACAAGATCAGCAAGCAGCTCCCCGGATAGGCACAGTCGTGCTCCCGTGCTGCCGTGCATCAATCAAACGCTTTAAGGTGCTTAATTAGGGCATTTCTAATGGTATAGCCAACTATTGGCTATAAAAAAGCTCCATGTCATTTATAAATAGCTTGTAGACAACATCTTTAATGGACTAGCTATAGCATTGGCTATTAAATTTAATATGGGCCCATGTGTAATAGACGCAATGCATCTTGTAATTCGTTATAGACGGGCTATTAGTTAACATCTAGCTTTTATCTCTCTCCTCTTCTTCTCTCCTCCACATAGACAAAAAGATGAGATGGACTCCTTATAACCAGCTGACATGGCATCATTGCAGATGCCCTTAGCTGCTGGGCAGAGCATGATTTCAAGAGTTTAATTAGTGGCTGGCTGGTGGAGCAGGGGCGCACGCCCCACAGCCCCAACGCTGGCTCCTCTACGGTGAGACATGCCAAAAAAGTTAATATAATAAGATAAAAAACTAGTCGAATACGATGAAACATAGGCAACTTGTGTTAGAAAACCGTTGGAACATGCCAAAAGAACAAATGAAACATGTCAAAAACTGATGAAAATATCATGTCCATGGTGAATCATCCATCCTCACACAAAGCTATATGATCTGCAAGAAAAAAATCGATGTTTAGACAAATAAGCTCAAAAGTTTCATATGTAAAAGTGTAATGTTCCAAAGAGCAAAAATCATGTCACACCCCCTCTTCACCTTCTTCCCCAAATCTAGCCATCTCCCTCCAAATCCGACAAACCCCTAACTAAAACCCTCGTAGAGATCCACCTCCTAGCCAGATTTACTTGTATTGCCTCCACATTGAGATGAGGAAATGGGAGATGAAGTGGGGTGAAGAATAGGTAGAAGGGAGAAGGAAGATGGGGCTAGAAGCACAAGTGGAAGGAGGAGTAGGAGAGGACGCTGACGTTGGTTGTCGAGAAGCTATCACTCCGGCGAGATGTAGTATGAAGGGAGAGGAGATATCACTTGCTAGGATGGAGTAGAGTGATGGGGAGGGACATGGGCCACGATGGATGGGCAACTCATCGCGCCGATACATCGGATGTGGTAATGTTTTTCTTCTGACTTCAAAATTGTTAAGAAATTCTATAAAAAAAAAGTTAAAGCATTTCAAAGGTTATCATATATTTTAAGCCAAATAGTTGCGCCAACAATCATGCTCTAAACTAATGGATCGGCACTATATGAACACCAAGTACAAAGTTCTATTATTTCTTAATATAATCAATGTGAGTGAGCAGTAGAAAATTATTTACTCCACATAATTTATATGAGTTTAGCAGTAACCAGGATGTTAATTTACTCCCTCAGTACCATTGATAATTTTGGATTTTTTTTTTGTAACATATGGCATGTGGTAGCAATCAACAAGTAGTTGGTACTTGGTGGGATGATAGCACTCCTGCTGCGTACGGCGATCAAATCAAGGAAACATGCACCAATGCGTCCAGTGCCGCATGCAATTCATGCCATGTATTATGTAGTTTGAAAATCTTGGCATGGGTCTCCTTTTTTTTCTTTCTTTCTTTCTTTAGGGCTCGTTTGGGAGCACTGTTCCTCGCCGGAATCCCAGTCCGATCCCCGGGCTGGAGAGCCGCGTGGGACTTTTCCCCGGAAAAAACTTGTAGTCCGTTTGGACGACCTCCCGAGCGAGTTTTCCCGGGTCATTTCCCGTCCTTTCCCCGGGGAAACCGTCCTCGTCTCATGACATCGGGAACTTCTCCCCGCGCGTTGTGGTAGTGTGGCTCCAGATGGCGCGGCGCGGCCGGGCTCCAGATGGCGGCGGCGTGGCCGAGCTCCTTCGAGGAGGAGGAGGAGGAGGAGGAGGAGGAGGCGCGGCTGGACGGCGGCTCCCTCGATTCGGCCGCTCCTCTTTCGCCTCCGTTCCCCCGCCGACTCTGTCCCCGCCGCCTCCCCCTCCGCCTCCGTTCTCGCCGCCTCCCTGCCTCTGTCGCCTCTGTTTCCCCTCTGCCTCCGGCCCCCTCCCCTTCTGCATCCCTGCCCCAGTGAGAGTCGCCGGCGAGAGGAGGAGGGCGGCGTCGCCTCGGCCTCGTTGCGTGGAAAATGGGGGACGAACGGGGAGAGAAGGGGAAGAAGAACGGGGAGATAAGGGGAAGCACCCAGGGAAATGAAATGACCAAAAAATCCCCTAGGGGAATTTTTTCACCGGGTTTTGCTCCCCTCTGCTCCCAAATGAGCCCTTAGAGTTTTCTATATGCACAATTTCTCGATGCTTCGATGAGAATTTCTTGACTACAGATGGCAATGCCACCCCGAAAAACACCACGACATTGATAGGGTGATCCACCCAATCGTGGAGGCTCTAGCTCATAGAAGAAGCAATCACGTCTTTTATATTTTTTAAAAAAGGTATAGACTTTTTTAAAAAAATAAAACAAAATATAGGGCATGAACCATACAGTGATTCTCTTAGACTCTAGAGTATCTGGCTAAGCTAACCAACTGGCCAAAGCGCCCACGCTGCTGAGATTTGTGCCAAAAAAGTCGTTTTATATATAAAAATGAAATGGACGGCCGGATCTACTTGGCACGCGCGATCGAACGGCTACAAACGAACGGGGCGACGTGGCACATCGGCGGTGACGCATGGCAGCGAGGGACAGCTCCCCTTCACCTTTGTACTATTTATTGATGATACGCATGCGCACATATGGCCAATCTCACTGCCTATGCGGAATGCAGGCACACTGTAGCATGACGAGGTAGATAATAAGGTGGGTGAATAACTAATTACCACCGGGCGTACTACCCGCGGCTGACAAACGGAGGTCCCGGTTCGGCCGTAATGCTGAACGTAATGCTTAACACGGCTCATTGCAAATTTACAACAAATGCTTCTCTTTTAACCATTCTTAGCAAAGGTACTACTCAGATCCCAAATTAGGGGGGAAAAGAGAATGCTTGCAAAACACTAGTCTCTATTAGAGGAAAATAGAGAGAAAAAATGGAGTGTGTTGGAAATATTAGGAATTTTCTCAGTATTTTAATCCACAAAATTAGGTAAATCATAATTAAACAATTGCCAGTTTCCAGTTCAAGACCAAAGGTACTAGATATAAAAATATCTATCTCATTCGCAAGGGCTAATGAACAGGAAAACAAAAAAGACAAAGGCACGGTATAAACAAATATACCCTTGAGCCGGAGCCGCAGCCACTACAGGCGCAGGCACAGGCGCTGGCGGAGGAATGACTTGCACATTCTCAGCCGCCATGACGGTTGATGTAGACGATCACAAGTTGGTGCAGAGATGCCGTTGATGCAGTGGAGAGGTCGGTGCGATCGAGCGTCGATCTTGTGTAGATGAAATCCGAACCAGCGAGGAAACTTGAGCAATCGCGTGGTCGCTCCCAAAACCTTATCGGCCTTCTATCCCGGCGGGATCTCGAGAAGGACGAGGCTCGAGGCTCTGCTCCCTCGGCTCCTTGTGCGCGCAAGGAAGCAGAGCGGGAACATAAAGCAGCGGCCTTCTGGATGGAAGAATGAAATGTACGGGAGAGAGAGCTCTTAAGAGCGAGAGCCTATTTCACAGGGCGAGGAGCTCATGCTTTTATAGGCGCCAGGAAGAGAAGGTTCGTCGAACATGGACGCCATCAAGCACTAGTAACGGACGTCATTACATCTGGCCATTAAGTCATCCGTTATGTAACGGACGTCATCAATCCAGCCATTAAGTCGTCGGTTACGGGGAGAGGTCGCCCGTGCTCGAGGAGAGATCGCCCGTGCTCGGGGAGAGGTCGCCCGGCTCGGGGAGAGCTCGCCCATGCCCGAGGAGAGGTCGCCCGGCTTGGAGAGAGCTCGCCCACGCCTTTCTCTTTTCTCTCTTTTCTTAATTGGGAGAATCACAATCCAACTATTTAAGTTGAGATATTCTCCTCCCAATTTCCCGTACGGTACTAAACCGTTTTCATAACTCCTAGTATTAAATGGGCCTCTTGGAATTTCTATTAAAATAATTAAATGGGCCAACCCCATAATTATTCTAACAATCCCCACCAAATTTCATAGGCACATTTGAAATACTCTCGCCCATCAGTAGTTTGATATACCAGTGTTTCGATGGAGACTGTTAAGTTGAACTTCCACCTAGAACAAAGGTTACACTCATCCACAACTGAACAACGGACTAAGTCTTGAATTGACAGTTTTGTGCGAACGAGTTTCACCAAAGTCCTTTACTGATACTAGGCTGCTAAATGCATCCCCTCGGTTTGGAGCGTATAAGTCATACTCCTTTGCCTTTCATGAGCCTCTAGAGATCACCCAATCTCATAGACTGTGACTAGTAGTCGAGCTCATGTAGGTGTATTCCTCATAAGATGTTCTGTAGGACAACATCTCTGCTTTATTAAAAGTCACTCGGAACACATTAAGGTATAACCAACCTGCCATACAGAATAGGAGAGTAGTGCATCTCAAACGGAGTGGCTTAAGTACAAAAGTATTCTCCTCTCAGCCAGTCACTAGCTTGTCTCAACATCCTAATTCACGGGATCTCCGATCAAATAGGATGAGTTACCACTAAGACATGACTTTCATGTGGGTCTCAAGCCCATCTCCCTTGATGCTTCATCTATCACATTCCGTGATAGTCCCTTTGTAAATGGATCTGCCAGGTTTTTAGCCGTCTGGACATAGTCCAATGCTATAACTCCGGAGTTTCTTATCTTTCTGACAGACTTCAACCGCCTCTTAACGTGCCTTGATGACTTCATGTTATCCTTTGAACTGTTCACCTTGACAATCACCGTCTGATTGTCACAGTTCAAAAAGATAGCAGGCACCGGTTTTTCAACCACCGGTAAGTCCATCACAAGTTCACGCAGCCAATCGGCTTCCATAGTGGCGATGTCCGATCTTTGTGAGTTCGCTTCCATTGTAGACCTCGTTAAGATGGTGCGCTTGCAAGACTTCGAGAAAGCACTCCACCACCCAATGTGAATACAAATCCACTTGTGGCTTTTATCTCATCAAGATCGGATATCCGGTTTGAATCACTATAACCCTCTAGTACCCTTGGGTACCGGTGTAGTGAATACCATAACTTGATGTCCCTTTAGATAGCGCATCACTCTCTCAAGAGCATGCCAATGATCATCTCCGGATTTGAAACAAACCGGCTAAGTTTGCTCACAAAGAAGCGAGATATCGTGTCTTGTTGCACTAGCTAAATACATCAGTGAACCAATGATTTGGGAATATCTCAATTGATCCTTTGCTATACGTTGGTTCTTTCGTAATAGCACACTTGGATCATATGGCGTTGGAACAGGTTTACAATCGCTAAAACCAAAGCGACTCAACACCTTTTCCACATAATGTGACTGCTCAAGAGTTATCCCACCATCATCTTCTCTTAACAACTTAATGTTTAAGATGACATCCGCTACTCCCAAATC
The DNA here is from genome assembly GCA_036346415.1 of Raddia guianensis. Classification (NCBI taxonomy): domain Eukaryota; kingdom Viridiplantae; phylum Streptophyta; class Magnoliopsida; order Poales; family Poaceae; genus Raddia; species Raddia guianensis. Next base: position 34,487,534 of record CM070534.1, read on the forward strand.
TTTCATTTCAAAATTCGCGGACAGAAAGTTCTTGACTTCTTTAATCACATTAAGGTTCGTCCCGAAGATCTGTATGTCATCAACATACAGACACAGAATCACTCCTTCACCCCCACCATAGCGGTAATACACATATTTGTCAGCTTCATTCACAACAAAGCCGGCAGATGTTAAAGTTCTGTCGAACTTCTCGTGCCACTGCTTAGGTGCTTGCTTAAGGCCATACAAAGATTTCAACAACCTACACACTTTTCCTTCATGACCCTTTACTACAAATCCATCTGGCTGATCCATATAGATTTCCTCTTCCAACTCTCCATTAAGGAAAGCCGTTTTTACGTCCATCTGATGAACGATCAGACCGTAGGAGGCAGCCATGGATAGTAATACTCTAATAGTAATCAATCTGGCAACAGGTGAGTAAGTATCAAAGAAGTCCTCGCCTTCTTTCTGGGTATAACCCTTGGCCACAAGCCTTGCCTTGTACTTTTCAATTGTACCATCAGGCCTCAACTTCTTCTTGAACACCCACTTACATCCTACAGGTTTACACCCATATGAACGATCAATAACTTCCTAAGTTCCATTGCTCAGGATGGAATCCATCTCACTCTAGACCGCTTCCTTCCAATAGTCAGCGTCTTGAGATGAATAAGCCTCCTCAATGGTTCTTGGAGTATCATCCACTAGATATACAATGAAGTCATCACCAAAAGACTTTGCGGTCTTTTGTCTCTTACTCTTTCGAGTTACTTCATTGTCTTCATCTATTGGATTTTCCTTAAAAGTGGGTTCAATTTGTATAGGAGTGGAAGGTTTAGGAGAGAAGATAGATTCTTGGCCAGATGAGCTAAGTGTCTCTTTCATAGGGAATATGTCCTCAAAGAATATGGCATCATTGGACTCTAAGATTGTACCTTTATACATATCAGGTACTCCAGATTTCATTATTAAGAACCTATATCCAACACTGTGTAAAGCATAACAAATGAAGACACAATCAACGGTTTTTTGTCCAAATTTACGCTTCTTTGGAACATGCACATTAACCTTAGCCAAACAGCCCCAAGTACGTAAATTAGTGAGATTTAATCTTTTTCTCTCTCATTCCTCGAATGGTGTGATTTCTTTATTCTTTGTAGGAACCCTGTTTAGGACATGACAAGCAGTCAATATAGCCTCACCCCACCATTCCTTGGAAAGTCCCGATGTTTCTAACATGGCGTTAACCATATCAGTTAGAGTACGGTTCTTTCTTTCGGCAACCCCGTTTAACTGGGGAGAATAGGGAGGCGTCCTCTCATGGATTATTCCAAGTTCCTCGCAGAATTTATTAAAATCACTAGAAAAATATTCTCCACCACGATCCGACCTAACCCGCTTTGATTTTCTGTCAAGTTGGTTCTCGACCACTTTATAAATCTTAAAATAGTGAAAAGCCTCATCTTTAGACTTTAATAAATACACGTAGCAAAATCTAGTAGAATCATCAATCAAAGTCATGAAATACCTCTTACCACCCTTCGTCAACTCCCCGTTCATCTCGCACAAATCGGTATGAACTAGTTCTAATGGTGACAAGTTTCTCGCCTCTGCTGCCTTGTGAGGCTTGCGAAGTTGTTTAGATTGCACACACACTTGACACTTAGAACTTTTGACTTGGGTAAATTTTGGGATTAAATCCATACCGGCCATCCGCATCATACAACCAAGATTAACATGACAAAGTCGTGAATGCCAAACATTAGTCTCATGATCACAAACATGATTAATCTCATTATTCATGTCCATCAAAGATAAGCGGAACAAACCTCCGCTCTCATAGCCTTTTTCAATAAAATTTTCAAACTTAGAAATAACACATTTATTGGATTCAAAAACTAACTTAAAACCATTTCTACATAGTAGAGATCCGCTGACAAGGTTCTTATTTATCGCGGGCACATGTTGTACGTTACTCAGTCGCATCACTTTGCCTGAAGTAAACTTCAAGTCAACAGTGCCGACTCCACGTACAAATGCCTGCGACCCATTCCCCATCAACACGGAGGTAGCCCTGCGACACGGTAAGAAGAAAATAGGATCTATCGGCACAAACATGTATATTGGCCCCTGTGTCAATCCACCAATCAGGTGAACGACATACTGAAAGAACGAGAGAGTCTTGTTACATATCCAGATGTTCCTGCCTCAGTATTGTCAATAACAATGTTGGCGGACTTTTTCTGCTTGTCTTTACGATCGGGGCAATCCTTAGCCCGTGATCGCACCATTACTGAATAAAGCGCTTCCCTTCCCTTTATTCTTCTTCTTCTTGAAGCTAGTAGTTTCATTGGCTTTGTTCTTGTTGTCAGACTTTTCAGACTTGTTTTTATTCTTGTTGAATTGAAAGGTTTTCTTTTGTACCATATTGGCACTAGAACTTTCTTTCCCACGTGTATCTTTTGCCCTCGTCTTCTCCTCAACATCTAGAGACCCAATGAGACCAGCAACACTGAACTCTTGTCTCTTGTGTTTTAGAGTAGTGGCAAAATCCCTCCAAGAAGATGGCAGCTTTGCAATGATGCATCCCGCCACAAACTTGTCGGGCAATGCACATTTAAAATTCTCAAGTTCTTTTACGAGAGCTTGCACCTCATGAGCTTGTTCTACTACAGAATGGTCATCGACCATCTTGTAGTCATGAAACTGCTCCATGACACAGAGCTCGCTACCCGCGTCAGAAACTCCAAATTTTGCCTCAAGTGCATCCCACATTTCTTTACCAGTAGACAAAATCATATACACATTAACAAGATTTTCTCCGAAAACGCTAATCACGGCGCCTCTAAACAAGTTATCCAGAATCAAGGCACTCTCTGCTCAGAGAGAGCCTCCTCGAGCTCGAGCTTGCCTTGCGCAACGTGATACACGTTCATGGCAGTCAACCAGATACACGTTCATGGCAGTCAACCATAAAATTATTTTGGCGCGCCAACGCTTGTAATTTGCGCCGTCAAATACCGTTGGCTTAAGTGCGGCAGCGAAACCAGTAGTTGTAAAATTCCTAGAATAAGGTTTTTGGATTGTTGGAAATATTAGGAATTTTCTCAGTATTTTAATCCACAAAATTAGGTAAATCATAATTAAACAATTGCCAGTTTCCAGTTCAAGACCAAAGGTACTAGATACGCAAGGGCTAATGAACGGGCTAATGAACAGAAAATAAAACAGGCTCCGGAGGCCTGCTCCGAGAGCTAACCGGGGAGAGGGCGAGGTCGTCCGGCTCGGGGAGAGCTCGCCCACGCCTTTCTCTTTTCTCTCTTTTCTTAATTGGGAGAACCACAATCCAACTATTTAAGTTGAGATATTCTCCTCCCAATTTTCCGTACGGTACTAAACCGTTTTCATAACTCCTAGTATTAAATGGGCCTCTTGGAATTTCTATTAAAATAATTAAATGGGCCAACCCCATAATTATTCCAGCAGAGTGCCCGTCAGGCGTCAGCTCTTGTTCAAACAGGAGGTTCCTCTCCTTTGCTCACTCTTGCATCCGAACGAAATTTTTTTGTCCTCCCATTAAATATCACCATGTGTGCAACACAACCACCTCCCATGATCATCGCAGAAAATTGTTTTTCATTTCAAGAACTAGCAAATGATCTGTCGCTGATCCGGGGCCTTGATCAGAATCAAACCAGTTTAAGCAAAATCTGACTTTATTTAAGATAATTTCGCCCGTGGGCCCGTGGCAGCAGACAGCCGCGCCCCCAGCCTGCCACGTGGCGGGAGGGCAGTTTGGGCATAACACCCCAGCCCTGGCCCGGGATTTTTAATCCCGGATAAATAGAGCCAAGGATTCGAGGAATTGGGGGAAGATATTCATCAGTTTTTCCTCGCCTCATACCGCGTCGTCTCGTCTCTCTTGTCTCTCTCGCCCCTGCTCTCTCGCATTGTTGCTGCGCCGCTGCCGGCTGCCTCCGATTCGTCTCGGCCCGGACGAGGCGGCGCCGGCGAGGAGGTGCCGAGCGGCCGGAGTGAAGGACGGGAGGGCGGCGGGCGGCGCCGCCTTGCGGGAGGAGGCCAGGGCTCAGGACTCAGGACTAAGGAGGGGGTCCAGCCTTCTTCTCCAATCCTCCCTCCTCGCTTCGGTTCCTCGCCCTGTGAGTTCTTCCTGCACCCCTGATTCAGCTCTACCTCTATTGATTGGTTCTATGATCTCTCTCTCTCTCTCTCTCTCTCTCTCTCTCTCTCGTTCCCGTTTGTTTGGAATCCATGGCGTGATTGCTGTGATGACAAGGGCCGGAGTTCGTTGCGCCGCGCCCTTCTTTGTTTTTGCCTGCTCTTGTTTTGGTAAGAGAGATTAGATTATGCTCGTCTCCGCGTTTTAGGCTTCCTCTACGAGTTCTGAACTCTGAAAACCAGAAAAAATTGACGAGAAAACCATATGACTCCCGACTCTTAAACCCATGTTTTCCCCTGTTTTTCAGCCTTTGCAATGGTGTTAAAAATCCAATCTTTTCCTTGGTGAAAAAATTTCCTTGGTCATGCCATACGCTCCCCGTCTTTTCTGTCTTGATAGGAAAATAGCTGATCCTAGTAAAAAACTAATTTTTTTGTTTGTTAACTTTTATGATGTGCCCCTTGCCCTTTGTTAATCTCCTTGCTGAGTTGCTGACGTTCGGTGACGCACTCGGCGATACGCCTCCCTGTTTCTTCCCTCCTGATTCGCGCCATTACCTGCTGTCCTGCTACCCTGGGCACGAATTATTACGGGCGGTAACTGATGGCAATTAAGCACGGCGTTTTAACCGTGCGCCATTAAGCACCAGCTCACCGCGCACTCGTAAACGTAAATAGGAGTAAAAGAGGTGGAAAAAAATTCAAAAACACCACCGCTTTTTTCGAGTGCACGGCTGGTCCTTGCGCGGCATGCACGGCCCATGGGCCACGGTACACCTGCTTTTATCTCATCGTATGTACTGTAGCGTATGTTGACTTGTGCAGTGTACTAGCAGGATCACGAGCACTGCTGTTCCAAGGGGGAATTGGATGGGCCCACGTGTCAGCCGCACTGCCAGGTGACGTCATCACTTGCCAAACTTACCATCAGCGATCGACCTGGGCCGTTAACTGTCGGTAGAGTTACTGTACTTGTGGAGCGGCGTCCTACACTACGCAGTGTAGCGAGGTTGGATGGGGTGGGTTGGTGAAAGTAAACCATAGTTAAAAAAGCCTTATAGAAATGAGACCCCCTCTCTTCTTATATCGATTACACTTCACCTTAGCGATGTAGTTACAGGAATTTTTTTTTTTGAGGAAATAGTTACAGAAATAGGTGGCATGATTGCACTGGCACTGGGAGTACTATTGTTAGACAGCGTTTGGTTTTCCGTTTTGAAGACTGTCGAACTGCCCAGCTCCTCTTAGCTGAATTTCAATTCCAAGAGCCTTTAATTTGCAACTTGGAACGGCCAGTCCATAAGGTTTGTGTACAGTCCATTTGAAAAGGCCTCTCTCAAAATTTTCGTGAAGTCAGAATGTTTGTCTGGTAGCTCACGCTCCAGGACCCCAAGATTTTCCCGGGGCCATCGCTATCCAAACACCGTGAATGAAGAAGAAATGTGTCGACGTTTTCCGTGGTGCTTGTTTGGTGTAACCAGCTGGCCGTCCTGACCTCCTGGTTGCTGCACTCCCTGTCACTGACTAGGCCATATATGCAGCCAGGAGTCAGGACACACACAGGACAGACACGGAGCCGTCTCCCATAAGAAAATATATCATTAAGGTATTATTACCGCTGTCATTAAGGTACTACCCTATTAGGCCGGCAGGTTCTTGGATTCTAATACCAGGCCACCACTAGCCATCGGAGCTGTGAGTAGCTGACGAGACGTAATCACCATGTTCAGAAGCGGCGCAGCATGTAGCAGCATACCTTTAGTATCAGCAGTGATGGCCGTGTTTGGCTCGCCCAATCGATTCCCCAGTTGCCAATTGCAGCTAACCAGGTCGCTAATAAGGCATGTTAAGTAGGCGAGGGGAATCATTAACATCCATTGCTGCATGTGCTGCAGTATCATGTTGCTACCATCAGAGGGGAAGTGGCAGATCGATCAATCAATTAAAACAATGTTACGAGCTGCTTGCTTGCTTGTTTCCTCGTGCAAAGTTGTGGCTCACATCAACTTGGGCTTAACTATCCTTACCATTGGGTGCTTTTGGGCTGGATTAAGAATTTAAGATTATGTCCATGTCCAATGCTAAATCTTTTGTTTACTCATATAGTAATGTCTAATTGTACTATTCATATACTAAAGTTTTTTTAAAAAAAGCTTATTTTAAATGCTAAACTTTTTTGTTTGTACATTTGTTGTCTAATTATACTATTTACATGTTAAACATTTTTTAAAAAACTCTCGAACTATTTTTCTATATTCCTACATATAATTTTTACCCACGACCTTTTTTTTCATTATGTATAACTCTATTTCGACGGAACAATTGGACAGTAAATGGGTATACTATTTTGCTATTTGCCATGCTCATCGTCTTCTATTCTTGAATGGACGAAATGGTAATAAAAATTGCTGTGGTTCTACGGTTGCACGTGGGCTCTGATGGTCTTCTGGGGAATAAACAGTTCCAAAGTCTAGATTCTGGCGCATCTTTTTGTACCATTTGTGAATTCTTTATGTGCAAATTTGGGCCAACTCCCTGCGTTTCTATTCATTCCGGTGTTCTACCAACTGAACCCATTACGATTCCTCGCCAAATTCCTGCGAAATTTATATGGATTTCTTGCATCAGGAAAAAAAATAAAAACCATACCTCTAGGAGTGGCCACTGTGCTCGTCACTTTTGCCCAGTTGCTTTGGTGTTTCACCAAACAAGCAGTGGTACCATGTTTCAAAGACATCAATTTTCCGGTGAAGATGCACGTGATGTCACCTACTACTACTACATTACCAGTAGCGCCTTGTCGACACACACAAGGATGTTTTGAGCTGTACTAATAAGTACTAAGTGGCCGGGATCATTGCAATTTGCAAATGAAGCAAGACGTAGTGCTACACCACGACACTAGCCAGCAGTGTGATGCCCGTTAGCTTGCTGCAACAGAGTAGAGGTCGTTTGGATCAGCGAAAAAACAATGAAGAACAATAAAAAAAACCTAGAGGGAAATAGAGCCCGGTAATAGAACCATGAAAACAGTGGCGGCCTTGGTTCACCTGAAAGAGATTAACCAATAACCATGGGCACACTTGGATTATCCTCGGATTCTGGGGCTAAACTAGGTTTAAGATGGTTTAACATGCTAGCTTAGGACATGTCGGGTTATTAGTTTACAAGGACATAGGAGCATTGGAGTAAATAAACTAGTAAATAAAGGACTCCGGGAAGAGCCATCTCGCCCTCGGGGTCCTCTGTCACATCTGTCCATGGATCGCACATCTATTTGTTTTCGCTTGGACATTCACATTGGGAGATCATTCCCTTGACCTTAAAGAAGGCCTGACAGATACAACACGACGGCAAATATAATGTTCCTTTTGGAATACCGGATTTTATTAGATTGAACTTTTTTTCGTAGAGAATTACTTGGCAACGGAATCCCGTTGCGACTTCCCCTTCTTTGTGCAACATAACCTCATCCTTCGCCTCCGTGCGCGTCCTCCACCTCACGCAACACTTCCTTTGTCCTCTTTGATCTTGCCAATGCCACCTCTGTGCTCTCCGCTACCTCCTTGGTTAGGTTTCAGAGGGAGGGGGGTAAGTGTTCCCTCCACCCCTTGGACTTAGAGGAAGGTCGAGGTGGTGACGATCGGTCCCGATGGTAGAGTGGGGATCATAGGGAGACAACGATAGACTCATGGGATTGGTTGAATGTAGTTGGTCTAGCGGCAGAGAGCGGATCGACACATGTGGCCGTAGTCATAAGGTGGGTAGGGTTGTTGTGATGATGAGAGGTCGGATAGTGAGACGGCAGTAGCAGCGACGGTGGTGATGGGGAAGGTGTGCGGAACAGGATTGGGTGGAAGAGGGTTGAGGCAGATTGGAGGACATGGGGCTGGGCACGTCGTGACTGCCCTGCCATCCGCTAGTAGCTCCCTTTTTGAAAAATAAAATGATCAAAAACTTTGTTATCACATATTCAGTGTAGCACCTGAACATGGCACCTAACCCCCCCTCTTGAATCTAGCACGTTGCTGTCAACGAAAAGCTCCCTCCTTTACTACGCTCCTGCCATGTGTGAACCCCGGAAGCCAGCGACAGCCAGGCATGTGTTCCTTGTGTGGAGGCGTGCAGCATCGCCATGCCGCCATTGTTGTCATGTTGAATTGTTGATGCTACTGCCTACTGATGGCACTCACATAAATAATAAGCATCGTGCTAACCACTCTGAAGGGAGCTTGAAATTCCGCTTCTTGCTACCACTTTAATTTCAGCTGCTCATAACTTTTGCATGATAAAAAGGATGGTTTCTTTTTAATCGGAATACTTTGATCGACCGACATGAAAATTATTTCTTAAAAATCTCGAACCCCTCTTCTAAAGTATAGCATTGCTGCGGCGCGTCCGAAGCACTAGGCCTACGCAGCAAAAGCGACGTGATTTTGCGCTGGTATGGTACGCGCGCGTTGGCCCGTTTGAGCTCACTGGGGAGGTGACTCGGTGACAGTGATCATCCAGAGAGAGAGAGAGAGGCAACCCGACCCAACCCAACCGCCGGGAATTTATTTGGAAGGAACCAAGAGATGAAGCAGGGAGATGGGGATCGTCTCGCTATTTGCTTTGACTTGTCTAGGCGTTCGATGGAAGAGGTTTGTTAACAGCATTTTCGTGGTTGCGTCTTTTAAGTTAAAACATGAGGGGAGGCCCGCGCGTTTATCTTTCATCTATTTTAAGTTGACTTTTAAGTTGAGATATATAGTTTATCTCTAACTCATGATCTATTTCTAATATATCAGATCTATTTTAAAGTTTGATCTAAATTTCTAATATTTTTTAATCTAAGCCACATAGATCTTTTATTTTTCTTGATTTATGTGAGAATTTCTTTCATCAATCTAGGCCATTATAATTTGGCCCCACCGTTGATCGAACGGTTGAAATAATCTGGGTGATGTGGACGTGGTGGCTCTGCTTTTCTCTACTTTAATAATATAATAGATAGAATAGGATAGATAGGTAGGTAGATAGATGGATGGATGGATATTTTAGATATTATTTATATCTTTTTTTATTATTTATCTATATTTTTTCATATTTTATTTGATATAATATTAGAACGTACTAACTTAGATGTCTAATTTCATGTCGCACCAGACTCACGCCTGTGTTTGCCTCGATTTGTTTTGCACATGTGTTGGTTTTGGACTGAATGTTTGATAGCTTAAAAGTCATGGTAAATTATATTTTAGATGTGTTATTTGATAAATGCTTTGAGGCTAAGAAAATTGTGAAAGGTTAGGGCTGTTTAGAAATAAAGTTTTTGTTTATGTAGTCTTGAGATAAAACCATGTTTTAGTACAAGCTATGGTATGTTTGAAATATTTGAAATATTTTAAACTCCACTGCTAACTAAACTTTTTCTATTGTTTGGCTCATCGGCTCTTATGTTTACCATCCAAGATTTTAAACGTGTGATAGTTTTAAAAATACCATAGTTTTAATGGAGTAAGATGAAACCATAATATTTATAATATTTATGTCACAACAATTGCAAACTTTTGTATTACATAACTAAAATACTTCATTTGCAAACAAGGTTTAAGATTTCAAGATAAAACTCGGAGATCTTTGAAAAGATAAAAGTGGCAAAGCATTTGGTTTGTAATAATAAATATCGAGTAATTGTAGGTCATAGGGCACTTTTTTTTTTGAAGAATAGGCGAGAGGCCTTTTCATTCAGTAAGGGAAGGAAAAAACAGTATTACAAACACCAACAAACAGCATGCAAATCCTAGAGGGACACACTCGTTGTAACACCAATTAAACCACAGTGTTCCTTAAACTAAAATCTCTCAAAGCCGCCGCCGCCACGTCTGAAGGCCATCTACCAACATCTTTGAAAATTCTTCCGTTTCTCTCATTCCAAATATTCCAGATTGTATGCAAGATGAGGCCATCATCCATTGCTCTTAGTTTTCCGGGACCGGTACGGTCATCCCACCACACATCAAAGGAAGAAGTTTGGAGAGTGGAAACATCGGTAATCAGCAAATGCGTTTGAATGGTGTGCCAAACTTGCCTCGCAAACGGGCAAGTCCAAAGAAGATGAGAGGCGGTTTCTTGCATAAGCTCGCAAAGGACATAGACCTTTGGAGCCGGCCAACCCTTACAAACTAGCCTGTCAGCCGTTAGGATCTTGTCCTGAACAGCGAGCCAACCAAAGAAACGACATTTTGGTTCCGCCTTGGCTTTCCAGATCCTCCCATACTGATGATCGGTGAAGGACCCAATGAATTGCATGCTATAAGCTGAGGAGGATGAGTATCGACCTGTGGGTGAAGATGTCCAAACTATAGAGTCTGGAGATTCTGTTAGTAAAGCGGCGTCTTCCCTGACTTTCTTCCAGATTGAAAAGAATTCCAGGAGCTGCTGATGTGTACACAGACGTCGAAGCGGTCGCATCCAAGAGCCATTGAGCAACGCACCACGAACAGAAAGCTCAGATCGCCAGGTTAATTGAAAACAGGATGGTGCCACCTCCTTTAAAGGGATGTTTCCAGTCCAGGGGGAGCTCCAAAACGAAATCCTCGATCCATCTCCTATAGTTATCCTTGTGTTGGCCCGAAAAAGGAACTAATCAGCACACTAAGAGGGGAGCCTTAGGCCATACCATGGCCGCGGCACATCATCCCAAACCTGCCAAAGAAACCGAATTCTCAAGGCTGAGTCAAAGCGGGAAATGTCCTTGACGCTCAGCCCACCTAGCTCCTTGGGCCTGCAAACCTTTGCCCAATTGACCAAGCAATGTCCACCACTGCAATGGCATATATATTAAAAAAATGTAAAATCAAGATAAAACTAAGGGGGAACAAAAATGCAAAAAATTGAGAGAAAAAAGAGAAGGTATACATAGCTGAAAATAACAGTCTCTCTCAAGTCACATGGTAGAGCTCCGTAGCTCCCCGTACTTTGCCCTTTATAACATCTATTTAACCATTCTATTTTTGACAGGACACCCTTTTAGTTAGATTTGTTGTGAAAATAATTGCTAATACTTTCCGTTGCCCTAGCTGGAAATGTTTGAAATTGCTGATGCAAAATAGGACAAGCCTTTTACACCTTACAATAAAGACACTAATTCGCAGGGCCGGAGCTTCTGGAAATGAAATAAGGAAGAGCCAAAATTGCATTCTCGTTTTTTACCTGTCAAATGTACATAAAGGTCCCGGAACAAATATTTATATTAAATACGCCCTCAGCATGTGCTGATGTACACCGATTATGCAAAGACACCCCTGCACCTGACATCGGTAGCCCAACCACGGACACAGTGATAGTACACGCGTAGGCGACGGCGTAGCTCTGCGCCTGCACCTGCGCGCCCCACACTTTTACTTTACAGTATCCCCCAAATATTCCTGCAAAAATTAATCCCCACCCCCCATTCCCCCGCAGAGCCCAAGAGCGAGAGGTGAGGAAGCTGGAGACACCCAAGAAGCTGCAGCGGCGGCGGCGGTGAGAGCGCAATGGAGGCGCAGATGGCCGCGGCGCGGCCGTCTCCGCAGCAGCAGAAGGCGGCCAACATGGCGCGCTCCTTCACCAAGCTGCTCCGCCGGAAGCGCGCCGACGCGGCCGCGGCGGCGCCAGGAGGAGGGGCGGACGCGCCGGCGTCCGTCGCCGGGGAGGAGTACGACGGTGTCATGGAGGCGGCCATTCCGTCGTTGAGCAAGCTGAAGTTGTCGGGGAACCTCGCCGCGGCGTACTCCCTGGATGATTTCTTCCGGAAGGCCGCGGATAAGAAGGCGGCCGGGATGCCGTCGCCGCCGGTCGCGCCGGACGCCGCCGTGGACGCGCTGCTGGCCAACCTGTTCGCCGGCGTCTCGGCGGTGAAGGCGGCCTACGCGCAGCTGCAGCTCGCGCAGTTCCCCTACGACGCGGAGGCGATCCAGTCGGCGGACGCAGCCGTGGTGGCGGAGCTCACCCGGCTGTCGGACACCAAGCGGCGGTATCTCAAGGACCCCGGCGCGGCGGCGCGCGAGGAGGGCAACACCCCTCTCGCCGCGCACTTCGAGGAGCAGCGCTACCTCCTCAAGACGTACCAGATCACGGCGCGGAAGCTGGAGGCGGAGGCCCGCGCCAAGGACGCCGAGCTCGACCGCGCGCGGGGCGCCCTCGCCGGCGAGCTCCGCGCTGAGCGCGCCCTGGAGGCGCGCCTCCACCCCGGCCGCACCCTCGCGTCGCTAGACGAGCTCCACGTCTCCGGCCTCAACCCCACCCACTTCCTCACCGCGCTGCGCCACGCCGTTAAGTCGATCCGCTCCTTCTCCAAGTCGATGCTCAGCTCGATGCAGTCCGCCGGGTGGGATCTCGCCGCGGCGGCGGCCGCCGTCCACCCGGGCGCCCACCTCCGGAGCTCCAGGGACACCAAGTTCGTCTTCGAGTCCTACGTCGCCATGAAGATGTTCGCCAACTTCCACCGGAGGGACTTCAACTTGAGCTTCCTGGACGAGCGGGAGTTCTACGACCGGCGGCGGTTCTTCGACGAGTTCACGGAGCTGAAGGCGGCGCCGGCCGGAGTATTCCTCGACGCGAGGAGCGCCCGGTGGGGCGGGTTCGGCAAGTTCCTGCGCGCCAAGTACCTCTCGCTGGTGCACCCGAGGATGGAGACGGCCTTCTTCGGGAGGCTGGAGCAGCGCGGCATCGTCAGCGCCGGGCCGGGGTTCCCGGAGAGCAAGTGGTTCGCCGACTTCGCCGAGATGGCGCGGCGCGTCTGGCTGCTGCATTGCCTCTTCTTCGCCTTCGACGGCGGCGCCGAGGAGGACGGCGCGTCCATCTTCCAGGTGCGCACCGGGGCGAGGTTCTCCGAGGTGTACATGGAGAGCGTCAACGACGGCCGCTCCGACGATGCCGCCACCGAGGACCGCGTTGTGGGGTTCACCGTGGTGCCGGGATTCAGAATTGGCCGGACAATGATCCAATGCCGTGTGTACCTATCCCGGCCAGGACGGCGGCCGTGATGGTTGTGGTGGTCTCCTGCCGGCCGCCGGCTGGGGTGGTGGTGGTGATGGGGTTATGTATCTATTAAGGGATGTAGTGATGTTGATCGTAATATAAGTAGCATTTTGAGTCTGGATCCCATGATGCAATGCTCCTGCAGTGCTCTTGTTCTTGCTCGTCCTGGATGGATCATCTCTCACAATGTCTGCTTCATAAGGTGGATCTACTACCCAGCTGGTCTTGAGCATCTTTATGTTGGGATGGTAAGCACTAAGCAATACATATTCTTGCTCCAAATTTTCTGCTGAATTCAATGTACAGGTTGATCTGATCAATATGGTCAGAGCTCTTGAGCTGTGTAGCTGTTTGGTGGAAGAAAAAACAACAAAAATTATTACTTTTTGGATGTTTGTTGATGTGGGCTTGGTGCGTTGGAACTTGTGATTTGCTGCTTTGCAGTTGGTTTGCTCCTTTTGGTGGTTTGTGACGAGTGCGCAATATGTACGATGGTTGAGATAACAACCATCTCTAATTATTGTCATGTCATTTATAGAGATGACTTAGGGCATCTCTTATGGTGCCATGCTAGTTGATTATAAGTAGTTCATCTCATCTTTTTGTCTATGTGGAGGAGAGAAAAAGAGGAGAGAGATAAAAACTGATTGTTAACTAATAGCCCGTATATAGCGGACTTCAAGGTGTATTGCATCTATTACATATGGGCTCATATTAAATTTAATAGCAAATACTGTAGCTAATCCATTAGGGCATGTATAGTGGTGTTTATTTTGCCGTCTGTATCATGCCACATTGGCTGTGATTAATGAGAAAAATCCTATGTGGTATTTATTTTGCCGTCTGTATCATGCCACATATGCTGTGGTTTTAAAAGTGGTTTTGCCATTTATAATTTGAATAACTCCATTATATACTTCTGAATTAATTTTTTAAAGCAACAATAAAAAGGTTACCACAATTCGATCCACTCTTGAATAATTTTAAAAAATACGAATGAGCATTAAAACTATAAAATAATATTAAAAAAATTGAAAAATCCATCAGTTCATGAATTTCTTTGATGTTTAGGAGGTTCATTGGACTTATTTTGAATTTTATTAATAATAAGAGATTGTAAAATGGTTTTATTTAAATTAGAAAATAGAAAAATCACCTTTAAAACCAACATATGTTGATGTTTGTTTTGGTTTTGATAATTGAGGAACGTGAAATGGACCATTTTATAGTTTGGAGGGTTAAGTGAACTTTGTTGATAGTTCATATATATGTAAAATGGAGTTTTTTCAAAAGTAAACACTGAAACATTGAAAATAGTTGTTGAGGCGTTCAAATTTAAATCAGAGCATGGAAACATTTGAATAAAAGCACTGAAACATCGAAAAGCAAGAACTGAAACGTTAATGCCAGGTGTAGACGAGAAGTTTCACAACGGCAAATAAGACGCTACACGAGAACAAATATGATGTTTCAGTAATGAAACATTAGGATTTGGAAAAAGAAACAGCAAGACAAATAGGATGTTTAACCAGAGCAATGTTTCAAGTTAAATTTAGAGATTCATTTTTTTTTTCAAATTCAGTAAGCACCACATTGTGCTCGCTGGATAAGCGTGCAACTGGCAACAGCCAACCTATTACCCAGAAAATTTAGGGTGGAATTGGTGAAATAATCTACTTTAAATTTGAAATTAATAAAATAACACACAGTATATAAAAATACCCCGACTGGCATCTGGGCCCGCCGCGCCGAGTGGCGGCCGCCACGCCGCACGGCGGGAGCTCCTGCTCCCGCCACTGGCACGGCGGGATAGCGCGAGGCGACACGTCTGCACATGCGCGGCTGCCGGCGAGCGACGTGGCGGTCCCAATGAGCTCCCGCCGCCGCCAAGACGGCGAGCAGGCCGGGCCGCGTTCTGCGCCTCTGCTCCCTGAATTTCCGCGCCAAAACGCCGTATTCAGCGCCGTATTTTTCGTTAGCTACTTGATCACCTCATAATTCCTATTATTTCATGTCAATTTTAATAGGAGGACATAAGAGCATTGTATTTATTTTAATTATTTACACGAAAATGTATTGATCGGACTGAAATTTTTTTGTAAAATTGAAAGTGACAGAAAAAATATTTTTAAAATTAGAACAAGTTACGCACCATAGTGTTATCCGATTCTCTCATTTTTTTAAGGCATTATCAAATACGATAGCGTTATGACATTATCATTGTTTAACTAATTTGTTCACTCCGTTCAATTAAGTAAGAAAAATAAAAAGAAGTAAACAAATGAAAAATTTGAAACGGTAATTAATTTTTTTTGTCGGAGCAAGTAAACGGCTTATGGTATTAGAGAACCGGAGATTAAATAATAAAAATTTAGATTACAACATACAAACAATGGCACGCGTGATGCATAAGACAATCTACCGTAGTAGTGCATCATATCTAAACCTACATGCCTTAAAAGATTTAAAAACATAGTTGTCATTAACGATAACCATACTACTGCGTGGAGCGGGGGTATTTCCCCTTCGCAAACGCGTTAGGTCCTACATCCCTGGCTCTAGCAGCCCTCTCGCGCTTTCTGGGTGCCAGCGGTTTACACACGACGCCTCCGACATGCAGGGCACAAGCGTTCCATGCGGACTTGCATCTCTAGTGTACGGTTTGTCATTTCGAGACGTTGTTCGAGATCTGCGATCCTTGCGTGCAGAACCGTGATGTATGCATCTGCTGCCATCGGAAAAGGATCATCCATCCATGATGTCATACGACAATCGTTTATCTGTTTTGCAAAGGATACAAGGTTAGGTTACCTACGAAAATCAATTCGTTATATATGAATGTAAATAAACTCACTGCGTATAGAGGACATCGGTAGAATCTTCGTCCGGTCCAACCAGATACTGGTCTATCGAATGTCTGCACGACCGCATCAATTCCACATGAACACTTGGGCGATCCGATGGATGTGAGGACCGACCGCAGACATGGTTGACTGCATGCGGTAGTCATGTTTCATTTTGATCGGAAGGTCCTCCGAAGGGTAATGGGCCTGGCCTCCCGGACCGGACGATTCCCACCAACTTGGCCTAATCCATGCATTGCTGGAACGTTGTTCGGCCATCGTACTATGATGGAAAATGCAATTAGTATCCGTAATTCTCATAATACATAATATCCTCATAACAACTTTTAATACCAAACATTAAATATTCAGGTCAACACATACAATTAGCACAACCATAAATATTTTGTTATAACTACTCTAAATTATTCTCAACAAAACAACTAATCTCGCAAAATCATCACGCATGCTCATGGTAGTTTAATAACATGCATACCTTGTTAAAACTTCTGCAGCGAACACTCTTCCTGTAGATTATTTCCTGTACCACTGAACGTACCAACACCTGCATGCACATTGAGATGCAACATGTACTGAGAAAAAAAAACACGAGAGTCCCTCAATGAGAAGAATGCGAAATCAAAACCAGCAGAGGTCTCACTGAGCACCGGGGCAATGAAATGTGTGGGCAGCGAGAATGGTGTGAAGCGAAGTGAGCGGAAGTCCTCCTTTTATAGCTGAAGTGTTAATTAAATTATCATGAACGTACCATTAATTACTCACTAATTAATCCTTTACTAATTAAATAGGGTTTAAATGCTACTGGCAGACATGATAAGACGTGTGCATGGCAGGCAGGACAACTCGGTGGCAGACATGACATGACGTGCACAGGAAAAGTTCCTTTTTCCCCCGCATGCACATGCACGCAGTCAAGCACGCACTCCCGCGCGACGGTATCCGAGGCATGCAGGTGGCTGGGACGAAGCCGACGCGGTGGCGGAAGCCGAGGTTCCGTCGCCCGCGGTGCCGGAAGCTAGCACATTTTCGTAATTACAAAATCATGTAGCATAGTTTCCCAATTTATATTTATATGTGTTTTACTCAACCAATTTTTCCCTTGTATGAAATAATCTCGTACAGTAGCGTATTTTTAGAATATATCAATCATGACTAAATGAGTCAAATTTCGTTGAAACAGAATCGAACAAATAAGAAATTTCCATTGCATTTATTACATTCATTACATATGAGAACATGACAGGAGAGCACTTATCCCCGGTGACCCCTTGTGTCGTATGTGCTTGGAGTGTAGTGGTCCGGTGGATTGATGGTACGGCGACCTGCGGCCTGCGAGGGTCCAAATCGAGCTTGCTGTTGTTCTTCCTCCCCAGTTGGTATGTACCCCGCTTGTGAGCGATGGCGTAGCTAGAACCCCCAAAATATGAAAAACCGGCCATCATGCTTTGTTCATATGGGGTTTGCTGACCTTGCACGACCTGCGGCTGGACAGTATATGGGGTTTGCTCCCCATGCATAGGCTGCTGAGGGACACCATAGGGTGTCTGAGCTCCGAACCAGTTGGACCCTCCTGCCTGATCTGGATGGGGGATGGGGCTGGAAAAGGTGGCTTGGCCGAGTATATCCTCGAATGTATGAGTCGACGGCAATGCAGAATCCAGCATCGATCCTCCCATGTTTTGCCATGCGGTATCGTATGTACTTTCATGTGTGCCTAATTATTTTGTACGCACTACAAACTTTAGATTGAAGCCTAACATAACGAGTATAGAGATGTTAATTGCAACCGGAGAAACTGTAAGCTCGAGCTAGCATGCATGTTTAATGTGGATTAAACTTATTCATTCGGTTAGTTTTTTAATTTAAAAGGATATTAATGTTCTTAAAATTTTAATCAAAACCTATCTCAAACGTTAATTATTATTGTGACCATGCATGAATTAATGCATGATGCCGGTAGTTTGTACTGTGCATGCACATGCATGCACATGCATGCTAGCCAACTCATGTGTCCATCTCTGGTGGGCGCTCGTTGAATCGGGACCTTAGTTTATTAAAGCTCATAAGCCCATAATCACCTGATGTAATTTGGGTCCGAGTTTAATTTAGGGCATCTTGCACGCTCAATCAGATGAAGCTACCTACCACCCAACACGAGCTGCACTATGCTCGAATTAAAAAATACGCATGTCAATTAAATAATCACTTAAATAATCACTAAGTCCAAAATAATTAAATTACTAATTAATCAGTAAGGTACAATCAAAATTTATTATTATTCCATTTACAAAAGCCTACATAAACAGAAAAATATGTATGCACTACATATGTCATATTAATAATGGGAACTAACTAGCCATTATTATACGTCCTTGTTTCACTAATGTTTCACTAACTAGCCATAATTATAGGCATATAAAAAATTACTAATTAATCACTGAGCCATAATTAAATTAATTATGGTTATATTACAATAAGTCCGAATACAAATTTACATATAACTCACTAATTAAATAATGCAAACTTGCCTGTCAAAATAATCTCTTCCAAAATGAAACCAGAAACTGCCTGCAATAATTACGAAAACATCATTTCTTCTGACTAATTACTTTGTACGCACTACAAACTTTAGATTGAAGCCTAACATAAAGAGCTAATTTAACCTCACAATTAGTCCATAATCTCTATTATTTATCATTTTACTTCCTTCTACTACTAAAATATTTATTTATCTTACATGAACTAATGAAATATTATTGTTATGTAAATTTTTATACATAAAATACTAAGCACGGTCAGCAATTTTTATACATGAAATATTACCTCAATACAGAAGAAGTGCAGAACAAATGAAATCGACACGAGCAACCGTTTGGAGCGCAGAACAAATGCCCGTGCACGCTTCTCAACTTGACCACCAAGTGAACATGAATGAAAGCAAGCGATGGAGTGAGGTCGTCGTCACAGAGCATCGATTATATAGGTGAGAAATCTCATTCTTGTGTTTGGTAATTGCGATTAATTAGTGCTAAATGGTAATTACCTTTTGCTAATGGGTTGGTGGCTGTCGGTGGCTGGTTTATCGCTGAACAAATGCATGTGATAGCAGTGACATGAAATGACAGCAGGCCCCGCCGCCGCCGGATTCCAGCATGCTGTCGCTTCTCCCGCCAGTCGCGGCGTGGCGGAGGCTTCATTGGCGCCGCCGTCGCCCGGCAGACCGCGATTCCAGCGCGTGATTGCGGCCCGGCTTCTCCGCCGTCTGGCGGGCGTGGCTTCAGCTCGCCGGGACCGCCACGTCGCCGGCCGGCAGCGCTACCATACCACGCGTCGCCTCCGCGCTATCCCCGCCGTGCGGTGTGGCGGGAGCTCTGCTCCCGCCGTGCGGCGTGGCGGCCGCCACTCGGGACGGCGGGAGCAGGTGCCAGTCGAGGTATTTTTATATACTGTGTGTTATTTTATTAATTTTAAATTTAAAGTAGATTATTTCACCAATTTTTCCGAAAATTTAGCCCGTTCATTCTGCTAACTGGGCTAGCTCCCTTGTTTTGAGCCTGACACAACAAGTGGCAGGCCCTCTGCCCAAAAGGCCAGAAGAAAACAACTTGGACCAGACGCATCACTGTGGAGGTCGCCGCTTTCGCTTGGAGCTTCATCATCAACCGGCCTCCGGCCTCCCCATGTACGGCCACGCCGTCGATGGCTGGGCCGTCGTTGCTCCTTCAACGCCATTGACGAGGCCGACTTTCTCCCCTCTTCTCCTTCCCTCTTTCTCCTTCTTAGATATGTATGCAGGGCTTTAGTTCTAAGATGTATGCGTGCTGGTACGCTACTGACTACGCTCACAAGCCACAACCATGGCCAAGTCGCCGTCGGCCGACTCCAGTCGAGTTACACCCCCGTATTGTGTCGGTGATTAGGGTTTTGCGAAATAGATGATTGTATTACCAATAGGTTGAGTAAATATAGTACAGATAATGGGCTTCCCCCCAAGGGACCAATATACTCTAACACTCCTCCACAGTCTGAACGACGCTACGCAGTTTAGACCGATACAAAGCAAACACACACACTCCCCCGCAGACCTTCAAACAAAAGGACCATCACTCCCCGCAGTCGGAACAGTCGGCGCACAGACATTCAGACTAAAAACATGGTAGTGAGAATGCCCTTAGTGAAGATGTCAGCGTACTGGGACGTCGTAGGGACATGAACACGCACTTGATCAAGAGCAACGCGCTCACGGACAAAGTGCAGATCGATCTCAACATGTTTAGTCCGCTGATGCTGCACTGGGTTGGTGGAGAAATAGACCGCGCTGACGTTGTCGCAATAGACAATAGTAGTCTGGCGAAGAGGAGTATGAAGCTTTTGTAGCAGCTGACGAAGCTAGCAGTGTTCCTCGGATAGATGATTGTATTGTCAAAGAGCCCAATATACTCTTAACATATTGTATGTAGCTGCGCCGCCTGCATGCACTGCGATCCACCGCCCAGCTGCGCCGAATGGTCGTCCTGCCGTCGCCGCGCCACCGTCAACGTCGGCTACGGCTACAAGCAGCAACCGCCTTGGCCAGCGCCGCACCACCTGGCTCAACGCCGACGCCGCCGTGCGTCCCCTCGGCCCACGGGCCACGGCCACGCCGCCACTTCAAGTCTTCGACTCTTCGACCTGTGTACCCGACTTGCCTCTCCCTCCTCTCTCCCCCTCGCTCGCTCTCTCTCGGTTTTTCTATGGCAAGAGCAGGTTATGTTATGGGAGAAAAAGATGTGATTTTTGGATGAGAATTTTTACGTGTGTAGGCTGATTCGCCGAGCAGGTAGTTAGATAAACAAGTGGCAGAATGCGGCGAATGCCCCTTCCACAGTGAACATTAAATTTTTTTTTGACAACCGTGAGCATTCTGTACCATCTATCTACTATCTATATAAAGCAAAGTTAAATGGAGTCACCACATTAATCCTAAAATCTTAGAAATTCTCACGTTAATAACAAATAGTAGAAATAAAAAAATCTACATTGTTGAATATGAATATTATTATGTAAATCTAGCGGTCAATATTAACTTCTATAACAAACTACTGAAGCTAATCTATATATTAGAGATAAACTCTAAATCTTATCTGATATATTATCTATATCTTAACACAAATCTACACTACACCATGACACACAATTAAGCGGCGCGTCACGCAGGTAAAATCAGAACAACGGCGGACTATGTGCCGACAATTATATAAAAATTACCGATGCATCATGTCTGCTGAAAAAAATCAGATTAGGGCGAATCGTCTAGGAAATATAAATTAAATACCGACGAACCGTCTGCCGGTAATAGAAATTATCAGGGACTCACTGTCTGCCGGTAGAACGAATAGTGGTATGCGGCAAGCGTGGGCCCGTTGAATTTGCTATGCACGCGAAGGATTGCTATGCGCGGGAAGAAAAAAAAGGTCGGCCCGATGAATTTTTTCGCGGGAGAGCCAATCATCTTATTACTTTACTTCTATAATACAAAGCGCTAGCACCGCGCTACAGTACTGCGCAGCCAGGGTGGCCACGTCGCCCGGTTTACCCGAGGCTAGCCACGTCGCCCGATTTACCCGGGCCGTCCGATCGCATTTCTACGTTGATTACCGCCGTGATTCAACTCGCAGTCCACCTCCTCTCAATCATCCCGAAGCCCTAGCCACCATTTCGTCCCCGAGCCATCCTCTCCCCCTTCCGTCGTGGCGTCGCCGCCACCCTTTCCTCGTGCCTCTGCCGGCGCAGCCATCTCCCGCTGCGGCCCTCCTCTCCTCTGGCTGCCGCCGCCATGCTCTTCTCCAGAGGCGCCACCCCAAACCCCACCTCATCTGTACGACGGCTCCCTGCCTCCTCCCCGCGGTGGCGCCACCCCAGCCTCCTCCCCACAGCCAGGCGAGCCGCCTCCTCGCCTCCAGATCTAGGTGGTTGGTGCCGGGCAGCACATTCGCGTTTCCTCCACATTCCCGGCGGTGCACCTCTCCACGAATCTGAGGCCGATTACTCCACAGCCGGCGTGGTGCCTCCACGCCTTTGTTCCTCTTCTCCATTTTTAGGGATTCAGTTTTTTGGCCACTTTTTTAACTGATTCTCCGGATGGATCTGAAGGGAGTAGCTGTAGATCCAGCCTTGATGGAGAGTTTGATGATGGTTGCTCTGCTCTGAAGCAGCTATGTTATTTGGGCTACTTGACCGCTAACATAATCACTGCTCTCTTCCGGGTTTTCAAGGATTGCAACATGTCTGAGTATCTGAAGCTGGAATTATTGAAGGTGATACAACATATTAGCTGAAGTGATTGTTTTTAGATGGAATAGAGATGTTTGTTTGAATATTCTCTCCTGCTTAATAATAATTCTTTCTTTGCACAGGAAACAGGATGAAGCAACTATATGATTTGAACTATATGATTAGAGCTACATATTGAATAATGAGCAGCTGATTCATAGAGTTGTACATTTGTAAATCTGATTCGCTGATTTTTCGACCACAAATGAGTGGACATACGTCGTCAACTCGGATATAGCTGTGTTCTATCATTGTAGCCACAATTCGTTCATTGTGAGTCGTCTTTGCTCGCTTTTATTATATGATAGATGCTTAGTTAATAAAGCTGTTTGTTGCTAAAATGTTAGTGTTCCATGTATACTCTATATGTGTCGTTTTCAGTTTATATATAGAGAGAGATGCTTCGGTGTGCTTATTAAAGAATGCATTAGGATAGCAAATTTTTTAGTTACCTAGCCAAGGAAAGGAAGGCCCTTTATAAGAAAAATGCTCAAATCACATTATATATGATGCTATATTGATTTTGGATCTAATCTTTCTGAAAGGGCTGCCTTGCCATTCATTATATATCTAATTTCAAAATTATGGGAGAGGCTGATTGCCATGTGATAGATTGTCTGTGATAAAAATTGTCACACGCACGCAAGTTCTTTTTCTTGTGTGATCCACACAAACGGGTGCAGAACTAAACATTTAGTGTAAATTATCCTTCACTTGAGGAAGTATTTGTGTCATAACTGTTTATTCTCACAGGGAAAGCATGCGTGAAGAAAGTATTGCTGAGCAATTGTCCTCAGAAATTAACAGATCTGCATCAGGCGATTGAAAAAAAATCATTGTGCAAATTTCCTTAGTCTTGTACTTTTACAATATTAATTTGTTGCATTGTCCATCTGGTGAATGGTTCCATGCCTTTGGTCTTTTATTTATAGTTTCTCATCATTTGCTTTTTGGCATAGATGATTAGTTCCTAAACTTAGCTGTTCACTTTGTGGTTTGTGCATTGTTTCTTTAGCTCATTTTTCTTTGCTAATTGCTATGGCATGTGTTCCTTTTCTATCTGAAGTTTGTGCATTCTTTTTAATACTGTCACTGGTTACTCCACTTGTTGTGTTGTTGATCCCCTTTGGTTTGCTCTGTTAGTTCTTTGGCTCCTCCTCTACAAAGGTCTTCGGCTCCTTTGGGCTCATTGATTCGTTTTATTAGAGTTTTTCTCCTTTTTCTTATGTGTTTTGTATTACCCCTCAGCAAAGATGCCTTGCATGGTTCTTCCTATGCATTCATACGGATCCAAGGCCTCTAAATTCAAGCCACCGATCAGTGGTATCATTTGGTTTAATGCTTTCTGTCTTTCTCTTGCTATACCTACTTTTTATTCGAAAAAAAGTTCACAACTTTTAGATGTGCTTCATATGATCCATGCTATAACAGTGCTCCTTTTTAATGTTATCTATTTTGTATTGTTGTAATAACAAAAAAATAGTGGAATTTATCAGGAGCATCGATTAAAAGTTGTAGACTTTATGATTTTCGTATTAATCTTTTTATGTATGGCCTTTATGCATGAATATTGGTCTGCATTACATCACTAAAATTTAATATCAAATATTTGACACTTTATCATTTAAAGTGTCTGTGACACATCGACGATAATTGGAGATCAGTGGCGGACGCAGGATGAAAATGTAGGTGGGGCAAGCCTAAAATCTCCTTTTGTCTACCGTTGACTAAATACGCCACAAACTAGTTAAACTATACAAACACAACAATAATAAGCACACTAGCTAATAATACCAATTACCCAAAATGATGTAGAAAACATTTGAACCACACCATGCCACCAAATCACCAATAAAATCCAATTTAGAGTTAGAAATATTGTATATTAGAGAAACATTGATTATATTAAAATAAACAATTAGTAAATAGCAAGCGAGCATACTACTCGGATGACAATTAGTGTTACTACCTTGAGCGGAATTGGTTGAAATTGGGACTAAAAATCTTCTCATCTCTCGGAGTATTAACAGCGGTGTTCTTTGTTTAATTAGAAAATATCTACATGTGAAAAACTGATTTAAACAAAGTAAAAAGAAGAAAGTTTAGCCTATAAATGTGGCGGCAATAACTGTTGTGCAAATCATCAGAGGCACGAACAGCAGACCAATAGAAATAGACCAGTCCCGACTGTAAATAGACCAGAAGAAGGAAATGTATAATGTCATTGAAAGTTTATTTAATGTAATAAGCTGAAATAGTATAGTTTAGTACTAAGTTTTTATAGTTCAGCTTTGATTGTTTTGCTTTCTGTAGTTAAGGTATCATGTTCCAGAAACTGCAGCAAATTTTATGTATATCACTTTTCACAAAAATGTAAAATAAACAAAGTGCTTACATAGATTGCTGAGTAGATTGTGTGTTTGCATTGTACAATATGAAATAAAAGTTTCCAAGTTCAGGCAAATACTAAAGGGAAGCCAGCTGACTGCAGTGTTATTTAGAAAAATCTGATATTGATTTAATGGAATAACCTGCAAAAGATACGAACTGGATCTCCTTGAAGAATTCATCAGGAAGGTAAACCTAGTTTCTGTTGCAAACTAGTTTTGAGATGTGGAAGCAGGATATTGTTTATTCATCTAGAACGAAGCAAAACTAAAATGGCTTAAACCCCAACAATTTAATCTTTATAGGAACGACCAGCATCTACTCATACCGGGGCAGGCGGCCAGCACCGCAGCAGGGCAGTGGCGAAGGGGCCGAGGCGGCAACACCGGCGCCAAAGTTGGGGCCTCGGGGCGGGGGGGCGCCGTGGCCGGGGCGGCGTCAAGACCGCGAGAGGCTGAGAGGGGCCAGGGCGATGGTCTGGCGGCGATCGGCGAGCGGAGGGCGGAGTAGGGACTGGTTGGCGACGCCAGGGTCGAGGCGTGGCGGCGGGGCAGAGGCCAAAAGCCTAGGGCAACTGCTACCAGCCGAGACCGTGAGCGTGGTGGGCTTGGGCCTGGGCGCGTCTGCGCGAGGTGTGCGTGAGGCCTGGTGGGCTGGATGCAAATGGTCGGTCTGCCTGTTATTTGCCCCACCTAATACCCAAATAATCGTTTATTTGCTGTATACTCAAACCTAGCTACAAATAGACTTTAAAATTTTAGGTGGGGCCAAGGCCCCACCAGCCCCCATGGTGGGTCCGCCCCTGTTGGAGATTACTGTACAAAAACATTCCTGCCTTCGCCTGTTCCATTTTTTAGGTGCCACATTGTTTTTTATGTGTCTCATTTTTATAGTTCGCATATATTCCTATTTTAGTGTTGTTGCTCACATTAATTGAAGTGCTCATAAATTCCAATGTATATATTATTCTATGTACATAGCAAGCTTCTTCGTAACTATTTTTATGTTAATTTTCTTCCACACAATTTTTCCAGAACAGGGGTGACATGACGGATGGATCTTTATTGATTATGTCGATGTTGATCTTTGGTTATCTCGATTCTTTATCTGAAATTGTGTTGCAAGTTGATCACACTGCAAGGTAAGGCAAAATTTTGTTTTCTTTGTTATTTTGGATGCTCTGGTTTTTTTGCACTGCTATTTATGCCGTCGATTAATCAAAGTTGAAAGTTGTATAAGCCTCCTTGAAAAATGTGCAATTAAGCAGATATTTTTGGTCTACTACTTAACTGTGATTCTATTTAACTATTGTTGTCCATAGAGCGTAGGCGAAAAGTACAACATATGCAATTCACTGCTAGCTGGATAAAACATTGAAGGGGTTATTTTTTTCCCCTATTTAGTGTGCAACTATAGAAGTGAAACGGCAGCATCAAACTGGAGACAAATCACGTTAACCATTACTTCCTTATGTATTATTTATTTATGTTTAGGCATGTGAAACTGCAGTGCTGGAGACAAGTGAGCAAATTAGTTGTGCAACCAGTGCCATGACATTCTCTCTCTCCTATAGGTTAGAACCCCATACTTGCAAATTAAATTTTATCATCTACCCTTTTTTATGATTTTTTATGGGCTTGGATACTGCAGTATATCTTTCACATCTAGGATGGTACATAGAGTGATCTAATATGATCATGTCAGTACAGTTTCATCACTAAACTCTCATGACTTTTTAGAAAACTTGTTTCAGAACTTTGGGGAATCCCATTTTATTCATTACACACATTTTCTATGTGCTAAGGGTGTCTTTGATTTTGTTCTGCTTATTATTTTTATTAAGGGTGTCTTTGATTTTGTAAATATAGATTCAGCTATCGTTTTACAAGGCAATTAAATAATTCATGCTTTCTTCTCAACGATGATTTTTTTTTGTGTGCAGATTTATGTGTCATTGCAACATTATAAGAAAATATATTGCTTACGAACAAGGGTTGAGGCCTGAAGGTAAGCAATTTGCTAACACACAACTCTTCTAGCAGAAGTCTGCTATTGACGGAGCACAACTTATTAATTGTACTGCTGACACTTAAAGCCTAACTTATTAAAGGACAGATATTGTTTTCTGTTGTTAATTCATAAGGCTCTGCTCTATAAATTACGCTATTGTTGTATGCTATTTAATTACAGTGAACGTGCAACCATCTGTTAGTTAGTAAAACTACCATTTCAGGCTCTCTTTTAAGGGGCAAAAATCTGTTCGTAACTTGTTAAAATATTTTTTCTGCTCTAGGATAACAAAAATATCATTCCCTTTGTCTTCAAAACTCAGTGGAACAGAGTATGTGGCATAGAACATGAACTGCTATGTTTTGTGCATGTATGATATTTACAACCAGCTTAATCCAAATGTCCAGCTAGTGCTAGGTCACAAACTGACTTAGTGATAGCACATGAATACTACTTTCTAGTACGCGCAAGACACAATTTCGCAAAACTGAATTTTTTACTCTAACATGCATGGTAATATCTCGCTATATAATAAGTAGTAACTCATAGCTTCTTGCTAGCTGGCTGCTTACATGGATCATTAAACCAGCTCCTTAATAGATAATTGCTTTGCTGGCTACCGACATGGAACGTTAAACCAGCTCCTTAATAAATAGGAATGTTGGCTGAATAGCTCATTGATTATGAAACAACTAATTTCATAAGCAAAGCAACAAATGCTTGCAGATGTTAGCAAATGGAATTGAGTTAAGAAGATGGTTTGCCCATACGGTATAAAATTGCATAAGTTCTGGATCATACTCTTATCATTTGCCTATACATGTGTTTCAGGTGCAAGATGAAGTCATTGCCCACTGGTCCTCTTTTTCAAGTCTACTCGAAGTACATGCCTGCATGTAGTAGACAGATTATCATAAGTGGAGAGAAGCATATATTTAATATATTTTTCAAATTATATTGCATATTATTTTGTGTTAGCATGGCAGTATGCAACTGTCAATCAGATATACCACGCGTTTTGTCAAAATGAGTGGACACATCTAGACATTGTGCAACTTTTGTAAAGATGGAAATGCTAGCTTTATAGACTAGTGAAACCTTATATATATGTATGTATGTATGCATGCATGCATGCATGCATGCAAATGACCATGTCTGGAAAATTTGTGGTAGTGTGCACAGTTAATTTTGTTGTGCTATAAGCTATCTTGTGATTGTCCATGTATATGAATGTACGTTGATGCTTATGTGATGCCGTAAATAAGTTCTTGTTTGGCTCTCTGATGTGGTGGTGATTGCAATTAATTTAATAATATTGCAAGCCAAAATACAGATAGTGGTTGCATGTCTGTCGGCAATGTCATGCATGAACAATTTTTTAATTGGAGGTGTACCAACGATAGTGGCAGATAGTCTGTCAGCATTTTGAAAAATAGTGGCATAAAGTCTGCTGGGAAAAATAATTCTGACAGATGTCTCAACGTCCGCCGGCAACAAGATGTCTGCCGGTAATATTTTGTCCGCCGGGAAAAGGATGACTTATAAGGGCAAACTGTCTGTCGGGAAAAAATTATTCTGCCGGCAAAAATAATTACCGGTAGCTAACTTCCCGGCAGATGGTGCTGGTGGACTGTCTGCCGGGGATACCTTTTACCGGCAGACAGTTTGCCGCTATACATTGTTTTTCTCGGCAGACACGGCTGCCCTCAAAGCTATGCTGTGGTGTAGTGCTAGCCGCGTAAGGATTTGCAACATTTTTAAGTTTTAATTAGGAGCCGACATGTTTATGATTGTCGACATAAGTATTACCTCTGGACATGGGAAAAATTGGTTTAATAATACATATATAAATTGATATTCGAAAAGTATACCAGTTTTGAATGTGATTTCCGTCATGGAGGGTGGCATCCACCATTGGACAAGGCAAAAGGCCGGTTTCCGCCCCTCCGGATGGCTTAGCCGGTTGTTTCCTCCATGGGGGATGGAGGAAGCAACCGAAGCCACCACGCAGTCAATCACCACTTAATACACTACTGTTGCGACTTTGTTCGTCTTGATTCCGTGATCAATGTATAAGTTTCCGTATAGATGACTGAATGAGCTTATGCCCAAATATTAGGCAAAATATTCTAATGAGCTGCCGGTGTGTTTCTGCCTGTGTTTAATAAGTGACTAATTAGTCACTAATAAATGATGTGGTTATGGTAATTTAATGCACAACCATTGGCTATAAAGGGAGGAGACGTCCTTCATCCACTGCACACCATTTTTGCTGCCCCGAGTGCTCAGTGAGGCTTCTACTGTATATGTTCTCTCACTCTCATCATTGAGTGCTCTGGTGTTTTTATTTTTCTCATTATTCATGCGTTTGAATGTGAAGGTGTTGGTACCTCGGGTGGAAGACGAAATTATCACAAGGTACGCATTTTATTAAAGGATTTTTTACATGAGTGCCATTATAAAGTTGCGATACTTCAGAAATGCCATTACAAAACGCGTATTGTTATTGATGCCATTCTTTTTGCAATAATTTATCACAAATGCCATTACAAGGTTTTACGGAAGATTTACCAGATATACAAAACTAAAATACAATCAAAATACGCTTCTGACATGTGGGTCCCGAGTGTCATCCTCTCATCTTCTTCCTCCTCCTCCTTTTCTTCCTCCCACCTCGCCGGAGCTCGCCGCCGCCGCCCTCCATGAGCTCGCTGCGGCCCGAGCTCGTCGCCGCCTCCATGAAGCTCACGCCTCCGCCCTTGGCTGGGGAGCTTCGCCGTCGCCAGCCGCCGCCACCTCCATGAAGCTCATACGCCGCCGCCCGCCGTCGCGCCGCCGTTAGCGCCTCCCATAAGCTCGCGCCGCCGCCGCCGAGAGCTCGCGCAACCGCTGCCCATTGCCGAGAGCTCGCGCGGCATTGCCGCCTCCTCGGCGAAGCTTCGTGCCGCCGCCGGGAAGCTTCATTGTCGCGCCGCCGCCGCCGCTTCGCGTGCTTTCGTCGCCTTCGCCTTCGCCGCCGCCGCGTCGCTAGCTTGCCACCGCCGCCGTCAGCGCCTTCGCCGCCGCCCGTGGCAGCGGCTTAGCGCCGTCAAGACGCGCCGCCCGCTGCCGCCCTTGGCTTCGCCACCGCCGTCGTCTTGCTGCGCCCGCCGCCGCGCCGCCCGTCGTGCTGCTCGCCGGCGCCGCCGTGGATTTGGGGGAGAGAAGAGAGATTGGCGTGTGGAGGAAGGAGGAATAAGGAGAAGTTAGGGGATGACATGTGGGGTCCATTTGTCAGATGCGTATTTGTACCAGGTATAAGACGAACAATCTGAAAATACGTTGATAACGGCATTTGTGATAGATTATTGCAAAAAGAATGGCATCAATAACAATATGCGTTTTGTAATGGCATTTCTGAAGTATCGCAACTTTATAATGGTACTCATGTAAAAAATCCTTTATTAAATCATCATGAGTAGAATTGTAGGATCTGCATAGATTAATGAGTAAATATAGAATAATTTATAGTAGTGGTAAGGAAATATTAAGGCTAAATCTGCATGTGATATTAGCTCATACTATAGATATTAATAAAGTCCTTATATTTGATCTTACTGATAGCTAGTACTTAACATTAGATGTAAAATAGTAAAGGTTTGTTATGCTGCATGCATGAGCATGTAGAAAAAAAGTTTGTTATGCTGCATGTTTAATAAAGCAAACTAGTTAATTAGTTTGTTACGCTGCATGCATGCGCATAGTGTCAAGTGATAGTGCTTAGCATCTCTTTCCATTCTACCCTTGCTAATGGTCTCTACGCGTTCACTCGATCTCAACATCTAGTTTCCAATCAACGGATAGTTCAACAGCTATTTTCCAACGGATAGAAATGCAACGACAAGGACCTCTCACCCTTTAAACGACACAGGATGATAGGGTTCTAGTTTCGTCTAATTCCATCCCAGGAATACATTTTTGCGTAAATGCTTAAAATAAATAAATGTTCCTAAATATATGAGAGGAGGTACCCATAAAATGTTACATTATTGCCTAAGCTCATTAGAATGCAACTCAACACATTGAAAACTTGCAAATATTTGGACGGGAAATATGAAACTTATGCACTCAGTCACGAGAATCAGCACCAGAAGAGAGCAGCAACAGCCTTGCGCGCTACGGCGAGATGATTGCCACGTGGCAGCTCCAGCTCCAGCTCCAGGTTGCTTCCTCCATCCCCCATGGAGGAAACCACTGGCTTTAGGCCCTGTTTGTTTGAGCTGCAACTTCTCTAAAAGCTGCTTCTAGGAAAAGCCACAAAAAACTAGCTTCCGAGAAAAGCTTAGATCCTAGTACAAACTGGGCTTTTGGTGGCTTTTGGCTTCTTTGAAAAGGGTTCCAAAAGCTGGCTATTTGTTTGAGCTTCTGGCTTCTGAGGCTAGAAGCTCAAACAAATAAGGCCTTAGCTATCAGGGATGGCTAAAGCCATCCGGGGTGGCGGAAGTCGGCCTACTTTTCGAATATCAATCTATATATGTATTATTAAACCAATTTTTCCCTGGACGTGGGTTATATGCTTGGTTGCTTGAACCAATGCCAAGGGGAGCTGAGGCAGAGGCATTTTGGGTCGCTCCCATTTGTGGCATGTGCTTAAGGTCAGCTTACTGATCCAAATTTGCACTCAAGAGTTGAGTGCATAGTGTGTTTTGTGTTTCTAAGCTAGTTTATGCTGGTGTATGGGTTGAGAATCTAGATGGAGTGGAATTTTCAAAGGTTTATGAGATGAGTTCTTTAGAGGTTTCAATATTTTATTAGAAGTTCTTGGAGGATATGGATCAAATGACCTTAGTTGAGTCGCCAACGGATAGCTAGGTGAAGAAGCTGAAAGAATTGTATGGCTCCTATTCACCCATCTCTCTGGTCACTGTAGCTAGATTTTATATAACTAGATTTAACAGATGTTTGCTTAGAACTCACCCGTGGTCTTTTTTCACACACTCAATCGTCCTATACATCATTAAATAGTACAAAGCCGAGCACAAGCTACGGTTGCTCGCCACGTCGCTGGCCTCCCCGCTCAGCGCCACCATGGCCGTCCGATCGCGTGCACCAGGCAGATCCGGCCGTCTATTTTATTTTTACGTATAAAACGTTTTTTTTTTGTGCAAATATCAAGCGCGCGGGTGGTTTGTCCGGTTGGTTAATTCAGCTGGTTCGTCACTTGGGAGCCCCGGGTTCGAATCCCTTGTGCTCCTGTTTTTCTCCTTTCTTTTCCGCTAGCCGCGCTCCTCCCGTGCGCTACCACGTTTATTCCCGCGCGCTGCCACGTTTTGGCTGGCCTCGAGCGTACGCAACTAGTATATATACATTTACCTGTGGAAGTGCGTCACCCACAGGCAATTTTAGAGATTCTGGTCATAATCAACAGAAGCCTACAGCAGACGCGGGCAATCCCCTAATAGTTAGAAGAAGATCGATTAATCGGGCTAGCTAGTTAGGCTAACATGCATGCTCATTGTGACAAAAAGGAAAAATGAGAAGTTAGGAACATCATTCACATCACGACGGCCAAACACGGCGAACGATGAATCTAAGCCTCGAAGCTCAAAAAGTCTCACACTAGTCCCTCTAATTAACCAACCCAATGCAACTTGATCCGATTGATCGATCGATGCATCGCGATCCATCACTCCCACGGCTAATTAAGCTAGAAAGGCAAGTCAACACGCGTGTCCACTAGAGCTGGCCGGCACCGGTCGATCGATCGAGCTCACTGCTTAATTTGCTACTGCTGCCATGCCAATATGCATTGCATCATGCATGCCAGATTTACACGATCGTACGTTTGCACGTGCCACAGAAGGGCAATAGCAGCTGAAGCTCACACAGTACTAGCTGTCCGTATATATATATATATTTTTTTAACAAAGGACAGGAGAGTTGTCATCTATTGATCAAAAGAGATGAGGTTTATAGAGTTAGGGGTTTTAAAACCCTTCCCCCAGAGGACGTTCAAAGAATTAAGATATTACAAAATGCGCTTCTGCGGTTGTTCACAGCCGCATGTCATCTAGAAGTTGTCGAAAGACAACGTCCGGTGGTCGTTCGGACGAGCGAAAAACATGGTTATTCCACTCGAGCCAGAGATGCCAAATGGTGCCGATGGCAATGGAGAGGGTCGCTTTTGGGTTGGCATCCTGGGCGACATCAATTTCCTACCAAAACAGGAGGTCGGATTTTCATTGTCAGTATGACGGGTCCAGCGAGGAAAGTCGAAGCGAAGCGGTAAGACGCGTCCAGATGAAGGAGCTGAAGCTGCATTTCAGGAAGAGGTGCTCTAGAGTTTCTAGGTTCCTCAGGCAGAGGGGGCAAAAGTAAGTGTTGGGCAGTTGTCTTCGTAATAGTGCATCGGCTGTCCATATCCTCCTGGCCAGAAGCAACCAGACAAAGAACTTGCATTTGGATGGGGCCCATATCCTCTAGACCCTGCGCTGCGGGGAGAGCTCACGACGGCCAATGAACTGCGTGTTGTAGGCAGTTTTCACGGAGAAACGCTCGTCTGTGGAGAAACGCCACGTGATCAGGTCATCTTCGAGTGGTGTCAACGACACCTGGACGAGGCGGATGAGAAGTTGGACAAATTCAGTCACGAGGGAGGGATCCATATTGCGTTTTAGGTCGATTAGCCAGTTGTTATTCTCAAGCGCCTCCATAACGCTTCGCCCTTTTCTGGTGGAAGCTAAGAAGAGCCGCGGCGCTAGTTCCTTTGGCGATGAGCCAGCAAGCCAACCGTCCTCCCAGAAGGACAGCAAGGACCCATTCCGAAGCGTAACTGAGCATCCGGCAAGAAGGAGAGCTGCATCAGCGTCTGTGGGAGGGTCTAGTGAGCCCACCCAAGGCCTAGAGGGCGACGTCTTGTTGAGTCACAGCCAGCGCATCCGAAGGACTCGACCGAAGCGGGATAAGTCCAAAACCCCAAGGCCCCCGAACTTGGTAGGCGAAAGACACCAAGCCCAGCTGACCACGGTGGAGCCCCCAGGATAGCAGATCCGCTCCAAAGCCATGCTTTTCTTATTTGGTCAATTTTCTTAATGACCGAGGTTGGGGGGTGATGACGGAGAGAACATAGGTCGGCAGGGCCGAGAGAATCGCTTTGAGCAGAGTAAGCCTCTCTCCTTTAGACATGAGACGACCCCTCCAACCTGCTAGCCGATTTTCAATTTTGTCGATGAGGAGCTGAAAGTGAACGTGTCGTAGTCTTCTGATGGAAAGTAGGATGCCCAAATATTTAATGGGGAAGGACGCCCTTTCGGCTGGGAAGTCATGCAGGATGGTGTCGAGGTCCAGACTGTTGCATCTGATGGGGACAACCTGGGACTTTGAAAAGTTTGTTCGAAGGCCGGAGATGTTGCCGAACGTCTGAAGGATGCACGCCAAGGTGGAGACATCAGTCTGGGTCGGCTTTAAGAAGATGGCGGCATCGTCAGCAAATAGTATGTCGGCACCCGATTTACGAGATCGGGTTCCACCTGCGTAAACCTGTACTAGTCCCAAGGATCATGGCTAGTACACGATATATCTGAAAGCGAACGATGCCAACGATATTATTATTACAGACGGATCATAGTCCAGTACAAACAACATACAACGGCTCGCAGGCCGCAAATCAGAGTACACAGCGATACAAGCCTAATACAACATCTAAAATCTTATTCATCCCACAGGCACGAAGGCTGTAGGAACGCGTAACCCTAGTCTTCATACTCTTCGTCGGAGAACGCCTCCTCGACGTAATCCGGGTCCTCCTCTTCGGACGGCGGGCCATACTCGGATGGACCAGGTTGTTGAAATTTTGAAAAGAGAGGGAGAAAAGGATGGTGAGTACAAATTGTACTGCAAGTCCTAATTATGCAAATGCGGTTCAAGACAAGGAAGGTTTAGGATATTTGCGGAAATCGCGGTTATTTAACCTAGTTTTGACAAAGCAATTTGAAACTTTAAATCTCAACATTTTCTTTGGGCTCTTCTCAAGCGGTTCTCGCCACTTGGCCTCGATGCCATAGCAAGAACAAAATTCTTTCTTCTTTTCTTTTCTCAAACTCGCTAGGTCCATTCCGTGACACTTCCGATAGGCCGATACCCATTTCGAACACCACCGTGGCACCTAGCTCAAACGAAATCCTTCTCAAATCCTTACTCATCTCAAATCCTTTCTTTAAAATCCCTTTTCTAAATTTATTTTAAAATGAAGAAACTACCATATAATCACCCTTCAGACGCTCATAACCGCGAAACACGGCTATCATGACAGTTTTAACTCTGCAGAGTGGGTACGCCTTACCCTCGAGAGGCTACGCACCCAGACGGTGTTTCGCCACAAGACCATCAACCACGAGGCCAACGATCGGGCCCGTCCCATTCCGGCTCGAGGTCGCATCTTGTAATGGCTCGATTCATAGGATCATAGGATGAGCAGGTCCTTAGACTAGGGAGATTTGATATTTTAGCCCGGTTTCAAAACATGGTGCCCTCTGCACCAACCGACAAAATATCTCCCTAGTCGGAAAGATTTTGGGGTAAGAGGAAAATCACTTCCTACTTAGCATCACCCTTGATGCGCTATCTTTAAATCACCCTTTTCCAACCATTTCTCAAAACATTCACCTTTCACACAAATGATTGAATCATTCCATAAAAATGATTTTAAGCATTTATCCTACCACAATCAAAGCATATAAATAAGAGCAATTTATACTCTAGCCTTAGGTTTAATCCTACCATATTTCTTACCTTTCTATTCGGTCATGATAACTAAGTCTAGGAAATACGGCGTTTATCTTTTAAACTAGCATGCATATTTTCAAGTCTAATAACATTTTCTAAATAACCGAAAATGGCTTCTCAATATGATCAAAAGGGGACTTGCCTTGATCGGTTCCGGGGAAAGCGAAGGGGACGTCGTCGATCGGGTCTTCGAGAGCTTGACCTCCTAAACGCGCACACGCATATGCAAAGCAATACAACACACATAAGTAAAATACTTTATGCCATGCTGTTTTTAGGAAAATGCAGAAATCCTATTTTCCATGCATTTTCATTTAAAGGAAACATGATGCTAAATGGTTAATGCCCACATGGAATGATGCCATCTCAAAATTACTTGCATGACCAAAACAGATGCTGGATGGATGCCATGCATACAAATAATATTTTTAAGGTCCAGCAACCTCCAAGGTATTTTTCCTGAATTTTTATAGAATATTTATAGCACACGAGATTAATGATGCACCTAGAGCTTATCTATTTAGCCAAAAATGGATCCCACATGCAAGACATGCATAAATATAATTTTCTAGGGTCCAGAAATGGTTAAAGTATTTGCAGGAATTTTTCCAGAATTTTTACAAGGATCTAGCTATTTTTAATTAATTGTTTTTAGGGCATCACAAAAGATTTATACAGAAATTTGAAAAAGGAATAAAGAAACGGGCCCTTTCCGGCTCTGGGCGCTCGGCGACACGGCCCAACGACGGGCGCCCTCGCAACGCTGTGGGTTGAGGCGCGATCGACGCTGGTAGTAAGTGGGACCCGCCGGCCCCACATGGCAGCGACTCAAGACGGAGGAGAGGGAAAACAGAGAGGGCACCCGCGACGCCGCGAACGGCGGCGACGACCCTAGCCACCGGGGCTCGATTAGGCGTGCAGAGGCGTGTGAGCTAGGCGAATGCAATGGGGTATCAGTAGCACCGGCGATGCTTGGAGGTGACGGCCTTGGTGAAACACGACGACAATGACGCATGGCGTCATGGCGCCGGGAGAGACAGGATCAACACCCGATTCCTTGGCGAAATCAACCGAGAGAGAGGAACATGATCGGCGAGCTCACCGGGCGAAAGGACGACCAGCGGCGGAATTACAGTGGCGGCGGCGCGCTGGCTCCGGGACACGCGACCACGCAGCTCCAACCCGATCTGGCGCTGCTCCTTTGAATAACTGCGCCACCCTGTGGTAAGGTCGAACCGAAGGGAAGCGAGGTGAGGTAGGAGGAGAAGAGGAGATGGCGGTGGAACGGGGCGAAGGCTCACCGGCTCGGATGAACGGAATTGCGTCGGCGCAAGGCAGAGAGCAAAGGGGAGCAGTTCCCCATTTATAGGCGAGCTCCGCTCGGGACACATTCAATGCCACGCGCGGAGTTGGCGGTCGCCGGCGTCGATTCAAGCCGGTGCCGTGAAGTGAATCTTGCCGAGGCGGTTAGGCAGCGATAGGACAAGAAAGGGTGGGGACGGAGGGGGTCCGTGGAAGGGTGTAGGGGCGGCGATGCATGGGGAAGGGAGCCATGGCGAGGCCCCGGGAGAGAGAGGCGGGAGGAACAGCGGCGGCGATTCGGCGAGGCGAACAGAGGAAGGAGAAACAGGGGAGGAAGAAAGGAGAGCGAGGCTGACAAGGCGGCCCCACTTGGCAGCGACGCGGCGCTCGCGAGCGCAAGGGAGCGGCTGCGGCGAAATGGGCCGGCGCATGGCCACGGCCCAGCCGAAGGATCGGGGAGAGCGGGGAAGGGAGAGGGAGACGGCAGAGTGGGCTGGCACGCGGCCCAATCCGAGGGGAAAGAGGAACGGGGGAGGAGAGAGGAAAAAGGGAAAGTGGGCCGGACCGGGCCGAGAGGGATTAAAACCGTTTTAAACTTTTCTGATTCCCAAAGTGCTTTCAATTTCAAATACTCTTTTTGAATGCAAAAATACTTAGGAAGTATTATTTAAAATAATTACCATATTTTTCCACCAAAGGCATAGACTTGAACAATTTAAATTATTTTCCTAATTTAGATGCAATGCATGAAATGATGATGTCATGATGCAATAATGAGTGATTTAACATTTTTAAATCATGTATTTAAGAAATTATTAACGTGCCAAATTGGGTTTAAAATTTGGGATGTTACATAGTAAGACTCGACAGTTGTCTTGTAGGCCGCGGATTGGCGAGAGGGCACCTTCGTCAATGGCCCGTTGGAGAAGGGCCACCAACGGTTCAATGGCGAGGTCGAAGAGGAGGGGGAAGAGCGAGTCTCCTTATCGCAGGCCTTCGGTATGGTGGATGATATCAGTGGGACACCCGTTGAGGAGGACCCTTGACGAAGTGGATCACGAGGTTAGTGAAATCAATCTA
The DNA here is from genome assembly GCA_036346415.1 of Raddia guianensis. NCBI lineage: Eukaryota > Viridiplantae > Streptophyta > Magnoliopsida > Poales > Poaceae > Raddia > Raddia guianensis. The sequence goes on from CM070534.1 coordinate 34,525,420, forward strand.
ATAACAGAGTCAAAGCCGCATACGAAGATTGTCGAGGAGGTAGGCCCAGAAGACCGAGTCAAAGGCTTTTTCGAGGTCCAGTTTAAGGAATAAGGCTGGCGTATCGGAGCGGTGAAGAGTTTTGGCGCAACCCTGGACCAATAGGAAGTTATCTTGTATGTGTCGTTTTTTGATGAACGCGCTTTGGCAGGGTGAGATGAGCCCATCCATAAAGAGGGCCAGCCTCGAAGAAAGGATTTTGGTAAAGAGCTTCCCACGCGCTGGGTCATCTTTCTTCGGTAGAAGAATGATGTGGGCGCAGTTTAGGGATGGGAAGCTGGGAGCATCAAGGCCAAAGAGGCATTGCAGTGCTGCAAGCAGGTCGAAAGATATGTGGTCCCAGCAAGTCTTGTAGAATTCCCATGTGAAGCCATCCGGGCCGGGGGCCTTCTCATTCGGAAGAGAAAAAATCACCTGCTTGAGCTCATCGAGCGAGAGGGCATCCTCAAGAGAGGAGAGATCCAAAGTAGGCAGGCCCAGAAAGTTCCAGTTGAGTGATCTGCTCGTTGAAACCAAATTTTGGGTTGCGTCTTCCCCGAAAATGGAGCTGAAGTGAGAACGCAGGACGCCGGCGTTGTCTACGAATTCAGTGTGAGTTCCTGAGGGGCTTTACAAGGAGTGAATGTGATTCTTCCGGCGCCGGCTGTTCGCCCTGAGGTGGAAGTAACGCGTGTTGGCGTCTCCCAGATTGATCCAAGAGAGACGGGATCGCTGCTTCCACATTATTTTATCGATGACACTCAGCCCAAGGATACGATTGTTTAGCGAGCGGCGCAGGTCAAGCTCACCTTGAGATAACGACCGAGATTCCATGGCCGCATCAAAAAAACGGATAACCTCAGAGGCGACCGCCAGCTGGAGTCTGGTGTTTTCGATGTGTGTACGGCTCTAGGTGCATAGGGCGGAGGCCGTGCGAGAGAGCTTCAGCTTGAAACGAAGAAGGGGTGGGTGGGCATGTTGTTGTTTTCTCTCCAGGCTTGCTGAACAACCTCCGAGAAGCCTGGCATCTTTGTCCAGAAGAATTCGAATCGAAAGCGTCTAGGTGGTCGAGGCGTCCACTCGGCGGTAAGTAGGAGGGGGCAGTGGTCCGAGGCAGTGGATGAGAGCGGTAGTAGTGAGTATGACGGGAAGATCATTTCCCAATCGGGTTGCAGAATGCCCTATCAAGTCTCACGAGGGTAGGCCGGGACTGCTCGTTGCTCTAGGTGAAACGACGTCTGGAGAGGTGGATCTCTTTTAGGTTGGAGTTATCGATGGTTTGCCTGAAACGAGTCATGAGTCGGCGGTTGAGGTTTAGATTGTTCTTATCATTTGCTTTGTAGATCATATTGAAATCGCCGATGATTAGCCATGGGGAAGTAAAGAAGTTGCCGATGGTTTCAACTTCCTGAAGAAAAGCTTCCTTCTCAGAGTCACTCGTCGGGCCGTAAACAATGGTTATGGCCCAGCTTGATTGGCCATCCAAGTGGGTTACCTTCGCGGAAACGGAGTGTTGTAGGATGAGCGGGTCGGAGAGTTGGAGAAGGGAGTCGTCCCAGAATAGGAGGATCCCACCCTTGGAGCCCGTAAAAGGGAGTTGCAGGCAGCCCCTCAGCATATAACCGCAGATCTTCATTAGGGTCTGGTGGCAGGGGTCGGAGAGTTTGGATTCTTGGATCGCTAGGATGGAGGGGGAATGGTTTCGAACTAGTGCGGCCACGATGTCCCGCTTTGCAGCGGAGTTGAGTCCGCGAGCGTTCCAGTTGAGGATCTTCATTGGGCGGAACGGAGGCGAAACATTTGGAATGAGTTACCAAGCCGGGTTGTCAAAACGCCTGGTGGAGTCGGGGTGCACTGCAGCAGTTCGGCTCACAGTGTAGACCAAACCCACGCATGGGGGACTAACCTGGGACGTACTGCACGCAGACGGTTCAAGCAAGGGAGAAAAGGGAAATGCCACACGCAGGAGGCAAAGGGGGCACAAGCCCGACCTACCACTCGCAGGTGGATGAAACACTAAAGCTACGGCCACACGCAGGTGGCAGGGATGATACAAGCCCACACGTGGGTGGAAAAGCCGAAGGGTGTACTAATCATCGTGAAGAGTAGACACTGGAGCGCGGGGGTCAGGGGGGCGAGGCTAAGAGGCAGCCACGCACTCCTCACCTGCATCCGGACCGACGGCGGAAAGGTCCAGTGCAGGGCAGGCAAGTCCGCAAACGTCAGTCATGGTGGCTAGTGTGTTGTCATCAAGCAGGCCGGTGGTGAACAGGGACTACAGCTGAGCAGCGAGGTCGTCCACGGGCGAGGAGTGAGGGATGCCCAATTTGCGGGCAAGGAGGCCCTGCGCCCTTCGAATGGCGAGGACAGAGGAGGACCCACCACCAGCGAACGACGGCCTCCCGGAAGCCAATCTGGAGCTGCGGCGAACAGGGGTGGTACGCTTAGGGCATGAGCATCTAAGTGGAAGTGAGGGGATCAATGGGGTGGGGGTAACCACAATGGCCCTAGAGAGGAGAGACTGAGCCGGGGTGAGCGGTGCCAACTCAGCCACTAGGGAGATAGGGTCAAACCGGATCACCTCAGGGGAAGCAAAGTAGAGTGTGTCAAGGCAGGGTGGGTCCAACGTGCCAACAACAGTGCAAGGCCCCAAGGAGATGGGCCGACTGTAGCCTGTTGGGTCCCCCTCAAAGGACGGGAGGCCTAGCGCGCAAGAGCTAGGCGTGAGGCCTAGTGCAGCAGTGACGGGCGAGGTGCTCTTGTGGGCCGAAACAGCGGCGCGGGCAGAGGCAAAGCCTTGGACGGGCCTTGGCGCGGCGAGGTTTCCGGGCTGCGGCGTTAATCGGCACATAGGTTCGCGTGAAGAAAACTGAAGGGCAGGCGAGGATGAATCGCACCCCCGGTAGGCGACTGGCCGCACAAGGGAGTTCGACAGTTGGGTAGGGTCCACTGTCTTGGTGAGTGAGGCCACACTGGTGGTCAGCGCTGCCACGTCTGCAGCAACCACATACCCCTCTAGCGTGGCCACGGCACGGACGGCGCCGAGGGGGACGAGCCGACAAGGATCGCAGGAGCGGGCGACGTTGGAATCGCCACCGGAGAATGTGGCGCCGCTAGGTTGGGAGGAGGCGGAGGAGCCACGGTTATCGCTGTTAGCGGTTTGGGAGAGACGCGCAACAGGTGTGTCGGCCGCGGAGCCTGCGACGGCGTTGGAGACGAAGCGACGGCAGGACGAGCGCGTGCGGGACCGCGAACGCGACGTGCCCCGACGAGCAGGGGTGCTTGAGCTCAAGGGTGAGCGATGAGAAGCACGCAGAAGCGCACGGGAGTGGCGTGGCGAGGCTTGGCGACGACGGCGGGACGAAAAGTGAGTAGGGTCCCGAAAGCCTCGGGCCGAGGACGAGTCTGAGGTTGCCACCATTGGAGATTTGCCATGCCTGCAACGACGAGGGGGACCGACGACGCGTGCCGGAGAAGCATCCCCACCACCGCCACTGTCATCGTTGCTCCATTGGCGAGGCACAATCAGGGAAGGACATGCGGTGGGTGGTTCGAACACGGCCGGAGGGGGGACGGTGTCGGGGTAGCCCAACCTCCAGAGGTGGGGGGCGGCGCCTGGAGCACCATCGCCGACTTGAGCCATAATGGCGGAGAAATCCTCGACTGTATCCACATGGAGAAGGAGACGGTGGACGGAAGCTCGCGGAGGTCTTGGCCTGGGCGCGCCGGCAAGTCGAGCAGGGCCGCCGTTATTGGCGCGGCGAGTCTCCATGTAGGGGGAAGGCTCAACAATCTCGAGCTCCACCTCGAGGGGGATGGCCGCTGGGTCGCGAGTCCACACCCAAACACGGAACATGGAGGTGTCCAGGCGAAAGCGAGTGGTGTCGTGGACGATGTCGAGGCGGCTAGCTCCGGCCAAAATGCGATCGACGACGTCGGACCACGCGTGGAGGGGGAGGCCCTCGATGAAGACGAGGACCCTGTACCGCACGGCAGCCAGCCCCCTCAGCGTGGATATCGTCGGTGAACCTCGAGATGGCAAAGTGGTGGCCACTAGAGCGAAACGACTGATGAGCCGCGAGTCGGGCCTGCTCCGGTAGCTTGAATCTCGCAAGAAACTGCAGGTGCGCAAGGTGGGTCACCCGGATGTCATACAACGGGATATCTGCGTAGGTGCTGAGTTGCTGAGCCACAAAGGCGGTGCTAGGGTGCGGCCCTCCGGTGATGGTGACAACGACCCCCTGCCGGTGGAGCTCATCCGCATCGAGGCGCATGGTCGGCGAGGCCTCGATAGAGACGCGAATGGACGTAGGGCGCAGGGGCGCGAGGGGGGAGCATTGCGGTGGAGTCATGGCATCGGAGGTAGGCGGAGGGGGAAGGGAGGCTATGTGGGGGATAGTGGCCGAGGGGCGGTGTTGAGTTGTCTGGGCGCGCCGGTGGGGAAGGTTTGCCGCACGCCGGCTACAAGAAGATGCTGTGTGGCCCGAGCGGAGGCAGGAGAAGCACCTCACAGGGTCGCGGCATGAGTTAGCACGGTGGTCACTGGCGAAACATCGGAGGCAACGCCTTTTAAGAGAACCGCGCTTGCAGAGAAAATGGGCATTGGCACCTGCTTTTACTCGGGCGGTGGATGGAATGGAAATGGGCAGAGAACGGCGCCGACGCCTCGGTCTAACGAGCTGCCATTGCGATGAGGGTGGCACGTCAGAGCGAGGAGGAGCAACGGCAATCGAGCGCAGCCTAGCCGCGGCCGGGCGGGCCGTCGCCAAGGAGCCATGAATGTCGGTCGGTAGGGGAAGCAGAGGTGCAACGGTGCGTGGAGGATGGTGGTTGTATGCACCCGAAGAGGAAGCATTGAAGGCGGCGACCTCGGCGTAGGACCTCCGCAACCCAACATCAGCCGGCAAGGGGGAAGAGTTGGGGCGACGCGGGTTCCAACGGTCCGCGGCGGTGACAGGGATGGGGGAAGGGCCCATACCGACGAGGGATGGGAGACGGTGGAAGAAGTAGGAGGCAGCCGGATGACAGTGAGGCGCAGTGTCAGGGACTGCAGGTTTTGGTAGGCGACCATCGGTGCGGGACCCGTGACTGCGGCACAGATCTGGGCGGAGGTCGGTCGGGCGGATCTGGACGAAGGCGGCGTGGAGGAGGCCGGGCGGCCGGGCGGCGGCGACGTGGAAGTGTCTGGAGGGCAGCGGCATGGAGGTGTCTGGAGAAGGCCGGGCGGCCGGGCGGCGGCGACGTGGAGGTGGCTGGAGGGCAGCGGTATGGAGGAGGCTTGGAGGAGGTCGGGCGGCGAGGAGGAGGCCTGGAGGGCGGCAGTGCTTGGAGGGCGGCGGCGCAGAGGAGGCCCGAAGGGCGGCGGCATGGAGGAGATTTGGAGGGCGGCGGCGCAGAGGAGGCCCGGAGGGCGGCGGCGTGGAGGAGGAGGCCTGGAGGAGGCAGGGCGGCGGTGACGTGGAGGAGAGATGGACAGCGGCGGCGGGGCGGAGGGCGCGTCGGCGAGGCGGCGTGGGGCGGCAGTGGCGAGGGGATGGGGCGCGACGTCGATGCGGGGTGGGTCGGAGGCGATGCCCAGGGAAAAAAAGGGGGAAATGGTGGCATGCGGAATTCGAACCCGGGGCTCCTAGGTGAGTATCTGCCTGAACTAACCAACCGACCAAAGCGCCCACGCTACTGAGATTTGTGGCAAAAAAATCATTTCATATGTAAAAATAAAATGGACGGTCGGATCTGCCTGGCGCGTGATCAGACAGCTGCGAACGAACGGGGCGATGTGGCACATCGGCGATGACGTGTGGCAGCGAAGGGCAGCTCCCCTTCAGTTTTGTACTATTTATTGATGAGCACCGCATGTTTTTTTTAAGGTCCACAATTGCACATGGTGGAGTTACCACAACAAGCGTGTCTGCGAAACTACAAACCCGCAACACATGTATGTACTATAATAGTCAATGAACATATATATATGGCTACATGATTGCATAAAAATGTATCGCAGTATTTGTGCTTCCAAGAAGAATTGTCAGGGCCTGTCTCCATCTTCCATCTCATGATTTTTTAACCCGCCGGTCTGAGGAATTTGGTTATTTGTCTCTCAACAAGTGCCTTCGTTGAAATGTCAATCTATTCCACTGTCATAGACACATATAGTCCCATATGTCATTAAGAGACAAGTAGCATTTTAGCGAAACCACTCGAAACGATGGCAAATAACCATATTTCCTCGCGCTCTTTACCATAACTCCAATTTCTTGCTCGAAATCATTCCTCCTCCCTTTTCCTCCTCCCATTCTGTTCTCTTGTGCTCCCCTAGTCATAGCACGGTAGCTGAGCAAGCACTAGTAACCGCCAATTCCCCTCTATCCTCCCTCTCCTTCGATGGTCGGGTATGTATGACATGCTCTCCTACTGTGGGTAGTAAATATATACTAGAAATTGTTCTCCAATGATTACCACATCATTCTAGAATGGATACAAATTCCACACTTTATTACATAACTATTATCAAAGTGCAAATTTACAATATCAAAATATAGTAATTTATAGACTACTCAAACCACTAAGCTTGTGACATAGGAAAGACTAGACTATATAGCCGAAGAGATCCATATCTCCTTCAGTAAAATCCAAGTCCAAATTTGCAATGGAATAAGAATAGGCGAGCGCCAGGCGTCGGACTCGGTCCGGACGAAGCTGCGCCGTTGGATTACCGCTACCGAGCCAATCCAACGCGATGCCGTGCGCCCACGTCCAGCGACTAGATAACTGGCAGCGACTAGATAACTGACAGTGCCTTAGATCAAATTTCTAATTAAATTTCTGATTTTTGTACAAAATTCAAACAGTGTTAAAAATGCGTGGAATAAATTTCATAATTCTTCTAAAATCAAGAGCAACCCATTTTAAATACTTTTTGAATTTTTTATTTTTTTCAATTTTTTGATGTGAACTAGAAGAAGGCACTTATGAAACTTATATCTACACTAGCGAAACTTGGTCGTGTTCTGATGAAACTTGGCCGTGTTCTGATGAAACCTGATGAAACTTCGATGTAACCTGATGAAACTTGGATGAAACCTGTTGAAACTTGATGAAACTTGAATTAACCTGATAAAACTTGAAGAAACTTGAAAAAACTTGGATGAAACCTGATGAAACTTGACAATTCGGCAAAGTTTTACAAGTATGAAACCTAAGTTTTACTAGGCGAAACCCAAGTTTCAGTAGGCGAACCTCAAGTTTCACCAGATAAGTTTGAGGAGTTATATGGCAACATATATCTTGTTTTGTTCGTAAAATTACGAGGAACACGTTGGCGCAAACGGTTTGTGGATTGGAGCACCCAGTCAAAAATTATGGATGCCAAAAAAATAAAACACCCGTGGGCCCCACTTACATGTGCATGCAGTTCTCCCATCTCTCCCTCACGCCCCTCACGCGGGCCGGGCCGCGGCGCGGGAGTCCGGATGCGCCGGACTTCCGGCTCTAAGCGTTTCCGATAAGAATATGTTCATTTAAAATAAACAGTTCCTGATTAACGGGGAAGTAATCAATCGTATTTACAGGTTTCCTTGGGAACGTAAATATTAATTAAATGCAACAGAATTCCAAAGGAAAATCCTGGGGGTGGGTCATTGCACACCCTGCGCAACTGACCAACCGAGCAACGCTCGGCTTGCATCAAGATTTCTTTTATGAAACGATAGTAATGGATTCATACATCGATCATATCTCCTCTACTAAGAAAAGGCTAATGTTCAACCGTGGTGCATACGTAGTTCATAGAAGTTCTTTTCAATCGGATAGAACCAATGGTACATTATGATCTAAAATGTTATGAACAAGGAGACAGCAACACTATCGACGGTTTAAGCCGTCGAGAAACTTAGCAAAACCGTCGAGATAAATTAGTCTCGACGGCCAGCCGTCGAGAAAGAGCCATCGAGGCAACGTCGTCGAGAGAGTGCAGTAGTCTCGACTGCCTGACCGTCGATACTAATAGTATCGATGGCTGACGCTACAGCAGTCGACACAGATGGCCAAGACGCCGTTTGCCGTCAGGGCGCCATAGTCTCGACGGCCACCACAAGCCGTCGATAAAGAGAAAGTGGGTCCCACCACAAGGCAAGCTCCTGGTGACGTGGCACGGGGCACATAGTGTCGACGGCCACGTCCTAGCCGTCGATACTGCCGCGATAGTCTCGACAGCCAATCACTGGTCGTCGGTAATGTAATCGCTGAGATAGTATCGATGGCCATATACTGGCCGTCGAGACAATACCAGAACAGAAAAAAATATTTAAAACCACAAAAAACGCAAATTTTAATTTGTCGCTTGCTCCAGCGATGATCGCTGACCGCAAACCCAAACACCCCGACATTTCAATATATCCCTCGTCGCATAAAAGCGACCACAATTCATCAAAAGCACATATATAACACATCCAAATTCCTCAACACACATATATAACACATCCAAATTCATCAGCACATATAACACATCCAAATTCATCAGCACATATAACACATCCAAATTCATCACATAGCACATCCAAGTTTTAGTTTCAAAATAAATGCAATAAACCTAGCAATCTATTGATCCGGATCGCTCGGCCGGGGTTCGCTTGACGGGGGTGGATTGGACGGCTGGGTAAACATCGGTAGGGCGCTCGCGAAGAGGTCGGTAACCCAGGTGGGACCCTCCTGGCTCGCTGATGTGTCTCCTCCCTCCGTGCCGTGAAGTTCACCGATCGCCGCTGAACCAGAACCCTGCATATATAGCACATATAAACGGTTTACAAGATTATAAACGGTTTGCAACATGAATTAATGTGTTAATAATTTACCGTCGATGTCACATACGGCAAGTCACCCTGTGGGCGAGGTGGGCCCACGTAGTCACCTGGTGGAGCAGTGTGCGCGCCGTAGGTCATATAGGGAGCCGATGTCCCGTATCCACCTCGATACGGTGGCGGACCCCCATAGAAGACCGGACCACCAGTGGTACCACTCGGGCCAGCCTAAAATTTTATTTACGACTTACTTATGTATTTAATTGCAATAAACGACATATGAATGGATAGTAGAGGTTTAAGAACCTGAAGTTGATGAACAAGTACGTACCTCTCGTTGCGCAGCTACCTGGTCCACGGGTCCAAATGAGCCATCTTTGTTCTAGGAGGTGTGGCCCCTCCGGAAAACTGACAGCCAAGACGAAAGCTGGCCGGTCGTGGCGCCCGGCATCATACAAGGAGTGTTGACATATTTGTGATCACGAAAAGTGAAGTTCAAAATAGTACAAGGTACATCACCATCCTTTTCCTTAGCTGTGCGAACGACGACTTCCCTGTCGTAGTTTTGCTCGTCATAGCTGCTCGATTCTTCTTGGCCTTCATAGACTTTTCCATGAATGCCTCGCTGGCCCAGTGCTGTGACAAGGCCTCCCGGGCATCCGGGGCGTTCGACACCTAGTCCGGTCGAACCTGCGCGTACTCTTGAGCATGCAGGTACAGATTGCGCGCATCGGACATAGTAATCTTCTCGCCCTTGACAATCCTGACCAGACAAAACAAAAAATAAATCAAATGTTAGTACAAATTTGCATCGAAAACCTCAGATGGAATTAGTGTATACCTGTGAAAATCTTGCACAGTGGTGACCCGTGCATTGGACATCAGATCTTGCACATTTTGCTTTGCGTTCCTGTCCATGACAGAATCGATGTCAGCCTCCTCCAAGCCCGGACGAGGGCGATACCTAAGCTGAAAACAAATGAAACAAGAGTAAGCGGCGACGGTGCTGACACAGATGGAAAACACAAAAGTTATCACGCACCAGAACTCCCGTCTTATCTGCTCGGCGGCGGAGCTATCACCGTGCGGCGCCACCTTGTAGTCATACCAAGAATAAGCGGGATGCTGTGCCCCTCCTCACCGACCATACCAGGGTAGTACTGGCGGACGAGGATGCCTAGTGCGTTACTTGGCTGGGTATCGTACTTATTGTAGTGGACATTGAAAAGTTGCTATAAAGAACAAAAGATAGTTAATTTAATTGACAGTGAATTAAAGAATTACAATAAAATCTTTGAAATTACCTATCGCCATCCGACTCAATAACAATACATTGATGCGCATGTATCGCTGCCTTGGGCAACTTGTTGTGCCCCTTCTACCGCCCGGGAAGCTCCTAGCCTAGCTAGAGCCCTCTCCGGCCTCAGACTCCTGTGTAAGTGCTAGATCATCTTGATCTGGCGTACCCTCCTGTCCAGACTCTGGAGTGCCCTCCCGCCCCCCTCGAGATCACGGTTGTCCTCCTCGTCCTGCGAGGCGCTCCTTCTGAACTGTCGTCGTGGCATACTGCATTTGAAAGTAAATGTTAGTCCACATATTATTAAAAATAAAAAAAGAAATTAAAAGAAAAATATTAATCATTACGAATACCATTGAATTAGAAGTATGTATCATCTACATGAGAGGATCATCGATAAGCCCTTCTTGTTGTGCTTGCGGTGCTTGTTGTGCTTGCTGATTAGGTGGATTTATTTTTTCATTCACATCGTCATCTATTGTGGCTACTAGGTTATCTAGTCCATTACCAACATCAATCACGACATTTCCATTCAAACGTTGCCCTTGTGTTGGTTGATAGTAATTATCGGACGTCGGTGTAGCCAACCTTCCAGATCTTCGAACTTTGTACACAACCCACTATGACCGAAGATCTTCCTCGTGGCATTTAGTACTACCTTCCATAGTTTTGCGACATGGATAAGACTGATAGTACACTTGCTTCGCCAGGTTGGGTAGTATGAACAGATCATACTCTTGTAATCTTGACGTGTGATTAACCTCCACCAAACCTAACTCAGGTCGACGTCTAACCCCTTTGAAAGGATCAAACCAAATGCAATGAAAGAGAACAACCGATAGTTCCTTATTTCCTTCGAATACTAGTTCAATTATTTTCTCTATAATACCGTAGTACTCCATACCATCTTTTCCGTAACACAGTATACAACTGTTGATTGATTTTAAATTGGTTTTGTTCTTTCGTGAGGTGCCGATCTGAAACGAAACCCATTGACATCATAAGTTCCGTGCACCTTTACGCTTGATCTAGGTCCACGCGATAAAATACGGAGATCGTTGTGTATACTGGAATGAGTCGTGCACTGTTTTATACAAAAGAATAAAAGTTAAACACTGATGTGTTACAAAGGTTATGGAGTTATTAAAATAATCAAACTTACATATTTCCAAAACCAAACGAGGAAGTTAGGATGTCTAGGTCTGGCACCCTCCTTCATCAATTGTGTTCTCTCCGCCGAATTGGGGTCATTCAACCCTGTCCATTTTCTTTGTATAAACTAATTCTGCATGTCCCCTGCTTCTTCCATATTATCGAACACATATAAGAGTGCAAGTAATCTTTCTTCTTGTGATAACTCTCGTCTTTTACTTCTTCCCACATGATTGCCTTTCCCATGAAACAGTTTTAGGTCAGATTGGGGTTCGTTGCAAACTGTGTTGTATCTTGATAATTGAATGTTGACATTGTGCTCTCTCGCCAAATATTTATTTGAAAAATTGGTTATCTCTTGCATGTAATACGATTCTGCTATGGAACCTTTAACACGAGCCTTGTTTTTAACGTTTGGCCTAACCCCTTTAAGACGACGCTCCACCGGATACATCCACCTGTACTGAACAGGACCTCCCAATCTAGCTTCGGCAGGCAAATGAACCAATAGATGCTCCATTGGGTTAAAAAACCCAGGAACATATATCTTCTTAAGTTTACACACAAGCACGATAATATCCTCTTCGAGCTTAACCATCTCAGACCGCTTTATCTCTTTAGCACACAATTTTCTATAAAAAAACTCAATTCCGAAAGGGCTCTCCATACGTCTTCGGGTACATACCCACGAAACATGACAGGCATGAGATCACGTATGAAAATATGATAGTCGTGACTTTTCATTGCGTGTATCTTACCTTGAGCAATGTTAACACCACGACCAATATTAGCTGCGTACCCGTCGGGGAACTTTAACTGTCTCTCGAACCACTCGAGAACTTCTTTCCTCTGTGCGATTGTCAGGCAATACGGAGCCTTGGGCTTTTTTGACTTTCCTTCTATCATATTCATTGATGGTCGATTACATATTTCGGCGCAATCGAGGCGTGCATTGACATTATCCTTGGTCTTGTCTGGAATATCAAAATTGCTCTCAAAGATTGCTTGTGCCACATTCATCTCTTGATACATAACATCAAAATTGTGGGGTAATAGCAAATTGTTTGAATAAGGATGTGAGTATAAACTACATTTTTGTGTCCAATAGTGTGACACGCCGTAGCCCTCGTAAACACCATTTCTCCCTTCCACCAACTCGGATTGCAAAGCTTTGATGGCAACCATGGTCATCCGCCCACGTTTTTGTCGTTTGACAATGGTATTTTTCGAAAAGCATTTCTCTATTTCCTAAAAGGATGATCTGGCTTAAGAAAAGCACGGTGACAGTCAAACCAACATGCCTTCTCCCCGTGTGTTAACTGGAACGCGCTTGTGTCATCCATACAAACAGGACATGCTAGCTTGCCATGCGTACTCTATCCAGAAAACATTCCGTAAGCTGAAAAATCATGAATAGACCATAAAAAGGCAGTCCTCATGGAAAAGTTGGTATTGGTCTTTCTATCATATGTTATTGCTCCATTCTCCTATAACCCCTTCAACTCTTCGACTAAAGGTCTCATGAAAAAATCCAGATTCTTTCCCGGATTCTTTAGACCAGGCACAATGAGTGATAGAAGCATGAACTCCTCTTTCATTAAAAGTGATGGCGGAAGGTTCATGGACATAGTGAACATAGGCCAACAGAAATACGATGCCGCAATCATATTGAAAGGGGTGAACCCATCGGTGGCAATAGCTAGGCGCACATTTCTCGGATCAGCTGCAAAATCCGGATGTTTCTGATCGAAGTGCTTCCACGCGTCTCCATCTGACGGATGTACCATCAAGTCGCCCTTCGTCCTTTTACCCTCCTTATGCCACCTCATCTGCTGCGCCGTCTCTTCGGTTATGAAACACCGTTCTAAACGTTTAGTCAGCGAAAAATAACGAAGCACTTTCCTCGCCACACTAGTCTGCCTCTTATTTCCTTGACCGTCCTCTACCTCGATATATCTGGACTCCCCAATTTTTTCACAAGACAGCTTAGCTGCATCATTTTTATAGTATAACATACAATGATTTGGACAATAGTGTATCTTCTCATATGGCATTCCGAGACCACCTATCAGTTTCTTACACTCGTACCAATTAGGAGGCAACTTGTGACCTTGAGGAAGAACATCGGACCACAAGGATATGAGCTCGTCGAAACAGTTGATAGAAAAATTATATTTGCACTTAATTGCTAACATACGGGCCACAACAGACAAGAGAACCACCGTTGTGCTACCGTGCACAGGTTGTTTTGCAGACTCGAGAAGTTCCATGAACTCAGACAAAGCTGTGGGTGGCTCTGCATCGGGAAAATTACGACCGAAGTCATCCATCATATCGTTCACCCGATCAATTTCATCGAAACCTTCATCGGTTGTGAGTGATGTTGGCGGTGGATCAGCCCACCGACTCTCCCCATGATAAACCCATCGACGGTACTCGGCTTTGTAGCCATGCGTATACAGGTCTATCTCCATCTGAGCGCGGGTTCTTTCTTACAGTTTCCGCAATCAACACATGGACAAATTACTCGGAAGTTTTCATTTCGCGCATCCCGAAAAGTACGATTCAGAAACATCTCAGTCTTGTCGTACCATTTGTCTGAGTGGTGTTCATTCTGTTGCCATCCATCGTACATCCAACTCCTGTCTTCTTCCATCTCTGATCTAACAGCCATCGTTGCACGTTGACGTGAGGGTTTAATATTAGACTTTGGAATGCTTCTAAACCCACCTACGAATTACCGTTCGATCACACGTCGCGTTGTGGTACCGGAGGTTCGAGACGAGATTTTGGCAGCATAACCCTACGGGTTCTCCTAGTGCAATTATGGCTTGGGAGCCTACAAAAGCTCCGAAGCACTTATATTATGCACAGGAGAACCTTTAGTAGGGTTACACCGTCGAAAATCTCGTCTCGAATCATCCGGTACTACAACGCGACGTGTGATCGAACAGTAATTTGTATGCTGTCCACTGGGACGCCCAAAAGGGGCTCCATTGGACAATTCGGAAAAGCGTGTCACATCTCGTATTACAACACAACGAATCACCGTCCGTGTTTCATACGAGATGTGCCGTTTTCGAACGGGTGACGTACGGCTAGGTAACATCCACTAATTCACGTACACTACCTAATCGCACGATAAATAATACAAATCACCATCAATAGTCATAATAAATAAATTAATAATTGATAAAACAACCCTAAATTTTAAACTACATATTCTAATATTTTTAATTTTTCTATTTTTTATTATTTAATTTATGCTAATCATGATTAATAAGCAATTAGTCTCGACGGAATATTAGTGGCCGTCGACACTACACTACCAACATTTTTAAAAAAGGAGGAAAATACCTCGATGTAGGTCACGGAGGCAGCGGGAAAGTGGCGCGGCGTCGGTGTGGCCGTCTGGCGAGGAGGCGACGGGCGGTCAGAGGCATTGCCAATGGAGGCGACGGGTGGCGCGGTCGTCTGGCGGGGTGTCGGCGCTTCAAGACGGCGGCGGCGGCTTCCTTCAGACGGCGGCGGCGGCGCGTTGAGGCGGCGTGGGGAGGTGATGCGTCGGGCGGCGTCGAGGCGAGGAGGCGGCGGCGTCGTCGGGAACGGGCGACGCGTCGGGCAAAGCGGGACGCGAGGCGGCGCGTCGGGGAGGCGAAGGTTCGGGACTTGGCAAAAATGCCAAGTCCCGAGCCCTAACGCGGTATCTAATGCGATACAGTGTCGACGGCCATGGTAGAGCTGTCGACACTGTGCCCTAACGGTTCGAATCCTACGCATATGTCTCGACGGCCCAATGACTGCCCTTGTCCGAGGTTAGTGTCGACGGCATTGGATAGCCGTCGACACTGCGCCAACTATATCGACGGCTATACTGCGCCTATCCACCAGTGTCGACTGTATTACGTCAAACCGTCGATACTGTCGTCGGGTGAGCTTGTATCGACGGCCACTTAGAAAGCCGTCGATAATAGCTGTGCCGAGGGCAGCTGTTGACTACCGTCGATGTAAGTGCACTGTCTCGACGGCTTCATATGTGGCCGTCGAGAGAGCTGTTAGTCTCGAGGGCAGCACCCCCCCCAGGGTTTAATTAGTCAAACCACTCTATTTCAATTTGAAAAATTTTAAATAAAATATTTTCAAATATCAGACCACTCCATGCTATTTCCTACATAAAATTACACGTATACAAAAAAATCATAATTTTTAAAGCTCACCGTGCAGTAACTCCTTTGTAAATGGAAGCTTTCTACGTTTCGATGATCACTAAAGATGCGTTCGAATTTAACTTATTTTTATTAATAAGGTTAAATTTATATACGGCTTAGTACACTAATCGATAACCTCGTCCAATAAAAATTTTAACATTTAGCTTTTCAAAATTAAATTTTAATTTTTAAACATTATTTAAAAGCTAGGTCGACGTATATTATTCGATGGTAACATAACAAAAAACATAGCAACATACATTTAATCAACACGACATCCGCATCATTTAACTAGATATCATAAAACCTAAAAGAATTTGAAATAAACTTTACGACACAAAAAATTTAAGAAAAAATAGGAATAAAAGTATTTCCAACAATTGTTGTGTCGACGGCCCCTGTGCGGACTGTATCGACGGCTTAACGTCCGGTCGTCGAGACTAGATCGACGTCGTCATCCTCTGACGCTTCCGACGGCTCTGTCGACTGATGATTGTGTGGCCGTCGACACTGCGCCAACTGTATCGACGGTTGGATCGTCGCCGTCGATACTAGTTGATGTGTATCGACGGATGCCTGGTGGCCGTCGACACGGTAACTGGCAGTCGACTCTGCTGCCGATTCCGGTAGTGTCGAGAAACTCACTAAAAACTTCACAAAAATTCTACAAAGTTATACGATATTTGGTTTATAAAAAATAAAAAATTATTAGCCGCAAATTTTAATTTTAATTTAAACTGAAAAAACCTGAGAAAGCCTAACAATTAATATCCAAGATACTAAAAACAAGGTAATATATGTGTGCTCAACATATCTGGAACATCTTTTGTACAATATGTGTGTGGGTGTGATACGCAACCCAAAAATCTTAAAAATTAAAACAAAGAAATGAGCATAGTCATGCAACATACAATCTATTATTAGTTCTACAAACAAAATAATATCAGATTTGCTAATTTTCAGGTGCCTCAAATTTTCTTAACTATCAGTCACTTTAAAGCTGCACTCTAATAACAGTAAAATTGCACTGGGTAACAATATAAAAATGCTATTTGTCAATTATATATTTTATTAATTGATTTTCTATGTTTTATTATTATTTAGAATTGCTAAACACACGTGCTCACATACTTTTTATCTTCTATGTTTTAAATCATCATGTTTGTTTCAATCAATCTAAACTTGCAGACTAGTAATACTAAAATTGCACATATTAATAATACGCAATTTTAGTAGAATTGCAGTGCAATTCTTTCAAAATTGATCGGCACTTATTAAATTTTTAAACGATTGTGCAGTAGACGGTCTTTTTTAATAAGATTATGACACTACTGTTTTTCTTTTTTTTAATCTGTAAACCTTTATCCTTATGAATTGTATTACCAATTTGGTGTGGACTCTAGTTGTCCCCGTGAGTCTTCAACATGCCAACATAATATAAGAAACACAAAATTAGGTGCGTAAATTTTTTTTCCACAATGGGCGCCGGCGAAGAGGCTCTCGCCGCCCACGGGAAAGGAGCCGGCGTGGGGACTCCGCCCACGGGGAAGGAGCCAGGGAAGGGGCTCGCGCCGCCCGCACGTGCGAATGGAGCATTGCCGCCCGTGGGGACGCCGCCGGGGACGCCGCCAGCGGGGAGGTGGCCGGGGGTGCCGCCAGCGAAGATTAAGGGGCCAAGTCCTCCTGCGCTGGAGAAGAGGGAGAAGCCGGTGTGGATGTCGCTGCATCCACCACCGTTGAGGTGAGTGTCAGCGCCACCTTCGTGGGTGACGGTGTGTCCAGAGGTGTCGCCGACGAGAGAGGATCGCCGTCCGTGCCTCTAGAGGTAGGGCGGCGATGGCTGCGACAACTCGTGCGAGATCAGCGGCAGAATGAGGAATGGTGTTGGTGTGTGTTGCGGCGGGAGGAGTAGAGGAGACGACAACAACCGGATTAGAGGTAGGGAGACCGGTGGAGAGCTCGCCGGTAGAGAGGCCGGTGGAGTTCTCGTCGAGGTTGGCCATGGAGACCAGCGGGAAGAGGGGGTTTAGGGTTTGCAGCAGTGTAGGGGCAGGAAAGCCCGCTCTGATACCATGAAGAAAGATGGAGAGAGAATTGATCTTTCGATAACTCAAAGGAGGAGTACAAGTTACAATATATGGCCTGGAGGAGGGGACAGGCAGACGTAGATTTGGCAGGCCATTAATGACATTAATGCACGCGTAATCAGAAGATTACGCGTGGCATATTCTACGGCATATTCTAACACCATCCTTACTTGTTGTTCAACGTATTTTGTTAAAAGCGTAGTGCCTTCATAATTCATACCATGTTGTTTGTAAAGTTTCATGTGGATCTTTTTGTACTGCAAAACATAGAGGGAGTGATAAGTTCAGTTTTCTATTAGGATTCAAACAGTGTGACGTAAAACATGTACAAAAAATAAAGATGAGTTTGAGATACAAAAGAAAACCGCACTTGATTTTCTCTGTTTTATTAGGACAATCAGTTTTTTTTTTGCATCAAAAGTTCCATGGGGATCGGATTTTTGTGGGTCGAGCATTGGAGATGCAGAAACCCAAAATAAAGGCCTAGAATTAATGAATTATTAAATAGGTGGAGGCCTCGTACATTTCAGCTTAGCATAGCATAGCGTTTCAACAAAATTTAAGAGTATTTAAAGAGAGGTTTAAGTATTGTAAAAAAATAGTTTTACGATCTTTAAGAGGACTACTAAAAAACTGAGAAAAATCATTATAAATTATTACACCAAATAAACTATATAAAAAAGATAAATTTTGCTGAAACGCTATGCTACACTATAATAAGCTGAAATGTACAAGGCCGGAGCGACCAGTGCGCAGTTCAACGCACATGACGAATATGTTTTCGTTCTACCTTGCTGCGCAAGGAGGTCATCAAAGGGCAAACGCCATCTGCGTGGAAATGCATCGTCAGCGAGCGTCAATTTTCTTCTCGCACACAGTAGTTCTGGTTGGCAAATGACTGAATGCTGTCCAGAGGGTTAAGTGCTTATGACTTCTTTCCAGGTCTCTCGGAGGGCTCTTCGGACGTTGTTCGCTTAGAGCGTCCCCAGCAGCCTCCCCGTCAGTGCCCTCTATTGCTACAGTAATCACGTTTTCTCCCGCTTCCTGCGCTGCTTCTCTCTGCCTGTGTGCTTCCCCGCCGGTTTTGTTCAAAACAGGCCGAAGTACAGAGGCTGCAGGGGATGCTCTTAGCCACCGGACAATGTTCAACTAGCTTGCTTAGGGGCGTTCGTTTTATAGTTTTCATATTTTTTGAGGTCTTTCTGTGCTAAAAAAAATTAAGTGTTTTATACGAAAATTATAGATTTTTGACACGTTTTTTTCGTGTTGACAACTTTTATCGGAGTTCTAAAAAATCTTAAAAAATCAAAAAGGCTTTTGATGTGTTGGGGTCTTGGGGAGTGCATGAAAATGGGGATTTTTGTGGGGTTTTGGGAGTGCTTTGATTTGGCACGCATTTAATGAGTAATTTGTCATGTAAACAGACTAGCATGCAGGTGATCAAGGTAAGTGTGTGTTTTAGATGGACCAATCCATGTGATACTAGTTCAAGTGGATTGTGGTCGTGATGTCTTGTCACGCGAACGAGCAGTTCTTGGGTTCAGAACAACAAGGAGGTCGTGCGGGACGATCAGACTTGAACTTGGTGGTCATAACGATGACGTGGATGACATACTTATGCCGACGTGGGGATCCAAGCCTCGATAGGTGGTCGAGGGCGTCAGAAACTTAGCGGCTAAGTTAGAACCGACTACGCCCGAAGTGTGTGAACCTAGAGAGGTCACATGTATTGAGTTGTGTTTGTATGTGAGTAGAGTGCGCAATCAATCTCAGCCGTTCAAGAGCGATTCGAGGGTATCGGCAATTTCTCTCGAGATATCGCGATACCCTAGAGCTCCTGACCTATATGAGGAAAGGGGGTGTTTCTCTCTCACTTGTGTCGACGAGGGTTGAGATTGGGGTGAGTTTAGGTGTGCTTTGCCCACTGAAGGGTGACTTTGTAATATACCAAATCAAAGCAATAAAAACCACCAAAAGTTCCTCAAATTTGTGCTTGTGCTCAAGATGAGCTTGTGTGGTTCGCCTTTTGTTTGTGCAAGTTTTGATCTTTTCGATTTGTTTTGATGCGAGGATCAAGAAGTTAGTTTCTTTATTTTGCATGGTGATGATCCACTTTTAGATCTAAGTTTTTTCATTTTTTTTGTTTTGCAAATATTTTTGGAGTGATTTTTCTCATCTTGTTTAGTCTTGTTCTGAATGTTTTGGATAGCCGGTTTTCATAATAGGATATGGGGTACCATCATAAATCAATTTGATCTCCTTTCACCCTTGAGCATGACCATAAATAGTGTCCTTCTCTAGTCGTTCATCAAGTGTTTTTTTTCTTTGTCTCGCAAGGATTGTGTTGTTGATTGTTAGAGTCAAATTTCATATTTTTCTCTAGGACATCATCATTAGACATTTTGGATTCTACTCCTATCCATGGACATAATTATAGCTTGATTTTCATTCACGAACACACAGTGGTTGGAGCTTGACCTTGTGCGTCCTCCAAACGTACACTATGTTTTGATGGAATGCCTATGAGGGGTTTGTGGTGATAGTGGTGTGAAGAAGCCTTTAAAAAGTAGGTCTCTCAGTTCCACATGGAATGAAATAATTTTTTTTACATTTACTAAAATTTAAATCATTTCAACGAAGCCATTGTGCACAGTTAGAGTTAGTTGTTCAGCCTATAATGCATTTGTGAGCCCAATAGGCATGCACTGTGCACAGTTCCGGTGTATGTACAATCGATTGCGCTGTTTCTGTCGTGCATCCGCCAGCAGTCGTACTCTCGATCGGGCGCTTCTTTCTGGTACGTACCTGTTACTACCGCTTTCTCACCATGTTTATCCACTCAGGGTTAAGCTGCTCCGGTGCTTGCGAAGTTTGGGACGTGATGTTTCTAGCTGCCACTACGCTTTCGCTTCAATCTTTCGTAGCCACACTGACTTGTACTACTGCAGATAAACGATCGAGGAAGGCAAGTGATGTTGCCGCGTGCCAATTATCGCTTTCTTCTTCTCCTTCCTTTTTTTTTGGACTTTTTTTTTATAGAGCCAATTATCGCTTTCTGCATGAGTGCTTTGCTAGCTGCACAGCTCGTACTTCGAGTGGCTAACTGATAGGAACGAAAAGCTGCATAATAAGATCAAAATCCAAAATGCTATCGAAAGCTGTTTGAAAATGTTTATAAATAAATATTTTTAAAATATTTTTTTTATAAGAATTATTAAAAGCTTCACAAAATTAACTAAAGAGTGATATAATGTTTAGCTGGTAGAAAAAGAGAAAATTTTGAGCCGTAGATTTTAATCTCCTTTAAGTTGAAAAGAAGATAAACCTATGTGAGGGAGTATGACATAGACAATAATTAAATAATAGTTAATTCCTTATTTGCCATCATCCAACTTCACAATTCTTTATTTGCCACCAAAAAAGTTTGTTTTCCTTATTTGCCATCCATTTAAAAATGGGTAAAAAGCATACATGCCACTGTAGAGTTGGCTTTGGACAGAAATGCCATCGCAGAGATCGAAATAGCTCAGACGCCATTATAAAGTCTGGATTCGTGCATATATGCCATTTTGAACGATTTACGGGAATTTCGGGAGAAATACGGATCGAAATACGGTTTAAAAATACACACTGACATGTGGGGCCCACATGTCAGTCTCTCCACTCCCTCTTCTTCTTCCTCCTCCCCTCTCTCTCCCTCTCTCTCCGATCTCTCTCTCCCCTCTTCTCTCCTTCCCCAATCTCTCTCCCCGAGCACTCCGAGCCGCCGGTGAGGTCATCGCCAGCGCCGCCCGCCGCCTCCTCCTCACCTCGCCGGCCGCCGCCGCCGCCTCCTTGCCGCGTCCCCTTCGACGAGCACGCCGTCTCCACCACCGTTCTACCCCCTTCTCGACTTCCCCCTCGCCAAAGCTCCCCGGCGTCACCAACCTTGTCCAAGGGCTCCGCCTCGATCTCTTCCACCTCCCTCTAGCTTCAATTGAGCCTGAGGAGTACCCGACCTAGCTCACCGCCGAGTGCTCTGCCTTCGCCGCCGCCGGGCTACGCCGCGAGCTCGACCCAAGCCACCCCGGACCTCGCCGCCGCTCTGGTAAGCCTCCACGACCCACTCCAGTGCTTTTAGACACGTTGATTGGAGCTAGTACAAGCCGTAGCACCATCTTCACCGTGGACCGAAGCTTGCCGCCGCCGCCGCCGGCCATGGCGCTGCCGCAATAGTTCACTACTGCCCGCGAAGCGTACACCGTTGGATGCTCCGCGAAGCGTACACCGTTGGCGGCGCGTGCTCGTCGAAGGGGATGCGGCGGCGCTCCGGCGTCGAGGCGAGGAGGATGCAGCGACGGCGGCGCTCGGCAAGGAGGCGGCGGGCGCCAGCAGGCGAGTGAGGCGGCGGCGGCGGCGGCGGCGACCTCGGCCATGCTCCTGGAGAGCTTGGGGAGAGAGATTGGGGAAGGAGAGAGAAGAGGGGAGAGAGAGATCGGAGAGAGAGGGGAGGAGGAAGAAGAGGGATGGAGAGGCTGACATGTGGGCCCCACATGTCAGCCCATATTTCTCACCTTATTTGTTCCAGTATTTCTCCCAAAATTCCCGTAAATCGTTCAAAATGGCATATATGTACGAATCCAGACTTTATAATGGCATCTGAGCTATTTCAATCTCTGCGATGGCATTTCTGTCCAAAGCCAACTCTACAGTGGCATGTATGCTTTTTGCCCTTTAAAAATTGGTGCCTCATTTGCCACTCCCATTGGTTTTGGGGTTAGATTTGACAGATTTTTATTTAAATATAATATATATTTTTTAAAAATAAATTCATCAAAATTCAATAGAATTTCATTTAAATTCGACATAATGACAAAATTTATTTAAAACCCCATGCCGCGAGGTGGACGCCGCGAGAATTTCAGACAAAAGTTCAACAACGATAAATAAAATTTTGTCATTATGTCAAATTTAAATGAAATTCTGTTAAATTTTAATGAATTTAAATAAAATTTTGTTGAATTCTATCAAACTTAAATGGAAATCTGTCAACTCTAACGCGAAGACTAACAGAAGTGGCAAATGAGACACTGAACTTTAAATGGATGACAAATAAGAAAAACAAACTTTCTCAGTGGCAAATAAGTAACATCGAAGTTCGGCGATGGCAAATAAAGAATTTTGAGGTAACATCTACTAGTACATAGCATCAAAAAGTGTATCCCAAACTATTCCATCATTCTAAACTAATGTATTGCAAAAATTGCAGTGCTATCAGCAGCAGCCAGGCAATGCATGTGGATTCTCTATATGTTTGCCATCATATGAATTTAATCATGGGCAATGACTTACGGAAGCTAAATGTCCTGAAAAATGATCTTGACTTCCCGCAATTCAAAAAGATATGTTACTTCATCGTGACACAAGTTGTCGAGCCACTTCTTTAGATATGGTGGATTCATTTAACGAGAACGCACGACGTAAGGTTCAATTTATTTCTTTTGAACAACGACACCCGTTGATTTGTGTAATTGTGATTTTCAGACAAGTTCGAATTATGATGTAATCGGTTGTTATATTTTTTTAACTGTTTAATATATATTTACATGGCATTAATGGTGTTGTGACCACTATGTAGTACTGTAGGTGTAGGCCGTAAATATCATAATTATATCATGCCGCCTTGGATAACCTAAATCGTCTCTATTACCCATCGTAGTTGGAAATAGCACCATTAGATAACGTTGTCTTAGATAACTTAAACCGTCTCTCTTATTCATCGGAGGCAAGGGCAACTGTCCTCAAAATACGTGTAAACTGTTTTTATCAATGTTTTAAATAGCGGGCTATAGGTTTTAACTAAAACTTTCCTCAAACTGCTAAGACAGCTATAGCACAGCTATAGCGGCCGCTAAACAGGTTAGCAATGTAAAAAAAAAGGGAAAAAAACATGGCATATATATGCCTCAAAGTGACAAAGTCAAAAGTAAAAAAAAACATGGATTTCAATTGTTTTTGTTCAAGTCATAAGTAGCATAAGATTAAGGCATAATCACATGAGTTATTACTTATAATTATACACTAGATTACAAACACAAATGCCTGACAAACACAAGCAGGACAACAGAGTAGCTGACAGCTAACAAGTCCATCAGAAAAACATAGACACAAACAAAGTTCCAAAATCCAAACACAAATAGGTAGTGAGACACACTGCAAGTGCAACATGAACATCACATAGGAATGGGATGGCGAATGGGGAGGGCTAGATTTTCTAGCAGCAACCAACCTTAGTTCTATTCGTCTGTACCTATTTTGGGCCGAAACCATCGTTGGAATTTAAGCGCGCTTTAGTTCGGCTTGTGAGCATCGAACCCTAAATAGCGCCGCTAACACACTATGGCCCGCTATAGATTTTAGCGCCGCTAAATCGCGCTATTGCACTCTTAGCTGTGAGAGCAGACATATGTGCAATAGCCTAACGTCTACACGTCCAAAACGCTATAGTGACGCTATAGCCTGCTATTTAGAAACATTGTTTTTTATGCATATGAATGGTATATGTAAAATTTATATCTGAGACGGTCTATAATAAGTCGTCTTCTTTGATGTGTATATCAGGTCGATACGGACGATGAAGGTAGCTGCCCGTGATATGCACCATGTAGCAAAGTAGGTTGAATAAATAAATTGTATCCAATGATAAGTACATCAGAGACGTTTTGTAATACGAACTGTCTGTGATAATATAGACATTAAAGACGAATCTTAATATAAAAAAGGCTTTGCTGAACCATATCTGATAATTTGAATTATCACTATCAGAAGAGAGAGACGGTTCGGGACTCTGATGAGAATTCCAAACCATATATGATGTCTAGGCCCTACCGTCGGCCAACTCCACGCAGGGATAACGGATCCGAGTAATTGGATCCGAGAAAGGACCAAACAATCGGATCTGCCCTTGAAGGTGGCAGATCGACGAGCCCCTCACTCCTAGCCAAGAACTCCGTCACGCAGAGAGATGCGCTGATGAAGAAAAGGTGCGGAGAAAAAAAAGGAAGGAGATCGAAGAGCCCGCCGCCGCCGCTGCCATCACCATACCGACGACGGGGAGGAATGCCGATGAGGGGACTTCTCCGGCGAGGGGGTGGTTGTCTCAAGGGGAACGCTCAGGGTGTTAGTTTTTTTTTTCAATGCATGGGTAGGCCAAACTTTTCAATTAGCTAAAAAAATTGTAAAGAAGCTAGCATCACTAACGACTGCCATCTAAGGTCAATGATCACCACGGACACATGACGCCGCGAGAGCGATGCACGCAATTAACGGGAGAAGATGCAAGGCAAGCAACACCAACCTGTACGTTAATTTAGTTACGTACGCCATGCCTCGCAGGCGTAGTACTAGCAGCAACTAGCAAGCCAGCAAGTCTCGCCTTCTTTGGCGCGACGCGGAAAAAAATATACAGCACAGGAACGTACGTAGCATCCAATCAGGTCGTTTTGCTCCAGCTCCAAGCTGGCCATTGGCCAGGGACGTACCCCAGCTCAAAACAAGAACCAACGAATCATTAAGCATTCCATTTCCAGCCACCATCGATCAATATGAGCTCTCAGGTAATCAAATCCGTAGATTCAACAAATAATCAGTTTAGTTTATCATATAGAGTATATATATAGAGAGAGGATCGATGTCGTTTACAAACTCCACATATTTGTAGCAGTACTAGTTAGATGTGGAAATGAAATAATTAATTAACCTACCTCTAATCTCTTGTACATGTTGGAACACATAGGGATCACACGCTGTCAGATGCATATGGTTAATAGTAGCTAGTAGCCAGTTAGCTCATGCTCATCGTCGAGAACTCGACATAGCATAGCACAGACTTGAGCTCGTAGTCGTACATAGATGATTGGCACCTTGAAAGATCAGGTGGCCTGGCCTCTCGCTAGCTAGTGGCCGACGCCGGGGCTCGGCACCGACCCAAGCATCCGGCTGCGCCGCCAGGCAACGGTGGCGGCCGCCGGCGGCGGCAGCGGTGGTCTCCGACTTTCTTGGAGCACGTCCTCCAAAGACGAGGGAACGTACACCTGTTCTTGGCCGCCGTCGACTTCTGGCATCATCCTGGCTTGCAGAAGACAAGGTGACGCTGCCGCCATCAGCAGGATCAGCAAGGAGACGGCCGCGATCCTGCTCGAAGAAGTCATGGCATGCATGCACTAGCTTGCCAAATCTTCTTCTTCTTCTTTTCTTCTTCTTCTTCTTCTTGACGAAAATCTTCAACCTTGACTGGATTCAGCTAGGCTCGATCTCAAGAGCTCTCTGATGATCCTTGATCTTTGTGTTTCTGCGAGGGGAATGTGAGCGGAAATGGAGTATTTATAGGCCGGCGAGGAGTGGGTGGGTCCTTGGAAACGATGGGAGGGAGACAAGGAGCCGTGAGCTGAGGCGTGTGGGAGGCGACGGAAGCTAGCTCGAGGGCCTGCCAAAATTACTGTGCCACATCGCTCTCCCACGCCCTCGTCGTCGCCGCCTCCTCGGCTGCAGCGACAATTAATTCGTCAGGCCGGATCCCTCATTCCTCTCCCGAAATTAGGCCCCTGGCGGTACGGCCATGTGGAGTTCCACTGCTCCAATACTGGGTCTCATAGTTGATCGTTAATTGATCAACAGTTCATCCAAGCTAGCTAGGATTTTAACGGTACGTTCTTTTTACCTTGTATTCTTATCTTTTATACTTAACTATTTCATAATTAAAAAAAATAAATCATTTAGCTTTTTTTAGTCTGCTTATATTCTCTCTCGAAATTAATATGTCAGAGCTCTTCTAGACAAGTCAAAGTTTACTCGAATTTCGAAGCTTATCCGCAAAAAAACTCTTTTTTAACCGAAGGACAGAAGCTAATTATGCCAGTTCATTCAAACAAGAGAAAATTCAGAAAAAAAAATAACATGGTGCTAGACGCTGTACCACACTGCAGAGCTACCAATCGACATAAGGCTGAAATCTCACCGCAGTTCAACGCTACACACGCATACAGCTGAACACCAACAGCATGGGAGGATCACCATGATATCTTTAACAAGGAAATAATTGCTTTTTTGCCACTCCATTCGATGACCACTTACCATTTTGCCACTCTGTGTGTACAACATATGGGTCCGCCTGTGTGTATGACAGTGGGTCAGAGTGGCAAAATGGTAAGGGACAATGTTGAGAGTGGCAAAAAAGCAATTCTCCCCTTTAACAAGGGAGTGACAACGAAGTCACCACCGTCAATTGCCCACTTGGTTTTTACCGTATGCCGAGGGAGCACCTACAAGGCTGACGATGCCTCCAACGAGGATCAGTGTCGAAAGGTGTCGCCACCGTTGGCCAAATGCAAACTAGGCAAAGCTTTTGCTCGGTACACCCGGCCTCGTCCTTATGTCGCACACTGTAAACGCGACTAGAGCCTAACCAAGAAAAACCATAGCCACCGGCCACCATCGTGCAAAGTTCAACTTATTTCGGAATCAAAATATCAAGCCTTTTTACTATTGTAGTTTGTTTTTATCCTAAATTTCCAAACAACATGTCAAAGCTATCAAAAACAAGTCCTGCGAAGTTTACCGGACTTTCGAATCTTACCTCAAAAATTCTCGAAATTCGGTTTTAAAAAGAAATAAGAACATGAATAAACAAGGTAATACAACCAGTCGGAACTCGGACGATCCGGATGTGCAGATTATTTGTAACATCACCTAAACCCTCAACTGCTAGATCTATAATTAACCACTTAAACTGGCGATGGCGACGTGTACGTGTGCGAGACTGGATGGCGCCGCGACGATGCGCCCCGTGGAAGAAGGGAGGCAAGTCAAACAATACGTACTATACTTAGTACTACTAGTACTATTGTCATAGACAAAGGAAAATAAGGATTAGGAAAACTTGCAGGCACCAGGTAGCCGCCGGCGCCGGCGCCGGCGCCGGCGAGTCAAGCGGCGGCTGCAGCTGCGAAGCTTCGTGCCACCGAGCAACCGCGCGCACGCGGCGTTCTGCTGGTCCAGGGTGATCAGGCCGTGTGTGTGGGTGATGCGATTGCGACGCCGACTGCATGAAGCTGCGAGTGATGCGGCTACTTAATTACTCCACATCGTCTTAAATTAGCTAGGTTAGTGTTGCTTTCAGAATCCCAACTCCTTTTAGGCCGGCGAACCATGCAAGAACCGCATTGAAACGGCCCCGTTCAACGCCCCCTAATACATTATATATACATCGATCAGTGCCAGAAGTTGACCGCAATTTCAATCTCTTCTGATCGATACGGACATCATCATGCATGCAGTTAAACCAGCCTAGCCTAGCTTGTGGTGTAACTGCGCCGTGGGCGTGGAGTCACATTCCAGCAACTTTTCTGCGTTATTTGCCCACTAATTAAACTGCGTGTCAAGAGCGAGCAGGAATGCAATGTGCCTGGAGGTAAGGTCATCCTCTCAACATGCTTCAGGAAAACGACTCTACGGCGTACAACCTGACGGACATACCGCGTGTTCAGTACAGTGGCGTTGGTACCGTTTCAGTGCGTTTCTACTAGCACTAAAGCCAATTGTTCGATCGTGCACACAGTCCTTTGTGGTAGTACTATATTTTATATTCAAAATATTCATCTAGAAAATTATGTATCCATTGAATTTCACTACGCATGTGCCATCAATGAGAACAGTGGTGATCTGATCAAAGGGAGTGGATGGACCATACTCTTTTTGGTGTATCCAAAAAAGCTCTAGCATTATCATATGTCATGGCATGGCATATCACTGTTTCGGTTGACCTGCGTGCTAAGTTGAAATTAATCTATTTGGTGAAGAACCACCTTCCGCCTGCGTTGATTCTTCAATAGGTTGATGAAGATGAAGATGCATGACGTATTGGTGTTCCGGAGAAGTGGTGGCTCTTCCTTCCAAGTAAAGCCTCTGCCCCTTGCCAAGAGATCGACCCAAGAAGAAAAGGTACAAATCAATCATCCACCGATCAATCCATGAAGTTGTGTAGTGGCCGGATGCATCACCTATCTCTGCGTAGGACCACGGCCGGAGACCGGAGGGGGAGAGTAGGGGTCAAACTGAAATTTATTAGTTTTTCTTTTCAGCCACACATCTCAAATCTGAATTTTGATAGTGTTGGTTGTAAAGTTTTCCGTATGGCTACGACGACATGTATCGTGTGATTCCCTGTTTTGTACTATTGTGTTTGTGGTAGGATTACCACGTACGATTGTAATCCTAAATTGTTGCACGAATGACAACTAAAATTGGCGTAACATTTGATTGTTGGAATGTTGGATTAACCTAAAATTTAAAATCTATGTTACAAAGGTCTAGAATCTAACCAAATAAAAACTGAGCAAGTTTCTACTCAGAATCCAAAATCAAACAAAATTAAACCCAAAAGACACCCAAAGAGCAAGGTAAAAACGAGCTGGAGCAATGGAGCACGAAATTCAAGCTATAATTTGAAGCTCGCTAGCTTGATAATTAAGATGGAATTATTATAGTGAGATGATTAAGGGGATCAGCTTAAACCCAACCCAATAAACCTCGAGTGATTTGTCTAAGCTTATATTTTTGAAGAGACCACTCCAAAGCTTAAAAAAAGGTTCAATCTTATGTAGGGAGGCCCAACCAGTCATTGTCTTAGGCTTCACCTATCAATACAAATGGGCTCACTTAAAAAACGATAAGACATCAGGTTTTCTTTTTCACGCCGCACGTTTCCCCCAAGCACTTTACAACTAACACTTGGGTAACCCACTCTATTTATCTTCTTGAAGATGATTGATAACTTAAGCCACTTAAATCGTGGTTCCTCCAAATATTCCTCTTTTCCTTGGCCACCAAGACTGTCGTGTGTCTAACCTCCTTACCTTGAAGCTTATATTACGAATCACCACCATCCATATGCCTACATCAAGCCCAATCAACTCGCACAAACTCCTGATAACTTTAGTGCGAACTGAAAATAAACTACTGCTTTCACTTCTTTCTTTATTTAACAATGAAGGGTAACTTTTTTCTTGGAGTGAAGCACATCTCTGACATTTGAGTAGTGTTCTTTCTCCTTTTGCACAAATTAGGCTTTCTAGTGATATTGTGTAACACTTTATTATAGCAGCAATGGCGCAGCTCCCAACAAGAGCCTACCCTAGCCACAACTCTTCCTTCCATAGACTACCCGAGACTCTTCGTTGACCAGGTTCTACCATTGTTCGGCCCAATCATAGTAAAAATCCTGGTTTGATCCTGGCTCAAAAGGAACGCAGCTATATGCTTAACACATGGAACAAGAGTTATTCCTATTTCAAAGAAGGCAGGGTCGGCCACTCCGGACTATAGTGTTTAGTAGGCCTCTCTGGCAGTGGCGGAGCCAGGACTTTCGAAGAGCCTGGGCACGACCTAAACTAACGCGTGGACTACTAAACAATGCTACCATATCATATATATAACACAAGCGAATTTGATGCACATAATAGTCAATTTTCACTCAAATTATTGTCTAACAACATTTCACATAAATAAAATGAGAAAAAGCATGATAAATACCTAAATTAGTAGAGGCCAACCACATAAAAGAGGCACCGGACAAGTCCAAATAGAAACTCTGCAATAAAAATCATATGGGTTAGCATTTTCACATCGTATAACTTAAAATTACAATGTCGTTCAAATTTAATTTAGCTGCCGGTGTTGGTGGTGCTTGCCCTTGAGTTTGAGGTGCCGGTGCCGGTGTTGGTGATGCTTGACCTTCAACTCGATTTGCTGCTGCAAATTGGCTTTGAGCTTGCCCCGGTGGTGCTGCCGATGAAGGAGGGCGGGGGACCAAATATCTCCTCATTTTTGCAAGAGCAAGACTACAAATCAACCCTAAATGGCTAAATCCGTTCAAAATATAGATAACTTTTTTATTTGAATAACGTACAAAATTTTTAAAAATAATCTTGTCTACTGTTTTGTCAACCGTGCCATGCCGCCTAGCCTGGTCCGAAGCCGGCCGTGACGAGCTTAGATTTTGGCACTTTGTGCCTGCCCGGATGGCCCGAAATGCTGTCCGGACCAGGCCAGGCGGCATGGCACGGTCCCCTCTTGCATCGGCTCGAGGCACGACAGGCCCAGGCTGGGCCGGCTCAGCACGACCCAATCCCCACCACTAATTGCGAGGCACGCATAGCTGAAAACAATGGCGTAACCAGGATTTTAGGTTAAGGTTGTGCCAGTTTACCACAACTGATTTCAATCAAAGGTACTGCTACTATATACACATGGTATAAAGATAAGTTTTCTTACAGCGATTCTCACGTGGCCCCTTGAACTTGCAGCAATTCTCACGTAGCCCCCTAACTTGCAGCGATTTTTTAAATTTTTTATGGATTTTCCCCCTATTTTTCCCAATTTTTCTAATTTTATAAAATTTTATAAAATTTTTCATTAATAACTAGACACATAAACTGCCATGTAATCGTCGTGTGGCTGCCACATCAACTGTTAATTGCTATGTAAGCGCCACGTCAGCACTTAACGGTTGCCCTAACGGTTTTGGGGCAACCGTGCAAAGCGAGACAAGTTTAAGGGGACGATAAAGTAAAACTCGAGTTTAGGGGGCTACGTGAGAATCGCTGCAAGTTCAGGGGACAACCGTGCAATTTTCTCTTTTATCAATGCAACAAAAAACTTTAGAGCTAAACAAACAAATGACACTTTTGTCAATTCAGTAGCAACTCAAAATATGAGTCGGCTGGATGCTTGGATCTAAGATTAGTTGTATGGACTAGGGGGTGATTGATGGGCTAACGGATATTTGGTTGGGCCATGGCCCATGGCCCAATGTACCAACATGCTATCTACGCTCCTGGGTGAGAAAGAGATTAAAGAGAGATTGAGAGAGAGGAGTAAAAGAACTTGTTTGTTTGAACTAAAAGTTGTTGAAAGGTTTAATCTAAAAAAATTGTGATCCCTCGAAATACGTTTTAAAGAGTTAAAAAAAAATAAAAAATATTTTACAAACTTTAAAAAAGAACTATTTGGAACCCCACAAAATGACTACAATATTACATTATTTGTCTTATACAAAAAAAAATAATTTACTTCAATTTAATTTAAGCGGAAAGAAATAAGGCCTAGGTCCTTTTGCATCGCAGTTTGTTGAATTCCGTTTTAAAAAAATTTAAAAGTGGCATACATGTGAGCATCCTATTAACTTCCGGGCATAAAAAAATTACATCCAAGCTGGTGAGTTGGTGGCATACTGATACTGGCATATATGAGAGCTCTCTTTAACTTTTTTACATCTACTGAATTCTCGTCTGAAACTAGACTTGTACTGCCTCCTTTTTTTTCGACACGTCTTTGACTATTCGTCTTATTCAAATTATTTTTTAAAATATCATTTATTTTGTTGTAATTTGTTTTATCAATAGAGGTACTTTATATGTCTTATTTTTTTTACATCTTTACACTAAATTTTTAAATAAAACGAATGGTCAGAGACGAGCCAAAAAGTTAAAGACGTCAAACAAAAAAAACTGAGGGAGTATAAAATTCAGGCCGAGCCGGGTTCGGTAAATCAGCCTTAAAATCAGCCTAGTTCGATTTTTTTCAAAAAGCCAGGCTCGAGTTCGGCCCAAAAGCTTGTAGCCTGACAAAAAGCTCGAAGGCTTGAAAGGATTTTATATGGAAGAAGTCTAATTTACCTCCCTTAACTATTGCAGAAGTTCATTTTTCCTCTCTCAACTCATTTGTGGCCATTCGATGGAAGATTGGACGGCCAGATCTCACCCATTTAACACAGAGGGAGGAAAAGTGAACTTTTTCAATAGTTGAGGGAGGCAATGTGGACTTCTTCCATTTTATATCGATTTTTTCGTTTTCCCTAAAGCCCTATATAGGTCCAAATTTTTTGTTGGGCCCAAAAGTGAAGCCCAATACCGGCCCGACAGGCAAGAAAATCCTACCTCGGATTTTCCGGGCCGGGAGGGTTCGGCCCGGGTTGCCCTCTGGAGTAAGAGCATCTCTAGAAGAGCCCTCAAAACACACCTCATTTTTTTAAATAATGGGGAGCCCCAACACAAATAGGGCCCCTTATTAATCATTTAGTTCTAAGAGACTACTTAAACATCTCATTTTAGTTATAGGGGCCCCCTAGGAATAAGGGGTATGGAAGAGTTTTAGGGGGAGGAAAGAGAAAGTAGGGAATAAATAGGGGCTCTTCTAGAGTGAGTTTTTTTGCTATAAAACCTCAAATAATAGCTAGGGGGTTTGTTTAGGAGCTCTTCTAGAGATGCTCTAATCGAGACTCAGGCTGAACAACCCTAACTAAACCCATGGCACTGTCGGCCACTCGCCGGCTCTCCGCCGCCGCCGCAGCGCGGCCGGCGGCGCTATCCTCCCTTTTCACGCCCCGCCGCAGTCCTAAGCCTCGCCCTCCGCCGCCTGAGTCCGGGGATGAGTCGCGGCGGCGGAAGCCGAGGCCGAAGTCGAAGCCGAGGCGGCCGTGGGGGGAGGCGGCGGCGGCGCTGCTCCGGCGGCTTCACGAGGGAGGCTACCTTCCGGGGCCCGACCTCTCGGAGGCGCCGCAGGTGTTATCCCCTGACGTCGTCAAGGCCGCCGCCGAGGGATTTGGCCATGATCAGCAGGTCGTCGCCAAGTGAGTGCCCGCATCTCGCCCTTAAACTTATGATTCAGTTGGTCAGAGGGACGCCATTAATTCTTAATGGGAACTTGAGATTTCGAATTTATTGGAATGGATGCGGTGCGGTCGATGTGTCCCTGCAGCTCTTTGCTGCTTCTCGGAAGTTTGTAGGTTTGGTCTGTAATGGTGGGTAGATTCATTATGCTGCTGATTTAATTAGCTCGGAGAAGCAGTTCCTCCCATGTGGACAATAGCGGTGTGTAACAGTTTGGAATTGGAAATGGGATGCTCTTGAGTAGTAGAGTTTATGGCAAATTTTATGAATTGCGTGTTTCTTCCATTTTTCCAGATATTCACTTTGCTGGGTGTGTTACGCATGGTGCTGATTGTTTTTGTGTGTATATTACAATGAGTTGCATTGTTTCGCCTTGGAATAATTTAAATTGATTGCATTCAGCCTTCCATTTGGGAGTAATCACTGGAGAGCAGATTCTTGCTGCAAACAATTAGACTAATAAGAAATTGTGCAAGAGAAAATTTCATACTCTCATGGGCTTGAAATGGCTGCCTATGTGCTTGATTGTAACCCTTGTGTCTATACTGGACTGCTGGGAAGAACACTGTTGTTTCCATTTCCTGAAATCTAGTACTCCCTCCTTTTTTATATATAAGGCTTGCTTTGATTTGACACATAGATTAAGAAAGTTGTGAAATCAAGAGAAGTCTAAGGGGAAATGGCCATGCTACCCATGTTATAAGTACCTTGGAAATATAAGAGAAAACATCATGTGAGAGTTGTTTATAGATGCAAGAGAGAGAATTGTGAAATGAATAAAGGTAGACAAGGAATATAATCAATAAATTCGGAACTTTGTGACCCTCGCGCCATCGACACGTGCTCCCGCATGACCCTCATTTTCTTTCCTCTAAAAGCAAGCGCACAGGCCACTACCCGACTAGGAGCAGCGATCGACTAGGAGCAGGCAAACAGCTCAACTAGGAGCAGTGTGCTGGCCGCTTCCTGATTGCTGGCCACCAGCACCAGCGCCACCCCTCTCCCTACGCCATCTCTCTATTTCTCTTCCTTTCTATCTGCAATCTCTAGGGGTGCAAACAGGAAGGGAAATTCCCACCCGATCCGAGCCAGAATTTGCTTAGAACCCGATTCGATCTGGAAAAAATTGATATCTGGTTATATCTGGATTCAAATCCGGCTATCCGGAAAATATATGGGTTAGAATATGGTAAGAAACAATATCCGATCCGTATCCGGTTCATACTTACATATCTGAGATATCTGAAAGATATCAGTGTAAATTAGCGAAATAGATATCCAATAAACATAAATATTCAGTATGAAATATGTTTGACGGCAACCAGTAGGTTGTGGTTTGATTCAATATTAACATATCGTTAGCTTTTGTATTAAACATGGAAGCTTAATCGGTATTGCTATAATAATAAATAATTATGTCATGTGCTATTTTGTATGTATGTGAAATATCTGATTGTTTATCCAAGCCGGTGAGCCCGACCCAAGACCAATTCCTATCCATCCTATAGTTGTATCCCGATAATACGGTTTTGAATCTGTATCCAGCTTATTCGTATACGGGGGAAAAATATGGGTTAGGATATGGGACGGGCAATGTCCACCCTTACCCAACTCATTTGCACTCTTATTAGTCTATTCTCTTGACGATCTTCATCCGGCGAACTTGGCAGGCTTAGCGTCTGGATCCGGCAAAGCAAGCACAACATAGGGGCTCACTGAATTTGGAGAAGATGTCTAAGAAAAGATGCATCCCCATTTTCGCGGATGAAACGTCCCCATGTACGTATGAAACATTTGGGCTTGCCTGGTGAAACATTGCTTTTGTTCTCATGAACCTTCTTTCTTTTATGGGTTGAAATTGTTTTGAATAACTGCAGAACTTGATGTTTCACCAGTTCTTTGTAATGTTTCATTAGTTATGTTGGCATGCTTCATTAACTAGTCGTCCATGTTCCATAACGTTTTGTCACTGTTCGACCATGTTTCATCGGTGTTTCATCCATGTTTCATCGGTTCATAGTCCATGTTTCGGCAGTACATCGTCCATGTTTTTATAGCACTATGCTCATGTTTGAAACAAGCATTCGATTTCTTGGCTAGGGTCCGAGATTTGATCCCTAGCACCTGCTATTGATTTGGAAGTAAGAACTCTTGCATTCAATTTTCAGTGCTTGGATGCTGTCATGGCATGGCCAATGTGGAGTTGTATCAATAGTTCATATTTGACGAGTCTGAATAGTTATTTTGTTCTTTTGTTTGTGTGAACTTACATTTTCTCTATTAGATAAAAAGGAAAGAGAAGAAAATACCATGGCAAAACTATTTCTTGTCAGCTATCACTCAATTCAAATGTTATTGAACTTTTTGCTTGTTACCGCAGATGGTTATCAGGGAGTGACTTGAAGAAGGTTGCGCTGTTTGGTTGTCCATCTGTTGAGCGAAGAACAGCTTTTGCATCAAAAAGATTACGAGCTTTCTTTAACATCCAGGAAGATAAAGTAAGTGGAGTAGCATGTAATTGTCAAGTGAATTTGCATGCTAAAACTACTGCTGTCAACAGTCAACTGCTTGGTTAACTTTTGACGTGCTGTTTTCTTTCAGATATGCAGCTCTTGTAAACTGAGAAGTTCATGCAAGTTTGTTAACCAGGAAGTTCCAAGGCATGATAAAGTGATTCTATCGGACACTATGAGAATCCTTACTTTGTTTGTGCTGGATGCATGTCCTCAACAACTCCAGGTTACTGCTGAATTAAAAGCTAGCATTTGCAAGTTGCTTAAGGACACCATAAGTCTAAGCAATTAATTTCTGGGCAGGTATTTTGTAGCCACTGGACGTACTATGTATATGTCAGATAGACTTAAGTTCTTGCTCCCTGCTTTTTTTTGTATCTGAATTCTGAACCTATGTAACAAGATCTGAAACAAATTTGCAACAGGTTTCTGGCACTTTCATTAGAGTGATATCCACATTTACTTGGAAAGGATAGCTGTGGCCCATGTTTCATTCACAAGTTAACTCTACCTGAGGTTAGAGTGCTGACCTGATTGAGGTTTTGTAGTTGTATTTGTGTATGTAATTTTATAGTATAGGTATGTGCCTAATTTCTGAAGCATATTGTTGGAGTGTGGTATCTTATTGACGTAGTGTATATATATTCGCTCTTCACCGATGTTGAATTTTAGCAAACTTGTTACATCAAAGCACATAAACAATATCGTAAATTCTGGACTACGTCAATATGAAAGCACAGAAACTTCTTTTTTGTCATTAAACAGTCAGTTTCCTTTGTCAAGGCTGCCATTTAAGCAGTTCTTTGTAAAATCAATTGGCTGATCTTTGAGAAGTTTAGCTCTGGTTTTATGACGGCCGACAAGTCAAGACATTGTTCGTGCACGGCAATTTGGGATAAACGTCATGGCACATGTTTGCATGATACATTGAACAAGGTTATTACATAGACATGCCTCACGAAGTCCAGGGAACTTGACTGGCAGTTGACAATGACCATGATATCAAACAATTTGATTGCACAATATTCATTCCCCTTAGTCAGCTCTATATATTTGTCAAGTTACGTGTGTCTTAAGCATCTTATTGTTGATAACGCTAATATATATCAGTGTCAAATAAAGATAATGCTAATATATCAAAGATTTCATCTTTTATTTTTTTATTTTTAGTAGCCCCTGTGCCTGTTACAGTGTGTTCATGACCTTGTATCAAAGAAAGAAAGAGGCTCACCTTTGTGATTTCCCCCTCATCTGTTTGTACTGTAACATAACTCTGTAAAACCATGCTATTCCATATTTTACCCCCCTGACACGTCCAACATGGGTATCAGATTTCTTGTGATTTACTGATTTTTTGCAGTGGAGTAACTCAAATCTGATTGCCCTGCAGAGGCAGATGCCCTGAAGGCAAGGTTCAGTGGTTCACCCAGCAATAATCCAGCATTCCAGCATCAGTCTGACTTCCATGTGATGTTTGTTTGCCTATCTGTAGTCCATTTAATTTGGACAAGGTACAGCACCCCTATAACTCACAGCGCACCTCTCTCAATCTCCAACTGTTTCTTTATTTAACAAACTGTTTCCTCAACGGATTAAAAATTTCTGGCCATGTGTGACCTTAGCCGGCAATCCGTTTGCCATCTGGCTCCAGTGAGCATTTTATATCTGAACCGCTGCCGCTCGTGTGCCCCTGAAGCTCCAATTGGCACGCACCTTCTTATCCAGTCTGCACATGCTAACTTCGTTAATTGGAGCCAATGGAAAGGTGAAGGCCCTTTTCAGGGGAATGCTAATGCACCGTCACTTTCTCCCTCTTTTTTCCCCCCTCCTCTCCTAGTCACCACGAGCTTTGCTCTCCCTACGTACGTGATGGATACTTGCACTGTATTTTAGTCCAACCATGGAACACTGGATCCATGGGCGTTGTCATGTAAAGAGGCCGTTTTCGGAGTGACTGGAACCCTGGACCCTTGACAAACGCCATGCAGGGATGATCACTTATATCAGCAGCTACTGCTTGTTTTCTGTATGTATGCTGTATAGCAGCTTAACCTGAACCCGGTCACCATCAGCCCGTTTACGCGTGAGGAACACTGGAGCTTCTACTGTTGTGCAGCAAGTGATCCCTAGATCTGCTCTCCTTTCTTTTCTTCATCTTCCCATCTTTTTGCTGGCTCTGCTCGGAAGGCTTCTTGATGCCAATTTTTGTCGTCGCCTCGTGCGAATTGTTCACTGATTTCCTTGCTCTTCAACCTGAAGCCTTTTCTCCTTTTCACAAGTGGTGACTGCTCTGCACTCTTTGTGGAGAGAATTTTGCTGCTTCCTGCTTGCCCAGTTATTCTCCGGTATGTGCTCGCTTGTTTGCAGCCTCTAGATAATCCAGTTTTTAGCCTTGTATGCTTGTTCTTTAATCGGTGTTGAGCCAACATTGACAAGAAAAGACAGAGGAAGGGTTTGTGCCACGGCAAAGGCAAACGTACCGCCTTGTCTGCTGCGGCTGAAAGTGGGGAGGCTAAAGAAGTTAAAAGTTGGTTTTGAAAGCATCGGGAAATATGACATTTTTTAACAAAAAAAACTAAAATTCTTTAAAAATGCTCTGTAAAACATTTGACTTGTAAAAAAACAGGACAGATTATGTGTGATAGATTTTAATTTTAATTTAAGCTGGGAGGGACAACTTAGGCCCCAAATGAAACACGAGCACACGACGAATTTGTAACAGAAACCCACCAGTTTTTATAGTAATTACACCGGAAACGCACCGGATTTAGGGCCATTTGGGAACTGTATTCCCGGCTGGGATCCCAGCCCAATCCCGGGGTGAGAATTCACCGTTGAAAATTTTCCCCGAGAAATATCCATGCCCATTTGGAAGCCCACCTGACGGGGATTTTTGGTCCCTGCCCCCCTATTTCCCTAGGGAAATCAGTCACTGCTCACAACTCGTGGATTTTCCTCCTCGCCTTTGCCTCGGTCTCCCTCGACTCCATCCCTCGACCTGACTCCATCGCTTACTCCCTCCCTCTCGTGGTCTCGCCCGACGCCACCGTCGTCGAAGGTCCCCTCGGGCGGGGCCTCTTTCCTGTCTCCTTCCTCATCGTCGATCCCGACCCGACAAAACCCTGCAACCCGTCGATCCTTGACCCCCATCGTCACCCCATCGCAGCCGACCTTGATTTGATCTCCTCGTCACCAGATTCGCCTTCCTTGACGCTAAATTTGTGGTCCTCATCGCCGAATCTGTCTTCCCTGACTGGTGGTGCTAAATGCGTTGGACGCCTCGATCTGCTTGCCCACGCTCGTGGCTCTTCGCTACCGGGGCTCTGATTCAGGAAGGGGGAAGGAGGAAGGGGGAGACGGGAACGGGGAAAGTGAAGTACCAAAAATATCTCCCCATTGGATTATAGTCTCCGGTTTTTTTTTTTTTTTTTTTTTGTACCCTGTGACTCCAAACGGGCCCTTGTACTATCTAGATATCACGACGGAACATACAAATGCGCTGGATTGCCAGGTTCCCATCGGACATGGGTACATGCATCCTGAGCCAGACCGGACGTGACAACTGACACGGCACGGCCGCATGGCGCATGGCGCGCTCGGTCGGACGGCGAGCAAGCGGCGACACGACACGACGCAGCCAGGCCACGCAGCACAAATTACAAATATCATCACGGAATGGCGGTATGAGCACGGCACGCGGGCACGCGGCGAGAGAGGCCACAGGGATGCGGGGGGCGCAGAGGATGGGGGGTGGGGCCTCGGGTTTCCGTGATCACGTGGTGGCATGTTGGTCAAATGGACGGGGCTGCCTCACGTGCATGGCGCCGCGGGGCCCCACCACCTGCCCCCTCGCCGCACGGCGCACGCCCGTAACCGCGTGATCGCCTCTCCCTCTCTGTCTCTCTCCCCACGCGCCCTCCTTTTCCTTTTGCCGTCACCCCTCCCGCTACGCGTACCAAACACTGCTACACGTACAAATACGACCGTCCCCGTATGTGTTCTCTCTCTCTATGTACTACTCTAATATGTTGGGTTTACGAGGCCAAACTTTTAATCACGTGTGCACGTCTTTGAAAAAAAAAGGCGATTCTATGCACCGTAGATTATTTTGGCTATGCACTGGTGAGCTAATGGTTAGCCTCATCAATCACCCCCAAAATGATCCAGGCGGTGCCAATCACTCCCGCCCCCTCTTGTCATCATAGCCTCCCTCTAACTATAGGAGGTACCATGAATTCTACCTCCTTGAAGTCAAAATTTGTGAGTGAAATTGAATACAGTAAAGATTTATGTTTTTTCTTAATTTACAGGGAACATGATGAACTTTGAACCCTAAAAGTTGACAACTCAGAAGATATCACTCCATACGACTAAAACGCATAAATCTTATCTTAAATCTGTAAGTGAAGTCGGAGAGAATAAAATTTTTACAGTATAGTATAAAGTGTGAAAACTTTTAAATAAACGGATAGTGCGTGGAGCGAATAGTGTTATAGAACGTGCATTTGAAGCTTCGGATGAAAATGTAAACGATGTAAATTATCACGCTGTACAGGAGACGAGCGCCAAATTATTAGCAAATTGAACCTCGAACCGTTTGTATGTGCCTCGTGCCCAGACGAGAAGACCCTATCCGACTAGTCGATTGGATGCATGTGACGGGCTCGTCAACGCACGGACATGCACGTTTCACACCAAAGACACGGGGGCGCATCCAGCAGCGTGGAGCGCAGACTTGCGGGCCCAGCGGCAGCCACCGCCGCACGCGCGGGAAGAAACCGCCAGTGAGCCGGAGCGGGAGCCTCCTCCGCCGCCACGTGTCGACCCCCGCACGCGCTCCCCTACCCCCCCGGCCGTTCGCTGTTCGCGCGCGCACACCCTGCTCACATATAGCGCCCGCCCCGCCCTGCTCCCCGCACGCCGAGGTGGTACTAAAAAAACCCAGCACGCCAGAAACAAAGCCAAAACCGAGATTAAAAAATAGGACGGCGCGGTATTAGAGGTTTTAAAAAAGAAATGGAGAGAAAAAGAAATGCGTGAGCAGTGGGCTGATACCCTAAAGCAACGGGCTCACGTGTCTCTCTCCTGGGCCCCACCCCCACGAGCCATACTGCCAGCCCGTCGACGCGGCCCGCCACCACCGCCACGTGGGCCCCACGGCCCGTGCGAGCGGAGCGCGGCCCGGAGGGTGGTCCCCGCGCCGCAGCAACACGCTTCGTGGGCTGCCCGCCGCTGCCCCCACACCCCCGCGCCTCGCTGCCCCCCTCCTGCTGCCTCGCCAAAGACAATTACTTCCCTGCCCCTCGCGTCCCTCCTCGGCTCGCGTTGGCACCCGCGTAAATATCCGCAAATCGAGGGGCATTGCCCCCGGATCCCGCCTGGACCCGGGGCTTTTCAGAGGCTCAGAGCTCACGCCACTGCTCCCCACCCAACTCTCTCTCTCTCTCTCTGTGTCCTTTCCTCCCGTGTGATCTCGCTTCTCGCTCGCCTCGTGGCTCGGCGCTCTTGTGCGGAGACGGAGGCGGCGACCGGGTCGTCGGCGGCGGTGGCGAGGATAGGGGAGGTGGTTGACCTTGGCGGCGGCATGGCGACGGGGGGAGGGGGAGGGCTGGGGGCGGCGGGGGGAGGGAGGATGCCGACGTGGAGGGAGCGGGAGAACAACAAGCGGCGGGAGCGGCGGCGGCGCGCGATCGCCGCCAAGATATTCTCCGGCCTGCGCGCGCACGGCGGCTACAAGCTCCCCAAGCACTGCGACAACAACGAGGTGCTCAAGGCGCTCTGCAACGAGGCCGGCTGGGTCGTCGAGCCCGACGGCACCACCTACCGCAAGGTGCGTCTCCCCCAGATCTCCGCCAGATCGACCCCCTCCTCCATGGCCGCCGCCGGCTCAACGTGGCTGCGCGGCGTGATGAGCTGTGTGGCGTCGAGTTGAAAGTTTTTCTCCATTTTTTTTTTTGGGGTGGTGGCGATGGGCCGAGCTGGGAGATGCCAGTCTGGACCTCGCACGGGTGTGGCCGTAGAGGGGCGGAGTGGGTGGGTGGGGGACGCGTTCGCGGAATTTCTTGTCGTTGGGGGAATCAAGCAGAAAACGATGCTAGATTCTTCAGATTTCTTGGTGAGGTTACTGAGATGTGTCATGTGTCCTGGGGAGGCAAGATGGATTGGGCACGATCTTGTTCTACTTCCCTTTGATTCCTACTGCTCCATTAGCATTGCGCGGATCCGGATTGCCAGGATCTGTGGCGTAGCTGGCAGCATGCCCAAACAGCTCCAATTTGCTGCTGGATTGCTCGCACCGCTATTCTTTAGCCTCTACATGTTAGTAGCATGCCATAGAACACCATTGCTGCATGCTAGCTCACAGTGTCACATGTCAGGTGGGTTGCAGTGTATGCTTGGCTTCGGCTAGAGATGCTCTCTCAGTTTCGCCGGGGTTGTGGTTACATGGGTCACAATTAAACTGCTGGGCATCTGCAGCTGGGCATCAGACCAGAACGCATATTGCATCTTGAGGGTTGCCATCGATATTGGCTTATTGCTTGCTTCTCTTTGAGTACTACTTGCAACATAGCATTTGCTAAGTAGCAAGAACTGATATTTTGGGTCTTGATGTGGCATTCACTTATATCTTATACTTGCAAATTTAGTTCTTGATGACGTCGTGATACAGGATAGTGCCTCTGCCTTTGTGCTAAAATTGGGCAATGCTGAATAGAGTGTTTGTACTGTTATATACCAAATATCCAACAAAATATGCATCTCATTTAGTTCCAGATAATAATTGTAGTGGCATATAAATTGATGTTGTGTTTGTTTTTTAACAGGGATGCAAACCTCCTGAACGCATGGATGTTATCGGGTGCTCTGTATCACCAAGCCCATGCTCCTCATATCAACCCAGCCCACGGGCATCATATAACGCGAGCCCTACTTCTTCTTCATTCCCCAGCGGCACATCTTCCCCCTTCCTCCCACATTCTAATGGCTTGATTAATGGTATTGATGGCAATCCTATCCTACCATGGCTCAAAACATTCTCCAATTCTACATCAAAGAAGCATCCCCAGCTTCCCCCACTGTTAATTCACAGTGGTTCCATTAGTGCCCCAGTAACTCCTCCACTAAGTTCACCGACTGCCCGCACTCCTCGTATGAAAACAGATTGGGATGAATCAATTGTTCAGCCTCCATGGCACGGTTCGAACAGTCCCTGCGTGGTGGAGTTGAACTCCACCCCACCCAGTCCAGGACGCTCTGTGGTTCCAGATCCAGTATGGCTAGCTGGTATCCAAATCTCATCAACAAGTCCATCATCACCTACATTTAGCCTTGTGTCTTCTAATCCATTTAGCGTCTTTAAAGAAGTGATTCCACAGGGCAATTCATCGAGGATGTGCACACCAGGGCAGAGTGGCACATGCTCCCCTGCAATCCCAGGCATGCCGCAGCACCCAGATGTTCACATGATGGATGTGGTTTCTGACGAGTTTGCATTTGGAAGCAGTAGCAATGGTGGTCAGCCAACAACCGGAATGGTGCGGGCATGGGAAGGGGAGAGGATTCATGAGGACTCCGGATCAGATGACCTCGAGCTTACCCTTGGAAGCTCTAGGACAAGAGCTGATAC
The DNA here is from genome assembly GCA_036346415.1 of Raddia guianensis. NCBI lineage: Eukaryota > Viridiplantae > Streptophyta > Magnoliopsida > Poales > Poaceae > Raddia > Raddia guianensis. Next base: position 34,568,821 of record CM070534.1, read on the forward strand.
TTAACAAAGCTAATTCGGATGAATTCTTGTTTGTAATTTATTTCTTCCTGTTTAGTAGTTCTGAAAGAGAGACCAACCGTGTGGTTCCTTCAGATAGCTTCACTTATTGCGGTGATAATTGTGTTATTTATGCAAAAAAACAAGAGCTAGAGGAGGGGCTTGAATTCGGCCAAAACCAGCTTGCTCTGTAGCCCTCGCAGCTGGTCGTGCTCATTTGGCTGTATTGCGAGCTCATTGTGTTGTTGTGACAAATGTAAATTGATGTGAGTAATCATGCAAAATTCTCTGAACTGAATTTTCATTGAGATGTTCAATTATCCATGAGTTTCATTGTTCATACACTGAAAATAGCAGGTGTGTTGTCCTCCTCCATTACTGTGTGCCCTAGCCACCTCTCGGGTGCTATTAGTCTGCGGTCTCGTCGTGGTCTGAGGCTGGCCAGGTCTCGCCATGGTCCCTCCAAAATTTCCAAAAAATGTTTTGGGTGCTCATTTGAGAACTACGAGCTTTGATTCTAGAACTGTATCATTTCCTTATATCTAAGAACTTCCAGGTTAACAAAATAAATATGAACTCTTTTTATTTCTATTTTATGAGGAGGCCGGAAGTTAGCCGGAGCTGGCGATGACGACGGTCTCCAGCTGACCATTCTGCATCCTATGGCCAATTGCTCAATTCATGGTGGCTCCACCTGCACTGCAGTCATTTTCTCGTTCTCTCTCTTAATTTCATATTGCCATACCAGGTCAACAAATGCAGCTGTGTGATCACAACTAACTGCCCGCAAATCCTGCTCTTAGAGCGGTCGTACTTGTACCCCTCCATTTCTTGAACAGAAAAGATACATTTTTTAAGGGGAATCGCTCTGTAGTACTACGCGAGATCTTGCAAAACTGTCTGTACGTTGGCGATCATTGACCTGCTCAACCAGCTTACCTACCACGCTTGCTGCAAATTGGGTTAGAGACGAGTTGTTTGCCAAACTTGCGCAAGAATTTCAGACAACCGTGTGGTTCATTACTTCAGCGAGTCTTGGCCGAAAGCAATGTGCACGCCTGCACATTGAAGGTGTATCTATAACTTGTGATACTGTGGAAAAGCAGTCAATTTTGGCATGAGAACTGAACATTGAGTACAAGCTAATTAGGTCAGAACATATATGAAAGATTTCAGTAATACTCCTGTATCTTTTTTTAAAATTTTTTTTTACAAAAATGGTGCTAATACACTTGTCATCAGTCCATAACCTGAGCAGAAGTTGCAGAGTTTTTTTTTCCTTCCCTTTTTTGTAGAGATGCTACATGCAAGTTTATCCAGTGAACTTTTACATGGATGGGCTGTCCAGGTACTGAAAGAGGGAGCACCGGTACCTGAAATGGGATTCCCAAGAGTTTGTACTAGAGGATCTGGAGAATTCTGTTTGGTGAGAAGATGTACCAGCAAGAGTTTGTTGGTTCAGTTCGGTTTCGTTCTTGCACACGCCTGCTAGCTCGCATCCACTGATCATGTATCATGTGTGTATAGTAGGTGGTCAATCCAAGAAGATGGTGTCACTGGAGATATGCTACTCACTTGCACGATGATGCAACTATAAAATACTTGAGCTAGGATGGGGTAGTAGGGGTGCCATTGACCATTGTGCTTCAACAGAGAGAGAGAGAGAGAGAGTCAGGATGCCCTTGATATATACAGAGGGAGAAATGGCAGGGCTAGAGGGCGGGGGCGGCACCGGAGCCATGGAAGAAGGGCGAGAGCGAGACGGCGAGGAGCTCAAGTATGAGACCACGGAGGATGGAAGCAACAGCAAGGGATGCCATGGCAACGATGTGATCTCCGTCCAATTCATGCAGAAGGTATGGTGGCTGCAACTTGCAGCTTTGATTCTCCAGGCTTAAACTGACTGAAACTACCTGATCTTGCATCCATGTGGAACATATGTTTCCTTCACTGATCACTAGTTCAGTCGGTACGGCAGTACCTGTAACGTAGTAATTGCTCTGATGATTACTGTTAACTCTGACTGCTGACTATTAATCCCCTTGAAAGTAGACAACAGCTCAGGGAACAGTATCAGCGTTCTGTTCATCATTAGTCACACATTGCAGTTAAGATCTCATTTGTTGTCGCTGCAGTAAAGCATAGTGCAGTACAGCAGTTGAGCAGTACCCTACTTACCTTGTGTGAGAGATGTTCAAACGGCCATACATGAGCAAATTTTGGACGAAGAATTCAGCATTTTGACCAAAATTCACGCAAAAAACAGATCCTTGCAGAGGTTCTGGGGACCTACTTCATGATATTCGCGGGGTGCGCGTCGGTGGTGGTGAACCTGCGCACGGGCGGCACGGTGACGTTCCCCGGGATCTGCATCGTCTGGGGGCTCGTCGTCATGGTCATGGTCTACTCCGTCGGCCACATCTCCGGCGCGCACTTCAACCCCGCCGTCACCGTCGCCTTCGCCGCGTGCGGCCGCTTCCCGTGGAAGCAGGTACGCGCTCGCCGCTCGATCCTCACAGGCATAGCAGACATCACGCATGATCTGAAACTCGAGAGCGACGTCTCACCCTGTCACTCAGCAAAATCTTCCAGCATCCTGTAGAAAGAAAAGCACCTTCTTGTTTCCATCTGCGATGGCTCCACTGAAGAGGAAGAGGAACACCTCAAAACATCTTGGACTCAATGTGTTGTGAATTGTGATCGGAAACAGTGTAGTGTATCCGGAAAAAAATTTCTATTTTTCAGACAAGGTGTTCTGATCGTCTTCCAATGTGATGGCGATGCAGAGTGTTAGGATTTATGCCAATTCAAAATTTCGAACGACACTAGGAGACACGATATTTGGTAACGCAGTTCAGCTTTCGTCTAATATCTGTCGGGCTCTGATTGTGACGCTCCTCCCCAATCCATAATACCGTAACATACTGGCTATACAGATCACAGCCACATGTCAGCTGCTGACCTTCTTCAAACCTATGCTACTATTATGAAGTCGTTGACTTGATTACACTAAGACAGCCTCCCTTTATATAGTGGAGAGTGGAGATTTGAATAGAGCCCTACTCCAACTCTAAACCAACCCTACCTATTACAACACAAAGTTCATATAACCTACTTGTACACATATTCGACACAAAACCTAATACAGAGGAATACCTCAAAGATCTTGGATTAAATGTGTTGCGATCAGAAACAATGTAGTATATCTGGGAAGTAAAAAAGGGGTGGGTTTTGTTTTCAGACGAGAGGTGTTCTGCTGAACTTGTGATCTTCTTCCATGGCGAACTGGCGATGGTTTGCAGGTGCCATCCTACGTGCTGGCCCAGGTGCTGGGATCGATCCTGGCTAGCCTGACCCTGCGGCTGCTGTTCGGGGGCGCGCGCGAGCACTTCTTCGGCACGGCGCCGTCGGGCTCCGCCGCGCAGGCCGCCGTGCTCGAGTTCATCATCTCCTTCTACCTCATGTTCATCGTCTCCGGGGTCGCCACGGACAACAGAGCGGTAAGGGTTATTACCATTGCTTCGCTCCTTCCACACGGCTCAGAGACAGACTCGATTCTTCAAAATGCACAAGCGTGGGACTGATCAAAGCGATGCTGATTTGCTCTCCTCGCAGATCGGTGAATTGGCTGGCCTGGCCGTCGGTGCTACCGTCCTGCTGAACGTGCTCTTCGCTGGGTACGGCTAGCCATTTTCCATTTATGATCACCTTAATTACACGATCATTTTATATATATATATATTATTTTACATTTTTTATTTATTCGGTCTACACTTAAAATGTTTTTTACCATGCATATTAATCTTAGAACACTATTAAAATCTCGTATATATTGTTGCATATTTGATAACTAGATATTCTAAAACGTTCACATAGTTTAAACAGGATGATAAATTTTCATGGCTACTTGGCTAGCACACAAGGCAGTTATCGAGCAGCTAATTAAGCGACGGCATAGACAAGAATATCAAGCCCAAACGAGCAATGGCTTAAAAAAATTCTTACGCCATTTTTAACAATTGAGCTGTGAAAAGCTGGGGCAGGCAGCTAGCTAAGCTTGCAGAAAGAATAGTTTGGGGTGTTCATTAGCTTGCTAATCTCGCGCATGATCGATCCGCAGGCCAATCACGGGGGCGTCCATGAACCCGGCGAGGAGCCTGGGCCCGGCGATCGTCGCCGGCAGGTACGGGAGCATCTGGGTGTACATGGTGGGGCCGGTGTGCGGCGCGGTGGCCGGCGCGTGGGCGTACAACCTCATCCGCCTCACGGACAAGCCGCTCCGGGAGATCGCCAAGAGCGGCTCCTTCCTCAGGGCCACGCCCAGGAGATAGCTAGCTAGCACTCCGTCTCCGTGCATGCAAAACTACTCCTCCCACCGTTACAAATTGTAGTTCATTGTTGACTTTTCAACACGTCTTTTGACCATTCGTCTTATAAAAATTAGTGCAAACATACAAAAATATAAGTCATGCTTAAAGTATGTTTAGTGGTAAAACAAATCACAACAAAATAAATAACTTACGGCTAGTTTATAGCTAATTCCAATACACTTACTACCTATTGCATGTGAACCCATATTCAATCTTATATACAATGTAGCCAGTTCATTGGAGAGGCTGACTATATGTTATCTATAGATGACATGACACTTGTTTATATCTAGCAACAATTTACACCATTGGAGATGCTCTTAAGTCCATTATACTAGGGTATGTTTTGTTGTTTGTATCGGATTGAACCTGTATTGGATTGTACAAGTTGAATGGAATGGTTCCGTACGGTATAATTCAAGTGAGGTCCATTATACTAGGGTATGTTTTGTTGTTTGTATCGGATTGAACCTGTATTGGATTGTACAAGTTGAATGGAATGGTTCCGTACGGTATAATTCAAGTGAGATGTTTGATCGGTTGAATAGTATCATACAAAATTTTGTTTGGTTCTCGTATAAGATGACGTAGAATGATTCAAGTATTCAAATAGCATCAAACAACACTTTACATATTGAGAAAATTAATCTTACGCATGATTTTATTTTGAATGATTTCAACTAAATTTAATTTTAAGTTCAACATTCAAACCAAACTTTAAATTTAAGATTCAAATTAGATTACATTTGGATTTTAAATTCAAAATACATTTAACTTTTGGATTTTTAATAAAATTCTAATTAAAATCAAATTTTGAATTCAAAATTTAAACAAAATTTAAATTCAACTCAAATTTTAGATTCAAAACTCAAGTCATATTTTCAATTTATGATTCAAACAAGTTTTAAAAAAGATTTGAAATTTAAAATCAACCAAAATGCAAAAAAGAAATTCAATTGATGCAAATCGAGTTGTAGTGAGTTTTCTTGATAATTGTCCAGCATTAACGGTTTTCAAATATACTTCCCCTATTGACGGCAAATCTATTAAATTTTTGGCGACGACTTCGGGACGGATGTCCAACCCTACGCGCGGCCATCGGACGCTTCGCGCGGCCCACCAACGGCACGTCCAGCCTAGCCAACCTTCCATGGTTCCACCCGCTGAAACAACTCGGCGCCCCATCGGAACAAACTTCTCCCGTTATTGTTTCGCCTCCGTTCTTCCCTTAAATCAAAAGCCGCTGCAGCGTGCTCGCGAATCCCTCCCTGTTTGCATGCAATGATGTCAGCGATGACATAAGCGAAAAGATTCCTTTTCAGTTTCTCTTTCGGTGGTCATAGATTTTGACTAGTTGCTCCAATGCATAAACTGTTTGCACCGTTGCGTTCCTCGCATTTTTAAAACAAAACAAGACCAATGTTGCTATATAAAAATTTACTGAAACAATTTGTTATCCTAATGCAACAATTACTTTTGCCTAGTAGACGTATAACCAAGTGAAACAGTTGGTTTAGCCTATTGGAACAATATATATAGAATGCTAAAACAATTGGTTTAGCCTATTCGAACAATATATATAGCCTGCTGAAACAACTAATTTAGTCTATTAAAACAATTTCTCTAGCCTGATAAATAATTTGTACAGCCTATTGGAATAATATGTTTGGCATGATGAAACAATTAATTTAGCCTGTTGGAACAATCTATCTGGTCTGTTGAAACAATTTGTATAACCTGCTGGAACAATAGTTTTTGCCTGTTGAAACAATTAGTTTAGTCTACTGGAACGATATGTCTAGCCAAGTGCAACAATTAGTTTTTTCTATTGGAACAATATGTCTAGCCTACTGAAATAATTAGTTTAACCTATTGGAAACAATCTGTATAGACTGTTGAAACAATTTTGCTAATGAAAAAAAAAGAAAAATTAAAATATAAAAAAGCATTTAAAATGAGTTTATTAGGATTTTAGATGAATTATGAAATTTCTTCTATGCATTTTGGACTCCAGATGAAATAGAGACAAAAATGAGAAAATTAAATAGAAAAAATAAACCGCTCATTTTTTTGCTAGCAGCGACAAGCATTGTATCAGTGAGGACGCGTACGTTGGTTGCTGGGCCGCGCTGCTGGGCCGAGCATTCTCGTAAACTTTTTTCTTAACGAATAAGGTGAGCAGTAAGAATTAAATACTGTTCTGACTTTATTTTAATTCGAAATTAAAAAATAATTTGTCGGTTTAATTAATTAAAAAAATAGCCCTTCGGCGCCGGTCCGTCAGGCGCTATATATGAATCGCTCGTTCGACGGGCGTTATTAAAACCACATAGTTATTAGCACCAAACCAACTAGCGTTTAATAGCTGCAACAACCCGGGGCATGCTCGAGGTAATAATCGCCCGTTCGTCGGACGTTTTATTCACTGTTGCATGAAAACCACCCGTTCGTTGGGCGTTTAATGCGATGCGGGAATTGATCGCCCGATGGGCGGGCTCTAAATCGCCCACTACCCTCTCGCGGCCAGCGCTGCATCAGCACAGTGGTCATTTGCACCCCCGCAGCAGAAGAAAAAAGAGGAGGAGGAGGGGAGAGGAGGAGGAGAGGAGAGGAGAAAGAGAGGGAGAAGAGGAGGAGGAGGAGAGGAGGAAGAGAGGGAGAAGAGGAGAGGAAAAACGAGGTAATTTTTAAACCCTTTCGTATTTTTATTTTATAATATTTGAAAACGTGGTAGGTTAACAATATGCCACATGATAAATTGAATATTCCATTTAAAGTCTAAATATAGCGATTATGTTTCGATAATAATTAGGTGTATTTTATGTAATTTTTCTGTACATTTGATTTAGAGGTTTTTGTATAACATATGTAAATTAGTTTTAGGATTTAATGTTTTATAATATGTATGGCAGATTGTAGACTATATTTAGGGTTATAACTAGGGTTGTAAGGAAGGGTAATACGTTGATTTAGTGCGTATGTTTATTTTTATACAATTTACGGTTAGGGTTTACAAATTTATAGAACATGTGTAGGTTTGTCGTTAGGGTAGTAGCAGGCTCGATTTATATGAAGCATAATGTACGTAGGTTTAATGCATAGTATAAAGGATTAAAAGCGATAAATCTTTAAGATGTTTTTGTCAGTACGGAAATAATTAAAAATTTATTAGTAGTTCATTACGTTTTTTTATAGGGTCAATGGCAGACATAAAATATTTTAATGTTTATTACGGACAAGGGGATATTAATTTTGGTCCAGACGGGGTAGACCTATCTATGTTCCGGTCAGTGATGTTGGGGATATCTAGGCCCACGGAAAGAAAGTTAGCAGGGCTTGAAAACTGGTTGTTAAGGACGTTTAAAATTAACCTCGAAGATTATGGTCTGGATATCAGTGCTGTTGTTAGCCGTGCAACGGAAAGACCTTATTGAGAGTTGCTACCGATAAAGGCAACCCGAGGATGGAGGTGTTATGTCGAGATCGCCACTGAACGAGGACTGCCACTAGCACTTCTTGTTCAGACGAAATACAGGGAACAAAATGAAGAAGCGTTGTATGAACCTGTCGAAGGAGCACATGTAGTGCAGGAAGAGGTGCAGGAAGATGGTGACGACACTGAGCATGTGGTGTAGGAGGAGCTGGAGGAGCTGGAGGAGGCAGGGGAGGGATCAAATGAGCAACAAACAACACAGGAACCCACAGGTGCGGCAGATGAGGGGGAGCATATTGAAGCTATAGTTGCGGAGATGGAGGCCGAGGATTCTGAGCACGAACAAGTCCCTGCGGAAGATGTGTCAGACGATGAGAGTCCCGGTGGGTTTCAAAATGTCGTGCCGGTCGAGTGGAACTCATCGAACTTTCCAGAGCTATCTATCCGAGAAGGCACTCAAACAGCCTGAAAATACCACCAGAACGAGGTGACACAAGGAGCGACATAACCCTCAAAGGAAGAATTGCTGACAGTCGTGAAGTTTTGGTCATTATCACTTATGAGAGAATTCAGGGTTGTGAAGTCTAACCGAAGTGTGTACGATGTGATGTGTGTTGTCCCTGGTTGTCCTTGGCGTGTACATGCCTTTAAAGGAAAGTGGGTGGAATACTGGATTTGTTCAATAGTGAGGGAGTATAATTGTACGGTGACTGAGGTAAGAAAGAAGCACAGGAATCTATCATCGACAATGGTAGCACAGATAATACAGACTCAAATAGCATAGAACGTGAACTACGAGCCTCGGTGAAGGATCGAGATATAGTCTAGAGGGGGGGTGAATAGGCTTTCAAAATTTACAGCTTAAAACAATGCAGCGGAACAGACAATATCGGATGTTCCGATGTCAGTATCGGATAGTTCGATATGAATCAGACTATCTGATCTAGAATCTGAACGTCCGATCTTGCTGGAGGTAAGGGACAAACACTAGGGAGATAAAAAGTAAATCCTGCACCAAATACGGTTAGAGAGCAAGCTAAAGTTAATACGCAAGACGAAATCCACAAACACAAGGAGACTCGAAGTAGTTGTTCCCGAAGTTCGGATCCTTGAGAGGATCCTACGTCTCTGTTGAGGCGGCTTGGTCACACTTGAGCCGGGGTCCCTCCTGACCCTTAACCTCCCGGGTTGCACCAAGCACTTCCGGTTTTACTCAATGGATTTTTTCCTTCACAAACTTTCCCCGGCAACCACACAAAGCACCGGTGGCTCTAGGGCGATTCCTAGCCGTCTAGGAGCCCTCAAACTCCGGGAGTAACAAATCTGATGGAAACCCAACTTGGAGAATGAATCAAGTGCTCAAAATCGAAGCTTGATCAACACGAAGACTCAAGATCTAGCTTCTTCACCCACTCAAAGGTGCAATCAATGGAATTGATGGTGGAGTGAAGTTGGAAGGTGGAGAGCTAGGGTTGCAATAAGTGTTCAGCTGAGAGTATGTGTGAGAGGCAACCCAGGCCGGTGGGTGGAGGAGGGGAATAAATACCCACGCAGTCAACACTAGCCGTTACTGTTGACAGGTACCGGATGTTCCGATATAAACATCGGAATGTTCCGATATTTTCGCGGTGAGACAGAGAGGGGTCGATCGGAACAAGCAACGGAAAGTTCCGGTCCATATCGGAATATTTCGGACCAACATCGGAATGTTCCGATATTTTTGCAATCGAGACAGAGAGGGGTCAATCGGAACAAGGATCGGATTATTTTGATACGTATCGAAATGTTTCGGACTGACATCGGAATGTTCCGATATTTTTGTAACTGGAGACAGAGAGGGGTCAATCGGAACAAGGATCGGATTATTTCGGTACGTATCGAAATGTTCCGGACTGACATCGGAATGTTCCGATATTTTTGTAACTGGAGGCAGAGAGTGGTCGATCGGAACAAGCATCGGATAGTTCCGGTAGATATCGGAATGTTTCGGACTATATCGGATACTGTATCCGATATGATTTCAAGGCAAACACCCTCAAATTTATTTGGTGGAAAGAGTGTGTCAAGAATCTTCGACAAAGAGCACTTAGAACTTCTAAAAGTGATTTTCCATCGCATCCCTTTTAATAGTACGGCGTGTCCTAAAACTCAATTTGAAAAGAAAAGATTTACAAATTTTCTTTAAATAAAACGTCGTCTTCTCCTTTAATCTTTATTGTCTCCTTACGTCCTCCACATCCATTTTCTAATTCGAAAACTGTCCAACACTAAATAAACTTGATTAGATTTTTAAGATGCTTGTCATCTATCACCAAAACTTACAAGGGGCCTAGATGCACTTTCACTCGGTCTATCATTCGAGTGATGGAGGAATAATTTCAGTACACTATTCCGTATGCAACTGCTTGGAGGGCAAAGCTAAAGGTATTAGAGATGAGGTTTGTGATATATGAAGCATCTTATGCGAATATGTCATCCCTGTTGGGGGCCATAGCTAGGAGAAATGTGGGTACATATTATGATTACAAAGAGGTGGAGGCAGAGGGCGATGATATTGGGAAGTTCGTTTTGCAGTGGGTTTTCTTTGCTTTGGGGCTGTGCATCAGGGGATTTCAAAATTGTCCTCCAGTTCTATGTGTTGACGGAACATTCCTAAATAGCAAGTATAAGGGGCAAATCCTGACACAATTGCCGTTGACATCAACAACCAGATTCTGCCGGTGGTATTTGCTTTTGTGGAAGGTGAGAATACTGAGAACTGGTACTGGTTCTTAGAGAGGGTGAAGCATGCGGTTGTTATTAGCAGACCAAATGTTTATATCATTCATGACAGACATACTAAGGGCGTCTTGCCACCGTTCCTCGGCCATAGCATGGCGCCTCGCCGCCTCTCTTTGCATTTCCCGCTTCTGGTCGAGAGTTTGCTCCGCTTCCAAATATTGGACAAACTCGCATAATGGAGGCTAATAAAATTGAAGTTAGCTTTTGCGTGTATATGTTCCTTATGAAACAAAGAAGTAAGAAGTCACTTACAGGGTACTTTGCCCTCCTCTCCATCTCGGATGTTCGCTCGTACGCATAGTTTGCGCACTTCCAATACCGTCTCCCGTAAGTATAACCCATGTTTTCAGACTTTCTTAAAATGAAAATACTACCGTAGAGACACATGGACCGCTGAACATCTCTTAGGACAGATTGATGAACAGACTTCCTTGGTGGCGATGGGAACTCCATGTCACTCTACTCATGGACAGAGGTTGTTTCTAAACTGAAGTGCTTCCCAACACTCTGCTAGTCTGAATACCTTGCCTGCTGCTCCCCTTTTTATAGCCGAGCGTGTGTCAATTAAATTATAAAAAATCATCTAATTAATTCATCCCTAATGAGCAATTTATTACCAAAACGCATTACGACAAATATCTAGTTGCGAGTGTGGCAGGCAGAAAGTGATGGCGCAACAGTGCGAGCACCTATAGGAATCCAAAGTGAGAGTAAATATATGGCAGGCAGGAAGTGATGGCGCAGCAGTTTGAGCATGTAGCAGGAATCCGAAGTGAGAGTGACAACAGGCAGGAAGTGATGGCGCAACAGTTCACCTGCAGGAATCCAAAGTGAAAGCACATGGCAGGCAGGAATCCGATGGAAAAAAACACTGCGGATCAGCAGGGCCCACTACCAAAAAAACGCCCTATCAACGGGCGACTTATATTAAGCGCCCGTTGGTCAGGCGTTATTTAAATAGTGCCCATTGGTCGGGCGGGATTTAAATAGCGCCCACTGGCCGGTCGTTTTTTATAAAGCGCCCGTTGGCCGGGCGTTTTCTCAGTATGCCCCCGTCAAGCCGGCGTTTCATAAATAGCGCCCAGTCAACGGGCGCTTGGCGGCTATTTTTTTAAATTTTTTAAACGGAAAATTATTTTTAAAATTCCGAATTAAATTAAAGCCAGTACAGTAAAAAATTAGAGCAGTAATGGTGCACTGGGCCGGAGGAACAGTGCGTCCTTGATTGGTCGTGTACTGCGCGCGGGGCAGGCTTGGCCAGTGGACTGTGCCCAGGCGATTGATTTTAGGTGGGCCGTGCGTACATCACATGCAAACTCTGGCCTCCTTTTGCCGCTCATTTCAAGGAATGGCCCCACATCGTCCGTCAAAAATCACACCCCATTATTTCAAGACGATCCATCACAGCTCTTCTTTACATCGTTAATTACATGCATGCATGTACACTACGTACATACGTGTGACCAGGCACCAGCGTACATTACCAGCGTCAGACCAACTCGTACATGCGAATACGAATGCGTAAACGTCTGGCTCCATCGACCATCGTCTCTGCACAGTTCAGTTATAGAAGTGTAGTGTGTGTGAACATACATACATATGCATGCGTTGTTGGATGATTGGATCATGGGTTGCAGGGTGGTTGTGGCGGTGGCGGCGGCGGGGGGAAGCGGCGGCCGCCGGTGCCGCCCTCAGGCTGGCAGGTGAAGAAGGCGGCGGCGACGGGGGCGCCGAGGCCGTGCTGGACGGCGAAGGCGCGGGTGCAGAAGTGGTGGCGGAGCGGCGGCGGCACGTCGACGGCGCCGCGCGCCATCTGCCGGAACAGCACCAGCACCACCCGGTGGATGCCCGCCGCTGGCCGGGGGCTCTCGTAGCATATCACCTCGCGCCCTGCGTGGTGCGTGCATATACGCGATGCCAATCAGCCAGTGCATAAATATTATGGAGGCACTGTTTAGCAGGCGCCTGCAATTTCAGTATTTATACAGGTACATACCGTGTACATGCGTGCAAACCTCATACAAAAAAAATTCCACTATCGCAAAACATTTTTTCCAATAATGGAAATGTGAAAAAACAGTAGAAATTTAGTGGAATTTTTTTGCGCCTGCACGATTTCGCAAATTATACGAGCAAAAAATCTCTCGACGTGAAAAATAAAAAACAAAATAAAATTTATAATAAACAGAAAACAAAATAAATCTATAATAAACAGAAAACAAAATAAATCTATAATAGATCAGACCTCGTGCAAAAAATTCCACTATCGCAAAACATTTTTTCCAGTAAATGAAAATGTGAAAAAATAGTAGAAATTTAATGGGATTTTCACTAATTGAGTATTAACTATTGGATTAATCCGGATGTACCTACGATCCAATGGCCGATCCGCGCTCGCACCACGATCCAACGGCCACCTGCGGCCCCTGGGCGTTTGCCCGGCGCGCAGGCGCCTGCGAAATAGCACGGCCGTAAATATTAATTCCGCGTGGGGTACGTACGTGCTTGTATATGTTGGAGGTTTTTTTTTTTAAAAAAAAGGATTGGGTGGTATCTTGTACAAGTCTGAAGTTTCGAACTAAATACTATGTACCCACCTTAAAATTATAATACGTGTGGGTTCTATTTATAAATAAACAGCGATACTAATCAGCAGTTAAAGTCGTATTTCGAAGTTAGTCGACATCCGAATCCTTAAATTTATTTTTAGTTGTGACGTCCAGAGGAGGAGGTACAGGTTGGAGGTCGTTAATAACTCAAACGGCCTTAAATATTGGTGACGTACGTATCCTGTGTGATTCGAAGTACATGCTAATCAAGTGGAGTATTCACTATAGCAAATGCCCAATTTCTCAACGGCTCGAACCGTTGACACAAGCTACTCTTAACGGCCGGCCATCGAGCCAGCAAGATCTAAAGATGCACACTTGACGGCCACATAAGAAACAATAGAAAGAAGTCTTGATACCGGTCGCGAGATTACTGAACGGATGGTGCCAATACCCTCTACGGTCTGTTCATCCTTCACAGTTACTTGTCTCGACGGTTTATTTTCGATTGTCGAGAATATTGGGATACTCGATTGTTGATTCGTGGCCGTCGAGAGGTCCTAGCTAGCGGTCTGGTTGTTTTGTGTAGCGACTTGTCAAAGAAAATGAGTTGACTACCGCATGTTATTGGCTATAATTTCTGATGTTTGTGCAATATGATTTATACGGCTTTAAGGGAGAGTAAATTGAGAAATTACTGTACATTAAATTAATTGGTACGAGTTGAGCTGTGGCATGCAAAGTATAATCAATCAATCTCGATTGCGTGCACCAAAGCCTAGCTGATTTCAAATTTTGAGCTCTGTTCCTAAACTTATTTATGGAAAACAATGTCACATCACCGGTCAGCTTAATTAGGACGGCGAAGATTGAATGGTGCATTATTATTTAAGGCGACTGTATATATGTAAATGCCGATTCGAGCTGCATAATTAAGCACGTAAATACATATACATATATGGACCGTATAGTTATCCCAATATGAAATGCGGGTTATATACCTAGAAAAATGCATTTCTAAATTAATAGCCATACTCCTTAACTCCATATATATTCTGAGATTTGTCAGAAGTGTGGCCTTGATGATGTATATATAGAAGGTCTTCTTCTAATTAACTAGTGTATCAGCAGTACCCAAAAGTAAGAAAGTATATAATTAAAAGAGTGGCAAGGAATAGCTTAGGAGTAACACTTAAAACATGAGACATAATATAATTAAGTTTGTTAATAGCTCAAGAAATGTGATCACGCTGAAAATCCAATTACTGCAATTAATAACAAGACATCTACCTAGTCCTCTAGAACCTTAGCAAATCACAATTAAAATAGTTCTATACATGTTACATTAAAATTAAGATTCCGCTTAAATTAAAAAAAGCTAAACATGCAACTTCAGTGGAACAATATATCAACTTTTCCGCAACATATGTAGGACACACACACATCCTAACTAATTTAAATACAGGAACACTCTTTTTGTTTAGTTGTATTGCATCGGCAATGCTAATGCATGCAATATTACCTTCTGCTCAACTATATAATTCGGGTTCTCTTCTTGATCAATTAATTTAGTTAGTTCTTGTCTCCCAAACAAATTAAATTTATAGATGATCAAAAACTATTTATCTCAGTAATATATATATTTGTGCTTACCATAGTTCACATCGGTTGTCCCAGGTATATCAGTCACCAACCTGCGAATAAATGGTAAAGACCCAATCCATGCCTTCAAACACGCAGCAAATCAAATATACATACATGTACAGATAAAGCTTAGATGATAGATCGATCGGTCGTGTTCACCAGTGCAAGTACTCCCTCAAGGTCGGGTTGCTTGGGTTCGGAGCATCTGGATCCACCATTACCTTTTGAAAACCCATCCATCCATCGATCGTATTTGCAAATTAATTAAGAGAGGTATACGTACATGTTCATTAGTACATGCATGCCATCAAGCAAGCATATAATTAGTTATCTAGCAAAAGAGCACATATATGTATGTAGCAAGGACTACTGACAAGTGTGTAGGTTTGACGGAGATCATCCCCTCCGATCTCGACGCGGGGCCTCGCCGAGACGGCGGACGGCCTGAGGTCGGCGCCGCCGGTGATCCCGCGGCCGTTGTACGAGACCCGGAGCGCCACCGCCGGCGAGAAGTGGTCCACCACGTCGCCGATCACCCGGCCCAGAACCAGGCTGTCCCTTGACGACGACATGTCACACATATATATGGTGTCCCAGAAAAAGCACGACCTTATTGACAGGCCATTAGTTCGTTCGATCTCGTGTGTGGATCGGCGATCCAGCGATAGCTTATCGCATGCGTTTATGTAGGATGCGAGCTTCCGCTGCGGCGCTGCCTCGACCTGCCTGGATTCGATCGGGCGCGTCGTGCTCAAGCATCAGCATCAGCCTCAGCCTGTCCGCTTCATGGATGTGCAAAACCAATGGCAAATAGCTAGCAAAATGGGTTGTAAGATTGGAACGTGGTACTAGAAGGTTCTTTTGGTGAAGCGATCAATTGTTAAATCCGCAATATTCCAAAAAACAACTCATAGAAATCACTTCATTAATCAGGATAATTAAGTGAAGCATCTACACTAATTGCTGAGACTGGGTTATTATATCGATTTCTCAGGCTAGTTAAATATTGCACTTGATAATTTTTGACAAAAATAATAGATATATTTGTTTTTCCAGTCGAAACTAGGGTATATATGTATCAACGAGAGTTTCTATTGCAAGCATATATAACCATGTTTTAAATCCTGACTGCGCAATTGGGTTGAGAAAATCATCTAGCCAGTGTTATAGACATAATAAATCTATCTAGCTGTCATAGTTACCATTAAATAAATCTATGCTTAACGCCAGATCATTGGGTGTAATTTCATGAAAAATTTTAAATTGTCATGATTCTACAACCATATATAAATTGGATGAAGTTATTAAATTTAACATAAAATCTTAATTTTTTGTGGTCTCTGCATAGTAATAATTGTTCTAAAAAAGGGTACGATTATTATCATCACAGTTTGCATACATATGCCAATTCTTGGTATCTTAGAAAGTATAGTGACTAATTATAGATGATTATTTATAAAATGCATATTTATTCAGTTTTATTTCTTAAATTCTCAGGTCATTTTTTAATCTAATATATCTAAAACAATATCAACTTTACTACAAAAACAAATAGTCTTGTGGTGCAGTTTATTGTAGATTAATTAATTGATACTTGGCAACAAACTTAACAGTAACGTACTGAATAGTTTGTCTGTAGGATCAAAAGTTCCATTTAATTAGAACATGCATGTGGATTGGATTTTGAAAAATTTTTTGGAAACCAAACTGTTTCCTATATATATTTATTATTTTTGTTTCAAATGGGATGCGATTCTTCGTCTGATCTGTCCCATGATTCAACTTTATCTGTTGGACAAGACCACGATTCAGTTCAAGCATGTCGATTCTAACAACTTTAATATCTATATAATACCCACATATACATATACATACATACATGCATACACACACATATGTATGTATGTATGTATGTATGTATGTATGTGCGTGCATACATGCATGTATGTATGTATGTATGTTTATGTACATGTATATGTATATGTGTGTGTGTGCGTTTTTTTCTACAGACTCTACACTCCCCACGAACTAGACCAAAAAAACTGATTTCAAGACGAAGATCGTACTTCAGAAAACATGCATCATAGGTCTATCGTTGGTCTAGCTACCTAGCTCGGGGTGGGGTGTGCATAACCAAGCTATTCTCATCCTAGAACTACCCCATTAATATCCATCGACTCTTTAATTATTACTTTCTTTTTTCTATAGTTTTTCTTATATTTTAATTCACTATTGTTGGTGTTGAAACATCAAATGGGTAACTTTTGAGAACACCATTAGACATGCCCTTAGGGCTTCAAATCCCATTTCAACCCTGAATATCTCTCTCTAGCTATTTTGAAAATCCCAAGGGAAGTCGTCAAAATCCTACCAAATTTGAAATCACGAAAAAACCCGTGGAGGTTACAAAAATCCTGGATAAAATCTCTAAGATGCCGAGTGAAATCCTTCAAATCTCAGCACCTTCGGAACGTTGAAATTCCAAGAAAGATCTTTGAAATCAGTGAAATCCCTAGTGCCGGAGTTAGAACGAAAATAACTAGGGTGCACTACTATTTATAAGTACTAGAGGTTCACTATTATCGAGTTAGAGGTGCACACCTACAAGACATATGACCTAATGCTTATAATTTATTTTTGATCCTAGTATCTGTGCACCACCGTGGCTCTTCGAGCTCTGCCCTTAGAAATCCCATGTTGCCCCATCCAAGGTGCCTAGATAGTATCTATAACTTTTGGATCAAACTTTTTCAACACATTAATATGAATACTATTTTAAGGATTTCTTTTGATGTTTTTTACCCAAATTTGAATTTAAAATGATTTTGGGTAAGGGATGTATAACAATGTCGCTCCATGGTGGTTTAATGATTTCCTACGGGATTTGAAACCCAAGGTACACTACAGGAAAACGAACTGTTAACGTCGGTCAAAGTAGTTTACGTCGGCCCGGAGGAAACCGACGTTAATAACTGGCTTATTTACGTCGGCTGGATCGTGCCGACGTAAAAACAGGTGGTCAGGCCACGGCAGGAGCTGGTGACGTGGACGCAGTATTTACGTCGGCCTGGACGACGTAAATAAAGTTATTTACGTCGGTCACTCGTCGGCCGACGTAAATAGTAATTTATTTACGTCGGCTTCTCCCCGGCCGACGTAAACGTCTCTTTTCCCCCTTAACCCTAGCCCGCGGTAGTATCTGTCTTTCCCGCGCCCTCCTCTATTCCCATCCGCCGCCGCGCCGCTTCGCCGCCGCCGCCGCCACTCACCACGCTTCGCCATCGCCTCGCCACCGCGCCGCCGCTTGCCCGCCCGCCCGCCGCCAGCGCCGCCACAGCGTCCCCACCACCATCGCCATTCTGCTTGCGCCCTGCCGCCGCGCGCCTGCCACGCGCCCTGCTCTGGCGCCCGCCCGCCCTCGCCCGCCCCTTGCCGCTTCTGGCGCCCGGCCCCTTGCCACCCCGCTGCCGCTACGCCCTTACCGCCGCATCGCCCGCCACCGCATCGCCGCGCCATGTGCCCCAGCCCGCCGCCATGCCATCAAGCCACAGCGTCCCGCCACAGCGCCCGGCCGCCTCGCCCGCCACCGCGCGCCGCTGCGCTGCCCCGCCCCCGCCATGCCTGCCACCGTGCCCCTGCTACAGCGCCCGGCCGCCTCACCCGCCCAAGCACCACGCAGCCTCTGCCCCGCCGCCTAGTACTTTGGTGCTTGGATGTACGGTGTTTGATTTCTGCCCTCCGCCTATTTGATAAAATGTATGGCTAACCATAATGAGAAAATTATATGTATATGTATATTTTTCATTCTCCCTATGTATGACTACTTTGGTGTTCATAGTCCATATGTATATTTTTCATTCTCCCTTAATGAGAAAACTATGAGCGGTACAGTTGATAAATCCTTTTCTCCTCCAGCCCTCCGCCGTTGCCGCCCCTCTGACGCTACCTCCGCCTTCGTAACCGCGTTGACGCCGGGTCCGTCCCCCTTCCTAGCCGCTGCCAACAACGCCTCCCCCTAGCCGCAGTGAGGTACATTAATATACTACTACTTGTTGTATTGTTGGTTTCTCCACTAGTATTTACTTTGATACCCCGTATTATAATAAGTGATGGCGTGGTATATATGTTTATTTCAATTCATAATGTTGGTAACCGTTAAACTATATATGTCTGAATGGCAAGAATTCGTGATTGAGGAATTATATTTTATTGTATTGTTAAGCTTTTTTCTGGTTGCCTATAGCCTTTGTCCGTCCCATACATTATTGTCATGATTCACGTATATTTGAATAAATCATTTTTCAAACACAAGTCAACCCAACCTATACGTCACCCGTTTGGGAGCGACATTGATCACATTGAATTATGATATTTGTCGCTCCCGAATTGTCCACGCTTTTGGACAGCCTGGGGATGGATGGGTTAGCACGGTTTTGTCGTGGCATGTGGTGCGATCGATCGAATTTGGCTGCGTAACCTCGTTGTTCTCCGATGCACAAGTAACATGCGTGCATTCGGAGAACAGCGAGGTTACGCTGCCGAAATTTCGTTCGGAACGCACCACATGCCACGACAAACCGTGCTAACCCGTTCATCTCTAGGTGGGTTTAGGACCTATCTTTGCCTAGATCTCCTGTTAGTATAATTAACTTATATTTTTATGTATCTTTCAAATTACTATTAATAAAGATGGCTGAAGACCGTAGATGGATGTACGACGGTTGGGATAATGGTATGAAGCACACTGAAGAATGGAAAGTAAATACACAAAGTTTTCTAGATAAGGTTTTCACCCCAGATCATCCTGGCGGGGTAGCGAAGTGTCCATGTGTTAAATGCCATCTTTTTGCCCGAGTGACAAAATCCGTTATGGCCGGCCACCTATGCAAATTGGGCTTCATGCCGAATTACCTCATATGGTATGAACATGGTGAGTCACGGGCGGTAGATGTATCTGATGAAGACGATACTACCGATGGAGTGGATGACAGGATGGATGAGATGGTTCAGGACCTGGGTCGGCAATTTCAAAATGCTCCGGGGAATGAATCTGTGCATCATGAGGATGTACCGACCAAAGCAGGCGAGAAATTCTTTAGCCTCTTAGATGCTTCAGATGAGCCTTTACATGAGGGCACCAAGGTGTCAGTCCTTTCGTTCCTGACACAGCTTATGAATATAAAATCAAAATATGGTTTCTCTCAAGGATGTTACAACGATTTGATCAAATTGATTGGTGATGTCCTCCCAGAAAACCATAAGTTGCCAAAAGATATGTAATACTCGAAGAAGATTTTGGCTGGTTTAGGGATGCCTTATGAGAAGATAGATGCCTGTGTTAACAATTGTATGTTATTTTGGAAGAATGATAGTGTTAACAATTCCATAGGAGGGGGGGGGGGGTTATGTCTAGTACTATAATTTGACATGGCTTTGGCTTATTCCCCTCCTATATAGGAGCATATAGCACTCGTGTCACGACATGTGAGTCATGCATGAGTCATAATTTACAAACAGTACACAACAAAATTGTCCAAAAATAAAGCACGCCGATGCTCATACGTGTACACTACTAGTGAAGAGATTTAGTACCGGTTCATCAAGGCTTTAGTACCGGTACTTAAAATCCGAGACTTTTGTCTAAGATACTGAAGGGGTCTACACTTTGAAAAAAAAATCTCATGTTAGGGTGTTTGTCTTTCCCAACGTATATATGATAGTGGGAGCATGTATGGATAAGACCGGACATACCTTTCGCTGTTAGTCATGCATTTGTTCTTCTGAGAAAACTTAGTAGCTGAGCAAGTTGTCCTCTCGAGAATCTCATGTGGGCAAACTATAGAAAGCTAGGGTGTTTGTCTTTAATTTCTTTCGGTGCGTCTCAGAACCCACTGAAACTGGCGGTCGGTGATAGCAGAAAACGAACGTGCACCACGGATAACGAACAAATGGGCGTCGCACAGCCCCGCAGCAAAGCGACCTGCATTGCACCACACAAGCTCATCCGCTTTCTTTCGCCTTCATGCATGATTCATCGCCTCCTAGCCAAGCTTGTGGTGTCAATTTTCTGGTTTTGCGAGTAAGATTGTAGAATGCAGAACATAAACGACGACGACGACGACGACGATTACGATCCCTTTTTCATAAAGAGAAAAGAAAATGTATATAGATATGTTCTTTCTGACTTATCTTATTTGATTTATTTTTTATTTATTTAACTTATTTTCTAATTTTAAGACTTCTTACCGTGGATTCGAGTGGCGGATCTTCGTTGTTTTATAAAACTTTTAGACATGCTTTCGAGAAAGAAAAAAGACGGATAAAAATAATGAAGTTATTTATATTTCAAATAAAGGTAAACAAATAAGCAGATAAGTGGTGGAGAATAACGTGAAAAGAGCATGTGACTGGACAATCGTGGGCCAGCTGAAAAGAAAGGGCGCATCCCATGATATGTGATTGGCCGGACATGGAATCAATCACATGGGGAATAAAAATCGCACGTACAGGGAAAAGCAAATCACCTGTCTCCAAAGAAGATGGCAAACTACAGATACTCTCTGCTGTACTGCCACCAAGGGCATTAGTCTCGATTGTTTGGTCGAAGAGGTTTGGTTTTGAAGAGTTACGTTTCCGCCGTTCATTATTTATAGGTTGCGTGGATTAAGGAGGTATGTTATCCAACACCCGCTGCATCATGGCCATCAGCGACCTGCTGCAACACCCGCGACCTATTGCATCTCCCCCACCATCAGTGACCGCATCGCATCCTATGCAAATATGGATGACGCCATGCACGCCAATGAGCTTCCTCCATACGACGGCCACCGTGGCGCCACTGCTGCTTCTCACGCCGGGGAGGAAACCACCGGTGCTCGCACTAGGGAATTGGGGGAGATAGGCTACTAGAGTTGGGGGAGATGGGAAAGGAAGTGGGAGGAAGAAGAGAACGACATATATGCTCCTATGGATAGCGGGAGGAAGAAGAGAACGACATATATGCTCCATCCATAGGACATATTTTAAGCTCTGCACTAGAAATCCTTGGTAATGGCATCTTTCAAATTGATTGCTGGCATCTATAATAATTTTTTTATTTTATAATGGCATTTGTGAGATAAGACCACTTTAAGGGCATGTAAGTAAAAATTCTACTATAATATGAACATGAATTTAAGCTAAAAACAACAAGGCCTGGGTTGTCACATGGATTGTGGTGCTATGACACTTCCTTTATACAAGATGTTAGATGAGGCAGCTATATGATGGACCAACGCATTCTACTCCTCAGACCAAACAACTCAGGCAAGAAGGGATCGGTCAATTCAACATTTCGTCCACAAAACAAACAAAGCAGGCCCTAAATTCATTAAAAAAAAATGCTGATTTATGGTATTCATCTTTCTTAAAAAAAAGTACAACTAATCTGAGGCTACCACATGTGCAGATGACATCATCCGTATGCAATGATGTGCTAGTGCTATTACAAACCACACAATATGACGAACAAAAAGGCATGGTTCCTCTGGTGAAAGCATGGTCAAAAGTGAACAAAGCCACAGAATCCAGTGGGGTGAATGTACCTGAGACAATAAAGGGAGGGCAAGGGGCCGAAAGATAAAACAGTTGTACAACTACAGACATCTAAATCACTGTGTGCTAGTTTTGTTAGTGAGAGGTCGAATGGTTTAAGAGTGCCAATAATTTAACTAAGGGGTGATGGACCACACCAGCAAGTAGAAAATCGCTCTAGCAACATCTTTGCTCAAGGCGAGACTTGATTGAAGAGAACCTTGGTGCGAGATGAGCAGGGCAGAGACAAGTGTAGTGCATCAAAATTGGCCAGACAGAAGCGTTGTCGGCTGCTATTGGAAAAGCTGGAGAAAATTGTTTGCATAGGCCATCGGCTTAACATCAGGGTGTGGCTGCAGCAATCAACAAAAGTGTAACCAACCTTCTCATGTTAGCTCTTGAAGTAGTCAAATAACTTTGGGTAGAGAAAAGTTTTAACAGAAATAATCAAAAACAAATGACTAGTGAACAAGCAGTAATGCAGTGATGGTGTGCTTGAAGATATCTGTAGCTTAAACTCAAATTATATACTGTATCAAAGTCAAGTATAGGTACGGTACAGTATGCTCAAAATATATATGCTGCTGCACATTTATCCTGCCACAGACTACACTAAAAATGAGTTATAACAATTATCAGCCCACTCGGGGGGAAAAACCTACTCAATATCTGATGCAAAATTCGATGCAAAAGATAAAGGCATACCACTGCTGAGAAAGTAACAAAATCCGGCTTTAAGTCTGGGGCAGCAAAACGAATAATTGCACCTTTGTTGCGCATCTGCATCAGAATGTCATTGTGTATGCAATAGCATTAGTGACATGCATATTTGATGAGGATTATAGGCATAACTTATCAAAACCAAAGCTGAAAAGGGAAAAAAAAATGTGCAAGCAATCTAGTTCCTTTTTTCCAAGAAACAGAGAAGGAAGCAAACCGAAGTAATCCATTGCTACAAATGCAACTGATGCAAACATGAAAGTTAGCATACCTGGTCACAATAATTAGGGGCAGAGAAAACCGTTATAAGATTTCCATCATGTTCAATTTCATGCCCTTCGTCCTTCACTTCATGGGATCGGACAACAAGGTCTGGTAGGCTGCCATGCAGATAGGAGGAAAATTTGAATAAGAAAAGAACGTTAGTGCAAATGAGAGAGGATTTCAACACAAATATAGCTGTTTCTAAGCAAACAAAAAATGACTAATTTGTGATGGGATCTAACCAGATTGTTTTCTTGTAAAAGCCTCTCAGTCACATCTGCACCAAAGGAAAGGCCTACACCTCGTTTGCTTGGACCTCGCCCAAGCTAAGGCTGAGGCCAGCGGATCCTCTGCCGTTGTATACTTACGGCAGAGTACCGTTGTGCCACTGCACGTGGGCCCATAGGGTGGTGGGGCCCACGCGAACCCCACATGTCAGTGGCATAATGGCACTCTGCCGTTACGGCAGAGGATATGCGCTCAAGGCTGAGGGTCACTCCATAGAATTTAACACATTAAACCTGTCAACAAAAAAAATCATGAGCCACAGTCATTTGCTTAGTAACCAAAACAAAGCATGTGGCATATATTAGTTGACTCCATTGTTTCCAACATAAGGTCGTGCAATATCTCTCGTTTGGAAAGAATTAATGAGCTAATTAACTCCAATTAAGCGGGACGCAGGGGTATTTGAGGAACAGTGGGAGGGCAATTTGAGAAGTGCCTTGTATTACAGAATTGCATGGAAAAATCTATACGCCCTATATTATGGAATGGAGGGAGCAGGGTTAACAAAACCGGCGGAGTTCTCTGAGCCGGCAATGGCGCGGAGCCGGTTAACCGTGGTTAACCGGCGGTTCCGTACAATTTTTGCCCTAAATTCAAAAGTACGTCTCCCCGGTTTTGTTCGCGGTTAGCCGTGGTTTTTGGCGGTTAACCGGCGGTTTCTCGCGGTTAGCCGTGGTTTGTGATGAAAAAAATGTCAAAATCAATGAAAATGACTAAAATTCATTAAAATACACATTAAAAATTTAAATTTTAAAATTTTATTTAAGCCAAAATGCTTAGAATGATTAATAGTTTTTTTAGGAATTTTATGTATATTTTATATTCAAAATTTATTTAAACGAATTTTGAGCAAACCCCTAAACCCTAAACCGCGGTTTACGAGCCGAACCCTCATGAGGCGCGGTTAACATGATTAACCGCGGTTTTGAAACCGTGGGAGGGAGTAGATTTAAGGGAATACACAACAAATTCAGGAAGCAAGGAATTGTCACGATCTTAGGAGGAATATTGTGGTTTCACCGGAGAATGGACAATACTATGGGGAAATACCTTCTTCAAGAGGCTCACACAATCGATCAATGGCCTTAATGTCAGATAACTTCACTCCATCAACACTAAACAGACCCCCATGAACTACAAAGACCCTGTTGTTGATTACATGAGCAAGAGACGAGCAACAAAATACCTCAGCAAACAGCTCAACAAACATATCACTCAATTTGGGATTCACTTCTCCCTCAAAACCATATATTTTATTCATGCTCTTGCTTTCATGGTTTCCTCTTGCTGGGTACATGCCTGACTCATCGAAAAACATAGTTTCATTTAATGAAAGCTGAACTAGCAGCAGATGTAATTGTAGAACACATACAACAAATTAGACTAGTTTGATCAAGTCATGGACAAACCTAAAATGAAAGCCTGCGAGATTACCTGTTGGATAAAGGCACTTGAATGCAAAGAGAGTAAGTATGACTTCAAGAGAAAACGTTACACTGTCCACAAAGTCCCCAATGAAAAGGTAAGGATTTCCTTCAGATGGAAGCCCAATGAACTCAAATATATTTAGCAGATCAAAGTAATGCAAATAAAACAGCGGGTGATTAGTCCTCACAATAAGGATCGCAAAAAAATAATAACATAATGTTATGAAGACTAACAATTTTCACTTATCAAGTGAAACATATCTCATCTAAGTTAAACAATTTCACTTCAAGTGAAACATATCTCATTTAAAGTTTATAAAAATAAATATAAACCGCTCCACCAGCACCTGTACAGGATTAAAAATACTTTGAAAGTGCATATGGAAAACAGTAATAGATATATCTAGAAACTTTTCGGTTGTTAAGGCAAATACTTGGCCATGACCATCACCACAAACAGTAAAATGACGACCATTTGCAACGTTCACATCAACAAGGGTAGGCATTGATCGCAATAAGTCTTGAGCTTGTAACACGATCTGAAATGCATATCTATGCCAGGTTGCCAAAATTTATTTATTTTATAACAAATGTCTAAGGTAACAAACAAGGAGCAAAATAGTTCAGAATTGACCATTGAAATTAAAAAGTGTACCTTTTATGTATACATTTTTTCCTTTTGAAATCATCCAACATCTGTTTGATGAAATCTAATGTTTTTGTATCCCCATCAATTCTTGCTCCAGAATACCGTGGCTCCACTTCAGCATTACGAACAAAGTTTTTATAAGTCAACCGCAAGTGCAGAACAAATCTATAGATTTAAGCAAAGCTTCTGTTCACTAGAACAACCTATGATGTTAGTAAGACATTGCAATTACGATAAGTTCTACGAAATACCACTGACATAAGTGCAGCAACGAAAATGCAGCTAGAAAATTATCACACTTTTCAGCTTGAAAATCCTAATATAGCAATCAGGTGATAGGCCTTAATTCATGATAGGACATGCTGATATCAGATGCACAGGCACGTAAAATCAGATAATCACCACATAACCACCAAATGAGTTGCATAAAATTGAGGAATCACATTAACTATCCTGAGCTGGAGGATAGGCTATCCAGTATCCACAAGACCACAGTCCAGAGTAAATTACATAGCATAAAGAAACACAAAAAAAAAATGGCATCTCTTCACACCAATTGCAACTAGTAATACATTACCACTTGTTCCACGTATCCATTAGTGCTTCTCCCTGTTCCACTTTCTCACACTAACAAACAAACAGCATAGGCACTAGCAATTGGTGAAGCACAGAGCCCAAGACACTCAAGAATTTTTTTTTTATATATAAACTAATCTAACTAAGCTGGATGAATGAACAGTTACCCATATAGCTGCTCATATAGCATTCATACATTATAAGTTGCATGACACTATTTCAACCGATCATCAAGAACTATCTCAGCATACTACCTCCGTCCCAGAAAGAATGCTCTTTAAATTTGTTTTGGAGAAACTAAGAATAAGTGTATGTAGGTGAGAATCTATAGTATTTATAGTGGTGGAAAGAGAATCTAGAGGTATTTTATAGTGGTGGGAGGAGAATATAGGGATACTTTATAGTGGAGGGAGGGGAATCTAGAGTACTGTGCAGCTAGAAGAGCACATATTTTGGGACAAATTTGAATCCTAGAAAAGCACTTATTTTGGGATGGAGGGAGTACGTTCTTACCCATTAGATTGCATGCGCTATGCTACACACAATGAACATTACAGAAAACCTATAGAAGCAACGATGAACTGGATATGGATAAAACCATAAAATCAAAAATGAATATGAGTTAATAGATTTATCATAAAAAATATTATATACCCTGAAATAGCAGTTTAGTACACCCACCAACAGGGGGGCCGTACGTGAGGGAGTGCAGGAGGGGCGACCGAACGGGGCCCCAGAAAATAGGGACCCTGGTATTTTCTTAAGTATTACACCCTCCGTTTCTCGAAAATCCGACGTTTTGGTCATGTCCTAACTCCTAAGTCAAAGTTTTGAAACTTTATCTAGTTGGATTGGGTACATGAAAATCATACATATATATTCATCTCAAAAAACATTTTCAAAATATCATATTTTTAACAAATTTTATAAGTAAATAGCAATGGTAAATGGTGATCAAAATTGCATTTCAAAGACTGTGTTGATATCCATGAAATAAGTTTTTAACAAATGGAGGGAGTGCTTAGCTATAATTAATTATATTAGAGCATATCCAATAAGGACCCTATAACATTGTGGTGATAGGGATGCCGCCAAAAGAATACTAGTGTCACGACCCCCTGCGTCTCCACAGGAAATCCGGCACCATGATCTGATACTAGCCCAGACTAGTACCTCATGATGGACAATTCGACGGCTATCATCGCTGGCATTCCATTACTATTCAAAATAACGGAGTATTTCAAGGTAGCATCATATGCTATTACAATAAGACTGATATTACAAAATATTAAGAACAATAAAAAGAACATCAGAGCATCAACAACCTTCAACGACGATATCCAAGCAATTGACCCGGACACCCGCAGCTAGTCCTGCACACCTGAGTTCGGACCCTCCTGGTCCTGATCAGACTTACTACCTGAATAATAAAATTATCCGCGATAGGTATAATAAGTACGCGGCTACCCAGCAAGCGATCCTTAACAATGTATGCAAAGGCAAAGGATGGAGGAAAAGTTATTTTACACAAAACCTATTACTAAACAAATTTTAGTTGGCAAGATTTTATTAAGTGAATGCATGCTCTCAAGATGTTACTGATAACCAACAAAGGAAGGTGCATCCTCGCACCAGGCCAATCCCAGCCTACACTAGTCAAGTTTAATTATTAAAAAGGTGGGACTACATGTGAAAACCTCTCGCCCCGTCCATAACCGTGGACACGACTATCATGATAGTTTTAACTCTGCAGAGTGTGTACACGTTCCCCACAAGCCCGTCTCATCCCGAAGGAGATACGGTACAAGGCCTTTCCACCTACTACGCCTACCACTTCTTTGCCCTTTCTTTTGGTTTTCCGGCCCATGCGTGCCCTTGTGATGGGCGCCTACTACTTCTGGACACCATCCGGGGGCGTTTCCCATTTAAGCCATTCGGTCTCAAGAACGAACCTACCCCTCAGGTAAAGTAGCTAGCCTCACCCTAGGGCAAAAGTATCGAACCATAACCGGTCAGCCTACGAGCAAGTGGTTACTAGGTTTCGCAGGGTATTAAGCCAGGGCCAAAGGCACAAGTGGCTGTACTGTTTGGTTTGGTCTAGCATGTCACAAGCTTGAGTCCTTAGCAGAGGAGACCTCCATACCACATCCACAACCCAGAAACCATCTCAACTGGGTCTCCTCTAACCAACCAGACATTGATTTTAGTTGATTTAGGGTTTAATCGAAATAATCGTCGAAGCCTCGGCTTCGCCTTCTCATTTTAACAAGTGATCAACCAATGCAAACCTAACATCTAATCAAAGGATAGGCTGAGGAACAATAGAGGGGTTCATCAATTAAGGCTACAACATGATAGTGGAAGACTAGCATGGTCAGGCACACACGCACTAGTCTAGAATGAATGCAAGTAGCGGTTATAACATAAATACATAAAGTGAAATTGTAAACATGGGATAGGAATATGCAAACTAGTACGCTTGCCTTCGAAGAAGTAGGAGCTTGCAGTCCTCCTACAGAGATTCCCGGCAAAAACCTCGCGGTACCGGAAAACACGTCGTCTACACGTAGATCGAGAAACCAAAATAAACAGCAGATCCAAGCAATAAAAATATAATAATAAAATATATTAAAATTCTAGGAATTATTTAGAAAATAATGGTTCTGGAATCACCTGAATCGGAGTTCGGGAACTTGCTAAACAATTCCGGGAAGTCTCTGGAAAATCAGAAATCCCAAGAAAAGAATAAACCAGTTTAAACCGTATAACCGACGAAACCGTGAGCTCGGCCATTGGCCATGGCCTTATGGGCGACAATGAGGACACGCGGCGACATCGGATTAAGCGGCAGCGACGAGGCGACGCGTGGCAACCTGCAACAAGCGGAGGCGGCTGGGGTAAGCGGCCAATCGGGCGGCGCAATGGCGGCTCGGACAGGCCTTAGCATGCGACGCTTGAGTCTTGAGACAGCTGGGCGCGCTTTGGTTAGCGGCGGCGGCGAAGCGAACAATGAGCGACACGCGGCGGGCGCTTCTGAACTCTCTGTGGCGCGCAAATCATCATGCGGCGACAGCGTGGCGATAATGGCGGCGTGCAGGGGTTAAGCGGCGCGGACTCGGGCAGCGGAGGACGAGGTTATTGGCAACAATGTCGGCGGTGGAGGCGAGAGGAGAGAGAAACTTCGGCGAGGCTTTCGGGATGCAATTCTCCACCAAATTGGACGATCCATATATGAAAATTGATCGTCTCGACAAGCTCTACAACATGGCGGTATCTAATCTAGGGTTTGGATTCGGCACAGAGGAAGATACCCTAAAAGATGGCCGAGGAGGCTAGGGTTTGGTGGCTAGGGCTCCAACCTTGGGGCTCCATGAGTTGTGGTCGTCAAGAGATGGTCTTGGAGGGTTTATATAGTGGTGGGGAGGGGTGGATTCGGCTGGGATAAAATAGGAAAGGTTTAGGAAACCGAATCCGACTCGGAGTAGAATTCGGGGCTTGCCAAATTAGGATCCTGACTTTCCAAGGGAGTTTGTGGCCGAAACTTGGTGAGAAGGTTATATAGGGCTTCTAGAACACTCCTCTATTTTTGGAGAATTATCGGATTAGAATTCCTCATGATTTCATGAGAAATACCTTCGAAATAAGGCCTTTTTGGGCTTAATCCGAATTTCCAGGTTGCTCAAAAATTAGGAAAAGGTAAGTCATGTATTTGGGAACCTTGTGGACGTAATGACACTGCCCCATCCCAAATTTAAGCAAGTCTTGTACATAAAATAGTCTATCGGACCATAAAATAATAGCTGTAATATGTTTAATCTATACAAATAATATAACGAAATTTTACCTTATATTTTATCTCTTTTAAAAACACTTGGGACACCTAATAATTTTATTAGGATGTCACAACTAGACAAGTGATGCTTTTCAGTAGAAGTTAAGATATATGTTTAGTGTTTGTATATTGTGTTTGCTCTTTAGTACTGATGCCTAATGTAATTATTAGTACTGTAAGAAAAATATATGTTTACTGATGCCTAATGTAATTCTTAGTATTGTAAGAAAAATATATGTTTCAATTTTATAATAACATAAATAGATTTTTTTTTATTGATGTCCCTCAAATGTAGGGTTTCACTTTGTTGTTAGCACCGGGGCCTCAAATTTTTAGGCATGGCCCTGCCATCAATAACAAAAATACTGTGATTTCAGGAAACATGCAGTCGAACTTTTTGAAACCTTGGCTATCTATATATTTTTTTAAAATAATTATCTTGGCGTTGAGAAGTACTCGCACAATATTATAGTTTTATTGGGTTTTATAAATAACTTGCAATAGTAACTAGTGATCAAAGTTGCATTTTTGGGACAGTAACAATTTCCAAAATGACAGCTTTTCATGACCAGAGGGAGGTTTTATATACAGCGACGTAGTGCATAGTCTATAGAATCTGCTATCGAGCGTCTTTCTGTAGCCCCTACAGGAATTGCTTCCTCAAATCGGATTTTTTGGACAGCCTTCTCACACTCTTTCAACTTTCTTGTAGCATCTGGATCATTAGGGCAGGCTTTTTTCACCTAAGAACAAAGGATTTAGCTCACATTTATTTAATTACAAGGAATGCCTAAAGATTTCATTAGCACAGTGTCCAAAAATCTTCGATTGACATATTGAACCAAAAAAATTAAAAAAAAATCACAAAACCAAACTACCTTTGATAAAGGTATCATGAAACTACAAAGTTAAGAAACCATATCTTTTTGCATAACATTTCATAAAACCACACTTTTAAGCATCCAGTGTTTTGGGGCCACTCATATGTCTTGCACCATATCCTATTTTCATTTGGGAAAAATGAAATAGAAAGAAACGGAGAATGACAAGTGTACTTGGCTTGTTCCATATTGTTTTACTTGAACATGTGGCTCTTGTGAAACATCATAGAAAGAAGAGTGGTGCTCCGACATTGTTACTAAAAAGTGTGGTGATAGTTTTACCAAAGGTAGTGTGGTTTTATGTGTTAAGAGGGTTGAAAATGAGCTGCTCACTAGATTGGGCCCAAAATGGGCTGTAAAATACATGTACAACAGCAGCGTTGTACATGCGAATAGTGGCGTCGTAAGCCTCTTGAATAGCAGGCACAACAGCAACACCATCCGCAGCGGGCTGGGGAGGGACCAGGGGCCACAGGCAGAGCTGGAGGGAGTATGGTGCCAGTGAGATGCCCCCAGAGCCCTTGGCCGTTGAGGCAAACAGGATGCTTGGGAGATAAGCCAGGCCTGAGTAGCGAGACTGTCGGTGTCTGGGAATCGCGCTCCTGAAGAGCGGCGAGGCCACGGACCGGCAGACGAATTTGTAGTTGGTGTGAGGCCCAACGACCACCCTTCTCAGCAGCTCGGGGCGGCGGCCAAGCCTACAGAGGGCTAAGGCATGCTGCTTCCTGGACACGGGCTGGTGCGACTTGGCGATCCGGCAGATCCTTCGTCGGAGGAAGAAGAGAGGAAGCGATACAAACCGTGGAGACACAAGTGATTTACCTGGTTCAAGCCCCCACCGCCGGGTAATAGCTCTACTCGATCTTGTTGATTATATGGTGGAAATCGATCTGAGGTGCCGAGACCGGGCTTGGAGGCACCGATCCAGAGCTTCTGATGGTGGTGACTAAGGACTAAAACTACTCGCTAAGGAAGCTTGGATCTGGGTGTTGCTTGAGCTTGGGTCGGATGGAATCGGATCCCCTCGAATGTCCAGGAATCCTCCTTTTATAGGCGCGGCGGGTCGCCCGAAGCTGATGCGGCGGGTCCCGCGCCGGTCTTTGCTTTAGTGGCGGAGCTCTTGTCTCTTCAGGGGCTCTGTGCGTTCGAACTGCGCAGGAGAAGCTGGTCGAGTTAATCTTGGGCACGTGTTTGTCTTGAAGTGCTTATTCGGGAAGAAGCCTCTTTAGGAGAAAGCACTTTCCTTTATCCTCGATATAGCCTTGGCCGGATAGGCAGGTCTTGCGCCACCCGTTGGGAGCGTCGCGTAGCGTAACAACCATCTGCTGCCTGCCAAAGAGGGCAAACGACAAGGAAGGCTTCCCGCGTGCTCTTCCCTAGGCTACGGGTCCCTGGGGAGACACAGTTCGTTTCGGTCAAGGCCGGAGAAAGCAGGGTGGGGCATGACAGTTGTCGCCACCCACCCATGGGTAGGCGGATCACCCGAGGGACCTTCTCCCGGGCTAAGGGATAGCCCGGGAGGCACATGATGCCGCACAGTTTGACTTGGTCAAGCCCGGCGACCATCGCGATGGCGCTTCCTTTAGCACGGCTAGGAACGGCCTCTTGGACCCTCCGTTTGCGCGATGGGCCGGTACGGAAATGGCCCAAGGCCCGCCTCAAGATGGACCGTTTGCCAATCACCAACAGCCAGCCCCCGAGCCTCGAGCGGTTCGCGTGGCGAGCCGGTCTGAGGTTTAGGAAAAAATCCCCACCATGCGCGGCGCGGGAAGATTTGGCTCGGGAGCCGCGGTCTGAGCATTGAATCCGATTTGGCGTAAAGCGAAGCGATTCGTCTTCTTGAACACGATCCCGACTCCGCTTGGCCGTTGCCTTCTTTTAAAAGCGGCCTACTACGAGGGAACTTCGTACTGCATAATCATCCCCTTTGCTTCTGTCTTCATTCTCTCCCCTTGCCCCCTGTCTTCCTGCCTCCAACTTTCCGCCACCATGGTTGTTATCGGAGAGAGTGTCCAGACGATGGAGAGGATGGGGGAGCTGGAGAGGGACGGCTTCGTCAGGTCGAGCTCGTGGAGGCTTCCCGGCGCGGACCCGGAGCCAAGGCCCAGGCCGGACGAGCTGGTCTGCTTCGAGAGCTCAGCCATCTGTGGACTTCGCATGCCGGAATCCCAGTTCATCACGGGCTTCTTTGCCTTCACGGAGCTAAGGCCGGAGAACTTGTCTCCGCAATCCTACGTCCATCTATCCATCTTCGCGTTCCTATGCGAGGCGCACTGCGGGGTGCGGCCAACGGTGAGTCTCCTTCAGCATTACTTCGAACTGAAGCCCGTCGGCCGTCGCGTGGGCAACGGCGGAGTCTTCTACTTGACCACGCGCCGAGCCCAGGGTGGCTAGTCGTTCCCGGAGTACGAGGTGAGAACGAAAGTTGATGGTTGGGCTCGGCGGTGGTTCTATCTGAGCCGCGGGGGCTCGACCTTGGAGTATTCTTCAGAAGAGCCAGATACCCCAATTTTCCAGCGGAGCGAGCCCCAGCCGGAGGATCAAGTCACAGAGGGCGAGATCAATGGGCTCGTCAAGGACAGCTTGACGGGCTATGAGGTCGTCGTCGGCTTCATCCGGCACCGGATCAGTCCGTTGGGGCGCCGCGAGCGGTGCGTTAGCGACATGGACGGTTGGGAGGACCCAGACCGGGACTTTCATGAAGATGCGCGCGAGCCGCACCCTTATGTTTGACTTCAGGTCGGGGCGTGATGTGATCGTTAACGACGCCATGCAGGGCTCCCGGCCCTCGAGGTCGCGCGAATCGCGGGGATGCTGCTGCCTCTGGATAAGACCCCTCGCCGCATACGATTTGTGAAGGACAAGCTGTCCGAGGTAAGCGCCCGGAAGGTCTTTGATTGAATTCGTGGTTGCGCACGCCCTTGCGGCCCTGACGAGTTGCGTTACTTGTTTTGCAGCGGACGTGGAGAACGGTTGAGAAAACCAGTCAAGCCGCGGGTTCAACCGAAGGGCACTCGCCGGCGGGAACGTTGGCGGCGTCTGGCGGGCGCCGGCCCTGTCGCTGTCGTCAGGCACGGGGAAACCAGCGCCGGGAGCGACCGCGGCTGGCTCAGCGCGGGCAAGTGCAGAAACGCACACGAGGAAACGGGCGGCGCTTGCACGGGTAAGCCTCCATCTTCTGACGTGGGTCGAGTGCTAGGCGTTAAGTGGCCTTTAAGCTCTGTCTTGCGCACGTTCAGGGCGCGGCGCTCATGAAAAAGAGAAGAACGTACTGGCCCGCTCCAGGCAGCGATGATGAGGAGGTTGTGCTGTTGTCGAGTCCGTCGCCGGCGGCGGCGCCGCGCCGAGGGCCTACGAGGAAAGTTCCTGCGGGCCAAAAGAAAACGGCCACGCCCACCACAAGCCACATCGGAGGGTTAGAGACGGAGCTTTTCCTGCGTCCTACACCAGGGGTGTACGAGGACACTGAGCTCGAGCCAGCGCGTAAGTCTCCCGCGCCGAGTGCCATTACTCTGTTTTAATGTCTGATCGCCGCGCTCCTTGCTGCAGTGCGTAGCGCCAAAGTGGCGGACTCTATGTTGCCTCCCTCCGCCGAGACCGTGGCGGCCGAGGACGAACCGATAGAGCCTAGAGGAGGGGTGTCTCTGTCGCAGAAGTTAGAGGCTGCCGGGCTGGTGAAGGATGAAACGGTCGAACCTAGGGGAGATGCTCTCCAGGTGGCGCAGCTAGAGGCCGTCGGGTTGGAGAAGTTGAAGGGCAAGAACCAGCCAGTCCGGGGAGGACCAACGCATTGCCTACCAGTGGCGGTACTGAACGCTTCTGAGGGGGTCGCGGAAACGGTAAAGGTCGTCTTGAGCGACTACCCTGCGTGGATCACACCCCTGCGCGTGGAAGGGCGCACGGCGCATGGTTGGTGGCCAATCGACCGCAGGGGATTGCAGACCACTTCAAGACTTGATCGGGAAGCGCCTCCGGCCTTTGACCGGCGGATCTTCTTTGTTAATCGGATCTGCCAGATTCGCGCTCACACCGGACGGATGGACAAGTGTAGTGATGCCTAGCGTGGCTCCGCTAGCGTCTGCGGGCTGGATTTCCGCTACTCCCGAATGGCTGGAGCAGCAGGGTGCTGCCAGGTCGCAAGAGGCCGGCCGAACGGGCCTGCCACGTCCGAGATATACCCCATTCCCGGGCTGGACGATCCGACCGAGCTCGCAGCGCTCAAGCTGACGGTGGTCGAGCTAAAAACTGCGCTGGTGGGGGCCCAGGCTCGGCTTAGCAAGGCTGAATTGGCCGCGGAGCAAGTGACCGCGGTGAAGGCCGAGCTAGCTGCCAAGCTGGAGGACGCCGAGAAGCGGGCGGCCGCGGTTGGGACGTCGGCCTTGCTTTCAGCCGCGCCGCCAGCGCCACCAGGCTCCGCGCCCTTGGAGGAGGACAATGAGAGTCTGCTTGGCTGCCTCCCTTGCCGCCTGAGGTCCTGACCGTGGTCTTGGCGAAATGTCGCGTCAAATTGCCGTCGGAGCGAGGGCGAAGAGCATGCTCGTTCAAACCAAGAAGGTAGCATCCTTGACCCTGCGCGCTACGCTTAAATACTGAATTTTTCGCGCTTTTGATTTGGTTCTCTGCCTCAGCTTTATATGCTTATCGTCGGCACGTCCTCGCTGATGGAAGCGATGGGAGGGCAGTCAGATGACGACGCGGCGAAGATCGAGCGTCTCTCGGCCAAGCTAGCGCAAGCCCGGGCCCAGGCAAAGCGTGCGGAAGGGCTAACCGCCTTGGTCGAGGCTCGTGCCACGGCGTGTGTCACCGAGCTAGAAGCCGCGCTAAGGCTAGCGCAGGAGAAGGAGCAGGAAAACATGACGAGGCTTACTCTAGCTCAGGAGGTAGAGGAAGCTGTAAAGATCCAAGCCTAGGCGGCTCGTGAAGAAGCGGACAGGGCTCGGGTTCTTTTTGATGAGGAGTACAAATGCAGAGAAGCGGCCGTCAACGAGCTGGCAGCCACTAAGTCTGAGCATGACTCCATTGTTCGCGGGCTCGAGGAAGCTCGCGACAAGCTCATGGCGGAGAGTACTGCGTTGCGCGAAACTGGGGCGAAGTCGGTGGCAGAGTCAGAAGCCCTGAAGAAACAAAAGGAGGAGCTCGCTGAAGCCCGGGTCAAGCTGCGCCAGGAACAAAATGATATGGCTGCGCGAGCCATAGAGTTGCTTCAGGCGCAGATGCGAATCCAGGATTTAGAAATCAAGCTAGAGAGGCTTAAGCTGCAGCACGGACCATAATTTGACCTGGTCTAACCGTTCCCGGGCTCTGCGCCACACACTTTTGTATATTTTCTCTTGAACACCCGTTTAATCGGATAAATATCGTGTAACGTGTGGTGCCCGAAGGGCTTAGCCATTTCCCGTTTTAGTTTATTGTGTCAAATCGCGCGATTTATGGGCTCTGCGGCGCAACCGTTGTTCCGCCGACAATAGGGTACGTTGCCGAACACGGATATGGAGGCGAAACCGCTCGCGCCGGTTCATACACCCGGTCTGAGCCACGCGTCAAGCCACAAAAGCATCGCTGGGCTTTGCTCGCGTTGGTGGGCCAGGACCTACGGGGTAGGCCTTGACTCGCGATGACTTCTCCCGCGTCGCTGACAGTGGGACAGGGCATGTGTCATGCGGCGGTTGGCGCGGTTGGTATTCCGTGAGACGGCGCGTGCGCTCGCGTCTCTTCAGCTCGGGTAGTGGGTTTTAATTGCCCATCTCTTCGCGCGCAGCGACGCTTCGGGTAGCCCGCGGTGCGACGGGACGTTGCACAGCTGCCGGCCTATAAAAGGCGAGGCGCGGCGCGCCGTGCTGCTACACTTTCCACTTAGCTTCCCTCACTTCTTTAGGCCAAAACCCGAAGTTCTCAACCAGCCAGGGAGAGGGAGGAAGGAAAATAAGAGAGGAAATCAAAAGGAAGGAAAATATCTTCGCCGAACTGGTCGTCGAAAGCTAGTTCGGATTACCTTGCGGCTTGGGCGGTGGCAGCAATGGAGGATCTGCCGCCGGTGCCTGTCCTGCCGCCGATCCAGCCCGGAGAGGCGGAGGCGGTTTGGCGAGCCCGTTATCGCGCCTGCGGTCGAAATGGCAACAGACGCCCGAGTTCAGCCCGACGCGAGGCGGCGGCGGCGGTAGCGGCCGCCAAGCGGCGGAGGAAGAAGAGGCGAATCGCGGTGGCGCGCAGATCGCCGCTGATGTCGATTCGCCGCCGCACTAGCGGCGGAGGATTTAGGCGCTTCCGCATATCGCGGGCGGAGCAGAGATCGGAGGCGACGCGAGGCTATCGTGGCGAGCCTCGCCTCTGCTTATGGACTCCATCAAGCAACCAATGCGGCGGAGGCGCCACCCGAAGCCGGACCGTCGAGCCTTGCCGACCGCTATCGTCGTCGTCGGCGGAGTCTCGGCGTCCATTGATTCGTCGCCAGCCTTGTTGTAGGCGTGGCGAGGTTGTAGGATTTGGGCGCCGTCGTAGGCGTAGTAGCGCGGCACCCTCTTTTGCGGTAGTCTAAGAACCCGGCCTCCTTTTGCCTATTAAATCTCTTTGTTCTTGTAAGATCCTCTATGTGAAATGCAGTTTCTTTTAAGTAATTTGGCCTGGTCAATCTTGTTCGTTCTTCTCTCCTATGCGAATTTGTGAATCTGAAATACAAAAACAGAGGAACTAGATGAACAGTAACGAAGTTCTGAATAGAACTTAGGAAATTTAAGCAAACGGATTGCTTTTAGAAAACTTGTTTTTGGTGCGCCTAATCATCCAGCCCCCGGGCCGTGGCCAAGTCCAAGTGCGATCTTGGAGTTGGGCGCGGTCTAGAGACTAGAGTGATTTAGAAAAAATTTGCGCGAACTCCCAGCCCCCGTGCTTCGTTAGGCTGCGCAAAGGTGCGGGCCTTCCGAAATTAGGGACTTAGAAAAATTGCGAAAACCTCGCCTCGAAGCTTGGTGGGCATGGCGATCTTGAACTGGCGAAGCTAAGGACTTAGGAAAAAATCTGGACGCAAAAAAGCCTTCAGCCCTAAAGCGCTGCGGCCCAAGTTAGCCATCCAAACAAACCTGACGTGGGCTTACTGTACCTTTGGGTCGCGGGAATTCCACATTGCGCGGAGATTCACTAGGGTGCGAGAGATCGGCTTATCCCGTCGTGGAAATGCTCCGGAATGCTTTATCCTTAGCCTTCAGGCTTTTGGCCACGGGTTTGCTTGAAACGGTCAAGACTTAGACCAGCATGACTCGCGAATGGGGGAGGGTTTTTTTTTTGAAACGAATTTAAATGAAGGAAACTTACGACCTGATTAAGCGTAGAAGCGTCGCAGAAGGGAGATGTTCCATGAGCTATGGAGCTCGTTCCCATCCTTGTGAGCAAGGCATACTGAGCCCGTGCGCGCTGCGCTGACTATTTTGTACGGTCCCTCCCACTTGGGGCTAAGCTTGTTGGAGCCCACGAGGTTCTGAATGCGTCGTAGAACCAGGTCTCCTACTTGCTGGGTCCTTGTGTGTACGTTTCGCGTCAGCGTAGCACGCACGCAGAGATCACCGGTAGGCCGCAGCCCGGAGTAGGGATTGCTCGCGGCGCGCCTCAAGTAGGTCGAGGTCAAGCTACCGCTCCTCGTCGTTGACCACGAAGCTAGCGAAGTCAACGCGATCGGATCCTAGTCTCATTATGTTGGGAGGACGGCCTCCGAGCCATAGACGAGTCGGAAAGGAGTTTCTCCTGTAGCCCGGCTGGCCGTTGTCCGGACTGCCCAGAGGACTGACGGTAGCTCGTCGACCCAACCTTGGTGCTTTGCCTTGAGGGCGTCAAAGACCCGCTTTTTGATGCCTTGGACTAACTGTCCGTTAGCTCGTTCAGCCGTGCCGTTGTTCTGCGGGTGGGCCACAGAGGCCAGGGCGAGCTTCATTCCGATTACTTCGCAGTAATCGTTGAACTCCCGGCTCGTGAATTGGGTGTCATTATCAGCGATGATTCTGCTGGGCACACCAAATCTTGCAACGATGCTCCGGAAAAAATGTACCGTGGCAATTGCAGTGATGTTGGAGACCGGCTCGGCCTCAATCCACTTGGTGAAGGTGTCGATGGCTACGAACAAATACGTTTTGCCACCGAGACCTTTGGGGAACGGTCCTAGGAGATCCATGCCCCAAACCGCGAACGGCCATGCTAGTGGAATTGTTTGCAGCTCATACGCGGGCTGGTGTGTCATCCGCGCATGATACTAGCAAACTTCGCAGCGCTTAACCAAGGCTTCTGCGTCGCTCATCGCAGTGGGCCAATAGTAGCCCATGCGGAACGCTTTGCCGACGAGAGTTCGGTGTGAGGCTTGTGCGCCACAGATGCCCTCGTGAATGTCGGCTAGAAGGTACTTACCTTCTTCTTGGGTAACGACTTACAAAACACGCCATTAGCACCCTTCGTACAACGAGCCCCGTGCGGTATGTAAGCTCGGGCTCGCCTTCTTAGCCGAGAACGCTCGCCGCGTCCTCGGGCAATGTCCCTGCTCCAAGAACTGGATGAATGGCGTCATCCAGAGGTGCTTTGCTCGAGAATGAGGCAATACGGATGTCTCGGTTTGGGGGTAACAGAAGTCCCTTGGCCTCCTCTCCGGAGAATGGAAACTTTAAAAGGTCTTGACTAGCATTTTACGGCGGGCCGGTTCTTGCGAGATCGAGTTTGGCGAGCTTATCGACCTCGCCATTCTCTTCCCTGGGAATGTAACTAATTTCGAAACTCGTGAAACGCTTCTCCAATTTTCTCACTTCCGCCAGCTACCGCGCCATCGAGTCGTCAGTTGCCAGAAACTCCTCCCTGACCTGACGGACGACGAGTTGCGAATCCCCTTTCGCAACAAGCCGTTTAATGTCGAGCGCAGCGCATGCTCTTAGACCCGCAATTAGGGCTTCATAATCTGCGGCGTTGTTCGTGGCCGCAAAGTGTATTTGTATGGCGTGCTGGAGTCGCTCTCCGTTGGGGGAGATGAGAACGATACCGCATCCTGATCGCTCGGACTGGTGTGAACCGTCGAAGAACAGAGTCCACCGGCCTTCCTGCCCGTCTTGACCTAGAGAGCTTCTTTCTTGCTCATCCGACCTGGTCAATTCTGCGACGAAATCAGCCAGGGCCTGGGCCTTGATCGCGTTCGATACGAATCGGATGTTAATTCACCATTTCGACTCCAGCTGCGACGGCGATGGCCTCCGGGTTTCGGAGAATGTCCTTGATCGGGTAAGTAGTCGAGACAATGATCTGGTGGGCATGAAAATAGTGACGTAACTTGCGCGAGGCCATCAACAAAGCATAGCATAGTTTCTGAAGGTCGGGATAGCGCTCTTTTGGCCTGGTGAGCACTTCGCTCACATAGTAGACGGGCTGTTGCTTCCTTCTCGTTTCCATCGCCAAGACTGCTGCGCTGGGCGTTCGGTGTCACCGAGATACAGCAGAGGGCTTCCCGAGCTTGGGAGTAGTGAGGGCGAAGGGGTGAGGCGAATCTGCTTGAGCTGCGTAAGCGCGCCTCGGCTTCCTCAGTCCATTTGAAACTGTCGTGCTTGCGCAGGAGCTTGCAGAAAGGAGCACTTCGGTCTCCAAGGCGGGAGATGAAACGGCTCAAGGCCGCCATTTTGGCCGTGAGGGACTGGATGTCCTTTACACAGGTCGGCGACCTCAATTTTTCGACGGCCTCGATCTTCTCGGGGTTCGCACCGATGCTCGCCCCGCCGATTACGTTGCCTAAGAGCAACCGGACTTGACGCCAAAGACGCATTTCTCGGGGTTTAACTTGACCCAGTGCTGTCTCAGGCTGTCAAAGGTTTCCCGTAGATCGGACACGTGGTCACGGACGTCCTTACTCTTGACTACGATATCGTCGACATAAACTTCTACGTTACGCCCTATTTGATCAGGGAGAGTTTTTTGCATGAGACGCTGGAACGTGGAGCCAGCATTTCTGAGACCGAAGGACATTGTCGGTGTCTGGGAATCGCGCCTCTGGCAATGAGTCCACGGACCGTGATTTAATTTGTAGTTGGTGTGAGGCCCAACGACAACCCTTCTCGGCTGACGGGTGGCGGCCAAGCTGCGGGAGGCTAGAAGCTGCGTGATCTTCCGGACATGGGCACAGTGCGACTAGGTGATCCGGTGCAGATCCTTCGTCTTGTGGGAAGACAGAGAGGAACGATGCAAACCGTGGAGACACAAGTGATTTACCCTGGTTCGAGCCCCCACTGCCGGGTAATAGCTCTACTCCAGTCTTGTTGACTATATGGTGGAAAAGCAAAGATGAGGCGCCGGATGGACACAGGCGCCCGATCCCGAGCTTCGATGGTGACGGCTAAAGGCTAAGGCTACTCGTGGAGGAAGCTTGATGCCAATGTTGCTTGTGCTCGGGCAGTGGAATCGGATCGAGATTTGGTGTTGAGTTGGCCGCGCGCAGCGTCGAGAATCCTCCTTTTATAGGCGCCGTGGACCGCCCGAGGCTGATATGGCGGGCCCCGCTGGTCTTTGCTTTAGTGGCGAGGTTCTTGTCTCGTTCTAGGGTCCTGTCGGGTATCGAGCCTGCAGGGAGAAACTGGTCGGGTTAGTACTGGACACGTGTTTGTCTTAACATGCCCGTTCAAGGAGGAGAACTTCTTTAGAGGGAAAGCCGTTCCTTTATCCCCAATATAGCCTTGACTGGACCGAGCCAACTCTGCGCCACCCGTTGGAAGCGTCGCGTGAATAACAACCATCTGCCGCCGCCAAAGAGGGCAAACGACAAAACGAATTTGTCATGCGTACTTTCGGGCAAGGGGTCCCCGGAGATATAGTGAGTTCGGTCAAGTCCGGAGAAAGCATAGCGAGCTATGACAGTTATCGCCACCGCCCGAAGCGAAGCGGATCACCCTAGGACCTTCTCCAGACTCTGGGAGCCCGGGAGGACATGGTGCCGCACGGTTTGACTGGTCAAGCCCGGACGCCGCAAACGAAGTCAGCGACTTCTTTAGTACGGCCGAGAACGGCCCGCTCGGTCCTCTGTTCAGCGTGAGTGGGCTGGTACGGATCACCCCAAAGCACGCTTCAACGTGGGCGTTTACCAATCACTGTGAACCCCTCGAGCCTCGAGCCTCGGCGTCCTTGAGCCGGTCTGAGGTTTAGAAAGGAGATCCCATCGCGGCCGCTGAAGATTTGGTTCGGGGCCGAGGTTTTAGGCATTGAATTTGATTTTGATGAAAGCGGAGCGGTTCGCCCCTTTGGCACGATTCCCACGGCTTCCGTTTATTCTTTCTTCTTTTATAAGGCAGCGCTTCAGGGGAACCTCTTGCTACGGAAACGTCCCCTTGCTCCACTCTTCATCTTCCTAGCTCGTTCCCGTTATTCTCGTCCTCCACTTCCGACCGCCATGGTTCTCATTGGAGATAGTACCTTGACGAGGGAGAGGATGATGGAGCTGGAGAGGGATGGCTTCGTGAGGCCGGGCTCGTGGAGGCTTCCAGGCGTGGAGCAAGAGCCAAAGCCGAAACCTGATGAATTGGTATGCTTCGAGAGCTCGGCCATCTGTGGGCTTCGCGTGCCAGAATCTCAGTTTATCACCGACTTCTTTGCCTTCACGGAGCTGAGGCGAGAGAACCTTTCCCCCCAATCCTATGTTCATCATCAATCTTCGCATTCACGTGTGAGGCGACTTTGCGGTTCGCCGATGGTGAGCCTCAGCAAGACTTTTTTTCGAACCGAAGCCGGTCGGCCACCGAGTGGGCAATGGCGGGTTTTCTACTTGACCGCGGCGAGGCAGGGAGCCGTACCGAGTACGAGGTGAGGACGAAGGTCGATGGTTGGGCCAGCGGTGGTTCTACAGAACATGAGGCTCGACCCTAGAATACTCAGCGGTCGCGCGGATCGCCAATCTTCCAGTGGAGCGAACCCACCGGAGGATCAAGCCACCGAGGTCGACATTAAAAACTCGTCAGGACGGCTTGACAGGCTCTGAGGTCGTCGTTAACTTTGTCCGCACCGGATCGATCCAGTGGGCGCGCTGCGCGATCGTCAGCGACATGGATGGTTGGGAGGATCCGGCAGGGACTTCCATGAAGGTAGGCGCGAGCTGCTTTCTTTGCGTCTGCTCTCGAGTTGAGATACGTTGTAACCGTCGGTGAGACCTTGCAGTCTCTCAAACCCTTAGGTCAGCATGGGTCGCAGAATGTTGCTACCTTTGGACAAGGCTCCTCGCCGATACGGCTTATGAAGGACAAAGCCGTCTGAGGTAAGTGCCAATGCAGTGTTCAATTGAATTTCTCCGTATCTGCGCATCCTTGAGGTTTTGATGAGGCGCACTTTTGTTCTTCACGGACATGGAAGATGGTTGGGCGGACCACTCGGGCCGCTGGCTCGAACGAGGGCCCTTCTTTGGCGGAACGCCGGTGGTATCCGCTGAGCCGCAGTCCGTCGGACGGCAAGTAAGGAAAACAGCACCTCGAGCGCCACTGGGCTCGGCCTGGGCAGTCTGAGATGCACACAGAAAACGCCTTGGCGCCCATGCAGTGAGCTTCCATTCTCCAATCACGGGCCGAGTGCTAGGCACCAAAGGGCCCTAAGTCTTTATGCCGTGTGTGTTCAGGGCCTGACGCCTCTGAAGAAGAGGAGGACGTGCACCAACTCGCATAATGACGATGAGGAGGTTGTGTTGGTGTCGAGCCCGCTGCCGACTATGGTCCCACGGCGAGGACCTACGAGGAAGGTTCCTGCAGGGCGCAAGGGAGCGGCTTTGCTCACCTCGAGCTGCGTTGGCGGGCTGGAGACAGAGCTCTTTCTTCGTCCTACGCCAGGGGTGTACGAAGACACAGAGCTCGAACCGGCGCGTAAGTTTCCTGCGCTTCATGCTATCACCTGTTTCTCGTGTCGTTCGATCCGTGCCTTTTTGTCGCAGTCGCGAGCGCAAAGTGGCCACCGAGGTGTTGCTTCCTTCCGCCGAGGCGGGGCGGTGAAGACGAGCCGGTCGAACCTCGGAGAAGTGCCTTTCTTTGCAGCATTGGAGACAGTGGGCTTACTAAGGACAAACGGCGGACCAGAGCTGCGCTCCGGATAAGCGCGACTAGAGGTCACTGGATTGGCGGAGTCGATGGGCAAGGAGCGGTGACCAGCGGAG
The DNA here is from genome assembly GCA_036346415.1 of Raddia guianensis. Taxonomy (NCBI): domain Eukaryota; kingdom Viridiplantae; phylum Streptophyta; class Magnoliopsida; order Poales; family Poaceae; genus Raddia; species Raddia guianensis. The sequence continues at coordinate 34,612,936 of CM070534.1, forward strand.
GACCAAATCACATCACGTGGCGGTGCTGGGCGCTCCATGAGATTGCGGAGACAAGCAAAGTCGTCATCGCGATGGTCTGTGTGGATTACGCCCTTGCGCGTGGAAGGGCGCACGGTGCGCGGGTGGTGGCCAATTGACCGCAGGGGGGTTGCCGATCATTTCAAGACCCCGGTGGGGAAAGCGCTTCAACACCTGATCGGCGTAATGCCGCAGTCAATTGACTGCCGGTCCGCGTGCATTAACGCCGGACGGATGGACAAAGGTAGTGATGCCCGCGCGGGCCCCGCTTAGCATCTCGCGGGCTGGATTTCCGCCACCCCGCAATGGGTGGAGGAATAGGATGCTGCCATGTCGGCGGAGGCTGGTCGAACAGGACTGCCACGTCCGAAACCCCGCCCAATTCCCGGGCTAGAGGATCCACACGAGCTCGTGGCGGCTAAGTGGACGGTGGACGAGCTAAAGGACGCGTTGATAAGGGCCCGGCTCACTTGGCGAGGCCGTCTTTGGCCGAGAGGCGGGCCATCAGCGTCAAAGTACGAAATGGCGCCGTTGGAGGATGCCGAGAGAAGAGCCGCCGCGGTCGGGCGCCACTTTGCTTCCACTACGTTGCGGCGTTGCGAGCCTCGCCACCGAGAGGAGGTAGCGAGGAACGGTTGGTCGCCAACCCTTGGCGCTGGGAGGCCCGCGCCTCAGGCTTGGCGGAGTCGCGCAGTCATCGCGGCGAGGACGTGGAACATGCTCGCCATACCGTAAAGGTGGTGCCCTTGGCCCCGCTCCCGCGCTTAAATCGAAGTTTCTTGCGCTTTTGACTTGGTTTTTCCTGCTCCATTTTACACGCTTATCGCCGGCTCGTCTTGTTGATGGAAGCGATGGGCGGCAGCAGAGGATGATGCGGCGAGATTGAGCGCCTCTCGCCGAAGCTATCGCAAGCCCGGCTCAGTAAAATGCGCGACGAGCTCATCACCGAGGTCGACGCCCGTGCACGACGCCGATCACCGAAGAAGCAGCTGCTACCGAGGACAGCAGCAGAAGGAGCAGAGGTCACGACGAGGCTTGCTCGAGCTCGAGGTGGAGGAAGCCGAAGAATCAAGCCCAGCGGCTCGCGAAGAAGCGGACGAGGCTCGGATCCTTTTGACGAGGAGTATAAACGCAGAGGCGGCCGTCAACGAAGTTGGCAATGCCAAGTCCGAGCATAACTCCATCGTTCGCGGTCTTGAAGAAGCTTGCAAAGAAGCTCGTGGCGGAAAGTACCACGCTACGCTAAACCGGGCGAAGTCCGCAGCAGAGCTCGGAAGCCTTCAAAAGATAGAGGAAGAGCTCGCCGGAGCCCGGGTCAAGCTACGCCAGAACAAAACAATATGGCCGCACGAGCCATAGAGTTACTCCAGCGCAGACGCGGATCCGAGACTTAGAGAACGAGCTAAGCGGGGCTCAAGCGCTGCTGGTCAGTAGTTTGACCCGTCCACCGCTCGGGCTCGCGCCATATACTTTTATGCATTTTCCTTAAACGCCTGTCGACGAAAACATTGCAATGCGTGGTGGTCGGCGTAGCCATTTTTTCTTTATTTATCATGTCAAGTCGCACGATCGAACTACGCCACAGAAAGACGGTGTCCCCGACGACGGAAGTACAGGTTGGCTTGGCACGACACGGAGGCGAAACCGCCACGCCGGTTCACGACTCGCCTAAACCACGTGGCGGGCCGTGAGAGCATCGCCGAGCCTTGCTCGCGCTGGTGGGCCACACCTATACTGAGGGCTCGACCCGTAATGATTTCTCCCCGCCACCGACGGCGGGGAGGCACGGTCGCGCGACGATTAAGCATGCGTAGGTATTCCGCGAGATCTGCGCGTGCGCTCGCCTCCCCGCCTTGGGTAGTGGGTTTTAATTGCCCATCTCTTCGCAAGACAATGACGCTTCGGGTAGCCAGCGCGCAACAGACGTTGTGTACCGCCGCCTATAAAGCGGGGCGTGGCACGTCGCGTGACCCTTACGCCTTGCCTGCGCTTGCCTTAGGATAGAAAACAGAGAGCTCCAGACCCGAGCAGAGGCAGAGCGAGCAGGCGAGAAAGGGAAAGAGGGCTTGAAGCCATGTCTTCCAACTACAACTCCGGCTACGCGCGTGCATTCATGGAAGCCTTGTTCGCGGAGCCAAATCCGCCGCTTCCTCCGTCGCCGCCGATCCAGCCCGCGGGGGAGGAGGAGGAGGTCGTGGGCCCTGCCGCCGTGGCTCCTGCCAGGGTTTCGGCCAAGGCTAAGCCGCCGCATTGGCAGCATATGCCCAACTTCGCGCCGACAAGGAGATGGCTAAGGCGTTGGCGGTCGCCTAGACGGCGGAGGAGGATGCCGCCCTGCTAGCCGTGGCTGGAGGAGGGCAAGCGCCGTGCCATGGGCGAAGAAGAGGTTCCCTAGAGCCCGTGGTGGAGCGAGAGGAAGTTCCACCGCTGGTCATGGCAGAGCAGGGATTGGGGCGATTGCGGAGGCCATCATCGCGCGCCGCCTCGCTGCCACGGATTTCACGAACTATCGGCGGAGGGCAGCGCTTAGACGCGCCGGGCTATCAATGCCCGCCGGAGGGGCCGAGGCGATGGCGAGTCGTCTCGCGCAGACCGGTGGGTGTCGCAGGGCGATCCGCCTCACCGGCGGCGCGCCACCCGAAGGCCGGGACCTCTGCGCCCAAGACTGGCTTGGTGGAGCCGCCGCTGCCGTCGGAAGGGTCCAAGGCTCCGCCCGCTCGCTGCCAGCCTTGTTGTAGGCGTGGCGAGGATCAGAGGATTTGGGCGCCGCCGTAGGTGTAGTGGCGCGCGCCTCCCTTTTGTGGGCGCCTAGGAGCCCGCCTCCTTTTACTCTTCGTGTAATCCTTTCGCTCCTGTAAGATTCTTCACTGTGAAATGCGGTTTCTTTTAAGCAATTTGCCTTAGTCCATTTTGTTCGTTCTTTTCTCTTGATCGAATTTGCGAATCCTGAAATGCGAAAACAGAGAAACTAGATGAACAGTAACGAAGTCCTGAGACGAACTTAAGAAGTTTAGGCAAATGGATTGCTTTAGAAAGGTTGTTTTTGGTGCGCTTAATCATCCAAATTTCGGCCGTGGCCAAGTCTAAGTGCAAACTTGAGTTGGGCGCGTCTAGAGACTAGAGTGATTTAGAAAAATCGCATAACCCCACCCCGAAGCTTTTGGTGGGCCGCAGCGACGATCTTGCGGGCCTCGTGACGCTGAGGACTTAGGAAAAGAAAAAGCAAGCGCAAGAAAGCCTTGACCGAAGGCCATGCTCCAAGTTAGCCATCCGAAAAAATCTCGACGTGGGCTTATCGTACTTTTGGGCGCGGAATTCCACATTGCGCCAGATTCACTAGGGTGCGAGAGCTCGGCTTATCCCGCCGTGAAAATGCTCGAATGCTTTATCCTTAGCCTTCGTGCTTTGGCCACGGGCTTGTTTGAAATGGTTAAGACTTGGACCAACGTGACTCGCGAATGGGGAAAGGGTTTTTTTTCGGTTGAAACGAATTGAAATGAAGGAAACTTACGACCGATTAAGCGTAAGAAGCGCAGAAGGAAGATGTTCCATGAGCTAGGAGCTCGCCTCCGCCCTTGTCGACAAAGCGTCTCGAGCCTCGTCTTCTGCGCCCGACTACTTTGTACGGTCCCTCCCACTTGGGGCTGAGCTTGTTGGAGCCTGCAAGGTTCTGAATGCGTCGTAGAACCAGGTCTCCTACTTGCAGTGGTCCTCGTGTGTACGCTTCGCGTCGCATAACACGCAGGATCGCCGGTAGGCCGCACTCGGCAGGGATTGCTCGCGCGCGCCTCAAGTAGGTCGAGGTCAAGCCGCCGCTCCTCGCCGCTGACCACGGTCGGGCGAAGTCAACGCGATCGATCCTAGTCTCATCTCTGCTGGGAGGATCGCCCAGCCATAGACTAGTCGGAAAGGAGTTTCATTGTGAGTCTTGGTCGTTGTCCGGACCGCCAGAGGATCGACGGTAGCTCATCGACCCAACCTTGCTGTTTGGCCTTGAGAGCGTCGTAGACTCACTTTTTGATGCCTTGAACTAACTGTCCGTTAGCTCGTTCGGCTGCGCCGTTGCTCTGTGGGTGGGCCACAGAGGCCAAGGCGAAGCCATGCCGATTTCCTCGCAGAATCGTTGAACTCCCGGCCAGAATTGGGTGCCATTGTCGCGATGATTCTGCTGGCACGCCAAACCTTGCGACGATGCTTCGAAAAAAGCGCATCGCAATTGCGGTGATGTTGGAGACCGCTCGCCTCAATCCACTTGGTGAAGGTGTCGATGGCTACGAACAAGCACGTTTTGCCACCAAGACCTTTGGGGAACGGTCCTAAGAGGTCCATGCCCCAAACCGCGAATCCACCACGCTTAGTTGAATGGTTTGCGGCCATACGCTGGCCGGTGCGTCATCCGCGATGATAATCGCAAGCTTCGCAGCCGCTTAACTAAGGCTTCGCCGCCATCGCAGCGCGGGGCGAGAGTAGCCCATGTGGAACGCTTTGTCGACGAGAGTTCGTGTGAGGCGCGGCGCCGCCACGATGCCCTCGTGAATGTCGGCCGAAGGTACTTACCTTCTTCTTGGTAACGACTTACAAAGCACGCCGTTAGCACCCCTTCGATGCAAGCCCCCTCGCAGCGTGTAAGCTCGGCTCGCTTTTTTAGCCGAACGCCAAGAACGCCCTCGGCAATGTCCCTTGCTCCAAGAACCGGATGAATGGCGCTATCCGGGAGGTGCTTTGCTCGAGGAATGAGACAAGACCGGATGTCTCGGTTTGGGGGTAACAGACGCCCCTTTGCCTCCTCTCCGGGGAATGGAGGGCTTCAAAAGGTGTGACTAGCACTACCAAGGGCCGGTTCTTGCGAGATGCGAGCTTGGCGAGCTTATCGGCTTCACCATTCTCTTCCCAGGAATGTAGCTAATTTGAAACTTCGTGAAACGCTTCTCCGCCATTCGTCACTTCCGCCAGTACCGCGCCATCGAAGTCGTCGGTTGTTCGAACTCCTCCCGACCAAGGCGGACGACGAGTGTGGAATCCCTTTCGCAACAAGCCGCTTAATGTCGAAGCGCAGCGCATGCTCTTAGGCCCGCAATTAGGGCTTCATACTCTGTGGCGTTGTTCGTAGTCGCAAAGTGTATTTGTATGACGGCCGAGTCGCTCTCCATTGGGGAAATGAGAACGAGCCCGCATCCCGACGCCGGACCGGTGTGAACCATCAAAGTCTGAGTCCACCGAGCTTCTTCCCGTCTTGACTCGGAGAGCTTGACCTTTGCTCATCCTACTGGTCAACTCTGCCTTGAACGAATCAGCCGGGCTGTGGCCTTGATCGCGTTCGAGATACGAATCGATGTCGACCACCTACCGACTCCACTTCGCGACCGGCCGGTGGCCTCCGGTTTCGAGAATGTCCTTGATCGGGTAAGTAGTCGGGACAACGACTTGGTGGGCTTGGAAATAGTGACGCAACTTGCGCGAGGCCATCAAAGAAAGCGTAGCACATTTTCGAAGGTCGGGATAGCGCCCTTTGGCCGGTGAGTACTTCGCTCACATAGTAGATTTTCTCCGCTTCCCTTCTCGTTTCTCTCGCCAAAGACCGCACTTGCGGCGCTTTGGTGTCACCGAGAGGTATAGCAGAGGGCTTCCCTAGCTTGGGAGTAGTGAGGGCAAGTGGCGAGGCGAGATATTGCTTGAGTTGTAGAACGCTGCCTCGGCTTCCTCATCCACTCGAAACTATCGTGCTTGCGCAGAGTTTGCGTAAAGGTGCGCCGGTCTCCAAGGCGGGAGATGAACGCGGCTTAAGGCCGCCATTTTGCCCGTGAGGGACTGGATGTCCTTTACACGTGTCGGCGACCTCATCTTTTCGATGGCCTCGATCTTTTGAGGTTCGCACCGATGCTCGCCTCGCCGACACGTAGCCTAGAGCATGCCGACTTGACACCAAAGACGCACTTCTCGGGTTTAACTTGACCCGTCTTGTCTCAGTGTCGAAGGTCTCATCTAGGTCGGACACGTGGTCACGGCGCCTTTGCTCTTGACTACGATATCGCCGACGAGACTTCTACGCTATGCCCTATTTGATCGTGGAGAGTTTTTTGCATGAGACGCCGGAACGTGGCGCCAAAGATTTCGAGACCGAAGGACATGGTCGATAGCAAAATGTGCCGAAGGCGCATACAAGGAGGTTTTTCCACGCCCTCTTTACACAACGCGATCCGATGGTAACCGAATAAGCATCCAGAAACTCATCAAAGCTGAATCTGTAGAAGGCCAACTAGCCGATCTATGCGTGGAAGGAAAGATATCCTTGGGCAAAGCGGAATTAAGGTCGCGATGGTCGACACACATGCTCCACTTGCCTCCTTTCTTCGGGCGACGACCGGGTTCGCAAGCCAATCGGAGTGCTGAACTCAGCGGATGAAGCCCGCCAAGCGGCTTGCCGAGCCGGTCTTGATGATCTTGGCCTTCCGATCGAGACACGCCTCGACATCGCCTTACCGGTTTCTTGTCGGGCGGACAGCTAGCTCAGGCTCGATCACCTCCTTTGGACACGGGCATATCGGACGGTTCCCATGCAAACGCAACGTCCTTGTTAGCCCGGAGGAAGGTAATGAGCTCGAGTTCCTATTGAGGCTCGAGAGTTGTCCCCACGTGACCACCTTGGAGGGTCTCGACTCGCGTGAGGACGACGGTCTGGTGGGCTCTCTAGCGGCTGCAGTGCCACCTTAGGGCGCTGTGTCGAGCGCCCTTGCCGCTGGGACCACGGTAGGAGTCATCCTACCATGGCTGTCAAGGTCTCCTCGCAATGAGGAGTCCGTCTTGTGGTTGCCCCGACGGTGATGACTCCTTTAGCCCGGCATCTTGGGCAATGGTAGGCGTGGTGGGAGACCGCCATGAACTTGGAGGCCTTGGCGCCCAAGATGGCGTTAGTAGGGGAGCTCTGCTTCCACCACCTCGAAGGTGATGTACTCCGTCCGAAAGTTGGCGGAGGAGCGAACGTGACGGGCAAGACGACCGCCCGGCACGGGCGGCGACGATCCCGGGACAATCCGTGGAAGGGGACGGTGATGTCCTTGATCTTGGAGCGCGGACCAGCATGAGGCCCAAGACACGCGCCGGATGATGTTCAACGAGCTCCCGCTGTCCACGAGGACGCGGTCGACCTCGGTGTTGCCAATGGTGGGGCAAAAGCACCGTGGCGCCGGGTTTAGAGAGCCCGGTCGGGCGATCCGACACCGAAGGAGATGGCTCGGCCGACCAGGCGAGATTCGCCAGCTGGCTCGCCGCAGAGATGTGGAGGACTCACGGACGCGCCTTGAACTCGCCGAGAGGTGTGGGGCGACGTGCCGCCAAAGATGACGGCGACATGGCCACGGGCCTCAGGGAAGCCCTGCTCCTGGCCGTCCTGGGGAGTGGGCGTCACGGCCGTGTTTTCAGTAGCCGAGCATGGGACCGCGGCGGCAGAGAAATCTTCTAACTGGCGGGCCCATGTGCGGCAGTTGCGTAGGTCGTGGCTAGGGCTCTGGTGGAGGCGGCAGAAGAGACTAGGGTCATGGAACGGGTCTTCACCTCTGTTATGCTGCTGTGGACGGGGTGGCCGGCCTTGAGGGGCCCTCGACCGCCGCTGCTGTCGCCAAGATGGGAGGTCGCCGCTGCGCCGGACGCCGCTGTATGGCGGCCATTTGTGGCGGCGCGCACCGACGAGACGCCTGCGTGGCGGGTGCTTTCGGGCTGGTCGGGCTCGACGGCGGCGATGAACTTGGCGGGCTACTCCTGCCGCTTCTTCTTCTTCTTGTCCGCCTCGGTCTTGCTCGGGCCGTCGCCGACCTTGGCCTTCTTCTTCGCACGGCCTCTCTTATGCTCGACAGCCTCGGAGGCGTTGACGTAGAGGGCAGCGGTGCGGAAGAGCTCGCTCGCGGTGTTGACCGGGTGGAGCTCGAGATCCTCGGTGTAGCGCCGGTCTCTCACACCATCCTTGAAGGCCTCGATGATGGCTTCATCTGAGATGCAGGGGATTGTGTTGCGGGCTCTGACGAACCGGCACACAAAATCCTGGAGACTCTCATCGTCTCGCTGCACCACGAGTTTGAGGTCCTGGGGGCATCCAGAGCGGGCGTAGCACCCCTGGAAACTGGTGCGGAGGGCATCCTGCAGTTGGGACCAGCTACGGATAGAGCCGGGCCGTTGGTTAAACAGCCAGGTCCGGACCATGCCCTCGAGCACTGTGGGGAAGTAGTTGACCATGACGGCCTCGTCTCCTCCCATGGCTCGGATGGCGGTGGTGTAGACAGAGAGGAACTCCTCGGGATTCTTACTCCCATCGAACTTCTCGATTGGCCTCGGAAGCCGATGCGGTGGGCCCTGCGCCAGCCTTTGCTTTAGTGGCGAGGCTCTTGTCTCTTTCTAGGGTCCTGTCGGGTCTCGAGCCTGCAGGGAGAAGCTGGTCAGGTTAGTACTGGGCACGTGTTTGTCTCGAAGTGCCTATTCGGGGAAGAAGCCTCTTTAGGGAGAAAGCTCTTTCCCTTTATCCTCGATATAGCCTTGACTGGACTGAGCCAGCCCCGCACCACCCGTTGGGGGCGTCGTGTAGCGTAACAACCATCTGCTGCCTGTCAAAGAAGGCAGACGACCAGATGAGCTGTCCGCGTGTTCTTCCCTGCGGGTTCTGAGGAGACACAGATTCGTTCAGTCAAGGCGGAGAAAGTATGGTGGGCCATGACAGTTGTCGCCACCTGCCCACGGGTGAACGGATCACCCGAGGGACCTTCTTCCGGGCTAAGGGATAGCCCGGGAGGGACATAGTGCCGCACGGTTTGATCTGGTCAAGCCCGGGACAGCCGCAAGTGAGTTAGGCGGCTCCTTTAGAACGACCAGAAATAGCCTTCTTGGTCCTCTGTTCGTGTGGTGGGCTGGTACGGAATCGGCCCAAGGCCCGCTTCAAGATGGGCCGTTTATCAATCACCAACAGTGTAGATGGAGAGGAACTCCTCGGGGTTCTTGCTCCCGTCGAACTTCTCGATTGGTCCGGGCTTGAACCTCGGCGGCCATGGCGCTTCACGGAGAGCGCGGGAGAAGGCGGGGCATCCCGGCGCGGCCTTCGGGGCAGAGGCATCCCGAAGTAGGCCTAGACGGGAAAACACTCCGCCTGGGGCGCGTGACGACCCTCCGTCGGAGGAGGCCGTCTGGGTCTGGCGCGATCGACTGCGGCGACGGCGGGAACGCTCCTGAGCGCCGTCATGGCCAGAACGGTTTTGAGCGCCGCGGCGGTCGGACTCGCTCCCGCGCCAGATGTCCGAGCGATCGCCGCCAGTCTGCTGCTCGTGCTGGTCGATGCCGCAGGTGATGACGCCTACGCCTTCGGCGATGGCCGGACACAGGTCCGCCATAGTGAAGCCGCGGGGGTCTTTTTCCAGGTCACGGATGACCGTGGTGATGGCGCGCGCCCTCTGCTAGCTACGCAGGAGTGGGTTCATCATGGTCTCCACGAGGGAGTCGACCGGCTGGCGACCCTGTGGGGTGCGCAGACGACGGTCCTCCTCGCAGATCCCGTCCATGACGCGACGGAGAGCATCGTTAAAGAAAACCCAGGCTGCAGCGCGACGGCGTAGCTGCTCCTGGGCCTCTCCATCTCTAGTGTCTCGTCGGATCATGCCGCCAAGACGCAGCCGGACGGCTTGGCCGGGAAGCGTCCGGTGTTGCCGGCCGAGGTGGCGAGTCACCTAGCAGCTCGAACTCCATCGGAGTCTCACGTGGGTAGACAGAGGGTCCACCAGTGAGCGACTCCTCGGGGCGAAAATCTACCCCTGGGGCGAGAGAGGCGTCGACCTCCATCTCGTCAGCCCCGGCTTCAGCGAGGTAATCCTCCTGCCAGCCGTCGTACGACGGGACCAGATCGTCCAGATCGTCGCACTCATCGAACTCGAGGTCCAGTGCCTCGTCGTTGCTCGGAATCTCAGACATGCCCGAGGGAACGGAGTGCTGAAGGCTGCTCATGTCAGGCCCCACAGTGGGCGCCAGCTGTCGGTGTCTGGGAATCGCGCTCCCGAAGAGCGGCGAGACCACGGACCGGCAGACGAATTTGTAGTTGATGTGAGGCCCAACGACCACCCTTCTCAGCAGCTCGGGGCGGCGGCCAAGCCTACAGAGGGCTAAGGCCGCGCTGACTTTCCGGACACGGGCCTGGTGCGACTTGGCTATTCGGGTACAGATCCTTCGTACGGAGGGAAGAAGAGAGGAAACGATACAAACCGTGGAGACACAAGTGATTTACCCTGGTTCGAGCCCCCACTGCCGGGTAATAGCTCTACTCCAGTCTTGTTGATTATATGGTGGAAATCAGTACAGAGGTGCCGAGACCGGGCTTGGAGGCACCGATCCCGAGCTTATAGTGGTGGTGACTAAGGACTAAAACTACTCGCTAAGGAAGCTTCGGATGCGGGTGTTGCTTGAGCTTGGGTCAGATGGAATCGGATCCCCTCGAATGTCCAGGAATCCTCCTTTTATAGGCGCGGCGGGCCCCGCGCCGGTCTTTGCTTTAGTGGCGGAGCTCTTGTCTCGTTCCGGGGCTCTATCTGATTCGGAGCCTGCAGGGAGAAGCTGGTCAGGTTAGTACTGGGCACATGTTTATCTTGAAGTGCCTATTCGGGGAAGAAGCCTCTTTAGGGAGAAAGCATTTTCCCTTTATCCTCGATATAGCCTTGACCGGACTAAGCCAGTCTTGCGCCACCCGTTGGGAGCGTCGCGTAGCGTAACAACCATCTGCTGCCTGCCAAAGAGGGCAAACGATAAGGAAGGCTTCCGCGTTCTTCCCTTAGGTGGGTCCTCGGGAGACCACGATTCGTTCGCCAAGGCCGAGAAAGCGAGGTGGTGCATGATAGTTGTCGCCACCCACCCACGGGTAGGCGGATCACCCGAGGGACCTTCTCCCAGGCTAAGGGATAGCCCGGGAGGCACATGATGCCGCACGGTTTGACTTGGTCAAGCCCGGGGCAGCCACTGGCGGACTGGACGCTTCCTTTAGCACGGCTAGGAACGGCCTCTTGGACCCTCCGTTTGCGCGATGGGCCGGTACGGAAATAGCCCAAGGCCCGCCTCAAGATGGGCCGTTTGCCAATCACCAACAGAGACGAAGACGCCATGACGCTGCCGTGACGGAGACGGACAGAAGCAGCGAATCCCTATACGGCGGCGGCAGCGAGTCAGCGTGGGAGATGGACAGCAGCGAGTCGACGTGGGAGTTGGATAGCAGCTGCAAGCCCCCTCCCCACAAGGCAGAGGCGGCGCCGGCCTGGACGGCTCCGGCACGGCGCTGGGAAGGGTGGCATCGGCACGCCGGCCCCAAGGCAGAGGTGGCACCGGGCCTAGAGGAGACAACGACGGCGCCGGTTGGAGAGAGGACGACAACAACAATTTGGAGGCGTAGGGCGGAGGGGAGGCAATGGCAACCTTCTTGGAGACGGGGCAACAAGGTGAGAAGATCCGGCGACGGTGGCCGGGAGCAAGGGTGGAGGCAGCCATGGATTTATATTTCGTAATACCAAAAATTTCGTCGCCGACCGAAATAACCGGATTTCGTGAAATTTCGGCCGAAATAAAAATAGAGCTTGTGAATTTTTAACAAAAAGTCATGAAAAATAGCAAACCAAATGTTAGTCTCAAGTTTTATAAAATTATTTGAATTCAAAATTTCGAGAGGTGATTTAAAATGTCGTTGTGGACCGAAATTCGCGAAATTTCGGCTGAAATAAAAAACCATGGCAGCGGCTGGAGGGGAGGTGGGAAACCCTAACCCTAGCCCTGGCTTGATACCATGTTAGAGGGTTGAAAATGAGCTGCTCACTAGATTGGGCCCAAAATGGGCTGTAAAATACATGTACAGGAGAGAGAAGACAAATATGCAAAGAGGTCCCTATAGACCTATACAATATCAAAGAGGTCCTATACAATAGCTATTCTAACATTATGAATCTACTAAAAAATGAACTCAACTCTTGTATACCAGAATTCAGGGTGGTAAATTGAGTTAATATGCAAATCTTCTGTTTAAAAAATGTAATCCAAGCTAAGGGCAGACGAGAAAGAAATGACAACAATATATGATTGAGAGCATTCGTTGAAAAAAGTGCCACACATACCTGCGGAAAATCTTTCAGGGCTTCCTTAAATTTTCCCATAGCAAGATATGCCGCACCTTGTCTGTAATAACCCTACAGCCATAATGTTTCAAGAAATGTAAAAAATGTTGTGACTACAGAACGCTATGAATACTAACCTTTGAATATTTAGTTTGTAGCATCCTGAATAGCACTTCCATATCCTCCAGCTTTGTATGTGCAAATGCACGATTTGCCCAATAAACCGCATTTGAACTATTTATCTCAATAGCTTCACTATAGACTGATCTATGGCCTGAGAAAATTTGTTTGCTGCATGGGTTAAGTAATGATAGTTAGGAAATAGTAACCAGCAAAGTAATTCTAACATTGTGGATCAGTAGTCACCGTATGCTTTGGATATCATCATGGTGTTATAAATAAGAAGATGAACATTCATCTTGAAATATTCAATTTTCTACAAAAAAAAGTTTGAAAATTTATATATCTAACTTTATTAGAGGATATTTGAATTTCAAAATGTAGTTAATATAAGCTACAAATTTATATATAGTGTTACACTACACTCCTACATATCAGGTCCTCAAATTTCGTGTTAAAAATAAAATATAATAAACAAACAGCTAAAAACCACTGAACTCCATGGTTCTTTTGAGGGCAAAAACAAAAGCATACAGTACAGACAGTATTAAAAGCAGTATGGGAATAACCTTTTTTAAGGACTTCATACTTCTACTGCACTGACAAGATCCATTTCACAAGAAAAAAAAGGAACTTCTCTACCTACTGATACATGGGGAAATAGAATGCAAACCATACCCATAAAGGCGTCATTTGCCCGAAGCTTGAGTACTTCAGCCTTTTGCCCGTTTGAATTTGAACTATTGTCCATGATAGCTGTTGTGATCACTTCATACACGGATTCGAAGTTCCCTATACACAGTGGCGAATCGACCGCCCGGGCAGGGAGGGCATCTGCCTGGGCTCCCGTGGATGCCAAGTATCATCAATAATGTAGGTTTCAAGTCCAAAATTAGGGGAAATTCACAAACAAAATCCTAAAAACAATACTAATACTAATGTCTCTTAAACTTTCGTTGTAATGGAGAATATTCTATTTTTTCTGAAAAAAACAAATCATTAGATCGAATGTGGATCAAATCCGAACTCGTAAAATCGGAGAAAACGTACCAAAGAGAGAGGGAGGAAGGGAGATGAGGCTGGGGAAGGAGAGAACCGTAGGAGAAGGCAGCGCAGCGGTCTCGAGAGGGGAGCGGCGGCTAGATCGGTCGCACGCGTGGCCGAGAGCAGAGGCAGAGGCGGAGCAGGAGCCGGGCGGAGCAGTGAACCAGGTCTCCAGGAGTAGGGCTGGACCAAAAGATCGGGCTCGACAAGCTATCCGAGATCGGATCGAGTTTGGATCGAAATCGGATCGAGATCGTATAAAATTCGAGCCGAACTCGAGCCTGGGCCTGAGCTCAAGCTCGTTTCGAGCCGAGCCCGAATAGCTCGATCGAGCCCAACCTCCACAGGCCAAAGGCCCACTAGCCTGCATCCTTTCTTATCCCCAATCTACAAATGAGCTGGGCCACTTGCACCAAACCCCACTGCCCACCACACCCTAATCCCTCAACCCCGACCCGACGCTTGCGCCCGAAGCTCCGACAGTGCCGTCCCGAGCTCCGCCTCCGCCCTTGCTACGCTGGCGCCGCCGTCCCCTCGAAGCTCCGCCTGACGCTGCCTCCCCCTGAAGCTGCCAGCGCCTGGCGTCGCCGTCCCCAGCTCCTCCCGACGCACCGCCTCGAAGCTCCACAGCCTGGCCCCGAGGTCCGCCCACCCCACGCTGGGCGCCGCTTTCCAGAAGCTCCGCTCCGACGCTGCCTCCCCGAAGCTCCGCCCAGCGCCGCCCCGAAGCTCCTGGCGCCCCCCGAGCTCCGCCCCACCCCACGCTGGCGCCGCCGTCCCGAAGCTCCGCCCAACGCGCCACCCCCGAGGTCAGTCCCGATACACCGTCCTCGAGCTCCGTTCCCAGCGATTGAAGGCCAAATCGAGCCTCGAAAGCTCGACTCGAGCCCACGAGCTCGATCTCGTGCTGTCTCCATGCTTATGAGCTCGAACCCGAGCGAACCTCAAGCTCGGTACCTACCGAGCTCGAGCCCGACCACCCTAGGATCGCCCAGGATCGGCTCGAATCCATTTCTATCCAGAGGCAGCGCGCGACGCACCGTGGATTGGCTTGCACGGTTTATAAAAAAAAAATAAATTACAGCCACTCGAAAAGGTTTATAACACGCTCGAAATTTTCTTTTCCCTTACACTCACTTATTCAAGTTTTCTCTTCACTCAGTGTCACTGCCGTTAAGTACATTATTTTTAGTCATTTAAAAAGTTCATTAATATCTAAAATGGTCATTTGGTTTAAAACTTTAAAAAATCGTATCTACTTCATTTTAACTCCAAATTAAGTAATTCAAATTTTTAAATTTACGTAAAATCATGCTCTACTTGCTATTCAAATATTTGTAACATTTCCTATTTCTAACTTTTGTCCTCTTTTTTATGAGGCATGATAGGGTTTGATTAATTTTTAAATAAAATTTACAACCATAAAGTTTTAATTTTTACTTTCAAATCTAGCTATAGATAATTTCATGAATCTATAGAAATTTTTCTCATGTTTTATTAATTTTATACTATTTTTATGAATTTTTCTATTTTGTGACGTATTAAAAAGACAGGGATATAATGCTCATTTTGCAACTCCACGCTTGAGTGGCATTGAGGGAATAAAAAATTTAAAACCGTACAATGGCAGATAGTGAATTTAAAACTTTTCCAGTGCCACATAGGGAATTCTCTCATAAAAAACCTGGTTCGATTCCTGTTCTGGTTTAGTTTTTGGCGAAAAATCGGATTCGGGTACGGAGAGTTTGGTGTCGGGTACGGGTACGGATAGTAACGGATAGTGTATGTTCGAATACGGGTCAGGTAAATATTCTGACAAATACCTGGTTGATCGGGTTGGGTATGGATACCCGGGATATTTTAAGAAACAAGTACTCGCAGCCTTACTTGTAGAGGACACACGTCCTGCGCCTAGCCATTCCCCTCACAGCGCCCCACCGCCTCCCCTCCGTGCGTCGCCCAGCCGCCCGCGGCGCCCCTTAGTGCACCACCCGCCACCTCCTATCCCCGCCCCGTCGCCTCCGTGCATCACCCCTCCACCGTCGATCGCACCTCCCCTTAGCCAAGTGTTGCCCCTACGTGCGCCGCCCCTCCACCATCGCTCGTGCAGCCCCTTCGCCTGCCGCTTCCAATCCATGTCGGCGTCAGGTCACCTCTGTCCGTGGAACACTGTTAGTTTTAAAGTAGCCATGATCATGGTGCTATGTTCTATTGTTGATGAGCCTGTATGCCAAAAATTCTTAACATGTAGAAATGTCGATGGAGATATACCTGCTAATTTGCGTTGTATTTTTTTATTGGTTCTTTGTGTTCTTCCTATTGTGGTCTGAATCTTGTGAAAATCTGGCCTGCACATAGAGTCTGTACTTTTCTTGTTTTATTTCGTATGCGAAATCGCAACATGTAAATGGCAAACTAGCCGTGCACCAAAAAAAATGAATTTAGATGATGATTGAACCAATCATGAGGAGTAGATCCCGTGATGCATACTAATATGAATATTATATACAAAGATGGTAGAAAATGATTCGCATTAAATTATTAGAACATTTGGAAACTCCTTTTATCATAAAATATTATCTTTCATGGATAAGTAAAGAATTGTCTAGATATTACATAATTGGGTAGAATGATCTAAATTGAAAATATATTTATATAGAGGAAAAATTCTACTTACCCCCCTGAACTATGGCTTTGGGCACACATAACCCCCTATTGTTCAAAACCGTCTAACCAGCCCCATAAACTATTAAAACCAGTGCAAATGACCCCCCACGATCGGTATTGAGGATGGTTTTGACACCGGGACAGTACACGTGTCATTTCTTGGTTACAAAAAATATTTTATTATGTGAGTCCCACGTGTCGGTGCTTAATGCATCTCCTTCCTCCATCCATCTCTCTTCCCCGCTTCTCTCTGAGCATCTTCTTCTTCCCAGCATCTTCTCCCTCCAATCCACCTCCAAGCCGGTGATAGTGGGGGCAAGCTGGCGTAGCCGAGGAATTCCGACGGCGGACGAGCTCGCGGCGGTGGCGGAGGCGGAGCTCGCGGCTCTACGCCGCCTCTCTACCAAGCCCGGCGACGGCACCGCCCTTCGTCGCCATCTCCGGCCGCTACCCCACCTTCTAGCCGGCCCGACGAGGTCATCGCGGGCCACGCTGCCCGCGCCCTCTTCCTCAACTGCGGTCATCGAGCTCCGCCCAGATCCGCCTTTGTTCCGCCCAGCCGTCAACCTTGTCCGCCTACTTACATGCGAAGCTCCGCTTAATCCGCCTGCACGCCTCGACCTTGTTTGCATAACGCCGACGCTTGGCGAAGCTCCTCCGCCGTCGCGCCACAAGACTCCGCCCAGCGGCGCCAAGTAGCTTCGGTGATGGAGAGGAAGAGGGAAAGGGAGAGGGGTGAGCCACGGGGAGGAAGAAGAGAGGGAGAGAGAGGGGATGGAGGAGGAAGAAGAAGAGTAAGGGGCTGACATGTCGGACCCGAGACATAAAATTAATTTTCGTAAAAATAAATGCCATGTATGTAGACATGTGGCAATACCTCTCCACCTGGATCGCCACGGTGTCAAAACCACCCTCAATACCGTTCACGGGGGGTTATTTGCACTGGTTTTAATAGTTTATGGGGTTTGGTTAGACGGTTTTGAGCATCGGGGTTATGTGTGCCCAAGGCCATAATTCGGGGGGAGGGAGGGTAAGTAGACTTTTTCCTTATATAGATGATTCTAGATTTATGCTATATGGTGTAGATTTTAACACATGTTACATCACAATAACATTATAATAGTATAAATATAATATTCCCCTTATATTATCGAAGATCTTATTGTAATCATTATATATAGCTAGAGCTTACTTTTAAAGTTTACGACAACATAAATTACATATTACATATTAGCTCGTAACATTACAATATCTTTGCAACAAATATAAATAGCGACATTTTTATTTCATAAAACTCTTATTGCAACCATTTTGTGTAATTTGAGCTCATTTTTAAATCAGGATGATGTATATATTAAAATGGTAAAATTTATTTTTTTTATAAAGTTAAGTTTGTTTTAAAAAATTATGGTTACGTATTTAGGTTTTGCCCACGCTCTTGAAAAATTTATTTGTTCGCCACTACCTATACACCCATTGCATACAAATATGAAAACATGTACGCAAGTTAAGTACAATGTAACCATATTACGCAGTGGTTTCACAGAATAATGCGGTAGTTATGCTAGAAATCTGATAAATTACAATAGCCGATGCATATAAACAACATTTATAATTCAGAGACAGAGTAGATATAGTGAAGTAATATTGTTGTTGTGAAAGAGTTGCTAACATGCCACACTTGGTTAATGGAATGAACCTTTGCTCGTACTACTAATAGTATAGATTACTTCCGTCAACTTTGGCAAAGGTATAGCATACGTGCCTGAACTCGAAAACCAGATTTCTTCCATGTTAAAGCCCAGAAACCGGATAAGGGCGATTCAAAAGCGATTTGGTCCTATTTTTAGGCCAGGTCATACAATCAAAGCGGTTTTAGGTTTTTGTCCACTCCTAGGCAGAGGCAGACGAACCAGCAGTAGCAGCAGTGTGGTTTTGGGTTTTTTAGGATCGAGGAACCGAGGGATGCAAGGACTGACCGGCCGCCGTTAGTTGAAGGAGGTTGCCCCGTTGCTGGTGCTCCCTCAGGCGGCGCGGGCAGGAGCTTTCTTATGCGGCGCGTCATGGCAGACTTGCCGACGGGCAGCGGGGGAGGCCGGCGATGTCGCTAAGGCTATGGTCCATCAGTGGGATTGGCTACGGTCTGGTTCTGTGCTGATTATTTGACTTATCTATATATATTTACTTATCTTTATTTAAAATATAAATAATTTAGTTTTTTATTTTAAATACGTGTCTAAAAACTCTCTAAAAATAAGTTAAACAATGAAAATAGCAACTCTTTAACCCATCTCGAAAAACTTTCGAAGTTAGAAGACAAGTCAAATAAAATAAATTGCAGAGAACTGGGTCCTCCAATTTGGGTGTTTCTATGTTCTAACCTATCTCACTTGTGTCGATTCGATGGGTTGGCGTATATGGGCTTTAGGATGGTCCACCAAAAATGCCAAAATACAACTCTATAAGCATTAGGCCCTCTCTGATTCCTTATTTTAGTTTAGTTTTTTGTTAGATTTGAAATTTTTGTAATTTTGCACAGACCATTCACTGTACTTTTTGAATTTTTTAAAACTTTGTAGGTTTTTCTCAAATATCTCAAAATTATTTTTTTAATAATTTATTTTACCTCCAGGAATCGAGACAGATCACACAAATGACCTTCAACAAGTTCGTTTTGAGAATAGATCAAATGGATTTGCACTATGAATAGCCGACGTGCATGTGTCTACCGTTCATGAATTTGTGTTAATTATGCACATGAGTGGACTATGGACTAACAAAAGAAAATTGAAAAGGCTAATAGACTAAACAGAGGGTTTTATTTAGCATTGGTGGACCCTATAAGAATATTTAACTTAAGCGAACACTTACAAAATGCAAAAAATAATAATTACACAAAATATTTAACCATAGTTCAATATAAGTTAAACAAAATGTTCAAATCTAATTAACCTTTAAAACACTTTACAAAATAGTTTTGTGAGCCCTAAAAATTATATTTTAATTCAAGAGCACGTTCGAAATGATCGACCTAGACGAATAGCTGGGTGAGTCGAAATTTTACACTGTACTTGATAGGTTTTTTAATATAATTTTTAAAATTGATCCACTTTGTTTATATTATTTTAAAGAAATTTTAGAGGTGGCTAGATGACAGACAAAGTCTAAACTTCAAAACGAAAAGTGTTTGGCCTTTCGATTGGCTTAGGCTTAATCGTTAGCCTAACCATAAGCTGAAATGAACATGCTGTAAAAACTTATAACGTGGTGAGGCAGCGAGCGGAGAAGGTTGCAGCAACTAGGGAGAGAAAGGAATTGGTGGGCCATGGTAGAGTGAGAAGAAATGCGGGGTATCTAGGGGTGAGTGGCGGAAGGGAGACAATAAAAAAATAGGGGATCATTAGATTATATAAAGAGTAAAATGCACGGACGGTCCTTAAACTATTAGTCGATTCTCGTCCAGGTCCTTAATCTATGAAACTACAGTTTTAAGTCCCTCATCTTTTTAAGTGAGTTCATCCCGGTCCAAAACTGCCATATGATAGCTCTAGAGTTCATGTGGCGCTGATATGGCCGTCCATGTCACATAAATTACTTTAAAATTTTAAAAAAATTCTAAAAAAAATTAGAAATCATAAAAATACGAAAAATAGTAAAACAATTAGGAAAATTGATAAAAAAAATTGGAAAAAAGTAGCACTTGAGGAATTAAAGGCGACCACACCGTCTTTATGTTTCTTTTTAATTTGTTCATTATTTTTTTATATGTTTATGCTTTTTAATGGTTTTCCATGATTTTTATTGATTTCTCATTTTTTCAATGATTTTTCTATATATTTATGATTCTTTTTGATATTTTCTATATGTTTTTAATATTTTCCTTTTTATTTTTATGATTTTGAAATAATTTCCACACATTTTAATTTTTTAAATTTTTTAATGATTTTAAAATGATTTACACGTATTTTTATGTTTTTTAATGATCTTCCCTTTTTAAAACTATTTTACATAAAATGTCAGCGCCACGTCAGCTCTAGGGTTGTCATGTGGTAAGTTTGGACCTGGACGGACCCAGCTAAAAAGATTAGGGACCCAAAACTGCAGTTTCATAGATTGAGAATCTAGATGAGAACTGACTAATAGTTTAGGGACCGCCCATGTATTTTACTCTTATATAAATATGGTAGGGACAAAAATGCTCGTGAAATGCCTCAAGGAATGAAATGTTATGTGTGCCGATTATAATTGTCATATGACACTTATGAACACGAAGCCAGAAGCGGATCCAGGATTTTGAGTTGGGGGTGCACACTTACTGACTTATGTCTTATGTTGAATTATTAAAGTGTCATGAAGTTACAATTATGCTTCCAGAATAGTGAAAGTTACTAAAATATTCAACCGATAGTCACATAACGCAAAATATAAATATAAAACGACAATACATCAAGAAAAATAGAAAATCACCTTATAATTGTGGCTCTTGGCTCACCGCCGTCACCGGAGCAGGAGCTACAACTTCATCTTGTCCATCTGCTGCAGGTGCTAGTTTACGAAAATATGAACCAATGTCTCTTGACCCTCTTCCTCTCGTCATCACAATTCACCGACAAGGCGACAATCTGTAATTTCATAACCAATTGAAATTTGACAACATAGCACATTAGCACAATAGTACCGCAGATGGGCAGATGCACAAATCAAAAATAAAATTCTTCTCTTCATCGGTGACTTACCAAATAGAGAGCATGAGAGATTGAAGCATTTAGGCCCCTAAATATTATTTTGATGATTAATGACTCTAATTATTGGGACTAATACTTGTATTGAGCTTATTCATGAAATAGGTCCCGATGATGTTGTGTGTCACCCGCTCAGTTAAAGGATAATTACAAGGCAAAGGTAAAATTATTGAAGGAGGACATCTTGTCTAGTTATTTGCTAGTCTTGGAGTTGGATGTGAGACTAGATTGTTATAAATTATTTTATAGTCTTTCACTGTACTATAAAGAGGGGTTATGGCTAGTAGTTTGATCTCGTTCGGTGCCAAAATGATCAATTCTTGCACATATATTCACTTTGGCCATATTAAAATATATTGCATGGTTTTATAATGGTCTAGATTATTTATCTTTGGCTAAATCATCTTCCTATCCTTGGCCAAATAAGTTTCCAAAAAGTTGCATGTGGATGGTCAGCTAAATGCGCGGACGATCTAACAGAGAGTTTCTTGAGTTTGTCCTCATTTTATTGCTGACTGTCCTCAATACACATGCTGACCGTCAGCATGTGTATCGCGGACGATTTGACTGAAGAAAGTAAATTTTGATCGCGGATCACTCCCAGTGTGGACCGTCAGTACTCTATGGGCGGACTGTCAGTGTATAATAGGTTGACCGTCTGCATGTCTTGTAACGGCTAGTTTTTGGCATTAAAATTCATTCGTGAATAGTCGTTGTCCTCTAGATCACTTTGTCCGTGAAAAACTTACTGACCGTCCGCATATGAATTTCCAGAAATGCAAGCCCCCTAACGGCTAAAATCTTGGGTGAGGCTATAAATACCCCTTGTTGGCAGGCTTGCTCTCTCTCTCTCTCTCTTGGCACTCCATCTAAACACACTTGAGCAGATTGCAAGCCTTCTTTTGTTTAGTGTTTCCATTCCAATTATTTGGGATAAAAAATTTCATTGAGTTGCATCCATTGATTTTCTTGGCATCAAATTGAGTTCAAGTGATCGTCATCAACTTATTACTCTTGTTGGTAGCCACCACCTAGATGGTGTGGTGGAGTTGGCCGGTGATCTCTCCATTGAGAAGCTTGTCGGAGAGGCCCGGTATTGGTGTGAAGGTTGGAGCTCACCTACCCGGAGCGGGAAAGAGCTACCTCTAGTGAATTGAGGAAGGCTCATTTGTCGTTGGAGCCGGCTTGATTCGTTCAAGCTACCTCAACGTGGAGTAGGGGGAGAGACCGGCAAGTCTCCGAGACCACGGGAAAACATCGCTTGTCTACTTGTGTGGTTTATCTCTTGATTTCTTTACCATGTGCATTTACATTCCCTTATTTGCTCTAACTTGTGTTTCAATCGTTTATCTCCATAGATGAGTAATCTAGTCTAATTTAATTTATTGGTACACTAGTGAGACTTAGTCCTTGTACTATTAATTTGTGCAAAATTGCCCTATTGCTATTATTTGTGCTTAATCAACTCGAACTAACAAAGAAAATTTAAAAACCTCCTATTCACCCCCTTCTAGTCGGTTATCCTAGATCCTACAGAGAGGAGGTCGCAGGCGTGCAGCGAGCCAGCGACGCAGGTTGGAGGAGGCGGCCGGCCGGGCGGTGTGGCGGTGGAGGCGCAGAGGCGGCAGGCGGGCGGCGCCGTGGCGGGCGGGCCATGGCCGCACTGCAGTCTTGCCAGCGTCTTTGGAGCACAGGGGTGGGCGGCGGCGGCGACGACCGTGCGAACAGGCGAGGCGGCGCCCGGCTGGTGAGGTGAGGCCGTGAGCGTGAGGGAGAGCTACGGTTGGGGAAATGGGGAATTTAGGGGATTTTCCCCCCAAATTTGGCAGCGATGGGCCGAATGGGCCAGGGGGTGGGTGGGTGGCTAGTTGGAAATGCTATTGGGTCATTTTAGTGGGCTGTTTAAGGTGAAATGGCCAGTATCTTATGAAATAGTCGTTTTCTTTTAATATAAGACCTAATAGGCATATATGGGGTTAAATTTTTCTAAAAAATTGAGGGGGTGCCTGTGCATACTGGGCACCCCCTGGATCCGCCCCTGCACGAGGCGACACATCTATTCGCTTAATATGTGGTGAAAACTTTATATGTGTCAGTTGTATTTTCAGCCACCAAATATATAGAGATTATATGTTCTAGTCCTAGCCTATATACATATATATTAGTACCAATTCGTATTCCAAACCGGCAAATATAATCAATTTACACATCAAAATTTTTAAACATTACTGTACAAAAAATTGGATATCTAGTAACCTTATTTGTGTTGGTTCCAACCAAACGGTATAATACTTTTATATATATAACTTATTTTGTTGTAGTGATTGCAAAATTAATTTAAATTGGATATATAAGCTAAATCAAAGTAGTTCGAACTTGCCCGGTTTTTAGAATGCTACAGTGACCTTTAGGCCCTGTTTGTTTGAGCTTCTAGCCAGCTTTTAGTCTCAGAAGTCAGAAGCTCAAACAAACAGCTAGCTTTTGGAACCCCCTTCAAAGAAGCCAGAAGCCATCAAAAGCCCGCTTTGTACTAGGATCTAAGATTTTCCCAGAAGTTAGTTTTTTCTGGCTTTTCCCAGAAGCAGCTTTTAGAGAAGCTGCAGCTCAAACAAACAGGACCTTAGTTTGAGGGCTCGGGCTGTGCACCGGCTCAATGATTGCTAAACACTTGGGCAAACATATCGACGAGACTTCGAGGCCTTTTACATTTCAGCTTAGTGTAGTGTAACGTTTCACTGTATCAAAATTTATCTTTTTTTTATATAGCCTATTTGGTGTAATAATTTGTAATGATTTTTATCAGACTTTTAGTAGTCCTTTTGAAGATTCTAAAACTATTTTTTAATATTTAAATCTTTTAGTAGAGACTCTAAAATTTTGTGACAGTGAAATGATACGCTAAGCTAAACTGAAATACACATGACCCAAGTCCGGTGGTAAGAAACGTAGTTAGTTGCATTTGCCTCGATCACGGCTGGCAACCACAGCGCTAATCCAATGTGCAGTCGCTTGCACAGTCAGAGCAATTAGTACCGACTGCCGAGGAAGCCGTGTTTGGTGGAGCTCTCTCTGAGTGCACAACAGCAATATACTTTCTTTCACAAGCTTTTTCATTGGTTTGACACTCCTTGATCAATGTATTGGGCCTGATAAATTCTTCGTTCGTGTTCTCTCCCCCAAAATACTGTTTTTAAAGGAGGTCTTCGGTGATGTAACGTCTTAAAACTTTTTTTTAGAAAAAGACTGGAGAACTGTCTTGTATTAGACCTGCTCACGGGAAACCCGGCCCGGTAACCCGGCCCGAGCCCGGCCGAACCGCCCGACCGGTGCATCGGGCGGGCTCGGGCTGGAGTTTCAACCCGTGGTCGGGCGGGCGGGCCGGGCCCGGATTTCGACGGAATAAGTCGCGGGGCAGACCGGGCGCCAGTAGGGCTCGGGCCGGTTTCGAGCCCGACGGCCGAGCCGGCAGGCTCGCTGGTTTTTCGGGACCGGGCTTTTCCAGGCCCGGCCCGGCCCGGCGTTTGAACAGGTATATCTTGTATTAATTCAATAGAACAGTTACAAGGTTAAAAATATAGGGGGAGGATTAGGCGCATTCCCCTAGACGCGTGGTACAAAAGAGCGAACTTATTACAAAACGGACGCCTGCCACCCCCAAAGACAAAGTACCTCCAGAAGCAAATCGAAAAAGGTCATCAACAGCGACTCTTTTGAGTTGAAAATGTGATTATTCCTTTCAAGTCAGAGATGCCATAAGGTTGCTAGCATGACGGATTCTAGACCCAGGGCAAGGTTGGGTTGTAGGATGTCCTCGATCCACCAAGCGCTGAGATCTTCAATGTGGGTCCACGTGGAACGGAGAAGGCGTGGGGCGTTGAGCCTGGGTGCCAGGAGCTCCCAAATGTAGGAGAAGGGGCACTCGAGGAAGAGGTGTTCCGGCGTCTCCAGGCATCTGAGGCAGAGGGCGCATTAGTAGTTGTTCGGCAGTCCCCAATGCAGGAGGGCGTCAGCTGTCATGACCCTCCTTAGAAACAACATCCAAGCGAAGAAATTAAACTTAGAGGGCGCCCACTGCTTCCATATTAGGGCTAGCGCCGTCGGAGATGTTTTTTCAGCGAATTGCATGCGGTATGCTGAACGGACAGAGAAGTTCCCATCTACGGAGAAACGCCGAACGGCTCGGTCCTGATGGCTCTGACGGAGCGCAACACGACTGATCTTTTAGCAAAGGGAGACCAGCTCGATGGCGAGGTTGGGGGCGAAATTTCACCTTAAGTCCAGCAATCAGTTGTCATTGTGCATGGCTGAAGACCAGAGCTAGGCGGCTAGAGGGGGGTGAATAGACGCCACTAATTTTCGGCGCTATTGTTTTCACCAAAACCCGAATAACTTGACAGTTATGTGTGGCCATAGCATGCATGACTAAGAGTCATGAAATATGTGGGAATTTTTTCATTCACAATCTTGGTTGTCAAGTGTCCAAAAGAGATGAATCAATTCAAATCTTGCTTTAGGAAAAAAGACCAAGCCAAATGATTAAAACCACTTCCAGAAAAGCAAAAGCAGGTTTTTCAGAACTT
Organism: Raddia guianensis; assembly: GCA_036346415.1. Classification (NCBI taxonomy): domain Eukaryota; kingdom Viridiplantae; phylum Streptophyta; class Magnoliopsida; order Poales; family Poaceae; genus Raddia; species Raddia guianensis. Next base: position 34,638,223 of record CM070534.1, read on the forward strand.
GTCCTCAATTGGAGCAGAGAAATGGTGGCTTTCTGTTGCTCTAAAAATTGTAGAAATTTTTCTCCCAGTGAAACCATAAGTCGTGAACCACACCACAAAAAATCTCCTCAAGACTCCTTGCACAAAAAATCAGGAAAATGTAAACACTACAGCCTGCCAGAAATCTCGTACATAAAATTTGGGTCTCGGTTTTCACCTCACTACACCCAAACCAAGAATCTCGATTAGTTAAAATTTTTTGTGCGGATAGATATGTAAGTCACGGAACTTTTTAGAGTGGAATCACTTAAAAATGATTTTTCTAGATTTTTCTAAAAATCAAACACTCACAGCTGCGTCGATTTTCTGTACAGATTTGTAACAAGTCAAGAACTTGATGTCTTATCTCTCCTATGGTTGCAAAGAGTGTGGTAAATCATAATAGAAACCTCAAGACATCATAAACCATCAAGAATCAGTAAGAAATCATCAAGACTCATCTCCGAATAAGTGCTCCAAAAAGAAAAAAAAAAGTAAGAAGAACTTGAAGCAAATCAACACAAAATGTTTATGAAGATGAGAGATTTCATTGCATAAAGTTGGGGGTAGATCTTTCTTAACTAGTTGAAATTCTCAGAGTATTCTTTGTTGAAAAGTCATTTGGAATAGACGTGTGGCTTTTTTCCTTTATCAGTCCAATGCTGAAGAAACTTCACTGCATCTTTTCATTCAATGTTCAGGTGCAGAAGCGATTTGGTCTCATTTGACGCTCTTTATCCAGATGATATCACAAAATTGACTTGTTATGATTAAAGTTTATTCTCAAACTATCTGTAGGGTCCAACCCTTCTTCACGGATTTCTTCTCTCGCATTTGGTGGCACATTTGATTGGAAGCTTTCATGGGTCACAGCCTCTAAAATTCGCTCCTCCATGCAGCTTCTCCATGGAAGAGGAAGTAAATCATTTAGAGGGGTCATTACCCTGGCTTTATATGTTGGAACCTAATTAAGTTTTGGCTTTTGGTTATTTTCTTCCCTTTCTTTTTTTTCCTTTACTCCTTTGTTTTGGATAATATATGACCATGGATAAACCTGTAATCTTTTTCCTAAAAAAATGATGGGGATATATTTTAGGGATAATCTTTTTCTTTTACGTCTTTTGAATCAAGAGGGGTGAATGTCTCCTATTTCTTTTTAGAGAAGTACAAATTACCTTCTTAACTATAGCAAAGATATAGAAATCACTTTTCGATTATAAAGACCATATATTTTCCCCTCCAACTCTTAAAACGGGACATATTAGACCCCCTTGACCACTGTAAAGTGGTTTTGGATTGCTCTACAACCGATTTTACAAGTAGAAGATGGGAGGGAGGGAAGACAGAGAGAGGATGTAAAAGAAGAACCGGGAGATGCACATGTGTATATACTACTCCCTCCGTTCCAAATAATAATTTATTGTCGACTTTTGGATATTCAATTTTACCATTCATCCTATTCAAAAAATATATCTAAAAATTATTTATTTTATTGTGATTTGTTTTATCATTAAACATATTTTAAGCATGACTTATATTTTTCCATGTTTGCACTATCTTTTTAATAAGATGAATGGTCAAAAGACGTTTTCAAAAGTCAACAGTGAACTATAATTTGAAACGAAGGGAGTACACGATAAACTTTGGATGTGTATAGCTAATACGCCAAAACCCACCCACAAAACAGCTAGCCATTTGTCCAAGGGTGTAAAGAGTTGGAGTGAGAAAATATATGGTTTTAGAGTTGCAAGATGAATTTTATACCTTTTCTATAGTTAGGGGTAACTTTTTTTCTTTTCTTTTTTGTACGGTAAAATTTCTCCTTTGGTGGGTGTCGACGGTTGGGATATTGACCCAAGTCAACCAAGATTCTTCAAGGAGGAGATAGAGACACGCCGAACAACCACTTAACAAAGAACGAACAGGAGAGGAGTTTTATCCTGGTTCAGCCTCTCGGAGAGATAATAGCCCTACGTCCGACCTTTCTTTATATCAAAGAGGATTACAAGGTGGAGCTCGGCGAGATCAGCGAGTCTCGGCGAGTAGTATCTAAAAATCTATTGGCGGTGGTCTCTCTAAACGCCGTGGGGCCTGTTTATATAGTCTGAGCAAACCGACCTCTGGGGAATATCGGGTTTGGGCTAACAACGAGATCGTGAACGAACTCGGCGTGCAAATACATCCCGAGGCAGATAAGACATACTCCTAGTCTTGGGGATCACGACTCCTAATCCAATCCGGGAAACCAACGTCCGGATCTTCACGTAGCCGTGCAGAACTCCTGTTCGAGTAGGACTCGAACACGAATCCTACGCCGTTACGCACCGTGCCAGCCAGGAGACTGTTCGGCAGGATGCACATGGGCCTGATAGAACCTTTCAGGGAGCTGGGCCCTGGTAGGCTGTTTGATTGGACCGTCAGGGAGTGGGCCATGGCAATGGGCCGTAATTTTATCCCCGACAGTTAGCCCCCGAGACTCAAGTGGAAGGACTCACTAGAGTGGGGTCTTCTCTTGAGACTCAAGTCACGAAGAGGTATTTTTCCTGCTACAAAGGCGTGCAACAAGTGACCGAGCAGTTCACGGTTCAACGAACAATACTTGTTCGGGACCGAACAAACTTGTCCGGCGCCAAGCAACTCTGTTCGTCGAGCAGAAAACGACATCTGTCAAAGCAGAGTACCGACCCTCGATCGAAATCGAAAGAAGTGAGGTGAATCATCTCCTCGATCTTGAACGTCATCAAGGAGGAATTGGATTCTTAGTAGTGAAGAGCGTACCACCGCATCCGGTAAGATCAGATCTTCCGGGAGAACGAACATAGCAAGTCGCGAGACGGACTCGTGCTGCTGTATCCAGGCATTCAGATGCCTAGGAAAAGATAGGGGAAATAGAGAAACCACCTCTCGGGCTAGAGCTTGCCCGAGGAAATAGAGATTGCGCTCTCGAGGAAATAGAGATTGCGCTCTCGTTATGCTCAGGAGCGAAGGTGATGTGCCCCCAGACATAGATCGTGTGCTAGGAGCAAACAATGCACACGAGGGGGAAGGTGACCCAGTCCCCGAGCGCAGAGCCGGCCAAAAGAACCAGGTAAGGAGATCTAGTCCCCGAGCACGGAGCTCGTTAAAGGAACCAGAAAGTGCGACCAGGCGAAGGCATACCCGGTAGGAGCCCGCGCTCCGGGTGAAGAGCTGCCCGGTGCGAGGTGATCCAGCCCCCGAGCACGGAGCTCGTCGCGGGGACGGATCTGCGCCGGGCGAAGAATCGGTCGCGAGGTGAATCACAACCCGATCGCGCGAACCGCAAGAGAACGTGTGAAATCAACGCTTTACCCATGACGTATTCCTTGCGACAGCGTAGGCGTTGTCTTGGCAAGTGCAGAACCGACGCTTGGAGTGCCGTTCGCGATGAGAATCGCTTACGGTGGGCGAGACTCCGTTGGTGGCACACTACCTTAACTTAGCCGAATCAGAAGGTCGGTCTTAGGGCAAAGGCGAAAATCATAAGCGGGTGAAGTGAATCGGTCCGGGCATGCGCGAGCAAACCCGGAAGAGAGGATCTGAACATCGGCTTTGGTGGGGAAGCTCGGAACCTCGCCACAACCATCACGAGTCGATGTTCCCGTTCGTATTCCCTCGGAAGACAAACAAGAAACGAGCCGCAAGGAGAAAAGAGAGCAAGAACGGGCTCTAAGAAGAGCAAAGCGAGTTTTAGAAAACACGCAAAGACGACCTACCGCACAAGACATAATTTTTTCCGAGTCGTCCCTTGATAGCGTTAGTGTCACCGCGCGAATCGGAACCGACGCCAGAGTGCCGTTGCGATGAGAATCGACTACGGTGGGCAAGACTCCGTTGGTGGTGCATTGCTCCGGATTACCGTGCGGGAAGGACGTAGCATGGATAAAAAAGACGTGTGCGGACAAGTGCAGTCCCGCTGTGGTTAAGACCGCTAATCAGGGAAGGCGATTAGGACCTTAGCCGCAGGCAAAACGTGCGAGGCGAAATCTTATCCGGGCATGGACCCGTGCAGCGTTGGTGTCACCTCGGCGAATGCGGAACCAGCGCTAGAGTGGCCGTTATGATGAGAATCGTTTCTGGTGGGCATGCCCGCGCGATGAGAATCGGTTTACGGTGGGCGAGAACTCCATCGGTGGTGCGGCGCCGGTTAACCGGAGCCGATCTGGTCGTCGCCAGATAAAAGACATGCTCAAGACGCTGGGAGCGCTTCAGAGCGAAAGACCAACGAGGTTTTGAAAACCAACGCTAAGTAAAGGAACCGAAAAACTCGAAAACGTCTGGGGTTGCGAAATTCAGCTCAAGTCCCAACCGACCGAGGAGAGATAGGTCGAGGAGGCGGCGAGCGACTCAAGACCGCCGAAAGCCGCTTGAATCGAGCGAGAGTCGACCGAGCGACTTTTACGCAAAAAGAGCAAAAAAGACAAGGACGAACAGAAACCAAGAGCAAGGCGAATAGCGCTAGAAAGTTTTAAGAAAAACCGTTAGAACGCTTAGCCTAACTCCCCCGTTGTCAGTACCGCTCGAGGACTGAGTTTGCGAACTTGAGCAGTGCACAAGAGAAAGAGCGCCGCTAACCCCTGCAGACGATGCATGAAGACTGAGCTTGCGACTTCAAGCACGTCGTAGAGAGTTAGAGCGACACCGTATCTGATCGACTTGTTCCAAGAACGCTCGTTAACGTAAGTTAGGCGATTCGAAGGTAACCGAACAAGGAAAGTGCCTCTGCCATGGAGGGCTTACGAGAGCGAGCTTTGCCAAGTGGTTGTGCCGTGAGCGGTAAGTGCCTCTGCCAGCGGATGGCTTACGAGAGCGAGCTTAGTCGCGAGGTGGATGCCGTGTTACGCAACTCGAGTTTAGGAACTTGTTGAAACCAGGATATGGGCGGGAAAACCTTTAAGATTGCGGAGCCAAGAGTTATGAAGACCGGACTGACCATCAAGTGTTACGGAGATAGTCCGAGAAGGCGAGTGGTGAGAAGAGACCCGAGAGGGCGCGAATATTCACCGCCAATGGGTTGAACTTTACATGGCGGCCGAGAGACTTGGACGAACTAAGGCGCGAAATTTGAGAAAAACGCGAAGTTAGGAAGCGAAGACCTACACAAGGAACTTACGGGTGGTCGATGTTCCAAGTCTTTGGTCGACTCTCTCCGACATCCACCGCCAGCGAACGGCCCGGGATCCGGAAGGAGTTTTAATCCATCCCGAGCACGGAGCTAGTCGCGGACCACCCCCGAGCACGGAGCTCGTCGCGGAGATCAGACGCGCCGGGCGAAGAGTCGCCCGGCTGGTGATCCAAACCGAGCACGGAGCTCGTCGCGAGGACAGACGCGCCCGGCGAAGAGTCGCCCGGCGAGAGGAGATCCGATCCCGAGCACGGAGCTGGGAACCAGATTCGAAGGCGATCAAGATCGAAGGATCGATCCGATCTGGCGAGGGAAGAGACATCCTGCCTTTTCGAGCCGTAGTCCTCGGGAGAATCTCCTGGTCGCTGATGCTCGATCTGCGTCTCCCCACTGACGGCGCCAAATTGTCGACGGTTGGGATATTGACCCAAGTCAACCAAGGTTCTTCAAGGAGGAGATAGGAGACACGCCAACAACCACGAACAAAGAACGAGCAGAGACGGGGTTTTTATCCCGGTTCGAGACCTCTCGGGAGATAATAGCCCTACGTCCAAATTTCTTTCTTTATATCAAAGAGGATTACAAGGTGGAGCTCGGCGAGATCGGAGTCTCGGTGAGTAGTATGCAAAAATCTATTGGCGGGGGTCCCTCTAAACGCCGTAGGGCCCTGCTTATATAGTCTTGAAAAAACCGACCTCGAGGGAATATCGGTCGGGCTAACAACGAGATCGAATAACGAACTCGGCGTGCAAATACATCCGGCGCAGATAAGACATACTCCTAGTCTTGGGGATCACGACTCTAATCCAATCCGAAAACCAACGTCCGGATCTTCACGTAGCCGTCTGAGAACTCCCTGCTCGAGTAGGACTCGAACACAAATCCTAAGCCGTTACACGCGACCGTGCCGTAGGAGACTGTTCGGCGGGATGCATGTGGCTACGATAGAACCTTCCGGGAGTTTGGCCGATAAGCACATTGATTGGACCGTCGAGGAGTGAAGCCATGTGATGGGCGTAATTTTATCCCCGACAGTGGGCTTGTGTAAAACGCAACTTTCATAGATACCCAAATGATTCTTCTATTAAAAATGAGGCCAAGGAAAAAAAAAAAACCACCTGCAGGTGCTAGCGGCAGACTTTTATCTTGGTGACTGCCAACTGGTTTCGCAACATCCGTGACGAATGAAGAATCATCAGGCCTATCCCAAGTCCCAAGTGCAAGCTAACCGTTCACTCCAATGCCATGCCAATGCCATTAATTTTTACCGTTCCATACTTCCATTCTCCTAGTTTCCTTCTAAACACCTCTCTTTTTTTTTTTTGGACACATTCTAGTAGTAATACTTTCTATGTTGTTTCAACATCTCCATAAGCTAACACCATTTCACAAGCAACGTTCACACAGATCACAAATCCCCTAATTAACGAGACCCAGGGCTCATCCAGTATTATTATCTAAATACTATATCTGGTTACCATCTACTCTTCAGTTTTCTGCACTCTTCAGCACACCAAGTCGAAGTCGGCAATCTTGCAACCCCGCACGTCTCTCTCAAGCGCCGGATCGGCATGGTCGACGGCGAGCGTCGTCACCTCCGCCGCCGCTTCAGGTGCGGCTGGCCGGCGGCTGGGAAGCACCGGAAGGGGTTCTCCGGCGAGCATATGTCCGGCACGAAGACCGCGGCGGCGTCGGTGGCGGCGACGCCGTAGTGCGGGTCCCCCTGCCAGTGGAGGCCGGAGGCCGTCGGCGGCGAGGGGAGCTCCGGCACGGACCAGTGCACCTCCGGCACATGCCCGAAGAAGTCGACCTGCGCGTTAAACGCGGCGGCGCCGGAGGAGGAGGAGCGGCGGTTCGGCGAGCCGTCGTCGCTGCCGAGCTTCGCGCTGTCGGCCTGCGTGCGAAATGCCAGTGGCCGTGCCACTGTTAGATCACTGGACAAGCTAGCTAGCTACAAGAGTAAGCTGCTCGGAGAAACTATCTCGTAGATCATTCATCCTTTCTTTTCTTTTTTCTTTTTTTTTGTGTGTGTTCAGACAGGTAAACAATTTGTCATCTGTCAAAGGCCTCATGTCGCATTCAGGAAACTTTTTAGCTTGCTGCTTCAATGAAGCTTAGATTACAAACTGGTAGTGAATCTAGCCTAATGATCACTTGCTTTGAACCTGTGATCACCTAAATTACTAAATTTGGGATTGATCACCTAAATTACTACTAATTTTGGGATGGATCACCAAAATTACTGATTAGTATTCCAAACTTGCACTACCTTCTTACCAAAGACCGAAATTAGCACGAGATGATGCGTGCTACGTATGTTAAGCAAAGCAAAAATCTCAATTTTGAGTACCAATACAGCATCAATAAGATGTGAAAATTTGTGAGCTTCAGTGCTGATGATGAGAGATTACTACGGACCTTGGACGTGCCATTCTCGGTGAGCCCGAAGCCGGCGCTGAGCTCGGCGAAGCCGAAAAACTCGTCCAGCGGCCAGTCGGGCATGCCGCCGGCGGCGACACCTCCGAGGCCGCCGAAAACAGGGGAGCTTCCGGCGGCGACGGGCCCTCGCGGGCTCCGCTTCGGCGGGGTCTTGCTCACCACCGGCTTCAGCGGCCTCAACGGCGGCGAGCTGAACTGCTCGTCGACGGCCGACCAATCGGGCAGGCTCCCGGTGATGCCGACGTCCGGGCCGGCCGCCCAGTCGATGTCGTCGTCGCTGTAGAGCGGCGTCGGGCTGCCCTTCTTGGGGCACGGCGGTGGCTGCAGGGGAGCAGCCGCCGCCGTCGCCGAGGCGTGGGGCGGCGACTGCTCCGGCTCCGGCTCCTGGTCGTCGGGCTCGAGGCCGACCTGGACGCCGGTGAGGAGGAACCTCCGGTGCGCGGAGACGAAAGCGTTGGCGGTGTGCACAGCCATGTCGCAGCCCCGGCAGAGCAGCGCGCGGTCCTCCACGCAGAAAAAGTAGGCGTGGCAGTCCTGGTCAGCAAGAAGAGCCAGGAACAGAGGACTCGTCAGTACCCCCAGATGACCCGCGAAAGAAGAAAAAAAAAGTGATCTTTTCCCTCGCCGGAGACAAGAATAATACCTGGCATATGTCGCAGCTCGGCGGCGAGACGGCGGCGGCGGCGGCGGGGGAGGGGGAGAGGAGGGGGAGGCGGTGGTGCTTGCCGGCGAGACGGTTGGCGGCGTGCACGTCGCGGTCGCAGCGCGCGCAGAGGGCGGCCTCGTCGGCGCAGCAGAGCACGCGCGCCTCCGCCGCCTCGCACGCGGAGCAGAGCACCTTCATCGATCCCCCCGAGCGAGCGGCCCGCTCACCACGCGGCCATCGCCGGAACGTACGGCCGGCCGGCTAGGACGGGGAGGGAGAAGAAGAAGAGGAAGAGGGCGAGATGGCGGCGTTGTGGATAGAGGAGGAGGAGGAGACGGTGGTGGTGGTGGTGGGGTTTTGTCGCGTGGGTGGCGCGCGGTTGGGAGGTGAGGAGGGGGGCGCGGGACTGTGCGAGATATTATCATGGGCGAGGCGGCGAGAGGGGAGGGAGGACGGAGGTGACATGGCGCATCGGCGCGTGGGAATTGGGGATCGGAATTGACCGGCCGGGGGGCGACGCGGCGGGCTCCCATTCGCCGAGACGCGGCGGCCACCGCTCCACTTCCCCCCGCTCTCCCGCCGCCGCGGTGAAAGACGACGTCACCTCCCGGACCTGCTGACGGACTAATGGGTGTTACCATGGCAGGGTTGATTATGCCGTAAATTCTGATGGGGTCATGTTGTTCATCGTTTTTAAACTAGATGCTAAATAAGGTGATGACAGATGGATTTTTTCATTTCTCAAACCAAATAAATAACCGATCAATTCACCGTGTCAAGTAATTTAAGGGTGAAAACGAGTCGAGTTTGAGCTAGTCGATAATGGCATGAGCTGAGTTGAGTCCGAAGGTATAATAGAGCTACAAGCTAGGCTTGGCCAGTTGAAAGCTCACCAGCAGATCGCGAGGGCTTGCGAGCTTGAGAAAAGGCTGTTATTGTTGCATGGAGGGGAAAAGGTCAATTCGCTAGGAGGGCCTGTCGTCTGCCGTATGTGAAGGAGGGGTGGAGAGTGATAGCCGGAGGAAGTTGAAAGGCTGTCACGAGAGGTGATGAGTAGAGGTGGTGCCTACTCGATTATTTTGATGGGTGAGGAGACCGGAAAGGGAAGAGAGATGAAAGAAAGGGAAATAAGGGTGTCATAGATTGAAAAGGATGAGTTTGTGTGACTAGTGTTTAGCTTAATTTGCTAAGATTGACCAAGCCACGACCGAGCTTGTGCCAGCTGACTCGGTTCAGTGACTGAGCTGGGAATTGGGCTTGGCTCGTGTCCGAGCCCAAGTCAAGCTGCGACCAAGATGAGCCCAAACAGCTTGCGAGCTACGAGTTAAAATGCCACCCCCTAGTCTCCAGGCTCCACTACTTTATTTTTTGACCTATATACAAATCGAATGTCTTATTTTTTAGGGAAAAAAAGACCCAGTTACACTAAAGTAAAGAAAAAAGTTGTTGTGTTTAAAACCAAATATTGCGTCGAAACGGCCAAAATGCTACACTAATCAATTTTGTGCAAAAAATATTGTTGTATTTTAAACCAAAATTGTGCCAGATTGAACATTGTTGCAGTGTATTAAACCAAACGTTGCAGTGTGTTAAACCAAATGGTCGCAGTATGTTAAATCAAATGTTGCAGTATTTAAAATCAAAATGTTGCATCAAATCGAACGTTGTTGTCGTATGTTAAAACAAATGTTTGCATTATGTAAAACCATATGTTGCAGCAAATCAGGCATGTTAAACCAAAAGGTGTTGCAAAATATTAAAATCAAATGTTTCACAAGAGCAAATAAGATTTTTCAATACTCAATGTTTCAAGCCAATTTTGGAGGTCACCTTCTTCCCCAATTCGGCCATCTCCTCCAATATCCGTCATTTTCTCCAAATCCCGGCCATCTTTATTTCATATTGGGCATGAGATAGAGAGATGGGAAAGAAGGTAGATCTGGCACGTAGAGCGAGAGGAGGGTACAAATCCAGCATGGAGAGAGAGTTTATGTACCACCTTGACACACATACGTACCACTCACCATGAGAGAGTGGGGGGGGCACTCAGTGAATGGCACCACCGAGCAGCGTCGTCTGCTGTTTGATGGAGAGAGAGAAGGGGAGGGGGTAGAGAGAGAAAGCGCAACGGGCGGCTGAGTAAAAGTCAAGAAGCTAGGAAGACGGGAGACATGAAAAGGGGAGGGAGAGACGCAAACAAAAATGGAATCGAGTAACAGGAATTCTTTTCTACGGTATCCCGTCCGGGCGAGATCCGGACTGGATCTGTCCCCGCGCCCAGCGCCCAGCGCGCGCTCGAGGAGGAAGAAGGGAGGAGGAAGAAGGAAGGAGGAGGAGCTGACCTCGCCGTCGCCGCCGTCGAGCTTGCTGCCGCCGTTTCGGGTTAGGGTTAGGGAACATTTGGGTTCCTCGGGGTTTAGAGGGAGGTCGGGAGGCGGCGGACCGGCGGTGGGGGGGCTCGTCGGGGCGGCAGTAGGCGCGCGCCGGCCGGGAGGGGCGAAGGTGGTCGGCCGGCGGTGGAGGGGACCGCCTCACCTCGGGTTAGGGGGCGGCGACGAGTGGCGGAGTGGCCGGCAATGAGCGCCGCCGGCCGGGAAAGGAGAAAGGAGGCGGCGGGCGGCGGGGTGTCTTGAGCAAGCGGAGGCGCGAGGAGGCGGCGGAACGAGGGCGCGAGTGAGGTGGGGAGGCGGGGACACGTGGCGGAGGGGGGAGCTATCCTGTCGGGGGGTGGGTGGGATGGGATCCCGTTCCCCAATCACCCCCATCGAGTAAAATCATGTGTTATCCACGCATGTAGACGGCGCGCGCCCGTTCATATGTGTGCGTGCATAGGGAGCGTGTACTTGGCCAGGTGGTATCTGACATGTAGCCTAAGAGCGTCAGGTCCGTGGAATACAATTGCGGACAATTTTTCGTTCCTTATAACGATTCAACAGAGTATTTATTTCAGTTTCTAAATTTAGAGACTCCCTCTCTCCTATCTTTATATCTTTTCAAGGATAGAGGCTATATATGCTAGAGAGGATGAAAATATAGAAAAACAAATAGTGATTTAGAGAAAAGATATAGAGAACGAAATATGAAGATCCTGCTGCGATCCTCTAAGCATCGTAATAAGTCCTGACTCGTGCCCCTCGTATTTTTATTTTTTAAATAAATATTAAGGATCCATTCGGCACAGCAAAAAGGAAATTAGTTTTCGCTCGGTTGATATATATGTGATACGTGAGTGTAGTGCCCACTTGCCAATGAGATCTGATATTCATCTGACTATCAAATAGAGTACTTCTACTCGGTGTGGCGCTGAAGAACCATGCTCCACGCGCCAACTATATGAATACTCAAAGAAAGATTGATGTCAGCAAAAGAGTGGATTATTATATCACGCATAGGTTATTGTATGATTGTAACCTACTTGCTCCTGCATTAAAATCTATATATTATATCATCCCATCTCAAATTCTAGTCTCATCTTGAGAAATGGGTCTTTTTTATATCTAGTACACTTAATTAAAAGGTGCCTTGTAGCACGGCTGCCCCAGCTCCACCACCCTATTACTCATCTCAAATTCTAGCCTCATTTTGGAAAATGGACAGTGGTCGTCGTCCTTAAATTCCTTTGATCTCAAGTCAGGAGTGAAGTATATAATTCCATAGACAACCTTCTAGATTCAACATGAACTCAACAATATTCTAGTTTCAACCGTGGCATATATACAGAGCAGAAATACAATGGCATTGGTATGATTCTGGACGATGGAAAAGCGATATTCCTACCGTTTGATCGATGCATGCATGGAAGGGCAGGGTGATATTTCCAAGGAAAGCAGCGAGGTGGTGACCACGGCGCCACTGGCTATCCAGATAACGGTCGGTCCTTGCCCTTTAGCGCGGCAAGCATGGGCGGCCACTATTCCGTAATGCAAATTCCTTTTCCTACCTCCCCTCTCGTCAAATGCATGCGCTATCTGAACCTTTTTTTTTTCGCCATTTGCCTAGCTCTTGCAAGTTGCATCTTGTGATATTTTTGCGCGGGCAAATTCGATGATAACGACTCAACTTTTCAGGTTCTTTTTGTTTTCTTTTCGCGAGATATGGGGGACACTTTGTTTTAGAATATATAGTACACACATGAGTGATATTTTCCATGCATAGAGACTTATACGATGGTTGATATGATCATCACTATTATATCTATAATGTAGGACATATGATCTATGTAAAAATAACCATAAATACGATTTGAACAATGTCATTGCGTGCTTAGTTGACCTTTCAATTGTAAACGAGCCAATCATATATATGCCTTCAAAAGTTCAAAGCTTGTGAGAAAGTGCTTAGATTTTTTTTGTTTTTTTTTTTGTTTCTGTAGGCTGAGATTTTCTTTCTTTATTTCTTTTAAAAAGTAAAATGGTAATCAGTTATATATAAGCACTTAGTTAACGTAGATATATAGATATTCCCATGTGTATTTAGTAGATAGGGACTGATGCAGATCAGAAGTCAATGCAGTATGTAGGAGGAATGGAGGAGCCCCTTAAACATAAGTTAGGTTTTCAGTTGCTTTCGCGTACGTGATTACGGAGCACCGAGCACATGCCACATTTTAGTTTGTAGCACGCGTCCACGCGCAATGCAATTCAAAGTCTTGCCAACGACTTCACGTACTCTTTCACACTATTAAAAGGAAAAAGGCGCTGTGTAGTAATTAACGAGTACTGTATACCATCCTTAATTCATTTTTGTTTGGGTCAAATTGGAGTAATTAGGATTAGTTATTAGGTCGCTGAAAAGAGTACAGCAGTCGGCCGGTTTTGCGACACAGACCTCTCTGTATGCGTAATGTACAAACAGGGATGTTCAATGATATATATATAACAACTAGACCTGCTCATGGATATACCGGCCTGACGTATCTGAGCCGATCGACCCAATCCGGTCTGAACAGTACACTAGGTGCGGGTTGGTCTCGATTTGAAGCCCGGTCGTCGGGTTGGGTCAGGTTCGGGTCCAAAAAAATTATGAAATTAATCAGCCATGCAGGTTCAGGTTTTCGTGTTTCAGGTCGGTTTTCAGGTTTCAGGTCAAGTTCGGGCCAAGATTTGTGACCCGGTGCACCGGCTCGGGTCGGGCTCGGGCTCGGACCGGCTGATTTTTTGTCGGATTTTAGAATACCTGACCCGAATCTGTCTGAACCCGATAAATGATCAGGTCTAATAACAACGGTGAACCACAATATTGCGGTGTTGTTAGTTTGTATTTATTTAAATTTGATACGACCTTTTTATCGACAAATGATGTCATCTAATTTAGGGTTTGGTTAGCGGAGGGTGATTCTTACCTCGGGTTAGCTTTGGAAATTAAGGCTATGGTTTGGTGTTTAGGGTTCCTATTCCGAGGCCCTGGGTTATGGTTGGAAGAAGGGGGGGTCTAGGTGGGTCTATATTGCAGTAGAAGCGCCTCAAAGGTCGGTTTAAGGGTAGAAAACATATTAGGACTCCTAATCAGATTCTGGGTAGAATTCAAAAACCTCCTCTTCAAATTCTCTGGATAATACGCCTCAAATACAGGTTGTAGGTTATATATCACTCTAGAATTGTTGGGGAATTTTCCTACTCGTATTCCTCGTTATTTCATGCAGTGGAATCCTAGGTATTTTGGGACTGACTAGGCTAATCCGAATTTCTGAAGTCACACAAAATTAGGAAAATGAGTGGATCCGACTTGGTTATCTAGCGAACTTGGGCTACGTGCTAAGCACTGCCTAAGCACTATTTCTAAAGTTAGGACTTGACTGAAATAACTAATAGAACCTTTTATAATACATATAATAATAATAAATATTAAATATATAGTCAAATTTATTTATTTATTTTTTAAATAAATGACTCCCAGTAATTTTACTATGACGTCACAGTATCGCACATACACATATGGTCCGTGTTGGAATCAAACCCCAGCAAATTAAATAATTAATGACCCATCCTGCCTGCCAGGTGGGCCCAGCACGGGGAGCAAGAGGTGCCCATGCATGCATATATGGAAATATCGGAGCTTGGCCGGCCGGCGTCAGCCGGATATCATGAGACAGATCCGGTGCCCAGTGCCCGATCGATCGATGGCTGGCTGGTGCCTTTGGTGATCGCACACGCCGCATATGTACCAAGCAGAAGAATGTAGAAACAAGAATCCAGAAGCACGTCGCCGTCGTCGATCGTCGCCGTCGCCGTCGCCGTCGCCGGAGCTGATGGGCATACGGACGGATATATGCACCGGGGAGAGCTGGCTGAAGCGAGCAAAAGGCTTGCGTACTGCCATGTATAGCCGTGACCGGGGAGAGGAATTAAGCATGCATGATCCTGGCTGTACGAGCTGGGTGCATGTCGATAAAAGCCAAATAATGAGAGGTTTTCGAGGTGGCATGCATGGAAGCTCGTTCAATGTGGTTCTTTTAGTTTTGGAAACATGTTCTAATTAAGTTTTTTGAGAAACGAGATAGACAAATGATTGTCTTTAATTAGAATTGTTCTCTGGATTAATTGTTTAAGCACCACGCCCAACAAACTGCCTAAACCCTTCTCCCTGAAAAAAACGCTTTTGCTTGCTTGCGGTCAGTCGCCTGCCGTTCGCCGTGCTCTCGCCGACGGCTGGGTCTGCGAGGGCAGGCGCCTGCATACAGCCGCTTCCAAAAATAATACAACTAATTTGGTTGTTAGAAAATTTTACCCCAATCGAGCTTTTGTAGTTGTTGGCATATATGACCACCAAAATGTTAATAATTTTTGTTACCATTAGATTGGACAATCATTGACAAAGAAATTAACTAGATGGCAAAAATTACTATGAAGAGATGAAATTATGATATTTTATAGGCGGCGTCGAGGCTCGCTTGATTTGATTTGTTTTTGTTAATTTTGATAACAGACTTTGAGATTTTTGATAAAAGAGAGAGAGAAGTCAGTGCTTGTCTTTAGAAACATCCACAGGATTAATTCGTTTCTAAGGACCATGTCTAACAAACTATCTAAGCCATCCCTTTGATCTCTATTGTGCCTTATCAATGATTAGTGTGACCATGGAAAGGTTAATGATTTCGTACCCAATGAATTGGTCAGCCATTAACAAAAAAATGAACTAAGATGACAAAATATATCAATGAAGTGAGAGAAAATCTAAACAGAAGATAATTTTGATCAACACTATCAACAATTGTTAAGACAAGCATCGGGAATGGGCTGTGAACTAAGCACACCTATAATCTATCTTGAATGATTGGTATCTTCCTCTTCTCTGTCTATATAATTTTGCGGGGAAATTGCTTTTTTGCCACTCTCAACTAGGGGTGGAAACGAGCCGAGCTTGAGCGAGCCAGGTCAGGCTCGTTCGTGGCTCGCGAAGCATCCGAGCTCATGAAGAAGCTCGGCTCGTGTTCATTTTATCTCACGAGCTGAAAACTCAGCTCGGCTCGAGCTCGTGAAAAGCTCGAGTCAGCTCGTGAGCGCTCGCGAGCTTTTCATACTTCATCAAAAATACATCTAAACAATCACTTATAGCTTTATGCTACCTACCTCCATGGATCCAAGGACTGGGGGGCGACGGCTTCTGCAAGGAGCCAGGGAGTCAGGGGCTATGGGGGGCAGGGCGGCCGGAGTCAGCGGTGAAGCGAGGAAGAGGGCTGGGCGGACCTCTTGATGGAGCGGAAGAGGCCGGCGGCGGCGGGACGGCGCATGCGGTCAAGGAAGTCGTAGAAGTCTACCCGCGATGCCGGCGACGTGGGGCTCTCCATTTGCGCCGCCGCCGCTGCAGCCTGCTCCTTGGGAAATGGAATCAAAGACCGAGAGGACTCGGAGCCGCCAAGGCCAGGCCCAAGCTGCGAAAAGAGCAGAGATCAACTGTGCTGTGACTCTATGGGGGGCGGCGGGGTGACATCAGGGAGGCGGGCGGCGAGCTGGCGGCGGGAGGACTGGGAGCGGGAGGGCGACGCGATTTGGGATTGGGAGGCAACGCAATTTGGGAAATTGAGAGGACTGGGCGGACTGGGTGATTTGGGATTTGGGAAGAAGGGGAATTGGGAGTCGGGACTCGGGACTTTGCCGACTGGGCTGCCGGACTCATGGTGGCGCTGGGCACAGCTAGTGGGCTGTGACTGCCTTGATGGCCCATTTATCAGAAGTTCATGAGCCACTCATGAGCAGTGAGATCAGGCTCGGCTCGGCACGTATAATGTCACGAGCTGAAAAATGTGTTCAGCTCGTGCTCGTTTTGTTACGAGCCGAGCACGAGCCGAGCCTGGGACCGAGCCGAGCCCGAGTTGCTCGCGAGCCTCGAGCTAAAGTTCCAGCCCTACTCTCAACATTGGCCCTAAGAGGTCATCCAATAGAGTGACAAAAAAGGAATTTTCTGATAATTTTACAGTTAATTTAAAGATGTAGAAGCTATATATGCTTTACAAAAGTTTCTAAAAGGGTAAAAATACATCTCGGATGAAATTTTAGTATTGCTGTTGGAGAGATGATTCCCCGCCGCTTAGTTTGTCACCCCTGACGCAGTGACTCGAAAAGGACAGAGGAATCTTTGGCATGTTCCCACCTGGCTGACCAGTACGTGGCCACTGGCCAGTGTATATATTTCGTGTTCCTCCTATCGACAACACACGCACAGAGGGGGCTGAAGTGGCCATCCATGAGATCTCGATTCTCGACTGCTTTGTTTCGCGGGATTACACTAAGCCCTGGCCAGTATGTCGCATTGCATATTAATTGGCCTGAAAGAAACAAGCATGAATGGTGTATAGACGGGTTTTCACCTGGAATTCTTTTACATACTCCCTCCATTTTTTTAATTGATACATTTGACTTTTCTACATGTATTTGATCATTCCTCTTATTAAAAAATTTTATGCAAACATACAAAAAAAAATAAGTCATGTTTAAAGTACCTTTATCGATAAAACAAATCACAACGAAATAAATAATATTTACATAATTTTTTTGAATAAGACGAATGATCAAATGCGTGTCAAAGTCAAAGGCGTCAAACAAAAAAGAACGGAGGGAGTACATATTAGGGATATATTTGGTTGCGCACTTGCGCACATTCGTCTCACGAGCTTATGCAAAAACATTTATAGATGGCAATCGGGTGAATATCTTCGGGTAATCTTGTTCAACCCAAATCCGAAATCCGAATAGTTGACTCAAATCCAAACCTAAACCCGAAACTTGTCTCGGACACAAACACACACCCATACCCTAACTCGATGGATACACGAAACCTGAAATGATTCAGCACAAAACATGGCAAATTATAACTCATGGCTGCTAGGGCGTGATGCTGGAGGTGGAGGGGGCGGGCGGCGGCGTGGTGCCGAAAGCAAAGGGGCGGGGTGACAATGGGAAGGGGCGGGGCGAGGCGACAGCTTTATGCTGGAGACGAAGGGTTGGGGCGACAACGTTGTGTAGGAGGCAGAGGGGTGGGGCGGCGACGGCGTGTTGGAGGCGGAGAGGCGGGACATAGCCGTGTTGGAGGATGTACGACGGTGAGGTGGAGGCTAGGCATGCTGGAGGCTGGACAACGACGAGGTGGAGGCTGGGTGATAGATGACGGCTACGAGGTGGAGGCAGGGAGGGGTATATCTAGAGTAGGATGGCAGCTAGGCTATGGCATGTGGGGGAGATTGAGAAAGATGCTAGGGTTTTTGTTTCTCACTATATATATCATGCACTACAGGAATCCGCGACACTGTGGTCGGCCCAAATCCACAGTGTCGGCGGCCCAAAAACTGGCCGGCATAAGACCTCCTATCTCGGTGGCATATGTTCTGCCGCCGACATAGACCCTCCACACCTCGCGCTCTCGTTAGGACTTAGAATATTTTTGAACTCCCCGAGCTCTATGTCGGCGGTATATATAATGCCGCCGACATAGCCCCCCTACCCCACCCCTCCCAGTCCACGCGCGCGAAATTTTGAAATCCCGAGCGACGCTCTGTGTATATGCCGCCGACACAGACCCTCAACCCCGCGCCCCGTCACGCGAGTTTAACGGCCATGACGGCTCCGTCGCACCGTGGTCCCACATGGCAGTGAATGCCTAGTCACTGCCATGTGGGCCATAGAGTACATGGCGGCCTCGGAGTCACCTATGTCGGCGGCATACACAATGCCGCCGACATAGGGCCATAGTGATTGAATGGCATGTCGATAAGTCTGATTTGCCCACAAATTTTCTTAGAACATGAACTAAAGCTAATATCAATTTTACATGGGTATTTTGGTGTAAGCATGTGCTTTTATTTCGATGGTTCGTGTGTAAATGGCATGTCGATTGGATTTATTACCATGTGATAACGATCGATTTACCGCCGGTATTTTTTGCGCACGCCAGATATTGCAAGAGCACTAAAAAGTTTCTTGGGCATTTAGGATTTAGTATGATTTTTTTGTGTTCATATAAGTCTCAATTGAACAACAGGTGTTGTCAAAATGTTTTTTCGGTTCGAGTACCCCTTTTATGTGAAAGGTGATCGATATCGATACAGGTAACCCAACAATCGTTTTATGAAACATCATGGCGTAAAAATGTTGCCATGCGAACACGAACATGTAGAATGTGTTAGTAGGTGTAGTGTAAACTCAATTATATAGGCCAACCCAATTAAACCACTCCAGATAGGCGGTTATTGTTTGAAAAGGCGTGCGGGGGAGGCTCTGTGTCGGCGGCCATATAGAACGGCCGCCGACATTGGTGTGGGAGGGCTCTCGATCTCGGCGCCATTTAAATGCCGCCGACACCTTGAATATAGTCACCATCCCTGTAGGCCTAAGTTTGAGAAAGTGCCGTTGGAGGGCCTATGTCGGCGACATTTAGTTGGCTCTTGACATAGGGTAAGGATAATACCCCACCCGTGTGCCTCGCTCCTCACACCGTGCCTCCTCACACCCGGCCTGCTCCCACGCGCCTCGCCCGCCCGCCACCACCCCCCCCTGCCGCCTCATGCCCGTGCCCGCCCTTGCCTCCGCCCCTTGCCCCGCCGCCTTGCCTCCGCCACCCTCTGCCTCGGCCTCCCTTGCCGCCCTCTACTGCCCGCCCAGCGCCGCTCTCTGCCTCCGCCGCCGCCGCCGCCCAGCCCGCCGGCGCCAAGCCCTAGGGTCCGCCATCCCAGCGCCTGACCTCCCGAGTCCCTGGCCCGCCTCGGCGTCCCTCGAGCCTCCCGCTGCCTACCCCAACGGTCCGGCCTCCTCTCCTCCTCCTCCGGCCGCCACCTCTTCTCCCACACCGCCGGGACCCTCCTCTGGTCCCGCTGCCCTACACCGCATCCAAGACTGTCGAGCCGCCTCCCACAAAGCAGTACTCCTCTTTTCCTTAGTGTGCTATGTAAATTGGCTATTTGTGTACCGACGACGCTATTTAGATGTGTTACTTAATTAATTGTAGCTTGGTTAGTGGATTGTAGTTAGTTAGATGTTTTAATTAGCTGTGCTTAATTAGTTTAATGCACGAGTTAGATTTTTAATTAGCTATGGTTGCTTAATTAGATGGTATGTCGATATATGGTTTAAAAACGCGTGAACGGAGCCAAAGTCAAACCCGCTCGGGAGCGCGACATTTTCGTAAGGGACACGGACGGTGATTCGTCGTGTTCCATTACGAGGTGTCGTTCTTCCGAGCATCCACGTTCGGACAGCCCACGGATGTTGGTTTGGGTATGGGGTCGTTGGCCACACGAGGTGCACGGTTCGGAGTTTCGATCGCATAACCCCGCTGCTTCTCCTTGTGCATAATATAAGCGATGCGTCGTGCCGTCGTTGCCTTTGGGGGATCTGCGGGTTATCTTGCCGAATTCGACCGTCGCCTCCGTGGCTACTACGACCACCGTACCAAAACCAACATCCGTGGGTGGGTAAGCCCTCCTATTTAGCTAGACAAAGACTGTTTTCGTAGTGCAATAAACTGTTTAAATGGCAGTGGAGTTTTGATAAATTGTTTGAATGCTTTTACTTATTGAATAGATCTATGGTCTTAGGTTGTAAATGCATGTATACCATGGAGAGTTTGGATAAATTGTTTAGTTACTTTACTTGTTAAATGTATGTGTAGCCTTGAAACGTAAATTTATTAATATACATGTAGTAGTTAACCGATGGAAGATCGACGGTGGATGTACGATGGTTGGAAGAAGTCTGGACAGCACACGAACAAGTGGTATGATAAAGCCGAAAAGTTCGTTGAGGATGCTTTTCGAGGATTGCGCAACACTGCAAAAGTGACTTGTCCGTGCGCTAACTGTTCGAACACGAAGAAGAGGTCGAAGAGGGATATGACCGAGCATCTCTGTAGGCACGGTTTCAAACCAAACTACTTTGTCTGGATCTTTCATGGCGAGAGGAAGCGTCGGGCGCCCGTGCCTAGCCCTATTGATTTTGGGGAGGGGCACGACGAAGTGGAGCCCGACAGATTTGACGAGCTAACGGACGATTTGTGTAGGGCTTTTGATCTATCTCCCGAGGAAGAGGCGGAGCCCCTTGCTCAGAAATTTGAGAAGCTCCTTGAGTTTGCCAAGGAGCCGCTCCATAGTCATACCGATGTGACCGTGCTCTCGGCAGTTTCGCGGCTAGTGGCGGTGAAGACCAAATACAATCTGTCGGCCAATTGCTTCAATGACTTGTGCAAGCTTCTGGATAGCCTGCTTCCGGCTGGGCACAAGATGACTCCAAATCTGTATGAGTCGAAGAAGCTTCTGAGCGTGTTAGACATGCCGTGTCCAAGAGGAACAGAGAAAATAGAGAAGTCGGGGCTGAAATGTGCACCACCTACATGGGTGGCCTCGGCATGGGTCACGTGGCACGAGACTTGGTGAGGACATTCATCTTCTATACTTACAATTTATATATTTGACAAGTTTTAATATGTCAATCTTTTTTCACATAGGAGGCTGCGTCCGGGGTTGAGCCCTCCGGATTCGCCGTGTGGAGGAAGGCACACACGCCACGTGTGCTCATGACGGGACACGACCACCGATCTTGCCAAACGCCAGGAGAAGGATGTAAGTAACTAACTATTTTAGCTTGTTCACACCTGCTCGACACTTTCTAACTAATCAATGCCATCTTATTTGTTCGCAGGACGCATATGTTGCGGCCATGCGGGCGAAGCACGGTGAGGAGTGTGACCCCGTCAACACGACAGCTGACCCTGTGCTTCTCTACGACGAGTTTGGTGGGAGGGCTCACGGCAAGTATGGCATGATGAACTCCGTCATCGATCCCACAGCTGCATCGCCCGAGGTCGAGAACACGCCGACAATGAGGGAGCCGCCGCGCCTCACCGGAAGCCCATGCCAAGCTAATCGAGGAATTGACACAAAAAACTACGGCTGACGAGCAACGACGGCAGGAGGCGGATCGGGCAGCGCAGGAAAGGGAGGCGGCAACAAGAAGAGGATGGACTTCCTCGAGAGTCAGAATATGTACATGATGCAATACTTGCAAAGGGTAATTGAAATATCATATCCGTATCTATATCATTGTCGTTATCCTTCCTTTAGATGCTAACATAGACATATTTATATATTCGCAGGCATTCCCGGGCGCGGGGTCGTCCAGTCAAGGCCTAGTATCTCCTCCTTCACAGTTCGCCTACACGCCGTCGCAGGGGTCGCCACCGACATAGCCTGGCGCTTTCCCATATCGCCTCCTCCCTAGATGTTTGATTCCCTTGACGTCGAGGCCTTCCCTAGGGTATGTATTTACGCCTAACATTGTCTTAAGAGCACACAAATGGATAAAGATTGTGACATACATGGTTCCTCCGTTTTTGCAGGTGTCCGGCTCAGCAACGTCTGCTCATGCACAGAATGTGCAGCAGGGAGGCGACCACAGCGCCACGGCCTCCCGGCCGATCGGTTCGTGGACACACTCTTGGCGGATCACAACCTCTCGGCGGTTCGCAGAACCATTAGTCTTTTTCTATTACGCACTTGTCGATGATCTATGTTATATTCATATGACATGTTGTTTGCCTTTTGAGAACTATATGACATCGATATGGACTTATATATGTGTTGTCGTTTCATTATGTATAAATGTGGAGGCTATATGCTGTTTCGTTATGTATATGGAGATTAGACGCCAGTTGGTCATCTATGTCGAGGCATTGTGCCATTTGGTTCATATATGGGGTCAATTTTTGTTTTGTATGGATATGCTTGTGGTGTGCTCGAAAAGATGTGAATTCGAGCACGGAAGTATGTGTTGTTGATGTGTGCCAAATTTGAGAATGACATTCTGTTGGGAAATGTCTTTTTTTGCAGGTTAAAACTGAGTTTTATAATAAATTACAGCAGAATTTTTTTTTTGCTGCTCTAATACCTATGTCGGCGGCATATATAAGTACGCCGACATAGGTCCCCTTCAGGGCAGCCGGGAGAGGGCCGTGCGACGCCACCTATGTCGGCGGCCTTAAAGATGCCGCCGACATAGGCCTTGATCAACGTCGGCGGCAGTACATATGCCGCCTATATAGGCCTTGATCAACGTCGGCGGTCTTACATATGCCGCCGACATAGACCTGCCACGTGCCCTCTCCTCAATGCTGGTGTGGACCCCACCTGTCAGGATGCCGTTAGACGGCGCGGGCCGTCATGGCTGAGCTATGTCAACGGCCTAGATATGCCGCCCACATAGGTGGCCGCTGGGGCTGGTTGCCCTAGATGCACTATTGTCGGCGGACTTGTCGACGTAGGGTAGCTATGTCGACCACGGGGCCTCGTCGGTAAGATGTCGTGACCGACGGCACGACATAGATCTATGTCGACAGCGTTATGACCTATGTGGTCGGCTTTTGCCGACCACACTGACCTGTAGTGATGGAAGATGGACCCATATATCAGTGGGTAAATTTCGATAACCATGGGTACGAAATCAAACTTAGATCCGAACCCGATAATTTTGGGTACCCGAACCCAATTACCCGTAGATAAATTCGGGTACAATCTGTGATCCATACTAGTACCCATCGAGTCAGCTATCCACCGGATCGTTTTTCTGCCATCCCTAAAAACAATATACTAACCGTTTCTCCCGAGCCAGGCCACAACAGCAACCTGAGGGAGCAGAGCGACACGCATCGGCGAATGGAGCAGCATGGAACCGATGACTTCAAGGCCACCGAATCTGGTGGCGATGAGGTTCGGGAGGCTCGATCCAATGGCGACGTAGATTAGAGACGCTGGATCCGACGGCGTTGTGGCTTGGATACGTCGGATCCGACGATGCGACTCGAGGATGCTTAATCCAGTAATGACGGTGGTCCGAGAGGCTAGATTCGGCGGCAACACAGCTTGGGACATTGAATTTAGTGGCGGCAATCTCGGGGAGGACGGAATCGATGACGATGTTGCTCAAGGACATCGAATTCGGCATTAGCGACGCTTGGGGACGCCGACTCCGGTGGCGGCGACGGTTGGGGATGCCGAATTTGACGGCAACGTAGCTCGGGGATGCTAGATATCCGAGGAGGAGAAGATCGCCATAGCTAGGAAACGACACAGCTAGGAAGAGTCGGTGTGTGCAGGCAACCAAACATTGGGGCACTTGGCTAGGTTGAGGCGATGCAAGATAAACCAAACAAACCCCTGGCTTTGGCGAGGCTACTCTCGATCGAGCCTGTATGTTACCTGCTCATCTAAAGAGGCTCTCACATAAAAATACACTACTATGATAATATAAAAAATTAAATCAATCTGAGTCGTTAGACCAAGCGAATTTTGTGGTTCATATTCATTTTTATTCTTTTTGTGTAAATTAATTTTTTTCTCTTCAACCGTCACCGTGAAACCGCTCCTAATCACGTCTGAAGTCACTTGATTGTAAAACGTGTTTATTTTCAAAATTTTGGGTTCCAGGTCAAAAATCGTCAAACAAATATTGAAAAATTTTTGGATGCCAGATCGATTTTTTTTTTTTGAAATCGATGATAAACTAATATCGATTGAATTTGAACTTCAAATTAAAGTTAGCTCGGCTTAAAACCCTAATTTGCTTGATATTACTCACGGAGCCACGCCGAACCCTGTTTGTGCATGTCCCCCACATCTTAAGGAATTATTATCACATGAAATTCCTTTGCAGTAATTCTACATATAAACACCTCTGAGTAATAGGACTTTTTTAAAAGTTAAATTCCTCTACGTTTTCTTTTCAGTCAAAGAGTCTGGGTTGCACAAATATACACCTAGTTTTTATTTATAAATTGGAAGAAGTCCAATTTACCTCCCTTAACTATTACGGAAGTTCATTTTTCCTCTCTCAACTTATTTGTGGCCGCTCGATGCAAGATTGGACAGTCAGATCTCACCCATTTAACACAGAGGGAGGAAAAGTGAACTTTTTCAATAGTTGAGAGAGACAATGCGGACTTATTCCTTATAAATTTCTACCGACGTATGAGGTAGAATATACTTCTCGAGTTCGCGTGTTGGTAGATTAGCTAAATTCGTTCGTACAAAGTCACAGGCCAGATCGCCCGGCCCAGCCCGGCAGGGGGAAGTCGCTTCAGCCCACTATTCCCAGAAATTCCTGCGTTCCGTCGGTGGCAATTTCCTCGCCAAATTGGCGACAAATTTGTAATAAACCACACAAATGTCAACTTGGTATAGCGGCTCAAATGTCAAGTTGGTATAGCAGCTGAAAGAAAAATTTATAAGTGCTCATAAATTGCGAGCTGCAAAAAAGTTAGCGTCTCTTTCACTCAAAAAAATTAGCGTCTAGATTAAATACTTAATTAGAGTACTAGTATCATCGTACCAGGCAGACACGTATTTAGTGGCACTGTGGATGCGAGAGCATCACCAATGATATAGTCAACCACTAGCTAAAAAAATCAGACATGTCATCTATAAATAGTTATTAGACAAATTTTTAATGTACTAGTTATAGCATTGTTTTTAAAATTAAATATAGATCTATTAGATGACAAATATTTTAAAATCTGCTATAGACTTTGACTCTATGTTAAAAGTTGGTCTTTATCTCTCTCATGGTTTTTTTTTCTCTCTTTTATATATACAAAATATTAAATTGGTGCCCCCATATATACAGTTTGTTGAGTAAGTAACATTACAGATGCTCTCATGAGCTGCTATGCCAGCATCAAATTATATATACTGAAAGGGAAAAATGATCAAAGCATTTGTTTACTCTTTAAAAGACTAGCATTTATTTAATCCGGTCGTTGCTAAGCATGAGAGATGAACCCCGATGCCGGGCCCGCCCCGCCCCGTTGGCCGCCTCCTCTCCCCATCGCTCCCCGCTAGATCCAATTCTTCCTGTGCGGTGCGGCCGTGCCGCCGGCCTCCACGGCTCGATGCTACCGCCGAAGCCGCCAGCCGCCCCCGCCACAAGTCCGGTGGCCATGTAAGATAAGAATTTTCCATCTTACCATCTCTATTTTGTGTATGTGCAAAGTCATAGAGGCTACTAAAACAAGCCTAGCTTAGCTAAGGACCTTGCTCTAAGGAAAGGCTAACTTAGCTACTAAAACAAACCTAGCTTAGCTAATGGAGCAGATCCAATTATTCCACTGTTAATTGGATGCTATTATTTTCAACAACTTGACATTCTAGTTATATATTTTGTTATTTCCAGCTTAATTGATTTATCCACCATATTAGAGGATGAAGAGGCCTAGGACATTGAAATTTTTTTGGAGTCCACCACTAACACCCGTTACGCCACGATCACAATCAAATTCCAACGAAAATCTTGTTGAAGTTGTGGAAATCGGAGCTAGTAAAAATTACAATAATCAAACTGAAACCCCCACCCCTATCGAGGCTATTAATGAGCCCCCAACTCGGTCCGGTCTTTACTAAATCCTGATTCAGCCACTGCTATCCCATGTATTTTACCTCTCACTATACTACTACGTAGGATCATTATTCCCGATAATTATTGGTCTCCTAATTGTGAGATGTTGGCTACAGTATATTGTCACGTCTATTTTTTTCCGTTATTCTACAAATGAAAATATGGGTAATTAGTATATCCCCGTGTAATTTTTTAAAAAATGTCTCCTACGACACTATTTCTCGCCGATCTAACTTGCAACTGTTGTTGTCTACTATTTATCTTGTCTAGCTTCTGATAAAGCAGTGCATATATTCTACCGAAAGGGAATATCGTTTTAATTAGCGAGTGTATATATTTTTCTTTGCTAATGCAACTCTGCCAGAAAACGAGTTCTCCTAAAATCTTACTTCAGCTTACTTCTTGAAGTATCGAACAGATCCAACTCTGGCAAGGTGTTACTTCAGAGGCGCTACGAGCAAAGCTAGCAAGACACGGATCGAAATAAGCAAGGCAAGGTGTTTATATATATCTGGTTCATGCATGCCTATCATGGATGATGTAACAATCCTACTGTAGCAATTGTTTTATGAAATTATCTATATAAAAGTCTGCTTACGGTGATTTAATCTCCCGGAATTGGTAAAATAGGAGGGGGGGCATATGGAAACTTCTCTGGTGCTTGCGAATAATATGGACCGTCCATCCCTTCGGATCGGACGATGCACGGTAATAGATACGAAGGCAAAGATACAAATGTACCGACGGAGGTACACATGTACAGAGGGTAACCAGGTCATTTCACATCAAATTAATTAGGGACAAAGCCGCCTTCTCCCTATCGCTAGCCGGAGATGGCGTTGACGCCCACGCCGGAGCGGGCCAGCTCGCCGGTAGTGGCGCGCACGAGCCCGACCATCGCCGCCTTGGAGACGCTGTACGGGTGGGGCGTCACGCTGCCGAGCTAGCTGGGCGGTGCCGGGAGCAGCCCAACACCGGGAAGCTGCAGACGCAGAGCACCATCGACGCGCTCGCCGGCAAGCTAGACCTTCACCTCCGGGACTGCGCGCTGCTAGTCAAGACCGGCGTGTTGGCCGATGCATTGGCGCCACCTCCTCCTCCGGCGCCGGGGATGGCAGCGGGGCGGCCGGACGTCCGGGAACTGCTCGCGCGACTGCAGATCGGGCACACGGAGGCGAAGCACCGGGCGATGGATGGCCTTCTCGAAGCCCTGAGCAAGGACGAGAAGTGCGTCCTCTCGACGCTCGGCCGAGCCAGTGTCGCCGCGATGGTGCAGCTGCTTACGGCCGGACGTACGCTGCGCCCGGGCCGAGCTCCGCGGCCGAGGTCGTCCTAGACGTCCGCAAGAATGACCTTGGTCACGGAAGAGATAATCAGATCGGATTACCCACTAATCCTCAACTAATTACCCAACTACCACTCGTTACAAATTTTCCACTTCCTAAATGCCCTTCTATGATCGACGGTCCACGTCGAGGTACCTCGTAAACACCGTAGCAAACCTCGGGGCATATATATATATATATATATAGTCTTCGGTTAGCCAACGCGCGACTCTTGGATGTATAATTATCCACCAATATTTAGTTACCGATGGTCACAATTAAGTTAATAATGCTGCCCTAAATTCACGTCTCTATTAACGCCACCTTCTAGATCATGGACATTGCCAAGGACGTGTGGGTGTCGTGCGTGTTTTCGTGGAGGTCGACCTAGCCGCCGATCATCTCTGGGTATTCAACACTTTCTAGTTGCTACCTTGCTCGTGGGACCCAAGTCCAGTGACATCGTGCCTGGCTTCGAGCATAAGCCATACCCAACCATAATAATGGTCGGGCTAAATATTAATCTATATATCAATTCTAAACTATAATTATTAATGGATCAACACAAAATAATAGACACCGATGCGTCATCCGCAACTATCTGCATCCATATACTTTGTCGTTGTTATCATGCTCCTCATCCTACTCACCATCATTAGAGGAGCCACTAGAATTAGAGAAGCTTAGGACTACCTAAGGCGCCACACCATCTGTACTCATCCTCCAATGACTCATGCTCCTTTAATCCGGTGGTTGGTTCCTCGTTGATGTCCACCTCCTTTAACTCCTCGATCACAAAAGGTAGGGCCATAGAATGAAGCTTCCAACATAGACAGTGATGGTTCCCTTGGCACCGTCGCTTGGTCGTCAATGGCTTGTTCTCGCCGTTGTTAGGATCTCTGCCAGTTCCTACGTGTTGTTCCACCGTTTGTTGTTATTGGACTCCTCACTTGTCGACTCCTCTCCTTGTTGATCTCCTCCTTGTACGTACGTTGATTGGTTCCACGGACAGGGACGAAAGATGCCGGCCAGACGGATGGACGAATGACGGCCATGGAAATTATGGTGAGGCTGCTGGAGGCTACAAATCTACAATGGCAAGGTGGTGGAGACTATGGCAGTGGTGACGAATACAACGGCCACAATCATGACAATGTGAGAGACTACGCGATCATTGACAACGCTATGACCCATCGATCTATTAATTATAAAATACCACTCCTACGACTGTCCTCCACTTAATTATAGCTATTTGGAGATCAGGTGAACTCACATGTACAATTAACCAAGGAAAACATGTTAAAAATCAAAAGCACTAACAATTTGCTTGTCCAATCGTGACTTGTATTTTGGACTAAAATGGGACGTGGTTTTATATTCATATATTTGCTCCTCCCAAGTCAGGGATGGAACAAAAAATCAGATTTCGAGAAGATAAATGGTTGACACACTCTCAGAAGATCGATCAACATCCATTATTGTTTAAATTTATTTCAAAAAAAATGATTCCTTAGCTAGTTTTAAGTGCTTGTCCCATTAAGATATCTTTTCGACATGCTCTAATGAGTCAAAAGTTTACTGATCGGCAACGCTTGACTTGTACGTCTCATGTGCAATTGGTCAAAAAAAAACTTTTATCGAAATAAGACAGGGCCTTTTACATTTCATTCTTTGTAATCATGGTAAATATCCAGGTATCTTATCTGAACAAATTGTTATGGAGTTTGAAATTATTGTTAGAATAATTATGGGGTTGGCCCATTTAATTATTTTAATAGAAATTCCAAGAGGCCCATTTAATACTAAACCGTTCGGGAAATTGGGAGGAGAATATCTCAACTTAAATAGTTGGATTGTGGTTCTCCCAATTAAGAAAAGAGAGAAAAGAGAAAGGCGTGGGCGACCTCTCCCCGAGCTGGGCGAGCTCTCCTGGGCGAGCTCTCCCCGAGCCGGGCGAGCTCTCCCCGGCACGGGCGACCTCACCCTGAGCATGGGCGAGCTCTCCCCGGCACGGGCGACCTCACCCTGAGCATGGGCGAGCTCTCCCCGGGCACGGGCGACCTCACCCTGAGCACGGGCGACCTCTCCCCGTAACCGACGACTTAATGGCTGGTGTAATGACGTCCGCTTCACGTAATGAGCGACTTAATGGCCAGGTGTAATGGCGTCAGTTACTAGTGCTTGATGGCGTTGTGTTCGACGAACCTTCTCTTCTGGCGCCTATAAAGCATGAGCTCCTCGCCTGCAATGAGGCTATCGCCTCAAGAGCTCTCTCTCTCGCACATTCCATACTTCCATCTGTGAAGGCCGCTTGTTTTGCATTCCGCCTCTGTTTCCTTGCGCGCAAGGAGCGGAGGGAGCGAGCCTCGGAGCCTCGTCCTTCTTGAGATCCTTTCGGGATAGAAGGCCGATAAGGTTTTGAGGAACGACCACGCGATCGCTTAAGTTTCCTCTTTGGTTCACTTCATCTACACAAAGATCGACGTTCATTGCACCGACCTCTCCACTGCATCAACGGCATCTCTGCACCAACTTGTGATCGACTACATTAACAGTCATGGCGGTGAGAATGTGCAAGTCATTCCTCCGCTTGAACCTTGTTACTACCAGTGGTCTGCGCTCGGCTCAAGGGTATATTTGTTTATACCGTGCCTTTATTTGGCTTGTTTCTTGTTCATTAGCCTTTGTGTATGAGATAGATAATTCGTTATTATCTAGTACCTTTGGTTATGAACTTGGAATATTCAATTGGTTAATTATGATTTACCTAATTTTGTGGATTAAGAACTTGAGGAAATTCCTAATTTTTCCAACAATCCAAAAACCTTATCCTAGGAATTTTACAACTACTGGTTTCGCTGCCGCACTTAAGCCAACGGTATTTGACGGTGCAAATTACAAGCGTTGGCGCGCCAAGATGATTTTATGGTTGACTGCCATGAACGTGTATCACGTTGCGCAAGGCAAGCCACAGCCGGAAGGAGAGCTCTCTCCTGAGCAGGAGAGTGCTTTCGCGGCTGCGGATAACTTGTTTAGAGGCGCCGTGATTAGCGTTTTGGGAGAAAATCTTGTTGATGTGTATATGATTTTGCCTAGTGGTAAAGAAATGTGGGATGCACTTGAGGCAAAATTTGGAGTTTCGATGCGGTAGCGAGCTCTATGTCATGGAGCAGTTTCATGACTACAAGATGGTCGATGACCATCAGTAGTAGAACAAGCTCATGAGGTGCAAGCTTTACAAAAGAACTTGAGAATTTTAAATGTGCATTGCCCGACAAGTTTGTGGCGGGGTGCATTATTGCAAAGCGCCACCTTCTTGGAGGATTTTGCCACTACTCTAAAACACAAGAGACAAGAGTTCAGCGTTCTTTGGTCTCATTGGGTCTCTAGATGTTGAGGAGAAGGCGAGGGCAAAAGATATCGTGGGAAAGGAAGTTCTAGTGCCAATGTGGTACAAAAGAAAACCTTTCAATTCAACAAGAATAAAAACAAGTCCGAAAAGCGACAACAAGAACAAAGCCAATCAAACTACTAGCTTCAAGAAGAAGAAGAATAAAGGGAAGAAGCGCTTTATGCAGTAATGGTGCGATCATTGGGCTAAGGATTGCCCCGATCGTAAAGACAAGCGAAAAAGTTCGCTAACGTTGTTATTGGTATCTTGAGGAAAGAACATCTGGGTATGTAACAGTACCTCTTGTTCTTTCGATATGTCGTTCACTGATTGGTGGATTGACACGAGGGCCAATATACATGTATGTGCTTGATAGATCCCTATTTTCTTCTTACCGTCGCGCAGGTGCCTCCGTGTTGATGGGGAATGGGTCGCAGCATTTGTGCGTGGAGTCGGCCTTTGTTGACTTGAAGTTTACTTGAGCAAGGTCGTCGATGAGGAACGTACAACATGTGCCCGCGATAAATAAGAACCTTGTCAGCGGATCTCTATTATGTAGAGATGGTTTTAAGCTAGTTTTTGAATCCAATAAATGTGTTATTTCCAAGTTTGGAAATTTTATTGGAAAAGGCTATGAGAGCGGAGGCTTGTTCCGCTTATCTTTGATGGACATGAATAATGAGATTAATCATGTTTGTGATCATGAGACTAATGTTTGGCATTCAAGACTTTGTCATGTTAATCTTGGTTGTATGATGCGGATGGCCGGTATGGATTTAATCCCAAAATTTACCCAAGTCAAAAGTTCTAAGTGTCAAGTGTGTGTGCAATCTAAGCAAACTCCCAAGCCTCACAAGGCAGCAGAGGCGAGAAACTTGTCACCATTAGAACTAGTTCATACCGATTTGTGCGAGATGAACGGGGAGTTGACTAAGGGTGGTAAGAGGTATTTCATGACTTTGATTGATGATTCTACTAGATTTTGCTACGTGTATTTATTAAAGTCTAAAGATGAGGCTTTTCACTATTTTAAGATCTATAAAGTGGTCGAGAACCAACTTGATAGGAAAATCAAGCGGGTTAGGTCGGATCGTGGTGGAGAATATTTTTCTAGTGATTTTAATAAATTCGAGGAACTTGGAATAATCCATGAGAGGACGCCTCCTATTCTCCCAGTCAAGCGGGTTGCCGAAAGAAAGAACCGTACTCTAACCGATATGGTTAACGCCATGTTAGAAACATCGGGACTTTCAAGGAATGGTGGGGTGAGGCTATATTGATCGCTTGTCATGTCCTAAATAGGGTTCCTACAAAGAATAAAGAAATCACACCATTCGAGGAATGGGAGAGAAAAGATTAAATCTCACTTATTTACGGACTTGGGGCTTTGTTTGGCTAAGGTTAATGTGCTGTCCCAAAGAAGCGTAAACTTGGACCAAAACCGTTGATTGTGTCTTCATTGGTTATGCTTTTCGCAGTGTTGGATATAGGTTCTTAATAGTGAAATCTGAGTACCGATATGTATGAAGGTACAATCTTAGAGTCCAATGATGCCACATTCTTTGAGGATATATTCCTATGAAAGAGACACTTAGCTCATCGGCCAAGAATCTATCTTCTCTCCTAAACCTTCCACTCCTATACAAATTGAACCCACTTTTGAGGAAAATCCAATAGATGAAGACAATGAAGTAACTCGAAAGAGTAAGAGACAAAAGACCGCAAAGTCTTTTGGTGATGACTTCATTGTATATCTAGTGGATGATACTCCAAGAACCATTGAGGAGGCTTATTCATCTCGTGACGCCGACTATTGGAAGGAAGCGGTCCAGAGAGATGGAATCCATCTGAGCAATGGAACTTGGGAAGTTATTGATCGTCCATATGGGTGTAAACCTGTAGGATGTAAGTGGGTGTTCAAGAAGAAGCTGAGGCCTGATGGTACAATTGAAAAGTACAAGGCAAGGCTTGTGGCCAAGGGTTATACCCAGAAAGAAGCGAGGATTTCTTTGATACTTACTCACCTGTTGCCAGATTGATCACTATTAGAGTACTACTATCCATGGCTGCCTCCTACGGTCTGATCATTCATCAGATGGACGTAAAGACGGCTTTCCTTAATGGAGAGTTGGAAGAGGAAATCTATATGGATCAGCCAGATGGATTTGTAGTAAAGGGTCATGAAGGAAAAGTGTGTAGCTTGTTGAAGTCTTTGTATGGCCTTAAGCAAGCACCTAAGCAGTGGCACGAGAAGTTCGACAGAACTTTAACATCTGCCGGCTTTGTTGTGAATGAAGCTGACAAATGTGTGTATTACCGCTATGGTGGGGGTGAAGGAGTGATTCTGTGTTTGTATGTTGATGACATATTGATCTTTGGGACGAACCTTAATGTGATTAAGAAAGTCAAGGACTTTCTGTCCGCGAATTTTGAAATGAAAGATTTGGGAGTAGCGGATGTCATCTTAAACATTAAGTTGTTAAGAGAAGATGATGGTGGGATAACTCTTGAGCAGTCCCATTATGTGGAAAAGGTGTTGAGTCGCTTTGGCTTTAGCAATTGTAAACCTGCTCCAACGCCATATGATCCAAGTGTGCTATTACGAAAGAACCAACGTATAGCAAAGGATCAATTGAGATATTCCCAAATCATTGGTTCACTGATGTATTTAGCTAGTGCAACAAGACCTGATATCTCGTTTGCTGTGAGCAAACTTAGCCGGTTTGTTTCAAATCCGGAGATGATCACCGCATGCTCTTGAGAGAGTGATGCGCTATCTAAAGGGACATCAAGTTATGGTATTCACTACACCGGTACCCAAGGGTAATAGAGGGTTATAGTGATTCAAACCGGATATCCGATCTTGATGAGATAAAAGCCACAAGTGGATTTGTATTCACATTGGGTGGTGGAGCTTTTCTGGAAGTCTTGCAAGCGCACCATCTTAACGAGGTCTACAATGGAAGCAGAACTCACAAATTGACACTTGCCACTATGGAAGCCGATTGGTGCGTGAGCTTGTGATGGACTTACCGGTGGTTGAAAAACGGTACTGCTATCCTTGTGAACTGTGACAATCGACGGTGATTGCCAAGGTGAGCAGTTCAAAGGATAACATGAAGTCATCAAGGCACGTTAAGAGGCGATTGAAGTCTGTCGGAAGATGAGAAACTCGGAGTTATAGCATTGGACTATGTCCAGACGGCTAAAAACCCGAGATCCTTTACAAAGGGACTATCACGAAATGTGATAGATGAAGCATCAAGGAGATGGGCTTGAGACCCACATGAAAGTCATGTCTTAGTGGTAACTCATCCTATTTGATCGGAGATCCCGTGAATTAGGATGTTGAGACAAGCTAGTGGTGGTGAGAGGAGAGTACTTTTGTACTTAACCCACTCCGTTTGAGATGCACTACTCTCCTATTCTGTATGGCAGGTTGGTTATATCTTAATGTGTTCCGAGTGGCTTTTCATAAAGTAGAGATGTTATCCTCTGTAACATCTTATGAGGAATACACCTATATGAGCTCATTGCTAGTCACGATCTATGAGATTGGGTGATCTCTAGAGGCTCATGAAAGGCAAAGGAGTATGACTTATACGCTCCAAACCGAGGGGATGCATTTAGCGACTGGTATCGATAAGGACTTTGATGAAACTCGTTCGCACAAGACTGTCAATTCAAGGCTTAGTCCATTGTTCATTGTGGATGAGTGTAACCTTTGTTCTAGGTGGAAGTTCAACTTAACAGCTCCATCGAAACACCGGTATATCAAACTACAATTGGGCGAGAGTATTTCAAATGTGCCTATGAAATTTGGTGGGGATTGTTAGAATAATTATGGGGTTGGCCCATTTAATTATTTTAATAGAAATTCCAAGAGGCCCATTTAATACTAAACCGTTCGGGAAATTGGGAGGAGAATATCTCAACTTAAATAGTTGGATTGTGGTTCTCCCAATTAAGAAAAGAGAGAAAAGAGAAAGGCGTGGGCGACCTCTCCCCGAGCTGGGCGAGCTCTCCTGGGCGAGCTCTCCCCGAGCCGGGCGAGCTCTCCCCGGCACGGGCGACCTCACCCTGAGCATGGGCGAGCTCTCCCCGGACACGGGCGACCTCACCCTGAGCATGGGCGAGCTCTCCCCGGGCACGGGCGACCTCACCCTGAGCACGGGCGACCTCTCCCGTGAATCGACGACTTAATGGTGGTGTAATGGCGTCTGATTCGTGTGAGCGACTTAATGGCCGGTGTAATGGCGTCCGTTACTAGTGCTTGATGGCGTTCAGGTTCGACGAACCTTCTCTTCCTGGCGCCTATAAAAGCATGAGCTCCTCGCCCTGTGAGGCTATTGCCCTCAAGAGCTCTCTCTCTCCCGCACATTCCATACTTCCATCTCAGAAGGCTTTGTTTTGCATTCCCGCCTCTGTTTCCTTGCGCGACAAGGAGCGGAGGGAGCAGAGCCTCGAGCCTCGTCCTTCTTGAGATCCTGCTCGGGATAGAAGGCCGATAAGGTTTTGGGGAGCGACCACGCGACTGCTCAAGTTTTCCTGCTGGTTCAGCTTCATCTACACAAAGATCGACGTTCGACTGCACCGACCTCTCCATCGCATCAACGGCATCTCTGCACCAACTTGTGATCGACTACATCAACCGTCATGGCGGTGAGAATGTGCAAGTCATTCCTCACTTGTACCTTTGTACTGCTTTGTAGTGGTGCTGCTCCGCTCAAGGGTATATTTGTTTATACCGTGCCTTTATTTGGCTTGTTTCTTGTTCATTAGCCTTTGTGTATGAGATAGATAATTCGTTATTATCTAGTACCTTTGGTTATGAACTTGAAATATTCAATTGGTTAATTATGATTTACCTAATTTTGTGGATTAAGAACTTGAGGAAATTCCTAATTTTTCCAACAATTATCCCCCAAGATTTAAATTTTCTTGCATTATCTAAATGGAGGAATCATTTTGATAAAAGACAACCTAGCTAAACGAAATTGGGAAGGAATTCCGAAATGTGTTTTTTATTCATAATGAATCTATTAATCATCTCTTTTTTCCAATGCCAGTTAGCCCGGGCAATTTGATGTTTAGTTATAATGACTCTAGGTTTGAAAGCCCGAAACAATTATTTTCGACTAACTTTAGGGCATTCGTATTACATATAAAAATAATTTTACATGGCATGGCAGTTTTGTGTTGGGCTATTTGATCTTATCAAAACGATATTGTGTTTGACAAATGCAACGTTTATTCCTTTATACATGGCATCTTCAAATGAGCCTACCTGTTGCACTAATGGTTCTTGTCGTAGGAGGATGAAAATGACACAATTCTCAATGCTTATTGTTCTCTGGAGATGGTGGTTCTGTCTTTCTTCAACAAACATGGGTGGCAATTTAATAACCATATTAGTGATGGATAAATGGTTTATTCTTTCTTTCATACCATTTTGATGTAAGTCCGTCTTTGATTAAACCTTAATTTGTATGGTTGTAATGGAGCCATGTGGACGTAGAGAGCAGAAATATTCTATTATAAAAAACGAATTGTTATAACTGATAACTTTAATTCCTACCAATTTGCAATTCATCGATATTGGCCTTAATTAATTAGATTTTACTACGCCTATATGCCTCGTATATATAAAAAATAGGTGGGTCAGAAACATTCGATCCATCAGTCGTGCTGATGTTAGCGTGAAAACTTTGAAAAATGTTTGTTAAAACTTGGAAACCTCACCGATGTAACTATATATAACGTAAAATGGGTGAAACTTGAATAATTTCTCTTCAAACTTGCGGAAAGTACCGATGGACGGAACTTGGAGAAAATGCCTGTTGAAACTTGAGAACCGTATTGATGAAATTTGAAAAATAGATTGACGAAACTTTTGATAATACCAGAAGTTTCCCGAGAACAAAATTAAGTATCAAACCGGGTATATATGAAACTTGGGTTTTACCTAATGAAACTTAATTTTTTGCTTTATGAAACTTGAATTTTTGGTGATGAAACTTTGATCGATTTTCGCATGCTAAAACCTATTTTCTTTGTTCGTTGCGATATAGTTTAGGAAGATGATATGGTGATGTGTGGCATCTAGCTTTGTCCATGTCACCTGCACGTGTGGCTTAATTAGTGATTTCTTGACTAAAAAAATGTAAAACATTCTCAAAAATATTTTCTTGATACTACAAAAAAATATGTTTCAGTTTTTTTTGAAAGTTTAAAATGTTTGATTTTTTTTAAAATTTTGGCTTATTTAGCGAAGAAACAT
This sequence comes from Raddia guianensis, assembly GCA_036346415.1. Lineage (NCBI taxonomy): Eukaryota > Viridiplantae > Streptophyta > Magnoliopsida > Poales > Poaceae > Raddia > Raddia guianensis. Next base: position 34,675,332 of record CM070534.1, read on the forward strand.
TAAATTTGGTGTTTGAACATTTTTTTCTAAAGTTATTGTTTCACCAACCTTTATACTATATAATAATTTAATTTCATAGCATCAAAATTATCCTCATAAATTGTTTCACCAACCTTTATACTATATAATAATTTAATTTTATAGCATCAAAATTATCCTCATAAATTAAGGGCGTAAAATGATCAGGCCTTGACAGGCAAGGTATATATTGAATAATCAATTTTGTAGTTCAGGACGCAGAATAATAGTTTTAAAATAGTTGAAGGTTGTAATAGTCTCGTTCCTGTGCGAATGGATCATGGATGGCGTGGCATGTAGCCCAGCCATTTGTAAGAGCTAAGCACTCGCCGGAGACACGCGTGCACACGCTCATCGCTGCTACTGCTACTGCCACTGCTGCTGCTGCTACCAGCGGCGCGCGCGTGCGTGGACGTGGCGGCCGACGGCGGCGGCGACGACGGGGACGCACGTACGTACGGCGGCGCGGCGCGGCGCGATCTCTGCCGATGGATCACGGCCGGCGGCCGGCGCGATCGCCGGTCGCGGCGCTCCCAGATCAGATCAGATGAGGTCAGGTCAGGGTCAGGGTCGGGTCGGGTCAGGCTCAGATCGATCGGCATCGGCGAGCTGCCCGGCCGGCGCTGCTGCTTATTTAATGCGCTGCTGTACTCCATGCACGCTGGTGGTACGTGCGGGCGTCCCCCTCCTCCCCTGCCGCGCGCTTCGTCATCTCCCTCGCGTGCTTGATTAATTTCCGAGGTACTTTCCTTGTCGCTTTGCCCCGCTCCTATTACTTTCCTTTAGCTCAGCCCCCACCTCCAGCTCGCCCCAGCTCCCGGAGGAATCCCACTGTGCCCAAGTATGTGCTCGCTCCCGCACGCATATGTGTGCAGGTTGAGTATTTTACATGCTTTTGTATTGGGGTGGAGAACGAAAATAACGGTTTTGCTTTCGAGCCCAGGCGACTGGGCTCGCCATGCCGCCGCCACAGGGCGTGGGCTTGGCTTGCCTGCATATGCGTCTTGCGTCGTCAAGGCAAGCAGCCGCTCCCGAAAATAATAATATTACACCGATGCGTTTCAGACATAGAGATAGATATCGCATAAAATAAAGTATGAAATAAAGTGCGTAGGGAAAGAAAATCCGGTGGAGCGAAGAAATCTTTTTGTGTAGCGTAAAATATAAAATAATTTAAAAGAGATGGATAAAGTGTGTAGGAAATAGTGTTATAGAGTGTGAATTTAGAGTTTTTGGTGAAGATACTCTAGAAAAGCTTATAAGAGACCCATTTTAAGAGACAATAGTAACTCTAATTATATATTGTGGATACGCGCCCTTACCAAACACTAGATTGTACTAGCCCATTATTCCATTAACACTAGTATATATGGCGACCTTGTTTATATCCTCTCTTATTTTTGGGAATAGAAAGAAACAAGGCCTATATATAATTCAAGAACCAAAAGAGGACATTTTTCTAGTACTAGTGGTATCCCATAAAATATTAGATCTTATATACCGACCAGGAAAACCATGTGCTTGGAGTACGTACGTAATTAATTTCTGGGTGGAATGCAACACAAATTAATAATTAATCAATGATAACTACACCCTCGATTGGAAAACACCGAAGCTAAAAAACAGTGGCAATTATTCGTATCCGGTTCCAAATGCGACACGCCGTTAAAAAGGGAAAAAAAGAGAGAGAAAACAACTAGTCAGAGATGCTAAAAAAGGTTAATTAGTTTGATTGCTGTCAAAAAGGACGTGGCAAGTTCTGAAGCTCAGAATGCTTAGCATAAAATTAGAAAGTTCGTATGGCTTCATTCATCAGCCGATTATGTGCGTGGCGCTTATGTGAACTGCGTTGCAGGCTTGACAAATGACAACAAAGATCACCGACTCCAAACATGTCAACATAAAAAAAAAAATCCAGAATTATGCCGAATGATCATAACATCTGAATTGCTAATTAAACATGTTAAGAGATCATATAGGAAGCCACCTGTCAATGGTACATGATAGCTCTAAATAGATACGTACCATACGTGTCGGAATAAGGTACTGCCGGTTTAGCGCTGGAAAATGTCAGTAACATACAATGTGCAGGTATAAGTTCAGCAGAGGCTTGATTTAGGCCTTGTTTGTTTCAGATTAATGTTGAGTTGAGTTTTATTGTAGCAAATTTGTGACCCTCTCAAAAGACGTTTTAAAAAATTCAAAAATTATGAAAAAAATATATTACAAACTCTAAGAATAACTATTTAAAACCACACAAAAATGATTACAAAATATTACACCATTTGGCTTATACAAAAATAAGAAATTTAATTTAATTTAATTTAATCTGAAACAAACAAGGCCTTAATCAATTGGTTTCTTACTTTAGAAGTTTAGATGTTGCATATAATAAGTTCAACGCGAGATGATTTTTATTCTAACCAACCTGAGTAATTAGATATTCATATGTCGTACCTCCTACGAGCTAATACTAGATCACTAAATATACTATTGAATAAAAGTTTTGCTATGTATGATACTGGTTGTTTGGATGTAAAGTTTAGATACTAAGATTCCATTCTTTTGAGCTGATCTGAACGGCTGGACGACTGAAATGACTGAATTTTCAGAGCTTTTTAAGTTAGTCTCGATATTATATTCGGATCTATTTTGTTTTACTTGCTTTTGAAAGCACTAAGGCTCACATTCGGAACAGTGAAAAAACAGGCTCAAAAAACCCAAAGCATATGACTTTATAAAACAAAGATAAGCCATTACCCGTTAAGATGAAAAGAACGGAGCCTAAGAGCATCCCCAAAGACGCGCGCTGTCGGTCTTAAGGCCGGCATCGTGAGCGAAGCGCATGGGTGGAATTCAAACCCTATGACACACGAAGCGCGGAGAGCACACGCGCGCGCTGTTAACGTGTGAGATACAGGTTGTTGATTGGGGGCCTCTTGGCCATTCTCTAAGGCCCTGTTTTTTTTCCGATTAACAGATTAACGGCTTAACTACATTTAAAAAGGACATATGTTTTGGATTTTTAAGTCCGTTTTTCGTTGTTTCGAAGGTGGGTCATAACGCTTTTAAAAACAAATCAAACAAAATGGATTTGAATTTCGAGACTATCTTGAGAAACTCTTAAAATTCAGTTATGTAAACTGTGTGGCCGTTCGAATCAACAAAAAAAAATAGAACCTAAAAGAGGACACTTTCCAACAGTTTAAACAAGCTCTAAAATAACCCCTTTTCGCTTATATGTCAACTATTGAAAACCCTGTCCTCCATAGGCCCCCATGTTTTGTGTGATACTGGCTGTTTGGACGTGGAGCCTCTCCATGGTTGTGGCGAGGGCCAGCCCTCGCCCTGCCTGCCCAAAAGCTGGGGGTCACAGGACAAAGCGGCACTGTTGGCCTAGTTCCTACACCTGTGGGGTTGCAACTTTTTGCAGGGAGGAGGGGGATTGATGGATGGATGATGTGATGGGAAAGTTGAGAGGAGAAAGGGATTCTCCTCCTCCTCCTCCTCCTCGCCCTGCCTGTGCCCTTGTGTGGTGGTGTTGCTGTCTGCCTTTTCGCTGGTCTTTTCGTTGCTTGGCTGCTTGGATTGGATGGTCATGGGTAATGGGTAGTGACTACTGAGTACTCTACTGATCGGTCGTGTGACTAGCTAGCTAGCCAGCACTGGCTATTGGCCTTGCCATGAATATCCATGATGACATCCATCTGTTCGCTGCCGCCCTTTTTCTTTAGCTGAAATCTATGTAATTGTTAAGGAAAATATGTGAGCTTAATAAGTGAGACATACGAGCGGATTTCAAGATTCGAACTTTATGATTCTTTGCTTAATAAGCTATGTAATAACGTAAAAATTTTATGATGCATAAATAACATCATTGAATCTGTTTTTTTAGAAAAATTCTAATGATCGTAATGTTGTTATTGGAAACAATTTACGGTAAGAGAAAGTAAGTATAGGACGCGCATGTTTTTCAAAAGTCAATGTTTGTAGTCTTTGACTAATAATTAAGTAAAAATGTATATGTTTTAGTATATGCATGTAATATATTTAGATCCGTATTTAAAAGTACTTTGATATGATGTTAGTTTTGTAGTTGCTAATGATATATTTTGAAAGAAGTTAATGGTCAAAGTTATACTTTAAATACTACGCCAAAAATTTATATGTCCTATATTTTAGAATGGAGAGAGTATAGTTTTGAAGACCACGCCAAGTTAAAATGCGTCTTATATTTTTGGACAGAGTGAGTACTCCGTTTTACTTAAATTGTTTGGTTATGATTTTGAACGTTGATTTTTTTTTCAATTGTTTGGATGCTTATCTTTTTTTTTTTTCAATTATGTTCTCTGGCTCACAGTGAGACGTCTTGACGATCTCCTGGGTGGGGCCGCACCTGCTTGTTAGATCAGAAGGCATCGTGCCATGCCAAAAAAGGGCAAGAATGGTGCGGCTGACAACAATGGCCCACGCTACGTGTGTGTCGAATGTAGGCATCTGCATGCATGGCATGGAGCGATGCGGCGAGCTACTGTACCGGGTACAGGCCAGCGCTTGATGCTGATGCATTAATTGATGGCTGAGAGAGAGAGAGAGAGAGAGAGAGAGAGAGAGAGAGAGAGGTAGCTAGCTAGCTAGATCGATAGCGCGTTTGGTTATTTAGTTGCGGTGAGACCGCGCGCGGCCCACGGCCATGGCCGTCGGTCGGAGAGTAGAAGAAGCTAGCTCGCCGGCGGCAACCCCAACAGCGCTCCATCAATGGCGCCGCTCGACGTCGCCGCCGTTGCTTGCTCGTGCGGCCCAGCTTGGAGCTAGCTGGAACGACGTGAACTGCATGCGGCGCCGGCGGGATAGTGGAGGAGGACGGGGGTGCGCGGCGCCGCCGGTGCACGAGGCCAATTTGGGTCATCAAGTCATTAGATAAACATTCTTAAATTCGTATTCAATTTATCACCTTCGTTATTTCAATCCTTTTTCAAAGCTCTCGAAATATATGGTATGTATTGTCCAACAATCAACTGTTCTCGTCTAAGGGGTGATCATGCCCTAAAATTAATCGATTATCTGCTACAGAGCCAATCAAAGCCAAAATTGAGGATGTTTCGATCATGACTGAGGTTTTGGAGAATCAATAGAGGATGTTTCTCGGTGATAAAATTATTTGATTATAGGCCAACTTTTTAGTTGCCACTACAAGAAGTATCAAATCCTGTTGTAGCTGTCATCACTTAGGCCCTCTTTGATTTGATTTTTTTGGTGAGTAAAAAACTAAAAACTTCTTTTAAAAATTTAAAAAACTAAAATATTATTTTTAAAAAAATTGGTATCTTTCAAAAACTCACACAAACACAACAAAAAATACCTCTTTTCCCTTCTAAAAGACTAAGTAACACAGGGAAACACACAAGCATACACACACAGAGAGGAGCACAAAGAGGAAGATGAGGAGGAGGACGACGCAATCGGGATCCCCTTCACCCACACGGCCACACCGCATTGGAGTGGTCACGCCACCTTCCCTGCCCGTCCTTGTGTCATGTGCTCATCGTTGCTCCATTGTTAAGCTGGTCAATGCCACCTCCTTGTTTGCTTGGGACAAGTAGAGCGGATAGGGTTTCATGTGTGTGTTAGATCATACCCAGGTCAACAACTCGCCGTCGTTGCCGAACACCGAACGTGTATGTGCACACCAATACAGAAAACGTGATTAGCAAACTTGTTTAGCTCAAAGGCTCCTTTTCCATTGACTCACGATGATTACAAAACGCCCGGGCACCGCCTTTTATACAAAGATGAATAGACGCCGCCACACGGCTTTAACACGGACACGAACTCGACCACACGGCCAGAAAAAAGAACAGGACACCGACTCGATCCTAATCTAGATTAACTCCAACATACTCCCCCTTAATCTTGAATATTAGGCTTCAACTCTCGAACTCAAAACTTTGACGATCACACCAATCTGAAAAGACTCAACGTATGACACGCCATCATATATGAGGTCACACACACCGTGTGAGCCCGTCACGCACGCCGCGTAACGATGAAGATTACCACACCGATAATCTTGAACTTTGTTGGAGATTACCACACCGATAATCCCAGACCTTTGTTGGAGATTACCACACCGATAATCTCGAACCTTTGTTGCACACCACAATGAACTCCACGTAGATAGCGCAACCTCGTCAAACTACAGTAGAAGTGGTTCTTGATCATCTTCATAACGGATGAGGTTCGCCTCCTCAACTCGTGGTTTGCTCTTGCACTCCGACGCATAATGTCCCATCTTCTCACAATTGAAGTACTTGATGTGGCTTTTGTCGCGCCCTTTGTTGCCTCGATTTCCCGAACCATTCTTGCAGTTGTAGTTACCCCGACCACCGCCGCTGCTGCCACCAATCCCACGACCGCTTCCATTACCACGCCCACGACCACACTGGTCGCAGTAGTCATCATCGTCGTTGGATGAGGACAAAACTGGCTCGTTTGATGAAGTATCGTCAGCTGCTGTCTTCATATTCTGTTGTGCCTACCACTCCGCCTGAGTTAACAGAAGCTAGCTATCACCGGTGCTCCCCACTGATGTGCGTGGACGTACACGCTCTTCGTATGTCTTCAAACGTCCCACTGCTTCCTCGAAAGGCATTGTGTCGAGATCGCAGAATTGCTCCACTCCGGCGATGATGGGATAGTACTTATCCGGCACGGTATTGAATAACTTCTTTACCATGACAGCATCATCAAGTTTGGAGCCCAGATTAACATACCTTGCAGCCATCCCGCTGAGTTTGCTAGTGTAATCATCTAGGATTTCTCCCTCCTTCATACGCATAGCATCGAACTCGCTTTTCAGCATTTGGAGTCGTGCCGTCTTGACACGATCAGCATGGACGAACCGTGTCTTGAGTGCATTCCAAACTTCTTTTGCCGTCTTCTTCGTCGCAACCTGAAGAAGAAGATCCTCCGGTAGAGCTTGAAACAGGAGGACCTTGGTTGTTTTGTCCTTCTTTGGATCAACCACGGTGTTCTCTACTGGGCTCACAACCTCCTAGACTCCCTGGGCCTCCATCATAGCTTCCACCTTAATCGTCTATGTCGTGTAGTTCCTCGTCGAGAGCTGTGGATAGGTGAACGACATACCGCCACTCTCCTTCACCACCGAACTCGAAGGAACAATCGACATGGGGTCAACGCCGTAGAAGTTTGAGCGTGCACCGAGGCTCTGATACCAAATGTTAGATCATACCCAGGTCAACAACTCGCCGTCGTTGCCAAACACCGAACGTGTATGTGCACAGCAATATAGAAAACGTGATTAGCAAACTTGTTTAGCTCAAAGGCTCCTTTTCCATTGACTCACGATGATTACAAAACGCACGGGCACCTGCCCTTTTATACATCATGAATAGACGCTGGCCACACCGGCTTTAACACGGACATGAACTCGACCACACGGCCAGAAAAACGAACAGGACACTGACTCGATCCTAATCTAGATTAACTCCAACAGTGTGGAAAAAATGGTGGCGCACACGTTGGTTTGTGTCGGTTGCGGTGGTTGTGCTAGTGGGCCTGATGGATGTCCTCTCTAAAACACACGCACGTGCTCTCTCTCATGTGTTTGGGATTTGGGTTCTAGGTAAGAATATGAAAACGACGAAGAAAAGAAGGGGAAAATGTAGCTAGCTGGTGCGTGAGTCCGACCTATTAGAGAAAGAAAAGAAAAAGGAAATGTCCAATAGCATATAAGGATTATAAAAGATGGGGTAAACAAGTCTTTTCTTCACAGCTTCATAACGACTCGATTAGCCAGCAATGACATACAAGAAAATAGCTCCAAAATGCGATGACACGTATTAATTGGCACATAAAGATGTGGTAACTTGACACTTTCGGTACAGCTCCTCACCCAGTGCTAGGAATTTGGGCTGGGCCGGCCCAAAGCACGGCACAACACGGAAAAATGGACGGGGTCGGCACAGCCTGAATGGAGTGCTGGGCCGGGACCGGAAGGTAGGCACGATGGGATGCTCGGCCTGGCCCGACTGTTCGGGCTGGGCCTGCCCGAAGCACGGCACGACATAGAAAAAATGGGCTGGGTCGGCACAGCCCGAATGGAGTGCTGGGCCGGGCCTAGAAGGTAGGCACGATGGGACGCCTGGCCCGGCCTGATTGTTCGGGCTGTGCTTCAGCCGGCCCGGCTTGAAATGAGACATAAGTCAATTGTTTGTTTTTTTAGTTTTTATGTTGCTTGAATGAATTTTTGCTCAACACGAAAGTTGTAAATAATTTTGAGACGCATCTTTTTCATGTAAACAACCTTTTCATTTGAGCAACGTATGAATTTATAAAAATTATTTTCTTCACTGCCTGCTTTAGGACCGACGACACCATCCTTGGTAATTTGCCATTTTTAAGGTCTTTTGTTACTTAGATGAATTTTGGTTGAACACGAAAGTTGTAGATAATTTCGAGACGAATCTTTGTAATGTAGACAATTTTTTATTTGAACAACTTACGAATTTCTAAAAAATCATTTTTCCTGCTGTTTTGTGATCACCCGTGTCGTGCTCAGGCCGACCCGGCCCGAAGCTACCTCGTCGTGCTTTTGAGTGTGCGGGGTGTTGATTTTGGCACCGTGCTAGTCTGGCATGGCCCAAAGTGCGGACCGGACCATGACGGCCCGTTCTGCACCGGCCCGAGGCACAACGGGCCCAGGCCGGGCCAGCACGACACGACCCAATTCCCACCACTATCCTCACCAAACCACATAAACAAAAATCTACTAACTCGGCCATATCAAGCATGCTCGAAGAGGCCTACTATCCTCTCACGCATGGAGCCGATGATGATACCAACCATGGCCTCCTCGGCTCCAATACCAAGCTCAAAACCTAGCTATATATCCTCACATTTGGAGAAGTCCCAACTTGCAGCACCTTGGGACACCAAGCAGACCATCGCCAGGACACCTTGCACCATCTCCCGCATCTTTGCTAGCACCAGCTTCCCGTGTCCCATTCTGTTGCCATCCTCCAGCATGCCTGCTCCATGTAGCTGGGCGGCGATCGAGGCAGGTGAGCGACGAGGTCAGGAACTACTCAAACAGCAGCACGTACTACCAGGACCAGCTAGCACACTAGCACAGCCTCACAGGGCTTAGGGTATCAATAATTACTAATTGCTGATGATTAATCAGGTATTTAGTAAATATTATTGTCAGCTGATGGTATATACGTACCAACGGCAGTGATGTAAGAACATCATACACGGATGGTGATCTAGGAACCATTACTATCGGTTTATACCACGGATCACTGCTGATATCCGGACTATCATTATTAATTGGTTCATATCGCTATCAATTTCGTATGATCGGTACGATAACATTGGTTATCACTATCGCTTACCCACTATCTGTTTCGGGCATTACTATCATTTGTTAGCTAGCAGTAGCTAGCAGTGATGACGGGTGTTCTATGGTGGCATGTTGAGGTAAACGAGAGATCAACGTACTCTACTCGAGGCATGTTGACGTACACTTTACAGTAGGAGAATTCAGTATATATTATCCTGACGACGTACTCTACTCGAGGCATTAAGCATGTCAGCATGGACACTACGTACATACGTGTGAGCTGGCTAGTGCGGCAGCGACGGCTGGCCTGTGCACTGTTTCGCTGTCCTGGCTTTGGAAAATGGCCATGCATGGCCCGGCGATGAATGCTTACTGCACATGGATTATTGTAAGTCGTCGCTCCCGCTGGTGAAGCAGCAGGTGACTCTGAACCAAGATTAATTCCGAGCAGTATTAGCTTAAATTTGCGTCTGCTGCATGGATGTGTACTCCCGGCGCTAATAATTAAACAGGCTATTAGTGGGGGGCCGATCTGCAGGGTTTGTACGTACAGCACGGCCGCTCTAAGTTAAGCATGTATGTATGCAGTTTAATTAAATTACCAAGGTATACTAATAAGCAAACTTTGGGCTTATCAAGTAGTTCGTGCATGCCGTCCACAAGTATTTGTACCTCTAGAAAAGTGTGTGTATGCCATTCCTTAATAAAAAATTATACACTTGCCGCAATGATAAACAGCAACTGTTTTGGTGAGTATTTTTCAGTACGTTGCTAGGAATTAAACAAATACCATAATAGTATAATACTAGCTACTTCCATAAAATACCATATTTATACCTCCTGCCACATCATGCATTTTTCCAGGCACTTGAATGCATGCATTGCGCATCCCTAAAGTGTAAGTTGTACACTTGCATCTTAATTCCTCTCCGTGCACTTGATTGCGTCACACAACCAATAATCCATTAAACATGGACTTTTTAAATTTCATTAACCGTCAGAAAAATTTTAGAGAGTTGAGAGTATATTTTCTTTGCTATTTTAGAGATTTTAGGGTAGTTTCGATTGCTTTTGTTGAAATTTCTTATAAAGAATGTATCGATCGTCCCGCGATTCTGTGTTGGCTAAAGAAAATGGCAGAAGAAGGGCGAACCCTGCGGTCTCGAGAGTAACTGAGGTGACTCCGGTGGTGATCTATGTACCTCTCACCATGAAGATCTTCTTCCTCAATTCTCGAGGGATTTGGATTTGATTCGCTCCTAGGGTTTTTTCCATATTGGCCAAGATATCCGTAAGAAATCTCTGTCTAGATTTGGTTCTCCTGTTCATCATCTCTCTTCTACTGGCTCGATATCGTGGCCTTTTTTTCTGTTGGAAACATTCTTTCGGTTCACTTTTCGTTTAAACGAGCGAGGTGGCCCGCGCGTTTGCGCGGTTAGATTTATTTTGGTATATAGTGTTTATCTCTAACTCATAATCTATCTCTAACATATCAGATCGGATTTAGAATTTATCTCTAATATATTATATCAACTTTAGTATTTAATATGAATTTCTAATATTTTCTTTTAATCTAAGCCGCATAGATCTTTTTTTTTTCTTTGATTAATCTATCCCGTTATAATTTGATCCCACAGTTAATTGAACGGATAAAATAACCATATTATATCATCTTTAGTATTTAATCCGAATTTCTAATATTCTTCTTTTAATCTAAGCCGTTATAATCCGGCCCCACAAAATTAACGGCATAAATCTTTTATTTTTTCTTGATTTATGTGAGAATTTCTTTGATTGATCTTGGCCGTATTGATCGAGCTGTGAAATTTGCTCAATTTTTTTCCCTGGATTAATTTGTACATGCATGTATGTATAACTTTCTCGTTCAATATATAAATTAATTATTTGAATACGGATGTATGTAGCTCACGGGGATAGGCTACCTTTCCTTGTCCCTTTGTTCAGCGATCACCTTTTCTAGTAGGTGGGACACATATTTTGTGGCCCGCGTGTTTGCGCGGCTAGATTTGTTTTGGTATATAGTGTTTATCTCTAATTCATAATCTATCTCTAACATATCAGATCAGATTTAGAGTTTATCTCTAATATTTTTCTTTTAATCTATAATCCAACCCCACAAAATCAACGGCATAGATCTTTTATTTTTTTCCTGATTTATGTGAGAATTTCTTTGATTGATCTTGGCCGTTATAATTTGGTCCCACCGTTGATCGAACGGCTGAAATAATTTTGATGATGTGGATGAACGTGGTGGCTCCGTTTTCCCCTCCTTTAATTATATAATAGATGATCATTCGGGTTCAACAGTTCTTGAATGTTGTTTGGGTCGTCCTGCTGATCTCTATTAAGGTCAACGTGCGTAAGATTGGACATTGGCTATGTGCTTTGGCTAAACGCACCACCTCTCATTTCACGATTCAATTCTTCTTTAGGAGAGATATATAGTGGTGCTAATTTCAGATATGAATATAGATTATGGCTTCGTGAACATGAGAATCAATGGACACTGTGGTCTCATCCGAATGTTGTCCAAAAGGTTGTCCTTCCAAACAATTTAATTTCAAGGAGCATGTGACATTTGATCCAGCTCCTCAAGTTTGTTTTCTCGACAATCAAGTTTCCAATGTTAGTATATTGGCAATTTCTTTGATTGATTGAGTCAGGATCCGGCTCTTCTTTCATGCAATCAACGAACTTCTTCTCCAGGTTCTTTGCAACGAATGCAACGTTCAAATTTTGGATCTTCCTTAATAAAGCCATGATTTTGACACCATATGTATTTATAAGTAGATTAGAAGGAAATGAAATCCATGTTGGTCCGCCTCCTCAAGTTTTTTTCCATAGGTAAAGATCCATCTCCAACTGATAGAACCCATTGAGCAAATTGGGCTAGCTTTTTACGCTCATCAACTGAGAGATTAGGATTATAAAGTCTTGTGTTAACTGTTAACTTGAGGACAGTGACATGCTGGCAAAGAATAGAATTAGTAAGAGATGCATTTACTATCATTTTGCGTGTGCCCTTTTGGACGACCGGTAGTATTTGCCTGAAATCCCCTCAGAGCAACACATTCTCTAAAGGGAACGGCTGCACTTTGTGGTGAATTCTCAAAAAGAATATCACGTAGAGTACGGTTTAATGCTGAAAAACAAGCACGATGTGTCATTGGAGCTTCATCCCAAATTATAAGTGATGTTTTTTTATTAGCTCAGCAAGCATGTTTCCTCTTTTAATGATGCATATAGTAGTCCCGTCAATATCAAGAGATATTTTGAAATGAGAGTGAGCCATTTGGTATTTTGGCAACAATAATGAAGCTACTCTTGAAGAGGCAATGATAACAAGAACGACCTTATCTTCTGATCGAATCTTTATTATTATGGCATTCCATAAGAATTGTTTTCCTAGTTAATTCCTCCATGGCCTTTAACTAACAAGAAGCCAGCTGATTCAGATACAGTTCAATCAACAATAATATCATATATATTTCTTTGTTTAAGATTAAGTCGAGCAAAACAACCTCTGCAGCAAGTTGTTCAATATTATTAGAAAGCTCCTCGGTGTGAAGTCTATTGAAATATTGACTATCGAATGAAATTTTGGTTTTGGTAAGTCATAATCTGATATGTTGTCCCTGATTTGAAAAAAAATATCAGTTAGGTTCTCTAAAAGAAGGGATAGTAGTTGTACATCTAGTACTATGTAGCTGTAGATTATGGAGCATATGTCTCAACCTGTTGCCAATATCATGCATCTGTGAAGTATTTCCAGCATTTGTCGAGCAGAGCATGAACATCACCAACAAAACAAAATATGGTCACTGTTACAAAGAGCTGTCTCAATTGTTAGGATGATATAGTTTGGATAGCCTCATCAAACACAATGTGCCGGTTAGTGTCATTTTCTAGCAAATAGTGCGCTTCACAAGCTTGCCTATAAGTTGGATAGATAATACCATTATGTGTTCTTATCTCCTCATAGCTCATTTCACCTTTAACTATTACAAGTAGCATCCTTAGATAATAAAGTTCACCAGCAGTAGGGTGTACATAATACATTCTGCCAATTTTTGGAGTTGTACACCGCTTTTGCCAACAACATGATGAGCTATCCCATGCATGTCCATCCTTTTGGAAAGTCACAATATGTTAACGAACAAGCATCCTTGTATTTTTTTTTTTTGCCAAAAACCAATTAATTAATATAGTCTTGCTAGCGGTTGGAGAGGTAAGCAAAGGCTGCAAGTTTTGACCAGGTTGATATGTAACATGATTCCTTCGTAGTAAATGAACTGCTAGTCTCTCAACAGAAGGTACTCTATATATATAGTGAATATCATATTCAAATGTTCTTCAAAAATCATTGCATGTAGAAAGGATTCAACCTTTTCATGTACACCTTGATTTCATTTGGTAATATATCAGCTTGTTTAGTTGATATGCTAGTGACATTGATTATTGTTGGCTGTGAAATATATCTTTATCATGTTGTCCAATCATGGCCTTTGGTCACATACATGAACAAATACTTGATTGCATTTCTCTTATTGCAGCACTCAACATTGACATGGGCCTCATATTTCTTTAATAGCATCATATTATATGTAAACAACCCATATATTGTCTAAACGGCAGCCATTTTTAATGACATTTCTTCTGGTGTCTCTCCTCCTATATATAGTAAAACCAAGATCATCAACAGTGGTTTTATTCTGAAATGTCTTAGGATAATATTTAGAGCATGCATTTTTTTTTCGTACATGGACATTTTTCATCTAAATCTCCACAAGGACCATGGATCATAAATTCATCAACCAAAGCATAACCAAGTGGATCAACAATGACATCTGGCAATTCTGCAGAAATAAAGTTATCGATGTATTGTACATCAAATTCTTGAGAGCCTGCTGCACGCCATACAAGGCAATGGATATGAGGTAGCTGGCGCTTTTGGAACTTAGCAGTATAGAGCACTACACAACAACAATGAAATTGACTTAGATATAAAGCTTGAATATTATGATAGCTGGATATTTATGTATGTATTTACAAAAGGAAGATCATATGCCTATGATAATAGGTCAAAAAATGTGGCCTTGTTTTATGTCACGAATAAATTCATGAAGTTTTATGTTGAAAAACTCTGACAAATTATGTCTATTCCATCAGAAATCAGCCGGCCTGGTTCATAAGAAATTGCATCAACTATTTCTTTCCATTTAGGATTACATGATAATGTGATGAACAAATATGGTACATAGACATACACATCTTGGATGACATTTGCATAAATTATACTGCCTCCATCCCTAAATATTTGACGTTTCCGACAGCATTGGAGAAATTAAGGAATGTGTGAAATGACTAATTTTCCCTTCTAATTGTGTCTTCCATCTCTCCATGTGTGCTCGACCCGAGCAATGGAGCCGCCGCATCCGTCCCCCCCGCCGCGTCCCTGGCTCCCCGACGCCTTCTCCGTCCCGGCTCCCTCCTCGCCGCCGCGTCTGAGGCTCCGCGACGCCTTCTCCGCCGCTGCTCCCTCCGTGCCGTCGGGTCCCGCCCCGCCTCCGCGTCCCAGGCTCCGCGATGCGTTCTTTGCCGCCACTCCTCCCGCAGCCAGCGCTGCTCCCTCTACCGTGGCCCCTCTCGCCGCCGCTCCTCCGCGCAGCACTGCCCCGCCCGATTTCTCCATCCTCGAGGCAAGGTCATGGCGGCGTCGTCGAGAAAGACGGCGTTGGAGAGGTAGACGAAGACGCCGGCGGCGTGGCGGCGGCGCTGGCGAGAGGGATGCGATGTGGACGCAGAGGTAGAGGCGGAGGCGAGGACACTGCAGCGGCGGAGATCTTAAGCGGCGCGCGAGATCTGGCGGAAGTCGGGCGGGACGGCAGAGGCGGCAGCGGAGATCTTGGGCGAGGCGAGGACGGCGGAGGCGGAGGCGGAGGCGGAGGCTGATGCCAAGGGCAAAAATGTCATGTCACCTTTTCTTTGAACTGTCGGCGACAAATATTTTGGTGGTTTTCGTTTGAACCACTAGCGACAAACAAATCGGGACGGAAGGAGTAATTTTTTAGGCGAGCAGAGTTGCGACTAAAATATTTTCTGACTTTTCAGAAAATAGATATTTCATGACAATGATACCAAATATATATCTTGAATTGCTACAAGCATCATGGCATCCCAGGATACCTAGACATACATATCTTGGACGACATTTGCATAAGTTATAATCTTTTAGGCAAGCAGAGTTGCGGCTGAGTTAGAAAACAAACAGAAAGTACAAAAATGAACAAAACCAGTTAGGTCTCCCAAAATGCTACATCTATTAAACTAAGAAACTCAATATGCACACTTGCCCAAAATTATCCCATAATTCCATATAAGCCAAGCAAATTTAACATCTGCTACTCATGATATCAACGATACCGAGACCAACCAGTTTGCTAGAATTATAGATGTCATGTTGACAGGGAAGCACATATTTTCTTAGTCAAAATTAACAGTGACTCGAGATGTATCCATCCAAAAAAATTTATAGGATTCCATGGGAGTATTGCAGCAATGGAGCCACCGATCACATAGCAACAAAATTTTGACAACCATAAACAACAACAAATAAGGTAATCAATAATCGTGCGCTCAAACCAGTAGTGTTATTATTTATGTATAAACATCTTTCAAACAATAATCAATGTCCAATTGTGAAAGCGTCTATGTAATTATTGATAGCCATAGAATTGCATCTCAACCTACATGTTGCAGAGCAAACAGACACTGCCACATTATCTAAGAAGGAAAAGTTAAAAACCAAACTACCATGTATAAATATTGCATAGGCTCTACGTACATTGAATTGGATTACACATCATGATGCACAAAAAAAATTTCAAGAGTATAGTTCTACATGTAATACTCATGAGCAATTGTTCATCTCCCAACCTAAAGGTTTGGAAACAACCAGCTATATATAAAAATTGACAGCATTATTGTCTTCACCATATGCAGTATCCAAAACATAGGCACGGAGAGAAAGAGGGGACGACTCAAGCGAGTTCTACCTGTGCCATCATCGTCGACGTGTAGCCACTTGGCGTCCTCGCCGGCAGCAGCTGCCTTGTTTACCTTATTGAGCGCCCTCTTCTGGCGCCTTCGTCCTTGGCGGCCATAGGGGTGATGGTGGCAAGCTTCTCGTCGGGCGGTGCTGATCCGGTGGCGGTGACGTCTGCCATGGCATGGGAGGGAAACCAAAGGTGGAGGACGGGGCAGTGTGTGTGTGAGAGAGAGGAAGAATAAAGGAAGAGAGATACTGGTGGGAGGACGGGAGAGGACAATGGATGGGAGGTTAACCTTAGCCTCCTCCCATGGTTATGTGCAATTAGGGCTTTCTGGACGCCACAACTAGCCCTGATCTAGCCATCGTCGCCGAAGACAGGTGAGGGAGAAGGCGTTGGGAGGAGACGGGGTCGCTCGTGGAGAGGACAGGCGAGAGCGGCGACGTGAGGAACCGAGCAAGGGAAGGGGGGGTCACATCAGCCCAATAAAGGAGGATGGCGGGTTGATTCATAAAAAATATATACAAGAGCTTTTCTACAAAGCCAAACAGCATGAACAGCTAGGTCCGACCGGGCAGAGCGATTGGACAAGCGTCGATTTCAGGCTGACGTGGATATCGTAGAAGGACTCGAAATCTCTTGACTTTTAGGTTTTTACAAAATGCGCACATACTTATTTTTAACCGCCCGAGTGCCCACAGTACAAACATATGGAGCAAATTCAAACGACAGATCATTAACCGGCTTAGGCATCTGCATGACTCGACAAATTGTAGTGGTCGTACGTACGGTCGTCTTCTTCTCGAGGGAGTGAGTGGTTACCACGTACTCTCCCCTGCACTCCGAATTAATGTGTGTATATTTTTTTTGCATGATCGTCATAATTAATGATGTCAGAATCAGATCGAGATTCTAAATTCAAGCCTGGGTGCCTGACCCACAGGATTTCAGAATTGATTGGTGCCAACAGAAACGGGGAAAAAAATATTTGGACCACACATCGAATTTACTGTAGGTCTGTAACTCTGTATAGGGAGCTATGTTAAATGTACGTAGGAGCAAAGGAATAACACTCCGTCATGTGGATTTGTCACAAAATTAACCTAGCTAGCTACCATACCTTGTACATTTAGTGCACGCTTACCTGTTTGGATCCACGTACGTACCGCCTTGCACTGCCCCTCGAACAATATAATACTTCCTAGTGTAGGCTCACTGCTAAAGAAATGACCTAATTTAGATACATCAGTGCCGGTTGGATTAAAACTGATACTGATAGTGCACAAATACTGGTTCGTAGCATCAACAGTAATTCTAGACTTTCAATACCGGTTGGAGGTAACAATAAAGATACCTTTCGCAAACGGGTACAGGCCAGCTGGCATGCGGACTCATCAGTACCAATTCGTAATACGAACCCGTACTGATAAGAGCTCTACGAGCCGGTACTAAAAACTCGTTCCAGCAAACTTCAAAAGAAATGCATATCCTAGTCTAATCAATATGTGTGAGTGGGTGGGTTGGTTAAAAGGGTAAGTGGGGTGTCATGTGGTGGCATGGTTGCAGGTTCAAGTCTTGTGTTCGCCATATTTTTTTAAGATATTTTGGTGGCTATAGTCTCGTTTGGGGGAACCGGGACTAAAGCCTACAGGCCTTTAGTTTCGAATTGCATGTCCCGGTTGAGGAAACCAGAACTAAAGCCTATTACCAACCGAGACTAAAAGCCATTTCCGTAGTAGCAAGTGGTTGTTTAACGAAAAAAACCTTTACAATTCGATTTATACCTAGTTCCTTATAAAAAAATATTGTGAGCTTTTAACCACTTGGAACTGGTTTCATCACTATGCGCGTGCCACATTCGTGCCACCTGATGCAACAGTGACACGTTATCTCAAAACCTTTTTAGATAGATTTAGCCAACCACGTAGAGAGTGCTTAATTAGTTACGATGCATGCCACAAACTGAGCCTCAACATGTTTCACACCACGATGTTCCCTGATTGACTGACCGGTCAAATCGTTAATCAACGGGTTGATCGATTTGCCGCTGAAGCATAGGTGCTATCTGTTCTGATTATCGGTTTTTGCATGCGCAAATGTTGTCGGAATTTGATGCAGAATCAGGTGGAGAATGTGGATGAGCATGTCGTCAAGCTGCAGGTGGTGCTGCAGGCCATCACAAACTACTCTTAGGACGGCAACGAGCAGAAGAACTGAAGTAGCAGCTTAGCTAGCTCCCAAGGCCATGGGGATTACATGCTCCCTCTCTATTTGCACCTTGCCTCGGGTCCCATCTCCACCACAGACTCTGGCCTGTCTCTTCTCTCGTGAGCTACCGGAGATGAGCTGCAAAGAAATCCATAGCATTCATTTCGTTCTGAATACCAGATGATGATGATGACATGTATGTGCTCTACGTGGTTGGCTAAATCATGCATGCACAAGTTTTTTAGATAACTAGTTGAGCTGGCGCGCCCATGGCGCGCCGAGCACAACCGTGATGTTTGTTGATGCTGATGTGGACGGGAACACATTTGAACAGATGCATTATTAATTAGAACGTGTTACACGGTAATAACAGCAGCCAAATATTGTTCGTCGTGTTTGAAGGGCTTCGTGAATAAGTTACAGCGAGAGACTATACAGCCAAAATAAGCAAGATCAGTTGCTAAATGTCTGTCTTTCATGACGCGCAGCGCCTAACGCTAGTGCATAGTGTAATTTACAGCAGTACTAATTCGACAAAAGCGGCTCATAACAGTGAGTCCCTATCAACCAGCAGCAGGAGACAAAATAGGAGAGCATGACCAAACTATGAGCACACAGAGCATTACCAAATTATCAGAACATATATACATGTTGGCGTAACATGAAAAGAACAAATCATCAGCATATGGTTAAACGCTAAGTTGAACCAAATAACAGTAAGAAGTGAATGGCGGTGGGTAAGCAATTTTGTTGATGATGTTTATGTACAGCTCATACAGGTAAAAATTGCACTTAAAATTTTCAGCAAGCAGCCAAAAGCTGTAAAAGAGAATGTAAATGTGACAGAAGCATGATACGAAGCTGCCAATATAACATGTTCACAGATAAAAAAAAATGGATTACTCTCTGTTGATCTAAACCACGGGGCTTTCACAGCACAGTTAAACGGGCATGCGTTAAAATATCCAATCAATATATATGTAAGTAGCAGGTTTAAATATCCAAATCTGCACATAACCAGGGATCAAACAAAGGTGTCACATGCAAACTAAATTTTGTAAATTAAAAAGAATGGTCACTCTGCACACACTGGAACCAGGGGAAGGGGAACCGAAACACACACGCAAGCATGGCATGGTGCAGAACAAAAATGGCATGGCATACAGCAGGGATGGACCTCATTCATCCTATATCGTTAATAACAAAAAAGGGGTAGGAATAACATTGACTTAGAAACAAAGACAAAAATCGGTAAACTGCATATATACATACCGAGGAATTTGTTGCGGTCGTTGGGCTGCAATATCGGAGAGCGTCTAAAGCCTCTGTCCGCCCGCCTAGCGCTCAGCGCCTCGGATAACATTGCCAATGATACACCAACAAAAATCAAAAAGTGAGAACATCAAGAGAAATAAATGAAAACAAATAATTCAAAATAAAACATTGTGCGATGACATTGAAACAAATATTGTAAATCACGTCCTCTAGCTTGCCTAGAAAGGGGCACCGTCGGAAGTAGGGTTGCAAATAGGGCGGGTAGGCCCGGTCCTGTACCTGAACCTCTTGTTGCATGGAGCAAAACTGAGGGCCATCCAGATAGTTGCTAGGAAACATACATATGGTCTCCCTCACGGGCCCCCTCCAGGCGAACCCCTCCAAACCCTAGTCGCCCCCGGCGGCGGCGGCGCCCGCCGCCGGCGGGCCACACGACACTCTCTCCCCCGTCGGTGCCAACTCCCCAGCGGGAGAAACGAGGCCAGGGCCTCCAGCTTCCTCCTCCCTTCTGCGTCGGTGGTAGGCGGCGGATGGCGAGTGGCCTCGCCACAGTGTTCTGCTTTGGCGCCTTGGCGTGCCTAGCGGTGGCCACCGCGCACCTCTGGCGAGCCACTCCGTCGCTTGACCGCTTCTTCCGGCAGCTCGGTGGCGGCGGCGGATGGCGGGCTGCGTCGGCTGGTGGCGGCGCACCTTCCCAGATCTGGCCGTGCCCTCCTGCGTGGCCGTGCCTCCATGCGCGCCGTGGGGTCGAGCGAGGGTGTTCTAGGCATCCATGGGCGCGCTCGAAATACGCGACGAGGGCGGCTTCCGCGGCGAGGCCGGAGGTGAGGAGGAGAGCTTGGGCTACGCCGCGTCGGCCGCCGTCTCTGGTCTCCTCTCAGTGCCGGCTGCCGCCCCCTTCATCGCCTGCGCCATGGGTGCGCCAAGCGTCTGCCGCCAGCACCATTGCCGGTGGTGGCCGTCCCCGACGCCGCCGTCCCCTTCCCGAGCTCCTCCTCCCTCCTCCTCTCCGTCCTCCTCTAGATCCGGTGGCCCCCTTCACCGCCTGCGCCATGGGTCCGCCGCCAGTGCCATTGCCGTTGGTGGCCGCCCCCCTTCCCAATCTCCTCCTCCCTCCTCCTCTCCGTCCTCCTCCAGATCTGATGGCGCCCGGTGTTGTTTCGCCAGATCTGGCGGCGGCGCCTCCTCCCTCTTCTCGGCGCCGCCGCTCCTCCCTCCTAGCGTGGCGCGGCGGCGAGGAGGCGGAGTCGTCTACTGATCGGCCGTGGCGATGGGCGATCTCTCCCGTCCTCGGTGGCGGTCTGCGCTGTTTGTCGGTCTGAGGGTGTGAAGCGGCGGTTTCTGATGAGACGGCGAGGTGCCCACGCCATCCGCCTCGCCGTGCTTAGTTCCGACTTTGCTACCTTGTCCCTCCCCTTGTTAGGGACCGGTGGCCCTAAACCCTCTTCGAGCAGTTAGCACCGGTTGGTTGTGCTCCATCCAGGCGTCGCTTCGCTCCTCCTCCTTCACCACCTTCCAGCGCCAGATGGTGGAGCTCGGCGCGATTTTCCTCTTCCTTCCTTCTTCTTCCCCTCCTTCTAGGCCCGTCTTGGCGGAGACCGCCCGGGGGGACCGCTCTGCGAGAGGCCGAGTCCGTGGGCAAGAGGCCCGGTTTAGTCGGTGTGTTGGCGGGCGGTTGGGCGGGTGTGCTCGAGTGTGTATCCGGTGGCCTCGTAGCTCGGCGTAGCTCGGCAAGACCTTCTTCGCTTCTTCCCCACTGGCCCGTCTCGGTGGAGACCGCTTGGGCGCGAAGTCCGCTCGATGGTGGCGAAGTGGTCGGCGAGTGGCTCGGCGTGTGTCCGGCGACCTCTCAGCTCCTCCCGTGGTGGCGTGGTGGACCTTTGCCCGTCCTCGGCGACACGGCGACCCTTGTTGGTGTCGGGGCTCATCTCAAGCCGTTTAGGTGCCGTGGCGTCTGGTCTCGCCGCTTCCGTCTGGCGGCCGCTCGGCGTGGTGGCCTCTCCGTGGCGTTGGTGACGACCTTTCCCAACGGCGTCCTCGTTCTCGCCTCTTGACTTGGTCCGTCCCGTCGTCTTGACCCTCGCTTTCTCCGAGGGTCGGGTGGTGTGGCGACCTCTTCGCGTCAAGGCGGCGTTAAATCTGTGCTTCCGGCTCTTCGTCTTGACGGTATTTCGGTTCTTCTGTTGCTTTCGACCTTGGCTGACCTCTGCCTTATCGCTAGTAGGGTTGGTCTTGGGCGAAAGCCACCGCCTTTTTTGAAATTTGGTGTTGGCGTCACCTTTGGTGCGTTCCCTCCTTGGAGGCATCACTTTAAGACCTTCCCGTGCTCTGGGTGAAAACCCTATCGGCATTGCGACGGCGGTGGGTTCTCCCCGTCGTTTACCTTGTTGGAGGCGTTGTGGTTGCCATCTCGCGCTATGGGCTTCCGCTGGGTCTGCTGTTTTTAGGAGTCGTTCGTCGCTGCCGTGAGTGTTGGTGGTGTTTTCCCTTCTCCCTCTCCTGTATCTCTCCCTGTTCAGCCGTTGGCCTAGTGGGCTTCGGTGGTGTTCCCGACGGTAACCGGAGGTGTGTCTGGCTTTGGCCAGGGTTGCAGCGGAGAGCTGTGGTTGTACCCCGTGTTTGCATGGGTTTTTATTTTATTTTCTCCTGCTTATTTATGAAATAGGTTGGCAGTTCTCCTGCCCTTTTTCAAAAAAAAAAACTGAGGGCCAAGGGTTAGACCGCTCCTCACATTTTACTGCCCCCGATGAACCTTGGAGCCAAATGGGTCGGCCCTCAAAAAAAATCAGCGCGCAAAATCGCAGTGCCAGCCAGTAACTTCAATCAAGCGTTGAGGGTTGGATTGATTTTCCATAGCCCACCATTAACCAGTAGATTAGATACCACAAATACGATCTCACAACCTTAAGAGAAATTAAGGAGGAACAAATTACCAGATCGATGCATTAGCAAATATAAGAAATCAACAAACTATCATATAGCATGGAGGCCAACAGCTCAATAGAGCTAGATCCTGTCTTTGCACAGATCAGCAAACACACCAAGTAGCTGCTATGCAGAGGACAACGATTGAGCAGATGATGGGCGGTGGCTTTGCCTGAAATAGCTGGAACGAACGGGCGATGCCGTTGGTGACAGGTTCATGCTGGTGCAGGAGATAGAGGCAAGATCGACGGTTGAGTGGACGTCGTAGTCGTAGTCGGCGGTGGCGCCACGGTGGCATGCTACTTGCAGCCGGAGGAACGAACGATGCGCATCGGGAGTGGCCAAGGAGCAAGGGGACGACTAGGTTGGAAAAGAAGGGGAGCGCCGTCGCCAGATCTAGCCTCTCTCGAGCCCACCGTTGGTGGATCCGGCCAATCCGTCGCCCGCCGTCGCTCCCGCAGAAGAAGGCGCCACCGGAAAGAGCGCGGAGCCGGCGTGGACGACCGGCTACAGGCTCAAGAAGGGAAAGGGAGAGAGCGGCGTGGAGGTACAGCGGAGGCGCACCTGAGGACAGCTAAGCGACGGGGACGGTGGCCGTACCTGGGGGTGAGGGAGACGTCCACGTCGCGCACGACGGCGTCGAGCTCGGGGGCGCCCCAGGGCGAGGCGGCCAGCTCAACCTCCGGGACGACCGCGCGGTTGAACCTGACGGGCAAGGGGCCCTTCGGGGCGGCGTCGGTGGCGACGTTGAGCGCGGCGGCGTCGAGGTCGAGGCCTCGCACGACGGCGCGGGAGCGGAGGAGGCACTGTTTGAGCATCCAGATCTGGGCACGACTCCAACGGGCGTCGCTAGCCGACTCGAACGGGGGTTGGCGAGCAAGACGAAGACGGCGCAAAAGCGATAATACCCTATTGATAAAATCAACCTGATATCTCTGACACATTGCCATTGACACACTATGACACGCAAAATTAAGGGTGGTGAAAACCACGACACGCTATGAAACGCTCCAGGATACAATTATGAGAAACCACGACACACACATAACACACACTCATTATACACCATACCACATTATGATACACAACATGACAGATAGCACAACTGCACACATGACACTCCATAGTACACCCCACGATTCCCTCACTAAACACACCATGACACACTACACACATTATGACACATAACACATCATGATGACACACACCACAACAAACCTATCGTGTTTTTTTGGCTAGGAAATGGATATTGTTCCCTGGTGTCTTTCTAACAAAATTATTATATTTGCCCGGTGCTAATTAGTTATAGGATATCTAACACCAACTATTATCGTGCTATAATTAGATAGTATTAGCATCAATTAAAAGCAATATAACATAGATATTATATTCATTAATTAAAAGCAATAGTATCCGTCGGTATCCAAATTAAGTAGCCCCGGCCCTTATTATAAGCTCTGTCCTCTTCGATCTTATTTCTTAAAAATCTTTTTAAAAAATACTTACTCTTTAGAAAATTGAACGAAGGTGAGGAAACTCTTGAAATTGAACTTTGCGATTTAACCTACCATTGTAGAACACCTTTTTAGGTTCCATTGATCTGTTGCACATTTTTGCGATTTAAATCTTTTTCCGTAATGCTAGCTCTAGCTAGATGCACAACTTTCAGTATCAGTAATTCTAATTTTGCAATATTCTTTGAATATATAATATCAGTGTAGAAATTGACACGATATCAAATACGCTGCCTTGGACCATGACAATTTTTTTTTGTGACAAATTTCGTGTAGCATGCAAGTTATTTTGTGCATATATTCGATCGAACATGTATGCGAATTAGGCATGTATTAGTGGATAGTTAAAGAGTATCTTTTAAGGAAGGATATTAAAGAGAGTTAATTGCACAGTATATGAGGATAAGGAAAGTTAGAAGATATATAATTTGCTCCTATATATACACACACGCTTGCACATGGTACAGCACTGTATCAATTAGATAGCTACATGAAATGCTTGCATTTAGCTGCGTATAGTAAAGTAAGGCGATTACTTGCTCATGTGTCCATATATGTATAGTCTAATTATTTACGTATCAACTATTCATTTGCTCGTGCTAATTTCACGACAAGTCTTGGTGAGCTTGTGCAGTAGCGGCTCGATCTCGAGTCGAGAAGGCATAGTTTTTTGTTTGATAGGGTTTCGACTTTCAAGAGTACGCTTCGAGAGAAATGGCTTTAACGCAAATAAAAACTATTTAGTTTGGGTGCATGCACGGCTTTAAATTTACTGCGTATGAACAAGAAACGTCTCAAATAAGTTGTTCAAGTACAAGACTAATCGACTACCTTATATTTTCTGGAGATTTTATCATGACGATGTGTAATATATTATTACTAGCAGAAAAGATTCCACATAAGATAATTGTCCCGTCTATATAGAGCATTTGAAAGGGGATGAGCTGAGACTAATCAGTAATTGGAATTTTGAGAATTTTTAAATCAGCTTCTTGAGACCGGTTCACTTCGTCCAGTTTTTTTTTTAAAAAAAGATTTTCTAGAAGTGGCTTTAAAAAAAAAAACAAAGCACTTGATTTATCAAAACATGAACAAGCGGAACCTAGAAAACCAAAGCGTTATTTTACTTTTTCAAAACGGCGGTAAGCTATACAAGCCACGGACCCATTAGCGGAACGCAGATAAATTACTCCGTCGATTGTCCGGCTCTAATTAAGCCTCAACTTGCAGGTTATAACACTGATACTTCCTCCGTTCTTTTTTATTTATCGTCATCTTGTTCAAAAAACTATTTAAATAGTATCATTTATTTTACTATGTTTTTTTTATTATTAAAGATACTTTAAACATGACTTATATTTGATAAAAATATGTTAAAAACTTAATAACTATAAATAAAAAAGGACGGAGAGAGCAGTATACATTTTACAGATCTGTATGTATGTATGCTACCAGGCGGCCGATCGATCGTGGTGTACGTGTGCGGTGGCGGCGCCAGGATCGATACGGAGCATCGGAGCCAGCATATATATGCAGCCTGTGAGCATGTGTAGCAGCAGTGTGCTGTGTGCATGCGTGATGCTGCGACGTACACGAACCAATGTACGTAGTACGTACGTAGTAGCTATCTAGGTAGCTAGCGCTGTCACGCGCGCATCATTCCATGCATGCATGGCTCCCCGGCCGCTCGCTTTTGTGCATGGTGTGCAGTGCAGTGCAGTGCAATGCAGTGCAGCGCTGCGCTGCCATTGCCATGCCATGCTATGCCTTCCCGAGCTCAGCTCTCAGCTCAGCTCAGCTCAGGTAGTCAGGTGGCAATGGGTCATGCATCGATCCTCTTCCCGAGCTGG
The DNA here is from genome assembly GCA_036346415.1 of Raddia guianensis. NCBI lineage: Eukaryota > Viridiplantae > Streptophyta > Magnoliopsida > Poales > Poaceae > Raddia > Raddia guianensis. The sequence goes on from CM070534.1 coordinate 34,701,556, forward strand.
CCCTTCTCAGCGGCATGCATCTCCACACTGCCACTGTTTATATTCCTTGTTTTCCCCGCCCATAAGTTTCGGTTGGTGTAAAACAGCGAGGGAACAAGAACACAGAGAGCATACTGATGCATACAAGAGCTACAGTGTACATATATATGCTCCTCGATCCGTCATATAAATAATTGTCGTTTTTAATCTGTTGGAAGAATTAACATGCATGGAAAAATTGCTTGAGGACTAACCTGTTGGAGAAACTCACATGCATGCATGGATTCATTATTCGATCTTACATAAGTAGTTCATGCTAGTTTTGAAAGCACATAAAATCTGAAAATAATATCTTATGCCTTCCTATATGTTTTTCATGTGGTGTGTAACCAAACACCACATGTAAATTCTTGTGGATCTGAGAAGGCCGTACGATTTCCCATATTGACTTGTACACATCTCAATCTAACGATTTTTTTTTCTAATCCTATGTTTTTTAAATCGTATTAACCAAAGAGAACCTTAATTAATTACCATGTTCAGGATTGCATCCAATATTAAACCATACAAACGATCGATCACCAGCATATATATATGGAAGAGTTTTCCCGTCTTCTATAATAACTTGGTAGTAATATATTATTTCGCTCGCAAGCCCACGTCGTATGTATCGATCGTTATTAATAACCTTAGATGGAATCAAATTAACTCGATACTGGTGCCAATTAGCTGTCAACTTTTAGCTAGTAGCTAGCTAGCTAGCTTTAATAAAAGATGGGCATAATCTCATCAGTCAACAAAAGTATATATCTTTCTCAAAAAACAAAAGTATATATGCTTTCCAAAAAAACAAATTATATATATATGGCAATGCCAGTACGTACCTATGTACGTAAGCGTACTGCACATGCATGGGGAAACGCTTGTACGTACTATCTAGCTAGGTGTAGCTAGTTTGATTCACCTGATAAAAAAAAAATCGCTGTACTATATAGCACGCTGTTTCGGCGACGTCACAGGGCTCACAGCTGATCACAAGATACATGCATGTTACCAGCGTGACACGTAGAAATATGCACGTAAGCACGGACGGTATCGTCCGGCTTTAATTGCTCACAAAGACATTTTATTTTTGTACATCATCTTAGTTGTCCATGTCATAGTCAATCATCCAGGAATGACTTTTGTACCTGAATAAGTTCTGTATATCTCTAGCTCCCACTTAAAAATAAACACAATATGGATCCACGTGTGCATGTGGCGGTGACGGACACCGTACTAGGTATTGCAAGGAGAGAGGTAAGATGTAGGGCGGTGAGAAAGCATGCATATTGTTTTGTAGGAAAGACGGGACGGACAGATTGGTTTTACAGTGTTTTTTTTTTTTTTTTGAGAAGGAACACATGCCTCATTTATTGATGAAACTTCCACATAGAAGCAGACCCCGAAATGCAACAAAAATTACATCAAGGTCCAACAGGGGACTAAAAGTGAAGCTCTTATAGAAGCTCATCCATCTCACCATGCCGGCGTTGACGTCAAATCTTGCCGGCTCTGGCGACGCCACCGAGAAACAGCTCGCAGGCCCAAACCATGACGGGTGACGGAGGAACAGAGCAGGAAGCTCAAGGAATATCGTGTGCGTGCAAACCTCCGATACAGTGCTTACAGAGCAGGAAGCTCATGGTTTTACAGTGCTTACACATGGATTCTGGGAGTTTGTATTGTATATATGTAGAAAACTGAAAAATATATCTTCACCGCTGAATAATTTTTGAACTGTGGGGTTGAACGATGAACCATCAGCCATTAACATAGGGCATTTTAATTAGGAACGGATAATTTTTTAGGAGTAGAGGAGCAGACCAACGTTTGTATTTATATATAGTTATGCACTCAACCATTTTGAGTGTTAGTATTAAAGTAAAGGTAAACGAAGCCACCACGTACGTTAGTCCATATCACCCAAATTATTTTAGTCGGTCGATCAACGGTGGGACCAAATTATAGTGGCCTAGATCAATCAAAGAAATTCTTACATAAATCAAGAAACAAATAAAAGATCTATGCCGCTGATTTTTGTGGGGCCGGATTATAACGGCTTAGATTAAAAGAAAAATATTAGAAATTTGGATTAAATACTAAAGATGATATGATATGATTATTTTAGCCGTTTGATCAACTGTGGGATCAAATTATAACGGACTAGATTAATTAAAGAAATTCTCACATAAATCAAGAAAAAATAAAAGATCTATGCAGCTTAGATTAAAAAAAACTAGAAATTCAGATTAAATACTAAAGCTGATATAATATATTAGAGATAAACTCCAAATTCGATATGATATATTAGAGATAGATTATAAGTTAGAGATATACTCTATATATATGCCGAAACAAATCTTGCCGCTCAAACGCGCGAGCCACCTCGCTCGTTAATTTAAAGAGCAAGTGTAAAAACTCTATTTTGGAGTTGGGTTAGTTGGGCGGGTGTAGCACCTTGGACTCATTTGGAGTTAAAGTCATTTTAGAGTTGACCTTTTGAAAAAGATGGGAGCAACACAAGATGGTCAGCCATTCGGGGTTAGCATTCCTCTGTGTGCGCACGCATGCACGCACGTGTTGCTAACACTTGTATGTGAGTCACACATTGCAATAACATGAGCCGTTTTTATATTTACGAATGATAAGTTGTTTACGTGAAGATTAATTAATTAATTAATGAAGAGATATATAAGAGCGAGCATGACCTTTTCTTACATAAGAAATGGTTTCTAAGCTTGAAATTAACAAGGCTAATAAACAAACAAAACTTGAATTAGAATCATTATCTCGTTTGTACGTTCTTTGAATTAGATATGTCACAAAGGAAAACTAATTAAGCATAACAATCATTCGATATTTCGATACATATAATATGGATCGATCGAGGCGGCCAATGCTCCCGGCCGGTAGCAATACACAGTTAATATTGGGGATACATCTAATACTTCTCTAAATACGTGGCTGGGCTTTTAACGGACTTAGTTCATGATATAGATCGGAGGACCAAAATGTTCTTAGGGTACATATAATAGGTACGTATTAAGTTACAAAGTTAGAACGTTCCAGTATTGTATCGAAAAAAATATAAAAGAGAAAAATGAAGATGAGTAGTAAAAGGAGCAAGGTGTGAATAGTTGGTTGGGCCATCCGAAGTTAGGATGTCATTGGTGACTGATGGCCTTAGGGTTTTCTATATCTCTTCTCTAAACCACTTTTTGTTTCATATATTTTCATCCTCTCTCCATCGGAGTCTTCATCCTCAAAAAGATATAAATACATGAGTCAAAATATCTAAATATAGAGGCCTAGAGAGAATATTTAAATATAGGGACTAATATATACTTTGATGGAGGGATATAGCGACTAAGACGATATAGAGAAAAACAGCCATAACTACTGATTCCAAACCTTGGAACCACTAGTATCACCAATGTTTAAAAATATGTTGGAAATATATTGGGAGAACTATATAGGTAGGACTCAAACTCAGGACCTCGTGATTTTAGCCTCACCCTTCTAACCAACCCACCCACCGTCGCGTAGTGATATTGATAGAATATACATGTCGGTGTATTCTACACCGGGGTGTGCTCCCGCTTCGCTGCCATGTGGGACCAGAGTCCATTCAGGGATCGTCCCATACTCAGCAACATCGGGTCTAAGCGAACGTGGCCACGCGGCGATCCGGTGCGCAAGCGGGCGACCAGGCCCCCGATGCCGGGTGACTAGGACACGAGGCAGTTCGGTGCTCAGGCGGGCGATCGACCAGGTCCCAGGGGCGGGGCGACCAGGACCTGTGGCGCCTGGCGAGCAGACGGATAGGCGTGCACACAGGGGCAACAGGGGGTGCGCGGCTCCACTGTTAGGAATACAGGATGAAGGTGTAAGGAAGCTTCCTTGTCAAGGATTTCTCCGGGATACACCGAATTCAGATCATTCAATGCGATGGAACCAGTCTGGCGGAGTGGGCGGGGGTCTGACGGCATGATTGCCCCCACCCCGCTAGTGATGTCAGCTACACTGTGGCTGTCCTCGTAGCCGTCCTGTTCACACCAGACTGCGGTGTGACAGAGAGGCTCTTGGGGCAGGCGAGCCGCTCTGTCCTATCCAACCTGTCCCGTGGTCAGAGCAGGGGCAGGAAAGATGGCGACGAAGGCTAAAAAGGACCGGAGGAATGATGGCTACAGGGGCAGAATCATTTAATGCACATTGTTTTGTACTTGTGACACACGCCAGCCCGAGTATATAAGGGCTGGGGGTGCGTCTGTAAAGGGGTTGATCGATCAATTCTGAGATCGGATTCCAGAAAATAGTCAGTTTACACATCGCAAGAAACTTGAGCAGGATTAGGGCTATTATCCGATTAGGGGGCCTGAACCTAGGTAAAACCTAGTGTTTGTTCTGGTGTTCTTGCACCGAAGGGAGAAGAGAGGAGTGAGCTAACCACACACCCCCCCCACTGCCGAACAGCCGGATTAGGTCCCGTAAAAACCTGTTAGCTGAAATACGCCAATAATACCTTTTTAAAAAAACTTTTTTGTGTTACACGAGGCATTACTACCGGTTTATGGATCAAGCGGATAGTGATGCCTAGATACCACTATCAGTCCGTGGCTCAAATCGGTATGAGTACCGGTTCATGACTCGAACTGGTAGTGATCTATCGTTACTACCGCTTTACAGATAACCCGGCCATAGAAATATGACGGCAATAAAAATAATTTTTTCTAGTAGTGATGGTATCGGAATATAGAGAAAATTTCCTTTCATAACGGCTACGGTCGACGCTTTACAGGAGACCGTGCATGTTCATATATATAGGCCACTTGGCACAATTAATATTTGGGGACAAATCTAATACTAAGCCCTCTGGACACTGCAATGTCAATCTCTTGATCTTTCTGGTTCAGAATCAATGTACAAATCAGGGCGATCACTGAAATGTCTTGCGCCTTTTCTGGATCCGGGCGTAATGAAGCAATCCATGAGATCGACAGCATGCAAGTCAAACAAATTAAACACTTTTAATCTGCAGCACGTCCGAATTAACATTCGTACGCGGCAGCATGGTGATGATAAATCCAGCATATATATATCGAAGCTAATGCGCGTACGACCACCAACTACGTACCAGCCAAAAAGCATGAAATAACAGAGAATGGCTGGGACGGTTCTGCCCATATGCTCTCTTCTCTCGCTGAAACCTCCCAAAACGAGTATTTCATCGAGCCAAAACACGGTGATTAATTAGCAACCTACGTAGCATTCCACACCGGCCCGTTCTCTCCCCTAATAATTACTATATATATCCAAAAGCTGGAGTAACATTTTGCCCCCCCCTCCCAAAAAAAAAAAAAAATTCAGCGCAAATACAAGTACTAGAGGACATACTATATCTTAATTAATATCGTATGCTCTCTTATATAAATATATATCGTCAAATTTGCATCTTAATCTTTTTTTTTTCCTATTCATGGACGCTACGCTAAAAGCGAGCAGTCGTGAGCGGTGAGCTGTAGATATGCATCCGAGCAAGGACGAAAGGATAGCACCGGCACCCGGCGAAGTCGGATCCTTGTCGCCACCCGCTGGCCTCGCCGACAGCAGGGTACCGGGGCCCACGCCCGGCATGGTCCGCTGCCCTACCATCACCTCTCTAAATAGAAAACCGTGCTTATTGTTACATGTCCCCCGTCGGGCAACATTTTTTTTTTGCCTACAGTGCAGGAGGAGGCATATGTATCTGCAATCTGAGCATTTAAGTTTATCTCTACTCTTGGTGATACAATTTGAAAAGAAAATACATTATTTTACGTAACAGGAAAAGGAAATATTACTATGTTTGGAGCATACATATATTCTGACCAGATAGAATTTGTGTTCCTTTTTTTTACGCTTGTGGTCTAGAGAAAAGGTTTTATTGATTTCTATAATTTTGAAGCACACACATCTACGTGTTTTGACTAGAGTTCACCATCCTTGCCTTCTCTAAATTGCATTTATGGTGTTGATTTGTATATCAAGGTTAAGGTTTGGATTTCGTATGTGTGCATTCGTATGATCATGTGGTGTGCGTGTGGAGTGTGTGGGTGTGGCTTGTTGGGGTTGTGCTAGCATCCTTGTCTTCGGAGACTTGATATTTCCTTGATCCCTTATTCCTGTACCTTAGACTTAGAATAAGATGATCTCCTTGCCATCGTCCTGATTCCATTAACAAGAACCTAATGAGTCTAACACTCGATATGTTGTAGTTCTCTATATATGTCAGTACTATTGACATTGATAGGTTGTTGCCTCCACCACCATCGCTACCCAATTGGTGAACATGGAAAAGGAAGGAGAGCAAAAGGAGGAGATTGCGCATGAATAATTGGTATGTTGGATCGATGCATGTGGTGTCGTAGGATCGAGGAGAGTTATTGACTCGCATGGATGGAAGATAGGAGATGGTTGTGTGGTGCCGCATTGAAGAGGGGTTCGGGTTGCAAAGGAAGTAACGTGCACAGTAAATTAATGAGGAAAGGTTGGTCGAAGTGAGACATTGACCTGGTATGAATGGATTAGGGTTGGCTTTCTAGAGGGGGGGGGGGGGAATTGCGCTAGGTGGGATTGGGCTGGGCCAAGACTAGGAAGAGAGATTAGGTGGGATTTACGGTGTGGAATGAGTTGGGCTAGGCTAAGGTGTAAATTGAAGAATAGTTTGGGTTGACTAGATATTTTGGGTCCTTATTCCTTATATTGTCTCTAATAGGGAATTTTCTACGTAATATACATGGGCCTCATGCCACACCTGCACTTGTCATGCCACCCAATTTAATTTTCTACTTTACTAGGTTTAGATACGAACATCTAAAAACGTAAAACATTTGTCATGAAGGTTAGAAATTTCACATCTTGTTAGTTTCAAACTTGTTAATCATTAATTTCGCAAATGTAAAACATTTGTCATGCTAGTCGAAAACTGCACATGTTATTTTTAACTCGCAATCGATTACATTGTTCTCAATATTATTTAATTTGACATTCTTCTCAATACTATTTAATTTGTTTTCACATCTTGGAAATGCTTGATTAGAATATCAAGATCAATAAAAATATGACTAAGCAATTATTCAAAAAAATTTATTAAAAACCATTTCTCTACTCGTCTTTCATGAGACTTCTCATAGAACATACATATCATGTCAATGTGTCAGTGTCAGGGGGCAGGTTGTACACTAATTTGAGAATCAAGTACACCCATAGTTATTAAAACTAGATCGGGATACCATTTTAGCCAAAAAGGAAAGGAGGGTCTTACCTGACCTAGTTTGCTTTGAAGACCGTTCAAGCAGGTGGACCAAAAAAACTAGAACTAGCTATTTTTTTATAGGAACCATTAAAATAACTAGAGTCATATGATTGAACCAGGTGGGTGGCAGAGCACACTGACATGATCCCGAGGGAGGGGAGCATGACAGTGCAATGCTAGGGTAGCGATACAGGGCCTCGTCAGGAGGTAGATAGCTAGGAGGAAAGGAAAGGGGTGGGGATGGTATCATGTCAGATATGAATATAGAAGGGAGAAATCGGGTGGTTAATTAGGATTTGGAACTTATGTTAAGTGATAGCACTAGGATGTGTGGTTAGTTAGGTGGGCTAAAAATGTGTTGTATATTGGCCCGGGGGGGGGGGGGGGCTGTGTGGTAATGATGGGCCGGTTCGGGTGGATCCAAATAGGTTGGAACTAGAAATTAAAGATTTTGCCATCATTTTTGAACTGGTGGTTCAATTGGTTGAATTGTGAATGGAAGACTAGATAGTTTGTTGAATTGATATGTTTTTTTAATAATTATGAGTCCACCACCTTGCTTGAGTTTTACCTCTTTTGTCCTTGAATTTCCTTCGGTTGGAGGAAGAAATATACTTCACCTCCCTACCCTTTCCTGATCTGAAAAAGAGAAAGTGTGCCTTTATTCCTCTTATTAATTTCACAATTCAACTTGCTCCAAATTATTCCACAAAATTTTATATAAATTTCTAATAGCACAACATTTCACAAACCCAAAATCTCCAAACCAAAATAATTAAATTTAGCGAGATGAGGGACTTTGAGATTTGAGGGCAGACAATTAGAAAGGAATTAAAGGTGATTGTGGCCGATGGGCACAAGTGGGGCATCCACTTTGCACATTGGGGTTTTAATAGGATAATACATATATCAATCATTGATGTATAAGAATATATTCAAAAATGAATTGATGCCTTTTTTATTTTTGGGGTATGTTCATACCACCAGACATATTGGCTACCTTTGATTGAAGAAAAAGTTAAATTGCTTTTCCAAATAGGGTTGCACCCATAAATGTTGTTTTTTCATGTGTAGTCAAAGATGAAATATAAAGCAATAAAAAAACATTTATCACAAATAAAGTGTCTATACCTATACATAAGAATTTATTTCAACCCATCTTTGCAACAACAAGTGGCAGAACAAAGACAACATAACATTAAAAATGATTATATATAGACATGGAGCCAATTTTTCCAAAGAAAAGCCATAGTGAATTCATAATACTAATGCTTTTTTGTGTTATACCACACTATCTGGACGTAGCAAATAAGACATGGATGAGGTACCGGTGCAAACACATGAGTGTGGGGTACGTAGGCATGTGCGCTTGTTGATTCAAAACTATACCCATCACCCGGCAGTTTGTCACATGCTATATATTGCCGATGACCGTTTGCAATTGGCCATTTAACATCTCCGCAACTTATATATTAAAATTGTAAATAATTCATATAATTTTCAATAATACCATACCATTGATACCAAATTGCAATTCAATATCAACATATCAAGTTTGTTTATCACACATCGTGTGTGCCACAACATCCGTTAAGCTACAACAACATATAGAAGTATATGGTTGTTCGAGATGGAATTGAGAACTAATTGGATCTTCTTTTTCTAACAAAAAGTGAAAATGTACTTTTTTTTATTGAAAGCGTGAAAATGGGGGTATTAGAAACAGAGGATTGAACATAATTGTGGGTTGAAAGTGCCTTGATAGTTGTGTCCTGATGGTCACAAACAGGGGATTGTTCAACTAACCTTGGCTTAAGGTCATTTATGTAATTACCCCTACTAGCTACTAGTACAGAGAAGAGGGATCATGTTGGTTAGCATTAGCGCCTTACGTTAAGTGGTAGGTGTGGGATGTGTGGTTAGGTGGGCCAAAAATAAGCTGTAAAGTGGGCCAAGAGGGTTTGGGTGATGGGCTAGGTCTTGTGTGTGGGGGAGGGGAGGCTAGGTGGGTCAGGACCAAAAATTTAAGATTTGGCCCAATGAGACGTGGATCGATGGCTATAGCAGTTTGATAAACAACATGATTTTAGTAATTATAAGCTCACCAACTTGCTTGAGTTTGATTCTGAAAAAAGATAAACGTGACTTTCATGGTATATATAAAAATGGGGGGAAATTAACATCATCTTAAGTTGAAGATTGGTTTGTGCTAGACTAATTAAGTTTTTTGGGTCCCCAATCCTTACATAATAGTGAGGCTAGCTAGGGAATTTGCCAGTCCCTAGCTTTCCTCCACCCAATAGGGATGGTTTTTCTATGTTTTCATCTCCGTGGGGAGATAATTTTTGCTCTTTGCTCCCTAATAGAATAGCCCTTTGGTAGTGATGGGCTCATTTGCAGAATTGCACTTACCACACGACCAAGTTTTGAAGCCTTAGCTTAGATACAAGCATTTAAAACCATAAAACATTTATCATGCTAGTTGAAAATTCCATACCTTCTATTTTTAAATGTGTAGATTATTATTTTTTTTATAAATATTAATCAACTTGTTTTAATGCCTTAGAAATGCTCTATTACATAATGTTATCTAACTTCAAGAAAATATCAAGCACAAAAAAATATGCCTAAACAAGTATCACAAAATTGCTACAATAAACTATTTCTCAACTCGTTTTTATAAGACTTGTAGAACAAATATGGCATCAGAGAAACTATTTCTCAACCCGTTTATTACGAGAATTATTGAAGAACGTACATGGTGCCAATGTCAAGGGTTGATTGCACACTAATTTGAGAAGAAGTACCATCCACATTTATTAAAACCATATCAAGCCACTCTTTTAATTAAAAAAGGAAGATGGTCTTAGATCGCTTGCCTTGCTTTAAGAATCAATCGTGAAAGACAAAAAGAAGGGAAGAACTATCAGGTGATCTAGAAACCACTAGACCAAGTGGGGAATGATAATTGAACGAGTGGGTGGTAGAGCATGTTGCACAACACTAGTGTAGGTGAAGCATGATAGTGTGGCGTTAGGGTAGCGATATAGTGCACTGCTAGGCCTAGCTAGGTTGTAGCTAGGAGGAGAGGAAAGGAGTGGGATGTGCCGGAGCTAGGAGTAGAGAAGACAAGGCCTATGTGGTTGGTGTTAGGGATTTATTTAGGCCCTGTTTGTTTCAGCTTCTAGCCAGCTTTTAGCCTCAGAAGCCAGAAGCTCAAACAAACAGCCAGCTTTTGGAACCCCCTTTAAAGAAGCCAAAAGCCACCAAAAGCCCAATTTGTACTGTGATATGAGCTTTTCACAGAAGCTAGTTTTTTCTGGCTTTTCCCAGAAGCAGCTTTTAGAGAAGCTACAGCTCAAACAAATAGGGCCTTAAAGTGGTAGGAGTGGGAAGTATGGTTAGGTGGGCTAGCAATGTATTGTAAGCTGGCCAAATAGGGAGATGGGCTGGATTAGGGTGGGGTTAGCTGGGCTATGTTTGAAAATCTAAGATTTAGCCCATTGTTTTTCAACGGATGTTTCAAATCGAAAGTCGGAACGACCTGGTAATCGCATGGATTAAATAATTAGGAATCAACCAACTTTCATGAGTTTGTCCTCTTTGTTATTGATTTTGCTCTCAAATTAGTTGAAGAAATATTCTTCACCTTTCTACCCTTTCTTGATTTTAATAAAATAAAAAGTATTCCTTTATTTTCCTTTTTGTTTTCACAATTCAACTTGCCCTAGATGATATATAATTGTCAACATTTTTTTTTATAAATTTATTAACATGAAACATTTAACAAACCTAAAATTTACAAATCAAAATCAAGCGAAAGTGATAATTGGATATGTAAGGATAGGATTAAAGGTGATTGTGGGCCGATGGGGCTAAAGCGGGTCATCCACTTTGTACATCAAATCATTGTTTGAAGAGGGCTCACGTATATCAATAATGTATAAGAATATATTCAACGCAATGAACTGAAACATATATTGGTCACTCCATCGTTTAGGTTATATTGAAGAAAAATTTAAATTAGTTTGCCAAATATATAGGGTTATATCCATAAATATTGTTTGTATCATCAATAATAGATACAAGCGTGAACATCCGCATCGCCAGCTCGCCACGTGGCTGGCCCGGGTTAGCCACGGCCGTCCGATCGTCCGCAGCAGGCAGATCTGGCCGTCCATTAGGTTTTTAGGTATAAAACAATTTTTTCCCGCACAGAACAGCACTTCGCACGGTTTGCTGGGTTGGCTAGCTCAGCTGGAGCTCACCCCGTAGCTCGCGGTTCGAATCCCGCGTAGGCCACCTTTTTTGCGCTTTTTCCCAGAGCTCGCGACGTGTTTCGCTTGGCCGCGCCGCTGTCTCGTCATGACGCTAGCGTTTGGCCTCATCGGCCAGCGTCGCGACGCTGCATGCACGCTGCACGCGGCGGCAGCTATCGCGCGCCAACCCGACTAGTGTATAATGAAAGATGGATATGAAGCACTAAAAGTGCATTTATAATATGTACGTACACATTATACAAATAACCATTCAGGTAAACTTCCACGTACTAGCACTTAATTGATTAATTTCAAATCTTCTCCGCATAACAAAGTGGCGGAACCATGCGGAACAAACTAAGACCACACAATAACAAAAATGCTTACAAGAATGAAGTCAAATTTTCCAAAGAAAAGCCAATATCTATGCTTTCGTGTGTTATACTGCACTATTTGGATGTAGCAGAATGTGACGTAGATGAGATATCGGTGCGGACGTATGAGTGTTGGGTAGGTATGTCATTGTGTGCCCATTGATTAAAAACTATTAAACTACCCGACGGTCCGTCACATGGTTCCATCTGATGATCGTTCGTTTCTGGTCCACGTAACACAAAGTTGGTCCATTTTCAATATAAACATTCCAATAAAATTTCCTTTTTCATTTTAATAAAAAAATTCCAATAAAATACAAACTTGGTGATCACTCGCAAAGTCGCAATGCACTATTACAGCTAAATGATTATTTATGATTGTGGATTGGCTATGGTTAATAGTATATCGTTTTAATTAACCCTCAAAGAAAAAAATTACACTAATACCATTATAAATTAATATTTTTTTAAAATAACACTGTATGTAACAATGACATGTGTCACAGACACATGAATGACACGGCTGAATAGTAGAATCTTTATAGGGGCATGGCTACAATCTGCCTTGCTTTTAAACTCGTTTATGCGGCCATTCCTTTTTTTTTTTTAAGAAAACACACACACACACACAGAAAGGGAAGAAGAAATCTATGTCGCGGACACCACGGCGTGGACGTAGCGGGGGCGCGTCGCGGACGAGACGGTCATGGTCGATCTACACAGGCGTACGAGCGTGTGTGTATGGGGGGGGAGGCCTGCCGTGTGGGCCCCCCGAGTCCAACCCCACCCCCGCACCGCCTAACGGTCGCCGTCACACGATGCCGTCCGGCCAACCGACGCTCCAGATCGCGCCACGTCACCCTCCACCCGCACCCATAAAGAAAACTATATTCGGGCCGCTGTCCATCACACGTCGCTGTCCGCCGTAGTAAATGGGCCGCGGGCCCCACCGTCACGACACCCGGACCAGCCAAGCCATTAAACAATTGTGTTTTCCCGAACCCATTAAAAAAAAATAAAATATGCCCAGGAAAATGGACGAGGAGAGCGGGAAGCAGTAAATAATTCCCCCCCAAAGCGATGGAAATCCCTCCCGTTTTTTTTTTTTTAATTCGCTTCGAAATTGCTGTGCCCTTTAAATACTGCCCACCCTTTCCAGCTCTCTCTCTATCTCTCCTCACTCCTCTCTCTCTCCCCCCCGTGGTCTCCTCCCCCAAACCAGCTCGCGGAATCACACGCAGATTTGCGACGCCGCCGCCGCAGCATCCATGGCGGCCGCCGCGTTCTCCATAAGGTGGGTGCGGGGGCGCCGTCTCGCTGTCGATTGCTTGGTGGCGCCGTGGTTTGGGGTGGGGGGGTTCTCGAGTTCTCGCTTTGGGTGTGGGTTTCTGATCCGTTTTGAGGTTTTCCTGTGGTGAAGGGGGTACGCGGCGAGCATGAGGGGCGGCGAGGCGGCGGCGCGGCGGCTTTTCGGCATCGAGGATCTGCCGCCGATGGAGGCGCCGAGGTCCCGGTGGTGGGCGGACGAGCTGGCCGCCGCCGTGGCGGCGGCGCCGGAGCCGGCGCCGAGGAGGTCCCCGGGGAAGGCGAGGGCGCCGAAGAAGCGCTCCATCAACGACCTCTTCGCGGCGGCGCCGCCCCTCGACGCGCCCCCGGCCAGCGGCGCCGGCGCGGCGGCGGAGGACGAGGACGAGGCGCTGTGCGCGATCATCCGGCGGACCAAGGAGAAGAAGCGGAAGCGGCGGCTGGAGGCGGCGGCTGCTGCTGCTACTGCTGCGGCGGCGGACGGGGAGGAGGAGGAGAGGACGGGAGGAGGAGTGCTCGAGGCCGAGGGGAATTTCGCCAGAAAGGTAAGTGGTCCAGCCCAAGCCCAACCCAACCCACCTCCTGCGCTGCCTGTCAATGCCATGATATCATCTGGTCTTATTCCAGTGTTTTTCCTCTCCCGCTTTTACATTTCCAGGCTCAAATTTCCTCAAAATTTTTTTTTATCTGCCTGTGATGGATGGATGCCATGATTATTGCTCCGGATTTTGGTTGCCTAGTAGTACCTGCCTGCGTAGTATAGTTTGATGCTCACTCTACTTTAATTTCCATCCCCTTTAGATCGAAGGAATCGAGAAAAAAAAAACATGTCCTATCACGTTGCTGCTGCTGCTGCTGCTGCTGCTAGTATTAGCTGTTGCTGATTTGGTTGGCATTCGTTGATGCGTACACTCATTATGGGGGGCAATTAGTTGTTGCTTAATTTACATGGGGACCCGGCGCATGCGGCGCGGGATATTTTATGTAAGGATTTGCGCGTATCGTGCTCGTGCCCAGCCCATTGGCCACTCCGAATCGACCAGGTCCCGCACGTATCGTGCTCCTCTACGAAGATTTGCGCGCGCGCGCGCGCGCGATTGATTCTGTACGCGGGTACACGGCGATTGCTGCGCATGCAGGTACACGGTAATCTGATGGTCATTGCTGGGGATGCATCATGCATGTACGGGTAGCGTGTTCCATGTATCGCTTCGGTTTCTTTTCTTTCCTTGCGCATCATTACGTCGCTGCTAGCTCATGCGTGGCTGTTTGCTAACCCTGGGGATATTGTTATTTCATGCTGGATTTATTAGCTGTAAAATTAATTCGCACCGCGTTTCGCGGATGGCTTGGGGGGATCCATCTTGATACGAAGATTTACGCCGTTGTAATGGCAAAATCTTAGCTTGGTGTGGCGAGGCGGAGATGTACGCCGTTCTATATTGTTGTAATCGCATACTTAGAATCAGCCAATGAACATTATAAATTGGGTGGATGCATGTATATATATATATGGAAGGGAGCAAAGCAAGTCGTGGTACTTGAAATTCCAAACGGGCTGCTTTGTGGTACTACTGCAGCATATATATATATACCATATCTTTTATGTGATGCCTCCTAGTGTTGCCTTTTCTAAGCCGCGGTACTACGCATGCAGCACGGCAGCTAGCTATAGATATCTCCTGTGTGAATTGTGAGTTGCGTACTTGGTGTCCAGGCGGCACATTTCTCGGTCCGGACCCAAACACGAGGCTTCATCATAGGAAGAGGGCGTGGGGCAGGCATTTACTAGATCGAGATTTTCTGCGTATTATTCTCTTGGATATGGGATCGCTGCCAGTGCTTTACGTGATGTTCATTAGACTGGGTGTAAAAAATCGTTCATTTATTCTAAAGAAAGTTCATTTGGGTGAATATATAGTAGTAGATATACTTGGTCATCAAATATACTAGTCCACCGTCAAACATGCATGGCTACAGTGGATGATGGTGGTGGTTCAGAAATATATCGTCGTCAGCCTGTCACCACATGTTGGATATGATGGTCTGCTGTTTGTACTCTTGTGCGTAGTCAATATTCCGATTATCTAGTTGACCATATAGGAAAGGAATAAGATTTTAAGTTTCAGCCCTGAGATATTAATATTTTAATTGGAGGCCATTTCGTAATATTGTCAGTCCGTTATTATCATTAATCTCTCTTGCAAGGACACGTCCAAGAGATAAACCACGTCACTGTGCATGACGATATGTAAGAATTCATGGAATCTGAACTCTAAGCTCTGCTTTTCAAATATGTGATTTTTATGCTTCAGTAATATTGTTTGGGATTTCATCAATTAATCTCCATTTGCGGGCATATATGGTTACGAAAATAGGCAAAGATGCAATGTATTAATATTTGTAGGTGTCAGAATCGATTCTCTGTACATAATTTTGTTTTGTTGTTTTTCTTAACTTAATGATACAGCTTCTTGTTATGTACATATTATTATCAATATTATATACAAATTCGGTATTGCATTGATTCATTGGAGCTGGCTTGCTTTTTGCCGAAAAGCTAATTCTTTTATCACCATAATCTGAAGTTAATTTGGATTATGTGATTAATTAAGAGTGACATTGTTGTGTGGCGGGTGCTGCCATCATCACCAGTATATATATTGGTTAAAGTCTGCCCTTTCCTCACTACATTGAGCATGAAGACATCATTATAACAACCATGCTATGTTTTTGGACCAACGTATCAACCTACGTACATAACATCATGAGGGATGCATGCATGTGCATTACATGGATACTTACATGCATATATAATATGCACGTTAAAGTAGAAGACATATATATATACTTAAACAATGCATAGAAAGGGGAGATTCATATTAGATTTGTTTGTTCAATACTTAATTTTTTTAGCGGAGTTCAATACTTAATTTGATATGCTCTTTAAAGATATATCTTGCTTTCATGCTATTGTACACTTGTTTTTTTTCATTCTTACGCTAGAAGTCCTAGAACAATAAAAATTTCAAGGTAATGACTTTAAAAAAATAAGTATGGTTGAAGAAAAACAATTGAGAACGGAAAAGAGAAGTTATAGTTAATAAAGTTACGTTTTTCCTTATCTTTGTCTAGGAAATGTGTACAATACGACTTCCTAATTGTTTTTAGGTTTGTTTTGTAGAACACATTTGATTTTACTAAATAATGAATTCCTTGAAATATGAATATCCTTCTCTTTCATTGCTAGTAGATAGATACTACCATGCAGGCAAAAATGATTTTGTCATTTTCTATTTTTAATTCTCTCAATCTCTCCAAGGTGGAGTTTTGACTATCTGTGTTTGTCACACTGTCACAAAATACTTGTGCCTGCAGTGCTTAAATACACATAAACATAGTAAGAGCGACACTTTAATTTGCTTCTTAAACAGAAACTGCACAATTTTTTACAATTATATATCAATTTAATTAAATAAAAGTGCTAATTGAATTATAAAAAAAATAGAATTTAGCACTTTATTATCTTTGAACTGGCTAAAACTAAAACTTTCATTTTTTCAAACTCAATTACCAATATTGTTTCTAAAATTTATTTAAACATTCGTTTTGTGCGTGTATTTTCCTTTTTCTTTTCTATAGAAACAGGTTTTATATATATATATATATATATATATATATATATATATATATATATATATATATATATATATATATATATGATGCTACGGTATTGAAATATGGATGTTTTAGTGCTTGCGTTGGTTTGCAAAACCTATGACCGATGTGAATCGATCCGAACGCTCATTTTGATCTTCTAGTTGATATGAGTTCACAAACAAATTTTATATTTTTTAAATTTTTTACTATTTTAAACAGATTTTGAAAACTCATGATCTAAGTTATTACGGAGCCTCCAAAAAGGCTGGTTTTCAAAAATCTGTTTAAAATAGTAAAAAAAATTTAAAAAAAGTAAAATTTTGTTTGTGAGCTCATATCAACTAGAAGATCAAAATGAGCGGTTCGGATCGTTCACATCGGTCATAGGTTTTGCAAACCGAACGCGAAGTACCAAAACATCCGTACTTCGCGAAGCACCGTAGCTATATATATATATACAATGGTATATGCTACTAATTACATTAAATATATGTTTTATGCATTGTTTTATCAATTGGATGATTGATGCATAAAATAAAATGTCCATGATTAGCTAGGATGACAATGGGGATATTCTCTTGTGGGAAGTAGGGGAACATCCCTAACCCTTGATGGCGAATTTAGGCCGCTCCCTGAACCTGACACCTTGACTCGAGAAAGGAACACTTCTATTCACTATCCCTGGAAGGATCTTCAGTTGCGGATGCTTCCTCTCACACGTAGGAATAGCAGAGCTAATTGCCCAAAGTTAGCATAAAAAGAGGAGAGAAGCAGCAGAGACCGTCCTATGCAACCACCACTAATTGATGTGTCCTTATGGACAAATTCTTAACATCATAATTGCTCTTGACACTTCTCCATCATGTAGCAGAACCATGTCTGCAACAAACATTCCCATAACAGGTCTTATAGCCACGTTAAACATACTTCACAACTCCTGTATCTATTTATTTGTATAAAGCAATGTTAGCTTAATAATGTTAACTTACCTTTTTCCTCAACGGTAATGATGACAAAGGAGATCGACGAGAGCAGTCTGATATATTAGTTATCAACAAACCTTTAGGTTTGTTAATTTGCAGGATGTGTAGATGCATGGTCCCCATGGTTAGCTGTAGCTCTGCATAATTTGTGTATAATACACATGTATTAGATTTTCATGACCCTAAATCAAGACATAACAAATCAAGAACTGAATTGTATTTTTCAGCACCTTCGGTGTTTATTGCTCATCAGAATATTGTTCACTTTTTAAAAAAATAACTGTAACCCTAATTAAGTTCATGCTTTAATTATCACCCTCTGTAGTGTGTGTGTGTGTGTGTAGAACATCAATCAACATTTAATTATATATCCAACTATTTGCCCTTCTATAACGTTTCTACCTTACTGAGGGTTTGTTAGCCAATCATATAAATGTGCTAATTGTCGTATGTTCACTTTTATTTTACATATTGCATCCACAGTTATCTGTATCTCCTGGTATCCACTAGTATTGTTCAATGCTGCAGGAAGCACTTGACAAGCTAAAACTGCCTGATGGACTGGATACTCCTCAGTTACCAAAGAAACCTGAAAGCGTACATCTCAGAACACAGGCGGAAAATATATCAGATGTTAATAGAAGGAAGCAGGGAAAGAAGAAGAAGAGGAAGACCGATAAATTGAAGTATATTGAGAGTAAAAAGGCTAAGGATGGGAAACAGCGGGACCTGACAAAGATGCTTCCTTTGCACAGCATTCTAAAAAAGTACACAAAACACACATCTGTCAAAATGGTCAAGGAGAAACATGGCAATTCAAAAGGCACAGAGTTGATAGAACTCTGCCGCAAATCAGTGAGACGTGTCAAATTCTCAGAAGCAAACGATGTGCTTGGCAGTAATAAGCAAAGTGGCAAGCTTCCCAAACTACAAAGCCTCTGCGAGCTGTTCTCTGATGCTATGGCTTCATCGTCATCATTGTCCACAGACATGTCTAGTGAAGGGGACAAATGCATTACTGCAGAAAGTAGTAGTTCGCATAGGCCTGAGGAAGGCTTCACTAAGACTAAAGATGCAAATAAGGATACAAATCATGAGGATTCTCCTGAACTCAGTAACACAGAGTTGTCTTCTTGTTTGATTGATCTGAATACGGCACCGCCAGTATCTACTGATTTAAACTACCCATATGACTCAAATTCAGAGGTGCCAAATCTTGAGCATACACATGATGAAGCTTTAAAGTCTGATTTACAAGTGCTTGATGGAAGAGGAAACCAGAAAGATGTGCCTTTTGATTTACATGGACCGGAATGTCAACCAACCGCAACTGACATGGAAGAAAATAGAAATTCAAGATCAGCAGGCACATTGTTGCATGGTGAGGTTATTGAAGTTTCTTCCATAGATATTGTTGACCCTCCATTGAGATCAAGAGAATTTTCTGAAACTCATCGTGATCATGGTGAAACTTCTATGAAAGATACTACGATGAAGGGCAAGTCCCCTTGTCCCTTGCCAGACCGTACAATTCATGACTCATTTCAGCAGAAAAAGAATTGGTTCTCCAGCAATCTTAATCACAGAGGATCCCAGCTTTTTACTGGAGGGGAATTTCATTCATGTCGATCTCAAGAATGTAATCTGTCTTCTCGTGAGAAGCTACATTTTCGTTCTGAATTGCACATGCAGCGCGAGTGTAATCCCTCTGCAGGTCAAATAGTTCGTTTGATGGGTAAAGATCTTGCAGTCTCCACAACCAGAGGTGAATGTTCAGCTGAGATGGCACAGAAATATACAGGCCCTTTTACCCAGGACCATCATGTGGCAAAGGTTTCCTTGGAATTGCCACGCCAAGGCCAGCCTTATCTCTCTCTAAAAGCTCAAAGTTTCTCCAATTCAGTAAACTCTGCAAGTACAAGTCAAGTTTCAGCAAATCCTACAATCATTACTCAGGCACATACTGGGTACAGAACTCCACACAATTTCAGCCACCCTTTCCCTGCATCTAATGCATTTTCTGTGGATCGCTCACCGTATGAAGATAGGTTCAGGGATTGTTCAGACTCACAACCTCATCGAAATGTTCTATTGGGGTGCCCACCTCTTCCCAATTATGGCAGTGCAGCATTCCATCAGAATTCCTTGCCTCCTTGGCGTTATTGCTCAGATCCTTTTCCTTTCAGTAGGAGAGATCCACCCTCAGCAACATTTTTTCCTACAGGCACACGACATGCAAGTGCAACACCATCTTCAGTTTACCATGCCAATCTGCGTCAGCCATATGGTGTACATTCAGCAAGCTCATCGGTTCACCCTCATAACTCTGCGAGCTTTTTATTTAGCCATCCGGATCAGATAGTTCAAGAAGTTTCTGTCAGCAGAAGAGATGTGACCCTTCCATCTAAAAACACCAACAGTGTAAATGGAAGATCTGTTCCTGACAATTCTAATACTTCATCTAGTAGCCGTTATGTTCAAAGATCAGGCCCAGTGAAGCTCACTCCTGGGGCGAAGCATATCCTGATGCCGAGCGATAGCACAAGGAACAGCAATTCTTTACCGGTGTATTCCTGTGTGTCCTTTGGAAGTAGGAATGGAAATGCTTCAGCTTCTCAGAATAAAGGAGCAGAGCTGTATAAGCTCTAGCCGGAGCAATTGCCATCTGTTTTGTGTGCTGTTGCTGAGTTAAGGTATGGATATTTCTCTGTTTGTTCTTATGCCTTTTTTCAGCAAACTTTGTGCCATTCTCGTGTGTGATTTTTCCACTATGATCAGTTGCTCCACTGTAGTTTTTTCCAGTATTGGGTTGCTCTAGGTTCAAGAAAATGCTTTCGTATCTTTTACTATTTCATTGCTAATTAATAAGATTACTAGTACTATGAAGTAGCATACATTGGTTGAAAATGCATTTGTGAGCTGTGACCGATTTAATGATTCTGAAAAGTCTGAAACTCAAATCCGTAGGAGGTTGCAGATTCTGAATTTCTGGTGAAATGATCAATTCAAAGGATAACAACCATTTTTACATTGGTTAAAATTGGAAGCATCAAATTCAGGCTCATCTGACGGTGACTTATCTGTAGCAATACGGGAGGCCCAATAACCATCTCTGACTTCGACTGGCCGAATCACTGGTACTGGTGGAGTGGTAGAGATGTTTGGTACCAAACAAACAGACACCTCACACCTGGGCTGCTTTGCTCACGGGCACGACCGAACATCGGAATTTGTTCGCTGCAGCGTCTGCATTTGCGTTCTGCTGTTCGCTGGACGTTTCCGGCGCGCTCTGCTCTCTGACTGCTAGCTGCTGGCAATGCTGCCACGTCTGCTTTGCCTCTGCTTACATCTAGTTAGGGGACGCGGAGGCGGTCCAACGCCCGTCGGACCGAGCCTCCGTCCGACGCCCGCGCTGGCCGTTGGATCTCGATCCAACGGCCAGCGTTAAATCTTGAGCAACATTTGTTTTTGTTTCACCAAGTAAAAAATTCAAAAATCAAAAAAATCATAAACATTCTCTAATCAATGTCAGGTACCACATATATTTTATTCAGATCTGCATGACCAATATTCATTTTTATAAACGTTTTTTAAAGAATAAACTAAATTTATAAATGTTTTATACCAATATAAAAATATATGTGGTACCTGACATTGATTAGAGCATATTTATGATGTTTTTGATTTTTTGATTTTTTTACTTGGCAAACAAAAAACAAATGTTCTTCAGATTTAACGCTGCCGCCGGATCGAGATCCAACGGCCAGCGCGGGCGTCGGACGGCAGGCTCGGTCCAACGGGCGTTGGACCGCCTCCGCTTCCCTAGTTAGGTCTCTGTGTTACTGTGTAAGTGTGTAGTATGTCTATTTTGTCGATGTGGATGCTATATTGCTATTTTGACTGGATACTGGAGCTCAGGCACGTACACGATTCACACCAATCGAGCAATCATGTCGTGCTGTATTACAACTTGGAATTAGTTTAGTTCATTCTCGCTGATTCGAGGAAAGAGAATTAATTAGCTACTCCAGTTTTTGTACGATGCCTCAACTTTTTAGCTCTCGTCTTTCATACTAGTTATAAATTATTACCATGTCATGGAAAATGCCTCTTTAAGAATATTAACATCTTTTTCTAACTTGATGTGTTTGAAGGAGTTGAAGATGGCGGGGAAGGCGATCGATAATCATCATGGAGAAGATACAATGTACTGTCTAGACGATACCAAGAACCTGAGCTCGTTTGAAACTGATATGGTTTTGTGGCTTGGAAGACTTTCAAATCCGTAACTACCAAGAAGTTTTTCAACATTTGGTTCCTTTTTGTATAAGAAA
The DNA here is from genome assembly GCA_036346415.1 of Raddia guianensis. Classification (NCBI taxonomy): domain Eukaryota; kingdom Viridiplantae; phylum Streptophyta; class Magnoliopsida; order Poales; family Poaceae; genus Raddia; species Raddia guianensis. Next base: position 34,723,786 of record CM070534.1, read on the forward strand.
TATGGCAAATACATGCTAGAATGTGTTGACTTTAAAGCATACTTGAGTACTTATCTAGCTAATGCCTGGGTAATAATAAAATAGATTCCATGATGTGACCTAAAAATATCCGCGAGTAGAACAATATTACTTTAATTGGTGTGTTCTTTCCGGGTTATTATGCCTAGAGATGTGGTTTCAAACGTATCATGGCGTCTCCACCTGTGTCCTTGACTCCTAGGCTCGAATTAGTCTCTTTGAACATTTTGCAAGAATAAGATTGTCTAGAAATTTCATTCCTCAGACCCCATCTTATGTGGGAGCTTTGAGCACTCGATAAGTCCTTTTTTAAAACTATGAGGAAGCTGTTTAGAATAGCGGTAATTTGGAAGGGAACTATACTTGATTTCTTCAAGCATAAAAATATTTGTGTTTCAAACGTGGTACATCATCTGTCGCGTCAAGAAAGTCACTACAGAACGTGAAGACGAGATATACTCGACAATATATCTTTTCTTCGATCGAGCAATCCTCCGTATATCATTCTATTTCTAGGAGTTAGCTCAACAATTTTTTTTTTCTCAAAACAGTATTGAATTACCGACCAAAATGGTCTCATGGTATAAAATTGTTCCATGCAAAAAAAACCTAAATTGATTATGTATCCGCAATTGTGCATGGACGTACGCACGTACATGCTACCACATAAGATCATCTGCTCATCTTGTCTGACCGATGTGCTTACCCGTTTCCTTTGGCTTTATTAAACGCCATGGTTTTATTTAGTCACGAACTACACGTCTCGTGGGTTTTAATTATTTCAATAATTTCCAGGGCTTGATGCTATTTGGTCTTGGTTGTTGCCACAACCATGTAAATCAACTATATATATATATATATATATACCCCTTCCGAGAAACAAAAACATAGTGATACTCAACAAAGTCAAATAAGCAATTTGCACGGGAGTCTCTACAAGGAACAGGCAGATTACGCAGCTATTATATTTCAACCTCTCACGAATCAGGAAATTAGGAAGTAATTTGGACATCGTCTTGTTCACACGGCAAAATGTTCATCTCTTGCGTTTCCGTTCAAACCTATATGAAATGCACGTGTTATGTACTTGCGTACGATGGAAGTACATGCACCAGCTTAATTTCTATCTACTTCGAGGTCGACCTAATTTTATGGAGAAAACGATTACTATAATTTCACCATGTCCACTTCTTTAATTCCCAAGAAATATTGGAGATGCATATATATAGCAAGAACTCAGTTTACACGCCTAATTAACAGAAATTTCAGACATGTGCATAAGTGTTTAGGTTGTTAATTACCATGCGTCACATATATGCACATTGCATATATAGCATGCATTCAGCCAGTTTAGTGACCATATATACATGGTGCTTGCTTTCAGATGTTTCTACCATTGCTGAGCCTGAAAGAACACATTCTTGTCACCCCATGTCTGCACCCTACGAGACTGCAGGGTGTACTCGACAATTGTGAATCTTTTGAAGGTGCCATTACTTGATGTTGTGTACGTTAGAGACTGATTAATTTGTTATTGTTTGTTATTTCTCGCTTCTTTTCCTTTGATCTGGTTTTTGTCAGCTTGTACATATCCTTTTGAATAATATATATTTGTGGATAATCCCAGCAGTTTTTTTTTCAAAAAAAAAAACTATGCACACGACGATCTACAGACCCTGACCCTAATTTCATCACATATAGCTATCTACAAGAAGCGTGCACGGCTATTACAAGGCAGGAGCACGAGTAATTCTGACACCTTCCCAGCATATATATATATGCTAGTACCTCATGCAGTCGCTGTGTTCATCTGCTATTCTTGCTCCTTCTGGCAGGCCTATGTCACTGCCAGATTCTTCCAGGTTTCCTCCCCCGATCTCGATCCCGGTGTCGCAAACCGGATGAAGAATCTAACCACCGTCCAATATTCCCAGGGGAATTAGTACTCAATCGGGACGGTTTCTGATCTCTGAATAAGTCTGAAGATGTGCACATATGTATCAATATGCATGAGCTGTGCTAGCAACTACTCCAGCGCTACTGTGACCGTGCATGCAGATCTACATATACCTCAAGAAGAAGAAGGTAAACTACAGCACGCACACTGTTGCATTTCCATTTGCCGATGCATGAGACGACGCATGCAAGTTAAGGCGATGGGCTTTTGGCCTGGTGATCACTGATCACCTCAGGCTCAAGCTCAAGCTAGCCGAAGCTGAAAGGGAAAGGAAACAAACATCGGCAATTGGACCACGCATATATGGATGCATGCACCTCACATTTCTCCGGTCCCATTCAGATCGATCATGCGTGCACCTGCATGCATGCCTGCCATTCGTTTTCGCCTTTGATCCACCGCGCGCGCGCCCATCTCGATCCGCGTGTCGGCTTCCGGCGCAGCCCTGTCGATCGGCGCCGGCCAGTGTGGTCGATCGTAACAGATCAAAGGCGCAGCACCGTAGCAAGATGTCAAGATATATATATAACGAGTATTATGTATTAATCTAATGATATCTACTCCATATATGTGGTAACCTTGAACTGCCTGCCCATATATTCCTCTTCTACAGCCGGCAGCAAATCTATTACATTGCCATGAGGCGCAAATGCAACTGTGAATTGTTATGTTGTTACAACCTGAGGGTCGAAGAAGAAGAACGCGCGGCACACACACAAACACTGTTACGTACATTGCCATGCATGAGACGCAATTAAAGCGACTGTTCAAAGTGCATGGAGCTTGGTGGTGCAATATTGCGAATGGACGGAGTTGGGGGATCGTACCATCTATCGCAAAGTGCGGAGTCCATGCATGGAGGCTTTTGGCCAGCTGATCGCCTCAAGCTGAAAGGGAAAGGAAACAAACATTGGAGTGGACCACGCATGGGTCGACCTCACATTCCTCCGGATCCCTTCATGTGTACCCACCGCACCAAAAACCTTTATATATACCGGTTTATTTACGTCGGTCCATTACAAATCTCATATATATGTGCTTGTTCTAGCCACGAACCAGTACAAGATACCGATTATTTGTGTCGGTTCCTGACTGGAATAGGCATAAATAATCTTTTTGCGCCGATGCAAAAACCAGCACAGAAGACCTCCGGTCATCTGTACCTCTTTATTTGTATCGGCATAGATGGCCGGTTTTGAACAAGCACAAATATGAAATTTTGATGTAGTGATCGATCATGCATGCACCTGCCATTCGTTTTCACCTTTAATCCATCTTCCATCTCGGCGTGTTTGGGAACAACACCATTGCGAAACAATCGTAGGCATATTTAGGATCGATCTAAAATTTATAAATTTGTATTGGATCTTTATGACACGTCTAATCAATTATGGGCCCGTTCATTTTGTTTGATTCAATGGTCTAGTAACCGCTAACAGACATAGATAACCTTTTTGTGCCGGTTCAAAAATCAGCATAGAAGACCTCCGGTCATTTATGGCCAGTTTTGAATGGGCATAAATATGTCATTTTGGTGTAGTGATCGATCATGCATGCGCCTGTCATTCGTTTTCACCTTTAATCCATCTTCCATTTCGGTGTGTTGGCGAAACGACACCATTACGAAACAATTGTAGGACATTTATTTAGTATCGATCTAAAATTTAAACAATTTGTTTTAGATCTTTAAGACACGTCTAATGAATTATGGGTCATTCATTTTGTTTGATCCAAAAGTGTTGAAACCGCTTACCCCTGGGAAGGGGGTGTATTTTTGAAACATGTGTGACTGATCCAATGGTGCAGAAAACTAACTCGTATCCTCTAATACACTGTTTATGTGAAGATAAATTTAAATACACCAAAACTAAAGAAATTCATCAAAACTTTTAAACTTTTTTTATGGACCCGCCGATAACATTGGATGTTCAAAACTGATAGTTTTTTCCCCATGTATGAACTCGTGGTGCTCTCGTCATTTGACGATTTTTTTCGATGTATGAACTCATGGTGCTCTCGTGATTGCCGTGCTGCGAGCTACCATGCATGAGTCGTTGCGCAGCGCGAGGATGTCGAGAGATATTTGCCTACAAATTAACACCAGGATTGATTCCAATGCGGTAGTGTTGATTCTTTCAAACGCGTGATCGATGGTTAATTAAGTGGACAGCAAGATCTTCTTTCTTAAGCATTTCTCAACTGAACCAAAAAAAATGTTCTGCACAAGCTGCAGGTCTCTAGCCTGCATATGCGTTGCATCAACAAAAACAGCATTTCTGAGTACTTTTTTCCCAACTACGTACCTGAACATTTCTTGTAGAAGGTGTAGGGGGTACAGAATCTTACCTCAAATACTGGTATTAACAAACTCGGGTATATTTATGCTATCTTACCTATACAGTTAGTGCTTCAGCAGATTTGGCTAGCCCGGCTATATATTTTGGTGAAAACCAAACATTTGGGCAGGAGTTGAACCCATGTCCTGCTCATGTCACAGTTGAACATGCATGTGAAGGGCAGTTATGTGTTTAGGAAAGTGTCACATGCCAGTATATATGTGTGCCACTATACCCCAGTCCCTTTCAGACAAGCATCACTGTTGCTTAAGGGATGAAAACTCTAACAGGCGTGACAGGTCATATAAAGATCTTTTCCTTCATGTGGGAGCGTCCTTACTTATGGAAAACAATCAATGTGCTCACCAAGGCATCTTCTCAGTAGCTTGTCCACTTGAGCCTCGCCCTTCATTTGCTGTGCCTTTGATACATGCACTGTACTCTTCCCTCCACCCATACAGCTTTATGGTTATGATCTCTGAACCTAGCTAGCTGGTACGTTCCACCGTGCTTCTCATCAAATGCATGCATAATCATATACATGTCCATATTTTCAGCTAGCTAGATCTCCTTAATTAATTACTGCTAGACCATTTTGCACATGCGTAGTTTCTTTTTAGGGAGCCCGAGCACCGCCATTTCATTAAAGCAGAAAAAAAAATCGATTTTGCTAAAGAGCAGTCGTCTGCTTTTAAAGTTTTGGGCATACAATTATTTTTCCCAATTATTCTCACTTTGGTGTCTTTTTCTAGTTTTGTATATACATGCCACTAGCCTCGAGTTTTTTTATTTAAAAAACATACACAGTTTCCAACATATAGTTCTCGGTAGCATGCATGTACCAAGTACCAACAATGTCCAGCTAGCTTGCAATCATCTTCTGATGCCGCAGTAAGACTGAACCCATGGCTTTCCAATCAGGAACCACCCCTGCATGAGCATCCGAAGAACACCATATTGTGCCTGGATCACCAGAGGTTGGCACAGTGCTCCCATAATTGGCCGAAAGCTGCGGTGGTGAGCCTACGTTGGGGCTCGTTCTCTTCAAGCATATATATAGAGAATATATAGATGATGATTCATCAACACTCAACTGGAATAAGACTAGCTAGTACGTCCATCCAATACGGAGAAAATTAATTTTCAGACGTTACCAATTGATAAGAAGCTCTTAATTTATGTATTAGTTTAACTAGTTTACAATTGTCAGTGAAAACAAACCTACAATTAATTTGTCAGTGAAAACAACCTACAATTGTGGGTCCGTTCAGTGTACGTATAGACTACTCCAGACTTGTACTTTCTTGTTTGGTTCTGATCCGGGCATGTTTAATTTGATGTGACAATTTGACGAAGAAAAGAACATGGGACCGGCCAGGGGACAGACGGACAGTCCGCTCATGATCAGTCGACCGCACCTGATATGTTTCGTTCTGTCCTTGTTGATTACCAGCCTGCCACACATTAGCACATATGCTGTTGATTCGTACGGTGCTGTTCAAAATTCAAAACACAAAAAAGCAAACTTGTTATAGTGTAGACCATGTATTTAACATACACACATATATATATATATATGACGCCGGAATGGGACTCTATGGAGTCAGTGCTCCATTCCTTGTTGCCGTCGGATTTCATCAAGATCCGTGCACACAAAGTAAATACATACAAAATAACATTGTCATTTATCATACAAAGGTGTGAATGCAATAACTACACATTTAATTGTTTCTATACAAGGCACGGAGCACAGGCTCCATGGAGTCCCAGATAATTGAACAGCCCTTGCAAGGTCGACACCGCCATTACTTGTGAAAGAATGAAGTGCACGGTACGTACACACGGAAAGAGAGGACGAAGCGAGGGAGGAATTAAAAAAAACAGTAGGTTTCAAACAAATACACTATCTATCAAACAAAAGGTTAGCAGTCATGTTAGCTGTCATTGCTACCAAACAAACGACAATCGTCATTATCGCACAAGATCATGGTTCACCTAAACGGTAAACCGTAGTCAATCGGTCACCTCCTATTTAGTGTTTAGACCGTTTACACGGGATTAAACGGTCTAAACGGTTTTGTACTGTAGCGATAAAAATAGTAAAAATACATTATTAAAAATCTAAAAATATGACTTCACTATAGATTTTTAGTTTCATACTCAATAACTCACATGAATAATAATTGATAATTCACATAATCACCGATAGATCATAAATGATAATATGGCATGACCGCATGATTATAAGAAATGATCATATGCTTATACTGTTATACAGATTCATGATGGAGAGATTTAAGTGCTATTCACAGGGCAAAACAAATTGAATTAAGAACCTAGCATCTACCTAGATAGCTTCTACTTCTACTTTTACAACATCTAATAATTTGTAGCACGTACAGAAGACTAAGACTAAGAAGCAAATTAGCAGACATAGCCTAAACGGTCTCCTAGTCGGGATAAAACACCAATTAAACTGTTTAATAACTGTTCCGTTTAGCCTAATTAAACCGATTTTGACCTTTTTTGATCGACTAGACCGACTACCGTTTAATCCACCGACTACCCCCTAAACTGTGCAGTAGGCCACCGACTACCGACTAATCGCCGTTTAAACGGCCGACTAGGCTGTTTAGGCGAACACTGCATGAGATGCTCGGCCAAGACGTTAACTGCTACCGCCATTGACCGCATCGTACGTACGGACGATAGATGATGCTCGACCATGCAAAGATGTCAACCGCTGCCGCCGCACGAGATGCTCGCAAAGACGTCAGCCGCCATCCCCACCGATAAGCCGCCACCCCCACCGATAGCACCGTAGGATAAACGATGCCTGACCAAGACCGCAAGACGTGAGCCACACTATGCCAAGACATAGGGCACAAGATACTCTGTCAAGCCATCAGCTGCCACCACTACTTAGGATGCTCGACTAAGATGTTATTTGCCACCGTCACTGATCGTAACAGAGCACACATTAAAGTCAAGATTTTAGCCGCCACCAAAGCATAAGATGTTTGGTCGAGACATTAAGTCATCACTGCCACCGACTGCATCATAAGGATGCGAAGTCCCGGTCCCCACAACCAGGACATATAATAAATAAGGGTGGATATGGAAAACATCAATATTTTCGCATGAACAACTTATATTTCTAAACAAGATCATTTAAACTATATTCTTTATCTAAAAATGAAGGGTGTAACTAATTTGCAACACATACCAACATTCACATAAGAGTAACACATGCTTCCCCTTATGTAAAAGCAACACATGCTTTTACTCTCAATTTCATTCCTCTCATTCATCAAGATCCAGCATGTTCGGAGTGGCTGAACTGAATCGAATGAATAAGCTGGCCGAGCAACGTGCGTGACTAAGCAAACAATTAATAACTATCAACCTACATTATATATCATCATTATTTGACTACAATTATGATAAAAAAGGGTATAAAAGATATTTGCGTAATGCGACAATTCAATGGAGGGGTGTACATCAAATTGGAATAACGAAATTCCCAATAAATAATTTAAACATAGCAAATGTAATATTTAAATCAAACTCATTTTATTCGTAAATTGGGTTCAACATTATTAAGAGTTGTATGTGACTTGCCTTGCCACCACTCCTTTTGGATATGCAACAAAATATTCTACATGCACATCTTTCCAAAGAAAACGTTTCTAAACAAAAATCCACATCAAAGAATAAAAAATAAATAAAATAGTACATTAAAAGTATATGTGAAATAAATAAAATTTATAAACAGGTAGATCTTATTTTTTTGGATTTTTAGGAATTTGAATGAAAATTTTTAGACTTATAGATAAAAACATACGAATTTTACAATTTTCAAATATTTTCTAAGCAATTAAAATGATTCCTAAATTTAAAAACCTACCACGCATTGCACTGACTAATGGGCCCTACTTATCAGCCTCACGGCCCACGGTGGACACCACCCATGCAGCCCGTGTGTCGCACTTTAGCCTACGTCACCACTGGCATATGGGTTTCACCTGTCAGTCCCTCATTGAACCGGATTAGCTCGATGTGAACCGGACCGAACCGTCTAGGATTAATCCGATCCGATCTGACTTAGATATGCACCATACGATTCAATATCTACGGCCAGGATCTCGCCGCGACATTGCCTAGCACCGGTAACCAAAACTTATGACATCACTCACTCTAGCACAACAGCAACCTCCCTAGAGATGCCTGATCCAATGATCCTATGCACCAAATCGCAGATGATTTGATCCTATGCATATCTCTCAACCTCACAAACCTCCTAGAACCAAAAGCCCTCATCGACCACCACCGACGACGAGCAGCAATGGCGCAACTCTGATGACGCACAAAATTGCTCTCCGAACCTCCCCATACTAAATTAAGCCTAGATTTAGAATCTACGAGTCTTATGGATCCTTACCTATGCGAAAAGTGATTTCAAGGACGCCTGGGTTTGCTTCGGTGACATTCAATGACGGAGGTGGCAACGACTTAATGACGATGACTCTCCAGTGCAATTCATGCCTAACAAAGACATAATGAGAACCGTGACAACGAGACAAAGCTATGGATAAAAAATTAGGGCGCGAGAAACCGACGATGGCACAATTACTCGCTAACTCTAAAAACCCTAACACCCATTCGCGATTCTCAGCAAACACGTCCTCCTCGGCCCGAATTTGGCATGCTCCCCCACGCCTTAAATAGGATAGTGGAACCCTAGAGAATTAATTTTTTAAAAAAATATTTTGAACTGATTTTAATTCTAGAAAAATTATAATTAAATATCGCAACTATTTACTCCCCCCGTTTCAAAATATAGGGCATATAAATTTTTGGCACGGTCTTGAAAGTATAACTTTGACTGTCAATTTCTTTCAAAATATGTTATTAGCAACTACAAAACTAACATCATATCAAAATACTTTAAAATGCGGATCTAAATATATTACATGCATATAGTAAAACACATTTGTTTAAAACTTAATTATTAGTCAAAGATTCCAAACATTGAATTTTGAAAAAACATGCACAACCTATATTTGGGAATGGAGGGAGTATGTCGAAACAAAATGTTTAAACTTATCAACTTTTCTGGATGTCACAGTAGTGATGATACCATGAAATGGTGCCGGCTTGTAGTTGCAGACCTAATTTTGCTGCCAATTTTGTACCTGAAGGAACCAGCGCGCTCGGCTTAAAAAAATGACGATTATTCACAAATCACAAATGCAGACCTGTACCTGTAATGCATCGCATATACTACCTATTGACAAGAAGCGTGCACGACTATTGCAATCCGCTCGTGAAGAAAGCCATGCGGCCTGCCCTGTTCTCCCATGCATGGACAAGCTAGGTAGGAACACGTACGAGTGATTCTCATAGTTACCAAGAGATTCCATGGCTACCAGCTCATGCAGCCGCCCGCTGAGTTCATTTCTTGTTCTTACTCCTTCTGGCAGGCCTATGTCACCACCAGATTCTTCCAGATTTCCTTCCCCGATCCCCGATCCCGGTGTCGCAAACCGGATCAAGAATCTAACCACCATGCATATGATCGATCCCCAGGAGGAGGAATACGCAATCCAGACAATCACTCTGAACCCTGGCCTGAAGTCACGAGACGTGTGTGTACATATCTTTCTGTATCTTGTGCAGGAGCAAATGTTACATGCAGATGCAGGCATCCTGCGTTGCCATTAGTGATCTATACCTGAAGGAGGAGGCCGGAGAAGAACTGCACACTGACACACTGTTAAATTGCCAATGGGATGCAGAAGGCCACCTGAATTCTGCACTCGATTTGTGCTAAAGCTTTGCCGCGATGCAAGTGGGATGGATGGAGTTGCGGGGAGGGATCGAAGTGGAGATAGCTGGAGCTTTGGCCGGCTCACCTCGAGCTGAAAGGGAAAGGAAACAAACATGCATGGCGATGGACCACGTACGCATCATGCATGGATCGGCCGGCCGGCGACCTCACATTTCCTCCGGGCCCCAGCCGTATCAATGCGCGCGCACCTGCCTTTCGTTCTCGCCTTGAATCGGCCGCCCATCTCAGCTTGTCGACGTCCGTGCCGCCGGCCGGACCGGCCGTCGGTGGTGGCGCAGGTGGGCGCCGCGCTGGCTGTTCAGTTAAGTCGCTGCTTGCTCTTGCAGTGCTGAATTCAGCAGCTGATCACTGATCAGTGATCATTCAGCTAGCTCTCTGAGGATTGAGATTAATGGTCATTCTCCCTTGGTTAATTAGCTCATAACATCTCTTTCGTGCTGCCATGGGAATTTTCCTTGCGTTTGTTAGTTAAGTGGACGGCGTGGTGATCTTTCTTGCTTAATCGTTTCTCAACTTGACCAGACATTAGTTGTCTTTCGTGACAAGCTGCAGGTCTCTTGCATGCCTTGCATCAATTTAAAAAGTCAGCATTTCTGAATTCTGAGCACCCTCTTTTCCCCAACTACCTGAACATTTCTTGTAGAGGGTGTAGGGCCCGGGGGTACAAAATCTTCCCTCAAATCTTCCCCCAAAACGTATTGTCAAATTTGTGGGATACTGTTGTTCTTTTATCTATACAAGTTTAGTTCTTCTGGGTCTTTTACAGAGCTCTAGTGTAAATTAAACCAAACATTTGGGCAGGAGGTGAGAACCATGTCCTGTCAGTCTGTGACAGTTGCTTCAACGTGTGCAAAGCAGTCAAGTGTTTAGCAAAGTGTCCCATGTCAGTGTATAAGTGTGTGCGCGCGCGTGTGTCATTACCCAAGATTCCCAGTCCCTTTCAGACAAGCATCACTGTTGCATGAGGGCAGAAACCTCTTATAACAGATCACATAAAGATCTTTTCCTTCGCGTGGGAGCATCCTCACTTGTGGGAAATAATGGATGTGCTGTGTTAAGCTATAACCCAAATTATAACATGTGTCTTGCTGGTATGTCTAAAGGGAATACGATTCAGTCATTATGACTAGCGGATCTATTTTTGTATTTGACTGCAGTCAATTTCGTCCAGCCTATAGATACCACTTCTAAGCCGCACATGAGAGTTGACGACTCATTGCTATTCCCTTGCATTTTACTTTCATGATATAGTGAATTTCGCAGGTTGGCGCCCGTGATTTTTTTTCAAGTAAGAGTTTTTCATGTAAACATCTTGTCTCGTATTCGATCTCTGGTTTATTATTTGCTAACAAGTGGTATCAGAGCCAGACACAAGCTATTGATAAAAAAAATGTTTTGGATTAGATCTTACACACCGCTGCCGCCATCGTATGTGCAGCTCGTCTTCACTCGTCATCTATGCCGCCTACGCAACTTTTGGTCGGCATCCCCGCGCAGTGCGTTTTCGCCGACGAGTCTGCGCCCGTACGACACACGCTCCCACGACACACTCCTATGTTTGTGATTTCTGCAACGATCAGCCCAACCCTGGCGAGCGTGTGGCATCAAGTCTTCTTGGCGGCTCGCGTTCTTCGGCGGTTCCACGCATATGCTTCGGTGATAACACCGCATGTAAGACTACATCTATAGGCTCCATTCAGATCAGGATGCATGATGGCATTATTAGAACTTTGACAGATGTGAGACACACATCAGCTATGACTAGAAGCCTCATCTCATTAAATACTCTTGATCTAAAAGAATACAAGTACTCCGCTTCAAGTGGAGTTATGAAGTACCCTAAAAAAAAAAGTGGAGTTACGAAGGTATCGAAAGACTCTCTTGTTGTCATGAAAGGTGATATGAAATATATAAAGATATATGTACTTCGTGGTAATACAGTTCTAGTACTACTGCTGTCATTTCTGCTGCTTCTTCTGATTTTAATACCACTATACTTAGGCAAATGAATCTTGGGCATATAAGTAATTGTTTGGCAAAATTAAGCAAGGGATGGCTTCTCGATGGATGCAACATCAACAAGTTGGAGTTTAGTAAGCACTGCATTTTTCTTAAGTACAAGAGAGTGAATTTTATCACTTCTCTTCATACAAGTAAAGCTATATTAGATTATGTGCATGCTGATTTATGGGGTCGTCTTATAAACACTCAAATGGTGGTGCTCGTTATATGCTGATTATTATTGATAATTATTTTAGAAAAGTTCAGCTATAATTCTTGTTTAGTATAAATGTTGTGTTTATGAATCTACTATGCCAGGTGAGAATTTGTCAATAGATGCTTCTGATGATGGTCAGCAGAAATTAAGTGTGCAGATGGAGCATTTGGATGATTGAGAACATTCACCGGATAGTGAAAACATTGTTATCCAAAATACACAAGTTGCTGAAATTATACCCTCTGCTATTGACTCACTTGTTACTGAGCATTCTTTTCCAGTTGTGCAACCTCCACAACATTCCTTGCATTTGATAGACCGAGGAGAAACATTGTTTGGTCTACTTGATTAATTGAAAAATGCAATTTTGTTGGTCATACTTTGAGTTGTAAAGGGGAAATTGAAGGTAATGTAGAACCTTCAACTTACATTGAATCTATTATTTGTAATTCAAGATGAGATGGAGTCACTCAAGACTAGTTTCTTATATCTTTGCCAACAAAGTTAGATTGAAAAAGTTTTATAAGTTATGAAAACCCTAAAAAAAGTTTTGTAAACTATAGATTGACCGGGAGGTCAAACCAACATGGAGTTGGTTTGGGCCGACAAAGGAGAAACGACAAGTGTTAACATGGCAATGGCTCAAGGTGCCTTGAAAAGCGACCAACCAAAAATTCATGTATGAGGATTTCTACAGAACGTTGGAACGATTTCAAGATGACGAAGGCATATTCATCAAGGTAGAGTTTGTTAGGATTTGTGTTGAATATGTATATGAGTAGCACTCTGAGTTTTAATAAATAACAGAATTGGTTATAGTTGGAGTCGGCCTAATAGTCTAGCCTCCACTATATAAAAGAGTGGTAACCCTAGTGTAATAGACCGAGACAATTGTAGCTAGCATAGACTCGCAAGGGCGCAAGGGCATAATATACAATTATAGATGGCCAAATGGGCAGCCCAGCCCGGCACGGCTCGAGGATGGTGGTGGGCCGTGCCGTGCTAGCCCACGGGTAGAGGCAAAGGCCCAGGCATGGCCCGAGACACTAACGGGCATATCAGTTCTTGTACTAAATAGAGGAAATAGGAGAAAATAGGGTGACACCAGGGCCTTGTTCTTTTCAGTGTACCGTTGCGTTGGCGTATTACTATAGCAAATTTGAGAGCCCTCAAAATAAGGTCTAAAGATTATAAAAAAATAACTAAAAAATAGTTTTAGGATCTTTGGATTGACTACTAAAAGTCACGAAAAAATCGTTACAAATTATCACAACATATAGGCTATATAAAAATAACAAAATTTGCTACAGTAATACGCAAAGGTACGATACACTGAAAAGAACAAGGCCTAGGCTTTGAACCTAGGACATCTTGACATCCAAAGCCTTATTGCCACATCTACTAGCCACTAGAACTGGAGTTCACTTGAGTTGGTTGTGTCATGTTATATTATAATATACATATTGATGAATAAAAAATTAAAATAAATTAATCGTGCTGGGCCGGGCCGACCCGGTGTGCCTGGCCTTTGGCCCAGGCACGGCACGCCTGACCGGGCCGTGCCGGCCTGGACCCGACACGTGCTGGCCCATTTGGCCATCTGTATATACAATTAGACCGAACTGCACTATCAAAAACATCCCGTCTCCTGTGTGTGTTCTTACGTCGACATTTGGTTTCGAACATAATTACCGACACATGGATGTACCAGCATGCATGCCGAGCTTGCGGCAATAATGCATCTTCTGATGCCGCTGCAGTGAGTGAAGCCATTGCCTTTCCGATCAGGAGCTGCCCCTGCGTCGCCACCCCAAGAACACCATGTTGTGTTGTGCTTGGATCATCAGAGAGGCCGGCACAGTGCTCTCATAATTGGTCCAGTGGTGACCGGTGAGCCAGAGTGGTAGAGGAACGCAACACTGTACACTCGAGGCGATCAAAGCTATAAAAGGACCTGACGACGTTGACACCCTCCGTTTCATGAAAATAAACCAAAGAAAATAAAAGAAATCAAGGGGGGGAAAGGGTTAAGAGGCTCATCACTTCATTAGAAGAAACCCCGCAACCACATCTAGCCATGTCCTGTACCGATGGCGGTGCAATTGATCCCGTCCCTTCATTCCAAGATTCTAAAAATCATTAATGGATCGGCAAGCTGGGGTTTAGAGAATAAACATGATTAACATATGTATTAATTGGGGCTAATAGGTAATCACATCTAGAAGGTTGAATACTGTTAGATTAATCAGGGATTAGTCATAGATAAATCAGGATTTTCAAAATTTTTAGGTTTCCATATATTAAATATTGGTGATGGTCCAGTATCAACTATATGATTTTTCATTCTCCTCCTCCCAGTTAAGTGTCGGCTCTTGAGTCCTCCACCAGCACTAAGGGCCTGTTTGGATCCATTAGCACTAACAATTAGCTGCTAATATGATCCAAACAGGCCTGCTAAAAACTGCTAATTGTTAGCAGCTAACAATTGCTAACAATTATCCTTCAAAGCTGCTAACAACTGCTAACAGCTGCTAATAGATGGTAAAAAGACTGCTTTGCCCCTACTGTATTGCTCCTCTTTCCTCTCCTTGGATGGGTATTAATTGCAGCAAGGGTAGGATGGGTATTTTCCACTCCCAAACAACTATTCAACCTACTAACTGCTAATGGATCCAAACAGGGTACCTGCTAATAATTAGCAGGATCCAAACAGGCCCTAAGTGTCGGCTGTTGAAGTCTTGAGCATTGTTGCATCTTATTGTACTCCCTCCGGTCATAAAAATAAGTCACCGTTGACTTTTTGACACGTCTTTGACCATTCGTCTTATTTCAAAAACTATGTAAGTTATCATTTATTTTGTCGTGATTTGTTTTATCATTAAAGGTACTTTAAGCATGATTTATATTTATTCATGTTTGCACTAAATTTTTTAACAAGACGAATGGTTAAAGACGTGTCCAAAAGTCAACGGCGACTTATTTTTATGACCGGAGGTAGTATTGTTTTTGCCATCGAGAGTCCAAAGCATAATCGCCATCCGAGCCAAACTTGTATCTCTCCCGCATGATGTGCCGGCCAATTTCTATGTATTCCTGTCATCCTATGTACCTTAATTAGGAGCTTATTTGTTCATCCTGAAAATTATATCGGCATGAACATATATGGAGTTTAGGGTTCAGAGTCCTCATTAGCACCAAATTAAACTTTAGAGCGTGCCAACCAATTTGACCGTGAATTGGCAAGGTAAAGAAAAATCAATCGTCTTAAACTAACCGATTAAATCCAAGATAAAACAAACTTGCTAACATTTGAGGGCAACCAAAAGAGTTAACAAATTCAAAAGGATAAAAAAAACTATAAGGTAATGTTAGATCTAAGAAAATAGTTCCAAAACTTAAGCAATGTATTACAAAGCCAATGAAATCAAAAGACTAGGAGAAAGAGGGCAAACAGACTACAAACTAGTTGATATAATCAACTAGCAATAAGTAGAACAAAGGGTAAATGGTCTATTGGTTTGTCCTAACGCGATGGGATAGAAAGTAAGATCAATTGTAAGAGGATTAAATTAAATCGAGACAGCACTTACCTAGGGTGTACCTGAAAACGGCTGAAGAAGGCGATGTGCAACAAGACGATCAAAATCAGAATACATCAACACTACTCTTGATTAGATCTAATGCGATAAAAGTAGATGAAAAGTGAAGGACCCTTTACACGTCCCAAGGAGCCTCATATTTATAATGGTTTCTAACCTATACTTAACTAGAAGGCGTATTCATGTTGGATACAGACTTGAATCAACATCTTCGTATCACAATATATTATTTTTGTAATATATCTAGACTAAACTGACTTGAACTCTTTTGCTTAAGCCAGTCTGAACTCCTCTTTCCTTAACGGCACAACCAACTTAAAACCTTCAATTCCCTCTATAACTAATCCGGCTCAAACCAATTCTACAAATTTCTAGAATCTCGGACAATTTTCCAAATTTGAGTGTCGACACATGCCCCTAATTTTGGAATTCGAGAATCATGTTCCAAGATTCTTAACAATCGTCTGCTGATCTTAAATTTATATATTATTGTATAGCCGATAACATTTTCAAGCGATTTTCAAAACATCTGCTTTTTCCATAGTAATTTGAATACTTTTACGTACTGATATGATGACCTTTGTTAAACATCTCCTCTCTTTGATGTTCTCCATCGGCTCCACGCTTCTTTTGGATCCTCAATCTTTGTAAGCTTCTCCGAATTTTGGAGAGCCCTTTAGGACAACATCTTGGCAGGTTCAAGCGCCTTGGTTCTACTTACATTTGGCCTAAATCGATAAGTTGGATAACTAACGATTTTTTTACTGCACAAATTGGTTGTGAAACATATTGGATCAGGTGTTAAGTCGTTTTCACACGCATTGGGGGAAACTTCTTCTTATGTACCACATATTTAGAGTGTGTTTTGGGCGTGTTAAGCCAACCCAAGGTATGTACTTGAGACTTGATCTATGGCACATGCCATAGGGTTTACAAAATTACACATCGGTTGAAACATCAATGATATAGGAGCCGACTGACACAATTTCGCATGTCAGAATAGGTCGTATAACCCAACTCATTGACATAAACCGACGTCTCCATGTCATACACAGACACAAGCCATGTCAAACAAACCAACTAGAAACATATTTGTGTTACATACAGACTCGAATCGGCATATTTCTATTATGATCTATTATTTCCTATTATATCAAGATTAAACCGACTAAAACTCTTCTGTTTAAGATTATCCGGACTCCTTTATGCACACAACTTAAACCTTTCCTTATATAGCCGATCCGACCCATATTTCATTCGGTTTGAGCTGCTTTCGGAAACTTATAAAATATCGGTCCATCGTTCAAAATTGGGTGTTAGCACTTGTACAATGAAAGGAAATCTATAGTTCTTTTAAATCTTGAATTTGTATTTTTGATAAACATTTTTGTGGATTATAGATCTAGAATTTTCAGCACTTCAATCTGTATTATGCTCTGGATCCAATAAATAAGGGAGCTGCTTGCCAACGGTGGTTTCCAAGTTCCAACATTTCACATATAGTTTTTTTTTGGTGTAGATTCATATGTTTTCTTATATTTTTATTGGAAAGTTTCATTTAGTTCCAGAAAAAAAAATTACGTATTTTAAAATAGTTTCGTAAAATTTTGTCCAAGTTCAAGTCGACGTCATCACGATACATGCTGACGTTCTGACATCAGCCATAAATCCTTATGTAAACTAGCTTATCCGTTGGAATTAACGGTTCTTCGTTCGTTAGCATTTCTGAAGGAAAAAAAAATACTCCATAGGTTAGCTACAGTCCCCGGACAGCAATATCCGCTAGTGTTAACTACTTAAGTACTCCGCGATGAGCAGGCTCCACCAAGCTCCCACCAGCTAGCTACCCTCTACGATTCTTTCTCGTGCCCCACTTCACACCTCCCCTCCCTCCCTCTCCTCTGAGTCCTCCCCTCCGCGTGACGACGGCGGCAGAGCGCGCGCGCGGGCGGCCGACGGCCGACGACCACCGCGCCGCTGATCTTCCCGACGAACAGCAACACATCGCGCGGATGAAGGCAAGCCGATCTCATCAAGAAAGCCAACGACATATACATATCGCCGTCTTGCATTTCTTGCAGTGCTGAGAGGCTCGGAGCATGCCAAACTCCCCCATATATGCATCTCTCCGGCACCTGATCCTGATATTGGCTTTGCTTTCGGCCGCAATCGCGCGCTTGCTCAGCCCGATTTGTGCTGCGGGGATTCCATGGCGAAAGATCAGGCGGCCGCGGGCTCCGCGGGGGAGAAGATGGGGCGGGGCAAGATTGAGATCAAGCGCATCGAGAACACCACCAACCGGCAGGTCACCTTCTGCAAGCGCCGCAACGGCCTCCTCAAGAAGGCGTACGAGCTCTCCGTGCTCTGCGACGCCGAGGTCGCCCTCGTCGTCTTCTCCAGCCGCGGCCGCCTCTACGAGTACTCCAACAACAGGTGACCCCATTCCCATCTCTCAACCTGCTGCTGCAAGTTACTCCATACATACATACATGTACGCTGCACTGCTGTTCAGCCTGTTCTTCTTGGGTGTGCTTTCGCTTTCGGTGGTGAGTATTTCTTGCCCAAAATCCAAATTGGAGCAAGCTTTCTCCTGGCTTTTCTTTGGGAAAGGAGTAGGGATGGTGAAATGGGAAGCTACATCTTTTTGTTACTCCTGTTGGTTATTAACTGTCCTGTTTACTTTGGTGATTCTCTGGAGGGATCGATCGGTAACAAGCGGAAAGAAAATTGCAACGGTTTCTTTGTGTGCGCATGCATGTGAGGGTAGCAGCTGTGCGTGCGTGTTTCTTTGCTGCTTTCCTTTGTGCTCCTGTGAGGTGAGCTAGATGTTCACATAGATCTAGTACAGTGCTTGCTGTGTCAGCCTAGCTATAGTATGTGTGCACCAGTGCATGCACTGAGCGCCTCTCCCTGTAGCTGTGCGTGAGATCAGCTTCTTTGGATTGGTGGTCCTGTGCTTTCCTTGTTCTAGCGCCTATGCTCTTCTTTCTCTGGCTGAGGCCTCTCTGTGTGTGTATGAGAGGGAGAGATATGAAGGTATTATGCAGCTAATTTTGTTTTTGCAAATGGAGTAGTACAACTGCTGGGCCTGCATTGTATTGGGAGACTACAAGAGGAGTGAAGAAAAGCTGGTGACTTGGTCAGAATGGTTAAGGCCCTGGCCCTGGGAGTGGGTAAAAGCCATATGGACCGGTCCGACTGCTGTGTTGCTTGCCCTCGTTTGCCCATTGGGTAAACCAGGCTCACTGTTCCTGCCCAATCATGTGAAACCCTGTGCCAGCAGCTTGGCACGCTGGCCATTGGCCAGCCATCGCCAATAGCATTCTCGAGGATACTAAGGTTTCATTTCTCTGGTGAGAGAGATAAAAAGACTTGTAGTGGTTTTCATGCCAAATATTTCATCCTTGTGAAGTTACATGGCTCATTAGTCATTATGTGCTCTAGCATTTTTCTCTGTTTAGGCTTAATTAAGGGAATTGATGCTTAATTGGTACGATATTTAATCCTGCTAGTTATTTTATGCGGCAATTGCATGCTTAATTTGTGTTTGGGTATAGAGAGTTCAGAGATGCGGTGGAGAGTCCACGAGCAGTTAATCTCCAGTAGCATGAGCAGAACAATCCCTTTAATTGGTATACTATTTCTAGCTACGAAGCGTACTGCAACTATGTATTATATTTCTACGTTAGGAAGTTAATAGTTCTTTCCTTGACCTCTATTTCTTCTGGGTTATTAACTGGCTAAGCTAGGCTCATCATTTGGATGAGGCGGCAAATGTATTTAATTATAGGGAAAATTGGGAGTTCTCCCTAATAACAGCAGCGTTTAGGTTCCCTAAAATTAAGTCACAACAGGTTTTTTTTTAACAAAAGTCACAACAGGGTTAAAAAAACACTGAGTCGTAACATGGGAATTAGGAGAGTAGAGGTTGTGTGTTTCTGGTGAATTACTATCTTGTGTTAAGTATCCTTGCACATGTTAGTTTTCCTCTGCATTGCATATGATAATTAAACATTCTTGAAACAATAACATTTCTATGGAGGCAAGTTCGCATTAGTCTAACGAGCGAGGTGGCCCGCGCGTTTGCGCGGTTAGATTTGTTTTGGTATATAGTGTTTATCTCTAACTCATAATCTATCTCTAACATATCAGATCGGATTTAGAATTTATCTCTAATATATTATATCAACTTTAGTATTTAATATGAATTTCTAATATTTTCTTTTAATCTAAGCCGCATAGATCTTTTTTTTTTCTTTGATTAATCTATCCCGTTATAATTTGATCCCACAGTTAATTGAACGGATAAAATAACCATATTATATCATCTTTAGTATTTAATCCGAATTTCTAATATTCTTCTTTTAATCTAAGCCGTTATAATCCGGCCCCACAAAATTAACGGCATAAATCTTTTATTTTTTCTTGATTTATGTGAGAATTTCTTTGATTGATCTTGGCCGTATTGATCGAGCTGTGAAATTTGCTCAATTTTTTTCCCTGGATTAATTTGTACATGCATGTATGTATATCTTTCTCGTTCAATATATAAATTAATTATTTGAATACGGATGTATGTAGCTCACGGGGATAGGCTACCTTTCCTTGTCCCTTTGTTCAGCGATCACCTTTTCTAATAGGTGGGACACATATTTTGTGGCCCGCGTGTTTGCGTGGCTAGATTTGTTTTGGTATATAGTGTTTATCTCTAATTCATAATCTATCTCTAACATATCAGATCAGATTTAGAGTTTATCTCTAATATTTTTCTTTTAATCTATAATCCAACCCCACAAAATCAACGGCATAGATCTTTTATTTTTTTCCTGATTTATGTGAGAATTTCTTTGATTGATCTTGGCCGTTATAATTTGGTCCCACCGTTGATCGAATGGCTGAAATAATTTTGATGATGTGGATGAACGTGGTGGCTCCGTTTTCCCCTCCTTTAATTATATAATAGATTTGATTAAATAAATAAGAATCTTATCAAGTTAACATTTCTCCAAATATTCAGTCATAATTAATTAATCTAGCCAGGTTATTCTTATTACAATATAATTTTTAATAAAGCTCTGATTTGGTCAAGAAAATTGTACGTTTTGCCTCCCAAGTATGGAGAAAGTGCACTAGCACAAAGGTTAAATTTCTGTTAGACGAAGATTGCCCCATGTTTGGGCATAAACAATGAAACAAGTACATGATACTACATCCTTCTCCCCCTTTTTTCTGAAATTGTTTTTGAAGACCGAAATGTGTATAGATGACCCATAAGCTGTTAAATATGTTCACTTTTACCGAGTTAAAACCTGTAACGTAAATCTTTATTAGGAGAAGGCATTCGAGCGAGTATGTGCGTGTCAGGTGGGTATGATTGACATTGATCAATGACGATTTCAAAATATTATAGTTTATGGTACATATATAATTTTTTAAAACCTTTCTTGATGCATGGCTCTCGTAACTTATCATTCACTTGTTGTTTACACATGTCAAAGCTAGTTCATAACTTCCAGTGTGTAGCTAGCTAGGGGTAGCTTTTGTTTAACAAGCTCTAACAGCTAGTATAATACTCCTGGAGTATGGTTTTACACTTCTGGCATCTATAACAATGCACGTTCCATTTGTTTTCCTGATTCTATATATAATATTTTGATGAGCACACTTGTGCATGCCAAATTTATCAGGATCTTTCTAAACTAATTAGCAAGTATGATCCAGTTTTATTTTTTATGTATGTACAAATCATATCATGTATACTTTACCAAAAACGACCTTTTACCTACTGAAAATTAGAATATTGTTGTTAAATAAAATATACTAGAACTAAGGAAGAACAGCATGATTAAATTTATGAAGGATTTGATTACATGGTTTTGTTTTTAAGACTCAGCACCTCAGAACCAGAGGTACGTAAAAGGTGAACTAATTAAGTTCATCCATATATCTATCTATTTATCTATTATATTATTGAAGTAGAGGAAAACGGAGCCGCCACGTTAATCCACATTACCTAGATTATTTGAGTCGTTCGATCTACCGTGGGACCAAATTATAACAGCCTAGATCAATCAAAGAAATTCTCACATAAATCAAGAAAAAAAGATCTATGCTGCTGATTTTTGTGGGGTCAGATTATAACAGCTTATATTAAAAGAAAAATATTAGAAATTTGGATTAAAAATACTAAAGATGATATAATATGATTATTTTAGCCATTCGATCAACGGTGGGACCAAATTATAACGGCCTAGACTAATCAAAGAAATTCTCACATAAATCAAGAAAAAATAAAAGATCTATACGACTTAGAATAAAAGAAAATATTAGAAATTCAGATTAAATACTAAAGCTGATATAATATATTAGATATAAACTCTAAATCCAATCTGATATATTAGAGATAAATTATGAGTTAGGGATAAACTCTATATGCCTAAACAAATCTAGCCATGCAAACGCGCGGGCTACCTCGCTCGTTAGTATTAAATGTGCATTTGTCTACACTATTTTAAAATAAACTGCTTTCAAAGTTTTCCAAAATTTTGGGAAAAGCCACATTCTGGTCCAAATAGAGTTTTGCTCCTTGCTCATCGAGTCATCGGTGCTATATTTAATTATGATATAGTAACATATAACTATAATTAAGTAAATAACTACTGCATTGTGGTAACCAGTGTAAAGTTGTTCTGCCACTTGCTGTACTTGAATATTTCACTTTTTTCTCTTTTTGACAGATGAACAATAAGTCAAGAGAACTCATCCATTGGCAGCTCTCATATGTCAATTAAAACTCATGGCCACGGAATATATCGAGTTGTCATGTCTGGATGACAGCACTAGTTGGTCTCATTTGGGCATGTTAGTGTTTCTATATATATACGAGTGACAAGCAAAAGCTAGCTCCTCGGAAAAAGGAACTAGTGTTGCTGGGACAGGCTAGCCTCGCAGCTTGCTTAGTTCATGGAAGAGTACTTGAGATAGAACAAGCTTCGGACCAACGTGTTTTATATGATGTCTAGTTCTATATAGTATATACACTTCTACTCCGAGAACTCTGCCCATTCTTCTATATACTACCTACAGTACTGCATTCTGGTCATTTGTGCTGGCCCTTTCGACTGAACAACCTTGAGCAAATAGCCACCTTTTCTCTCACCCCATTCATCCATTAATTAAACATTTGCATGCATATACTTCAGGCCTATGTTTTTATGTTATATATGTTATTTTATTTGCATGAGTTATGACTTAAATTATCATATTTATGTTGTTTGAATTGAAACAGGTGATGTGTGCTACTGCACTACGGCTAGCTTGTAAACATGTGATTATATATAAATACTACTTTCTTTAATTTACTTAAGGATAAGCGTGTGTACTAATTAGTCAAGAATAATGCAGTGTAAAGGCCACCATTGAGAGGTACAAGAAGGCCAACAGTGATACCTCCAACGCTGGTACGGTAGCAGAAGTCAATGCCCAGGTAACATCACGTCATTCTTTCAGCCTCCAGAAATCTTTTGATTTGATGATCTTTAGATGCGAGTGGAGTCAATTTCCGAAGTGTGGTCTAGGGGCAATCTTTAAATGCTAGTACTGTACCTCGACGTTCCATGCTACTGTTCTGCAGCTGACAAAAAAATAAAAAAAAATTCTGAGCAGAAGGCTGTGGACATTACAGTATTTACACAGTGACGCAGTTTCACTTTCAGGTTTTCAGCTCTGAAGATCCTCTCCTAGCTTGATGCCTTGATCCAACAGATCATGCATATATAACTGTCCATTTGATAAATACCAAAATTATTCATCTTAGACAAATTAAACGAAGAATTAATATTTGTGCAACTTTAACAGAGAAGAAACGCTGCCGCATGTTTCTGCCAAGTCAAGTCCTCTCGTGTTCATATAAGCACAAGCATCTAGCGTTCAGTGATTTTGTCAAACAGATGCAATACGCAAGTTCAACACAGTAAATTTTGTCATTTTTTCTATGCAATATACAGTATCACCGCCCAGATAGCTAAAGTTGAACTATGTACGTATGTATAAATTAATAATCTCCCTAATAGCGTTTTTCTGGCTACACATGAAATGCTGATAAAAAAAATGCAGTTTCTTGACAAAAATATAGCAAGCAAACAAACTGGGATGAATAAAGAGCTATCTGAATTTATGCATGCATACGACCGCAAGCCAGCTGCCTACTTATCGTGAAGTCCACATTGCAATGAGGTTCATCGATCTCTTCAGTCTTCACAGCATACCTGCTTAATTACTGGGCGTAATGTAACTGATTTTAGAAATCTTTCCAGTATAATTTTATATGAGAAAAATTGAGAAATTCTGTACTTACTTTCTGAAGAAGACCTTAACGTACATAGAAGGCAATCTATAAAGACATTAATTAAATCAATATTGTCAGTTTACTTCTTTGCAAATGCTCAATTAATTAGTAAAATCTAGTATACTACTGATGAATTGATGCTCTCATATATATTATATATGAGCTTACAGTACTACCAGCAGGAGTCCTCCAAGCTGCGCCATCAGATCAACGGCTTGCAGAACGCAAACAGGTAACGTCTCTCTGATCAGACGATAATCTATATATGAGCCACATATATGTATTGCAATCTAATATTCCTAGAAATCTAGTAGGAACATAGTGGGAGATTCTACCAACTCGATGGGCCTCAGGGATCTTAAGCAGCTAGAGGGCAGGTTGGAGAGAGCCATAGGAAAGATAAGAGCTAGAAAGGTAAAATGCAAGTATAACATGTGGTAGGGTGTGTAGAATTATACATATTTACTAGGTACATACTTGACAGTTTTGTCTCTGTGAATTTGATGTTAATGCAGCATATGCATGCTATGCAATCAATCTTTTGGTGCGCTCTGCAATTAACATTCCGTTTTGCTACCAAATTAACACTAGAAACCTTTAGGAAAAAATTGATGATGTTGTGCATAGAAAGTTCTAGAACATTTCAAAATTTCAATGGCACCTCAATACATTTCATAGGAAACAGGATGCATAAGTTTGCTCTAATAATATATATTGTAGCATGCATTTGACATCCTTCTCCTTTTCCTTCTGGGCTTGAAATTTTATGGATATGAACTACATAAAGGTACAGTAAATTGAGAGGTACATCTTGAATTATTCTTTTTTGATTTGGTGCTCTGACAGATGCATACCATGCATTGTCATATATAAATGCTCAAAACCAAAGCATGCATGTGTTGGCATCACTGCCTATAATTAATTTGATCAGATTTGCTTTCCATGATCAGCTTTCCCCGTATATGTTACTAATGTATAACTTTAAATTACTTGATGATCTACTTAATAATGCGTTCGTGCAGAATGAGCTGCTATATGCTGATGTTGAGTACATGCAAAAAAGGGTAAGTAAAATTTAGCATGCATCATTCCTCTTCTGGTGATAGTTTTCCTCTTGACTAGTTCACAACAAACAAAAAAGGGCACATTTTTCTCAGGAAATGGAGCTTCAGAATGACAACATGTACATGAGGAGCAAGGTAAATACACTTCGCCTAAGCTTGGTCATCATCATTCATCAGAACATACTGGTAGGTATTTTCCAGCATCGTTTCGAGCTGTGATCACTGAGATTCAAGGTGACATGCAGTTGCAGCTTGCTGAGAATGAAAGGGGGCAGCAGCAAATGAACATAATGGGTGCAGCAGCATCGACAAGTGACTACGATCACATGGTTCCTTACGATTCTAGAAATTTTCTGCAAGTGAACATCATGGAGCAGCAACCTCAGCAGCATTACTCCCATCAGCTTCAGCCAACCCTTCAGCTCGGGTAACAGGCTAACAGCTTTCCCCTTTGCATAAATTTATGTATATTATTTTCGGATTGAAGCGAGCAAATTTAAAACTTTTGACGGCATTGTATGTATGTGCTGCTTAACTATACCTATATATGTTAATTAGATCGGTTTTTTTTTTGTCTTCCTTTTCTATTCTGTAGCCAACATCGTTTGGACAGTTGAACTAGATACTGGTCATGGTTGACACTTGACACTCATTGTTGTACGGTAAAGACAGCCTGTAGTACTAGTAGGTCGACGAGAAAATATGCGTAAAAATAATTTAATTGGGGATTGTCAGTTTGTTGTGTTAATTTTGTCAACAACGTAATTAAGCGCACATACACCTTAACTAATCCAGTGCTCTCCGTATCTCTGTATTGATTTATCTTGCAGGTGAAATCTAAGATGCCCATGCATTCACCCTTGCTCTCAGTTATCATCATGCGTCTGATCTACTAAGTAGTTATCCTAAGTTTGTACAATCATAATAGCCGGTATGATTACTGGTTAGGCTTGATAAACTGAACGTACTGTGTATGTCCGCATGTGGCAAGCTCGCTTGTGTGTTTGAAGTTTGACATGTCGCTCAGCGAGCTGGACCAGCTAGCTCATCGACACACTTCACAAGGCACTTGCCACCATTGTGTTGCTGTAATCTATATATATGCATTATTATCCCTAGGACGGCTCCCAACTGGTGTAACTGAGATACTGTCATAGTGTCATACTATGGACTAAGGATATATTTACGCTTAATCTTTCATAATGTTTGCTGGAAACTGTTCTTGCACACAGCGGAGGCCTTCCCCGGCTTGTAAAATTAGCTTGACAGATTTGTCTTAATTCGGGTTTTCGGTTAACCACCACTCTCCCCGGGCCGGAAAATAAATAGATGTCATCTTAGAACTAGGCAGGTGGTAAGATGCTTTGACTGTGAATCTTACCATATCATATGGATTCAAGTCCGTATGGGACGGTCAAAATTGAAATTGAGACTAAGGGGCTGTTTGGATGAGCGCCGTCTGTCGCCGTGCCAACGATTAGCATGCCATAAAAAATTGGCGAGCGTTTGGATCGATGCCGGCAGTTGGGGAGATTTGGCGTGCCTTCACATTTCCTTCGCAATTCCTGCGCACGAGCGAGAGTTGGCGCGGGCGAGCAAATCAGCCGCCCACGCCAACGATTGGCACGCCAACGCCACGGCGAGCCATCTCCTGGCATGGCGCACGAGGGGAACCAACCAAACAACCCCTAAATCATTGAATCTTTTTCAAGAGCATGAGTTGTTGAATCTTAGCAGTCATCTCCATGCTCCAAATGAGGGTGATTCATCACTATAGCAGTGGAATTTGAGGCACATTGCTAGGAAGGTGAATAGTGAATATAGAAATTGAAAAAAATACATAGCGATGGGACAATGGTATAGCAACAAGAGGTATAATGATGGAACAAAGCCAATTGGATCAACTGCTGGAGATGACCTAAAAAAATTTTGTAAACTCTTCCAAATTATGTTTTTAGTAATTTTAGAAAAAATTTGACCACCGATCAACATCGCAATATATATTTACAAAAATGGGAAAACAATATCACCGAAGCACTTTTGTTAGATAAATCTTAACACATGCGTGCACTGAATATTTAGAAACACATATATTAGTATCAAGCAGTGGTGGTTTGAGTAGGTTGCCTGCGCATGCCGAAAGATGAAGCTGTTTTTTTTTAATTCTGGGAGCAACTTGGTATATATAAAAAAAAAACAAATAAAAGGGCGATATATCAGTACGCTAATAAGCATTTGCGGCGCGCCGGTGAGGTTGGCTGGGCGGGGACCACGGGCTGGATGTACGGCCGTACCAGGTAAGTGGGCTGCGCGCACTTGGTGACGGGCTCCACGGAAAGGCCCAACCAACGGATTCCGCAGCTCGGCATATGATGCTGAATGGGTTGGGCCTGTCTCCTCGACCTGGGGCTGCGCGGCGGCGTCCGTTTCCCAGAGCAGAAGCCCAAAGATTGCTGATTCAGTAGTCGTGTTCCAAAATACGAGCCTTCACTGCTGCTCATGGCCCAGATCGGATGATGCTCATGGGCCGGATGAGATCGCCTTCACAGGGCTTGTCACGACACTCTTGGGCCTCGTACATTTCAGCTTAACGTAGCGTAGCGTTTTACTGTATCAAAATTTATCTTTTTTATATAGCCTATTTGGTGTAATATTTTGTAATAATTTTTCTTAGGTTTTTAGTAGTCCTCTTAAAGATACTAAAACTATTTTTAATTATTTGTTTATAATATTTAAATCTCTTTTTAAAGATTCTTAAATTTTTCTATGTGAAACGCTACACTATGTTAAGCTGAAATGTACAAGGCCTTGATGTCATTGCCCTCTTTGAAATGTTGTTCTTTTAAAAAAGTTCGAAAAATTGTCGTCGGAGCAAAAAATAATACAGGAAAAAAAAGGTGCAAGACACGGCGCACAACCACGATACAGACGGTGCTAACTCAGCCTAGAGGGCACAACAAACCCAAGTACACCACAAAGCCGATGGTTGAGAAGCATTGTCAACCAACCTGAGGCTACTACTCTAGCAATAGTGGTAGGACGACTAAACAAGACACTCGAATCAAAGACCAACCAAATAGTCCAAAAAGCGATGCCTTCAGCAAGGGAACAACGCTAGATGGACAACTGGAGCCCGCCCAACGAACAGGATTTTCACCTAGGGGGGCTTCAAAGAAGAGATGGCAACCACGCGACGACGCCTCCAAGAAGGAGGGATGTGCCAAGAGGTGTCACCACCGTCAACCAAGACAAGGAAGCCAGGCAAGGTTTTCACCCAATGCACCCAACCCTCAAACTAACACAGAAGGAGACCTTGATAGAGTATTGATGTTCACAGCTGCCAAAGGAAAAGGCCTAAGGGAGAAACCTATGAGGAGCTCATCGGAACCATCCTCCGCCTTGCCAATCCAACCGCCACGAGAGTAGGACACCATGGGGAAGAACAGACGCCGCTGCCACTAAGGAGGGGACGACAACGAGATGTCCTACAAACGACCTAGACTCGACCAACATATCATCCCACTAACGCCAGTAGGAAGCCTATTGTGCCAAGGCATCGCACCAATACGCCGAAACAAAGAACGGACACCGCCACCATAGAAGAAGAGGATGACAACAACACTTTGAGAAACATCCTGATAACAGCCTAGGCACTACCGACCAATTGGCACCACCAAGAGGCCCTCTGGAACAAGGAGCCACAACCAGTCACCGTCAAGAAGAAAAATGAACGTCGCCACCTCAAGTGCTTCGCTAATGACGCACGCCCGACCTAAGCTGTATCAAGCCGCCATGAAGAAGGATGGCCGCCGCCAAAGGAGGACGACAACAACACACCGATTGCCAAAGCCTTAACACCACACTAGCCCACAAACATCGTTGAGGAGATCAAAGCACTGCAATAGGGCCAACCAGCTACGGGCACCACGTCGTGCCTGGCCTCGAAGCCAAACCCATGACATCCTTAGGAAGGGGTAAGCCCTAGGATCCGATCAACCTACTCCACCCGCTCCCCAATGATATCTGGTGCTCACTGCCACACTCGTATCAGATGCTCGCAGCCGAAAGAGGGGAAGAGTCAGTAGATCTAGGTACCTGACCGCCAAATATGGTCTCCACTCCGCTGGCTTGCCACCAAGTTGATGGTGATCCATCGCATCCACCAGGGGCGGATCCAAGGGTGGTGCCCGGTATGCACGGGCACCCCCTCAATTTTTTAGAAAATTTTAACCTTATATATGCCTATTAGGTCTTATATTAAAAGAAAAAGACTATTTCATAAGATATTTAGGCCTTTTCACCTTGAGCAGCCACTAAAATGACCCAATAACATTTTCAACTAGCCACCTACCCCCCCAGCTCATCCAGCCCATCTCAGCGAAATTTGGGGGAAAATCCTCTAAATTCCTCATTCTGCCAACCCTAGCTCAGTAGCTCTCCCATCGCCGCCTACACCCCAGTCCGCCGCCTCCACCCCACGGGCCGCCCAGCCAAGACACCTCCCCGTCAACAGCCGGCCACGCGCCCGCCCGCCTCGGCGCCGCCCGGCTGCTCACTTTGACCGCCCGCCTCGGCTTTGCTCCGCCACAGCGCCGCCCGGCCGCGCCGCCTCGCCCGCCCGACCAGCCTACTCATACAGTTCCGCCCGCCACAGCGCCGCCACAACTGCTCCACCTCGGCGCCGCCCGCCCTGCTCGCTTCGGCCGCGCCGCCACGCAGCGCCGCCCGCCTGCTCCGCCTCGTGCCTCCATCGCCAGCCGCAATCAGTAAGTGTGCACCCTCTAACTCAAAATCCTGGATCCGCCCCTGGCATCCACCGTACTCACCAAGCCGCTCTAGCCATCGCGATGCATGCCGCCACTGTGTGTGTCACGTTGCCACCATAGTTCAACACTGTAACCACCATGAGACCCAACGAAGGAAAGGGAAAAACAGGAGAGGAAGAAAACAAAGGGGAAAACCGCCTAGCTCCTCCACGACGCGAGGAGTAGACGCCGGCTTGCGCGTGAGTGCCGCCGGTGGAGCCAAGGCTAGCACTTGGGCAGCTAGATCTGACCTCCACTGATGAATGCGCAACCACAAATTTATCGACCGCAAAGACTGAGATGAAAAGAAAGGTAGGAGGTGGTGGTCATGTTGCTCTAGAAGTGGATGGTGTGATCAAGCAACGGTGAAGTGGGAACATGGAGGGAGACAGAGGACGTGGGGCATTTTAGTCCATCATAGTTACTAGGAAATTTTTAAGAAAGCTGATTTACCAGTCACCGAATATTTATCACGTTTCCAGTGGCACGTTTAACGTTTTGAAAGTGGCCATTTTGGTGGCACGGATAAATATCCTTTGCCGTGAGGGGCAATCCCCCCATCCCGGCTTCATATCGTGGCACGACGTGAATCTTCTTTCCCCCTTCTCCCCTCACACTCGCTTCTTCACTCACAACTTCACAAGGGCAAAGGTGCTATCTCCCGTTACGGCAGAGGAAGCAAAGAGGATTCGCTTCTCCTTCGATCTAATCAAACCAACAAAATAACAATAAACAGTGATTATAAGCCTAAAACAGGGCAGCTCATGAACATAAACAAAATTACAATAGTAGCATGCAAATAACAAAATAATAATACTCATTCCGCCCCATTCGAAATGATCTCCAGCTAGCTAGGATGGCAATTTACTTCATTCATTGCAGTCGACAAGGAACACATCAAAACTTAGACAAATTAAGAGCCATTAACACCACACATCGTAGCAAACATGGACACAAACGTACACATCCCCAGATCTCAAACCAAACAACCAAAGAGCAACGCCCCGCACGGCTCAAACACGTCCCGCCTAATTAATTAAACACATGCATGCATGCACTCTCTTGTCTCTGTCTCCCTCTACGCCTTCCCCTCGTTGGCCTTCTTGAACGCCGCCGCCTGCGCCGCGGCGGCGGAGTCGGAGCCGGCGGCGGCGGCGAACGCCTGCCTGACCTGCTCGGTGGTGTAGGGGAAGCTGCCGGCGCGGGCCATGGAGTTGAGCAGCGCGGCGGCGCCCTCCCGGAGCAGCGCGCCGGCGCCGTCGCTCCTCGTGTTCCCCAGCGCGTCCTGGATGCTCACGTCCGCGCCGCCGGCGGCCGCGCTCCCCGCCGCGCCGAAGAAGTGCCCCACGGAGCTCGGCCACCGCCCCATCGCCGACCATATCTCCATCGGGTGCGACCTCCAGTAGCTGCCAACCCACACCGGCGTGTGACGTTAGAGGCCCGCATGTCAGTGTCTCGGACCATTTTTATCTTAGGTCTGGTTGAACCAAAATTTAGGCGACTGGGCGCTAGCGCGCGCGGCGGGCCCACCCGTTGGCGGCCGCGGCGACGAGTCCAGTCGCCTGGGTTTAAGCAAAACAGCAAAATTTATCGCTTTTGTATAGACTATTCAACTTAACATTTTGTAATTTTTAAAAGAACTTTTATTTTTTAAAAAGATGAAAATTATATGTTTTTCGTGACGTGTTAAAAACCTTAAAGACTTTAAACTCAATTAAACCAAACAAAACTATGTCAGTGACCCATGTCGCTTGGCTTAGCTTACTCGCATGTCCCTGGGGAGTTGGGGTCGACGGGGATGAACGGCGTCGGCGTCGCCGTGCCGTGTGCCGGCGTCGTCGGAGAGCCGCCGTACGACGGCGTCGGCGTGGCCGGAGCGCCCCCTCCGTAGGAGGGGGTGGTCGGAGAGCCGCCGCCGTAGGCGCCGTGTGAAGGGGTCGGGGAACTGCCGTAGGCGCCGCCACCGGAGCCATGGGAGGGCGTGGGGGAGCCCCCGTAGCCGCCGCCGCCGGTGGACGGCGCCGTTGGGGAGGTGCCGTACCCGCCATGCGACGGGGAAGGCGTCGTCCCGTAGCCGCCGCCGCCGGTGGACGGCGCCGTCGGGGAGGTGCCGTACCCGCCGTGCGACGGGGAAGGCGTCGTCCCGTAGCCGCCGCCGCCGTGGGACGGGGAAGGCGACGTCCCGTAGCCGCCGCCGCCGTGGGACGGCGCGGCGGGGGAGGACCCGTACCCGCTGCCGCCGCCGTGGGACGGCGCGGTGGGGTCGCCGCCATGCGGCGGCGAGCCGTGCGAGGGCGTCGTCCCGGAGCCGCCGCCGTGGGATGGCAGCGGCGACGTGCCGCCGTGGCCGGGGAACGTGTGCGGGTCGAACGACGGCACGCAGTCCGGCTTCTTCACGCCATCTGCAGCAACCAGCCGCCATGGAAACGACGTCATTGATCGACCGATCATCGACATTGCTACAGCCTTGCAGGACACAGCACGGGATTATATTTTCCGACGTACCTTGGCTCGCCGTCTCCGCCGGGGTGCTCCGGGCCGACTCGACGACGGCGACGAACGCCGCGGCGAGCAGGAAGGTCGCGAGGGCAGCTCCGGCGCTCGTCTTCCTCACCGCCTCCATGGCTGCTGCTGCTGAGAGTGAGAATGAGAGTGGAGTGAGACTGAGAGTAGAGTGGAGTGGAGTGAATGTGAAGGACAAGGGGCAGAGCAGCGCGGGAATAAATAGCGGGGAGCAGAAGCTACCAGACTGGGCGCCATGGGAATTGAAGGCGAGCGCGCAATTGAATTGAGGTCGCAGAGATGACGCAGCGAGTGGTTGGCGAGGGGATTCAATGCACGCATCAAAGGCTCGACCGGTCGAGCGATCGATCGATCCATATACGCAAATGCAAGGTGTGTTGCACTGTCTTGGTGCATGTGGACGGCATCTGCGAGTGTTCTGTGTTCATCTCCTTGTACCCATTGGCGATGGCAACAAGTCTTTTCCCCCTCTTGAGGCTTTTGATTTTTTGCCTATACTTGTTTCCAGCCATAATCCCAAAATAATGAAAGATGTGAATGATTTCCGTCGAGCAGGGCCACCGTCAGCCCATCCGCGGATCAGCCCATGAGCCAATTAATGACCACCTTGTGTGTCTGATATGCTTGGCAACAATAAAACTTTTCAGTGATATCCGGTTGTGCTGGTGCAACGTCTACGAAAACAGTGTTGAATATGGAGGTCAAGAAACAGCAAATGATCGAACACTGGTGCATACCATGTCCAACTATTTTTTTCTTTATTCCATTCCCTTTGACATTCTCTTCCCCATATTTTTTTCCTTCATTCTCCACCAACTCAAACAGGATCCCTTCGATGAAATTTGTGAAGAAAACGGAGAGAGAATTTCCTTATGAAAGGAAGGTAGGAAGAAATTTCTTCTAAATTGAACCGCAAAGAAATTCAGTTGAAACATCTCGAATGACCAGAATCTCTTCATGAAGGAAAAATGACCTCTGAAGAGATACCGTTGGAGATGATCTGATTCATGCATATAATTCTCCTTAGAACATCACCAACAGGATCTCCATATTTCATTCTCTATATCCCTTCTCTAAATCACTATTCGTTCTCTATATTTTCATACTCTCCAAGAGAGTCTATATCCTTGAAAAAATACAGAGCTTGGAGAGAGAGCTTCTAAATTTTGAGACTGAGATAAAGACTCTGCTGCATTATTATAAAGACCGTAGGCCGTCTGTAATAGTATTTTAGAGAACGTGCTGGTGAATGCCCTTAGAGCATCTCTAGCAGGTTGCCTAAACCGTTTCCTAAAACACTATTGCGAACAGTCTCAGCCTCTATATGCATCCAGCAGGGTTTCTATCCCATTCTCTAAATTTAGAGACTGTCTCCAGAGTCTCTATATGTAAAGACTCTCAAGAGAATCTCTATATCTTTTTGGGGATAGAGACTCTGCTGAAGATGATGGAAATATAGGGAGCGAATAGTGATTTAGAGGAGGGATATAGAGAACGAAAAATAGAGATCCTGCTAGCAATGCTCTTAGGCCATAACAAATGGTGGCCTAAACTAGGAATCCTAATCACTATTCATCCACTATTCACCCACCTTTTTACTATTCATCCATATTTTTCTCTTCCTCTTTGTTGTTCTATTCACTACAGTGTCTAGATTCATCTAGAAGAGCATTGCTAGCAAGATCTCTATATTTTGCTCTCTTATCCATTCTCTTAATCACTATTTGTTCTCTATATTTTCATCATCTCCACCAGAGTATCTATCCTAAAAAAAATATTGAGATTATCTACGGAGTCTCTAAACGTAGAGACTCTGGAGGGAGTATCTAAATTTAGAGACTAAGATAAAGACTATTGGATCGTTGCAGAGACTAAGACTGTCCGCAATAGTATTTTAGAGAACCTGCTGCCGATACTCTAATGTGTACGAAAGATCACCATTGGTGATGCTCGAAGGGAGTTTGAGATCATTTCAGTGTATGGGATCATTGTTATTTTATTCATTCACATTTCGAGTTTGGTGTGGATACCCACAAATACAAGGTTTTCCATGCATCGATCGAGCCGGTAGATCATGCCTTTATAGTAAAAGGCACCTCTTTTTCAAAGACCCCTATTTTTCATTAGATTCTTGGATAAATTAGGTCCCTTTCTTCCTTTTTCCTCCTTGTTAATATCATAACCGTCGAGACCTGATGGACAAAGGCAGACAACTGCCAAGGGTGCTCATGCCATCGGGCTACGTCGAGGGACGTGCACGAGTTGCCGGACCATGGGAGGAGAGGGAGAGAGAACGAGACTTGACTTGAAAAGGAGGGAATTTGTTTTTGCAAAAGAACATGAGAGGTAGGGAGGATGTGCACATGGCTGTTGAAGTATGATCTATTTGACCACACCTACGTAAACTTGTATTTATGGAAAGACATTACCTTTTGACTACAACATATTTACTTAATTTCATTCTCTTTCGCATTTCCTATATCGTATTTTTTTCCCTATATTTCCACTGTCTCCAACAACTTTCCTTTTAAAAGAATAATATAGGGGAATCCCTTTTCTGGATGGAATATAAAAAAAGTTTTTTGAAAGAAAATGTCGAAGGGAATTTGTTGAGGTGTCGAAGAAAACAAGATTGTCCTGCAAAGGGAAAGTAGGAGGGTATGGCCATCATCAATGGCGCCATGCTAACTTAAAGCATCCCCAGCTCCCTCCGTATCAGACTGGCCGGTAAAGTACTGTTCAAGCTGAAAATTCAAATGACAGGCAGACAACAGTGCGCTATCTGGCCTGTGTGGGAAGAAATGCAATCTATGCACAGTAGTTTGTAGGTTGAGCTGGGGATGCTCTTAGGACTCCCAGCTACACACCTTTTTTTCACTATTTATTTACATTTCTATCTTTATTATTTTATTTGCTATATCGCTAAAGTTAGGACCCATTAAACATGCTATGCTTAGCTCGAATTATAGGACTGTTGGTCTGAAGCTAGCGTTGAACATGGGGAGATCAGCTGAGGTGTTTCAATTCAAGCCGGTCGTGATCTTGACTAGGCGTCGCCATCGATGTGGCCTAGAAGGGCCACAGATGCTGGAATTAATACGAGGCTGTTTCACTTGTTGCATCTGCATAGTCCGGTGGCGGGGTCCAAAGTAGTGTTGTCTTGAGGCCTTTATTTTCATTTGCAAGCTGGTCGACACAGCTGTTTCGAACAATTATGGTTAATAGCTGCCCTGTTGATATAAAGATATATACAGTGTTCCAGTTCATAGTTCCAAGTCCTCTCTATCTTCCTCCCCGAACTATTTCTATTTTTCGCTTTCCATTTAATTAATATAAAAATGCAGTGGCAACGAACTAGTTTCAGATGAGCATTTCAGAGTTGCATGCATTCTACTGCAAACATGTAGTATGTTCCAATCCTTCTTGCAGAAGGCCTTCTACACCGGTCTCGTTAGCCCCGGTGGATTCGTTGGTAGAGCTGGCCAACGGACTGAACCGGGTCCGGTTGGTTTGGAAACTATACGAACCGGGCCAACCAGATCAACGGGATACGGTCTCAGCCCATATTTGGTTCCACAGTGAATCGAACTGTACCGGGCTAGCCCGGTTTTTTGTTGACCGATATATTTTATTCATATATAAAAATAAGAAAAATCATTATATTTCACGAATACATATTATAAATTAAATAAATATATTATTTATCATAAGAAAATAAATATATAAATACATATATTGAATTAAACTAATATACTACAGTAGCGAACCGGCCGAACCAAACAAAATCGGGCCGCCACTATGCGAACCGAACGGCCCGGTTCGGTTCAGTTCATCGAACTGAACTGGCCCGGTACGGTTCAGTTCACCGAACCGAACTAGCCCGATTCGGTTCACTTAAACCGGCCCATTTGATCACCTCTACTCGTTAGCAAGAGGAGAAAGACTGGCCGAATTTGATGAGCTTCCTTTCTACGTTATCTCCTCCCCTAACGGTAATAGGTAAATAATAAAATATAGAAAATCAAATGGTAAAAACATTTTAAAATAAAATATAGAAAAATGAAGATGATAGAAAAATGAAGACGACAGTGACATCTAGATAGGGTACTAGAGATGGTGTGTCGAAAAAAGTGCAAAATAAAATTTTAGAGATGTAACTATATGAGAATATAAAGCGACCGTTTACGTCTATAACATACGGGCTAAAATTATTCTATGGAGTATTAACCTAAAAAATGAGGATATAGACAGTAAAACATTGAGAGGCTATAAAAATTATTCTTATATGTTGCTATGTACTAGCTACTCCCATCCTTTTTTTAGATATATCGTTGCTTGCGAGAATAATTTACTACTTAACTATGATCTATCTCTCGTTATGAGCGGTAGACATGTATAATACGTTGTTGTAAAACAAAATCAAGTAGAACATCACCGCTAACAGTGGTGCCGGTCGGCTCCATCCTTTCAGATTCTGCCTCTTTTTTTATTGAAACGCGCCCACGCATTTCAAGAATCAAACTTCGTAGTCTTTTATCGATAATTTGTCTAATGATATATCGATCTTGTGATACAAAGATGATATTGTTTGATTCATATTTGAAATTATTTTGTATGATTATATTTTTGATCTTATGAATGATATAGGATAAAGAAAAATCAAGGGTCCAAATATTGTTTAGAAGACTGTGTGAAGTCAAACCGCCCCTTATAAAAAACAGAGAGAGTATTATATAGTTGTGGATTTTATCGATAGTGTTGAAAGTATAAATGTGTTGCCCACTCTTCCTCTTCAGTTTAAGCTTTTGGGTGCCGGTGCATGTAACTTAATATGGTATCAAAACCCGAGGTCACGAGCTTGAATCCGGGTTGGCGCAATTAAATAAGTCGTCCATTCCTATTCCACATCCGAGCAGACGGAGCCTCCATGTGAGGGAAAGTGTTGAAATAAATGAATTGCCTATCCTTCCTCCCATCAGGTTAGATTTTTAAGTGAAATGGTCGGTGAATGCAACTTAATATGGTATCAGAGCTCAAAGTCACGAGCTTGAATCCTAATCCTGGCGGACGCAATTAAATAAGTTGTCCACTCTTATTCCAGAGGGAGCCTCCACGTGAGGGGATGTTGGGAAGTGTGGACTATATGGGCCCCGGGTATCCTCTAGAAGGCCCATAAGGGAGTAGATAGGGGGCGACCCGAATCATCCGGT
This sequence comes from Raddia guianensis, assembly GCA_036346415.1. Classification (NCBI taxonomy): domain Eukaryota; kingdom Viridiplantae; phylum Streptophyta; class Magnoliopsida; order Poales; family Poaceae; genus Raddia; species Raddia guianensis. The sequence goes on from CM070534.1 coordinate 34,761,714, forward strand.
TGAAGATAAAGACCACTCGGGTTACGTACGGCTTGAGCCGCAAGGAAGTTTCCTAGGATATAATCTATCTCCATGTAATTAGCAGATCGACACATGCATTCCATGTAACTACATAACAGAATTAGTTTCCAGGGATCCCGAGATATCCTGTAACTCTATCTCCCCCTACACTATATAAAGGGAAGGGGTAGAGGTCATCTACAGCATCCATACGCTGTCATCATCTTGATCATCTCCCAGGCTGATCATCTTGTACACATATACCCCATATAATCCCAGAACACAGGAAGTAGGGTATTACCTCCTCCGTTGAGGGCTCGAACTCAGATAACCTGTCTTGTGTTACCCATCCGGCTTAGTTCTTGATTAGCGCCCCTCAGACAAATTCATTGCGGCGGTGACCCCCGCTTAGTCACCGTCGGCGGTTAAGCGCGCCGGTAGAAGGCGTCAAGATCATCTCTCAAGTTAGATGGCTTTTCCAAGATCGCCGTACGTCGCCATGAGGCTAGGAGAGTCTCTTCGCTTTGGTAGTCTGGACTTCATCGCCGACGGCATCGGCAATCTGCACCTCTCTCCCCCCGGAGAGATTCCTTCGCAAGGGGGCGCGCGCGATCAATGTGACCCATTGCCTTACGGCTTGGAGAATCTAGCAAGCGCCTTCTACGGATTGACCCCCTCGCTGTTCGCCTTCGCGCCTCCCCTGGAGGCCGACGAAAAAGAACTCGGCGGGCTCGACCGCTCGGGCGTGAATTCTATTTCGCCCAACGAACTTTCTCGCCGACCGATTTCCTCCGACTCGAGAATTCCGTCGCGACTCTGACCGGGTTCCTCGGTTATTCGGATAGGAGATAACCGGTCGGCGCCGTCGATCCACTCGGATCAGATCCATCTATGTTCGTGGGTGTCATCAACGGTGGCCAACCCATCGGACAGAGCGAGCAAGTCAGCCTCTCCGCCTCTGACTCGGAGTCCGACGGGAGCGCTGAAATTCGAAACTACCGAGAGGTTTTCGTCCTAGGCACGGATGATCACCACTCCGTCTCCCCGATCGTCGCGTACGAAGAAACCGACGCCGGTGTGATTCCGGATCCTCGTCCGTGGAAAACGAGATCGCGATAAAGAACCCGCGCGCCACGTCCGCGATGTCCAGAATGAGCTTCGCGCGGTGAAGCTGAGGGATCAGGAGGTCTACAACACTCCCCAGGCTAATGTCATCGCGTCAAAGACTCTTCTTGAGACTATCGCGCCACAACTTCCTGAAGGCAGCCCCCTCGTCCAGACCCTCGCTCGAGCGACGGCCATGGTCGAGATGGCCGCCATACAACAGAACGAGGCAATGCCCGCTCCAACCACTTCGGCACGCAGTCGATCTACTCGTAATCGGAACCGGGCTCGCTCCTCAGCGGTCGGCGACTCCCACCAGTCACCTGCCCATGATCTTCGCCAAGATATCAAAGCCAAACGGCGGGAGCGCAGTCACGGCGAGCGGAGTTCTCGAGGCCATCAAAGTCACCGCGACAACGACCCAGCCGAGAGCACCGCCAGTCGGCACGACCACCGCCAAGAGCAGCGTCAAGGCCCGCGCCGGGGACGCCGCAGTAGATCCCCAGCGCGGAGGCGGCCACGCCCATTGGAGGGGATTCGGGCCTTCACCCCGGACCTTCGCCGAGTGGTTTGGCCGGATGGTTTCAACCTCAAAGGCATCGACAAGTTCGATGGCGAGAGGGATCCAAAGAACTGGCTGCAGGTTTACGCCTTAGCAGTCAGCGCGGCAGGAGGAGATCAGAACGTCATGGCAAATTACTTGCCGGTCGCTTTGACCCTAACCGCCAGCACACGCTAACGGACTCCGGAGAACTCTATCGAGTCTTGGGACGACCTCCAGGAGCAGTTCATCACCAATTTCCAAGGGACCTACGAAAGACCCGCGGGGAGATGGGAGATTGGATAGCTACACCGACGCAAGAATAAGACTCTTCGCGAGTTCATCAAGCGCTTCACCAAGAAGAAGAACGAGATCCGGGACGTTTCGGAGCAAACAGTCATCGACGCCTTCTTCGCCGGATGCCAATCCGAGGAGTTGATCAGGCAGATGACCCGGGACCCCCCGCGTAATCTCAAAGCCATGTTCACGATGGCGGACCAGGAGGCCGAAGCTGAAGAAGCCATCGCAAATCATCGTGGTGGCAACGACGGAGGCCCCAAAAAGAAGCCTCACGACGAGCAAGGCAAGCCCAAAGATAAGAAGCGGAAGGGGGACGAGATGGTCGCCAACATGGAGCGCAACCGCCTAAGCCCCCAACGACAACGACACAAGAAGGTGATGGATTCGTATGTCCTTCCATCCCAAAGGAAAACACTCCGCCAAAGATTGCCTCATTCTCGCAGGTTCGCCGACAACACGAACCCGGTCGGCTAAGGGCGCCAAGGCAAGAAACCCGATGGTGACTACCAAGACGCCGAGCGAGATCAACTACATCTTTGGGGCTCGATGCGACGAGTCCAAGCGAAAGCAAAAGCTTACCACTCGGGAGATCAACGCTATCATGCCCGCGACACCAAAATACTTGCGCTGGTCCGAGGTGCCCATCACCTTCGACCGACGGACCACCCGGACCAGACGCCTTCCCCGGAGGTACCCACCGGTGCTGGATCCGGTCCAGGCGAGGAAGCAAGCTTAAAAGAGTCCCGTTGATGGCGGAGCGGATCAACGCCCTTTTCGTCAAGACCCTGGACCAAATGAATATTCCCCGTTCCGAGCTTCGGCAGGGATCATCTCCGTTCCACGGGGTAATCCCCGGGACGTCCGCAATACCACTCGGACAGATCTCTCTGCCGGTCACGTTCGGAACCAAGGATAACTATCGGACCGAGAGTCTGAGCTTCGAAGTGGCCGATTTCGAGACGGCATATCATGCCATCTTGGAAAGGCCGGGGATTGCCAAATTCATGGCGGTTCCCAACTACACTTACCTCGTCTTAAAAATGCCAGGTCCCAACGGTGTAATCACCCTCCCTGGTGATGTTAAACAGTCCCTGCTCTGCGACAGCGAGAGCTGCGAAATGGCGCAGGCATTGGACTCATCCGCCGAGATGGAGAAGATCCGACCGAGGTCGCAAACCTTCAAGAGGAAGGGATGTCCCCGCCAAGAAGCGTGCCAAAACCTCCATCCAAGCACCAAGAAACAAAGAAGATCCTGTTGGACCCGTCTGATCCGGCCAAAACGGCCGTGATTGGGACAGGGCTCGACAGCAAATAGGAAGATGCGCTCGTCACCTTCCTCCGGGCCAACCGGGATGTGTTCGCCTGGAAACCTTCGGACATGCCCGGCGTTCTGAGGGAGTTGATCGAGCACTCTCTCCACGTCGACGAAAAGGCGAAGCCCGTCAAGCAACGCCTACGAAGATTCTCCTCGGATCGGAAGGACGCCATAAGAAGTGAGATCAGCAAATTGTTGGCCGCTCGGTTCATCAAAGAGGTGTATCACCCTGACTGGCTCGCTAATCCGGTCCTGGTCCAGAAGAAAAACAAGACATGGCGTATGTGTGTCGACTACACCGACCTCAACAAGGCGTGTCCCAAGGATCCTTTTGGACTCCCCCGCATCGACCAAGTGGTGGACTCCACCGCCGGGTGCGAGCTCCTGAGTTTTCTGGACGCCTACTCAGGCTATCATCAGATCAGTCTGAAGGAAGAGGATTGCATCAAAACGTCGTTTATTACGCCCTTTGGTGCTTTTTGCTATATCACAATGCCATTCGGGTTGAAAAACGCTGGTGCGACTTATCAGCGCACGATACAGCGGTGTTTTCACACTCAACTCGGACGCAACGTGGAGGCATATGTCGACGACGTCGTCATAAAAACCAAGTCCAGATGGGATCTCATAACAGATCTAACCGAGACATTCGAGAGCCTAAGAGTGTTTCGGATGAAGCTGAACCCCGAGAAGTGTGTTTTTGGGGTTCCGTCTGGCAAACTACTCGGATTCATCTTCTCCAATCGGGGGATCGAGGTAAATCCAGAGAAGGTCGGTGCCATCCTTAAGATGAAGCCTCCGCCAACCGTATGACGCAAAAGCTCATTTGGATGCATCGTGACACTCACCGTTCGTCTCCGACTCGGGAGAGAGGCATGCCTTTCTTTAAACTCTTACGCCGACAAGACGATTTTCAGTGGACAGCGGAAGCACAGCAAGCCTTCGAAGATCAGAAGCACGAGCATAAACTCTCCCCACTCTGGGAAGGCCCCTACTTGATCGCTGAGGTGACTCGCCGGGGCTTACCACCGCAACGTGAAGACGGATCTCGACGTGCCTAACAATTTGGAACATCGAAAGACTATGTCGTTTCTATTCTTAGAATTCTGTATTCAAGCAGCATGTAATTAGTTCCCTTTCTTTTGACTTGCTCCTTGGCCGTAAACGACCAAGCAGTAAGTCGGGGGCTACACTAAATAGTGTGCGGAGTCAACCGCACCCTATCCTTCCAATAAAGTTGTTTTCTCTCTACATGTGCTGATCGCATTCGAGTACTATAAAAATTCTTGAGTAATGGCGCGTTTATATCCTTTCGACAATGTTTAGCTACTTCGCGGTTGCATAGGAAGAAAGCCAAGAGCTGCTTCCTAGCACTCGGGGGCTGGACCAGTCGGCTAATGCGTCTCATGAAAAGGATAAAACATATTATTCGGATAAATTTGATCACCAAGATCGGGATCAACCAAGTTTTTATTACGCATACGCTTGTGTCCAATCGATCCACTATTTGGACAGCAGTCGGATGAACCTCCTCTAACAGAGCTACGGCCTCCTCTTCCGAGCAAGCAAACCCATCCTTGACGGCCCCGCAGTCCAGACGAGGATAGTTTGACTTCGCGATGGCGAGGCCTTGGCTGGTGCACGTTATTGCGGCCTCCCGAGTGAAGACCTTGATCCGCTCGGGAATGGCTTCAAGATGAGCCACCAGGAGGTCGGGATCGTTCGGCGGCTCTTCATCCGGATAAAGGCATTCAATTATTGGGGCAATCCCCGTCGAGGTTCGGCGGCGAAGCTCTGCACAACCAGTCGGATGAGATATCAATCGAGTGTCAATGAGGTTGAGCCAGGGAGAGCCAGTTGAGAAAGGTTACCTTCCAACTCTTTAGCCGACCCCTCGGCTCGAAAGTTATTTGGCGGACTTCCTCTTCTAGAGCCTTCGCCTCGCCTCCAGAGCCTTCGCGCTTCGCCTCGAGCTGCACTCGACAAAGAAATATTGGAGACCATCACCTCTGAAATATTCTTCTTAGAGATTTAGCATGGGTTGGGGTTTATACCTCGGTTTGTGTTGGACTCCTCCACGTGGCGGAATCGAAGCTCAGTGACTTCGCGGTGGAGCTCTTCGATCCGGCCACGGAATTGTCGCTTGGCGGCATACAGCGCGTTGTCAAACTCATCGCGCGTCTTTAGCTCACCCACCGTTTTCTCCATGCACCGGTCTTCGCTGACCTCTCCTTCATGCGCCGCGTGAAGGATAGAGGGTCGTTAGTGGATCCCCGCGCAGAGCGAGGATTCGAGAGAAGAAGTTACCTTGTACATCTCGGCTTGATGGCGGTCACTTGTTCCAACACTTCCCATTCTTCGCTTCCCGCCTGTCGTCGACCTCGAGTCCTCCATCCCTTTCCGCCATTTCATCGGAAGGGTGGAGTGAGCTTTCGAGGGGCGAGAATCTCCTCGACTTCGGCTCGAGCTCGAGCCGAGCTGGGATCTTCCCTTCACGACGAGGATTGACGGCTTGTGGCGACGGGCTGAGTCCGGACGAGGAGAAGCGGGCCGAGCCGAGCATCCGGAAGGCCGAGGTGTTCGTCATCGCTATCCACCGGTTTTCGCAAGCATTTGGAGTTCTTTCAAGATATGCATCTCTACAAATTATGAAATCATGGCGTTACGAAAGAGTACCGTGGACGGACGATTTCATCTTGAATTTCATGCCCGAACCACTCGGACCCGAGCCGGACGCTTCTTCGCCCAGATCGGCCTTTGGGCCGCAGACCGACGTGGCGAGGGCTCTGCGGCTGCTGGCTGGGTGGTGGCGACTTCGCCGCTGGGCGACGGCGGCGGAAAAGAAGCGGGACGGTGTCCTCATCCTCTTCATCCGAGTCCCTTGGAGCATCCCCCTGCCCTTTTTGGCCGGAGGAGCGCTCGTTGAGCCTTCGGCAGGACGCTTGCGAGGTGCCCCCTGGGGAGCGGAGCCGCAGCCCAGGCCTCACGCCCCTGCGACATATCGTATCATATTAATTCTGACTCTACAATTGACAAATCGCGGTTGAGTTGAGAAGGGTCTTCTCCTTACCGCTGGAGGCAAGTATCTTAAATTATACGGAGCCGGGCAATCCACTGGAGCTATCTCCGTGCCCGGAGCAAAAAGTTCAACCACTCGGTTGATGACCTCTTTCTGCGTGAGGTTTTCATGAGTTTCCCGAGTGGTGTCTTGGGTCCCCGAGTACTCGAAGGCGAGATGGACCCTCTCCTTGATGGGCTGGATACGGCGTTGGGTATAGTTCCACACTACCCTAACTCCGGTTAACCCAGCAGACTTGGCTCTGCGGACAACAACAGGAAGTTCCTTCACTTGGCTCAACTCATCATCGGCGAGGAGGGAAGTCCAGGAGGGACGGACTGTGGGGCACTCGCCGGAAAAGGAAGGGAGGGTCGAAGGAGAGTTGGCACAATAGAACCACTCCGAGTGCCAGCCCTTGTTGGAAGTTTTAAAGCGAAGATCGAAGTAAAACTTTTTAACCCCTTCCCGCAACTGGATTCCCGCGCCGCCTGCGGCCTTGGGATTGTCCTTGCTGGGGTAGGGTTTGAGAAGGAAGAGGAATCTGAAGAGGTCGAAATGAGGAGCGATCCCCAAATAAGCCTCGCAGACATGGGCAAAGATAGCGATATGGAAAATGGAATTGGGGTTCAAATGCGAAACCTCAATCCCGTAAAAATAAAGCAAACCCCGGAAGAAGGAAGAGCAAGGAAGGCCGAAGCCGCGGAGGAGGAACGACTCAAAGACCACTACCTTGTCCGGACGAGGGGTGAGGCAGGATTCGCCGGCGGCAGCGCGCCAAGACACGAACCCTTCCGAGGGGAGCACGCCAAGGGAGACCAGCTTCTGTAGCCTCCGCTCCGTCGTGATGGACTTCATCCATTTCTTCGCCTTCTCTCACCGCCTCGATGGCGGTGGGGAGGTGGAGCCATTGCGATTGGAGACGGGTGGCGGCGGAGGTGACGACGGAGAAGAACCCTAGTGGCGGAGTGTGCTGGAGAAGCTAACTGACTGGGGCGAAAAGTGAGCGAGTGAACTACTTTCGTTCCCCTGTTCCTAATTTATCGCAACGGGCATAGTTTCGCCTTCTAGGCTGGGCCTTATTCTAGCGCTGGATGCGGCCCTTCCGCAAGGGGCCCAATAATCACTCGGCCGGCCGAGTGGTTCCCTCGGGGAGGTCTGCGTGAGCGCCAACTGCCTGCCTAGGAGCGGACGAGCCTAACTACTCGGATGAGGCGATGTTGCTGATTCGAGATCAAGTCGAGGAAAAGTGGCATTGCAGATTCAAAATTGAAGCATAAACACCAAAAGATTACGAAGGATCTTCATTGAAAGGGCTCTTAGGCCTGATTACATATTTTCCACGGCACAGCACATCGAGCTAGGGCTCGTCGCTGGCTCGCGGAGGAACAAAAGAAAAGAAAAAACCCCCGCGGGAGGGCCTCGGTTGTACCCCTCGTGCACGAGGAGGGCTGCAACTAGTGCGTCCTTCAGAGGGAGGCGACTTGAAGAGTTATGAAACCCGCGATCGTAACCCCGAGGATTCTTCCGCGGTGATTTCCGCCTCATCTCGAGCGAATCGCCGCCAGAGCTCATCTTCGCGAGCTTGGGCGGCGGCTCTGGCGGCTTGCGTCTTCTTCCTTGCAAGGGCCGCATCGATCCATCCTGTGATCATCTCCATGATATTTGCCATTGCTCTCGGCGGGCGGGTGGAGATTCTTGGGAGTCGCCGAGGAAAAAGAAAACTCAGAAACTAAAGGTCAGGTGGTGAAGCGATATTCATACAGGGTTTCTTTTATGCACGAGGAAATTCAAGGGTCGCGCCTTGGAATCCGTTTCAAACACAATGAAACCATCATGGCGGTGGGACGGAAGTGGATGAGAGAACGGTCTCCGACCAAAACACGCGTCCCTCCTATTGTGTGGAGAAAAGGCGCAAAACGCCGCCTTCCCTAATTGGGCTTGGGCTAAAATTGCAAAGGGCAACCCCTTAACGTGCTTTCTTAACACGCCGCTAGCGGTGGCAATGAGTTAAAATCGAGCCTAATTCGCCTCAGACACCCTGGAGGGCATATGACCGGCAGAGCCAAAATTAAAAACGTTTCACTGCATACCCCATGTTGGGTCACTAGCCAGCTTCGCATGCTCGAGATTGGGTGTTGGTGAAACTTGGGTTCAATTTCTTGAGGTATGCCTTCTATAAGGTCGCCTGTTGTACACCGCTCCCCGGGTACAAATACCTCTCGGCAAAATTGCATCCAGTCGGTACGCCTCGAGGGGCCTATGCTGATCCTTCCTCCGGTTGGGACAGATACCATCCGGCTGAAAGGTGTGCCCCATGATGGGCCAAGTGCTAGCTCTTACAAGTTAAGGCTAGGCACCTGATGTCGATATCCCTCGCAACATTAAACTACAACATGCTGCAAGACAGAAGTTGTGGAGACGTGGCTTAAGGCACGCCCCATGATGGGCCAATCGCTGCTCCTGCATTGCAGGAGTGGGTGTCAAGTAGCCGAAATCATCTGTTGTGGTGATGTACCCAATGGACCGAGTGAGCTGGAGTTTGGTATTGCCAACCCAGGCATCGTTTCGACATAAAAACTTAAGATTTCTTGAGTTCTTTACAATCTCTTTTCAGATTACAGGAGGTATTGGTGAAACCAGTCGGCCGGACATCTGACTTGATCGTAAAGCACTCGGGGGCTACTGTGGACTATATGGGCCCCGGGTATCCTCTAGAAGGCCCATAAGGGAGCAGATAGGGGGCGACCCGAATCACCCGGTTGAAGATAAAGACCACTCGGGCTACGTACGGCTTGAGCCACAAGGAAGTTCCCGAGGATATAATCTATCTCCATGTAATTAGCAGATCGACACATGCATTCCATGTAACTGCATAACAGAATTAGTTACCAGGGATCCCGAGATATCCTGTAACTCTATCTCCCCCTACACTATATAAAGGGAAGGGGTAGAGGCCATCTACAGCATCCATACGCTGTTATCATCTTGATCATCTCCCAGGCTGATCATCTTGTACTCATATACCCCATATAATTCCAGAGCACAGGACGTAGGTTATTACCTCCGCCATGAGGGCCTGAACCTGTATAAATCCTTGTCTTGTGCTACCATCGAGTTTAGATCTTGCGCGCATCGCCTCATATATAATCATTGCCGACGGTACCCCCCAGTTAGTTACCAGTCGACAGGAAGTATAAGCGTGTTGTCCGTCGTTCCCCATCAATTTAAACTTTTGAGTGAACTAATTGCCAATCGGTGCATGCAACTTAATAGATAGACAACAATTGTAATTACTAGTCAAAGTTGCATTACAAAGGCCGTGTCAATGTCCAAAATATCATGGCCGCGTACATCGCGAGATGTAGAGGCTGTGTTTAAATCCATTATTGAAATGTCCAAAATATCAAGTTTTTGTGTATAGAGGAAGTATTATAGATTACCTTGGCGGGTGCGGTAGAGCGAGCATTTGCAATGCAATTAAGAAAATTTTATCGTCTACGTCGCTGCAAGAGCATTAAGTAAAATCATTCCTTTTTCCCTCTGATTAATGTGAGAATTTTTTTATGAACATGGAAATGTTTTATATTTTAGAATCAATACAGTGGTCCTGATTTATTCTGTTTACACATGTACAGTAGATATGGCCATCTATTGGTACAATTCGCCCGATCGATCGATAACATTCGACAGTTCGACAAAAGGATCGATAAATTTGTATATTGTAGGATCCATCCAGTAAATAGGGGGAGGTATTGAATCGGGCGTGTGGGGCATTTACAGCGAGACGCATGCATGCATGTCAGTAGCTCTCCCATGCATGCTGGCATGCAGCACGAACCTCTGCATGTGAGCTTCACATGGTTGGGCCAAGCACAGTACCTCCGTGTGCAAGTGCAATTACCCCTGCCAATCCGTTTACCACCACGTCAACGTACCCACCGGCAGCATACAAGGCAACATCGTAAAGCAGAAGAAAAGAGGAGAGAGAGAGAGAGATGAGATGAGATGTTGGGCGCCAACTGCAATGTCTGTGATCGATCTCAAGAGCAAAGCCAAGTGATCAGATCAGATGAGCATATATGTAGTGCAGCTGGTTTCTGCTAATTGGTTTCTGTCCCATCAAAGATCAATCATTGGGCCCGTGCATACTGATACTGCATAGAGTGCAGTTATTATATAGGAGTACGTTCCATGATATACTCGATCGCATGAGCTGTCTTCACGCAAAGCTAGCTCCGCAATGCATGCATGAACTGGATCGGATCGAGCGATCGATCGAGCAAGCTGCGCATGTCGAAAGCGCGGCTCGTTGGATCAAAGAACACCAGCACTACGCAGTAAATGCATGCGCTCGCGCGCGAGCGACGCGGCGGTAGCTGATGCTCATGCATGCGGAGAAGAAGACGATCGAGCTCCAAGGAACCGAGGACATGCATGCAGCATGCAGTACTAGAACCGGGCCGATGCTGAAGCTGCCAATGAGAGAGGGAGAGAGAGACATGTGCCGAATCACACGGTGTTTCCAGGCTTGCTCTCGGGCGCCCGTCGTCCAGCTAGCACCGGCACACGTCACGCAAGGGAGTAACCATACCTGGAGCACTCACTCACTCCATGGTCCATCAATGGCGAGAGCACCGTCCATGCAGCTGCCACCACCACCACACTGCATTGCATGCATGCCCATGTAGCTAGGCACGTAGAGAGGCCGTAAAAACTAGCAGCTAGTAGCTAGTAGATGCATTTCTTCATCCTTGGGCTGCAAATCTTCGTGGTAAAAATTTTTAGTTTCTTGCAATGCCGGCGTTGCTCTCTTTGATCCAGTGCCGTCCGGGCGGTAGCGTAGATCCACGACGCGGCTTGAATGCGCATTTACTTCGCCCTCTGGGCGCCAACAGTTAAAGGTGTCATGGGGAAGGAGGACTACTGTGCACAAGTGTAAATGCTTTGCCATCTTCCTTCGATGTGCATAGCATGCAGCTGCTGCTCTCGTTGTGTTGTGTGTTGTCAACAAATTGCAATTTCGCATGCGCCTGGATTTCACTCTTTTGCGCAGGCAATTTTACGTTTAGACCAAATTTGATTTTGCTTTTGTGAGAGCTCAATAGATTATGTTTTGTGTTAGCAAGTATATAAATTTGGTTTGTTAGTAACTCACATTGAAATTTGGTGTATGAATTTATTTTGCTTTTTAGGGTTGGGCATTTTCGTTTTAACTCTACGTTCAGATTTTAGAGCCATGTTGCTCCCATGCATTGTCAATCTCCCAAATATGCGGCAAAGTAAAAAATAAGTTAGCTAGTGCACCAAACCGTGGACAAATGCAATGTCCAAAATGCACATGCATGTAGCATGCGAGAAAATGTGAGCCAGGGCATCTCCGCGCGTGACCAACGATCAAGATAGACCTAGAAAAACAGTACCGAAACAAAAAAGTGCGACTAAGGGCTCGTTCTTCTCAGCGTATCGTATCGTTGCGTGATACTATATCAAATTTTGTTATTTTTATATAGCTTATATGTTGTGATAATTTGTAACGATTTTTTCGTGGATTTTAGTAGTCCTTTCAAAGATGATAAAACTATTCTTTAATTATTTTTTTAATCATCTTTAGATCTCTTTTTGAGTGTTCTCAAATTTGTTAAAGTAATATACCAACACAACGATACGTTGAAAAGAACATGGCCTTAGAATGGCGATTCTTGAAACTTCAGGTACGTAAATTTAGCTTTTTAGGTTTAGGATTTGTTAGTTGTCACGTTCTTCATGCGTCATTAATGATAAAATGATGAGAACATCACAAAAAAAGACATGAACATTAATCGTCTTCATTCGACCGATTACACCTTCATCAACGTACTTGCCACACCGACATGCTATTCCTCAGCAGGCTCGGTATTTACTGTAGCTACAGTACACGCGGGCAAAAAATTCAAAAACAGCAGAGACGCGAGCAACGCGGGCTGGCCGGCGCGGCTGTCAAACAGCAGATGCGGGGGCTTGATACAGCCCCTGCTTTACATGCTCTAAAGAAACCTTATTGATGTGCTGATGGATAACAAATCAGCATGATCCCTTTTGCCGAGCTATTCAAGTTGTCTACACCAGAGATTGAGCAAGCTACTGATCTACATACAGGCCAAGGCCCAACAACTCCTAGCAATTTGAGCCCAGCCCAGAATGAAGCTCAATTCGTTCACGAGTCTAGTTAAACCAGCACAAATCATACCACTTTCAAATGGATACCCAAAGCCACATACAAAGTTCGTTTTTGATATTCTACCACTCCACGGAAAAGTTTAGGAGATAAGGTTTTAAACAGATTTGGTCCCACTACAAACAAAGGCCCAGATCTGAAGAGGTGTAAGCCTCTTTCCCACTTAGAATAGTGGGTTTTTCGTGAAAGTGTTTAAATGAGGAAAGGGGCTGCCACCTCTTTAGATCCGCCCGCTCCTCATTGATCTGATGGTTCAAATCTGTTGTTAGCATGTTAGCACCCAAAAAACATTTGCACTGCATACATTGCCTAATTTATTAATTTATCATCCAGTTTGCATTTATTTTGGAGATTGTGTGCATGTTTAAAACAATTATTTGTGAGTAGAGGGGTACAAAATTAGGTAGAACTACTTTCTAATGCGGACAACAAAATTCTATGATTCAATCTTGACAAGTATGTACCTCCTCTCGCCGAAGAATAAAGGCATTGTTCTTTTCAATTTGAATTATTTAAATTAAAATTTAGCTTATCATTTTTGTTCAAGCCAAACGATGTAGTAATTTATAGTTATTTTTAGGGGGTTTTAAATATTTTTTTTTGCAGTTTATAAATACATTTCATAACTTTTCTTTAGACTCTCGAAGTCCTCCTTCGAGGTCGAGGGTGGCACTTTTCGGATTAAAATTTTTAAATACTATAAAACAAGGCCTAAATTTGCCATTCGAAAACACAATCATTGCTCCAGAGCAAGACTGAAGAGACATGTAAAACTGCTTTAGGGCCACTTAGGCCCAAGAAAGTGGTCTGGGCCTGCCTTCACGCCCTTTCTGGCCTACTGGGTTTCACTAGCCCAGCCCATCTGAGGCCGAATCTGCCCGTTGTGGCATGCGTTAACATAGCCGCATATATATCGTGTCACTTCACTGCGCCATTACACTCGGCGTGTTTACTCCCGGCCATGCAGATCCCCTACCAAATTACAGTAGTTAACCTTAGCTGGATAGTAACGGCTGCCACAGCTAGTAACGGCTGTCACAGCTAATTGCTCCCTACCAAATTACAGTAATTAACCCAGCGGCAACACATAGTTAACACATATACATCTGTCCATGTATAGTCACCGTCCTCGCGTATATATACACGAGACAAGCAGCCAAGCAGGCAAGCACAGACATAGCCAATAGATACATATTACACTGGCTAGCTAGGCGTCCGAGAGAGAAGTTACTCAAGTTAGTGTTTTGAGTTGAGACCTAGGTGCGTGAGATTGTGAGAATGGCAATGGCGGCTGTGGCTCTGGCTCCGTTGGTGGTGGTGGTGGTGGTGCTGTCGTCGGCGAGCAGCTTCGTGGCGGCGCGCGACTTCTACATCGGCGGCCGCGACGGCTGGACGGACAAGCCGGCCGAGCGCTACAACAGCTGGGCCGAGCGCAACCGCTTTCAGATCAACGACCGCCTCGGTACGTGTGTCAGTGTGACAGTGTGTGTTTGCCCGTCTTCGATCGTCGTCGTCTTCTCCATGTCCGGCCATGCACGTCGACTGATCGATCCATCGCCGGTGCAGTGTTCAGGTACGGCAAGGGGGACTCGGTGCTGGTGGTGAGCCTGAGCCACTACGACGCCTGCAACACCACCGCGCCCCTGCTCCGCCTCGAAGGCGGCAACTCCGTCTTCGTGCTCGGCAAGTCCGGCCCCTTCTTCTTCATCGGCGGCGACGCGGCTCGCTGCCAGGCCGGCGAGCGAGTCATCGTTGTCGTCCTCGCCGACCGGAGCAGTGGCATCACTCCCTCGCCGCCGCCTGCTTCCTCCCAGCCGCCGCCCACGTCGTCGTCACCTCCGTCGCCTCCCGTTCCATCCCCGGCGCCTCTCTCGTTGCCTCCGCCGCCTCCGGCTGCCGGGTGCTCTTCGTCGCCCTCACCGTCGCTGGCGCCGGCGCCGGCGCCGGCACTAGAAACGAACGGGACGGCTTCACCGCCGCCACCATCGCCATCGTCCGCGTCCGTCTTGAGGGGTGGAGCCCTGCTTTCTTTCATCATGGGCGGAGCCATCATTCTGGTTTGATCCGTGCCATCCATCGTCTCGTCCAAAACATCAGAACAACATTTGATCATGTAGTATGGATTTGTGTTTTATTTCGGTGGTCAATTGGATTGTTTTGCCTTTATATCTTAGGTTTCGATCGGATCAAATAGCTTTGTTCGTTTCTTTGTTTGGTCGTCAACGTCGACCTCCCGTTCGTAGCAAGCAAGTGGGGAGATATGTAATAATCTAAAGCCAGAGAGATTTAGGAGTAATAATGTATTATGTGCCGCATCACTAGCTTGCATGGTCTAATTTGCTTTTCTTGATCGTCCTTTAGTTTGTATCCAAATCGATCGTGTGAATAATTATTAGTTCTTCGTGCATTTAATTGGAATTTATACAAAACTTATTTCTTCATTTTTTTAGAGCTATTTCTTCAGTTACTCCTCCCTAAACATAGCGTGTCATACCAATTCATTTAATCCTAGATATATGAGTTATCCTTGAATTAATTGAATGATCAAAATGAAATATTCCAAGGTGAATGAAATTGATGGATTTCTTAGTTGGTTAGGCTATTTGTTGGCCCACCGTCGGATCTAAGCTCTCACGCCCACCTTCAAGAATATTCTCAATCTGATGAGCACATCAAACCCACACATACGACCATAGCTATTTCTCATAATTTTTCACCACGACATGACAAGTTGACAACAATTCTGGCATCTTCCACTTCTTCTACGTTCATATCTACTATGATGACTTTATCGACATGGCTTCTCGTCCCCCACCTTCGCCATGTCAAGCACACAGTTGGTCTTCTCCATCTTCAGACGTGGTGCCATCGTTTCCGTCACTTTGACCGTCGCCTTTGGCCACCACCCATGCAAGGGCGGATCTGGGCCTATGGCTAGGTGGGCGCTATAGCCAAAGCTAGGCTTGCATTTTACTAGGAAGGACTCTTATTTACATAAGTTAGACCTAACAGATTAGCACAACAGTCCAGCCTAGGGCCTGGTAGCTATGCAGGGGCATGTGCATATGGCCAAACCCGAGTGGCAGAAGATCACCATAATGGGTTAGCAGGCTAGCACCATGCCAAAGCCTTAGCTTATGTACTACTGGGACTAATAGAATATGCAGTTCAAATTACCGGAACAAGTCACCTCCAACAACGGTGGTCGGTTTTGTTGAAGCTCGCACCGTGGTGAGCCGTGCCGAAGCATCTGATCTGGCCGGACGCTAGCTTGATCCCCGACAATTCCGATACGGTGGTGGACCGTGCCGAAGCCCTCTCCCTAGCGCCTCTCTCTCTCTCTCTCTCTCTCTCTCTCTCTCTCTCACACAAGACGCTGCTGCTGCTGCTGCACGCCATCTCTCCCACGTGAGCCATCACCATCTCCCGCGAGCTCGAGCCCGAGGGAGCAAGGTCACCAGCGCGAAAGGGTTCTTGTACGAGGATGCCACTGGCAACGGTAGAGGTCAGAGAGTGAGAGGGAGAGGGAGAGAGAAAGGTGCTGGAGAGAGGGGGATACGCGTAGAGAGAGGGAAAGGCTGGAGAGAGAGATGGAGAAGAAGGTGAAGATGGGAGGATGACATATGGGATCCACAAGTCAAACCATATATTATCTTGTATTTTGATATTGTATATTTCCTAAATCCTCAATAATGTCATCTATGCACATTTTTCACTATACAATGGTGTCTATGTATAAGCGACTTTGCTGTGGCACCTTCGTCGAAAGACCTGCAGTGCATATATGATTCGAACCCTAAACTAAACTTATTTTCTCTTGCAATATTCTAATAGCATGTGATTGGACTTTTCTGTGGGACCAACAAAACTTTGTTTTGTTATGGACTAATGTTCTAACTTTTATGTTTTTTATTTTTATATGTTTGCAGATGTAATGCACAAGTTTAAGGGACCAAAATTGCACTTTCCCCTTAATATTTACAACTTCATTACGGGTGCAAAATAAAAAATTTCATTTTTAAAATTTGATTACTTCGTTCGAACCACACCCAATCACCCAAGTCAATACTGTGTTTGACTCTTTCGACTTATTTGATGCCTTCAAGGTTTCAATAGATATCATAGAAGGAAGCAGATCAATCAAAAGTCATGCTAAAGCTTTACAAAATAACAAAGCACTAACATAAACAAGTAAATATATTTGCAACAATAATTATTTAAAACTTAGAGCATGTACAATGTTTGGTTGGCCCCCATCACCTACCTATATGCAATCGTGCCTCTTGCTGAGTGGCGACTAACAACCAGTGGCGTGTCTCCCCCGAGCCCGAGCCCAAGCGGCGGCGGCCCGTCTTCCCTATCTAAGTGGAGATGATGGTGACGCGTCTCCCTTGAGCCTGGTGATGACGCGTTTTACTCGAGCCGATAGTGCAATAGCAGGTGGTGATCCCCTCCCACTCTCTCGTCTCCATTTGTTGTTTTGGTGATTTCGGTAGTAACAAACTGAATTACAATGTTATATTCGGTTTGACAACATAAAACCATTAATTCCATTAATTTTCGTACTCAGTTTTTGGATACCTAATATACCGATAATCCTACCCCTCGTGCCTTTCGCTGAAAAATATATTTGCCATGCAAAAGACACAATCAATTGCATCAGAGCAAAACGGACATAGACCACGGCCCATAAAGCCACTACGATGCCTGCAACACCATTGCACTCCTGCTTCGACTTCATGCTAATTAATCAAGGAGGGAACTCCATGCTCCCTCCCCATTGTAGTTGACCCATGCTCCCCTGAGGCACCAGTGAGGATGGTTCACTAAAGGAGTAGGATCGAGGAAGGTGCTAAGCGAGCAGAGGGGACACACAGGGGTGGAGGAGGTAATCGTAAGAGGAGGTCATTGGAGATGGAAACATCCTCGCGGTAGGGTAGATTGGTGGGGCTACGGTATGGTTGACACCGTTGGCAACAAGACATGGGAGACCGGGCGAGAGTGGAAAGATGGATTGATTGTGAATAGAAGAAAAAAAAAAAAGAGGGAAGTAGTCAAGCAGAGTGGATATAGAGAGGAGAGAGCGTAGGAAGAGAGTACAAAGGAGAGAGTGGCAGATATGCATCCATGTCATCATTGATATAGTGCTTCAGCCACGTGTTCACATGCGCAAAATAGGCTAGCTCAGTATCCACGCCAGTCAAAGGACTAAAGTGACACAATTTGAAAAGTGATTGGTCACAACCATTTTTGTATCATATGGACCAATTTGGTTCAACGTGATAATGTAGGGATCAAAACGACACTTTTTTCCAATATATATTCAAATATCATATCTATCAAAGTAGAAGAGATTTTAACACCATGAGTGGGATACAGATCACATGAACATTCAGCAATCCAAATCAAGTGATAGTAAATCCGCCAAGGCGGATTTTGTCCCATACATGTTGCTCTATTTATGTTTGCTACTATTGGATCAGCTCCAAGATTCGTGTTCAACCCTGTATCCTCGTGACATGTTTTTTCAGAAGAAAAGACTTAGATTTTTGGATTCTTAATTTCTTATTCACCCTCTCCCTCTTCTCCAAGCCGACCACGCTCCAAGGGCATGGTTGCTAACCAGTCGGTTATCAATCGGCTGCTCTATCGCCGAGGTATTAAGAAACAAGGGGAGATTTTAACCTCCTAAAATTCGGTGGTCGCCATGTATATACAACCACTTGTACATGCATGGGAAAATTTTCATAAGTTTGCAGTTCATCATGATACATTGGGAGGGGATCAGTTAATTTGTCGCCGTCTAATGCAATCCCGACCACCCAATTTCAATCCTATGCACGATCACAAACGTGTGCAAATACGCGGAAGGAGAAGCGAAGCACGCTCCATTCGATCGGCCGCGCCAAAATTAGCACGGGCAGCAGCGCAAAGCATGCATGCATGCATGCAGCAGGAAGGTTACGTGAACGCCGAGGCACTCGGACCGTGGCCGGCCGCGACACGCGGCGGCACCGGCCACCGGCCACCGGCCATCCCAACGCGCGGCCGCCCGGGCTCCTCTCCCGTCCACCCGCTCCCTCTCCAAATCCCCCTCCTCTCTCTCCTCCTCCTCCTCCTCCCTCTTCATCTCCTCCTCCCCTTCAAAGAGACAAGAAGGCAGGGAGGGATCAAACCCTAGCTACGTGCATACCCACCCACCAACCTAAACCAACCTGCACCCAAGAAGCCAAGTAACTGATCACATGGCCCGCCTCGGCGTCGCCGTGCTGACGCTGCTCGTGGCCGCGGCGGCGGCGGCCTGCCTGGCCTCCCCGGCGGCGGCCGGCGGCGTGGACCCGATAGACGCCATGATGATGTCGCGCGCGACGGCGAGCAAGGCGGAGGCGTGCAGCGGCGCCGTGGGCGAGTGCGGCGTGGACGAGGACGAGGAGCTTGGGGTGGGCGGCGCCGGCAGCGAGGCGCTGCGCCGGTCGCTGGCGGCGCGGCAGCCCACCAACCGCTACATCAGCTACGCAGCGCTGCGCGCCGACCAGGTCCCCTGCAACAAGCGCGGCCGCTCCTACTACACCAACTGCGAGTCCCAGAAGCCGGCCAACCCCTACCGCCGCGGCTGCTCCGCCATCACGCGCTGCTCCCGCAACATGAACTGAGCCGCCGCCGCCGCTCGCCGCCGCCCACCATTGCCTCCTCCCGCCTCTCGCGAGGGAGGCGTACGTATATATATTCGTCATGGTGTGCTACTGTTACGTACGATACAGCCCATGCGTGCATGCAAGAAGAAAAGGAAAGGAAAGTTGGAACGGTTCTTTAATTCTGTGCGTGTAGCTTAATTGATTACTTACTTATTTCTATGTATCCGTCATGTTCCTGCGTGTCAATTGTAATTTAACAATGTTTGGTTATTTCGAAGAAATGTCGGTCTCCGAGAAAGTGTACTGAATTTTTATCGCAATTGGGCACCTTTTTTTTTTTTTCCTCCTTCGCTGTATTTTCATGTGCTAACGTTCACGACAAATTACTAATTGAGTGCAAGTTGTGTACGTAGTGTAACCAGGGATTTGATACTCCCTCCTGTCCAGTATGTAAGGCATAATTTGATTTTCGTGAATACCAATGAAACCATGTATAGCACTTGTGATTCCTGATTTGCCCCTAATTAATGAGATGATTTTTTATCGGCGCTCATGCAGGGGAAGAAAATATCAGCGCAAGGGAAATAATGCGATTCTAGAATTAATTAGTTTCCTACATAGCGAAGGGTATTTCTGAAACTTCTGAACGGTCAATGCAGCTGCGCCTTATAGATTGAAAAAAAGTGAAAACAAATTATGCCTTACATACTGGAAAGGAGGGAGTAATAAGTTTGAGATTTTTACCTAAAGACCGATAACACTGATATGACCGATTATCGGTTTTTTATCCGTGATATCGGTCAATCTTTTCAACAAAGATCATTCAAACGATTGAAATTTGACTCAAAACTACCAAATAAATTCAAAACTGGTCAAATTTCATCCAAAACCAGTCCGATACATACAATACCGGGGTTGGCCGATAAAACTGATAATCTCTTATAATCGGTCCGTGCCGGCCGATTATCAAAATCGCTGAGTGTAACCATTGTTGACAGTGATTTTTTGTTTTCACGTCCAAGAAGTTCGGGTAAAAGATGGTTGCCAAAAAAAAAGAGAGAAAAAGGTAAAGTAGGCTTCTGTGGGCTCGGCCCATATATCGCGTTCGTACGCCAATCAATACATAAGCATTCCAGGCCAGAATCTTTTGCTGTTACATTCACCAACTCGTGGTTAGCCCAATTGGCATCATGGAGCCCAGCTGGCCAGCTGGATTGATCATCTCTCGCACCCTCCATTCCTCCGATTTTTTTAAATTATTTATTGGCATAAAAAGTTCTTTTAAAAAATTTAAATATAGTCAAGTTATTTTTTCAAAAAAAAAAACATTCTTTGCTCTTAACCTTTAAAAAACTACAGAAAAAAAACATGGAAAAATATATTGGTACGGTAGAGCATGTTACCTTTAAGTTCTAGATAAAAATTTGTTCAAAATATTACGGGCACAACGATAAACAAAACAAATATATTCTACATTGTGAAATTTATTTTTTCAATTTCTCGTTGTGCAAGTACTATTTGAGGCTAAAACTTTATGGAAAACTTAATGTTAGCATACTCTACTCTACACTACGATTTTTCATTTCTTTCATTTTTATAATAGAGTTTTAAAGGGTTAGAGTATGGCTAGCAGCCACTACATCACACACTGCATCACTGTGCTAGTTACTGTTCATTTGGGCGGGAATTTGAACTGCAGTCACAACACTGCTTCCCACACGCTGCTCATCTCGTGAAGCTACAGTAACTTGTAGGCTGGAGATGCAGTGCCTGTTGGGGATGCTTTTAGAGTAAATAAGGTATTTTTTCTTTTCACAGAAACCCCACTTGCCCATTGTTTGGAGGAAAGGACAGTTGCCACCTCTTGAAGGATGGCAACGAGCCCATTCTCCATTCCCCGGTGGAGAATATTCCTCTATTAGGGGATGAGACAAATCGATTCGATATAGACAAAATCTAATCCTCATTGGGGATGGGGAGGAAGGGAGTTGGGAATGGGGAGATTATTTCCGCGGGGAGATGTACTGGGCCTTGATTTGTTTTTTCTTAGCCAACTCTCCATAGTGGCCAATGAACTGTCTAAGACCCAATCGAAACAACCCATTACTCCTCCATCTCATTATTCTCATTGGGGCCATCACTTCAACCTTAACAGTCTAGCTAGCAAACTCTAAGTTGCATACACAAAATACAGTTAACACTCTTTAAAAAAAATAGACAGAACACTACTATCATTGTTTCAGAGTCACAGATTCACTTACATGCGCCTTCCAGTACCCCTTGTATTCCTCCTTTGGGTGCGGTAGTGACAGTGTGTGGATGTGAAGGCCAAGCATGCGACGACGACGAACACGGTGGTAGCCGTGCCAGGCTAGAAATGCCACGCGGGAGACTGTGGCAGCGACAACCGACAGTAGTAGTCATTGCAACAGATGGCGTGTGTTGAAGGTTTGAGGCGGCGGCACAACACCTTGCTCTTTGGCTACTCGACTTAAGGGCATGTTTATTGCTAACCCGAAATTTATGATCACGCCTAAAATTCACTATTCATATAGCTTTATGAACAATTAATCTAGGGCTAGACCAAAGATTTGGGGCCCTAACGCCCATCGCGATGTGTCAAGTAGTAAATCCTCTTCGGCATAGAGAGATATTACACTTTGCAAAGCCAATTTCGTTCTTTTTTGTTGGGTTTGTAGCCCCACCTGGTTGTTCGTTCCTCGAGTGTGGACGGGGTCAAGGAGAAATCATCCCCTAGACCAGGGATGGGGATGGGTACCGAAAGATTTGTTGTTTTGAGGCTGGGTACGGAGGAGCATTTCTTGGCGGAAAATATCTCTGTCGCCATCCCTACTCTTGATGGGGTAGCATGGAAAAGATGTGCAACCAACCGGAAATTTTTCTTTACTGTTATTGACATCTATTTATTTGATTTCAGGTAAAGAGGGTATTTTAAAGTTAAAAATATTAAATACAGAAAATAGAATTCCTTTTTTCCTACTATGAACAACGTACGTATCAGTAGTCCGATGCCTTGGCAGTTGGCACATGCGTGCAGTACGACACCATTAGAGCATCCCCATCACACCCTCCAAAATAGCCTCTACTTCAAAATTTTTCAAATGCATTAGGAGGGAATTTGGTCCATGTGAGTAGCGAGCCATACCAGTAGCTAGCCATTCTTGTAGCGATTCATCGTAGCGATCGAGAAAATT
Source organism: Raddia guianensis (assembly GCA_036346415.1). Classification (NCBI taxonomy): domain Eukaryota; kingdom Viridiplantae; phylum Streptophyta; class Magnoliopsida; order Poales; family Poaceae; genus Raddia; species Raddia guianensis. The sequence goes on from CM070534.1 coordinate 34,784,096, forward strand.
TGAAGGCCTCTTGGATGCTCTTCCCATTGGAATGCCAAAGTCGCTTTACGTAAAACCACATATGCTCACTTTGTCAGACTGCAAAAAAAACATGGCGCTTTGCTCGTCATGTCAGGTCAAGTCAGGTCCATGGCGGCGACTAAACACAAGACCCCTCGTCGTCGGCTCATCCAGTCCAGTGATGTGATGCCATGCGTTCCAAATTATGAAAGCTTAAACTTCCCCCATACTTCCCCCATGATGTATGATCCCATTGAAACACGGCGGTGGGAAACAAAACCGAAAAACATTACCTGCTGGTTAGAACCTGCTGGTTTTACAGCTCATGTTTGGTTCAGTACTGACATATCGATATATAGATTTTGTATTAAATACGAAAGCATAATCATTATAGCCATAGCAGTAAATGATTATATTATGTGCTATTTTTTATGTATATGAATTATGAAAGCTCGATTGTTTATTCGATTTTGACCTGAGACTGGTCCTTTTGCATATCTCGAACAGTTCGAATCAAACCCATAGCTAGTTTATTCATATCCAGTTTTGGATCTATTAAAATAATATGAGTTAACCTATGAGACGAGTAGTATCCATCTGTGTTCGATCCGTTTGCGCCACTAAGCATAGGCATGTGTTGGAGATGGCTGCTCAATGACTTGCCTTTGTACTTGCTGCTGCTTGTGGATCTATATTTCTTTGCTCATTTTCCATGCCTTTGTGCTTGCTATATTCTTATTAGCTATGTTACTATATAGCGCGTAGCGCTATTGCTCCCCCGCGAGGCCACGTCGTCCGGAAATCCTCGACCGTCCGATTGCGCCGCATGCCCCCTGTCCTAGCCGCCCGATTTGGGGCCTTCGAGGGGGGGGGGGGGACAAGTTTGTAGAAAAGCCCTCGGAGTTCTCAAATTTTTCTTAGGTCCCTGTCCATTCGCGGGGGTGCCCCTGCCTAGCAGCTTGGCCCTTTTCGGCTTTGTAGATACACATGGGGTTGGGGAATAATTACTCGCCTTTGCCACGGGATAAAACCTAGGTTTCATCTCATGTCCCCTACCTCGCTCGCCCCCAATCTCCCTTTCCTCCTCAAGCAACCGCATGGCCGTCGCCTCCTCCCTCTCTGTGTTACCCGCGTCATCTCAATTCCCTCCGTCGCCGCCTCCCCGCCTCCTCATCGTTGCTTCCTCTTCTCGTATATATTAAAGGGCAAGAATGATGCATTCTGAAATTATCCACATCACCGAAAAAACCTCGGCTGTCCGATCTTGCTAACGGTGCATCCCACCGTCCAACGTGGACGTTTTTATAGAAAAGCCCTCATATTGTACACGGTCCGAGGCCGTGAGCACCATATTCACCCTTCGAGTTGGTTAAAATTACAAACTTCATGCCGTTAATCGTTGTCCTGCGTGATACCAGCCCATGCCCCTTCCCGTCATTTCCCTCCGCACGCGCCAGGGCGCAAGCAAAGCTGGTATGGATGCAGATTCTGATTCTCAACGACCTTTAAACAGCTAAGGCAGAGGACAATGCGTTTGCCCGTGCATTTCCTCTCTCGTTTATCACGTGCAATGCGCAATGCATAATTCCCTAGCTAGTGCTGCAGCTGCGAGACAATGCGATAGTGACAATTGGTGACAATTTCTGCTATTTCGCGAATGAATCAAGGATCTCATGCATGCACTTATCGAAGCTTGATGGCCGCGGGAACCTTTTAGTTTATCCCAGCTCACCCCACATCAATCGGCCGGCATCGCAGTGTGCACAATGAAATTTTAAACACTAGGCAGACAACACTGTAGAAATCTGTTGGGCGGGAAGAAATTTATTGTATCTACAGTAATTCGCGGGGTGAGCTGGGAATGCTCTAAGGATGTAACAGTGTAGAAATCTGTTGGGCGGGAAGAAATTTACTGTATCTACAGTAATTCGCGGGGTGAGCTGGGAATGCTCTAAGGATGTATTTGGTTACTCGCTACAATCTCACCAGGAAGATACTCCAATGAGTTTGGTATGGCGCCATATATGTGTGGGATGAACAGATTCTTTAGCATTGCTTATTGCAGCTGAAAAATTGAAAACTCTCGCAAAGTCTCGGACAGGCTAAAATATATAATTAAAAAAGTTTTGAGAGCTTTTGAGGAAAAACAATGAAGTCTTTAAAGTCTTTAAAAACCGTTACAAAGTGTTGCATCGTAAAAAAAATATATACTAGAATAGTGTTTGGTTGTTTTGAGATGATTGGATATAACTGATTGTGACAACCACTCCTACGACGACATCAGAGCATCCCCAGGAGACCCTGTAAAGCACTGTAGCTTCGTGATTTAGCACAGCACGCACGCGACGGATTCAAATGCTGCAGACTCGTGCATGCAGGGGGAAGGGCGGGCGTTGCGCTGCGTGCTGATGCCGGCCACTGACGGGGAGTCTCCTGGGGATGCTCTCAAGAGGCCTTATCATGCCGCTTCCTATCTCTATCGACGTCCATGAACAAGGATGTAATCTAGAGGTGATATACTAGATTTTGGGTCATCTTATCCTGTACCAAATAATGTCACTGGTGATTAGGGTTTTGGCAGAAAGGCTCAAAATTGCTGAGTTGGTCGACAAGGATGTCAGGCGGTGGTGGCAATCCATGGAGTTCATCTTTCTTGATTGTAGCCAAGGCGGAGTTTTAAGTTACAACTGCTAAATGGGAGAATTGATTTTTGATTGTATTGCACACTGGGTATTGCACAGTGGAGTATTATATAGTACACTAGATGGGCCTGCCTCCCAAGGCCCAATATACTCTAACACTCCCCCGCAGTCTGAACGGCGCAAACATGGCGTTGAGACTGGTACAAAACAAACGCAGAGCACTCCTCGTGGTCGAAACAGAGTGACCAAAGAAGTAAAAAAATACGATCCAATTAATAGGACAGTCACTCCCCCGCAGTCTGAACGGACGGTGCGCAGACGTTGAGACTGGACCTGAACTCGAGGAAGACCGTGCTGGGAAGGCCCTTGGTGAAGATATCAGCGTACTGGGACGACGTCGGGACGTGCATGACGCGCACATGACCGAGAGCAACCCGCTCACGGACGAAGTGAAGATCGATCTCGACGTGTTTGGTGCGCTGATGCTGCACCGGGTTGGTGGAGAGGTAGACCGCGCTGACGTTGTCGCAGTAGACAAGGGTGGCCTTGGCGTGACGGATGGAGCTCTGGAGCGGTGGCGGCCAAACAGCCTCAGCCGACGCCATCGACGATCAAGACGGTATTTGGCCTCCGCTACCGAGCGGAGACCGTGTCTTTGGCGTTTGGACGATCAGGACACCAGGTTGTCACCGAGAAAGATGGCATAGCCCGATGTGGACTTCCTGGTGTCTGGGCAGCCTGCCCAGTCAACGTCGGTGTAGACTGTGAGGCTTGTAAGAGCGGAGCGACGAAGCAGAAGACCGAGCTCCAAGGTGCCACGTAGGTACCACAAGATGCGCTTGAGAGCAGTGAAATGCGGTTCCAGTGGGTCATGCATGAAGAGGCAGACCTGCTGGACAGCATAGGTGATGTCCGGACGGGTGAGCGTCAAGTATTGGAGCGCACTTGCCAAGCTGCGATAGAGGTTCGCGTCAGCAACCGAGGGACCGACTGTTGATAACTTGGAGCTCGTGTTGACCGGAATGGAGCAGGATTTGCAGTCAGCCATGCCTGCACGATCCAGGATGTCGACGATGTACTGTCGCTGGGAGAGAAGAAAGCCACCCGACTGAGGAAGCACCGAGACGCCAAGGAAATGATGCATGGGCCCAAGGTCCTTTAGTGAGAACTCGTGTTCCAAAGCAGACACCGTGCGGCTCAGGAGGTCATCCGAAGAAGCAGTCAACACAATATCGTCGACGTAAACCAGTAGATGTGCTGTCTCAGTACCCTTTCTGTAGATGAACAGTGACGTATCGAACTTGTCGAGTTCCACTGGAACAAGAGCCTTGACACTGGTGATGAGGACGGCCTGCGTGTGTAGGGCGGCAACAGTCTCCGGATCTTCAGTCGGCATTTCGGTGGCAGGAAGTGCAGCAGCACTGGTCGCAGGGCGAAAACCGCGGGAGGCCACCTGTGCATATTGGCCAAAGTCCTGGCCCATACTTGCCCCTGGCCACGGCAGGTGGCCCAACCCACCTCCTTGTGGATGGGGGGGGGGGGCTGGACGGCCCGTTCCCATTGCGGTGCCCATTCCAGGGGCACCACTGGTGAAGTCGGGGCCGTAGAAGGGTGCGGGCGGCGGCGTCCACCCGCGGTGGGATCCGGCGGCGGCGGGCATCCAGGAGGCGGCGGCGGCCGGCCACGGGAAGCCGGAGAAGCCGTCAGCAGTTGGGTGCGGCGACATCGCGTCGATGGCGGTTGGGAGCGGCGCCGTCGGTGGGGCACCACTTGAGAAGCCGAAGGTGGCATGTATCTCGGGAGGGAGCCGGGCCATGGCGGCGGAGACGGCGTCCCGGGCGGCGGCTACCAGCGCCTCGGGGGCCGCGAGGACCTCGCTGGGAATCGGGGTGGAGAGAGGAGCCGCAGGGAGAGGCGCCGCGGTGAGGGGAAGCGCGGCGGAGGGAGGTGCCGCGGTGGGGGGGGGGGGTTGTGGTCGCCGGAGATGTGGACATGGTGGCGGAGGAGGCGGTCGCCATGGTGAAGCGCCGGCGGTGCAGCGGAGGAAGGTAACCCTAGATCTCCCGCTCTAATACCATGCTAAATGGGAGAATTGATTTTTTTATTGTACTGCACACTGGGTATTGCACAGTGGAGTATTATATAATACAATAGATGGGCCAGCCTCCCAAGGCCCAATATACTCTAACAACAACAACCACTTGCTAATCTGATGACTTTCTTGCATGTCGACCTATAGCTGTTGGTTCACTATAATTTGAAAAATTGTGAGTTTTATTCAAACATTTAGAGAGAGGAAAGGAAATGATTTTGCGAGGTTAAAAAGGAACTAATACGTACCTACAAGCATAACTGGAAAGCACCATAGTGTTTTAGTTGGCAGCGATAGATTATAATTTTAGTTCCATATTTTTTTTGAACACTTTTGCAGGAGCTCTGCTATTGCTCAAAGAGGGACAAAGAAAACAGAGCATGGAGTTATGTACATATCATAGTTCCAGTTCCAGGCACTGCACATCTGGCCACATACACGGACGAAGCATGGAGCATGGAGCATGGAGTTATGAAAGATCTCAATTTTCAATTTATCAGAAAATAAAAGCAGCTGTGAAGATGCCACATACACGGACGAAGCAACTCGGCCAGCGAGTGCTCGGAGAGAAAACAGGACGAACGGATAACAGTTCACTAGAGACGTGAAGAAACTCAACAAAGACACCATATATCAATAATTTACCAACTTCTGAGGTCGAAGATTTCCTGAATTGTGGTGACGCGTAGACATGGAAGGCTGGAATAACACAGCTTGATGATGGATGGATGGAGTCTCTCTTTGTGCAATGGTTTATTATGGTCTACTCAGATGGTCGACGAGCTTGAAGTCTGCGAATGATGCCCCAATCATTTCTGTTGGGATCTCGTCCTCCTCTAAGCTTGAATCATCATCATCATCATCCATGTATAGCTCATTGCGTATGTTGACAACCGGCGTGGGGCGGTAGGGTAGGTTGCTGGCTGCACTCCTGATGGATGCCTCGAACGCCTTCACTTCTTCCTTCGTTGCGTCTGTGCAGTCAATCCCGACAGTAAGTTTCTAGAGTGCAGGGAGATGGCAGATGCCAAGATCAGGAGCACCATACGCAGCAGCAGATTGCACCCAATGTGCTCTGATCGACAAATCAAGAGTCCCCAGGATTTCCATGGCTCCCGCTTCGAATAAAGGAGTCTTTGCTGGTCTTCTGTCTTCCTCGTTTGTGGTCAAGTCTTCGCCGAAGCGGAACACCTTCAGACACTGGAATGTATTGCTGCGGAAGATGAGCAGCTCATTATCATTTGTGTCAGATGAGTGATCAGTTAACATGAGGGTTGTCAAGGCGGGCATGGAACCAAGGATGTCAATGGTTTCCTGTATCAGTGGATCCATGGCGATTTGCAGCAATGTAAGGTTGCCCAGGGTGGCCATCCAAGCTGGTATGTTGGAGAAAATGGCCGATTCAAATATCAACTCCCGGAGGACATGGGGTGGTTGAGACCAAGAATCCCACATGAGGTTAGCATATTCATGTGTCAAATAAAGCTTTAGAAATCGAAGACTGGAGTTACAAAGCTTGCTCATGGATGTAATCAAAGCCTCTTTGTATGCCACCATATCATTGTTGCCATACACCCAATGTAAAATAAGAGTTTCCAATTTTGTTAGACTGCTCAGCTCTTGCAAAATTTTTTCTGAGGTGGTCTTGTCCACGGATATGATTGACAAGCTCTCCAATGCTTGCATCTTGCCTACTCCATCAGGCAATTTCAGGTGACAGCCATATAAACGTTTCAGTTTCCGCAGCTCAACAATACTTGTGGGCAGCTCTCTTATACTGGTATCGAATACATCCAATACCTCCAGAGCCTGTAATTTACCTATATCTTCTGGTAACTGTGTAATCTCAAACTGAATTTTCAAGTACCTCAACAGAAACAACTGCCCTGTATTTTTCACATAACTGCTGTCCAAGCCCCAGCTACAATTTACAACAAGGACTCTCAAAACCGGGAAGTCCAATAGAGAAGGCATTGTTTCACGACTACAATAAAAGATGAGGGATCGAACATGAGCTTTATCTGCGGATGACACCGGCGCATTGTCTTGTCCAAGAAGGTGAAGTAACAGTCGGCGAACGTTAACCTGCGATGCCAGTTTATACTCATACTCATGGTCAGTGATGCTGGTGACAAAATTATCTTCAAGGGCCTTGCGTAAAATGAGATCAAGAACTATATCATGCACTAGGCATGAATATGACTGGCCATTGAAACCAATTTCAACTGGTATGACCAATCTTCTATTTAAAAGTTCATTATAGTATGATATCCCCACTTCTTCTAAACTTCTCCTGGCATTGACTTGGATGAATCCTTCCGCTATCCACTTCCATACCAAATCATCCATTTGTATCTCATAATCTTCTGGATAGATGCTTAAATATAAAAAGCATGCCTTCAAAGGATAAGGAAGATCATTGTAGCTAAGAGATAAAATCTTGTTCATTACCTCAACCTTAGGATCTTTCTCATCAAGCTCAGAACCAATTGACTTCAGAATAGTACTCCATTCATCTACTGCAAATGATTTATTTTTTAACAAACCAGAAAGGGTAATGATTGCCAAAGGTAAACCTCCACACTTCCTTATGATGTCAATTGAAATTTCTTTGACTAGGGCATTTCTGTTGATAGCCAAAAATTTCTTTGAAGAATAGAGTTTTAGAGTCAACTTCACTTAAACCCCTCATTTCGTACACATGACCGTGATAGGTTGAGCAACAAGACTTTGCAACATCAGTTATTCTTGTAGTTAATATTATTCTACTACCACAAGAATTATCAATCAAACAACACTGAATATGCTGCCATGCACCAGTAGATTCAGTACTCCATAAGTCATCAATCCCAATAAGATACCTGTAATTGGAAGGACTTAAGTCACATAGAACTGAATCCAATTGATCTTATTGTATATTGGAAGGATAAAGCAAAAGATAATTTTTATCGCAATCACATGAAAATGATTAAACGCTGAAATAATAAATACAACGGCAAATACTTATGAACACTATTTGAAGAAGGTATGATAAATTATCAGATATACTTTGATACCTTTTGTCCTTGAGGACATCCCTAATTTCATCGATGAATGATCGTTCGTCCTTATATCCAGTCATTGCATCCTCTTCCCTCTTGATTTGTGCGAGTATGTTCCGCAAAACATTTGTGATGCTAGGATTTTGTGAAACTGACACAAAAGCTTGGCAGTCAAATTGTTGACCAATTCTTTGGTAAACCTGGTTAGCAAGAGTAGTTTTTCCTAATCCTCCAAACCCGACGATCGATACCACATTAAGTTGTGTCTTCCCATCGTCCACCAACTTAATGATCTCATCCATTGGACCATCAATACCGATGAGGTTGGCTGCCTCCTTATAGAGCGCAGGCAACCGAGGGTCAACAACGTGAATATCCTTATCACAAGATAAGGCCGATGCATCAATGTCATACCTCCTCCTTCGTTCACTCGTCTCGACGATCTGCACCCTGAGCCCGAATCTGCTCAGCAACCCCATGGCGAGATCCCAGCTTCTTCAATTTGCTTATGTTCTTCCGAAAGAATCCCTTGAGGCCTCCAGATTTCTCAGGCTCATGTTGAAGCTTGTACATGTATATGTCAATGAAGTCCTCAATGTCATAGGTCATCTCCCTCACCCGGCTACTCCACTCCTTCGTCTGTGGGTTGAGCTCCTCCTTCTTGGCCAGCCTCTCGAGCAGAGCATTTATGCTGCTCAGCTCCTCCTGAAGGAACCTGACATCTTGCTTCACACGCTTCTGCAGCTTGTACTCGTCAAGCAGCAGCGTTCTGAGCTTGGCCAGGAGGGAGTTCATCACACCGGTCGTGGTACTCACCACGATTTCAGCCATTCTATGCTCTCAACTACCTCCGATTCTTGGCCTCAATGTATTGTGGTGCTACCCAGGAGTGCTAGGAGTGGAGGTGTGATATAAATATGGGTGCATTGCTCTGGTATGGAATTGTAAACTAATCATCCTCTATTATGAGGTCCAGTATACTTCATATATTAGTTGGTGTCGGCACAATGGGAAAAGCATGGTCCAAATATAATATTCCAGAAGAATGACTAGTGACTAACAAAAAAAGAAATATCAGCTTTTAAATTAAGGCCTAGGCTCTGGAGCAATCCTTAGTCATTGTGGTTGTGTTAGGTCCCAATCCCAACACAATCCTCCGTAGACCGCTACCAAATTTGTAGCTCTATTTTACCATGTGGAGTAGTACCTTTTTTAATAACCGTCAACTGGGTTACACGATTGTACATCTTTGTATACGTTGCGGTAAATTCAATGGAAAAAAAGCATAATAGTAACACATATTTACATCAGGGAATTGTTGTGGCTCTTAGGGAAAATAAATCAAAGAATGTGGAGGTCGGTGATTGTGAGGAGATGTGCTTGCAGACGGAGGCAACCATAAGCCTTTGTTTCTCGGACAAGGTCTTGAACCATGGAGTTATCGTCACCAAAGAAAATTTTAGGCAAGTTGGCCATTCAGTCTAACGTCCAAAACTCTGACCCACAAGCTATATCTAAAGTAAAAGTTGTATATGTTGAAGATGCAGGAGGGATCGAATCTACAAGCACACATTGCAAAAACTAGGTAATCAATCATGCATAATAAGATTTACGAAAACACTTCCGTTCGGACTACCGACGAGATCAGACGCGCCCCGTGCGCGGGACGCTGGCTGCATGGCTTTTCCTTCGCGCGCGTGTCGTTGTGCGCACGCCTTCATGCTACCGCAACGGGGGATGCAGATGGATGGGACCACTTGCCCACAAAACGCATGGCAGCAACTCACGAATTTCTCACTGGGGTTGTGGTTTTTATTTTGTCGGCCATTTTTGTGCATTTGCATGAGATTAACGCAGCTGTAGGGGTGGGACCCATGCCTGTCTAGCACATCCCATCAAGTGAATGCTCCAATTTTTTTTCCCTTTGCTAGTTGTGCGGTTTTCAACAATGATACATGCTAGATAATGTGTATCCTCTTCTAGTTCTTAGACCATCTCCAACCATATTCCCTTCATTTCATTCCCTTCCCCATTCTTCCCCACATTCATTCCCTTTATTTCCTACCATCTCCAACAGTATCCCTTTGAAGAAATTTACGAAGAAAACGGAGAGAGAATCTCGTTCTAAAGGGAATGCAGGAAGAAATTTCTTCTGACAAGAATCACGATGAGATTCTGTTGGAGTATCAGAATTTCTTCGCGAAGGAAATTTGGCCCTGAAGGGACTCCCTTCGAGATGGTCTTACTAGCAACTATTGCTAGTTACTATTTGTGGCATGCTACCCATGACTTGTAGCCGCACTCGTCGGCAAGCGGAAGCAGTGCTTGCCGGCACCATAGCATGCACATTTCGACCTTCGCTAATTGAAATTTATTTTTTTATCTACAGAAACTTAGACTTCACACTTGTAAAACTTTTCAAAAATCAAGTTTCATCATTATGTTGCCAAGTTTTACAAATTATTTTTCAAGTTTCATCATATTTCATCCAAGTTTCATCAGATTTTATTCAAGTTTATCAAAGTTTTATTAGGTTTCATTCAAGTTTCATTAAGCTTCATCAGGTTTCATTGAAGTTTCATAAGATCTTATCCATGTTTCACTATTTATTTCCCAAGTTTTATCGATAACAGCATGGTGAGTCACCGGTCCGATGAATTTTTATCTTTTGAAACTTTGATCCATCCTCATGAAACTTTTGGATGTTACCAATGAAACTTTGTATTCCACGGTCAAAAAACTCAGACCTTGCCCGCTAAAACCTAGGCTATCACATATGGAATCGGGTTTTTTTTCTCATGAAACTTTGTAGCGTCGCAAAGTTTCTTCAATTATTTTTTAAGTTTCGTTATTTTTTTCAAAGTTTCGATACATAGATACGAAGATGAGATAAAATAGAGGCGCAACTTTTTGTGTCCATTCATTGGGGACGTGGTGCACATTTTGTCCATTTGATACCGTGCTATCGTACAGTTTTTTGACCTTTGCACTTGCAGGGAATTGTTCGATATCGTTTTTATCCTCTGCCGTTGAGCAAAACGGTAGAGAGTGAACAGTGACTGTGCATTTTATACTGGAAAAACAATGTTTAGTCTCGTTCAAAATCATTTGTTTAGACTGTGTGTAAAAGCAGTGTTTTCATCAGATATCTTTGCTTGCTCTACGGTGTTCGTGCATTTATACCTAAAATCTACGGTGCCCCTCTGCCTTTTTGCTTGCAACGGTAGAGGATCCGAGTCCTTGTTCGATATGCATGCAGGCCGATCAAAACATTTTTTAGCAGCTCCAATGCAGGCGGGGGACCCACACCAGTGATAGGGGGACAGATGCGCACCAGGCTCTTCTGTTTTTTCTCGTGTTGCCGCGTGCGCGTTTGGCGAGGCGAAGGCAACGGAAAAATGCCCAAAATAATCAACTAATAAATCATAATTTATATAATAAACCACAATATAGCTAAATACCCGGAACAGCACTCGGTCCCGCCACCTCACACGGCGCCTGTCACACGGCACGGCCTAGTGGTGGGACCCGCTGCTATTTAGTTAATTTGTTTACGCAGTGGATTATACTATTAATTTTCATTTAAAAGTTGATTATTTCGGTAATTTTTCCGAAGGCAACAGCTTGATGATTTCTCACACGTAATCCAAGGATCGCGAGAGGTTCGATCCGCGTTGCTTGTCCGGACGTCCTGTGGCTAGTGCTTGCCATAAGGTTTAACATGCGCTAGGGACGGTAGGACACTCTCTCTAGTAAAAGTAACCCTTCGGTGTTCTTTTCGGTTTCAGCTTAAAGTACTGAAAATTTTAATAAAATGTTGTCATCCTTCACTGTTGACTTTTGGATATTCTATTTAACCATTCGTCTTATTTCAAAAATATATGTAAATATTATTTATTTTGTTGTGATTTGTTTTATCATTAAATATATTTTAAGCATGACTTATATATTTTACATGTTTGCACTAATTTTTTTGAATAAGACGAATGGTTAAAATGTGTCTCCAAAAGTCAATAATGAACTACAATTTGGAACGGAGGGAGTAGTTTCTAAAGTTTAAAACTCTAAAATAAATTATTTAAAATTTTAAAGATATTATAAAGTACTACATCATTTGGTTTCTATAAAAAAATTTTAAAAAATATAATTTAAGCAAAAAACAACGATTTTTGTTTTGTCGGGCGTGTTGATCACATGTTCAGGTGGCACTATCAGCGCTTATTATATAGCTTTGTGGTCTTAGTACATACTGTTACTGAGGTGTACCATGAGATTTGAACTAAGCACGCAGGTCAACCTCGCTAACAGATGTAGTCAAAGATTGTCTAATAGATATAAAACAAAGATGTAGGTGGGACGATGCTTTCTTATTCTTTCTTCAGGATGTAAAATGAAAGGGGGGCCTTCCTTTTTTATAGTACCGTCCACCAGCTTGTAAGGCAAGAAACCTTCATGATCTTTTTCATATTCGACAACGAGCCTACATGGGACTTTTATGGGCTGCACGGTTTTTCAACACTCCCCTTGGGCCCTTTGCCGTAAGATACATATGCCTCATTAAAACTTCACAAAAAACCAGTGTGAAAAAAATGCTTGGAGAAATAATACATAGTTTTTGTGATGCTCATATTCTCTTGTTAAAAGCTTATGTGAGAAACTTCGGTGAAAACTCATGTGAGGAAAAAAGAGTACAAATGATAAGGACATCACTATGTCGGATACACCTATGGGATCAATGACCAAAAACCCTTCCAAGTGACCCGTGACCTTTGATCATTATGCAAGGACCAAACACACGAGCATGTGCGCGACAAGTCAATTATCAGGTAAATTCGGTTCTTGGGTTAAATAATTGTACTTTAAAGAATAGACCGCTACCTAATAACAATATTATGCATAGGAACTTGAACAAGCACCAGCTACAAGGCATCAACGCACCAATCAAGGCAATAAACCATAGTGAGAATGCAAAGGGATTCCACTCGGCCTTCAATGATCGGTCTGAATTCAAAAAGGCCTAGAAAATGCAAATGGGCTATGATTGGTACGTGTGAGCCCTCATTCGAAAAATAACTTAGCCATCTTTCCAACGGATCTGGCCTCACCTTCGAATTCCAAGTGAGCTAGCCGCAGCAGTCAAAAACATCTCGTGGACAGAACCAGTCTTTTGCTCTTCTTGGGTGCTGCATCACCATTAATTTGGGTTGAGTCCCATGTATTCCTAGTGGTGAGAGCACCTTCTAAAAACCATCCCTCTCCCTATATATTGGGAAGACTCCTTTTTCTATTTAGGTTTTGTTCATTTGCTGTTGTCTTCCAGTTTGTTTGGGTGCTGCATCACCATTAATTTGGGTTGAGTCCCATGTATTCCTAGTGGTGAGAGCACCTTCTAAAAACCATCCCTCTCCCTATATATTGGGAAGACTTCTTTTTCTGTTTAGGTTTTGTTCATTTGTTGTTGTCTTCCAGTTTGGAGAAACACTTTTGAAATCTCTTGTGTCGGTTGATCAATCGATTCCGAGCTTCAGAACCTCTGTTAGAGTGTGTGCTTTACCCTTGTTCTTTTGAGTTCTTCGATTGCTTGCAAGGGTATACCTTCATGGTCAGGTATACCTTCATGGTCAGGTCATCCGGGCTTTGGCACGGTTGATAACAATCAGGAGTGTGGTTTAGCGATTGCAGACGCTTATCCTTGCGTGGCTTGTAGCCGGATCGTCAAAGTCATCATCCGTCCAAATCGAAGTTATCCCCTCACCGGAAGATCGGGAACCCGTGAGCGCATCAACAACCCACCCTATTTTGCTTTTAATCTCCAAGATTATATCGGGTACTTGAACTTCACGTTCAAGATTTAATTGAGGGTGATTGCTTTTTCCATCCCTAAATTGTGCACTTCTGTAAGTCTGGGGCATAATTTGGGGTTCAATGAGCTTCAACAAATTGCTCATTACGTAGCACATTTTTGTTCAACCAACACAATCTTCATTATATTCATGGTATAGGGGTTTATTCAAAATTCAATTTACATAATTTCTAAATGTGAAATTTACTTCTTCCAGAAACCATTCATATTCATGAGATTCAATACAATTCTATGTTTCCCAATAGGTTTGTCGTCGTTGCCACAAGTGCCTGCTTGACAACTTCTATAGAATTTCAATTCTAGTTCCATAAAAAATTCTAGTTCCATCAAAAAGAAAAATATATTAATATTTATATCTTGGTTTATCTGTTTTGTATTATACCAAACAAGGTATATGAGCGCTTCATGTTTGAGTTTTTTTTTAGCAAAGAAAGAGGACTCTAAACTTGTCAGCTGGTACCAACTTTTACCATGCCTTCTTCGCAAATGTACTTAGGACTTGCAGCAACCAACGGAATATCCGGAATGCAGCATGTGTATTTGCAAAGCTCCAGAATACATCATCGGATTCACACCAAATTTTAAGCCAACAGCGCACACTTGTTTTTCACCACAGGGGCAGTTAGCTGTGGCAAATTCCTACAACGCACGGGTAATGCTAGTAGCAGCAGCAGTAGCTGCAATACTGTACTGTAGTAATGATAATATGTATATGCAGAGGAGGAAATGCAGGTCTTCATGACCTCTTCTTCCTCTTCTTGTCCTCCGACTTGTCTGCTGCGTTCTTGAGCTACAGGTGAGACATCCGGATTAGTGAAATTTAGGCCTTGTTTGTTTCAGATTAAATTAAATTAAATGAAAATTTGTTATTTTTGTATAAGCCAAATGATGTAATGTTTTGTAGTCATTCTTATGGGGTTTTAAATAGTACTTCTTAAAGTTTGTAAAATAATTTTTTCATAATTTTTTGAACTCGGTAAAACATATTTTAAAGAGGTCATAAATTTGCTACGGTAAAACATAACTCTATATTAATCTGAAACAAACAAGGCCTAAGAAAGATGACACAAATCAAATGAAATCAAATCAAGATATCAGTAGATGTATGGTGGCTGGATGGTGCTGTGCTCACCATGATGACGAGGATCCTGACGAGGACGGCGACAAAGTCGGTGAAGAGGGTGAGGGCATGCTTGATGTAATCCATGTCGCCGTGGTGCGCCCTCTCGATGATCTCCTGCGTGTCGTACACAATGTAGCCCAGGAAGATGAGCAGCCCAAAGTAGACCTCGAACATGAAGCTGCCAGTGGAGTGGCCAAAGATGGACGCGGCGAACTGCAGCCAGATGAGGATGGAGAGGCCCGAGGAGAGCAGGCCGCCGAGGTAAAGGTACTCTCTGCGCTTCGCGACCATGGCAGCGCAAGAGAAGCACCCGAACGCGATGGCGGTTCCAACAAATGCTGTCACGAGAATGCTGGTGGCACAAAGCAACATAAATGTAAGAGGAGTATGTCAGACAACAATAGATGATCAGCAAGGAAATTAAAACTGTATGTCTAAAAAAAACTGTACATGGGGAAATTTTCTGCTAACTAATTTGACTATCGAGGTGCCTTCTCTCTTTTTAACTAGATTGTTTTTCTAGGTCACCTACAAGTGACTGGAAACATTTTTTATTAAAGAAGTGACTGCAAACTTGTATTGCTAGCTGCTTCCTAAACATAAATGAATGAGCAGAACAGCTGCTAATATTTTAAAAATGACTATTAAGAAATCAAGCCCAAACCGCATGATAGCACCCAGTGGACTACCGAGTGGTTTAAGGATCAACAGACACCTTAAAAGGCTAGGAGATCAGGGCACCTTTTGTAAAAACAAAGGAACTAAATCTGTGCATATCATGTCATCCATGATAAGTCCCCATCGATTAACCCAACAACCCCTCTAAACCACCCTATAAAATACTATTCATGTCTCTGTGAATAGTGTTTTACAGGGTGGTATAAAGAACCTATTAGGGATGCTAAGAAGCAGCTCTGTTTACAGTTACAGAATAAACATGTTTGGACATCTTTTGACGAAGCGGGAAGTATGCGCAACAGAGGGCAATACATCTTAAACAAGAATTAGCTACAAAACTAGGGGAAAATAGGCACTATACACAATAGCAAATATACTAAAGCACTAATATAATTTTAAATATGATCCGTTTGGAAAGGCTCAACACAAAATATACTATCATATAGTATAAACAAATTAAAAATCAATTTGAGCCAGTAGATCAAAGAGAGATGGGCATCTAGTATTCATTTTTATGTGTCATAAATTTATTTAATAATACCAAGCAGGACACACACCGAACTCTATCATGGTTGGTCAGCAAGCTGCCGGAGGAAAAAAATACACCATATGTTTCAAAATATTAGACATATTTTGATTCAAAAATATTAAACTTCATGAGCTTTGACTAACAATTAAAATTATGTGCATTTTTATATGTATATGAAAAACATATCTACCGTTTTGTATTTTTAATTTATTTTTTATATAGTATTATTTTATGGCAAATGATAATATAATAGAACAAATTTAATTATCAAAATATACATCTAAAGACTTTCAAAATAAAAATACGTTCCACGAGAAGAAACAACGCGAGAGTATCACAAGACAGAAGAATACGATCCAGAGGTACAACTCACGCTGCTCTGATCTAGATGGACCCATTACCCTGTTTGGAAGTGGAGTTTTTTAAAACCATGGTTTTGTAAAACCATGGTTTGTGTTTTGCTATGATCATAAAAAACCATGGTTTTGATAACCATTGTTTGCTAGCACAAGTTAGAAAACTTTGGTGTGGAGTGGAGTCTACAAAACTCCAAAAAAACCATAGTTTTGCCAAAACCATGGTTTTCAAAACAGAGTTTTTGGGGTTGCTTCCAAACACCTCATGGTCTCAGAAACCATGGTTTTTAAGAAAACCATGATTTTGCATAGAAATTACAAAATAACTCCACTTCCAAACAGGGCCTAAATGTTTGCACTGATAAATGACCCATTCCCAAGAACGAGGACTGCCAACCGTCACCACCAACCCGTTTGTCTGCTAATTTATCATTAACCATTCTAAATTAACTCAACTCACTCACAACGAAGTAATAGTACGTTTATGAGTGGAGAAATGACATCTTTGAACAACTGGAACAAGTTTTATAAACTACCGGGGGGTTCATGAGCAGAAAGAAAAATCTTAAAACTACTGGGTATATTAGCAGCAAGAGGCCATCTTTGGAACAATAATTGGAGTATGTTGATAGTTGGAGTACAAACTACTGGATTCATGAGAAGCCATCATTGAAGAAGCTCATAGGGAGTTACCTTGGGTCAAAGTCCAGAGTGAGCTTGATCAAAGGCCCAACGGAAGCCCCTTCCAGGAGGGCAGCCGCCATGAGCAGCCCAAACCTCTTCCTCTGTTCCCAGGCAGCACAATGAGAAAGTCAGCGCCACCATGCATGCGATTTGACACTTCTTTGGTAGGCAAATTTTTTTCTAGTACAATTCCACTCGTGCGAGGCGACGGGAGCAATCAAGGTATCAAGGTGGTCAGCGGAAGAAGGCGAGGCGAACGAACCTCCTCGTAGACGGGCACGGAGAATAGCCAGGCGATGCTCCCCACGCAGCCGAGCATGGTCAGCATCCCGCCGACGTTCCAGGCGACGTGCAGGTTGGCGCCCACCGCCGACGAGGCCAGCGCGAGGCATAGGGTCAGGTACACCTGCAGGCACCAACCATCAGATCATCAGAGTTAGATATCGGAAAAGAAGAGCAGAGCTTGAGCCGTTTCAACCATGGAAGCCGATCCGATGACGACGTACGCATAGAGAAATCTCAGAGACCAAATTCTTACAGTAATTAAAGAGAATATGCATGGTACGGATGCATCCAGTTCATGTGATCCATGTTACATGGCTATGATCATTCAGAGATTCAGAGGATATATATGTGCTGCATCATGCCGAATCGGGTATCATTCATCGAATTAATTTTCTGAATGTAATCGAATCATTCACAATACATATTTAGAAAACAACACGATTAATCTCGAAAAAGCTAGTTCTCCAGGCGAATTAAAGGGGGTTAATATTAGAAAACAGCGATTGACCTCTACTGCTAGTGCTAGTTCTTCAAACCAACAAGAAAATATCTGTACCTAATTAAATTAGCTGCATCATAATTCACAATACACGCCCGATTCCCGTGAGACCATTTGAATTCGAGTTCAAAACGTAATCAAGCAACAGCTCCTATCAGAAGCGCACAAAACTGCAGGCATAAAAAAATCTGGCATCGACCAGCATGGAAGAGAACTGCAAGCAAAGCTTCCATGCTAATCAATCTCCGCCCACATCACAACGAATTTCGTCTCAAAAAAGAAAAGGCTAATGAGTCGTAAGATTCGACGGATTATCATTAGTACGCAGCAATGAAAACCACGCCCAAATTGCGAAATCCATCATCGCGCTCAGAATTTAGAACGCGCGCAAAACCCGATGAACTAGCAACACCCGCCGCGCGCGCGACGAACCAAAGCTAACACCCACCGCGCGAACGACGAACCAAAACGTCCTAAAAAAACACACCAGAGAGAACGAGAGAGATCGGTAGGGCATAGGGAGGAGAGGAGAGGGGCCGTACGAGCTTGAGGTGGGACTGGACGGCGGGGGAGATGAGGCGGAGGTTCTTGAGGGACTCGTGGCCCCAGCCGCCGGCCGCCGCCGGCGAGAAGGCGGCGGCGGTCGAGTGGTAGCCGTTCATCTCGTCTCGCGCCTGGTGCTGGTGGTGGAAGGAGGCCATGCCTCGCACGCAAAGTCGGCGCCGCTGATTCGATCGATCGATCGCTCGCCCGGCTTGGTCCTATCTGGATTCGCTGTCGAGACGACGGGTCGCAGTCTCGCAGATTGTTCGTATCGAGAAGGGGGGTAATGGGGGGTCTATATATAAGGGCGGTGGTGGTGCGGCGCGCGCGCGCGCGGATTGGTGCGGGAGGAAACGGTCGGGTAGTTTTCGGGAAGGCTCGGAGCATTGCGTGCGGTTGCGCGTTGGCCCCTGAAGCTTCCACACCAATTCTCTCCCTTAGTTTCAAAAAAAGTTCTTCTAAGGGGCTGCGCTCGGATGCACGTGCTGCCGGCTATCCGACGGCTGAGCCATGTCCGAACCAATGCGCTCGCGCCGGACGTGCGGACGCTGGCATTCGCCTTGTTCTTTTGCTATTTTTATATACCCTATACGTCATAACAATTTATAACGATCTTTTAAAAATTTTAGTAGTCCTTTAGATCTATGTTTAAAAACCGGCGCCATGTTTGTTTTTCTACTTGGCATTTCTTTCGCACAAAGAAACTGTTAGACAACCACGCTACCGGGTGTACTCCGAAGTTGCCTAGCAGTGTGTGGATCGTAGACGACGAAGAACAATCACAAATGAACACAGAGATGTAGAAGAGAAAGTATTCTTTATTGCTTTCTCATTGATGCATAATAGATGGAAACCTCTTCTATTTATGCTTGGGATGCTAGGGTTTCGGCTGGACCATCCAAGTAGGCCCCACCCCTTAGCCGCGTTAGGCCCAAGGCCGGCACGGCTCGGGTGTGGTTCCTTAACACTCCTTCTTGGACCTTGCCGCGTGATGTATATGCCCCAAAAACTCCATAAAAACCCAGTGAAAAAAATATTGGAGAAAGAGTACATAGCATACGTTTGCTGTGCGCGCGGATTTGCCTCGTTAAAAACTCATGCGAGAAACTTCATTAAAAACTCGCTAAAGGGAAAAGAATACAGATCCACTCAATGTTTCATAAAATTTATAAATCCATTCATTCAAGTTAGGTACTTGAATTTCATGTTCAAGATTTCACTTCATAATATGTAAAGTTTCTTTCCTAAATTCTGCACTTCTCTAAGTCTTCTCATTTCAATTCCTTTCACGCATCTTTCAAAGATTACGCCAGAAGTGACTTAGTAAATAAGTCTGCTACATTCTCGCATGACTTAGTGTGTAGAATATTATTTTCATTCATCTTATGCATTTTATGAGCATTAAAATATTTGGGATTTATGTGCTTCGTAAGATTGCTCTTCACATATCCAGTCTGCACTTGTGCGACACATGCTGTATTATCTTCATAAATGATAATAGGGGTTTGCTCAATTTGCAATCCACACAACTGAAAGATTCTTTGGCCTTTTTCTTTGAGGCCTCGGAACAGTTTAAGTGGTGCCTTTCGAATTCTTTGGCACTTCAACTCTCTCTGGTGCATTGCGCGCTGGCACATGTGACTTTATCACACCTTGAGAATCGCAAAAATGGTTTGGCACTTCATTTGCTATGGTATGCAAATCGAGGATCTTTTGAACCTCTTCGTTTGCTTCTATCATACGGGGATCATGCGCGGGAATGCCTGTTACTTGCCATGTTATTTCTCGGGATTCTTCTGGTAAGGGTTCTTTATCTTCCCCTAATGAAGGGAAATTATCCTCGTCAAAGATGCAATCAGCGAAGCGAGCGATATGCAAATTACCTTTCTAGGGTTGAAGGTACCGATTATGGACGTAGTCTCATTACCAACGTATATCCCCTGTTTTCGGAGGGGCCCCATAGACGTTCACTGCGATGGTGGTATCGGTACATACACCAAGCATCCAAATTTTCTTAAACGGAAAATTTTCAGTGTGACCCCTTGTACGAATTCCATAGGTGATTGGATGTTGTATGATGACAGTCTAAAGTTCAATAATGTTATTGCATGTAGGACTGCGTGTCCCCAACACGTAATGGTAGATTACAACCCAGCAAGAGCGGTCGTGCAATAAATTTAATTCTTTTAATTAGTGCTTCTGCTAGTCCGTTCTGAGTATGGGCATGTGGCATTGAGTGCTCTACTTTAATTTCAGATGCCATGCAATAATCATCGAATGCCTTAGAAGTAAATTCACCGGCATTGTCCATTCTAAGCACACGATGATTAAGGAAAGTATTCTTTATTCTTATGATCTGCGAGATCAATTTTGTAAATGCGTGGTTTCGGGTGGAGAGTAAACTCACATTAAACCACTTTGAGGAGGCATCTATGAGCTCCATAAAATATCTGAATGGGCCAGATAGGGGTTGTATGGGACCGGAAATATCCCTTTGAATGCGCACAAGAAACACAAGGATTTCATATTGCACCTTCATGGTCGAGAGCCTAGTGATTAGTTTCCCAATGGCATAGGCATAGCATACAAAACCTTTGTGATCTGGGAAATTCTTTACACTAATTCCATGGCCCTGAGAGTTGTTAACTACTTTTTTCATCTGGTCAGGCTCGGATGGCCAAGTCTACTATGCCATAGAGAGAAGAGTTCTGCACTTCTAAAAGAAGTTTTCAGAGAAGTGTAGGTGTCAGGTCCTTTAATTCTAGTGTGGTATAGCCCAGTTTCAAATGAAGTGAATTTTTTATAAATTCTTTTCTCACATTCGTCGTGCTTTATAATGCACAAAAATTCTTTGCCATCTTCTTCAGTGGTCTCAACGTGGAAACCATTGGCACGGATGTCACGAAAACTCAAGAGAGACCTAGTAGATTCAGGGTACAACAATGCTTCATCAATTTTCAATGAAGTACCCATAGGCAATACGATGGTGGCCCGGCCGAAACCTACAATACATGAACCGCTACCAGAAATTGTGGTTATGTGGCCTGTGTTCTTTTCAATTGAGTGGAAATACTTAGTCTTTCTTAATATGCTATTCATGTTACCACTATCAACAATGCAAATCTCCTTCATATGGGCACTACACAAAATATATATAGTTGCAATCAGATATTCATTCATACACACTTCTTATTCATTTATTCAAATGAAAGCATTAATAGATAAACTGGAAATAACTGCATAAAGTACGAGAATAGAAGGTACGCTCACTCGGAGCTTACAATTCATAGTTCGTAAAAATCCATAAGTAAATTGTCTTCTTAGGCAACCACTAAATTATTCATAATGCTAGATAATACTAGATAATGCTTCTGATAGGTGCACTAGATGGACTTAGTGAAGAAAGCGTTCACTGTGTCCGCTATTTCTTTCTCGCTAGCTGCTTCATCTTCTTTGGTCACCTTAGCGGTGGGTTCTTCTTTGTCAAGGTGGGGCTTCTCATCCTTGTTGGAGACCTTCATTTCCTTGAGATCTTCCCCAAGAAGATCATCCTCTTCCATGGGGTCGTGCTGCTCGAAGATGGCGAGGTGCGCCTCCTTCTGTGCCTTTCTTTTGACTCGGTAGTCCACGATCGCCTTCTTAGATTCACGACAGATCTTGGACCAATGCCACCAGGTGCCACATTTAAATCACACTTGGTCTCGCTGACCATATGGCTTAGACTGTGGCTTCTCCTTGTCTTGGTTATCAGACTTCTTATTTCTTTTTCGGGCTGATCCCTCCCCCTTATCTGAGTTGCCCTTCCTCTTTCTCTTGGGCTTCCTAGCCTGATATCTATTGGCGTTCACCTCCGCCTGCTTACTAGGTGCCTGGGAGTTATAGTTCTTAAGCAGAACATTGTCTTGAGATTCCGCAACTTGCATCACATCGATCAGTTCGCTATATTCAGTATAGCATTTTTCCGATAGTTGCGGGCACTCTGTATGGCATTAGGGTGGAAGGTAGAAAGTGTCTTCTCAATCTTCTCTTCTTCTTTAATTTTGATTCCACAAAGAGAGAGATTTGTGACAATTCTATGTAATACAGAGTTATACTCAGCCACAGTTTTAAAATCTGCAAACCTCAGGCGAGCCCAGTCCTGCTGTGCTTGTGGTGCTATAGTGTACTTAAGCTTTTCGAACCGCTTCTTAAGTGCAGTCCAGAGGTCAGTAGCATTTTCTTCGGCCATATACTTATGTTTCAGAGTGTAGGACAGATGATGCCTGATAAAATGCAGTGCTTGATTATTCTGTGCTGGGGTAACAGAGCCCGCTTCAATGCCAATGGCGGCGCGGAGACTCTTACCACCAAGCACAATTTTCACGTCCGATGCCCAAGTGAGGTAATTCCTTCCGTGGGAGGCCAGCTCCTCGAACTCGCGGCTTACAATGCCAGACATCTGCATGATGTAAATTCATAAAATTACCGAGGTAATCATAGTGGTGCATGACAATATTCTCGTAATTTCCAGTAAATCAATGTTAAAATAATGATTGCAAAATATAATAGCAAATTCTTCAAATAATTGCACATAATAGTAAATGGCAGCAAAACATTTATTAAATGACAAAGAATAATCATAGATGAAGGAGAGGAAGTATTCTTTATTGCTTTCTCGTGTATACGTAGTAGATAGAAACATCTCCTATTTATGCTTGGATGCTAGGGTTTCAACTGGTCCATCCAAATAGGCCCCACCCTTTAGCCGCGCCAAGCCCAAGGCCGGCATGGCTCGGGTGTGGTTCCTTAACAGAAACATGAGGCGGTGTGATGTCGGGGTGGGATGACCACCGCGGGGACAGCGTAGACGCGCCCTTTATCCTGCACCAAGGTTTGGAGACATCCTGGATGACGCAAACCCCCTGCACGGGAGATAGTGGCGCGGCGCCACGTGGCAGATCACACGCACGGCGGAAGCACTAGGAAGCTTCGTGGCATGTTGGTCGCGGACATGAGGCGCACTCGCTGCGCAGCAGGGAGCTTTTCGGAATATACCTTGCGTCCTGCTCCCTTCCGGATCCGGGCCCCGCCGCCTAGGGGGCCAGCCCGTCCATTATCTGCTCTACTCAACGCAGCAGAGGGCAGTGCCTTTTATTATCATTTAAAAAAGCGTGAGCACGATATACATTTATTTTGTATAGCTTGAAAGAAATGTATGTATAACTTGCCCTTCTTTTAGATCGTCGCTAGAAAATTTCATATCACAATGCACTGATCACGAGAGCCTTTCGCCCGTTCCTTCTGTCGGCGTGTGTATGTTGGCATCTTGCAGTTAGCAGTCGTCTGCTATGGGGGTATATGCAGCTTTTTTTTGTAGATCCACAAGTCTTTCTTCAGCCAACTTGATGGGGACGGGATCCCGATCTTCCGACGGGTATGGATAAACACGATTGGTGGAAAACTCGACGTTGACGATCCGACCTTGATCAGCACTGATCTAAGCCTGCAATCGCTACACCACCGTCTCTGTTCGTTATCAACCACGCAAGCACACAGCCTACCTCACCACGAAGGCTAGCTCCTGCAAGCGAATCGAGAACACAAGCAAGAACGATGAAGAAGCAATCTCGAATTGCAAATAGATATTGAGATCACGAATTTGGGGTTCCACAAACCGAAGATCGGCGATACTGCGATGGCAGAAAATTATCTAAGCAAAACCCAAGTCTAACAACGATGGCTACGGGGTTTTAATAGGCAGAAGGGCGGCGGCTAGGGTTTGGGGCGGCCCCCTTGCACGGGATACACGGGCCGAGGCCCAAAGATAAGGTGACGCAGCACCAAACGACCCAACAGACTCTGGTCGTCACTTATTTCCACGATTGTGATCAACTTAGAAAGAATCTGGACTTGCGGCCAGATCCATTGGAAAGGTCTCGTCGAGGGCTTCTCCGTAATGTATTTGAACACCTCAAACGGAGTTGATATACATCTGTTACGCCCGTTTGAAGATAGACTACTCCACCGTGACCGAACCAGACTCCAACTCGTGGTAGACTTGGTTCCTAACCTGTCTTGCCGCAGAGTACCATCCTCGCTGATCAACTCCATGATTCCTAAGTACAAGCACAACATTATTAGGTAGTAACTCGCTCTTATGGATACTCTCTTCTGTGCTAAGGAACGAGCCCACCTAGTAGTTTAGTTGTCGCGCACGTACCCTTGTTATTGGTCCTTGCACAATAGGTGATGGCAGAGTGGACGTATCAGTAGAGATGATGTCATCATCATCCTCCCCCTCTTGACTTGGAGTCGTCCTCGACTCAAGCTCATCTTTTTCTTTCAAATATGGCCGCAAATCTGAAATGTTAAAAGTGGGGCTAACCCCGAAATCTGCAGGCAACTCAAGTTTGTATGCATTATCATTTATTCTCTCTAGCACCCTAAATGGACCATCCACACAGGGCATCAATTTAGATTTTATTAACTCAGAAAAACGCTCCTTGCACAAGTGTAACCAAACAAATTCTCCAGGTGCAAAAAGCAATTCCTTCCTATCATGACTACCTGTTGACACAAAAGTAGGCTTTCTATGAATACACGTGCGGAAGCGTCAACTCTGGGATTGTGTTGCAACCAGAGACCAAGCGTGCTAGTCAATTTGACCTGTAAATTGATAAGGAGAAAATCGTCAGCGACTAGCCCTGATCGGCTTTCTAAAACAGCCAGATCAGGTTATATAGAATCGGCTTTAGATAATCCGATTATCAGGATCTGTCGGCTTAATGGCAGATAGAGCGATTAAATGTAAATATTCTTTCAATTACAAATCTTATACTTCTTTTTGGTATTTTCATATAATATTAGTAATAAACCTTCGCATCATATATTAGATTAAACCAAGAAATAGATTGAACAGATTGGTCAGGCCAAGACAGTATTTAAATCTAAATCTAGATGTAAACCAATAAACCGATTAAAAGGTCTAAAACTAATGAAGGTAGATGCGATACTGATCAGCAAATATTCACACATGCAAGATCCTAAACAGAGCATATACAAGATCGATTAAACAAGACAGTTGCATATATCGGATTCAGGAAAAGGCATATGAAACACTTGATAATCGGTATTGCAGGATAAACACATACTACAGATCGATTAAATCGAGACAGTGCAATATGCGAGAACACATTAAAGAGCGGTAAATCCCGAGACAGTTTAACATGCTTTGTATACATGAGATCAAGATGATACAGCCATGCATACGGGTTACAATGAGAGAATTGATTATCCCATCGAGATAGCTCTGGCTGCGAGTTGAAGCCTTTCGACGAGGTCGATCGGATTCGAGAAAGTAGTTTATGTTTTGAGTATGATGTGTATTTTTCCCGAGACCTAAGGTCCTATTTATACTATTACAATTTCGATAACGATACAACCTATTTTACTGCGTCGCTATTGATCAGATCGTATCTCTTTCGAAGTCTCGTAATTATCGGTGTTCTTCAATACGCTGATCCGGTTTTTCTACCAAATTTGGGTGTCAACACTACCAGCAATGCGATATTTGTTATTCTTGTGTTCAATATTTTATTTCGTGGTCTCATGCAGTTTTAAAATAAATTCAGCACGTTTTTAGCATCAAGATTGACCTTATGATGGAAAGGCAATAGGTCATTGGGAGCACGAGGATTGAAACCATACACTACCTAGAAAGGACTTACCTTTCTAGTCGAATGTAGCGCACGGTTGTAAGCAAACTCCATATGAGGAAGACACTCCTCCCACAACTTTAAGTTTTTCTTTAAAACAGCTCGCAACATCGTGGATAAGGTACGATTCACAACCTCCGTTTGGCCATCAGTTTGGGGGTGACAAGTAGAAGAAAACAGCAGCTTTGTCTTCAATTTATTCCATAATATCCTTAAAAAATGACTTAAAAATTTTGTATTGCAATCTAAAACAATAGTGGAATGCACACCATGCAAACGAACAATGTCTTTGAAAAATAAATCCGCAATATGAGTGGCATCATCACTTTTATGGCAAGGTATGAAATGTGCCATCATTGAAAACCGATCCACAACAACAAAGATGCTATCCCTCCCCCGTTTTGTCCTAGGCAAACCCAAAACAAAATCCATCAAGATATCCTCCCATGGAACACTAGAAGTGGGCAGAGGCATATATAAACCATGTGGATTTTATCATGACTTAGCTTTTAACATATGGAGCAGCGCGCCACAAAGCGTTCAACATCACGCCTCATCTTCGGTCAATAGAAGTCGGTGGTCAGAACATCATCTGTCTTTTTACACCAAAGTGTCCCATCAGGCCTCCTCTATGAGCCTCCTACAACAACAAAATATGGACGGATTCAACTAGAATGCATAGGCGGTTAGCTCCAAACAAAAATCCACCATTGAGTACAATTTTATTCCAAACCCTCCCGTCCTTACAATCAATCAAAGCATCTTTAAAATCAGCATCTTGAGCATATTGTTCTTTAATAGTACCAAGTTCAAAAATTCGACAGTCAGTTGAGACAATATAACATATCTCCGAAAAAAAACATCAGTAATTACGTTATCTTTCCCTTTCTTGTGTTTAATGATGTATGGAAAAGATTCAATAAATTCTATCCGCTTGGCATATCGACGATTCAGTTTGTTTTGACTGCGAATATGTTTCAGCGCTTAATGATCAGAGTAAATAACAAATTCTTTAGGCCAAAAATAATATTGCCATGTCTCTAAAGTGCGCACAAGAGCACACATCTCTTTATCATACGTGGAATAATTTAAAGCAGGCCCACTTAATTTCTCGCTGAAATAAGCAACTGACTTACCTTCTTGTATGAGGATGCCGCCAATCCCAATCCTACTAGCATCACATTCAAGTTCAAAAGTCTTACCAAAATCTAAAGTTGGAGCAAGGGTGCTGTTGTTAACTTCTTTTTTAACAAATTGAAGGCGTCCTCTTATGATTGTCCTCAATGGAAAGCAATGCCCCTCTTTGTCAGCTCATTCAATGGTGTGGCAATGGTGCTGAAATCCTTCACAAAGCGGCGGTAGAAACCGGCGAGTACATGGAAACTTCGCACTTGTGTGACCGTTTTAGGATTCAGCCAACTCTTGATCGCCTCAATCTTGCCTTCATCGACCTCAATTCCCTGCGGAGTCATAACATAACCAAGAAACGAGACTTGATCGGTGCAAAAGGTGCACTTCTCGAGGTTACCAAACAAACGTGCCTTTCTCAAATCATTAAAAACAACACGTAGATGCTCGAGATGTTCAGAAAGTGGCTTGCTATATATCAAGATATCATCAAAATATACCAACACAAATTTGCCAATAAAATAACGTAAGACCTCGTTCATTAACCGCATGAAAGTATTAGGTGCATTAGTCAATTCAAAAGGCATGACTAACCACTCATATAGCCCAAACTTAGTCTTAAAAGCAGCTTTTCATTCATCTTCCAATTTCATTCTGATTTGGTGCTACCCACTACGCAAATCAACTTTAGAGAAAAAAGTAGAACCACTTAACTCATCAAGCATATCGTCTAACCTAGGAATAGGATGACGATACCATATTGTGATATTGTTAATGGCTCTACAATCCACGCACATGCGTCAGCTACCATCTTTCTTAGGAACCAACAGAACAGGAACAGCACAGGGACTAAGGCTTGGTCGCACGTACCCACGGTCCAAAGTTCTTGGACTTGTCGTTCAATTTTCTTAGTCTCTTTCGGATTTGTCCTATATGCAGCACGGTTTGGCAATGTCGCCCCGGAACTAAGTCGATTTCGTGCTCAATCCCTCGAACCGGGCGTAGTCCCGGGGCACCTCAGCAGGAAACACATCATCATACTCCTGTAAAAGGTTAGTAACAGCAGGTGAAAAAGAGACGAGTATTTCATCGAATAAGAATAAGGTCTCTTTACATATCAAAACATAGCATGATGGATTTGCAAGATCCGATTTTGTTGCAAGGAAAACACCACCCTTCAATTTAATTCCCTCGGTCTTAACAGCAAGTTTGTTCTTGTCTTTCTTTTGTGGAAAAATGGTTTTATTTACTTGCTGGTTTTCAGATTCTAGGGTGTTGTCTTCCTTCTCATTTTCTTGTCTTTCCCTATCAAATTGCACAATTTCAGAAGGGGTCATGGGAAGTAAAGTGATTTTCTTCCCTTTGTGCATCAGAGTGTAAGTATTATCCCTACCTTGATGAGTGGCATTAGTATCATATTTCCAAGATCGGTCTAATAAAAGTGAACAAGTTTGCATAGGCAACACATAAAAATCAGCATCATCATGGTATGAACCAATAAAGAAAAACACTTTAACTGTTTGGGTAACCCGAACCTTACCACTGTTGTTGCACCATTGAACATGATATGGTTGAGGATGGGGTTTCGTTGTCCAACCAAGCTTCTTTACCAGGTCAGAACTCACCAAGTTGTTGTAGCTGCCTCCATCAATGATGGTTCGAACACGGCGGTTGTTGACGATGAGGAACATTTGAAATAGGTTGTGACGTTGGACTCGCTCGGCTTGCTTCATTTAAGTGCTTAGAACCCATTGGACAATGATGGTACAGTATTCTTCCGTGGCTATCGCACCCAAGGCATCCTCTTCGTCATCATCTTGGCCGGGTTGCGTCGTCCTCACTACCTGTCAAGTTAGTTGTAAGGACATATTCATCTTCTACATCAGAAGCACTAATGTACCTACCCTCGTCAGTCGCGATGTAGGCTCTCTGGCTTGGGCAGTCCTTCATGACATGGCCCACTCGATGAAGACGTCTTCGCTGGAGCCTGCAGGTTAGACGTCTTGCTTAGCTCGGGTGTACGTTGCCGTGGTGGCGGTGCTATTGAACGCGCCCTGCTCATTGAGGGGGCAGTAGGCCGAGCGGCAGGAGGTGGCGCGGATTTGAATGAAGTTGACGCTTGCCTTGGAGGGAAAGTAACAGCAAAGTTGCTCCGTGGTCGCTGTTGTCGTCCCTACAATTCTTTTTCTACCAAAACAGTAAGCTAGAACAACCTATTGACATCATGATAATCCTTTTAATCAACAATATTTTGTATGTTTTGTCTTAACCCCCCATAGAAACGAGCAAATTTATCCTCCTCAGTTTCCTCTAACTCACAACGCAACATTCCAATTTGAAGTTCTTGGTAGTATTCCTCTACCGACTTGTTACCCAGATCTAAGCGCTACAATTTTTTGCTCAAATCATGTTTAAAGGAAGGCGACACAAATCGGTAGCGCATTTGTCTCTTCAGTGCGTCCCAAGTTTCAGGTTGTATTTTACACTTGACTAGTTTATTCCATCAAATTATAACAAAATCCTTAAACTCACTAGTGGCTTGTCTAACTCTATATATTTCAGGAACAAGGTGAGAGTTAAACTTTTGCTCAACAGTCATTTCCCAATCTAGGTACGCCTCAGCGTCATAAGTTCCAGAGAAAGGAGGTATGGTAAACTTAACTTTGGCAAATTGTTCATCATCACGGTTATTATTAACATTATGACCATTATTACCTCTCATACCTGACCGTCGGGGGTGGAAGCGCCCCTCTTGTCGAACGTGTCACTCCACGCGATGCATAGCAGCTTCATTGGGGTGACGTTCAGCATTGGCATGTGACTCTTCATCGTCTTCATTTTGTTCATCTACAGTGATTTCGGTTGGAGGCTGCTGATTCTCCACGACCTCAACCCTATTGGAAAGGTCTGAGATGCGACGATCAAACCTCTCGATGCCCTCCTGGTTATCTAGCCAAACCTTCGCAACATCTTCCCTGATCTCTCGGTTTGTCTTGGCCACTTCTTTGGTTGTTTTGGAGAGAGTATCTTTGAGTTCCTTATCCCTCTGTGCTACGTCGTTAGTAAGATCTTGGAATAGCTTTCGAAAATCATCATCATCTTCCGTAGTTCTAGCTCTTGTTTGGGGCCTGTCATTGTTAGTAATAAAAGAAAATAACACGAAGGTATTATCCTTATTGACTACTAATCTCGGGCAGGCTGAAACTCTCAAACGTCTTACCTCGCTCTTGCAAGGTTCTTACTAATGCTGCAGTGGGTTCATCCGGTTGCTTGGTGGTGATGATGACAGGTGAATGGTGAGCGAAGCGATTGCAAGGTATGATCCTGTGCTGATAAGGAGTTTGTGTAGCTCGGAAGGTAGTTATGATAGCAAAGGTTAGCAATAATTGAATCCACTAAACAAAGCTGAATATATGTCCAAGGGCCTAACTAGTGTTATTGGCTTAAACGTGCTTATAGGACTGCTAGAGCAAGTAAACACAGTAAGATAGAAACAGGGACAAGTAAGATGTAATCAAATCGAACCTCGATGGTTATGGCAATTTTTTTTTGTACTACGTGGCTGTTTCTGTGCACTTCCTCTTTCTTTCATAATTTTTTTGTATGATTTTTCTGATATTTTTTCAACCTCAGCAACACAGAAATATGGATACAGAGCAGTTTTCCCCTCAATTTGGAGGTTAAGGGTGTCCGATATAATTTCTGGAGGGTGCTCTGAAAACTGTGCAGAAACTTCGAAGGCCGGATAGGTGGTCTTCCTGAAAGATTTTCGTGACTCTAATTCGACCGAAACAGACGAAGTTTTGGTTGGATGTATCTTGTCAAGATCTTTCTAACGAGTGGTCGTGGAACCAAATCGGAGTTCGTATGAGAAAATTAGGGTTGTTTTACCGAAGAGTCTCCGGATCAGGGTTTCTGGGTAGGGGAATTTTCGTTTTTGGCTTTGGGGCGGTGAACAGTGGGCATGCAGGTCTGCAAAACAGAGGGGTAGTGACGCAGGGCAGTTGATACAAGGCGGTTTGCTAACTATCTATGGTTTGCGATGGCGGGATAGTCGCACAAGACAGCTAGCGGGGCAAACCGAGTTGGACTCGATTTGGTTACGCGATGTATGGCGTTGGTAGGATTGAGGATGCAGCGAAAAGTTTGATAGCACTACGAACACAATCTAAACCAGCAACCAATCACGGACTAAGGACACTAACTCAACAATGCACACTGAAAACAAAAATTGCAAGGGATCGATGTGGTTTGGACAACGGAAGGGATGACGTACACAAATCGTATTTTGATGGGGCAGTTTTCTAGACTCTAGGTGGAAGATGAAACAGAGGGGATACAATCATCCCTGATAGGCAACCGAGGCTCTGATACCACTTGATGGGGACGGGATCCCGATCTTCTGACAGGTATGGATAAACACGATTGGTGGAGAACTCGACGTTGACGATCCGACCTTGATCAGCACCGATCTAGGCTTGCAATCGCTACACCACCGTCTCCGTTCGATATCAACCACGCAAGCGCATGGTCGACCTCACCACGAAGGTTAGCTCCTGCAAGCGAATCGAGAACACAAGTAAGAACGAAGACAAAGCAATCTCGAATTGCAAATAGATATTAAGATCACAAATTTGAGGTTCCACAAACCGAATATCGGCGATACTGCGATGGCAGAAAATTATCTAAGCAAAACCCAAGTCTAACAATGACGGCTACGGGGTTTAATAGGCAAAAGGGCGGCGGCTAGGGTTTGGGGCGCCCCCCTTGCGCGGGATACATGGGCCGAGGCCCAAAGATAAGGTGACGCAGCACCAGGCTGCCGAACAGAATCTGGTCGCCTCTTATTTCTACAATTGTGATTAACTTAGAAAGAATCTGGACTTGTGGCCGAATCCATTGGAAAGGTCTCATCGAGAGCTTCTCCGTAATGTACTTGAACACCCCAAACGGAGTTGATATGCATCTGCTATACTTGTTTGAAGACAAACTGCTCCACCGTGACCGAACCAGACTCTAACTCGTAGTAGACTTGGTTCCCGACCTGGCTTGCCGCAGAGTACCATCCTCGCTGATCAATTCCATGATTACAAAGTACAAGCATAACATTATTAGGTAGTAACTCGCTCTTATGTATACTCTTTTGTGTGGAAAGGAACGAGCACACCTGATGGTTTAGTTGTCGCGCACGTGCCCTTGTTATCGGTCCTTGCACAATAGGTGGTGGCAGAGTGGACGCATCGGTAGGGGTGATGTCCTCATCACAGCCTATTCCTCTCTCTTCCTTGGCCCTCTTTTCTCTTTCTCTTTGACGAGCCCGTCGGCAAGGAGAGGGAGAATATTTGTGCTCCTTCATCATCTCTTTTCCTTCCTCTGTCCATCCTCCTCTAATCCACCAAACACGTACAATACCTCGTATCCAGATTCGGATCTAGATCTTGTTCTACTGTTCCTCGTGACTATGGTGTTTTTTCTCGGCACTAGGAGGACAAGAAGGGTCGGTCGGCTGCTGGTGGGAACCTCCACAATTTGAGAGTCTATGTTTCATTGGTTCTTTCTCTGAGCGTGTTCTGTCCATAGAGATGTGTTGTGTCTCTGCTCCCGTGAGCCATGAAGCTCCACGGACATCCTTTGTGGGGCATCCTTTGTGGGAATGTGGGCACGCTGTTCCCCTGGTTATCTATATTTTCTCTAATGGTGGTTGGACGATGACCCATGGTGGCAAGCCTTACAACAAAGATGAGCGATAAAAAAGGTGTTGAAGTGCCAATTCTGAGAGATATCTCAGTTTCTATCTTTTTTCCTAAGGGCACTAATTACAATGAAGTTTATACAAATGTTTCGTCGTATGCCACATAGGATGGAAAATTGACGTGGAGCAAAATTAATAAGGAGAGAGAAAGAAATAGTTTCTTTCTTAAGAAACCATTTATACACTCATCCCAAATCTCTAAACTTAATGCGCAGAGTGAAGGTGGCTTTGGAGAAAAGAAAAAGTACTAATGACGGATGCAATGTTAAGATACAATGCAATGAACCCACCGTTTCTTCTTAACTTTTAGGTGACATGTCATATATAGAAATGTTGTTTAGAAATCTTGTATTAGAATCATCCTAAGCATCGTTGCCTTGGTACAGACATCGTTGAGGACATGGTCTTTTTAGGCAACATATCTAGTGCTAAAGGTGGTTTCAGTGCTAATGTGCTAAACTCTAATCTAGGCCATTGAATCAAGTTTTGAAGGTTGAGATCTAACTAACCAGCTAGGTGTGAAAACATTTATGACAATGAGTTGTCTCCCATCTCAAATGTGTAAGCATTTAAGTGAGTGAGTTGGCCTTCATCTCACTAGATCTTAACCTTCAAAACTTGATCCAATGGTCTAGATTAGAGTTTAGCACATTAGCACTGAAACCACCTTTAGCACTAGATATGTTGCCGTCTTTTTATTGGATCGCGTCTTCAAGCTGTGGAATCAAATTTACGTCTCCTCGTCGGTCGCCTCGTAATGAAATCCTGGCTCCGCAATTCCGCATGCCCGGTAATTACTGAGAAGAGATAGCTAGCGCTGCGCCACGGACGTCTGCTGGCTCATGTTAGAGAACTCGAAGAAAACTTGTGCTGCGTTATCCAGACAGAGAGAGAGAGTAGCTGAGACGCTAGAAAAACCCTGGACCAAGTGATGACTGGATGATGATGATGTAGCGCTGTCCCCCGCTGCGGCGGCGTTCCGCGGGGCCACGGCCGGTTGACGCCACTAGGAAGGGAACAAGCCCTTTACCTCACTGCACGCGTGCTGGTGGAGCCAAGGGAACAAAAGAGAGGGCAGAGGGAGCAAGGGATCCGAGAGAGAGGAGAGAGACCTGAGCTGCGCTACAGGTGCTCGATGGAATGCCCGGCCCCAAGGAGATTCACAGCTTCTAACAGCGAAATGTGGGGCTCACAGTGTCTAATTTTGTCCAAGATTAATTTTATTAGGATTTTTCATCTATTTTTCCTATATTTACCAAAATAGGGTGCATATAAGTCCATATATACATGTAGTTTCACCTTAGGTTTCCAAGTTTGGGAATTGACCCATTGGTCACCCCAGAAAATAGGAATACGGAATACCCCCATCAAAAACTAGAAAAGGGAAAAAAATGATCATGTACTTGTTTGCAGAAGATTTTCTCATGCTTGAGAAGCAGTGCGTCTCTTTTTGCTAGCTGGTCCGTTTTCAATGTCCTCTTCATCTTCATCTCCTATATTTCACCAACAAAGCAAAACAAAAATGTCAATCTGTGTAATGTATGCACAAATCGATCAGGACAGACAAATTTAGTTAGCATTACATGGTCATCATGGCAAGTGCACGGTTGCATACATGTAACTGTAAGTAGGGAATAGTCAACTTTAGTCAAACGAGACAATATGACTTAACAATCATGAAAAGTTAAGCATAGTAATAGAAGCGTGTAAAAATAAGTATTTTTAAGACTACCATCGTTTGCGACATTTTCAGCTGGATTATAGAGAGCTCGGAAGGTTGGGTTACTTGAAGCCATACCCTCCATTATCTGATGCCTTGAGAAATCAACAATTCGCTCAATAAGCTGGTGCAACACTGCAACCAAGGTTTTTTTTAAAAAAGGAAAAAGTCAGCAGCAACCTAAACAAAGCTATTTCACGGCAAAATGGGCAAGGAACTTAGAATGTGCATACCTCTTCTCGATACAGTTGCTTTGGCATTATCATGATGGGTCATTATTGCCAAGCCACGTGAATGGACTCCAAACTTCAAAGTAGAGAAAACAAGGGTTCCGCATCTGCAACATCAGGCCACTTGTTACTGTAATATACAGCATTTTTAATTCATGGATTTCTAAAATAAAACAAAAGGAACAGAAAATAGTATGCAAATTTGAGGTAAAATAATATATGCAGCAATAATAGTGATCTTACAAATAACTTACATTTTCTTTCATGACAGCGGGAATATGAAGTTATTATTATGATTGATAGAACTGTGCCGGTGAACTTGATTTTGGTCCACTACTGGCTAGCGACCCCTTGGTTTCCTTCAACAGGATGACTGAGCAGAGCCACTGCTGCTTTTATCTTCTCCATGACAGTTAGCAAAGCTAGGAGAAGCTGTAAAAATTACTGCATTGAATAAAGTGTCTGGTAGGACAAATGATTCTTTTAGAAAACTCTTACGCGCAGCATAGTAGCCGGCGGCGGAGGCTGGCATGGCGATGGGGCACATGCTGGGCTACCCCATGGAGGACGTCCGTGCCACCTACGCCTTCAGCCACAAGCTGGGGCACGGCCAGTTCGGGGTCATGCAAAAGGCTATGGGCCACCGCCACATGAGACCACACCTCCAAGTCCAAGTCGATCGCTGCGCGCAAGCTTGCCCACAAGGATGACGCTGGGGACGTTAAACTTACGTGAGGTTCCGATATTTTAACTCTAGGCAGTTCCATGAAACTTCTTACAAGGTACGCTCCTCGAACGCTTTGACCATGGTTGAAACTACTTCACCACCAGCATAACCTTTGGTTGTGAACATCAGGATTAGTAATATTGTCACCCAACATAAAGGCTTAAACATATTGCCAAAGAAGATATGATTTCTTTGGTGACTGAGAAGCTTACCAGAAAAGGATGATTGTCACCCAATTCATTGACCGTTATATACTTTTACCAAAAAAGAGAGAAACAAATCCCCAAGAAACAAGCTAGTTAATGTAAAAGGTCACAGTTAGGAGATTAAACTGCGTGCAAGCTTCCTACCATCACCGATTCTCCAGGTTAATCCCTGCCTGAGGCATTCTCTGTCCTTACGGATTCTCTTCCACATGAAAGAAGCATTTTACCCTGCTTGAGTAATTAACACTAGGAATTAGAAACAGTGGAGTGAATGGAGAAGAAGGGGGATTGAAATTGAATTTGAATGGTATGGCCATTGGCGGTGTCCTTGACCTCAGCCTATTCAATTGCGCACTTCGCCTACGATGGCTCTGGATCGCCCGCACCGATCCCTCCAAACCCTAGGCGGGCTCGGCCGCACAGCCTTCGAGCACCGAGCTTGCTCTCTTCCGCATGGAAACCATAGTCACCATTGGCAATGGCAAGCACACCTGCTTCTGGCTCGACCGCTGGCTACAGGGCATCGTTCCAGCCACCCTTGACCCATGCCTCTTCAAACAAGCCAGGCACCGGAACCAAACTGTCGACAAACTCCTGCTCGCCCACCGTTGGCTGCGTCTCTGGGGCCCAATCACCTCTCCCGCCATTTTCTATGAATGCCTCCTCCTCTGGAGTATGACCCGCATGATCAGTCTATCGGATGACTAGGACACCGTCGCCTGGTGCTACAATGCCAATGGCTCCTACTCGACCAGGTCCGCCTACAGCATCCAGACGATTGGCAACATGAGGCACCCCCTAGCGCGTGCGATCTGAAATGCGAAAGCCCCCAACAAATGCAAATTCTTCGCCTGGTCCCTCAGCCACCTCCGTATCAACATGGCCGACCTTCTAGCCATGAAGGGCAGGCCGCACCACACATCGTGCTGCTTCTGCCAAGGGCCTCTCGAAATCATCGACCACCTTTGTGGGGTCTACACCTTCGCCTCCTCGATTTGGCAGGCGCTGCTACCACACCACCCCCCAAGGGCCTCCTTCGGTAGTTTCACTGGCTGGTGGCTCTCCCAGCAACAAGGCTTGACAAGGGAGTCATCCAGAACGCAAAATGTCCTCATCATTTAGGTCATCTGGGAAATATGGAAGGAGAGGAACAGACGCATCTTCCAAAACCGCTCCATGTCCGCCCCCCAATTAGTTGTTCTAATTAAGGCGGGTCTTGCCCTTTGGGAGGCAGCCTCCGGTCATGTAACTTAGCTTAGCTCCCTCCCCCCCCCCCCCCTCTCCCTCATTGTATATTTGTACAGTTCTTTCCTTCTAATTGAAATGGCAGAGCACCTCCCCGTTAGCTCAAAAAAAAATTTAAAACAGCATACCGGGCATGAAGAAAACAAAGAAGCCAAAGTTGGTGGCTTTGAGCAGCGAGACCTCCTTGTTGAGGAAGAGGAAGTTCTTAGTCTTGAGGTCCTTAAACCCCATTGAGAGGCAGTTGTGGATAATGGAGACGATCTCCCTGCAAAGGGCAGCGGCGACATGCTTAGAGTAGTGTCCCCTAGAAATGATCCTACCGAAGAGCTCCCCTCCCTTGCAGAGCTCCATGACAAGGTTGACCAAATGGCAGTCCTCGTAGCGTCCTAGAGCTCGACGATGTTGCGGTGGCCTGTGAGGTGGTGCATGATCTACATCTCCTAGCGCACGTCCCGACGTCATCCTTGTGGGCAAGCTTGCGCGCATCGATGGACTTGAAGGTGTGGCGGCGGCCCGTAGCCTTTTGCATGGCCAGGTAGGTGACCAATGACCCTAAACTGGCCACGCCCCAACTCGCAGCTGAAGGCGTAGGTGGCACGGACGTCCTCCATGGGGTAGCCCAGCACATGCCCCATTGCCATGCCAGCCTCCGCCACAGACTGATGCACGTCTATTTCTGCTTCAAATAAAAGTAATACGAATTTATTTTTGTTATCTATGAAATCAAAATTTAGAAAATAAGAAAATACAGGGTTGAGTTGAATGCATTACCTGTTTAACCACCTCAAAATGAATAATATCCTTTACTTCCTCTGCTCGAACATTCGCAAACCCCTTATTACCGAATTTAACACCATGACTATTCAAAAATCTATAATAATCCACCCCCTCTTTCCGACCACAACCAACTAGAGCAATTGCATGGTATCGGGGGTTCGACTCGCGGTCTCTTTCAACTTTTCAACTGTCAGCGACGTATAGTTCATTTCCTTTTAAATGATAAAACTGAAGAGTAATCGGTATGCCAGGATGGAGAATACTACCCTTCTTAATCTTTTTACAAGAGTTTAAAAATAAATCCTTCTTCTTCATGATAGTTGAAGATGCCTTATATCTCGGACAATCCAGTGAAAAGAAAACAGTAAAGACTATATATATTGGTATTGTCGGGGATTAAATCACGGCCCATTGCCATGGCCCACTCCCTGACGGCCCGATCAAACAGCCTACCAGGGCCCAGCTCCCTGGAAGGTTCTATCTGGCCCATATGCATCCTGCCGAACAGCTTCCTGGCTGGCGTGGTGCGTAGTGGCCAAGGAATCGTGTTTGAGTCCGACTCGAACAAGAAGTTCTGCACGGCTACGTGAAGACCCGGACGTTGGTTTCCCGGATTGGATTAGGAGTCGTGATCCTCAAGACTAGGAGTATGCCTTATCTGCCTCGGGATATATTTGGCATGTATGAGTTCGTTACGATCTCGTAGTTAGCCCGGCCCGATATTCCCTCGGTAGGTCGGTTTGCTCCGCACTATATAAACAGGGCCCCTACGGCGTTTAGAGGGATCCCTGGCATTGAGTTTTACATCTTAGCATCTAGCTTAAGGCTCCTGGCACTTGATCTTCGCATTATTGCTTCCTGTACACCATAATCTCGCCGAGACTTGTTCGTCTCGCCGAGCCATCTCTTGTATTCATCTCTGATATATAAGAAAGGCTGGACGTAGGGCTATTATCTCTTCCGAGAGGCCTGAACCAGGATAAAAACCTCTGTCTCCTGTTCGTTGCTGTTCGCGTTGTTTGGCGTGTCTCCTATCTCAATCTTAAAGAACCTTAGCGACTTGAGATCGATATCTCAACCGTCGACAGCTGGCGCCGTCCGTGGGGACACGCAGATCGAGCATGTCGAACTCCGTCAGCGATACAGAGATACTTCATGAGGGCTACGACTCAGAAGGACAGGATGTCTCATCCCCTGTCAGTTCAGATCGATCTGTTCGGTCTCAAACACTTTCCGCATCCGAGGCAGATGTCTCCGCTTATATGGCAGAGATAGCCTCAGATCGCACTCCCGTCATCGACGACGACTACGGAACTGATGATCTTTACGACGGTTTAGATTTGTCAGACTCCAAGGCTATGTCGGTAGATTCCACAATGGAGACACAAATGATGACACCGTCTAGCATACCTTCGCATGGCCCCGCGGCATTAACATGGCGATGTAGGAACCTCGAGGATCCCGCACGGCCGTGGCGGCTGCCGGTCGGGCGGATTAACTCGCTCGGCATCAAGACAAGGTCGCACAGTCGCTTTCGCGAGCAAGACGTCATTCGCCGCAGCCTCGGCGATTCCATCAATCGACCTTAGCACGGTTTCGCGACGATTAGCGGCAGCGTCGCGACCCACCTCGCATGCCGGCGCTAAGTCTCCGCGGAAGCTTCCCTTGTTGGGTCAATTCCCGCGGGACGGACTCGGTCAGGCGAAGCAGCGGATGGTTCGAGATCCCGGGACCCATAGATCAAAGTCGGAAGCGGCTCGATAGCAACGGTCCTTAGATCCACCAATCAAGCCGATCTCGCCGCGCCATGGGCGCGTCTTTGTGCGACTAACCTAGAGCGGCGATGAAGGCCTAAAGTCTCTAGGAGAAGTCAACAACTCCTCCAAGCAGCGCAGCCAAGCTGCCCGGAATGATTCGGACAGCTCTGATCGATCGCGTGACCCCCGTCACCATCGAAGGATCGCTGTCTATGAGCAGGCTACCCGTGGTCGCCGTCGCTCGCCGAGTCCTCGTAGTCATCGCGACCACAGGGGCAAGCGCGCACGCGATGATCACGGACGGTCCCCTCGTGAGGAGCGCGTCGCCGCCACCACGAGGAAGGGCGTGGTGGATTGTCCCGAGAGAGTTTCTCGGCCGAGTCATCCTGTTCAGCGAGGAGTTCCCAGCGCAATAAGACCAGCGTCTTCTCAAGACTAGGTTCATCGGGGAAGGTGGCGATCATATGCTCTCGGGCTGCGGGGCTTTCTCCGACGAGCTTGGGCTGTCCGGTGGCCCTCAAAATTCAAGCCGGTCACATGGAAGGTACAATGGGACTCGAACCGGAGGAATTCCTTTTCATCTCGCTCGGCCATCATCATGGCGGGGTGACGAGCTTATTATGGCCAATTACCTCCGATGTCCTTGAGGGTGCCGCTCGGACGTGGTCGTTCAATCGACAAGAGGGTTCCATCACTCATGGAACCCGGCTTTGTGGCGCTCGATCGCTAATTTCGGAGGCATTACGTGCGTCTGGGCAAGGAGGATGATCTGCACGGATGATCCGGATGAGCGGGAGACCCTCCGCAACCGTGAAGCGTTTCATTAAGATCCGCAACACGATCCGAACATCTCGGATGAATCTGTTGTCGCGCCTTCAAAAGCGGAGTCATGACGAGCGGCTCACCCAGATCTCGAAATCAATGAGACTGGACCGCCAACGACTGTTCAAGGCGGTGACCGCTATGCCAACGCTGGCAGAGCGCGTTGATACAAAAAGCGTTTGACAAGGGCGAGCTGCCCGCCCAGCCTGGTGTGGATGAGAAGAAGAAGAGCAGCAGCAATGTTCCTGGTGACAAGAAGTCCCAGAAGAAGAAAAACAAAGGTGATGCGAACAATACCGTCGCAGGTATGGATCGCGCACCTCCTCCCAAGGACGGGCAGAAGAAGCCCAACAATAACTATAAGGGCAAAAAGCACGCTTTCGGGGAGGCGGACAAGGCAAGAAAGGTCCGAGCGACCGATTTTGCAAGTTCCACCAGCACTACGGGCACGATATACGCCACTGTAGAACTTGGGCTGCAAAGCTCGAAGATTTCTACAACGGCAAGGGCCCAATGCCCACCCTGCCCGAACAAGGTGATGCCGGTAAGGCCAAGCGCCAAACCGACGATGGTGATCGGGAAGATGATGATGAATATCAAGAGCCCGTGAACCATATCGCCGTCATTTTCGGCGGCTCCTCGGCTTATACCTCTCGGCGCAGCCTCAAGGAAGCTGCCCGGGAGGTCCACAACGTCGAAAAGGCAAAACCTCAGCCTGAATCGATGAAGTGGACTGAGGTCCCCATCTCCTTCTCTCAGGAGGATTGCCCCACTGGGATGACCAAGCCTCAGCGGCTCCCACTGGTGGTCGCCCCGACCATCAGCAACACGAGAGTTGGCCGTGTCTTAGTGGACGGCGGGAGCGCTTTGGACTTGCTTTTTGCTAAAGTCTTGGACGAGATGCAAATTTCTCGTTCCAAGCTGAAGGAAGTCGCTATGCCCTTCTACGGAATTGTTCCGGAGAAGTCGTCAAGCCATTAGGCGAGTTGTCCCGCCTGTCACCTTTGGCAACCCAAGCAACTTCCGACGAGTTGATCACTTTTGACGTGGTCGACTTCCGTCGGCGCACATAACGCAATCTTGGGCGAGCCATCTCTCGGTAAGTTTATGGTCGTATCCCACCACGCTTACCATTGCGTGAAGATACCGGTCCTAACGGTGTGATCACGGTCAAGGGCAACTACAAAGCTGCACTGGATTGCGACGAGCAGTCCCTCGCCCTGGTCGACCAACTTCCGCCGCATGTCTGAAGTTCCGCAGACCAAGTCTGCGCGCCCTAGGGTCTCCCTTGACCGGGGAGAAACCAAGGAAGTTCCATTAAAGCAGCGATACTTCCAAGATAGTTCACTTGGGGCCAATCTAGACCCCAAATAGGAAAGCGAGCTCATTGCCTTCCTCCGAGCTAATGCAGATGTATTCGCCGGGAACCATCGACATGCCCGAGTCCCAAGGAGGTGATCGAGCACAAAGCGGCTGTCCGGCCGACAAAAGCACTTCGCGAAAGCTTCGTCGCTTTTGAATTCAAGCGAGGATCATCAAAGATCGACAGCAAGCCGCTTTCATGTGGGTTCATCCGCGAGGTTGATCATACCGAGTGGTTAGCCAACCTGTCATTGTAAAGAAGAAAGGCGGCAAGTGGAGGATGTGTGTCGATCACACGATCTGAGCATTGCTTGTCCTAAGGACAATTTCCCGCCTCGTATTGATCAATTCGATCGATCATCGCGGACGCCTAACTCTGAGTTTTTAGATGCTTACTCCGGTTACCACCAAATAAGCATCTCCCCGAGATGAAGAAAGATCCTTCATCACCCCTTCGGCACTTTCGCTATCGACCATGTCTTTCGATCTGCGCAATCTCGGGTGCCACGTTCGGTAACTTAATGGAAGACCTTCCCGAGCAGCTGGAAAAACACGGAGGTCTATGTCGACGACATAGTTGTAAAAACAAGTATGCTCCAGATCATGTAAAAGACACAGGCGAGACTTTTCGTAATCTCACGGACATCGAATAAAATTAAATCCAGAGAAGTGTACCTTTGGTGTTCGATCCGGAATGTTGCTCGGTTATGTCATTGGCTCGTAAGGTATTTACGCCAACCACGAAAAAATCGAGGCCATTGAAAATATGCGAGCTCCAACTACCATAAAGGAAATACAAAGCCTCATTTGGGCGGATGGTTGCTCTAGCGGTTTATTTCCGTCAAAGCGAACGCTGGCTGCCCTTCTTTAAGGCCTGCGCAAGCACAATGGTTTCGTGGGCGGAAGAAGCCGATAGATCCTTCCAGGATCTCAAGCGATACTGTCCAATCCTCCGTCTTGACTACCCAGCGGCATGGCGGCGGCTCTGCTTGTACCTAGGTTGCACGCCACAAGCGGTGGCGCGTCTTGGCGGTCGAAAGGAAGGCATCAATGACCAATCTATTACGTGGCGAGGTACTTCACGGATCAAAGGAGCGTTACCACGAGGTCGAAGCTCCTCTATGCCTTGCTCATGTCCTCCGGAAGCTTCGCCACTACTTCGAGCGCATCAAATCTGGTCCCGACCACGTTCCCTCTGGGAGAAATCCTCTGGAACAAGGAATCTAGCGGACGTATAGCTAAGTGGGCAATGGAACTAGCGAGTTTGATCATTATTTGTTTGCCCGAATCGCTATTAAGTCACGTGTCCTAGCTGACTTTGTCATTGAATGGACTGCCGCCCAAATCTCGAGAAGCTCGAGCAACCCGATGAACCCTCTTGGACCATGTTTTTCGATGGCTCACAAGACTTTGAAAACTCGGGGGCTGGTTTTGTTCTCATCTCCCCGCAAGGAGAGCAACTCCAGTATTCTATCCAACTACACTTTGCGGCGACTAACAACGCTGCAGTCTGACGAGGCCCTCCTCATGGGACTAAGCGTGCAAGTCGCTTGGTGTCCAACGGTATTGTGAAGGGAGATTCACAAATGGTCATCAATCGAGTTAACAAGGAGTATCGATCTTGCGATGACTCAATGGCGCGATACTGGTTGAAGTGAGGAAGTTGGGCGGCATTTTCGATTTTTGAAGTGCTCTTCGTGCCGGAAGGACAACTTCTGGCCGACCAACTATCAAGTATGGATCCTCACGCGAACTCGCTCGGCAGGTGCTCGTCGAGCACCTTCACAAGCCCTCAATCACGTCTCCGGACGAGGCAACAGAGATGTGGTGCTGTCTCCGTTATCGAAAGGTGCCGCGATTGG
Organism: Raddia guianensis; assembly: GCA_036346415.1. Classification (NCBI taxonomy): domain Eukaryota; kingdom Viridiplantae; phylum Streptophyta; class Magnoliopsida; order Poales; family Poaceae; genus Raddia; species Raddia guianensis. The sequence goes on from CM070534.1 coordinate 34,827,713, forward strand.
ACAACGCCATTTGTCCGGTACCTTGCAGATGGGACCACCGACGACGGCCGCCGGCGTTCGGCTTACAAGGCGTCTTGCTCCATACAAGCTTATGGATGGCATCCTTTACCGTCAAGGTGCTCGGGAGTTCTCTCCAAGTGCATCTCGCAACAGAGGGTATGTTCCTTCTTAGGGACATACACGAGGGTGCTATTGGCAACCACGTCTCCTTGTAACTACGGTGGCAAGGCGTTTCGCATGGGCTATTATTGGCCCATGCGTTACAAGATGCCCGGACATCGTGACTAAGTGCAAGGCTTGCCAATTTCACGCCGGAAGGCACAAAGCCCGCCAAGAGCTCCAAACAATCCCCCATCTTGGCTTTTTTCCACATGGGTGCGGATCTGCTCGGTCCATTCCTAAGGGTACAAGGGCTATACACACCGCTGTCGCCATAGACACTTTTACAAAGTGGATTGAGGCGAGCCGTGTCGCCTCTTCACGCCAAAGCGGCCGTTAAGCTTTTCAAAAGCAACGTGGTCACGCTTTGGGATTCCCCATAAGTCGATCACGGATAACGGTACCAGTTCGAGCGAGCTATTCGTGAATCTGCGAATATTTGGGTACCAAGGTCTGTTCGCCTCCGTGGCACACCCACGAGCAATGGAAGCGGTCGGCGAGCTAACAGACGAGATAGTCCGGGTATTAAGCGGCGGGTATTTGCTGCTCTCCGCGAGCACAAGGGCTCGGGTTGACGAAGTCCCTTCCGTCCTCAGGCGATTCGCTTTCTGACGGCCGGGACGACCGGGAAACTCCTTTCCAATTGGTCTATGGTGCGAAGCCATCACGCCTACCGAAATCGTATTCGGTTCGCCCGCAAGACGAGCTCGGTCAACTTAGTTGGCGGCGAGCAAGCGCCTCCTCGATCTCGATCTCTTGAAGGCACACGCGACGGGCACAAGCGAATGGCACGCTACCAGCAAGATCTTCGCCGCAAGCAGCCCAAGTCGATTCGACCTAGGGCTTTGAAGGCGGGCGACCTCGTTACTGCCGTGTCGAGAACTTGTCCAATGCCAACAAGCTAACTCCTCGTTGGGAGGGCCTGTTCACGGTCGTTTCTTACCTTTCGCCCGGGAACATTCGCCGCTATGGAGGACGGGAGAGAGTTGACCAGCACTTGGAACATCGACCCGACCGTAAGTTCTTTGTGTAGGTCTTTTACGTGTTTGCTTAGCTGCGCTTTTGTAAACTTGGCGCCTTAGTTCGTCCAAGTCTCTCGGGCACCATGTAAGTTCAATCCAATTCTTGATGAATCCTCGCGGCCTCATGCCCTTTTCATTTGTTGTCTACTCGCACTACTTTCTCTCTGGTAACACTTGATGGTGCCGGTCTTGCGAACTCTTGGCTCCATAATCTTAAAATTTTCCCTACCGTGTCTAGTCTCGATAGGTTCCTAAACTCGGGGTTGCGTAACACGGCCTTTCCACCTTGCGGCTAAATCTGCTCTCGTAAGCCCTCCGCGGCGGAGGCACTTCTTTCCGGCGCGACCACTTGGCAAAGCTCGCTCGTAAGCCCCATGGCGAGGCACTTTCCTTGTTCGGTTACTCTCGGAATCGCCTAACTTACGTCAGCGAAGCGGACTACGGAGCGAATCGAGTAAGGTTGGTGTCGCTCTTTCTCTCTCTTGCGTGCTCGAGTTACAAGCTTAGGTTCTCGAGCACCGTCCGTCACGGGGCTAGGGTGTCGCTCTTTCTCTTGTGCACTGTTCGGGTTATAAACTTCGAGTTTTCGGCGGATGCTGTGACGGGGCCGGAGCTAGGCTAAGCGCTCTATCGGTTTTCTTAAACTTCCTAGCGCTGTTGGCTTTTCTCTTAGTTTCGTTCGTTCTTGTCTTTTTCTTTGCTCTTTTTGCGGAAAAAAAGGTAAAATACTTTATTGCATTACTCAAAGGTCTCAGTACAAGGCCCTTCGGGTTACAACATGGTGCTACTTAGGAGCAAGCTGCTCCTTGACTCCTCAACTTCTAACTTGGGCGCACGACTTAGCTCTGAGCCTTAATTCCTTCCAGACTTCAGCTCGGGCGTTCGATCTCCTCCTTGCTCCGCTTGCTTGCGCGCGGCCTCTCTGCCGGATGGCCTCGACCTCCTCGGTCTTGGCGCTTGGTGATCGTTGAGCCTCGCTCTGGTGACTCATTGCTTTCGGCCTCTTAGCTGCTCGTCCGGCTCCTTGACCCTTTTTTTCGGCGGAGATCGCCCTCACCGTCATCCCACGCATCTCCTCGATCTCTTCTGTGAAGCCCACAGGTTGAGATCCTAGCACAGAGTCCGCGGATGTCCGCTCCTCCTTGGCGGTGGGCTTTTAGCTTCTTGGCTTCCTCCGCGAGCTGGTTCCGCCGATGGGATGCGTCAGCAAGCTGCTCTTCAAGCCACTTCGTGCGGCCCAGCTTCTCCTCCGCGGTGCTCGCCTTCACGGCTTCTTGCTGAGCTCCTCGGCTTCCTTTAGGAGAGCCTCGGAGAATGCCTCTCCTTGGTCGGCAGCCTTGAGCCTCTTCGCTTCGCCTTGACTGCTCGGCTTTGGGCGGTATGAGCGCTCTGCCCCGGGGTCCCCCGTCTGGAGATGCTCCCGGAGGGACGCCAGTACGGCGGCCCGTTCGATGGTAACCCCATCCTCGAGCTCGGCCATGGTATCCCTAAAGACCTGAGGGAGAAGATCAACTCAGAACACTTTGCGACAACACATTCAAACTGAACAAAATTTGGTCTTGGTGTTTACCTTGCCAAGTCGGCACTTCAATCCGCGACGCAGCGGTCCTCGAGGCCATGCGTCCGCGAAGCCCGCTCATGCGGGATGGGCGGCGTATCCTTGCGTCGCCGCCTTTGTTCGCTCCTTCTTCTTGCGGGGCGTATCGCTTTCGGGAGCGGGAGCGGCGGGCGGCGCTTTCGTCTCCGCGCTCCTTCTCCTCTTCCTCTTCCTCTTCCGCCGAGCGTCTTGGCGAGGCGAGCTCCTCCGCTCGGTGGCGCCGTTGTTTCCACCGGCGGGGCGACACGCCGACCGCCGGGGCTTCTTCTTGCTCCTGGCGGCGGGGATTTCACCGATCGCGGAGAATCCGTCGCCTCGGGGTGGCGGCCCTGCGACAAGTGCGAGCGGGACCGGCTGCTCGGTCCCGCCCTGGGCAGCTTCCGGAGCCATCGCCTTGGCCCCGAAGTCCGTGGCGCCACTCGCCGCCACTTTTGCCTCCAGCCGCTCCACCGCGTCTTTGAGCGCGTCGATCTGCTCGCTGGAGCCCAGCGGCAGCAGGCTCCACGCCGCCAGCTTGTCCTTGAGGCTCGCCAGCCTCACTTCCCGTGACGCGCCGTGCAGATGCTCGGGCAGCAGCGACCGCTCGAGCGCCTCCTCAGCGTCGTCTGTGGCGGTCTCTTCTCGGGCGGTGATGAGCGAGTTGATCGTTAAGTCTAATCTGGTCGGAAGGTGGAAAGATCAAAAGATCGATTTCTACATACCGCCGTGGAGGCTTGATCTGATCTTCCTCGCGGAACTTTCCGCCTTTTCCTCGGGGCTCCTTAGCGGCTTCTCGCTTTGGCCCTTAGGCGTTCGCGGCGATGAGCTCGGCTCCTGGTGGTGAGCACTCCTCTCGCATGGCGCAAGAAGTTTTTCCTTGCTTGCGACTTCCTCTTCGAGCCTCCTCTGCTCGTGACTGTTCGAGCCGCGCCAAATGGCGGGTGAGTCTGCGAGTAACGCCTAAGCCAGAGGGTCATGTTCTTTACCTCTTCGTCGCTTTGCTCGGCGAGGAGGAGGGCTTGGTCTCTTCCATTGGGTTGACCGCGCCAGCTTGGTGCTTTCGATGCGCTCCGTCGCGCGGCCGGTCTCTTCGGCGGTGGCGACCGCCGTGTCATGGCGAGCTCAGCGTCGGCTCGGCCGCCACCTTGGGCTTCTGCGACCGCCTTGGTCTTGCCCTTCTTCACCTTCTCCTTCTCGGACCGGAGAGGTCCTCTCGATCCCTCAGAGGATCACCGGTCCTCCCGCGTTGTCGATGAGCTTTAGCATTAAACAACATTGCAAGTCTAGCAACACGGTGGGTGTAAGTAATTTACCTCGCTTTGTCGGATTTGAAAGCACGTTCCTCGGACAAGTATAGGCCACCTCGCGGTGACCTCGCTGTCCTTCTTCGCCGCCTTCAAGATGGCGTCGACCCTTCGGTCACCCATCGTCGGTTAGCTTCTCCGCCCGGCGAGATGGAATCGTTAAAATCTGTTCGAGAAAAGCGATCAATGAAGAATTCGAGTCTTAAAGGCACTTACCGTGCTCTCCTTGTGATGTCTTCCCATCCCTCTATCTTGTAGAAGGATAGGACCTTCTCTGCGGCCGGACAGATTACATTCATTGTGAAATCCCGGATGATCTACGCCCGTGAGCAGGAGGCTCACGAGGAAGCGATCTTCCTGTCGGTACCAATCCTCGGCGGACATCTCCGCCGAGGCATTGAGGTTCCTTCGCGGCGCCTTCCGGTGAAGACGAGTTTCTTGTCGCCGCTCCGCTTGTCAGTAGAACCACCTCACCCACCACGCGCCCATCGAGTCGGCGGGGTGGGCGAGGATCTGGCGTCGTCGTCGTAGCCGGAGCTTGAGTAGTAGCACCCAGTGCGAAGCGGCGGAGCTGCTCCTCGTTCTGGCGTAATAATGGAGGAACAGCCCACCACCGGATCGATGCCAGATAGCCCTCGCCGCAGGTGTGCGAAGCGGCCATCGAAGGATCTTTATCGGATTGAGGTTCGCCACCTCTAATCCGCTAATGTTTAAGAAGGCCTCAGCGAGGTCGCTTTGAGATCGCAACCCGAGCAGTCTGGCTGACCGAAGTTAACGAACTCTCCTCCAATGACTCGGAGTATCCTCCTCTCGAGCGACCTCCGGCTACCGGTATCAATGTGGCCCTCTTCCTCCCAGACCTTGGTCCTCCTCGGTCGAGCTAGTGCCGATGAACTTGGCCATAGCGTTTCCAGGCCGGGCGAGCAAGGTTGGTGGTGGAGCTTGGGTGCTTGATCTTTGGCGTGGTTGGAATTAGGGCTTAGAGAGGAAAGTAGCGCGAAATGAGTGGTGGCATGGCGGCTTGGGTGCTTTATAGTCCCGTATAAGCGACTCTGCAATGGTTTAGTCCCAAAGCGGCTAGTTTTTACTACAACGGCTAGGTAAAAGGTGCTTTGTTTTCCTTTGCTTGGCGATATAGGAAGTTACCGTTGGAGTTCATAGCGGCTATTTTTTTCAATGTCTGCTGAAGGTGAGTGCTCGCTTTCAGACGGATGTCGTTCCTGTTCGACGCAACAGAGTTGCTTTCGGCATCGATCGGGTTTATTCGGTCCCGAACAAGTCTTGTTCGGTTGAACCATGACTTGTTCGATGCGCTGTTACATGTCTTTGTAGCGGAAAAATACCCTCTTCGTGACTTTGAGTCTCAAGGGCGACCCCACTCTAGTGAGTCCTTCCACTTGAGTCTCGGGGCTAAGCTATCGAGGATTAAATCACGGCCCATTGCCATGGCCCACTCCACGACGGTCGATCAAACTGACCTACCAGGCCCGGCTCCTGGAAGGTTCTATCCGCCCATATGCATCTGCGCGACTTCTGGCGGCGTGGTGCGTAAGAGAATCGTGTTTGAGTCCGACTCGAACAAGAAGTTACTGCGGCTACGTGAAGACCGGACGTTGGTTTCGGATTGGATTAGGAGTCGTGATCCTCAAGACTAGGGTATGTCTTATCGCCTCGGGATATATTTGGCATGTATGAGTTCGTTGCGATCTCGTAGTTAGCCCGCCCGATATTCCCTCGGTAGGTCGGTTTGCTCCACACTATATAAGCAGGGCCCTCTGGCGTTTAGAGGATCCTGGCATTGAGTTTTACATCTTAGCATCTAACTTAAGGCTCCTGGCACTTGATCTTCGCATTATTGCTTCCTCAGACACCATAATCTCGCCGAGACTTGTTAGTCTCGCCGAGCCATCTCTTGTATTCATCTCGATATATAAGAAAAATTTGGGCGTGAGGGCTATTATCTCTCGAGAGGCTGAACAGGGATAAAAACCCCTGTCTCCTGTTACGTTCTTTATTCGCGTTGTTTGGCGTGTCTCCTATCTCAATCTTAAAGAACCTTAGCGACTTGAGATCGATATCTCAACCGTCGACAGGTATTGCGACCCATTAAGTACTAGCTATATCGTGCAATTGTTGTATGTCGGGATTAACACCAGATTAAGAAAGTCTAACTATAGGAATAGGAGTACAATGTATGCTTGAGTAGCTGCAGTTTAAACATTGTGAGAAAAAGAGTAACACATTCCTCCACTTTGACGTTTCACTTTAGGTAAGATTGATCTTTTTTTACTTTAATTTCTTCCCACGTAAATTCATAATCTAATTGATCCTGCATTTCAAAATTTAAATACAAGTCAAAAGGTGAGGTTGTTAATTACAGCAATTCGACCGCATTAAATTTTAAATATGCATAATAATGATATTACAGCTCGCCCACATGCCCTGCACTGAAACTGAAAATACTTTGAGATATGATCGTTATGATACATTGGTAACTCACATGCTGGGCATAGCATGGTGCCGCCAAGAAGATCATCGTCCAGATCAATTGTTTGCATCCTACAAGTATATGGAACAATATCATTACATTTGCAGTGAGTCGCAGCTATATATGGCAGGTAGGTTGAACTAGGAAATCAAATATATTTGCTGATTATACAAATCATGAACAGTGGTGTAGCCAGAAAATTTATGTTAAGTAAGGAGCGCACCACCACCCATGATTCATGGATACATATATATGTGAATGACGGCTCACGTGTTCTACGTTAAAAAGGCCACCAATGAAGCCCAGGCGCTCAGCGAGTGTCCAGGACCCCAGATAAGATTGTAGAATAGCCCTCCAGATTTCACAAATTCTAAAAAGGCCTTCAATCCCTGCTTATTTTTGTTTTGTTTAGGCCCTTACACTTTCTCGGTCCTCGACCCGCTGTCCTCCCGCATACCTCAATCCCTGCGCGGCCTCGCCCGAGGCCCGTCCGCATTCCCGCTCCTCATCACTCGCACGGCATAGCGAGAGGGCTAGTTAGGCCTCGTTTGTGTTGGAAACCACCTGTGTGGGAGCCCGGTCCGGCTAGGGCCGGCGCACGGCATGGCACGGCTAGGGCCGGCCGGCGGCTCCTCCACGATGGGTCCCACATTGGACCTAGCCAAAACCCTGAGCAAGCAATATATAAAAAGACACTACTGCGGATCGGGGCTTCACAAGCGGCCCATCACAAGCGGCTGGCTTTAACCCGCTTGCGACCCGATCGCCACAAGCGGTTCGTAATAGCGGATGGGAGGTGGCGGGAAAGAAGCATATCTGGCGGTTCGTGATACAAACCGCTTGCGAGATAGACATTATGGCGGTTCGTATCACCAACCGTTTGAAATAATCTGTAAGCGGTTGGTGATCTGAACCGCTTAAGAAGAGATCTCAAGCGGCTTGTATGACAAACCGCTTGCATATCTTTTTCCTTTCCGCCTAGTGCATTTAACCCTTCTTCCTCTCGAAAGCGAGCTCACAAGCAGATATGTGACGGGCCGAAATGTTCATGCGAGGAGAGTTTGCCAAAATTTTAATTGAGGCTAATAGCTCCAAATTAAAGTTTCCAAGGTAAGTAAACATGGTCTCAACATCATTTTCATATGGACATTGCTTATCTTTTTGCATTGGATGTGGAGAAATATTAAATAATCTTGTTTGAATTGAAGGGTGTTTGTTTTGCTATAGCTCTCTCTCTCTTGATAATTTGAGGTAAGATGTAGATCTATTGGGGGTTTTAAGTCTCATATTAGTTTGTATCCTTTTTTTGATGATGTATAAGATGTTGAAATTAGTTGGTAGGGGTGATTATTTGTTTTAGAGAGCAAGATCTAGCTCTTGGTGCCTTAGCTAGCTCTCCCTTCTAGATCTTTTGAGACAATGTGGTGATCTATTGGATGATTTTAGTTTCACATTAGTTTAAAATAGTAGGTAGGGTGATTATTTCAATTGCTATAGAGCTAAATAGATGTAGGTTTTTTGCTAGGTTGGTAATATTTTTTTTGTGTATGAAATGTAATTAAAAATATTTTTGAAAAAAGTTTTTTAATTTGTGAGATTTAGTTGGTTTAGCTATAAAATCAAGAAAGTTTAGAGGTAATTAAAAATATAACAATTAGTTATTTGAGTTAAATATTTTAATTTGAAAAATATAATAAGTGTTCTTATTAATTTAATTGGTGCGTATGAACCGCAATGGATGTATGCGGATCGTCGGACAAGGGAGTTCATCGATGGCGTGAATGCTTTTCTTGATGTCGTATTTGAGACTTGCCTCCGTGAAGCTTCGTGACGGTGTCCGTCGCGTAGATTGCGAGAACGAGAAAGAGCACTCAATGCGAGAACGGATCTGAGGCCACTTGTTGATGAGAGGTTTCATGCCGAACTATACATGTTGGACTCACCACGGCAAGTAGAGCATACAAGCATAGAAGGCGCGAAGAAACTGATGAAGGCAGTGACATATGATGGTATGCCGGACGCGACGACATACGAGGACGTAGAGGATACACAAGGTGATCGGTTTGGTGTGGATGATGACTGGACGATCTTTGCGTGGCGGAGGAGATATCACGAGGACAAACAATATAGGAAGTACCGAGGATTGTTGGAGGACGAGAGAACTCTTTTGTACCCAAATTGTGGTAAGGGGCACAAGAAGCTCGCACCACAATGGAACTCATGCAATGGAAGGCTGTGAATGGTGTGTCAGATAAGAGTTTCGATGAGTTGCTGTCGCTTATAAAGAAGTTGCTCCCGGAAGATAACACTCTGCCAGAATCCACGTATCAAGCCAAACTGGTCATGTGTCCCTTAGGATTGAAAGTACGAAAGATACATGCATGCCGCAACGACTGTGTCCTATATCGCGGTGAATATGCCGACTTGGATGCATGTTCAGTGTGCAAGGAACCCCGGTATAAGACGGCGTGGCGATCCGGTGAAGTAGATGGGGTGCGTGTGAAGAAGAGAGCACCGCAAAAGCGTTGTGGTATTTTCCTCGATTCCAAAATTTGGGCGTATGTTTGCAAACAAAGCGCATCACGAAGATGATGCGTTTGCATAAAGAAGAGCGTAAGGTCGACGGAATGCTTAGGCATCCGGCAGATGGCTCGCGATGGAGGATGGTCGATCGGAAGTACAAAGACTTCGCATGACGAGATCGAAACATAAGGTTCGGTTTGAGTACCGATGGGATGAATCCTTTCGGAGACATGAGCAGCAGACCATAGCACTGGCCATCACACTATGTGTGTATAATATTCCTCCATAGTTATGCATGAAGAAAGTACATAATGATGCGTTGTTGATCCAAGGCTCCAAGCAACCCGGAAATGATATCGATGTCTACCTCAAACCTTTGGTAGAAGATCTTCAAGCGTTATGGAGCGGTGTAAAGGTGCAGGAAGAATACAAAAGGGAGTATTTCAACTGCGTGCAATGTTATTTGTAACAATCAACGGCGGCCGCGCTTGGTAACCCGTCGGCCTAAGCGGCAAAGGTTTCAAAGCGTGTGTAGTGTTTGGATCAAACCGATGGCACGTACATGAAAGGCTCTCGAAAGATGGTGTACATGGGGCATCGCAGGTTTCTTGTTCGAGCCGCGCGTTCTTGCGGAAGAAACGCAGGAATTTAACGGGGAGGAAGAACATCGTTCCCAACCGAGGCATCAAGTGGCAAGGTGTGTTTGCTATGGTGAAGGATCTGAAGGTAGTTTTGGAAAGGGTCCGGAAGCAAATCATGTTTAATGATGAGGATGGCCATGCACCCATATGGAAGAAGAAGTCAATATTTTGGGACTTGCCTTCTTTGGGAAGATTTGGATGTTAGCCACTCATTTGGACTTCATGCACATTACCAAGAACGTCTGTGTGAGCTTCCTAGGATATATAGATCATGCGGGAAATCGAAGATCTGTGAGTGCTCGAACGACCTTGAAGTCTGGGCATCGGGAAGGACCTACACCACGAAAAAGAGTACGGAACAAGCTGTACCTCTGACCACGAAGTTATACTCCAAGCAAAGAAGAGAAAAAGCGTGATAGAGTGTCTTAGCGATGTGAAGGTCCCTTCCGATACTCGTCGAGCGTAAAGAGATTCGTAAATATGAAAGAGAACAAAATTGTACATATAAAATCTCATGATTGTCTTATCTTGATGACACAGTTGCTCCGGTGGTTTTAAGAGGTGTCTTGCCCGGCGGGTAAGGGGACAATCACAAAGTCGTGTTCGTTTTTTAACGCTATTTCGAAGGTCATCGATCCAAAAAAGCGGGTGAGCTGCGGTGACGTGGTACAAAGTGTGGTTAGCCTCGAGATGATCTTTCCTCCCGCCTTTTTGATATCATGGTTCATCTCCTTGTTCATCTAAGCAAAGAGATAGGTATTCTTGGGCCGTTTATCTCCACACATGTTCCCTTTCGAGAGGTACATGGCGTACTAAAGAAGTATGTATCAGAACCGTTCTCGGCGTAAGCATGCATTGCCGAGGGTTATGTCACGAGAGGAGGTGGTCGAGTTTTGTGTGGACTACATTGATGATCTAGACCCCATCGGCGTCCCTATATCACGCCATGAGGGCAGGCTACGAGTAAAGGGACACTTGGAAGAAAAGTACTTGCATGCAGCGATCTTGGACATTTAAGCAAGCACATTTCCTTTGTTGAAGCAATCGGCGTTGGCCGCCCGTATGTCCTCCAACACAAGAATGCTCTCGTCTCCGGTTCGAGAGAAGACCGACGTGGATAACAACGAGACACATGGATTCTTTCGTAGCATGGTTTCAAAATCATATCCTCAAGAGCAAGTCCAACAATAAGCTTGTTACGCGCTGGCTCGGGACCATCCGTTGAAATAGTGAGATGGCGAGTGCGAGATAAATGGTTACACATTCTACGAGATCACAAGACAACAATAGCACAAACTGAGCAAAGAAGTCCGTATAGAAGCCGCCACAATAGAGGCGGGGTGGACACATATTATGGATTCATAGAAGAGATATGGGAGCTCGACTATGGGCCTTTGAAGGTCCCATTGTTTAAGTGCCAATGGGTAAAACTAAGCGCAGAGCGGGCGTGAATGTCGACAAATACGGCATGACTACGTCGACCTCCAAGAAGTCGGCTACTTGAGAGAACCATTTGTTCTCGCGAACGAGGTGAGACAGTCTTCTACGTATTGGACATGTCAAGCCGACCAAAGAAGAATCAAATCAAAGACAAGAAGAAGGAATGATAAAGCGACACGTGGTTCTCCAAGGCAAACGAAGGATTGTCGGAGTAGAGGGCGTTCTTGACGAGGAAGAGTACGATCGATTCGATGAGATCCCTCCATTTGCAGATAGATGTCGACATAAGCATCTGGATGACACAGCATGGATGCTCCGCACATATCTGCCGCGATCACGATGAAGGAAGAATTGTAAAGACAAAAATGTAAATGATTAGGATGACCCTTATTATGTGGTCATATTAAATATATTATGTGGTAGATTCAACTATGTTATCATGTAATTGCATTTTTAAGAATTTATATGGTGGAAGCAATATTTTGGAAAGAATAATGGCCTAAGTAAATATTAGAAATGAAAGTAATGTAAAAAAGATTTTTAGTTTTTGGGGAAAAATAATGGGCTAAGTACATATTTAGAAATGAAAGTAATGCCAAAAAGATTTTTAGTATTTTTGTAAAGAATAATGGGTTAATCACATATTTAGAAATGAAAGTAATACTAAAAATAGTTTTTAGTATTTTTGTAAAGAATAATGGGTTAATCACATATTTAGAAATGAAAGTAATATAAAAAAATAGTTTTTAGTATTTTTGGAACAAAATAATGGGCTCAGTAAATATTTTAAAAAAATAAAAGGCAAGGGAAAAATAAAAGGCAAGGGGGCGCAAGCGGGGCTCGAACCCACGACCAGCACGGGGAGCCCGCACTTAAACGCCACGCGCTAGCCAAGTAAGAGGAATTTTCATTTCAACAGAGAAGGGCGCAATACTTTCTTAAACGTTATCAATAGATGGTACGTCCCAAGCCTCAGCATGTGTTATGGACCCACTTCTACAAGCGGTTTGTCCTACGAACCGCTTGTAGAAGTGACCTCTACAAACGGTTTTAATCACCAACCGCTTGAAGATGCCCCTTTACTGTTCCAGGAGAGCGAAATTCTGAAATTTTAAATGTCGCGCTACCGGCTTCTACAAGCGGTTCGTTCTACAAACCGCTTGTAAAAGTGTTCTCTGATGGTTAAAATTACGAACCGCTTGTAGAGGTGTTTTCTAGCGGTTTGTAATATTAACCGCTTGTAGAGCCTTTCCTATATAAGGTAGAGGGTTCGCGCGAAATTTTCTAAGTCCTTTGCCCTGTCTCCCTCAACTGTTCCGTTGCAATCTCGCCGCCCACCGCGCCACCACCTCGCCGCCGTCTAGTACCAACAGCCGTACCTCGCCGTCGTCGAGCACCGCCGCACGGCCGCCTCCTCGACACTCCACCTCGCCGTAAATCGATCACTGCGCAGACTCGCGACATCCACCATCTTGTGCAGCGGCCAGCCTCCGCCACCTGCCGGCGAGCACCTTCGCGGTGAGCCCCTCGCTCCCGTTCGCCGTGGACCTCCTCCCGCCACTTTGAATCTGAAGGGCGAGGTATCGAGCCCCTTCCTTCCCCGCCCCCATTGCTCTGTGATGCACTTGTAGTGTTCGACGGAATCTTGTGAGGTGTTGATGCTCCTATTGCTCCCTCTGTCATGCTCCTATACGCTAAGTAAAATTTACGTGGCTTTCCCCCTTGTGGTTGGTTGTGCAATGTACCAATTAGAGATTTTGGGGATCTAATTCTTGAATTAGAGGCTAAATCTCTGGTTTGGAAGCACTGCATCGCCGTGGTGGTGTCTTTACCCTTATTGCTCTGTGATGATAATCTGGTTGAGGCATATATAAATACATTTGTTGATTATATCTTGTGGTAGATTCAATTAATTTCTGCCTTTGTTAGGATTTATATTGTGTTCATCCCAATTCATGCCATGAACTGTTGTTAATTAGTCCTTTGGGCGCTTGTTATCTTGATCTGTATTGGTGCATACTGCTGTTTTTAGTGTCTTTATTCAGATTGCTCGATGATCTGTTTATTTCTGGTACCTTTGCTTACCACTTTGTGCTGTTCGGTTGGTTCGTAATAAATAGATTTGGGTCCGATGGCTTGTGGCTTGAATAATTGTAGATCAGAAGTTCTGATTGGCTAAATTGGGATGTTCTGAACTTAATTCCTTTCCAAAACAGTGCAATATTGATTGTCTAAACCTTGATATTAATCTCAGATTGTATTTGCCTGTGAAATCACTAGAACTATAACTAGGAAGGCTGTTTTACAGCAACTAGTTATTAGTTAAATCTGAGAGCTCTCTAATAATGTCAATGGTGATTTATTAAGCTTGATATGTTGATGCCATATTCTGATCCATTTCTATAGAGTACATGATAAATAATCTATTCCATGGCATTGTTATGTGTTTGCTCATTCTATTTATATTTGGTCAATTTATTATGCTTATATTGCAATATGTTCAACACACTAATCGATCGACACACAAAGCACAACCACACCACAAGTGATTTGGTTGGATTAGTGGCTGCCATGTTTTTCAAGTAAGTCGGTGATCATGAGTTGAGCTTGGCGCGCTGCCCCTTCCCTGACGCCCCCCTCATAAAATTCTTTCCCTCTTTGTCCGATGGACCGATTTACGGGGACTAGCCTTGAGCTAGAGGCCGTTTGACCTAATTAGGTGTCGAGAAATATTGTATTCAAATATTGTATTTAAATATTGTATTCAGGCCGCCGACCCAAATTCTTTCATGTCATGTGTCGAGAAATATTGTATTCAAATATTATGCGTTTTGATGGGTGTCGAGATGGATGACATCTAAGAGATGTACATGTTGTATTCAAATATTGTATTGAAATGTTGTTTTCAAATAAAAGAGATATATATGTTGTATTAAATGTTCTATTATTTGGCGTGCATGCACAAGTGATAGATGGCGCTCGGACACGATGATCTTGATTTCGATCGCGGAAATGATTTTCTACTTAACGAAATCACGATGGGCACTCTCATAAGCTACGATGAGGCCAACCCGGTAGATCCAATGGGTGATCAGTTGCTGCCCCGGCTCAAGCCGGTGACCAGGCTGTCTCGGCTCAAGCCGGTGATCACGCAATCCATGCTCAAGCCGGTGATCCAACCGCCGGGATCGAAACTAATGTCGACGGTACGTGAGGTATATATAGCCTGAACACTAAAATGACCGTTTCTTACACGTCTCATAGCAATAAGCCTCTGACACGTGTTCTTTTTTTTAAGCCGGAAACGTCCAACAGCCAATCCAAACAAATACGAGGGCCTAACAAAAAGCCGTCGACAAAATGCGTGATTACTCAAGTTTGACCACCGGGGAAGCCCGAAGCCCCTATGTCGGCACTTGCCCCTTCAACAACGCTGCTGAGTCATTGTGAGGATCACGTCCTATTAGCATCAAGACATGGCACAAGGTTCCTCTGACTCTGAAAGAGCTGCTCGGAAGGATATAAAAAAAACTTCACGATTCCGGCGGCTTACGAAAACAAGTGCAAGAAATTTACTCTAAGCAAGATGGCGTTATGCTTTCGATCGTGGAAGAAGCGAGCTCGATAAGAAATGCGTGGAGACCGGAACAACCCCTGACTTCAATAAGTATCCGGCTAGCGGATCAGCGGCAAGCATTCGAGGAGTACAAGCTTTGTCGGTGAAGGCAAGGCCGCAAGTGAGCGTAACAAGGCCAATGCACGAAGAAAAAATACCACCACCATCTCGGTCCGTGGTTACATCAAAACTATGCCAAAATGGGAGAAGCGTGAAGAAGAGCTTAGAAAAAGGGTATAGTACACGAAGAAGATCGGGAGCTCATACATAGCTGGACCTTGGGCCCTGGAGGAGGTCAAGAATGATGGCAAAGCCGAGATGGCACCACAAGTGCAACCCGTGAAAGAAAGGATTGTGGAAGCCATCGAGAAGCAACGTCAGGAGTTCCTTGGTGGTAGACAGGAGAATGACGAGCTTACGTGACGCTTTTGGAACGCAGAGCATCCGGGAAGGACACGAGGACTTGGCAAGGTGTGCCGTGGATGGTTGGCTTCTCAAATGATCAAACCACATACCGGAGCCGGAAAGAAGAAAAGTAAGAGAACACAACAGAGTCAAGAAAAAATCGAGCGGAGCTCAAGGAGCATAAGGAAAACATGGCGAAATGCTAAAGCGGGAAGTGCAAGTTGCAATCGCCGATCTTCAAAGACCAGTGGGGTTATCGTCATGCCTCCGGAAGTTGATGTGGTCGATCCCGGCTCCGGTCGGCGAAGCGACTCTGGCGTCAAACAACATGCCGTAGATGAATTGCAAGCCCGTTATCCGTGGACGACATCATCGTGCCCCGCCAATGTGAGCTACGCGTCCAACTGCACAACCTCACCCTCAAGGTGGCTTACGCTTTGGCCTACCCCATGGAGTCGGGCCAGACATTCCACTGTAACCCTATACCCTAACATGATACCAATGTCACACCTCTTTTAGAACTTACCCAAATGAGTCCTTTTCTTATAGATGTATACCTTGCAACCGAAGACTCAAAAGTAAGAGATGTTGGGCCTTCGTCCCACTAGTAGTTCATATGAGGTCTTGTGAAGGAGTCGGTGGAGGTAGAGGCGGTTGATGGCATGACACGCCAGGTTGATGGCTTCCGCCCAAAAGACATCTTGCGCGTGTTGTACTGGTCAAGCATCGATCTTGCCATCTCTATCAAGGTACGGTTCTTCCTCTCCACCACTCCATTTTGTTGGGGAGTGTATGTCACGAGAATTAGTGCTTCACACCTAACTCATCACAAAATTCTTCCACATTTGTGTTAGTGAACTCGGTGCCATTATCACTCCTCACTTTTTTAATAAAAGAGTCAAATTCTTTTTGAGCTTTCAAAGCAAATCTTTTAAACACATCACCGGCAAGGGATTTGTTTGCAAGGAAAAATACCCAAGTGAAGCGAGAGAAATCATCGACAATCACATGACAATAAGAATTACCGCCTATGCTCGCATAGGTAGTTGGGCCAAACAAATCCATATGCAAAAGTTCAAGTGGTCGGGATGTAGACATAAAAGTCTTAGTCGGATGAGAATTAGCCACTTGCTTGCCTGCTTGGCATGAGCTACATAAACGATTTTTCTCGAATTTGACATCCTTCACTCCAACAACCAAGTTATCTTTAAAAACCTTTTTCAAAGTGCTCATTCCAACATGTCCAAGACGTCTATGCCACAACCAACCAAGAGTGGTTTGAGCGATAAGACAAGTCTTGATTTGAGAAGTTTCACGGTTTGAAAATCAACCAAATATAAGTTTTAAAACCGGGTGCCTTCAAATGCAACACTTTGATCCTTAGTGGAAACAACACGAACTCCGTTGATCGAAAAGAAGCAATCAAAACATAAATCGCACACTTGAGCAACGGAGAGGAGATTAAAGTTGCAAGCTTCCACCAAGAGCACATTAGAGATGGATAGGTCATTGGATATTGCAATTTTACCTATACCCTTTACCTTTCGCTTGGAGTTATCCCCAAATGTGATCTTGTGTTCGGGGTCCCTCTCCTTCTCTAGTGAGGTGAACATACTTGAGCTACCGGTCATGTGTTGAGTACAACCACTATCGAATATCCAATGCCGGCCACCGCTCTTGTAGTTCACCTACACCCACACAATCAAGCTTGGGTTTTAGGTACCCAAGACTTCTTCTTGGGTCCTTTTGAGTTAGTCATCAAGCATTTGGGCACCCAAATAGCCTTCACATCTTTCCTTTCATTGGGTGCACCAACATATTTAGCATAGGTAGAGCCATTCTTCCTCATAAGCATGTAACTAGCATTAAGCACTTGAGTTTTAGACATGAATTGAGAAGATTTTGCGAGAGGACAAGCAATGGCTTTATGTTTCTCATTTTTACATATGTGGCAACGAGTCCCTCCCTTAACAAAAGTTAGCTTGGGCTTACCCCAACCGCCCTTGGGCAAATCCCCGGGATGAAATCCCAAACCGTGCTTACCCAAGGTATACCTTTGCTCCCGAAGCAACTTGTTAAGAGAGTTGTTCCCCACAAACAATTTAGCCAAGTTAGAGTCTAGTTGCTCAATTCTATCCTTAAGAAGCAAATTTCCTTAACTAGCTCATTAGCACATTTAGCAACACCACAAGTACCAATTGAACAAGCATTTTCATTTCGAGAAGTAGCACTAGTGGGTGAAGATGAGCTAGCATTGGGTGTGATCGTGGGTGACAAGTTAAAGGATGTGTCATGAGATAAACTAAGTGATCCATCTATAGTGTCAATCAAATCACAAGTCACACCAACATTGCATTTTTCAATTGAGCAATCAAGCGGAGTTTCAACATTAACATTAGAGCTAGTAAGTTTGTTTTCTAGAATTTCAACTTGCAAATTTAGAGCTTCATAGTCATCTTCTAGAGTCTCATGTTTTTCAAGCAAATTTTCAAATTCATTCGCAAGCTCTTTATGCACTTTCACTAGCTTTTTTCTCTTAGACTTTTCCTTCTCTAGAGCATTATTCAAATCATCAATCAAAAGTTTAAGCTCACTTCTAGAGAGGTGCTCATGTGTTACCTTCTCCTCTAGTGCCATAAAACACATGGGAGGTGAGGGGTTGTCAATGGCGACTCCGGACACCTTAGTGTTTTTATTGTCGGAGGAATCCGCCCAAGAGCCCTCGTCATCGGTGATCCATTCTCCAATCACCTCTTCTTGTACATTGGCGGTGAGACAAAGCTTTTGCTTAGGAAGAGCCGGAGGAGCATTTTCCTTGATCGCAAGTCCGGCTAGTCCATGAGCTCTAGTGTCTTCTTCTTCGGAGGATGATTGTGAGGACGATGAGCTTGAGCTATCTTCCTTCTTGGTCTTTTGTCCGGCAAGAGCCTTCTTCTTCTCCTTTGATTTGTGTTCGCTCTTGCGGTAGTGACGGTACTTTTTCTTGTCATCATCCTCATCTTCTTCTTGATTCCTCGCCTTGTGCTTGTTCTTTTTGTTTCTTGAACAATCCGTCGCCAAGTGACCCTTTTCTCCACATTCGTAGCAACGCATCTCGGAGATAGGTCTTCGCCTTGAAGAGGATGATCCGCCGCGGAAGCTCATCTTCTTAATCAACTTTCTTGACCGCTTGACAAGGAGGGCCAATTCTTCAATCTCCGGAATTGCATCATCGGAGTCATCATCATCTTCTTCAACTTCAACCTTTTTCTTCCCACTTTTGGCTTTGGCGGAGAGAGCAATTGACTTGTTGAGTGGGGACTCTTCATTTTCAAGAAGTCGCATTTCATGTGAGTTGAGTTGCCCGAGAAGCTTTGTAGGTGTCATCTTCTTGAGCTTTGACTTAGATGCTCGAATTAAGGTCACAAGTGGATTGAAACTAAATGGCACAACATCAAGCATCTTCCGACAAATGTCAATATCTTCCAAGACCTTCTTCTCCGAACATCCGGCAATTTCATTGTCGATGGGGTTCAACCTAAGAAACATTTCATTAACACTTTCATTAGGGAGCATCTTGAATTGATCAAAT
Source organism: Raddia guianensis (assembly GCA_036346415.1). Classification (NCBI taxonomy): domain Eukaryota; kingdom Viridiplantae; phylum Streptophyta; class Magnoliopsida; order Poales; family Poaceae; genus Raddia; species Raddia guianensis. The sequence goes on from CM070534.1 coordinate 34,846,458, forward strand.
CTTTTTCTAGCACGAGATAGCTTCTCCTTAAGCATCTCGGCACTACCAACATGAATTTCACTAAGATGCTTCCAAATGTCATAAGCTTTAGTGAGATTGCCAATGCTATCAAAAACTTCGGAAGACACACTAGAAAGTAAAGCATTTCTAGCAATGGCATTAAAGCGTTTGTACTTAGCATGAACTTCATCAAAAGCAATTGTCCCGGCAGGAGGGTCCGGATAGCCGGTCTCACAAGCGACCCACACATCATAGCTAAGTGCCTCTAAGTAACATTGCATCCTAATTCTCCAATAGTTGTAGTATGTTCCATCGAAAATAGGAGCTTTTCCAATTTCTATCCTAGGCCCCTCTTGAGCCATCTCCTAGCGGTAAAGCTAATACGGGAGAACCTAGATGCTCTGATACCACTTGAAAGAGGATCCTAAGGCATATAGGGGGGGTGAATAGGCAATTTTAATTTTTCTTTGATTAATTGTTGATTAAGCATCAGATTAATAGTGACCCAATCCTAGTGTCAATTGATACGCAAGCGGAAGCGATAAACAAGTTAACAAGCAACTAAGACATGGCATCACAATCAACACATTCAATGCAATGGTAGTAAGTGCGGAAAGTAAATAAGAGGCGACACGGTGTTTGTTTGACCAAGTTCGAGTCAGAACTCCTACTCTTCGTTGAGGCTACCCTTGCGCAAGGACCGGCTCGCCTCGAGCCTCACGCCTCACTTACTCCCTGTAGTCGTTCCGCCACTCCGCGAGGTGGACTCACACCCGTACACCGACTCAAGAGTAGCCACACGCCAAGGCCTACTCTCAAGCCCACGCCCACGAAGGATGTCTTCAAAAGTAACAAGCCAAACGCCCGATCATGCCGGATCAAGGACTTCCATGAAGCTCGGTATTGGGGTTTTATGAATTTGTGGCTTTTTGATGATTTTGTGGGTGGAGGAATGGCTCTAGAACACCTAATTGATGAGTTATGGATATGGTAGGTGAAGTGGAGCAACAAACCTCAAAGTAGCCAGCCACTAGGTAGGTATTTATAGCCCCTAGAGCAAAACTAGCCGCTGCCCCTCGGAAGAGGACAAAAAGACTAGCCGTTAGCCTTCTACGGACGCCGTCAACGGGCACGGACGCCGTCCGACAGCCGCAATCGCCACAAAAATAGGTTTATCGGACGCCATCCGGTCCCTACCGGACGCCGTCCGACGACAGAAGGGGTCACGCAGCGCCGAAGCCACCGGCGCCCCTGCACGCCGTCCGACAATGAGAAACACCAAATTTGAACTTGATCGGACGTCGTCCGGTGACTACGGACGCCGTCCGACGATGAATATAAATTTGATTTTGGGCTGGTCTGACGCCGTCTGAATTACCAGACGTCCGGCTGTAATGGATTTACGCTAAAATGTTAGGGGAAATTTAGGTGGGTTTCTCTCTCTCTAGAGGTCTCACATAGGGATATTTGGGTATTTTTAGAAGAGGTGGACTACGAAACCGAAGTTCTCGAGAATTCATAAAGATCCCATAGTCCGAGATATTCAACCCTTTTGAAATCCGACGAAAAACAGAAATAAACCTAACTACTCCTAATCTATACGTGACCTCTTCTCTCGCCCGGTCACGCACTTAAAACCTTGGAGCAGCTCAGAAAATTGTCGACGCTTCAAAATTAGGGTTTATAAAAATCGCCGAGTCTCCGCTAGGGTTCCGAGAAGACTAAAAACCCCCTAGCCCTTTATATTAATTAATTTTGTCATCAATGCCACTAATAAAAATTAGGGCTCAACGATGCTCACAACTCAGCCTTGGTCAAAGAACCTTTGGAAAAAATAGCCGCTAGCGATTCCAACGGTAACTTCCGTCATGCCTTGATGAAAACAGTGACCGTTTTACCTAGCCGTTGTGGTAAAAACTAGCCGTTTTGTGACAAAACTGTTGCAGAGCTGCTCATACGGGGCTATAAAAGCACCTAAGTCGCCCGCGGCCAGCCACTTCTGCTCTCACGCCTTTCCTCTCCAAGCCCTAACTCCACCCACACTCAGCACCGAGCACCCAAACTCCACCACCAAACCTGCTCGTCCAACTCTGGGAACCGCTATGGCCAAGTTCGTAAGCTCTAGCACATCCGAGGAGGACTTGAGGGTTTGGGAGGAAGAGGGGCACATCGACACCGGTAGCTGGAGGCTGCCCAGAGAGGAGGAAACTCCGGAGCCGCTCGAGGGAGAGTTCGTCAGCTTCGAACAGTTCGCACTGTTCGGGTTGAGGTCTCCCGAGAGCGACTTCGTCGAGGCCTTCTTGAACATCAGTGGATTGGAGGTGGCGAACCTCAATCCGAACAGCATCCTCCAGATGTCCGTCTTCGCACACCTGTGCGAGGGCTATCTAGGCATCGATCCACCGGTGGGGCTGTTCCTCCACTACTATACAGTGACGAGGAGCAGCTCCGCCGCTTCGGCGCTGGGGTGCTACTACCTCAAGCTCCGGGCCACCGCCGACGACGCGCCGTACCCCCGCCCACCACTGCTCGACTCGATGGGCACATGGTGGACGAGGTGGTTCTACACCAGGCGGAGCGACGACAGCAAGCTCATCTTCACCGGGAAGGCGCCGGCGAAGGGAACGCCAATGCCTCAGCCGGAGATGACCGCCGAGGACTGGTACTTGACGAGGAAGACCGCCTCCCACATGAGCCTCGGGCTCACGGGCAGGGAGATCATCCGGGACTTTACAAATGACAGATCTCGTCCATTGCGAGAAGACCCTATCCTTCTATAAGATAGAGGGATGGGAAGACATCTCGAGGGAGAGCACAGGTAAGTGCCTTTAAGACTCAACCTTTACTTAATAGCTCATCCGAACAGGGACTAACAGGTTCTCCTGCTCGGGCAGACAAGCCAACCGACGCATAGGTGCCTGAGCGGGTCGACGCCATGCTGAAGGCAGCGAAGAAGGACGGCGAGGTCACCGGCGAGGTGGCCTATACCTGTCCGCGGAATGTGCTCGTCCGCACGACCGAGGTAATTGCTTGAACTTTGGTCCGTGTTACCGGATCCGCACCGTCGTTAAATGCTAACATCCGCTTCTCCAAAGCGCAGGAGGACCAACTGATCCTCGGGGGATCGTGGAAGAGCTCTCCGGGTCGGAGAAGGAGAAGGCGAAGAAGGGCAAGGCCAAGGTGGCCACAAAGCCCAAGGCAGCGGCCGAGCCAACGCGGAGCTCGCCACGCCATGGCCGCCTGCCCTCGAAGAAGCCCCCTGCTGCAACGGAGCGCGCCGAGCAAGCCAAACATGATGCCGGCGAATAAGCGGAAGCGTTGCCCCTCTCACTCGCCGAGCAAAGCGACGAAGAGATAAGGACATTGACCCTCTGGCTTAAGCGTTACGCGCAGGCTCACCCGGGACACGTGGCACGGCTGCATCAGGTCGCCGAGCAGAGGAGGCTCGAGGAAGAAGTCGCGCGCAAGGAAAAGCTTCTTGCGCTGCGAGAGAGCGCCACCACCAGGAGCTGAGTTCATCGCCACAACACCCAGGGGCCAAGGCGAACAAGCCGCTAAGGAGCCCCCGAGGAAGAGGCGGAAGGTTCTGGCGAAGAAGATCAAGATCAAGCCCTCTACGGCAGGTATGTTGTAATGAAATTTTTGTCTTTTACAATTCCCCTAACCGCACCAGGCTCAACCATTCTCTTTTTCATCAGCTGCCCAGGAGGAGATTGCCACGGACGACGTCGAGACGGCAATCGAACGGTCTCTGCTGCCCGAGCACCTGCACGGTGTGTTGCGGACAGTAAGATTGGCCAGCCTCAAGGACAAGCTGGCAGCGTGGAGCCTGCTCCCGCCAGACTCCTTCGACCAACTCGACGCGCTGAAGGGAGCGGTGGAGCGGCTGGAGGCAGAAGAGGCGGTAAGCAGCGCCACGGATGGCGGGGCCAAGGCAATGGCTCCGCAGGTTGCCCGAGGTGGGACCGAACAGGCGGTCCTACCGGGCACTTCGTCGCAGGGGCAGCCTGTCCCTGTGGCGACGGAGGTCTCCGGCGAGCAGGGTGAAGACCCTGAAGCCAAGGAAGGAGACAGCCATGAGCAGGGCGTACGAGTTACCCTGCCCGTGGAAGCTCCGGAGCCGCCGAGCGGAGCGGCACTGGCCCTGCCCAAGGAGGAGTGGGCGGAGGAAGAAGAGGAGAGGCAGGAGCGCGGGGGCGAGAGCTCGCCTGCCGTGACTGCCCCTAGGCTGGCACGTGCCCACGCGGGGAGGGTGAGGCGGTCAGAACGCCGCGCAGGCCTTATCCCGCACGGGCGAGGATTCGTGACCCACGGTCTCGAGGATCGCCTGCGCCGAAGTTTGAAGCGGCAACTTGGACAGGTAACCCTCAAAACCAAGACATTGTCTGTTCGGGCTGAAGTTGCCCAAGGTCTTAACTTGGTCTTCTCTCTTTCAGTTCATGGGGGCCACCATGGAGGACCTCGTGGAGGGAGTCACCGTGGAGCGCGCCGCTGTGATAGCGGGTTTCCGAGAGCATCTCCGAGCAAGGGGATTCGTGGGGGACCCCTCTGCACCAGCCTAAAGCCGAAGCCGGCTGAAGGCGAAGGTGAGGAAGCTCAAGGCCCGGCTGACCGAGGAGAGGCAATCCTCTAGAGCTCTCCGTGAAGAGGCCGAGGAGCTTCGCGCGCAAGTCGCGGGGGCGGACGTCGCGGATAAGGAACAGAGTCGCATGAAGTGGCTCGAGGAACAGCTCCACGACGTCGCGAGCAGCGAGTCAGCTCATGGCGTGAGGTGAAGGCCCTCAAGGCCCAGCTCACAGAAGAGAGGCTGACCGCCACGGAGCAACTCAAGGCCGCCGAGCAGCGGGTCAGTCAGAGCGAGGCTCTGTCCGAGGAGCTGCGTGCCAAGACCAAGGAGGTCGAGGCTCTCCGCGAAGAGGCTGCGGAGCGGGCCTAGCTCAGCAAGGAGGAAACTGATCGTCTCCGAGCTGAGGCCAAGGAAGGCTTCAAGGCGCAAGAAGAAGTCCTGCGCTTGAAGATAGAAATCGAGGAACTGAAGGAGCAGCTTGCTTCGAAGTAGAAGTAGGGTTGTACTCCTTGTACCTATAAACTTTTGAGCAATGCAATAAAGATACGACTTTTGCACAGCAAGGCTTACCTTTTCCCTGCAAAAAAGAGCAGTAAAAAGACAAGGACTAGCAGGAAACTAAGAGCAAAGGCATAACAGCGCTAGAAAGTTTTAAGCAAAACCGGTAGCATGCTTAGCCAAACTCCCTGCCCTCGTTGTGCAGCTGCTCGAGGACCAGAGTTTGCGAACTCGGACAGGTGCACAAGAGAAAGAGCGACGCCCTAGCCCCCGATACGGACGATGCTCGAAAACCTGAGTTTGCGAATTCGAGCACGTGCGTAGAGAGTTAGAGCGACACCCGTATCCTGATCGACTTATCTCAAAAACTGCTCGGCGACGTAAGTTAGGCGATTCCAAAGGTAACCGAACAAGGAAAGTGCCTCTGCCGCGGAGGGCTTACGAGAGCGGACTTTGCCAAGTGGTCGCGCTAGGCGGTAAGTGCCTCTGCCGCGGAGGGCTTACGAGAGCAGTCTTATCCGCGAGGTGAGAAAGCCTTTTTACGCAACCTTGAGTTGAGAGACTTGTTGAAACTGGATACGAGTAGGAAAAAATCCTTAAGATTGCGGAGCCGAGTGTTCGCAAGGCCGGGCAGCCATCAAGTGTTACCAGAGGGTAGTCGTAGAAGACAGAGATGTGAAAAGGGCCGCAGGGGGCCGCGAAGATTCACTTTTATTGGATTGAACTTTACATGGCAGCCCGAAAGACTTGGACGAACAAAGGCACGAAAAAAAGCGCCAAGCTAAGCAAACAAACGAAAGACCTACACAAAAAACTTACGAAGCTGGTCGATGTTCCAAGTGCTGGTCAGCTCTCTCCCGTCCTCCATTGCCAGCGCTTAATGGCCCGGGCGGCAGTGGGAAACGACCGTGAACGGACCCTCCAAACGGGGAGTTAACTTGTTGGCATTGGACAGGTTCTGGACACGGCGCAGAACGAGGTCGCCCGCCTTCAAAACCCTTGGTCGAACCGTTTTGGCAGCGTCGGGCGAAGATCTTGCCGGTAGCGCGCCATTCGACTTGTGCCCGCTCGCGTGTGCCTTCGAGGAGGTCGAGATCGAGTAGGCGCTTGCTCGTAGTCAACGGTTGACCGAGCTCGTCTTGAGGCGAACCGAGTACAATTTCGCGGGAGGATGGCTTCGCACCATAGACCAATTGAAAGGAGTTTCCCTGTTGCTACCGGCAGAAAAGCGAATCGCCCGAGGACGGAAGGAACTTCGCCAACCCAAGCCTTGTTGTGCTCGTGGAGTGCCGCGAACACGCCGCCGCTTGATACCCCGGACGATCCGTCTGCTAGCTCGCCGATCGCTCCATTGCTCGCGGATGTGCCACGAGGCGAACAGACCTTGGTGCCCACTGCTCGCAGATTCCCGAATAGCTCGCTCGAACTGGTACCGTTATCGGTGATCAGCTTATGGGGATCCCAAAGCGCGTGACCACGCTTGCTTTTGAAGAAGCGCATGTACCGCTTTGGCGTGAAGAGACGCACATGCTCGCCTCAATCCACTTTGTAAAGTGTCCATGGCGACGAGCAAGTGTGTTTAGCCCTTGTACCCCTTAGGAATGGGCCGAGCAGATCCGCACCCCATGTGGAGAAAGGCCAAGATGGGGGGATCGTTTGGAGCTCTTGGACGGGCTTATGTGCCTTCCGGGCGTGAAATTGGCAAGCTTTGCACTTAATCACTAAGTCCCGGGCATCTTGTAACGCCAGGCCAAGAATAGCCCATGCGAAACGCTTTGCCGACCGTAGTTCTCACGAAGGCGTGGTTGCCACAGCACCCTCGTGTATGTCCCTAAGAAGGAACACACCTTCCGCTGCGAGATGCACTTGGAGAGAACTCCCGAGCACCTCGACGGTAAAGGATGCCGCCCATAAGCTTGTATGGAGCAGCACGCCTTTGTAAGCAAGGAACGCCGGCCGCCTTGGCAAAGGTCCCATCCGCAAGATACCGGACAAATGGCGCTGTTCATCCGCAGACTACTCGATGACGGAGACAAGACCACTGCCTCGTTGCCTCGCTCGAGACGTGATAGAGGATTGTGGAGGTGCTCGACGAGCACCCTGCGAGCGGGTTCTCGTGAGGATCCTAACTTGGACAGCTTGGTCGCCAAGAAGTTGTCCTTCCTGGCACGAAGAGCATCTCGAAAAATCGAAGTGCCGCCCAACTTCCTCACTTCAACCAGTACCGCGCCATTGAGTCATCGCGCACCGATACTCCTTGTTGACTGGTTGATGACCACCGTGAATCTCCTTCACAATCGGCCGTTGGACACCGAGCGACTTGCACGCTAAGTCCCGCGAGGAGGGCCTCAGACTCCACAAATATTGTTAGTCGCCGCAAAGTGTAGTTGGATAGAATATCGAGTTGCTCTCCTTGAGGGAGATGAGAACGAATCCAGCCCGAGTTTCGAAAGACGCAAGCCATCAAAAAACATGGTCCAAAGGGGGTCATCAGGTTGCTCAGGAGCTTCCTAGTATTTGGGCGGGCAGGTCCATTCAACGACAAAGTCGGCCAAGACACAGGACTTAATAGCAGTTCGGCAAAGAAATGTAATATCAAATTCGCCGCCCATTGCCCATTTAGCTATACTGGCCGCCAAACTTTCTTGTTCCTTAGGATTTCTCCAAGAGGGAACTTGGTCGACCAGATTTGATGCTTTGGAAATAATGGCGAAGTTTTACGAGGACATGAGCAAGGCGTAGAGCGCTTCGGACCTCGTGGTAACGCCTTCGATCCGTGAAGCACCTCGCCACGTAATAGATTGGCCATTGGATGCTTTCCCTTTCCACCGCCAAGACCGAGCTCACCGCTTGAGGCATACAAACAGATAGAGTAAGAGCCGCCGCCGTGTTGCGGGTGGTCAAGACAGTGGGTTGGACAGTATTGCTTTAGATCTTAAAAGATCGATCGCCTTCCTCTCGTCCATTCGAAACCATTGTGCTTCGCAGAGCCTTAAAGAAGGGTAGCTCAAGTTATCTCGACGGAAATAAACCCTTTCAGAGCGACCATCCGTCCGGTGAGGCTCAACTTCCTTGACGGTAGTTGGAGCCTGCATATTTTCAATGGCCTCAATTTTTTCAGGGTTGGCAGAAATTCCCTGCGAACCAATTACATAACCGAGCAACATTCCAGATCGAACACCAAAGGTACATTTCTCTGGATTTAACTTGATTCGATGCCTGTTGAGATTTCGAAAAGTCTCGGCCAGGTATTTTACATGATCTGGAGCAAGCTTACTCTTTACAACTATGTCATCGACATAGACCTCCAGGTTTTTTCCGCGCTGTTCTGAGAAAGTCTTCTCCATCAAGCGCTGGAACGTGGCACCAGCATTGCGCAGACCGAAAGACATGGTCGTGTAGCAGAAAGTGCCGAAGGGGGTGATGAAGGCAGTCTTCTCTTCATCCTCGGGGGAGATGCTTATTTGGTGATAACCTAAGTAAACATCCAAAAAAACTCAAGAGCTGGGCATCCGCAGTCGCGTCGACCAGCTGGTCTATGCGAGGCAGCGGGAAATTGTCCTTGGGACAAGCAGCGTTCAGATCTGTGTGATCGACACACATCCTCCACTTGCCGCCTTTCTTCTTTACAATGACAGGGTTGGCCAGCCACTAGGTGTGATCAACCTCGTGGATAAAACCAAAGAATGACGAGCACTTACCAAGTCGATCCTTGATGATCCCCCGCTTGAAGTCCGGTGCAACGGCTTCCGCGAACAAAGTTTTTGTCCGCCAGACGGCCTGCTTGTGCTCGATAACCTCCCTTAGGACTCCGGCATATCGACGGCTCCTGTGCAAACACGCCTCGCATTAGCTCTGAGGAAGGCAATGAGCTCGCTTTCCTATTTGGGGTCCAGATTGGCCCCCAAATGAACTATCTTGGAGGAATCATCCCGAGACAGCGGAACTTCCTTGGTCTCTCTCCCGGTGAAGGAGACTTAGAAGGGCGCAGACTTAGTTCTGCGAGCTTCGGACCTCGAGGTGGAAGCTGGTCGACCAGGGCGAGGGACTGCTCGTCGCAATCGAGAGCAGCCTTGTAGTTGCCCTTGACCGTGATCACACCGTTGGGGCCCGGTATCTTCACGCAATGGTATCCATGATGCGACACGGCCATGAACTTGTCAAGAGATGGCCAGCCTAGGATCGCATTGTACGCGGAAGGGAAATCGACCACGTCAAACGCGATCAACTCCGTCCGGAAGTTGCTTGGACTGCCGAAGGTAACAGGCAAAACAATCTGCCCCAATGGCTGAACAGCTTCCCTCGGGACAATGCCGTAGAAAGGCATCGCGACCTCTTTAAGCTTGGAGCGAGGAATCTGCATCTCGTCCAAGACCTTAGCAGAGAGCAAGTCCAAAGCGCTCCCGCCGTCGACCAAAACACGGCCAACTCTAGCGTTGCTGATGGTCGGAGCGACCACCAGTGGGAGCCGCTAAGACTTGGTCATCCCAGTGGGACAATCCTCCTCAAAGAAGGAGATGGGGACCTCGGTCCACTTCATGGATTCGGGCTGAGGCTTGCCCTTTTCAACATTGTGGACCTCCCGAGCAGCTTCCTTGAGGCTGCGGCGAGAGGTATAAGCCGAGGAGCCGCCGAAGATGACGGCGATATGGTTCACAGGCTCTTGATATTCATCGTCATCCCGATCACCATCATCGGTTTGGCACTTGGCCTTACCGGCATCACCTTTTTCGGGCAAGGTGGGCATTGGGCCCTTGCCATTGTAGAAATCCTCGAGATTTGCAGCCCGTGTTCCGCAATGGCGCGATCATGCCCGTAGTTCCGTGGAACTTGCAATATCGGGTCACTTGACCTTTCTTGCCTTGGTTGCCTCCCCGGTGGGCTTCTTGCCCTTATAGTTATTGCCGGGCTTTTTCGCCCCATCCTGGGAGGAGGTGTGCGATCTATACCGCGACGGTGTTGTTCGCAGATCACCCTTCTTTTTCTTCCGGGATTTCTTGTCACCGGATTGTTGTGCTCTTCTTCTTCTCCTCCACACCAGTCGGGCGGCGCGCCCTTGTCGAACGCCTTTTTGTATCGAACACGCCTCGCCGCTGGCATAGCGGTCACCGCCTGAACAGGTCGTTGGCGGTCCAGTCTCATTGATTTCGAGATCTGGGTGATACGCCGTCGCGAACTCCGCTTTTAAAGGCGCGGACAACAGATTCGTCCGAGATGTTCGGGATCGTGTTGCGAATCTTGATGAAACGCTTCACGGTTGCGGAGGGTCTCTCCGCTCATCCGGATCATCCGTGCAGATCATCCTCCTTGCCCGACGCACGTAATAGCCTCCGAAATTAGCAATCGAGGCGCCACAAAGTTGGTTCCAAGAAGAGATGGAACCTTCCTCGCCGATTGAACACCACGTCCGAGCAAAGACCTCAAGGACACGGAGGTAATTAGCAATGACAAGCTCGTCACCTCCGGCCGCCATGATGGTCAGAAGGTAGATGGAAAGGAACCTCCGGGTTCTAGGTCCCATTGTATCTTTCCATGTGTCCGGCTTGAACTTTGAGGGCCACCGAACGAGCCGGCTCGTCGAGAAAGCCTTGCGTTCTCAAGGCGAAGACCGCCACCTTCCCTGCAGTAACCTAGCCTTGAGAAGACGTTGGTCCTGCTGGTCGGAGGAACTCTTGCCGAGCGGGAGGTTTCGCTGGAGGAACTCTCTCCGTGATAAGCCCCCACGCCCTTCCTCGTGGTCGCGACAACGCGCTCCTCGCGAGGGGATCCTCCGTGATCGTCGCGCGCATGCTTGCCCCTATGCTCGCGATGACTACAGGGACTTGGCGAGCGACGGCGACCACGGGCAGCTTGCTCATGGACAGTGGTCCTTCGACGGTGACGGCGGTCACGCGATCGATCGGATCGCCACTTTCGAATCCATCCGGACAGCTCACCGCTGCCGCCTCGATGATGCTTCACCTATAGACTTAAGGCCCTCGCCAATTTCTCAAGGTGAGTAGTTATTTCATCGCCACGAGGACGAGATTGTCCCGTGAGCGGATCTCGACACGGTTGCCGTGGCTCGAGCCGCTCCCGCTCGCCCCGGGGCCCAGGATTCCCGAGACATCCACGCCTTGCCCGACGGAGTCCGCACGGGGATTCTACCCGGCAGTGAACTTCGCCGGGTCTTGGCGAGGTGCGCGAGGCGGTTACGTCGCCGACGCTTATACTGGTCGCAGATTCGCGCCAGTAGTTTGGTTGATGGACTCGCTAAAAGTGCGGCGAACAACATCTTGCTCGCGAGCAGCTAATGCAGCCTCATCTGGATGCCGAGCAGAGTCGATCTGCTCGATCTCTCCGGCCGCCGGGACCCGCGCAGGATTCGAAGTCCCTGCGCCGGTCATGTTGACGACGCGGTGGCCGTGCGATTGCGCGCTAGACGGTGTCATCACTGTGTCGCCACAGGAGGAATCTACCGACATAGCCTTGAAATCTGATAGATCTAAACCAGCGTAAAGATCATCAGCTCCGTATTCATCGTCAATGACGGGAGCTTGACCTGAGACCATCTCCGGAGCGTATCCAGAAACTTCTGTCTCAGACACAACATCGATCTAGGTCGATAAGATCGATTCGAGCTGGCAGGGGAAGAAACATCCTGCCCTTCTGAGTCGTAGCCCTCAGGAAGAATCTCTGTATCGCTGACGGAGGTCGACATGTTCGATCTGCGTATCCCCACGGTCAGCGCCAGCTGTCGACGGTTGAGATAACGATCTCAAGTCGCTAAGGTTCTTTAAAAGTGAGATAGGAGACACGCCAAACAACCACCAACAACAACGAGCAGAGATGTGGGTTTTATCCTCGTTCAGGGCCTCTCGGAGAGATAATAGCCCTACGTCCAGCCTTTCTTATATATCAAGAGTGATTACAAGAGATGGCTCGACGAGACGAACAACTCTCGGCGAGATTATGGGTGTACCGGAAGCAATATGCGACAATGCAAAGAGTCTTGGCCCCCCTACACGCCTTAAGGGCCCTGTTTATATAGTGTAGAGCAAACCGACCTACCGAGGGAATATCGGGCCGGGCTAACTACGAACTCAACGTGCCAAATATATCCCGAGGCAGATAAGGCATACTCCTAGTCTTGGGGATCACGACTTCTATTCCAATCCGGGAAACCAACGTCCAGGTCTTCACGTAGCCGTGCAGGACTCCTGTCCGAGACGGACTCAAACACGATTCCTTGGCCATTACACATCATGCCAGCCAGGAAGCTGTCCGGCAAGATGCATATGGGCCAAATAGAACCTTCCAGGGAGCTGGGCCCTGGTAGGCTGTTTGATTGGGCCGTCAGGGAGTGGGCCATGGCAATGGGCCGTAATTTTATCCCCGACACGGCCCGATTATCCCTTGGCAGGTCGGTTTGCTCAGCACTATATAAACCGAGCCCCTACGGCGTGTAGAGGGTACGGTGGCATCCAATGCAAGATCGCATACTTCTGTACACACATAATCTCGCCAAGACCTGCTCGTCTCGTGGAGCTTCCACCTTGTAATCCTCTTTGATATAAAGAAAGGCTGGACGTAGGGCTATTATCTCATCCGAGAGGCCTGAACCAGGATAAAAACCCTGTGTCTCCCTGTTGCTCGTTGATCGCTGTTCACATAGCTCGGCAGGTCCTCTATCTCCCTTTCTCAAGAACCTTAGTTGACTTGGGACCCATATCCCAACCGTCGACAGTTGGCGCCGTCCGTGGGGACTTAGTAGATCAAGCCTGTTCGAGCGTGTCGAACTCTTTCAGCGACCAGGAAAATCTTCCTGAGGGCTATGACTCAGAAGGGCAGGATGTCACATCCCTGTCAGATCGGATCGATCCCTTTGATCTCGATCGTCTTCCAGATCTGGTTCCCGCGACGAGCTCCGTGCTCGGGGACTGGATCGCCTCGCGCCGGGCAGCTCTTCGCCCGGGGCGCACGTCTGGTCACCGCGACGAGCTCCGTGCTCGGGGACTGGATCAAAACACCTTCCGGATCAGCAGGAATCTACGAAACAAGTTGGCGTCCAGTACCTGCCCGCGAGCATCAGCGACCCGGTACGTTTCCAGTTTTTCAATTCCTTTCCTTAGCGGTGTTTTCCGTAAAACCTCGTTGGTCTTTCGCTCCCGTAGCGCTCCCCGCGTGCGAGCATGTCTTTTTATCTGGCAACGACCTGTACGGCTCCGGTTAACCGAAGCGGTGCGCTACCGAGGGAGTTCTGCCCACCGTAAGCCGATTCTCATCGCAACTGGCATGCCCACCGCAAGCCGATTCTCATCGCAACGGGCACTCCTGGCGTTGGTTCCACACCCGCCAATGCGACACCAACGCTACACGGGTCCACGTCCGGATAAGATTTCGCCTTGCACGTCTTGTCTGCGGCTAAGGTCCCATTCGCCTTCCCTGGTTAGCGGTCTTAGCCACAGCGGGCTGCACTTGCCCGCACACGTCTTTTTTATCCATGCTACGTCCTTCCTGGCACGGTAATCCGGAGTAGTGCGCCACCAACGGAGTCCTGCCCACCGTAAGCCGATTCTCATCGCAACGGGCAAGCCCATGTAAGCCGATTCTCATCGCAACGGACACTCCAAGCGTCGGTTCTGCACTTGTCAAGACAACGCTTACACTGTCGCAAGGAAAACGTCATGGGTAAAGCGTTGATTTCACGCGTTCTCTTGCGGCTCTGGCTGTATCGGGTTGTGGATAACCTCGCACCGGGTAGCTTTTCGCCCGGAGCGCGTGTCTGGTCCCTACGATGAGCTCCGTGCTCGGGGACTGGATCAACCTCGCGCCGGGCAGCTCTTCGCCCGGAGCGCGCGTCTGGTCCCCGCGACGAGCTCCGTGCTCGGGATCGGATTCACTCGCCCGGCAGCTTTTCGCCCGAGCGCTCTCGTCCTCGCGACGAGCTCCGTGCTCGGGACTGGATCAACTTCACCCCGGGCAGCTCTTCGCCCGGGGCGCGCGTCTGGTCCCCGCGACGAGCTCCGTGCTAGGGGACTGGATGGTCTCCTACCGGGTACGTCTTCGCCTGGTCGCACTTTCTGGTCCCTTTAACGAGCTCCGTGCTCGGGGACTGGATCTCTTTACCTGGTTCCTTTGACGAGCTCTACGCTCGAGGACTGGGTCACCTTTCCTCTCGTATGCATTGTCTGCTCCTAGCACACGATCTACTTTTGGGGGCACATTACATTCGCTCGAGAGCGCAATCTCTATTTCCTCGGGCAGGCTCTAGCCCGAGAGATGCTTCCCTTATTTCCGTGCATACGTTCCTAGGTATCTTCATACCTGGATGCCGCAACACGAGTCCATCTCGCGACTTGCTATGTTCATTCTCCTGAAAGATCTGATCTTACCGGATGCGGTGGTACGCTCTTCACTACCAAGAATCCGATCCCTCCTTGATGACGTTCAGCCTCAAGGAGATGATTCATCTCACTTAAGGCTCGAGTGCTCTGCTCGGACAGATGTATTTCCCTGTTCGACGCGACAGAGTTTCTCGGCACTGGGCGGGTTTATTCTGTCCCGAACAAGATTTGTTCGGTCGAACCATAACCTGTTCGGTCGCCTGTTGCACGTCTTTGTAGCAGGAAAAATACCCTCTTCGTGACTTAGAGTCTCAAGAGGAAGATCCCACTTTAGTGAGTCCTTCCACTTGAGTCTCGGGGACTAGCTGTCGGGGATAAAATCACGGCCCATTGCCGTGGTCCACTCCCTGACGGCCTATTCGAACAGCCTCCTAGGGCCTAACTCCCTGGAAGGTTATTTCAGGCCCATATGCATCCTGCCGAAAAGCTTCCTGGCTGGCACGGTGCGTAATGGCCTAGGATTCGTGTTTGAGTCCGACTCGAACAAGAGTTCTGCACGGCTACGTGAAGACCCGGACGTTGGTTTTCCGGATTGGAACAGACGTCGTGATCCCCAAGACTTGGAGTTTATCTTATCTACCTCGAGATATATTTGGCATGTATTGAGTTCATTACGAACTCGTGGTCAGCCCGGCCCGATTATCCCTTGGCAGGTCGGTTTGCTCAGCACTATATAAACCGAGCCCCTACGGCGTGTAGAGGGTACGGTGGCATCCAATGCAAGATCGCATACTTCTGTACACACATAATCTCGCCAAGACCTGCTCGTCTCGTGGAGCTTCCACCTTGTAATCCTCTTTGATATAAAGAAAGGCCGGACGTAGGGCTATTATCTCATCCGAGAGGCCTGAACCAGGATAAAAACCCTGTGTCTCCCTGTTGCTCGTTGATCGCTGTTCACATAGCTCGGTAGGTCTTCTATCTCCCTTTCTCAAGAACCTTAGTTGACTTGGGACCGATATCCCAACCGTCGACACAATTGGAGCAGCTACTAGAGGAGAAAGCCCATTTATTTTGAAGAAGGGATGGGAAAATGAAAATAAATTGACCGAGAAAAGAAAGTCCATATCTAAAAGAAGCATAATAACAAAGAGAAGTCATATAATACAAGTTGTACGACCCATTGGTCTGAATGTGCAATGAATATGACATTTAGGGGCACTGATGAAAGATTCGTCGCAAACCCAGTCCGACCAGCAACAGAAGAGAGCACTTAGGGTTTGGGCCCAGCAGACCCAGTCCGACGGCGGTCGGACCCGGTCCGATGAGCACTAACAAAGCAAGGCTTAAGTATTTTGAACATATTAGGATCTTTAGGTGAATGTGAAAGGCTTGCTGACTAAGAGAAGGCTAGGGATTTAAGTGAGGAAAGACTCAGCATGATCGAACCAATTAGAACCCCTTAAAGCATGGGCGACAAAAGTAAAAACCTAGCTACTTTTAAACCTATACATGACCTCTTCACTCACCCGGTCATGCTTAAATCATCGTAAAGCAGCTCAAATATTCGCCGAAACCTCGCTAGGGTTCCATGAAAGGACCAAGAACTCCCTAACACTAATCCTTAAATAAATATCTACGTCATCAATGTCACTAAAATAAATAGGGCTCAACGATTCTCACACAGGCCACGCTAGAACCGGGCCGCACCGAGCTGGTCACAACGGACTAAGCCGTGCCAGTGCCAGGGCACCGTGCTTAGGCCAAGCCTCGCTCGAAGCCGAGACGGGCCATTCCAGTGCACCCATGCGCTCAAGGTCGGGCTGGCCGCCGTGCCGCTCAGGCTGAGTCGGCCGCTGCGCCGAGCAGGCTGACACGCCGCTGAGGCCGAGCGAGGCCGCTATCCTGTCGAGGCTCAGGGCCAGGCTGCCGTGCCGCCGCGCTGCTCGAGGTCGAGCCGCCGGGTTGCCGCACCGCGCACCGCTCGAGGCCGAGTCGAGCCGACGGGCCGCGCCGGTCCGCTGGCCACGCCGGTCCGCTGGCCAAGCCAAGCCGCGCTCAAGGCCATTGGCCGAGCCAGGCTGCGCTCAAGGCTAGTCCGAGACGTGCTCGGGCCGAATCGGATCAAGGTTGGGGCCGCGTCGGGCCACTGCTGGACTTGCGCCGTAGGCCGAGTCATGGCCGGTCTCACGCCCCAGGGCGAGCCGCCGATGAACTGGAGTCCAAGGCCGAGTCTCAGTCGGTCTCGCGCCAAGGCCGAGCAGCCCACGGACTCGAGGCCGGGCCGTGTATCGCCGAGCTGTCTCCAGCCGCCGCCGGGGAGTGCCACGCCGTGCAGCCGCCGGGGCCTGCTGTGCTGCGCCGTTGCTGGTCGCCGTCGGGGCTGCCGTGCCGCCTCGCCGGGAGCCGCAGGGCGCTCCGGGCAGCTGAGCTGGGCACTGCCTGGGTGGGCTGCGCTACGACGCCGCGTGGGCTGCGTCGAGTCGCCGCGGGCACGCTGCGCCGAGCCGCTGCCTGCGTGCAGCCGAGCCGTCGCTAGGGCATGCTCCGCCGAGCTACCGTCGGCGAGCAGCCGAACTGCTGCTATAGGTGCACCGCGCCGCGCCCTGGCCTCCGCGTGCCCTAACCGACTAGATAAAGTAGCAAAGGATCATCGTGAACCCTAGATCGGTTGCATCCTTAAGGGTTCACGACGAACCCTAGAACGATACCGATCCCGAACCTGCAAACAAACAACGAACAAGACCGAATTGAACTACATACCGTTCTCCAAAACTCAAGGATGATTGGCTTGATTAGGGAACAGCGGTGATTGTCGTGTGGGACAGATCGACATGTTCCTAGCTAGACCCGCAGGCGTGACGAAGAGTCGACGCTGAGCCATATGTAGACGAGGTAGTCGTACAGCCGATGTCGTCGATCGATCCAACGCTGAAGAGCTTCGTGCTGATAATGTGTTGTGAAATAGCCGGTAGCGGCGGATCGACGTAGATGTAAACGTCGTAGCAGATACACAACGACACAAACACAGGGAGACAGAAGCACGGAGAGAGGAAACACATACGGTGTATGTATATATACACACACACTTTTACATTTTGCAAGTAAATGATGCCTCCGCGCATCACGCTGACACAGTGCCGGAGAGTCCGATGTCTGCAGATTCTCCTGCCCTTTTCACACGCACGCTCTGGACCTGAATACGAGTAGACTACTACTGTCAGCAGCTGAAGCCGCACTGGCACTAGCTCAGTCTGGAGCTTGTTGGTAGCATTTTCCCCTCGACCCTCGGGAGCCGGGCCTGTCTGCTGAGACTGCCATTGAACTCGGATCACGCTCCACCTCATCCAACCTTGAGTTTAACATGGTACTTTGACGGGTTCACACTTTAAATATGTTCCTTACATATGTGACGTGTAGGTATGGATACATTAGATAGGAGATAAAAAAAAAAGAGTTGAGATAGGATTGATGTTAAGATAAACTTTAAAAAAGAAGCCCTAAAATGTTTTTTAGATAAGTTTTTTCCCTAGATTCTCGGAAGCTAGGCCTGTTTGTATAGATTTCCATTTAAGGTCGGGCTAAGAGCTTAGACTTAGCGAGACATAGAGCTTGCATCAAGTCTTGAGCCCTAAACAATCCAATCTTGAGTTTAGTCTTGCCCTTGGGAATAATTTCACCTCAATTCATGCTTCATTTGAGCTGAAATAGGAAGCCCATCAAGTAACGGAGACTCATCCGATCTAAGCTTCAATCAAGTTTAAATTGAGGCAATCTTGAGCCTAATTGAGCTTAATCATATGAATTGAGGTGCTAAAAAATCAAGCATGCATTCTCAAACCTATCGTCGTCCAAACGTATAAATTAAGATATTATTTCTATCGAGCTAGAACTGACTCATCCTCAAATTTAGCCTGGTCATTTTCAGCTAAAACTATAAGTTAATCCTAAAAGTTATCATTTTTTGTACAAGCCAAATAATACATTACTTTAAGTTATTTTTATGGGGTTTTAAAGGTTCTTCTCATAGTTTTAAAAATACTTTTTATAATTTTTAGACTCTCTGAACCCTGGTAAGAACATTTTTAGATTAAACAAGGTCTGATGGTTAGTCAAATGTCATCTAACTCGAGCTTAAACCTAAGAGCATCCCCCAGTAGTCTTTCTATAAGAGCATCCCCAGCCAGAGCTGCATCCCGCTGCATCAATTGCGAGTTACTATAGCTACGAGCGGGAAATTCAAACGCAAGACATAGCGGAAGCTCCCCCACGCTGCAAAAGTCGCTAGTTACTGTAGCTACAGTATTTTACAGGGCACTGATGTAGTACTAGTTGGGCATGCTCTAATAGTATAGCAGATATAGAGAGGTTGCTGAAAAAAAAAACAAATCTTTTAAAATGTAGTATAAATTATGAATGAATTTTAAAGTATGAATAGCGAACACCTAATAGTGTTTTAGAGAAAAGATGTAGAAGGATTGTTAGAATGTTCTAAGATAAATCTAAACCGATCAAGCCCCGTAGAGACTCGGCCCAGATCTAGCCCACGAAAAAGATGGCAATCCTGAGCCGATCGAGCGGGGCGCTCGAACTGATAAATAATTCTGAGCAGAGGGAGAGAGATGTGAATATGTGATCATGTGAGTTAATAACGACTAAAATAAAAGGAAAGCTGCGTGTGGGCAGAGGGCGCAGCTAGCCCACGAGGAAACACAGGCTCTTCCAAAGTCAAATCACACACTGGCGCACGTTGAAAAGTACGTCCCTTCCATTGTCCTCTTCCTCGTTTCGCTACGGGCACGGTCCACGGGTACCACGGCTGCTCCACGCCACTCGCCAAAAAATTTAAGGCCCGGTTAGTAAAATATTTTAAAAATAGGAATCGCTAATCATCAGTCGACTGATATCCGAGGGGATTTCAGTCGGCTGAGCACTTACCCGCGCGCCGTCGGCTTCATCCACTCCGGGACCGTCCGCCGCCGTCTTCCTTCCCTCCGGCGACCTCATCTCTCGTCGCCGCGCCGCCAAGGATTCGGATTAGGGTTTCAGTGGGGTTCGGGTTCGGGCGCCGCTGGGCTTAAAGGGATGGCCGGCGCGCAAGCGGCGGAGAGTCGAGGACGGGGATGGCGGTTGGGGCGGGGTGGCGGGGTGAAGACTACGGCCGGTTTAGGTTAGGCGGTCAGCGGGCGGCAGGAGGTCGAGAAGCAGGCGGCTAGGCGCCGCCGGGGAGGAGGAGCGCGAGCGTAGACATCGGGCGGGGGGTGGAGAGGAGAGGAAAAGGGGAAAGTAAGAGAGAGAGGGGAGGCGGGTCGATCTGGCGCTGATTGAGATCCAACGGCCCAGAAAATCGACTGATAGGTACGGAAAAAGCAATCGACTGATAAACAAACAGTCCCTTTTAAAATAGGATTTTTTTTTCATGAGTGCCATTATAAAGTTACGATACTTCAGAAATGCCATTACAAAACGCGTATTGTTATTAACGCCATTATTTCTGCAACTATATATCACCCATGCCATTTTCGGGTATTTCGGAGGATTTACGACGTACAATAAATCAAATACGATCAAAATACGTTTCTGACAGGCGGGGCCCGCATGTCATCCTCGTCTTCTTCATCCTCCTCCTTCCTCTAACTCTCCCCTTCTCTCTTCCTTCTCCATGGCCGGAAAAGCAAGCAAGGGGCGGCGGCGGACGGCGAGGTGCAGGGCGAAGCTCGTGCATGGCAGCGGCGGCGGCGGAGCTCGTCGAGACGGCAGAGCTCACAAGACAAGATGGCGGCGCTGACGAGCTCGAGAGGCGGCGAAGCGGCAGCGGCGCAAGCAGGCAGAGGCGGTCAGGGCGACGGAGGAGCTTGCGGCGACGACGGAGTTTCAAGGGCGCGGCGACGGAGGCGGCTCATGGAGGTGGCAAGCTCAGAAGCGGCGACGGAGCTCATGGCGGCGACGGTGGAGCACGGCACGGCGGCTTATGGAGGCGGCCGGCGCGGCAAGCTCACTGTCGGCGTCTCGGGAATCGCGCCTCTGGCAGCAGCTGGTCCACGGACCGCATTTAATTTGTAGTTGGTGTGAGGCCCAACGACAACCCTTCTCAAGCGGCGGGTGGCGGCTAAGCCTTCGGAAGGTTAGGGCGCGCGGTCTTCCCGACAAGGGCCTGTGCGACTAGATGATCCGGCATGATCCTTCAGATCGTGGGGAAGACAGAGAGGAACGATGCAAACCGTGGAGATACAAGTGATTTACCCTGGTTCGAGCCCCCACTGCCGGGTAATAGCTCTACTCCAGTCTTGTTGACTATATGGCGGAAAACAGTACAGAGGCGCCGGGATCGGACCTGGAGGCGCCGATCCCGAGCTTACAGTGGTGACGGCTAAAGGCTAAGGCTACTCGTGGAGGAAGCTTCGGATGCCAATGTTGCTTGTGCTCGGGCCAGGTGGGATCGGATCAGGGATTTCGGGTGTTGAGTTGGCCGCCCCCCGCAATGTCTAGGAATCCTCCTTTTATAGGCGCCGTGGGCCGCCCGAGGCTGATACGGCGGGCCCCGCGCTGGTCTTTGCTTTAGTGGCGAGGTTCTTGTCTTGTTCTAGGGTCCTGTCGGGTATCGAGCCTACAGAGAGAAGCTGGTCGGGTTAGTACTGAACACGTGCTTGTCTTGACATGCCTGTTCAAGGGGGGAACTTCTTTAGAGGGAAAGCACTTTCCCTTTATCCCCAATATGGCCTTGATCGACCGAAGCCAGCTCTGCGCCACCTGTTGGGGGCGTCACAGAAGCGTAAATAACCATCTCGCCGCCGCCAAAGAGGGCAAACGACAAGACGGATCGTTCAGACGCATTTCCCGGCCGGGGTCCCCGGAGATAAATGCGCTTCCGGCTAAGTCCGGAGAAAGCATGGCGGGCCATGACAGCTTCGCCACCGCCCACGAGCGAAGCGGATCACCGAGGATCTTCTCCTGCCACGGATAGCCCGGAGGGACACGGTGTCGCACGGGTTTGACCTAGTCAAGCCCGAGACGCCGCAAATGAGTCAGCGGCTACAGGTACGGCCGGAGCGGCTCGCCTCGTCCTCTCGTTCAAGTGGTGGGCCGATACGGGATCGGCCCAAGGCCTGCTTCAAGGTGGGCCGTTTGTCAATCACCAACAGCCAGCCCCCGAGCCTCGAGCGGGTCGCGTAACGAGCCGGTCTGAGGTTTAAAGAAGAGGGAAAATCCTCACCATGCGCCACGCGGGAAGATTTGGTCCGGGGGCCGGAGTCCTAGGCATTGAATTTGATCTGACAGGAAAACGGAGCGGCTACCTTCCTTTTTGGACACGACTCCCACGGCCTCCGCCCTTCTTCTTAAAAGGCGCTTTCGGGAACTCCTTACCGCAGAATCATCCCCTTGTTTTTCCTTTCTTCGCCTTCTCAAATTCAACTTTCTCCTCGCCTTTATTTCTCGCCCCGCCGCCATGGTTCTCATTGGAGACAGCACCCTGACGAGGGAGAGGATGAAAGAGCTGGAGCGAGACGGCTTTGTGAAGCCGGGTTCGTGGAGGCTCCCAGGCGCGGAGCAAGAGCCAAGGCCGGAACCCGACGAGTTGGTATGCTTCGAGAGCTCGGCCATCCGTGGGTTTCAGCGTGTAATCTCAGCCCATCACCGACTTTTTGCCTTCACGGAGCCGAGGCCGAGAACATGTCCCCCAATCCTATGTTCATCTCACAATCTTAGATTCCTGTGTGAGGCGATCTGGGTTCGCCGACGGTGAGCCTCCTCCAGCACTTTTTCGAACTAAACCCGGTCGGCCGCCGAGTGGGCAATGGCGGGGTTTTCTACTTGACCGCGCCGAGCCCGGGAGCCAACAGACTCGAGTACGAGGTGAGGACGAAGGTCGATGGTTGGGCCCGCGGTGGTTCTACTGAACCGCGGGGCTCGACCTGAATACTCAGCGCCACGGATACGCCAATCTTCCAAATGAGCGAACCCAAATGGAGGATCAAGCCACCGAGGTCGACATTAAAGAGCTCGCCAAAGACGGCTTGACGGGCTACGAGGTCGCCGCTGGCTTTTGTCCGACACCGGATCAGTCCATTGGGCGCCGCTGCGCGCGCGTCGGCGACATGGATGGTTGGGAGGATCCCGACCGACTTCCATGAAGGTAGGCGCGAGCCGCTTTTGCGTCTCTTCTCGAGTTGGGATACGCTAATTCGTCGCCAGACCTTGCAGGTCTCTCAAACCGCGAGGTCGCGCGGGTCGCAGGAATGTTGCTACCCTTGGACAAGGCTCCCCGCCGCATACGGCTTGTGAAGGACAAACTGTCCGAGGTAAGTGCCCAGCAGGTATTCGATTGAATTTCTCAACCGTGCGCGCCCTTGAGGTTTTGATGAGGCGCACCTTTTGTTCTGCAGCGGACGTGGAAGATGGTTGGGCAGACCGCTCAGGCCGCGGGCTCGAACAAGGGGCCCTCGCCGGCGGGAACGCCGGTAGCATCCGGCGGGGCGCCGGTCCCGTTGCCGACGGCGAGTAAGGGAAAAACGGCGCCTCGAGCGGCCACGGCGGGCTCAGCACAGGCAGGTTCAGAGATGCACACGAGAAAACGCGCAGCGCCCGCGCAGGTGAGCTCCCATTCTCAATATGGGTTGAGTGTTAGGCACCAGCGGCCCTTAAGTCTTCATGCCGTGTGGGTTCAGGGCGCAGCGCCTACGAAGAAGAGGAGGACGTACCAGCCAACTCCAGACAGCGACGATGAGGAGGTTGTGCGGGTGTCGAGTCCGCTGCCGGCAACGGCCCCACGGCGAGGACCCACGAGGAAGGTTCCTGCAGGGCGCAAGGGAGCGGCCTTGCTCACCTCGAGCCGCGTTGGCGGCCGGAGATGAGCTCTTCTTCGCCCCACGCCAGGTGTATGAAGACACCGAGCTCGAACCGCGTAGAAGTTTCGCGCTACATGCTACCACCTCTTTCGTGTCGACCGCCGCGTTTTTGTCGCAGCGGCGCGCAAAAGTGGCCACCGAGGTGCTGCTTCCTTCCGCTGAGGCCGTGGCGGCTGAAGACGAGCCGGTCGAACCTACAGAGGAGTGCCTTTGCTGCAGCAGCTTGGAGGCAGCCGGGCTTACTAAGGACGAAACGGCGGGCCCAGAGGAATCAAGGCCCAGATAAGCGCGAGTAGAGAGGCGCCGGATCGGGCGGAGTCGAAGGGCAAGGAGCAGCTGACCTGCGGAGGACCAAGCTATTGCTTACCGGTGGCGGTGCTGGACGCTTCTGCGGAGATTGCGGAGACGGTGCAAGTCATCATCGCGATGATCTGTGGGATTACGCCTTGCGCTGCGGAAGGGTGCATACAATGTGGTGGTGGCCAATTGACCGCAGGGGGTTGCTGATCATTTCAAGACCCCGGGAAAGCGCTTCAACACCGATCGGGCGAATGCCGTTAGTCAATTGACTGGCCGGTCCGCTGCATTAACGCCGGACGGATGGACAAAGGTAGTGATGCTCAGCCAGGCCCCGCTTAGCATCTCGCGGGCTGGATTTCCGCCACCCTGCATGGGTGGAGGAACGAGATGCCGCCAGTCGGGGAGGCTGGTCGAACAGATCGCCACGTTCAAACCCCGCCCAATTCCCGGGCTAGAGGATCCACACGAGCTCGTGGCGGCTAAGTGGACGGTGGACGAGCTAAAGGACGCGTTGATAAGGGCTCGGGCTCAGCTTGGCGAGGCCGTGCTGGCCGAGAGGCGGCCATCGGGTCAAAGGCCGAGCTGGCGGCCGTTAGAGGATGCCGAGAGAAGAGCAACCGCGCCGGGCGCCACTTTGCTTCCACTACGCTGCCGGCGTTGCGTGCCTTGCCGGAGGGAGGTAGCGAGGAAACGGTTGGCTGCCAACCCTTGGCGCTGCGGGAGGCCCGCGCCTCTGGGCTTGGCGGGAGTGCGCGCAGCATCATCGCGGCGAGGACGTGGAACATGCTCGCTCATACCAGAAAGGTGGTGCCTTGGCCCCGCCTCCCCGCTTAAGTCTTGAGTTTCTTATGTTTTGACTTGGTTTTTCCTGTTCCAGCTTTACACGCTTATCGCTGGCTCGTCTTTGCTGATGGAAGCGATGCGCGGCGGCGAAAGTGAGGATGATGCGGCGAGGATTGAGCGCCTCCGCCGAGCTATCGCAAGCCCGGCTCAGTAAAATGCGCGACGAAGCTCACCGCTAAGGTCGACGCCGTGCCACGGCGCCAGATCACCGAAAGCTAGCAGCCGCTACCGAGGACAAAGGCAGGAGAAGGAGCAGGAGGTCACGACGAGGTTTGCTCGAGCTCGGGAGGTGGAGGAAGCCGTGAAGATTCAAGCCCAGGCGGCTCGCGAAGAAGCGGACAGGGCTCGGATCCTTTTTGACGAGGAGTATAAACGCAGAGAGGCGGCCACAACGAGCAGCAATTTGCCAAGTCCGAGCATAACTCCATCGTCAAGGGTCTTGAAGAAACTTGCAGCAAGCTCAGGGCGGAAAGTACCACGTTACGCGAAACTGGGGCGAAGTCCGCAGCAGAGTCGGAAGCCTTGAAAAGACAGAGGGAAGAGCTCGCCGAAGCCCGGGTCAAGCTACGCCAGGAACAAAACGATATGGCCGCACTAGCCATAGAGTTACTCCAGGCGCAGACGCGGATCCGAGAGCCATAGAGTTGTAGTTGGAAGACATGGCTCCAAGCCCTCTTTCCCTTTCTCGCCTGCTCGCTCTGCCTCTGCTCGGGTCTGGAGCTCTCTGTTTTCTATCCTAAGGCAAGCGCAAGCAAGGCGTAAGGGTCACGCGACGTGCCACGCCCCGCTTTATAGGCCGGCAGCTGCACAACGTCCTGTTGCGCCGCGGGCTACCCGAAGCGTCGCTGCGCGCGAAGAGATGGGTAATTAAAACCCACTACCCAAGCTGGGGAGACGCGAGCGCACGCGCCGTCTCGTGGAATACCTACCGCGCCAATCGCCGCGCGACACGTGCCTCGGCCCCGCCGTCAGTGGCAGGGGAGAAATCATTACGGGTCAGAGCCTACCGTATAGGTGTGGCCCAAGTTAGAGACGAGTGCGTGAACCGGCGCGGGCGAGGCCGTGCTGGCCGAGAGGCTCTCACGGCCGAGACTCGGCGATGCTCTCACAGCCCGCCACGTGGTTTAGGCCGAGTGCGTGAACCGGCGCGGGCGGTTTCGCCTCCGTATCTGTGCCAAGCCAACCTGTACTTCCCGTCGCCAGATACACCGTCTTTGCGCGCGTAGTTCACGAAGACGTGCGACTTGACATGATAAATAAAGAGAAAATGGCTACGCCTTTCGCCACCACGACACGCAATGTTTTTCCGATCGACGGCGCTCAAGGAAAATGCATAAAAGTATATGGCGCAGAGCCCGGAACGGTGGACGGGTCAAACTACGGCCCGTGCTGCAACTTGAGCCCCTCTAGCTCGTTCTCTAAGTCTCGGATCCGTAATGATTTCTCCTCGCCATCGACGGCGGGCCGAGGCACGGTCGCGCGGCGACATGCGGTAGGTATTCCACGAGACGCGCGGCGCTGCCTCCTCCAGCTTTTGGGTAGTGGGTTTTAATTACCCATCTCTTCGCAGCAATGACGCTTGGTAGCCAGCGGCGCAACAGACGCCAGTACCGCCGCCTATAAAGCGGGCGTGGCACGTCACGTGACCCTTACGCTTGCTTGCGCTTGCCTTAGGATAGAAAAACAGAGAGCCTGCACCAGCGAGCAGAGCAAGAGCGAGCAAAGAAAAGGGAAAGAGGGCTTGGAGCCATGTCTTCCAACTACAACTCTATGGCTCGCGGAGTTAACTCTATGACAGGAACAAGACGCGCGTGCATTCATGGAAGCCTTGTTCGCGGAGCCAACCGCCGCTTCCTCCGTCGCCGATCCAGCCAATGGGAGGAGAAGGAGGTCGTGGGCCCGCCGCCCGTTCTCTGCTGCGCGGCTCCCGCCCATATTAAGTTGCGCATTGGCGGCATATGCCCAACTTCGCGCCGACGAGGAGATGGCTAAAGCGCTAGCGGTCGCCCGGTCGGCGGAGGAGGATGAGAGAGACGCGGCGGCGGCCAGATTGCCAGCCGATGCAGCGACGCCGCCAGATCGGCGGCAAAGGAGGATGCTGCGCTGCTAGCCGTGGTCGGAGGAGGCGGCCGCGCCGCCGGTCACGGCGGAAGAAGAGGTTTCTAGAGCCCGTGGTGGAGCGAGAGGAAGTTCCACCGCTGGGTCATGGCAGAGCGTGGATTGGGGCGATTATGAGGCCATCATCGCAGCGCCGCCCCGCCGCCACGGATTTCACGAACTATCGCTAGCGGAGGAGGCAGCGCTTAGACGCCGGGGCTATCAATGCCCGCGCCGGGAGGGGCCGAGGCGATGGCGGAGTCGTCTGCCAGACCGGTGAGTGTGCAGGGCGATCTGCCCCGGCCGGCGGCGGCGCCACCCGAAGGCCGACCCTCTCACCAAGACTGGCTTGTGGAGTCGCTGCTGCCGCCGGAAGGGTCCAAGGCTCACTGCTCATCGCCAGCGCCACTTGGTAGGCGTGCGAGGGATCAGAGGATTTGGGCGCCGCCAGAGGTGTAGTGGCGCGCGCGCCTCTTTGTGGTAGACTAGGAGCCCGTCCTTCTTTTGTTCTTGTAAGATCTTCCAATTGTCGAAATGCAATTTCTTTTGGGAAAATCCCATCGTCTTTCTCCTGCTTGCTTGTTCGCTTCTTTTTCTGTTCGAATTTGCGAATCCCGAAATGGGAAAACAGAGAAACTAGATGAACAAGGAACGAAGTCCTGAGACGAACTTAAGAAGTTTAGGCAAACGGATTGCTTTAGAAAGGTTGTTTTGGTGCGCTTAATCATCCAAATTTCGGCGGGCAAGTCCAAGTGCAAACTTGGAGTTGGGCGCGGTCTAGAGACTAGAGTGATTTAGAAAAAATCGCGCGAACCCTAGCCCCCGAGCTTCGTTGGGCTGCGCGACGATGCGGGCCCGGTGACGCTGAGGACTTAGGAAAAAGAAAAACTGGGCGCAAGAAAGCCTTCACCGAAAGGCCGCGCCCAAGTTAGCCATCCGAACGAACTCGACGTGGGCTTCTCGCACCTTTGGGCATCGGAATTCCACATTGCGCGAGATTCACTGGGGTGCGAGAGATCGGCTTATCCCGTCGTGGAAATGCTCCGGAATGCTTTATCCTTAGCCTTCAGGCTTTTGGCCACGGGCTTGTTTGAAATG
Source organism: Raddia guianensis (assembly GCA_036346415.1). NCBI lineage: Eukaryota > Viridiplantae > Streptophyta > Magnoliopsida > Poales > Poaceae > Raddia > Raddia guianensis. The sequence goes on from CM070534.1 coordinate 34,874,033, forward strand.
GTTAAGACTTGGACCAACGTGACTCGCGAATGGGGGAAAGGTTTTTTTTTTCTTCGGGTTGAAACGAATTGAAATGAAGGAAACTTACGACCTGATTAAGCGTAGAAGCGTCGCAGGAGGGAGATGTTCCATGAGCTAGGGAGCTCGTTCCGCCCTTGTCGACAAAGGCGATCGAGCCCGTCGTCTTTGCTACCGACTACTTTGTACGGTCCCTCCCACTTGGGCCGAGCTTGTTGGAGCCTCGCAAGGTTCAATCGTCGAGAACCAGTGTCTCCCACCGCAGGTCCTCGTGTACGCTTTCGCGCAGCGAACGACGCAGGATCACCGGTAGGCCGCACCAAGTAGGGATTGCTCACGGCGCGCCTCAAGTAGGTCGAGGTCAAGTGCCGCCTCGCCGCTGACCACGGTCGGGCGTAGTCAACGCGATCGGATCCTAGTCTCATCTCTGCTGGGAGGATCGCTTCCGAGCCATAGACCGCCGGAAAGGAGTTTCTCCCAGAGTCTACTGGTCGTTGTCCGGACCGCCAGAGGATCGACGGTAGCTCATCGATCCAACCTTGTTGTTTGGCCTTGAGAGCGTCGAGACTCGCTTTTGATGCCTTGACTAATCGTCTGTTAGCTCGTTCAGCAAGGCCCGTTGCTCGTGGGTGGGCCACAGAGGCCAAGGCGAAGCTTCATGCCGATTTCTCGCGAATCGTTGAACTCCCACTTGTGAATTGGGTGCCATTGTCAGCGATGATTCTGTTGGGCACGCCAAACCTTGCGACGATGCTTCGGAAAAAACGCACCGCGGCGATTGCAATGATGTTGGAGACCGGCTCGGCCTCAATCCACTTGGTGAAGGTGTCGATGGCTACGAACAAGTACGTTTTGCCACCAAGACCTTTGGGGAACGGTCCTAAGAGGTCCATGCCCCAAACCGCGAATGGCCACGCTAGTGGAATGGTTTGCAGCTCATACGCGGGCTGGTGCGTCATCCGCGCATGATACTGGCAAGCTTCGCAGTGCTTAACTAAGGCTTGCGCCGCCATCGCAGATGGGCGAGTAGCCTATGCGAACGCTTTGCGACGAGAGTTCGTGTGAGGCGTGTGCGCCACGGATGCCCTCGTGAATGTCGGCGGAAGGTACTTACCTTCTTCTTGGGTAACGACTTACAAAGCACGCCGTTAGCACCCTTCTCGGTACAAGAAGCCCCGTGCAAAGTGATAAGCTCGGGCTCGCCTTTTTAGCCGAACGCCAAAGAACGCCCTTGGGCAATGTCCTCGCTCCAAGAACCTGGATGAATGGCGCTATCCAGAGGTGCTTTGCTCGAGGAATGAGACAAGACGACGCCTCGGTTTGGGGGTAACAGACGTCCCTTTGCCTCCTCTCCGGAGGAATGGAGGGCTTCAAAGGTGCTGCACTAGCACCCGGGCGGGCCGGTTCTTGCGAGGATCCGAGCTTGGCGAGCTTATCGCCTTCGCCATTCTCTTCCTCGAATGCAGCTAATTTCAAACTCGTGAAACGCTTCTCCGCTTCCTCACTTCCGCCAGTACAGCGCCATCGAGTCGCCGGTTGCTTCGAAACTCCTCCCCGACCAGCGGACGACGAGCTCTAATCCCTTTCGCAACAAGCCGCTTAATGTCGAAGCGCAGCGCATGCCCTTAGGCCCGCAATTAGGGCTTCATACTCTGCGGCGTTGTTCGTGCCGCAAAGTGTATTTGTATGACGTGCTGGAGTCGCTCTCCATTGGGGGAAATGAGAACGAGCCCGCATCCCGACGCCGGATCGGTGTGAACCATCAAAGCACATAGTCCACCGAGCTTCTTCCCCGTCTTGACCTGGAGAGCTTGACCTTTGCTCATCCGGCCTGGTCAACTCTGCAACGAAATCAGCCAGGGCCTGGGCCTTGATCACGGTTCGAGATACGAACTGGATGTCGAATTCACCCAGCTCGACTCCCCACTTCGCGACCCACCAAAGGCCTCGGGTTTCGGAGAATGTCCTTGATCGGGTAAGTAGTCGGGACAACGACTTGGTGGGCTTAGAAATAGTGACGCAACTTGCGCGAGGCCATCAGCAAAGCGTAGTACAGTTTCTGAAGGTCGGGATAGCGCTCCTTTGGCCCGGTGAGTACTTCGCTCACATAGTAGACGGGCTGCTGCTTCCCTTCTCGTTCTACTGCCAGCACCGCACTTGCGGCGTTTGGTGTCACCGAGAGGTATAGCAGGAGGGCTTCCCCGAGCTTGGGAGTAGTGAGGACAGTGGCGGGCGAGATATTGCTTGAGTTGCGAAACGCGCCTCGCTTCCTCGATCCACTCGAAACTATCGTGCTTGCGCAGAGTTTGCGTAAAGGTGCGCTTCGGTCTTCAAGGCGGAGATCAAACGGCTTAAGGCCGCCATTTTGCCCGTGAGGGATCGGATGTCCTTTACACGATCGGCGACCTCATCTTTTTGACGGCCTCGATCTTTTCGGGTTCGCACCGATGCTCGCCTACCGATTCGTAGCCTAGAGCATGCCGGACTTGACACCAAAGACGACTTCTGGATTTAACTTGACCCGTCTTTGTCTCAGTCAGTCGAAGGTCTCGGCTAGGTCGGACACGTGGTCACGGGCGTCTTTGCTCTTGACTACGATATCGCCGACGAGACTTCTACGCTATGCCCTATTTGATCGTGGAGAGTTTTTGCATGAGACGCCGGAACGTGGCGCCAAAGATTTCGAGACCGAAGGACATGGTCGATAGCAAAATGTGCCGAAGGCGCTATAAAGGCGGTTTTTTCTTCGTCCTCTTTACACAACGCGATCCGATGGTAACCGGAATAAGCATCCAGAAACTCATCAAAGCTGAATCGCCAGAGTGTCAACTAGCCGATCTATGCGTGGAAGGGAAAGTTATCCTTAGGGCAGCGGAATTAAGGTCGCGGTGATCGACACATGCGCCACTTGCCTCCTTTCTTCCGGACGACGACCGGTTCGCAAGCCAATCGGAGTGCTGAACTTGCGGATGAAGCCCGCCGGGCGGCTTTGCCGAAATGGTCTTGGATGATCTTGGCCTTCCATCGGGGACACGCCTCGACATCGCTTTACCGGTTTCTTGTCGGTAGGACAGCTAGCTCAGTGCTCGATCACCTCCTTGGGACACGGGCATATCGGACGGTTCCCATGCAAACGCCGTCCTTGTTAGCCCGGAGGAAGGTAATGAGCTCGAGTTCCTATTGAGGCTCGAGGGTTGTCCCCACGGACCACCTTGGAGGGTCGACTCCGTGAGGACGACGGTCTTGGCGGGCTCCTGCGTGCAGTGCCACCTTAGGGTGCGCTGGGAGCGCCTCCTTGCAGCTGGGACCACGGGTAGGAGCTGTCCTACCATGGCTGGCCATGTCTCGTCTGCAATCGAGGGCCGTCTTGTGGTTCCCTGACGGTGATGACTCCTTGGGCGCCGAGATCTTCAGCAAAGGATAGGCGTGGGGAGACCGCCATGAACTTGGAGAGCGTGGGGCGTCCTAAGATGGCGCTAGTAAGGAGCTCGCTTCCACCACCTCGAAGGTGATGTACTCCGTCCGGAAGTTGGCGAGGAGCCGAACGTGACGGGTAGCACGACCGTCTAACGGGCGAAGCGACGATCTGGGACAATCCCATGGAATGGGACGGTGATGTCCTTGATCTTGGAGCGCGGACCTGCATGAGGCCTAAGACGCTGGCCAGTGATGATGTTCAATGAGCTCCAGCGTCCACAAGGACGCGGTCGACCTAGTATTGCCAATGGTAGGCGAGCACCAGCGAGAGACGCTGGGTTTGGAGAGCCCACGACGACCGTCACCGAAAAGGTGATGGCTTGGCTGGACCAAGGTAGGATGACGCCGCTGGTTCGCCATGGAGATGTGGAGGACCTCTCGACGCGCTTTGAGCTCGCGGCGAGGTGTAGGCTGACGTGCCGCCAAAGATGACGGCGCGTGGCCACGGCTTCAGGAAACCCCGATCTCGCCGCCCTGGGTGCGGGCGCTGCGTTCGCGCCGGCAGCTTCGGGCATGGGTCCGCGACCGCGAGAAGTCCTCCACTGGCGGGCCCATGCGCGACGGGGCTATGTAGCTCATGGCGGCTGTTGCGCTGATGAAGCGGCGAAAAAGGTCGGGTCGTGGAACCGGTCCTCACTCGGTTCTCTGCTTTGTGGACGGGAGGCCGACCTTGGTGCCCTCGCCGCCACGCGGCCTACCCCGGTTGGTCGCTGCAGCTGCGCCGCCAGAAGCGGACGCCGCGGCGGACGCCGAGGCGGCGGGCGGTTAAGCGAGGGCGCCGTAGAGCGGGCACTCGGTGCGGTCGGGCTCGACGGCGGCGATGAACTTAGCGGTCTGCTCCCGCCGCTTCTTCTTCTTCTTGTTCGTCGGCTTTACCCGAGCCATCGCCGACCTTGGCTTTCTTCTTCGACGCCCTTCTGCGCTCCACCGCCGAGGCGCGGACGTAGAGGGCGGCGGTGCGGAAGAGCTCACTCATGGTGTTGACCGGGTGGAGCTCGAGGTCCTTGGTGTAGCGCCGGTCCCTCACACCATCCTTGAAGGCCTCGATGATGGCCTCATCTCGAGATGCAGGGATTGTGTTGCGGGCTCGATTTAACCGCACACAAAGTCCTCGGAGACTCTCGTCGCCTCACAGACTTCACGAGCTTGAGGTCCCGAGGCGCCCAGAGCGAGCGAGAATCCTCGGAAGCTCGTGCGGAGGGCATCCCGCAATGGCGACCACCGTGAATAGAACTGGGCCGCTGGTTGAACAGCCAGTTGGGTTATGCCCTCGAGCACCGTGGGAAGTAGTTGACCATGACGGCCTCATCTCCCCCCATAGCTCGGATGGCGGTGGTGTAGACGGATAGGAACTCCTCGGGATTCTTGCTCCCGTCGAACTTCTCAATGGGCCCGGGTTTGAACCTCGGGGGCCACGGTGCTTCGCGGAGAGCGCGAGAGAAGGCAGAGCACCCTGGCGCGGCCTTCGGGGGAGAGGTATCCCGGCGTGGGCCCAGGCGGGAAAACACTCCGCCCCGGGCGTGCGACGAGCCGCCGGCGGAGGAGGCCGTCTAGGTCTGGCGCGAACGACTGCGGTGGCGGCACGAGCGGCTTTGAGTACCGCTGTGGTCGGATTGGTTTCCGCGCCAGGTGTCCGGACGATCGTCGTCGTTCTGCTCTTGATGTCGGTCGATGCCACAGGTAATGGTACCCAGGACTTCAGCGATGGCCGGACCCCAATCCGTCATGGTGAAACCACGGGGGTCCTTCTCCAAGTCGCGAACGCATCAAGGGCGATGGCGCGCGCTTTTCGGCCGGCTGCGCAAGAGCGGGTTGGTCATCGCCTCGATGAGGGGTCGACCGGCCGGCAGCCCCGGGTGCGCCGGCGACAGCCTCCTCACGATCCCATCCATGACGGGCGGACGGCATCATTGAAGAATTTTTCGCTTTTGTGCGATGGCGCAGCTTTGCTCGGCTTTTCGCCCTCGGCGTTGCCGTCGATCACTGCCGCCAAGACGCAGCGAGACGCGCGCGAGGTCGGGAACGCCCCTGTCGCCGACGGAGAGGGCGGTGTCACCAAGCAGCTCGAACTCCATGGGAGTCTCGCCGACATGGGTGACGAAGGGTCCAGCTCGAGCGACTCCTCGGCGAAACTCTACCTCGGGCGAGAGAGTATCAACCTCCATCTCGTCACCCCGGCCGGCGAGGTACTCCTCCCGCCACCATCGACGACGGACCAAATCGCCCAGATCGTCAGACTCATCGAACTCGAGGTCCAGACCTCATCGCCGCTCGGAACCTCAGGCATGTCCGAGGGAACGGAGTGCTGAGGGCTAGCCATGGGCCCCACGGTGGGCGCCAGCTGTCGGCGTCTGGGAATCGCGCTCCTGAAAAGCAGCGGGTCCACGGACCGGCAGACGAATTTGTAGTTGGTGTGAGGCCCAACGACAACCCTTCTCAGCAGCCCGGGTGGCGGCCAAGCCTTCGGAAGGCTAGGGCCGCGCGGTCTTCCTTGACAAGGGCCTGGTGCGACTAGATGATCCGGGTACAGATCCTTCGTACTGTGGGAAGACAGAGAGGAACGATGCAAACCGTGGAGACACAAGTGATTTACCCTGGTTCGAGCCCCCACTGCCGGGTAATAGCTCTACTCCAGTCTTGTTGACTATATGGCGGAAAACAGTACAGAGGCGCCGGATCGACTGGAGGCGCCGATCCCGAGCTTCTGATGGTGACGGCTAAAGGCTAAGGCTACTCGTGGAGGAAGCTTCGGATGCCAATGTTGCTTGTGCTCGGGCCAGGTGGGATCGGATCAGGGATTTCGGGTGTTGAGTTGGCCGCCCCCCGCAATGTCTAGGAATCCTCCTTTTATAGGCGCCGTGGGCCGCCCGAGGCTGTTCTTTGCTTTAGTGGCGAGGTTCTTGTCTTGTTCTAGGTCCCGCTGCATCGAGCCCGCAGGAGAAGTCGGTCGGGTTAGTACTGAACACGTGCTTGTCTTGACATGCCTGTTCAAGGGGGGGAACTTTTTAGAGGGAAAGCACTTTCCTTTATCCCCAATATGGCCTTGATTGGACCGAAGGCTCAAGGCCACCCGTTAGGGCGTCGCGTAAGCCCAACAACCATCTGCCGCCGCCAAAGAGGGCAAACGACAAGACGGATCGTTCATAGCAGTACTCCCGGCCGGGGTCCCCGGAGATATGATCGTTCGGGCAAGTCCGGAGAAAGCATGGCGGGCCATGACAGTTGTCGCCACCTGCCCACGAGCGAGCGGATCACCCGAGGGACCTTCTCCTGGGCTACGGGATAGCCCGGGAGGGACACGGTGTCACACGGGTTTGACCTAGTCAAGCCCGGAGACGCCGCAAATGAGTCAGGCGGCTTCGTTGGTACGGTCGGGAGCGGCCTGCCTGGTCCTCTGTTCGCGTGGTGGGTGTGAGCATCGTTGAGCCCTAATTTTTATTAGTGGCATTGATGATAAAATTAATCAATATAAAGGGCTAGGGGGTTTTTGGACTTCTCGAACCCTAGCGAAGACTCGCGCTTTTGCAAACCCTAATTGAAGCGACGAAATTTCTGAGCTGCTCCAAGATTTCAAAGTGCGTGACCGGGCGAGAGAAGAGGTCACGTATAGATTACGAGTAGTTAGGTTTATTTCCTGTTTTTCGTCGGATTTCAAAAGGGGTTCGAATATCTCGGACTATGCCGGATCTTTGCGAATTCTTGAAAAACTCGATTTCTAGTCCACCACTTCTAAAAATACCCAAATATCCCTTTGTGAGATTTCTAGAAAGAGAGAAACCCACCTAAATTCCCCCACAATTTTAGCTCGAAAATTCCCTCTCTGTCGGACGGCGTCTCGAAAGCGGGCGGCGTCCGACCAACTCAAAATCCAAATTAATTTACACCGCCGACGGCGTCTGATGGTTACTGGACGGCGTCCGATAAAGTTCACTTTTATTATTTCACGCCGGACGGCGTCTGGGCGTCCCGTAGTCAGCTGCTTGGTCGATCCTTCTTTGTCGGACGGCGTCCGTGGGGACCGGACGGCGTCCGATAAACCTATTTTTGCTGAAAGCAAGACGCTCTGTCGAACGGCGTCCGGAGTCTGCTCGGACGGCGTCCGATAGAGTGTAACGGCTAGTCTTTTTGTCCTCTTCCGAGGGGCAACGGCTAGTTTTGCTCTAGGGGCTATAAATACCTATCTAGTGGCTGGCTACTTTGAGGTTTGCTGCTCCACTTCACCTACCACATTCATAGCTCATCAATTAGGTGTTCTAGAGCCATTCCTCCACCCACAAGATCATCCAAAGCCACAATCCATCAAACCCCAATACCGAGCTTTATGAAAGTCCTTCGATCCGGCATGATCGGGGCGTTTCGGACTTGTTACTTTTGAAGACATCCATCGTGGAGGCGTGGGCTTGAGAGTAGGCCTTGGCGTGTGGCTACTCTTGAGTCGGTGTACGGGGGACGGAGTCCACCTCGCGGAGTGGCGGAACGACTACCGGGAGTAAGTGAGGCGTGAGGCTCGAGAGCGAGCCGGTCCTTGCAAGGGGTAGCCTCAACGGAGAGTAGGAGTTATGGTTCAACTTCGTCAAACAAACACCGTGTCGCCTCTTATTTACTTTCCGCACTTACTACCATTGCATTGAATGTGTTGATTGTGATGCCATGTCTTAGTTGCTTGTTAACTTGTTTATCGCCTTCGCCATGCGTATCAATTGACACTAGGATTGGGTCACTATTAATTTGATGCTTAATCAACAATTAATCAAAGAAAAATTAAAATTGCCTATTCACCCTCCTCTAGGCCTTAGGATCCTCTTTCAAGTGGTATCGAGCGACTAGGTTCTCCCAGATTAGCTTAACCGCTAGGAGATGGCTCAAGAGGGCCTAGGATAGAAATTGGAAAAGCTCCTATTTTCGATGGAACAAACTACAACTATTGGAGAATTAGGATGCAATGTTACTTAGAGGCACTTAGCTATGATGTGTGGGTCGCCAGAGATCCAGGCTATCCGGACCCTCCCGAACAATTGCTCTTGATGAAGTTCATGCTAAGTACAAACGTTTCAATGCCATTGCTAGAAATGCTTTACTCTCTAGTGTGTCTTCCGAAGTCTTTGATAGCATTGGCAATCTCTCTAAAGCTTATGACATTTGGAAGCATCTTAGAGAAATTCATGTTGGTAGTGCCGAGATGCTTGAGGGGAAGCTATCTCGTGCTAGAAAAATATTTGACCAATTCAAGATGCTTCCTAATGAAAGTGTTAATGAAATGTTTCTTAGGTTGAACCCCATCGTCAATGAAATTGCCGGATGTTCGGAGAAGAAGGTCTTGGAAGACATTGACATTTGTCGGAAGATGCTTGATGTTGTGCCATTTAGCTTTAATCCACTTGTGACCTTGATTCGAGCATCCAAGTCAAAGCTCAAGAAAATGACACCGACAAAGCTTCTCGGGCAACTCAACTCATATGAGATGCGGCTTCTTGAAAGTGAAGAGTCTCCGTTCAACAAGAAGTCAATCGCTCTCCCCGCCAAAGTCAAAAGTGCAAAGAAGAAAGTTGAGATTGAAGAAGATGATGAAGACTCATGATGCAATTCCGAGATTGAAGAATTGGCCCTCCTTGTCAAGAGGTCAAGAAAGTTGATCAAGAAGATGAGCTTCCGCGGCGGATCATCCTCTTCAAGGCGAAGACCTATCTCCGAGATGCGTTGCTATGAATGTGGAGAGAAGGGTCACTTGGCAGCGGATTGCCCAAGAAGTAAAAAGAACAAGCACAAGGTAAGAAATCAAGAGGAAGATGAGGAAGATGACAAGAAGAAATATCGTCACTACCGCAAGAGTGATCACAAATCAAAGGATAAGAAGAAAGCTCTTGCCGGTCAGAAGACTAAGAAGGAAGATAGCTCAAGCTCATCGTCCTCTCAATCCTCCTCCGAAGAAGAAGATACTAGAGCTCATGGGCTAGCCGGACTTGCGATCAAGGAAAACGCTCCTCCGGCTCTTCCCAAGCAAAAGTTTTACCTCACCGCAAATATACAAGAAGAGGTGATTGGGGAATGGATCACCGATGATGAAGGTTCTTGGGCGGACTCCTCCGATAATGAAAACACGAAGATATCCGGAGTCGCCATCGACAACCCCTCACCTCCCATGTGTCTTATGGCACTAGAGGAGAAGGTAACACATGAGCACCTCTCTAAAAGTGAGCTTAAGCTTTTGATTGATGATTTGAATAATGCTCTAGAGAAGGAAAAGTCTAAGAGAAAGAAGCTAGTAAAGGTGCATAAAGAGCTAGCAAATGAATTTGAGAACTTGTTAGAAAAGCATGAAACTCTAGAAGATGATTATGAAGCTCTAAATTTGTAAGTTGAAATTGAAAAATGCAATGTTGGTGTGACTTGTGATTTGACTGACACTATAGACGGTTCACTTAGCTTATCTCATGACACATCCTTTACCTTGTCACCCACGATCACACCCAATGCTAGCTCATCTTCACCCACTAGTGCTACTTCTCCAAATGAAAATGCTTGTTCAATTGGCACTTGAGGTGTTGCTAAATGTGCTAATGAGCTAGTTAAGGAAAATTTGCTTCTTAAGGATAGAATTGAGCAACTAGACTCTAGCTTGGCTAAATTGCTTGTGGGGAATAACTCTCTTGACAAGGTGTTTCGGGAGTAAAGGTATACCTTGGGTAAGCATGGTTTGGGATTTCATCCCGGGGATTTGCCCAAGGGTGGCTGGGGTAAGCCCAAGCTAACTTTCGTTAAGGGAGGGACCCGTTGCCACATTTGTAAAATGAAAACATAAAGCCATTGCTTGTCCTCTTTCTAAAACATCTCAATTTATGTCTAAAACTCAAGTGCTTAATGCTAGTTACATGCTTATGAGGAAGAATGGCTCTACCTATGCTAAATATGTTGGTGCACCAAATGAAAAGAAAGATGTGAAGGCTATTTGGGTGCCCAAATGCTTGATGACTAACTCAAAAGGACCCAAGAAGAAGTCTTGGGTACCTAAAACCCAAGCTTGATTGTGTGTGTAGGTGAACTACAAGAGCGGTGGCGGCATTGGATATTCGATGGCGGTTGCACCCAACACATGACCGTAGCTCAAGTATGTTCACCTCACTAGAGGAGGAGAAGGACCCCAACACAAGATCACATTTGGGGATAACTCCAAGCTTAAAGGTAAAGGGCATAGGTAAAATTGCAATATCCAATGACCTATCCATCTCTAATGTGCTCTTGGTGGAAGCTTGCAACTTTAATCTCCTCTCTGTTGCTCAAGTGTGCGATTTGGGTTTTGATTGCTTCTTTTCGATCAACGGAGTTCGTGTTGTTTCCACTAAGGATCAAAGTGTTGCATTTGAAGGCACCGGTTTCAAAACTTATATTTGGTTGATTTTTCAAACCGTGAAACTTCTCAAATCAAGACTTGTCTTATCGCTCAAACCACTCTTGGTTGGTTGTGGCATAGACGTCTTGGACATGTTGGAATGGGCACTTTGAAAAAGGTTTTAAAGACAACTTGGTTATTGGAGTGAAGGATGTCAAATTCGAGAAAATCGCTTATGTAGCTCATGCCAAGCCGGCAAGCAAGTGGCTAATTCTCATCCGACTAAGACTTTTATGTCTACATCCCGACCACTTGAACTTTTGCATATGGATTTATTTGGCCAACCACCTATGCGAGCATAGGCGGTAATTTTATTGTCATGTGATTGTCGATGATTTCTCTCGCTTCACTTGGGTGTTTTTCCTTGCAAATAAATCCCTTGCCGGTGACGTGTTTAAAAGATTTGTTTTGAAAGCTCAAAAGGAATTTGACTCTTTTATTAAAAATGTGAGGAGTGACAATGGCACCGAGTTTGCTAATACAAATGTTGAAGAATTTTGTGATGAGTTAGGTGTGAAGCACGAATTCTCGGCGGCATACACTCCCCAACAAAATGGAGTGGTGGAGAGGAAGAACCGTACTTTGATAGAGATGGCAAGATCAATACTTGACGAGTACAACACGCCGCATGCTTTTTGGGCGGAAGCCATCAACACGGCGTGCCATGCCATCAACCGCCTCTACCTCCACCGACTCCTTCACAAGACCTCATATGAATTACTAGTAGGACGAAGGCCCAACATCTCGTATTTTCGAGTCTTCGGTTGCAAGGTATACATCTACAAGAAAAGGACTCATTTGGGTAAGTTCCAAAAGAGGTGTGACGTTGGTATTATGTTAGGTACTCCTCTCGCTCAAAAGCTTTTCGAAGTTTTTAACAATTCTACCGGCTAGTTGAGGAAGCCTATGATGTCAAGTTTGATGAAACCATCGCTCGCAAAATGAGCAAGATTTGACAAGAAATGTAGGTGATGAGCCACCGCATGATGCTATGGAGTTGGGGAAATTCGACCCTCACGGAGGCACCAAAAGATGAAGTAATCACCCTACCACCTCCATCGATGATCAAGTTCAAGACACCTCTCCAACAACTCAAGATCAAGCGGTGGACGGAGATGCGAACTTTGAAGTTGATCAAGCTCACCGTTGATCTACAAGTACCCGTCCAACAACACCGCACTCTCTCCAAGGATCATCCCCTAGATCAAGTCATTGGCAATCTCAATCAAGGCGTAAGAACCCGTTCTCATACCGCTAATTATTGTGAGCATCACGCCTTTGTGTCTATTGTTGAGTCTAGGACCATTGATGAGGCATTGGCGGATGCGGATTGGGTGAACGCCATGCATGGAGAATTGAACAACTTCACCCGCAATAAAGTTTGGGAGCTTGTGGAAAGACCGAAAGATCACAATGTCATTGGAACCAAATGGGTCTTCCGCAACAAACAAGATGAGAACGGTGAAGTGGTGCGAAACAAAGCAAGATTGGTGGCGCAAGGTTTCACACAAATTGAAGGACTTGACTATGGAGAAACCTACGCCCCGCTGTTCGACTTGAAGCTATTCGTTTACTCTTGGCTTTCGCTTCTCTATAACATAACTCTCTTTCAAATGGATGTTAAGAGTGCTTTTCTAAATGGTTTTATTGATGAACTTGTCTATGTCGAGCAACCACCCGGTTTTGAAAACCTCAAACACCCAAACCATGTCTATAAGCTCACTAAGGCGCTATACGGTCTCAAGCAAGCTCCTAGAGCATGGTATGAGCGTCTTAGGGACTTCCTCTTAGAAAAGGGATTTAAAACCGGTGCGATTGATTCCACATTGTTTCTAAAGCCTATTGAAAATGACTTATTTATTTGTCAAATATATGTGGATGATATTATATTTGGATGCACTACCAAATCTAAATGTAAGGACTTTGGTGAGATGATGTCCAAGGAATTCGAAATGTCTATGATTGGAGAGCTCACTTTCTTCCTTGGATTTCAAATCAAGCAACTTCGGGAAGGGACTTTCATTTGTCAAGAAAAATACACAAATGACCTTCTCAAGCGGTTTTCAATGGACGATTGCAAATCGATCAAAACACCAATGGCCACTAATGGGCATCTTGACTTGAATGAAGACGGAAAGCCCGTGGACCAAAAGCTTTATCGCTCCATGATCGGTTCGCTTCTCTATCTTACCGCTTCTCGACCCGATATTATGTTTAGTGTGTGCATGTGTGCTCGCTTTCAAGCATCCCCAAAGAAGTGCATCTTATTGCCAGAAACGCATTTTGAGATATCTAAAATCACTACTAGTCTAGGTCTTTGGTACCCCAAGGGAGCGCGTGTTGAGCTTCTTGGCTATTCCGACTCGGATTACGCCGGTTGCAAAATTGATCGCAAAAGCACCTCGGGGGGTTGTCACTTGCTAGGACGCTCACTCGTGTCATGGACTTCGAGGAAGCAAAACTCCGTGGCGCTATCTACATGAAGCGGAATATGTAGCGGGGAGTTGTTGTGCTCAAGCTGCTGTACATGACTCGGATGCTTAGTGACTTTGGGCTAAAATTTGAAAAAGTGCCACTTCTATGCGATAATGAAAGTGCGGTGAAAATAGCCAACAATCCGTCCAACATTCCCGTACAAAGCACATCGACATCCGACATCACTTCATTCGTGACCACGTTGCAAAAGGTGACGTTGTGCTTGCCCACGCAAGCGAACGGAAGACCAATTGGCGGATATTTTCACCAAACCCTTAGATGAGGCACGGTTTTGCAAATTAAGGAATGAACTCAACATACTAGATAGATCAAATGCGTGTTGATTGGTTTTCGTGATTTTGGGTCTTATTTGATTTTTTCATTTGCTTATGACCCTTGTCACATTTAGGGGAGTTTAGTTTCAACTCATGATCTCAAAACTCCTCTAGTGGTGAAAAGATAAATTTGATTTTGGGTGAGCACATTCTTGTCCTATATTTCAAGCCAAAACAAATTTGAGCTTAATAGACTATCCTTATCTTCTTACCATTTCAAACTTCTAGTTTTGAAAATCTTACCCCTTTGAAAAAAATTTGCTCCATATGCATATTTGTTCTCTTGAAAATCATATGGCATCAAAATTGTTGAAAATATTTGAAAAGAAACCAAAATTCAAAAACATGTGCTTAAACTCTAAAGTGAACCCCTATGCTCGATTTTCATGCCTATATGAGAAATCAAGGCAAAATTTGGGTTCGCACATTTTGTTGATCTCTAAAATCAAAATTTGGGTTTTTGAATTTGACTTGATTTCATTTGTCATATTATAATCTTATCCCTTCAAAATTAAATTTTAGAAAATCACTTCAAATTGCTCACATTTGAATCTTTGTTTAAATTTTGAGCAAAAATGGAGATCATCACTTCAAAATATTATTTTTATAATATTTCTCGCATTGGTGGGGCCCATCGGTCGAAAATTAAGCAACTGCGTTTTGGCCTTCTTCGACGCCGTCTGCCACTCTCGACGCCGTCCGATCGCGTGTTGTATGCGCCAGATACCTCTGTCGGACGCTGTCCGTCGCCATCGGACGCCGTCCGACAGAAGCGTTATCCATACAGAACTCACTGCCGGACGCCGTCGCCTCTCCGCGACCCGCTCGACGAGGTTCCTCATGCGCTGCACTTTCTTTGCTCGGACGCCGTCCGTAACCGTCGACGCCGTCCAGACAGACCTAATCGCTGAATCGCTTATAACTTACCTCTCCGCCTCCCTCTTTCCCATTTGATCTCTCTCTCCTCCCAAACCGGCGCCGCCCTCGCCGCTTCTCCTCACGGGAAGACCCTCCGCGACTTCCGCGACCTCCACCACCACCGGCGGCCTCCCTCGTCATCCTCTTCAATCCCTCCGCGTGGATTGAACCGACGCCCCGTTCAATGCGCCTCTTCTCCGTCGCGTTCTCCTCCTTTCCCTACCGGGAAGGGCCTTGGGGCGATCTCCTCGCGCCGGCGTCTTCCTTCTTCGCTTCTAGGACTCGTGCGGCTTTCCGCCTTTCTTCCCGCCAAATTTCGTTGTTTACCGAGTTCTAGGTTTTGAATAGGTTTTTCCCGCGTTCGTGTTCAGGGTTGGACCGTGGTGGGTTGGCACAGTGTTAGTGGATCGTTGGTCAGTGGCAGTTGGCAGCGAGGTTGTTCTGGTCAGTGGTTTCATTGTCAGAGGAAGTGATTCAACATGTCGAAATCATTGAAGAAATTCGAGAAAGCTCTGGGCAGGACCCTCAGTGGTCGGCGCGACAGCGGCAGTAAGGGCGATCCGGATTATGTCGATGAGACGGCTAGCAGTGCCGCTCCTCCTTGCCCAAGCAAAGTGACTAGAGCAGATATTCAGCAGCAGCGTGATCAGGAAATTCATTGGTCTCGGATGGCGGGTTCTTCTTTCGCCACCGCAGAGGATCTTGACGAGACATATCTTTGAGGACCCGATTGATGAGGATGTCATCGAGACGATGGTCGCTGAGGACGACCCCGTGGATGATCAGGTTCTGAAACTATCTATGGAGACTCTAAGAAAGAGAAGGTCCGTCTCTTATGCGAAGTGGTTCCCTCAGAGGCGAGAGGATACCAGGGTCTTCAGGTTCTACACCAAGTTTCGAAACAATTGTACATGTGCTTCTCTGCTCCTCGATCGGTCCTAGGGACCCTCACCGTAGATCGGATCGAGATCACAAGCGCATGGCGAGGCCCGAGGTTCACACCATATTTAGCACCACACCGTGCCTAGCGTAATTGATCTCCAACAAGAAATTGACTCGAGTCAAGAAAGGAACTGTGAGTTCTTTGCTACTTTCTTGATTGTCAAGACGAGACAGAGTCAAACTATTATCATTCAGTTGATGGACAGGTTCAAAGGATCACGATGGCGAGATGAATCACGCCTTGGGTACTCCAGATTCGCACCGATTTGAATGAGGTGTGCTATGAAGATGGTTTCGGAGGGCAAATATCCTCCTTTGGTGAAGTCGATTTATGTACCGGATCTTGATGATGAAGAAATTAGTATTGATAAGGCAAATCGATTCATGACAGAGTCCGCCTTATTAATCTTATACTCGAAGCACATTGTTTGTTCGAGGTGGCAATCGCGATGAATTCTTCCTATTTGCAAATGGTTCATGTTATTTCTTCCGACGAGCAAGACCATCAATGTTGGAGCTACCTCTTGGGAGAATTTGATGACGCCATCTTGAGAGAAGTTAATAGGGCACTACCTCTAGCTCCCTATATTGGTCTATTGCTCTCCGGAGACGAGCGTGTAACAAATGATGAAGTAAGGAGTTGGAACAATGAAATCAAAAAGCATCAGATGAAGAACTTCTTGAATTCTCTTGGGAGCAAACCCAAGTTAGCTAGACCTGAAGATGATGCTCCTCCACCAGCTCCTGTCTTTGCTCCTGCTGCCCTAATGCAGCCATTTGTGCCAAGACTGTGCGAGCTCCTCTTCAGATCCTCCTCCGTGGTATGATGCTTTGATAGGTGAGATGAGGGGCAAGACAGATATGAGAAATTTTCACACTGAGGTGAAAGAAGAGCTGGCAGCCACCCGCAGAGAGATGACAGACTTGGCAGGGCAGCAGATGTACTTGGTAGATGAGTTCGCAGAATTTAAGTCAGCTGTGCAGTACATGGGGGCGATGTTTATGCCAGTGCCAGAAGGGGCAAATCCATATGGTTGGTATTCATATGCCCACAACAGCTATCAGGATTACCAGCAGACTCAGAGTTTTCCTCGCCCACCTGCCTACCCACCACCGGTTCATCCTTGGGTGTACCCTCCTTCTGAGCCTGCTCCTTCTTTTGTGCCTCCACCACAGTCATATCCTTCTCCGGGTAAGATTCATTTCATGGGTGGAGAAGTCGCTCGTCATCTCAACTTTTCTTTGCCAAACCCTCAACCGACCCAGCTTTATGATGATCCATCCTCACCTCGGTCGGTACCCTTCGCAGACTCATATGCCCTTGTTTAAGCGTCCCAGAGGTCGTGGCTCCTCTACGGCGCCGTGGAGATGACGGAGGCGACGACATGGATCAAGATCAGCAAGATTAGGACCTTTTCCGTTTGTGTCACTTGGTGACAAAGGGAGAGATTAGAGAGTAGTAGAGGGAGGGGTAGTGAGATCGAGGTTGTGTTTACCTTGTGTTTACTGTAATATTATTTGATGCCTCGATACTCGTTGAAATTTGTGGTTGATACCTTGGTTGGTTTTATGACATTTGAACCTTGTTGGCTTCTGAATTTAATTTATGCATGAATTTAGGGGGAGCTTCCTTTATTTGCACACCTTTGTGGTCGAGTTGTGGTTTCTTAATTATTAAAATTGCTCGCATATTTGTATTGCACTAACCCTTTTGCAGCTCAAAATTTTATTCTCTTTTGGGTTGTCATCAAGTGCCACAAAGGGGGAGATTGTGAGCATCGTTGAGCCCTAATTTTTATTAGTGGCATTGATGATAAAATTAATCAATATAAAGGGCTAGGGGGTTTTTGGACTTCTCGGAACCCTAGCGAAGACTCGGCGCTTTTGCAAACCCTAATTCGAAGCGACGTAAATTTCCTGAGCTGCTCCAAGATTTCAAAGTGCGTGACCGGGCGAGAGAAGAGGTCACATATAGATTACGAGTAGTTAGGTTTATTTCCTGTTTTTCGTCGGATTTCAAAAGGGGTTCGAATATCTCGGACTATGCCGGATCTTTGCGAATTCTTGAAAAACTCGATTTCCCTAGTCCACCACTTCTAAAAATACCCAAATATCCCTTTGTGAGATTTCTAGAGAGAGAGAAACCCACCTAAATTCCCCCACAATTTTAGCTCGAAAATTCCCTCTCTATCGGACGGCGTCTGGAAAAGCCAGACGGCGTCCGACCAGCTCAAAATCCAAATTAATTTACACTGTCGGACGGCGTCCGGTGGTTACCGGACGGCGTCCGATAAAGTTCACTTTTATTTCTCGCCGGACGGCGTCTGGGGCGTCCGGTAGCTCCGGGCTTGGTTGATCTTTCTTGCCGGACGGCGTCCGTGGGACGGACGGCGTCCGATAAACCTATTTTTGCTGAGCAGTACGCTCTGTCGGACGGCGTCCGGAGCCCGTCGGACGGCGTCCGATAGAGTGTAACGGCTAGTCTTTTTGTCCTCTTCCGAGGGGCAACGGCTAGTTTTGCTCTAGGGGCTATAAATACCTATCTAGTGGCTGGCTACTTTGAGGTTTGCTGCTCCACTTCACCTACCACATTCATAGCTCATCAATTAGGTGTTCTAGAGCCATTCCTCCACCCACAAGATCATCCAAAGCCACAATCCATCAAACCCCAATACCGAGCTTCATGGAAGTCCTTCGATCCGGCATGATCGGGCGTTTCGGGCTTGTTACTTTTGAAGACATCCTTCGTGGGCGTGGGTTTGAGAGTAGGCCTTGGCGTGTGGCTACTCTTGAGTCGGTGTCTGATGTGAGTCCACCTCCGGAGTGGCGGACGACTACCGGGAGTAAGTGAGGCGTGAGGCTCCAGAGCGAGCCGGTCCTTGTCGCAAGGGTAGCCTCAGCGGAGAGTAGGAGTTGCGGCTCGAACTTCGTCAAATAAACACCGTGTCGCCTCTTATTTACTTTCTCCGCACTTACTACCATTGCATTGAATGTGTTGATTGTGATGCCATGTCTTAGTTGCTTGTTAACTTGTTTATCGCTTCCGCTTGCGTATCAATTGACACTAGGATTGGGTCACTATTAATTTGATGCTTAATCAACAATTAATCAAAGAAAAATTAAAATTGCCTATTCACCCCCCCTCTAGGCCTTAGGATCCTCTTTCAGTGGGCCGATACGGGATCGGCCCAAGGCCTGCTTCAAGGTGGGCCGTTTGTCAATCACCAACACTCACGGTCACGGAGCTTTGGTGAGGTGGAGGGGCGGCGACGAGATGTGAGGAAGAAGGTGGAGGAAGGAGGAGGATGAAGAAGAAGACGAGGATGACATGTGGGCCCGCCTATCAGAAACGTATTTTGATCGTATTTGATTTAGTGTACGTCGTAAATCCTCCGAAATACCCGAAAATGGCATGGGTGATATATAGTTGCAAAAATAATGGCGTTAATAACAATACGCGTTTTGTAATGACATTACTGAAGTATCCCAACTTTATAATGGCACTCATGAAAAAAATCCATTAAAATAGGTTTATGATTATTTTAGCATAAATATAATGGTTCATCAAACCTTGATATTCTACAAAAACTATCGCCTAGTATTTGAGGACATGGTATTTATGATAGCAAACTTATCCAAACACAAGAACCAGTGAGAGCCATGCATGCCACGAAAACTTTAATTAGAAGTGGAGTTTCAAATAATCCAAAAATACAATGGTTTCTACTAAAACATGGCTTCGAAATGAAGTATTTCCTTTCGTCATTCAAACCAGGGGCGGAACTAAAAGTCTATAATGAAAATGATTATCGAGTAAGAGGGTCACCTATGCAACATATGACCTAGTCATGGTTAGATTTTGTTTTAGACCCTCGTGTCTGTGCACCCTTCTGAGATAGCCTAGTTCTTTCCTTTATCCAAACACCTCATGGTTCTGAAAATATGATATTTTCAAAAACCATATTTTTGTCTCGTAACTACGAAAATGTTTTGTTTTTGAGCAAAGCCCTAAAGGGTGGACATATACATGGATTTTGTTATAAAAAGGTACACACATACCACTAGTTATTCTATTCAAATAGATACCCGTGTCACTTGGTTTTTAAAACCAACACATATAAGCTTTTATTATAGGTGCATTCATGAACCAACACATATAGTGTCCTTCCATAGATATATAACTCCATTAGTAATTAGAATCGACACAAACAATATTTCGTTTCCCAAGACATTTGGCGAGAAAAATTTACCACATAGACACAATCTCTATATCTTCACCTAACCCAATCTTCCTCCTACCATTGATAGATTTTTTTTCCAACTTCCACTCAATTCTCACAAAACTTCTTATTGATCCTCTATTCTCTAAATTCCTCTTCGATCTGGTGCCATGGTATACTCACCCATGTTGATGTTTGTTGTGGACATTGTGTCCACCTTATCTCGCCATCGCTAGCATCTCCACGGTCTTCGTGTCTGTCTCTTACGCCCCAATCTCCACCTATTTCATCGTCAACCTTTCCACCTCTGTTTTTGGAGCTGGCCGATGAGGAGGCCAGAGAAAATAACTATTGATCTAGCCTGCGAGGATCATGATGGTGGCTAAGAGTAGGAGTTAGCCAGCAAAGAGCCTGACAACAATGAGGAACTGGGTAAGAAGGAGCCCTACAGTAGTGAGGAGGAACCAATGGCCAAGTGGTGGTGTTAGCTAGCCAAATCGCCGCCACCGCCCTCGGATTCTCTAGTCTATAGCGTCGCCATCGTCACCATTAATGAGCTAGATATCCGAATAAGGATGTCGACAAGGGTCCTACTATTGGGTAGGGGAAGGATGAGGCAGATGGATGGATGCAAGGCTTCAACAACGTGGACATCTCCTTCAATCACAGATAGTTCTATCCCAACCTCCTTTAATTTTGGTGAATTTTTCTTTGACGGTGATGGTGCAAAGCACAATGATGAGAAGCTTTGGACATAGATAATAGGGTAGCTAATAGCTCTAGTGCAAAGTTTATCTATTGCACCAGTGGTGTGCTAGCTCAGCTAGCAAATTAAAACTAGGAAAATTAAAGAATATTTAAAATATATTTGTGTCGATTCCGGCCATAACTAACACAAAGAATGGCTCATCTATGCCGGTTTGGAACCAGCGCAAAGAAAGATGACTAGGCATGTGGATGTTATTTTTTCCAGTTTCAACGGCACTAATGATGGTTTTTAACCAGCACAAACTTGCTTTTTTGTAGTAGTGTTGATCATTGGCCAGTGTTGTGCTTCTACTCATCGGTTGCATTGATCAAAGTTTTGCTTCCATATAACTATAAAGGCATGCAAACAATTTGTAGTTTCAATAAAAATTAAAGCTAAGATGGTATTAAGTAAAATCATGGTTTTGTATACATACATAAGTAAAACCCCGAATAAACTAAAGCAAAGTTTTCTCTAAACAAGGCCTTAAGCTAAAGTTTGCATGGACTGGCTCTTGCTAGGGTAGACATGAGTCGAGTACAAGTGAGCCCACACCTGGCTCATCTCGGCTCGTTTCGTTACCGAGCCAAGCAGAGTTGAGCTCGGAGGGATAACCAAGAAAAAAACTAGGCTCGGCTTGGCTCAAGGAAAGCTCACGAGTAGTTCGTGAGGGCTCGTGAGCCTAAGAAAATTCCATGCATCAATGTTGCATGAAGGGGAGAGGGTCAAGTTGCGAGGAGGGCTATCGCTTGCCCGATATGAAAGAGGGCGTAGAGAGGAGGACATATGAAGGAGGTTGGAAGGGAGACACAAGGAGGACGTGAGTAGAGGTGGTGTCTACTCAATTAGCTCAATGGAAGAGGAGATGAAAGAGGGAAACACGAGATAGAAGGGTGTGAGGGTTAGAGAATGGAGTGCCATAGAAAGAAAAGGAGAGTTCAAGTGACTAGTGTCTAATTTTAGTGGGATTGATTCAGCCACGAGCGAGCTTGTTCCTAGCTTGGGTTGGATCGATTTGATGACTAAGTTAGGAATTGGGCTCAGGCTTGGTTTGTTAGCTGCACGAGATGAGCCTGAGCCGAGCCTGAACAGCTCACGAGCTACGAGCTAAAGCTCCACCCCCAAGCTCTCGCTAACTCTTGTGTTTGATCGAGTTTATCATCCAAAAAGGTATGTATCCAAACAACTTGTGTTTCATCGAGTTTATCATCCAAAAAGGTATGTATCCAAACGAATTATAGTTCTAATGAATTTGAGAGTTTAAGAGAGTTTGGTGAAACATATATTTTCATATCCATAAAATCAATTGCAAACTCTATGTCTCACAAGACCATGTTTTTAAAAGCAAGAGATTTTTAATGGGATTGACTCCCTCACAGTCGCCTGGGTACCTATAGGGGTGCCCAGGTGATTTTTCTGGGCCGTTGGATTGAGATCCAACGGTCCAGATCTCCCCTCCCTCTCTCTTTTACTCCCTCCCTCCCGCGTCTCTTTGTCTCTCAATCTCGCCCATGCCCCTCCTCCACCACCCCCGCCACCGCCGCCATGACCCCGACCGGCGCCTGCCGCCGGCCTAGCCACCCCAACTCCCTTCTGCCTCCGTGCCACCCCGCCTACCCTAACCCGACCGACGCCTTCACCCCCCGCCACCGCCGCCCCAACCGCTATCACTCCCTACCACAGCTCCGCCGCCGCCCTCACTCCATCCCCAACCAACCGCAAGGCCACCGCCTCCCCCGGCCATCCCTCTAAGCCCGGCGGCACGGAGATCTCCACCCCAACCACCCTCCCCCTCTCGGTGCCCCCTCCCCCCAAATTTCCTAGGCAGTCTCCTAGGCGAGTGAACTGCCGCCCAGGCGATTGCCAGTGAGCAGATCCGGTTTTTAATAAATCAAAGGCAATTCTCCTTACTTTATTATGTTTATTACCGTGGATCCAAGCTGCCCCTCAATTGATGTCAAGTCAAAACAATAGCGAGATATCTCTTGGATAGCACGCAGACCTATGCTACTCTGTGGGGGTGTACATTGCCAGCATGGTGAGATGCATGAGGATCAGTATTCCCTGCCATTGAGGCATCTATCTTACTGCTAGGGATGCAAGCGGGTTGCTTCGCGGGTACCCGCGAGACCGTTTGCTTCACTAAAATACACTAACCCAAGCGGTCTCTCGAATATCCACGAAGCAACCCACTTGCATTCTTACTTACTGCCATTGCCGTGTAGACCCGCGTGCCTTTGTGCCAGTAATGTGCGGGCTGTCATACGTGGGATCTACATGTCTGTGGCACAGAGGCAGAAGATACCATGCTCACCCATCCCTTTAAAAAAAGGAAACGATGGTGTGAATCTAGCAATTTTGGTAGATCCCAGTCCATTCCTGCGCAGCGGCAGGACACCCATTGGCCCGGAAACGAGCACGCACGGGAAACGGGCAGTGAATGTGAATGTGACCAATGTCAAATATGTGCAGAGCTGCCTTCCAAATCTGTTCATCCCATGCCTTGATCAACCTCGCTTATACAATGTAGTAGCAATAAAGCTGAAAAATATATGATTAATGTTATGCATGTGATATAGTTAGATTTGTATCTGACAATACTTTCTTATGATATTAATTTTGTAGTTATTGATGATATTTTGTAAAAAATTAGTGGTCAAAGTTTTACATTAGAAACTGTGTACACAAGTTATATGTCTAATATTTTAAAAACCCAAGGAGTAATTTTTTTTCTAAAAAGATAGATGCCAGGCACTATGACAGCAGTGGGCATAGAATTCCATATGAATTTTTTTCTTGTGTTTTGAAAAAAAAATCAAGGTTGATGGTACATAAGGAGATACACGAGAGTTGCATATTTTGTTCAAATGTACACGTGTAACTTATCTGTGGTCACAACTTGTCGGTAATATGATACTTCATCTTATCTCTGAGGTATACCGTACATTGAAAGTGGCTTAAACTAAATGAATAAGATAGCTGAGCTAAACTATTTACTTGTACTTTAAAATATTTTTGAATATGTTTTTTTAAAACTAATCCACTTTGTTTATATTATTTTTAAGTCTTTTTAGAGGTAGCTACATAATATACATAATAGAGAAACAGGCTTCAAAAGATCAAGTTTCTAACTTTTCAATTGGCTTAATTAGACTTAACGTTTAAGCCTAAGTATAAGCTTAAATGAACATGCTAATAAGTTACTAGCATTGCATAAGGTAAGATGGATGGAGAAAAATAGTACAGGCGCATCTTTTAAAAAAATCCATCGGATGTACGATGGACTATCCGAAAATAAATATGGCTTAGACACATATGAAAACTAGGAGGGCAAACGATCAGATACAGACGAATATTGCTCGGGACGATCTCTGTCCAATTTATTTTTATCTAAATACGAATTCGGATAGAACTACCCTATATACCGATACAAATATACAATGGATATGGAATAGACTCTTATCAAATATAAGTGGGAAAGGAGCTTCCGCATCTTCATATCTAAGCTAATCCTCATGGATCTGGTCAAATTTAATCTAATGTTAGCACCCAATGGATATTAACACTAGATATGTTGTCTTATTTATTAGTTGAGGACGTCTATAAAACTTGGAGTTTATATTTATCGAACATCCGTTTCTCTAATTCACTGGATATTAATTGCAGGAATTTATAGCAGAAAATATTACAAAAATATGGATCTCAGCGAGTGTTTTGCTATTGGGCTTCACTGGTTATGTTTGTCTTCTTCATCTGGTTGTACCTCCTTAAATAAGCTTGTCTGGCTGGCTTGGTTGTCTCTTGAGGAACACAAACTCTTTATATTCTTTTGTCCCTCCGTGGGGTTCATTATTTCCCCTATTGATTTATTTTTATCCATTCGTTAAGTGTTGTTTGATTCAAGCGAATTATCTCTCTATTCCTTATCGTTTCCAAGATCGTTGCTTTGACTACGAAGTTTTTATCATTTTTTTTTTACTTATCTTTATACCAACGATCCTCTTGAACCGTGGTGGGCATTCCTTTACTGGCTGCTTATGGGCCTGTGGAGCCTTTGCTCATCAGAAACAACCAGTGAAAATTCGCTGGAACCTGCTTATTGGAATTGCCATTATGTTTAGCAGGAGAGATGGCGCAATCAGCCTTCCTCATGTGGCAAAACTGGTCAAGTCCAGCCTCTGAAGCTACGAGACAAATATGGTGGAACCAAAGACCGTGATGGGGCTAGGTCGATTTAGCAACGCATCCGGTCAATGCAAAGCGATCACTCCATGCCTTCCTAATCAACTTGACATGGCCCTAATAATTATGGTCGACTTGGTGGACTGATGCGAGAACGACACTAGCACACTTGTACGAACAATCCTTCTCTTGCTGTGATAACCAAGATTTTGGCCACTGTATCTGCTCTTTAAAATTCATATTTTAGCATGTACACATGACCATTGTCGTAGATATATGCGGTTTTATCTATCAATAAGACAAGTGACATATAAATTTAAAAAGAGCGTCATTCACTGAGTTTTCTCCATAGTTATAGTAGCGTCTTTATAAGATTTTCACTGCGATATAGTATTTTTATTTTTTTGAGAAATTTTATAGTATATTTAATTTAGATTGATTTTGACTTTTTTATATTAATAAGGTAGTACATATAATATAATGATTGTATATTCTTGTGAGCGATGTCATTTAGACAAATAACTTGATATCTTAAATCTAAATTATTAACCATACAACCACCCTAATATATATGTCATTGTGTACTATCATAAAAGAGCTCTCTTCTTATATTGCTGTGTTTGGTCTTCTCATTTTCTTGCCGGGCATGAAGATGCCATGAAAGCTTGCTTTATTAGCCCCAGCGGTTGAACAACTAGGCTTTAATAAAAGGCTGCAAGAAGAACAAGCGTTTTCTATTTATATGTGTAGAAGCTAGCTAGAAGCGGGTAAAAATTAAACCATTCCAAACTAGGTCTACATGGGGTAATTGTGAAAAGGGAAGGCATTTCTTGTTTCGTCATAGCTAATTCTAGAAGCACTTGCAACCATGAGACATGTGGTGGAGAAGAGAAACAACATGCGCATGAACTTGTACAAGCAACGGTTGTCATGTGTATACTGCATGTACTCTCGGTGAAATCGTGAATCAGAGGGGCTTTCCCGCAAGCGAGCAGATTGCAAAACCGTCTATTTTTTGTACCAGAAAGCTCCACGCTTTTGAAAGTATTATTCACCAAACTTATACAGAAAAGAAGGGGGAAAGTGTTTTCACGGTTGCGCTCCTCCAAAACTTACACGAAAAAAAAAACTAAAAAGAAAAGCCAAATGGATCCATCCGTAGGCTACAACGGTCCAAGAATACCGGCAACTAAAAAACTTCAGTGCGCGTACGAGTACGACCCTCAGGCCTCTTCTCAAAAGTACAGCAAAACACTCGCTCCCGTTGCGAAGTACTTGACCGAAATTCACTCAAACCATTGCATCTGCAGCGTGCCTTCTGCAAGGACAGCAGTAGGATCTGCATCAAATTCAAAACACCTCCAGCTCACCGGCCCGGTGAGCGAGATGAGTCATCCAGCTCAAACTGATCTACTGGAGCTGCAGGGAGTGAGCTGAGGTCACTTGGTCAGATAGTCAGATCTAGCTCTAGCCACACTCAACACACACACAAGGTGCTCACCGCTAAGCTCAGCTCAGCTCAGCTGCTGAGCCAGCCAACAAGTCGAGCACATTTGCCAACATACTCCAAAGGTTGGAAATCCAGATCCCAAAGCTCCCCTTTTTTTTTTCTACAAGCGCCTCCCCGAAAAGCCCATAAAACCTACCCTTGTGCCGCGCTCCGCCAAGCCAGCCACACCACGCTCGCTCCCGGGGAGAAAGGCGGCATTTTTATCATGGAAGCCACCGGCACCGCCGCCCAGGAGCGCGCCGCGCCGCCGGCGTCGCCGCTGCCGCTGCCGCAGGCGGCGGCCGACCCGTCGAACCCGTTCCCGACCACGTTCGTGCAGGCGGACACGGGGTCGTTCAAGCAGGTCGTCCAGATCCTCACCGGCACGCCGGAGACGGCGGCGGCGGCTGCGGCGGGAGGGCCGCCGGCGCCGCGCCGGCGGCGAAGCCGGTGCCGGCGCCGCCGGGGCCGAAGAAGCCGGCGTTCAAGCTCTACGAGCGGCGGAGCAGCATGAAGAGCCTCAAGATGCTCTGCCCGCTCCTCCCCTCCGCCTTCGCCGGCGGCTCCGGCGGGTTCTCGCCGTCGCCGCGTGGCGTCGAGGTACTGTCGCCGAGCATGCTGGACTTCCCGTCGCTGGCGCTGGGGAGCCCCGTGACGCCGCTGCCGCCGCTGCCGGGGTCGGAGGAGGCTGCCGCCGCCGAGGACCGCGCCATCGCCGAGAAGGGGTTCTACCTCCACCCCTCGCCGCGCGGCAATGCCGCCGCCGGCGGCGAGCTGCAGCCGCCGCCCAGGCTGCTCCCGCTCTTCCCCGTGCAGTCGCCGACGAGCCGGCAGTGACCTGGCCAAGCTCTCCCCCTCCGTGGTATGCTCCGCTCGTCCGCTTGCTGCTAATCGCTAGGCTCCTGGAGAGGGAGGCCGATTCGATCTGTGGATTCTTTACTCCTTCTCTCTCCTGTGAACTCCCCGAGGATCCTAGCATGTCATTATGTTGTAATCCTAGTGTTTGTAACAGTAATTCGGCGCATAAGAGAGATTAATTGATCACCAGGTCCGACCGTTCTCGCCTCTTCTTAATGATCTCTAGATGCACACTGCATTTGAGCTTGGCATAGCATTCTTCTCCCTTCATTGCTTGAAGAGGTTGCTTTGACATGGCAGTACATCCACCGGTTTGGTGTAAGTCCAAATCTTGTACATTTAAGCTGCTGGAATTGGAGTTTTTATGTGGGGGCAAGTGGATGCTCAAGTTGGCATTTTCTATGGCTGGTAATTGGTAAAAGCATTCAAAACCTTCATGAACTGGCTCTTACTGTGCCCATTAGTCTGAAGAATTGGCCTGATCTTTTTCAGATGGCTACTACTCGGTATAAAAATTAGCGCAAATTCGTCCTGGCAGTGTGCTAAGTGTGGTCACACCACACGCTCGCTCCCTCACTGACCAAGATCAGTTAAGAAGAACATGTTCTGAGCAGAGGGGACCCTCACACTCAACTCACTCACTCACTCACACTGAACTACTGAACCCTTGTTTCAAGGAAGTGGCAGTTCAGGCAATGCGTTATCCATGGAAGGCAGCTCTTGCACAAAGCAAGGCGCTTTCTGGAGGAGCCACTCCAATAATTGCCACCCCCTCTTTGCAGCAAAATCATCCGTGAAATCTGATTGAAAATCTGGTAATCTACATTGGACATTTGGACCCTCTGGGACGGAACAAGACCACAAAAGAAGAAAAGCCGCGGCATCTTTTGCAGGGGAGGAGGAGCAAGACACCAAGGCACAGTGCTCTCTCTCTACTCTCTCTTCTTTCTCTGCGTTTTCGTTGCACAAATCATCCTGGCTGCGGCTTTGCGGTAGTGGTGGTGGGAGTGGGAATATGAGACTGATCAAAAGGGGAGGGGGGGAAACAATAATAATTCTGGTGGTGGTGAGCTCCACCATTTGCATTGGGGCATTATTAAAAAACTGAATTGGGGGGAAAGTTACCAGCTTTTGGAAGGAGGAGTTTCCCTCTCCATGGAGTGAAAGGGAGAAATTTTGGAGGGAAGGCAGAGAGTGCCACACCTAGCTGTACAGACGGGTCGTGCTGCCACTGCAAGCCAGCCGGCCTGGCTGCTCCAATGCAACTACTCCAGTATGCACACAAGTGTTTAGATGTTATAATTATCTCGTTAGCATCATGTAAGCCTCAAATCACCGAGTTAAAAATGGGCATAAGCATAGGTGAGGCGCCCAGAGCAAACTTATCTAGCCACCTGCATTTTACATCTGACTGGAGGTAAATAAGTATTATTCATTTCTTAATGTATCTATGGATGACATGTCATTTTTCGAGCTTCAATGTAATAGTTGGGTACCTTTTTACTCATTTTGAATTACTATCTAAGATTAAAAAAATGCTAAACGGCCACAAAAGATCCCGCGCTGTAAGTGGAAAGTGACCAGCTGCAAGTCCACGGGTTACTTCCACCTAGAGTTTTATTACTGGCTTACTGCAGAGTCTGACACAGTGACACTGACGAGGGGCGCACACATGCAGCACAGCCGCCGCCCAAGCCGACGCCGTCAACTTGCTTCGAGATCAGAGCCGCATGAGCCTATGAGTCTGCGGGCCCACGAGCACAGAGAGTGGCATTCCGAGATTCATCACCGGTTTCCTTGACAGTTCGGGGTGTGATTTCTGGTGCTTTGGTAGATGAGGATAATAACTGCATGACATGTTGCCAATTTGACATACCGTATACTCGTACATATTTATATACTCGTTTTGGCCCAAATGTTATGACCAAAGAATTGTCTCATTATACATGGTACGCTATAAATATATTTTAGAAAACATCGTGATCTTTTTTATGTTGAATCAAACATATCGTAAACATATAAGTCTTTTATCATAAAAAACCACCACCCTCTCACAAAAATTAACACTTTCGTCACAACACAAAGCCATAAATTTTTGGATTAACTCTAGCATAGGTGATTGTGTTTTCCCAAAAATGCAATCACCTCGCTAGCTCACCGGCCCCTCCTTCCTTTCTTTCCCCTGCCAGCACCGTCCTCCTCCTTCTCCCCTTCTTTCTCTTTGGCGACGACCTTCCCCCTTCTCCCTAGACAACTACGTATGTCCCCACCCCCGCTGCAGCCTCGTCATTCTGCTTCCCATCCTCCCGCTGATATGTTAGCCCTGCCCACACTAATCCGCCCAAGGTGTGCCAATTCTTCCTGCCACCACTGCCGCCTCGCTACCCCCCACAATCCTCTCCCCATCGTCGATTCAACGCCAACCTAGTCTCCCTCTTAAGTCCTAGGAGGCATGTAGAACCCACCTCAAACCCTAACCTTGTTGATGACGGCGGCGAGAGACAAAGAAGAGTGGCGGCGGAGGAAGTGGTTTCAACTGAGCAACAAAACCGTCCACGATTTTGCTTAAACGTAGGAGTTCGTGATATAGCAAAACCAATAAAAGTTATCTATTTGTTATATAATATTCCTTTTATAGAAGGAGGAGCCGATAGAGGGATAAATACTTTGAAGAATGCACCATACATAAAGTACAAAAAAAATTAATGTAAAGAGAAAATCTTGTTAGGATATGCACCGATGCAAGATCACGAACGACACCAGGAGATACGATGTTTGGTAACGCAGTTCGGATTTCGTCAACATCTGCGGGGCTCTGATTATGGGCGCTCCTTCCCCTAATACCATAGCATACCGGCTACATAGGGTCACGGCCACATGCCGGCCGCTGACCTCCTCTTGCCTATTCTATTATTATGAGGTCGTTGTTTTGATTACACCAGGGTTGTCTCCCTTTATATAGTGAAAGCCCGGCTAGAGTCCGATTCTAACCCTAAACCAACTCTGTCTTTTACAACACAAAGTTCATGTAACCTATTTGTACACATGTTCGACACAACCTAACAGATCTTTTAAAGAATATATGTTGAAGAGCATTACGAGGAGGTGATTATACAGAAACTGTTGGTGTTGGGATGCTCTTCGGTCTTAAACGCTGCGACTTGTATACTCATCGTAGCTTGAATTTTGAATCCTGTGCTACTGTGCCGTGTACTAGGGCCGGTAGACTACTGCTATGCGAAAGAGAGCAACGCCTTGAGTTGTGGCATCAATGAGTAGTTATCCCGTGCGTAATGTGTGGCTTGACAGTACCAATTAAATTGGTCGGGGGGGCGTGGCGAAGCCGTTGCCCTGCGCCCGTTTACGCAACGGGAATCCGATGCGACCGCGTACAACCGCACGGCCTCGAGTCTCCAGCGACTGTAATAACTAGTAGCTTATCAGAAAGATCACACCAGCATTAAGCATCAGCTTTTACTAATAGCTTGACCCAGCCTATCTTATCTACGGTAAAAATCAACAGATAATAATAAACTAGCAGTTAACAAAAAGGGTAAAAAACACGTGGAAGCTGACATCATAACGGTCAAGGATAACTGAAAATCAGATACAACAAAACTAGTAGTATTAAACTATAATTGAAGGCTAGAAATCTTCGTATGAATTGAAAACCAACATCATCGATATAGTGGTCTTAATTGCAATCTTCGTCTGTGATTTTTTTATTAAATCCAACAACAGATTGTGCCTAATATAACTAAAGCTTAACAAGTCTAACAGCACAGGTGCGCGGGTCGCCGTGCTAGACTCAACTCTGGCATCAAGTTCATGCATAGTGATTGCATTAACTTATATTTAAAAATATAATAGTTATTGTTTATATTTTAAATTTTTATTCTAGTTGATATGTACTCTTTTTTTATTTTAGTTCAGTAGTATTTATTTTAGTTGATATAGACATTTTTAGTGTCGTAGTTGATACATATCTTTTTATGTTATTTATTATTGAAAACTTTGTTTTCCGTGCATTTAATGATTTAAATTTGTGTCTTTTTATAAAAATATTATATATCTAATAATTCAATTTTGATTTCATCATGCATCTCTATATTTTAAAACTAATGTTGTTTTTCATTTTTAGTATAGTTGATATATATTTTTCTATTTTGTTTCTGTTTTTCATTATATGTAGTATGAACTCGTTTTCCATGCTTTAGTAGTTCTTACAGACTCGTTTCCAATTATTTTATTCCAAATTTATCTATTTTCTAATGTAGTTGATTTGAACTTTTTCTAGTTGATAAAGATTCTTTTCTATTTCGAATTTAAATTACTTCTTTTTTATACTGTAGTTGATATGAACTCTTTCTTTTAATTTAGGTTGTCAATATGGCACTAGTCACACTTCCATAATCATGATATAGATGTTTTTATTTTCGGATGCGCGGCGTGGCGTAGCTCAGAGTCAGCAATGAGAGCGTCAACTTGAGTGTACGGTGGCCGGCGCCGGTGACCACCGTTCCATCCTGGCGCGACCATGACGGCACGGTCTTGACGCGGGAGGGGAGGCAGAAGGCTGCTGGATAATGGTAAAAAGACACGATGGTTAGCCTCGTATATCGCTAGTGTTGTAGTAGGTAACTAACCGGACAAAATGACGAAACCCTATAATCATTGAGCTAATTTTATAGATTGACTACTGCTCTTGCAAAATGGACGGCGGGGTGATCTGAAGCCGATCAGTGGTCAGTCTCCAGCCCTACATATGTAAATGCCCTTGATTTAATTAACAGCTTAATCTACCGGCATCCGATGCTTGTCTCCCATCACAACGAAAAGGAGGCAACATAAAAGAAAAATCAAAAGGCCATTTCCCATTAATTTCACTCGAGAAATCAAGACGATGCTGAACTGCTGATGCAACAAGATTGTTCAAAGCTGCACGGAGGAAAAGCTTGCCGATGCTTCGGAATCTCTCATATGTCAGCATGCACCCACGAGAACATACCGACGATTAGAAACAAAAACTACCATGTAAAGCAGCTTAAGGACAAAAGTAAGGTTAGGCACAGATGCTAATTGCACAAGTGCAGGATCAGGAATCTTTAGTGCATGTGTTATCAGTGTTTTGACTTTGGTAGGGGCGTCAATGGATGGTTTTTTCGTAATTGCACGAACTTATTACCACGTTGCTCACTTGCTCTCGATCCATGGTGCCTTGCCTTAACTGATGATCCACACATATGGACCACATTGCATATATTATGATTTACATCTAGAGTTATAACCCTTTTATGCTCAGAAACCGCATCAACCGGCTGGTGTACCAGCAGGTTTCAAAATTGTTTTCAGTTCAAAGCCCGAAATATAACGATTTTTTTCCCATTATTTCTCGTTAAAATTTGACAAAAGAATCGCATTTTGACATTTAAATAGAACAGAGTATGCAAAAATGAGAAACCCCTAGGTTTTTTCTAGAAATCTAAAGAAATCTTTTAAAAACTAAGCAAAAACAATGAAAAAATGTTTATTTAAATTTCCAGCATAATTATCTTATTATCTCCTTGAGTGCTTGTGGGGTGGACTTTGAGTGTTTTCAAGATAGCTTGAAAAAGCAGCTCTGCTTTTTTTTTTTAGGAAAAATATCCTATGCATCACTACATTTGGATTAATTATCTTATATGCAATGCACATATGTCTATGACATGTGGGTCCTAACTAATCACACGTGTTATAAACAGCAATGACATATAAGATAGAGGAATTCTTATGACCGGGCGTCCGACAGCGTCGGACGCATGCGACCCAGCAGCGCGGCCTAGCGTCTCGCGCACCCGCCCAGGCCGCGTGATTAGCGCGCGTTGCTCGTTTGCATGGCCGTGAGATTAGCAGCTAGCAGGCAACGCGGTTTCGTTGTGCATGCAAAAAAAATCATTGCACTAAATTAATACATACATGCATACGTACATAACACACATGCATCGCTACACATGTACATGCACACATACATCTCGTTTTTTTCTTTGTTTCCTTCACCAAATTAATTGTTTCAGCAGGCTATTTATATTGTTCCAATAGGCTAAACCAATTGTTTCAACAAACTAGATAGATTGTTTTCAATAGGCTAAACCAATTGCTTCGGCAGGCTATATATATTGTTCTAATAGGCTAAACCAATTGTTTCATCAGGCTATATATATTGTTCCAATAGGCTAAAACAATTATTTAAGTAGGCTATATATATTGTTTCAATAGGCTAAACAATTGTTGCACTTGGTTATACGTCAACTAGGCAAAACTAATTGTTTCAACAGGCTAGCCATATTGTTTCAACGGACTAACCTAAATGTTGCGCTAGGATAAACAAATTATTTCAGTAAAATTTTATATAGCAACATTGGTCTTGTTTGGTTCGTAAAAATGCGAGGAACGAGTTGGTGCAAATGGTTTGTAGATTGGAGCACCCAGTCAAAAACTATGGCTACCGAAGAAAAACAAAAAATAGAATCTTCGCTGACGGCAGCTAGCATCATCACATGCAAAAGTGGGAGGAGAAACGAGCTGGTTGGCTTGCTGTGTCTTGCTCGCTCGCGCGTGATACCGCAGTTGTTGGGCCGAGCGGACGGACGAGACGTCATATAAAAACTTTTTTGATGGGACGTCTGTCCCTAAGTCGCCGCCCTATAATTAGAAACTTCTGCAGTGTCATGAAAAAATGGCTCCTTTTAACTCTAATCCTTAATGCTTCGTGATGCATTTTGAAACAAAAAAGCATAGATCGCAAAAGTGCAAGAGTTTGACACCTTGATTCAAAGACAAGTAGATAACCTAAAAGGGACAGTTCTGCACTTGAAAAACCTAGCAGTTTTTCTAAAAAAAAAAAGCAAGGTGACCCGCTCGTTTGCGTGGCTAGATTTGTCTTAAGATACAGATAATATATCAGATTAGATTTAGAGTTTATCTCTGATATATAGATCAGTTTCAGTAGTTTGTTATACATGTTAATATTGACCGCTAGATTTACATAATAATATCTATATTCAACGATGTAGATCTTTTCCTTTTTCTATGATTAACGTAAGAATTTCTACTATTTTTTGATTTTTTGATTAACATGGGAATTTCTAGAATTTTAGGATTAATGTGGTGGCTCCGTTAAACTCTGCTTTATATAGATAGTAGATAGATAGATTAAAAACTAAACCCCCTCTCAAGACAACAAACCAGGCAGTGGCGGAGCCAGAACATTTTAGGAGCCTGGGCGCAATGAAATTGACGCGCACACCACTAAATACCACTAACAAACCATGCATACATAACAATAACTATTTTAAGACATACAATTGTCTATTCCATTCAAAATTTCAAATCATTGTTCACTACTTCAATACCAATGCCAATAATAAACATCGAAAGAAAAAAAAGCGTGATAAATACCTCAATGGAGGAAAGCAGCATATAAAGGACCAAACAAAACTCCCTCTAGTAACCTGCAAGATAAATTACATTGATTAGTGCACTATATAATATAAAATTATATAACTTTAAGAGTGTTAATTTTATTTGACACACTTTGTCTTTGATTTTTAAAATCATCACAATGCTTCACACACTTATTATGAGCACTATTCACACCACCAACATGTTCGGACAAAGCCTTGTATGCATGCTTCCAATCATTAAATCCCGTTTTGTTAAACACATCATACCCAAAATGTTCCGCCCTTCCCGGTTCCTTAAAGAGAAAACAATAGAAACAAAATGCTGCATCCTTCGATTCACTATATTCTATCCAATTATATTTCTGATACCAAGATTGAGATAAGGCTCTTTTACCATTTCCAAATTGTTTGAAAGAAAACTTCACAGTAGGTTGGGTTGATCCCTTCTGTATGTATGCCTTCTAACTTGGTCTCGAATTTCAGGAGCAAACTCATATATTTGTTTCCTAAGCGCGGGATCGCTTATAACTTCATCTATGTTAAAGCCACGGTCATTATTTTGAGGTGGAGATGGACATTGAGTTGGAGGTGGACAGTGGCTTGTATCAATCAAAAACCTCCTCATTTTTGAAAATTTAAACATATATCACAACAAATAAATTAGTAATCATCACCCAAATAACAGAACGAAACACGTTAATTATATAAACCTACTATTTAATTAATATATACTATATAGGACAACACAACAACTCAAATTCCTTTTGCGTTTGCAGTACTGGACCATCCGATCATGCATATAGTGATATAGATAAAGTGATAAAGCCATAAACTAGTTAAGAATTTGAGGAGTTGAGGTTGATTTTGAATTTTTTACCAAGCAGCCAGGGAGATCGGGACTCGGGAGCAAGCCGTAGGCGAGCAGCTGATGAACTGATAGCACGCGTCGGCGTCGGCGACTCGGCGTCACGCTCACGCCGTCTGCCGTCACGCGAGATCGCGAGGAGTCGAGGAGATGGCTGCTGGGCAGAAGAACCGACGCGTCACGCGAATCTGACGCAGCGTCTTTGTCGCCAGTGGCCCGTGACGCCGAAGTCGCCGAGTGAGCCCAGTAGCGAGCCCACCTGCATTTTGGGCTGTGCATTGTGGCGCCAGACTCTGGGCCTTTTCTTGCTATGCAGATGACCTGGGGGTTACAAGGCTAATGGGCTAGGAGCCCGGGCACGGGCCCAGGGTCGCCGGGCCCTGGCTCCGCCCCTGAAACCAGGCCATTCACGGATTGGGATCCTGTACAATTATTTCCCCTGGTGTGGTCACTGATACGTGGGTCATCACCCAACTACATAGGACAGTAACCGTAGAGAGAATCTGATTTCGCCCGTTCACCGATTCACGGCTCACAACACATGGCTCCCAGCCTCCCCTATCCCTTGTGTTGTGTGAGATGTCTCGTCTCCGCGCGTGAATCACTAGCGTGGCCGAAGCACCGCGCGGGACGGCGGGAGAATGGCCAGAGCGTGCCGCGCGCGTGGGTGGATGGCCAAAGAATGCCCATGGGGTGTTTGACGAAACGAAGCAATGGGAGCACATACGGCTAACTTCGAAATGTGCATGAACAAGTTGAGTTTTCCCTAAATTTTTTCTTTGTGCAAGTATTCCAACGTGTGTTTTCTTTTTGGCGTTTCTAATCAATCTTTTTTTTTTTTGAGTTTCTTAGCAGTTAGCATGCAACGGTGAACCCCGAAAGGATTAGACCGTTTGGCTAATCTAAATCGTTGATCTCCATAGAGGACAACCCACAATTGAGAATTCATTGATATCTCGTATCGGAGATTGGGATTCTTCAAAATTTAAATATGGAAATTTCAATTTTTTTATTTTTTAAGGAAATATATTTTAAAATTTGAGTTATAGTTTTAAATTTTGTTTTTTGGAACGACCAGTTTAGATTTTGAATTTATCAATCTCCCGAACTAGAGACCAGGATTCTTCACATTTTGAATTGTAGTTTTTTATTGTCAAATTTGTTTTTTTATTTGAATTTTGAACCGAACTGTTTAAAATTTGAATTTAAACTTTTGAATTTCTAATATGATTTTCATAATTTGAAATAGAATCACAACCTCTGATACGTACATGAGACAAGCGAATTCCAATCTTTTTACGTGGGTTATCTTTTATGCAGATCAACGATTCAGATTTGCCAAATAGCCTGACCCTCTCGGAGGGTTCAACGGTGCGTCGTAAAGTTTTCCTTTTTGTTTTTTCTTTTGAGTGGTTTTGAATTTGGAATTTCAATCCCGTGGTTTTGAATTTGGAATTTCAATCCCGTTCTCTCAGCGATGGACGATTTCCCGTGTGTTTTGAATGGCAGGCCAGTACGGATGGCTTGATGGCTTACTGCTTGACGAACGGCTTTTGATCGTGTTGCGGTACAGCCGGCCGGAGTACTGCGAATTAGAGTAATTCCGAGCGTATACTCGGTCAATTTGAGCGTATTCTTGGTCAGTCGGTCCATGTGTGCGTAATACTAGTACTAGGACTACTACTACTACTTGGCATTATTACGGCTCTACGGGAAGCTGTGTTCTTCTTCTTCTTTGAAGAACGTCTCGTACGTTTATCAAAAAAAAGGGAAAAAAATAACGTCTCGTACGTGTAGCAGCACAAGCGCTAGGTTAGTGCATCTCACAGCATGTATAAGTATAAACTAGAAATGTAGGCGCGCCCATGGCGCGCCGTTCGCTAGCTCATGCCGACAAAGAATTAGGCCAAAGAATAACTAACATTTTCATTCTGATAAAGTTCAAACCGACAACCCATCAAAGCGTAGAGGATAAAATTTTAAAACTTTTTCAGCAAAAAGCCAACATATAAAGTTATGTAATAAAGCATTTGTTAATTTGTATTTTTTAATAATTTTTAAAATTTCAAATTAATTCGTTTTTAAAACTTTTTAAAAATTTGAAAATGACTAAATATTTTTTTAGGCCATGTTCTTTTGAGCTGAACTGAACGGTTGAAATGACTGAATTTCGAGAGTTTCTCGAGATAGTTTCGAGATTCGAATCCATTTCGTTTAACTTGCTTTTGAAAGCGTTAGGAACCACCTTCAGGACAGCGAAAAAATGAACCTAAAAAACACAAAGCATATGTCTTTTCAAAACGTAAATAAGTCGTTAAGCCGTTAAGCTGAAAAGAACAGGGCCTAGACTCCTACAACAAAAATTCTTTCGTTCCCATAATTCTTAATTCATTTGCACCGAAATTTATTTATCTCTAACGCCTAATTTTTTTATGAACCCTTATCATGAAACTATGATTAACGACTAAATCTTTTTATAAGCCCTTGTCATGAAACTATGGTTAGCGGTCCATATTTTGAAGTTCTTTTTAGTTTTTTATTTTAATGCCTAAATATTTTAGTGACCCTTACCATGGAATTGTGGTTCTATTTGTAAAAGTTTGGTCTTTATTTTTTTTAGTTGGCCAAAAAAAGCTAGAAGGCAAGGAAAGAATGTGTTATTTCTTAATTCGTATGTAAAGATTTGGTTTTAAATGATTTTTTCTAATTGGCCATAAAAAGGTAGAACGAAAGAAAAGAATGGATTACTTCTTAATTCAATTCTCAACTAAACCAAGAATTCTTAGGAAAAGTCTTTTTAAAAAAATTCTTATGGACCCTTACTAGATATTATGACACATTTGCTCCTTCCTAAAAATCTGAAAATGAAAAAGAGAAATGATTGGCTAACTCCCCAATCATAAATTTTTACCCTTTTTTTTCTCATCTTAAAAAAGGTGAAAAGAACCTAAATATTTCTATGACCGCCACCATGGAATCATGGCTCCATTTTGTAAAGCTTTGGTCACAAAAATCTTCTTTAGTTGGCCACAAAAGGCTAGAACGAAAGGAAAGAATGCGTTATTTTTTAATTCATCTATAAAGGTTTGGTTTTAAAATAAATTTTCTAATTGGCCATAAAAACATAGAACGAAAGAAAAGAATGAGTTATTTATTAATTCGTTTCTCAACTAAACCTAGAATTCTTAAAAAGAAATATTTTTTATTCTTTTATGGATTCATACGAAATATTATGACGCATTTGCTCCGTTGTAAAAATCTAAAAATGATAAGAATGAAGTGATTGGCTTAACTCCGCTACCATAAATTTTTATCCATTTTATTTTTTTAATTCATCTGTAAAGGTTTGGTTTTAAAATAAATTTTCTAATTGGCAATAAAATGGTAGATCGAACGAAAAGAATTAGTTATTTTTTAATTCGTTTCTCCACTAAACCTAGAATTATTAGGAAGACTCAATATTTTTTATTCTTTTATGGATCCTTACGAAATATTACGACGCATTTGCTCCGTCCTAAAAATCTAAAAATGAAAAGAAAGAAGTGATTAACTAACTTCCCTACCATAA
The DNA here is from genome assembly GCA_036346415.1 of Raddia guianensis. Classification (NCBI taxonomy): domain Eukaryota; kingdom Viridiplantae; phylum Streptophyta; class Magnoliopsida; order Poales; family Poaceae; genus Raddia; species Raddia guianensis. Next base: position 34,912,957 of record CM070534.1, read on the forward strand.
TTTTTTATCCATTTTCTTTTTTTTGTTTTTTCAAATCTGAAAATGTTGATCCATTTCTATTTTTTTATTATTTTCGCATTCTAAAAAAATATGAGAAATAAAAGCAACGGGGAGAAGGTAAATAAAATAGACGCAGTAGTAGGGAGCCCTGGGGCTACGCAAACACATTGCTTACCATTTGAGCTACGTGTTGTGTTAGCGCTGTGCTCGGAGAAAAGCAATAGACAATCGGAGATAGGAGAGGAAAGTGAAAAATAGAAAAAAGGGCGCAACGGCTGGTATTCGAACCGTGGGCTGCGACATGAAAGTTTGCGCCGGCGACCAAGTGAGCAATCATCCCGCCTTGGTCACTTCTTTGCGAACAAAATCATTTTATATATAAAGCAAAAACGGACAGCTGGATCTCGCCATCGCTAGCGATCGGACGGCCGTAACGCTCGGCACTGTAGAAGGCAGACATGTCTCGCGCGGAGAAAAACAACGCTAGCGCGTTGTTATATAGATAGAATAGATGTACAATGGTCAACGCTGCGTGTCTAACAAGTTCCAGGTTAGAACGCTCGCATGGCCTCGGGCTTATGCTCTCATCAGGGATTGAGATATGCATATATCTATGCATGTTTTAGCTAGAAAATTGAAAAGGTGCGTGGATTTACATGCTAAAATAGTGCGTATATTCAATACACATGAATTTGCGACTTTGGACGGTAGAGAAGTTTTACTATTTTTTAGTAGACACGTATTTTAAATTTTTAAATAGTGAAAAGTGTTCCTTTGCTCCCCCAAGCCAATACAGAAGTGTATCTCATGGTCTCCTCTTAATGTAATTTTCTAACTTTCTCCCTAGCTCGTCTAGTCGCTTCATCTTTTTTTTTTTTGGAATAAGTCTATTTTAGATACCCCAACTATCGTGATAGTCCGAAAAAACCCTAAATTATGATTTGGTCTGTTTTACATATCTGAACTTTCAATGTAGGCTCATAAACCATCACAACCCTGTTTTGTTCGGTAGTTTTGCTGACGTGGCGCCATGTGGTAGTGGTTTTTGCTGACTTGCCTGACACATGGCGCCACTACGTCGCACCACGTCAGCAAAACATCTAAAAAATCAACTTGTGATGGGTTTTGAGCTGATATTGAAAGTTCAGGTATGTAAAATAGACCAAATCATAATTTAAGGGTTTTTTAGACTTTCTCGATACTTGAGGTATCTAAAATGAACTTTTTTTTTTTAGAATGTGTGGTACTTCTCTCATTTCGTAGAGAAACACCGACTATCGGCTATTACATCTATTTTTTAAAATATAGCAAATCATTGTCTTACTTATTAGAAATAGGAGTAAATATTTACAAGGCACCAAGCCACCAACCAAAGAAACTATAAAAAATAGTAAGAGTGACCTAGAATTCGCAATAAAACCCTCAACCAATACCCTCCTTAGCTAAACCATACGGACAAGAAGTTCCCTATTTCATCTACCAGAACGCACTCGAAAACTGTTTATATGTCTATCTGTCCCCTGAATTTGGTCTCTGAATCTGCATCTTCGATCGAGAGGACTATCCACCATATTTGTCCTGCGAAAACGAGCCTGTGCGGAAGTACGTGACACAGATATATAGCACCATGGAGCATATAGTTCCATTAAATACATCATGATCACATCAGGTGGAATGACGGCTTTGCTTGGCGCAACAGTACATACAAATTAAAAATCTTGAGCCATGTCTAGAACGCAAGGGGGTTATTGTGCATTGCAAACAGTTGGATAATCCCAGCAGGAATCGCAAAAAGACTCCCATATCTCATCCAAGTCGATTGATTTCTTTGTTTTTTTTTGGGGGGGTATGTTTTGTAAAAGGCCTGGCCGCGTAGGGCCGGTGATCCAATCAGGAGGCAGGCGGGAGCCGGGGTCCGAGCTGGAGGCGGCCGCAGCGATGGACGCGACGCGACCAGTGTGGCAGCGGCAGCGGAGCAGGGGCACCATCACCATGGCATGGCCATCGATCTCCATGTGACCACTCCAGTAATCCACTCGCATCCCCACACACGCATTCCATCGCCATAGCCATTTCACCCAGCACAGCACTCCAGCAGCAGCTAGCTAGCAGCGCCCCAACCCGGACGAGACGGGGCCTTCTCACGCTCTTGCCCCTTGCAAAACGCGTGGATCCATCGTCATCCATGCCGATTGCTCCAAGCCATTCGTGGTTCTGATACGGCTCTGGTTCGATTTATAAAGTTTTGTCATTTTTTTATATAGGCCATTCGTATCGTTTTGTAATAATTTCTGAAACTTTGTGTAGTTTTTATCAAGAGAGAATTCCTTATACAGTACAATAAAAGTTTTAAATTCCCTACCTATCATTGAAAATTCTTTCTCGGTAGGATCGTAGACGCTAAATACCCCTAATTAGCGAAAGCAATCGATGAAAGTAGATACTCATGAAAGATTAGAAAAACATTACCAGAGACGCACATGTTTGATAACGCAGTTCGGCACCTGCCTACATCTGCAGGGCAATGATTCCGGGCGCTCCTCCCTAATCAAATCCTTTTACAAAGAATACAGATCTGCTCTGGTATGAGTTACCTTGCTTTGCAACAGTTCCTAGGTACGCGTCACACGATGTCTACTGCCCTGCTACACTTTTGCAAGCCTAACACAACCCCTCGCTCATCTGCCTCTCTTCCCTGAAAAATCTTCCTCTAATCTTCCTCTAATCTCCTCTAATCACCTCTGAAATTTTTCTAATTTTCGTAGCCGTCATTAACACGTGGAAACCCTAAAACTCATTCTAATCCCGACCCTCTCGGGTCCCTTAAATAGTGAAATTAACTGGAATCCGTCTCGGACTCAAATTCCTACTCAGGGCTCGTTTGGGAACTCGGATCCCCGTCGGGATCTCGGCCAAATCCCGGGGCCGGAGAGCCACGGGGGAGTTTTCCACGGGGTCAGCACGAAGTCCATTTGGAAACACATCCACGCGATTTTTTCCCACCCAATTCCTCTCCTTTCCCGAAGCAGATCCACGGCTCGGGCGTGGGAACTTCTCCCGTGTGGTGGCGTGTGGCTGGGTTCCAAAGGGCGGCGCTTCGAGGAGGAGGAGGAGGAGGAGGAGGAGAAGGCGATGGGGGGGGGGGTGGGGTGACGGCGCGGCCAGGCTCCAGATGGCGCGGCCCGACTCCGGCCGGAAGGCCGCTTCGAGGAGGAGGAGGAGGAGGAGGCCGCGCCTCCTTCCTGGATTCGGTCGGGAGAAGAGAGAGAGAGGGAGAGAGACTGTCTTGTGTTGTGTGGATGGGAGAGAGACGGGGATTGGGTGGGAGTGGGATCCAGGGAATGGAAATGACCAAAAAAATCCCATAAGGGAAAATCTGCCCTGGGATATTTTCCCTTGGCTCCAAATGAGCCCTCAAACTCGAATTCTTCCTCGGCCTGGCTTGCCAGAGCCCGCCTCTGCTTCGGCCCACAAGCAGCACTGTGCACGCTCCCAGCCGCCTGGGCATCCCGCCCCTCGCTGGGCCGCGCGCCAACTGGGCCTCCCGCTCGCTCAGCCTTCTGCTCTGCGGACGCGCCACCTGCAAACACGCACATCATGCATGTGCAGACACGCACACGCCACCTGCGTACATGCACATCATGCATGTGCATACACGCACAGCACAGTGCATGCCACGCACGTTTTCTCTTTTTCTTCTTATTTTCTTTCCCTTTTTCTTTCTCCTTTCTTCTTCCTACAAAATCAATCATATATATATCTAAATCTAACCAAAAATCATTAGTCCAAGGTTAGTCCAATAAATCATCAATCATCCTCAAATATTCATTCAAAATTATCATTTTCCTTTCACAGACATTCCAAAAATCCTCACAAAAATATGTCAATAAATTGGAAAATCATCTCATCACACAATATTTAAAATATTCACTCAACAATCTCTCTTCCCTTACATGCTACCGGTTTAAGTTTTTTTTTCTTCCCTTATTGTCACTCAAGCGGTAAAGAATATAACGGAGTTACAAAATAACCATTATGCCCTGTCTTTTTAATAGTTTCAAAATAGAAAAAAGCTCATAAAATGGTGTAAAAATATAAAAACATGAGAAAAATTTATACAGATTCATAAAATTATGTATAGCCTAAAAATTAAAACTTTATGGATGTAAATTTTATTTAAAAATTAATCAAACCTACCATGTCTCATGAAAAAGGAGAACAAAAGCTGAACAAATGTTACAAATATTTAAATAGCAAGTAGAGCATGGTTTTACATAAATTTAAAAAATGAATTACTCAATTCGGAGTTAAAATGAAGGAGATATGATTTTTTAAAATTATTAAACCTAAGGGGCATTTTAGACATTAATGAACTTTTTAAACGGATAAAACTAACAGACTTAACGGCAGTGTCATAAAGGGAAGAGAAAACTTCAACAGTGCGGTGTAAGAGAAGAGAGGATTTTGAGTGTCAGATAGGGAATTATAAACTTTTCTAGTGGCATATAGGGAATTTTCTATTTTATCAAATATCTCAAAAAAAATTAATTTTTTTTGCTTTTCTGATGGGGACGGGTCCCGATCTTCCGACAGGTATGGATAAACACGATTGGTGGAGAACTCGACGTTGACGATCCGACTTCCAATCAGAACTGATATAAGCCTGCAATCGCTACACCACTGTCTCCGTTCGTTATCAACCACGCCAAGACACGGTTGACCTCACCACGAAGGTTAATTCCTGCAAGCGAATCGAGAACACGAGCAAGAACACGGTAGATGCAATCTCAAATTACGATTACGAATAAGCACACAAAGTTGGGGTTTAGCAAACCGATACAATGGCTAAATCTGCGGCGAGAATAATCTCAGCAAAACCCAAGTCTAAACAATGACGGCTACTAAATATATAGCGACGGCTAGGGTTTGGGGCGCTCAACCCTAGGGTTACATGGGCCATGGGCAGGTGGCGCAGCACCCGGCAGATTTTGGTGTCCTCTTGATTTCGCGATTCCTGTTTACGCTTATAGAATTTGGGCCTCAAACTAGATCCATTGGAAAGCTCTCGTCGTGGGCTTGTCCGTGCATACCAAGAACGTCCAAAACGGACTTCGTATGACCGAGTTATGATCTTTTCAAGTTGGACTGCTCCTGGTTGCCGAACTGGGTTCGTGGACGACGAATTGGGTTTGATCCTTGGTTGGGCCTTGAGCAACATGGGTGTTTGGGCCTGAGGTCGTCGAGGAGGTGGAGTGGCGCCTTTCTTGAGTATGTCTTCATGTAGTGGAGGCGGCCAAGGTGGTGGTCGAACTGGTGGCGGCGACAGCGCAATATCAATACGACGACGTACATGCTGCTGGCTTGTACGTCCTGGCCATGGTGGTGGTCGATGAACCCATGCAGCCGTAAACATCGTAGTACGTGTAGATGTAGTAGATGATGCCGTAAAGTGTCGCCAACTTGTTGTAGATGAAGAGGTCGAAGATGAAATAGTCGATTGAAAGCTCGTCGACGTCCATGTTGGCGAAGTAGTCGACGAAAATCTTGATGACCACCATATTGACGTAGTGTTGGTCTTATCTATGATGGGCGTGGTCACATCATTTTCTAAATCTCTTTTTAAAGACCCTCCACTTTTACAACTACAACCAAAACCAAACCCACGTGTTAAAGAGGGCCATTGTATATGAAGGATCTTAAGCCACGTGTTAGAATTGTCTAAAAAGTCAAAAAAAACAAAACTTTGTTTAAATTGACTTTACCTTATTTGTTTATCCATGTTGTCCATTCAGTTTCACAGATAAGTAATTTTTTAAAAAAATCTGGGCTCTCCAAATGCAGCATGTTAATTTCAGGTAACGGGAATCCTTGTCCTCGCCAGATGATAAAAGCATCATCAATCCAAACTTAACTTAGATCGACTCAACACTATTCGGTCATTATTCAACGATATTTCCATCTCCTCCATTTTATTTACTACAGTAGTGTGCCGATCTAAGATATGTCCGTATTGGTGATGCCGGCCTGTCCAATGAGTCCTAACTTAGAAAGTTCTAATATTATATCAAATAAAATAGTAAATAAAGAAATATAGATAAATAGTGAAAAAAAAGATGTGTGTATAATGGTTGTAATATTCTAAGTAAGAACGCCATTGGTAATGGCCTTAGTCCAGTAAACCGGTACCAGGGAAAGTACCCTTCACCGATTCAGAGCTAGGGTTTAAATTTTAAAAGGTTAGTAGGCCTAATGAGCAGTCTGCTATTTTCGTAGTTAAAACATGTTTTTCTAAAAATCACAAAAAAAAAAGGGGACTACTCTAGCTTATGTAGTTTTCACGTTAGTTTCCATATTTTTCACGGTTAGCCAGTCGGTTTAAATTTTAAACCTTGGTTACAGCTCGTACACGGGTTGCTTTTCACACAGACCTGGGGCCTCTAGGTGTTACGTACTCCTGCCAGTCTGAGAAAACTTACACTTATATCTTAAGTGAGAGTTCTAATACTTAATCTGTGAAAATATTTTTAATTATGTGGAACGGGCAAAGGATTTATCTTGAAAAACGCTTCCATAGCATCACATGCCTTGTTCTTTTCAGCTTACAATAAAATAAAAGTTGTCGCTGGGAATTATTATTTCTGTACAAGCCAAATGCAATAGCAATTTGTAATACTTTTGTAAGGGCATCACCAATGGTGGATGATCCTAGACACTATAGATGATCCTAGACATTGTAACGAATAAAATATAAAAGGTAAATGTGGGTAAATAGTAAGGTTGAGGACAGTGGATGAATAGTATCTAGGATTAGTAGTTTATGATGGCATTGGTGATGTCCTTGGCTTTTTTTAATGGTCTTTCAAATAACCATGTTTAACAATAGTTAAACTCTTCGAACCCTCTATCGAGGTTTCACAACTTTTTTGTATTATATTTTATCATTAGTTTAAGTAAAAAAAAGTGGCCATAATTTTTAGGATTTTATAAATAAATTGCAATGATTTTGGTAGTCCAATGTATATTTTGAAAACCGTGATAATACCTAAAACATCAAGTTTTTAGCAACTCGAGGGAGCACATGCTTAGCGATTCGTTGGCGAGTTTTGTGCCATAAAGTGAACTTAGCATGGTTATTCATTTCTTAACCTTTTTTGTTCGGTCAGCTTATCCATTCAATCACACGCACGATTAACTTCAGCTTAGCCAGTTCCGAACACGTTGCTTACCATGATACCGTTCAATATGATTCTTTAACACCTAGTTGGCATGGGTACTGGGCAGTATGATTCTTCTAACTAATAATGCTCCAATCAAAATGTGCTATCACAATATAGTATTACAACACCTATTTACCATGCTTATCGCAAAAGAACCCTTAATTTATGCAAAACGCAAAAGAAAAGGTACTTCCTCCCTGCGGAGTCTAGTACAGGCGAGCACCGGCGACCGGCGACGGCCACTGACCCAAGCAAGAGTAGCAGTCTCTGACCCTGCTCGGGAGGTAGACATTTTACATAAACTAACCAAAATCACAAACCACGTGTCCCAGGCGAGGCCCACATCTTTTAGGCCCTTTCCCTGAACAGACAAGACATTCTGGGCCTTACCATTAGCTTAAAACAGCCCATCCATATTTGCACCGTAACTTGTGGGCCTCGCCAATCGCCATCTGATCTCGTTCGATGCCACCAGTGACGTCACTGGACCAGCAGCTCTAGCAGTTCCAGGCAATTGATGGGCCGATATGGGTTGACTCGACTCCGCGGACGCGTTCCTGGTAATTTTTTAATCTATTTATTTTCAGGCTTCAAAATATTTCTATAGTTCAATTAAAGTAATAGGCTTCATAAAAAGAACAACATTAGGGTTCTTGCATTCTGGCCCCCAAAGCACACGTGGGGCGACCCAGGGCGCGAAATTACAACGGCTCCTCCCTTTCCCTCTTCTTTCTCTTTCTCTTCCCCCTCTCTCCCTCGAGCTAGCGTGATGCTGATGGTGTTTTGGCGGCTGCGTTATAAGGCAAAGCTTCAGCGGTGGCCCTTGGCTGGTGTCAGGGATGGCTACGATGCGCCAGATCTAATGGTTGTCGGTCGCTGGTTTGAGAACTGGTAGTGCCCTCACACACAATTGCTCGAGGTCACGTTGCGCCTAGATCTGGTGATGGTGGTTGGCTGGTTCACAGAGCTGCCGCTATGCCCAAGTGCACGGTGTCTTTCGACGGAGGCGGCAACATCATCCATCTGGCAAAATGCATCACAACGGCAACCATGCCTTCTCCGAATGGTGCCGCTATGCCCAAGCGCACGGTGCCTTTCGACGGAGGCGGCAACATCATCCATCTAGCAAAATGCATCACAACAGCAACCATGCCTTCTCCGAATGGTGCCGCTATGCCCAAGCGCACGGTGTCTTTCGGCGGAGGCGGCAGCATCATCCATCTGGCAAAATGCAGCACAGCGGCAATCGTGCCTTCTCCGAATGGTGCTGCTATGCCCAAGCGCACGGTGTCTTTCGGCGGAGGCGGCACCATCATCCATCTAGCAAAATGCATCACAACGGCAATCGTGACTTCTCCGAATGGTGCCGCTATGCCTAAGCGCACCGTGTCTTTTGGCGGAGGCGGCAGCATCATCCATCTGGCAAAATGCAGCACAACGGCAGTCGTGCCTTCTCCGAATGGTGCCGCTATGCCCAAGCGCACCGTGTCTTTCGGCGGAGGCGGCAACATCATCCATCTGGCAAAATGCAGCACAACAGCGATGTGCCTTCTCCGAATGGGGGACGTGGTTGCCACCGGGCATATCCTCTTCGCCGACAGTGGGGCTTAGCACCCTGGAAGGCATGGGAGCGTGCAGGCGAGCGATAGAAAGGTGGATCACCGAGTGGCCGACATCGTTCTTGCAGGAGGCTAGCCCTTTGTGGGTTGGAGGCACCGATACCGTTGACTCGTCCTTCTTTAGCAATTCATCTGGTGGGGGGCGCTCCGGGCGACAGTCGTTCTATCTTGGGTTGACAGTGGTGACGACGCCACCCGGTGCAACCCCTTCCATTTAGGCATTGTCGTGGCGTCTCGATCTCCAAAAGCCTCTTCATCTCCTCCATGTCGTTATTGCTCTGTTGCGCCCCCTTTCTGCACCATGTGTCATCGTCGTCATTGAGCATATCTCTGTTGTTGCTACTTCAACAACTCCAGACACAAAGCGGGCATCTTTGTGTTGGTCCCATTTCTTGGCATGACCAGTGTGTCCTTCCATCCACGTTGCGTAATTGGTGTTGGCACCACTAGGTAGCACTAAATCTACGCTGGTCTCGACTGTATCAACCTCGACATCACCTTCCTCCTTGACGACTGCCCAATCACGTTGCCGTCTTCTTCTTTGGCGCATCTTTGCACCTGTGGCTCCATGTGCGGCTAGTCAACATTGTTTAACCCCAATTTGGCACCCTCCAAGACTACGACCATCATCATCTCACTCTTAGATACCTCACCATTAACATCAAAAGGGCTACCATCAACTTGAGTAAACTCGTCATTTTCTTCTCCGATCTGAGCATGCACGATCCTAGCGCTACGACTTTGGGGGATGTTGCCTTTCTTTGGTAGATTTTCTCTCCATTTCTACGTAACGTGCTCCTACTACGACTGCGCAAGGGGTAACAGTATATGGTATGATCCGGAAGGATCCGGTTATTATGGTAGGATATGGTATATTTGGATTAATTGATTGTAATCTTCAATAGGATTCCATCTTTATTTTTAGGATTGCTTGTGATCCAAATCACCATGTACCTATATAAATGTTCTCGTGGCTAAGTACAAATCCATCCATTGTAGTATATTTATCCTCGGCAACATATCTAACAGTAATGCCCATTAGGTGTTAACATGCTAACATTAGATCTGGGCCATCAGATCCATGAGGAGCGGCCCAGATCTGGAGATGTGGAAGACCCTCTCACACTTAGAAAGTCAGGGGTTTTTTTTGTAAAAACGTTAAGTGAGAAAAGGGTCTTCCACATCTTCAGATCTTAGCCTAGATCTGATGCTAGCATGTTAACACCTAATGGCCATTAGCACCGAATAAGTTGCCTTTATCCTCTTAGGCTCTTACACAGGATGTTCGATTTTGGATGTGGGGGAGACTAACCACCCACTCAAATCTACAAGTGCCATAAGCTGCTGCTAGTTTCTGCCTGATCTCCCCCATCAAGCTAGCCCTGGGGTAAATATTTAGCCCCTTTCTCTCTTCGGAGCCAACGAGGAAGAGGTTGTGTGGAAGCAGAAATACTTGCAACACTCTTGCACCATGGTCTCCAAATTCGACACATCCCTCCTCCGCCTTGCTGTTCTTCTGCTTTTGCAAGGACTACTCTCACTTTGTCTTGCTGGATTTCTACGGAAAGGCCTTCCTCTTTGCGAGAATGAGTGGTGCTCATCAATTTCTCCACCGAAGACATTGGATCTCATGCATAATGAACTTATATTAGTTTCGCCTTGCATGCGAGATATGATGAAGATCCAAGTAAGAGGCAGAAGGAACAAGATCCTCTTTAGTTATCTCCTCTGGTGTGGTCACTGACATGTGGATCAAGGCCCATATGTTAGTGACCCAACTGCAGAGGTCAGTAACTGCAGAGGATCTAGTTCCGAGGTAGGACTAGCATGAACATGCTATTGTATTTTTAGCAAACAGAGGGGATAAGGCCCTAGCCGCCCGAGGAGTTGCCTCACAATTGGCTCGTTTGTTGGTAAGTGGAAAGCGAGATAGAAGATAGCTGAATTTTGTTATTAAAAATTCTTTCATGACCAGATAAAAAATCATGTAAAAGATCAAAGACTAACTTGTCTATGTCTTATCATGCCATAATTTATTGATGCGCTTACGGGTTCTCGATCTTCCGGTGAGAGGATAACTTCGATTTGGGCGGAGGATGACTTTGACGATCCGGCTACAAACCACACAAGGATAAACACCCGCAATTGCTAAACCACACTCCTGATTGTTATCAACTGTGCCAAAGCCCGGATGACCTGACCACGAAGGTCAATCCTTGCAAGCAATCGAAGAACTCGTAAGAACAATGATAAAGCACACACTTGAATCGAGGTTACGAGCTCGAATCGATAGGTCAACCGACACTAGGGATTTCGAGAGTGTTTCTCCAATCTGGAAGACAACAACAAATAAACAAAACCTAAGGAGAAAAGGGAGAGGCTTGTCCTATTTATAGAGCAGGGAGATGACTCTAGGAGGTGCACTCACGCAGCAGGAATACATGGGGACTCAGCTCAAATTAATGGTGACGCAGCACCCAAGAAGAGCAAAAGACTGGTTCTGTTCGCGAGATGTTTTGACTGCTGCGGCCAGCTCACTTGGAGTTTGAAGGTAAAGTTGGATCCGTTGGAAAGATGGCGAAGTTATCTTTCCAATGAGTGCTCACACATTTCAATCGGAGTCCGTTTGCATTCTCTAGGCTGTTTTTAATTCAGACTGGTCATTGATGGCCGAGTGGACTCCCTTTGCATTCCCACCATACTTCATTGCCTTGATTGGTGTTTTAATGCCTTGTAGCTGGTGCTTGTTGAAGTTTCTATGCATAATATTGTTATTAGGTAGCAATCTATTCTTCAAAATATAATTATTTAACCCAAAAAACGAGTTTATCTGATAATTGACTTGTTGCGCACTAGCTCGTGTGTTTGGTCCTTGCATGATGATTAATGGTCACGGGTCACTTGGAAGGACTTTGGTCATTGATCCTATGGGTGTATCCGATGTAGCGATGTCCTCATCATTTATTTCATCTAGTCATATAGTAAAATGGAACTTTGAACAAAGCACACGAGTTAGACCGCCGGGCGGCCATGCATCCGTGCTTCCTGTGTTCTTCCATATCATGCCCTAGTCATCCGATCTGTTTGTAGGTGTTGAACATCTCATCCTCCCCACAACCTAGAATCCTGACTAAGGGTGGAAATGAGCTGAGTTCAAGCGAGAGCCACGGGCTTGTTTCACACCCACCGAGTAGGAGGGGAGGGGAGGTTCGGGCTCGGTTAAGGCTCGAGCTAGCTCGAGCGGGCTCACGAGCTTGCTGTCCGGGAGAGGGTAGCAGTGACGGACGGCTAAATCCGTGATCGGATAGGGGCGGAAGAAGAGCGGCGACCCCGGATATGTGGAGCAACCGACTAGATCCGTGACCAGCTAGCCGAAGACGAGCGGAAAGGGAGAGATGGCGCCCGGATCTGTGACAAGAGGTAGAGAAGAGCGCGAGGGAGAGGTGGTGGCACCATCGCGGTCCACAGGAGGAGGAGGACGAGGAGGGAGAGGCAACAACACTGTTGGGGTCGGTCGGACGCTCGGGACGGGATGGAGGAGAGACGGTGTAGTAACATGCTCATAGTGAGGAGGACAGAGGACGAAGAGGTGGTAGCTCAGGATGAGGAGGACAGGATGAGGAAGGGGCACACTGTCGATTGAGAGGGAGACTGGGAGAGGGAGAGGGAGAGGAGGGGACAAGTGTCTTGGTGGGATTAGGAAGAGGGAGAGTGAGAGGGGCATGCTACCAAATGGTGCGGAAGAAGTGACCAAGTGGGATTAGGGTTAGGGCATTGTGGTGGACTAGGTTGGTTAGTTGGGCTACCTAGGGGATGGCCGAGTGACAGAGTGGGCTGTTGATATGTAAGAGCCATGAACATCCAAGGTTGGCTTGGCTCGAACTCGCTAAACATCATGAGCTGGAGACGAAGCTTGCTCAGGCTTCTTTGCCCATAAATGGAGCCGAACCCGAGCTGCTAGCAAGCTTCGAGGTAAAGTTCCAACCCTAATCCCGGCGCAATTGTTTGGCTGTTTTTTTTCTGGTGCTAAAAACGTACAAAAACACGGAAGGATATTTATTTTTATTTCAGGCCCTCTCCCGACGCCACGACTTGTCGCCGACACGCTGCAAACAAAACCTGATCGATTCCCAGATGCCAATCCCCTGCCCTCGCATGCCGTCCCTCCTTCGGCGCCTCAAAAAATGCAATTTCTCCTTGGCTTTTCCCGTGCATCCGTTGCTTGTCCATTTCTGAAACTGTCCATTCCTGGAGATCCATCACCTTTTTGGCTCTGCCCAGTGGCCACTGCAGCATCAGGACTAAGGAGGAGGAGACATGGACAGCAGCAGCAGTGTCTGCTTGTTTTGTTCTTCTCCTGAGGCGACACAGGGCTGGGCAGTGTGCATCCCCATAGAAAAATGCCTGCTTAGAATAATAAGGAGAAAAAATGGAGCCAAATGGATGGTGAGCTAGCTGTGATCTTCCATGGCAGGGTCTGAACAAGCTTGCAGTTGCAGATGTGGCCATGTAGGTGTTATTCTCTCTAACTGCAAGGTCTCGACTGTTTTGCCATCCCCAAAACTGGGCATGTGATTTTTTGGGAGTTGGGAACCTGCAAAGTCCAACTGTTTTAGCATCCCTAACGATTAGCCGTGTGATTTGGGAGTTGGGACAAGATCGGGCATGTGATTTGGGGATAAGGGTCTTTAGTGATGCTTTGGGGCCAAGCCAGCAAGCAGAATTTTCTACATGCCTATGTTCAGTTTAGATGACTAAACAAATTATTACGTGTGCAAAGGTATTGCATGTCTTATGGAATGACCGATGTTTTTTTTTTGTCTGCTGTACTTGATTCTAAAAGAAAAGGAAGTTGATTTATGTACAACGTTTGTATTTCTTTTGTACTTATTATAGAATGGAATGATATAGTATGATATACTTACTCCGTTCCGTTATATAGGGCGCTTAGTTTTTCAGGTGCTGTTCCAAAATGTAAGGCGCTAATAGCTTTTGCATTAATTGCCTGTCGTGCACAGCAAACGAAGGGCGCAACATGCACGCAGCAGGCGAGTGAACTGCATGCACAGCCACATTTTTTTCCTAGGCCTCTGCGCACACATTTATGGCCGGATGCACGCGCCTACTTTTTCCAGCTTTGGGCCACATGCAAGAGTACGGGAGAGCTGCATGCAAGTGTGCAGACAAACATGCAAGAGTTGCATTGGTCTTGATAAAAAAAATTAGACGCCCTATAGGGAGTATGGTATTTACTTTCAAATTAAATGCATCGCAAGTTCAGAACTTTTTATAGCAATCCGGATCCCCTGCAGTAGCAAGTATAAATGTACACGAAAACATATTATAACTTATATAAATATGTTATAAAGTGCCCATTTTGTACGAAAAAATTTTGTAATTCATGTAAAATCCTAAAGAAACCATTTTTGAAACTTTTCATTTTTTTCGATTTCTCGAATTTTTAAATTTAAAAAATTCAAAATTAAAAAATTCAAAAAATTGAAAAGTTTCGAAAATGGGTTCTTTAGGATTTTAGATGAATTACAAAATTTTGTACAAATTGGACACTATATGACATTTATACAAGTTATAATATATTTCCAGGTCAAATGGATACCTTGCATTTATACGCTACTGCAGGGGATCCCGATTGTTTTTATAGACCTGTCGTTTATTTAATGAAGTCAAGAAACGGCACACGCCCTAGGCTGTTCAATTAAATTTTGCGGTTTAAATTATAGCGTATGAGAATTTGAGATACGGTAATAAATTTATGATATCTCATCTGCTATGATTTGGACCATTTGATTTCTATGATGCCATAAAAGACACCTATGCCATAAGAGAGAGGTTGCCCAAGGATCATGCTTCTCGCTCCTCCCCCTTGTGCCCCTTTAACGAGCCAAACATACCCTAGATCAATTTCCCTAGTCCCTTTGATATTGTTGCCTTCCTCTTGTTACCTATTTTCATATTTCCATCCGTTGCCATTGCTACTCAGCCTTGAAGACCGCAAATTGTCTCTTTGCTATCTTTTCCTCTCCTCCATGTCATAAATTGTGGCTATATATTTGTCGTATTCTCAACACCATCCTCGGTATCCTCGCCAAAGCTGACCCATCCTTGCTCAAAAGAACTTTGAATGATATGATATCATGTCCACTAATCCCCCAATATATATGTGACCTGGGATCCAAAGAATCCTATGCAAGCTTGAGCGCAAGTGTTTTCGGGAAAAAAAATGGAGGTTGCTGCCATCCGATTTATTTTCTAAACTTGGTACGTATGTGTATTTGGCTCCCAACCATTTCTCATTTCATGCTATATCAAGTTTTCTGTCTTAGTATTGCTCATCGATTGATTTTTTGTTTGCCTTGTCTTTTTAGTGTCACACTTGCATGAATCAACTTAAGCATTATGATGAGCAAACACAGAAAAGGATTTGCTATCTATTAAACACGAGTTCCATAATTGAGAATTAACATCTTCTCATTCTAGTAATCTACATCCCTTCGCATGAATTGTGGTGAAGCCACTGGTTTGTCAATGCCTCATGTTGGGCAGTCGTTACTCCTGTTAACCATGGTTCAAGATCCCTCTCCCTTCTCCCCCATCAAACAACTTTTATTCATTTCTTTGACCTCTTTGGATCAAAGGATTTTTAAAAAAAATGTGAAATTAACGTGTTTAATTTGTAGGATTGTTGCAAAGGAATTTCATAGGGCAACGCTTTTTCTCCAAATTTTGAAGGATTCTAAGTATGAGATCTGACATTTTTTTTCCCAATAATTAGAGAATTCCACACAATTTTTTTCTGCTTTATGTTATCTATGTAGTGAGTCAAAATTCAATATCAAATTCCAATATTTTCTTGTGGTACAATCAAACAACATGCTTGAACCGCATCCAGTCAGATTTCGCATGCTCGGCGGCCTCCCCGTCAGATCCGACGGCGCGGGTGCTCCCCTTCCCCACCTCGGACGCGCAGCGCACCGTCCGCCTCTCTTGCTGGACGCGCGGCTCCCCTTCTTCATCCCTGCCTTTGCGCGCTGTGGTGGAGCTTGTCGCTGGCCTCCCTCCTCCTTCTTCCTTCTTCCCCTCCTCTTGGGCTCGTCTCGGGTGACCGCCCTGGGGGCCGCTCTGTTGGGGACCGGATCCGCAGACAGGAGGCCCGGATCTAGCGTTGTTGCCTGGAGCGGTCGGAGCGGGTGTGCTCCAGGGTTGTGAGTTCGGTGGCCTCGTAGCTCGGCGAAGCTCGGCACCGGCTCTCCTCCTTCTTCCCCCTTCCCCTGAGCCCGCATCGGTGGATGCCGCTTGGGGGGTCCGCTTCAGTAGTGGTCGGAGTGGACGGAGCAAGTGGGCTCCAAGGACGTGTGTCCAGCGGCTCCTCGGCTCCTCCCGTGGTGGCGTGGTGGGCCGTCACTCGTCTTCGGGCGGCGCCGCGACCCCTGTCTCTAGCCTGGTCCCATCCTCGCCTCCTTGCCCTCCCCTCCCTGCGAGGTGCTCGGTGGCGTAGGTTGGCGCTTTTCAGATTAGTGGTAGGTTCGACTTGTGCCGCCTGGGTGGTGTGGCGTCTGGCTTCCTTTGCTTCCCGTGCGCAGGCTACCAGGCGTGGTGGCCCCTCTCCGGCGGCATTGGCTGGCCACTTTGTTTTCGGCGGCGTCCCCGTTTTCTGCCCCTTGGCCTGGTCCCGTCCCCGCCGTCGAGACCCTCCCTTTCTCCGAGGTGTCGGGTGGTGTGGGTGGCTTCTTCCGCGTCTGGTGGCGGCGTACGTGCTCGCTCTCCGGCTCTGCGTCTTCAGCTGGCGGCTTGGTTCTCCTAGTGCTATCGACTTTCGGCGGACCCTGTCTTGTACGCTAGTAGGACAGGTCTTGGGCGAAAGCCCTGCCCTTTCGGGCTGTTGTTGGCGTCACCTTTTGTGTCGTTCCCTCGTTGGAGGCATCACCTTACAGATCTTCCCTACTCTGGGTGAAAACCCTAGCGGCTCTGCGACGGCGGCGGGTTCTCTGTGTCGCTACCTTGTTGGAGGCGTCGTGGTCGCCGTTTTGCGCCTTGGTTTTCGCTGGGTCTACTGCTACAGGAGTCGCTCGTCGTTGTGTGAGTGTTGGTGGTGTTTTTCCTTCTCCCTCCCTTATACCTCTCTCCTGTTCGGCCTTTGGCTTTGGTGGCAGCGGTGTGGCTGCATTCCTTCTTTCTATTCTATAGGCGGTGTTCCCGGTAGTGGCCGGAGGTGTGTCTGGCTTTGGCCAGGGTTGCAGCGGAGTGTTGTGGTTGTATTCCGTGTTTGCAAGGGTTTTCATTTTATTTTCTCCTGCTATTCAATGAATTAGGACGACAGTTCTCCTGCCCCGCTTTCAAAAAAAAAAAACATGCTTGAACCATCCTTGTGGATCTCAATCCTATGGAATTTCACACGCTTAGACATTTCAATATTTCTTATATTACGTTTCCAATCCATGTAAATCAAAGAGGACCTTTGATGCAGTAAGACCAAAGAAAAAGAACACGGTTGGGGTGGAGGTAAGTAGAGAATAAGAAAATGGTGGTAGCAGAGTTCCAGCGTTCCACCGGTAATTAAGCTGAACATTCATTCCATATGTGCATCTAAAAAGAGCCAACAAAAAAGGACAATTTTTAGGAGCTGAATCTCCTTTGTGATCAATAATCACTACCGAATATTACCACCACACAATCAATCCAAACTCTACTCTACGCCAGAAATTCTAGTTTTGATAAGTCCAAACCCAGAAGCAGGCAATAATAACAAAAAAAAAAGTTAAAAAAGGTAAAAGAAAAACATTAAAAGAGTGATGTACATAATCCTATCCGCGGAGGATCCCAGCCCAATAATGGAAGCAAACAAAGCAGGAAAAAAAGAAAGAAAAGAAGAGGATCATCATGGCCTAAAAAAACCCTAACCACTTTTTATGTGAAGCTGACATTCCCAATTCTCCAGTCCCTCTCTCCCCCAGCCCTGCCTGCCTTTGCCACCAGACCCACACACCACCACAACTCCACCCTGCTTGCCTTTGCATTGACTTCTCCTCCTCTCATCACATTTTTTAACCCAACACTTCCCCTCTATTTCCATCTAGGTCCTCACTGCCCAGCCCCTGGCACCTCCCCATATTTTCATCCAGGCCCCCAAAACCCACACATATTTACAGCAGACAACGCCAAGAAGCATCAAGCATGCTGCAGGGAGCTGTTGTGGATTTGCTTCCGTTCTTCCTCCTTCCCATGGTTTTAGGGAAGCAGGTGTTCGAGTCCCCGTAGGTACCCGTATTCTCAACCGAGCCCTCCAATGCGTTAGAGAGAGAGAGGAGAGAGAGAGAGTTGGGGTCGGGGACGAGGACGAGGACGAGGAGGAGTACGGCCGAGGTACGTGTGTGCCACCGGCGCGGGGCGGCGATTACAGGGTGGGGGGGTGGGGGGGGGGGTGCGCTGGTGCGCGCCTTCAATGCGTTCGTGTTGAGATATTAATCCACTACTACCTGCGAGAGCCCATCCGGCTCCGTCTCGCTCGGGAGATTTCGGTTACGGGAGCGCGAGAGGAAGGAGATATATAAAAAGGTGGCGCCCCGATCCGGTTTCCCAGTGCGCCGCCGCCGCAGCTCGCCGCAATCCCTGAGAGGTTCGTTCCCTTCCTTGCTGCATCGATCTGAATTATTGATGTGGACGACGACGACGCTTGCGGAGTTGATGGTGGCTAGCAAGTAGCAAGATTGCCTTTTTTAAAAAAAAAAAAAAAATTGGTTTGGCTTTCTGTTTCGTTTCTTGGCCGGCGATGAGTGAAGTTTGGTTTCTTTCTCTTTCTGCATGTGCTCCGCAGGTGGCACAGTCCGGCTCTTGGCGTCTCTCGGCCGGTTTCTGCTGAGAAAGGCAAGTCCGTCGAGGGCTGAATTCGGTGGTAACGGGCGATCCTTGCTTGTTCTGTTGTTCATCAGCGATAAGAAATCGATATTTGGGTTCAGGCTCTCCGGTTTTGTTTTGTTTTGGGGCTTGCTCTTGTATCTTGTGCGCCTCGGGTTTTGGTGCCATTAGCGTGCGAAATTTTCTTGGAGGCCTGCATTTGCGTTTCGAAGGTTCGTCTTTGGATTGGTTCGGTCTCGTTTTTTTTTCCCGCGTGTTGAAAGATTCTAAAGATCTGGGTGCCTGGGTGTGGGTGCTGATCTTGGCCAGTTGTATAGCCAGCGCCAGGAAGAATTTGTTTTGGTCGTGGCTTATAGAGGTCGTAATCCTCTGGGGTTTGTGATGCTAATTATAGCATGATGAGGGATCTTTCTCCGCGCATTGTGATTTAATCCGAAGAAATTCCACAAGAACTGCTCACATTTGATGCCTTGTCTCATGAAAGGTCACTAAGTTGACAAGGAAAGATCTATGTTCGGCCTGTCAATTTGTCAACAGGCAAACCAGTCCAAACACTGTTCAGATTCCGTATTTGATCTGGTCACAATCTTTGATTCTGCGGTTTTTGTAATGTTTGATGCACGCAATAGTCAAAATCCATATGTGTCGCACTGTTTCGTGCTAGTTTTCCTCGAATGTCATATCTCACAAACCAAAAGTCAAGTCGTACTATATATCAATTATATTTGTCTATTATTGAGTGCTTGATTTGGTTCTATTCATTCAACCAGACATTTTCTTTGACCAATAATTGCCAATATAATATTGCCTGTTGCTCAACCTTTTCAGTTTACAGTTTTTCTTTCCTCTTGTTATGTTTCAGGATTCTTGAAGAAGCCTATGTTATTGCCGGTTTTTCATCAGCCCTGAGTCCTAGGATTCCATTTGTGGATACTCGATAGTACACAAACTCTGGACCATTGCGACAATTTGAGGGCAATGGGCCAAGAAGTTCCTGGTCTGAGGTCTCTTGGAGGCGTTTCATCTGATGGATTCCTTTTCTCCTTCTCCAAATTCAACTTCAGCTTGTGGTTTCTACTGATCCAGGCTTCCAAAGTTGGACTTTGATCACTTCACGCAACATTTCCTTTCTTCCGTATTCGCCAATATGGAGAAGGAGAACTCATGGCTTAGGAGGACCAAGTTCTCCCACGCTGTCTACACGAGGGTGGAATCCTGCTGGGTACCGGTTGCTCCACTTGGCAGGGATGTGGAGCAGAAACTGCAGAAATTTTTGAGTATGGGAAAGTCTGTGTCGATGCCTGTTGATAGGGACAATGAGGATACAAAGGCTGCATTTCAGCACTCTGCTAGCTTGCCATCAATCCGATCCTCGGGCCAGCTTGGTAAGGAAAATGCCAACAAGCAGAAGAATGGGAGCTCAGAGATTCCTTTGAGCCCTCCGGTGAACTCCGAGTGTTCCAAGGGGCCGCAGGCAAGGAGCCTTGTCAAGAGCCCAAGCTCAATGATGCTCCTTAGCTATTTAAACAAGGCACACCCAAATCAAGATTCTCATGCACAAAAGGCTAATGGACCTCAGCACAAGCCAAGATCGAAGTCTCCACTTCCCAGTGTAGTGCCATCTGATGTGTTCAATGAAGCAAGGGAAAGTGGCCAGAGGTTTGCAAGCCCTCCCCCAGAGAGGAGAGGTTCTGAAAAGAGCATCTATGGCAAATCATTTGGTAGGGAAGTATCTGTTATGGGTCAAAGTCCTGAATGGTGTTCAACTCCAGTGGCATATGATAAGCGCAAGTCTCAGAAGGACAGCTCATGGACAAGGAGGTATTTTGACAATGGCGGACGGAGGAGGGTTAGTGCAGTGGACGCTACTGATGATCGCAGAAAAGGCCAGAGGATTCGCATGCCTCAAGCTGTGCAAACGACAGTTGATTGGACACTTGATCCATCCAAGCTGCTCGTTGGGAGTAGGTTTGCTTCTGGAGCTTATAGCCGGCTGTACAAAGGGGTTTATGATGATAAACTAGTAGCAATTAAATTTATCCGCCAACCTGATGATGACGACAACGGGAAAATGGCTGCAAAAGTTGTGAAGCAGTATAACAGTGAGATCAATGCTCTATCTCACCTGCATCACAAGAATGTGATCAAGGTAACAAGTGTGTGCTTTGATTTTATTTGGTATCTAGTCTAACACACTAAATGGGCACAGCAGTCTTCAGTTTATAAAAGAACACTTATGATAAGCCATTCAATTTAATTATTTGCAATAACCAGCTGATATCGGCCTGTCAAGCATTTATTTAAACTGATGCTATCTTCTTTTGATGAATAATGTACTACAGAGTGTTCCAAATATTCACCAATAACTTTTATCTGATCGCTGATCGCTCGTAATGAGCTAACTAGTCTCAGTAATATTAGCATATTTTTATGCCTTTGAAGTAGCCAGTGCTGATTGCTTTGCCAATGGCTACCCTTCTCTGATCATATTTCTGTTAATGCAGCTAGTAGCAGCTTATAAATGCCCACCGGTTTTTTACATTCTTACCGAGTTCCTGCCTGGGGGCTCCTTGAGGTCATACTTACATAGCCCAGAGCACCACCCCATTCCTCTGGACAAGATCATATCCATTGCTCTTGATATTGCCCGTGGGTTGGAGTACATCCACTCTCAAGGGATTGTCCATCGTGACATTAAGCCCGAGAACATCCTTTTTGATGAAAACTTCTGTGTTAAGATTGCTGATTTCGGGATCGCCTGTGAAGAGACATTATGTGATATGCTAGTGGAGGATGAGGGCACATACCGTTGGATGGCCCCTGAGATGCTCAAACGTGAGGCATACAACCGGAAGGTGGATGTGTACAGCTTTGGACTGCTCCTATGGGAAATGGTGTCCGGAAGAATTCCTTTTGACAAGATGACCCCTTTCCAGGTGGCCTATGCAGTTGTCAATAGGGTAAGAGTCTTTTCCTTCTTTCTTTGTGTACACAATTTTCCTTGCGGAATGAAAATGCCTAGAAATGTATGCATTTGTTATCTGATTTTCTTTGGATTCTTTCAGAACCTCCAACCAACCATTGCTCCAGAATGCCCAATGGCTCTGAGACCCTTGATTGAGGACTGCTGCAAGACACAGCCCGACAAAAGACCAGATTTCTGGCAGATTGCGGAAGAGCTGGAACGATTCCATTCTGTTCTCTCGCAAGGTGGCTGCCTCAACTCGCTGAAGATCAACGCCTGTCAGGATCACAGGAAGCGGCTCCAGCACTGGTTCCAGAAACTGAAACCATCCCATGGCACCTGACTCCTTGTAGCATCGTTTCAGCCGCTGTTTTATCCGGTTGGTTATGCTCAGTAGTTTAGCATAAGATTTTCCTGTCTTTTGGAAAGAAGGGATCCATGCTTTGAGTGCAAGTAGCTTCTTGTACTAACTGTATATTTTGGTGCCTTTTCTTCTCTTTGTCATCTCTTTTGTTAAATTTAGCCGCAGAATGTTCACATGCGAGCCTTTTGTGAGAAGAGCGTCATCATTACTCCGCAAACATATAATAATCTCTATTTAGATGAAGATTTCCCAGAAAAACATTTGCAGAGTTAACTCTTTAAGCCATCAGAATTGCAAGGTGCATTGCTAATACGATTGCTGTACCTGCTTCGTAGATTAGTATTTAGTATGTTCCACTCGCCATTATCCTGTGATTTCTAAAACGCCTCTCCTTAATATTTTTTTATCCCTAAGCTATATTTCCTGTGATCAAGACCGAAATGAATTTAACCAATCAACAAAGTTCGGCTGGTCTACTACGACTGGACTAGGCTAGTAATGTAGCTCGTAGCTCATGAGCTGCTCCTGACTTGCTCTTTTTTTTTTCTCTCTTTCTTGTTCAGAAAATGAGACGAGCTTGGGGCTTGCTTGTTCTTGTTCAGAAAATGAGACAAGCTTACAGTTTGCTCGCTCGTGGCTCGTTGATTACGTACCAGTCCAATCCATCATCACTAGTACTTGGTCCATTTGTTTGCTTACATGTACGACCTGCTCTAACCAACAAAGGTCCTTGAAGGCTCAATTTAAAAGGCTTCTTTCTGTCGAGCCCTCAAAATCCCTCTGATTCTGAACCCCATAGCGTCAATCAATCTGTTGATCAGGCTCACGAGCACGCACGAGCCGAATTGAGCTCTGGGCGAGCTCCAGTCGAGCTTTCCTCAGCTCGTGTAGTGATGGAGCCCAGCTGACCCTAACTACGACTATAGCATATCAAGACAAATCGAAACAAAAAAAAAAAAAAATTGGTGTACGGTTACACGGTAGAATTTGCTCGAAAAGAGAAGGCAAAATAGAATTGAGTGGAGAATTCATGTCACGCACGGATGACCATTTTTCTCTTTTTTAGGTTGACTAACTGGACACTCAGAGCAGAGTGTGTATTAACTCAATAAAGTATGATCTCTACGTATGCTTTCTTTGACGATTTGTACAATAATTGAAGTTTTATAAAGTATGGTACCTATGTATATGCTTTCTTGGACAATTTGTACAGAAAATCAGTAATGACGTCACACCAAGCTTCAAATACGAGTATATGACTGACCTATGCCATGAGTAATACTACTTGGAACCGTGAAGTGACAGTTGGGTTGATCACTCGTTGAACGTGAAGGAATTTTTGTGGGTTTACCTCAAGTCGCCAGCATATGTTCGATAAACTTAGAAGTTTTGCTCAAAAAAGATAAACTTAGAAGTTCAATTTGATCCTGCCTCAAAAAAAAAAAAAGGCTTCAATTTGGTCCATTTTAGCTTTTTTTATTACAATTAGGATGATGTGAGGTTATTACCGATTTTTGCAATTTTATAACATGCGTGCTTCGTTCCACCCATGATTTTTTTCCATGTGTAGTCTCCATGCACCTTTGTAGCTGTATGTTTTTTCTCACTCTTCGTGACTAATTTATTGAAGCACAGCCTTTGTATCTGCACCAATAGGTGACGGTCAAAACAGCTTGTTAACAAAATCCTAATAATTATACATTCACAGTTCTTACAATCATGTGCATTGAGCAAATAAAATCGCATCAGATATCTAGAAGTCGAAGTTGCTATGTTTTCCTTGTAAACTCGATCGATTCCTCTCCGAATGTTTGGTTTGCTGTCCACCATCACCATGAGCTCCAGCACCACCTGTAGACCTCCCAATGCCTAGTTTCGGCAAGCCTCGATTCAATCCGTCCAGCAAGACACATGCTTTGCATAATTTCTACAGGACCAGAATTTCATGCAATGTTTAGTCACTTTAGTAAAGGCAGTAAAGAAGTATCAAGCCAAATGGAGGCAAATTTAGGAAGTTTATCCTTGGATCAAAAAGTTCCTGCATAAGGGAAGTCAGAGCCCCCTAAGAACTGATGGCTTATTTGCCATGTTTAGGTTAGGGGATGCAAAAGGTGCCTTGAATCATCATATGCATGTATCTTTCAGATAAGTTTTAGAAATTAATTATCATCGTCCTAGCAAAAAGCATCTCTCTTTTGTTGTCCTGATATACCATAAGAAGAGCTCCAGGAGTAAATCTGAAAGGTATAAAATTCAACATTGATGCCATCACAGTACCTGGCTAGAAATGTAGCCACAACGTTCACATGTTCCTTGCTCTGGCATCCTTGTTGTCGTGGAGATCCTAAAATTTTCACCAGATTTTATGATGTCCAGTATAGCTCTAGGCCTGCATCAATAATCTACTGAGTCAAGGTTATCCAAGTAAGATACAAACATCACATAAATAGGAATAAACTTTCTTTTGGATAACAACTGGACATGATGACAGGTGATAAAATTTGAAATGTAATAGGGAAAATTTCTGTATTTGGACAACAAATCTTTACCTCATCCTTTCCAAATCTTTAATAAATTCACGAGCAAATCCACGATATGCATTTGGAGAATAAATGCCTGAATTGTATATAGAGAATCAGATAAACATAATCTTAATATTGACGGAAGCTGATGACATAACGATAGTCAAGAGAGTTTGTGGTATACATTGCTTCAAGTTTAGCAGAAAAATGGTAAGCAGAATTATATCAATGTGTACTATATATCAGTAAAAGAAATACAACATTGACACCAGTGAAAATCAATACACAGGAAAGGACTAGAAATTACATTCTGTGGAGAAGTAGTCGAGCTTTTTGAAATATGCATACGTGTTACACAGTCAAGGATTTAAATACCATCAAAATTTACTCGGTGAGTATATCATAATAACACATAAAAATATATGATATTTCATATTAAGGATATATAACAATCTCCTTCTCATATGTGTATTTAAATGGCTTGCATCTTGGAATTGGTCCATCTTCACCTGTGGTTATAAAAGTACATCGACTTAACCTATAAAAAGACAATTTTCACACCAATCACAAAAGTATAAAAGGGAAACATTGGAAACAGCATACCCTACCATTATATCATTATTTTACCTTGCAATATCACCACGCAAAATATTCAACAAGACAGTTTCTGCAATGTCATCTGCATTATGCCCAGTTACAATTTTATCAGCTTTCAAGAGAGCAGCACCTCGGTCTAGTGCCTACAAAGAAAAGAATGATCATCAAGCTATAACTATGGGGAAAAAGTGCACCACACAAGAAAGAAAGAATTACCTGACGTCGAAAAACACCACAGAAAGTACAATTGTTCTTTAGGCCAATTGCTTTCACAATATCATCCATTGTCCAACCATAGAGATCCTTGTAGGAAACTATTTTCAGTGGCAGGCCATACTGCGATAAGTTAATTATAGCAGCAACATATGAATATGCAGTTACATAGTAAAATTTCATAACAAAATACTTGTCAAAAATATAAAAAAGAAATAATTCACAAATAAAAAATACAGCAGAGATGTGATATTTTTCAGACCAAAGCAAAGAGGAACCTGTATTTCGTTTCTTTTAACAGTTTCTAGAGAATCATCTCTATAACCTGTAATTCCTTCATCCACAGATAAAAGGAACAGATCAAGGCCATATTTGTGGCGGTGGTTTAACTCCGATAACACGTATGCAAGAACGGTTGAATCTGCATAACAGTCACAAAAGGAAGAGTTGAGGTCTGTTAGACGATCAAGCGTGGACAAACAAGACAGAAGCATGTGGTTCGTAACTATTCATGCATAAAGAGCTTGTGTTAGCTTTGCATTGCATAACCATTGAGTTTATGCTAGACACGACAAATGCCTTATCATATTACTATCTTTGTAGGCTGGTTGAATTCAAAATCTCAACTCAATCTAGCTCCATAGCTACAACAAGGACTACTAGCGCCAGGCCTTAGATAAGACAATAGCATCTGCCATATAGACCATATTAGCACTTTACAATTATAGGTGTTACTGCTTCATCATAAGTAGTGGATATGAAGTTATGAACCACATGACATGATTAAACATTTCAAATGTATATAACTGAGAATAAGGCGTATCAAGTGCTGCATAAATAACGCCTTTTACTTCCTTAAATATCAACGGCACATAAAAAGTCTGGACATACCTTTTCCACCAGAAGCTCCGATGGCCACACGTTCCCCGGCTTTAAACAAACTATTGTCAACAATAGTTCGATGAATCTCGTCCTCAAAGACGAAATAGAAGCATTCCCTACATATCTAAAAGCAAATGTCTAAGTACTCTAATGCCAGATGGAAGCAGTTCAGAGTATTCCTAGGAGTTGAAAACAATACTCAGAAGGCAAAAACTAAAAAGCAAAGACCAAACACAATAGTAAATTCGTTCTAAAAAAACACAACAGTAAACAGGAATTTTCACGGGCATTGTTTAGACATCTTAATGATCATAATCAAAATTACACAGTTTCGTAGCTACGCGAAAAGAGCATCTTTTTCACACTTGGCGAGATCGTATCTACAGCGGTACAGTCAACCGATCTACGGCTGAGCTTGGGTGACATGTGCTCCGGCAATATAGTAAAAAGTTTGGGTTTTGGGCGAGTCCGAGGCGTACCTGCTCTAGGGTTTTCGGCCGCTTGAGCGCGGCCTTCCGCTCGCTGCAGCGCGCGCAGAGGCGGCTCCCCTTCCTCGCCGGCGGCTGCGGTCTCGCTCCGTCGTCGATGGGGTCCATGGCAAGAAGGTATTGATGGGTGTAAGACCCAGGGAGATGCCGAGGCAGCCGCCGGCCGTCGAGGGAGTCAGCCGAGCGGGGCCGCCCTTGGACGCCGGCCTCCTCCGACCGCGGCCGCCTCTCGACGCCGGCTGCGCACGGGCGTCAGGAGGAGCCCTACCCTTAGGTTAACTCTGGGTGGAGATAGCCTGGCCCATTGTTGTGTGATCCTACGGCGTTCAGCAATTTGAGGGGTCGAGACCAATCCCGAAGCCCCGAACCAGTGTGAAAAGAAGGAATAATGGCTTTACTATGCCCGTAACCTTATGTCACTGAAGACATATACTTCATGATCAAATTTATCCATGCTTGGTATAAACCCATTCTTCTCATCATTCCTCTTAGGAAGACCCATTCCACGCGATCATAAATCTTGGACATATCTAGCTTAACAACTGCATAGCTCTTTTTTTTCATTTTTCTTATTCTGAAGGAAATGAATTGGTTTAGAAGCCACTAGGATGTTATCAGTGATCAGCCTCCCTGGAACAAAAGCACTCTGGGTGCAAGAGATAATGTTAGGGAGAATGCTTACGGAGACATACAAGATTAAGGTGAACTCTTTGCTTACGGAGACAATTAAGCCAAGTAGAGGCCTGAGACAAGGGGATCCTTTGTCCCCCTATCTGTTTGTGATCTGTGCTGAAGCGTTATCCTCAGCAATCTAAGCTGCACAGACTCAAGGGAGAATTAAGGGTCTAAGCCTAAACCAGAATACCCCTACGCTCACATGTTCTTTGCTGATGATTCTCTCTTGTTGCTAGAAGCAACAGTATCAGAGGCAAGAAATATAAAGAAAATCCTCCAAGATTATGAGGACAATTCGGGGCAATATGTAAACAAGGATAAGTCTAACATTCTCTTCAGTTTGAACACAGTGGAAAACAACAAGTTGAGCTTTATGAGGTGTTTAGGAATTGAGATAGAGAATTTCAATGATAAATATCTAGGGCTTCCAACCATTATGGGCAGATCCAAGAAACATGCTTTTGAGTATATTAAAGAGAGGGTGTGGGGAAAAATTTAAGGGTGGAAAGAAAGGTTTCTCCCTAAAGCAGGGAAGGAAATTTTGATCAAAACTACTGCTCAAGCTATGCCAAGCTATGCTAAGCCTTGCTTCTACTTAACAAAGTCGTTGTGTGATAATTTAACTACCCAAAATCTAAGGTTCTGGTGGGGCCAGAGCAACAAGGATAATAAGATTCATTGGGTTGGTAGAGTAAAAACTTTGAAGTCCAAAAATCAAGGAGGCTTGAGGTTCAAGGACCTGCACGCTTTCAACCTTTTTATGCTTACAAAACAGAGGTGGAGACTATTACAACATCCTGATTCCTTATGTGGTCAAGTTCTGAAAGACCTTTATTTCCCAAACACTAATGTTCTCCATGCTAAATCGAAGAAAGGGATGTCTTATTCCTGGTCAAGCATCTTGAAAGGTCTTGAGCTAGTCAAGGAAAGGGTTGTTTGGAGGGTAGGGGATGGGAGGAGCATTAACATCTAGAATGATCCTTGGATCCCTAGACCTGAGAATAGGTTTGTGAAATCTAAAAGAAGAGGAAGCATAGTGTCAAAAGTCAGCGATTTAATTGACACAACTACTGGGGACTTTGATCTGATTGATGATATATTCTGCGAATAAGATGCTGAAATTATCAAATGTATTCCGGTTCAAGAGCAGTGGGAGGATTTTACGGCTTGGCATCCGGACAAGCGTGGAATTTTTTTTGTTCGTTCAGCTTACCACCTTCATATGAAACTCAAAGTTATTGAGCAGGGGCAGCAAGAACAATCTTCCGGTAGAGGGAGCTCCTTTAAATGAAAATATTTATGGGGTATGAATCTGATTCCCAAAGCACTTCTTATGGAGATTCATCCATAATTCTCTTCTGGTGAGTTTGAACTTGCAAAGAAGGGGCATTCAGGTCAACACAATTTGCCCTTTGTGCTTAAGATTTGGTGAGGACAGTGGTCATCTCTTCTTTAAGTGCAAGGAAGTTAAGAAATTTTGGAGATTGATGTGCTTGGAACAAACTAGAATGGACCTAGCTCGTTGCTGTTCACCATTCCATGTCATGGAAGAGATATGGAATTTAGATCGAAAAACTAAGTTGTGGTTTCAGTCTTGCTATGGTCGTAGGGATGGCAACGGGGGTATTCCCCGGCGGGGAGTGCTCCCCGTCCCCGGTCCCGAGACACAATATTTTCCCCGCTCCCCGTCCCCGGTTTCGAGAGACAATTTCTCCCCGTTCCCATCCCCATCCAGGGAACGGGGACCTGACGGGGTTGCAAACCCGGCAAGGGAGCATCCGCAGTTACACACCGGAGCCCCAAATCGGCACAGTGAACATATCAATGGGCGACAAGATAGGGATGTACCTTCAGGGCATTTCATCGAGCAGGTGACGGGCATGGAAGCATGGTGTTGAGCCGGTCCCCATGCGCGCTCGAGCCACCGCCGTTGCCACAAGGCCTCGTGCTACCGCCATCGCATGGCCTCGCTGCCGGCACCCTCTGTAACATCCCAAATTTTAAAACTAATTTGGCACGTTAATAATTTCTTAAATGCATGACTTAAAAAAAAAAGGGTTAAATCATTTATTAAAATTGCATCATGGCATAATCATCATTGCAGGCTTTGCATCTAATTTGGAAAAAAAATGATTTAAACTTTTCAATCATGACTCCTTGGTGGAAAAATCTAATGATACTTTTAATATGTATATTATATTTTCAAAGACAATCCCAAATGGAAGTATTTGAAAAAGTGTTAATAAGCTTTGATGAAGCAAAATAATATTTTCCAAAGTATTAAAGTATTTAAAAAGGTTATTTGAAAATAAAGTTCTAATGAGAATCAGAAAATTCAAAAGACCTTAACCTCTTTTCTCAGCCCAGGCCGGCCCAGCTCCTCTTTCTCCCTTCCTCTTCTTTTCCTCCTCCCTCCTTCTTCCGGTTGGGCCGAAGCCGCAGCCGGCCTTTTCCCTCTCTCTTTTCCCCGCTCCACTGGGCCGCGAAAGCCGCGCCCGGCCCATTCTCACCGCTGCCTCCTCCCTTCGCCGCGGAGACACTGCCGGGTGGGTCCGCCTTGTCAGTCACCTCTCTCCTCTCCCCTGTCTTCTTCTTCCCTGTTCTCCCCTGCGCCTCTGTCCGCCATGTCGCCGGTCGTCGCCGCTGTTTCCTTTACCCGCCAGCGCATGGGCTCGTCTCCCCACGCAATATTTCGTCCCGATTCATCCTCTCCAGACCCCTCCCTGCTCTCCCATCTTGTCACCGGCCAACTCCGAGCACGCGTCGCCGGACTTGACCCCGGGCCGTGACGCCAAGTCGCCGCCGCTCTGCGCCCGAGACCTTGCCGCCGCCTCTTAACTCCGTGCCATCCGCCAACCACTCCCTTGACGCCTCTGCCGCGTCGCCTATAAAAGCCCTCCGCCGCGGCGTTCCTTCCTCTCGCCGTAGTTGACGAAGACGCCACGGCCGCGCCGTTTCCAACCTTTCCGAGACTCCAGAATCTCCCTTGAGCATCGAGGAGTTCTCCTCAAGACTTCCTCAACCAATTGCTCCATCCGCCGCGGCTTTCTTGCATCGTTGCCGTCTCCGGTCAAGCCGCCTCCGCCGCATGAGTTCGAATCTCCTCGGTAATCCCGTCGCCGAGACCATAAACCAGTTCCTCTATCGCGTGCTTCCTCTGAGCCGCTCTCCTCGCCGGAGAAGCCGCCGTCAGCCTTGCGCCGTCGCCACCTCCGCCATGGGCTCTGCCGGGTCGCGACAAGCGGGACCCGCCGGTCGAGCCACACGCATTGCCGTCCGTGACCACGCGGTGCCGAAGCGCACCTCGGTGGGCCGTTCAATGAAGCCGGCCCAGCTCGGATGGCCTTTTCCTTTTTAATTCCGATTTTTCAATTTCTGTTAAACCTCTTTTGATATTCAAAAGGATTTGTTAAAAATAATAAATGAATTGTAAAAATTCTAGGAAAATTTCTGAAAATACTTTATTGATTTCTGGTCCTAATAAAAAAATATATAAACATGTCACGCATACAAAATTCATTTTTAATTTAAAGAACCATCTCTAGGCGCATTGTTTCATGTGCATATGAAGTGGCCATATTAATTATTCTAAATAAAGATAAAATACTTTCTGAATTGTTGGACCTAAGAAAAATCATTTAAATGCATGTCATCCATTTAGCATTTATTTTGGATAAATAAATATAGTGGGCATGTCATCATTTCATGTGCATAAATCATATCCATGTTTTTCCCAAATATCAATGCATTGAAAATCAAGATTTCTACATTATCTTTAAAACCACAAATCATGAAATATTTCTTATGTGTGTTGTATTGCCTTGCATGTGTATGTGCGCGTTTAGAAGGTCAAGCTCCCGAAGATCCGATCGTCGACGTCCCCTTCGCTTTCCCCGGAACCGATCAAGGCAAGTCCCCCCCTTTGATCATATTGAGAAGCCATTTTCGGTTATTTAGAAAATATTTATTAGATTTGAAAATATGCATGCTAGTTTAAAGGATAAACGCCGTATTTGCTAGAATTAGTTATTATGCCAAATAGAAAAGGTAAGAAATATGGTAGGATAAACCTAAGGTTAAAAATATGAATTGCTCATATTTAAACGCCTTGTTGAGGTAGGATAACTACTTAAAAATCATTTATGCGGAATGATGCAATCATTTGTGTGAAATGAGATATTGTTGAGAAATGTTTGGGGAAGGATGATTTAAAGGATAGCGCATCAAGGGTGATGCTTGATAGGAAAAGATTTTCCTCTTACCCCAAAATCCTTCCGACTAGGGAGATATTTTGTCAATTAGTGCAGTATGGCACCGGGTTTTACTGGGCTAAAATATAAACTCTCCCCTAGTCTAAGGACTGCTCATCCTATAATCCTATGAACTGAGCCATTACAGTACGACCTCGAGCTCCGGTATGGGACGGACCCGATCGTTGGCCCTCGTGGTTGATGGTCTTGTGGCGAAACATCGTCTGGGTGCGTAGCCTCTCGAGGGTAAAGCGTACCCACTCTGCAGAGTTAAAACTGTCATGATAGCCGTGCTCGCGGTTATGAGCGTGCGAAGGGACTGATTATATGGTAGATTCTTCATTTTAAAACCATTTTTTTTAAAAAGGGATTTAAACAAAGGATTTGAGAAAGGTTTTGAGAGGGATTTTATGAGCTGGCAGCCACCGGTGATATTCCGAAATGGGCGACGGCCTAGCGAAAAGTATCACGCGGAAAACCGGAACTAGCAAATTTGAGAAAAGAAAAGAAGAAAGAATTTTGAGCTAGGAGCCACCGGCGATATCCCGAATTGGGTGACGGCCTATCGGAAAGTGTCGTGCGGAATGGACCTAGCCGGTTTGAGAAAAGAAAAGAAGAAAGAAGTTTGTTCTCGCTAAGGCACTGAGGCCAAGTGGCGAGAACCGTTCTGAAGAGCCCAAAGAAAATGTTGAGATTTAAAGTTTGAAATTGCTTTGTTAAAACTAGGTCAAATAAATGCATTTCATAAATAACCTAAGCTCTCCTTGTCTTGAACACTGACTTGCATAATTTCGACTTGCGAGTACAATTTGTACTCACCCTCCTTTTCTCCCCTTTCTTTTTAATTTCAACAATGGTCCATCCTAGTATGGCCCGCCTTCAAGGAGGAGGATCCGGACTTCGAGAGGCGTTGTCGATGAAGATTATGAAGACTAGGGTTACGCGTTCCTCTGCCCCTCGTGCTGTGGGATGGATAAGTGTTTAGATGTTGCATTAGGCTTGTATCTTCGTATGCTTTCGATGTGCGGCCTGCG
Source organism: Raddia guianensis (assembly GCA_036346415.1). Taxonomy (NCBI): domain Eukaryota; kingdom Viridiplantae; phylum Streptophyta; class Magnoliopsida; order Poales; family Poaceae; genus Raddia; species Raddia guianensis. The sequence continues at coordinate 34,945,656 of CM070534.1, forward strand.
AGCCGTTGTATGTCTTTATCTTGGACTATGTTTCCTTTGTGTAATAATAATATCGTTGGCGACTTATTCCGTTTACGTATATCTGTGTGTCTGTCTAGGCGATCCTTGGGACTAGTACGGGTTTACGCAGGTGGAATCCGATATTGTAAATCGGGTGCCGACACCCTCGCCGCCTTGGGCCATCGCCGTCGCATGGCCTCGCCGTCGTCCCCCTCGCCCCAGGCCTCGCGTCGTCGCCGTCGCAACCTAGCCTCGCCGTCGCCTGGCTTCGCGCCGCCGCCGTCGCGGTCCGGCCTCGCGCCGTCGCCGTCGCATGGCGTCGCAGCTACCGCCAGGCCTCGCGCCGCCGCCGCGGGATGAACACGCACGAACCATCGCTGGATTGCTGCTCTGCTCCTGCTATCCTTGCACGGGGACCTGGAGGAACTAGTAAGTTAGCAAGGTGGCGGCGTATGGAATGAAAGCTTAGGGAGGAGTTAACTAGGTAGTTGTGGGCTTGGCCAATGTAGATTGACGTGGCCACGTGAAGACAATTAATGGGCCTGATGTTCCTTTGAACAAGTGGGCTAAACCAAGCACATAAGCTATATCGGGTCTTGGGCCAGGCCCCCGCAGGGAAGATACTTCCCCGTCCCCGTCCCCGCGATACCTGATGGGGATGAATTTTCCCCTTTTTATCCCCGTGGGGGAGCAATGCCCCTCATACCCGTCCCCTAATAGGGGAATTCCCCGCCAAGGATCGGGGAACGGGTCCCCATTGCCACCCCTATATGGTCGTGGTGGTTCGCAAGGAATAAAGCGGTTCAGTCGAATCCGTTCAAGTCTCCTCATGATATAACCCACCTAATTGCAAGTAAGGTAATGGACTGTGAGGCTATGGGGGTGAAAGAACCAAATTCAAGTTCTGATCAAATTTCCCAACAGTGGTTACCTCCAGATGAAGATTTTGTCAAAATAAATTTTGATGCCTCTTTTAATCGGATGCACGCGAGAGGTGGATGGGGTGCTTGTCGGACCCGGTCTAAATGACCGAACCCTAATGTGTTATACAGTACTAGTCCCAGAAGATCATGGCTAGTACACACATCAACAGAACTGATACATTGCCTTCGACTTACATTATTACAACGTAGGGGACTACGGGTCCCAAAAGGAGTCACAATTTAGTACATCAAGCACGCACGCGCAGCCGAGAATCTGAGTTACAGACGGTCACACAAGGACCTAACATAGCGCAACTTTATTCTAGCTAGTGGCCTAATCCACGAACAGCGGCGGTGGCGACACGCAACCCTACTCTTCGTCTTCGTAGTCCTCCTCCTCCTCGTAGTCCGAGTCCTCCTCGGCAGTCGAAGGGAGCTCATGGTATTGAAATTTTTAAAGGGAGAAGGGAAACAGGGGTGAGTACAAAGGTACTCCGCAAGTCAGGAATATGCATGCGGATGGGGTTTATTACAAGAGGAGGGCTTAGGATATTTTGCAGAAATGCGTTTATTTATCCTAGTTTTGACAAAGCAAGTCCGAAACTTTCAATCTCAACATTTTCTTTGGGCTCTTCTCAAACGGTTCTCGCCACTTGGCCTCAGTGCCATAGCGTGAACAAAATTCTTTCTTCTTTTCTTTTCTCCAAACTTGCCAGGTCCGGTTTTCCGCGTGACACTTTCCGATAGGCCGATACCCATTTCGGAATATCACCGGTGGCTCCCAGCTCAAACGGGATCTTTCTCAAAACCTTTCTCAAATCCTTTCTCAACTCCTTTGTTTAAATCCCTTTTTCAAAAATGGTTTAAATGAAGAATCTACCATATAATCAGTCCCATCGCACGCTCATAACCACGAGCACGGCTATCATGACAGTTTTAACTCTGCAGAGTGGGTACGCTTTACCCTCGAGAGGCTACGCACCCAGACGATGTTTCGCCACAAGACCATCAACCACGAGGGCCAACGATCGGGTCCGTCCCATACCGGAGCTCGAGGTCGTACTGTAATGGCTCCGTTCATAGGATTATAGGATAAGCAGTCCTTAGACTAGGGAGAGTTTATATTTTAGCCCAAGAAAACCGGTGCCATCTCGCACTAACCGACAAAATATCTCCCTAGTCGGAAAGATTTTGGGGTAAGAGGAAAATCTTTTCCTATCAAGCATCACCCTTGATGCGCTATCCTTTAAATCATCCTTCCCAAACATTTCTCAACAATATCTCATTTCACACAAATGATTGCATCATTCCGCATAAATGATTTTTAAGCAGTTATCCTACCTCAACAAGGCGTTTAAATATGAGCAATTCATATTTTTAACCTTAGGTTTAGCCTACCATATTTCTTACCTTTTCTATTTGGCATAATAACTAATTCTAGCAAATACGGCGTTTATCCTTTAAACTAGCATGCATATTTTCAAATCTAATAAATATTTTCTAAATAACCGAAAATGGCTTCTCAATATGATCAAAGGGGGGGACTTGCCTTGGTCGGACGACGGGTAGGAACAACCAGCGACGTCGGACGGGTCTACAACACCTTGGCCTCCTACTCGAACACGATCAAGCATACAAATGAAAATAACAGCACATCAGGCATAAAATGTTTTTATGCATTTTATTTTAAATAGAGAGATGTTAATTTATTTTGCATGCACATGAAATAATGAACCTAAGCACTTGGACTAATAGAAATGCAATGGTTACAAGGGTGCAAAATTGATTTAGTATTTTTATAGAATCCAGATTGTTGCAAAGTATTTTTGAGAATTTTTACAGAATTTTGGAATGGTTTTTGATATATTCTACAAAATCTTTTCTGCTAGAATCTATTGCATTCGATTTTTAAAATAATAGAAAGAAATAAAAAGAACAAAGCCGGCTGGACCGGTCGGCCCAGGACGGGGCGAAGCCCACGGCCTAAAGCCGAAACGGGGTTTCCTCCCCGCCTCCCCATCGCCTTCCTCCTCGGGCCGAGGCGGCCACGAGACAGGGGCAGGGCGAGACCGGCCACCGGCGACTGATTCCGCGCGGGGAGAGAAAGGGAAAGCGACGGCGATGCCAACGATGGTCTCGGCGGTGACTGAGACTCACCCCAGAGGCGGCGCGACGGTGGGATGCGGCGGCGAACAGGGGATCCGGCGGTGGCGCGCTCCTTGACTCGGCGGCGCTCCGGGGCTCCTGACAGAGGGGGAGTGATGGTGAGAGAGAGACGATGGTGCTACGTCGGGTAGCCAAGAGGAGCTCACCGAGGAGAAGGCACGGCACGGCACGGCGCTAGGCAAGGGAAAACTGGGAGCACAGGGCGGATTCTTATAGGCGAGGACGGCTCGGCGGGAGCGGCTCGGCCTTTAATGTCGCCGGTGAGCACAGCGAGCGGGGAGACACCGATAGACCTTCGCTATTGCTCTACAGCGGCGGCGAAACGATGGCGCGCGCGGCGGCGGCGGCGGGCGGCGAGGCGATGGCGCGGCGAGCGTGGTCAAGGCGCGGTCTTGGCGGCAACGCGCGCCGCGCTTCAACCAAAGCGGGAGCGGGTGGCGAAAAAAAGCACGCGACGCCGCGTACGGAATGAGTTAATGTGGATTGGGCGGCGCTTCATGGCGGCAAATATCGGCAACGAGGCGCGTAGCGCTGGTCCGGACGCAGCGGAGGCGACGCGCGCGGGCGGTCTGCCGACGCGCAGACGGCGACGCGGAGGGAGGAGGAAGGAGCGGGAAGAGAGCGACGGGGAGCGAGAGTGAGAGCGAACCGAGAGCAGGCGCGCCGCGAGAGAGAGGGAAAACGACGGGAAGAGGGCTGACGGTGGGACCCGCCGGTCAGCGAGGGCGAGGAGAGGCAAAGCCCGGCCATCGGTCGACGGATCTGGTGGCCGACGCGAAATGGGCCGGGAAGATGGGCATGGGGAAGGTAGAGGCGGAGGAGAAAGTCGGGTAGGAGGAACTCGGCCTGAGAGGAGAAGAAGAGATTTCTCTTTTTATTTTCAGATATTGTTTTTCTCTTTTCTTCTTTCAAAAGTTTAACAAAATTTATTTAAAATACTTTTAAACAACTGACACCCAAGACAATGATTTTCACTTTAAAATTACTGACTCAAACCAATTCCAGAAGGTTGAATGCACTAATGATGCCAAGATGATTTTACATCGCTTAAGTAGTTTTAATATTCAAATTATGCATTTTTATGAAATTATTAACGTGCCAAATTTGGTTTTGAAAATTTGGGATGTTACAGTGCTGTTGCTAGGGATGGCAATGCGCAAGTTCTCATGATGGTAGCAGGGAGGTTGGATAATTTACTCTCACCTTTTCCTGCTGAAATTCAAGCCTGTTGGGAAGCTGTTCAATTGGCTGAAAGCTTGGGGTTCAGTAAAGTTATTTTGGAAACGGATGCTAAGAATTTGGCTCTGGAGTTGAACTGCAAGGATATCACTAAGTGTGTGGAATCGGTGATTATTCAGGAGATAAAAGATGTTCTGAAGAATTCATTTAATGGGTCAAAGATGCTATTTTGTCCAAGGAATTGTAACTCCTTGGCAGATAGGTTGGCCAAGCTTGGAGCCTCCAGGACGAGGAGAAATCCAAGTATGTGGCTGCAGAATTTCCCTATTTCGATGGATGATTCGGCAACAGCTACATAGGCGAGTTGCAACTGATTGGAAGTGTTTCTTCCAACTTCAAAAAAAAATAAAAAAATATTCATAACCTTTTTCTAAATCGGATATAGATACGAATACGGATAGTGTTAAAATAGATTGGATATTGAATCAGAAATGGATATTAATAAAACAGATAGTACCTGGAATAAGATAATAACTGGAAACAAAAACAAATATTTTTGGATAGTATGTATACTGTAATAAACTTTGGATTGTCATAGCAATATTGCACAAAACATAACAACTTAAAATGACAAAAATGCACATGTAGTTTACACATTGACCATACATGACGACAGATGACACATTGATCACATATGAAAACTTGACAAGTAGCTGGTGCCTGACGGCCGACGGCCTGGTGAGGTGGGATGTGAGGTGTTAGGCTCGCTTAGTCATGGGCCTGGTATTGGTTTACAAGCTGCTGGGCCTCAGCCTAGTTTTAGGCCATTATCTGGTTAGATATCCAGGTTGCAATTTTATTCGGATATTCGAATTGCAATTTTATCCGGATATCTGTATCCGCTCCGTTTCCGTCGGATATCACCAATACCATATCTGCTCCATACCCGCTTAGGTCTATCCGGATAATTATCCATATTCGTATCCGTCAGATACTAGAATTTCATGCCATTTCCCAAAATACGGATATCAGATATGGATACGGATACAGTTCGGATATTATCCGCTCCATTTTCATCCCTACCCGAACCCTTAAACAACTCTTCTTCCACTCAAACCTTGCCCCACTGCGTGCTTTGCCCGCTCAAACATCGGTGCCGTCGAGCCCTTCCAGAAGCATGTCCTCGTAGGGGTAGAGACATAGACTCACTAACATGTGAACCCAGAGCGGGTGGAGTACATATGTCAGCGACGGTAATTTTCCTCTGTCGTACGATAGAGGATCCACGTCCCCTTCTCCCTCACCAGCGTTCTCACCAGTAGCGAGAGGGAGAGGGTTTCATACCCCCTTGTTCCTTTCCTTCTTCCTCCTCGTCCTCTCTCCTTCTTAGATTCACTCGGCTAAAAATTTTTTCACTGGCAACCACGTTGCAGCAAGAAGCGGCATTGGTGCCTTGAGGGAGTCATCGGTTGTGGGATGTTTAGAGTGGAGCGGGATCTAGTGAATTTATATTAGGAGTAGCTAGTTTTATCTCACCGGCAGCTTTTCCGATCCAATGGAGCTCTTGATCGTCGATGGCAACTCCATCATTTCTATACTTTCATAAATGTTGTTTGCTTTCACATGGCATACAAGACTTTTAATCATATTATTCTTCATTTTATCATGCATCTAAAGAGAAATGGGAAGTAGTGGTATGAAATGCACAATTGATCACAAGTTCTATTAATTAAAAAGATGTACAATTTAACTCCTCTAAACTTGTAGTGAAGTCTTATAAACTAGATTTTTTTTTACTACTTCAACTTGTACGTTTGCACCACAATTCAACCCTGTATCCGTTTGCACTGCAGTCCCAAAACCAGTAGGCATGCTGTTAGATGTTGATACCGTTGTTGTTTTTTTGTTAAATGTTTATATGGTTCTCACACATGCCTTTTTTTTAAAAAAAAGAATGGATTTTTTTTAAAAAAAGAAACAACCTATTAAACTTTAGATTACTAAATCTAAACTTAAAACTTGAACCGTCAACATTTCCAAATTAAAACTTTTGGATTCTCGATGAGTGTAGATTTAAATTTTGGGATTCAAATTTTGAATTTGAAGTTTCACAATTTCATTTCCATTTTTTCATTTTTATACCTTTAAATGGAAATTTGAATTTGTAAATTCTGAATTCAAAATTTTCTACAATTCAAATTTGAATCTTCATTTTTGAAAAAAGAAGTCTTTTTAATTGGAATTTTCACTCGTTTCAAAATTAAAAACCGATGTGTTAAATTTAAATTTCTTTTAGATTTTAAAGTTGAGCTTTCCAAAAATTGAAATTTGTATTTCAAAAAAATATTGAGGTTGATAATTTGGAATGTTTTGAAGTTGGAGGCCCTGTTCTTTTTAGCATTGAGTAAAGTTGAGTTTTACTGTAGCAAAACTTGAGAGTTCTCGAAAAGAGGTCTAAAAAGGCTGAAAAATAATTTAAAAATAGTTTTAAGGTCTTGAAAAAATCGTTACAAATTATTACAACATATAAGCTATATAAAAATAACGAATTTTGCTACAGTAAAACTCACCTCAATTTTATGCTAAAAAGAACAAGGCCGAAGTTTTTCTGAAAGGCGAGCGAGGAAGGGAGGGTGACATGAATGCCGTTTTATTTTAATGGCACAACCACTGGTTTTTGGTGCTATGATGCAAACATATACTACAGGTGAAATTAGATATAACTTTAAAAGGAAAAATAACAATTATTTCTTAATTGATGGTGTGATCTATAGCACGGACGGACACAGCGGTGGGTCTGGTGGGGCTCCAGCCCCACCTACGCTATTTATGACAGTGGAGCCCCACCTTAGACCCACCTATAATTGTTAGTGTAAAATAGAAAGAAAGAAGGGGCTAAACTTCATGCTTAGGTCTTGAGCTAAAACTTTTTTTTTTGGAAATGAAGGTAGGAGCTCTACCATTTCATTAAGTAGGGAAAGCCCGAAGGCAAAAGAAGTTAAAATAATTACAGAGCGAACAGTTGAAGAAGAAACAAGGGGGGGACTAGGAGAAAAAGGAAAAAGGAAACAGGGCTACAGGACTAGAACTCATCCATGATCATCGAAGAGAAACGCCCTCGCCCAGTTGCCGACATCGAGCTTGATGAGGTAAATGACCTGCTCCACTGGATTGTAGATTTGATTGAAAATCCGCGCATTCCTCTCTTTCCACACATTCCAAGCAGTGTAGGCGACAACTCCATCGAATTGCCTTCGCTGCAAACTAGGGACACCCACTCTTATTGCTAGCCACCATTCACCGAAATCTTCTTGCTCACTTGCTGTCCTCACGGCGCCGCCTGCCGACTCATTGGAAATTTTGCGCCAAATGAACTTAGTGAAAGGGCAATGGGCAAGCAGATGCTTGGCCGATTCCTCTGATTGCCCGCAAAGAGGGCACATCACCGAGTTGGGCCAACGGCCAACTTTAGCCCCTCCTATTATTTTTTGTTGCGTCCGCCCCTGATCTATAGAGGAAAATCGCTATGGACAGCTCTCTACTGCCGTGTTTGCCCTAATCTCTGCTCCCTCCTTGCCGACCGAGCAAAGATATCTTCGAAGAAAGGAAAATAATGGCACTTCCAACTTTCAGGTTAACGGTGACTTTGTGTCAGCGCAGAGTTTTTAGCTTTGTATATACTGAACTCGAAAAACATTTCTCCTTTTCAGATCAACTAGAACATCAATGCAGAGGGTGTGTGTATTGTAAAGTATGATCTCTATATATGCTTCTCCTGACAATCTGTACAAGCACTGAAGTTAATTAGCAACAATACACTTGATCACTTGCATCAGATCATTACTAGACTGCAGCGGCCGGCCGGGCCGCTACTTGCACTGGCTGTTGGCGAACGCCTCGGACCCGACGATCCTGTCCATGAGCGTCTGGAACCTGGCGGCGCCGGGGCCGGGCCGGAGCACCCAGTCGTCGCCGACGGCGCTGCAGTCGGCTGCGGCGCACCAGCCGCCGGGGACGAGCGCGCCGGCGGCGCGGCCCCGCAGCTGGTCGGCGTCGATGGCGTCGAGGACGGGGTCGTCGCGGGCGAACTTGCGGGCGAAGGGGGCGCCGCTGCGGAGCATGGCGTCGCGGTCGGCGAGGGTGAGCGCGTGCGGGTGCTGGCGCGGCGGCGTGTCCCACTGTATGTGGTGGAGGTCGTGGTTGGCGACGGTGGGGACGAAGCGCGGGGCGTTGCAGAGCACGGTCTGGAAGTAGCCCTCCGGGGAGGAGACGAAGTTGGCGTAGTACATGAGCAGCGTGCGGGGGAGGTTGTCCCACCCCCACACCACGTACTCCGCGAAGTCCCGCGTCACCGCCACCCACGCCGACCCCGTGAACAGCTTGAACGCCGTCGGGAGCTCCCGCCGCTCCGCCGCGTAGAAGATGTCCTGCTTCCGAGACATGTACAGCCCCGGGTCCACGATCACCGGCCGAGCCCTCTGCCCCCTGCACCCCCACCCTCGTTAGTTCATCAGTCGTCACCGCCGTCGTCGTCAATGATCGCCGTCGACGAAGAAGAAGAAGGAAGATGAGTTTTCGTTCGCCGTCGCCGGGGAAGAAAGGTACAGTTCGAAATTTATTACTCCTTCGTTCTTTTTCTTTTATTGTCGTTGGGATATATCCTTTTATCATTAGTTTCATTCAAAAAACTATTTAAATATCATTTATTTTATCATTAAAAATACTTTAAATATAACCTATATTTTTTACATATTTACACTAAATTTTTAAGCAAAACAAATATTTAAAGAGCATGTTTAAAGATCAACGACGACAGATAAAAAAACGGAGGGAGTAACGAGCTAAAGCTTTTAGCTTTTTTTGTTATTTTGTAAGGTTTTAAGTAGTTTTCTTAAATTCAAAATTAAGTTTTTTAAAAAATTGGCCGCTTCAAAAAAATTTTATTTTTTATTGAGGAAGAACGATGACGTCGCCGTGCAGGAGGAAGAACAACACGGGAGCATTAAAGATAGGAGCTTTGGCTGGTGCTCTACTCACTCCTTCCATCCCAGGTAGCCGGTGTGCTCGATGAAGTTGACATTGCGGGGCACCGAGGAGAAGACATGGAGTATATCTGTCCAAAAATTTGCAATTGATTAATCAGCGCGTACTGCACGGGTTAGATCGGCCGGTGGAGTAGGTTTAATTGGTGGCGTGTCAAAGTGGAAGTGTCACGGGTGATGGAGCGAGGGTTATGTTTTTCGGTCTTAAAAAAAAGACACCGGCAGGACCGGGGAAACCGATTTCAGTGAAAATTTTCAGTGGAATCAATTTCGATCATTTCTTAGTCGATTTTTTAGATTTTATTTAAAAATTTAAATTGACAAAAATGAATTGTTTAGTAAAAAAAGAACCTCAATGATTTTTTTACAAAAAAAAACAAGTTAAGAACTGATCATGCAATTAGAAACTAACCAGTAAGGTATGCATCCTTTGGAGTATAATGTAAGTTTAACTCTCTTTTATATGTTTGCGCAAGTTTTATCTAAAACTTTTTTTTTTTAAACCGAGCTACGGAAAGATCGGTCCACCCCGAGAATCACCTCTACTTATATATGTTTGTGCAAAATTTATTCAAAACCAAAATATTTTGACCGAGCTCGAGAAAAATCGCTTGGAGCAGAGGTGCGGTGTGAATGATCGATGGTGCACGCACCGTCTTGGGTCATGAGGGGGTAGTCGGAGGCGGAGAGGTTGATGAACCAGTCCCAGCGGCGGCTGCGGCGGAGGAGGATGGCGCAGGCGTGGAGGGTGTTGGCGACCATGGTGGGCCCGCGGTAGGTCACCATGTTGGCGCGGCGGATCACCTCGACGTTGCCGACGCGGCGGAAGACGGTGGCGTTGGCCACGCGCGCCGCCAGCTCCAGCCGCTCCGCCACCGGCGCCTCCCGGTCCAGGTGCACCACGTAGAGGTTCCGCGGGTGGTACAGCGCGTGCAGCGCCCGCCACAGCCGCTCCAGGTCGCCCTTCGACCCGGAGATCAGGTACGCCAGCCGCGGCACGCCGCCGCCCTCCTCCGCCGCCGCCGGCGACGACGAGGAGGAGTTGCTGATCATCTGCGGCCGATCGACGTGCGCTTCGACGAAGTCGGCGCGGTTGGCCGCCGGGAGGAAGGAGAAGAAGGACGCGGAGAGGGAGGAGGACGAGGAGGAGGAGGAGATCACGGTGAGGGTGACGGCGAGGAACAGGAACACGCTCACCGCCGCCGACAGCGCCCACCTGCTGTCGACGAGAGACGCGGCGCCGCTCGGCAGCAGGGACGCCCCGCCGCCGCCGCCGCCGCCGCGCGGCGACGACTTGGCCGACGGGGAGTAATGCTCGCTGCCGCCGCCGCCGCGGGGCGCCTTCCCCAACGACGGCGCGTGATGCTCGCCGCGGCCGTTCGCGTGCATGGCTGCACCCCCTCGTCGCCGGCGACGACAACGACGACCACCAGGATCGATCGAGCAAGCCCTATATACCGCGACGCGTCAGAATTCGCATGGCCGCCGCGAGGACCTTTGCCTTAACACGCGACGCAAAAGAAAATCTGCAGTTCTGCACCAGAGATGAGACCAATGTCAAAAAGGAAAATTTTTTTTAGGCGATCTGATCAAAGATTAACGTTGGAAAACGAGATAAACAGCGTCGATGCTGACGCAAGTGAATTGACCCAGGCAAGATCTCAACTATTGCGGGAGAGAGACATCACGCACAATTGAATACGATATCAGAGCATCAGATCAAGACCTCTTCAAAAGACGAAATCAAGAACCGGTCTCTCTCTCTCTATTTCTCTATCCAAGGAAGGGTGCAAATCTGCATGCGTTTTCTGGGGCATCATCTAGAGAGAGAAAGGGGATTACGGATTGGGGATAAGAAAACTATAGCTAGAAATTAACTAGGAATGAGAATGATCTTTCAGATCGAGGAGCAGGTATTGCGGAAGCGGTTATCAGTTGCAGGGGTATATATAGTACAGTTGCGTGGGAGAGATTAAACTTGAAACATATATGGATTTGGCGGCAAGTGGCAACTCCCCGGTTAACACGGCCCATAATCTCCCTCCACTAATCTTAATCCTTCTTACTCTCTGCTCCGTACGCAATGCTCTCCCTCTCTCTCCTTGCCCTTGCTGCATCTGTCGCATCGGGGATTTTAATTTTAATTAATTTTACTGTGACAGCACGGATCAAAGTTCGGCTTTGTTCCCTGAAATAGTGATGTATATTAAATTATTAATCACCACTGATTACTTGCTAACTAATAACTGCTTCGGCTTGTCTGAACTGAAGCATGTTTCTGACAGCAAAAGCAATCTCTGGGCTGTGCCTGTCACAGTGCAGATTGCCATGCCATATGCTCCCTGTTGCTGCTAGTGATGTGTCAATTGTTAGATAACTCGGATTTTCCATAAATCTGGCGTGCAACTACTGAGCGGCATCTACTTGATTATCGTTAGCTACTATTAGCAGTCAGGCGTTATGGTGTCAAAGCATGTTTATCTGACAACTTTATATGCTTAAGAATATGAACTGGACTTTGAAGTTGTGAAGTTCAGAAGATGGCTACCTGAGGAAATCAACAGCTGAATCAACAGCTGTCGTGTGTTTGGCTTTATAGGCAAAAAGGATAATGGCTTTGGCACGATGGATTTAAGACAACGCGAAGGGCAAATGGGTTTTCTGCAGCCACATACCACAGGTTGATTATAACAGAAGTAGAGAGCTTTTCGGCATAAACACTTCGGGATGAATCAGACGGCTGGATGCGGCTGTAGAGCCGATTGGACGACACGATTGAACGACAACAGAAAAAATCAGGGTGGATAGCTTCCCTACGTGCGGTTGGTAAGGGCTATATTAAAGAGATAATATATATACACTACGAATGGGTTTGCCTCACAGTGAGAGCAAAATAATTTGGCAATGCAAATGCCCCCTAAAAACATTTTTTTCTTTGGCTTAAAAAAATGAATATCATCCTAACTAAAGATGTCCTGAAAAAGAAAAAATGATGGGGACCCACATGCCCTTTTCATGATAATGTTCAACCTAACGAGCATTACTTGGATGCGCGTCATTACAAGGTTGGCACTTATCACATATGTCATTATAAAATACGAATTCGTTCCCATGCCACCAAATTTCAAATATCAAAAACTAAGACATCATGGACATTTTAGAGCAATGTACCAAATTGTCTCTACCCCTTTCTTCTTCCTCACCGCATATCTCCCTTACCCTTATTCCACTACTCTAGTTGGCACTTCAACGAGAGCTGCCAGTGCGGGGAGCTATAGGCTATAGCGGGCTTGAGCTACTCAGGCTCGGGCTCGGGCATTCGCTAGCTATTAGGGGAAGGGGAGCGACAACTAGTGACGAACCATTGATGTGGCCTGCTAGGACTCAAGCTTGGGCGATCACTGGCATGACATTGGGAAAAGCTCATGTGAGTCAGGTGGTTCCTCCGGCAATGACTCTAGGTCATCGACATGGAATATGGTATGTTATACCTTGCCTGTTGTGTTTGTCGAGAGAGGACAACATTTACATATATTTTTAATTGGGCACATAAACAAGGATAAATATATTTAAGATGGGTAGATATAGAAAAAACTCAAAGAAACTAATAGCATATAATAGTCGTAATATCGCTTTTTAGGAAAAATCACCATAATAGGTTTTGATACCGCGTGCACCTAACGGTTTATCCAACAGGCTAAACACATTCTAAACCCTTGGACAATTGAGATGAGTTAAAAAAAAATGGTCTAGTGTATCGGACCGATTCACTAAACCATACCACCTATGTAAACCTGCAAAACAAGCGGTTTTTCATTGTGTAGCATCTAGACCCCTCAATTTTTATTGATTGAATTATTGAAGGGTTTTGGTGATGATAACCTCAAGAATCTTAATTGGACTCACTTTAGAGCAATTAGGCTCATTTTGTGAGTATTCACCTTAGTGGTGCGGCATCAAACTCAAAGATAAGATTAAGGACATTTTTGCTAGTTTAAACTTCGGAGATGTATCAAGCTTGTAACTAGTTATTTTTGTTCTTTGTCGTACTATTAAGGGGGGTTTCACATTATTACTTCTTTGAGTAATATTTCTCTCAATCTTATAAAAATAACTTGGAGCAACCTAATCATAAAAACTTAACCATATTTCCTTTTCAGAAAGATTCCAGTTAACGTCGGACAAGTTATCAACTACCCTCTTTTTTGTCCGGTGCTTCTCCAGAAATATCCAAGTTCTCGCCGGACAAGCCTTGCCTTGATAGTTCTCTTTAGTCCAGTGCTTCTCCAGAAAGATTCCAGTTCACGCGCGGACGATCTATTGAGAACTAGTTATCTTTAGGTTGTCGTGCAGACAAAACCTTGTGTACGTAGGATAGTCCGCCGCAATATAAACTTTCTTGGCATAGCACACAGACAAATCTCAGTTCACCCCGGACAGCCCGTCACGTGAAGGTTTTCCACTGAAAGTCTGTCCTCGCAAACTTGTTTTCTTCTATTTCAAAATTTTTACTATTGAAATCCATCCGTTGCTAAAGCAACTTTGACATTGCTTTTACAAAAGTACTTTGTCTTCTTATTAACGGCTAGGATTACACATAAATGGCTGTTATCTGTATCTTAGCCTATAAAAGAACGCATAACCTTCATTCCAAACTGAGCTTTGGCCTTAAAATATTATTCTCACATCTTTTAGCCAGTTCTTGAGCCTTGTTCTTTAGTTGAAACACATCTCCACTAAAAGGCCCAAAATTCCATTGCTTCAAATATATCCAAATATGATTGAGAGTGTGTTATCCACTTGAGTGATGATTTGAAGTTTATTACCCTTGGATTACCAATTCTAGACGGTTTGGTGGTGGTGTTCTTGATGAGTTTGCCATGGCGGTTGTGGGAGCCTTCAATATGACTTGTGAAGGCTAGATGCTTGCCTACCGGAGTAGTGAAAAGCAATCTTGAGTGGAAAGAGGCTGCGGGCTCGAGCGTAAGCCGGTCCTTGATGAAGGGCTTGCCTCAACAGGGAGTAGGAGGAGGACTTGCCTCAACAGGGCTTGCCTCGGTCAAAAATCGTTGTGCCCCTCTCTTACTTTTTTGCATTTAGTTTTGTCAATTTACTTTCAGCACTTGTCTTGTATTTCTTCCGCTGTGTTTTTCGTATCTTGTTTAGTATAGGGCTTGCTAACTAAATTGGGTAACAAATTGATAAAAGGTTTGAACTTTAAATTTTAAATGTTGCCTATTCACCCCCTCTAGGCCAACTATATCATTTCACATTGTTTCCGTGAACTTGACCACACAGGCGAGGAGAGCGCCTCCGAATTCAAACTCCAAAAAACTTTCAAGCGTGGTCTAGTTTACTTGCCGGTTTGCTGAACCGGACCGCGTCGCAGGCCCCCAAAATGGAGCGGTTCTTCATGGTTGCCGTGAGCCCTGACCCTGAGCCCCTGTGACCTGAGCCGAGGAAGGACAGCATTCCAAGAGAGAGAGAGCGAGCGCCAAGTGCCATGAATCCATGGAACACCGGGGAACTATATCCTCTGCAGTGACGGTCAACTGTAGTTGGGTCACTGGATCCATATGTCAGTGACCACACTAGAGAGATAACCAATCCGAACACCGGGCTGTAGCTGCACCCACCCCCACTGCGTCGAATCGTCCGTAACGTACGAGAGCCATGGGAGGCATACGTGCATCCCTCTCTGCAGTCTTCGTCTCGCTCGAGTCTCCACTGTCCAGGACCATATGTACGTGGTACGTACGTGCTGCATGCTCCAAGGAGTGGAGACTTTTGAAATGTTGGGCTTCGAGAGCACTAGCTAGACTGCTAGAGCTTCATTTGTGCCTCATAGGGTGGCAAGATAATCGTGGCAAATGTGAAGGCCGGGAGATTGGTTCAGTACAAGAATCTGCAAGATTTTTCTTCTGTGTTTGGCATCGCTCTCTCTTATTAAGAAGAGTACCAGTGAAGGCGGTAGTACTGCTGGTACGTACTGACGTCCGGGCCAAATATAAACAGTACTCGATAATATCACAAGTTCTCTAATAATATATGTATATGATCAACAGTTAACGTGTGGTTATTGAAATTGAATTGAGAAGGTCTGAATTGTTCAAGAAGTGGCTTCGAAAAGGTAAAACATTTTATTCTATCGGTCTTGAAGCTTTGGAAAATGGATTGAATGTATTTTAGTAATGGCTTTCTAAAAGCATTTCATCGAAGAAATGATTAAAGCTAGCCGAAAAGATCGGTTTTTGGAGGAGTCCAACCCTTTGATCAAGAAACAACTAGTCATGCTCACCCCTTCAGATCACGTCTCATCTTGTCTTGGGCGGCGTTCCTACACCGGCGAGGTGGAGATTTGGTCGGTGATAGTGGGGAATAGGTCAGAAGTTTTGGTGAGCGAATCTAAGCTGAAGAACCATTGTGGATCTGCCGCATCTCTATGTCGGCGTTGGTGCTCGACAAATCGACAAAGGGGCCCCGGTGGATCGACGACGATGAGGATTGAGTGGTACTATTAGGAAAAGGGTTTCACATTATTATTTCTTTCGATAATATTTCTCTCAATCTTATGAAAATAACTTGGAGCAAACTAATCTTACAAACTTAGTCATATTTCCTTTACAGAAAGATTACAGTTAACGCCGGACAAGTTATCAACCACACTCTTTTTGTCCGGTACTTCTACAGAAATATCCAAGTTCTCGCCAGACAAGCTTTGCCTGGATAGTTCTCTTTAGTCCGGTGCTTCTCTAGAAAAATTCCAATTCACGCCGGACGATCTGTTGTGAACTAGTTATTTTTAGGTTGTCGTGCAGACAAAACCTTGTATACGCAGGACAGTCTGCCGCAATATAAACTTCCTTGGCATAGCACGTACACATATCTCAGTTCATGCCGGACAGTCCGTCGCCTGAAGGTTTTCCAATGAAAGTCTGTTCGCCACAAACTTGTTTTCTTTTGTTTAAATATTTCTACTATTGAAATCCGTCCGTTGCTAAAGCAATTTTGACAGTGTTTTTGCAAAAATACTTTATCTTCTTATTAACGGCAAGGATTACACTCAAACGGCTATTATCTGTATCTTAGCCTATTAAAGGACGGAGAACCTTCATTTCAAACTGAGATTTGGCCTGAGAATATTACTCTCACATCTTTTAGCCATTTCTTGAGCCTTGTTCGTCAGCTGAAACACATCTCCACTAGAAGGCCCAAAATTTCATTGCTCCAAATGTATCTAAATATGATTGAGAGTGTGTTATCCACTTGAGTGATGATTTGAACCTTATTACTCTTGGATTACCAATCCTGGACGGCTTGGTGGTGGTGTTTTCTAAGAGCTTGCCATGGCGGTTATGGGTGCCTTCAAGATGACTTATGAAGGCTAGATGCTTGTCTACCGGAGTGATGAAAAGCAATCTTGAGTGGAAAGAGACTGCGGGCTCGAGAGGGACCCGGTCATTGGTGAAGGACTTGCCTCAACGAAGAGTAGGAGGACTTCGAACCTCGGTTAAAAATCGTTGCGTCCTTCTCTTACTGCTTGCAATTAATTTTATCAATTTACTTTCAGCACTTGTCTTGTATTTTTTCTGATGTGTTTTTCATATCTTGCTTAGTATAGGACTTGCTAGCTAGATTGGATAACAAATTGTTAAAAGGCTTGAACTTTAAATTTAAAAAATTGTCTATTCACCCCCTCTAGGCCAACTAGATCCTTTCACATTGTTTTCGTGAATTTGACCAAACAGGCGAGGAGAGTGCCTCCGAATTCAAAATCCAAAAAACTTTCAAGCGTGGTCTAGTTTACTCGCTGGTTGCTGAACCGGACCGCGTCGCAGGCCCCCAAAACAGCAAAACCGAGTGGTCTGGTTGCCGTGAGCCCTGGCCCTGAGTCTCTGTGACCTGAGCCAAGGAAGGACAACATTCCATTAGAGAGAGAGAGAGCGAGCGCCAAGCGCCATGAATCGATGGAACACCGGGGAACCAGATCCTCTGCAGTGACTGTCATCTGCAATTGGGTCATTGGGCCTACATGTCAGTGACCACACCAGACGAGATCAAGGATTTTTTCTGCCGAAATTTTGGCGAAATGTCAGGAATTCCGAATTTTTCGCCAGCAACCGAAACAAAAACGAAAACTTTAAATTCAAAAGATTTGATCAGATTTGAGACTTACACATAAAAAGAAGACATAACTTGTTTCTTTACTAGACCCTCTTGTAGCCTAGTGGATAGTGCTTATTGTAAGAAGAATGAGGTACATGGTTCAAATTCTAGGTTCAACATTTTTTTTGAAAAAATCAAATTCTCTATTTTTATTCCGACGAAATTTCAGGAATTTCAGATATTTCGTTAGCCACCGAAATTTTTTCCATACCGAAATTTAAATCCCTGGACGAGATAGCTACACGGGATCCCAATCCGAACACCGGGCTGTAGCTGTACCCACCTCCACTGCGTCGTATCGTCCGTAACGTACGAGAGCCATGGGAGGTATACGTGCATCCCTCTCTGCAGTCTTCGTCTCGCTCGAGTCTCCACCGTCCAGGGCCATATGTACGTGGTACGTACGTGCTGCATGCTCCAACGAGAGGAGACTTTTGAAATGTTGGGCTTCGAGAGCACTAGCTAGAGCTTCATCTGTGCCTCATAGGGTGGCAAGATGACCGTGGCAAATGTGAAGGCAGATTGGTTCAGTACAAGAATCTGCAAGATTTTTCTTCTCTGTTTGGCAACGCTTTCTCTTATTAAGAAGAGTACCAGTGAAGGCGGTAGTACTGCTGGTACGTACTGACGTCCGGGCCAAATATAAACAGTACTCGATAATATCACAAGTTCTCTAATAATATATGTATATGATCAACAGTGAACGTGTGGTTATTGAAATTGAATTGAGAAGGGCTGAATTGTTCAAGGAATGGCTTCGAAAGGCTAAAAACATTTTATTCTATCGGCCCTGAAGCTTTGGAAAATGGATTGAAAGTATTTTAGTAATGGCTTTTTAAAAACATTTGACCTGACGAAATGATTAAAACTAGCCGAAAAGATCGGTTTTTGGAGGAGTCCAACCCTTTGATCAACAAACAACTAGCTATGCTCGCCCCTTCAGATCACGTCTCATCTTGTCTTGGGCGGCGTTCCTGCACCGCGCGAGGTGGAGATTTGGTCGGTGATAGTGGGGAATAGGCCAGAAGTTTTGGGTGAGCGAGCCTTTGTTGGAGAACCATTGTGGATCTGCCGCATCTCTACGTCGGCATTGGTGCTCGACCAGTCGACAAACGGGTCCGGTGGATCGACGACGGTGAGGATTGAGTGGTGTGCATCTGCATGTGTACAGACGTAGCAACAGGGTGTTGTTTGTGTTTTGCCAACAAATATTTTGTCGTGCGAGCGTCGCGAAGGATGTTAGAGAGCTTCAACGCGGGCTCTGGTTGATGCGGCAACGACATCGTTTGGATTCGGTCTTTGCACGGGTTTGTGGCTGGGCGCATGGCGGCAGAATCAAGGTGCTCCAAACTTCAGGTTGAAAGGAAGCTTTCGATTCGGCGGTTTCAAATCTAGCCAAGCAAAGTTTTATTGTTGAAAAAGAGAGCAAACTCCTCCCATATGTTTGTGTTTTGATTCTTTCCTATGTCAGTGACATTGACAAGCTGGTGAAAGGTTTCGCCGATGCTCATTCGACCTGATCTTCTGCAACCCTGCGTCAAATTTACGAGCTACGATGCCTATTTATCTTTGTAATTCTATTATTAAGGAGGGACCTTTAAGATTCCCTTTCTCAAAGGCGGATCACTGGAGTATTCCTGGTTTATCCGAAAGAAGGATGAGGATGCTCCCAGTACACTAAACCATTTGAACAGAAACAAGCGAGTTCTGCCCTATTACCCTCCGCAAATCGCGATCCATCAGTCTCGGGCACCACTAAACCATTTGACGCTTTTTCACGAATTGCAGAGTATTCTATTCTCACATGAGTTTCGTCACACCTAAAGACAACTAAACCACCCTCAAAGAAAAATAAGACAACTGAACCTTTTCAAAGCTAACCTACGCTTTTTCTCCAGAAAGAAACTTACTCGTACTTCTCCATCTCACATATATAAAAAAAAAGGGTGAAGTGAACTCACGCTTTGGTCGAAAGATCAACCAGAAGGGCTGCTCCAGCGAAGACACAAGAACTCTTGACCTACCCAGCCCCCATCACAATCGAAGCTCTGGACCCATGCCTTCCATCCTCACTAACCACATTTAGAGAGATGAAATTTCTGCATAACCTAGCATGTCGACACACCTGACAGAACACACATTCATGGAGACCTGGCCTGGTTGATGATAACAGACCTTGTCAAACACTCCAATTGCCGCCCAATTAACAAATCGCCTTCTTCCCACTCCTCCAAAGCGTTTCCAATAGACAGCATTCCACGGCAAGATCTTTCCTGTACATAACATGCTATATATCCCCCAAAAATATAGGGGAAATGAAGCAGTCGGACTTCTCTCGCAATTACACATCGAGGAGATTTTGCACCTAGACCAGGAGATTACTGGCCAAGTGTCGGCCTCACTGCTGCACAGCCGGATAGCTGGAGCGGCTGGAAGGGTAGACTGGGGCGGCACCAAAGTCGCTGGGTCTTAGGCCAAACTGATGATGCCCATCCCCAGCATATCCATGGGCCTTCCTCGCTTTGGACTTCTCAACCCGGGTTCGCCGGAAAACTTCTTGGATGTGACGGTCATTCTCCTTCAGCATGTCATCGACATTGCCCGAAGGGCAGTTCAGAGGCCCAGAATGGTGGATCTTGTTGCCCTTCGATCCATAACCCTGTTGTCAAACAAG
This sequence comes from Raddia guianensis, assembly GCA_036346415.1. Taxonomy (NCBI): domain Eukaryota; kingdom Viridiplantae; phylum Streptophyta; class Magnoliopsida; order Poales; family Poaceae; genus Raddia; species Raddia guianensis. The sequence goes on from CM070534.1 coordinate 34,965,806, forward strand.
AAACAGTCAACTTTCATGCAATCACCAACAACCTAGATAAGCAGAAACTAGCATGGTTGACACTTGACAGTCATTTCTCCCACATGACTGAGCTAAAAAATATAATATACTTTATTTGTTAGAACAATATAATATCCTTCCTATGCATTAATGATGCATTAGAAATCATGGTCGAACTCCATAACATTCTAAGCTGGACACAAAATATATTCCAGATGAAATTGGGTTTGTTGACTTGGACCTACCTTCTCAGTTTGGCAATTGAAGTTCAGCAAATGAGTTTCAAAATAAACAATGCAGTAACCATGACTGAAATTACACCAAAAAAAAAGGTTTCATTTTTATGTAGTTCAGGTTTGGAGTTACTTACAATAGCTCCATCCACCCTGTTACTCCTTTCATCTTTCTGGTGGAACACTTGATCGTATTTTCCGCTGCTACTGAAGTGCTCGTTAATTGATTCAGACAGCCTTCGTCCATGAGCAAACACTTCAGCTTGAGTGACCAATGTCCTATTGCTATCTTCTGAACGTAGATGTGATCTTGCTGATACAACCACAGGAAAATTTGATGGATTTACAGCACCAGGAACATTAAGTTCATTATTTTTGCTCCGCCCAGCTTTTGATGGGTGATTGTGATTAACAAGAGGCCCCGAATGAAATGTTCTTGTCGGGTAGACACGAGAGTCTTCCGATGATTCAACTGGCCTAGGTGGTTCAATTGGAAATCCAGATGCAGATTCTTCTTTGCAGGGATTGAACATCTCACTCCTACTCTTGGTATTGGCTTGGGCTTGCCTTTTCTGAAATTGGACACAATATAAGTTATGGCTTTATGCATTACAGAAAAATGGATAAAACTTGGTGAATAAGCTCCCAAAAAAGTGTAAAGCCTACATATACATGAAGAAATGAAGGATCATGAATTCATGATATAGCATTACTAATTACAGTAAGTTCAAGCTTAAGTCCATAAAATAGTAGTAAGATTGCAAATACCTCATCAAGCTAAAAAAAACAAGACAATATATTCAGTACAGCACCAACAAGTGACAAACTAGGAATATTACCTGCAAAGATGACACTAGTTCTGCATTGGCGTCAGGTGCAGGAACTGCTCTTGACTCTCTAGTTCTTCTTTCAGGATCAAACTTATGTTGCTTTCCTCCAGTAATACCTTGCCTATATAAAGATGTAAGTATGAAATCTAGAACAAATGCAGGCATTGCAGATTAAAGGCAAGTTTGATTCTATTTTACTAAAGTATTAAAATTATTAGAATACAGACGAGTGGAAGTGAAAGTAGAAGACTCATCCAGGTACTATGACAAATCACGAGGAAAAGCATGGAATACATACTGGGAAATACTATAGTTACTCACACAACATTCAAAACATGTGTGTGCATGTTTTTTTAAGGAAATTTGAAACATGTGTATTGGAAAAACATGGCGAAAATATTATAACTGCAGTATTAATTTCACAAATGTGAATGTACTTTTGTGGATACAGAATGTGGAACAACTATGCCCAATAAACTGGATAGTTATGATCAAATGGAGGCATTATTTTGTTCTATATGTGGTGTGTTCATTGCCAAGTAAAAAATTTGGGTTTTAAGGACTAAGACAAATATAAGCTAAGTGATACACCCACGGCACTGTAGCGCGGCACTGTTCACGTCGGTTACTGTAGCGCGGGCCCGTACTGTTCACGAGGCACTGTTCACGCGGGATAGTTAGGGATAAGATTAGTTATGGTATTAGATAAGATCAGTTTGTTAGGGAGGGGATAAGATTAGTTAGAGGTAGTTAGAGGGATAAGATAATGTATCTTTCTTTAGCATCCAATCAAATAAATCAAGATTGAGAGCAGATCTCATAGGCGGTGGCTCCGATAACTGCCAAGGCGCTAGCTTCGACAACAGCTCGTCTCGCCCGCGTCAAGGGCCGTATCAATTTGGTATCAGAGCCGGACGATCCCTCGGGATGGCGCTCCGCTCTTGGTACTTCGAGCGGCGTGCTTTCGACCCACCCGGTTCAGACCTCTACTACGAGCGGCTCAACAAAGAGCAATCCATCGGTGACCTCGTGGATCTGAAAAAGGGTGAAGGCCGCGTCAACGACTACGCTCGCGAGTTCCAGCGGCTGCTTAGCCGCAGCCGCGGATGAGGAGAGAAGACGAGATCGATGCCTTCATCGCGGGTCTACCGGCGACATCGGCAAGAGATGTTCGTCGTGCTCGGCCGCGTGACCTTATTGACGCCATATACTTGGCGCGTGAGGCAGAGCGCGAGGAAGATGTCCGGATCGCGAAGGTGGCACCGGCCCGACGTCGTCCGGCGTTTAGTTCCGGGGCTACCGAGCAGGTCAAGGCTAGCGCGACACAGCTGACGACGCCCATCACCAACTTGACGGCAAAGATCGACGACCTCACCAAGAAGGTCGAGGACCTCGTCAAGGTGTTCGACAAGACGGTGGCGGCACCTGCCGATCCAGCGCAGGAGATGTCCGACGCCAACGCGGCGCAAGCTCTCACGAGCGCGCGCCCCGAGATCGGGACCAACGACGACATCGGCAACACCGACGTCGACGACGACACCGAGCAGCACGAGGAGGACGGCGACGACGGCAGCAACCCCAACGTCAACGACAAGACTGAACAACGTGAGGAGAACCTGACCGATGCCATGCCCAAAGAAGGCAAGAGTCGTCGGCGTAACGCCGGTCGCTACCGATTCATGAAGGTCCGGCCAGAGCGACCTCACTGCGTGTGGCCCTTCGTCATTCCACGTCTTCCTCCACGCCAAGCACACCCTCGGCGACCACAACATCACCATCATCACCGGCTATGTCGTGCGCATAGGGACGCGCTGCAGCTTCAACATCGACATCAAAGCCTCGGACGTCGGCGTTTCAACCTTGAGGACAAGGTTGATTCGAAGAGAGTATTGATACACCCACGGCAATCGCAGCGTGGCACTTTTTCACGCCGATTCTCAGAATACGGGCCTGCATCGCTCACGAGGCAATCGTTCACGCGGGATAGTTAGAGATAAGATTAGTTATGGTATTAGATAAGATCAGTTTGTTAGGGAGGGGATAAGATTAGTTAGAGGTAGTTTCTTAGGGCCTAAGCCTTTTATCCCTATAAAAGGGATGGTCATGTATCTTTCTTTAGCATCCAATCAAATGAATCAAGATTGAGAGCAGATCTCATAGGCGGTGGCTCCGATAACAGCCAAGGCGCTAGCTTCGACAACAGCTCGTCTCGCCCGCGTCAAGGGCCGTATCACTAAGTGTTCCACTTACATGAGCTAATGAAGAAACTAGATAATACTAAAAAATAATGGACAGATAAATCCAAACAAGTTGGTTGCAAGTACCTTCGAGCTTCCTCCTCTCTTCGTTTTGCATCAAACTCTTTGCTTGGGGGATACCTTGGCAAACTTGAAGGATTGCAAGCATATGGTTTTGATGTGAAAAACTACAAAATAACAAAACAAACATAAGGTCAATTCTTTAAAGCAATAAGAAGAAAATGCAAGAGTAAATACAATCATAGACACGAAGACTCACAGTGTAGCATTTTCACATTCTAATCAACAATTAGATGGTGAAACTTTTGATATGGTTTGAGAAAGCTAACTAACAGGAGCCCTTTACAAAATACAACCTCTCCCAGCATAAATATAAAATGGAATTATTACCATAATTCTATGGTTAACTTAACATCCGTATGCTTTGGGTGCAAGTAAAAGGCATTGGGGTAGACACTAGAAACCAACTAAGAGGAACTCTTATTTCAAATATATTTAAAGTTACAATCACAATACAGCTGACCCAAAGTTCAAGGAATTAAAAGTTAAGAATATAAATACAGTTGGAGATGGTATGTAATGTCCAAATCTCAAACACTACAATATTTGAATGGAACAAATTAAATTAAGAATCAAAATGGCTTGATGTAATTGATTAGATAGAATATTTTACATGTTAAAAATAACCCGACAGAAGTCTCCTGAAGTTGGAGAAGAGTAGAAGGAAATTGGATACCTCACTCTGCAATGCAGAAGAAGCTGTTCCGCGATCTGCTGGATCTATTGAAAGAAGAACATCTACTAGTGCCAAAGCAGGTGTAGGAAAATCTTTAAATGTGTCTGTAACATGTCTTGCATATGGTTGTTGTGGTTTAAAAATGGTGGCATGTGGAAGTTTAGACTTCCTCCAATAGTCCTCTGATGGTGAACCACAGAGTTTAAATATTTTGTGTAACTGCTCAACCTACAGAAAGAATAGTATACACAAAATATTATAAAAGCAAATTGAAATTATTCTCTTAGCATTAACTTCAATTAAGAAGGGGCCGTGGTAGCATACCTCTGTTCTACCAGGCATGATAGGCTTGCCAGCATATAGCTCCGCAAGAATGCAGCCAGTACTCCAGAGATCTACAGCAACACCATAATTTGTGGCACCAAGCAAAAGTTCTGGTGGCCTATACCAAAGTGTGACTACACGACTAGTCAAAGGGTGTCGTTGTTCAGGGTCAAAGAAACTTGCTAAGCCAAAATCTGCTATCTTCAATATGCCTCGGTTGTCAATCAAGAGATTGGAACCCTTAATGTCACGATGCAGAATTTGGCGACTATGGCAATGCTCAAGGCCACGGAGTAGCTGTTGCATGTAACATTTAACCTGCAAAACAACAAAATTTATTGTTTGTATAACATCTATATTGTCTCTTTTGGAACCACTAAAACAGACTACAAGGTAACGTGTGCAATGCCATGTACTGTTTTCATTCTCCAGAATCCAAACTAAGATATTAATTATTTCATAGGTTCCAAGAAGATTTCAAGATATATTGAGCGAGGGATGCACTAAGCACCACTGCATCATAAAATCTACATACCTGAGGCTCAGTAAATTTTACTCCTGGAAAAGAAGCTAGGCCAGCTAGGTCATGTTCCATGTACTCAAAAACAAGATATAAGCTACAAGACATCCTTGAAGTCACTAGACCCTCTAGCTTGATAACATTTGGGTGATCAAGCCGTCGCAAAACGAGTATTTCCCTGGCCATAAATTTCACACTCTCAGGCTCCAAATTGTCAAAGCGCACTTTCTTTAGAGCAACAATCTTCTCCTTTTCAAGATCACGAGCTCTGTAAACATTACTATATGTCCCCTGACCAATCTGTATACAAAAGAACAATGGCTGAGGACAACATGGTCTAAAAATCAAACTCCAACCAGACAATTTGCTGCATGAAAAACTACTAGAAGAGGAGGGGTTAAAGTATAAAGTTAGAGCATACAATCTATGAAGCTAAGGTACCAACAAAACATCATTTTCAACCAAACCAGTTCTTGACATTTTAAATATCAAAGTGCAAACTTAACGTAACCAATAGCATGTAAAACATAATACCCCTGTTTTATTGTACCATTTAATCACCAGAATTTAACAAAGGTGAAACTATGATCCCACAATCAGTTAATTCATTACTGATTTTTTTTTCGGGGAAGAAAGATGCAAATAAAAAAGCAGGCATCTTACTCTCAGATCTCATCTATTTTCACTCTCAAATCTCATCACCGTATATCTAGCGAAAGAGAAAAACTTTACTCCATTAATTGCAGAGCTTGCTAATAATGCCTGCCAACTATTCTCAGGTTCCCAAGTCCACCACCAAAACCAAGAAAAAAATCCAAAAGAAAGAAAACGCCACCGCATTCTCGCATCCAACGTAAAAGGCATCCCCCCCCCACTAATAACAGAATTTTACTATTTCCCGTCGTCCCCAGCTACCAAGCATCCACTGAAAGGACCCCTGAAGCATATATCGCACGATTTTACTGTCTGTGTCACTAGGAATGCCACTGAAAAAAAGTAAATTCCACCATTTTACAGCAGAATTTTACTGCCCCCTCCCATTTCCAAGAATCAAGCATTAGAGCTAGGAAGGACAAAGAGCAGAGATAAATGCAACACCATGTCTTCTAATCTAGTAACAAAATTCCAATGAAATGCCAAAAATTATAGCACAATCTGACTAATTCCGACCGTACTGAGGATCCATAACAGAGAGCAAAGCTAGGAGCAAAATGTGAGCTGACCAAACTAGCGTTGGAAAAGTGAAAGGGAGTCTGTACCTTGTCGAGCTTCTCGAACGACTCTGCGCGGCGCGGCACCCATCCGCGCACGGCCTCCGCAGCGACGGCGACGAGCCACGGCGGCCAGCCCGCCGCCACCTGCTCCCCCTCCGCCGCCCTCGGCACCGGGCTCCTCACCTGGCACGCCGCCATCGCCATCGCCGACGCCCGCCTCCTCTCCAGCGCCTCCTCCCTCCCGCTGCCGGCCCTCGCCTGCTTCCGCGCCTCCTCCTCCCTCCTCACCACCGCCACTCCTGCCGCCGAGAGTTTCGCCGCGGGCGGAGGCGTCGCCCGGCACCGCCCGTCGTCGGCGGCGGAGGCGGGGCGGCCGCAGACGCAGCCCATGGCGCCGGCTGCCGCGGCGGAGCAGAGCGCGACTCACTCAGCTCGGCCGGCGCCGCCACCGGGGGAAGCGCAGCATGCGGGAGAGCGGATCTCAGGGCTAGGGTTCGGTTCGAGTCAATTGGGGAGGCGTACGGCTAGGGTTTGGAGTGGGAGCGGGAGGAAGAGGGGGGTGGAAGTGGAGAGGAGAGGAGAGTAGCAGCAGCAAGCGGAGTAGAGCAACGGCCGGGAGAAGAAGACACTGACAGCGAAGGGGAGGGTCTTTCCTGCAATTTTGAATTTTTGGAAGGGTGTTATTGGCATATTGTGCAGTCTGCCGTTGCCCCCCTGTCTTTTTGCGGATGGGTGCCCGAGACGTATTTTCGTACTTCGGGATGTACAGAGCTGCTCTCTATGGTTTATTTAATTTATTTAACTTATCTGTTTATTTATTTATTTTTATTTAAAATATATAGAATTTTATTTTCTCAATCTGTCTTATTTCTATCTTCAAGCTGTGTCTAAAAATCCTTTAAAACAAATCAAACAATGTGAATCTTTTTGGGTCCATCTCAAAATACACTTAAAGCTACAAGATAAAGTCAAATAAAATAAGTTAGGCCGTTAGGGAGGACAAGCTCGTAGGCTTGAAGAGTTGTTCATACTCAACAACTATGCAAAACTAAAGAATGTTTGTGTTTTTTTTATTATTTTATCAACAAGTACCCGGTATTTCATTGAGTGTGTCACAGAGGCATCAGGTTTTTTGAGTGCAAATCACAAAAATAATTTCATGAAACCAAACCGATGTATATATGCATGAGTATTGTATGAGCTCATGCATATGCTCCGCCCTGGTTGGTACTCTATAAAAAAGCCTTAAAGGCAACGAAATACACACTGTGCCCACTAAAATTTAAAACCAAGTGCCTCATCGTGTCATGCATTAATCTAGGTGTTTTGTACTTTAACATCACAAATCTTCTTTTCCTTTGTAAATTGTCACATGTTCATTGAATTTGGTAGGACGTAATATATATTACCCATTTACCCTCAAGACATGACAAGATTACCTTCAGAGTTTTCCCCATGAGGTGGCATGATGATCATTTCGATTCCACCATAAAACCAATGATAAACTAAAATCACCCATCTTGATAGCGTTCCCTCTCAAAGGCATATCCTCCAAAGTACCACGAGAATGAAAAAAAATTTAAAATCAACATAGAATGAGCTCTCTACCACAAATGTATATGTTCCTTCGTATGTTTGCCTTTGCTTTTTATGTCACCTGTCGCGCAAAAAAATTCGTTCCGAAGAAATGCTCCGATGTGAAAATGGTGTGGCAATGAATGAATTATCTAATGGTAACATTCGACGATTAAAATGCATGAGTAACTCTTGTGAATCCCTACATATGAAAATAAACCTATTCAGTAAAACAGTAAACAAGAATTCACATTTGACAAATAATGGCAACCTAACCCACAACTAGGCAGTAAATAAGAATTCACGGGCGACAACTGATGACAACCTAACCACAATTAACCAATCACAAAAAAAAAAATCTCCATAGTGACGGCCTCGACATTGTAAACCTCAGAGCATGAGCAGCAGCTCCTTTATCTCAGCCTGCATCAGCTCCCTAAACAGCGCGTTTTTGAATTTCCTGTCTACCCGCACAGCGCGTGTTCGAATTTCCAAAGTGCCCGCTCGATGCAGTTTTGAAATGCAGGGGCTTATACAGCCCCTACTGTACATCAAAGTTTCAGAGCGGCAAACAGGAAGCTCCGCTGGGGAAAAATAAAATTAAAAGTCGAATGATCCAACTTTTGGGGGGCATATGTGCAGATCCCGCTTGCCTAATTTTTTTCCCCGAAAAAAAAATTTGGGTGATGTTCGTTGCTGCAACGTTTCTGCATTTTGCCTGAAGCTAAACCTACCTCCTCCTCCTCCGCTACATGTCGACTTATTGACTCTCTGACACGTGTGTCCACGGTTTGTTGGGCCCACAGGTCAGTGGGCGTTTCTGCGACGGTGGGTGTGCGCCTTGGAGAACGGGGCCGGCCGTTAAACTGTGTTCTGTGGAGCGGAGCTGCTGCCAATTGGTTTGCGCAGGACGCGCATGCACTACGGCCACCCGAGGCGCGTACGCAGGATCTGGTGCGTGGGGTGTATGACATGGTGGGCCCTATTTGTTGCTGCTTCAATTGACGGGTAATTCATAGGAAAAACTGTAAAATAAAGTGCACAGTGATAAAGTGTATGTCAAAGGTAGGAATCTTTTAGAGTGTAATTTAATATGAAAAAAATTTAAAAGAAATGGATAAAGTGTGCAATAAATAGTGTTATAGAATATAGAGCGTGCATTTAAAGCTTTGGATGAAGATGCCCATGCACAGGCAAAAAAATGTATGTGGTGACGTCCCTGTTTTTGGATTGGAGCAACCTCATCATGTTTATGTGGGAAATGAACGGAATGTCGGAGTTTGTGGTATGGAAAGACATGAACCTTAGTTGGTTTATATTCCCTCCATCCTAAAATAGTTGTTGTTTTAGACATGTCCTAAGACAATGTTTAAAAATTTTATCTATAAAATACTTCTAAGCCATTTAGATTTGAAGCGTAAAATTCATATAGATGAATTCATTTCGAATAGAACTTTCATAAAAGTATAATTTTAATGTATGTTAAAATTAAATTACAATAGTTTTTAGTGGTCAAAGATGCATTTTGGAGACCATGTCAATATCCAAAACGACAACAATTTCATAACGGAGGGAGTACTAAATAGAATTCAGTGGCCATTTCAACAGGCAAACACTATCCCCTTTTTTTATTTGATGTCATTGATCTTTGGACATGTCTTTGATCATTCATGCTATTTAAAAATTTAATGCAAACATACAAAAATATAAGTTATGCTTAAAGTATCTTTAATGATAAAACTAGTCACAACAAAATAACTGATATTTATATTATTTTTTGAATAAGATGAATGATCGAAGGCGTGTCCAAATGTCAAAAGCGTCAAATAAAAATGAACGAAGGGAGTAGTATTTTTGTTTAGTAAGACTTTAATGTGTGGTGGCGTTAATTATATCCTGTATAGTCAAATAGACGGCGGCTGTAGTAGCTTCGAAGGTAAAAGGAGGTGGGATGTTGGAAATATTAGGAATTTTCTCAGTATTTTAATCCACAAAATTAGGTAAATCATAATTAAACAATTGCCAGTTTCCAGTTCAAGACCAAAGGTACTAGATATAAAAATATCTATCTCATACGCAAGGGCTAATAAACAGGAAAACAAAAAGACAAAGGCACGTACGGTATAAACAAATATACCCTTGAGCCGGAGCATAACCACTACAAAGCGCAGAGCACAAAGTATTGTGAGGAATGACTTGCACATTCTCACCGCCATGACGGTTGATGTAGACGATCACAAATTGGTGCGAGATGCCGTTGATGCGATGGAGAGGTCGGTGCGATCGAGCGTCGATCTTTGTGTAGATGAAGTGAACCAACAGGAAACTTGAGCGATCGCGTGGTCGCTCCCAAAAACCTTATCGCCTTCTATCCCGAGCAGGATCTCAAGAAGGACGAGGCTCCGGAGGCCTGCTCCCTCAGCTTCTTGTGCGCGCAAGGAAACAGAGGCGGGAACGCAAAACGGCAGCGCTACAGATGAAAGAATGGAATGTACGGGAGAGAGAGCTCTTGAGAGCGAGAGCCATTCTCACAGGGCGAGGTGCTCATGCTTTTATAGGCGCCATCAAGCACTAGTAACGGACGTCATTAATCTGACCAGGACGCCATCAAGCACTGGTAACGGACGTCATTAATCTAGCCATTAAGTCGTCGGTTATGGGGAGAGGTCGCCCGTGCTCAAGGTGAGGTCGCCCATCTCGGGGAGAGATCGCCCATGCTCAGGGTGAGGTCGCCCGTGCCCGGGGAGAGCTCGTCCGTGCTCGAGGAGAGGTCGCCCGGCTCGGGGAGAGATCGCTCGTCTCGAGGAGAGCTCGCCCATGCTCAGGGTGAGGTTGCCCGTGCCCGGGGAGAGCTCGCCCATGCTCAGGGTGAGGTCGCCCGTGCCCGGGGAGAGCTCGCCCGGCTTAGCGCGTACGTGGCATGCCCTTTCTCTTTTCTCACTTTTCTAATTGGGAGAACCACAATCCAACTATTTAAGTTGAGATATTCTCCTCCCAATTTCCCGAACGGTTTAGTATTAGATGGGCTTCTTGGAATTTCTATTAAAATAATTAAATGGGCCAACCCCATAATTATTCTAACATGGGATAACGTGGTGATGCTATCTACATATAACAACCAAGAAACACTTGCATAAGCAACCACTGAAAACTGTGGATAATCCAGGTTTTCTGCCTTGAAGTAAGCTTGCAAAGTCCACACACTTCATCAGGTTCAACTTGCAACAATAAATTTCGGTTTTCTTTTGATCCATGCTCCGTGATGATCGAGGGCATCTAGCTTTAATGGTGATTATTGCCACAAATTTTCGATAAATGAGATTATGAATAGTGTGCGTCAAAAGAGTTATAAATAATGAAAACATGGTCGAGAGTAAAATATAAAAAAGAGACGTGTGTATATGGATTGTGAAAATAGCACCTGGCCGGGTTTTCGTTTCATAAAGAAAATATGAGATGAAATAAGATAGTATTAAACGAAGTCACCATCCGATTATCAGTGAACCCAATGAGGACATTGTTTGTTTCGGCTTAAATTAAATTAATTTAAATTAAGTGAATTTTTTTCATATAAACCAAATGACATAATACTTTGTAATCATTTTTTGTGGGGCTTTAAATAATTCTTCATAAAGTTAGTAAAATAATTTTTTAATTCTTTAATACGTCTTTCGAGTGATCATAACTTTTTCATATTAAAATTTTTATCAACTTTTAGCTCAAACAAACAAGACCAAGATTCATAAGGAGTACAATAACGATGATGATGGCGTGCAAGGGAAATGGAAAAAAAAAGGAACTATATGCTCGTGTCTAGATTGTTTTTAGTTCTCCTGCCGGTTGTGATAGTTGCCTCTCTGAGGATGGAGGTCTGGGTTTTTTGGTACTCTATGTTGTTGGTTAAAACGACGTAGAGCTTGGTGTTGCGCCACCTCCTCTATATCGGTTGTTCTGTTGTTAGTCCCAAACTACTTGTTACGCTTTTGTTGCTTTCGCTTCTATCTTAATGGAAATGGAGGTGGGGCTTTCGATCCTTTTTCAAAAATAAATTAAAATAATGAGCATGCATGGGCAAGGTAGACAACAGCAGCACTAGAAAGATCAAGGAGGCGGCTAGATCACGAGGCAAACGACAACGACAACAACTAACATTATTATCACGAATTCATGTGTGTAGATGCCCCTGATCGGCGTGAACTGTGCTTGTATAAAAACAGCCGAAGTACCAAACAGGCAAACAGGCTCCACACCAGACAGTCTGTTTCATGTGTTCATGCGACCGAGATCTACCAGAAGCGACAAAACGAAATGCCTAGTTTTTAAGGCCCCTGATGTTCTTCTAGTTTCACTAGCTACGTCTAGTAGCCTGTACGTACGTACGCGGGGTACACATCAGCGCTTTCTACCTCAGCAGGGAGAAGCTAGCTAGCGAAAAAAAAAGGTTAAAATACGATTTTTTTTTATAGAAAACAACTTTTTTAGAAAAGTAAACAAAGTCATTTCTGATTGGAAGTCATACAAAAAAATGTATAGTTTAATTATGGGTCCCACTACAAATCGTACATTTGAATAAGCGGGAAAGTTGGGCAATTATTCTAACACAGGAAACGTGATCTGTGTCGGTGGCCCAAGACCCGGCGACACCAATTTGGACTTGTGTCAACGGCTTTAACAGAAACCAACGACAAACATACTCTCCGGCACGATGCCTGGTTGGCCACATGAGCTGTGTCGGCGGCTACCACTAGGCCGACGACATAGGCCACGTTGTCGTATCAGCACGTCCAGAATTTTGAATTTTGTTACCCATCAAATTGAGCTGTGCTAGCTACCAGCCGACGACACAGTCCCTCCCCCCTCACGACGGACATGAAGGCGGTCCCGCATGGCAGACATAGGACTTCTCTGCCATATGGGACCAACCTAGATGCTCCCGCACAAAAGGGCAAACAGACCCTGTGTTGGCGGCACAGAGAAGACTGCCGACAAAGCTAGACCTTTGTCGACGGCTCAGAGCAGGCCGCCGACACATATGGACTTGTGTCGTCCGCTTAGTTCTGGCCGTCGACATCGATGGAGAATGGTAATTCTGGTTTTGTTTGAAAAAATGTTTGAAAATGTTTTTGTTTATAAAATTAACAAATAAATCAAATAAATCTTTTACAATGGTTGGTAGTCAACGTAAATTATTGCACATGTGATTTTTAATTATTTAATTAGTTGGTATATAACGGCGGTGTGTGTCACAGTTACTCCTCTGGAGTTTCACCGGAACTTGTAGCGTTGATGTAACGCCGAGCGATTGAGCAGCGTGACATGGAATATGTCGACGGTTGAGATATCGATCTCAAGTCAACTAAGGTTCTTGAGAAAGGGGAGATAGGAGACACACCGAACAGAACAAACAGCAACCAACGAGCAACAGGGAGACAGGGATTTTTATCCTAGTTCGGGCATCTCCGAGGAGATAACAACTCTACGTCCAGCCTTTCTTATATATCAGAGATGATTACAAGAGGATGCTCGACGAGACAAACAGGTCTCCGCGAGATTATGGGTGAACAGGAAGTAATATGCGGTCTAAGCTTCAATGCGATGATCAGATCTCCTCTACACGCCGTAGGGGCTTGATTTATATAGTGCTGAGCAAACCGATCTACCAAGGGATAATCGGGCCGGGCTAACTACGAGATCGTAACGAACTCGACGTGCCAAATACATCCCGAGGTAAGTAAGGTAAACTCCAATTCTTGGGGATCACGACATCTGCTCCAATCCAGAAAACCACGTCCGGGTCTTCACGTAGCCGTGCAGAATTCTGTTCGAGTCGGACTCAAACACGAATCCTAGGCCATTACGCACCGTGCCAGCCAAGAAGCTGTTCGGCAGGGTGCACATGGGCCTGATAGAACCTTCTAGGGAGCTGGGCCCTATTAGGCTGTTCGATTGGGCCGTCAGGGAGTGGGCCATGGCAATGGACCGTGATTTTATCCCCGACAGCTAGCCCCCGAGACTCAAGTGGAAGGACTCACTAGAATGGGGTCTTCCTCTTGGGACTCCAAGTCACGAAGAGGAAAATCTTGTTGCTATAAAGACGTGCAACAGACGACCGAACAGGTTAAGATTCAGCCGAACAAGATTGTTCGGGACCGAACAAACCCGCCCGGTGCCGAGCAACTCTGTTGCGTCGAACAGGAAACAAAATCTGTCCGAGCAGAGCACCCAGCCCTTAGGTGAGATGAATCATCTCCTTGAGGCTGAATGTCATCAAGGAGAGATTGGATTCTTGGTAGTGAAGAGCGTACCACCACATCCGGTAAGATCAGATCTTCCGGGAGAATGAACATAGCAAGTCGCGAGATGGACTTGTGTTGCTGCATTCAGGTATGAAGATACCTAGGAAAGCATGAACGAAAACAGGGGAATCATCTCTCGGGCTAGAGCTTGTCCGAGGAAATAGAGATTGCGCTCTCGAGCGAATGTCGTGTTCAGGAGCGAAGATGATATGTCCCCAGACGTAGATCGTGTGCTAGGAGCAGACAATGCATACGAGGGGGAAGGTGACCCAGTCCTCGAGCGTAGAGCTCGTCAAAGGAACCAGGTAAAGCGATTCAGTCCCTGAGCACGGAGCTCGTTAAAAGGACCAGGAAGTGCGACTAGGTGAAGGCGTACCCGGTAGGAGGCCATCCAATCCCCGAGCACGGAGCTCGTCGCGGGGACTAGACGCACGCTCCAGACGAAGAGCTGCCCGGCGCGAGGTGAATCACAACCCGATGCAGTCTGAGCCACAAGAGAACGTGTGAAATCAACGCTTTGCCCATGACGTATTCCTTGCGACAGTGTAAGCGTTGTCTTGGCAAGTGCAGAACCGACGCTTGGAGTGCCTGTTGCGATGAGAATCGACTTACGATAGGCTTGCCTGTTGCGATGAGAATCTGCTTACGGTGGGCAGGACTCCGTTGGTGGCGCACTACCTTGACTTAACCGAACTGTGAAGGTCAGTGCCAGGCAAAGGCAAGAAATCATACGCGGGTGAAGTGAATCAGTCCCTGAGCATGCGCGGAGCGTGTCCAGGAAGAAAGGGATGCAAACATCGGTTTTGGTGGGGAAGTCTGGAACCTCGCCGCGACCATCACCAGAGTCTGACGTTCCCCTGTCCTGCATTTCCAGCAAAAGACAAACAAGAAACGAGCCAGCAAAGGGAAAAAAAAGAGTAAGAACAGGCTCTAAGAAGAGCAAAGCGAGTTTTGGAAAACACAGTAGGACGCCAGTCTAACTCCCAGCCCCCGCTGTGCATCTGCTCGAAAACCTGAGTTTGCGAACTCGAACAGGTGCACAAACCAAATGGCCACACCCTAGCCCCCGGTACGGACGATGCATGAAGACCTGAGTTTGCGAATTCAAGCACGTGCGTAGAGAGATAGAGCGACACTAGTATCCTGATCGACTCGTTCCATAAACTGCTCGTTAACGTAAGTTAGGCAATTCCAAAGGTAACCGAACAAGAAAAGTGACTCTGCCACGGAGGGCTTACGAGAGCAGACTTAGCCGCAAGGCTGGAAGCCATGTTACGCAACTCTGAGTTTAGGAACTCGTTGAAACTAGATACGGACAGGGAAATCCTAAAGATCGCGGAGCCAAGAGTTCACAAGGCCGGACTGCCATCAAATGTTACCAGAGAGGAGATAGTCTGAGAAGATGAGTGGTGAGAAAGAGCCGCAGGGGGCCGCGAACATTCACCGTTTATTGGATTGAACTTTGCATGGCAGTCCGAGAGACTTGGACGAACTAAGGCGCGAAGTTTGAGAAAAAAGCGCGGAGCTAAGGAAACAAACAAAAGACCTACACAAAAAACTTACGAAGCTGGTCGACGTTCCAAGTGCTGGTCAGCTCTCTCCCGTCCTCCATTGCCAGACGAACAGTCCTTGGGCGAGCAGTAGAAACGACTGTGAACGGGCCCTCCCAATGGAGAGTTAACTTGTTGGCATTGGACAGGTTCTGGACACGACGCAGAACGAGATTGCTCGCCTTCAAAGCCCTTGGTCGAACTGATTTAACAGTGTGCCGGCGAAAATTTTGCTGGTAGCGCACCATTCTGACTTGTGCCCGTTCGCGTGTGCCTTCGAGGAGATCGAATTCGAGCAGACGCTCTTGCTCATAGTCAACCAAGTTGACCGAGCTCGCGCGAGGCGAGCCGAGTACAATTTCGCTCGGCAGGATGGCTTCTGCACCGTAAACCAATTGGAAAGGAGTTTTTCCGGTTGCCCGGCTGGCTGTGGTGCGAACGGCCCAGAGGACGGAAGGAACTTCGTCAATCCAGGCTTTGTTGTGCTCGCGGAGTGCCGCGAACACGCGCCGTTTGATACCCTGGACTATCTGTCCGTTAGCTCGCCGATCGCTTCCATTGCTCGTGGATGTGCCACGAGGCGGCGAACCTTGGTTCCCGACTATTCGCAGATTCACGAATAGCTCGCTTCTGAAATGGGGACTATTATCGGTGATCAAGGCAGGTTGACTGCGTTGCCCGAAAGAAGTGCTAACTTCAACTATGGACTTAAGGCCTTCAGCCAGCCGCTCTAGGTGAGAAGCAACAGCATTGCCTCATGAGGGCGAGATTAGCCTGGTTAGTGGATCGACCATTTGCTGCGTGGCTTGAAGTCGTTCCCGACTCTGCTCAAGGGGTCCTGGGATCCCTGAGGCGTCCGCGTTTTGCCCGACCGGAGTCCGGTTGCGCGGGGATTCATCCTGAGCAAGTGGAGCTTTTGCCGGGGGATCTGGTGTAGGTACGCGAGGCGGGTTGCGTCGCTGACGCTTGCGCTGATCGTGAATCTGTGCCAGAGTTTGGTTGATCGAAGCATCCAGACTGCGGCAAACAACATCTTGCTCAAGAGCAGTCGGTGCAGATCCATCTTGTTGCCGAGCAGAATTGATCCGCTCGATCTCTTCGGCTGCCGTGACCCGTGCAGGATCCTCTGAGGTTCCTGCACCGGCCATGTTGTTACTACGGTGGCCGTGCGTTGGTGCGCTGGACGGTGTCATCACTGTGTCGTCACAAGAGGAATCGACCGACATGGCCTTGGAATCCGAAAGATCTAAACCATCGTAAAGATCATTGGTTCCGTATTCATCGTCGATGGCGGGAGCTTGATCCAAGACCATCTCTGGATCATATCCAGAGATTTCCTGTCCCAGATATGGAGAGCGATCGAGATCGAGCAGATCGATCCGATCTGACAAGGGACGAGACATCCTGTCCTTCTGAGTCGTAGTCCTCGAGAAGAGATCCCTGGTCGCTGATGGAGTTCGACATGCTCGATCTACTAGCTCCCCACGGACGGCGCCAACTGTCGACGGTTGAGATATCGATTTCAAGTCAACTAAGGTTCTTGAGAAAGGGGAGATAGGAGACACACCGAACATAACAAATAGCAACTAACGAGCAACAGGGAGACAGGGATTTTTATCCTGGTTCGGGCCTCTCTGAGGAGATAACAACCCTACGTCCAGTCTTTCTTATATATCAGAGATGATTACAAGAGAATGCTCGACGAGACAAACAGGTCTCCGCGAGATTATGGGTGAATAGGAAGTAATATGCGGTCTAAACTTCAATGCGATTATCAGGCCTCCTCTACATGCCGTAGGGCTTGGTTTATATAGTGCTGAGCAAACCGACCTACCAAGGGATAATCGGGCCGGGCTAACTACGAGATCGTAACGAACTCGACGTGCCAAATACATCCTGAGATAAGTAAGGTAAACTCCAATTCTTGGGGATCACGACATCTGCTCTAATCCGGAAAACCACGTCCAGGTCTTCACGTAGCCGTGCAGAATTCTATTCGAGTCGGACTCAAACACGAATCTTAGGCCATTACGCACCGTGCCAGCCAAGAAGCTGTTTGGCAGGGTGCACATGGGCCTGATAGAACCTTCTAGGGAGCTGGGCCCTAGTAGACTGTTCGATTGGGCCATCAGGGAGTGGGCTATGGCAATGGGCCGTGATTTTATCCCCGACAGAATAGGTTGTGCATGTTCTAAAACCTTACAATGACGCTAGAAATGTCTTGTTTAACTTAGGCCACAAAATAGTAAAAAAAAAGGTAGGGTGGAGGCCGTCGACACATGGGAGAGCACCATCTCCGCAGCCGTGTTGTTATGGTGTATATGTGTCGGCGGCCGTGTTGGGCTATCGACATTGGACTTTGCCAAGTGGCCAGCCCATGGATGCGTCTGTGTCAACGATTTATGTGTTGGTTGTCGACATAGATCACCTATGTCGACGACTCGGTGCAAGCCGCCGACACAGATGGACCTGTGTCGACCGCTTAGTTCTGGCTGCCGACATCGATGGAGAATGGTAATTTTGTTTTTGTTTGGAAAAAATATTTGAAAATGTTTTTGTTGTTTATAAAATTAACAAAATCAAATAAATCTTTTACAATGGTTGGTAGTCAACATAAATTATTCCACATGTGTTTTTTAATTATTTAATTAGTTGGCATGTAATGGCAGTGTGTGACTCAGTTACTCCTATGGAGTTTCACTGGAACTTGTAGCGTTGATGCACCGGGCGATTGAGCAGCGAGGAATGACGTGGAATAGGTTGTGCATGTTCTAAAACCTTATAGTGACGGCAGAAATGTCTTGTTTGACTCAGGCCACAAAATAATTGAAGAAAGGTAGGGTGGAGGCCGTCGACACAGACAGGGCCTATGGGGCCCACATGTGAGAGCACTATCTCCGCAGACGTGTTGTTACAATGTATATCATTTATCGTAGTGGCTTGTATAGAACATGATTTTTAGCAGCAAAACTCTGATATTCTGTACCAAATAGTTCTGCCAGCAGCCGCGGTAATTCCAGCTCCAATAGCGTATATTTAAGTTGTTGCAGTTAAAAAGCTCGTAGTTGGACCTTGGGCCAGGTTGGCCGGTGCAGGGGCGTAACCAACAGTGAATCCTTGGCGGCAGCGTCCACCCTCACTGTCTCCGCGACCTCGGCGGCCGCATCCAGCACGGCCATCGGCAGGCAAGCCGATGACGTCCCGCGGATCAATTGCACCTCCTTTTTAGATCTTTGGCTGCCATTCACTCAACATCAGTGAATACATACCGAAAGACAATAAAAAAAAACAAGTCATGTTATATGCTTAGAAAGATTAGAGATGGTAAAGTTGTTGCAAAATTTATTGGCTCCCCAATACTTGGTGACAAAAAGAATGCCATTTGGGTGGCTTTGGCTGGCCAAATCTGGCTCCCCCAGATTGTGCATCATCTCGCTGGACCGGGTAGACCCTACTGTCGCAGCACTCTTCAGAGCTGACGTGTCGGCGACCGTGTTGGGCCGCCGACATTGGACTTTGCCAGGTGGCCAGCCCATGGATGCGTCTGTGTCGGCAGTTTATGTGTTGGCCTTCGACACAGACCACCTGGGTCGTTGACATTGCGTCGTCGGGTCGATGACACAGACCTGTGTCGACGGTTTTTGGGTCTTGTTTCCGATAGTACAAACATATAAGATGTACAGCTGGAACATACGTAATGTAATATTAAAACATTTGGTTATATATGTTAGAACATTACGTTGTGTTCATGGAACATGTAATATGGTGTCATAAAAAACAAAAAAATGAAACATGTCAATATAACTTTTGAAACATGACAAAAAAAATGTTGGAACATCTTTTATAAACTGGTAAAAATAACATAGCTAGTTTTGGAGCATGCCAAAAAAATTGGTAAAACATGCCAAAACCAGTGAAAACATCATATTCTACAATGATTCATCATCTGCCCTATACAAGCAAAAGAAAGATATTCCGCAGAAAAAATTGATGTTTCAACAAGCAAGCTTGAATGTTTCATACGAACAAGTGTGATGTTTTAAGAGCAGAAATCATGGCACCTCTCTTCTTCACCATTTCCTTCCTTAAATTCGGCAAGCCCTCGTCATGTTTGTTGGATTCAGCCACCAAGATCATCAGGTAGGGGAGGAGGGGGAGAGAGAGAGAGAGAGAGAGAGAGAGAGAGAGAGAGAGATTTTGTGTGGCTAAGAAAGCAGGCAACCATCACCCACACAGTGTTTGATCATAACCCTGTTGCTGTGTTCACCATCTCCTAGGTGCCTTTTCCGAAGGAGATGTTCAATGGAGGGGTCTTCGCCACCATTGTCACTGTTGCTCTTTTCCCCCTTGGGGAGGGGGACGAAATGGTAGATCGACTACAAATTGTTGAGGAGGAAAGGGTAAAATAGTTGTTAGTTGACAGTATGTTGGGCGAAATGGTAAAAAGGTCACGACTATTTTTGGGTGACATTTAAATGCACTAAATTCTTTAGATGGTATAAACTAAAAAACGAAGAGATCTTTTGGCAGTGTAAACCAATTTTACCTTCAATTATCGATGAAAACCACCTTATGTTCGTTGGCTAGAAACCAACAAAAATATTAAGATAAACAAAAAATATTTTATTGGTTTGTCGACAAAAATAGACTTTACACTAGTACCAACCAAAATGACTTGGAAATAGTTTTTGAAAATCCACCCTCGGGTACCAGCGTTGGTCAGCCTCTACTCTCTACAGGCGAGCGATCAGCTCATCAGCAGGAAGCTACATGATCGATGCATGTACGGGCAAGTAGGCCCGCCATGCATGGCGGCCGGTCGCCGGGAATACGTAGCAGGGCACATGCGGTGCGGTGGATCCGATCGATCCGGAAAGAAGACACCCAACCACCGCGGTGCAGCAGCAGTGGCCCTCCCTCTCCCTTTCCCTCGTCTCCGCCAAGCAGCCACGCCATGCACACGCCATAAATGCCCACCTAGCTGCCTCCCTCCTTGCCCCCAGCTAGCAGATAGACAAACCATATATCGAACATAGATCAATCCGTAGAAAACGAACATAGTGTGTTGGTTAAAATACTAATGTCGGCGGTTATAAATCCGACGACAACTTTTGTCGACGGTACGGTCCAAAACCGCCGAACCAAATATTACCATGCAACTTCTGTTTACCCAATACAGGGTATGTGGGCGGCCAACACAGTACCGCCAACACAGACAGGGTTGACGTTTTGGTGCGGCAAAAAATTATATTTCGGATCCTGCCAAACATAACTGTATCATCGGCATTTTCTAGGACGACGACACAGCTTGTCTCCATGACGACGTCTTCACAGCACAGACGGAAGAAGACCAATCCGGTCCTGTAAGGTAGAGACGGTTATTCTCTGCTATGTGGGACCTACCATTTATGTCCTGACCACGTAAGAGGGTCTACCAGGTGTGTGTGTCGGTGGCCTCGTCTGACCGTACCGTGACACGCGATCGCGTCCCAGTGAGCGAATGGCCACTTGATGGGTTTGTGTCGGCGGTTTTTATGCTGCCAAGAAAAAAACTACCACGTGGTGCTTAACGATCTCACTGCGGGACCCACACGGCAGAGAGTCGTCTCCGTAAGCGTGTTGTCAGGCTGTGTCAATGTCGGTGGTTGGTTTGGGCCGCCGACATAGTCAGGCTGCAGGTGGCCAGCTCTGAAATGCTCATTTGTCGTCGGGTTTGTTTCAGGCCGATGACATAGTCTGGTTGTGTTGTCGACGTTGTGTCGATGGACCTGTGTTGACGGCCGGCCGACGATAGGACCCTGCGTCGGTGGTTTTTATGGCTGTGTCGATGGCTTTGGCCGCTGACACAGAGTGCGATTCCTGTAGTGAGAAGACGGCGTATTAGATCGATATGGCATCGTGCGTACCATCCATCAAGAACCGTTTGTGGTAGTTCCTTCGTCCGGTCCTATAATACGATGTTTGATTTGGTATAATATCCAAAACTATATTTTATTTTTTAACATATTTTATAATGTATTGTTTGTAATAACAAAACATAGCCATTGAAAAGTACCGTTCAGGTACGAAATCAATAGTACCATTTTTTATCACAAAACCTTACATATTCTTTGAAATATAGTTTGTTAAAATAACAAGATTTGAATCTTAAAATATTTGCGCGCCTTGTAAAATTGGACGGAGGGAGCAGATCACTATCTCCAAGAGAATATTGAAAAGAAATATACGTGATAGTGTATTATTGCCGTCATACTATACTATAATAGTCACATTTTTCAAGATGGTTTCGAATAGTTTTCGAGCTATCTTTGGTGCCTTAAACTTATTTGTGCCTAGCATGTTGGAAGCGGTCTAGACTTATTTGGTTATCTTTTTTAGTCTATTTTTTTTATTATAAAGCCATATATAAAACTATTAAAAAATAACATAAATAAAACATACCAACTTCGAGAAGTCGTAGATTCGAGAACCTCCTACAGTTCAACCAATTAACATTCAATTCACTCCAATCCGATGAGCAGCTCTCATTCATTGGGCTAAGCCGTTGATCCAAGCATGCTTGTGTACGTGCGTGGCAGCAAGCGTGATCCGATGGCGCTCATCTGTGGGTGGCGCGCCTGCGGCATAGGCACGCACGCATGCATGCGTGTGTACGTGCGTGCAAGGGCGAAACTGTTGTTCGGACACTCGCTTGACCGGAGCACATAGCCCTGGTGCGTCGATCGTACGCGCGGTGATCACTCGTCGAGGCGTCGGCCGTCGAAGAGGAGCTGCTGATTGCTGTCTGCACGTACACTGCGATCGTGGTCAGCACGCACAGGCATGCATGCAGGCGTACAGCTTATCGTTTGTCGGCTGCGTACGTTGTGCTAGCTGCCCATGGTCAGGCGCCATAGCATTGTTGGGTCACATGCACTGCACGTACGTGTGTGTGTGTATATATACGTATGCATCGCGGGCGATTCCTCTCGGTTGGGAAATATATACAGGTGATCTCATTGTTTATCTCGGTTGTGTCACATGCACTGCACGTACGTGTGTGTGTATATCTCGGTTGGGAAATACATACAACTTAACAGTTTAACAGCTTAACGTAAGGCTCAGTTCTTTTCAGCTTAACGTAAGGCTCAGTTCTTTTAGGTTAAGCTTCACGTAATTTTAAATCTGAAAGCCTTGAGTTTCAGTCCTGTTAGACGTAATTTTTTAAAAAATTGCAGTGTTCTACATATTCTTATTTACACATCGAGTTCAAGTATTTCGCAACGTACGATCAATCGAGTTGGGGGCGAGGCGGGCCAGGGGAGGCATGAGTGATTGGTAATACCTAATTTTTTGTGGACACATAAATTATGGTGGGGTTTTAGTTCTAGTCTGTCTAATTGTTCAGAGATCAACCTCTTTTTTTTTTACATAATGGGATAAAAAAACCATAGCATCTATGTAATTATATACGTATACAGCAAATACAAGTCCTACAAATATAATATTGTGTTCTACAAAAATAAAAGCAAGCAATGTACACTACCATATTAGGACTAACTAATGATCCTATTATGTGGGTAAGACGATCATGAGCATGTACATGTAGAGCAATTTGACGGTCCTTTCAAAGTTACCGCAAGGTAAACCTGTTCATGGACAGCCCGCCCGACCAGGCCCAAAAAAGCCTGGCTCGGCTCGACCGGGGCACCGGGCTGGGTTCGAGCCTCTCCTTGAAGCTCGACCATCGGGTCTAGCCGGGCTCGGGCCCGAAGAAACAGCGAGGCAAGCCGTGACCGGGCCGGGCTTCCGGGTTGGCTTCAGGCCCGAAACCGAAGGCCGACGTCGGGTCGAGCCGGGCCGAGCTCGGGCTTAATCATGCTGGACCGGGTTTTTTCAAGCCCAACCTGAAACCTGGCCCGGGCCGACCAATGATCAAGTCTGCCGCAAGGTAAGTGGCACAAGATACCATACAACAACAGTTTCACCACTGGCAAATATTATGTGTCCTCGCGCCACTCTCTTCCACATCCCACCCCTCCCCTCACTAGTTCATGGGTGATCGGGCCATCTATGTGGCCTGGAGGCGCTCCAGCTCTCAAAGGATAGGATGCGTAGACGACGCCACAAGGTCGTGATGCTTTGTTCATAGTGATGCTATGGTCCTTTTTATTTAAAAGTTGAGAACTTTAAATAAACCATGGAAAGACTAAAAATTTATTTAAAGGATATTTTTAAATTTTTAAGAAAAAATCGACAAAGCTTAAGAAATTATTACAAAATATTAAGCTGAGTAGTTCATATACAAATGACAAATTTTAAAATCCAACTAAACAAAACAAAAAACAAAATTGTAATTTAAAGAGGACCTGTACCTTAGTCATTTGTACTCACCACGTTTTATGAATGGCTCGGATTTAAGGTGCCTTGAAGTACCATTGACAGTAAGGGGAAAAAATGGAATCTCATATACGTTCAACGACTCTATCGAATGGTATGGTGATATTTGGTCCCGGAGAGGAAGGAGAGGTGTGTGCGCGCCAATTGTATCCAGCTGAGGAGAAGCGGCGCAGAATCGACGGAGACGAGGGAGAAGTAAAGAGAACCTAGGCTGTGATCGTCAGAAGATACATAGAGCGGCAGTACGTGGCTACGAGCTGAGGCGCGGTGCTGTGCAATGTGCATGGCATGACCTGTTTGTTTTAGGGCTTAGCCTCTGCACGTCTCGACGCAGGAGACAGAAGCTAGACGAAAGATGCTGCATGCGCTGCACTTACCGCAGCGCATCCAGGCGCAGGCGCTCACATGCCGTGGAGGTGCAGCCGCGAGCAGCTACAGCTACAGCGCTGCTGCTGCTGAATCTGTGCGCCTTGCTGAAAAAAGCTGACCCGTTTCGCAGCCCCTCTCGCTCTCCGTTCGAGGGCACGGGGTGACGGGGATGGGACGCGGGGGCGCCTCCATGCAACGGCCAGCTCTAGATGTTGAGAATTTTTTTGTTTCGCCATGTAAACAAATTCATAAAAATAAATAAAATTCATAAATATTCTCTAATGCATGTCTATTTCAACATATATTTTTTATACTAATATAAAACATCTATGCATCTAGATTTTCCTTTAAAACCGTTTATTAAAATGAATATTGATCATATAGATTCGACTAAAATACGTGTGGCACCTGACACTGATTAGAGAATATTTATAATATTTTATGTATTCTTTGAATTGTTTTACATGGTGAAATAAAAATAACAAAATTTTACACAAGATCTAACGTTGGATCCAACGGCCAGTGCTGGCGCCGACGCCCGTCGGACCGCCCCCGCGTCCCACGGGGATGCAGGTTTCCAACCAAACTTCTCATGGGCCATGCACGCATTTCGGGCCACCCAAGCCCAAAAGGGCGCTTCTACATATAGAAAGAAAGCGCAGAAAGCACTGACAAAATGTCTCGCCCTGGCTTGCTCAGGGAGGCCTAGTAAGGCCCATCACCATATGCAACCTAGCTGGGCTTCCCATGAGGCTGCGCCTAAAAATTTCAGCTTTTATGTCGTTCTTCTCCACAAGCACCGGAGAGAAGGCGTCGAGGGTGTCCTGCTGCGAGGTGTGTGGAGTTCTCCAAGGTTTTATGTGTACCACTCTACCGGTGTATGGTCGATGATGTTTGGTGCAACTCCTAAAGAATTAATAATACTTGTTCCACCGTGACATAAGAATATAAAACATATTTGCTTATATGAGTTGTTTAAAATATAGATAATTTGATTTTTTTTTTCAATCCTTCTTTTTTTTATCTCGAAGGCGTGTCTAAAAGCTCTCTAAAACAAATCAAACAGAAAGAATTCGACTCTCGAATCCACCTTGAGAAGTTCTCGAAGTTAGAACATATATAAGTCAAATAAGTAAATAGGTCAAATAAGATAAGTCTAGGAAGAACAGATAGTGTCAGCTGCTACGGCCTCCTAGCGATCCCCTTCTCTCTCTCTGTTTGAACATATTGAACAGTTAACATGCAGTTTTTTCTAACAAGAAAACAATACTGGGCAACGATCCCACTAATAAATATTTGGGCCATCCTACAGTACTCCTTCTCACCCCCTCAGGGGGTGAGACCATTAAGCACCGTAGATCCTCAATCGTGAGGCTCCTGTCCACCATGTGTTTTAGCATCATCATTTGTCGAGCAACTCCTGCTGCCCTCCATCGTTGCCAAGAGAGTGGCACAACTAGTGCTGGGAGTTGGGCCGTGCCAAACAGGCCAGCCGCACTACGGCAAAAAAGGCCCATGGCACGCCCAAGACGAACATTTGATGGGCGGGCCGGCACGCCCGAGATGGCGTGCGGGCCGGGCCTGAAAACCAGGCACGGCGTGCCGCCCGCCCGCCCGACTGTACGGGCCGTGCTTGGGCCGGCCCGCCCGAATAGAGGCACGGGTCAGTATTTTATATTTTGCGTAGTCTTCCATTGCTCAGATCAATTTCTGTTCAATACGAAAGTTGTAGATAATGTCGAGACGCATCTTTTTCATGTAGACAAGTTTTTCATTTGAGCAATGTATGAATTTATAAAAAATATTTTTGTCACTGCCCGCTTTCGGGCCGACTGCGCCGTCCTCGGTAATTCGCAATTTTTGAGGTCTTATGCTGCTCGGATGAATTTGGGTTGAATACGAAAGTTGTAGGTAATTTCATGACGCATCTTTTTTGTATTAACAACTTTTTCATTTGAGCAACGTACGAATTTCTAAAAAATTATTTTGCCTGCTGTTTTCTTACTCGTGCCGTGCTCGGGCTGGCCCGGCCCGAAGCCGGCCCGCCGTGCTTTTGGGCCGTGCCGTGCCCTGATTTTGACTTCTCGGGCCAGCCCGGCCCGGCACGGTTGGAGTGGCCGTGCCGTGCCGGCCCGTGCCACGTCGGCCCGAGGCACGACGGGCCCGTGCCGTGCCGGCCCGGCACGGCCCAACTCCCAGCACTAGGCACAACCAACGGCGGCCGAAAACCATTGAACCAAACGGTGCGAACTACAGATAGTACAGCGTCGTCGCGCGCGGCAGGGGAGATCGGAGAGAGGACGGGGGTGCCGGCACCGGCGAGGGGTCGAGGCTGGCCGCCGCGAGTATACCGACGCCGGTGCGCATGGTCATGGCCTGGTGGCGGAAGAAGGTAGTCTTCCAGGAGCGCCACGCGTGGCCGCTGTCTCCACGTGTGTCTGCGCGCGCAAGCTAGGTACGCCACCGCCGAGCGCTCGCCGCCTCCTTGAGTTGAGCGACAGCGGCGGGGAGGGGCGGGTGCGGGAGGGAGATGACGGTGCGACAGGGCAGACATGATGGGGGGTGTGGAGCCAACGACGATGCAGACATCGTGGAATGCGTGGAGACACGCTGGGAGCAGCCACAACTCGGTATCAGGGGAGAACGGCGAGGAAGCTGTAGCCTCTCCGCGTCGGACGCACGCCGGGCCCCAGGGTGCGGGCTCGGAGCTGGAGCGGCGGACGGCCGGAAGAGGCAGCGCAGGAGGAAGTGAATCAACACGAAGGCGAAGAAGATGAAGGCGAGCAGCTGGGCGATGAGGAGGAGGGAGGGGGAGAGGTTCAGGGAAGAGGAGGACGATGACGGCATTGAGGGCAGAATGGTGCCACCGACTTGGCCGGCGACGTGGTAGTCGAAACGTGGTCTCAACCCCTAGGAGTTGAGATCTCATAGACACCGTTAAATGAGATTAGATCAACGGTTAAAAATAATTGGAGTGCGTGCTAAAAAACTCCTTAATATTTATATATAATAAAATGGATGGGAGGGTATATAAGGGGTTAACTGTAGATGATATATTTTCAGATGGTAATTAAGAAGCCAATATATTCTGCATGCGCTGCTACTGCAATCCTTCTTTGCGCTCCAATATATTCCCTCCATCCTAATATATAGGGCGTATAAAATTTTTCATCAAGACCTAGAAATGGTGTTTAAGAGAGTAAATTATCTTTAATTGTCTCGTAACTCGAATCATCACAAATTAATATTTAATCTTTTGCTTATGTGAGCATGCATCTTCTTCCCATGCGCTTAATTAATAGCTTTAATAGCTAAAGCTAGCAAACACACGCACTTCATAGTGAATAGCTTAACTAGGAGTTAATTGCTCATCTTTCCCAAGGAAATAATGAGGACACGCCTTATATTATGGGACAACTAAAAAAAATTTATGCGTCTTATGTATTGGGACGTGGGGAGTAGGAGCCAAGAATAGGTAATCGGAGTTATGCGATGATGACGCCGGCCTCAAATGCTTTAGCTAAAGTAAATTTGGTGCTGTTGAATTTTATACAGTTTACTACTAAAGCCACACGATACATTTCATTCCATACGACATGGATACATACATGACTGTGAATGACAGAGTATATACGGGCAGATCACAGAGTGATCATGCCATACACCCTGCAGCTCGATCGAAGCTGGTTTCACACACACACACACATGACAGGGACACGGACTTTTATTAGCACACACGCACACATACATAGACGCGTACGCAGGAATACGTACAGTAGAGTACAGATACGTACGAGCGTGCGTACAGTACGTACGTGCGTGCGTGTATGTTGTTATACTTGGTCCGTATATACTAGGAGACATGCATGGCCGGAGCTAGGCGCTTCATTTGCCGCAGCTGCAGTCGGCGCAGGAGCAGCTGGTGCCGCACTTGCACTTCCCGTCGTTCTCCGCCGCCATCTCCTGCCCCTCGAAGCGGCTGCATGCATATATGCATGTAATTAACCATCCGGTAATTAATTGTCTGTATATATAAATGTATGCAGAACTGTAGAGCGAGCTAGCTAGCAAATCGTTTTTGGATACCCCATCATATCTCAATATATAAATGTTTGCAGAACATATAGTTTGGATATATCAACGATCAATTTCAGTCTGCAGCAATTAATTATAGTACTGGCCATCCGCAGCTGGGTTCCATGTATACATAGATGATCTAGGAAGCTAGGAATTGGTAAGATTATATACGTACGTTCATCTTTCAGCACCGTAGATTCGTATGGTCATATCCTGATGAGAACGAACAGTTCTAATATATCACCTTGCCGGCCAGTGGTTTTATTCAGATTTTGTACGCATTATATATCTATATATGTACATGTGTAAGGACGTTTTCGCATGCTAATGATCGATCATATACATATACCAAGATAATACTATTTGTGTAACCATGCATATATTCAATCTCATAATCAATTAATTTTGTGGTAGATCGATCGATCGATGGAGCAGTACCTCTTCTCGGTGTCAACTATGACGACGCCATAGCTGTCTCCCTTCTTCCTGCACATATATGACATGACAGAGCAAATTAATCAGATCGGCTCAAGAAACTATATGATCGGCCGGCTCAAGAAACTATACTGATTTTGATTACTTACACGCACTGGCTCTTGTCAGCGCAGTCGCAGTTGCCGCACTTGTCCGACATGGTGGCTCGAAAGAAGTACTCCTGTTGCTGTTTGCTTGTATGTTAATCTGCTGCGGTGAGGAGCAATGGCTGCCTCCTGGTCGTATTTATAGTGGCCAGGAGGGGTACTCAGCTATAGCTGGACTGGAGAGAGAGAGAGACAGAGAGATGAAGGAATCAATTTAGTGGCGCTCGAGCTAGGATAAGAAGTCAAGGGGAAGATAATATCGGCGTCACCACACGAAGAAAAGAGACTATTATACCCCTAAGATCACGTCTAATGCTATATATTTTCTGTAGCTGGTTCTATTGGTGAGGAATAAGGTTTTGAAAACGGAAACGCTTGAGGCCGGAGGGCCGGAGCGTCCAGCCTCGCGTGCGCCGCGTGCGAAATGCGCAGGGGATACACTATGCCGGCATGCAGGTGGGTCCCATAGAATTTTTTTCTTTTGGTGATCATAATTTTTGACTAGGTGCTCTAATCCACAAACCGTTTGCACCAATATGTTCCTCGTATTTTTATGAACAAAACAAGATATATGTTGCCATATAACTCTTCAAACTTACCTGATGAAACTTGGGTTTCGCTTACTGAAGCTTAGATTTCATATTCGTTAAACTTGCCGAACTGTCAAGTTTTATCAGGTTTAATGCAAGTTTCATCAAGTTTCAACAGGTCTCATACAAGTTTCATTAGGTCAATTCAAGTTTCACCAGGTTTCATCCAAGTTTCATCAGGTTACATTGAAGTTTCATCAGATTTCATCAGCACACGATCAAGTTTCATCAGCACACGGTCAAGTTTCGCTAGTATAGATGTAAGCTTCATAAGTGCCTTATCTTAGTTTCACATAAAAAAAATTGAGAAAGTGAAAAAATCAAAAAATTTAAAAAGTATTTAAAATAGGTTGCTCTCGATTTTAGAAGAATTATGAAATTTATTTCACGCATTTTGAACACTATTTGAATTTTATACAAAAATAAGAAGTTTAATTGGAAATTTAATCAACTGCAGCTAACAAGCGCTCGTCTTGATCGATCCGCACGCTGCGTCTGGTGCGTTGGATGTCTTGTGATCTTGGACGATCGGCGCTGGTCCGATGCTAGCGTGTCCGTCCGGACGTCCGGCGTCTGGCGCTTGCCTTTTGGAAAACATGATAGAATAAGGTTTTCTGTAGCCTATTTTCTGCAAGCCGTCTAAAAAATGCAAATATCTTTATCGAATTGTCTCTAGTACAATCTATAACTGACATGATAACAACGATCAGAGATAGCCGATGTCTCAACCATTTTACATTTTTCCTTATAAGATGATCGTGTTGCGAATCCACATGGGCCACGAGGCGCGGGCCCATCACGCAACATGGTTGGAAGCCGTGTCCTAGCTAGCGTTGCCTTTCTAGGTGGGTCCCATATAGACCTAGCTAAAACCTCCACAACTTATTCGTATAAATAAAAGTGGAGACTCAATGTATTATTGATTTGAAAATTAGTTAAGCAAAACATCATCCTAACGTTTTGTGTTTGTCTTCCCCGTGATTGCGTGATTATTTATCTACATCTCGTGCTACACTCGGTAGCAAGGTTTTACCGCTGACTGACCGGTGAAATAGACGTCCACAGACGTGTGGACCACGCCCATGCATGGCCGGCCTCACGAATCTCGAGGCGGGATCGGACAGAGGCATATATACGCAGGGGCAGCCGGCCGGCCGGCGACGGAGGCCGGACGAATCAACCCACGGAGTGGAGTCGTCGTCTCTCTCGGCGCTAGCTGCGCGGCTTGCACACGGCTCCGTCGCCCAAAGGCACACGCTCCAAGCACGCCAAGAACCACACAAAAGGAATCTCTCCCATCGATCGCGCACACGGCACACACTTCACCTTCTTCCTCGCCCATGCATGTCAATCCATTCATCCATCTCTCTTCCTCGCTGCCTTTCCACGACGCATCCTCCGATCGCTCTCTTTTTGGCGCTATACGTACGCGTTAAACCATGCGAGTACATACGCTACTCTCTCCCTCTGCATGCATGTATGTACGCATGCGAACCGTACTTCACCGTGTATTCCATACGCAGGGGCATCAATTCAAATCACCCATAAATATATAAATCTTGACCGTACGTGTGTGTATGTAGTTTGATCTCTCACGCTAGGGCACACGGGGAGATTTTTTCCCGGCCTCTGCATCGATATATCCCTTGATCTCGAGAGAGAACGAAGGGCAAGCGCAATATGGTGCATGAACTTGAAGCTAGCTATATATGATCAGCTGCCTCTTCTTGCAGTGAACAGGCAGCAGCTAGCAAGTTCATGGTGTTTGGTCAGAACACATCCTTCTCAAGCCGCCACAATAATTAAGCTATCTATCGATCGATCATTTGTACCATCTCTCGCATGGAATAATACCGTGGCCGCATATATCCGTGGCCTTATCACCTTTGGTCGCTTCCCAAGATTTTACAGCGCCGTCTCCTCTGCCGTCGCCCTCCAGGCTCCGATCGATGCTGCCGCTGGAATATGTAAAAGCACGATCAGCCAACAATGGCTGATCGACAAGCGCTACGCCGAATTTTCGATCGAGGATATATGTAGATCAATCCAAATAAATATATTCTTTCTTATTCTCTTAATTCAGCCGTGACTAATTAGCCCCTTGATTAATTTATTGATGATAAAAGTGGAGTATATATATTAGTACCTTTAGCTCGCATAGAGAGGAATGAGGCGAGATATGCACTACGTACTCCTGCTGTTTTTTTTTTTTAAAAAAAAGACGCCGTTTTCACATCAACATGATAACTAGTTACTGTTACGGATTACGCTATTACAGTCTTTCTAATGTAGAAACCACAATAACCTTTTTTTCTAAAAGAAACCGGCTTCCTATTTTGGTAATTGCACATTTGCACGCGACAGTGATTTAACCATTTCCACATCGCAAGGAGAATATGGGAGCAGTGTGGCGCTAGCTTGGCGCCTGCCTCAGTCGACCTCGATCGTCGAAACGCACTGCATGCATCGCGGTCAAAAAGAAAAGCTTTGATGGGCACATGCACAAGGGAGAGTTCAGGATTGTGTAACCACGCCGTATGAATCCGAATAATTTACGTCGGCCAATTATACTTACGTCAGTGGAAAGTAAGTCGAAGTAAATACAGAGGTTATTTACGTCGGTGTAATACTCCTGCCCGTTTACATTGTGGCGTATGCGCCTATGGATATCTGAAAAACTTTATATTTTAACCCTTTTAAAAATAATTTTATTTTTAACCTCGATAAGTATTTGCAAATCTAACTTTTGGACGCTGCATGCCACCTTGGCGCAAGCACATACACTCGACGCGCCAATGCATATGGCGTGATGAGAGTGCTACGCTAGCGCTACGGTCAACGACGCTAGCGCGATGAGTGGGGTCTCGCTTTGTCGCGCCAAGAGGGGCGGCGCGTCAATCTGTAGCGCCGGTTTCACTGGCGGCGATTCATTTCTCGACAGCGCCGGCTATCTTGGCCTTGCGATGGCGTCGAAATAGATCAATCTTAATGTCTGCTGCTTTTGTACTGCGTCCAGAAAAGATAGTGTAATCTCTCCAATCCATTGCTTTTGTACTGCTCAATGGTTAAAGTAGAAGATGACCAAATCTAGAGGTGAGGTCACTTGAAAATTAGATAGGGAAAATGCAAATTGGATTTAGCTACAAAAATTATCCTCATACAATAAGACGTAACATTGGTTTTGCCAAATACCTCGTATATCAAACTTTTTTTTTTTTTTCTGAAACATTGGTTTTGCTCTATATGGTTCACGGTTCATTTCGATAGGCCCTTTGTCAAAAATCAAAACCTATATGGTTTTACAACTTTGAGCAGTGTTAAGCATGATAGTGGTTACCAATAGGATCGTGGGGGTAAACTGGGATTTTTGGTACTGCGGTTTTTATTCAAAGAAGGGATAAAGAGGAGCACTGCAATAATTTCATTCAAAGAAGGGATAAAGTACACTGTTTTCATTACACTGTTTTCATTCAAAGTAGGGATAACTGGGCATAATGTTATACATGCATGCATACAAGTCACAAGGCTAGTACATCCATACATGCATACACAAGGCTAGTACATATCCAAACATGCATACAAGTCACAAGGCTAGTACACGCATACACCTCGAGCTCAAGGCCCCGGCGTATAAGGACCTCGTGGACGGCGGATCCTCCCTGGATTTGTCTGCAGCACGTTGTGGCTACCGACGTCGGCGGCGTCACGGTCACGCCTGCGCCTCGCGTAAGATATGGTGCGTGGCGGGGGTGGATCCGCCGGTCTCTGTTGTATGGCAGAAATGTTAGATATGACAGGAAATAACAAAAAATTCACGAGATCACCGGATGTCTTACCGCTCTTGGAGCGGGTCAGTCGACTCAAGGGAGCATCGAGCATCCGCTCATCCTGATTGTCTCGCGAAATTCGGGGTCGTCGGCGGAGAGTCCGAGTCGTAGTCTTGCCAAAGATCTTCGCTGTCGACCACGGGCGGCACGGTGCGCTTGCCACGCGCCCTTGTCGCAGGAGTCTCCATAGTACCTGTGGAGGACCTGCCCGACCGTGACGGTGTGCGTGCACCCTTTCCCCCTTGATAGACGGGGGTCTGGTGGCTCGACGACTAGGGCACCGCGACTGGCTGTTGACCCATATCCTGCTGGGTCATGCAGCTCAATTTCTGAGCCATACGGCGGTATGTCCTCGTCACTCTTTGTAAATGGCCAACACAGGAACTAGAGTATTAGCATGAAAATCAATTGGACTTTATAACATGTACACAGTCGTACCTCCGTAAACGCACACAAGGCACCGCTTTCATGTGCACCCGCATTGCCAAGAGCGACCCCAGCCTCATTGGAGAGGCGTGCCAGCTGCGTAGCCTGTGAAGAGCAACAACAGGTTAATGTAGTGCATGGAAGAAGGCGACATAAAATTCATATCCGCGTGGTTTGTACAGACACGTACCATGTAACGTTGCAGTGGGGCTCTCTCGGGCTGCACACCCTCCCGTGTCAGACGATCGTACTCGTCCGTGATGTCGTCGTCCGAGTTCGTGTCGCCGATAGGGACGTCGGTAAGTGCTGGCTTAAGGAAAAGCCTGGCCAACCGGTGGAGCCAAGCCAAGTACTCGCTGAAGGCCTGATCGCTGTGCATCGCTCCGTTGCTAGGCTGCCGCCTCTCCCTCGCCTCCCACAGCTCTAGAGGCTGGCGGTGCGTGACACGCCAGTCTAGCTTGCTGTACCTCTTCTTTCTACTAAACCTGCAAAGTTTAATGCACGGTGTGTTAATGCAAGTTTTGAATGAATTAAATAAATTAAATTAATAACCATTATCTCACTTGTGCAGCCTATGATCGGTCGAGTGCACTAGAGGTGGGGTGTTCTGCCTACGACCAAACTGTCGCATTGTCCTACACGGCAGGTGCCACTCCACCACGTGGAAGAACACCAGCGGACTAACCGCCCTCCAGAGCTCCATGTCCCGGGTGCAAAGTGTGCTAAGGGACATGTCCTGTACCTCGGCACGGTGGTAAGGAGTCCAGATCACCTGCCACTGCGTCACGCAGTCTAGCTCGTTCGTGTATTGCAGGTACCTCTTGTCGGGGTTTCCGCGCACCTACTTGATGTTCTTCCAAAGATACATCAACATCGTCCTGGATCCCTGGATAGGCCATGCCTACAGGTAGCATGAAGTTAGAATGACACATCAATATGAATATTAGTTTTCTGCAGGTGCACGTACCGGCACTGGCGATCGGTGTAGCCTGCCAACTGAAAGCCGCTCCCAGACCCACACCTGGAGGAGGTAGAGACATCCTCCAAGGCTAGATGTACCACTCCGCGCCGGTAGGCCTCGCACAATTGCCGGTATAGCCATGCGAGTGTGGCCGACCCCTAGGAGTACGTGGCGATGTTCTCCCACTTCTGTCTCAGGACGGGGAGGACACTCCAGCTGACGGTATTGCCGGACGCATCTGGTAAGAGGAAGTTTGCCACCAAGTGCCACAGCCAGACACGTGCGTGCGTCTCTACCACTGCGGGGGGAGCCTCAGCTGGGCAAAAGGGGAAGTGTTCGCGCAGCCAAGCGGTGCTCACCCCGGACGTCCTGCTATAAACATACAATTAATATAAGTAGATGACAACCAATGAATTTAGAACAAACGAAACCAAGTTGATGATGCTCTTACTTGCTCCGGTCGTTCTTGTCCTCCGGGGGCCGCACACCAATGGCGCCCTCCACCAAGTCGAGCCAGGTGCCGGGATTTAAGATCCCGCACACTGCGGCGCCCTCCAACAGTAACCCGAGGACCATCTCCGTGTCCTGCAAGGTCACCATCATCTCCCCGCACGGGAGGTGGAAGGTGTGCGTCTCGGGCCTCCAACGGTCGACGAGAGCTGTCAGTAGTGGCCCATCAAGGTCCGGCAGCCCCTGCGTGACGGTGCGGGCTAGGTCCAGGAAGCCGGCTCGCTGCAAGTAAGGAGCGAACCTATCGTCCCACGTGAGGAAGATCGCGTGGGTACGGGGACGGAGCGAGGGCAGAGTCTGCAAAAAGAACAAACCGTAAATAAGCGATAAAACAATTGCAATCCGAAGAGATGAGTGGATGACCAAACCTATTGCTCATTGCAGATGAGCCGCGCACGATGGTCCTTGTCGTACTCTGTCTCAAGAAGCGGGTACTGAGGGTACGTCATCCTGCAAAATTAAAAAAAGAGAGTTAAATTCCAACAAAAATAATTGTTAGTTTTATGCAAATATTAAATCGTAATAGACATCGCCACATCATTAAAACTCGGGCTCTTATCAAACAATACCACATCTTCCTTCATATTTTCAAACTCTCCGTTTTCTTTGACGGTACCACCATAAAAAAAACGGACTAAACGATCTATCTACAAAATTTAAGATAACAAATACAAATCGTTTAGACCTAATATACAACATCATTTATACCAAATTTAAATGACATACCCGTGCATGTAATTGATTCTACACGTTAATAACACGGACAGTAGATGCAACACGGTGACCACGGTGTTGAGATCGATCTAAACACGACAATATGAAACAAAATCAAGTTTTTCTTGAACCCTAACTATCAAACCCTACGAAATGCGGTTAATCGAGAGCCAAATCGGAGAAACAAGTGGAGGATAACCTTATGAGGAGGACGGGAACGATTTCCCCACACCGAGGAGGCCGAGACGGCGGCAGGCGGCGGCGGCGGCCGGCAGCCGCAATGGCGGGCGGCGGCGGTGTCGGCGAAGAAAAGGAGGCGCGCCCAGCGCCTCTGTAGAAGGGCCTTGACGCGCCAGGCGGGGTGGCGCGTCAAGGTGGGACCCACGCCTGTCCGCGCTGGCGGCCATTGACGGGGGCCGCCAGCGTGGCACCTCTGACGCGCCATATGCATTGGCGCGGCAGAGTTGGCATGACGCGTCAGGAGCTGTGGCGCGACCAAAAGGGTTAGATTTGAAAAAACAATTTCCGAGGGGTTAAAAATAAAATTATTTTTAAAAAGGGTTAAAATATAATTTTTTTTGTGGATATGATGGTGGGATTAGTCCCATATTGCTAATTAAGAAAGAGTTGTAGTAGCATATAATGTCTGTTGGATCCAAACATAGCACCCAGGTTAACCCTTTTGTACGAAGCGAGGCCGAAAGTCCAAGTGGGTGCTATGCATGCGTGGGCCAGCCCCGTAGGTGGGCTAGACTCTAAGCGATTTTGGGCCAGGGTGTTACAGATGGTATCAGAGCATCAACCCTCGCTGTGCGGCAGGTCACAAAGATCGTGTGGTCTTAGTTGCGCGAGCATATTGTGCATGGCTTGTGTGGGTTCTGAGTGGGCACACGGTATGGCATATGTGTCAGCACTAGACGCACGGCCATATACCGAGGGGGATCCTGGACATTTGCCGCTTAGGCGGTGTGCCGACGAAGACGTCAGCCCATTAAGAGTAGGCCCATGTGGCCCATGTGGATATGATGGTGGGATTAGTTCCATATTAGCATATAATGCCTGTTGGATCCAAACATAGCACCCCTTGTTAATCCTTTTGTACAAAGCGAGGTCGAAAGTCAAAGTGGGTGCTATGCATGCGTGGGCCCACCCCATAGGTGGGCTAGGCTCTAAGCGATTTTGGGCCAGGGTGTTACAGTCGGTCTGCGCATACTAATGTAAATAGAGTTATTTACGTTGGCCAGGTCGATGTTAACACAATTTTTAGGACTTAGCGCGAAAACCAAGCCTGCCGCCGTTGTTTACGTCGGCTTATGAAGTATTTACATCGGCCTGCGCAAAACTATTTACATCGGCCGACGTAAATACCATTGGGCCCACACGCGCGACATATCTATAAACCTCGCTACACGCGCGTTGCCGTCGCTCATTTTTTGCCGCCGCCTCTCGCTTGCTCCCGTCGCTCGCTGTGGCCCATCGCGCTTCGCCGCCCATCGCACCCTTTGCCGCCACCGTCCCCTGAGCCGCCGCCCGCGCCCACACCAAGATCGCTTCACGCCGCCGCCGTGCCGCCCCACACCGCCCCGCTGCTGCCTCCACCGCTGCTTCGCTCTGCCGCCGCCGCTCATTTTTGCCGCCGCCCCACCGCTCTGTCGCCGCCGCCGTTGCCGTACACAGCCCTCCGCCCTCCATCGCACCCTTTGCCGCCGCGCATCGCGCCGTCGTCCCCGCGCTTCACATCGGCGCGCCGCCCCACCCGCCTGCCACCGCTGCCACGCGCGCCTCTCGCCGCCTCACCGCCGTCCCTTGCCGCCCTCCACCTTGCCTCACGCTGCTACCCACCACCACGCCCCACGACGCCAAGCCGCCGCCATCCACTTCGCTGTCTAGCCGCCGCTCTCCACCTCCCCCTACATCGCCAAGCCGCCGCCCTGCACCGTGCGCCTCACCGCCGCCATCCACCTTGCTGTCTAGCCGCCGCTCTCCACCTCCGCCCTACGCCGCCGAGCCGCCACCCTGCACCGTGCCCCTCGCCGCCGCGGTGCTGCCCTCCGACGATCCTGTCGCTGCCCTCGATTAGCATCTTCTTGAAGCCGTCCATTAGCCTCGCCGGCCACCTTGCCTTGCTCTCTTCGAATGCTTAAAGCGTAGGTATTCCCTTCCTTTCTTCCTTAACTACTTGATATATATCAATATGTCTTGCGTGTTAATTGACCAACATTAAACTAATTTAGGATGTTGTGCATGTGTGGCTTGACTGTGGAGTGATCGGTCTAAATGGATATATTAATGTCGGCATACCGACGTAAATAGCTATTTACGTCGGATTCTGACTGACGTAAATACCTCAGATTCCTGTAGTGAACATCAATTGGAGGTGCTCTGGTAAGTAATTACTACATCTTGTCATAAAAATAAGTCGCCGTTGATTTTTAAACATGACTTTATCATTCGTCTTATTGAAAAATTTAGTGTAACATGCGTAAATATAAATCATACTTAAAATACCTTTAATGATAAAACAAATCACAACAAAATAAATGATAACTTACGTAGTTTTTCAAATAAGACTAATGATCAAAAGCGTGTTTAAAAGTCAACAATGACTTGTTTTTATGACCGGAGGGAGTAGATAGTGGAAATCTAGTTATTTCGCATTAAAAAATATTTTGTATATAGGCTTTTTTTTAAAGAGGCTTTCCCCATTTTCCATTGCATTTTAGACAAATACAACGGAAACCATGTCTCTCAAATTTTACAATATCTGCTTAGCCAAGATACAAATGTCCTACTGAATTAGCCTATTACAAGGACCATCTGTCCTAAGAATTTTGTTATGAATTACCTCCGAATCAAACACCTGCAAGTCTGCAGACTGGCGCACACGTCCTCCTGCTTTTCTTCTTTTTTCCAAGCGCACAAAGCCACCATACTTTGCTTTGTCGCTTTCTCCCATCCGACATCCTTCTTTTCCGTGCATGCGTAGCAACGACCAGCCGTTTTTCCTTTTTTTTTCCTTGCATGCGGCGCAAGGGCCGAGCCGACGCCGAACCAAAGTGCGGTAGCGCACATCAGCGACCCTAACCATCCGAGCAAAGCTCGGTTCGCATATAGGCTAACGTATTAAAATTTCATTGATTGACCGGTATGTTGTTGACTTTGCTAGAAATTTAGTTTTTGAGCAGTCAACTAGTTTTTCCAATCTGTCTGCACTATTTTTCAACTTAGTTCGATTATGGAAATTTAGTTATTTCGTATTGAAAAATACTCATATACGCATTCTTACATTAGTTTTTCAATATTTTGTTCATTAATTGTTGTTTTAGATAAGTTTTTAGGTTAAATAAGTTCATATATTTGTTTAACTTTTATATTTTTTTGGTGTTTTTTTTATTATTTCGATGGTATTAGTTAAATGAGTATCATGAATCTTAAAAACAATACGGTGCCAGCCAGGAGGCCGGCCCATATGTGTCGATTGCATGGCCTGACTCGGCCGTAACGTAAGAACGTGTCCACCCAAATTACCCTGGCCGAATCTCTCACCTGGGTTGTCAAGTCAGCCAGCACTCAGCCCACTGGTCCTTAACATACAGCTCTCGCAGAGGAGACACGGCCTGTTGGGCTGGACTCATCCAGTGCCCTCTTTCGGCCCATCACGAGCCGCGCCATCTCCCCCACCTACGTACCTAACCGTAATAACTGAACTGAAGCGGTGCACAGTCATTAGTGATCGAGAATGTACAGGCTATTCATTCAGTATAGCAACAGCAAGGCCCGGCCATGGGCAAGCAATTAGGTTTCGTCAGAGGCTAGCAAGCTGAGTAGTGATCATGGCAATGGCAATGCATCGACGACGAACCCATGCATGCATGCATGTAGATTGACCATCACTCTGCATGCACGCACACTGCTGGGGTCTGGAGATCATCAGAGCTTAGCTAGCTCATGACTCATGAGCTAGGCAGCGAGGGAGATAGCGAACATGCGCTCATGGGCAGTGCACTGTGCGCCACTCTCGTGCCATATTTACACACATATATATTCAGTAGTGGTGCTGTCACTGACGCCATGCACTGTCAGTATGCCGCTGTATGCCTGTGTGCATGGACCAACTCCACTGCTCACACTAGCTAGCTGCTGCACCGGTCGAGGTATTAAATTCAGCTCGGCTCGACTCGATCGTCCCAACCGTTGCATGATGCACGCATGCACTACGAGTCTGCGGTTAGTTAATTAATTAGGCACTGGTTAACATAACTCACATGGACCATGTGATCGATCGATCAGTCAAGTTGATTTCCAATTAATCGATATGTATGTATGTATCACCACATGAAACACAAGGTAGAGAGCGTAGCGGCTAGCGTTTGGCTGGTGTATGTGTAGGCGCCCGTGAGGCAGCTGCTAGCTCCAGGTCCAACCCAGCTGCAGAGATCAGGCCCAAAACGTACAGGGCTTGGCCTTTTCGTGACCTAGCTACCTGATCTACGCATGTGTGCATGCAATGCATGCTACAGCATGCACGTACGCGATCGATCTTGGCTTCCATTTGGCGCCAAAAAGGTTGCAGAGGATC
This sequence comes from Raddia guianensis, assembly GCA_036346415.1. Classification (NCBI taxonomy): domain Eukaryota; kingdom Viridiplantae; phylum Streptophyta; class Magnoliopsida; order Poales; family Poaceae; genus Raddia; species Raddia guianensis. The sequence goes on from CM070534.1 coordinate 35,006,355, forward strand.
GAGTACCGCCCTCCATGCAAAGGTGGATTAATTGATAGCTAGCTCACGTTCACGTACGTACGTATATCTAGTCGGCTTTTATGCATATAGCTAGCTTGTCTCTTCTGCGCAGATGTACTCTGATGATGTGCATCGTCAATTGCCCTGCACAACGTTCCCAACTACAAGCCCCCTTTTGAAGATCCTAACTACCTACCGGCAGGCCAGGCCTCACGTACTGCATGCATGCACAATCTCGATCCATGCATGCATCGTTTTTTATGGATTTAATGTGACGGTAACCCCTCTATCCAGCTGATCTATGTAAATGGTAGGAGATCCACGCGGTTGATTATATTCGTCTTGTAAAGTACTCTCTCTGTTCTTTTTTTGTTTGACGTTTAGGACTTTTGGACACATCTTTGACCATTCGTCTTATTCAAAAAAATTATGTAAATATCATTTATTTTGTTGTGATTTGTTTTATCAATAAAGATACTTTAAACATGATTTATTTATTTATTTTTGCATGTTTTCACTAATTTTTTGAATAAGACGAATGGTCAAAGGAGTGCTTAAAAGTCAAAGGTGTCAAAAAAAAAAAACGGAAGTAGTATACTCTTTTTGATGGGTTTGATGTGTATCCATGCATGCATGTTTTTTTTTAACGAGTTACATGCACAAACTGGTTCACCAAAAATCTAATTTAATGAAAAAGGTAGAGAATCACTTATAGAACCTGACAACAGTGGCGGAGCTTGAAGCTAGATGAAGGGGGGGCTAAATCATAGAAGATGATCAAAGGGGGGGCCATTTTAGCAAGTTGGAACAATTTTATGCTGCATAATACCTAGTTAACTTTAGAGATTTTCATTTGTAGGGGGGGCCAAGGCCCACTTTGGCCTCTACTATGCTCCGCCCCTACCTGACAAGAAAGCGTGGACAATTCATTTATATTTTTAACAGTCCCTCCCACGTGGAGGCTCCTTTGACCCTAGGAATGAAATATGAGCGCACGGTAAATTTTTATTTAAAGTAACACCATATATTAAATTGTATGCACCGGATAGTTCACTCAAAAATCCATATATACTAATAAGAAAGGGAGACAATTCACTTATACCTAATTTTTAAGACTTTATTTTGGTATCGAACGTACGTGGGGAGCGTGCGCGTGTAAGCAGCGTAAGTACTAACTTTTTTTGAGAACGGACCACAATTACCTAGTGATAAAAGTTACGACTAAAACTGCAAGCAAAAACCATCGCAATTCTTAACACCTACTCCCACCGTTCCAAATTGTATTTCATTGTTGACTTTTGTATATTCTATTTGACCATTCATCTTATTCAAAAATATATGTAAATATTTTTTTTGTTGTGATTTGTTTTATTATTAAACATTACTTATATTTTTGCATGTTTTCATTAATTTTTTGAATAAGACGAATGGTCAAAAGATGTGTCCAAAAATCAACAGTAAACTGCAATTCGGAACAGAGGGAGTAACTAATTGTGAACCATTGAGGCTGTTACTGTTGCAGACTGATGCTGCCTCATCTTCTGTTACATATTAGTATTAAGCCACGGAAAAAGATGGGAGAAGTACGTAATAAGTAGTGGTGTGTGTGCATGCCCGGCCGGAGACGTAGCCCGGGCTGACGTACCATCCTGCGGTACTCGCTCCATCTATATACCTACTAAAATTAATGCGTCTAATCATGATCAACGCCGTCGTGGCAAGTGTGCTACTACGCTAGCACGTACGTAATGTGGACAGCAAAAAAATTAAGAAGAAATGAAACGGTCTTAGGCTTAATTAGAGCATAAGCGAGAATAGACTTTAAAAGTTCTTGCAAATTCTAATCGCTCAGAAATTCTGAGTTTCTTTAAAACATCCTTTCGACTTTTTACACTACACTCTAAAAATTCCTCACTCTGGGACACTCTATATCGTCTTTGCAAATTTACAACACCATATAGAGTTTCTACTAGCTTTGCTCTTAGATCGTTCGATCGATCTACCTATTAATAGGGTATTGATCCTAGCTACCTATATGTGCTAGCTGTTGCTGATGACGAAAAACGATTTAGAAAGTGCAACAAGATAGCGTGGAAATATTGAAAATGCATATGAATATAATACTTTCTCCGGTCACGAAAAGAAATCACCGTTGACTTTTAAAGACATCTTTGACCATTCGCCTTATTAAAAAAAGTTATATAAATATCATTTATTTTGTTGTGATTTAGTTTGTTTTTAAATATATTTTAAGTATGACTTATATTTTTATATATTTATAGATTTTTTTAATAAGACAAACGGTCAAAGTCGTGTGCAAAGGTCAACGGCGACTTCTTTTCGTGACCGGAGGAAGTATAATGTATAATATGGTTGGCTTGTCTATTCCGTTCTCATTGTGCGCGGATTGGGAAATCGAATTCCGTAAGTTTTCCCCGTTATTTGGATCAGCGGCCATAGCTAGAAGGTGGAGCTGCGCCATATTAGGTCACACACGTACGTGCAGAGAAGAGACAAGAGAAGAGAAGAGAAGTATATATCTTATTAATTAGAAATAAAAATATGTAGTTTTTTAAAATACCATGTGATCGATGAGTCCGTACGAACATGACTCTTAGAGCGTATCGGACATCGCGGATGTGCATATGTACCCTCATGATCTTGTGTCAACGAATATGTAATCGAAAAGAGACACTAGTTTACGATAGCATGGGGGATTAAAATAAAATACGATCATTCAATAACATAACCCAAAGCTCTGCAAGACAGTGAAACATGTAATTAGTATGTAGGGAAATTGGCTACATGCCACCAAGAAAGTTGAGGTTATGTCATATGCCCTCCCCCAATGACAAATCAACCATTTATTGTATGCCATAATGCAAACTCAAGATATACATCCTATGGCACTTTATTTTACTCCCACACTAGAAAATCAAGAACAGATAAAAAAGTAGAAAAATGCAAAAACTATTTGAGATATAAAATACAAGTTTATTAATTAAGCTCCTTAATTAAGTTGTGGAATCCAAGATGCAATATATATTCCGAATATCCGATCAATAATTAAGTTTCTAAAAAAATATAATATTTGAAAACAAATACGAAGTCACTTGTGTTTAGCACATAAACTTCCTAATCAAATGATTCATCAACATTTCAACTGTTTTCATGATTTTTTTTTAAAAAATGTAATTTATTTGACTTTGTCGTTTGACATGTTGAACCGTTTGGCTCACAATTTGATATGTTGAGTACAAGAATATTTAGCACCTCAATATTTTTGGAAAAGAATTATTTATTGACATTTCAAATGTTATAGTGCGATTTCACAACTTAGGCCTTGCTAGGAAGGCCTGTATTCGGCCCGAAAACGGCCTGAATTCGCGTCTGGAAAAAAATTCGCCGTTTGAGTATTCGGCCTGCTTGGATAGACTGGTATTGAATCTCGTTTACACCCGAATTGGGCTGATTCACCTGGATTAAAAAAACCCCCTCACGAGGTCCTATTACTAAAACGACACATATCGGGGCACTCGTCGACCAGGCCGAAGAAAAACTCCACCGACCAGGTTCGCCGTGGACGCGCGGAGGGGAGCGAGATCGTCGCCGTCGGCACGAAGGTGGGCAAGGCGACGAGCTTGTCTCCGTCAGCTCATGAGGGAGATGGAACCCCTAGAGGCATGGAGAGGCAGAGTGCGGCAGGACTAGATCCAGATCCAGATCCGTGGAGGCGCGGAAGCTCGGCAGCGGCGGCGTGGGAGGGCGCGGGAGCTCGGCGAAAGCGTTGCCACGGTCGATGACTTGGGCACAACGCAACCCCACCTGAGGCTAGGAGGGTACCGCCCAACATTTCTTCCTTGGCCATCAGCTGGAAAAATTGGTTGTGTTTCTTTCTCCTGATCTTGCTGCCTCTTGCAAAATCTATTTTAATTGTTGTCAAAATTGCTCCCGGTCTCCGGAACACAAGGAATTCGAGAGTTTCATTCTTGTAAAACATCTGTTTGATGGAGTTGCTTTTGTTTTTGCTGCAATATTATACTATGCACTGGATAGATTCATGCTGATTTGAAAAGATCTTCCATTGATCTTGTAAAACATCTGCTTTGATGGATCAATTTTTGAAGCATTTGATTCGTGACATGTATCACCAATCTTAGTTTTACAACAAAGAGCTTTGATTTAAATTCTTGGTAGCATTTGAACACTGCACTTACAATTTGAACTGCAGTTTGCGTGATTATTTACAGGTGTGTAAAATTACATTTCTTCCAAGCAAGGCAAAAAAATTCCGCTTGTATCTTGTGCCCAAGAGATTACGAGGGTAATTATTTGCAACCGGAAAGATAGCTCCCAAGCAGGGCCTTAAGGTAAATACACTTGCATTTGGTGCCTTAACCGTTTTTGGACCTTTTTGTACTAAATTTTAAGTGGTATGTAACCAATTTTCGCTAGTGCCTATTACCATATGGTTTTCGCTGAAGTAAGAGAAGAAGATTAATTTTTAAAAGATTAGGTGAGACGCTTATTCATTCAAAGAGAAAAAAAAAGGATGCTAGGACATAAGTACACTGTCTTTATTCTCACTACATTGCTAGACATCTAGACCGAAAGTTCCGAATAGACAAACTCACTATAACACTGAAAAAAGAGTACAGTAGTACACCACTCTGAAGGTGCGGTGGTTTCTTTAAGACTGTCCCGCCAAGCACCTAGGGAGAGGGCCTGCATGCTGGCGATACTGTGCCGAAAGAATTAAGACCCTTTTCTCTGAACCGTGAGACACGAGCGAGTGGCACGCTGCCATCGATGATCAATACATGCATGAACCCGACCCAGGCAGCGCGATTCAATTAACCTGGGCGCCGTACGCGCGCGACCGCGTGCGTGCGTGCGTGCGAGCGTGCGAGCCAACCTCTGCGTGCGTGCAGAGATGGCAGGTGATCGGAGAAGACGAGATCGATCGATGGCAATGCTAGCTCTTGCTCGAGGTAGATACGTACGCGTACGTTGGGTGAGATCGAGTGAGTGCCCAAGCTAGCTAGCTAAGCCTCCAGCTCCAGCTTATCTTGATCAGGCAATGACCAGGCGTTTACTACTCTATAACTCTGCTGCATGCATGCCGTATTGTGCCATTGCATTTGCATGGCGCCATCGATTGATTGGTCGCTGAATGAATGAATGCTTGTCGCTCAGTTCACCTCCGATGGTTTGATCCCGTGCTAGCCAGCATCGTTAATTAATTCTTGATCGATCTCTCTCTGTGTATATAGGGTAGCACTAAAATACAGCTAGGAGTATTTTAACTAGGGTTCTCCTATGTTTAGATGATGACAAGTTTCCCTCACCATCATCCATGCAACTAACTTTGATAGCCTTATTTACTTTCGTTTTCCCGCCGTAAATTATTTTAGAAATCTTGGATTGACGAACCGTTTTCACTATTAAATTCCTGACATTTTTTCAAAAAAATCTAGACTAGTCTTGCTCTTAAAACTTTGCTTTACTATAAATCTAACAACACTTTACCATTTCTTGTAAACACTTTACTATAACGTGTTACGTAAACAGTATTGTACAGGCGAAACACTGTACACAGAGAAGTAGTACCATATATACAGAATATAGTAAAGCTTGTTAATGATTATAATAAAACAAAATTTAAAAAGTGAGACCGGTCTAGTTTTATTTAAAAAATTGTAATAAATACAAAAGTGGAAACAGTTTATAAATCGGATCTTTCAATTAAAATTTATAGCGAAAAACTAGATTAAATTGCTCGCGTCATCCCCCACCAAATGAGCCGTGGATACCAGATTTGGTATGTCTTTACTATTGTAGAGTTATTGCATTCACACCTTTGAATGGTAAATGATAATGTTGTTCTACATGTATTTACTTTGTGTGCACGAATCTAGCTTGATGAAATCCAACGGCAACAAGGAATGAAAACTGACTCCAAGGAATGAACCCTAAACGTAAGAATAGGAAATAACAGAGAGGAAAAGAAACCATTAGGCGGTAAGCCCCACCGCAGCTCCACGCTGCCAACACAGTCTAAGCTGGCCGCAACTGGGCTCTAAGCCCCACCGCAACTTCATACAAACACAGCCACCACACATGTCACCTTGGCCTATATAAAGCTGACCAACTAGCATGCCACCCCGACCTAAAACCGACCATCTCACCAAAGAACGACAACAACACTAGTGGCCCTTTGAATGATGCCACTAACCCAGCTACGAAAACACACACACGGGCCCAACGAATAACCCTAACAAGAGGACATTGATTGGCCCAGAGAACGGGCGAAGCCTTCAGCAAAGGAACGACGACCATGCAACCGTCGCCAACGCCAGTCCACAAAGTAGACCAGGGTTTTCACCTTGTCTCTGAGGGGAAGAGGAGCATCATGGTGGTGCCTCCAAGGAGGGAAACGATACCAAAGACATCGTCATCGCCGACCTAACAGAGGTCGGACAGGGCTTTTTCTCGAAGCATCTTTACCCTAGAGCCACCTTACCAGAGTAGCCAACGTGCTAAAGAGATGCAAAGCCCATATTCATCGAGACCACTAGTCCACCACCACGCCAACATAGACAAGAGACGGTGCAGAAGTCGCTGACCTCTAGAATGTTATACCGACGCTGCAAAACCACCATCTAGGAACCCGAAATCCGTCGAGCTCCATGCAACAAGAGGGGACAAAAAGCACGATGGCCGAACAGTCGATTGAAAGGTAGCCGCGTGAGGCGGACAAAAAGCACGATGGCCGCGTGAGGCGGACAAAAAGCACGATGGCCGAACAGTCGATTGAAAGGTAGCCAAGGAAGGGATGACGACAAGGGGCAAGCTCATCAGAGACGTACAAAGGTCTTGCATCATTTTCTAGACCACCGGACTTGGACCGGGTTCGATGAACCCGTTTTCACCTATAGCGTTTCAAAACCTCATTTAAACTAGCTTTTCAACCAAAATCTCAACAGAAAATATTAAAAAAATTATCAAGTACTCATCACAAAAATAGAGTGGCCATCACATAGTCTCACAGTATGCGACTGACGATGGTGGATGCGGTGCATGAAGGGATGGAGGATAAATTGGAGGAGGAGGGGATCTGGCCGGGAAGATCGAGTGAGAGTTGAGCAAGCTGGTAGGGAGATATGGGAATCACATGCCCATCCACATGCAATGCCACGGCAACTAAATCCGCCAGATGGACTGCCAAACGATCACTATTAATTTGATTGGTCAAATGATCCGGTTTTATGAATTAAGATACTAAATTTATCTGGTTTTGATTTTTAGGGACCAAAATCATATGCAGCCAGAGTTCAGGACACAAGAGTTCTTTCTTTTCACAAAAAGGTTGATTCCAGATGATTTAATCCAAAATGGTTTCAGCTCTACTAGTCTACTACACTACTATGAAATACTCCCTCCATCCAAATATGATAGGCATATTTCCAGACGGCTCAGTGACCAAGGAAAACCCAGTGATAAGCGCTTTAGCCAGTAATCCACACATTAATTGCAGGCGTCTTCTCGTTTCCTGCTTCAGCCCGCGCAGCTCCTTCGGTTAATCTCGCCAGTTCGCCATGCAAAAAAGCAAAACCGTGCAGCTCCTTCAGCCCGCGCAAAAGCAAAACGAAAAATGATTCATTAGTTTCCTGCACTCTTTTTCAATGCAATGTAGTGTTAGCTATGCCCAATCCAAAGAAGGAGTATGTATTAATGATCTTACCATATATATGATGCAGCCGGCCAAGACATTTACTACCCGCTGGACTTGATTCTAGCCTGCTTTTCCTCTCTTTAATATATTCCAAAGACAAGCTTCAAGGCTCAAAATCTAACTGAACCAAAGTGCTAAATAAATAAATAAATAACTCAGCACAACACGTAGAAGGACGACCTCCACATGACCAAAGCCAGAAAATCAACAATCAGGTGCCCCATATATGAAGATGGATTATAATTCCAAATTGCAAGGGCGTGCATGCATACACTCTACTTAATTATTGGGCTGCCCCACCGGATTTGGATCCTCCGGGGGGTTTGATTGGTAGCCCTGGAATGATTGCCGCGCGTCCACATCGATATATGTTGCGAGTTGCGACAGGGGAGAGGCAAATGTTGGCTCATCGGGAAGCCATGCACGCATGCGTCGACATTTTGATCGATCAGATATGATCCCGCTGATCATCATATTGCAAAAAATGATTAATCTGACCTGATTTGATGGGGGTACCCTTTCAAAATAAATGTTTATTTGTATCTATCTGATGTAACATCTATAGGATATTTTAGCATAGAGCTTAAAATTCCGCTACGATGGAGGGTTCCAAAAATCCTCCGTACTTACATATATATAAGAAGTTTCCCATCTTATACATCACCATTAGTCATGCGTCAAGATTAATTTATGCCACATCCCACGCTCTCTCCACATAGTACTATTTCACAAAACACTCTCAAATGTATTTGTACTTGGGGTTTTTTTTTCTCTATGTGCTTTGCTTCTGTCAAACACAACCCTATCTCTGCCCCATATTTCTACTTTCTATATTTTTGTTTGTTTGAGTCCCGAGGTTGATCTATTTGATATAAGTTATTGTTTTTCTAGCTAACAATTTGGAAGCTCAGAGTTGAGCCGAATGCCATAGCGTGGTTGCAATATAATCCCTCCTGTTATAAATAGTTGATGTTTGAGATAAGGGTTGAATGGTCGAGATAAGGGTTGAATGGTCTCGTTCTTATCATAAAATCAATATTTTAGACTACCCCTCCAAAGTCTTTCTTGCTAATTATCCTTTGCAAGAATAACACCCCCTCTCTAGATACCAAAGAAATATTTTTATCTCGATAGAAAGTTTTAGTTCACATAGTAACTAATTGGAATAAGAGACATGCCATCAATTAATTTATATACATGAAAATTGCCCATCTTTGCAAAGCTTTCAACCTAATGTATCCCTATGTTGCCCAAGAGCATGTACATTGCTCTTATCACTCACCAAGATATTCCAATCAATAAGATTTTGTCCTACTAAGACCCTTCGCGAAAGGATACGCAAAGAAAAAAATCATTGGAAGCATTTGCTACTGTAATACGCTGCTTTCTAGCTATTGCAAAAAGACGAGAATATTTATCTTTAAAAGAAATATAGGTAAACCAGCTGTCCTCTCGAAATCGAATCCGAGAACCATTTTATAAATGAAAATGCATGACTCACACAGGATGAACTCAGTTTTAGCTTTTAAATAATGCCTTTCCCAGGTATGATGCGACTCAACCTTCGCAAAACGCTTTTAATTTACGCGCGTACGTGCGTAGATGATTCCAGGAAAGGTGGGTCAAGGCCGTATATGTCTGACGTTCGAGCTACCCCGCAGGCTCTAGCTTAATTTGTTCCCTTTGCATGAACTAATTCTTTAATTAATTGTGGCTAGCTGTCCACAATCATATGTAGCTGCTACTCGCACTCGAAAACTACAAAATGTTTCCTTTCAGTTAATATATATACTTGGGTAAATTATCATTTTGCTTTGAGCGTCGTCCCTAAATCAGAAGCTAAGTACTCTATTAATTCCTCTCGTGGTCTTTTTTTTTTTTTTTTGAGACGACTCTCTTCGTCATTTTAACCTAGTTAATTATTCCTGGTTCAGCATGGTAACATACTACTATAAGCTTGGAAAAAAATGATTAATAGGGGGAAGAGTCAATTTTTGTTCCCTAAACTAGACGTTTTGGTCCATTTAGTACAATATTGCGTAGAAGTGGTCCCCAAAACCATTCACCGCTTTTCGTGAAATATAAACTAAATGAACCGCGTATTCCAAATGTGGCTAGACTTAAATAAAACTAGAAGACAAATTTGTAAGATTCATATTATTAGTATGTATCATATTCAGCTCCGACAGACTCATGACCCTTGATTTCATTATGAATTTATATAACTCCCCCCTCCACAAATTTATGTGTTTTTCAATATAGTTGATATTTGCTTTTCGATTTTTGTATTCCAGTTCTTCATTTTGTTATAGCTTTGTTCGCGTACGAATTCGACATTGGAATTAAATTAAAGTTGGGCCCGTGAAGATCAAATTGAGAGAAACCAGCTAGTTGGGAACAAAAAAAGGAAGGAGATTCTGGGTGTGGGACGGATTGGGCAGAAGAGAGGACTGGATCGTCTTGTTGTGCATCGTCTTTGCCAATCGACTTCAAGGTACAATACTAATAGGATCAAATTAATAGGCTGGCGCATGCACCTAGAACCTTGCTTCTGGTCCTGACGACCTTACTCCCATGTATGTTTAGCCGAAATCAACTTTCAGCGCCAACAAATTATATGGTCTTCTTTTCTAATTTTGTAGTAGTTGATATGGACTCATTTTAATTTATTTTTATTCCAATCCTTTTGTTGATATATATGAGTTCTTTTTCTAGTCTTATAGTTGATACATACTTTTAAATTTTAGTTTTATAATCCTTCTATTTTATTATCATTTTAAATGGCGTGGTTTTATTTATTTATTTACTTTTAATTGTAGTTGATATGGACTTTTTCTAGCTTAATTTGATATGACAACATTTTATTGAAACTTTAAAATTTAAATTGTTTCTATTTTATTATTGTAGCTGATATGGACTCTTTTTTAATCTAAGTCGTTATAATTTGATCCACTATAATCGATGATATAGATTTTTTCTTTTCTCTCTAATTTATGTGATAATTTAAATGTCGTGGCCTTGCTGTCTCATGTTTTAATTATAATGGATAGATTGTATATTTGAGTCGTAAAGTTATTTATGCCCATGTAAAGAATTAATTCTTTTCTAATAATTTCTACCATTTTGTCCTTTTCATACGACTGAAAAATGGTCGATGAAATGAGGACTATTTAAAAAGGCCCATTTGTAAAATCATTTACCAATGGACCTTTGGACAATGTTAAGACATTTTTTGTTTGGACATCACATGTTTGATCTAGATTTTTGTATATTTTTTTACAAAATGGAGAGTTAATCGTAAGCTCATGTTTTTTTTTTGGAAAAAAGAGAATTTTCTATTGTTTTATAGCATTTTCTCTTATTTATCAAACTACTGAAAATACTAGAAAATTAAATTTGAAATGCTATAAATATAAAACTTTTATTGTGTGGTAAAATATGCCATTTATCAAAACCATTGCTGACCACTCAGAGAGACCACAACAAATGGTTTTTAAATTGCGGAACTACATTTACCGAGTATTGTCCTTGATAAACCAAAATGGTCAATTACCACAACCTAGGGTTGAAAAACATACTTTTCCCTAATTAAAATTCATTTTCGAAGAGAATTACTTCGAGCCATTCATTTTACTATTTGATCAACAACACAGTGATCTCTTAATTACCTCCAAGGAACAATCTCTTACTATACCTCATACATAGACCACCACAAAAGAGACGCAAAAAACAAATTAATCGATTGTGCCGAAGATCATGTTCATTCTTCATTCATATAAAACAAAATATATATATAGTGCAAGGGTTTTGTTCCGCGGTATTTGTGCCTTACAAACTTACACGGTCTCCCAGTGGCTAACCCAGGATTAGTTAATTGGCGCCTATACTATTATATTAATTGGGAGGCCGGGATCGAAACGAATGGAATGGCCGGGGTTGCAAATCGCAATGGCGCCACCTGTGCCGGCGGGGGGCGTGAGAGATGGAACACCGGGGAGATGGGATGGTTTGAATGCTGGATGGAGCTAGCTAGCTGTATGGCAGGGCATGGACGCAGCTGCGATCCGCGCGCCATTATGGTCGTGTACTCATGTCATGCCCATGGCCGCCGGAGCCTCCGGTCTTTAGCCGCTAACCCGTCGCTATTACCATACTGTTACGCTCCCTCCCTCTCCTACATATACGCCTCCTCCTCCCTCTCTCCCCCAACCCCCCTCTCTCTCTCTCCCCCAAGCTCTCTCTCTCTGTCTCTCTCTGTCTCTGTATCTCTCTCTCTCTCTCGTGTGTATGTGGTAGCTGAGCTCTCATCAGCAAGCACACAGAGGCACAGAGCGATCGATCTCTGGGTACGTAATGGCGACGAGCGAGCAGAGCTGGGAGTCGTCGTCTACGACGACGACGACGACGACGACGTCTTCCTCCTCTTATTCGTCGTCGCCGTCCACGTCGTGGTGCTCGCGCGCGTCGGGCCCCGGGGGCAAGAAGCAGCAGCAGCAGCAGCAGCAAGGGAAGAGGAAGCAGAGCGCGCCGGACGACGCGGCGGCGGCGGGCTCGCCGGCGTACCGCGGAGTGCGGATGCGGGCGTGGGGGAAGTGGGTGTCGGAGATCAGGGAGCCGCGGAAGAAGTCGCGCATCTGGCTCGGCACCTTCCCGTGCCCGGAGATGGCGGCGCGCGCGCACGACGTCGCCGCCCTCAGCATCAAGGGCGCGCGCGCCGTCCTCAACTTCCCCGACCTCGCCTCCGCGCTCCCGCGCCCCGCTTCCCTCGCCCCGCGCGACGTCCAGGCCGCCGCCGCACGCGCCGCCGCCATGCACCACCACCACCATCTCGCGTCCGCCGCCTCCGCGGACCCCGTAGCGCCGCCGCCATGCACCACGCCCACCGCTCCGGCAGACGACCATATGGCTGCTCGCGATTCGCCGGAGACGGAGCCGAGCCGGGAACACGAGCAGCCGGCGGCGGCGGCGGCGGCGGCGAAGGTGGAGGTGGCCGAGCTGGTGTTTGACGAGCTGGCGCCGCTGTGGGTGGAGGACGTGGTGGAGTTCGGGCCGTCCGATCATTGCTGGACGGCCTACGATGGGCTCGACCCGTCGGCGTCCAGCCTCTCCTGCGGGAATGCTAGCCCATCTTGTTACCTTGAGCAAGACCTTTGGTTTTAAGGGTTAATCTGTTGTGGTTTTTTTGTTTGGTTTGGGTTGGATTTGGAGTTGTAATTTTGAAATGTGAAATTAATCGGTCTATTTGAGACGCAAGCTTGATCGTGTTGCTAAGTAGTGCACTGCCCGTTCTTCCCCCATCAATTGAGGTTTTTATATCATAATATTAAGTTACAGACACCGACTAGTTCACCACATACATGAATTTAATTAATTTGTGGCTATATATGAACATGATAAAGTAGTTGTGCTTTCTAGAGATGAAAATGATGCGCCGAAGTTTATGCATAGCAGTCGGCATCATCAGGGCGACAGTATTTTAAAAAAATAACCCACCAAACCTATTGTGATTTGTGATATGTACCGTACGTCTGTACGTAACACACTTGATCGAAAGTGTCGTTGGCTCTAGCTAGCTTCTGTTACGGTCGGTTAAATGATCCTTTCTGACTATTTCGCAACAATAGGTTATCACCTGTCTTCTCATTTTGCATCGCAATCAAAACTATATATCTCGATGGTGAAGACTGAAGAGGAATCGACCTGAGAGAGCTAGCCGGCTATTTTTCTCTCTCACGATAGCTTCGTCACAGTATTTTTTTCTTGAGCTAAGCATGTCGCGTCGCTTGATGACTTGGCCTAGGAGCACGGCATTTTTTTTTCAATTGAAGGCAGTGATATGGCCTACCTTGTAAGACACTAATTAATATCGTTAGATTTAGGGGCAATTGACATTGTACCAGTGTAATTCATGATTTTGCTATGTACATTCCACTTGTGTGTGACTCAATGAGCAAAGTAGTACAACATTTTGCATCGTTTGACAACAATATTTCCCTTATTTATAAATTATCTTTATCATTATAGTATTAAAGTACAGTAACATGGAGCCACCATGTTAATCTAAAATATTAGAATATCCCACAATAATCGGAGAGAAAAAGAAAGATCTACGCTGTTGATTATCGTGAACCTAAGTTATAACGACTTAGATGAAAAGAATAGTTCATATCTACTACTATAAAATAAAATAAAGCAATTTAAAAGAAGTTTAAATTAAATACGAGATTGAAAAGAAATCCATATATATCAAATACGATATCTATTCGCGTAAATGCGTGGAATACCTAAATACGATATCACTAAACATAGTTTAATCATGATTTATATTTTTGCATTAATTTTTTTAATAAGACGAATTGTCAAAAGGCGTGCCTAAAAGTCAACAGTGAACTACAATTTGTAACGGAGGGAGTATATAGTTAGTAATTACCTGTCGGTTTCTCACATATTCGTATGCCATTTTTTTTTTTGTTCGTTTTAAACAAACTTAGCGGCCAGCTTGTTCCAGTGGCATGGAATCACTGATTCTGGTCGGACCTTTAGGAATCTTGGGAAGTATCATTTCCTTAATCCCATTTGAGTTGACCTACTGATTTGTGTAGCCAGCTCGTCGATCCTGAAGAGATTTGGGGAAATGAATCGGATCGATCGAGATCGATTACACTGAAGGACAAAAAAAAAAACCCTAAAGAAACCTATACTCTACAGGGTACGTGTATGCATCAACGCATGTATGTAACTCCATTCATAGTCTCCACGAATGAGTAATGGCGAACGAAACGGATCGATCGATGGACGCATTCTAGAGAGAGAGAGAGTAAATGGATGCATGCATTTGCGTATGAACAGACCATAGGCTCCCTGCAGGTGTAAACCCAGCCGATCGATCTGAAGCCTGAGGCGACTGTCTGAACATTTGCGCGCGTCGCCTGCATGCATGCGCTGGGCTGATCGGACGGCCGAGGACGCGAGATCGATCGGCATCGGCTGATCAACGGCTGGGGATGGGCGGATCGGGTAATCAATGCATGCAGGTCTTGTCGTCGTCGAGCGAGGCTGATCAGCTCGATGGCGGGAGTAAATTAGACAGGACGTAGCTAGGGACGCCTCCAGGTCACGTTGCATTCAGAGGAAGCACCTGTCCGGCCAGCCTTCTCCCTCCCGTCCGGCGATGGCCCGGGCGTACTCCCGGCCGTGCGTGTGGATCTCGCCGCACGTGCCATGTCGTCTGTCGCTACCCGGTGAAAAATAACCAGCAAAGCCATGGATGCATGCGACCGTATTATTGCCTTCGAGATTTATATATGCTCGGTCTCTGAGATCATCTCCAACCATTTTTCCTTCATTCCATCCTATTCCCCCTCACATTCTTTCCGGCCATTCAGTTCCTCCCATCTCTCCAACAGCATCCCTTTTAAAAAAAACTGTGATTAAAGAAAACAAAGAGAGAATTTCATTCCAAAGGGGAATTCACGAAGAAGTTTCTTTAGAAAAGAAATGCGAAGGGAGTATCTTGAGAGACAAGAATTTCTTCATGAAGGAAAAATGACCCTCAAATAGATACCATTGGAGATGGTCTAATACCCTGCATATGTTCCTTTGCAAAATCCCTTTAAATTTTTTTGAAGAAAACACAATCAATCCTTCGCCTCTTTGGTTTCATATTTCAGCTACCATCTAACTTGGCCAAGCAGGCTCCCCTCCAAAGGTGACGCCGATTGTGTGTTTGTGACTACCGCCCCTCCCATTTGCAATCACGACCACATGAGCCACCATACAAACTCAAGAGACTAAGCTCTGGTGCAGTGTGGGAGCATAACGAGCGACAAACAACCCCTAGTTGATAGTGGGGAGGACGGTAATCATCATTGCTGGTGTCTTTGGAGCCAGCTCGCGGTTCAAAGGGGAGAGGGGTGGAGGAAGAAAAACCCAAATGTTTTTTTTCAAAAAATATCGAGCACTTTTTGAACAAAAGCATGCGAGGGAGGGTGAAGACTGATCGCGTACAAACCTTGAGGCAGATCATAAGGTCGCCTACATTTACGAAACTACATGTGTGCATGTGTAAGATCCAGGTCCAAATATTCACTCAGTTAGTTTTTTCATCTATCTTTGTTACCAAATTCATGTCTGGCTTCTTTGATAGCTTGCCGGAGCCAAGGTAGTGGGATAAGGTGGTAGAAAAAAGGTTACCAGGGTCATCCAAACTTTCCTAGTTAAAATCACAAACCCTTTTTTTCTCATTCTATTTTCTTAAACGAAACAAGAGAGTTTATGTTATATTTGATGAATGGAATGATACTGTACAATATAATTTAAATAAGGTGCCAAATTAGATAGGATAGGATGGCACAAAAGAAATTACTGGGTTCTTTGAACGGGACGATCTTACACACATACGAGAAAGGTTTTTTCCCACTGATCTAGTGAGCAGAACGACACAAAAGTTTAGAGGAGCACTTTTCTGAATTATACCCCATCTTTCATATTATTTAGGAAAAAGTGCCAACTTGGTCCCTCAACTATGGTGTTTGTGCCTATTTGGTCCCTAGGGTCAAATACCGCTTTTAGATGGTCCTCCAACTATCGAAACCGTGCTGATTTGGTCCTTTGACCGGTCAAACCCGGATTGGAGGGCTGTTTTAGCTGATGTGGCGCTCATGTGGCAGATTCCGCTAATGTGGCGCTCATGTGGCACTCCACGTGGTTTTTTTTTTCACGAGTAACAAAACAGCAGGCAAAATATATTTTTAGAAATTCATACGTTGCTCAAATTAAAAAGTTGTTTATACAAAAACGATGCGTCTCGAATTATCTACAACTTTCGTGTTCAACTCAAATTCATCCGAGCAACATAAGACCTCCAAAATGGCGAATTACCGAGTACATTGCCGTCGGCTCGAAAGCAGGCAGCGACAAAAATATTTTTTAGAAATTCATACGTTGCTCAAATGAAAAAAAATTTATACAAAAACGATGCTTCTCGAAATTATCTACAACTTTTGTGTTCAACCGAAATTCATCCGAGCAACATAAGACCTCCAAAATGGCCAATTACCGAGGATGTAGCCGTCGGCCCGAAAGCAGGCAGCGACAAAAATATTTTTTATAAATTCATACATTACTCAAATGAAAAATATGTTTATACAAAAAAAGATGTGTCTCGAAATTATCTACAACTGTCGTGTAGACAACTTGTTCATTTGAGCAAGGTATGAATTTATAAAAAATATGTTTTTCGCTGCCTGCTTTCCGGCCGACAGCACCATCCTCGGTAATTCGCCATTTTGGAGGTCTTATGTTGCTCGGATGAATTTGGGTTGAACACGAAATTTGTAGATAATTTCGAGACGCATCTTTTTTGTATAAATAACTTTTTCATTTGAGCAACATATGAATTTCTAAAAAATTATTTTGTCTGCTGTTTTGTTACTCGTGAAAAAAAACTACGTAGAGTGCCACATGAGCGCCACATAAGCGGAATCTGCCACATGAGCGCCACATCAGCTAAAACCGCCCTTCAATCCGGGTTTGACTGGTCAAAGGACCAAATCAGCACGGTTTCGATAGTTGGAGGACCATCTAAAAGCGGTATTTGACCCTAGGGACCAAATAGGCACAAACACCATAGTTGAGGGACTAAGTTGGCACTTTTTCCTATTATTTATTTCATCCAATTAAACACAGATAGTCATGCTATATACATACCATCTCATACATATTCAACCAACCAAACACGCACGATTGCTTTAGACTCTCCCTCTTCTCGCTCGTTGTATTTCCCTCGGTCCGTAGAGGATCATCGATCCATCCACCGGCTGAAGTTTTTCCCACCAATTGAGTAAGCACCAAATTTTAAGGGGACATGTTTCGAAATTATATCCCACCTCTCATATTATTCATTTCGTTAAACTAAACATATATAAACAGACCACCATTTTAAACGTATTCTATCGACCAAACACGCACCATTGCTTGACCTCTCATGGCTCTCCCTTAATTTTCTCGTTCGTTGATCATCCGCGTATGTCTCTATTTAGAACAGTGAAATGCCACTGATCAGCAGTCTAATCAGGCGCACACAAACCGCGCCATGTGTTGCTCGCCTTGTCGTGCGAAAGAGAAACACGAGGAGAGATCGAGATAGGCGGAGACAGTTAATTTCTGACCCAGCAAGTACATGCAGGCCACACACCTGTATGGACGCATCGATCGTGCTTATACGACAGAATATGAGTAGGAGCTAATCCTGCTCCGTTCATGGGCAGGGCACGTGTAAATCTGCCATAGATTAGCCCAGGATTACGCGAGATCCTGGAACCTGGACATGAATGCCACTAACCGCCCTGTGTGCAGCTGTGTCAAGGTTGACAAGCACAGCCGGATGCAAGCAGGGGCGGATTTAGGCCTAGGGCCACTAGGACCACGGCCCTAGGCGTGGGCCGAAAACAAAGCTATTATACCCCCCCTAAATTTATTCGGTCCCAGGCCCCCACCCGGCCACCCAGCCCATCTCCTCTCCTCCCAGGCCCCCACCCGGGCACCCACGCAGCATCAGCATAGACGCAGTAATACAAGAGGGCACGCAGCGGCAATGGCGCCACGCCCATGCTCTCAAACCCTAGTGGCGTGGCGGCGGCGGCGCTCGCCGGCGCTGGGCGGCGACGCGCGCCGAGCGTGGCACGACGAGGGTGAGGGCGCGCTGCACGCTGGCATGGCAAAGCAGGCAGCTTGACTCGGTCGCCGCATCGCGCACGGCATCATCGCGCCGCATGCGCAGACGGCGGCCGGCGGCGTCATGGCGAGGGCGCTGCGCAGGAGGCTCTCAGGGCGCGAGGCGAGGCACGCGCGGGTCGGCCCAAGCGAGGCACGGCGTGTGGGATTGTCATTTGTCTAGGTAAGGTAAAGGTATGAAAATATGAAATGAATCACCGATTCACTAATTCAATTTTGCATCAATCTCTCTGCTCTTAGTGCTCTATTTCAATCGATCAATCCCAAATTTAGGTAAGGTAAATGTACTTATTTTGTACCTATCATGTATTCATGTTTTTATGAAGTTTGTTTTAGAATTAAGCATCGAATTGTGATATCCTCTAAATTATGCATTAAATTATTTGCTTCTATGAAATATCGGTACACCGTATGTCTGTACATGTCATGATGTCATACTATGACTTGTTTAGGCGCTTGGTATAGTGGTCCTAGGCGTGGAAATTCACGAGCTCCGCCTCTGGATGCAAGATGGGGGTGCAGTACGTACTGGCTAGCGTTCATAAAATTAGCTTATACGCTGTTCATTATTCTGATGAGCTGGGTAAAATCCAGAGCCTTTTTGGTAGATTATGGGAAGGTAGAACGTACATTGCATTTCCTCCGGTCACAGATATTTGACTTTTTTTTTTCATGGTCTTCAAAACATATTTTTGACTGCTAATTACCGATATATATAGTTTATCTATAGAATCTACTAAATTTATAATGTTGTTGAAGTATTTTCCAAAAGAAATCTAGGCATGTTATCTGTATCTAGCTCAAGTTTCAAAGTTTGATCTGCACATATCGCCAAACGTCAAGTATTTGTAACCGGAGGGAGCAACAGTATATCTAGAGCTTTTTTACGATAGATTATGCGGAGATATTATATTATTATGATAGTATATTTACATCCAATTATTTAGACAGAAAATTTTTACTCCCTCCATTTTTTTTAAATAAAACATATACTTTGAATGATCTTGTTTAGAAATATTGGACATGCATGTGAATTTACTGATCTTTTTTCTTGTCTACCCTTATTTATTATACAATATCCTCTCTCATGCATTTAAAAACCACTCTTGCATGATGTTCTCTCTCATATTTCCAAGACATCTATAACATGGGTAGCATGGTGGTTTTATCTTAGTTTTCTCTTGATTTCAAAACTTTGTTAATCTACGTGTCAATTCAAAATATGTCTCATATAAAAAAGGAGGGAGTACCATCGATGTGTATTGTGTTTAATCATAAGTGACTCGAATTGTTGAATGATAAAAAAATGAATGATCCATAGATCAATTTAATGTACCATAAAAGAGTCCAAAATTAATTGTGTGTCTAGAATGACCAACCAATTAATGATGGATATATGTTACTGATAATTCTTATTTCTTAGTTTTATTATTTTTAATATGCACATAAACTATTGTAGACCTTTTATTTTGCTTGATGCAATGACCTGATGTTCTCTTTGGTTTCTAATTGCATTGCCAGCACTCCATAAAAAGGAACCTTCTCTATATTTGGAGACTCTTGGCCCATATATCACTCCAACAAAGTCTCTATGTTAGTCTCTAAATTTAGAGATTCTCTCTCCGGGTTTCTATATTTATAGGTTCTCTATCCAATCTCTACACCTTTTCAAGCTTAGAGATTCTGTTAGAGAGGTTAGAAATATAGAGAAAGAATACTGGTTTGTAGATAATGATATAGAGATCAAAATTTAAAGATGTTACTTGCAAATACTCTAATATTACGTTTCAACGAATTTTGCACTAGCCACTGCTTTTAGAAATCTTGAAATAAACGGCGCTCCTCTGTTTTTGAGGGGAAAAAAGGGGAATTCATCACCATATGACAAGCTACAACTTTCAAGCAGTAATGTAGCATAATCATTTATGGTGCACATTTAGATGATGCAAAATAGAATGGTGTTCACGTATCACAGAAGGTACATACATTTTCATGCGTAAGCATCTAGGAAAATTTTAACATAACATTACAAAGTTGTAACAACGACAATGACAACAACAACAAAGTCTTTAAATCCCAAACAAGTTCAATTATTGTATTAGGAGTGAAAACGAAACAGATAATATTCGTCCGGATCCATATCCGTATCCGTTTTTTAGTGATTTGGAACCTGTTTTTGTAGCCGGTCGAATATGTATACAGATATAGATAATTACCTAGATTTTTCTACTAATACGGATACGGGTTGATTGGTATCCGACGAATATGGATATCCGTTGGATAGTAACCGAATTCAGAATACGGATATGGATAATTATCATGAACATGGGGATCAAGCAACTAGCTAACTTTTATGAAAACTGCATCACTATAGGAATCATTCAATTTTTGTTACGTCTTATGAGTCATGTGCCATGAACTTTTGCTATATGTGTGTTTCATGAGTGATGAGTCATGTACTTGCTCGTAACTCACGTCAATTTTTTTTTTATTTCTATTGAGGTATTATGGTAAAACCTGGTTTCGTATTCATATTCGATCCATATCCGGTTCAAAACTGTATCCGACTAAGTCTGTATTTGAATTCGTATTCGACACTATCCGTATCTGAATCCATATCCAGTAAAAAATATGGATACGGATATGGGTTGACCCCTATCTAATTGTATCCGACCCGTTTTCACCCCTATATTGTATGGTGTCAATTACAGTAGCATGTTATTTTTGTAGAATAATAAGTACATGCAGTCATCAACTAAACAAACTCCATTTTGCACCTCACACTACAAAATCGATTATTTAACACCCCACCTATTAATAGTGGGCCATTTAATAGGAGATTTTATACATGTCATTCTTTAAAATTCACATTTCATAATTTTCCATCGTTACCCAATATAATTGACTCATATGATCACAAATGTCATACTCATAGCCAAAGGAACACGACTTGAGTGGCAAATTGAGTGTCGTATCTTAAATTTTTTCCATCATTTAGAATACTTGTTGATAATTAGGAGGATAGTTTTGGTGACATGTCGACAATATTTTATACATATAGTCTATAAATGTAGCATAATTAGTATTTTTATGTATTTATATATATACATTTTATTAAACAACTAGCATGATGACACGCAATTGCGGCTAGATCTACTGGTTTGTATGTAATTTTTTGTGTAATTGTTAAAAATTACTAAAAAACATTTAAAATCTAGGCCTAAATTATATTTATAATTTTAAGTATTTAATTAGAGCCTGGTAGCTATATTGCATTTGAGCACCATAGGAATCACGATATATTAAGCTTTTATATTAATATTGAACACTAAACTTGGGAACTTGTTTATCTTTTTTATTGCCACCTTGTTTAGTCAGATGCAGCACAACAAAGGGTGCATATTTACTACCTAATCTCTCGTTATCGCATCTTGCCACATCCAAATCACCTCCTCTCCAGACTTCTAATACATTCCGATATATGGTGCATTGGTGTGTAGACATCTCCTCCTCGGACTTAAGATCCATGTTATGTTTCCTCCATGTTCTTTCTCAATTTATCGTCTTTGAGTTGTCTACTATCTGGTCTTCTAATCATGGTACATTTTAATTTGGAGCATCACACAACCGCTTACTTCTAGGGCTTCAATCGAGCTCGATCCGATTTCAAGTAGCTCATATGGATTAGCAGCATGTTGGGTTTTTGCTAATTGGTACCCATTTCAATACGTGTGATATTATCTATATCCGTTCTTATTAATCTATACCATTATAACGTGACCCATTATAATAAAATGGCTTAGGTTGTTACTTTTTTAGGATTTATGTGAAAAATTTTCTGGTTAACGTGGTGGCTACGTTCACTACTCACTACAGGAATGTGCCTCAGTGTCGGGGGCCAAAACCGCCGACAATGATCCCAAAAACCGCCGACATTGGTCTATGTCGGCGGTTAACCGCCGACATTGCTTCGCCGACTCAGAACGGCCGACATAGCATATCTATATCGGCGGTCCCCCCGACACAGACGAAACCAAGGGAGGGCTACGGTGCGGCTGATCTATGTCGGCGGCATTATAGGCCGCCGATAAAGATCTTGTGAAATGGGGTCCTCCCGACCCGTGAGATGCAGTGGGTTCATTGGATTTATCGGCGGCACAATAAATACCGCCGATATTGTCTCAACCTATGTCGGGGGCCTCTTATAATACCGCCGACATAGTCTCAATTTTTGTCGGGGGCTGATGTAATACCGCCGATAATAACCGCTTGTTTTATGGTCATGGGACAGTGGGTGCGTTTGCAGTGTCGGCGGCCTCAAATAATACCGCCGACATTGATTTATGGCAGCAGCAAAATGCTGCTGCCTATTTTTAAAACCCCTCACTTCAACCTGCAAAATTAAACAATTGATCACAACATATATTCATTTTCCAATCCACACATTCACATCCACACATATATAGAAGCTCACCACCACGATTTCGAACCCAAATACATCCATATCATCACAAAACACAAATTCATTCATAATTATGTCCAAATGGATGAAACAACCCAACATATAACAAAAATCGCACCACATAGTAATATGTCATCACTAGAGTTCAAATTAAATCCACATAAAAGGCACATAGTTGAAACAGATGAAATATATGAAAAATATGAAATGAAGTCCCTAACTACATCAAGTGCGGGCCGCCGCCGCCGCCGCCACTCAAGTCGCACTCGGGGTTGGTGCTGAACAAACCCTCGACAAACTCCTCGGCCGTGGACCTAGTTCCACTATCCACATCCCCTCGCTGAAGCAATCATCATTGAGCAACTGTGCTGAGAGCCGGACGCCGCAAAACAAGATGAAATGATGATTTGTAAAATTGGAGGCAAAGCATTGTTGGATGAAATGAAAATTGGACAAAATTAGAGTCGATGCATTATATCTAGATACCAAATTAGAGGCAATGCACTATATTTGGAAACTAACCCCGTGAAGGCCTCGGTGCAGTGGAAAGTAGGCCATCGGAAACAAAGCGGTGGCACGAAGCGGGAGGAGAAGCGCGAACGTGTGGTTGGGGGTCCTGCGTCGGCGTGAACACAAGAGCATCGTGGCTGGCCGGAGCCGCCGGTCTCCGCCATTTGGAAGCCATGCTGATCAATAGGAGAAGTTAGGAACTAAACATAGCTAGAAAGACAACTTGGCGAGCAATGCATGTGTAATTACCTGTTGGTACATGCGCATGATGAGTAAGTTTTGTTCTTGAACGGCCTTCGATTTTCCATGGCACTGCCGCTCCCTCGCCCTCCTCTCTCCTCCCTCCGCCTCCTGCTCTCTCTCCTCTTCAAGGTGCCGGTTCCGCTCCTCCAATTCAGCGCTATGCTGCTCAGGCTTCCTCCTGGCACGGTCACCGCTGGGGCTGTTGGCGACGCCTCTCGACCTCTAGCTTGTACCGTCGGGCGGCACGACGGGCGTTGAAACCGCCAGACTGCCGTGAGCCCGCCCCACCAAAGTGGTCGTACACGAAGACAGGGTCAACCGGCATCACGTCGGGGTTAGCCTCTTCCCCGTGCTTCTCCCGCAAGGCCTGAGTGTACTCATCCTGCCACAATCAAGATGTTTGATGTTAGTTCGAGAATGGCGGTTGTCTAAAGAATTGAAATAAATAGCTTTATGCACTTACATTAACTCTTGAACAAAGGCCGGCAATGTGTGGTGGACCCGCCTTGTCCCACACGTGGAGTGTGTGCAACCCTCCAAACCCTGAAAGCCGAGGGTTCAACCCCCGTCTCGTGCTCCTGCGTGGATTTAAATAATTATCTAATTACATCTAGGTGCGTGAATGTAGTAAATTAAAAGCGTTAAAAGACAAGTGTGCTTACTAGGTCTCGCCCACGTGACCCATGCCGAGCCCTCCCATGTACGTGTTGCACAAACCCGCCGGCGTCCTGCTTCTCTGCTTTCTCCGGACATGTCGATCCACTCCTCCGAGGCCCACAGCGACACAGTGCTTCCAAACACGGTGGTCCCCGTCCCATCCATTCGGACGCCATGGGAGGTACTTGTTTGGCGGTAAGGTACTCATGGTCGCCGCTTTCTTGGTCATCTTTCGCCTCTTCCGCAAAGCTTCATCACCGCATCTACACGAGCAAGCCTTAGGGCCTCCTTTACGAAGCTTTGTAGCCATCCTGTCGATAACACGATTAGCCCGGTGTACTCTTCGCCGTCGTCGCCAGCCAGGGAAGCCGGTACCTCACCTGAAAAAAAAAACAAACACATATCGGGTAAGTGCATGAATGCGCAAAGTGTAATTACAGAACGTCGACACTAATAGATGAATAGCATTTTACCTAGAACTCATCGACGACCGCCTCGGCGACAGATCCTCCTTGGTCGAACCCCGCCTGAGAGTAGTCGCGCCAGCTCAGTGCGGGGCGTCTATCCCCCCTCTCTCCAAGTAGGCCGGGGTAGAGGGACCTGACAAGCACACCAAGCTGCTTTCCCGGCTCAGGCGCCTCCCCCTTGTTCTGGCAAAACAGGCCACTGGAAATAGAATACATTCAAATAAAATGCATCCACAAATAATACATGAAATAACATGCATCGAAATGGAAAGATTTGTACTTAGCACACATACCTTTGTCCAATTGCAATGCAAACAATGGCCCTCTCCTCTAGTGTGTTGGGAGCCTTTTTCAATTTGGCTCGCCCCCGATGTCTCTTGGAGCCCGAAGACCCCGCAGACTCAAAGGCCTCCCACTCATCCTCCTCGTCAGCCCCCTTCTCGGCCGGCTCCACCTGCGCCTCCTGCAACCCCCGCTCCTCCTCACTAAGCATCCCCCGCCAGTCCATCTCCTCGTCGGTCTCGGAACCTATGTCCTCCAGCCCACTCCTCCAAGCTTGTCGAATCCTCAGATTCCTCGTCTGCAAGCCCGCATTGTCATCCTCGGTCACCAGAACGAGGGGCCTCCTCCTGCTAATACCTGTTGTGCGCACATGATAAATGTGTATGAGTCTAGACATATATTAAAAAAATTGACAGCTCTCTAAAGTATAAATGTAGTACTGCCTGGCACGGAGGACGACCTCCGGTGTGAAGCGGTGGCAGCACCTCCACAAGTTGTAGCCAGGATCGGTGGTGTCCACGCCGGTAGCCTCCTCGTCTTTGTGGGGTCGGTGGCGCCCACGCCGGCGCCTCCTCCTGCTGCAGTGAGGCGCCGCCGCCTCGAAGCCCTCGTCTGCCGACGCCGAGGCCTTCTTCCCAAAGAGGTTCTTGGGGCCCTTCTTCACTTTCTCCAAAGCCTTCTTCAAACGACCTGTCATCCTGCAAATGACAAAGATATATATATGTATAAATCTAGACAATGATATAAGTCTACAAATTAAAGTAAATGATAATGATTTAAATGATCCACCTATAAAATTAAATGCCTCAAAAATCTTCGGCTTCTTCCTCTTCCTCTTCCACCTCATCGATTTCTTCCTCTTCCTCATTGTGCTCTTCTATTTCTTCCTCTTCCTCATTGTCGTCTTCATTTTCTTGTATTTCCTCTTCTATTAGCACATCCCCAATATCAACAACTAACTCCCCTGTTAATTCATGTTCTTGGAATGGTCCGACGTCTAGATTCGGCTCGTAGTCTTTTTTCCGTGAGGCGCCCAATCCGCCAACCGGATGACATCTATGGACAATCCACCAATTTTTATATTTGGGGTGGGCGACGGCAAATAAAACACTAGCTCAACTTGTTCGGGAGAATGAACACGCCGGGCCTTTGATAAATGTGCTTATGATTTATTTCAACTAGTCCTAGTTCGTGGGTACGTCAGACCCCATCGTCCGGATCGAACCATCTCGCACCAAACAAAGACGATCGAAAGTTGGTTCTTACCGCCTTCATAACATATTTCGAGGATCTCCTCAATGACACCATAGTACTCAACGTCCGGACCTCCTAAGGGGTTTGTGACATAACCGACGATGCCGCTTATTCACCGTGGTTGCGGTACCGAGAGATGGGAAAGAAATGTAAGGTTTTCGAGCAACCGCTGATCGCCTCTCTACACCATCTCGTCCTTTAACTAGCACGAACCGACTCTCACCACAATGCTTGCAGTGAGTTAGCCTAGAATCGGTCTTCCGGAAAAGCATACAGAACTTTGGACAGTAGTCTATCCTTTCGCATGGCATGCCTAACACGCTTAGAAGCTTCTTCGACTCGTATAGATTTGGAGTCATCTTGTGTCCAAATTTAAGTAAGCTGTCTAACAGTTTGCACATGTCGTTAAAGCAATTGGCTGAGAGGTTGTATTTCGTCTTAACCGCCATTAGACGCGACACCGCCGAGAGCACAGTCACGTCGGTTCGCTCATGGAGCGGCTCTTTCGCAGACTGAAGGAGTTCCTCGAATTTCTGTGCAAGTGGTTCGGACCGTTCTTCGGGGGAGATATCAAAAGCCTGTTCCATCATCCCTTAGCTCGTCGAACCTGTCGACCTCAACCTCATCGTAGCCCTCCCCAAGATCCACAGGCTAGGCTCCGCCACGGACGCTTCTCTCTCCATGATATACCCATATAAAAAGTTTGCCTTGAAGCCATGCCTCACAGATGTGCTCGCTGATTTCCTCTTCGACCTCTTCAACAGTGTTCGAACACACCGCAAGGACAAGGCACCTTTGCTACGCTAGGGTTGGGGAATCTTCGAAAAGCTTCTTCGACGAATGCTTCCGCCTTTATCGAACCACTCGTCTGTGCTGCCTGCACCTCTTCCATCCATCATACATCCACCGCCGATCTTCCATCAAGCAATTACTATATGTACAATCAAACATGCTTTTAAATTCGGAGCTATGCATTTATTCAACTATACACAACTATAGGTCATATATCGACGTTACTACCTATAGGTCCATGTCTAACTAAATAGGAGGGCTACCCACCCACGGATGTTGGTATGAGTACGGATCGTGGCACACGAGGTGCACAGTCGAATTCGCAAAGATAACCCCATAGTCCCCGAAAGGCAACGACGGCACGGCGTGCACCGCTTATGTTATGCACTAGGAGGACGACATGGTTATGCCGCCGAATCCCGACCGATGCACCTCCCATGGCCACGCACCCCATACTCATACCAACATCCGTGGGCTGTCCAAAACGTGACACTCGGGAGCACAACGTATTTCGTAAACGGAACACAACGAATCACCGTCCGTGTTCCTTACGAAATTGTGTTGCACCTCCGAACGGGTTTGACTATGGCTCCGTACATGATACAACGCCTAACTATCGTACATGCACTAATTTCAACTAATTAACAATGTTCAAATAATACAAAATAGTCCACACTGTGTAATTAACAATAAGTAATTAACAATGAATAATTAGAAATAAATAATTAACAATACAAAATTAGCAATGGTTAAGTACCTAATTAACATGCGCTAATGTCGTCGGTACACAAAATGCCGACGACATAGCTACTACACAAAAAAAGGAGATTACCTCGGAGGCCGATGGGTGGAGGAGGCAGGAGAGTCGAGGCTGGGAGGAGGTAGAAGGAGGGGCTCGGGAGAGCTCGGGAGGAGGGGAAGGAGAGGCGGGGCGGGGGAGGAGGGAGAAGGAGGGGCTCGGGAGAGCACCGGGAGGAGGGGAAGGAGAGGCGGCTCGAGGCGGGCGGGGCGGCGGCGCAGGAGAGGTGGGCGGGCGCTGGATGGGAGGCGGCGGCGCAGGAGAGGCGCAGGAGAGGTGGCGGCGCAGGAGAGGCGGGCGGCGCGAGGCGAGGCGGGCGGAGGCGGGCGGCGCTGGCAGCAAGGGGAGGCGACGGCGCGATGACGGCGCGGGCGATGGGGCGCTGGGAGGCGGCGGCGCTGGCGACGGGCGCGGGAGAGGCGCGGCAGGCGGCGGCGGGGAGAGGCGCGGCGGTGGTTTCCTGCTCGTGCGCTAAGTGGTGTAACACTTAGCGCACGAGCCCTTATTTTTTCGAAGTGACGAAGCAATGTCGGCGGTATATATGTATCGGCGGTATTAGACTAAACCGCCGATACAGAGGACACCAATATCGGCGGCTATATCTGAGACCGCCGACATTAATTCATCTGTGTCGGCGGCATCACCTAAGGCCCCCGACACTGAACCTGCCCCCCAGGCCCGCCTTCCCCATCGCTCCCCCCGGGCCCACGTCGCCATCGCGAGTTGCCAAGAGACTTCCTAGGATCATGCGATGGCTATGAGGCCACATTGGACCGGCGAGCGTCGTCTCCGCTCGAAGCCACCGGCAGCTTCCCTCACAACCCTAACGTCGTATCGGCTCTCGGGCTTGTACGAGGTTACCGTTCAAAAGGAAGTTGCTTGAGGCTTCGAGCCGAGACGCCGCCAGAGGTCCAATGAGGCCTCATGGCCATTGCATGGTCCTAGAAAGCCTCTTGGGACCTAGCGAAGGCGACGTGGGCCCGGGGGAACGACGGGGAAGGCGAGCCAGGAGGGGGCAAGGTCAGTGTCGGCGGCTATACCCGAGACCGCCGACATTGATTCATCTCTCGACGGCATCACCTAAGACCCCGACATCGAACTCGCTTCTGTGCCCGCCTTCCCGTCGCTCCCCGGCCCACGCCGCCATCGCGAGGTGCCAAGGACTTCCTAGGATCATGCGATGGCCATGAGGCCACATTGGACCGGCGAAGTCGTCTCCGCCGGGCCACCGGCAGCTTTCCTCACAACCCTAACGTCAGACGGCTCTCGGGCTTGTACGAGGTTACCGCTCAAAAGGAAGTTGCTTGAGGCTTGAGCCGAGACGCCGCCGCAGTCCAATGAGGCCTCATGGCCATTGCATGGTCCTAGAAAGCCTCTTGGGATCTAGCGGCGACGACGGGGGCCGGGAACGACGGGAAGGCGAGCCAGAGGGCGGGTCGGTCGTCGGCGGTTATACCCGAGGCCGCGACATTGATTCATCTCTCGGCGGCATCACCTAAGGCCCCGACATCAACTCGCCTCAGCCCGCCTTTCCCGTCGCTCCCCGGGCCCACGCCGCCATCGCGAGGTGCCAAGAGACTTCCTAGGATCATGCGGTGGCCATGAGGCCACATTGGACCGGCGAAGCGCCGTCTCGCTCGGGCCACCGGCAGCTTCCTCACAACCCTAACGTCAGACGGCTCTCGGGCTTGTACGAGGTTACCGCTCGAAGGAAGTTGCTTGAGGCTTCGAGCCGAGACTTCGCCGCAGTCCAATGAGGCCTC
This sequence comes from Raddia guianensis, assembly GCA_036346415.1. Taxonomy (NCBI): domain Eukaryota; kingdom Viridiplantae; phylum Streptophyta; class Magnoliopsida; order Poales; family Poaceae; genus Raddia; species Raddia guianensis. Next base: position 35,036,053 of record CM070534.1, read on the forward strand.
ATGGCCATGGCATGGTCCTAGAAAGCCTCTTGGGACCTAGCGAAGGCGACGGGCCCGGGAACGACGGGAAGGCGAGCCGAGAAGAAGGTCGGTCGGTCGGCGGCTATACTCGAGGCCGCCGACATTGATTCATCTTTCTCGGCGGCATCACCTAAGGCCCCGACATCAACTCCGCCTCTAGGCCCGCCTTCCCGTCGCTCCCCCGGCCCACGCCGCCATCGCGGTGCCAAGAGACTTTAGGATCATGCAATGGCCATGAGGCCACATTGACCGCGCGAGCGTCGCCTCCGCCGGCCACCGGCAGCCCTCACAACCCTAACGTCAGACGGCCTCGGCTTGTACGAGGTTACCGCTCAAAAGGAAGTTGCTTGAGGCTTCGAGCCGAGACGCCGCCGCAGTCCAATGAGGCCTCATGGCCATTGCATGGTCCTAGAAAGCCTCTTGGGACCTAGCGGCGGCGACGTGGCTCTGGAGAACGACGGAAGCGGGCTGTGGGCAGTTCAAGATCGGGGTCTAAGGTGATGCCGCCGATAGAGATGAATCAATATCGGCGGCCTAAGCTATAGCCGCCGATACTGACCCTGCCCCGTCCTGGCTCGCCTTCCCCGTCGTTCCCTAGGGCCACGTCGCCTTCGACAAAGTCGGGTATTATTTTAGCCGCCGACATAGTCTAATTGGCGGGAAACTAATTTGAATTTTCGGGAGGCGGGCGGTAGGGGGCCAATATTTGTCGGCGGTTATGCAAGAACCGCCGATAATTCCTCAAGCTATGTCGGCGGCATCTATTTCGCCGCCGATACTGTGTTGTCGGCGGCTCTTGGCCGCCGATAATAAGTTTTCTGGCCGCCCACATAGAGTGCGTTTCTAGTAGTGACTGTTTTAGTTATATAAATTGATACACTAACGAGCACATATACACTTTTCGAAAAAAAAAATACGCAACAAAATATCGACCAACTGATATTCATAGCTTGTTAACTAAGATAATCACACGTGGTTAAGATAATCCTACACTATATAGGCTCGTGCAGTTATACATGTACACGCAAGCTAACCATGTGCAATCTTTTAAGTAGCTTGTCCCTATCTTATGGATCCGAGACAAAGGCAAGAAGCTTATTTAGTCATTTATATATTTACAGCTTGGAAATGTATTCAACTCGATCAAATACATAATTTTACAAACTAACAAACAATTCATGTGCTTTTGCTTGTAGAGTTTTCTTTTCTTTATTTCTTTAATTTGCTCCACAATTTTAGGATATATGTCATCATTGTTCATGATTCACGACTGGGTCAGTGTCCAACAGGTGTTGTCATCAGCCGCATTTTCGCTAGGGCCATCAGGAATGTCAACGTTAAACCACTAGGCATTCTTACTTAAATCTCGATAAGTATTATCAATGACAATTTTTATACACATACTTATCGAGATTTTTCCCTTGAACTTTTCTACCGCTGCATTCCCGCAAGGGCACTTACGTCCAAACACGTGGCGAGTACCAAACCATTCCATGCCTTCTGATCAGGGTTCGAGTAGATCCCTTCAACTTTCCATTAATAATAATCGGGGTTTATCCAGAAAACCATTTTAACCCAATCAATATGCCAGGGGGATACCCAAAAAGAAATATAATTGCAATTAATAGTGGATTAGTTCTCGGAACTCGGAAATGATGGTAACATGGACGCGAGACCTCAATATTCAGGACGTACGGCTGTGCACGTAGCGTGTGTTCATGATTCAACCAGAAAAATGCAACGACAACAGGTGAAAGGAACCACTCGAGTATTTGTGTGTTTAAAGTGCTGGATTATACGAGGATGAATCAAGATATGAAGTCAACCGTACTTGATCTTTTTTTTTTTTCAACCATTACAGCTAGTCTCTCCTGGTTCTGTGCAATAGCAGGCCAAAAGAACAACGGGAATCTCCCTCTCACTCTCCCTCTTCTCTCGCTCTCATATTAAAATACCTAATTATCCAGGTCAAAATAATTTGTTGTGACAAAATATATATGTTGGTGCAAACGAAATGAAGGAAATGCCTAGTTGATGAGTGCAAGATTTTTCCTTTGAAAAATTCGCCACCGGAGTAGTCTGTTTGTGTAGTGCAGTTTTTAGAACTTGCTAATGCGATGATTCATATGCATGTTTGAGCTAAACTATGCATTGACTCAGTTTCAATCAGGTCGTTAATTACACAGTTTAGCTAAAAGGTTGACAGGGATTGGTCAGCACGACTGACCAAACTAACAGGAGTAATTAAGAGAGCATGTCCACCTCGCACTTTCCGATTGGGTATTCCTTGTTAAGAACTCTGAACCTAGTGATTACAAGTTGCCTTTTTCTGTTGCAAGGTTTGTGTCATTGGCTCATGGCAAACACTTCAATGATAATCTTGTTTTTTAAATAATTAACCTGATTTGATCTGTCAAGTATTAAATTATAGGGTTTACCTACGTGTTTGTGTCTGTTTCCATATGTTTTAAAAGGTCTTCTGTTTGTTTATTAATCACCAAGAAGACAAGATTTTTTATATACAAAATGTAATGTTTCGTGTACTGTATCTGGTGAAGGAGACAAGCTTTGTGCCAGACACTTGGCCGGTTTCCCAATCGAATAAGAATTCTAGAACATGTATTAAAGAAATTATGGATGTGGGAGGCACTACAGGTTGGATAATATTATGTGTTTGTTTTTTATTTTAGTTATCCAGTTTCATAGATGAGTTTGATTCAAACACATGTTCATTATTATATCTTGAGTTGACATATATAGTTCGTTGCAGGAGCAAACGTCACAATTCACAAATTTGGGTTAATATTCAGATTTTATACTCGTACGATTTTTTTTTGACTTTTATATGTGCTTAATTATCATTGATTTGCTCAAGCGGACGTGACGAAAACTCAAGACTTGGAACCATTGTCCATTTGGAATGTACCCGAAATACGATTCATTGCATTAGGCCTTTATATAACATAGTTAGTTCTACTGTTAAATGTTAAAATAGTGATCTGGATGACTCGAACCACATTGTGATACGCTGAACGTCTCCAGTCTCCACATTGAGGTCCTGAAGAAAACTGTGCTATGTCAACGAATTATCATTTGCCAATTATTTCAATTTGTTAACCAGTGCTACTAATATCTTCAGATTTTAAAATTTCCTAATCGTGAAGACTTTAGAACGTGCCTGTGAATGTCTAACCCAAGCTGACTAACAAAGGTCAAACTCCATTTTAAATCATTATAAGATATAGATACACTCGAAAGAGAGAGTTTAGATTCAGTGTTTCCACGAGGGAAACAAGCGTATCATTCATAACTTCTGTTTTGTGTTAAAAATCCTCCACCAACAATTTTAGGTGATGTACCAAAATACAGGTCAGAATTCGACAAAATTTGCATCCGGACATTTGACATCTGCAACTCAATGGTGACTGATGAGTGCTTACGAGTTTAAAAGCGAGCCTCAGCTATGAATGCTCGAGAGCAAGATACTTTGGAGAATTACAGCTACATCACATATGAGAAGATTTCGATCGAGCAGAACAATAGCTGCTAATCATTTTCCACCAAATCAAGTGATGTAACTCCCAACTGATACATGGTCGAATGCTAGTGAAATATATAATCTGCATGACAAATAATGTCATTCAGCGCCAGGAACGACCAAAAAATGTTCTGACCATTGCACAGATCAGTAATCCTCATTTTGCCATGTACCAGTTCATTTATGGAATTTAAAGGCCAAACATTAAGTCCATAACTTTGGACAGCACCGATTTTGTGGGTGAAGCAATAGCTCCAGAACCACCACGGCCACTCTCATTGGAGCTACCATTTGGCATTGAATTACTAGGCAAAGGTGCTAGTGCATTCCTGGTTGCAAAGCCAGTTGGTGCTACAGGTTGAGATGGAAATGGGACTGTTGCACTGTAGTTCTCATTGGTGTTCTCGTTCAGATAAGGTCGCTGCCATGGATCTACTTGCTTCACCCCAATGATAAGAACACTGTTCAACTGCTGACCATGCTTGGCGAGTGCTTTCTGTGCATCATACCGGCTCTAAAACATGTAGAAAAAGATTCAGTAAGTTCAGATAGATGCACAAAGAACAATGGAGTTTTACATTTTTTTAATCAAATGGAGCCAAATGATTATTTTTTGGCTTTAGATTATTATGGGCTAAGCAAAATGGCATGTTTTTTTCATATATTTAAGATCATATATTTAAATATATTCAAATGGAGCCAAATATTTAAATATATTTTAAGATCAAATGGCGCCAAATGATCCTTTATTTTTTCATGCAAATATATTCAACCGTACGGTTTTTTTTTATAATTAAGATCTTTTGACCTGTTAGCATGATTCAACTTAAGCATATAGTGAAGTCCCACGTAAGAACATTTTTGCTGGTAGGCTTAACATGTCAAGTGTTGTCTCACAGAATAACATAAATTTTGGGATCTGTTAGTAGAATATAATATCAATTTTGGGATCTGTTATAATGTAATATCAATGTTGGGCTCTGTTATAGTATAATAATGCAAAGAAACTTGTTCTATCAAAACATACAGGACAATCAAACTAAAAGAAATATTAATCCTTGTACTCATGTCGGCACTCCATGTGATAAATGATAATTTCCCAATAAGGAGGAGGAGATAAAGGAACCAATAACACAAAGTGAATCTCCATATGATAAATGATATGGCAGTATACTATGTGCACCAAATAACTGTTTTGCTTTCAGACTTAATTATGTTATTTGAAAAAAAAAGAAAAAAGGCTAGCAGGAAACAGGTGCAATTAACTGCTTACGTGATCACAGAATGTCCTAAAAAAGCAGGACATTAAAGGGTAAAAATAGGGAAGGAAAGGGACGCGCATAGTTTCAAAAGGAAAGAGCACATTATCAATGTCCTAAAGCATATAACAAAAATGCACCTGAATGGGCAAAAAATGGACATTATTCCGAGTGAAGATAAAGTGCATCTCCTACATCCACAATTGGACAATACAAAATGCGCTATAGGCCCAACAAGTTTATAATCAGTCCAGATCTAAATAATTTTTTAATATTTGAAGTAAAAGAAGGCTAAAAAGGACATCATTTCATTGTCTTTCTCCATGCCTATACAGTATAACAGATACATAATGAATTCTGGGCCAGGAAAATTTAAGTCTTTCAGAGGCCCTTGTAGACTTCAAATTTGGCCAATAGCCATTACTAGGTATCACTTCCATTAAACTTCCCTCTCCCTCCGACCCTCCCCCCTAGAAGCAGTCAGTTAATTTGGCACATGCAATTTCATCCAATCTTTTAAATTAATTTTTTGATCTCTCAAAAAAATATGTTCAGTATTAGTAGTAAACATGGACCTGGTATAAGATATTTTCACCAATGCTCAAACAGTTAGGTTGTCAATGTTTACCTGGTATAAGATATGCATCCAGTTCGCATCCCTTGGACCAGGAACATGTCTCAAGACTATCCCACATTTCTCAAATTCTCTTAGTACCAAATTGGTATCGCCAGGCAAAAATCTGGCAGAGAGAAACAGGAGGCATTATCAAAATGAAATACATCATCCCACAGACTAACACATTTGCATCTGGCTAGCAGAAGCAATCAGCATATTAAATCATATATACAAGAGTAGGCCTTTTTAGAGCAAGTATAGAGGATTAAACTTGATTTAAACAAATAATACAAGAAAAGAACACAACAATTATCTTAAGATATATTCATCGAAACCTCCCAATACGACAATATCAACCAAAGCCCAAAGCATATGCACTTGTTTCTTGATGCCCGAATGGTATGTATGACTGCCTAGTGCATGCAAAAATGTAAAATATAGATACAATTATATATTCAATCATCCACCAAAAGTTCTAAAGCTTTTTGAGAAGATTTTTAGGGTGCACTCAAAGCTCAAATGTTAACAGATTAATAAGTTTCCACCCAAAAATATATTATCTGTATGGACCAAGGTTTTCAAATCGTATAGTTAAGTCTCCTTGGGAGTTGGGACCGACTAAGCTGACTAGACAGCCAACTAGTTGGCTGCTCAGCCAGGCATTTAGGAATACACTTACACTGTTACTGAATGAACAACAGAACAAGTAGACTACTGAGTACTAACGAGTAAGCAAGCCACCAAGGTAAGTCGGAGGAAAAGGAAGATTCACTCATCTTCTCATAGATTGCAGACTGTAGACCGGCAGGTAGCGGCAACAGTAAATTGGCAGAGTGATGAATCGACTGATGCTGCCATGCAGCGTCAGCAACCAGGGAGGGAGGGAGAGGGATGAAGACGGACGGCTGATGGCTGCTCCAGGAGACCAGCGAGCAGGCTAATGGTAGCCTTCGCGGCGGCGAGCGTTTTGCTGGGCGGCGGCAGCGAGCGGGTATATAAATGTGTGTATATGTGTATGAGGCTTAGCTTGTATATGTGCGAGGCCTAGCTGTTCCTAGCCCATAGCCCATATATGTATGTAAACACTGCTACAGATGGAATGAAGGAGCTGTGCGAATTATTCCTCAAAAACTAAGACCACTCACTGGGGCTCTGTTGCTCTGCAGTCCGCACGTTTTATTCTAGGTGGAGGGGCAACTGGGTGCGTGGTGGGCTGTGGGCCATGGGCAGCTGGAAAAGTCACCAAATTGATGTGCGTGTTAGAAGTGGTGAAATGTGCAGCTTGTATTACTTGGGCCCAAATGGGCTAGTTTTATACATGTACAAGAGAGGGGAAATATGCACAAGAGCCCTTATACATGTTCTATTTTAACACCCCCCTCAAACTCATGGTGGGTCTACAACACTGAGTTTGGAGAGATGTACATCATGCTGCACTCTCGTCTGTGCCTTCGTGAAGAAGTCGGCAAGCTGAAGATTGGAAGGCACATACTGAAGAGCAACCACCTGTGCCTGCACCTGGGACCGAACATAGTTGGCATCAACTCCGATGTGCTTGGTGAGCTCATGTTTCACCGGATCACGAGCAATGCTGATGGCGCCAGTGCTGTCAGAGGAGACTGTAGTCGAAGTAGAGACAGACACTCCCAGGTCGGCTAGAAGCCACCGAAGCCACGTGACCTCAGCTGTCACGAAGGCCAAGGCACGAAGCTCAGCCTCAGTACTGGAGCGAGAAACAGCAGACTGGCGCTTGGTCTTCCAGGAGATCAGGGAAGAACCAAGGAAGACACAGTATGCTGAGACCGACTTGCGCTCCACAGCGTCTGAGTACGCCTGAAGCTGAAGAGAACTAGAGCTCGAGAAGAACAAGCGACGGTCAGCAGTGCCTCGAAGGTAGCGAAGGACACGAAGTAAGTGACCGTAGTGCACACTAGTGGGAGCAGCCATGAACTGGCGAAGGATGTGCACAGCGTGGGAGACATCCGGGCGAGTGATGCCAAGATAGACAAGGCTCCCAACTAGGTGACGGTAGCGAGTGGGGTCGTGAAGGGGAACCCCGTCAGTGGGTCGAAGCTGAAGGTGAAGCTCCATCGGGGTGTCAGCAGTGCGGTCGTCACCGAGGCAAGCACGAGCAAGGAGCTACTGAATGTACTTGCGCTGAGAAAGGTAAAAGCCCTCAGGTGTGGAGTCAACCTCAATCCCCAGAAAGTACCGAAGAGGTCCCAAATCGACATCCGAAATCGCCATCGAGACGGGTTTTGACAAAGGCAATGTACTCAGGATCATCTCCAGTGATGAGCATGTCATCCACGTAGAGGAGAAGAGTGCGACCCCGAGGAGAGGTGTGAACAAAGAGAGCATGGTCATGCGGACTCGGAACAAAACCAGCGGCCGGTGACAACCGAGGCAAAACGCCAAACCAAGCACGAGGGCTCTGCTTCAGCCGTAGAGAAGCGGCGAAGGCGACAGACATGACCACCTCTCCTTCCGCAGCGTCCAGGGAGACCACGCCGCCGCAGCAGTAGACCCGCCGCCCGTCTGTCCAGGCTCGTGAGCCCGCCCGCTGTCGCCTCGTGGCGGCGTCTCTGCAAGCCTACGCCTCACGCCGGCGCTTTCCCGCGTCCAGATCTCCTTCGTCGCCCGGCGCCACCCCAAGCACTTGGGAGACCTTCGTCGCCCGGCACCTCTTCTATCTCTGCGGGGTCAAGCTGTCTTGGGTGATTTCTCTTCCCCGCCGACACCACCACCTCTGAGATCTCTCGCCGGTCCAGCACACTGTCATGGCGACTCCCTCTCGTGTGCTTGGCCCGGTTGCCCTGCCGCCACGATCCATTCGATGGCTCCAACTTCCGCGAGTGGTCCACCTCTCCGTGTGTGCTCGACACCAGCCGCCACTTAGGGCCATCTCACCGTGCTCTCGCTTCTCGGCGCTTCTGCCGTCCCCAAGTCTGCCTCGGCCAGTGCCGATGGTCACCGGTACCATTGCCGCCAGAGTTTCACGAAAGCTGCTTCGAGACGTACACGGCTGCTGCTCACAGCTTGGAGGACTGGCGTGCTTCTGAGGCTCGCGCTATTGCTGCCCTTGTTAGCATCATGCGCACGGACCTGGCCCTGGACTTCGTCTCTCTCGCGTCCGCTCTGATACCATGTTAGAAGTGGTGAAATGTGCAGCTTGTATTACTTGGACCCAAATGGGCTAGTTTTATACATGTACAAGAGAGGGGAAATATGCACAAGAGCCCCTATACATGTTCTATTTTAACAGTGTGGACAACTAATTCCAGATGGCTAATCGTGATTAAGCGATGATTAGACGTCTAGCTGCCAGACTAGCTTGCCTGGTCAAGTTGATTTGCCTAGTCGTATGCTACGCAGCGACTGGACGGCTAATCGCCAATTAGACGACAACTTGAAATCACTGGGATGGACACATTCACAAATGAGAAAAAAAGGCAAGAATAGAAAATCATTCCTTGGGAAGAAATCAATCCGTTGCTTCCTCTAACACAGTTTTAGCACAATATGATTTAAGGCACAATGAATCAACAAAATACAAATCTACTGCACATATCATACCATAAGGAAAACAAACAAATAGCCATAATATTTAGCAAGGTTCCTAAGGCATCGCCTAGGTGGTAAGGCGATTCACCGGGCTAGGCGTCGATGCTGCCACGGCCGTGCACCATATGGCGTCTGCCTTACTCCGTAAGGCGTCGCCTAGGCTTCATATGGCGTCCTTGTAGCGCCTTAAAGGTTGAGGCGGCCGCCATATGCTCTCACGGGAAGGGAATTGGGGAGGACCGAGAGCGGGGAGAGGATTAGGGACAGCGGGAAGAAGCCCGCGCGTATAGAGAGAAGAGAGAGAACACGTCTTTGCTCCGGCCACCTCATCCCCATCCGCCGGCCACCTCTGGACCCTCCGCCGCCGAGCTGGCGAGCTCTGCTCCCCCCGCAGCGCCGCCGCCCACCTCTGCTCCCTCCGCCATCGAGCTCTGCTCCCTCCGCCGCTGAGCTCTCTAGTCCAGAGCCCCCGGCTTCCTCCTGCACACCCTCCATCTCCAGTCCCGGGCTCCGCTCTAGGTACAATCACAATTGGAAAGGAGGGAATGTGTTGTACACTTCAAGAATAGAGAGTAACAAGATATGTATGTCCTGCTGAATTTTTGGGATTAGGATGTGTATGGCGTCGCCTCGCCGCGCGCCTTAAGCACCTAGGAAGCTGGAAGGTGGTGCAATGCCACACCTCGCCTTGCCGCCTTAAGAACCTTGATATTTAGTCATATATACTAGAAGTACAGAGAAATCATGTATTAATCAAAACTTGTAGCTGAAGCCTAACACGAAAATGATTTTTTTATAAAAGATAAATATAGCACCTCTTCCTCGACCCAGTTTGGGATGACTCTGTTATGACAACTACTAACTACACCTTCAGAAGTAGTTGTTGTCAAACTACAATAGATGCATGCATGAAGTTGTGGAAAATTCATCATTCACCATTCACCAATGCTAAAAAAAAGTCTTCATTCAGGATGTTAGTCTGATTTGGTCAAACAAATTGGTGGAACAAGATAAGCCAATGTGGTCTACAAATTTAGGTCCTGTTCTTTTCAGCTTAACAGCTTAATGACTTATCTACGTTTTAAAAAAAACAAATGATTTGAGTTTTTTAGTCCATTTTTTCGATGTTTTGAAGGTGGGTCCTAACGCTTTAAAAAGCAAGTCAAACGAAATGGATCCGAATCTCAAGACTACCTTGAGAAGCTTTCGAAATTCAGTTATTTCAACCGTTCAGCTGTTCAGCCGTACAGATCAGCTCAAAGGAACAGGGCTTTAATTAGGGGAAGAGAGTCAGAGACAAGAGTAATAGTACTGCATCCCAAAATGATATTTTTGCTACAAAATCTTTTTGGCATGCTAAATAACAATTAAATTCTTGGTATCTACTCTTCACCTTTTTGACCATACTAGCCTATTAGATTATCTGGCATCAGTTCAAGCAGAAAGTGGATACAGTTTTAGAAATCTCTTCGTGACAGATAGGTGATATTGCAAATATTGGCTTTAATGTCATAAATTAATTATTATTTGACAACTGCATAAGCGCAGCTCTACATGGTTCTCTCTGATAAAATATAATAATTACAACCACACAAGGCAGAATTACCTGCATAAGCTGATCAACTACCCAAACATTCCCTTTAATCTACTACAACATCAAACATACACAACTATACAAACCCAACCCCGCAATTTCAATCACAAATTAAAAAACTGGCCCTATTGAATTAGCACGCGGTAAGATCACATACCCAAAAACGGTGACCCACTCCTCCTCATCGACCCGGCCAGTAGTGGGTACCGAATCCCTTGGCATTTCCGGCCGCGCAACCTCCCTGGGCGGCGGCAGCGTGATCAGCGTCACCACCTGCTGCTGCCCTGACGCCGTCGTCGGGGACTGCTGCTGCTGCTGCTGCTGCTGCACCACGCCATCCACAGGGGAACCTTCCCTAGCCTTCTCCTCCCTCGAGGCGGACCACCACGCCACGGGGGCCGGGGAGCCGTTGGAGCGGAGCGGGGAGGAGAAGAGGCCGGCGCGAGCTGGCGGAGGCGACGGGGTCGTGGTTTCCTGCGGAGGGGTGGGCGGCCGCGGGGATGGCGAGTGGTGGGAGAGGTCGTCGAGCGAGAGCAGCGGCGGAGGCGGAGGCGGCGGCGGGGTGGTGGCCTGGCCGTCGCGGCGCAGGGAGGCCGGGGGCAGGCGGACGGACGAGGACACTGGGGAGGAGAGGTCCCGCAGGAACGGCGGGTGGTGACGCCGGTGCTCCGGCCTTACGGCGCTCATCGCGGCGGCGGCGCCGAGCAGCCGCAGCAGCAAGCAGCGAAGTGGAGAAACCCTAGGAGAAGTGGAGAACCAGCGAGTGTGAGTGAAGAACGACGCTGAGTACACGGACAGGTGGGGCCAATGATGAAATTTACTCCCCCGAAGACGTATTTTGATAATACGCGAAGTTAGTATGGACGCGTAGGTCTCTGCGGGTTATCAAACCGTTGCCAAGACGGCCTAAGGCCATCCTCAATGCAAGACGCTTGAAATTAGATCTTGGGGTGTAACATCACCAAGACCAGATAAAAAACTTTTCTTTCCAACGCATCACAACTTTCGGAGGTCTTATAAACTATAACTATCTTATTAGCATCTGGACCAGACGCTTTAATCTCTAATGGCCAGTGCCGAGCGTGTAACATAAAAATTACAATCAACTAGGTAGCATCCGCACATCCGCATGCTAGAACTGTAAAAAAATTTGGCAAGACCGGTAGAATGGACGCCAATCTGGCATCTTCTCTCTTCTCTAAGCACCTCTATTTGCTGATGTGGAAAAAAAAACCGGTTTTTCTCTCTAAGCATCTACTTAAGCATCTGCATTGGAGATGGCCTGAGTAGAGTCGAATATGGAGGTTGCGACGGCGACGGAGGCGTCGGCGCCGGCGGCGAGCGGCGGGGCGGGGCGGCGGAGCCACCCATTCCCTTGGCTCGACGCGGCCATCTCCGAGCCCTTCTACTTCCTCCACCTCCTCGCCTTCTTCTCCTACTTCGCGGCCCGCACTGCGGCGTCCTCGGCCGGCGACGGCGGCGAGCTCAACGGCCGCCTCCTCCGGAAGGTGAGGCTTACTGGTCCCCGCATATCGGTCCGGATCGTCCCGTTCGGGTGGTGCTTGAACTGTTTTGGCTCATGCAGATCTGTTTCTGCGTGTGTATTTTTGCAGGAGATCCAGGCGGTGCTCGTGTTCCTGGTGCTCTTCGTCGTGAAGGTGTGATGTTTAATGACCAATTGGCCATTGCTGTTTACGTAATTTTTGCACCGAGTACTGTACTACCTGTACTAGAGTTGACAATTACACTGGCCAGGTTGGACTAGGGAATAGTGTGAGAAAGCGATCTGAAAATATCGAATTTCTGTGCTATGCAAATGTGGGTGTAGTGGTACAATGTGTTAGATATAATCCTGACATTTACTAGAAGATACTCCCTCTGTTCCAAATTGTAGTTCACTATTGACTTTTGAATATTCTATTTGACCACTAGTCTTATTAAAAAAATATATGTAAATATTATTTATTTTGTTACTATTTGTTTTATCATTAAACATAATTTAAGCATGACTTATACTTTTGCATGTTTGCATTAATTTTTTTGAATCAGACGAATGGTCAAAAGGCGTGTCCAAAAAGTCAATAGTGAACTACAATTTGGAACGGAGGGAGTAGTAGAAAGAGTTGGTAGTTGATAGATGAATGGAGATGCTAGTAGCGTCTAGAATATTTCAGTTCTGTTATTAATGGATAGTAGATACTAGAAGCAGTTCGCTGTTACTATGACTCAAATATTAATAGTTAGTTGTAGAATGTTTTGGATATATGGGCTGAACTAAGGTCAGTTCAGCTTAGGATACAAATAGAAACATGTAGGAGCACATGTAAGCAAACTAAGGACTAGTTCAATAAATACTGCAGCTGTGAGCCTCAATTGCTTTCTAAGTGAACATTAGTGAGAGATCTTGTGAGAGTTTTGCTTCCTATTTGTGTGAGCTCCTAGATCAACATGATGCTTATTGCTCGGTATGTGGTGTCAATTTAGATTTTTAAAAAAATTTACACACTCGGGATCGGTTGCAACGCATGGGAACAATGTCAGATTTGAGTTAACCGGATTCTAGGTCATTGGGTGGATTTTTATTGGAGTGGAGTTATATATGTCTTGTTAGTAAATTTAGATTGCTATGCAGTTTGTAAGTTTGAGACATACTGATCCAACAAGAAATCAAATGTAATAAATTTTACATTCTGGTAGGATGATTTTTTAAAAAAAAAAATTTGCAGTGTCGTATGCCCATGTAGTTTTTTGCGTAAGAGAAAATTGATTATCTTCTCTTCCAAAGAATGGTTGTATATCATTTGCTACACCCCAAGTACAGAAATGTAGATTTGTGCAACTCTGAAGATTGAACGCTTCACACTATTCCATTTTAGCCATTTAAATGTATTTTTTCCTTTTTTTCATGTTTCCCTATGCAAGATGATCAGAATATCTTTTCAACTCGACAAATATCATATGGGTTGTGCGTATGATAAGACCGCACCTAACTACCTCATCATGTTGGCTTAATTAAAATATTTGGCTGATGCTCCTTAATTATGAAGGACTGACAACGAACCAAACATGCAACTGGAAGAAAAAAAGTATGCAAACCATGTTACTATTAGTTTCAATTCTCCTCTGATATAAATAGCAGATAGCACAGCTATTACACACATTTGAGTGTCATACCCATAATTTCACTTTACATTCAAATTTTAATCATACATTGATAGTTAAAGTTTGGAGCAAAATATTAATAATTTCAATTTCTTAAACAGATACCGTTCGAGAAAACATTGCTTTCATTATACAAATGCAATCCTCACTAAGAAGACAAAAAAAATCAATAAACAAGACAGTTTTCTCCAACACAGACATGCTGGATTTTTAAATCCATATCATGAAAGCACCTTACACCTTCTTGACAAATTTGATCTCATTGTTGGTTCAGACGAGTGCAAGCCAATTACTGTTAGTCTGGTTGGTAGGGGTGTTCTGGTCATTTTGTGCTGGGGAAATTGAAAAAATGGTGGGAAATGCATCTAAATGACCAAATGGCTTATGTAATGTGGTCAGACTTTGGAATAGGAAATGCTAAATAACCATAACCATTTTTTAAAGCGGCAAATAATTGATTTCTGTTTATTGTGGGTCACTTCCTAACATATTGCATGTACACAAAGAAACCCACATTCTTTTTATATTTTTGTTGTTGGAAATAGATAATTTTGTTATGGTGAAACATAACATTGAAAAATATAATATTACATTTATATGTTATAGTGAATAGCACAACATATTTAGGAATACTAACCGAACTATGAAAGTTATGTTTTGCTTTGGTCCAACTGTCCAAAAAAATTGCCTTATGTAGGGGGAATTATCAATTTCTTCATACTCTTTTTATGGTTACGTTTTGTCATACATGTACCTTGGGGGATTAGCAGAATACTTGATTTATTGGGTTACAACAACAACAACAACAACAACAAAGCCTTTAAATCCCAAGCAAGTTGGGGTAGGCTAGAGTTGAAACCCAAAACAAACCGCTAAAAAGGGGAAGGGGAAAAGAAACAAGAAGGACGAGGGTTTAAAAAGTTTTTGAAAAGAAGCACAAGGAAGAGCCTAGTCGTGGCTCAGTGCGTGGATAGCTGCTTTCCAAGCACTTCTACCCAAGGCTAACTCTCTTGCTATATTCCAATCTTTTAGGTCCTCTTAACCGCCTCCTCCTGTGTCAAGTTTGGCCGACCCTACCTCTCTTCACATCATTATTCCACCTTATGATTCCGCTTATGCACCGGTGCCTCTGGAGGTCTTCGTTGCACATGCCCAAACCATCTTAGTCGATGTTGCACAAGCTTTTCTTCAATTGGGGCTACCCCTAGTCGATCCCGTATCTCATCGTTTCGAACTCGGTCCATCCTTGTATGCCCACAAATCCAACGCAACATACGCATCTCGGCGACACTTAATTGTTGAACATGTCTTCATTTATTGGGTTACAAGAATATTAAAAATTGAATTTTAGTTGTCTTCTACAAAGTAGATGGTGGGAGGGTGTATCATGTGGATTGAAAGAAAACTTGACTATGTGATGTTAGGAGAACATTAAAAGTTCAATTTTAATTGAGAGTTTCCTACAAAGTGTTAGCCTACCCCAACTTCGTTGGGACCTAAAGGCTTTGTTGTTATTGCTGCTGCTGTTGTTGTGGAGGGTGGGAGAGGAGATTGTATTTTTGAGCCCTGAATCATTTAAATTGAATGGAAAATATGAAGATATTTATATGTTTTGCTAATAAATTTATGTAATGCTTAGCAGATTGTGAAAGAGGAAAACTGGGAAGCATTCATTGCTGACACATTGCTCTATGCAAAGGTGCGTTGATATGGAATGGCTCTGTTCTCTTATCCTGTGATTCATTGACTCATGAAATAATCAATCATGATTTCTGGTTCTATTTCCTAGTATGGCAACTCGGTAGGGTGGAACTTAGATTACTAGAATCATCGTAGTTAATTGCTACACTTAATATTGTTGATTATCTCGGCCTGACTCCTTGAAGTTCCCGCTTTGCTTTGTAGGGCTTATTGTTGGCAGTTACTTTGGTCATCAATTATTGGCTGACCCTTTGCTACTTGTTGGGATTTGTTGGTATGTTTTTGTTTATCTTCGGGTGGTATTATTTTGTTTACTTGTTTATGAAGAGAAAGGGAGAATAACTGAGGGATTTTGTGCCCCCTCAACCCCCCCCCCTCCCCCAAAAATAATAATAATAATAATAATTTATTAAACAAGTCTTGCAGAACGTAATACTGTTCAATTTTTTTGGTGGAGGCAGCGGATCCGTCGATTTTCTCTAATTAAAACTAATCTTTGATATAACATACAAGCGTCAATGATAACTAACATATTTCAATCTCTTTAAGTAGATTGATGCAAATACGAACTATAGCCTCATGACCTTGTCCGGCGTAGCTTACCTGGATCACCAGTGCTGTCTGACAGTATTCTTTGGGGTGCAATTTCATGCTAATTTGAACTGCTACTTTTTTATCTTTTTTTTTTAAAAAAAAACTTTTGAACTTTTCATAACAGATTAACAGGTGTTTTTTTCCCTGCAGTTATATATGCCGTGTCTCAACAACCACCTTATGATGGTCTGGGTATGTCTATGTTTCACTTGTCTATATTAGTCACTTAATCATGGATGAATACAGATAGACTTGTACTCTCGTCTCATCTTGACATGAGTGTGTACATGTAATAGTTCTAAAATAGTTCAGAGCTCATTATTGCCAAAAAGAAGGTTGGGATCTGTTAAATCTAAAGAGTGAGTGCTGTGATTTTAGTTTGTACTACTAGTGTTTTTTCTCTTTATACTTGATGTGATCTTTCGCTGCTTGCCTTGAATAGAATTTTCTTCCTGTGTTCCATGAGACTGAAATTGTCGGGAGCTAACTACAAGATGGTGACATTGCAAAGTTAAGGGAGTTACAGGAAAATTGGCTGAAAATGAGTCATAAAAATTGGAGGAGGATTGTTTGTAGACAAAATGCATGGCATAAACTTTCAAACAAAGACAATCATGAGTAATTATTACCTATGAATTGAATAAATTTACGCCCACATATAGCTGTTATGATCTCAATCCTTGAAGCATGTAGATGGGCGATGGCAGCAAGGGGCTACCAGCGCTATAGATGGAAAAGAAGAAGAAGGCAACAAGAGATAAGATATCTTTTATTGCTTAACCTTTGATGTGGCCGAACAAGCCCTTATATAGGGTCGGCTTACAAGATAAAACAGTCTAACAGATTAATTAACTCATAAAGAGATAAGATACAGATTAATTAACTAGCTGAGTCCGGATCGGATGGGTTTAGCCCATCCGCATCACTTGGCTGCCTACGGCTCCTGGAATAAGTCAGGCCGAACCTGACATCTCCCCCGTCCTCTGGAAACAGCGCGTCCTCGAGCTGGAAATGCGGATAGCGCTGAAGGAAAAGAGAAACATCCATCCAAGAAGTGTCGATGGCGGGTGAATCCTCCCACCGAACCAGCACTTGACGAATCCCACGAACGATACGTCCTTTTAAAACAGCAGATGGCCGAGGTAGGACACGACCATGTTCCAATAGTGGTAATGTAGGCGGATCAGCAGGTGGAGAGCCATGGAATTTCTTGAGAACGCCGACATGGAAGACGTTATGAATACGAGCAGTGGGTGGAAGCTGAAGACGATATGCCACAGAGCCAATCCGTTCAGCGATGCGATATGGACCATAAAAACGTGGACTGAGTTTACCCCGGTTTACTGGCAAGGAAGCCACCAAACGATGAAGGAGACGAAGCCAAACCCAATCACCTACCACAAACTCCACCGGTCGATGACTACGATCATAAAACTCCTTGCCATGTTCTTGAGCTTGAAGAAGACGATCACGAATGTCGGCAAGAAAAGCATCTCGGTCCAGTAACATGGCATCAATAGCTGGTACACGAGCATCCCCCTTAGTATAGGAACGAATAGAAGGTGGGTCCCGACCATAAACCACCTTAAAGGGGTCTCCCGCAATGAGGACTGATAAGATGTATTATAGCAATATTCAGCCCAAGGAAGCCAACGGCCATTGACGAGGGGCGATCACCGGTGAGACAAATAAGAAATACATGGCAATGACCTTGTTAGCCGCCTCGATTGACCATCGGATTGGGGATGATAAGCGAGCTCATGCACAATTTAATACCGCCAACTTAAACAATTCTTGCCAAAAATTGCTAGTAAAGACCACATCTCATCACTAACAATAGAAGAAGGAATGCCATGGAGCTTGACAATGTTATCGAAGAATAGCCGGTGATCAAGACGCAGATATATGGGTGTGACAACGGAATAAAATGGGCATACTTGAAAATCTGTCCACAACTGTTAAAATCATAGATTTACCACCAACCTTGGGTAACCCTTCCATGAAATCCAAGGCGATGTCACTCCAAGGCTGGACCGCACCTCCAACGGTTGAAGAAGGCCAGCTGGATGAAGATGTTCAGTTTTGTTTTGTCTGGCGACCACATGAACGGATATAATTCTGAACATGAAAACGAACCCGAGGAACATGAAAATCAGCCCTTACTCGCTGAATTGTTTTCAGACACCTTCATGGCCCAAATCATGAGCGAGACTTCAGAATAGAAAGGATATGGGAGAAGTCTCCGCACATATACTCGAGAACCATACAAAATCAACCCATCCCTTACCGACCAAGGCGCTGGATGACGCCCTTCCTCAACATCAGTCCGGAGAGTGCACCACTGGTCATCCTTTAACAAGGATTCGCGAAGCTCAACAAAGAATGGCAATGATGGTGCTGAGATGGCATGTAATGCTGCTGATTCCATTGGAGTACTCTCACCATCACGACGAGAAAGTGCATCCGCGACCACATTCAATCGTCCTGGCCGATATTCCACGATAAAATCATACCCAACCAACTTGCTAACCCACTGGTGCTGAGGGATAGTAGATAACCGCTGATCAAGAAGATATTTCAAGCTATAATGGTCAGTACGAACCGTAAAAGGGCGACCCCAAAGATAAGGCCTCCAGTGACGGACAGCTTGAACCAATCCAATAAGCTCCTGCTCATAGGCTGCCAACTTGGCATGGCGTGGAGCAATTGGGCGACTAAAGAAAGCGAGCGGCCCGCTTCCCTGATGAAGAACAGCACCAATTCCGGAACCGGAAGCGTCACATTCAACAATAAAAGAAGTGCCGAAGCTAGGCAACTGAAGAACTGGTGCAGTGGTAAGGACATTACGCAGGTATCAAAAGCCAATTGAGCTTCATCTCGTCTAAGTAAAGCCTCACGACGCAGAAGCTTAGTGAGGGTGCCGCTATCGCTCCATAATCCTTGATGAACTGCGATAATAGCTCGCAAGACCAAGGAAATCATGAACAGCGCGGACCGACGAAGGTCGTGGCCATTGCTGTATAGCATCCACCTTATGTTGATCCATGGCAACACCTGAAGCCGAGACCACGTGGCCGAGATAGGAGACTGACGAGGTACCAAAAGAACACTTAGACTTTTTGAGAACAAGATGGTGACGCCGTAAAGCCTGGAACACCTCCCGCAGATGGCACAAATGCTCAGCCCATGAGGAGCTATAAATGAGTATGTCGTCAAAGAAGACGAGAACAAAACGGCGCAAGAACGGTCCCAATATGTCATTCATAAGGGCTTGAAAGGTTGATGGCGCGTTAGTGAGTCCAAAAGGCATAACCAAAAACTCAAAGTGGCCCTGATGTGTGCGGAAAGCCGTTTTGTGAATGTCATCGGCATGCATTCGCACTTGATGATATCCAGCGAAGGTCCAGCTTGGTAAAGAATTTAGCGCCGCGCAGTTCATCCAATAACTCCTCGACCACTGGAATAGGGAACTTATCCTTGATAGTTTGCTTGTTAAGAGCGCGATAGTCCACACAAAATCGCCATGTACCATCCTTCTTGGGAACAAGAAGGACTGGAGAAGAAAATGCTGAGGTACTTTGCTGAATTGTGCCTTGGTGCAACATCTCTTGACACTGTCGTTCCAATTCATCTTTTTGAACCTGCGGATATCGGTATGGATGAACTGCTACCGCATCTGTACCTTGTTTGAGGTGGATGCAGTGATCATAAGGCCGTGTAGGTGGCAGCCCTTGTGGTTCCTTGAATAGATCCTCAAATTCCTCGAGCAGCAAAGGTAGCAAGTCACTGGTGTCTGTGGTAGCCATGTGATGAAGAGAAGCTGTAGTTGGCTGTCCATGTAGAGTTACCAGCGCATCTCCTTGCCAAAATGACATAGTAAGGCGGCGAAGTCCCATGTAATCGGTCCTAACGTAGCCAGCCACTGGACACCCAAAACCATTTGTAGTCCAGCCAAAGGAATAGAATAACAGTCCAGTGAAAAACACTCGGACCCTATCCGGAGGGGCACCGAACGGCAGATTCCAGCGCTGTGAATGGCATCCCCATTGGCTACTGCAACACGCATGGGGTGTGAAGTACGCTGGATAGGAATCTGGAGCTCTTCACGCACGGTGTCATCCAAGAAATTGTTAGTTGAGCCGGAGTCAATCAAGGCCCGAAGACGGCGATCACCCACCTCAACTTCCACGCTCATGGTTCTGCCGGTGTGGATGCCAGTGAGCGCATTCAATGAAATGGCGGGTTGCACCTCCTCTGAGTCATTGGCGCTGTCCTCTAAGTCTTCGATCAAATCCAAGAAAAACAGCTTCTTGCACACATGACCGGGGACGTATTTATCATCACAGTTAAAGCATAGGCCTAACTTCCGCCGTTCATCCATCCGAGCTCTAGTGAGTTGCTTAATCATACGGCCCCTTCTTGTCCTGCTGCTCCCTCGACCATCGGTGCAGATGAGGATATTGGTGGCTTAGGATTGGGCGTAGTCTTGGTCGCCGTGGGCTGTTTGCCCATGAGTCAGACGAGGGCCTTGGTGTCTTCCTTCTCCATCTGCTTCGGTCTTCAAGACGCGCAAGGTTCATGGCGTCGGCCAAAGAAGAGGGCCCGCCATCTCCACTTGTGACCCTAAAGCTCGGATAGCCTGCGTAAACATCTCAATGTGGAGATCGTTGGGCGATCAAGACGAGGCAGCAAGGCTTGAAATTTCGCTTGATAGTCGCGACGGATCCCGACTGTGTTAATTTCTTGAGCTCCTTCAGCTTGTTGCGCCGTGCGGGAGGGCCAAAGCGGAGATTCAACAGATCTTTGAAGCCTCCCCACCGGAGCCCCTTCCTCATCTTCGACCAACAGATACCACTCTTGTGCGCCGTCGACCAGATGGTAGGATGCGATCATCACCTTGTCCGCAGCCGGTGTGCGATGTGCTCTGAAGAAACGGTCACAGCGATTCAGCCAAGATAACGGATCTGCTGTTCCGTCGTAGGTGGCGAAGACCATCCTCATGTACTTGGGCGGCATCGACGATTCGTCTCCCCGCTCTGTCTGGGCCGCTTCAGCGTGCGAAGGCTTAACTGCCTTCTCCTTCCACCGAGCCACCGAGGCGCCGTCTGGGTCCTCGAGCAGCGCCATCCGGTGATCATGCCGCTCCAGTCGGGTGTTTAGGGTGGCAAGCTGTCCCATGAACGCATCTCCGGCGGACTGTAGATTGGCAATATTCTTGTCGTTCACGGCGAACTTCTCGTGCATCATCTCCGTCAGATTGCTTACTGCCGCCATAATTTGGGCGTTGGTGAAACTGGAAGCATCGTCGGTCGCCATGCCGAGCGGCGACTGAGCTCTGATACCAAGTTGTTATGATCTCAATCCTTGAAGCATGTAGATGGGCGATGGCAGCAAGGGGCTACCAGCGCTATAGATGGAAAAGAAGAAGAAGGCAACAAGAGATAAGATATCTTTTATTGCTTAACCTTTGATGTGGCCGAACAAGCCCTTATATAGGGTCGGCTTACAAGATAAAACAGTCTAACAGATTAATTAACTCATAAAGAGATAAGATACAGATTAATTAACTAGCTGAGTCCGGATCGGATGGGTTTAGCCCATCCGCATCACTTGGCTGCCTACGGCGCCTGGAATAAGTCAGGCCGAACCTGACAATAGCTTTTAGTGCAACAGCAGTGCTTCTTTTATTATGTGAGTGCTAGTCTTTTCCTATATCAGTAATTTATTGAGTCAATGCCTTTGCCTCATTTTCTACTCTAATACCAAATATCACTGCAGTTTCCTTTTATGTTGGACTGATGATATATTATACATTTAATTTTTTGTTTAGGTCATTCAAATCATTTGACCCCATTGCAACTGGAAGGCCTACTAACCGAAGAACCTACAACACGATTTTGGCTGGTGATTTGTTTTACATGTTCGTCATATTTTTCTCCTTTTCAATCACCTGCAAAAATTTGGTTCCTGCTTGCCTTTTCTTTTGAGCAAAACTTCTAGGTACATTTTACTTATCTCACTCTATTTTATTTGTTCAATTTTTAGTACCTTCATTGGGTGGGGATCTAAGCATAATTTGCTTGGTGTTTGATTTTAACTAGAGATTGTTTTCTAATTTTAACAGGTTGAATTTCGAACTTCTTTTTCAGCGACATGTATACAAGCAAGCAGTATTCTGCCTGAACTCTCTAACATGTACATATTTCTTATTAAAGTTCTCTCTTTATATAAGTATTTTTAAATTTTTTGCAAGTAATATATAATCTATTACAATTAGCAATATATCCTGCTGAGAGCTTGAGATATGGCTTAGAGCATGAGATGTTCACACTTCACAGCATAGCTCATTTTTCAATTCTTTTGATTGTTCATATCCTATCAATGCAGATACTCCAACAAGAACATTTCTTTTGGAATAATTGATCTTGGGCATTTCCCAAATGCTGCAGCAAAGTTTGGAATATCTATGTGGGGTAATTTTTTTATAGTTTTACTCCTCTATTAACTATACTATATTCTACTTGTTTTAAAGTGCCTCTGTTTCAGGTTGTACATAGTTTAGAATTAAGGGGCTGTGTTCAGAATATTCTTATTTTGTTTCTTTCCAAAAAGTCACATTCTCTTGGTTGAATTTCATTGAAACAGATCATCTTCCCACTTATATACTGTTTGACAAGGCAACTGAAGTTGCTCGGTTCCCAGAAATCTCAAGTGAATCAAAAGTATTTGTGCCGAAACTTACTAAGGTTTTGTTCAGCACTTTCTTATCTTTCTTGTGAATCATGATTGAAGTATGTTGTATCATATTTCCTTTTTTTTTTAGAAACTGATGATTTTACATATTTTTGGAGTACTGTTGTTCGTATCAACCTGTCGTGTTGCAGGATTCTAATATTTATGTGTTATTTACGCGATAAGATGCATAAAAGAGACATTATTTTTGGAGATATAAGAAACAAAAATTCTAATGGACGGTATATCGTTGCAACGTATAGTTGTTTCACGTGCTGTTTCATGTGTTTGATGTGTGTTGTGTTTAATCATTGTTTCGTGCGATGTTTTATGAGTGTTTTATATATTTCACACGCTATTTCCCACAGTTCACATGAAACATCTATACCATTCCAACGGTATACCATCCGCTAGCAACCTCTCTATAAGAAAATTAGGACTTGGTGTTAGGAACTATTAAGACTACATTATGTTTGTTTAAAGAGATCCATTTTTCAAAATTTTAACATTTTTTATGTGCCTGATTATTTCAATCGAGGGAAACAGATAACCCTAGCTATTGATAACAAAAGAGAAGTTATTGGGATTTGGGATCTGACTTTGGGGGAACAATATCTCCCCATTAAATAAAGGAGAAATTAGGTATACGCCATCAATAGATCCCCTGATTTTTAATTAAATACCACTGAAAGGGTGTGCCACTTAGAAAAAATATCATTCTGTTAAGAGTCCGTTAGTCGCTTGTGTTTTGGGGTGTTGAGATGAAGTAATGACACTGATTACTGAAATATCCCCTATCCAATTAAGTTAACATATGATCCCCTCTCCCGGTTTGATTCTGCGTCTGCATCCTCGTTCAGGACAATTGAACAACTTAGTTTTGATCTAATTCCAGGTTCAACTTCTTCATCTACATGTTCATGACTGATACTCCATTACTAGGACAAAGACAATATGCAATACAATCTTACACGCCAGTTCCCTTTCGTTTTAGTTTTGACAAACCATCCAGGTTGGTTATCTGGCATTGTACTTCAACCAAAGTACTAAGTACTGGCGTGATAAACATGTTGAATTCACCAATGATAGAACTACTGAAACTTCAGTTAGCTATCCAGTCTTCATCAATAACCCAAGTGTGAAACTCAACTGTATCAAGTACTAATGCTGTGGTCCACCTTTGTGGTGTTGCTTTTACAAGCGATGGTTAATATCATGCTTATATCTTTCTTGCAGAAACTTCTCTGCCAGCACTTCGATCTTGACAGGCGACTGATTGAATACCTATCTAGATGTAAGTCAGCTGGAGATGACTTTCACTGTCCTTTTCATTTCACCGTCTAAAGAACACCTGTTAACCAAATGCAACCTGTCGTAGGATCCATCATCTATCCCAGCTGTCTCCAAAGGAGGGTGCCAATTCCTTTTTGTCAATGGACCAGATGGCTGAACCTGACAGTTGTGCAGCAGCGATCACTTCAGGGGGTATCTTGAAGCTTGTTTTATGCGATGAGTTTTCCTCTGCCCGTCCAATCCAAGGCCAGTACGCTTTGTGGGGGGAGAAATATGTTTTTTACATCTTACTATCTGTCAGTTCTTGAATTATGGAATGTTACTGCTCCTGTAGAGATCTTGTAATGATTTGCCAACTATGCTTTGCACCGCGGTAGTGGTCAATTCAGACAACATTCAATTCCACAGAGCAGTGTGTCTCGGAATTTGTTCCTTTAAGTGGTGGTGGCCTTCACGGTAGGTCTTCCTGGCTCCCCTGCAATTTCATTTAATTATCTGCCATGCCTGATGCCTTTTTCTTACCAATTAAACCTTAAATATGTGCTTAGTGCTCATTGATAACCTTGATTAAAACCCAATGCATTGCATTTGGCCACCACCATTATCAAGTGGAGGAAAAGTGGGATTTTGGTGGTATTGTTAACAAAAGCTGGCTGCCCAGTAAAAGGAGGGATTGGTGATGGGGTTAGAATATAACACAAAAGCTGGGTTTGTTGGGTGTTCAAAGGAGATGGGGTTTGATAAGGTCACCAGAGAAGGAATTGTTCTGCAAATCTGGGGAGGCCAAATAGGTGCATGGGATGGGTGATTAGCTTAGAATAACACAAAAGGTGTGCATATCCAGGCCATGACACGTCAGACCCAAGTTAGTGGTTGGTAGTGGGATAGGACAAGCTCTAGCTTTTTAGCTTTGGCCATCTTTTCATTTTTCTTATGTTTGCAACACAGAGTATCTCTCCTTAGAGAGAGAGGGCAAAAAAAATTATGGTGTAGTATCTCTTTTTGAGTTTTGATTTGAGAGAAAGTAAGTGTGGCTTTGACAAGTGCCATGTGGACCAGTATTGAGTAGTGGGTTGGCTTGCAGCTGTCATCAAGCTGCTAGCCTGCAGCCTCTTTCTGGTTTGGTCGACCATGTATGATGTCATTGCAAGTTATACAGGTGGGAAATAATAAATAAGCTTGCAATGTCAATTCATTTAAATTAAAATTCAGACAGAAATGTGTTCTACTGCCTTCTAGTTAGATTCTGGATATCTCGGGAAAGGAGGAATGCAGAGTTTAGTAAGGGTTGTGACACTGAAAAAACAAGCTACGTTTCCTCCAGAAATTATTTGGACTTGGAGAAAACGACTTAAAATAAACAATAGGAGATTGTTTGGAATATAGAAATTTAGTAGAAAGTGATTCTATGTTCGTAGGATTGAAAAATTCCGCTTGTTTTGGAAAGGTCCTAAACCATGCTTGTTTGAAATTTATCTGCAAAATCATGGTCATGCTGGCCACCAAATAGAATATCAATATTAGAAATGAAACATCGCAGCGTTTTATGAAAATGTCACAAATATCTTGTCTAAACTAACTGAAATAACTTTCCGATTAACATACATGGTTTGTACACCAATAATTAGGAACTGAAAGGTGATACAATATTTCTTTAGTCAGTGTGTTTGATCTTGCGCCACAATTGTTGTTTTTAACTTCTCAGTTCTGTGGCCTACCTATCTTAGGTTTTATCTATTTGTTTAACTTTGCCCAAATTGTGGCCGTTATGTTTTTACGACACCTAACTTGTGTCAACCTCAGCCGTGAACATGCATGTGATATGTCCTCGTCTACTTCAAATTGTTCGACCCCCTTTACTAATAAGGTCTATTAGAAATACATGAGTTCTTTAAAATAAAAGATAGGAGCTCTGTCAATTCATTCAAATAGAAAAAATACAGAAAAAAGTATGTTCGGCGCCAAGCGCGTACAACATCGCAACACAACGCTGCCAACCGGCCTAAAGTCAAATTATCTTAGGACGACTGGGAAATAGCACTAAACAAGCAGAGGATAAAATTAAAGATGCTGGTTTTTCCTTGTTCAACTCCTATATCATCATGTGGTGGTGAGGAAGACTCTCTTCTACAACACAGTCCAACGCTTGTACCTAGAGAAAAAACAACACAGCCCATGAATCGAGCCAAACAGCGCACCGAGATGAACACGATAGCCCACACAGACCAACTCACTCGGCCTCGAAGATCAATCAAGTAGACCCAACCTAGCGCATCGCACAAACGATGACTCTCAAGCTATCTGGCAGAGACACTACAGGGCAACCCAAGCATAAGAGGACCACAAATGATGCATTCAACAATGAAGCGACGACAAGGTCGCCGTCGCAACTCGATCACAACAGGGTTTTCACTCGAAGACGAGGAAGTGCCAACAAAGGTGCCTCCAGGAAGAAAAACATCAAAGGGAAGGTGTCATCACCGCCGGCCCAAAAGGGCAATGCTTTCGCATAGCACCCCTTGCTTCAACACTGTGTTGTAAAGGGAAGTAGAGTTGCAAGAAGGAATTGTAGCCGTCAAACATTGCCAAAGCGTCCACCACCAAAGAACGCCGGTATCGTCGCCCTCATAGTCGCCCTAACGTCATGTGGCTTCCATAGGAGGGTGCGCGGGAGCCATGCAGGAGCATCGACTTCGCCGCGCCACTTGCGTAGGGACAGACACGAGATCTCATCCGATGAGACCGGCCACACCACCACTGAGACTAGGCACCCCACGACCAAAGTCGAAACGCCCCAGGCATCTGATGGCCAAGCACACGACACGACGATCAAAGATTCAACTGCCGGATCTGGGTGCCCCATCGTCGTAACTGAACCCTCCAACCAGAACACCTTCGTCACCCAAAGATGGGGACAACAAGGATGCAATGGTAAGAGGGTTTGCGTGTAGACGAGGGGAAGTCGGTGGGGGTGAAGGCCCGCCGTCGAAGGAAACCTAGCGCCGGATCTGGAAGCACCCACTAAATCCGAACTAGTAGGAGTAGCCCTAGACGATGCCACCACGATGCCATAGTAGCGAAAAAACTGGAAAGGAAAAGAAAGAGGAAGGGGAAGGGGGTGGGGGGGTGGACGACAGTGACAACGGCGAGGTGGGCGGGGTGGCGAGCTTTTGGTGTTAGCGGTGAGGTCACCCTCCAGTCACCACTAAAGCGGGCGACTCGTGTTGTATGGGACCGGTTTGCCCTTAGAGGAGTGGATGTCACAACCCCGGCTTCACCGGGATCTACCCATGATCCATTGCTAGTCCTAGAGATCAATACTAGCAACTCATGAGCGTCTTGAGTCGAGCATCACAACATAATCATCATAACTAAGAAAATATTATAACAAGTGCAAAAGCAATTGTACCACAACTACTTATTACAATAGTTTTCATAACTCCATATAGTAATAATATTCAGAGTAGCGGAAATCCAAATGATATGCAAAAATAAATATGATGATGCTCTCTAATCCAACCCTTAAGACGATAGCTAGTCTTCCGCAAAGTCCGGCACAGAATCCTCCTGGTCCTGCAGGCAAACCGGAACCCAATCTTCTCCTGAACAAATATATCTGTGGTTTGTATAGTGAGTACACGGCTACCCAGCAAGAATCCTTATATATGAATGCACGGGTATAACAAGAACATGATGGTTAATTTGCATAAACACATATTCTAGTCAAGATTTATTAAAGTGTTGCGAAAACATTTGTTGAACAATTAATAAGATGAATAGATTCCCAAGATAACAAACAAAGCTCGGCTTCAAAAGCCCCTCTGCAAAACTGCACAAGCCTCGAATACTCAAAACCAAAACCATCCCATCAGGTTATTATTTAACACATGAGACTACCATGTACGGCCTACCTCCCCTCCCATAACCGTGGGAACGGCTATCATGATAGTTTTAACTCTGCAGAGTGTAGCACACTTTACCCATAAGCCGAGTGATACTTTTTCGTCTTAGCTCTTCCTTAGAAGCCTAGAACAAGTAACAATACAAGGCGATTCATTAGTTCCCTCTGTTAACACCGATACCCCCTCTAAGGTTTAGACACTCGGGTCCCCCTCTTGAGCTAACGGACCGCAGCCCGATCTTTTCAAAGTAAAGTGTGTTAACAGTCTTCCCTAACTACTAAGCCAGGACTAGCACATGTTGGCCGACATGCTAATGCTAGCACTTATGGTTGCGCTTGTATGGTTTGGCCGGATAAGCACACGTCCAAAGTCCTTAGACCAAGGTGATTACCTCCACACAGTCCTCATTCCACAAAACCACCCGACTTGCCACCTTTAGTCAACACACGCCACGTAGGTTTTAGTTTATTAGGTTAAAGTAATTCAGCATCTCCAATCATACCAAGTCACAAGAATAATTAAATGATGAATAACCTAACAACTAATAACCCACGAGCACTAGAATTTATGCACAAGGATAGGCTAGGAATAATAAATAAGGCAGCAATAAATGGCTAATTCACAGGGTCAATGACACAGTGTGAATATAGGTTTCTACCCTTCCCATCATTTTATGCATGAGAAAAGTAAATAAAAACAATAAAAGGGTGAGTTTTGTAAATTGGGAGAGCAAGATGCAACTATCTTGCCTTGGTAGTACTCAGCGTCTTGCGGACCACCTTCTCGAAACTCCGGGAACCTCCGGACAATCTACACGTATATGCATATGTGCAAGAAATAGCAAAACAATCAACAGAACATATAGCTCAGTAATATATATAAAATTCTAGGGGATTTATGAAAAATAATGGCTCTGGAATCATCTAATTTGGAGTTCGGATGCTCCCAGAATAATTCCTGAAAGTTTAGGATAAATCAGAAATTCCAGAAAATAAATAAACCGGCTTAACCGACGAAAAACCGGTCGAACCGGCGGATCACGCGGTGACCCGGCCGCGCAAGCAAAGGGGACACGCTGCAAGCAAGACAGATTGGCGGTCGGCGCGCGTGCGATGGCGCTTGACGCGTAACCAACGCGGGCGCTTGGCGGCGACGACGCTGCTTAATTACGCTGGCGGCGCCGATAAGCGGCGCCGCGACGCTGGCGGAAAAGGTATGCGCGGTGGCGGCGGCGGCGAAGAATGCGGCGGATGACGCGTGGCGCCACGTGGCGCGAGGCGAGACGGGCGTGGCGTCGGCCGATGCTGCGTTGACGCGACGCGGTACGGGCGGCAAATGGCGGATGTGGCGACGTGGGGCTGGTTGGCGCGGCATATGGGCGGCAGCAGACGGACAATGAGGTGACCGGCGGCGATGACGGCGGCGACGGCGGCTCCAAATTACGGCGAACTTCGGCGATTTGTATCTCCCTCGTTTCTTGGCTAAATTGGACGATCCATATATCCATCTTGACCGTCTCGACGAGATCTACAACATGGCACCATTTAATCTTGAGTTTGGTCAAGGCACAGAGAGGGATCTGTAGAAAAGGGTTTCGGTGGGGAGGATTTTTGACGGCTAGGGTTTGGGACTTGAGGGATTTCGTGATGAGAACTTGGGACAGAGGTCTTGGAGGTAGGTTTATATAGTGCCAAGGACGACCAGGGCTGGGCCTTGGGCTAAGAAGTGTTGGGTTAGGACTCGAATTCTAATCCGGGTAGAATTCAGATAGGCTGCGGGCTTGTTTAACAAGAAAACAGAGTTTTCCTTGCTGGATTGGGCTGAAATTTGGAGGGTTGCTTGATGATGGCTTTAAAGAAGTACTGGAATTTTTCTAGAATTTTCCTAAAGGGTTTCCTAGGGTTTTGGCTTTAAACCTAATTAAAAGTAATTTAAACTAGGGTTTTGTATATAACAATTCCCTTTTATTTAATTTTAATGTTTTTAAAAATACAAGTGACATACGACAAAATAGAGGATGTCACAGTGGAGCCACATACTTTTAGAAAATACATTGAGTACTTCCGCTGAAAAGAGAATTTTTATCACAATTGTGACTGCGAATGAAACATGCATTTAACTCATCAAATCTAACAAACACAACAGGCGATAAAAATGCGGTAATCTTGGTCGTCGACGAAATAAACCCAACATCTGTCAACTAAGCTGCCTCCTGTAGCCAACCAAAAAAAGAAGAGAAAAGCATGCCCATCTGCTTGCCCATACCGGTAACAAAAAAAAAAAAAAAGGAGGGGGGAAAGTAAAAGAGGAAAAGCCTGGGCGAATTTTTTTACCGTCGCCGCAGCGTGATACGGAAACGGAATCAGGCATGGCGGGCGGGCGCCCAAGATGCGGATCAGCGCCTCCCCTTCCTGTGCGTCCGCACAACCCGACCCGGTCGATGCATCCCAGATTCCCAATTCCCCAACCCATGCTCTGCTCCCTCCCCTTCGTGCCACTCCAAAATCCGAGCCAAAGATAATCTGCCTCGCCTCTCCAATCTCGAGGAAAATTCTCTTCTTCTCACACTCCACGGCACGCTTTTTTTTTTTTCAAATATCATCAGCCAAATGGCAGAGGGTGAAATCAAATAGTAGGGAGTAGCAGCAAATTCTGCTGGTTGGGGAGAAGAAGTTAGGCCAAAACGTGCGGTGGAATTGATTTTTTTTTTTTTGGCTGTTTTTGCCTGCCTGTGCTTCTGAACAGGCCCACATGTATCTTTCAGATGTTAGTTTCATTGGAAATGCCGAAATGGGGTCCTTTTTTTAAAAAAAAAAAAATAGTAGCAGTAGTAGTAACAGAAAATGAAGCGCCTGGGTTATAGAGTTGAAACAAATGGTGGTTTATTAGTCGCTTTCAGGGGGAACGTTTCTTTTTTAATTTTTGCTATAGTAGAAACGATTGAGGTGGTCCACGTTTTTGCACGGCTAGATTTGTTTCTGCATATAGAATTTATTTCTAACTCATAATCTATCTCTAATATATTAGATCGGATTTTGAATTTATCTCTAATATATTATATCAGCTTTATTAGAATTTAATCTAAATTTCTGATATTTTCTTTTAATCTGAGCCGCATAGATCTTTTATTTTATCATGATTTATGTGAGAATTTCTTTGATTAATTTAGGCCGTTATAATTCGAACCTACCGTTGATCGAACAACTGAAATAATCATATTATATCATCTTTAATATTTAATCCGAATTTCTAATATTTTTCTTTTAATTTAAGTCTTTATAATCCGGCCCCACAAAAAAATAGCGGCATAGATCTTTTTTTCTTGATTTATGTGAGAATTTCATTGATTGATCTAGGCCGTTATAATTTGGTCCCACCGTTGATTAGGGGCGGAAATGGTACGGATATTATCCGACCGACCGACCGAATTGATCGGATAATGATTTGGATAGTTTTATGGATATTCGACTATTTTTATGGATAAGGATATGGATATGGATAATTTGGCGTTGATATGGATACGAATACAGAGCACTGATTATTCGATGGATAAGGAATATCCGAGTTTTTGTTCGGATAAAATCCGAATATAAAATATGGATATTATCCGAATGTATTTTTGAAATTTTTTGAATGTATTTCTACATTTTTTTATTGATAGTTTCCTAACTTTAAATTTTATTTTTTGAATTTTTAAATCTAGACTAAGTTAATAATATTCGTATATAGACTTTCTAATGTTTTGTTTTTACTAATGTTATAAATTTCAACTTTAAAATTTAAATTTTGGCCATATTTTGTTAAAATTTGTAACGGGTTTTCAAAAATTAATTTTAACTATTCGACTAACAAAACCGCATCCTTGTCTTATCCGATCTGTATTAGCTCCTTATTCGTAACTGATATTATGTAGTATTATTCTAATTTGTATCCATATTCGACATATTCGTATTCGAATATGTATATGGTAAAAAATACAGATACAGATATGGATAGAACGATATCCGATATTATCCGATCCGATCACATCCCTACCATTGAACGAACGGCTGAAATAATCTGGGTGATGCGGACTAACGTGGTGGCT
The DNA here is from genome assembly GCA_036346415.1 of Raddia guianensis. Classification (NCBI taxonomy): domain Eukaryota; kingdom Viridiplantae; phylum Streptophyta; class Magnoliopsida; order Poales; family Poaceae; genus Raddia; species Raddia guianensis. Next base: position 35,068,116 of record CM070534.1, read on the forward strand.
CCGTTAATTATATAGATATTCTAGATAGATAGATAGATCGATCGATCAGGGGAAGCAACTCGTTCAAGGGGTCAATAAAATTACGCAAATCCATGAGAAATATGTGCGAATTTGTTTATGGGATCGAGAATTCACGCCCAGGCCAGAGGAATGTCTTGAGCACAACGCTAGTAGAAATATTAAAAGGAGAGCAAAAAGAAAAAGGGAAAGGGATTCCTGTAAGCTCTGCTAAATTTTTATTTTTATTGTTTCCTCCTCTGTGTGTGTGACGGCAAAAAGGAAAAGATACAGATTGTATTCTACCGATAGAATAAAAGGAAAATAAAAGAGAAAAGCTTCGAATCTCCTAAAGCATGTGCAGAAAGCTTTCAATTATTTGCGTAAACTAGGATCAGTCCATCGTTAAGCGTCGACTATAATTTATTTAGGGTATCTTTAAGTCGCATTTACACTCACTTCCATTAATTATTCCGAGTAGCAATCACAGAAAAATGCAACTGCAAAATAATTCCCAAGTTAAAGGAAACACACAGGTACCTTTGATCATAAAATGCATGAAAGTACTATAAAAATGCATAATTAACTAATCGATCAACCTAGGAGGCTGTCATTATGCTGTGTCTGGCAACAACACCCGAGTTAAGATGATAAAGGACACAAATTCCCTGAGTTCTTAATTTATATTATATGCTGTATATATCCCTTCTAACCTGAAACTTACGTACTGTCCATTTAGAACCTAGAATTTGAAGGGGAAAAAAAAATATGTTCTACGGCTTATAAATCATAGCTTTCAAAAGGTGTGCTTGTTTCTACGAGCCAAACGCTTTAGTTTTCTGAAATTATTTTTAAAATAGAAAAATTAACTCAACATATATTAATCAATGAGAACCGTTGTATTCGCTCTAATATTCATGTCGTAGAGGCCGCAAAGAAAGATCCAAGTTCTTTACATACATGTAACTACTCCCTCCGTTTCAAATTGTAGTTTACTGTTGACTTTTAGATATTCTATTTGACCATTTGTATTATTAAAAAATATATGTAAATATTATTTATTTTGTTGTGATTTGTTTTATCATTAAACATACTTTAAGCATGACTTTTTTTTTCATGTTTGCACTAATTTTTTAAATAAGATGAATGGTCACAAGACGTCTTCAAAAGTTAACAGTGAACTACAATTTGAAACGGAGGTAGTACATGTATAACGTGGAAAATCTATATTGGTTGTTGTAGGACTCAAACCAACTACTTCCTATAATCCCAAAAATTTTGGATATTGATTGTGTATAAAAGTCTACATAGTTATGATAGTATTATAGAAGTGTTTTCGAGACGGATGCAGACATATGATTTTCGTTTGTGCAATCCAAATAATTCAAAATATTTTATTAATAAAGTTTTAAAATTTTGACTCAGGGGAAGCCATGTGTTAGAACCAGATGGAGCACACGAGACGCTATCATAAACTCTCAAAGTTAACATTTACGTTAAATTAGCATAGTTGGAAATGCACGCTAAACAGAAATAAAATCACAGTTGCATGTGGATAGTACAAAAATAAATCACAAATTAGCAGACGGCGGGACGGAGTTGGAGGAGGCAGCACGGAACTTTCCTTTTCCAAATTTATTAGTAACAGCATCGCAGAAGCAGGATCAGTGTAGTGTCTTCTTTAAACAAGGAGGAGGAGGAGGAGGAGGAGGAGGAAGAATAACAATCAAGAGGTGGTAGTAGCCTCGTCGTCGTCGCCGTCGTCGTCGTCCCGAGACCACCAAGAGGAAATTAAGCGGCACGGCCCTCCTTGTGCTTGGCGATGTCCGGGCATTAGAGGAAGCCGGCACCGGCGCTCCGGCCACCGATCCTCCCCATGCGACCCACATGCCACATGCCGGCCTCCTCCTCCACTTCCTCACCCCGCCAATGGCCGCCTGCCACCACCACCACCACCACCACCCCTGCCTAGAGCAGTGCCACTGCTACACCTTATAGCTAGCTAGCCGCGGTACGTCGAGGGAGCAATGGTGACGGCGGCGGCGGCGGCTGCGATGGACGCGAGCAAGTACGTGAGGTACACGCCGGAGCAGGTGGAGGCGCTGGAGCGGCTGTACTACGAGTGCCCGAAGCCGAGCTCGCTGCGGCGGCAGCAGCTGGTGCGCGAGTGCCCCGCGCTGGCCGCCGTCGACCCCAAGCAGATCAAGGTGTGGTTCCAGAACCGCCGGTGCCGGGAGAAGCAGCGCAAGGAGTCGTCGCGCCTGCAGGCGCTCAACCGCAAGCTCACCGCCATGAACAAGCTCCTCATGGAGGAGAACGACCGCCTCCAGAAGCAGGTCTCCACCCTCGTCCACCAGAACGGCTACTACCGCCACCACACGCACGCCGTACGTCCCCCTCCTTCTCCGGCGACGAGCTCTGCTCCTTCTTCTTCTTCACTACAGAAGGCTCACGAGTCACGCCTTTCCTCCTCCTCCTCCTCCACCAATCTTGCCGTTGCAGGCGGGGCTGGCCACCACGGACACCAGCTGCGAGTCGGTTGTCACGAGCGGCCACGGCCAGCACAACGCCGTGGCGGCGGCGGCGGCGCCGCCGCAGCCGCCGCGCGACGCGAGCCCCGCTGGGTACGCACGCCACTCCACCCTACTCGGCCGTCTTCTTCTTCCTCGCTTTTCTCTCGGCCTCACTGCTTCTGCAGGTTGATGTCCATCGCCGAGGAGACATTGACGGAGTTTCTGTCCAAGGCCACCGGAACCGCCGTCGAGTGGGTCCAGATGCCTGGGATGAAGGTCCATCTCCTCCCCCGATTCCCCGTCCATTTTTTCATCAAGAAATTGCTGCATAGTTTGCTTTGCTCAATGTTTCTTGGCTTCTTGCCATTGCTCACCTGCAGCCTGGTCCGGATTCCATTGGAATCATCGCCATCTCGCATGGCTGCGCCGGCGTCGCCGCTCGAGCTTGCGGCCTCGTAAGCATGGAGCCTGCCAAAGTAAGCTCCTTTAATTGGTTTTCATTTTTAAATATATTTTGAGAAGCTCGTGCTGTTCCTGAACCCTGATCGATCGATTCATCAGGTTGCCGAGATCCTCAAGGATCGGCCGCTGTGGCTGCGCGATTGCCGGTCCATGGAAGTAGTGAACGTGCTCCCTGCCGGCAGCAATGGCACCATCGAGCTGCTCTACATGCAGGTATCAATCGAATTTTTACAGCTACGAGACACGCATTTCTCCATATATATATGATCATATCATGAGCTTGAGATTTGATTTCGTTGTCAGCTCTACGCCCCGACGACGCTGGCGCCAGCCCGGGACTTCTGGCTGCTGCGGTACACCTCCATTCTTGACGATGGCAGCTTAGTGGTGAGCTTTTACTGAGCACCAGACGTTCATGCACGTCCAATTAGTATCATAGTGAATCTCAAAAGAAAAGAAGCATCATAGTGTGTCAGTGTGTCTGTGCCGGCTTCCTGATTGTTCTTGCTCTGAATCAAGGTATGTGAAAGATCACTCAGTAGCAAGCAAGGAGGCCCAAGCATGCCACTTGTGCAGCCGTTCGTCAGGGGCGAGATGCTTCCTAGTGGGTTCTTGATCAGGCCTAGCGATGGTGGAGGCAGCGTGATCCACATCGTTGATCATTTGGACATGGAGGTAATGACAATTCAGCAACTGACAACACCCTGCATGTTCTTCAGTAAGCTCATCACTATTCAGTCACAGAAATCTAAGCCCTTTTGTGCTCGTCGCAGCCTTGGAGCGTGCCTGAGGTTGTGAGGCCACTGTATGAGTCTTCTGCCATGGTTGTCCAGAAGATGTCAATGGCGGTACAGTAGCATGGGCCAAAAAAAAAATTTCTTGTTGATATTGTATGAATATTAAATTTTGGACTGATTTTAGTCCTGTAAATCCAGGCTTTGCGCTATCTCAGGCAGGTTGGGCATGAAGATACTCACTCTGTGATCACCGGATGGGGAAGGCAGCCTGCAGCTTTGCGCGCCCTGAGCCAAAAGCTCACCAGGTTGGGTTCTTAAACAGCAACAAGCAGAAAGCAGATGATTCTTGGCAATTTGCATGTTTTTTTTTTTTTGAACGAACGGGGCAGGCGCTCTGCCATTTCATTAAGGAGAAGAGAACTGTACACTGTACTAGGACCTAGCCACGGCAATTTGCATGTGAATATAAAAGTGTAGCTAACTTTCAAATTTTCAGGGGTTTTAATGAAGCTCTCAATGGGCTTGTCGATGATGGATGGTCTGCGATTGAGAGTGACGGGGTGGACGATGTTTGCATCTCTGTGAACTCATCCCCGAGCAAAGTGATTGGCTGCGACACAACATTCAGTAATGGACTTCCAATTGTCAGTACCGGTGTTCTTTGTGCGAAGGCGTCGATGCTGTTGCAGGTTTCCTTCATTCCATAGCTCGAAGTTTGTTCTGGGAAGTGTTCATTCATATCATCATATGCCAAAAAAAATTACATAAATTCTGCTCATGTTCGTCAGGATGTTTCTCCACCGTCGCTCCTGCGGTTTATGCGGGAGCACCGGTCGCAGTGGGCTGACAGCAATCTAGACGAGTTCTTTGCCTCGGCAATGAGACCTAATTTCTGCAGTTTACCCATGTCTCGCCTCGGAGGATTCAGTGGTCAGGTCATACTTCCTTTGGCGCACACGTTTGATCCTGAAGAGGTAAGCTCCTGCTCTACTGCAAATTGCTATATTCCTTGCATCTCTGTACTATAAAAATAAGGGGAAGTGTATCTCCTATGTTTTGATCAATGATCACACTGTTTGTCATTGCAGTTCCTTGAGGTTATCAAATTAGGCAATGGTAGTAACTATCAGGATGCTCTCATGCATCGCGACCTGTTCCTCGTGCAGGTAACATTTACTTTTTCACGCCATTTTTAGGCTTCTGTAATTGAGAGGATTTTCACTTTGGATCATTTTCAGTTCTCCACTTTAAAGCAAATAGCCTTATTCATGTAATTTTTTTAAGCAATAGACTCATGTAACTCTGTCATTTTGTTCAACTGACCTTTGGGAATCTGATCCTTTTGTAACAAGACGTGCTCTGGGTTGAAATTGGCAGATGTACAACGGAGTGGACGAGAGCACCGTAGGAACCTCTTCAGAACTCATCTTTGCACCCATTGATGCATCGTTCAGTGATGACTCTCCACTCCTGCCTTCCGGGTTCCGCATAATTCCAATCGATTCTCCTCTTGTAAGCCCCATCTCACCAATACCACTGGATATAGCATTTCAGACTGAACTACCAAAGAACCCAAGTTTAATTCAGTCTCCATGCGTCTCCCCAGGACACATGTACTCCCAACTGCACACTGGACCTCGCCTCTACCCTTGAAGTCGGAACACCGCGAAGCAGGATAGGCGGCGGCGGTGGCGGCGGCGGCGGTTCTGGCAATGGCGCCGGTGCCAGCTCGAAGGCCGTGATGACAATCGCGTTTCAGTTTGCGTTCGAGAGCCACCTGCAAGACAGCGTCGCGGCCATGGCGCGTCAGTACATGCGCAGCATCATCTCGTCTGTTCAGAGGATAGCTCTGGCGCTCTCGTCGTCGCGCATCGCTTCCCGTGCCGCCGTCGCTCTCGCGCCTGCTGGTCCAGAGGCAGCCACGCTCTCCCGGTGGATCTGCCAGAGCTACAGGTTCGTGGTTTTGCAGTGGCTGCAATACCAGTTCATGCTTGACTACTTACTGTTGCATTTTACCAGCTCTGATGCCGCCCTGCTTATTACATGCAGATTTCATTTTGGGGCTGAACTTATCAAGCCTGCAGATGCCAATGCCAGTGAGTCGGTCCTCAAGGCCCTCTGGCATCATGCCAGCGCTGTACTCTGCTGCTCTCTGAAGGTTTGCTCCATCTTTTTGTCACAACCTCGTCGTCGTTGCACGCCGAGGATTTGTTATCTGAACTTGCGCGGTAGACTTTCTGAACCTTGCAACTTTCTTGGAAATTCGTTCACAAGAAAGTACGCGCTGAATGCCCAAAAAACGCCGTGTAGCATGTTTGCGCAGTGAAGCTTTGATCAATCCTGTGAATATTCTGATAAAGTGCGTTGTGTTATGCCTGGAAAAGTGGGCGCATGGTGACATAACATTCAGGCATTAGTGAGCACTCCTTTTTCAGAAGCATGGAAGCATGCTAAGCTAAGCTAGTGTTCATGGTAGGAGTGTAGGTCTGCTCCATGGCTTACTTTGAGCAAACAACACAGAGCTTCTTTCCCCATCAATCCATGGCCACGTACACATTAGGGCAAGCTTCATATCATCTAGAGATATCTAATAGACAACTTCTTTAATAGATTAGTTACAACATCGTCCCTACAAAATAATATGGGCTCATATGTAATATGATGGATGTATCTTGTAATCCATTATAGATTGACTCTCCTCCTTCTGTCCACGTAAGCAAAAAGATAAGGCGGGATCTTTAAAGGTAGCTGATTTAGTATTATTGGAAATGTCGTTAGCATTCTGCAGTCAAAACAGCATGCCACATCCTGAAACAATCATTTCCCCTGGATTATAACCATTTGCTGACTCTGTCATGAAACATTTTTTTTTATTCAGGCCATGGCGGTGTTCACATTCGCAAACCAGTGCGGCCTGGACATGCTCGAGACAACTCTGGTGGCGCTTCAAGACATCACCCTGGAGAAAGTCTTTGACGATCAAGGAAGGAAGAACCTGTGCACAGAGCTCCCCAGCATCATGGAGCAGGTATCTTTTTTCTTCAGTGCTACACTACACACACAGGCTGAAACTAATACCTGACTGCCGTGTCTGAAGAATCTAACTAGAACAATAGACAATTACATGAAATACATCATGTTTTGAAGTCGTATAATTTGGATAAATTTGTTAGTTGATGTGTGTTTGGGGTGGTGTGCATTGGCAGGGGTTCGCCTGCATCCAGGGCGGGGGAGGATGTGTGTCGAGCATGGGCAGGGCGGTGTCGTTTGAGAAGGCGCTGGCGTGGAAGGTGATCGACGACGACAGCAACGCCCACTGCATCTGCTTCATGTTCATTAACTGGTTTTTTGTCTGATTGTTACTGTTATATCATGTGCAAATTGGATTAGGATGAGTTAATACCCTGTGGAATGTACAATGGTCAAACCTTGGCATGGACTGGTTGTGTAAGAGACAGTGGCGAGGCTCTTGGTTTTCTTTCTTCGGTTCTTAACCTTTTTTTTTTTTTTTGCATGGAACACAGCCGGTACTGTTAGTTAGATTTTCTAGACAATCAAAATTACATTATGGCCTTCATTTGCCATACATTTCCTCAGAAGGTTTGGCGTGCCGTATGATTGCGTCTAGAGAGGATGTTGGTGCAAGCCGTCTGAGAATCTAGGTTAGGCGGTCCGGTGGATCGTCCGGGGTGTCCAACGATTGGTTCCAAAGAGTGTTTGCATTTTATAACTCCTCATTCGTAGGACGGTTCCCTGCAGGATGGTTGCATCCAGAGAGGGTGCTGTTGCAAGCCATCTAGGCCTGATGATCCAGCAGATCGTCCGAGGTGTTGGACGATTCTATCAAGAGAGGTGCTTTTAGGGCGTGTAGCGCCATATGTGTAGCACCCCAACCCAACTGGGCTCGGAATATTACTAACTCTACAAAAAAATTACTAATTTCGTCAGAATCTCCCATAAATTACACTAATTCATACATAACAATTAACAAATAGATGCACAAGTATAATCATCCATCAACATCCGGTACGTAATCAACGGTAACCCCAAACCTACTCATGGGTCCATCCCAACAAAGGCCAATACCATCTACCAATTAACCATTACCTCTAAGGACGGTAACAAAGTCATTAAACAAGGAACAAACCAATTATTCAGCAAACGGAATAAACATAAGTCTCCACACAAAACATGAATAATAAATGGTTCTCTAATCAGTTTAGGTACAGATAACTAAATTTTTGAAATTCAGCAATTAGTTTAAGGTATGAGTGTGCTTGTGCCAAAAGGGACTGTGCTACGAACCCCCCATGTATGTCGCCTTTAGAGATCGGAGAGTACTCAACAAAGTATATGTATAAACAATTAGAACAACAAATTCACAACAAGAAATCCATTAATCCTCATATCACGAAAAAATCCACTCTGTTATCTGTCCCTGCAATGCAATGCACATGCGTCTATACTGTGAGCTCATACCGGTATAGCTAGGTGCACACCCGTCAATGTGACACCTTGCCTGTCCTATGAAGGGCGGGGACCAAATACTTCACTCCCGTGAAGTGCCTATCAAGTAGGACTTCAGAGCATTTCGGACTAGTCACTTCTGACTTTCTCACCGAGCTCATCGGACGAGTCAAAAGTTACTTTCTCACCGACCTGGCTCATATGCACATGATGCAAAATACTCCTCTGCCATACATTCATCACATAATTTCATCATATAACAGTAAACATTAGGATACTCAATTAAATCATCCACAAATTAAGATCAAGAACATAACACTATCTCAATAAAGCTCAATACAATCAATAGCTATCTGTTTAACATATACTTCCCTTTCTAACCGTGAGGATCCAGATGAAGTGTAGGTTGACACCGATCCACTCCAACACCTAAGAAAGTGACAAGTCTCAATATAATACTCATTCAAAAGCGCAATAAAGAAAACTCCGTTGCACCCACTCTCACCTCTCTCTCTCTCTCTCTCTCTCTCTCTCTCTCTCTCTCTCCTATCCCCCAATGCTCAATTAACAACAAAAAAATCTAGGCCCAACGCCCTATAAAAACCTCCTATTACAATTTCTGCACAGCATTACTAAAATCAACGTATCTCCCAAACCGCTTGTCCGATTTCAGCATTCTTGTACTCGAAACGAAGCTAAGACATATACGCACAATTTCTGTAATTTGACAAAGATCTGAATCATGCTCCAAATAGGTCGAAATCTTACCCGAACTCTCTGCACAAATACTTATCTACTAAGACCGCATCCCTTCAACCTAATCCTCCAAAATTCACTATTGTTATCATCTAAGATTGGGAAATCTCAAGAGAACACATCTACTTTCGCTTTCTAACCCTACAATAACAAGAATCAAAACCCTAGTTTCTCCATCCTAGCTATCCATAGCCAGTGATGCCCAGGTCTCCCCTCTCCTTCCTCATCTCTTCTAGCTAGCACAGACCCCTCTCCTTCTTCCCTCTTCTTCCCCACTGCCTCCACAACACTGCCCAAGAGCAGATCGACAACGAGTGTTGATTAGTGGCGGTTGAACCTGAGCAACACTAGGGGACGACGGCGATTACCTTGTGCAAAAAAGCAACGACGGCGCCAGGCAAGCCAGGGCGATGGCAGGGTGCAGAGCGACGACGCGGGCACAACGACGGTGACGGTGGCGGCGTGGCCACAGGGGCGGTGCGGCCACTCGACGGCGGCGAGACGACGACAGCACGGTAACGGGGACGACGGCACGGACGTGGGCAATGTGAGGATGGCGGCGAGTGGGGATGAGGCGGCGGCTAGGTCACTCTACTAGGAGGACCCCGTCGCCCCCTCCCCAACTGCTTAAAACGCCCTTAGTGGGCTGGGCCTGGACGAGGGCCCATCGGGCTATTACAATATGGTATGGGATTGTTGGACGGTCCAAGGTATGTGTTATCATTAAACCTTCCGGCGATGCAAGACCATCCGGAGATAATAAGGTTTTTGCCCAATGACAAGTTTCTAGGATTGGCTATTTAAGGCTCAAGGACACCCCTTCGGTTGTTTGCTTCTTTATTTAGAGCTACCCCTTGAGCATATTTTGTGTAGAGCCACCTAGCTAGAGCTAGGGTTTGGGAGAGAGTCATAGGAGATCTAGAGAGAGTGTTGGGCCTTCTTTGGTGCTTCATGGAGATTTGATATATATATATATATATATATATATATATATATATATATATATATATATATATATATATATATATATATATATATATATATATATATATATATATATATATATATATATATATATATAGAGAAAATTACATAAGGCTCCATGGAGCCTAGGCTCCCTCTCATCCATCGTTGATTAGTTTTTGATCGGTTTGATCTCGCATTTTGCTTAGCGGGTTTGTCACCAGTATACCGTTTAGTTTAAATCGATTTTTTGCAATCAAAGGTATTAATTGTAGCCATTAATTACTTCCTTGACCAAATACCTCTCCGATGGTAGCAGATTCGGACCAAATTCCTATCCAAGATGAGCGGGAAGGTGGCGGCGTGGCGGCGCTCCCGGATGGCGGCGTGGCGGTCGAGGCGACGGCGGCGTTGTGGCAAGCCGTTCCCCAACCTCCGCCCGGCGACCTCGCCAACCTCCGCGCGGCGAGCTCGCGTCCTCTGCCCGGCGACCTCGCCGTCCTCCGCTGCTCCCGACCTCGCCCAGCGACCTCGCCCGTTTCGCCGACGCCGGCTCTACCAGATCGCCGCGTCGCGCCGCCACATCGCCTCAAAATCGACGCGTCGGCAACTTTACCTGACTCGGCGGCGAGGCCGAGGCGCTCCAGGTGAAGGCGGCGAGGTGGTCCCGATTGCGAGGCGGCGATGGCGTTGTGGCGAAGCGCCCCAGGTGACGGCGGCGGCGTTGTAGCGAGGCGGTCCAGGGGGCGTCAACCTTGGATCCGGTCGCAGTGGCGGCGCGCCGTCCGTGCCTACGCTTTCATCACCGACTTGCTGCAGGTCAACCAATTTGTACAGCTCTGTAGGTAGTTAATCTCTCTCAAATTTTGTCACATACTCGGTATTGGCATTTGCATATACATTTGAGTAAAATCGATCTGATCCCTTCATTGAGGTCCTGAAAAACATATGCACATTTTAGTGGAATCTCAACATGTGCCGGTTCAGATATCATACGAGTATACAAAAATTAGGGGCTCGATTAAACTTCAATTAGGGGCTCAACGGCAGGATTTTTGCGCATATGGCAGGACTTTTGTATTTAGTGTATATACTCGTATGATATCTGGTTCGGCTCCATGTTAAGCTAATGTGAAGTTTATGCTGTCAAGGTGCGATTTGCTTGCTGCATCATGAGCCTGCACCCTTTATGGATTTAAGATTTTAGGAAGTTTGTGTTGTTCTTCATGAGTTGTTAGCCACTGTCTGACTCAAGGTTGTACTTGTAGGAACCTTCAGTAAGTGTGTGCATGTGGCCTGCTACTCGATTCATATCTTTATTTCAGTTAAATTTCATGGTCTTCATACAAGCTCATTCCACCATTATAAACTCGTTTTAACCGTCTAGAAACATGAACGATATTATTTCTAGCCAAGAGAAATCAAATTTGTTTGGACAAGGTTTACTATATTCACTATTGTTCATGTTGATGCATTCCGGATGGATAAAGATATGGTATTATTGAACTTGAATCCTCAACATGCTTGTCCACTCCTTTTGTAGGTGTCGAAGTGTTTTTCACATGCTACATTGTTTGAATACCTGGAATGGCAGATCCTGCACGCAGGCGCTACCTCAAGTATGTTGTGCTATTTTTTTATAGTGCATTTTGAGTGAGCAAGAAATCATGAATTTCAATCAAAATACCACTTGTTTTGCAGGACAAACATACTTGAATTTCAGAAAGAGATGGTGTTTGATATACTCCACGCAAAACCAAACATTGCTAAGGCACCCCAGGACATCGAGAAGATTCTTTGGCAGAGTCCAAAATAGATATAATACATTCGATTGAATCTATTTGATGTATTTATGTAACAAATACCTTAAACAAGTGGTATTTTGGATATTTTGTACTGCCACGGTGTGTGACGCTTGTATTGAGAATTTATGAATTTTAATAAATCTGAATGTTGGTTGTACGGATGTTGCTTCCGAAAGCATGTTTATGTATAAGTTTTGCACCAATTTCACTTTATTCTGGTATACACGATGCTTCGCATTCGTTGGGTATATACCCGGATATACAGTACATTAAACCGTTAAACAATGACGTGAAAATATTTTGATGAAAATATTCGTAGTGTATATACCCAAAGTGCAATGACGTGTATTAGCGCTAAAAATATACATGGATATACAATACTTTAATCCGTTCAAATTTTGAATGATTTGGGAATTAACAATTAATACCCATTAAACCGTTCAATTATATACGTGGTTTCATTCAAAATTGAATTTCATAGAATGATTAATTTGTTGATGGGTTCTATGTAGATATACCCGTTAATCAAAGACACTTTTGGTCTGGTGCAGATCAACGTTGGATGGCAATGGAGCCTAGGCTTCCTATATATATATATATATATAATGGCTAGCGTGCACCCTAGAGCACGGGTCTCTCCGTGCTCCCAACATGTTTTCGAAATCCGAGATGCCTAACAACTGATCCAAATCGTTGATCTTGTTCGTCTCACTGAAATGTAGCCAGTGACCAAGTTTCATATTTTTTTGAATTTATTTACTATTTGTTTTCTATTTTAAAAAATCAGTCTTCCAATTAGTCGTGGTGCGTCCAAAAAAAGCTATTTTTTGAAAATAGAAAACAAATAGTAAATAAATTCAAAAAATACAAAAGTTGGTCACTGGCTACATTTCAGCGAGACGAACAAGATCAACGGTTCGGATCAGTTGTTAGGCATCTCGGATTTCGAAAACGCGTTGGGAGCACGAAGAGATCCGTGCTCTGGGGTGCACGCTAGCATTTCTATATATATGTGTGTGAGTGGTCTAAGTGCTGTGAAGATCGGAGTCCACCTACTAGAGTTGTGAGGGGCAACCATGAGTTGATGGGAGCTATACTCTTCTCCGTGAAGAGTGCTATGATGAGGAGTAGGGAAAGGGAAAGCCTTTTCCTAACTTGAAGAAAATTTTGTTGTCTTTTTCTTTTATTTTGTGTTATTTTCATTCTAACATGCTTTGTTCCTGTTTCCTGTTGCTATTTACATTTCAGAAGCTAATGTTGTGGTTGTTCTGCACTTATGATTGAAAATGGTCCGCTGTGAAGTGGTATTTTGATCCTTTTTAGTTACTTGAGCCAGTTTTTCTACACCATTTTGTTGTGAAAATCATACATAGTTTTGCTGAAAAAATTTGTGGGTATGCATTTGTTAACATACATTCCAGCAATTGATATTTCCAAGCAATGTATATGTTTCATTGTGAAAATTAGATTTATCAGTTGCTTGAAACAAGGTAAATGGTTCAATGTTAAGTGGTACTGTGAAGTGGTATTTATAACTTTTCTATCTATTTAAGCTAGTTTTTCCACAACATCATTTATTGAAAGTCATACGTACTTTTGCTGAAAAAATTGTGAGTGTGCATTTGTTAACATACCTATCTACAATTGATCTTTTTTAACAATGGATATTGTTTTCATTGAGAAAATTAGATTGAATTGTTTGCTTGAAATAGAGTAAATGATTAAATGCTAAATGGTTAACTGTGAAGTCGTATTTTGATCTTTTTCAGTTACTTAAGCTAGTTTTTAATACCACTTTGGTGTGAAAATGATACAAACTTTTTCAGAAATAAATTGTAACTAGCAAAAATACCCGTGCGTTGCAACGGAAGAAATAAAAATCTTCGCACACCAATTCATTCAAAAATTGTTCGCTAAAAAAAGATAATTCAAAATTGATTAATTGAAGTACATGTTAATTTGTGATTCATTGTATCAAAAGTAGTCCATCATAAAACTAAAACATAAATATTTTAAGCAAGTTCGTTATTCGTTATGTAGAACGCAGAATTCAGATGGTTCTCTACAAGCAATTTAACATCAATAGACTTGAAAGGTAGTCGCAAGGGCTTCATTCTTAAGTACCATGAATGGTTACGAACCCCAGTCTGGCCAATATTGTTGGTACAGATAATGATAATGTCAGCATCAGAAAACAAAATGAGAAGTGAGAGCTACTCCATTCATAACATGCATTCATAACCTTTGTTGGGTTCACAAGGACCGTTCCTTTCAAATGAGTGGAATGAACATGAAGTCGGAGATCTGTCTCAATATCTCTACACAAAGGAGCAACAACCTCCTATAGAAAAAGGATAATAAAATTCAGAGTTAGTACCCTTTAATGATACCATCCATAGAGAAACTGTGAAAAGTAGAAATAGTCATGAAACAGCTAATTCCAAGACACCGCCTCAGAACCCAATTCAAGTATATGAATGTTACGCAAATGCACTTATTAGCTATCTTATTTAAACACAGCAGTCCGTACTGACCATTTTGAAGGGGGCTGTGATGTACGCATGCAGGTGGCTAACTACTATTATAGGGTAAGACTGAAACAGGCCTTAATTTGGTTCTTAATCAAAACAGAATTCTAACACAGCAGTGCAGATTTAAATTTTGGTCCACACCGTTCTCAGAGCATCCTCAATTTCACCCTCATAACACTAAAGAGTAGCTGTTCCCACATTCCCATGTCTAAGAAGCAAGATTCCATCAGAAAATGCATCAATGATGTTCCTGTCAACTCAAAAATAGTTAAATATAAGGGAAAAAAATCGGTAACTGAGACATCTCAGAAATGTCGAACAAGTGAAAAAACTTTGATGTTTGATACAACCATATGTGCAGCTACCAATTTTGTTATTGTCATGATAGCAATAACCACCGTTTATTAATGTAGTAAAAGCATATGGTTGCAAGAACGTTATGAGATTTCATGATTATTTTAAATACTCACTGTAGCCAAGACAACTGGCAAGCATCTCCGTACACCATAGATACCCAAGTGGCAAGCATCTCTTTTCTCCAATATAAAAAACTACAATTTGTTCTTTCCTCAATTCGGGATTGGAAATTCGAAAGAATGCTGAACTTCGATGAAAGCTTCCGGACTCTAAACAACTCAACATCCAAATGACCCTGCTTCATGAAATTAGTGCTACAAGCAATTGAACAAAACAAGCCATACATTTGGTAAAACAAGAAAAATAATTACATAATGACATGCACTGAAGATCAAGATGTTAAGTCTGCATCTCAGAACATTTTACAGCAACTCTAAAAGACTTGGTAATGATCACACTAAAATCAAGATGGAAATATGCAAAGAGCAATATCTCCATGTCTCTACCATATCCCAATTCCATTAATGTGAACTAACGGCCAAACTCAATTAGTCTTTGTGTAATACAATGCACTTTCAAGCCTATTGAGGTGCAATTTCATAAATTTACATTCCCTTACAAAGCAACTGCAATGGTATCAAAACCAGAAGCATCGCAGAGACAAGCAAAAGTAAATAACTAAATATCATTACCAGTTCTAGAAATAAAATCATTAAGCCAAACAAATCAACTGAAATCATGTTAGTAAATAAAGACAACGATTACTTTTTACTTTGAAACTGAGAGAGAGAGAAAGAGACCATCGCAGTCTGATAAAACCTATACAGCATGTTCAATACTTCCACTAAACCCCAGAGACAGGCGAGAGCAGCGACCTACCACCGATCGACCCCCAAACGTATGAGATCGGGGCACCATCCGCCGGAGAGAGGACGGGTTTGGCTCAATGCCTTACCTACCCACCTCACCTGCGGCGCGCCCGCTGGTGGAAAGGGAGGGGAGAGTTAACTTCGGCGTTCTTCTCCCCGACGAGGACGGCCTTGATGCGGCTGGTGAAGCGGCGGCCGGAGGCGCAGGTCTCGAGCTCGGTGCCGGCGACCACGGCGCCGAGGAACTTGCGGACGAACTCCCCCACCATGACGACAGGGAGGGAAGGAGCGGCGGCGACAGGGAGGGGGCGGCGGCATGGTGACTGGTGAGGAGGCCGTGGGAGGTAGGCGGACGCGGCGGCGGCGGGGAGGGGGAAGCGCGGGTACTAGGTAGGAGGAGGAGACGGCGGCGGCGGCGAGGGCGCGATGCGGGAGCTGAGCGGCGAGGGCGCGATGCGGGAAGGGCGGTCGGCTCAACGGCTCGGGCGAGCTGACTGCGAGCCGACGCACGGCCTACTCCCTCTTTAAAGAAGTAGAGACTATGCATTTTTTTAGCAGGAAAACCTGGGAACGGGATCCCGTTTCCAGCGCGAGCCGACGGGATAGCCCTGCGTCGCTCAATCTGCACGAATCTTGATATGGCGTCCGAACGTGGGGGAGCGAGATGATGGGCTGGATGCCGACGTGAAAATTTCTATGCGCTCAGGACGTTTGCTGCCCCGTTCGATTTTCTCAGCGAGTTTCTTGGCAAGCTTAAAGTACGCGAAGCTTAATTAGATCTTCCGTGTTTTCACGATAGATGCATGCACGTGGTGCATGGCTTGCAAGCACTCTTTTAAAATTTTTAATTTTGTAATTTTAATTCTTTTTTGTATTAACATTTTAAACAAAAAAAATATTCTTTTTTAAAATTAAGTTTTACCTTTTTCTTTTTCTCCTTGCACTAGCTTTTATTTTTCTCCTTGTACTAGCTTTTATTTTTAAAATTAACATTTTTGGATTTTTTTGTCATGTGTTTTTGTGATGAGCACGCATTGCCTACAATCAACTTTTTTTTTTATACGTGCGGCCTAGCGACCCGTCCGCGCGAGTTGCGACGGGATCCCGTTGCCCAGTTGGGCCCTACTTTTATTTTCCTCAATGATGCCATCAAACTCGATGATACCATCAACCTAGTATCAACAATACTCGACAACTCATACCTGATTTTTTTTGTTGATACTGTAGACCCGATACTTATTTTTGTGCTGCAACTTATTTTTTCTGCAATCATACCTCATAACTGGTATTATGGTATCAATCTGATAATGTTTTTTTGATACTGCAAGGCTGATACAATAAATATTTTACAACTAGTTACGATACCATAATTTTATTTTTTGATATTGTAGGCTTGATACCATAATTATTTTCCAACTAGTTACGACACCCTAACTATGAGTTGATACCGTCAATATGATACCACAATTTTATAATTTATTTCTTGATACTGCAAACCTGATAATTATTTTTCTTGATACTGTAGACCGGATACTTATTTTTGTTGATACTGCAAATATGATACTTATTTTTATTGATACTGCAGACCTGATACTTATTTTTGTTGGTACCGCAAACATGATACTTATTTTTCTTGATACCGCGGACTTGATACTTGACACCCATACCCGATACTTTTGTTCATCATACGCGATACCATTTATGATACCTTGATACCACTAATACTCGACACACAGACCCGGTACTTTTATTTGTGATATACGATACCCGATACTCGATGAAACTTCTGAGCTGATACTTGATTTTTTTGACCCGATACTCGATGATATTTCTGATCCGATACTTGATTTTTTGACCCAATACTCGATGATACTTCTGATCTGATACTTGATTTTTTGACTCAATACTCGATGATACTTCTGATCCGATACTTGATTTTTTCACCTGACAATCGACGATACCACCAACCTGATACCATCGGTACTCGACACCCAAACCCAATACTCCCGATACCACCGATACTTGACACCCGAAGTCGATACTTTGTTTTTGATATATGATACCCTTATGATACCTTTTTTCGATACCTTAATGATACCATGAAACTCGACGATACCGCCAACCTGATACCACCGATACTCTACACAAAAAAATCAATACTTTGTTTGTGATATATGATATCCTTATGATACATTTTTTCTGATACCTCAATGATATAATATAGAAAACCAAAAACGATACCCTCTTAACGCTCAATTCCATGAACATGATACTCTCGATACTCAATGAAATATATACCCTCCTCGGCTCGATTTCCCCTAACGCTCAAAGTAAGAATGATAATACCCCTCTGATATCCCTGATACTCAACCCTCGTATGTGGTGATACTTTTGGTACTCAATGATACTGCTAATCCTTGGTCTAATAAAATCGACCTCGACACCACAACACGATACCCGATAAAATCGACCTCGACACTGCAACACGATACTCGATAATCACCATGATACCCTGCACTTTTGCATCGAAACATTTGCTTTAATATCTGCATGAAAGCTATATACTCATATGATATTTTTTGCAAGACATCTGATTTTTGTTTGATATCGAAAATAGAAACTCAATTTACTTTTAAAAAATAAAATAAATACATAGCAGTGGAGTACACTGAGTACGTGCGATGCATGTGCATCCTCCCGCATGGATCATAACGTGTTTATAGTTCGGCCGCGCGACGCGTTTCGCTGTAGGGTTCGAGTGTGGGAATCGACGCGATTCAGCGCAGTGTTTTTTTTTTTCTGGCGTGCAACAGTTTTGTCGTTTACCTATCCCGTCTAGAGCACCCGCGGACGGTATCCCGTAGTCTAGTCCCCCCCTTTTTTAGCGTACATATCTGTAATTGAGAAAATTGGATTGATCTCTTGCTTGAAACAAAGTAGAATAGTTCACTGCTAAGAGGTTCATCTGAAGTTGTATTTTGATTTTTTTTTTCAATTATCTGCGCTCGTCCATGTCTCGCATTGCATTCTGAAAATCACACGAATTTTTTTTAGCGTCGTGTGCTTTTGGACCTTTTTTTGTCCTAAAACTGGTCAAGATATATATACCCACAAATGGCCACATATTTTTTTTCTTGAGTATCCTTGCTTCTTTGATGAATTATTTTCTCTTATTTTGTTGCTTAATTACATTAGAATGTGCGTTTTAACGAACAGGCAATTGCCTGCGGCAATGTGCCAATGTGCTAAGCCATATAGCTGATCGCATTCAAAATTTTCTGGTTTTGTCTGGGGGACAACAGTCACCTATATATATTTTTTTTTTGTCAAGAGATAGGCCACCACACGTTTACCATAATACAAGCGACTTGCCTAGGAGTCTATCCCAAAAAAAATGTAAAGATTAAAATCTTAAAACTTTGACTTGTTGCACATATCTCAATCATAATATATAGGGAATTGCTAACATCAGTCGACTGCCTCCTCCTCTCCCGCCGCCGCACCACCAAGGATTCGGGTTAGGGTTTTGGTGGGGTTCGGATTCGGGGCGCCGACGGGTCTAGAGGGATGGCTGAGGGAGTCGGCGGCCCAACGGTTGATTGGGGATGGAGTGAGGGCGGCGCCGGAGCCGGGGACAGGAGGAAGGCGGTTGGGGCGGCTTAGGTTGGGCGGGGCAGCGTCGGCGACGGGAGGTCGGACGGCGGGGCTGCTAGGCGCCGGCGGGGGAGGAGGAGGAGGAGCGCGGAGCAGAGACATCGGGGTCGGGGGGGCGGTGGAGAGGAGAGGAAAAAGGGAAGTAAGAGAGGGTGGAGGAGGCGGGGCTGATCTGGGCGTTGGATTGAGATCCAACGGTCCGGAAAATAGACTTAGGTAAGGGAAAAAACAGTCGTTAAATTGACAATCCCTAATATATATCGGCCCGGAACTTATATATATAATCTTTTGTACGATTACACTCATGGATTTGTCCATTAATTACGAGCCTATATATCATGAAAGATGGCTGGTATATAACTAGACTAGATGAAATACAGGAGAAAAGCGTAGCATGAACATATGCCCTCTTATCGTATTTATCATATAGTATATGTATCCTAGTAATTAACTACGTACTATATATATAGGATCGTTGGCGCGGCCGGAAATGAGCTCATCGGCACCGATCTCCGGCCGGCCCGTTGGTGATCACGTCGGCGAGGAACCGCGGGTCGCAGCTGACGGACCGGGCGAGCGCCACCGCCTTGGACGCGGCGGCGCCGAGGTGGCGGTCCTGGCACGACGCCGACGACCTAACCGTCGTCGTCCTCGCGTCGAAGCTCCGGCGCGCGATCCTCCGCATGGAGCCGGCGAGGGACAGCGCCGGGTTGAGCCTCGTCGTCGCGTTGAAGTCCCTGCACTCCGCCTCGTGGGAGCCGAGCGCCGCCGCCACGCCGCCGCCGGGCTCCCGCCGCAGCCGCTCCTTCACCGCCTCCGCGCACAGCCCGCACACCCACTCGCCGCAGAAGGCCGCGCGCACGCCGCCGATGTACGCCGCCGTGCAGTCCTCCGCCACGCCGCAGCACGCGCACCGCACCGTCTCCACCTCCCACCCGCCGCCGCCGTCGGGGCACGGGCTGCTGCTGCTGCTGCTGCTCAGGACGACGAGCTTCTCCATCTTGTTTGAGATCTCTGAGTAGGCTTGCATGAGCTCCTTCTCCTGCTTCTGAAGGTCAAATGAATCAGCTATATTTCCTCAATAAAAACGAATCAGTTTTATATTTATATATACGTATATTAGGCTTAGAAATTGAAACTTCGATCGTTTGAATTATTTCTTTCCAAAAGATGGAGAAAATTCGGCAGTATCACAAATTTATGTGTTTAACACTAATTAACACTGATTAAAAGAAAGAGCTCTTCTGCTCTACTTAGGAAGGTAAGAGATTGACCATTGGATTGCTCGGGGTGTGCATTTATCAGATGTATTTGTTGCAAATTTCTCGACCCTTTAATAATTATATCGGAAGATGCCAAATTTAATAGAACTTTACTAGTGTATTCATACCCAACTATTTAAACTAGCGCATGCATGTGTAGTTGTACAGTAGAGGCAGGTAATATCCAAAACAAAATAATTTTTTATATCAAACAAGAATAGGACAATAACTTTTGCAGACACATATTTTGGTTCATCCTTAATTTAAGTTTTTTTTTCAAACTCACTACGTTTGACATGCAAACTAAACGACGGATATATAAGATATGGTATATGCATTAAAAATGATCAAATAATGCATGCATGGGGATCGAACATTATAAAAGTTGTTATTGCCCGCAGGGAAGGTGGGCTAGCTAGGAGCAAATTCAACTTACATGCATGTGAGTATAACTTGAAAAGCTGATAACATCATTTAAATAAACCCCGTCAAGTCCTAATAATCGATCAGATAACTATAAGCATAAAGCATGTCCAATGCTATCCTCAATTAATACCGGCTCAGCATCAATTTTTTGGGCTGAGAGTACTGAATTTGGGACATGCCCTAATGGTTTACCTTGTGAGGGGGGTTGTTGCCTGTGCTTTCGTTCTGGATAGTCATCGTTTGCTTCAGCATATCGATCTCTGCTTTGATCTCTCTCTCTCTCTCTCCCTCCCTCTCTCTCTCTCTCTCTGTCTCTCTCTGTCTCTCTGTGGCTCGTAGTATATATGTAGCGATATATGATGCCTGCGATCGATCGATCGATCCTATCTCCTACTTATAGGCAGGGAGTGATGCGTACTTGCTCGCTCGAAGTTGGCAACTAAAGCGAAAGGAAACCGCAACTTGAATCGCTTTTATCTGCAAGTAGCTGTAGCTCGCAACAAAGTGCAGTGATTTGCAACTTGAATCGCTTTTATCATTTGCTCTCCCACGTGTCAGTGACCACATTAGAGTGGTAACTGTAGAGGATCCGGATCATTTGGAAGGAGCATGCATCCGGATCATTTGCAAGGAGCATGCATGCATGCAACTAGCTACTACTCTCCCAAAATCCTGGGCACGCATGCATCAACGTCTTAATTATACGTGAAAGAGGCGAACTAAAGCTCCATTAAGGATATATATGGTGCAAATTCGCATGCATGCATTCGTACCGGCCCCAGCTGGCGCCGCAAATTAGCAAGGCTAAGAAAACGAAAGCTTCCGTGTCGAGTGGGTAGATGCATGCATGCATCCCATGCATTTGCAGACGATCGACGGTGCTTGCGAACTTGCTATCCCGGTCACTAGCTAGCTAGCTAGTGTCATGTGTGCAATCGTGCGAAAAGATGTAAAAAGAAGGCGAGACAATTAAACCGACGCACGTGGATTGATTACAAATAATCTATTATATAATTAAAACAGAAGGCGCATGGAGCAGTAAGGCAATGGCCAGCGATGCAGATCGGGAAGAGAATCATCGGTGGAGGAGGGGTCATAGTATAGAGGTGAAGGAGGGAGATATGGGTCACTGAATTTGAGACACAATGGCTTAAAAAATCTACTGAGAATTAAATAAAAATCAAGCAACTAAGAGCTAGTCAGACGTCCCTTTAACTATTTGTGAAGATTGGGTACATAAAAAATTTGTATGCGTTGATTTGTTTTAAAAATAAATCCACGACTTTATAGTTTTAGTGGTTTTTATGAATAAGTAGTCAAAATTGTATTTCAAATACCATATTGATCGATGTTCAAAAGATGAATTATTTATGACCAGAGGGAATAGTTTGTAAGCTTAAGCCCCCTTGGCCCTTGCGCGTGAACAAATCTATTGTTATGTTTACAGCAAAGTTAAACAAAGACAGCACGTTAATTTTAAATTACAATAAATCTCTACATCAATCAAAGAGAAAAAATAAAGTAATATCATCATTTCAGTTAGGTCCAAAATAGTATGGAGTGTGTGCTTTTTATGACATCGCGACCAGATCAACATAATATATGGACATAGATGATCATGTGTTCTAAATCAAACTAAATTGACTCCAAAATAAAAGAAATATAGACAAACTCATGTATCTTGATAGTATTAAAAGACAGAAATCCATAAAACCATTTAAAATATAAAAGCTATAAATAAAAATAGAAAAAGTAGCAGAAAAACATTAGCAAATCTTGAAACTTGTAAAATATTAAAAAAAATGTGTTAAATTATAAAATCCTTATAATATCTAAAATGCGTTAAGAATCTACAAAAATTCCAAAATTTGTTTAAAACAACTCTTAAAAGTATCTAAATTCATTAATAAAAATAAAAACACATAACAATAGTAATAAAATTAAAACATCAAAAACAAACATCAAAAAGTGTGAGTAGTGGGGTTAACGAGATGGTTGTCTTAGGGTTGGATTTGGCTGTCAAAGCTCAAGCTCAGTTAGGCTCGAGCTCGGCTCGAATCAGCATCGATTTAGGGTCAAGCCCGAGATCGAGCTCGATGAAAGCTCGGCTAGGCTTGAGATCGGCTCGATTGAGCTCAAATGAACGGATTTGTGCTGTTTTAAATAGCATATGAGACTATATGAGCTCGGTTGGACTCGATTTCAAGCTTGTCCTCAGCTCGAATCGGTTGAAGAATTAGATTTAAAGAGAGAAATATGCTATGCAATGATGATTATTCTGGCTCGGTTGGAACCTATGAAGGCTCAGGATCGAGCTCGAGCTCGGCTCGAATATAGTCAAGCTCGAGGCTGGGCTCAAGATCGGCTCGTTTAGCATTCGAGCTCGATCCGAGCTCTATCCGATTTCAAGTAGCTCGTTGAGCCCGAGCTTTTGGTCCAGACCTAGGTGGTCTGTAGGAGAGGGAGGTCGAGTGGAGAGAGATAAAGAGGAAGAGAATGCAATATAAAAGGTTTGGGATTTTTTAGGTCTTAGATTTTTGCAAACAAAATTACTCTAAGGTTCTTGAATCTTATAAAAAAAATTTAGTCAAGTATTAGAATTTTTATAGCTTTCTAACAATTAAATTTTGTAAAATCTTATGTTTCGTGTAAGATGATTGTTTGCAAGGAAATCGTCAACTATATAAAAAATAATGTAGTTCTAAAAAAGAGAGAAAAAATAATGGGCTACAAAAATGGATTATTTTCATACATGCCATTACAAAATTCGCTTATTTCGGATATGCCATCGCAAAGTTAATATTATTATATATGCCACTAGTTTTGCAAAAAAAACTTTCAAGATTGTCATTCTTAGAGATTTTCTAGCATTTACAACGTATAACAAATCAAAATACAGGCAAAAATACACCCTGATATGTGGGACCCGCACGTCATATACTCAACCCTTTCTTCGTCCTCCCTTCCTTCCTCTCCACTGCTCTCTCGCCAGAGCTCGCTACCGCCACACTCATGTCATCGTCGCGCCACCGCCGCCGCTATCATCGCGCCATCGACGCCGCCGCCGTCGCTGCCGTCGCGCCGCTGTCCTCCCACCGCCAGCGTCCAGCTGCCTCCGTGAGCTCGCGTCGCCGCTGCCGTGAGCTCGCTGCTGCACAGCCACAGCTATTTGCGCGAGCTTACACCGTCACCGCCGCCACACAAGCTTCCCGTCACCGCCGCCACCGCGTCTGAGCTCATGTGAGCTACACCCTATCACTATGTACAACTCGACAAGCACTCATATACATGTGTGTTCACCCATGCGGCTTCTCCAGCACCAGCAAATCAAAGTCACGCATGTCGTGCTACGTGCCTTTCGATCACCATTGTGTGGTTGATTACTGATGATTGCTGCAGTTACGGATCTATCTTTTTTTTTAAGCCTGAGCAACCTAATAAATATATCTTAACAAAATAAAAATATTTAACTTACTTAACATATTGTTAGTAACATTTTAATGATATATTTTGACTTCCTTATTTACCACTTATCATAGGCACCATAAAACACTTTTAGTAGTATAGATAGAATGCATTAATATTCTACTATTTATTAATAGCTTTTCTATTTATATAATGACCCATTACAAAAATCTCTAATTTATTTCATTATGAGTTTAATAATGATGTCTAATTAAATATAATGGTGATGTATGAGACTTAATAATAAATGTAACGGTGATGAAGGAGATTTGATAATACAATAGGCCTCTATTATATTCTTATTATATCGTTATGTTGTCGCTAAGTGGCACAATCCAAACCATATAAAACTAAATATAGAATAATGTATGAAAAAAATTTATGTTTTTGTGTTTGCAAAAATATCTAACGTAAGGATTGTTGTATCTTATCTTATTCCTATTTTATTTTTTTACTTATTGATCAAAGATAAGACTACAAAATAGATATTTAGTTTCTATATATTTATATATTTCATAGGGTAAATTGCATCAATACTATTATAAAATTTCCACTTTACAAAAATTTCACTCTTCCGTCTATGACATGTGGGTCCAAAGCACACATGTCATTGTCTCATGGGTTGGCATTTTTTGCGAAACAACAACTTTATGATTGCATGTAAGTAATTTTTCTATTTCATATAATGCATTTCTACGTAATATAACTTATAAAAATTATATTTTTAGAATATTCTAACATAAGTATGAATATTGACTTTCAATACATATTGCAGCTAGTTTTCTAACTACATCTCATTATGTCATTATTTTATTTGGATTATAATTCATACAATACTGATGTGGTGACATCTTGCACCACTTAATCTTGGGGCAGGTCCAGATTAAGGCTTGCCTCAACCTGACCTAGACCCGGATTGATGTCTATATATTATGTTACTCGTGAGCCTAGCCCAACCCATTAACCGTATCGATGCATGAATTACTGTCACAACATTACAATATTTGTGTACGTGGTTGGATTGTCATGTACCTAAGTGACTGGATTTATGTAATTGGTGGGATCTTTATAGGGCGGCGCTAGTTGCCAGGCGCCTACGTTGGGCTTATCGCACAGACGCCCCGCTCCGCGCCACCGGCTGCTCCGCCTCCTGTCCACCCACAACCGCCGGCGCCGCCCATCCGAACCACAACAGCCGCGACGCCTCGCTCCACCCCCGCCCCCATTGATCCCCTTTATTTCTCCCTCTGCTCCATGTCTCCTCCTCCACCATCGCCGCCTCCATCCATCGCCCGGCGGCGGTGCCCTCTGCCGCCGCTCGCCTCGTCCACCCATCGCTGCCGGCGCGCCGCCACCCTAACCACGACGACCGCGACGTCCAGATACGCCCGCCGTTGCCAGCCCAACCGCCATCTCTCCCCACCTCCGACTCCGGCGTCGCAGCTGCCGCCTCCGCCGCCGCCCTCACAACCCCGACCTACCACCGGGCTTCTACCTCCTCCCCACCCTTAATCTATAGCCAGGGAGCACAAAAATCTCCCACCCCCAAACCCTAATCCTAACCCGGGCGGCGCTGGCGGCCGGAGACAACGACGGCGGCGGTGGAGCTGAAGAAGGCGGCACCTACGCGATTTCGTGCCCCGTAGACGCTTGCGAAATAGCGTTTCTGATTTTTATATGCCTAATTTCCTTTGGTTGGGACGATGTTATGTGAATTTCTCTGTCCCGGTTCAGGTCGGTGCACCGGTGGACCGGGGGGTCAAGGTTCTGTACATCTGAGGACCAGGTCGGGTTGGGGGAGGGCAGATGTTGAGAATGGGCGGGACGGGTTGGATCAAGGCTTCACCCGGTCCCCCCGCCCCCGCCCCATTAAGAACTCTAAACCTAAGGTGTGGCAAAATTAGGCAAAGCTAACCTCCAACCAAACAACTCGATATGTGAATGCAATGATTATCCAATCGATCATATGATTACTTTCTTATAATTTCACTATTAGTTCTGTTACTTATTGTTCAAGGATTGTGATTTAGTAGCTATGAAATTGCTATTATGGGAATTAGCTAACAAGAGGATGGACATGTGTATGTGTAATGTGTGGCTCAAGAATTTTTTTAGACAATATTTATATTTTGGCTGCAGGTGATGTTAACTAGCCGATTTAGGTGTTGTGCTGGTTTCTTAAAAAAAACTCCCCAACCATAGCCGTCGCTTAAACTAGACCTATGCACCGGACCGTGCTAGGCTTGAAAAAGGCCGCTCCCACCGGACTAGGCCCAAGCCCAAGCCCAAGCCCATCTTGGCCCAACCAATCAGGCTTCAAAATCGTCCCAAGTCCAGCCCGACTACAATTTAGGCCGTGTTTGTTTCAGCCTTCAGAAAAGTTGAGTTTTACTGTATCAAAATTTGAGATCCCTTACAGAGTGGTCTGATAATTCAAAAAAAATAATTGATTTCTTTTATAATCTTGAAAAGAACTACTAAAATCCACGAAAAAATCATTACAAATTTAAGCTGAAACAAAATTTGCTATAGTAAAACTCAACTCAACTTTAAGCTGAAACAAACAAGGCCTTAATTTGTGTTTTCATCGGGCCTAGGCTCGGCCGGCCCGACAAACGGATAGGCCGGGCGCTGGATCGGGTTGCCCAGGTCTCACTAGCCCCATGTCCAATGTCCACCTCTATGTAGTCTACCTTGCTTGTTGCTAATGCCTCCTAGTCCTCGCCTCCTACTTGACCCCTCTAGGCCGCCACCTCTGTTCGCCTCGCTCGCATGTTGCCTCCTTGTTGGCACCGCCTCGTCGTTAGCACCTACTCATCGCTGTCTCGCCTCCTTACCGGACTAATCAGGCCATCACTCTCGTCAGACCCTCGCGGCGCAACCTCCTCGCCTTCATTGAGCCGTCGCTGATCTCTGGTACCGCTGGCTCACCTCCTCTGGATCCTAGATCCAGTGTCGCCTCTCTGTCTCTCTCTCTCTCTCTCTCTCTCTCTCTCTCTCTCTCTCGCGCGCGCGCGCGAGCGTTTGGTTCCCCCCTATCGTGTGATCTCAGATTTGATCTGAATTCGACGGAATAGTTTGTAAGTTTTTTCAATAAATATTATTTAGTTTTTTATTTTGATGATGAACCCCTAAATCCCTTGAACATTCATGGGAGCCCGGGTAGCTGCCTCCCCCTTCCTAGGCGGTGGATCCACCACTGGATTTCTATTGGACGATCAATCTTCACACCTTATAATCTGAAGCTAACTGAATCAAGTTCCCTATTGCCGGTTATACTGTAGCATGTTTGGCAAAATTTAGTTAGCTGTTTTGATCGTTAATCCTCCTGAAACGAAATTCAAAATACTCTATACGGCGTAATCCGGTTCCTGCCCATTCATCATGGCCATGTCGTTGAAATTTTTTCGGCCGTCCGATCGGCGCCGTGGATGGCTCAGATCGGGCCACGTTGCCCTGTTCCACTGAGCGGGACACGTGCCAGCCTCCCAGCCGCGCTCCCGTCCCCCTAAAGGGGGCGTGTCCTCCATACGTGCTGCCACCTAAGGCCTCCTCCCAGCCATACGGATTTGCAAAAAAACCCGCATGTTTCGGCTTTTCCTTCGAGGTCCTCAGGATTCGCGTGTTGGTCCTTCTGCAGTGCAAATTTGTCCATGCAAAGTTACTTCCATGTCCCCCGTGTTTTCCGCCACTTCCAAACCACCCTTTTCGCCTTCGTAAGTGCAGCTGGAGTTGCGGGGTAATTACCCGCCTTTGCCACCGATGCTGCGCCCACCGCCTTGCCCGAGCCCCCGATCCCCGTCGCCTCCCCCCCCCCGGTGCCCTAGCCCCGTGCGCGCGCGGCCTCGCCTCCTCCTCAGCCGTCCTACCCCCTCGCAGGGGCCGCCCTCCTCTTTCCC
Source organism: Raddia guianensis (assembly GCA_036346415.1). NCBI lineage: Eukaryota > Viridiplantae > Streptophyta > Magnoliopsida > Poales > Poaceae > Raddia > Raddia guianensis. Next base: position 35,096,279 of record CM070534.1, read on the forward strand.
CCGCGCCGCCGCCGGGGCCCTCTCCCGTGCCCAGGGCCCTAGCCCTCGCACGCGCCTCCGCTCTTCCTCCCGGCGCAGCCTCTCATCTCCACCCGCTCGCCCCGCTCCGCGTCCTGCGCCCGCCGGTGCGTCGGCCGTCCTGCTGTGTGGGCGCTGGATCTGGTCACCGTGGGCTAAGGGCGGCGTCGCTAGCCTTTCTCCCGACGCAGCCCCTGATCTCCGTCCAGTCGGCACCGCTCCACGTCCTCCTCCCGTCGGGACGTGGCCCGTCCTGCTGTGTGGCCGCCGGAACCGGCTCCCGTTTCCCTCTCCATGCCGGATCGCCGCCCCTCCTCTGATGTCGCCTGCCGTGCCCGCCGCCACTCCGAACCCTACGGCCTCTTCCTCTCCGATGAAGACGGAAGCCAGATCTGCAACCTCCAGGTCGGATCCTCTGTGTTCTTTTCTGTAACTCTATGCTAATTGAGTGTGCTAATTGAATAGGCCAGTGACAACCAAGATAACTTTTAAGGATTATCAAGTAAGTAAATAGTCATTTTTTTTCAACAACCAAAGAAAGTAGTAGATCCAGAGAACGGATCCAGGTGAAAGCTTAACTGTAGAATGATTGTTCCAGGCAAAGTGGCCCTTATTTTCTCTATTACGAGTTCCAGTGGGTTGTCTTAAAAAGAATGGTTTAGCTGAATTCAGGAGAATTCTGTCTTTTGCACATGAGCGAATCGAGAGAATCTCTTGGTTTTTTATCTACTGATTAAAGGTTTCCGGGCACTGAAAAGATAGTGATTCGGGAGTCAAATCCCCAACAGGGAGTAATGGCTAAAATTGGTTGGTTACCAACTTAAAGAATTATCAGGCCTTACCGATTAGATCGACACCGTATCCATGAAACAAGGTCATTGCATTGACAAATCAAAGAATTATGCTGGTCTAATGGTCTGTGTACATGCAGGGTAATGGGTAAAATAGGTTTTTTTCATGGAAGCTGTGCATAAATATTCTGTCAAGTTGTTGCCTACAATTTATCTGTTTTTGTATATTTTTGTCACTGAACACAGCACGTAGGCATGGTACCTGCAAATAATAGGCTAAGTTTATTTCTGACTGAGAGCCAGCTTGCTTCTAGAACTTAGTATTTACATATTTAGACTTCTGAAATCATGGACATCATAAAATTAGTTAAATTCATATATCTATGTGTTATTGTTAGCTTCTAAGAGCATCCCCAGCAGGGCCTTTAAATTTCCCTGCATCGCTACAGTAATCGCTACAGTAACTGCTACAGTGCAAACTGCTACTCACATGGACCAAATTCCCTTCTAATGCATTTGAAAAATTTTGAAATAGAGGCCATTTTGGGGGGTGTGATGGGGATGCTCTAAAGATGTGAATTCAAAACATTTTCCCGTCAGAATTCATAATGGCCACGTCATGAATATGCTCTTTAGGTTGTCCCTAAATAAATTTTCTGACCGAACCACATGCGTACATACCCAAACTACATAACCAAAAAGTTTTATTTACTTCCCTTTTTTAGTTCTAAGTAATTACCTTTCTCAATGCTACATTTAGTTCTTTTTATTTTTCCTTTAAATAGGCCACCATGCCTAAGGATGCAATACATTATGGGAATGCTGAACACAGAGAACTGCACAATGCATATGGATACTACTTTCTACTTTTACATGGCTACATCTGATGAGCTTCTCAAGCGAGGTGAGGGGAAAGACAAGCCCTTCGTTTTTTCAAGGGCATTCTTTACGGAAAGTCAGCGTTATGGTGTAGTTTGGACAGGCGACAACTCTGCAGATTAGGATCGCCTTAGATCTTCTATTCCGATGATTTTAACTCTTGATCTCACTGCCACGATCTTCTCTTATAGGTGCATCTGCTTCACTTTAGTAATCCTGATGCTAGAAGCCTTACTAACATTTCAAGGTTTCACAAGTGCTGATGTTGGTGGATTCTTTGGTAATCCAGAGCCTGACCTATTAGTGCGTTGGTGCCAAGTGGGGCTATCCTTTCTTTAGAGGTCATGCTCACTATGACACTTAGAGACATGAGCCATGGTTGTTTGGGTAATGACTCGAATGCTTGGCTTAGTTTATCTTCCTCTTCCTCGCCCTTTTCTTTATTTTCAGTTCTTTGCTTTTATATGAATGAAATATGCTCTAACTGTCGGTTAGCATTTGTTGCTTTGTGCTAGAAGACTTCGGTACTCTATGCGTCAACAGTCTGTGCATATCTTGGAAAGGTTGGCACTAGGGATATTATTAAAAATAAATGCACTATTGCCTCTTACGCTTTTCTTTTATTTAGCGTTGATTGCCAATTTTTTCCCTGCATGCACTAACTGTGGTGATGCCTACATCTGTATATATTTTCTCACTACATATCACTTTTTTTAAAGGCCTTCAGAGCAATGGTGCATTAGGTGCAGCAATATGCCCATCATGTCTGTCCTGCATGCTGACATTGTGTTCTTTCTGGCTCCTGCCGTTGTTCTTGATTAATGCATTACTATTTTGTTCCGCAGGCATACTCCTTTGTTACATGTCTGTCCTTTTTTTAACTGATGTATGCTTCTTTGCTATGTATCAGGTGTTCAGAAGATGTACAAAAATGTCTGAGATGGATGTTGTATGCATATACCTTTAATGGGTTCATGATTTGTACCTATTATGTTAAACAAACCAAATTTGAAGACTCTTTTCCACATATTTCAAAAAAAAACTATAATTTAATTTGCATCGGTCTATAGCAACACTAATCTATAGAATCAGAACGTTCTAATAAGTTTGTGTTATTCATCAGCATGTGTACTTCGCTTGCCTTTTGTGGCTGTACCTCTGTTGTGGTCGTTAGTTTAGCGTTCACTAATTTCTGTAAAGTATGTATTGTTTTGCAGGTTTTGATTTGGACTGTGTCATATAATTTGAGGAGGTACTTATTGTTTTATGTATGAGAGGGGTTTATAACATGTTTTCTAATGGATAGTTCTCTTTTGTAGTTCATACTCATTGTTTTGCTCAATTGGGTGTAGCATGGCGGATGCTAACCAGCTATTACAATTTGCATCTATAGTGCCTCACGATTATAGGCTGTCTTATCATTTTGTAGGGATTCCTTCATAAAATTTATAGTGACGATATGTCTTTCTCAGGATTTTTAATTCCAAATCTAAAGCAAAAACTGAAGAGTCTTTTATTGTTGAATTGTATATGTATTGACATATTATAATGTTAATATTTGACAGCATATGTACCATACCATAAAACAATGTCTTTTCTGTGAACAAGACATGCCTTTTCTACGAACAAGAGGACGCAGCGAAGCGCGTGTATCCTCTAGTATATATATGTACCTCGTGTACATTGTTTGTATAAATAAAAGGTGTGTAATTAACATGGAGAGAGTCATCTGTGCCAAACTATCTTTTACACGGTATCTTGTCATCCTCTGGCTCTATTTCGTCGTTGGTCAACTCTATTGCATTAGGAGCGCAAGCCATGATGTCAGTAGGACCGTTGCATACGGAGTGCAAGCCTAGGTGGCTAGGTGTCATGTGGTAGTTTTGTTGGCACCATCTTTCAATCAGTTTTGTCTTCGTTTGGTTTACAAGAGAGAAGTAGTCAACATACACACACACACACAAAGGGGGGAAGGCTAGCGTACTCTCAGAGTACTCCCGACGAGTTTTCGAAATCCGAAGCGTCTAACAACCAATCCGAACAGTTGATCTTGTTCATCTCACTGAAACGTAACCAGTGACAAAGTTTCGTTTTTTTGTATTTGTTTACTATTTGTTTCCTATTTGAAACGTAGGGATATTGTCATGTCAATCATGGTGGAGGTCGTACAAGAAATAACAACCGACCAACTTGCCTCATCTATGTAGGATTAGTCATGATGCTCTAAGATGCTATAATAACCACGAAAAACCTTCATGGAGTTTCTAAAAAAACCTCGTGGAAGGCACACCACGGTTTTTTAAATCTCACAAAAAGATGTCTATAATGATAAAGAAAAATCAAGAAGGGGTAAGATTGTTTTGTTTTGAAAACACAGGTCAAGAATGTAGTGGAAGGTGTCTATGGCATCCATAATGGCATTTTTATAATTTTTATAATTTTATTATGAAAAAATTAGGAATATCGGTCATGGCATTTCAGAATACTTAGGAACTTTATAGTGAGAAATATAAAATTAACACATTTTAAATATTGGGTACTGTTAGCCAAGGTGATCACCGGATCCAGGTAGTTTTATGTAGTATCATGTGTTCTCATGTAGTTTCATCAGGTTGTTTCATGCAGTTTTATGAAATTTCATATGGTTTCAGAATTCTTTAAAACAGAAAATTTCATGGTTTCATGTAGTTCTCATGTAGTTTCAACTATTTTGGTCCTTTTTTATTTTAGTTTGGTTTTGGTTGAGTTTGGAAATTTTTTTTTTTATATACAGATCATTCAGGATAATATTTTGAAATATTTTTTTGAATTTTGTAAAGTTTTTTCTTTCAAAGATCCCAAAAAAATTAACAAGTTTTTAGCCTTTAATGCCTCTTTTTAACTACAACAAAAACTAAAATAGAACCTTGAATCAAAGAGAGCTTTTATGTTGGCGTCATCATGATACATGCTAACATCAGCCATGCATCCTTATGCAAACATGCTCATATGTTGGAAATGCTAGGAACAGTCACCAGTTCCCGAGCATTTTTGTTAAATACTTTGGTTCCTAAAAACAATAGTGTGTAATTAACATGGTCTTTAAAACTGCACTTTTGACTACAAAATTACAATTGTAATTTATTTATGAAATTCACAAAGCTACCATATTATGGAAGTGATTTTCGAGACGAATCTAAATGTATAATTTCACGTGCATAATCCAAATAGTTTAAAATATTTTCATATATAAAGTAAAAACTTTTAACTTAACAAGTCAAACGTAACTAGAGGGAGTGTCATCTTTGTCAATGACTTCAACAGATATACTTGTGTGTGTATGATTAAATTCAAATATGATGGTCCTCAAGCATTTAACAAATTTCAAACCAACGTAAAAAGGTTCCTCAACGCTAAGATCAAAGCTGTGCAGTACGAGTATGTGATCATTTATATCATGGCATCAAGTGGTCTCCATACGTAATCATTTTATAAGGAGTATGCTTATATTCTAGATATATCCTTGAATGCAACCGGTAGTTGGAAAGCAAATCTGCAACAGTGTAAAGCTCCGAAGGCTCACATACCCTACTGGCCTAATTTCATCTCAACAAGTTGGGACACAAGCAACACATGCATCTTGCGAGGATAAAATATATATATATATATATATATATATATATATATATATATATATATATATATCAACTATCATATTCATGCATCTCAAAAGATATCTTGTGATTGGGATCTTTTTCACGACTTTATCCAGCTGCAAAATTCAATTTATCCATAATATGTATGTGAGCGTCACAGACTGCTTTGCAAAGTTTGTGCATGATATGCGCTCTGTGCACAGCGCAGTGCATGTACTTATTGTCCCTGATCAGAATTCAGAAGGGGCCAAAGTTAGTTGTACGGACCACAGGTTCTGAATATGACTAAAAGTAGCTACCATACCAACATTTCAGGTATATTTACTACAATAAAACACCGGCAAAACTTCCTGAACTTGATAGCATCTACCGTCATCGTAAGGGTCGATATCCCCCCCATAAACACAATTAGCACAAAAAAGGATGCAAGCAGAATGAAAAGCCAGGCAGGATACAAGGTTATAAGAATGTCTGCCACATCAGCTTTTGTCCATACTGAATCTATAAGAATGCCAACTGAAATTGAATGGCCAGGCTGAGATCATTTCAGGTATTCCCTGTAACCTGAGTTCTCGAGCCTTTCTGCTTTCTCTAACACAATATCTCTCAGATCTTGCTGATATGTAGTTAACCTGCGAGAAAAAAAAAAACATACATCACAATAGTATGGAGTAAACTGTGAAGGCCTAAAAACTTAATAGAGAAACACTAGTATGTTTAACCATCATGAAACCAGGCAGGTTAAAAGAAATCCCAGAAAATTTTAGAAAAGCAGAATCAGCAAGTTCAAGTTACCTACAATTAACTGTAGATTCCGAGCAACTTCAATGATTTTTTTCTTAATTATGAACAACAGTATTTAAAACATACGGTCAGAATTCTTTAAAACAAAAACGACAGTTTTCTTGATTCCAATGACTAGCTTTTGTTCGAAACTTGACCCATAAGCACAGGTCTGCATCAATCATCACCACTAATCAGTTGAAAACCACTACTTCTAGCTCCATGGTGAACAGATTTGATTATAGGGTAGTGGCATAGGAATTTAAGAATTAAACATGTCAAACACCAATCCAAAACAGGCTCCTTATGCAAATTATACTCCAAGGGGGAAGGATAATATTTACTATTACATACAGTAATAACACTTTTTTTTTTTTACTTTTTGCGAGGATACACCATCCAGAATGAAATTGTTTGAAGAAAAACAATGGAAAAGAATCATACATGTCCCAGAGCTCAAGATCTCTCACGGCCAGCATCCTAACTGCCAGCAAACCTGCATTTTGCGCGTTCCCAATTGCAACAGTAGCAACAGGAATACCTTTCGGCATCTGTGAAATCAATGCAAATATTAACAGTAGAATCAACTTAATTAGTAAGCAATTGGTTAGATCAGAAACAAAGGCCTGTTATTCATTCAGAGATGATGAGCAAAACAACTGTTCTAGTGCTAAATGATTTTTAGTGCTAACTCATTTCAGGGGGAGCTTTCAAATTCTGCCTCATTAACAGAACATGAATCTTATTTTGCACCCATCCACATACATGATCTTTGGTTATCTTTATCTTTTTAGTGGACAAAAGCCACCTTTGTAACAGAAGAGCAGGCATAAAAAAAAAAAAACAAAACTGATACAAACTTACGATTGTTGGGATGTTTGACAGAACCCAGAAGTGCCTAAAAATTATGCACTCAGGCACTTACGGGGCTCAACTTCAGAGAAAAGATCAGAGGAATTCAAACAGAAAATTAAAACAACAACAATAATGCATTAGAAGGCATCTGAACATTTAAGAGAAAAGTGGGCGTAGAAGAACTGTTACGACTTATGATTATAAGATGTTTATGGCACTAGCATCTATTGTCATTCTGCTTTCAAAATAATAAAAAGGCATAGAAAATTCACCTGTGCAATGGATAGAAGGGAATCAAAGCCATCCAATGACGGAGTCTTGATGGGAACTCCTATTACTGGAAGACACGTCAATGAAGCTACCATCCCTGAAACAGAACAGCTTCTAGGTTATCTCAATTAATAACGACAAAATGTGAATAAACTGTTCCTTAGACTGAAAACATAAGAATGTTATCAGCAGTTCAAATGTTGCATCCATTTACTCCCTCCAGTTCACCAAAAAAAAAACTTGATGTTTTGTACATTGACACGGTCTCTGAAATGCAACTTTGACCACTAATTACTATTGCAATTTATTTATGAAGTCCACTAAAATTATAATATTAGGGAAGAGCTTCTTGGGAAGAATCTATAATGTATGATTTTCATGCGTCCAGACTAAATAGTTTATAACATTTTCATTGATAAAGTTTTAAAACTTTTACTTGGTCGTACCTCAAACATAGTGTTTTTTTAGAACTGAAGGGAGTAATTCATAAACACTACTTGATTTCAACATATCAAACTCAGGATACCACTCTCACTTGGTAGATAGCAAATAATGAAATGATTCGGTTATGGCAAATTCACTACTCAATTTGGAAGAAAATAGAAAAAGTATTGGTGCTTACAATAAAATATTTCTGAAGGATGCATTACATCAATCTCAACCAAAACAGGTATACCATCATGCAGACATGCGCATAAATTGACCTTAACATTTATGTTGCTAAAATATAATGATGAAACCATGCACAAATTATTTTTTGTCACCTGGTAAGTGAGCTGCTCCACCAGCACCTGCAATTATGACCTCAAGACCACTTTCCTTAGCAGATGATGCAAACTCATACATCCTATCTGGAGTACGATGTGCCGAAACAATTGTAAGCTGCAAAATTCAGTAAACCATCATGACGCATCCTTATCACTCCATAACTTGACGGTCTCAGAATTCAAACCTTATAAGGTATGTTGAACCCCTCCAATACTACAGCAGCATCTTTCATTACAGGAAGATCAGAATCAGACCCCATTATTATAGCAACACGAGGTCTAACTGCAATTAAGATAACATTCTAGACCTAATCAACAAGTTGGAATGAAGAGGATGAAAATAGTTTTAAAAAAGTGAAGGTTAGACAGGTCAGTAGGTAACACAACAAAAGCAAGAATAATTTCCCCTTGGCAAGTGTAAAGACACCATAGGATGCCATAAAAAATTAAAACAATGAACTTAAATAGTTAAAAAATATTTAGACAAACTAGACGATTTGCTTCATACACAGAAACTATTCAAACAAGGCCCTTTCAAGTACTCAAAAGGAATTGAAAGTTGCTTTAACTTCTAAGTTGATGATTCAAAATACACATGCCTCCTAAAGTAGATGTGCAAAACTCGAAAATCATCCATCCAGATTAGCACATAAACAAAACCAACTATCAATTCCCATATACCATCATCCAACCGTCATGGAACATGGTGCTCCTGACAATTGAAAAATCATTCCGAATTTCGTTGTGATGGCTAGAGACAGTAAAAGAACTGTGGTCAACAAATTGCAAGTTACCAATCAGAGTAATCTTATGCCATACAAAAGCTAATGCTGATGTACTAATAATGTGTAAACCCTAAAGGTATTTCATCCACTAAACCAGTACCAAAAAGGAAGTTCAAGAACATAAGATAGTGTGGTGCAAATGGATTTAACCTTTCTGGGGGTCATCTGCGTGTCTTTGCAGCAATTTGTCCAAGCGTGATTTTACATTGATCCTAGAAGGCCCCACAATAGTAATGTGACCCATCTTTCTTTTCTTTCGCATCTCTGAAAGAACATTTTCTAAATAAATTTTTCTAGAATGGAAAAGCAAGAAGCAAGCAGGCTTGTTAACTTTAATTTTATACAGTAACAGATAAAGCATGTGGACTGAACCAACCTGGCTTTGCATACCAATGGACTGATACACCTGGAATGTTCAATGCTTTCTCAATTAGCTGATGGGCCAGAACAAATCCTGCCTCACCCTGTAGCACAATGGGGGTACAAATACAATATATCAGAAAGGTAACTGGAACAACATGATTGTGTACCAAATAGTTCAATAACTAAAATAATATAACTGATAACGTAACAATCAATGTTCAACATAACCCAAACAATAAGGATAAGTCAAAACAAAAGAACTTAAGAACATAGCAACAGTTACCTCATCCTCACCCAGGATGTTGTACATAATTGCTGCAGGTGCTTTCATTGAAGGATCACCAAGAGGAAGGCCAAGAATAGCACGTAAATGCTGCTCATATTGTGAAGTGTAACATGACTCGATTGTGTGGTGCCCACTGTTGTGAGGCCTAGGGGCTACTTCATTCAATAAAACCTTTTGAAATTATAAACAGCAGGAGACAGATGTCAATGGCACTACAGGAGGGTTAAATTTTATGATATTAGGCAAGTATTCCAGCAAACCTGATCATCATGTGTTAAAAATAGTTCTACAGCAAAAACACCAGCACCTTCTAGTGATTTTATAGCTTTTTCAGCTACACTAGTAGCTAACTTCTTTATTTTCTCAGATACATCGGCAGGAGCTTCAACAACATGACAGATGTTATCCCTGGATGTTCCAGACAAAGACTATATTTTTGGGGCAGAGCAAAACATAACCAATAATAAGCAACAACGTGAGATGTATAATCTAAAAAAATGGGAACATCTTACTTGTGAATGGTTTCAACAACAGGATAGCAGACTGTAGAACCATCTCTACTCCTTGCCACAATTACAGATAGCTCCTAAACCAATAAAAAATAAAAAATAAATAAATACAATAAGCTAGTCTGACATCCTCATTGACACATTTCAAGTATCTTATAACTAACTTGTAAAAACTAATCTTATATTCATCTTGGCAATATGAAACTGTCGGGTTTACAAGCACCAAGAACAGAAGTGCACGTACAGAAACAAATGAATTAGAGGTACCATAAAAGGGATGTCTACTATTAAAATGTCTCTAGTAGTGAATGCCGATAAATCATCCACATTCACCACGCATCACCCATCTAACGGTCAGACAGCATAAGTGTAATTTCTATTTATTTGTCCTGCATTCTTATTTTAGTGTGTTATATTTTAGGGAGTTTTTTATTAGCTCAGTATTTACCAAATCATCTCATTTGTGTAGCTTCCTTATTTTAGTGTGTTGTATTTTAGAAAACTTTTGATCAGCTTAAAACATACCAAATTAGAGGGTGTGGAAGCACGACGAGGTTGAGTGTGAAAAACTGAAAGCAGAGTTTGACAGCATGAGTCAAACAAATCATAAATAATTAATAGAAAGATTTATTTGTATTGTAGCAAAGAACAGGTGTTTAGCTAGTGTACCAAAATTTGCAAAACGGCTTGGTGGGTAAGCAATATGTGGTGAAATGTGAATTAATTGATATTGAAACTAAGATACTGAGGTGGATAAAATCAGACACTGTCAAGAAACCTTAATATAAAAGAACCAGGAAAATTCAGAAAGGTTCAATTGACAAAATACATGGATTAGTTATGATATTGTAAGATCAAGGAGGGTATCAAAATAAAGAATTGATGCAAGTTTTGATAAAATTTTGTTGATGAATGTAAAGAGCTCTAGTTTTCTACTTAACCTGATAAAAGTGAATTCAAACTAACCTTTATAAATGGTGTCCACCTCTCAACATACAAACCATGATCAAACCCACCAAGATCTGCAACAATAATTTTAAGAAAAACTAGTTTCAGAAGCATGAACCTCAAACTAATGACTTATAAAAGTCAAATACTAACCAGCCTTATATGCTGATTTTGAAAACAGAGAAGGCTAGAACTGCTTCTCCTAGATAGATAATGTAGTTTTAGCAGAAAAGGTAGTGCCTAAGTGATGCTTATCAACTTACAATCAACAACAGAAGAGAGCTCATTTTTGTTGTGGGCAACACAGTTCCCTCTACCATCATATGCCAATCTTTTACTTTTTACCATAAGAGGATAGCCAAATATTTCCCCAGCTTTCTCTATACTACTTAAAGTATTTACCTGCCAAACAACAATATGAAATTATATTGAAACACTTAAATTCATATTGCATCCCCACATTTTAGGAGGTAGTGTGTTACTTCCACAAAGTCAGGTAATGGAATTCCAAACTTCGAAAAATGGTCCTTTTGCCTGTACTTGTCCTGAAATAGAGTGCCAATACATCAAGAATTAGCACGTAAAGGATTGAAATGTCATTTGTAGTTTTGTACAAAAGACGTGGGACAATAAGAAGAAATTTACTTGAATAATCATGATGGTGGAGGCTTTCGGCTCGCAATCAACACCTTGCTTTTCAAGCTTCTCAAGTGTTACAGCATCGACATGCTCAATTTCCACTGTCAAAACACCACACCTAGCAGCATGCCAACATCGAGCGGATTAGTCATAGCTGCTGGTAAACAATTAAATACACTAGCACACAAGGATGTGGTGTCAGGATAAACAAGACAGAATTGCAACTCCGCCGACCTCTTTGCGAACTCGCGAACTGTGTCGCCGTCATAGAAGCTCCCGACGACATGCTCATAGCAAAGGGAGCTCGCCGGGCAGTTCTCCTGGGGGTCCAGGACGACAATTTTGACCCCCATTTGGCCGGCTGCTTGGCACAGCATCTTCCCCAACTGGCCGCCACCCAGCACCCCGACGACCTTGTTGGACACGCCATGCACAGGCAAGTTGCTCTCCCTGAAACAAGCAGAGAAGAGGGGGAAATCGCATGCGCTCATTATCAGGAACAAAAATGGCCACGCAGGTCACCAGGCCCGCAAGGAGTCGACGCGCCGCCTTACCCCTCGGGCGGCGCGGGCTGCATCGAGGCGCGGGCGCGCAGCGGTAGAGGCGGCGGCGAGGTGGTGCCCCGGCAGGGGCGCGGCTTCCAGGACGCTTGGCGCGGGCGGCCGCCGGCGAAGGGGAGGGAGTAGGAGGAGGAGGAGGAGGAGGAGGCGGTGGCGGTGGCGGTGCCGGGGGACGGGGCGCGGAGGAGCCTGGCGTGCATCTCCCGGCAGCTAGGGTTCAGCGAGGGTTTAGGACGGTAGCAAGGACGAGACGGCGGCGCGGTGGAGGCGGAAATTTATCTGCGTTGCCCGGCCGCCGGCCGCTCCCTACGCAAACGCAACAGGGATACCGTATCCGTCTTTCCAGCTCGCTAGGCGGACCGGATGATCTTTGAGGCATCCATCCATCCGTTCATTCCAAATCAAATGGACACGCGCATGAAAATGGAGCTGGTTCGCACAGTGAACCGAATCTAATCGCACCGGCCGGGTTTATTATTGGCCGGTTTAATTATATTGGCCGGTTTATTTATTAAAAATATAAAAAATAAGAAAAACCATTATATTTCACAAATATGCATTATAAATTAAAGAAAAATATATATAAATGCATATATTAAATTAAATAAATATATAACAGTAATGAACCGAACCGGGCCGAACCGAACCGAACCAGGCTGCTACTATGCGAACCGAACTGGGCCGACCAGACGGGGCGAGGTGCCGGCCCAGATTCGATTTGGTTCACCGAATCGGGCTGGCCCAATCTCTCTTTAGCTTCCCCATCTCTCTCATCGGGCTCACCGTCATCTCCCACGTTGTTGTCCCCGACACGCGCACCGTCTCCCATGTCACCTACTCTCCTCTCTCCTCCCGGTGGCAGACGACCTCCCTTCTCTCCTAGCTCCACACCGACGCATCTCCATGGCAGCACCAAGCCAAGCGGCAGCCAAAATCGGGGACGGGGGTGGGGGCAGGGGCGGGGCTAGGGGTTGTCACCGTTGGGCCATGGCCCAACCAATGCTGGGCCGGCCCAACACCCCCCTCGCCAATCTCCAGGATCCAGCCGCCCCTGTCCATCCCCAACTCCAATCCCCCATTCAGCCCGTCTCTCTCCCCCCATCCATCCAATCCCGCCAGCCCTCATTGGCCGTGATCGCGTCATGCGTCGCCCATGCCACGCGCCATTCTTGTCCCCAAACCGTCGGCTTGCCGCCCACCCGGCTTAGGCTAGCGCGCCTTTCTTGCCGACGCCTCCTCTCGGTCCGGCATCCACTGCTGCGCCGTTTTCCATCCGCCACGCTGCTCGCCTCCCTCTCGCCTCCGCCTCCGCCCTTGGCTAGGTTGGCGCCTCGGCAGCGTCGCCTTGGTGGCTTCGGCCTTCGTCGGCTTCAGCTCACCGTCGCGCCGCCCAGTGCCCAACTGCCCATTGGCCACTGCCCAGCTCTCCAGTAGGCAGCGGCAGCAGCCAAGCCTCTCCACCCCGCGGTCCACCTCCGGCCTCTCCGCTCGTCCTCCATCCACCCCCTGGTCCACCTCCCGGCAGACCGTGAGGTGAGGAGCAATCCCCATCCCCAATTTTCAAATCCTAGGGTTAGAAAATAGATTTTAATTTTGAAAGTTAAAAGGTAGGGTTAGGATTTATGAATGGATTTTACTGCTAGTGTTAGTGTTATAAAATTTAGGATACATGCGCAAAGGATTTTTAAATCATTTGTGATGTTGTTAGGAAATTGTATGCCTAGTCCGAGTTAAATAGATGAAAATTTAGGAAATTGTTAGTGTTAGAAAATTTAGAGTTCATTGTTTTTTGAAATCATATCTATTAAATGGATGAAAATACATGATGTCATATACGTTGGCATGTAACTGAAGTTTTTTAAAAAAAGTCGGCCCAACCAATCATAAAATCCTGGCTACGCCACTGGGTGGGGGCGGCAGCTATAATCGAGGGCGGTGGTTGTGGGGCATCGAATTTATCAACGAGGGAGGCGGCGAGAAGTTGATGGCGAGTATGAAGCAGGGTGGGGATATGCGCTGGAAGAGCGGCTTCACATCAACGAAGTCGAGCTAGAGGAGGTTGCCAGTGCGGAGGGAGGTCGTCGGCGCGGACATGGCCATCGACCGTGGCGGCAGTAGAGAGAGGGGGAGAGGAGTAGAGAGAGGGAGAGTGAGAGGCATAGAGAGGGGAGGAAGAATAAGGTGAAGGGGAGAGGATGACAAGTGGACCATTGTATATTAGAATGTACTTTGATTTTGTATATTTTCTAAATCCACAGTAATGGCATATATGCAGGTTTTAGCACTTTATAATGGCGTTTTAAGCATAAGACGCTTTGTAATGGCACTTTCGTACTAGGCCAACTTTGTAATGGCATGTATGCAATTTTCTTTTGTTTGAAACATATATAATATACTGCTAGAACATATACAATTTATTGCTGAAACATTTGGCTGTCTATTGATGGAACATGCAACATGGCGTCATCGGAAAAAGTAAAAGAACTATTTGAACATGTCAATACATTGGTTAAACATGCTAAAAAAAATTTATGAAACATGTTGCGACATAGTCAACCAGTGTTGAGACATGATAAAAGAACTATCGGAGCATGGCAAAAATAACGCTGGAATATGCACAAAAAAAAAACTAATGAAACATGCTAAAAAGCTGATGAACATAAGATGTTTTCGCGGTGGTTAATTCACCTCATATAAAGCAAGATGTTCCGCGAGAACACATTAATCATGGGGATAATGCTGGTTGATATTTTTTTAAAGTCGTAGCAAAGACTATTGTAAAGAAAATATGATTCTGTTGTTAGCCTTCTGGAAAAGGACTTGCATGGTTGCCCCAAGACAGACTCTGGCCTATATACGTGGGTTGTTTCGTTGGCCCAACATCAATCATTAAATAGCTCTTTTTAAAACATGTCTAATGTTAAATCCATTTCAATATTTCACCTCATGACACTATTTTCTCACCTATTATTGATGACCTATCTTTTCAATCCATTCATCTCTCTTTTTAATATTTTACTCCCAATCCTATTTTCACTAGTTCCCAGCTACAGTAAAGGAACAGGGTGAAGCATGTCCAACGCTATACCTTTATTCTTACCCATTTGTTGCCAATTGTACTATTCATACGGTAAACCATTTTACTTATCCAAATAATGTTGAACCTATTTTCTCAATCCCTATATATGTCTCTTATATTTCACTTTCAACCTTTTTCACTATTCACAACCAACTATTGTAAAGGTATAATATTACCATTAGACATGTTTTTATACCAGTTGAGCTCATAAAATTCTTTTTAAAAAAAATGCTTAGCAAGTCTGAGGGTCGTTTTAAAAAACTTTTCTAAGTTAAATTTAGTGGGGGAAGATGAGAAAATAGGGTGAGAAGAGAACTCATCTCATCCATAAATTTAGGAGAGGATTTTGTCCCCTAAATTTTGGGATTCATACCACGTCCTATTCTCTATCGCTTTCTAGATGGTCGCTCTCAATTTAGTGATAAAAATTGAAGGGATAATTGTTGGAACAAAATTTTAAGGTATCATCAATGGTGGGGAATCCAAGACATGTAGTTTGTAGATGATTTAGATACGTAGCAAATAAAATATAAGAGAGAAAAATGCAAACAAACAGTAAAAAGATGTGTGAATGTATAGTGAATGAATCATGCTTTCTAATTTAGTTAGGATCGACAAGTGGGATGGCATAACTATGGAATCGCCTATATTTCGGGGGATGTAAATGGAAGCCATGGACTTGCTGTGCTAAACTAATGCAACGATGAGGGACTACTTGTTAGACAACCACGCTATCAAATGTAGTCCGAGGTTGCCTAGCTGTGCGCAGATCGTAGACGACGAAGAACAATCACAGAGGAACACGAGGATGTAGAAGAGAAAGTATTCTTTATTGCTTTTCTCTTGAGTACATAATAGATTGAAACCTCTTCTATTTATGCTTGGTGCTAGGGTTTCGGCCCAAGGCCCAAGGCCGGCCCGTGCTCGGGTGTGGTTTCTCAACACTCCCCCTTGGACCTTGCCGCGTGATGCATATGCCCCAAAAACTCTACAAAAATCCAGTGGAAAAAATATTGAAGAAAGAGTACATAGCATACGCTTGATGTGCGCACGGATTTGCCTCGTTAAAAATCTCACGTGAGAAACTTCATTGAAAACTCACTTAAAGGAAAAAGAGTACAGATCCACCCAACGTTTCTTCATATTCATGCATTCATTCATTCAAGTTGGGTACTCGAACTTCGTGTTCAAGATTTTAATTCATAATATGTGAAGTTTCTCCCTCTGAATTCTGTACTTCTTTAAGCCTTCTCACTTCAATTTCTTTCACGCATCTTTCAAAAGTAAATGCAAGGAGTGACTTACTAAATAAGTCTGCTATATTCTCAATTGACTTAATGTGCAAAAAACTGATTCTTTACTTGGGGTTCATACACTCAATAAATTTCTCTTCACATATCCAGTCTACAATTGTGCGACACATGCTGTATTATTTTCATAAATGATAGTAGGGGTTCATTCAATGTACTATCCACATGACTGAAAATGTGGAATGACCTTCTTTAAAGCCATGCATATTCATAATAGGCTTCATTTAATACTATGATTTCCGAGTGGTTTGTCGACATTGACATAAGAGTTTGCTTTGACGACTTCTATTTAATTCCAATTCTAACCACATAGGAAGCATATTCATATTCATATCTTGGTTCTTTCATTCCAAGATTTCTTTTTCTTCGGAGGTATCGGGAGATATCCTTGCTTCTTTCAAATGTCCTTCTTATGCTCTGCATTACACCAAGTTGATAAAATTATAACGGCAACTGCAACGTACAGCCGGTAAATGCATTGTACTGTCGTATGCTATTCACGAGGTATATGAGCCATTCGAATTCTAATACAGAATTTCATATTTCTAGACATCCTCCCCCTCATCCTTAGGTCTGTACAGGTCTAAGTCTGCAAAAATTGACCGATCAACCATTGGGTTTTCATGGGTACACCTTCTCAAAATCAAACCTTTACAACACGATCAACGTGTAGGTTGACTGGTGTAGCGATATTCATTTGGCATATGCTCAAGGTGTTAACCCAAGCTGCAATGGCCAATCCATTCATCTCTTTCTCATACTTCAAGTATGTGCATTATTCTTTTATTCAGTCTGTATGGTAATGTAAAGGATTACACTATACAGATTTCTATTTTCTCTATCTTGGTTTAGGACAATGATACTCATGTATCTTCATATATAAGTCCATCCAAGTCTCATTCCAGTTACAACATCCATTCAATTCATTTTCAGGATCGAGTTCAATTGTTTTGGCAATCTTCTTTGCAAATTATATGTCGACATAGGCTGTGATTCTATTCAATATTTTCCCTGAGTGCACTGAATTTATGGCTATTTCTTCATGGGGTGCTTCGTGCACTTATGCTTCTTGCACCATCACTTGCTCTGCACCGCTATTTCCCAATCACGGGAGTAAGGACCTTTAGATGGTTGCCGATGTGCGCATTCACTTGCTCGTCTGCACGCCCTTCGGCACGCTCATTTACATGTCTTTCGGCTTCTTCTTTAATTCTTTCTTCTTGTACCGGTAAATTCAAATCTGAGAGTGCCTCGCTAGCAGGCTGCTCACCAGCGCCAGGTCTCAACTGGCTCCCCTTCTATTACCTTTGGGGCATTTTCGTGATTGGTTGTGGCAAGCTCTCTTATCCGTTTTTCTCCAGGCGTCCCCGGATACTTGAAATTCGAGTAACCAGATTTTCTGTCCTTTTCTTTGAGGCCTCGGAACAGAATGAGGAATACCTTCTATAGTATTTCAACCCTCTCTGGTGTATTATTGTCAGTAATGCGACTTGATCACATCATTCATATCACAAAAATGATTAGGCAGTTCATTTACTAACTGCTTCATTACTTTCAAATTCATACTAGTGCGGCTAATGCGCGGGAATGCATTAGTGGTGTCTGAGGTTAGCCACATAATTTTCCGGCATTCTTCTTTTCAGGGTTCTATTCCTCTCCCTAATGATGGGAATTGATCCTCAGTCATTTTAAAATTCATTGCAAGTGTGGTATAGGTACATAAAACTTGCATTCAAAATTGAGAAATTTCTTTTCTTTCTTTGCACTAGTCGGATGTTGCGGGACTACGTGTCACTTGCATTAATTGATGAGGGCTACTAGTCGGGCTTCTATTTCTTTATTCAATATATGACAACTCAGCAAGTGCGGCCGGACATCTCTAATCCATGACGTTCGGACATGAGATATACAATGCTCTTCTTTAGTATTCAATACAGTTCAATGATCATCAATCAGCTAGCATTGTCCTTCTTATTTTGAACTTCATAGTGATGATCAGATAATATATTCTTTAATTCTTATGATCTGCGAGATCAGCTTCACGAACATGTGGTTTATGTAGAGAATAAACTCATGACTTATCACAAGGAAGCAATTATGAGCACTAGAATGTCGTTAAGTGCCATTGGCAAGGGCTGCATACGGCCGCGAACCTCTCCTAGATGCATTCTAGGCAAGGAGAAACTCGACTTAACCTTTAATAGGAGAGTGCCCAATTCAAGATTCAAGAATTTCTTATACTAATACTGTGTTCTTGCGAGTTGATTGCACCTCATCTTTTCTATAATTGAGATGGCAATTCTACGATGCCAGATGAAGAGATTAGAGCTTCTAAATACATTCGAATGTAGTATAGCCCAAATTCAAATGGAGGGGAAAATTCTAATATTCTTTACACATATCCATCATGCTTCAAAATGCATAACAATTCTTTGCCGATCTTCATTGGTCTCAACGCGGAAACCATCGAGATGGGTGTCTTTCGAATTTAAGAGAGTTCAAGTACATTTTGGGTAAAACAATGCTTCTTTAAAGTGCTGATATAAGACCCATAGAATTTATGTCGTCTCTTAAAGTTCTATTGGTGTTGTTAAACTACCAACAATTCATATCTCCATAGGGCACTACACTAGTTCTATTCATAATTGCAATCAGACAATGGCAATATTCATAATTCATATGATTCAAATATTGATTGCAACTTCAAAGTATATATTGGAATATAGGATAAATTCATAATGGACATGAGAATTAAGGTTTGCTCTTCAAGAGCTTCAAATTCTTTATACTAAAATTCATAAAATGTCTATTAGCGACCACAATCTACAGGGAGAATGCAAATAGTGCAACTCAAGCATAGTTAAATGCTACAATTATGCACTTTCTCTTAGCGTCAATTCTATTTGTCGAGATCTTCTCTTCTTTATCCATTTCTTGTGGCTTCAACACGATTAATGGGCGATGCAAAGGTGTCTCTTTATAAGTGTATGCTACCAAGAGGTTTCTTTTCTAGGCACAATGAGACACCTCTACTGCTTTGAAATTCTTTCGGTCTAATAACCTGTAATTTCATCAACAGGTTTGCGGTGAATCTTCGACCAATGCCCCTAAATGTCATACTTATATCACATCTTGACCTAGTGGTCATGTGGCTTGTATTATGTGACTTTATTCTTGTATTCTGTGTCGCTTGGACAATGGACTTTCTTTTCTAGGTCAATTTCTATAATTTTCCTTCTTTCCATTCTTCCAACGAATGGGCTTTTCACCCCTAGTAGCTGCTCTAATTGCACTGAGGTGAAAAGTGGGAGGTATATCCCCTCGTTTGTGATCTTGTCACATAGAGAAGGACCGTATAAATTCTATACATATTGAGTTGTACTCGGTCATAATTCTATAATCTGCAACCTTATGTGCACCAAATCCTGTTATGCATATGGCAGGATAGCATGCTTAAGCTTCATAAGCCACTTCTAAAGTGCAGCATATAGCATCAATGTGCTCCCCCTCAACCGTACATGCAAAATTTGGTAAGGAGGTGGTGTCTAAAAAAGTGCAGTGCTTTCGTTCTGCTTACCGGTAGGTTTCTTTCCCTTGCAGGGACCTAAACCGGTTGACAGTGTTGGGTTTCTAGGGACCGAATACAATCATCACGTCCTATATATGTCCAAGTGAGATAATTTAGGCCACAAGGGGCCAATTTCTCAAATTCATAAATTATGATGCCCGACAATTTCATATTTCAAAATTCATTTATAAGATTACTATGAGTAATCTAGTGGGGAGAGTGGTGCTAGGAAGACTTTAATTCAAAATTCTCATGTATATCCAATATTCATACTTGTATGCCATTACCAATTCATATAATAAACAGGCAAAAACTGATAATTACAAAAGCAAATTCAAGAGATAATTGCACAAAAGTAATTAACAGTAGCTAAATAAGCTTGCAAATTCAAAACTGTGGTAAAAAAGAACTCCTAGAATGCTTTCATGCCTGAATATATGCTTTCTGTAATTTCTGCCAATTCCAAGGGTCTTTATGGAATTTTCAGTGCTTAGGAAAATCTATGCGCAATTTCCATAATTCTCAAGGGGCTTTCTGCAATATTCATAAATTCAGAACATACTTCGTGTAATTTTCCAAATGCTAACGATTTTTCTGTAAAACAATATCCTAGAAAATTTCTCATAATTTCTAGGAAATCCAAGGACTTATTCTTAAGATTACAGGGCAAACAGGTTTTATTCCCCATTCTTCCGGTCTGCCCCGGCCCATTCTTTTCTTTTCTTTGTCTGGTCCATTCAAAACTGGTCCAGAAGCCCCTATTTTCTCATATTTATTTCATGCCACGTCCGCGCCCTTCTTTTCATAAATTTCAGGGGGCAAAGTGTAATTTTGCAATGCGGAAAAATACACAAGCAATTTTCATATTCAAGCCCATTCAGATAATTCTCCCTTCCTTTTCTTTAATTCTTTAATGCATTTTCGGCCATAATACCTTCTTCCTATAATTAAGTGACCAGTAGCCCTTTTTTTTTTTTTCTCCAGAAGCGGTACTGCGGTGAAAGCGCGTGGTGGCATGCGAGGGTCAAGAAGGGCGGCCATGCGGCTCATGGGTGGTGGCTCAATGGCTTGAGGCTAGCGGCTGCACGTCTTGTGACCTAAGCGGTGGAACAACCAATGAAGAAGCGCTTTCAATCTTGTGACCCAGTATGCGATAAATGGCCAATGAGTTAGCGAAAGTGGCGACCTTCAATAAAGCGGCGACCCAGCGTGGAGTGGGGGCGTGGCCGGCGAAGCGCCTGCGGCGGGAGGGCCTCGCCCAACGGGCGACTGCTGCGGGAGGCGGCGGCCCATGCGAGGTAGGGCGGCTAGGGTTTCCCCGACCTCCGCCATGCTGGCGCGGCGAAGGGCTGCGTGGCGCGGCGCTGCAATAGCGACGAAGCGAGCGCGCGGCAGGGAGCAAGCATGCGCGGCGTGGCGGCTGTTCGAAGGCATGGCCCGGGTGCTTCAATGTCGCGGCGGCGGCACGACGTGGCGCTGCATGAGACGCGAGCACGGCCGGCGCGGCGCAAAGACGCCGCGTGCTACAATTCTTCCCAATTCCAAAACCGGCTTTGGTTCAATGGATCTGCTAGATCCTTGCAAATTCTCTAACAGATTCAAACGGGATCCCGCAGAAAACCGATCCCGCTTGTAATAAATACCGGGTACAAAGAGTCTTGAGGAGATCAAGCGGGCCCCACGCGTCGGCGAAGCAGCGAGCCAGCCCATGGCGAGCCCTCGGCGCTGCAGGCCCCACACGTCAGTGGGCGATCGACCCGGCTGTGGCGAGCCCTCGGCCTTCAGCGGGCCCCACGCGTCAAAGTGGCGAAAGCGAGCCCCAGCGCTGGCGAGCCCTTAGAAGACCAAAGCGAGGCTCCACACGTCGGGGAGCGATCGAGCCCCAACAGGGGGGCGAGCCCACAAGACGCCGGCGCGAGGCCCCCGCGTCGGCGGGCGCGTGGGCGAGCCCTCGGCGCTGTAGGGCCTCCCACCGCTCAGCGGGCCCGTGTGGCGTGTAGCGTTCGGAAGGAGCCTTCGGGCGAAGGCTTCCCTAACTGCGAAGGACGAGCGCATTCAATGCGACATCACCCGCGGATAGACAACAAGAAATGATTACCGCTTCTGATGGCCCTGCAGTCGGCGGTATCCATCGTGGGCGCGCGGAATTGACCGCGTAAAGAGGGTTTGCTTAAGATAGCCGCCGTCGGGAGGAGCGAGATGGGCCCCGCGATCTCACTAGTGTGTCATGCGGGTCGAGGCCACTTGCGGCACGCGAGGCAGCGCCGCTTCAGCGTGGCGGCAAAGACGTTGCTCTCTCCGTCGTGTCTCGCGTGTCTTGTCGATTATCGAGAGTCTCAGACGCTTGCCTACCCCTCGGCTCTCTCCGCCGATTCGAGGCACAGATAAAAGGAGCGAGAGAGAGGGAGGGAGACGTTTTTCACACGTTCACAAGCATTCTCGAACCACATTCCATTCAACCACAACAAGAAAAGAGCTAAGGCTCAGCAGAGTAGGACTATTACCCGCGAGGGTCCGAACTCGGTAAACCCGTCGTTGTTCTTTCTTTGCGTCCCCACGCCAAATCGAATCGAGCACCAGTTGATCGGCTAGCGGGATAGAAATCTGACTAGGGGTGTGATCCGCGGTGGTTGAACGGAGAACACGCCGTCAGTGGCGCGCCAGGTAGAGGAGCGCTAGCATCAGTCAGTGCTCGACTTCATCGATGGCGGAGCAACAGTCCGCAATGGATCCGGAAGCAGCCGCCAGAGCCGCGGCCACGGCGTCGGCCGCGGCAATGGCGATAAATCGGCCGGCGGTAGCCGCCGCCTAGGGTTGGAACCTGGCGAAAGCGGCCGCCCGGCCAAGCTAAAGCTGCGCTGGCCTTGGAGGAGTGCACTCAAAGACGCAGAACCTCCATGCGGCGAGGCCTGCTGACAACCCACGGTGCGGTGACTCACGACTCCCGCGGCGCCGTAGGTAGCCCGTTTGGCCCGCTCGTCGATGCCGCCGTGGCGATGGTGCAAGTTTCGGAGGCGCGGAACCGGCGTTTCGCTTCTTCCGTTCCTTCTTGCCTCGCATTCCTCTCGCAGATCTCTGGCGTGAGGGAGCGGGCCAGACGACAGTCGAGTCGCGACTCCTACGGGTTCGACCGGCAGCGTCTGGTGGGGCGGATCTGCGGTCCCACTTGAGGACCGCCATCTGCGACACGGAAAGACACAGGCGACAAGCTCATGGCGGCACCACCGGGTCGCGACCGCGCCGACGCCGCCCGTGGGGACGGAGGGTTCCAGCGACGCCTCCCGTCGGGAAGGAGGTGCCTCTTGGTGCCGTCCGGACGGCAGCACGGCGGATTGAGTCGCGGCCCAGAGCAGAGGCTCAGTCGGTGCCGCGCCTTTCAAGGAGGCTGCGCCCGAGTCAAAGGGCCGGAGAGGTTCAGCCCACCCCATCGAGAAGCACGACGCTCCACCAACCCCGACGAGTTCTTGCGGATCTACGCCACGGTGATGCACCGATCGAGGGTCGGGGAAGGTTACGCGAACTACTTCCTGCAGATCCTCACCGGCGAGCCCGCTCTTGGCTCATGAACTCGCGCCCGAGTCGGTGGGGTCGTGGAAGGAGCTCTCGAGCTCTTCATCACCAACTTCCTGGCACGTTTGAGCAGCCGGAGTCGAGGACGACCTCCACAACGTGGAGCGAAGAAGGGAGAGTCGCTTGCGACTACATCCGGCGCTTCACCAGTCCGCAAGACCATCCCCGACATCTCCATCGACGCCGTGGTCACGGCATTGTGAGAGGCGCCGAGACCCTGTGGTCAAGGAGAAGATGGCCACCCGCAAGGTCAAGACGACGGAATAGCTCTTCACCGGCGACAAATGCGCTTCTTCGCCCTGAGAGCTGCTTCCGCCCGGCCGCACGGGCGGGGGACAGGCGGGCGGCGAGGCCGACTTCAAAAACCTCGGCGCAAGGACAAGAAGAAGCGCAAGGCGGCCGAGACCGGCAGGTCATGGCACGAAAGCGCCGACGACGACGACAACGACAAGAATGCCGCGCGATGGGCGCGCGAGTGTAAGAAAGGAGGCGGTCACGGCACGGGCGGAGCGGTCCCGCAGGTGGCACGGGCGGCGGCTATGGCGATCGCCGTGGCGCGACGGCCCCACAGCGACATGACGGGCGAGACCGTCGCCCGTGAGCGGGATGGAAGGACTTCTCGTCCCATTCACCACAACAACTCCCACGACTTGGCGATTGCTATGTCGTCGACAGTTGGTGGACAAGCGCGTCCTGGCGCAGCAACAGCGTCCGGCAAAGCAAGGGCAAGGAAGCGGCTTCGCTTGGTTTCCAACAAAGCGAGCGCTGGTTGCCGTTATCCACGGCGGGTCGGCCACCTATCCGTCCCACGCTAGTTTTAAGCGTGCGATGAGGGAGGTGTGCGCCGCCGTGCCCGGCTTTGGGTCAGCAAGGCAGCTGGCGTGGTCGGAGCAGCCGATCGCGTTCGATCAAAGCCGATCACCCACCAAGACCGCCACCGGGACATCTCCCGATCGTGGTTGCACCCACGGTCCGGAATGTAAAGCTAGGACGGTCTTTGGTAGGCGGAGGAGTTCCTCAATCTCTGTCGCCGGACGCTAAGGCGCCCAGATCCAGCAGATAGGAGCTTCGACCGGCGCCCCGTTCTTGCATCGCGCCGGGCCGAGTCCGTCCATTGGCGTCGACCTCCCGTGACGCTTGAGGCTCGACAACTTCCGCACCGAGATGCTCGAGTTCGAGGTGGCGGACTTCGACCTCCCATACAACGCCATACTGGGTCGGCCGGCGCTGACCAAGTTCATGGCGGCTTGCCACTATGCGTACATGGTGGTGAAAATTCCAGGGCCAGCTAGCCCCATCGTCTTGAAAGTGGATCGCCGGAGGCGCCCGCCGCGACAAGGACGCTCGCTTTGGCGGGGCAATCGGCGCCAGTAGGTCAAGCTTCGACTCGAGCTCCTCCGTGAAGATCCGTGCCTCCCGGTTCGTCCGGGAGGTTAAGCGATCTCCTCGAGTGAGTCGAGACCAGTCAAGACCGTTCGGGTGGGCGCCTCTCTCGCCAAGTAGAAAAGCGCTGCCTCCTTCCTCCAGCCTAACGCAGACGTGTTTACATGGCAACCGTCCGACATGGCCGGGTCCCTGGAGGTGATTGAGCATAAGTTGGCAACGTTCCCCGCGACCACAACATGCAAAAGGTCCGAAGCAATCGGTGGAACGCCAGAAGTTATTTGCCGTGAGGTGGACAAGCTTTTTAAGGCGGGTCGTTCGCAGATGTCGCCCGTCCTGTGGCTCGCGAACCCGTCCTCGCTAAGAAATCCAACGCGGTGGAGGATGTGCGTGGACTTCACCGACCTCAGCAGGCGTGCGAAGGATCCAGACCAGCCTCGCATTGATCTCATCGTCGATTCCATCGCGGGTGCGGCAACAAGCTTTACGGATGCGTATCGGGTACTACCGATTAGCATGGTCAAGAAGATGAAGACAAGACGCTTTCGTGGCGCCCATGGGCGCTCATCGCTACACAAGGATGGCGTTCGGATCGAAGAATGCGGGCCCAACCTACCAGAGGGCCATGCATATCGCACATCGTCCTCAAATAGGGCGGAACTTGAGGTGTACGCCGACGACCAGTGGTGAAGTCCAAGAAGGCGAGGAGTTGATCGGCGACCGGAAGAAACCTTCGCCAACTTGAGGAAGTAATGCATCAAGCTCAACCACGAGAGTGTGTATTCGCCGTTCCGTCGGCAAGTCGCTAGGTTTCCTCGCCTCCCGGAGGGATTGAGGCGAACCCGACAAGATCACGGCGATCGAGAACATGAAGCCCCGACGTGACTTGGCGGATGCAAAGGCTTGGTGGGTCGCTTGACCTCCCCGGGCCGCTTTATAGCTCGCCTAGGGATAAAAGT
Source organism: Raddia guianensis (assembly GCA_036346415.1). Lineage (NCBI taxonomy): Eukaryota > Viridiplantae > Streptophyta > Magnoliopsida > Poales > Poaceae > Raddia > Raddia guianensis. The sequence goes on from CM070534.1 coordinate 35,122,236, forward strand.
CTCCCACTACTCAAGCTCCTTAAGAAGACCAACCAATTCGAGTGGATTACGGAGGCGCAGGAGGCGCTCGACGGTCAAGAAGTATCTCACTTCCCGCCTGTCTTTGGTCGCCCGGACCGGGCGAGCCACGATCCTTTATGTCGCGCGAACCCCAGTGGTCAAGGCGGTCTTTGGTGGTAGAAAGGAAGGAGTTCAGCGCCCATCTACTACATCAAGAAAGTCTTCCACGACGCCAAACGAGATATTCACAACACCGAAGATGCTTTACGCCGTCTTGACGCGGCCCTCCGGCGCAGATCACTACTTTCGGGGCGAGATCACCGTCTTGACCAAGTACCCATTGTTTGAGATCCTCTTCAACCGCGAGGCGACGGGTCAAGATCGCCAAGTGGGCCATGGAGTGGCGATTCGACCTCAAGTTCGCTTCCCGAACGGCCATCAAAAGGCAAGTCGGCGGAGTTCGTCGTGAGTGGACTCGGCGGCACAGAGTCAAGACGTCGATAAGACCTCGCCGTGGACTCTCTTCTTCGACGGTTCGTTCCGCTTGAGGGTCAAGTGTGTCGCTCGTGTCTCTACCGGCGGCATTGTCCGCACTGGTGGTGCCGGAGTTCGGCTACCAACAACGCCGCGGAGTATGAAGGGTTACTCGCCGGGCTCGGGGTGGCCGACCACAGGCATCCGGCGATTGCAAGTAAACGGCGACTTTCTCTCGGTCATCAACCAGCGAGGAAGGATTTCACCGCTCGGATCCCGTCATGGCGGCCTACAGGCGAGGTGCGCCGGTTGGAGCGACATTTCGAGGGCTTGGGCAGGCACGCCCTCGCCGCGACAACTATATGGCGGATGAACTCGTCCCTGCATTGCCTCGTCAAAGGCACTGCTCCTACCGGGTTTTTGAAGAAGACTCACGCGGCCGTCTGTCGCAGCCCCCAATCCTGGCGGGGACGACGCATTCCCTGACGCAGCTCCCACATCTGGAGGAGACGCCACCAATCCCGCCACAGCCTCCCGGCTGGAGGAGGAGGCGAAGAACTGCCGAGGCGGTTGAGGCGAAATGCCGTGCCAGCAGAGTACGCCGACGACAATGCTAACGCCGTCACGCTTTGTCCGGAAGGTCGGTGGATGGATCAGATCTTAGCCTACCTACGGGACGGAGTGATCCCCGACGATGACGCGTCGTGTTGGGGATAGAATTACGGCCCTTTGCCATGGCCCACTCCTCGACAATTTCAATCGAATGACCTACGGGGCCCGGCTCCTGGAAGGTTTTATCTGCTCATATGCATCCCGCCGAATCGACCTCCCGGCCGCACGGTCTTGTAACGGCCAAGGAATCGTGTTTGAGTCCATCTCGAGCAGAGTTGTGCACGGCTACGTGAAGACCCGGACGTTGGTTTCCGTATTGGATTAGGAGTTGTGATCCCCAAGATTAGGAGATTACCTTGTTCACCGTGGGTCATATTTGGCATGTATGAGTTCGTTATTTATCTCGTAGTTAGCCCGCCCGATATTTCTCGGTAGGTCGGCTTGTTCCGTATTATATAAACAGGGCCCCTACGGCATTTAGAGGACCCCGCCAATAGATTTTTAGATACTACTCGCCGAGACTCGCTGATCTCGCCGAAGTTCCACCTTGTAATCCTCTTTGATATAAAGAAAGGCCGGACGTGGGGCTATTATCTCTCCGAGAGGCTGAACCGGGATAAAACCCCCATCTCCTGCTCGTTGTCGTTAAGTGGTTGTTCGCGTGTCTCCTATCTCCTCCTTGAAGAATCTTGGTTGACTTGGGTCAATATCCCAACCGTCGACAACCGGTGCCGACCGCGGGGACACGAGATCGAGCATGTCGAACTCGGTCGAGGATACGAGAGATACTTCCCGAGGCTACGACTCGGCGAGACGATGTTTCATCCTCGCCATTCAGATCGACCGTCCGGCCTCGAACACTTTCCGTATCTCGACGGAGGTCTCGCCTATATGGCGTAGATAGCCGCAGATCGCACTCCGCCATTGACGATGACTACGGAACCGATGATCTTTACGACGGTTTAGATCTATCGGATTCCAAGGCTATGTCAGAGATTCTACCTGGAGACACACCGATGACACCGCCTAGCATACCTTCAGATGGCCCCGCAAAGATCAACATGGCCGATGTAGGAACCTCGAGAATCTCGCGCGGTACGTGGCGGTGGCGGGCGAGGCGGGCAGTTAACTCGCTTCGGCATCAAGACGAGGTCATACCGGCGCTCGCGAAAGCAAGAAGTCATTCGCCGCAACCTCAACGATTCCATCAATCGATCCGGCACGCGCCTCGCGATCGGCAAGCGATCGCGTCGCGACCCACCTCGCGTGCCTCGCCAAGTCTCCCGTGCGAAGTTTCTCCCGTCGGGTTAGTTCCCACAGAATCGGACTCGGCCGGGCGAACGCGGATGCCTCGGGGTCCCGAGAACCCCTAGAGCGTAGTCGAACGACTCATGCCATGGCTTCGTGATTAGATCCACCAACCAGTCGACCTCGCCAGATATGGCGCCGTTGCTTCTAACCTAGAGCAATTGGTCAAGGCCTAAAGTCTCTATGAGAAGTCAACAACTCCTCCAGCAGCCGCAGCCCAAACCGCCGGAATGATTCGGACACTCGATCGATAGCGTGACCTCGCCACCATCGGCGATCATCGTCCATGAGCAAGCTACCGTGGTCGCCGTCGCTCGCCGAGTCCTCGTAGTCATCGCGACAACAGGGCAAGCGACACGCGATGACCACGGACGGTCCCCTCGTGAGGAGCGCGTCGTCGCGACCACGAGGAAGGAGTGGTGGGTTGTCTCGTGAGAGTTTCTCCAGCCGAATCATCCTGCTCAGCAGAGTTCCTCGACAATAGGACCAACGCCTTCTCAAGACTAGGTTCTGCCGGGGAAGGTGGCGGTCATATGCTTTGGGTCAGGGGCTTTCTCGACGAAGCCGCCGTCCGGCGGCCCTCAAAGTTCAAGCCCGTCACATGGAGAGGTACAATGGGACTCGTAACCGGAGGAATTCCTTTCCATCTCGCCACGCCATCATGGCGCCGGGGTGACGAGCTCGTTATGGCTAATTACCTCCCGATCGTCCTTGAGGGCGCCGCCGGACGGATCGCTCAATCGCCAGAGGGCTCCATCACCATGGAACCAGCTTTGTGACGCCTCGATCGCTAATTTCCGGAGTCACATACGTGCGTCGGGCAAGCGTGATGATCTGCACGGATGATCCAGATGAACGGAAGACCCTCCGCAACTTCGTGAAGCGTTTCATTAAGATCCGCAACACGATCCCGAACATCTTGGACGAATCCGTTGTCCGCGTCTTCAAAAACGGAGTCCGCGACGAGCGGCTCACCCAGGATCTTGAGATCAATGAGACCTGGACTACCAACGACCTGTTCAAGGCGGTGATCATATGTCAACGCTGCAGAGCGCTGCTCAAGACAAAAAAAGGCGTTCGACAAGGGCGAGCCGCCCACCACTGGTGTGGATGAGAAGAAGAAGAGCAAAGAACCCCGGTGACAAGAAGTCCCGTAAGAAAAAGAATAAAGGTGATGCTAACAATATTGTCATTTGGTATAGATCGCAAGACCTCCTCCCAAGGATGGGCAGAAGAAGCCCAACAATAACTACAAGGGCAAAAAGCCTGCTCAGGGAGACGGACAAGGCAAGAAAGGTCCAAGCGACCGATTTTGCAAGTTTCACCAGCACTACGGGCATGATATACGCCATTACAGAACTTGGGCCGCAAAGCTCGAAGACTTCTACAACGGCAAGGGCCCAATGCCCACCCTGCCCGAACAAGGTGATGCCGGTAAGGCCAACCGCCAAACCGACGATGGTGATCGGGAAGATGATGATGAATATCAAGAGCCCGTGAACCATATCGCCGTCATCTTCGCGGCTCCTCGGCTTACACCTCTCGACGTAGCCTCAAGGAAGCCGCCGGAGGTCCACAACGCTGAAAAGGCAAAACCTCACTGAATCGATGAAGTGGACCGAGGTCCCCATCTCCTTCTCTCAGAGGATTGCCCCACCGGGATGACCAAGCCTCGCCGGCCCCATCGGTGGTCGCCCACCATCGAAGAACGCAAGAGTTGGCCGTGTTTTAGTAGACGGCGGAGCGCTTTGGACTTGCTTTCTCGCTAAGGTCTTGGGCGAGATGCAGATTTCGCTCTAAGTCAAGGAAGTCGCAATGCCCTTCTACGGAATTGTTCCGGAGAAGTCGCTGCTCAAGCCATTAGGCAGAGTTGTCCCGCCGCCACCTTCGCAACCCAAGCAATTTCCGGATAGAGTTGATCACTTTCGACGTGGTCGACTTCCCATCCGCGTATAACGCGATCTTGCGTAGGCCATCTCTTCGTAAGTTCATGGCCGTAACCCACCACGCTTACCATTGCGTGAAGATACCGGGCCCTAACGGTGTAATCACGGTCAAGGGCAATTACAAAGCTGCTCTGGATTGCGACGAGCAGCCCCTCGCCCTGGTCGACCAGCTTCCGCTGTGATCTCGAAGTCTGCAGACCAAGTCTCGCACGCCCTAGGGTCTCCCTTCACCAGGGAGAAACCAAGGAAGTTCCACGTCCCTTGATGATACTTCCAAGATAGCTTCACTTAGGGCCAACTGGACCCCAAATAGGAAAGCGAGCTCATTGCCTTCCTCCGAGCTAATGCAGATGTGTTTGCACAGGAGCTATCTCGACATGCCCGAGTCCCAAGGAGGTCATCGAGCACAAACCGGCTGTCCGGTCGGATAAAAAGCCTGCTCGCCGAAGCTTCGCTGCTCAATTCAAACAGGGATCATCAAAGATCAACTTGGCAAACCGCCACGCTGCGGAGTTCATCCGCGAGGTTGATCACACCGAGTGGTTAGCCAACCCCGCCATTGTAAGGAAGAAAGGCGGCAAGTGGAGGATGTGTCGATCACACAGATCTGAACGCCGCTTGTCCTAAGGACAATTTCCCGCCCAGATTGACCAAATTGGTCGATGCGATCGGGACGCCCACTCTTGAGCTTTTTAGATGCTTACTCCTAAGTATCACCAAATAAGCATCTCCCGAGGATGAAGAGAAAATCGCCTTCATCACCCCTTCGCACTTTCTCGCTATACGACCATGTCTTTCGGTCTGCAAGAATGTCTTTGGTGCCACGCTCCAAATGGCTTAATGGAGAAGACCTTCCCGTAACAAATGAAAAAACTCGGAGGTCTATGTTGACGACATAGTTGTAAAGAGCAAATTTGCTCCAGATCATGTAAAAGACCCGCCGAGACTTTTCGTAATCTCACCAGCATCGAATAAAATTAAATCCAGAAGTGTACCTTTTGTGTTCGATCCGAATGTTGCTCGGTTATGTTATTGGTTCGCAAGGTATTTCGCCAACCCCGAAAAAATCGAGGCCATTGAAAATATGCGTGCTCCAACTACCGTAAAGGAGGTACAGAGTCTCACGGGCGGATGGCTACTCTAAGCAGATTTATTTCCGTCAAGGCGAACGCGGTCTGCCCTTCTTAAGGTCCCGCGAAGCACAATGGTTTCGAGGGATGTAAGAGTTTATAGATCCTTCCAAGATCTGGTTTATATACGCCCAATCCTCCCGTCTTGACTACCCCGCTGGCATGGCGAGCGCCTCTGCTTGTACCTAGGTTGCACGCCACGAAGCGGTGAGCGGGATCTTGACGGCCGAAAGGGAAGGTATACAATGACCAATCTATTACGTGAGCGAGGTACTTCACGGATCAAAGGAAAGCACCACGAGGTCCGAAGGTCGCTTCACGCCTTGCTCATGTCCTCCGTGAAGCTTCGCTACTATTTCCAGCACATCAAATAATGGTCCCGACCACGCCCTCCGGGAGAAATCCTACGGAACAAGGAATCCAATGGACGATAGCTAAGTGGGCAATGGAACTAGCGTAGTTTGATCCGCTTTCACGCCTCGAATCGCTATTAAGTCACAAGTCTTAGCTGACTTTGTCGCCGAATGGACTTGCTCGCCCAAATCCCGTGAAGCTCCCGAGCAACCCGATGAGCCTCCTTGACCATGTTTTTGATGGCTCACAAGACCGACACTCGTGGCTGGTTTTGTTCTCATCTCCCTAATGGAGAGTAACTCCAAATTCTATCCACTACACTTCATGGCGACTAACAACGCCGGAGTACGAGGCCCTCCTCGCGGGACTAAGAGCGCAAGTCGCTCGGTGTCCAACGATCCGACCGTGAAGGAGATTCACAAATGGTCATCAACCGATGAACAAGGAGTATCGCTTTGCGATGACTCAATGGCGCGATATCTGGTTGAAGTGAGGAAGTTGGGCGGCACTTTCGATTTTTCGAGGTGCTCTTCGTGCCTGTGAAGGACAACTTCCGGCCGACCAACTATCCAAGTATGGATCCTCACGAGAATCTGCTTCCCGCAGGGGTGCTCGTCGAGCACCTTCACAAGCCCTCAATCACGCCTCCCGGACGAGGCACGAGAGACAGTGGTGCCGCCTCCGTTATCGAAAGGTGCCATGGATCGGACAACGCCATTTGTCCGGTACCTCGCAGATGGGACCACCCCGACGACGGCCGAAGCGCGTTCCGCTTATAAGGCGGCTTTGCTCCATACAAGCTTGTGGACGGCATCCTTTACCGCCGAGGTGCTCTGGGAGTTCTCTCCAAGTGCATCTCGCAGCAGGAGGGTGTGTTTCTTCTTAGGGACATACACGAGGGTGCCTGTGGCAACCACGTCTCCTTCAGAACTCTGGTCGGCAAAGCGTTTCGCATGGGCTATTATTGGCCCACTGCGTTACAAGATGCCCGGGATATCGTGACTAAGTGCAAGGCTTGCTAATTTCACGCCCGGAAGGCACACAAGCCCGCCCAAGAGCTCCAAACAATCCCCCCATCTTGGCCTTTTTCCACATGGGGTCTGGATCTGCTCGGCCCATTCCCTAAGAGGTACAAGGGCTATACACACCTGCTCGTCGCCATAGACACTTTTACAAAGTGGATTGAAGCAGAGCCTATGTCGTCTCTTCACGCCAAAACGACTGTTCGCTTTTTCAAAAGCAACGTGGTCACGCGCTTTGGGATTCCCCACAAGTTGATCACGGATAACGGTACCCAGTTCAGAAGCGAGCTATTCCAGGAATACTGCGAACAGCTGGGCACCAAGGTCTGCTTCGCCTCTATGGCACATCCACAGAGCAATGGAGCAGTCGAGCGAGCTAACGGACAGATAGTCCAGGGTATTAAACGGCGGGTATTTGTTGCTCTCGGCGAAAGCACAATAAGGCTCTGGTTGACGGTTCCTTCCGTCTCACAGCGATTCGCTTTCTACGGCCAAGGCGACCGGGAAACTCCTTTCCAATTGGTCTATGGTGCGAAGCCATCATCCCGCCTCACCGGTTGTACTCGGTTCGCCTCGACGAGCTCGGTCAACTTAGTTGACGATGAGCAAGAGCGCCTCGATCTCGATCTCCTCGAAGGCACACGCGACCGGCATAAGTCGAATGGCGCTACCAAAGAAGATCTTCACCGCAAGCCGCCAAGTTAGTTTGACCAAGGGTTTTGAAGGCGGGCGACCTGCTCACTGCGCCGTGTCCAGAACTTGTCCAATGCCAACAAGTTAACTCCTCGTTGGGAGGCCTGCTCACGATCGTTTCTCTGCTCGCCGCCGGGCTGTTCGCCTGCTATGGAGGACGGGAGAGAGGCGACCAAAGACTTGGAACATCGACCGACCTTCGTAAGTTCTTTGTGTAGGTCTTCGCTTGTTTGCTTAGCCTCGCGTTTTTGTCAAACTTCGTGCCTTAGTTCGCCCAAGTCTCTCGCATCATGTAAAGTTCAATCCAATTCTTAAGTGAATTCTCGTGGCCTCTGCGCCTTTTTCACTTCTTGTCTTTTGAAGACTACCTCTTTCTCTCTGGTAACACTTGATGGCTGCCCGGTCCTGCGAACTCTTGGCCCCGCAATCTTAAGGATTGTTCCCTACCCGTATCTAGTTTCGATAAGTTTCTAAACTCAGAGTTGCGTAACACGGCCTTTCCACCTTGCGCTAAGTTCGCTCTCGTAAGCCCTCCACTACAGGGCACTTATCGCTTGGCACGACCACATGGCAAAGCTCGCTCTCGTAAGCCCCCTGCGCAGCAGGCACTTTCCTTGTTCGCTTACTCTCGGAATCGCTTAACTTACGCCAACGAAAGCGTACTATGAAATACATCGAGCAAGGTACGGTGTCGCTTTTTTCTCTCGCACGTGCTCGAGCTCGCAAGCTTAGGTTCTCGAGCATCGTCTGCATCGGGGCTAGGTGTCGCTTTTCTCTTGTGCACTGCTCGGTTAGCAAACTTAGGTTCTCGAGCAACTGCACAACGGGCCGGAGTTAGGCAAAGCGCCTACCGGTTTTCTTAAACTTCCTAGCGCTGCTTCGCTTCTCTTAGTTTCGCTCGTTTGTCTTTTACCGCTCTTTTTGCGAGAAAAAAAGGGTAAGTACTTTATTATGTTAATCATAAGTGTCGGTGCAAGGCCCCTACGGGTTACAAATGCGGTGCTACTTAGGAGCAAGCCGCCTTTAGCTCCTCAACTTCTAACTTGAGGCGCATCGACTTCACCCCGAGCCTTGATTCCTTCCCCGAGCTTCACTCGAGGCGCTCGATCTCCTCCTTGCTCCGCTTTGGCTTGTGCCGTAGCCTTTGCCCGATGGCCTCGACCTCTTGGTCTTGGCGCTGCAAATGGCCTGGTCGAGCCTCGCCCGCCAACTCATTGCCTTCAGTAGTCCCGAAATTCTTCCAAATCCTTGACTCTTCTCTCCGCGCGATCGCTCAAGATCATTATCCCGCGATCTCCTCGATCTCTTCCTGTGAAGCCCACAGGGTTGAGATTTTTGCTTGGAGATCCGCGGAAGTTTGCTCTTCCTTGGCGAGCTGGGCCTTAAACTTCTTGGCTTCCGCAGCGAGCTGGTCCCGCCATGGGACACGCCGGCGAAGTCGCTTTTCTAGCCACTTCGCGGCCCGCTTCTCCTCATGGTGCTCGCCTTGATGGCTTGCGCGTGAAGCTTCTCGGTCTCCTCTAGGAGAGCCTCGCAGGAACGCCTCTCTTCGGTCAACTGGCCTTCGAGCTTCTTCACCTCTTCCTCCACCGCTCGGCTTGGTCAGGTGCAGAGGGTTCCGCCGCCCCTTCACCAAGATGCTCCCGCAGGACGCCAAGACGGCGCCCGCCGATGGTAACCCCATCTTCGAGCTCGGCCATGTTGTCCTTGAAGACCTGAGGAGAAGATCATGTTAACCGCTTTCGCGATAACATTGCCTAGCCGAACCAGTTTGGTCTTGAGTTTACCTTGCCAAGCCGACGCTTGACCCATGGCGCAGCGGTCCTCGAGGCCATGAGTCACGGCCCGCCGCGGGATGAGACGGTGCGTTGTTCCGCCGCCGCTTTGTTCGCCTCCTTCTTCTTGCGGAACGCTGTCGCCCGGAGCCGGGGCAACGGGCGAAGCGCTGCTCCGCCGCTCCCTCTCCTCTTCCTTTTCTCTTCCGCTCAACGCCTTGAGGCGAGGCCGGAGCGCTCCGGTGGTGGCGCCGTTGTTTCCACGGCAGATGACTTGCGCGACCGCCAGGCTTTTTCTTGCTCTCGGCGGTAGGGATTTCACCCCGCCGCTAGAGAATCCTGTCGCCTTTAGGGGTGAGCCGCCTCGCGACGGTGCTCGGCAGACCGGGTTGCTTTCGGTCCCGCCTGGGCGCCTTATGAGCCATCATCTTGGCCTCACTGTCTGTGGCGCAGCAAGGCCAGATCTTCGCCTCCAGCCGCTTCCACCGCGCTTTTGAGCGCTGAGCTTTTCACCGAGTTCGGCGGGAGCAGAGCTCCATGCCGCCACTTGTCCTGAGGTTTGCCACCTCGCTTCCGCGATGCACCATGTAGGTGTTTCGAGGCAAGAACGACCGCCGAAAGCGCCTCGACGGCGTCGTCAGTGGCGATCTCTCTTGGGCGGCTGACGAAAAAGAGATGATCGTTAAGTCTAACGCGGTCAGAAGGTTGAAAGATCAAAAGATCGATTCCTACATACCTATCGTGGAAGACTTGATCCTGATCTTCTTCGCCGGAATTTTCCGCCTCTTCCTCGGGGGCTCCTTGACGGCTTCTCCGCTTTGGCTCTTGGGTGTTCTCGGCGATGCGCTCAGCTCCCTAGTAAGCTGAGCACTCCTCTCGCGCAGCGCGAGAAGTTTCTCCTTGCGCATGACCTCCTCTTGAGCCTCCTCCTTTCGGCGACACATTGTAGCAGCCGCCTAAATGGTCCGTGAGCTCAATAACGCCTAAGGCAGAGGGTCATGTTCTTTGCCTCTTCGTCGCTTTGCTCGGCGAGGAGGGAGGAGCTTGGTCTCTTCCCGCTGGGCTGACCGCGAGCCTGCTTGGTTTGTTCGGCGCCCTCCGTCGCCGTGGACGGTCTCGTTGATGTCTGGCGGCCGCCGTGTCGCGGGGAGCTCCGCATAGGCTCGGCCGCCACCTTGGGCTTTGTGGCCGCCTTGGCCTTGCCCTTCTTTGCCTTCTCCTTCTCAGACCCGGAGAGTTCCTCTACGATCCCCCCTAGGATCAGCTGGTCCTCCTGCGTGTTTTGGGAAGCGAGCATTAGCACTAAACAACATTGCAAGTCTAGCAACATAGGCCGAGTAAGTGATTTACCTCGCCTATGCGACAAGCACGTTCTTGTGGACAGTGTCGCCACCTCGCGGTGACCTCCCGTCCTTCTTTGCCGCCTTGAAGATGGCGTCGACCCGCCGGGTCACCCATGCGTCGGTTGGCCTCTCTGCCTGAGCGTAAGGATTATTAGTTCTGTTCGAGGAAATAATCAACGAAAGGTTGAGTCTTAGAGGCACTTACCCGTGTTCTCCCTAGAAATGTCTTCCCATCCCTCTATCTTATAGAAGGATAGGGCCTCCTCCGCAATGCCGACGATCCTATTCATTGTGAAGTCCCGAATGATCTTCCGCCTGCGAGCCCGAGGCTCACGAGGGAGGCGATCTTCCTTGTCGATACCGAGTCCTCGGCGGACATCTCCTACGAGGCATTGGGGTTCCTTCACGGCGCCTTCCGGTGAAGACGAAGTTTGTTGCCGCCGCTCCGCTTGTCAGAACCACCTCACCCACCACGCGTCCATCGAGTCGAAAGCAATGTGGCGAGGGTACTGCGTTGTCGGCGGTGGCCCGGAGCTTGAGGTAGTAACACCCAGTTGCTGGAAAGCGCGGAGCTGCTCCTCGTCACTGTAATAGTGGAGGAACAGCCCACCGGTGGATCGATGCCAGATAGCCCTCGCATAGGTGTGCGAAGACGCCCATCCGGAGGATGGAGTTCGGATTGAGGTTCGCCACCTCCAATCTACCGATGTTCAAGAAGGCTCGATGAAGTCGCTCTCGAGACCTCAACCCGAGCAGTCAAAGGCGAACTGCTCGGTCGATTTAACTCTCCTCGAGCGGCTCCGAGTATCCTCCTCTCCGGCACCTCCAGCCTGGGTGTCGATGTGGCCCTCTTCCTCCTGCACCTTCAGTCCTCCTCGGTTAGGCTAGTGCCGTGAACTTGGCCATAGCGGTTCCTGTGGAGGACAGGTAGGGTTTGTGGTGGAGTTTGGGTGCTTGATGCTGAGCGTGGTTGGAACTAGGGCTTAGAGAGGAAAGGCGTGAGAGCAGAAGTGGCTGGCCGCAGGCAGCTTGGGTACTTTTATAGTCCCGTATGGGCAGCTCTGCAACGGTTTTGTCACAAACGGCTAGTTTTTACCGCAACGGTTAGGTAAAACGTCACTTTGCTTTCACTTCTTGGGCGATAGGAAGTTACTGGTGGAGTTCCGCTAACGGCTAGTTTTTCCGGTGTCCGCACTGAAGGTTGAGTGCTCCGCTCGGGCAGATGCGATTCCCTGTTCGATGCAACAGAGTTGCTCGGCACTGGGCGGGTTTGTTCGGTCCCGAGCACGTCTAGTTCGGTTGAACCTTAACCTGTTCGGTCGATCGTTACATGTCTCTGTAGCGGCAAAATTTCCCTCTTCGTGGTTTGGAGTCTCAAGAGAAAGACCCCACTCTAGTGAGTCCTTCCGCTTGAGTCTCGCGGGCTAAATTGTCAGATAGAACTACGCCCTTTGCCATGGCCCACTCCCCGGACAAATTTAATCGAGGCGACCTACCGGGGCTCGGCTCCTGGAAGGTTTTATCGCTCATATGCATCCCCGCCAACAGCCTCTGGGCCGCACGGTCGTGTCTTGCCAAGGAATCGTGTTTGAGTCCATCTCGAGCAGAGTTGTGCACTACGTGAAGACCCTGGACGTTGGTTTCCGGATTGGATTAGGAGTTGTGATCCCCAAGATTAGAGATTACCTTGTCTCCGTAGGTCATATTTGGCATGTATGAGTTCGCTTTTATCTCGTAGTTAGCCCGCCCGATATTTCTCGGTGAGGTCGGTTTGTTCAGATTATATAAACAGGGCCCTCACGGCGCTTAGAGGACCACGCCAATAGATTTTTCAGATACTACTCGCCGAGACCTGCCGATCTCGCCGAAGTTCCACCTTGTAATCCTCTTTGATATAAAGAAAGGCCGGGCGTAGGGCTATTATCTCTCCCGAGAGGCTGAACCGAGATAAAACCCCCATCTCTGCTCGTTCGTTGTTAAATGGTTGTTCGGCGTGTCTCTATCTCCTCCTTGAAGAACCTTGGTTGACTTGGGTCAATATCCCAACCGTCGACACCGGCGCCCGACCGTGGGGACACGCAGATCGAGCATGTCGAACTCGGTCGGTGATCTGTAGATACTTCACGAGGCTACGACTCGGCGAGGATGTTTCATCCTGCCGCTTCAGATCGATCCGTCCGGTCTCGAACACTTTCCGTATCTGGGGCGGAGGTCTCGCCTATATGGCGTAGATAGCCGCAGATCGCACTCCGTCATTGACGATGACTACGGAATCGGCGATCTTTACGACGGTTTAGATCTATCGGATTCCAAGGCTATGTCGAGAGATTCTACCGTGGAACACACAATGATGACACCGCCTAGCATACCTTCGCATGGCCCCGCGGCATCAACATGGCCGATGTAGGAACCTCTCGAGAATCTCCGCACGGCCGTGGCGGCCGGCGAGGCCGGCGAGTTAACTCGCTCGGCATCAAGACGAGGCTTACGCCGGTCGCTTTCGCGAGCAAGAAGTCATTCGCCGCAACCTCGACGATTCCATCAATCGACCGGCACGGTTCCGCGATCGGTGCAAGCGACGCGTCGCGACTCCACCTCGCGTGCCTCGCCAAGTCTCCCTAGAAGTTTCTCCCGTCCGGGTTAGTTCCCGTAGAATCGACTCGGCCGGGCGAACGCGGATGCCTCGGGGTCCCGTAACCCCAGAGCGTAGTCGGAACGACTTCATGCCATAACCGGTGATTAGATCCACCAACCAGTCGAACTCGCCAGTATGGGCGTCTGTCGTGCTTCTAACCTAGAGCGATTGGTGAAGGCCTAAAGTCTCTAGGAGAAGTCAACAACTCCTCCAGCGGCAAGCAGCCCAAACCGCCTGCGTTTTATCTGGCTCATATGCATCCTGCCGAACAGCCTCCTGGCTGGCACGGTGCGTAACGGCCAAGGAATCGTGTTTGAGTCCATCTCGAACAGGAGTTGTGCACGGCTACGTGAAGACCCGGACGTTGGTTTTCCGGATTGGATTAGGAGTTGTGATCCCAAGATTAGAGATTACCTTGTCTCTGGTAGGTCATATTTGGCATGTATGAGTTCGTTATTTATCTCGTAGTTAGCCCGCCCGATATTTCTCGGTAGGTCGGTTTGCTCCGTACTATATAAGCAGGCCCCTACGGCGCTTTAGAGGGACCCCGCCAATAGATTTTTCAGATACTACTCGCCGAGACCTCGCCGATCTCGCCGAGTTCCACCTTGTAATCCTCTTTGATATAAAGAAAGGCCGGGCGTGGGCTATTATCTCTCCCGAGAGGCCCGAACCGTGATAAAACCCCCGCCTCCTGTTCGTTCTTTGTTACGTGGTTGTTCGGCGTGTCTCCTATCTCCTCCTTGAAGAACCTTGATTGACTTGGGTCAATATCCCAACCGTCGACACGTCGGTTTGAGAAGATAGCGCATAAGACCAAGCGCCACGCCTCGTAGGTGGGGATCTGTGACGCCGAGGCGCAAACGGAGTTCTCTTGAAGTCGTCACCGGGAAGCGGGAGTGCAATTCTCTCGAGATCCATGGAGGCATGTGCGGGGAGCCATTCGGGAGCCAGCGTTGATCGGAAAGCTTTCCGCCACGGCTTTATTGGCTTACTGACCCTTCAGATGCCTTCGAGTGGTGAGGAGATGCGGCGTGCCAATTTCATGCTAAGCGAGATCCACCGATGCACTCCAGCGCCGCAAACCATCCCGCTCTCCTGGCCGTTTGCGGTCTGGGGGCTGGACATCCTAGGCCCGTTCCCGCGGGCGACCGGAGGTTACACGCATATGTTCGTCGCCGTCGACAAGTTCACCAAGTGGGTGGAGGCATTGCTGATCCCGGCGATCACGTCTGCTGCAGCCATAACGTTTATGAAGAGCATCTTCGTCCGGTTCGGTGTCGCCAACAGGATCTTCACCGACAACGGCGCCGCCAAGAGCGCCGATTTCAAGATCGGTGCGAAAAGTGGTACTGTCAGCCGCCCCGTTGTACATCCAAGAGCAATGGGCAAGTGGAGCGGACAAGCGCGAAGTACTCAAAGGGCTCAAGACAAGGGCTTTCGACCGTTCGAGAAACGCTGCAAGCGCCGGGCGGAAGAAGTCCCCACCAGACAGGGCGCCGCGACAACTCCCAACAGAGCCACCGGCGAGACCCCTTTCTTCTGGTGTATGGCTCGAAGCGGTGCTCCCATCGAGAACTCGCCTTTGGGTCAACAAGGGTGGCGGCGTTCAATGAAGACGAGACCACGACCGGCGTCGGGATGAAGTAAATCTCTGGAGGAGATCGAGAGATGCGGCGATCCGGCCGCCAGTATCAGCGAGCAACTGCGCCATTATCAAGCAAAGCGGGTGTGTGAAGAACACTAGCGATGGGCGACCTCGTCTACGCAAAATCAAGCGCAGTCCGGTAGCGCAAAACTGTCTCCCCATGGGAGGCCCTTCAAGGTGGTCTCGGCCTCCGCCCAGCTCGGTCGAGCTCGCCGAGGATGGTCGCGAATTGGCGAACACTTGGAGCGTCGGCGGTGAGGAAGTTCTACCCGTGGGTAGTTGTTCCAAGAGCTTTTTGGCCTTCCTTTGGAGCCGAGCGGCGAGGTCTTCCTCCTTCCCGCTTCGCCTCGGGGCTACATTGTACAAAGCCATCTGCAATATAAAGATAAGTTCGTCTCTCTGTGGGCATCTGTTCTTTTTCGCCTTAAAGTCTGTTAGAAAACATTCATTGAAAGTCGGTAGCGAAAAAAGTACTTAACGCCGATGGCCCTTAGTTGCAAGAGCAAACGCTTAAGCTTACTTGGGGCGAGGCGAGACGGACGGAAGGCGGTTCTAGCTGTGTGTCCGCTCGGTGTAATGCGCCAACGACGCACCGGCGTCTAGACCACTTCCGGTAGCTGAGTGCTCGCCACGTAACGTTTAAGGTCGGTTTGCTGAGAGGCCATAAGGGTTGAAGTAACCTGATGCCTATGGAAAAAGCGCTCACTTCCAACAGAACGTTCTGTCTAAAACTTTTGGCGGTCAGATGCCTCAGTTCCTCTTTTCGCAAGTAAAGGTTTGCGCGAAGTTTGATCGAGACTCACGACAAAAGAGCAAAAGCTTGCATTAACAGGATTTGTACAGGACAAAAACAAATGAGGGAGTTCGTCTACTCCTCGTCTTCATCGCCCTCTGCCGGCGCAGCGCCGCCCATCATAGAGACGCGGTTGGCGGCGGTGTCAACCCGCGATCGCCGATCCGGTCCAGGCGCGAAAGGTTCCCTGATGGCGGCGTCGAGGTCAAGCGCGCGTTTTGGGCAAGGCGATTGCCCAAGACGAACCATATTTGTTTCAAGCGCCGTGGCGACCATCTTCGATCGCCCGCGCCCGCATCACCACCGGCAGATCGCGCAGGGCCTCGGCGGCGCGCTTCCCCACGGCCCCAAAGATATCGCTGGCGCGGTCTCCTCCAATGGGAGTACAAGGTGGCGCCAGTACAGTCTGGGGCGTCCGGCTGTGGTAAGCGGTCGCGCATGTCGGCGAGACCCGGCGCTCGAGTGCTCGCGAAAGGTCTTGACGTCTTTGGTGGCCGAGGCGGCGGCGGCTTGCGCCGCTGCGGCCTCGCGCCGCCGCCATTTCTCGCGCGTCTCCCTCAAGCACACTCGCCGCAGCTTCGCCGACGGCCCGCGACGCTGAAGCCAGCGCCTTCCCGTGCCGCCAGTGTGGGCAAGGGCACGCAGGCGCCTCGAAGGCGCCCGGCGTCGGTGCAGTGGCACCACGGCGTTGGCGTCTGCTGCGGCAACGGCCGGAGGTTCCTCGGCCTCGTCTCGGGCACGATCTCCGCGGCGGGAGGCCTCGTCTCCGTCGAAGGAGCCGCGGGCAAGCCAATGGTGACGAATCGTCGGGATGGAGCTTGAGGCCCGGCGTCCGCTCTATCCCATGAAGATAAGCAGACATGGTTCGGTATGCGGCGTGCAAAGATGCTAACCCTAACATAAAGTATGCGTAAGTCAGAGAAAACTACCGAGCGGCGCTACCAAAGCGAAGAAGCGGCGTCAAGCCGCTTAATCGCGAAGCGGCGGGCCGCGATCGCTGTCGTCGGCTGCCGCCAGCAGCGCCGCACGAGTGGCGTCGGTCAGAAGCGCCGGCGCGACGATGGAGGCGGTATCGTCGGCGAGTGTCTGCCGCAGAGAAGCGTCAGCGCAAGAGGAGCGAAGAAGCTGGCGCAGCGGCGCCAGCTCAGAAGAGTCGTCGCGCTCTCGCTGGTGGCGGCGGCGGCAAGAAGCAGCAGGCCCCCACCGGAGGGGGCCGGAGGAGGCGGCAAAAGCTCAGGACTTGAGGGGCGAGCTCTCTTTGGCCTCGCCCTCCCTCCTCGTCGTCGTCATCTTGGTGAGGATGGTGGCGCTTCCCGAGCCTTGATCGAGTCGGCCGCCACGACGTGAGCGGCAATGCCATGGGAACTTTGGCGGTCGCCGAGGCGGATCGCGGATCTGTAGTGGTCCCCGCCACTTGGACCGCAGACCAGAGACCTCCATGGGGGCGCGCCTAAATCTTGATTAACGCCCCATGGATCCCGATCGCGAGAGGCGGATGATCACCGGTAAAGAGATGTCGCCCGGTGGGGCGCGGTCAGAGTCCGCCACCATCGCCGAGCACGTTCTCGGCACATTCCTCTATGTTGGGGCAAGAGAGAAGAAGAAGCCATAAGTCACAAGGAGCCAAAAGAAAAGACAAGAAACCTGAAAGACTGAAGAAACATTTACCTCCGGGGGGCAATGCGGACTCCATCGTCATCGCCATAGTACTGCCAGGCGGGGCGAACCCTCATGCGAGCGGCGAGGCGGCGCAGCAAAAATCCGCCACAACGTAAGTTCCGTGAGCCCGTTCTTGGCGGAGCTCAGCGATCGCCTCAACATCACCTCCGGCTCACCGAGTTGTCGGGCGAGACCCCGGTGGCAAGGGATTCCGCAGACCCTCGGGAGGTCAAGATCGTCGCAGCTACCGAGTCCTCCACATCTGACCATTGGCGGTGCGATCCTTCCAGTTGGACTTGGCCGTGACCGGATGAAAGCGGTGGCGTCGCGGGCGTAAAGTAGCAACTTCAATAGCCCGCTCGGCGCGACCTCGCGTCACGATGTGAAGAGCCGGCGCCCGAGGCGGAGGCTTGGTATCGTCCCCACGAACATCTCGCATAGGTGGACGAAGATGGTCAGTGCCACGACAGAATTGGGGGGAAGGTGCGTCGCCTGGATCTCGTAGAAGGCAAGCACCCCCAAGAAGAACTCCGAGTATGGCGGGACGAGCCCCGCCAAAGACGCCTCGTAAAGGTCACGATCTCCCGTCGCGGGGGCTTGGTACTATGGTGCCGCGCGAACCGACGAGGTGGGCGGCACGAACCCTTGGAGCCGCGTCGCCACATCCTCGTCGGCAATGAGGCGAGCAAAGCCGCCCAGACGATGGCGCGTCCCCGCGGCGACCCTTGCTGCGTTTGGGCGCCATGGAAAACGGTGGAAGAGTTGGCGAAAAAAGAAGGTGGCAGCGGCAAAGAAGGCTCTGTGGCAGCGGCGAAGAAGGTGAAGGGCAGTTTGAGGACTTAGCGTGCGGAAGGATTAGTCGCGGCGCCAAGGGAAGTATTTATAAGCAAGACGCGCGAGTGCGACGGTTTGGATTCCGTCCCCACGCGCGCGCGCTATCATTGTCCCGCGCGTTTCGATTTCCCGCGAAAAGCAGCGTGGTTCCCCGAGGAAAATCGTGCGCAGGTGGAGAATCAGGCGTACGACCGCCGCAGAAGGTGGGCCCCCCACGATTCGTCTCCCGCCGCACGAGAAACGGAAAAAGTGTCTACGCGACGGCTCGTGTATCATGGTGGACCCGGGGGCTACTGTCGGTGTAATAAATACCGGGGTACAAAGAGTCTTGAGAAGATCAAGCGGGCCCCACGCGTCGTCGGCGAGCAGCGAGCCCGGTGCGTGCGAGCCCTCAGCCTTCAGCGGGCCCCACACGTCGGTGGGCGATTAGACCCAATGGCGTGGGTGAGCCCTCGGCGCTTCAGCGGGGCCCACACGTCGGTGAGGCGTCAGACCCAATGTGGGAGAGCCCTCGGCCTTCAGCGGCCCCACACGTCGGTGGCGATCAGACCCAATGCGTGGCGAGCCCTCAGCGCTTCAGCGGCCCCACACGTCATCTGAGCGATCAGACCCAATGCGTGGCGAAACCCTCGGCCTTCAAGCGGGTCCCACGCGTCGGCGAACAAGCGAGCCCTAAGCGCGTGGCGAAACCCTTAGAAGACCAGCGAGTGCCCCACACGTCGGCGACGTCGAGCCCAGCGTGTAAGCGAGCCCGTCGGCCACGTCGGGCGAGGCCCCACACGTCGGTGGCGTGTGGCGAGCCCTCGGCGCGTAGGGCCTCCCACCGCTGTCAGCGGGGCCCGTGTGGCGAGGCGTTCGGAAGGAGCCTTCGGCGAAGGCTTCCCTGCTGCGAAGACGGCGCATTCAATGCGACATCACGCTCGGATAGACAACAAGAAATGATTATCGCTACTGATGGCCCTGCGGTCTCGAAAGCGGTCATCCCGTGGCGCAGCCGAATTGACCGTGAAGAGGGTTTGCTTAAGATAGCCGCCCGCGTCGGGAGGAGCGAGATGGGCCCCGCCCGCGATCTCGCTAGTGTGTATGCATGCGGTCGAGGCCACTTGCGGCACGCGAGGCGAGCGCTTCTGCGCGTGGCAAAGACGTTTTCGTCTCTCTGTCGTGTCTCGCGTGTCTTGTCGATTATCTTGAAATCTTGATCTTGCCTACCCCGCTCTCTCCGCCGCCGAGGCACGTATAAAAGGAAATGGAGAGAGAGGAGGAGTGAGACGTTTTTCACACGGTTCACAAGCATTACAGAACCACATTCCATTCAATCACAACAAGAAAAGAGCTAAGGCTCAGCAGGAGTAGGACTATTACCCGCGAGGGGGTCCGAATCTGGGTAAACCCCGTGTGTTGCTCTTTGCTGCGTCCCACGCCCAAATCGAACTGAGCACGGTTGATCGGCTAGCAGGATAGAAATCTGACTAGGGGTGTGATCCACGGTGGTTGAGCGGAGAACACGCCGTCAGATCCATACCTTCGATGCTTGCGGCAAAGATGGGATGCGCGAACTATCGCGTGGGATAGATCAACGGGTCCCAACTAGGCCGACGAAGGGGATGGAGATACGTTGCTTGTTCGTCGGCGACCGATCTCCGGCGTCGTTTGTCAGAGCTTCGTGCTGATAACGTGTTAGACAATCACGCTACCGGGTGTAGTCCGAGGTTACCTAGCGGTCTTGATCGTGAAACGACGAAGAACAATCACGAGAGAACACGAGGATGTAGGAGAGAGTATTGATTTATTATCTCTTTCTCGCGTAATAGATTGAAATCTCTTCTATTTATACTTGGTGTTAGGATTTCGATTGGTCCATCCCACCCCTTAGCCGTGCCGGGCCCAAGGCCGCCCGTGCTCGGGTGTGGTTCCACAACACTACTCTCTTAGAGCAACGACGGGTGCAGTCTAGGTACAGTGAAAGGCGCCATGCATGCATGGGGCCATATCCATATATCCATGGATGCACATACTCGTCCAATCTCTTTCTACCCTCGTGAGCTGCGCTCCCTTCCCTTCCTTTAATTTCGATGCCCAAGCTAGCAGGCACAGTGCTTAATTACGGCCGCTAGCTAGCTTGCTCTCTTAGCTTAACCATCGATCGCACGTGGAGATCATCGCTGGATTAATATTCTGGATCGATCGAGCTGGGTATAGCAGGAGCCTGTGGACCTCGTTGCACAGTGCCACTCGTTCACTCGCTGCGTGCACGGACGCAGCCGCAGCGCCCGTGATCGCTCGCTCGCGCCATCGACAAGCTGTGACTGTTGCGAGATCTAGGGCTTTCAAGCGCGCTCTCTCTCTCTCTCTCTCCCTTCTTCCTTTCCAGATCGATCGACCATGTCACGAGCCGCCTGCAGACGACGCATCTGCTAGCTTCGCGCTTTCCCGTGCTCGGCCATGGAGTGTATTTATACCTGCGCGCCCCTTCTAGCTTCACTTCACATTGATTCAGCTAATCACTTCACGTTCGATCGAGCAAACAGCGAGACAGTACTGAAAGTGAAAAACTAGTTGGGGTTGTTTCTTGCATCAACAGCTCGATCGAGATCGATGGCGCCTAATGGCGATGCGGCGGCGGCGGCGGCGGCGGCGAGGGGGCGGCGTCAGAACAAGCCGCGGAGGATCTCGATGGAGGGGCTCCAGCGCGCGATGTCGGAACTGGCGCTGGAGCTCACCAAGGAGCGGGACCACGGGAAGAGGCAGGCGGCGGCGGAGGAGCCGGGGCTGCCGGCGGTGGCGGAGGTGGAGGAGGCGCGGTGCGAGTGCTGCGGCATGGCGGAGGAGTGCACGCCGGAGTACGCGCGTCGCGTGCGGGAGCGGTACTGCGGGCGGTGGGTGTGCGGGCTGTGCGCGGCGGCGGTGAGCGGCGAGGCGGAGCGGGGCGGCCGGACATCGACGACGGAGGAGGCGCTGGCGGCGCACATGGCCGTGTGCGGAAGCTTCAACCGCGTCGGCCGCGCCAACCCGGTGCTCATGCAGACGGAGGCCATGCGGGAGATCCTCCGCAAGCGCTCCAGGTCCAATAGCCCCAGGGACCATGCCCACGCCGGCATGCTCGCCCGGAGCTCCAGCTGCATCCCCGCCATCACCAAGGACATCAACCTCAACTGCGTCAGCCACAACTGAAACCATGCATAGCCACCCCCGTCTTCTTCCTCCAGCTCGGGGGAAGTTGTTTCTCGTGAAAGTCATGCGTTCGGGGGCTGTGTTTGTTTAATTAGTTTGCTTGTTGTCATATTTTGGTAAGTGATTAATTATTACCCCTGCCCCATGTTTCTATGGTTCTGTACTCCATTTGCTATGTAAAATGTATATAATATTAATATAAATATGGACATATATATATTGGCAGAATGTATTTCGGAAACAATTTTTTGTTAGGTTTAATTTCGGACTACATGTCCATACAGTGTCTGTGCGATCGTTTAATTGGATTTATCTCTAATTAAGCATATCTGTAATGTTTTGGGAGTCCTGACCAGGGACGACATCGTCCCTAACCTATTTTGTTTCAGTTCCCTGTTGCACAACACTATATAAGGGAAGAGGAGGCTGTCGGCTATGACAAGACTTATGCCTGATTTGATCATATCAACCCCTAATCCAATGCCCAACCCAATCTCATGGTAAAGTGCTGAAGTAGCAGGAAGACCACTGCCATGCTTTTGCTGCTCTAGGTGGTGTTGCTGTTGCACGAGGATCGTGATGAGGTCATTGCTGCAACCGTACGTCTCCCGGCGTCCTCTATAGCTCAATCTTCACCGACACTAATGAAAGGTTCTAATCAAAGTTAGTGATAATGTTTTCGCTGTTGTTTGTGTTCATGTGATTTTGGCAAGCTAATGTGACAAGTCTTAGTTTAATATAACATTTTCGTCTTCCAATCAATATAATTTTAGCCATGTATACTGGCTGTTGATCTATTCCTTATGCCTGCCAATGACATTCAAGTTGGATCAATTGCATGAACTAGCCAATCAACTGTTAACGGCTCAAACTTTAAAAAAAAATTGTGAGCCGTCGGCTGACTGGCCCATGACCTCATGATTTGACTCCATGGGCTGCTAGGGAGCCACCTCCACCGCCAGCTGACATCTGTGCCATCCTCCATCACCTCATGACCTCTGGAGGCAACTCCATGGTTTCCCTAGCCGTCGCTGGCAGACACCGTTCTCTACCGCCTCAGCCTCTCGCTGTCCTGCGGCCTGCACCGCCGCCGAAGCCCTGTTCGCCACCTCCTAATCCGTCGCATGCACTGTCTCCACCACCCCGTCTGGAGCCCCGTCTGTTGCCTACACCGTCCTCCGCTATTCTCCTGGCGCCGGTCTTGCGATCGCCAGCTGAGGGCTAACGGGAGCTGTCGTTGACTGAAGCTCCTCCTCCCTTGTCGCCACGTCCACCACCCATCACTACCGCTGAGCTCCTCGACCACACCGCCGCCCGTTGCTACCTCCTCCTCGCTGGAGCGTCCCTCTAAGATCCAGCCACTGTCGCCACGCTGTTAATCCGCAACATTGGGGAGCTCGAAGGTGTGGTAGTGGCCATACCCGTCACCCCTGCTGGTGTTGATGTGGCCCCTCGTCGTCCTCCTCAGGGCTAAAGGATCGGTGATGCCGCAAGGGGGTGAATAGGCGTTACAAAATTTCAATCCCTTTGAAATATAAAAGCTGATAATCCTGAACAGTTCGGTCCTAAACTCCGGATAGTCCAAAGTACCGGAGTCTCCGGCTCAAAACATCGGGTACTCCAACCTGCGTACAGAGTTGGAACTGATTCTTGCGCTCGAACTACAAATCCACTTCACCACCTGTACAAAAATTGAATCCACACTACTAAGCAAGTGTTCGCACACGAGGGTGCTAGCCAACAACAAGTAGATGAACGAATTAAAGCAAATCAAGCTAAAGTGCAAAAGGAACCAAGAGAGAAAACGAAGACTCAAAGATTTGTTCCCAAAGTTCGGATCCTTGAGGGGATTCTACGCCTCCATTGAGGTAGGCTCAATCACCTGAGTCCAGATCACCTTAAACCCTATCTCGTCAAGGTTGCACCAAGACCCCTTAGTTTCATTGGTCGATTGAGGAGAGCCAGTTACCTGGTCGGCAATACAGCAAAGGCAACCATATATGTTACAGGAGTGTAATTTGTATGATAAGTAGAGTTGTGTAGTTGTAAAAGCAGGCACATTACCTTGCTAGGAAGGCTGCTCATAGCTGAGTGCGTAGTGGAGGCCGAAAAGGGCTCTTGCAAGATGGGCATTTGCTGCATCTGGGACGAACTGGTGGACGTGGATAGGTGTGGTGTGGAAGGAGGCACCGACGTTGGTTCTATGTCGTCGTCGTTGCCCATAGTATGCGCACGGAGCACCTGGAATGCCATCATGGGACGATTGAAGGCATATGGTGTGACCATAACTTTGAGTCAAAGTTTCGTACCATAGAGCGCTACTATTTGGGTAGGCGGTTGGTATTGATAATGATTGCCTGCTGCTAATAGCGCGTCAACGGAGCAACCTATAAGCCGTTCTGCTGTTTGAGCGAAAAAGGTGAACTCGGCTGTAGGCGGATCGGCACCAACGCTATCTGAGTCAGCAGTTCCAATAAAAGTAATCTTAAACCTAAAGTATGGAGTAAAGCCAATAATAGATAATTGGATCAAGATGCATGCATCGTACGGTGCACAACAAAGCGGAGCAAACCAAAACTAACCTTGGCACAGGGACGATCTCTGTGCAGTCGAAACAACGGTATGATGACCCTTCTTTACGGACTGCTTTGCGGCATTTGTTACATGACATATACCACCAGGATTCTCCAGGAACAATTTCACTTATTGTGGTGACCACCTCGAAGTTTTTTCCCTACATACGCAAACATAGCGGTAAGAGTGACGAAATATCCAATCTGTAAACATTGAAGAGATATACTCAGTTATGTGGCATTAGCAGAAAGAGGACCTAATATCAGGGCATAACAGAATATAGAGACGTTTGTATGACCGAACAAAGAGGGGGGAAAATTTATCCGGTTATAAAAATATGTACATAAATAGTTATGCCCCATGTGGGTAGGCTTACTGTGAAAGCATGGTTTTAAAAAACGATTTATGTATGGTCATCAAAAGAGGAAGCTTTACGGTCTGTGTTGGTCGGCTCACTGTGAAAGAACGGTTTTAAAAAATGATTTATGTATGGCTATCAAAAGGGAGAATGAAATAAACCATATAATCATCAAAACGTATATGACATCAGTAAAAAAATATGTGGTCGGTTACAGCAGCAGAATAGAGCAAAGTCGATGCAAATACATGGTAAACAAATGCATGATTCGCATAAATGCACAATATCAAAGAAATCAGTACGACATTTTCACTACTGTATAGGGGAACACGCAGGTCACACTGAAAGTGTACGGCCAGTAAACTAAGTGGGAGTGTTGTTATAACTTGTAAATACTATATGAGTATAGCAAAACATAAGCCATCAGACAACGTAAAACTTGATGAAGAAAGCAGAAGTCACCATTCTCATAGTCCTTTGGTGACCAAGGCTGATCTAGAACTCTTTGGCCAAGTTAAATAGCAAGGAAACAAACAGGCAGGAGTACAAATCCATCATCTCTGCTTGAATAGTAAACCATCCGTTGATGCCCACATGTATTTAACAACATATCTGCTTGAATAGCATAAAGCCAAAATCTTTGCTTAAAAAACTACTAGTACAATGCCCGTGCTCTGCCACGGGACTAAAGGGGAGAAAGGGAAAAATAATTATAGAAACATAAAAAATATAAAGGGTGGTTTAACTTAACAATGCGTGCATTTGTCTGCCGCAACGTGGTTTCAAAGTAAAATAAAAAATCGGCGGTGAATTCGAATAGGAGCAAATTATTCCGAATAAATATAATGGCAATTGAATTGCATACACATTCAATCCAAATACATTTTACTGAAAAAGAAAAGTGAAGTCCTCAGATCATCTTAAGGTGCACTATCTTAAGGTGCTTTGCCATGGACTTTTAAAGAGAAGAGAATACATAAATAAGAAACGAAACATCTGAACATAAATTAGTACAATGTTCGTGCAACAGCTCATTCAAGTTTGTCGTGACTGCTTATAAAGTTTGAAGCCATAAGCTTTTAGAACATATTGTTGTGCTGGCTTCGGTGCCTTCAAGTGCAGATATGTCATCAAGAAGAGATGAATGTCGTCCCGAAATATGATCCATCAATGTCTTGGCAAAATAAAGATATAAGGGCAACAGAACAGAGAGAAAAGATTCTTGCTAGTATAGTTGCGACAACAAAACAAATGTCTCAATGGTCATTTGTATACAGATAACAGGATTCATGAAAAAAAGAAAGAATGAGAAATATGTTGAATGTGGATCACTAATTTTCATCACCAGAATTTTCTTTTTAGTCAGGTTAACACGGACCTATTGGATTCAAGAAAGAATGATAACATTACTTGAGGGAGGGATATATTTCAGTAGTCTCAAGGAGATAGTACCATAGAAAATCACAACTTGAAAATGGTAGCTCCCTTTGTAGATTTTAAAATACAGGAGGGAGATACATGCTTATTAGAATTTTGCCTCTTTTCGAAACGAGAATGATGAAAATAGAAAATAAATAAAGAACAATAGAAAACAAATAAGTGGTATATGCAATGTAAGTCTATACTCTATAGACAATAAGACTAAGAAATGGCATGCAAATCGCACATTTAGTATATATTAATAACAATTTTCTAAAAAAAAAATCTCACCATTAGAAGACTCAATGTCCAAGATGAGATCAAGCGCATAATCATAATATGGCATTTGACTGCTCAGAGCATAGAGGTTGAAATCATATTGTATATAATCATCATCGATCTCACAGAAGAATTCATCATTGTATATGGCACCAGCTCCAAGTTTTTCAGGACCTGATTCAATTTGAAGATACAGTAAGTAATAATATAAAAGCAAATACAACTGATCATCTGCTTTAAATAATTATGGCTGATACACAGAAGCACAGAGCATTATTAAATGAACAAATTGGCCATCGTTGATTCGGGTATATAAATATGAAATGAAGATAGAAGCAAACACAGAAATGGACAAAAAAGACTTACTGATCTATCAGTTCTTGGAGTTTCAGTACTTTCAAAACCAAGTTCCTGAGCATTCACAGCAACCCGGAAGCTTCTCTGTAGAAATACCTGAAAGATAAATGAGAGAAACTCAGGCTGAAATAAACTTGTAACCAAGTGTTTGAGTATTCACAACATCCAAATACATCGTAGTAGTGCCCTGTGTGCTTATCAATACCACGAGAAGGCATCTTCCTTTATATGAATGGACAGCAAACAAAATTCAAATCTGAGAATATTTTGTTCAAAAAAATATGAGCATATTAAAATAACCCTAACTTAATATGCTGCCCTGTGTGCTTATCAATACCACGAGAAAAGGCATCTTCTTTTATATGAATGGACAGCAAATAAAAACTCAAATAGTCAAATCTGAGGATATTTAACATATCCCTAGCTTAATTGCAGAATTCCTGGTCACATCAGCGGTGAAGTGTAATAAATGAAATACACCATGACGGCATGACCTACTGATTAATGTGAATACGAGGAGTACAAATAATCAATAAAAAAGAAAACAATCATTGTACCGTCAGTTCCAGAGAAATTTATGGTGTTTGGTGTTCGGAACCCTGAGCAATGGTTCACTGGAAGCCCTTTCGATGCATGAGTCTTAGCAGGGGTAACAACCAATAAATTTGAGAAACAAACAGTTGCATTTAACAATCAGACTTGCATTATGAAAAAAATATAGGGAAACAAAATGTATTGGTTTCAGTAGTCAAGAGAAGGCCCAATCCATGAGTAATGACACCGAATATGATTTTAATGCAAGGAAACCAATTCTCCTACGACTGATTTATTAACGAAAGGAACAGAAACAAAACCATAGATTTCGGTTCGTCAGGGAAAACGACAAAACAGTATCATGAAGTTTAGACTCTCAATATAAGACGAGATAAAAAAAAACTTACCTTTACAACTAATCCAGCATGAACGGTTCTCCTCATAAGCATAAGCAATGGGTCCTCATAGCCCTCGTGATAAAATCCAGCAACCATTGATTCTCTTCCCCTCGCCTAGGGACAAAAATAAAGAATAATAAGAGCATTTAATTGAAGCAGCATTCAACATGCAGCAAAAACACACATGAACAAGTTCATATACAGTAAAGCATTTCTCATCTAATCTACAAGAAATTAATAGAAACTATTAAGAGTAATTGGTGATATGGATAAGTTATGCCTAATATTTCAGCGATGAAAAACTGGATTACTGCAATAAATAACTCCAATAATCTTGACTTGTTCTAGGTTTGCAGCCAAGACAATCCTCTATCCATTTTATATGTTCTCATGAGGAAACACTTTGAAAACCTAAGCTACTAAAACTGCCATGCATTTTACTATCAAAGAGAGAAGGTAGATTGTACTAAATCACTAAGTTCATAGTTTACTGAAGATCTGGCACATGCGGATTACAGTGAAAATATCTGTAGATTGATAATGATAAGCACAAAGGATGATACATTGCAAATATTCTGAGCTACAAATAGTAGAACAATGATATCATAGAAAATGCTCTGAGTTATCTGTTCTTGAACAAAAGGGTAAAAACACCACAGGTGGATGATAGGAGGTACTCTCTCATGAATTGTTGAACCTTCTCAGAGGTAGCCAAGGGTGGTCATTTCTTAATATGCTCCCTGAGCCGAATAATCGAATATCTGCAACAATAGAGTCAAAAAAACACCTGAGTACATTGTTCATTATTTATTTATTTTGTTTTGTGAACTGTCAGGAAATAGCTTATTTTGACGGACAGTCAAACCAAAAGAGGTAATCTGAAAATAGAGTATGTATGTTTATTGCATGTTTCAATTATGCAAAGCTAGTGATTCCATCAACTACACCTTAGATGATCATTTGAGCACAATTACCAAGGAAAATGGCAAACTTACAGTGGTGGGCAAGCTTCCTGGAGATTCAAATATGCAAAACCATCCTGGAGTCCGCGGGATCACAACCAGGGCCTGCAAAGGGTGCTTGCCCAGATCGGCAACGAACGCTTCGTCGACGACTGCGAGGCCATGATACGAGCGTACCGCGTATGACGGCGACGACAACAATGATCTAGACTTCGAGTTCTTCGGTCATTAGTCGGGGCGTCGGCGTTGACGGCTAGGGTTCGACAAACTCGTTTGAAGGGGAAGAGGTGTGCACCACAGCCGATGCAGTGAATCGGAAAGGGAGAGGGGGAATTGCCGGATCGGGGTTGGCCTTGGGCAGTTGTAGCTCGTGTAGGCGGCGGATCGGGGTGAGAGGGAGGGGCGGCGGAGGGAGAGGAAGGAGGCCGGCAAAGAGAGACACAGGGACACATAGAGAGAGAGAGAGAGAGGGAGTCTTACCCGGCGGCGCGGAGAGAGAGAAAGAGAGAGAGGCTTACCCGGCGGCGCCGGCGGTAGGGGAGGCGGCGGCGGCGGTGGCAGAGAGACCGAGGGCGGCGCGGTGCGGCTCGGCTCGGCTCAGTACCGATGCACTGGCGGCGGAGGCGGAGAGGCCGGGGGAAGGAGATAGACCGACGGTCGCCGGCGTCGGAGTGGAGGTGGTGACGGCGCAAGGGCGGATCGGGGCAGGGGCGGCGCGGGGCTGGGGCGGCGACGGCGGTGCGCCACGGGGCTGGGGCGGTGCGGGGCCGGGACGGAGACGGCGGTGCGCCATGCAGGGCCAAGAACGGGCGGGCGGTGGCTAGCGGTGGTGCGTGCGACGGACGAAGGAGGCGGCGTGCGCGGCGGATGAGAGAGGCACGGCGGTTTGAGGACCGGGTGGCGCGCGGAATGGGCTGGGGGCGGCGAGTGGGAACCCTAGCGCAGTGGGTGCTCGGTGGGATGGCAAGTCTGATCGGACGGAGGAGAGGAGGCACTGCGTGATGGACGTTTCGGATTGAAAGTTCGAACTACCACCACCACGACCACCACGACCACAAGATGCTTTATAATAGTAGAGATTAGGTATAGATCTGAAAAGGTAGTTCAGTCCTTCGTATGAAGGTCTGACTATGCTGTGAAATTTAGAAATTTGTAATTTTATTTTGTGCATATTTTACTTTTAAAAAATTATTATACCAAGCAAGGGCCGGATCCGTGGCGACGACTGGATGAAGGGAGGGGCCACCGAGACGCACCTCGCTGCCGGCGAGGGCGCGGCCGACCGGCGCCGTGTCACCGAAGAGGATGTCGAGCGACCACAAAGACGTAAGCGAAACCGGAGAAGCCGTCTGCATGCCGGCGATCTTGTGGACCATCTCCATGGCGGGGAAGGCGAAGCGGCACGATCAAGCGAGGGCGGATCCACGCCCTAGAGGCCGTCGCCGCCACCAGTCCAACATCTGCTGCGTGGAAGGAGGGATCTTGACGTCGATGGTCCACTCGCCAGACCGCGAGTGGGAGGAGTGGATCCGATCTTTGGGGAGAAGAAGGAACTGGGAAGAAATGGATCCGACGCCGTGAGAAGGGAACCGTGGTGACGCTTAGGCGGCGCGCGACCGGAGGAGGGGAGAGGACCGGGCGCAGGGCGGCGCCATGCCGAGGGGATCCGGCGGTGAGGCCGCAGATTCGATGGACAAAACAATGAGGAGAGAGGCGGGCAAAGGGTTGAGCAGAGGAGCAGACCGAGCGGGCGTTGGGCGAGGCGATTCGCCGCTTAATCCGGGCCAGTCGAGCACGATCGGATGGCTGTGCGAATTCGGGACGGCGTGGCCAGTTTGGGGAGAAAAAGCGCCACGTGGCCCGCCCGGGAGGGCATAACAGGCGCGTGGTCGGCTTTGTACATTTTATTGATGATTAATACATATAGATCAAGTCTGACTCTGCCCCCTTAATGCATATATATTGTGACAATTCAGTAACATAGTCTATTCTCTCTTCTGCAATTCTAGATTGCATATTCATATGCATTTCTAACTATTTTGTTCCTCAACCAAAGAACCACTTTGCTAGGAGCGTACGTTCAATGCATTCACACCACCAATCAATAGGCTTCCCGGGTGGTTAGTTCTACTAGTTTGAATAACACAAGGGCATCCAAAGTCCAATAGGCTATACCCGTCCGCTGCCTTTTTGACACGCCCCACGAACGTCTTCGAAATTACTGTTTAGTCAATGAAGTTTACAGTATGCTCTCAGATAATAGCATCTCCACTAATACTAGCCATAATAAATTGACATATCATCTAGCAGAGATAGCAAATGGACAACATTTTCAATGAGCTGGCTATAGTATTATCTCTAAAATGAATTTGAGTACATATGTAATGGTATATATGCAAACACCTTATAATCCGCTATAGATTGTCTTCTAGCTAAGAGCTAGCTAGTCTCCATCTCTCTCTTCTTTATCTCCTTCACATAAGTAAAAAGCTAATTTGACAACCTTATAGCATCGAAGATGCCCTAAAATGTGATACATCGATCACACTATGATTAATAAAATAAAATTTATCTTTTACTTTATCTTACATGTGTGGTCTTGGATTAAGAAACTCTTGAAGACTTTCTAGTTTAGAGGCAGCACTCAGCAGTAGAAGGGAGATCAGTACTTTTATGGGCAACCTTAATTAGAGGATTCACTCTAGATGGTCTTAAAAACAACTATAACTATTTGCACTAAAATGAGGCTAATGCATAGTATTTCTAACTTTTCATCTCCACCTTCTATCACTTCTTCATCCAACAATTAGTGCACCATAAAACATCTTTTCATTTATATACACCATAAAACAATTAGTGCAGATCCACCCCATCCGAATCAGGACTGGTTGGTCCGTGGGTAGAATAGCTTATTCTACACCCATGAGTAGTATAGGCTCACCGTATATATATATTTACAAAAAAGGTACGGAGCACAGGCTCCATGGAGTCCCAAGTGTGTGTGTGTGTGTGTATAGAGAGAGAGAGATAGATATCCTAATATACCCCTAGATGTAGCGCTACACATGAGCCGGTTTGGGGCGAGCCGGTTAGCCCAAACCAGAACCAGACCGGTTAATTCAAACAAATTAAATAATTAAAATAATTACCCCTTAATTTTTGGTAATTTAATAACCACCCACCTCCCCACCTCTCTCTCTCTCTCTTTGACATAACCACCAGCCATCGCCTTTCATAATCACCTTGACCATTGTCGCCTCCCTCCTGCCTGCGACGCTGCCACCCTACGCTCTCTCCGCCGCCGCCTGTCGATGTAAATGCTTTGCCTTCCTCCCGACTCGGCAGGCCTCCGCTCGTCGCCTCCTCGACGCCGCCTTCTGCCACTGCGCCAAACCTCGCCTCCGCTCATGAACCGCCGCCTGTCGCCACCGGCCGCCGTCATTGGTGCCGCCGCCGCCACCCCGACGTCGCCCGCCCGTCCCGTCGTTGCCCGTCATAACCGTCGTCCCCGGCAACCCGCGCCACGGCCGACGCCGCGTATGGCGCGCCGCCTCTCCAGGCAACCTCTCCGCGCCACCGGCCGCCGGCGTCGCCCGTCTCTCCACGCCGCTTCTGGCGGTGCCGAATCCGACACCGCCTATGCTCTCCACCACCTCGCGCGCCGGCGTCGCCTCGCCGCCTTCACGCGTCAATGCCGCCCCGTCCTCTCACGCAGCAGCGGACACCGTGCCCCATCCTCTCCACCGCCCACGACGCCAAGCGCGCCCGCCCCGATCCGTCGCGCGCGCTTAACGCCGCCGACTCGCCTCGGTCGTCACCCTACTACTGGCATGGCTGCAAGCTCGTCGCGTCCCACGCGGCCGACGCGCCGCCTCGACCCAAGATCGACACCGTCCATCCGTGGTCGCCGCCTCTCATCTCGTAAATCGTCGCCGCTAACCTCACCGGATTACTTAGCAAATTCACCGGATTACTTAGAGGATTACTTAGCAAATTCACCGGATTACTTAGGAAACCCGCTGTGAAAATGTAATAGTTCTATATATTTACTTTGCATTACGACAAAGTAATGCATAGTAATTAGGTTTTGGCTGCTTTTTCACTGTTGTATGTATGCATAATCGAAAGTAATAAGAAGTAACTGGTCAAAAATTCGGATTACCTTATTATTTTGGCTCGAGAAATATAAATAATGAAAAGTAATCCGTTTGAAAAAGAAGCAAATCAAAATTCAAATAAACCGACATGCAGCCCACGATTTCAGGGCAGTTAATGCTCCCACGATTCTAGGATCTTGCCTCCTAGCGAATTACTTGCCGTCTTTGAAACATATTCATTTCAGTTCTTCGATTCTTTAAAAATCTGATAGTTTACTTTCGGGTTTGGCTGGCTCGCGCGGTTAGCTGAGAAGGCTCGGGTGTAGATTACCTTTTACTCTGAGCCGACCGTAATTAGCTAGCATAGCAAATCGTTAGTAAATGGAACTAAATCGACCGTAATTTACTCGGTATTTGTTTATTCATCCATATTACTTTACATTACTTTTTCGTTGCGGACACCGTCTCAAAAGTAACAAGACCATAATCAAAGATTTTTAATTGTTTACTTTTCATTACTCCAGAACGCGCATACATAGAAAATGGGTAAAATCCAACAAAGGCAAATTAATTTGCATTATAGTGTCACAACAAAGCAAATTACTTTGCATTACAGTGTCCCAAAGTAATCTTGCGAATTGACTAAGTAATCCCTAAGAAATTTAGCGGAGAGCAGTAGAGGATGTCGTCGGCGACGATGGTGCTGTGGAGTGGACCGGATGATGGCATTGAGAGGAGGAGACCGGATGACGGCTGCACGGCCATGCCGGATCTGGGAGCGGCGGCCGACGAAGGTGAAGACAGCGGCGTCGTCGGATCTAAACGAAGACCGTGGCCTGGGGCCGTGGGCTAGAGCGACCACGTTGAGGAAGATGTCGGCAGCCGAGGAAGATGGTCAGAGGCACCGCCGCCCTTGTCTGCCTGTAGCCGACGCAGTCGCCCGGGGCCCCCTGCAGCCGGCGCCGGCGCGCGCCGCCGCCGTCCCGAAGCCGCCGCCGCCCTTGTCCGCATTCGACGCCGTCGCCCGAGGCCCCCCTACAGCCGGCGTCGTCGCGCGCCGCCGTCCTGGAGCCACCGCCGCCCTTGTCCGTAGCCGACACCGTCGCCCGAGGCGCCCTGCAGTCGGCGCCGTCGTCGGGAGCGACCGCCTCGTAGCCGCCTGCCGTCACGCGCCGCTGCCCACGAGCCTTCTCGCCGGAGACCGCCACCGCTCGGCTCTCTCTACCCTTGGCTTGCTGTGGATCTGGTGGTTTGATTTGGGGAAAGTGGGGAGGAGGTAATTAATAGGATCCCCTTTTTTAGGAGTTTTTTCAAAATGGCAACCGTGCATTTGCTACTGGATTTGACTAGAACCCGGCTCGGCAAACCGACCTGGGCGTAGAATTACTAATATATATATATATATATATATATATATATATATATATATATATATATAGAGAGAGAATCTTAGCGTGCATCTCGGAGACGGATCGGGCCGTCTTCCCAGCGTTTTGAAATTTGAGATCTTTAACAATGATCCGAACGGTTGATCTTGTTAAATCTCATTGAAATATAGCCAGGTGACCAAGTTTAAGTATTTTTTGAATTTATTTACTATTTGTTTCCTATTTTTAAAAATCAGCTTTTTGGGCCTTGCAGGACTAATTGGAAGGCTGATTTTTGAAAATAGGAAACAAATAGTAAATAAATTCAAAAAATACGAAACTTGGTCATCGGGACATTTCGCGTAGAACTAACAAGATCAACGGTTCGGATCAGTTGTTAGGCATCTCGGATTTATATATAGGAAGCGGAATTGGGACTCCCCGAGGCCTGGGCTCCCCACTCCATAATCATCGGATTGCATCGAGATGATGAAACACGTTTTGGGTGTCATTGTTAATGGGTATGCCCGTTAGTAGGCTTGATATGGTAGGTATGAAATGCTATTAAAAGCACACTATCCTGTTCGAATTTGATTTTGGAATAGCCCGTAATAATTAGGTATATGACTAATTACTTGTGGGCTCCACCAATTGGTTTGATTATCATGATGGGTATGGAAAGTCACGGCATTGATAAAAATTAACAGTAATAGCTGATTACATTTTTTTTAATAGCCACAATGAAAAAAGATTGCATTAAAATACGGGTATACGCATATTGTTTTAAAACATACCCATACTCATTTTATAAGAAAATATACCCATAAAATCAGTTTTTTAGCATCAGTATACCCATGCAATCGAATTTTTTTGATAAAAATATGAGTATGACAATAAAATTAAGTACATATGGTTAGCTTAATATACCCATACGTTGTTCGTAGCACAATAATATGGTTAGCTTAAATATACCCATATGTACATAGTACATACTCGTTGTTTCTAAAAGCATCCAATTATATAGGTATGTGATGAGCATCATATCTAAAAAACACATTTATTTATCATGTAAACATAAATAAGTATGTAACATCTGTTTGAGGGTACATACTCAGAATGTCAAAGAGTATACGGGCTCAACCCAAATACATCTTTCTCTTTTCTAGTCCTACACTAACAAATAATTAGAAAAGGGGATCTACTCGTCATCACAACATGACAGAACTATAGAACATGCATTAGCTCAATCATCATCATCAGGATGCAACCATCGTCATCGGAACATGCATTAGCTCAACCATCTCTTGATTTGAGCCTATCACATGAAAGAACTATAGAACATGCAGCAGCACATTCTTCTTTTGGCCTTGATTCGAGCCCATCACCTAATGCATCCATGAAACCATGCAATATATTAATTGAAACTAGTAGAATCAACTAGAGAGCTCAGTTATGTAGACCACACAAGAGATGTTCATGGCAAAATTCGAAGTATGTCTACGCTATGCAACATTGACCAACAAACTAATTAGCAAAAATACTTGGGTATGATAAACGACGCATGCATATTGTGTTCAGATCATGTCCAATTTCAGTGTCAAAATTAAGATTTCAAGGGAGCACATCTAGATGAGTTCAAGGGGGCGCATGATAATAACAGAAAGGCTTATGACAGCAAAAGCGGGTATCATGAATCCAAAAGTTTCAAACACACTTATTTTTTCGCCCATGAAACTCTTACAACAATCTTCTCATGAACAGTCACATTGAACAGAAATCACCGATATAATTAGTTGGGTATATACCCTCATAGGGAGGACGTTGCTCCGACGTTGATAATTATTTGGGTATATGCCCACATTGAACTACAAACTGCGCATCATACCGTGGTTGCTCCGGCTGGGTACATGAGCAACATACCGACGTTGCGAAGAACAAGAATGCAATTTCTAATGCGCGTTACCATGAACACCTTACATGTAGCAATGAACATTCCAAGAGGAGCCTCCATGAACAACTTACATGCAGTGAACCAGCCGCCGCAACGGTGGAGAAGCAGAGGAGAGTGCCGCCGCGTCGAGGTAAGGAGAGGGGCGGCGCCCGCCCATGCCGCGAGGGAGGAGAGGCGGCGAGCAGCTGGGGGAGAAAGCCGCTGCTGGGCCCGTCAGCGCCACCGTAGGAGAGAGGCGGCGCATCGACCGCCTGTCGTGTGGAGGAGAAAGGGCGGCGGCGGATCGGGACGGTCGGCGTCGTGGCGGCCTGGATCGAGGAGGAAGGGAGTCGCCACTTGGAGAAGGAAAGAGCGGCACGTACCCGCCCATGCCGCTGGAGGAGGAGAGAGGCGGCGAGCAGCAGGGAGAAGTGTAAGATCAAGCCTCCCATGGGCTGAATGATTTTGGTAATTGATGGCAACTAGGTCGTACAGCTGGAACGCCAAGGATAAGGACTTTTGTTTTATAGTTCTTCTTATTTCCTTGTGTGCGTCTTTGACTCGACTACATCTCTCAGTTGCGAGGTCTCACCGAGCATAGGTCCGAAATATCGGTAGTGGGTTTCATGGGGTTCCAAGAGTGCAGTGTTAGTCTTGGCGAACCATCGAGGCGAGTACACTGTCCCTGTGTCGAGAAGGTTCGAGTCCAGTGTCCGTGGTTTCAGTAGCCGCTAAGTCTCCGAAATATCGAGGCGCTAAACTTCCAACCAAATGGTCTAAAGTTTTAAGCTTGACCCTACCGAGTTGTCACCGTGTCCACAAATCAACAAAAATGTTCCAAGACCTGAGGCGTGGTGACGAGAGGAGGCGAAAGAGGCTAAGTCCAAAGGGGTGTGCAAATTAAGCCTCCGTCGGACGGCGTCAAATATCCATCGGACGGCGTCCGTGAAGCAAAGTGAGCCCGAGACTAAGTCCTAAAACACACGCCTCTGTCGGACGGCGTCCGACGACCTTCGGACGGGTCAAGCGGCACAAATTCAAGCAAATGAGCTCGAACGACTAAGTCCTAGACGGCCCAAGTTGCATTCTTTCATTGGGCGGTGTCCGACGAGTAATGCGGACGGCGTCCGATGAAGAAGAAAATCGGCAGTGAGAATCGTCGGACGGTGTCGGTTGTGAGTCGAGCGGCGTCCGATGGAGAAAACATGCACATCCATCCTCACCGCCGGACGCGTCAAACCAAAGCATCGGACTCGTCCGATGCAGCTACGCCAATGAAGCAAACACTTGGCGTGCCTTTGTTTGTCGTCGCGCCTGACTTCGTCGAGACGCGTCCGATGAACTTACCGGACGGTGTCCGATAGAGTACAAAAAAATCTGTCTGACCCTCACCGGACGGCGTTCGATAGGAACCGAACGGCGTCCGATAGATTGATCTGGATCTCGCGAAAACGAATCTGAGTCGTCCATTTCTAGGGCTTCGCCTTGTGCCTATAAATAGGGGCTTGGAGCACGGGAGAAATTTGATAGAGCCACCATTAGCAGCCACCTCTTGCACTAACCACCCATGAGAGCTCCTCCCATAGATCCCACCTCCTCCTAGGGTTCCATGTGCTTGAGAGATTGAGAGAGAGGAAGGAGAAGAGAGGAAAAGGAAGAAGAAGGTGACCCTACCTCATCTCATCCATCCCCAAGTTTTGCCTCTTCTCCCATAGTGTTCTTGCTCTAGTCTTCATAAGAGGAGAGAAGGGATAGTGGTGAGAGACGGTCTCCGATCTTGTGCTCTTGGGATTTCGCCGCCGGAGAGATCGTCGTCACGCCACGGGCTTCATCAACCGTTCGACCACGTCAACCTAAATCCTCCGTGTGTCGGGGGTCACTTCCGTGTGTCGGAGGTGCGTGGCCTTCATCCGTTGAAGGTTGTGTGCAAAAATCCTCCGTGTGTCGGGGGTCGGTGCCGTGTCGGCGCCGCGGATGCGAGGAGCTTTCGCGTGTGGAAGAACTCGTCTTGTGTGAAGGTTTGGAGCTCGCCTACCATGTGTTGGTGAAGAGCTACAGCGAGTGGATTGAGGGCTACGGACGAGAGAGTCCCGACTTCTCTGTGTGAGAAGTTTCCTCAACGGAGACGTAGGTGTTCATGTGTTGGGCACCGAACTTCGGGAAACAACTCGGTTTGCGCTTTCTTGTCTCTCTCATTTACTTCCGCATATTGATTCGATCGTTTGCATGTGAGCGCCATCGAGCCTCCTAGTAGTCGCTTGTGTCTCATTGTGATCGCTTCCACAACTAGACTCTAGATCAATCATTAGCTTGTGTTCCTAATTTGATTAACTAAGCAAGCGAATTGAGAGAAGTAAAAATTTGAAAAGAGCCGATTCACCCCCCTCTCGGCCTAGAATCCTCACAAGTGGTATCAGAGCCAGGTTCTTTAGTTGCTTAACCGCATAGAGATGGCCGACGGGGGTAGTGTAGCCGCTAATAGGATTCCTTTGTTTAGTGGCACTAATTTTAGCTTTTGGAAGTTGCGCATGAAAGTATTTCTCCAGGCAATGGGAATGAATGTTTGGAAGGTCGTAGAGTCTCCTCATGGTGTTACACTCACGGATGATGTACCTCCCACACCCGGACAAACAAAACTCCTAGAGACCGATGCTAAGGCCATGAACGCTTTGTTTTGTGGTTTGAGCATGGAGGTCTTCGATAGAGTTAGCAACCTCACTAGTGTACATAAGATATGGATCACACTCATCGAGATTCACGAGGGCACTTCTGCTGTTAAGGATGGTAGACTAGTGGTTGTCAAGGAGCGTTATAATCAGTTCAGAATGCTTCCAAATAAAAATGTCAATGCTATGTTTACTCGGCTTAACCCCATCATACTTGAGCTTAAAGGGCTCGGTCACCTTTGTTACAAATGATGAAATGTGCGAGAAAATGCTTGGATCCTCCCAAGAAGGATTACCGGGACATCATCACCTATCTCACTTGATGGTGATGTGGAGAAGTCGGCACCTGACTTTGCTTAGCAAGATCACCGCACATGAGATGATGCTCCTTAATGATCCCGAGGATTCCCTGCTCCAGCAAAGAATCAAGTGATCGCCCTCAAGGCCAGTGGATCTAGGCAGAGTGCTCCCAAGTCAAGTCAAGCTGAGAATGAGGGTGAGATGACATGGAATGAGCTCGAGGAGGGCTTCCAACACTTCAGCATGTTCATGAAGCAAGCTGGGCAGTTCATAAGCAAAAATGGTTATGGAGGCAAGAAGAGGATGAGCAGAAACACCCATGCATCATACCGATGCTATGAGTGTCAGGAGAAGGGACACATCGCTTCAATGTGTCCCCAAAAGGGCAATACCAAGTATAAGGACAAAGGAAAGGAGAGGGGTGATGGCGAGAAGCCGAGGCACAATGACAACAAGAAGAAGAATCCCCAGAAGTCAGGGTTCAAGGGTCGCTCTTCACAAGGTAAGAGGCTAGCCTTTGTGGGTGAATGGGTGGTGATGTGAGATTCTAGCGACATGTCGACCACGGAGATGAGGAGGAGTCAGCAGATCAAGAGTTGACCACCATGGCGATAGCTGAGTCCGCACCACCACTTTCAGTCTTCACACCAAGATGCCTCACGGTGGTTGCTGAGCCTCGATAGTGGTATTCTGATGACGATGGGTCTTTTTCCACTACTTCCTCTACATCGGCAAAGGCTTCACCAACTCCTGCTGGCACTTCCAAGTGCCTGATGGCTCGACCTAGTGGCGAGGTAAGCGACTCTGGTTCAGACTCAGATGTGGATGTTGAAGGCATGAGTGATTGTCTTAGGGAAGCTTGCGAGCGCTATAAAAATGAGACACTTAAGAATCTAGAGCTCGGTAAAAACTTGATTGCATTACAAACTAAGTACAAAAATCTTGCCACTAGATGTGATAGTTTAGAATCTGAGCATGACACTTCGCTAGGCTCTAACAAAAATCTGTCATCTAAGTGTAATGTGCTAGAGGAAGAGCGCGATGCTTTGAATGAATCCTTAGATGATCTCATGATTACTTATCATGCACTTAGGGAGAATCACGAGACACTTCTGGCTAAGAATGATGAGTTGGTTGATTTGCCTCTTGCTCAACTAGTTGATACTACACCTGTTGATGCTGTGAATGTTGCTTGTGCTATGCCTGTTACTTCTGTTGCCATTGCACCTATTGTTGACTTGACTCTTGCTTGTCCTGATGTTACCTATGATTGCACTGTGTTGGCTTCCACTTCTAGCGGTTCCTCTGGCAACATACTAGTGTGTACACATAATAATTATAAATTTGCACTAACTGTTAGGGAGCTTGCTATTGAAAATGCCGAGTTGAAGTCTAAACTTAAGAAATTTGATAAGGGGCTTGAGAAATGCTATGAGGGTAGCTTGGCCTTGTACAAGATGCTCAAGGAACAGAGAAAACCCTCCCAAAAGGGTGGCTTGGGTTTTACCCCAGAGAAGCCAAAAGGGAGGAAGAAATCAAGTGTTTCTAAAGCATCTTCCATGAGGCAAAGTTACTATCATGCCTATCCCAAGAAGAGGTATGGTAACAACTTGCACACTAGCAACAATGCTTTTAGGATGCACAATGGGCACAACACGTGGCATGATCCTAGGTACAACACTTGGAATGGTCTTAGGTTCTACAACAACTGGCAAGGTCTTAGGTATCACAACACTTGGCGATCACCTAGGCAAAACTTCTGGAATGGCCCTCCTAGGCACAACAAGGGTAGGAAAAATCCTCCTAGGAACCAAAGCCGCAACATTCCCAACGACACACACTCAAGCTTCTCAAGAGCACATGCTGAGCTATATGATCACTACCTGCTAAAGAAAAATTCTCAAGGTAGAGTGACAGCTAGATTTGTTGGACTCAAGTCTGAGAATGAGCACAAGACACATGTTTGGGTGTCCAAGTAATTGATTGATCGATTTGCTCTTGTTGCTTCTGGTTTGAAGACTAACCCTCGAGGACCTCCTGTGTGGGTCCCTGAGTCACATAAGTGATTTTCTCTCATGACTGATGAACTACCGGAGTGGAGGGTGCCATTGGATCATCGACAGTGGATGTACCCAACACATGACCGGCAACCTCCGGTTGTTCACCTCAATAGGGGAGGAAGGCAAGATTCCCCCTAAGGTCACTTTTGGAGATGGAAGCAAGAGCAAAGTACTTGGAGTTGGAAAGATAGCAATTTCTTCAGATCTTTCAATTGACAATGTGCTATTAGTGAAAACTTTGAGTTATAACCTCCTCTCCGTTGCCCAAATATGTGATTTGGGGTTCCATTGTAATTTCTCACCTGAGGGCTTGTTGGTTTTGGACAAAAATGAAAAACTTGTGTTCAAAGGCTTTCGGTTTGAAAACTTGTTTCTTGTGAACTTTAGTGAGCCTCCCGCATCCGTCACGATTTGCCTTGTCGCCAAAGTTTCTCTTGGTTAGTTTTGGCATAGGCGTCTTGGGCATGTCGGCATGGCAAATTTGAAGAAACTTTTCAAAAACGAGTTGATTCTTGGGGTGCAAGATGTGACGTTCGAGAAAGACAAGCTTTGCAGTGCCTGTCAGGCCGGCAAGCAAGTGGCAAGCTCACACCCTGCCAAGAATGTCATGTCTACATCTCGACCTCTCGAGCATTTACACATGGATCTTTTTGGGCCAACAACCTATGTGAGTATCGGAGGAAATCTCTATTGCTTGGTCATTGTTGATGATTTCTCCCGATACACTTGGGTTTTCTTTCTACCCGACAAAACTCCAACTGGAGATGTTTTCAAAAAGTTTATAAAGAAAGCCCAAAATATTTTTGATTGTACCCTAAAAAAGGTGAGAAGTGACAATGGAACGGAGTTCACTAACACTACATTGAGTCGCTCGTGATGAGTTAGGCATTGATCACGGTTCTCGACCACCTACACTCCTCGGCAAAGCAGGGTGGTTGAGAGGAAGAGCGGGGCGCTCATTGAGATTGCAAGGCAGGTGTTGGGCGAGTACAAGACCTCGATGCGCTGCAGGCGAAGCTATCAACACTGCTTGTCACTGCATCAACCGTCTATACCTCTACAAGCTCCTGAAGAAGACATCCTATGAGTTGTTTGTAGGAAGACGACCCAATGTCTCCTACTTTAGGGTATATGGCTGCAAGGTCTACATCAAGAAGAAGCGGGAGCACTTAGGCAAATTTCAGAGCAGAGTGGACACGGGAATCTTCTTAGGGTACTCAGCCAGAGGGTCTTCCTTTAGGGTGTACAATGATAGCAGTGGTCAGATTGAGGAGACCTGCGATGTGAAGTTCTATGAGTCAAATGGGAGTCAAGGGGAGCATGAGAACCTGGATGATGTGGATGGTGAGCAGTTGGCTAGAGCGGTGGAGGAGATGCCAGTTGGTGATGTGAGCCCAATAGAAGTTGAGAGGGAGACCGAGACTGTTCCACCACCTCTCACACCTGAGCCAGTTCCAGATTCAGGGGGAGCCTTGCCTCAAGAGAGCTCAAGTGTGGAGCCAATTTCGAAGGCAGAGACAGCAGGTGAACCAGATGCATAATCAGATGAGCTACCACCTCAGTTGATCAAGACCCATCACACCATTGCTCGTGATCATCCAGCTGATCAAGTGATTGGGGACTTGACTCAAGGTGTGCAAACAAGGTCAAGGACAGCCAACGTCAGTGAGGTCGATGCTTTGGCAAGTTTCTGTGAGCACACGGCGTTTGTGTCTAAGCTTGAGTCAAAGAAAGTGGAAGAGGCACTGAGTGATCCAGACTGGATCAATGCGATGCATGAGGAGCTGAACAACTTTGAGAGGAACAAAGTCTGGACTTTGGTGGAAAGGCCAAGCGACTACAATGTGATTGGTACCAAGTGGGTATTCAAGAACAAGCAAGATGAGTTTGGCTTGGTGGTGCGCAACAAGGCTAGACTGGTCGCTCAGGGTTTCACACAGATCGAGGGAGTTGACTGCGGTGACACCTATGCTCCCGTGGCCCGTCTAGATGCTATCAGACTACTTGTGGCATTCTCTACATGCCACAACATCATCCTCAATCAGATGGATGTGAAGAGTGCTTTTCTCAACGGGTACATTGGGGAGCTAGTGTATGTGGAGCAGCCTCCGGGGTTTGAAGATCCTCAGCACCCCGACCATGTGTACAAACTGTCAAAGGCTTTGTATGGTCTCAAGCAAGCACCTAGGGAATGGTATGGAAGGTTAAGGGATTTTCTGACTAGCAAGGGTTTCAAGGTCGGCAGGGTCGACACGACTCTATTAACTAAGGTAGTGGATGGAGATCTGTTCCTGTGCCAGGTCTACGTGGATGACATCATCTTCAGTAGCACAAATAAGTCCTTGGTCAAGGAGTTCAGCGACATGATGAGCAAGGAGTTCGAGATGTCGATGATGGGAGAATTGAACTTCTTCCTAGGATTCCAAATCAAGCAACTCAAGACCGGGGCATTCATATGCCAGAAGAAGTACATCCACGACCTGCTCAAGCGCTTCAACATGAGTGACTGCAAGCCAATCCAAACACCAATGGGGACGAACTGCCACCTCGACCTCAACGAAGAAGGTAAACATGTTGACCAAAAGCTTTACCGTTCAATGATTGGTGCTTTGCTCTATTTGACTGTATCTAGGCCGGACATCATGTTTAGTGTGTGCATGTGCGCTAGATTTCAAGCCTTCCCTAGAGAAATGCATATGACTGCTGTGGAACGAATCTTTCGATACCTGAAACACACACCTAGCATAGGCCTTTGGTTACCGAAGGGTGCGCGGTTTGAGCTCCTAGGCTATTCTGACTCAGATTATGCCGGGTGCAAGATTGATCGCAAGAGCACTTCCAAGGCATGTCATTTCTTGGGTAGGTGTCTTGTATCATGGGCGTCAAAGAAACAGAACTACGTAGCGCTATCTACTGCTGAGGCTGAGTATATAGCGGCAGGGAGTTGCTGTGCACAACTTCTTTACTTAACACAATCACTGTTTGACTTTGGGCTTAAACTTAATCATGTGCCTCTCCTATGCGACAACGAGAGCGCAGTGAAGATAGCGTGCAACCCGTTCCAACACTCACGGACCAAGCACATTGATGTCCGTCACCACTTCCTTC
This sequence comes from Raddia guianensis, assembly GCA_036346415.1. Lineage (NCBI taxonomy): Eukaryota > Viridiplantae > Streptophyta > Magnoliopsida > Poales > Poaceae > Raddia > Raddia guianensis. The sequence continues at coordinate 35,166,042 of CM070534.1, forward strand.
GGGACCATGTGGGGAAGGGCGATATTGTGCTTGAACACGTGCGAACGGAGGACCAGCTTGCCGACATCTTTACCAAGCCACTTGATGAGGCACGATTCTGCAAACTGAGAAATGAATTGAACATTTTAGACAAGTCAAATATTGCCTGAGTTGGTCGTGCGGCTATGTCATTCATTGCAAATCTTGAAGTCAGTTTGAGCATTTAGGTGCTTTGCGTGTTATACTGGATGTTATTCATTGCCTATATGTCAATCACATGAAATCGATAGCTATAGCATGTGTTTACCTTGTCACTAGCTCAACTTGTGCTTAACTCAATATATAATGCAATAGGAAACCATGAGCATGTGTTAGGAGGGCTATAGCTTCTAGTCTCATTTGATTGCTCTAAACTCTTTGGTTGACCATGTGCTTCTAAGTCTAGATTGTGTTCTTTCATTTTGCACATGTCTTTACTTTGCTAAATTGAGCAATTTTGAGAAAATGTTGAGCCAAATTTGTAAAATGTACTAAAATATGAATAAGGTCACAATTGGTCATACATGTCTCACCAATACCTCCTCGATGAGATAGCTTGTCATGGCACTGGGCATGAACTTAGGGGAGCTTTGGATGACCGAGACGTTCATCTTCAGTGTCATGCTGGGTGGCGTCGCCCATGGTTTGAGACATGACAAAATTTAAGAAAATGTAAAGTGTAAAATGTAAAATCTTTCAAAAATGAGCTCAACCAAAAATTGTTTTAGTCTCAAATAGGCTTGGTGATAATATGTGTAGCTTGAAGAGCATCCTCTAGTGCTATGGTGCATTGTGTGTCCATTTTTGAGTTTTGGAGCAACTCTTGATACTTCTAACTATTGTTCATCCTATACTTGCTTTAGGTCATAATAACTTGAATTACACATCTAACAATTGTGCTCTAGTTGATCTTGTGACATTGTGACCTTGAGACGGCTATATCATTAGTGTGGTGGAATTATGGGCGTGCTTGACTAGTACAACTTCCAAAGCGCTTAATTAGCTCTTAAACCCATATTTTGCTACTTTATGGTCATTGATGTCAAAGGGGGAGAAATAATTGCAAATCCATGTTTTGAAAAGGTGGGTTAACACTTTGGGATGCAAAGGTGGGAGAATTGTTTTTGGGTCGTAAGGTTATAAGTGGTAGTCTTAGGAGATGCTTTGCTCCTAGGATGAAGATTAGAATGTGGTGATATCAAGTGGTATGCATTGATTTAGGGGGAGCTCATGTCTACACGTACATTGCACTTTATTCATTAGTTTAGTCTTTGGTATTGTGCTATGCTGGCATGCAATGTTTCTGAGCTAATCCATTGCACCAGAGATTGTATTTGTGCCTTGTCATGTTGGATTTGCAGGTGTTGTCATCAATTACCAAAAAGGGGGAGATTATAAGATCAAGCCTCCCATAGGCTGAATGATTTTGGTAATTGATAGCAACTAGGCCGTACAGCTGGAACGCCAAGGATAAGGACTTTTGTTTTATAGTTCTTCTTATTTCCTTGTGTGCGTCTTTGGCTCGACTACATCTCTCTGGTTGCAGGGTCCCACTGAGCATAGGTCCAGAAACATCAGCCGTGGGTTTCATGGGGGTTCCAAGAGTGCCAGGTGTTAGTCTTGAGCGAACCATCGAGAGCGAGTACACCTGTCCCAAGGTCGAGAAGGTTTGGGGTCCAGCTGTCCAGGGTTTCGTAGCCGCTAAGTCTCCGAAATACGAGGCCTTGAAACTTCCGCCTGAATGGTCTAAAGTTTTCGCTTGACCCTACCCAGGTTGTCACCGTGTCCACAAATCAACAAAAATGTCCCAAGACCTGAGGCGTGGTGACGAGAGGAGGCGAGAGAGGCTAAGTCTGAAGGGGTGTGCAAATTAAGCCTCCGTCGGACAGCGTCCAATATCCATCGGACGGCGTCCGGTGAGCAAGTGAGCCCGAGAGACTAAGTGTTGACACCCAAATTTGGCAGAAAATCGGATAGGGCCGAATATGTTGGAATTATTGGGCCAAATCGGAGTTGGGCTTTATCGGCAAAGAAGAAAGGGCGAATACCGATACTTAGAAGACTTCGGGAGAAATACGATGTGATCAGGAACGCGTCGCGGAAAATTAGGTTATATCGATATCGACTTTGTAACACTATAAATAGGACTTTAGGTCTCGAGAATAGATATCTAATACTCAATACACAAAACACTTTCTCGAATCCGATCGACCTCGTCGAAAGGCTTCAACTCGCTGGTAGAGCTATCTCGATGGGATAATCGATTCTCTCCTTGTAACCCGTATGCATGGCTGTATCATATTGATCTCATGTATACAAAGCATGTCGATCGTCTCGGATTTCCCGATCTTTGATGTGTTCTCGCATATTGCAATTGTCTCGATGTATTCGATCCGTAATATGTGTTTATCCCGCAATCTTGATTATCGATATTACACATGCTTTTTCCCGAATTCGATGTATGCAATCTGTCTCGTTTAATCGATCTTGTGTATGCCTTGTTTAGGATTCCGATCAGAAATATTTACCGATTGGTATTGCATCTATCAAATATTAGCCTTTGAATCTTTACATCGGTTTATTAGTTTATATCTAGATTTGGACACGGATCTTGCCTTGGCTTGACCAATCTATTTGATCTACTTCTTGGTTTAATCTGATGCACTGATACGAAGGTTTATTGCTAATATATTATAAAAAATACCAAAAAGAAGTACAAGATTCGAATTTAATTGTTATTCCATATTTGCTAGCTCTATCGAACATTAAGCCGATAGAACCTATAATCGGATATATTAAAGCCGATTATAGAAAACCTGATCTGGCTATTTATAAAGCCGATTAGGGCTATATTACTAACGATTTCCCCCTTGTCAATTTACAGGTCAAATTGGCTGGCACGCTTGGTTTTCTTGTTGCGACACAACCACAGAGTTGACGCTTCAGCACGTGTGTTCGCGAGAAGCTAACTTTTCGTGTCAACAACTAAGTCCCGAAAACACCGCCTCTGTCGGACGGCTTCCGACGACCTTTCGGACGGGGTCCGACAGCACCAAATTCCAAGCGAATGAGCTCGAAACGACTAAGTCCTAGACGGCCCAAGTTGCACTGTTACTGTCAGACGGTGTCCGACGAGTAACCGGACGGCGTCCGATGAAGAAGAAAATCGACAGTGAGAATCGTCGGACGGTATCGGTTGTGAGTCAGACGGCGTCCGTTGGAGGAAAACATGCACATCCATCCTCACTGTCGGACGTGTCCGACCAGGCCATCGGACTCGTCCGATGCCGGCTACGCCAGCAAGCAAACACTTGGCGTGCACTGTTTGTGCGTGCGCTAGCACCTCGTCGGACGCGTCCGATGAACTTACCGGACGGCGTCCGATAGAGTACAAAAAAATCTGTCTGACCCTCACCGGACGGCGTCCGATAGGAACCGGACGGCGTCCAATAGATTGATCTGGATCTCGCGAAAACGAATCTGAGTCGTCCATTTCTAGGGCTTCGCCTTGTGCCTATAAATAGGGGCTTGGAGCACGGGAGAAATTTGAGAGAGCCACCATTAGCAGCCACCTCTTGCACTAACCACCCATGAGAGCTCCTCCCATAGATCCCACCTCCTCCTAGGGTTCCATGTGCTTGAGAGATTGAGAGAGAGGAAGGAGAAGAGAGGAAAAGGAAGAAGAAGGTGACCCTACCTCATCTCATCCATCCCCAAGTTTTGCCTCTTCTCCCATAGTGTTCTTGCTCTAGTCTTCATAAGAGGAGAGAAGGGATAGTGGTGAGAGAGGGTCTCCGATCTTGTGCTCTTGGGATTTCGCCGCCGGAGAGATCGTCGTCACGCCACGGGCTTCATCAACCGTTCGACCACGTCAACCTAAATCCTCCGTGTGTCGGGGGTCACTTCCGTATGTCGGAGGTGCGTGGCCTTCATCCGTTGAAGGTTGTGTGCAAAAATCCTCCGTGTGTCAAGGGTCGGTGCCGTGTGTCGGCGCCGCGGATGCGAGGATATAAATAATAATTAACGGGAGGCCCTAATCTACCCCTGGGTGTAGATTAGGTTTAATCTACACGCAGCCACACTCTCCAGCGAGCGCACCAACCAAAAATCACGCGAGCGCGCGTCCAGATTCGGCAGTAACTCATAGTAATTGAAACGAACTGAATTTCGCACTGGACAGTAAATAGGTCTGCATGTGGTGCCTAGAATTGTGGGAGCATTAACTACTCGTTTTCAAGCGTAATTCTACCTTGTTTTTTCGATTTAATTTTTGATTCGTAGATCCGATGATTAAATCCTTTCCAGATCTGGGCGCGAGGAGGCCGGAGCGGCGTCGGGCGCGGAGGAGTACGGGGCGGCGTCGAGGCGAGAGGCTGGGCGGGGCCGACGCCGAGCGAGGAGGCCGGCGGCTCGGGCGGAGGAGGCCGTGGCGGCGCCGACACCGGCGCGAAGGGCCGGGCCGCGTCGCGCTTGGAGGCCGGGGCGGCGCTGGCCTGGCGCGAGGAGGCCGGGCGGCTGCCCGGGCGCGAGGAGGCCACACGCAGAGATGTGGGACGGCGCCCGGCCGGGCGCGAGAGAGCGGTCTGTGCCGTGTGGGCGCAGCTAAGGAGGAGCAAGCGCTGGCCGTGGCCAGGCGGAGGCGGCGGCGTTGGGGACAGCGGCGGGGGCAGGCGGCGTCGGGATAACGAGGAGAGAGGAGAGAGAAACTGAGAGTGGGAGGTGGAGGTGGAGGCGGTTTATGAAATGGTGATCCTATTTTTTCGGCATTAAATCGGAGAGAGAAACTGGCTCGGCAGGCTGGTAGGCTGGTCTGTGTAGTAGGCTAGGTGTAGATTAGGTCTAATCTACACCTAGGGGTATATTAGGATATATATATATATATATGCTTTTAACCTTGCTCTGATACCAATATTAAATTAAAATCAATGCTACACAATATATTTCAAAGACGATATGATAATTTCTATTGACTTACCAAATTCAACGACAATATAATAACTTCTTTAGAAAAAGTTTTTGCTTACTATTTGGCCCACTGGTACAGTATTGTTACTATTTGCTACAGTGTACGCTCACTATTAGCAGTAAGATTTAATTCAGATTTAATTACCAATTTTAAATAGGATCTTGCGTGTTGGCGAAACCAACAAGACAACTGGGTTTCAGACAGCGGTTGTTTAATCCTACTCGGTACTCACCATATTTATCACTAGTTTGTTTCAGAAGTAGTTAAGTCTTTCTCTGGCTATCCCCAGTTCAGATTGCATGAGATAAAATTTTATCGTCTCCCCAGACAGTTCCACCCGAAGGGAACACTTCTCTATGGCGACAGAGTTCTCCTACCCGCTCAGGGGATTTCTAAGAACAGGTCGCAGAGGTTTCTCCCCTATAGGGTCCCTAGCATAAAAACTTAAACCATAGAAACCGAACTGACAGGACGCAGAGATTTTCAAAGTCAGAACTACTTCATTGCACAAGCTAATTTATATATGGTTTTCACTTTCGGGAACACCCCCGAAGGGTATTACAACAGAAAGAAAATTACCTTCACAGGGCAGGCACACACGGCTTAGCCTTCTTACAATATGCTATTTTACAGGAGGCTAAATCACACACTACTAGTATTAGGGTGGAGGCTCTCTTCAGAAGCTGAGGGTCTTCTCTATGGCTGTGTTTCTTTCGGCGGTTAGATTATAATCTGAAAAGGTTGTGATGCGAAGATTTAAAGAGCTAAAAAAATTATGAAAAAAATATTTTTGAGATCTTTGAGACAAATTGTGCAAAGTTTCGAAAAAAATAACTATAAAATATTTCAAAATATAACTGGTACAAAAATGACAAATTTTAAACTGCAGCTTATAATCTGATTATTATGCTGAAAGAAACACAGCCATATATATGGAGCGTTCTGCCTGAACCCTAGTTTTTTTTTTTTCACAATTCACAGCCTTGTTTCTATCCATGGAATCATGGATATGTCGATGGGAGAGCGACTTAGCACGGTGTCTGGCTATGCAGAATTGCCGTGTCACCGCGCTCATGTGTGGTTGTTTTTGCCGCAAGTCGCTTGCAAGGAGACGATATATGGCGAGGAAATGCGACGTCGCGTTTGATCTGCTTCGATCGGGCATGCAGCAATAACTATGGCATGAGGCGCACCGGATAACGATTTTTTTCACTTGCGGTAGGCTGCTTTTTTGTGTGTGTGTTTCCTTTTTTGCTGGTGGGTGCATATATAATTACCTCATTATCTTTTTCAGCAGTATTAATTCGGTGTCGAAAACAAATTCATTTTCTAAATGTAAATTTGGACTCAAAGTTTGTAGGGGCTGAATGATCAAGCCTGGGATTTATCTCTCTTCGCCTCTTGTATCCATGCATGCCCTTGTTTTTGGGTGCCCCTTTCTTTATGTCTAAGGCCTTGTTTGTTTCAGATTAATGTAGAGTTGTGTTTTACTGTAGTAAATTTGTGACCCCTTCAAAATACGTTTTAACGAGTTCAAAAAATTACAAAAAAATATTTTACAAACTTTAAGAAGTATTATTTAAAACCCCACAAGAATGACTATAAAACATTACATCATTTGACTTATACAAAAATAACAAATTTTCACTTAATTTAATTTAATTTAATTTAATCTGAAACAAACAAGGCCTAAGGCAAACTCGCCGTCGGAACCCACCTCCCATTGCATGGTGGGCCTGTCACCTCATCCAACTCTTTAGCGTCACCGCCTACTTTATTGCATAGGATTTTTTAATATTGAAATTACATAGAAGTTTTATAGAAATTGGTTCATTATCAGCAAATACATGGGTCAATTTTCCTCCAAATATTCATCTCTAAACTAATCCAAAATTTACATGCATGGGACATAGATCCCCTGATTTACTGATTCTCTAATTTTAAGTCACTAACATGTGGGCCCATGTGATGCCATGAACCACGTGCTAGTGGCCCAAAGTAGTGCAAGTAAGTTAGATGATACACTTCAACACACATGGATGGAGCTAGCTAAGTTACAGTGAGGACCATGGGCTTTTGATTGCGAGCACATAGTCAAGGATTTTCAAGTACCAAAATGTTATGAATTAGATCATTTGAAACTACGAACGAATATAATTGAGCTTTGAGTTTTTTTTTTCTAAATAACGTCTTTTTTCTAAAAGCTAGCTAAGCTTAGAGATTCATGCTAGCTTTCACATTTCCATCTTTTACTGGCTTGGGCCCTCGATTTGGAGAGCAAAGTACATACCTCCATGCCCCCCATTATTGAGGCGATCAAAGTGGAGTCAAAATACTATGGTTTTATTATTCCTCCTGAGATGCCTTCAGGCCTAACTCAAATTGTGCATCGAAACACATGCACTTCATGGATGAAAATTGTTTTGTAGATCTTTTCCATGTATTTTTCATGCCGAAAAATCTTGTTTGTTAAATTTATCATGCATACATATTGTTACTCATAACAAAACATACACACATGAAATTGAACGTTGGACTATTAGACTACTCCCTCCCTTATGAAATAGTATGTAGTCATTTTAAATTTGTCCTAAGTCAAAGTTTTAAAACTTTATTTATAGAGAACTTTTAAACTTTATTTACTGAACAAATATGTGCCAGACAATTTGATCAAAAAGCTGAAATCTATATGATAATTCTAGTTATATAGTTTTTTTTTAATATTTGCATTATTTTACCATCTTGCTGGCTATGGCATAGCCTCTAAAGTATTATGAACCCATATGTAATAGTGAGCGTGCATTTTGGAATCCGCTGTGTACTGACTACTATAGTATGTACAATGGCTAGCTAAGGCCCAGTTCTTTTCAGTTTAACAGCTTAACGACTTATCTACGTTTTGAAAACACATATGTTTTGAGTTATGTAAATTCGTTTTTCGCTGTTTTGAAGGGGTTCTAACGCTTAAAAAAAGCAAGTCAAACGAAATGTATCCAAATATCGAGGCTATCTCGAGAAGCTCTCGAAGTTCAGTCATTTCAGCCGTTCATCCTTTCAGATCAACTCAAAAGAACAGGGCCTAAGATAACAAGTATCTCTAACCATTGTCATATCACTTATATATAATATTAGAAATAACTTAGGCGAGCAACAGCGTCCGGACGTCCGTCCGAGTGCGCGCATCAGAGCGTAGCCCGTGCCCGGCTTGCACCAGAAGCAGGAAGCGCGGAGTTGGTTTTAGATGTGCATTTGATCATTTTTCAATTAAACTTTTGATTTTTTTATGTAAACCTAGGAGAACCCACTTATGAAACTTGACAGTATGCTGGTGAAACTTGACCGTGTGCTAATGAACCTTGGCTCATGTATTGATGAAGGCGAGCGCTAAGATGAAACCTGATGCAACTTGGATGTAACCTGATGAAACTTGAATGAAACCTGCTGAGATTGATGAAACTTGGATTGACCCGATGAAACTTGAAGAAACTTGGATGAAACCTACTGAAACTTGATGAAACTTGGATTAACCTGATGAAACTTAAAAAACTTAGATGAAACCTGATGAAACCTGATAAAACTTGGATGAAACCTGATACTTGATAGTTCGACAAGTTTAACAAGTATGAAAATCCAAGTTTCAGTAGGCAAAACCCAAGTTTCACTAGGTAAGATTGAAGTTTGACGCAACCCTGTCAAAATTTATATAGCAACATACGTCTTGTTTTGTTCGTAAAAATATAAGGAACACGTTGGTGGAAATGGTTGGTGAATTAGTGCACCCAGTCAAATTTTATGGCCACCAAAAAGAAGAAAATGTTGTGGGACCCACCCCTGTATGCAGGCAGAGTGCACTTCACAGAAGCTGGATGTGGCTGGGCTGGCGCGTGGATGATGTTGGGCTGGGCACGCAGGTGAAGCTGGGCTACCATGAACACGAGCGGGGCCCAAGTACAGACGCGTCTGACGCGTCCGGACTTGCGAGCTACAGCCTTTCCGAATAACTTATACATTGGTAAAGATGGTTGCACGTTTTTATAGTTATTGTTTTCTCACACACAAACCTTCTTAATTCTTGTGTAGAGTTGATTTTTGCATAACATACGGCCCAATGTATATACATACTCTCTCCTTTATGTTATCATACGTCCTAGTATAATGAAAAATAGATTTAAAAGCTTTTCAAAGTTTAGATTAATATTCATCTCATTTTAACTCGGTTTATTTTTATTTTAGGGACCGGTACACGGAAAAATCATGCCTCCAATAACTTCTCTCATGGACGGTGCCTTGTACTGATATCTTTTTTTTTTTACTGCAAAGTGCTCTATTTTTAGTTTCTTTTTTTTATGAACTGTTTCTTTGTTTGAACACCTATTCCACTATTTTTAGCAGCCGTACGAGCCTTCTGGCCCCACTAGTCAGCCAGAGCCTCTTTCTGCAGCGGAAGAAATAAATAAATAAATAATAAATAAAATAAAATAAAAGAGTAGCACAGGCCAGGGCGACGGGATCCTCTTACTGCCCTCTACAGCTGTGTCACTGACATGTGAGCCCCACATGCATAGGGCCCACATGTCAGTGACCCGCTGCCCTCTGCAGTAAGTCAGAAGATCTGGTCGGCAGACGCGGCCCTCGTCTTCCTCCTCCCTATAAATACGCGCCCGCGAACGCCGCGGCGGCCGCGTAGAACGCGAAGAAAAGGTAAAATCAAGGAGGCGCAACAAGGCAGCGGGCGGAAGCAAAGCACAAGCGATGGAGCGGGGCGGCGGCGGCGACGAGATGATGATGACGTCCGGCGCCACCGGCCGGATCGTGCCGGTGTTCCGCTCCGTGCTGTCGCGCCGCGCGCTGCTGCGCCTCGCCGTCGCGCTCCACTCGCTCTTCCTCTGGCTCCTCCTCCTCGTCGGCCGCCGCCGCCGGCCCGACGCGGGGGTGGAGGCCGGGCAGGGGAAGGCGAGGAGCCGCCGCCGCGCCGCCGAGGAGGAGGACGTGCGGCGCCGCCGGGCGCTCGCCGAGGAGGTTGCCATGGCGGAGGACGCGGACGGGGAGGAGGCGGAGCCCGGGAGGCGGTGGGCCACCTTCATCATCTCCGGGGGGAGGAGGAGCGCGCTCTTCTGCCGCCTGTGGACGCCGGCCGCGGCGGAGATGAGGTGAGCGCCGGCGAGGTTTCTTTTTGTTGTTTTTGTGGGGACTTCGTTTTCGTGGCGATCATTCCTCTTTCATTATTGGTGGAGAGTGGTGGGGAAGGGCTGTTTGTGGCTGTGATTGTGCCCCAAAAGGGCACCTTTTGCATGAATTTGTTTGTTTCCATTCGAATTTTCTAGGTCCTTTTTTCAGATTTTAGGGCATTCGTTGAGGATTTTACAGGGATTTTGTTTCCTGGACCGGTGATCCAGGCGAAAGTTTGGGTATTTCTTCAATTATGGCCTTGGGTTTTGGCTGTCCGGTGGTTGCAGATCATCTTCTTTTGGTTCTCTGGCTGTTAATTTCAGTGGAAGTTCCAGATTTCTGCTTCAATTTCAGTGGTTTTTAGTGGTTTCCTTTTGAGATCTTTAGAAGGCATTAATGGAACTGAGCTCCATTTGTTACTTCTTCTCCCCTGCATCTGGATCCTAATTAGTGTTTCGATCACGCGAGGATAACGTTTCCCACTACACCTGCTGCAATTCGCCTCATTCAAAACTCTGTTCCAAGAATGCAGAACTCTGTTACGGTGACTGCTGGGTCTCTCAGAAAGAAGACGTGTCGTGCGGTGCACGTTGAGCACATCCACCTCCGCAGGAGCGGCGGTGTTCTTGCATTCATTTTCGCAATGGCTATATTTTCAGTTTCATCAGAGAGATTGATCGCGAAATCGCGTCTCTACTATGTCTAACCGTTAGTTGTTAAGGTCAAACCGTTAGTTGTTAAGGTCAAATGGACTAGCTCTCATGATTTTTTTTTTCTTGTACGTGTCCTGCACTTCTGTCCATCACAACCTGAACTAGTTGACTAAATTTACGATTGCTCCGGATGAGCTTCGATAGGTTGATTGTATCAAAAACTCAGGGCGGTCGTAGTATTTTGAGGTCCTGGTGCGAAAGTAGAACATAATTTAAAACAGGACTAAAAACATAGCATTGTAAAAGACACAAAAGTTAAACAGGGCTCAAAACGATACAAAAGGTAAAATAAAGTTTGAAATAGTGAGAAGTTGAATCACTTGAGTTTAATAAGGCACATTTGGATTACAGGAGATGGACCAAAAACATGTGATATTGTGTTTGTGAGATGGCTTTTTGGCCCTCTCGGTTTGGGGCCTGTGCGGTCGCATGGCCTGCACAGGCCTTGAGCCACCCTGCAAAAACTGAAGCTTTATTCTCAGCAAATTGTTGTTTACAAAAGGGATTCGTTATCTCCAGCTTTTGTTCCATTCTGTCATGAGTTATCCATGACAAATCTGAACGCAATGGATTAAGGTGACTTAGAAGAACTTAGCTATTAAGAAAAAAAAAGTGATGTTTTTTTATTCTTGAATGCCGTTGTGTTGTCCTACCAAACTGTGGATTAATTGACATGAACGTCTACTTTCATGAGATGCCCGTGAGCTCTATTCTTATTTTAATTGACACTGTAGTCAATTGTTCCCACCAAACAAAGTCCAAAGATTGAATAAGAAGCCAACTAATTTAGCTGTTTAGGTAACCCATCACTCCTGTTGATGGCAGATTTTATAGCTCTGCAACACCTTTTGACAAGGATTTGGTAGTCTTAGATCATTAATTTGGACCATTCATATATGTGTTTGAATGATAATTCTAAGTTCTGTTCAAGTGTTTTTTCTTACATTGACACAATTGTACGGTTGCCTCCTGTTAAGTTTAATTTATTGTTTTTCTCTTTTATTTTAGGGGCATTTTGGTCATCATACATGGGCTCAATGAGCACAGGTAAGAAAATTGTTGAGTTCACCTTCCTCAACATGAATGTAATCGTTCTTCCTTTTTGTATTCAAATGCATAACTAGTGATCTCTGTTTTCAGTGGAAGGTATCTGCATTTTGCTGAGCAGCTGACATCACATGGTTTTGGAGTGTATGCAATGGACTGGATAGGTGAGAGGCACTGGTTTTGAACTCTATCTGTACCCCTATTATCTGAATTATGGTTGGTTTCAGTGCAGCAAAAAAAAAATGAAACAAGTTTGGAATTGTGGATAATTCAATTTCAAAAACTACAAGACAGATCCTACAAACTTATTTTTTGAAGCAATATTTGTTGTTTGGTGTGAGCAAAAATAAAGACCCCATAGACTAATTAGAATCAATTGTCAGCTTTTCGTTTGATTATGGGAGTGAAAGTATAATTTATTTGGTGGATTATGAAGAAAGTACAAAACCAAAACTAACAAAGTTTTAGCTATTTGGTATGGACAATCTATTTTCAATCAACTATTAGCTTCATAGGATTCAAGAAGACATTATAAATAATCTGTGTCGCTAATGTTGCCGCGCTATTCACCCACTGCGTGTATTCTTACCTTGCAAAGTAATACTTTTAATCGAAGGTAAAAAAAGTATATCAGAGTAATTTTATCCACACAATTTGCACTGTCTTACTCCTTTCAATGTTTGCATAATGTTTTGTACTGTAAGGATGTTTATTTGATTTTATGAAAGGTTTAAACATTGATGGGCTAATTCTAGCTGCTTATACATGATAGGCCATGGTGGCAGCGATGGCCTACATGGTTATGTACCTTCCCTAGATTATGTTGTAGAAGACATTGTAAGTCCCTCTCTCCCTCTCCCTCTCCCAGCCTGCTTGTACATTCTGTTCCTTTTGTTTTTGTTTTATGCAAGTTATGTTCTGTTCTTGATGTAATATACAAGCCTATCTCAACCTTTTTGGGACCTAAAGACATTGTTGTTGTTGTCGTCGTCGTCGTCTTGATGTAATACACAACTTATATTATTATATTCGTGAAAAGGAGGTTCTTCTTGATAAAGCCATGCTGGAGAATCCAGGGATCCCTTGTTTTCTTCTTGGTCATTCAACCGGTGGAGCTGTTGTTTTGAAGGTATGCCCTGTCAAATTAAATAGTTTTCTTCTACTATATTTAGGCCAGGTTTAGACACTGACCCTGCTCATCTGGGCCTCTGAACAATGGAAACCCTCACCCTCACCTCCTGACGGGCAGAGAAACGATGCAAAGCATTAACAAAGTAGCCTGATTGAAATGGTTTGGCTGAGATGCTCATTTTACGTGCTTCATGTTCTTCTTTCCCTTATGCTCATCATTGCTAACTGGTATTTGGCAGGCATCGTTGTACCCTCGTATCAGGGAGAGACTGGAAGGGATCATCCTGACTTCACCAGCTCTGCGCGTAAAACCAGCACATCCAATTGTCGGGGTAATGCAACTATTCTGACTTCTCTTCTTCTTCTTTTTTGTGAACTTGTCATTATTAAGTATGCCACATGTGCATGCTCATATCAATAAGCTGCTCATTTTTTAACCAAGAAGCATTTCAAGACATGTGTTCAGTGTTCTAGCGCATGCATGGCTTAATAAAATTGATATCATTGTTCAGTGAAAATTTTGTGGAATCTTCTTTACAAAACAGCGATGGCTGCACTTTACTGAACATTAAAACACCGATGTACCATGCTCTGCCTTTGATTTCATCCTCAAAATCCAAAATTCTGAAAGCTATTTGTTCTGTCTACATGATGATGAGCAGAGATCACTGAGACTTTGTCCGAATCCATATGCAGGCCGTGGCACCGATATTCTCTCTGGTGGCGCCGAAGTTCCAGTTCAAGGGAGCCAACAAGAGGGGCATCCCCGTGTCTCGCGACCCCGCTGCTCTGCTGGCCAAGTACTCTGATCCCTTGGTGTACACTGGCCCGATCAGGGTCCGGACAGGCCACGAGATCCTACGCATCTCCTCCTACCTGATGCAGAACCTCAAGAGAGTGACCATCCCGTTCATGGTCCTGCATGGGACCGCGGACCGGGTGACTGACCCGTGGGCCTCCCAAGACCTCTACAACGAGGCTGCGTCGAGGCACAAGGATCTGAGGCTCTACGATGGCTTCTTGCACGACCTGCTGTTCGAGCCGGAGCGCGACGAGATCGCGGCCGACATCATCGGCTGGATGGAGCGGATGCTCAGGCTGCAAGCCGCCTGAAAGATTAGCTGCATTGTAAAAAATAAAAGAAAAATGGGGAGAAAAAGAATGAGAGATAAAGCGTGAAGATTGAAGTTGTTGCGGTGATTCTACGACCATGACATTTGAATATTTGATCTCATCTCTCATGGCGTTTCTCTGAAAGTGAACTACGGTTTGCGTTTGCGGTGACCACACTTCCATCTTGCGGTGATGCATGATGGATGCGAGAGAAGAGAGCAACTGTGCTTTCTAGTTTACTACTACTGTACTACAATCTATTAATAATGGAAAGAAGGTCATGTGCTGCTGGTTTGCAAGCCATTGTCAGTTTTGTCAAGCTTATGCATCAGTGTCGGTGTACTTTTATAGCTGCAGAGCATTAATGTACTTTGTAGTTGTAGTTGCTGGTAGTTTGGAAACTGTTTTTCGGATAGACGTTCAATGGGCATGGTTTATCTAATCACAATATGAAGCTGAGCTGCCATAACCAAATGATGCTCACACAACCGTCAGTGTTGGACAGCCCAATCAATGGGCAGACATTTAGGACCATTTGGAGATATAACAGTTGAATGTGAGATGAGACAGTTGGGTTCCAACAATAATCTAGAAATGAAAATCCATGTTCTTGATTGCCTCTTCCTATGACTGGCAAGAGGCAGTTGAAGAACTTAGCTGCCATTGAACTGACAAGAGAGTCAGCTGAAACCTTCGAAACGACATAACCAGTAACTGACGATGTGGGTCGTTCGTCGTTGTCTCATGGACCAAGACTGGCAACATGGGCAAGTAGCAGTTGGGGCAGTTTTTGGTCAACAATGGCACCCGTCTGTCCGTGATTATATGTATTTCGGGAAACATGATATATTGTTGGGACGCTGGGAAACACCGACGTCAGTAGAGGGGATGCTGGTGCGGCGTGGGCGCTGGCAGGCCAGATGGGCTTTAGGCCTTAGCAATTAGGCCCATGGAGGTAGGATCCAACATCCAAGAAAGCAGGTCAATATTCCCCAGAGGGGATTTATTGGTCGGAAAAAGTGCGGGTTAACTTTGAAAGAAGCACCAAATTGACACTTGTGGTGAAAAATTGGGTTGAAATGATCTGCACGTTATTACAAAACATAATTTTAATCCCTTGATCGGTCAATCAGCTTTTCAGAATGTTTTTGGTTGTGGTGGATGCGTAGTCACCCGGTTTTGCTCGTATGGACGCCACCTATATGCCATGTTCGAAGTCAAAAAATCCCCATTGTCCCTCTCTTTCCTCCATTCCCAACCCCACATTTTCCTCCGTCGCCTCTTCACGCACTGGGAGGGCGCCACCTCCGTCGCCTCCGCCTCCCGCCGTCACCGTGCTCAAGCCGGTCGGAGCAAACAGAGAGAAGGGGAGGGAGATGGACAGAGAGAGAGAGATGATATAGGGTTGGAAGGGGAGGAGATAGAGGGTAATAGGAATTTGGTGACTTCGAACATGGCATACAGGTGGTGTCCGCATGGGCAAAACCGGGTGACTACGCATCCACGACAGTCAAAAACACCCTCACAAGCGGGTTTGACCGGTCAAGAGACTAAAATAGTTCTTTTGCAATACCACAGTGACCATTCTAACTCAGTTTTTCACCACGAGGGCTAATTCGGAACTTCGTTGAAGGTTTAGGGATAAAATCGACACTTTTCCATATTGGTTTTGATTGGAACCCAAGGAAGGAAATACCCCACCTGGTTTACCTCTCTGGGTTAAGGTAGCCAAACAATTTGTGGGGGGAGAGGGTCATTTTGTTCCACGCCTCTAACTCTAGCAACATAGTGTAGAGTTCACCGAGACAAAAAAAAGGGCAATAATTTATTTGTTTAAACTTTATTTTATCAAAACATCTAAAACATTAAAAAAAAATCTCATTTTGCCAATCTAGCACCTAAAAATTCATAAAATTCAAAAAAAAACTTATGCAGGCCTTGCCAAGATACCATATAGAACAAATTTAAGAAATCTCCCTTTTTATAGACATTACCAAGTACCAAGTACTACATCAAGGTTGCTTCTGAAGTTTGCTTCTCATTAAAATAAAATGCAATAAAATGTTAGTTTTCAAAGAATAAAAAGACAGGCGACAAGACTAAAAAAAATAATTGCACACATGGTTTTAAATAGCCTGCTATAGCTCCCCTATAGCTTTTTCAAACGTAAAACGCTATGCTAACGACTAAAATTCCGCTAAGATAGCTATGCCCACTATAGCTGCTAAATTGACCACTATTTCCACTATTTTTGTAGCCGCTATAGCGCCGCTGTGCTACTTTTTTTCAATTTTCCTTTGAAAATCCAATTGTCACATTTATTTTTGTTATGCTCTACTTCATTCTTACGCTATCTAACATAAAAAGGTAAAACTATAAATATTGAATTCCTAATAATCACATAAATAAGTTTCTCTATAATGAAATTGAAGAAAAATATACCGCAATCACTTATTCTATATGTTAATTATGATCTTGTAGACTACAGGTAGTTATAAACTAATGTATTTGTTTCTTATTTAAATGAATATGACTAGTATTATGCAAATATTTCATAACCTTGTGAATCATGTTGTAATGTTAACTTAAGTAATGTTTCATGTACTCCTGGAGCCCTGTAAACATATTTGTGTTCGTCAAATTTCTCGATTACCATGTTTTTGTGTATCAATTATTCGTATCTTCATTTTTTTGTAAAACCGCTATTTGCCATAGCTATGCTATAGCTTCGCTATAGCCTTTTAGCTTCCGAAAAAATGATGCCGCTATTTACCATAGCCCGTTATTTAAAACCATGATTGCACATAAACAAATTGAGAGAACAAAAATTTAAGGATCCAAAACAACAACAAAAAACGTTTCCATTTTTATCTGGTATCTCCCCTGCCATCCTCTTCAAACACCTGCTAACATCCTGAATTCCTGATTAGCACATCAATTCGAACTGGTTGTAAGAACTGGTTTCCATGTTGTACTCTTGTCGGTACTCTATATAAAATTGTACTGTAAGCGGCATGAGAGTGTTAAGACACCTAAATTCCAAAACTAGTCAACATTCCAGAAACTTTTAGAATTAGCTTGGAATGAAAAGAATACGGGCCAAAATAGATACAAAGGAAGAGTTTGAATTGACTTAGCTAGGGGTGACCCATTATGTGGAAAAGATCCTAACCCGTTTTGGGCACATGGATTCTAAACCTGCTTCCACACCATATGATCCTAATATGCGATTGAGTAAGCATACTGGTGAAGCAGTCAATCAACTTCTTTATTCACAAATAATTGGATCCTTGATGTACCTTTGTAGTGCAACAAGACCCGATATCTCGTATGCTGTATGCAGATTGAGCCGTTACACGGCCAATCCGAGAGATAATCACTGGGTTGCTCTACATAGAGTACTTAGGTATCTTAAAGGTACCATGAGGCTTGGTAGCAGTCTTAGAAGGATTTAGTGATTCAAACTGGATCAGTGACTCGGATGAAATGAAAGCTACTAGTGGATATGTATTCACTATAGCAGGTTGGGCCGTGTCCTGAAAATCTACCAAGCAGACTATCATTATACGCTCTACTATGGAGGCTGAATTAGTAGCGCTAGATTCAATGCGAGAGAGCGCGAATGGCTCAAGGAGCTCCTCTCGACCTACCAAAGGTTTGGAAAAGCCGATTCCAAAGAGCTTAGTATAACGCGATAACCGCATCGTTTTAGTCAAGGTTAAGAATAGAAAAGACAATATGAAGTCCTCAAGGCATATTAAGAGAAGACTTAAGTCTACTCGGCATGCGAGAGAGACGGGTGTAATTCCTGTAGAATACACTCAGTCTGATAGCAACCTAGCCGATCCTTTTACAAAAGGTTTGTCTAGGACAACTATCGAAGCAGCATCTAGAGGAATAGGGCTTATACCCTGTTAGTGGTAACCAACAGTGGTAACCCATCCTGAATGAGCGGAGATCCAGTTAAACAGGCTCTGGGACAACAAACTGTGTGGTACTGTAAAGCACATCTCTTTTGGTCCCATTTGCTGCTGTGCTTATTATGTTAGGAAGGATGACGCTAAAACATCTTAATGAGTTTCGGAGTCTTATAAAAGACTAGGGAATTGTCCTACAGGATTCCCTTGAAGAAACAAACCTATATGAGCTGACTGTGTGGTCGCGGTTCGTGAGAGATATTGGGTATACTCTCTAGTGAGCTCATGAAAAGATACAAGGACATGACCGTAACATCCTGTCCCGCTAGAGGTGCAGATTTGCAGCCTAGTACTGTATGCTATGAGGATGAATACCCTCACACCAAGGTCTTGGATCAAGGTGTAGTCCTCCTTTGCCTGTGTTGGGTTGGATTTCTTATAGCTAAACATTGGTTTAAACCTTAACGATACCTTTGTTGAACAACAGTATATTAAACTGAGATTATCGGTGTTACTACCTTTGTCGATATGGGCAAAAGGGTGGGGATTGTTGGGCCTTTGCGCTGGGCCTTTGGGCTTGGCCCATTGGGAGAAATAAAGAGAGGGAGAGAGGGCAGCGTGCTGCCCTAATATAGCAGCAGAAATGAGCTTTCATAACAGTGGTGGCGGCGGTGGCCATTCCGCACTCATGGAGGCCTTACTGCTGCGTGCGGCGACGTGGGCTGGCTCGCCGGCTTCCTTGCGCGGTTTGTTGCTCCTCCGTGCTTATCCCCCTCTCTATTAAACCAGTTGCCTTCTCGGGATCGTTTTAGGTGATTGCACGAGCTCTCATCTCCCCTCTTTTCTATGTGCACTCCGCTGCTCCTCCTTCTTGCCCGTCGGTTCGTCGGCCGGTGGAGGTTCCCGTGGTGGTGCTGCTGCTCTTCCTCGACTTGGGTACCCGGTGGCCACGAGTTTTGGGTGCCGAGTCCCTGTGCTGCTCCTCTCTGCTCCTCGGGTCTCCACCTCGGCTCGGTTCGTGGTGGGGGCAACATGCATCGTATCTCCAGATCATCTCGTCGGTGGTTACACGGTGTAGCCCGACGATCTGTTTTCTGGGAAAGCGAGCTGCTCGCGCTTTGCCTTCATTTGCTGCCTTCTTTGTCGGCTCGGATCGCTAAGTAAGAATTTCTGTGGCTTTCCCTTTTGTGGTTTGTTGTGCAGTGTACCAATTAGAGATTTTGGGATATAATTCTTGAATTAGAGGCTAAATCTCTGGTTTGGAGCACTGTACCGTGGCTGTGGGCTTTATCCTTTTGCTCTATGATGATAATCTGATTGAGGCATTGTGAATATAATTTGTTAATCATATCCTGTGATTATTTCAGTCAGTAGCTGCACTGCTTAAGAATTTAATAAGTTCATCCCTTTTTGCCATGACTTGTTGATGATCTGTACACTAGATAATTGATCTTATTGTGGTATAGCACTAGTACTGTTCGGTTGCACCTTTGTGCTGTCCAGATTGTGTTAATCAATCTGTTTCTTGAATCTGGTACCTGTACTTTGCACTTGTGTGCTGTTCGGTTGGTTCAGATTAATTTGACTTGTTTCCAGTGACTATTACCTTGAGTTCTAGTAGATCAGCAGTCGATTGGTTAAATTGGGATGTTATGATCCGATTTCTATTCTAAAACAGTGCAGAGTTAATTTGTCTAATCCTGGATATTGATCTCAAATTATATTTGCCTGTGAAATAGAATGAGCAAACACAAAACAATGCCATGGAAAAGTGAATTTATCATGTACTCTACAAAATTGGACTGCAAAGTACTAAGTGACATGATAAAACAATTAAAGCACATGGCATTGTTTTGTGTTTGCTCATTCTATTTTTATTCTGTTTATTTGGTCAATTTATTATGCTTATATCGCACTATGTTCAACAATCCAGAAAACAGATCGCCGGGCTACACCGTATAACTACCGACGAGATGATCCGGAGATACGATGCCTGTTGCCCCCACCACGAACCGAGCCGAGGTGGAGACCCGAGGAGCAGAGAGGAGCAGCACAGGGACTCGGCACCTAAAACCCGTGGCCACCGGGTACCCAAGCCGAGGAAGAGCAGCAGCAACACCACGGGAACCTCCACCGGCCTGCGAACCGACGGGCAAGAAGGAGGAGCAGCGGAGTGCACACAGAAAAGAGATGAGATGAGAGCTCGTGCAAGCACCTAAAACGAACCCGAGAAGGCAACTGGCTTAATAGAGAGGGGGATAAGCACGGAGGAGCAACAAACCGCGCGAGGAAGCTGGCGAGCCAGCCCACGTCGCCGCAGACGCGCTGCAAGGCCTCCATGAAGCCGCGAACGGCCGCCATCAAGCTTCTGTGAGCAAACACTGCTGCTGTGTATAGGGCAAGACGCGCCTCTCTCCCTCTCTTATTTCTCCCAATGGGCCAAGCCCAAAGGCCCAGAGCAAAAGCCCAACAATAACCTCATATACATGCTTTCTCTAAAAAAATCTCTTCCTATATTTTTCTCATTTCCAACAATATCCCCTATATAGAGAATTGTATAGGGGAGGGAGATATAATCCCTACATATATGGGAATGAAGAGAATTCTCTATTTTAGAAGATGTAATAGGGAATGTTGTTGAAGCACGTAGGGGAAGAATCCGTCCTCCATTTTTGGGTAGGCGGCTCTTTAGGTGAACCTGTCGGAGACAGCCTTAGGAAGTCTTCGTATGATTTTTTTTCCCAAGGGTTACCTACTAAAATTTGTGTCTTGTATTAATTTTTTTTTTGTTCTTGATCTATTTATGTTTTGCCTGTTGTTTTAGTAACAAAAGCAAATTCAGGTTTCTTTGTGAATTGATCGGAATTCGTCCAAGTTGCCCAGGTTTGGATAACATAGACCCCGGGTATCCACACAGCGGGCCTAAAAGACCACCTGATAGGGGATGGACCAAGTCGGGTGGATGAGGACGGGTACCACTCGGATTCTAGAAGGCTTGCTCGGCAAGGAAAGAAGTCTATTCCTAATTAAAGATATACTTGTAATCCCGGATAACTACTAGAGGATAGAGATAAGAATCCTACCTCGTAACCGACTAGGACTCCTCCTTGTAACCCCACCCCCTCCACTATATAAAGGGGGTAGGGGGCCATAGATCGGGAGAGATTGGGAGAATTACACATCTACAGCTTGATCATCTCCCAGGTTGATCATCATCTTGTACACATATACCCCATATAATCCCAGAGCACAGGACGTAGGGTATTACCTCCGCCATGAGGGCTCGAACTCAGATAAATCCTTGTCTTGTGCTACCATCGAGTTTAGATCTTGCGCGCATCGCCCCATATATAATCATTGCCGACGGTACCCCCCAGTTAGCTACCAGTCGACAGTTGGCGCGCCAGGTAGGGGCAGCGTCAAGATCATCTTCGTCAATCTCGATGGCATCGATCAACGGTGTCGCCGTCGTCTCCGCCCCCGGAGCCGACTGCGTCATCGACGACTTCGGCGAACTCCACTTCTTGGATTTGGATCAGATCCAATCTGGGGAGAACTACAACAACGCCTCCCACTCGGATTGGGGAAAGCCACGGCCATCTACTCATGAGTAGTACGCCAACGGCTCAATTCCCGACTCGGATACGGCGACGGCTCGAAGACAGATTCTAAATGTCATCTTGTTTCTTCAATTCCCGTTGATCCAGAAGGAATTTTGGGATGAGACTAGATGCGTTGGAAAGATAATTTCGTCATCTTTCCGTGAAGCCCAAGAACGCCCAAAACGGAGTCCGGATGTGTCCGGGACATCCGTTTGAAGGCAGGCTGCGCGGAATGATCGCGAATCTCGGCGAGTTTGTAAAACTCATCTACTAAGGCTGTGGCATGCGGATAGGCCGTGGCACACCTCCAAAGACATCAAGGATCAGCAAGGTGCTTCTCCAAACAATCGACTACCAATACTTCTTCCAGACTTAGATCCGATCCAGTCTGAGGAGAACATCGACATCGCTTCGTCTGGACTCCCGTTCGGGTCGAGGAACGCCGCCGCAATCTACTCCCGAGTGGTGTGCCGGGGCTCAAATCTCGACTCGGATACGGCGAGAACTCGACCAAGGACTTCAACAATGATTTTTCGGACTCGGACAAGATCCGATCTGAGAAGGAATTTAACAACGCTTCACTCGGACTCCCGGTCGTGTTGGGGAACGTCACCACCGCCTACCGACGAGTAGTGCGCCGGGGGCTTAATTCCCGACTCGGATACGACGAGGTCCCGAGGGAGAACAAATCTCGGGTGGTGACTGTCATCAGCAGCAAATCACTCGGACTCGACGTTCATCGTGCGACGCCGGCTTCATCAACCGCGAAACAAACATGAGAAGAAGATGCGATCTGTTCCCATTCAGATTCTGGATGGAAATTGTATCATGAATTCCCGTTGACTCAGAAGGATTTTCGGGGTGAAATAAGATGCGTTGGAAATCTTATCTCGTTATCTTTCCAACGAATCCGAGAACGCCTGAATCTGACTTCGGATGCGATCATGGCATCTTTTTGAAGACAGCCTGCGCAGAAAGGTCGCGAATTTCGGCGAGCTCGTAAAGCTCGTCGGTGCCGGCTACGGCGTGAGGATTGATCGTGCCACATCTTGTGGGACGTTGAAGACCAGCGAGGACTTTCATCGACTTTCGTTAAGCTATACCAACCGCACGGAGATCATTTACGACTACGGCCAACTCCGTCGACCATGGGCAAGACCTCGGCGAGCACGTGCTGTTCGTCGCCGACCACGACGTGCGCCACTCGGTGTTGATCGAGATCTGAACGACTACTTCCTCTACTCGGCTACGCGCCTACGCCTCCAAGGTCTATAGCTCGGCTGTATGCCATCGCGCGCCACGAGCGCCCGGTACGGCTACACGCCTAGAGCTTCAAATCAACGGCTCGGCGACAAGCCACTCGGCTACACGCCTACGCCAGCGCCACGAGCGCACAAGTCTACGGCGCCACGAGCGTCTAAGTATTCAGCTCGGCTGTATACCATCGCGCGCCACGAGCGCCCGGTACGGCTACACGCCTAGAGCTTCAAATCAACGGCTCGGCAACAAGCCACTCGGCTACACGCCTACGCCAGCGTCCCGAGCGCACAAGTCTACGGCTCGGCGACACGCTAGTCAGCGACACGCCTACGCCCGCGCCACGCGCGTCCAAGTATTCAGCTCGGCTGTATGCCATCGCGCGCCACGAGCGCCCGGTACGGCTACACGCCTAGAGCTTCAAATCAACGGCTCAGCGACAAGCCACTCGGTTACACGCCACGCCCGATTACCACGAAGCGCCAAGTCACGGCTCGGCGACACGCTACTCGGCGACACGCCTACGCCCGCGCCAAGCGTCAAGTATTCAGCTTCGGTCAGATGCCATCGCGCCCACGAAGCGCCCGTGCGGCTACACGCCTAGAGCTTCAAATCAACGGTTCGGCGACAAGCCACTCGGCCACACGCCTACGCCAGCGCCACGAGCGCCCAAGTCTACGGCTCGGCGACACGCTACTCAGCGACACGCCTACGCTCGCGCCACGAGCGTCCAAGTATTCAGCTCGGCTGTATGCCATCGCGCGCCACGAGCGTCCGGTACGGCTACACGCCTAGAGCTTCAAATCAACGGTTCGGCGACAAGCCACTCGGCTACACGCCTACGCCAGCGCCACGAGCGCACAAGTCTACGGCTCGGCGACACGCTACTTAGCGACACGCCTACGCCCGTGCCACGAGCGCCCAAGTATTCAGCTCGGTTGTACGCCATCGCGCGCCACGAGCGCCCGGTACGGTTACACGCCTGCAGCTTCAAATCTACGGCTCGGCGACAAGCCACTCGGCTACACGCCTACGCCAGCGCCAGGAGCGCACAAGTCTACGGCTCGGTGACACGCTACTCAGCGACACGCCTATGCCTACGCCACGAGCGTCCAAGTATTCAGCTCGGTCAGACGCCATCAGCGCCCACGGCGCCTGACGATTACGCTGCAGCTACAAATCTACGGCTCGGCGACACGCTACTCAACGACACGCCTATGCCAGCGCCACGAGCAGCCAAGTCTATGGCTCGGCTACACGCCTACGCCTGCATCAGAGCTAAGTTCTCTTTACCATAGTTTTTTCTTGTTAATCTAAGTTGTTTCTTGACTTACTACTTAGTTGGTCTCCAACTAAGCAGTAAGTCGGGGGCTACACCTAATAGGTGCACTTGCGTGCACTTTTTGTTACTTTCTCTTAATGATCGCAAATAAATCCGAGTGGTCTTTCCGAGTAGTGAAGCTCTGACCCACAAACGGCGAACTCTAGTCACTCGATACGCGTGCCTGAAAAAAGAGCCATGAGCCAATTCCCGACGCCCGGGGGCTAGACTAGTCGGGCTGAGTGCATAACAAAAGAAAGATTACTTGGAGGAATTTAACATCAAAAAGGAAAAGTAGCAAAAGCATAAAAATTATCTAATTAAAGCAGTCGGACCTTGCATCCGAGTGATTGTTTTTCATCCAGATACTGCCTAAACTCTACATGTACATGCTACAGGAGTTCATGGGTTTTTTACCTCATCAAGTTGGCACAGCTATACGCCCACACCAACTTCGGTATGGCTATACGTCTACACCAATTTTGGTACGGCTATACGCTTACGCCTCTGGCCATGGGCCATCCTGCGCCCTAAGCGCTAACAACGGCCTTCCAGCTGCGCGTCACAACCAGTGGCTACAAGCGCAGCCGGGCTAAGCCAAATTCAGCCTCGGTGCACCCCTTTTGAGGGCATATCACCAGCAGAGCTACAAAAAATTACCCATCTCTTGGTATACCCCATGTTGGGCCACTAGTTGGTCGCTGCATGTCAGGATCAGATACCAGTGATGTCGGGATTGAGTTTCGATGGTACGCTCCAGTTGGGATCTATACTGTACACCGCTACCCGGGTATGGATACCATACGGCTAAACTCTTTCCTTAAGGTACGCCCCGTAGTGGGGTCGCCAGCCGTATTCTGCTACAGTGGGATATAGGTACCGCCTGGCTGACAACAATGGTATGCCCCATGTTGGGACACTAGCTGTGTTACCGCACCAGTCGGATACAGGTATCATTGGGCCAAACCCTATCCAGATGGTATGCTCCATGTTGGGCCAAGCTTTACTCTACGAGTATAGGTACCAGATGGTTAAAAATACGGTATGCCCTCTGGGGCCACCAGCTGTATCCTACTCCGGTCGGGTATAGGTACTGCTTGGCTCTTCAGCCAAAACCAGTGGTATGCCCCATGTTGGGTCGTCAGCTGTACATCGCATGATGAGTACAGGTATCACTCGGCTTTTCAGTCAAAACCAGTGGTATGCCCCATGTTGGGTCGCCAGCTGTACATCGCATGACGAGTACATGTCGGGGATAAAATTATGGCTCATTGCCATGGCCCACTCCCTGACGGCCCAATCGAATAGCCTACCAGGGCCCAGCTCCCTGGAAGGTTCTATCTGGCCCATATGCATCCTGCCGAACAGCCTCCCGGCTGGCGTGATGCATAACGGCCAAGGAATTGTGTTTGAGTCCGTCTCGAACAAGAGTTTTGCACGGCTACGTGAAGACCCGGACGTGGTTTCCCGGATTGGATTAGGAGTCGTGATCCCCAAGACTAGGAGTATGCCTTATCTGCCTCGGGATATATTTGGCACGTTGAGTTCGTTACGATCTCGTAGTTAGCCCGGCCCGATATTCCCTCGGTAGGTCGGTTTGCTCTGCACTATATAAACCCTGCCCCTACGGCGTTTAGGGGGCATCTGATGACTAGTTTTTACGACTTGATCTAGCTTTTAGCACCTGATATACACCATAATCTCACCGAGGCTAGTTCGTCTCGTCGAGCCACCTCTTGTATTCATCTTTGATATATAAGAAAGGCTGGACGTAGGGCTATTATCTCTCCCGAGAGGCCTGAACCAGGATAAAAACCCCTGTCTCCTATTCGTTGTTGTTCGTGGTTGTTCGGCGTGTCTCCTATCTCACTTCTAAAGAACCTTAGCGACTTGAGATCGTTATCTCAACCGTCGACAGTTGGCGCCGTCCGTGGGGATTCGCAGATCGAGCATGTCGAACTCTATCAGCGACCAAGAGATTATTCCTGAGGGATACGACTCGGAAGACGGGGCCTCATCCCTGCCGATTCAGACGATCTGTTCGGTCTCGAACGCTTTCAGATATCTGGCGAAGTCTCGCCTATATGGCGAAGATAGTCTCGGATCGCACTCCGTCATTGACGGCGACTACGGGCGATAATCTTTACGACGGTTTAGATCTGCTGACTCCAAGGCTATGTCGGTAGATTCCACTGCATGGCGACACGGTGATGACACCGTCAAGCATACCTTCTCATGGCCCCCGCGGCATCAACATGGCCGTCGCAGAACCTCCGGAGATCCCGCGGGATGCAATGGCCGGCGAATCGAGCAGATTAATTACGCTTTCGGCAGCAAGATGAGGTCGCTACCGCTGCTCACGAGCAAGATATCATTCGCCGCAGCCTCGACACCTCCATCAATCGGACCTTGCACGGTTTCGCGACCAATGTAGCGGCAATGTCGCGACCCACCTCGCGTCTTGGCGCTAAGTCTCCGGCAGAAGCTTCCCTGTTCGGTCAACTCCCGCGTGGCCGACCCGGTCGGGCGAACGCGGATGGTTCGAGATCCGGGACCCATAGATCGAGTCGGGACGGCTCGGCTATAGCAACGGTCCTCGGGTCCACCAATCAGTCGATCTCGCCGCATGGGCGTCTTCGTTGTTTCTAACCTAGAGCGATTGGCGAAGGCCTAAAGTCCCTAAGCGGTTAACACCTTCTCGAGCGCAAATCAACCTGCCGGAATGACTCGGACAGCTCGACCGATCGAGTGACCCTCGTCACCATCGCAGAACGCCGTCGCGATCAAGCTACCCATGGTCGCCGCCGCCGCCAAGTCCCCGTAGTCGTCACGACCACAGGGGAAAGCGTGCACGTGATGATCACGGATGGTCCCCTCGCGAGGAGCGCGTAGTCGCGACCACGAAGAAGGAACGTGGCGGGTTGTCCCGGAGAGAATTTCTCGGTGAATCTTCCGTTCAGCGAGAATCCTCCGCCGCAACAGGCCAATGTCTTCGAGACTAGGTTCTGCCGGGAAGGTGGCGGTCATATGTCTTGGGCTGCGGGGCTTTCTTTGACAAGCTTCGTCTTCCGATGGCCCTCAAAGTTCAAACCCGGTCACATGGAGAGGTACAATGGGACACAGAACCCAGAGAAATTCCTTTCCATCTACGCCATGACCATCATGGCGGCGGGGTGACGAGCTTGTTATGACTAATTACCTCCGACCGTCCTTGAGGGTGCCGCTCGGACGTGGTCATTCAATCGCCAGGAGGGTTCCATCGGCTCATGGGACCCGCTTTGTGGCGCTCGATCGCCAACTTCCGAGGCATTACGTGCGTCAAGCAAAGAGGATGATCTGCACCAGATGATCCGGATGAGCGGGAGACCCTCCGCAACCGTGAAGCGTTTTATTAAGATTCGCAACACGATCCCAAACATCTCGGACGAATCCGTTGTCCGCGCCTTCAAAACGGAGTCCGCGACGAAGCGCTCACCCAGATCTCGAGATCAACGAGACTGGACCGCCAACGACTTTGTTCAAGGCGGTGACCGCTATGCCAACGCGGTGAGCGCGTCGATACAAAAAGCGTTCGACAAGGCGGTAGCCGTCCGCCCGACTGGTGTAGATGAGAAGAAGAAGAGCGGCGAAGAACCACGGTGACAAGAAGTCACGAAGAAGAAGAATAAAAGTGATGCGAACAATACCGTCATTTGGTATAGATCGCGCACCTCCTCCAAAGATGGGCGAAGAAGCCCAACAATAACTACAAGGGCAAAAAGCACGCTTTCGTGGGGGCGGACAAGGCAAGAAAGGTCCAAGCGACCGATTTTGCAAGTTCCACCAAAGACTACGGGCACGACATACGCCATTGCGAACTTGGGCTGCAAAGCTCGAGGATTTCTACAACGGCAAGGGCCCAATGCCCACCCTGCCCGAACAAGGTGATGCCGGCAAGGACAAGCGTCCAGCCGACGGTGGTGATCGGGACGACGATGACGAATATCAAGAGCCCGTGAACCATATCGCCGTTATTTTCGCGGCTCCTCGGCCCTCTCGGCGCAGCCTCAAGGAAGCTACTCGGGAGGTCCACAACGTCGAAAAATGCAAACCACAGCCTGAATCGATGAAGTGGACCGAGGTCTCTATCTCCTTTTCTAAGGATAATTGCCCCACTGGGATGACTAAGCCTCAGCGTCTCCCTCTGGTGGTCGCCCCGACCATCAGCAACGCCAGAGTTGGTCGCGTCCTGGTCGACGGCGGGAGCGCTTTGGACCTGCTATCAGCAAAGGTCTTGGACGAGATGCAGATTCCTCGCTCCAAGCTTAAGGAAGTAGCAATGCCTTTCTACGGTATTGTCCCGGGGGAAGCTGTTCAGCCATTGGGGCAGATTGTTCTGCCTGTTACCTTCGGCGGTCCAAGCAACTTCCGGACGGAGTTGATCACATTCGACGTGGTCGACTTCCCTTCCGCGTACAATGCGATCCTGGGCCGGTCATCTCTTGGCAAGTTCATGGCCGTGTCCCATCATGGATACCATTGCGTGAAGGTACCGGGCCCTAACGGCGTGATCACGGTCAAGGGCAACTACAAAGCTGCTCTGGATTGCGACGAGCAGTCCCAGGCTCTGGTCGACCAACTACCGCCGCGTGGTCCCGAAATTCCGCAGACCAAGTCTGCACGCCCTAGGGTCTCCCTTCAGCCAGGAGGAGAGACCAAGGAAGTTTCACTGTCCCTTGATGACGCTGCCAAGACAGTTCACCTGGGGGCCAACCTGGACCCCAAATAGGAAAACGTGCTCATCGCCTTCCTCCGAGCTAACGCAGATGTGTTTGCCTGGGAGCCATCTGACATGCCCGGAGTCCCAAGGGAGGTCATCGAGCACAAACCGCCGTCCGTGGGACAAAAAGCCTGTTTCGCCAAAGCTTGCTTTGGGACTTCAAGCGGGGATCATCAAAGATCGACAGCAAGGCAAGCTCATTCTGGTTTCATCCGTGAGGTTGATCACACCGAGTGGTTAGCCAACCTGTCATTGTAAAGAAGAAAGGCGGTAAGTGGAGGATGTGTCGATCACACAGATCTGACGCCGCTTGTCCTAAGGACAATTTCGCCCCCTTACGTGGGCCACCGGTCGATCGATTGCGGATGCCCAGCTCTTGAGTTTTTGGATGCTTACTCGGTTATCACCAAATAAGCATCTCCCCGAGGATGAAGAGAAGCGCCTTCATCACCCCTTCGCACTTTCTCGCTATAATGACCATGTTTTTCGATCTGCGAACGCCGGTGCCACGTTCGGTAGCAATGGAGAAGACTTTCCCGAGCAGTGGCGGAAAAACACGGAGGTTTATGTCGACGACATAGTTGTAAAGAGCAAGCATGCTCCGGATCATCTAAAAGACTGGCCGAGGCGTTTAGAACCTCGCCAGCATCGAATAAAATTAAATCGAGAGAAGTGTACCTTTGGTGTTCGATCGGAATGTTGCTCGATTATGTAATTGGTTACGCAAGGAATCTCGCTAACCCCGAAAAATCGAGGTCATTGAAAACATGTAGGCTCCAACTACCGTCAAGGAAGTTCGAGCCTCACCGGCGGATGGTCGCCTGGCGATTCATTTCCGTCGAGAACAAGCAGTCGCCCCCTTCTTTAAGGCCTACGCCAAGCACAATGGCCAGTGGGACGAGAGAAAGTCGATCGGTCTTTTAAGACCTTAAGCAATACATGTCCAACCCACTGTCTTGACTACCCAGCGACACGGCGACGGCTCTTGCTCTATCTTGGTCGCATGCCTTAAGCGGTGGCCGCGGTCTTGGCGGTGGAAAGGGGCGGCATCCAATGCCAATCTATTACGTGGCGAGGTACTTCACGGATATAAGGGCGTTACCACGAGGTCGAAGTTGCTCTCGCCTTGCTCATGTCCTCCAGAAAACTTCGCCATTATTTCCAGGCGCATCAAATACTGGTCCCGACCAAGTTCCCCCTTGGAGAAATCCTAAGGAACAAGGAAGCAGGTGGACGTATAGCTAAGTGGGCAATGGAATTGGCAGAATTCGATATTCTGTTTGCTGCCCGAACTGCTGTTAAGTCACAGGTCCTGGCTGACTTTGTCGCCGAATGGACCTGCCCGCCCAAATCCCAGGAAGCTCCCGAGCAGCCTGGTGACCCCCCTGGACCATGTTTTTTGACGGCTCGCGCACTGGAAACTCGGGGGCTGGTTTTGTTCTCATCTCCCCTCAAGGAGAGCAACTCCAGTATTCTATCCAACTACACTTTGCGGCGACTAACAACGCTGCAGAGTACGAGGCCCTCCTCGCGGGACTAAGAGCGTGCAAGTCGCTTGGCGTCCAACGGCTAACTGTGAAGGGAGATTCACAGCTGGTCATCAATCAGGTTAACAAGGAGTATCAGTGTTGCGATGACTCAATGGCGCGGTACCTGGTTGAAGTGAGGAAGTTGGAGCGGCATTTTCGATTTTTCGAGGTGCTCTTCGTGCCCAGGAAGGACAACTTCCTGGCCGACCAGCTATCCAAGTTTGGATCCTCACGCGAACACGCCCCGCAGGGTGCTCGTCGAGTACCTTTACAAGCCCTCAATCACGTCCCGGACGAGGCAAGCTGAGACTAGTGGTCTTTGTCTCCGTCATCGAAAGCGAGCTACAAAGTCGGACAACGACATTTGTCCGTTACCTAGCGATGGGACCTCGCCGAGGACGGCCGGCGTTCCCGCTTACAAGGCGTCTTGGTCCATACTGGTGGTGGGCGGCATCCTTTACCATCACGGTGCTCTAGGAGTCCTCTCCAAGTGCATCTCACAACAGGAGGGTGTTTTCCTTCTTAGGGGCATACGAGGGTGCTGTGGCAACCACGCCTCCTTGTAACTCGGTTGTGGCGCGTTTCGCATGGGCTATTATTGGCCTAGCGTTACAAGATGCCCGGGATATCGTGACTAAGTGCAAGGCCTGCCAATTTCACGCCCGAAAGGCGCACAAGCCCGCCCAAGAGCTCCAAACGATCCCCCCATCTTGGCCTTTCTCCACATGGGGTATGGATCTGCTCGGCCCGTTCCCTAAGGGGTACAAGGGCTACACACACTTGCTCGTCGCCATCGACACTTTTACAAAGTGGATCGAGGCAGAGTCCGTGTCGTCTCTTCACGCCAAAACGGCTGTGCGTTTTCTCAAAAGCAACGTGGTCACGCGTTTTGGGATTCCCCATAAGCTGATCACCGATAACGGTACCCAGTTCCGAAGCGAGCTATTCCAAGAATACTACGAACAGCTGGGCACCAAGGTCTGTTTAGCCTTTGTGGCACATCCACAGAGCAATGGAGCGATCAGCGAGCTAGCAGACAGATCGTCCGGGTATCAAGCGGCGGCGTGTTCGCGGCACTCCGCGAGCACAACAAGGCTCGGGTCGACGAAGTTCCTTCCGTCCTTTGGGCTTTTCAGACTTTTCTGACGGTCGAACGCGAAACTCCTTTTCAAGCGGTCTCGGTGCGAAGCCATCACGCTCGCGAAATAGTACTCGGCTCGCCTCGCGAGCTCGATCAACAGTTGACGACGAGCAAGCGCTTACTCGATCTTGATCTCCTCGAAGGCACACGCGAACGGGCACAAGTCAGAATGGCGCGCTACCAGCAAGATCTTCGCCGATATGCTGCCAAGTCAGTTCGACCAAGGGCTTTGAAGGCGGGCGACCTCATTCTGCGCCGTGTCCAGAACTTGTCCAATGCCAACAAGTTAACTCCATTTGGGAGGGCCCATTCACGGTCGTTTCTTACGCTTTCGCCGGGGCCGTTACGCTGGCAATGGAGGAGGAGAGAGTGACCAACACTTGGAACATCGACCCGACCGTAAGTTCTTTGTATAGGTCTCTTTGTGTGTTTGCTTAGCCTTGCGCTTTTTGTCAAACTTCGCGCCTTAGTTCGTCCAAGTCCCTCGGGCACCATGTAAAGTTCAATCCAATTCTTAAGTGAATTCTCGCGGCCTCTGTGCCCTTTTCACTTCTTGTCTTCTGAAGACTATCTCTTTCTCTCTGGTAACACTTGATGGCTGCCCAATCCTTGCGAACTCCTGGCTCCGCAATCTTAAGGATTTTTCCCTGCCCGTATCTAGTTTCGATAAGTTCCTGAACTCAGGGTTGCGTAACACGCTTTTCCACCTTGCGGCTAAAATGCGCTCGTAAGCCCTCATGGCGAGGCACTTCTTCGCTTGGCGCGACCACTTGGCAAAGTCTGCTCTCGTAAGCCCCCGCAGCGGCGATTTTCTTGTTCGGTTATCCTCGGAATTGCCTAACTTACGCCAACGGCGATCTATGGAACAAGTCGAACAAGGTGCGGGTGTCGCTCTATCTCTCTCGTCGTGCGAATTGCAATCTTCGGACTTGAGCATCATTACGTGCAAGGAGCTAGGGTGCCGCTCTTTCTCTTGTGCACTGTTGGGTTATAAACTTCGAGTTTCGGCGATGCACAACAGGCTGAAGTTAGGCTAAGCGTTCTACCGATTTTCAGTAAACCTCCTAGCACTGCTAGCTTTTCTCTTAATTTCATTCATTCTGTCTTTTTGTTTGCTCTTTTTGCGGGAAGAAAGATAAGTGCTTTATTGCATTAATCAAAAGTTTTAGGTACAAGGCCCTTTAAGGTTTCTGGCAGCGGTGCTACTTAGGAGCAAGCTGCTCCTTTAG
This sequence comes from Raddia guianensis, assembly GCA_036346415.1. Lineage (NCBI taxonomy): Eukaryota > Viridiplantae > Streptophyta > Magnoliopsida > Poales > Poaceae > Raddia > Raddia guianensis. The sequence continues at coordinate 35,198,954 of CM070534.1, forward strand.
CTCCTCAACTTCTAACTTGAGGCGCATGACTTCACCTTGAGTCTTGATGCCTTCTCGGGCTTCAGCTCGGAGGCGTTCTATCTCCTCCTTGCTCGCTTGGCTTTGTCTTGCCGCTACGCCGGATGGCCTCGACCTCTTCGGTCTTGGCCTTGCCTGGTGACAGAGCCTCGCTCAGCTAACTTCATTTTCGACGGTCTTGAGCTGCTCGACCAGCTCCTTGACCTTGTTCTCTGCAGTGATCGCCCTCATCGCCGTCCCGCGCATCTCCTCGATCTCTTCCTGTGAAGCCCACAGGGTCGAAATCTTCGCCTGGAGTCCTTGAGCTTCTCGACGTCCGCCGCGAGCGCCTTCCGCCAATGGGGCGCTTGACAAAATTCTTCTTGAGCCACTTGAGCGGCCCGGCTTCTCCTCGCGGTGCTTCGCCTTCACGGCTTCTGCTGAATCTCCTCGGCTTCTTTTAGAAGAGTCTCGAGAATGCCTCTCTTGGTCACCGGCCTTGAGCTTCTTCGCTTCGCCTTGGTAGGCCCGGCTTGGCGGCGTGGGGGCTCTCGCCCGGGCTCCCTCGTCTGGAGATGCTCCCGGAGGGACGCCAGTACGGCGCTCCGTTCGATGGTAACACCGTCCTCGAATTCCGCCATGGTGCCCCTAAAGACCTGAGGGAAGATCAAGTCGATCACTTTGCGATGATATAGCTAAACTGAACAAGGTTTGGTCTTGGAATTTACCTTGCCCAGCCGATGCTTCAGCCCCCGGCGTAAGCGGTCCTCGAGACCGTGCGTCACGAAGCCCCGCTCGTGCGGGATGAGCCTGGCGCGTTGCCCTTGCCGCCGTCTCCTGCGCTCCTTCTCCCTGCGGGAGCTCTTACCTTTCGAGGAGGCGAGGCGGGCGGCGCTTCGTCTCCCGCTCTGTTCTTCTTCCTCCTCTGCCCGATCACCTTCGGGCGAGGTTGGTCTTCGTTCACCGGCGGCACCGGAGCCTCCACTGGCACGACGACTTGTGCAGCCCGCTCGTGGACCTTTTCTTGTACCTCGGCGGCGGGAACCTCGCCCTGCTCGCCGATCACCTCCGCCAGCTTAGGAATGGACTGCCCCTGCGACGGAGTGCCCGGTAGGACCGCTTTCGGTCCCACTGGCGACTTCGAAGCCATCGCCTTGGCCCCGCTATCCGTGGCACCGTGCGCCACCTCTTACGCCTCCACCGCTCCACCGCGCTTTTGAGGCGTCAAAGTCGCTTTCATTGAGTCCGCGCGGCAGTTCCACGCCGCCCGACTTGTCCTTGAGGTGGCGACCTCGATGCCGCGATGCACCGTGTAGGTGCTCGGGCAGCAACGAACGCTCGAGCGCCGCCTCGACGTCGTCCGTGGCGGCTTCCTCCTAGACAGCTGATGAAAAAGACTTAGTCAAGCCCGACACGGTCAGAAAATTCGTAAGTTCAAAGAGATTCATTGCTACATACTTGCCGTAGAAAGCTTGATCTCAGCTCGGCCTTCCGCCTCTTCCTCGGGGGATCCTTGGCGGGTTGTTCGCCCTGGTCCCTGGGTGCTCGCGGCGATGAGCTCAGCTCCCTGCTGAGCTGAGCACTCTTCTCGCGCAACGCAAAAAGTTTTTCCTTGCGCGCGATTTCTTCCTCAAGCCTCCTCCGTTCGGCGACCTGTTGAAGCCGTGCCATATGGCCCAAATGAGCCTGCGTGTAACGCATAAGCCAAAGGGTCATGTTCTTTACCTCTTCGTCGCTCTGCTCGGTGAGGAGGGAGGGGCTTAGTCTCTTCCATTGGGGTTGACCGCGCCGCTTGATCATTGGTAGCGCTCCGTCGCTTGTGGATGGTCTCTTCGACGGCTGATGGCCGCCATGGCATGGCGAGCTCCACGTAGGCTCAGCCGCCACCTTGGCCTTTATGGCCACCTTGGCCTTGCCTTTCTTTGCCTTCTCCTTCTCAGATCCGGAGGGCTCCTCCACAATCCCTCCAAAGATCAGCTGGTCCTCCTGCGCGTTTTGAGAAGCGGACATTAGCATTAAACAACGGTGCAAATCTAGCACACAGGCTGAGCGTGAGTGATTTACCTCGTCTATGCGGACGAGCACGTTCTGAGCAGTGTAAACCACCTCGCCGGTGACCTCCCGTCCTTTTCGCCGCCTTGACATGGCGTCGACTTCGCTTCGGTCACCCACGCGTCGGTTGGCTTTTCCGCGCAATGAGAGGGATCGTTAGTTCTGTTGGAGGAAATAATCAATGTAAAGGTTGAGTCTTAAAGGTACTTACCGTGCTCTCCCTTGTGATGTCTTCCCATCCCTCTATCTTATAGAAGGAATAGGACCTTCTCCGCGATGGGCCAGATTACATTGTTGTGTAGTCTCGGATGATCTCTCGCCTGTGAGCCCGAGGCTCACGAGGAAGCGATCTTCTTCGTCAAAGTACCAATCATGGCGGACATCTCCGCCGCGGCATTGGGGTACCTTCGCCGGCGCCTTCCCGTGAAGGAGAGCTTCTTGTCGCCGCTCACGCTTGTCAGTAGAACCACCTCGACCACCATCGCCCATCGAATCGAACAACGATGGCGAAGTGCAGTAGCGTCGTCGTGATGACCCGAGCTTGAGGTAGTAGCACCCAAGCGCCCGAAGCGGCGGGCTGCTCCTCGTTACCGTAGTAATGGAGGAACAACCCCACCGACGGATCGATACCGGATAGCCTTCGCACAAGTGTGCAAAACGCCATCACGGAGGATGGAGTTCGGATTGAGGTTTGTCACCTCCAACCCGGCGATGTTTAAGAAAGCTCGGCGAAGTAGCTTTGGAGACCTCAACCGAGCAGTCGAACTGTTGGTCGACGAACTCTCCCTCCAAATGACTCGGAGTTTCCTCCTCCCGGGCAACCTCCACTACCGGCGTCGATGTGGCCCTCCTCCTCCCAAGTCGCCAAATCCTCCTCGGTCGGGCTAGTGGCTAAGAATCTGCCATAGCGTTCCCGAGTGGGCGGCGAGGTTCTTGGGTGGAGTTTGGTGGTTGATGTTGGCGCGATGGAATTAGGGCTTAGGAGAGGAAAGGCGCGAGAGCAGAGTGGTGGCAGCAGGCGGCAGGTGCTTTTATAGGCCTAAGCGAGCGGCTACTGCAGCGGTTTGCCACAAGCGGCTAGTTTTTATTTATACGGCTAGGTAAAACGGTCGTCTGTTTTCATTCTTGCAATGACGGAAGATTCCGTTGGAGTACATCAACGGCTATTTTCTCCGGCATCTGCTACTGAAGGTGAGTGCTCGCTTTCGGGCGGATGTGATTTTACATTCGACCTTGAGTTGCTTTCAGTCTTGATCGGGTCTGTTCGGTCCCGGACAACTCCTGTTGGGTAGTACGATAACCTGCTCGGTCGATTGTTGCATGTCTTTGTAGCAGCAAAATTTTCCTCTTCGTGACTTGGAGTCTCAAGAGGAAGACCCCACTCTAGTGAGTCCTTCCACTTGAGTCTCGGGGGCTAGCTGTCGGGGATAAAATTACGGCTCATTGCCATGGCCCACTCCCTGACGGCCCAATCGAACAGCCTACCAGGGCCTAGCTCCCTGGAAGGTTCTATCTGGCCCATATGCATCCTGCCGAACAGCCTCCCGGCTGGCGTGATGCGTAATGGCCAAGGAATTGTGTTTGAGTCCGTCTCGAACAAGAGTGTTGCACAGCTACGTGAAGACCCGGACGTGGTTTCCCGGATTGGATTAGGAGTCGTGATCCCCAAGACTAGGAGTATGCCTTATCTGCCTCGGGATATATTTGGCACGTTGAGTTCGTTACGATATCGTAGTTAGCCCGGCCCGATATTCCCTCGGTAGGTCGGTTTGCTCTGCACTATATAAACCCTGCCCCTACGGCGTTTAGAGGGCATTTGATGACTAGTTTTTACGACTTGATCTAGCTTTTAGCACCTGATATACACCATAATCTCGCCGAGACTAGTTCGTCTCGTCGAGCCACCTCTTGTATTCATCTTTGATATATAAGAAAGGCCGGGCGTAGGGCTATTATCTCTCCGAGAGGCTGAACCAGATAAAACCCCCGCCTCTCTGTTCGTTGTTGTTCGTGGTTGTTCGGCGTGTCTCCTATCTCACTTCTAAAGAACCTTAGCGACTTGAGATCGTTATCTCAACCGTCGACAGTACAGGTATCACTCGGCTTTTCAGCCAAAACCAGTGGTACGCCCCATGTTGGATCGTCAGCTGTACATCGCAAGACGAGTGCAGGTATCACTCGGCTCTTGGTCAAAACCGATTAGTACGCCCCGTTGTCGCCATTGTACATCGCAAGACGAGTACAGGTATCACTCGGCTTTTCAGCCAAAACCAACGGTACGCCTTATGTTGGGTCGCCAGCTGTACATCGCAAGACGGGTACAGGTACGTCTTCACCAAAATCAAAGTGATGCGCTTTACAACGGGCCGACCGCCAGAACTCCGGCAATCCCGGGCTGGGTATCACTAACAACTCTCTATGAGTCCTTCATAGTCTCCTTGCAGATAACAGGTAGAAGCCAATCGGAAAGGAGCAGCAACAATTTACGAGCACTCGGCATGAAGCATGACTCATCCAAGGTGCGACAAAGAATAGCAACAACTCGACTATGAAGCACTCGGGGGCTACTGTGAATAACATAGACCCCGGGTATCCACACGGCGGGCCTAAAGACCACCTGACAGGGGATGGACCAAGTCGGGTGGATGAGGACGGGTACCACTCGGATTCTAGAAGGCTTGCTCGGCAAGGAAAGAAGTCTATTCCTAATTAATAGGGAAGATATACTTGTAATCCCGGATAACTACTAGAGGATAGAGATAGGAATTCTACCTCGTAACCGACTAGGACTCCTCCTTATAACCCCACCCCCTCCACTATATAAAGGGGGTAGGGGGCCATGGATCGGAAGAGATTGGGAGAATTACACATCTACAGCTTAATCATCTTCCAGGTTGATCATCATCTTATACACATATGCCCCATATAATCCCAGAGCACAGTACGTAGGGTATTACCGTAGGGTATTACCTCCGCCATGAGGGCCTGAACCTGTATAAATTCTTGTCTTGTGCTACCATCGAGTTTAGATCTTGCGCGCATCGCCCCATATATAATCATTGCCGACGGTACCCCCCAGTTAGCTACCAGTCGACACCAGATGGCTTGACCCAAAAGTGCACTGCAATAACCTCAAACTTTCGTAACTTGCTCAAATTTCATTCCATGCATGGTTATCACACGGTCACACACTCGTGACTCGCCACATGGTCTTCACAAAGTAAAATGAGCCGATCAGGCCCTTGATTTAAGTCAAAGTGGCTAGTTCTTGCGTATCAAACTGTCAAAGCTGGCCATCGGCGTCGGGCGCCGCCGGCTCGTCGCCGCCACCACCACCACGTGCTGCGGCCACGGCTTGCTGCACCCTCTCGGCCATGCCCCTGACGGTGGCCTCGAGGTGCGCCACCAGCGCCGCCTCGGTCCACCCCACGGCGTCGCACTCGAACGCCCACGAGATCCTGCACCCGCCGCCTCCGCCGCGCTCGCCGCCGCCTGCGGCCAGGACGCGGAGCGTGGCGACGTAGCCGCTCAGCCCCATGTTGCTGTCGACGACGGCGTAGCGGAGGCGCATCGCGGCGTGGTCGGCCTCCAGGAGCTCCTCTCGCGCCCACAGGCCGGCGGCGCGCGAGGCCACGTGCCTGACGCAGCCGGGGAGGGCGCCATCGCCGCCGACGCCGACGTCGCCGTCGCGGGCCACGCGCTCGCACACGTCGATGCCCGGGAGGTATCGGTGCGCGGAGAGGAAGCTGGCGACGTGCGGCCAAGCGGCGGCCGCCGGCGTGCCCGGCAGCGCGGCCTCCACGGCGCCTCGCCACCGCTCCGGCGTAGCCGCGGCCTCCTCGTCCTCCATTGCTGCCTTCATCAGTTCATCGGTGGCTCCATCCTCCCTGTTCGTGACGCCTGCGTAGTCGACGTACGCGTCAATGGACCCGATGGTCTTATATACAGTAGTGGAGGTGTGCGTCAATGGCCGAGGCGAACGGCGTGGTCGACGCGTGCGTTGGAAAAAGCTTGGAAGAATGCACGCAAAGGCTAATGTTAGTAGCTGGCTAATAATTCAGTACTCCCTCCATCTTAAAATATAAGACATACATGTATTTCGAACAATCAACGTTTGTAACTTTTGATCAACAATTAAGCTAAAAACATATATATTTAGTGTTATGCATGTTATATAGTTGAATTTATATTTAAAAATACTTTCATATGATGATTATTTTATAGTTATTGATAATATATTGTGAGGAGCAAATAACGGTCAAATTTCTACGTTAAAGACCGCGTCGAAAACTTATATGCCTTATATTTTGGAACGGATGGATTATATATCATGTTGAAAATAGTATACCATGTTTCTTACACAATGACAATTAAGTTCACAATGGACACGTCCATGTCATTGAACATGTGCAATGGTATGACATCAGTTGTTTGTAAGTCATACCTTTAGAATGCATGTACAACTTAAAGACATGCGCCGACTGTTCGACTGCATAGGTCTTCATATTGAGAGGGTCCGTTGAACTCATCTTACCAAGGATGTTCCAACTGCTCATCACTTCAAACTTTATTATACTTTCATAAGGAGAAAGGTGTTTCACGCGTTTGCATAGCTATATTTTGTATTTGATGTTGACACTTTTTCTAATAATTTGATATAGACTCCTTTTAAATTTATTTCATTTTATTATTGTAGCTTTCAATTTAAGCCGTCATAATTCGAACTAACAATAATCGTCGGTGTAGATCTTTTTCTCTTCGATCAATATGAGATTCTTTTAATATTTTAGAATTAACGCGGTTTCTCTGTTTAACTCCGTTTTAATAGATAATAGTAGATTTTTATATAACTCCTTTAGCCCTATTTTAAATTTTGTCCTAAATTCGTATCCGACGCTTCAAAATTTTAGGACCGACCATAGTACAATGCATGTTGATTTAGACGAGCGAGCAGTGAAACCTCCTACAATTATGTGTGCGGAAAAGGTTGTATATAAAGAAAAGAGATATGGTTTGCGTTGTAATGCGCATGAGACTTTGGCCAACGGGGGTGGCGAATACACAAATTGGGCACCCGACTTTGGCCCAGTGCTTCTCACGCCGTTCATCGATCATTTCATATACACACGTGTCTCGTAATTCCTTTCAAAAAAAAAAAAGGGCCAAGCTATTTTCCTTGTAGTGTTTGGGCCTTTTGACATTTCGACGCAAAAATGGAGTGTGAACTACATGGGCTTTTTGGTGTATCTGGGCTCCACGGTTAGGAAGTTCAATCTGCACGCAGGCCGTGGTACAGACGTGCAGTGTTCAGTCTACCGTGACGAACTGACGCGGGCAGGACGCCATGCCCAGGAGGCCAGGATAAGTGATAGGGTACTGCCTTCGGTAATAAAAACTAGTCGTCGCTTACTCTTGGACATGTCTTTAACCATTCGTTCTATAAAAATTTAATGCAAACATGCGTAAATATAAATCATGCTTAAAGTATCTTTAATGATAAAACAAATTATAACAAAATAAATGATAACTTACATAGTATTTTGAATAAGACGAATGGTCAAAGGTGTGCACAAAAGTCAATAGTGACTTGTTTTTATGACCGGAGAGAGCATGATGGAAGTGCCGTGTTTTTTTTTCAAAAAAGTATTAAGTAGTGATAGGAGATGATCTTAATACATGCTGTGTTGTTTTTAAGTTGCATATATAAGCCTTGTTATATAGAGCGAATGATCTATAATGTGGAGATAACGTACATAGAAATTTAGGTTATCTTCAATGTGAAAGTCGACTCTACACAAAAATTAAAATTTTTTGTGTGCGAGCTAGCTATCTAAAAAAGCATACAATCACCTCTACCATGCATGAGTTGTCTTTAGTATTATCTATAATTCTACATTTATATGTATCATGTTGTTTGTGTCGATTAGTTATAGTATAAATAATAAATTTTAAGACATACGAACCACTGGATCCAAGGGTATATGAATGATTATATATTAAACTAAATACACTACAAAAATATTTGCTCTGATCCAAAGGGAAAGGGTTGCTTAAATATATAAAAATATTTGCTTTACTTTTGTCGGTGCAATAAATACCGGGGTACGAAGAGTCCCGAGAAGATCAAAGCGGGCCCACGCGTCGGGCGCACGACTGCACCCAGCTGTGTGGGCGAGCCCCCACAGATCAGGCGGCCCCACACGCCAAAGCGGGCGACCAGACCCCAACAGGCGGGCGAGCCCCCACAGATCAAAGGGCCCCATAAGTCGGCAAAGGCGGCAGTGCCCAAATAAGGGCGAAGCCCTCAGGCGCCGAGCGAGGGCTCCACACGTCAGCGGGCGACAGACCCAGCAGGGGCGAGCCCCCGGCGATCAGCGGGCCCCACGCGTCAAAGGGCGACTGTGCCCAGCTGCATGGCGAGCCCCTCGAAGACCAAAGTAGGGCCCCACACGCCAGCGGGCGACTGTGCCCCAACAGGCGGGCGAGCCCACAACAAGACGGGCAAGGCCCCACGCGTCAGCGGGCGCGGGCAAGCCCTCGGCGCGTGAGGCCTCCTCGCTGCGGGCCCGCATGGCAGGAGCGCCCGGAGGAGTCTTCGGGCGAAGGCTTCCCCGCTGCGAAGGACGAGCGATTCAATGTGACATTACGTAAGGATAGATGATGAAGAGATGATTACCGCCACAGCGACCTCTCCGCAGATCGACTAACCGCCACCGTGGCGCAGCCGGAATTGACCGGCAGAGAGTTTGCCATCATCAAGCTCCGCCGCCTGCGTCGGAAGGAGCAAGTCAGTTCCCCACCCGCAGCCTCGCCGAGCTGCCTCGCGGATCGGCCACTTCGCGAGGCACGCGTGGCGGCGCCAGGCGCGCAAAGAGCGCGACGCTGCCTCTCTCTGCAGTGTCCCTCATGTCTTATCGATGTATCGCATCGAGAGTATCAGATTGCCTACTTTCACGGCTCTTTCCGCCACCGAGGCTTGTATAAAAGGGCGGAGAGAGGAGAGAGGGAGAGGTTGGAAACATTTTGTAACCACATTCCACACAACCACAACTCGAAAAGAGCTAAGGCTCGGCAGAGTAGGACTATTACCCGCGAGGGGTCCGAACCTCGGTAAACCCCGTGTTGCTTTTTGTCGCCCCACGCCAAATCGAATCGAGCTCGGTGATAGGCTAGCAAGGTAGAAATCGACTAGGGTGTGATCCGCAGCGGTTGAGCGGAGAACTTCGCCGCCGATGGCGCGCCCGTAGGGGCGCTAGCATCGCCTCGCTTCTTGACTTCATCGATGGCGGATCGCCATCGCGATGGATCCAGAGGCAGCCGCCAGAGCCGCGGCCGCAGCGTCGGCCGCGGCGATGGCGATAGATCATCCAGGCGGTAGCCGTTCGCCGAGGGTTGGAACTCTGGCGGAAAGCAGCCGCCCCGGTCAAGCTAGGCGACGCCTGGCCTTGGAGGAGTGCACCCCAGCACAAAACCTCCATGCGGTCAGGGCACCATGGCTGGCCAGTTTGGCCCGCTACATTGATGCCGCCGCGGCGGTGGTGCAAGTTTCGGGAGGTGCGGGAATCGGTGTTTCCGCTTCTTCCCGCTCTCTCTTGTCCTCGCACCCCTCTCGCCGATCTCCTAGCGGGAGGGAGCGGGGTCGCGACGACAGAGCCAGCGATTTCACGGGTTCGCCAGCAAAGCGACAGACGGGCAGGATCTCCGGTCCCACTTGGAGGACCGCCATCTGCGGCATGGAGAAGACTCGCGACAAGCTCCGCAGCGGCACGACGGTGCGCGATCACTGCCGACGCCGCCGCCTGTGGGGACCAGAGGGTTCCGCGACGCCTTCCGCCGGGAAGGAGGTGCTCTTGGCGCCGTCCGGACGGCGGGCACGGCGGGACGGAGGCGCGCCCGTGAGCAGGAGGCTCGTAAGTCGGCCGCCGCGCTTTTCAAGGAGCCGCCGCGCCCCCAGGGGTCCGGAGAGGTTTCGACCGCCCCATCGAGAAGTGCGACGGCTCCACCAACCCCGACAAGTTCTTGCAGATTTACACTACGGTGATGCAACCGATCGAGGGTCGGGAAGGTTCGCGAACTACTTCCGCAGTCCTCATCGGCGAGCTCCGCCATGGCTCATGAACCTACCCCCGAGTCGGGGTCATGGAAGGAGCCGTCGAGTTTTCATCACCAACTTCCGTGGCACCTTCGAGCAAAACCGGAGTTAAAGACAATCTCCACAACGAGAGCGTAAGAAGGGGAGTCGCCGCGTGACTACATCCGCGCCTTCCAGTTCGCAACACCATCCCTGACATCTCTATCGACGCCGTTGTCACGGCCTTCAGGAAAGGCGCCCGAGACCCCAGGGTTAAGACGAAGATGGCCACCCGCAAGATCAAGACGACGGAAGAGCTCTTCACCCTGGCCCACAAGTGTGCCCTTCAGGCGGAGGCTCGCTTCCGCCCGGCCGCAAGGGCAGGGGTCGCTGGGGGCACCGAGGCGGGGACCTCGAGAAACCCCGGCGGCAAGGACAAGAAGAAGCGTAAGGCGGCCGAGACCGATAGGTCTGCCGCCGAAAGCGACGACGACGACGACGACGGTCACGCGGCGAGCCGCGCGGGGCGAAGAAAGGAGGCGCGGCGGCGGGCGGGCAGAACGGTCTCGCAGGGTGGCTATGGCGACGCTGCGTACACGGCGTTCGCGCCAGCGACGACGGGCGAGACCGCCCTCGCAGTAGAACGGAGGGACTTATCGTCCCATCCACCGCAATAATTCCCACGACTTGGCCGACCGCCATGTCGCCAAGAAATCAGTGGACAAGCTGCCCACGAAAGCAAAGCAAAGAACGTCCCGGCGCCGCAAGGGCAAGGAAGCGGCTTCGCTGGCTTCCAGCAAGTGGAGCGCGAGGTCGCCGCCATCCACGGCGGATCGCCACCTATCCGCCCCACGCTAGCTTTAAGCGCGGCGATGAGAGGGCGTGGCGCCGCTGCGTTCGCCAAGGTCGCAAGGCACCGGCGTGGTCGGAACAACCGATCGCGTTCAATCAGCCGACACCCCGCCAAAGACCGCCGCCCGTGATCTCCCGATCGTGGTTGCGCCCACGGTCCGAATGTCGTTAGGGCGGTGCCGGTCGACGGAGGAGTTCTTCAACCTCCTCTCCGCCTGAAGTCGCCAAGGCGCCCAGATCCAAAGAAGCCAGGAGCTTCGACCGCGCCCCGCTTCGCATCGCGCCGGGCCGAGTCCGCCCTTCGGACGCGCTACCTCCCTCCGGTGACGTTCGCTACGACAACTTCCACACGGAGATGCTCGAGTTCGAGGTGGCGGACATCGACCTCCCTTACAACGCCATACTAGGTCGGCCGGCGCCGACCAAGTTCATGGCGGCCCGCCACTATGCATACATGGTGGTGAAGATCCTGTGGCTACCGCCCCATTGTCTTGACAGTGACCACCCGGCGCGCCCGCCATGCGACAAGGACGCTCGCTTTGGCGGGGCAATCGCCGCCAAGGCCGAGGCTTCGACTGGAGCTCCTCCGCGAAGACCGCGCTCCTCCCCGGTTCGTCTGCTGGAGGTTAAGGCGCTCTCCGAGTGAGTCGACCCGACGAAGACCGCTCGGTGGGCGCCTCTCCGCGCCAAATAGGAAGGCGCGCTGCCTCTTCCTCCGCCTAACGAGACGGTTTGCATGGCAACCGTCCGACATGGTCGGGTCCCTGTGGAGGTGATTGAGCACAAGCCGGTAACGCTCTCGCCGCCACCGTTATGCGAAGGTCCGGAAGCGCCGGTGGAGCGCCAGACGTTATCCGCCAGAGGTGGACAAGCTTTTAAGGGCGGGGTCGCTTGGAGCGCCGCCATCCTGTGGCTCGCGAACCCCGCCCTCGCTAAGAAATCCAACGGGCGCGGAGGATGCGAGACTTCACCGACCTCAACAAGGCATGCCCGGCGATCCATACCACGCCTCGCGATCGACCTCATCGCCGACTCCACGGCGGGTGCGAGCAAATATAAGCTTCGATGCGCACCGGGTACCACCAGATTAGCATGGTCAAGAAGATGAAGACAAGATCGCTTTCGTGACGCCTATGGGCGCTCATCGCTATACAAGAATGGCGTTTGATTGAAGAATGCGCACCGATCTACCGTGAGGGCCATGACATATCGCTTCACCGCCCCAGATAGGGCGGAACTTGGAGGTGTACGCCGACGACCGTGGTGAAGTCTAAGAAGGCGGAGGAGTTGATCGGCGACCCAGAGGAAACCTTCGCCAACTTGAGAAAGCATCGCATCAAGCTCAACCCCGAGAAGTGTGTATTCGCCGTCCGGCTCGGGCAAGTCGCTAGGTTTCTCGCCTCCCGAGGGGATTGAGGCGAACCCCGACAAGATCACGGTGATCGAGAACATGAAGCCCCGACGCGACTTCGGGCAGATGCAAAGCTTGGTGGGTCGATGACTTCGGGCCGCTTATAGCTCGCCTCGGGGATAAAAGTCTCTCTACTCAGTTCTCAAGAAGACCAACCAATTCGAGTGGACGGCAGAGGCGCAGGAGGCGCTCGACGGGTCAAGAAGTATTCACTTCCCCGCCCATGCTGGTTGCCCCCGGACCCGGCGAGCCGCTAATCCTTTATGTCGCGCGAACCCCTCAGTGCTCAGCCATGTGCTAGTGGCGAAAGAGAAGGTGTTCAACGCCCATCTACTACGCCAAGAAAGTCCTCCACGACGCCGAGACAAGGTACTCACAACACCAGAAGATGCTCTACGCCGCTTCGACGGGCGCCCCGGCAACACTACTACTTCTGTGGGCGAAATCACCGTGTCGACCAAGTACTTTTTGCGGAGATCCTTTTCAACCGCGAGGCGACGGGTCAGACGCTGCGGGCCATGGAGTCGGTAGAATTCGACCAAGTTCGCCTCCCGAACGGCCATCAAAGGGCAGTTCGCATGAGTTCGTCAATGAGTGGACTCCGGGCGACGAAAAAGCCGATATTCTTTCAAAGACCTCGCCGGGACTCTCTTCTTCGACGGCTCGCTCCGCTTGAGGGGTGGGCCGGTGTCGCCCCGTGTCTCCCACCGCGACATCGTCCGCACTGTGGTGTTGGAATTCGCGCTACCAACAACGCCGCGAGTACGGCGGGTCGCTCGCGGCTCGTGGTGGTTGACCCTCGCATCCGGCGGCCGCAAGTCAGGGCGACTTTCTCCGGTCATCAACCAGCGAGGAAGGAATTCACCGCGCGATCCCGCCATGGCGGCCTACCCGGCGGAGGTGCGCCGTTGGAGCGGCACTTTGAGGGTTTGGGCTTCGCGCATGTCCTCGCCGCGACAACTATATGGCGGATGAATCGCCCCGCATTGCCTCGCCGAGGGCATCTGCTCCGGCAGGGTTTTTGAAGAAAGATCGACGCGCCGCCTGTCGCAGCCTCGATTCCGTGGGAACGACACCTTTCCGGGCGCAGCACCCATATCCGGAGGAGACGCCACCAATCTCGCCACAGCCTCTACCGGAGGGAGGAGGCGAAGAATCGCCGAGGCGTTGAGGCGAAATGCCGTGCCAGCAGAGTACGCCGGCGATAATGCTAACGCTGCCACACTCGTCCGGAAGGTCGCGGATGGATCAGATCTCAGCCTACCGCGGACGGAGTGATCTCGACGACGACGCTGCCGCTTGGCCGAGAAGATAGCGCCAAGGCGCTGCGCCACGCCCGTAGGTGGGGACTCAGACGCTGTGGCGCAAACGGAGTTCTACCGGCGCGCCACTCGGAAGCGGGAGTGCAATTTCTCGAGATCCATGGAGGCATGTGCGGAGCCATTCAGGAGCCGGGCGTTGGTTGGAAAGGTCTTCCGCCACGGTTTTATTGGCCCATCGCCTCCGTGATGCCTTCGAGCCGCGAGGAGATGCGGCGGTCAATTTCATGCTAAGAAGATCCACCGAGGGGTCAGGGCAGATATCTGGGCCGCTTCGCGGGCGCACGGAGGTTACACACATCCGCTCGCCGCCGACAAGTTCACCAAGTGGGTTGAAGCCACGCCAGCCCCGGCGATCACGTCCGCCGCCGCCATAAAGTTCATGAAGAGCATCTTTGTCCGGTTCGTGTCGCCAGAGAATCATCACCGACAACGGCGCCGCCTCAAAAGTGCCGATTTCAAGATCGGTGCTAAGAATCGGTACTAAGTCAGGCTTCGCCCCGCCGCACACCAAGAGCAATGGGCAAGTGGAGCGGCAAACGCGAAGTACTCAGAGGCCTCAAGACAAGGGCGCTCGACCGCTCAAGAAGCGTGGCAAGCATCGGGCGGAAGAGGTTCCCACCGTTTGTGGACGCCGCGACAACTCCCAATAGAGCCACCGCGAGACCCTTCTTCCTGTGTATGGCTCAAGCGGTGTTCCCGCCGGAGCTCACCTTCGCTCCCCAAGGGTGGCGGCGTTTCAGCGAAGACGAGACCGACCGCGTTAGATGAAGTAAATCTCCGGAGGAGATCAGGACAGTGGCGGCGATCCGAGCCGCCAGATATCGCAGCATCATGCCATTATCAAGCAAGGCGGTGTGAGAGAACATCGGCAGCTGGGCGACCTCGCTCGCAAGAAAATTCAAACGCAGGCGGCCGCAATAAGTCGCCTCCCGTGGGAGGGCGCTCAAGGTGGTCTCGGCCTCCGCCTGTGCTCGCTTAGGCTCAGATTCGAGGATGGTCGGAATTGGTGAACACTTGAACGCCGAGCGGCCGAGGAAGTTCTACCCGAGGTAGTCGCTCCAAGAGCTTTTTGATCTTCCTTTGTAGCCGAAAGCGGCGAGGTCTTCCTCCTTCGCCGCCTCGGGGGCTGTGATTGTACAAAACCATCTCGCAATATAAAGATAAGTTCTGCTCTCTCAGGCATCCGTTTTTTCGCTTTAAGTCCGTTAGAAAACATTCGCTGAAAGTCGTAGCTAAAAAAGTACTTATAGGTCGATGGCCCTTAGTTGCAAGAGCTAACGCTGAACATGCGGCCGGGCGAGGCAAGGCGGGTTCTAGCCCGTGTGTCTCGCCGGTTCAGGCAATGCGCCAACGACGGCACCAGCGACTAGACCACTTCCGGAAGCTAAGCTCTCGCCACGCAACGTTTAAGGCCGATTTGCCGAGAGGCCATAAGGGTTGAAGTAACCAGATGCCTAAGGAAAAAGCGCTCACTTGCAGCAGAACGTTCTGTCTAAAACTTTTACGATCGCTTGCTTAGCCGCAAAAAGTCTCGTTAGGAAGCATTCGCTGAAAGTCGGTAGCGAAAGTACTTAAGGTCGATGGCCCTTTAGTTGCAAGGGCTTAACGCTGAATTTGGCGGTCGGGCGAGGCGAGGCGACGGAAGGCGGTTCTAGCTCGTGTGTCCGCCGGTCTAGGCAACGCGCCAACGACGGCACCAAATGACTAGACCACTTCCGGTTAAACTCGCCACGCAACGCTCAAGATCGGTTTGCCAAGAGGCCATAAGGGTTGAAGTAACCAGATGCCTAAGGAAAAGCGCCACTTTCAAAAGAACGCCTCGTTTAAAGTTTTTATGCTCGGTGCCCCAGCTTTTTTCGCAAATAAGAGTTTGCGCAAAATTAAATCGAGACTCACGCGTAAAAGCGTAAAGTTTGCATTGACAGTGTTTTATTTACAAGACGAGACAAGCAAAGGAGTTCACCACTCCTCGTCATTATCACCTTCGCTGGAGCAGCGCCGCCCATCATGGATACGCTGTCGGCGGCAACCTCGACCGAGATTGCTCGATCGGGTTCACCGGGCGCTGGGTTCCCGTGGCGGCGCCGAGGTCGAACGCGGCGCTTTGGGCAAGCCGCTTGCTCAAGACGAATCAAGGCCGCTTCAAGAGAGCCTTGGCGACCGTTTTCGATCGTCTGCTACCAAGATCACCACCGGCAGTCGCAGGTGGCCTCGGGCGGCGCTACCCCATCACGCCAACAGATCGCGCTGGTCCGTCCTCCAATGGGCGCATGGTGATGCCCAGCTGGTACAAGACGCCCGGAAGCGCGAGGACCCGGAGGCGCCAGAGTGTTCGCTGGAGTTCTTCGGATCCGCGGTGGCCGAGGCAGCGGCGGCTTGCGCCGCCGCAGCCTCACGGGTCGCCGCCTCGCTCGCAGCCGCCGCTTAAGCGCCCGCCGCAGCTCGACGGCCGCGACGCTGGCTGAAGCGCCTTCCCGTGCCGCCTGTATGGGCAAGGGCACGAGCGCCAAGGAGCGCCCGACGCCGGGCGGCGATGGTAGCCACGCAAGTCGAGATCAGCCGAAGAAGCCGCGGAGGGTCTCCAGCCTTTGGCTCCGGCGATCTCCGCGGGGAGGTCTCGCTCGCTGGCGAGCCGCGGGCACTCCGGGTCAAGGCGGACCACGAGAACCAGAGTCCAAGCTCCAGAGTCCGCCCTAATTCCATGAAGGAAAAACAAAAGGGTTCGTATGCGAAAAACATGCAAAGATGCTAACCCTAACCCAAAATGTGCATAAGTGCAGAAAGACACCGAGGCGACGCCCCCAAGGTGAAGGAGGAAGGGGCAGCGCTGCCGCCGGTCGCGGAGGCGCGCGGCGCGCAATCGCGCCGAGGTCGCCGGGCAGGCGCCGGCACAATGGGCGCCGGCGCGAGAGAGCGCTGCGGCGCGGCGGCGATCGGGCGCAGAGGCGCCGGCGCTGAAGAAGCCGGGCGCAGACGGGCGCCAGCTCGGAGGATCGCCGCGCTTCGCCAGCGGCGAGCGGGCGGCGACAAAGAAGAAGGCTCCCACCGAGGGGGCCGGAGAAGGCGAGCGCCCCGGCTCGGCGGGCGAGCCTTTTGCTTGCTCTCCTCCTCCTCGCCGCTGCTCGGGAGAGGACAAGGCGGCGCTTCCGAGAGCGCTGCCGAGTCGGCCGCCATAACAGAGGAGCAGCGGCCGCAGGAGTTTCGGCGGTCGTTGGCGGAGGATCGCGGATCAGCAAGGGTCCCCGAGTTACTTGGACCGCGGGACCAGAGACCTCCATGGGAGGCAGCGCGCGCAAGTATTGGTTGCGCTCCCGTGGGTCCCAGTCGCAGAGGGGGAGGATACTCGCGGGCAGAGAAGTGTCGCTGGACGGCGCGGACATAAGTCCCACCACCATCGCCGAGCACGCCGTCTCAAGACGCTTCCTCGCGGGCCGGGCGAACAAGAAAAGAAGTCGCAAGTTGGCAAAGAGACAAAAGCCAAACAAAAGGTGTCCCAAAAAGACAAGAGACCCAAAAAAAGAATGAAAGAACACTCACCTCTGGGGGCGACACGGACTCTATCGTCGTCGCCATAGTACTGCCAGACAGGACGTGTCCTCATCCGGAGCGGGCAGAGGTGGCGCCGCAAAAATCCGCCGCGACGGGGTTCCGTGAGCCTGCTGGCGGCGAGCTCAGCGATGCGCGCCAAAGATCACTTCCAGCTCACCGAAGTCAAGGGCATAGACCCCACCGCAAGGGATTCCGCGGGACCCTCGGGAGAGCAAGATCATCGCAGCTTACCGGAGTTTTCCACGACAACCAAGATCGGTTCCAGCCTTCCAGCTTGACTTGACCGCAACCGATGAAGACGGCAAGCCATGGAGCGTAAAGTAGCAGCCTCATCAGCCTGCCATGAAGCTCGCGGCAGGCAGCCAAGAGCCGGGCGCCAGAGCGGAGGTTTGGTATCACCCCTACGAACATCTCGCAGAGGTGGGCGAAGATGGCCAGAGCGACAACGGAGTTGGGGGGAAGGTGCGCCGTCTGGATCTCGTAGAAGGCGAGCACCCCCAAGAAGAACTCGGAGTACGGCGGGACGAGCCCCGCCAACACCGCCCAGGTGAATGTCACGATCTCTCCGTCGCGGGGGCGTGGCGCAATGGTGTCGCAGCGGAACCGGGCGGAGGTTGGCGGCACGAACACTTGAAGCCACGTCACCATGTCTTCGTCGGGGGCAGAGGTGGGCAGAGCTGGCCCAGATGACGTCGCAGCCGGAGAAGCGTCACCGTGGCGACCCTTGCTGCGTTTGGGCGCCATGGAAGACGGTGGTGGAATTGGCAAAAGGAGAGTGGCGCAAGGGCGAGGCGATTGGCGCTTGAGGACTTAGCGGCAAAAGAGCTCGCCGCAGAAGAGAAGCTTTTATAGGAGGTAGAAGCGAGCGCGACGGTTTGATTCGTCTCTACCTACAACTGCTGCTGGGCGCCATCATTGCCCTAGCGCTTCGGTTTTTCGCGAAAAGCGGCGCGGTTCCCCGTGGAAGATCGTGCGCAGGTGGAGAATCAGGCGACGGCCAGCAGAGGAGTGAGCCCCACGATTCATCTCCGCCGCATGAGAAATGTAAAGGTATCGCTGACGGTTCGCAGATCATGGTGGACCCGGCCACTGCCGTGTAATAAATACCGGGTACGAAGAGTCCCGAGAAGATCCGGCGGGCCCCACGCCACAGCGGAGACTGACCAACAGGCGGGCGAGCCCCTCGGCAGATCAGCGGCCCCACACATCAGCGGGCGACAGACCCAGCCAGGCGGGCGAGCCCCCACAGATCGCGGCCCCACGCTGTCAGCGGGCGGCCAGTGCCCCAACAGGTGGGCGAAGCCCTCAGGCGCCGGGCGAGGGCCCCACACGCCAGCGGGCGACTGACCTTAGCGCTGGGCGAGCCCCTCAAAACCAGCGAGGGCCCCACACGCCGACGGACGACTAGGGCCCCAACAGGCGGGCGAGCCCGTCACGCGTTCCGGGCGAGGGCCCCACGCCGCGCGGGCGCAGTGGGCGAGCCCCTCGGCGCTGTAGGGCCTCCCCTCAAGCGGGGCCCGCGTGCGTGGAGCGCTTCCGGCGAGTCTTCGACGGCGCTTCCGCGCGCGGCGACGAGCGATTCAATGCGACATTACGCGCGGATAGATGATGAAGAGATGATTACCGCCACAAAGGACCTTCGCAGCTCGACCAATCACACCGTGGGCGCAGCCGGAATTGACCAGCAGAGAGAGTTTGCCATCATCAAGCTCGCCGCCTGCTGGGAAGGAGCAAGTTGGCCCCACCCGCCGCCTCGCCGGAGCTGCCTCGCGGGTTAGAAGCCACTTGCGCAGGCACGCGGGGCGGCGCCGCGCGCGCAAAGAGCAAAGACGCTTGCCTCTCCCGCCGTGTCCTCATGTCTTATCGATGTATCAGATCGAGAGTATCAGATTGTTTATTTCACGGCCTTCTCCGCCAAATTTCAAGGCTTGTATAAAGGGGCGGAGAGAGGAGAGAGGAGAGGTTGGAAACATTCTCAGAACCACATTCCACACAACCACAACTCGAAAAGAGCTAAGGCTCGGCAGAGTAGGACTATTACCCGCGAGGGGTCCGAACTCGGGTAAACCCTGCGTGTTGTTTCTTGTCAAGCCCCACGCCAAATCGAATCGAGCTCTACCGATAGGCTAGCAAGGTAGAAATCTGACTAGGGGTGTGATCCGCAGTGGTTGAGCGGAGAACTCGCCGTCAACTTTCTTCAGTCCTCAAATATTGTGATCCATCTGTGCTATATGTTTGATTGCTAGCCATAAATTACAAAAACTATATTCCAAAGTATGCCATACCGTAATTTGTGTGGCTTCAAAATTGGTTGCACAAATGTGGCACAATATAGGTCTATGACAAAGAATATGTATGGCAAAAAAATTTTGAGCTAGCCTATACAATATAAGTTTAGGTGAACATTAAGGTTTTGTGAATTGCCAATAATATCGTATAAAACGAAACAAAAAATATATAAAAGTTGTGGCATGTTGTGGAAACCAACCAACTAGCATGGTTGGCGTCATTAGAACAGACGTACGGGTCGGAATGCTTGTGATGGGAAAGTAGTACGTCAAATGCTCTGCGTCAACAAAGGATTAAAGGATGACCAACACGCATCCCCCATCGTCGGCAGCTCTCTCATGGCAGTACTGGCGGAGCCAGCATGTGATGGTCGTCGACGACAAGCACGCGAGTCCTAAGTCCTAACCCTAACCAAGTAGTAGTAGCCCTACCATGCCAAAGGCACAACACCTCACATCACATTGGTCGTCGACGACAAGCACGCGCGCGAGTCCTAAGTCCTAACCCTAACCAAGTAGTAGTAGTCCTACCACGCCAAAGTCACAACATCTCACGTCACATTGGCACCGATCGCCATGCAGCAAACTCAAGCACTCGATAAGCTAAACAAAACTACATGAACCCCAGGTAGGCTCGCATCTCTGCAGGTCACTCATGGCCGCTCGTGGCCAGATGCCAGTGCATGCATGCAAGCCAGCCTCTGGACACACGAGCGCGCAGCTAGCTAGCTTAGCTAGTTGCAGCAATAATTCAGCTGCTCTGCTGCTGCTCCCGCATGCACATGCGCGGTTCCGGCGCCTGTAGCAGCAGCACGAGGAGGCGGAGGCGGAGCAGAGCCGCAATGAGGTAGGAGATAGATCAGATTAGGTTAGGTTTGGAATAGATGATTAGATCGATGGGCTCATGACGCGACGTCGGGTTGGACGACAAGAGGCTACGGGCGAATGGAGCGCCGGCCTCGGGACTGACTCGGCGAGGAAGACGACGACGACGAGGAGATGGTTTGGGCCAGTGTGGGCCTTTGGGTGGGCCGTGTCTAGCTCCCGCCAATCGTCGATCCTTTCTTTTTCTTTTTTTCGCTGCTGCGAAACAGTGAGAGGGGATGAGAAAGGGAGCCAATTATTCCTGCCGAATAAAGCTCGATCTGTTCAGCTGTTTGCGGTTTGCACAGAGACGGCGAGGAAAAGGGAAGGCACAGCCAACTCACGGCGAGAATATTTTTTTTTTGGTATAATACGTATATGCTATGGAACTCGACGTTAGTGTGAGATATGAACGAAATAGGATACATGATGTTTACACGGAATAGGAATATAGGATACATGATGTTTGGTAATGCCACTCATCTAATTGTGTATATCTGCAGGGCATGTCTACGGACACTTCTACCCCATTAACAATCCCATAACATACTGGCAATCAAGGTTTCGACCACAAGTTAGCCAAGACACCTTGTGAGCCAATGCTATAATTCTTTTGGTCATTACCTATCACACAAGGTCTTCCCCTTTTATATAGTGAAAGATTCCAACAACAACTCTAGCCTACCCGCCTATTATAACCCAAAGTGCTATTCATATACATATTCAGCACCAATCCTAACGAACTCCACCTTAACGAATATGTCTTTCACCATCTTGAAGTCGTTCCAGCGTCTTATGCAAACCCTTATACATGAACTATTGGTTGCTTCATTTTGCATCTCACCTAGAGGCATCCGACGAATCTAACTCGGCCTCGCTCACCATATTTGGAATAAGCACCGCTAACAGTGCAATCTTTAACTTCATGACTCTACTTGCAACAATACACTGATCGTCGATTTTTAAGTCATCTTTAACCATTGCCATGTTAACACTTGACATTTCTCTCTTATCAGCCTAAACCAACTCCATGTCAGTTTCACCGCTCGTCAATCACTTAAATAGATTATTGCTGACTTCACCTTCAACCAGTCTAACCTCCTCGATCAAACCACCTTCAACCGGTTTGAGCATGTCTCCTTCTGAATCTACATCCCATGTCTTGTTCTGAACATGTGCTCGAATCAACTGGACCTAATACGAATCTAAGTTTCTCCATGAAACACTTCTGTTTTTCATGATTTTTCTTATAGTCTCGTATTGATCTAATACCTTACTGTATAGGAAGGAGATTTTTCTATTTCTTATATGGCATTTTTGACCAACCCAAGACAGAAAAATCAGGAGCTCTTTTTCCTTCTTCTTTTGCCTCTCGGTATCCGAAGAAACAAAAACACGCTCTGTTTTTTCTGTTCACAATCATGAACTCAAAAAATGTTTAATTTAACTTTACCGGCACCGAACCTCTTCCATCAGGAGACGGGGAATTCAGTCAACTCGAGCATGGACGCGTTTTCGATATCCCATAATATACAATATTTAAATAAAAAGCAAAACTGCAGTTCTGTTCGCTGTTTAAGTGACATTGCGTGACGGCTCAAGCTTACTTCCACGTCCAAAATTACTCATTGGGTTTGAAAAATGGCATAACTTTAATTGACTTGTTGCTGATAGCTGTTCGCGGATAGCGAAGTTGTCTGTAAATAATTGTCAATATGAAGAAAAAAACGTGGCTTGTATGTAAGTGTGCATATCATATATCCACGCTTGTGGTTGAATGCTTTGTCCGTCGAAGCACAAAAATGTCGTGCTGGGAATGGAACGATCATCGATTATGTGATCGTTGAAGCTGACCGTGCCATTCGCTATAACGGTTGGTCCTATACTGCAATGTAGCTAGGCGCACCCATGGTGCGCCACATCTTTTTTTTTTTTTTGAGAAAAAGGCAGGAGAACTGCCTTATATTAATTCAATAGAAAAGTTACATGATTAAAGCATAGGGGAAGGATTAGGCGCATTCCACCAGATGCGCGCTACAGTAGAGCTAACTTATTACAAAACGGACGCCTACCACCTCCCAAAGGCGCAGAACCTTCAGAAGCAAATCGAAAAAGGTCATCGACGATAGCTCATTCGAGTTAAAAATGCGATTATTCCTTTCAAGCTAGAAGTGCCATAAGGTTACTAGCATAACGGATCCTAGACCTGGGGTAAGGTTGGATTGCAGTATGTCCTCGACCCACCAGACGCTGAGATCCTCAGTATGGGTCCATGTGAAACGGAGAAGGCGTGGGGCGTTGAGCCTGGAAGCCAGGAGGTCCCAAATGTGAGAGGAGAATGGACACTCGAGTAAGAGGTGTTCCGGGGTCTTTAGACATCTGAGGCAGATGACGCAGAAGTAATTATTCGGCAATCCTCTACGTAGCAGGGCGTCAGCAGTCATCACCCTTCTTAGGAACAACGTCCAAGCAAAAAACTTGTACTTAGAAGGCGCCCACTGTTTTCAAATTAGGGCTAGCGCCATCGGAGATGTTCTTCCAGCAAATTGCATGCGGTAAGCTGAGCGGTGCGCCACATCTTGTTATTCATGCCTGTGAGTAGCACGGCTAAGTTAAAAAAAGTGAATAAATATCCTAATATGGGTGCTTTCTTCTCCATATTAAATGAATCTAATCTTACGTCAAGTTGTCAGCAACTATGTTATGTATAACAGGAATTCCTAGGAACGGTATCCCGTCGCCGACGGGATACCTCCCCATGCGACACGTGTCCTCGCTACCAGCTCGCCAGCGCCAAGCCACGCAGAAAGCGTATGAGGGAGGAGGAGGAAGGAGGAAGAAGAGCCTACCTCGACGCCGCCGACCCGCCCGTCGACCTCGCAGCACCGCCGCCGACCGCCAGTCGCCTTCGGCGGCGCCGCTTGCTTCGGTTAGGGTTAGGGAATATATTTGGCCGGGCGGGGTGTAGAGGAGGTCGGGGAGGCGGCGGACCGGCGCGGGTGGGGCTCGTCGGGCGGCGGCGGGCGGCGGTGGCGCCACGAGCCGAGGAGGGGGGCGGGCGGGCGGGCGGTGGAGGGGAACGCCTCACCCCTCGGGTTAGGTGTGCGCGCGAGCGGGCGGCGGGAGGCCGGGAGCGAGCGGCAGCGGCGCAGGGCGCTGCTTCGGGCGGGGAAGGAGGCGGCGGCGTGTGGCGGTGTGTGCGGAGCAAGAGGCAGCATGAGGAGGAAGGAGGCGGCGAGCGGAGCGGGCGGCGGCGGGGCGCCGCCGGGCGAGGAAGGAGGCGGCGGCGGGGACGGCGGAGGCGGATGCGGCCGAGGAGAGCGAGGGGTGAGGGGCGAGGCGGACTCGGGCGGGGCGGAGCCGCGGAGGAATGGAGACCGAGCGGGGGGTCGGGGGACACATGGCGGAGGGGGAGCGATCCCGTCGGGGGCCGGGGCCGACGGGATCCCGTCCCCTAGTAGCCCCCTATGTATAAAGACAACAACCGTACAGACAAATCATCCGGTTTGTACTAACCGAACCAATGCTAGAAGTTATTGGGCGATTGGCAGACTATGGGCCTCTTTGATACCTTGTTCTAGTTTAGTTTTTGTTGGGATTGCAACTTTTGTTATTTTTATATACACCATTCACTTTATTTTTTGAAAATATTTTTTTTATAACTTTGTAGGGTTTTTCTAAAAGATCTAAAAAATATTTTTTTAATAATTTATTTAGCCTTTTCATACCACTTTCAAAGGTGATCAAATTTTACCAACAAAAACTAAACTAAAACTAAACAAGCTATCAAAGAGGGCCCAGAACGTTCAGCTTGGGCCGGCTGAACTGGCCCGGTAATTAAGTTCCGTAACACTCCCCCTAAATATTACCAGCGAGATGCAAATGCCTAATTGAAACTCTATAAAAACCCAGTGAAAAAATACATAATAAAGAGGTCATAGTATACGTTTATTGCATGCACGATTTGACTCATTAAAAACCTTACTTGAGAAATTTAAAGAAAACTCACTAAAGAGAAAAAAGTACAAACCACCCAATATTTTATATGATCTTTTTTATTACAGTAATGCTTCGAAATGGGCGTCCGACTCGCTTGACATCACATGCTGCCAAATGGCAAGCAAGGCATTACTGCTCAACACAAATGACTAGCAAAAAATCGTGCGTTTCATTTTTGCCTATTTAAATTTCTCATTTTTGTCTCTATTTCATCTGGAGTCCAAAATGCATGGAACAAATTTCATAATTCATCTGAAATCCTAATTAACTCATTTTAAATACTTTTTTATTTTTATTTTTTAAATTATTTTTCATTAGTCAAATTATTTCAACAGTCTATACAAATTGTTTCCAACAGGCTAAACTAGTTGTTTCAGCAGGCTAGACATATTGTTCCAATAGAAAAAACTAATTGTTACACTTTGGATAGACATATTGTTCCAGCATGCTAAACTAATTGTTCCAATAGGTCAAAAATATTGTTCCAATAGGATGTACAAATTGTTTCAACAGACTAGATAAATTGTTCTAACAGACTAAACTAATTGTTTCAATATACCAGACATATTGTTCCAATAGGCTGTACAAATTGCTTCATCAGGCTAGACAAATTGTTTCAATAGACTAAACTAGTTGTTTCAGCAGGCTATATATATTGTTTCAATAGGCTAAACCAATTGTTTTAGCATGCTATATATATTGTTCCAATAGGCTAAACCAACTGTTTCACTTGGTTATACGTTTAGTAGGCAACAGTAATTGTTTCAGCAGACTAGCCATATTGTTTCAACAGGTTAAACTAATTGTTTTATTAGGATAACAAATTGTTTCAGTAACTTTTTTATAGCAACTTTGGTCTTGTTTTGTTCGTAAAAATGCGAGGAACGCAGCAGTGCAAACGGTTCATGCATTCGAGCAACCAGTCAAAATCTATGGCCATCGAAAGAGAAAACTAAAAAGAATCTTTTTCACGACGCCATCGCATGCATGCAGTGAGGCATTGCCGATGCGATGAGTTTTTTTCATGAAAGCAATGTGTTATGCTGATGCGTTATTTGGTAAGGCAGCCGTCCGACGTATGCTGCTAGCGTCGGACGTCCGTCCCCAAGTCCACGCCTTTTTATTAAGTTAGGCATTTAGACTCCTTGCCTAAACTTTTAGTTTAGAGTATGTGAAATATCTCCATATGAATTCAACACTTATTTAAACTTCATAGTTTATATGCCCCTAACTCATCTCTCAAAAGATATGGCGGGTAGGGACTTAGTGAATAAATCAATCAAGTTTTCACATGATTTCGTGTGCTAAATACTTGTTTCATTCGATTTATACAATTCATGAGAATAAAAGAATTTGGAGTCGATATTTTTAATGACATTACTCTCTTCACATAACACATTTTCATTTTTACGACACATGCTACATTATCTTCATAATATTGAGGGTTTACTCAATATTTATTTTATAAAATTCACTTTAGAAGACTTTATGTCTTGCTATTCATGATAATCTTCTTATCATGCACATTAATGAGATGATTCATTCAATGCAATTCATGTGTCTGTTTTAACGACTTTCAAGACATTGTTGTCTCATCATATAAGAATACATATGCAGCTTGTGATTTACCAGTATGTTGGCCTTATAGGTACCCAACGTCGGTATATCCAATAATTTTTCAAATCTTGATTCTACCCGTAGAACGGATAAATATCAATGCTTCTATGAAAGTATCGAAAGATGGCTTTTATTTCGTTCCAATGCCATTGTCGCCAAATAGAAGTTGAAAATCGAATACGCTATGGAGAACTGCATACATTCATTTGAAATCCCGGATTCACATGTAACAATACAAAACCTCCACAAACTCTCCATCTTCGTCCTTGTCCACATCCTTTTAGTTCTGCCCTTTACTGTGCAGTCGCACAAATCTTAACTTGGAGCTTTCGATCGCTGCCATTCATCAGTAAAGCAAAAGGTTTGATTTACTGAACACTTCATATAACAATCAAGATTAGCATGCCAAGCAAATGCAAATAGTGCAAAGCACAAGATCATTGTCGCATCGCTCTAAAGCTTTACGCACTGCAGCTACACTACAAACCATAATGTGCTAAAAAATCACAAACTATAGGAACTGCCAAGTAATTGGTACAGGCCTACGAAGAACTGCCAATAATTGGTACAGCCTACGAAGAGCACACAAGGCATATATATGTTAAAAACGAGAGTACTTAGAGCATGTGCAGCAGCGCCTGTGTCAGCTGCCTGCATCACATACTAACTGCTCATGCGCAGGAGCAGCAGCTCACCTGCCCATCCGCGCGGACTATGCAGGGTTTGAATTTTGCTCCTGCCCACGCGCGTGTTGATGCAGGCCGCTTGATGTCGGCGCTGTGCATACTCTTAGAAGTAATCTGAGAAAGCAAACAGTGCAGCACGGCAGTGGAGGCTGAGATGCGGACGTCATCGTCCACATGTACCCCCCATTGGCAGGGGCGAAAATGCAAAGGCCGATAAAGCGAGGGCCGCTTGATCGGCCAATCGGACGGTCCTGAACAGAAAAGGACCTCGACGTAAAATCTGAAAATCTAAAGACCTTTTTTGCAAAATAAGCTGCGCAGCTTGCCGGACGGGGGAGCCAAAATTAGGGGTGCAGAAATTGAACCCATATCCTCTAGTTCTTTTTTGGCCATTGAAGAGTTGGTATCAATACTTGTAACCGACGCCAGGATCTCAGCCAAAACCCAATTGATATGGTTCTCGAACCGAACCAGTTACAAGTGGACAAACCTATTTTAGCCCTCAAAATATACGTAAAATTCAAGAAGAGGTCGTAAGGAAATATAAGAAATTGAATAAATAAAATTCATAAGTATATATTATTAAATGAAGAAATGAATTGCTGACGTCTTCGATCCAACACTGGAAGCGAGGAGGTGTTGAAGCTGCTCGCCGCATGGCAAAATGAGGAATCAGAGCTCGAGTAAACCGAGAATGGGGTAATAGCCATAATTTTACTTTCTCGTTAGACTTGAAGCAACTTCTCGATGGGATGCACTCTGGGTCAGGGGAGAGCGTGCTTATGTGGGCTCAGTTTTGGGCTTTTCAACCATCATTTGTTCCTGCTCGGTATTGTAATAATCCCCATGTAGCCCCTATGATTTCCTAGTAATGATATCATCTGCTTTCGCTCTCAAAAAAAATTATTTACCATAATAGACTATAAATGTATACTCAATAAAGAATAAAAATATATGTTGCACATCTTAAACTATTATGTTTCATTTACATAACTCTATTATGTTCTCCGGGGCTACATCAAAGGTGGTAGACATATCCCCACCCCACACCCCCAATAGAGTAACCTCCGATTTTCCCCACCCTCCAATGACGCCATCGGAGAAGGACATGGGTGAGTGACAGCAGCTTGAGCAGACCAACAATCAATTGGTAGTGACTCCACCTTGCCTTCTTGGTTTTTTAAAAAATACCCTTTGTTGCTTTACCCCTTAGCCCCACCCTCTCACTCCCATAGACTCTCTAGCGTGAAGAAACCCCCTTGGTGTCGATTTTGTTGGGCGGCCGGGGGAGCCTCTCCTCCCACCGTCATTGGCTCTCTGGGATGAAGAACCCTTCTCTAGTTCTAGTGGTATAGATTTGGCGGTGAGGTATATATAGGAGAGGGAGAAGGAGGCCTAGGGGTAGAGGGAGGTGGAGAGAGAGATAGAGAGGCGACGGCTGCACGGCTCGTGGAGGGAGATAAAGATCGCGAGAGGATGATCAGAGCTTAATTGGCTTGCGTGAGTCCGAGGGAGAAGGAAGGAAGAAGGCCCAAAACATTGTGGTAAATTTATACAAAATAGTGGGGCACAAAAGTC
The DNA here is from genome assembly GCA_036346415.1 of Raddia guianensis. Lineage (NCBI taxonomy): Eukaryota > Viridiplantae > Streptophyta > Magnoliopsida > Poales > Poaceae > Raddia > Raddia guianensis. The sequence goes on from CM070534.1 coordinate 35,227,240, forward strand.
TGTACTGATATATGTAAGAGTTGTAATTTTATAATAACACATAAGCATTTTTTTACTTTTATAATGGCATTGGTTTAGGTGAGATACATGAATGATGTATATATATATATTGATATTGATAGCTTGCATGTGCAAAATTACTATCGTTTACGCAGGAAAGGGACAATCTCTTTTAATAATGTTACTATTACCTCGACACATAGTGTCGACGGTTGAGATAATGATCTGAAGTCGCTAAGGTTCATTAGAAGTGAGATAGGAGACACGCCGAACAACAACGAACAACAACGAACAAAGAGATGTGAGTTTTTATCTTGGTTCGCACTCTCAGAGAGATAATAGCCTCGTCCCACCTTTTTTTATATATCAGGAGTGATTACAAGAGATGGCTCGGCGAGACGAACAAGTCTCGGCGAGATTATATTGTACAAGAAAGCAATATGCGATGATGTGATAAGTCTAGATCTTCTGGCCCCTCTACACGTCGTAGGGGTCCTGTTTATATAGTGCAGAGCAAACCGATATACCGAGAGAATATCGGGCCGGGCTAACTACTAGATCATAACGAACTCGACATGCCAAATATATCCTGAGGTAGATAAGGCATACTCAAAGTCTTGGGGATCACGACTCCTATTCCAATCCGGGAAACCAACGTCCGGGTCTTCACGTAGCCGTGCAGAACTCTTGTTCGAGTCGGACTCAAACACGATTCCTTGGCCGTTATGCACCGCGCCAGCCAAGAAGCTGTTCGGCAGGATGCACATGGGCCTGATAGAACCTTCCAGTGAGCCGGGCCCGTAGGTGCTCGATTGGGCCGTCGAGAGTGGGCCATGGTAATGGGCCGTGATTTTATCCTCAACAAGTTAGTTTCGAGACTCAAGTGGAAGGACTCACTAGAGTGGGGTCTTCCTCTTGAGACTCTAAGTCACGAAAAGGGAAATTTTGTTGCTACAAAGACGTGTAACAAGCGACCGAACAGGTTATGGTTCAACCGAACAATACTTATTCGGGACCGAACAAACCCGTCCGCCGCCGAGCAACTCTGTTGCGTCGAACAGGGAACGACATCTGTCCAAGCAGAGTACCCAGCCCTCGATGCAGAAATCGGAAGAAGTGAGGTGAATCATCTCCTCGATGCTGAACGTCATCAAGGAGGAATTGGATTCTTAGTAGTGAAGAGCGTACCACCGCATCCGGTAAGATCAGATCTTCCAGGAGAATAAACATAGCAAGTCGGGAGATGGACTCGTGCTGCTGCATCCAGGCATTCAGATGCCTAGTAAAGCATGAACGAAAATAGAGAAACCATCTCTCGGGCTGGAGCTTGCCCGAGGAAATAAAGATTGCGCTGTCGAGCAAACGTTATCCTCAGAAGCGAAGGTGATGTGCCTCCAGACGTAGATCGTATGCTAGGAGCAGACAATGCATACGAATGGGAAAGGTGACCCAGTCCCAGAGCGTAGAGCTCGCCAAAGGAACCAAGTAAGGAGATCTAGTCCCCGAGCACGGAGCTCATTAAAGGAACCAGAAAGTGCGACCAGGCGAAGACGTACCCGGTAGGAGCCCGCGCTCCGGGCGAAGAGCTGCCCGATGCGAGGTGATCCAGTCCCCCGAGCACGGAGCTCGTTGCGGGGACCAGACGCCCGCTCCGGGCGAAGAGCTGCCCGATGTGAGGTGAATCACAACCCGATGCAGTCAGAGCCGCAAGAGAACATGTGAGATCAACGCTTACCCATGACGATTCCTTGCGGCATGTTGTTAGTGTTGTCTTGGTAAATGCGTAACCGACGCTGAGTGCCCGCTATGCGATGAGAATCGCCACGGTGGGCGTGACTCGCTGGTGGCGACATTTTGACTTAGCCGAACTGTGAAGGTCGCGGGCAAAGGTAAGAAATCATACGCGGGTGGAATGAATCAGTCCCCGGGCACGCGCGGAGCGTACCCAGGAAGAGAGGGATGCAGACATCGGTTTTGGTGGGGAAGTCTAGAACCTCGCCGCGACCATCACCGAGTCGACGCTCCCGCTCTCGTATTTCCGCGAAGACAAACAAGAAACAAGCCAGCAAGGGGAAAAAAGAGAGCAAGAACAGGCTCTAAGAAGAGCAAAGCGAGTTTTGGAAAACACGCAAAAAACGACCTACCCGCACAAAACATATTTTTTTCCGTGTACGTGCCCGATAGCGCTAGTGTCACCTCGGCGAATGCGGAACCGACGCTAGGAGTGCCCGTTGCGATGAGAATCGGCTTACGGTGGACAGAACTCCATCGGTGGTGCACCGCTTCGGTTAACCGGAGCCGTACAGGTCGTCGCCAGATAAAAAGACATGCTCGCACGCGGGGAGCGCTACGGGAGCGAAAGACCAACGAGGTTTTGGAAAACCAACGCTAAGGAAAGGAACTGGAAAACTGAAAACGTACCGGGGTTGCCGAAATTCAGCTCAAGTCCCAACTGACCGAGGAGAGGCAGTCCTCCGAGGAGCTGGCCGAGCAGCTCAAGACCGCCGAGCAGCGCTTGAATCAGAGCGAGAGTCGACGAGCGCTTTTTCCCGCAAAAAGAGCAAAGAAAAGACAAGGACGAACAGAACTAAGAGCAAGGCGAACAGCGTTAGAAAGTTTTAAGAAAACCGTAGAACGCTTAGCCTAACTCCCAACCCCCCTGCAGTACCGCCGAGAACTGAGTTTGCGAACTCGAACAGTGCACAAGAGAAAGAGCGACGCCTAACCCCGTGCACGGACGATGCATGAAGACCTGAACTTGCGACTTCAAGCACGCGCGTGAGAGTTAGAGCGACACCAGATCCCGATCGACTCGCTCGAAACTACTCGTTAACGTAAGTTAGGCGATTCAATGTAACCGAACAAGGAAAGTGCCTCGCCGGAGGGCTTACGAGCGAGCTTTACCAAGTGGCCGTGCTGCGGCGGTAAGTGCCTCTGCCGTGGAGGGCTTACGAGAGCAGGCTTAGCCGCGAGGCTGGATGCCGTGTTACGCAACTCTGAGTTTAGAAACTTGTCGAAACAAAATACGGGCAGGAAAAACCCTTAAGATTGCGGAGCCAAGAGTTCGCAAGACCGGGCAACCATCAAGTGTTACCAAAGAGAAATAGTAGTCTGAGGAGACAAGTGGTGAGAAGGACCGCAGGGGGCCGCGAGCATTCACCGCTCAATAGGTTGAACTTTACATGGCAGCCCGAGAGACTTGGACGAACTAAGGCGCGAAATTTGAGAAAAAGCGCGAAGTTAGGAAACGAAAGAGCTACACAAGGAACTGACGAAGCTGGTCGATGTTTCAAGTGCTGGTCAGCTCTCTACCGCCATCCACTGCAAGGCGAACAGTCTCGGGATCCGGAAGGAGTTTTGATCCAGCCCCGAGCACGGAGCTGGGAACCAGATTTGGAAGGCGATCAAGGTCGAAGGGATCGATCCGATCTGACAGGGGAAGAGACATCCTGCCTTTCTGAGTCGTAGTCTTCAGGGAGAATCTCCTGGTCGCTGATAGAGTTCGACATATTCGATCTGCGAGGTCCCCACGGACGGTGCCAACTGTCGACGGTTGAGATAATGATCTCAAGTCGCTAAGGTTCTTTAGAAGTGAGATAGAAGACACGCCGAACAACCACGAACAGGAGACATGGGTTTTTATCCTGGTTCAGGCCTCTCAGGAGAGATAATAGCCCTACGTCCAGCCTTTCTTATATATCAGGAGTGATTACAAGAGATGGCTTGGCGAGACGAACAAGTCTCGGCGAGATTATATTGTACAAGAAAGCAATATGCGATGATGTGCTAAGTCTAGATCTTCTGGCCCCTCTACACGTCGTAGGGGTCCTGTTTATATAGTGCAGAGCAAACCGATATACCGAGAGAATATCGGGCCGGGCTAACTACGAGATCATAACGAACTCGACATGCCAAATATATCCCGAGGTAGATAAGGCATACTCCAAGTCTTGAGGATCACGGCTCCTATTCCAATCCGGAAAACCAACGTCCGGGTCTTCACGTAGCCGTGCAGAACTCTTGTTCGAGTCGGACTCAAACACGATTCCTTGGCCGTTATGCACCGCGCCAACCAAGAAGTTCGTTTCGCATGATGCACATGGGCTCGATAGAACCTTCCAGGGAGCTGGCCCCAGTAGGTCGCTCGACGCCGCCGTCGAGCCGTGGGCCAGAATGGGCCGTGATTTTATCCCCGACACATAGGTAATCGAAGTTTCTGTTGCGGGTAACAAAATAACAAATTGACCTCTGAGAATTTCTATAAAATTTGTGTATATCCTTATAGATATGCAAAATTGAAAAGACACGGGATGTCCAACCATCCAAACCGAGGCCACCGTACATTGATTTTACGTGCGCGCGAGCAGTAAACGTAGCACAGTCCAACCCCGTTTTGTGTGGCACATAAGCCGAATTCTAGGCTTCTAGCTTGCCAGTGGCAAAACACGAAGTATGTGTGAACGGTTGAGCTGAAATGTTATGGTCTTTTTAGCAAAGAAATGATAACATTTGAGAGCCTCAAAAAACAGTTTTGAAGCTAGGAGCTGCTAGAACTATAACGTATTTATTCAATTCAGTGTTGAAAACTTTGTGAAGTGGCTCTAAAATACTTATAGTAAACGGCTTTACAAAAGCCGAAAGACGATCCATGATCCGATCAGATCAACAGAGCAGCAACAGCAGTGCACTGTACACTGCATGCACAGCTCAGGTGTATCCAAGCAGAGCAGAGGACAGAGGTGTACAGATCGATTAACTTGTCAGGCGATAAAATGGTAACTATATATGGCCATGCATTGACTTGCATAAATATTCACTGCCAGTCTGCCATCGATTATTTGATTATTCTCCCACAGTAGGGGACAGAGGGGCGAGTCGTATAAACATTAAACGTTTGTTCCCGATGCAGTACCATATATAGTACCAGTACACACGGACGGACACACCACGTACGTACATATATACGTATCGCACTGCATACGTACGGTCAGGAACACGTCCATACGTATGGTGAGATTCGTATCATATATCCAGCACGCTCTTCTTCTTCTTCTTCTTCATGCGTGCGGTGGAGAAGAGATTAACGAGACAACGGCAACCAAACGTATTATAGCGAGTGCGTACGTATATATACGACGTACGCGTATGTATGGACCGAGCGAGCGTTCAGACCGCGATGGAGTTGTCGAGCTTGAGCTCGTCGGCGGCCGGCACGGCGCCGGCGGCTGCGGCGGAAGCTCGTGCGGACGTGACGTGGTCGTGCACGCGCGCGGCCATGCCGTCGAGGCCGGCCTGCAGGCGCGCGACGAGCGCCTCCCGCGGGTGCCGCGCACGGGCTCGCACTCGAACTCCCACCGGAGCTCGCAGCCGGCGGCGGCGCCGGCGCCGGAGGGACGACGCAGAAGGTGGCGAAGAAGGCGCCGAAGCCCATGTTGTTGTCGTTCATCTCGTAGCGGAAGAGGCGGCGCGCGGGTCGTGCTCCAGGAGCGTCTCGTGGGCCCAGTCGGGGCAGCCCGTCGGCGCGCGGCGTGCCCTCGCAGTAGCGCACGCACCCCGGCGCCGGCGCCGCCGCGCCGGCTGCCAGCCGGCACGCCGCCACGCGCGGGTGCCACCGGTGGAACGCCAGGAAGTCCGACAGCAGCGCCCACGCCTCGTCCGCCGTCGCCGCCGCCACCGGCGACACCACCCGCCCCTCCCACTCCCACGCCGCCGCCTCGAGCAGCGGGGGCTCGCCGCCGGCGACGGCCACGTTCATCGACGACGACGACTCCGCCATGGACGCACACTCACCAGTCACCCCCTATACACTACGTTATTACGTTAAGCTATACGTGTCGAGTATGTTGTTTGGAGCAAGGCAATTTATAGGTGTCCACGCGTGGGCGTGGCTGTGTTCGGGTTCGGGTTCGGGTTGGGTTTAGGTTCAGGTCATCGGAAAAAGCGTGCATGCGTACGTGCGTGTACTTGCGCAGCTCGGAAATTGTACGGTGCAAACACTCGAGCTGGGCTACTAGTGTAGAGACTTTTGTTTCCGTTTCCGCATGACAGGGACGTTCAGCTCCGTACGGGCCGCAGTTGTCTTAAGACCCCAAACACCGTTCAAGCTAGCTACCATGTGCTGGAGGACCGAGGCACGCTCGAACCTATTTTTAAGCTTTTCAAAAGAAATAAAAAATTATTACCATTCATTTTATCCGATCAATTTGCAAGAGTGGACGACCGTATACAACGGTATCTTTTCGGGGTCATGTTTTTCTTAGCGAAGAGATTTTGATCTCTTAAAATGCTCTAACATATTCTTTTCGTTGTTCTCTTCAAAAGAAATTTCTATGTGTTTTTTCTTTAAATATAAATTTTCTTTGTTTTTTCACGAATTTTTCAACAGCATGGTGTTGAAAATGGTGAAAAATGAAATGAAATGGAGAGAAAATGGAGCAGACGAGGGGTGGGCATAGGTTTTTTACCCCAAGAAAACCGATTGCTCAAAATCAGGTTTCTCAGGTCAGACCAATTTTTCCCTAGGTTAAAAATATCAGTTTTGAAATTTGAACAAACATATAAAATAGAGTTAAAAGTTACACTACGTACGCAGCAAAGCATTCATAGCTCACAAGGTAGTTTCAAAGAGTAGAAGTTCACGTCGCATGATAAATTCTTGGGCTGTCTCCAACAGGCTCCCATAAAGCACTCTCTACTCCAAAATAGAGGAGGGATTCTTTCCCATGTGTTCCAACAACATTCCCTATTCCGTTATCTAAAATAGAGAATTTCTCTTCATTTCCTTATATGTAGGGATTCACTATTCTTCCTCTGTACAATTCTCCATATAGAGAACGCTGTTGAAAATGAGAGAAACATATGTAGAGAATTTTATTAAAGGAAGCATGTATATGAGGCTATGAGGGACCGAATTTAGGGATTACCGTTGGAGATAGCCTTAACTGGTTCTTTTTACCGAACATTTTGGTTTTTTTAGAACTCAAATTTGAAATTTGGAAAATCGGACGAAGAAATAACTCAAACCTTCCTCTTTTTTTCAGTGAGATTGGTTTTCTCGGTTCCCACCGATTTTTTCGCAACTGAAAAACATAGCCCCAATGGACCGCAGGGAGTTAATGGACACATGCGCGCCATGCCGTGGGGTTGACCATGCCGGCCTCGGCTGCGCAGTGCAGCAGGAGGAGGAGGAGGAGATGGGCCAGTGCAGGAGGAGGCGATGATCATATCGGTGGCGACGTCGCGAGGATGAGAAATGAATGGGGGTCCTGCCCGTAGCGATCGATCGAGCGGTGATGGCGGCCGCTGCGATTGTGCCACATATCCAACCAGCCAGCGAGGTAGATGTGCGCATTGATGGCGGCATTCAATCCCCCCGGCCGTGGACATGATGTAGCCTGCCGCCGGCCGGTGGCGCCGCCCGCCCGGCCGCCATCTGCCCAGTCCCAGCCAGGTCCCGGCCATGGGCAGCCGGCAGCTAGCGACTGTGCCTCGTCAGTCGCAGGGGCTCGTACTCGTGCTCGTACACTGCTGGCCAGCTAGCTCCAGCCTCCAGCTAGAAGAGCTCGCCTCCATGGCTGGGTAAAAAACTAAATGGCCGCTGCTAGCTAGCCGATGATGTTCTAATGGATAACTAGATTCAGGGTCTGTTTGTTTCGCCGCCGCAGCCGGCCACGCCGCCGCAGCTACGGCACGCCACAATTTCTCGGCGTTTGTTTGGTTGGCGCCACAATGTCTGGCATGCCACAGCTGCTCAGCCTCGCTCACGTTCATTTCTCTCGCGTAAGCGTGCCTACGGTGCGGCGCTCGTTTTGCTCGCCACAACCTGCGGCGCAGCCGCAACTCGGCGTGGCGTGGGCCGGCTGTAACCAAACAGCCCCTCACATTCTTATTGTTTCGAGTAGTTTTATGTATTCAAGGGTTTTATGTGAGTTTGCTAAAGTTTAATATAAATTTCACGTAGTTTCGTGTAATTTCATAAAATGTTTCGTATAGTTTCGTAGTGACGTTGTCATCGTCGTGTATGCTGATTTTGTCACTTCATTTCAGTTCATCCGTTACAAAACGGTCATCCGTTGGCTAGAATTACGGAAACTAAAAGTGTTTGGTGCAGCCAAATTATCGTAAATTTGAACAAAATTCATGCTTCGACTTCTCGAAGCCGAAGCTTGTTGGACTTTGACAAGCTTTTGTTTCGGCTTGAATTTAACTAATTCCTGTCAACCTGCATGGCCGGCCGCGATGCCAGGCATGGAGGAGCACTTGGCCAGCGGCATCCATCAGGGCCAGGCCGCGTTTGATTCGCTGCGGCCCAACGCTCGTGATCGCTCAGGTCGGCTCCCACCATGCATGGCTTGTCGCCTGCAGCGGCCACGCACTGCATGCACATGCAGGCCCTGTGTGTCCGCGCCATCTCATCATCACTTCGATCATCAGCGACTGAAAACATTTTCTCCCTTAAAAAACTTCTTTTGGTGGCCTCGAAATAGAGATAAAAATGATACGGATAAATTTCGACCGTCTGAACCAATTTGGACAACGAATTGGATAGTAATATGGATATTTGAATGTTTTTAGATGGATGCAGTATGAATACAAATTACCCGAATTTTTTTTGGCTAATATCCGATGAATATTATCCGTACGTGAAAGTCTATTTGTAAACCATCTCCATTATACTTCTCCAGTTATCTCGACCCACACTTTCGATCTTGAAGCCTTGCACGACACACGTATATTGTTATTGCACGCCTATCCTAATATAAATGACTAGCACATGACTACGAGTTATGTATGATTTTATAAATCTCTTTTCTTTGGCGAGCACAACACTCACCGGTGCCATATATGATTATGAGCCATGAAGTTGATGCGTAATAAGTGATTACTATATGTGTTTTTATATAGTAATTTCTCTAGTATATGTTGTCGCTATTCTCAAAGAGGGAGTATCCATATCCGATCCAGGTGTCGTACGTCAAAGTAGCACGTCAGCTGTGTGGACATGACCAAAAATATCTAGGTGAAAAATTTACACTTGGAAGACGCTCGGGCTTTCAAGATAAGGCTATTGGAAGGGGATAGTGTACTTCCCATAAATTGGAGGCGATAGACTGATGTAGCCGAGAAAATTCTAGACTGATCGAACCTCCAGATAGTCTAGTCTGGTTGTCATGGCAACAAATGAACTTGGGAAATGAGCCTCCATTGCTGGATGAAATGTAGGGTCGTCGAGAGGATGAATAGTGGATGTAGATCCAAAAGCCAGTTGTTTTTCGTGAGTGTGTCCTTAACTAATCTGGTTTCCTAGTTGAAGTGACGAAGAGCAACCGAACGATAACCTTAGGCGACCTGCCTGAAGAGCCAGATGTCAAGATAGAAGGATATGGAGTTGCCATCACCAACAGATATTTATATAGTGACCATTTGAAGAAAGTGAACTTCGGCGAAGCCACATGGGGTGTTGGTGCCTATCTACAGTCTGGAGCTAGAGGTTGTGTTGATCTAGAGCTACCGAAATCTTATAGCTCGCACAAAATAGGTCAAGTTTGGGTCACCCAGGTCACCTTGTTCAACTAGAGAGAAGATTTATTCTATTTTATTCGGCAATGCCCGTTGTTCGCAAAGTTAGAGCCCTTCCAAAGTTGGGCCCTCCTGATGCTATCGTTTTGCTTTAGGGCAGACAGTGGTGCGATAACAATTGAGTGGATGTAGGTGGGCATGGCTAAGTGGACCAATTTGAGTAGGGTCAGCTAGCTGCCCTTTGACATCAACATACCTTTCCAGCCAGCTAGGGAAGTACATCAAGGGATTTTGTTCACGGGCAGATGGAAGCGCGTGTATCAAACCCTCTTAATAAAAAGAGGGAGGCCAAGATATTGCATGGGAAACATCCATATGAGGTCTAAGTCCATTGCATCGCATCTAATTGGCAGAACCCAACTTTTAGAGAAGTTGGTGTGCAGTTCAGTGATATCCCCCCAAAACTAAGAATGCACACTAGAGCATCGATCTCTGCTCCTAATTGGGGCAATGAAAATGACTGCATCATCAACATAGTGATATGCAGAGTTTAGCTCGCACCACAAATGGGGGAGAAGATATTGGCCTCTGTGGCTAGCTCAAGTAGCCTATGGAAAGGTTGATGGCAAGATCGAAGAGGGAGGGGAAGAGCGGGTCCTCTTGACGAAGAACTTCACGGTGATGTATGTGGTCCCCTAGGGAACCGTTCATCAGCACCTTGGAGAAGGAGGATGCTAGAATAAGGGAGATACAGTCCCTCCATCTGACCCCAAAGCCACGTGCGAAGGTTCTCCAACATGTAGGCTAGTAAACACAGTCAAAAGGCTTTGGCGAGGTCGAGCTTAACTTAAAGCATGCGGTGTTGGATCTATGGAAGGATTTAGATTTGTTTTGGATGAACAAGAAGTTACCTTAAATGTTTCTCTTCTTGATGAAAACGCTCTAACATGGAGAGTTCAGGACATCCATGAAGCCGGTGAGGCAGTAGGACAACAACTTGTTGAATAGTTTCTAGAAGTTGAGAACGAGGCTTATGGGTCTATAGCCGGAAGTGGTTAAGGGGTCTTTCTTTTTTGGAGGATGGACGATGTGAGCATTATTTAGGGCTTGCAGGCCAGATCGGACATTTCACATGGTCCTTCTTCAAAACCTGTTTGAGTTCGTCCAAGGTGAACTATGTGTCAAGCTAGGAGAGGTCCATAATAGGCAGATTGAGTTGTGTCCAGTCAAAAGAATGTGCGCCACCCTGGGTGAGAGCAGCTTCCTTGAGGATATTGTTGATGTGGTGATGGAGAATATTGGTCTTGTTATCATTTTCATTGCGGGAGGCTTGCAAGCTAAACAAAATTCTAATGAAATTCTTACAACATCTGGCATTAGCTCTGAGGTGGAAGTACTTTGCGTTGCTGAGTAGCAGGCGCCTACTTTTTGAGCCAGACAACTACATTCTTTTGTCAGTCTACCTTTTCGGTTTGGTGACTATTTTTTCAGTTAGTCTATACCATTTTTTACTTAGTTTTGTAGTAAAAATTTAGTTATTTTGTACTTAAAAACTTTTTATATATATATATATATATATATATATATATATATATATATATATATATATATATATATATATATATATATATATATATATGTGTGTGTGTATGCTTACATTAATTTTTGAACATTTTATTGATCAATGATTGTTTCTAGATAAAAATCTAATTTGTAAGTGTTTTAGATTAACTATCTTTAAATATTTTGGTTAACTTCTAGGTTTTGTTTTTTTATTTTCTACTATTATTTATTGAACATGTGAATGCTATAAATCTTAAAAACGACGTACACAAAGGTCCTGTTCTTTTCAGCTTAACAGTTTAATGACTTATCTACGTTTTAAAAAGATATATGTTTTGAGTTTTTTAATTCTTTTTTTGGCTGTTTTGAAGGTAGTTTCTAACGCTTTAAAAAGTAAGTCAAACGAAATGGATCCGAATATCGAGACTACCTCGGTAAGCTCTCGAAGTTCAGTCATTTCAGCCATGCATTCAGCAGTTTATCCGTTCAGATCAGCTCAAAAATCAAAATAACAATACCTAAATCAGCCTGAACTAAAAGAAAGATAGATCAACTGATTTATTGGAGGTACGGGGCTAGGAACGGCTATCGAACCGGCCGTGCGTTGCACTTCTGCAGTGCAAGAAGGGAGAAACAGTCGCGTTGGTGTACTGTGCACAGACACGATCAGCGAATGGGCGGCGACGCTGACGCAGCGGCGGCGGCGCCGCCGGAGAGCAGAAACCGATGGAACACAGCCGTAGCATGGCATACATGCCGTGGTGCCGCCGCACGCATCGGCCAATGCCAAGGCGCCGAACAGTGCAGGGTGCAGAGCTCGCACAGCGCCGTGTGTACCCTGCAGATGATCGATCTGTCCCTGACCGCCGCGCCCAGTGGCCGTATTTGCTCTGAAATGACACCGTCTTTTCCCAGGCCGATCGCTCGTACCTAGAGTAACACTGTTCAACTATCCGCAACAGTTTTTGATGTCCGTACCGTTTCAGAAAATGTACATGACAAATTTATGGCTCTCTTCCGTTCGCATTATGGTACTATTTTGATTCGGTTTGTAAAAAATGTTATTTTTATTTAAGCCATTCGCGGTAACATTTTGTAATATTTTTTGGTGCCTTCGTGGAGTTTATCTGAAAGATTTCAAAAATATGTTTAAATGAATTTTTTAGCCCCTTTGAGTTTCTTTTCAAAGACCTTTAACTTTTTTTAACTACAACCAAAACTAAATCACAAACGCAAATCAAAGAGGGCCTATGTGTATTATTTTAGACATCAACACCGGAAGGCCTCTTTGACTATTTTACAAAATCAGTGAAGTTATAATATTGCTAAACTATTTTTCGACATTAATCTACATATGAGTGTGATTTTTATATGCTCGGTCTAAATATAGTTTGAAACAAATTAATCTTAAGTTTTTAAAATTTGACTGGATGTATACTAGCCAAATATTTGTGGCCGGATTAGTTGGTATATGCCACAAATGTCACCGTGAACATGATACATATAGAAAAAATTACCAATTTGGTCACACAATTTTTGTCGCTGCCACATTTTGCCCACTAAACTCCAAAATAGCCTGGTTCTCACAATGTGAAAACCGAGCTATTTAGTCCATTGACTAGTCAACATGTCATGGTTTCGGACCAATTTAGTTTGGTTGACATGGCGTTCGCATAAGTGTTTTTGGGTAATTTAAATTGTTGCGGCATCCATGTATAAGGAGGAGGGTGACAACGATGGGGGAGGATTGATGGAAATTGCCGACACGGTGGAGCTCGAGAATCAATGGATCATGAGATAGAGTGGGGAGAGGAGGGTTGCACCGATGGGGAAGAAGTGGTGGCATAGGTGGGGAGGACGGCGGCATCAATCGGGTGGAATGAGGAGGGTTGCGTCTGTGCGGAGGAAAGGGTGGCACTAGTGGAAAGGAGCACTTCATCGGTGAGGTCCGACAGGTTGGAGACGTCAATAGGGCATCTACGGCTAGGACGACGACGGCAAGGTACAAGTCGTTCAGATGTGGCAGCAATGATCCGATGGTCATGGCTGGGGGCAGGTCAATGTGGCGTACTAATGGGAAAAAAAAAGGCAAAGCCATTGAAGGGGAGGATGACACCACGGGGGGGAGGGGCGTGCACAGTGGGTGTGAGGAGGGAGGACAGCACATTTCTAACACATCAGCGAAAGCCGCTTACGAAGATGTCACGTCAATCAAGCCAGTCTTAAACCACCTTACTTGTCAAATAGTCAGTTTTGCATAATTACAGAACCAGTTTAGCCTAGTTTTATAGCTTAATTAGGGATGCAAATGGATTGGCCCTCCCTAATTTATTTATTTGTACTAAATAGATCAGGAATCAAGTTTTTAGTATAAACAAATGAACTAGAGAGGGTCAAAGATGACCCTAGGGCTGGTCCATTTGCATCCCTAAGCTTAAGTATAAAAAGGGGGTGAGTAGACAAGTTTGATCAAACCCTACTTTTTCGACACTCATATAAGCATCTGACCATTATCAGAGAAACATGTCACGGATACGATCCTACAACGAAACCGACCAACCAGTCAGCAATTGTAAACGGAGAAAGCATGCAATTAGTAGTCAGAAACCAACCCACATAACCACCAACGATCGTACGGTTAAAATGGAAACTGAAACTAATAAGCAAATGAATTAGAAGTCGATCGCGATCGAGGTGGCAGCGACGTTACAGTTGTGCTTTCCTTTCGGCACAGGTACTGGTATGCGTCCGTCCTCTAGCAGCAGGGAGCGTTCGCCCGCCCATACGGATCCGGGGGATGCATAGAAACCCATTCCACTGTCACTGGAGGATCCTCCTCTTATTCTTAATTTAAGCTGTGTATCTAGATGACAGGGATGCACAGAGCAATTAGCAGTCGATCGTCTCGTTGCAGCATCCCTTTCCGTCGAAAAGCACAGCTCGTTATTAATCTTGGAAAAGGAAAGGTAAAGAACGAGCTTGTTTTGGGATTATATATGTCTATTAGCTAGGTGCCTAGGTTGATGATCTTCACAACATGGTGCTAGATACGTGCACACCTGACCATGCTCACCATATGCGCGCAGCGGTACAAAACTGGGGGAAAAAGAAAAGAAAAATACCTTGCTTGTCATTGTGCAAGGTCGTCTAATAACCTGCATGTGTCATTGGTGAAAACTTGTATCTTTTTATTTAAACTATGTAAGTATTTTAAAAGTCCTCGATAAAACACGGGGTTATTTAAGTATGCAACAATTTGAATGTACAATTGTTCTAAGTATTTTAACAATAAAATTAACATAAAAGTTTTGTAAAAATACTGAATATATATATCGGAAGTATCACATATCTTATAGCGCTATGACTTTTCAGAATCTTTTAGTATGTTTACCTAGCTTAAATAAAAAAATGGAAGTTTTAAACAATAGCATACAAGATAAATATTAGAGCCATTGTGGTGGCAAATAAGAAAAATACGACTAAACGAGGTGGGGCATAAGGGGTATCGACTATGCAATGGTATACAAAAAGTTGTCCCAAAAAGCCTTTGCTAGAAATAAGGGAAACGCCAGGAGCCGGGCTCCCGTGCTGCGGCCCGGCCCGCGTGAGCGGCGTGAGGGAGATATGGATTGCTGCATGCACATGCAAGTGGGGCCCACGGGTATTTTATTTTTTTGGCGTCCATAATTTTTGACTGGGTACTCCAATCCACAAACCGTTTGCGCTAACGTGTTCCTCGTAATTTTACGAACAAAACAAGATATATGTTGCCATATAACTCCTCAAACTTATCTGGTGAAACTTGGGGTTCACCTACTGAAACTTGAGTTTCGCCTAGTAAAACTTGGGTTTCATACTCGTAAAACTTTGCCGAATTGTCAAGTTTCATCAGGTTTCATCCAAGTTTTTTCAAGTTTCTTTAAGTTTCATCAGGTTAATTCAAGTTTCATTAAGTTTCAACAGGTTTCATCCAAGTTTCATCAAGTTACATCGAAGTTTCATCAGGTTTCATCAGAACACAACCAAGTTTCATTAAAACACGGCCAAGTTTCGCTAGTATAAATGTAAGTTTCATAAGTGCCTTCTCCTAGTTCACATCAAAAAAATGAAAAAGTGAAAAAATTCAAAAAGTATTTAAAATGGGTTGCTCTTGATTTTAGAAGAATTATGAAATTTATTTCACGCATTTTGGACACTGTTTGAATTTTGCATAAAAATCGGAAGTTTAATTGAAAATTTGATCTAAGGCATGCCAGTTATCTAGTCGCTGCCAGTTATCTAGTCGCTGGACGTGGGCGCACGGCATCGCGTAGGATTGGCTCGGTAGCGTAGGATCCGACGACTAGCTAGCGCCCAGCAACGTGCGCGTGGGGCGTTGCGCATGCATCCGTCGGATCGGCGCGGTGTCCGTCGGATCGACGGCCTGGGCACGTCCGGACCGAGCGCCAGGCGTCTGGCGCTGCCCAAGAAATAATTGTATTTTTGCCATGAAGATTCATGCTCTACCGACGTTGACAACGGCAGCGACAATGGCAACAGCCAGTGGATTAGGATTCATTGTGTCTCCGGCTGGTGGTTTTGGTGGGCGTTGTGAGATGTTATCAGCATGTACTCAGCTGTGGAATTGTTAAGAGAAGTGCATGGTGTTGGATGTTGGATTAACAAGAACAAAGGCAAAAGAAATTAGATAGGTGTAAAGAAAGAAGAAGAGGATAGGTGGCTCATCGAAGTGAAAGAGGGTTGCATATTATGTGGGATTTGTCATATAAAGTAGTTTCGATGGCGGTGAGAAGTGGCAACATTGATGATGTTAGCGCGTGGGAGATGATTTAGGCTTAGATTTTGAAGGAAGAAATTTTATATTGCAGGAGAAAAGATCATTGAAAAAATGTTGGTTGTGTTTTTGAAGAAAACCATTTGAATGTGAAATAAATGAAGATCTCAAAGATACAAGTCTTTTCTTGAAGCATTCGACTCAATTGTATGTGATTTGAGACACGTATTTGTCTCTCCCCTTTACTATTGTATTTTGCAAAAAAAAAATGATTTTTCTATTGAATTCTTGCATAGGATCATTTTCGATCCTTCTCTTCATCTCTCTTCTCACCCTATATTTGGCCCATAGGATCCTCATGTCATCTTGTGGCCATGGCTATGGCCACAATTAGGGGGGGCATGAAAAAGACGACAGCATGGTGGTGCTCTGGTCTAGAAAGCATCATGGTTAGGGTTGGGGAAAGGAGGGAGCTACTGTTTCGAAAGTGGAGAGAGAGTAGATGGAGCGGGAGAGAGGATCTTGATTTACGGTGTCCTAGAGCCAAAATTACATAATTATTAACTAGGATTGAAATTAAACAGCTTTTAACTATGGTTTCGAAAAACCGAAACTGATAATAACCACGTCCAGATTTGAAATGTCCACAAGTGAATTCGATATTTTGAGAAAAACAGGGTCAACAAGTACTCAAAGCGTTAGAAAAGATAACTTTAAATAGCCTGTCTTGAACAGGCCAGCCCGTACACTGCATTCCATGCATCCTATTCGCCATTGTTGCAACCGAAGGAAAAGAAGGCGAAATCATTGTACCTGACTACCAGTATCCCGCTCCTCCTTTTCATCGTATCTACAAATGTCAATGCAGGCACACTAACGATGAATTTTCAGGTGACAGCACCGTACTCCGTTGGCCTCCCCATTCACATTCACTCGTAAAAGCGGATCGGGGTCAGCGCTTGTACCTCTCCGCCTCTAAAAGAGCCTCTTCCGATTAGCGGTTCTTTCGGTTTGGTTCATAAAATTTGTCATTCTTATACATACCATTTATAGTGAGTAGTGACATTCTAAATTTTTTAAAAGTTTTTATAAATCTACTATCTATCTATATAAAGCAGAGTTAAATGGATTAATCCTAAAATTCTAGAAATTCTCACGTTAATCGAAAAATAGTATAAATTCTCACGTTAATCATAGGAAAAAGAAAAAAATATATATCGTTGAATATGAATATTATTATGTAAATCTAGCAGTCAATATTAACCTCTATCTGATTTATTATCTATATCTTAACACAAATCTAACCTCGCAAACGTGCAGGTCATCTTACTCGTTTTTTTCTTAAATATCTCAAAAAAAAATTTAATAAAATTTCTTTCTCTTTTCAATTTTTTTTGAAAGACTCTCGATCTTTTTCAACTGTAACAAAGATAAAATCACAACCGCGAATCAAAGAAAACAAAGTAATCATCTGATATTTTTCTGTTTCTTCGTCTTCGTCCTCGTTCCCCCCTTCCCCGATTGGCCACTGGATTGGATGGACGCGACGGCAACGTGGCCGGCGCAAGGCTTGACGGCGATCGATCGGGTGCAGTTACACTCCCGCGTCGAGGGGGTGCGACCGATCGAGACCGTGTCGCGCTCGATCGATCGATCCTTGGGCGAGGTGATCTCTGTAGCTGAATAGCCTCACTGGCTGACTGCTCCGGTGTAACCAGTAACCGCCTGACGTACGTACGGCCTTGATGGCCCTGGTGTACGGCGTGTCTGCGGCTGCCGTCGTGCGTGCGTGCTCATCGATCGCCGCTTTCAATCTCCGGTGAGAGATGGCGTGTCCGGTACGTGTGCGGAGCTCGTTGATTTAGGGTGTAAATGAAGCTCGATTATCGTTTCTTCAAATGTTGGTCAGATGTACGTCCTGTTTTGTGCTGGTGCGTGGCAGTCACACAATCTTAGGGCAAACTCTTGTCCACCTGTAGTGTCCGTTGTTGCTGGATATTGGTGGAGCAGGAAATAAGCACAAAACCATCCATTCCGGTTCTACATTTGTTTGAATAAAACGTGCCTATGCACCCAGGATTGAGCCCGGATGCCCATACTGTTTAGTTCAGCTTAAAAGGTATGATACGTTGTAATATACAAATTATGAACTAATTAATAAAAATGGGTTTGAAAGTTTTCTAAAAAATATTGTGGTTGATGTCAGATCTGTCACGACCCCCTGCGTCTCTACATGAAATCCGGCACCATGATCTAATACTAGACCCAGACTAGTTTCTCATGATGGACAATTCAATGACTATCATCGCTGGCATTCCATTATTATACCAAAATAATGAAGTATTACAAGGTAGCATCATATGCTATTACAGTAAAATAGATATTGTCAAATATTAAGAACGAATAAAAAAACATTAGAGCAGTAACAGCCTTCAGCGACGATATCCAATCAATTGACCCGGACATCAGCAGCTAGTCCTGCACACCTGAGTTCGGACCCTGCTGGTCCTGATCAGACTTGCAACCTAAATAATAAAATTATCCGCGATAGATAAGTACGCGGCTACCCAGCAAGCTATCCTTAACAAATGTATGCAGTGCCAAAGATCGGGGGAATCGGCTATTTTACGCAAAACCTATTTATTAATCAAGTTTTAGCAAAAGCTATAATTTTGTTGAATGCATGAATTCTTGAGATAATACCAACAATCATCAAACAAAGGTGTGTCATTACACCAGGCCAGTCCCAGCCTATTCTAGTCAAGTTCAATTATTAAAAAGGTGAATCAACATGTGCAAACCTCTCACCCCTCTATGACCGTTGACACGGCTATCATGATAGTTTTAACTCTGTAGAGTGTGTATAAGTTTTCTCACAAGCCCTGTCTCATCCAGTAGGAGATACAAGACTTTACCAGCCTACTACGCCCACCACTTCACCTGCCCTTTCATTTGGTTTTCCTCGGCCCCGCCGATGTCCGCTGCGGTAGGGCGCCTATTACTTCCGGACACCATCCGTGGGGTCGTTCCCCAATTAAACCATTCGGTCTCAGGGACGCACCTACCTCTCAGGGAAGATTGCAAGCCTCCCCTAGTGCAAAAGTGACGAAACGTAACCGGACAGCTTACGAGCAAGTGGTTATTGGGTTTCGTAGTGTACTAAGCCAGGGCTAAAGCATAAGTGGTTGTACGGTAAGGTTTGGTCTAGCAATACACAAGCTTGAGTCCTTATTAGAGCAGACCCTCGAATCTCCACCACAGTCCCGAAACCAACACTATCGGGTCTCCCCTAAGCAATCTATACTAGTTTTAATTGTTTAGGTTTAACCAAAACACCATCACGAAGCATTCTCCCCACAAAGGCACATTTTATAATGAATCCCAATGCAATCCTAACATCTAGTCAAAAGATAGGCTAAGGAACGGTAAAGGGGTTCATCAAATGAGGTCTAGTCATGCTAGTAAATGACTAACATGAATAAGGCACACACACTATTCTAATATGCATGCAAAGGTGAAATGCGAAAAGTAAAGACGATTAAGCCCCTACGTCCAAAGATTGTTTCCCTAAATCATAGCCTCGAGCACCTACTTTTGGACGGATGGAGATATTAAAACATAGGACAGGAATATGCAAACAACTAGTGCTTACCTGGCAGCGATCGGCCTCGCAACGAATCATCGACGTTAATGATCAACCTTATTCGTGGCGACATCTCGTTACGAAGTCCACACCTCCACGTCCTCCCAAGAGGTTGTCGGCATCCACGGCTCTGCATCATTGGTGGTATCTCAGTCCAAAGTCTGAGTCTTGACGATCCTACGCGAATTCGTTAGGGTGTACGGATCCGGTTTCACCGGCAACGTTCTGACCTGAGCCTTGATCCTAACCATCTTCCGATAATTTGTCGACACTCACGATTCCGGTAAAAATACCGATACAATCTACACGCAAATCGAGATGCACACAAATAAACAATAGCAAATAAATTAAATAAAAATATTAAATAGTTATTGGCAATGGTGCCTCGGTCTTCAAAACACGCACTAGATTTTCACGATTCCCGATCAGAATAATTTTCTCCTCAATAGTGTCACTTGGCGCCCACCTCACGAAGTCGGCGACGTCGACACGCAAAACAAGGCACTCGCGAAAAGGCTGCTGCAAACAAAATTCAGAAAAATACGAAATAATTACTGTAGGTAGAATAAAATAGTAGAAGGTTAGGAAAATTGGTTTGGAGTGAAATAGAGTTACTGTTTGGGAGATAGAAATTAGAGATAGTACACTATTCACATGAGCAGTACTAATTAATCAACCAAGCCGATTGGTAAAAGGGGGATCGAGGTGCACAGATGTGCTTGTCCTCTCCTCACATACATGTGAACGCATGGCAGAGAGAGACAGCTGGTGAGAGGGCGGCGGCCTTGGTGGGCGGCTCCTCCGGTGAGGTCCGGCGAGATCCCCCGGCCCCGGCGGCGGCGCTCCGGGGAGGGACTCAAGCGGCGGCAGGTACCTCTGCAGGCGGTGGTGCAGAACAGGGCGGCGGCTGCAGCTCCATGGGACAAGGGCGGCGGAACGGCTCGGCCTGGGAGCGACTGTGGGATGGGGTGGTGCGGCTCGGCCTGGGAGCAGGGCGCGGCTAGGGCGGCAAGGGTCGGTGTTGGCGGCGGTGCTGAGGCAAGATGCGGCGGCACCCGGGGCGGCGCCTGGGCATGGGTGCGTCGGCCCAGGTGAATGCCAGCGCAACGGCGACTTCATTGGGGAGGCAAGGGCAGAGTTAGTGGGGCGGCTCCACGGGACAGGGGCGACACCCCCAAGGGAGCAGGGCGACGACGGCGCCATGGGCAGGCTCGGTAGGAGAGAAGGCAGGGCAGGGCGACGGCGGCGGGTTGAGCAGCTTGGCCGGTGGCGACGTGGCACACAGGGGGCGGCGTGGAGGTGAGGACGGCTGAGATGGGATTAGGTTTAGGTTAAACTCATATGGGGTTTTTATAGCGCGGGGAGACGGGCTTTGGGCTTGAGTTCAATTGGGCTTGATTTGGGCACAAGTCGAACAGGATATAGACTTGCCTGAGCTGGCGTGGTCGGCCAGGAAGATGGAGAGACGACCGGCTCGACAAGGGTTCAGAGCAAGGGTCGGTCGAAGGGTTGTGATGGACTGTTAGCTCGACCGAGAGAAACGGAGGTTCGATCCGTGCTAGGGTTTTGATCGAGACAATGGTCAGTTCAACCGAGGCTAAGAGGAAGATGGGTCGTAGGGTCGCAGGGGAGTTTGACTCGGTTGCGATAGGTAGGTGTTCAACTGGCTAGGGTTGAAAGGGAAATCTGTTGAAATTAGGGTTTTGATCGAGGGTCGGGCTAGGGTTTCAATCGAGAGAGAGAGCTAGGGTTTCAGTCATGGACGAGTCGAGAGGAAGAATGAGAGAGATTTGGTCGGGTTATGATAAGGAGATGGTTCGAGTTTCAATTGGACATGGAGTCCAAGCCAGAGGGGTTAGATCGACATGACATGGGCTGAGTGGCTAGCTTGACCAGGGTAACAAGAGGGGTTGATCGGGGTTTAGGGTTCCAATCGAGAGAGAAAGAGAAAAGTCGACTCGACCTAGAGTTTAGGGTTTCGGTCGAGCAAAGATAAATGGAAAGGGTATGGGAAAAATGGGGAAAGAGCTTTTGTATGTAAATTTGTAATTTTATAAATTGTAATTTATAACAAAAATAATTAATAAAATATATTCTTATATGTAAATAATTGTTTGCAAATTTAGGGTTTTTTCATATAGAAAAATAATAAATTAACTTTAAATTTTAAATTGGCTTTTCTTTTTTAAAAGAAAACTTGGGACATTCTAATAATTTTATTAGGATGTCACAAGATCTTACTGTTTGTGATCTTAAAATTAAACCGAGTCTTAGCCTAAGAAAGATCACCAATTTATGCGGAATGAAGTAAACTGATCAGAATTCATATCGAAGCCATTAATGCCAAGTAGTCGATCTGTCGATGACGAACTTGAGGGAACTGATGACCCTCTGAACACCACCTAAATCGACATAGGACTGTCCTTCGGATCCCTCCTAGGGCGCTAATGATTGGGGAATTTTAAGGGTGAATGGTCTGTGTGAGATCGTCACCTCTCACACAGTCGGCTGCTCTTTAAATATTGCGCTGGTGAGTTTTGGGGGTAGGTCCAAATGGGAAAGGATCGCCTTCGATCATGGCACATTAATTAGGTCAATAATTTGGAAACCCACGTGGAGCTTTTTGGGAAAGTGACGTAATTTAGGGGACAATGTTACAGAAGGTTTGGTGGAGTCGTCCACGTTTAAACGCCTGAGATCAGCCAGCGGTCTAATCCAACATGCCCACCATCTTACTTGCGTTCGCTAAAAATGGTGAAGCAGGACGGGATAACAAGCCTCTATGCATGCCCCTTCAATGGCCTCTCCATAGTCGTTGAGCGGTATAGCGACAGAGAGAGACCAGCTACACTTTGGGCCTTTTCTTTTCAGCGTATCGTTGCGTTGGTGTAATACTGTAGCAAATTTAAGAGCCCTCGAAAAGAGGTCTAAAGATTATAAAAAAAAATTTAAAAATAGTTTTAACATCTTTGGAAGGACTACTAAAAAAACACGAAAAAAATCGTTACAAATTATCACAACATATAGGCTATATAAAAATAACAAAATTTGCTACAGTAATACACAGCGGTACGATACGCTGAAAAGAACAAGGCCTTGGTGTAGCAGGGCTAGCTAGCTATACCTGGCAAGTCGACGATGTAATTGCTGGTGGTGTTGTTAGCCCAGTGTTGAGGGGAAGGACGTAGTGGCAACTATCCCACCGTAGACAGTTCAAATGTTGTGATGATCTAGGCTGATTAGAACTGAGGTTAGGATTAAAATTTTATACGAAGATTTGAAATACTATGTGAAGTGTTAATACATTGCAAAACATGATTCAAGCTAGAACTTGAATGGCGGAATTGCATATTCAACCATAGCTCAGTTAGGAGTTCACCCTGAAAGTTCATAAGAAAAACTCTTATGAAATGTTAGCATTGTCGTATAGAAGTCGGCATCTGGCATATAGAAGTTGGCATTGCATTTTGACTCATTTACAATTATCGACGTAAATTCATTGTGGCCGATTAATCAATTCTCACTGTGAACGCACCTCTTCAGAATGGTTGGCCATTATTTGGAGAGTCGTAGAGAGATTGAGCAGGAGAGAGCTGGGCCTCGCTGGGCTTCTCTGAGGCCCGAAAGGCCACGCCCATCTTCGGCGACGGCCCACAAGAAGCCCGTTCTGAGCCCAGCCTCTCGGCCGAGGCTACATGACGCAGCCAGCGCCGCGCCCAGCGAGCAGTCGACACGATCACCCAGGCGATTCGCCGATTCCTCCTGTGCTTCGCCGGTGGACAGCAGATGCAGCACAAGCCCTTTTCTTCTTGGGCATATTCCCCGGGAAGATGCCATCGTACGTTGCATGCATGGCGACGATCTCCGGCCACCGACCAGCCATGGCCCTCAGGAGACGGCAGCGGCCAAGTGCTCCGGCTTTCTCGGCAGCGGCGGCGGCGACCCCTCGGCCCTCGCCGGCCGGCCATCCACCACGTGAGGGAAGCAGGCATGGTAGGCTCCGTGATCTGGAGGCCCCTGCATTATTGGAACCCGGCCGGCCAACTCGATCCACCATGGCTGGCCGGCGCCTTTGCGATCTCTAGCTCTCCCCAGTCCCCACCCACACATGCATGCACACCAACGTACGTACGGCTGCAAGTACGTACCACGGACGACCGATCCATCACTGATCATGTGCTCTTTGCATGATCAAATGGAGCTAGCTAGCTCTCATGCTGTTGCTTGGAAGCTGGATCGAGCCACTGAGCTATGAACATTCATGAAATTTTACAGTCGATCGGTACGGTTGTGTGTGTGCGCGCGCGCGCGTGTGTAGAGATACAGAGGTTGTGCATGTACATGCATACTCATTGCTCAATGCCATTCAATGCCATTATATTGAGCTAAGCTATATATGAACACTCAATGAATCCATCAGATTTAGAGGTTCTGTGTTACTTGTGTATGTGTATGTACAGGAA
The DNA here is from genome assembly GCA_036346415.1 of Raddia guianensis. Taxonomy (NCBI): domain Eukaryota; kingdom Viridiplantae; phylum Streptophyta; class Magnoliopsida; order Poales; family Poaceae; genus Raddia; species Raddia guianensis. Next base: position 35,251,202 of record CM070534.1, read on the forward strand.
CAGGAACAGGATTACGTACAGGAGAGCCAGTCGACCGATCAAACCAAGCTAGCAAGCGGGAGGGTTCCATGGAAACAGCTCCCCCCTCCCCGAACGGAGCAAAGCGAGACAGAAAGCAAAGTGCATGCACTAGAATTATACTATATACCACTTGTTCATATGAAAATTAAAAACCTCAAAAGAGCAAAGCTAGCTAGTTAGCTATGCATGCATGCTATTCCAATTCTTAATTAATTCCTTCATCCTTTACGACGGATAGGCTCGATTGCAAAGACACGCTAGTACACGACATATATGATGTTCTAGCTAGTACTTTTATTCTAGCTAAAAGATCTTCCCCCCTTTATAATTCCTTTGTCAACTATACCTCGGATATATTAACTAACTTCTATTTAGCACACAGTTTCAAGCAGCTAGCACATCGATGGATCAGATCAGCTGCTGCGCTGCGCCGCCTCGGCCTAACTCGATCGCACGGCCAGAATTCGAGTCCTGGGAGTCTTAGCAGCGAAGCAAGTTATGGGGTCAGTCGATCAGCACAGCACGTCCATGGCTTGTAGTTTTCCAAGGAATGGCAATGCATGGGGGAGGCTGCCGTGCCGTTCTGAAGAAAAACGGCGGCGCCATGCATGCCCATGACCATGTCCTCCTTGGTCCCTGCTCGCGGCTCCTCCTTGGCCCAGCTTTTGGAGGAAGCGGGGGCGGTCCAACGCCCGTCGGACCGCTGCTCCCGTCCGACGCTTGCCTGTTGTTGATTTCGATCCAACGGCCGTTGTTAATCTTAAAGAACATTGTTTTTTGTTTTACATGTAAAAAATTCAAAAATTCAAAAAATCACAAATACTCTCTAATCAATGTCAGGTACAACATATATTTTATTCAGACATTAACGCGACCAATATTCATTTTTATAAACGTTTTTAAAAGAATAACCTAATTTTATAAATGTTTATATCAATATAAAAATATATGTGGTACCTTACATTGATTAGAGAATATTTATGATTTTTTTATTTTTTGAATTTTTTACATGGCTAAATAAAAACAAATGTTTGTTAAGATTTAACACTCGCCGCTGGATCGAATCCAACGCCCAACATGGCGTCGGACGAAGAAGGTCCGACGGGCGTTGGACCGCCCCCGCTTCCGCTTTTGGAAAGGTGGCTGCAGAGCGCAGGCAGACGCAGGAGAAGACGCAATGTTTTCAGACTTCCCCCAAATTATTGCCACAAAGATAAGTAGCACTCCCCTCCGGTCTATCTTTATGGAAAGTGTTTTTGATTTGCGGTAGGTTTTTACAGTTAAATTTCTCTTATTATATATCATCGATTGTTACAAAATAACATTATATAGAAAAGCAGTTTAATGTGTGGACATATTGATACAAATTTTGTACTAGATGATCGATATAATTTAACTAATTATTGATTAAAACTTACAAAGTTAAACGTTTTTCAGTTAAAGTAAGTCCTTATAAAGTAGACAGAGTGAGTAGCAATTGCGTTGCTACTTGCCAAGCCATATTAACGAATGGTCAGTCGATATGACCTGATAAAGAAGATTAATAGTAATGGCCGTCATCTGTCACGCTTGAAATTACGTGCAATACTAAACATTGAGCATTTTTTCCACATGTATATCATCTTTTTAATGGAATTTTACTATGCTTCTTTCCTGTTGTTCTTTTTTTTAAAAAAAAAGTATTGGTCATTTCCGCAGAAAGATAGAAATCTTGTGTCAAAAACATCGACGAAATGATCTATGGAAAAGAAGAGTAGGACTATTTCAAAAAAAACAAGAGTAGGTTGGATCGAATGCCCATGTACAAGGCTTAAATTCATAAAAAGAGAGTGGTGTTTCCTCGTGTGCGAGGAGCTCCTCGGTTTAGTGGGTTTTCATGAAAAAGTCCGTAAAGAGAGTAGGAGGAAGGAAGGAAGGGAAGGATCTGATTAATTTTCTATCCAATTTTCAGGGGGTTTATTTTTAAAAAACAAGTGAGAAAGTGTGAGCTCAGCATGCATCTCGGCACACGACCAGCGCACAAGATAAACAGATCATAAAAATGTGACGAACTTCATAGCTAAGCAGAAACGATTTTTCGTTTCATAAAAATGTTAAGCTCACAATCCTAGGGATGTCATATGCAGCGCAAACACTTCCACTGCTCCTAAAAATATCTCCAAATACAAGTACTCCTTCCACTCAAGCTTCGCCGGAAATCGGAAGTTGGTGCGAGGAATCTAGCTAGGTAGGAAACAAGCAGTACAACACTCCACAGTCTCAAAACGCACTAGCTAAGATCGATCGAAATCAAATCGAAAGAAGCAAATCGAGGGGGGGAAAATAAAGCAACCTCGTTTGGCAAAAATGGCTCAAGCTAGTGCTGCTTTTGTTCGTGTCTTTGGTGGAGATGCTTTAGACCTTGTTCTTTGTAGCGTATCGTTGCGTTGGCGTAATAATGTAGCAAATTTGAGAGCCCTCGAAAAAAGGTCTAAAATTATTTAAAAATAATTAAAAATAGTTTTAGGATCTTTGAAAGGACTAATAAAAGCCATAAAAAAATCGTTACAAATTATCACAACATATAAGCTATATAAAAGTAACAAAATTTGCTATAGTAATACGCAATGGCACGATATGCTGAAAAGAACCATGCCTTAGTTTCTTTCCCTCTCCTTTCGATCGTCTGTAGCTCCACCAGAGGGGACACATGTTGGGGAGCACCAAGCTAGCCCACTTGCCGCCCCTACCTCTAATCTGGCAGCTAATCAACAGTCCCCAAATTAATCCTTTAGCTCCCACTCATCCAAAGCTGGTGCTTAATCGCACACCGAAAGAACATACACAAAAGAGAGAATGCATCATATCTGATCCTGGTCTAATTTGGCTGTGCGGTTTCTAATATAAACATCAGGGTTGAAATCTTTTCTGGCAGGAGGGCTGCCTTCAATTCGTTGGAAGGAGGAGAAATACATATATTTGGTACAGATTGCAAAGGGTTGCAAATTAAGCTTGCACGCATCTGCAATCCTGCATTGTTCAATTAATGACCGTATTTTATGCTAATAAGCACACAGCGCTGTAATGGTAATTCCGGCATGTGTTTCTGCCATTAATTTGCAGTGGCGCAGTGCAGCGGTGCAGCCATGGTTAATTAGCAGAGTTACATAAGGCAGTAAGGCACCCATAACAACGCATTCCTTGAATCCTTGTAATCTTTAGCATCCATTCCAGCAGCTAGCTGGGCTCCATTGGCCAGAAAAGTCGGTGCATGAATCCACAAAACCCTAACTACGCAAAAGGGTAGCGAAAGAAGCAGAGTGCTGATCCTGCTGCATCTGCCCATGACCGTCCATGAGTGCCAGCTTTAGTTTTAGCTACAGCTAGCTAGCTATAGTACGTTTATATACCGCTGGTAGGCACATCTATAAAGAGTACAAGTCCGACCTTAGCCCTCTCCACCTCGCCACGTGGCGCTTCTTTGCCCCTCACAGCCCACGTCGCTCCGTTCGTTCGCGACCGTCCGATCGCGCGCGTCTGCCATATCCGGCCATCCATTCATTTTTTACGTATAAAATGATTTTTTCGCCCTATTGTGAACAGCGCGCGCTTTGGTCATTAGCCGAGCTACTCACCAGCGCCCACCCTGCGCCCATGATTCGATCCTCGTAGATGCTGGCCATGTTTTTCCTTTTTCCTCCTCACATTGGCACGCCTGTTCCTCCGGCTACTGGTGCACAAAAGTCTGAGGCGCTAGTATATAACAACAACAATAACGAGAAAGATTTCTCTTGCATACCAAATTTCCTTTTGTCCAAACCGGGAGTGCCTTGTGCATTTTAACTTTTTTCTTTTTTACTGAGAACGAGGGGAAAAGTTTTACGGGACATGTTAAAAAATATACTAGAATGATAGACTGTCAGTTTAGTGAGCCTTTCACATAAAACATATACTAACATTGTACTCTTCCCATCCTGAAGTAGTTGTCGTTTTAGACATGTCCTAAGTCAATGTTTTAAAATTTTATCGATAAAATACTTCTAAACCATTTATATTTGAAGCATAAAATTCATATAGATGAATTCGTTTTGAATAGAATTTTCATAAAAGTATAATTTTAGTGCATGTTAAAATTAAATTACAATAGTTTTTAGTGGTCAAAGTTGCATTTGGAGACCGTGTCAATGTTCAAAACGATAACTATTTCATAACGGAGGGAGTAGTCGTATCAATACCACAATGGCGGTATAAAAAATAAAAAAAACAATTTGGACCGTTGGATCAAAAGGTATGGATGGTTCGTTTTCACTAATGTGCACCGTAAAACTTCTCTTTTAATCAAAGCAATTGTGTGTCATGATTGTGTATGATAAGCCTTTAAGCCATAGAGGTAAATGTGGATCCCGCCCTATAGATAATATTGCTTCAGCTATTGTGGTTATTTCAACGGTCCCCAAACGCCCTCAGATTGGTAAAATAAAAGCCAAGAAGACTGCAGAATTTGGCCAACGGCCCCCATATGACCCCCCCATTCGTCTGGGGAGGAGAAAGGTTTCTCCTCCCCAAATCCGGTCCCCACATAGCACAATGACTAGCAGAGGATGCAGCGATACGGCAGAGCTTGGTGGTGGCGCTCCCGTGGACGAAGGAAAGCGCGACGCTGCTTGACAGCGACCAAAGTGCAACGGGGCAGAGAGAGAGGACCGGGAAGGGAGAGGGGAGCGAAAAATGTGAGGAAGGAGGAGACCGACAACGGGCGGAGCTCTGGCGGCGGGCAGGCGGAGGGAGGAGGAGGAAGGAGACGCCCAGGAGAGTGGGAGGAGCGACCAAAGAAAGGGGAAAAAGGAGGGAGGGAGGCGATTAAATATATAGAGAAGGAATTTTTTAGGGAATTGATCCTATATAGTATAGCTATATGAAGTGAGATTTAGGGGGTAGTGTTGGAGGCTGTTTTATTACCTACATGTATGTCATTCTTCATGTTCTAACACTTATGATTTAAATATATTGTATCTAATTAAATATATTGTATCTAAATTGTATGGCGAGCGCCAGGCGTTGGACGTCCGGACGGACGCGCGCGTCAGACCAGCGCCGTTCGTCCGATCGTCTGGCACCGCGCGCATCCGACGCGCTTCCGTGCTCCCGGCATGCATCGACTAGTTAGTTGTGCGCATCAACTAATTAGCTGTGCGCAGTTGATTAAACTTCTGTTTTTTGTAGAAAATTCAAACAGTGTTCAAAATGTGTGGAATAAATTTAATAATTCTTCTAAAATCGAGAGCAACCGATTTTAAATAATTTTTTTTTTCACTTTTTCAATTTTTTTGATGTGAAACAATGAGAAGGCACTTATCAAACTTACACCTATACTAGCGAAACTTGGCCGTCTGTTGATGAAACTTGACCGTGTGCTGATGAAATTTGAGGAAACTTGGATGAAACTTCGATGTAAGCTGATGAAACTTGAATGAAACCTGTTGAATATTGAATTGACCTTATGAAACTTGAAGAAACTTAGATGAAACCTGTTGAAACTTGATGAAACTTACATTAAACCTGATGAAACTTGACAGTTCGGCAAGTTTAACGAATATATGAAATCCAAGTTTCAGTAGGCGAAACCCAAGTTTTACCAGATAAGTTTAAAGAGTTATATGGCAACATATATCTTGTTTTATACGTAAAAATACGAGGACACGTTGGTGCAAACGGTTTGTGGATTAGAGCACCCAGTTAAAATTTATGGTCACCACCTGTATGCCGGCTACACAGTGCATGCGTTCCCTGCGTTCACGCGCGAGGCCGGACGCGCCGGCCATCCGGCCTCAAGCGTTTATGAAATTGTATAAATAGATAATATAATTCTTGATTGAAAAGTCAATTTAAATATACTGCCACATCATAACACCGTAAAAGAGAAAACAAATTAAATATATCCGGGGTATGTTCCTGCTATGTAGCTTACATAAAACCTGTACATAAATTAACATGCACCAATCCAAGCTAATTCTTTCTGTTTTTTCTGCACATTTTCTCCTTCTTTATTCCGTTTGCTTTCCTAAAGCAAGGAGTACTAATATAATTAAGCGCCCAGCCTTCCGTATATACATGCGTGCTTTTGTACGTACGATCCACTAGCTTGATCTTATCGGCTTGTACAGTTGTACTTGTACATTATACTACTATATATAATAATTAACTACATACGCAATGAGTATGGTTATTAATTAACTCACATGTGTATAGTAGTAGCAGCATATATGTGCTGCTTTAGCCTTTATGCATCCGTAGCACGCAGGTTCTTTCCTTGCCAACACACATGACACATGATCCCTTCTTTAATTACCATCTTAAATATCTCAAATGCCGTATCTTGGTGGTAATTTCGCACCGTGCTAAAGCGCCTTTTGGATGCATGGCGGCTGTTTCGAGCTGGCCAAGCTCAAAGCAAACACGCTCGTAGCGTGTCACTTATAATAGTTTTGGGTTTAACTAGTCACCTTTTTTTAACTTGCTTAATCAATCTGATCGTTTCGTGTTAATGTTGATGTTTACATCTGCATGCATGCCATTTGCAGCTGGCATTCTCGCTCTCAGCTTTCTGTTGCTTTCTTCACGCATTGACCTCTCTACTTACTACTTATAGTTGTGGTTTCGCCTGTTAATTTATTCAATTGCAGCCGCAATAAGCCTTGCTAAAAATATCCGTCTTCCGGCCGGCACGCCCATAGTTTGTGAAATATTTATAATTATATGGTGATATACTAAGCAAGTGTACACAGATGCTTAACGAGAGGGAAAAACATTACCATGTCATTATGCACACGTGCAAAAAACAAAAAAACTTTCGAAGAAGTTTATGCAAGTACTTAGATCAATGTTGCTTTCACTTCTAAGAACCTCTTTTAAGGTAAATTTTTAGCTAATTAAGCACTCCTACATATATACCCTAAGGACATGCTCTGTCCTATGCAGGATGAACTGTTCTTCTAAACACCTCTCCATGTGTCTACATTATTTGTACATGATTTAACATATGTTAAGTTCACTCTGTCTGTAGATTTTTTTAACTCTTTGGTCCGTGTGTTGATTAAGATAGGAAATGGACAAACGGCTGCAACCCACTGAGTAGCTAGATAGCGTAGGAATATTCACCCGCTGATGACACGGTGAAATTGCACACACAATTTGTTGGATTCACCTGATGAAAGATATGCAGCTTTGCAACATACTACATATATATAGGCCCAGTAGTACTCCAGTACACCTCATATGTCTTTGTTATCCGAGAGGATATTATCATATTATTATACTCTATGAGTTAGACACAGCTTTATTTGCATGCTCTAAACAAATGATATCACAGTCGTCTTATGCCATCGTTAAATAGCTACGGAAAATTTTAAACTTATGCTAGCTACAAGGTGGTCTAGGCATTGTTTAAACCTTTTTTCACCATTCATTTACATTTCTATATATCTATTCTATTTTATTTGCTACTACGTTGCTAAGACGGCTTAACTTAATTAGTTCCATTTGATATACCGTTGTATTGCTCTGGCTCCCCATGGATTGAAACCTAGCCGCTCGTTAAAATTAGCGATTTTTGTCAACTACAGAGAGGTCATACCAGCTTGTTTCTCGGTTCAACAAGTTCGCTATCTACAATCAAGTTAATCGTGCATGTGCCTATGTACATCGTATAATACAGAAGCCGGAATCATATTCTATTATGATCTAAAAATATGTACGGGTGAGATAATTTCTGCACGAACGGTGCATATTGATCCCATACCAATTTGGCATGATTTTTATGCTAAGATTAATTACCGCGATTTGTTTTTTTAAAAAAAAACTCTCTAGCTAGAAATCAAAATGCTAAGATGCACGCATGGATGGAACGATAGCCACGTACGGGACCAAACTAAAGCTACCTAGCTCGGCCACTAGCTAGTTGCAACAGCAGCTGTGTGTGGTGCATGCATGCATGGGTGGGAGCCTCGTGACGACGCTTTGCAACTTGCAAGTTGAAAAGCTTCACTTCAGTTCACGTATATATGTACTAGTACCTAGTTGTGGGGCTTGTTTGGAAGCTTCCCGGAAGGCAGCTCGATCGATCTCCCTTCGATCTTACTGGCTTCACTTAAATTAATTGATCTATTTTATTCCCCCGAAAATAATCGCCATGATAGGTGAGACCATGCATGCATGTACATATTGTGCAAGCCTTCAGTTTATTCGAAAAAGTATTTCTTTACTAAAAGAGCATGCTCCATTTTACAAGCGCAATGGCATCTCTAAACACATGCGACTTAAGGCAACCAGTACGTGTTTTGCTTGCATATTCACTATATAGATAGCTCAATTCTATTTGGTCACGTACATGTTTAGCCAACGATAATACAAAAGACGACTCATTTATTTTTTAATGTTCTATTCTCCACGTAATTTTATATCCTGTATGAAAAATATTTATAGATGGTTTACGTATAGTTGATATGAACACAATCGTACAAGTGCACTCTAAGAAGTTGGCCAAATGTGACGTAAAGGTCTATACATATTTTCATAATTTGGAGACAAAACCACGCATGGTTTCTGAGAATAACATGATTTCAAAACCATGAGATATTTGGATGATAAAAAATACTCAATTGTAAAAACATGGTTTAATTAGTAAAAGCCATTGTATGTTTGGAGTATTTGAAACTCCACTCATGACCAAAGTTTTCATGATTTTGGCTACTTGCTCGCACTACCATCCTAAATATCATATATATGTATTCAAATGGATAATCACAGAAATACCAAGTTTTTAGTGGATTTCAATTAAACCATGGCATTCATATTAAACCAATTGCAAACTTATGTATGGTAAAATTGGTAAAATCAGAGTTTTGAAATACTTTGTTTGCAAATATGGCCTAATATATATATAGTTTGTAGTTTATCTGATTTTTAAAAAAAACTTTGTAGTTTTATTTTTCTTGCCACTTTCCATATAATTAATTTTACAAGCTTTGCAAGAAATGCAGCTCTACAAAAGCAACTTATTTTCGTTAATTTTTTCTTTTAAGAAAACGTAGCTACCTGTGCTAGCCACGGTTCATGAGCTAACAAGCAATGGAAATACGGAATAGTTGAGAACATGTTTAAGGGGTTCTAAGTTAGAATGTTGTTTATTTATATTTTTATCTTTTGTATGTTATTTATTATAGTATTAGTACGTTTTAACTTATATATTAGGATCCATTCAGATATTCTTGTGGCGGTTGGAAGCTCAGCGATCACCACCCAGCTGCCCGAGCACGTTACAGCGCAAGCACGCTCCTCCAACCTCTTTCCTTAATTCTTAAGTCCCATCACCCCCATGGGCCCCACCCTCCAGTCCCACAAACCCACACCCCGGGCGCCTTTAAATACCGCCTCGCCCTCCTCTTCCCATTCGTTCCATTCGCCACCGAGCAAAGCAAGGCACTGACGAGTGACGACCAAAAGCTGGCTGATCAAAGCAGCAAAGCGATCCATCGATCACCACCGCCAACTAAGCGAGAGATCTCGCCTGCATTGCCGCCATCCGCAGCCACGGATCCCGCCGTCGAGAACGAGAGGCGGCTGCAGCCGGCCGCCGGCGGCGGAGCGGCCATGGAGCCGGGGCTCGGGAAGCGGCTGCTGCACGTGCTGCGCGCCGTCTACCACATGCTCCGCCGCGGCCTCTGCCGGAAGCGGCTCATGATGGACCTCCACCTGCTGCTCGGCCGCGGCAAGCTCGCCGGCAGGGCGCTGCGCGACCTCCTCGCCGCCGCCCACCACCCGCACGCCGCAGCCGCCGCCCACCTCGCAGCCGGCGGAGGGGCTGCTGCTGCCGCCGCCGCCGCCGCCTCGCCGTCCGAGCTCGCGCTCTACAGCCACAACCCTAGGGACGTCGAGTTCAGCTGCACCACCACGCCGTCGTACCCGGCGGTCTTCCCTTCCGGCTCCGCGGCCGCGGCGGAGGGAGCGCCGCCCGCGGCAGCGGCGGCTACGGCGGGCTGGACGCCGCCGCCGTGGCGCGCGCCTTCGAGATGATGAACACCGAGGCGGCCAGCTCGCCGGCGGCGCCCGGGGCCACGCCGTCGCCACTGCTGGCGCTCAGCCTCGGCCGCAGCCCGGCCGGCGTCCGCCAGCTCCGCGTCACCGACTCGCCGTTCCCCGTCGAGCCGGAGGGCGTCGACGACGGCGTGGACGCCGAGGCAGACAACTTCATCAAGAGGTTCTACCAGCAGCTCCTCCTCCAGCAGTCGGCCGCCACGCCGGAGAACTGCTCCCGCCGCCGCGGCTAGCCGCCGCGCCGCCGTGCGTGCATATATCGATACGTGGCACATATATCGTCAATCGTTTCACTGTCATGTGGGTTCCTAGTTTTAATTTCTACCTGCATGCAAACATGCTGTAATTTTCCATCCATCGTTTGTGGTAATTAATCTCCATAGGGGTTAATTGGGCGAGGAGAGACGAGATAAAAGAGGCCTTGAGCTGATCGAGGCCCCAACTTGTATCTGTCATATCGATCATGCATATGAGATGAAAATGATAAAATTTTGCGTACATTTCTACAACGGATAACTCCATTGATCTTGTGATGTTCCTGTACATTTTTTCTGATGTGTTTGATGGAAATATTTTGGCTTAAATTGTGCGTGTTCTTAATCTATCCTGCGGCGCCATGTATTCCACGCTCTTAATTAATACTGAACCATACATTAAACCATTACTATACACCTTCATGTCGTACAATATGCGATTTTCCTGTCTTACTTCCAGGATAGAATAAAATTAATAATTTGGACATGCATGGAGAGTCGACCAAGACGTACTTACTCTGTCATAGTTATCTTCAGAACGGAATTAAGAGAGAAACAAAACGAGTGCTTTAAATTGTTAATTGTAGGGTCGACAGGTCGTATATATGATCATCAGAGTACTCTCACTAATCCACTCGATCGATAGATCTTGCTACGTGCTAAAAATTTCGTTACATATCAGCGTTGAATATATGAGGGCACTTTTTTTTTTTCGTCCTCGAAAGTGACTGTGTGCGCAGGTGCTTGTGCCGACTGCCGATGCCGAGACCTAGGAATATTCAGGGACCGAATATATCCGGACACGTAGAAATATATTCAGGAGCAGATATATCTAACCTATGTCCAAATTCCTGGACCCGTGTTATGTATATTCACGTATGCACACTTTTAGATTCTCTGTTCTTCTACGCTTAACAGTTTAACGATTTATCTACTTTTTAAAATATATGTTATAAGTTTTTTAGTCCGTTTTTTCGATGTTTAAAAGGTGGGTCCTAAACTATAAAACGTAGTAAGTCAAATGAAATGAATCCAAATCTCGAAACTACCTCAAGAAACTATTTAAATTTTGTCATTTCAGCTATTCAGTCGTTCAACTATTTAGATCAGCCAAAAAAAAAAACATGACCTTAAACTATTTGGTGGGACATGTAAGCACACTGATGCACATATATTCACGTATGCACACTTAAAAGTATTTGGGTACACGTAAGCCGGGCAAATTTTTAAATTGCAATGGGTAACTAACCCGTGCAAATTGCATGACACGTCATGGCCCGATATATGAGTGAGGGTAAATTGTGACAAGTGTTTAAGAAGAGAGTGTATTGCCATATGTGTACTCCATTTGCAAAAATCTCACACGGGTGTTTATATATTGCCACGTTGCCCAAGGCTGACGGAGGCCGCGGTGAGGATTGAGTTTTGCAATTGATTTTGACTAGTCAGTTCATGACTAGTAGCTTCGACCATTGTTTTTTTTTTCACTAAATCATTGGATGTTGTGAGAAGATGTTAGATTTGACTGCTCTTATAAAACCGAAGAGTATGATCGGAATGTCAACTGTCAAAAAAAATTGGGACGTTGTTCGGTTGTTTTGAGGCAGTTCTTTTTTATTTTCTTTTTGTCGTTTGTCTTAACGTGACATTTGTTTGTCATTTTGTTCTGGTTTCAAGATTGTTGTATGCATACTGGTTGTTTCTTTCGTTATCAAAAAAAGAAAAATCTATAAGCATGGATGCTAAAAGTATCATAAGCACTAATTAAGCACCTCTCTGCTGCGTCGCGTCCTTGTGTAAGGTATGGTCTTGGAGCCATGCACAGGCTAACTCAGAGTTGTGGACGGATCTCATACGCTCCGAATGGGCCGAGCAGCGACACGTAGGCAGGCCAAAAACTGCCAGGTGGGCATGCGCCGCGCGCGGGGACAGCTGCGCGAGCTGGATGAATCGGGCGGGTCCGTAGACAAACGGACGGCCAGGATGGCCCACGAGCGTGCCGTGAAGCGAACGAACGAACCGTCGTCTCTCTCCCCTTCATCCAGGACCAGGAGGCGATCGACGCGACGCGACGCAGCGCAATTACCTCCCAGGCTAAGCAAACGTGGCCGCCACTTTTGGCTCGCTTGATCGCCATTCTATTATTGTTTAATGATTCCGGACAGGCTCGGCCTCGCTCGCTTTTCTCGCGTGTCCCTGGGCTGCCTGTGTGCTCGACTGGGAGCACGAGCCGGATGGCGGGGTAGGCCCCACAGGAGAACCGCGACGATGATGGTATGCGCGCAATCGAGGGCTCGGGTTAGGGCTAGGATTCAAGTGGGGGTGGGGTTCCTCGGGCTTAGAGATGACCGGCGGGAGGCGGATGACCGGCGATGGGTGGGGATCGGATCGGTGAAGGGGGCGGTGAAGGAAGCGGCGGCGGATGAAGAAGGGGATCGGGGCTAGAGGAGGAATTGAAGAAGGATGCGGGATTGAAGGGTGGGGGAGAGAGAGCGCAACTGAGGGTCGGACAGGGGGAGGTACGAGTCGATCTGGGCCATTGGATCTCAGTCCAATGGTCCAAAAATCGACTGAAAGGTAGCAAATTTTCAGGCAACTGATAACTAGCCAGCCCCTATTCATAAACAACAATAAACAACATTTCTAATTATGCTTTTGCAAATTATCGTAGTCTCAGTCGATTTTCTCACATACCTAGATGTTTTCATTCAATCATTTATGTCTTCTATGAAGGAGTCTGATCTACGATCTAGAAAATCGACTGAAATTTAAATAACTATCATTCGACTGATGCCAAGCTGGTCCCTTCTAATTAACTAGGTATAACATTGTCTGTAAAGTTAAATATGAGCTCACATGTAATAATGAGTAGATATCTAACTACTGTAGTACATAGTTAGTCTTTATCTTTCATTTTTTTTCTTTCTCATTCAGATAAGCAAAAATGTTAAGTTGACATATAAATACAACGCATGCATTGTGGGTATTTCAAATAAAAGTGTTTGATTCCCATGCGAACTTCACATAAATCTATCTATTTAAATGTACAAGCGTGGGTTGAGGTCGACCCGGCTGGCCACGTGGCCCTTTTTCCCCCCGTTTTGGCCACGTCGCTCCATTTATTTCCGCCCGTAGGATCGAGCAGCGGGAACCATCCAGCGGCCAGCGCTCTCCGTGCGCCCTGCCTCATTTCCCCTTGGCTTCTCCGTCGTTTCTCCCCTAGCTTCCAGCCGACTCACGCTGCCAAGCTTCCTCATGGCGCCGCCCTTCCCCTCCTTCCACCAGCGCCGCCCCGTGCCCCCCCCTTGCCGTGTGGTCGCCAGATCCGGTCACGGCGGGACCTGGGCTGGCTGGATCTGGCAGACCCGGCCCCGGGACCTAGGCTCAACACCGGTTCTCCTCCTCCTCAGGGCGCGTGGCTCCGCCACCGCTCGGCGCCGTCATTCCTCCTTATCAGTGGCGCCAGGTAGGCCGCCTCTCTCTCTTCCTCGGCAGTGCCTCCATCTATCGCCCCCTCCTCCTCCTCCTGGCATCTTATCTCCCAACGATGGCGGATCTGGCCAGCCGACGCTCCTCTTCTTCATCGGCGCGCCTCCTCTCCGCCGCCGCTTCCTCCTGTGCCGACCCCGGTTCCAGTATGTGGCTGCACACGGCAGGCCCAGCCGGTCGCTATCTCGACGAGCTGCTCCATCTCCTCATCCTCCTATGGACAGTATGGCTGCACCGGCCTATGTACAAGCACGGGTTGAGGTCGACCCGGCTAGCCTCCATGACGCAGTGGGGCAATGGAATGGGTTAGTGCCTATTACATGTTTGTTGGAATGTCTATATGCAGATCAGATAACTGTGGCGCTACATGTTTTCTAAGCAAATTAGGATGGTCAGAGGTAGCCAACCGTGGATTCTTATTTTGAGTTATTTATTTCGGATTGGAATTGATTTTTTGTATTGAGGTCTTTGTTCATTGGTTATAGATTCATATTAACTTCTATGCTGAACATCTTTTGATATATACATTAGCTATCTTAATGCCTATGAGAGCACTCACAATATTACATATAGATTCTCTTTTTGATTGAAGGGATGTTTGTTGTCAATGCTATTGAAGAGACCCTGTCCATCAATTGCTTCTAACAGGAATTTCCTTTTCGGATTGGCTTGGTAAGTCTTTTTCCCCGGTGTCTATGAGTTATGCCTACGGATTGGTCAAGGTGAAAACAGTGCGTGGGGTTGTAGTTCATGATGTGGGAATGTTATCTAGCAGCACACTTTATAATGTTATTTGTAAGAGTTAGACACCAGGTATTGTCATTGATTTTTTAACTGCATAACCTGTAGTGCTATTTCTAAGAGTTGAAGGACAAATATTGCTATTGATTTGTTAGTTTACATGGTGTCTAATGGTTGCATGGTTTGTCAATTGACTAGCAAGGAAAGGGAATGTCGCTTTACATATTTTCTTACAGCTGATTGATCATGATGGGTGTTTATGATAGGTTTTCTTCTGATCTGATCATCTGCCTAACAGCCTTCGCTATCGTTTGCCTCATTGATCTCATTTAGTTTAGGTTTGATTGAGATCTTGCTCAAGCCTCTACATATTGTTAGTGCCGTTTCAACCTTTGGGGATTTAGTAAGCCAAGTTGATGCTTCTATGCAGTACAAATTATTATATAGGGTACCATTCTTAGTGTAGATTTTTTTTAGTTAATAAACCATGTTGGTACTTTCGCCCATTATTAGTTATTTTCATACAGTAGATTTACAACCCTAGCCTGATGAAAAAAACAGGGTAACCAGCGTTTTTTTATGTTTGCCTGTGTTAAAGATGACAGGCTAATTGTATATGTCGAGTGCCAGAATGAATGCCGCCTGTACCTCGGTCATGGACGGAACATGCCGTTGCTGGACTGCAAGTGACACCGTTCTGCACACCTCATTGCTCCCCTCCTCTGCATCTATTCATTTTACATGGATCTGTTCGTCAGTTCTCCTTAGTTCAGCAAATTTCTTTTCTTTAATTCTGAACTACAGCACATGTTATAACCATCCTTTCATGCCATCTTCCATGTGCTTCCTTTGTTTATTGTGAACATTAATCTCCGAGAAATGGAAGATCCATCAATGACTTCAATCTGCTAAGTTTACATACATTGGTTCATATATTCTTCTTATGTCTATGTATATTCATTTACAGCGACTTCATTCTAGAGAGTTAAATAGAAATTTCAGATATATAATATGAGGGATTACTTATAAATGTTCACATCAGTCCACAATCCAGATGATATGCCATCAATATCTGTGATGTTGTTCCTTCTCATATCTGCTAGAAATAGTCCTATTCTATTTTGCTTACCATTTCTTTCTTTGATTAGATCATACTACAGGATTCGGTTGCCTGCATACTTGGGGTAGGGGAAAAACACACTTATGCTCCATATACAGGATAGGTATACGACCTCATGTTCACCTTTTTTTTTTAGGATACCTCATCCTCGCTGTATGGAAAGGCAGGTTATTGCAGCTGTAAAAATTCAGCATGCTCCCCCTCTGCCGTGCAGCAGATGATTAGGTCTTCCTTTCGCCGCTGGCTTTTGCGTTTGTGTTTTCGTCTGATTATTTAGGGATTATTTGATGAGAGTTGGTTTCATTTGGTAATTGGGATTGTTGTGCTTGCAGGATGTACAGCTTCAATGGGAATGACACCATGAGTTTTCAAGGCGAGCTACTGATTCATTAAGTGATGGAACTCTTAGAATTTACTTTATCTGTATTTGATTATTTTGGTAAAGGTTATACACTATCAACATTTGTTGTCACTCCGCTACTTTGTATCATTCATAGTTTCTATTGTTCATGTTGTTTAACCCCCTAATGATTCATCCTGCTCCTTTTTTGTAGGTTTAAATTGATGTGCAAATGTGCAATCAGAAGTCAGTGGTCTTGCTCACTGTTCTAAGCTAATATATCGTTAGCAGTGGCGCCTTGGTCACTATTCTATTGTTAAAAAAAATGTCAGTGTCCTTCGGTGCCTAAGTATTGCAGTGTTGTACCAGATTTGTTATTTTAGTTTGACCAGATAATCTACATATGTAGTTTTTTTAGCTATTTCCCAGGCATTATATTTGATATTCACGTCATCGTGATTTTGTGGACTATAGTCGGTTCTGGTTCTCTATTCTCATGGCTATCATTTTGCTAAACCTGATTGTGGCCACCACTCTAAATGTCCTTTATGTGGTACGTTATTATTAGACACATAAACAGCTCATACCAGTTTTTTTTCATGATAAACACGATCTTCACAGAATATATATATGTGCCATGCTGCAGCCGGTTTGTCCTGTTACAATAAGGAGCTTATGTTCAATTGAATCCACTTGAGGACACTCCCCGGTTAGAGATGTTCTTATATTTATATTTGCAGAGGCCTGGCATATTAATACTCTAAAAAATGGAGCAAACACAACAATACGCTCTTCACACAGATTGGTTACATTAGATTATGAATTCTGGTTTCCTCTATGAAAATAGATCATTGCCCTGTTTCAAATGTTCACTATCCACCTATTCTTTCCCTGCATAATGCAGGTTTACTCTCACTCGTGATAGCTTCTTGCTACCATCCTTACCCTAGAGAGTGAGTGAGAGCCATGGAGCGCTGGGTTTGAATGGTATTGCTTTTATTTGAACTCACTTTTACATGGCAACATCTGAACTATGACTCTGTACTCCCAAATTAAGATTCTGTTGTTAAATAGTTTCATGGTTTAAAATAGTGAAGTATTATTATGATAGTGATCTTCTACACATATTTCATCATGAATATCTGATTCCTACCATAAAGCTTAACCTGTACTCGCAAATTGAGATTCTGTTGTTAATGGTTTAAAGTAGTGAAGTAATATTATGAGTGATCTTCTACATAGATTTTATCATGACTATCTGACTCCCTTTCATTATGTTGTTTCCTGGCGCATTAGTGAGAAAATGCCAATACTCAATAGTAGCGCTCACACTCCAGCATGTCCTACTAATGTGCATATAATTCCTGCTGTACATGCTGACACGACGACCTCAAAAAACACAGGAGCTACCGTCTTGGCTCGACGGCACGCCACGGGCGCGCCAACTCAACTAGTTCTTTTCTATTTGCGAGAATTGGAAGTAAACTATCATGTATTTAAAGGTCTGTCTATATTCAAGCCACCACGAAGTCCGTGTTTCAAAGTATGTCGGTCAATGTGTCAATGAAAAATGGGTCTAAGTCTATTTGTCATTAACGGATAGAGTGACATATTTTAAAATATTATATTTTATAATGGTATATATCTATTTTTTAAAATCAGGGTCTAAATGATATACGAACCTAAATGATGTATGAACGACTAATATGGGTTTCTTGTGCTAGGCGTGGCTATATAATTTCGAGTGACGCATAACAATTGCACAAGGCGAAAGCCAAGCTGATGATATGCTTTGGCTTATGTATAATAAAATACTCCAAAAGCTATACAAACATGTGATCATTCTTAAAGTGCTTTCTGGTATTTTACCATTACAGGACTTATAAGCTAGGCCACCGCCAAAGAACTTTCGCTATGATACGACGTGATCGGATAAAATATAAAACAAGCTTGAAAACAAAATAAACCATTCAACCACAACAAACTCAAACATCCACGGTCATTTTAACCGTTCATCAATAGTCGTCGGTTCGTTAAGGTGTGTTTGGTTGTTTGTACCATGTTAAACCTGTATAGTATAGTATAAGTTGAATAGGACGTTCCGTACGGTATGATTCAATTAAGATGTTTGGTTGGTTGAACAGAATCATACAAGATTTTGTTTGGTTTTCGTATGGGATGACGTAGAATGGTTCAAGTATTTAATTACCATCAAATGACACTTTATATCTTGAGAATATTTAGCCATACGCATGATTTTATTTTGGATGATTTAAACTAAATTTAATTTTAACTTCAACATTCAAACCAAATTTTAAATTTAACATTCAAATTGGATTCAATATTCAAATTGGATTTAAGATTCAAACTACATTTAACATTTGAATTTTTCATAAAATTCAAACTAAAATCAAAATTTGAATTTAAAAGTCAAATCAAATTTAAATTCAATTTAAATCTTAGATTTAAAACTCAAGTCGTATTTTCAATTCAGGATTGAAGCAAGTTATAAAAAAAGATTTGAAATTTAAAATAAATCCAAATTCAAAAAATAAATTCAAATTTTAGTTTGAAAACGCAAATCAGTTTTTAAATTCAATATTCAAGGTGTATTAAAATTTTAATTCATTTTTTAAATTCAAACGTATTTTCAAATTCAAAATCTATAATTAAAAATAGATTTAAAATTTAAAAAGATTTTTATATCAAAACCGAAGTTAAAATGAAAACCAATTTTAAATTTAGTATACAATAAAATAAAAATATGAATTAAAAAGAAGTAAGAGCTTGCGACAGAAAGTTGTACGGTGTCGTTCAACCAAAATGAGCGAACGAAGTCATACAACATATTGAGAGAATATTCCATTTTTCCGTATCACACCGTTTAGAATTATTTGATACAGTTTGCCTAACCAAGCACATTGATGGACACAAATTCTATATCATTTCATACAGGAATCGTTTCATTCAGGTAACCAAACACACCCTAAACGCACGCATATCAAACAGGTTATATTACATAGCATATTCAGAGAAATTAAGTTGAACAAATGAGTTGACTAAGCTGAAATAAACTAAGAGGTTTTTGAATTTGCTTCTCGAAGATGGTCCACTTTATTTATAATATTTTCTAAAAGTTTTTAGAGATTACTTCACAGCAAAAGTTGAACTAATAATAGAAACATAGTGCTCAGTTTTTAAACAGTACTGTTTTTTGAAATGATCTTAACTACCAATCAATGAAAAGACTAAATTTCAAACGCTTCTCGAGGTAGTCTCGAGATTCGGATCCATTTCGCTTGACTTACTTTTTAAAGCGTTATAACTCATATTCAAAACAACGAAAAAACGAACTTAAAAAACTCAAAGCATATGGCTTTTTAAAATGTAGATAAGTTGTTAAGCTGTTAGCCGTTAAGCTGAAAAGAACTGGGCCTAAGTTAAAATCACTGAACATTCTGATAGTTTCCCTCTATTTCTTTTCCAGCATCGACGATGCTGTGGCGTGGTGGTTTTCTAAAAAGAAAAGGAAAAAATCTGGCACTGGAGACCAACACAACGTGTCTGCTTGTACAACCAGGCAACGGGCGCACGCCTTCCAAAGCATGGAATGGAGAAAGGGAGGGGTGAGGTGAGAAAAGGCGGAGCGGTTAGGACTTTCGCCTTTCGCGGCTACCGCTCTCGCTTTAGCCCCGGGGGCCCAAAGGGGCTCGCCCCGGTCTAGCCCATGACGCGACCCTCCCGCGCTATCCACCTGGGCCGGATGGGGCCTCCAGCCCAACTAGCCTTTTCCCCTTTCGAGGCGACCGCGAGCACTAGCTAGCCCGCCTGATTATTATCAAAGCTAAGCTGATCATTAGGCGTTAGTAGTCTTACGTGAATACGTGATTATGCGAGCCTTTTGCTGCGTGTCACCGTCGAGAGCGACGGCGAGACCCGAAAGGAAGCTTTGCCATAGCAGTGTCATCACCATGCATGTTAACGTGCGCATCGCACGCACCACACTCGGGTTGAGTTGACCGAGCTGGAGCATGGAGCTTTCTTAACTTTCTGGCTTTATGGAAAGTATAAAAGAGTAGGTGTTAATTAGCTGCGCCGAAACGTCTATGAAATGGGTATACCAGTGTTCAATTCTTTTATCTTTTAATAGTATGAAAAAGAGGATCACTGTGTCAACTAGAGATGCATGCGTAATCTATACGAAAGACTTTAGTGGAATCCTTTTGCTAAACCTAGGTCATATATAGCACGAGTCTTTGCTTACCGTGGAAAAAACAATTTAGCAAACATGGTTTGTCTGTCGTTAACTTTTTTTTTAGGGAGAAAGGAATAGCACTTGCTCTCAGAATAGATTCGGGTTTGGATTAGCCTTATAAAAAATCAGTATCCAACTTGATCACAATGGAAAGTCAATCTCACATGTACATACAACTCTATATATGTCCATAATCATTGGATGTGTCTCAAGGTTCACGCTCAGACCACATAGCCCTATGTGGTTATTTTTTAAAAAAAAGTTTATAAAAGTTATGAAATAAGCAATCGGATTTTTTTCTCCTTCTCACCACCATCGCGCCTAACTGTGACAATGGCGGCGTCTATTGGAACCGCCTCAGCCGTCAACGAGCCACCAAGCCAAGCTGCGCCAGCTGCCATGTCACTCTCGCGCCTTGGTTGAGCCGGCCACAGTGGTTGCCAGCGGCGGCGCCACCGGGTGTCGACCCGACTCAAAACTTTTTTGTAAAATAATTTCTCGGTGCAAATTCCATGGTCGCAAACTTGTCTGAAACCGTACGAAGATGGAAAAAAATCTGGATTGTTTGATTTGCACTTCGCTAGGTTGTGTAGCAGTAACTCGTCTATTCTGGGAAAGCCAGCTTGACTTTCTTTGTAGACAGCGTATATCACGTGCCTGGATCTTTCCGACCTCCCCAACGATGGGCTCCAAGTAGGGGTGAAAACGGGTCGGATCGGATCGGATAATGGCTAAACCATATCCTAACTTTGCGGTTTTTCTCGGAACCGGATACGGATACGGATAGGTCGATTCTGGATACGGATCGCGGAAATGTCGGACACGAATCTGAGCGGATTCGGTCGAATCGAATCTGATCACGGAAATTTGTCGGAACATAGAAACCTCACAAATTGTACGTCCAGAATCGAATAAAGAAGTATTGCAATTAAATTTATCATAGCATTTATAACATGTATAGAAAATATATTGTAAATAAAAATCTTTCACAACATGATAATCTAACAAAGCAACATAGTTCAAGGTTCACATTAACATAGTTACACATACACGGTCCACGGATACACCAAGACAACTTCATACCACCATAGTTACCAAGACAATTTGGCATGTCATCCGGCCGGCCCATCATCCATGTATCCAAGTCACATTAGAACAGATCAACAGAGGTTTGAAAATTAGTGTAAATAGGAATAGATATACCTTTTGATTCAGAAGATCTAGCCAATGGGCGATGGGCAAGAGAAGACGGCCAATGAGGCGGTGTCCAGTGTGCGAGGGGGGCGGCGACGGCAGGCGGGACGGACGGCGGCGGCGGCGGCGCAAGACAGGCGACGGCAAGACGGGCGGCGCGACTGCAAGATAGGAGACGGCAAGACGGGGCGGCAGAGGCAGCGGCAAGCGGAGGCGGCGCACGCGGCGGCGGCAAGATCATGGGGCGGCGGCGGCAGATGGGGCGGCGACGACGACGGGAGGCGGCTCACGGGGGCGGCGGCGCGGGCGGCGCGGCGGCACGGAAGGGAGGCGGCTCACGAGAGGCAACAGCAGCGCAAGCGCGGCGCGGCGCAGCGAGAGGCGACGACGCCGGGGAGGCGGCACAGCGGCGGCGGCGCCACGGGACGCGACGGCAGACGAGGCGGGCGGCGGCGCGCGGCGTCTTGGCGGCGCGGTGGAACGTGGAGAGGCTGCGGGTGCGGAGTGCGGACCGTGCCCTAGCAGCCAGCAAGCCTATAGCTGTTTCAGTTTGGGCCTTGGGCAGTTGGGCGGATGAAATGGGGATTAAACATTTACTTAGGTATCGGATATCCGAATATCTAAAACTTCGGATATCCGAATTCGAATCCGGTACCGACGGATATCGCCGTCCCGTATCCGTATCCGTATCCGACAAAAAATATCCGAGTACCGATCCGTATCCGAAAATATCCGACAATATCCAATCCGAAGATATCCGAATCCGAATCCGATCGGTCCGGTCCGAGAACTATCCGACCCGTTTTCACCCCTAGCTCCAAGACGACTAGACGAGCCACCGTATGCTTTCATCGAAGACGTAATCACTCGACTCCGCAAGCTCTCGCTGAAAGGCGTAGTCTACGTGACAGTAGCGATGAGAGGAATGGTCCGTACAGCCCCAACTTTCTCGCCCCTTGTCCTCGTCTTCTCGACCCCCATCTCCACCGCCCCCCGTCGTTGCCGACCACCGCATCCGCCGCCGGAGACCAAGCCCAAGCCCAGCTCAGCCGCGCTGCGTCCCATCTCCAGCCGCCGCAGGTCCGATCTCTCCTCGCAACCAGTGAGCCCATGGGGCTCCACCGGTGAGGCATGCCAGCGCCCCGGGGCGGCGCTCGCCGAGGCCGTGGAAAGCAGCAGCCGCTGGGTCCAGGAGCGGAGCATCAGAAGCCCGAAGAGGAGAGGGGGGAGGGGGGACAAGGGATGGACAGCGGCGACAAGGGAGGCGCTGCCGCCGGCGACGACGGGAACGCCGCGCCGCTCCCGGAGACGGTAAGCGCGAGATGTCTCTATTTCTTAGGATTTCTCCGAGTAATTTAGATGCTCGTAGATACTTGGTGGCTTTTATGGTTCTTTTGCTTAATTAGACTCTGCCGCTCGTGGATTGCTGGCTTAATTGGGTAACCCTAGAGCTGTGAAAAGTTGAAAACATATTCTCCTGGCATAATTAGTCGTTTAGCTGTTCTTTTTGCAATGAATTAGCTGTGATACCATTTTTCTATGATAAATTTAGAGAGCTAGAGTGTAGGATGCAGGATTACAATCAATAGAGGATCTTCTACCCTAACATGTGGCCGTCTAATCCTGAAAAGGAGCGGAAAACTAAACCTAGACTATGATTCGAATGTCTTGATTTTATTAAACTCTGATCAATGAGATAAAAGTCATCCACAAGAGCTGAGATTGGACCTACTGGATGTCTGGATCTAGTGCAGCGTGCGGTTGCTGCTAGGGTCATGGGTAACAAGCGGACAGCATTTTTTTGGTAATTGTTTTTCTTTTTTCTGGTAGAAGTTGGAATATAGATGAACCCTGCATATTATATATATCTAGGGCATCATTAATATGGGTGATGTGGTGTTGTAGAAGACGCTGAGTTGCTGATCGAAACATATAAATGATTTGTTTGTTATTTGGGAAGTTTGCTAATTTTTTAAAATGTATGTCGCATGATGTTTGTGCCTTTCCTTGTAGTTGCCTGGTGCTTTTATTGTGCTGTGAGTGAATTGAGTTCTGCTTCATTAGCGTCCTAAAATGTAGCTGCATTTATTTTGCCGCATTCTGTGAGAATACACAGATTATAGAATTTGGTTATGTATTTCAAGGAGATGGTTGATGAACTAGCTAAAATTTAGACTCAGCTAGCGTAATCAACAGTTAATGCTTCTTATTGTACATAGTTCCAAAATGTTGCTCATGCAGCATGATTGGGCCATACATGCTATCAAATGTACCGGTTATGGCACATTAAGTAGATATTGTTCATTTGATCATTTGCTTTTATGTTCGTTTAAAACAGTAAATATCTGTACTAAATTCGATTGGTTAACTGAAAGTTGTTACTTCCAATGTTTTCCAATGCTAGTAACATTTATATGTTCACCCAACATCAGTAATGGTTTCTCTGTGGTCTGTGTACTATCGGCCATGTTTTACGTTGTATGGACACACGCAAATGGCTATGTTGTTAATCTGTCTTGCATCATTTAGTCTGGAGGCTGCAAATTATCTCCTGTAACCTGTGATACATTGTTTCTGTGTACTAATGTTAAGATATAGACACAGTTTTACAGTATACAATTGCTTTGGATCCTGAATTCCCCCAGGCTGGATAATTTTTTATTTGCCATTCTGTGATGCGCTTTTGTTCATCTCGCTTCTCTAGATTTGCCCATTCGTCCAACTTTGTTAATTAGTTACATAGTTTCTTACTTTATTGGTCCACCTGGTTCCTTGTCCTTTATTTTTCTGATCTTCATTCCTGATTCTGTTGCATTTGCTGAGTTTTGTCAATGCTATATTTTAATTATAGGAAATAGACTACTTTGCGACCCTCAAATTTTGAGCTACACTACCACTTGAACTAAAAATCCAGGTATTCTACCCCCGAACTCTGGCACTCCGCAAAAACCGTGCAAATAAACCCTTGAGTACATAAACAATTAAACATCAACTTATGAACATGGGGCCCCCACACATCAGTTTCTTGCTAGTTGCTACCCCAGCGTGTGCGTGCACCCCCGCATGACCTTCTGAGGCAGAGCAACGGTGGCAGAGCAGTGACCACAGTGGGGAGGTAAGCAGCGGGGGCAGGAGGCTTGCAACACCAATGCCAGGTTGAAGTGGCGCCCAGGAGAGAAGTGACAGCAGCGGGCCAACTTGGGAGAGAGATGGCCGGCATGGGGAGGAGGCCGTTGACGATATTAGATGTGGTGGCTGTCAATGGTGGCGGTGGTATTGGGAGAAGGTGCTAGAGAGGAGACCAACATGGAAGAGGAAGCCGACAATAGCATGGAGGTGACACAAGGCAGGGCAATTGGGTGTGAGGAGCCCAGGAGGGCACCAGCTGAGGGAAGTGCTAAGATGGAGAAACACAGTGACGAGTGGAGACCGACATGCCAGTCATCTCCATGTTTGCTAGAGCCTTGATTGCTCAGCCCTGTGATGCATGTGTTGCCTCTGCTTAGTGCCTATCAATCTGGCTGTGGTATCATGCCTGGATGCTGCCCATGCATCTCTCTTGAGTGTCGGTGGTTGGATGAGAGGTAGAGGAGGAAGAAGAGTGGATCCACTATCTCTACATTTATTTATTTGTTGCTTTCCTTTCTAGTCTGTCATGTCATATGCCACTTTGGCGAAACCACCTCCATAACCGCATAACAACTTAAATTGTAGTATATCCATTTGTGGTAATTTAGTATGCACGTAAAAAATATGCCCATGGCTGGGAGAATCTAACAATGTCTCACTTCATTGTGCACCATGTTGAGCCGTACAGTAGCTGTTTCTGCCGGGACCTGTTGAATATATGGGATCAGAGTCCTAATGATGGAATGTTCACTTAATTGCTTTTATGCTTATCAATTACATTTCATATAATGTTATTATAAGGGTAGCTCCCTCTTAGTCAGGTATGTAGCGTACAATCATGAATATGTTGGGTTTGTAGCTACATGACTAAACACATTTTTATATGTTCGTTGGTTTATTTATATTTTTATTTTGGCTGAGTATCTTGTTGGAACAGGTACAAATTGGGAATTCACCAGTCTATAAGCTTGACAGGAAGCTTGGAAAGGGAGGATTTGGACAAGTATACGTTGGCCGACGTATATCCTCTCCTAGTCTTGGTGATAGGAACCCTGGTGCAAATGCCTTAGAGGTCAGTACAATTCCCTGAATGCTTAAAGGTATTGTTGGAACTGAGACTTTCATAGTTGCATTGATATTCATGCACCCATATCTGTCAGGTTGCACTAAAATTTGAACACCGAACTAGCAAAGGTTGCAATTATGGAGCTCCCTATGAGTGGCAAGTTTACAAGTAAGACTGTTTATCTTTTCTTAAATTTTTTATGTGATCATTGTTTCTGGACACATTTTACCTCTGTTGCTTTACATGAAACCTCCTTCTGACAGCACTCTTAGCGGAAACCATGGTGTTCCACGGGTACACTACAAAGGAAAGCAGGGCGAGTTTTACATCATGGTAATGAAACATTTACAAATTATTGTATATCCGTAGGGGAGCATCACCGAATATTTGTTTTAAATTGTGCACATGGATTTGATATGCATTTTAATTTTTTTTTAGTTTTCATCCATGTTTATGATTCCATTGTTTTGAATATATTCTTTTGTTTATTCCCCTTAGGGACTTCCAATGAATTTTCTTTTCATCAGTCATATTCGGTTTATTTACAGGTTATGGACATGTTGGGACCAAGCTTGTGGGATGTTTGGAATAATAATTCCCACTCGTGAGTATCTGGTGTTTCTTTGTGAATTGTAATTTATCTTGACTGTTTATATGCAACCCGTTCAATTATTTCTAATCATCGTTTTCTATTACAGGATGTCTGTTGAAATGGTTGCTTGTATAGCTATAGAAGCCATTTCCATACTGGAGAAGATGCATTCTAAAGGGTAATATAATTATCTATTCTTCAAATGGATCTTTTGCATGGTGGTTCAGAAACTATATTAACAAGATTTGTGTATGTCAGGTATGTCCATGGTGATGTGAAACCTGAGAACTTTTTGCTTGGTCCTCCAGGCACCCCTGAAGAGAAGAAACTTTTTCTTGTTGATCTTGGACTGGGTAATTTATAATCACATTCTACTCTTATATCATGCCATTTTTTGTTTTTAATGTCAAATACTCACTTTGCTTCCTTTTTATCTTTTGTTTTGTATCAACACAGCTACTAAATGGAAGGATGCTGGTACCGGACAGCATGTTGTATATGACCAGAAGCCAGATGTCTTTAGGTTTGGATAGAAATATTCTTATGATGCCCTTGCACATTACTTACTGGCATGCTTGTCTTTTTTTTTTTTTTCTTCATGCCTTTTAGGTTTGGATGAAAATATATTTGCAATGCTCTTCATTTTGGGAATTACTTAGATGACATGATCAAAATTTTGTTTGCTCCTGTAAACAGGGGAACTGTTCGTTATGCTAGTGTGCATGCCCACTTGGGAAGGACTGGAAGTAGGAGAGATGATCTTGAATCCCTCGCATACACACTTATTTTTCTTCTTCGTGGCCGCCTACCATGGCAAGGATACCAGGTTAATTTAGTCTTATGTTTGAATTCCTTTTGTTCTTATTCCCTTTTTTATAAAAAAAATAATTTGTTCCATTCTTTACTTGATTTAGGGAGAGAACAAAGGTTTTCTTGTCTGCAAGAAAAAGATGGCAACCTCTCCAGAATCTTTATGTGGAATTTGTCCACAACCTTTTCGACAATTTGTTGAGTACGTTGTGAACTTGAAGTTTGATGATGAACCAAATTATGCAAAGTGCATCTCTCTTTTTGATGGCATTGTTGGTCCTAATCCAGATATCAGACCAATAAACACTGATGGTGCTCAGAAGGTACATTATTTCTTTGTGTTCTTTTAATTTTCTTGTGTTCTCATTGATTTTAAGGACTTGGGGGTTTGGGGCCATGTCCCCTGACAAAATTTGCAAGTAAATTAAGAGTCCATTGGGCCTGAGAGCTATCTTGTGTCATGCATTATAAATGTACTGTTTCTCAGTATTTCTGGCTTGTTGCTCACTACATTGTGGTAACCTTGTGGTTTTATTTTGAGGCTATTTATGGCATCACTACAAAGCAACTCAATTTTGGATGTCATTGGATTTTCATCTATCTTATTTTCTATTCTGTAAGGTGCTAAATATTGAATATGCTCTGCCTGGGATGGGACTACAATTTTATCATTGTGCCATTTTAGATCACACATATTTCCAAGTCACCCTTGACCCTTTATTATAATTTATGAACCACCTCCTTTTCCATTTATGTAATGGCAACTTAGCTGCCTAATGCTTGGTTGAATCGCTGCCAGCTTATATATCAGGTTGGCCAGAAGAGAGGTCGTCTCATAGTGGACGAGGATGATGATCAGCCCAAGAAGAAGATTAGAATGGGGATGCCAGCGACCCAGTGGATTAGTGTCTATAATGCCCGACGGCCCATGAAGCAAAGGTTAGCATAGCAGTCACCTGCTCTATGGTAGTAAAGAGAACTTTCCTTGTCTTACCGCATTTATTTTTCAGGTACCACTACAATGTAGCAGATAATAGATTGGCACAACATATCCAGAAAGGAAATGAAGATGGCTTGTACATAAGTTCAGTTTCCTCTTGCTCAAATTTGTGGGCTTTAATTATGGATGCTGGAACCGGTTTTACTTCACAAGTATTTGTACTTTCTCCATACTTTCTACAGAAGGCAAGCAATTAGTTCAAGCCATTATCATTTCCAGTCTGTACTTTTCTGTTGGTAGTTGGCTAGCAAAATACTTTACTAATCAGGCAGTCCTAATGATGTTTCAAAGTTCAATTGTGGTATTGTTTCCTGTTGTTACACCTTTTAACTTGCTTGTGCTGTGTTAGGAATGGATAATGGAACAGTGGGAAAAAAATTACTATATCACGGCGTTGGCCGGTGCAAACAATGGACACTCTTTGGTGATCATGTCAAGAGGTAGTCTTACTGTATCAACTTGTACTGTATCAACTTGATGCCTGGACTCGTGAATAACACTTGTCTGTTATGACGTCATGCTTTGTATCATCTTGGAAATCTTCTCCAATATTCATTTATTCATAAAAATGTTTCCCCACCTTTGCTTTTCCCTGAAAGTAATCTAAATAGCCTGAAATGCTGTAAATGGCCCCAACAAATTAACTGATGAAAGATAGCTGGAAACAATTACATGCGCAATTGGATATGGATACCTTGTTTGATACTGGATGAAAATAGCCGAAAATGATACTGGATGAACCGATGTGTGTTAAATTGATGCATCAAGGTAGAATTGGCCACCGATATATTTGGCATTCAGCCTCTAAGCTGTATCTAGTGAGATATACTAGAAAGTTGTATAGGTTTTGTTCCAAAGTGGAAACAATTGTCTTGGCATATTGATTGTTAATATTTATATATGGACAGGAGCTGACTAGTGATTTTTTCAGGAACACAATATGCCCAACAATCCTACAAAGTAAGTGATTCATTTCCCTTCAAATGGATAAACAAAAAGTGGAAGGAGGGTTTCTATGTCACTGCTATGGCCACAGCAGGAAACCGCTGGGCAATTGTCATGTCACGGAATGCTGGTTTCATCGATCAGGTAAGTGTATCCTTTATTTTTAAGGCTTGCAAAGTGTGATGATTTTTGGCTTTGGGCTCTCTTTATTCTGTGTTTCGGAATGTATGCTGCGTATTGTGAGGATTAAAACAAACCCTTTTGGTTTGTAGGTAGTGGAGCTTGACTTCTTGTATCCAAGTGAAGGAATCCATCAGCGTTGGGACAATGGCTATCGCATCACCGCAACAGCTGCCACATGGGACCAGGCGGCTTTTATCTTGAGCATACCTAGAAGGAAGCCTACTGATGAGACACAGGAGACTTTAAGGACATCTGCTTTTCCCAGCCAGCATGTTAAGGTTAATTGCCCTTTTTACCTTGTGTAAATTTTAGGTGATGAATATCTGTTTCCATCAGCTGATCGATCTATTTGCAGGAAAAATGGTCCAAAAATCTTTACTTAGCCTCCATTTGCTATGGAAGGTCGGTGTCTTGAAGCTTGCTCTGCTTTCTTAAGTTGGTACATGGTAAGATCGACTGATATGAACCAACAGTCATATGACAAAAGGGAATTTTGAAGTGCAAACTCTACTAATTTCCAAAGCTAACCTATGACAAAAGCTTGGTTGTGTTTTGGTAACATGAGGTTAAGAACCGTGTGCTTTGTTGCTGTGTATAAATTATACAAAGCATATTGTTGTAAACAAAAGTGTAGTTGCTTGTCATGTATAGGGAAAAAAAAGGCTTTAGTGAAATGTATACATCGAGAATTGAGATAGCCCATCGCAATCCATTGATATTATACTATACTACTATGTCGCCCGAAATTCGTGCACCGTTCGATCGCGTGGCTAGCCCATCTCCCGCCGTCCAGATTAGATGGGTCTGTGCTTGGGTGTTCCTTGAATCCACATGTCCTCCCCCCTCTCACTTTCGCTGTCTCCAGTAGCCCGCCTTGTTGCCCCCTTAGCCGCTGATCCAGCAGGAGCATGAACGGGGAACAGGTTTCATTCTCGCCTTCCCACCCCCCCCCCCTCTTTCAATTTTGATTTTGTTGTATTTGTAACCTGCTTCTTGCATGTTTATCTGCCTGCGTCTTCTACTCATCTCACGGTCCCTGGAAGCTCGCCGTTGCTGAATCGACCTGACCTGCCTCCACTAGAGAGATACGAGCTCGTCTATGCATATAGGCCTCGTTTGGATGGTTACCCCTGCGCGCCGTGCCTTCCGTTGGCGCGCCCTCGGCTTTTGGCACGCGTTTGGTTGGAGGCCGACGGAAGGCGCAGGCGCGAAACCGACGGCGCGCCAATGAACAGTAAACGAGGATGCGGGATTTGGCGAGGGCGGAGAAATCGGGCGCCGTTGCTCGCCAAATCACGTGAGGGTGCGCTTGGCAATGGCGCTCGCCCACAGTTGGCACGGCTAGCGGCGGCGTCCATCCAGACAGGCTCATAACCTTTCGCTTTGGATAAGAGCCCTGCAGATCAAAAACCAGAATAGATGCGGGTCATTTAGGGCATATTTGGTTTACGGGGGTCATTTAGGGCATATTTGGTTTACGGGGATGTTTGGTTTGATGCCCTGGGTGGCCATGCCAATTTTTTGGTCATGTCCAACCCAAGGCATGACCCAAATTTTGGCAAAAAAAAATTATTGTTTGGTTTGGAGCCAAGAAATGGCAAGACAATATAGAAAGTGTTTGGTTGATTACCATGAGAGGCTACCAATGATTGGCAAGGCAATGTTTGGTTTGATACCAAAACCAAATCTGACATGATCAACACATATATTAAAACATCAATGGGGTTAGGGAGGTCATAACCAAGCTATAGAATGATCAACACATAGATTTGTCTAACACCACCACAAAATAGTATAAATTTTTAATATTTTCACAAATATGGCAGCACATATAAATAGCATCATTTAGCATGCTTTCACGGCAGCACATAGAAATATGGTCATGGCAAATACATAGCACATACAAATATGGTCATCGCACATACATAGCATGACCAAACATACATATACATAGCATGACCAAACAGACCAAACATACATAGCATCACCACAATAGCATATAGTTAGTTTTGACAAGCAAAAGGTAGGTCAGACAAGCAAAAGATTATCCAACACCCATACCGCCTTCAGTCACCACCACCATACTTGCTACTAATGAAATTAATAACCCAAACTTCAAGTGTTGTATTGCTTATATAATTCAGATAGCTACGAAATGCTTCTTGGTCGGGCTTGCATAGGTGAGACAAGCTTGTCTTTAGTAGTTATGATAAGAGCATCTACTCTTCTCCGCAGCTCTGCATGGGAATCCTCACGTGCAGGTAAAGTAGCGTAAGAGGGAGTAGCTACTGTTGCAAGAGAGTCTGCAAGATTCTTGATACTTGCTGCGATATCATCATTTGATATTTTACTCGGTCGTGTGGATTTGTCTTTACTTGTGCTTTTCGCTCCCTGTTGGATCATCCACCATTAATAGGACTATTGAGAGCAGTTGTGTCAGACTCATTGTCATCATTGCCTTCCGTGCCCTGAAAGTCCCTTCGACACTCGATGTCATCCTCGTCGCCGCTGCTTACATCTTTAACGGTGGATTGGTCGGCAGCAAAGGAGCCATCTACCGGTGGACAGCATGCAGATGCAGCACAGGCCCTTTAATCCCAGCCACTTTTCTTCTTGGGCATATTCCCCGGGAAGATGCCATCGTTTCATGCATGGCGACGATCTCCGGCCATCGACCAGCCAAGGCCCTCAGGAGACGGCGGCGCGGCGACCAAGTGCTCCGGCTTTGTCGGCGGCAGCGGCGGCGACCCCTCGGCCCTCGCCGGCCGGCCATCCTCCACGTGAAGGAAGCAGGAATGGTAGGCTCCGTGATCTGGAGGCCACTGCATTATTGGAACCCGGCCGGCCAACTCGATCCACCATGGCTAGCCGGCGCCTTTGCAATCTCTAGCTCTCTCCCCAGTCCCCACCCACACATGCATGCACACCAACGTACGTACGGCTGCAAGTACGTACCACGGACGACCGATCCATCACTGATCATGTGCTCTTTGCATGATCAAATGGAGCTAGATAGCTCTCATGCTGTTGCTTGGAAGCTGGATCGAGCCACCGAGCTATGAACATTCATGAAATTTTACAGTACGTACAGTTGTGTGCGTGTGTAGAGATAGAGAGGTTGCATGCATACTCATTGCTCAATGCCATTATATTGAGCTGAGCTATATATGAACACTCAATGAATCCATCAGATTTAGAGGTTCTGTGTTACTTGTGTATGTACAGGAACAGGATTACAGGAGAGCCAGTCGACCGATCAAAATGTTCTAGCTGGTACTTATTCTAGCTAAAAGATCTTTCACCCTTTATAATTTCTTTGTCAACTATACCTCGGATATATTTAACCAACTTTTATTTAGCACATCGATGGATCAGCTGCTGTGCTGTGCCGCCTCGGCCTAACTCGATCGCACGGCCAGAATTCGAGTCCTGGGATTCTTAGCAGCGAAGCAAGTTCTGGGGTCAGTCGATCAGTACAGTACGTCCATGCTTGTAGTTTTCCAAGGAATGGCAAGCACAGCTCCTTCTTGGCCCAGCTTTTGGAAAGGTGGCTGCAGAGCGCAGGCAGGCGCAGTGAGTTGCAATTGCGTTGCTCCTTGCCAAGCCGGAATGAGATCCTATGTAGTCACACCGCGTCACTGACGTGTGGGACTGGACCCACATGTCAGTGACGACTGCACAGTGAAGTCAACTGCAGAGAAATCGTTCGCATGCCAAGCCATGCAAAGATATGACCTGATAAAGAAGATTAATGGTAATGGCTGCCATCTGTCACTCTTGAAATTACGTGAAATACTAAACATTGAGCATTTTTTTCCACTTCTATATCATCTTTTAATGGAGTTTTCTATGCTTCTTTCGTATTGTTTTTTTTTTTAAAAAAAGTATTGGTCATTTCCGCAGAAAGATAGAAATCTTGTGTCAAAATAATCGACGAAATGATCTATGGAAAAGAAGAGTAGGACTATTTCCTAGGGATGTCATATGCAACGCAAACACTTCCACTGCTCCTGAAAATATCTCTAAATACAAGTACTCCTTCCACTCAAGCCTCGCCAGAAATCGGAAGTTGGTGCGAGGAATCTAGCTAGCTTGGAAACAAGCAGTACAACACTCCACAGTCTCTGTCAAAACGCACTAGCAAGATCAATCGAAATCAAATCGAAAGAAGCAAATCGAGGGGGGGAAAGAAATAAAGCTAGTGCTGCTTTAGGCCTTGCGCGATTGTGTGTTTTGCGCCCCAAATTAGTTCCCACTCATCCAAAGCTGGTGCAAATTAAGCTTGCATGCATCTGCAATCCTCCACGTGAACGAAGCAGGCATGGTAGGCTCCGTGATCTGTTGAGATAGGGGAAGCTTTCCTTTTATCTATTTAAAAATGGGCCTTTAAAGCGGTTCGAGACACAAACCGCTGCTAAAGCCCAAGCATTACAAGCGGTTTGTGTCCCCAACCGCTTGTAGTCTTTAGAAGCGGTTGGGGGCATAAACCGCTGCTATTCCTTGACTTTTAGAAGGGGTTCGTGTCTCAAACCGCTTCTAAAGGCTGACTTCGGGTTTTTTGAACCGCTTGTGAATGTCCTACCTATATTCGGAACTGTCATTACTTAGTACCTATTGTCTAAAATGTCATTTTCTCAGCAATCTAACCTTAGCATTGCCATTCTTGGCCCCGAAAACGTATTTCCTCGGCAATACCCGTCCGAATACAGTCCAAATACGTATCTGACAACTGGGTCCCGCATGTCATCCCCTCCTCACCTTCTTCCTCCTCCCTTCATCTTCTTCCTCCCACCCTCTCCGTAGCCATGGCCGCTATCCTCCCCCAGCTCACTAGCTCAGGCCTGTGCTCGTGCCGCCGTCGCAGCTCGTGCTTGCGTCACCATCGCCAACTCTAAAAAACTGTTTAAAACCCCTAAAAAATATTACATCATTTGGCATATTAAGAATAATAAAAATATTTTATTTATTTTATTTTATTTTTAACCGAAACAAACGAAACCATAGCGTAAAATCGTTGGCACGTCAAAGTTTTTTTTTTTTTGTTGGCGTGCCAACGGATGGCTGCGAGCCAAACCATTGTCAAATAGCGAGGACGTGCCCGTTTGCTGGTAGAGCAACGTCCTCAAGAACAGAAATTTTGCGAGGCACCGTTAGATCTTTCGTCTTTGCATACTGACATTGGATGAATTATAACCTCATCTTGCCCCCTTACTGTGCAAATTGCTTGCCAGCGCTTTATTTTAGAAATGTTGGCATGGGTATGTGCTTTCTAGGTTTTCCAAGATGTCGGCCATTTATTACAAAAAAAATACGGTATTTATGGAGTGCCTTTCGTTATGTTTGGAAACGCACAGCCTGATTCAACGAATTCTGCTTTTGCAATTTCTGTAAGACCAAGGCTTTGTTCTTTTTAGCGTATTATTGCGTTGGCGTATTACTGTAGTAAATTTAAAAGCCATCAAAAAAAGTCTAAAGATTATAAAAAAATAAATTAAAAAAAGTTTTACGATCTTTAGAAAGACTATTAAAAGTCACGAAAAAATCGTTACAAATTATCACAACATATAGACTATATAAAAAAAAAATTGCTACAGTAATACGCAACGGTATTTTACGCTGAAAAGAACAAGGCCCAAGTCAATATCATGATTTCATATCAGATGAATTCCTTTTCAGTTTGTTGTTTTAAAGCACAGCGCAGTAACAGTAGTTGTTTTAAAGCATCGCTTATTTTACACGTTCTAGGTTCGCCTCACACCTCCGTGTTCTCTCAACGGCCTCCCTACTAGCTATAGTACAATTTATAGATGAACAATCACACAAATAAAAAAAACAAGGAGCAAAAAACACTGGTGTTTTTCTTTTGTCCGGATTCGACTCCCGTTGCCTCAACTTATTTTCCGTGTGCGCCCCTATTTTCCTTCCATGCATGTTCTCTCTGCGGCTTGCTACTGAGTGTAGTGCAAGATGTAGATGAATAATCAAGCAATTGGTGTAGATGAACAAGCACACAATCTTATTTTCCATGAGCGCCGCATGATTTCCTTCTGTGTGCGTTCTCTCAGCGGCTTGCTACTGGACTGGGTGTAGTCCAAGGCGTAGATGAACAATCAAGCAATTGGTGTAGATAAACAATCACACAATCTTATTTTCCACGCACCCTTTTTGTCCTTCAATGCAACGACCTTGCTATCGGGTGTAGTTTAAGGCATTGATGAACAATCACACAATCTTATTTTTCGGGGTGGGCCCCTTTTTTCCTTCTGTGTGCGTGCTCTCCGTAGCCTTGCTATTGGGGTGTAGAACAATGTGTAGATAAATAATCACACAATCACAGAGAATGATAAAGAACAAAGAACGCAATTGTTTTCCTTTCGTGATCCTGGGTTCGACTCCCACCACCTCCGCTTATTTTTCGCGCGGGCCCCCTGTTTTCCTTTTACACGCGTTCTCTCAACGGTCTTGCTACCGGGTGCAATCCAAGGTGCAGATGAATAATCACACAATCATAGAGAAGACAAATAACACATGATGTAAGGATAGCATTCTGCTTTATTATTTCTCATTGTTAATACAATGAATTCCCACCTCTATTTGTGCTATGAGAAAAGCTAATAATATCACAAAGTTGGCAGAAAAGTTAGGCAGATAACAGAAGAAAAGACTTGTCCTTCAAAGCAGGAGATATGATTTATCTAGAGTTTCACCCATGAAAGGAATATAAAGGTTCCAAACAATGGGAAAGCTAACTCCCCGATACATTGAAATCCAAGAGAAAATTGGATTTTTGCCCTGAAGTTGACGCGTCTTTGTCTTTTTATTCAAAGTTGGTGTGCCTTTGTCTTTTTGCCCTGTGTGGACTAGGTGGGAATTGATTTCACCATAGGGGGCTTTTCAAAAAAAACCAATTTTCTCGTGTGGATTCGAGACTCCCATCGGTGCCTGTTCTGACTGTTCGTTTCACCACCGCAGACCGGAAGGTGCAGAGGCTAGAGGCGGCGTCGGCCATGGCCTCGCCTCCATCCACGCCGCGTGCGACGCCATCGCCTCCCTCCACGCCGCGTGCGCCGCCTCGCCTCCTCGCGCCGCCCAGCCATGGCATCAAGCCGCCGTCGCGGCGCCGCAGGCGCAGCCCTCCCGCCACTTGCGCATGCAGCGGCCCCGCCCTGCGCGCCCTCGCCGTCCTCCCGCTCTCTCTCTCGCGGCACCCTTCCCTCATGTCTTGCACTATTTCAATACTTGACCAATTGATGGAACTATTTTGATTTGGGCTCAAATGAAATGCGTGATATTTTATCAAATAAAATTCTATTGGCAATGAAAGCAAACACCATATCACCGTATTGAAACAATTACAGGCGAGGGAAGGGTGCCGGCGAGGAGAGCAGCAAGGGAGGACGGCGAGGGGCGACGCAGCGGGAGGCGGCGCCGCCAAGGCAATGCGGGGAGGGCATGCGCCATGCGCAGGGCGGGAGGGCTTGCCCATGGCCTTGGCAGCGGCTTTGATGCCATGGCCTGGGGAGGCGGGGAGGGAGGCGAGGGCGTCGCACGCGGCGTGGATGGAGGCGAGGCCATGGCCGGCGCCGCCTCTGGCCTCTGCACCTTTCGGTATGCGGTGGTGAAACGAACAGTCAGAACAGGCACCGATGGCAGTCTCGAATCCACACGAGGAAATTGGTTTTTTTTTTAAAAGCCCTCTGTGGTGAAATCAATTCCCACCTAGTACACACAGGGCAAAAAGACAAAGGCACACCAATTTTGGGCAAAAAGACAAAGGCGCATCAACTTCAGGGCAAAAATCCAATTTTCTCGAAATCGAAGCTAGAAAGGGTGAAGTAGCCTATCAAATAGAGCTACCTACATAATTAAAGGATGCCATCATGTATTTCTTGTTTTTCAATGTGCCTTGTGGCATCTTGTACCATACATAATAGCCATAACAAATGCACCACTCATATAACCTTTTAAAATCAATGGGATGGCTTGCCGTTCATCTGCCACACGATAGGCACATAAAGGATAGCAGAAACCCGCACTCGAGTACTCCTAAATTTAAAACAGACTATCCTAGTTCTTTTTAGCTTAAAGGTTAAACCGATAGATTATAATCTAAAAAAATTGTAGGTCATCGTAGCGTTAATTGTATTATATTTTACATTTTTTTATTATTGCTATTTTGATTTTCCTATGTTACCCTGGCTTTGTGGTCGTTCATTTTGGGATTGTGGATCATCCGTAGGCTGCACTAGATTGTGGCCGATCTTCTATGATTTTATGGTAGCCTTGATTCTGTTGTTTGTGTCTTATTTTTCCATTTTTTCCATTGAATTTTTATGAAAGAAGAAAGTATTGCGTATGTAAGGAAATGAAAACTTTAAACCAAAATCAAGAGAGAATAGCATTTTTAGACAGGCACAATTTTTTTTTGGAAAAAGTCTATATCCTGAAAATATCGTGGTTCGTTTACATACCTCCTGAGCTATGAAACCAGATATTATATCTCTCAAAACCTGAAGAAAGGTGCAAATAACACCCCACAATGGTTTTGATGGTGGTTTCTCCCACATGGCGGGTGAGGTGACAATTCAGTTAGAGAAAATAAACACAAACAAAATTTAAATATAGTCGTCTCGGTTGTCATCCTCTCTCTCTCTCTCTCTTCCATCTCATATTCTCTCTCATCGGTCTCTCTCTCACGGTAGTCGTCGTCGTGCACACAGAGAGGCGAAGGAAGGTTGCCGTCAGGGAGGGAGAGGCCTCGACATCCACCGGTAGGGAGAGAGCGGTAGCCGTGGGAGGAGGTGACGCTAGCGCTCGGGGAGGCGATTGTGGAAGCCGTGGGAGGAAGCGCCGCGGCGTCGCTCGAGGAGGAGGTAATGGTGGCCATGGGAGGAGGCAGTGGAGATGACCAATTCAGGGGTGGAGGCAACAGTGGTGGTCGATTCGAGGGTGGAGATGGCGACGACGGCGACCAATTCGGGAGTGGAGGCCCCAGCTATAGGATGAATTGGCATCAATGGCAACGCTTGAGGAAAAGGTTGCAACGACGATGGGAGGAGGAGGCGTCGGCACTTGAGAAGACAGCTGCCGAGGCCGTCGGAGGAGGCGATGTCGACGCTCGGGAAGGTGGCTGCGGCAGCCAGGGGACGAGGCGGTGCCGACGTCGACGGTCGAGAAGGAAGAGGCGGTGGCGGCCGTGGGAGGAGGTTTTGGCCTTGGCCGATTCGGGGATGGAGACAACGATGGTGGCCGATTTTGGGGGTAGAGGCACAAGTTGTGGGAGGAGGTGGTGCCGGCGACAACGCTTGAGGATGAGACGATGGCGCCGAGAAGGTGGTGGTGATGTCGGTGGAAGGAGATGGCGCTGGCGCTCGGAAAGGCGTCGGCGACGGCTGTGGGAGGAGGCGGCGATGGCTCTCAGGGAGCCAGCTGTGGCCATGGGAGGAGGAGTAGGCGGAGGCCGTGGGAGGAGGCAGTGGCCAGGAGAGATTTGGGAGGGGAGAGAGAGGGATTGGGAGAGTGAGAAAGTGTGGAATAGAAGAAGAAAGACATGTCATGTGGGCCCACTAACGTATAATACCACGTATGATGATACAGTGAAGTATATGCTCATGCGGATGCCACGTATGCGAAACCACTATAAAAACCATCCCAAATGGGTTATTCACATAATTTTTTTTGATTTTATGGGTTAGAATATCTGGTTTCGTAGTTAAAAATACGTAGACAAACCGTAATAGTTTAAGGTGTAACATAGACTTTTCTTTTTTTTTTTCTTTATCATTAGCAACATTTGATTTTGTTTGTTCGCTGGTTTTTTAAAGGGATTTGTTCGCCGGAGGCACCGTGCCACAAAAGTCAATAAAGTACCGTTGAGTTGTGGGCTCTTCCTCCTCCTCCTGCTCCAGCCCTCCACTACTCCGCACTTCACATGCTCCGTGACTGTGATCACTAGACGCTGCTCGTGCTCCCATGTCCCAAGTCCCAACCCTCGTCGGGACGCGAAGCCCCAAACCCCAAACCCCAAACCCTGGCGAGCCACCACCCCCTCTGCCCGACGCAGCCGGTGGGCGGCTCGGCGGCACCGCCCCTCCCGGCGGCGGTGGCCGCGGAGCTCGCGCGGCTCGAGGGGCGCGTCGGGCAGTCCGCCGACCCGACGGCGCGCCGCCACCTCGCGGAGCTCGGCGAGGCGGCGGCCACGCGGGTGCTGCGGAAGATCGGGGAGCACCAGACGCCCGTGCGGACGCTCTCCGGCTTCATCAGGTTCATGGCGAACGAGGAGCGGCTGCAGCGCAACGCGCGGGGCATCCCTACCGCCGAGACCGCTGCGCTCAGGCCCGGACCCCCACGAGGAGGTGAGTGACGAAGCGAGCCGTCTGCGTTTCCACCGGTCGTTTGTGCGCATTATGTAGGGGGGAATGATGGTGCCTTGGTTTTGATCGAATATTTACGGTTGGGTTTATCGGTTCCTCCGCCGTTTATGCAATTTTTTTGAACTCAGCATAGTTGCAGTTTCTCAAATTCGTGGCGCCTTTTCCTGCATTGTGAAATAGACATATTACCCTATAGTAATGGGCTTTTTCTTCCCCTTTTGTTTCGCATTCCGTCAAAATACGTTTCTGGTTTCCAGGTGGTCATTTCTTCGGCTTAACTTTGTTGGCCTAGGCATTGTAACTTATGATTTATTATCGCTATCGTTTGAAAGGCACCTCCTTTATCAAAATTTAGCATGATCTGTGTTCTTCCCACCCTCTCCTCTTTTGCAATGCACGTTGTGGCTTTTGTTTTCCAATCAGTGAAGTGTTATTTGTCACCTTGTTAATTTCTCTAGCCTAATCTTGAAGTCTTTGTTGAACAGAGGAGACTGTGTCTGAGCCGCTGCACCGTAATGTGGTTCAAATGGAAGTTCTATGTACAAACGGTGAAATAACTTCTGGTTTATCAAACCATGCCCGGGTGGAGATCAGGAGTCCCAACCAATATATGCATTTTGGTTTGCAAAACAATGCGAATTTTGCCGGAGAAATTGGTTGTGAGGCTCGGAATCGGGCTATGATGGCTGTTGAGAACCCACCTGATTGGATCTCTTTTAAGTCGCGGAATCAAGACTGCATTGAAGTTGATGCTCCTGCCCCACTAATGGCTGGTCTATCGTCAACCATCCGAGCAATGGCACCTGCCATGCCAAATGATGCTATGGTGCAAGCTGGTAGTCCTGGTCATTGCGTGCCATTTAGGTTGCATGACCAAATGGGGATTGACACCCCCAACCAACGTATCACACTCCCAACACATGTTTCCACCCCAAGCCCTGTGCGGGATCTTACAAGACGTTTTCAGCGAATGGTTTTTCCCTCAGGAATTCCACTGAGCCCTGTGCGCTCGACACCACCAAGACCTTTAAATGATTGTGTCACAGCAAAGGCATTGAGGGATACAGCGAGCCCTCAGATGCTAGCGCTAGAGCGATTGGAGTTCAGGAAGATATTTATGATTTTTGCTTACCTTTCTGGGTGAGCTTCTGTTTGATCAACGGTTTTTATATGGATACCAATTTAATCAAGGATTTGGGTAGTAGGCGTGTACATTCCATACCTCCCACCAATTGATCTAGGCTCCTTTCCTGGTTCCTGGTTTATGGTTTCTATGGAGTGGAAAACAGAGAAAATACTACTTTTTGAGTACAGGGTTTTGTGACCCTGTCAGCAAGTGAACTCCAAACATGTTTACTTTGTTCATTTCCAAGCATGGCTTTGGCAGACCATCACTTTTTCTAGTGCCTTTTGTTTTTAATAAGTATATCTTTTGAGGCAAAAGTCCTTTTATCTGAGTTATGCTGTTGCTAATACATCTTATCTTTATTTTAAAGGAATAAGATAGAAAACGTACTGTCTGAGGACTATATTAGATCCTTGGAGTGCCTGTCCATTGCACATTTCGAGTCACAAATCTGGGAAAAATTTGGTTGCAAGTATATAATGCCTTCAGATAGAGCAAAGGTTCGAAGACATTGGTACTCTCGTTTCTCATTTTTCGTGATACATATCTAACAATAGTCAATGATGATGTTATCCTTTCACAGTAGTACATGACATGTCATTCTAAATGGAACCAGAGCTAGATAGAAATTTCATTTGTATATGACATGTTTTCCCTCAATTCGTTTTTCTACATGTGCATGGATATCCTAATGCATGCCTATTGTGCTGTACGTTATTTTTTCTGCCTTTGGTACTCCACAAATTTCTGTTTTTTTTCTATAAAATAGTTCTATGGATGCTAGATGTACTTCTAACTTGTATGTTTTTACTTCAATATTGAGTCAATTTACATCAAAATCGGGAAATCAATTAGAAGTTGTATAGTAGGCCAAATAATCATTTGGCGACAGAGGAGAACCATGGTGCGGGCAACAACTTTTGAACCCAGATCTTCTGCGGCAAGCCGGCAAGCTCACTTGCAACTAGGACATCATAAATGGTTTCCCATTATTTTTTTAAAAAACCATCTTAGCACCTTCCTGACAGACTCTTATGTTTTTTTTTTTTTGAGATCCATCATATATTTGGACTTTCTAGGGATTCAATCAAATATACTGATTTTCTATTATTTTTTCTTATTATGAAGGAAGAAGTCCATTTTACACCCCTTAATCATTGATGTGGCATCCTTAAATAGGAAGAATATACTTCGATCTAGATGTTTTGGTTTGAATTTCTTTCAATGGATAAATGAAATTAGAAACAGGGAAGGAGAAAATGTGCTTCACTTGAACACACTAATGCCACATCAACCGAAACCATGCCATTATTTTTTTTGGGGGTGGGGGGCTCTGGTATTGATAGTTGGAGAGTGAAAATTAGATGGTTTTGGGTTGGAGGCTGTGTTATGGACTCGGGCGGTAGTCAAGGGGGTGTAAAATATACTTGTTCATATCGTAATCTCTATCTTCTATGGGGACACTTGCTCCTACTTACAAGTCCCCACATTCCCTAAGAAGCATCAAAATTGATGCCTATTGCCTATCAAGTTGAATATTGTACGTTGTACTGTCATGTTATTTTTTTAATCTTTTCCGACTATTTGTGTTCGTTTAGAATAAGTGATAACATGAGGCTGATGGAACAAATCTCCCACTCTTCACTTGATGCTTGCAGAACCTTGATTCAAGTTCTGCTACACCAAAAATGTACCATTGCAACGTTGAGATAAGAGGGGATTCCACAGTGAATATTTTCAAGGTCTGTAGTTTTTAATATTTTCATGACATTTTTTAGGCCCTATTCTCCTCATCTTATCTTATTTGATGTATCTACTTAAGAGTCCGATTCACTTCGTTCAACTTTTGTTTTAGAGCTTTTAGACAAGTCTTTAAGATAGAAAAAAACTGGATTAAATTTTTTTTTAAAAAAATAAATAAACGAAGATAGGTATATAGACAAATAAGTTGACAAGAACAGACCCTTAATTTATTGTTCCATCTTGATCTTTTTCTATACTGATATGTTATTTGATGTTTTCACATCTATTAATTATGATCGTGTTGTTGCATATCAATCAGTTTGTTCAACACTTTTGACTTCATGATTATTTATCTGTCACGTAAAGGTGCATATCACCCATGTATGTTGTGTCAAGAATAGCACTTGTATTCATCAGAGTCCAAGAGGCCAATATATACATATAGAGTACAGGAGAAACCCTAGTATAACAGAGAGATGGGCCAAGGCCCATATACACAGCCAAAAGTTTAAGCTGATGGAGAAAGGCGGACAATATTCAACATTCCTCAGGCTCCTCGGGGACTTAGTCGTGAACTCAAATGTGGGCTGCAAATATTATTTTTTAATAATGCGTTAGCCGGGACTCGAACTCATCACCTCTTAGCTTTGATAGCATGTCAAGAATAGCACTTGTATTCAACTGGGGCCAAGGGGCCAAGTTATATACATAGTATAAGAGAAACCCTAGTACCACAGGGAGATGGGCCAAGGCCCATATACATAGCCCATATACAATATACAACTCATATATATCTAACATGCTGTACAAGCCCTAACAAAGTGTAGCTTTATGTCTTATGGTATTCAACTGATTAGAATTGTATAAATTGGCACATCATGCATAACATTTCAGTGGAAATACTTGAAAGTACTATCACAACACTATAAATGGGTTAATGGAGCAAAATTTACAAATGTTGTATTCTATGTTTCACGTCTAACCTTATAGTTTTGATCTTGTTTGACTAAGCAGGGGCCTTATGTAGAGAATACAACGACCCATCTACAGAAAAGTATTGGTGATGATAATGTCCTTGTAGTAAAGTTTCTAGATAAAGATTCGGATACCGACTTCAATACCTATTGCCAACATTACCATAA
Organism: Raddia guianensis; assembly: GCA_036346415.1. Classification (NCBI taxonomy): domain Eukaryota; kingdom Viridiplantae; phylum Streptophyta; class Magnoliopsida; order Poales; family Poaceae; genus Raddia; species Raddia guianensis. The sequence goes on from CM070534.1 coordinate 35,294,796, forward strand.
AGTCGTTGAAGATGGTATTGTTTTGGGTTTGCGTCGCTATCGATTTTTCAGTAAGTTTCTCTTTTCTTGTAGTGCAGAATCTATTTGGTTCTAGTGTGGCCAGTTGATGAATGAGTGCATTGCAGGCATTGTTTCATTTTATGCGATTCCACTAGATTTAAAGTGCTTTGGCGTCTTTGCATTAATAATTGTCAGCTTTTTCTTGATGACATGAATTTAAGACATGTTTGTGTGGGTGAATGAGTACATAAGCTCATTCCTTTATGGATTGACAAATGTGAATAGGTTTAACTGTATGCTGTCGTGCCAGATTTTATATGGTTGTATGGATGAGTAGATTTAATATGGGATTGCATTATGATGGTATTTGGTTACTTGTGGAATATTTGTATGATTGTGTTCATTTTTCTTTTCAAATGCCAAACTTGATTTCATTTGTATCCATTAATCACTACTGATTCTTAATATTTGTAACATACATCTCACTTAATGACCACTGCGTACTACAAATCACCACTAAAGGTTGCCTCAGCGCTAAACGGTTGCCCTAAAAGTTTTGGAACTCCTGTGCAAACGACGGCTAGTTTAGGGGGCCACAGAAGTAAAACGCAAGTTACTGGGGGCTAATTGCGAAACGGTGCAAGTTTAGGGGGCTACAATGCAATTTTCTCTTGAAACTACAAGGTGGCAATGGTAGCTCGGTGTCCGTAGAAGCTGCCCAGTGATGACTGAGTCCATGTCATAAAGCGAGGGCAACACAGGGAATAATGAAAGAGACCAACACAGAAAAACCACTGTCTGGAGCAGAGAAAGCCCACACTGAGATCACCCCAGGCGCGTTACAGCAAAATAGGGACCACGATGACTAAAGGCTGGGGCTGTTGGTTCAAATTTGTGACAATGACACCAATGGTAGTTCGTGGCGGTGGCCTCACGCGAAAGGACTCACGATAAATCAACACATTAAGACTGTGCATCATGAAGTGAAAGGATAACAATAACATGTCGATCTCGGTATTCTATCGATTAATGTGGATGAAACTTAGAGCTTTGTGGTTCTCACAGTTGCACAGCGGATTAACACGAGGAGGTCCAGTTGAAAGGTGAGGTGATGCAGTGAGAACAACGGAGTGCTTGTCAGTGATGACCTAGATGAGAACACATGATTTCAGGGCGATATCAACCCTTTTTTCTCTTTCTCTCTCTAAAAAAATAGAATCCTTGACACCATGCTTGGGAAATGTGCTTCATGGGGCAGTGTATTCGTGGTTACTATGTTAGATTTTAGGATTTTTATTCTGATACTATCTTGCAAATTGAGGGAAAAAAACTGAAATATTGCTATTGTAAACATGACATGTGACTAAACCTATACTGATAAAACCAACAATATCCTTATCAGCTGTTACCACCCTGATTGCGCAATAGTATGAAGATGGCAAGATAAATCCATACTTTTCTCAAGGAGAAGACAGTTGTTGATTGGTGATTCCTCTCATTTTCTTGGTTATTGTGAGGAGCAATTTACTATTCTCTTAGGACTTCCATATTTTGTATGTAAGTCATTGTTTGATTGCTACTTTCATTGGAAGTGTGTTGTTTTCCTATTTTTGGAAAGATACAACACTGAAATGGATTAAAGTAGGAAAATAGCATCTATGAGGTTGACAATAAGATCTGGGTAGACTTGACAGTGAGAGACAGATGTCCCACAGTTGCTAAATGCTAACTTTGTTGGATAATCTTCATTGATTGATGTCCCTGTCTCAGTTTACAAGGACGGTGGTAAAGAGGAGAAAAGAAAAGAAGAAAGAAGAAAAGAGAAAAACAAGAAAAACACATCGCCTGTGAGGTGCTACTTTATTCTCACTGAATCTGGGTGGAAGACAAACAAACCTTATGTACTCTCTGGCAGAACGATTAATGAGGCTCGCAAACTATTCATGCACACACATACTGCTCCCACCTTGGCAAAGTATATGACAAGGTTTTTATTTCTAACTCTGTTGAATGGTACCAAGTAATTGATACGATGTGGGCTTTCTTTGTGGGTTAAAATTGATATTTAGTTACTGTTAAATCTACAGTTTTTCTACACTGATAGGAGCATGCTATTATCAGAAAATAGTAAAGAACAAGTGTATTTAAAAGCTTAAGGTTTTGTTAAATTGGGAGATAAGCTTGTAGATGCACAAGGCCACTACCTATATTTTCTCTTAGCATGTTCCTATCATTGCTGCTGTTGTTTAGCTATCAAAACCATAGGAAAAAAGAACTAATTGTTGGGTGCTATTTGTTTTCTAACTCTATTGTTTGAGTGATCTGCTACTGAGTGAAAACTAATGTTCTTCTATCGGGATACAGGTTTGCTTTGATATTGTCCAGAACTATCACATTGGATGATTTATCAACAGTAAATGTTATTAAGATTGATGATGAACCTTGCAGGGTATTCTTCTCCTTCCTATCCAATATTTGGTCTTGTTATAGGAATGTGACATTCAATTATAAATGTAATATTTCAGGACGAACATGGAAAAATTGTTCTCAATCGAGATGGTGAGCCTTTGATTCACACTGATGGGACTGGCCTTATATCTCCAGATTTGGCTCTGGAATGCCCAACAAATATCTTCAAGGGAAACTATCTGAAGTCACATGTTTGTGCATTTCCCGCTCTCCATACATCTTGATAGAGTTGCAGAATTTTAGTTATCATAGATATTTAACTTAACATGCAAGTTTTGGGTTCCTCTCATGGTTGTTTTGTGAAGCGTTGGTATATTAGAAGTAATGCTGAATTACTTAATTGGCTATTTGTTTAAAGCATCCATGCCAAGATACAAATGGAACGAACATGATTCCCTTATTGTTAGTATAAAGTAATGCTCATTTCTGAACTGATTTATTTGTACAAGGTACAATTTCTTATGGAGTTTTTCTGCTTTGAAGTTGTTTATTATTGCGTTTTTTTTTTGTTCCTTCAAAATCAGAGTGCATATGAAATCAAAGCAATGATGTGGAAATCACTCATGCACATGTAACATAATCACCGTTTTATTGTAAAGGTTCATACATATGTGTAAAGAATTGGCTATTTGTATATTAATTTTTTGTGGCTTCCTTATAGTTGTCAATGAAAGTCTCTCGTCTTATCTTGTTAATATGTTGATTTATTTAATTTACACCTTCCATATAATGGAATTTATCACTCTTAAACTTTGCTCATTGGCACATCGGTTTTTGCAATGTGACATGATTCCAGTGGCATAGCAAAGTCCGTTCTGTTATGATTTTTTTATTGTTGTTTCTGGTGGACTAAATGTTGTTACTACCTGCTTGGAATTTGGAAGTCTGGCTACCCACATTTCCTTCATTTTTTTATTCATGTCGTTAGGCAGGCCAGCTGCTATCATTTTCTATTACTGTTGTTCGTATATGATATGAATACACTATTACATTTCTCTTATATTTTAGTTTCATTCCCCTTTTAGGAAATCACACTAATCAGATTACAGCAAGAATATTTAATAGCCGTCTAGGAAAAGTAATGGAAATATTTTGTTCTACACTATTAGTTAATTGATAATTGCTTTGTCGTTTTTTATGCCTTGTTCAGGATGGAGTGGCTTGTGATGAAACACCGATGAGGTCTGCCGGTTCAAAGAGACACTGGTCTCTCACCAGCATCCCCACTGAACATGTAACGTATCAACTATATTCTATGATGTGGTGATCTACTACTTTATAAATGTCCTATGATTTGACTAATATTATTGTCGTTCTTATCTACTCTTTTATGTAGCCTCTTCTTATTCAGTTTCGCATGTTTTATGATGGATATGCTGTAAAGGGAACAGCCCTAGTTGACAAAAGTGTACGTACTGGGTTCTAGTTTCCATTATTTTTGGTTCTTATCTATTATTGCAGAAATATGACCATATTGTTCATTTTGGGTTGGATTTATTGACATCATTGTATGAAGTTATGAACTCAAGTAACATTGGTTTGAAGTAATGCTGTCTCTGTTTGTGCTTTCAGGACAGATAAATTGAAAAAAAAAACTATTATTTACTTTAATAAGCTCACCATTTTGCAGAGACCAGTTAAACTTTTATTTGTTTTGTTTATGTTGATTTTCTCAACACTGTAGATATCCTCTTTCTGTATAACATTATTTACTCATCTTTTCTCAATATATTTGTTTGCTGTATATTGTGAAGTTTACATGCCATGTGCTTTTGCATCTTATCTTGCCCAAACCTTTGAGCCTACTTCATAAGAATATCTTTCATTTTCTGTTACAGCTTCCTGATAGAACTATTCATATCCGACCATCAATGATAAAAATAAAAGGTGATCCAAAATTATCTGGCATCGAGTCCTTCAACTCTTTGGAAATAGTTTCTACAAGGTATGCCTAAAAACTTTTAAGTGCATTGTTGGATTTAGGTATTAAGGGCACACTTGGATCATTTGCCAATGCCTCTTTCTTGTAACCCTAAAGCACCTCCAGAGCATCTATTACGCATTATGGGTGGCATTACACAGAGGCAAACAAGGAATATGTCATAACACGTAAGTCTGGTTGAAGCACAGGCCTCCTAAGGGTTAGCAGGTTTGTTGTGGTGTCGTTTAAGCGGTATGGTGCTGGAAGGTATTCAATGCGCTAGGTTTGGTTAGCTTTTCTATCAGTGTTATAAATATAACTGTACCAATTGTATGAAGTGGTATAGCTTGAAAGTCAGAAAAACATTTCTTCTTCGATGTTTTGTTAGTCCACATATAGTTGACCTGGTTAAAAGGAGAGGTTATAGAGATGCTGATATATATGTTGAACTGCCCACCTTTCCTTAACAACTTAAGCATTTCTATTAGCAAAAATATTATTGTCTTTTGTTTGGTTCACAAGAACTTTATCAATATTTTTTCTCAGCAATCGACCCAAAAGGGCATTAACATCAAGGTTCTTGATTGCATTACTTCACTATGGTGGAGTTAAGGCAGAGTACTTTATGGAGCTTCTACGGAGTGCAATTGAAGGGGCTGATAATGCTCGTTGTGATTATGAAGATGCCCTAAAACGTTAGTTTCATATATTTTGGTCACATACTCTTTACACGCTGTACAATGCTGCATCTTTGTGTTCTTGAAGTCGTGCTTATTTTTGTTTTCATTCATCTACCTGTGTTTAATCCACACTTCTTGTTTTCATCTGACCATTACAGTTGCATTGGGCTATGCTGATATGGATTCGATACCAGCACAAATGATTCTTTCTGCGATTCCACTAGAAGAGGCATACTTGCAATCGAGGCTGGCTTTCATGGCTCGACAAGAAAGAAAAGGACTCAAGCAAGGAAGGCTGCCAATTGATGACTGCTTTTATTTGATGGGTACAACAGACCCTACAGGAACCCTCCTTCCTAATGAAGTTTGTGTGATACTGTACGGAAGTGACATCAATATTCTTTTGCATTTGCATGCCCTTATTATACTTTTATATATGTTTCAATGATCCTCAATTTAGTAGTCGCCATTTGGTAGTTTTCAAAAATACTACTACTAAACTATTTGGCATGAATAAGAACGATCAAATGGGATCTTTCCATAGTTGCAAACTAGCAATGCATCAGCTTTACTGTTCTTTTGAAATTTGGAGTCAAATTTCTTGTTAATTAAGACCCTATATTTTAGTGATGAATTTGAACTGAGGTAGATTATACTATATTTTCTTTTGGTAACCAGACTCTGCTTATATATTTAAAAGATTATCAGAAAACAGAAGCAACAGCATTTGTCTGCATTCTAAAGTTCATTGATTAAATGATATTATGCCTTCATGAATCATGGTGACTAAAATATATGATAAAGGTTATAATATAGTATCGAACATCAACATGCTAATGGCATTATCTTTTTTTTTGGAAAATGTCTATTTTTAGTCCCTCAACTATGGGTTTTGCATATTTTGGTCAATGAACATCAAGTTGTGGGTAACTGTGGTCCCTGAGTTGGTAAAACTGGACACAAATGGTCCCTTTACCAGTCAAACTACCTTTTGGGGGTTCTTCCATCTTCACTGATGTGTCAGTCCATGTTGCGGTTTTGGTGATGTAGCATCACATGTGGCAATCCACATGGTGAATTTGAAATATGGTTTTAATTAAATTCCTAATCCCATCAGACCTACATGTCATACTAACATTTATATTAATTGTAATGCTTGTCAGTAATTAACCAATCCTTAACATTAACCAAAACTGTTTCCTCATCATATTCAGTTATTCACACCCTCACTTGCTGGCTGCTGGAGTTCAGTGTCGCTAACCCTATTGAGCCCTCTCCAACCAAGCCAAGAATATTGTTTAGTTACTTGTTCCCTTTAGGTGCTTATGCATCATTAGTTCTCAAGTCTAGTTGACAGCTTGCCAAAGTCACGGTTGGCTGGATCTTGCTGCCGCTAGGGCACTCTTCAAGCCACATACACCAGAATGCGTGAGGTTTGCGGGAACTTGTTTGGTGGTTTTCCTGTAAAATTGTGCCTTTCTCCACCGGTGCCAACGACCAACCTAGTTGCCATTCCTCTTGGTTTTTGTTCCAGCCTTCTAGGGAAGAAGACAACTGTAGCAGTGGTATGTGCACGATTATGGAGGTAGTAATTGTGCACAGGTCTTCGGATCGGTGGCTTAGGCCGGTGACGTGATGGCGCCAGCCGGTGTTGGTGGTGGCGCACAACAGCCTTCTTTCATGCGTCTAATATAGCCTCACTCTACAACCCAACTGACTCGTGATTATCCTCATCCCCTGTATTTGGTAACCAAAACCATTCCCTTCTTGGCCCAACCGCAGCTGGCCCTAGACCACCACGCTTACCAAGTCAGGCGCGGTGTCTGTAATGCTGGCCGAACCTGCCAAGCATGTAATTATTATTAGAGATTGAATTGTTTTAGTGGTAATTCATGTTAGTATGGCAGGTGGGTGCAAGGGTATTTGAAATTTTTAATCAATACCAGGTTTCACATTTATATACTAACTTGACAATATATAGACTATGGCAGATGAAATTTGAGTTTCAGATGTTTTTAAATAGAAAATCTGCTATAGTTTTTTTTTATGATAAGGTGTTAACCTCAAAAAAAAAAAATCCATTCTTTAGCATATCTTAGCCTCCTATGAAACATACACCAATATACAGTCATTAGTTATTTGAGAATTACTGATGTTCCAAAGCGTACATTTTATTCTTTATTATCTTCCATTAAACAGGGACAACGGGCAGGTTTCTGGAAAGGTGCTTGTATACAAACATCCAGGATTACATTTTGGTGATATTCATGTATTGAACGCAAAGTATATTAAGGGTCTAGAGGAGGAGTATGTGGGGAATTCCAAATATGCTATACTGTTCCCTATCTCTGGAAAACGATCTTTGGCTGATGAGATGGCCAATAGTGATTTTGATGGTGACATGTACTGGGTATCGAGAAACTCAAAGGTTAGTTGATTGTAAATTGAGCTTTTACCATGGTTATCAATACGTCGTATATATGATGTATATATGGTAATACGGCATCAGGAAGCAATACGTCCAACTCGTATTGGGAATATGGCTTAATACGTCCGTATTGCCCGTTAGTACGTCCTTAATACGGCGTATTGCCCGTATTAGCCCGTATTAGAGACGTATTGGACGTACTAGCCACTGGGCTCATATTAGAAGTAGAGTACATGTTGGGCTCTTGGCCCGTATTTGGGAATATGGCTGGATTTTTGTTAGGACTTTCGCTTGGGGCCTATTATGTGGACCTATGTTATTTCCTTATTTGTGGACTTGTCACTCATGTGGACCTATGTTATTTACCTAATATTTCTGGACCTAGTCGTATTATTATGTGCTTAATACGTCGTATTACTGCTCGTATTATCGTATATATTGTAACAAGGTGGCCCGTCGTATCGTACTCGTATTACGTATTGATAACCTTGGCTTTTACCATAATTTTTTTCGGAAACCAGTTTCTTGGAGGAGCCCCTATTGTTCTCTTTATGCTTATCTTCCATCGACAGAAAAATCTATAAGAAATCCATGAGTATCTCTCTTGTATACCTCACATCTGTTCCATTCATTGGGCAGAGCCACATTTCCAAATGTTGTGCTGCAGGTGTCGTTTACTTAGAATGTTGTGTTGGTATTGGTACACATATTATTTTTGTCCCTTCCAATTGAGATGATTTCTTTCTTTATCATAGTATTGCATATGGTTCAAATTTTATGTTTTAGCAAGTTGGTTTTGTATTACAAAATGGGAAGCAATTGTTATTTTGGTTTTCTAGGAAGCATTTTCTACAAAGTGCCCCTATCTATTGATTATTGGTGTCTTGGTGTTGGAAAGGATATGTGTAATGTATCCTGGTACATGACGGTGATAACTGGTAAATGCTGTACAAAGGAGCGCCAGGTTGGGATGGTTGAAAGGGAGGGCCGTAGAAGAAAATGGAGCACGCAAGCTGGGACAATAGAACCTTTGGGAGAGAGTCTTATTTTCTTTTTGTTTGCTTAATCTTAACAGTCACAAAGATGAATCAAATAATAACTCGTTTAACTAATAAGGTACAGCATATAAGATGCCAACTAATGCAACATAACTTCGTTACTAAGCTGCTGCAACTGATAGTCCTAATTGCTGATTCCTTATGCATGGAGTCTGACTAGGCCGCATGTGATAATATACCATCAATAGGGCGACATATATAAACCACTTAGGAATTTGTTACCCTTTTTTCAATAAGGGGAAATACCCCGATTTCCATTTCATTGAAACGGAAACATGTTACATGGTTTCATATTACAAATCCTTTTCTCTACTAGACCACATGGCCTCCTTTTTTTCCCCTACATACAAATTCCTACCCTCTGCCGGCCACATATGCCCCCTATTAGCCTGGACTGACACATACTCCTGCTTTTCCCGGCGTCGCAAATCTCCCTGCCTTTTCCCTTCAAGGAGCGCAACACTCACGCTCTTGCTTTCTTTTTCTTCCTGCGCATCACGTTCCTGCCTTTTCTTTTTCTTTTCTTCCTGTGCAACTTGCGGTGAGGGTGCAGGGGATCGATCCCCTGATCGGTTGCTCCCACAACCTAGGATACAACCAACTGAGCTAAGCTCACTCCTCAGGAATTTGTTACCTCATTCTTTGTGCATGAAAATTAAGGATCTAACCATTACAAGTATGCAACTTTTGGTGTAACTTTATAACCCTTTTGGGTTGAGGAAGGAAGCCCAAGAGAACTGCGATGCTTGCATCTCTTGCCGTGGAGCCCTCCAGTAAAAATTGCACCAAGTATGCTGTATAATACATCTGACACGCTGTCTGGCAGCTTAGCATTCAATTGAATACATTCAATTGGATTCCAGTTCTAGTTGGATATGAATTTGCTTGATGCCAATTTCAATGGCAGGTTTTTCTGTTTGGGTGCCACATGGAATTCAATTACGTGTGCATCCTGAGCTGCCAGTTTACACAAAGTGGTGCCTATGCACTCTTAAGTTCTCTCTAAAAATTTCATTTGATTTCATGAAAATTTTGTTGTGAATGCGAGGTTTAAATTTAAGCATGATACTTTTGTTAAATCAATTTATACAAGGTTTTAGGCCCCATATATTGTTGATCTAGTCCTGGAAACCTGTATGAATTAAATTTTCTATGCACTAAATCATCTCCAACAAATTTCAGTTGATTGGGCAAAAAAATTCATGGTGTGAACATGATCTTTTATCAAGGTTATTCTAAGCTCTAGGTGCTAGGCGGCCGGCCGGCAGGGGCCTAGGGCCTAGGCGGTCAAACTAAATACAGGTATCAACCATACATGCACACATTAGCCATTAGGTGCCACTGTCAAGTGTCAACCATACATAAGGTGGCACTGTCACTGCCTAAACAATCAAAATGCAATAATATATACATACTGACATACATTAGGTGCCACTGTCACTGTCAAAAAAAATAAAAAAGTCAACCGACAACCATACATACATAACCACTGTCTTATGCATGTAGCAATGCCTCAGTGGGTGTGGGAGGAAGAGACTAGAGAGTAGGGGAGGGAAGAATCAATGATGGCATGGCCGTGCAGCCGGTAGAGCTGGGAGACACGAAGGGAGGGGGCCACACGGGCAGATGCACGGCCGCCGGAGAGATGCACATCTGCCGGGGAAGGAGGGGACGAGGATCTAGCAGCCGGAGGAGCAGGAACTGAAGAAAAGAAGAGAGGGAGAGGGGGATGCGATGATTTGGGTGGAAAACCCTAATCCCAGCCACCCCCGTGCTTCTGTCGCATGGTTCTGCCTTGGCCATGCTCAGCTCGGCCTATTTTTCCCGTGCACGCCTAGCACCCACCCCGCCTGGCGCCACCTAGTTGCCACCTAGGCACGCCCAACGCCGTCTAGTCAGGCCTCCCACTAACCTGCCAATTAAGGAAAAGTCGCAGTGGCAATGCGGCACCCAGCGCCTATGTGACGCCTAGGCCCGCCTAGGGGATCACTTTTTTTAGCATAAATTCCAGATAAATGCTTACCTTCCATAATTCTAGGACCAATACATTGGGAGCCAAACTGGGTGTGAGTGCTAACCTTGCTGCATGGATGTTGATCGAAGTTAAAAATGGAGTTCACTAACATGTCGAATATGACATGGTGAGAATTCAAACAAATCAACTCCAGATGAATCCTTTAGGAAAATGAGGATTGAAGATTTAAAAAAGCTGCTTAAGAGTAATATCCTTCACTAGTCATTCTCTATAACAGGTCTCTGCTCATGTTGAAGTGGGGCAGAGTGAAAAAATCAACATGGGACTAAGGAGCATTTAAAATACCCTTCCGCATCCTAATAGAATTCTAGTAAGTGATATTTGGTTCAACCATTCATGTTGTAGCAGTGTACTATCCATTTCTTATTCTAGTTGTGGCTGATAATTTTCAAACTGTATGCACAGCTACTATGCATGTTTTGTTACTTCATGGACCATTTATTGTTTTGCGAAGTTGAGCATATTGCAGTATTGATCTATCAAAAAATGGTTTTGACATGTTAAACCGTTAACACCTTCAGTATTTTTTTTGACTTATCAATGGATTGTCATTGCTCTGATTGTAAAAGTGGTTTTTCCAGTTATTAGAGCAATTCAAGCCTTGTAAACCTTGGGTCCAAATGATCACACCAAAAAAGACCCAGCAAAAGAGTCCTCAGGAATTTGATGAACCCCAACTGGAAAGGCAGCTATTTCATGAATTCATGAAAACAAGATTTACACCCAGGTATCAATATTAGGTTGCATTTTGCTGATCGTCAGATCAGTTCATGAACACTACTATAGCTCTGTTCCAAGCTTGACTGTAATCCTCCCGGGCTCTTTGTACTGTTGGAGCCTTGGCCCTTGGAGGATAAATCAAGGTGTTCACCTGTAAGCAATGCAGCATATCCGAGCAATTCTAGAAAAAAATTAAACATCTTCATAGTTTTGATTTGCGTGTGGTGCATACTTGTAGTCTTTTAACCAGAATTTGAACTAGAAAAGCTTCTTGGCTTTGGGCTCTGAATGGACAAGAGATAGAGCTATAGCCATCTTGCTAAGCTTCTCGTACATTCTGTTAGGGGAAATTGTAATGTAACAATAGGTAAAATGCATTAATTATAATCTATCTGTCATTCTGACTTAGGGGCCCAAAGAGTTTGTTTTGTTGCTTTTTCAACATTTTATTAGTGCAAAATCTTAAGCGTATTTCGTTATTCTAAGTATGTTGCAAAGCACAACTGCATGAAATACTAGGAACTAGCCAGACTCACAGGTTCACATCTGTCAACACTGCACTCCATTAGAAATTAGAGCGTTTGAGTTTTTCAGCTTAAAAAGTAAAGCTTTTGTGCCTTTGATGTTATGTAGATCTGATCAGTATAATTTTGATATCTTGTGTTGGTGATCATTTCCTAAATCTTTTCAATATATACATCAGTTGAAATCTTTTATGTTCTAACACCTTTTGGAATTTCTTCAGTTTTGCATGTGGTACAGCAGCCAATTGTTGGTTAACATATATGGACCGATTATTAACAGACGAAGTTGATGAAAGTGAAAAGGAACTGATAAAGGATAAGATGATTAAGTTAGTTGACATTTATTATTCGGCCCTGGATGCTCCAAAAACTGGCAACCAGGTTAATTTCAATCTTGGGCTTTTACAGTTTGTAGTCTCTTATGCTTTCATTTTCATATGATACATGGTTCCGTGAACTTCTGCAACTTCATATCATTCTCTGTTTTCATACTTTAAAACTGAAACTCCTGATGTCTCTGCTATCAGCTGGTATTCGCCAAAACATCTGAAAGAAAAGGACAAACTGAATGATACCATCGTATTACTTAGAACTCCTTTGCTAAGTTATTCGTTCATTTAAGGAACTCAGGAGAGTACAATTATGCATGTGGGTATGTAAATTGAGTTAGTTGTAAAATTGTGAGAACGATGATGTGAAGGTTTGCCCTGTTCTCTCATTGTTAAGGTTCAGTAGCAACTATTGGTTAGATTATTTGACACAATATTGTTGTGGTATGAAGAGAAAATTGCACCATTAGTTCTCAAACTTGTCCCGCCTGTGCACATAAATTCGTAAGTATCGAAACCGTTTTAAAGTATCCAAACTTGTGAAACCGTTGCAATCAGGTCCATAGTCTAGTTTCTAGGCTGTTTTGTTGATGCGGACTGCCAAATCAGCGTCTACGTGGCATTTTTATTTTTCTTTCTTACTTTTAATGTGGGACCTACTTGTCATCTCTTCTCCTCTCACCTCTCTGCCTGTCTCTCTCTTCATTAAAAGTTGGTTCCATATTAAAAGTAAGAAAGAAAAAGAAAAATGTTACGTAGGCGCTGACATGGTAGTTCAAATCACCAAAATAGCCTATGGACTTGATTGCAACGGTTTCGCAAGTTTGGGTACCTAAATAAGTGGTTTCGATACTTACGGATTTATGTACACAGGCGGGACAAGTTTGTGGGGGCTAATGGTGCAATTTTCTCTGGTATGAATATATTTATTGAAATCGATTGTATATGACCATTTGCATTGTATATGTCTGCTATATGAAGCAGACCTGATTAATTAATATTGTTGTACAGAATAAATAAATGATATGTGCAACTGCATCTTACTTATTTTGATTTTTTGTGAGATCTAAGTTCATTACATGCCAAAGCTTTTTTTTCATCCGGGCAGATCAATATTGAAAGCAATTTGATGATAAAACAATATCCACACTTCATGGATCGGAAAGCATACTCATCCTACCATTCAGCATCCATACTGGGCAGAATATACGATGAAGCAGAAAGACCAATATTGCTACAATCTGAGAATGTTGAGCCAATCGGTAATCTGTTCTTTCTGGTTAGCTTGCTCTTTCTGGTTTCTTTTCAGTTAGTTTATCTGCACTACGGAAATCTTTGCATATTAGTAATTGTACTGATCTCTGTGCTGCATGCTGATATGGAAATTTGGTTTCATCATATGAGTGTGAACAGTTGTGATAAGAGTGAGGCTACAATTGCAAGTACTCACAACGGTTAATGTATTGCCGCAAATGACAAAACTGTAGGTTGGCAACATAATGGGGACGTTGATCTTATGGAATGTATATGTGGCAACGGTTGGGTTTCTGGTTCTAGCCTCTAGGTTGTTAGAGATATATTAGGAGTCCTTTGTCATATTAGGATAGATTAGATCCTTTTGCCCTTATCTGGGCTTTCCTACCTTATTTAGGCTTCTCATGTACGCTATATATATTGGCCCTTGGTCTCATATCAATAGGCAAGTGCTATTTCTAACATGGTATCAGAGTGTCGCAACCCCGGCTTCACCGGGATCCACTCACAATCAATTGCTGGTCCCAGAGATCAATGCTAGCAACTTGTGAGCAACAGTTTGTTGAACATCATCACACAATCACAAATAACTAAAAGAAATTATATATTATGTAAAAGTAATTGTTACACAACTACTTATTACAATTGTTTGATTAAGGATGACATAATAATGTCCATAATATATCAGAGTGTGAAAATTCAAATATGCAGCGGAAAAGGTATGATGATGCTTCAATCCGACCCTTGAGCGCCAGCTAATCCTCATCAAAATCCGGGACAAGATCCTCCTGATCCTGAAGATAGACCGGACCTGATACTTCTCCTGAATACAAATTTATCCGTTGTTTTGTATAATGAGTACACGGCTACCCAGCAAAAGTCCTTATAAATGATGCAAGGATATAAACAAGAATAGGGTGGCTATTTTGCATAAACACCTACACTAGTCAGATTATTCAAAGTGTTGTAAAACAAATTTGTAGAACAATTAATATTGATACAGATTTCCAAAGATAACACGCAGAGCTCGGCTTCGAAAGCCCCTCTGTAGAACAAAGCTTGCCTCGAACAACTCAAACTACACCAACCCATCAGATTAAATTATTAACACATGAGACTACCATGTACGACCTTCCTCTCCCATAACCGTGGGAACGGCTATCATGATAGTTTTAACTCTGTAGAGTATAGCACACTTTACCCATAAGCCGAGTGAAACTTTTGCATCTTAGCTCTTCCTTAGGAGCCCAGACCAAGTAACAATACAAGGCGATTTATTAGTTCCCTCTGTTAACAACGATACCCCTAAGGTTTAGGCACTCGGGCCCCTCTCTTGAGCCAGCGGACCGTAGCCCGATCTTTTCAAAGTAAAGTGTGTTAACAGTCTTCCCTAACTACTAAGCCAGGACTAGCACATGTTGGTCGACATGCTAATGCTAGCACTTATGGTTGCGCTTGTATGGTTTGGCCGGATAATCACACACCCAAAGTTCTTAGACCAAGGTGACTACCTCCAACAATCCATATTCCACAAAACCACCCGACTATGCCACCTTTAGTCAACACACGCCACCGTAGGTTTTAGTTGATTAGGTTATTAAAGTAACTCAGCACCTCCAATCATACCAAGTCACAGAAGTAATTAAATGGTGAACCTAATCAACTACCAACCCACGACCACTAGCAACTATGCACAAGGATAGGTTATGAAAATGACTAAGGCAGCAATAAATGGCTAATTCATAGGGTCAATGACGCAGTGTGAATATAATAGGTTTCTACCCTTCCCATCAATTTATGCATGAGAAAATAAATAAAAACAATAAACGGTTGAGTTTTGCAAACTAGGGAGCAAGATGCAAGCTATCTTGCCTTGGTAGTACTCCGAGTCTTGGGGATTCTCCTTCGAACGGCTCCTGGAATCCTCCCGAACAAATAACAACACGACGATCTACGCAAATCAGATGCAAACAAATAAACAATGCACAATATATTTTAATAAAAATATTGAATAAGCTATGGCCGATGATGCCTCGGTCTTTCAATCATGCATCGGATTTTATCAAACTCACTCCGGAATATTTTTCTCTTTGCTGGCGTCGCTAAACGCTCGCTTGGTGAAGTCGGCGACAACGTCACGCAAAACAAGGCGCTCGCAATTAAGCGGCTGCAAAGGGAGTTCCGAAAAATACGAGATTAATACAGGAGGTAATAGGGATCAAACGAGGATCAACAAAATTGGTTTGGAGGGAATCCGACTTACGGTTTAAGAGATACGAATTTGCGGCGCCTGCTCACGATGAATGCTTAAATGCCGTGGCTCTCACCCGGTCGGATGGTCAGTGGATTTCCTTACCTCAATCCTCGCCCCTGCAAAGAGACACGAGAGAGAGAGAGAGGAAGGAGGCGGCGGCTTTGGTGGGGCGGCTCCGGTGGTGGCGTGCTTTCGAGACGAGGCGGCCCGGCGGCGGCGGCGGCTCATCAGCTACAAGGCCGGGAGGCAGAGGCGGCGCGACTCGCCTGGGGCGACGGCATGGCATGGCATGGCGGCGTGATGATGCAAGGGCAGGCGGCGCTAGGCGCAGGGCACATGCCATGGTGAGTTGGGGACCAAGGCGGCGGTGGCTCGGCAAGAGGGCGCGACAGGGAAGGATGTGGTGCGGCAAATGGCAAGCACAAGGAGGCGACGGCGGCGGGGTGGTTTCGGGGCATAGGGTCATGCAGATCGCAGGCTGCGGCGGCGCTTCCTGCAAGCGAGAGGCGGCACGGCGGCATAGGCGACGCACTGCTGCTTCTACTGGGCCAGTGAGGGCTGTGGCAGAGCGGCGGCGCTGTCGGAAGGGCACGGCGGCGCCGACGGAGGCGCGGCATGGCAACGACGCCGACGTCGGCAAGGCAATAAGCGCCGCAAGGGGCGGCGCGCGCAGAGGCGCGATTCAGTAGGTAGGCGGCGGTGCTCGGCCTCTGGCGGCAAGCAAAGACGGGCGGGTGTGCTGGCGGCTCCAGCCGGGGAGGCGGGGCGGCACTCCATGAGAACATGGCGGCGGCTGCACCTCCACGGGGCAGGGCGGCGACGACGGCTTGGTGAGGGAGCAGGCAAAGGGCAGCGGCTGTGGATGGGTTTGTGCAGATTGGGAGAGATTGCTAGGGTTTTGCTGGGTTTATATGGTGGAGATGGTGGGGGAAAATTTGACAGGGAGACCAAGGAAATACGGCCCAGGATTTAGGCCCATAATCGGTCTCCACCGACGTCTGGAATTGGGTCAGGTTTAGACAGGATTAGGATCAGGGTCGGTTTAATGACTCGTTAACGATACCGACGCTGGACTTAGGCTTGGTTTGGTTCTTGGACAACAAATCGGAAAGGGAAGGGAAAGAGAGTTGGATTGGTCATAAGTCCAATCGAACATAGGTGGACAACTGGCTCGGCAAGGGAGAGTTAGTGAAGTGTTTCAAGGGGCGTCGGCATGATAGAGAAAGATAGATGTTCAGACGGCCAAGGGTTGCAAGTGAGGGTCGGTCGGGTTCGAATTACAACGTACGGGAGTGGAGCCAGGGTTCGGATTGAGAAAGAGGAGAGTCGACTGAGTCAAGGGTCGAGGGTCGATGTGATGAGATTGTTGTTGGTTTAAATAGAGAGGCTGGTGAGGTACAGCTCGGCTGAGAGAGAGAGAGAATCTGACTGGCCTATGATACAAAGGAGGTCGATCGGGTTTAGGTTCAATCGATGGAGAAAAGGGAAAAGGTAGTGAAAAGAGATTTGACCATGGACTGGTCTTAGCCGAGTGAAACGACAATTGACCCACTCGGGTTTCGATGGAGATTAGTTGAAAAATAGGGTTTTAGGTCTTTAGACGATGGTTGGCCGACAAAGGGCAAGGCTCGGCCAAGTTACGGGGAGAGGTCGATCGATTCGGGTTTCAGTCGTGGAGAGGAGAAAAGAGGGATCTGGCTCGGAGGATGCTAGGGTTTTAATCGGAACACAAGTTCGGACGTGGCCGAGGAAGATTAGGGTTTCGGGGTTTGTCGACCGAGAGGAGGGGGCATTTGACCGGCAAGGGTTATGACAGAGGTCGACCGGAGTTAGGGTTTTGGCCGAGAGTCGAGCTAGGGTTTCAACTGAGAGAGAGTTTTCAAAGGAGACTCGACCAGGGTTTTGGCTCGACCGAGAGAGAGAGAGACAAAGGTTAGCTCGATCAGGAGATCAGGGTTTCGATCGAGCTTGGTTTCAATTGAGAGACAAAGTCAGGGTTCCGACCGAGGAACAAATAAAAGCGAGGAGTGAGCTTTTGCATTTAAATTTGTAATTTTGTAATTACAATGAAAATAATTAGTAAGATAAATTCTTATATGTAAATAATTGTTTGAAAATTTAGGGATTTCATATAAGAAAATTAATAGAAATTATTTTAACTCGTTTTTCTTTTTAAATAAAAACTTGGGACATTCTAATATCTATTAGGATGTCACACAGAGCAAGGTTAGGGTTTCTCCACCGGCGTTGCACTTGCGCCATCTCTTCCTCTTTCTTCGGTCGTCGTCGTCTCATCTCCGGCGACTTCGATCTCGCCATCGTCGTCTCGTTCCTGGTGACCTTGGCTCCACTGCCCACCTCGTCGCAGTCGCTGCTCTCCCGATCTAGATCGGGTTGGGCTGCATCTCCGCTCGCGCCCCCAGATATGGATCTTGCGCTGCTGCTTGGCCCGCCGCTCTTTGCCATCCGCCGCTGCTGCTCGGCGCCGTCCGCCGCGCTCCTCCGCTCGGCGCTGCCAGCGCTGCCGCTTGGCGCCGTTTGTCGCATTGTCGCTTGTCGCCGGCCATCGCGCCGCTCGTCGCTTCGCGGCGCCACCATCGTCGCTCTTCGCCGCGCCGCTCGTCGCTGACAAGCCGCCTCCGCCGCTTGTTCTCTCATGTCGTCCTCAATGGATCTGCCACCGCAGTCTTCGTGCAATTGCCAAAGCACAACAGAACAATGACTGCGCTGCTGTTGTGCTCATCGCACTTGCGCTGTCTTGAGGTCGGTGCTTCTTCCTTGCGCCGGGACCTCCTCGACATGGTTATCCATCTCCAAGGCTCTGCATTCAAGCATGACACAACAACAAGGTTGTTGCTCGTCTACGCACCCGTCGATCTGCTTCTAGATGTGTTTGCCGGCCGCCTCATATTAGGCTGCGGCTCGTCACCGTGGTGCAGGTCCTCATTGTTGATCTGCTTTACTTGTGGTCTGCTCCTGGCTGCATGCCATAGTTGCCGCTGCCTGCTGCTCGTGTAGCTGTCTCTTCAACTTGACTCTACATTGTCAAGTGGCTTGGCAGAAGAGCTTCTTTTACTGCATACTGCTTTTTTGCTCTCATTGTTGGTTGTGCATGCCATGCACTTTACTGCTGTCGCTGCTCGCCGCCGAGGGATCCTCATGGTTGCAGCTCGTCGTGGTCACTGAGAAGATCTTGCATCTTTGATCTCTACAGCTTTCGTAGCTTTTCGCAGATTCTGGAGTTAAATTTATGCCAATTGCCGGTAGCGCTACTAGCATCGACTAAATGCCACTAAGGCTACTGGCGTCATTTTTGTAGTGCAATGCTACTGGCAATTGGATCAGCAAGGCAGCGAAAGAGGAAGAGATGGCGCAAGCCGGTGGAGAAACCCTAACCTTGCTCTAAAAACCAATTGCCAGTAGCATTGCACTAAAAACCAATTGCCTGTAAAAGTACGAAAGAACTTTTATGATCCAAAGAGAACTTAAATTTATGCCAATTGCCAGTAGTATTGCACTACAAAAATGACGCCAGTAGCCTTAGTGGCATTTAGTCGATGCTAGTAGCGCTACTGGCATGACACAATGATTTTAGTAGCATTACTGGCATGCCAAAATGGGTTTTTAGCCTGTAGATTAATCGTAATGAAAAAATTCATAATTCGAGTTCCCCTCTCGCCTTGATGGTGATATGAATGTAGTACATGCAATGTTATGCAATCATTAAAATAATTAAGGTCAAATGGGTAATGTAAAAAATAGATAAGCAACGCATCGTACATGATGTGCTGTTTGTCATTTGGTGCCGATTGAACTTGATAGTAATTGGATGTTACATGTACAATCATGACTTCGAACTATGTTCTATCAAAACTTATCCAGCAACTGACTCGCTCTTTTAAAAATAAGAGCAGCTAACTAGTTTTTGCATTTCTGAGCCTATACCAAGTTATTAATATGATCTACCGAGTTGCTGCAAGTTGAACTGTTCAATATTTATTCACCATTTTTCACTTTGTTACAAGCAGTCATGTCGTTGCTCCCATGTTTCACGGAGGGAGAAGTATCTCAAGAATGCAACGACGTCTGGAAATGCCGCTACAAAGAGTACTTGAGAGACAGTAGACTACTTACTGACATACAAGATAAAGATGAAAGGAACATGAAGTTTATAGAACTCTACCAAAAGTACAAGCATGTAAGTATCTGACCCTCGACGAGTCACAGCATAGATGAGGTTTCTACGAATGTTTAGAAATGTCTTGCCAACTTTCAGATGCTATATGGTGCTGCTGAATTTGAACAAACCACGAGGAATGCCCAAGATGTGTTCACCGAGGCTTGTGCGATATACCGCATTGTCTACGAGAGAGCGATGCGTACTAACGACATCGGTAAATGTGGCTTTGCATGGAAGGTTGCTGGCGATGCGTTGTGCCATCTGCATGCATTGAAGAGTGAGGGTGGCACCGCCATCTGCTTTATTCGAGTTCTTCGCAAAATCTTGAGGAAGGATCGCAAGTAATCGCATCCTCAGCGACCAAATCCAGCATCATCTTTCATGACGTAGGTGTACATGTATGCTGTAGCAGTAGCATCAGGTTTCAGGGACGCACGCTTGAAGCTGGTGGATTATGTTATGTTATTCAGGAGGAACAACTCCATGTATGGCGTATGCACCTTTGTACGTTTAACCATGCTCTCCTTGGTCTTTATGCCTGAAACTTGTTGGCGACACAAAGTACATGAACATCAACAGCTCAGTTCGCAAGCCTATCCTTTCCCAGCTGCAGCCTGCAGGTTTCAGCTCGGATTTGGGGATCTACTCTCGCTCATCGTCGTTCTGACACATGCTACATGGTACATGGATAGAGGAGAAACTGGTGATTGCGACCGAAGAAGAAGAAGGCGATCGATATATCGATATGGACCGAGGGACCACTGGACCAGTAGCCGGTATCCATCTCGCGTGATCTGCTGCTGATCTCCCTTGATCTTGGCAAGATCCCCCCACTCTCGATCGGCACACATGTATGCATCCAGGGAACCAGTCGCGTCGCCATCTTTTAGGCATGTCGTTTCAACATAGTAAGTTTCGGTTAGCCACTTGGACAGCGACTGCAGAAACGGAGCTTGCTAGCGAGCTCAGTTCAGCTCAGTGCCGATGGTGACGCAGGTGTGCCACTGACTTATTAGAGTGATACAGAGGCGTGCATCGATAATAATCCATATCCTTTCCAGAGATTCGACGTAGCCTCGACAAGTAGGCTTAGATTCACATGGATATTCTTCTAAAAACAGCAGATAATGTTGTTCTCCATCCTCTTCAAGAGTTCAAGGATGATTAGAGACTGTAATTAATTAATCCGTTTGTTTCTATTAGCACTAAGAAGAAAAATCAAAAAGCAAAGTTGGCCTAGTTTGAGTACGTAGCCGGAAAAGAAAAAAATCCTACGCCCGGCCGGCGATCGATCGCATGTTCGCATGCATATAGAGCATCTCTATCCTCTGTTATTCCTGGAACCCTAGCTAAGCAAGGCAAGTAGATTGTGTCACGGTTTTGCCTTTGACCAATTGGCAAGTTCTTATCTCATAGCCACGTATGATACATCTTCATGAGATATATCGACCAATGCCATGGCTGATGGACCAGCTTTCTTTCCTGGCCTGAAGATCCGGGAATATCTGATTCGATCTCCACAGCATGAGCTTACGAGACCAAGCAAGACTGCGTCTGCGCTGTCGTGTTAAATACTCCTCGGTCTATATTCTCAAGATCCTCCAAGATCGTATCTAGCTATCTATTTGGCATGCATGGATCTGGTGTATATTTGATTGGGACTTCACAGGGATTTTGTGGTTCACCAGTCACATGTAATGCTGGGAAAAGAGATCACGAGTCATGAGTCATGACTAGGGGTGGAAACGGATCCTATTCGGATCATTCGGATAGAGGTTTTTTGCTCGGATAGATACATATGCATTATAGTTTTTTCCCATACAACTCATATTTTTATTTTTGGATTGAAGGTTAATAAAACGGTCTAAATACTTTTTTAAAATTTATTGTCTATTTAATTCGGATAACTCGGATATCTCGGATACGGACAAAAACTCCCACCCCTAGTCATGACTAGGAGCATTATGGAGAGAGAGAGAGAAGAGAGAGAGATGTACCATGAAATTGTATTTAGAGTGTGTGTGAGAGAGATAATGGAGTATATAATACATGCATGAGAGAGAGATAATACATGCATGTTATTGCGTTTGACAATGCGCACACACATGCATGCACCTCTAGGGTAGCTCTATCTTCCAAGACGACCAAGGACGGCTCTCTAGATTAACAGTTCAATTAATTACCTCTAACAAGGGAACTTTCAGCTTTCGTTTTGTCATGTGCTTTGGAAAATAATCATTACGTCGATTAATTATGACTTGCAGTGGCAGGAAATCTGCGGGCCATGATGTCATCAAATCACCTCGATTCCTTTGAGCTAGTCAGAGTGCGTGGATTGATCCTGATCCGCATGTATAATACGTATATCCTACGAATGAAATGAACTGAAAGCCACAGGTGCAACATATCCTTGTCAGAGTCAAGACCTCTCAGGTCTCAATGCACGACATATATATGATGCATGCATCCAGATATGTACGTAGAGTAATGGCTATCAGTTTCCTCTGGAGATGAAAGATTTCGCTTTTGTCGTGCATATTTCTTCCTTGATACTAGATTCATCCGTAGCAAGTTCACGATCTCGTAGCGATCTCGTGATCGTCAAGAAAACAACATTTTGTCCACAATGATGGATCTGCATGTTTATTCCATATCTTTCACAGAGCATATTCGAGATGGACGAACTAACACTGCACCAAAAAAACATCATGTATGACAGCTCACCTGTGTCAGTTCATTATTTGTGCCGGCTCAGAAGATTTGGGATGGGACGAGCACATCCGTTCCGGTTCTAGCCAAGAAATGGCACATATGCGAATTTGCGTCAGTTCATGGCTAGAACCGGCACCGGATGTAGTTCTAGCTAGCCATGGATAGGTTAGCATCTGTGTTGGTTCCATACAGGGAACCATGAAAAAATTGACTCCTAGAAAGAGTCTTCGTGGCCATGAATCCATTGTCGAGACACTCTCAACTCTCGACGGTCATCAAACAGTTGTCTAGACAATCAATGTTTTTCAAGGGTTGTGATGCACCCATTGAGAGAGAACGGTCCATCGAGAGAGAACCTGTGGCCTGCTAGGAGTACAGAGAGATAATGACGTAATTCTCTTGACACACTGAACCATTCACTATCTCTAGTGGGTTGGACCATGGTGAGCGATGGATCGGCACTTGTCTTGATGGCCATATAAGCGGTCATCGGGAGACATGCAATTAGAAGAAAATGGCGAGGTGTGGGCGTGGGCTCGAACCCGCGATCTCTCATGTGAACACCTACGCCACTAATAATCTTGCCATTAAGTTCACCCCGAACAAAATGGGTGCGTAACGGTTTTAACGGATGTTACGTTGTCTCAACGGCCTAGTCAGTTGCCGTCAAGAGAAGTACTTCCCGAGCCAGCACACCAGGCAAATGTGATCTCTCTCTCTCTCTCTCTCTCTCTCTCGATGACTAGAGGAGGTCGTCGAAAGTGACTGAGCTGAAGCAAACTAAACGTTAAGCTAAATTTTGAGGGGTTCTCGAATTTGTTTCTTAAAGCTGGTCCGTATAGTTTTCTAGCTAGAATCACTATGAAATTACCTGCCTTTTGGCTTCTTAAAAAAAAGTTTCTTAAATATCTTCAAACCGCTCCCCCAGAACTCTTAACCGGACCAAGCTTGTAATTCCGTAAATTAAGCTCTAATTGAAGCTCACCAACCTTCCGGCCGTTCAGTCATGCATCGATCCAACCGTGGCCGTACCATGCAAACAGACAGGGTACGGGTACAATGATCAATGCCATTAGATGAAGGCCACTTGGTTCTTGACACGCACGTACATGCCTTCTCTCTCAATCACCAGCTATATCTATGGAGGCCAAACTGGAGGGAAGACTCGTACCGTACGCGCGCGCTGTGCCCCCGCGGAAATGGTCAAGGCGACAGGATTCGGGCAAAGATGCGGTGAGTCACGCTCGACATATCGACAAAGAAACACAATTGCATCGATCGATCTGAGTCTGAGTCGGACGACACGCGCGAATCTGGGAAAGAAAGCCCCCCGGTCGCTAGCTGCAAGCTGCAAGCTGCTTGCAGATGCAGATGCAGGGATATCGATCTAGCTAGCTACAAGAAAGAAAGATCGCTGCAGACGCCCAGGACTGTTCAGATCCTCCGTGGATACGGTTGCCAATCATGAATCACGAGCCGTTTTTTTTTTTTTTATCAGATTAACCTTTTGACGGTTCTCCATGGTTTCATCCGGGAGAATGTGGCTTAATTAGAACTCTTCTGATTAGCAAATATATGCAATAATCTAGTCTCGGATTCGTTTAGGGACTTGTTTGTTTCAGATTAAATTAAATTAAATGAAAATTTGTTATTTTTTGTATAGCCCAAATGTTGTGATATTTTGTAGTTATTTTATGGGGTTTTAAATAGTTCTTCTTAGAGTTCGCAACATATTTTTTTCATAATTTTTTGAATTTTTTAAAACGTATTTCGAGTGAATCACAAATTTACTACAGTAAAACACAACTCAACATTAATCTGAAACAAACAAGGCCTAGAGCTAGTGTCGACGGTTGAGATATTGATCTCAAGCCAACCAAGGTTCTTCAAGGAGGAGATAGGAGACACGCCGAACAATCACGAACAAAGAACGAATGTGAGATGGGGTTTTATCCCTGTTCAGCCTCTCTAGAGAGATAATAGCCTTACGTCTAGCCTTTCTTTATATCAAAGAGGATTACAAGGTGGAACTCGACGAGATCAGCAGGTCTCGGCGAGTAGTATGCGAAAATCTATTGGCTAAGGTCCCTCTAAACGCTATAGGGGCCCTGTTTATATAGTACGGAGCAAACCGACCTACCGAGGAACATCGGGCCGGGCTAACTACGAGATCGTAACGAACTCATACATGCCAAATACAACCTACGGTAGATAAGATAATCTCCTAATCTTGGGGATCACGATTCCTAATCCAATCCGGGAAACCACGTCCGGGTCTTCACGCAGCCGTGCAGAACTCTCGTTCGAGTCGGACTCAAACATGAATCATAGGCCATTACGCATCGTGCCACCGAGGGTCGCTCGGCAGATGCACATGGGCTCGATAGAACCTTCCAGGAGCCGGCCCCCGTAGGTCGTTCGATTGGGCCGTCGGGGAGTGGGCCATGGCAATGAGCCGTAATTCTATCCCCGACAGCTTAGCCCCGAGACTCAAGTGGAAGGACTCACTAGAGTGGGGTCTTCCTCTTGAGACTCCAAGTCACGAAGAGGGAAATTTTGTTGCTACAAAGACGTGTAACAAGCGACCGAACAGGTCATGGTTCAGCCGAACAAGACTTGTTCGGGACCGAACAGACCCGAAGATCGAAAGCAACTCATTGGCGTCGAATGAAACGACATCTGTCCGAAAGCAGAGCACTCACCTTCAAATAGCGGACATCGGAAAAAATAGCCGCTAGCGTGACTCCAACGGTAACTTCCTATCGCCAGCTGAAAAAGCAAGCACTGCTTTACCTAGCCGCTATGGTAAAAACTAGCCGCTCGAGACAAAACCGCTGGTGTAGCCGCTTATACGGGACTATAAAGCACCTGCCGCCGCATGCCACCACTTCTGCTCTCACGCCTTTCCTCTCAAGCCTCGACTCCAACCTCGCTTTCGATCAAAGAGCCGAACTCCACCTCCAAATTGCTCGTCCGATACTGGAACCGCTATGGCTAAGTTTATCGGCACCACTGACCGAGGAGGACTCAAGGTCTGGGAGGAGGAGGGCCACGAGACGCCGGTAGCCGGAGGTCGCCTAGAGAGAGGATACTCGAGCCGCCGAGGGAGAGTTTGTCGACCAACAGCCGACTGCTCGGGTTGAGATCTCCGGCGATTGCCGAGGCCTTCTTGAACATCGCGGATTGGAGATGGCGAACCTCAATCCGAACTCCATCCTCCAGATGGCTGCCTTCGCACACCTGCGCGAGGGCTATCTGGCATCGATCCACCGGGGCCGTTCCTCCACTACTATACAATGGATTTAGGCGGCAGCCCGCCGCTTCGGGCTACTGGGTGCTACTACCTCAAGCTCGGGCCACCGCCGACGACGCGCCAGACTCGCCCCACCGCTTTCGACTCGATGGGCACGTGGTGGGTGAGGTGGTTCTACAAGAAGCAAAGCAATGACAAGAAGCTCGTCTTCACCGGAAGGCACCGCGAAGGGGCGCCAATGCCTCGCCGAGATGACCGCCGAGGACTGGTTTTGACGAGGAAGATCGCCTCCTCGTGAGCCTTGGGCTCACGGGCAGGAGATCATCCGACTACTACAATGATGGGTCCGTCTGTCATGGAGAATGCCCTATCCCTTCTACAAGATAGAGGGATGGGAAGACATCTCCAGGGAGAGCACGGGTAAGTGTCTTTAAGACTCAACCTTTACTTCAATGACTTCTATCCGAACAGGAACTGACGATCCCTTCTGTTCGGACAGAGAAACCCACCGACGCATGGATGACCGAGCGGGTCGATGCCATGCTGAAGGCGGCGAAAAAGGACAGCGAGGTCGCCGGCGAGGTAGCCTATACCTGTCCGAGGAACGTGCTCGTCTGCACAGCCGAGGTGAGTTGCTTAAACCCTCGTCTGCGTCGCAGGATTTGCACCGCTTATTCAAACTAACCTTCGCTTCTCGAACACACAGGAACATGAGTTGATCCTTGGCGGGATCGTGGAAGAACTTTCTGAGCCTGAGAAGGAGAAGGCGAAGAAGGGCAAGGCCAAGACGGCCACAAAGCCCAAGGTGGCGGCCGAACCTACGCGGAGCTCGCCGCGACACGGCGGCCGCCAGACATCGAAGAGACCACCCGCGGCGACGGAGGGCGCCGAACAGAGCAAGCGGACTCGCGGTCGGCCCAGCGGGAAGAGACCAAGCTCCTCCCTCCTCGCCGAGCAAAGCGACGAAGAGGTAAAGAACATGACCCTCTGCTTAGGCGTTACTCGCAGCTCACCGGCCATTTGGCGCGGCTCTACTGTGTCGCCGAGCGAGGAGGCTCAAGAGGAGGTTACGCGCAAGGAAAACTTCTTGCGCTGCTGCTGAGAGGAGTGCTCACCTTACTAGGAGCCGAGCGCATCATCTGGAACACCTAAGGGCCAAAGCGAGAAGCCGCCAAGGAGCCCCCGAAGAAGAGGCGGAAAATTCCACCGAAGAAGATCAGAATCAAGCCTTCCACGGCAGGTATGTAGGAATCGATCTTTAGATCTCTCACCCACTAATCGTATTAGACTTAACGATCAACTCTTTTTCATCAGCTGCCCAAGAAGAGATCGCCACAGACGACGTCGAGGAGGCGCTCGAGCGGTCGCCGCCGCCTCGAAAGATCTGACGGCGCGATCGCGGCGCGGTGAGGTCGGGTAAGCCTCAAGGACAAGTGGCGGCATGGAGCTCGCCGCCAGCTCGGCGAAGCTTCGCTCGGCGCGCTCAAAAGCGCGGTGGAGCGGTTGGAGGCAGAAGAGGCAGCATGCGCCACGGACAATGGGGCCAAGATGATGGCTCGAAGTCGCCAGCATGGACCGAGCAACCGACCTGCCAGCACTTCGTCATGGGGCAGCTCACCCCTAAGGCGATGGATTCTCGGCGAAAGGTGGTGAAACCCCACCGCCAGGAGTAAGAAGAAGCCCCGAGCGTGTCGCGCAAGTCGCCCCGCCATGGAACCAAAGGCGCCACCCAAATGGAGTGGCTCGCCTCGCCAAGACGTCGGGCGGAAGAGAAAGAGGAAGAGGAGAGGGAGCGCGAGACGAAAGCGCCGCCGCTGCCCTGCTCCCCGAAAGCGACGCGCTCCGCAGAAGAAGGAGCGAACGAGGCAGCGACGGGAACAAGGCACCCGTCTCATCCCGCACGAGCGGGGCTTCGTGACGTATGGCCTCGAGGACCGCCTGCGCCGCGGTTTGAAGCATCGGCTTGGCAAAGTAAACTCCAAGGCCAAACCTTGTTCAGTTTAACTGTATTATCGCGAAGCGTTTAACTTAATCTTCTCCCTCAGGTCTTTAGGGATACCATGGCGGAATTCGAGGACGGAATCACCGTGGAACGGGCCGCCGTACTGGCATCCCTCCGGGAGCATCTCCAGTCGAGGGATCCCGGGGCAGAGCCCTCTGCGCTGGCCCAAAGCCGGAGCCGGCTGAAGGCGAAAGCGAAGAAGCTCAAGGCTGAGCTGACCAAAGAGAGGCGTTCCTCCGAGGCCCTCTTAAAAGAAGCCGAGGAGCTTGGCATAAGCCGTGAAGGTGGGCGCCATGAAGAGAAGCTCGCCGACGGCGGGCTCAAGAGCAACTCGTCCGACGCTGCCTCATCAAGCGGAACCAGCTCGTGGCGGAAGCCAAGAAGCTTAAGGCCCAGCTCGCCAAGGAAGAGCAAACTTCCGCGGGTCTCCAAGCAAAAATCTCGACCCTGTGGGCTTCACAGGAAGAGATCGAGGAGATGCGCGGGATGACGGTGAGGGCGATCACCGCAGAGAAGAAGGTCAAGGAGCTGGACGAGCAGCTCAAGACGGCCGAGCAGCGAGTCAGCCAGAGCGAGGCTCTGACCGATCAGCTGCGCGCCAAGACCGAGGAGGTCGAGGCCATCCGGGCAGAGGTCGCGCGCAAGCCAAGCGGAGCAAGGAGGAGATCGAACGCCCGAGTGAAGCCCGGAAGGAATCAAGGCTCGTGGTGAAGTCGCACCTCAAGTTAGAAGTTGAGGAGTTAAAGGAGCGCTTGTTCTAAGTAGCACCGCTGTCAGAATCTTAAAGGGCCTTGTACCTGAAACTTTTGAGTAATACAATAAAGTACTTACCTTTTTCTTTCCCTGCAAAAAAGAGCAACAAAGAGACAAGAGCGAACAGAAACTAAGAGAAAAGCGAACAGCGCTAGGAAGTTTAAGAAAACCGGTAGAGCGCTTTGCCTAACTCCCACTTCTGCAGGCTACCGCCGAGCACCTAAGTTTGCGAATCCGAGCAGTTGCACAAGAGAAAGAGCGACACCCTAGCCCCCGGTACGGACGATGCTCGAGAACCTGAGTTTGCGAGCTCGAGCACGCGTAGAGAGAAAGAGCGACACCGCATTTTGCTCGATGCATTCCGTAGTCTCGCTTTCGTTGACGTAAGTTAGGCGCCCGAGAGTAACCGAACAAGGAAAGTGCCTCTCGCCATGGGGCTTACGAGAGCAGGCTTTGCCAAGTGGTCGCGCCAAGCAGTAAGTGCCTCTGCCGTGGAGGGCTTACGAGAGCAGACTTAGCCGCAAGGTGGAAAGGCCGTGTTACGCAACCCTGAGTTTAGGAACTTATCGAAACTAAATACGGGTAGGGAACAATCCTTAAGATTGCGGAGCCAAGAGTTCGCAAGACCGGGCAGCCATCAAGTGTTACCAGAGAGAAAGAGGTAGTCTTCAAAAGACAAGAAGTGAAAAGGCGCAGAGGTCAGCGAGAATTCTCTTAAGAATTGGATTGAACTTTACATGGTGCCCGAGAGATTTGGACGAACTAAGGCGCGAAGTTTGACAAAAACGCGAGGCTAAGTAAACAAACGAAGACCTACACAAAGAACTTACGGTCGTCGATGTTCCAAGTGCCGGTCACTCTCTCCGCCCTCCATAGCCAGCGAACAGCCCGGGCGGCGGTAAGAGAAACGACCGTGAACGGCCCTCCCAACGAGGAGTTAACTTGTTGGCATTGATCGGTTCGACGCGCGCGTAACGAGGTCGCCCGCCTTCAAAACCCTTGGTCGAATCGACTTGGCTGCGTCTTGCGAAGATCTTGCCGGTAGCGCGCCATTCGACTTGTGCCCGGTCGCGTGTGCCTTCGAGGAGGTCGAGATCGAGGAGGCGCTTGCTCATCGCCAACGGTTGACCGAGCTCGTCGAGGCGAACCGAGTATAACTTCGGGCGGCGTGATGGCTTCGCACCATAGACCAATTGGAAAGGAGTTTCCCGCCGCCTACCGTCAGAAAGCGAATCGCCTGAGGACGGAAGGAACTTTGTCAACCCAGCCTTGTTGTGCTCACCGAGAGCAAAGAATACCCGCCGCTTAATACCCCGGACTATCTCGTCTGTTAGCTCGCCGATCGCTTCCATTGCTCGTGGATGTGCCACGAGGCTAAAAGACCTTGGTGCCCAAATTGCTCGCAGATTTCTAGAATAGCTCGCTCAATCGGGTACCGTTATCCGTGATCAAGTTGTGGGGAATCCCAAAGCGCGTGACCACGTTGTTTTTGAAGAAGCGCACAGCCGTTTTGGCGTGAAGAGACGACACAGGCTCTGCCTCAATCCACTTTGTAAAAGTGTCTATGGCGACGAGCAGGTGTGTATAGCCCTTGTACCCTTTAGGGAATGGGCCGAGCAGATCCAGACCCCATGTGGAAAAAGACTAAGATAGGGGGATTGTTTGGAGCTCTTGGGCGGGCTTGTGTGCCTTCCGGGGGTGAAATTGGCAAGCCTTGCACTTAGTCACGATGTCCCGGGCATCTTGTAACGCAGTGGGCCAATAATAGCCCATGCAAAACGCTTTGCCGACCAGAGTCCTGAAGGAGGCGTGGTTGCCACAGCACCCGTGTATGTCCCTAAGAAGGAACACACCTCTGCTATGAGATGCACTTGGAGAGAACTCCCAGCACCTTGACGGTAAAGGATGCCATCCACAAGCTTGTATGGAGCAAGACGCCTTGTAAGCCGGAACGCCGGCTTCGTCGTCAGGCGTGGTCCCATCGCAAGGTACCGCATAAATGGCGTTGTCCATCCGCGCACTTACTCGATAACGGAGACAAGACCACTGCCTCTCGCTGCCTCGTCCGAGACGTGATTGAGGGCTTGTAAAGGTGCTCGACGAGCACCCCTGCCGGAGCTGGTTCGCGTGAGGATCCAAACTTAGATAGCTGGTCGGCTAGGAAGTTGTCCTTCCTGGGCACGAAGAGCACCTCGAAAAATCGAAAGTGCCGCTCCAACTTCCTCACTTCAACCAGGTATCGCGCCATTAAGTCATCGCAAAGACCGATACTCCTTGTTCACTGGTTGATGACCACCGTGAATCTCCTTCACGGCCGGTCGTTGGACACCGAGCGACTTGCACGCTCTTAGTCCCGCGAGGAGAGCCTCGTACTCCGCAGCGTTGTTAGTCGCCGCGAAGTGTAGTTGGATAGAATACTGGAGTTGCTCTCCATTAGGGGAGATGAGAACAAAACCAGCCCTCGAGTGTCCAGTGCGCGAGCCATCAAAAAACATGGTCCAAGAAGGCTCATCAGGTTGCTTGGAAGCTTCCTGGGATTTGGGCGGGCAAGTCCATTCAGCGACAAAGTCGGCCAAGACTTGTGATTTAATAGCAGTTCGGGCAGCGAAAGACATATCAAACTCTGCTAGTTCCATTGCCCACTTAGCTATACGTCCGCTGGATTCCTTGTTCCGTAGGATTTCTCCCAGAGGGAACGTGGTCGGGACCAGTATTTGATGTGTCCGAAATAGTGGC
Organism: Raddia guianensis; assembly: GCA_036346415.1. Lineage (NCBI taxonomy): Eukaryota > Viridiplantae > Streptophyta > Magnoliopsida > Poales > Poaceae > Raddia > Raddia guianensis. The sequence continues at coordinate 35,326,104 of CM070534.1, forward strand.
GAAGCTTCCCGGAGGACATGAGCAAGGCGTGAGCAGCTTCGACCTCGTGGTAACGCCTTTGATCCGTGAAGTACCTCGCCACGTAATAGATTGGTCGCCAGATGCCTTCCTTTCGACCGCCAAAACCGCCACCGCTTGTGGCGGTAACCTAGGTACAGCAGAGCTGCCGCCATGCCGCTGGGTAGTCAAGACGGAGGATTGGACAGTATCGCTCAGATCTTGAAGGATCTATCGCTTCTTCCGTCCACTCGAACCATTGTGCTTGGCGCAGGCCTTAAAGAAGGGCAGCCTGCGTTCGCTTTGACGGAAATAAATCGCTTAGAGCAAACCATCCGTCAAATGAGGCTCAGATTTCCTTTACGGTAGTTGAGCCCGTGATATTTTCAATGGCCTCGATTTTTTCGGGTTGGCGTAAATACCTTGCGAACCAATAACATAACCGAGCAACATTCCGATCGAACACCAAAGATACACTTCTCTCGATTTAATTTTATTCGATGCCTAGTGAGATTACGAAAAGTCTCGCCGGTGTCTTTTACATGATCCGAGCAAACTTGTTTTTTACAACTATGTCGCCGACATAGACCTCCGTGTTTTTCCGCTACTGCTCGGGAAAGTCTTCCATTAAGCCAAACGTGGCACCAAAGATTGCGCAGACCGAAAGACATGGTCATATAGCGTAGTGCCAAGGGGTGATGAAGGCGCTTCTCTTCATCCTCGGGAGATGCTTATTTGGTGATAACCGAGTAAGCATCCAAAAACTCAGAGCTGGCATCCGCAATGATCGACCACCGGTCAATACGAGGCGCCGAAATTGTCCTTAGGACAAGCAATGCTCAGATCTGTGTGATCGACACACATCCTCCACTTGCCGCCTTTCTTCTTTACAATGACAGGTTGGCTAACCACTCGGTGTGATCAACCTCGCGGATGAACCCGGCAATGAGCGGTTTGCTGTTGATTTTTGATGATCCCCGCTTGAATTCGTAAAAGCGACGAAGCTTCCGCGAACGGGCTTTTGTCCGACCGACACCCGGCTTTGTGCTCGATGACCTCCTTGGGACTCCGCATGTCGATGGCTCCTGTGCAAACACATCTGCATTAGCTCGGAGGAAGGCAATGAGCTCGCTTCCTATTTGGGATCCAGATTGGCTCCCAAGTGAACTGCCTTGGAAGTATCATCAAGGGACAATGGAACTTCCTTGGTTTCTCCCACGGGTCAAGGGAGACCTTAGGGCGTCTGCACTGGTCTGCGGAACTTCAGACCGCACGGCGAAGCTGGTCGATTAGGGCGAGGGATCGCCGTCGCAATCCGTAGCAGCTTTGTAATTGCCCTTGACCGTGATTACGCCGTTAGGGCCCGTATCTTGACGCAATGGTATCCATGATGGGACACGCCATGAACTTACCAAGAGATGGCTCGCCCAAGATCGCGTTATACGCGGATGGGAAGTCGACCACGCCGAAAGTGATCAACTCGTCCGAAGTTGCTTGGGTTGTCAAGGTAATCGGCAGGACAACTCGCCCTAACGGCTTGATGCTTCTCCGGAACAATTCCGTAGAAGGGCATTGCGACTTCCTTCACTTAGAACGAGGAATCAGATCTCGCCCAAGACCTTAGCGTAAAGCAAGTCCAAAGCGCCCCGCCACAACGCAGTACACGGCCAACTCGCGTTGTCGATGGTCGGGCGACCGCCAGAGGGAGCCACCGAGGCTTGGTCATCCCAAGGGGCAATCCTTCCGAGAGAAGGAGATGGGGACCTCGGTCCACTTCATCGATTCAGCCGAGATTTTGCCTTTTCAACGTTGTGGACCTCCCGAGCAGCTTCCTTGAGGTCGCGCCGAGAGGTATAAGCCGAGGAGCCGCCAAGATGACGGCGATATGGTTCACGGCTCTTGATATTCATCATCATCTTCCCGATCACCATTGTCGGTTTACGCTATTCCTTACCTGCATCACCTTGTTCGGCAGGTGGGCATTGGGCCCTTGCCGCTGTAGAAATCTTCGAGCTTTGTTGCCCAAGTTCTGCAGATGGGCGTATGTCGTGCCCGTAGTGTTGGTGGAATTTACGTAATCGGTCGCTTGACCTTTCTTACCTTGTCCGCCTCCCCGAAAGCGTGCTTTTTGCCCTTGTAGTTATTGTTGGGCTTCTTCGCCCATTCTGGGAGGAGGTGCGCGATCTATACCAAATATGGTATTGTTCGTGATCACCTTTATTTTTCTTCTTCGGGACTTCTTGTCACCGTGGTTGCTTCTTCTCTTCTTCTTCTCATCCACACCAGTTGGGCGGCGGCTCGCCCTTGTCAAACGCCTTTTTGTAATCAACACGCCCGTCGCGTTGGCATAGCCGTCACCGCCTTTGAACAAGTCGTTGGCGGTCCAGTCTCGCTGATCTCAAGATCTGGGTGAGCGCTCGTCATGACTCCGCTTTTGAAGGCGCGACAACGGATTCGTCCGAGATGTTCGGATCGTGTTATGGATCTTAATGAAACACTTCACGGTTGCGGAGGGTCTCCCTGCTCATCCGGATCATCCGTGCAGATCATCCTCCTTACCGGACGCACGTAATGCCTCTCCGAAATTAGCGATCGAGCGCCACAAAGCTGGTTCCATGAGCCGATGGAACCTCTCCGCCGATTGAACGCCCACGCCCGAGCAAAGACCCTCAAGGACAATCGGAGGTAATTAGCCATAACGAGCTCGCTACCCTCGGCCGCCATGATGGCCGTAGCGTGAGATGGAAAGGAATTCCTCCGGTTACGAGTCCCATTGTACCTCTCCATGTGACCGGGCTTGAACTTTGAGGGCCACCGGACAGCCCGAAGCTCGACAGAGAAAGCCCTGCAGCCCAAAGCATATGACCGGCCACCTTCCCCGGCAGAGCCTAGTCTTGAGAAGACGTTGGTCCTGTTGCGCGGAGGAACTCCTGCTGAACGGGATGATTCGGCCTGGAGAAGCTCTCTCCGAGACAATCCACCACGCTCCTTCCTCGTGGTCGCGACGATGCGCTCCTCACGAGGGGACCGTCCGTGATCATCGCTGTGAGCATCGTTGAGCCCTAATTTTTATTAGTGGCATTGATGATAAAATTAATTAATATAAAGGGCTAGGGGGTTTTTGGACTTCTCGGAACCCTAGCGAAGACTCGGCGATTTTATAAACCCTAATTTGAAGGCCGACAATTTTCTCGAGCTGCTCCAAGATTTCAAATGCGTGACCGGACGAGAGAAGAGGTCACGTATAAATTAGGAGTAGTTAGGTTTATTTCTTGTTTTTCGTCGGATTTCAAAAGGGGTTCGAATATCTCGGACTATGTCGGATCTTTGCGAATTCTCGAAAACTCGGTTTCGTAGTCCACCACTTCTAAAAATACCCATATATATCCTTGTGAGATTTTTAGAGAGAGAAACCCACCTAAATTCCCCACAAATTTTAGCTCGAAAATTCTTTTCTGTCTTGACGGCGTCCGTGGAGGATCGGACGGCGTCCGTGAAGGTTTTAATCCGAGGAACTTTCTGCCGGACGGCGTCCTGGTGGCGTCCGTCCCTTGTATACTCACCGTCGGACGGCGTCTGTAGTTACGGACGGCGTCCGATAAGGTTCAATTTCGGGCTTTCACCGCGGACGGTGTCTGGGGCGCCCGGTGGTTTCGGCGATGCGCGATCTTTCTTGTCGGACGGCGTCCGTGGGGACGGACGGCGTCCGTAAACCTATTTTTGCTGAGCAAGACGCCTGTCGGACGGCGTCCGAGTCTGTCGGACGGCGTCCCCAGAGAGTGTAACGGCTAGTCTTTTGTCCTCTTCCGAGGGGCAACGGCTAGTTTTGCTCTAGGGCTATAAATACCTATCTAGTGGTCGGCTATTTTGAGGTTTGTCGCTCACTTCACCTACCACATTCATAGCTCATCAATTAGGTGTTCTAGAGCCATTCCTCCACCCACAAGATCATCCAAAGCCACAATCCATCAAACCCCAATACCGAAGCTTCATGGAAGTCCTTCGATCCGCATGATCGGGCGCTTGGCTTGTTACTTTTGAAGACATCCTTCGTGGAGGCGTGGGCTTGAGAGTAGGCCTTGGCGTGTGGCTACTCTTGAGTCGGTGTCGGTGATTTGAGTCCACCTCACGGAGTGGCGAACGACTACCGGGAGTAAGTGAGGCGTGAGGCTCGAGAGCGAGCCGGTCCTTGTCTTGCAAGGGGTAGCCTCAACGAGAGTAGGAGTTATGGCTCAACTTCGGTCAAACAAACACCGTGTCGCCTCTTATTTACTTTCCGCACTTACTACCATTGCATTGAATGTGTTGATTGTGATGCCATGTCTTAGTTGCTTGTTACCTTGTTTATCGCTTCGCTATGCATCAATTGACACTAGGATTGGGTCACTATTCATTTGATGCTTAATCAACAATTAATCAAAGAAAATTAAAATTGCCTATTCACCCCCTCTAGGCCTTAGGATCCTCTTTCAATCGCAGCGCTTGCTCCAATGGTCGCGATGACTACAAGGACTTCGTGACGGCGGCGACGACCACGGTAGCTCCGCTCATGGACGGTGATCCTTCGATGGTGACGAGGGTCACGCGATCGATCGAGCTGTCCAATCATTCCGGCAGTTTGATCATACGCTCGGAGGAGTTGTTGACTTCTCCTAGAGACTTTAGGCCTTCACCACCGCTCTAGGTTAGACGCATAAAGACGCCTACGCGGGCGAGATCAGCTTGATTAGTGGATCCGAGGATCGCTATAGCTTCGAGCCGCTTCCGACTTTGATCTATGGGTCCCGGATCCTCGAACCATCCGCTGTTCGCCTTGATCGAGTCCGGCCACGCGGAATTGACCCGAACAGGGAAGCTTCGCCGGAGACTTAGCGCCGCAGACGCGAGGTGGGTCGCGACGCCGCCATTACACCGATCGCGAACCGTGCAAGGTCTGATTGATGGAATCGCCGAGGTTGCGGCGAATGACATCTTACTCATGAGCGCCCAACAGCGACCTCATCTTGGTGCCGAAAGAGATTACGCGCCTGCCGCCAACCGCCACAAACCTCGCGGTGATTCTCGAGGTTCCTACATCGCCATGTTAATGCCGCGGGGCCGTGCGAAGGTATGCTAGACGGTGTCATCGCTGTGTTCTGCTGTAGAATCTACCGACATAGCCTCGAACTCCGATAGATCTAAACCGTCAGAAAGATCATCGGTTCCGTAGTCATCGCCAATGACGGAGTGCGATTCGCGGCTATCTCGCCATATAGGCGAGACCTCCGCCCCAGATACGGAAAGTGTTCGAGACCAACAGATCGATCTGAACCGGCAGGGATGAGACATCCGCCCTTCCGAGTCGTAGCCCTCGTGAAGTATCTCAGATCACCGATCGAGTTCGACATGCTCGACCTGCATGTCCCCACGACGGCGCCACTGCCGACGGTTGAGATATTGATCTCAAGTCAACCAAGGTTCTTCAAGGAGGAGATAGGAGACACGATTTAACAAAGAACGAACAGGAGATGGGGTTTTATCCCGTTCAGCCTCTCGGGAGAGATAATAGCCCTATGTCCAGCCTTTCTTTATATCAAAGAGGATTACAAGGTGGAACTCGACGAGATCAGCAGGTCTCGGCGAGTAGTATGCGAAAATCTATTGGCTAAGGTCCCTCTAAACGCTATAGGGGCTCTGTTTATATAGTACGGAGCAAACCGACCTACCGAGGAACATCGGGCTGGGCTAACTACGAGATCGTAACGAACTCATACATGCCAAATACAACCTACGGTAGATAAGATAATCTCCCAATCTTGGGGATCACGACTCCTAATCCAATCCGGGAAACCACGTTCGGGTCTTCACGCAGCCGTGCAGAACTCTCGTTCGAGTCGGACTCAAACATGTATCATAGGCCATTACGCATCGTGCGGTACCGAGGGTCGTTGGCAGATGCACATGGGCCTGATAGAACCTTCCAGGGAGCTGGGCCCTGGTAGGCTGTTCGATTGGGCCGTCAGGGAGTGGGCCATGGCAATGGGCCGTAATTCTATCCCCGACAGCTAGCCTGTCCACTCAAGAATGTTAACCCTCTATGTTATAATTTAAACTACCGGCCAGAGTTACGGAGCTAGCAATGAAATGCCTAAGGGTCATCGGGATGTTACCAAGCTAGCAAGGTGATACGAAAGAATGGGATGTTACAATATATGTGTAAGTTTTTCGGGACTAATGCCTAAGGGTCATCGGTAGGATATATTGGGAGAATCTAACCAACTCACCCACCCACGCGCTTTGTTATAACTAGCACGTGAATACGTTTTAGCCTTTTCAGAAACAAGGCATCAGTACAGGTTTGTAATACGAACCGGTACTGATAAACCCCATCAATACCGGTTCGTATTTACTGGTTTGTAATACGAACCGGTATTGAAGAGTCCGCGCCGACTAGCCTAGCCTACTATCAGATGCTAAAAGAATCTTTATCAAGGCCTCCAACCAAGATCAAAGCCTGAATCGCTACTTTTTCTATGAACCGGTGCTGATGCCACTATCAGTACCGAATCCAATTCAACCGATACTAATGTGTCGGTATATTAGCCCAGTTTTCTAGTAGTGGTGTATTTATATTTGAATGTCCCCGAATGTCTACACTCCATACACTCCAATCTTTAGAGTTGGTCTTGAAATGGCCACAATTATTATGCTTTTTGAGCACTTCTATGATTAGGGCATGTATAATTGTTGAGACTCCAATTATCTCTAACCAATGCCATGTCACTTGTACATACCACTGAACTCAACTCGTACAATGGTAGAGATACATGCACGCTTTTTTAGACAGTCTGCTCACATCCAAAATTTCTTAATTCTCATGTAGAGTCGACTATCGTATTAAAGACGACCCAAATTTCTATTCACGTGCTCTATCATCCACAACATCATTCATCCTACACGGCAAGCCTTGTAAATAGTTTAAAGACGGCTGACATGTATGACATACTCTAGTAATAGTTCTCTGCACCGGCGACATTTGGTCGTCGACACTGAATTTTCTGGTCGCCCACACTTAGAGCGTTTCCTGTAGTGACCATTGAATGGTTCATACTTAAGCATATTTGTGGAGGGAAGATCGCTCTGGGATGCACACATGTATAGATATATGCGCATGTGGTGCCCAAAGGCCTTCCAAATTGGAAAAATACCCGAAATAATCAACAGTTAAATAGAAAATTAATAAAATAATCAACAGGAAAAGAAAATTACAGAAATATCCCCGGCTCCCGCCACCCCGGTGGTCTGCCACCACGGTGGCCGTCATTGGCCGCCACCCAAGACAAGAAGAAGCTGCAAGCCGCCGCCTCATAAACCAACCAGGATCGCACACACACACATCGCCTGACCCATGCGTGACTGCACACACAAACATGCATGTGTATGCATACACTGCACACACGAATCACCTACTTAATCACCGCCATCACCTTCCTTAATCACGTGTACTCCTTTTCCTTTTCTTATTTCTTTTCTTTTCTTTCGTTTCCTTTTCTTCTTCTTTTCTTTTCCAAAAATAACTTATATCATCCATAAATATATGTGATCCGTGGTTCTGTGACGGTTCTAGTTTAATTTACAAAATTTATTACTTTTGTATTGATCATTCACTGTAATATTTTATAATAATTTTCAGCACCTCGCGGCCATTTTTTCAAAGATCTCAAAAATATTTCTAAATGATTTTTTTAACCTTTTCACATCTATTTTTAAAGATCCTTCAACTACAACCAAAACCAAACCACAAACGCAAATCAAAGAGGGTCATATACACGCACACATACCTATCACTACAAGAAACAAAATCAGTGTGGGTAGCCAAAAACTCAATGTCGATGGCCAAAATCCCGACGACAAAACAATGCTGGTTGGTCGGCACTAACAAGACAGCCGATATGAAATCTTTACAATTGTAGCCGGTATGAAATCTTTTAAATCCAATTGTAACTGGTATGAAATATTTTTTAATCTAAGCCGTTATAATCCAATCCACTATAATCAATTACGTAGATCTCTCTTCATTTTAATGTAAATCGTTATAATTCGATTGGGGTGTCGATTGCTTTCCTTTTTTCTCTAATTAACACGAGCATTTCTATTTTTTTATTAACATGGGAATTTATAATATTTTATGATTAATGTGGTGTCTCTGTTTTATTCAGCTTTATATATATAGTAGAAGATAATATAGATGTATGAGTTTAATCCACATTCGCAATAATGTTTTACATATAAATTAAAGTTGGGAGCAACTTCTTGTAAATTGATTGAAAATGTAATATCTTGTAGTCGATTTTTTATATAATTGCACTATGACTATACTAAGGTAGGACAATATTAACAAGCGTAAAATTAGTTTTACTAGCGGGCAACTTTAGATTAACTGAAACAAACGTAATGATTTGAAACATAGAAAGGAAAAAGTTTGTGAGTACATGTGTTTAATAAATAAAACTAATTTTATTTATTATGCAAGTCTTCATAATAATAAAGCATAAAAAGTCAATGAATAAATTAAACGATAATTAATAAATAATTATTTCATACTAAAATCATGCATGCATGCATGTGTGTGTGTGCAGATCACACATGCATGCGAGGGCTGTGCGTAGGGGGTGTGTGTGCAGTCACGCATGCATGCGAGGGCTGTGTGTGCGGCTTTGTTGCTGAGGGGCGTCTTGTGAGAGGTGCCGCCAGCAGGGTGGCGGCGACTCTGCGGCCACCCCTAGTGGCGGCAGCCTCTGCCGTCCAGCCGTCTCTGTGGCGGCTCAGTACCGGCAGCGTCCGATGGCGGCGCACCACCCGGTGGCGGACTCAAGATATTTTTGTAATTTTCTTTTACAGTGGATTATTTTATTAATTTCTATTTAACTGTTGATTATTTCGGGTATTTTTCCTTCCAAATTCCATCATAATTCAATCCAGACCATGCATGGCGTCGGGTGTACTGATCAATCGATCTGATCCATGACAACCATGACCTAAGCTTTGCCACCATCATATATATTGATGTCGATCCACCCATCACTTATATTAGTTTTGTTGCAGCCAAACTCTAGTACTGTATAAAGTAGCTGAGTAGCGATAACGTGCACGCCCAAGTGCACGTAACCTCTCGTGTTAGTCGTGTACCTAACTTTCTAAACATCATTAGCGTCTTCCCACATGCTGACTCGACTCTGCGTGTATAAGTTAAACGAGCGAGGTGGCCCGCGCGTTTGCACGGTTAGATTTGTTTTGGTATATAGTATTTTAATTATCTCTAACTCATAATCTATCTCTAACATATCAGATCGGATTTAGAGTTTATCTCTAATATATTATATCAACTTTAGTATTTAATATGAATTTCTAATATTTTCTTTTAATCTAAGCCGCATATATCTTTTATTTTTTTCTTTGATTAATCTATCCCGTTATAATTTGGTCCCACAGTTGATTGAACGGATAAAATAACCATATTATATCATCTTTAGTATTTAATCCTTCTAATATTCTTCTTTTAATCTAAGCCGTTATAATCCGGCCCCACAAAATCAACAGCATAGATCTTTTATTTTTTTCTTGATTCATGTGTGAATTTCTTTGATTGATCTTGGCCGTTATAATTTGGTCCCACCGTTGAAAGAACGGTTGAAATAATTTGGATGATGTGGACGAACGTGGTGGCTTCTTTTTCCCCTCCTTTATATATATAATAGATGAAAAAACTGATTTAGCTGAAATTAGTTACGTTGTATGTACGACCGTATGATAATCCAGTTGAATATGAATAAGTTTGAACTATTAATTTAACTTGTTCTCGTCTCTTTCGACTTGGCTCTTAATTGTTTTGGCTCTACCACATCCACGCTTTGGTTTGGCTCGGAGGCCTGCACCTTAATCTCCTGCCCCAAGCTCTCATTACTTTATACCCCGGCCAGTTCTGTACCATCGCATCTGTTTCTATCTTTTTTGTCTTTTTTTTCTTGTTTTTCTTGTGATGACACAAGGGCAAAAAATTGATTTCTATAAAATTAATCAGAGACAACCCGGTCGAGAGAATCGATCGAACGCTAGTGTGGGACTGACCGATCGTTGCATTTCATGCATGAAGATGAATGCGTGATGCAATCATGCACGCAGAGCACAAATGCATGCATGCATGCATCTACTGATCTACGTACGTACGTACCTGGCTCCCACTGCACGCGTACAGTTGCTATATATACACAGTGCCAGCACGTACGTTCCCGGCCGGCTAGTAGTGGCAGCTAGCTAGCTCTCCAAAGATTTGATGCGATGGTTCAAAAAGGTTAAAAGATTTGCTGCCACGCGACGGAGACTTTTACGTGCATACAGCATGCAATTGGATCGATCGATCTCCGGCCTTTTTGATCGTCGAGATATCTATAGTTAATTACAGGAAGAATACTGTAGAAGACGACGTCAACGGCGGTTTAAAACACTGGTGGTTTCTCCACTATCATGCGGAGCTATAAAACTCGACTTTGAGCGATCAGGAATGTCATTCTATATCGGGGGCCAAAACCACCGACATAGACACCCACAACCGCCGACATAGAAGCCGACATTCATCTATGTCGGCGGCTGGCCGCCGACACAGCCTTGCCGACCCAGAGCGGCCGACACAGAGACTCAATATCGGCGGTCCCCCCGACACTGCTTCAACTAGCGTATTGCTACCGTGCAGCATGTCTATTTCGACGGCCTATATAGCCGCCGACATAGAACTTGTCAAATGGGGCCGAGCCCGTCACGGCGACCTGACTTGTGGGGTCCATCTCACCCACGAGATTCCGACACGTGTCCAACGAGCCGGCTCCGTGACCCTCTCGAGCAGGAGTAATATCGGCGGCTGGAGATAAAACCGCCGACATTTCGTCAGGTGTATCGGCGGCCGATAAATAGACCGCCGACAGTAACCCGGTGATTTATGGTCATGGCCCAGTTGGTCCTAGACTATGTCGGCGGTTAAAGATAATGCCGCCGACTTATCCTCTATCTGTGTCGGCGGCATTAAGCTAATGCCGCCGACATTGATATATGGTAGCAGCAAAATTTTACTGCCCATTTTTTAAACCACTCACTTCAACCTGTAAAATAACAGAATTCACCACATATAATCACTTTGCCATTCACACAATAACATCCTCACATATCACAAAGCTCGTCACAACGATTTCGAGCCCAAATACAAACAAATCATTGCTAAACACAAAATATTCGATAAATAGGCCTAAATAGTTCACATAATTCTCACAAACCACATAGTTCACATAGTTCTTACAAACCACATAGTTCACTAAATCGTTCACTACATTAGGTGCGGGCCGCCGCCGCCACTCAAGTCGTAGTCGGGGTTGGTGTTGAACAAACCCTCGACAAACTCCTTAGGCGTGGACTTAGTTCCACTATCCACATCTCCTGCTGAAGCAATCACACGCAAGACACCTGCATCTGCCAGGCGGACACCTTGCAAACAAGATAAAATCCCATATTTCATAATTAGAGGCAAAGCATTGTTAGATGAAATGAAAATTAGGCAAAATTAGAGTCGATGCATTATTCGTAGATTCTAAATTAGAGGCAATGCATTATATTTGCATACAAAATTAGATGAAAATGGAATGTTTTGAACGACATGATTGCGAACTAACCCTTGGTGAAGGCCTCGGAGCTGGTGGAAAATAGGCCATCGGGAAGTTCGGTGGTGGCACGAAAGGGTGAAGAGGAGCGCTGCCAAACTGTGTTGGTGGGGCCCCCGGCGTCTGGGTCACCACGGCAGGCATCTGTGACTGGCTGGAGCTACCGTACCCCGGAAACGGGTACCCATGCTAAACAATTGGAGATGTTAGGAATTAAACTTAGCTGGAAGGACAACACAGCGAATAATGCATATGTAATTACCTGTTGGTACATGCCCAGGAGGATCAGGTTCTGTTCATGGACGGCCTTCACATTTGTATTGGTGGCCTCCCGCTCACTTCTCTCCTGTTGTCGCTCCCTTCGGTCCCGCTCTCGCTCCTCCCTATCCTCTTGAAGCTGGCGGTTCTGCTCCTCCAACTCAGCGATGCGCCTATTCTATGCTTCCTCGTGGGCACGGTCAGCTGCGCGGGCCTGTCGTCGGCGTCTCCTTACCTCTGGCTTGTACTCGTCGGGTGGCACAACTGCGTTGAAACCGTCGTACCTGCCGTGATTTAAATGTAAGTAAATGGCAATGATATAAGTCTACAAATTGAAGTAAAAGATATAAGTCTATAAATTGAAGTAAATGACAATGATTTAAATGTACCTGCCGTGAGCCCGCCCACCAAACTGGTCGTACACGAAGACAGGGTCAACCGGCATCTCATCGGGGTTAGCATCTTCCCCGTGCCTCTCCCGCAAGGCCTGAGTGTACGCATCCTGCCAACAATTGAGATGTTCGATATTAGTTCGAAAACGAAGGTTGTCTAAATAATTCAAATAACTAGCTTTATGCACTTACAGCTATCTCTTGAACAGGTGCCGGCATCGGTGGCTGGACCCAGTCTTGCCCCACACGGGGAGTGTGTGAAACCCTCCATACCCTGAAACGGAGGGTTCAACCCCCGTCTCGTACTCCTGCGTGTAATTAAATAATTACGTTATTACATCTAGTTGTGAAATGTAAAAAATTATAAGCGTTAAAAGATAAGTGTGCTTACTAGGTCTCGCGCCACGTGACCCATGCCGAGCCCTCCCATGTACGTGTTGCACAAACATGCCCCGGCGTCCCTGTTTTCCCTGTTTCTCCTGGACATGTCGATCCACTCTTTCGAGGCCCACAGGCGACACAGGCGCTTCCAAGCACGGTGGTCCTCGTCCATCCATTCTGGACGCCATGGGAGGTACTGTTTGGCGGTAAGGTACTTTCATGGTCTGCTTTCTTGGTCATCTTTCTGCCCCTCTTCCTGCAGTGCTTCATCACCGCATCTACACGGGCAAGCCTGAGGGCCTCCTTCACGAGCTTTGTAGCCATCCTGTCGATGACCCGATTAGCCCAGGTGTACTTTTCGCCGTCGTCAACGCTAGGGGGACGCCGGTACCTCACCTGAAACAAAAACAGAGACATGATTAAATAAGTGCATGAATCCGCAAAGTGTAATCACGGAACGTCGACAATAATAGATGAATAACATTTACCCAGAACTCGTCGACGACCGCCTCGGCGACAGATCCTCCTTGGTCGAACCCCGCCTGGTAGTAGTCGCGCCAGCTCAGTGCGGGGCGTCTATCCCCCCTCTCTCCATGTAGGCCGGGGTAGAGGGACTTGACAAGCACACCAAGCTGCTTTCCCGGCTCAGGCGCCTCCCCCTTGTTCTGGCAAAACAGCCCACTGTATATAGAATACATTCAAATATGATGCATCCACAAAAATACAACAAATAACATGCATCGAAATAGAAAGATTTGTGGTTAGCACACATACCTTTGTCCTATTACAATGCGAACAATGGTCCTCTTCTCTAGTGTGTTGGGAGCCTTTTTCAATTTGCTCCGCCCCCGGTGTCTTTCGGAGCTCGCAGACCCCACAGAGTCAAAGGCCTCCCATTCATCCTCCTCCTCGGGCTCCACCTGCACCTCCTGCAACCCCCGCTCCTCCTCACTAAGCATCCCCCGCCAGTCCATCTCCTTGTCGGTCTCCGAACCTGTCGGGGATAAAATCACGGCCCATAGCCATGGCCCACTCCCTGACGGCCTACTCGAGCGACCTACGGGGCCCGGCTCCTGGAAGGTTCTATCTAGCCCATATGCATCTGCCAACGACTTCTGGGCGGCACGGTGCGTAATGGCCAAGACTTCTGTTTGAGTCCGACTCGAGCGAGCTCTGCACGCTACTACGAAGACCGGACGTGGTTTCCGGATTGGATTAGGAGTCGTGATCCCCAAGATTTGGAGTATACCTTATCTACCTCGGGATATATTTGGCATGTATGAGTTAGATTCATGCACTCGTAGTTAGCCCGGCCCGATATTCCTTTGGTAGGTCGGTTTGCTCAGCACTATATAAACAAGGCCCCTACGACGTGTAGAGGGGGCCTCTGGCACTTGATCTTCGCATTGTCGCGCCTGTACACACATAATCTCGCCGAGACTTGTTCGTCTCGTCGAGCCACCTCTTGTATTCATCTCGATATATAAGAAAGGCCGGGCGTGAGGGCTATTATCTCTCGAGAGGCCCTGAACCGGGATAAAACCCCGCATCTCTGTTAGTTCTTCGTTACGCATTGTTTGGCGTGTCTCTATCTCAATCTTAAAGAACCTTAGCGACTTGAGATCGTTATCTCAACCGTCGACAACTGGCGCCGACCGTGGGGATACGCAGATCGAGCATGTCGAACTCTATCGGCGACAGAGATTCTCCCTGAGGACTACGACTCAGAAGGGCAGGATGTCTCTTCCCCTGTCAGATCGGATCGATCCTTCGATCTTGATCGCCTTCGAATCTGGTTCCCGGCTCCTTGCTCGGGGATCTCCTTGCGCCGGCAGCTCTTCGCCGGCGCTGCTCGTCCTCCCATGACGAGCTCCGTGCTCGAGCCGGATCTCTCGCCGGGCAAAGACTTCGCCCGAGCGCGTCTGATCCCGCGACGAGCTCCGTGCTCGGGGCTGGATCACTTCAGCGCGGGCAGCTCTTCGCCGGGCTGGTCTGTCCCCAGCGCGAGCTCCGTGCTCGGGTGGATCAAAACTCCTTCCGGATCTCGGGCTGTTACTTTGGCGGTGGATGTCGGAGAGAGTCGACCAACACTTGGAACATCGACCGGTTTCGTAAGTTCCTCGTTTAGGTCTTTCGTTTCCTAGCTTCGCGCATTTTCTCAAATTTCGCGCCTTAGTTCGTCCAAGTCTCTCGGGATGCCATGTAAAGTTCAACCCATTGAGTGGTGAATGCTCACGGCCCCCTGCGGCCCTTCTCACCACTCGTCTTCTCAGACTCTCTTTCTCTCTGGTAACACTTGATGGCTGCCCGGTCTTGCGAACTCTTGGCTCCGCAATCTTAAGGGTTTTCCCTGCCCGTATCTAGCTTCAACAAGTTACTAAACTCAGAGTTGCGTAACACGGCATCCAGCCATGCGGCTAAGCCTGCTCTCGTAAGCCCTCCGCGGCAGAGGCACTTACCGCTCACGGTACAACCACTTGGCAAAGCCTGCTCTCGTAAGCCCTCCGCGGCGAAGGCACTTTCCTTGTTCGGTTACCTTGAATTGCCTAACTTACGTTAACGGCGGTTCACAGGCAGTCGATCAGATACGGGTGTCGCTCTAACTCTCTACGCACGTGCTTGAAGTCGCATAGCTCGAGTCTTCATGCATCGTCTGCACAGGGGCTAGGGCGTCGCTCTTTCTCTTGTGCACCTGTTCGAGTTCGCAAACTCAGGTCCTCGAGCAGCTGCACAACGGGGGCTGGGAGTTAGGCTAAGTGTTGTACCGGTTTTCTTAAAACTTTCTAGCGCTGTTCGCCTTGCTATTGGTTTCCTGTTCGTTTGCAGGAAAAGCTACTCGGTCAGACTCTCGCTCTGATTCAAGCGCTGTTCGACGGTCTTGAGCTGCTCTGCCAGCTCCTCGGAGCTGCTCGGCCAGCTCCTCGAAGGACTGCCTCTCCTCGGTCAGTTGGGACTTGAGCTGAATTTCGGCAACCCCAGTACGTTTTCAGTTTTTCAGTTCCTTTCCTTAGCGTTGGTTTTCCAAAAAACCTCGTTGGTCTTCGCTCCGTGGCGCTCCCGCGTCTGAGCATGTCTTTTATCGGCAGCGACACATGCGGCGGCTCGTTAACCGAATCGGTGCACCACCGATGGAGTTCTGCCCACCGCAAGCCGATTCTCATCGCAACGGGCATGCCCATCGTAAGCCGATTCTCATCGCAACGGACACTCCTGGCGCTGGTTCCGCACCCGCCGAGGCGACACCAACGCTGCACGGGTCCACGTCCGGATAAGATTTTGCCTCGCACGTCTTGCCTGCGGCTAAGTTCCCGATCGCCTTCCCAGGTTAGTGGTCTTAGACACAGCGGGGCTGCACTTGCCCGCACACGTCTTTTTTTATCCATGCTACGTCCTTCCTTGCAAGGTAATCCGGAGCAGTGCACCACCTAAGGAGTCCTGCCCACCGTAAGCCGATTCTCATCGCAACGGGCACTCCTAGCGTTGGTTCCGCATTCGCCGAGGTGACACTAACGCTATTGGGACGTACTCGGGAAAAAGTTATGTCTTGTGTGGGTAGGTCGTTTTTAGCGTGTTTTTTAAAACTCGCTTTGCCCTTCTTAGAGCCTGTTCTTGCTCTCTTTTTCCCCTTGCTGGCTCGTTTCTTGTTTGTCTTCTGCCGGAAGTACAGGAGCGGGGAACGTCAGACTCCGGTGATGGTCGCGGTGAGGTTCCACGCTTCCCCACCAAAACCGATGTCTGCATCACTCTTTTTTCGGGTTTGCTCCGCGCATGCCCAGGGACTGATTCACTTCACCCGCGTATGATTTCTTGCCTTTGCCCGGCACTGACCTTCATAGTTCGGCTAAGTCAAGGCGATCGCCAACGGAGTCCCGCCCATGCGTAAGCGATTCTCGCAACGGGCATGCCCATCGTAAGCCGATTCTCATCGCAACGGGCACTCCAAGCGTCGGTTCTGCACCTGCCAAGACAACGCTATCACTGTCACAAGGAATACGTCATGGGTAAAGCGTTGATTTCACACGTTCTCTTGCTGCTCTGACTGCATCGGGTTGTAATTCACCTCGCACCGGGCAGCTCTTCGCCTGGAGCGCGCGTCTGGTCCCCGCGACGAGCTCCGTGCTCGGGCCGATTACCTCGCCTCGGCGCGCTCTTCGCCGGGCGCGCAGTTCCTCCGGATGCGTCTTCACCTGGTTGCACTTTCTGGTTCCTTTAACGAGCTCCGTGCTCTGGGACTGGATCTCTTTACTTGGTTCCTTTGACGAGCTCTACGCTCGGGGACTGGGTCACCTTTTCCCCTCGTATGCATTGTCTGCTCCTAGCACACGATCTACGTCTGGAGGCACATCACCTTCGCTCCTGAGCATAACGTTTCCTCGAGAGCGCAATCTCTATTTCCTCGGGCAAGCTCTAGCCCGAGAGATGATTCCCTTGTTTTCGTTCATGCTTTCCTAGGTATCTTCATACCTGGATGCAGCAACACGAGTCCATCTCGCGACTTGCTATGTTCATTCTCCCGGAAGATCTGATCTTACCGGATGCGGTGGTACGCTCTTCACTACTAAGAATCCAATCCCTTCTTGATGACGTTCAGCCTCAAGGAGATGATTCACCTCACTTCTTCCGATTTATGTATCGAGGGCTGGGTACTCTGCTCGGACAGATGTTGTTTCCTGTTCGACGCAACAGAGTTGCTCGGCGCCGGACGGGTTTGTTCGGTCCCAAACAAGTCTTGTTCGGTTGAACCATAACCTGTTCGGTCGCCTGTTGCACGTTTTTGTAGCAGGAAAAATACCCTCTTCGTGACTTAGAGTCTCAAGAGAAGACCCCACTCTAGTGAGTCCTTCCACTTGAGTCTCGGGGGCTAGCTGTCGGGGATAAAATCACGGCCCATAGCCATGGCCCACTCCCTGACGGCCTACTCGAACAGCCTACCAGGGCCCAGCTCCCTGGAAGGTTCTATCTGGCCCATATGCATCCCGCCGAACAGCTTCCTGGCTGGCACGGTGCGTAATGGCCAAGACTTCCTGTTTGAGTCCGACTCGAACAGAGCTCTGCACGGCTACGAGAAGACCCGGACGTGGTTTCCCGGATTGGATTAGGAGTCGTGATCCCCAAGATTTGGAGTATACCTTATCTAACTCGGGATATATTTGGCATGTATGAGTTCGTTACGTACTCGTAGTTAGCCCGGCCCGATATTCCTTTGGTAGGTCGGTTTGCTCAGCACTATATAAACAAGGCCCCTACGACGTGTAGTGGGGGCCTCTGGCACTTGATCTTCGCATTGTCGCGCCTGTACACACATAATCTCACCGAGACTTGTTCGTCTCGTCGAGCCACCTCTTGTATTCATCTCTGATATATAAGAAAGGCTGGACGTAGGGCTATTATCTCTCCCGAGAGGCCTGAACCAGGATAAAACCCCTGTCTCCTGTTCGTTGCTGTTCGCATTGTTTGGCGTGTCTCCTATCTCAATCTTAAAGAACCTTAGAGACTTGAGATCGTTATCTCAACCGTCGACAGAACCCATGTCCTCCAGCCCACTCCCCTCCAAGCTTGTCGAATCCTTGTAGTCCTCATCTGGCAAGTCCGCATTATCATCATCGGGGGCCAGAACGAGAGGCCTCCTCCTGCTAGTACCTGTTGTGGGCACATGATAGATGTGTATGAGACTAGATATATATTAAGTATAGTACCTGCTCTGGGCACCGACGACGCACCCTCCTGGTGTGAAGCGGTGGCGGCACTCGACAAAGCTGCACTGTGGGTCAAGATGGCGTCCGCGTCGCCACCTCCTCGTCTTTGTGGGTCGATGGCGTCCACGTCGCCAGACCTCCTCTGTTGTGCCTCCACATCGGCAGCCTCCTCCTGCTGTGGAGAGGCGGCGGTGGCCGCCTTGGAAGCCCCCTCGTCCTGTCGACGCCTCGAGCCGCTCTTCCCAAAGAGGTTCTTGGGGCCCTTCTTCACCGTCTCCAAAGCCTTCTTCAAACGACCTGACATCCTGCAAATGACAAAGATATATATGTATGAGACTAGGTAATAAAATAAATGACAATGATATAAATTTGTAATACTATATATAAATGATCCACGTATAAAATTGAATCCCTCAAAAATCTTCGGCTTCTTCCTCTTCCTCTTCCTCCTCCTCCTCATCAATTTCTTCCTCTTCCTCTTCCTCATTGTCCTCTTCTCTTTCTTCCTCTTCCTCATTGTCCTCTTCATTTTCTTGTATTTCCTCTTCTATTAGCACATCCCCAATATCAACAACTAACTCCCTGTTAATTCGTGTTCTTGGAATACTCCGATGTCTAGGTTTGGCTCGTAGTCTTCTTTCGTGAGGGTGTCCAATCCGCCAACTGGATGACATTTATGGACAATCCACCAATTTTTATATTTGGGGTGGGCGTACGGCAGATAGAACACTAGCTCAACTTGTTCGGGGAGAATGAACACGTCGGGCCTTTGATAAATGTGCTTATGATTGATTTCAACTAGTCCTAATTCAGGGGTACGCCGCACCCCACTCTCCGGATCAAACCATCTGCACCGAAACAGCACGATCGAAAGTTGGTTCTTGCCGCCTTCATAACATATTTCAAGGATCTCCTCGATGACACCATAGTACTCAACGTCTGAACCACCTAAGGGGTTTGTGACATAACTGACGATGCCGCTATTCACCGTGGTTGCATTTGCGCGGGCTAACTCCGTCGCTTCAGACCGATATCGATACCCATGACAATCATAGCATCTATGAACCTTTATTGTACGATTGCATCCACGTGACATTTGACAGAGATCATTGTGCACGCTAGAATATCTTTGACATTGTAGGACAAGCATGCACAAAAAGATTCAACATAAAATATACTGTTGGGTAAGATAATTGTATGGTGTGTTGTTAGATACACAACTTACGTGGTAAAAGAACCATGTAAGAAAGTTAGGATGGTCTTGTCCACACCCTCGTCGTTTGAGATTGTCAATTTGTTTCGACGAGGGTTCACCTGTTTTTTTTCACTCTTCTTGAATAAATTGACTACAAGAGTACGTGTTTCATTAGTTCATTTGAAATATAATTATAAGTTTATGACTTAAGTGAGAAATGTCTACACTTACTCGTGCACACGGTTATTTCATCCATGCTGTCGTACACATATAGCTGGATCATAAGTTTTTTATCTTCACCCAAATGACGTGTTGAGCTTTTGCCAACGCTACGTCTAGCTTGGTCGTTGAGCACGTCAAGGTCGGAAGTACTTATACGACGTGCCTTCTTATACCTTGGTTGCGGCACATGGACCTTGCCTTGTTCTTTATCGCAAATGACTTATCCGTGAAATATGCGATCTCCTGGGTCAATCAAGCTTTGGCAATACTTCCTTCGACTCGTGCTTTGTTCTTCACTTTCAAACGGAGATTTTTTATCATCCGTTCAACAGGATACATTCATCTGTACTGTGCAGGGTCCTAGTTTTGCTTCGTATGGCAAGTGCACCAATAGATGTTGCATGCAATTGAAAAAACTAGGAACATATATCTTCTCCAGCTTTGCGACAATAACAACGATCTCCTTCTTCAATTCCTCCATCCTCGAGACGGATATCTCTTTAGCGCACAACTCTCTATAGAAGAAACTGAGCTCCGACAAAGTTCTCCAAATAGAGTTGTGAACATATCCATGCTATACGGCGGGGAATAAACGCTCTATTAAGACTTTGTAGTCGTGGGCCTTCATTCCATTTAACTTGCATTGGTCCATACTAACGGCATGACGAAGGCTCGTAGCATAACCATCTGGAAATTTCACCCTCTTCTTCATCCAAACTAGGATCTCACTTACTTCGGTACTTGTCAGGCAGTATTTTGCCCTAGGTTTCATCCTATTTTCCAGGAGGTTCATCTCTGATCGATCGCATATCACAGTGCAATCCAACCGAGTTTTTGTGTTATCTTTAGTCCTATGTTGGATGTCCCAGTTCGTGTTGACTAAGGCCTCACACATATTCTTCTTCTGGTGCATCAGGTCGAGGTTGTGAGGCTGTTTGAGGTCTGTTGCGTAGGGAAGGTTATATATGCTGCACTTATGAGTCCAACGGTGCACCTTCCCATAGTCTTCGTCATTGTAACCCTTTTTTGCCAAACGTTCATGCCATTTGATGATATCCTCCACTTCTAAATGTTTTGGTGGTTGTTTGGTTCTAATAGTCTTTTCTTTACGAAACGCTTTTTTTTCCCTCCTAAATGGGTGATTGGGCGGAAGAAATCGACGGTGACAGTCAAACCAAGAAAACTTGCCCCTATTTTTTAATTTGAATGAATCAGTGTCAACATAGCATTTAGGGCACGACAAAGGTCCATGTGTGCTCCAGCCGAAAAACATACCATAGGCCGAAAAGTCATAAATTGACCAAAGGTAGACGGCTCGCATCCTAAAATTCTGGCCCTTGTAGCTATCATGTGTCAAGTTACCATTGGTCCATAGGTCACTCAGCTCTTCTACAAGTGGTCGCATGAATTAAGTCCAAATTTTTTCCAGGAGGCTTAGGCCCAGGTATGATAACAGACAGAAACATGTACTCTTCCTTCTGACAAAGTCCTAGTGGAAGGTTGTACGGGATAGCAAATACTGGCCAGCATGAGTACGGGTGTGAGGTCATATTGAATGGTGTAAACCCATCGGTGGATAGACCAATGCGCACATTCCTGGGTTCGGCTGCAAATTCAGGGTGCTACCAGTCAAAATGCTTCCACGCTTCTCCATCTGACGGATGAATCATCACACCCTCCCTTCTACGTTTTCCCTCTTTGTGCCACCTCATTTGCCTAGCCGTGGACTTTGACAAGTACAGACGTTGCAGCCGCTGCGAGATGGGAAAGAAACGGAAGGTTTTTCTAAGCAACCGTCGACTGTCACTCTACACCATCTCGTCCTTTAACTAGCACGTACCGACTCTCCCCACAATGCTTGCAGTGAGTCAGCTCAGAATCGGCCTTCCGGTAAAGCATACAAAACTTTGGATAGTAGTGTATCCTCTCGCATGGCA
Source organism: Raddia guianensis (assembly GCA_036346415.1). Lineage (NCBI taxonomy): Eukaryota > Viridiplantae > Streptophyta > Magnoliopsida > Poales > Poaceae > Raddia > Raddia guianensis. Next base: position 35,347,866 of record CM070534.1, read on the forward strand.
TGCCTAACATGCTTAGAAGCTTCTTCGACTCGTATAGATTTGGAGTCATCTTGTGTCCAGCCGGAAGTAAGCTGTCCAACAGTTTGCACATGTCGTTAAAGCAATTGGCTGAGAGGTTGTATTTCGTCTTAACCGCCATTAGACGCGACACCGCCGAGAGCACAGTCACGTCGGTTCGCTCATGGAGCGGCTCTTTGGCAGACTTAAGGAGTTCCTCAAATTTCTGTGCAAGTGGTTCGGACTCTTCTTCGGGGGAGAGATTGAAAGCCTGTTGCACATCATCCCTTAGCTCGTCGAACCTGTCGACCTCAACCTCATCGTAGCCCTCCCCAAAATCCACAGGGCTAGGCTCCGGCGCCGGACGCTTTCTCTCTCCATGATATACCCATACAAAATAGTTTGCCTTGAAACCATGCCTACAGATGTGCTCGCTGATTTCCCTCTTCGACCTCTTCAGCGTGTTTGAACACACCGCGCAAGGACAAGGCACCTTTGCTACGCTAGGGTTGGGGAATCTTCGAAAAGCTTCTTTGACGAAAGCTTCCGCATTGTCAAACCACTCATCTGTGTGCTGCCCAGACCTCTTCCATCCATCGTACATCCACCGCCGATCTTCCATCGCACAATTACTATATGTACAATAAAACATGTTTTTCAATTCTAGGTCATATATCGACGTTACTATCTACAGGTCCATTTCTAGCTAAATAGGAGGGCTTACCCACCCACGGATGTTGGTATGAGTACGGGCTCGTGGCCACGGGAGGTGCACGGGTCGAAATTCGGCGACATAACCCATGATCCCCGATTAACGCACGGTACGGCGTACCGCTTATATTATGCACTAGGAGGACGACAGAGTTATGCCGTCAGAATTCCGACCCGTGCACCTCCCATGGCCACGAGCCCGTACTCATACCAACATCCGTGAGCAGTCCAAAATATGGACAGCTCGGGAGCACAACGTATTTCGTAAATGGAATACAACGAATCACCGTTCGTGTTCCTTGCGAAAATGTGTTGCACCTCGAACGGGTTTGACTATGGCTTCGTACATGATACAACGTCAAAATTAATTTTTAACTAATTTCATAAGCCTAACTATCGTACATGCCATATTTAACAATAACTCACTAAAAAAATAATTAACAATGTTTAAATAACACAAAATAGTCCACAATGTTTAATTAACACTAACTAATTAACATTAATAAATTAGAAATGACTAATTAACAATAGCACACTAACAATCTGTAATTAGCAATGAATCACCAAGTAGCCGTACTAATTTTCATTACTAATTATCAATCCTAATTAACAACATAATTAACATGCACTAATGTCGCTTAGTACACAAAATGCCGATTTACATAGCTACTACACAAAAAAAAAAGTACATGGCGCGGGAGTACCTCGGATGCCGATGGGTGGAGGAGGAAGGAGAAGGACCGGGAGTGGGAGTGGGAGGGCTCGGGGAGAAGGAGGGCTTGGCAAGGAGGGAGAGTTTTGAGGCTCGGGAGGAAGCTAGGAGAAAGAGAGGAGGAGAGGGCCGGGAGGAGGAGGCGGGGAGGCGGCGCGGCGAGGGGAGGCGGCGGCAGCAGGGCACGGGAGAGGAGCGGCGGCGCTGGGAGAGGCGGCGCGGGCGGGCGGGAGGAGGCGCGCAGGAGAGGCGGTGGCAAAGATGGCGGCAGCGGGCGGCGGGCGAAGAACAGTGGCGGTTTCGCTCGTGCGCTTAGTGTGGTAGCCACTTAGCGCACGAGCTCTCTTATTTTGTAAGTGCGCAATCAATGTCGGCGGCTAACAAAAGCCGCCGACATAGAGCAGTCGGCCGGCTAGGGTGGCAGGTTAGTGTCGGTGGTATATATTAATGCCGACGACACAGATGGCCCTATGTCGGCGGCCTAAGTTAAAACCGCCGACACTTCCCAGCCCCCAAACCCGCCCTATCGCCTTAGCTCCACCGGGCCCACGAGGACTTCGCTGGGTCCCCAGAAAGTTCCTAGGACCATGCCATGGCCATTAGGCCACATTGGATCGGGAGCGCGGCGTCTCTACCGAACCCTAAGACAACTCCCCTCACAACCCTAACGTCGTATCGGGTTTCGAGCTAGTTCGAGGGTACCGTTCAAGAGGAAGTTGCCTTAGGGTTCCAGCCGAGACGTCGCTCTCCGGTCCAATGTGGCCTAATGGCCATGGCATGGTCCTAGGAACTCCACGGGGACCTAGCGAAGGCCTCGTGGGCCCGGGGGAGCTAAGGCGGAAGGGCGGGCTTGGGGGCAGGGAATTATCGGCGGTCTTGATTAAAGCCGTTGACACAGATTGGCCTATGTCGGCGGTTTAATGTTAGACCGCCGACACAGGTTCATCTATATCGACGGTATTTATCTAGGCCGCCGACACTACCCAGCACCCCAAGCCCGCCCTCTCGCCTTAGTTTCCCCGGGCCCACGAGGACTTCGCTAGGTCCCCGGAGAGTTCCTAGGACCATGCCATGGCCATTAGGCCACATTGGATCGGGGAGCGACGTCTCGGCTGGAACCCTAAGGCAACTTCCCTCACAACCCTAACGTCGTATCGGGTTTCGAGCTAGTTCGAGGGTACCGTTCAAGAGGAAGTTGCCTTAGGGTTCCAGCCGAGACGTCGCTCTCCGGTCCAATGTGGCCTAATGGCCATGGCATGGTCCTAGGAACTCCTCGGGGACCTAGCGAAGGCCTCGTGGGCCCTGGGGAGCTAAGGCGAGAGGGCGGGCTTGGGGGCAGGGCAGTGTCGGCGGTGCCTCTTTGGCCGCTGTGATAGAGAAATCAATGTCGGCGGCATTATCTCTAGCTGCCTACATTTGATTGGTCAATGTCGGCGGCTCACTCTGTGGCCGCCGACACAGCCCCTCCACCCTCCAGCCCATACTCTCCATGCCCCTCCCCCAGGCCCACGGCGGTCTTTGCTAGCGGCAAGATGCCTTCTTAAGTCATGGAATTGGCATGAGGCCTCGTTGCCCTGGGGAGTGCCGTCTCGGCTCGAGCTCTACGTCGCATTCCTTTTAAACCCTCATGACGTGATGGCTTTCGTGCTAGAGCGGTTTACAGTCCCAAAGGAACTCGCCATATAGAGGTCGACCCAACACGGCAATCCCCGGGCCAAGGAGGCCTCATGCCAACAGTATGACCTAGGAAGCCACTTGGCACCTAGCCTAGACCCGTAGGCCCGGGTGAGGGCGAAAGAGAAGGCCGGCTTGAGTGGGAGGGTCTATGTCGGCGGCCACAATAAATACCGCCGACCCTGACTGACCTATCTCGGCGGCAGGACAACTGGCCACCGACACAGACTCTATCAGAAACATACACAAGACTGTGGAGCCTATATGTGTTGAATAAACAAATTTGCTCACTTGGTTATCAGCGCGCGTCGCGGCGCGTGCTCCCTGCAGGTCATGGGTTCGAGCACCGCCGCACCCCCTGATTTTTTTTATTTTATCTATGTCGGCGGCTACGTTTACGCCGCCGACACAGATGCCTCCCCAGGCTACGGTTTGGGCCCGCTTGTTAGCGACCTCGCCTGACTGACACGTGGGTCCACATAAACGTCCACCCGTTATCCGTCCGTCTCTAGAGGGAACAATGTCGGCGGCTAAGGTCATGCCGCTGACACTGCATAATTGGTGGGAGCAAAATTTTAAAATTCATCCGGCAGGCGAGAGGTGGCTGAGAAGTGTCGGCGGCGTAAATATGGCCGCCGAAACTGATGCGGTCTGTGTCGGCAGCTTTGTTTGGGCCCCCGACATTGATCTGTCGGCGGCATTTGGCCGCCGACACTGAATTTTCTGGCCGCCCACACTTAGAGCATTTCCTGTAGTGCGATAACAAATGATTAAAAAAATTCAAACCCACCCAGGGTTTCAAAAACCGCCGGCTAACCGCGGTTAGCCGCCGGTTAACCGGTCTCCGCAAGCACACGGTTTGAAAAACCGTTGGGGTAAACCGGCCGCAATTCGGTGAAATTCGTGAAATTCAAATTTGAAGTGAAAATTATTATAAAATTTTTAAAAATAGTATTCATTATTCTAAGCATTTTGGTTTAAACAAAATTTAAAAATTGTAAATATATCTCATTATTTCATGTGATTGTATCATTGTATGTGTTAAATAGGTGAAACTAATTGCAAACAAATCTCAAATGGCATGGAGTGCTTTCAGGGATTTAGGAGAGATGCTTTCACAGTGCTGGCCATGTGCAACACTGCCAGAGATGCTCCCGTGCGTCGGTTTCCTAATTCACAAGCCCATGATTCCCGTGAACTCACTGCACCTCACTTTCCCCACTCCTCTCCAGCCGTCCAGCCATCTCCTTGTGCTTCTCTCGTCCTTCCCCTCCTCCTCCAAAGCCTCCCAGCCAGATCCGTGCTTTCGACCGCCATGAGGACGCCGGAGCCGAGCCGATTTCGCCTGGGACCGTCTCCTCGGAGCGGTTAACCGCACGGATCCGGCGGCTAACCGCGGCTCCGCTTGCGCCAGGGAGGGAGCCAGGGAGCCAGCAGCAGCCATGACCACCACCGAGCCGCGGTTAACATGCGAAACCGCGCCGGCTAGCCGGTAATTCCGAGCGGCTTTTCTGCAGGTAAGTGCGGTTTGCCGTTAATGAAGTGGCCCGTGCGTGGCTAATCGTGTGGCTAATTACTTTAAGCTTAGGGCTTAGTTACTTAGGGTGCTTAGGCTAGTTCTTAGTAGAATAATAGGTACTTAACCTTACTCCTTACTCCTTAATTAGTAGTTTGGTTAGGTACTTAGGTTAGGCCGTTAAGTTAGCATTTCATGTTAGAATGTTAGATTAATTAGTTAATAAGTGGTTAGGTTAGGACGTTAGGTTAGCATATTAGAACTTAGATTAATTTGTTAATAAGGTCAAGACTCGAGTTTACTTAGTACTTAGTAGTTAGGTACTTAGGTTAGTTAGGTACTTAGGTACTTAACTTTACCCGTTAGTTAATCGAGATCAATTGTTAGTTTGTTACTTGTTAGGTTAGTTAGTTAATACTTAATAGTTAGTTACTCGCTTATTTTTAGTTGTAGATTTGTAATTTAATTTGTAATTTTGTTATTATGCAATAATCATTTTTGCGGTATTAGGGAATGGCGAGCGGGACCACGGCAGGTGTTTGGGAGCATGGCGATAAGCTAGGCAATGGATTTAGGTGCAAGTACAGAGAATGAGAAAAATGGAGGTGGTGCGGCAAGATTTAAGTATCACTTGGCGTCAAGTGGAAAAAGGTGTGGCGGCTTGTAAAGCGGTCCCTTTTGATGTGAAGGCGTACTTTCGAGAGGAGCTTGATAGGTTCGAAAGGCAAAGGAAGATAAAATAAAGAGGAATTTAGAAGGCAAAGGGCAGAAGGCTTAGGTGAGTGGGGATTGGAGGATGAGATGACTGGGGTGCTTGACGAAGAAGAGCAGATGCGGCATGCCATGGTCGCATCACGAGCACATGCGTAATCTGAGGCACGAAATGGTGATTATTATGAGCATGGTGGTGGCGATGGCGGTGGGTCTAGGGGTGGGAAAGAAAATTTGTTAAAAAATGTTGAGCCGATCAGGCTCAAGGTCGCATGATGGACAGCAAAACCGTGCAACCACGGATTGATGAGGGTGTTTGGACAAAGGCAAACAAAACACTTAGGGAGAAACTTGGAAAAAAATGGTCATCGTGGTTTCATGCAGCCAGCATTCCGGGAAGAAAAGCGGATAACCCTTATTTTATTACAGCTATTAAGGAGACGCAGAGGCTCGGTTAGTGAACATGCGTACATGATTACATATTTACATCAGTACTTAATAGTTACTATTTTTTCATGAATAACAATTATTGTGCAGGTGAGGGTGTAAGTTCACCGAAAGGACGTGAGATCGATGGAAGGTATTTGGAGGAAAACAAGCGCGACATAGACCGTGAGATGATGCAATGGAGACGGGATTGGCATGATTTCGGTCTATCCATAATGTCTGATTCTTGGACGGGACCAACAGGCATGGCCATCATGAACTTCATGCTATATTGCAATGGACGCATGTTTTTTTACAAGTCTGTCGATATGACTGGGCAAACTCAAGATGCAAATAAATTAATGCAGGTATACATAGACTGATACACCTATTGTCCTACTCCTATAGTTCTATTATGTCATGTGATAAAAATTAATGCGGGTATACATCAACTTGTCATGCAGAATTTAAGTCGTTGATCAATTCATTGGGCCTGAAAATGTCGTCCAAATCATCACCGATAATGGTTCGAACTACAAGAAGGCCGTGAAATTGATCTCACGTGATTTTCAAGATAATGTGGCAACCTTGTATGGCTCACACCATAAATTTGTTCTTTGAAGGACATAGGGAGTTCCTGACCACCATGCTATCATTGAGAGTGCAAGGAGAGTGTGCGATGGTCAGATAACTTTCGAACAAATTGTATGCAATGATGAAGAAACACATCGGTGAGTTGGATAAGTGGTGTGCAACTCGTTTTGGTACAAACTACATGTTTCTTGAGCTTTGCCAAGCGCAGAGGAGAATTCATGAAATGGATGGCTTCGATGAATTTCTATCAAGCCCGTATGCTAAATCCGAACAAGGAAATCTTGCCATGGATGCTTGAGTAACCTAGAATGGTGGGATGCAATGAACAAGGCAATACATATGGTTGCTCCAATCTATAGCTTTCTTCGGTTCGCAGACCAAGATAAGAACCCTAACATCTGCGATGTCATAATCAAATATCGTGGCATGCTCCAAAATCTCCAGAAAAACTTGTGTCAAGAAGATTACACGAGAGTCATACATGTCATCGATAAGAGATTTGAGACCCTTAGTGAAGGCACGCTTATTGAAACAGGTAAGATTACATGAGTATATAATATTTTATTTGGTATAAAATTCTAAATTACATTGTGACCTCATTTACTGCAGCTTGTATTCTGAACCCGACGGTGAACTATATTGATGGATGGAACATAAATATGTTGCCATATGTCCGAAAAACTTTTGAAACAATTGCTGATGAAAATACCGCGGCTGCAGCACTTAATGAGATGGAGGACTGGAGGTTACGCACCGGCTCTTTCGCAGGAGAGGTTGCCAGAAGGACGGCTCTTTCCAATGATCAAAATAAAGGTAATCGAAAATTTGATATGCAAATACAATGATATCGTACAAGTGGAATGATCTTGTATCGTATGCAATGATGTTTCTCGTGGCAGCGATGTGGTGGAACATGATGGACATAGATACACCAAATTTACAGAAACTTGCAAAGCGTATAGTGTCACAGGTTTGCTCATCTAGTGGATGCGAGCGCAATTGGAGTACCTTTGCTTTCATCCACTCCAAGATACGCAACAGGTTGTCCTATCAAAAACTCCACGACTTGGTGTACGTCCACTACAACCTCCGTCTAAGATTAGAAAGACAAGGAATACAAAGCGAATCACAAGACATGGATCCACTCTCTCTATTCATGGAGCTTTCACTCACAGATGACACGAACCCAATCGTTGAGTGGATGCGAAGCGGACGGTAAGAATGTAACTATTTTTTTTTTTACGAAGGTAAGTATCCTTAAGTACTCATCGGTGTTTGCTCTTTATACACTTACAGGTCAAATGTCGATCCGAATTAGACGAGGACTTAAGTGATCTCGGCGCCCAGCCCTAATCGTGCGTCACCGATCTTACGGATATTGGTGATATGAGAAAGAAGACAGGGCGTCAACAATTCTTGAGGTGGGCATCTAAACATGTTGGAGAAACACATGTGGGTAAGAGGAAGCGAAAAAATCCACCCAAAGAGCGTGACCCAAAGAAACAAATCTTTGGGCGAAGAAGAGGAGATGGACAAAGTGATGAATCCTCTAAAGAACTTGCCCATGAGCCCTCCATATCAAGAATCTAACTTGAGTTCGTCGACCTCGATGATGACGAAGACGACGATGACGGCGGCAGCGATGGTGGTCAAGGTGCCGATGTTGGCGGTGGTCATTCCCACTGTTCTTTGCCTCACTGCTTTCGGTTTACCTGTGGTCGTCATTCATCATATGAAGCAAGCTCGCAGAGAATGCCTCCTCGATCTAGCGTCGATAGGGCGCCTCGTCGGTCTAGCATCGATAGGGCGCCTCCTCGGTCTAGCATCGATAGGGGCCAGGGAAAGAATGCATGGTCATGCTCCACATGAGTACAGCTCTAGTTCAAGCAGTGACATCACTCAGCCACAGTGGCAATATGGAGCTTACTATCCCTTCCCAGGAGCTTACTACCCCCACCCCCAGGAGCTTACTACCCCGCCTTACCCCAAGGAGTATATGGATACCTCCCACGGATACCCTCAGAGTATACTCCTCAGAGTGGCGACTTACCCTACAGACCGCAGCCAGTAAGGTATTTGTATGAGAGTCAAGAGCCTGACCAATATAACATGATATATGCACACTTTGGCGAACAAACAATTGGACGACAGACGAGTTGGGATGAGTTCAGGTCATTTTAAGGGCAACTCAAGGGTCATAATTATTTCAAATGAAGATCAATACTCCCATCCCAAAGAATATCACCAGAGTAGACTCGAAATAAAGGTAATGCGTGCACTTACCATTTGACAACTTCCGTTCTTTATTTACTTCATTGCTCATTGCATTTGCAGATTGCATATTATCGCTAAGGGCTTCAGATGGCTTCTATGATATTGCTACATTGCTACCATGAACATGAAATGATGAATATATGTATGGCTTCTATCTGAAATATCTATTGCTAAGGGCTTCATCGATTCGATTCAATTTACTCTTGATTAATTGTCGAATCTCATTTGCACACTTGCAATCGTTATTTTGTAACAATTTTATATGTTGAACAATTTTATATGTCGAATCTCAGAGAAGTGTCGTAATCCATCAGTCCATCTGTTGAGGTTCATTCGATTGAATATGCATCGATTATTTTTTAATTTGTCGTAGTCTCGTAGACCAATCAATGAACTTGGGGCTTGGGGCCTAAGAGGATTTTCTAGATTGTACACTTCCCATTTTTATGACTAGAAATCTGGTTTCTCCAATATTTCATGTCTGAAGAATTTATAACATCAATTAGGAATTTAGGAATATGATTACTTGTCTTGATTATGCTCCTATATATCATGTATATCTCTTAAATAATATAGCATAGCATATATCATGTATGTCTCTATTATTTTTATTTTTCCTCATTTTTCCTTTGTCCAAAGAATTTTATTGCCAAAACCGCTGACTAGCCGTGTAAAACCATGATTAACATGCCGAAACCATGACTAGCCGGGCGAAATTTGCCGAATCATGGTTCTGGATTTTGAGACCGAACGGGCAAAACGCGGTTAACATGATAAACTGCTCCGCGCCACAGTGATTCGGAGAAGACCGGCGGTTTTGTAATCCCTGAACCCACCTAGGCACCACCCACTGTATCAACACTTCTAGTACGCTTTTTCGTGAGGAATATAAATATGCACATAGCAGTGCGCGAATTGATGACCTCTTCACTACTTTTTTGTGAGAAATACAAATATGCACATAGTAGGACTCACAGATGACCTCTTCACTGGAATCCACTCTAGCTAACATCTCACCCATACATCATATCAAACCTACACAGGATATGCATATCATTTAAGCTTTGTTTTTGTAAATCTTTAAACAACCTTTTCATTATCTAAATGGTATCAAATTGAAAAACATTCAACTATAAAGTTGTAGATATTATTCTCGGTAGCTCTAGTTTTTATGCATATATTATTTCAATCCGATTTTGTTTGAATAAATTATAAATTGTTTAACATTGTAAAAAATATTTGAGCATCCAAATTGTCTCAAATGGAAAAGATGTCAACTGCACAAAGTTGTAGATCTTTTAAAGAGCTACAATTCACATACAAAGTTTGTTTCCATTCAGACTCATATTAATAAGTTATGAAAGTTTAAAAATAGAGTAATTTGTGAAAATAGTATCAATAGCAGTTCTAACGGCGGTTCCACTAAAAAACCGATAGTGATAATATTTTTAGTATCTCTGACTTTTTTATAGAACCGCTAGTGGGTCGTTTATGGACTTGCCAGTGAAGTATCACTAGGGGTTCTGTTAAAAAAAACCAACTAGGATAATGTGTTCTCACTAGCAGTTGTCATCACTGGTGGTTCTTTGGTGTGACAGACACAGGGTGTGGTGCCTCATCACTAACGGTTTTTGATCCATTCGCTAGTGATGAGAAGGCATGGATGAACATTTCTATGGTAATTATATAGAGAACATATCCTGTGCAACCAGGGGCTCGATGCACCCCTGCAACCGGCCTCCCTGGTCCATCCGATCCTGATCAGACAAACGGTATGCAAGCTATGGCACCTTTTCATTTAACCGCCCGCTTCTCCCTAACTTGCAATTAATCTTTACAGAAACCACCTCAGCGGAGCGTGGAGCGAGCAGGAGCGGAAGCGGGAGCCGTCTTCCCCATCGAAACCCTCGCCGCCGCCGCCGCCGCCGCCGCTGGGTCGCGGCCCTGGAGGGCATCGCCGCAGCCTCCCTGGCTCCTTCACCGCTACCCCATGGAAGCACCTCGCCGTCGCCTCCGGAATCGCGTCGCCGTCGCCTCCCCTGGCGGGCTCCTTCGCCGCTGCCCTGGAAGGCGCGGCCACCATCCTAGGGAAGCCGTCGTCATCGCCCCTTGTAAGCACCTCGCCGTCGACCCGGAAGCACGTCGCCGCTGACACCGGAAGCACCTCGCTGGGTGGCTGCTCTGCCCTGTCATGGGGTCGTCGTTGGGAGGGATTCTCCCACATGGATTCACCCCTGGGAGGGCTGCCCCCACATTGGATCCGCCTCCTCTAGTCCTCGTCCTCAAGTGGCGCTGACAGAGCCTGCCTCCTCTAGTTCTTCTTCTTCTTCCAATTGCACTATTGCAGGCTTGCAGCAGTAGCAAGATGATCGTATAAACTGTTGATTTTGTGTGGAAACAGCAGCAACACTATTGTTTTTTTCGTTGCTTCCTCATGTACATAGATGACATAGAAGACCCAGATGTGATTCCAGTGAATGGCATAACTTTGATAAGCTTCCAAACCAACTCTAATTAAGAGATCGCAGTCTGAATTTGGTTTGGTGCACTTTTGTTCAATTGTACTGTAATTCTCTTAGTGCAAATGATTGAGATTCAGTTAAAGCTTTGGCTTTGAGTGAAAACTGAATGCTTTGTAAGAGAGGAGGCAAGAGTAGTGCCAAATGCAGTAGTAGCAACAGTGTTGTCATGTTTTGTTTCTTTAAAAATTTTGTGAGATATATACAATGTAATTTATGAATTGTAAAGAAAGCACAAATTTCTCCCAAAGCTAATAAATAAGATTTTTTATGTGCATTCAGAACACTCACTTTGGATTACATAATTAGCAGTGCCTGGAATCAGCTACCTGCTGGACACTATGAGGAAAAAAAAACACCTAATTGTAAATAGGTCAACTCTATTTTGGTTCAATAGTTCATGCATATAAAAGAAAGGGGATTTGTTGACAGGATAATCTCAACTACCTCCTAGCACGCACAATACCCCCTAAACTTTCTTAATGCAGCCAAGGAAATGCCACATTTCTTTTGCAGAGTGTTTCTTAATTGCAGGACAATGCAGCCAAGTGCACTATCTGTTCATGTTCTTGAAGACCTTGCATCAGGTGAATTAATCTGTGATTTGAGCCACGACCTTGTACAATGTATTGATTCATCTTTAGATCTGAATGTACAAGGTTAATCCAAGTTCAGCAATGTTTTAGTCCTAGCAATACTTGTTCATAATTATGTGTTACCAAAGCTTGTTGATGCAACAGGTTTCAGCTGTTTGGCTCTGCATGTACATTCTAGTGCACTGCTTCAGGTCATCGAAAGCAATCAAAGTTCAATAATGCTTCAGCCTCCCATTCCAAATGGTCCGTACAGGCGGCGTCCTTCCAAGTCAGCGGCGACGACGACGACGGCCTTCGGCATCGGAGGCCACCTTCCAAGAGACGGCGGTGGCGGTGGCTGCGTGGGGATAAGCGGGGGTGACGCGAATGGAGGCCAGTGGCGGCGCGGAGGCAGGGGAGGCGTGGAGAAGGGGGACGGGCGGCAACATGCAAAAAGGCCTGGAATGATCTGAGCTGCCGCAGGATTTCAATCAAACGGCTATGAACCATCGATTGCATGGTTGCATGGACAACCCGATTGCACAGGATACGTTCTCAATTAGATATCACGTAACCCAGCATATATTCATCGTTATCTGATACAGTAAGTATGATTTTTATCATTAATTAATTGAAGTACTATTCCATTAGTTATATATATTGTGCTGAAAGGTACCCAAGAACAATTAATGTAGGTTTACATATTTAGTATGTAATGGGCTAATGGCCACAACATTAATTAACTGATTCTTCGTAATTTTGTGGATTAAACTTAATTTCATTCTCCGTATATAGTTTCATTCTCCGGAGACAGCTAGCAACCACTTAAGACTCCATTTGTAATCGTGTTTGCTCTGCCTTTGAATATATCAGTTACTATAAATTTCTCTTTTAATTAGACATGATAGAATAAACTATAAAGAATTAGACATATAGAAAATTGTCCCTAGCTACAATCAGCAAAGATTAATCTCTACAACAAAATCAATGGTGGAAATACTTAATTGCCATGCATATGACCAATGAATTGTGCTAATAGCATAGAAACGACTTTAATCAATTAGCAGGTTACTTATGCATGCATATATATATGGCGCATATAAATGTAAGCGGGTCTCTGGCCGAATCATACATACATGATCGAGTGGGCATTGGCAAGCCACCGCAAACGATTGGCTAGTCAAGAAAAGAATACAATTCAGAATCGTACGTGATTATATTGGAGATGATCGATGCATGATATATCATATATGCATGTGTGGTCTCCATGAATATATGCGCGTACGTACATGCCAATCGGCTGTGCCGATCGATGCATGCGTTTCCAGCAGGTACAATTGGCCAGCTTTCTTTCCCTGGACAATACACGTACGTACTACATGCACGTACATCGGCAGGATCTCCATGATATCCTGCAGGTACAATTGGTGCACTGTACTGTACGTGGTGACGTGGTGTAGTGTACATGCATGTCTGCTCGCAGATCGAGCAGCAGGACATGAACAAAGATGAATCTCTCGTGTCACTGTCCCTTAGATCTCATCAAAGACTTTGCAAGTCGTCGTCCTCATATCGTCACTCGTCACAGCTGCAGCTTAAGCTACCTGCGCCTGCATGACTGGCCATGGCTCACCCTACCACATCGCATACGCTTCGCCTATTTATAAGGCCCACCTCATATGCTTTGCTTAATCACAACTTCACAAGCCACATCTCATAGTAGAGCTCGATCTCTTTCCTTAGCTTAGCTTAATTAGACATGGTGATCAAAGAGGGACAAGCTGAGAGGATGCTGGTGGCTCTCGTCCTGACCATCCCTGCTACGCTCGCATGGCTGCCCAGCCCACCCTCCCCCTGCTTCGCCGGCGACCTCCGCGACCTCGGCGTCACCGCACCGATCCGCTGCGACGACGAGGCCACCGCGCTCGCCACCGCCGACTTCGGCAACATGGCCACCGCAGGGCGGCCGGCCGCCGTGCTCTACCCGTCCTGCCCCGCCGACATCGCCGCGCTGCTGCGCGCATCGTACGCGTCCGCCGCCCCGTTCCCGGTCTCCGCCCGCGGCTGCGGCCACTCGCTCCACGGCCAGGCATCCGCGCCCGGCGGCGTCGTCGTCGACATGCCGTCCCTCGGGCTCCCCGCCGGCGCCGGCGCGCGGCTCGCCGTCTCTGCCGACGGCAGGTACATCGACGCCGGCGGCGAGCAGCTGTGGGTCGACGTGCTGCATGCCGCGCTGGCGCGTGGCCTCACGCCGCGCTCGTGGACCGACTACCTCCACCTCACTGTCGGCGGCACGCTCTCCAACGCCGGCATCAGCGGCCAGGCCTTCCGCCACGGCCCCCAGATCTCCAACGTCCAAGAACTCGACGTCATCACAGGTAATTCGTCCATGGCGGCACAAGTGATATGACATAGGAATGTTTGTTGTAACCAATGCAAGCTGAACGAATAATTTAGCTAAATTGAAATGAGTTGAATGTTAAACTAAATATTAAAAGGTTCTTAAGTTTGCTTACTGAACTTGATCTGTTTTGCTCCTTTTATTTTTAAGATCTTTTAGAGGCGCCTTTAATTATAATTAAGAAAAACTGAACAGAAAAGGCTAAACTCATTTTGTAAGTCTCTTCGTTCTTGGACCAGTTGTTCATGGCGTGTGACCGTGTGTTCAGGAGTCGGGGAGATGGTGACGTGCTCGAAGGAGAAGGACGGCGACCTGTTCGATGCGGTGCTGGGCGGGCTGGGGCAGTTCGGCGTGATCACGCGGGCGCGGATACCGCTCTCGCCGGCGCCGGCGAGGGCGCGGTGGCTGCGGCTCTTCTACCGGAGCGCGGCGGCGCTGACGGGCGACCAGGAGCGGCTCATCGACGAGCGCGGCGGAGCTCTGTCGGGGTTCATGGACTACGTCGAGGGCTCCGTCCACGCGTCCGGGGACGACGGCCTGATCGAGAGCTGGCACTCGCCGTTCTTCTCCGAAGCCGACGCGGCGCGGCTCGCCGCGCTCCAGGAGGAGGCCGGCGGCGTGCTGTACTGCCTCGAAGGGGCGCTGTACTACGGCGGCGCCGCCGGCCTGTCCGCCGCCGACGCTGACAAGGTAATCGAAGCACGTGCCTCTTTGTCGGCGCGTTTGTGGGCCCCTTCTCCGTGCATGCAAAGCATGATGGGCCCACGGCCCACCTCGTGAGATGGCGCGAGCTTAGGGTGTAGACGCATGCATGCATGGCTCCAACGGTGCAAAGATTGCATGCAGATCCGTTCCGCGTCAACGTCGTACTTAGGTTAGCTTTGTCTGCGCCATGGCCCACCTAACTGCCCTTTTCCGAAACAGGTACGTAGTAGCATTATGGAGCGAGAGAGTGACCTCAAAAACAAAAAAAACAAAGAGATAAGAACAAGTATATATATAGGGACGATGACAAAAATTAGCTTCGAATGTGGAAAGGCTCGGGCTGCACGGCATGCCTCCTGAAGAAATAGGACAGTATTCTTTTTCTACATGTCACGCGAAGATATTTTAGTCTAGATTTTTTTTTTCATCATTGAATTTATAGCTTCAAGATTTGTACCCCTTCTCCTTCAAGAAAGAGGAATGAGCAGTAGTGGTAGGGAAGCAAACAACGCCAGCATTTAAAGGTCTTAAGAGCATCTCCAATAGCGTGCCCCTTGTTCCACTAGGTTGGGATAGAGGGGTCGGTAAGGATACTCTAAAAAAGATCTTGTTCTATATTGTTTATTTGCCTTATTTTCTTATCTTTGTTTAAAATTTAAATATTTTGATTCTTTCAATTTATTTCTCTATCTTAAACTCACACGTAAAATATAGGTCAAACAAAGAAGATCTAGCTGCCGTTCCCTGACAGTCGATCCTACCTTTTTTTTTTTTAAGCAATTGGCAGTCGGCCGAGCATCCATGAATTTGAATCATAGGACCAGTTCTCAAAACAAACATACATTCACATGCATCCTCACAGAACTAGCAAGCAATCAAGTGTAGCTTGGCTAGAAACAAACCACCGTACGTGCACAGAAAACGACCTGGCTAGCTATCTCCCGTGCTGTCCACATGTGATTAAGCATGTGTCGACTTATATGCATGCTTGCTGTCCATCGATCGATCATCGCCGTATATTTTTGATCGACAGCTAGCTATATAGCTGGCAGCTGGAACTGACACCGACCGATCGATCTCTTCTCACGTACGCCCGTTCGCTACAGACGGTGCACGTACGCTGACGTAAGCGGAATATCGATCGATTGATCTGGCCACATATATCGATCGAGTCCATGCATGCATGCATGCACCACAGTGGCTGGCTACCGTGCATGTGACAACCGTACGTGGCGCTTTTTGTCCCGAAAGCGACAGTGCCAGTGCACGTACGTATGCGATCGAGCTCCTAAACCGAATCGATCGATGGATCGCCTTTTGGTGATTGACTTGTATTCTGATGTGATGAAGTTGTTTTGTAATTTGTACTCTTTTGCAGCGAAGGAAAAGATCAAAAGAGTGTGTGTTTTTACTATGAGAGAGTGTATATATATTGGTTATTACTTCTTAATTTTGGGACTTTGTGTGTGTGTGTGTGTGGCAGAGGGTGGAGGCGTTGCTGCGGGAGCTGCGGCACGTGCGAGGGTTCGCGTTCACGCAGGACGTGGCGTACGCGGAGTTCCTGGACCGGGTGCACGACGGCGAGCTCAGTCTCCGCGCCGCCGGGCAGTGGGACGTGCCGCACCCGTGGCTCAACCTCTTCCTGCCGCGCTCCCGCGTCCTCGACTTCGCCGCCGGCGTCTTCCACGGCATCCTCCGCCGTGGCAACACCACCGCCATGGGCCCGGTCCTCGTCTACCCCATGAACCGACGCAAGTACGCACACGTGCACGCTCGTCTTAGCTCTACACATGGTGACATATATATCTGTATCTGACATGTCTAGCTTACATATATGCATGCCCTGACAACGTCTGTGCAGGTGGGACAGCGGCATGTCGGCGGTGTTCCCGGAGGAGGAGGAGGTGTTCTACACTGTGGCGATCCTGCGGTCGGCGTTGGCCGCCGGCGACCTGAGGCTGCTGGAGGAGCAGAACGGGCAGATCCTACGGTTCTGCGAGGAGGCCGGGATACCGTACACGCAGTACCTGCCGTACCACGGGAGCCAGGGGGAGTGGGAGAAGAGGCAGTACCTGGGCGGGAAGTGGGCTAGGTTCGTGGAGCGGAAGCGCAAGTACGACCCCAAGGCGATCCTCTCCCGTGGCCACGGGATCTTCACGTCCCCGCTTGCCTAATTGGCGTGCTCCATCGATCGCTAACGTCGTCTCATGGCAGCCAGTGACTAGCTAGGGTTTCATCATGCGTGCGTGTCGTGTACATGTCGTGTCATGTCATGCATTGTGGATCCGTATGTTACGTAAGTCACATCGTCGTACACATGCGCGCGCGCATGCAAAACACTAGCCACGTATGGCGTCTAGTGATCAAGGATAAGCGAAATTATCTAGGTTAATTACTTATAGAGCATGCGGCAGCATGCATGTCTGGTCAAGGTTAATTACTAGCTAGCTAGGTCATGCGTTCATGAATAATTGGACGCGCGTACTGGGTCACGTGCCTGTGCTTATGCTGCTATTTACTTCTAGTGGTTTTTGTATCGTTGCATGCATGCAGCCATGAACCTGCATGTCCAGTTACATGCATGCACTAGCTTGTGCATTGTAAATCTGGTGCGCGTTCACAGTTGGACAATAAAGCAAGCATGCATATATGAACCACGATATTTGTTTTGACTCCGAGATATCGATCGGTGCATTCCAAAATTCCAAATTAACCTAATATAATAAACGAGCATGCGATCTCACGTGTTTATAGGGCTAGATTTACCTGAATCCTTTAGTTTGACATGAATTTTTTTTATTATTATTTTTCATTTCAGATTTATGCAATTTTTTGTTGCATTGGATATGAATTCTTTCTTTTAATCTAACTAGCACATGCAATGCTCACAGTTGCAACTAAACTAACAAGGAAGAAAGAAAACATTTATAATTTTCATATCTTCACTAATCAATTTTGTGTAACTTTTTGTACCCACATATACAAAAAATTTGACGTGAGATTTTCATGTAAAGCAAACATCCACACATAAGCATAGTTTACCTTACATCGAAAAATTGCAACTTCGCAATAATTTAACGAGCCCACAAGAGGTCCAGTGTTTATAACCACTCCGATTATAGTTGTTGGAAAAAGACCGTATATATCAATTATTATAAGAATTATATATAGCAATTTATTTTGAAAAGATGACCAAATATCGTCTTATCTCTACCAAAAACAGCATAATTTCATCTTGTTGACACATCTAGCAGAGCATATCACACTCAAATCAATCCAACAAAATTTCATCAGACTTGATAAATAATGAGGCTTGATAGTGGCAGTAATCAAAGTGCCACTGAATTTAAAGGTCGAGTCTATACTGTGTGCATTTGTACGTGAGCATTGGTGTATCATCTTATCTTATCTTATATATATTAAACGCGCTAGCGTTTGTGCCCCCCGCTGCCACGTGTCCCTCCGGCCGTCCGATCGCCACGAGGCGAGATCCGGCCGTTCATCCTACGCGCTTCGGCTCTGTCGCTCCCGGCTAATAAGCGCCCTCGCGTTCGCCGCCTCCACCCCGTCTCCAGCCCCATGGTCCCGCTCCCTACTGCCGCCTCCGCCCTCCGCCTCCTGCCACGACGCCGCCGCCTCCGACATCTACCCTTGCCACTGCGCCGCCGTCTCCGCCACGGACACCGTCCAGCACCGCGCGAGGACGACAACAACCTCGGTTCCCCGCCACCTCGGCTCCCACCGCGGACGTTTCGCAGATCTGTGCCATCGTTGGCTTCGCCGTCGCCCAGCGCCGCGCCTCCGCAGATGTTTTGCTTGCGGCGTTGCCGCAGCCGCCGTGCTTTCTCGCCTTACGTCGCCCTCCATAGTGGCCTGCCTGCACAAGGTGCTCTCTCTCTCTCTCTCTCTCTCTCTCTCTCTCTCCCCGCAGCCGCATCGATGTCGTCCTTTTCCCTGACAGCGCCTCGGTATCGCCGGCTCCTCCCGAACCGGATTTGATCGCGGCGGCCGCTGCCTCGCCACGCTGTCCTCGCACCTTCGCCTTTAACCTAGCCCACAGCCGGCGCCTCCTTCCGGCCCAGATCCGGTCGCCGCGGCCGCTGCATCGATGCGCCGTCCCTCCAGCCCAGGACGCTACCTCATCTTGCGATCCCTCCCCATTCCGTCCTCTTCTCCATTTTTAGGGATTCATTTTTTTGGGAGGGATTCATCTTTTTTAATCGATTCTTTTTTTTACAGACTTCAGATTTTTAGCTGATTCTCTAGATGGATCTGAAGGGAGTGGTCTCCAGATTCTCTAGACGGATCTGAAAGGATGGATCTGAAAGGATGGGGTTTTCAGATGTTGCATGCATGCATACTCCCTATATCAATGTTAAAACATGTTAAATAGTATCTGGTAGCACACTCTAAGCATGCTCCACTCTAATTTAGAAAGGACAAAAAAGCATGAGATTTGTATATTTTTCCAGTGTTGTGAATTGAAGCTCCTGGCCCTTTATCTGTGAAAATGTAGAGGAGGCTCAAGGTTTGTTCATTTTTTCCATATCTTATGGCTTGCACAAGCATTATCGAGAGGCAATGTTAATTTTGTACATTGCATTTTCTGTGAGCTTACTTTCTTATTGTTGGTTGCCTTCTTTTAGATCCGAGAGAGACCTGTCCATGGCCCTATAACCAACAGTAGCTGCAGGTAAGTATTTTTCTGGTTGGTGAAATTTATTAAATTTTGTTAGTGTGTTGCTTCCATGCTTAAAAGGACTGTCAGATGAGTCTTTTTTGCTAGGATCTCCTAGAGCCTCCATTGATTTATTGTTCTTTAGCACATGGAACAAATTCAAAATCATCTAATTGTGTCGACAATGTTCCATTATCAGGTGATTTCCCTAGATATGGTAAATATACTATGGTAATGATCAATTAATCTGGTACCTCATTGCTCGCCATAAGCACCGTGTGCAGGAACGCCCTTTACTGGTCCATTCACCTTCGTTTCTATTACCATGTGAGTGCCCTTCTCTATTCCTTCACTAATTTCGTAGCTCCTTTAGACCTTTATTGCAGTTTTCTGATGATGTATTTATAGTTGTATACCCACATATTCTTACTAATTAGTTCCTGCTATTTTTAAAATTTGTGAGTTGGATGTACGAGGATCTTTTTTTGGCTGATTCTTCTATATTGTGGTTACTGATTCATTGCCATCTGCACCACGGATTTCAATATTTAGATATGTTGTCGGTCATATATATATAGATTGAAAGCAGCTATGTCAAAATTAATTGTTGTTACAAATATGTCATGCTGTTGGTCATGGTATTTTTTTTAATGGAATAGAGTTCATTTGATTGGACAGAAACCAAGTCTTCTAGATTGCCTGCAATTTTTTTTCCTACCTTATAGTTTAGACCACCCTTACAGAGTTACGTTTCACATTTTTTGTAAGCTGACAACATACCATAGCAAGATTTTATTAAAGGGGAGTTATTGTTGTTGCAAACATACCATATTTTGACTCATGCTCAATGATGATTTGCAGGCCGGAAGCACATTTATCTTTTTTGTGGAAATCAATGCTACCCTTGGTTACCTGGTTGGTGTTAAATTATTGAAAGAAAGCCAATGCACTTAGATTCCAGCGTATATTATCCTCTGGATGTACCAAGCTTCTTTATAACTACTTGTATGTTAATTTCCTTGCATGCATTTTTTCCAAAACAGGGGTGACATGATGGATGCACCTTTACTGATTATGTTGATGTTCATCTTAGGTTGTCTCAGTTCTTTTTCCCATTAGTATTTCTTCTCTGTAGGATATGTGGGCTCTTTTGCCTTGTCGTTTGTTCTTTTACCCTCGGTGTCATTGGTGATGATCTAACACTGACTAATGGTGAAGCAGGAGAGACCATGACTTTTAGTTTTAATTTACTGCTTCATTGCTAGATAATTCCATTGTCCCACTCTCCTTGGTATATTAGTTTCATATAGACATTACCTATGAGATGATGATTTATGAGTTTTGCATGTCGTGCCTGCAGCTACATTGGTTTATATTTTTAGTGCTCTGACCATATGCGCTAACTTTCTTCTGTGCTTAAAATACTTTGTGTGCGTTGGTTAACTGTTTTGCTTGCTCACGCAAAGCAATGAGGTCTTGTCTTAGTTATTGTTTATGGTAAATAGCGGAGTCTCATAGCAAATCAGCCAAATGGTGTGCTTGTTCAGCCATAGCACTGCTTATCCAAGAATTTGTAATGAGCATTTTTTGCTTAGCCATAACACTGTTTATTCAAGAATTTGTAATGAGTACCGGCCTATTTCAGAAGCTATCTATGCTATATCATATATGGTTCGTCTGTGCTTCTGTTCAGTGGGAAATTCGTGCAATTTTCCAACAAATTCTGTCCATGTTCATTTGCTTTATTTCTAATCGTAAAACAGGGTTTTTCCCTCTTATAGTCTATCCAGGTTTTGAGAACTAGGCCCAAAGCTAAATGTGTTTTTTGCTTCCTTTCAGCGTATGTTTTTGTGCCTTTATCAGGTTGGCAATTCACACCTAGGGTTGTTGTTTGGATAATACCTAATTTGGTTGGAACTTTTATGGTGTTTAGCAGCGATGATGAACACGTAAGCATTCAGGTATTTCTGATTTACCTACTAATAGCTTGTTTCAGTTCAGGCGGATGTATATGTCTGCTAGGCAGTGTTTATTTACCATGTGCCTGTGCAAGAAAATCCTTTCATTGTGGATTTTTTTTATATATTTAGCTTTATCAATGTACAGGATTGCAGCCTTCTTGGTGTATGTTTGTGTTGGGCTGCATGTTAAAGAGTCTCTTAACTGCTTTACTTTTCCATGGGATTCTTTCAGTGCATTGCTGCTTTCGCTCGCTAGAGATGTTACAAACTTTTCTTGCTCTGTTTTCTTTACAGTATTTGATTTGCCCATGCAATTTTTCCTTGCTCTTTACCAGATGATATAGGCTTTTCTTGCTGTTTTAGAGATATATTATCCTTCCATTTCAAGCCTCTGGTCAAAGGCGTGGTTGGGGCCTCTGGTCAAAGGCTTAGAATACCCTTGATCCTTCCATTTGAGGCCTGTGGTCAGAGGCGTAGTTGTGGTTCATGGTTTGTGTTAGAATGTTTATGTTCATTCCAGCATAGTATTGTCCATTGCTTTTGATATTACATAAGACATATGGCGTATCTCTTTTAATATCATGCTGTTGTTAATTATAGAGCCTTTACAAATTTCAGCTAGATTGATGCTGATCCAAGCATTCTGAATTAGATCCTCTGTTCTAAGGTGTGCTCGGGTTTCATGGTTTCTCTTGCCATGTCTTCTATAATTCAGTCCATTGCTTTAAAAGGATTCTTAGATTTTCTATACATTGGACCTGGCATAGTTGCTTTCATTGTGATCATATTTTGCTTTCCTTGATTTTTACGCTATGCCTCTTACCTCTTTTAGGTTGAAAACGCATTCATCTATTAATTGGATACGTTTATACATATCCGAGGCCTCATAATTCAAGTCACCGATCAATGATATCATTTGGTTTAATGCTTTCCGCCTTTCTCTTGTTATACCTGCCTTTTATTCGGATAAAGTTCACAATTATTAGATGTGCTTTATATGATTCATTCTATAACATATCTCCTTTTTAATTTGATCCAGTTTGTATTGTTGTAATAACAAAACAATTGCGGCATTTATCAGGAGCATGGATTGAGGTTGTATACTTCATGATTTTCATATTAATCTATTTATGCCCTTCTTGCATGAATATGGCGTACAGTACATCAGTAAAATTTAATATCAAATATTTGACACTTCTGGTATTTAAAATGTCTGTGATATATAGACGACGACTGCTTATTATCAATGTGTAATTTAGCCACCTCGATGCCTTGCAATAGCAAAAGAAAGGGCAATTATATGCCATTTCTATGGCAGCTGCAGCGATCATGTTCGTTTTATTATTTTGAGGCAGCGCTTTGTGCGTCTCTGTTTTTGCCTACGCGACACTGGTTGTCTGATTCGGTGCGTCGGCCCACCGTTTGCTGCATTTGTTTCGCCTGCTTGCCCAATATGCTCATCACATGCAAATATCCTTTTAGAATTATACACAGCGCAGTAATCGATTAATCTTCAGTCTCATCAGCTACGGCGCGCCTCGGGCGCGCTGACCTTCCTAGTAAATATTGTGTGTACACGGGGCAATGCAGGATATATTTGTTGTAATACAACAACAACAACAACAACAACAACAAAGCCTTTAAATCCCAAGCAAGTTGGGGTAGGCTAGAGTTGAAACCCAAAACAAACCGCTAAAAAGGGGAAGGGGAAAAGAAACAAGGACAAGGGTTTAAAAGGTTTTTTGAAAAGAAGCACAAGGAAGAGCCTAGTCGGGGCTCGAACACGTGGATAAATTTCTTTCCAAGCACTTCTATCCAAGGCTAACTCTCTTGCTATATTCCAATCTTTTAGGTCCTCTTAACCGTCTCCTCCTGGTCAAGTTTGGCCGACCCTACCTCTCTTCACATCATTATTCCACCTCATGATTCCGCTGCTGCACCGGTGCCTCTGGAGGTCTTCGTTGCACATGGCCAAACCATCTTAGTCGATGTTGCACAAGCTTTTCTTCAATTGGGGCTACCCTAGTCGATCCGTATCTCATCGTTTGAACTCGGTCCATCCTTGTATGCCCACAAATCCAACGCAACATACGCATCTCGGCGACACTTAATTGTTGAACATGTCTTCTTTTAGTAGGCCAACATTCGCACCATACAACATCGCAGTCTAATAGCCGTCCTATAGAACTTGCCTTTTAGCTTTTGTGGTACCCTCTTGTCACATAGAACACGGATGCTTGACGCCATTTCATCCATCCCGCTTTGATTCTATGGCTAACATCTTCATCGACATCCCGTCTCTTTGTAGCATCGATCCCAAGTATCGAAAAGTATCCTTCTTGGGCACTATCGACCTTCCAAACTCACATCTCCTCTTCCTGTCTAGCGATCGAGTCACATCTCATATATTCGGTTTTAGTCCCGCTAAGTCTAAAACCTTTCGACTCGAGTTTGCCGCCACAACTCTAGTTTCCTATTTACTCATTGGCTTTCATCCACTAGTACTACATCATCAAGAACAAAGATACACCACGGATATCTCCTTGTATATCCCTTGTGACCTCATCCATCACCAAGGCAAAGAGATAAGGGCTCAAAGTGATCCTTGATGTAGTCCTATGTTGATTGGGAAGTCACTTGTGTCACCGTCGGTTGTTGAACACTAGTCACAACATTTGTTGTACATGTCCTTAATGAGGGCCACATACTTTGTTGGGACTTTATGCTTTTCAAAGTCCACCACATAACATACCTTGGTATCTTATCATAAGCCTTCTCCAAGTCTATGAAAACCATGTGTAGGTCCTTCTTCGCTCCCTATACCGCTCCATAACTTGTCTTAGAAGAAAAAGCGCTTCTATGGTTGACCTTCCGGCATGAACCCAAATTGATTCATGGTAATACCGTCAATCTTCTCAAACGATGCTCTATCACTCTCCCACGGCTTCATCGTGTGGCTCATCGACTTAATCCCCAGTAGTTAGTGCAACTTTGAATATCTCCTTGTTCTTGAAGATTGGTACTAATATACTTCTCCTCCACTCTTGGGCATCTTGTTCGATCGTAAAATATGGTTGAAAAGCTTTGTTAGCCAAACAATAGCTATATCCCTAGGCATCTCCACACCTCGATTGGGATCGCATCGGGCCCATTGCCTTGCCCCTTTCATCCTTTTTAGGGCTTTTCTAACCTCGGTCTCTTGGATCCTCGCACAAAGTGTCTATTGGCATCATCAAAGGAGTCGTCCAACCGAATGGACGTGCTCTCACTCTCACCATTGAACAGTTGTCAAAGTACTCACGCCACCTTAGTTTGATGTCCTCCTCCTTCACCAAGAGTTGATCCTCGCGTCCTTAATGCATTTAACTTGATTGAGGTCCCTTGTCTTCCTATCACGAATCCTAGCCATCCTATAGACGTCCTTCTCTCCTTCCTTTGTGCTTAGCCGTTGGTAAAGATCGTCATAGGCTCGGCCCTTTGCCTCACTCCTTTGCTAAACTTCATGGCGTCTTCTTTGCCACCTTGTACCTTTCTATGTTATCCGTACTCTATCATGGAACACGCGTTTGTAGCACTCTTTCTTCTCCTTAAGAGCCTTTTGTACATCCTCGTTCCACCACCAAGTATCTTTAGTTGCACCTTTGCTCCTTTGGTCACACCAAGCACTTCCGACCACCTTCCTAATGCAAGTCGCCATGTTCCCCACATGTTGTTTGCATCTTCCCTTCTTTCCAAGAGCCCTCATGATAACCCTTCTCTTAAAGTCTTCCAACGCCTCCCTTTGAGTTTCCACCACTTCGTTCTCACGATTTTGGCTTGTTTATCCCTTTGGCATGCGATTTAAAGCGAAATCAGTCACTCTGAGCTTGTGTTGAGAGACAACACACTCTCCGGTATTACCTTACAATCCAAGCATGCCCTCTTATCCTCTCTTCTTGTGAGAACGAAGTCAATCTGGTTAGAGTGATGGCCACTCTCAAGGTCACCAAAATGGGATTGTCTTTTCCTAAAGAAGGTGTTGGCTACCATCGATTATGCGCTATAGCAAAGTCTAAAACTTCCTCTCCTCCCGATTCCTACTACCATACCCAAACCCTCCATGTGCCACCTCATAACTTTGCATTTGACGACCCTACATGGCCATTGAGATCTCCTCCTATGAAAAGCTTCTCATTGTTGGGTACCGCTCTAACCACGCTATCTAGGTCTTCCCAAAACGCCTCTTCGTACTCTCATCACGGCCTACATGGAGCATACGCACTTATTACGTTGAAGACTAAGTCACCAATGACAAGCTTGACTAGGATGATCCTATCCCTTGCCTCTTGACGTCCACCACTCCATTTTTCAGACTCTTGTCAATCAAGATGCCCACTCCATTTTGTTTGCAAGCTGTTCTCGTGTACCAAAGCTTGAAGCCGATATTCTCCACCTCCTTCGCTTCGACCCTTCCATTTCGTCTCACGGGCGCATAGGATATTCACACGTCTCCTAATCGCCGAGTCCACTAACTCTCTTAACTTACCGTGAGGACCCTACATTCCAGCTACCTAGGCGGATCCTAGTTGGCTCGACTAGCTTCCTTACCCCTCGCACCCGTCGAGTCAGGTGTGAAGACCCTTGCTCATTTATCACTACACCCGGGCGCCGATGTAGCGCGCCACTAAGGAAGCGACGACCCGATCCTTGCTCACTTAACACCATGTCCAGATCACGACATGGCGCGTCACCAAGGGGGTGACGGCCCGGCCCTTGCCTATTTAACACCATACCCGGGTTCCGATATGGCGCGTCGCTAAGAGGGTTACGCCCCAACGGATTTTTCTTGGGTTTCATCTTCATAAGAGTAGCTAGGTTTTTATGTTGGCTCGCCACGCCTATCACAACCTTTAAGGGCCGGAACCCCCCTCCTCCTTTATCCGGGCTTGGGACCGGCTATGTTGAGACTGTAGATATTTGTTGTAATAGATCGAGTAAAATGCAATGTAGATATCTAAAGGTGTCCCAAAGGATGGAATAGGTCCACAACACAATATCTGAATATTATTATACCTCTCGGCTCCTCCCTATTCACCTACAACCAATTTTACTTTTTTCTATAGAAATATTACAACAACATATCCTATTTTATACTCCAACCCCATCAAATCACTACAGGAAATGAATTCTATGTGGGTGGCCAGAAAAGCTAGTGTCGGCGGCCAATAGCCACCGACAGAACAATGTCGTCGGCCCAAAGTCACCAAAAACACAGTAAAACAGATCTCGTGACTAAAATCACACCGCCGACACTTCTTATCCCCCTCCCGCCCGCCAAATGAAAATTCAAATTTGGAGGGCACCAATTAGGAAATGTCGGCGGCTACGCAAAAATCGCCGATATTGAACACTCCCCCCAGATGGAATAATAACGGGATGAACAGGAGGACATTTAGGCGGTCCCACGCGTCAGTCAAGCGAGGTCGCTGACATGCGGGACAAGCGGCGGAGCCTGGATAACATCTGTATCGGCGGCATACCACAGGCCGCCGACACATGTAAAATAAAAAAATCAGGGGGCGCGGCGGTGCTCGAACCCACGACCTGGCAGGGAGCACACGCCGCGCCGCGCGCTGATAACCAAGTGACCAAATATGTTTATTTAACATGTATAGGCTCCAAAGACTTTTGTATATTTCCGATAGCATCTATGTCGGCGGCCTTATGTTATGCCGCCGATATAAATCTCTCAGTGCCGGCGGTATTTATTCAGGCCGCCGACACAGACCCTTCCCCTTAAGCCCACCTTCTCTCTAGCCCTTCCCCGGGCCCACGGGGTCTACGCTAGGTGCCAAGTGGCTTCCTAGGTCAAGCTGTTAACATGAGGCCTCATTGGACCGTGGAGTCCCGTTTCGGGTCGACCTCTACGGCGACTTCCTTTTGAACCATGAGCCGATCGAGCCCGAAAGCCGATACGACGTTAAGGTTATAAAGGTAGTCACCGTATAGCTCAAGGCGAGACGGCACTCCCCGGTCCAATGAGGCCTCATGCCAGTAGCATGACCTAGGAAGCCACCTGGCACCTAGCGTACACCCCATGGCCCGGTCCGCCGGAGAAGGCGGGGAATTGACAGGAGGGTGCGTGTTGGCGGCCGAAGTGTTAACCGCCGACATTGATCAAGACAATGTAGGCGGCTGAATAAAAGGCCGCCGACATTGATTCATATATCACGGTGGCCATAGATGTGACTGCCGATACAGATCCTCCCCCTAAAGCCCACCCTCTCTTCGGCACTCCCCCGGGCCCACGGGGTGTACGCTAGGTGCCAAGTGGCTTCCTACGTCATGCTATTGGCATGATGCCTCATTGGACCGTGGAGTGCCGTCTCGGGTCGACCTCTACAGTGACTTCCTTTGGAACCATAAGCCGATCGAGCCCGAAAGCCGATACGCTGTTAAGGTTACAAAGGAAGTCGCCAGATAGCTCGAGCCGAGGCGGCACTCCCGATCAATGAGGCCTCATGCCGATAGCATGACCTAAAGCCACAGCACCTAGCGTACACCCCATGGCCGATCGGCGGAGAGAAAGCGAGGTTGACTTGGGGGAGGGTCTGTGTCGGCGGCCGGAGTGTTAACCGCCAACATTGATCAAGACAATGTAGGCGGCTGAGTAAATGGCCGCCGACATTGATACATATATCACGGTAACCATAGATGTGACCGCCGATACAGATACTTCCCCCCTAAAGCCCGCCTCTCTCCGGCACTCCCCCGGGCCCACGAGGTGTACGCTAGGTGCCAAGTGGCTTCCTACGTCATGCTATTGGCATGATGCCTCATTGGACCGTGGAGTGCCGTCTTGGGTCGACCTCTACGGCTACTTCCTTTGGAACCATAAGCCGATCGAGCTCGAAAGCCGATACGCTGCTAAGGTTACAAAGAAAGTCGCCGTATAGCTCGAGCCGAGACGGCACTCCTTGGTCCAATGAGGCCTCATGCTAGTAGCATGACCTAGGAAGCCACTTCGCACCTAGCGTACACCCCGTGGGCCTAGGAGGGCCGGAGAGAAGGCGGGGTTGAACTGGGGAGGGTCTATATCGACGGCTGAAATAATGGCCGCCGGCACTGGTATATCTATGTCGGCGGTCTAGTCTATGCGGCCGATATTGTTTCATCTATGTCGGCGGTTTGCTGGATGCCGCCGATACTGACCTTTGTCACTGACGAGTGGGATCCCCAAATTATAAAGCTGTTATGTTGACAAGTGTCGGCGGTAATTTTATCAATGTCGGCGGCCCTGACCGCCGACATTGCCTTTCCAGTTACAAAAAGAAGTGGCCCGTGCGCTAAGTGCCTAGCCGCGCTTAGCGCCGCGAGCTAACACTCTAACGTCGCCGCCGCCAGCGCCGAGCCGCCCCCCCTAGCCTAACCTCACCGCGCCCCCGCCCACGCCGCCCTCCTCCTTCCTCCCCGAGGCCATTGCCACAGCGCTAAAACTGCACATTCTTTGCTGTCTACTGCTGCCGCCGCCGTCTCCTGCGTCGCCGCCCCACGCCTTGCCCTCTCTCTCCCCGAGCCGCCTCCCCTCCTCCCGAGCCGCCTTTCCTTCTCCTCTCTCCCCCATCAGCCGTTGCTCTCACCGCGCCGCCGCCGCCCCTGAACCCGTCCTTCCGTCGCTGCCACCCGTCGGGACCCCAACCCGAGGTAATCCCGACTTTTTTTTTGTATGTGGTAGCTATGTCGTCGGTATTTTATGGGCCGACGACATTAGTGCTCTTAATTAATTAGGAAATACTGCAGTTAAGCGTGATTTTTGTTGTTTAGTAATTGTTAATTAATTTTGACGTCGTAGCATGTGCGAAACCGTAGTGAAATCCGTTCGGGGGCGCAACAAATTTTCGTAAGGAACGCGGACGGTGATTCGTTGTGTTCTATTTACGAAATATGTTGTGCTCCCGAGCTGTCCATGTTTTGGATAGCCCACGGATGTTGGTATGAGTATGGTGGTCGTGGCCATGGGAGGTGCACGGGCCGTGATTTCGGCGGCGTAACCCTGTCGTCCTCCTAGTGCATAACATAAGCGGTACGCCGTACCCATCGTTGCACTGGGGGGGCTGCGGGATTATGCTGCCGAAATTCCAACCTGTGCACCTCCCATGGCTACGACCACCATACTCATACCAACATCCGTGGGTGGGTAAGCCCTCCTATTTAGTTAGACATGGACCTTTTAATCGTGCGGTAGACCTATAGCTAGTAACATAATATACATGTTTATCTTCTTGCTGTAATCTGTTGACTTGTTGTAATTGTTCAATAAAGGTATAGACGTAGAATTTAAAAACATGTATGACTGTACATATAGTGATTAAGCGATGGAAGATCGAAGGTGGATGTACGATGGATGGATGAGGTCTGGACAGCACACAGACGAGTGGTTCGACAAAGCAGAAGAATTCGTCGAAGATGCTTTTCGAAGATTCCCCAACACTAACATAGTAAAAGTGCCTTGTCCTTGCGCGGTTTGCTCGAACACGGAGAAGAGGTTGAAGAGGGAAATTAGCGAGCACATTTGTAGGCATGGCTTTAAGGCAAATTACTTTGTATGGGTATATCATGAAGAGAGGAAGCGTCCGCCGCCAGTGCCTAGCCTTGTGGATTTTGGGGAGGGCTACGATAAAGTTGAGGTCGACAGATTGGACAAGCTAACGGATGATGTGGGTAGGGCTTTCGATCTCTCTTCTGAGAAAAAGTCCGAGCCACTTGCACAGAAATTCGAGAAACTCCTTGAGTCTGCCAAAGAGCCGCTCCATGAGCGAACCGATGTGACCGTGTTGTCTGTGGTGTCGCGTCTAATGGCCGTTAAGACAAAATACAACCTCTCAGCCAATTGTTTCAACGACCTATGCAAACTGTTAGACAGCCTACTTTCGGTTGGACACAAGATGACTCCAAATCTTTATGAGTCGAAGAAGCTTCTAAGCGTGTTAGGCATGACGTGTGAGAGGATAGACTACTGTCCAAAATTCTGCATGCTTTACCGGAAGACCGATTCTAGGCTGACTCATTGCAAGCATTGCGGCGAGAGTCGGTACGTGCTAGTTAAAGGACGAGATGATGTAGACAGACAGACAACGGTTGCTCAGAAAACCTTCCGTTTCTTTCCCATCTCTCAATGCCTACAACGTCTGTATATGTCCAAGTCCACAGCTAGGCACATGAGGTGGCACAAAGACGGCAAACGTAGAAAGGAAGGCGTGATGATTCATCCGTCTGATGCAGAAGCCTGGAGGCATTTTGACCAGCAACATCCTGAATTTGCAGCCGATCCTAGAAATATGCGCATTGGTCTATCCACTGATGGGTTCACACCACTCAATATGACCTCACACCCGTACTCTTGCTGACCAGTATTTGCCATCCCGTACAACCTTCCACCTCAACTTTGTCTGAAGGAAGAGTACATGTTTCTTTCTGTTGTCATACCCGGGCCCAAGTATCCTGAAAAAAATTTGGACTTATTCATGCAACCACTTGTAGAAAAACTGAGTGACATGTGGACCAAAGGGGTCTTGACACATGATAGTTACAGGGGCCAGAACTTTAGGATGCGAGCCGCCTACCTGTGATCAATTCACAACTTTTCAGCCTATGGTATGTTTTCGGGGTGGAGCACGCATGGAACCTTGTCGTGCCCTAAATGCTTGTGTAACACTGATGCATTCAAATTGAAAAGGGGGGCAAGGCTTATTGGTTTGACTGTCACCGTCGATTTCTTTCGCTCAATCATCCATTTAGGAGGGAAATAAAAGCTTTTCATAAAGGCAAGAGTATTAGGAACCAACAACCACCACAACGGTTCGAAATAGAGGATATCATTAAATGGCATGAAGCTTTGGCAAAGAACGGTTACGATGACGAAGACTATGGGAAGGTGCACCATTGGACCCATAAGTGCAGCATCTATAACCTTCCTTACGCAAAAGATCTGAAGCAGCCTCACAACCTCGACCTGATGCACTAGAAGAAGAATATCTGTGAGGTTTTAGTCAACACGAACTGGGACATCCAACATAAGACTAGAGATAACACAAAAGCTCGGTTGGACTGTACTGTGATTTGCGATCGACCAGAGATGAACCTCAATGAAAATGGGGTGAGACCTAGGGCAAAGTACTGCCTGACACGTGCCCAAGTAAGAGAGATCCTAGTGTGGATGAAGGAAAAGTTGAAATTTTCATATGGTTATGCGACTAGCCTTCGTCATGCCGTTAGAATGGACCAATGCAAGTTAAATGGAATGAAGGTCCACGATTACAAAGCCTTCATAGAGCGTTTATTCCCTACCGTATGGCGTGGATATGTTGACGACGCTATTTGGAGAACTATGTTGGAGCTGAGCTTTTTCTATCGAGAGCTGTGTGCCAAAGAGATATCCGTCTCGATGATGGAGGAATTGGAGAAGGAGATCATTGTTATTGTCACAAAGCTCGAGAAGCTATATGTTTCTGGTTTTTTCAACTGCATGCAACATCTATTGGTGTACTTGCCATACGAAGCAAAAGTAGGGGGACCGGCACAGTACAGGTGGATGTATCCTGTTGAACGGATGATGAAAAATCTTAGATTGAAAGTGAAGAACAAAGCACGAGTTGAAGGATGTATTGCCGAAGCTTGGATCATCCAGGAAATCACATACTTCACGGATAAGTACTTTGCGACAAAGAATAAGGTTCATGTGCCACAACCGAGGTATAAGAAGGCACGACGTATAAGTACTTCCGATCTTGATGTGTTCAATGATCAAGTTGGACGTAACGTTGACAAAAGCACAACACGTCAATTGGGTGAAGATAAAAAAATTATGATCCAGCTGTATGTGTACGACAACATTGATGAAATGAAATAGAATGACATTTCATCCAAATAATGCAATGCGTCTAATTATAGAAATATGACATTTCATCTTCTTTTGCGGCGTCGGCTCAAATGCAATTCTTGGCAGCGTGATTGCTTCGCAGGGGGATGTTGACAGTGGCACGGGGTCTCCGCTCGAGCAGTTTGTCACCAACATTCTCAATCCGGACTACGACTTGAGTGGCGGCGGCCCGCATGAGATGTAGTTAGGGTATTCGAACTATATGGCTTGTATTTGACCTTTGCTTGTGCTCTACTAACAATTTATGAATTGTAAATATGTGTGGATCGATGATTTAGTTTTTGCGATGATGTGGTTGCATTTATCGATTACTTAGTTTTTATAGATGATGTGGTTGTATTTGGGTTCGAAATTGTGGTGGCGAGCTTCTAAATATGTGTGGTTGTGAATGTGTGGATTGGGAATTGAATATATGCTGGGATTTGGGTCATTTTGCAGGTTGAAGTGAATTTTTAAAAATTGGCAGCAATATTTGCTGCAGCCAATATACCAGTCTCGGCGGTATTGTTTGAACCGCCGACACAGATCAAGTTCAATGTCGGCGGCAGGATAATATGCCGCCGACATTGATCTTGATCTATCTCGGCGGTTCCAATACTGCCGCCGACACTGATGTATATACCGCCGACACTAACTGCATTTATGTAGGCGGCTGAGATCTATCACGCCGATACAACATAGGGCCAGAGGGCGCAGGAGCTTTGCAGCAAGGATCTGTGTCGGCGGCTTTATAATATGGCTGCAGAGATAGATGATGACACGTGTCGCGATCTCGATTTTGTCGTGGACCCCACAAGTCAGAGCGTCGTGACAGGATCGAGCCGTTTGCCAAATGCTATATCGGCGGCTTGGAATGCCACCGACATAAACCGACCGCAGGAAAGCCCTTCCCATGTTTCCGTTTTGTCGGCGGGGCCGCCGACATAGTTTACCTATGTCGGCCAGACAGCGTCGGCGAGGTTTTGTCGGCGCCGCCGACAAAGGTCAATATCGGCGGTATTTGGACCTGTGTCGAGGGCTTTAGCCGTCGACACTGATACAGATTCCTGTAGTGAATCCCCTCAAAATTCTCCAAATTGCGAGTAGATCGGAGGATCGACCAGAGATGCAACCACCATGCCGCCTCCGTCGATTGGTGTCCCTTCGCCACCATAGTCGCAAACGCCATGGACGTAGGTAGAGCCAGAGAGCACCAGGATCAGGCCCTCTTCCCGTTGGTGGATCAAGGCCACGGAATGGACCGCCGAGGTGCAAGCCACCCTCAACTCCAACGTGTCCCCCTCCCTCCCCCCGAATCACCGTCTCTCTCTCTCTCTCTCTCTCTCTCTCTCTAGGTGGGGAGAGAGAGATGGAAGGAGGATGGCACCATGGTGGTGGGGTTTGAGGAGGCGCTTGATGGTGTCGCACTGAGCTAGGAGCGGGCGTGACTATGCGAGGAGCTCGGCAGCAGTGAGCTCGAGGTAGGCGACAACAAGGTTGGGGACTACGCCGACAGGGAAGGAGACCTTGTGGTGGGCTGGCATACCTCAACATCCCCAACAACATCGTATAAAGAGGGGAAGGACGAAGCGACGACCTGGTGAGAAGGAAGGTGGAAGGAGTAGGCTCCCAACCCCAGATCTGGTGGTGCCTGGTGTATCTCGTTGTTCCCGGCTATGTCGCAAAATGTGGGAAGGAGGGAGGATGAGGCTGCCCCTACGAGAGGGAGGCGACGACTAGACATAAAGGTGGAAGGAGCCCGGCGCGGCCGCTGTTCGTTGTTGGAAGCACGACGGCCGACGACGGCCGAAGGGAGCGGTGGCATGGCAGAGGTAGGGCCTGTTTGTTTGAGCTGCAGCTTCTCTAAAAGCTGCTTCTGGCTTTTGACCCTGAGAAGCTAGCTTCTCCAAAAGCTACATTTGCAAAAGCTGGACCTGTTTGGCAACCATGCTTCTGGCTGTTTTGGTTATTAGCTTTTGAGCTATATTGATGTGTAATGTCTAGAATACCCTTGACCCATTATATTCTCTTTATTTGCTTCTTCTTCTTCTTCTTCTTCTTCTTCTTCTTCTTATTATTATTATTATTATTATTATTATTATTATTATTATTATTATTATTATTATTATTATTACTATTACTATTACTATTACTATTACTATTACTATTATTATTATTATTATTATTATTATTATTTATTATATATGTTAGTTTTAATTTGCATGTGACATCAAATTAAAATAATGCCTCTCTAACACACATTCATGAACAACAGCACACATATCAGATCATTTTTTTGCTGATTCCATCAATAGTCAATCCGCTACACATAATGTATCGTTTACATTAAGTTTTACAAAAATGAGCTACTTGCTAATTTTTTATCCTCTCGTGGCCATCAACGCATCAGCAATACTTGGAGAGGCGAGCAGAGGCAAGGGCGGCAGGCGGCGGCGTGGGAGGAGAGGAGGCGGGGTAGGAGAGGCGGCGGGACGGGACAGAAGCGACTGAAGAGGCGGCGAGGAGGCAGCGTGGGGAGTTGCGAGATGGGAAAGAACTACTGAGTGGAAAGGTATATATTGGATGGCATTTGCGGGTAAATAATTAGAACTAGAGGGTAGTGCCTTTTTTCATCCATAAGTATAAAGCCACCAAAACTTGCTTCTCGATCTAGTACAAATCGGCTTTTGGGGCTTCTAGCTTTTTCAGGGGTTCTAAAAATTTGTTTGTTTTTTGACTTTTTGACTTCGAGGCTAAAGCTGAAACAAATAGGGCCGTAGGATTGGACGACGGATAGCGAGAAAGATAAGGGTGAGGAAAGGAGGTCAAGAGAGAATTAGGGAGAGAGTAAGGAGTGTTGAGGTTTTTTTTTTTTTTTTTGCAAATAATCAACACGTAAACTGTGAGTCACCTCTGCATAGTTGACATACCATGGTGTTTCGGACCTTATTTGAACCACTTAAACAAATCCTGTTAATATATATCTGCAGTTTTAAGGAGTTGAGACCTAATCAAACATTTAAGTGCAATTTACTTTGTTGTCATGTGTAGACATAAATGGTCCAATGAAGAATCACAAGAGAAGACAGCCCACAACCCTAAGTAAGACAGCCCAACACCAGAAATGTGGGCCTGAAGCCGCGGCCACCGCACTCCGGCCACAACAACCCGCCTCCATAATTCCGCATGCACCTCGCCGGCGCCGACCACCACCGCGGCGGCGGCCGCCTCGGCCTCGGGCCCCTCGCTGCCGCCGGGCTCCGCCGCGAGCACCGGCGTCGCGCGCTCGCCGGTGGGGCCGTGCTCGCCTCGGCGCTGCTCCTCGTGGCCACGCCGCGCCTCCGCCACTCGCCCGCGCTCCACCTCTTCGCCGACATGCGCAACCTGCTCGGCGTGCCCAACACGCTCAACGTGCTCACCTCCTACCCGCTCCTCCTCGCCGGTGTGCCGGGGCTAGCTCTCTGCCTCTGCGGCAACGGATGCTTCAGCATCAGGTGCGCCAGGCCCTGACCCTTGCTTGCTCGCCCACCTGCTGTTCGATGAAATGCCTCGCTAGAGAACCAAATAGTGTCTTTAATATTGTAACACGCACCAATGGCATTTTTTTTTTCTAAGATAGGAACTAAGGAACCAACGTATTTGGGTCTAACGGACCTTGAACAGTGAGACGATTCTATTCAATTATGCTTTAAATCCTTAGATAAGGATGTCGGTATGATCCATACAACAACCCCCCAATGAGGCTCTGCTAATTGAGTGAATGCTCGAATTGCTTGATGATATCAGTTATCAACACAGTTGAGATGTTTTGCTGTTGGTTGGAAAATTTAATTGTACCTCTATAAGATAGCTAGCTTGCAATTGTGCTACTGAATAGAATGGGCCAGGCCCAGGAGTTTTTTATTTGAATGTATTGGTCGGAGATGAAAAATGTTGAATATGGCTGTTCGATATTAAAATGTATCAGTTGGAGCCGAAAAATGATTTTAGAATTTGTTTGACCCTCATATTTTGAACTGCCCCCTAATGACAACTAACCTGGTTTTCCATGTCTGTGGTGCCTAAAATAACACGGTATCAATGTACAATAGAAACCATAATAAAATGGTAATGTACACCTTAAACTGGTTTAAGTTTAACAATAAAGGCAAAGGTGTACCCTACATTTGTCACTTCAAACAGTTGTATTCTCAGCTTACATGGAACATGTCAAATGAACTATAATTGTGTTTGGTATTTTTTCGCTTTGTGAAATCATGTAGCTTGAAATGGGAGACCTTGGGATGGTTCCTCTTCTATGCTGGGAACGTAGCAGCAGCATTTGGCTCGGCTTACTACCACCTCAAGCCAGATGATGACCGCTTAATTTGGGACAGGTTGCCGGTATCTAAATATTTCTTCTCTGTCATCTTCCCCCTGGGCTGGTCAAATAATTACTTGATTTATTTGTGTAGTTCTAGACTGATTTTTCTTTTGTCAATCTAAATTGTAATTAACATAGTTTGAGCCTGTAGGGAGAAATTGCTGTTGAGTAATTCCTGTTAAAAAAATGTGGTTAACCTGCTTAAATTGCTTTTTTAATTACCATTCAGGTTTCCATGTTAGTGTCGTAAGTTGAGAGGGGGCATTAGTTATTGATGTTATTGTGCTAAGCTACTGATATGAATATTTTGTTGTTGTATAACCAAGACAATCAGTGCGTATCACGTAACATTATACATACGGGTATGAATGTTTATTGGATTGTCTTGCAATGCAGATGATGATATCAGCCTCCTCACTTTTATCTATATTAGTAATTGAAAGAGTTGATGAGAGCGCTGGCCTTTCGTGTTTGATCTCGCTCTTGTCTCTCATACTGGTGAGCAGTGCATGTGAAAGGTATACAGAAGTGCCCAGTCATTTAGTAGTCCTTTTAGGGTTGATGTTAAATAAATTCGGGGAATGGATCCCGTTTGATGTGTTGGTCTGGCTTATTGCAGGATTCTTGATGATATGCGTTTATGGGTGGTTCTCAATTTTGTTCCTTGCATCGCGATTCCGGCAATGCTATTCTTGTTCCCTCCAAAGTATACACATTCAAGATTTTGGTTTCTTGCTACGGGTAAAAGTTAATGATCTAAATATCTAATTCTCTGAGATTTGATTACCTCTTAAAAACACTTATTTGATGGACATCCTGGTGCAGGTTTCTACCTTCTGGCAAGATTTGAAAGCCTCGCTGACCGAAAGGTTTATAGTGTGAACAGGTACTTCATTAGTGGCCATTCCTTGGAGCACCTTTGCTTTGCCATGGTGACCTTAATACTTACTGTGATGCTGTCATTCAGAAATACCAAGATAGCCAGGTAACAATTAAGTAATTTTCATCAGATTTAATCCCTTTAAAGAGCATTTTTCGTGATTCATTATGTGTGGTCTTATGTGGTGACTTGGTGCGCTGAATTGTTTGATAGTTGAGAAGATGGTCATTCTGATAGTAATTGCATGCAAGCTATTACTGTTTAGTCTCCATGTTTGACAAATCATTTCCGCAAAAGGAAGGCTATAATTGTCGTGCTAATTTAGGATTCTCCATCTTCTCCACAGGGACTCATGACTAGTATTGCGGATTTTAGCATGGGGCAGAATGCGCATGAAATTTATATGTTGGGATGGCCACGAAATGCACCCAAAGAAACATAACTAGTTGATCTACTCATCCTTTTTGGCTGGATCCTCCGTAAAATGTTTCAGATAAATGGGAGCATAGACAGGCGACTCATTGATCTCTGTGTTCATGTTCTGAGAATTGTTTGTAGATTTGTTAACTTATAAATTCGCAATGTTTTCGCAATATGTGAAGACTTCTGTGACAACCTGGAAAAGTTTTTGTGCTAGTCAGTGTTCAATGTTTCCTTTAGCCCTTATGCTCCTAGCCAAAATTTGAAATCCAAATTTTTAAATTGGCGGAAGGGCGTTTTACGGTTTACCAAAAGATGCCACATTTTCAAATCATCAGAGTCCTTAGTCAAGTCTTTGAATTTTTTTTCCCATTTTGCATTTGCATTTGAATTCTTAATTCCAGAGCTGTTCAAGGTTCGGGCTACCGGTTTCAGGTAGTGTTCTTTTTACCTGAAACGAGTGGTATCTTATAATTAAAAGAGTTGTGGACCATCGATAAAGGGTTTGTAAAGTCTACAAAATTGTTTTATAAAATGGTTTGATAAGTTTTGAGAAAACCACTAAAAGTCTAAACCTTTACAAAAATGACTACAAAGTTCTATTTGGCTTCTACAAAAATAACAAATTTTCACTGGTAGCACGGTAGCCCTTAAACTTGTAATGTTTTTCGTACTTTGTTGTGTCTCAGAATTTGTTGTCGTTTGCACGAAACTTTAAGAACATTAGGGAATCGCCAAATACTCATGTGGTAGTCTATGTGGTGTTAATAGTTGAGATGGATGTCACGTCGCCATAAAATGCTCACATGACTAGGCACCTGTGGAAAGATGAGATGATATCCATTTCTAAAAAATTTAAATTTGCGAAAAATAGAACTTTGTTTTTGGGAATTCAAAATTTCATGTTTTAATTTTTTAAGTTTTGAAACTTAAAATGCGAATTTTAAATATTTTCAAATTCAAGAATTTGAATCTCAGGGATTTTAAAGTTTGGAAATTTTAATTTTGGGGATTTAAAAGATTAAAATTTTAAACCCTAGAAATTTGAAATTCAATTTGTTTGTGTAAATCTAAATACTATAATATTTGATGTAAAATTTTCAACGTATTGAGCTTCGGGTATTTAAAATTTAAAATTTAAATTTCAGTAATTTTTCATTTCAAAAATGAATTTTAGGGAAACAATATTTGAATTCTAGGGCAGCCCAACGCTAGTCTTTGGCAAGATTTGAAAGTCCAAATGTGTTTCGAAGTGTAAGGTTTTTGCATGGTTGACGGTCATGGTCAGACTCAATACTCGTAACACCTGAGAAGAAAGAAGATGCATCGACTGCGTTCTTTGTTCCTTGTATGGAGAAGAAATTGTCCAGCACCTGTTCTGTTTATGCCTTTTTACTTCTTTATGCTGGCTCTCTTTGGGAAAAAATTTTGGTGCTTATCTTGATGGTTCAGTTTTGGATATTTCAGGGCTTTTTCAAGATACGATGCAGCGCTCGTTTCATCAATTCTACTCAGTTCCAAATTGTAGTTCACTGTTGATTTTTTGAAAACGACTTTTGACTATTTGTCTTAATAAAAAAAATAGTGCAAACATGCAAAAATATAAGTCATGCTTAAAATATGTTTAATTATAAAACAAATCACAACAAAATAAATAATATATATATTTTTTTAATAAGACGAATCGTCAAATAAAATATTCAAAAGTCAACATTGAACTACAATTTGGAGCGGAGGGAGTGCAAGAAAATCTTCATCATAGCTACATGAAATATTTGGAAGCAACCTAATAGGTTCATTTTTTATGGCGCCCAAGCTTCATTGGCCAGTTGGAAGAGAAGTTTTATATATGCATATCATGACTTTTAGGATGGAGCTATCTATGAAGGACATGCTGCTTTTTTAGCTCACTTCAATGGATTGATCCTTCATTTTGTTGAATAATCTTTTCAAATTTTTAAAACAGTTTATAATCGATATAAATATTTTATATTAATATATTTTCATAGTAAGAACCTCTTCGGTTGTGGTTGTTGGGTCAAGAAAAAAGTTGTTTACAACCCATAGTGCAAGTGAGGATGAAGAGGCCACGATAGACATACCCTGAAAAAAATCAAACTCAATATCAAATTGAGCAAGCCTAAGCTTGAAAAACAAGCTTCTTCTGCACGCTTCAACGAGCAATAGCACTGTGCAGTTTTTTTTTTGGAAGAGGGGCAAACTGCCGACCCATTTTATTGAAGTACAAAAAAATAAAAGAAAAATCCGTAAGCATGGGGTACAACCACAGCGCAACGCTGCAACTTTGGCCAAAGCTAGGATAGCACCGGCAACCACCGGGCCAGATAACACGCCTACAGAGGAGAACGCCGCGCTGCCGCTGCCACCTAGGCCAAAGGCCTTACAAGAGAAGGAGAAAGAGATACAAGGGGTTACAGGATGAGGGGGAGGAAGAAGAGGAGACACCAGGCACAACCGGCCACACAGAACACAACCAAGCAAAAGGCTACCGGCAGTAAAGAGGGACGAGCCAGCGACCACCCGCAGTGCCAGAGTGGACCACAATGCCTCCAACAAGGTAAACGATGAAGAACCGCCGTCGTCGCTGACCGCACAGAGGTTTTGCCCGACAGGGGAGCAACACAGCGGTGCCTCCAAATGGAAACGATAGTGGAAGCGTCACCACCACCAACCCAGCAAGAGCTGGGCAGGGATTTCGCCCGAAACGCTCAACCCTGGCACCACACTGGGGTAGTCGCGGACACGATCGCACGAAGCACGAGCCGAGAGGCGCAAACACCAGAGGAACTCGAGCCGATGATCAATCTGTCCCCTGAAGCCAAACAAGGAAGACGACGCTACCACACAGATGGCCAACAATTGCAGCTCTTCCAATAAATTTCTTCCTTCTGCCTAAATAGTAATGGCACGCGCGTGTAAACAGTTAAAAAATGCATAGATACATTGCCTGACCTCAATCATTTTTTGCCCATCTCT
The DNA here is from genome assembly GCA_036346415.1 of Raddia guianensis. NCBI lineage: Eukaryota > Viridiplantae > Streptophyta > Magnoliopsida > Poales > Poaceae > Raddia > Raddia guianensis. The sequence continues at coordinate 35,388,877 of CM070534.1, forward strand.
TTAAATAGCACATATACCTTATCCATATCATCATCTGTCATAATCCTTCGCATATCAAATTTCAGCACGCAATTAACTTGTCGCATCTATCACTTCGTTGCAAATTATAGTTCACTGTTGATTTTTGGATATATTATTTGACTATTCGTCTTATTCAAAAAAAATATGTAAATATTATTTATTTTGTTGTGATTTGTTTTATCATTAAACATGCTTTAAGCATGACTTATATTTTTATTTTTTGTAATTTTTTTTTGAATAAAACGAATGGTCAAAATACGTGTTCAAAAATCAACAGTGAACTATAATTTGAAACGGAGAGAGTACCTTTTTGACCTGCCTTTTGTCTTCAGAATTTTAGATCTAACTAGAGGTGGCCAGCACGACTAATTTATGGGCTCGGCTCAAATTCCGACCGATTACAAACAAGATATCCTTTTTTTTCCTAAAATAAGTATAAAAATTAATAAAAATAATTATAATAAGAAAAAAGTTATTGATCATAAGAAAATAGATCTATAATATTTAGTTTTAATTAAATATATGCCCCATAGTGATGAACCGTGCCTGGGCGAAACGAATCGTGGCAGATTGAAACAAACCATGCCGACCCATTATTATGCGAATCAAACAGAACCAAACCGACGGGCCGAGGTCTCATCTCAAATTTGGTTCGGTGGAACGAATTGGTTTGGTCCGGTTCGGTGAATAGTACGGACCAACCCGATTGATGCTATTTGATTTAGCCTATTTAACCATCTCTAAGTCGAACCGAAACTTGTAGGACGTGCGGAGCGCGCAGCATGCTCTCGTTTCTTGATTTCTTCTACACCCTTCGTTTCACTGTATTTGTCCACGGCCTTGAGAAAATATGTTTCACAATGTTTGTCCATTGAGAATATTAAGAATTTAGTTATTGTTATGTTTTCACTCTTTACCATCTCAATTAAATTTTTAGTAAGGAGAAAAGTTGTTATACCATACTATTAAATAGAGGTACCATAGTCTTTGCACATTGTTTTTTCATAGAACTATCTTTTCTTTGTTCAATGCGCATGTTGTGTTATAAGCAGCGAGAGTGACGATTTGCCAGAGGGACTAGATGAAAGCCTGAAACAAGGGATGACAATTTTACCTATGGGTTCGGGTATAGGTGTGGATTTATACCCATGAGATATTTTGGGTTCAAGTATGGTTTTCGGGTTCGGGGGTTTTTTACACCCATAAATACCAATGGGTACCCGAAAAATAATAAAAACTAAATATAATATAACATGTCACCATGTATTATCAATGAATATGTATTGATGGAAGGCTAAATTATAAATATAAGTTTATACGTTCAAATTTGATGAAAGGTTATAGTTGAAATTGATTAGCGTCATATATATTGTATTCAATATTGAGATATAGGCTTATTATATATTTTGAGTTCGGGTATCCGTTTGGGTTTTGTAACCCATCCCGTTTGGGTATGGGTGTGGGTTTATACTTATGAAATATTTCAGGTTTGAATTCGGATATAGTTTTTGGTTTCGTGTTCGGATACAAGGGAGGTGTACCCAGAGGGATTCCAATCCTCTGCCGTTGCTAGCTAAAAGGCAGAGGGGCACTGTAGATTTGAGGTATAAATGCACAAACACTGTAGCAAACAGTGTTATCTGAAAACACTTGTCTTCTGCGATCTTTAAGCATGATTTTGAACAGTACTAAGCAGTGTTTTTCTAATATAAAAGGTATAGTCACTGTTCACTCTCTATCGGATAAAAATCCGTACCGAGAGGTACATGACCGGATTGCCATCCCTACCTGAAACCGCATAAATTCTGAGTTGATCGCCCTGACCAACTGACCGGTAGGACCCACGCCATCCCGGTGCGCAGTCTCCTACCCTCCTTCGTGCAACCGTGCCATCCCCTCGTCCCAGCATTCACTGGAGCCACCGCTCGGTCATCGCGGCGGCCGACGACCCGCCACCATCGCCCTCCCATGGAACCGCCGCCTCCGCTCCCACCTCTGCCGCTCCCGCCCAGACCTCGCCCTCGCGCTCTACGGCCGAATGCGCGCGCTCTGCCCCGCGCTCCCCAACTCCTACACCCTGCCCCTCGCCCTCCGCGCTGCCGCCGTCTGCCGCCCGCGCCTCGCCTCCGCCGTCCACGCCCACGCCCTCCACCTGGGCCTCCACGCCCACCCCGACGTCGCGGGCCAGATCCTGGCCGCCTACGCGAGGCTCGGCCGCTCCGCGGAGGCCCGCTCCTTGTTCGACGCAATGCCGGCGGGGAGGACCGCCCTCTCCTGGAACACGCTCATCTCCGCGTACTCTATCGGCTGCGACCCCGACGCTGCGAGGGACGCGTTCGCGCGCATGGCCACCGCCGCGGCCGCCGCGGCCGGGCCGCTGCCGAACGCCGTGACATGGACGGCGCTGCTCTCGGCGCACGCGAGGTGCGGGAGGCACCCGGAAGTTCTCGAACTGTTCGGGGAAATGCACCGGAGCGGGTGCGAGGGGAACGCCGAGTCCACGGCCGTGGCGCTCTCGGCGTGCCCGTACGCCGGCGACCGTGCACTGGACAAAGGGAGGACGATGCACGGGCACGGCGTGGTCAGGGGCATCGTCCATGGGTTCTTGTGTGTCACAAACTCGCTGGTGTGCATGTACGGTAAGCTCGGGGGAATGGTCGACGCCGAGAAGGTATTTGAGGACGCCGGGGAGAGGAACACCGTGACATGGAACGCCCTCATCACGAGCTACGCCACGGCCGGGCTGTGCGACGAGGCGTTCCATCTGCTTGCCCGGATGGAACGGTGCAGCCGCGTGGTTGCGCCGAATGTGGTGAGCTGGAGCGCTGTCATTGGCGGGTTCGCATCGTGCGGCGATGCCGGCGGTGCACTGGAGCTGTTCAGACAAATGCAGCAGCGGTGGCTGCCGCCGAACGTGGTGACCATGGCGACCGTGCTCTCAGCTTGCTCGGAGCTATTGGCGCTGCGGTTGGGTGGAGAGGTCCATGCCCACGCGATCAAGGGCGCTCTGGAGCGGCACTCGCTGGTGGAGAACGGCCTCGTCAACATGTACGTGAAATGCGGGAGGGTCGCGACGGCACGCAAGGTGTTCGACGGCATCAATACGAGGGACCTCATCTCATGGAACTCCATGCTGGCTGGCTACGGGATGCATGGCATGTGCGACGACGCCCTGGCGATGCTCGCCGACATGACCGGAGCTAAGGTTGAGCCCGACGGCGTCACCTTCGTGGCCGCCCTCTCCGCGTGTGGCCACGCCGGGCGCGTGTCGGAGGGCCGCCGATTGTTTGATCAGATGGTGAGGGAGCACAACATCACCCCGTCCATGGAACACTACACATGCATGGTGGACCTCCTCGGCCGCGCTGGCTTGCTGGAAGAAGCCTCCCGGCTCGTCGACACGATGCCGATGAAACCTGACCTGTGCCTGTGGGGAGCATTGCTCAACTCTTTCCGGATTCACGGGGACGCAACCATGGCGGAGGCCACCATCGCCAAGGTTCTGCACGCCGAGGCAGAGACCACCGGCAACCACATGCTGATCACGAACCTGTACGCCGCGTGCGGGATGTGGGATGAGTCGAGGAGGGTGAGGGTGATGACGAGAGAGGCAGGCTTGAGGAAGAATCCGGGGCAGAGCTGGATCCAATTGAAGAACAAGATGGTCGCCTTCACGGTAGGGAGCACGTCGTCGCTGCCTGGAGCCGAGGAGATTTTCAGAGCTCTCCACCATCTTTGTCAAGAAATGGAGGACGAGAGGAACATCACCGAGGATTGCATTGCTATTTGCGAGCATTGACTGGCTCGATCGTATTGTCAGATCCAGATCATGTAAGCCATTAGACACATAGACAGACCGAGAAGTTCTTGAAGTTAATGAGGCGGCGAGAGCTGAAGATCTCGGGATCCGAAGAAGAGCCTCAGAGTGCTGCAGATCTCGGCGGGCTCCGCCATGGCGCCATTGCCGTAGTCCCCGCAGGCCAGGCGCTTGGTCACCGGAGGGATCAGGGACATGCCGAGCTCGCCGACGGCGTCGAGGTGGCGCCTCGTGAAGGGGTTGTTCCACATGAAGGTGTTCATGGCCGGCGCGACGAAGACGGGCTTGCCATAGTCCCACGCGCGCACGACGCACGTCAGGAGGTTGTTGCACAGCCCGCCGGCGACCTGCGATCCCCTCAATTTTTCAGCTCTCCCCGCCGGCGATCTGGCGAGACGCGGAGCGCATGCAGCAGGGGCTCAGGGTAAGGCGTACCTTGGCCAGGGTGTTGGCGGAGAGCGGCGCGATGAGCATGGCGTCGGCCCACTTGCGCAGCTCGATGTGCAGGACCTCGTCGCCGATCTTCCCCCAGGTGGACCACTCGTCCTCATCGGTGAGGAGCGGGACGCCAGCCGGGAGGGACGCCCTGTCGATGAAGTGCAGGGAAGAGCCCGTTGCCACCGCCCAGACGTCGGCCCACTGGGCGAGCCCGCGGCAGAGGCTCCCGAACTTGACGGCCGCCACGCTGCCGGAGGCGGCGACGAGGACGCGAGGCCGCCGAGGCTGGGCGTGAGCGGCGTCGGGCCGCACTTTTTTTTTTTTTTTTTAGGAATGTCGGAATTTCATTTCATCAAAGAACAAGTTACAAGCAGACTCTTACAAACACTTTCAGGACACACACTGCAGAAGACGCCTAATGAACAGTCTCTAAAAAACATCCAGGAGGAGGACTGGTGTAGGAGACCTCAGACATATAGTAAGTGCTCAGTGCGAATCAATAGGAGCGAGAGTACAAGACCACTCCCAACTCACTCTAAGAACACACAAGCTGTAACAGGCGTCAATCCTGGATTATCGGAGATGTGGCGCACCTGTGAACCAACATGGTAGGACTAGCTCGGCTCACCAGGAAGCATTAAGCACTCAGCAAGCTACATTGCGAAGAACCTGCAATAGAATGCGGCCGCACCAAACATCTGCGGACCAACACGAACCTAACAAACACAGAAAAAAAACCACAACCCGGCGGAGAACACCCCGGAACCCCCTCGACGTCGGTGCCGACGCCAGGAACTTTGCCACTCCACCGACGCCACCACGACGCCGAGGGAACGACGGAACCCGATTCGGCCGTCGTACCGCCGCTGCACCTTGCAGGTCGAGTACAAACACCGAACCGGAAAAAATGCCGGCACCGGCGAAGAAGGACAAGTCAACAACCTTTGTCGCCGTCACGCCAAGGAACGACGCTGCATGTCGCCTCCCCATTCCCACCGCGCCCACCACCACCAGCCGCCGCCAACGATGGCCGCCGTCGGAGAGCTTGGGCCTTATTACGGGCTGCAGGAACGACACCAACAACACACAGGGTCGCCGGAGCACCCGGAAGCAGAAACCGCGGCAGAGCAAAGGAGACACCTCTTCCCCGCCCCCCGCACCAGTACCGCCCGTCGACTTGACTCCAGAGGAGCCAAAGGCAATGACGAAACCACACCACCATTGCTCCCACCGACGCAGCGCCGCCAAGCGGGAGGATCCGGCGAGCACTAAAAGAAGCCCCAAAAAGCGAGGCACCACAAAGAACCCTAACCAGCTACACCTAAAAAACCTAGATCTAGATCCAAACCCCTCCATATTCGAGCTCACCCTCCACCTCCTCCACCAAAACCCGGCGTCAAGCTCACCTCTGGGCCCTCAACGCCGGCGAGCCGCCGTGGAGGAGAGGAGCACCATGGCGGAATCGGTGGAGGAAGGGGGAAGACGAGGGAAACGGGAGAGGAGAGGAGAGGGAGGGAGGAAGGGGAGACCTGAGAGGGAGGAAGGGCTCGGGTCCCCCCCCCCTCTCCCCTCCGGCGAGGCCGCCGGAGAGGGAGAGGGAGGGGGCCAGCGAATGGCGGCGGCGGCGCTCGGGTTGGAGACGCAGGCGCTCGGGTTGGAGGAGACGCAGGCGCTCGGGGAAAGGAGAAACTCAATCGTCGTTCTATTCGCTGCAGAAGATAGCTTTGCTTCTCTCTCTCTACGCGTCAGCGTGTGTCGGGCCGCACTTTCGTGGACATTGCTTTGAATCTCGGGAGCTGTCGCTTCTCGCTGCTTCCCAGATGAGTGCTGCTGTCTCTGAACATTGTTCACCGTTTATTTGATTTTTCTTTTTTTAAAGAGACTAGTGAAATGTCCGTGCGTTGCAACGGGGCTTTAAAGAAAGGCGAGCGCCAGGCGTCGGACGTTCAATGCCTGGCGCGCGCGTCGGACCAGCCTGATCCATTGGATCGATCGGCACCGTGCAAATCCGACGCTCCTCCGTGCGCGCGCGTGCCAGCAAGTCAGCGACTAGTTAGTCCGTGCTAGCAGTGCGTTTGATTAAATTTTCAATTAAACTTCTGATTTTTGTACAAAATTAAAACAGTGTTTAAAATGCGTGGAATAAATTTCATAATTCTTCTAAAATCGAGATCAACCCATTTTAAATACTTTTTAAATTTTTTTGATTTTTTGATTTTTTTAAAATTTTTTAATGTGAAACTATGAGAAGGCATTTATGAAACTTACACCTATACTAGCGAAACTTGGCCGTGTGCTGATGAAACTTGACCTTGTGTTGATGAAATCTGATGAAACTTGGATGAAACTTCGATGTAACCTGATGAAACTTGGATGAAACCTGTTGAAACTTGAATTGACCTGATGAAACTTGAAGAAACTTGGATGAGACCTGTTGAAACTTGATAAAACTTGCATTAAACCTGATGAAACTTGACAGTTCGGCAAGTTTAACGAATATGAAATGCAAGTTTCATTAGGCGAAACCCAAGTTTCACCAAGTAAGTTTGAAGAGTTATATGGCAACATATATCTTGTTTTGTTCGTAAAAATACGAGGAACACGTTGGCGCAAACGGTTTGTGAATTAGAACACCCAGTCAAAAATTATGGACACTGAAAAAAAATATTGTGGGACCCACCCTGCATGGGCACAGTGCCCTTCCCCCGCGCGTTCCGCGCGCAGCGCGCGCCGTAGTGTTTCCCTTAAAGAAAATATGCTTTGATATGGTCTTAAGAATCAACACTGAGAACATACTATGTAATGGCTGCATTGAACAATCTCAATCTTTTAGTAATTTGTATACACAAAACAAAACAATATCTTTGAGCTACAAAACAGACCCTGTATTACAAATTCAAGAAAGTTTTCAGGCTCTACAACTTCTCCCCCTGAAAAAGTAAGGCAGGCATCCAAAGACCAAGTAAAAATTCAATCTTTTCTAACACTTGAAGTTGAAAGGCCAAAAAAAATTCACAAAAAAAGGATTACCTTTGTAAGCATAACTACGCTTTTGAAGGAACTTTGAAGCATATATCTGTTACACCTTTTGGAGCATAGCTTGAAGCCCCGGCTTATCACCATCTTCTTTAGCCTAAAAACCGCAGTCTTCTTGCAACCAAAGCACTGAACCGTGCCTAGTAGGGGGCGAGTGAGTGCAGCAGCCATGTCTGTAGGATGCTAGGTGAAACCACTGCTGGTTTGCAATATGATCACCCATTGATAACAACCATTACAAATTTACAATAAACCATTCCTAAGCAGTCAGAACACAAAAAACACAGAACATGGCCGCTCCTGTAAAAATTCTTTGGCATCGCAAGAGAACTTAACACCGAAGCATGTCAAGCATGTCTAAGGTGAAATTACAAAAGTACAAACTTTAATTTCATCTACAAAATTTGTAAATATCATCAATAAACTTCACAGTGGCAAAAGTTTTAGTGACTCACATATTGTAAGAATGCCCAGAAAACAAAAAGATATTTATACTATCTGATGAAAGGAGAACCCAATCCCAAAAAGCTTTCCTTCCGTGGTTGACGATAGATCAATAGATAAAAAATAACTAAATTTGCTATAAAATCTTCGAGCATCTCCAATACCTCATATCTCACTCCTAGAACACTATTCATGTGTTTATGAATAGTGTTTTAGGGGGTGGAATAGGAGAGCTGTTGGGACGCTCAAGAGATCAAATTTGGCTCTTTGACAGCAATATGTTTGCTTTGTCAAGGAAGATAGTTAAAAGAAACGTTTAGGCTTCGCCAAGATAGCTAAAGAGGTTGTTCTCGAGACATAGTACATCGGTTAAACTGAATGATTTTTAAGAGTTTGTAAAAATAAACTTAAATAGTTGTTCTGTTTAGTTTCTATTTTTTAAAAAAATTTATTAGTTACTTCAAGATACTTTTAAAATATATAGATAATCAAATACGCTACAACATATACATATAATCAGATACATTACATCTAAGAGCATCCTCAAAGAAACATCTAGTTTAGCTTTGATGTATGTTGTATCGGTCTCTCTTGACTGCTACAAGATTTGGACCGGCTAGAAACATTCCGTTATGTTTTGCCATTGCCTGATACATACAACCTGACAACGATAGCAGAATTTAGATCTTTTAGTATTCTAAGAAAAGGAAAAGCTTATATATATTAGATATAATCTTGACATCTACTAGAAGATTGTAGAAGGAGAAGCTAGTTGGTAGCTATATGGAGATGCTAGAAGCATTTAGAACATTTAGTTCTACTACTAGTTCAAAGATGAACTGAATACTAGATACTAGAAGCATCTAGCTATTACTAGGACTAAAATATTAATAGCTAGATGTAGAATGTTCTAGATATATGGGATGAGCTAAGGTTAGCTTAGCCTATAAATAGAACATGTAGGAGCACTTGTAAGCTAAGCTTGAGGACTAGTTCAGCTACAATACAATGAGTCTCATTTGCTTCCTAAGTGAACATTAGTGTGACATCTTGTGAGAGTTTTGCTTGCTGTTCGTGTGAGCTCCTAGGCCAACAATATATTCTAACCTATGTTTTACAACATACCTATTTTTCTGCATTAACTCTTGTAATTGTTCTATAATTGTCCATGTAGTAACTTGGAGATCTTTCCAATTATGGATAAACAAGTTCTGTTGTCTTTCAAGAATGTTCAAATGATATTGTTTGGATAAACAAGTTCTGTTGTCTTTCAAGAATGTTCAAATGATATTGTAGTCCTTGCAACTATTAGATTATTAATATCAGTAATGTGATGCATAAAAAAAGGATCGATCTATAACATTTTACACAAAATTGCATGAATATAATTAGCAACTAACCGTAGTTATGAGGTCTCCATGGTTGAACTCCAAGCACAACTAGTCCAGTATTTGTATCTCACATTTTTGTGTTAACAACAGCTAAATACCAATATGTGTTTTCGATATTTATTGGAATAAAAATCTATAATCGAGACAATAAGTTAGTTGAAGACATGTAAAACTATAAACAAAAAATCTATCAAAGTTAAAACTTGTCAATTATGAAGATTAGTGTTACCATTTCATAATTTACGTAGTTTCTCATATTTTTGTAAGAACGTTACCATCTTCATCTATTCCAATATCGCCATCACTTTTGAACAGCCTAGAAATAAATGGATTCTCAAAATATACTTTAAAATCATTCCTCCATCGTAGATGTGCATGATCCTTTAGACAACATATATATGCGCTGATGACTTGTGAAGATTAATGCAATATAACTTTATATGTTAGAAAAATATTAATGATAACATAATATTTATTTGCAAGTAGCTGTACTTAATTTAGGTATTTGCTTGGATCCAACAGGCATAACAATTGATCTTGTTTGACAAATATGTCATCTATCTTAACCAGTATATCAGTTGCCGAAGATGTTTCTATAGTTATTTGAGCACAGAAATCATGGTCCGCCATTGCATAATCTGCAAATAGTACGATACCAGCAATATAAACAATATGTAAAATATAAAAAACAGGCAATGATGACGGCTAGGTTAATAAATTAATTTAACAGTACGTAGTTAAATGAAAAAAGTAATATGTAGTTAAACTAAAAAATAGCAGAGCATTGATAGGTAGGTTACATATCAGAATGAATTAATATAACAATATGTACCTTATGGGAGATAATCATATGTTACATTAACTTTGAATTGTTCATGTTCCTCTGGTTCCTTATCTGATTCAAAATAACTCAATTTGGAAAATCGAGAAAATGATTGGATGGTTGGTGATGGAGGTGATGTCAATTGGACACAGTCATTCATTGATTCTGAAAATTTGGCCTTCTTTAAGGGACGGTTATCAAAATCCTCAACATTGTCTGATTCAAAGTTGTTTAAGCAAACTCGATGCATGGTCTTCTCCTCCGTCGCCGCTGCGGGAGTAGCAGGCGATTCTCTTCCATCGGAGCAGTTGCCGCCGATGCAATACTTTGCCACTGTCGACATGGAAGGCATAGCAGCCCAGCAAGTTGAGCTGATTTGCTTGTTTACAGCTACTCCTTCGTATCCCGCACGATCTACTGCACGCATTTAGAAAAAGAATACATAGATAGATCGATCAACGCATGCATCAATGCATCTTGATTCAGAATTGCATCGATCCATCGCGGGCTTGGATGAGCTTTCTGGTCAGCGCAAAATATATTATATATGATAGCCATTCAAGAAATTAAGAGACAGGCCAGATCAAGGAGAGAGCACGAATGGGCAATGCGATTTGAGCTGAGTGAAAGACAGAATCGAAACGGACAGTAGGTAGCCTTAGCCTGACTCTAGTGGATACATGCATGGTGGAAATCTGACAAGAAGAGATAAAACCCTAAGCACATGACTGTTACATACACACACATGCATGCATGCTACTAAGTGGGGTGTGTGTTAGGTTTTAATTGGCTATATATATTGACAATCAGATGAGCCGATATCAATATATAAATCCCAATTGACAATTAATGCTGACATCGTTCTCAATGCTATTATGCTGATCCAAATGAGGTATTGCAGAAAAATCTCAGTTAGTGGATCGCCAACTTGAAAGCAGATCAAAAGTACTACTGCATGTTAATTGGTGTATAATTAGTGCACTCACAATAATATCGTGCGGCTACTAAATCAATTTTTGCTATATGTTTGTCACACTATAAATTAAAGGTCATGCATGCTAACCGTACGTACCACCACACCACCATTAATTATGAAGTATTTTCTACTTTATTGCATATATAATAGAAACTGGATAGAATTAAAAGGAAGACGACATGATTAAGGGGGAAGAATACATTGGTCGTAGTTGCTCTTGTATACTCCATATGCTTTAGGGCATCAGATAAAAAGTAAAGCTAGTAAACTCGAATGGATGTGAAGCTATATCGTATCGAGATAATATATAGTTAAGAAATAATTGAATAGAAACTGGGTGAAATTAAAAGGAAGACAACATGATTCATGCATGCTTTGCATATATCAATAGAAACTGAATAGAATTAAAAGGAAGACAACATGATTCATGCATGCTTTGCATATATATATCAAACACAACATTAGATAGAGCTTACATATGCATATATGGGTTTGTAGTCCAGCTATGCATGGGAGTTATAAGATAAAAAGTAAAGCTAGTAAACTCGAATGGATGCTTTCGGTTGTGATTTCTGTGAAAAAAAATGAAGCAGGGCTCAATTTCAAGCAGGCTTAGATGCTAGTAGGCCTTTGATGCTGCTCGCACCTTCGTTTCTTGACTGATTCAAGAAATGCAGTGCAAACTATCAAATGAACTTGCAAAATATAGAGATCGCCTCTAGCCCAAGCAATTTAATAGCAGTCGAATTCGACTTTCTCTAGCACAATTCAACTTAACAACGATCAATATTCATATTCTTGCAAATTGCAGGCTAGAGTATTACAGATGCCCTTTTTCTATAGGCAAAAGCAATGCTGCTGCATTGTTGCAGTAGTTTTTGTTTGCTCAGGAGCACAGCATCTTCAATCAATGGTAGTTGTGATGCTAATTGGAACTAAAGATACCTACATCCTCCTTAATCTGAGGTAACTATGCAGTGCCCACTTGATTTCCTAAATTACCAACATCAAAAGTGCTGCATGAAGTTCCAGATAGGCCTCGATGTGTGTCAGGTATTTCCAAACAAGATGGGGCTAATTCTCCGCACTAACAGAGTTTCCAGCGCAATATCACTATGTCGGTGTCTGGGAAACGTGCCTCGGAGGGCAGCGGGTCCATAGACCGGCAGACGAATTTGTAGTTGGAATGAGGCCCAACAACAACCCTTCCCAGCAGCCCGGGGCGGTGGCCGAGCTCGCGGGGGCTTCGGCCACGCGGTCTTCCCGGACTAGGCCTGGTGCTACTTGGCGATCCGGGTACGGGTCCGTCGTACGGTGAGAAGAAGAGGGGGAGAGAGGGAAAGCAATACAAACCGTGAAGACAAGCAATTTACCCTGGTTCGAGCCCCCACCGTCGGGTAACAGCTCTACTCCAGCTCTTGTTGATTATATGGTGGAAAACAGTACAAGGGTGCCGAGAGGCTTGAAGGCACCGATCCCGGACTTACAGGGGAGTTTCGGACACACAGGTGGCAAGGACTATGACTACTTGTTGGTGATTGATAAGAGGCCCATCGTGAAACGGGCCTTGGACCGATTCCGTACCATCGCATGTACAGAAGGCCCAAGAGGCCGCCCTTGGCCGTACTAAGGGAACCGTCTAGCCAGGGTCTTCCCCGGGCTTGACCAAGTCAACCACGTCTCCCTGGGTCCCGACCGGGGGCGTGGCTTGGCTCCCGGGCTATCCTTAGCCTGGAGGAAGGTCCTGCGGGTAGCCCGCCTACCCGTGGGCGAGTGGCGACAACTGTCATGTCCCACCACGCTTTCCCTGGCCTTGATCGGGAAGAATCAGATCTCCACAGGAACCCGCAGCCGGGAGAGCGCTGCGCAGCTGGCTTGTCGTTTGCCCCCTTTGGCAGGCGGCGACGGTTGTTACGCTACGCGACGCCCCCAACGAGCAGCGTGAGACTGGCCCGGTCCAGTCAAATGCTATATTGGGGATAAAGGGAAAGTGCTTTCTCCCTAAAGCACGATTCTTCCCTGTATCGGCATGTCAAGACGAATACGTGTCTAGTACTAACCCGAACAACTTCTCCCTACAGGCTCCAGACCAGACAGAGCCCCGGAATGAGACAAGAACATCGCCACTAAAGCAAAGACCGACGCGGGGCCCACCGCATCAGCTCCGGGCGACCCGCCGCACCTATAAAAGGAAGGTCCCTAGACATTCGAGGGGATCCCGATTGAACCGCGCAATCACTCAAGCCACACACGCATCCGAAGTTTTCTTAGCAGTAGCATTAGTCCTTAGTCACCACCGTTGTAAGCTCGGGATCGGTGCCTCCAAGCCCGGTCTCGGCACCTCTGTACTGTTTTCCACCATATAATCAACCAGGCTGGAGTAGAGTTGTTACCCGGCAGTGGGGGCTTGAACCAGGGTAAATCACTTGTGTCTTCACGGTTTGATTGCTTTCTTCTTCTCACTGTACGAAGGATCTGTACCCGGATCGCCAAATCGCACCAGGCCTTTGTCTGGGAAGACAGCGCGGCCTGAGCCTAGGCTTGGCCGCCGTCCCGGGCTGCTGAGAAGGGTAGTCGTTGAGCCTCACACCAACTACAAATTCGTCTGCCGGTCCGCGGTCTTGCTGCTCTTCAGGAGCGTGTTTCCCAGACACCGACACTACTGCTTAGGAAGCTTCGGATGCGTATGCTGCGTGTTTCACTATTCCACCTAGCCTCGAACGGATCCGAGGCCCTTCCTTTTATAGGCATGGCGGGTTGTCCGGAGCTGATGCGGCGGGCCCCGCGCCCATCTTTGCGCTAGTGGCGGTGCCCTTGTCTCATTCCAGGGCTCCGTCCTGTCTGTGGCTTGCAAAGAGAAGCTGGTCTGGTCAGTACTGGACACGTGTTCGTCTAGGAGTGCCTATACGGGGGAGAAGCCTGCTTTAGGGAGAAAGCACTTTCCCTTTATCCCCAATATGGCATTGATTGGACCGAGCCAGCCTCGCGCCACCCGTTGGGTGCGTCGCGTAGGGTAACAACCGTTGCCGCCTGTCCAAGAGAGTAAACGACAAGGCGAGCTGCCCGCGTGCTTCTCCCCGGGCTGCGGATCCCCGGGGAGATACAGTTCTTCTCGGTCAAGGCCGGGGAAAGTGCGGTGGGACATGACAGTTGTCGTCACCTGCCCACGGACAGACGGACTATCCATGGGCCCCTCCTCCGGGCAAAGAATAGCCCGGGAGGTGCGCCACGCTCCTGGTTAGGACCCAGGGAGGCGCGGTTGACTTGGTCAAGCCCGGGACGTTTCCTTTGGTACAGCCAAGGACGTTTCCTTTGGTACGGCCAAGGACGGCCTTTTTAGTATTCCTGTACGCGCGGTGGGCTGGTGGCCGCTCATAAATCACCAACAGTCAGCCCCCGAGCCTCGAGCGGGTGGCGTGGCGAGCCGGTCTGAGGTTTAGAGAAAATTAACTTTTACGCGTCGCGCGTGAGATTTGGCTAGGGTTTTTTGAAGCCGCTGGGGCCAAAGTTTGAGCATTAAATTTTGATTTGACGGAAAGGTGGGGCAGTTACGTCTCCCTAGGCACGACTCCCATGATCTCCGCTTTGACCGTTGCCTTCTTTGATAAGGCAGTGTTTTTCAGAGGGAACTCTTACTGCCGAATCATCCCCTTTGTCCCTGTTTTCATCTCTCCACCTCGCCCCTTCTCTTCCTGCTTTCTCGCTTTCGGCGACCATGGTGTTAATCGGAGATAGCGCTCTCTCGAGGGAGAGGATGGCGGAGTTAGAGAGAGACGGCTTCGTGAAGCCAGGTTCTTGGAGGCTTCCTGGCGCAGCCCGGGAGCCAGAGCCCGAGCCTACCGAGCTGGTGTGCTTCGAGAGCTCAGCCATCTGCGGGTTCCGCATGCCGGAGTCGCAGTTCATGACGGATTTCTTTGCTTTCACGGAGCTGCGGCTGGAGAATCTGTCCCCGCAGTCCTACGTCCATTTGTCTATCTTCGCGCACCTGTGCGAAGCGTTCTGCGGGGTGCGACCCATGGTGAGTCTCCTCCAACATTACTTCGAGCTGAAGGCCGTCGACCATCGCGCGGGCAACGGCGGGGTTTTTTATCTCACCTCTCGCTGGACCCAGGGTAGCCGAACGTACCCAGAATACAAAGTCAAGAAGAAAGTCGACGGTTGGGCCCGACGGTGGTTCTACCTGAACCGCGGGGACTCAATCCTGGACTGTTCTTTAGCCACGTCGGATACCCCGGTCTTTGCGCGTAGAGAGCCCCTGCCGGAGGATCAAGTGACGGCATACGAGATCGAGGAGCTCACCAAGAAGGGCCTGACGGGTTACGACGTTGTCAATAGCTTCGTCCGGCACCGGATCAGCCCGCTGGGGCGCTGCGAGCGGTGCGTCAGCGAGATGGGCGGCTGGGAGGATCCGGACCAAGATTTTTATCAAGGTGAGCGTTTGCCGCGATGCTTTGTTTAATTTCGGGTCGGTGCACGTCGCGACCGTTTGTGACGCTCTGCAGGACTCTCGGCCCGTGATGCCGCGAGGATCGCGGGCATGCTGCTGCCCATGGACAAGAATCCTCACCCTAGAAGACTTGTAAGGGATAAATTGTCCGTGGTATGTGCCTGTAGGGTGTTCGACCAAATTCCAGGCCGTGCGCGCCCTTGAGGCCTTGACGGCTTGTGTTGACTATTTGCAGCGAACTTGGAAGGTGGCCAAGGAGGCCGTGCTGGCCTCGGGCTCCGCAGGGGAGCCTTTGGTCTTTCAGCCTCTGGCGGCGCGCTCGCCGCCGGGGGGATCATCGGCGGCGTCTGGCGGGACGTCAGCCTTGCCGGTGATGCCATGCGAGGAAAGCCCGGCGCCGTCCTCGACCGCGGCGGGCGTGGCGCAAGCGGGTGCGGAGACACGGGCGAAGAAACGTGTGGTGCCGACGCAGGTGAGTTCTTTCTCCTTTGACGTAGGCCCGGCGCCGAGCATTCAACCATCCTTAAGCTCTGCTTTTCACGTGGGCCCAGGGCGTGGCGCCTATGAGAAAGAAACGGACGTACCGGCCTGTCTAGGACAGTGACGACGAGGACGTCGCGCCGGCGGCAGGCCCGCTGCCGGGAGCGATGCCGCGGTGGGGGCTCTCGAAGAAGACCGTTGTCGCCCGGCCCAAGAAGAAGGCAGTCGTGCCAACCACGAGCTACGTTGGCGGGCTAGAGACGGAGCTCTGCTGCGCCCTACACCGGGGGTGTACGAAGGCACGGAGCTTGAACCAGAGCGTAAGTCTCTCGCACTGATCGTTATCATTCCGCTTCTGAACCTGATCGCTATGTGCGTTTTCGATCGTAGTGCGTAGCGCCAAGGTGGCAGTTGAGGTGCTGCCTCCCTCCGCCGAAGACCAGGCGATTCATGACGAACCGGTCAAGCCCAAAGGAGGGGCGCAATTGCTGGAGGCCGCCGGGTTGATGAGGCCAACGGACGCGCAGGGCAAGGGGAGTCAGCCGATTCGAGGGGGTCATCGTCTTGCCTACCGATGGCGGTGCTGGACGCGTCTGAAGAGGTCGCGGAGACGGTGCAGGTCGACACCGGCGGGGCTTCCTTGTGGGTCACACCCCTACGCATCGAAGGATGCACGGTGCATGGGTGGCGGCCGATCGATCGCCGGGGGATTGCTGATTACTTCAAAACCCCGGTCGGGAAAGTGCCCCCGGCGCCTAACCATGGTCCCCGGGCCCAGGTCCCCTGAGCGAGAGGAGGAGGCGGCGGCGCGGGGGAAACCGTGGAGAGGTGAGGCGAGAGGCGGCGGCGCTAGGCATGAGGGAGAAGTGGTTGGTGGAATAATTGTTTGGAGAAGCAGGATGTATTATAAATTATGAAAAAATTTATAGGATTGGGAGAATCTGATTAGAGGATATACGAATTTTGATCTTTTTATATTGAGAGAGGATGGTGGATAGTGCTGTGGAGGATTCTCTATCCTATATTTTAAATGTCACCTTTGCTAGTTACCAGGTGACTGGGACTTATTTATTTTTAATTAATTTTCTCACATACGTAGATATTCGTTGAATCTTTTATATGCCCTATGGAGGTGTTTGATCAACGGCTCAAAAAATCGATTGATAGCTAAATAAGTCTCAGTCGCCTGATGAGAAGTGTCCTTTAAATGTAATACTAGATCGAGGTTCTCTTTTATTTGTGGTTAGGTCAATTTGATTCAGCCAAAATTTAAGAGCCTTTAAAAAGAGACATGGAAAGGCTTAATTTATTTTTTTTGAAAAACTGAGATTTTTTTAGGAAAAACCAACAAAGCCTTTAAAAATAATTACAAAATGTTACCAATATAATGACAAATGTTGGTTCAACCAAACAAAACCAAATCAAGCCACAAATCAAAGAGGGCCCGAATCTGCTATCGCAAGTGATTCTAGTCGGCTCACCAATAGCAGCATGGAATCCCTCTAAAAACATCATCAACAGTAGCATTAACACCTAAAAAACGGCATCACCGCCTAGAGCGAGCAGGTGGGTGAGTTGCGTCAACCGACAAGCAAGGAGAGGCCGAGAAAGGGGACGGGCTAGAGAGCTGGGGTAGAGGCATGTGGAAGAGAAGGTAGCACCAAACGAGTAGGGTTTGGCCGCAAAGATGGAGGCGAGGGAGAAGGGTCAGGTGTGAGCTCATCGAAAAGGGGACGGGAAAAGGGTGAGTAACAGTAGGTGTGGATGGAAGGCAACATAGTGGCATAAAAAAAAAGAGGGATCTTTGGATGGTATCAAATTGATACACATGCAACAAAGCAAATCCATTAATTAGAGGTAGTATGACCGCCTTAATGTACTTTTTCGCTTGAGTTTGTGTTTTTTTTTTGTCCGTGCGCAATGATTGGTGTTGACAAATACAGCGAAACAGAGGGAATAGTTTTGACATCTTTGAGAAGAACCACTAAAGATTTTATAAAAGGAAATGAGTATAAAGCACTACAACATATGACATATACAAAAATAACATTTTCAAGTGGTTGAATTTAATCTCATTTGAGCTAAATCAAACATGGCCTCAGTTATAAATTCAACAAAGGACGTGAGCAATTTCCTTAGCATTTAGAGTAGCTGAACTGAATAAATAAACTAGGTGAGCTGAAATGAATTAAATGTAAGTTGAACTTCGAGATATTATTGAACATGCTTCTCGAAGCGAATTGCTATTTGCTTTGCTTATGTTATTTCTAGGATCTTTTAGAAGTGGCTTCATGCCAAAAAAAACTAAATTAAAAATATTAATTAGCTATTAGTCAAATAAACTTAAGCAACTTCAAACATGCTATTCTATGAAAGGTTTTGAATAGCGGTAGAACGGAGTGATGGACGACTCTGCCATGACAATGGTACATTGAAGCTAGAGGAGGAGCAAAGGTGTCATTCACCGCAGGTGGTGTGGCCAAGGATGATGGCGGAGACGCGCAGTGCTATGGGAGACGATGGCTATCGCAAAGGACACGGCAGCACCAACGTAGAGGGAGTGTCGTTGTTTCGACTACCACACTCTCCGATAGTCCCAAGGCCTCGTTCTCTTCGTATTATCTAAATTATATTTGATTGTACGTATAGGTATAAAGTGAAAGATAAGGACAATACAATGGCACCCTTACTTGTGGTAAACCTAACACTGTAGCAATAAAATAAAAGAGAGAAAAACTAAAAAATAGTGCTAAGTTCACGCTAAGTTAAGATACCATTAGATATGGTCTAAGTTAGATAAGTTAAGATTAGACGAAAAAACATGGCTTAAAATGTAGCACGCTAGTTGCAATTGAAAGGAAAACTATCCTAAACAATGGAACAAAGGGTCAAACACTCGGACTTGGATGGAGAAGCAGCGCGCCAGCAATAAATAGCAAAGATGGCGCAGTGAGCAAGAAATTGTCCGATCCGATCCAACGGACAAGGCATATGGACAAGCACTTACTCCTATAGTCATCTACCGAACACAGATGAATCTGCCCAGTTAAGACTTCAGAGCCACGGCTCACTGCTCAGGCAACGACAAGCATATCGCACCATCACTCAGGTAGAGCAACATTCTCCCAGGAACAAGTTCGGCTTCAACTTCCAAGTTTTGACCGCTGATGAAAAAACTAGGGTGCAATCGCGTCGCCGGCTGCTGTCACGCCCCACTACTTGCCAGAGATAGTCCTCAGCTTCCCGTTACGCTGCCAGAAGGCGGCGTCCTTCTTCTCCTGAGCCAGCAACTCCTCAAATGAAATCTCTGGGGCCTCGTCGTCGTCGACGGCTTCCTTCTCCATCACAGCATTGAGCTCCACCATCTGCGATGGTACAAGCTACAGTATCAACCATCGTGGTCCATATATCACACAGCAGCAGAGGTGTGCGGGGGTACCGATTTGTATGTTGGTGACAGCTGAAGCTGCTCTTGGAGATAATTGTAAATGGCTGCGTCCTTCTTCAGTCTTTCATGTTCGGATTCCAATTTATGTACCTATGGCAGAGCCCCAAGGGCACAAGAGAGCATCAAGAGCTGAACCCAAAAGGATTTTGCATCTTTTATACTGCTGGCAGCATTGTTCGATAGTGTTTGCAGGAAAATTCTTCGCTCTAATGCCTAACCTGTTCGCAGAGGCGAAGGTGGTCATATGAAGACCTACGGTTGTGAGCAATGGATAACATGGCCTTCTTTATTCTGAAACTTCTTTGAGCATTCTCAGACCTATGAGGCATGAGACATTACCGGGTATGTAGAATATGTGGAGCAACAGATGTCTGAATTCCGAAGTTAAAATTTAATGCAAACAGCAACATACTTTTGCAGCAGATCGTTTCTTGCATCTACTAGACAGTCAATAAACTCACGAACCTGAAAAAAAAAGGTTGAAAGCATACAACTTGATAAGTACACATAGAAATTAGTAGAAAACATGAAGCAAAAAAAAACAAAATATATAACTTTATGGTTGCAAACTTGCAATGGATAAATTACTAACAGAGGTCTAGTGTTGTTAAAATCTGTGCTCTCTGCCATGCCTACCGACTTCTTGAGTGCAACCACAGTTCCTAGGCAATCTACAAAGCAATCAACAAGTTAAGGAGGCAGTGGCTATGGCGTGGACAGAAAGAAGCCAAAGGTGGACACTGTTGAGTTAGCTGGTCTAAGGTATGCGTGCCCCTCCGTTATGGTGGTCTAGGTGTACCACAGTTGCAGTTCTTCAGTAGGATCTTGCAACTTCAATGGTTGTGGCATCAATGGCACAGTTCTGATAGGGGGTGTTGTGGAAGTCCAAAGCTTCAGATGTTTCTTTCGTAGTGGTTTAACTCCTTTCAGCTATCTGTGTTGTTTTTTTTTTTTTGAGGTTTCTTCTTTGGTTTTTGTTGTTGTATGTGCTTGACTGCATGTATTTTATTTTGCTCTATCTAAATTAATCTAGCAGTTCTCCTGCTAGTTTCTCAAAACAAAAATTCAATAGAGATACGACACAAAGTACAAAGTGATCTAACATCTTAGTAAAAATAGCCGTTGAAGAAAGGAACACTATGGTAGTTGCCTCCCTAAACAACAAATATACAAATCTATGGTGGTAATGGACACAATTTTCTTTTCCCGGAGTTATTCAGTTTTTACCTTTCTAGCATACAACTTAGTGTGCAATTTTACAGTGTAATACAACATTTTATTAGGACAGGTGTTGCTTCATTCTTGCCCATTGGACATGTTTAATGGTGGCCTTATTAGAGGTTGTTTCCATTTGACCCTTGGTGATACTCACGAATTCTCTGTAACTTCATGACAAAAGAAAGTATATATAGTTTGATGTGCCATTTTGCTTTAACCCATAATAATCTAAAGCCAAAGAATAAAAGATCATTTGGCTCCATTTGATTAAAAATGGACAAAACAAAATTAAATATTTTGATGAAAGAAACTAAATATTGAAATGTTTAGCATCAATTTATTCGGACTAAACATTATCTCGTGCCCATATTTCTTGGATATGAGCCAACACAAGGAAATTTCAGCATCCACATCATTCCAAAGTCCTAACACCACTCCTGTAAACTAGATGACTCATGGTTGACATACATATTGCTATTTCCAATATATCTAGAGGATTCCTTTTCCCGTTATACCTAATGACTAGAGATTAGCAAGCTAGCACCTCACCTGCCCTTTCTTATCAAATCATAAATTT
The DNA here is from genome assembly GCA_036346415.1 of Raddia guianensis. NCBI lineage: Eukaryota > Viridiplantae > Streptophyta > Magnoliopsida > Poales > Poaceae > Raddia > Raddia guianensis. Next base: position 35,409,993 of record CM070534.1, read on the forward strand.
TGTAAAGAGTTGATCATATAATAAATTTAAAAAATCTGTAGTAGTGCATGGTTAGTCAACTGTAAGGATTTCCATTTAATTGAGGAAATAAACCGTAGGAAATAATTTCTAGGGAACTAATCAGTTGATCAGGCAAAATGGTCCTAAACTCCCAATTGCGGGTTCGTAAATACAGCATATGCCAGGCATCATGTACAAGAAAATTGAAGTTCTTTGATGATTCACTAAGTCCTAAAAAGGGTAAAAGAAACTTATCCTCCAACATAGTTATGCTGCATAATATGGTAAACGTCCTAATAAATTAACAATTAACAACTAGTTGCGAATTGCTACTATGTATCTCGCTTTCAACGATATGCACCATTTCACACTAAGAATACAGATTTTCATGTTGTACTTCAAATTCTATTACAATGTTAATGATTAAGCACTTGAAGCATACATCAGTGTATATATTACTCCACTGATTAGCATTTTAATTTCTATTTATTTTCAGTAGTGAAACTGCTTGCTTTAAACCAGGACCCTCTCACTTCCGGCAACCAAGCTACTTAATTGAGGCTAGAACTAAATCTAAACGGGCGACTGAGCTGCTCATATTGCACCAAAATCTTCATGAATCCGAATAGCAGAGCCACTCATGTTGAATCATGACTTAACAATAAATTAAGTACTTTGAAGCATCACGAAAAACTTATAATTACAAAATTCTACTTTATTGAAGCTAACACAATTATCAGAACAAAGAAAGTAAATTCCCTGTTTTGGTTAGTGAATTAAGATTAAGAGAAGATAATGGAAATTTACAACTAAACTAAAGGAATTCTTGTTGGGTTGAATTTTCTTCCCACTCCACTTCTTATTCCAACTACTGCCAAACAGACCATAATAGAATAATACATTTCAAACTGTGTCTAGCCTAACACTCCGCTAGTAGTGAAAAAAAAACTCACATACTCATGGCTTATCATCCTCATACCACTTAGCCAACCTTTCTGTCATGCTCTATTTTGTAGAGAGGAGAAATTTTACGATACACATTAATGAATACGAACCGTCCATCCATTTTGATCTAACGGGTCAGATTGATTTTTATTTTTTATACTGCTATGGTAGTATACTTATGGTTTGTGGGGGGCTTTCTGAATGTACGGTATGAAAGCTAAATTGCTGCCAAGTGACAATCTCCTACATCTTCATCCATAAATTAATATTATGGACATGAAGGACTTAATCTTCATCCTTTCGTTTATCCAAAATATGGAAGTCCTATACATCTCTACCTAGCCATAAGCATCTTAAATACTTCTGTAAAAAATTCTTTTTTCCCACAAGTGTCTAATTCATACAGATGCTTCAGCCTTACTAGTCTAAATTTTGAAGATCAGCTTTACTAGTCTAAATTTTGAAGTATACATGTGTCATGTTTCAACGGGAAGAAAGCAAGATCCGAGGTCCGAGACCCACCTGGTCTAGCGTGAGGGAGTCGGCCTGGCTGGCCCGCGCGAGGTCGCCGTACCGCGAGGTGATCCGACGCTGCAGCGCGCCGGCCACCGACGCGAGCGGGAACCGCGGCAGCCGCATCAGCACCTCGTCGCCGCCCGCCGCCTCGTCCCCACCCTTCTGCTGCTGCTGCTTACGCCTCGCCTTCCGCCGCCGTCTCTTCTCCCTCCCGCCCTCGTCGGCAGGGCCCTCCTGCCCGGCCGGTGTGGGCGGTCGGAGCGCCGCGGCAGCAGGCTCCGCCGGCGGCAACCAGGGCCTGCGGCGGAGGCGGAGGCCGACGAGCGCCGCCGCCGCCGCCGCCACCGCCACCGCCGCCGCCGTGCTGGCGATGAGAAGGAGGAGGAGCACGGAGAGGGCTAGCGGGAAGGCCATCGCCGGCGAGAGGTCGTCATCCCCAGCCGCAGCCGGGCGTAGAATCTCCGTGTGTGTGTGTGTGTGAGAGAGAGAGAGAGAGAGAGCTTGGGAGTTTGGGGGGAGGAAATGCGGTGGGAGGAAAGAGAGGAGGAGAGGGAAGCTTTTAAAAGCTCCGCGCGGCACGCTGGCTCGGTGTGAGCTACTACTCTATAGGGAAGGAGGAGGCAGAGAGAGAGAAAGAGGTGGAGTGGTTCAGTGGTTGTGGCGGACGCCTACGCGGGGCCGTGGACTTGCCGCTTGCGAAGTCGCGGTTGCGGTTCATGGACTACGGCCTACGGAGACGGGATAGTACGAGTACAAGGTTGACACGGGCGAACAAGCAACGTAGACGGCGAGGTGCTTGCTTGATCCCAATGGCGAGCGAACTTTGCTTCACAGGCTCTGTTCTTTTCGGCGACGGCTGAAATAACTAAACTTCGAAAGCTTCTTGAAATAGTCTCGAGATTCGGATACATTTCGTTTGACTTGCCTTTTAAAGCGTTAGAACCCATCTTCAAAACAGTGAAAAAACGGACTCAAAAAACTCAAAGCATATGTGTTTTTAAAACGTAGATAAGTCGTTAAGATGTTAAGACGTTAAGCTGAAAAGAACTAGGCCTGAGAGAACTCTGGTAAAAATTAAGAGTCCTAAAAAATGATATAATAATTATAAAATAATAAATACAAAATATTTTTACAATCTTGAGAAATACTACTAAAAACTTCGAAAAAATCATTACAAATTACTACAAATACATAGGGTATATAAAAATAACAAAATTTGATACAGTAAAACTCAACTCAATTTTACGCTGAAAATGACAAGGCCTTGCCCTCGCTTGCAAAAGTGCTGAAAACACTAGATATCGAAAAAGTCAAAAGAATTTGGGGGAGAGGTTCACAAAACATTTATCAAAGTTCTTGAAAACAAGTTAAAATAAAGTAGACTAGTCTTTTCAAATTGTTTCAAAAATCTCTCATGGCTTAGCTTGTCGTCCTTGTTTATCGTGATTTGGACCTTTTAAAATGTAGATAATAACCCTACTCTATTATGTTTTGTGTGTGAAAAATAGTTAAAAAGAGACCGTCTTCTCTTAAATGTTAGGGACAAAAATAACAGCCCTGGCACAAACTTCGATATTTAGTCATGTCGATTGGAAATAATAGAAAAAATAATTACATACGAAACACACACTATTACTACTCCCTTTTGTTATATTTATCCATGATGGCCTATTTGCCATTGTGCCACGTTGCTCCAATTCTTACCCTTGGAGGCGTGGCATGAGCATGCAAGTTGAGGCTTGAGCGCAAGGGAATCACCCATTCACCCACGGGCCTAGAGAGGTATTCCTTAGCTATAGTTTTGATAGTTTTAAGGATACGTGCTAGAGCATCACCAAAGCGACAGATATCCCTATGGAAGCGTAGGCGAGCGACAAGCAGTGAACAGCCACGACACGAGCTCGGATGGATTCTGCACAATGGTAGCGGTGCGAGCTTGGTGCGACAGAGGAGGAAATGACATCGTGTGTGCACCAAAAGTTCGCACCCCCCACGTTGGCGATGCGAGCTTGGTGTGATGGGTGCAGAGACGGTGTTTGTGTGTGATGATCTACGTGGGAGGCGTTTGGTAGCTCCGCGCTGCTAGGGTTTGACGCTGGGCAACGCTAGAGGTTGCACGCGCAAAGATGGTGTGCGCGGCAGTCGTAGCGGCGATTACAGCAACAGCGATAGTCATACAAGAGATTGACCACGCATTCGCCTCTCCTTCTCCTCGTCGCATGTCCTTGCCAACTGTCTCCCCTTCCTCCAAAGGCAAAGGCGAGGGCACTGGCACTAATGAACCTCCTCTTCCTCCTCCGGTGAGGGAGTTGACTGCCTCGCCTTCCTCCTTCGGCGAGGGTGCTACCGCTCCCTCTTCTCCTTCAATGATGCGGTGAAGAGAGAGAAAGGGAGGTGTCGGGGATAAAATCATGGCCCATTGCCATGGCCCACTCCCTGACGGCTCAATCAAACAGCCTACTAGGGCCCAGCTCCCTAGAAGGTTCTATCAGGCCCGTATGCATCGTATCGAACAGCCTTTGGCTGGCACGGTGAGTAACGGCCTAGGATTCGTGTTTGAGTCCGACTCGAACAGAGTTCTGTACAGCTACGTGAAGACCCGGACGTTGGTTTTCCGGATTGGAATAGAGTTTACCTTATCTACCTCGGGACGTATTTGGCACGTACGAGTTCGTTACGGTCTCGTAGTTAGCCCGGCCCGATTATCCCTCGGTAGGTCGGTTTGTTCTGCACTATATAAACCAAACCCTACGGTGTTTAGGGGCATCCGCATCGAGTTTACGCCTTAGCATCTCATAGACACCAACTTCGGCATGTACATATAAACTCGCCGAGACTTGCTCGCCTCGTCGAGCCACCTCTTGTAATCATCTCGATATATAAGAAAGGTTTGGACGAGGGCTATTATCTCTCGAGAGGCTGAACCAGATAAAACCCATGTCTCCTGTTCGCTTCGTTGTTCGCTACGCTCGGCGTGTCTCCTATCTCCCTCTTGAAGAACCTTAGTTGACTTGGGTCAATATCCCAACCGTCGACAGCTGGCGCCGTCCGTGGGGACCCGCAGATCGAGCATGTCGAACTCCATCAGCGACACGGAGATTCTCCCTGAGGACTATGACTCAGAAGGGCAGGATGTCTCTTCCCCTGCCAGCTCGAATCGATCTTATCGACCTAGATCGATGTCAATATCTGAGACAGAGGTCTCTGGGTACGCCCCAGAGATGGTCTCAGATCGAACCCCCGTCATCGACGATGAATACGAAACCGACGATCTTTACGCTGGTTTAGATCTATCGGATTCCAGGGCTATGTCGGTTGATTCCTCATGTGGTGATACAGTGATGACACCGTCTAGCGCACCAACACATGGCCACCGCGGCGTCAACATGGCCGGTGCAGGAACCTCCGTGGATCCTACATGGGTCACGGCGGCCGAATAGATCGAGCGGATCAATTCTACTCGACACCAAGATGGAGCCACACAATCTGCTCACGAGCAAGATATTGTTCGCCGCACTTTCGACGAGTCCATCAACCAAACCTTGGCGCAGATCCGCGATCAGCGCAAGCGTCAGCGACGCGATCCGCCTCGTGCACTTACGCCAAGACCCCGGCAGGTTCACCGCCCGGCGGAATCCCGCGTGCCCGACTCAATCGGGCAAGACGCGGATGCCTCAGGGATCCCAGGACCAATTGAGCAGAGCCGGGAACGGCTCCAGGCCCTGGCAACCGTAATCAGATCCGCTCATCAGGACAATCTCGTCCTTGTGAGTGATGCTGTGGCTACTCACCTAGAGAAACTGACCGAGGGCCTTAAATCTATAGGTGAAGCCTCATCCGGGCAGCGTGGCGAGCCTGTCCGGGTGGTTTCGGACAGTGAGCGATCCGATCGATTGCGTGACCGCCGTTACCGTCGAAGGATCACTGTCCACGAGCAAGCTGCCCGTGGTCGCTGCCGCTCGCCAAGTCCCCGTAGTCATCGCGACCACAGGGGTAAGCGTGCGCGCGACGATCACAGACGGTCCCCTCGCGAGGAGCGCGTTGTCGCGACCACGAGGAAGGAGCGTGGAGGCTTATCACGGAGAGAGTTCCTCCAGGCAAAAACCTCCCGCTTAGCTAGAGTTCCCCCGGCCAACAGGACCAACGTCTTTTCAAGGTTAGGTTATGCTGGGAAAGGTGGCCGGTCTTACGCCTTGGGCTGCAGGGTTTTCTCTGACAAGCTTCGCTCTGTTCGGTGGCCCTCAAAGTTCAAGCCTGGACACATGGAGAGGTACAATAGGACCCAAAACCCAGAGGAGTTCCATCATGGCGGCCGGGGGTGACGAGCTTGTCATGACAAATTACCTCCCGACTGTCCTTGAGGGTGCCACTCGGACGTGGCTATTCAATCAGCAAGAGGGTTCCATCAGCTCTTGGAACCAGCTTTGTGGCGCCTCGATCGCCAATTTCGGAGAGTCATTACGTGCGTCTCGGGCAAGGAGGATGATCTGCACGGATGATCCAGATGAACGGGAGACCCTCCGCAATTTCGTGAAGCGTTTCATTAAGATTCGCAACACAATCCCGAACATCTTGGACGAATCTGTTATCGCGCGCTTTTAAAATGGAGTCCGCGACGAGCGCTCACCCAGATCTCGAAATCTATGAGACTGGACCGCCAACGACTGTTCAAGGCGGTGATCGCTATGCTAATGCTTGTAACGCGTTCAATTAAGAAGGCGTTCGACAAGGGCGAGCCGCCCTTGACTGAGTGTGGAGGAAAAGAAGAAGAGCAGCAACAATCCTGGTGATAAGAAGTCCCAGAAGAAAAAGAAGGGTGATGCGAACAACACCGTCGCCAGTATAGATCGCACACCTCCTCCCAAGAATGGGCAGAAAAAGCCTAACAATAACTATAAGGGCAAGAAGCCCGCCCAGGGAGGCAACCAAGGCAAGAAAGGTCTGAGTGACCGATATTGTAAGTTCCGATTGCCCCACTGGGATGACCAAGCCTCGGCGCTCCCAGGTGGTCGCCCACCATCGAGAACGCCAGAGTTGGCCGCGTCTTGATCGACGCGGAGCGCTTTGGACTGCTTCGCTAAGGTTTTGGGCGAGATGCGATTCCTCGCCCAAACTTAAAGAGGTCGCGATGCCTTTCTACGGCATTGTCCCGGGTGAAGCTGTTCAGTCGTTGGGGCAGATTGTTCTGCCTGTTACCTTCGGCAGTCCAAGCAACTTCCGAACAGAGTTGATCACGTTTGACGTGGTCGACTTCCCATCCGCCTATAACGCAATCTTGGGCCGTCCATCACTTGGCAAGTTCATGGCCGTATCCCACCACGCTTACCATTGCGTGAAGATATCGGTCCTAACGGTGTGATCACGGTCAAGGGCAACTACAAAGTCGCTCGATTGCGACGAGCGCCCTTGCCCCGGTCGATCGCCTTCGCGCGCGGTCCCAACGCTCAGTAGACCAAGTCTCGACGCCTAGGGTTTTCCTTCACCAGAGGAGAGACCAAGGAGGTTCCGCCGTCTTTGGATGACTCTTTCAAGATAGCTTCATTTGGGGCCAATCTGGACCCCAAATAGGAAAGCGAGTTCATTGCCTTCCTCCGAGCTAATGCAGACGTGATTGCCTAGGAACCGCCTCGACATGCCCGAGTCACAAGGGAGGTTATCGAGCACAAATCGATCGTCCGCCGGACAAAAGCCTGTTTCGCCAAGAACCGTCGCCGCCGGACTTCAGCGGGGATCATCAAGGATCGACAGCATCTTTGCTCACCGGTTTCATCCGCGAGGTTGATCACATCAATGACCGCCAACCTGTCATTGTAAAGAAGAAAGGCGGCAAGTGGAGGATGTGTCGATCACACGATCTGAACGCCGCTTGTCCTAAGGACAACTTCCGGCGCCTCGCATAGACCGGTTAATCGACGCGATCATGGATGCCTGTGTCTGAGTTTTTGATGCTTACTCGTTATCACCAAATAAGCATCTCCCGAGGATGAAGAGAAGACTGCCTTCATCACCTCCTTCGGCACTTTCTGCTATACGACCATGTCTTTCGGTCTGCGCAATGCTGGTGCCACGTTCCTGCGCTTAATGGAGAAGACTTTTCCAGAACAGCGTGGAAGAAACCTGGAGGTCTATGTCGATGACATAGTTGTAAAGAGCAAGTATGCTCCAGATCATGTAAAAGACCAGGCCGAGACTTTTTAAAATCTCAACAGACATCGAATAAAATTAAATCCAGAGAAGTGTACTGTCGGGGATAAAATTACGGTCCATTGCCATGGCCCACTCCCTGACGGGCCAATCGAACAGCCTACCAGGGCCCGGCTCCCTGGAAGGTTCTATCTGGCCCATATGCATCCTGCCGAACAGCCTCCTGGCAGGGGTGATGCGTAACGGCCAAGGATTCGTGTTTGAGTCCGACTCGAACAGGAGTTCTGCACGGCTACGTGAAGACCCGGACGTTGGTTTCCCGGATTGGAATAGGAGTCGTGATCCCCAAGACTAGGAGTATGCCTTATCTACCTCAGGATATATTTGGCACGTCGAGTTCGTTACGATCTCGTGGTTAGCCCGGCCCGATATTCCCTCGGTAGGTCGGTTTGCTCTGTACTATATAAACCAAGCCCCTACGGCGTTAGGGGGCATCCAATATCTGATCAATCCTGGACGAGTTTTACGACTTGATCTAGCTTTTAGCACCTGATATACACCATAATCTCGCCGAGACTTGTTCGTCTCGTCGAGCCATCTCTTGTAATACTCTTTGATATAAGAAAGGCTAGACGTAGGGCTATTATCTCTCCCGAGAGGCCTGAACCAGGATAAAAACCCCTGTCTCCTGTTCATTGCTGTTCGTGATTGTTCGGCGTGTCTCCTATCTCAATTCTAAAGAACCTTAGCGACATGAGATCGTTATCTCAACCGTCGACATGTACCTTTGGTGTTCGATCTGGAATGTTGCTCGGTTATGTAATTGGTTCTCAAGGAATCTCTGCTAACCCTGAAAAAATCGAGGCCATTGAAAACATGCAGGCTCCAACTACCGTCAAGGAAGTTCAGAGCCTCACCGGACGGATGGCTGCTTTGAGCAGGTTTATTTCCCGTCAGGGCGAACGCGGGTTGCCCTTCTTTAAGGCCTTGCGAAAGCACAATGGTTTCGAGTGGACAGAGGATGCTGATCGATCTTTCCAAGATCTAAAACAAAACCTGTCCAACCCACCTGTCATGACTACCCCGCGCCACGGCGAGCAGCTTTTATTGTACCTTGGTTGCATGCCGCAAGCGGTGAGCACGGTCTTGACGGTGGAAAGGGAAGGCATACAGCGGCCAATCTATTATGTGAGCGAGGTGCTTCACGGATCAAAAGAGCGTTACCCTGAGGTCCAGAAGTTGCTCTACGCCTTGCTCATATCCTCTAGAAAGCTTCGGCACTACTTACAGACGCATCAAATACTGGTCCCGACCAATTTCCCTCTTGGAGAAATCCTAAGAAACAAGGAAGCTGGCAGACGTATAGCTAAATGGGCAATGGGCTGGCGAAATTTGACATTACATTTCTTTGCCGAATCGCTATTAAGTCCTGTGTCTTGGTGACTTTGTCGTTGAATGGACCTGCCCGCCCAAATCCCAGAAAGCTCCCGAGCAACCTGATGAACCCTCTTGGACCATGTTTTTTGATAGCTCGCGCACTGGAAACTCGGGGGCTGGTTTTGTTCTCATCTCCTCTCAAGGAGAGCAACTCCAGTATTCTATCCAACTACACTTTGCAGCGACTAACAACGCCGCGGAGTACGAGGCTCTCCTCGCGGGACAAAGAGCGTGCAAGTCGCTCGGCGTCTAACGGCTGTCTGTGAAGGGAGATTCACAGCTAGTCATCAATCAGGTAAATAAGGAGTATTAGTGCTGCGATGACTCAATGGCGCGATACCTGATTGAAGTGAGGAAGTTGGAGCGGCACTTTCGATTTTTCGAGGTGCTCTTCGTGCCTGTGAAGGACAACTTCCTAGCCGACCACCGCCCCAAGTTTGATCCTCACGCGAACTCGCTTCCGCAGGGTGCTCGTCGAGCACCTATACAAGCCCTCTATCACGTCTCCAGACGAGGCAACAGAGACAGGTGGTGCTGTCTCCGTCATCGAGCAGACTGCGGCTGGACAACGCCATTTGTTCGATACCTTGCGGATGGGACCCTGCCCGACGACGAAGCTGAGCGTTCCCGGCTTACAAGACGTGCTGGTCCATACAAGCTTGTGGACGACTTTCTTTACCGTCAAGGTGCGCTAGGAGTCCTCTCCAAGTGCATCTCCCAACAGGAGGTGTGTTCCTTCTTAGGGACATACACGAGGGTGCCTGCGGCAACCACGCCTCCTTCAGAACTCTGGTCGGCAAAGCGTTTCGCATGGGCTATTACTGGCCAACTGCGGTACAAGATGCCCGGGATATCGTGACTAAGTGCAAAGCTTGCCAATTTCACGTCCGGAAGGCCCATAAGCCCGTCCAAGAGCTCCGACGATCCCCCCATCATGGCCTTTCTCCATATGGGGTCTGGATCTGCTCGGCCCATTCCCTAAAGGGTATAAGGGCTATACACACTTGCTTGTAGCCATCGACACTTTTACAAAGTGGATTGAGGCAGAGCCCGTGTCATCTCTCCACGCCAAAACGGCTGTGCGCTTTTTCAAAAGCAACGTGGTCACGCACTTTGGGATTCCCCACAAGCTGATCACGGATAATCTACCTAGTTCGCAAGTTATTCTAGGAATATGCGAACACCGGGCACCAAGGTGCATTTCGCCTCGCGGGCACATCCACGAGCAATGGAGCGATTGAGCGAGCCAACAGGACGATTGTCCAGGGTATCAAACGGCGCATGTTCGCGGCACTCCGCGAGCACAACAAGGCCTGGGTTGACGAGGTTCCTTCCGTCCTCTAGGCAGTTCGCACTACGGCCAGCCGGGCAACCGGGGAAACTCTTTTCCAATTGGTCTACGGTGCAGAAGCCATCCTGCCGCCGAAATAGTACTCGGTTCGTCTCGCACGAGCTCGGTCAACTTGGTTGACGACGAGCAAGAGCGCTTACTCGATCTCGACCTCCTCGAAGGCACACGCGAACGGGCACAAGTCAGAATGGCGCGCTACCAGCAATCTCTTCGTCGGCACGCTGCCAAGTCAGTTCGACCAAGGGCTTTGGAGGCGAGCGACCTTGTTCTGCGCCGTGTCCAGAATCTGTCCAATACCACCAAGCTAACTCCCCGTTAGGAGGGCCCATACACGATCGTTTCTTCTGCTCGCCCGGGGGCTGTTCGCCTGGCAATGAAGGACAGGAGATAGCTGACTAGCACTTGGAACATCGACCAGCTTCGTAAGTTCTTTGTGTAGATCTTTCGTGTGTTTGCTTAGCTTCGCGCTTTTTGTCAAACTTCGCGTCTTTGTTCGTCCAAGTCTCTCGAGCTGCCATGTAAAATTCAATCCAATAAACAGTGAATTTTTGCGGCCCCCTGCGGCCCTTTTTCACTTCTTGTCTTCTCAGACTACCCCTCTCTGGTAACACTTGATGGCTGCCCGGTCTTGCGAACCTTCGGCTACTACTTTCTACAGGGTTTCCCTGCCCGTGTCTAGTTTCAACAAGTTCCTCAGCTCAGGGTTGCGTAAAACGGCTTTTCACCTCGCGGCTAAGTCTGCTCTCGTAAGCCCTCCGCGGCAGAGACACTTACCGTTCACAGCACAACCACTTGGCAAAGCTTGCTCTTGTAAGCCCCCCGTGGCAGAGGCATTTTCCTTGTTCGATTCAACCATGGATCGCCTAACTTACGTCGACGAGTAGTTTTTGGAATAAGTCGATCAGGATGCGGGTGTCGCTCTATCTCGCTACGCACGTGCTTGATTTCGCAAACTTAGGACTTCAAGCATCGTCCGTACCGGGGGCTAGAGTGTCGCTCTTTTTCTTGTGCACCTGTTCGAGTTCGCAAACTCAGGTTTTCGAGCAGCTGCACAACGGGGGCTGGGAGTTAGGCTAAGCGTTCTATCGGTTTTTCTTAAAACTTTCTAGCGCTGTTGTGCCTCCGCTCTTAGTTTTCTGTTCGTTCTTATCTTTTTGCTGCTCTTTTTTGTAGGAAAAAGGTAAGTCTCATTGTGCAAAAGTTAAAGTCTTTATTGCATGGTCAAAAGTTTACAGATACAAGGAGTACAACCCTACTTCTACTTCGAAACGAGCTGCTCCTTCAGTGCCTCGTTTTCTATCTTCAGGTGTAGGACTTCTCCTTGCGCCTTGAAGCCTTCTCTGGCCTCAGCTCGGAGACGATCGGTTTTCTCCTTGCTGAGCCGGGCCCGCTCCACTGCCTCTGCACGGAGAGTCTCGACCTCTTCGGTCTTGGCACGCAGCTCCTCGGATAGAGCCTCGCTCTGACTGACCCGCTGCTCGGCGGTCTTGAGCTACTCCGTGGCAGTCAGCCTCTCTTCAGCGAGCTGGGCCTTGCGGTCCTTCACCTCCGCCGCGAGCAGGCTCCGCCATTGGGACACGTCGTGGAGTTGTTCCTCGAGCCATTTCGTGCGGCCCTGCTTTCCCTCCGCGACGTCCGCCCCCGCGACCTGCGCGCGAAGCTCCTCGGCCTCCTCACGGAGAGCCCCGGAGGATTGCCTCCCCTCGGTCAGCTAGGCCTTGAGCTTTCTCACCTTTGCCTCCAGCCGGCTCTGGCTTTGGGCTGGTGCAGAGGGCTCTCCCTCGAGTCCCCTCATTCGGAGATGCTCCTGGAAGCCCGCTATAATAGCGCCAAGCTCGACAAAGGACGCCTCCACGAGGTCCTCCATGGTGCCTCCACGAACCGAAGAGAGAAGACCAAGTCAAGCCTTGGGCGCTTTAGCCCGAAAGACATAAAGTTTGGTTTTGAGGATTACCTTTCCAAGCCGCCGCTCCAGACTCCGGCGCAGGCGATCTTCAAAACCATGGGTCACGAAGCCTCGCTCGTGCGGGATAAGGCCTGCGCGGTGACCTTTCCGCCTCGTCCTTCCCGTGCGGGCACGCGCTCGTCTAGGGGAAGTCTCGGCAGGCGAGCTATCGCCCCCGCGCTCCTGCCTCTCCTCTTCTTCTTCCGCCCGTTCGTCTTCGGGTGAGATCGGTGCCGCTCCGCTGGGCGGCACCGGTGCCTCCATTGGCGGGGTAGCTTGTACGCCCTGCTCGTGGCTTTTTTCTTCTTTCTTGGCTACGTGGTCTTCACCCTGCTCGCCAGTGACCTCCGTCGCCACAGGGACGGGCTGCCCCTGCGACGAAGTGCCGGTGGGACCGCCGCTTTCGGTCCCACTCGGCAACAAGCGAGCCAACACCTTGGCCCGCTATCCGTGGCGCCATGCGCCGCCTCCTCCGCCTCCGCCGCTTCCACCGCGCTTTTCAACAAGATCGAGTCGCTTTCGGCTGAGCTCGGCGGGAGCAAGCTCCACGCTGCCAGCTTGTCCTTGAGGCTGGCTAACCGCACTGCCCACGACGCACCGTGCAGGTGCTCGGGCTGCAGGGACTGCTCGATCGCTGCGCCCACTCTGTCCGTGGCGATCTCCTCCTGGTTAGCTGATGTAAAAAGGGAGGAGTTAAGTCATACGCGGTTAGGTAAGTCGTAGGCTCGTAAGGTTCATTCCTACATACCTGCCGCGGAGGGCTTGATCTTCCTCTTTGTCGTCACAACTTTCCGCCTCTTCCTAGGGGGCTCCTTGGCTTCTTGTTCGCCTCGGCCTCCAGGTGCTCGTGGCGACGAGCTCAGCTCCCTGCTGAGCTGAGCGCTTTTCTCGCGCAATGCAAGAAACTTTTCCTTGCGCGCGACTTCCTCTTCAAGCCTCCTCTGTTCGGCGACATGTTACAGCCGTGCTGTCGACGGTTGAGATAACGATCTCAAGTCGCTAAGGTTCTTGAAGATTGAGATAGGAGACACACCGAACAACCACGAACCACAACGAGCAGAGATGGGGGTTTTATCCTGGTTCAGCCTCTCGGGAGATAATAGCCCTCGCCCAAATTTTCTTATATATCGAGGAGATTACAAGAGGTGGCTCGGCGAGACGAACAAGTCCCATGAGATTATGTGTATATAGCGAAGATCGTGTGTCTACGAGATGCTAATGCGTAAACTCGAAGTCAGATGCCCCCTAAACGCCGTAGGGGCAGGGTTTATATAGTGCAGAGCAAACCGACCTACCGAGGGAATATCGGGCTGGGCTAACTACGAGATCGTAACGAACTCGACATGCCAAATATACCCCGAGGCAGATAAGGCATACTCCTAGTCTTGGGGATCACGACTCCTATTCCAATCCGGGAAACCAACGTCCGGGTCTTCACGTAGCCGTGCAGAACTCTTGTTCGAGTAGGACTCAAACACGATTCCTTGGCCGTTATGCACCGCGCCAACCAAGGGCTGCTCGGCCGGATGCACATGGGCCTGATAGAACCTTCCAGGGAGCTGGGTCCTGGTAGGCTGTTCGATTGGGCCGTCAGGGAGTGGGCCATGGCAATGGGCCGTGATTTTATCCCCGACACGTGCCATATGGCCCGGGTGAGCCTGCGCATAGCGCTTAAGCCAGAGGGTCATGATCCTTACCTCTTCGTCGCTTTGCTCGCTGAGGAGGGAGGGGCTTGGTCGCTTCCCGCTTGGCTGGCCGTGCACTTGCTTGGCTTGCTCGGCGCGCTTCGTTGCCGCAGGGGGCTTCTTCGAGGGCTGGCGGCCGCCATGGCGCGGCGAACTCCGCGTCGGCTCAGCCGCCACCTTGGGCTTCGTGGCCGCCTTGGCCTTGCCCTTTCTCGCTTTCTCCTTTTCGGATCCGGAGTGTTCCTCCACGATCCCTCCAAGGATCAGCTGGTCCTCCTGTTCATTTGAGAAGCGAATGTTAGCATGTTCAACAGTACAAGTCTAGTAATACAGGCTGGGTCTAAATGACTTACCTCGTGCTGCAGGCGACGAAAGCGTTATGCGTGAGCATGTGAATACCATCTCGCCGGTGACTTCATTGTCCTTCTTCACGCCTTTCAAGACGAGTCGACTGTTCGGTCACCCATGCGTCGGTTGGCATCACCGCCTGGCGGGAGAATCATAGTTCTGCTCGGATGAGTCATCAAAGAAAGGTTGAGTCTTAAAGGCACTTACCTGTGCTCTCTCTGGAGATGTCTTCCCATCCCTCTATCTTATAGAAGGGATAGGGTCTTCTCCGCAATGATGATCCTGTTCACTGTAGTCCCGAATGATCTCCCTGCCCGTGAGCCCGAGGCCCACGAGGGAGGCGATCTTCCTTGTCAGGTACCAGTCCTCGGCGGTCATCTCCGACCGAGGCATTGGGGTTCCCTTCGCCGGTGCCTTCCCGGTGAAGATGAGCTTGCTGTCGGTGCTTCGCTTGCTGTAGAACCACTGTAAGATCAAGTTTTGGTATTGATGACAACAGGAACTTCAAGATTAAAGCTCTTGTGTTTCATAGTTTTTCTCTTATATTCTTTGCGTGAGTCTTCGTTCATGCTCAAGCCTGCTACACATACGTCAAGCATCAAGCTATAAGATCAAGACTAGACTAGACAAGACAAGACAAGACTAGACTAGACTAGACAAGACAAGATCACGGCAAGACATGACAAGATCACGACAAGACAAGATCACGACATGACAAGATCACGATAAGACATGACAAGATCACGACAAGACAAGACAAAACATGACAAGATCACGAC
The DNA here is from genome assembly GCA_036346415.1 of Raddia guianensis. Classification (NCBI taxonomy): domain Eukaryota; kingdom Viridiplantae; phylum Streptophyta; class Magnoliopsida; order Poales; family Poaceae; genus Raddia; species Raddia guianensis. The sequence goes on from CM070534.1 coordinate 35,425,143, forward strand.
AAGACAAGATAAGACAAGACAAGACAAGATCACGACAAGACAAGACAAGATCACGACAAGACAAGACAAGATAAGACAAGACAAGACAAGATCACGACAAGACACAAGACAAGACACAAGACAAAACAAGACAAGACAAGACACAAGACAAGACACAAGACTGACAAGACACAAGAGAAGACAAGACAAGACACAAGACTGACAAGACACAAGACAAGACAAGACAAGACACAAGACAAGACACAAGACAAGATCAAGACAAGACAAGATAAGAACCTAGGTGCACCCTGTCATGACCAGGTCATCAGGACGCGTCCGATGCCGGCTGCGCTCGCGATAGAACACATGGTGGGCATCGTTTTTTCAGATCCGGAGTTGCACAGTGAGGAGTATCGGACGGCTTCCGATAAACCCGCTGACGCAGCGTCCGATAAGCCTTTCCACCTAAGTCGATTCTTCGCTAGCCGTCGATCTCGCTCCAAGTTAATCTCATCCGTCCATTGGCCCACTGAACCCTACAAATAGGTGGGATTTCGTGGGAGAGACTTGAGAGAGCTCATTTGTTCATCCCAAGCTTTGAGAGAGTGAGAGCTCCTCCTAGTTCATCCTTCATCTCCTAGATCCAACATGAGAAATTGAGATTGAGAGTGTGAGAAGAAGAGGAAGAAAAGAAGCCATATTTTGCCTCCTCCCATTCATCCCGAAATTCTTGTACCTTCCCCATGAGTTCTTGGCCTAGCTCTATGGTGGGAGAGGTGGTGATCTAATTGTGCTTCCGGTATTGTGCTCTTGGACTTCTTGTCACCGGGATTCAACTCCACCACAAGCTTCATCGTCATCGACCCGTGAACCGCAAGCAAACCCACCAACGTGGTGGTCATCGGCTAGGCGTAGCCGGTGCATCGTCTTCTCCATTGCGTCGGTGATGTGCTAAATCCTCGGTGTGCTCGAGGTCGACTTCGCCTGTGAAGTCGGGTGTTTCGAGGTCCTTCGCGTGTGAAGGCTGCCGATTCTTGTACAAGTTGGAGTTCCCTTCCGATGTGTTCGGGAACGAACTTCTTCTAGTGGATTGAGGATTAGGGACGAAAGGGTCCCGGGCTTTCCTGTGTGGCGAGCTTCCTCAACGAGAGTAGGTGCTTGCACCGGACTCGGTAAAAAGATCGGTTTGCCCTCTTGTCTCCTTTATTATTCGCACTTGTGTTTACTTTCGCTACTAGACTTGTCTAGGGCTCATTCGCTAGTTGGGTGCTTAAACTTGACTAATTGACCAAGTTCAACAAGCGAATAAAATTAAAATAGTCCGATTCACCCCCCTCTCGGCCTTAGATCCCTTCAACCACCTCATCCACCACGCACCCATTGAGTCGAGCAGTGGTGGACGAGGGTACGGCGTGTCGTCGGCGGTGGCCCGGAGTTTGAGATAGTAGCACCCAAGCGCCGAAGCAGTGGAGCTGCTCCTCGTCACCGTATAATAGTGGAGGAACAGCCCCACCGACGGATCAACTCCCAGGTAGCCCTCGCACAGGTGTGCGAAGACGGCCATCTGGAGGATCGAGTTCGGATTGAGGTTCGCCACCTCCAATCCGCTGATGTTGAAGAAGGCCTCCACGAAGTCGCTCTCGGGAGAACTCAACCCGAACAGTGCGAACTGTTCGAAGTTGATGAACTCTTCCTCGAGCGGCTTCGGAGTTTCCTCCTCCCCGAGCAGATTCCAGCTACCGGCGTCGATGTGGCCCTCCTCCTCCCAGACCTTCAAGTCCTTCTCGGTCATGCTAGTGCCTGCGAACTTGGCCATAGCAGTTCCCAGGGCTGGACGAACAGGATTGATGGTGGAGTATGGCTCTTTGATGCTGAGCACGGTTGGAGTTAGGGCTTGGGAAGAGATGGCGTGAGAGCAGAAGTGGCTAGCCGTGGGCGGCTTGGGTGCTTTTATAGGCCCAAATGAGCAGCCTTGCAACGGTTCTTCGCCACTAAACGGTTAGTTTTTACCGCAACGGCTAAGTAAAAACGGTCGTCTGTTTTCACTGCGCAGCGCAAGTTACCGTTGAGATTCGCCAACGGCTACTTTTTCCAGCGTCATGCTACCGAGGGTGGGTGCTCGCTTTCGGATGGATGTGTTTTCTGTTGATTAACAGAGTTGCTCGGCACTGATCGGGTTTGTTCGATCCCGGACAAGTTCTGTTCGGTAGAACCATAACCTGTTCGGTCATTTATTGTTCGTCCTTGTAGCAGCATAATTTCCCACTTCTTGACTTTGAGTCTCAAGAGAAAGACCCCACTCTAGTGAGTTATTCCACTTGAGTCTCGGGGGCTAGCTGTCGGGGATAAAATCACGGTCCATTGCCATGGCCCACTCCCTGACGGCCCAATCGAACAGCCTACTAGGGCCCAGCTCCCTAGAAGGTTCTATCAGGCCCGTATGCATCCTGTCGAACAGCCCTTGGCTGGCACGGTGAGTAACGGCCTAGGATTCGTGTTTGAGTCCGACTCGAACAGAGTTCTGTACGGCTACGTGAAGACCTGGACGTTGGTTTCCCGGATTGGAATAGAAGTCGTGATCCCCAAGAATTGGAGTTTACCTTATCTAACTCGGGACGTATTTGGCACGTACGAGTTCGTTACGGTCTCGTAGTTAGCCCGGCCCGATTATCCCTCGGTAGGTCGGTTTGTTCCGCACTATATAAACCAAACCCCTATGGTGTTTAGGGGGCATCTGGCATCGAGTTTACGTCTTAGCATCTCATAGACACCTGATCTTCGTTTGTACACATATAAACTCGCCGAGACTTGCTCGTCTCTGTCGAGCCACCTCTTGTAATCATCTCTGATATATAAGAAAGGATGGACGTAGGGCTATTATCTCTCTCGAGAGGTCTGAACCAGGATAAAAACCCCTGTCTCCCTGTTCGTTGTTGTTCGTTCTGTTCAGCGTGTCTCCTATCTCCTTCTTGCAGAACCTTAGTTGACTTGGGTCAATATCCCAACCGTCGACAAGAGGGAAGGGTGAGGATTTCCTCTTCTGGTGAGAGCGTCGGCTGTCTGTCCTTCTCTAGCAAGGACACAATAAAGAGAGAGAAAGTGAGAGAAGAGAGAGGGCGGTGAGAGAGCCCTCGCCGGCCATCTCATCCTTATCTAGTGAGGACACGATGAAGAGAGAGAGAAAGGGAGGGAAGAAAGAGGACATGAAAAGAGATAAATGGATGGAACTATGGAAGAGAGAGGACGAGAGGAAAAGAAAAGAAGAATAAAAAGAAAAATAGAAAAAAAATGTGGGCTGCTGGACTGCTACGTGATGGCCATGCAAGTAGAATCAGGCACTGCTGAACTGCTATGTGAATGGTCATGCAAGCATAATCAGGCACATGGACCAACACATCACCCAAAATTGCTCACAAACCTAGGTTTGTTCGGTCAAAGGACCAAGTTGACATAGTTTTAGAAGTTGGGGGTGTTAGTCAGGAGCGGTTTTGGATCTTAGGGACCAGATTGGCTCAAATGTTAAAAGTTGAGGGACCAAACTACTACTTTTGCCTAAAATAATCTGCAATGATAATTATTGGTCAAAACTACATTTCAAAGATCATATCAATGTTTATAATATCAAGTGAGGGAGTAACTTCTCAACATATTTTTCTTTTTCCAAGATAATAACACATTCATGCAAGTCTTGTGGTCTGAACTCCCAAATCATGATTTTACGGTGTTCAAAATTTTCAATAATCTGATTCTCATCATATATATTTTGGAAAATGTGCTAGTTTGTCTCTCAACTTTCACATTTAAGCCAATTTGGTTCCTAAAGTACATATCCATTTGACCTATTTTGCCCTAGCTTAGAATTGATCATTACTTTTCTTGCTCGAGCTCACGCTACCACCTCCCCTATTGCTTACCGTTGTGCGGAGCTTGCAGTCGATGAAGTTGCTGCTACCGTAGCTCGCGTTGCTGACAGAGCCACTCCTCCCATCTCTCTTTCCCTCCATCCCGATCCCCTTAATCTCTTTCTCTCTACTTTCTTTCTCTTCTCACTACTCTATGCGATAGTTCGACACCATGCAATGGCGGTGGCAGCATCCTCTGTCCAATGAGAGATTGGGGGGAGGGATCGTGGAGATGGTGGTGACAGAAGAAAATAGAGTGAGGCGAGGGAGATTAAAAGGAAGAAAGAGGCACTGACATATGGTCCACATTAGCAAAAATGGTCAGGACGGTGTTTAGTCAAGCAAAACCACCCTTGAACCTAGGTTTGACCAGTCAAAAAACCAATTTAAAAATGGTTTCGAAAGTTGGAGGGCAATCAAAAGCGAGTTTGCACCATAGGACTAAATTGGTCCAAAACAGAAAGTTGAGGGGCCAAGCTGGCATCTATCCTATGTATTTTGATTGCCATCCACACTGGCCAGTGGTGGGCCCGAGCTGTCAGTAGATAGGCAACCCCTCTACGTGCTTTCCATTTCCTGCAACCAGAGAAGCGAGGCGTAAACCTCTCTAAAATACGCCTAGCCAGTGGGTTTGTGTATTCAAAACGATACGTGTTCAAGGACATAGGCCGATAGGCGTACCTGCTCCTTCTCGAGCTCGAGTGCTCCAGGCTCCAGATGCCACGCTCGGGCGGCTAGCTCGCCTCAGTCCGTCTTCCCGCTCGAGCTCGCTCGCTCGCCGCCACTCCAGTTCGATTCCGTTCGCTTGCTGCTTCTCGGCCAAAAGCCCCAAACCCCGCCGCCTCGGCGCTTCTCAGCCCCAGCCGAGCCCCACCGCCACTTGGTCCTAAACCCTAGCCGCCCCCCGGCACGCCGCCATGAGCCGCTTCGACGGCCGCGCCACGGACCCCGGCTCCTACCGCGACCGCCGCAGGTAAGCTATGCCCAGGGCATTGCCTGAACTCTAGAGCCCTAGCGGTAACCCTAATCCCGGCGGCGTGCTCCTGCTCCTGCTGCAGCGAGGGGGCGTTCGGAGGCGGGACGAGGGCATTCGCCCCGCCGAGTAAGGCGGATGCTGCCGCCGCGGCGGCGGCGGCCGAGCTCGATGGGCTGCCGCGGTTCGAGAAGAACTTCTACGTGGAGTCGCCCGCGGTGGCCGGCATGTCGGAGGACGAGGTGGAGGCGTACCGCCGCCGGCGGGAGATCACAGTGGAGGGCCGTGGCGTGCCCAAGCCGGTGCGGGAGTTCCGCGACGTTGGATTCCCAGGTTCCGCAATCCGCACCCCCCGCGCCCCCAATTTCCTTGTGCTGTTGACTATTGTCGTGCTGCAGCACTGCTGCATCAACACAATTTACGAAACAAGAGGGCATGAGATTGATTTGCTGTTTTCATAGCATTTGTGTTCGGTGTATCACTCCATCCATTCTAAAATAGTAATCGTTTTGGACATTGACATGGTCTCCAAAATGTAACTTTAACTTTGACCACCAAAATTTATTACAATTTATTGATAAAATGCAATTAAATTATAATATCAAGAAAGTTCTATTCGAAACAAATCTATCTATATGATTATTATATGCTCAAATCTAAATAGTTAAAAAGTTTTTCATGGATAAAGTTTCAAAAGTTTGATTTAGGACAAATCTAAAACGACTACTATTTTAGAATGGAGGGAGTAATTCAAACCAAATAATGGAAGGCGTCATCTTTTAGCTGCAAACATTATCTCACACCGCACTGTGTGGTAGGCAATGCTGCATCTGTTTATCTCACACCACATTCCGAAGGCATAACAAGATCACTCTCATACCAAACGCGTAACAAGAGTATGAAGTTTGCAGTGAAGGATACAAACTGACTGCGTTGAGCTGTTACTTGTTAGCTGATTGGAAAAAGTCCGCCCTGTAAACCCTGTTGAAAGTTGAAACGCCAAATGTTACTGTGTTAGTTAATTGTTTCTCTCATTGAAGGCTGACCACTATCACTAGCCACCTAAAAGCTACCCAACTTATTAAGTCTTCACTTGCAATGCAAAGATATAAACCTTGTTGCTGAACTGCTCATTGGTATTTGCAGTTAAAGAGATGATGAAGTAACTAATGAATGTAGCAGTACTAGAGTGTTATTATGCTGAATTGTTGAATCCAGGAAGAGAAAAAGATTAATTAGATGATTTGTATTTGCCTTGATTATATTGAATGGTAATATGCAATCTTCTGTGGCTCCTTGTAGTGTATTTTTGCCATTCTAGTACTTAAGGAACTATATGTATGAGTGATAAACATGAGGGTCTAATAAAGTGATATGTGCTGGTCTTTCATGTACCAGTGAATGGATTATTTTGCATGAGATTAATAAACATGAGACTTTTCATGTTTATTATATTAGCTTTGTAGTCTGTACATGCTTCAGATATTCCCACAAGAAAAAGAAAGAAGGCAAAAGTGAGTGGCCATAATAGATATCCTTGATGAACTAGAAACTAAACAGTGAAATTATCTACTTTTTAAATTAGGATTTGGCTAATCCTAAGCCCTTACAGTACACCAATATTATCGTCAGCCAGTACATGTGTCAGGGGGAAAGGGTATCAAGATGCCCTTTGATCTCTTACTTCTATTCTTCTTAGTATACGAAGGACGCTCTTTCGAGCTACATGCTTTATTACTTTTTTAGACCACATGCTTTGTTGCTTTGTCTTCCTTAGCTTCAACATTTTATGTTTTAGATTCTGCTGCCATAAGATGCTTCATCTCCATTCTGCAGAATATGTGCTACAAGAAATCACAAAAGCTGGGTTTGTAGAGCCTACTCCAATCCAGTCGCAGGGTTGGCCAATGGCACTGAGGGGCCGTGATCTTATTGGCATTGCTGAAACAGGATCAGGGAAAACGCTTGCTTATCTTCTACCTGCCATTGTTCATGTTAATGCTCAACCTATACTAGGTGTGAATGTTACTTTTTTTTTTGGCTGGCCTTTCTGGAATCATCCTGGATAATAATCTTAAGATCGATGTCTTTTCTTTTGTTACTCAAGCTCCTGGCGATGGTCCAATTGTTCTGGTCTTAGCCCCTACACGTGAACTCGCTGTCCAGATACAACAAGAGGCAACTAAGTTTGGTGCATCATCAAAAATAAAAAGCACATGCATATATGGTGGTGTTCCAAAAGGTCCTCAAGTTCGTGATCTTCAAAAAGGTGCTCCCTCCCTCCCTATCACTTGTGCCTACCTGAGATTCTGTTGGCCTTTTATGAAAAATGGCACAAATGCCTGCTGTTTGATATAACCATGATGGCAGCATTGGCCAGATTAATTTTTCATATCATTTTTCATGTCAGGTGTTGAAATTGTTATAGCCACGCCTGGAAGACTGATTGATATGATAGAATCACATCATACAAATTTGAGAAGGGTCACTTACCTTGTTTTAGATGAGGCAGATCGGATGCTAGACATGGGCTTTGAACCTCAAATTAAGAAAATTGTTTCTCAGGTATCCCTCGTTCTTTTTCTACTAACTGAATCCTTGCATATCCTAGTTTCTCCTTGAATCCATGCAGATCATGGTCTGATCTTTTATGTTCCCTTCAGGCCTTCAAACTATATTTACTTGAACATTGTCAATATCAGGATGAATTTAATTGTTTTGTTGAGGGCCCCAAATCATTTAATTAACTATGGCAGATATTTTAGCATTTCATCACATTGCTCATCGTTGCTGGTTTTTTCACTGAAAGCATCAATTTTGTTTTACATGGTGTCAAAAGATAATAAAAAAATTGTCATTCCAGATTCGTCCAGATCGCCAAACACTTTATTGGAGTGCTACCTGGCCAAAGGAGGTTGAACAACTATCAAGGAATTTTCTTTTCGATCCATACAAGGTGAAGATTGTAACCTGACACCATTTTGCAAGTGGGTTAACTATAAATTGTAATATAGTGCATTTTTTATGTGATGCAGGTCACTATTGGTTCTGAAGACTTGAAAGCTAATCATTCCATTTCTCAGCATGTAGAGATATTATCTGAGAGTCAGAAGTATAACAAGTAGGATCTCCATGCATTTATTTTTACTACATAGTGAAATTATTCAAATACAATCTCTTGACGATGGATTTCTTTTATATAAGGTTGGTTAATCTACTGGAGGATATAATGGATGGCAGCCGAATTTTAATATTTATGGACACCAAGAAGGGATGTGATCAGATCACTAGGCAGCTTCGAATGGATGGTTGGCCTGCTTTGTCTATCCATGGTGACAAAAGCCAAGCTGAAAGGGATTGGGTTCTTTCTGAATTTAAAACAGGGAAAAGCCCAATTATGACAGCTACTGATGTAGCTGCACGAGGCTTAGGTATACATAAATTCTCTGATATGATGAGATATAGCTTATGTTGCCTTGGGAGACTAATATGTGTTTCTTATGTCTGGAAAACAGATGTTAAAGATGTTAAATATGTTGTTAACTATGACTTTCCGGGATCACTTGAGGATTATGTTCATCGCATTGGTCGAACCGGCAGAGCTGGTGCAAAAGGCACAGCTTACACCTTTTTCACTGCGGCTAATGCCAGATTTGCCAAGGATCTGATCAACATTTTGGAAGAAGCTGGGCAAAAGGTCAGCCCTGAATTAGCAAATATGGGTCGTGGTGCTCCACCCTCTACTTCAGGTAAGTTTGCTACCGGTTTACTGAACTACTCTTGTTTTCATTGTTGTGGGAATATTATTGGCAGATTAGCTGATTTTTCTATCCTATGTCTGTCATCTTTTGGTTTTAATTTACTGTCGAGATATCATCTGAAGGAGTTTGCATTGACTAGTATCACATTTGCAGGTTACCGTGATAGATATAGAGGGCATGGAGGTGGCCGGCAATGGAGCTGACATTCAGATTTTTAATTGTTGCACAGAGCGATATTTGACCTTTGTTTGTGAATGGCTATGTATTTCTGGCTCACTGAGTCTTTTGACTAGAGTTCAGTAAAGATGGTTATATATACTTTTGAATACCATGTCACATTATGACTGACATTTTCACCCATTGTCTCAATAGCTAGAAATGTGACATAATACGATGTTTGCAATTTCATTTGGAGGATAGGTTTTTTTTTTTTTTCATATTTTTATAGTGATGATGCTACCCATAATTCGATCCCATGGATGGCAATATGAAAACTTTTAAATTTCCATATAAGATAATAAACTAATCGGTGACTCATATATGCGCTAATAATTAATACATGACATCAACTCGTCCTTAGATTTGTTGGTTTCTGAATGTCAAGCCAACATCAATAAAGCATGCTCAGCATGTGACAATAACAATAGGTTTTATTGTATGGCAAGGGGTGTATGATGGTTACAGCTGCTGTAACATGTGGTTGTATCATCACATAACTATATAAAGCATCTTTGTTGCTTAGACGGCCATTATAGGTCTAGTGGTTTGCTACCTGCCCAGCGTAGGATGCCTTTATTATGCATTTATGCTATTGCTGAATTAAAGCTCTACAAGATTTAAGAAACATCTTTCTCTGCTGGGACTGGGGCTTCAGAACCTCTGTCCCATAGCCTCTTTTGCTTAGTTTTTACATGTGTGGTTCGTAGGTCAATGCACATCCGTGAAATTGCAGTCTGAAATTAATGACCTGGTTGGGCATGTGGTTCCCTCTTCAGCTTCTCACCAGCTTTTGCTGTCCTAACCCAATATCATGTGGTAACGAGGATCTGCCAGAATAATGGATATGTGGTCCTTTCTGCTGTTGCGTATCTAATACATCTGTCATTTGGAGTTATCCGTCATGATACCTGAAAACTGAATTTTGTTTCTACGAAGGGGCTCTTTTGTTGCAGTGTGGTCCATGAATACTTGGTTACCACTCCCTTGAACCTTATCGCCATTTGTACATCGACAATCCGTTGGTCTTTATGTTAAACAATTGGCGTTGTGTTAATGCATCTGCGTCGGCTTCGTGTTTAAATTGCTTGTTGCATAAAGGTTGATCAGCCAGTGTTTTGTTCTCTTGAACAATCTATTTCACATCCATTATTAGTATGTACGTCAAGCTACTGCTGTCAAAAGAACATTGTGTTTTTGGTTGTCGTAATTCGTAAAAGAGATTTAGGGAGCGCCATCATTCTACATGAATTTTGAATTTTGACATGGGATAAATCCATGAGGGAGTGTTTGGTTGTTTTCTCCATCCAGCATCGACCTTAGTCTTACAGCTCATGTCTTCCTCTTTCTCAAGAATCTCTCTTTGATTCTCATCTGGACTCTCTCCCTTGATTCTTCTATTTTTTACTGCTGGACCTTGGCTCTTTCTTACAGCTCATGTCTTCCTCTTCTTCACTTCCTCTTCCTCAAGAATCTCTCTTTGATTTCCCTCAAGAATCTCTCTTTGATTCTCATCTGGACTATTTCCCTTGATTCTAATTCTATTTCTCTCCAACTATATCCCAGGCACTTGTATCTGCGTTGGATTTGATAATATACCTCTCGTGTCCTTTGTATCGATTGGTCTTCACTAAGATGGGTAGTGACGATGTGGTGGGGTGACCGTCGACAGGGGATGAGGAGGAGGCGGCACACGTGGAGAGGAGGTGGAGGCGGCGGGCTGGCTGGCGACAAGGGAGGAGGAGGCGTGCGGAGGGGGAGGAGGCCTGCGGAGAGAGGAGGTGGTGGAGGGGCCAGCTGCCCAGCGCTACATGATGGGCGATGGGCTGACCGGCGACGGGAGAGGAGGGGGTGGAGGGGGTGGCACTAGATCATGGTGGGTGATAGGATGGCCAGCAATGGGGGAGGAAGAGGGGGCGACATGCGCGAATGAAGGTGGTGTCGATTGTCTCGAGAAGTACCGTGACGAGTGCAACTTATGTTTTGTCATCAGATGGAGTTGACCATCTTGATAAGTTACGGATGAATCAGCGATCAACCAAACAAAAAAACCATGGCATGAAGGACGGCACCACCCAGAACATCACAACCAAATACACCCAAGTTATTGGACTAATCTACCATGTCGATTCCTTGTTATCCGCTGGAATTTGCAGCTCTTATTGGGTTTATTTGCCCATCAACAAGTATCTGCTTACCGTGTTTCCTGTAGTTCATGGTCTGATATTTGCACATGGGTTATTACCACCGGCCCGGTGCAAACTCTTGCAGACTGAGGTTGATATTTCACTGTGTCTGCAGGTACTGTACTGTCCACACTCCACACTACTTGTCCTTTGTTGTGAAGCGTACATGGAAATCGTCGTGAATAGCGAGCCGGGCATGTAGCATCGTGTTTCTCCTCGCTCGGCTTGCTGGCTCTGGTGGTCCAGTAGCGTTTGTTGCTAATGGTGTCGGGAAAAAAAAATGCGGTTTCGAATATTAGAATAATTCCAGCAATAATGATCACAAGATATTAAAATAATTTCAGCAATAATAATCATAAGAAAATCATGATACCGGCTAATAAATGAGTGCAGTAGAAATTCTAATGTTTGTAAACAAATGACCAATTATACCGCGAAATATCATGACCAACCGTAGACCCATTTGACAAAGTTCATAATAGAATTCAGAGAAGAATTAAATTGCTCTAAAAAACAAGAGGACTGGTTCCTTATGCAAATTTATATGTTCTCCATTTCACAAATCAGTTTCACATAATCATGTGGCCTCCAAATTAGTGACCGGCTTATACCTTAATGCACGGACCTGCAAGTCAACGGACAGAAATAATCTCAAAGATAAATATGTGATAGTTTGTAAGGTATATAAAAATTGCCTTAGGACTGTTGAAATATGATTTAAATTCTAACGTGAGTCTTATGGGGACATCTAGAGGGCTCACGGTTTGGTCAAGGTGATTAGTGGATTTGTTTCCGTATTTGACTGCAGTTAGTTTTGTCCACCCTATATATACCTCTTGTAAACCGCACGGGAATATAAGACTCTTATTCCCCTGCGTTTGTACTTTCATTTGATATAGTGGATTTCGTCGGTTGGCGTCCATGGTTTTTTCCTGCAAGGGTTTTTCATGTAAAAATATTGTCTTGTGTTTGATCTTTGGTTTGCAATATTTCTAACAAGTAAAAATCTTATCTCGTGTTCGATCTTTGATTTGGAATATTTGCTAACAAGTGGTATCAGAGCCAGACACGAGATTAGGGCCTTGTTTATTTCAGATTAAATTAAATTAAATTAAATTAAATGAAAATTTGTTATTTTTGTATAAGCCAAATGATGTAATGTTTTGTAGTTATTCTTGTGGGGTTTTAAACAGTACTTCTTAAAGTTTGTAAAATATTTTTTCCATAATTTTTTGAACTCGTTAAAACGTATTTTGAGGGGGGTCACAAATTTGCTACAGTAAAACGCAACTCTACGTTAATCTGAAACAAACAAGGCCTAGATCGAAAAAAAATATTAGGGTTTTCTGGTCGCCGCGGCGGCGACATCGTGATCTGCTTTCCATCGTCGTCGGCGGCGACTCGTTTCATCGCCGGCGGTGACTTCCCTCCGTCCCGTCGCATCGACACGTGGAGTATCCGCCTCGCCGCCTCACCTTGCTCGATATAAGACTCTAGAAGACGAATATAGGACCCGAGAGGGCGAATTTGGGACTCTAGAGAAAGACTCAAAGACGAATATGGGAGCGCGGAGGAAGGCTCAGAGGGCGAATATGGGGCTTTAGAGGAAGATTCAGAAGAAGACTCAGAGGACGAATATGGGAGCCCAGAAGAAGATTCCATCTTTAAAAAAGAGGGTTTGATTGAGCAAAACCTTCTACACCCCATGCTGGATTTACAGCTTGTACTTTTCCAGTTAGTCCATAAGGATCGAATACCCATATCCTAGGACCATATAAACCCATTACATGAAATGCGCCAAAGCCAAAGCAAGTCTCGCAAACCACCATGTTTTTCCCAAGGAATCGACAGTTCGGTCTCATCAATCACAAAGAAAAACAAATTCATTGCACTGTTCCGCAGTAAGGAGCTTTTTTGTCCTATTTTTTCTTGGCGTACACGGTTTCGTGTACCAGAAAGTTGCTGTTTTTCTTTGTGCTTTGCATATCAATATCGGTTTAATTTCTCATGGCGTCTCTGAAATATGATCTGCCCCTGTTGGATTTTGATACGAGATTCTCTCTCTGGCAAGTTAAGATGAATGCAGTTTTGACGCATGCTGATATAAATGATGCACTCGACAGCTTTAGGAAGAAAGATTAAAAAGCCTGGACAGATGATGAGAAGAGGAGAGATCGTAAGGCTTTGTCTCAAATTCATCTTCACTTATCAAATAATATTTTGTAAGAGATGTTGCAGGAAAAATCTGATGCTGCTCTTTGGTTAAAGCTGGAATCGATCTGTATGTCCAATGATTTGACCAGTAATATGCATATGAAGATGAAACTTTTCACTCATAAATTAAAGAAGGTGGTTCGATTTTGAACTATATATCGGTCTTTAAAAAGATCGTTGCTGATTTACAATCTATGGAGATAAAATATGATGAAGAAGATTTAGATATACTTCTTTTATGCTCGCTGCCTAGTCCCTTGACAAACTTTCGAGATAGCATATTATATAGCCGTGATGAACTAACTGTGAATGAAGTTTATGAGACCCTTCAACAGAAGGAAAAGATGAAACTGATGGTACACTTGGAAGAGTCGACCTTCAATGCAGAAGCTTTGTCTGTTCGTGACAGGACTGAGCAGAAAAACCTAACAACAACAACAGAGGGAAAAGCTAGAACGGCAGGGGTCGTTCGAAATCTAGAGGTAAAGAAAAATTCTGCAGGTATTGTAAGAAGAATAGTCATGAATTTTCTGAATGTTGGAAACTACAGAACAAAGAAAAGAGCAATGGTACATACCGACCTAACCCTAAATCCGAAGATGGTAAGGCCTCTGTTGCTTCTGATGCTAGTTTCGGCCAGGGTAATGCTCTTATTGCTTTTACTGGTTGTGTCTCAATGGATTCTAAGTGGATACTTGACTCTGCATGTTCTTAACATATGTGCGCCAATAAAGATTAGTTTAGTACTTATGATTCTATGCAGAATGGTGGAGTTGTGCGGATGGGAGATAACATCGCATCGAGATTGTAGACATCGGCTCTGTTCAGATTAGGATGCATGATGGCATGGCAAGGACTTTGACAGATGTGAGACACGTCCCAGCCCTGATCAGAAACCTCATCTCGCCTAGTACCCTCGACCTCAAAGGGTACAAGTACTCCGCTACAGGTGGAGTGTTGAAGGTATCGAAAGGTTCTCTTATAATTATGAAAGGTGATATGAAATCTGCAAATTTATATGTTCTTAGAGGTAATACAATCACCGATACTGCTGCTGTTATTTCCGCTGCTGCTTCTGATAATTCCAATGACACTAAATTTTGACATATGCGCCTCGGGCATATGAGTGAACTTGGTATGGCAGAATTGAGTAAGAGGGGACTTATTGATGTGTGCAACGTAGACAAGTTGGAGTTTTGTGATCACTGCATTTTTGGTAAGCATAAAAGGGTAAAGTTCAACACTTACACTCATACAACAAATGCTATATTAGATTATGTGCATGCTAATTTATGAGGACCATCCCGTAAACATTCTCTTGATGGTACTCGCTATATGTTGACAATCATTGATGATTATTCTAGAAAGGTGTGGTCTTATTTCCTGAAATATAAATATGATGCTTTTGTTGCTTTTAAAGATTGGAAGGTTATGGTAGAAAGACAGACTGAAAGGAAGGTGAAAGTCCTTCGTACTGATAACGGGATGGAATTTTGTTCATGTGCGTTTAAGTTTTATTGTATAAGAGAAGACATTGTCAGGCACTACACCATTCCTTACACTCCTCAACAGAACGGTATACCTGAACGCATGAATAGATCCATCATCTCCAAGGCTCGTTGTTTGTTGTCCAATGCTGGTATGGACAGACGTTTTTGAGCTGAGGCAGCCTCCATCTCCTGCTACCTGATAAATCGGTCACCCTCTAGAGCTCACAACAAGAAGACTCTCATTGAGATATGGTCTGGCACACCTGCAGATTATTCATAGTTGAGGGTATTTGGTTGCACTGCATATGCACGCGTTGATAATGGAAAACTTGAGCCTAGAGTAGTTAAGTGTGTATTTCTTGGTTATGGTTCAGGAGTAAAGGGATATAAGTTGTGGAACCCTAAAATCGAAAAGACTCTAATGAGTAGAAGTGTTGTTTTCAATGAATCTGTTATGTTTAATGAGAATCTGTCTAATAATGTATCTGATGAAGGACAACAGAAAGTAAGCGTGTAGGTGGAGCACTTGGATAATAGAGATCATGTAATTGATGATAATGATATTTTTGTCCAAACTACACAGATTCTTGATATTATTTTCTCTGTTGATGACTTACATGTTATTAAGCACTCTCTTCTACTGTGCAGTCTACAAAGCACTTCATTACAGTTGATAGACTAAGGAGAAACATTGTTCGTTACTCGCCTGGTTGAAAAGTGTAATTTTACTGGTGTGTCCTAAGTTGTGCAGAGTAGGTGGAAAGTAATGCAGAGCCTTCTACTTATACTGAAGAATTATCTCTAGTGATAGCGACACGTGAATGTCCGCTATGAAAGAGGAGATGCAATCACTTGAGAAGAATTGACATTTGGGAAAATGTTCGTTTGTCTAAAGGAAAGAAGACCATTCGCTGCAAATGGATTTTCAAAAGAAAGGAAGGCGTGTCTTCAAATGAACCCATGAGATTTAAGACAAGGTTGGTCGCTAAAGGCTTCAGTCAGATATCAGGTATTGATTACAATAATGTTTTCTCTCCGGTTGTGAAACATAGCTCCATTCGTACATTCTTTAGTATTGTGGCTATGCGTGATCTTGAGGTTGAGCAGTTAGATGTAAAGGCTGCATTTTTACATGGTGAACCGAAGAAAGAAATTTACATGGATCAACCTGAAGGTTCCGTTGTTCCTGATAACGAAAATTTGGTTTGCAAGTTAAAGAAATCTCTTTATAGTCTAAAACATTTTCCGAGACAATGATATTAAAGGTTTGACTCTTTTATGCTCGCACACAGTTTTAAGAGGTCTGAATTTGATAGCTGTGTTTACATTAAATTTGTTGATAGATCACCTATATACTTATTTTATGTTGATGATATATTGATTGCTGCCAAGAGTAAGAAAGAGATCACTACTTTAAAGACACAATTAAGTAGTGATTTTGAGATGAAGGACCTAGGTACAACGAGGAAAATTCTTGGCATGGAGATTATAAGGGACAGAAAGTCTGCTCTGTTATATCTTAACTAAAAAAGTTACATTGATAAAGTCCTTCGTCGTTTTAATATGCATGAAACAAAATCAGTCAGTATTCCCATTGCTACTCATTTTAGATTGTCATCTTCTCAATGTCCTGACTCTGATGAAGAAATTGAGTATATGTACAAGGTTTCTTAAGGTTTCTTATTCTAGTGCTGTCGGTTCATTAATATATGACATGGTTTATTCTCGTCCTGATTTATCTTATGCTATGAGTTTGGTTAGTAGATACATGACTAATCCTGACAAAGAACATTGGAAGGTTGTATAATCATATACCTTCTAATGTTCTTTGCCATGATTAGCCATATATCTACTGACCGAACTTATAGCATGAAACAAATCAGGGCGAGAACAAATCATGACATACATTAATGAACCGACAATACTAGAATAAGGGAAACTGGATATATACTTAATTTCTTCATCAGAGTCGGGACATTGAGAAGATGATAATCTAAAGTGAGAAACAATGGGAGTGCTTACTGATTTTGCTTCATGCATATTAAAACGACGAAGAACTTTATTAATGTAACTTTGTTGGTTAAGATATAATAGACTAGACTTTCTCTCCCTTATAATTTCCATGTCAAAAATTTTTCGAGCTGCATCTAGGTCCTTCATCTCAAACTCACTACATAATTGTGTCTTTAAATTAGTGATCTCTTCCTTTCTCTTGGCAGCAATTAACATATCATCAACATATAACAACAAATATATAGGTGATCCATCAACAAATTTAATGTAAACATAGCTATCAAATTCCGACCTCTTAAAACTGTGTGCGAGCATAAAAGAGTTAAACCTTTTATACCATTGTCTCGGGAATTGTTTTAAACCATAAAGAGATTTCTTTAACTTATAAACCAAATTTTCTTTACCAGAAACAATGAAACCTTTAGATTGGTCCATGTAAATTTTTTACTCTAGTTCACCATGTAAAAATTACAGTCTTTACATCTAGCTGCTCAAGCTCAATATCACGCATAGCCACAATACTAAAGAATGTACGAATGAAACTATGTTTCACAACTAGAGAGAAAACATCATTGTAGTCAATACCTGTTATCTGACTGAAGTATTTAGCGACTAATCTTGCCTTTAATCTCATGGGTTCAGTAGGAGACACATCTTCCTTTATTTTGAAGATCCATTTACAGCGAACGGTCTTTTTTTCTTTGTGCAAACAAACAATGTCCCAATTGCCATTCTTCTCAAGTGACCGCATCTCCTCTTGCATGGCGGATATCCACTTGTTGCGATCATTAAAGATAATTGCTTTCGTATAGGTAGAATGCTCGACATTACCTTCCACCTCCTCTGCATAGTTTAAGGCATAACCAGTAAAATTACACTCTTCAATCGGATGAGTAGGACGAACAATGTTTCTCCTTGGTCTATCAACTGCAATGGAGTTATGTGGAGGCTGCACAATAGGATAAGAGTGCTCAATAACAGGTGAGTCATCAACAGAGAAAATAATATTAGGAACCTGTGTAGTTTGGACAACAATATCATCATCATCATCAATTACATCGTCTCCATTATACAAGTGTTCCACCTGCACACTTACTTACTGTTATCCTTCATCAGAGACATTAGTAGACAAATTCTCATGAAACATAACAGATTCATTAAATACAACACTTATACTTATCAAAATCTTTTTGGTTTCAGGGTTACACAACTTAATCCCTTTACTCCTGAACCATAACTAAGAAATACACACTTAATTGTTCTATACTCAAGTTTTTCATTATCAACGTGTGAATATGTAGTGCAACCAAATACTCTTAACTGTGAATAATCAGCAAGTGTGCCAGACCATACCTCAATGGGAGTCTTCTTGTTGAGAGTTATAGAGGGTGACCGATTTATCAAGTAGCAGGCGGTATAGGTTGCTCAGCCCAAAAGCGTCTGTCCATGCTAGCATTGGACAACAAATAACGAGCCTTGGAGATGATGGATCTGTTCATGCGCTCAGCTACACCGTTCTATTGAGAAGTGTACGAAATGGTGTAGTACGTGACAATGCCTTTACTTCTGCAATAAAACTTAAATGCACGTGAACAAAATTTCATCCCATTATCAGTGCGAACGACTTTTACTGTGACATATATTTTTTTACCAAAAAAACAATTAAATAATTAAAAAAAATTAATTAATTAGCTTAATCTTATTTTTTTCTAGTTAAGGATATGCTAACACGTGAGCTAGTTATCCTAATCTTTTCCTTTGCTTCGGAATGTCGTTGCGGTGTATGGCAGCCATGGCTTTGCCGTTCCCTCATCTTATGTCCAAAGCCCTAACCGATCTTATTTATAACCTCGTGCTGACCTCAAGTTCATCTGATCTCTAATCCAACTATAAATACCCACCGATTCCCAGCCAAAGCCACGCAGAACCACTCCCGAAACCCATCTGTGAGAGTGAAAAGTTGATACCCGAGTTCGTCGCCGCCGAGGACGCCATCACCGAGGGCCGCCGAGGCAAGGTCCTAGCCCGAGAGGTATGCTACTTCGCGATAGGATGTCGCCGCCTGCAAGCCATTGCTGTCCGCCGTCTTCCGCCGTAGCCTGCTGTACCGCCTTGGACGCTGCTCGTTGTATTGCTCGGTTATTGCGTTGCTACTGTTGCGTTGCTGCTATAGTTGCTACCCAAGCGCTACACTGCTTGCTTCTCGCTGATTACTATTGGGGTGGGAGTGGGTTAGAAAAATCCATTGGGTCACCGATCCGTTTTGAAAAATTGGATCCGTTGGGTCATCGGGCCGATGCTAACCAAACAAACGGGCCTTAGGGGTTCAACCCTAGCGACCCTTTGGGTCAGCCGGGTCGACCCTCCCAGCCGCCGCCTGCTGTCTGTCCGGTTGTGCTTCCATCGAGCCCTCCCGGCTCCCGTCGCCGCAGCGAGCCCTCCCGCCGCCCTCCCGCGAGCCCTCCCGCCGCTTCTGCTGCTGCTCTCCATGAGCCCTCCGCTGCCATCCCGCCACACCGCTGTGCTCCCATCGAGCCCTCCCGCCGCCGGCGCCTCGTGCGGCGCTGCCGCCGGCGCCTGTGAGGCCATCAGCACGCAGCCCCTTGCCGGCGGCAGAGCCCTCTCATCGTCAACCAGAACAGGGTAAGCATCGAGATCTCCGCCTTGCTCTCTGTGTCTTTGCTGTCACGATGTGGATCTAGAGTTCGACGCTGTCTTGTGGGTGCAAGAGCCATTTTTTTAGGGATGCTCTAAGAGAGAGAGAATATATTTGTAATTGATTAGCAAATTAATCTCTCTTTCAAGTGCATATGAAAAATGTAATTGATTAGCAACAACAATAAGGGTTGATGAACATTGTGATTATCCTGATAAAAAGAATATGAATGCATGATAAAATAGTGTTTTCAATGAATCCAAGTTTCTCATGTTAATAACAAGGAAAGTGGCACTGCTAGTAAGCTGTTAATATTTTTTAACAGCAACCAATTTATGAGATAACTAATATTCCTTCTCCAGCATCAAACCATACTTCTGAGTACGATTTGACTATTTGAGGACAATATATCACAAGAACAATTAAGTCCTTTCTCTTAAACTTTAATGAAACAGAGGAGAGCAAGCAAAGTATAAGGGTAAAAGCACATGGCGCATCAGTACGTCCACAAATTTCAGGAATTTAAAAACAAATAGTTTGTACAAATTTATAGCATAGTGATCAGCATTGTGGGTAGACTAAACCGCAAGTAAAAACCGTAGTAACTAGAGAAGACTAAATCAGCATTGCATCAATTTTTGACAATGTTGATCCAGACGAAGTTCTTGCATGAATTTCTTGTTCTATAGGTATTTAGCATTTCTTATTCTAATCACAGTCCGAAATTTGATTTATGCATAGGAGGAATGTTGATTCTTAAACTACTTGTAGAGTTGTAGTTTAGTGTAACCTTCCCTCTTTGATTTATTTTCCACATAAGAGAATTATTTGTTGCTTGATGTGCACAAGAAAAAAGTGGAACTTTGTACAGGTATGCTGGGTGGTGGCAATGTATCTAGTGCAAATGCCCATTGAGTGCTAACATGCTAACAACAGATCTGGGCAATTGGATCCATCAGGAACGGCCCAGATCTGAAGAGGTGTAAGCCACTTTTCTCACTTAAAACACTTTCACGAAAAAACCCCCTGACTTTCTAAATGGAAAGGGGCTTCCACCTTGTCAGATCTGGACCACTCCCTGTGGATCTGATGGTCTAGATCTACTGTTAGCATATTAGCATTGAATAACCATTTGCACTGGATATGTTGCCCTGGGTGGTTGGGGTTCTGGGATAGGGCAATGTGAGGGATGTAGTCCTATGCCTGGTTTATGGTTGTGCTTGGTTCCATCGAGTCTGTATGATCTGAAGAACTTGGTTTCTTCGCTTCTTCGTCGTGCAGCTCGATCTGAAGACCACATGCTGCTAGGTAGCTTAACCTAGCTTAACCAAAGATTGGATAACACAAGGGTCCTGTTGGCCAATTAGTTCATGATAACATGATAAATAATAAGTTGGGATGCTCTTTTAATATGTCTTGGTAAATAATAGAGCGCTTAGATGCTCAATTTTTTTCACGATATCGCATTCAGGTTTACATGTGGTATTTTTGTTCATGTCTGATCAGAGGATAATCAGTTTGCTCATGTGGTATTTTCTCTGTATATGTTTATTTTGGTATGGTCATATCGCCACGTGCTAAGTGTGTTGTTTTTCTTTGCAGGCTGGAACCTAGGAGGAAAAGAACCTCAATTCGTGGGCTAATAGTAGGATAAAGGTGAAGTGGTTTTGTAACAAACTGTTGGTTAAACACTTGCGTGATGTCTCTTGGCAGCACTACTTCTAAGAGGGCTTGCAATAGCTCTTAAGCAGCTTGTAGCTCGTGTACCAACTTCTTTGTTTTTCTGGAGTTGTTCGAGAGTTCGAGAGTTGCAATAGCTCCTATGAAACTTGTCTTTGTAGCTCTCTTTATATATTATATTATAATAATGCATAGTGTATCGGAGTTTGTTTTATATTAATGATGCCATTTAATGGTAGTAGAAGACTTTGAATGAGATTCTACAAATTAAATTTTTTAAAAGCGGGTCGACTCTTTTGACCCAATGGGTCACCCAACATGACCCAATGGATCGATCCGTTGACCCCTTTCTAAAAAATAGATCATATGGATCGGTTTTAATGGGTCAAGGGTCAACCCATTCCCACCCCAGTGATTACTGCTCAGCAGCTGCTCGCTGCTTTGCTGTGCTGCTGCTGCTGCTGCAAGGAAACGTTTGGCGGAGAAGCCGAGTAGCTACTATGTCTCTCTCTCTCTCCTCTATCCGATGCATGTGTGTGGATTAGGTGTGAGATGTTTCCATTATTTATTCCCCGCAGCCGGTCGGTCTGGGCCATTTAATCTGAGCTAAACATTGTTCTCCATCTCTGATTAGTGGTTTCCAAACCTTGTACCCTAAGCACCCCAAATTAATTTTAGTAGTCATATTTTATTCTAATATTTTCTTAAGAGTAAAATGCACCGAATGTCCATTAACTTATAGCTTGGTGTCATTTAGGTCCATTAACTTTCAAACTGTAGTTTTGGATCCATTAATTTTTTAAGTTGTTTACTGCAGGCCCGTATCCCTTCGTTTTGTGTTTAGATCCGACATGGCATGGACACCGTGGTAGCCACTTAAAGAGTTAATGGACCTGCAGTAAACAACTTAAAGAATTAATGGACCTGCAGTAAACAACTGGCTGCCACGGTGTCCATGCCACGTCGGATCTAAACACAAAATAAAGGGGTACGGGCCTGCAGCAAACAATTTAAAGAGTTAATGGACCCAAAACTATAGTTTGAAAGTTGATGGACCTAAATGACACCACGCTACAAGTTAATGGACCTCCAGTGCATTTTACTCTTTTCTTAATATATATTATTTGTTTGTGTATTGTAACATCCCAAATTTTCAAAACCAAATTTTGGCACGTTAATAATTTCATTAAAATGCATAATTAAAATATTAAACTATTTAAGTGTTGAAAAACATCATGGCATCATCATCGCATGTAACCTGTTGGAAATGGTTTGGGTCATTATTTTTTTAAAAGTAAAAATCATTGTCATGGGTGTCAGTTATTTGAAGGTATAAATATTTTCATGGGTGCATTTAGAAACTTTCAAACCCATGTGAATTTGTCAAAACCTATTTAATATTTGACCTTTGAATAATTATTTAGAAAGAAGAAAGAGAAAACAAAACCGGAAAAATTAGAAAACTCTTCTCTCTCACCTACCAGTTTCTTTCCCGGTGTTCTTTCCCCATTCCTTGCCATCACCACCTGCGCATGGTCCCGCAATCGTCATTCATCGCCGCCTCTGCACCGGCACTGCACCTATATTAACTCCCTCAGGCCCTGCCGCTATGAAGTTACTCCTCAAACCCTCGTGCGTCGTCGGCGCACCAAAGACCACGCCACGACCTCCTCCGCCGCCACGCCACGCCAAGCGCCTCGACCTCGCCGTCGTGTCGCCATGCTATTGTGCAATAGCACTTTTGTCTTCGTTGCCTCACACAGTGCCACCCGTCGGAGTAAAGTCCGACGCTTGCAGTGCCCTTCTCGGCTATAAAGCTCAGGTTCCTACTTCTCCTTGCCCAAAGGCCCCGCCATGCCCGCTTCTCCTCGGTGAGCTCGCTCTGTTCCTCGCCTTCGCCATTTCTTCGCCGCTTCTCACTCACTTCCTCTCATCCTCCATACCGCAGCGTCGAAGGAACCCGAAGAACCACCAAGTTAAAAAGAAGCTGCACTCAGTTCGTCGTCGCCTCGGTAAGCCTCTGCACATCTCTAGGTGCGCATGGGCTTGGGAAGGTGATCCCAGGGTGGCCGTAGTCTCCCCTGCGTGTGTCATGTTGAGCTAGAGCTCCCATGGAAGCCATGCGAGCTAGTTAAGAACGTGTACTGTAGACTGTGTATAAATACGTGAGTCGGCGCGGTTGGCGGAACCACAAATATAGGGTCCTTTGGAAGCGCTGAGTCGAGAGGAATCTATTTTTGCAGTCGGTTTATCGAACGGAGGTCGCCACCGCCGGCTAGCCGAGCTTCAGTGTGCTCCAATGGTGCGTGCTGTGTGCTGTGTGCATGCATGTGACTAGCTAGAGCTTGAAGAAGAAGTGCTTTAAGATTAGTGCTAGTGTGTGTGCTTGGTTGACACTGATAAGTGGAAACGTATTCGAGCAGAATACGCTTTCCAGAGTTCAAAGCGCACACATAAATATAATCAAAAATTTAATAACTCTCTATTTATATTAATACCTGACGGCGTGTTCACCGCTCAACCACTGCGGATCACACCCCTAGTCAGATTTCTACCTTGCTAGCCTATCAGCCGTGCTCGGTTCGATTGAGCGTGGGACGCAGGAAGAGCAACACACGGGGATTACCAAGGTTCGGACCCCCTCGAGGGTAATAGTCCTACTCCTGCTGAGGCTTAGCTCGTTTCTTGTTGTGGTTGAATGGAATGTGGTTTACAGGATGCTTGTGAACTATGTGTTCCAAGAGCTCGTATGCACCTTACGTGCCTCCTCCCCTCTCTCTCCTCTCCTTTTATACAAGCCTCGAATCGACGGAGAGAGACGAGGGTAGGCAAGATCTGATTTTCTTAGTACAATCGACAAGACACGACAGAGAGATTTAAACGTGCACGCCCACGCCAGCGCTGCTCGCCTCGCGTGCTTCGCAAGTGGCCTCGACCAACCACAGACACACCGGTGAGATCACAGGTGGGCCCACCGCTTCCTCCCGACCCGGCGGCCATCTTAAGCAAACCTCTCTCTGCCGGTCAATTCCACTGCGCCATCAGGATGTACCGCCAGACGCAGGGGTCATCAGAAGCGGTAATCATTTCTTCACCGCTATCCGCGCGATGTCGATTAAATGCGCCGCGTCTTCGCAGCAGGGAAGCCTTCGCTCGTAAGACTCCTTCCGCAACACTCTTCGCCACGTGGCCCACTTGATGCTGGGAGACCCCACGCGTCGCGAGGGGCTCGCCCACGCCCGCCGACGTGTGGGGCCTCGCCGCGCCATCGACGGGTTTCGCCCGCCACGCTGGGCTCGACGCTCACCGACGTGTAGGGCCCTCCCCGTCGCCACGAGGGGCTCGCCACGCCACGGGGCCTTGTCGCCACCGACGCGCGGGCCCGCTTGATACGCCGAGGGTTTGCCCACACGCCGGGCTCGATCGCCCGCCGACGTGTGGGGCCCTCGCCCGCGCCGAGGGCCTCGCCACGCTACCGGGCCTTGTCGCCACTCGATGCGCGTGGGGCCAGCTGATACGCCGAGGGCTCGCCACACGCCGGGTTCGATCGCTCGCTGGCGTGTGGTGCCCTCGCCTCGCCGGCTTCGAGGGCTTCGCCACGCCGGGGACCTTGTCGCCACTTTGTGCGGGACCCGCTTGATACGCCGAGGGCTCGCCCACACGCTGGGCTCGATCGCCCTTTGGACGTGTGGGGCCCTCGCCCGGCGCTTCGAGGGGCTTCGCCACGCCCGGGCCTTGTCGCCACCGACGCTGGGGCCCGCTTGATCTTCTCGGGACTCTTTGTACTCGGTATTTATTACACCGACAGTAGCCCCCGGGTCCACCATGAAACGCGAACCGTCGTATAGACACCTTTTCCGTTTCTTATGCGACGGGAGACGAATCGTGGGGGGTCCACCTTCTGTGGTGGCCGTACGCCTGATTCTCCACCTGCGCACGATCTTCCTTGGGGAACCACGCCGCTTTTTGCGGGAAATTGAAACGCGCGGGGCAATGATGGCGCGCGCGCGTGGGGTCGGAATCCAAACCGTCGCACTCGCGCGCCTTGCTTATAAATACTTCCACTGGCGCCGCGGCTAATCCTTCCGCACGCTAAGTCCCCAAAACTGCCCTTCGCCTTCTTCACCGCTGCCGCAGAGCCTTCTTCGCCGCTGCCACCTTCTTCTTTCGCCAACTCCTCCACCGTTTTTCCATGGCGCCCAAACGCAGCACGAGTCGCCGCGGGGACGCGCCATCGCCGGGGCCTGCTCTGCCCGCCTCTGCTGTCGACGAGGATATGGCGACGCGGCTCCAAGGGTTCGTGCCGCTCACCTCCGTCCGGTTCCGCGCTGGCACCATAGTGCCAAGCCCCCGCGACGGGGAGATTGTGACCTTCACCTGGGCGATGCTGGCGGGGCTTGTCCCGCCGTACTCGGAGTTCTTCTTGGCAGTGCTCGCCTTCTACGAGATCCAGGCGACGCACCTTCCCCTCAACTCCATCGTGGCCCTGACCATCTTCATCCACCTCTGCGAGATGTTCGTGGGGACGATGCCAAACCCCCCGCTCTGGCGCCGGCTCTTCACGCTGCATGCGGTCGTGCGAGCGGGCCATTGAAGTCGCTACTTTACGCTCGCGATGCCGCCGCTTTCCTCCCGGTCACGGTCAAGTCCAATGGAAGGATCGCACCGCCAATGGTCAGACGTGGAGGACTCCAATGGCTGCGACGACCTTGACCTCCCGAGGGTCTGCGGAATCCCTTGCCAACTGGGGTCTCGCCGACGACTCACGGAGCTAGAGGAGATGATCGGGCGTCGATCCGAGCTCCGCCAAGAACGGGCTCACCTGAACCCACGCTAGGCGGATTTCTTGTGGCGTCGCCTCGCCTCGCCTCCGCATGAGGGTTCGCCCCTTTGGCAAGATTATGGCGACGACGACGGAGTCCGCCTTTGTCCCCGGAGGTAAATGCTCCTTCAATCTTTTGGGTTTCTTGTCTTTTGGAATGTCTCTTCTTTGACACCTTGTGACTTATGGCTTCTTCTTCTCTTGCGCCCGGCCGCGGAACGTCTTGGAGAACGTGCTTCGGCGAAGGGTCGACGGACTCTTGACCGCGCCCACGGCAATATCTCCTTGTCGGAGACCATCCGCCTCTCTGCGATCGGATCCACGGAGCGCAACCAAGATTTGCGCTGGCTGCCCCATGGAGGTCTCTCGTCCCGCTGTTCAAGTGGCGGGGACCATCTGCAGATCCATAAACCGCCTTCACGCCGCCAAAAGCTTCGCGGCCGCTTTGCCGCTCTGGCGTGGCGGCCGACTCGATCAAGGCTCTCGAAGCCCGCCATCCTTGCTGACGACGACGAGGAGGGAGAGGGGAGCCCAAAGAGAGCTCGCCCCTCCAGTCCTGAGCTCCTGCCGCCTCCTCCGGCCCCCTCCAGATGGGAGCCTGCTTTTGCGCCGCCGCTCGCTCCATCGGGCGAGAGCGCGGCGCTTTTGAACTGGCGCCGCCGCGCTTAACGCTTCTGCGCTGGCGCTTCGCCGACGCTGCCTGCCTCGGCGACGCTACGCGCTTCCCGCCGGCGCCACTCGCGCCCAATACCGCTCCAATAGCGCCAACCGTGGACGGCGCCGCCGCCGCTTCCGCAACCAAGCGGCTTGACGCTGCCCCCTTCGACCTTCGCTTTGCATGCGCGCCGCGCCAGTAGCTCGCACTTACGACACTTTACGTTAGGGTTAGTATGCTGCATGTTTTCGCATATCTGAACCCTGATTCTGTTTATCTTCATTGGGCAGGCGGATGTCTTTGGGGCCTCAAGCTCCATTCCGCGACGATCCGCCACCCAGCTTCGCCGCGCTGGATCCACCGACGGCGGCGATGCGGAGGAGTTTTCGTCGCCGCCAGCCGGCGCTAACGTCGGGCGCCATCGCCGCCGACGCCGGGCGCTCCTTTCGAGGCGCCTGCGTTCTCGCCCACACTGGCGGCACGGAGGGCGCTTTAACTTCGTGATCGCATCGCCGGCGAAGCCGCGCAGCGCCGGAGCGGAGGTCGCCAGCGAGGAGACGGCGCGCGCGAGGCTAGGACGGCATAAGCGCTGCCGCGTCGGCCACCAAAGCCGCCGAAGACCTCCGCGCGAGCACTCCGAAGCGCTCTTGGTCTCGCCGACATGTTGCGCGCGCCTACCACAGCCTTCGGGCGTCCCAGCACCTGGCGTTATTTTGTACTCTCCGTGGAGGAGACCGCCGCGCAATATGTCAAGGGGGCGCTATTGCCGAGGCCTTGCGCGATCTCCCGGTGGTGATGCGAGCGCGGGCGATCGAGGATGGTCGCCACGGCGCCCTCGAAGCAGCGCGGTTCGTTTTGGGCACCTGCCTTGCCCAAAACGCCGCGTTTGACCTCGACGCCGCCACGGGGGAACCCGCGCGCCAGCTGGACCGGATTGAGCAGTCGCGGGTTGACACCGCCGCCAACCGCGTCTCTATGATGGGGGGCCCTGAGCCGGCAGAGGGCGACGAAGACGAGGAGTAGACGAGCTCCCCTATCTTCTTTTTTGTCCTGTACAAATCCTGTTAATGCAAACTTTTGCTCTTTGTCGTGAGTCTCAATCTAGCTTCGCTCAAAAGCTTTAGACAGAACGTTCTGCTGCAAGTGAGCGCTTTTTCCCTAAGCATCAGGTTACTTCTGACGGCGTGTTCACCGCTCAACCACTGCGGATCACACCCCTAGTCAGATTTTTAGTCTGCCAGCCAACTCGATCAAGCTCGGTTCGATTTGAGCATCGGGCACAACAAGGAGCGACTTCAGATTTACCTGAGTTCGGACTTCGCGGGTAATGGTCCTACTCCCGCTGAGCCTTAGTTCTTTTCTGATTGTGGTTGAATGGAAAGGTGTTTACAGGGTGCTTGTGAACTGCGTGTATTCGGAACCTCTCTCTTGCTCGTCCTCCTCCCCCTTTTATACAAGCCTCGAACCGACGGAGAGAGCTGGGAGGTAGGCAAGACAAGATTTACTGATAATCGACAAGATACGACGAAGAGATGAAAACGTGTTGCTACCCACACAAGCGGCGCCGCTCTGCGTGCCAGCAGTGGCCTCGACCCGACAAATACACCGGTGAGTCTGCGGGGGGGCCTCGCTGCTCCTCTTGACGCGGGCGCCATCTCAAGCAAACCTTCTCTCTGCGGTCAATTCCGCGCGCCATAGTGATGACCTTTCCGACCGCAGGGTCATCAGAAGCGGTAATCATTTCTTCACCGTGTCTATCCGCTGCGTGATGTCGCATTAAATGCGCTCGTCTTCGCAGCAGGGGAGCCTTTGTCCCAAGACTCTTCGCAACGTTCCGCCACGCTGGCCCCGCTGGCGCGTGGGGCCCTCGCTGGTCTTCGAGGGGCTCACGCGCACGCACTTTGGCGCGCGGGGCCCTCGCCTGTCTTCGAAGGGCTCGCCACGCCACTGGGCTCGACGCCACCGACGCGTGGGACCCTCTTGGCCTCTGAGGGGCTCGCCCACGCGTCTTTGGGGCTCGATCGCCCGCGACGCGTGGGACCCGCCTTGGCCTCCTGAGGGGCTCGCCCACGCGTTGGGGCCTTGTTCGCCCGCCTGACGCGTGGGATCCGCTTTGTCTTCTCAGGACTCTTTGTACCCCGGTATTTATTACACCGACAACTTCAACCCTTACGGCCTCTTGGCAAACCGATCTTAAGCGTTGCGTGGCGAGCACTCAGCTTTCGGAAGTGGTCTAGACGCCGGTGCCACCGTTGGCGCATTGCCCAGACCGAGCCGACACACCAGGCTAGAACCCGCCTTCCGTCCGCGTCGCCTCGCCCAACCGTCAGCTTAAGCGTTTGCTCTTGCAACTAAGGGGCCATCAGCCTTAAGTACCTTTTCGCTACCAGCTTTCAACAGAATGTTTTCTAACAGACTTTTTGCGGCTAAACAACTGATCGCCAAAAGTTTTAGACAGAGCGTTTTATTGAAAGTGAGCGCTTTTTCCTTAGGCATCAGGTTACTTCAACCCTTACGGCCTCTCGGCAAACCGACCTTAAACGTTACGTGGCGAGCACTCGGCTTTGGAAGTGGTCTAGACGCCGGTGCGCCGTTGGCGATTGCCTGATCGAGCCGACACACCAAAGCTAGAACCCGCCTTCGTCTGCCGCCGCCTAACCGTAAGTTAAGCGCTCGCTTTGCAACTAAGGGCCATCGGCCTTAAGTACTTTTTTCGCTACCACTTTTAATAAATGCTTTCTAATGACTTAAGGCGAAAAAACAGATGCCCACAGAGAGACGTAACTTATCTTTATATTGAAGATGGCTTTGTATAATGCAGCCCGTGGCGAAGGGGAAGGAAGAAGACCTCGCCGCTCGGCTCCAAAGGAAGGCCAAAGAAAAAGCTCCTTGAAACGGCTACGTCCGGGTAGAACTTCCTCGGTACCGACGTTCCAAGTGTTCGCCAATTCGCGACCATCCTCGGCGAGCCTGGACCGAGCTCGGGCGGAGATCGAAACCACCTTGAAGGAGCCCTCCCACAGGGGAGACAGTTTGCTGCGCCCCGCATGCGCCGGGATTTTGCGCAGAACGAGGTCGCCCACTGTCAGTGTCCTCTCACACACCCGTCTTGCTTGATAACGGCGCAGTGCCTGCTGATACTTGGCGGCCCGGATCGCCGCTTCGCATCTCGATCTCCTCCAGAGATTTACTTCATCCCGACGCCGGTCGTGGTCTCGTCTTCGGTGAACGCCGCCACCCTTGGGGACCCAAAGGCGAGCTCGATGGGAGCACCGCTTCGAGCCATACACCAGAAGAAAGGGTCTCGCCGGTGGCTGTTGGGAGTTGTCCGCGGCGCCCACAATATGGTGGGGACTTCTTCCGCTTAGCGCTTGCCGCTTCTCCAGCGGTCGAACGCCTGGTCTTGAGTCCTCTGAGCACTTCGCGCTTTGTCCGCTCCACTTGCCCATTGCTCTTTGGATGTACAGAGGCGGCACGCAATACCCACTCTTCGCACCGATCTTGAAATCGGCGCTCTTGAATCGAAAGGCGCCGTTGTCGGTGATGATCTGTTGGCGGCCAACCGGACGAAGATGCTCTTCATGAATTTTATGGCGGCGATGGGCGTGATCGCCGAACGGCGATGCCTCCACCCACTTGGTGAACTTGTCGATGGCGACGAACAGATGCGTGTAACCTCCGTCGCCCGGAACGGGCTCAGATGTCGGCAAATTCTGCACGCGAACGGCGGAGAGCGGAATGGTTTGCGCGCTGGGCGGTCGGTGGATCTGCTGGCATGAAATCGCACGCCGCATCTCCTCACCAGCTCGAAGGCATCACGGAGGCGAGAGGCCAATAGAAACCGTGGCGAAAGCTTTCCCAACCAACGCCCGGCTCTCTGAATGGCTCCGCACATGCCTCCATGGATCTCGAGAGAATTGCACTCCCGCTTCCCGAGTGACGACTTCAAGAGAACTCCATTTGCGCTCGGCGTCTGTGTCCCCACCTACCGGTATGGCGCTTGGCCTTGCGGCGCTATCTTCTCGGCCACCGACGCGTCATCGTCGGGATCACTCCGTCCGCAGTAGGCTAGGATCGATCCATCCATCGACCTTCCCGGACGGCGTGGCGACGTTAGCATTGTCGCCGACGTATTCTGCCTGGCCTGGCATTTCCGCCTCAACCGCCTCAGCAGTTCTTCCGCCTCCTCCCTCCAACCGGGGAGCTACGGCAGGATTGGTGACGTCTCCTCCAGAAGTGGGAGCTGCGTCAGGGAAAGCGTTGTCCCCGCCAGGATTGGGGGCTGCGACGGACGTCCGCGTGAGTCTTTCTTCAAAAACCCCAGCCGGAACAGGTGCCCTTGACGAGGCAATCTGGGACAGTTCATCCGCCATATAGTTGTCGCGGCGAGGGACGTGTGCGAAGCCCAAACCCTCAAAGTGCCGCTCGAACCGGCGCACCTCTGCCAGGTAGGCCGCCATGACGGGATCCGAGCAGGTGAAATCCTTTCTCGCCTGGTTGATGACCAGGAGAGAGTCGCCCTTCACTTGCAACCACCGGATGCCCAGAGTCGAAGCCACCCTGAGCCCGGTGAGTAATGCTTCATACTCCGCGATGTTGTTGGTAGCGCGGAACTCCAGCACCACCAGGTGCCGGATAATGTCGCCGGTGGGACACACCAGAACGACACCTGCCCCAGCCCCCTCAAGCCGGAACGAGCCGTCGAAGAAGAGAGTCCACGGCGAGGGTACTAGGACGTCTTCACCACGTGTCCGCGGAGTCCACTCACGATTTAACTCCGCCAGAGCTTGCCCTTTGATGGCCGTTCGGGAGCGAACTTGAGGTCGAATTCGCCACTCCATGGCCCATTTAGCGATCGATCCGTCGCCTCGCGGTTGAAGAGGATCTCCGCAAAAGTACTTGGTCAATACAGATGATTTCTCCACGAAGTAGTGACGGGCTTCCGGACGCCACAAGACGGCGTAGAGCATCTTCTCGTGTCATGAGTACCTTGTCTCGGCATCGTGGAGGACTTTCTTGGCGACGAGTAGATGGGCGCTGAACACCTTCTCTTTCCGCCACCAAAGACCGCGCGGACCACTGAGGTTCGCCCGACTTATAGGACCAGGGGCTGCTCGCCTGGGTCGGGCGACCAAAGACGGGCGGGAAGTGAGATACTTCTTGACCCGTCGAGCGCCTCCTGCGCCTCCGCCGTCCCACTCAAATTGGTTGGTCTTCTTGAGCTTGAGTAGGGAGACTCTTATCCCAGGCGAGCTACAAAGCGCCAGGGAGGTCAAGCACCCCACCAAGCATCTCCGAAGTCACGTCCGGAGGCTTCATGTTCTCGATCGCGCGATCTTGTCGGGTTCGCCTCAATCCCCTGGGAGACGAGAAACCTAGCAGCTTGCCCGACGGAACGGCGAATACACACTTTTCAGGGTTGAGCTTGATGCAGTACTTCCTCAAGTTGGCGAAGGTTTCTTCCAGGTCGCCGATCAACTTCTCCGCCTTCTTGGACTTCACCACCAGGTCGTTGACATACACCTCCAGGTTCCGCCCTATTTGAGGGTGATGAGCGATGTGCATGGCCCTCTGATAGGTTGGGCCTGCATTCTTTAGTCCGAACGCCATCCTTTTGTAGCAGTAGGCGCCCATGGGCGTCACGAAGGCGGTCTTGTCTTCATCTTCTTCGGCCATGCTAATCTGGTGGTACCCAGAGTACGCATCCAGAAAGCACAGCTGCTCGCACCCCGCCGTGGAGTCGACGATGAGATCAATGCGGGGCAGCGGGTACGGATCCTTCGGGCATGCCTTATTGAGGTCGGTAAAGTCCACGCACATCCTCCACCGCCCGTTGGATTTCTTGACGAGGACGGGGTTCGCGAGCCACCTGGGATGGGCGACGCCCGAACGACCCGCCTTAAGAGCTTGTCCACCTCTGGCGGATAACTCTCGACGCTCCACCGATCCGCCGGACCTTTTGCATGACCGGTCGCACGCCGGGAACGTTGCTAATCATGCTCAATCACCTCCACAGGGACCCGACCATGTCGGACGGTACGCCACGCAAACACGTCTGCGTTAGGCTCGAGGAAGGAGATGAGCGCACCTTCCTATTTGGCGCCGAGAGGCGCCCGCCCGAACGGTCTTCGCCGAAGTCGACTCACTCAGGGAGACCGCCTTAACCTCCGCGGACGAACCGAGGGAGGCACGGGTCTCCGCGGAGGAGCTCCCGAGTCGAAGCCTCGGCCTTCTGGGCGCCGATTGCCCCCGCCAAAACGAGAGCGTCTTTGTCGCAGCGGAGCGCCTCCGGGCGGTCCACCTTCAAGACGATGGGGCGGTGTCACTCGAATCTTCACCACCATGTATGCATAGTGGCAAGCCGCCATGAACTTGGTCGGCGGTGGCTCGATGATGGCGTTAGGGGAGGTCGAAGTCCGCCACTCGAACTCGAGCATCTCGTCGCGAAATTGTCGAACCTCAAATGTCACCGGAGGTCGACGCGCTTCAATGAGACGGACTCGACCCGCGCGATGTCAAGAACGGGGCGCGGTGAAGCTCTGCTTCTTTGGATCTGGGCGCCTTGGCGACCGGGCGAGCAGGAGGTTGAGGAACTCCCTCCGTCTACCAAAGCCTTCGCCGAAGCTTTACATTCCGGACCGTGGGCGCAACCACGATCGGGAGATGTCCGGACCGGCTGATCTTGGTGGGTGATCGGCTTTGATGAAACGCGATCGGTTGCTCCGACCACGCCACCGCCTCGCCGACCCAAAGCCGAACGCGCGGCGCACACTCTCTCATCGCCATGCGCTTAAAGCTAGCGTGGAGCGGATAGGTAGCCGATCCGCCGTGGATGACGGCGACTTGGCTCACTGCTTTGGAAACCAAGTGAAGCCGCTTCCTTGCCCTTGCCGCCGGGCGCGCTTCTCTTGCTGCTCGTGGGCGCGCTTTGTCCACTAACTTGTTGACGACATGGCAATCGGCCAAGTCGTGAAGCTATCGCGGTGGATGGGGCGATAAGCCCCTCCGCTACATTCGCGGGGGCACGCAGTATCGCCCTCGTCGCGGCATGGGGCCGTCCGCGGCCACGGCGATCGCCATAACGCGCGCCGCAGCCACCCTACGGGGCCGCTCCCCGCCAGCGCCGTGACCTCCTCCTTTCTTCGCTGCGCGCCCATCGCGCGGCCGCCGTGTCGTTGTTGTCGCGTCGTCGTTGTCGTCGCTTCGGCGGCCATGACCTGTCGGTCTCGGCCGCCATGCGCTTCTTCTTATCCTTGCCGCGGGATTTTTGAAGTCCGGCCTCGCCCGCCATGTTGTCCCCGCCCGTGCGGCCGGTGAGCGAGCCTCACTCAAGGGCGACTTGTCGCCGCCGGTGAAGAGCTCCTCCGTCGTCTTGATCTTGCGGGTGGCCATCTTCTCCTTGACCCTAGGGTCTCGTGCGCCTCTCCTGAATGCCGTGACAACGGCGTCGATGGAGATGTCAGGGATGGTATTGCGGACCTGACTGAAGCGCCGGATGTAGTCGCGCAGCGACTCTCCCTTCTTCTGCTCCACGTTGTGGAGGTCGTCCTTGACTCCGGGCTGCTCGAAGGTGCCCTGGAAGTTGGTGATGAAGAGCTCCGAAAGCTTCCTCCACGACCCCATGGACTCGAGGGTGGGTTCATGAGCGAGGCGGGCTCGCCCGGTGAGGCTGCAGGAAGTAGTTCGCCAGAACCTTCCCCGATCCTCCAGCCGGCTGCATCAACGTAGTGTAGATCTGCAAGAACTCGTCAGGGTTGGTGGAGCCGTCGTATTTCTCGAGGGGGTGGGCCGGAACCTCTCCGACCACTGGACGCGGCGCAGCTCCTTTGAAAAGGCGCGGCAGCCGACTTCTGGAGCCTCCTGCTCCTGGATGCGCACTCTAGCTCGCTGTGTCCGCCGTTCGGACGGCGCCGAAGAGGCGCCTCCTTCCTCGACGGAGGCAGCATCGTGGGAACCCTCCTGGTCCCCACGAGCGGCAGCGTCGGCGCGGTCACGCACTCGGTCGTGCCGCCTGCGGAGCTTGTCGCGCAGGTCTTCTCCTTGTCGTAGATGGCGGTCCTCCAAGTGAGACCGGAGATCCCGCCCACTGTCGCTTTGCTGGCTGAACCCGTAAGAGTCGCTGGCTCTTGTTGTCTGGCCCGCTCCCTCGCCAGAGATCTCTGCGAGCGAACGCAGGGCAAGAAAGAACGGAAGAAGCGAAGCGCGGTTCCGCGCCTCCGGCTTGCACCACCACCGCGGCGGCATCGGCGTAGCGGCCAAACCGCCACCACGGAGCTGCCGGAGTCCGAGTCACCGCACCGGTGGGTTGTCGGCGAGGCCACGCGCATGGAGGTTTTGTCTTTGGGTGCACTCCTCCAAGGCGGCGCCGCTTAGCTTGGCCGGGACGGCTCCCACCCGGCTGATCCACCGCCATTGCCGCGGCCGACGCCGTGGCCGTGGCTCTAGCGGCCGCCTCCTGATCCATCGCGGACTGCTGATCCGCCATTCGATGAGGTCGAAGAGCACGAACTGACGCTAGCTTCCCCTACCTGGCGCGCCACTGACGGCGTGTTCACCGCTCAACCACTGCGGATCACACCCCTAGTCAGATTTCTACCTTGCTAGCTTATCAGCCGCGCTCGGTTCGATTGAGCGTGGGACGCAGGAAGAGCAACACACGGGGATTACCAAGGTTCGGACCCCCTCGCGGGTAATAGTCCTACTCCTGCTGAGCCTTAGCTCGTTTCTTGTTGTGGTTGAATGGAATGGGGTTTACAGGATGCTTGTGAACTATGTGTTCCAAGCACTCGTATGCACCTTACGTGCCTCCTCCCCTCTCTCTCCTCTCCTTTTATACAAGCCTCGAATCGACGGAGAGAGCCGAGGGATAAGCGATCTGATACTCTCGATAATCGACAAGACACGACAGGAGAGCAAACGTGCCGCTTGCCCGCGCCACGGCGCCGCCTCGCGTGCCGCAAGTGGCCTCGACCCGCACAGACACACGGTGAGGCTGCGGTGAGGTCCGGCCTGCTCCTCCCGACGCGGCGGCCATCTTAAGCAAACCCTCTCTCTGCGGTCAATTCCATTGCGCCATCGTGGATGTACCGGCCGGGCGTGCGAGGGTCATCAGATGCGGTAATCATTTCTTCACCGTCTATCCACGCGTGATGTCGCATTAATCGCTCGTCGCCCGCGGCGAGGGAAGCCTTCGCCCGAAGACTCCTTCCGCAACACTCCACGCCACGTGGGCCCCACTTGCGATGGGAGACCCCAGCGTCTTAGGGGCTTCGCCACGCGTTCGCTGGCGTGTGGGGCCTCGCTCAGCGCACTCACGGGCTTCGCTTCGCCTGCTGGGCTGATCGCCCGCTGAGCGTGTGGGGCCCTCGCCCGGCGCTGAGGTGCTTTCGCCAGCATGGGGGGCCTTGTCGCCCACCGACGCGCGGGCCCGCTTGATCGCCGAGGGCTCGCCCACCTGTTGGGGCTGATCGCCCGCTTTGGCGTGTGGGGCCCTCGCCGGCATACTGAGGGGCTCGCCAGCGCTACCGGGCCTTGTCGCCCTTTGTGTGGGGCCAGCTTGAATCTGTGAGAGGCTCGCCCACACGCTGGGCTCGATCGCCCGCTTTGGCGTGTGGGGCCCTCGCCCGGCGCCTCGAGGGCTTCGCCACGCCTGGCCTTGTCGCCCGCTTTGACGCTACGGGCCCGCTTGATCTTCTCGGGACTCTTTGTACCCTGGTATTTATTACACCGACAATACCTATAACAATAAAAACTAAACCAATCATTTTGCATTAACTAGCAAATAACGAATGATTTTCAAAGACCTTAGAAAATATCAAAAATATTATTTTGATGCATACACTGGATTTAATAAAAATATAAAAATATAAAATAGTTGTGCATCCATCACATCTTCATGCATATTTATTTCGTGCATGATTTTCAAACCAAAATTGCAAATAAATGTTTTCGTGTCTGATGGATGGTTGTATTATCTTGTATGTGTGTCCGCGTGGTTAGAACCGCCCAACGTCGCCGGTTGCTCCTACCCGTCTTCTGACCAAGGCAAGTCCCCTTCGATCATATTGTGAAGCCATTTTCGGTTATTTAGAAAATGTTTATTAGACTTGAAAATATGCATGCTAGTTTAAAAGATAAATGTCGTATTTGCTAGAATTAGTTATTATGCCAAATAGAAAAGGTAAGAGATATGTTAGGATTAAACCTAAGGCTAAAATATGAATGGCTCTTATTTAATTCCTTGTTGAGGTAGGATAAATGCTTAAAATCATTTATACAGAATGATTCAATCATTTATGTGAAATGAGAATATTGTTGAGAAATGTTTGGGAAAGGATGATTTAAAGATAGCGCATCAAGGGTGATGCTTAATAGGAAATGATTTTCCTCTTACCCCAAAATCTTTTCGACTAGGAGATATTTTGTCGATTTAGTGCGAGATGGCACGGTTTTGTAAACCGGGCTAAAATATAAACTCTCCCTAGTCTAAGGACTGCTCATCCTATGATCCTATGAACTGAGCCATTACAGTATGACCTCGAGCCCCGGAATGGGACGGGCCCGATCGTTGGCCCTCGTGGTTGGCGGTCTTGTGACGAAACATCGTCTAGGTGCGTAGCCTCTCGAGGGTAAAGCGTACCCACTCTGCAGAGTTAAAACTGTCATGATAGCCGTGCTCGCGGTTATGAGCGCGCGAAGGGACTGATTATATGGTAGCTCCTTCATTTTAAAACCAATTTAGAAAAAGAGTTTTGAACAAAGGATTTGAGATGAGTAAGAATTTGAGAAGGATTTCATTTGAGCCTGGTGCCATCGGCGATATTCCAGATTGGGTGACGGCCTACCGGGAAGTGTCG
Source organism: Raddia guianensis (assembly GCA_036346415.1). Taxonomy (NCBI): domain Eukaryota; kingdom Viridiplantae; phylum Streptophyta; class Magnoliopsida; order Poales; family Poaceae; genus Raddia; species Raddia guianensis. The sequence goes on from CM070534.1 coordinate 35,462,546, forward strand.
CGCGGAATGGACCTAGCCGATTTGAGAAAAGAAAATGAGAAATGATTTGTTCTCGCTACGGCATGAGGCCGAATGCGAGAGTATTTTGAGAATGAGCCCCAAAAGATAAATATCTGAGTTTACTGCTTTCTTAGAAGTGCTTTTATAAAACTAGGAAAAGAACAAAAACGCATTTCCGCAAAACCACCCAAGCCATCCATTGGTGCTAAACCCCATCTGCATATATCCTCGACTTGCTGAGTACCTTTGTACTCACCCTATTTCTCCTTCCCCTCTTCCAAAAATTTCAACAGTCGTGGAAGCTCCCTACGACTCGCCATCCGAGGAGGACCCGGACTTCGAGGAGGAGGAGGACTTCGAGGACGAGGAGTAGGGTTGTGTCCTGCCTGCCGCTTTGCCTGTGGATTAGTCTAGCTGCTAGAATAAATCGTGCCATGTTAGGCTCTTGCGTTACCGTGTGTGTAACTCTGTATTTTGGCCTGCGTGCCGTGCTTGATGTACTAAATTATGACTTCCTGTGGGACACTTAGTCCCCTATGTTGTAATAATGTAACTCGAAGGCAATGTACCATTATTGTTAAATTGTGTGTGCTAGCCATGATCTTCTGGGACTAGCACTGTATGCACAATTAGGATTCGGTCAATAAGACCGGGTCCTGACATGTATGCCGCTATTTATTTATTTATTTTGTTGTGTCGTTTACGTGTAGACGCCGCCGAGAATACCGGAGGAGAGGTTGTCGCGGTGTGCCCGGAAGATCAAGGTGCAAGCTAGTTACATATTGATCCCAATTTTCTTTATTATATTTTGTTGATTACAATTGCTAGGTTTTAAAAATTGCATGCTAGATTTATTATTCATTTACATGTTTTAATTGTAGTTAATTCCCATGACTTGTTAATCATTTGTTAGCATGTCTTGCCTTTCTTTGCTGCCTAGTGTAAATTATTGTTGATTTATAGCCCTTCTTGACTTTGCTCACGTTGAATGCTTAGTTGCTTCAATAGAAAATATATATACTTGATGATGGGAATTCATTCAAATTCTTGTTAGAGAGAATCTACTCTTTATCTGTGATTTTGGTTAATTTACTTAACTCAACTAAAATCAACGTGGCGTGAGTAGACTCGAGGTGGTAGCTTGTTGAAGTGGTTGTGTGGTTCGTGGAATGCCACCTCGGTCGACGTAAGGACCGAGCATAGTAGATGATCTAGCCAAGTATATATAACCGTACAACCATGGGTGTTAATAATGGTAATATCTTAGTCATTATCCTGGGAAGTTTAAGTTCGGTTTGTCATGGAGGTGTAGGCGCGCTTGATCAACACCGAAAGTCTATCTGGCACACGAGGAGACCCCTGGCTTGGTGAAGAATCTGCCGAGGTGAATTCTTAGTGTGGCATCCTCGAATTTAGACGTGCTAGGGATAGTGGCTTCGTTTCACTCACGGGTGAGTCCCATGGGTAAAGTGTACCACTCTACAGAGTTAAAATAATCATGATAGACGTGCTCACGGTCAAGAGCAAGCTTAGGCAGCTCTACGATGTTACCTCACCATTTTAATATTTAACTTGTTGTAGAAGATAGGGGCAGGGATTGCCGGGCAACGAATGTTGGATAGCGAATGCCAAGCATTGCAATATAGGGATTATATTGCAAAGGTGTCGTGTAGTTGGCAGGATTTATTATTGAGAAAACTGGAGTACTAAAAAGAGATTTGTTTATTATTTGAACAGATGCTTTCTACTAATAGGTTGTTAAAAGAATCTGAAATGCAAATGAACCATCACCTGATCTTTGTATCTTGCATTCATATTTAAGGACGACATGCTTGCTAAAACTTGTTCTTTCAGAATTACCACCAGGTGGAAACACCGCTGAATATCTAGATTACGAGGAGTATGACGAAGGTGGTCCTGGCCACTAGGCATAAAATCCCCGTCAGTTGCCTGTGGCATACGAAGGGCTGCACCGTCGCAATTAATCTTATGCTTGTTTTTTCATAATTAGTTACATTTAATATTTGTAATAATTGGCTTTGCCAAAGTACTCTAATTCATACATTCGTTAAATTCTGCAAAAAGGTGTGATTCCATTCTGCTTTTATGTGCATACTAGCTATGATCCGTTGGGACTAGTATACTTATGCACATAGGGGTCGATTTGGCAAAACTGAGTTGCCACATTTACCTTCCTTCCTTTCTGTCTTTCTATCATGACCTTTCAATCTTTAATAACAACAAAAGCATCATATTTATGTTTCAAGAAATAAGGCTACACCTTTCTGAAGTAATCATCAATGATTAGCAACATATAGGGAGCACCATCAAGGGAATGTTTACGGGATGGTTCCCATAAATCAGCATGCACATAATCTAATATAGTCTTTTTGTACGAGTGGAAGTGTTAAACTTTACCCTTTTGTGCTTACAAAAAATGCAGTGCTCACAAAACTCCAACTTGTCAACGTTGCACCCATCGAGAAGTCCTATCTTACTCAATTCTATCATACCAAGTTCACTCATATGACCGAGGCGTATATACCAAAGTTTAGTGTCATTGAAATTATTAGAAGCAGCATTATCAGAAATAACAGTAGCAGTACCGATGATTGTATTGTCTGTAAGAACATATAAATTTGCAGATTTTATATCACTTTTCATAATTATGAGAGAACCTTTCGATACCTTCAACACTCCACCTGAACCGGAGTACTTGTACCCTTTGAGGTCGAGGGTACTAAGCGAGACGAGGTTCCTGGCCAGGGCTGTGACGTGTCTCACATCTGTCAAAGCCCTTGTCATGCCATCATGCATCCTGATCTGAACGGAGCCGATACCTATAATATCACATGCGGTGTTATCCCATCCGTACAACTCCTCCATTCTGCACAGAATCATAAGTACTAAACCAATCTTTGTTAGCGTACATATAATAAAAACATCCAAAGTCAAGTATCCACTCAGCATCCATTGATACACAACTAGCAAAAGTAATAAGAGCATCACCTTGGTCAGGGCTAGCATCAGAAGCAACAAATGCCTTACCATCCTCGGATTTAGGCTTAGGTCGGTATGTACCATCCTCTTTTATTTGTTCTGCAGTTTTCAACATTAAGAAATTTTATTATTATTATTTTTACAATACCTGCATAATTTTTTGTTTTCCTCTAGACTCGAATTACCCCTGCCGTTCTGACTTTTCCCTCTGTTATTGTTGTTAGGTTTCTTCTACTCAGTTCTGCCACGAACAGACAAATCTTCTACATTGGAGGTCGACTCTTCCGAGTGTACCATTTGTTTCATCTTTTCCTTCTATTGAAGGGCCTCATAAACTTCATTCACGGTTAGTTCATCACGGCTATATAATATGGTATCTCGAAGGTTTGGAAAGGAATTTGGCAGCGAGTATAAAAGAAGTAGACCTAAATCTTCTTCATCATATTTTATCTCTATAGATTGTAAATCAACAACGATCTCCTTAAAGACCGATATATGGTTCAAAATCGAACCACCTTCTTACAACTTGTGCGTGAAAATTTTCATCTTCATATGCATCTTGCTGGTTAGATCCTTGGATATACAGATCGATTACAGCTTTAACTAAAGGGCAGCAGCAGATTTTTCCTGCAACACATCTTGCAAAATATTATTTGATAAATGAAGATGAATTTGAGACATAGCCTTACAATCTCTCCTCTTCTCATTATCTGTCCAGGCTTTCGAATCTTTCTTCCCAAAGCTGTCGAGTGCATCGGTATGCACCAAAACTGCCTTCATCTTGAGTTCTTGACTTGCCAGAGAGGAAATCTCGTATCAAGATCCAATAGGAGCAAATCATATTTGAGAGACGCCATGCGAAGTATTCGATACCGATCTGCAAAGCACAAAGCAAAAAATAGCAACTATCCTGGTACAACTGACCGTGTGCACCAAGCACAATAGAGCAGAAAATAAATCTGAAATTTTTCTCTTCCTATGAACCGCACCGCAATCAATCTACTATTGTTTTGCACGGGAAACGAGGAACCAAGACCTTCCTGATTTGGGTTTAATTGCTGCTGTTCGCAACGATTTAATTCAACGACGAAGCGGCGACGTGAAGGCAGAGGCCGCACCGAACAAGTCACCACGATTCGTCGAGATGATGCGCTGAAAGCACGACGCCGAGACGGCCGTCACTGATTTCTTGAAACAGCCAGCGAAGAGCACCCGCCCCAGCAAATTCACCGTCGACAATGCTGCCGCCGCCGTGGCGTCCCGAAAAGGAAAAATACCCAAAATAATCAACAGTTAAATAAAAAATTAATAAAATAATCTAAAAAAAAAATTACAAAAATATCCCCGGCTCCCGCTACCCCGCACGGCCGCTGCTCTGCGCACGCCGCCTCGCATGCATCACAGCTCACACAGCGTCACTGCACACACACACATACGCACAGCCCTGGCATGCATGCGTGACTCTGCACACACACACATGCATGCATGTGATCAAATATCTCTAAAAGAGTTCGATGCTAATTTTTTTAAAAAAAGGTATTTGCATGTACACACGTTCTCTTCGAATCTGCATAGTTGTGAGTAACCTAACCTTTATCCGTTTTGCTAATCTTCGAATCTGCATTATTTATTAATTATCAGTTTAATTTATTCATTGACTTTTTATGCTTTATTATTATGAAGACTTGCATAATAAATAAAATTAGTTTTATTTATTAAACACATGTACTCACAAACTTTTTCCTTTCTATGTTTCAAATCATTACGTTTGTTTCAGTTAATCTAAAGTTGCACACTAGTAAAACTAATTTTACGCTTGTTAATATTGTCCTACCTTAGTATAGTCATAGTGCAATTCTATAAAAAATCGACTACAAGATATTTTGTTTTCAATCAATTTACAAGAAGTTGCTCCCAACTTTAATTTATATGTAAAACATTATTGCCGAATGTGGATTAAACTCATACATCTATATTATCTTCTACTATATATATAAAGCTGAAAAAAACAGAGACACCACATTAATCATAAAATATTATAAATTCCCATGTTAATAAAAAAAACTAGAAATGCTCGTGTTAATTAGAGAAAAAAGGAAAGCAATCGACACCCCAATCGGATTATAACGATTTACATTAAAATGAAGAGAGATCTACGCAATTGATTATAGTGGATTGGATTATAGATTAAAAAATATTTCATACCAGTTACAATTGGATTTAAAAAGATTTCATACCGGCTATAATTGTAAAGATTTCATACCGGCTGTCTTGTTAGTGCCGACCACCCAGCAGCATTGTTCTGTCGTCGGGATTTTGGCCATCGACATTGAGTTTCTGGCTGTCCACACTGATTTTGTTTCCTGTAGTGATTGGTATGTGTGCGTGTATATGACCCTCTTTGATTTGCGTTTGTGGTTTGGTTTTGGTTGTAGTTGAAGGATCTTTAAAAATAGATGTGAAAAGGCTAAAAAAATCATTTAGAAATATTTTTGAGATCTTTGAAAAAATGGCAGCGAGGTTCTGAAAATTATTACAGAATATTACAGTGAATGATCAATACAAAAGTAATAAATTTTGTAAATTAAACTAGAACCGTCACAGAACCACGGATCACATATATTTATGGATGATATAAGTGATTTTTGGAAAAGAAAAGAAGAAGAAAAGGAAACGAAAGAAAAGAAATAAGAAAAGGAAAAAGAGTACACGTGATTAAGGAAGATGATCACAGTCTGTGGTGATTAAGTAGGTGATTCGTGTGTGCAGTGTATGTATACACATGCATGTTTGTGTGGGCTGTGCGTAGTGTGTGTGTGCAGTCACGCATGCATGCGAGGGTCAGTGTATGTGTGTGTGTGTGCAAGTGTGTGTGTGGATATGATGCATGCGGTAGCGTCTGTGAGCAATGACCGTCTTGAGGTGGCGGCGGCTCAATGGCAGCCACCGGGTGGCGGCGACTTCAGTGGCGGCGGCCGATGGCGGCGACCATCCGGTGTGGCGGGCCGGGGATATTTTGTAATTTTCTTTTTAGATTATTTTATTAATTTTCTATTTAACTGTTGATTATTTCGGGTATTTTTCCTCCCGAAAAACCCTTTTTTTTCAATCTAACCTAGAGTCCGCTCGGGAAAAATACCGAAATAATCAGCAGTTAAATAAAAATTAATAAAATAATCCATCAGAAAAGGAAATTACGAAAATATCCTCGTCCCGCCATTTCGGCGGCGGCCACGGCACGGCCACTGAAGTTGCCGCCACTCGGACGGCCGAAGAAGTTGCCGCCACCCGGTGGTGGCCTGAAGTCGCCGCCACCCGGACGGCCAGCAACTTCACCGCCGCCACCCGGTGGCCGCGCCCACCGTCCCCTAATTAACCGGACGTTGCGCGACTATTTTTACGGAGATGCACCGTGCCAATGCAAGGAATTTTGTAAGCATGCACACATGCGACCATTTGCGAACCACAATAACATTGCCAATAGAGTCGCCAATCTTTGGCGAGGTTATAACTCGAAATCTCCGTATAAACCGTCATGAATACAAACTTGTTCTACGGTGTTAGGCCATGTCGGGTTCCAAATAGTTCAATGTACGTATACAACACGTGGCATCGACAAATCGTCGGCTTGGACGTACTATGTTAATAAGGCAATAGAAGAGGGTACCACTTAGGTGTGTACGTCTTTGCTGAGGCAAGACAATCGGAGGCGGGCCTAGCAACACCGTAGAAGAGAGTGCACATGAGGAAGTGCTTGGGAAGGGTATGCGGAGGACCCAATTGGTAGTATGGCATCGCCCGGTGTCGAGGCATTCGGCATGGGCACGGATCCGGATATCTCAATGGAGGAAGGAGAGATAGATGCACATGCGTTAGGGGATGATTTTGATGAAGGGGGTGAAGACGATGTCGAAGAAGAGGACGACCCGATGCCCGCCATAGCGTATTATCGCGCTCTGGATGCTTCGAATTGGGTGATCGGGGATCACTCGAATATTTCGAGATGGGGGTATATGCATAATGACATAACAATGGGTCAAGAGTTTAGCACGAAGGATGAGGTCATACACTTCATCAAGAACTTTGGTGTCACAACACGTATGAGCACTCCGTGGCACGGTTCGGACCGGCCGTGTCGAGGTGAAGTGCGTGAAGAAGTCGGAGTGCTCATTCCATGTTCGCCCATCACCCAAAATATGAGCACCACTTCATAATCGATGAGGTACGAGCCGCTGCGATGTGCGGAGGAGTTGGTACGCAATATTAGCGATAATGTGGACTCGAAGTTCATAGCGCAGATGTTGCTAACTGCTATTCAAGCCGATATCTCAATGAAACCACACTCCATATCGCGAAAGGGATACCCCGATCCGAGAAGAATCAGTGCACCGCATAACCGAGTCACCACCTCCTCCAGTATCTGCTGCTCCTGCGAGATCACAGTCCATGGACGGCGTACACCACCGGTTCGAGTTCCGCGCCGACAATCTCAACCTCCCGAGCCTCTACATCGACACCCTTCCAACACAGCGCCCACCATTCTTCAACTCCACCGGGCCAGTCACGAGGAGGATTGATATTAACGTGCGCCGTCTTGAAACCCACGATGACTATCGCGACACAAGATACCCAATTTGATGCAAATTGGGCAAACATGGGAGGATCAACGCTAGATAGTGCATTTGCATCCAACCTTAGCTTTCAAGATATCTTGGGCGGATGCAACATTCCTATACCGAGATCCGACACACTGGGGTCTAATCGGCAAACTCCCATGGGGTCCTTCAAATTTGCAACACGGAAGCAAACCCCTATCACGGTCCCTCCACAGGTTGTGCACGCCAAGCCACCCCTTATGAACAAAGCATGATGGGGTTTTCCATATTTTGGTGGAGTCTGCGTCGCCATAAGTTCACAAACAGGTATATCCCAACCGCGACCAAACCGATGATCAAATTCGGTTTGGACCTTCTCGAGTCACTGGACAGTCGACGCATCCACCTGACCATTACACCCCAAGTGCATACACGACAAGGGGTCGTCGGCGCTAAGTGTAATAATGTAATTGATGGACTTATGTTATTATGTGCATTCGGCGGTTTGGCCATGAAATTATTCTCCATACAATTATTAACATTGCATTGACCATTATGGCGATTAGTGACGTTGCATTTACTACTACTTCGCACTTACCACTTGCCGTTAACAAGTCTATGCACGACACGTCTATTCACATGACAAGATTCACTTTACGTGTATTTAATGTTTTTATTTATCTCATAGCTTCTAACTTTACAAAATTTAGTTTGCCGTACAAACGACTATTAACACTTGCTAAAATTTTAAATTTGCAATTTTGTAAAATTACATACAATTTTGAGTTTTAAAATGTATATTCACATGCTTATACATGTATCAAATTTTACTTACCATATATTTATCATATATATTAAAATTATAGGGAGAAGCTATCCGGTCACATGTGTATACAAATATATCTATATTATACATATATTATAATGTATATATGCCATATGCTATCCGGTCACATGTATATATAAATATACGCCACGTACATGCAACGTGGCATGGGAGAAGGTCCAGGTCGCTGTGGTCTTCGTCTCGGTCAGTCAACGGAAGCAAATTGAGCGGAAGGTGCAGCGAGAAGCGTGTGCGTGTGTGATCGTGGTTCATGTCATTGTCATCTTACGAGCTCATCTGATTGAAAAAAATTGTGGGAGGCTTTCTTCGAACGAAACCTACCTCCCAACGTAAATTATTTTAGACATGCCATTTTACTAATCAATTATCAATAAAATTACACGCCACCTACTACATATTTTTGGACAACTATAATAATTTAGTATATATTTATCATATATTTATATTAAAATATAATATTAGTAAAATGGGGCAGTATACATATTAAACACATGCATACATATATTATATACATATACATAGCACATGCAATACCAAAAGCGGGCAGGAACATGCATACACTGGGTGGCGGTGAATGCGTCATTCCCGGTGGCGGCAATGGCCAGCCACCGGGTGGCGGCAAATCACCGCAATGACCATGCTCGATGGCGGCGCCACCGGGGTGGCGGGACCGAGGATATTTTCGTAATTTCCTTTTACAGTGGATTATTCTATTAATTTTCTATTTTACTGTTGATTATTTCGGGTATTTTTCCCCAGCTCTGATACCACTTGTTAGCAAAATATAGCAAACAAAAGATCGAATACGAGACAAGATTTTACGTAGAAAACTCTTACGGAAAAAAACCACGGGCGCCAACCGGCAAAATCCACTATATCATGAGAGTATAAACGCAGAGGAATAACAATGGGTCGTCTTCTCTCCCGTGCGGAGGTATATATAGGATGAACAAAACTGATTGCAGTCAAATACGGAAAACAAATCCATTAATCATCATGACTGAACCATGGACCATCTAGACGTCCTCACAAGACTCACGTTAAAATTCAGATCATATTTCAACAAATATAGAGGCTCGGAGAGAACTTCTAAATTTAGATAATGACATAGAGACTCAAACGCTCAAACCTGAGTCTCTAAATATGAAGTTTCTAATATAGAGAAGATATCTGTTAAGGATTATGTTGGCAATGCTCTTAGCATCCTTGTGAGAGTAGAAGGATAAGGAAGCTTCCAACAGCATAGAACACCCATCTCCACAACCAGAACACTGCATGTTTGCAGCAATGTTACACTATAATATGTACAATGTTACTTCATGGAACACAACATATGGTTTCCTTTCCTCACACAATCAAGCTTGTATACAACATACACATGGCCGGCAAGCCTTTTCCTGTCCTGCCTCGTAAGAAACAGAAACCTAAGAGAATGGAATGGAGGGGGAAAACACTGATGATCTTGATACATGAGGTTGCTACTGTTTATGATTGGCAACTTGGCTTCTTATCTATTCTATTCTCATTCAATGCCATACCACCTGCCTCATGAAAGCATCCCCGAAAAGGATCCAGTTCCAGTGCCCTTTCTTGCACTGGGGCGACATCAATTTTTTGTTTTGTTTCGTGTTGCAGCAAAGCAGCTTAGCCTTGCAGGATGACACAAAGCTGGACCGGATAGAGCGGAGTTCCCAAGGAACTCAACCAGTCACCAGTGTCCATCCACCTCTCTTTCTCCTGTCCTGTATATATGTGCTCTGTTGGAGCTCTCTCTCTAGGCCCTATATACTTCTTCTCTTCCTTTCTCCCAACCCAAAGCAAGCAGCAGATGCAGATGCAGATTGCAGGTGCATGCCCACCGCCAGACTGCCCTAGCCCCAGAGTCCAAACCCCAGCCCAGCTTTCCCATGGTCAAACTCCTATCATCCTGGCTTGCATTGCATAGGATAGGACCCATTCCTTTGGCCACACTTATTTACCAGCCCAAATGCCTTCAACACCATGCATAGAGTATCTAAATGTACATCCTTCTCTTTCTAGTGAAATTATACTAGCAGCAATAACACTATCATCATAGCCATAGCTACAATAAACCAGTGACAGTGAGTAGCACTAGTGGTCCACTGGTTCTCGGCTAATGAAGCTTCCTAATTAACCACCCTCCATAGCACTCAAATCGCCATATGCATGTACCTCTATCCAATGCAGCCGCAATGCCATTTTACTGGGACCAAGTAACCAACGGTGCTTAGATGTACCTTGAGGGCTTGTCACCTTGAAGGACTCTTCTCCATTCTTGCTATCAATATGGTAGTAGCTAGTGTATATATACATATGTATGTATGTAACTTGACCTGGCTTGTTGCATATACTCCAAATCGGTTTGCATCTAGTCTTTGCTGGTGACCCTGATTGGCATGCCTCTCTTGAGGCGCACGGTGGGGAAATTGACGATGTGGTCCTCCTCAGCTACCCACCTGCAATGCATCCATCAATTTCAATGTCATTATTGCCAACAAACAATGAGCCGAGATCCTATCATCTATCAAACCATCACGATGCTATGCATGAAAGGAACCTCTTGCGAACGATTGAGCAATGTTGGTGTGCATCCATTGCAAGCTGTTTCATTGCTTTGCAATGCCAACTTGCAATGGTGTTAAAAAATGCATTTGCACAGAAATAAACAACTTCCGATGCAAGTATGTTTTATTGATAGGTATGTATGTATGCATGTGCGCATACTTGATAGGTGCAACGATTTATGCGACCAAATGGCCAATGCATGCACGTATGAACCATTAAGGCCATGTTTGGAATCCAGGAATTCCATAAGGATGATGGAGGAATCATAGCTGAAATTCCTGCAAGTTTTTTTCCTTTGTTCCAAAACTAGAAGAGTTTGGAGTTGGATCATTTATGTTACTTTATAAAATTCATGGCGATATCATCTTGAATTTCTTCCGTAGCAATTGAAAAGTTTAGAGCTCCTCCTTAGTTCTTATGACAGTGTGTTGGGCACCACTCCAACTTCACCATTCTTTGCAAATCTGGCGGAGCGGTGCCAAATCAAGCCTTCTAGAAGTAGAAGAGCGTGGAGTAGTGGAATAGAGTGGCGGCTAGGGTTTGGTTGGCTCAAAGGCTAGGTAACTTTATATAGACACATAAGTTGGCCCATATCTCGGTTTTTTCCTTTTTTAAAAAAGAAGGTTCACATAGGTATAAACCCGCGTCCACACCCGAACTTGAACCCATAAGCCCTTATTCGGTCGAGTACCCATGGGCACCCAGATATATGGGGTTTTCCGGTCATCCCTAACAATATGGACGGATTAGCACCCATACCTATGGATTTTTTCTGCCATCTATAACAAATTGGCTTATGTGTGTGCGCTTATTTGATTATATCCATTTTGAAAATACAAACCATTTGGCTTATCGGGCCTTTTTGTAATATCAAAGTTTTTTTTTCAAAACTCTCAAAAACAAGTCTAACAAAATGGGCTAGCTTTGCCAAGCGTCTTATAAAAAATCTCAAATTCAACCATTAAGTAAATAAGAAAATAAGTCCAGACCATAAGCAAATAGGCTTGTGACCATCCAAACATCGTAGTCTTTCACAATTATGTTTTCCTAGATGTTTAGTCCATCGATATGAAAATAGGGAATAAATCCATATTACACCCTCAACTATAAAATAAGCCCATTATGTACCTCAAGCTATAAAACCGGTTATTTAAGACCCTCCCCCCCCCCGAAAAAAAAACATCAATATCAAGGTGCACAAGGACCATGAAGGACTGTTCATTTTTTTTTTGAGAAAAATGATTTTTTTTGTGATTTTGTTGAATTAATTAGAGAATTACAAACATATAAAATTTATTTTAAAAATTATGATCCTTACACGGCAAAGTGTCAGTAATCTTATTTAATATTTTTAAAGTTTTTAAAATAGCTAACTATACTGTGCAGCGACATGGACAAAATTGGCTATCGCATTATCAAAACCATGACCTTACCTAGCATGACATTGTAGTTTGAAATGTAGAGTGAACTTTCTTTTTATTACTATTGTTAAGGGGTGTAATATTATCTTATTTCTTAAAATAATATAACCAGATTTCTCATAATAAATATTTTAACCATGTTATAACCTTATGGTAGTGGTGTTCAGAGGAGGGTGGTGTGAGTATCCTTGTGGTATATAGCGTGAATGTCTGATGCCATTTTATACTGAATTCTCTCGTAGGTGGGTATATGACTAGCAGGATGTGCAGTCGGCCATACCCTGTGACGACGCCGATGTGCCGACTGACCGACTGGTCAAAGCATCAAACTGGATAGAAAGCGCATATTTTATTTGATTTCCTGGGATTCAGTTCAATCACGGACGGACACAGTGCATGTCCATCGAATCGATCTGGTCGACCCCATCTGGGCTGGGCTTCATGTCCCACAGCTTTCCACTGCCCTACTCTACTCTACTCTCTCCTCTACTGATCAGTAACCGTGCCACTGGCCGACATGAACCATGGACCAAGAGACTTGTTCAAAAGGTTGTCATGTTCTGCCTTAGGCCCGGTTCTTTTCAGCTTAACAGCTTAACGGTTTATCTATATTTTAAAAAGACATATGTTTTAAACTTTTTGAGTCTGTTTTTTTTGCTATTTTGAAGATAGATCCTAACGCTTTAAAAAGCAAGTCAAACGAAATGTATCCGAATCTCGAGACTACCTCGAGAAGCGTTTGAAATTTAGTTATTTCAGCCGTTCAGCTGTTCAGCCGTTAAGATCAGCTCAAAAGAACGGGGCCTAAGTTTGTTGTTTAGATTTATTTGATTATTAATTCAACGTTTTGACATTTTGTGCCACTTTCTAGTAATCTCAAATTCACGAGATAAACACTACAACTCTTCTCCGATTATTAGTTTTTGGGGTTTAAAGACATAATGAAAGCAGTTAATGAAAGCGGTCATAGTTGAGTTTCAACAGAATATAATCAAATAGTTTTAGCGCGGCAGAACATATATACTTGTGGATTTGCCTCTACCTAAGCTCCATCACACTACATGGCTACTTCCTACTTGCATGTTTAGTACAGTGCCTACCAGGAAGAGAGACGAACTCTGAAAAAACCCCGAGCCCAGGCCCCCGCGTCGTCCTGTGTTGGGCGACACAGGCGGCGCCCCAACCCACCTCCAAACCCACCACCGGAGCCCTAGCCCGCCGCAGCCGGCCATCCCTTCCCCTCCTCCTTTCCTCCTCCCTCCCTCCCCCTCCTCATTTCCTCCCTTTTCCTTCCTCCCGTTTCTCGCGCCCGTTGCTGGTCAAGGCCGGCGGCGTGAGGCCGGCCTCCGGCGACGAGGAGGCAGGTTCAGCGGCGGGCGGCGAGATCCGGCTGCGAGTGGCGGATCCGCCAGGCGCTGCGGCTGGTGCGGCTGCGCCAGCGTCAGCGATGCGGCGTGGCGCTGGCGCAAGACGGTCGGCGCGACCACTGGCGACGGTTCTGTGAGAGTCGACTATGGGCGCGACCTAAGCGCGCGCGGCGCGACCCTAAGCGGCGTCGGCGGCGCTGCCAATGGTAGCGGCGAACTGGCCGACACAGGGCAGCGGTAGAAGCGGCGGCAAGCTCGCACCTCCAGCGGTGGCGCGCGCCTCGCGGCGTCTTGGCGGTCGCGCCATGGCCGGCTTTCGCGGCGGCGCGCCGAAGTAACGGTTCGGGCGGCCATGGCCATGGGCGCGCGCTCGGCGGCGTCCTCGGTGGCTGCTGCGTCTCGTCGCTCCTCCCTCCGTTGTGGCTGGGCGCCCTCCTTCCCTCCTTGTGACCGGCGCCTTGGTGGCCGCTAGTAGGATCCGTGTCGGCTATGATGTCGCTCGCTAGATCTGGCACCACCTTGAAAGGTGCACCGGTGGTCGGAAGTGGCCAACACCTTGGTGGCCGTTCTTGGTGCTGCGTGGATTTGGTGCCGCGACGTCCTATTTCGGCAGTGCCCTTGGCAGTGCATCGGCGGCCGGGCGTCGTGGCAGTGTGAAGTGCGGCTCCCCTTCTTCTTCCTTGCCTTTGCGCGCTGTGGTGGAGCTTGTCGCTGATCTTCCTCTTTTTTCTTCCTTCTTCCCCTCCCCTTGGGCCGTCTCGGGTGACCGCTCTGGGGAGCCGCTCCGTTGGGGACCGGATCCGCAGGCAGGAGGCCCGGATCCGGCGTTGTTGGTCGGAGCGGTCGGAGCGGGTGTGCTCCAAGGTCGTGAGCTCGGTGGCCTCGTAGCTCGGCGAAGCTCGGCATCGGCTCTCCTTCTTCTTCCCCCTTCTCCTGAGCCCGCATCGATGGATGCCGCTTGGGGGGTCCGCTTTGGTAGTGATCGAAGTGGGTGGAGCAAATGGGCTCCAAGAGCGTGTGTCCGACGGCTCCTCGGCTCCTCCCGTGGTGGCGTGGTGGGCCGTCACTCGTCTTCGGGCGGCGCGGCGACCCCTATCTCTAGCCTAGTCCCATCCTCACCTCCTTGCCCTTCTCTCCCTGCGAGGTGCTCGGTGGTGTAAGTTGGCGCTTTCCAGGTTAGTGGCAGGGTTCGGCTTGTGCCGCTTGGGTGGCGTGGCGTCTGGCTTCCTTCGCTTTTCGTGCGCAGGCCATCAGGTGTGGTGGCCCCTCTCCGGCGACATTGACTGGCGACTTTGATCCGGCGACGTCCCCGTTCTCTGCCTCTTGGCCTGGTCCCGTCCCTGCCGTCGAGACCCTCCCTTTCTCCGAGGTGGCGAGGGCGGTTTCTTTCGCGTCGGGTGGCGGCGTACGTGCTCGCTCTCCGGCTATGCGTCTTCGGCTGGCGGCTCGGTTCTTCTAGTGCTTTCGACCTTCGGCGGACCCTGTCTTGTGCGCTAGTAGGACAGGTCTTGGGCGAAAGCCTTGCCCTTTCGGGCTGGTGTTGGTGTCACCTTTGGTGTCGTTCCCTCATTGGAGGCATCACCTTTCGGACCTTCCCTACTCTAGGTGAAAATCCTAGCGGTTCTACGATGGCGGCGGGTTCCCTGCGTCGCTATTTTGTTGGAGGCGTCGTGATCGCCGTTTTGCGCATTGGTTTTCGTTGGGTCTACTGCTTCAGGAGTCGCTCGTCGTTGTGTGAGTATTGATGGTGTTTCCCCTTCTGCCCCCTTGTATCTCTCTCCTCTTCGGTTTTTTGCCTTAGTGGCATCAGTGTGGCTGCATTCCTTCTTTCTTCTCTGTAGACGGTGTTCCCGACAGTGGCTGGAAGTGTGTCTGGTTTTGACCAGGATTGCAGCGGAGTGCTGTGGTTGTACCCCGTGTTTACACGGGTTTTGTATTTTATTTTCTTCTGCTATTCAATGAAATAGGACGACAGTTCTTCTACCCATCTTTCAAAAAAAAAAAAAACCAAGAAGAGAGACCGAAACTGACAAGAAGTAACGGTGATCAAAGTACTCATACATGCAGCGGTTGATCGGCAATTTGGCAATGATTGTGGGTAACTGCTAGTATATAGTAGTAGTACTTCATCAGTACATGGTGGTGCAAGTAGCTATAGCTAGGCACGTAGTGCGTCCAGTACTGATACTTCTACTCATGTATACACCGGACGGAGAAGTAGGGCAAGCGGCTGAGGCTCGTGCAGTGCAGACGTACAGTACGCAGGCGTGGCAGGGGCGGCTGTGCTGGCACGTGCCACTGCTGGCGCTGTAGCAGCACACGTGCTCCACTGCGTCCCGTCTCAACCCCCCGCTGCACGCGTGCACGCATGCTGTGTGCTAGCGGTATATATATGTGTACATGCAGGTGTAGCCTAAGCCCTGGGCTGGCTGAGGCCGTACACGTATGAGTTGGTGGTACTTGGCATGTGCGCGCACGTGTGGCCCCACGCGCGAACACCCCCCACCCCCCATGCCCTACCGTGGGGGTCCTTGGCCTGGACGGCTGGACCTCCCTACCAATCTGCCTGCCTGCCTGCTGCCTCTACTGTGCTGTACTGTGCTGTACTACTCTACTGTCAAAGTTTGAAGATCCAAACCTTCACACATTGTTAGGCCCATCCCATTCATTTCTTTTTGCCAAGAGTTTGGTAGCATGAGCATGACCTATCTGTGAGTGAATATGCATGTATGGTGATAAATTTCTCTGCGTTAGATTGACCTAAGATGAGCATATATGCATGGACATGGGTGCGATGCAGAAGCAAAGCAAAGCTCGAGCTAGGCTGAGAGGAGGACATATGTTGGTGAGAGTGATGTGATCATCTATGACATTGCCAGCTATGCAATGGAGGATGGAGAGATGGAGGAGCAAGTGTTATCTGTTGCACGGATGAGTTCATGAGATTGATGTCCATACCTGAAGCTGGTGACCAAGTGGTGGAGAAAGATGGAAGCTTCCAGCCTGGCCAGATCCAGGCCTGGGCACAGCCTCTGCCCACCACCAAAAGGAGTGAAGCTGCTGGTGCTCATGTCCTTCTCCTGTTAATTCATTTCTTGACCGATTAGAACACATTATTAGGTTCCCCAAATCAAATCACAATGATAAGCTTAATTCGCAAGTAGCCCGGCACCATCATCTGCCTAGATTGATAGCATCACATAGTACACAAGTGTGCATGAGTGAAAATGTGTAGGTTCATTTCCTCAATAGGCAGCTTAAAGTTTCAGTTGAGAAAGGTTTATGCACTCTGTTAATTTCTGCCATACTAGGTCTATAGTACAAGGGAATTTCATTACTATGGTGGAGCTTATCCTATTGTAGGAGCAAAGCCACATGGTAAAAGAGTCCCACAAACCCCACTCATCAAATCCCTTTTGTGTTGGTGTTGCCTAAAGGAGTAGCAACTGGATGAACATCTCTACCAAATGTGGGTCTCATTCTTACCTTCCACCTCCATGGGTTGAACTTGTAGGGTTCATCATAGAGTGCATCATCGAGGTGGACCGACCGGAAGTACACGAACACACACCACCCCTTGGGGATGAGGTGCCCCTTTACCTCGACGTCCCGCACCGCCTTCCGCATGATCCCACTGATAATGTTGCCCATACGCAGTGTCTCGGTTATCACCTACATTCAAATGTTCCATTCATGCTGAGTCCGGAATAATAGAAGTGCAGGGATCCCAAGTCATCTGAGACTGCCACTAGCATTGAGATTTAGAAATGCACATCATGGGGCTAATTTACTTATACTTACATGTTGTGTGAACGACAAGGACATATAGTCAGTCCATTGCAAAGTCTCACCCATGTCAGTCTTTCGCCTCTTGAGCTGCATGTTCTCCTCCTGGTACCATTACAGTGTGGTTGGTGTCACTAATCATTGTTGCAGACAAATGATTACTGAGCTCAATTTTTCTTTTTTATCGCAGAAAAATGAATATACCTAGCAAGGCATGTTCTATAACAGTCACAGGCACGCATATGTTTCAATGAATTCATTGTTCACATGGCATCAAAACAAAAACAGTGCTGTAAATGGATGCTACTCCTTCCGTTCAAAATTATAGTTAACTGTTGACTTTTGAACATGCCTTTTGACCATTCGTCTTATTCAAAAATATAAGTCATACTTAAAGTATGTTTAATGATAAAAAAAAAATCACAACAAAATAAATAATATTTACATATATTTTTTTAATAAGACAAATGGTTAAATAGAATATTCAAAACTCAACAGTGAACTACAATCTAGAACAGAGGAAGTAGTAAATGACATAATGCTGTCTAAGTAATAAGGCATGGTACCTAGGGAGTATTGTCGTTGTGTTCCAATTTCCACCACATAAATAAAGAAATTTTTACAGCTTTATTTTTGCCAACAGATAGCCTCTATCTAAGATTTTTCTATAATATTTTAAGAAACTGGTTGATTACTAACTGTGCTACATTATGCAACTTAGTTTTTTTAAAAGCATGAAAATTAACCGCACCAGTTGTACACATGTTTATATTTAGGTGTTCATCACCATCAAATGCACTACCTGGGGTCCTAGGCTAATTAGCCTTGCCATCGCATCACCAAGTGCCAAAAGATAGGTAAAAGAATTAGGTGGCACGACAATGTCCACATAAAGCGATGACATACACAATGACACGACCAAGTAGATGGCACATCATGATACAAAATTTTCTCTAGTGAGGTGGTCATTCATTTTAATGACAAGTGTGTACCTGACATTAACAGTGGTGTATGCATGACTTTTTTGCAAAAATTGGGACAGATTTTCTTAGGCACATAGATGACAACAGAAATAAGATGCTAACAAGAAAGGCATGGACCAAGCTTGGCACCATCCTTTATCTGATGACACATGATACCTTCTACACACATACTCTGCATAATTCTATAATCTGGTTTTGTTTGGGACAGATCCTCTGCCATTAAGGAACTGTGTAGATCGTACAGTGTACACAAATTTGACTTTTGGACTGACTTAGATCCAGAGTTCCACATCCACTTTATTGCCTGAGTTAACAAGAGAGGGTCTCGTCTCTACGTTTGTTTGGCTAAAATTGCAGCTCGACCTAACCATGGTATATATGCACGCACTATCTACTGAATATCAATTTAAGTGCTTGTTGTCATCAAATGCCATGTATATTATTTACCCATCTGAAAGTTCAATCTGCAGGAGTTCTCCCTAAAAGTTTGCACAGGCATTATGCTTACCTCCAGCTGTTGCAGAGCCAGGGGGCACTCGCTGAGGAACTTGATGGCGAGCGTGATAAGCACCGGCACAGAGTCCTCGGCCGGGATCATGAGGTCGATCATGTTGTCCGATATCAGCTCGTCGGTGAGCTCATCGCTGCCATCGCTTATCAGCACATCGATGGCGTCCCGCGGCGGCGCGCACCGCGCCTCGCCGTCGAAGACCCTCCTCCTGCGCCTCCTCTTCTCCTGTATGATGCTCTGTATCAGCCTCGCCATCCTCTTCTTGGCCTGGCGACAGCACAGGTACACCAGGGACAGGAGCGTGTGATACAAGTAGAAACAAGGAAGAAATGTTTATAATCTTGATAGTGTTGGCACAATGTTGCTGATGCTGATGCTGATGCTGATGCCCTGCCCTCCAGCCTGAATGCCACAGATGCAGTCTCATGCATGGGAGGGCAGGGAAAGGTCAATGCCAATTGCCAAGTGTGTGCATGGATAGATGTGAGAGAGTGAGAGTACCTGGAGGGATCTATAGAGCCTAGTCCCTGGCAGCTTAATGGGAAGGGACATGAGGCCGACAATGAATTCCTGGAATTGCTGCTTGAGCTGCTGCATCTCCGGCCCTGCCTCCAGCCCGATCAGACCCCTCACCAGGATTTGAAACACCATCTGCCACGACACAATTCATTCATTGCTCAGTGCCAGTGGAGGAGTGCCAGCCACACACCCCCTCTTGTGAAATTTGCAAGACAACCAAAACGTTCACCTGGAATACCCTGCCCATATATGTAATAAGAGTAAAATGCACTGGCGGCCCTCGAACTTGGCAGGGGGTGTCATCCCGGTCCCCGAACTTAGAAAACCAAATTGTTCGGTCCCTCGAACTTGGCACGGGTGTCATCCTGGCCCCGAACTCGAAACCAACTATTCGTGTCCCTGAACTTGCACAGGGTGTCATCTAGATCCCCAAACTCAAAAAATTTAGAAAAATCATTAAAAATGTAAAAAAGAAAAACATATAAATTTTAGAAAGTCATTAAAACATTCAAAAAAAGTATACAATATTTACAGATATCATAAAAAGCAGAAAAATCTTATAAAACTATGGGAAGATCATAAAAGCATAAAATCATAAAAAATTGAATGAAAAATCTTTTATGATCTTTCAAGATTTTTCATTCAAAATCATAAAATCTCGCTACGATTTTCATAAAAATGTTATTAGTTCAAAAGATCATTTTCTTTAAAATGATCTTTTAAAATGATCTTTATGAAAGATCATTTTGCTTTTACTCTTAAAACATTAGAAAATATACAAAAAATTTTAGAAAATACAAAATATACTCTTAAAATATGTTTTTTGTTATTTTTATATTTTTAATGATTGTTTTCTAAATTTTTTTCAGTTTGGGAACCTGGATGACACCCCATGCCAAGTTTAGGGACTAGATGATACCGTCTTGCAAGTTCAGGGACCGAATAGTTTGGTTTAAGTTCGGGACCGGATGACACCGTCTTGAGTTCGAGGACCGAACAATGATTTTCAAGTTCGGGGCGGGATGACACTTCTGCCAAGTTCGAGGCCACGCAAGATTTTACTCTATGTAATAATGTATGCAAGTGCTTCTCCGTGGAGCCGTCACAAGCGGTCTAGCCGCACCAACCGTCTCTAAAGCACAGCATGACCATGTTTATGTCACCGCTCCGTTGACGGTCGGTGTAGATAGACTGCTTGCAACGATTTCACCGATAAACACAATCTCTCATTATTACTGCTAGGGTTCTAAAGAGTTCTCTCTCTGTTGAAAGGGAATGTGAGCCGAGCCTTGCATGATGGTAATCTAACAACCAGATCCTTGGGGGTGGGCCCCACTGAGGGTGGGGTGGGGTGGGGATGGAGCCGAACCGGGGGAGGACTAGGAGAGAACGTAAAGGTAGGTACCAGCAAGAGCAACGCCAAGATACCACACACACCGGCACAGGCAGAGCCACAGTCACAGTCACGGCCACAGTCACAGTCTCTCTCTAGCACACGCACACGGGGATGAGTTGATGAGAGAGAGGGGAGGGGGAGGGGAGGGCCCCACACCTTTTGGGCCTTCCGTTCCCGGCCTTCCATACTCGCTTCCATGTGGTGACACGGCCGCGCACGTGTGCACGCCACCGGTCTCCGCCTTGGTGTGTGCGCCATACGGCTACGACGCGAGCGGCATGGCCATGGCCATGGCAATAGCGACCCAATTCTATCCCTCCGGCCATGGCCATGGGGGAGGGAGGCGTGTGAAATGAATCGAGGACGCCGGAGGAATAACCCCGGCGGCCGGAGATGCAGGGGAAGGAGGACAGGGGGATGTATGGATGCGGCGGCGTGGGGCGGGGGGAGGTGGTGCGTACCGCCTTGGCGTGGTCCTGGATGCGGAGGGGCGCGGCGGGGCCGTGGGCGCGCCAGGCTGCGGCGGCGGTGGCGAGGCGGCGCTGCATGTCGGCGGTGACCTGCGCCTTGAGCTGCGGCGACTTGAAGAAGGCGCCGATGAGGCCGTGCACGCGGCGCTGCAGGGTGCCGTTGATGAGGAGGATGGACGACTTGCCCATCAGCTCCGTCAGCGACCGCGGGTACCACGGCACGAACGCCCGCGCGTCGCTCTGCAACACGAACCGGCTCACCTCCGCGTCCGCCGTCACCACCGTCGCCGCCCCGAACAGGTGCGACCGGAACACCGCGCCGCCGTACCTGCATGCACCGCCATCAACGCCGGTTACCGCCGCCGCTGCCATGGCGCCACAGGCGTTCGACGAGGCAGAGGAGTCTCGGAGGTGAGCTTACAGGAGGCGCCGCTTGTCGACGAAGGCCTCGGGGCGGGGCGAGTAGGCGCAGGAGACGAAGTCCAGCGTCTCGCCGACCAGCGGCCACCCGAAGCTGCCGGGGGGGAGCTGCGCCTGCGCGGCGCCGCCCTTCTTCCTCGCCCGCCTCCCGGGCCTCGCCATGGCCGGCAGCAGCCTGCACGAGAGCACCCACAGCACGGCGGCTGCGCCCGCCAGGAGCGCCACCGCCGCCGCCGCCGCCACCGGCCACGAAGCAGCATCGACGGTCGTCGACATGGTGGCTCACCGCTCACCCGCGACAGAGAGAGCGAGAGGCACTTGGGTTGTGCGTTGCTGAGTTGCGACTTGCGAGCGAGTGGGAGAATGAAGTGGGAAGGGATGGAATTGGCAAGTGCAAAGTACACGGGGGGAAGCGAAGGAGAAGAAGAGAAAGGAAGGCGAGGGAAATTTTATTATTCCATTCTGTTTCCATTGTTTATAGGGGCGACTAGGGGACGGTATTCTGTCGGGGCCCAACCCTACGGGATAGCCTCCCACTCCCACCTCTTCTCCCCGCGCCCGCGCCCCCCCCCACACGCCGCCCGCCTTCTTCCACGGATCCGCCGCCAGCCTCCTCCTGCCACCAGATCCGCCCGCCTCCTCGCTCATGCCCTCCACCTCCCTGCCACCTCCACCACCTCGCACCGGCCTCTCGCCTCCTGCCTCAACGCCGTGCCACCTCGCCCACCCTAACGGACGGGGCGGCGTGGTCCTCGCCACCGCCGCCTCTAACGAACCCCACCCACCGCCGATCCGTTGCCTCCCCGACCTCCCTCTACACCCGGAGGAATCCAAATATTTCCTAACCCGAACCCTAACCCAGCGACGGCGAGGTCGACGGCGGCGACGGCGAGGGCGGCGAGGTCGACTGCGTCGAGGTAGGCCTCCTCCTCCTCTGCACAGCGCGCGCGCAGGGAAGGGGAGTTGGGCGCGGGTGATTGGACATGTGTTGCTAGGGGGGCAATCCCGTCCGGGACGGGATCCCGTTGTGAGGAATTCCTGTTGTTTATTTCTTTGTGGGTTTTTTTTTCTTTAGTGTATAGTCCCCACGTCTATGATTGTGTATCGTAGCACAGTGGTACTGCTTAGTTATATTTTTCTTCTGTATTATGTTTTTTTTGGTGGGTGGACCGAGAAAAATCGAGGGGAAATCCATCCCAAGCCCCAGCCCGGTGATGAACGATGATGGCCGATGCTCACCTCCTCGTGTGCATGAGGGGGCCCATGCCCATAAAAGGCAGAGGTGGGGATGGGAAACTTTTTTTTAAAAAAAACGAAAAATTAAAGAGACAAGCTGTTCATGAAAATGCTTGTTAATTTCATGAGAATGACATGGTGTTCCGCACGTTTGTATGAAGTAAAATTATTCGTGTTTATTTTTAATTTTGATATGAACTATTATTTCTATTTTTTTAGTTTAGATTTGCTTGCCTTTTGTTTTTTTATTGTAACCAATATGAACTCTCTTTTATTCTGATATAGACTCTTATTTCTACTATTTTTGTAAAAATTTATATTATTGTTTAGTTATAACTGATATGAACTCTCTTTTAATCAAGCCTGAGAGCATTGCCATGGTATAAACAACAGATATATAACACTCATCGATGTCATCTAGAGACATAGTAATAGGCGGCCTGTACAAAACAGACTATAAATTAGTAAATAGTCTATATCTCTCTCCTCTATACAAGTAAAATGCTGAGTTGGCGTCTTTATAACTAGCTGACTAAGTACCATTGAAGATGTCCTTAGCAAGGTTTGAGGCCTCGAGCATAGAAAAAACATTTCTCTTTTAGTACGAAATTGATGCAAACAATGTCTGAGGCCCAGTTCTTTTCAGCTTAACGGCTTAACAGCTTAACGACTTATCTACGCTTTGAGTTTTTGAGTCCGTTTTTTCATGTTTTGAAGGTAGGATCTAACGCTTTAAAAAGCAAGTCAAACGAAATATATCCGAATCTCGAGACTACCTCGAGAAGCTCTCGAAGTTCAGTCATTTCACTGCTCAAATTGATCGGTGTTCGGATCAAATTTCAAAAGAACAGGGCCTGAATATTTAGTTTGATCTCCTTTTTAAGTCTCGTTAGTTCCTATCGTTGTTCTTTTCCTTCCATTCTCTACTTGTAACATTGGGATTTTTTTCATATCATGCATTCTAGAATTAGGAAAAAAAGATTTGAAACACAAACTTAGACTTAAAAGGTGCCCTTAATAGATTCATTAAAGAATATTTAGTTCTTAGAATCAAATTATTCGTGCTAATGTTGATAAGGACCATGATGGGAACAGATGATGCTTTAATAGAAGTTCAGATACATGCTTAGAGCATGTACAATGATACACATCAGTTGTCTCTAAACCATCTATAAGGTTTGCCATGTATGATAGATAATGATGCGCATAGAGAGTTGAGCCGTCTCCAATGCAAGAGATGACTCTACACGGGAATTAAGAAAGCTTATGTGTGATTAAGTGTCTAAAAAAATATGCAGTTGTTTAACTATAAGCCATCTCTACCATTGTATGAGTTATATGTAAGTCATCTTTATAAGTGACATGGCAATGGTTAGAGATGACTGTTCTCTCAACCATCGTACATGCTTTTAGAGCCTATTTGGCAACAAAGTATTTTCATAATTTCGAGGTAAAACCATGGTTTTTGATAATACCATGGTATTTTAGCAATAAGGTGTTTCGAAGCAACCTTAAAAACTATTTTGAAAACCATGGTATTGGCAATACCATGATATTTTTAGAGTATTGTAGACTCCACTCCAACCCAAAGTTTTCTCACTTGTGCTAGCAAACCATGGTATTGAAAAATCATAGTATTTTATGGCTATAGCAAAACACAAACCATAGTATTACAAAACCATAGTTTTAAAAACTTTGTTTTAAATACAATATTTCTCAAATTTAGAGTATTATTTTGTAGTTGGCACTGAGGCCTTAAATTCACATATATGATCCTATCTACTACTACTATTATCTGCTATCCATAGATGACACGCGGCGCGATCGAACGGCCAGGCTTTTTCAGGTGACGTGGCCATTGCGGGGGAGAGTAGCGCTACACGCTGTATAGAAGCGCAGCAAATACGTTCCTTCTATAGCTAGTGATTGATGTTGTAAATAAAGATGCTCTTTAGAGCATCCACATCTGCTACTCTATCCCCACCCTCTATTTCACTATTAGAGTGTCCCTTTATCCTTCCCTCTAAATTTCCTTCAGACTTTATACTGCATTCTAAAAGATTTCTTTCTGACATCAGACATTTTATCCAGCGCTACAGTATTATAGAGTATCTGCTACGGACGCTCTTACACGCTGATGCAGCGGCTAGAACCGAGTGTTTTGAGAAGGCCCATCTCGAGTATTGGATTTGTCGGTCAACCCGAGGGCGCAGCGGCAGCACATTGATTGATCAGTCCACTCCACAGTCCACACCGAGAGCCTTTTAAAAAGTTTTTTGGCCACGCGAGGTGAGACGACCCAGGTTATAGATGAGCATAGAAAATACTCGTAGCAAAAAGAATCCAAGAGTAGAGTGGTAGTGGCAACAGCAGCCAGCAACACTCCTAGCTAGCTAGTTAGCTAGCTCAGCTCGTGCACACGCTCGGCTTGAAAGGCCTTGGGAATGCAGCGCTGCTATCGGTGCACATCAATGTCTGCCGCTAACCCAAAAAAAAAAAAAAAAAAAAGAAGAAAGAAAGAGAGGATTTTTAGCTTTTCTTTTGTTGAAGCAACCAAAGATCAACAATCCGCCCGCAGCTCTGTTTAACCTTAGAGCATGTACAATGATAAACATCAGCACATAAGGCCTTATTTGAAAGTGAAGTTTTTTAAAACCATGGTTTAATTTGTGTTTTGCTATGATCATAAAAAACCATAATTTTGAAAACCATTGTTTGTTAGCACAAATAAGAAAACTTTGATGCAGAGTGGAGTCTACAAAACTTTAAAAAAAAACCATAGTTTTGCCAAAACCATGGTTTTCCAAACAAAGTTTTTAGAGTTGCTTCCAAACACTTCATGATCTCAAAATTATGGTTTTCTTAAAAACTATGGTTTTACATAGAAATTACAAAATAACTTCACTTCTAAACAGGACCTAAGGTTTGCTATTTAGGATGAATAATGACGTGGAGGAAAGAGAGTGCACATAGAGAGTTGAGCCGTCTTCAATGTAAGAGATGACTCTACGTGTGAATTAAGAAATCTATGTGTGATTTAAGTGGCATAAAAAATTATGCAGCTGTCTCTAAACCATCTCTGTCATTGTATGAGTTGTTTTAAATCATCTCTATAACTGACATGGCAATGGTTAGATATGGTTGTTGTCTCAACCATTGTACATGCCCTTGTAAAAACGGATTGTTCAGATGCTTTGCAGCTGCCGCTCAAGCTCAGGCGAGTTGCCACGCGCATTGCCGGCGCTACACACGTCTGATCCCCACTGCCACAGTTGCCAACTCGCCATTGCCGATCACCAGGTGATCCATAGAAGTCTTTCCCGGGGTTCTTTAATTTAGGCATGAATCATGATCAACGATGGAGAGCGCTAGAATTCCTGGCAAACAAACAGCAAGGGTTAAGAGAGTTCTTTTTGGATTTTTTTTGAAAAGTAAATACCAACTGATTAGCCTGTGTGTGTCTTGCGGGTTGTAATCTAGCGTTTGTTTCCACACTCGCAATGGACCCTTGTGGTGCCCGTTTCTTTAATTGTATTATCGAGATTTTTTTTTTGAGCGCAAATTATCGAGATTTTTTTAATGCAGAATATTAAGTAGGCTGCCGACTCATATAAGAATATAGAATGGGAGAAAAAAAAAAAAGGAGAGGCAGGATGGCAGTTTGTCAGTCCACACTTCAGTAGATATGTAAAAAGAATTTCATTTAAACCCTTGCCATCGTAAGATGCATATGCCTTTTATCCCCGGAAGCTATTGTCAAACCACATGTACTTGATTTTTTTTAGTCCGAATTGAGAGAGGCCTAGGATACAAAACAGAGGCAACATATCCTACGCAGGGGTTCCATAAAAACCTACTATACGTCAGCTACCGGAAGTCATAAAAAATTTTAAAAATTTTTATATATGTTCTAATAAACTTGTTCCAACTATGTATAAAATTTGAAGATCAAATTCATTCTATAAAATAGTTTTCTATTTTTTATAACGTTTAATATTATAGCAACCAATGAAGAACCTCTACAATTTTTTTTAAGAGTTTTTCATAACTTTTGCTAGTTGGTGCACATAGGTTTACATAGGATATGTTGCCTAAAACATAGAGCTAAGTTTGTGAATGTCCGGCACAAAACCAAGTACAAATGTATGAGTTGGCTTTACAATTGATTGCATCTTTCATCTATGAACTGTATTAGAAAATAAAACGAGCACGCCTACAAAGAATCTCATCTCATGCAATAAACATTACACTTTAAAGCGATCAAAAGAGCACCAAAATCGTAAAGAAACGACTGGAACTACTGGGGTGAATCATTGCGCAGTTCAATTCAACATCTTTCGGCCGGATTTATTTTTAAGATCAAACTTTACCTACTAAACTTTCCTTCGGCTCTTGATTTTTTAACGTCTGCTGTCGGAGTTAGCTTCGAGTTCATTGTTGCATAAGGAGAACGCAAGACTAGGAGCAACCTTTAGGCAGCTTCCTTCTGATAACGACCGCTGTATTAGCTACTAGCACCAAATACAACAAGTCATACAAAAAATACCCGGCTCTCGAGTTCACCTCGAAAAGCTCTTCAAGTTAGGAGATAAATTAAATAAGATAAATCCGAAAAAACAGTACCTAAGAAAATAGAAATACAACATAACACAATAAAGCAAACATCATTATCATAAGTTTCACACTGCATCATACTCCATGATATTTAACGATACTTGCTACATCCACCAGGTGTCCCTCGGGGCTCCTATATGCGCTCCCAACATAAATTAAACATAAATTAAATCAAATGAAAATTTGTTATTTTTGTATAAGCCAAATGGTGTAACACCCCGTAGTCATTTTATAGGGTTTTAAATAGTTATTTTTAGAGCTCGTAAAATAATTTTCTCATAATTTTTTTTATTTCTTTAAGACGTTTTTTTCGAGGGATCACAACTCTTCCAGATTAAAGTTTTAGAAACATTCAGCTCTCGGACAAACAAGCCCCAAAGCAAACAAACAGGCGAGAACATTACACCATCGCATCAGGAAAGAAGGAAAAGGAGGAGAGAACGCGAGTGAGCCAGCAACGGAAAGGAGGAGGACGACGACAGTGGTACGGCAGGGGCAGGCCACACCAATAACCGGGGGCGTCAAGCACGGCACCGCCGTTCCTGCCGCTAGTACCACGCACGCCCCCGCCCCGGCACGTCGCCACGAGCGGATTGCGAACGCCGCAGCGGCCACATCATGCGCTTTGTCTCCTTATATATGGAGTACCCGGTGCCCGTTTTCACTCGCAGCACAAGCGCAGTACGCTTGCCTCCGACAGGGCTTTGCAGAGAGGTCAAAGAGGGCCCCCGAAAGCGAGATCCTCTCGGAGATATCCGAAGCTCTTTCACCCAACGCAACGCAAACATCCATCGAAGTTGCGATCCTTGATGCAGTGAAACCCTAGTTTTAAGGGGGGGATTAGGTGTTGCAAGTGCGAGATGGACCAAGCAGTACCTGAAGGTGCAATTTAGGAGGAGTGCGAGATGGGCCAAGCACCACCTGAAGGTGCAATTTAGGAGGGCCACAGCCCACAGTGGCACAGCGTGCAAACCTTTTTTTTTTTCCGGCTTGGAGGCACTAATAATTAACATATGTAATGGATGTCATTTGCACAAAATTCATGAACAGTGCGGTATCAAGCAATGATGTGACCAAACCCAAACCCCACGCTAGCTACCCAACTAATTTAACATCACGCTCCAATCACTTGCTAAATCTGATGAAAGGCCGCTTTTCTTCTATGTGACCCTCCCCTTCCAATTGCATATTTGCATGCATGCATGGTTCTATTCTTGTAGGTTACCTTTGCATCAGTGATTTGATGGGCTAACACAGCCACACACTCGTGGTTAGGTCTAGTGGGGTCAGGGATTGGAGCTTTTGATTATGGTGTAAGGCACCAAGTGATGAGCTTGATCATTATTCGGTCAGACGTTGAGCTAATGCTAGGATGCTCCCCAGGATGCAAGAGCTCCCCGTTCCATTCTTAACAAACTTAGTTTGATCTATACGACTCATTACCTTAATAGGTGGGTCATTATACATAGAAAATATGGTGCAAGAACAAAGCAAAGGAAAAAGTGAAACAACTTTGTGTAATAACTGGAATTTTATTGGTTCTTGTCAAATTCATGAGCGAGCAGTAGTGTAGAGAAAAGTTGTTAATTTCTATACTTGGGCCTTGTTTGTTTCAGATTAAATTAAATTAAATGAAAATTTGTTATTTTTGTATAGGCCAAATGTTGTAATATTTTGTAGTTATTTTTGTGGGGTTTTAAATAGTTCTTCTTAGAATTTGCAAAATATTTTTTCATAATTTTTTGAATTTTTTAAAACGTATTTCGAGTGAGTCACAAATTTGCTACAGTAAAACGCAACTCAACATTAATCTGAAACAAACAAGGCCCTTATGCTTTAAATAGATATTTAAATCATGTAAAAAAATCCACTTTTTCAGAGTTTGTTAAGGTAAAACTTTGCAGTCCATTTATCTCCGGAAAGTAGCAAGACAATCTGCATGAGAAGAATACGAAACTGAGGGAAATAAGTAACGAGATCTTACTTGAAATTTGAAGCTGACTTGTGAGGAAAAGGTACGGATATGGAGGTGCCATGGTTCTGCACAAGAACAATTCTTTGAGGAAGCTTCATAACACCTGCTGGTGATGCAATGCAAACCCTTGTTCCCACCATCCACTTAATGGCAAACATTACCAAAAAAAAAAAAAGTTTAGTTCATGCATTTATCAACACTCAGATGGGGGTGGATGTGGTCCAGTTATGAAAAGATGGAGACCAATCATTAGGATTTGCCAGGAATTTCCTGGTGATGGAAATGCCAGCTAGTTTATGCCCCGACAATCACCGGAACATTCTTCTAACCCAAATCCTAACACACAGAACAAGCTAGCAAGCTACCTGTTTAAAAATCAACACACTGTGAAACTTCAGATACCGATTAGACCACGACCTTGGCAGTGTTAGCGGAAGAATGAAGCCAGTAGGTCACATGCAAAAACAAAACAGGCCGCCGTGCATGCACAGAGGAGCATCGCATTGGGATCGAAAGGGCAGGGACAAAAGGAATCAATGAGGGGTGAGTGCAACAAGGACAGAGGCTGGAACAATATTTCTGGGCAGCAGTAGCTTTCAGCAAGCCAAAGGGGGATCTCAATAGTGACCTTGCAGAGAGCCGTGCTCCTATTGCATGCAGCTGACGAGGACACTGGTGAGTTGCAGTTAGGGCTTTACGTTTACGAGTGTGCGTACAAGAAACATGAACAGGGGCAAGATGGTCTCGGAGGTTGATGGATCAAGGCCAGGAGCAAAGGATCTCTGTATGGGGCAACAGAAGTCAAGTACAGGCACACTTTCGGTCCTTGGAATGAGTGCCCACAGATTATCCTGCATTCTTGCACCATGGACTGTGAGGGTATTTTCTTCAATGCTTGTTACCATGGGGTAAAGATACGTGACAGTGTTTTATGCAATTATGTGATTGCTGGGTGTGGAAGTCATGCCGAGTACCCGATAGGTGATGGTACAAAGAATGATGGGTAAGTTAAATCTATTATTCAATAGAAGCAAATACTCACCAAGTGATCTATAGAGCAATAGGAGGCTTGGGTTGCACAGGTTCCCTTTGATCATGGAAATTATTGCCTACAGATTAACCTGCTGGTAGTTCCTGCAGCTGCTGGCAGTACAACTGTTTCTTCTGGTAGATGGTCACAGATTATCACAGCATCTCCTCAGCACTATGAATAAGCATGTAAAACATGTAGAGGGTTCTGGAAGAGGATGGCACTGGTCAAATAAAATGAGAAACAATTTACTCAGCTAAACCAAGATTTCTTTAGAGCATAAGCACTGTCATTTTTTTTTGGCATGAGTAACAGAAACGATATAGCAAAAAATGAGATGTCTGCAACACTTGCTTGCCCTGTCAAGCCATGCAAATTAATTAGTAGACTAGAGGCTTGAATAGCAAAAGAGAAAACAGGACAATGCTACTTAACATAAATTTCTGCAAACATGGGACTGTTATAAAGGTAGAGAAAGGGCCTACACTTCTATTTGACAGATCTAGTTTATACAGTGGAGCATTTTAAGAGGGCTTAGAGGATAATCATGCACATAAATACGGCAAATAGGTACATTGCCTGCATTGCAGAGCCAATAAAAGAACCTATTGAAACAAACAAATCGGGTGGCAATTGGACCCTCATAATTCATGGCCCCTACTATAGTGCTATTGCACTATTACCATGTAACCGGTCCCTGCATCTGTTCGTGGCATAGTTTGGGAGACCAAATTGTGGCACCTGTTGCTTGCAGGACACTGTCCAACTATGTTGAAAGGCCCACTGGATTGCATGGCCATTGTGATCCTGCCGGGTTGCATTTATCACTGGACCGGGAAGAAAAATATCAAACTACAGCTCCAGTGATGATCAACGACACTATGAACAGACAGTAATAATGCTCACTCCTACACTATTTATCTCTTCTATTTCTGAAGTTATGCTGTTTCTTTATACAGACAAGAACTATTCAAAAATGACTTAAGCGAAGGTGAAGACAATATACTAGAATTAGTGTTACCATTTCAACCAGATAGACTAATCTTGTGCAGTTCTGCCTGCATATATTGCATCCAAAACATGTCTTCAAGATCACTGATGGTTAAATTAGAAAAATCCACTCAGTGCCGGTGTTTTTCCTCTGAGCATTTGCTACTTCACTCATCCACCCTGAATAGACAAAAATTATCAGAAACACATCAACCAAATCTCAACATAGTAAGGGATAAACAATAACCTTACCATTTAGCACAACCTATTGCTGAATCTACTGTGATTTTAACTTGATGCTTTTGGATAACAACATCGCAAACTTGTTCAGTAAAGTCTCCACGGTATCAACCGAACAACGTACTGCCAGAAGAGATAGAGAAGTATCTGCCAAACATGGATGTCTATCTACTCAATAAGAAGCTACTTTGCACTCTGAGCTCTAACTCGAAGCATATTAAAATAGAGAACCTAACAAATGCAGTTGAGAAGGGACCACAACAAGACTAATGAATATTGCTCTGTAGCATCTTCTGTGACCATTAACTTTTGACAGAGAGCTGAAATTAGTCATGAGAATATCATGCTTGTATGTCCAAAAAGTCTCATAAACAACAACATACGAACTCTGGCATAATTTTTAGTAGAGGAAATTACAAATCTAGCAGAGGCATTTTATGTGGCAAATATAAGAAGCTCAGCTTTGTTCTTCCAATTGGCGACACCTGTGCTTTTAATAGAACCATGACTAAATAAATTCTTGATAAATTTTTCAGTTCAAGTTGACTCAACTAGAAAGGGTCTTCAATCATATAAAGTTGTCACTTCGAAGTAGCATTGAATTTGCAAGCAAAACCAGAAACACCGAGAAAATCTCAGCGAGAGGAAAAAGAACAACAAATAAAGCTTTGGATGCAAATGAGATAAACAGTGAGAAATGCTTACTTGCAAATAGGAAAGAAAAATGAGGCTATGTTGAAGGGTGTGTTTGGTTGGTCGTATGAGATGGGATGAAACAAGATGAAATAGGATGGGATAAAACAGAATGGAACAAAAGTTGTACGAGATCGTTCAACCAAAAAGATCAAACCATGCAGCATAAACATAGGATATTCCCTAAATGTGAATGATCTTATACCATTCCATCCCACCACATCCCAAAAACCAAACACATGTATGAGAAATCATACTAACACATCCTACCAACCAAACAACTAAGCCATAAGTCATCTCACCACATTCAACTGACCAAACACACCCCAAATAGCAATTGTGCATAACAATGCCCTTTGTAGTTGACAACATTACTAAGGATCTATATGCTTGGGGCATCATTCTTACCAAGACAAAGTAGTGCTTACATCCATCTAGATCCCACATGGAGGTGACCAGGTCATATGTAATCATATTTATATCCATGCAGACTCACTTGGTGACTAACAAATGGATGAATATACCTTTTGCAACTTTCGTTCGGTAGCTTAAGTGTTTGCCAAATATCATTAGAGATATACGCAACAAAATATGACTGCGTTGGGCTAATGGCTCAAGCAAAGCCTTTCAAGTTTGAACTACAGGTTATTGTTCCAACAGCATAAATCCTGAATATGCCATGACTATGTCACACAAATATAATTTTTAAGCTAGATATGAATGACATCTGTGGCATTTTAAGTAAGTAGTAACAACAACAAAGCCTCTAGGTCCCAAACAAGTTGGGGTAGGATCGAAATGAAACACGCGCGCGCACACACGCACACATAAAGCCAAAGAGGTTGAAAAGCTAAGTCATGGTTCAGACACGTGGATTGTTAATTTACATGCACCTCTATCTAAGGCTAAGTTCCTAGATATATCCCGATCTTTCAAGTCTCTCCTTGTTGCCTCCCCCCACATCAAGTTATGTCAACTCCTACCTCTCCTTACATTATCACTACACCTAAGGATTGCACTATGCACCGATGCTTTTGAAACTTTCATTGAATGTGTCCAAACCATCTCAACCGATGTTGAACAAACTTCTCTTCAATTGGTGCCACCCCAATCCTATCACGTATAACTCCATTACAAACTCGGTCCATTCTCATGTAGCTACAAATCCATCGTAACATACGCATTTCTGCTACATTTAACCGTTGGATATGACGTTTTTTGATAGGCCAACGATCTGCAACATACAACATTGCCGACCTAATCGCTGCCCTATAGAACTTACCTTTTAGCTTATGTGGCGCTTTATTATCACAAAAGATGCCAAATGCCAATCGCCATTTTATCTACCCTGCTTTAATCCTATAAAAAACATCTTCATCAACATCACCATTTCTCTGCAGCATCAACCCTAGATAACAAAAGATATCCTTATTGGATATTACTTGTCCTTCTAGGGTAGCATCTCCCTCCTCCTGCCTAGCAAAGCCGAAGTTGCACCACATATATTTGGTTTTCGTCCTACTAAGTCTAAAGCTCTTCGATTCTAGAGTTTGTCTCCACGACTCCAATTTCCTATTAACCCCACTCCTACTCTCATCCACTAGCACCACATCCTCAGCAAAGAGCATTTTAAGCACTATAGAATTTACAGATCACCATCCTAAACAACTAGCAAAAATGGCCATCTAAAAGAAAATATATCTCACTGACTGTCAATTATAGGTTCACCAAAGAAAAACATTGCAGCCATGACGTAACTATGGAGAACCAAATCAGAACATTCGCTACAGGTTGGGACTAAGATGCCTCAGAATAGGGACATCAGAGTAGTCGATGAGTATATTCAAGAATCAACATAGTGAAAAACTGAGAACTTTTGTCAACCTTCAAGAATTTCTGCTTTTGCATGATTCCGCCAATAAGACAGTAACTTCTAGCCAACCAAGGTCATACAAATTAAACCAATACTATAGCCAACATATTGAGCATAGATAAGGAGCAAAAGAAAAAAAAAAAGGTTACCCAGACACGCAGTCTCATGCACACACCAAAACAGTAGGCACATAACAGAATGGTGCTTTTCATATGACAAGAAAGAAATGAATTGCCGACAATGTTTCTTTATTTCAATTATATACAGACAAGCAAGAGGTGGCTATAGTGTTACAATGTGTTCAAGACTCAAGAGCTATTAAATGGAACTGTATGTGTTACTCTCATACATAGTTTGCAGCTTTCCAAACCATGATTTCAAGAACAGGGATTCTTGGAGTGATAGTATTTTTCTTCTGATCACGAAACATTAAATTTACACAAATATTGTGATACGAAGGGTAAAAAGGACAAAAATAGTCAGGGAATCCTACATGATCCTACAAAGAAAAAACAAAGGAACCATATGCTTTTGTTATAGCATATAAACAAACAGTCGTAACTGCACTGCATTACAGTTTTACTGACAGGTGCCAAGTGGTGACGACAGCATACACATACAGTAAGATGTACAGTATAGAATTGATGTATTACAAAGGCGATAGATCTTATGTTATTACTACACTATTTTCTGTCAAAGATTCATATGTAAGAAATGAGCACACCTATAGCAGCAGCTGAGACAAAATTGAAACTAGAAATGTTTATCAAAAAACACGTTTCAGTGGTTCTGTGCACAACCAGATAGCAGAAAATATGGAAGTCAAACAAATATCAATAAGTAATAAAATATAAATATGCATATGTTGAAATAAATTACATGCGACTGGAAGACATTTATCTCGGATCCTTATCAACAAGACGAAGTAGCAGTTGATCCAGGTCTATACTCTGTGGGGGAAAATACAACTCAATATGTTTCAAGGTGATTTCTTCTAACATTTTTAAGAGGTTCAGGACCTGCGCTATCCGTAATAACTAGGATTTTCTGCGCAAAAAAAAGTGCAGGGTTACATAACCTGAAAGATTTTTCCACAAGTCAAATCAAACATGCAAGCAGTATATGATATATGCAGCCAAGTCAAAGAATACTCTGACTTCAAGGGAACAGCAGCAGCTTAAATTCCTAGGTGAATCGTTCAAATATAGAAAGTGTCCAGACAATGGATGCGATCCGTTGATACCTTATTCTCACACTTCATACTGGATAGAATCATGGATTTAAATAGCGCGCTATAGCTCCGCTATAGCGACGCGTTTGGGAGACACTGGCGCTACGCTTTTGACCATTTTGACGCTATTGACGCTAAGACCGCTATAGCGCGAAATAGCGCGCTGAACCGCGCCACGAACAGGCCAATTTAGCATCGCTATAGCACTTTGGGCCAAAATTTGGTGTAGAGCTAAATTCAGCGGCTAACAGCCCAAATCCACACAATATTCCGCACAACACGGTCACACTTTCAAGCTTTGCACTTATGCTTGAGGCAATTGAACTTGTTAAGTACTTAAGTTGTTAGGCTGTTAGACTAATTTATGTTGGCTTGTTGGATTTAAGTAGCTGCTGTGATTCCCTGTATTTTACATGTTTTTTTTAAAAAAACGCTAAATGTCTTAGCGTCGCTATAACACGTCTTAGCGTTTCTGAAAGGCCTTCGCTAAAGTGTTTAGCGCGCTATTTAAAACACTGCATAGAATGATTTGGCAACAGCAGAACTACTAGTTTTTATTGCCTTTTGTTTAGCAACTAGAACAATAGGACACTAGGACAGTCAGACAGATGCAACCAAAGCAGATAAAACAACACATCTTACAAACTTGTAGGGGTGCAAGCCAAAGTCACAGAAGATACAAACCAATCTTGCAGACTGAGTCACAGAAGATACAAAGCAATCTTGAAGACTGAATCTAACTTAGATTCACAAAGATCAGCAAAGAATTGAGGAACAACAATTCGTCGATGGTAGCCACAATGAGAAAACCTACATTTGTTTCCAGTGTCAATAGCTTCCATCGCCCTTGACCCAATTTGTCACCTTGGTTAAACTTCATAAATTCACAAGTCAAAGTCCCAAGCAGAAAAAAAGGAAACTTAAATTAAGGCATATAACAAATTTAGCATGACATAAGTTATAAATGTTACGCATGATTCACATTACCAAATGCCATTCTTCAGGACAAAGATACTCACTGCTAGCAGAATCAGCAGTATTGCAGTAGTAATAGTTGCTAGTGACTGAAGTCTAATTTAAAAAGTGTACAAGTACAGGTACAACCAAAAAGAGAATACCAATCGATGTGGCCTTCCCCCTCCAAAACTCCACCTTCACGTGCATCCATCCATGATCATTTACTCGGCAAAAGAATCATGCCAGGGAAAGAAGCCGAGCCATTGTTTGGAGCTGGTTCCAAATTGAGAATAGAAGCAATGACATTGTATATCTGCACATTTTCAAAAGAAGGCACTATCCTACCCCCTTCGAAACGAGGCCCATGGGCGACAAATATGGTCCTCATTGAGAAGAAGGCATTGTCATAACCATGTGCCCCTCCACACTCATTTCGCATTGATTGCTTCATCTC
The DNA here is from genome assembly GCA_036346415.1 of Raddia guianensis. Classification (NCBI taxonomy): domain Eukaryota; kingdom Viridiplantae; phylum Streptophyta; class Magnoliopsida; order Poales; family Poaceae; genus Raddia; species Raddia guianensis. Next base: position 35,499,740 of record CM070534.1, read on the forward strand.
CACCTTATAACCTTCCTCTAGAAGCCCAATGATTGGCGGGATCCTATAATTCTCCGAGTAATGCAAGCGAGAAGGCAAGTCCTCCTTCAAGTACATCCTCAGATATTCCCCATTCTTCACCTTCCCAGATCCCAGCCCTTCGTTCATCTTGGTCACAGCCTCATCAGGTGACACACCATCTGGTGGCCTGATTGCCAGCAATGGTGTCATCGACAGAACCCAATCATCCTTCACCTCAATCCATGGAGCCAAATCCTCGAGAAACACTAGCTTCTGGTCACAGGTCCCAACCATCCCATGATCTCCAACCAAAATAATGTTCACGTCCTCAAACACTCCCCTTGCCTCCAGACCGGCGATGAGCCTCCCGATCATCTCATCAATATGCTTCACCGCATCTGTGATGGCTGGGTCATCAGGACCCACCTGGTGCCCCTGGTGATCTGGATCCTCAAAATACAGCGTCAGGAACTGCGGCATTTCGTCAACCGGGAGATCAAAGTAACCAAGGATGGCATCGACCCTCTCCTCAAATGGCACAGACCCATTGTAATGGCGGCAATACATGTCAGGGCAGTCCCAGGAGCCCTTCTTCACCTCTGAGCCCGGCCAGAAGTAGGTGGCGGCCTGGACTCCCTGGTCCGCGGCGGTGACCCAGAGGGGCTCCCCGAGCCACCACTTGGGGTCATGGGAGGTCATGGTGAAGCGGTCCCCCGTGATAGGGTCGGGGAAGTAGTTGTTGATGATGCCGTGGGAGGAGGGGTAGAGGCCGGTGGCGATGGAGTAGTGGTTGGGGAAGGTGAGGGTCGGGAAGACGGGGATGAGACCCTCGACGGCGGAGGTGCCATTGTCGATGAGGCGGCGGATGCTCGGGTTCGCGGCCTTGTGCTGGTAGCCGAAGCGGAAGCCGTCGGACGAAATCAGGAGGGCCACCGGCTTCGGGAGCTTGGAGAGCAGCCGCGCGGTTGTGGGTGTCGCCACGGCGGTGGGCAGTGGCGGGCGGACGAGGAGGCAGGTGGTGGCGACGGCGAGGGCGACAACGGTGAGGGCGAGGAGGAAGCGGGAGGCGGTGGAGGGTTGAGCCGCGGGAGCGCAGTGGGAGTCACTGAGGAGGGCGGCAGTGGGCGGCGGCCAGTCGCCGGGCGCGCGGAGATGGACGGCGACGGGCGCCGCCGCCATTGGAGCCTCCTTTTTTTTTTTTGACAGAAGGGGGCTGTTTATAAATATCTAATGTTATAGAGTACTTCATCAGCAATAATGTTATACAGTACATGTGAGTTGGGAGGTAGCTGGGGTGAGTTCCACCTCCACCCCCGGACAAGGTGGGCCGTGGGCGCCATACACGCGACGCGAGCGAGCAACCCAAACGCGAGTTTTATGAGCCCCAATCCATATGTACAACACCCTTGGCAGAAACACAATGGCCGGTGGCGACGCCGGCGGCGGCGCGTGGTTTCGGGAGCCTGCAGGTTGGTGTTCTTTGTGTAGCACTTCGATCTTCAGCACCGTCCGTCCAAGGTATCCATCCTTCTTCCCTCGGCTCTACTAGTACTCTCCGTTGGTGTTCTTATCCGAACCGAACGCAGATCTGCATCTTCCGGCCCTCGGTCGTATTCTTTGTTTGACAAGTTTCAATCTTGTGTCCTTCCTAACAAAAAAGTTCCCATCTTTTATCACTCCGTCTCGGATACCAAAACCTCCCCTTTTTTTCAGTTCGAATCCGACTCTGATTTTTTATCTGACCGTATATATATATGTTCGTATCCGACTTTGATTTTTGATCTGACCGTATATATATATGCATCAGGGCTCGCCAGGCCAGAGGCAGATTGATGCTCCGTTTGTTTAAGATATGATTCAGTCTTCCCCGAAACGGCGCCGTCGGATGGCTCCAGTCTGCGCCGAGACAATCACCCACGACATACTCTTCTCGGAGATACTCATACGTCTCCCGGTCAAGAGCCTTGTGCGGTTCGAGTCTGTCTGCAAGTTGTGGCGCGCCACCATACGCAGCGCCCACTTCATCCGTTGCCACCTTGAGCAATCTAGAGCTACTGCTGGCTCAACCATGGCGGTGTTGCCTCAAAAGTTTCAGGCCGACTATTGGAAGGAGGGTATTCGGCATGTCAACATACACACCTTCCATCCAGGGCAGAGCAGGGTCGCTGAGCGCATTATGTCAAAGGATTTTCCCTCGGGCATCCCCAACTTCTGCCTCCCGGTGCACTGTCATGGTCTAATCCTGATCCCCTGCTTCAAGAAGCACATCTTCGTGTGCAACCCCACCACCAAGGAATTTGTTGAGCTCCCACCCGGGAGCCGCAGCATCGGCAAGTACGAAACGGTTGCCTTTGGCTTTGACCCATGGAGTGCTACCTACAAGGTGGCCAGGTATTTTCTCCGGTATATAAGTGGAGCCGTGACAGATATCTCTGGGTACAGCACCGGGCATGAGATCCTCACGCTTGGTGATGGTGCAGAGTCCTTGAGATGGAAGGCCACTATTGATCCGCCTTACCCAACCATCAACGGCCGGTCTCCGCTCTGCTTTTTAGGGTTTGTCTACTGGAGTGCTGCCCGTTCCATTGCCCTCGACACCGATGGTGTTATGACCACCTCTGATGTCATCCTCCGTTTCAGCATGCGTGATGGGACGTTCACCGTGCATCCCAACCCTCCCGAAACAGACTTCCGAAGCAACCATGACAGGATATGCGAGCTGGGTGGAAAGCTATCCTATGCCCACTCTCCCTCTCCCCGTGAAGTCGTCATTCATTTGAGATTCTCTGCCGTTGCGTGGCAAAGGCAGAGGTGAACAGTAACCATGCCTTTATAACTGGTGAACAGTGGAAAACAGTGAAAAATGAATAGTGTTTTCAACAGTGTTTTGCTACAGTGCCATGAACAGTATTTTCTACCAGTGTTTTTGCTACAGTACCCGTGACTTTTGACCTGTTTTTCCCTGCCTTTGCCACACAATCGTCATTTGGCAGGCGGTAGCGGAAGATGGACCAAACTTAGCTTGGTCCCTATGCCGTCGCGTCAGATTGCCTGTACCAAGGCATCTTCCTGTTTTAGCTTGCTCTTCGGCGGACCAAGGCAAGATCTTCCTTACTGTTGATACGTGGTCTTGGTTTCTTTTCAAGTGTGATCTACGTGGTGGATCTCTTAAATTAATAATCAACACGGAACTTTGTGTGTCATATGATCATGGGAACGGTGACAACTCCACCACTGGCACACGCCCTAATTGTTACTATATGGTGCCTTTTACGTAGTCATTGCTGCGCATTAGACCATCGTAATAAACCAGAAGGTTCTATATCACCAATAAAGAAATGTATTCTTAGGATGCTCCCTGTAGACCTGTTCCTTCTGTGTTGCCTTTTAATAAGTAAACTTTATTCTTGGATTTGCAACTTGTTGCTTTTGATCCTTTTGTTTGACTGTTGTAAGCATAATATTAATTGTAAGCAGTGTATTAATAATATCATTATTTTCCCGTATGTTCACAATTGTTTCCCTTCCCCCATTGCATCTTCGCATGAATTTGCATTTTCTGCTATGTTTAGATTGTGATAGTAGCTTTGCGTTTAAAATGCATAGCATCTTTCAAATTGCAGGTAAGTGCCATCTAAAGTTGGCCTTCAGTCAAATGGCTGATTGGCCTGGTATGCTTTTCATCTTTGAATGCAAGGAAGGAAAAACATTGTGATGCTGATATTTGTTTGAACAGGGAAAGCCAGATGACTATGATCATTTGATTTTTGGCAAATGGTATGTTGCCCGTGCCTTACAAGTGTCAAAGGGATCGTGTCAAATGTTAGATGAATATGGAATTTGTCTGATTTATCCTTTGTTTTGGATTTAGACAATAGCACTCCTGTCACACTTCACGATAACATAATTCTAACTCATTTGATGCCTTGCTATATAAAGATGGAAAGTGTTTTACTATTTGGAGGATACAACTTTCTATGCTCCTCAAATAAACAATGGAAAGTAATAGGAGATTTGGGAGATTTGCTAAAAAGTAAAAGGAGATTTGGTAGATTGTAAACTTGTAAAGGACACATTTTTTATTTTTCACTGTTTATTTCATATTTTTCAAAATTGGTATAGATGGAGGATAACTTATAGCATACCCTAAGGATTTATACTTGGTAATAGGATATCCTTAGTTTCCCTAAAAAGATCAATAATCGTATCATTCCAAATAGCTTCTCAGATAGGTTTATGTCCTATTTTTATCTACATGATTAGGCATAGATTGTTTGTTACTTTTTTTTTAGTTTCAAGCATGGTTATCAAGTCGTCGACTAGTCGTCGACTAGTCGCCGACTAGTCATCCAGTCGGTCCGTGGATGGCGATCGGCGGCGATTGACTTAGATGGCAAGTCGGGCGACTTGCCATCGACGTTGCCGATCGCCGTCGACTAGCCGTCGACCGACCGAAGCTAGGCGGCGGCTTGGTGCATCCGATCGCGGCAACCCTAGAACGAAGCGCGTGCCGCCGCCATTTCCTCTCTCTCACTCCACGCCGCCGCCCTTCCTAGCCGCCGCCGCCCTCGCTCTCTTCTTCTGCTGCGAAGCCGGATGAGCGCCGGGGCGAGAGGAGCGGCAGGGCGATCAAGGAGGCGCGGCGAGGCGGAGGCGCGAGCGGCGGCGGCCTCTGGAGGCGCGGCGAGGCGGAGGCGCCGAGCAGCGCGCGCGAGGCCGGAGGCGCCGAGGCGGCGAGGCGAGCGGTCGCGGCGGCGTCTCGCCAAGGCCTTCGCTTCCTTGGCTTCGCCTTGGTGGTGGTGAACCGGTGGGCGATAGCTCACGAGGAGTGGCCGAGTGGGCCTTTGCCCTTTTGGCTAATTGGGCCGGGAGCCTGGGCCTAGGCCCAGGGTGGCTAATTATATATATTAAGATGCACACATGCAGCCCCGTAAATATTATATTTATTTGTTGGCAAGTCGACGACTAGTCGACTGACTACTCGACTAGTCGACAAGTGGACCCTCCTCGACTCGACTCGACTTACCGACTTAATAACCTTGGTTTCAAGAGTTGTCAGAATTGTTCATCCTTGATGACATCCTTGAAAGTAACTACATTACTCTATGTACTGAAAATATGATTCATTCCTGCAATTGAAAGGCACGCGGTTGAATTATTAAGAGCCGTCCCAGCGCGCACAAGCGCGCTGTTGGTCGCTATGTTTTTTTTAGGCATCAAGTTTCTTTCCAATTAACTATACCTTTTCGTTGTTCTTCCTTGCTGCACAAACGCTGTCATCTCTCATTGCTACTAACAGGGGATTGATGATGGAAAACTGCGGAACTACTGTACCTGCATCTGTGCATCATATCCCTTTTCCTCCTTGCTGCTACTGATGATCAATCGCATATTCAGGATCTCCAATTGCCCTGTACTAACAACATGGTTTTGCTTGAGTTATTTTAAGTGTTAGCTGCATACCTCATAGTTTGCTCTGTTTATGCTATTTCTAAGTGCTATCAAATACTACCTGTACTGAAGGTTTGTTTATAAATGGTTGCCTTGTGGATACTTGAGCCTGTGCCATAAAAGTGATTCTTATATACTACATATGGGAGGACTTCATGAAGCACATGGGTCTGTTGTAGGTTAGTTATGCGTATGTTAATTGAATTATTATAGTGTATTGGTTGTACAATAGTAATTTGCTAAAATCTTCTCAGCTGGCCACTGGATCCAATGCAGCCATTCTTCTTGAGATAATATTTTATACGCATGTTTATGTCACTGACATTATATTCTCTAATTGTTTGTATGAAAATATCAATCGTGGTCATGCATAGCTAATGACTGGCTCTCACAATACAAAGTGTTGGTTCTGCTTCTATGCTTTCTATATATTCAATTTTGAAAGATATATACATTATAGCTACAATTGATACTGATGTATCTAATTACCTCATGCTTTCCTTTTAATTTTAGGTTCCATATTCATATTTGTTTAGACATGCTATTATTTGAAATTAATTCAAATATTATTCGTTTTGATCTTTTCTGTAGGCATACCTCTCTTAACATTTTGTTCTACTTCAATTTTAAAGACAAAAAATGATCCAACAAACATAGCTCAAAAGCCAGCAGCTAAAGCAGTCCAGCGCGCGAAGCGCGCTGTTGGGCGCTAGTGTTAATGAAATGAGCACGTATGATGCATCCACATCGTCTTCCAGGAATGATCCAAACTAGACTATACATTGCGCGGGCGAAAGCAGTTTGAAAATAAATCATATATGACGTGTTTATATAGTAACTCCGTGGATTTGCCGGTAACATCTCTGTAAACGGAACCTTCATGTACTACTGAGGGAAAGTTGTCGGCATTCACGGTTCCAGCATAGTCAACGACAACATTCTAACCCACATTCTAACCCGTCTCTTAGACTTACAATTTTCTGGCCATTTATCAGCACTCACGACTTTGACAAAAATATCGGTTTGTCCTGCACGCAAATCTAAGTATGGACCAATAAGTAAAGACGCATAAAATTTATGTAAATATGAAATAAATATATTAGGTAGAGTACAATACCATGAGGCTAGGAAATTTGGTTTCGAACGGATCGAATCGACGGATTGGAAGAAATGAAATTGTGAAGTGCTACTGTTGATGCACGTGTGTATGTATAACGAAAGGAAGCGTGTTTGGCTAGCTAGCTGTGTCGGCTGTCGGGCTGGACGCTGAGCACTCCGTTGCTGGTTCTCGTCGGCCGCTTGCCCGATTAAACGGACGACTCAGATTGTTGTACTGTTCTAATAGTACTACCTCCTGTCATAGATACTTGTCGCCGTTAACTTTTAGACGTGTCTTTGACCTTTCGTTTTATTTAAAAAATTATTGCAAACAAGCAAAAATATAAAACATGTTTACTCATGTTATGATTTGTTTTATAATTAAAGGTACTTTAAGCATGACTTATATTTACTCATGTTTGCATTAATTTTTGATCACGTTGCGGCTGTAGGATTTAATTAAAATTGTGAGATTTCAATACACCAAACTAGTATATCTATGTCGAGAAAATTTTCCTTACGAAATACAAAATGTTGTTCTAGTTAAAGTTTCCATTTTGCAGCAAAAGCATGTGCCCGAGATGGACTGTCTAAGAGCAAAACTACCAAAAGTCGTATACATTACTGCAAATTTTAGTGCTACAAATTTGCTATTGTTGGCAATTGTTTTTTTTTTCACATTTTTACATTGCCGATCATTTGCTATTGTTGGCAATTGTTTCAACATGACTTATATTCACTATTGACTTTTAAACATACATTTGACCATTCGTCTTATTCAAAAAAGTTATGCAAATGTCATTTATTTCGTTGTGACATGTTTTACCATTAAATATATTTTAAGTATGACTTATATTTTTACATATTTATACAAATTTTTTGCATAAGACGAATGGTCAAACATATATCCAAAAGTCAACAGTGACAAACATTTTGGGATGAAGGGAGTAAACAAGAATGCCGTGCCATGGGCACGATGACCTTGTGTGACATCCTAATACATATTAGAATGTCCCAAGCTTACTTCAAAATAACAATTTAGGAAAAATCCGTATTATAATTTTCCTATAATAAAAATCCGAGGTTTATTAGTATTTTATGCCTAGAAAACGACAGTTTAAGGTCATGGGACCCACCTGAGGCCCCAAGGTCGACCCATGGTCATCCTAGAACATCCCTAGACCAGCTATCCACGTCCTTAAGCTCTCTAGAAGACATCCAACTGAGTTCTACTCGAATTAGAACTCCAGGAGCCCGTTTTGAACCCAACTCGAATCCTAGCCCAACCCGGCTTTCCCTAGCTGACCCACAGCGCCCAAGACACTACAAATACCCTCCCAAGTCGTTCACTCACGACTTTAGCCGTTCCACCCCAAAACCCTAGCCGTCGCGGATCTCCCGGCACCTCCCAAAACTTCTCCAAGATATGTCGTCTGCTACCTTGATCAAAACCTAGATTAGATGACTCCATTAGACTGCTCTCGTCTTGCCGATCAATTTGACTATATGGAAGTCATAGTTTGGTGAAGATTTGGGGGAGAAATCTCCACCGAAAGTCCAAGCTGAAACCCTAGCTCCCTCTTATTCCTCGGTTCGCGAGCCACTCGCCACCTCACCGGCCTGGCCGCCTCTGCAGCCTACGCCCCGCCTCCACCCGACAGGAGCCGCCGCCCCGACCTCTCCCCGCGCGCCACACCACCAGTGCGGGCCCCGCTGCCCAACATCCACCCGCAGCCACAACCGCCTGCCTTCAACGTCATCTCGCTGACACGTGGGCCCGGCCGAACCACGGGCCCGCATGTCGGTGACCGACACCGATCTGGCACCGCTGCCGCCAAGACGATCCGCTCGGGTGGGCCGCGCAAGAGAGAGGGAGAGAGTGGGCTGAGTGTGGGGTTTTGGCCCATGTAGGGTTAAAACCCCATATTGAATATTGAATTTAGCCGAATTAAGTCCAAACTTCAAATATTTGTCTAGAACAAACCGTAGCTCCAAATCGAGTGATTCCAGAGCCAATAGCTGTATTTTATTCTAGTATTTTTATATATTTTTATTGTATATACATTCTATACTGAAATATATTGTTTTGTTATTTTGTTTGTTTGTGTGTTGTATGTGCTGCGATCGCTAGTAGGCGATGCGTGTTACTGTTGCTGCTACGTGGAGCCCAGAGCTGACGCCGGAGAAGACCAACAAGACGTTCTCTTCGACGAAGGCAAGTACTAGACTTGCATATGTTACATATTGTCACCTAGTTTAAATAACTCCGTTAACGGTGAAATGCCCTCTTGATTATGTTTAGGGCAGGAGTCGTTAACGGGGGGATTCACCTATACTTTTATGAATTTAATTGTTGCATAACATCTAGTTTTAGCGTGTGTGTACCCATGTCATGTTAGTGATTTACTAGCGCGATTGCCCTATTTATTGCTAGCCAGTTATGATTCCTAGCCTATCCTTTGATTAGTTGTAGGATTGTTATTATCATTATAAAACTGGATAATTGCCGAAGCGGTGGCTTCGTGTGGAGATTTTGGATAATTAAATAATAACTAAAAGCAACTAGTCAGGGGGAGGATCAGCACGGATGTGTTGGGGAATGTGGTTGTGGTTTGGAGAGCCTCCTCTCTTAAGGACTGGAACCTGTGGCATACTAGACCGAACCTTACCGGGCAGCCGCAGGTGCCTTCGGGTCCTGGCTGAGTGTCCTATGGAGCCCACTAACCGCTTGCTCGTAGGATGTCCGATCGCATTTTCATGCTCTCGGGAAGGGGTCGCGCCCACAACCGAAGCGGGTACGAACCTGCGACCGAATGGCTTTAGTGGGGAATGACTCGGGGCGGCATCCAGGTTCACTCAGTTGGTACCCTGCTCTGGGGGATCTGACTGGGCCAGGGAAACCTAAAGTAGAGGGCAGGTGAAGTGGTGGGCAAAGTAGGTTGAAAGGCCTTCTACCGTATCTCCCTCTTTTGGGATGAGACGGAACCTGTCGGGGAATGTGTCCACACTCTGCAGAGTTAAAACTATCATGATAGCCACATCCTCATTAGACAAGTATTGTGGATAGTTATTATGCAGGTGGCGAGCAAGTGAACTAGAGTGTTCGTTTGGAGGAGCTAGCTACGGCGTCCAAGCTGGACGTTGATACTTGTACCCGCGCCGTTGGCTGCTTTGGATTAGTTCTATTTAGTTATTATTATTATGTTCCACTACTCTGATTGTTCGTTCTTATTGATATTTTGTACTGTTCCTATGGAAATGCCCATCATTTACCTGTAAGACATCTATGTCGTCTTTAAATAAAGTTATTTCATTTAGCTAATGTCGTGTGTACTGGTATTTCACTATCCGTCTTGCGATGCTTGTCCTGCGCGCATCGGTCTGGCCGAGATTTCGGTGTGTGACACCGGGATCGTGACACCTTCCTAGTAGAACACAAACGTGAGGATGTGTAGAATGGTACAATTGATTGGGTGACTCTTCAATATGTGCATTTATTGAAAACAAAACTCAAATGCATCCTGGCCTTACTATATATTAAAAGGGAAAGAGATGAAAAGAAAAAAAAACACAACCAATTCATGTCTAGAACACCTACAAAATCACCTATGGAATATCTTCAACTTGGTGGCTACGAAACCTCCTCGGGTACGACCTACCCCGCCTCGGATGCTTCCGGGCTTACCCGGTGGCATCGACACCTAACTAGCTCACCCTCGGTCACTCTCGGACACCTGACACTATCTAGGTCACTCTCGAACCTTCCGGACTCAATTCGACTCATCCCAGAGAGACGACTATAGTGTGCTCGATGCGACCGACTCACCAGAGAATAAGGTGCTCCACCTGGTAGGGTCTAGGACACGCACGCAATCACAAAATCTTGTAAAGAAAGGTGTTAAGCAAAAAGCGTCCTTAATGGCACTAAATTGCCGAAATCCTAATGATCTTACAATCTCTCCCTTTTTGGCAATTTGGTGACAAGAACCTGCAAAACAATCTCAACAAAACGCAAGTGCATATATTTTCATGGCATTGGGGTTAGTTGCATGGCCAATGTCCATATTCAAGTAATGAGCATCCATATCTAAGTAAGAGCATGAATTTGAGCCATATCCAAGCCATTTGCAAATGAAGCACATTACAAGCAAGCTCAATCATCCTAAGCACATTCTAGTTTTCATTGAGAGCAAATGAGCATGTTTCAAGGCATTTGAGACACAATCCTATTCAGGAGCAAGTTACAACCCTCTAGAGGGACCAAACATGAGCAAGATACAACCCACTATACGGGACCATGCAATAGCAAGATACAACCCTCTAGAAGGACCAAACGAGAGCAAGATACAATAATGATCCGGAATAGAGCACAAACAAGCAGTTTTCATTGATCTAGAGCATAGACATAGCAGTTTTCATTGATCTAGAGCATGCACACATCAAGCACAATTGAGCAAAGCAATAGTGTAAGCATGTAGACAAGATCCTAGCCATCCCTAGATCAATGCAATATCAAGATGTATGTGCTGAAATTGAAATGGGCTCACAATTTAGCTTTCAAGACATATATTTTGAGTGAATTCTGAATTCTTCTGAAGAAACAACCCCTACGTTAATCTGAAACAGAAAAAGTCGAAAGCCACCTATGGAAAATACGGCATCGCGTCGCGTAACTGGAAGCCCTACAGTACGGGCCGGCATCTCTCCCCCAGAGTCTTCCCCATTCGTTAATCCCATCGTCTTCCCCGATCCATCTCCACTTCTCCAGTCCATCCCCCTCCCCCTTCTCTCTCCCGGATCCAGCCCCCGCGGCCCGGCCGGCGACCATGTCCAAGTACGGCACCATCCCCACCACCTCCTCCTCCTCCACCGCCGGGGGCGTGCCCCTCGGCGGCGCCTCCCCGCTCGACTTCATCTCCCGTGCCAAGGCCCGCGGCGCGTCGGCGCTGGCCACGCGCCGGCCCTGGCGCGAGCTCGGGGACATCCACGCCGTCGGGCTGCCCCCCAGCCTCGGCGACGCCTACCTCCGCGTGCGCGCCAATCTCGGCTACTTCGCCATGAACTACGCCATCGTCGTCCTCGCCGTCGTCTTCGTCTCCCTCCTCTGGCACCCCGTCTCCCTCATCGTGTTCCTCGTCTGCATGGTCGCCTGGCTCGTCCTCTACTTCCTCCGCGACGAGCCGATCGTCCTCTTCGGCCGCGTCGTCGGCGACGGCGTTGTCCTCGCCGTGCTCGCCGTCGTCACGCTCGGGCTGCTGCTGCTCACCGACGCCACCGCGAACATCCTCTCCTCGCTGCTCGTCGGCCTCGTGCTCGTCGTGCTGCACGCCGCCCTGCACAAGGCCGAGGACAACGTCGACGATGAGGTCGGCCCGCTAGGCCGCTGGTACGCGCCCGTGCCCCCGCAGCCGTCGCACTAGTGTGAGATCCGCTCGCCCTCCGATTTTTTCATTCCTGGTCTATCCCTGTGATAATTGTTTAGTTTCGTGTATGCATTGATGTTCTTCTTAATGGATGGTGTATCACTTGTTAATGTGCCCTTGTTATGCCATCGTTGGTCAACATGAATGCAAATTTCTTGGTTGGTGCTTCATTGCTACGAGTGTTTTGAAATTTGTGAAGCTTCTCATCTATGTTCTAGAATTTACCTTTGTAGTGGGTTACGTAGAGCAGTTAGCTAGCTACTTGTCCAATTGGATCTCAGATTGGCGCTATCAAGCTACAGTTACTTTGTGTGTTCAATAAGAATGGCATGGTTAATCAGGTTGCCTTTCGTTCCATGGATAATTAAGAATTGTCTCTTTGAAGTGAGATTGAAACGTTTTGCACTTCTATGAATATCATAAACTTAACTGTACTGTACCAGATTTGTCAATAGCTTGTGACAAAGAAGAGAGGTCCTCTGTGATAAAGCGTTCAGTAAATGAGATTTGATTAATGCCAAGTGACCTCAAGCAGTTGTTTCTATCAGGTTATCCAAAAAGATGCATAATGCCATTCATTCCAAACAGTTGTAGCAATCATGTCAGCTCTTTACACCCTATGTCCCTAATATAACCCTTTGTTAGTAGTTGCCAATTGTGTATCTATGTGTATGTTGTTTCATGGAGGGGAGAATTATTGTAAGTGCCAGCCCAAAGGAGATAGATGTGTGGCATTAACCATGGCCCAACAGTGCCTACACTTCCTAATGAGAGCCAGTTTGGAAGGAGTGGGAGGCAATTCCCTCCCAACTTCTCTAGGCATTTAGAGAGGTACAGCTAACCAACAATTGAGTGAAATAGCTTGGTGGTTTGTTGGGTTTTGGTCCTGACCTGTTAAATTTGAGACAAGTTCTTCTGTTATTGAAGTTTTGACGAGACGCTGAAACGCTGCACATGAATTTCTCGTAGTCCTAGACGATCGTGATGCTTAACATAGTCCTAGGCCACATCTGTCTGTAGGTGGCGGCGGGTGCCAAACTTGTAAAGTAAGTTTCACTAATAATCTGTTTGGGTCCCTGTACCCCTTGCACCCTTCTTTTGATATTGAATAGATGGCAGTTCTCCTGCCCTTTACTAAAAAAAATGAATTTCTTGTAAACTTTCTAGTTGCAAATCTTCTTTTGTTGAATATCATTGATTTAACGTCGATCCTCTTGTTGACCAATGACCCATATGACAAAATTAGGGGCTGTCAAATTGCATTGTTGATTTTGGAGAGAGGTGAGCATAGCTTCTTTTATTGAGAATCGTAATTTGAAAGCTGACTCATGTAGAAGATGGATGTAATAACTACTAAGAGAGAATACTACGAGCAGGAATGTTGACACATAATGGCCTGCTGTTCTGCTTGATCTTGCAGGCTTTTGTTTTGTTGTTCATTCAATTGGTATACACAACTGGCCCTACCATTTGATGACTGAGAAACTTCTGCTCATTTTTTGCAGGACCTGACACCTGCCTGAGTATGCTTGAGAGCGGCCATATCTTTTTGATTCCATCTTGTTTCCAAGTATTCTAGGCGTGCCAATTGAGCATTGGTAGGGCTGGTTTTGGGCCTTTTGGCCCAATCATGACGAGGAACTTGTGATTCATGTGTCCGCACGATGCTGGTTTATCAGAAGCTTTGGATTCAGCGATGCAGGGGTTGTAAACTCTTAGATCTTTGTGAACCGTCCAAACTACAAAGCTTCTTCTCTTGTTTACATGTACTATCCATCAAGTTTGGAGAGGAAAATAAACCCTGTCTTTTGAGTTTGGTAATTTAGATCAGCCGATGCCCCCGGGAACTCTTTTGCGACACTGACATCGCTGATTATTATTCCATCCTGAAATTTTGTTTGAAACGTCCTCAACTCCTCCAAGGTCATTGCAACCAGATGCTATGAGCAAAACGCAAGCGAACAGTGGTTTAAAATAAGATCTGATAATCGAAGTAAGCTTGAGAAAGTTTATCCCGTGTCTCCGAGATTTCCTAGAAACAATATTGCAAACTCGAATCATCCAATAAAGATGATCAAATAATTTAAGGAAAAAACTGTGTATAACATGCTCTAAATACATTCAAGGTATGTGACCTAGGGCTTGGTACGGTTGGCTAGCCCACGACCTGCAAACTTCTGTGCCAGCCCAGATTACAAGTGGGCTGGATCTCTTGAGGTTGGAGCGATACAAATTTGTTGCGGTCGTGAGGCCACCCAGTGTACATTTGGTCTCAGCTCCCGAGTCCCGAGTGCTCATAGTGTGATCCGTGATCGGTTCATTTTTTTACATTTTTATTCATTTTATTAATAAATAACATATGTCTGTTCCGTTTTTTTTGCAGATGATCCTGGGCCATAGACAATCACAGGAGCCACGGGGACAAATACCTCATCCGCCAGCGTCGCTCTAATCTGTTGCAATTCATGACCTTGCACATACACCGTCGTCCTTGGGAGGGGCCAATCGCTCGTGACACGGGCAATAGATGTGTCGCCCTCCACGGAGGTTTGCGGCACAGACGGACGAGGTGCCTAACGCTTGTGGCTCGGGTGATTCCCGCAACAGGCACCAAGATATAGGGATGTAAATGGGCGACCCTAGGGTCATCTTTGGTTCTCTCTGGTTCATTCATTTGTGCTAAAAAACTTGATTTCTAATCTATTTAATATAAATAAATGAACTAGGGAAAGCCAAAGGTGGCCCTAGGGCCAACCCATTTGCATTCCTACCAAGATATTAAAAAAAAGTGTGACGAATATATATTTTTAACGAAAGCAATAAAACAAAAGTAAAACAAAAAAATTGTGTGATCGGAACACACGCGCTAATCCGCATCTTGGTCTCCTGACCGCCATAAACTCGAGGCCTTTAATGCAAATTTTCATTTAAAATCAACATTTTTGCTTTTGTCTGGGCTTATATGCGATTTTAATTATTCCCGAGGACCAAATCGCAAGTTTCCAATGATTTTTGATCTCCTAAGTGCACCCACATCTGGCTCTCCAATGTACCGTGCACCCCATATAAACAGTGAAATGGAGGACCAGAGAGTGTACACCAGGCACTTCAAAATGAAATTAGGGATGCACAGTGATGCAGGCAGCCTCTATCTTTGGAGGGGTGGAGGGCGGCTACTGTGGCGAGCTGCGTTCGCACGACACCAACGACCTTGTCCCTCGCGCGCCCGAGAGAATCGAGGGTGCCGACCGTTGCGGAGAGGTTGGCGAGCACCTTGCGGAGGGCCAACGGGAGGAGCTGGTCCGGGCGGGCCACCGGAGCTGCTGGGATCTCCGATTGGCGAACGGTGCTTTGACTCCGGCGGATCCGACGAATCAAGCTCAAGGTATGCCATACATCTTGCAGTCCTTTTGTTCATGCCGGCGACCTGTGGTGCTTCATTCCCCCTGCTCCGTTGTTGCCCACGAGCGATGCTTGCTTTGCCCTTCGCCCAGATCTGGGACATCTGACCGTTATACGTACGAGGGCGTTCGATTTGGAAGGTGTATGTCATGGATTTCCCCTTTTTGATGGATTTTCTGATTCAGTTTAGGGGTTTGACATGCGTGGGTTTGCCGTCAATGATTTAGGGTTTACGAATGTGCAGGAGGTTTGTTCAGATTTATGCATTACGGTTATGCATTTCGTTCGGCCATAGCTTAGTTCAGATTTGCATCCATGTGGTTAATGTCGTATAAGGATGACAGTATCTCAGACTCCAATACTCCCTGGTTGGCACTAATAATCGTTTACTGCTCAAGGCCTCAGTCTAGTAATAAACCAATGTAGTTCTTCCAATTAAGAAACTTGGATCGATTACTGAACTGCACGTCTTCAAGGTGGGGGTTGAATTGCAGGGTTCAGGCTAGTCTAGACCTCCCTCTGTGGAGAGTATGAATACGCATTTGATTAGCTCCTGCAGTTTTATATAATGAATATTGTCCTATCTCCATTATCGACGGTTGAGATATCGATCTTAAGTCAACTAAGGTTCTTGAAAGAGGGAGATAGAAGACCTACCGAGCAAGGCAAACAGCGATCAATGAGCAACAGAGAGACACAGGGTTTTTATCCTGATTCGGGCCTCTCAAAGAGATAATAGCCCTACGTCCAGCCTTCATTATATCAAAGAGGATTACAAGGTGGAACTCGACTTGACGGACAGATCTCGGCGAGTAGCATGCGACAATACAATGGTGCTTGGCCCCTCTACACGCCATAGGGGCCTCGTTTATATAGTGTTGGATAACCGACCTACCGAGGGATAATCGGGCCGGGCTGACCACGAGATCGTAACGAACTCGATACATGCCAAATACATCCCGCGGTAGATAAGGTATACTCCAATTCTTGGGGATCACGATGTCTGTTCCAATCCGAGAAACTACGTCCGGGTCTTCACGCAGCCGTGCAGAACTCTTGTTCGAGTCGGACTCAAACACAAATTCTAGGCCATTACACACCGTGCCAGCCAGGAGGCTGTTCGGCAGGATGCTCATGGGCCTGAAAGAACCTTCTAGGAGCTAGGCCCTAGTAAGCTTGTTCGGTTGGGCCGTCAGGGAGTGGGCCATGGCAATGGGCCGTGATTTTATCCCCGACAGCTAGCCCCCGAGACTCAAGTGGAAGGACTCACTAGAGTGGGGTCTTCCTCTTGAGACTCCAAATCACGAAGAGGGAAATATTGCTGTTACGAGGACGTACAACAAAAGACCAAGCAGGTTATTGTTCTCCCAAACAGGACTTGTCCGGAACCGAGCAAATCCGATCAGTATCGAGCAATTCTGTTGCGTCGAACAAGGAACAACATCCGTCCGAAAGCGAGCACCCGACCCTCGGTCAGGAACCTTTGGAAAAAATAGCCGTTGGCAGATCTCAACGGTAACTTACGCTGCGCAGTGAAAACAGGCGACCATTTTTACCTATCGTTGTAGTAAAAAACTAGCCGTTTTGTGACGAAAATCCGTTGCAGAGCTGCTCGTCTAGGATTATAAAAGCACCCAAGCCGCCCGCGGCTTGCCACTTCCGCTCTCACGCACCTTTCCTTCCCAAGCCCTATTCCAAACGCACTAAGCATCAACAGCCAAACTCCACTCCAAAATCTGTTCGTCCAACCCTGGGGATTGCTATGGCCAAGTTCTCAGACACTAGCATGACCGAGGAAGACCTCAAGATCTTAGAGGCAGAGGGGCACGTCGACACCGGCAGTTGGAGACTGCCCGGGGAGGAGGAAGAACCGAAGCCGCTCGAGGGAGAGTTCGTCAACTTCGAGCAATTCGTTGTGTTTGGGCTGAGATCTCCCGAAAGCGATTTCGTGGAGGCCTTCCACATCAACGAATTGGAGGTGGCGAACATCAATCCGAACTCCATCCTCCAGATGGCCGTCTTCGTACACCTGTGCGAGGGCTATCTGAGAATCGATCCGCCGGTGGGACTGTTGTGAGCATCGTTGAGCCCTAATTTTTGTTAGTGGCATTGATGATAAAATTAATCAATATAAAGGGCTAGGGGGTTTTGGACTTCTCGGAACCCTAGCGAAGACTCGGCGCTTTTGCAAACCCTAATTCGAAGCGACGTAAATTTTCTGAGCTGCTCCAAGATTTCAAAGTACGTGACCGGGCGAGAGAAGAGGTCACGTATAGATTAGGAGTAGTTAGGTTTATTTCATGTTTTTTCGTCGGATTTCAAAAGGGGTTCGAATATCTCGGACTATGCCGGATCCTTGCGAATTCTCGAAAACTCGGTTTCCGTAATCCACCTCTTCTAAAAATACCCATTTATCCCTTTGAGAGATTTCTAGAGAGAGAGAGAAACCCACCAAAATTTCCCCTCACTTTTCTAGCCGAAAATCTATTCTGTCGGACGGCGTCTGGAAAAGCCAGACGGCGTCCGACCAGCCAAAATCCCAATTTATACACTCTGTCGGACGGCGTCCGGTCGTTACCGGACGGCGTCCGATAAGGTTCAAAAGTTGGTGTTTCTCGCTGCCGGACGGCGTCTGGGGGGCGTCCGGTAGCTCCAGCGCTTGCGCTATCCTTGCTGTCGGACGGCGTCCGGTAGGGACCGGACGGCGTCCGATAAGCCGCTTTGTGAGCGAGAGGCTCTGCTTGACGGCGTCCGGTGCCGTCGGACGGCGTCCGGTAGAGGCTAACGGCTAGTCTTTTTGTCCTCTTCCGAGGGGCAACGGCTAGTTTTGCTCTTGGGGCTATAAATACCTACCTAGTGGCTGGCTACTTTGAGGTTTGCTGCTCCACTTCACCTACCACATTCATAGCTCATCAATTAGGTGTTCTAGAGCCATTCCTCCACCCACAAGATCATCCAAAGCCCCAATCCATCAAACCCCAATACCGAGCTTCATGGAAGTCCTTCGATCCGGCATGATCGGGGCGTTTCGGGCTTGTTACTTTTGAAGATATCCTTCGTGGAGGCGAGGGCTTGGGAGTAGGCCTTGGCGTGTGGCTACTCTCGAGTTGGTGTACGGGTGTGAGTCCACCTCGCGGAGTGGCGAACGACTACCGGGAGTGAGTGAGGCGGTAGGCTCGAGAGCGAGCCGGTCCTTGTGCGCAAGGGGTAGCCTCAACGGAGAGTAGGAGTTGCGGCTCCGAACTTCGGTCAAACAAACACCGTGTCACTCTCTCATTTAATTTCCGCATTTACTCTCTCGCATTGCTTGTGTTCATTTGAATGCCATGTCATAGTTGCTTTGTGATTTATTTATAGCTTCCGCTTACTTGACTTGCAACTAGGATTGGGTCATTCTTAACTTGTTGCTTAATTAAGAATAATTTAAGTAAAAATAAAATTTAAAATTGCCTATTCACCCCCCTCTAGGCCTTAGGATCCTCTTTCAAGTGGTATCAGAGCGTCTAGGTTCTCCGGTATTAGCTTAACCGCTAGGAGATGGCTCAAGAGGGGCCTAGGATAGAAATTGGAAAAGCTCCTATTTTCGATGGAACAAACTACAACTATTGGAGAATTAGGATGCAATGTTACTTAGAGGCACTTAGCTATGATGTGTGGGTCGCTTGTGAGACCGGCTATCCCACCCTCCGTGGAACAATTGCTCTTGATGAAGTTCATGCTAAGTACAAACGTTTTAATGCCATTGCTAGAAATGCTTTACTCTCTAGTGTGTCTTCCAAGTTTTTGATAGCATTGGCAATCTCTAAAGCTTATGACATTTGGAAGCATCTTAGAGAAATTCATGTTGGTAGTGCTTGAGATGCTTGAGGAGAAGCTATCTCGTGCTAGAAAAAGATTTGACCAATTCAAGATGCTTCCTAATGAAAGTGTTAATGAAATGTTTCTTAGGTTGAACCCCATCGTCAATGAAATTGCCGGATGTTCGGAGAAGAAGGTCTTGGAAGACACTGACATTTGTCGGAAGATGCTTGATGTTGTGCCATTTAGTTTTAATCCACTTGTGACCTTGATTCGAGCATCCAAGTCAAAGCTCAAGAAAATGACACCAACAAAGCTTCTCGGGCAACTCAACTCATATGAGATGCGGCTTCTTGAAAGTGAAGAGTCTCCGCCAACAAGAAGTCAATCGCTCTCCCGCCAAAGCCAAAAGTGGAAAGAAGAAAGTTGAAATTGAAGAAGATGATGAAGACTCGATGATGCAATTCCGGAGATTGAAGAATTGGCCCTCCTTGTCAAGCGGTCAAGAAAGTTGATCAAGAAGATGAGTTTCATGGCGGATCATCCTCTTCAAGGCGAAGACCTATCTCCGAGATGCGTTGCTATGAATGTGGAGAGAAGGGTCACTTGGCGGATTGCCCAAGAAGTAAAAAGAACAAGCACAAGGCAAGGAATCAAGAGGAAGATGAGGAAGATGACAAGAAGAAATATCGTCACTACCGCAAGAGTGATCACAAATCAAAGGATAAGAAGAAAGCTCTTGCGGGACAAAAGACTAAGAAGGAAGATAGCTCAAGCTCATCGTCCTCTCAATCCTCCTCCAAGAAGAAGATACTAGAGCTCATGGGCTAGCCGGACTTGCGATCAAGGAAAACGCCCTCCGCTCTTCCCAAGCAAAAGCTTTGCCTCACCGCAAATATACAAGAAGAGGTGATTGGGGAATGGATCACCGATGATGAAGGTTCTTGGGCGGACTCCTCCGATAATGAAAACACGAAGATATCCGGAGTCGCCATCGACAACCCTCACCTCCCATGTGTCTTATGGCATTAGAGGAGAAGGTAACACATGAGCACTTCTCTAAAAGTGAGCTTAAACTTTTGATTGATGATTTGAATAATGGTCTAGAAAAAGAAAAGTCTAAAAGAAAGAAGCTAGTGAAGGTGCATAAAGAGCTTGCAAATGAATTTGAGAACTTGTTAGAAAAGCATGAAACTCTAGAAGATGACTATGAAGCTCTAAATTTGCAAGTTGAAATTCTAGAAAATAAACTTACTAGCTCTAACGTTGATGTTGAAACTTCGCTTGATTGCTCAATTGAAAAATGCAATGTTGGTGTGACGTGTGACTTGATTGACACTATAGATGGTTCACTTAGCTTATCGCATAACACATCCTTTACCATGTCACCCACTCACACACCCAATGCTAGCTCATCTTCATCCACTAGTGCTACTCCTTCAATTGAGAATGTTTGTTCTATTGGTACTTGTGGTATTGCTAAATGTGCTAATGAGCTAGCTAAGGAAAATTTGCTTCTAAAGGATAGAATTGAGCAACTAGACTCTAGTTTGGCTAAATTGCTTGTGGGGAACAACTCTCTTGACAAGGTGCTTGAGAGCAAAGGTACACCTTGGGTAAGCATGGTTTGGGATTTCATCCTGGGATTTGCCAAGGGCGGTTGGGGTAAGCCAAGCTAACTTTTGTCAAGGGAGGGACCCGTTGCCATATTTGCAAAATGATAAACACAAAGCCATTGCTTGTCCTCTTGCAAAATCATCTCAATTCATGTCTAAAACTCAAGTACTTAATGCTAGTTACATGCTTATGAGAAAGAATGGCTCTACTTATGCTAAATATGTTGGTGCACCCAATGAAAAGAAAGATGTGAAGGCTATTTGGGTGCCCAAATGCTTGATGACTAACTCAAAGGACCCAAGAAGAAGTCTTGGGTACCTAAAACAAAGCTTGAATTTGTGTGCGTGGGTGAACTACAAGAGCGGTGGCGGCATTGGATATTTGATAGCGGTTGCACTCAACATATGACCGGTAGCTCAAGTATGTTCACCTCACTTGAAGAGAGAGAAGGACCCGAACACAAGATCACATTTGGGGATAACTCCAAGCGAAAGGTAAAGGGTATAGGTAAAATTGCAATATCCAATGACCTATCCATCTCTAATGTGCTCTTGGTGGAAGCTTGCAACTTTAATCTCCTCTCCGTTGCTCAAGTGTGCGATTTGGGTTTTGATTGCTTCTTTTCAATCAACGGAGTTCGTGTTGTTTCCACTAAGGATCAAAGTGTTGCATTCGAAGGCACCCGGTTTCAAAACTTATATTTGGTTGATTTTTCAAACCGTGAAACTTCTCAAATCAAGACTTGTCTTATCTCTCAAACCACTCTTGGTTGGTTGTGGCATAGACGTCTTGGACATGTTGGAATGGGCACTTTGAAAAAGGTTTTAAAGATAACTTGGTTGTTGGAGTGAAGGATGTCAAATTCGAGAAGAATCGTTTATGTAGCTCATGCCAAGCCGGCAAGCAAGTGGCTAATTCTCATCCAACTAAGACTTTTATGTCTACATCCCGACCACTTGAACTTTTGCATATGGATTTATTTGGTCCAACCACCTATGCGAGCATAGGCGGTAATTCTTATTGTCATGTGATTGTCGATGATTTCTCTCGCTTCACTTGGGTGTTTTTCCTTACAAATAAATCTCTTGCCGGTGATGTGTTTAAAAGATTTGCTTTGAAAGCTCAAAAGGAATTTGACTCTTTTATCAAAAAGGTGAGGAGTGATAATGGCACCGAGTTTGCTAATACAAATGTTGAAGAATTTTGTGATGAGTTAGGTGTGAAGCACGAATTCTCGGCGGCATACACTCCCCAACAAAATGGAGTGGTGGAGAGGAAGAACCGTACTTTGATAGAGATGGCAAGATCAATGCTTGACGAGTACAACACGCCGCATGCTTTTTGGGCGGAAGCCATCAACACGGCGTGCCATGCCATCAACCGCCTCTACCTCCACCGACTCCTTCACAAGACCTCATATGAATTACTAGTGGGACGAAGGCCCAACATCTCGTATTTTCGAGTCTTCGGTTGCAAGGTATACATCTATAAGAAAAGGACTCATTTGGGTAAGTTTCAAAAGAGGTGTGACGTTGGTATTATGTTAGGGTACTCCTCTCGCTCAAAAACTTTTCGAGTTTTTAACAATTCTACCGGGCTAGTTGAGGAAGCCTATGATGTCAAGTTTGATGAAACTAATGGCTCGCAAAATGAGCAAGATTTGATAAGAAATGTAGGTGATGAGCCACCGCATGATGCTATGGAGTTGGGGGAAATTCGACCCTCATCGGAGGCACCAAAAGATGAAGTAATCACCCCCACCACCTCCATCGATGATCAAGTTCAAGACACCTCTCCAACAACTCAAGATCAAGCGGTGGACGGAGATGCGAACTTTGAAGTTGATCAAGCTCAAGGGGGAGACGTTGATCTACAAGTACCCGTCCAACAACACCGCACTCTCTCCAAGGATAATCCTCTAGATCAAGTCATTGGCAATCTCAATCAAGGCGTAAGAACCCGTTCTCATACCGCTAATTATTGTGAGCATCACGCCTTTGTGTCTATTGTTGAGCCTAGGACCATTGATGTGGCATTGGCGGATGCGGATTGGGTGAACGCCATGCATGAAGAATTGAACAACTTCACCCGCAATAAAGTTTGGGAGCTTGTGGAAAGACCGAAGGATCACAATGTCATTGGGACCAAATGGGTCTTCCGCAACAAACAAGATGAGAACGGTGAAGTGGTGCGAAACAAAGCAAGATTGGTGGCGCAAGGTTTCACACAAATTGAAGGACTTGACTATGGAGAAACCTACGCCCCGTTGCTCGACTTGAAGCTATTCGGTTACTCTTGGCTTTCGCTTCTCTATAACATAACTCTCTTTCAAATGGATGTTAAGAGTGCTTTTCTAAATGGTTTTATTGATGAACTTGTCTATGTCGAGCAACCGCCTTGGTTTTGAAAACCTCAAACACCCAAACCATGTCTATAAGCTCACTAAGGCGCTATACGGTCTCAAGCAAGCTCCAAGAGCATGGTATGAGCGTCTTAGGGACTTCCTCTTAGAAAAGGGATTTAAAACCGGTGCGATTGATTCCACATTGTTTCTAAAGCCAATTGAAAATGACTTATTTATTTGTCAAATATATGTAGATGATATTATTTTTGGATGCACTAACAAATCTAAATGCAAGGACTTTGGCGAGATGATGTCCAAGGAATTTGAAATGTCGATGATTGGAGAGCTCACTTTCTTCCTTGGATTTCAAATCAAGCAACTTCGGGAAGGGACCTTCATTTATCAAGAGAAATACACAAAGGACCTTCTCAGCGGTTTTCAATGGACGATTGCAAATCGATCAAAACACCAATGGCCACTAATGGGCATCTTGACTTGAATGAAGATGGAAAGCCCGTGGACCAAAAGCTTTATCGCTCCATGATCGGTTCGCTTCTCTATCTTACCGCTTCTCGACCCGATATTATGTTTAGTGTGTGCATGTGTGCTCGCTTTCAAGCATCCCCTAAAGAAGTGCATCTTATTGCCGTAAAACGCATTTTGAGATATCTAAAATTACTACTAGTCTAGGTCTTTGGTACCCCAAGGGAGCGCGTGTTGAGCTTCTTGGCTATTCCGACTCGGATTACGCCGGTTGCAAAATTGATCGTAAAAGCACCTCGGGGGGTTGTCACTTGCTAGGACGATCACTCGTGTCATGGACTTCGAGGAAGCAAAACTCCGTGGCGCTATCTACATGAGCGGAATATGTAGCGGCGGGGAGTTGTTGTGCTCAACTCTTGTACATGACTCGAATGCTTAGTGACTTTGGGCTAAAATTTGAAAAAGTGCCACTTCTATGCGATAATGAAAGTGCGGTGAAAATAGCCAACAATCCGGTCCAACATTCCCGTACAAAGCACATCGACATCCGACATCACTTCATTCGTAACCACGTTGCAAAAGGTGACGTTGTGCTTGCCCACGCATGACGGAAGACCAATTGGCGGATATTTTCACCAAACTCTTAGATGAGGCACGGTTTTGCAAATTAAGGAATGAACTCAACATACTAGATAGATCAAATGCGTGTTGATTGGTTTTATGATTTTGGGTCTTATTTGATTTTTCATTTGCTTATGACCCTTGTCACATTTAGGGGGAGTTTAGTTTCAACTCATGATCTCAAAACTCCCTCTAGTGGTGAAAAGATAAATCTGATTTTGGGTGAGCACATTCTTATCCTATATTTCAAACCAAAACAAATTTGAGCTTAATAGACTATCCTTATCTTCTTACCATTTCAAACTTCTAGTTTTGAAAATCTTACCCCTTTGAAAAATTTGCTCCATATGCATATTTGTTCTCTTGAAAATCATATGGCATCAAAATTGTTGAAAATATTTGAAAAGAAACCAAAATTCAAAAACATGTGCCTAAACTCTAAAGTGAACCCCTATGCTCGATTTTCATGCCTATATGAGAAATCAAGGTAAAATTTGGGTTCGCACATTTTGTTGATCTCTAAGATCAAAATTTGGGTTTTTAAATTTGACTTGATTTCATTTGTCATATTATATTCTTATCCTTCAAAATTAAAATTTTAGAAAATCACTTCAAATTGCTCACATTTGAATCTTCCTCTGAATTTTGAGCAAAATGGAGATCATCATTTCAAAATATTATTTTTATATAATATCTCTCGCTTTGGTGGGGCCCTCACAGTCAAGAGTGCCAAGCCATGCGTTTTCGCCTTAAACGGACGCCGTCCGCCACTCTCGACGCCGTCCGATCACGTGTTGCATGCACCAGATACCTCCTGTCGGGACGCTGTCCGTAACCATCGGACGTCGTCCGACAGAGTGTTATCCGCGCTGCGGCTCCCCTGTCGGACGCCGTCTGGCCTCTCCGCGACCCCGTCCGACGAGGTTCCCTGGGCGCTGAACCCTTGCTGTCGGACGCCGTCCGGTAACCGTCGGACGCCGTCCGACAGGACCTAATCGCGCGGAACTGCTTATAACTTACCTCTCCGCCTCCCTCTTTCCTCATTCGATCTCCTCTCTCCTCCCAAACCGGCGCCGCCCCTGCTGCTTCTCCTCACCGGGAAGACCCTCCGTGACCTCGGCAATCTCCACCACCACGGCGCCTCCCCTCGTCGTCCTCTTGATCCTCCGCGTGGATTGGGCCGGGCGGCCCGTTAAATCGCCTCTTCTCCGTCGAGTTCCCCTCCTTTCCCCTACCGGGAAGGGCCTTGGGGGCGATCTCCTCGCGCACGGCGTCTTCCTCCTTCGCTTCTAGGGCTCGGTAACGGCTTCCCGCCTTTCTTCCGTCAAATTTCGTTGTTTACCGAGTTCTAGGTTTTGAATAGGTTTTTCCGCGTTAAGTATTCGTGGTTGGACCGTGGTGGGTGGGCACCGTGTCGATGGATCATTGGTCGATGGCGGTTAGCGTGAGGTTGTTACGGTCGATGGTTTCATTGTCGGAGAAGTGTTTCACCATGTCGAAATCCTTGAAGAAATTCGGGAAGGCTCGGGCGGGACCCTCGGTGGTCGCGTGGCAATGGCGATAAGGGCGATCCGGATTACATCGATGAGGCGGCTAGTAGTGCCGCTCCTCCTCGCCCAAGCAAAGTGACTAGAGCGGATATTCAGCAGCGGCGTGATCGAAATTCATTGGTCTCGGATGGCGGGATCTTCCTTTGCCACCGCAGAGGATCTTGACGATGTCACCTATCTTTGAGGACCCCATAGATGAGGATATTCTTGAGGCGGTGGTCGCCGAGGACGACCACGTGGATGATCAAGTTCTGAAATTGTCTATGGAGACACCGAGGAAGAAAAGGTCATCTCATATGCCGATGGTTCCCTCGGCGAGAGGATACCGAGGACTTGTGTTCTACACCAAGTTTGAAACAATCGACATGTGCTTCTCTGCTCCCTCGACCGCCCTAGGGACCCTCACCGTAGACCGGGCGAGATATCCGAAGTGGCAGGACCAGAGGTACACACTATATTCAGCTCCACTCCTGGTTTGGCTGAATTGATTTCAAACAAGAAGTTGACCTGGAGCAAAGAGAGGAACTGTGAGCTCTTTGCTACTTTACTGATTGCCGAAGACGAGACAGAGTCAAACTATTATCATTCAGTTGATGGACAGGTTCAAAGGATCACAGTGGCCGAGATGAATCACGCCTTGGGTACTCCAGATTCTGGCACTGATTTGAATGAGGTGTGCTATGAAGATGGTTTCTGGAGGGGCAAATATCCTCCTTTGGCTGAAGTCAGATTTATGTACCTGGATCTTGATGATGAAGAA
This sequence comes from Raddia guianensis, assembly GCA_036346415.1. Lineage (NCBI taxonomy): Eukaryota > Viridiplantae > Streptophyta > Magnoliopsida > Poales > Poaceae > Raddia > Raddia guianensis. The sequence continues at coordinate 35,526,287 of CM070534.1, forward strand.
ATCAGTATTGATAAGGCAACCGTCGATTCTGACGAGAGCCCCGCCTTATTAATCTTATACTCAGAAGCACATTGTTTGTTCGAGGTGGCAATCGCGACAGAATTCTTCCCATTTGCAGCTGGTTTATGTTATTTCTTCTGACAGGCAAGACCATCAATGTTGGAGCTACCCTCTTGGGAGAATTTGATGACGCCATCTTCAGAGAAGTTAATAGGGCACTACCTCTAGCCCCTTATATCGGTCTATTGCTCTCCAGGACAGAGCGTGTAACAAATGATGAAGTAAGGAGTTGGAACAACAGAATCAAAAAGCATCAGATGAAGAATTTCTTGAATTCTCTTGGGAGCAAGCCCAAGTTAGCTAGACCTGGTGATGATGCTCCTCCACCAGCTCCTGTCTTTGCTCCTGCTGCCCCAATGCAGCCATTTGTGCCAGCACCTGGTGCGAGCTCCTCTTCAGCAGTCCCTCCTCCATGGTTTGATGCTTTGATAGGTGAGATGAGGGGGCTGCGCACAGATATGAGAAATTTTCACACTGAAGTGAAAGAAGAATTAGCAGCCACCCGCAGGGAGATGACAGACTTGGCAGGGCAGCAGACATACTTGGCAGATGAGTTCGCAGAATTCAAGTCAGCTGTTCAGTACATGGGGGCGATGTTCATGCCAGTGCCAGAAGGGGCAAATCCATATGCTTGGTATTCTCATGCCCACAACAGCTATCAGGCTTATGAGCGCGTCGAGTTCCTCGCCCATTGTCTACCCACCACCACCCATCCTTGGGTATATCCTTCTGCGGCTCTGCACCTTCTTTTGTGTCTCCACCATACCATATCCTTCTCGGGTAAGATTCATTTTACTGGTGGAGAAGTCGTCATCATCTCAACTTTTCTTTGCCAAATCCTCAACCAACCCAGATGTTTGATGATCCTTCCTCACCTCGGTCGGTCCCCTCTGCAGCTCATATGCCCTTGTTCAAGCGTCCCAGAGGTCAGGGCTCCTCTACCGGCGGCCAGGGAGATGACGGAGGCGACGACATGGATCAAGATCAGCAAGAATAGGACCTTTTCCTGTTTGTGTCACTTGGTGACAAAGGGGGAGAAGTTAGAGGGTTAGTAGTGGGTAGTGAGATCGAGGTTGTGTTTTCCTGTAATATTATTTATTGCCTCGATACTCGTTGAAATTTGTGGTTGTTACCTTAGTTGTTTTTATGACATTTGAATCTTGTTGGCTTCTAAACTTATTTTTTTTTCATGAATTTAGGGGGAGCTTCCTTTACTTGCACATCCTTGTGGTCGAGTTGTGGTTGTCTTAAATTTAAAATTGCTCGCATATTTGTATTGCACTAACCCTTTTTGCAGCTCAAAAATTTTATTCTCTTTTGGGTTGTCATCAAGTGCCACAAAGGGGGAGATTGTGAGCATCGTTGAGCCCTAATTTTTGTTAGTGGCATTGATGATAAAATTAATCAATATAAAGGGTTAGGGGGTTTTTGGACTTCTCGGAACCCTAGCGAAGACTCGGCGCTTTTGCAAACCCTAATTCGAAGCGACGTAAATTTTCTGAGCTGCTCCAAGATTTCAAAGTGCGTGACCCAAGAGAGAAGAGGTCACGTATAGATTAGAGTAGTTAGGTTTATTTCATGTTTTTTCGTCGGTTTCAAAAGGGGTTCAATATCTCGGACTATGCCGGATCCTGCGAATTCTCAAAACTTCGGTTTCCGTAATCCACCTCTTCTAAAATACCCATTTATCCCTTTGAGAGATTTCTAGAGAGAGATAAACCCACCAAAATTTCCCTCACTTTTCTAGCCAAAATCTATTCAGCCGGATGGCGTCGGAAAAGCGGGACGGCGTCCAACCACCAAAATCCCAATTTATACACTCTGTCGGACGGCGTCCGTCGTTACGGACGGCGTCGGATAAGGTTCAAAGTTGGTGTTTCACGCCGGGCGGCGTCTGGGCGTCCGGTAGCTCCAAATATTGCGCTATCCTTCTTGTCGGACGGCGTCCGGTAGGGACCGGACGGCGTCCGATAAGCCGTTTCTTTGTGAGCAGTAGGCTCTGTCGGACGGCGTCCGGTGCCCGTCGGACGGCGTCCGGTAGAGGCTAACGGCTAGTCTTTTTGTCCTCTTCCGAGGGGCAACGGCTAGTTTTGCTCTTGGGGCTATAAATACCTACCTAGTGGTCAAGCTACTTTGAGGTTTCTGCTCCACTTCACCTACCACATTCATAGCTCATCAATTAGGTGTTCTAGAGCCATTCCTCCACCCACAAGATCATCCAAAGCCCCAATCCATCAAACCCCAATACCGAGCTTCATGGAAGTCCTTCGATCCGGCATGATCGGGGCGTTTCGGGCTTGTTACTTTTGAAGATATCCTTCGTGGAGACGAGGGCTTGGGAGTAGGCCTTGGCGTGTGGCTACTCTCGAGTCGGTGTCTGACGTGAGTCCACCTCGCGGAGTGGCGGAACGACTACACCGAGTGAGTGAGGCGGTAGGCTCGAGAGCGAGCCGGTCCTTGTCGCAAGGGGTAGCCTCAGCGGAGAGTAGGAGTTGCGGTTCAACTTCGGTCAAACAAACACCGTGTCACTCTCTCATTTAATTTCCGCATTTACTCTCTCGCATTGCTTGTGTTCATTTGAATGCCATGTCATAGTTGCTTTGTGATTTATTTATAGCTTCCGCTTACTTGACTTGCAACTAGGATTGAGTCATTCTTAACTTGTTGCTTAATTAAGAATAATTTAAGTAAAAAAAAAAAATAAAATTGCCTATTCACCCCCCCTCTAGGCCTTAGGATCCTCTTTCAACTGTTCCTTCACTATTATACAGTGACGAGGAGCAGCTCCGCCGCTTCCGGGCTGGGGTGCTACTACCTCAAGTTCCGGGCTACCGCCGACGACGTCCCGTACCCTCGTCCACCGTTGCTCGATTCGATAGGCGCATGGTGGATGAGGTGGTTCTACACCAAGCGGAGCGACGACAGCAGGCTCGTCTTCGCCGGACAGGGTCCGGCGAAGGGAACCTCAATGCCTCGGCCGGAGCTGTCCGACGAGGATTGGTACCTGACGCGGAAGATCGCCTCCCTCGTGGGCCTCGGGCTCACGGGCAGGAAGATCATCTGAAACTTCACAGCAAACAAGATCTGTCCGCTGCGGAAGAGACCCTACCCCTTCTACAAAATAGAAGGATGGGAAGACATCACCAGGGAGAGCACGGGTAAGTACCTTTAAGACTCAACCTTTACTTGGTGATTTCATCCGAACAGAAACTGAGGATTTCTTCTGTTCGGGCAGTGCAACCGACCGACGCATGGGTGACCGAGCAGGTCGACTCCATGCTGAAGGCTGTCAAGAAGGACGGCGAGGTCATTGGCGAGGTGGCCTACACATGTCCGCGAAATGTGCTCGTCCGCACAGACGAGGTAAGTTACTTAGACCCCGTTTGTGTTGCTAGACCCGCACTGTTACGGTATGCTAACATTCGCTTTCCAAACATGCAGGAGGACCAGCTGATCCTTGGAGGGATCGTCGAGGAGCTCTCCGAGTCCGAGGGAGTGAGGAAGGGCAAGGTCAAGATGGCTGAGAAGCCCAAGGTGGCCGCCGCGCCGACCCGGAGTTCGCCGCGCCGCAGCGGCCGCCAACCGTCCTTGAAGCCCCCTATGGCGAAGAAGCGCACCGGGCAAGTTAAGCGCGAGCGCGGCCTGCCAAGGGGAGAACGCCCAAGTCCATCCCTCCTCACCGAGCAAAGCGACGAAGAGGTACGGAACCTGTTCCTTTGGCTGAAGCGCTTTACACAAGCTCATCCGGGCCGTGTGGAACGGCTGCAACAGATCGCGGAGCAGAGGAGACTCGAGGAGGAGGTCGCGCGCAAGAAAAAGCTTCTTGCGTTGCGCCAAAAGAGCGCCCAGCTCAGCAAGGAGCTAAGCTTGTCGTCGCAAGCTTCTGGAGGTCAAGGCGAGGGAGCCAAGGAGCCTCCGAGCAAGAGGCGCAAGAAGATCAAGCCCTGTACGGCAGGTACGTAATGGCGAAATGTAACATCCCAAATTTTCAAAACCAAATTTGGCACGTTAATAATTTCATTAAAATGCATAATTAAAATATTAAACTATTTAAGTGTTGAAATGCATCATGGCATCATTATTGCATGTAACCGTTTTGAAAATGGGTGCATTTAGAAGCTTTCAAACCCATGTGAATTTGTCAAAACCTATTTAATATTTGACCTTTGAATAATTATTTAGAAAGAAGAAAAGAGAAAAACAAAATTGGAAAAATTAGAAAACTTTTCTCTCTCACCTTTTCTCTCTCTTCTCTCCCTCTGCACCGCAAGCTTATCGCTCCGTAACTCCGCAGCCCCGCGTGCGTCGTCGGCGCATCTAGACCACGCCACGACTTCCTCTCCGCCACGCCACGCTAAGCGCCTGACCTCGCCGTTTTATCGCTTGCTGCTATTGTGCAATAGCACTGTCTTTCGTTGCCTCCGCTGTATTTGTGCCATCCGTCGGAGTAAAGTCCGACGCTCGCCGTGCCCTCCTCGGCTATAAAGTGGAGCTCGTGCTCCTACCTCTCCTTGCTTAGTGCCCCCGCCGCGTCGTGCTTCTTCTCGTGTCGAAGGAACCCGAAGCATCACCAAGTCAAGAAGGAAGTCGCCCAGAAGCCTTCATTTCGCCGTCGCCTTGGTAAGCTTCTGCTCATCTCTAGGTGCGCTTGAGCTTGGGAAGATGATCCCGGGGTGGCCGTAGTCTCCCCTGCGTGTGCCATGTCGAGTTAGAGCTCCCATGGAAGCCATGCGAGCTAGTTTAGAGCATGCACTGTAGCTATGTATAAAAATACGTGTATCGAGCGCGGTCGGCGGATCAGCAGCTATAGGGTCCTTTGGAGGCGCTGAGTCGAGAGGAATCCATTTTTGCAATCGGTTTGGCAAACGGAGGTCGCCACAAATGGCTAGCCGAGCCCAAAGATGCTCCAATGGAAGTTGCAGACGCGTCTTTGTGCATGCTTGGCTTGAGGTTGAAGAAGACCCATGCTTTGAGATTAGTGCTAGTATGTGTGGTTGGGTGGCTCTGATGAGTGGAAACGTATTTGAGCAGAATACGCTTTCCAGAGTTCAAAGCGCACACATAAATATAATCCAAAAATTTAATAACTCTCTATTTATATTAATATCTATAACAATAAAAATTAAACTAATCATTTTGCATTAACTAGCAAATAGCGAATGATTTTCAAAAACCTTAGAAAAATGATGAAAATATTATTTTGATGCATACACTTGATTTAATAAAAATGTAAAAATATAAAATAGTTATGCATGCATCACATTTCCATACATATTTATTTCGTGCATGATTTTCAAACCAAAAATTGCATATAAATGTTTTTCTGTCTGATGGATGGTTATATTATCTTGTATGTGTTGTCCGCGTGGTTAGACCCGCCCAGCGTCGCCGGTTGCTCCTACCCATCTTCTGACCAAGGCAAGTCCCCCTTTGATCATATTGTGAAGCCATTTTCAGTTATTTAGAAAATGTTTATTAGACTTGAAAATATGCATGCTAGTTTAAAAGATAAGTGCCGTATTTCCTAGAAATAGTTATTATGCCAAATAGAAAAGGTAAGAAATATGGTAGGATTAAACCTAAGGCTAAACTACGAATTGCTCATATTTATATACTTGTTGAGGTAGGATAAATGCTTAAAAATATTTATGCGGAATGATTCAATCATTTATGTGAAATGAGAATATTGTTGAGAAATGTTTGGGAAATGATGATTTAAATATAGCGCATCAAGGGTGATGCTTAATAGGAAATGATTTTCCTCTTATCCCAAAATCTTTCCGACTAGGGAGATATTTTGTCAGTTGGTGCAGTGGTGCACCAGGTTTTGTAAACTGGGCTAAAATATCTACTCTCCCTAGTCTAAGGACTACTCATCCTATAATCCTATGAATTGAGCCATTACAGTACGACCTCGAGCCCCGGTATGGGACGGGCCCGATCGTTGGCCCTCGTGGTTGATGGTCTTGTGGCGAAACATCGTCTGGGTGCGTAGCCTCTCGAGGGTAAAGCGTACCCACTCTACAGAGTTAAAACTGTCATGATAGCCGTGCTCGCGGTTATGAGCGCGCGAAGGGATTGATTATATGGTAGCTCCTTCATTTTAAAACCAATTTAGAAAAAGGGTTTTGAACAAAGGATTTGAGATGAGTAAGAACTTGAGAAGGATTTCGTTTGAGCTAGGTGCCACCGGTGATATTCCGAAATGGGTAACGGCTTATCGGAAAGTGTCGCGCGGAATGGACCTAGCCGGTTTTGAGAAAAGAAAAGAAGAAAGGTTTTTGTTCTTGCTATGGCACTGAGGCCAAGTGGCGAGAACCGTTTGAGAAAAGCCCAAAGAAAATATGGAGATATAATGTTTCTAAATCGCTTTGTCAAAACTAGGCTAATAAGCGCAATTTCCGCAAAGCGCCCAAGCCATCCATTTGTACTAAACCCCATCTCGCATATATCCTCGACTTGTTTGAGTACCTTTGTACTCACCCCTATTTCTCCTTCCCCTCTTTCAAAAATTTCAACAGTCGAAGAAGCTCCCTACGACTCGCCATCCGAGGAGGACCCGGACTTCGAGGAGGAGGAGGACTTCGAGGACGAAGAGTAGGGTTGTGTCACACTGCCGCCGCTTTGTGGAATAGTCTAGTCGCTAGAATAAATCGTGCCATGTTAGACTCCTGCGTTACCGTGTGTGTAACTCTGTATCTTGGCCTGCGTGCCGTGCTTGATGTATTAAACTGTGACTTCCTGTGGGACGCTTAGTCCCCTATGTTGTAATAATGTAACTCGAAGGCAATGTACCATTATTTGTTGAATTGTGTGAGCTAGCCATGATCCTTTGAGACTAGTACTGTATGCACAATTAGGATTCGGTCAATTAGACCGGGTCCTGACACGAAATTTGCTCTTTACGTTCCACCCAACCGCATAGGACTTAGAGTATTTGTTCATCATCAGCTGTCCAGGAGGAGACCGCCACCGACGACGCAGGCGCGGCGCTTGAGCGATCCTTGCTGCCCGAGCATCTATACGGTGCGTCGCGGGCAATGAGGTTGCTCGCTCTCAAGGACAAACTGGCAGCGTGAAGCATGCTGCCGCCGGGCTCCAGCGACCAGCTCGACGCGCTGAAGAGCGCGATGGAGCGACTGGAAGCGGAAGAAGCAGCGCACGGTGCCACGAAGAGCGGAGCCAAAGTGTTGGCTCTTTCGGCTGCCCGGGATCCGATCGACCAGACGGCCACGGGTACTTCGTCGCAGTGGCAAGTCGTCCCTGTAGCAACGGCACACCCTAGCGAGCAGGGAGGAAGCCCCGCCGCCAGGGATCAGGAAGAAGGCCGCAAGCAGAGAGCGCAAGTCGCGCTGTCCGCGGCCCCACCGGCGTCTCTAGGAGGAGAGGAGCCGGTCTTGCCCGAGGTTGCCCGGGCAGAGGAAGAGGAGGGGCAAGGGCTTGAGGGCAAGGAGGCCTCGCCCGTCGCCATTGCCCCAGAGCGGAAGCGCTCCCGCAAGGCGCGGCGAAGGAGGCACCGCGCTGCAGCCGCCCCGAGCACCCAGGACTTTACAACCCACGGGCTCGGGCAGCGCCTACGCATGAATTTGAAGAGTAGGCTTCGAGAGGTAAGCCTTAAACGGGAACTTGTCCGTTAAAGTTACCATCAACTTAGCCTAACAGATTCGTTCTTCTCTCACTTAGGTCGTGCGGGTCACCATGGTGGACTTCGAAGAAGGCATCGCCATCGAACGCGGCGCTGTCATTGTAGCTTTCCGCGGGCAACGCCGCGTGACATGGCTCGAAGAAGAGCTCATGGCCGCGAGCGAAAGCCGGAACCGCTACGCGGCGAAGGTGAGAGAGCTCAGGGCTCAGTTGACCGGGGAGAGGGATCCATCCCCACGGCTCTATCCGGGAGGAGCCGAGGAGCCTCGTGAGCTGGCCTGGGGGGCGCAAGCCGCGGAAGAAAGGGCCAAGGAGCTGGCCGAGCAGCTCAAGGCCGCCGAGCAGCGCCTTGGTCAGAAAGAAAACCTGGCCGAGGAGCTGCGGGCTAATACCGAGGAGGTCGAGGCCCTTCGCGCAGAGGCCAAAGAGCAGGCCGAAGAGGTTAAAACCCTTCGCGCAGAGGCCAAGGAGCAGGCCAGGCTCAGCAAGAAGGAAACCGAACGTCTCCGAGCTGAAGCAGAGAAGGGATCAAAGCCCAAGGGGAAGTCCTGCGCCTCAAATTAGTGGTTGAGGAGCTAAAGGAGCAGCTTGCTTCTAAGTAACAGTAGAGCTGTAACCCGAAAGGGACTTTGTACCTGCAAACTTTTGGTTATGCAAATAAAGACTTACCTTTTTCCTGCAAAACAGAGCAGCAAAAAGACAAGAATAAGCGGAAAACTAAGAGCAAGACGAAACAGCGCTAGAAAGTTTTAGGGAAAACGGTAGAACGCTTAGCCTAACTCCCAGCCCTGTTGTGCATCTGCTCGAAAACCCGAGTTTGCGAACTCAAACAGGTGCACAAGAGAAAGAGCGACACCCTAGCCCCCGGTACGGACGATGCTTGAAGGCCGAAGTTTGCGAAATCAAGCACGTGCGTAGAGAGTTAGAGCGACACCCGCATCCTGATCGGCTCATTCCATGAACTGCTCGTCGATGTAAGTTAGGCGATTCAGAGGGTAACCGAACAAGGAAAGTGCCTCTGCCACGGGGGGCTTACGAGAGCAGGCATTGCCAAGTGGTTGTGCCGTGAGAGGTAAGTGCCTCTGCCGCGGAGGGCTTACGAGAGCAGACTTAGCCGCGAGGCGAAAAGGCGTGTTACGCAACCCTGAGTTTAGAAACTTGCTGAAACTAGATACGGGCAGGGAAACCCTAAAGATCGCGGAGCCAAGAGTTCGCAAGACCGGGCAGCCATCAAGTGTTGCCAGAGAGAGAGGTAGTCTAAGAAGACAAGAAGTGAAAAGGGCCGCAGGGGGCCGCGAACATTCACTGTTTATTGGATTGAACTTTACATGGCAGCCCGAGAGATTTGGACGAACTAAGGCGCGAAGTTTGACAAAAAGCGCGGAGCTAAGCAAACACACGAAAGACCTACACAAAGAACTTACGAAGCTGGTCGATGTTCCAAGTGCTGGTCAGCTCTCTTCCATCCTCCATTGCCAGGCGAACAGCCCTTGGGCGAGCAGTAGAAACGACCGTGAACGTGCCCTCCCATCGGGGAGTTAACTTGTTGGCATTGGACAGGTTCTGGACACGGCGCAAAACGAGGTCGCCCGCCTTCAAAGCCCTTGGTCGAACTGATTTGGCAGCGTGCCGGCGAAGATCTTGCTGGTAGCGCGCCATTCTGACTTGTGCCCGTTCGCGTGTGCCTTCGAGGAGATCGAGTTCGAGCAAGCGCTCTTGCTCAGAGTCAACCAAATTGACCGAGCTGGTGCGAGGCGAGCCGAGTACAATTTCGGCGGGTAAGATGGCTTCTGCACCGTAGACCAATTGGAAAGGAATTTCCCCGGTTGCCCGGATGGCTGTGGTGCGAACGACCGAGAGGACGGAAGGAACCTCGTCAACCCAGGCTTTGTTGTGCTCGCGGAATGCCGCGAACACGCGCCGTTTGATACCCTGGACTATCTGTCCGTTAGCTCGCTGGACTGCTCCATTGCTCTGTGGATGTACCACAGAGGAGAAGCAGACCTTAGTTCCCAGCTGTTCGCAGTATTCCTGGAATAGCTCGCTTCTGAACTGGGGACCGTTATCCGTGATCAGCTTATGAGGAATCCCGAAGCGAGTGATAACGTTGCTTTTGAAAAAGCGCACAGCCGATTTGGCGTGAAGAGATGACACAGGTTCTGCCTCAATCCACTTTGTGAAAGTGTCAATGGCGATGAGCAAGTGTGTGTAGCCCTTGTAACCCTTAGGGAACGGGCCGAGCAGATCCAGACCCCATGTGGAGAAAGGCCAAGATGGGGATTGTTTGGAGCTCTTGGGCGGGCTTATGTGCCTTCCGGACGTGAAATTGGTATGCCTTGCACTTAGTCACGACATCCCGGACATATTGTAACGCTGTAGGCCGATAATAACCCATACGAAACGCTTTGCCGACCAGAGTCCTGAAGGAGGCGTGATTGCCGCATGCACCCTCGTGTATGTCCCTAAGAAGGAACACACCCTTCTGATGAGAGATGCACTTGGAGAGAACTCCCAGAGCACCTTGGCGGAAAAGGATGCCGTCCACAAGCTTGTATGGACTAGCACGCCTTATAAGCCGGAACGCCGGCCGTCGTTAAGGTGGTCCCATCGCAAGGTACCGGACAAATGGCGTTGTCCATCCATGGCACTGCCGATAACGGAGACAAGACCACTGCTCTGTTGCCTCGTCCGGAGACGTGATAGAGGGCTTGTAAAGGTGCTCGACGAGCACCCCTGCCGGAACAGGTTCGCGTGAGGATCCAAACTTGGATAGATGGTCGGCCAAGAAGTTGTCCTTCCTCGGCGCGAAGAGCACCTCGAAGAATCAAAAGTGCCGCTCCAACTTCCTCTCTTCAAACAGGTATCGGGCCATTGAGTCATCGCATCACTGATACTCCTTGTTTACCTGAATCGATGAAGTGGACTGAGCTTTCCATCTCCTTCTTTCAGGAGGATTGCCCCACTGGGATAACCAAGCCTCAGCGGCTCCCACTGATGGTCGCTCCGACCATCAGCAACGCCAGAGTTGGCCGTGTCTTGATCGACGGCGGGAGCGCTTTGGACTTGCTTTCTGCCAAAGTCTTGGACGAGATGCAGATTCCTCGCTCCAAACTCAAAGAGGTTGTGATGTCCTTCTATGGGATTGTGCCGGAAGAAGCTGTTAAGCCGTTGGGGCAGATTGTTCTGCCTGTTACCTTCGGATGCCCTAGCAACTTTCGGACAGAGTTGATCACGTTTGACATGGTTGACTTCCCATCTGCTTACAACGCGATCTTGAGCCGACCATCTCTTGGCAAGTTCATGGCCGTGTCCCACCATACATACCATTGCGTAAAGATACCGGGCCCTAACGGCGTGATCACGGTCAAGGGCAACTACATGGCTGCTCTCGATTGCGACGAGCAATCCCATGCCCTGGTCGACCAGCTTCCACCGTGTGGTCCCGAGGTTCCGCAGACCAAGTCTGTCCGTCCCAAGGTTTCTGTCTAGCCAGGGGAAGAAACCAAGGAAGTTCCACTGTCTCTTGATGACTCTTCCAAGACAGTTCACTTGGGGGCCAATCTGGACCCCAAATAAGAAAGCGAGCTCGTTGCCTTCCTCTGAGCTAATGCCGACGTGTTTGCCTAGGAGCCGTCTGACATGCCCGGGGTCCCAAGGGTGGTTATCGAGCACAAACTGGCAGTCCGGCCGGACAAAAAGCCTGTTCGCCAGAAGCTTCGACGCTTTTCAGACTTCAAGCAGGGGATCATCAAGGATCTGCTTGACAAGCTGCTCGCTGCTAGTTTCATCCACGAGGTTGACCACACGGAGTGGCTGGTCAACCCTATCATTGTAAAGAAGAAAGGCGGCAAGTGGAGGATCTGTGTCGATCACACATATTTGAATGCTGCTTGTTCTAAGGACAATTTCAGCGCCTCAAGATAGACCAAATTGGTCGACGCGATCACGATGCCCACTCTTGAGTTTTTGGATGCTTACTCGGTTATCACCAAATAAGCATCTCCCCGAGGATGAAGAGAAGATCGCCTTCATCGCCTCTTCGCACTTTCGCTATAATGACAATATCTTTCGGTCTGCAAGAATGTCGGTGCCGCTCCAACGCTTAATGGAGAAGACTTTCCCATAACAGCGCGGAAGGAACCTGGAGGTCAATGTCGACGACATAGTTGTAAAGAGCAAGTATGCTCCCGATCATGTAAAAGACCTGGCCAAGACTTTTCGTAATCTTACCAGGCATCGAATTAAATTAAATTCAGAGAAGTGTACCTTTGGTGTTCGATCTGGAATGTTGCTTGGCTACGTCATTGGTTCGTAAGGAATCTCTGCTAACCCTGAAAAAATTGAGGCTATTGAAAACATGTAGCCTTCGACTACCGTAAAGGAAGTTCAGATCCAAAAGGGACGGATGGTTGCTCTCAGCAGGTTTATTTCCCATCAAGGCGAACGCGGGCTGCCTTTCTTTAAGGCTCTGCGCAAGCACAATGGTTTCGAGTGGACAGAGAAGGCTAATAGATCTTTCCAACATCTAAAGTAATACCTGTCCAACCCACCTGTCTTGACAACCCCGCGACATGGCGAACAGCTTTTGTTGTATTTTAGCTACACGCCACAAGCGGTGAGCGCGGTCTTGACGGTGGAAAGGGAAGACATCCAGCGACCAATCTATTACGTGAGCGAGGTGCTTTATGGATCAAATGAGCGTTACCCTGAGGTCCAAAAGTTGCTCTATGCCTTACTCATGTCCTCTAGGAAGCTTCGACATTACTTCCAGACGCATCAAATACTGGTCCTGACCAAGTTCCCTCTGGGAGAAATTCTACGGAACAAGGAAGCCGGCGGACGTATAGCTAAGTGGGTAATGGAACTGGCAGAGTTCGATATTCTGTTTACTGCCCGAACTGCTATTAAATCCCAGGTCCTGGCTGACTTTGTCACTGAATGGACTTGCCCGCCAAAATCCCAGGAGGCTCCCGAGCAACCTGAAAAAACCCCTGGACCATGTTTTTTGATGGCTCGCGCACTAGAAACTCGGGACTGGTTTTGTTCTCATCTCCCCTCAAGGAGAGCAACTCCAGTATTCTATCCAACTACACTTTGCGGTGACTAACAACGTCGCGGAGTACGAGGCCCTCCTCGCGGGACTAAAAGCGTGCAAGTCGCTCAGCGTCCAATGGCTAATTGTGAAGGGAGATTCACAGCTGGTCATCAATCAGGCAAACAAGGAATATCAGTGCTGCGATGACTCAATGACGCGATACCTAGTTGAAGTGAGGAAGTTGGAGCGGCACTTTCGATTTTCGAGATGCTCTTCGTGCCCAGGAAGGACAACTTCTTGGCCGACCAGCTGTCCAAGTATGGATCCTCACGCGAACCTGCCTCGGCCCTTTACAAGCCCTCTATCACGTTTTCGGACGAGGCAACAGAGACATGTGGTGCTGTCTCCGTCATCGAGCAGGTTGCGGACTGGATAACGCCATTTGTCCGGTACCTTGCAGATGGGACCCTGCCAGACGACGAAGCCGAGCGTTCCCGGCTTATAAGACGTGCTTGTCCATACAAGCTTGTGGACGACATCCTTTACCGGCAAGGTGCTCTAGGAGTCCTCTCCAAGTGCATCTCTCAGCAGGAGGGTGTGTTCCTTCTTAGGGACATACACGAGGGTGCCTGTGGCAACCACGCCTCCTTCAGGACTCTGGTCCGCAAAGCGTTTCGCATGGGCTATTATTGGTTTACAGGCTACAGCATTACAAGATGACCGAGACGTGGTAACCAAGTATAAGGCTTGCCAATTTCACGCCCGGAAGGCACATAAGCCCGCCCAAGAGCTCCAAACGACCCCCATCTTGGTCTTTCTCCACATGGGGTCTGGATCTGCTCGGCCCGTTCCCCAAGGGGTACAAGGGCTACACGCACTTGCTCGTCGCCATTAACACTTTCACAAAGTGGATTGAGGCAGAGCCTGTGTCATCTCTTCACGCCAAAACGGTCGTACGCTTTTTGAAGAGCAATATGATCACGCTCTTTGGGATTCCCCATAAGCTGATCACTGATAACGGTCCCCAGTTCAGAAGCAAGCTATTTCAGGAATACTGCGAACAGTTGGGAACCAAGGTCTGCTTCGCCTCTGTGGCATATCCACAGAGCAATGGAGCAGTCGAGCGAGCTAACGGACAGATAGTCCAGGGTATTAAACGGCGCGTGTTCGAGACACTCCACGAGCACAACAAAGTCTGGGTTGACAAAGTTCCTTTCGTCCTCTGTGCCGTTCGCACCACAGCCAGCCGGGCAACTGGAGAAACTCCTTTCCAATTGGCCTACGGTGCAGAAGCCATCTTTCCCGCCGAAATAGTACCCGGCTCGCCCCACACGAGCTCGGTCAACTTGGTTGACTCTGAGAAAGAGTGCTTGCTCGAACTCGATCTCCTCGAAGGCACACGCGACCGGGCACAAGTTAGAATGGTGCACTACCAGCAAGATCTTCGCCGGCACACTGCCAAATCTGTTCGACCAAGGGCCTTGAAGGTGTGCGACCTTGTTCTGCGCCGCGTCCAGAACCTGTCCAATGCCAACAAGTTAACTCCCCGATGGGAGGGCCCGTTCACGGTCGTTTCTTTACTTTCGCCCGGGCTTTCGCTACGCCTAGCAATGGAGGACGGGTGAGAGCTGACCAAAGACTTGGAACATCGATCACCGTAAAGTTCTTTGTTTAGGTCTTTCGTATGTTTGCTTAGCTTCGCGCTTTTTGTCAAACTTCGCGCCTTAGTTCGTCCAAGTCTCTCGGGCTGCCATGTAAAGTTCAATCCAATAAACAGTGAATGTTCGCTGCCCCCTGCGGCCCTTTTCACTTCTTGTCTTCTCAGGCAATTCTCTTCTCTGGTAACACTTGGTGGCCGTTCGGTCTTGCGAACTTTTGGCTCCGCGATCTTCAGGGTTTCCCTGCCCGTATCTGGTTTCAACAAGTTCCTAAACTCAGAATTGCATAACACTGCTTCCAGCCTCGCGGTTAAGTCTGCTCTCGTAAGCCCTCCGCGGCAGAGACACTTACCGCTCACGGCACAACCACTTGGCAAAGCCTGCTCTCGTAAGCCCCGCGGCAGAGGCACTTTCCTTGTTCGGTTACCTTCGAAATCGCCTAACTTACGTTAACGAGCAGTTCCGGCAACAAGTCGATCAGGATGCGGGTGTCGCTCTAACTCTCTACGCACATGCTTGATTTCGTAAACTTAGGTCTTCAAGCATCGTCCGTACCGGGGGCTAGGGTGTCGCTCTTTCTCTTGTGCACCTGTTTGAGTTCGCAAACTCGGGTTTTCGAGCAGATACACAACGGGGGTTGGGAGTTAGGCTAAGAATTCTATCGTTTTTTCTAAAACTTTCTAGCGCTGTTTCGCCTTGCTCTTAGTTTCCTGTTCGCTCTTGTCTTTTTACTGCTCTGTTTTACAGGGAAAAGGTAAGCCTTTATTTGCATAACCAAAAGTTTGCAGGTACAAAGTCCCTTTCGGGTTACAGCCCTATTGCTACTTAGGAGCAAGCTGCTCCTTTAGCTCCTCAATCATCAATTTGAGGCGCAGAACTTCCCCTTGGGCTTTGATCCCCTCTCTGGCTTCGGCTCGGAGACGTTCGGTTTCCTCCTTGCTGAGTCTGGCCTGCTATTTGGCCTCTACGCGAAGGGTTTTTGACCTCTTCGGCCTGCTCCTTGTCCTCTGCGCGAACAGTCTCGACCTCTTCGGTCTTGGCCCGCAGATCCTCGGTCAGAGAATCTCTCTGACTTAGGCGCTCCTCAACAGGCTTGAGCTGCTCGGCCAGCTCTTTGATCCTTCCTTCCGCGGCTTGCGCCCTCGAGGCCCACTTCATGAGGCTCTCGGCTCTTCCGGATAGAGCCATGGAGATGGATCCTCTCCCGATCCAATCGAGCCTTGAGCTCCTTCACCTCCGCCGCGAAGCGATTTCGCCTTTTGGTCGTGGCCATGAGCTCCTCTTCGAGCCATGTCATCTGGCCACGCCATGAAAAGCCCCATGATAAATGCAAGGCTCGATGGTGACGCCTTCTTCGAAGTCCGCCATGGAGACCCGCACGACCTAAGCGAGAGAAGAACGAATTTTTTAGGTTAAGTTGATGGTAACTTTTGGGGACAAGTTCCCGTTTAAGGCTTACATCTCGAAGCCTACTCTTCAAGTTCATGCGTAGGCGCTGCCCGAGCCCGTGGGTTGTAAAGTCTCGGGTGCTCGGGGCCGCTGCAGCGCAGTGTTTCCTTCGCCGCGCCTTGCGGGAGCGCTTCCTTTCTGGGGCAGTGGCGACGGGCGAGGCTTCCTCGACCTCAAGCCCTTGCCCCTCCTCCTCTTCCTCCGCCCGAATAGTCTCGGGCAAGACCGGCGCCTCTCTGACCTGAGACGTCGGTGGGGTTACGGACAGGGCGACTTGGTCCCTCTGTTCGTGATCTTCTTCATGCTCCCTGGGGGCAGGGACTTCTCCCTGCTCTCCGGATGTTACCATCGCCACAGGGACGATTTGCCCCTGCGACGAAGTGCTTGGCAGGACCTCCTGTTCGGTCCCTCCTTGGGCAGCCGGCGAAGCCAACACTTTGGCTCCGCTCTTTGTGGTGCCGTGTGCCGCTTCTTCCGCTTCCAGTTGCTCCACCGCGCTCTTCAGCGCGTCGAGCTGGTCGCTGGAGCCCGGCGGGAGCACGCTCCACGCTGCCAGTTTGTCCTTGAGAGCTAGCAGCCTCACTGCCCGCGACGCACCATATAGATGCTCGGGCAGTAAGGATCGCTCAAGCGCCGCGCCCGCGTCGTCGGTGGCGATCTCCTCCTGGACAGCTGATGATGAACAAATACTCTAAGTCATATGCGGTTGGGTGGAACGTGAAGAGCAAATTTTGCCATTACGTACCTGCCGTAGACGGCTTGATCTTCTTGCGCCTCTTGCTCGGGGTCTTCTTGGCTTCCTCGCCTTGGCCTCCAGGAGCTTGCGGCGACAAGCTTAGCTCCTTGCTGAGCTGAGTGCTCTTTGGCGCAACGCAAGAAGCTTTTCCTTATGCGCAACCTCCTCCTAGAGCCTCCTCTATTCGGCGATCTGTTGCAGCCGTTCCACACGGCCCGGATGAGCTTGTGTAAAGCGCTTCAGCCAAAGGGACAGGTTCCGTACCTCTTCGTCGCTTTGCTCGGTGAGAAGGGATGGACTTGGGCGTTCTCCCCTCGGCTGGCCACGCTCGCGCTTAACTTTCCCGGTGCGCTTCTTCGCCACAGGGGGCTTCAGGGACTGTTGGCGGCCGCTGCGGCGCGGCGAGCTTCGCATTGGCGCGACGGCCACCTTGGGCTTCTCGGCCATCTTGGCCTTGCTCTTTCTCGCTCCCTCGGACTCGGAGAGCTCCTCGACGATTCCCCTGAGAATCAGCTGGTTCTCCTGCGTATTTGGGAAGCGGATGTTGGCACACTCTAATCATGTAAGTCTTGCGAACCGAGTGAGGTTTTGTAACCTACCTCGGGTGTGCGGACGAGCGCGTTTTTTGGACATGTGTAGGCCACCTGTCCAGTGACCTCGCCGTCCTTCCTATCAGCCTTCAGCATGGAGTCGACTTGCTCAGTCACCCATGCCTCGGTTGGTTGCACTGCTCGAACAGAAGAAAACATTAGTTCTTAGTTCCTGTTCGGATGAAATCATCAAAAGGGGTTGAGTGTTTAGAGAACTTACCTGTGCTCTCCCTGGTGATGTCCTTCCAACCTTCTATCTTGTAGAAGGGGTAGGATCTCCTCCGCAGCGGACAGATCCTGTTCGCTGCGAAGTCCCGGATGATCTCCCTGCCCGTGAGCCCGAGGCCCACGAGGGAAGCGATCTTCCGGGTCAAGTACCAATCCTCGTCGGACAGCTCCGGCCGAGGCATTGGCGTTCCCTTCGCCGGAGCTTGTCC
Organism: Raddia guianensis; assembly: GCA_036346415.1. Lineage (NCBI taxonomy): Eukaryota > Viridiplantae > Streptophyta > Magnoliopsida > Poales > Poaceae > Raddia > Raddia guianensis. The sequence goes on from CM070534.1 coordinate 35,543,896, forward strand.
GGTGAAAACGAGTTTGCTGTCGTCGCTCCGCTTGGTGTAGAACCACCTCATCCACCACGCGCCCATTGAGTCGAGCAGCGGGGGACGAGGCTAGGGCGCGTCGTCGGCGGTTGCCCGGAGTTTGAGGTAGTAGCACCCAAGTCCGGAAGCGGCAGAGCTGCTCCTCGTCACTGTGTAATAGTGAAGGAACAGCCCCACCGGAGGATCGATCCCCAGATAGCCTTCGCACAGGTGTGCGAAGACGGCCATTTCGAGGATGGAGTTGGGGTTCAAGTTGGCCACCTCCAATCCGCTGATGTTCAAGAAGGCCTCCACGAAGTCGCTTTCAGGAGACCTCAACCCGAACACGGCGAAGTGCTCAAAGTTCACGAACTCATCTTCGCGTGGCTTCGGCATCTCCTCTTCCCCGGGTAGCCTCCAACTGCCGGTGTCGATGTGCCCCTCGGCTTCTAAGGCCTTCAGGTCCTCCTCGGTCATGCTAGTGTTGGAGAACTTGGCCATAGCAATCCCCAGGGCTGGACGAACAGGTTTGGGAGTGGAGTTTGGCTGTTGATGCTTAACGCGTTTGGAATAGGGCTTGGGAAGGAAAGGTGTGTGAGAGCAAAAGTGGCGAGCCGCGGACTGCTTGGGTGCTTTTATAGTCCCAGACGAGCAGCTCTGCAACGGTTTTTTGCCACAAAACGGCTAGTTTTTTACTGCAACGGCTAAGTAAAAACGGTCGTCTGTTTTCACTGCGTAGCTTAAGTTACCGTTGAGATCTGCCAACGGCTATTTTTTCCAATGTCTGCACTGAGGGTTGGGTGCTCTGCTCGGACAGATGTTGTTTCCTGTTCGACGCAACAGAGTTGCTCGAGATCGACGGGTTTGTTCGATCTGGACAAGTCCCTTTCGGAGAGCAATAACACCTTTCGATGCGTTCGTTGTACGTCCTCGTAATAGCAATATTTCCCTCTTAGTGACTTGGAGTCTCAAGAGGAAGACCCCACTCTAGTGAGTCCTTCCACTTGAGTCTCGGGGGCTAGCTGTACGGATAAAATCACGGCCCATTGCTATGGCCCATTCCCTGACGGCCCAATCGAACAGCCTACTAGGTCCTAGCTCCCTAGAAGGTTCTATCAGGCCCATATGCATCCTGCCGAACAGCTTTCTGGTTGGCACGGTGCGTAATAGTCTAGGATTCGTGTTTTAGTCAGACTCGAACAAGAGTTCTGCACGGCTACGTGAAGACCCAGACGTAGTTTTCCGGATTGGAGCAGATGTCGTGATCCCCAAGAATTGGAGTATACCTTATCTACCTCGGGATGTATTTGGCATGTACTGAGTTCGTTACGATCTCGTAGTTAGCCCGGCCCGATTATCCCTTGGTAGGTCGGTTTGTTCAACACTATATAAACAGAGCCCCTACGGCGTGTAGAGGGGCCAAGAGACTTCGCATTATCGCGTAACATTTCCTGTACACCCATAATCTCACCGAAACTTGTTCATCTCGTCGAGTTCCTTCCTTGTAATCCTTTTTGCTATAAAGAAAGGCTGGACGTAGGGCTATTATCTCCCTTGAGAGGTCTGGACCAGGATGAAAACCCCTGTGTCTCCCTGTTGCTCGTTGATTGCTGTTCGCATAGCTCGGTAGGTCTTCTATCTCCCTTTTCAAGAACCTTAGTTGACTTGAGATCAATATCTCAACCGTCGACACCTTTCGGTGCAAGATATAAACAACAGTGTGCACTGCATTACTCATGACACAGGATCACATCAGGATTGAAATTATGTTTTTTTCTCTAAATTGTTATAGTAAATTACAACTTTCAATGTACAGAAAATAACACAATTATTTTTAAAATTTGTATAATTTTATGCCCCTACGGAAATTAATGTTGACCGCAATAAAGCTGTACGAACATAATGGGCCTACAAACACACCTGTAGTAATAATTCAATAATTCGCTTCAATTTATGATGTAAAGCTATAGCACAACGTAAATGCAACATAATGCGATAGTTGGATGAATTGATAAATTTAAAAATTACATGGCATGATTTTATGTTAGACACCAATAAAACTATACAAAATTAATTTCCGTACAAACATTAATTTATTCATAAATTAATATATCACGTAAATTTATGAAAAACGCTATAGCACACCGTACATAGCGTAGTCGTACTTGAAATAATACGCACGTACAAGTATGCATGGCGGTTGAAGTTAGTTGGAAGGAAATAATATATTTTGTTGGAGAGAGAAGATAAAGGGTGAGATATGGAGTGCCTGATGTGTGGTCCGATGATTAATGTAGGAGAGAGAAGGAGCAAAAGTATTTTAATTTAGTAATAGATGGTGAGATATGAAGTGGGTGATGTGGATACTCTAACCGATGGGGTCGAAGCCCATTATCTACTTTTCCCAACCGTGGGCATGCTGAAAGAAAATTTTCTCATACGCTTGTATCAAAGAGACAGGTAATCAGGTACTATAGTTTCATAGTATATTTTCAAGTGTTAGCTAAAAAAATACTCCCTCCGTTCACGAAAAGAAGCCACTGTTAACTTTTGGACATACATTTGATCATTCGTTTTATTCAAAAAATTATTATAAATATGTAAAAGTATATGTCATACTTAAAATACATTTAATAATAAACCAAATCACAACAAAATAAATAATATTTACATAAATTTTTAATAAGACGAATGGTCAAACATGTGTCCAAAAGTCAACAGCAACTTCTTGTCGCAAACGGAGGGAATAGTATATTTTCAAGTGGCTACTATTACCAGTTTCGCAAGTGGTTGTTTTCTGGTTCTTTAATGACAATTACTAACTCAGCGAAATGACTAGTTTCCTATTCAATGTTGTCCTCATTAGAGCATCTTCAATGGTGCCAAATTAGCTGGATATAAGGTTGCAAAATCAACTTTTTGTTCACGTGGAGAAGAGAAAGAAGGGAGAGAGATAGAGACTAGCTCTCAGCTCAGAAACAATCTACAGCGGATTACAAAAAGGTGCATACACACTATTACATATGGGTTCAAGTTAATTTTAAAGATCATACTTTAGCTAACAAATTGAAGCGGTTGTCTATGTGCTCTTTAAATGACATGCTAATTTTTATAGCTAACACAACTGAAGATACTCTTGCCGTCATAATTACAGTGATTTACTAACAAATTGTAGCCCAGGCATCCTGTTCAATATTGTCTTTCATTACCGTCGTACTCTCCCTTTTATTTTTTATTTGACTTTTTTTATTTTTGGACAAGTCTTTAACCATTCGTGTTATTCATAAAAATATATGTAAATATCATTTATTTTGTTATGATTTGTTTTATTATTAAAGGTATTTTAACCATAACTTTTTTTTTCATTTTTGCACTAAATTTTTTAATAAGGCGAATGGATAAATGCTTGTCCAAAAATGAAAGGCATCAAATAAAAAAAGGAGGTTGTATATAATTATAATTATAGTGATCTACGAACAAATCGTACACATTATAATGATCTACGAACAAATCGTACACAAGGCGTCCTGTTCAATGTTTTCTTCATTGTCGTCATAGTTACAGTGACATACATACAAATTGTAGACCAGGCATGCACGTTTCGCATTTGCTGGTGAAGGCTTTTCTCCTGTTCGTCTTAATTTCTCTCCTTATTCAAGGCCATTTCGTTGGGACCTATTGACGAAAGGATGGCTGTCGCTTATGGTCACAGGTAGGGATGAAAACGGATCGGATAATGTCCGGACCGATCGGATTCGGATTCAGATATCTTCGGATTGGATATTTTTCAGACATTTTCGCATACGGATAGGAACTCGGATATTTTTAGTTGGATATGGATTAGGATAGGGGATGACCATATCCGTCGGACTCGGATTCGGACTTGAATATCCAAGAATCAAGTTAGTCGGATATCCGAGAATTCGTGTCCGGCATTTTTCGTATCCGTATCCGTAACCGTGCTATCCGTATCCGGTTCCAAAAAAAACTATAGGATAAGGATATGGTTTAGCCATTATCCGATCCGATCCGATTCGATCCATTTTCACCCCTAGCGACTCACTAGAAGCGTGAGTTCCTCCAATAAAAAAAAAAAAAAAAAAAAGCGTAAGTTCCTGGGCTAAGTTCCTGGACTAATCATTATATCTGTAACATGTATGATATTACTTGACATGGTCCTCTCCTGTTATTGTTTCTCTACAGACTAGCATAGTATCCATGCATTTATGCGCCTGGATTTATAATTAAAATAAAATTAGTGACCGAAACTTCTTTGCCTGCTCAACATCAGTTGAAATAGGTGATGGAAAGAAATCAATCTTTTGGAAATTTACATGTACACACAGTGAGATGCAGGAGATTGACAGCCTCTGCATCTCACTGTGTGTGCTGTTCATCTGGGCGGAAATTTCGAATTCTAGTCACAGCCCTGCCTCCCTCACCCTACACAGCTCGTGAGCTACAGTAATTTGCGGCTGGTTATCTAGTCCCTGCTGGGGATGCACGTGCTGCTACTTTTCCGTCACATCTTCGCCCAAAGTCCTTTTTGTCGGGATGCCTAGGCAGGATCTCGGCACATCTTGTGGCCGGTCTCATGGATTAGTTACAGCACAATGCAAGAATGGTGGTTCCACCGGTTTAACCAGCGAGGCAGGCTGGTGCAAAGACCCTTTTGATGCTGTATGTTCGAGGATTTTGGTGTGATATAAAAACTAAACAAAGACCACATGAGACATTGTTGCAGACAACATTAGCGATGTTGCATGTTGCAAGTTTTTTTTTTTATTTAGTTGCATGTTGCAAGTTGGCTGGGGCAAGGACCCAGCGTCTTTCGGTAGGAGAATAGGCTTTTGCACCCCTTTTCTTTTCCTTTTTGTTTAATCTTTTTTCTTTTTTTTTCTAGCCTATGATTTCTTAACATAGGCTTGTCTGTAAACAACATTTTTCCCTGCTTAATTGAAATGCCAGTGTTGCTGGATCTTTTAAAAAAAGTTTAGTAATTGATATGTATTTTTTATTTCAATGTTGTATTTTTAAAAGAGTTTGTTTTTTAATGTTTTTTATTTACTTTTTTAGTTGATATGAACTTTTTCTTTCAATCAAGTCCTTACAATCTAGTCCCAACATAATCGATGGTGGAGATTTTTTTTTTTTTTGCTTTTACGTCGGAATTTCTCTGATTAATGTGATAACTCTATTTAACTCTGCTTTAATATAATATAAAATAGAATTAAAACAAGAAGGAGATGAAGAAAGTATTTGAATCTTTGGGATGGAATTGAAAACGAATGTCACCAAAGTTGTGTAAATACGTGGTGAGTAAAAAATGAAGCAAGATGGAAGATGCAAAATTCATGAGCCTTAAAGCTCCAATAGAACGAAGCCCTTGGAAGTCAAGGATGGCTTTGAAAATGGTGGCGAGTGTATTAGAATTTTTTAATAAGAAAATAGATGCCGTGAACTTGTAGTGTTTTCTATTGAATTGCATGCACCGGCCAATTTATTCAAAATCTCAAGCTAGTGGAGAAAGGCGGTCATATTTTAACACTCCTAATGTATAGGTTTCTCTAGCCCTTAGATATGGACTTAAAGTAGATTGCAAATATTGTTTTATATAATTTATTAGTTGGGTCTTGAAAAGTCATGAGCTCTTCTCTTTAATACCATATTGAATTGTATAAACCAATTAATTCACCCAAAAGCTCAAAATAATGGAAAAGGTTGGACTATATATTTGTTGTAGGAAGGCACTCCCATCCCTCAACATTCATGTTCGACCACAACGCACAAGTCCCTACAAGATCTCCCAAGGCCCCCAAAGACACGCAGAGAGATGAGGAGACCCCGTACGTGAAGTCCTCCTAGGCCTCTAGAGTGGCAAGAAGACTCTTCAAGATCCTTCGAAGAAGCCAAGGACACGTAGAGAGACAAGATCCCGCGAAGTCTTCCAATGCCCTCAAATACACATGGGAAGGCGAGAAGACTCATCAAGATCCTCCAAGACCCCGAGACTCCTCAAGACACATGGAGAGGCAAGAAGATCTGCCGAAGTCCTCCGAGACCCTTAGGCCCGTGGAGACACGTGAGCAGACGAGAAGATTCCGCGAGATCCTTTGAGGCCCTGAGGCCCTTGGTGACACGCGGAGGGATGAGGAGACACTAAGAAAAGTGTTGGCGCACCATCACAAGTTTCGGGCGCCCGAACAAGGCAGACAAAGACCCGAAAAAGGAAGACAGGCCCAAAAAACCACCAGCTATTTAGCAAGAAGAGAAAACCTAGGAAACAGCGGGTGAGCTAACGAAGCTGGAAGCCCCCGCTCTGAGATTAGCTAGGGATAGGTTCATAATTAGTCTAATGTGTTGAGGGCTAGGGAGTCATGCCCTCATATAAGAAAAAGAGGAGAGAAGGCCCCTCGACCGTGTATATAAAGGGTCATCGTGTAAGGAACTCGCTCTCTCATCGAGAAAAATACCACTCGTCTCATCGTGCAAGCAACTCGCTCACAATTTCCTCCTTTTCACATCTTAGGCAGACCCTCAGGTCGTTGCAGATGGTGCTAAAGAAATTTGTTGTCACAGGGTCACCCTGCGGTAATATTTTAACACTTCCCACTAGATGCAGTCTGTATTGGGACTACGGAGGAACCATAACCATTTTGACGTGGGCCTTGTTTTGTTGAGTTTTACCGTAGCAATTTTTGTTATTTTTATATAGCCTACATGTTATAGTAATATGTAATGATTTTTTGTGGCTTTTTTAGTAGTTTTTCTTAAAATTATAAAACTTTTTTAAATATTGTTTTAGAATTATTATATCATTTTTTAAAAAACTCTTAATCTTTGTTGTAGTAAAACTTAACTTTACTCACACCGAAACAAACCAGACCTGTGATGTTATTTTACGAGACCTGTGATGTTATTTTGGCACGACGTTGAAGTATTTTGACCGACTTTTCGTCTTGGGTATTTTCGTCTCGGTTTTATCTCTCTTTTTTTTCAACTGCCTACCTATGAAAATAAATGGAAGTTCGAAGAAGTAGTGAATTACGTTACGTTGACACGGACCATGATTAGAGTCCAGGAAATAATTATCTAGCTAGGTTGACCTGGATACCTCTATGCCCATCACCTAACAAGCTATTACCTCCGGTCAACAAAAGAAGTCGCCGTTAACTTTTGTACACGTTTTTCACCATTCGTCTTATTTAAAAATTTAGTTCAAATAAATAAAAAAGTAAGTCATATTTAAAATACATTTAATAATAAACCAAATCATTACAAAATAAATAATTTTTATATAATTTTTTGAATAAGACGAGTGGTCAAAGGCATGTCCAAAAGTCAACGGCGACTTCTTTTTATAACCGGAGGGAGTAATATATATTCTTTTGTCATGTATATGCATCATAATTTACTAGTAAAATAGACTTCTTATTTGATCAACTGACTTCCAAAAGCTTGCAAAGTTCCTCTTTTCTTGAGGGCGAGATGGCGAGAGTGGGGAGGCCATGCATGGACATCCCCCTTCTCGCTAGCTTGTTTTGCCCTGGACAGATTGTTTCTTTTCCATGTCGTTTGAAAACTGTTTATTTTCCACAATCTATTCAATATGCATTACATATGGTTAATGGTGGCCAAAACTTGGGTTCTCTGTCTCTCTTATTCCTTAACTAATGATAACTGCAATAACTCAGGAGCCATCGTAGGCTTCTTAAAACATCTCCAATGGGGAACAACACAGCAGGGTATATGGAGTGCACCTCATCTTTTTGCTTATGTGGAGAAGAGAAGGAGATGAGAGAGATAGAAACTATCTCTTAACCAAGAGCCAATTTATAGCGGATTACAATGTGCATTGCACCTATTACATATGGGACCATATTAATTTTAAGGGCCAATGCTATAGCTAATCCATTTAATATATATTGTCTACAGGCTATCTATAGATGACATGGATCTTTCTTATATCTAGTAGTTGACTCTACCATTAGAGATGCTCTTAGGGCATGTACAACAGTCCAACTCAGCAGTCTCTAAGCCATCTCTAAGCAGTTTCATATCATCTAATTGATAAGTTGGATGAAAGATGGCATGCATAAATATTTGAACCGTCTTCAAAGTAAGAGTCGACTCTGAACGTGAATTAAGAAACTTTATATATATGTCAGGAAATTACCTATAAAAACATACAATCATCTCTACCATTGTAGTATATGATATCTCTAGTGTTGTTTCTGGGTGACATGGCAATAGTTAGAGACAACTACTAGTTCAACCATTGTACGTACTCCTAGGTCATTTCAAAAGCACATCTTAGGTGTTGCCCCTTTATTGTTATCCCAAACATATTTAATGATAACATATACACTAAATGCCCAGTTCTCTATAGCTTATTTGACTTATTTAACTTATCTACTTATGTACTTATCTTTGTTTAAAATACAAATAATCTAAAACTTACAATATGTCCTTTTCTGTATTGAAGACATGTGAAAAAACTCTATATAAACAAATCAAACATTGGAGAACCGGTTCTCAAGACCACCTCGGAAAGCTCTTAAAATTAGAAGATAAATCAGATATATAAACAAGTGAAATAAGATAAGCTATAGAGAACTGTACCTAAATCGGATGTACACTATGCGAAGAATGAGAATTATCTTATTGTTATTGTTTTTCTACACTAGTGTAAGGAGCACCTTTGTAGTCAAACAATTATTAAAAAAAATTATATTGAAGTCAAGCCGCTATTGACCGCCAAAGCGTAGAACAGGAACTCAATACTAATCTTTGTATAAGTAAAACGTGGAAATCATGACTTACTTACTTTTCACTTAACAGAACCGATCACACTTTGTTATGTGGAATTCCAATTTCGTGGAAATATCGGCACCCAGAGAGCTAGATATTCCTGGCAAGGACATGATTTGATTTTACGTCGAGTACCATTCTTCAAGCAAAGCTAATACCGACGCCGAATTTATTTTCACCAAAGGTGATCGATCAGCCTGAATTAAACTAAATTAAATTAAATTTTGTTATTTTTTGCAAGCCAAACCGGCTTTTTTTTGCTGTTGTGGTTTGATTTTGTTTGTAGTTGAAAAAGTTCGTGGTCTTTTAGACTCAGAAATGGTAAAACATTTATTTCAAAATATTTTAGAGATCTTTGAGAAAACCCCCCATAAAATCTCAAAAAAATTGTCTCAAAATGTTGTTGTAAATGGTCTATACAAAAAAGATAAATTTTACAAACCGGACTGAAACCGTACCAGAACCGCGGACCCAAAAGAACCGATGTAACACTTTGTAATCATTTTCGCGTGGTTTAAATAGTCCTTCCTGAAATTACTAAAATATTTTCCACAACTTTAAAGTCTCTAAATCCTCTCTCTCTCAAAGGATCACAATTTCCCATATAAAAAATTCCATCAGCTTTGAAAAGCCCCAGAGAACATTGAACATTTTTTGTGCGCATTCTTTGAGTCCGGCTGAACGCCGATCGACGTGTCAACGTTCCTGCCCTCGCAGATCCCTGGTCAAGCCCGTCGATCCATCTGCATCACATGCATGTGCTGCCCCCTCGGGATCCGTGCAAATTGGGGGGCAAACTTTCCACCGAGCCGAGGACGCGAGACTTTCCACAGGTTCGCGTGTGCACTCGTCCGCGCTGGTCGCTGATGCTCGCGGTCGCGGTCAGCCGTTGCAGGCTGCGGCGAGTGGCCGACACTGCTGCCCAGGCCAGTTGATGTGGGGAGATTGGAATGGAACAGGAGCAGGGTCAGGGTCAGGGTTTGATTTCCCTCGCACCTCCATATGCATATGATGATGGATTTGTTAATGATCCCCAACCGAGATGGTTCCCACGTAAGTTCCTCTTTTATTGCTTGCGTCGTTGGGAGCTGCAGAGAATCAGAGATTATTGGGAGCTGCGTAGAGAAAGCAGGTCAAGGGTGTACTACGAGTTGATGTGTGCAAACGTTAAGATAGGGGTCTGATCACGTGCGCGCCCAGATGCAGATGCTGATCACGTTAAGATAGGGTGTACTCTAGAGTGGCATGTAAGGACAGAAATCGTCTCCATCTTTTATTAGATTACAATAACTCATCAACACGAACCAAGTTTTTTTTTTAGTAAATTTCGTCTCCATCTTTTATTAGATTACAACAACTCATCAACATGAACCAAGTTTTTTTTTTTAGTAAATTGCACTGTAGCCCTTCGAAGTTGGCACCTTTTTTCACTTAGCCCCCAGAACTTGTATTTTACTTTAGTGCCCCCTGAAAGTTGGCGTCGTTTGCACGGAACCCCGGCCCCCAAGCCGTTATGTCCACCGTAAAAATATAAAAAATAAGAGAAAATAATAAAAACCATAAAAACCATTTAAAAAATCATAAAAACTAGAAAAAAATCATAAAAATCAAAAACTAAAAGTTCATAAAAATTTTTTAAAAAACATTTAAAAAAAAGAAAAATCATAAAAACATAAAATTCATAGAAATTTAGAAAAAACATATAAAATATAACAATATAGAAAATCATATAAAAATCTAAAAAATCTAACATATTATAAAAATAAAAAATAAAAAAGTAAACATCAAAAAATCAAACAACCAGAAAAATTCAGATAGACAACTACTGCTAGTGAAGGTGATGTAGACATGCGCATCAGGTCAGGTAGAATTTTTTTCATGGTTTTTTAATATTTTTTTGTTTTTATTTTTTAATTTTTTGAATTTATATGATGTTTTGATTTTTTTGATTTTTTATGGTTATTCTTATTTTTATATGTTTTTTTAATTATTATAAATTTTTTATGATTTTTCTGAATTTTTTATGGTTATTCTTATTTTTTTCTGATTTTTACATGCCATATCAGCACCACATCAACGCCACGTCATCATCTAACGGTAGATATAACGGCTCAGGGGTTCCGTGCAAACGGTGCCAACTTCCAGGGTGCACCATGCAAACGGTGCCAACTTCTAGGGGGGTGCTAAAATAAAATACAAGTTTTAGGGGCTAAGTGAAACAAGGTGCCAACTTCCGGGGTTACAGTGCAATTTACTTCCTTTTTTTTTAGTAGTATCTCTTAGGTGCATAGTGTTTTTTTTCTTTCACTCGTGATCCACGTACACTTAGACACCTACTTTCTCCGTAAGGTCGATCCCTTGCTCTAAGGGTACCGCCGTCTCCAAAGAAACCTCCACTATATCAAAAGCCATGGGATTAATATTGCTCTAATGCCAGAAGGAATATATCTCATGTGACACTGTTATTCTGCATGTCATCGTTCTCGGTCTCATATGTCGTAGACAATTATTGCATATATGATAACTAGAAACTTCTACAGTGGCACAAAAAAATCTCCCCGATGCCAAATATGGCACGAATCAAAGGAAGAATGTTGTTTTGCTCGGATGATAGGTAGCCGGCCCATGGCCCACCTATGGCTCGTGTGAATAGTACCACGGGTACTATAGCACTTAGGTCCATATTATTTAATGAATAAGAAAACAATGATTAGATCATGTTAGTTGCTTTCTTAGCCTTTAAGTTATCTAATCCCTATAAAAGAGATACCATGTATTCATCATGAAACATATAGGAATTAGGGTTTAGCCCGTCTATCTGTACCACCCAAGTGTTAGGAGTGCCACTAGTCTCCTCTCATTTGGGCGAGACAACATTCTTCCTTTGATTCATGTCATTTGGTATCAGAGCATTCGATCCTTTCTCATGGATTCTGATAGGGTGGAGGAAGTTTCTTTGGAGGTAGTGTTCCAGAGGCTTGAAGCGCATCTCTTTAAAATGCTTAATCATGTTGCTCCTACGCGTGTCAGCTGCAAGGAGGTGGATTTAGAAGATGGTGAGAACGATGCCCAAAGTGGTTCCTGCGATCTTCTCTCCTCTCCATGCAAAGCAGCACGGCAAGGTGGCATCATTTAGCGCGCGATCAACGATGTCTCAGAGCATTTGTTTTCATGCTTGCTGATCCACTTAGCCAAAGAGTTTATGTTGTTGTTGCAGATCAGAGACAAGGACAATGACAACATCAATGATGTGGCTATCACAAAGATGTTGCAAGACAATGCCATCACCACTGCTATCCTAAACAATGTGCCACTAGTACTGAGGAAGAGAGAACAAATTGCAGGGTAGACATAGAGAAAGACATCTAGGGTTTACCTAACATCTCATGCAAGGCGGTGCAATGGCACAAAGGATGTCGAGTTCATTGACAAGCTAAGGTGGCCAGATTGCTCATGGGCAAACTTAGGAAACGGTGGATTTGGGCTAGTCAATGATGCTTAATGGGCAGGCGCGGGAGGATCGAGACGCAGGCGAACCTACATCATAGGGTGCAAGGTCAAAACTAATATAGACCAATGTAGGGTCTCCTAAGTCGTCAGCCTTGGCCACCGCCTAGTTGTAGCTTGAGGACGAGTTGCAAGTCTAGGAGGAGTGATTGTTAGGGGCACCGACCCATGGCTGATCTTTGGTCCGCCTATAAACAGCACCGCAAGTACTATAGCGCGGTACTGTAGCATGTGGTCCAAAATGCTTAGGGAGTAAGAAAATAGGAATTAGATCACGTTAGTTTCTATAGATAAGATTAGTTACAATATATGAGAAGATTACTTTCTTAGTCTTCAAATTGCTAATCCCTATAAAAGGGTATTCACCATGAAGCAAGCAAGAATCAAGGGTTAGCCCATCTATCAGTAGGGATGGCAATCGGGTTGGGTACCTTCGGATCGATACATCCCCTCATACCCGATCCCGAAACCCAAAAACTATACCCGATCCGAACCCAAAATATTTCATGGGTATAAACCCACGCCCATACCGGAACCCGAACGGGTACTCGAACCCGAAATATATAATAAGCCTACATCTCAATATTAAATACAATAATATGACATTAATCAATTTCAACTCTAACCTTTCATCAACTTTGAACATATAAGCTTATATTTATATTTTAGTATTTTATCAATACATATTTATTGATAATACATGGTGACATGTTATATTATATTTAATTTTTATTATTCTTTTCGGGGTACCCCATGGGTGTAAAAATAAACCCGAACTCAAAATCCGAAAACTATTTCCGAACCCAAAATATTTCATGAGTATAAACCCATGTTCATGTCCGAACCCATCGGGTCAGGTACCCGTGGGTACCCGAACCCATGGGTAAAATCGCCATCCCTATCTATCAGGATTGTCTAGGATGCCCTTATCAGAGATGACCTAAATATTTTGGGATGCATTGAGAAAATTTTTTCTGTTCGTTTTGCGAGGATGCAGATGCTTGTGTTTAGATAATTTGTGTAGGCGATTGTTTTTAAGTTAATTATTTATGTTTTAGTTTTTTTCCAGCTCATATAATAGTGTAAATTCTATATAGTTGTTGTGAACAAAGTATTTAATTTTGTTTTCGCTCCAACATGCTTGTCATCGATTGGGCATATGAGTATTCTCATTTGTAGCAGCATAGGTATAGCTTTGTAATCATGGGTGGCCTGTGGACGAGCATAGCAGCGGCAATGGTGTGATCGACGATGGCGATGGAATGGTTCATGCACGAGCTTAGGTAGCCATGCATGCATGTTGTGTCCTCATGGTATATGCATCTAAATGGCTCATAGTATAATACATAGAATTGAACGCATTCATGCATGCATATCATGCATATACGTAGGTATCTGCGCTATACGCAAAACGCAGACAATATGCTTGAACACTCCCTTCTTCTATTATCTAAAAAATCAAGCACACGTATGGAAGAAGAAAGTCTCACAGTGACTGCTTATCATTTTCGTTACAACTGGTAAGGGTGCTACAAACATCCAAGTTCACAGCTACTCCCTCCATAAAAAAAAATATCATTCTAGCTTTCAAAATTTGTCCACTTCTTTTATTACTCCACTCCCGGCTAGGCATCCACCACTGTCAATGGCCAATTGTTAGCTAGCTTTTCATGCACTTTAATCATCTTTATTCCAAATAACCAGGGGCACATGCGTCATTTGGCTTAGATGGAGGGAGTAAGCTTAGTCGCTACTGGCACTGTCTACTTAATTTTCAACTGGTCTGCGCATGCCCATATATATAAATGTTAAGTCTCAACGAATTCAGCGAGTCGCCGTACTCCATTCGTCGATGGTTAATTCTTCCTCCTGTCACGTTTCCCAATCAATATAGTGGCGCCGTCTATGTTCATCATATCGATTCCCATCATGCAGTAGTAGAATCGTCAATCTGTTGACACTTCCATGTTCGAAGCTCGGACGAGAACACTACCTAATTAAAGTTAATTAAATCTGCTCCTAAGCATCAGTCATGATCAGCAGCAGAAGCAGCATCAGCATACAGCTTGATCGACGCACGGCTAGCTACTTGGTGATGAGGCCGGCGGCGGACGGCTCCACGGGCTGCGGCGGCGGGAGCACGCCGGCGACGACCTTGGCCACGGCTTGCTTGACCGACTCCTCGTCCCACTTCACGCCCGGCGACATCGACTGCCACACACCAGTTGGATCATAACAATTAACAAGCGATGTTAGTTTCCAGTACAGTGACAACCACAGATATATGTGTACTTGCTAAGCAGTAGCTAGGAGAATATACATGTATTACTATATCAACAACAGTAACAGAGTAGACATCACATATATGCGATCATGGGCTGAAATTGCGATTTACTTCTCCTAATTAAGTTTGCGTTTCGTGGGCCATTCGGTCAATCCCCGGCTGGTTAATGTGTACGTACCCTGTTGCCTACGGTAAGAGGACATTTGCTGCGCAGTAATTTGTTGGCATATGACGTTATCAGTTCCACTTTTAGTAGGACGTGACCTATGTGCAACCATTTTCTTTCATTTCGTTCTAGTCAAGGCCAGATGGGTTCAAAATGGCAGGCTTCCCTGAATCAGAGGCAGTACCGACAGAAGAAACGTGTGCATGCATGCATGACTTGCATGATCAAAGGTTAAACAAACAAGTACTTTTTTTTTTAGTGAGACGATGCAAACAAGTACTGCTACCAGCAGGTAAACGAAATGAACCCGACCGTAGAATATCATAACTAAATTGATTGATCATGTCGTTAATTAAGAAAAGAATAGCTGGCAGTATACCTTGAGCTGCAACGTCAGGTTCGCTCGAGGAGGCCCACTTGCACCGCCGGCGTCGGCGGCGACGCCGCTGCTCATCGCCACCAGGCTGACGTCATCACCGGCCAGGTCTTTCAGGCACTGCAGCGTCCTGACCGCCACGTCCGCCATGTTGCCACATGGCGACCTCACCGCTACCTTCACCGTGCAAAGCTCTCCCGGATCGTCCGCCGCCGCCGCCGCCGCCGCCGCAGTGGTTACCTCGATCTCAACCTTATTATTTCTGGCTTTGGTCTCGTCTTCTCCGGCGCCGGCGTTGTCGCGCCGATCCAGCCGGGACTGCAGCTCTTGGTTCTTCTTCTCTAGCTCGCATAGCTTGGATTTGAGGGAGTTCACGTAATCTCTCGCCGTGATAAGTACCGACGTCTTGTCTTTCTGCCAAGTGGAGAAGAGGAAAAGCATATTAAGCATTGTTAAAGAGATGCTACTATTGATGATCCATGAACAATCATTTCAATGAATGATGAGTATCTTTTGGTCTATGATGAAGAGACAATAATACATTTTTATTGTTGAAAAAATTAATGCGTGTGCTGACCTTGGAGCCGGGAGGGAGGACCTTCCTGAGGGCGTGGAAGCTGTCGTTGAGCTTCTCGCGGCGCTTGCGCTCGGAGATCATGTGCTGGAGCTGGTTCCCCGACGGCGGCGGCTGCGCCTCCGCCGCCTCCTGGTAGTAGTACTGATGACTATACCTCGTCGACATGTGCATCTTGGCCAGCACCGACATGGCCGTCTTGAACATCCTCTGGCCGCACGCGCCCGTCTTCGGCGGCCTCCTCGGGGCGAGGTGCCGCGCGTAGCGCTTGAACGCGCTCGCCGGCATCTTCCCCAGCACCGGCGCCGCCGCCTCGTGCAAGCCCACGCGCCGGTGGACGACGTCGTAGGGCGCTGCCGGGTCTAGTGCCACGTGCGAGGAGACCTCAGGGCAGTGGCCGCCGGCGACGGTCGCCGGCGCAGCTGGGAAGAGATGAGCTGAGCTCTCCGGGCTGCAGGAGAGGGAGGCGGAGAGAAGCGAGGAGGAGGAGGAGGGGGAGGGGAAGTAGCTGGCGGCGTGGTGCGACGGGAACAGGTTGTCTATCATGTCCAGGGCGGCGCCAGCGCCATCACACCCGGAGGCAGCAGGCAGGTACAGGGCTAGCTCGTCGTCCATGTTCATGTCCATGCTGATCTGCACGTACCAAATTAAGTTCATAATCATCAATATACATTTCACATGATCTTGTCTGCTTCAGTCAACCAATGTTCTAAATTTCTAATCCTTGCCTGGTTCAAGTGGTGCTGAATCTGTGAGCTGATGAGCTGCTGCTGCTGCTCCTCCTCCCTGCACTGCAACTCTGCAGGGGCGCAGCTGCACGAGCACGCGTACAGGGATGATCAGTAACTAACCAGCAATTACGAACCAAACCAGCAGCTAATTATTAACAGATCGACGCTCGACTCATCCATGGATCGATCACTGGTGTTCTTGACGCCGGTAGAGCTAATTAATTAACTACCTGGCAGCATGGCCGCACGCGAAGCCGCCGTTGATGCCGGCGTAGCTGCTGCCGCCGCCGCCGCCGCCATGGAACCAGCTGCTGCTACCCATGACGACGGACGGATGATCAATCAGCTGCTCGATCGATCTAAGCTAAAGCAGTGCTATGTAAGCTAGCTCTGGGCACTGGGCAGTATACAGTACTACAGTAGTGCTCATTCATAACACTGGATATATGCATATATATAGCTGAGCAAGACGATCGAGCTAGCTGCCGTCATCTGATGGCGACTAGCTAGTGCTTTGAGGATCGGAGGCTAGCTGCAGATCGACCGTGCATGCGTGAGCCTGGGAGCAAGAGGAGGAGGACATGCATGCAAGTGGCGGGCACGTGCGTGTGAAGCTTTCGGCTGATCGGATTCGGAGGGGACCTAGGAGCCTAGGAGAAGCCGACGAGAGACGGCGCGAGAGCCACGGGGCCGATCGATCGAGGAACGAGGCGAGAGGGGAGGGGGGGAGGGAGGAGTCCACGGTCCATCTCGTTGGCTGGCTCCTGCGCGCGCCAGTACAAACGTACAAAGTACAATCCACCCTGAAATTCTATGCCAGCTTCGACCTCATTTGGGGCACGTGAGTGAACCGGTGAGCGTACGACGTCGTCGTGCGTGCAGAGTTTTGAACGCGCGCGCGCGGTGCCACCGTGGCCGTGCCAGTGTATTTTTCACGGTGGGTTTTGGTTCGGTGTATTTTTCCGCCGGTCGGAAAGACGGGGAGCTAGGAGTCTATTTTAAAATGCATTGAACAAACAAAAGATTTATTTAAATGTAAGATATTAAAATTAAAAATATGAATTAATTCATAATTCGTTCGTATAGCTCCCACTTCCCCTGTTAAGTCGTTGCCCAGCCTCAAAATGACGACTATTCAGCTCTTTTGTCGCCTTGGCACAATATGGTGATTCGAAATGGGTGGGTAGTGTTCTCATCGTCGGATGAAATTGGGATGTAGAATTCCAGTTTGAAGCGATAGGTGCGGTAGTTTTTATTATAGGCAGTTAGCACAGTTGGCGTACGTGGAAAAATTTACTGAGCTGCCCAAAAAATTAATTGTGGAAAAATTCGGCAGCATGCGTGACATGGCTTCTTCTTAGGATGTTATTGTTGCGTCAGGTCGTTTAATCCCCATCTTCCTTTACAAAAATTGCAAAATATATAAAGTTTGCATGCTTTGCGTACTTGTCAAAATTACCTAACTTCACCGAAAAATTATGGAAATAATCGTCAAGGTGCGTCAACAGATAGTTGACATGTAGGATGACATATATAGTTGCATTAGTTGGTTCGATCTGTATCATCCACGGTAAAAATTACAAAACTTGCAAATGGCCATAATTGCATTAGAACTGATCATTGAATAATTCAAACAAGTGGATTTACACCGTGCAGACAAACAATGACACATACCGTGTAACAATCTACCCTATTGGTGCCCTTCCATGTAAAGGCTGGAAAAAATGGTTTCACCATCTATTTGTGTAATTGCGTCGTTAACGTACGTGCGTCATTGGACAATACTAGGATGGACGGCTTCACTGTTACCGTCGACCATGGTTGTACTCCAGATTAACATTTGTTCGGCCGTTGAAACCAATTCAATGATTATCTTGTAGTGTCACCGCTAGCTAGTACGTACGTACCTAGTTGAGGACGTGCTACTCCCTCAGGTGTCAAAAAACAAGTCGTTTTAGCCTTTTATCCAAAATGCCAAAAAACTCGTCGTTTTAGCCTTTCATCTAGAGTAGTAATTAGATGAGACCTTTGCGAAGCCAAAAAAAGAGGCATGCATGTGCATCTATTGGTCCATGGGAAAAGATTTCATAAATTCATTGCTATCAATTAATGAATCAACTAGCCTTTTATAGGGGCCCTGTATTCTAAATTGTGTCTAAAACGACTAGCTTTTTTTACACCGAAGGGAGTAATTAATTACACAAGCCTCATCAGTTAGTAAATTAGTGCGTACGAATGTGATTAGGACCGGCGCCCGGTCGACGGCGCCGCTAGCTACCCTACTTTTAATTTTTTTTATTTTTTCTGTTGACTTTTAAACATGCTCTTTAATTATTTGCCGCTAATATCAATTACTTTGTGTGCTTTATTCTATCATTAAAGATACTTTAAACATGATTTATATTTTTAAAATGTTTACACTAAATTTTTTGATAAAACAAATGGTTAAAGGCCGGTCGACACGTCTAAAAATCAACAGCAATAAATAAAAAAGAACGAAAAATATATATATATATATATATATATATATATATATATATATATATATATATATATATATATATCTATCTCTCTCTCTCTCTATCAAGCTGATTACTAATACGACGCGCCAGTTATACTAATTAGTGATGGATTCAAGGTGGTAGGGTTCGAAGAACCTACGGAAGCACGCACCCAGAATTAAGGAAGGAAGGAAGAAAGTTCGCGGCCGGGGTTAGTTGTTGGATCGACGGCGCTGCGCGCATGCAATCATGGACCGCGATCGATCGAGCTTACTCCATGACGAATCCCGATTACGCAGGAGATAAGTCGACACGAGCTAGCCGATCGGGAAGGGAGCGTACACACGACGGAATCTGATAATAATTCCAAATTAGTGTTCCTATATACTGTACACGTACTACAGGATAGTAATATGCTAGGGCAAACCGTAGAACTGTTTGTAACTGTGGTTTTTTTTTTTTTGAGTAAAAGGACAGGAGCACTGCCATTCCATAAAGACGAAAAAGAACTGTACAAATTACAAGGACGGGAAAGAGGAAGAGAGAGAGAGGGGGGGAGGGGGGTTAGAAGGGAGAATTACAGGGTGAGATTATAGGAGGGGAAAGCCGCGTTCTAGGCGGCAACCTCGTCTTTAATACGACCAACGACTTGGGAGGCGGACATGGTCCGCTGGTGGAAGATCCTTCGGTTCCGCTCTTTCCAAATCTCCCCGGAGGAGAGGATGATGAGGCCGTTCAGGGGGCAGGAGGTGGCCTTGGGAAGGTTAGCCTGCCGGGCTATCCACCAGTCTAGGAAGGAGGCTTGACTAGTCTGCGGGGTGTCTTGCTGCCGAACCGCCTGCCAAATGATGGCAGAGAAGCTACAAGATCCAAACAAGTGATCGATCGGTTCCGGGGGACCTTCACAAAGGCAGCAGGTCTGATGATGAGGCCAGCCTTTCTTGGCCAAAAGGTCGGCGGTGTTAATGCGACCAAGGCTCAAGGTCCACACGAAGAATTTACATTTATTCGGCGCCAAGACGGACCAGATGGAGCTGGCAAGAGGGTGGTCGTGCTACCCCTGAACTGAAGGGTATAGGCCGATTTGGCGGAGTAAAGGCCGGTGGAAGAAGGTGACCAAGTGATGTCGTCCGGCGCGTCAGATAGCGTGACCTGGCGGACCTTGCTCCAGAGGAGAATGGCTTCCCTGAAGAGCGTGGCGGAGGAGATGAGGCCGCAGAGCCGCAACCAGCGATGACCGGGGAGGAGAGAGGCCACAGTGCTGTTGCGGCACCTAGCTTGACTGAAGAGGTTAGGGGCTAGAAAGGCCGGAGCGGAACCGGAGAGACAGCGGTCATTCCAGAAGGAGACACGGTGGCCATCCCCTACCGAGAAGCTAGGATGAGGCAGCTCTGAAGAGGGAGGACTCCGATTTGGATAACACCATTTCGAACCCTGCCCAGGAACGAGAGCGATCCTTACAGGAAAGCCAAGGCCAGCGAAGCCAGAGGGCGCGGTTGAAGAGACCAATATCAAGGATGCCCAGTCCTCCTAATTCCTTGGGACGACAAATCGACGACCAATTAACCAAGGCATGACCTGCCGAAGAGCCCTCAGAGCCTATCCAGAGAAAGGAGCGACGAACTTTGTCGATCTTAGCGATCAGCCACTTGGGGAGAAGGAAGACCGTAGCAGAGTTGGTCGGGAGGGCTGAAAGGGCTGACTTTACGAGGGTAAGGCGACCCGCTTTGGAAAGAAGGTGCCCCTTCCAAGACGGAAGCCTGGCACGAACCTTATGAAGGAGAGGAAGAAAGTGGGTCTTGCCAAGTCTCTTGAAGTGGAGAGGTTGACCTAGGTACTTGCAGGGAAAAGAACCCCTAATACCTGGGAAGGGGCCAAGAATGGCGTCAAGGACCGGATGTCAATGTGTTTGGTGCGCGAGTGTTGAACCGGATTGTTGGCAATTTTCACCGCACTCTCATTATCGCACAAAAGAGGCACGTGGTCAAATTTTAGCCCATAGTCAAATAAGGATTGAGTCAAGTACAAAATCTGAGCGCAACAATTCCCTACCGCTATATACTCAGCCTCAGCGGTAGATAGCGCCACGGAGTTTTGTTTCTTTGAAGCCCAAGAGACAAGACACCTCCCCAGAAAGTGACAGGCCCCGGAAGTGCTCTTGCGATCAATCTTGCATCCGGCGTAATCAGAATCTGAATACCCCAAGAGCTCAAACCGCGCACCCTTCGGAAACCACAACCCTATGCTAGGTGAGAATTTGAGATATCGAAAAATCCTTTTCACAGCAGAAAGATGCAATTCTCTAGGGGAAGCCTGAAACCTAGAACACATGCATACGCTAAACATGATATCAGGCCTAGAAGCAGTGAGATACAACAGTGCACCAATCATAGAGCGATAGAGTTTGGGATCAACCGGGGTACCTCCTTCGTCGAGATCCAAATGACCATTTGTCGCCATGAGAGTCTTGATGGACTTACAATTATGCAGATCAAACCGTTTGAGCAAATCTTGAATGTACTTCTCCTGAGAGATGAATGTACCAGTCTTGAGCTGCTTGATTTGAAAACCCAGAAAGAAACTGAGTTCGCCCATCATTGACATTTCGAACTCTCTTGCCATCATATCACTGAACTCCTTGCAGAATGCCTCATTTGAGCTACCAAATATTATGTCATCAACGTACACTTGGCATATGAAGAGATATCCATTACAGATCTTTGTGAACAGGGTTGTGTCAATCCTTCCAATTTTGAAACCCTTATGAACAAGAAAATCTCGCAGTCTTTCATACCAAGCTCTAGGTGTCTGCTTGAGCCCATACAGTGCCTTGGAAAGTTTGTAAACATGATCTGGATGCCAAGAATTCTCAAAACCTGGAGGTTGCTCAACAAACACTAGCTCTCCAATGTGCCCATTTAGAAAGGCGCTCTTGACATCCATTTGTTTCAGAATGATATTATGACATGAAGCAAAAGCCAAAAGCAACCTTATTGCCTCTAGGCGAGCCATAGGAGCATAGGTCTCTCCGTAGTCCAGCCCCTCGACTTGAGTGAATCCTTGAGCTACCAAGCGAGCCTTGTTTCTTACCACCAAACCATGCTCATCTTGCTTATTCTTGAACACCCATTTGGTCCCTATGACATTGTGATCACTAGGCCTTTTAACTAGTGTCCAGACCTTGTTCCTTTCAAAATTATTCAGTTCCTCATGCATAGCATTTATCCAATCAGGATCACTCAATGCCTCATCAACCTTCTTCGGCTCAAGTTCAGAGACAAACGCATGATGCTCACAGAAATTTGCAGCTCTCGACCTAGTCTGAACTCCCTGAATTAAGTCACCAATGACTTGATCAACGGGATGATCCCGGGCAATAGTGTGATGTGTTCTCACAAGCTGTGGTGTTGCTTCCACTGTCTCAGCCGCTGTCTCTGAGGGTGGTCTTGCAATAGAATCAGTCATTTTAGACGGAGCTCCCCCTGAGTCTGCTAATGGGATAAGTGAAGAAGATGGTGACTCAGGCTCCTTTTCTTTAGGTGCAGTGCTAGGTCTCACATCTCCAATGTTTATTTTATCCATAGCCTTTTTCAGTGACTCATCACACACATCCTCCAGATTTTCATGTCCTTGTGATCCATTAGACTCATCAAATTTCACATCACAACTTTCTTCCACCAAATCAGTGGTCTCATTGAAAACCCTGTAGGCCTTGGACTTGGAAGAATACCCCAAAAGGAAGCCTAAGTCACAACGACTCTGAAACTTCCTCAAATGTTGCCTCTTTTTGTAGATGAACACCTTGCAGCCAAAAACTCTGAAATATGAGACATTGGGACGTCTCCCAACCAGAAGCTCATATGAGGTCTTTTTTAGTAAGCGGTGAAGATATAGACGATTGATCTGATGACAAGTCAGTTCACCGCTTCACCCAAAACACATCTGATGTCTTGTACTCATCCAACATAGTTCTTGCCATCTCTATCAAGGTGCGATTTTTCCTCTCAACCACACCATTTTGCTGTGGGGTGTAAGTTGCGGAAAACTGGTGCCCTATGCCATACTCATCACAGAAGCTCTCAACATTGGTATTCGAGAACTCAGTTCCATTGTCGCTTCTTACCTTTTTAATGGGACATTCAAATTCTGTCTGGGCTCTTTTTGCAAACCTTTTGAAAACACTTCCAACAGGAGTTTTGTCTGGCAAGAAGAAGACCCAGGTGAAGCGAGAGAAGTCATCCACTACCACCAAGCAATACAAGTTCCCTCCTATGCTCACGTAGGTGGTTGGGCCAAAAAGATCCATGTGTAGGAGCTCCAGAGGTCGAGTGGTGGACATGATACTTTTCACGGGGTGTGAGTTCGCTACTTGCTTCCCAGCTTGACAGGCACTACAAAGTTTGTCCTTCTCGAACTTCACATCCCGCAATCCAAGCACCAACTCATTTTTAAAAAGCTTCTTCAAGTTTGACATCCCCACATGCCTGAGACGTCTATGCCAAAGCCAACCGAGTGACACCTTTGCAAGAAGACATGTCGAAATGCAAGAGGTGGAAGAGTTGAAATTCACAAGATAGAGATTCTGAAATCGGAAGCCTTTGAAGATCAAATTCTCATTCTCATCAAACACTGATACCCCATGAGATGAAAATCGACAATGAAAACCCAAATCACATATCTGAGCAACCGAGAGCAAGTTGAAATTTAAAGACTCAACCAGAAGAACATTGTCAATTGAGTGATCAGAAGTGATAGCTACTCGGCCTTTGCCAAACACTTTGCTTTTCCTGTTGTCGCCAAAGGTAATTTTGTTCTGAGAGGAACCTTCATCCTCCAAAGAAGTGAACAACCGGGGATTGCCAGTCATATGCTGCGTGCACCCACTATCGATGACCCAATGGCGTCCTCCACTCCGGTAGTTCACCTGTCACAAGAGAGAGATTATTTCTGTGACTCAGGAACCCAAACCACATTGGGTCCCTGAGGGTTAGCTCTCAAGCAGTCAACAGCAAATGAGTCAGCAAGTAAGGACTTAAGCACCCAAATTTGCCTTTTGTTTTGAAATTTTTTAGGTGAACCTATGAACCTTGCATAGACCTTCCCATTTTTATCTTTCTTGAGAAGGTAATCACCAACCACAACATCAGACTTTCTAACATACACCTTCCTAAACTTAGGTGGTGGAGCATGAAAATGATCATGATGAGAGTTTCAGACTTGTGTCCTACCATAAAATTGTCTATCAAAGCTGTTGTGTCTCAGTGGAAAACCCTGTCAAGTGTGCATACCAAAGTGATGTCTATGACCATTGTTTCTAGTTTGCCAGTTGTTTTTAGACCAAGTGTTGTGATATTGATTGTTCTTCTTGGGATATGCATGATGAGAGTTTTGCCCCTTGACCGATGTTTTAGGACCTTTTCTATTCCTTCTCTTCTTAGACTTCTTCTCAGGAATGAAGCCCAAACCACCTTGAAGGGACCTAAGGCCGAGAGGGGGGTGAATCGGACTATTTTAATTTTATTCGCTTGTTGAACTTGGTCAATTAGTCAAGTTAAGCACCCAACTAGCGAATGAGCCCTACACAAGTCTAGTAGCGGAAGTAAACACAAGTGTGAATAATAAAGGAGGCAAGAGGGCAAACCGATCTTTTTACCGAGTTCGGTGCAAGCACCTACTCTCGTTGAGGAAGCTCGCCACACAGGAAAGCCCGGGACCCTTTCGTCCCTAATCCTCAATCCACTAGAAGAAGTTCGTTCCCGAACACATCGGAAGGGAACTCCAACTTGTACAAGAATCGGTAGCCTTCACACGCGAAGGACCCCGAAACACCCGACTTCACAGGCGAAGTCGACCTCGAGCACACCGAGGATTTAGCACATCTCCGACGCACTGGAGAAGACGATGCACCGGCTACGCCTAGCCGATGACCACCACGTTGGTGGGTTTGCTTGCGGTTCCCGTGTCGATGAAGCTTGTGGTAGAGTTGAATCCCGGTGATAAGAAATCCAAGAGCACAATATCGAAAGCACAACTAGACCACCACCTCTCCCACCATCGAGCTAGGCCAAGAACTCATGGGGAAGGCTCAAGAACTTCAGAGATGACCGGAGGAGGCAAGGTATGGCTTCTTTTTCTTCCTCTTCTTCTCTCACTCTCAATCTCAATTTCTCATGTTGGATCTAGGGAGATGAAGGATGAACTAGGGAGGAGCTCTCACTCTCTTAAAGCTTGGGGATGAACAAATGAGCTCTCTCAAGTCTCTCCCACGAAATCCCACCTATTTATAGGGTTCAGGCTGGGCCAATGGACGGATGAGATTAACTTGGAACGAGATCAGACGGCTAGCAGTAAATCGACTTAGGCTGGAAGGGCTTATCGGACGTGTCCGACGGGTTTATCGGAAGCCGTCCGATACTCCTCACTGTGCAACTCCGAATCTGGAAAAACGATGCCCACCATGTGTTCGATCGCGAGCGCAGCCGGCATCGGACGCGTCCTGATGACCTGATCATGACAGGGTGCACCTAGGTTCTTGTCTTGTCTTGTCTTGTCTTGATCTTGTCTTGTGTCTTGTCTTGTCTTGTCTTATGTCTTGTCTTGTGTCTTGTCTTGTCTTGTCTTGTCTTGTGTCTTTTCAGTCTTGTGTCTTGTCTTGTCTTGTCTTGTCTTATGTCTTGTCGTGATCTTGTCTTGTCTTGTCGTGATCTTGTCATGTCTTGTCGTGATCTTGTCATGTCGTGATCTTGTCATGTCTTGTCGTGATCTTGTCTTGTCTAGTCTAGTCTAGTCTTGATCTTGTAGCTTGATGCTTGACGTATGTGTAGCAGGCTTGAGCATGAACGAAGACTCACGCAAAGAATATAAGAGAAAAACTATGAAACACAAGAGTCTTAATCTTGAAGTCTCTGTTGTCATCAATATCAAAACTTGATCTTACACACCTTTCTCATGGGGGTTTCTTTGGTCCTTTAACATCTTGTCTAAGGCAAGACTCCCCTCATAGCACTTTCCAAGACCTTTGTCAAATTTTTTCAACCTAGACTTTAATTCATCATTTTCAATGGCCAGTTCTCTAGCAGCTAAAGCAGTACCCTTGCAATTATCAGAATCACAAATGCTAGCATTACTAGTAGACCCATTAGAGCTAGAGGCAATCAAAGTGACATCAATCATATCATCACAAGTAGTGGTAGTGTCAACCCTAACAGGTGCAACTACTATTGCAAGCTCATCATTTAAGTCATCACAAGAAGTGGTAGCATTAAGTTTTTCAGAAGTGACACAGTTGGCAAGCAACAATTCATGTTCATGCTTAGCAGAAGTATGGACAGAAATCATGTCATCTATAGATTATTACAAAGCATCACGCTCAGTTTCAAGCAATTTACATTTTTCAGTTATATCACGATGAGACACTAACAGAATTTCATGATCTTTATCCAAACTATCAAACCTAGCAGTTATGACATCTAGAGACTTTTTCAAAGTGGTGTTTCTCAAGTTTTCCTTTTGCAAGTGAATAGTCATGTCATTGATCAATTCAACATATTCAGCATGGGAAGGGTCTGTGTCGCATACCTCATCTTCAGAAAAAGCCATTAAGCACCGAGGTGGAAACACAGGAGAAGGTGGGGTAGACTCAGTAACCGCCAGTCCAACGAGTCCCTTGTTTCTAGAATCATCCTTATCACTTGAACCAGATGATGAGGAGTTGTTTGAGCTGTCTTCATCAGTTACCCATTCTCCAACAAAAGCTTGCCTCTTGCCCCGCTTGTTGAACCTTTTGAAGCCAGATTTGTAAGTAGTCTTCTTCTTCTCCTTTTCCTTGTGTTTTGGCTTCTCACTATCACTACCCTCTTTATCCTTTCCTTTGTACTTTCCTTTGCCCTTCCTCTTGTCGCACATAGAGACAATGTGACCCCTTTCATTACACTCATAGCACTTGATTGAAGAAAATGGATTCTTGTTGGAATGAGAAGTACTTGAATTCCATTTCTTCTTATCACCAAAGTTGAACTTGCCCATAAGTTTTCCAGCTCGCCTCATCAACAACGCCAACCCCTTGGCATCATCTTCAGTGTCATCCTCACTAGACTCATCATCACTGTCATCAGAGTCAGTTTCACGATCCTTTGCTTTGAGAGCTATCCCCTTGTCCTTTCTCTTTCCATTGGAGTCTTCTTCACAACCAATAAACATCTCATGAGCAGATAGCCTCCCAAGCAGTGCGGTGGGAGTCATTGTCTTCAAGTCGCCACTATTTGAAAGATAAGTGATGATATCTCTGTACTCTCTTGGTAGAACTCTAATCATCTTCCTGCAAACATCAATATCTGACAAAGGAGAGTCAAGCCCCTTGAGCTTATTGACAATTGGATTCAAGCGAGTGAACATATCATTTGCAGATTCATTCGGAAGCATCTTAAATTGATCAAATTTTTCTTTAACAACAAACAATTTTCTTCCTTCACAGCAGTGGTGCCCTCATGGATTTCAACTAAGGTGGTCCACACAGAGTTAGCAGAAGTGAGATTACTAACACGATCAAATACCTCCATGCTTAAGCCAGAAAATAAAGCATTGATCGTCTTAGCATCTAAGTCAAGTTTTCTAATATCCTCAACAGAAGGACCGACTTTCTCATCAATCTCTAAGCCTAGAGGTTTTTCTGCAGCTTTCCACACATCATATCCTAGAGACTGAAGATAGCATCTCATGCGAATTTTCCAGTAAGGGAAATTTGTGCCATTAAACAGAGGAATTCTATTTGAAGCTACACTACCCCCGTCCGAAGCCATCTCCGAGCGGTTAAGCACAAGCGGAGATCCTAATGCTCTGATACCACATGAAGGGATCGAAGGCCAAGAGGGGGGTGAATTGGACTACTTTTATTTTTTTTGTGTTTTTATTGATGATTATGCAAATTAAAAGTTAACCACTTAGCTAGAGAATCCTAGAACTACACAGAGAGAAATATCACACAAATCAAAGGACAAGTGTCACACATCCTAGGCATGCATTTAAGAACAAGCTTGCGGGAAAGTAAATTGCGGGAAAGTAAATGACACAAGGATATTTTCCCGAGGTTCGGAGACGAACTCCTACTCCCCGTTGAGGCAAGCTCTCGACACACGAGAACCGGCTCCCTCTCGAGCCTTCCGCCTCAATCCACTCATGGATACTCTTTCACCGACACACGGCGAGGTGAGCTCCTAACCCCTCACACGGTCTTGAGTGCTCCCACACGCGGTGAGCTCCTCAAATCCACACCACCGACTCACGGCAGCGTCCACCAACACATGATGGACTTCACTCCATCCACCGCCAACGCACGGTGTAAGATCAAGCCTTCCATGGGCTTAATGTTTTGGTAATTGATGCCAACTGGGCCTCGACGGATCGCATCAAGGCTAAGGATGTTATTTGCTAGTTCTTCTATTTTCCTTGTGTGCGTGTGCTTACGCCCATCCGCCCATTGATGTCTGCAAGCTCATCTCTCTGGTTGTAGGTCCCATGAGCACAAGTTCCAGTTCATCTGAGTGAGTTCGAGCGGTTCTAGAGATGCAGTGTCCGGGGTTCGAGAGAGTTCTGAGTGGGATAGCTGTCCAAGATTCGGGTTTCTTAGCGCCTAAGTCTTGAAAGTGCGAAGTCTCCGGAAGCCACTTTCCAGTGTCCAAGGGTTTCTTAGCGCCTAAGTCACCGGGTTCCGCCTAAGTCATCCAAGTGTTCCTTACGAGTCCACGGCGACAAAATCCAAAAACCAAGCCCTAGACGAAGACAACAGAGAGAGAGGTGTCCGAGGGTGCGGAGAGTGGTTTCTATAGAATTTATGGTTTATCCATTTAGAAATAGGTGGTGAAACTTAGTTAGTTGGATAGCCCTTTCTCTTAGCTTTCCGGAATGCCCAAGATCATAAAAAACGGAGTTCGGGAGCAAAAGTTATGAATTTTTTAGTATTTGGCCAGAGGGCGTGCTGGAGCTTGTCGGACGGAGTCCGATAAGCCGTCGGACGGCGTCCGACAGAGCACATTTTTTTCTTGTCGGACGGAGTCCGATAAGCCGTCGGACGGCGTCCGACAGAGCACAATTTTGCCCGAAAAATCTTGTCGAACGGAGTCCGATAAGCCGTCAAACGGCGTCCGACAGAGCACAGTTTGGCCTCAAAAATCTTGTCGGACGGAGTCCGATAAGCCGTCGGACGGCGTCCGACAGAGCACAATTTTGGCCTAAAACCCTGGTCGGACGGAGTCCGATAAGCCGTCGGACGGCGTCCGGCGAATCTGAATTGGGGACAAAATCTGGTCGGACGAGTCCGATAATTCTCGGACGGCGTCCGATGGATTGATTCGAAACTCGGGAAAAATGAATCTGAGCCGTCCATTGTTAGGGTTTCGCCTTGTGCCTATAAATAGGGGCTTGGAGCACGGGAGAAACTTGAGAGAGCCTAATCTAGCAGCCACCCATTGCCCTAGCCACCAAGAGAGCTCCTCCCATGGTTCCCATCTCCACTTAGGGTTCCATGTGCTTGAGAGATTGAGAGGGAGAAGAAGAAAGGAAGAGGAAGAAGAGGTGCCCCTACCTCCTCTCATCCATCCCCAAGGTTTGCCCTTGTCCCATGGTGTTCTTGCCCTAGTTTCCATGGTGGGAGAGAAGGGTAGTGGTGAGAGACGGTCTCCGATCTTGTGCTCTTGGGACTTCGCCACGGAGAGATCGTCGCCACGCCACGAGCTTCATCAACCGAACGACTACATCAACCGTGCCACTAACCCACCATCCGTTGGTGGTCACCGCCTGTGTGGGGTGCATCCTCTCCATCCGTTGGAGCCACAAGTCCGCCGTGTGTGTGCCACCTCCGTGTGTCGGTGGTGCCAAGGTGTCCGTGTGTCGGATCCAAATCCTCCATGTGTTGGGGGTACCTCATGTGTTGAGGTGAAATCCACCGTGTGTCGGTGGTCGGTGCCGTGTGTCGGTGCGGTGGGGTGTGAGACCTCTCGTGTGAGAGAACTTCGCCTCCGTGTGAAGGTTTGGAGCTCGCCTACCATGTGTTGGTGAAGAGCTACCACGAGTGGATTGAGGGCTAGGAACGAAGGGTTCCGACTTCTCTGTGTGAAGTTTCCTCAACGGAGACGTGGGTGTTCATGTGTTGAGCACCGAACTTGAAACAACTTCGGTTTGCGCCTTCTTGTCTCATTCATTTACTTCCGCACATTAACTTGATCGTTTGCATGTGAGTGCCGTCGAGCCTCCTAGTAGTCGCTTGTGTCTCATTGTGATCGCTTTCGCAACTAGACTCTAAATCCATCGATAGCTTGGGTTCCTAATTTGACTAATTAAGCAAGCGAATAGAGTGAAATAAAATTTGAAAAGAGCCGATTCACCCCCCCCCCTCTCGGCCTAGGATCCTTACACACGGCGACGGCCACCGACACACGGTGGACTTTCCTCCAACACACGGAAGCACAAGAGAACGATGAAGGCTTGATGAAAACGACTTGGTGAAGATCCTCCTTCCGGCAACGAAGTCCCAAAAAGCACAAATCCGGAGAACACCCACCTCACCAACACTCTCCTCACATGCACTTGGAAATCTTAGGGCTAGAAACCATGGGAGAGAGCTCTCACACTTGGGGATGGTGGCTAGGGTTGCGAATGACTCTCTCAAAACTCTCCCTCAACCAGGACACCCCTTATATAGTCCCCACTTCGAAACCCTAGAAAAGTAGATCTCAGATCCAGAATTATACCTTAGCCCGGACAACACTCCGGACAAACCCCGGATAGTCCGATCGAAGGCAAGCGCACCCTGTAAGAAATGAGACTCGAGACAGGAAGGGCACTACATGGGCCGGACAGTCCGGACAGGGAGGTCCGGACAGTCCGGCCTAAGGCAGGCGCCTCCTGGAACCAACAAAACGCAAGCCAGGGAATTTACTACATGGGCCGGACAGTCCGGCCTATAGGGCCGGACAGTCCGGCCTGAGGCATCAGCTCAACTGCGCAGTAGAAATTAACACTCAGCTAGGACAGTCCTAACCCCAGGGTGACTTACTGACAATTTTCGGCAGATCACATGGCTTGAGAGAGGAAGTTTGGTGCCCGAGAGAATATTTGGAGAGGTGGAAAAAATTAGGCTCTAAGAGATACGAACTTGAGGACAGAAAGCCCGGACCTGAAACCCTCTGAAAGACTTCGGAAGCTTAGGTACCTAATGACTCAACTGTGCTCCTGGGACCCTGCAGCCAGAAAGTGAATTCACACAAGCAACTAAACTATGCCAACAACTCACCCAAGAACTTAGAAGAAATATGAAAATAAAGTCCTTAGCCTTGAGCGAAGTCGACGCCAGAAAATCACCGCTTTGTGAGTCCATAAAAACCAAGAGTTCCCAGTTGAGAATTAAGTGCATCAATCTCCAAAATAAATAATAAAGCCCATGGGAGCTTGATTCTTACATTGACGAGACGCTGGAGGGGGTCAATCGCTAGAATGAACAGCATCGGGGATAGGGGGTCACCTTGCCGGACCCCACGACCATGGCGAAAGGACTGGCAGGGATGGCCATTGGTGAGGACCAAAGAGGTGCGTGGTCTCAAGCACGCGGAGCCGATCGGGGTAAGGATACCATTTTTAGCCGCTATGTTGACGAGACGCCGGAGGGGGTCAATCGCTAGAATGAACAGCATCGGGGATAGGAGGTCACCTTGCCGGACCCCGCGACCATGGCGAAAGGACTGGCAGGGATGGCCATTGGTGAGGACCGAACAGGAGGAGGATCCGAAGAGGAGGGAGACCCACTCGCGCCACCGGGCCAAAACCCAGCCAACGAAGGAGGTCAAGCAGGTAACCCCAGTGAACGGAATCGAAGGCTTTCGCAAGGTCGAGCTTGAGGAAGAGAGCAGGGGTTTTGTCCAGATGCAGTTGGCGGAGGGTGCCTTGGACACAGCGAAAGTTGTCCTGAATGCAGCGACCCTTGATAAAAGCACTTTGGTTTGGAGAAATAATGGCGTTCAGCTTGGGGGCTAAACAGTTAGCCAGTAGCTTGGTGAAGATCTTGCTGAAGTTGTGGATGAGGCTGATGGGGCGGAAATCCTGTAGGCTCTCGTAGGAGGCTTTCTTATGGAGAAGAATGATGTTGGCAGAGTTGAGGAGGCCGAGGTGCCTACCATCAAGGTGATAAAGTTGGTTGAAGGCCTCTACAATGTATCAAGGTGATAAAGTTGGTTGAAGGCCCCTACAATGTCGAGTTTGATGGTCTCCCAGCAGGCTCTGAAGAAGGTGCTGGTGAAGCAGTCTGGCCTAGTAGCCTTGCCTCCAGGGAGGGAGGAGATGGCTTTGCGGATCTCATCCTCAGAGAAGGGAGAGTCTAGGTTAGCAAGGTCATGCCGGGGAAGACCTAACCTGGGCCAGAGGAGGGAGGAAGATATGGGTTGGGAGGAACCGAGGTGGAGCAAAAAGAAGCGCCAACATTCAGAGTTCGGATCCTCCTAAGAGGTGACGATGCCTTGGGGGGTAGAGAGGGACGAAATGTGATTCTTCCTACGGCGACCACTAGCCCTGATATGGAAGAATCTGGTATTCGCATCCCCGGACCGGAGCCAGTGGACGCGGGCGCATTGCTTAGTGTGACATTTTTGGAGGGCCGTGAGACCGAGGAGGCGGTCCGTGAGACCCAAGAGGAGGTCGCGCTCCCTACAGGATAGGGAGCGACTTTCCCGAGCGACGCCCAGGAGGGCAATAAAGGTCTCGACGATGGCTAGCTGGAGAGCAGTACAGCGCACACGTTGGCGCGCCCAAAGTGAGAGAGCCTTGGCCGTACGGGAGAGCTTGATGTGAAGGCGGTGAAGGGGGGAAGAGGCGATGACCGAACGGTTCCAGGCGGTTTAAAAGATATCAGAAAAGCCCGGGAGGCCGACCCAATAGTTTTCGAAGCGGAACAGTCAGGGCAGTCTAGAAGGGGGCGACTCTGAAAGAAGAAGAGGTGAGTGATCTGACATGATGGTTGGGAGGCCTTGGAGAGAGGTGTTGCGCTGAAGGAAGTTCCAGTCCGCCGAACAGAACAGGTGATCGATGCAGCTAAGTGTGGGGTTGAGCCTTTGGTTACACCAGGTAAATTTCCTACCCGAGAGAGGAACCTCTACGAGCGAGAGGGAGTCTAGGGCTTGGTTGAAGGCCGCAATGAGAGAGAGATCAACGTTGCTGTTGCTTTTGTCCTCCGGGCGACGAATCATGTTGAAGTCGCCAACGACCATCCAGGGGAGATCAGGGTCAGTAGGGGCGTGATCCATGAGCTCGTTTAAGAAGCCGAACTTCTCCGCACGGGAGTTTGGCCCATACACTCCAGTAAGGCGCCAACGACAAGTATCAGAGCGGGAGGAGATGGTGACTGAGAGGTTGTGAGGCGAGGATGTCTGGGCGTCGAGGGAGAAGTGATCTTCGTGAGCAAGGAGGAGGATGCCGTCTCGGGTACCCTGAGCCTCCAGGGCAGCGAAGGAGCTGGCGAAAGGCGGTCCGGCGCATTCGAGGACAGTCTGAGAGGAAATGTCGTTAAGCTTGGATTCCTGGATGCAGACGAGGTTTGCGGGCGCCAGTCCTAATCACATTCGTACGCACTAATTTACTAACTGATGAGGCTTGTGTAATTAATTAGCACGTTCTCAACTGGGTACGTACGTACTAGCTAGCGATGACACTACAAGATAATCATTTGGTTTCAACGGCCGAACAAATGTTAATCTGGAGTACAACCATGGTCGACGGTAAACAAAAATACGTACGCTAGAAAAGCCAATATATCTACTATTAGCCATATCAGGTGATTCAGGATTTAGAATCTTAATACATAGTATAGTTGAATATGCCAAAATATTATTTGTCGGCAATCGCACTCAAGTGATGAATGAAGAAACAAGCAACCAAACAATACGATAGACTTGTCAAACAAGACAATCCCAAAACAAATTGCTCATGCATCCACAGCTCCGCAAGCATTAACATACATAAGTTTCAATGTCATAATACACCACATATCACCAAAATATAAACAAAGCGCAAAGTCTACCCATTGGGCATAGGTGTCCCACGCATTTGCACGGATTTTTAAAAAATTAAGATACCTTTTTTAAGGTAAGCTCTAATATAATTAAAGGTAACCCTTTTTACATGTATCCGTATAGATTCTGGTTATATCTACTATGGTCTAAGTCTAATTTAGAGGTACATTAATAATTCTAATCTTCTAGGATGTAGAGCTAGCATCATTATATCCTTTTTACATGTATCCGTATAGATTCTGGTTATATCTACTATGGTCTAAGTCTAATTTAGAGGTACATTAATAATTCTAATCTTCTAGGATGTAGAGCTAGCATCATTATATCTGATCACAACCACCAACCTTCTTGTTGGTCTCTATATCATATTTATTGATATATACTCTTTTCTATTTTTGTTTTTAATTCAATAGTTTTTAATTTTAGTTTATATAAACTTTTTTCTAGTGCCGTAGTTGAAATGTATCATTTTTTGTTATTTATTATCAATTTTTTTAGCATTTGAGCGACTAGATTTATGTTATTTTCCAAATATAAATTGTATATCTAAGAATTCAGCATCGATTTCATCATGTATCTCTACATTTTCAAAAAATAACGTTATTTTTTATTTTAAATATATTTAATATATTATTTTCCTATTTTTCTACCTTTTCATTATATCTAATGTGAGCTCGTTTTCTAGTATGTCAGTAGTTCTTGTGAACTCGTTTTCAATTAATTTTCTCCCAAATTTTTTTTTCTAAGGTAGTTGATTTGAACTCTTTTCTAGTTGATAAAGATTACTTTTGTTTTGAACTTAAATTACTTTTATATTATTAATGTCATAGTCGACATGAATCCAATCCTTTCTTTAATCTAGGTTGTTAATACATGATACTACTATAATGATAGTGCAGATATTTTATTTTTCTCTAATTTATGTGGAAATTTCTTTAATCGCGTGATTGTTCCGTTGATTAATGTGGTGTAGACTAAAATATTTGGACTTTTGTACACTTTGAAGAACATTTAAGATGAAATCTGAGTGGCTTCAGGAGAGTTTACTCCCAGCCGATACTTTTTCATTACTCTGTGTTGCTAGCCTTTCTTGACTTTGATTATAGATTGATCTATTGTGGATGTGGCATGCTTAACATCTAAGTTTTCCTGCACAAGGATGTGCAGCTGAACATGCTAGCCAGGGGTGTGGATGTCTCTGCCCGCCTAATCGAGTTCGTGTTCCCTGCTTCTTTTTGAGATATTACGCAAAAAAACAAAAAATATTGAGCGATGCATGATATCTCACCACTTGATCCGGCAAGAAGACGATCATTGCTGGCAATCCGCCGGTGAGCAATTCGTCGTACGTAGATGGTTCCCGTTTGGATTTACGTGATTGGCCTTTCGGGTGGATAAGGGATCTGAATGCTAGAGGAAGAACATAAACAAGACGACGGAACGCGGAGATCTAGGATATAGAAGATCATAACATGAGTGATTCAGTAGATTTGAACGCACATTTTAAGCTAGTGGGCTGGAATTCAGATGTTTGCATTCATCGTGTTTCTATATCCTAGTCCACGATTAGGTATGCCATGCTGTTGAAGATAGTGTAAAGCTGAAACAATCTAAAAAAGGATATGTCGCTTCTTTCTTCGAAACTGTACAGCTCCACGGCGCCTTCTCTCTCATCGTGCCGCCTTCTTCCTTATTTAGCCATTGTCGTGTTGGAGTTTGGATTTGGGTTCGGGTTTCGGTTTCGGTTCTCCTGCGTCCGACAGACTTAAAGGGATGTCGTGGGGAGGCGGCATCCCGTCAGTGGGGATAGGATGTGTGTGTGTCGGGGGGTAGGGTGACGGTGCCAAATCCACAGGCTTGGGTGAAGGCAACCAAGAGGCAGTGGAGGGTGGATCCGCAACTTCCCCTGAGTTTAGGTGCGCGGGAATAGCGATGCGCTGGGAGGGAGGTGGGTGGTGCGGCGAGGCGGTGAGGGCGTCGGCTATGGGTAGTGGTGGTGGCAGAGTCGGTGGAAGAGATGTGTGAAGCAATGTGAAGAAGAGTACGAAGATGAAAAAAGGCGTGACGACGGCGGCAAAGGAGACGCCACGGTGAAAACGGAGCGATCAGAAAGGAGAAAGGAGCTATACCGTTTTTTTTTTAACTTGTAACATACTCCCTCCGTTTCAAAATATAAGGCATACAATTTTTTGCACAGTCTTCAATTAGAACTTTGACCATTAATTTCTTTCACAAGATATTATCAACAAATACAAAATTAGCATAATATGAAAGTATTTTTAAATATGAATCCAACTATATCACATGCATAAGACTAAACATATATGCTTTTAGCTTAATTACTAGTCAAAATTTATAAATGTTGACATTTTGAAATACATGCACGTCTTATATTTTAAAACGGATGGAATATATTGTTACATATCACCTCTTGGAATAAACTAATAAGAATGTTTACGAGTAAAAGCTATCCATTGCGTAGTCCACGTTACGGAGGTACATATGTACTCCACAGACAATTTATCATCTGTTTCCACCGTCTCCACACAAAGCGCAGCCCTATCCACCTTTAATGGCATTTTCAATTATATATATTTTCCGGTGCTACATTTAACTTACAATATATAGTATCATTTTTTTCGTTCCTTATATATATATCTGTCTATCTATCTGCTGTAGTGCTGTTTAATACTACCACTGTGCTGTAGGAAATCTCGGTCGGTCCAACCCGGACGGCCGACGGCGACGGCCTTGGAAGGAGAAGCAGCAGTCAAAACTGTCATATATCCTGTCTCCCTCGCTAGCTCTGACGATGACGACTCACTCGGTCTCTCGCCTCTTGCGCCGCATGCCGGCCACGTACGCACGTATGCGCGCGTGCGTTCACTCCACTCCAACTCCATGTGTGCCCTCACACTGCACTACGTAGTACTGAAATACTATTGGTGGTACACCGTGCTGCGGCACTACGGGCCTGTTTGGTTTGTAACCCTCACCGGCCGTATCAATGAATGGTCATGACCAATTGATGTCATGATCTTTCGTTGACAGTTTTTGAGTCGTTTGGTTCAAAGTCAATTGAGAACAGCCAAATTTTGGTAAAACAGGTGGTCTGTTTGGTTGAATACCAATCGAAAATATGCCATTATTCTTTCGGTCAAATAAAAAACATATAAACTCGTATAAAATTTAATAAATTCAAAAATATGCAAATACAATTGATTTTAAAATGCAATCATATTAGGTCATAAAAAATAAAAAACATTCCAGAAATAAAAAAAATGAATTACAAAATGCAAAAAAATATAAATATAAAAATATAAAATATATAAAAATGGGTTGGTTAGAATTTTGTATGAATTATAAAATTTGTTTCACATAATTTGGACACCGTATGAAGTAGATATGAAAATTAGAAAAATAAATCGATTTTAAATCAACTGACCGCTGGACTGTTAGTCGTTGCTCGCTTGCATCGCGTGACACTGCACGTGGGCCCTGTGGCAATGGTGCGCCGTGCCAATACGTTGGCGGCTGATTGTGGCGCCCTCGCCGTTGCGTCTCGCCTAGTAGAAATTTTAGGGCACGCCAAATTTTCATGCCTTCTTGCTTTTAAATGGTTGCAATCCAAACGATGGTCAAATCCCCATGGCAGCCAATTTTTTAGCATAGCAAACCATGGCTATAAACCAAACACGCCTTACGTATTTCGTGATATGGCGTATCTGACCTGCTCCCATACGATTCTTTAAATTTTGAAAGAAAGAAAGAAAAAAGTCATAGTTTGGCAGCTTCTTTTTTTTTTTTAAGGAAGAAGGACCGAACACCGATCGACTTATTTTACCCCCCCTCCACCACCCTTATTTTCTCCTTTGATCTCTTTATTCTTTGGTCAGAGCAGCTGTATGCCCGTATGTATGGAGTATGGTGCGTACTTGTAGTGCCACCTTTATCTTAGACGCCCACTATTTTTATTTTTTACACACTCTCGCCACCTCGTCTTCTGCCCTAATTCCTTTGACCACCGCCATGCAAACCTCGTCCGTCGTTAGATCATGTACAATGGTTGACACAACAATTGTCTCTATTATTGCCATATCACTACAGACAACAATAGAGATTGCATATACAATGGTAAAGATGGCTACATGTTTTTATAGTTAATTTTCTCACACACAAAGTTTCTTAATATTTGTGTAATAAAGTCGACTTTTGCTTAAAGCATCTCCAATAGTGACATGTCAGATAGATATAAGGATTTCAACTATAAGCGACATATTGGAGATGTTGTCTATTTGCTAGAGCTAGCACCATTGGAGATGTTGTCTATTTGCTCTCTCTAATTGACATGTTATTTTCTTAGAGCTAGCAGCATTGGAGATGCCCTAAGAGACGGCTCAAATATCAATGCACTCTCTCTCCCCCACATCATCAATTAGCTGACATGGCACTGCTTATAAATGGCTTAAAGACTGCCGAGTTGTACGTACATGCTCTTACTCTGCCCACCATGTGTCGTCTCGTTGTGAGCTGGAGCCAAGGTGTAATGACTAGGGGTGAAAACGGGTCGGATAATGCCCAGACCGAACCGATCGGATCTGGATTCAGATATCTTCGGATCGGTTATTTTTCGGATACGGATCGGAACTCGGATATTTTTAGTCGGATACGGATTCGGATACGGGATGACCATATCCGTCGGACTCAGATTCGGACTCGGACATTCGAGAATCAAGTTAGTCAAATATCTAAGCCCATCCCACTAGCACCAGGCCACCAGCCCAAGGCCCCATGCCCAAAGTGGAATTCCCCTTTTGTTTTCGTATTTAGTATTACCAGAAAGTGGTTAAAATTGTAGAAAATAGTATATGGCTCAGAAAAATGTGAAATAAATTTCTAAAAATCCAAAAAAATGAGTAGAATCCAAATATGGAATAATACTTTATATATGATAGGATAAATTTCCCTAGAAAAATAGAAGAAGCTTTTCCTTAGAAGGAACAAAATAGGAAAAATTCTCAAAAATAAAGAAAGACTTTGGAAATTTAAAATATAACTTCTTCGCAAGACATGAACTATGCCAATGTTCATTGGTATTTGGTAATGCTAATGATTTTGTGTTAATGAGCTTATGTGTTGTATCACTTGTATGCTTATGCATGAATGCATGATTGCATGAATCACTTATGCCATGGTGAATTGGTGATAACTGATATACTGATGTGATATGGCCTGTTTGTTGATTG
The DNA here is from genome assembly GCA_036346415.1 of Raddia guianensis. Taxonomy (NCBI): domain Eukaryota; kingdom Viridiplantae; phylum Streptophyta; class Magnoliopsida; order Poales; family Poaceae; genus Raddia; species Raddia guianensis. The sequence goes on from CM070534.1 coordinate 35,583,142, forward strand.
CTTTAATTGAACTCAGACGTATAGTTTGAGGGGTTATATGTTCCGACAAATATCCGTGATCGTATTCGATTCGACCAGAATCCGCTCCGTATTCATGTCCGGCATTTTTCATATTCGTATCCATAACCGTGCTATCCGTATCCGTATCCGGGTTCCGAGAAAAACTATAGGATAATGATATGGTTTAGCCATTATCCGATCCAATCCGACCCGTTTTCACCCCTCGTAATGACTTCCCTCTCTCATCATCTCTAGACCTGAGTAGTTACTGGTTTAGATTCCCTCTAAGCCAGGTACATTGTGTTGAAGCAGCCCTCCCTTAGTCCTAACAGGCAGATAGCTCAGCAAGAGACGGTGGCACAAGAAGAAGAAGCTAGGGAAGAGATAAGGAAGGCGACTATGGAAAGGACAAGGGTCTGTTTGAATTGCAACCACAATTAACACACCTAATATTAGACAAATGTGGCGAGCCATTTTTTTTGTGGCCAAGAAATTTGACGACGCACTTATGATAAAGTTGGGCAAAAAAATGAGTCTATGGCATGTGGATCAGATGGCTAAAAAAATATAACAAATCGTAATTATGATATGAACCAAACACCGTCTAAGATATTATGACATATCTAAGATTAGCTTAAGTAAGCTTGTACACAAACAAAAAGCTCTAAGTTATTCTTATTCCATTCGTCAGCTAACTCGTCTAGCAGTTCCCAATGAAAAAAAAAAAAAAAGAGGGACCGAGGCAAGGATACGAATAGTCAAAAACAGAGCTAAGCAAAAGACCGGCCGGCCCATAATATGGAGAAGCCAGGAAGCGCCAAACGCACATACACGTCCAAGCAGCCTACTACGGGTCTACGGCCCAGTATGGCAGTATCCAGCTCCCACCCACGGCCCACCAATGCCGAAAGATCGCAACCGAATCCACCACGGCGAGCACCACCAGTCCAGCACGAGCACGCTCGTCGGCGGAAACCCTTTTATTCCTCCCCAAATCGCCTCGCCTTCGTCGAGCATTCGGTCGCCATCGAACCGAGCCGCGAGGGAGACAGGGAGAGAGGGCGCGCGTGGCAGAGGCAGCAGCGATGGCGGCGGAGAAGCCGGCTCCGGTGAGGGTGCTCTACTGCGGGGCGTGCGGCCTCCCCGCCGAGTACTGCGAGTTCGGCCCCGACTTCGAGCGCTGCAAGCCGTGGCTCCGCGCCCACGCGCCCGGCGTCTACCCCGACGACCTCCTCGCTTCCTCCTCCGGTTCGGCGCCTCCCGCTCTCTCCTGTGCCCTGGTTACCTTCTTCCCGCGCTTGCGCTCTGCGTTGCCCGATTGTGCCTAATTCGTGCGGTGGTTCGTTCCATCTGGCTGTGCGTGCAGGCGGCGGCGACAAGGACGTGGAGAAGGTCGGCGAGCGGTTGCAGGGCGTCGGGATCTCGGCTGCCGACGGCTCCACCAGCGCAGGTTGGCGTGCGCTCTCGTGATTGCGTTTTTTATTCTTTTTCCCTTTGTCAGTGACAGTGGATGCCGACCTTTGATCTGAGATACCTCCGGAGAAAATTTATCTGTGTGCATTCTTCTCTGTCTTTGCAGGTGATGCTTCGGCATCCAAGCCGGAAGATGTAAAACGTCTGCCTGGTGGTAAGATCAAGAAAAAGGTGTGTTCCACTGCACAGTCTGCGCAACTCACTTCCTTTGGAATTAAATCATCGCCATTTACATGTGATTACTTGTTTCTACCTGTACAGATTTACTATTTGGTTCCTCGTCCACACAAAAACAGCAACCTTACTTTAATGTTACTTAGATTAGATAGTGGGTTGTGATCTACAATTTGGTAGCAAATCGGAGTAATCAGTTACTTTATGTTCGATGTTCAGCACTACTAGTGTTTCAAACTTTAGTGTATCATGAAGTTATTCTATAATGAAGGGCTACTATACTAGTGTCTTCTGGTTGAGTCCAAATCAACCTTAGCCGCTTAACGGGTTACTTTCTTTATGGAAATGATGAATGCTTCCTTTTGACGTGCAGGAGAAGCAAGAGGTTGTAATCGAGAAGATTGTTCGCAACAAACGCAAATGTGTTACTGTGGTGAAAGGCCTTGAATTGTTTGGTGTGTGCTGTTTTGATAAATAATCTCCATCATGAATGTTTTGTTTTGTCCAGACTTTGTAACTTATGGAGTGAATGGAATTGACATAAATATTTCATAACTTCTAAAATTGTAGAAGACATTGCCACATGGATGTTAGAATTTAGGATTAATCTCAACCTACCTTGAAAGTTTCACGATGGCAGCTGCTTCCTGTTATGCTGTCATATCGTTTTTATGATAGTAGTTCTGCAGCAGTTTACTAACTGAATGTGCACGGTTGCACTGTAAGCACTGTTGAAGAGGTTGTTGTGTAGATGATAAATACAGGCCTAAACCAATTCCAGGTGGCAGCTATTTTCAATTAAGTTAGGACATGGCTTCAGTGTTGTGCTGAACATTTTTCTTTCCTGAACCTTTAGGTATAAAGCTAAGTGACGCATCAAAGAAGCTTGGGAAAAAGTTTGCTACTGGAGCTTCTGTTGTTAAGGTATGTCTGTATTAATGAGATATGGAGGCTTTCAATATTCATCTAAACATTGTTTAAGGGCCATTATTTATTGTCTTCTTCAGGGCCCAACTGAAAAGGAGCAAATTGATGTGCAAGGGGACATATCATATGACATTGTGGAGTTCATTACTGATACGTGGCCTGATGTAATACATCGATTTTCTTTGCAATTTATCATGGTTTGCATCTTCTATTTTCTTTCATGGATGTAGTTTTGTGATATTTTATTCACTAGAGAATTTATTTTGTTTCATCAAAATATATGGAAAACACAGGCTTCTTAACGTCTCCCTCTGTTATGAAATAGTAGTCGTTTTAGACTTGTCTTAAGTTAAAGTTTTAAAACTTTATCCACAGAGAACTTTTAAATTATTTAGATTGAGAACATAAAAATTGTATAGATAGATTTGTCTTGAAAAGAACTTTCATAATATTATAATTTTTAATGCATCTTAAATAAATTTTTAAAAGTTTTTTATGGTCAAATTTCTATTTTGGAGACCGTGTCAATGTCTAGAACGACTACTATTTCATAATGGAGGGAGTAATTTAATAACTTTTTTATGTTGAGGTATAAACCAAAACAAGTTCAATAGCTTGCTTCCCGAATGAGAAAGTGGAAATGTTGTGCTATTTGTTGATCCCTTTTTGGTATAAGAATATAGATCAATCAAATGTTGTAACATTTTGTTCTCTCTTGCTCAGTACATGATTACATGGTAGAGACGAGTATCAGGGTTAGCACACATTTTCTGTGTATTTGGTCACATTTGACTTGAGAAAATGTTCAACTCACTGTTCTGAACACAAATGGTCCTTCTGTAGTGAAATATACTATCACTGTTGAAGCAAATTACTGTGGTAGATTATCCAGGATTGTATTCTGCTTGAGTGATGTCATCGTTGTGTTCTTTAGGTAACTGTATGACGACATTTCAGATATAGCTTTTCTGGCGCAAACACTGCTAAGATAAAAAGGAAAACTGTGTGTTGTGTTTATCACCGTAATCTGATTGTTGTAGTTACCGCACTAATTTTACGAAAGACAGCGTTCTGCCATTATTGAATTCTAATTGTTTTTCTACCTCTTCTTCAGGTACCTGATTCTGCCATTTTTTTCATTGAAGATGGAAGGAAGGTTGCTGCTGCATGATGTTCTATGGTTTGCAAGGAAGAATATTACTGGAGTCATTATAGTACAAATATAAGGCAAAAGTATGGCTTCTAAGTCATGTCTTTTGCATGAGTTCAAAGAAACAAATGTTTTGATTTGTGCGCTCAATTCACATATGATGTTCTCTAATCTCTATACTTCTATGTACCATTGGCACCTTGCCTTCATGTATCCAACTTTTTATTTGATAGTTGATTTTCTTGCAAGTGGGTATGGTATCCATACGACGTGCAAAGTTTTGTGCGCTTAGGAGTTTCGACTTCTAAATCGATATTGTACCATCTGTTTTATAGCCATGCAAAGAAGAGTGCAAAACAACAGTGGTTATGGTCATGCAAAACAGCAGTTGTAACAATGGCCGCGATCGGATCAGAAATGGCATCGACGAAGCAGTAGGGCTCATCGAATGAGATGTTGGGCGTGTTTGGGTTGCGACCTGCACGCGCCATGGAATTTTGGCCACCGTTTGGTTGGCTGTCGAGTGAAGGCAGGGGAGAGGGCGTGCCAAGCTATAGTCAACGCACATGGGCGCAATGGCGAGGGCACCGATTTCGGGCGCCATCTCTCGCCCGCGTGGGCGATCGCGCGTCGCGGGCCACGGCGAGCCCTGGAATGGCATGGCATACGTCGGCTCCCATCCAAACACGCCCGTTGAGACTACAAACCATATAAAAACCTAGGGACAAAACAATGGATAGTTGAGAAGGCATATCAACAACAAGGACATGTGTAAAGCTTAGGTTTGTACACGCCAATTAGGCCAAAAATAGTAACAAAATGAATTTCACTACAAAAGTCCAAACAATTAGCTTACTTAAAAGATATTTCGAAAACACTTTAGACCGGCCGTCCGATGCGGCCGGACGCGAAGCAAGCGAGTGGGCGTGCCTCTCAGAGCCCGTGCCCACCAGATAGGCGATTATTTCGGACCGCCGCATCCACGCGCCTCGAGAGGGGCGGTTTGTTTCGTCCAAATCGAGTCGTTGGCTCGTTGCTTCCTCGGTCGCTCCGACGCGGGCGATTCGGGTACGGCGACGGCGGCGAAGGCCACGGCGACGGCGACCGGCCCCCTGCCGCATCCACGCGCCTGAGAGGTAGTTTATCCCACTCATGCGTTTCAATTTTTTCGCCGATTTTGTGCGCTCTCAGACCCCGCACATTTTTCGCCGATGGTGGGGATAGAGGGGGTGCGGGACGGAGAGAATGAGTCATCGGCGTGCTCCAGGCAGTGGTCTGTGCTCCAAGGCGGCGATTGTACCGGAGGTCGGATGGTTCGGGATCGGGGGATTGGGGCCGATGTTTTTTTCGCAGCAATGTGGTGAGGGTTTTGTGTGTGTTTTAGTAATTTTTTCTGTGTGTTTTTGTGTGTTGCAGTGTGGTAATTGTGCATTGTCTGAATCACCATGGACACCAAGTGCTTTTTGAAGTCTAGGTTTAGTTCAAGGAGAATGCACATTCTTGCAGGCAAGCTTAATGAGGTGCAGCGTGGGTTTGTTGTGAAACATGGTTTTGGACCCCTACTCGGTGTACAATCTCTTAACCTACCGGCTGCCCTGTTAGAGTGGATAATGACCAGGGTTGATCCAGTGATGTGCGAGTTCCGGTTTAGGAATCGAATAATTTGTTTCAACAGCAGCATGGTTCAGAAAATATTGGGGATCCCATATGGTGTGAGGCCTGTGGTTCGGTCTGGGAATCCCGATGACATTGCAGAAATTAGGGAGGCTTTTAGAAATGAAGACAAGCGGGCGACAATTCCATTTGCTTCAAACTTGGCAGAAAACAGCACTAATGAGGATCGGTTCATGAGGTCGTACATGCTGACTACAATAGCATCTGTGCTATGTCCATCATCACAGAACAATGTCGACCTAGATTACATATATAGCCTGCTTGACATTTCTATTATGGCTGAATATGATTGGGCCGGCCATGTGTTGAGTCATCTGATGGGCGAGGTTGCCTAGTTTCAGAAGATGAGTCCAGATGCACGCTCAAAGGAGTACTATGTGGGTGGATGCCTACACATACTTGCTGTAAGTATGGGAAAAATAGTTTATGTGCTTATTTGTGTTCTGTTTTTTTTAACATCACAACTTTATTTTTTTGTGTGCTTATTTTTTAGGTTGTTTATGTGGATCATCTAGAGCTCCCGGTTGGTCCAATCAATAAGATAGAACTGAACTACTCAACTCCAAGGCTATGCCATTTGTCAGACGCTGATTACGAGTTTGCAATGAAGGTTGACAGGAATAAGCTATGCTTGAACAGTGCTGTGTTTGGAAACCGTCCTGTATGTGTGGTTTTTTATCCCTTTTTTTGTATAAGATGGATGTGCTATTTCAATAATCTAACCCCATTTTTGACCATCGTCTTTGTTTTCTATTGTTGGTCTAGTTTCGTAGTCCTTCAAGCACACCTTATGTTGACGCTCAACCAAATGATGTGGGAGCTTCGCAATCAGCATCCTTTGAGGAATGGGTGCGTATGTCGCAGTCAAGCAACCAAGGTTCCGAGGTATTTCTGCACAAGTTAATTTCACAATTTCACTAATTCAATCAAAATTTTCTTAAAATTTCTGCCCAGTTGTACAAATTATGCTATTACACCCCACATGTTTTTGTCAGTACAACTGATAAGTTTAAGCAGTACAATTGCATAGTTTCATTAAGACAACTGCCAAGTTTCAGCAGTACAGCTGCCAAGTTATTTTTTTCCTTTTGAACTGAATAGTTTCAATAGTATAATAGTTAAGTATTAGTAGTATATCTGCCAAGTTTCAATAGTATCACTTCCAAGTTTCAGCACAATACCTGCCAAGTTTCATCTTTTTTAAAAAAACTAAGTATCTCTGAAATGCTTCCCTTTTTTGTTGTACATTTTTTTGTAACTTGCTCTACAGATTTCAAGAAAAATTCAAGATGCAATTGAGAAGCACAAGAATATATGGAAAAAATACTTGGAGAATGTTGTTGCCAACTTGAATTCCTTGTACAACAATAGGGTTTCTGGATTAGTTTCAGAGGTTAGCGAGTTGCTAAGTCAAAATGCACCAAACCGAGGGTGCGGCATATGCCTGCAGACCGCCAAACCCCTGTCGACCATACCTGGACAAAGGACTGATGATGATGAACAAGGAGCCGGACAAAGGACTGATGAGTTTGCAAGGGGTGGTAGCCCGATAGCTGACAATGCTGTCATTCCAGCGAAAGGCAGCCTTGTTTCTTCTGGAGATAATCAGAAATCACCAATTGGCAGCTGAAAGGAACTTTACGGCCTAGAGAGGGGTGAATAGGCAATTTTTAATTTCTTTGGGCTATACTTGATTAAGCAACAAGATTAAGAGTGACCCAATTCTAGATTCTAGTGCACGATTAAATGGAAGTGAAATAAACGGCACGCACTAGCAACCTAGATTAACTCTACCAAACAAATAATTTAGTAACACAAGTGAAAAGTAAATGCGAAAGTAAATGTGACAAGAGAAGGGAGACACGGTATTTGTTTCACCGAACTTCGGAGTCTCTACTCCTACTCTCCGTTGAGGCTAGCCCTTGCGCACAAGGACCGGCTCCCTCTTGAGCCACACGCCTCGCTCACTCCGCGGTAGTCGTTCCGCCACTCCGGCGAGGTGGACTCCGTCACCTTCACACCGACTCGGGAGTAGCCACACACCAAGGCCTACTCCCAAGCCCACACCTCCGAGAAGAACACCGTCTTCAAGAGTAATAAGCCCGAATCGCCTCGATCATGCCAAATCGAAGGACTTCCATGAAGCATGGTTTGGGGAAAGGTTGGTGGCGGATTGAATGGTGGAGGAATGGCTCTAGAACACCCTAAGATGAGTAGGTGATGGCTATGGGTGAAGTGGAGCAACAAACCTCAGTTAAGGCAGCCTACCTACGACAATAAATACCCATAGGAGAGGAGCTAGTCGTTGGAGCTTGGAAAGACTCCAAAAACTAGCCGTTACAGTACCGTCGGACCCGGTCCGATGGCTGCAACCAGGCCTCAGACTCGACTGACACTCGCACTGTCGGACCCGGTCCGACGGCGGTCGGACCTGGTCCGACGGAGCTCAAACGTTGGAACACGCACACTGTCGGACTCGGTCCGGAGGGACCGGACCCGGTCCGACAGAGAACAAAAACTGGGATTTAGGGTTTGGGCTCGGAGACCCAGTCCGGTGGCGACCGGACCCGGTCCGATGGGCATGGAAAAAACCCGGTTCAGGAGATTTTCAATGGTTTGGATCTCTAACTTATTTGTGGATCTAGGACACGGAGAAACTTGGCACGATCGAAACGATTAGACCCCTCTTGAAGCACGGGCATCAAAATAAAAACCTAGCTACTCCTAGACCTACACATGACCTCTTTACTCGCCCGGTCATGTTTAGACTGTCTTGAAGCAGCTCAAATGATCGCCGAGGCCTCACTAGGGTTCCATGAAACGTCCAAGAACCCCCTAGCGCAAAATCATACGTCATCAATGCCACTAAACGAATTAGGGCTCAATGATGCTCACAATCTCTCTCTTTGTGGCGCTCGCTTATCTTTCGTCTCCCTGAGCATATATAAATGCATCGGAGATCATCTCCCCAAAAGTTTACTTGTCCTCCTGTCCTAATTGTTCACGGTAAGACAACACGTTCGCTTCCATATACTCTAAAGCAACGGCATTATCTGAATGGACGCATAAACTAGCACAGATCAGTAGAAGTATTCAAAAATGGATTAGACAAAAGAAAGTTGTGAAAAACGACATAGTTCAAAATTAGCCTAGAAAAAATTCTTTTGCATACGCTAGAAGATTGCTCCATTCAAGGAGATCCCTATCATCAACAAAGCGGTTCATATGTAGAAATGTGTTGTGCCTTGAGATCGAGTCTATACGGACTTCTTTAAAAAGATTCTCTCCCTGTTTTTTTTCATCTCCAACTGCATTTCCTATATGAAGAATTGTATAAGAGAAGAGAGATAATCCCTACATATAAGGAAATGGAGAGAAATTTTCTATTTTAGAGAACGGAATAAGTTGAGAAAAGTAGCCACCCCTAAAATATGCACCCTAATGAAAGTCGTATATCACATAGTTTTTTCCATAATTTTCACTCATCAGGATGCCCGAGTGCCATGTTACGTGTTCTTCGATCCAGTGTGCTGTGTGCACCGAGAAAAAAAGAAAGAAAGAAAGGACAAAATAACACCGGTTTTTTTACTTTTTATCTAACTAGCAAAAAGCCCGTGCGTTGCAACGGGAGAAATAACAATTCACACACGCCCTGACCCCTGAGCATGGTCTAAAGACCAACTTATGATATATGAGACAGCAAAAAGGCATATGTAGAGCTTCACATATCCTAGATAAACTAATTGTTCCTTTACTCTCAAAATTAATTCCTAAAAGGTGAAACATCAAAAGAAAATATTAATATCAAGCCTCAGTGCATGTTTACTTTTTCTAAAATTACTTGATCAAAAATATGAATAATCATATCATATTGATGTACCTAATATACCTAATGATCCATGGAATTACCTAATGATCCATGGAATCAGATAACAAAAGATGTGACATTTGTGTGTAAACTCTAAAAGAGAAGATAAATCACATGATCAAAATTTCTTGTTTGTTCAAGAAAAATATAACTTTAGAGGAACAGACCGGATCTGATACATAATTTAGTTGTAATGGAAGAGTTTGCCTGGAAAAATGGCTCATGAATGAAGGGAAAAAATATTGTAACATAAAATTGTTCGATATTTTCATTAATTAAAAGGTAGGGAGTCTGGTACCTTTCCAACCAGATTAAATATGCTTGTGCGTTGCAATGAGAGAAATAAAATTCATCACAATAAAAACTCGTAATGCACTAACTTGGTACATATGTTTCGGAACAAAAAATTTTAGAAACTTGGTACACGTGCTCCTGAATAAAAAAAATCCCTAGGTCATTAAGTTGGTACATGTCCTCAAGGACAATGTTAAACTATTCTTGATCTGTTGAACTTCTAGGTCTCCACAAAAGCTTCCTTGTAAATGAAAAGAACTTGTACGCCTGACAGGTATAGAACGGAGATGGCTGTACATAAACTTCAAAACTATTTCTGTTGAGTTGGCAATGGAGCTGCACACCAAAAATATTTATTGAAACTGTTGATTACGCCTATGTCACCACCAAAGAAGCATACCAACAGCAATAGAGACAAATGCTACTGAACCAACAGTTGCTCCACAGATTATAGCAATTCGGTGGCTCCTTGCCATGCCTTGTTGTGGCTGAGCTGAGGAAAATGAGATGAATATGAATAGCACACATAAGAAAAAATAACGATATTTCTACCATGGTAGCATATTTCCCAAAGCTACACAATGAACAGCAATCTCACTTTTTAGGTCATCCGGTGGATAAGAAAGTGGGTCCAATGACACAGAAGAGCAATTATCTCCAGACTTGACTCCATAGATCATTGGGTTTCCAGCGATGCTAGTCAAAGAAGTAATAATACAGAGTGTTCAAAGGGGAATTATAATAGGATAGCCAAGGTGAAAGGGGATAATCTTAATTACTTACTTGAAAGTTCTTGCAGAAATCTTTGGCAAAGGACCGCTGAGATTGTTGAATGAAAGATCTCTATAGAACAAGACATCGCAAGCCGATTATTACAATATACACCAATGAAAAAGGAAAAAAGAAGAATAGCAAAATGGGATCAACAGAACATACACAAGAGCAAGAACATTAATGGTTGCTAGTGAATCAGGGAGGACTCCAGATAAGCTGTTGTTGTTCAATTTCCTGGGTAGCAACAAATGAACCAAAAAAATTTCATATAAGTGAATCGGCAGATATAGCAAGAGGACTAAGCAATCAAGAACTAAGGAAAGAAATCTTACAGATAGTTGAGGTTCTTGAGATCACCAAGTGAAGCTGGGATACTCCCAGCAAGCTCATTGTCTCATATGTCAAGCGCCTGTAGCATCCCCAGCCTGCCTATGGTACCAGGAATAGGACCAGAAATTGCATTGTTCTGCAATAGCCTGTCAAAAAAATAATAATGGAGTTAAACAATTCAAATCTTTTATCTGAGACGAGCCCTTAGAAATCAATTTCAAGAAATTGTTATGCTGCCCAATCTTCCGAATGGTAAAAGTAAACAACACGAGACCACTGAGCTTACACAGATTGTAGCCTGGTGAGGTTCCCGATGCCGGGCGATAATTTGCCAGACAAGCTTTGGCTGGGCAGTCCTCTGCGAGCACAGATCACCGGAGAAGATTAGCACTACCTATGTAGACACTGCCAGTGCTCGCACCGGAAGCCAAACAGCATGAACAAAGGAAGAACTTACAGCGCGGAGACGTAGCCGTCCGGGGAGAGCGTCGCGGTGGAGCAGCCTGGAGCAGCCGCTGCCGTCCCGGAGGAGGGAGCCATCCAGGAGGAGCGAGAGCCGCCGCCACCAGGTAGCCGATTCGCCGCCGCCGCGCCAGCTGCCAGGTCGCCGAATCAACGTCGCCGCCACCGCTGCTGCTCCAGGTCGCTGCTGCGCCAGGTCGCCGCCTCGCCGCCGCCGCCGCCGCCGCCAGGTCGTTGGAGAGGAGGAGAGGCAAGGAGGGGAGGTGGAACCAGCGGGGGAGGGAGAGGGCACGGCGGTGGCATGGGAGAGCGAGAGGAGGAGGCGGCGGCGTCACAGGGGAGAGACAGGAGGCGTGGGGACGGAGCGGCGAGCAGGGGCAGGGCCGAGGTGGGGCCTGGGGCGGAGGAGCCTCGCGTGGGATGGCTGGCTAGGGTTTGGGGTTGGGGGCCGCGGGCAGCCGGAGCCGTTGGATCAGGCCAGCGCGCGATCCGACGATGCTGGTGAAAGCGGTGGCATTGATGGGTAATTTTAACGAAGTGACGGACGAAGAAAACGGACGGAAATCCTATTCTCTTTATATTATTACTAGTAGGGTCTTGCAAGCGTTATTACGGATTACACGTTTAATGGGATATAGATATAGAAATATAGATATAGAAATAAGAAAATTGCATAATGAGCAAATAAACCTTTTTGTCAATCATTATTTAGTGCAAATAAAACTGCGCTTAATGCAAACTTATTATTCATGTGTCAATAATCGTTGGTGGGGGAGACACATGCTTGTATCAAAACAAACCAACCGCACAAGTTCAACACCATAAAACACAAACTATGATTAAAAAGCTATATCATCATGGCAAACATCAATTCAAAATTTTGATATGAACATTTTTTATAGCACACCAGAAAAATTGCACAATAGGTATGTCACGTAGCATTTTAACAATACCCATAACACATCTTAATATATGTCACGTAGCATTTTAACAATACCCATAACAGGACAATGAATACCAACATAAATACATCATCCAATCTTGAAATAAAATGGCAAACATGACATAAAGCAAATAAATCTCTACTTATAGAACGCCATATGTTCGTCAATCATCATTATTTAATACTAATAAAAATCAAACAATCTAAATTTAGATACTAAAGCAACGTTTCTTCTTTTTCCTCATCATCCCAACCAAACCTTGTGGCACAATTGGACTGTAGGTCTTTGCATGCGCCACCATCGTGCAGTTGAAGACTGGATTGAATGTCACGACTCCTTCTGCCTTCACGAGAAGTAAATTATCTATGCACCCATAATTCACCCCCAGAAAATCCACCGTCGTCGCGCACATCGCGACTTCATACATGTTTCTTGCAGCTACGCATGAAAAATATAGATTCAACACATTGGCATTAAATAAAAATGCATATCCAATTAGAGGAAATATAGCAAAGAGAAAAACATATGTACATACCGACTCGACAAATGCCTGGAACACTTGATAGGTCCATGGTCTTAGAACAGCTCAATAGTTTGCCTCGACCTTCTGATGAAATCATAAAATGCATAATGTGGTTTCAGATTTCAGAGAGCAGATGTTTAGGTTTCTTGAACATGTATTAGTTGTTCTTAGGCAAGGCACGAGCATGTATTTTCAGTGATAAATGCATTATGTAAATTGATGGGATAATAGAAATCAAATATACAAATAGAAACTGGTAGAAATCAAATATACAAATAAAGCTTAGACTAATAACATGTCAGATTAAGATGAATGAAAGAAAGATAAAAAATATTTTTTTGTAAGCTGAAAGTTCAAACGATACATGTTTGCCTGACCAATTAAGTAAATATGTGATTTGGAGTCTTCGAAGAAAACGATACATGTTTGCCTGACCAATTCAGTAAATATGTGATCTGGAGTCTTGGAACAATTAGTTAGTACTCCTTCCCCTCACAAATGCATCCATTGAAAAATAAGATACATGCGGGTCTAAATTTTAATTATTTATTTATATTTATAAAAACCTTCTAAATTAGACTGGGTTACTGGCATGCTATAGATTTACTCAGATCTGATCCCATATTCTTATAACTGCAAGCTTCTTGGCGGCTGTTCTTTTAGAGAGCAAGGTGGTTCACATTGTTTTTTTTTTATGGATGGTTCACATTGTTTGATGTCGGCTGAAAAAAATTGGCAAGATCTTAAATTTTCATAAAGAACACTAATCTCCGAAAACTCCATTTCACTTTCAGAAGAATACAACGCTTTCACTTTCAGCTATACAGAAGTACTTAGCTTACATTATATTATATAATATTGCATTTATCAGATCAGCCTCATGCATCCAAGTGTAATAGAATAAAATTATTAACTAACCAGAAGGAAGAAATACTATGGTGCTTAGATAATCCACCTACAAAGATTTCTTGACCTGAGCAGCTGCATGAACACCAAAAAAATTGCAGCAAGCCAATTATGTAGTAAGAAAAATAACAATCTGACAGATTGGAAAGTAATTCATATGGTGCTGTGTTCTTGACGGCAAGAAGAGGAGTGTTCACCTGCAATTAGAAAGGCATTGGAGCTCACCTGTAGATGATGCGGCGGGAACAGGTCAGGAGCACCTTCTCCTTGGTCTATACAAGGAGACCAGTAATTTCATATTTATCATATATATCTTGCGCTGATGCTGTTTTTTCAACAAAAGAGGCATCTAGAATATGAATATTTTAGTCACTCTCAAAGAAGAAATAGGAATTCCTGTTCCTTCCACATTTCTATTTTTCTATACAACTTTATATGGTTAAGGTTTTCATTCATCTACGAAAACTTATGGTTAAACTGAGCTCTAAACCAAATACCTCACTAATGAGCACATACACAGCCATCTTTATGCCCATACAAACTGATAGCTCTATTGATACAAATGTTTTATGCTTTGCATTTCAGAGCGCTCCAAATATTAGCGATCCTTCCTAGCAAGTACAGAACTGGTGTTTGAGGATTGCTTGAAAGGTTTCTCAACAGGGTTTGCTATTACCTAGCCATCGAGTTGTTTTTTTGTCCATGAACTATTTGTTTTTTTGTCCATGAACTGTTTTCCTTTACTGATTAGTAGTGCCAAAATCTGTGTAGTATTAGGCTATCATGCATTTAGGTTTTTTTGTCATTTTTACCTTTGTGTCGTTGTTGTTTTGATTTTTTTCCTTCATTCTGTTTTCAGAAAGTAAGTTAGATTCTAAACAAACAAAGTACATTTCTATCCATGATTTGGAATAACACACTAAACCTCTTACTACATGGACTCAAATAAGAATATCACAAACAAGACAGGGCTAAAAATTATAGTAAAAAGAAATAAATAAGCAAACCAAAAGCTATAATAAAAAATAAAAGGTCACCTCTACACCGAGAAGCCAACAATGAGAGAAAACATGAACTTATTCCGCGGTAGGAGCAGTCAGAATCTGCAGGGAGATAACAAAAGAGAGATCAGAAGGCAGCAATGAGAAACTGCAATTTGTATCTAAACATGCAAAGCACGTAATTTTACGCTTGCATAATTTTCTTTATCTCGAGGTCATGTGATACAAAACAATGTAAGATTGTATTAGATCCAGAGAAGGGCCATGTGAAAGAAGACCAATGACTGCAATAACCTCTGACGAATGCTCCCTCATCCCTTTATAATCTTCTGTTAGTTAAGAATTGTGGTTTATCGATAAGCATGTAACATGTTAGGTAAAGCTGATGAATCCATTTTGAGTCGCACAAAACAAACTGTGCAGACTCATCGGTTCATGGCAAACGATAGTGTACACAGTAAGGGACCTTCATATTTGTCAGGGAAATATTTGCCAAACCAAACAACATTTCATGGGTTAACGACCTAAAAGATGTGTTACATATTCATGCTTTCAACAACAGAGCATATTCAAGCTTTACCTAACGAGGGTGGAGCCGTGCGTAGAGGAGGCGACGCCGAGCGTGACGTTGGCGCGGCGGGATCGCCGAGGAGACGCCGCAGAGGCGGCTGGAGCGAAGGGCTCCTAGGGATGCTCGGGGGCTGCTCGGATTTGGGGGAGATTGGGTGCGAGGGCTCAATTTTTGGGGGGATTTAGGCTCCAATGGATGGATTTGGGGATGATTTGCACGAGGGAGCTCCAAATCGTGGGGTTCTTGAGCATGGGTGCTCGATTTGGGGGCAAATCAGCCCTGAATCGGGGGAGATTTAGGTGCAGAAGCTCCGAATCGGTGGAGATTCCATGTGGCGAGGCGAAGACCAAAGAGCTGGGGTGCCGGGCGAGGTGAAGACCAGAGAGATGGGGTGCCACCATGTGAGGGAGCCGAGGAGGAGGAGGAGGGAAAGGGCCACCATGCAGGTCGCGCTCTGCTGGGAGATCGATGGGGAGGACGCGGCAGGGAGGCGCGGCGGCGGCTTTGGGAGGGTGTGGTCGCGGCGGCGATGGGGGCGTCGTGGGGAGGCGGCCATGGCGGTTGGGAAGGAGGTGGGGATCGTGGGAGCCAAAGCAGAGACGGGCGTGTGCTGAGCCTGTGAACCGAGGCGGGAGGTGGCGTGGTTAGAGCGGCTCACGGCTCGGCTCGAGGCGAGGGGCGCGGGGAAGAAGACGACGAACAACTCTCTCTTTAAAGGAGTAGAGATATTATTATTATTATTATTATTATTAGGTAGAGATTAGGTTTCAGGAACAACTTTAGGAGCTATAATCCTTACTCTTATTTAAAAGATAGTTTTTGACCGATTCTATCTATTTCCACGTTACCATCGAATATCGTTCCACTCCAAATTTTTAGTGTGAAACCGTTTTTTGGATTCCGGAAAAAAACGATTTTAGAAATCAGAGCCAGGTAGTGACTAGTGACTCGGGTCTCGGGTAACGAGTTCCAGTTCCGAGTGGTGGACTCGCTCCTCGTGCGGCTTTTGACGATCCGCCCACTCGCCGCCTTTCCAGTTTCCGCAACCGAGATCGCCATGGCGAGAAGACGCTCCGCCGGAGCAGGAGCCGTCGCCGCGGCCACTCTCCTGCTCCTCCTCGCCGCCCCCGCCGCCGCCTTCTACCTCCCCGGCGTTGCCCCGCGGGACTTCCAGAAGGTGCGCCTCCCTCCCAACCTCTCTGTCTGTGTATGCGTGCGCGCGTGCGCCCGGATCTGGGGGCTGAGCTGGATCCTTCGTTTGGTGTGAGGGCGAGTAGTTCGCCGAGCTGGTTCGCGCACCATTTCGGCTTGCGGATCTCGTCGTCTCCCCTTCTCTGGGCGCTCGCGGGCGGTTCCGCTCCAGAATTTTGGGGGTTTTCCGCGTGCGGGGATGCTGGCTCACTGATCAGGGTTTTTGGAGCGCATCTGAATCTGTTTGAAATTTTTAGTGATGTATCTGTGAACGATGCCTGCCGGCGTGTGCGCTTTTGTGCTCACACGAACATGTCGGTACGTCGTCGATACGGTTCTGCGGTTTTGTATTATTTGAAGCTTTGAACTAACTGTGTGTCAGTAGCTTGTTCAGTCTATATGAGTCATAATACATTACTAGTTCAATGCCCGTGCTTTGCTACGGATCATTAAAGGAAAGAAATGAAGGCATAAATCTAGCAACTTATGGAATTGTAAAACAATGATTTAACAAAATATTTTATTGAATAAAGGAAAGTAACCTTTAAATCATGCAAATAGTTTTTCATTAAAACAAAAGGATTGGAACATAAGGAATAAGGTATCCAACAATTGTTTAAACCTTTTCTTGAACAATTAATGCATCTCTATGAATATCCTATGTCAAAATTCTTTAGATATCACATGTCTAAATACACAATACCTTTGTATAAAAACATCAAATATTTCAAACTTCAGCAAATTTCGCTCTTAATTCCATTGTGAGCGGAACTCCACTAAAATTAAGAAGGTACAATGTCAATTGGCAGATAAATTTAAGAGAAATACATTTGTGTCGCTTTCCTAACAACTCAACTCATAGCCACACCACCTCCGTAACTCTCTCCATCAAACTTATTCACTATGTTAAACAGTGGTACTTAATCACAACACAAGCTTTCAAATTTCAGTATAACAAATTACATAGAACAAAATAAAAAAAAAATTTCAATATAGAAAGAAGAGGTCTGAGAAATGTAAATAATTTCATGTGGCTTGTCAAATTGTAAGCATATTAGTTCACTAAATCAAGTTCTCAAGATTTGCACAGATTAAATACAGATTGATGTACAACAATTTTTCCTCAATGCTCTAGAAGGTAACAAATAAATAAATGGTTACTATGCACATGCAGACATGCAATCATTCCGCAAGTCACACAAACATGCAAAATTGAAAAAGGAGCCATCCTACGTTGAGGTAGGTAGTTGAAAGCACAGCTGAAAATTTTGAGAGATTATAACTTCCTTGGTTAGAGGAGGGGAACGAATTCAAAGCAGTGGTTTCATAAAAGTAACTCATGGGGTCACATGAACTCTGAAACAATCAACAGCATGAAAAAAGAAAAAAATGACTTGATTAATTTGAGGATATTGTTAAAAGGAGGATATGCAGTACCTCATGTAACTGCCCATTTTCCATTTTAAACTTAAGAATTTTTTTTAATGTTGGCATTCCATATTAGTTTTGAGTGAGATAGATGCATCATAGGAATGCTCACCATGTACCTCTCCCAGGATCAACTGAGGTGTCCTTTCCAATGAACTTCTCAGTTCAGAAATAGTGATGAGAAAGCTTTATTTGATTGCTTGAAAACATAGACCAACACAGGATTTTGCTAAGGAGAGTCTACATCCTGTGCGATGGCCTTCCCTGCCATGCACATTCAATGTAAAAATCCAATAGGTTTCGGTTGAGAACTCTCTTGTTTAGGACCTCCTTGCTGTAATTTTTCACCTTGCTATTAATCATAGATAGAGGTACTACAATTCTTGTAAAGAAAGCTTGCAAAGTGAGGCTATAATTTTATGTTCAGGCATACATATTTGTCATTTTAGACATCAACATGGTTAGTATCGAAATTCATCTGTAGAACCAAATAAAATTGTAATATTTTGAAGCACCTTTAGAGATGAATCTAGTCACATGATTTTCATGTATCTAATATACATATTTGGGGAATTCATGGCCGAAAATTTTAAGAACCATGTATTCTAAATTGGCACGTATTTGTAACAAGAGGGAGTATCATTATTAAGAACCATTCTATTCTAAATCTTGTAAATTTCTGGCACTGGCACAATGCAAAAGAAAAGGATTGAGCATTCTACCTTTCAAAAGCATGCAAGATATCTGTCATCATGGGACGGTCTCTAAAGTCATACTCAAAGCACCCAGAAAGGACGTTCTCAACCTCTGGAGGCATGTAATTTGGAGTTCCGAGTCTTTGGATAAGCTCTGGATTAGGAAGTGACAGTCCAAACAGCAAGGATGGGATTCCAAAGTCCCCCAGTACAGCATGGTCATATACATCAAGGAGAAAATTATAAGGCTTAAGATTTAGAATCAATATTCCCCTTGAGTGTAGGTCTAAAACTCCTCGTGCTAAATCATCACCATATCTGCAAATCATAAAAAAATGTAAGAAAATATTCCAGAAAATGAACACATGAGATGGCTTTCCTCTAAATAGAACATCCTGAGCATTCACACAAATCAATCAAAACATTAAGATGAGAAAGGAATAAAGGATATCAGGCAGTTAATCAACCAATACAGTCAGCAACTCACTAATACCAATTTGAAACAATTAGGCCCAAAAATTTAAGATGTTATGCTCTGAGCTTAATGATACAGTGCCTCTGTGTTACACTGGATGATAAAGATAAGATGAACAATCAGAACATCAAATATGAGGACGATGGGGTGGAGGTCAGCGGAGGGGCGGTGCAGGCTTGAAGGACTGACGAAGGGCGGCAGTAGGAGGGACGGCGAGCAAGGTGGGCGATGAAGTAGGAGGAACGGCGGGGACGGTGGTTGAAGAGTAGGAGCGAAGAGGTCGTGGATTCATGGTCTTGCGGCAGGTAGATCTCATGTACCGGATGTCAGGGTGTGAGATGGGATCTTGCACCTTACCTTAAAACATCTGATAAAGGGAGTCTTCCACCTTTAAGCCGAGCCAACTTGTCTCCGATGGATCCTTCATAAAACTTCATTGCTATACTAATCTACATTGATTCTTGCAACTTAAAAAGGCCATTCCCATCACTGGTATTCGATGCTAGCTTTGCTTTCTTTTACCAGCAATAATTGAGAAAAGTCCGTGGTTGATTGAGAAAAGACATGCATATACCTTTCATCAATAAGATAGAAAAGAAGACTTTGCCCGGACCAAAGTATTCTTCTAGCTTTAGAAGTGGCAGAGCCGAAGCCGGAGGGATCGGCTGGGCAATCGCCGCGCCGGCGCCGGCAAAGACGATTGTGGCGGCGCGAGCGCTCCGGCGACGGCGGCGGCGTGGTGGTGCGTCTACCTCAGCGGGGAATGCGCGCTGAGCGCCATGGCAAGGAGGATCCCAATTTGTTGCAATTAGCCATCAACATTGCAAGTAATCCTCCTGCCCCCTAGTGGAATCCAATTAGCCATCAACCAATCCTATCAATCATTAGTATTAAAAACCACGCATTATCCCATGAAGTCAGAGAGAAAGAGGGCAATGCTGATTAAACAATGCAAGCGTATATCATTGCAACAAAGGAAATCTCCTGGCTTTGCAACATTTTATCCATCTTATTGCAGTAGCAAGGTACAAAGATTCTTCTCACGGAGGACGGCTCACCGGAGCGGGCACGATGGACCTCCTCGGCGACGGCGGCAGCGACGAAGGCCTCGGGTGAGGCGACGAAGGCCTCGGCCCCACCTCGAGCGGGAGCAGTTGGCGGTCGTCGAAGAGCCAGAGCGGGGAGAGCGGCATGAGCCACGAGGAGGAGCCCGCGGGCAATTGCGCCAACGATGGCAGGTGCGGTGGAGGACGACGGGGTGGAGGTCGGCGGAGGGGCGGCGCAGGCTTGAAGGACTGACGGGGGACGGCAGTAGGAGGGACGGCGAGCAAGGTGGGTAATGAAGTAGGAGGAACGGCGGGGACGGTGGTTGAAGAGTAGGAGCGAAGAGATCGTGGATTCGTGGTCCTGCGGCAGATAGATCTCATGTACCGGATGTCACTGTGTGAGATGGATGGTCAAGATTGCAAGTTGGCAGTACCACCACCACGGCCATTAGATACTTTATAGTAGTAGAGATAGAAACTAGGATATCGATATGTAGCAAGGAGACAAATGCCAGTGAAAAGATGTTTAGTTCTTTAGTTGGCATGGTCCTAGGAAGGAGCTTGGGAATGTATTTAGTATGGGGTGTTTCATACATAGATGTTCAATGGGGTGTTTTAGGAAATGCTATAGTTACGAATGGCATCCTTTCTGCCATGATTAGGATGAGTTTTACCTTGTAAACGATTTCCCTAAAAAGTAGAGGCATTCTGGGTTATTGCAAAGTGGAACACAATGTAGTTTCAAGCCATGGCTACCAATTGCTGGAAGTCTTGATCAGGAATTCTGTTTAATTTTAGTAACCTGAGGTGATACAATAACAAAATGTTTTGTTAGTTCAGAATCAAAATACTTCCCCTTCTGTACTGCTACAAAATTGCTGATATAGGAAATCAGAAAGTTTTTCCAGATAAATTTACCATGAAAAAGGATTGGTGTTTAATCCCTTCTGTTTGTTGTTATAGGATGATGAACTTACTGTGAAAGTGAACAAACTTTCATCTACGAAAACCCAACTTCCATATGATTACTACTTCCTGGAGTACTGCAAACCTTCTAAAATCATGAACAGTGCAGAGAATTTGGGGGAGATTCTTCATGGAGATCGCATTGAAAATTCTGTTTTTGTGGTGAGTAGTGACAGGCATCTATAGTCTATTCATACAACTGATAACAAATGTTACATCTAGCAAATGTTCTTGCAATGATAATAATTGTTTCTGCTTCTTTTGTTTCCGAAACAACAGTTTAAAATGAGAAGGGATGAGACCTGTAAGGTTGTCTGTCCTATCAAATTTACACAAGAAGGCACCAATAATTTCAAGGAGAAGATTGATGATGAATATCGTGTTAACATGTATGTCATTTTGTACCACCATATTCCATTCTTTACTGTCATATACTTCAATCAGGGTTCATAACTGTAGTTTATGTTTTTATCCTCGTTTGTATCCATTGCTTCATATTTAAGTTGATCTTGTAGGATATTGGACAATCTTCCAGTTGCTGTTCCTAGACAAAGAAGAGATGGTAGCCAAAAGGCCAGCTACGAACATGGATTTAGAGTTGGTTACAAGGTAATCTTGGAACATTGTTTTGAACTAAATGAGTTATGCTGTGATATATTGTTATTGAACAAATGCCAACACTACATTATTTTGTGTTACCAGGGTAATGATGAGAAATATTTTTTGAACAACCATTTGAGTTTCAAAGTGATGTACCACCAAGAGCCAGAATCTGATGAGGCCCGCATTGTTGGCTTTGAAGTGATTCCTAGCAGGTATAACCTTTTATACCTTTTTGCTTCTATGAGTAACCAGTAAAATCAGTTATCTGTTGCCTAAATAATAAATTAAATGTGGCCAATACATTCTGATGTAATATCATACTCCCTCCGTTCCACAATATAGGGCATATAAATTTTTGGCACGGTCTTCAAAGTATAACTTTGACCGTTAATTTCTTTCAAAATATGTCATTAGCAACTACAAAACTAACATCGTATCAAAGTACTTTTAAATACGGACCTAAATATATTACATGCATATGCTAAACACATGTACATGTTTACTTAATTATTAGTCAAAGATTTCAAACATTGACTTTTGAAAAAACATGCACGCCCTATATTTCGGAACGGAGGGAGTATACCTCAATGATGATGTAGGTTATCTACTATCTAGTGCTCCAGTAATATTATGTTCTACAACGCTGGACAAATGCATCAACCTGCTGTGGGTTTATTTCAATTCATTTGTGGGGCGTGCATCCTTTGTTCATGCACATATGTATATGGGCTGATCCGCTGATGGGCATGTGCATGGTGTAACTGTTTCATTACACTCATAAATATTTGCTTCAACAAATGATTAGTATTTTACATGTGAACATTTGCTGTTGGAAGGCTCACTATCTTTAACATGAGAGAATTTGAGTTCAGTTTCCTGTTGCCTCTTATATAATATTGTTGATCTATGCAGTGTTAAACATGAATACAGTAACTGGGATAAGAACAATCCGAAACTGGATACATGCAATCCCAGCACCAAGATTACTCCAGGTGGTAATACTCCTCAGGAAGTAGTTTCAGATGGCTATGTTGTGTTCTCCTATGATGTTACCTTTCTGGTAAGGCTGTGATTCAACTAAATGCTGATATATATATTTCTCAGCTTAATCCTTACATCATTCTGCATTGCAGCCTAGTGACATTAAATGGGCATCTCGCTGGGATACATACCTTCTGATGACAGATGACCAAATTCACTGGTTCTCCATCATTAATTCCTTGATGATCGTCCTCTTTCTGTCTGGCATGATTGCAATGATCATGATGAGAACACTCTATAAGGACATCGCAAACTACAATCAACTTGAAACACAAGAAGAAGCACAAGAAGAAAGCGGGTGGAAGCTAGTTCATGGTGATGTCTTTAGGCCGCCAACCCACTCTGGGCTTCTTTGTGTCTATGTTGGAACAGGGGTTCAGTTCTTTGGTATGTTATTGGTCACCCTGATTTTTGCTCTTCTGGGATTCCTTTCTCCTTCCAACCGTGGAGGCCTCATGACTGCTATGGTCCTTCTGTGGGTTTTTATGGGCCTATTCGCTGGATACTCCTCATCCCGTCTTTACAAGATGTTCAAAGGGTCAAACTGGAAGAAGAATACACTGAAAACTGCATGCATGTTTCCTGGCATCGTCTTCACTATATTCTTCATCCTGAATGCAATTATCTGGGGTGAGAAGTCTTCTGGTGCAGTTCCTTTTGGTACTATGTTTGTGTTGGTCCTGCTTTGGTTTGGTATCTCAGTTCCACTTGTATTCGTGGGGAGTTACTTGGGTTACAAGAAGGAAGCTATTGAGGACCCTGTTAAGACCAACAAAATACCTAGACAGATACCTGAGCAGGCCTGGTATATGCAGCCTGCATTCTCTATTCTAATTGGTGGAATTCTTCCTTTCGGTGCTGTCTTCATTGAGCTTTTCTTCATCTTGACTTCTGTCTGGCTGAATCAGTTCTATTACATCTTTGGGTTTCTCTTCATAGTGTTTGTCATCCTCATCATAACATGTGCCGAGATCACCATTGTGCTATGCTACTTCCAGCTGTGCAGTGAGGATTACCTCTGGTGGTGGAGATCATATCTAACTGCTGGTTCTTCTGCACTCTACCTTTTTGCCTATGCCATCTTCTACTTCTTGACAAAGTTGGATATAACAAGAATTGTGTCTAGTGTTCTTTACTTTGGGTACATGTTGATCGTCTCATATGCTTTCTTTGTCCTAACTGGCACTATAGGCTTCTATGCCTGCTTCTGGTTTGTCCGAAAGATCTATTCCTCAGTGAAAATAGACTGATATGGTGACCTGAGGATGAACAACCGCTTTGTCTGAACGCCACGGCATTTTGAACTATACTACAGAAGTAGAGGACGACAGAAAGAGCAAGCCTGAAGAACAAGAATTCAGAAAAGCTTCTCTGTTTTGGTTGTGTAGATTACCTAGTTTTTCCCCATCCAGTGATGGTACGTAGTTTGCATATTACTTAACCGATATGGAGATTTTCATGTCATAAGTGTATTATCTGTTATCCACTGGCGTGAACTTCTGTAGTTTGTGCTTTTGGTAGAAGTTTTTCAGAGTTTATCTGGTGTAAACAGAGTTTAATTGGTGCAAATACACTCATTTTATGTGTGATCATTCAATATATAGTTGTTGCTTCTATTTGCCAGCCTTGTCCAGGTTGGGAGACTATTATCATCCTGGCTAATCATATTAGAAACCTGCGTACTTGTGCTATCTCAGCTTTTTGATAATTGTTATTGTACTATCTATTTATGCTCGCATGTCATCTAAAAAATTTGAGTCTGTTGGTACTGCTAGATATGATCATATGTTCCATTTACGGGTCTAGTACGGTTTTACTGTGGTAGCTTAATGATTTGGGTACCAACTCGTCATTGACAGCAAGGAGGGTGATCTGTAAGCAAGAGAAGATGCCAGAAGGCAGAAACTATTATCTGGGTGTGCTTGTGCTGTTGGGGATGAGCAAGTGAATTTGCAATACCATTCACCATACAGGATGCCAGAAGGCAGAAACAACGGTTATTTATGTGCTTGTGTTGTGCATTCGTGGTAAATGCTCAATCGCATTTTGAGGTTTATCTTATCCTGGCATCAACAAAGATGAATCTGCAGAGTTTTTTTCATACTTGCTCATGCTTTTATGCAAGATTTGCAAGATTGGTGACCGGACATGTCAAACCATCGTACGTGCTCATGCTAAGGGAAGAAACTGCAGTCAACTAATGCATTGCATTGTTGCAGAAGGAAGTAAAGTATGGCATGGAGATGACAAGAAGTTCGAGGTTCAGCGTGATGAACAAACATGCGGTTTTTAGAATAGAAATGCAATGTGCAACGCGTGAATACGCCTTTTTAAAAGAGTGATTATTGTGGCATCGAACCACAAGCCTACAACCATATTTATATCAGCTGAAAAATGATTCGACGATGTCACAAATGTAACACATGGTTTTCCATAACAGGAAGCTCTTTACCTGTGCCAAATACCAATAGAATCCAAAATAAATAGATATCTTAAATTATAAGTTTGGACAAAATGCTAACATCCTGTGTGGCATAGCCATTTTTCAAGTTAAAAAGCATCGATTCGGTCCCTCAACTTTTATGCCTGCGTCAAATTCATCCTTGTGATATAAAACTAGTTCTTGGTTGACCCTTGACTTCCGAGAATTGGTCCTTTGATTGATCAAACCTAGATTTGAGGGTGGCAACATAGCATACATGTAGGGGCTGTTTGGTTGCCTGGTGAGCTCAGCCTGTGCCTGACCAAGCACAGCCTGGCTGAGGGCAACCAGGCCCAATCCATGCACCCAGGAGATAGTGTTTGGTTAAGAATTGAAGAGGCAAAAAATTTAAATTTTAAATATTTGAAATTTATATACCAAGTGTGGTCTAGTTTTGTTCGAAAAAATGTCAGGAACCCATTTTTGAAATTAGTTCGGTAATCAAAGATGATAATCAAAAGATAAAATAAAAAGAAGAAAAGAGAAAACCGTGCACTGCTTGTGCAAGAGCAATGTGAGTCAATGATGATTGGGGCCGCGTAGAACACGAGGCACAGCAAGCTAGGCTCACTCATGCGGCCAAATCCCACGTTCACCTCACCAGGCATTTTCTACAGTGTTTTAGCGTCATCTCAAACTTTTCTTCTGATTGAATTCGAAAGCAACCAAACAAAGAAGAGCCTACATCCCATGAGCCAGGCTGGGTTGAATGCACCCAACCAAACACACCCGTAGATGATGTGACATGCATGGTGGAGATTTTCCTTTAAAAAAAATCCTTTTTTACTTTTTGTGTCCTTACTTGTTAGTGGATTCTCATCCCCCTCTCTTCTCTCTCATCTCTCACCTTCCCTCACCATCCAACTCCGCACGAGAGCACCACGACACTATTGAACCTCGTGGCCCAGCACTCGCAGCCGGATAAACCTTGCAGCACAGCTCACTGGACCCTACCCACGCCCTACTCTCTCCCTCATAGCTCCTCTCTCCTACCTCTCTCATCCCCTTCCAGCTCGCGTGAAGCCTGCCGTCATGCTACCAACCCAAGAAAGAAAAAGGGGCAGAAGGGGAGGAGATGTCGGCCACTTGGAGCTCTGGTGAGGCTCATTAGCGACTCCCTCTCGGTCTGTAGATGACGGCTAGGGCAGAGGAGTAGACGGTGGCCCTGTGTAGATGTGACGGGAGTACGTACGGTGAGGTCGAACCGATAGCAGTGTTGCAGTGCAACACAAGCTCAACCCGCCTACAGATGCTCAGGGAGGATGTGACGGATGGGGGCGGCAACAAGCTCTTCCATGGCTGTTTCGCCATGGTGAGCTCCTCCCCACTATGCTCCTCAACGACAAGTTCGGTCGCTCCTTACTAGTGAGCTCTACTTAAGCTCATATATGGTAGATCCACCCACTACCGCTGCAGATCCGGCCATGGAGAAGGAAGCTTCGACTCGGGTGGGTAGGCAGGCAACGGTGCGATCGGGCGCATGGCTAAGCTCGAGACGTCTAGCTCAGGTGGCGGTGATGAGAGGGTAAAGCTCGTCGTGAGAGTGGTGGCGCTAATCAACAACTTTGAAAAGAGTTTATTTTTTTGCTAAGTAAAACTGTGCTACACAACTTTAGAGGACAATCGTGTACTTTTCTTCACAAAATATTCATGTCAATGTCTGTCTCAGCATTTAACGGTAAAAATTACGGGATATGATCTACGTACTGTGCAAAAAGAACTAACTTTAAGAGGCTGAAAATTATTTTTCATGTCTTGAAGACTAAATGGAATTTTGATGCACCTTCAGGAAAGCGTGTACTTTTCTCTTTAATTTACAAGTAAGGCGCCTATCGACAAGGTAGTGTTTGTTGTAGTTCAAGTAGTCCATCGCTTTCTTTGCGATTTCTTGTTTATAGAGAAAAGGGAGGAATATAAATGATTGGGGCCATGTTTGGTTCCAAGTTGCTAGCATGAGCTAACGTAGGAGCAAATCATCGCTTTCTCAACTCCTCATTAATGCTTCATCTCAAAAAAAAGAATTCCTTACTCTTTTCCTTGTGATCCAAGTGCTAAAAATAAATTTTCTAGAAAGAAAAATCGCTAAGTAAACATCCCTTTGTTCTGTCTCAGCGAGCAACATTTGTAGGCAATAACGTATACGAGCAGCAAATAATAGTTTTGTACACAGCGGCAGGTGTAAATTCAGTTACGCAGTAATCCTTGAGGTCATTTAAAAATGTAAAGTAACGAGCGTACTGTTCTACACGTTTGCAGTCCAGATTTGCCTTAATTTTTTAATCTGCATAGAATCTTATCATATTTTTTATTTCAAATTTATGTAAATTTCTATTTTTAATTGTAGCCAATACAAACCTTTTCTTTTAAACTAATATGAACTTTTATTTTTATTTGTTTTACTCCGAATTTCTATTGTTGTCTTGTTATAGGTGATATGAACTCTCTTTTTAATCTGGTATGAACCGTTATATCTATTATTTTTATTATTAATTTATGTTTTATTGTTGTGCTTGATATTGATTCCTTTTCTAATGTAATCTATTATAATCTAGGCCCATAGTAATCGACAATATAGATTTTTTTCTTTTCGATTACGTAACGCACGACGAGATTTGCCTTAGCTTTAACTTGACATGGACATTTATCCCTATTATTCTCTATTCCAAATTTATGGGATATGAACTATTTATTTTAATCTAACAAAGATCATTAATTTTTTCTGGAATTCTATTATTGTTATGTTATAGCTAATACTAACTCTTTTTTAATCTAGCACGTACTCTTATTTTTATTATTTTGTATTCTAACGGCTCCTCCATATTTCTCTCCTCTAAAACACTATTCGCGTCCTCTCTATCAATTTCTTTAAAATTTCTTCACAATTTACACCATCATTTAAAAGATTCATTCCCTACAACAACTCCTCTATCTAGAGCTACTGTATTTTTTTTTAGGGTCACATGGAGTTTCTCTTAAGTATATCATTGCAACACACCGGTCATGTTTCGAGCATCTCTGGTGAGATCGCTATGGCAACACAAATAGCATCATCGGCTGCAAATACTTACCTCCTCGAGAACATAACTTTTTTATATATATTCTGGTCTTACTATATTTCAACTCTTTATCTATTTTTATTTGAATTTTAGATTTTCTTTTTCAAATTTTTTCTGATGATTTTCTTTATTGCGGTTGATATTAACTCTTTCTTTCAATTTAAACCATCATAATTTGATCCAATTGTAATCTAGAGCATTTTTTTCATAATTTATATGTGAATGTCTAAAATTAATATGCTACTTTCGTTACCTCTTGTTAAATCAGATGTTGAGTTATTGCTCGGGAAAAAAATCACATGTCGAGGAGGCAAGCATATTCATCGATCGGGCTAGCTAGGTTCAAGACTCACTACTTATAACACCCATGTTGTTGGAGTAATCATAGAGGCGGCTACGGCTAAAGACGATGAGCGTCACCTTGGTGTTGCACAGGACGGAGAGCTTATGCGCCTTCTCGAGGAGCTCGTTACGGCGCTTGCAAAGCAGCAATGATACGTGACCTGTTGGCGGCTCGTCGCGTTCTTATCCTCCTGGGCCATGCTTTTTTTTTTTCAGTTAACGGGTTAAAAGATTAACAAATTATCTACATTTTGAAAACATAAATGTTTTAAGTTTTTTGAGTCCGTTTTTCGCTGTTTTCAAGATGGGTTCTAATATTTTAAAAAGCAAGCCAAACGAAATAGATTCAAATATCGAGACTATGTCGAGAAGCTCTCGAAATTCAGTCATTTCACCCGTTCAGCTGTTCAGCCGCAATTCCGCAACTCAAAAGAATAGGACCTTAATCTCAATCCTCCTCCCCCAATCTGTATTAATGGATTGGGACTCTTATCTATTTAATTTTTGGTTGCTAATTTTCTTTCTTGTAGTTGATATAACGTCTTTCTTCCAATACAAACGGTCATAATTTGGTTTCACTGTAATCTATGATAGAGATTTTTCTTTTTCCCCTATTCACGTGAGAATTTCTCTGATGATATATTCAATCTAAACAATTATAGTATGACCTTACTGTAATCGGTGGTGATCTTTTTTTCCTGGTTTAATTTACTTATAGTTTCTCTAATAATAGATTCAATTTGAGCCGTTATAATTTGGCCATCACTATAATAGATGGTGGAGATCTTTTTTTATTATTCGTCGGAATTTCTCCGATTAACGTGGTGACTTTGTTTATCCCTACTTCATATATATAACGAGCAAAGTGGTCCGCGCGTTTGCGCGGCTAGATTTGTGTCAGCATATAGAGTTTATCTCTAACTCATAATTTTTTTTAGGATAATCTTCAACTCATAATCTATCTCTAATATCGGCTCGTACACGTTTGTGATGTACATAGTTTGTATACGTGCACATAGATTTCTTAACGTACAATATGAGTCAAAATTACAATAGACGGTGCATATTCTTTTTTAAGATTAACGTATAACAAAAGGCTAACTCATAATCTATCTCTAGTATCAGCTCGTTCACGTTTGTGTTGTAGGCAGTTTGTACGTACATACACATAGATTTCTTAACATATGAGTCAAAATTACAATAAACGGTGTGGATTCTTTTCTAGGATGAACATAATCTTTTCTCTTTTTTTTTTCTATGATTAACGTGAGAATTTCTAGCATTTTTCAATTAATGTAGGAATTTCTAAATTTTAGGATTAATATGGTGGCTTCGTTTTCTTCCGCTTTATATATAGGCCCATAAATGAGCCGCCCTCGTTTAAGTATACACTTTAGTAGGTTCGGAAATACGTACTGGATTCAGACAAACTTTTTATATAGCCTCTGCTACTCCTAGCTCGTATAACTCACAGACAACCAACCTTGACATAACTTAAATACTAGTACAATATTAATAAGAAAAAGGTGAACATGACGTGAATTTGAGCGAGGAGGGCATGCGCAATTTCAGGTGCAGCGTACAGCTGGGCTGCAGGGGACGTTCTACCTTGCGCCACACAACAACTACAGTACACATGAGCCCTACCTACGTACAAATATACTAGTATTCTCTCTTTCTCTCTCTCTCTCTCTCGATCTCTGTGTGTGTGATTAAGCTAACCACACAATAATGCATGCACACATCGATCTGATTGTATTAACGCTAGCTGATAGCGTGGCTAGCCAAACAGCAGGTTTAGAGCCGCAAGCAACTAAGCAAGGCATGCTCTTCCTTGGCTTGGATCGCTTTCACTCCAGTTAAGTGTGGCAGTGACGCATGCTCTCGGGACACACAATTAAGCTGGCATGGAGCCTAGCTAGCTTGTTGATCAGCTCTCGCAAGGAAGCGATCGAAACGACGACGAGACGCGCCTCCCGCCAGCTCCGGCCGGGCAAGCGTGCGGATCTTGCCAAAGTTTCGCGCCAACCGCGACGTCGACGCTATGCTTGCATGCATGTGACACGAGATAATATTGCCCCGCTTATGCTTACGTGGACACACACACACACACGTTCATTCTGCTATACATGCATACATACACGGTTCGGCCTCGTTGACAATTAATCAAGCTTGGCACGTACGTAACGAAAGTCGGTGGTGTTTGCGCAGAAATGCCTAGCAACGTACACCTGAAAATTGTGGTGATTATGTATAGAAAAGTTGTTTGATGAATCGTCCAAACGGATCAGTACTGCAGTAGTGGTGATTTTGAAGTTTTCGAATTTGGGCTGGATTGAAAACCCTGAATCGCACCACTTCCCACACTGATTGAACCTAGTGATACAGCGATAATCATGATTATCTTTTTCAAAAACTAATAATCATGTTTATCGATTGTATTTTTGAACCGACAATAGCTCCAAGATCATGCTTTCAAAGCATTAAACGGACAAATATATTTTGGTCTGCAACCATGCATTCGTATATTATAGGAATCAACTATTTCACTTGCGCATACAAAAAAAAAAAAGTTAGCAACTTTCTAACCTAGCTTTCCATCAAGATCTGACAACCTAGATCAGTCCCAACCTTCCCTTAATACTACTCTCCTCTTCCCTCTGCTTCGCCCCTGAATCATCCCAACCTCCAGACTTCTCCGTCTCTCCCCTCCTCCCCATCGTGCAAATCGCTTGACCCTCTCCTTCATCGCCAACACCGCTCCTCCTCCTCCTCCTCATCATCATCATCTTCTTCTTATTAGACAACGTCACTCCCTCTCTAGCTGCTTCGCACACCTTCCTCGCCGTCACCGCCGCTTGACTTGACCATCCCTACGGTGATGCCCCCCCCCTCTTCGATCCCCTCCCCACCGCCGCTCCATCCTTCCTCTAAGCCCTAGGAAGGGAATCAAAAGCCCAAACCCAAACTCTAACCCTGTGATGGCAGCGTTGATAGATCTCAAATGAGCACAAAATCGATTGCACATCCTTCTCTGTTTTGGATGCGACCGTGAAGCAACAAAACCGTTCGATATATAACATCTCCACGCATATTAATTTGCAGTTCGTCCGTCTTGGTGCTTATTAAACAAGTAGATTAAAAACATATCATGTCTTACCATGTGTGCTTGGAACGATCGATGGGCGCCGGTGGGCCGAAGGGAGCAAGCATGCACATATGGCTGCCCACAATCCACACAGTCTCATGAAGATTCAATCCGAGCGTACTTTGATCCGTCCATTCAATTCGTTGGGAGACAGGGGCACGAGACCGATCCCTCTCGACCGATCTGGTAATAAAACCTCTAGCACAATCGCCCGGAACACTGAATATACGTACGTAACGATTCTGCTCTGTATATATTAGTACATTAATTTCAAGAAGAAATGGATGTCTAAACGAGAGAAATCGAGAGAACATGGCCTTATCGATATATATGCTATGAAATTATATGTACTCTCTTGAATTAATTAGTGTAATCCTTCACGTATGTTCCTGGGAAACAAGTTAGTTATAGTTATATGCCACGGTTGAGGTTTTTTTACAATACACAGGCACGCAGCTGATCAGTTGATGATCATGAGATGGGGACGGAGAGCATCTCGATCACCATCTCACTAGAGCATGTACGTTATAATTGAAAAAAAGTAGAAATTAGATCTACTTTAATTGACATGTGGTGTAAATTGTGCAATATGGTTGATGTATGCCAATAGATTGTCTGTAAGCTTAATGCATGGTTAAGAGGCGACGCTCTCACTTCTCTTTCTAGGTAGCTTTTGTCTTTTACGTTTTTTTTGACGGTTTGGTTTAGTTTTATTAAGTTTAGTAAAATTTGTCATTTTTATATACTATTCAGTATAATATTTTGTAATAGTTTTTTGGGGGCTTTGTAGATTTTAACTTAAAGATCTTTAAAATATTTTTTACATATTTTTTAAGTTTTTTGTACCTTTTTTGAATACTCTCAACTTTTGATCCAACCAAACTAAAGCGAACCCAACCGCGAACCAAAAAGGACGCGCTCTCAGCGGGGATCAAGGAGAGTCTTTGGGAGAATATTCGAGAAGTTTCGCTCCTCCATCTCCATGGCCTCATCCTGAGAGAGGTCGCGGAAAGAGGATGGGTTTTGTAGGTGAGTTTTTGTCCTTTCTTACGGTGGGTTTGGCTCATAGCTACAGTATTGGGTGTGAGGTTGATGGTATTTGTGAGGCCCAATAGTGGTATTCGGCTGATGCCATTGACGAGTGGAGGGTTTTCGATAATGTTTGGGGTGCTAGGATTCATGCTGGTTCCCCGATCTTTTTCCTAACCTTTTTGTATCTCGAGGTCAAAATTCTTTGTAAGGCAGGCAGGTTTGTAACACCCTAATTTTTATGAAATTAATAAAACTTGGTAGGTTAAGAACTTTTAGCGAATAAAATATTTTTACAATTTTAAAGCATTAAATTTATAGTTTCCAAAATCTAGAATCTACATTTTTCATAACTATTTTACTCTTCCCGATTTATTATTAGGAACAAAATAAAATAATAAAAAATGGATATTTGACTTTAGCTATTAATATTATTAAAAAAATTTCTAAAAATATTGGTAGACCGACTCCCTCCTTTCTATATTTTTCCTCATATTTACATACCTTAAGTGGCACTTAGTAAGAGCGTATAGAGGCTTGGATTGTTGTACATTAGAAAATAGTGGAGTCGATGACCCCAAGACAATAAGAAGCACCCAGTGAGAGATTACAGAGCTAGATTTCATATATTTTAATATCAAAGAGAAAAACAAAATGAGCAAGAAATAGAGAGCAAGATATCACCTAATTATGTTCTTCTTTTCTTATCACTATGTTCAAAATAAAAAACTTTAGGTTTTTCAATCGGCTCTTTTTTTTACCTCGAAGGTATGTTTTAAAGCTCTAAAAAACAATTCATACAAGCCAGACCGACTCTTGGGACCAATTCAAAAAACTCTTAAAGTTTAGGAGATAGACAAATAAGTAAATAAAAATAAGTAGATAAGTAGATAAGATAGGCATAAGATTCTAGTGTTAAAAAATGAAAGAAATTATGACCCATATAAAAATGAAACACTTAGTAGGAGCTTACAAAAATACCTATGACAATTCCAAATCATAACACTCTAGAGATTATAAGTCCATATATGATGACCTGGAGGTGGTGACTAACAGCCAGCCAATCAAAAATAGTATGCAGCCTAAGTTCGTTCACTATACGATAACAAAAACATGCACGAGTTTTAAAGCTTATAGGCTGTTTGGTTAGCTGCATTTACAGATATTTGCATTTGCAGATGCATAATCTTTCTTTTTCTTGTGTTTGGTTGCCTGTATCTGGTTTTGAGCCTAGCTCTGTTGATGCAAGATTCTCCATGCAGCCTGGCTATGGAGAAACATAGTAAATGGACGTTTCTCGGGATGCAATGCATGGCGGCCTCATGTTCTATGCATGGGGCCACAGTCAGTCACCATATTAAGCCATGCATGGGCTCCTACGTGGCAGTTAAGTTTTTCTTTTTTCTTTGTATCTTTTTATTAGCATATTCGATTACCAAACCGATTACAAAAATGGATTTCTGACATTTTTTTCGAACAAAACTAGACCACACTCGCTATATAAATTTCAAAATAATTAAATTTCAAAATATTCACATACTAAACACTGAACCAAACATTGTCTCCGTATCTGCACATCCCGTATCTCACCAGCTTGGCTGAGTGGGATAGGCCAGGCTCGTGAGAGAAGGCAACCGAACAGCCTAGTGGTCAAAGAAAGCAGAAAATCAAGTGTGGCAAAACTATTGTGTTCTAATTTAAGGCTAGAAATCATCCTATTATTGGGAGACTAATCTAAAAGATCAATATATGTACAGTATGCTATGACAAAAAAATATGCATACGTTTCAAAGCTGGTGGACAAAGATAATAGAAAATCAGGTGTGGCCAAGCCATTATGCTCTAATTTAGAGGTTGATTTGGTGAGCTGTAAAACAAGAAAAACATGCATAAGTTTCGAAGCTTAGTGATCAAGGAATAGAAAGTTATGTATGGACAAACTATTGTGCTCTAATTTACAGGCTAGAGATCATCCTATCATTAGGAGAAAATGTAAAATATCAATATATAGCGGGTCTTACTTATAATCGTATAGATATTAAATAAGTTTTTAATTGTATTGAACAAATCTATCTGAGCAAATGATGCGTAGATAACTCTGATAGTCTTGAATTATTTAGAAGATTCATTGCATGAAAACTTATATCCTATCAAATTGCTACATTAATACGCTAACGCAACAATGTTGAAAAAAGGCCTTTAATACTACAGAGGAGCGAAGGACATGGAAAAAACATAATTATGCTACGCGTAGAGAACGTTAATTAAGCGGGGGCCGAATTTCCGGCCAAGAAATCGCGACCAGCGATAATTAAGGACGAGGAGACAGTCACAGCCTCACAGCACAGGCTTGCTTCGATTATTACTAGTAGTTTTTTAGGAAAATAAAAACAGAAAAAGAAAGGAAGGAAGCATCGTCAGCTGAGCTGAGCTGAGCAGGCGATCGGCAGCAGATTGATTTGTTGCTGAGGTCGAACCATCCGTAAGGTGACCCGTCCCTTTTCCCTCACCTTCTCCCCCTCGTCGTCTTCCCTTCGCCTATAGATCTCCACCTCGCCGCTCCAGGCGCACGGAATCCAGCGCCGCCCGCCGCCAAGAACCACCTCGTCCTCGTCCTCGTCCTCGGGCCCGGCGGCAATGTCTTCCAACGGGAAGCCCAACCCACCGCCCGCCGCCGCCGGCAACGGCAACGGCGCCGGCGGGCCGCCCAAGATGTACCAGCGACCCATCTACCGCCCGCAGGCGCCGGCGAAGCGGCGGCGCGGCGGCCGCTCGTGCCGCTTCAGCTGCTGCTGCTGCTTCTTCTGGGCCGTGCTCGTGGTGCTCCTCCTCGCCTTCCTCGCCGCCGTAGCCGGCGGCGCCTTCTACCTCCTCTACCACCCCCACCGCCCGGCCTTCACCCTCTCCGCCGTGCGCGTCAACAAGCTCACCCTCTCCACCTCCGCCACCGCGCCCACCCTCACCAGCTCCATCGACTTCACCCTCACCGCCAAGAACCCCAACAAGAAGCTCGTCTACCTCTACGACGACTTCGCCATCACCGCCGCCACGGCGGCCAACGCCGTCCCGCTCGGGGAGGCCTCCGTCCCGGGCTTCGCCCACGAAGCGGGTAACATCACCGTCATTAAGGCCACCGTCGCCGCCTCCGCGCTCGCCGTCGACCCCACCACCGCCGGCTCCGACATCAAGAAGTCCGGCGACTTCGCCATCGCCCTCGACCTGGAGACCAAGGCCGGCGTCAAGGTCGGCAACCTCAAGACCAAGAAGGTTGGCATCCAGGTGCACTGCGACGGCATCAAGGTGGCCGCGCCCGCGCCGCCGCCTGCGCCGGCGAAGGGGAAGAAGAAAGGGGTCAAGCTCGCCGTCGCGGCGGCGCCAGCACCGGCTCCGGCGGTGGCCGTCGACGACTCCACGCCCGTGGCGGCGGCGCCGCCGGCCACCGTCGCGCGCGTGTGCCAGGTCAGGATCCGAGTCAAGATCTGGAAGTGGACCTTCTAGTTCCGTCGCCGAACTCCTAGGGACCGCATTGCAAAAGTTTTCGGGTGAAAAACGAAAGTCGTTTCACTTTTCACACGGGGAGAAAATGGAATTGACTCGTGGAATGCAGTAGAAACTAGAAACAAACCAAAATCAACCGTTGATTGCACTGTAAATTTCATTTTTTTTTTTTATTTTTCTGTTTGAATTTTACGAAATTTGGCGGGGGAGGGAAAGCGGTCAGTGAGGCAGTGACATTATGAGCTGAAGGAAAGAAATGGTGGCTATGGAGTGTGAGGCTTGAAACATTTGTTTATTATTTTTTAACTTTCTTTTTGTACTATTTCCTACTCTTCTTCACGATGTTAGTTGCAAGTACAATTTGGGGATTTGTTATTTTTATTAACTCTCTGCTCCAAATCTATCCCTGTGAATGTGACTGTAGTGGCATGTAGCAGTAATGTATTGTCTAATTACACATTTACACTCCCCTTTAATCATTTCAAAATTTTAATGTGCAAAATATGTGTAAATGCGTTGAGATAAACCGTGGTAATGGTGTCGGTGAGGCAGATCTTGCCATTGTTTGACTAATCTTTACACGAAAAAAAAATGCCGAATGATGGGGTTGCTTTTTTATGTGAAGCGAGGAGGAGATGCTGCGTTCTTTCTTTCTTTTTTTTCTTTTTTGACAAGAGGAGATGAGGGAGTAGTGGTAGTGCTCACAGCTGATGAGTAGTAGATTAGTAGTAAAAAATGCTTTGTGCTTAAGCGTGATGATGAGTTGTTTACTGGGATTGGTGACTTGATGAGCCCTTAATTTCAATGTCAACACAATCATTAAAGCGGGCGTTGCGTCTTTTCCCAACACGCCCAAGTGACAAAAGGAGAAAAGAAGATTATTTTACATCGGTTAATCACGCAATCAAAAGCTACTCGTGGGTTGAGATGCCCAAACAGTAAACCAGCTGGCATGTACTGTATATACTACGACTAAACGCATCCCGAATCCCCGATCGGCAGCCTAATCGTCTGATAAAACTACTAGTCGGATCAAGATTTCGATAGCTTTTACTTTTTAGCACTAGTTTTTCATCTGAGTGACATAATCCCATTGTTAAGTACTCCCTCCGTTCCAAATTATAAGTCGTTTGACTTTTTTGACACATACTTTAACCATTCGTCTTATTTAAAAAAATTTATAATTATAATTTATTTTTGTTATGATTTAGTCTATCATGAAAGGTACTTTAATAATGACTTGAGTTTTTTCATATTTTCACTAATTATTTGAATAAGACGAGTGATCAAAATACGTGTCAAAAAAGTCAAACAACCTATAATTTAGTGTCACAACCCTGGCTTCACCGGGATCAACCCATGATCCATTGCTAGTCTCAGAGATCAATACTAGCAACTCATGAGCGACTTAAATCGAGCATCACAATACAATCATCATAACTAAAAAAATATTATGATAATGCAAAAGTAATTGTACCGCAACTACTTATTACAATAGTCTTCATAAACCATAATAATATTCAGAGTAGCGAAAATCCAAATGATATGCAAGAATAAATATATCGATGCTCTCTAATTCAACCCTTCAGCGATAGCTAGTCTTCTGCGAAGTCCGGCACAGAATCCTCCTGATCCTGCGGACAGATCAGAATCGAGTCTTCTTCTGAACAAATATATCCGTGGTTTTTGTATAGTGAGTATACGGCTACCCAGCAAGAATCCTTATATATGAATGCACGGGTATAACAAGAACATGATGGTTAATTTACATAAACACCTATTCTAGTCAATATTAATTAAAGTGTTGTGAAAACATTTGTTGAACAATTAACGAAGATGAACGAACTCTCCAATGGTAATAAACAGAGCTCGGCTTTAAAAGCCCCTCTGCAAAACTGCACAAGTCTCGAATACTCAAAACCAACCCATAAGGTTATTATTAAACACATGAGACTACAATATACGACCTTCCTCCCCTCCCATGACCGTGGAAACGGCTATCATGATAGTTTTAACTCTGCAGAGTGTAGCACACTTTACCCATAAGCCGAGTGAAACTTTTACGTCTTAGCTCTTCCTTGTGAGCCTAGACCAAGTAACAATACAAGGCGATTCATTAGTTCCCTCTGTTAACACCGATACCCCCTCTAAGGTTTAGGCACTCGGCCCCCTCTCTTGAGCCAACGGACTGCAGCCCGATCTTTTCAAAGTAAAGTGTGTTAACAGTCTTCCTTAACTACTAAGCCAGGACTAGCACAAGCTGCGCAACATGTTAATGCTAGCACTTATGGTTGCGCTTGTATGGTTTGGACGGATAAGCACACGCCCAAAGTCCTTAGACCAAGGTGACTACCTCCACACAATCCACAGTCCACAAAACCACCCGACTATGCCACCTTTAGTCAACACACGCCACGTAGGTTTTAGTTGATTAGGTTAAAGTAACTCAGCATCTCCAATCACACCAAGTCACAAGAATAATTAAATGATGAACCTAATCAACTACCAACCCACGAGCACTAGCATCTATACACAAGGATAGGCTAGAAATAACAAATAAGGCAGCAATAAAGGGCTAATTCACAGGGTCAATGACGCAGTGTGAAATAATAGGTTCTATCCTTCCCATCATTTTATGCATGAGAAAATAAATAAAAACAATAAAGGATGAGTTTTGTAAATTAGGAGAGCAAGATGCAACTATCTTGCCTTGGTAGTACTCCGGTCTTGGAATCCTCCTCCAATCGGCTTCTAAAAACCTCCCGAACAACGAAAATACAGACGATCTACACGTATATACATATATGCAAGAAACAACAAAACAATCAACAAAATATATAGCTCAATAAAATATATAAAATTATAGGGGATTTATGGAAAATAATGGCTCTTGAATTATCTAATTTAGAGTTCGGATGCTCCCGGAACAATTCCTGAAAGATTTGATAAATTCATAAAACTCTGAAAAGATTAAACTGGTTTAGACCGAGAAAACGGCGAACAATGACCGACCGGCCGCGACATGCAATGGCTAATGGCAATGGCGGAACACGCTGGCAATGTGGGATTGAGGCTGCTTGTGCGGGTCATGGCGGCGGCGACAACGCCTGCACGCAGCAATGCGGCGCGGCGGGGAACGGCGACGGCGGCGACGCTGGCAAGACGCGACGGGAGCGTGGTCGCGGTTAACCGTGGTCTGACGCATTCTTGTGTGAGGGGTGCGGCGGTGGCGGCGGGTCGCGGTGACGCTAGTGGCGGCAAGTCGCGGATAGGTGGTGGGCTAGGAGGCGCGGATTCCGAAGCGGCGGGCGTGGTGGCAAGGCACCGGCGAGGCAGCCTGGCAGCGGCGGCGGCGGCGGCGGCAGCAACTCCGACGAGCGATTCTAGGCCCGTTTCTCCATCGATTTCAATGATCCGGGTGCCCATCTGGACCGTCTCGACGAGATCTACAACATAGCACCATCTAATCTTGAGTTTGGTCAAGGCACAGAGAGGGATCTGTAGAAAAGGGTTTCGGTGGGGAGGATTTTTGATGGCTAGGGTTTGGGACTTGAGGAATTTCATGATGAGGTCTTAGGGCAGGGGTCTTGGGGGGTTTATATAGTGTCTTGGACGACCTGGGTTGGGCCTTGGGCTAAGAGGGGTTGGATTAGGACACGAATTCTAATCCGGGTAGAATTCGGATAGGCTGCGGGCTTATTTGTCAAGAAAACAGAGTTTCCTTTACTGGATTGGGCTGAAATTTAGAGGGTAATTCGGATTAGGCTTCTAAAAGGTCCCCTCTAAATTTGAGCACGAGATTCCCTCGTTTGCTCATTATTGTATTGGTTTGACGAGCTCCCGACAAAACGGCAAAACTTCAAGGAATCACGAGCTAGCTTTGGAAATTGGATATTAAATTTGGAAGGTGGCTAATTCATGGCATTTAGGATTTTTGAGAATTTTTTCAGAATTTTTCAAAAAGGTCTTCTAGGGTTTTGGCTTAAACCTTAGTTTAAATTAATTTAAAACAGGGTTTCGTATATAACAATTCCCTTTTAATTTATTTTTGGGTTTTCAAAAATACAAGTGACATACGACAAAATAGAGGATGTCACATTTAGAACGGAGGGAGTACCACATAACTTCGCATGAAGGCCAGTGGACAGTCGTCACGGAGGTAAATACAAAAGAGCATCATGTCATGATCTTAGTTTTAATCTGTTGTCTGGGATCGAACATCCATGAACACAGAAGGATTAACTATGTTCTATATTGCACGAAGTCGGATTATCTGGTGCGGTAAATTTGCAACGGTAATCTCGATCAAGGGTCAACCCTACTTCCCTTTTGAAGGGACGGTTTAGGGTGGTAAAATTATATGGGATAGAATCATGTTAAACAGCTGGTTGAGCGGTTATCCTTATTGCTCAGTCCACTGCTTATAGTACTAGTTGAGTAGACGGGCCTGTGGCCCGTCGAGCCCGTCGACATAAAATTAGCACTACATCTTTAACATATAACGGTACCATATAAGCCAAATCAACGAACAACCACACACAAAAAAAACAAAAGATTAAACCATAGATATACACAGTGATTTAACCCGAGCAAGTTTGTAATAATCGAAAGTGGTTCATAACGATTCATAGAAATACATTACTCGTACACGTAGGGCTTACTATAAAACAGCTAACTATAAAAAACAAAGGCATCAACTCATCTGTACAATGCACAGACCTTTGCCAACATTTTGTATAGGGCAACCCTCAAATGGTTCTATATGCAAAATGTCAACGAACTGACATCGTTGTATATGGCTCACAATGAGCTAATGTATGTCTAGAAAAGTATACATGAAAGAAAATCTACCAAAGATAACATATAAGATGGAAACTATATTACTGACTGATTCAGCATTTTGTAGAAGAATACTGACTGATTGAGCATTCTGTAGAAGAATTAAGAAAGTAAGCACCAAAGACTCCTATTTAGCTACCATAAAAACATATAAAACATGTTCATAAAATCCAAATGCACTGAACTGGAAAAAGGGGAATATATCTAGGTAAAGCGCTCGTTCTAAAACAGCTAACTGTAAAAACAAAGGCATCAACTCATCTGTACAATGCACATACCAATGCCAACATTTTGTATAGGGCAACCCTCAAATGGTTCTATAAGCAAAACCTTCCACCAAAGATAAAATATAGCATGGAAACTATATTACTGACTGTCCTAACCCTGCACAAAAGAAAACAAAAGCGATCATCAGACCAGGCCATAGCTGCGGTGAAACATAATTTCACCCAAAACAAAATAAACCCATCTTTACAAACACATAGGCACATAAACAAAGAAATGACCATAGCAAGCCATAACCTCAAAGAGATAACATCATAAAAAATGAAACGAAATAATCTCTACAAACACACCGAACATACAACAGCAGCATACAGAAGGCAACATGTGTATATATGACTAAGCACTTTTACAAACAGAGCAGAAAACAATAACATAACTGAATAAATATATAAGAACTGATACATAGGAACTTCGATCACCATATTAACAGCCCCTGAAATAAAAAGATGCAACCGCAAAAGATCATTAGTAGTTCCACAACGTAATCGGCAGTACATAGCAATACATGGGCCAGGTAAAAGCAAAACATGTAAGATGTAGCCTTAGCTGCCATCCACCACCTAATGTAAGAACCAAAGGCAAAACATCCTAAACAGCGGGGTCCTTCAAGAGTGATTAAGCAACACCAACAGAACTAAAGTAGTATATAACAGAAAGAGAGCCGATGTCTGCTAATTTCATACAGTAGTATATAACAGAAAGAGAAGAGATCACCTTATGTCTGCTAATTTCATAGATACAGAAACATTCTGAAGAAATGAAAGCAGTGGTCAAGCCGATTAATACCATAACTCATCTGGGTATCTCTGGGTGAAACAGTGAAACCTGATTGATACCCGCATTTTCCCTTGGCAAGCTCCATGTAAAAGAAGGCACATTATTAATTAATGAATGGCCACACACCCTAAACTAAAGTAGCAGGAACCTAAGGACAGCACATGCAAAAATATACCTTCCTCATTGACTTCCAAAACCGCATCTATCTCTTGCCAATAATGCAAAAAATAACAAACCGAAAAGGTAAGATAGTGAGACAACTGTAAATATAAATGGTAAGGTGCTAATTAAACGAAAAAGGCAAATGATGCTATAAGAATAAAAAAACTTCACACATGACCTGAGCGGCTGTGTACACTGAATGAATAATGGGCTAGCAGCTACTTCGCAAGTTATGGCATATACATTCCTCTAAAAAGGAGAACGTATAAAATAACATGTTCCAAAACTTTAAATCCACTTAACAGGAAAAAAGAAATCGAATATATTTAGGTAAAGCGAAAACAGAGATATAGAGGGGGCGGCGCTCGGACTGCGCGTCCATCGCCTGATGGTCTGGTTTTGTTTTCTTACATCTGCTCCAAGTGTCGATGCCCATGCTGTGAACAACGCTACAATAACGCAGTTGGCATAAGTAAACTGAAAGGAAGTTATGAAATGAAATGCAAATATTCAAAGAACATGTTGGAAATACATGGAGAACATCTTTGCTGCAGAACTGAACTGCTGCCTAACAGGATATTTACAAAATGATATAGACAAACTGAAAATATAATGCCTTCCGAGAGAAATTATATGAACTTATATCATCAGCGAAACAACATGGCTATTCTCAAATAAATTAACTGGTCGATTTGATTAATTAAACTCTAAAGACAGAGGAACACCACCACAACCAAGTTATCATTAGATGTGAATAAGACATGGAGGTCAAGCCATTGCAGCAGAAACCCTCGGGCATGGGTAGATTATACTCCCCAAAACGACCTTGACCTGCAGCAAGATAGCAGCAGATGAGGGCAAGATGACGACGCCATAGGCAAAGATGAAAAATGGGAGAGCTGCTGCAGAAAGAGGGCGGTGGCAAGGGCTAATGCCCGCCCTGATACCCGCCATGGACGGATCCATCGAGACCTAGGCCCGTCCCACCCGGATCCGGCCGCCCCCGAGGCCGCCGTTGTTGGATCCGGCCGGCCCCGACGCCGCCGTCGCCGGTAGCGGCGACCGGAGAGCGGCGGCGGCTGGCGCGGGGGATGGGAGGCGGCACCGTGAGGAGGAGCGTCGATGCCCCCGCACGGGATGGTGCTGAGCCGGTAGGAGGAGGACGGCGGCAATGAAAAGAGAGGAGGTCTGCAGGGGAAACGGGGGCGGCTGAGGAGGAAGGCGGGGACGGGCGCGACGGGGTGGCCCGTCGGTGTGGCGGGCGAGGCGGGGGCGTGGAGGAGAGAACGATGGAGCGAGG
The DNA here is from genome assembly GCA_036346415.1 of Raddia guianensis. Lineage (NCBI taxonomy): Eukaryota > Viridiplantae > Streptophyta > Magnoliopsida > Poales > Poaceae > Raddia > Raddia guianensis. The sequence continues at coordinate 35,626,576 of CM070534.1, forward strand.
CGGCGTGGTGAGGCCGCGCCAGTGAGGACCGGGTAGGGTTTGCGGGGGAGAGGGCAGAGGAGCCGGTAGCATCCGAGCACAGCATCAAATGGACGGCGGGTTGATTTGCGAAAATGCAGGGGCCTTTATGCAAAAATGTCAGGACAGAGGCGGCATCGACCGCACAAAACCGATCGGACGGCCCGAGGAAATCGCGGTGACGTGGGCTCGACGGGAGTCGGGAGGAACTGCGCTGAGCTCAGCCGAGGACGCTCTGCGCGCACAGCGATCCACGTGTCGGCCGCAGGACGATCCCTACGGAACCACGTGGCGCGAGGGGGTACCTCCCCTACAAAATTGTACTATTTATGATATGATATGATATGATATGATATATGTGGTGGTATAGGCGATAATTGTTTATAACATTTTCCATATCATTTTATAGACAACACAAAAGTCAACTTACACGATGGTATGAACAACAACTATCTCCACAGATAGCTAGCATTTTATGCGAGAAACTTGATTAATTCGTTCTTGTGTTATAGTTGACTACAAGATTGGAGACGGCTTGATTAACTATGTGGTTTATCGACATAGATATAAGAGGTTGGTTTGACGACTTCTACGTAATTTCAATTCTAGCACATATGAAATTAAACATATTCTTATTCATTTTTTTCAAGATTTATATTTCTTCGAAGATATCAGAAGATGTTCTTGATTATTTAAAATGTCCCTTCTTGTGCTATGCATTATACCAAGCTAGTGAAATTTAATGGCAAATGCCATATACAGCCAGTAAGTGTAATTTACAGTCGTATGCTATTCATATATAAGCTCTTCAAATTTTAATACGGAACTTCATGCTCTAGGATATCTCTCCCTCATCCCTAGGTCTATATAGGTCTAGGTCAGCATGTAATGACAAACCAACTATTGAGTTTTCATGGATACACCTACTCAAAATAAAGTCTTTTTCAACACGATTTATTTATAGGTTGACTGATATAACGAGATTTATTCAGGCATATGCTCAAGCTGTTATCTTAAGCTACAATGATCAATTCATTTATTTCATTTTCATACTTCAAGTTTGAGCTTCCTTTTTTTCTTCAATCCATATGGTAACTTATAAGTTACACTATACAGATTTTATTTTGCTCTATCTTAGTTTAGGACAATGATACTTATGTATCTTTATATACAAGTCCATTCAAGTCTCTTTTTACTTATAACATCCTTTTATTTTATTTTTATTCTCAACTTTCATTTGAGCATTGCCATTGGGATAAGTTATCTAAAGGTAGTAATATCACTCATGACTAGAAATAAGTTTTATCATAATCAATGCCAGGGCATTGAATGAAACCTTAAACTACCATCATTGCTTTGTGCCATACCACTTCATTATTCTCATTTCTATTCCGAACAAAGGCCCACAGTGCATGCACGAAGGGGTGTGCGGCACATAGGCCTAAGCACATCTCCTTTTCTAGCCCGAATCGCCTACTAGGGGGTTGTATGGTCGTCATCGATCGGTCTCTAGCGTCTTGCAAGTCTTAGAGCCTCATGCTGGTAACGTGTTTAACAACAATGCTATCGGATGTAGTCCGAAGTTGTTTATACGTGCACAAGTCGTAGACGACGACGAACAATCGCACATAATAGATTGAAACACATAATGTAGAAGGGAATGATTCTTTATTGCTTCTTTCTTAAGGATACATAATAAATTGATTCCTATCTTATTTATGCTTGGCTGTTTCGACTGGTCCATCAAGTGGACCCCACACAAACGGGTTAGGTTCAAGGCTGGTGGCCACCCCAGGTTAGAATTTCTCAACATATTGAACCCAACCCAAACCAAAGGCTTTGATTTGTCTTGCCACACCTATTCCAAACATGGCCTGTAATGGTTTCAAGAATGACATGTACCAAAACACTCTTGCCTCCTTTGTGTTAGGCTCGTGTTAAACCATGGTTTGATATGTGGGTACTTACTATTGAAAAACAGACATAGCTCGGTCCATCCCTGGCAGGACGAATGTAGGATTCAGCGTGGGGCTGAACCCAACTTGTGGACCAAGCCAAAATCTAGCATATGCATGTACTACTATATATTGAGGAGGTTTTGATCTATTATGTGCATGCAATCAAGAAAAGCGACAAAGATTTTTCTCCTCCACATCTCTATGCTCGTGTATTTTTTCTACTTGCATATAATGGAAGTCTTGAACTACGTACCCCGATAGCAAGGTTGTATAATAATAGTTAAAACTAGTTATATAGGATGGTTTGGTACGAGGGTAGTTGCTACTTGGTAGTCAGAAGTGGAATAGTACTTTGCTGGTTTGATCCTCTTGTCCAAAAATAGCCCATGTCGTTAATCCTAATTCGTAAACAGGCCCAAACATGGAACTGGGCCGTATAGGCCTAGCACATAATAAGAAGATCAAGGCGCTAAAACGCAAACGTATCACAGACGATTAATTCGCCAGGTGTACATGCATGATGAGCATGCATGTGATCATATGCCATCCCAAAATTTGGCAGTAATCATGGGAAGTTTCCCGTTTGTTTGTGTTGAATGAATAAAGACGATCTTGCCAGCACACGAACACCTCATACGAAATACGCCGTTCTATTCTCTGCACTGTAGCCTTTAATCTCACGACGTACGGGTGCACTTACGTATACGTATGGTGCTTGAGCTTCTAGTTTTTTTCTAAGAATTAAGAAAGGCAACATGATGTCAAAACGTAGAAAAAAAAAACTAATTTGATCCTTAAATTTTCGCTCCATCCCTTTTCATTCTTGGTGTCCAAACTTCAAAATGAGGTTAACCAGGTATTGAAATTAATTCGACTAAGATGGCCGCTTAACCGTTTAACATGGTGGTCCTCGAAATTGTTCGCTCCCACTTAGGCCTAGTTCTTTTCAGCTTAACAATTTAAGGGTTTAACAGCTTAACGACTTATCTACATTTTGAAAACATATATGCTTTGAGTTTTTTAATTCCGTTTTTTCGCTGTTTTGAAGGTGGGCCGTTCAGATCAGCTCAAAAGAACAGGGCCTCAGTCATGGACAGGGCCTCAGTCATGGACAGATTTAGTTTACTTTGTCATGGTAACAAAATAAGAGAGAGAAGGGATTGACATAATCAGCCATCGCAGCAAAAGAATGGCACGTCAGCAAAAAAAAAACACTACACTCATAGTTTTGACCAGTCAAAACTAATTTAGTCTGATTTTTGTAGTCCAAGGGCCAAGTTAAACTGAGTTTAGAACGAAGAGAGAAAAATAGGGTAAAGGACAAAAGCTTATGGTCCAAATACTTAGTTTTTTTTTCTGATGGCAGATTAGCGATCAAGAACCGTGTGTTAGCATAATTTTAGAGTTTGGGGCCTGTTCTTATGAGTTATTTTATTTGATTTATTTGCCTATATGTTAACTTTGACATTCTTTTGAGATAAAATCAAGAGTTCGGTGCACTTGACTTGTATTTTAGAACTTTTAGAAAAGTCTTCGACATAAAAAAAGACGGATTGAAAAAAGGGGGCGACTACAAAACCCCGACAAGATCGCCTCCTTTCTCGGCCCCCCAACGGTGCTCAGCGCACCTATGCCGCCCCGCCACCTCCTTCCTTCGCTCCGGCCCTCGCTGCCGGCCGCACCGCCCCTTGACCTCCCGCCGTCACTCCTAACTCGAGGGGTGAGGTCGGCCCCCTCCATGTTGGCCGACCGCCACACCCTCCCCTCGGCTCGACGGCACCACCGCCGCCGCCCCCGACGAACCCTACCCACCGCCATACCGCCGCCTTCCCCGGCCCAAATCTAAACTCGAACCGCACCCCGAACCCTAACCCTGAATGGCCGGCGGCGACGGAGAGGTCGACAACGGCAAGGTAGGCCTTCCTCTTCCTCCTTCCTCTTCCTTCCTCCTTCCCTTCTTCCTCTTCTCCACAGCATGCGCGGGGAAGGGGAAGCTGGGCGCAGGGTACCACGTGGCACGCAGAGATCGATCCCGTTCGGATCCCGCTCGGATATGATCTCGTCCCCAAGAATTTCTCGAAAAAAATAAATTATTTTCAAACAAATAAAGACAAGTAAATAGGCAAATGCTACCTCCGTTTTTGTACATAGGCCAATTTTTTTTGACACACATATTAATAAAGTTTCGAAATTACAAGAACGTGAAGAGAAAATAACCATTCTATCTTTGCTATAAATATCCCGAGTCTAAAATAGGTTCAGGACGAAAGTTTAGGACCAAATAGCTAGTATTTTGTCGCATGCCAGATTGGCAGCTGCGTGGGTATCGGCTTGGCTGACAAGGAAGCCGCGACCGTTTTGGCAAGAGCCCGTCTGGCTCTGGCTGGCAAGCAGCACTGGCAGCCACCCACGCACCCGTCGTCGCTGCGGTCAAACGTACCGCAAGAACCACACCGGCGACGCCGCGGGGCTTTCCCTTCCCGGCCGTCGCGCCCAAACGGCGTGGCCTCCCAAAGCGCGCTTGCCGCCACCCGCGGTGGGCCCCCACTTTTCCCACCCGCCGGATGCGCGCCGGCGCGGCTTTCCGAGGCGGATCCGACGGCCCGCCCTCCTCCGCCCCGCGCCTACTTATACCACCACCACCCGCCGTCGCCGCCGACCCCGACCACTCAAGCCTCCTCCTCCTCCTCGTCTCCACTTGGCGATCTCTGCGTCTCTGTCTCTGTCTCGAGCTTTTGATGGAGGAGGAGGAGGGCGGCGGCGCCGGCGGGCGGAAGCGGAAGCGGGACGGCGAGGACGTCGGCGGCGAGGTGGTGGGGGTGGACGGCGACGCCGGCGAGGAGGGGGAGTACGGGGGCATCGCGGAGGAGTCGGTGGAGGAGGTGATGCGGTGGCTGGAGGAGGCGATCGCCGCGCCGGCGGCGGAGGGCGCGCCGGGGTTCGTCACCATCAACGGCAACGAGGAGAGCTGCGGCCCGTCCTTCTCCGCCCCGGCGTCCACCGTGATGGCCTCCGTCGACACCCGCGCCGGCGCTCCGCCGCCGCCGCCCGTCCCCTGGCCGTGGCCCCCCGCGGGGGCGGCGGAGGAGGAGGAGGCGGCCGGCGCGGCGGGGCTGGAGCTGGAGCTGGAGCTGGAGCTGATCGGCGACGGCGAGTGGCTGGCGGAGCTGCTCGCGTCTGCCCCCGCGCTGGAGCAGCAGTAGAGCAGTAGCCTAGGAGGCTAGGACGACGCAGTACGTACGCCTTGTCGCCTTCTGCCTTTTTTTGCACGCTTGCCGCTTTCCGCGCCGTCCTTTCGCAGCGTATGTGTGTGTTTGGCATCGGCAAAGCTTCAGAAATCAGAGACGATTTGATCGCCTCTCACCGATCCATCGCAATTTGATCCGACCCGACCCCGTGTTTGGCTACCTGCTCGGCTCAAGCCTTGCCGGATTCAGCACGAAGCACTGCAAAGGAAAAGGCAATGGAATCGATGGGAGCTGAAAAGAGAGTAGCCCAGTGCATTGATCAGAGGAGAGAGGAGGGACAGTGACGTACGAGACCAACGGCGACGATCGTGCCGTGCCGTGCCGTGCGATGCGAGCCGTGCCCGCCTCGTTTCGTCGTCGTCGTCGTCGCGTCGCGTCGCGTCCATCCGGCCGCGTCGTCGACGTATGTGCATGTCTACGTACGTACGTACCCTGCGGCCTGCGGTGGTGTGCATGCACCAGCTAGTGCCATATACGCGCGTTGTGATCGATCAATACGATCGACGTCGATGGCTAGGTAGGTAGCCTGTGCACGATGAGTTTGTTAGGTCATGGTCACCGGTTCTGAGTTCTGACTTGTGTGGCATGTGAGTAGTCATACTTTTATTTTATTTTTTAAATATTTATACACAGCTACATAAAAATAAAAAAAATTTTCACTGGATCTAATCTCAGCTGCCAGATCATGATTCGACGGTTGTCGCTGGACGTTGGACACCGTTGGACAGCCCCCGCTTCCAAAATTTGCTGCTTGGCAGAATATTTGGTCGCAGAGCACTGCAATTTGGTGGCTAGCTGAAGCTCTTGGGCATTGTCTTCTCACAGCGTATACCATTGCAATTGCGTGGCCGTCTGCTCATATTTTTCCGGCAAATATAATAATAATAATAATAATAATAATAATAATAATAATATATACTATGCTGAAAAAATCTTTCTTGTTCGTAGACCATCTCCAACCATTTCTTTTTTTCATTCCCTTCCCTTCCCATTCTCTTCTAATTTTTTATGAAGAGGGATGCACGACAAAAAAAATCTTCTAAACAGACCATTAAGAGGATCTGTCGTGTCATCTGAAATAAACTAAAATATCTTCACGAGATGAGAATGACGGTAAAAATACCATTGAAGATAGTTTTATTCTCTCTCTCGTCTTCAACCCAAGATGCCTCGAGCCTATCTATGTTCATCCCAAGCTCCAGGAATTTGCCAACGATGCCTCGAGCTCTAGCTTCCCCCATTCCAATTCAAGCTTGAGGACAGACGATGGTGAGTAAGCTAGAAATTATCACCTCTCTAAATTGCGCCTTTGTAGTTTGTCCCAAGCTCTAGCGGCAGGCGGCTCAAACCCGAGCTAGTTCTTTCAGCACGCAACAAGAAGGGAGAGAGGAAACGAGGTGGAGCATCAAACTTTTCGGCGTCTAATATATTATCGTATTAATTAAAATGCGATAGGATAAATGGTAGTCATAACGTTACATTAATATATGATGTGTATGTGTAAGAGAAAGGAGTGCACAAAAACTACAGCTAGCAAATTGCAATGCCCTGCTAAATTTCCCTGTTTGCAATGGGGCGTTGAAAATCTACTACATATCTTTGAAACGGTATAAACACACTACAACGTGATGTTTTTTCACACAGGGCACTTTTTTTTTTAAAGAGGGACAGGTGAACTGCCGTCCTATTTCATTGATAATTAAGCAGGAGAAAATAAAATAAAAAAACCCACGCGATTACGAGGTACGATCACAGCACTCCGTTGCAACCCTGGCTAAAGGCAGACACACCTCCGGCCACCGCCGGGAACACCACACAGCGACGAAACGACTCCTGGAGCAGCAGGCCCAGCAGAAACCCAAAGCGCAAGACGGCAACCACGTTGATGCCTCCAACAAGGTAGCGACGGGGAGAACCCGCCGTCGTCGCAAGACCGCTAGGGTTTTCACCCAAAGCAGAGGAAGGTCCAAAAAGTGATGCCTCCAACGGGGAAACGATACCAAAGGTGACGCCAACACCAGCTCAAAAGGCAAGGCTTTCGCCCAAGACCTACCCTACTAGCGCACAAGGCAGAGGCCGCCGAAGGTCAAAAGCACAAAAAGAACCGAGCAGCCAGCTGAAGACGCAGAGTCGAAAAACGAGCACGAACGCTGTCTCCTGACGCGGAAGACGCCGCCCACGCCGCCCGACACCTCGGAGAAAGGGAGGGTCAAAACGACGAGGACGGGACCAGGTCAGGAGGCAGAGAACGAAGACGCCGCCGCCGAAGAAAGGTCGCCAGACAACGCCGCCGGAGAGGGGGCCACCTTGCCTGGTGACCTGCGCACGAAAAGCGTAGGAGACCAGACGCCTCGCCACCCAGGTGTCGCAAGCCGAACCCCGCCACTAACCCGAAAACGCCAACCTAACCACCAAGCACCTCGCAGGGAGGGGAGGGCAAGGAGGCTAGGATGGGACTAGGCTAGAGACAGGGGTCGCCATGCCACCGAAAGACGGGCAACGGCCCACCACGCCACCACGGGAGGAGCCGCGGAGCCGCCGGACACACGCGCCCTGGAGCTCACTTGCTCCATCCACTTCGGCCAGGTACCGAAGCGGACCCCCAAGCAGCCTCCACCGACACGGGCTCAAGGGGAGGAGGAAAAAGGAGAAGAAGAATATGCCAGTGCCGAGCTCTGCCGAGGTACGAGGCCACCAGACCCACAATCCTAGAGCATGCCCACTCCGACCGCTCCGGCCAACACACCACCAGATCCGGGCCTCTTGCCCACGGATCCAGCCTCTCACAGAGCGGTCCCCCCCGAGGCGGTCTCCTCCAAGACGGGCCCAGGAGGAGGGGAAGAAGGAAGAAGAGGGAAAGCCGACGTCGAACTCCACCACAGCGCTCGAAGGTGAGGACACAGAGGAGATGAGGGGAGCCGCCACCGAGTCCAGGACCGAAGGGGAGGACGCCGGCCACCGATAACTACAACACCGGCCACCAGTCCACTAGCTCACTTCTTCGGCCTCCGACAGTGCGCCTCCGCCACCGTCGACGCCTGCACTGCCCAGAGCGAGCCTGAAACGCACCGAAGCCACCGCCGTGAAGCTGTCCTGACGCAACGGGGCTCCCACAAGGAGGAGGGAGCCAAACAGAGCCGAAGAAGGACAACCCGAATCAGCTGCAGCGACGAAGTCCCGGAGAACGAAGACCAGGGTGGGGGAGGGGGACTCAAACAGAGCGAATCCTGCCCCCGCCCTCCGGCGGCACCCCACGGCCCAAGAAGCCATCCACACGGCAGATGCAGTCGCACAAGACCAGATCTGGCCACCTCCAATGCGACGGTAGCGTGGGAGGACAGAACCACCGCTGAGCAGCCGCACGCCAGCATAGCACCACCACCAGATCCAGATCTGGACACATAGGGCACCTACCGGCCAGTCCTATTATCATCTTCCGAATGATATGATATAGAGTGAGAGATTTTCATAAATGACACTCGGATCCTAGTTGTTCTTAACCCTATAGGCATTCCCCCCGTTTGCCCCGATCCTCCATTTTGGATAGCAGAATGGCATCCCAACAAATCAATGTCGCCCCGATCAACTATATATTAAAGGATTAATTCTATACTCTGAATCAATAAATTGGTCATTCAACACCTCCACTTTCAATACCAGATAACTTTCCTTATGGCTCTACCAGGTGCGTATATAGCTCTACCAGCGTAAGAGCATCGCCAGCCAGCAAGATCTCTATATTTCGTTCTCTATATCCTTTCTCTAAATCACTATTAGTTTTCTATATTTCTATCATCTCTAGCAGAGTCTCTATTTTCGAAAAGATATAGAGATTCTTTAAAGAGTATCTAAATATAGAAAATCTAGAGAGAGTCTATAAATTTAGATACGAAGATAGAGACTCTGTTGTAACGTTACGGAGACTAAGGCCCAGTTCTTTTCAGCTTAGCAGCTTAACGGCTTAACAGCTTAACAACTTATGTACGTTTTAAAAAGACATATGTTTTGAGTTTTTTAATCCGTTTTTTCGCTGTTTTAAAGGAGGGTCCTAATGCTTTAAAAAACAAGTCAAACAAAATGGATCCGAATCTCGAGACTACCTCAAGAAGCACTTGAAATTTAGTCATTTCAGCCGTTCAGCCGTTAAGATTAGCTCAAAAGAACAAGGCCTAAGGTTGTCTAGGGCATCATTTAGGGTCCCTGCTAGCCATGTTGTGCGTGTGACCAGAACTAGCTGCATGGTGTCCTGGGCCCCACATGTGCTATATACTACCTTCGGTCATAAAAACAAGTCGCTGTTGACTTTTGTACACGTCTTTAACCATTCGTCTTATTCAAAAATTTAGTGCAAACATATGTAAATATAAATCATGTTTTAAAGTATCTTTAATAATAAAACAAATCACAATAAAATAAATGATAATTTACGTAGTTTTTTGAATAAGACGAATGGTCAAAGGTGTATCGAAAAGTCAACAACGAGTTGTTTTTATGACCGGAGGGAGTATCATTTAGGCCTTGTACATTTCAGCTTAACATAGCGTAGCGTAGCGTTTCAACAAAACTTGAGAGTATTTAAAAGTGGTTCAAATATTATTAAAAAATAATTTCAAAATAATTTTAGCATCTTTATGAGAACTACTAAAAGACTGAGAAAAATTCTTACAAATTCTTACACCAAATAGGCTATACATAAAAGATAAATTTTGCAGAAACGCTACGTTACACTACAATAAGCTGAAATGTACAAGGCCTTAGTTTCTGCAACAAAAAGAAGAAGAGAGAACTGACCATATGTTTGGTTGACGTATATGCATGGGTCCCAAATAACCTGGCTAGCTACGCAGTGGGCATGCTGCGCAGGAGTCGTCGCGCTGAGCCGCTGAGCTTTGTTTGGCCCGCTACATTGTTGAAGAGTCGAAAAAGAGAGCTATAATCAATGCATCGTAATACTAACTGTTAGGGTGAAGAAAAGAGAGCTGGGCTGGCCGGCGGCAGGCAGCGGCAGCTGCATCTACACTCCACAGTACGTAGCAATATATAGCAGCAAGCCAGCGACGTTAAATCGGCGCTGGCAATAACAGAAACAGGAGAGGTTACGCCGCTACAGGAATGAACAGGACACACACTCGATCAACCAGCAGAGTGCAGAGCTCCACTGAACGCAGACTGCAACGTGGGCAAAGGCGAACACATTGCGCATGCAAGTAGGGTGTCACCATTGCTCTTCTGCAGATGCTTGGCAACTGAGACATCTTCATACTGAAAGTATGAACATGCCCGGCCCGGCTGACGATCGATGCAGTATCATATTCGCAAGATCGTCGGCAGCAGTGAAGCCAAACACAAAGCTCAAAACGGTTAACCCAAAGACTACAAACCCGGCCCTTCAAAACGAGAGGCAGGGGGATTCCGTTATTCGGTGGGCGGTGGCTGCAATAAAGAGCAAGGGTGGTTTCAAGGCAATCTCGGTATCTTCCTAGATCTGGCCGTTATTCTCGTCAATGGTGGCCTTCGAGCTATCGACAGAAGCAAAACGTATCGGATTCAAGGCTTATGTTTTTGTTAGATTTGGAGTAGGATCAACAAAGAAAGTCACTCCTGCAACGACACATTCGAGCTGTGTCTCGAAGGTTTTGCATCGGTGAGTTTTTGGTGGTGACATTGCCACGTCCTCATGCTCCATGCTAGAAGCGGCAATCTTCGTGACCCCAACAACTCCACCTAGCTTGACGTTCTTGCTTGATTTAGTAGAGTTGTAACTAATAGGTAAGGAAGTCTCCCGATGGTGCAGAGGAGAGAGTAGATGAAAGGGAAGGGTTTTGGGTCGGTTCTGAGCAAGTGCTTAGATGTCGGGTTCTTTGACTACGACAATGGTCTGTGGCGGGCTGGCGGCATCTTCGTGGCCTCTTATTGGAATGGTTTGGATTGGGATTTCTTTGTTATTTTGTTATTTGGATTGATATCTTGATGTAGGAGGACGCTTAACATGGCAATAAAATCTTCATCCTTTCAAAAAAAAAAAAATCGAGGGGGAGTTCTAACAAGAAGAAAGTACCTCTATAGAGATTTCGCTTCTGTTCGGCGGCAGTCACCTGCCCTCGCCGCACGACCGGCCAACAGCTGGGCCCGAGGAAGGCGCCGGCGTGGACAGGCGACTGCCCCGCAGCTACTCCCTAGAGATTTTGTTTTTAAAAAATGAACGGCTTCAACATAGACACATATTCCACCTCTCTGCATACGGCCACCCAGGCCCACCTGTCGGTCACGCCGCACACGACTGCATCTGAGTAAAATAAAAAACAAACAAACGACGAAAGGAAGGGCGTGTTTGTTTCGCCGCCCACGTGGCCACCAGCGCGCCGTCGGATTTGGCCGTCGTTTGGTGCGATGCCCACGGCCTCTCGCCCTCGCCAAATCGCCGGCGTGCCGAAGGAATTGCTCTCCCGCGAGCGTTGGCGCGGGCAAGCAAATCGCTCGCCAACGCTCGCACGGGTGAGCCGTGGCTGAGGGTGCGCCGAGGGTTGGCACGGCAAGCGCCGGTTGCCAGCCAAACACGCCAAAGTTACACAGTTTGGCAACTTTTGATTTCGTCCGAACGGCAGCATGGGCTTTCCATTCTGGCTCATTTGTTATATGGAAGAAGTCCAATTTACCTCCTTTAACTATTGCAGAAGTTTATTTTTCCTCCCTCAACTCATTTGTGGCCGTTCGATGCAAGATTGGACGGCCAGATCTCACCCATTTAACACAGAGGAGGAAAAGTGAACTTTTTCAATAGTTGAAGGAGGCAATGTGGACTTCTTTCTTTGTTGTTATAAAGTCAGTTTTCTCCACCTTAATTGGGCCGACCTATACGGGCATCAGGTTCTCAGGCTTCGTCAGCCCATCAGCCCGATCGCACAGGCCCAACTAATCGTTCGCTTTCATCTCTTCCTCTCTTTTGGCGCAACGAGCATGTCTGGCTAATTTCTCAACGCTCTCTCCAGCTCAATCATGGAAGAGAAGAAAAATTTCCAGCATCTGCATCAGGAGCAATTTCAACGTACGTGAAGTTCTAGCTGCATTCACGCATCTCTTAATTGACCTTTCGTTTGTGCTGAATTACCATTCTAGAATGCCGTGATTGCTGCTTTTCATCAAAGCTAGGACTTGAAATGAAAGGCTAATCATGCACCATATTGTTCTGTGTGTGATCATGCTTCATGCCTGACCAAAAAGCAAAGCCATGGTAATAAAAAGGAGTTTAGAGTACTGATAAAATCTATTCCAAGACGTGCCACCTTGGCCCCACAATTATGGACACATTCAATTCCACATGTCGAAGTCATATGGTGTGTGACATACATACTGAGTATAAAATTATAAAAAAAAAAAACTTCGTTAGTTCTTAAAAAATGGCATTTCATAGATGTTCTAAGTTAAAATTTTAAAACTTATATATAGAAATTTTTTAGACTATTTTGGATTTTGAACATGCATATCAACATATAGGTTCATCTTAAAAAACATTATCATATTATCATAATTTTTATATGTTATAATTAAACTATAATAGTAATTAGTGGTTAAAGTTGCATTTCAAAACCTATACCAATATTCAAAACGTCGAGTTCTAAAAAATTAGAGGGAGTATTACAACAATTTTAGCATGGAAGAACACATCAATAGCCAGCTGCACAACATGTACGAGTGCCACAAAGGTGCAAAGGCAAAAAAGATAAAATGGCATTGAGTGAATCTCTCAAAAATCTTTCTCAAAGTGCTTTATGTTGTTTGTAACTGTCCTTCAGCCCCTCTCTCTTCTCACCCTGCTAAAGGAGAGAGCATAGAAACTTCCTAGTCAAGCCCCCTCAGAGCATCCCCATCTCATCCCCCAAATGCCCCTCTATTTCAAAATTTTTCAAATCTGTGGGAGGAATATGATGCGTGTGAGAGGAATTTCTTATTATTGCGATTCTTGTAGCGATTCTTGTAGCGATAGAGGGAAATTTAAAAGCCCTGCTGGGGATGCTCTCACTTCCTCGGTTCAGGAACAATGTCTGTTAATTACTTTATCCTTCACTCTATTTCACTATTCTTTCCTCTAAATTATAATCATAATTTATGTTACGCTTTAAAAAATTTATTTTCTTCTGCAACTATTCTATATATCCAAAGCTACAATGTTTTGAAATGTCTACCACGGATGCCTTAATACTTACCTAGCTAGCAGCTAACAGCTACTGCCATGACATCTATTGCCGTTCAGTCAGTCGGTCGATGAATACGATCGATCCAAACCCATCGTCTTTCGGCGAGCGTGATGCCGACGGCCGGGGTGCGTGGCAGAATTGCGAGGCAAGGCAAAGCAACGATCATTGCGGGCCGTTTGTTTCTTTGCGGGGGCAAAAGGAAAAGCTGCCCCCCGCTACTTGCCGGAGGCAACAAAGCGACGTGCAGTGCAGTGCAGTGCAGTGCATGCCATGCCCTCGCTCCACCTCACATGCCTGCCTGCATCTGCATCTGCGTCTGCGTCTGCGTTGCATGCGCTGCGTTTGCAGCATTGCACATCGCTTGCCATGCCCATGGCTGCAGCCGCATGCCCGGCCGAGCCCCACGGCCAGGGGTCTCGTCGCTCCCTCTCGCACCTCTTCTTTTCCAAAGGAACCAGCACGATGGTACGTACATTTACGTTGATAGATTTATTAAGGTATAGTTATATAAAATATAATCTATTGAATTCAGTAAAAAATATACACCGGTATTGAAAGTAAAACTGAGCATGTTTAAGATCTATGCGATTATAATTAACACTCGTTGTATATTGATGGCGTGGATTTTTGTCGAGCATTTTAATTAGAGTATGATAGGCTTTTCGCACATGATTTATTTATCTTCTAAACTTTGAGAGTTTCTCGAGCTGGCCTCGGAAGTTGGGTCTAACTTCTATGGTTTGTTTTCTATAGCTTTGACACACCTTGAGTAAAAAAAAATGGACTCAAAAATCCAAAACATTTATTATACAGTAGATCGCTCGGCCGGCTCAAAATTCAAAATGCAGGCGCCATGCATGCATAAAAAACCGTCTCCCTTTCCTTCCGTGACAAACCCAGTCTGATCCTGGCCGAGTAAATGGTGATTTGATCTTGCTTTGCTTGATTCTGCCTTTCGTTGTCATCGTCAATCTTCCCATGATCTTTCACTTGTTAACAAGACAGGAGGGGAATGAGATTAGAGGAGATAATTAAGGCGAGAGGGGGTGTGCTTGGTGGAACTTGGCGGGCACATGCAGTAGAAAGGAAGAATGGCGACGCTTTTGCGCTTTACAGCGCCGAGCAACAGGAGTCAGGAGCAGAGGGCGCACCGGTCGCTGTTCCCTTTTACTAATCTGAAAAACTATACCTTTGATTACTTTTTATTACTGTTTCTGCGTTTTCTTTACTAAAGCTATCTCGCCCAATCATTAGCTGCCATTCTTTTTATTACTGTTTTCTGAAGGGTGTTAGTAGTATTGCTTCAAACAATTGGATTATATACCGCCATTACTGTCTACTTTTGAATCCTTTAATCGGACTTTACTTCATCTATAGACGGTTATATTCCGTCCGAAGAAACATTGGATTATTTTTAAGAAGGTTGTGTGCGCCTCATGACTGGCTAGATCGAGACAGAAATGTTATCCCATCGTCTAAAAATTAAGTCGATGTTCTTGTTTGCACGAGAATACATGGATATGTACCAAGTTGACACTAAGGTTGACAAAGAGATTTGTATGATCTTAGTTCTCACTTGCTAGGATATTGTAGCACGCGCTAATTGAAAATGGCACGAGTACATCCGGTACGAATTAAATAATTTGATATGGGGTTTTAGACCATTAGTTCGATGTGGTTCACGTGGCATACAAATAATTAATGAGGCAACGATTGTTATACTGTTACTAAAGTAATAAATGATGTATTTTAACTTGGCACGTATACTAAGAAAACTATGAATTTAAGAGAAAGTTTTTAAAAATAATTATTCTAGCTACCCATGTTATAAATGTTTTGGATGTTTATTTATTCAGCTTGGTCACTTTAAACATGCCGTAAATTTTATAAATGTCTTCGCGGCGAATAGGTTTTTTAGCAAGGTCGACGACGGCATCGGCGATGGCCGGCTGCGCCGAGCCGAGGTCGCTAGGGCAGTGATGCATGAACAAGCCGAGGTACGGTGTGCTGCGGCGGAGGGCCGATGCATGATGTGAGACAAGGCGATGTCGCGTGCACGAGCCAGAGCATACAAGTCCGTAGAAAGTGGGGACCTCAAATTAGAATTAGATGAAAAGGAGGGCTTTCTGACAAAATTGAGAGAGAGGGGAGTTGAGAGAGAGGGGAGTAGGGATGGCAATGGTATAGGTTCAGGTAAATACCCGCGGATATTTACCCGACAGGCACGGATACGGTGAAGAATTATACCCATGGGTACGGACATGGGTAAATTTTCTACCCACAGATATTTTTTTTGCGGATATGGTTTTGGCATATCCATATACGTTACCCGTTACCCGCCAACCTGACAATATATAATTTTCCCAAGACCCGTTACCCGTTGTTGAATTAATGATAAAATGGTGCTAGATTGTTGTTGGAATGGTGTTGAAATCATGCTAAGATATCCTGCTATTACTTCTGTTCTTTTGCTCCAATCATGTTAGAATTTACCGTGCTGTTTTTTTGGTTGTTTTTGCTTGAAATATTGTACACTGTTGAAGGTTGCAACAGCCAGCGGGCAGGTAGCGGATACCCTACGGATATGGATATGGGTGTGGGTATGTACCCGCGAGCGGATATGGGTTTGATTTTTGCTCACTGGTACAGGTCAGCGATACCTCTATCCGTGCCCGACCCGCCCGATTGCCATCCCTAGGGGGGAGGGTGAGCCGCACATAGAACAATCGGACGGTGCCCAACCCGTATGAAAGTTCTGCCGTATGCGACCAATCATTTTCTGAAACAATCATTAAGCCAGCTTATTGGTTTATAGTAAGTTAAGGACCCCAATTGATTCTAGGAATATAACGTGGAGACAAGTCGATGTCTACTCTTATCATATGCCCATCTCTCCAACAGTTAACCAGTGCAAATCATCGGTTGTGACAGCCTCTTGGCTGGTCATTAATTGCATATGTACATGCACCCAACACTCTTGACGTACTGATATGCATGCCACTTGCCATGCTCTACTGAAACCGACGCCCAGTTGTCCTATCTAACAACTTCGTCAGTTCACCGTAGCACAGATAGATTGACACTAATTATGCACCTGTTCATCGATATATACATGTGTCTTTGGAGCCGCATGCATGGATGGATCAGCTGATTAATCAAATTAAGAAGAGTATTAAGGTAGGCGCACGTACGTACGTAGAGGAGCAATGCATGTGAGACCAACTGGCTTCCCGCCGTATATATATGCAGGTCCACACCAACTAACTCGACCGAGTGGTACACAAATTACAATACGTGATCGATGCTGAGCAGTACAACTGTACAAGTACAGGAGCTAGCCCAACTAACTGGTGGCCGGCCTCTTCTTCGATCTATTGATTAGTTTCCTGGCTCATGCAGCGGTAGCAGCCACACACATAACTACATGAGCCATCTGTATGTAGCTACGCATTTAGTTAAGGGGGATTGCATAAATCCTAGTAGATTCTACTGCTTTACATCCATCCATGCACGGTGCAGCCTCATATATATACCTTGGCTAGCTCTAGGGAGGAGAGAGAGCGCTTAGAGTATGTACAATGGTTGAGACAGCAGCCTAACCATTGCCATGTCACTTATAGAGATGACTTAGAGACAACTCATACAATGGTAGAGATGACTTAGAGACAATTGCACATTTTTTTTATATCACTTAATTACACATAAGATTTCTTAATTCCCATGTAGAGTCGTCTCTTGCATTGGAGACGGCTCAACTCTCTATGCATACCCTCTCTCTTTCACATCATTATCTATCCTACATGGCAAACCTTATAGATGGCTACTTAGAGACAGCTGATGTGTACCATTGTATATGCTCTTAGAAGTTGGATCTTACGTACCATTGCAGGTTGTTTGGTGTGCGTCCTCGTAAACACAAATGAATAAGATGGTCTTCGAGGCAGAATCTGCGCATGTGGTTTTCATGTGTAATCGATCAAAGTAAAAATATATATATTCAAAGTTAAAGTTTTAAAATTTTGATTTGCACGTACTTCAAACGATAAATATTTGTGTCCGGATCAGAGGAGTGGTGTGCATGCATCTTCAAATTAAGTTCAAATTAGTAAATTACTATGTTTACTTTGATCATTAAGTTTGTTTTATTATATGTTGTCAATTTGGTGTAAAATAATATTATATCGAAAGGAAATAATATTTTATCGAAAGTAGTTTAAAATATAAAACTGTATATTTATTTTTATATATTAATGATACATGTGATTGAACGAGTTGTTAATAAAAATTAATAAAGTTTGACTTTTATGAATCAAAATACGTCTTGTATTTTAAAACAAGGGGATTACTTGAGTCTGATCGACACGTTGACGTGAATGCATGCATACCTCGCATATCGAAGATGAAAATCAGTGTCGTTGGCAATACTGGCTGTCTTGGAGGGCAAGTGACATAAACCTTTTGATTCCTTGCCGACTACAAATTGGATTTGGAATATTCAACGGGTAGCACGTCCTTGTGCTGTACAGATTACAAAAGCCGGCCCTCCTTGCACGCTACCCCTCCTCATGACAAGATCAATGGCTTTAGCCTTTAATACATGGCGATTTACTGATTTTGATGGCCAGGACGGATCAATCAACAGAACGGAGTACCGGAGCAAGAAAAGAGTTGGTTGCTTATATACTTATTGCGTATACCTGGACCGGTCTATTCTAGTGCTAGCTGAAGAACAACAAAACAATTTGTTGGTGAGTGTGGGGGTCCAATCTAACATAGAGCCATTAATTAACAAGTTTCTGAATTAAATTGTTCATGTGAAATAAAAAGCTTATGATAATGTCTTTGTGTGTTTCTCGCGTGTGAACCGCACTTGTTTAGATGCTCCGTCCGTACGAAAAAATGTTTTGGGTATCAATACGGTTTTTGAAATGCAACTTTGATCGTTTAATTATTACCACTACGACTTATTTATAAAATCCATAACAAAAATGATATCATGGAAGCATTTCTTGAGACGAATTTGTATGTATAACTGTCACGTACCCAATATATAAATAGTTAAAAATATTTTTATAGATAAAATTGAAAAGATTTTTATAGATAAAATTTTAAAATTGCCATAAAATTAGTCTAAAATGTCAACTTTTTATGATATGGAGGAAGTATATTGACAAACATAACTACCCAAAGGACCGGTCAAGCTAGAAGAGTGCCTTTTGGCTACGTTATGGGAGTGATATATTAGATTTAGTCATTCAATTAGAATGATTATAATACCGCGGTATGCGGATACCATTTAAATAAAGTATGTTTAAGTGATCCAGACAGTTATGATGAATGTTGCGACCCCGGCTTCACCAGGATCCACTCGCGATCGATTGCTAGTCCCAGAGATCAATACTAGCAACTCATAGGCGATAATTGTCGAACATCATCACACAGCCACAATTAACTAAGAAATTAACATAATATGCAAAAGTAATTGTTGCACAACCATTTATTACAATAGTTTGATTAAGACGACATAATATAGTTCAGAGTGCGGAAATCCAAATAATGCTGCGGAAATAAAGTATGACGATGCTCTAATCCAACCCTTGAACGACAATCACTCTTGGTCGAAATCCGGCATAGAATCTCCTGATCCTGCGAATAAACCGGACCCGATTCTTCTCCGCAATACATCTGTGGTTTGTATAGTGAGTACACGGCTACCCAGCAAGAATCTTTATAATGAATGCACAGATATAAACAAGAACATAGTGGCTATTTTGCATAAATACCTATTCTAATCAAATTATTTAAAGTGTTGAAAAAAAATTTGTAGAGCAATTAATAATGATAAGATTCCCAAAGTGAACACACAGAACTCAGCTCCCAAAGCCTCTCTGTAAAACTACACAAGCCTTGGATAACTCAAACCAAACCAACCCATGAGATTAATTCTTAACACATGAGACTACCATGTACGACCTTCCTCCCCTTCCATGACCGTGGGAACGGCTATCATGATAGTTTTAAACTCTGCAGAGTGTAGCACACTTTACCCATAAGCCTAGTGGTACTTTTATGTCTTATCTCTTCCTTAGAATACTAGACCAAGTAACGATACAAGATGATTCATTAGCTTTTTATGTTAACACCGATACCCCTCTAAGGTTTCGACATTACGGGTCCCCCTCTTGAGCCAACGAACCGCAACCCAATCTTTCCAAAGTGTGCTAACAGTTTTCTCTAACTACAAAGCCAGGTCTATCATATGTTGGCCGACACGTTAGAGCTAGCACTTATGGGTGCGCTTGTATGGTTTGGCCGGATAAGCACACATCAAGGGTCCTTAGACCAAGATGACTACCACCACCACAATCCTCATTCCACAAAATCACCCGACTTGCCACCTTCAGTCAACACAAGCCATGTAGGTTTTAGTTGATTAAGTTATTAAAATAACTTAGCATCTCCAATAATACCAAGTCATAAGAATAATTAAATGATTAATAATCTAAACAACTACTAACCCACGAGCACTAGCAACTATGCACAAGGATAGACTAGTAAATACTAAGACAAATAAATAGGCTAAATTCATAGGGTGGATGACTCAGTGTGAATATAATATGCTTCTAACACATCCATCATTTCATGCATGAAAAAAGTAATAAAAACAATAACGGGTGAGTTTTGCAAAATAGAAGAGCAAGATGCAATCTATCTTGCCTTGGTATACTCTAGGTTTTGGGATCCTCTTCCAAATTGCTTCTGGAAAACCCTCGAACAGTGCACACAGGTGCAATCTACACGTAGATGCAAATGTATAAGAAAAAAACTCCATAGAACATACAGCTCAATAAAATATATAAAATTCTAGGCTATTTATGAGATTTAATGAATCTGGAATAATCCAATTTGGAGTTTGGATGCTCCCTAAACAATTTCTGAAAGATTTAAATAAATCAGAAATTCCAGAAATAAATAAACTGGTTAAACCGAAGAAAAATTGGCGAACCGAAGAAAAACTGGCGAATCGAACGGGCAACGCAACGCACAATGGTGGGGCGACACGTGGCACACGCGGATAGGCGGAGCGACGCTGTTTTCGCCACGTGGAAGGCACTGATAGGCGGCGGCGCGCTCGGGCGGAAAAGGTGAGGCTCGTGGCGGGCATGGTGCGGCCATGCCGATGCGTGGCGGGGCGCAGCCGACGTGCGCGCCTGAGCGCAGGTGCGTGTGGGGCGGGACGCGTGGCGTCTTCGGACTAGGCGGCGGGAAAAACGGGGCAGCGCACGGTGAACGATGCCGTCGGCTGCGCGGCGGCGACGGCGCAGTAGAATTCCGACGAGCGATTTCTTGCGTAAATCTCCACCAAAAACCGATGATCCATATCCATCTTGACCGTTTCAATGAGCTTTACACGATGGTTCCATCTACTCTTGAATTTGGGCAGGGCACAAAGAGGGATACCTCGAAAACTCCTCGGCGGCTAGGGTTTTGGTGGCTAGGGTTTGAGATCTAGGGTTTCTCCAGTTATGGACTTGAGGGGGTCTTGGGGGGTATTTATACGGTAAAGGACGGCCTGGGTCAAGCCTTAAGGTGAGGGAATTACAATTGGGCTCAAATTCTACTACAGATAGGATTAGAACTCTTTCAAATTAGGAAAATATCAAAATCTGTGAATTTTAGCCTGGGCTTCTATCTTAGCATGAGATTAGGCTTTTAGAAAAACTCTCCTACAAAGTTGGGATTGGGTTTCCCACATTTGCTCACCACTTCATGGGTTTGACGAGCTCATGACATAATAGCAACACTTCATAAAGTCATGAGTTGGAGAGTGGATGCAGGATTGGAGGGCAACTTGGCAAGCAAAGGTGGCGATCCATCCGGCCGGTAACCTTGAGCTTTGCATTCCACGCAATCTGCGCATATATGCGCCCACACTGTCCAAGCACATTTGCCGTCCGATGCCAAAGTGGTACGTACTACGCAGTAGGTCAAGCGACCACGACACATTCAAGAACACGTACGCACACGACGTTCTTTTTGGCTGTAGTATGTCCTAAGCTTTCTGTGTACGCTGCAGCTGATGTTACATGCATGACGCGTCATGCATGCATTCCCTGCAAATTAAGCAAAATTAACATGAGAGTTGCTTCAATTATTGCTCGTTGATACTCCTACATATTCGTCTGTGGCCGTGAAGCATATTGCAGCTGATTGCTTGGTTCTTTCCAGCTTAATCCAGATGTAAATTAAATATGAAAAAAATTGTGGACCTCAATAAGGGGTGTGAAGAGTCTAAACAATATGAGAAGAACAACTAAAATCCTTACAAAAATTGATGTTTGGCTTATAGAAGTGACAAATTTCTACTTGTGGTTTTATTTTTTATTATAATTTAAGATAAATTAAGAATCACGCGTAAATATTTAAAATTAGTTTCGAAATTCAAAGGAAAAAAGGGTGATTTAATCCACAATTTATTTGCTTAAATTATATAATTATCTTTTTAATGCTTTAATTTTTTGAGATCGTTTCTCAAAACCTTGCAGTTGCCATTGCAATTGGAAAATTATCAAATCTTGTTTGGATTATCAGCTTCCGCTTTTCAAAAACCACCGTCCAAACCGGTCAAACTTCAATTATAGACGCGTGACAGAATGCAGCTACCAAATGTTCTTTTTTTTTTGAGCAAAGGAGCAGGAGAGCTGTCTTGAATTGATCAAAATAGGAGGAAAAGTACAGAGTTGGCGGAGAAAAAAAAAAGGCCCCGGCCTCCCCCGGTGGGCTACCAAATGTTCTACAGAACCGTGCCTTTTGCTTACCGCTGATCTGATCGAGCTACATGCAGCAGGATATGCCGATAACTACCAGCATATGCATGGTTGCTTCAGGAATTAATCGAGACCACATCAAGTGAAAGATAAGCTTGTGAATTTGGATTGCTTAATTATTGTCTACATCAAGCTGCATGCTTTCTTAATCTGTAAACTAGTAGCTACAAGACAGTCTCGATCCCGCGGGCGCAATCTATTTTCGTTTTGAGTATTAATTTTGTATCCTGTTTTTTTTTTAATGGCTCAAACCGACCATGGTATCTACAGCTGTCTGTTCTGTGATCACGAGCGCGGTATCCGTATGACAACTAGCGATATGAACACGCGGCGGCGCGTGGGCTAAGGCGTGCATCTGAGAAATTTTAAAAATATCTAGACATTTGTATGGTCCGCTGCATCAAATCATAGTTTTTCAAACGGAGCACCTAAATAGAACACCTAATTTGTTTTTTTATAGAATTATCTTGGAAATCAATATTTGAAGATATGATAACATGACATTATGTGAGAATATAGTTAGTTACACTAATTCATGTATTAACATAAACCTCAATTAATCTAATCTATGTATGATACATATTTTATGAATACTAGTTTTCTTAAGTTTCAGTACATATATAGATCAAACTAGTCAGAAGCCTGGCATGTATGTGCCTAGGGGTGGAAACAAGCCGAGTTTGAGCTCGCTCACTCTGGCTCGTTCATGGCTCGTGAAACATCCGAGCTCGAGGAGAGGCTCGGCTCGTGTTCGTGAAATTCTGCGAGCTAGAAACTCAGCTCGGCTCGAGCTAGCTCGTGAGCGCTCGCGAACTTTTACATATACGGCTAGGGGAGGGGGCGGCGCGAGCAAGAGCAGGTGGGAGGCGGTGGGGGGAGGGGAGAAGCGGGGAGGAAGCGTGCGGGGGGAGGGGAGGAGGCGGCGCAAGGAGGGGGCGGTGCAACACGAGGAGGAGGCGGCGAAGGGAGAAGCAAGGAGGAGGCGACACAGCGCTGGGAGGAGGCAAGGAGATCGACGGCAACGGGGAAGGCTGTAGGTGCGGGCGGCGACTAGGTGTTCAGATCAAAGAAGAGGGATAGGGGGCCATGGAGATGAGGGTGGCGGCGCTAGCATAGAGAAGGGCGAAGCGGAGAGAGGAGGCAGCACTATCCGAGACAAGAATGAAGGGAGGTGATGGTGCTAACCCGGACGAAGATGGAAGGATGCCGTGATGCTTGCCGCCTTGCCAAGTTGCCATGACGGGGACGATGTTGTTAGGGTCGGCCAAGAGGAGGACGATGGAACGGCGGCGACGCCATTGCCGTTGGCTGGGAGGAGATGGTGAGGGCGGTGACGACTGGATCTGGAGCTTGGAGGAGAGGATGCAGATGCCAGCAACTGGATCTGGACTTTATGGGATGAACACCCACCGCCGCTAGAGGAAGTGGGGAGGGGCGGCGGGCCAGTCGTCGAAGGTGGTAGGCGGGCGGCTAGGGTTTCGAACAGGGTGATGGGGGCCGGATCGGGGTCTGCCTCGCCCTGTCGTGCCGTCTGGTGCAGGGAAGGGGACGAGAGGGGCCGGTGGAAGAGGTCATGTGACCGGGGTGGGAGGTTTGGGCCAATTGGGCTTGTGACAAGTGGGCTCTAGGATTGTGTTATCAGGTGAACGAACCATGAGCAACTTGTGAACGAGCCGAGCAGCTCGGCTCCAGCTCGCAAAACTTCACGAGCTAGAAATAGAGCTCGGATCGGGCTCGTTTTCTAACGAGCCGAGCCCGAGCCGAGTCTGGAACCGAGTCGAGCCCGAGTTGCTTGCGAGCCTCGAGCTCAGGTTCCAGCCCTATATGTGCCTTCCTGAAGAACTAAAAACCTAACAACTCTGGAAAAGCCCTAGCATCCAAGCCTTCTTCTCTGCACCTACGTCTCTTCGTCCGTTATCGATCATCCACTCAGAAATAAAATACAAACCAAGCTATCTAATCCCCGGTCATTTTGCATGAGCATATCTGACAGTTTAATCAAAACAATCTGTAGAACCGAGGATTTGAAAAAGGTAACTACTTTGGCATTTAAATTTAGTTAAGATGCGGTTTGTAAAGGTACTTAGACTTCAGATGAACCTGAATGGATTCCTTACAAAAATTCCATTCTCACTTGGAAATGCTAAAGAACAAACCCATTGCACAATACTTCCAAATTATGTTATTGCTCTGTCACAATAGTGCTCTATATATTGGTCCAAATAACACTGTTTAAACCATTCATTGGCATGAAGTATCTCTTTCAGTTCAAATTTTAATGAATTAATGTATATTGTAATGATTTTAGTGAAACGTATAATTTTAATACCTGAAGTATCTTTTTAATTAGTGCAAGAAGAGTTATGCGCCTGATAGTGATAGATCAAAATATTATAGTTCTCAGAAGGAAAAAAGTTAACCGCTGTGATACTAATTTACGTAAGCTGAAATATCTAGAAATAATACTTATTTACAGCATTGAGCTAAGAAAAGACTGAAATTACAGATGAGAAGGCTGAACTTACAGGTCGATTTTGTTCAAACATTGCTAAAACACATATTCCATTGCCCGATGAGTCGCTATAATATTCATAAAAGATACCCTCTACAAAGGATGATTTCTTCACAGTTAACTGAATATGCGCGAACGTAGAGATTTGGAAGTAAACAGGAGCATCAGATTTTGTACCTGTAAGTTGAACCCAATTAAGTTTAGAGGAGGCAAACAAATAACTAAATGATATTCTTAAAATGTATTTTCTTATTTAAAAATGGATTTGAACTATTATATATTATTGCATGACATGTACAAATATAAGTTGAGAGATTAGCTTCGCCAGGAATTAATGATTACACGAGAAAAAAATTAGCCCAAGGCAAGTGGCGGGTGGAGCTGTTTATGTGAATACGTGATTGACATTTCTACAATTTTCGGGGATTTGCTTTAAGAATAATTTCCTCACCTGAAATACAATTAGCTGGAATTTTTAGATGGTGATCTCTAAAACAAACATGAAGTACTCCATCACACATTAAGTAGTTCTTTGCGCTAACGCTGAAGAAACATAGAGCAGTAGGTGTTCCTAACAAAAAGTAGGTGTTTCTGAAAAAATTACGTTCCCACGTTCATGTGGTTTAAAATTACGATGAAAAAATGAATTAAAAAGTGTTTGCATGGCTAATTAATGGTTCCCATGTTCTCGTGGTTTACTCCTGTTAAATATGAGATAGCATACAATAGTTAAAGGAAATAATTATTTCTGTTTTTGGGGGAATTAGTTCCAACAGATAGGTGGCTTGAGTGTAGTTTAACTACATTGCTATGCTTTGAAACTCAATACCAAACATGGAAGGATTTGTACTTCTTGAAGCACTATGCCCAACTCTCTCTCTCTCTCTAACAACAATTTTGCTAATGCTCAAATGCCTAAAATTTTCTTAACGATCAATCACTTTAAAGTAACACACAATAACACTAGAATTGCACTGATTATCAATGTGCAATTTTAGTATAATTAAATTTCTATTTATCAATTATCTATTTTATTCTTTGATTTTCTATGTTTTATTACTGTGTAAATTTATTAAATATGCGTGCTCACATACTTTTTGTTTTTCTATGTTTCAAGTCATCATTTTTGTTTCAATCAAGTAATACTAAAATTGCACTTGTTAATAATTTACAACTTTAGTATAGTTATAACTAGCATGATGACCTGCGCATTTGCGCGGCTAGATTACTTAGTTTGTATGTAGATTTGGAGCCATCTATTTAAAGTTACTAAAACTATATTTGAAATCTACATCTTAATTGTATAAAATTATATTTTTTACTTTGATAATACGGAAACTTTCAATTTCTTAGAGCATGGCGGCCATGCAACATATATACCGAAAATATAGAAATTAGAAATATTAAATCAATAGATTATATTTTGTTCAACATGACGGAGCAATTTATACAAAATCGGATGAGGTGGCATACATATCAGAGAGAAAAAAAAACAGATATGGTTCCTGGTACAACTTCAAAACCACGGGACCGACCTCACCCAATTTTGTACCTCAAGGATCAAATTGGTGCTCAAGACGATAAAATCAGTGTCTTTTAAAATAGAAAAATACTTCCACAATATATAAATATTAAGTATATGTGTCATTTGATTTGCACCATTGTAAGTTGTCTCCATCTAATACTTTTGGTCCTCAATAATAGATGTCTCCTTAGCCTTTTGATATATGCAACAATGTGTCCATCCAATTAAGTTAGTCATCTACTATTCGGATTTCTAATCATGCAGTGTTTTGATTTCCATAATTGCATAACCATGCCTTATTTTGATCTATAGTAGCAAGTAGATGTCTCCTTCTAAATTTTTAGTATGCAACAATCAGACCGTCAACAACTCCTTGCCATCAACGATTTTTCTACCATTTGAGTTGTAATCTTCAAACGCTTTGATATGTATGCAACATGTAGATGTTTGCTTTGCAGGCTTTTGAATGCTATCTTCTCCTCGTGCCTCTCTCTGGGTTCTAATTTCTATGATGTTTTGATTTGTAGCCATGCGTAGTCATTTTATTTACAGCATGCCTAATGTTTTGTCCTCATGACCTTAGATTCATCTACTCTCTCTGTATTTTAATATTAAAATCATTTCAATTAGGAGTAGCACATAGACATCGCCTTCTGGAATTTCGACCTAACATATAGATGTCTCATCCCATCCTTAGGATTTTAAATCGACGACAATCTTTTAACATTGAAAGCCATTTTTATTTGGCATTTAGCTACATTCGTACACTTCAAAAAATATTTGTGTATACATCATACATGCAGGCCGAGAGCTTTAGTGAAAAAGGGAAAAAGATAAATACATAAAAACTAATATCTCATATACAATTGATATTAGGATGCAATACAACAAATAACTTTATAGTTGATGGCAAGAGGACATACAATTTGTTCATGCAAGGAAGAAACATAGTACGATTGATATGTTAGTTGGACCGCGTGGTAACCGGATTGAATTTCAATGTTTTTTCTATTTTATTATTGTAGTCAACGTAAACTCTCCTTTAAAAATCTAGGCAATTATAATTTAGACTCAAGATGATTAATAGTTTATATTTTTTATATTAACATCTATTTTATTGTAGCCAACATGAACTTTTAAAATCTACACCAATATAATTTGGCTCACGGAGTAGATCTTTTTTCTATAAGTTGACTTATCATAGTTGATTTAGTTAACATATCATAATTTGGCCAAGATTATGATATAGTCTAATCACAATATGTCTATATATAATCTTGTTAGATCTGCATCGTTATAATCTAGACCCACCATAGTTAACTGTGTAGATGCTTAAAAATCTAGGCAATTATAATTTAAACTCAAGATGATTAATAGTTTATATTTTTTGTATTAACATTTATTTTATTGTAGCCAACATGAACTTTTAAAATCTACACCAATATAATTTGGCTCACGGAGTAGATCTTTTTTTTATAAGTTGACTTATCATAGTTGATTTAGTTAACATATCATAATTTGGCCAAGATTATGATATAGTCTAATCACAATATGTCTATATATAATCTTATTAGGTCTGCATCTTTATAATCTAGACCCACCATAGTTAACTGTGTAGACGCACCGTTATAATCTGGACCCACCATAGTTAATTGTAGATATTTTCTTTTTATTACGATTAATGTGAGAATTTTTAGTATTTTTAATTTATAGATAGTAGACGGATGTATGTTTTAATCTAGGTTTGGATGAGGTCTTGGGGTTCAAATCCCACTTCTACCAATATATTTCCAACTTTTGGCAACACTACAACCGGTTCGTGGACCCGACAACAACCGATTCGTGAACCCGATACCCGGTAGTGATACCCGTGAGCATCACTCCTAGTTTGTTGGTAGTGAATAGTGATACCCGTGAGTATCACTCCCAGTTGGTTGGTTACGATCGGTCCAAAAACCCAGTAGTAAAGGGGTTTGGAACCGGTCGTAAAACCCAGCTCTCTAGTAGTGAGCATGCGGTGGCACCTCTAAATTCTAATGTCTGCAAGAGTTGGGAGCTATGCATTGTCAAGTGCGCTCGATTTACATTTGATTGCTTTCAACTTGTAATTTATAATAAGAGAATTTGGACCAATTTAATTAGAAACATGTAGATATATATGCGTAAAATCCAGTTAAACATATAGTGCTATGAAATTTCAACTTTTCTATCGTTGAGAAAATCTACGTCATTATTAGTTGAACTAATTACCTTAACTGATTTGGAAGTAAAAGCAACGTATCTAAGGCTAATCAAGATATGATCTATGATATGCATGCATATATTAGACGTGAGTTCCATCGTTAATTCATGATCGAGAGCATATTCACGTACCATATCTTTTTTTATTCATTGTTTTTACTCACGTACCATATCTTAATATTCACGTACCATATCGTTTTTATGATATGAAACGATGAATATTCAAGATAATCATCGTTTGATCTTTTTTTATTCTAAATCATATGTAGTATATAGTAGACAAATAGATAGATTCAATCTAGATCGTTATAATATGGTCCCACCGTTGATCCGACAATTTGAGATAATTTGGGTGATGTGGACATAGGCCCTAATAGTAGATAGACTATCCTATATTAGGTAGATTTAATCTGAGCCGTTATAATCTGGTCCCACCGTTGATCCGACGACTGAGATAATCTGGGTGATGTGGACGAACGTGGTGGCACCGTTTTTCCCTCCTTTAATTATATAATAGATGCAATCCTATCAAAATTGACTAAAATTTATTTTATTTTCAGATATTGTGTGGTAGACGGTCTCTAACAATAATCCGTCAAAACGCAATTGTATTTTCAAGGTTGCGTGGATGTATGGGACGACAATTCGCTCATCTTTGCCATCGAAGAAACGCTCCTGTAATATTATAGCTTTAATGGGAGGATGTATGGGAGCAGCATCAAGTTGCAACTGATGAACAAACCTCGTCCTCTATGAACACTAGCTTTGAGTTTGACAGGAACCACCCGTGAACAGAGCCGCGCCAATGGCCGAAACCGGGGAGGGAACTGATCAGAGCCGCGCCAATGTATCTGTATCTACATAGCAGCAACCCTACACCACAGGCCACACCTCCCCTGTGAATGCCGACTTGTTTTGGCGCGAACGTACGTGGACAAAGCCACCTCCCACTGCCTGGGCTCCTGGGCTCCTGGCCCCTGCAGCCTGCAGGGTCGCCGCTTGCGAGCCGGTGGCCTCGTCTCCCTCGCCGACGGCGTCTCCACAACCTGTGCCGATAATGCCGATCAGAGCCTCGCGTACGGTCGTTGAAATGCTCGTGCCAGAAGCCCAGAGCCAGAGTTGGATGGCATTGGGGATCGCATCCCGCGGCGATGGGGATAAACGCGGAATCCGATGGCCTGCTCTGCTCTGCTCATTTACGCCGCGGCCGTGGCAGAGAGAGAAGCAGAGGAGCGAACGGCGGGCGGGAGGGCGCTCCCGTGATCCACCGGCATCGAGCGGGAAAGCTTAGCTTATCGAAACCGGGAGGATTTCTAGGGTTCGTACCCCGATCCGGGCGCAAATTAATCACCCAACCTCTAGTAAAAAGCGATCGTTGGATAAAAAAATTACCTGGCCAGGCTGGGGCACAGCGCAGCACAAACAAAAGCCCCGCACCAGCAGGCCAAGAATCTACAGTGAGAGGGACAAGCCCCAAGCTTGCGTGCGGTCGCATTGTTGGGCATTATCCCTGGATTAATGCCCAAAGATTGCATCTTTCGTACCCCTCCTTGGTTAATTAAAGCCACCCAAGATTCCTCCTCCTCACCATCATGCGTGAGAGTGATTAGTTCTTTTTTTTTTGTTGATGAAAGTGAGGGTGATTAGTTAATCGAGCCTACGGGAGGATTAGCCCGGAGGAGGAGAGGAGGAAGCAAGGAATGTTTTGTTTACTGTTTCTTGAGCCTGGATCTGTTTCTTGCTCCTTGCTCAAGCACCAAAGCTTCCTCTTTTATTTGCTTTTTTTTTTGGTCCTCTCCCAGATACAATACTACGTACTAGTATACCTTTTCCCTCTTTGTCCCTACTAGTACCAGTAGTTTAGTATTATTAGTCTTGTGACTTGTGGCCTCTTGTGTCTTCCCCTCTTCGTCCCCCTCCCACTGCTCTTGAGTATTGCCTCATCTCCTCCTTCCTTACCCCAGACGGGACTGTGGGTTGCTCCTCATGGCGTGGTGCCAAAATGGCAGTCAGGCTCCGTCGTTTTCCTGCGCTTCTTGGGGCTGCGGGTGTGGGAGAGGAGAGGCGCCGCGCCTGAGCCGAGATAGGTGGTGATCTGTGTGGGGTGGGACTGGTGACTCCTGCTGCGATTGTTCTTGCTATGAGCGTCTGAAACTAGGGCAAGATGCGGCCTCTTGCTGCCTGTGTGGTGGTTCTCCTTGCTTCCGTTCTTGGATCCAGAGGTGAGGGAAGTTCCGGGCATTGCCGAAGTTTCAGTTATTTTGTGTGTGTGTGTGTGTTTTTTTTTTCTCTTCAGGTTTGTTGGGTTTGTTTGGGAAGAACTGATGTCCTGTGGATGATAGTGCAATGTAAGGGATTGGTTGTTTATCCATGCTATTTTTTCTTTGCCTCAATCTATCATTGTTAGGAAGGGGGTGTGATTTATAAGGGAACCTTGTGGATTCAAGATTCTATTTTTATTTCTGCAATGCACATGCTGGTTTCGCTGATCTAATGTTTGGAGACAGCAATTCACTGTTTCTACTTTGGAATTTGACCAAAATGTGGGAACTGGGAAGGATGCTGTGAAGTTTGTTAGGATTAAATGTGCTAAGATATTCTTGGATTCTCATTAAGAGGGATCGTCCAATGTCGGTGGGTTGGCATTTCAGGTTTCCTGTCTTGCAAGGCTTCTACTAACTGCAAGACATTTTAATTCTGTCACATGTGTTTGGTTCGCCATCCATCTGTTTGTTTATTTATAGGTGTTGCTTGGTATTTCTGAATATTTATTTTACCCTGGTTTAACATAATTTTGCTGGCCATTACGTGCATAATTATTGCTCTTGTTTTGCAATATTCTAATTTCATATGGTGAAAGAACACCGACAGTTTCCTCTAATAGTAACCTACAAATTGGTTGTTATTGAACTCTGAGCATAGTAATCGCAGAGCATGGTAAACATAATATTTGTTGCTCTACTCACGAATCTGTGTTCCGTACTATTCTCTAGGTACCATTCTGGCTCCTTCTCCTGCTGTTACTAATTCGCCTGCGGCTCAAGGACAAGCTTCTATTCCTCCTGAACCTGCTTTTGCTCTCGATCCCATAGATCTTCCAACAGGTAGCTCTGAATTTCATGTACAATATGGCATTACATCATGATGATCAGCATCAATGTGTACGTCCTTATTATGTCGCAGCACCCTCTGCTCCATCAGCAAGTTCTCCTCCCCAGAAGGAAGCAAGTTCTCCCCAGAAGGGAGCTGTTAGCCCTGCTGTTCCTATGGAACCACAGAATGCACCGAGTACAGTAATTCCCCCTAAAGGTAGCTCATCTGCAGTTAGATATGGCATTCCAATCTTAATGGGTGCATTGCTAACTGTATATTGTGTGGAATATAACACGCCTCCTCCAGTTGAGTTTTCGCCTCCTGCTCTCCACGATGAGGCGCCTCCACCAGTAGCTCCTCCGCAAGATGCTGCTGGAAATCCAATACCAATACTTCCTGGAACACCTGCATTGTTGCCTTCTACTCAGGCTCCTAGTCCATCTGTTGCTGTGAAGCCAAATCTACCAATAGCACCTCCTCCTACGAACAATCAACCAAGTAGACCAATTGGGTCAGGTATATATTCTGACAGCATTGTTCAAAACCTTAGATTCCTGAATTCTTGATGTACAAAATGTTTATCTCAATTATGAAAACATTTCAATTTCCTCGTTATTCAACACCTGCACTCCCTCTAGGTAATGATGTTCCTCCATATCCACCACCTAAAAGAAGTTTCCCTGCTATTCCTCCTTCCACTTCAGGTAAAATGCTCCCCAGAGAGTAGATAAAATTAGCCAAGTTGTATATATTTTTTTACCATTTCTGTTTCTTCTGCTGAAGATCCACGGGAACATGTGAAACCTCCTATTGCACCGCCCATTGTTGCACAAGCACCACAACAGCATGCGCTGACTCCAAGTAGTGGGCACAACAATGGTGAGTGAAAATATCTGATGTTATTGATCTGATCAATGTTTCTCCAAGTGTTTTCATTCTTGGATTCTAAAATTCATGTTTATATTTAGCAAATGCAGTGCCACCAGCAAATACTTCCCCTCGTGCAAGTCACAAGGGCCATCACATACCACGCTCACCTCCTCCAAAGGAATCTAGTGCCGCCACAGTTCACAGATCACCGAGTAGAGGTAGTCTCAGTGAAAATATTTGGGCATCTGCAGTTTGCAAATGAAAATGTAACTTGACTGCTAAAATTCCTGATTTCAGGGTCTGCACCCGCAACAAGTCCTTTGCCCCAGAACACAAATATGCCTTCAATCCCAAAGAATGCTTCATCGGTTTCACATGGCCAACCCCCATCCAGTGGAATAGCACCTAAACCAGCACCCACTAGTAGATCTCATGGTTGGGGATGGGTACCAAAGAGAGGAGAAAATCCATCATCTGCTCCTTCTTACCCACCATCACATGCTCAAGGTTTGATCAAAATGCTTGCGCTAACAACCTAGGTAATGTCAGTTGTGGACAATAAGGTTTTAAAAGGCTCTACATTATAGGTCCTGAGATCACTCCAGCTCCAAGGCAGACTGGTGCTAAAAGGCAAAAGCATCATGCACCTCCACCAATGTTTCAAGGTAATGCAGGTTGTTTTCTGTTCAAAGTTCAAAGTTCAAATACATTGATTTCATTTCATAGAACTGACAGATTACATTTATTTCTCCTGTCCAGGCCATCCAAAATTCCCAGGGCATTCTCTGTCTCCTTCACCAATGCCACCAAGGGGCCCCACTAATGCCAAAAGAAGTACTTTCAAGCTTCTTATTTTACCTTGATTGTTTGTCTTGTTCCTCATGTCAGTACAGATTTTAAATCTGCTGGTCTTATCAGGGCCTCATGTTTCTCCTTCTCTTCCACCAATCCCTCCCAAAGATGAGCCGAAAGCACCATCAACTCATCCTGTCTGGGCATTACCCCCACCGCCACCTAATTTAGGTACACTTCTTATGTGTTATCATCCTTTGCCCTTCCATTCAAATTTGCATGCAGGTTCCCATTGTATCTGCATAATGTGTAATATTGATACTTATCCTTTAATTTACAGATTGCAACTCGTTAGCATGCCCAGAGCCTCTAACAGATCCACCTGCAGGAGCTCCATGTGCTTGTGTCCTACCAATTAAAGTTGGAATTCGTTTAAGTGTTGACCTTTACTCATTTTTCCCGTTGGTTTCTGATTTTGCTGAAGAAGTGGGATCTGGTGTAAACATGGCTCAGAGACAGGTTCGTGTTATGGGTGCAAATGTTGCTGGCAATCAACCCGAGAAAACAGTGGTTCTTGTTGATCTGGTACCAATGCAAGTGAGATTTGATAATGCTACTGCCTTTTCCGCATTTCAAAGCTTATGGAGCAAAAAGATCTCTCTAAAAGCATCAGCTTTTGGAGACTACGACATTCTCTATGTTGTATATCCAGGTTTGTATTCTTGTTTGTGCTCTTGACCACTTCTATTTGTTTATTTTGTGGTTGACCAGTGCTACCATCTATTATTAATCCGTTGTACTATTGTCATTTGATTGGTTTCATAAACACCAGTGGACAATTCAGTGTGTTATCTTTGTTGACCTCATTGTTAATCATTTTAATTTGCTGCGCCATGTGATTTGAAAATATGTTTATTTATGTATTTGTATATTGCAGGGCTTCCTCCCTCTCCACCTTCAGCACCAGAAGGTGTTGGTGATGATGCATTTAGCAACAGTAGAAATGCAAGGGCAATGAAGCCTCTTGGGGTTGATGTAAGAAGGCCCAAAAGAAAAGTGAATGGCAGCCTAATAGCTATCTCTGTCTTATCTACTGTTATAGCATTGATTATTTGCACTCTAGCAGCATGGTTGCTGATACTCAGATTCAGAGGTTCAGATGACATGGCTCAAAGATTTCCCTGTAGTGCACTTCCAAAATTTTCTAGATCATCTGGTATGTGCTTTCATCCTTCTTTTTTTCTGGCCACATACATACATAATAGTTATATTCCCCCATGCTTTGTTCTGGTTACATAATAGTTATATTCCCCAATGCTTTGTTCTGGTTACATAATAGTTATATTCCCCCATGCTTTGTTCTGGTCATGTACATACCGTAGCTAGCATTCAAAGCCCTGATTTTTTCCTCCATCTGTTATCTTCTTTATTGAACTGGAAACCCTCATAGTTGAGAGGAATAAATTAGTCAAGAATGCAATCATGTTTATGGGTTTATTGCTAACTTATAATAGATCAAGCATGCACTGAGGAAATTAATTTTCTTATTTCAAATGCTATTGAACAGAGTTTGCAGTGCCCCTTCAGATAAAGCACTTACAGTTTCTACATACTGTGATATTTTCTCATTATAGTAACGAATGAGATGGCCTACGCGTTTGCGCGGCTACATTTGTCTCAACTCAAAATCTATCTCTAATATATTAGATCGGATTTAGAATTTATCTCTAATATATTATATCATCTTTAGTATTTAATCTGAATTTCTAATATTTTCTTTTAATCTAAGCCGTATAGATCTTTTATTTTTTCTTGATTTATGTGAGAATTTCTTTGATTAATCTAGACTGTTATAACTTGGTCCCACCGTTGATCGAACGGCTAAAACAATCATATTATATCATCTTTAGTATTTAATTCGAATTTCTAATATTTTTCTTTTAATCTAATCCGTTATAATCCAACCCCATAAAAATCAGCGGCACAGATCTTTTTTTTTCCTTGATTTATGTGAGAATTTCTTTGATTGATCTAGGCCATTATAATTTTGTCCCACCGTTGATCGAATGGTTGAAATAATGACTAACATGGTGGCTACGTTTTCCTCTACTTTAATAATATAATAGATAGATAGATATTTGTGCATTTTTGCCAGCTCTACTTTCCCTCCTGAAACATCTCATGATTGCAGGGACAGGTCACATGCTGTTAGCAGGACGTTTTAGTTCACCGTCAGGTCCATCAGGTTCATTGGGCTCGAGCATCGTAACCTACACAGGCCAGGCAAAGACATTCAAATTTGTTGAGATTGAGAAGGCCACAAATGGCTTTCATGATTCAACAGTGCTTGGAGAGGGTGGATTTGGATGTGTCTACCAGGGCACACTTGAAGATGGAACCAGAGTTGCAGTAAAGGTTCTGAAAAGATTTGATGGCCAAGGGGAAAGGGAGTTCTTGGCTGAAGTTGAGATGCTGGGACGCCTGCATCACCGAAATTTGGTCAAATTGATAGGCATATGCGTAGAAGAGAATGCACGGTGTCTGGTATATGAACTTATTCCGAATGGCAGTGTTGAGTCCCATTTGCATGGTAAGTAATTGCAGATTTAACTCCATCAACATGTTGAAGTGTTAACAATTTCAAAGAAATGACTTGTGAGTTTGCTCATTGTAGGAGCGGACAGTGAGACAGCTCCACTTGATTGGAATGCCCGTATGAAGATAGCCCTGGGGGCAGCACGAGCACTTGCATATTTGCATGAAGATTCGAGCCCTTGTGTGATTCATCGTGATTTCAAGTCAAGCAACATACTGCTGGAGCATGATTTCACACCAAAAGTGTCTGACTTTGGACTAGCCAGGACTGCTAGGGGGGAGGGGAACCAGCACATCTCCACGCGAGTCATGGGAACATTTGGGTATGAATTATAACTTCCTCATTGTGTCTTCATAGAGTTTTAAACAAATCATGATCTCTTGTCTTTCCTCTCAGCTATGTTGCACCAGAGTATGCCATGACAGGGCATCTTCTTGTCAAAAGTGACGTGTACAGTTATGGTGTTGTACTACTTGAACTCCTCACTGGTAGGAAGCCTGTGGACATGTCTCGGCCTGCGGGGCAAGAAAACCTAGTCTCATGGGCTCGCCCACTTCTGACTAATGTGGTGAGCTTACGCCAGGCTGTTGATCCACTTCTTGGCCCTAATGTACCACTGGACAATGTGGCAAAAGCAGCTGCTATTGCATCAATGTGTGTACAGCCTGAGGTTGCACACCGACCAAGCATGGGTGAAGTAGTGCAGGCTTTGAAGCTTGTCTGCAGTGAGGGTGATGAGGGTCTTGGATCAGGAAGTTTTAGCCAGGAATTGGTGGCTCGTACCACAGCAGTTTATGATGTAACTGGCCTGGAGGCAGAGAGGGTGCTATTATCTGAGATGTTTGGCTCAACTCCTGTCTTTACTCCAGCTGCTGATTCAGATTCTTTCCGCAAGCAGTCCAGTTCAGGCCCTCTAATGACAGGCAAGAACAGGAAGTTCTGGCAGAGATTGCGAAGCTTGTCGAGAGGTAGTATGAGCGAGCATGGTGTCTCACCAGATTTTGAGACACGCTCACAGTGCAGCAATAGGTGAGGTCTTTTTGTTCAGCTTCCAATCTTCACAATACGAATATTCAGTCGATTGGAAATAAAGTTTTCCCCATGCCTAGTTTTTTGTACATTACACATGTGGAGGCAAACTATATTGTTTTGGACCATCACAATAGCAGAGCTGAGCATGAGTTGGGCTCCTGGAGGCTTCAATAAGATCTGTTCATATCTGTTCTCTAAATTTGGATCGATTCACTGAGCACTGCTGTGCTATATCTTGATACGCCTTGGTTTGGATTTGTTCTGTTTCTCTTTTTCAGCTTGTCAGTTTGAGTTAATTTATTTCCTTTTTTGTTTGATTAGTTGTTGGTAGGATTTATTGATGTATAGATTCAGACTACATTTGGATTTCAATCCTTGATTTCTGTTGTACACTAACATATTTGCTGCAATGAGGATGATAGCTTCTTGGTTCTGACTAGTATCTGTTACATGTTTACTCTGCTACTAGTATGTGTTTAACATTTGCTGCATCTGAAACTCGGCAGTATATGATACTCTGCTAAAGTGACTAGCTTCTGTTCTTTCCTAAAATCAGTGGGACGTTGCTGTTGCGGTGTTGCTGTGCAACTTTTTCAGAATTGATGCCTTCTGAACTTAAGTCTGCAGCTCTCCATCCTGAAAGCTGTGAACACTCTCTGGCACATATCTTGAGAATATGGCACGAGAATTATTAGTAGCTCACCAGCCAACCACGGTTTTCCTCTTGGCAAAATCGGAATCGAGTTAGCTCCGACGCCACTTTCTTTGTTACTTAAAAGCCTCACTTCGTTTTTCAGTTGGGGATCAAAAAGTTTCAGATTGATGTTGCTAGTTTCCTAACCTGTTTCCTTCCAAGCACACGTTTTTTGCTTGTAAGGTTTCAAATTGCAATCACAACATTATGATTGCTAAAGCATGATTATTTTAGTCCATTAAACAGGCTGCCACAGATGGCAGAACTTCAAGCTTTGGAGAATCAAATTCTTGATCTTCCTCCTAAAGAAAGCATCACAAAACACAGATGAAGCAGGAAAAGAAGAATGACGGGAGACAGTGTGCGAGGGGAACTGGGGGGATGAAAAGTGTAAAGGAGCGAATAAATAGTGGTGCAGTTTAGGCGTAAACTGATGTGCAAACACAGTGATAAAGCAGAAAGAGACGGCCACCACATGCCCAGCCATTAGGCTCCAACATTGCACATTGATAAATGCTAATCGTACATACGTAGATTAATATTACTCGGGAGAATTGCTTTTTTGCCACTCTCTACATTGTCCCTTACCATTTTATTACTCTCGACCCACCATATACATACATGCATGACGGACCCATATGTCGTACACACAGAGTGGCAAAATGGTAAGTGGTCATCGAATGGAGTGGCAAAAAAGCAATTATTTCCCCTCTCTGTCAGTGTCTCCATTGCAGCTAACCACAGGTAAGTTCATCCGCTTGTTCTATCCAAAAGAATTTTAAGAATAAACCTAAACTATTTATGATATGCCCTAAAATTGAGGGGCAAACCATCTCTTAGATTATTAAGGGTATTTTTTTACGGTTTTGCTAACCGTCGGTCGGATCATAATTGAGATTAATTTCAATTAAAATAAGTGCGATTTTGGTGTAAACAAAGCGCAAGTTTCCTACTATTTTGGTTGCGTCATCACCAATGTGTCCATCGGGCGGCAGAATGAGTTTTACTGCATGTGGAGTTGTCGACGTGCCCAATCGTGGCTGTGATTTTTGCTGCATGCGCCGCTATCGAGCGCCGACAGAAATGAAGTGCTTTCAGTTGACAGATAAGCAGTCGGTCCCATTTTTTTTTTTTAATCCGGCAAGCATATTTATCGTTTACCCAATAAATATATCTAGACCATGCAAGTTTTAATCTGGCCCTTGTTTGGTTCGCGGTTGGGTTCAGTTTGTTAGGTTGGGTTAAAATTTGTTTTCTTCTATAAACTATTTGGTGTAACATTTTGTAATATTTTTTTTTGAGACTTTGCAGGTTTAACTAAAAGATTTACAAAATATTTTTTAAATAATTTTTAAACCTTACTGTATCTCTTTTTGAAAGTCTTTAATTTTTGACTCAACCGAATAAAATCGAACCTAATAGTGAACCAAAAAGGGCTCTAATCATCTGCATTCTCTCTTTTTTTTTTCAAACGATGAGATAGCATCCAAAGTGAAGCAAAAATTTTTATTATTTAATCCTTTTTAAAAAATTATTTTAATTTTAACCCCTCAGATTTTTTTTTTCAAATCTAACTCTTTTGGCCGCGCCACGGCACCTGGCGCGTCATCCCCACTCTGACGCGCCGGTGCATGTGGCGCGGCAGAGGTGCCACACTGGCGGCGCCGGTCAATGGCCGCCAGCACGGACTGGCGTGGGTCCCACCTTGACGCGCCACCCCGCCTGGCGCGTCAAGGACTTATACAGAGCACCGTGCGGGATGCCCCTACTGTTTCTTCCCCAGACAGCGTCGCCGCCCCGCCCCGCCGCCCGCCCATTGCCGCCCGTCTCCGGCCACTTCGGGGTGGGGAAATCGTTCCCCAGTCTCCTATGAAGGTGATGCTCCAATATTTTTGTCCGATTTATCCCTCGATAAACCGCATTTCGTAGGGTTTGGATAGTTAGGGTTAGAGAAAAAAAACTTGATTTATGTTGCATATTGACGTGTTTAGTTCGATCCGAGCACCGTGGCATACGTGTTGCATGTACTGTCTGTGTTATTAACGTGTAGAATCTATTGCATGTACATGTGCGACATTTTATTTTGATGTAGATGATGTTGTATATTAGGTCTGAACGACTTGTATTTGCTATCTTTACTGTTGTGGATGGATCGTTTAGTTCGTTTTTTTCATGGTGGAACCGTTAGAGAAAACGGGGAGTTCGAGAATATGAAGTAAGATGTGGTCTTGTTTGATAGGAGCCCAAGTTTTGATGATTTAGTTTTCCCCTGCCGGTCTTTCATTAGCTGTAGGGTTGGTGACGGTGAACTGTTCTTGGAAGGAACAATTAATTTTGGGAAGGTTAGGGCTCACTATGTGATGCTGAAGATTTCATCGGAGTCGGATTGAAATTTTTACAAGGAGGTTGTGAAAAATTCGAACGTCAGTTGTTGGGAGGTGGTGGCTGAGATCGCTCATGCGACTGGCTCATTAGCTAGACTCGGACAAGCTGTGCAAAGTGTTGATGACGAAGATGAGGCTGTTGAGCATTTGACTCAGGAGTTGGGCACAGTTGGAGGAAGGCAGGTCAGATCTAAAGCACGTGTTGCGGAGGCAGTGGGAGAGCCGTTTGTTAACTTTGATAGCGGCTTTTTCATGAATGACTTTGATGATGGAGTTTTTGAGGAGGAAGAACGTGATGTGGAAGACGACCAAATTTCTCTAGGATCCGAGGAGGAATTCTAAAGGGCGTTTGCTGCGCTAGAGAAGAGAGAGATTTTCAGAAGAAGTTAGAAGAGCTAGATAAGATGCTAAACGATCGAGCGAGGGATTGGATTAAGGAGCAGATGGAGAACAAGGACAAGTGGGCTCTTGCTTACGACAAGGGTGGCCGTCGTTACGGGATAATGATGACAAACGGCGCCGAGTCGTTGAACAATGTGTTCAAAGGCATTCGTGCCCTGCCGGTATCTGGAATTGTACAATACTCTTTTCAAAAGTGCAACAAGTTCTTCGTTGATCGTTGGGGTTTGGCGAAGAATGCTATTGATGCAGGGACGGCGTAGGGAAGGGCCGGTGCGGCGTATTTGGAGGAGGAGAAGCTCGCTCTAAACCACATGGCAGAAGCGCATGACCCGAATAGAGTTGTTTACAATGTAAAGTCTGCCGGGGAAACTAATCCGGGGGTGAGCGTTTCGGCGGCAGGAACTACAAGGTGGACATTGGCAAAGCCGAGTGCACGTGCAAGGTTCCACAGCTGCTTCATGCGCCTTGTTCACACATGATCACTGCTTGCTCCGCAAGAGGGGTAGACCACAAATCTTCGACATACATGTCTCCGTTGTACCTTAAGACACATACGTTGAAGATATGGGAACTGACCTTTGAGCCTTTCCTTGATCCCACGCAGTGGCCCGAGTTTAGTGGATTGGACTATTGGTCCGATCCTGCCTTACTAAAGAATAAGAAAGGCCGGCGGGAAAAAAAGAGAGGCTTCGAGGTGAGATGGACCGTGCAAATGGTAACGGGGATGATACATATGGTACTGGAGATTTCGACGAGGTCCCAGGGGTGGTTCGATGCTCTAAATGCCACCGGGTTGGACACAATGCGAGCACGGATAATAAAAAGCATAAGGGTTTTACTAGTGGTAGAAAACGTGGAAAGGTACTAGGGCGATGTCTATTACGCTTTAAATTTTGTATAAAACTAACTTATATTAATGCTGGAATTTAACTCTATTTTTTAAATTTTGTAAGACGGCGCACCCTCAGTACCCGCTCCTTGAGACAGAGTACGACAAGGACCATCGTGCGCGGCTCATCTGCGATGAGCAACAGGTTTGGCCATCCACTAATCTCTTCGGAATACAATTGTTTTATACATCGTAGTGATTATGTAGGGTTTGTTCTTTTTGCAGATTCTACCCTCGCTCCGTCCCCGTACCCACACGATCTTCCTCACGTGGGACGATAGGTTCGCCCCTTACTTGCAGCGAGCCGGCTTCCTGGACCTAGCCCGCACCGTCACGTTTGGTCGCAAGCAGCACACCCCACCTCCTATTCACTCGACCGATCAGAGGCTGCACAAGTGAGATAATGGTTATTAATTTAATTTGTTTAATTCATTCAAAATTTGCATTAACACACCGTTCACTAAACTTTGCAGGTATAGTAGGAAGAAGAGGTACAGCCAGCTAGACTGGCGTGTCACGCACCGCCAGTCTCTGGAGCTGTGGGAGGCGAGGGAGAGGCGGCAGCTAGCATAGAGCGATGCACAACGATCAGGCCTTCAGTGAGTACTTGGTTTGGCTCCACCGGTCGGCCAGGCTTTTCCTTAAGCCAGCCCTTACCGATGTGCCTATCGGCGACACGAACTCGGACGAAGACATCACGGACGAGTACGATCGTCTGACACGGGAGGGTGTGCAGCCCGAGAGAGCCCTACTGCAACGTTACATGGTACGTGTATTTACAAACCACACGGAT
Organism: Raddia guianensis; assembly: GCA_036346415.1. Taxonomy (NCBI): domain Eukaryota; kingdom Viridiplantae; phylum Streptophyta; class Magnoliopsida; order Poales; family Poaceae; genus Raddia; species Raddia guianensis. The sequence goes on from CM070534.1 coordinate 35,668,646, forward strand.
GCGAATTTTATGTCGCCTTCTTCCATGCGCTACATTAACCTGTTGTTGCTCTTCATAGGCTACGCAGCTTGCACGCCTCTCCAATGAGGCAGGGGTCGCTCTTGCCAATGCGGGTGCACATGAAAACGGTGCCTTGCGAGCGTTTACGGAGGTACGACCGTATGCATGTTATACAGTCCAATTGATTTCCATGCTAATACCCTAGTTCCTGTATTGGCTATTTACAGAGAGTGACGAGGACATGCCGCCGTATGGCTCAGAAATTGAGTTGCATGACCCAGCAGGATATGGGTCAACAGCTAGTCGTGGTGCCCCAGTCGTCGAGCCATCGGACCCCCGTCTATCAAGGGGGCACGGGTGCACGCACACCGTCACGGTCAGGCAGGTACTCCACAGCTACTACGGAGACTCCTACGAGGAGGGCGCGTGGCAAGCGCACCGTACTGCCCATGGCCGACGACAAAGATGCTGGGCAGCACTATGACTCGGACTCCTCCGTCGACGACCCCAGCTTTCGTAGCACAATTAGGATGAGCGGATGCGATGCTCCCCTTGAGTCGAACCACCACCCCCCGAGGCGGTAAGACATCTTAAGTGATCACGTGAATTCTTTATTATTTCCTGTTATATCTAACATTTCTACCATTCAATACAGGGCCCCAGCGGATCCACCCCCCCCACCACAGACCATGCATTACGCGAGGCGCAGGTGTGACCGTGACGTCGCCGATGTCGGTAGCCACAACGTGCTGCAGACAAATCCTGGAAGGATCCGCCGTCCAAGGGGTCCTTATACGCCGGGGCCTTGAGCTCGAGATGTATGCATGTACTAGACCCCGGAGTGACCTGTTGCCTTGTGACTTATGCGTACTAGCCTTGTGACTTGTATGCATGTATCGATGTACTAGACGTTTTGTATCTATGCATGTACTAGCCTTGTGACTTGAATGCATGTATGGTTGTACTAGCCTTGTGACTTGTATGCATGCATGTATGACATTATGCTCGATGATATGGATCCACAGCCCTCACAGCTCTTGGTACCACAGTCCACGGATGACCATTCCTGCATTAAACCAACATCACTCTAAAAAACTGCTACTGTTTTTTTCTTTCTCAAGAGTTTAATAACCACTTGAACATGTCATAGGCGTTGAATTCTGTGAATGCACTTCCTTCTTTGCAATTGCGAAGAATTTAGTTACATACCTCACCACTGTACTCCATGAGAGCAAAATTACTGCTGCGACAAATGCCTTTGCCTGGGCCGGCACTTGCTTCTTCACACCGCTAGAGCCAAACAGAGAAGGCTAGGGATGGCGCGCCAGAAAAATGTGAGGTCCTGCCACTGACGCGCCACTAGGGATGGCGCGTCAGACAAACACTGCCGCGCCAGTAGGGAAGGCGCGGCACAACTGTCGCGCCCCCTCTACTAGCGCGGCAGGGCTCTGCTGGCGCACATCCTTGGCCTCCAATCCAGTGAGATCGGGGAAGCCCTGCATACGTGTTTTAGTTGGTGCGGCAGCCAATAATTGCCTCACCGGTCAAGTTGGCGCGTCAGATCTGTGCTGCCACAGAGCCGTGAACCTTAGACCAGTGCGACCCCTACCTCTCTGGACTTTGGCTCTAGGCTGTGCGGGAGCAGAGCCCTGCCGCGCCAGCTCTAATGTCGCGTCAGACCTATGCTGCCACAGAGCCGTGAACCTTAGACCAGTGCGACCCCTATCTCTCTGGATTTTGGCTCTAGCCTGAGCGGGAGCAGATCCCTGACGCGCCATCTCTAATGGCCCGGCAGCCCTGAGCTCCCGCACAAACTAGAGCCAAAATCCAGAGCCAAAAACATTCCTATAATGAATTTGTTATTTCTAAATTCACTACCGCTCCGAATTAGATGATGGAGGAAAGACGTATGGTAAATCGGACTTGGTTTGGCTATGAATGAAAATACCAATATGCTACTTAGGCGATCGCGAACGAAGACGTATCGAAGTTAAATAAATAGCGACCATGGCACATCGAGTACAATGGTGTCACACTAAAGTATTCACAAACATAATCATATGTTTAATTATTCAAATAAGGTACGAAGGTTTTCAAAGTGCTAGATAGAACAATCTAATGGTAGATTATCATATTACATAACGACATCAAACCAAGTCGATCTCACTCCTCTCAGTCCTCGTCATCATCATCCGGCACAACATGAGGCAGGTTACCAACAAGAGCCCTCATGGTCTCCATCTCCACCGTCCTCCTTGCCTTCTTACGCTTCACCGTTTGCAAATGAGCCTCCCATGAATTAGGCTGGTAATTGGCATTGAGGTCAATAAGTGAATCCTCGGCCATCTTCTTCCTGTACTGCTCAAGCTCGCGCTCCTTCTCCATCTCCCTCTGATGCCTCGCCACCTTTCTTTGGTACTTCACCTCTCTTGGATCAACTCCAGGTGGGTACCTCCCCCTACGCCTCCTCCAATATTCCAATGTTTTTGAAGCGGTGAAGTAGCCACGTAGCGGCACGCCACGCTCTCTCCTCATGTCAACCAAGACCTTCTTTTTGTCCTTGGTGGACGGCATGAGCACACCATCCTTAGGGCTGGAAAAAAGCCCGCGGCTCGCACCTCGGCTCGGACTCGCGCAGGCTCAGCTCGGCTAGACCCAGCCCGTGCGTATATTTTGGCCCGAGTCGAGCCTGGTTAGGCAGCTCGTTCGGCCAATGGGCCGGCTCGGGCTGCATGGCGAGCGGCTCGTCGGGCTGCATGGCGAGCGTCTCGTCGAGCTGATTGAGCCCGTCACCACTGAGGTCTACTGAATAGGCCATGGCCCAGTTGCCCTCCGCCTCCTCAATTGGGCCTTTGGCCTTGGCTCATTTCAGTCACACTCTCTAGGGCAGCAACACAGTGAGAGGGAGTCAGGGAGAGGCCTCGAGCCACAGCAGGGAGGCGGCGGCCGCTAGGAAGTTTGGGGCTTTGGGTGACCGTGCGGTGGGCGGCGGCTGCCATCTCCTTCTCCGGCAACTGGCGGGAGGTGGCCATCTCCATCTCCGGCGACCGGCGACGGTGTGGTAACAGCCGGCCTCCCCGGCGCCCCTATTCCCATTTGAGGTGTGTCCATTTGCCAATCCAGATCCGGCCATTCCCTAATTCAATAATTTGAAGTGTTGATTGATTGATTCCACCGGCACTTGTAATATTGTTAGTTCTTTGATCTTCAGATTTTGTGAATACTGAATTACTGATAGTACATAGTGATTTTCTTTGATGTGTTGATGAGTTGATCTAATTGTAGATTTGTACTTGTAATATTCATCATTTATGGCATATTTGATATATTTAGAATTCAGACTTTGTTGCACACTACACAATGACATACACAACTATGTTAGTATGTCTTTATTTAGTTTTGCAATTTTTTTGTATTGTGAAAACTGAATTGTGAACTTGTGAAGTACTGTATGTATAATGTTAATGTATTGTATTGTTTACTTAGGTGCAACAATCAGCAATGGAAGAGGATGATTTGAGGTCCTCCGCCGCAAATGTGAAAGGGAACATAGGGAAGGGGCAAGGGCAAAAGCCAAAACCGCCGAAACCGGTAAGCACTAAGCCGTATTTCATTGAACTTAGCACTCCATATTTCAAACCATATGAGCCGAAAATTATTTCCAAAAGTTAATTGATTTCCTTTTTATTGCTCTTGACTAGGTATCACGACCACGACGTGAGAAGCAACAAGCAAACGGGCACAGAAAAGGGTACTAGCAGCGGCAGACATATTTCAGAAGTTTGGAATATGTTTGAGAAGGTAGAAGTGCCATCTCCTACCGAAAAAGGAGTGATGATAACGAAGGCAAAGTGCACGTACTGCAAAACACTATACTCATATCAAAAAGGGTCTAATACTTCTCATCTTGGCAGGCACATGCAAAAGTGTACGGTGTATCAGAAGGCTTTGGCGAAGAAGCAAGATCAAGCCCTTCTGAACTTCGCGCCTTCAAAAGCAGGTGAGGGAGGATCTGGCCTTCCTACTATTTTGGCATCTAGAGATTTCAGTCAAGAGCAGGCTAGGAAATTACTAGCAAAGATTGATAATAACCCATGAATACCCTTTTAGAATGGTTGAGCATACTTATTTCAACATCTTCACTCAGTACTTGAATCCTGCATTTCAGCATGTTGGTAGGAAAACAGCAAGAGCAGATTGCATGAAACTTTTTGAGTCTGAAAAGGAAATTCTTAAAAAGAGCCTTAGAAGTATTGAAAATATTGCTTTAACTAGTGATTTATGGACATCCAACCAAACCATCTCTTATATGTGTTTGGTTGCGCATTACATTGATAGTAATTGGAAAATGCAATGTTGGGTGCTCAGTTTTTTTTGAGCTGAAGCCTCCACACATAGGACAAGTGATAGCTCAAGCTGTGTTCGATTGTTGTCAAGCCTGGAAAATTGAGGATAAGATCATTTCTATCACTTTAGATAATGCTGGAAACAATGATGTTGCTGTGCGAAGTTTGAAGGCTAAATTTGTTGCTAGACATAGACAAGGCACCGCTATCAATTTCATGCCCAAATATTTTCATGTCCGATGTTGTGCACACATTATTAATTTGGTTGTAAATGATGGGACAAACACCATGAAACCTTTGATAACTAAGTTATGAGAATGTGTGAAGTACATTTAAAAATCTCCATCTCGCATGCATAAGTTTGTGGAAGTTTGTAGAACTGTTTTAGTGCCAACTGGGGAAGGTTTGAAACTTGATGTGGCAACAAGATGGGGTTCAACATACAAGGTATTAAGTGCTTGTATAGCCTACAGGCTTGCCTTACAACAATATGGTGAAGAAGATGCAACTATTTTTAGGTGGGAGTCTGCAAATGAAGAATGGGACTTGTTTATATCAATCAAGCCAATTCTTGCAGCCTTAGCTAAAGTTAGCACAGCATTTTCAGCTTCAACCTATCCAACCTCAAATATTTTTTACCCTCACATTGTGGATGTGAAGGTTGCTTTGCTGGCCACTGAGTCTTCCAGTGATTTGCATTTGAATGAGATGGGCACTGCAATGTTGAAAAAATTCAACAAGTATTGGGAAGAAAAGAATAATGTCATGGTGATTGCTACCATTCTAGACCCACGGTATAAGATGAGGTATGTGGAGTGGTGCTTTGGGAGGATGTTTGAAGTCCCCAAAAATGAAATGGAGATAGCCGATGTCCGTGATGAGTTAGAGAAACTATATGAGAAGTATGAGACGGAACACCGACAGAGAAGTGCGGCTGCTAATAAATCTCATGCATCCTCATCATCGACTGTCGATACATCCCACTCCTTGCCAACTGCTTCATGTGAGTTTCAGTCCTTCCTATCTTCAACTTCTTCAAATATATCAAAAAGTGAGTTAATTATCTATTTGGATGAGCAAAATGAGGACTTAGAAAATAAGGACTTTGAGTTGCTTCAATGGTGGAAGATTAATTCCCATAGATTTCCCGTGGTGTCGAAGATGGCAAGGTTCTTTTTGACTATACCGGCAACCTCCATGTCTTCGGAGTCCACCTTTAGCACCGGTGGTAGAGTGTTGGATGATTTTCGTAGTTCTCTAAAACCTTCCACGGTGGAGGCATTGATATGTGCTTCTAGTTGGATTAGAGGCTCACATGAAATGGAGAACACAGCTTCTATTTTTGTGGTATGCTCATGACCTCAACTAACCATCTTTTTTCAATTATCTTTTGCTTATTTGATGCATGACTTGAATTAATTTAATATGAATCACATCAGTAGGGAGATGACGAAGATGATGTTGAGACCATTCAATTTCCAAAAGTGTGGTAGATAGTAACTAGTAAGTTAATATTAATATATTATCTGTCATTCATGAATCAATGCCATTTTATAAATTTCGAATAACTTATTCTTTGCCTTTTACATTTCTAGGTTGGCTGGAGCATGGCATGGGCAATTGGGCATCATCATGGTGGAGTCATGGACTCACGGTCTCACTCTCATGGAGAGACTCTTGTGTCTTGTTGCCTGTTGGAGTTGGACTATAGCTTAAGTCAATTATTTTGTTATCAACTTGTCAATTGTCATCATATTATGTTATGGACCTTATTTCGATTATTTTGTTTTAAAATATCATGTTATGGACCTTATGTCGTGGACTCTGGACTATAAATTTATAATGGACGTAATGCGGATTCCGGTAATGGCCATGGCCATGGCCATGTTCAATTGATTATGAATGGTTATTACTTATTATATTTGTGTTAGATTTTCAGTTTGTGACTTGATTTTCTAGCTTTGAAGACTGACGTACATGTACAGACGTACTGTACAAACAGAAGCTAAATTTAGCCTATTCCAGTGAGTGATTTACTAGCTAAGTAGCTAATTAACTACATGTGGCCGGCCAAGTGATAGCAAAGCACTGAAGCAGTACAGTAGGACGCCCCGCCACTGTTTTTTGTCTGGCTCATCGAGCCCGCGAGCTGGCCCGTGAGCCCGTCAAGGCCCGAGCCGAGCCTGTTTATGTAGCCCGTTGCCAGTGCGAGCCGAGCCTGGCCCGGCCCGTCTTCTAATGGGCTTGAGCTAGCCCAAGCCTGGCTCGGCCTGGCCCGGCTCGTTTCCACCCCTAACCATGCTCATGCCTTATCTTCTCTTTCCTCTTCTCTACTTTATTCTCTCGTTCAGGTTCGCACAAATTAAGAATCTCGGCTTCGAAACCTTGTTGTCCTTGATATTTCTCCCAATCACACGTCCTTCCCTCCTACAAGATTTACCGTAAGAGTTATCAAACGCAACATGCAATGAAATATATGAACAAATAAAAAAGAGCGGTGCAAGTATAACGTACCCAAAAATCACCATAAGAGTTGCCACAATAATATCCGTACCTGAGCTCCGATGGGACAACACCCGTACGGGCTAGTATCCCGCACTTACAAGTAGTGGGTGGATATTCCTCACATGGTTATTTCTTATCCCCGGAGTGGAAGGCCTCCACTTCCGCACTAGAAGGCCAACAGGACTTGGGACCATAAATATACTCCTGAAAATCACACAAAGGTCATCCATCCTACGGAAAAGTCACTTTGTTATCGAATTTAGTACAAAATGACACTAATTTAAATAGAAAATGACATGTGTACACTTACTAAATCATTGTACGGGCAACGGAAGAATGGGGTAAAGTCCACCCCTGGGTTAGGCCTTACTAAGATGGACCGTTCATTGCAATGACATAAAGGAGGGTGTACTGCTCTCCCCGCACTTGCGACCGCCTTCTCCTCATTTGTCATTTCCGGTGGGTTTGCACGAGGAGGAATCCAACGCCTAAAATCTTTTACTGGTTTAGTGTCCATGGAGCGCCAGGGAAAGAGCCGGATCCTCGGATCGTACATTTCTGGGCCATCAATCCACTCGAAAAAACAACACGACCGAATAGAACACTGCATATTGTTACTGTGCTTCAGACCACAAGTGTAGAAGGCTCTACTGGCAGTATCAGGGTCCCTAGACTGTTGAACCTCCGCAGGAAGGCCGTGCTCACAAACTGGAATCGGAAACGGGGAGGAACGAACTGGAGCATCCTTACTCCTAGGGTAATCCTCATATTTGAGTCTTGCCTTCCCTTTGTCGGCATTGTTTCCTACATTAAATTAAAAATGTAAAGTCTCCATATAATTCAACATACTTTCTACCACCATTAAACTACATATACATACTACGGATTCATATTACAAGAATCAATACTACAATAATACCAGCAAAACACAATCTAACCCTAACCCTAACCCTAAAGCAATAAAAAATGTGTCAAACATGGATCAATAAAACATTAATCAAGAGGAGATCACCTGCCATGATGAAGAAAACCTTTTCCCCACAACAAATCCCGCCGGATGGAGATCAAGTTCTTGCAATAGACTAGGCGATTGAAAAATGAGGAGGGAAGGGAAAATGAGGAGGGAAGGGAGAGGGAAGGAAAGAGGAGGAGCACCGCGTGGCTCTCTGTATAAGGCATTGACGCGCCAGGAGGGGTGGCGCGTTAAGGTGGGACCCACGCCAGTCCGCGCTGGCGGCCATTGACCGAGGCCGCCAACGTGGCGCCTCTGACGCGCCACATGCACTAGCGCGTTAGTGTGGATACGCCGCGCCAGGTGACATGGCGCGTCCAAAAGGGTTAGATTTGAAAATACTTCTGCCGAGGGGTTAAAATTAAAATTATTTATTAAAAAGGATTAAAATATAAATTTTTTTGAAAGTGAAGCCTCTAAAGAGCGTCTCTATGCATTCAAACTAGCAATTGGGTAGCGGTTAAAATATAGAGAAAAATATAAATAGAAGCAAGGTAATGATTGAAAAGTGGATTAATAGAAATAAACATGTCTTAGCGTTAAGCAGCCCTTATGCTTGATGAAGAGGGCATAAACTTTCATCCCTAATTGGTAAATAAAGTCATGACAACCTCAAGAATTTGTGTGCTTGGTAAATCTCATCTCTTCCATTCTATTTTTAATGTCTAACGTTGCAACTAGTAAACTTCCATGAAAACAACATACGTAGATCTATTAGAGCATCACTAATCCATGGCTAACTTAGTTTGACCTGGCCGCTATTTACATATCCTTTTCACTATTCATCCATATTTTATTGTGTTCTATTTTATTTACTATTGTAATAGGACGATCTAAGGTATTTCCCATTGGTCATGCTTTCATACTTAAGACATGCCCTTTAAAACACTATTCATCGAAGATTTTATTTTACAGTTCCAAATTTTAGAGCTAATGCACTAAGGAATCTTTTAGTGGTTATCACATAATAAAGAGGGAAGAACTGTAGAGGATAGAGGGGATAGGTATGTGGTAATATTGTTACATGAGTATGAATATATCAACGCGTTCTGCAAAATACTGTTCGTTTAATTTTTGGGGATAAAGACCTGTTAGTTCTGCAAAATACTATTCGTTTAATTTTTTAAGGATAAAGACCTGTTAGAGGAGCAAATCTTTTGAAGGAATTTTAAAGGATGAAAAATCCTTCAGAGAGGATACGGTCGAAAGGGAGCTGTTGCGACGTGCCTTTTCAGATTATAAGAGCATCCCATCTCACCCCCCAAATGCACCTCTATTTCAAAAATTTTCAAATGCAGCAGGAGGGAATCTGATGCATGCGAGAGGGAATTTGCACTGTAGCGATTACTGTAGCAGTTACTGTAGCACTAGAGGGAAATTTAAAGGCCCTGCTGGGGATGCTCTAAGATCAGAAAACAATGCCCGTGAAACAATGACGAATGGCCCGCTTTGAAACGTCAATGCCTACTAACTTTTTTCTACCACGGCCTTTACCAACTACAAGAATAATATACAATTGATTTTTCTTTAGACCAATAATACAATTGATTTTGATCAGTCCATATGAGCCGGCAGGCAGCTTGTCGTATGGACGCGCGCGGTGGATGGCCCAGTCTAGGCCGTATGGAGCCATGCATATGGGGCCTGTTTGGTTGCTCTACTGAGCCAGGCAGCAGCGGCCAGCAACGATCTAAGCCCCAGGCGGACGAAATCCAACGCCTGGGGACTCTGCCTGGCCCAGGCAACTTTTCCACACTCACAACCAAACAAGCCCATGATGATGCATGGGTTCAGCTTCCTTTTCCCGCCTTTGTTTTTGGTCCCGTTGAGTTCTTTTGAGTTGACAACACACGCCCATCAGGCATCAGACCATGTCAACACTGGACAGCACAGCAAAACGATGTCTCGACATTGTCTCTGCTAATTCAACCGCAGATTGGAGTTCTGTAGCATCAGGAGCCAAGGGCACGTCCAATGCTACCTCTTTCTTATCTTTAACTATCACTGTAGCAGTAATTAGATAATAAAATATAATAGAGAAAAATATAGATTTAGATAGGGTATTGATTGAAAAGTGGATGAGTAGTGATGAGATAGGAAAAATTTAGAGATGGCATTGGGCATGCCCTAAGGGCAATGCCGCCTCTATATATCCCCTATCTCTCTCTATATTTATCTCTTTTATAATATTTTATTACCTATCTACCGCTACAGTGAAAGATGGGGGTGTTTTGAAGGTTGTATTGGGCATGCCTGGTCGGATATACCTTTCACCTGATCTGGCTAGTAGCTTGTGTTGTAAATAAGTCTAACGAGTTTGCAGTTTAAAAGTATTTTGTTTGGGCTTATTGTTTATAGCTTTTTAACATCTTTAAAAGTGGAGCATTCCGGTTTTTAACTATGTTTATGTCAAAAAAGCAAAATTTTTAGGTTTAAGTTAACCAAAAGATAATTAATAAACACTAACGGATCAACAATAAGCATCATGCAACATGAATATCTTGTTGATATAGATGAATCACATACAATCAGATACCCTCTAAAACACTTGTAAATAGGGACAACAAAGAGCTGTCGTTAGGGCAAAAAGCAGTACGTACCGATCTCCCTCAAAAGCAAAACCAGGCAGAGACAAAGATGACATGTCACAATGATGTGTTAGCTGAAGCAAATCATAGCCGAGACGTACGTAGAGAAAGTACACAAAGTAGATCACCATGGACAAAGAGGAAGCGTACGCTTAGTAGTCATACGAAGCCGCGCTTCCAAAAAACCTTATTTGTCATTTCCCCGTGTTGGATCTCAACGACGATGGGTTCTGGAGACCTATTGTCTCAGTGACTGATGCATGCCAAGACATCGATACAGAGTAGGCTAGGTGATGGAGGAAAGGCAAAACTCTAATTTCCCAATTTGTTTCTCTCGATGGTGGCTGAACGGTCTATATATAGAGGTTGGAGGTTAAACGCGTCACAAAGAGAGCAAAAAAGGAAATAAATTACAAAAGAAAGTTACCCTTTGTGCCAGCACTAGGCTAGATTTTGACTATGTTTCACGCAGGTGTGATGCGTCCGTGCCACCCGACCTCATCTGAGCTTGACCAGCGAGGTGAAGGAGCACTTCAACTATTTTTTAGATGAATGTAACACGTTATGCAACTCTAACTATAACTTAATCATGCGGGCGTTAAAAAAATATAATGGTGTAGAAATTAGATAAGGTTTTAAGTTGAATCCAACATAATATCTACATCATATATATCATTTACTAGCTGCACAACGCGCCCATGGCACGCCCGCGAGCGCAACACGGGCGCGCCGAGCAAGCCACGCTCTCGCGCGCCACGCGGGAGAGCCGGCCGCATGGTTGCAAACGCGCGCGCGCGTGGAGGAAAAACCAAAAAAACGGCGCGGGCGGGAATCGAGCCGCGGCAGACGAGGCGAAAGCTTGCCTAGCTAGCCAGCCGAGCGATGCGCCCGCCGTGTTCGTTCGTGGGCGTGAGAAATTATTTTATACATACGAATGGAACGGACGGTCAGATTTGTCTGGCTCGCGCGATCGGACGGCCGTCGCGGCCCCGGGCGGGGAGACGGGCCACGTGGCATGCTGGGGGAACCGAAGCTTGCTCTTGTACATTTAATAGATACATGTCGAGTTGTGCTTCAAAAAATATAGGAGTATTAAATACAATATGTCTTTGAGACCGACTAGAACGCAGGCGTCTGCGTTTTGCATTTAGTGCAGGCGATCTTTTTTTTAGTACGATTGTACATAAATTTCACCGTACAAAAGTACTGAAAAAACAGTATAAAAAAGTGAAAAAAAAACACCGTAAAAGCTGCCAATCGAGCAAATTAGAGAGGTAGCTATAGAGAACAGTAGATCGACGGGCCGTCGGAGCAGACGACGACGGCGACCTTGAGCAGGGCGGCCTAGCGTTCGCGAGCTTTGTAAAAGTGGCAGCATCGGTAGCAAAAGGCGGCAGCGGCGGCATGCAACGTTCGCGAGCGTCGGCGGCGGCTGCGCTGCTGCTTGCATGTAAGCTGCGTCGGCAGCGGTGGTTGCGCAGGACACGTGAGACTCGCCTGCGCGGAGAAGGCAATCGCAGGGGCCTATAAGGTAGCAAAAGCGTATGTCTTTTTATTCTAGTCGTGTAAACGTGGACGTCACCATGCTAACTACGGATGATATTGGCAGATCCCATGTCTTTTTATTCTAGTCGTGTAAACGTGGGCGTCACCATGCTAACTACGGATGATATTGGCAGATCCTTGCGATCAGTTTCACTCGAAAGAATTGGAAACACGCCGCGTGAAAAAAATTTCCCTGTAAAAACCGAGCAAAGCAAAGTAGCAAGGGACAGCGAGAAAAGGTCCTATCAGGCTATCACCAGCAGGTAGCACTCCAAAACACGAGCCGGTCGGCTGCGTAAAATGGTCAAACTTTAGGCAAGCCTAAACCAGCTCGATTCGACCAAGAAAAAGGCAGAGGCTTTCAAATGCTGGTGTGGGCGTGTGGCCACCCAGCGGTCAACCTCTCTTGTCCTCCCAACCTTCACACAGCCACAGCCACCGAGCAACAGTGCTGCAAAAATGGAACTATATACTCCTACTAGTGCTAGGCAGAGCATCGTCCGAGACAGCAAGCGGCCACAAAAGTTTAGGCTTTATTCGTCCCGGCTGAGCTGCCGTACTGCATGCATGCATTCCTAGAGAGAGAGAGAGAGAGAGAGGTGTTTTGCACTCTCTCTCTACCCCGAAATTTTGTTCCTCACTCTCTCTCTCTCTCTAACTGTGTTGAAAGTTGAAACTGGGTACTGGACAATGGACGGCATAGGATGCAGGTGAAGTATTTGGGAGCCTGGGTGAGGCATATGCATGCATGCATGGATCAAGCACAGAGAGAGGTGCAAGTATATGTATGCGGCTGGCATATGGTGACATGTAGTAGTAGTAGTAAAATGGGAAATGACGGCGAGTAAAAAAAAAGCGTGTGTACACATGTACGTGGTCGCCGGCGCCGGCCGTGCCTGTCCCGTCGATCGAGAGACGGGAGCGTTGACGACACGAAAACGAACAGCAAAGCACAAGGCCGGCCGGCGACCACGGCGTGGCTGCCTGCCTGCCTGCCTGCGCCTCGCCGTCAAATATTCAACCTGCCTTTGCTCTCTCTCTCTCTCTCTCTCTCTCTCTCATGCGCACAGGGAGAGGGAGGGCACAGTTCACACGGACACGCTGGGAAAGTGACACGTGACGACGAGGCAGTTTTGTCCGGTAGCTCTTGGACGCACGCCCCCAACCTTGATGCTCGGAATATTTCACGGGGAAAGGAAGGCAGTTGCCTATACACAATTCCAAACTTACAAGCCCACCACAAGATATTCTCCTCCCTATCCCTCTCCCTCTCTCTCTCTCTAACCCCCTCTTCTTTCCAAGCACACTGATCGATCACAGAGAGCGTCACTCGTAGGATCATAGTCACATACTCACATGCCAACAGTAACCCATCGATCCTAGCTGCAGCCTGCCCCGGCCACTGCGGCCCCAGCATAATTACCTGCACGCCATGAGCCATTGAGCCCATGACAAGTCCCCCTCTGTCTCTCTCTCTCTCTCTGATGTGCATGGCTGCAATTGCACTGCATGCAAATTGCTTCTTCTCTTCCTGCTCAACCGGAGCATGCATGCATTGCACTACAACAAGGAGTTTAAGCTAATTGGAGCACCTATAACTAGAAGCAAATTAAGGGGGGCAGTCCACACTTTGCTAAGCTGGCCGCAGAATGATGGGGGTTTTGAAAGCTCTACTAGGGTTTGCTCAAAGCTGCCATGGAATCATGAGGATTCCCCCGCACAAGACAAGGGGAAGGCGTACAAGCGTTTGGGATCGCCAAGGCATGGCCAAGAGGAAAGGGGGAGAGGCCGAAAGGGAACCTGCAGCTGATGGAGTTGCGCGTCTGCGTGTTGCAATGATGCTACTGTAGAGCTACACCACAGGGATCAGGAAGCAAAACGGCTTGTGACCTCGGTCTCTTCTCCAGCTGCCTGCTTCTGGTTTCTGCTTCGGCTTCGGTAGCTTCGTGTGTGCGTGGTGGCCGGTGATCTACAAGTACTGAACTGGCCTTTCGGCAAAAGAGACAAATACACAGCAACAAAAAACCTTTCTGCCCAAAGCTTACACTCATGCACGCTATGCATACTCTCATGATACAAGGTTTCACCTTTTTTTTTTTTTTTGGAGCAAGTTGGCTGTAGTACTAGGGGGTTACCCATACAATTATATTATGCGCGCGCGGTGGTATAAAGAATTTAAGGTAATATAAACTGTTAGTTCACACGAAATGGATCGATGGCTTTACTGTATTTTTTGAAAAAAAAATACAGTTATAACTTACAACACCATTTTGTTGAAAATTTTAAGTTTTCATATTTTTTTAAATTATTTTTCAAGAAATGATGGTTTACTTTCATATTTGCAAAATTAGATGTTGATTGCCCGTGTAATGGGCAGCAGATTCCTGCTGTCATGCCATTTGGGAGGACAATGAACTGATCGTCCATCCCATGGATGATCGTCCGATAAATTGGTGATAGTTGGTTGACTATTGTGTAGAAACGCAAACTAGTTACTTGAGTGATAGGTTTGATATGTGGACCCAAATTGATACCTATCACCCAATCATCGAGTGATAGGTCTTACATATAGGTCCTATCGCCCATCCAATGGATGATAGGTCTTACATGTGGGTCCAATGTTCTAGTGTCTTCTTTTTTCATGAGACATTAATTAGCCGGGTTGCATTCAATCGCTCTTTTATCATGTGATCGACGATCGCCCGTCAGAAAGGCGATAGATACCTCATTGCCAACAACACGGGCGATCGACGCCTAATTTTGCAAAACCCGAAGTATGCCATCAATTATGCGAAAACAATTTAACAAGAATATAAAAACCCAAAATATTTCCTTTTTTGTTACCATAATGGATAGGATATGTCATGGGATTAGGCACAGTTCTTTTCAGCTTAATGGCTTAACGGCTTAACAGATTAACGACTTATCTACGTTTTGAAAATACATATGCTTTGAGTATTTTGAGTCCATTTTTTCGCAATTTTGAAGGTGGGATATAATGCTTTAAAAAGCAAGTCAAACGAAATGTATCCGAATATCGAGACTATCTCGAGAAGCTTTCGAAATTTAGTCATTTCAGCCGTTCAGACATTCAGATCAGTTCAAAAGAACAGGGCCTAAATTTAACATGGATCTACAATTAATTGTGTAACCAAACCATTTTTTGGATGCAAGACTTCTGCATAAATTCTTAAAAAAAATCACAGCATACAACAATTTAATTATTCACGATGAAAATATATATAATCCCACGCTGCTAATAGAGGTTAATGATACATGGTATATATACTTATATACTCCCTCCGTCCTAAAATATAGGGCGTATAAAAATTTTCATCAAGACCAAGAAATGGTGTTTAAGAGACTAAATCATCTTTAATTATCTCGCTACTCGAAGCATGCATCTCCTTCCCATGCATTTAATTAATAACTTTAATAGCTAAAGCTAGCAAAAGCATGCACTTTATAGTGTGAATAGCTTAACTATGAGTTAATTGCTCGTCTTTTCCAAAGAAATAATGGAAAGATGTCTTATATTATGGGACAACTAAAAAAAACTTATGCGCCCTATATATTAGAACGGATGTTGTTCAGTCTATGGATATGTTAGGATTGTCTTCTGCTCTCGCTCGGCAAAAGTTGTAAGCTAGCTAGCTATATAGCAGATTAGCAGTAAACCAGTAAAACGCCCATTCCTTGCACTTAGATCTAAAAAATGACATTGTTATCTTCGACGAAGCCATGATTCACATGGAGCTCAAGGAAGCAAAGATATTGGTACAAGAAATTCCCACATTAATTAGAGAAAAAAAGAAAGGTCTACATCGCCGATTATATTGGAATTAAATTATAACGACTTAGATTTAAAGAAGAGGCCATATAACTATAATAAATAAGTAATAGAAATTTACAAATGGACTCCATATTAACTTCAATAAATAAACATAAAATTCAGAATAAAAAATCTATATTCACGCATATGCGTGGAACAGCATGCTCGTTCTCATAATTAACAGTAGCAACAATACCTAACCTAGCTGTATATGTTTCTTAAACGTCTAGCTAGCCTAGCAGAGCACAAAATTTTAATAACAGTATACATGCAGCTAGAGTACGAAAATCAGAAACTAATGGTCCCTGACTGGGATATGTAGAAATTATCAACGAATTAATCTTCTAAAAAGTAACGATATCTAATACTCCCGTAGCAAGAAGCACCAACATATAGGATGTCTTAGGTATGTTCATGATCAATGTATTTACACTAATTTGCATTAAATAATTAGTTTATCTCTAATATAAATATAGGTAATTAAGTAACGAATAGAGGTGATATTTTACACTGCAATTAATTTAGTATATAAGTATACTGATTATCATTACAGTTACATTTGCATTGATTGGTTTATCTCTAATGTAGATAATGGTAAGTAAACTAATACAAGTGATCTTTCAATTACATGCAATTGCCAATATATTAAGCATAGTATAGTTTACTGCTGCAAGTACTATACAGTATCATTTCCTTGTCAACAATTTATGCCCAAGTGAAATGTACTCTGCAAATGTGTTAAAACAGTTCCTTTAGCACTAGATTTTTAGAAGCACAATAGCAGTGTTTTTTAACCGTTTCATCAAATTTCACTTCCAGAACACACATTTAAAAACACGCAGGATGTTTTGTTTGAAAACATATTTAAATGTCAATATGTCTGAAAAGTTGAAAACCCCTCTGTTTACCCTCAAGTACGTACAGCCGACAGCAGGCAGGCACACAAGCAGCCAGTAAACACTACTGGCTTAATTAGCAAAATTAGCATACATTGTAAAGTTTTCTCTACCCAGATAAGCTACTAATTGAGCATTACGTTATATATATAACCAGGGCTATAATTCTTCCAAAACTGGCTAGGGATTAATTTATTAATTATAAGTGATTACAGGAGGAGCAGTAGTAGTACACAGCTGTATGAGCAGCTAGAAGTACTAAACTTTATTATTACAACAGGGAGATGAATTAACTATGATATATAGCATGAACAACAATTTGAATATATATATATGGCACCTTGAAGCATATATATGAATTGAACTGCCCATACCCTCCAAAAAGAACATCAAATTAAGTGCCAAGAAGAAAAAAAACCGACTTACCCAGTGATTAATTAATCTGATATATATGTGATCAAGGCATCATCAACCATTGTCGGGAGTTCCATGCATGGTGCATCAAATTGGACATGATTCAGTTCATCCATGGCGCAGGTGCCAGCTGGTTGCGACGAAGTTGATCACTAGCCATGCCATGGCTTGCTGCTCTGGTGCCCTTGCTCGTACGCCGCCGACGAGGCCGACGTCGACGACATGCAGGGGTCGAAGCCGGCCATGCTGAGTATGTCGCCGTGGGAGAAAGCCCTCAACCCCAAGAAGTCCCTCGTGAGGCCGTCGTTGCCGCCTCCGGCGATCACCGCATTGCCACTTCTGCCGCCGCCGCCGCCGCCATTGCCGGGGTCGAGCTCAGTCGTCCTGCCCCTCTCTTCCGCTCCGAAGTGAGACGCCTGGAATGTGAGCCCGACGTTGCCAGGTGCTGCACCTGCAGCTGCTGCATTGGTGGTTGTGATGGCGGTGGCGGCGCTGGCGCCGTGCGTGCTCGCCATGTGGCCTTGGCTCGACGGCCGGCTCAGCGTTGCGCCCATCTGCGCCGCCTTCTGCAGCAGCGCGGTGGCTGACATGTGCGCCGCCGCCGCCGCCGGAGAAGACGAGAATGACCCGAAGCTCAGGCCCGCCGGCTGCGCGCTGCTCTCCGGCGTAGAGCTCCCGATGAACTCCTGGGACTCCAGCCTCGCCGGCACGAACATCGACGGGCAGCCGGCGCCGGACAGCTCCAGCTGCTGCGCCGAGAGCCAGGACGGCACGAACTGCTGCTGCTGCTGTTCCCTCTTGAGGCAAAGCTCCTGAATCAACCCGTGCCCGCCAAGCGGCGTCTGCGACGAGTCCAGCACCGACGGCAGCTGCAACCCGCCACCGCCGCCGTGCGAGAAGATCATCCCCGGATGCTGCTCCACCGCCGCCGCCGCCGCCGAGGTCACCGCCCTCGCGCTCTCCTCCGCCAGCGCGTCGCAGAACGCCCGGTGCGTGATGAAGCTGTCCCGCCTGCTGACTCAGCCATGATCACGCTGCGCTCATGCATGATCAACAACGGCGATCGCCGGCGCTGGAGAAGAAGAATAAGAATAAGAGAGACTTGGGACCTGGAGAAGAGGTTGCCGCAGTCGCAGCGATACTCGCGGGTGCCGCAGACCTTGGAGTGGGCCTTCCAGTCGGAGTGGACGGCGTAGCGCTTGGAGCACTTGTCGCACTTCCACTTCTTCTCGCCGTGCTTGCGGCTGAAGTGCTTCTTGATGCCGGTGAGGTCGCCGAGCGCGCGCGACGGGTCGTGGTGCACACAGCCGGACTCCGGGCACACGTACACCTTCTTCCTCACCACCTCCTTGGGGTTCCGCTGCTTCAGCTTCCACGGCAGGTTGTGCCCTCGCCGGTGCAGCTGCAGGTTCTGGTCTCGCTGGAACCCCTTCCCGCAGATCTCGCACACGTACCTGTTCGTCGCCATCAGCGTCCTCGGCGACAGCGCAATCACCTCCGCCTCAGGGTCTACCAGTAACCAGTTCATCGATCATCCAAGCTCAAGCTCAACGACGACGAACTGACGAACTGAACTGAATTCTTCTCTTTCGAATCAAGAAATCGACCAAGGAATCAATTCGGTACCTGGGTTCCCCGGGAGGTTGCGCTTCTTCTTGGGAGGCGGCGGCGCCGGGTGGGAGGAGACGCTGGCCTGGTCGCCGGACGCCGAGGTGAGGTTCGACATGTTCTCGTCGGCGGCGAGCTGCTGCTGCTGCTGAGCCGGCACCAGATCCTTCAGCATCATCTCCGGCCGCCTCCTGGCTCCGCCGCCGCCGCCGCGAGCTTCGGATGGATGGATGGATTGAGCTAGCGAGAATTCAAATTCAGCCGCATATACGGGTCAGATCCCGCGGGCGATCCGATCATGTGCGGCCTGATTCATCCGACCGGGGCGGCCCAGTGGTGGTGGTGCGGCGGTGGGGACGGCTCCTCCTTGAATCTTGAGGCGGCTCGTACGACGAGCTACTCGCGTACTGCCACTGCCACTGGCGGAGATGGGATCACGGAGCTGGCTACTGGGAGCAAGAACCGAGTGATCGGCCAATCGAGTCGAGCTGGGTGATCGATGGATGGAGGAAGAAGCTAGCTATGCTCTCAGCTTAGCTAAGCTAGGGTTGATGTCTAGAGAGAGAGATGGGAATGAGGGAGGAGAGAGATGGGGATGAAGGGGGGCAGGAGCAAGTGTGCATCCGTCCACCCATTCGATACCCACACACTGCCACTGGAGGACACTGCCGCTGCCCCTCCTCTCTCTCACTGGAAAAGAGCCCACACACGCAGTGCTGGGCTTTCTGTCTTTTCCTTTGGTTTTTTCTCTCTGACGGTGCACTGGACTCGAGAAATCCTTTTATACCCTTGATCTGATACGCTGCTCTCTTAATCCCGTTCCATGCTCTTCCAGGGCATTCTACTTACCTACATGGCTACATCCAAGATCCAACAGTACAAGGGCACAGGCGCCGCCTAATTCTGCTGATGTTGTAATCCTTTCTTATCCTAACCGGGGTTCTGGGGCACGGCATCCCGTCCCCAACCAACGGAACAACCTCTCGACAATCTTATCCTATCCCCTTCGCCGCCGCTCCATCTCCATCCTTATGTCTCCTGCAATTTTATCCTACCCCCTTCGTCGCTGCTCCATCTCCATCCTTACGTCTCCCATTCGAATTCACTATGCATGTCTTCCCATCACCAACATCGCCTGCAGATCACTGCCAATGTTCAGTGGCCCCATCGCTAGCTCCGCTCTGTCCCCTCCTTTCCACCATCATTCACCTATGCTAGCCCCGCCTATCCTAAGTCCATACATCGTCGCCGCTTCACGGCCTTCGACGGTTCGCACGGGCTGTCGTTGTCTCCCCTCACCACACACATGATCTCCCCCACACGAGCTTTTGCCTCCCCGACCTCCATTAAACCTAGGGGCACGAGGTAACAACCTCACCTTAACCAGGGGGGAGGGTGGCACCAACAAGATCAAGAGGACGAAAGGCACAACGCTGGTAAGGTCGCGGTGAGTGGATGGTGCACGAGAAAGAAGGCAATACGTGATGAAGAAGGGGCAAGGAAAACAAACATGGGCTAGCGGGCTAAGTAGCTAGGCAGAGCATAGGTATCCCATCACGAGTGCCCGCGATTAGTCCCATAGCATTCCTCTGTATTAATATTTATCATTTGCAGACAACAACTTCCTCTTATATCTACTTTTCAAACAATTTAATTGATGTTTTTAGAAGAATGTCACCAATATAATTTGGCCATACATTTTGTTTTATACAACAACCTATATATCGGTCTCTTACATTCTTTGTAGATAGATGATATGATACTACTGATATATTATTTTTGAATGGAATGGCAGGAGCTCTGCCTAATTAATCAAGGTGAAAGAAAGTTATGTGCAGAGGAAAAAATTGTGTCACCTCTTGGAAGGGGCTAGCCGCGTGTCCACTTCCATGAGAGGAGGTCTGTTTGTATCCTATTGCAAGTTGTCTTAGCATTGAATAAAGACAAGGTATGCATGGTACACGAAGCTCGTTTAATTCGGTTATCCCTAACAAAGTCAAAACTCATTCCCAATGCTTGTTCTTGACTAGGGCTGGACCAAAAGCTCAGACTCGATGAACTACTTGAAATCAGATCGAGCTCAAATGCTAAATGAGCCGATGTCAAGCCCGGTCTTGAGCTCGAGGTCGATCCCGAGTTGCCGAACCGAGCCTGAATAATTATCATTGCATAGCATATTTCTCTCTCTAAATCCAATTTTTCAACCAATTTGAGCCAAACTTGAGCTTGAAATGAAGTCTAGCCAAGCTCATATAGTCTCATCTTCCCCTTAAAACAGCACAAATCACTTCATTTAAGCTCAACCAAGTCGATCTCGAGCTTAGCCGAGCTTTCATCGAACTAGATCTCAAGCTAACCCCCTAAGCTCGATGCTAATTCGAGCCTAACATACTGAGCAAAAGATTTGACGGACTAAGCTCGCTCAGAATAACTCGAATCCACCCCTATTCTTGACCAGTTCAACGTAGGCGAGCAAGCGCGCTGTGAGTCAAGCTAGCCCTGTACTCCTGCGCGCAGCCACCACACCAAAACCGATTCAACGAGCACAGTCAGCATCAAACCAAATTAACTTAATAACATGAAGGAATTGAAGCACACCCGCGGTCTCAGCATGATCGATCCAAGTCACATCGTTCAAACTAATCGAGGATATATTAATTCGAGGGTACATGAGTTTTCAATAAAAAAAATTTAAAATTAATTCAAGCATATGTATGTAAGTTTTTTCGAGGAAAAAAATTCTATTTTACACCGTAAACTATTGTGCTTTATCTACGTACCTCCTAAACTATCAAACAAGGTATTATGTCCCTCTTCCCCTGTAAAAATAAGACGCAAATTAATAACCCTTGCACTGGTTTTGAAAGATGGTTTTGCGCACGTGGCGAACAACATGACAGTCCAGTCACAAAAAAAACTAATTAAGAAATAAACTAAAAGCAATCGACTGTTATTTAGAAAAACCGTTATAAATATCATGCTTTTCTCCGAGCCAAACACTTCATCGTGTAGAAGCTATTCTTAAAGGCCAATCGAAACAGACGTTCCAAGCTTCTCAATACAATATTTTTAAGGCCTTGTTCTTTTCAGCGTTACGTACCATTGCTTATAACTGTAGCAAATTTTGTTATTTTTATATAGCCTATATGTTGTGATAATTTTTAATGATTTCTTCGTGGCTTTTAGTAGTCGTTCCAAAGATTCTAAAACTATTTTTTAATTATTTTTTTAATCTTTAAACCTCTTTTCGAGGTCTCTTAAATTTGATACAGTAATACGCCAACGCAACTATACGCTGAAAAGAACAAGGCCTGAAGCTCTCAAGTAGTCGATTCGTCCACGCACTGCTCAACAAATCCATCGATCTCCTCCAGCTTTGGGTTTGGTATCTTGGCAAACGTGGCGAGAAGACACCACATCTTTGAGCAGGTAAGGCACGATATCAGATTAGGGCACGCAGGGCGCAGCTTTCTTTTGTCTTGAAAAGTGGAGATCGAGGGGGAAAGCCCGGTGGAAAGGCTGGTATGATTTTCCGGGAGAATGATGGGCTCTTCATTCGTTTAATCGGATCGAGGAGTTCATTGTTAAGGAAGTGGGGAAAGGGGTAGTGAGTGAGCGAGTGAGTGGCACTGGGCATTGGCAAAGCAGGCATGCATGCAGCTAGGCAGGCCAAGCTAAAGGGCTCAGCTTTCTGCATTTTACACGTACATCATTGGTCCATTGATTGGATTCACCAGCTTGACATGCCCATCAGGCCATCACCCCATGCCTTCCCTTCCTCCAGTTTAATATCCCTTGTTCCCTATTGGCCTTCCATGGGGTAGGATTTTATATTAGCGTGTGTCCATGTAGCTTCCAATTGAGCAATCTTTCTTGAAGCTGATGGGGGGAGAGCATCTTGATCGCTTTGCCAAATTTATTTACGCTCCTTATAAGAAAGGGATTGATTTGAGACCATCTATCTTAAGGACTGCCCTGAACCGACGGCAAAACGGTGGAATTTTTATTGGTTTTTGCTAGACGCCAGGCACCTGGAATAAACAAAGGTATCGGTCGACGATAGAACCATCTATCTATCTATCTATCTATTATAGGAGCGCCTAAACCCCAGGCGATTGCGCATGCACGCGCGCGCGTCGGGCCCACCCGTCGGAGACCGCGCCTGCGAGCCCAGTCGCCTGGGTTCTAGCAAACCTGATCTATTATATATATAAAGGAGGGGAAAAAGAAGCCACCACGTTCGTCCACATCATCCAAATTATTTAAGCTATTCGATCAACGGTGGGACCAAATTATAACGGCCAAGATCAATCAAAGACATTCTCACATAAATCAAGAAAAAAAATTAATAGATCTATGCCGTTGATTTTGTGGGGCCGGATTAGAACGGCTTAGATTAAAAGAAAAATATTAGAAATTCGGATTAAATACTAAAGATGATATAATATGGCCAAGATCAATATATCAAAGAAAATCTCACATAAATCAAGAAAAAAAATTAAAGATTTATGACGAAGTTGATATAATATATTAGAGATAAACTCTAAATCCGATCTGATATGTTAGAGATAGATTATGAGTTAGAGATAAACACTATATACCAAAACAAATCTAGCCGCGCAAATGCGCGGGCCACCTCGCTCGTTTAAATATTTAATTGAGTTGGATCTCAATCTAACGATCCATGTTGTTCCCACTATCTCATCCTTCATTTGCCTTGATATCTCCTGGCTCATTCGCAAGCATAGTTGGAAGGAGGGGAAACTCCGTTTATCTAAACATAAATCAAGAAAAAATAATAGATCCATGCCGTTGATTTTGTGGGGCCGGATTAGAACGGCTTAGATTAAAAGAAGAATATTAGAAATTCGGATTAAATACTAAAGATGATATAATATGGCTAAGATCAATCAAAGAAATTCTCACATAAATCAAGAAAAAAATTAAAGATTTATGCCGAAGTTGATATAATATATTAGAGATAAACTCTAAATCCGATCTGATATGTTAGAGATAGATTATGAATTAGAGATAAACACTATATACCAAAACAAATCTAGCCGCGCAAACGCGCGGGCCACCTCGCTCGTTTAAAGATTTAATTGAGTTGGATCTCAATCTAACGATCCATGTTGTTCCCACTATCTCATCCTTCATTTGCCTTGATATCTCCTGGCTCATTCGCAAGCATAGTTGGAAGGAGGGGCCGAAACTCCGTTTATCTAAGTATGGTTAGAGCATGAGCAGGAGGCACCCTGTCAGCGGGCGCGCGCTCAAATTTTTTGAACTGGCAAGGCAAGGCGCAAGCAAGGCAGGGCTATCAGCTTGATGCGGGGGACTTTAGCTCCCCTGCTGGGGATGCTCTTACAAAAAATCGAATGTAGATGATAAGGTTTTCCACACACAACCTCTCTCTCCTCTCTCTCTCTCTCCCTCTCCTTTATATTGAGCTATACACGATGAATACTCATCACAATGAATACGCAATGAATATTCATCATGTTCGTTTACATGCCCTCAAAGACTCAAGCACCCATATGGGTGGTCAAACGAGAGGTCAGGCCAGATCATGTCTTGACTGAAACGGACAGTAAAAAAAAAACATTCGGCTCAATTCATTAAAAGAAAAAAAAAATGACTCAAGAACACGACATGCGAAGGAGATCAAAGCACTCCCGCACACACGCATGTGGGGGGAATCGAAGTGGATAAGGCCCTCTTTGATATCTTGTTTAGTTCTAGTTTAGTTGTGGTTGGAAAAATTTAACTATTTTGTATGGCCCATATACTTTATTTTTTGAAAATAATTTTTTTAGGACTTTGTAGAGTTTTTCTCAAAGATCTCAAGAATATTTTTTTAATAATTTATTTAGCTTTTTCAAAGCACATTCAAAGATGGTCAAATTTTTCCAACCACAACTAAACTACAACTAAACAAGGTATCAAAGAGGGCCTAAATGAACTGCAAGCTCGCTAGGCTCCATGACTATAATTCCATAGAGCCCCTGAGCCGAGCTCGCAGTGACGACGTCATTAATGCTTGCCACTTGCCAGGAGTGTGGCCAGTACGTGGCTGTACGCTGGACTGGCAGCTGGGGGCTTAGGTCAGCAAATTGAACAGCAGGGAGAGGAGCAACACATTTCTTTTTGATCGTGAAGGAGCAACACATTATGATGCAACGCGATACGATGCAATGCAAGGCCGAGGCCGAGGCACCCCCAGCTCTGGCTTAAAGCTCCGGCTCCATCCGGGACCGCAACGAAAGCGAAAATCTGATCCCTTGGCCATGCATGCATGGCCACGGCCCCAAACGAGCCCATCTTTTTCACGAGACCCCAACCCCAATGCCCATCCGTATCCGCATGGCATGACCCATCAACCTAAACCTCAAACTCCACACGCACATCACACCATTACGTATCCACGATTAATTTCACGCACGTACGTACATATAGATATAGGCCATATTGCCATGCATGTGGTACATCTCGATCGGAATCCTCGGGAAAATCGAACACACACGTAGCTAGCTAGTCGCCAGCTCGCGTACGTTTTTTTAGGCCACTTTTGGCACGATCGATGTCGAGGTGTACGTACGTACGTTCGTTCAATCAACGCAAGTATGAGTGATGCATGATTTGCTGCTCAGTGTCGTCAGTCGTCACCAGCATCCGCTCTGTCTGTGTGGTTTCAGGCTTTCGCATTTTGGATGTGATGTGAAATACTTGTATTATTGGCCACGTAGATAGCGAAAAAAAATGAGTGATGCATGCATGCTTGTACCTGCGTCGATCTGCATGCATGGGCCGGCTTCTCTGCTGTGCACGTCGCCGGCCGCCGCCTGCTGCGAGCTATAGCTAGCTCGTCGCCGGCAGGCTAACTGCATGCCTGCACGGCTGCACGCACCTCGCCGTCAGTCTCTCAGTCCGGCGCCGCCCCAGCTTAGAGTTCAGGAGTCAGGACTGACGGACGACGGCCAGTGACCACCTGCAGCGCGCAGCAGCATGCATGGCACTATGGCAGCATGTGCACCTGGCTATCTCTTTCACAAATCCGATCGAGATGATTAATCATTTAATCACCTGAGAGCGTAATTAATGTGCACCTGCCTGCAGCTGCAAAGCGAGCAGCAGCTAGCTGGTCCCTGCAGGATGTCATATATGCATACGCATAGACACGTAGAAAGAAACAAAAGGAGGAGCTAGCTAGACAGCAAATTAAGGCACAGTTTGATATACACGTGGATTAGTAGCCCCTAATTAGTAGCATGCATAATGTCCTGCACTCCTGCATGGACGCAAATCACAGCATACATATCAACGTGGATTAGACTCATTCAGTTAAATATTAATTTGATTTTTTCTGTAGCTTTTTTTTTTTTATCATGGAACCATCTCAAAAGGCTCTTAAAACGAAGTGTGTCGCTTTAATTAAACAGATTTAAGAATCATTTAAAGTCTAGCTTACGAGCTTAAAAAATATTCAGCTCTTTTTAGCTAACCAACCTATTTATTCACTCAGTCCACTCCTAACACGCTCTTGATATGAGAGCTCATGCACATAGATTGTTAATCAATTGAATGATGTTCCTCCTGCAGGTTACCTACCCTCCCTCAAACCTATAATTCCTTTGGAGCCAAGCAACGGATGGAGTAATTCTTGGGGCACACATGCATGCATTTCCACGTCATCAGCTTCCTATTGTCAATGATATATTCATATGCATGTTTGCACGGTAGATTCCTTAGTTCATGAGGCGTTTGTGCATGGAATTTTGTAGATTCTTGGAAGGTTGTTGGACCCTTGTGTGATGGTTAGGTCTCTGACCTGTCGCTGCTGTGCTTATTCCGAAAATGTTTTGTTCAGTGTAGGTGCAGTGTGGATGGAACAAATGATATGGACTTATGGTACCGGTGCCATGGACCCAGTGTCCGGAATCCAATGTTGGTTGTACTACATGAATGTTACAGTTTTTTTTTTTTTTGAGGCCTATATATGTGTGATGGTAAGAATCATATCAATGGCCTCTAAGATGTACCATGACATGGTGCGTAGTACGAAACTATTTTTATGTCGACAACAAATTCTATAATATGTAAAATAATAATCAAAGAAAAATTATCCAAAAACCCGCTAAACCTTAGGTAAACGACCCATACAACTTGATTTACATCTAGTAGCCTCCTACATTTTAGTGATGGTGGACTTTCACCCCCCTAAGACCAGTTTTATCGCCATGTGCCTGCATACCTGCACGTTGGTGTCATCTGGTGGACTCAGTTTCCTGAGAGTTAGCTGTATGTACAAATCCACTCATCTTATGACCACGACGCGTGCATACCACTACCATGTTTGCAGGGAGGTCGTCCCATTGCCAGGCTTAATTGTCCAACAGCACAGTAATGCCGCTTAACCTATGGTTTGGATCTTGATAAACACGTATGCACGAATTAGCTATATACTCCCTCCATCCTGAATACAAGGCGCAACTGATTTTTTCTGCATCCCAGTATAGATGGTGCAACCTCCTCGTCTCCCGCCTATTCACGCGCATGCACTCATGCAAAAAATTGATTAGCAGATGCATGCGCGGGGAATAGAAGATGCATGCGCACAATTAGCAGATGCATGCGGGGCTAGTTGGGGGGTGCGTGCTGCATAGCGCTGCATGCACAGCACAAAATCAGTATGCAAAGCGTCAACAGCGTCAGGGGCGAGCAATAATTAAATGGATTACATGTTTGATTAGCGAAATAAAACGACTCCTTGGTCTCTACGCTACTAGCAGTTGCGCCTTGTATTTCAGGATGGAGGGAGTATGTGTGTGTGGATGCATCTGCTTCGGTCATTGATAGTTTTTACTTCAAACACACATATGGCTATCTCTTCGTAAACTGAGTCCATTAGGTGGCACTGACGTCGGCACACACGTGGCACAAAACCGGTCTTAGAGGGTTAAAAGTCCACCATCGCTACATGTAGGTGCTATTAGATGCAAATCAAATTATATGGGGTTGACAATAAACGACCTAAATTATAGGAGGTTATAAAATAAATTTCCTACATCAGTTTTTTTTATATCATAACTGGTGGTGACTTATCTCCATTCCATATGGCCACTGCCTTGGGGATGGGACTTCTACCTCCTTCTGGCATGACAACTAGTTGCAGACCAGGGCTCTTTGCCATTTCTTCTAGGAAGAACAGGTTTGTTGCCGATGCCCTACACATTAGTTTCTAGGTTTTGGACCTACACAATCTCTTAAGCCCCTCCATGCTACCAAAATTTATCATTTTCTATAAGGCATTGTCCCCATGTATAATTAAGCATTGTTATCCAGGACAAGATCACATGGAGATTCAATTCAGATGGGGTTTTCACGGTCAAATTAGCATATGAGCTTCAATGTGTTGATGGTGGCATTCAATCCCAGCTGATTACATTAATTTGGAAACCTTGAACGACATACAAGTTCAAATTCTTTATCTAGCTGCTAGCTTGCTACTGCAAAATCGCGTCCTAATGGCAGATCCTACATTATCAACTACCAAATTAACTATTACTTTTTCCCTTCTATAGATGGAATCTGGAAATGGCACCACAAATACTCCTTGTGTGGATATAGTTCCTAGGGTTGGCGGAGCATCACAAACTGGCTTCACTTCCCCGCCCTCTAACCTACCAACTGGTTCAATTCTTCTAGCTACCTTTCTCAATGGTGGTTAGACGATGTCCTTCGCTTGCTCTCGTGACACGCATGGTAAAAATTATGTTATTATAGGACGCAGATCCTTACGGCAGAGGAAAATTACTGCCACTGACATGTGGGGCCCACCAGCGCTGGTCCCACATGTCAGTGACTATGCTCCTCTGCCTTACGGCAGATGATACAAGTGCTCCGAAACATTTGGCTCATGTGCAATGTCAAGATCTTTCACATGACTTAGTGCCTAACTGTCTTCATTAATTTTGCTATGGATGATGTTCGCTTATAGAGGTCGATTTGTGTAACATAGGCCTACTGTGGTTCGTGCCTCATGGCTCTCTAGTCTCTAGGTCCGATGATGTAACCAGTAACCACCACCTCCTCCCTCCCCTTCTCACCCCCTTCTTTTTTCTATTTGTGATCTTTTTTTTAATAGATGATAGTTGTTCTGTGTTTAAAAAATCGACCAACTTAATGAATCATATATATGATGTATGTACTGGATTTTTCATTTTTAGTTTGAGCCATAAGATTCATCTGACCATTAGCCGACAACAGGATATGTACTGGGCCGCGATGGTCGTTGGCAAGCTAGCTAGCTAAACCAATGTCGTTATCATTTCCTACGTGTTATGGCATTCTTGTCCAATATCCTCACGAGTCAGGACATCATCTTTGACCACATCACTATACGTGCTCTATTTCTATACAACCTGTCGGTGACGTAGACGACGAGAGCTATGTACCGATGTACGTACGTACATGCAACGACAAGGGTTATCAATTTAAACTTGCATGTTTCCATCTTCGACTGCCGGCCGGTCTACGATATATGCTCCCCTCCGTTCCTTTTTGTCTGACGTCTTTGACTTTTGAGCACACCTTTGACATGTCCAAAAGTCAAAGGGTCAAACAAAAAAATGGAGGGAGTATGATATATATTATATGAGAAAATATTCAGTGCAAAAGATTTTTCAGTGGACAAGTGCAAAAGCTCATCATTATATATCCTTCAGATTCAACCTAGACAGTGTAGATGCATTGAGGTGGAACTTCTGTCTCTCTCACTTATACACTTGTGCACAAAATCATGGTGATTGTTTCTCATGTTCCCATTTTTAGCTGGACCATCAAGATGAGATTTAGGAGACCATGATCAATGAGTTTTTTTGCACTTGTGCGTATAGAAATTTTTTGCACCAAATATTTTTCCATATTATATAGGGTATAGATGTAGGGAACGACTTCTTGTAAGTTTACTGGAAATTAATAAATATTTCTCGCTTGATTTTCTTGATAGAATTGCACTATGGATATACTAAAGCTACACAATATTAACAAGCACAATTTTAGTGCTACTACCAATTTTAGATTAACTGAAACAAACATAATAATTTAGAAACATAGGAAGGGAAATATATGTGAGCATGTATACTTAGCAAATCTGCATAATAATAATAATAATAATAAAACATAGAAAATAAATGATAAAATAGATAATTAATAAAATAACAATTTTACAATAAAATTGCACCTTGATAAGCCGTGCAATTTTAGTGATACTAAAGTGAAACTTTAAAGTGATTGACAGTTTAAAAAATTCCAGACGTATAAGAATTAGCGAATCCGATTATAGCAAAAAAGGTCTAGTTCTTTACTTTTTCAAATAATATAAAATAAGGTTACAACCTTTACACCGTGAGACACGTGCACAACCAAAATATAGTCACAACTCAGCACAAAGCTAATGTTAAACACAAACTAAAATATTGATGGGAAAATCATTAACTAGCACATAGTCTATTTTTAGTTCCTCTCCATGATTGACGAAGAATTAGATGGTTGATCTCCAATGCTTGGCATACTTTGGGTATGTCTTATTTATCATCCTCTTCTCGTCGTAAAAAATAATATTCTTTTGTTTATCAAAAGAATAACGGTTTTGTCTCTGCTGGGGGCTGCGTTGGCGCGCCAGCATAAGCCTTCTTCTTCTTGCGCGCCACCGCCGACGACTTGCGCTTCGCCGCTTGCCTCGTTACTTTCGCTTGACCGCCGACCGCTGCCGCCGCCGCGCCAGCGTGCTTTCGCCGTCGACGCCATCGGTGCCGCCGCGCTCGCCGCTGCTCCTTCTTTTGCTTTCGCCGCTGCTTGCCGTCGGCCTTCCTTCGCCATTTTCACCTGCCTTATTCTTTGCCGCCCGACGCCTTGCTTTCGTCGTCGGCGTCGCGTGGGCGTCTTCGCCGAACAACGCCATCGACGCCGCATTGATAGCTTACAGAGTTTTTTTCACTTGTTTTATACTGTTTTTTCAAGATCTTACGTGTGGTGAAATTTACAGCATAATCGTCTTGAAAAAGGCGCTGCCGAAACACAAAAACGCAGCGCTGCGTTCTAGTCCGTCCCAAAGAATAATGGAGTATTCTTTTGCTTATCAAAAGCAGGATTGTTGAACCGTCTAATAAATAAGTCAAACTTATCGGTGCTATTCGATCCGTTTAACTTTTGGAAACAGATATAACTATATAAGCTGTATAGCCAGAAAGAATGACTGTATTGCCTAGACACTCCGGAACCACATGAAATTCACCGAAAACCAAGTAAAATTGAGTAAAGCATTGTGCAATCTGTTTTTCATATTCGTCAAAGCAAAGTTTTGGTAGAGCTTCATATCCGTCTCAAAATTAGAGACTGCGTATCTGTAGGCATCTCCATTATTCCGCTCCTGCGAAGAAGCAACCTTACTCAAACGATCCACACTGATTTGGTTTGCATGAAAGCATGCATCAATCCAAACGGCTAATCATTAATTGATTAACCAGGGTGATCGGAATTAAATTAACCAGGTGGCTGCCGGAGGGGAGGCCGGAGATCAAGCGAAGGTCGACGTACGTGGGGGCATCCACACGAGGCAAACAGCTGAGTGGTCACTTCACTCCTCTACACTACAGCTTCATCCTGTCCAAGCTCCAAAGCTAGCGTAGCTCGGCCACCATGCATGGTGTGGTCTGAAAAACTAATACTAGTACGGTCTTGACTCTTGAGCCCTGCGAGGCGGTGCTTCGAGAGCTCGGTGCCGTCGTCAATTGTCGCTTCGGTTTCCGTGGTAGGATTTCTTGGCCGTCGGTGGGAGCAGCGATGGCAGTGGCAGTGGTGTCGGGATTTCCGGCCTCATCTTCAAGATGCGTCGCGTGTGCTATCGATAAACGTAATAAAGGTCCATGTGTTAGATCGATGCGAAGAATTGTTCGGGGGTCATCAAGCTTATTTGTTTGTTTGATTACGAAGAACTGGAGCCTTTTTCATATAGATTTTGCATTCTGGGTAGCAACCGAGCAATACAACACATATACAATGTTTTTTATCCTGGTTTAGGCCTTGTTTGTTTCAGATTAAATTAAATTAAATTAATGTGACATCCTAATAGAATTATTAGGTGTCCCAATATTTTCTTTAAGCAAATCAAGGTATCACTCTTTAACATATCAGTTTAATTCTAAGTTAATTGCTTTTGGACCATTTTAGCATGTGATTAAGGGCCCATAAAAGTGGGATTAGCACTTTAAGCCCATGAAAAGGAGCCCAAAGGACCCCCTCCTGCACCCTAGACGCTATAAACCCCCTCCCACACTGTTCCCCGTCGGCTACCCCTTCCCCACTCCCAGACCTAAATTCTACGGCACAAGACTCCCTATCCCGAAGGCGTTTCTGAGGTAAATCCATTATTCCCGTAGCTATCTCGATGTGTAGATGGTACCAGTAGATAGATCTCGTCGAGACGGTCAAAATGCATATGCAGATCGTCTATTTTGGTGCTATTTTTCGCTCGGTAGAGCTTGTCGTAGTTAGCTTCTCCCACGGTCGCCGGCGATCCTCGGCGTTCGCACCGCCGACGGAATAATCGGAGCCAACCGGCGCCTGCCACGTCGCCTCAGCGCCGCCGCTCGTCGTACCCAGCGCGCGCCACGAAGCGCCGCCAATGAGCCCGCAAAAGCAACGTCTGCAGCGGGACTGCGTCGGCGATGCCACCAATCACGCCGTGACGCGCGTCCCGGTGGGGTCCACCTGCTGCATCCGTTTTCGACCGCCACGCCACCTTCAGCCAATCACATTGTGACACGCGTCCCGTGTGTCCCGCCGCTGTCGGCGCCCCCACCGTTCCTTCGCCACTGGCCAATAGGAGAGCGACGCGTGCCCCGTGGGACCCGCGGTCCCGCCGCTGATGACGGCGCCGTTTTGTTTCACCCAAGCCGCTGACATGCGGGCCCGGCCGAGCCGTGGGCCTCGCTTGTCAGAGGCAGCCGCTTCACCTGCCGCCTCGCAAGCGACGCATGGCACCACGTGCCACGCGCACGAGAGTAAATCACGCCGCGGTCACTGACCGGCGGGCCTGCCCGTACCGCGTCAACCCAAGAGCCACGTGGCGTGACACGTGTCAAGCCACGTGTCATGCCACGTCACCCATAGCCCAGCACCATTGCCACGTGGCATGCCACGTCAGCAGCCATGTGTCATGCCATGTTAGCACCACACCGTCCCTGAGTGCCACATGGCACGCCATGTCACTGACACGTTACGCCACGTCACTGCCACGCCAGCACCGTCCCATCGCCTCTGTCCCGTGGGCCCCGTTTGTCAGTCGCTGTCCAATTGGCCCCACCTGTCAGCCGCACACCGCCGCACCGGACTGGGCCAAGCGCGCGCGGGAGAATTCGGGCCGGTTCCGTCGGTTTGGCCCGTTTAACGTTTAATTGGGTTTTTGTTTTTCCTAGAATTTTCTATTTAGCCCGAAACTTCCTCGAATTGTTTAGGGAGCTCCGTAACTCCAAATTGGATGATTTTAGAGCCTAAAAATCACATTTAAATCCTAAATTTTTTTTGTATATTTAATAATTATTTTCTTTGTATTGATTTTTCTTTTATATTGTTTGTTGTTCGTATGTTTATACGGTGGTTGCGATTGTTGCCCGGATTGCTGCCCGAAACCGGTGTGGAATTCGCAGAGCGCGGAGTTTTTCGAAGGCAAGCATAGTAACATATTCTCTCCTAGTTTTACAGTATAATTTACTGTTGTTTATTTTTTCGAATTGTCTGCATGCATGAGATTAGGTGTGAGTACCTGAACATGTTAACCATCTATTAATATGCTTTAGCCACCTTTGTGAACCCGTTGTATTTTTCCTAACCTATCCTTGACTAGATGTGTAGGATTGCATTTGGGATTCACTTTAATATTTAGCCTTGGTGGGGCGTATGCTTTGCGATGGTATTTTGGTTAAATCTAAACAACTAAAACCAGTGTAGATGATTTAGGGGAGACCCGGCAGAGAAGTTTTTAGGATTGTGGTGGGGATGAGACGGTCTCCTCTAATAAGAACCTAAGCTTGTGTATTACTAGACCAAACCTTACTGTACAGCCACTTGTGCCTTCGGCCCTGGCTTAGTACACTACGAAACCCAATAACCGCTTGCTCGTAGGCTGTCCGGTTACGTTTCGTCACCGTTGCCCTAGGGGGGAGGCTTGCAATCTCTTCTGAGGGGTAGGTGTGTCCCTGAGACCGAATGTCTTAATTGGGGAACGATCCACGGGTGGTGTCTAGAAGTAGTAGACGCCCTACCGCGGCGGACACCGACGGGGCCGGGAGAACCAAAAGTGAGGGCAGGTGAAGTGGTGGGCGTAGTAGGCTGGAAAAGTCTTGTACCGTTTCTCCTAGTGGATGAGACGAGGTTTGTGGGGAAACTTGTACACACTCTGCAGAGTTAAAACTATCATGATAGCCGTGTCCACGGTTATGGACGAGTTTGGCAGGTTTGCGCTCGTGGATTCACCACTTTTCATAATAAACTTGACTAGAGTAGGCTGGGATTGGCCTCGTGCGAGATGCACCTTCTTTTGGATATCAAGAGTCTCTATTGATGATCATGCATTCACCCAACTAAATCTTGAATAACTAAAATATGACTAGAAGTAGGATTTGGATAAAATAACCTAATCCCCTCCTTGATCCTGCGCTCATATTTAAGGATTGCTTGCTGGGTAGCCGCGTACTAATTAAATTTCTCGCGGACATATTTTATTCAGATTACGGTCAGTACCAGGAAGGCCCTGACGAGGGAGTGCAAGGCTAGCTAAGGTGTTCGGGTCGACACATTGGAGTTCATCATAGTTATTTAATTTGAACACTCTAATGTTTTCTGCTTATTGTTTAATTCCGCATGGACTATCAACTGGTATGCCAGTTTGCTTTTGTAATAAAATACTATGGTTTACTCATATTTCACTTTAATTAAATATACTGTGATGATGTCACCGTATTGTCCATCACGAGATACTAAACTGGGATTAGTATCGACTCGTGGTGCTGGATTCCCATTACAAGTACTGAGTCACGACAAAGTTGGTATCAGAGAATAACTAAATATCAAGATTTACAAGAGAGAATATATAAATTTAGAGATTGAGACAGAGGCTCTGCTAAAGTCACGCAGCGAATAAGCCTATTCAGAAGATTTATTTTCGGGAATGCTCTAAGCGTAAGGTTTCGGAATCAGCGATGGAAGAAGTCCACATTGCCTCTCTCAACTATTGAAAAAGTTCATTTTTTCTCCCTCTGTGTTAAATGGGTGAGATCTGGCCGTCCAATCTTGCATCGAACGGCCACAAATGAGTGGAGGGAGAAAAAATGAACTTCTGCAATAGTTAAAGGAGGTAAATTAGACTTCTTCCATCAGCGATCAGTATACAGAGAGCTGCAAACGCGGACCATTACGCCCAATTCCTGAGTTGGGCCGGACTGCATGCAGTAGTAAGGCCAGTTACTTTCAAATGCCCACAAGAACACGCCAAAACTGGGCTAACATGTGCCCAACTATTTTTTTTTTGTCTGCCTATCGTCCTCTCAAAACAAACGAGCCCATCCTACAAATTGAGGCCCACCCTATGCGGTGTGAATGCTGGCCTGCTGCTCTGCTTGGAGTCACGAATTACCAATCCACCTTGTCAGCCTGTCGGCACCCTTCCATTTTTTTTTACGGCTTAACTTCAAATTATAATCTACAAATATGGAGTAATAATTGATTTTTATGAGTAAAACGTTCTAAGATATTTCTAAACTTTCGGCCTCTCTCCAGGCCCCGTAGAAGGCCAGGGCCGGCCCATAACTTTCTAGAGTACTATTCCTCTCTTTATTCATTTATGTTAGTATAGATAGAACGATGGGTCGATAACTTAGGATTCAATTTTAGATGCAAGAGATATGTACATTGGTGCACGTCACCTCGATAACTTAGGATTCAAGCCATGCGTAAGATTTGTCATTTGTGACTTATGATGATGTGGAAAAGAGAACATGTAAAATGATTTGGCATGTCTTTAATAAAATAGTTGACTCTACGTAAGAAACAAGAAACATGTGGAAAAAATATTGGTAAAGAATGTAATCATCTCTATCATTGTACATACTATCTTTATTTATAACTAGCATGGATCACATTATGCACAACAACACCTCACTCCAGCAGACT
Source organism: Raddia guianensis (assembly GCA_036346415.1). Taxonomy (NCBI): domain Eukaryota; kingdom Viridiplantae; phylum Streptophyta; class Magnoliopsida; order Poales; family Poaceae; genus Raddia; species Raddia guianensis. The sequence goes on from CM070534.1 coordinate 35,704,621, forward strand.
GCACCAGTCTCGACAGCTCGAGCAAACTAAACAAACCGTCGAGATAACCCAGTCTCGACGGTCAGCAGTCGATAAGGGGCCTTCGAGGCAGCTTCGTCGAGAGAGAGGCGTAGTCTCGACGGCTAGCTAATAACTGGCCGTCGAATCTATTTTCGATTCCTGCAATGCCCATATATTTAGTGTTATCCGTGACTAATATGGATTGCATTTATACACAGCAACATCTGTTCATACCGCTGTAGATGTCGTGAGATGATGAAGGCTTGAGCCTGCGATTAGAAGCACGAGCTAGCTGAGTTGACCAGATCGCACATGAGTAAGAACCAGCTACTAGCTAGCGCATCGGCGTCTGGCTGAGATCAGTGGGCGACCATCCCCTGTATTAGCACGCTACTAATCAGAATCAGATCTCGTAATAATCACTCGAAGCCAATGAAAACACTTGCAGATTATAATATCGCTAGAGTGGTAGAGTTGTCGCGTGCACTTAAATTACTACTGCCGAAAACGCAGGCCATGCAGGGCACTATAAAATTTTGACTCTGCCCATCGCTCAGCTCGCTAGCCGCCAAGACGAGTTGCACGCTGACACGGGGACGTGTCCGACTCCCACGCGGACGCGGCACAAGCAGACAGCCCAAGACGTCCAGTACACGAGAAACATTAATGGAAAATAAAAATAAAGGAGGAATCGATCACGTATTAACTTACGTAGGCATGGAGTTTTTTAATTTTTTGCCCCACGTATAAATTTTTTAGAATAAATCGTGTACACGGGTGAACAGTACGTGCATGCATGGCTGGGATCGTGTGCATGCTGCTCAGCTCAGCCTCTGTCGGCACGTCACGACTCACGAAGCGGTTTTGTATTTTGTAGTTTGAATTTTTTTTTTGTACCGGGAATGAAGCGATGCATGGCACATGCCGATGCAGCATCGGTGATCGAACCGGCCCAGCCCGATCCCTGGCCGTGCATGCGTCTGCCTTGCGGTGCTCGCAACCGTTGATCTTTACTCTACGTCTCTTCTCCCGTTCCTTCAGCTGAAAGCAATGTGAAAATGTTGTGCAAATCCAATTCAAAAGCTCGATCTAAATAGGTCGGAAAAAAAAAAAGCTTGAGGACGTCGTGGCTAGCTGAATGCATGAAGCTAGCTAGACTTCGAGAGCGATGTGCCGGTTTTATTTACAGCGTGTTCATTTGTGGTTGATGTTAAGCCAATTGAAAAGTTAAATGTTTATATTTTAAAGTCTAGCTTTTTTATAGTATAAAAGAAGTGAATTGGTTTTGGGAATTAAAACCTCGATCTATAGCTTAAAAATTTAGCTATTTATGCAGCTCAGTATTTTAAATACCCGATTAGTTTTGAGAGACTGAGAAGCAGTTTTACGCGCCAAATTTCAAGAGCTTCAAAACGATGGTTCTATTTGGTTTTGAGACATACGTAAGAGAAGTGAGAAACAGCTTTATAGTTTTCAAGGAAGGACTATGAGGGGAGAATTGCCGATTTGCCTTGAAGTTGACGAGCCTTTGCCAATTTGACCAAAGTTGAGTAGCTTTTGATGTTTTGCCCTGAGTGACCTAATTGTTAACAAAACTTACAAATAAACTTACAAACTAGTCCCCGGATCTCTCTTCTCTCCCTGCTCACATGCGACCACCTCTCGGGGCGGCAGCAACGACGCACTCCAGCAACTGCCGCTCCCACGGAAACCTCATGCGTGGAGAAGGAGAGGGGGCCTCGCCTTGCACGTGGAGAAGCAGAGGGGCGGCAGCTTTGCCACGCGCGCGGAGGAGGAGCAGAGGGACAGCGGCCTCACTCAACCGCGTGGAGAAGGAGAGGGGCGGCGTGCCGGCCGCCCCAGTCTGGACGGATGGAGAGAGGGGGGAATCCTGCACACGAAGGTTTCTTGTGTCTGCTCGTTATTCAGGGACTAGTTTGTAAGTGTTTGCTAACAGTTAGATCCATCCAGGGCAAAACATCAAAGGCTACTCAACTTTGGGCAAATTGGCAAAGGCTCGTCAACTTCAGGGCAAATTGGTAATTCAAGATTTTTCTGTGGTGCCTTCGTAGAGGAATTATTCTCACCAAAGACAACCTAGTTAAATGGAATTGAAAAGGGATTAAAGCCTGCTGCTTTTGTCATGAAGACGAGACAATTAGGCACTTATTCTTCAATTGCCGTTTTGCTCGCATGATCTGGAGCTTAATTCACATGTCTTTGGGTATCTCTAAATCGTCTAGCGTTTCTAACATGTTTGGGAACTGGCTAACGGGTTTTGATAAAGATTATAGAAGCCTAGCTCTACTAGGAGCAGCAACCACATGTTGGTCTCCCTAGTTGAGTAGGAATGATTTAGGCCCAGTTCTTTTCAAATTTATCGAACTTAATCGAACATATGAACAACAACTTATCTACGTTTTGAAAAGACATATGCTTTGAGTTTTTTGGGTCCGTTTTTTCGCTGTTTTGAAGGTGGGTCATAATGCTTTAAAAAGCAAGCTAGTCAAACGAAATGGATCCGACTCTCGAGACTAACTCAATAAGCTCTCAAAGTTCAGTCATTTCAGCCGTTCAGCTGTTCAGCGATTCAGATCAGCTCGAAAGAACAAGACCTTAGTCTTTCAAAAGAAACTTAATTTATCTCCCCTGCAGGTTATTTTTACTACTACCCACTGGCTGCGGTCTTGGGTTGTGCTACAGAAGCAGGAGGCTACGCATCGTTTGGTGCAGGTGGCCAAGGGCTTCTTTTCCTAGTCTCATGGGTGGTGTTCTAGTCGAAGAATTGAGTGTCACTGAGAGTGTGTTTGTTCTTCATCTGAGCTGTGTGTATCTTGTATACATATGTTAGGAGATATTTTCAAGACTTTGTATCAACTCGATGTTTTGTTCTTAAAAGTAATTTAATCTTCCATTTCCAAAAAAAAAAAAAGAGCCAAAACTCTTTGATCAGTGAAATGGTCATGACCTTTAAGAGCTAGCTAGCAGAAGAACAAGTGTGTGGCATGATCAGATATAGAGATCAAAATTAGGCATTATTAATCTGTGATTGAAATCGATCACGGCCATTTGGATCGATCATCGGCAGCGAGGCAGCGAGGCAGCCATTAGGGTTCTAAGTTTGTAGTGACGTTCGTCCGTCCACCACATCACGGCATCACCCACCCCGCTACTTTAATATATGTTATCTTTGTGCCATAAAATAATCGGCTTCCAAGTAGGATTATACGCCAATCATGTGCACTAATTAACTTGCAACAAAACAAAGCACATCACATCAGGACAAAATAGAAGCAAGCAAAGCAAGCCCGATTGGGGTATGGGGGGGGGGGGCGCTTGGACAGACGCGGGCGTGGTTGTGCCGCAGCTAGGATCATGGGATCATGGTTGTGCTGCAGTATAGTAGTAGTAGTTTGCTGCTGTAAATGTAAGGAATTACCGGAGCGCTTCTAGGTAAAAAGACTCGAACGAGTAATATAATCACATTGAGGTCCAGCCATTTTACCACAAAACGCCCTTTCGTTTCCAGCCACAAACATCTCAACCCAAAGCTACTGAGCTAAGCTACTCCTGTACTCCTGATTCTGGAGTGGAGTGCAAACTTGTTATTTAGTGTGTAGATTTTCATCCCACACCCTCTAGATTCTGCAAATGGTGGAGGAGACCATGGCTTTGGTATGTACATGCAGGGAGAAGAGAGCCAGCTAGAAGAAGCTAGGCGCAGAGGGCGCCGACCTCTTGGAGGCGTGGGACGAGGCGGCCGCTGAGGTGGAGCGCCATGAGGCCCTCGAGGCCGCCGACCGGGGCGCCGCCGACGAAGAGCGCAGGGAGGGGGGCGTGGCCGCCGCCGCCGCCGGCCTCGGCGGCGGCGAGCTCCTCGGAGGCGCCGGCGTCCAGCTCGATGACGGTGGCGTGCGCGCCGACGGCGGCGAGGAGGCGCTTCATGACGTGCGCCATGTAGCAGCCCCGCCGCGCGAAGACCACCACGGGGCTCTCCCGGACCAGCCGCGCCACGCGCTCCGCCGGCGCCTCCTCCTCCCCCGGCGGGTCGATGCTCAGCCCCCGCCGGATCCCGGCCACCGCCTGCATGCTCTCCGGCGACTCGAGCTAGCTGCTTCCTCGCCGGCGACGGCGACGGCGAGGTTTGCTAGCTAGGCAGCTACCGCGGCGGTGAGGGGTGAGCCGTCAGGGTGGGTGGAGGAGAGAGGGGAGAGGCGTATATATACGCGGCCGGGCGGCGGGCGGCACATGGGCGGTGACGTCAGGCCGGGGGCGGTGGGGCCGGACGTTGCGTCACGTGTCCGGTCCGGACGGGAAGCTGGCATTAACGTTTCAGGGCCTCCGATTTTAAATTTTGAAGGTTGAATTTGCATTACGGCATGTATAATCTTTGAGACAGTTTGTCTGCAAGCATTCTTATGTCGCTAAAAGGCATTTCTATAGGCGGTCGTATAATGAAATTATCTCTAAAGCTGTCTACACAAGATAATTTAATAGTTGCATAAAGTTTAAAAACTGAGGTTATTAAAGGGCTATAAATTTAAAACAAAAAATTTAAAATTTAAAACAAAAATAGATTATAAAAATTTTAAAAATAAAAATTTTAAATTTTTGAAATTTATATGGCAAGTGTGGTCTAGTTTTGTTTAAAAAAATGTCAAAAACCCATTTTTGAAATCAGTTTGTTAATCGGAGGTACTAATCAAAAGATATATCAAATAAGGAATTAAAAAATGAGATAAACAGTGGCGTGCTGCATGCATGCGAACAGCAAAACGTTGTGTGACCTCTTAGCGACCCCTTGGCGCCGTCGCTTGCATTAGCGTCGACTCTCTCCTCTCTCTTGTTTCTCTCTCTTCCACCTTAGCAAAAGCATGACATGGCATTTTTTAGAGACAGCTTAGAGACAGCTGAGTTGGAGCATTGTACATGCTCTTAGCTAGCGAAAGCGTCTCGCGTGCATGCGTGGCAAGAGATTTGTCTCAAAACGACCATCATATATTCGTATCAATATCTCAAATGGATCTGTAGCCTGTGACGGGATATTCTTACTTGGATTCAATTAAAATATGTTTGAAGTTTCTAAATTCAATGAAAAGTTATTGAGCTAAAGTTATTGTGCAAGAGACCGAATGATTAAGCTTATTCAACTTTAAACATGTTGCGAATCTTCAAAATCGATGGGTTGCATATGATCAAAATCGATTATTTGCGTATAAATATGACTCACCAATGGTTTATATATATATAGTCGTCTCATATTGACATGATGCTTTTGTATAATTCATCTCTAGCCACAGCAATATCAATATGACCTCGTTATAGCTGTGCATGTTTTTTTTTTTCATTTTTTCAATTACTGTCTATATGGAATGGATGTTTCGATGCAATCGAACGCCTTTTCCCATGCGGCAACCTACACTCTTTCGCTAGCATTCACATATTTCTAAGTTCTCACATATGTGTTCTCTCTCAACCATCCACAACCTGTGACATCCTAATAAATATTAGAATGTCCCAAGTTTCATTTCAAAAGAAAAACTAGGTAAAATAATTTCTATTGTTTTTCTATATGAAAATCCCTAAATTTTCAAACAATTATTTACAAATAAGAATTTGCTTTATTAATTATTTTCATTATGATTTACAATTTAGGAAAAATTCCAAACTTTATGATTTCAGATACAAAGTTTCTCTCCTCACTTTTATTCGTTCCTCGGTTGGAACTCTAATCTTCTCTCTCTCGACTGAAAACTAGCTCGACCAGAATCCTAATTCCCTAGTCGAATCGGCCATCCATCCCCTCCCTCTTCCGAAACCCTAAACTCTAGGTCAAGTCCACCTTCCTCTCCCTCACCCGAAACCCCAGTTTCGGTTGACCTCCGTCATAACCCTCACTTGTCGAATGTCCGGTCCTCTCGACCGACGAATCCTGAAACCCTAATCTTTCTCGGCCATACCCGAACGTTTGTCCCGATCAAAACCCTGGCATCCTCCAATACAGACCCCTTTCCCCTCCTCTCCTCAATTTTAACCCGACCTGACCTCCTTTGAAACATCTCCCGACAGAAACCCTAATATCGACCGACCTCCTTTGCGACTCTGACCGGTTGAACGTTCGTTCCCCTCAACCAACGAACCTCGAAACCCTAACCCGGTCGATTCCCGTTGTAACTCTCTCAACCAAAACCCTATCATGGTCAACCCGACCTGTCTCTCGATCAAAACCCTAATCGGTCGACGTCCTCCAAAACCCTAATTCCGACTTTGAAACCTTCTCGACCAAACCCAAATCCTTCGGAGTCCCTCGCCAGTTGTACCTGCAGCAATCACCAAAAGCCCGAACCCAAATTCTCCAAACCCAATTCCAATTCCAACCGGCGAAAGCCCATCACAAACCCAAGCCCAAATTTGTCCCTAAGCCCAATTCCAAATTACCTCTAATCTCTGGTCAACATATAAATGTCCAGTAAAAACCCTAGCCGATGCCATCTCCACCCCTAGTCATTGTTACGCCCAAGGAACCGTGCAGCGCCCATTGAGAGCCCCAGTGAAGCCCCCTGTCCTTCCCTACTGCTGTTGCCTTGTGTCATTGCCAGCGCCCAGCCCGGATGCCGCCATGTTCCCGTCTCGCCGCCGCCCCCCCCCTGCCTATGGAGCCGCGCCGCCTTGCTTGCCTTGCCTGGCCCTAGGCCGAAACTAGCCGAGCCACCCCGCAGCACCCTTACCAGCCCCAGACACCGCCGCCCTCGTGGGGGAGCGATCAGCTGAGCCACCGACACGGAGCCTCCCACGCCGGAGCCATGGCCGCCGCCCTCATTCCTCTCCATCTCCCCATGGCCCTCTCTCCCTTCTCCTCCCTTTATCTCTCTCTGTTGAGTATGGCTGCGTGAGGGGAGAGGAGGAAAAGGGGAATTTTCCCTTCTGATTTTCATCCACAGACAACACTATTCTTCATGAACAGTGACTCTTCGTCTTTTTATTTCTACCAAACCGTAAGTCCAAATCTGTTCAAACCAATTTTGTTAGTCTTAGTTTGATCTATTTTACCGAATAGATTTATTTCATGATTTTGTGAATTATATGTGTTGCTATTTATTTATCCATGTCTCGTTTTGCGTGTAGATTGTATCGGTAATTTTATCGGAGTCGTGAGTGTCGATAAATTCTCGGAAGATTGTCCAGATCAAGACTTAGGTCAGGATGTCGTCAGCGGTGGCATCGGAGCCGGAAACCCTAACGGATTCACGGAGGATCGTCAAGACTCTGTCGTTGGACCAAGATGTCATTAGAGACGCTGGAGCCGGGATGCCGACAACCTCCTGGGAAGACATGGAGGCGTGGAATTCGGACCGAGACGTCACCACGAACAAGGTGGATCATTAACGTCGATGATTTCTCGAGAAGCGTGCGAGGCCTATCGCTGCCAGGCAAGCACTAGTTGTTTGCATATTCCTGTCCTATGTTTACTAACCCGTCCGTCCAAAAGTATGTGCTCTCTTGGCTATGATTTAGGGCAACAGTTTTGGATGGAGGGAGCATATCGTCTACTTTTCGTATTTCACCTTTGCATGCATATTAGAATAGTGTGTGTGCCTTATTCATGTTAGTCATCTACTAGCATGACTAGACCTCATTTGATAAACCCTTTACTGTTCCATAGCCTATCCTTTGAATAGATGTGTAGGATTGCATTGGGATTCACTATAAAATGTGCCCTTGTGAGGCGTATGCTTCGTGATGGTGTTTTTGGAAAAACCCTAAACAACTAAAACTAGTGTAGATTGTTTAGGGGAGACCCGGCAGTGATGGTTCCGGGACTGTGGTGGAGATTCGAGGGTCTCCTCTAATAAGGACACAAGCTTGTGCATTACTAGACCAAACCTTACCGTACAACCACTTGTGCCTTCGGCCCTGGCTTAGTACACTACGAAACCCACTAACCGCTGGCTCGCGACTTGTCCGGTTACGGTTCGTCACTATTGCCCTAGGGTGAGGCTCGCGACCTTACCTGAGGGGTAGGTGCGTCCCAGAGACCGAATGGCTTAAATGGGGAACGCCCCCGGGTGGTGCCTAGACGTAGAAGGCGCCCTACTGTGGCGGGCACCGGCGGGGCCGGGGAAACCATAAGAGAGGGCTGGTGAAGTGGTGGGCGTAGTAGGCTGGAACAGTCTTGTACCGTTTCTCCTAGTGGATGAGACGGGGCTTGTGGAAAAATTTGTACACACTCTGCAGAGTTAAAACTATCATGATAGCCGTGTCCACGGTCATAGACGGAGCGAGAGGTTTGCACATGTACATTCACCCTTTTTAATAATTAAACCTGACTAGAGTAGGCTGGGATTGGCCTGGTGTGATGAGGCACCCTCCTTTGATATTGGTCTGGTGTGATGATGCACCTTACTTTGATGTTCGAGATGATCGGATTAATTCATGCATTCAACAATTAAAACTTGACTACTAAAATTTGATTAATAAATAGGTCTTGGTGTAAAATAGCCAATTCCCCGATCTTTGTCATTGCATACATTTATTAAGAATTGCTTGCTGAGTAGCTGCGTACTCATTATATCTATCGCGGATAAATTTTATTATTCAGGTTGCAAGTTTGATCAGGACTTGGAGGGTCCGAACTCAGGTGTGTAGGACTAGCTGCGGGTGTCCGGGTCAATTGCTGGGATATCGTGGCTGAAGGCTGTTGCTGCTGTGATGTTCTATTTATTCGTTCTTAATATTTGGTAATATTTGTCTTATTGTAATAGCATATGATGTTACCTTGTAATACTCCGTTATTTTGACTAATAATGGAATGCCAGCGATGATAGCCGTTTGATTGTCCATCATGAGGCACTAGTCTGGACCTAGTATCAGATCATGATGTCGGATTCCCTGTGGTGACACAAGGGGTCGTGACACAACCACTCACATGTTTCTCGGGGGAAGGGAGGCGCCTTGGAAGTAGCATCTCTCGGGCCATAAGCTCTCACATCCGCTCTCCACCACGTCGGCCATGCCTCTGCATCCACAAGCCCGCACGAGCTTATGGTCACCGCTCGACCCCTCTTTAATCCACTTCTATTTTTTTCTCCCTAACTCTCTTTCCCTATCTGATTATACCCTATGCAAGGACTTATTTGGTGAATTTGGTGATCCTAGCGACCGAATTCGGCGTGCACAACATGGGGCTCGTCATATCTAGAGAAGAAGGCGACAAAAGGAGATGCACCATCATTTTTTGCATTGAAACAATATACATGTAAGTATGAAACATTTGAGTTCGCTTATTAATTAAAACATTGTTTTTGTTGTTGTGGAATATCTAACTTTGTATGTGGTGAGTCATGAATAACCAAGAAACATGAAGTTTCACCCGTTCTTTTGACATGTTCCATCAATTGTTTCATGCTAAAACAAGAACGTACACAGTAGCCGGAGATACTGGTCTAGCCTAGGCGCGAGTGAGGATCAGGAAGAAGAATAAGAAGAACACAGTAGTAAGAGATAATCGTCTAGCCTAAACGACTCTAAGTGTACCTGTACAGCACTCTTATCTACATCACAAAAAATTGACGGTTTAGATTTTTTGAAATAAAAAATCTCAAACTTTAAATATGAATATCTTTTAAACTATTTGATTAAATACATGAAAATCATACATATAGTTTTGTCTCGAAAAACACTTCGGTAATATTATATTTGTTATAAACATTATGAATAAATTGCATTGATAATGCGTAGTCAAAGTTATATTGACAGAGCTCCAATCATTCATAAAAAAGTTATATTGATGATGCCACCTCTATGCCAACACCGAATTTTGGAGAACAAAAAAAAACTATGAAAGAGTGTTGTGCCTGCGCAATCACAAGGGACCATTTTTGGCGGACCATTCATGTGGTGCCGTGCACATGCGCCGCCTTGGTCTAGCCAGGCTCAAGCTCGATGAGGCGAGGCAAGGACGCGCATAGGTTCTTCCTTTCTCTCTTTTCTATATGAGCTAATGAGAGGAGGCACATCTCACAATTTAAGTTAATGTTTGCCACCTCCAAAAAATAGTATGGCATTAAAGGTTTTGCACTTGACCTTCATACATGGTACTTTAAGATATGGCAAGCACTAGGGTCCGGACGTCCGACCTCTCGACGTCGACTGGCGTCATCAGCGTAACTTCTTGCGAATACCTCTGAAACACGGAAAATAACGGTAAAAACCTGATGAACCGTGGCAACCTAAGGACGAAACTTGAGATTTCAGAAAGTTTTCGAGAGTGAGAACCAAGTTTCTATAGTACAAATTCAAGTTTCGGTAGGCAATATCCAAAGTTTCACTGGGCAAAACTTAAGTTTCAGCACAAAAAAAGCGAAGTTTTCGAAAATCGTGAAACCCCAGGTGTCGGTGTCGGGGAATCGCGCTCCTGAAGAGCGGCAAGACCACGGACCGGCAGACTAATTTGTAGTTGGTGTGAGGCCCAACGACCACCCTTCTCAGCAGCTCGGGGCGGCGGCCAAGCCTACAGAGGGCTAAGGCCGCGCTGGCTTCCCGGACACAGGCCTGGTGCAACTTGGCGATCCGGGTACAGATCCTTCGTACGGAGGGAAGAAGAGAGGAAACGATACAAACCGTGGAGACACAAGTGATTTACCCTAGTTCAAGCCCCCACTGCCGGGTAATAGCTCTAATCCAGTCTTGTTGATTATATGGTGGAAATCAGTACAGAGGTCCCGAGACCGGGCTTGGAGGCACCAATCCCGAGCTTACAGTGGTGGTGACTAAGGACTAAAACTACTCGCTAAGGAAGCTTCGGATGCGGGTGTTGCTTGGGCTTGGGTCAGATGGAATCGGATCCCCTCGAATGTCCAGGAATCCTCCTTTTATAGGCGCGGCGGGTCGCCCGAAGCTGATGCGGCGGGCCCCACGCCGGTCTTTGCTTTAGTGGCGGGACTCTTGTCTCGTTCCGGGGCTCTGTTTGGTTCTGACTTGCGAGGAGAAAGTCGGGTCGAGTTAATCTTGAGCACGTGTTTATCTTGAAGTGCCTATTCGGGGAAGAAGCCTCTTTAGGGAGAAAGCACTTTCCCTTTATCCTCGATATAGCCCCGACCGGGTCGAGCGATCTCGCGCCACCCGTTGGGAGCGTCGCATAGCGTAACAACTATCTGCTGCCTGCCAAAGAGGGCAAACGACAAGGAAGGCTTCCCGCGTGCTCTTCCACAGGCTTGGGTCCTGGGAGACCTGATTCGTTCCGTCAAGGCGAAGAAAACAGGGTGAGGCATGACGGTTATCGCCACCTACCCACGGGTGGCGGATCACCGAGGACCTTCTCCCGGGCTAAGGGATAGCCCGGGAGGTGCATGGTGCCGCACGGTTTGACTTGGTCAAGCCCGGGGCAGCCGCTGGCGGACTGGGAGCTTCCTTTAGCATGGCTAGGAACGGCCTCTTAGACCATCCGCTTGCGCGATGGGCCGGTACGGAAATGGCCCAAGGCCGGCCTCAAGATGGGCCGTTTGCCAATCACCAACAGCCAGCCCCCAAGCCTCGAGCGGTTCGCGTGGCGAGCCGGTCTGTGGTTTAGAAAAAAATTCCCACCACGCGCGGCGCGGGAAGATTTGGCTCGGGAGCCGCGGTCTGAGCATTGAATCCGATTTGACGTAAAGGCGGAGCAGTTGCGTCTTCTTGGGCACGATCCCCACGACTCCCGCTTCGGCCGTTGCATCCTTTTAAAAGGCAGCGCTACACAGGGGGAACTTCGTACCGCATAATCATCCCCTTTGCTTCTGTCTTCATTCTCTCCCCTTGCCTCCTGTCTTCCTGCCTCCAACTTTCCGCCACCATGGTTGTTATCGGAGAGAGTGTCCTGACGATGGAGAGGATGGGGTAGCTGGAAAGGAACGGCTTCGTCAGACCGGGCTCGTGGAGGCTTCCTGGCGCGGACCCGGAGCCAAGGCCCGAGCGACGAGTGATGCGCTTCAGAGCTTCGACCATCTGCGGACTTTGCATGCCGGAATCCCAGTTCATCACGGACTTCTTTGCCTTCATGGAGCTAAGGCCGGAGAACTTGTCTCCGCAATCCTACGTCCATCTATCCATCTTCGCGTTCCTATGCGAGGGGCACTGCGGGGTGCGGCCAACGGTGAGCCTCCTTCAGCATTACTTCGAACTGAAGCCCGTCGGCCGCCGCGTGGGCAATGGCGGAGTCTTCTACTTGACCACGAGCCGAGCCCGGGGTGGCGGTCGTTCCGAGTCTGAGGTGAGAACGAAAGTCGATGGTTGGGCTCGGCGGTGGTTCTATCTCGAGCGCGGGGCTCGACCTTGGAGTATTCTTGAGCGCGGATACCCCAATTTTCCAGCGAGCGAGCCCCAACCGGAGGATCAAGTCCGAGAGGCGAGATCAAGGGGCTCGTCAAGGCGGCAGCGGGCTATGAGGTCGTTATCGGCTTCATCCGCACCGGATCGATCCATTGGGCGTCGCGGCGATGCGTTAGCGACATGGGCGGTTAGGAGGACCCAGGCCGGGACTTTCATGAAAATGCGCTACAGCCGCACCCTTATGTTTGACTTGAGTCCAGGCGTGATGTGACCGTGCGGCGCTATCACGGGACTCCGGCCGAGAGGTTGTGCGGATCGCGGGGATCTTGCTACCCTAGAACAAGACTCCTCGCGCATCACGGTTTGTGAAGGACAAACTGTCCGAGGTAAGCGCTCGGAAGGTGTTCGATTGAATTCGCAGCCGTGCGCACCCTCGAGGCCTTGACGAGTCGCACTATTTGTCCCGCAGCGGACGTGGAAGACGGTTGAGAAAACCAGTCAAGCCACGGGTTTAACCGAAGTGGACTTGCTGGCGGGAACGTCGGCGGCGTCTGGCGGGGCCCCGGCCCTGTCGCCGACGTCGAGCCGCAGGAAAAATAAGCGCCGAGTGACGCGGCGGGTTCAAAGACGGCAAGCGCAGAGACGTCTGTGAGAAGCGCGTGGCGCTGCGCAGTATGCCTCCACCTTCTGACGTGGGTCAAGTGCTAGGTGTTGAGTGGCCTTTAAGCTCAGTCTTGCGCGCGTTCAGGGCGCGGCGCCTACGAAAAAGAGGAGGACGTGCCGACCTACCCCAGCGGCGATAGCGAGGAGGTTGTCTTTGGTGTTGGGTCTGCATGCGCCGCGGCGGCGCCGTGTCGAGGGCCTACGAGGAAAGTTCTGCGGTAGAAAGAAAACGCCACGCCCACCACAAGCCACATCGGAGGGTTAGAGCGAGCTCTTCTGCGTCCTACACGGGGGTGTCTGAGGACACCGAGCTCGAGCCGCCGTAAGTCTCCGGGCGGCGCCATTACTCTTTTTAATGTCGATCGCCGCTCTTTGTTGCGGGCGTGGCGCCAAAGTGGCGGACTACGTGTTGCCTCCTCCGCCGAGACCGTGGCGGCCAGAGGACGAACCGATAGAGTCTAGAGGAGGGTGTCTCTGCCGCGAAGTTAGAAATTTCGGTGTGGCGAAGGATGAAACAGTCGAACCTAGGAGAGATGCGCTCGAGAGGCGCAGACTAGAGCCGTCGGTTTGGAGAAGTTGAAGGGCAAGAACCGGCCCGGTCCGGGAGGACCAACGCATTGCCTACCGATGGCGGTCTTGGGCGCTTCGAAGGGTCGCGAAGCGGTAAAGGTCATCTTGGCGACTACCTGCGTGGATCACACCCTACGCGTTGAAGGCGCCGGCGCATGGGTGGTGTGTCGACCGCGGGGATCGCGAACCACTTCAAAACTCCGGTCGAAGCGCTTCGCCGCTGACCGGCGGATACTCTTGGTCAATGGATCTGGCCAGTTCGCGTGCTCACACCGGACGGATGGACAAGTGTAGTGATGCCTAAGCGTGGCTCCGCTAAGCGTCTGCGGCCGGATGTCCGCTACTCCCGAATGGGTGGAAGCGGCGAGATCTTGCCGGTCATAAGGGCGGCGAGCGGGCTGCCACGTCCAAGATATACCCCATTCCGGGCTGGGCGATCCGGCCGAAGCTCGCGGCGCTCAAAATTGTCGGCGGACGAGCTAAAAACTGCGCTGGTGGGGGCCCACGCTCGGCTTAGCAAGGCTGAATTGACCCATGAACAAACGATCTGGCGAAGGCGAGCTAAGCGGCCAAGCCGGAGGACGCCGAGAAGCGGGCGGCCGCGGTTGGGACGTCGGCCTTGCTTTCGGCCAGCGCCGCCCGGCACCACGAGTTCCGCGCCATTGTAGGAGGACGGCGAGGAGTCATTGGCTGCCCTCCTTGCCTTCTGAGAGGTCCTCGACCGTGGTCTTAGGCGAAATGTGCGTGGAGCCGTTGGAGGCGAGGCGAAGAGCATGCGTTCAAACCAAGAAGGTAGCATCCTTGACCCAGCAGCTACGGCAAATCTGAATTTTTCGCTTTTGATTTGGTTCCTGCCTCAACTTTATCGCTTATCGGCACACGTCCTCGTGATGGAAGCGATGGGAGGCCGTCCGGATGACGACGCGGTGAAGATCGGCGTCTCTCGGCCAAGCTAAGCGCAAGCCCGAGCCCGAACAAAGCGTCGGAAGGGCTAACCGCCTTAGTCGAGGCTCGTGCGCGCGCGTGTCACCGAGCTAAAGCCGCTAAGATTAAGCGCAGGAGAAGGAGCGAGAAAACATGGCGAGGCTTACTCGAGCTTAGGAAATCTTGCGTTCTGTGGCCAGGGCGAAGTCGTGGCGGTCGAAGCCACGAAGAAAGCGATGAGGCGCTTCGGCTGAAGCGAGGTCAAGCTGCGCCGGGAACAAAATGATATGGCCTTGCGAGCCATAGAGTTGCTTGAGCCTGAGCGCGAATCCGGGATTTAGAAATCGAGCTAGAGAGGCTTAAGCTGCAGCACGGACCATAATTTGACCCGGTCTAACCGTTCCCGGGCTCTGCGCCACACACTTTTGTATATTTTCTCTTGAACACCCGTTTAATCGGATAAATATCGTGCAACGTGTGGTGGCCGAAGGGCTTAGCCATTTCCCATTTTAGTTTATTGTGTCAAATCGCGCGCACTGTGGGCTCTGCGGTGCGGCACAGTGTTCCGCTGACAGCAGGGGTACGTTTGCTAGGCACGGATATGGAGACGAAACCGCCTGCGCCGGTTCATGCACCCGGCCTGAGCCACGCGTCAAGCCACGAAAGCATCGCTGGGCTTTGCTCGCGTTGGTGGACCAGGACCTACGGGGTAGGCCTTGACTCACGATGACTTCTCCGCGCCACCAGCGGTGGGGCGGGGCACGTGTCGTCGGGCGATTAAGCGCGGTTGGTATTTGCGAGGCAGCGCGTGCGCTCGCGTCTCTTCAGCTTCGGGTAGTGGGTTTTAATTGCCCATCCATCTCTTTCTTGCGGCGATGCTTGGGTAGCCAGCGGCCTTTGAGACGTTGCTTTCCGCCGGCCTATCATGGCGAGCGCGCGTCGCGTGACCTTTACTCCTTACTGCGCTTCGCCTTAGGATAAGCGAGAGCTCGACCCGAGCGAGGCGAGCGAGAAGGCAAAAAGGAAAGAGGGCTTGAAACCATGTCTTGAGTACAACTCCGCGGCTCTGCGGCGTTCGAGAGACTTTGTTTGCGGAACCGAACCGCCACTTCCTCCGTCGCCGCCCGATTCAGCCAGCGGGAGGAGGAGGAGGTTCTTGGCCCGTCGCCGCGCTCCGCCATCGCGAATAGCGGCCGCATTGGCGGCGCGACGCCAACTCCGTCTTAAGAGAGAGGCGGCCAAAAGCGCTGGCGGTTGCCCTCGCGGCGAAGGAGGAGGAGGCAGCGGTGGCGGCGCAGATTACCGCCGACGCCGCGTTCGCCGCTGCTCTGGCGGCGGAGGAGGAGGCTCCGGTGGAAGAGGCTGAGGCGGCGGAAGCTCCCGTGGTGGCACTGCCGCTGCTCATGGGTACCAGCATTCACCGGCGGTGGGGGCGGCACCCGGACGCGCCCGGACCGCCGGTGCCCACACCGAGTCCGCCATCCTTGTTGTCGGCGTCTTCGTCATCGTCGTCGCCGTTGGCGGAGTCTGCAGCTCCGCCAGCTCGTCGTCAGCGCTGCTGGTAGGCGTGGCGAGGTTGTAGGATTTGGGTGCCGCCGTAGGCGTAGTAGCGCGGCGCTCACTTTTGCGGTAGTCTAGGAGCCCGGCTTCCTTTTGCCTGTGAAATCCCTTTGTTCTGGTAAGATCCTCCATGTGAAATGCAGTTTCTTTTAAGTAATTTGCCCTGGTCAATCTTGTTCGTTCTTCTCTCCTATGCGAATTTGCGAATCTGAAATGCAAAAACAGAGGAACTAGATGAACAGTAACGAAGTTCTGAGTAGAACTTAGGAAATTTAAGCAAACGGATTGCTTTTAGAAAATTTATTTTTGGTGCGCCTAATCATCCGGCCCTAGGCGTGGCCAAGTCAAGTCGATCTTGGAGTTGGTAGCGGTCTAGAGACTAAGTGATTTAGAAAAAAAATTGCGAACTCCCAAATTTCGAGCCGTTAGGGTTGCGCAAAGGTCGCGAGCCTTCCAAATTAGGGACTTAGAAAAATTAAAACCCCACCCCGAAGCCGGTGGGCAGCGGCAATCGGGAACTGGCGAAGCTAAGGACTAGAAAAAAAATCTGGGCAAAAAAAGCCTTGACCTCCTAAGCTGCTGACTAAATTAGCCATCAAACAAACTGGCGTGGGCTTCTTTGTACCTTTGGGCGCGGAATTCCACATTGCGCGGAGATTCACTAGGGTGCGAGAGATCGGCTTATCCGTCGTGCAAATGCTCGAATGCTTTATCCTTAGCCTTGGGCTTTTGGCCAGGCTTGCTTGAAGCAGTCAAGACTTAGACCAGCGTGACTTCGCGAATAGGGAGGTTTTTTGAAGCGAATTGAAATGAAGGAAACTTACGACTGATTAAGCGCGAAGCGTCGCGAAGGAGATGTTCCATGAGCTAGGGAGCTCGTTCCCATCCTTGTCGACAAAGGCGTCTTGAGCCGTCTTGTATGCCGCTGACTACTTTGTACGGTCCCTCCCATTTAGGGCTAAGCTTGTTGGAGCCCGCGAGGTTCTGAATGCGTCGTAAAACCAGGTCTCCTACTTGCAGCGTCCTTGTGTGTACGTTTCGTGCCGCGTAACGACGCAGGGACTGCTTGTAGGCCGCAGCCCGGAGTAGGGATTGCTCGCGGCGCGCCTCAAGTAGGTCGAGGTCAAGCTGCCGCTCCTCGTCGTTGACCACGAAGCTGGCGAAATCAACGCGATCGGATCCTAGTCTCATTTCTGTTGGGAGGACAGCCTCCTAGCCATAGACGAGTCGGAAAGGAGTTTCTCCTGTGTCTTACCGGCCGTTGTCCGGGCCGCCTGAGGATCGCGGTAGCTCGTCGACCCAACCTTGGTGCTTTGCCTTGAGGGCGTCGAAGACCCGCTTTTTGATGCCTTGGACTAACTGTCCGTTAGCCCGCTCAGCCGCGCCGTTGCTCTGTGGGTGGGCCACAGAGGCCAGGGCGAGCTTCATTCCGATTTCTTCGCAGTAATCGTTGAACTCCCGACTTGTGAATTGGGTGCCATTGTCAGCGACGATTCTGCCGGGACACCAAATCTTGCAACGATGCTCCGGAAAAAACGTACCGCGGCAATTGCAGTGATGTTGGAGACTGGCTCGGCCTCAATCCACTTGGTGAAGGTGTCGATGGCTACGAACAAGTACGTTTTGCCACCGAGACCTTTGGGGGACGGTCCAAAGAGGTCCATGCCCCAAACCGCGAACGGCCACGCTAGTGTAATTGTTTGCAGCTCATACGCGGGCTGGTGCGTCATCCGCGCATGATACTGGCAAGCTTCGCGACGCTTAACCAAGGCTTCTGCGTCGCTCATCGCCGTGGGCCAATAGTAGCCCATGCGGAACGCTTTGCCAACGAGAGTTCTGTGTGAGGCGTGTGCGCCACAGATGCCCTCGTGAATGTCGGCTAGAAGGCACTTACCTTCTTCTTGGATAACGCACTTACAAAGCACACCATTAGCACCCCTTGATTTCGAGCCCCGTGCGGTGATAAGCTTCGGGCTCGCCTTCTTAGCCGAGAATGCTCGGCGTCCTCGGGCAATGTCCATTGCTCCAAGAATGGATGAATAAGCGTCATCCGGGAGGTGCTTTTTCGAGGAATGAGGCGATGCGGATGTCTCGGTTTGGGGGTATGAGACGTCCATTTGGCCTCCTCTCCGAAGGGAATGGAGGGTTTTAAAAGGTGCTGCACTAGCACCCCCGGCGGGGCCGGTTCTTGCGAGGATCCGAGTTTGGCGAGCTTGTCAGCCTCGCCATTCTCTTCCTGGAATGTAGCTAATTTGAAACTCGTGAAACGCTTCTCGGTTCTCACTTCCGCCGTGTCTTCGCCATCGAGTCGTCAGTTGCCTGAAACTCCTCCCTGACCTGGCGGACGACGAGCTGCGAATCCCCTTTCGCGACAAGCCGTTTAATGTCGAGCGCAGTGCATGCTCTTAGGCCCGCAATTAGGGCTTCATACTCTGCGGCGTTATTCGTGGCTGCAAAGTGTATTTGTATGATCGCCCGGACTGATGTGAACCGTCGAAGAACAGAGTCCACCGGCCTTCCTGCCCGTCTTGACCTGGAGAGCTTCTTTCTTGCTCATCCGGCCTGGTCAATTCTGCGACGAAATCAGCCAGGGCCTGGGCCTTGATCGCGGTTCGGGATACAAACTGGATGTCGAATTCACCCAGCTCGACTCCCCACTTCGCGAACCGGCCAGTGGCCTCCGGGTTTCGGAGAATGTCCTTGATTGGGTAAGTAGTCGGGACAATGATCTGGTGGGCTTGGAAATAGTGACGCAACTTGCGCGAGGCCATCAGCAAAGCATAGCATAGTTTCTGAAGGTCGGGATAGCGCTCTTTTGGCCCGGTGAGCACTTCGCTCACATAGTAGACGGGCTGTTGCTTCCCTTCTCGTTCCACTGCCAGCACCGCGCTTGCGGCGTTTGGTGTCACCGAGAGGTACAGCGGGAGAATTTCCCCGAGCTTGGGAGTAGTGAGGGGGTGGCGAGGCGAGATACTGCTTGAGCTGCAGAAACGCGGCCTCGGCTTCCTCGATCCACTCAGCTGTCGTGCTTGCGCAGAGCTTGCGTAAGAACGCCGGTCTCCAAGGCGGGAGATGAAACGGCTCAAGGCCGCCATTTTGCCCGTGAGGGACTGGATGTCCTTTACACAGGTCGGCGACCTCATCTTTTCGACGGTCTCGATCTTTTCGGGGTTCGCACCGATGCTCGTCCCGCCGATTACGTAGCCTAAGAGCATCCCGGACTTGACGCCAAAGACGTATTTCTCAGGGTTTAACTTGACCTTGTGCTGCCTCAGGTTGTCAAAGGTTTCCCGTAAGTCGGACACGTGGTCACGGGCGTCCTTACTCTTGACTACGATATCGTCAACGTAAACTTCTACGTTGCGCCCTATTTGATCAGGGAGAGTTTTTTGCATGAGACGCTGGAACGTGGCGCCCGGATTTCGAGACCGAAGGACATGGTCGATAACAAAATGTGCGAAAAGCGTTACAAAGCGGTTTCTCCTCGTCCTCTTTACACAACGCGATCTGATGGTAACCGGAGTAAGCATCCAGGAAACTCATCAAAGCTGAATCTGCCGTAGCATCAACTAGCTGATCTATGTGCAGAAGGGAAAAGTTATCCTTGGGGCAGGCGGAATTAAGGTCGCGGAGGTCGACACACATGCACCATTTGCCTTCTTTCTTCTAGACGACGACTGGGTTCGCAAGCCAATCGGAGTGCTAAACTTCGCGGATGAAGCCCGCTCGAAGCAGCTTGCCGAGCTGGTCTTGGATGATCTTGGCCTTCCAGTCGGGGACACGCCTCTGACACTGCCTTACCGGCTTCTTGTCAGGCCGGACAGCTAGCCTGTGCTCGATCACCTCTCTTGGGACACCGGGCATATCGGACGGTTCCCATACAAACGCGTCCTTGTTAGCCCGGAGGAAGGTAATGAGCTCGAGTTCCTATTGAGGCTCGAGGGTTGTCCCCACGTGGACCACCTTGGAAGGGTCTGACTCCGTGAGAACGACGGTTTTGGTGGGCTCCTGCGGCTGCAGTGCCACCCTTGGGCGCGCTGTGAAGCGCTCCTTGCTGCTGGGACCACGGGTAGGGAGCTGTCCTACCATGGCCAGCGCGGTCTCGTCGCAATCGAGTGCCGTCTTGTGGTTGCCTCGGACGGTGATGACTCCCTTTGGTGCTGGCATCTTCAGGCAATGGTAGGCGTGGTGGGAGACCGCCATAAACTTGAAAGCGGGCGCCCAAGATGGCGTTGTAGGGAGTTCTGCTTCCACCACCTCGAAGGTGATGTACTCCGTTCGGAAGTTGGCGAAGGCCGAGCGTGGCCGGGCAAGACGACCGCCTGACGGGCGAAGCGACCATCCGGGACAATCCGTGGAAGGGGCGGTGATGTCCTTGATCTTGGAGCGCGGGACTGCATGAGGCCCGGACGCGCCGTGATGATGTCCAACGAGCTTCCGCTGTCCCACGAGGACGCATCGACCACGGTATTGCCAATGGTGGGGGGCGAGTACCGCCGGGGCGTTGGGGTTTAGAAACGGCCGAAAGCGATCCGTCACCGAAAAGGTGATGGCTCGGCTGGACAAAGCGATGATTCCGCTGCGGGTTCGCCGGGAGATGTGGAGGACCTCACGGGGCGCGCCATGAGCTCGCGTCGAGAGGTGTAGGCTGACGTGCCGCCAAAGATGACGGCGACATGGCCACGGGCCTCAGGGAAGCCCTGCTCTGGCATACTGGGAGTAAGCGCCATGCCGCGCCTTCAGACGGCTTCGGGCATGGGACCGCGCGGCGGAGAAATCCTCTAATCGGCGGGCCCATATGCGGCGATTCGCGAGGTCGTGGCTGTGGCGCCGTGGAGGCGGCGAAGAGACTAGGGTCATGGAGCGGGTCCTCACCTCTTCGTTACTGCTGCTTGTGGGCGGGATGGCGGCCTTGAGAAGGCCCCCGACGCCGTGGCGTCTGCGCACCCGACTGGGAAGGTCATTCTTGCGCTGACGCTGCTGTGGCGGGCGCTGTGGCGGCGGGCGCACCGGCGGGAGACGCTGCGGTGGCGGGTGCTCGGGCTGGTCAGGCTCGACGGCGGCGATGAACTTAGCGGGCTGCTCCTGCCGCTTCTTCTTCTTCTTGTCCGCCTCGTTCTTGCTCGGGCCGTCGCTGACCTTGGCCTTCTTCTTCGCACGACCTCTCTTGCGCTCGACCGCCTCGGAGGCATTGACGTAGAGGGCAGCGATGCGGAAGAGCTCGCTCTCGGTGTTGACCGGGTGGAGCTCGAGGTCCTCGGTGTAGCGCCGATCCCTCACACCATCCTTGAAGGCCTCGATGATGGCTTCATCTGAGATGTAGGGGATTGTGTTGCGGGCTCTGACGAACCGGCACACAAAGTCCTGGAGACTTTCATCGTCTCGCTGCACCACGAGCTTGAGGTCCTTGGGGCGCCCCGAGCGGGCGTAACACCCCTGGAAACTGGTGCGGAGGGCATCCAGCTGCTGGAACCAGCTACGGATAGAGCCAGGCCGCTGGTTGAACAGCCAGGTCCGGGCCATACCCTTGAGCACTGTTGGGAAGTAGTTGACCATGACTGCTTAGTCTCCCCCATGGCTCGGACGGCGGTGGTGTAGATGGAGAGGAACTCCTCGGGGTTCTTGCTCCCGTCGAACTTCTCGATTGGTCCGGGCTTGAACCTCGGCGCCATGGCGCTTCACGGAGAGCGCGGGAGAAAGGCGGGGCATCCGGCGCGCCTTGGGCGAGGCATCCCAAGCGGGCCAAGACGGAAAACACTCCGCTGGGGCGCGTGGCGACCCTCCGTCGGAGGAGGCCGTCTGGTCTAAGCGCGATCGGCTCGCGCGGCGGCGGAACGTTCTGAGCACCGTCTGGCCGAAGCGGTTTTGGCGCCCTTGCGGTCGGACTTCGCTCCGCGCCAGATGTCCGGCGATCGCCGCCCGATCTGCTGCTCGTCTGGTCGATGCGCGGTGATGACGCCACGCCAGCGATGGCGGACAGTGTCCGCCATAGTGAAGCCGCGGGTTTTTTCAGTGTCACGGATGACCGTGGTGATGGCGCGCCCTCTGGCGGCTGCGCGCGAGTGGGTTCATCATGGTCTCCACGAGGGAGTCGACCGGTTGGCGACCTGCGAAGTGCGAGCAGCGACGTCCTCCTCGCAGATCCGTCCATGACGCGACGGACAGCATCGTTGAAGAAACCCGGCTGCGGCCACGCGCGCGCTGCTCTCTGGCCTCTCCATCTCCGGTGTCGCGTCGACCGCTGGCTGCGAACAAGCGGCCGCGACGTCGCGTGGCCGGGAAGCGTCCGGTGTTTCCAGCGGAGGTGGCAGAGTCACCTAGCAGCTCGAACTCCATCGGAGTCTCGTTGACGTGGGTGACAGAGGGGTCCAGCTCAGGGAGCGACTCCTCGGGGCGAAAATCTACCCCTTGGGCGAGAGAGGCGTCGACCTCCATCTCGTCAGCCCCGGCCTCGGTGAGGTACTCCTCCCACCAGCCGTCGTACGACGGGACCAAATCGTCTAGATCGTCGCACTCATCGAACTCGAGGTCCAGAGCCTCGTCGTTGCTCGGAATCTCAGACATGCCCGAGGGAACGGAGTGCTGAGGGCTGCTCCTGTCAAGCCCTCACGGTGGGCGCCAGCTGTCGGTGTCTGGGAATCGCGCTCCTGAAGAGCGGCGAGACCACGGACCGGCAGACGAATTTATAGTTGGTGTGAGGCCCAACGACCACCCTTCTCGGCGGCTGGGGGGCGGCCAAGCCTCTGAGAGGCTAAGGCATGGCGGCTTCCCGACACGGCCTGGTGCGACAGCGATCCGGTGCAGATCCTTCGTGCGGAGGAAAGAAGAGAGAAGCGATACAAACCGTGGAGACACAAGTGATTTACCACAGTTCGAGCCCCCTCTGGGGTAATAGCTCTACTCGATCTTGTTGATTATATGGTGGAAATCGAGAGAGGTGCCGAGACCGGGCTTGGAGGCACCGATCCCGAGCTTCTGATGGTGGTGACTAAGGACTAAAACTACTCGCTAAGGAAGCTTCGGATGCGGGTGTTGCTTGGGCTTGGGTCAGATGGAATCGGATCCCCTCGAATGTCCAGGAATCCTCCTTTTATAGGCTCGGTGGGTCGCCCGAAACTGATGCGGTGGGCCTGCCAAAGAGGGCAAACGACAAGGAAGGCTTTCCGCGTGCTCTTCCCTGGGCTGCGGGTCCCTGGGGAGACACAGTTCGTTCCAGTCAAGGCCGGAGAAAACAGGGTGAGGCATGACAGTTGTCGCCACCTACCCACGGGTAGGCGGATCACCCGAGGGACCTTCTCCCGGGCTAAGGGATAGCCCGGGAGGCGCATGGTGCCGCACGGTTTGACTTGGTCAAGCCCGGGGCAGCCGCTGGCGGACTGGGCGCTTCCTTTAGCACGGCTAGGAACGGCCTCTTGGACCATCCGCTTGCGTGATGGGCCGGTACGGAAATGGCCCAAGGCCCGCCTGAAGATGGGCCGTTTGCCAATCACCAACACCAGGTTTCGTACAACCTAACAATGAAACCTGAGATTTCAGAAAGCGTCTCGAGAGTAAGACCCAAGTTTCCATAGTGCAAAGTTCAAGTTTTGGTAGGCAAACACTCAAGTTTCTGTAGTAGAAAAGGTGCATTTTCATAGGCCATAGCCCCTAGAGTTCCAGACCGAGAAGAGAAAAGGTTCCTGACCGAGAAGATCAAGATAATGAGTGAAGATAAGAATAAGTTGAAAAAGGTTTTTGCAAAATAAAAATAATAATAATGAAATATTTTAACGGAGCTGATATTTCTTATTTTGGTTTGAAAAATGGTAGATTTAAAAGATTTATTCAACTTACCTTTAAAAACGATGTCGTCTTTTCCAACAAAATATTTACTTCAAACATTGTTGGTTTCCAAATATACCATAGTTTTATGAAAAAAAACTAAAAAGAATAAAAAATGTTTTATTATTTTTGTTATTGAAAGGAAATGAAATAAAAAGATTTGCTTTTGGTTTAACCACGAAAAGGGTGTTGTTTTGTATGTGGTTTTAGGTGTGTTATTATTGTAAATTTTTACCAATCGTATTTATTAAGCTAAAACTTCTTGTTTTAGTTTGGAAAGAGGAATCATTTACAAAGGTTTATGCAACTAATTTATATAAACATAAATGTATATACAAAAAAAATCATTTCTCTAAAATATTTGCTTTGAACAAAAATTGTTTCGAAACCTCAACACTTTACTTTCGCTGTGTAGGATTTGTTTTCTTTTGAAAAATTTCATCAAACTTCTTCTAAATGAAAAGTTTTAAAAATAAAAATAGTTATATATATATATATATAAGTTCTTCCAAAAGTTGTTTAAAAAATATATTAGAAAAGATTTAATTTACAAAAAATTTACAAAGGATTCGATTTATAAAAAGCTGCATTTTCTTTATTCTTTATATATATAAAAGCAAAATGAAAATGGCTCAAAAATAATTTGTTATTGCAAAAGGTGTTTTCTAATAAAAATAAAAGGTTATATTTAAAAAAATCATTTAAAAGAAATGATTCAAAATAAAATGTTCTTCCAAAAGTTGTTTTTAAAAAAATGCAAAAGGTTCGATTTACAAAAAAAAGAAAATGAGCTATTTAAAAAAAAGAAAAATGAAAATGGTTTAAAAATAAAATGTTCTTTCAAAGCGGTGAAAAAAAGAGATTTTATTTAGAAAAGAGCATTTTTTAAAAAAAAAATTGGAAAAGGATTCAAGAAAAAAATGTTCTTGCAAAATGGTGTTAATAAAAGCGATAATGAGATTTAATTATTACAAAGAGAGCATAAAAAATTTAAATAAAATAAAATACAAAAGATTTTATTTACAAGAAAAAAAGAGCTTTTGGTAAAAAAAATTAATTCATAAAAAAAAAGGTTCAAAATTGAATTGTTCTTCCAAGATGGTGTTTAAAAAAAATATTACAAAAGGATCCGGTTGAGAAAAATAAAAGTACATATATTTTATATATATAAAAAGAAAATGAAAATAAAATGTTATTGAAGAAAAGTGTTAAAAAAAAGGATTTGATTTTTACAAAACGACATATTAAATATAAAAAAACCATACGATGCACTCCGCGTGTTTCCGTACAAAATTTTCCCCTCGCTGTTTTAAAAATAGTTTAGAGATTCACTAAATGAAACTTAAATAATCCGTATATGTTGAGAATAAAAGAGGTGATAATACAACACTATTATAATCACTAATTTCTTTCTTGTCTATATGAAACATATTTGATTTGGTGTTAAATTGGATAAATCTTTGTACCACCCTCGGTGTGTGCAAGATAATTAAGAGCGTGTTGGATTTTATTCGTTTGGATCTTTGTATTGAATGCTGAAATTTAATTTTCAAAGCTATTTTCAAGTTAAGTTGGATGTCGCTTAGCCTCGCATCGTTTCCAATAATTTCGAAGCATGAAGAAGAAAGTAACATCGAGAAGGAAGCAACAGACAGAAAGGAAGCAGCATGCAAGAATACAAACCACTAGTGGATCAAAATTTTCTTATTATTCTCTCTGTCTTGTCTCCACATTCTTTCCTTGTTCAAAATTATTGCCTACCTATTTCTGCAGGAGGTTTAGATCGAGAAGAAGCCATAAGTAAGAAGGAAACAACGTGTAAGAGAGTCATTGGTGGATCAAGATTTCTTTCCGTCCTCTTGTCCATTCTCTATATTCTTCCTATGTTCAAAAGTAAAACTCTCTTACCTATTTCCGTTGGAAGTTTGAATCAAGGAGGAGCCGTATTCAAGAACGAAACAACGGGCAACAGTGCAAATCATTTGTGGAATAAGATTTCTTTCTATTCTCTATCTTTCTCTCTACCGTACCTCTCTTTTGTTCAATTGCTATTCTCTCTTATCTATTCTTACTTGAAGATTTGATCGAGAATACCGCCGAAGACAAAGAAACATCGGAGACCAGAGATGGCCACTCAAAAAGGTTCAAACGAAGGAAAAAAAAACATGGAGTAAAGAATTGTGAGCACATGGATGACAAGCAAATTAAAGATCATACCAAAGTTGGGACCATACCAAAATGGATACTGGATTGGAGCAACCAACAAACTCTATAAGAAAGCCCAAGAAGATAGCGTGGTTGGATGGAGAAAGAGAGTATCGTTGGCATTGGAACCAAGTAAATGGAAGCATCAAAGTGCGCAGCTAACGCGTGGTGGGTCGTAACCCATGGGCCTAGGATTTTCAAGATTCTTTCAAGATACTTCTCCGAACCGCATTGGATGAGCGAGGTTCCGTTAAGGGGGGAGGAATGCCCGTCTTACCCTTCTCCAAATCTCGAGGACGAGATTCTGTTAAGGGGGGAGGTTTTGTGACATCCTAATAAATATTAGAATGTCCCAAGTTTTCTCTAAAAATAAAAACCAAGTAAAAAGAATTTTTATCGTTTTTCTATATGAAAGTTCCTAAAATTTCAAACAATTATTTATATATAAGAATTTGTTTTAGTAATTATTTTTCATTATAATTTACAATTTATAAAAATTTTCAACTTTACGATTTCGAACACAAAACCTCTCTCCTTGGTTTATTCATTTCTCGATCGGAGCCCTAACCTTCTCTCTATCGACTGAAATCCTAGCTCGACCGGAGCCCTGGCTCTTTCCTCTCATCGTTTTCCTCTCAATCCTTCCTTGGTTAAGACCCTAATCCGGTCGATTCCCATTGTAACTCTCTCGGCCGAAACCCTATCATGGTAGACCCGACCTGTCGCTCGATCAAAACCCTAATCGGTCGCTGTCCTCCAAAACCCTAATTCCAACTTTGAAACCTTCTCGACCAAACCCAAATCGTTCGGAGTCCCTCGCCCGTTGTACCTGCATCAATCATGATGCGCACAGGGTCGGCCCGATCTTCTGATGAGAACGATACGTCGATTTGGTGTAATGACGACGCTACCAATCCACGGGATCAGCAACTGCGCAATCACAAATGTCACCACACGAGGCGATCAACCGAGCCAGGCACGATTGATCCTTGAACCTGCTAGCAATCGAGAACAAGCAAGAACAATATGATAACTGATAAATCTCACGAAAAGGGTGAGGTTTTGTTTCTCGTCACGGGGGGTCTAGTCGACACACGCGAACACGAGGAGGGACACATATGGGTCAACCAAAACACAACAAAACCTAAGCGTAAAAGAGAGGCACCGGCCTCATATATAGCGGCGGCCAGGGGGAGTGGGGCGGCCAAAACAGGGGCACCCACCAAAACCCTAAGTTACATGGGCCATAGGCCCAAAGATAAGGTGACGCAGCACCCTGAAATTGTGGCCCGTGAACTTCTTCTGTGTTTTCCTGACGCTTTGGAGCGAATCTGGAGATGGCGCTGGATCCATTGGAAAGCTTATCTCCTATGCTTTCCAACGAGTGGTCACACGCTGAAATCGGAGTTCGGGAGCCCGATTTATGCCCGTTTGAAGTTGGCGTGCTGCTGGATGGCCGAACCGGGCTGTTTGGCATCTTGGGCTTCCATGTGGGCCTTCCTTGGTGCATGGGCTGTCCTCGTGATGCATGCTTACTTCTCTGGTTCTTCGTCTTGGGCTTGAAAGGTCGGGCTTCTGGATTAGGGCCCCTTGGCGAAGATGATGGAGCAGAGTCGGCCGTCGTTGGAGCGGTCGAAGAGGAAGGAGGGGCAGCGGTCACACTGATCGTATCCACGCTGGCGATGTCCTCATCATCCTCCCCTTCTTGAATTGGAGTCGTCCTCGACTCCGTCTTATGCTCCTGCAAAAGGTTAGTGACAACAGGGGACAAAGAAACATGTGTTTCCAATGCAATATTAGGGGTGGTCACAGTTTTATCAAAAAGAACTATCTCCTTTATCTTTGTTTCGGTGTTTTGTGCATTGCAAACAATTTTATCACCCTGCTGTTCATGTTTTTGAGCTCTCTTCTGTTTATCTTTAATTATTTCAGCAGGACTCATAGGTTTCAAAACCACTTTCTTTCCATTAAACATGAAAGTATATTGATTGGTCCTACCATAGTGAATAGCATCAACATCATATAACCAAGGTCTACCTAACAAAAGTGAACATGATTCCATAGGTATGACATCACAATAGACATGATCATGGTATGAACCAATGGAGACAGGAACTCGCACAGTTTGTGTTACCTCAACCTTACCATTTGTGTTGAACCATTCCATCGAGTAAGGTTGCTGAAGTGGAGTCATGGTCAAGCCAAGCTTCTCGACCATATGTAGACTTGCAAGGTTGCTACAGTTGCCTCCGTCAATGATGACATGCACCGCATGTTCTTGTACAACAAACTTAGTTTGAAATAAATTGTTGCGTTGATTTTGACTTGCATGCTCCGGTGGTGCACTAAGTACATGTTGAGACATAAGGCTCATGTATTTGTCTGTCATTGCGGCCCTCAGGTGCACACCATCTTGTTCATTCTTGCCTGTAGGGTTAGTCGCAGGAATAGCAAGCACATTCTTATCTTTACAAAACGAAGTACGCTTACTATCCTTCTTTTCCGGTGATGCAGACTTCAATTCTTTTCTTAATGGTCTCTTCTCATCCTTGGTCGAAGGAATAGTCCCATGCTCGACCTTTCCAACTTTATGTTCCCAACTTCGCCATCTTTCCTCGAAGTCATGACTGATTTTCCGCATGTATTTCTTAATTGCTGGCGGAATGCTTGGATCATCCTCGAAGTAGTAGAGGTCATCGTTTTTTTGTGAACCTGTCATTATTAGTAGTAGACAAGAAAATACACAAAGGGGTGTATAACCTATCTACTAATAGGAGCTGAAATTGACAAGTCTTCACTCTAAAGCTCTCACCAAGCTCTTACAAGTTCTTACCCTGCAGCTTGTCAAGATCAATCAGTGGATGACGGTAATCTGCACTCAGGAGTGACAAAGCGATAGCAAGGTACTTTTCCTGTAGGTTAGTAGTATGTGGAGCTTGGACAGGCTTTAATATGTAGCAAAGAAAGTACTAAAACCACACTAGTTAAATCAAGTTGAATAAGTGTTCAAACGTCGGTACTATGCTGGTCCTAGGCTAGACCATACTAGAGACGCGAGCCTAATCACAGATGTAGTCACAGAACACAGCTGAACACCAAGATGAAGCTCTTCAAAGTTGTCTCCCCCCTTTGCTTTATTTTTAGCGCGGCTCTTTCCTTGCGTTAGCCTCTTTTCTCCTCTATTTTCTTTTTTCACTATTTTTTTTTCTGAGCACTTGCTGTCTCTCTTTATCTTTTGGGTGTATATTTCTTTTTCCAGGTATTCAACACTTAAACCACACGGGAGACATACTCATTACATGCAAAGTTGTGCAGCACAAAATACTTGCGTGATGTGTATGTAGGACTTGCTGCCACTAGAAGGAAACTAAATAATGAGGAGGTATTTGGGGTCACGGTGGTTTCCTCACGAAGTCACGATGTGGAATTTTCGGTTTGTGGGGTATCTCGGGTATGGCCGTATGGAAAGGATTGACCGGTTTTTTAGCTATGGATGGAACGAGAGGTGCGATCTGTTTTTTTTTTTTTTTTGGAAACTGATCAACTAAGGTAGGGTGGGTGTGAAACGAAGATTGGAATTGAAAAGGGATGGCTCGGATTTTTTTTTTTTTTGGGAAACTGACCCGATTCTTATGGAAACCGATATGATTTTTTCGTGGCAGACGTGAACACGATTTGAAAGATGGAAACCGAGCCGGTAGGAATTGGGGAGCTGTTTGCGGGTGTAAGATATGGGGCGATTTGATTGATGGCAGCGGCTGGAATTTTTTTTTTTTTTTTTTGAGGATGCACAAACGCACAAGAAGAAAGACGACACAAAGAACGATGTGACAAAAACGAGGCTTGAACTCGAAACTCTAAAGGACTAGACACTATGACCAGCAACGACACGATGATGCAACGACAAAATCAACAAGTAACAAAACTAGGTAGTAATAGTAAAGGAGGCTGAACAGGGCTCGGATCGATGAAAAAACACACGGTAATTTTTTTTTTTGGGCAGTTTTCTGGACTCTAGGATGAATAAAGACAGATCTAAACAAGGATAAAGGGTGTTCTCACCAGGCAACCGTCGCTCTGATACCACATGATGCGCACAGGGTCGGCCCGATCTTCTGATGAGAACGATACGTCGATTTGGTGTAATGACGACGCTACCAATCCACGGGATCAGCAACTGCGCAATCGCAAATGTCACCACATGAGGCGATCAACCGAGCCAGGCACGATTGATCCTTGAACCTGCTAGCAATCGAGAACAAGCAAGAACAAGATGATAACTGATAAAACTCACGAAAAGGGTGAGGTTCTGTTTCTCGTCACGGGTGGTCTAGTCGACACACGCGAACACGAGGAGGGACACATATGGGTCAACCAAAACACAACAAAACCTAAGCGTAAAAGAGAGGCACCGGCCTCATATATAGCGGCGGCCAGGGGGAGTGGGGCGGCCAAAACAGGGGCACCCACCAAAACCCTAAGTTACATGGGACATAGGCTCAAAGATAAGGTGACGCAGCACCCTGAAATTGTGGCCCGTGAACTTCTTCTGTGTTTTCCCGACGCTTTGGAGCGAATCTGGAGATGGCGCTGGATCCATTGGAAAGCTTATCTCCTAAGCTTTCCAACGAGTGGTCACACGCTGAAATCGGAGTTCGGGAGCCCGATTTATGCCCGTTTGAAGTTGGCGTGCTGCTGGATGGCCGAACCGGGCTGTTTGGCATCTTGGGCTTCCATGTGGGCCTTCCTTGGTGCATGGGCTGTCCTCGTGATGCGTGCTTACTTCTCTGGTTCTTCGTCTTGGGCTTGAAAGGTCGGGCTTCTGGATTAAGGCCCCTTGGCGAAGATGATGGAGCAGAGTCGGCCGTCGTTGGAGCGGTCGAAGAGGAAGGAGGGGCAGCGGTCACACTGATCGTATCCACGCTGGCGATGTCCTCATCAAATCACCAAGAGCCCAAACCCAAATTCTCCAAACCCAATTTCAAATCTGACCTGCAGAAACCCATCACATACCCAAGCCCAAATTGTGCCCTAAGCCCAATTCCATGTTCACAACCCGGCCCTCATATAAACACAGCAAAAACCCTAGCTCCTGCTACCCACTGTCGCAGCCGCCCTCACCTATACGCCGCCCCATCTCATGCCGCCCCCATCCCGCGTCGCCCAGGCAGAACCGCCCGCCCTCGCCAGCAGAGCCGCCGCCGGGAGCCATGCTTGCTGCCACGGGAGCCACTGAGCCGCCGCCTCGCCCGAAGCTCACCCGTCGCCGCCACACCGCCCCAGGCCGAGCCGTGCTGTCGTCCCTGAAGCATGCCGCCGGGGGCAACTCGTCGGAGCCGCCATCTCCCTCTCCCCCAAGGCCGCCGCCATCTTCCTCTCTCCTCCTGGATCTCTCTACCTCTCTTCCCCGTGGCCTCCTTCCTCCATTTCTCTCTTTCTCTCTCTCTGTCTCATTCAGCTTGGTTGGATGCAGATATGGAGGTTGGAACAAAGCCGATTCCCTTTTAATCCGATCGGCTGTGCACTATTTGGATGAACAGTGCGCCTTCACAATTTTGTTTCTCCTACACCGAAGGTCCGATTCACCACGAATCAATTTTCCTAGTCTCGTAATATTCTATACTATCTATCGTATTTATTTCATGATTTTACAATTTTTCTATGTTGCTGTTTATTTGTTGTTGCACCGGTTTGCGCGTAGGTCGTTCCGACATTTTTACCGATGTCGTGAGTGTCGATCGATTCCCAGAAAATTATCGAGACCTCGGAATGCACAAGGACGTCGCCGTCGGTGGTGCCGGAGTTGTAAGCCCTAACGGACTCGTGGAGGATCGTCAAGACTCGGATTCTAGCCGAGATGTCACCATTGAGGACGGTGACCCGAGAACATCGATGACTTCCTTGTGAGGCCGATCGCTACCAGGCAAGCACTAGTTGTTTGCATATTCCTGTCCTATGTTTTACTATCTTCGTCCGTCCAAAAATATGTGCTCTCTTGACTATAATTTAGGGCAACAGTCTTTGGACAGAGGGAGCCTAATCGTATTTACTTTTCGTAATTTACCTTTGCATGCATATCAGAATGGTGTGTGTGCCTTGTTCATGTTAGTCATTTACTAGCATGACAAGACCTCATTTGATAAACCTGTTACTGTTCCATAGCCTATCCTTTGAATAGATGTGTAGGATTGCATTGGGATTCACTATAAAATGTGCCCTTGTGAGGCGTATGCTTCGTGATGGTGTTTTTGGATAAACCCTAAACAATTAAAACTAGTGTAGATTGTTTAGGGGAGACCCGACAGTGATGGTTCCGGGAATATGGTGGAGATTCGAGGGTCTCCTCTAATAAGGACTCAAGCTTGTGTATTACTAGACCGAACCTTACCGTACAGCCACTTGTGCCTTCGGCCCTGGCTTAGTACACTACGAAACTCACTAACTCCTGGCTCGTAGGCTGGCCGGTTACATTTCGTCACTAATGCCCTAGGAGGAGGCTTGCAATCTCCTCTGAGGGGTAGGTGCGTTCCTGAGACCGAATGGCTTAAATGGGGAACGACCCGGGCCGGTACCGATAAGTTGAAGGGCCCCTTTTGCGGCGTGTACCGGACGGGCCGGGGAAACCTTAAGAGAGGGCTGGGGAAGTGGTGGGCGTAGTAGGCTGGAAAAGTCTTGTACCATATCTCCTAGAGGATGAGACGGGGCTTGTGGGGAAATTTGTACACACTCTGCAGAGTTAAAACTATCATGATAGCCGTGTCCACGGTTATGGGCGAGTCTGGAAAGGTTTGCACATGTAGATCCACCTTTTTAATAATTGAACCTGACTAGAGTAGGCTGGGATTAGCCTGGTGTGAGGATGCACCGTCCTTTGATGATTGGCTTGGTGTGATGATGCACCTTCCTTTGATGTTCGTAATATCGTGATGACTAGTTCAGTTCATGCATTCAACAAATAAAACTTGGTTTACTAAAACTTGACTAGTAAATAGGTCTTGGTATAAAATAGCCAATTTCCCCGATCTTTGCCATTGTATACATTTATTAAGGATTGCTTGCTGGGTAGCCGCGTACTCATTATATCTATCGCGGATAATTTTATTATTCAGGTTGCAAGTCTGATCAGGACCAGGAAGGGTCCGAACTCAGGTGTGCAGGACTATCTGCGGGTGTCCGGGTCAATCGCTTGGATATCGTCGCTGAAGGCTGTTGCTGCTCTGATGTTCTTATTATTCGTTCTTAATATTTGGTAATATCTGTTTATTGTAATAGCTTATGATACTACGTACCTTGTAAAACTCTGTTATTTTGAATAATAATGGAATGCCAGCGATGATAACCGTTTAATTGTCCATCACGAGGTACTAGTCTGGGCCTAGTATCAGATCATGGTGCCGGATTCCCTGTGGAGACACAGGGGGTCGTGACATCCAGCGGCGCAATAGCGAGCTTGACACCCCCCATGCTCCCTCATCGTCCTGGTCGTCGGCCCCCTCCAGATTTGGCGGCAGCCCTTGGAGCACGCAACAAGGAGCTCACGCGTCTTGTGCTGGTGAGGAGGACGGGCGGCACCGCCACCGCGCATGAGGAGGAGGAGGCGGGCGGCACCGCCACGGCGGAGGGAAGGAGGCGCGAGGCGTGGGAGGAGGAGGCGCGGCTCTGGACAACGGCGAGGAGGCACGGGAAGAGGCGGTGGAGGGGATGCGACGGCGAGGAGGCGCGGGAGGACGGTGCGAC
Organism: Raddia guianensis; assembly: GCA_036346415.1. Lineage (NCBI taxonomy): Eukaryota > Viridiplantae > Streptophyta > Magnoliopsida > Poales > Poaceae > Raddia > Raddia guianensis. Next base: position 35,738,404 of record CM070534.1, read on the forward strand.
GGCGAGGAAGGCGTGGGAGGAAGAGCGCAAGCGAGCGAGCGATGCAAGCGAGGAGGAGGAGCACGAGGGAGCGAGCGAGCGCGAGCGAGCGAGCGCGAGCGAGTGAAGAGTCCGGACGCGCCGGACCTCCGGGCTCAAGCGTTTCCCTTAAGATCTTCAAAAATTATCTCCAAATAAACGGGGGCCATGAATTCTAACATAAATACCACTAAACGTCGATGCTAACTTAATTAATTTAATCAAGCAACTCCTGATCTCCTCCTCCTTTAAGCACCGGCCGGCGGAAGCATGCACATGTGATTTGTACGTAGCAAAATAAATCAGTCCTTTTTACCTGGACATTTCTCTCTCGACACCATGCAGCGTGGCAACGACGTACGGCAAAGGCGCCGGAGCTGAACTGAAGTCACCGTCCGGCTAACCGGTGATCGGCCGGCTCGTGCGGCGGCGCCGGCGGTGTTGCCAGCCAGGCGGCCAGCAAGTTAGCTACGCACGCACGCACTGACGCACGTTCCTCGCGGCGGCTGACGACGTCGCCGTCGGCTCGCCGGCGGTGGGCCCTCCGGTGGGGGCACGTGGCGCGGACGGCGGCCGTTGACGTCGCTGTTCCCCGGCGCTGGGGGTGGGCGGCGCACGTCCGTGTCCGGTGTCCGTAGCTTAGCGTCGTGTAGTGGGGCGCCGTCCAATGCGCGCGACGTGAGTCACGTCGATGGATTGGTGCATGGTGATGGTGAGTGCGGTGGCGCCACCACCATGGTCGACCACGACCAGCGCGCGCCGATCGGATTTCCGGCCGCCCAGATCTTTTGCTGCGGGCGGCCGGGCGCGCGCGCGTGTGGTAGTGTCCTCCTCCTCAAATCACAGTCGCCACACAGCTCACAGCTAGCCTAGCTAAGCTCATTGATGCTGCTACGGGGACGGTGGTACGAGTGAGCACTCTCGCTCTCGCTCTCTCTGGCTGTGATGTGCCGTCCGATCTTGGTGTGAAAATCTTGGTGACGCATGCGCGCCTTAATTTGCGCCGTGAGCCGTCCGATCATGCATGCGTACGTACGCGTTCATGTACGCACGTCTTGCATGTACACGTCTTCCCACTTGTGTACCATATACTAGCGAAGGCAGCGCACGCGCCAAACGCTGCGAGCGTGGGAAAAAAATCGGAGGCGACGGCTGCGAACCGCGACCTGCGGAGTGAAGGCAGCGCTAGCTAGCCAACTCGCCGAATCACCCACGTTGGCATGAGGCTCGCCGTTTTGTGTTTTTAAAGATTAATTTCGTATGAACGGTCGGATCTCTCTGGCTGAAGCGATCGGATGGCCACAGACTGCCGGGCGACGTGGCGACGGGAGGGCAGGTGCGCAGGCGAGGGGGCGACATGGACGCAGCAGGAAGCAGCCTGTAAGGGGATTGTTATATAAAGTTGATTCTCAGCATTCTACGTACGGATCTCATAGTGTATATTAAAGATTTTCACATACAGAGATGTCATCTTGTAGAGATGGAAGACTAAGGTTTCGTTTTTTTTATCTAAACGCCGGCAAAACAGTTGAAATGATTAAATTATAAGAGCTCTTCCAGATAGTCTCCATTTCATTTGAATTGTTTTAAAGCGTTAGAACCAAACTTCGAGACATCGACAAATGGACTAAAACATCCAAAACATATGTCATTTCAAAATATAGATAAACCTTAAGCTGTGAAGCTGAAAATAACGAAGCCTAAGACCAGCGCTGCTCCTCTATGTATGCAAATTAAAGGAAAAGGTTAGGAAAAATTAATGCATGTACATGTACGCATAAAAGTATGCAACCATCTCATCTATTCCTAGAGTTTACTCAACCCTACGGCACTCTCCCTCACACCACTCTCCCTCACATGCTCTTTAAAAAAGTATCTACTATTTTTTATAAAAACAATAAAATCTTTATCCTTTCTCTCTGTCTTCTCTACTCCCTTTTGGCCTAGTCGAGCTGACATCCTAAAAGCAGCTACACTTCCAACTATCACAAAGCCCGTTATAGCCGTCGAGCAGAGTTAAGCACCCCTGACCGGCGCGGCAGCTTGCACAGGGCTAGCATAGTCGCTTAACCAGAGAGGAGAGGATGGTGGAAGAAAGATCGGTTTTGTTTTCTTTAAAATTTTTAGGTTTTTTTATATAAAAATCATGTGAGGAAGGCTGAAAACTGAACATAAATATTTAAGACTGTCTCCAACAGGCTCCCCTAAAACACCCTCTATCTTAAAATAGGGGACGGATTCTTTCCCTATGTGCTTCAACAATATTCCCTATTCCGTTCCCTAAAATAGAGATTTTCTCCATTCCCTTATATGTAGGGGTTCTCTCTCCTCCCCCTATACAATTCTCCATACAGGGAACGCTGTTGGAGATGGGAGAAATATAGGAAGAGATTTCTTTTAAGGGAACCTGTATATGAGGCTGTAGGGGATCAAATTTAGGGATTTCTGTTGGAGAGAACCCGCTACGAATCGGACAGTCGCATGTGTGCACATAGTTGCACTTTTTTTTTTCACATTTAAAGCTGCTAGCGTATATATTTACACATGTATATGCTCAATATTCGAGCTCGATCTATATGCAAGTGGTACGTACGATGTCGGCAGTTGGAGCAGAGGTCAGCAAACCATGTGAGAAAGTAAACGTAGTATCGCCACTGGGATATGCATTGGGCTGCATTGGGATGCATGCTGGCCACGTACGTCAACCATATTCTGAGATTCACTATCTACTACAGTATTTGCCTGCACAAGTACAGCGACGCCAAGATTTTATTTTATTTACTCCTTCACTGTTCAGCCCAATGTTGGACATATCACAATCATATGAGGAGTTAGCATTGATCATGTTTTTGCTGATAGTTTCTAGAAGAGGTATAAAATTTGCAAGAAACGATCGACTCACCTCCTAAGCTAAAATTTCCAAAGTAACCATCATGATATTCTTGTCTTTGTCTATGACAACTTACGACTCAGGATAATAAGCACAATTAACCAACCGTTTCGATTCTGATTTACCTTATTCAACTTCAACGTGCGCGCACATAAAAAAAAAAAACCGAAGTAAAAGTCTTCCGGAATTTTCTTATACAAAAAAGAATTGCAGCAACAGATGTGGCCGTCTCCAAGCCATACATGGCGCAGCTAGGAGTAGTGGCAGTGCTGGCCCATCTGGTTACGTATGGCTCGTTTCATTTGCTAGCTCTCCCCCTCGAAGCTAATGGCCGTAGTTTTCTTATCAGGGAGCCGGCCTTTTGCTCCCAGCACTAACTTAAAAACTAGATCGATTGCATAGAGGTGCATGGTGCCAGCATATATATGCATGCATATATATATGCGCATGTTTTGTGTCCCGCGGTGCCTCATGCTGCTAGCTAGCACAACAATCGATCATCGATCTTGGTGCTTTTATTTGCCTAGCTAGCTGCTGCTTGCTATACGTCCTAGTGTTGGATTCTCTCGTGCTGCCTCTCCTTCCGTACGTGATCCGGGTTCTGATTCTTCAGAGAATCTCCCCGGAATGTAACTAAGCATAACCAATCTCTTTTTTTATTTTTGGGAGGTAATGGGCAGATGCAGTGCCATTTCATTTAAGCGGAGATGAAAGAACTGTACATATATACAGAAAGGAGAAAAGGAGGATGGGGAGAGGTCAACCAAAGGGGATTATAGGCGAGGAGGCTGCCACCCAAGCAGCAAGATCATCCCTAATGAAAGCTACAACCACTACCAGGGAAAAAGGCTTCTCAAGCGGTTGATAAGCCCCCTACAAACGGTTTAAGCAACCGCGACTGATGCCTCGCGGAGCATCACAAGCGGTTCAGAGAACCGCTTGTAATGGAGTGTAAAAAGGCAAATAAATCTCAACCGCCTACAAACGGTTTAAGCAACCGCGACTGATGCCTCGCGGAGCATCACAAGCGGTTCAGAGAACCGCTTGTAATGGAGTGTAAAAAGGCAAATAAATATTTGGGGGAGGTGAGATTTGAACCCAGGACCTCTTGACTCACATCTCACCCAGCTAGCCAACCCACCCACGCACGTTATCTAATAGAATGGGGGGAGCTTTCCTTTTATCTATTCGAAAAATGGGCCTCTAGAAGCGGTTGGGGCTATTAAACCGCTTGTAAAGCCAAGCATCCTAAGCGGTTCGTGTTCCCAACCGCTTGTAGAGGTATAGCAGCGGTTGGGGACACAAACCGCTTAGGATTTTGGATCTTTAGAAGCGGATTGTGCCCCCAACCGTTTCTAGAGGTTATTTTCTGGCTTGAGACTGTTTTGAGGCATTAAACCGCTTGTAGAAGTTTGATTCTTTTTTTTGAACCACTTGAGAAAGCTTGTTCCCTAGTAGTGAACTTGGGAAGATGCGTCTGTTCCGCTTCTTCCAGATTTCTTAGATCACATGAATAATGATGCTATTGAGGGATCTCGCAGTAGTCTTTGGGATGATATTTTGACTGGATGTTCACCGGTCGCAAAAGCCAACTGAACTAGAGTGAGGGGGTTGGTGAGGCAAAAAGGTCTGCCAGATCACCGAGTCAAAAGTGCAGGAACCGCATGCAAAGGTGGTCAACCGTTTCTAGGGGGCCATAGAAGAAGCAACAAACTATCTAGTGTGGCCAACCTTTAATTTCCTGGCGAGGAGGTCGACAGTATTGATACAATGGTGGCTCAAAGTTCAAGCGAAGAAATTACATTTGTTGGGGGGGTGTGGGCCGATCAGATGGCGCTTGCCAGCAGGTGGGCTACTCCGCCAACCAACTGGAGATTGTAGGCCGACTTAGTGGAGTAGCGCCCTCTCATGCACTTAATTTGTGATTGTTGAAGGGTTGAAGCATATTATGTACCAGATGTACTCGTCGGTTTAAACTATTTATTTAGGTGAATTGATCGAGACATGCAGTTTGATATGGCACAAGTAAGATATTTTGTACATTTAATTTATGTGACTGGATTGTTTTATCAAACTCTAAGAGAAATGTGACCCCATGATACATGAGGCAATTTATTTCCCCAAAAGAACTAATGTGCGTTGGGTTTGAATACAACCATTTCGTTGGTCACAACAGAAAGAAGCAATATGTGTGTGGAGTTCCATGCATACTTTTGGTATGTTTCATGACTCATGCACAACTCACTTATGAAGTTTTAAGTAGGAAGGACATGAATGTTATAACTCCATTAGGCACTTTAATGCCTATATATATCACATGCATATGTGTAGACTGTAGAGCTCTATAACTTTTTTTTTTTGGGGCGATGAAGAGGGGCTATGTATGTCTCGACGTACAGTCGACACCAATCATGAATGGAATCGGAGAACAACGTATGCACGGGGCCACGGTGAATTATTGCGTGCGTTTCTGGAGGTGGAGGCTGGCGTTCGTCAGCATGCACCAGCATCACCGTCTCATTGATCACTCGTCATCTTCCTCTCGTCTCCCTCCCCCGTCTACGCGCGCACAGTGCCCCACTCATTTAGCAGCAAATGCGAATCCTGACGAAAGCATATACTATTACTCAGCGAAATAGGCTAGCAAACAAATAAAATCAATCAGGGCGCGCGCGCAAGTTGATTCGCGTGATCGATTTTAAAAGGCAAAATTGAGGCGGTGATATCACAAGGTCGCTCCCTTTGTTTTCTAATACCGAAAAAACTTCTTTATCTTATCTACCACTAAACGGTGTCCCCGTTACTCATTTCTAGCACTTCGTCACGGCAACAGTTAATTGTGTCCCATTAGTCTCACCGCCGCCGCTGCAAGCCGCCGCCGCCGCCAGCCGCCATCGCCACAGCTGCAAAGTAGCAAACCACCGTTGCCGCCGCCGCCTGTGGGGAGACAGAGAACCAGGAGAGAGAATGAGAGGGAGAGGGAGAGAGAGACAGAGGCGGCTGCCGGATGGGGGAGAGAGAGGGAGGAGAGGAGGAAGAAGTGAGGGAAGAGGAGAGGAGAAAGAAGAGAGAAGTGGAGGCGGCGGCAGTAGTGGCGGCGTCGACATGAAGAGAGAGGGAGAGAGTGGAGCTCAAGAAGAGGGGACGAAGAGGGGAGAGGGAGAGGCAAAGGGAGAGAAAGAAGGAGACACTTGCAAGTGGACCCCACGTGTTAGCTAATTGAGCTAACGGCTCCATCTAACACTTGGGGTCACAAAGTGTTAGAAAGGGGTAACGAAGGTGCACCTCAATGCTAGATTGGAGAGGATGCCAATTTTAGTGCTAGATTTGAGGGAATGTCTACTTTCGATGTCATCAGCTCAATTTTCCATTTTATAAAGGAATGGAAAATCCTACTCCTGTTCGTACCTTAACCTTGAGCATTGGAATTTACAATGATGCGTGTGCACATCTTCTTCAGACTTCTGATTTGCATCAACATGCAGACATAATGATTTCTTCTGTGTTTATATATAAACCGCACACATAAATACGACAGTTGGTATCACTATCTCCAAAACAGATTTCATGATGTCTATATATAGTGTAGCGCGTCATGAAGATGTAGTGCGTAGGTTAGGGGTTTCAGATGTTATATTTAGATATTTTTTCTTTTTGACTAGAGTTGGTAATATAGGAAGCAATGACTCTGTTTGTCTACTTTATAAATTCCGTATCTTGTTGATGGAATTGGGATCCTACCCGTTATGCAAAAATGGGTAAATTCTTAGAAAAATGGGGGTACATAGCCAATTAATGGTGAAAATGGGGTACATGTGTGAGCGAATTCTTAGGAATTGATGCAATCAAAAGGGTACATGACTCACAGTTGACTACAAACCATGTGACAAATAGCGAATTAGTGATGCACATGATCACATTGATGTAGTGATTGTGTGGTTTTGTTCAAACGACTATTGTTTTAGTTACTTCATGGCTGAGATCTTTCTAATTGATTGGGTCATCAGTTTGTATTCTCTTCCTTTCAATAATAATAAAAAAGTATATCTCGGTCCTATCCCCCGATCAAAACAAACGCCTAACTTTTTTTTTCCTTTCGCATTTTTACCTTGAAATTCAATTTGAATCAAAGCCCCCCCTAGTAGAACGAGCTGGTTATATGGAAGTTTGAGCAAGCTGATACGAGCACAAGAGGCCTTACAGGTGGGCATGCCGGCACTCCGCACTCACCTCGCCAATGGCTGCTCCCCCGCCAGCGCTGTCGCCGCGTCGTCGTCGGCTAGCCACCGCCACCGCATGCATGGCAGCCTTGGGAAGAAACACCACGGATCATCCATGGCTCAGAAAGCTTCCAAGGCTCGTCAATTTTTCTTGTCATCGTGTTGTGCTGCTACTAGCTACTGTTTCCCTGTGATCGATGCATCCATCCATCCCCTGTGTTTCCTGGGCCACTCAGCAGCATGCATGCATGATCCTATATATCACTTGTGCTTGTCTCCCATGCATGTGGTTTGCGTAGGTAGAGCACGAGGTAAAATACATGTAACATTGTTCTTCCCTAAAGAAGGAAAAGAGAAACAAATGAACATGAGAGGTATTACACGCCGTTAAAATCGTCAATCCCTTCCGTACTTTCACTAAAACATCTCACAGTTACTGATTTACACGTCATTGTTTTTTCAGTTTAATTGATCCATTATATTATATCTATACCTGTTCATGCAGACGTCCTGGACTCCTGGCCTGGCCCAGCTGCAATGCTTGCTCATCGAACTGGACTTGAGATTCACTTCACAACCTGGGACAGGCCGTACTCAGGCTTTTGTTTTTGGCCCATTCAAAGTCTAGCCCGACTTTAGCCCGCCCAGTAGAAATTAGGCTTTTAATTTATTTCACGGTAATTCTTTTTTATTTATTCCCTTTTATTTAATGTGTTAATATTTTCCTTTGATTTTTTCTACCTTGACCCATAAAATGATCATGTATACCTTGTATATAGAAATGATTTTTTTGTTTAAATTGGATAAATATCTGAAAAAATCTATAGAAAAACATTGTCACCAAATACCTAATATAAATATATTTTCATCTATAAATGTCTTCAAAATTGTATAAAATTTTAATCAATATATGTAACCTAAATTTTAATCATAAAATATAAATAGGTATAGATAAATGCATAGAACATGAAATAACATTTATTTTTTGGTTTTTTAGTACCTACAAAACATAATTATCAAATACCTAGTATAAATATATTTTTATCTATAAATGTCTATACAAATTGTATAAACTTTTAATCATAAAAATATAAAATATACGTTAAAAGCATTGAATATGAAATAACACTTATTATAAGAATTTTTAATACGTACAAGACTTGCTAAAAAGAACAATATTCCATTGATACATGGCACACTATAGGATAATCCCGTGTTTTTGACGACCAAAGCTGTCTACACTAGAAGGGATGCTGTCTACCCTAATTACAGTTGGCGGGTAGCCATCGACCATAGGCCACCCCGAATAAGTCATCGACCATAAGTTTATGGTCAACGGCAAGCAGTCAACCAAATCGATGGCCTTTTCCAAGGTGTCTACCTTGATGTTGTGGATGACGGTAGTGGTCTCCGTCAGCTTAATGTCAATGGATAACAAAGTCATCAAGCATAATTTTAAAAATATGGTCGACGGCACCACATGGTCATCGACCATCAAGGGGGCCACATAGAATGTTGGCTACTCCCTTGTGGTCGACGGCCACGTGCATCCGTTGACCATACCCTCCCCCCTTATGGTCAACGACTGGGTCTATGATCGTCTATCATAAGCATGAATCAAGGAAAAAAATGTTGGAAAAATAAAAAAAATAAAAATTACACTGATATTGATGTGCTGCAGCATCTGTACCTATTAGGAAAAACCCATATGCCCCACATATACCCCATATATATTTATCATCACATTGCATACGTATCCTTATGCATCCACAAATGCATATTGCATAAGTTTTTTTTTGTTAATACATGCATCCACTGATCCACACATATCACATGCATTCATTCTTCACAATCACCCATCCACAACTCATTGTCCACACATGTAATCATGCACGCATTCACTGTCCACATATAAGATCATTGTCCACACAATGCTACCTAGTAACGTATTGGTTCGAGGCATTTCACAATTATGGGAAGGAACCGTCACCATTGACTAAAGGAGGGGGTGGTGGGGCCAGGGGGAAGACCGAAGGTTGTGCAAGCATGGAATCAACAAATGCATCTAGCTCCTCCTGCTTAGCACTATTGGTGGCATCATCGCCATGATGCACCTCTTGTGCTGGTGCAACTGACCGAGAGGCCTAAACGGTAAAGTAGACAAACTAGATGCTATAATGTGACATAAGGTGCATACTGTCGACAAAAGGTCCAGAAGGTGTTATAAGATGATAAAATGAGATAAATTACCCCATCTGGTGGTTGAGAAGGAGCATGTTGGTGATAGTAGCTGAAGGAACCTAAGGCCGAGAGGGGGGTGAATCAGACTATTTCAATTTTACTTTTATTGCACTTAGTCACTTAAGCAAGTTAAGACACACAGCTAGCGCGTGGATTCCTACACAAGTCTAGTTGGCGGAAGCAATCGATGCACAAGTGTAGGAGGCACGAAGACACTCACAGGCAGTGGATATCAAGATGCGGTTAAGTAAATAAGACAGAGAGGCGCAAACCAAGTTGTTTACCGAAGTTCGGTGCTCAACACATGAACACCTACGTCTCCGTTGAGGAAACTTCTCACACAGAGAAGTCGGGACTCTCTCGTCCCTAGCCCTCAATCCACTCGATGGTAGCTCTTCACCAACACATGGTAGGCGAGCTCCAAAACTTCACATGAATCAGCACCCTTCACACGCGAAGGACCCGAAACACCGACTTCACAAGCGAAGCCGACCTCGAGCACACCGAGGATTTAGCACATCTCCGACGCACGGAGAAGAGCACCTTGGAAAGCAAGGTGGCCGCCGACACGACGACGGGCTTTGCACACCCCGACGGACGGAGAGAAAGCACCGTGGGAAGCACGGTGACCTTCACGAAGAAGGGTTTGCTTGTGGTACGGTTGATGGAGCTTGGCGATGACGACGTCTCCCGGTAGCAAGAATCCCAAGAGCACAAAATCAGAGACACCACAACTCACTCAACCCTCATCCCACCATGGAGGATGGCAAGACAACCATGGGAGAGGGCACAAACCTTGGGGACGATGAGGAGGAGACTAGGGGATGCTCTCTTCTTCCTCACTCCTTCTCCCTCACTCTCTCTCACTCAATCTCTCAAGCACATGAACCCTAGAGCAAGGATCCATGGGGGAGAGCTCTCACACTTGGGGAATGGTGGCTAGGGTTACAAATGAGTCTCTCACCCCTCTCTCACGACCAGGAATCCCCTTATATACTCCCCACTTCGAAACCCTAGAAAATAGATCTCAGATCTAAACTCAAGCCCTAGCCGGACAACCCCCGGACAACTCCTGGACAGTCCGGACGAAGACAAGCGCTCCCTGTAGAAAATGCAATTCGAGACAGAGGAGACACAACATGGTTCGGACAGTCCGGCCGAAGGCATGCGCTCGCTGGAATTTAAACTTGCAAACCTGGGAAAACTAACACTTGGGCCGGACAGTCCGGTCTACAGGGCCAGACAGTCCGGCCGAAGGCATCGTTTCAGCAGCTTCCCAAGTCCCCAGGCTGCTGAGAGCTTCCCGAATTTATATGATTTTTTCTGTTGCTCAAATGAAAAAGTTGTCAAGATGAAAAAGATGCGCCTTGAAATTCTCTACAACCTTCATGTTTTGATATTTTTAATCCGAGCACGGGAAAACTCTGAAAAATATAAAATATCACAGATGTGCCACGGAGGCCGAACCGGGCCACTTGGGCCGGACTGTTCGGGCCCATGGGTCGGACTGTCCGGGCCCAGTTGCCCCAGCTCGGCCTGCAGCCCACAAAACCCTCTGATACTGTAGCATTGCCCGAACACATATATTTTTGAGGATTTAGAAATATTTGGCGTCAAAACTTAAGCTTCAACGGGCGGGAAGGTTCGTAGGCTTAGGCGGGAAGTTTCACGCCCACAAAGGGTTTCGGTTTTTGGATGCCTTAGTGGCTACGAAATCTCGGACACGTGGCTACCCCTTGGAATCCTCTGGACCTATCCCCAACTCTCTCGAAGACGAATGAGAATAAGAGACCGGAGATGTGTTCTGTGGGACCCTGCAGCCAGAGATTCGACGATCGGCAGGCATGATGACCCTAAACTACACACACGCAAGAAATCAAAAGAACTATGAAACAAATGTCCTTAATCTTGACGTGATTCATCTCTACAACCTAGTTGCCATCAATTAACAAAATCAAATAAGCCCCTCGGGAGCTTACTCTGACAATCTCCCCCTTTTTGGTAATTGATGACAACACCTGCAAATCTTCCTGCATAGCCATCTCAACAAGCAAATATGTGTCTGGTGTAGTGGATTAGTTCCAACCAAGCGTATATGAATATGAATGAAATGGCATAATTTCACTTGATATAGTAACTAGGCATAAGAATTGAAGTGCAGGACAATGCTAACATAAGACCTAGCTCCCCCTAGATCAATGCAAAGCAAGCAAGAGATACCAATTGAGAAAGAACGCATCCGAGCAATTCAATTCAAGCCAAGTTCTCGCATCTCACCCCTCACATGCACAATTCGCTCCCCAATCATCTCTCCCTTGGCAAAGATCAAGATTTGCAATTTTTTCTCCCCCTTTGGCATCAATGAACAACAAAGGGCATAGGGGAAGTAAGGTTTTATGAGTTTTGGGAATTATACAAAATCAGATGGCACAGATGATCCACCACATTTCATTCTCAAGCCATTCTAGGTCAACATGTCACATAGAGCAATATAAGCTGATTTGTCATGAAGTTCAAGTAATTAAGGAATTAGAGCATGATTTGGGTGAACCAAAGCCATTAGTGCGTAAATGTGCTAAAAAACAACAATAGAAATCACATTGCATGCAATTGTTTGAATTTCAAGCTCATGTTTTCTCAAATTTTTCATGTCTCAAACCTTTGGCGATGTTGCTCAACATTACACTGAAGGATTCAACATCTTGGTTATCCAAAGCTCCCCCCAAGTTCATGCCTAGTGCAATGGCAAGCCATCTCGTTGGGAAGACATTGGTGAGACATGTGTGGCTCCGTTTTGGTTGACCTTATTGGACATTTTGCATATCCCTTTTTTTAAAGTTGATGCCACGCATAGAGCTAGATATACAATTACAAGATCATTCTGACGGCGTGTTCTCCGCTCAACCACGGCGGATCACACCCCTGGTCAGATTTTCAGTCTGCTAGCCAACTCGATCAAGCTCGGTTCGATTTGAGCGTCGGGCACAACAAGGAGCGACTCGCAGATTTACCTGTGTTCGGACCCCTCGGGTAATAGTCCTACTCCTCCGAGCCTTAGCTCTTTTCTCGATTGTGGTTGAATGGGATGTGTTTACAGAGTGTTTCAAATGCACGAATGCTAGTGCATCGCATTCTCTCCCTCTCTCTCCTCTCCTTTTATATAAGCTTTGGGTCAAGGAGAGAGCCGAGGGGGTAGGCAAGATGAGACTCTCAAGATAATCGACAAGACACGACAGAAGAGACGAAAACGTGTCGCTGCCCATACTGCATGGCGCCGCCGCCTCGCGTGCCGCAAGTGGCCTCGACCAGACAATCCACCGGTGAGTCTGCGGGTGGGGCCTCTGCTCCTCCCGACACGGCACCTCCTCAAGCAAACCTTCTCTCTGCGGTCAATTCTTCTGCGCACAGTGGATGTACCGCCAGACTGCAAGGGCCATCAGAAGCGTAATCATTTCTTCACCGCCTATCCGCTGCGTGATGTCTCATTAAATGCGCTTCGTTCTTCGCGAGGGGAGCCTTCGTCCAAGACTCCTTCGCAATGCTCTCGCCGCTGGCCCCACCTGACGTGTGGGACCCTTGCTCGGTCTTCGAGGGGCTCGCCCACGCACCCGCCTCGGCGCGTGGGGCCCTCGCCTCGTCTCGAGAGGCACGCCCACGCCACTGGGCCCGATCGCCTCTTGGACGATGGGGCCCTCTTGGCCTCTGAGGGGCTCGCCACGCCACTGGGCTCGATCGCCCACCGACGCGTGGGACCCTCTTGGCCTTCTCAGGACTCTTTGTACCCCGGTATTTATTACACCGACACATTCAATGAAGTTTGAGCAACACAGAGGCAATAAGAGTTTTGAGTTTTGCCTAGCACATGCTCCAAGCGACAGTTTGCATAGTGAATTAGAATTAAGCATGTATTGGGCTAAGTGACAGTATTCCTGAGAGTAAGCTATTCAAATCATATAATTTCACAAAAGTGCACAATTTGAACTAAGTATAACAACCAAAACTCAGTTAACTGTCTCAAATGTTAAGTTTTGCCAGGTTCACACACATAGCCCCACGACTATCTCAGATCACATTTGACCTATCTAGTATGTTCAGCTCATTTCTTAATTTGCAAAATCGTACCTCATCCAGTGGCTTGGTGAAGATATCAGCAAGCTGATCCTCCTTCCGCACAGATCCAATCACAACGTCGCCCTTCATCACATGATCTCTAAGAAAGTGATGTCGGACGTCTATGTGTTTGGTGCGCGAATGTTGGACTGGATTGCTGGCTATCTTAACAGCACTCTCATTATCACACAGAAGAGGTACATGATCAAGTTTTACGCCAAAGTCATATAAGGATTGTGTCAAGAATAGGATTTGAGCACGCCTACTCCTATTGTTATGTACTCGACCTCGCAGAGATAGCGCCACGAGTTCTGCTTTTTGAAACCCGCGACACAAGACATCTACCGAGAAGGTGACAGGCCCCTGAAGTGCTCTTGCGATCAATCTTGCATCCGGCATAATCTGAGTCAGAATAGCCAATGAGCTCAAATCGCGCACCCTTAGGGAACCAGAGACCTATACTACGAGTGAATTTTAGATATCTAAAAATCCTTTTGACAGCTTTCAAATGCATTTCTCTAGGGGATGCTTGGTACCTAGCGCACATGCACACACTAAACATGATATCCGGTCTAAATGCTGTCAAGTAAAGCAATGCACCAATCATGGAACGGTATAGCTTGGGATCAACAGGATTACCTTCTGTGTCGAGGTCGAGGTGGCCGCTTGTGCTCATCGGTGTCCGGAGTGGCTTGCATCCGTCCATGTCGAAGCGCTTGAGGAGGTCTAGAGTGTACTTCTCTTGACTTATGAATGTCCCAGTCTTGAGTTGTTTAATTTGGAAACCCAAGAAGTAGTTCAGCTCACCCATCATCGACATCTCGAACTCTGCAGCCATCATCTCGCTAAAGTCTTGTACCATCTTCTCACTTGAGCTTCCAAAGATGATATCGTCAACATAGACTTGGCATAGGAACAAATGCCCACCATCCACCTTGGTGAAGAGTGTAGAATCCACTCTCCCAACACTGAATCCCTTGGAAATGAGGAAGTCTCTAAGTCGCTCATACAAGCCCTAGGAGCTTGCTTTAACCCATACAGAGCCTTAGACAACTTGTACACATGATCGGGATGCTTTGGGTCTTCAAATCCTAGAGGTTGCTCAACATAGACCAGCTTCTCAATATAGCCATTCAAGAAGGCGCTCTTAACATCCATTTGTTTCAAAGTGATGTTGTGATAAGTGGAGAATGCAATAAGCAGCTTAATCGCATCATGTCTGGCCACAGGTGCATAAGTGTCTCCACAATCCACACCCTCAACCTGAGTGAAACCCTAAGCCACAAGTCTTGCCTTGTTTCTGACAACCAATCCAAATTCATCTGTCTTGTTCTTAAATACCCACTTTGTGCCAATCACATTACAATCTTTGGGTCGTTCCACAAGTGTCCAGACTTTGTTTCTCTCAAAATTGTTTAGCTCCTCATGCATGGCATTGATCCAGTCAGGGTCAGCCAATGCCTCTTCCATCTTCTTTGGCTCCAATTCAGGCACAAAAGCATGATACTCACAGAAGTTAGCTGTCCTTGACCTTGTCTGAACACCTTAAGTCAAGTCCTCAATCACTTGCTCAGCCGGGTGATCTCGAGCAATGGAGTGATGGGTCTTGATCAACTGAGAAGGCTGTCCAACTATCTGCTCAATTGTCTCTCCATCCTGTTCACAAGCTATCTCTACCTCTGACGCTAGCTCCAAGCTTAAACTGTCCTGAGACATAGCTCCCCCTGAATCTACCACTGGCTCAGGAGTGAGAGGTGGTGGAACTGTATCAACCTCTCTTGGAGCTTCAGCTGGCCTCACATCCTCAGCTTCAATCTGTTCAGCTGCCCTTGCCAACTGTTCTTCACCAACATCATCCAAGTTCTCATGTTGCCCTTGACTCCCATTTGACTCATCAAACTTTACATCACATGATTCTTCAATCTGACCACTTGATTCATTGAACACTCTGAAAGACGACCCTCTGGCTGAGTATCCTAAGAAGATCCCACTGTCTACTCTGCTCTGAAACTTGCCCAAATGCTCCCTCTTCTTCTTGATGTAGACCTTGCATCCAAAGACCCTGAAGTAGGAGACATTGGGTCGTCTTCCCACAAGCAGCTCATATGATGTCTTCTTCAGGAGCTTGTGACGGTACAACCTATTAATGCAGTGGCAGGCTGTGTTGATTGCCTCAGCCCAGAAGACCTCAGAAGTTCCAAACTCATTGAGCATTGTCCTTGCCATCTCGATGAGTGTCATGTTCTTTCTCTCAACCACTCCATTTTGCTCAGGAGTGTAAGTGGCTGAGAACTGATGGTCAATACCTAGCTCATCACAGAAAAGCTCAACAGAAGTATTAGTAAACTCGGTTCCATTGTCATTTCTCACCTTTTTGAGGGTACAGTCAAATTTGTTTTGAGCTTTCTTTACAAATTTATTGAAAACATCCCCAGTTGGGGTTTTGTTTGGAAGAAAGATTACCCAAGTGTATTGAGAGTAATCATCAACTATGACCAAGCAGTAGAGATTACCCCCGATGCTCACATATTTTGTTACCCCAAAAAGATCAATGTGCAAGAGCTCAAGTGGTTGGGATGTAGACATAACATTCTTGGCAGGATGAGCACTTGCCACTTGTTTACCGGCTTGACATGCCGAGCAAAGCTTATCCTTCTCGAATGCCACATCTTTCACCCCAAGAACCAACTCGTTTTCAAAAAGTTTCTTTAAGTTTCTCATACCGACATGCCCAAGACGCCTATGCCAAAGCCAACCAAGTGTGACTTTGGCGGAGAGGCTCATTGAAGTTCACAAGAAACAAGTTTTCAAAACGAAAGCCTTTGAACACTATTTTTTTATTTTGATCCAGAACCAACAATCCCTCATATGAGAAGTTACAATGGAAACCGAAATCACAAATCTGAGCAACGGAAAGTAGATTGTAGTTCAGAGTGTTTACTAGTAGCACATTGTCAATTGAGAGATCCAAAGAGATTGCTACCTTTCCGGCTCCAATTACCTTGCCCTTGCTTCCATATCTAAAAGTGATCTTGGGGGGACTTGTTCCATCCTCCCCCATTGCGGTGAACAACCGAAGGTTGCCGGTCATGTGTTGGGTACACTCACTGTCAACGATCCAATGGCACCCTCCACTCCGGTAGTTCACTTGCATTAGGAAGAGATCACTTTTGTGACTCAGTGACCCACACAGGAGGTCCCCGAGGGTTAGCCTTCAAACTAGAAGCAACGGGAGCAAATCGATCAATCAAAGATTTAGACACCCAAACATGTGCCTTATGCTTATTCTTAGCCCTCAAACTAGCATATCTAGCAACCACCTTACCCTTGTCATTCATCCTAAGTAAGTAGTGGTCATACAACTCTGCATGAGCTCTTGGAAGCTTGGGTTGGGTGTGCTTGGGAGTGTTCCTAGCTTGGTCCCTCAGTGGAGCTTGTCTAGCAAAGTTTTACCTAGAAGGACCATTCCAGAAGCTAGGTGGTGGTGGAGCTTGCCAATTGTTGTATGGCATGGGAAGAGGACCATTTCAATTATTGTACCTAGAAGCATATTGCCAAGCATATTGATTCATAGGTTGCCATGTCGTGAAATTATAATGCCTAGGAGGTCCTTGCCATGTGTTGTGCATATTGTGTTTTCTAGGGTGATTGTTCCTAGTGTTCATGTTTTGAAGCCCAGAGTTATTAACATTGTTGGTGTTTCCCTTGGGCTTGTTATGAAGAGAGTTTTGCTCTTTGTTAGACACTTGAGGACCTTTCTTTTTCTTCCCCTTAAACTTCTCAGGGGTGAATCCCAAGCCGCCCTTCAGAGCCGGATTCCTTTGTTCCTCAAGTATCTGGTTAAGGACACGACTCCCCTCATAACACTTGCCAAGACCCTTGTCAAATTTCTCAAGCTTGACCTTAAGGCTAGCATTTTCTATAACAAGTTCATCACGCTTAATGCCTAGTTCCCTAGCAGCTAGTGCAAATTTGCATGAGTCAGGAGTGCACTCTACAGTAGTGGAACTAGAAGCAATCATGTCACACTTAGAGTAAGAATCAACCAAATGAACAACAGTACTAGCACAAGACCCAATCAATGCACATTCAGCAGAAACATCTGTACTAGCAAGTGTCATGGTGATAGCAGGTGTGACAGAAGCAGTAAATGGTGCAATCACAGGAGGCACAATCAAAGCAGGTGAAGCAATTAAATCATCAGTGGCATGAGCAATTGGCAAAGCATCAATAAAAGTATTCTTTTCAGTAAGCAATTTGTTTTCAGCCCTAAGCTCAAGAATAGTAGCAAGTAAGCCATCTACAGATTCATTCATGCCTTTGTTTTCCACATCAAGCAACTCTACCTTTCTAGCTAAGCTAAGTTTCTCACCATTCAAAAGATCAAATTCAGTCTCAAGAGAATCATGCTTAGCAGTGAGGACACTCAGAGACTCCTGGAGAGTAGTGGCTCTCAAATGCTCCTTTTGGAGAACATCAAGCAACTTAGCCACATTCTCTCTAGTAGTCTCTTCATCCCACTCAGAAAAAGCTTCAGAGTCAGAATCAGAAGATACCTCAGCAGATGGTCGAGCCATCAAGCACTTGGAGGCTGAAGTAGATGGTGTTGAAGCTCTCGGTGTAGAGGAAGTAGTGGAAGTAGACTCTTCTCCATCAGAATACCACACTTGCTCTTGTGGTTCAGGGACGGCCACCAAGCACTTTGTGGTGAAAGCTGGAGGCGGAGGAGTCATCTCAGCAATTGCCATGGTGGCAAGTCCTTCACCACTTGGATCCTCTTCCTCCTCAGAAGCGGCTGAGTCACTGGAACTGTCATCGGAGACCCAAGTTCCAACGAACGCCAACTTCTTTCCATTCTTGGAGGTGGCCTTGAACTCGGTTTTCTTCCAGTTCTTGTACTTCCCATCCTTGTGCTTGGCCTTATCATCATCACTATCTTGCTTACTCTTCTCCTTGCGCTTGGTCTTGTCTTTGTGAGGGCACATGGAGGCAATGTGACATTTCTCATGACACTCATAGCATCGATAGTTAGAGTGTGGATTCTTGGTTCGCCTCTTGAGGTCGAAACGCTTCCCGAACAGACCCATGATCTGCTCAAGTGCCTCAGGTGGGAAGTAACTTGATCCTTCTTGATTCTTGGAGGAGGCAGGCTTGGTCTTGGTTGGTTTGTGTCCAGTAGCCTTGAGAGCAATTGTTTTGGTTTTCTCAGCTGATGGAGTGGCTAGGGGCTCGATGATGAGCATCTCATGAGCACGAAGTTTACACAGGAGAGCACCGGGAGTCATCGTCTCAAGTTCATTGCTGTTGGAGAGAACAGTGATGATGTCCTCAGACTCTGCCTTGGAAGAATCCTCGGCATCTTCCCCGCACACATCAACATCAGGCATAGAGAGTCCGAGCCCCTTGAGCTCATTGATTATGGGGTTAAGGCGAGTGTACATAGCATTTGCATTTTTACTATGAAGCATCTCAAATTTATCAAATTGCTCCTTAACCATCACTAATCTACCCTCCTTGACAGCGACAGTACCCTCATGGATCTCAACAAGAGAATCCCAAATAGCCTTAGCAGAGATGAGGTTACTAACTCTCTCGAACACATTTCTACTCAACCCCGTGAGTATAGCATTCATGGCCTTAGCATCATTAGCCATAAGATTTTCTGAATTGGTGTGAGTGGTGCATTCTCAACACGGGTAATAGTGATGCCATTCTCAACAGCATCCCAAATATCAGCGCCAATGGAAATAAGATAGATTTTCATGCGCTTCTTCCAGAAGTCAAAGTGTAAGCCATTGAAGATCGGGATCCTATTGGCAGCTACACTATCCCCTTCGGCCATCTCTAATGCGGTGAAGCAAAACTAGAGAGCCTGGCTCTGATACCAATTGAAGGAACCTAAGGCCGAGAGGGGGGGTGAATCGGACTATTTCAATTTTACTTTTATTGCACTTAGTCACTTAAGCAAGTTAAGGCACACAGCTAGCGCGTAGATTCCTATACAAGTCTAATTGGCGGAAGCAATCGATGCACAAGTGTAGGAGGCACGAAGGCACTCACAGGCAGTGGATATCAAGATGCGGTTAAGTAGATAAGACAGAGAGGCGCAAACCGAGTTGTTTACCGAAGTTCGGTGCTCAACACATGAACACCTACGTCTCTGTTGAGGAAACTTCTCACACAGAGAAGTCGGGACACTCTCGTCCCTAACCCTCAATCCACTCGATGGTAGCTCTTCACCAACACATGGTAGGCGAGCTCCAAACCTTCACACGAATCGGCACCCTTCACACGCGAAGGACCCGAAACACCGACTTCACAAGTGAAACCGACCTCGAGCACACCGAGGATTTAGCACATCTCCGACGCACGGAGAAGAGCACCTTGAGAAGCAAGGTGGCCGCCGACACGACGATGGGCTTTGCACACCCCGACGGACGGAGAGGAAGCACCGTGGGAAGCACGGTGACCTTCACGAAGAAGGGTTTGATTGTGGTACGGTCGATGAAGCTTGGCGATGACGACGTCTCCCGGTAGCAAGAATCCTAAGAGCACAAAACCGGAGACACCACAATTCACTCAACCCTCATCCCACCATGGAGGATGGCAAAACAACCATGGGAGAGGGCACAAACCTTGGGGATGACGAGGAGGAGACTAGGGGATGCTCTCTTCTTCTTCCTCACTCCTTCTCCCTCACTCTCTCACTCAATCTCTTAAGCACATGGAACCCTAGAGCAAGGATCCATGGGGGAGAGCTCTCACACTTGGGGAATGGTGGCTAGGGTTGCAAATGAGTCTCTCACCCCTCTCTCATGACCAGGAATCCCCTTATATACTCTCCACTTCGAAACCCTAGAAAATAGATCTCAGATCTAAACTCAAGCCCTAGGTCGGACAACTCCCGGACAACTCCCGGACAGTCCGGACGAAGGCAAGCGCTCCCTGTAGAAAATGCAATTCGAGACAGAGGAGACACAACATGGTCCGGACAGTCTGGACTCCTAGGCCGGACAGTCTGGCCGAAGGCATGCGCTCGCTGGAATTTAAACCTGCAAACCTGGGAAAACTAACACTTGGGCCGGATAGTCCTGTCTGCAGGTCGGACAGTCCGCCAAGGCATCGCTTCAATGAAGATCCCAGTCCCTGTGTCGCTGAGAGCTTCCTGAATTTATATGATTTTTTCTGTTGCTCAAATGAAAAAGTTGTCAACACAAAAAGATGCGCCTTGAAATTCTCTACAACCTTCATGCTTTGATGTTTTTAATCCGAGCACGGGAAGGCTCTCAAAAATACAAAATACCACAGATGTGCCACGGAGGCACTTGGGCCGGACTGTTCGGGCCCATGGGCCGGACTGTCCGGGCCTAGTTGCCCCAGCTCGGCCTGCAGCCCACAAAACCCTCTGATACTATAACATTGCCCGAACGCATATATTTTTGAGGATTTAGAAATATTTGGCGTCAAAACTTAAGCTCAAACGGGCGGGAAGGTTCGTAGGCTTAGGCGGGAAGTTTCGGGCCCACAAAGGGTTTCGGTTTTTGGATGGCTTAGTGGCTACGAAATCTCGGACACGTGGCTACCCCTTGGAATCCTTTGGATCTATCCCCAACTCTCTCGAAGACGAATGAGAATAAGAGACCGGAGATGTGCTCTGTGGGACCCTGCAGCCAGAGATTCGATGATCGGCAGGCATGATGACCCTAGACTACACACACGCAAGAAATCAAAAGAACTATGAAACAAATGTCCTTAATCTTGACGTGATTCATCTCTACAACCTAGTTGCCATCAATTACCAAAATCAAATAAGCCCCTCGGGAGCTTGCTCTTACAGTAGCCTTGATGTGTATAAGACAGAAAGTAAGCGAACGATGGAGGTGGACGTGGAGCAATTAGAGGTCCAAAAGCCTAGAAGTACGAGTGGGGCACTTTTGGGCGAGAGGGATCCTCAGTAGGGGTGAAGTCGGAAATGTCAAGCCAGAATCTTGCATGGAGAAATATTGAATGTTGTTATTACGTAGTGACCACAAAAGTGAAATGTTCATGGGCCAACACAAATACATGGAAATCAAATTACCCCGTCTAGAGCAGCAGGAGGTCCAAAAAGCTAGAAGTACGGGTGGGGGCGTGGGGCACCTGTGGACACGATGGATCCACAGCAGGGGGGTTAAGTGAAAGAGGACGCGGTGCTACGCTGGCCAGAAAACAAAATTTTCTACCACGACCACCTAGGAAGCGAGCAAGTCAGGGATCACAGATCGTTACCCTTGGAGCACGTTAGCAACAGAAGTAGAGTGGGTGAAGCCTCCCCGCGTGCTCCAAAGCACTGTACGTAGTCGAACTCGAAGCGATACAATTCCTCCTTGTCGCGGATGTAGCCGATCCTCTCGATCAGCGTCGGCGCAGGAGCGACGACGCCTCTACGATATCAACACGTCCGGGGGTGGAACGCCGCACGTTGGTCTGCTAGCACCCGTGCGTGCGGCGGCTAGGGTTTAGAGGAGTGGGGCGTGGTGGCGGCCAGAGTTTCGTGGTGGGGAGACACTCCCATCCCACGCCCCACCTCTCCAATTTATAGAGTGCTCTAACGGGCTTTCTACTAGAGAAGCCCATTATGACTCGCACTAATGGATCTTCTTCAACAGAAACCCATTAGTGCGCAGTGGATCCAAATCCGCAGAAAACCACTAATGGATCCAATCCATTAGTAATGTTCCAACCCGTTAAGTGTGTGACCCATTAGGCTCATGTACAAGTTGGTCGCGGTCCCGAAGAAACCTTTCTCCAGACCACAAGTTAATAGCGGTACCTAGCAGCACATAGTGACCCTCGAATGCGGATGATCGAATCAGCTGAACCTCGATACACTCATATAGGATCCTTTTGCCACACGTTGCCACACGACATCAGTCAAGCTCAAGGCAAGAAGCGTGCCACCCTTGTAATAGCTTGACCCATTTACTCGTCAATGTAATGGATATAATTATGATTAACTCTTTAATCACTTTGGCATGGCCATGCACTTTCCTTATCCATCCACACCGAGGGGCCCAGAGATATTTCTCCTGTTACTAAGGAGGGGCAAATTTCATCTTGATCTCTTACACCTCACGTCATGTTTCATGGCATACCGTAAGCTACCTTTATAACTTTCTTGTTACGGTGAAGCGTTTGATAGCTCCAAAGTATACGACTACGCATGCTGAGAATCAATAAGGATCTCAGATCAAAGGACCGTATAGGCATACCACTCGAGACTAACCCTGATGGCACTTTTAAGATAACTATCTCAGCAGCGTCTCGAAGCGGGTCTATCCAACCCCATGTTCTCTAACATATGCCCACATTATTGATTTGATATCTTCATATAAATGATACATGAAACGTTACCATCAATCAATACATGTGCTGGTCAAATCATTATTGTTCTATATAATGATATGTGACCAGGGATCGTTTAGAATAATGTCATATTGACAATGTGTTTCATAATTAAGTCGTACTTAATGAACAAAGCAATGACATTTATTCTGGGAACTCATAGGTACATGAACATATACGTATGATACAATCATCTCACATGATCGCTGTAGGGCATATCACCAACATTAAGTCATAGTAGCCAAGCCTGAAACCTGCAAGGAGCAATATCAAATGTAGTATATGTGGTAATATCACACGTGCGAACTAGATAATTGTGCTAAAATAAATTTATGGAGATCGAATTACCCTTTCTGGAGAGTTGAAGTACAAAGCTCCATATGGTGGAAGGTAGAACTACATTGTTCACCACAAAAATGTACGTTAGTCCAATTATGATAATAAAAGCTGAGACATTTCAGAAAATTGAAATCCTACTGATATCCAACATTTCGTTTTGAATCAAGTTTGGATAGAAGAGCATGGTGAGCATTTGCCTCTTCCTCTTGCTTACTAGTTGATTCCTGAACCTTCTGAAGCAAGACAAGGTTCTGCTCCTCCACCACATGCTACCTCAGGGAAGTGCTCAGAGCCGACGTCCTCCGAGCTGCCCTCACCTCAGACGTGTACTTAGAAGAGCATGGGTAGTCGAACACCAAACGACCGTGAGCCCTCCCGCTCATATAGGAGTGTATCACTGTCGTGTCCTAGGGTGACTGCGTAGGAGTGCAGTCCGGTCCGTACCTCAATCATTGCCTCCACGTAGTGATCTTGCAAAAAAGCCATTTCATTATTAGTGATCAAAGCTATATAATTATGATTAAATTTGTACGAGTATAGTTCAAAATTGATTTTTTATAATCCAAATATTGTTACACTTTCTAGCATTTTTTACGAGATTTTCGATTATTCTTCTCAATACTCTTAAAATTACTTTTTAATAAATTTTTTTTGGCTCTCCAAGCCTTTCTCAAAACGGTACAATTGCCTTATTAATTAGCCTTTCCCACTATGTGGTACGACTTTTTCTTCCCTCCACGTCACCATCTTCTTCCACCTGTTCTTACTACTGTTAATGAAAGCTAATCCCGTTCCATATCTTCTTGCTAATTCGGTACTTCCGTTTCGGCGAGCCCTCGCCTTCCCGCTGCGTTTCCCGTTGAAAACTCAGGCTCAACGGAGATGGGCCAGGCCGAACACTCACACGAACTTAATTTTCCGAAAACAAATACATGGGCCTCATAGTAGGATGGATCATTAGGCTGGAGCCCATAGAATGACCAGTGTGGAATAGCGGTTCGCACCACTTTCCACTTGGCGTTTGTTGGGCTTGGGCCGCAACTTTGTTTCATGATACCGCTATTCCATTTTGTTCCGACGAAGCAAGACCTTTTTTTTTTTTATCAAGGCTCAAAGCCATAATTTATTTGCTTACATCCCCAACAACCCCTTTATACCACCCTATAAAACACTATTTACAGAGACATGAATAGTGTTTTACAGGGTGGTTTAGAGGGGGCTGTTGGGCATGCTTAGTTTGGGGCTTTGGGCACCTAATAAAATCGACCGAGAAAACGATAAAAAATTATCTGGATGTTATTCTCAGATATTTTATTGCAATTATTTGATTATCTTTTCAAACATGTTGACTTTTCATGTTCATTTCTCAAAAAAAAAAAAATCAAAGTTTGAAGGTAAATTTTCTTAAACGCGGATGCAATTATCAGTTTTTCTTCTCATTCCACTTTTATAGGTAAGTTTACTTTCAAAAAACAATCAAAATGCGGTGTATGAGAAAGTTAACTTTGTGTTTACCTTTCAAAAAATGAGCATAAGAGTCAGCTTTATAAGAGAATTTAAAAACTCTGTATGAGAAAATTATCTATAAAAATGTACAGTCGTCTCTATTATTTTATATGTTGTATATAACGTTGTTTGTAGGTGACATAGCAATATTTGGAGAGCTGTCATCTCAGCCATTGTCCGTGCCCTAGCATGTGGGTAGGTGGGTTGAGATGAAAATTAATTAACTCTGATCACACGTGATGGGCCAGCTGGTTATATCACCAGCACGCGTAAACTATCAAAGCAAATCTGAAATCCCCACCGCACATCGAGTTGCCGATCGATTGTCATCCGCATGATTATTTGTTGCACTAAAATTGACGAAACAAATTTTTAAGAGGAAAAAAATTTGCATCGGTATATTTTTAAAAAATGGAATAGAAGATACAGTAAGCTACATAATTTTTTTTTGAAAGAGAGACGGGAGAACTGCCGTTCACAGGTTTTTTCTTTTATTTTCTCCTACTGGTAAGCTACAGAAATTCGTGATGTGTCATGTCTCATCGGTTACATCTCTCGATTTAGGTGATGAAATTCCAGTTTTCTCGATCCCTACGGTAGCATAGTTACATATTTTCTATGTCCCACAGAGAGTGCATTTCTAACATTTAATATTTGTCGCACAAAAAATGCATTTGTAACTTTTGAACTATCTCACTTTTGAACTATCTAAATGGGTCCATTTGATTGATTAATTGTTTTTTTTTCTCTTTTTATGGTGCATGCACATTTAATTGACTTTTTTCCCTTTGCAAAGTGCATGCACATGTAATTACATGATTTTTTTCTTTACAAGGTGCATGCCTACGGTTGTTAACATTTTTAATTAGAAGCAGTTAGGTCATTTCTGATGGCTACTAAGAGCATCCCCAGCTCTCTCCCTGTCACCGGTGGCCGGCATCATGAGAGCGCGCGTGTGCGCGGCAAAAAATTTTGAACGCGCACACTACCGGGGCTGGGCGGGCGGCTGGGCGGGTGATTATGTGCTTGATGCGGGCGGGTGACGGGGGAGAGTTGGGGATGCTCTAATATGTCAAAAAAATCCTAAAAATACACTTTTTGAGGATGGAGGGAGTATGTGCTCAACACTGCGGATCATACACATGCAGCAGTATTTCCTTAATTAATTTAACTGAGAAAACTACTCCCTCGGGGTGAGGGATAATAGCTTGGGAAAACCTAGCTCGCGCGCAAGAAATGACACCGCTTACTTAATTACTGTAATAATAGAAAGACAGGACAAGACAAGCTAGCATCGGGCGATGTTAATCAAAGCAAAATCCAATCCCATCTTATCCAGGTTGCTCTCGTCGAATCGTTTTTAGAGCATATACAATGCTCCAACTCAACAGTCTATAGGCTGTCTCTAAAACCTGCCATGTCATAGTTTTGGTGATGTGGATGAGAGAGAATCAGGAGAGAGAGGAGAGCCGGCGCTCTACCAAGCGACGGTGCCAGCCGACGCTAGCAGCAGCCTGGTGATTTATTTTCCTGTGGCATGCATGCAGCACGGCCATGCAATTTTTTCACTAATCTTTTATTTGCTATATCTTCTTATTAATATATCTGATTACCGAACCGATTTCAAAAATGGATTTCTCACATTTTTTCGAACAAAACTAGACCACACTTGACATATAAATTTCAAAAAATTAAAATTTTTTGTTTTTAAATTTTTGATTATTTTTGATTTGTTTTAAATTTTGACAGACAATTTCTAAAGACAAATTGTATGATGACCGCCTATATACCGTCTTTTAGGTGACATTAAGAATCTTTAGAGACAGCAGCTGTCTCTAGCATTGTACATACCCTTAATCTTCTAACCCGACATTTATAAGCTGTCCCTTTCCCAGCGATGGAGGCTGTCAAGACTCAAGGCGAGATCATGCCAAAAACAAAAAAACAAAAAGAAACAGTCTAGTCACGTGGGCCAGCGCGTTGACTTTTACGTTTTGACCCCGGGCCGATTGCGCCTTTCCGTCATGCTGCTAAAAGTTAATTAGAGGGACCTACCGTATTTTATGCATTAATGCATGTGTGCACCTTTGGCTTGCCGTCCCATCCCATACGTGTGTAGACGTACGTGCCGTGTGCAATGTTATGTTACTACTGCCTCTGATCACAAAAAGAAAGCACGGCTTTGACCATCCGTCTTATTTAAAAAAGTTATGTAAATATTATTTATTTTATTATGTTTTGTTTTATTATTAAATGTATTTTAAGTATGATTTATATTTTTACATATTTGAACTAAATTTTTAAATAAGACGAATAATTAAAAAAGCGTCATCAAAAGTCAACAAATGACTTTTTTTTAATGGGAGGAGATTATTTTACTTCATTGCTCTTAGACAACGCTCAAAGGGATCGAAGATGTTGGATAAAACACAAAGTAAACTGCAGTACTACACCGTGCATAGTTAAAATTGTTTTGCGTTTTTACTTTTTTTTAACTTGGATGAAAAACTCCTAAAATCAAATATTTAACAATACAAAATTGCATTGTTGTTTTGATTAGATTCAAAAGTAGTATACAATTGACGGTTCACTAATGTTTGACTTGCCACATCACCTATCCAACAGAGGCCTCTGCCACCTCTCTCTCTTCCACTTCACCTCACCCTCTCTTCCAAGGGAGCTCCGCTTGTGCCCAATTTCGCATATGCTGCATAGGCCGTAGGTCGTGCAGTTACGCAACCTTACCCCTCCGAGTTGAGCAGTTGTTGCCGTTGCGTCGTTGTCGCTGATGGCATATGCAATAATCCTCGTCATTCACCTCAATACCAATGCAGTGGTCTTTGTTGTGGCAACCTGTGTATGTATCATAAGCTAATAGTCTTGCAAGACCATTAACTCATGATAACTATGCTAATTTGGATGCATTAAGCCAATAATCAACCAGGAGGATGACAATTGACAATTCGACTATACATCACAGCAGGATGTTGCAACATAACAATAATTAGAGCCTCAAGTTCTTTTATTACAAACTAAATTCATACAAGACTATGTTTTGCGTACAACATTCCCATTTCAGCTTACTACACCACCTTAGGTTACAAAATAATATAATACTACATCCAATATGTATGGCATTTCATCGATTACCATAAGATGGCTTACTACACTATACCCTCATACAAATAATAGCTATCCAATTTACCATCAATCTCCTAAAAAACGTTAGCCTCCATGACATTGATGTAACCAACATGCTCCTCTTCGATTCAACGATCTAACAAGCAGATAATATAGCAAGTGTAAATATATACCAAAGTATTCAACAAGCGTTAATAGCAAAAAAATAATAATGTAACAACATGTGGTTTTCTTAGAGCTTCTACCTTAGCCAGAAACAAGTAGGGATGGTAATGGGACCTGATTCCCGATGGAAAAATCCTCTATTAGGAGACGGGCATGAGAAGTTAACCTCGCGCGGATGTAAATGGAGAAAAAACATTCCTCGTCGGGGATGGTGGGGGCAGGAACTCGGCTGAGGACCTGAAATTAGTTTACTCTATTTAATTGTTAGGCCGCAAAAAATGTCATCTAGCCCATTGTATTTATATTTTTATATATGCATCAATCAAATCTCCAAAGCATACTCATTCTATTTTTTTCTTCTTCCTTTGACATTATTTTAGGGCAAAAAAGGTGATAAGTGTTTTTCTCTTATGTGTAATTTTTGCGGGGATGGGTCCTCGATGGGGCCGGCTCGCCAATGGGGATGTGGATGGGGAATTTTGATCCTCGAGACAGTGAACGGGGATGGGGATGAACTCCCTGACGGGGAATGTCTCCGTTGTCACCCCTAGAAACAACTGCCCACCCGATAAAATATTTTATTTAAAGAGTTGGTTGCTTTTAGATTGTTAGATACCTACTATCACTCGTATGTGAGATGGATATAAATCTCGTAGTCCGCCCTCCAAGAGACTGGCTGAAACACCCCAACCCATCTGGGCTTGGAATATTACTAACTTTACACAAAATTACAAATTTTGACAGCATCTCCCCTTAAACTACTCTAATCCACACATAACAATTATCAACCAAATGCACAATTATTATCATCCAACAATATCAAGAACATAATCGACGACATCACAACCCATTCATGTGTCCATACCAACAGAAAGCCAACACCAATTACTGGTTCACTAATTACCTTTAACGACGGCGACGAAGTCATTAATTAATGAACAAACCAATTAACCAATGAACAGAATAAACATCCTTCTCCACATAAGACAAGAATAATGAATGGTACTCTTAATAGACTAGAAAATGTGATAACTAAATTTACTAAATCCAACAATCATATTAATGTGTGAGTTCTTGTGCCAAAGGAACTGTGCTATGCCCTTCCATGCATGTCGTCTTTATTGATCACCTAAAAACATTTAAAAGACAAGGGTGAGTCCACGACTCAGCAAGTATACATTAAACAAAGAGATTACTTTAACAATACCACATGACTTAATACCAAACCTCAACCATCATGCCACTGTCTTTGTAATAATCTCAATTCATCAATGAATGCAATGCAATGCTTTATGCGTTTGTATCTATGAGCTCATACCGGTATAGCTAGAGTGTCACCCGTCGGTGCACACCCTTGCCCGTCCTATCAAGGCCGGGACCAAATACTCCACTCCCGTGGCGTGCCTACCGAAGTAGGGCTTTTCCCTCCCACGACAGTGGGATGCCTACCCGAGGGTAGATCCTGTCATATGTATTCAATGCAATAGATGCAACTTATACCAATAAACAATTTCAATAACAAGTATAGCTCAGTAGAATTTGCATTGCCTCGGTAATCATATCTTCACCAAGCAACATTCATCGGTTGTTAAATCTTTAAATAACATATACTTGCCTTTCTATTCACGAGGGCTAGCACGGGGCACGGTCGACGATGAAGTCGCACCACCACCTACAGAAGGTGATACATCTCAATGCAATACTCGCACAAACAAGGCAATAAATAAAGTATAACGCTCCTACGCGCAACCCTTCCTTCTCTCCAAATAAAACATCTCTTTCATACCTTTAGAACTCTTAAATTTCAGTAAATAGAAATTCTGGATAGCAAAACGAGCATAACTCCTACCTCTCGCCCGTTTTCTGCGTTCTTATATCCAAATCGAAGATAATATCGCTACGCTCCTCTTTTACAATAGGATCAGGTGCCGATTCCCAACCTAAACATGCCAAAATCGCTAAACACGCTGCTGCATAAATAATAAATTTGGGCAACTATCATTTCCCCCCATTAGCCATCACTAATACCACAATCTATCACCTACTAGGCAGTAATTCCAAAGGAAAGTTCCTAATCATACCCTATGCAGCAATACACAAGGGAAAACATGACTAGTAACAAACCCTAACACCATTCTTTACCTTTTTCCTTCTCTACCGTTTCTTCCCTTTGCCTATTCCCATCGGCCTCCCATAAGGACAGCAGAATGACGAACCGGCGACGGCGCGACCACGAAAGACGTCGGCGCTGTACTGGGCGGCGGTGGGCATGGCATCGAAGCGACGGCGCTGACGGCGGCGCCCGGCGTCGGCAAAGACGGCGGCGTCGGCCGACGACAAAGATGGCGGCAAAGACCGGCGCTAGGTGGGAATGGCGGCGGGGACGGCAAGGAGGGCAGGAGGAGATGGGCGGCGGCTGGGGTTTGCTTGGGAGGAACCGTCAGGTTCCCTCCCCCCACTGCCTCTTAACCAGCCTTGATGGGCCGGCTTGGGCCTAGGCCCAAGAGTTATCACACTGGCATGACTTCATGATTTAACCCTGCGCGTGTATGTGTACATTACCCATAGTCGCTCCAATTACATTGAAGCTCAAAGCATTTGCATCTAATTGGCGTGTATATCTCCAACCCAATAAGTTAAAAGCCGTTACAGTTCCCAACTATCCAACCAACTTTCAAACTAACCGTTGATGCCTCTGCCTTGGCAACGGACATCGCTGGTGTAATATATCGTCCTATGTTGATCATTGACCGATGCCTTCTAGACGGGTGGGAAGTGGGAACATGTGCACAGCTACCACACTTCTCTTAGCTATTTAAATATATGTAATGTGGAGAATGTACACCCTCCTAGAGTAACCTTTTTGGATTATCTCCTAAGACCATGGTTGATCCGTTTGATACAGCTCAAATGCCCAAGTGATAGAATGCTTACCTTATATAATATTTCTAGTACATGGCACCATAATCACACCACTAACTCTTAACTGATTCCATCACCTTGGATAGAACTCTCTACTTGTTACACAAACCATTTTTAATTTCAGAAATAATTTTGAATGCAGCTACTAGAGATGGTAATATCCAAAAATTAATTTTATAATTAAAATATCTCAACCGACATGATCAAGGGACAATTTGCCTTCAACTGTACAAAACTCAACTTTGTCACTCTTTCGAGGATAAACCTCTGTTTAATCTAGCACGCTTCCTGTAATTCACAAATATGTTAGAGTTTAGTTACAACCTACTATATATGCGTCACTCTAATGTTCATGTTCTTCAGATAATAAGCGAATGATTTTTATTATCTATTAAAACCGATCAAATTGACACGGTGCTTTTTTTTCTTTTACGAAGGACTCTTTAGATGCAGGCATTGAAAGGTTAATTAGCTTCCTTAGAAGTGTTCGAAACTCTCATCTTCATTTATATTTTGCTCTACCATGAAACCTACACTTCTCCCTTTCCTTCTTTGCTCTGCAGAAAGAGCCACACGCAGCAGCAGCAGCAGCAGCAGTATAAAGCGGCGGCGGCGGCGGCTGGCAGTGACACAGCGGCAAGGCAAGGCAGGTAGCAGCACTGCATGCAGCAACGTGTAGCATGCAGCAGCAGCCAGCAGCAAGCGGCAAGCAGTAGCAGCTAGCAGTGGCGGTTAGCAGCAACGTGCAGCGTGCAGTGGCGGTTAACAGCTAGCAGCAAGCCGCAGACAGCATTAGAGCAACTTCAACAGCCCCTCTGTATCTCCCCTCTAAAAACATTATTAGCGTCCCCTTTATCCGTTCCTCTAAAATTTCTTCACAACTTACACTACCCTCTAAAAGATTCATTCCCTACAACTCCCCCTCTATATCTGCTACAGTGTTATAGAGGGTCACCTGGATTTGCTCTAAAAGGTCGGCGGATCACCGCTAGACCTTCACCCCTTTCCACACCATAGTCGGAGCATAATCTCTGTCGAGGAGAAATTTAGGTAGCGTTTGGATCCTTGGCTAGTTGTTTGCTAGCGCAAAAAAACTAGCTTTTCTAGGCAACCTAACCCGAGCTGGCAAGAAAAATCTTGCTCAGCCGGGAGAGCCGAATCAGCTCTTATTCGATGGCAATCTTTACGAAGCAGCTGAAATTAAAGACCAAGGCAAAAAATACCAAACAAGCATCGATGGCAAGGCTAACTAAATCGACTTGAGCTAGGCTAGCCAAAGAACCCAATGCACCCTTAACCTCCCTTCTTCTTCCATCTTTTGTCCGCAAAAAACACAAATGCATGAGAACATACCGAGAGTTCGTTTGGGAGACCACATCCTCACCAGGATCCCGACCCGCTTTCGAAATGGAGATCCGCACGATAATTTTTTCCTAGAACAAAATCACGGTGCATTTGGATGCATCAACCCGGGATGTTTCGCCCCTCCCTCCTGATCCACAGGGGAAATCGCCCTGGGATTTTTCACACGAACAAATCAGCAGCGGATCACGCTGCCAAAACCTGACATGTTTACACGATGCAGCCTCAACTTGCCATGCCACACTTTAGCCGCGCCACACTTTTTCTAGTAGTTGTTTGGTTGATGCCACAGCTGTGGCGCGCCACACTTTCTTAGCCAGATGGTCCACGCGTCATAGACATATTTTTTTACCACACTTTGTCACAAATGTGGCTTGCTACACATAGTTAAGATGTGGCATGGCAAAGTATGGCTTGAACCAAACAGATCCTCCATGCACCGGTCATATGCACGTCGCCAAGATGGCGGTAGCTTCGGGATCATTGCGGGGAGGAGCCAGCTCCTTGCAGGCCCCACAGTTGGGGCCCACCGAGCAGCTAGAGTGGGCGCGCAGCGGCTAGCTTTGCAGGGGATCAACCTCGTACGGCCGGACGTGGGTACACTGTACGGGGACAGGCGGACAGCTGAGCAAGGCCCAGTGGACCGGACTAGCTAAGCAGACTAGTGAAAGAAAAAAACCGTACTCCATTGTTCGCACGCCATCTCGCTAGGATTCGACAAATCATGCATTTTTTTTATCTTTTTTATTTCTCAATGTAAGAGTAATATTTTGTGGTAAAGTTTTACGGGGAGATCGAAACTGGCACGCTCTACGCTACCAATGTTTTCAAAACGTTTTTCGTGATTGTTCGATGGTGTTTTAAATGTTAAGAACAGAGAAGACATTTTTTTTCAGAAAAAAAAAAAACTTACCTCCGCCCATTGACGGGGGATAAGTGTCGCTTTGTTATCACGCGGGTCATGATGGCCAGCGAAGTCTTGCCATGTAGGTAGGGCATTGTTTGTTTCGGTTCAAATTAAATTAAATTAAATTTTGTTATTTTGTACTGTTTCTATTCTTAATATTTATCACCAATGACTTTTTACATTCGTTTGACTACTCGTCTTTTCGATAAATATTTGTGCAAATAGATAAACATACAGGCAAGCACAAAGTACTTTTGATTCTTGTGATACTCATTTCACGCTATTTAATTAATTAATTGAATAAATATGGTTGGTCAAAATTTGAGCAAAAAGTCAACAGTGACAAATATAAAAAAACTGAGTGAGTATAAGCCAAATGATGTAATACTTTGTACTCATTTTTGTGGGGTTTTAAATAATTCTTCTTAGGGTTCATAAATTTTTTTTCATAATTTTTGAACTCTTTAGGACGCTTTTTGAGAAGTCACACCGTTTTACTTAAAAATTTTCAGCAACTTTCAACTAAAACGAACAAGGCCTAGTCTTGTTGCCCGTTGGTTAGGCAACTAGGAAAAATCACGGAGCGGCCACGTTCATTCAAAAATATTAAAAATTCTTACATTAGTCGAAAATACAAGAAAATCTTTTATTAATTGAATAAAAAGGTCTACCCGTCGATTATAATAGATCGGATTATCACGGCTTAGATTAAAAAAGAGTTCATATCTACCATAATCATAAAATAAAAATATTATAAATTTAGAATAAAAAATAGAAATAAGAGTTCATGTCATACTTAAAAAGGCTTCAAATAAGCTATAATAAAACATGAATAAATTCTTAATAAAAAATAATGCCCGTGTCAGATCAAAGATCGATACAAATCTAACTGCATGCGCAAATGCATAGGACATCTTGCTCATTTTGTTAATTTTATTAAAATTGATATTTATATTTTAATTATAATATTAAAAATTTTCAGTACATTTACAGTACATGCATGTAGCCTTAGCTAGGATCATCGATCTAGAACACGGAAATACTTTTTCGATGAGGAAAACTATTTTATAACTATCGGACTTTATCTACTTAACCCCTATACTATAAAACAAGATATTCTATCCCTTGAAACTATAAACCAATGTAAATAATCCCTTGAGAACGTTTTGAAGATTGGTATCGCCATCTTGGCAAACCACCTAAAAAATTTGCCACTGCGACATCGCATGTGGCACTACAGTCAACATAAAAGACACATCGGCAGACCCCACATATTAGACTCATATGTTCTTCTTCAGAAAAATTGGTTGAATAATATGTAGTTAAATGTAAATTGCGAAAGTATATCACATACATCGGGAATTACAGAAGTATGGGGCATTCCGCCACCGGGGACGGCAAATACAGCTTCCGCCACCGTGGCGTCTGCTTAAGCCGGCTTCGCCACTCGAAGCCACGTCGCTTACGCCGCCGCCCTGCCGCCTCAAGGCTCAGCTTCGCGCCTCGGATCCTCGCCTTTGGAGTGCGTGCTTGCATGCGTTGAAGTGAGTGCCGGAATCTGCGGGTCGATGCATGCGAAAGGGCGATCTTGGTGGCTGTCACCGCTTTGTCGCCCGTTATGTCATTTCATGTCATTTCATGTCTCGTTAATCATGCGTTTAATTTACTAACAAAGTAATTAGCCCTGAATAAATTATCTGTTTACGATGATATAATCATGCACGCTCGGCTATATAAGGAGGGTGGTCCTCGTTTCTCTGCACACCATTTCTTGCCTGCCTGCTGCTCACCGCGCTTACATATTCGTCTTTGCTTTCGGTGCTCAGCAACCCTTCCTCTTTCCGCTGTCCGCTGGTGCTCTGTTTTTTTCTAAGTGACTTCATAAAGGTGCTCTGTTTTTTTGTTTTGAACCAGTCTAGAGGTAATGTAATATGTAGATGATATTTGAGTTTTAAAACTTTTATTCATTATTTCATGTGTTTCAATGCGCAGGTGTTGATACCTCGTGAGCAGACTGTTTATCTGGAATATTTTCAATAGGTAAGCATTTCAATAAACTATCGTGCTTACACTTGTATAATACAGTAGAATAAAATATAGATAAATGTAGATTTATACAGTAGTAAAATGTTGCATTATATAGTACATGTGTCTTTGCATAAAATCGCATGGAATAAGATGCGAAGATGTTGTTAAACTCGCATGCGTAAGAACAGAAGTTGGTTAGTTAATTAGTTTATGATGTAATTATAAAATAGTTTGTAATGGAGGTAAGAAACTATTAAGATCAAATCTGTCTGTGATATTAACTCGTTCCATCAAATCAGCATGTTTAATAAAGTCACGTAGTTATTTAGTTAACTGAATATTTAGCGTACCGTTAAAATAATTTGTAATGAAAGTACGGGGTTTGAACCAATCATTTCATGTATAATATTTATCGTGTAGATTTTACATACATTAATAACTACGTATGGAATAATTTATAATAGTGGTACAAATAAAATATTTAGTCTGAATCTACGTCATATAAGGAGTAAGTTAACTGATATCAAATGGTAACATAAATATTTGTTATGTTTAATGCGTACGTAATTAAAAAAGTTAGTCAATTAATTTGTTATCATTACAAATTGTTATTTAATTATTTAGTTCATTATAGTTAGTTAGTAAATAAGGTACTTATGACATTTCAGAAATAAACATTATTTTAGTTGTTTAGGCGATTTTTTAGCGTATGATTATAAAAAAATGATATATTGAAAGAAAACTCCTAAAAATTATAGAAAGTCTGCTGAACAATTCTAGACCGGCGGAATAAAAATAACAATTATTGTCGAAGGTGTCTGCATGTGCCTGTTTGTGTGAACATATTTAAATTTGTAGTACTGAATGCGAGCTTACGTATATATAGACGAGTGATAAAATTTTTTAATGACACATGGACAGATCTTTATGGCAACAACGTTATATATTTTCTATGGGGATGCTCCAACACAAGTGCAGGGTACTTTTGTTAGCATGCACAATTGCATGCACACACAAGCAGCAATTGATCTTCCTATAGGACCTAAAGACTTAATAGGGGTGGTTGCCAGAACACTTGCCATAGATCGGCGGAACTTCAAAGTGCGCCTACAGGCGGTTCGGCCCCGTTATGTCCCAAACACTTCGTATGTAGTATGCAACCTGTGGGAACTTCGGAACCGAGGTTCCTGGGACTTGTATGTTACAAAGTCTGTTGAGGAAGCGTTCGAGATTGGTGTGTACGCTGAAGTGGTACCACGAGAGGAGGGATGCACAAGTGAATCATCAATGGTCAGAGAGTCTCTACATGTGTTCCCAAGACTACCACAGTGATTATGGACTCATCGGGAGGTCGAATCGCGGAAGTAGAGGAGAGGGGTGGAGGACATGAAAGGGTTGTCGTACCGGAGGAGATTGATGTGGCGGTCATGAAAGATGATGAGGTCGACGTGATGGGAGAAGGTGAGGATGATGGAGGGACTGCAGTCGCATACTTTCGCGAAATACAAGCAGCGAACTGCGTTATGCTTGATTTCTCCCAGCTATCTAGCTGGGGATATCAGCATAGCGATATAGAAGTAGGACAAAGTTTTGGAAGTAAGCAGGAGGCGCAACACTTCATTTCCAATTTCGCCATCACCACCCGTCGTGAGCACAAAGTGCTACTGTCTGGGCCAGACGTTTATGTGGTTGGGTGTAAAAAAGAGGGGGAGTGCTCGTACCGTGTACGGGCCCATAGACCAAAGAATGATCAATACTTCATTATCTTACGGTACGAACCGTATACTTGTAATGCGGAGAGTGTCCTAAACATAAGCAAGGTCATGGATGCTAGGTATATAGCCCAGACACTCCTTAGCATAGTGGAGTCAGACATCAAACTAGCACCAAACACCATAATTGCGGAGATGCAGAGCCGAACAGGGATGATAATCCCACACCACCTTGCTTGGCGGGCAAAAAAAAAGGCGCTAACGATGATATTTGGGGGATTTAAAGACTCGTATAACTGGGCTCCCCATCTGTTGCGGCAGATAGCATTGACCAACCCAGGCACTGAATGGGGAATTGACCAGCGGCCCGTGTAGCTGGCAGATGGCTCCTATTCTGAAGGTCATATGTACCTGTTGAAACTTTGTTGGGCATTTGGTCCGTGCATAGAAGCATTTAGGCATTGCCGGCCAGTGATTTGCGTCGACGGTACATTCCTAAAGGGGAGGTACCGCTGGACGCTTTTGACAGCGTTAGCCGCCGATGGGAACAATCAGATATTACCTGTTACCTTCACCATTGTCGAGAGTGAGAACAATGATAGCTGGCTTTGGTTCCTGCGGTTCGTGAAGACTGGGGTGGTCAGGGATAGACACCGGTTCTATCGGACCGTGGGTTGGGTATATTGCATGCACTGGATGTTCTGAAGGGAGGTCATGACCCAGCTTGTGCTTGGCCTGATGTTCAATCGAGATGGTGCATGCGACACCTTGGTGCTAATTTGTACACTGCATTCCAGAGCAAGACGATGGTCAAGAAGTTTAAGACAATGTGCTTGCAGAACCAATTGCGTAAGTTCCGAGTAATATATAGGGATCTCAACCAACGCACACAAAGGCTTGTGGCCGATCAGGAGCACGAAGCCATGCAGATTGTTGGAGGCGAAGGAGTTGCTATGTGTCGCAATACGACGTTCGCGCAGTGGATCGCGGGTAAACCGGTGGAGAAGTGGGCACTAGCTCATGATACTGACGGCGCTCGGTAAGTACTGTCACCTAATCACACCCCTTTATGTACGAATGTTAGACTAATAAAGCGTACGTGTCATTTTTTAGGTATAAGGTAATGACGACTAATATCGCGGAGTCGTACAACAACGTGCTTCGAGGAGTTCGTGGTCCCGATATGCTCAATCATAGAGCTTACTTTCTATCAGACTATGGAGTATTTTCGAGACCGTGGCTATGCAGCAGAGCAATCGGAGCGCATGTTTGCTCCACGCATCGAAGCGCTCATCGAGCAAAGACGGTTGAAGGCGCAATTCCATGTGACCCAACTATATGATAGGAGCACGAACGAATTCAAAGTAAGCTGCCGAAGGAAGCACGTGTCGGGGTTTAGCGTGGGCGAGACCGTGCAAAACTTGCTACATTGGGAGTTACGAAGCAGTTTGCTCGTGCAACAAGCCACGCTTGGAGCATATCCCATGCTCCCATGTGCTGGCTGCCTGCCGTGAGCTTGGTGGCAACAATGGCCTCTAATTTGTGTCCCCGTACTACACAATGCAAGCAATCCGCGACACATGGAGGCCAAAATTTCGTAACTTCGGAGATCGAAGTTATAGAAATATGGAGGCGCCCTGTACATGGTTACCGTTTCCAGCTACCAGTCACCGTTTCTTCGGTTTTTAAAAGTTTTGTATTCTTTCTCAACTAATTGTATAGAAACCAACATTTGTAATGGTGAAATATATTTATACACCCTCACCATTTTTTTTGTTCAATTTATGGAGCGTAAATTGTTATGCTATTTTTTCTGACCTATCTTAAATGAAAATGAAATTCGGCTATGACAATTACAGACATTGCATTATGTGACCATTCAAAATATAATTCTTGCGCTTTGAAATATAACATTGATTTATAACACATGTAAAATATGTGACCATTGAACACTCGTTTTCGAACACTGCCTTCTGAGGTAGCCGCTTCTTTTAATCCGTTTAATTGTGACCATATTTTACGATTTTATTATGTTCAACCTGCTTACATATCTGTTGTATGTGTTTTGTCGTCCTCTTTATGTGTAGTAAATGGATAGCAGTGATTCCATTTCACCTTGTGCTATCATGTCCAGTTGTCACCATCAAATTTTCTAGTTTTCGAAACCAGTGATTCCATAATGAAATGAGTACGGGAAATATTTTTTGTTGCATCTATGCATCGTCAATACTTATGTTTTTTTTGTGTGACCTACCTTAAATGAAAATGGAAAACGGGAAATCGGCAAAAAAAAGTATGCCTTTGTGTGGTCTCCAGGTCGGAGACTCGTGGATATGGCAAACCGAGCAAGCACTTCTAAAATATTTGACCATACAAGCATTTACCTTTATGAGAATTACGGACACTAGTTGCATTTACCATCGTAGTACGATGGCCGAACAACGTTCCAGCAATGCATGGATTAGGCCAAATTGGTGGGAATCGTCCGATCCAGGAGGCCAGGCCCATTACCCATCGGAGGACCTTCCCATCAAAATGAAACAGGACTACCGCGATGCAACCAACTTGCCGAGGCCCGCCCTCACATCCATCGGGGCGGCCGTGTGCATGTGGAATTGATGCAGTGGTGCAGACATTCGATAGGCCAGTATCTGGTTGGACCGGACGGAGATTCTACCGATGTCCTCTATACGCAGTGAGTTTGCTTACATTTATAAATGATGAATTTATTTCAGTATGTAACCTGACCTTGTATTCTTTGCAAAACAGATAAATGATTGTCGTATGACATCATGGATTGATGATCCTTTTTCAATGGCGGCAGATGCATACATCACGGTTCTGCACGCAAAGATCGCAGATCTCGAACAACGTCTCGAAATGACAAGCCGTACACTAGAGATGCAAGTCCGCATGGAACGCTTGCCCCGCATGTCGGGCGGCGTGTGTAAACCACCGCACCCACATGTTACGTACTTTTAAATTTCGCTAAATCATGCATGACACTGTTTATGTATGTCATGCTATTGCCTGGTGTGTTTTTTCGTACTGGTAATGTAGACATGCAGAGCATCGGACTCTGTGTTTGTACCATGTGATATGTTGCCAACAACACGTCTGCCAAAGTGCCCTATCGTCTGTGCGACTTGAACCCTCACCGCCAAAGTGTCGATACCGCGCGACGGACTCATCACCGGTAAAGTGTCGATACTACGTACGACGTGACCGATCATCGCTAATCTCGACTACACCGCTGAAGTGATCTATCATCGAAAAGTTCTGCGGTGACACATCACATCATGCGTAATGTGGTCGGTCCAGCCTGTTGAAGTGATCTATCATCGCAAAGGTCTGCAGATGACACATTAAATCATCTTCAATCAGGCGGTCCAATGTCCTCGTTGAAGTGACCTATCAACGCAAAGTCTTTGTGACACATTAAATCATCTCGAATCGTGCGCTATGTATGTCTTATTCAATTCGACCACGCTATGCAATATCACCTATTTAAACCCATGCGGTCTCACTACTAACAAAGACCACCAACAAGAGCATTCTAAGCACTTCACTCGCAAATCTCTCAGATCAAGACACCATATGGAGTTCCCATCGCCACTAAGGAGTCTCTCACTAATCCGCCCTACAAGGTGTTCAAATTACCATGTGTCTATCTGGCGATCTTTGTGTTTTGAGGTCGTCCCAAGCCATGGGCTATACTTACGGAGAAGTTATTGGAAGTGCGCAAACTATGCATTTAATCGAATCGCCGAGATGGAGAGGAGGGCAAAGTACCTGTAAGTCACTTCTTACTTATTTTTCCCTAACGAACATATACACGCACATGCTAACCTCAATCTTTTTAGCCTCTATTATGCGAGTTTGTGCAATATTTGGACGCGAGCGAACTCCGAAATGGAGCGGCAGATGCAATGTGAGGCGGCCGGCGCAAGGCCAGGCCGAGAAACAGTGGCAAGACGCCTCGGGAAAAAAAAAAACAAGCGTCGAGAAGAGTTTGAACACACATGAGGTCGACCGACAGCGCCAGCTTCAATGAGCGTGAGGCGACCGTGCTGTAAAGCGAGAGGTCGCTAGAGCTAGGGATGTAGGACCTAGCAGCGTTTGCGAAGAAATACCCACCGCACCCATTAGTGTGGTTATCGTGTATGACAACTACGTTTTTAAATCTCCTAAGGCATGTAGGTTTAGTTATGATGCACTACTATGGTAGATTGTCTTATGCATCACACGTGCCCTTGCTTGTATCATGTAATCCGATTTTTATTATTTAATCTCCTGTTCTCTAAAAGGATAAACCGCTTACTTGCTCGCATACACAACGAACTAATCACCGCTTTCTAATTTTACCATTGCTATATTATTTTTAGTTTTCTACTAAATTCAACAGAGTGAATAAATAAGTCAAACAATATTACGTACTGAACACCAGAGCCGTGCACAAC
Source organism: Raddia guianensis (assembly GCA_036346415.1). Classification (NCBI taxonomy): domain Eukaryota; kingdom Viridiplantae; phylum Streptophyta; class Magnoliopsida; order Poales; family Poaceae; genus Raddia; species Raddia guianensis. Next base: position 35,779,809 of record CM070534.1, read on the forward strand.
TTGTTCAAATTTTTGAAAAATTTTGTCAATCACGTTTTATCTAGTTTCTCTAATTCTGTCCCAATAATATATTTTCCCCTACCAATTAATATTAATATAATATTTCTAATTATATTGGTGCACATATATCTTTATAATTTACATAAAATGTTACATTATCAACTTACCCAACTATAATACGCAATTTAATTAAATGAATATATGTTTTGCGCGGGAAATTTATTAAACGGTTGTCTCGGAGTGAGCGCGATCAGAAGATAAATACACCGGCACACAAGAAGGGATCACCGCCACGTGGCGGCACGATGCGGCTTCCGCCACCTGGAGTGGCCGAAACCATGGCTTCACCACCGGGTGGCGAAGCGGCTTATAGTCGTCGCCCCACGCGAAGCGCGCAAAATCTACGAAATCCGCATAATGTCGCATACTTTCGCAATTTACATTTAACTACATATTATTCAACCAATTTTTCCGTTCCTCTTCTTCTTCTTCTTCCTTTCATAATCCCCTTCTGGTCATTCCATCAAACACGTCGCAGGCGGGACCAAAGCTGTCCTACACGCTCTACATGCTACCCAACGACTTCAACAACAACGCGGGGGGAGGGGGGAGCATGAGGTAGGAACAGTCGATGTGTGGCCTGCCAGCGTCGAGGCGTCTGCTGGTGCGACAGTCAGGCCAGGGCCTGCACGCATAAGCAAGGCGATGCAGTTGTTGGGGATTTCTAAAGCATGCAATGCCTTTTCTCCTCGACGAACATGGGCGCAGGCAAACACAATGGAGGCGCTAATGACAGGCGGTGGCCGCGGGGGGCTGGATTTACTAGGATTGCATCGGCCACCGCGTCTTGCCACCTTGGCTGACACCGAGGCCATCGTGGAGCGGTAGGCCGTCTGCACCATGCCGCTATTGAGACCCCCTTTGTCGCGCCACCATGGTGGACACCTGCGTCACGCCTTACCATGGTGGTCGTCGGTGAGAAGGCGGGAGGGAATGTGTGGCATCAATGAGAAGGGAGGAAGGTGGCGTTGATGGCTAGAAGAGGAGGGTAGTGCGGCAAGGGAAGGGGATGGAGGAGGAGGAGGAGGAGATGCGGCCGGGTGGTAAGGGGAGAAAGAGGAGCGGCAGGGAGAGTGAGACAGAGAGTAGAGAGAGGAGGAAGAAGATGGATTAGAGGCTTTCATGTGGGCTCCGCATATTTAATCTTTTAGCTATTTGTTATTTTGGTGGCTGGATTACCACGTGACTCGTTCGCCATGTGGATAATATCACCTTCAAATCCAACCTAGGAATTATTTGCATCTAATTTATGGTTTTGTGACTTATAATATCTAGTTTTATAGTTTAGTAGGTTATATGTAAATAGGTTTCTGCTTTTTTGCAAACGAGGAAACTCGTTCGTATTCATGCGTTCTAAATATGTTCCTTAGCCTACACTACAGAAATCGCGCAAAATCTCGACGGCCACAATAAAGTCGTCGATATAAGTAAAGTACTCTTGACGGCCGCGTGCAAGTCGTCGTTATATAACGTTAGTCTCGACGGCCAATAGAAAGCCGTCGAGATAAGGGCGTTCAGGCCCGCACGTACGCATTTTTCCCAGTTTAGGGCGTTCAGGCCCGCACGTACGCATTTTTCCCAGTTTTCGCGAAGGCGGAAAACATCTTTCTCAACGACTAAGCCTAGGCCGTCGAGAATGATGTATGGGCCGGCTCATCAGTGGTAGTTGTTCATGTCTAAATCTCGACGGTAGGGTGTTGGCCGACAATAATATTTCGTCTGCTCTACTGGTGGGCTGGCCCATAGATTTTTTCACTTTTTTAAAAACATTTCATAATTTGCAGATATGTTTATTTACCAATTTAGTTAAAAATATAAGTAACTTAAAAACAAAATATGAAACAGTCTCAATTTTTTGGAAAAATAGATAATGGTACAAGATGTTATCATGTTGCACACTATTTTTAAAATATTTTTTATTTATAAATAATGTTACACATAATATATATATTTTAAACTAATAAATTTTATATAATTTTTTTTAAAATGGTATAATTTGTTACATTCCAATGCAATGATCTATGTACAACGGTGTTCCAATTAAATAGTGAAATCGTAAAAATTATATTATCCCTATCACCCGTATTTCATAAAACTATATAAAACGCTAACTAATACTCTGCCCGATATAACCCCTTACATATGTAACTCCTTTTGCGTACATAATTTGAGCATACGAATTTTCAGGTGGTAACATTTCATGCCGTAAACAATATTAGCCATTACGCAGCACCAAATATTTTTTAAAATTATTTTAAAAATTAAATAAGCACTGTTGACCACCGAAGAGGGTGTGCTGTATGAGCCGTCGAGATAGATGTCAGTCTCGACGGCATCACCAAAGGCCGTCGAGACAGGCAATAATTTACGACGGTAGTCAACGCAAACCGTTGCGACAGTTCTTTCTCGACGACTAGAGATAATGAGCCGTCGAGATAGTGTTAGCCAGCACACGACGGATAGGGGGCTATCTCGACGGCCGTAGGCAGTCGAGACCCATAGTCCACGTGTTCTTGAAGTGTTTTCTCGACGGCTTGTAGCCGTCGAGACAAGGCGGGCCCAAGGCCTACCGTGCCTTTGTGAATCTGTCTCGACGGTTCTAAGCCATCGAGAAAGGGGATCCCAAGCGGTCAAGCGGTGCAGGCACGTTTTCTCAACGGCCGTTGGCCGTCGAGATTTCTCGCGACGTTTCAAATCCTGCCACTCGACGGCCACCAGCCGTCGAGATAGCTCACGGCCTTTCACGTTGTGACAAGTGGAGTGATTTGCCTGGGCAGTGACGGGTGACAGAATAGCGAAGGAACCGCCGTAGGACTTAGGCAATTTTCGCCTTAGTCCCGCGCTCAGCTGTCCCGATCCCACGTCGCCTGCGCCACCATCCAGCCAGAAGCGCGCCGCCGTCTCGCTTAGCCTCGCCACCTCGCCAAGCGCCACCCTGTCTAACCCGAGCCATTGGTACGCCACCATTGCCGCTTCGTCCGTCTAGCCTAGCCCAGCCGCCCAGCCTCGCTATCCTGAGGTACGCCTGATTATTTGCGCTTTTTAAAAATTATCATTGTAGTCTCGACGGCTTTAAACGATCGAAAATTTAATTAGTCTTGCAACTAGTGATAATTAAAAAAATTATAAAATTTAGAAAATAATGAAAATAGATAATGCAATTGTTATGCTTTACCATATAATTTTAGGTTCAATTTATATATAAAATTTAATATAATATTTATTGCAATTAATTTATATTACATCGAACCAATCAGTAACCTAGCCGTACATCACCCATTCGGGCAAAACACAACGCGTAAAGAATTTGGACGGTGATTCGTTCATTTCTATTACGCTTTGTGGAAAATGACCCCGAATTGTTCGGTGGACAGCCAATGCGCAGCGTCCCAATGGACAGCTCGCGAATGGCCGTTTAGGCGTGTCTCGTTGTGGTGTCGGTGGGTTTGAGACTAGGGTTCTAAAAATCGGAATAATTAGTCGGTGGTTACTCGCTGGTCATTGTGCTGCCGAGACGAGATGGGTGGAATCGGTGGAGCTAGTCGGGCTGCCAGAGTAGTCGGTCCTAGCTGGTCAAAGCCGCAACTAATCGGCGATTAGAGACGATGCGAGTACTCGGTTGGGTGGTTTGAAGCCACGATCTATGTTGCCCATGACCACCAGCCAAAACAGAAGAGGGGCTCGACAGCTCGAGGCAAGATCAGGAAAAGGAGAGCGGCGAAGCTAGGGTTTGGTGGCGGCGGCGCCGCCGGTTGGCCGGCGTGTTCCGCCATCCTCCACGCCTCCGCCGCCAGCCGACCTGCTCTGCCGACATCGATTTCTCCAAATCTCGAGCAAGGCTAGTAAGTAGAACTAACTTTTGTCCCTCTCCGACTCCGTTTGTTCCGCCGACTGTCGGCCGCCATGCTCCTGTCGGCCGCCGTGCTCTCCCGTTGCTCCAGCCGCCGTTCTCCACCGCTCCTCCACTGGTGCTGCCAGCCACCCGCGACTGCGCGCCACCGCTGTCGGCCAACGCCGCTCTTCAGTCCACCATGGGCGGCCGACCACCGGAGCTCTGCTCTCCAGCTCTCTCTGTGTGAGTGTGTGGTGTGTGCCGAGCCTGAGTAAGATGGATTGGAGACATGGGATTAAATAAATATATGTGTGCTACTGTGCTATGTCCGTGTGCCGATCGAGCCCAAGCAATTGAGCATTGATCAATACTTATATGCACTGTAGTAAATAAATTACTAAATTAGACAATTAGACAATATTACTGTATTAGTATTTGACTATTTGTAGCTTGCTACGGTCTTAATTTTGTACTATGTATGTAATATGTATGCAGTTCAGCAGTTGTACAATTGTACTTATAATATATATGCAAGAATCATCGAGTCATAAGAGAAATTACAACATCATGTTCTCAAGATATGGCCACTATACATGTAGACTTAACGAATAATTTTCCGAGTAATTGTTACCGAGTACTCCCAAGTAAACCGAGTACTCGCTAGTCCCTACCTCGCCGACCGCATAGCGCATAGCGAGTTATTGAACCTTGTTTGAGACAAAATTTCGATGGCATGACTCTATAGTTCTCCTGTGCATAACATAAGCGCTATTAAGCTGGATTTCAGCTTTTTAGCCATCGTTGCACTAGGAGAACTATAGGGTTATGTTGTCGAAATTTTGTCTTGTCCTTACTGATGCCACAGTGGGACACGCCTTAACGGCTATTTGTGGCTGAGTTTAGAAGCCTTCCTAAGTCTATTGTGAAACCTTAACGTGTAGCTTCCCGTGCCAAGAGCGATGGATGAAGAGAGAAGGTGGATGTACGATGGACGGAGATCGAACGGACAACATTCAGATGAATGGTATGAGAAGGCCAATGCGTTTGTCGATAATGCTTTCAAGGCAACCCCAAACCCTAACACGGCATACGTTCATTGCCCTTGTACGGAGTGTTGAAATTGTAGAAAGAGAACACGGTATGACATGGGAATGCATTTGTGCAAAAATGGGTTTAAGGCTGGTTATCATCGTTGGGTTTATCACGGTGAGAGTGGTTGTGCTCGTGCCGTCCCTACTCCTCCCGATGAAGGATTTGATGAAACTGACAGAATGCAAGACATGATGGATAATTTTGGCCATGATTTTGATGATGAGCAGGCAACTACCTCTATGACCGAATTATTAACTCATTTAGGGTCTTCCAAACAGTCTTTACACGATCAAACCACCGTGACCCTGCTCTCTATGGTAACACGGATGATGGCTCTAAAATGTAAGTATAACTTCTTTATCAATTGTTTTGATGAGTTATTAGGATGTTTAAACGATGCCTTTTCGGAAGGACACAAGATGCCCCCAGTTGGTACGATTGTAGGAAACTGCTTGCTGGTCTGGGAATGCCTTACGGAAAAATATATTACTGTCCGAACCATTGCATGTTGTACTAAAAAAAATGAGGCTACCAAAAATGTGTGTGATCATTGTGGGGAGTCCAGATATATCGAGATCGTTGACGGTTATGGAGAAAAGAAACAAACGAAGGTGGCGAGAAAAGTGTTGCGGTACTTTTCGTTAAAGAAACGACCGCAATGGTGTTTCATTACGAAGGAGACCGCGCAGCAGATGAGTTGGCATAAGGTGGGTAAACGTGCAAGACCCGGTATGATGGTTCATCCGGCTGATGGAGAAGCGTGGCAACACTTTGATAGGGTGTATCCGGAGCTCGCAGTGGATCCAAGGAATGTGCGGCTAGCACTTAACACTGATGGGTATACGCCTTTCAATATAATGGTTGCATCGTACTTGTCGACGGTTGGGATATTGACCCAAGTCAACCAAGGTTCTTCAGAAAGGAGATAGGAGACACGCCGAACAACCACGAACAAAGAACGAGCGAGAGATGGTGGTTTTATCTGGTTCGCCCTCGGGAGAGATAATAGCCCTACGTCCAGCCTTTCTTATATATCAGAGGAGAATACAAGAGGTGGCTCGACGAGACGAGCAAGTCTCGGCGAGGTTATGGTGTACAAATGTGAAGGCTCTAAGCTAGATGCTAAGATGTAAAACTCGATGCCAGGGATCGGCCCCTCAACACGCCGTAGGGGCATTGTTTATATAGTGCAGAGCAAACCGACCTACCGAGGGAATATCGGGCCAGGCTAACTACGAGATCGTGAATGAACTCAAGACATGCCAAATATATCCCGAGGCGGTAAGGCATACTCCTAGTCTTGAGGATCACGACTCCTATTCCAATCCGGAAACCTCGTCCGGTCTTCACGTAGCCGCAGTAACTTCGGCCTCGAGTCGGACTCAAACACGAATCCTAGGTCGTTCGCACCGTGCCGCCAAAGAAGCCGTTTCGGCAGATGCATATGGGCCGATAGAACCTTCCAGGAGCCGGGCCTGGTACAGTTGCTCGACCGGGCGTCGTGGAGTGGGCCATGGCAATGGGCCGTAATTTAATCCCCGACAGTACTCATGTTAGCCGGTTTTTAGCATCCCTCTAAACCTCCCGCCTTCAATTCTGATGAAAGAGGAGTTCATGTTTCTTTCTTTAATCGTGCCTAGGTCAAAAAATCTAGAAAAAACCTAGATTTGTTTATGGGTCCATTGATTGACGAGCTGAATGAGTTGTGGAAAGAGGGTGCCCCGACATACGATAGAAAAATAAATAGATCTTTCTGTATGAGGGCTGCCTATATGTACTCAATACATAATTTTCTCGCTTATGGTATGTTCTCCGGATAGAGCACACATGGACGGCTTAGTTGTTCTGTGTGTTTGGATGATACAGAGGCATTCCAGTTACAATTTGGTGGCAAAGCAAGTTGGTTCGACTGTCATCGAGCATTTTTAAAACCGGGACATCCATTTCGGAAGCAGGAAAACAAACAGATCTTTCTGTATGAGGGCTGCCTACATATACTCAATACATGATTTTCTCACTTACGGTATGTTCTTCGGATAGAGCACACATGGGCGGCTTAGTTGTCCTGTGTGTTTGGATGATACAGAGGCATTCCAGTTACGATTTGGTGGCAAACCAAGTTGGTTCGACCACATCGAGCGCTTTTGAAACCAGACATCCATTTCGAAGGTGAAAAGGCATTCTGTAAGAACACAATAGTAAAAAGGATAAAACGTGGTCGTGTGGGTATTGCGTTCATAAAGGAATGGCATGCCAAATTGGTTCGTAGTCAGAATGATGCTATAAAGATTACGGTATCTCACATAATTGGAAACGTAAGTGTTGCATAGATGCTATAAAGATTACGGTATCTCACATAATTGGAAACGTAAGTGTTGCATACACTCTCTTCCATATGCAAATGATCTTACTTTACCGCACAACATTGATGTGATGCATAAAGAGAAAAACATAGCAGAGGCCATTTATGGTACAAAGTTTGATATAGCTGAAAAAGTAAAGATAATGCGAAAGCACAACGAGATTGTCAGGAGATATGTGATCGACCGTCAATGAATATGGCTGAGGGGGAAAAGAAAAGGCCAAAAGCTGCGTATTGCTTAACAGTCTCACAAAAGGAGGTATTACTTTGGTTTCAGAATAGACTTAAGTTTCCCGATGTGTATGCTTCAAACTTTGGACGAGACGTGAACATCACTTAAACAAAGATAAATGGAATGAACAGCCACGACTTTCATATATTCATACGAGACCTCGTACCCATCGTGTTACGAGTTTACGTACCTGAAGATGTCTGAGAGCGCTAAGTGAACTGAGTTTTTTTACAGAAAGTTATGTGCTAAGAAGATCAATAAGGATGATATGAGGAAGCTTGAGGATGATATCACCGTGCTCGTATGCAAGTTAGAAAAGATTTATGTTCTCGGGTTTTTCAATCCAATACAACATCTGCTCGTGCATCTACCTTATGAAGCTCGACTTGGGGAACCAATACAATATATGTGGATGTATCATATAGAGCTGCGACTAAAAAATGTTAGAGCAAGTGTGAACAACAAAGCACGCGTTGAAGGCTCAATAGTCAAGGCATAACATGTCCAGGAGATCACTAATTTCACCAACAAATACTTGGAAATAGAGAAAAATATGAATATTCAGATACCTAGGTACCACCCAGTCGAGTGAAGAGTTCAGTCTGAGTTAAGAATTTATCAGGTGTAAGGCCCGGCAGTAGGTAAGCATCTGACCCGAGACTTATCAGGAGATGAACGAGTTGTCGCATTATTATGTATATACGACAACATCGAAGAGTTGGCAGTTGTACGCGACGAATTTGTCCGAGCCGAATGGAAAGGAAGTCGACAACCAACTGCTGGTGAAAGAACCTAACTCTTGCGAACGGGTGCTGGACATGGGCGGCCAAATTTCTTAGCATGGTTTTGAAAACAAGCTGCTATTGATGCTAGTTTACATAAAGATTTCCATCAAATGTCGCATGGATGCATGAGATCTGTGAAAGTTCATAACCGTTATGATATAAACGGTTTTCGATTTCGTTCCTCCACACATGAGCGGTCAAAGCCTGAGTTGCGATCGGTAAACAACTGTGTGTTATGCCAGGGGAAGGATAGGGTTGACTATAACAGTATAATCGAAGAGATAGTCGAACTTGTATTCGAAGGAAGCAAAGAGTTCTCAGTAGTTCTATTTCATTGCCTGTAGTTTGATCCATATGATGGCGTCCGACGTAAACATAACATTGGTGACAGCGTGCTCTTCACTCAACCACTGCGGATCACACCCCTATCAGATTTCTATCCTGCTAGCCGACCAGGTTGAGCTCAGTTCGATTTGAGCGTGGAACGCGGCAAGGAGCAACACACGGGTTTACCTGAGTTCGGACCCCTCTCGCAATATGATCCTACTCTGCCGAGCCTTAGCTCTTTTCCGAGTTGTGGTTGTATGAAATATGGTTACAGAATGTTTCGAACCCCCCCTCTCGCTTCTCTCCTCCCCTTTTATACAAGCCTTGAACTGGCGGAGAGAGCCGAGAGGTAGACAAGATCTGATCGCTTAGTACATCGATAAGACGTGTCAGACGGATGAGGAGAGCGAAAACATGCCGCTATCAGCCCAAGACGGCGCCGCCACGCGAAGCCAGCAAGTGGCTTCGCCTGCAGAACACACCAAGAAGATCGCGGGCGGGGCCCGGCTCTGCTTCGACGCGGCGGCGGCTCGAAGATGGCAAACTCTCTCTCGCCGGTCAATTCATTGCGCCACGGTGTGATTGATCGAGCTGCAGAGGTCACTTGTGGCGGTAATCATCTCTTCATCTCGCTCATCCGCCGTAGTGTCGCATTGAATGCGCTCGTCCTTCGCAGCAGAGGAGCCTTCGCCGAAGACTCATTTCGGGGCGCCTCGCCACGTGGGCCCCGCTGACGGTGGGGGGCCTTAGAGGATCGCCACGCATGGGGCTCGTCGCCCGCCTCGCGCGTGGGCCCACCGGACACGCCGAGGGCTCGCCCACACGGGGCTCGGTCGCCCGTCGACGTGTGGGGCCCTCGCCGGCGCTCGAGGGCTTCGCCACGCTGGGGGGCTCGTCGCCGCCGACGACGGGGCCCGCCGGACACGCCGAGGGGCTCGCCCACATCTTTGGGGCACAGTCGCCCGCGACGTGTGGGGCCCTCGCCGCGCTCTGCTAGCCTTCCTTAGGACTCTTCATACCCAAAGATTTATTACAAGACAGCTTGCCCCGGTCCACCATGATCTTGCGAATCGTCATGGCTGAAACTCCACCGCTTTCAGCGCGGGGAGACGAATCGTGGGGCCCACCTCCTCGCGACAACCGACGCTGATTCTCCACTGCGCACGATCTTCCTTGGAGAACTGTTCGCTTTTTCGCGGAAAACCGGCCTTGGGCAATGATGGTGCAGCAGCAGCGCGTGCGTAGCGGAATCAAACCGTCGCGCTTCGCGCTTACTTGCCTATAAATCGCCGTCCCTTGGCGCCGCGACGAATCCTTCCGAGCGCCAAAGTGCCTTGAGCTGCCTCCTGCTTTCCTTTGCCACTGCCACCAAGTTTCTTTGCTCCTTAGCTCCCGCCACCGCACTTCCGCCATCTTCCCATGGCTCCTAAGCGCAGCAAGGGTCGCCGCTCCGGCCGCCCCCGCCGATCGGTCGACTTTACTGCCTCTGCCGCCGACGAGGACATGGTGGCGCGGCTTCGAAGTCTTCTGCCCCCACCTCCGCCCGGTTCCGCGCTGGGACCATTACGCCAAGCCCCCGCGACGGGGAGATCATTACCTTCACTTGGGCGGTGCTGGCGGGCCTTGTTCCGCCATACTCTAAATTCTTCTTGGGGGTGCTCGCCTTCTACGAGATCCAGGCGGTGCACCTTCCCCCCAACTCCATCGTGATGCTGGCCATCTTCGCCCACCTCTCGCAAAATGTTCGGGGCGATGCCAAGTCTCCCTTCTGGCGCCGGCTCTTCGCCTGCACTCAAGCTTCATGTCGAGCGCAGCTTGGGAGTCTGCTACTTCACGCCGCGATGCCGCCGCCTTCATCCTAGTCGCGCCAAGTCCAACTGGAAGGATCGGGCGCGACAATGGTCAGACGCGAGGATTCCAGCCGAGCTGCGATGATCTTGTCTTCCCGAGGGTCTGCAGAATCCTCGCCAACCGGGGTCCTTCGATGACTCGGCGGAAATGGATGCGATCTTTGGCGCATTCTTTGAAGCTCCGCCACAACGGGCTCACCGGAACCCATGTGGCGGCAGACTTTTTGCGGCGCCGTCTCTGCCATCTTCGCATGAGGGCGCGCCCCGCCTGGCAATATTTTGGCGACGACGATGGAATCCGCATTGCCCCTGGAGGTGAGCGTTCTTTCATTCTTTTGGGTCTTCTTGACTTCGTGGAACATCTTTCCTCTTTTTTGGTTGCTTGCTAACTTGTGGCTTCTTCTTTTGCCCAAATAGCGAAACGTGCTTGGACGGCGTGCTCCGGCGATGGTCAGGGACTATTGTCCGTGCCGTGGCGACATTTCTCCGCTGCGAGCATCCTCCCCTCTGCGACTAGCCCGGGGGCGCAACATGTTCTTCTTGTGCCGCCTCCCATGGAGGTTTACGTCCCATGGTCCAAGTGGCGGGGACCCTTGCAAATCGCTGATCCTCCGCCAACGGTCGCGAAGCTCTGCGGCCGCCGCTCCTCCGTCGTGGCGGCCGACTCGACCAGCGCTGGCCGAAGCGCGCCTCATCCTCTCCCAAGACGATGACGACGAGGAGGGAGAGGTGAGCCCAAAACTCTCGCCCGAGTCTGGCTGCCTCGCCCTTCGGCTGCTGGCCGCGTCGCCGCTCCCCGCCACGGGCGAGCGCGGGCGACTCTTCCAGAGCCGGCGGCTCTGCGCGCTTCTTCTGCCCGGCACCTCTGTCTGCGCACCACCCGCCATCGCCCGGCGCCTCACGCCGGCGCTTCCACGCCGCACTTCTCCACGCCGGCTCTCTTGCGCCGACACCTCCGTCTGCGCTTGCTTCAGAGGCTCGGCGGGCGATTCCGCCGCCTCGTCGCCTCCTACAACGGGAGGAGGCGGTGGCGCTGCTTGCGACCAGCGACTGACATCGCCCCTCTTCCCTTCGCTTCGGCGCCGCTTGTAACTTTCTCTGCGTTCACGTACATTTCGTGTTAGGGTTAGCATGCTAGACGTCTTTCGCATACCTGAACCCTTCTGGTTTTTCTTCGCGTGATAGAGCGGACGCTGGGGCCTCAAGCTCCATCCCGCGCGATCCGCCAGCCCCCAGCTTGCCCGCGGCCCCTTCGACGGAGACGGCTCCTCCAGATGTGAGGAGTGTGCCGGCGTCGAGGCTGGAGGACCTTCCGCCATTACATACCGTCCACCGACGCCATCTCCGCCGCCGCCCGATGTTGGCGCTCTTGAGCGCTTGGCGCCCGCCACACTTGGCGGCGCGAAGGCGCCTCGCCGGTGGAGCGAAGCCGCCGGCGAAGCCGCGGCGGGCCCTCGGCAAGAGATCATGGCCTGGAGACGGCGACCACGAGGTGCGTCAGCGACAGCCACCGCCGCCGGCCACCAAAGACGCTGAAGACCGCCAGACGGCGACTTCGAAGCGCCTCGGGTCCTCGCCGATATCTCGCGGACCGCCTCTCGCGACTTCGGGGCCCTATACCCCGGGTTACCTGTCAGACGCCTTGGAGGAGACGGCCACGCAAAGATCTGTTGGCCTTGATGGCGCGCCGCCGAGGTTCTCGCGCGACCGCCGGTGGTGATGCGGACGCTGGCGATCGAAGATGGTCGCCACCGCGCTTGAGCAGCCTAAGCGTTCGTCTTGGGCAACCGCCTTGCCCAAAACGCCGCTGCTCGACCTCGGCGCCGCTATCGGGAGCCGCCGTGCGGTGGACCCGAGCGAACAATCTCGAGTCGAGGTCGCCGCCGGCCGCGTATCCATGATGGGCGGCGTTGCTAAAGTAGAAGATGATGACGACGAGGAGTAGCTGAACTCCCTTGTTTGTCTCGTCTTGTATATAAAAACCTGTCAATGCAAACTTTTGCTCTTCTGCTATGAGTCTCGATTAAACTTTTACGCAAATTCTCACTTGCGAAAGGAACTGAGGCACCCGAACGCCGAAAGTTTTAGACAGAACGTTCTGTTGAAAGTAAGCGCTTTTTCCTTAGGCATCTGGTTACTTCAACCCTTATGGCCTCTTGGCAAACCGACCTTAAACGTTGCGTGGCGAGAACTCAGCTTCCGGAAGTGGTCTAGTTGCTGGTGCCGTCGTTGGCGCGTTGTTTAGACCGAGCAGACACACCAGGCTAGAACCCGCCTTCCGTCCGCCTCGCCTCGTCCAGCCGCAAGTTCAAGCGTTCGCCCTTGCAACTAAGGGGCCATCAGCCTTAAGTACTTTTTCGCTACCAGCTTTCAACAGAATGTTTTCTAACAGACTTTTTGAGGCTAAGCAACTGACTGCCAAAAGTTTTAGACAGAACGTTCTGTTGAAAGTGAGCGCTTTTTCCTTAGGCATCTGGTTACTTCAACCCTTATGGCCTCTTGGCAAACCGACCTTGAATGTTGCGTGGCGAGAACTCACCTTTCGGAAGTGGTCTAGTCCTTTGGTGCCGTCGTTGCTGCGTTGCCGAAAGTACACACCACGAGTTAGAACCCGCCTTCCGTCCGCCTCGCCTCGCCCAGCCGCAAGTTCAAGCGTTCGCCCTTGCAACTAAGGGGCCATCAGCCTTAATTACTTTTTCGCTACCAGCTTTCAACAGAATGTTTTCTAACAGACTTTTGAAAGCGAAAAAGAACGGATTCCCACAGAGAGACAGAACTTATTTTTATTTTACAGATGGCTTTGTAAATCGCAGTCCCCGAGGCGAGCGGGGAAAGAGGAAGACCTCGCTGCTCGGCTCCAAAGGGAGGCCCCAAAAAAAAGCTCCTGGCACCGCTACCTACGGGTAGAACTTCCTCAGCTGCTCGACGTTCCAAGTGTTCGCCAATTCGCGACCGTCCTCGAATGCGAGCCTGACTGAGCCTGGGCGGGAGACTGAGACCACCTTGAAGGGGCCCTCCCACAGGGGAGACAGTTTGTTGCGGCCTGCCTGCGCCTGAACTCTGCGCAGAACGAGGTCGCTCACTACCAGTGTTCTCTCACACACCCGCCTTGCTTGATAACGCGCAAGAAGGCTCGCTGATACCGGCGGCTCGGATCGCCGCATCTCGATCTCCTCCAGAGATTTACTTCATCCCGACGGGTCGTGGTCTCATCTTCGCTGAACGCTGCCACCCTTGGGGAGCCGAAGGTGAGCTCCGACGGGAGCACCGCTTTAGAGCCATACACCAGGAAGAAAGGGGTCTCGCCGGTGGCTCTGTTGGGAGTTGTTCGCAGCGCCCACAACACAGTGGGGACTTCTTCCGCCCAGCGCTTGCCACGCTTCTCCAGGCGGTCGAACGCCCTTGTCTTGAGTCCTTTGAGCACCTCCGCGTTGGCCCGCTCTACTTGCCCATTGCTCTTCGGATGTGCAACGGAGGCGAAGCACAGCTTGGTGCCCAGCTCTTCGTACCAATCTTGAAAATCGGCACTTTTAAACTGTGCGCCGTTGTCGGTGATGATCCTGCTTGCGACGCCGAACCGGACGAAGACGCTTTTCATGAACTTTATGGCGCGGCGAGCGTGATCGCTGAATGGCGAGGCTTCAGCCACTTGGTGAACTTGTCGACGGCGATTTAACAGATGCATGTAGCCCGATGCGCCCAAGCGAACGGGCTCAGAGGTCCAATTTCAAACCGCGAACGGCGGAGAGCGGAATGGTTTGTAGCGCCTAGGCGGTCGGTGGATCTGCTTAGCATGAAGCGCGCACGCCGCATCTCCACCACGGCTCGAAGGCATCCCGAGGGTCAGAGGCGATAAAGCCGTGGCGGAAGACCTTCCGACCAACGTCCGGCCTCAATGGCTCCGCACATGCCTCCATGGATCTCGAGAGAGATTGCACTCCCGCTTCTCTAGTGACGCGCTTCAAGAACTCCGTTTGCGCTCGGGCGTCTGAGTCCCCACCTACCGTATGTGGCGCTTGGCCTTGCGCGCTATCTTCTCGGCCGACGCGTCATCGCCGGGGATCACTCCGTCCCGCAGGTAGGCTATGATCGGATCCATCCACTGACCTTCCCGGACAAGCGTGACCACGTTAGCATTGTCGCCGACGTACTCTGCTCGCACGGCATTTCCGCCAACCGCCTCGGCGCTTCTTCGCATCCTCCTCCGATCGGGGCTGCTGCGGGGACATCGGCGTCTCCTCCAGACGTGGGGCTGCGTCGAGCATCATGCCGCCCCACCGAACCGGGTCTGCGACAGACGGCCGCGTGAGTCTTTCTTCAAAAACCCCGGCCGGAACAGGTGCCCTCGACAAGGCAATCTGGGATAGCTCGTCCGCCATATAGTTGTCGCGACGAGGGATGTGCGCGAAGCCCAAACCCTCGAAATGCAGCTCCAATCGGCGCACCTCCGCCAGGTAGGCCACCATGACGGGATCCGAACATGTGAATTCCTTCCTCGCCTAGTTGATGACCAGGAGAGAGTCGCCTTTGACTTGCAGCCGCCGGATGCCCAGGGTCGAAGCCATCCTGAGCCCGGCAAGTAGCCGCCGTACTCGCGACGTTGTTGGTAGCGCTGAACTCCAAAGACCACCAGTGCCGGACGATGTCGCCGTGGGAGACACCAGGGCGACACCAAGACCAACCCCTCCACCGAACGAGCCGTCAAGAAGAGAGTCCACGGCGAGGGTGCCGGGTGCCTTCCACTTCGTCATTGGAGTCCACTCGCGTTGTGAACTCCGCGAGCTTGCCCTTTGATGGCCGTTCGGGGAGCGAACTTGAGGTCGAACTCCGTCAGCTCCATGGCCCATTTGGCGATGCGGCCCGTCGCCTCGCGGTTGAAGAGGATCTCCCACAAAGGGTACTTGGTCAGCACTGTGATTTCTCGCCGTGAAAGTAGTGACGCAGCCTCCGGGACGCCGTCAGCACGGCGTAGAGCATCTTCTAGTGTTGCGAATATCTTGTTTCGGCGTCGTGGAGGACTTTGCTGATGTAGTAGATGGGGAGCTGAGCACCTTCTCTTTTCGCCACCAGCACCACGCTGACCACCTGGGGGTTTGCCGCGACATAAAGGATCAGCGGCTCGCCCGGGTCGGGGGCGACCAGCACAGGCGGGGAAGTGAGATACTTCTTCAGCCCGTCGAACGCCTCCTGCGCCTCTGTCGTCCACTCGAACTGGTTGGTCTTCTTCAGGAGCCTGAGTAGAGGAAGACTTTTGTCCTCCAGACGAGCTATAAAGCGGCCCAGGGAAGTCAGGCAACCCACCAAGCAATGCATCTGCCGAAGTCGCGTCGGGGGCTTCATATTCTCGATCGCCGTTATCTTGTCAGGGTTCGCCTCAATCCCCCTCTGGGAGACGAGGAATCGCAGCAGCTTGCCCGACGGAACGGCGAAGACACACTTCTTAGGATTGAGCTTGATGCAGTACTTTCTCAAGTTGGCGAAGGTTTCTTCCAGGTCGCCGATCAACTCCTCCGCCTTCTTGGACTTCACCACCAGGTCGTCGACGTACACCTCCAAGTTCCGCCCTATTTGGGGGCGGTGAGCGATGTGCATGGCCCTCTGGTAGGTTGGGCCTGCATTCTTCAATCCAAACGCCATCCTCGTGTAGCAGTAGACGCCCATGGGCGTCACAAAGGCTGTCTTGTCTTCGTCTTCTTCAGCCATGCTAATCTGGTGGTACCCGTAGTCGCGATCCGTAGCAAGCATGTTGCCGCACCTGCCGTGGAGTCGACGATGAGATCGATGCGGGGCAGCGGGTACGGATCCTTCGGGCACGCCCTGTTGAGGTCGGTGAAGTCGACGCATATCCTCCACCGCCCGTTGGATTTCTTGACGAGGACGGGGTTCGCGAGCCACCTGCAAAAGCTTGTCTACCTCCTGGCGCATAACGGCCTGACGCTCCACCGACTGCTTCCGAGCCTTCTGCATAACCGGTCGCGCGCCGGGGAACGTTGCCAACTTATGCTCAATCACCTCCCTGGGGACCCCAGTCATGTCGGACGGTTGCCAAACAAACACGTCTGCGTTAGACTGGAGGAAGGAGACGAGCACGCCTTCCTATTTGGCGCTGAGAGAAGCGCCCACCCGAACGGTCTTCGCCGGTCGACTTCGCTCGGGAGATCGCCACGACCTCCGTGGGACGAACCGGGGGAGGCACGGATCTTTGCCGGAGGAGCTCCCAGAGTCGAAGTTTCGCCTTCGGCGCCGACCGCCCCCAAAGCGAGAGCATCCTTGTCGCAATGGGCGCCTCGGCGGTTCACCTTCGGCGATGATGGGGCCACCGCTCAAATCTTCACCACCATGTACGCATAGTGGCGGCCGCCATGAACTTGGTCGTGCCGGCCGACCCAAGATGGCGTTATGCGGAGGTCGAAGTCACCACCTCGAACTCGAGCATCTCCGTCGCGGAAGTTGTCGAGCCTCAAATGTTACCGGAGGTCGACGCGCCCGAAGGGACGGACTCAGCCCCCGGCGCGATGCCGAAGAACGGGAGCGCCGGTCGAAGCTCCTGCTGCTGTATCTGGAGCGCCGTGGCGACTCGGACGGAAAGGAGGTTGAGGGAGCTTCCTCCGTCTACTAGTACCCGCCTCAACTTGACATTCCGGACCGTGGGCGCAACCACGATCGGGAGATGTCCCGGCCGCGGTCTTGGCGGGTGATCGGCTGATCAATGTGATCGGTTTCACCACACCACGGTTGCCTTTGTCGACCCGATACGGCACGCGGCGCGCGCACCTCCCTCATCGCATGCTTAAAACTAGCGTGGGACGGATGGGTGGCCGATCCGCTGTGGATAACGGCGACTTCGCGCTCGGCCTGCTGAAAACCAAGCGAAGCCGCTTCCTTGCCCTTGCTTGCCACGGACGCTGCTTTGCTGCTCGTGGGCGCGCTTGTCCACTGGTTCTTGACGACATGGCAATCACCAAGTCGTGGGAATTGTTGCGGTGAATGGGACAAGAAGTCTCCGTTCCACTCACGGGACGGCGGTCTCGCCCTCTTCGCGACCATGGGGCCGCCGTACACGGCGACGCCATGGCCGCCTCTGCGGGGCCGCTCTCTGCCGCCGCCGCGACCTCCTCCTTTCTTACGCCTGCCGCTTTCACGCGTGTCCGTCATTGTCGTCGTCGTCGTCGCTCGGCGGCGAGACTGTCGGTCTCGGCCGCTTTGCGCTTCTTCTTGTCCTTGCCGCCGGATTCTTGAAGTCCGGCCTCGCCACCCATGATGGCCCTCGCCCTTGAAGCCGGGCGGAAGCGAGCCTCCGTCTGAAGGGCGCACTTGTGGGCCAGGGTGAAGAGTTCTTCCGTCGTCTTGGTCTTGCGGGTGGCCATCTTCTCCTTGACCCTAGGGTCTCGGGCGCCCCTCCTGAAGGCCGTGACAACGGCGTCGATGGAGATGTCAGGGATGGTGTTGCGAACCTGATCAAGCGCCGGATGTAGTCGCGGCGTCTCCCTTCTTCGCTTCCACATTGTGGAGATCGTCTTCAACTCCGGGCTGCTCGAACGTGCCCTGGAAGTTGGTGATGAAGAGCTCGGAGAGCTCCTTCCACGACCCCACTGACTCCGGGAGTAGGTTCATGAGCCATGAGCGGGCTCACGGTGAGGATCAAGGGAAGTAGTTCACTGAACCTTCCCGACCCTCCGCCGGCCGCATCACCGTAGTGTAGATCCGCAAAACTCGTCGGGGTTGGTGGAACCATCGTATTTCGATGGCGGCAGTCGAACCTCTCCGCCATCGCAGCACGCGCAGCTCCTTCGAAAAGGCGCGGCAGCCGACTTCTGGAGCCTCCTGCTCCTGGATGCGCACTCCGTCCCGCCGTGCCCGCCGTCCGGACGGCATCAAGATCTGCGCCTTCTCCGGCGGAGGCAAGATCGCGAATCCTCCCGGTCCCCACGGGCGGCGGCGTCACACAAGATGGTCACAAGACTTTCGGTCGTCTGAGTCTTCTCCGTGTCGCAGATGGCGGTCCTCCCAAGGGGACCGAGATCCCGCCCACCAGACGCCGCCCGGCCGAACCCCGTGGGTTGTCTTGCTCTGTCGTCTCGCCCCGCCCCTCACGCCAGAGATCCGTGGGAGGATGCGGAGAAACCAAAGAGCGGAGGAAGCGGAAACACGGTTCCGCGTCCCCGCGACTTGCACTACCGCCCTGGCGGCATCCACGAAGCGGCCAAATCGCCGACCACGGCGCCACGGAGAGTCCGGAGTTACCGGAATCCGCGGTTGTCCAAACAGGCCCTGCCGCATGGAGGTTTTGTGCCGAGTGCACTCTCCAAGGCCGAGCCGCTTAGCCAGACTGGACGGCTACTGCCGGGTGATCCACCGCCATTGCCGCAGCTGACGCCATGCCGCAGCTCTAGCGGCCGCTACATGGTCCATCGCGATCGCCGATCCGCCATCACCGCTGAGAGGTCAAGAACTCGAACTTGATGCTAAGCGCTCCCCTGGCGCGCCATCGACGGCGTGCTCTCCGCTCAACCATCGCGGATCACACCCTATCGATTTCTATCATGCTAGCCGATCGGTCGAGCTCGATTCGATTTGGCGTGGAACGCGGCAAGGAGCAACACAGGGGTTTACCGAGTTCGACCCCTCTCGCAATAGATCCTACTCGCCGAGCCTTAGCTCTTTTCCGAGTTGTGGTTGTATGAAATGTGGTTACAGTATGTTTGAACCCCTCTCGCTTCTCTCTCCTCCTTTTATACAAGCCTTGAACTGGCGGAGAGAGCCTAGGGGTAGGCGAGATAAGACGCTTAGTACATCGATAAGACGTGTGGGGCAGACAGAGAGAGGCGAACGTCTTTGCTCTCGCCCGCACGGCGCCGCCTTACGCTGCTGCCGCAGTGGCTTCGCCGCAGAACACACCAGTGAGATCTGCGGCGGGGCCAACCGCCCGCCGACGCGGGCGGCCAGCTCGAAGATGGCAAACTCTCTCTTTCTGCCGGTCAATTCCGCTGCACCACAATGACAGTTGATCAGAGTTGCAGAGGTCACTGTGGCGGTAATCATCTCTCCATCTGTCTATCCGCGCATAATGTCGCATTGAATACGCTCGTCCTTCGCAGCAGGGGGAGCCTTCGCCCAGAAGACTCCTTTCGGGACGCTCCCTGCCACGTGGGCCTCGCTTGACAGTGAGGGGCTCGCCCACACGCTGGGGCCTGGTCACCCGCCTGACGTGTGGGGCCCTCGCCCGGCGCTCTGCTAGCCTTCCTTAGGACTCTTCATACCCCAGTATTTATTACACCGACAATTGGCTTAGTTGAGGTAAAGCACACTTTCAGACTCAAAGGATACGATACATTCATTCTCGCTAACCAGGTAGAGCAGGTGTATTATCTCCCCTATCCATGTCAAAAACCTCTAAAAGGCAGTGTTAAGAAAGATTTGAAGTCATCGTAGGTTGTGTTTAAGGTACGTCGACCAGAAAGATTGGTAGATCCAACAACCGATGATTACGAGGGCCCAACACAGAATCACCGACTGAACACCACAATGGTAGTCGATATTGGGTCGGGACTTGACGAACTACAAGCAATTGAAGACCTGGATGTCGAAGAAGAACAACAAGAACAAGAGGTTCAAGAAGACCCGGATGACGTGGGATAGTTAAACGAAGATATTATGGATGTCGACGATAATTACTGCTAGATATTATAAATATCTGAGGTTACATGTGCGTACTAAAATATCTCACTTTCAATTATTTATGAAGATTTGCATTATTTATTTGACTAATTATTACTTAATTTTTAAATACAGGATATGCCGCCGCGTAGATTCGTCAACCCCCCGCGGCATGCATAGGAGGAGGAGGAGGCCTCTAAGCCTGGGCAGGAGCTAGCTCTGACACAGGAGAGTGGAGCTAGTACGTCCGGGGCAAAAGATAGCCAGGGAGGGTCGTCCTCTCAGGCAAGCAGGAGGAAAAGGGGCCCAAACAAGGTGATGGCCGCACCGCCTTAACAGTCTGGACGACTGGTGATCCAGATTGACGGTGACAGGTACACATTTTTGTAGCAAATTACTTTTTTTGACATTGTCGATTTTAATTATATAAACCTATTACACCTTTCTTCTAAATGTGCAGCAACATGTCCACGGTGGATGTCAACGAGAGGCATCAGCCTAGGACAGCGCTTGGCACCCTAGCGAGGCAGTACTACCCTGGGTTGATAACCTAGGACGGGACAGCAAGACCAGTGTACAGCTGGTACGACTACAGGCTAGCCCCACATGGAGATAGCACTGCCGCGGATCAGGTCATCCGTGAGTTTTGAGTAAGCTACACAATAACTGAAACATCTATTTATTTTTACTTCTAACCATATCTGTTGTTATACCCTACTTCAGCTCAGATTCGCTCCGCAAGAGGGACTTCAGCATTCTGATTTTGCTCCTGTCATCGAAAGGATGACGAAGCAGAGGGTACAGGACAAGATGTCCAATGCCCGTGTCACGGCTGTTCAGGAGTACCACAGGTCAGTAGCCTTTACTCACAATACATTTAAATTTCATGTGTTCGTTACTAATTTCTAACTTTCTCTGTTTTTGTAGGAGATAGGAGCAGCAAAACCTCACTCCTCAGACGGCTCGTCAGTTGTATTTGACGGCCGGTCAATACAACCAGGTTCGTCCTGAGTGGTGTTAGGAGGACGCCTGGGAGGCTATAGGTAGGAAGTGGAACAGCCCCGAGTGGAAGGAGAAGGCAAAGAAGAATAGGGGCGTTAAGGACTACAAATCTAACACCGAGAAGTGGTCGATCGCACAGTTGGGGAAGAAACTGGTAATATAAAAATTTTTACTCGTCATCACTTTAGATTGTCGTACTAACACATGTCCGATCGTATTACAATTTAGTTGGCGAAGATGGGGTTAGACCCAGCCCGATGGACGTGTGGAAGCAGGCCCACACGAAAAAGGCGCCGTCTGGTGGACAACCGACATTGGATCCCCATGCATATCTCCGTTTGGTAGGTGTCGACAATATTGTTCAATACAACTATCTTATATTAATTTATTTGTATGATTTTGACTAACACAACGATATGTAGGAGCGTTATAAGGACGCTTATAGAGAGGAGCACAGGGAGGAGAGCAATCCAGAGGAGGCTCCCCTCGATCCTCACATGATTCATAAGCACATGGGGGCAAGGCTCACGGGCGGCTGGCGATCGGTGACGACCACCTACGACAAGATCTATTTCGTACACTTGTATATTGTGATTGCTACATAAAAACTAACTGATATATTATACATGTTGCAGGTCTTCAGAGTACATGCCCGAGGTTCGGGTTAGCCAGAGCGGGGGTGAGACCCGTCGCCAGTTCGAGGAGCGCCTGCAGAGGGAGAGGGAGCAGCAACAAAAGAGGCACGAGGAGGAGCGGGCCCATAATAGAGAGATGATAAGGGCCATGTAGGAGAGCCTGAGGGCAGCGCAGGAGGACTATGACAGAAGGCTGTGACAGCTTGAGACGTTCGTTGCTGGGGTAACGCATTCGCACTTCAATTCATTTTTATAGATGCATATCTTATCAGGTGTCCCAAGGAAATCAAATATATGTGCAGACCGGTCCAAGTGGTCACGCGGGGCTTGCAGGCAGCTCCTTGAGCCAGGTGGGGACCGCGGGTCCCTACACCGGTGGCCCAGTCGTCTACGGTAGCCACCCAGCCCCTCCAGGCACCTATGTTGGCCAGAGCGGCTACGCTGGACAGACGACACCACCACCGGGCACCTAGGAGACCTAGCCGACCTTCGTCCCCATGTCCAACTATTCGAACGTCGAGCTTCCCTGGTTTCGTGATCCAGCGGTAAGTCATTTGTGCCAAATCAATACACTGTCACATAGTATATAAATGTCAAATGCCTAATTGAAAAATCTCGCAGGGTTCGGATTCTGCCATGTCTATGCCTCCGTCCTTCGTGCCACATCCTCAGGACGACGCGTAGCAGGATGAGGACGCCTCCAGAAACATGGCCGCCAACCTCGCGGAGCAGCTCTTCGGGACTCCATCACGGCAGCCGTGATGTCTGTGATATTGTGATTGTGATTGTGATGTTGATATTGTTATTGTGATGTTTGTGATATTGTGATTGTGATGTTGATATGGTCGGACATACGGTATTAATCTGTGCTATATTGAAATTGCCGGAGATATATGTGTGTATTTGTGAAATTGTGAGAAATTTGAATGTGCGGGCTTTTTGAGTGTGCAGGTTGCAGCAGCTGCAAAATTATTGTAATTTTTTCAATTTATAATTTTTTTTTGCTGGTCTACAATCATTCTCGACGGCTCGACCCTGGCCGTTGAGAAAGGTATCCATGGCCCACCTGCCAGCGCAGGGCATGGCCGGGACCAGCTGCGGCTGAATAATTATTCTCAATGGTCGTGAAGCCGTCGTGTAAACCTATTGGGCGAGGCCGCCGGCGGCCTGCAAATCATCAATCTCGACGGTTGGAAGCCGTTGAGAAAGGCGCCTCTAGCACGTCGCGCCTGGCCTGCGTGCATTTCTCGACAGTTGGACCAAAGCCGTCGAGGCAGATAATCTCAACGGCCAAGCCGTCGATAATGACTGTCTCTCTCGACCACGCTGTCTCGACGGCCAAATCTCGACGGCCGGCCGTTGAGATTTATCTTTCTCGATGGTTACCGTATCTGTCTCGATGGCTCCGTCGAGAATTTGTGCGATCCGCGTGGTGTTAGACATGCATGCTACATCCAATTCGATTGTAAAAAAACTCGTACACAAACTTTTCCCACCCCAAAGGACAATAGGGTCAATTCAGCAATACATATTCATGGTCTTTAGATAAAAAACCGGCCAACTTTAACCGCATACTAGTCTACACATTCTGTACGTCGATAGTAACAGTATTTTTTGTACCCTGACCCGTACGTGTCCAACAACGTACATTCTGTACTTCTTTGTCGATACAGGCACTTGTCGCGTGTAAACTATCAATTTCAACTTTCAAGTCATGTTGAACGTCCGGCCGGTACATGTGTTACTGCACCAAAAACCTTTATACATATCAGTTTATTTGTATCAATTGATTAAAAAATTGATAGAGATAAAATTATTTGTGTCGGTTGGCAAAAGACGAGACGGTACAAGCACGTCTGCATCAAATCTAGTCAAGAACAAACACAAATGAGCGAATATTCCATGGCTATAACCGGCACAGATGTATTGTGTCAATTCGTGGTTATAAACGATACAGATGTATATGTTGGCTTAAATACTCACTCATCTGTGTTGGTTCTACCATGAACCGGCACAGATGTGTATTTTTAGTAATTCTAGATCTTTAAAATTTTTATAACCTTTTCATATAAGTTTGTATAAAAATAAACTTTATATGAAATTATAGCTCTTGAGGATATATGCAACTTTGCAGTTGCCATCTTTTTCCTTTGAAGCAATATAGATGCCTAAATAACCATTAAATTAATAGTTTATTTATATATATTCAAATGAAGTCGGATTCAAAATAATATAACAGAAAATTGTAGGCTTCGACGAGATTTACAACTTTCTATCTGAAAACTTTTCTTTTTTAATGTCATTTGTATGTATATAAAGTTGTTTATAGATTTAATAAATATAGGATAAAAGGTATGTAAATCCTATTTTAACTAGAAAATGACGTGGGATGGGAATATGAGATGGTTAGAAAAGGTAAGGTTGGGATGAAGAGGCCTTTATTTCAATTCCTAAGCAAACCAACATTTGAGTTTCAAGTGAAATAGTTAGCTAAATGCGCATAAGTGTTTGGTAGGTGGTAGAGATGACGAATTTTGAATCAGAGTGTTTCTATTATAATATTCAATTACATTGGATTTATTTTTTTGGGATTTTTTGAAAAATATTTATAAAATTTTAAAGTATTTTCCTTATAAAAATAAAGAGAAAAATTTTAAATGATTTTACCACTAAGATGGTGGTATTTTATATTTTTGTAAAATGCTACAATGAAGTAGTATAGAATTTTTATTTTTAAAATAATTGTAGCGGTATTATATTATGTTAACCAAATGGAATATAATTACTGTATTAAGAAAAAGGAAAAAGGATTTTTAATCCTTTAGGCCACAGTGTTGGGTTTAGCCTACTTGCACGTAGACCGGTGCGTGCGGGCCAGTTTAGGAGGCAGGCCGGTGGGCCCAGATGACAGAGAAAGGGGACTTGGGATGGAGGTCGGCGGCCAACACGTGGGGCTTAGTCACCAATGACGTAGATAAAAGGGGAAAAGGGGGGCCACTAGAGAGGCTTGGCGTCAGCGAGCAGCGGGCGAAGTTGGTTGCCGATGATGGAGAGATGCAATTAGGACAATGTCAGAGCTTACCATGGGATGTCCGAGGCCTTTGGATGTCGGGGTTTGTCAAATAGTGAGGCTACGACGGTGAGACCCTTGGGCAACGTCGGCGATGAAGCTCCGGTGGCTAGCGATGCTTTCCTTCTTGGCGTCAAGGCCGGAGAAGGCTTGGATCAGTGCGGTGACACTTCGCTGGAGAGGAAGAAAAAGGTGGTAGTGAGGGTGGTGCAGTGGAGCAGAGGGAGAAAGCAAGCATAGGAGATGTCTTAGAGCATTCTGTGGCTGACTGGGGTCCTGTTTTTGTAGGCGAGTGCGAATGACAATGGCCAGAGCCGTGATCAACTAGGAAAATGAGGATGACGACAAGCAATACACGACGAAAGGCGGCAATACTGTGGATAAGGTTGGTGATGTGGCGAGGACCATCCGGGTGGCGGAATCAACGGCGGTGGGTGTTCGTAGCGGCAACAGCGAGAAATTTTGGTGGGCGCTTGTGGTGATGCAATAGCACTGAGGTTTTCGACAGGGCGACACATTGAGAGGTAGGATAAGCCACGCCGGACAACCGTTGGATATCCTCTGAAATCTACGGGCACCGTTGATTGCCACTTAGACAAAGGGTTATAACTTATAAGATGGAGACGACGTTGTCAGCTTGTGAGACGTTGGATCTGGAAAGAGTAACTAATCACAACTGTTCATCCTCACTTAATGG
The DNA here is from genome assembly GCA_036346415.1 of Raddia guianensis. Classification (NCBI taxonomy): domain Eukaryota; kingdom Viridiplantae; phylum Streptophyta; class Magnoliopsida; order Poales; family Poaceae; genus Raddia; species Raddia guianensis. The sequence continues at coordinate 35,805,410 of CM070534.1, forward strand.
ACCGGTGGACTCCACCGGTTGGTGACGTCGAAGGCGGCTTCTGAGAAGGGAAAGTGTATTTCCAGAATCTCCAGAAAAGGAAGGGTCTTTACGAAATCGAGTAATGAATTTGCAAGAAATGAATAAATGCTTAGATACTCTTAAAAAATGGTGGGAGACCTAGAAAAATAAGAGATTGGATTCTAAAAAACCATAAAAGTAGGGAGAATTCTAATATGATAATATTTGAGGTTTTTATGGGATTTAATTCCCTGCAAAAAAATACTGGGAGGTATTTCCTTTATAGGATAAATTAGGGGGAGGGTTAAGAAAATTTTAAGAAAATATAGGATAGATTTATGGACTTAAATTATAATTTTCCATGAAAAATTTTATGCCAAAAATAGAGAAAATTTGTGTATGTTATAATGGTGGGGAGGTTGGAGAAGCCAATGGCACTAGAAAAGACGACAGCGAGGCGGGCTGTGTTGTGGGAGGGCAAAGAGGCGTTGGCAGGCCTCGGCATCGGTGACGACATCATATTGGGGTGGCGGCGACGGCGTCAACATTGATTTGGGAGTGGAGGGCGAGCTTCTCCCCTTCCTCTCCGTGTTGGCGATCTCCTCCTCCTTCCTCTTCTTCCCTATGCCAGCCACCTCCTCCCTCTTCCTTCCTTCCTTATCCTCACTCCTCCTTCATGGCACAGTTCGGTGGCGGCAGCAGTGCAATCGGCCTAGAAAGAGAAAGATAGAGAGATGGGAGGAAGAAGAGGGGGGAGAATGACAAGTGGGCTCTATGAAAAAATCTTCAAAAAAGTTGAAAATGCCACTTGTGTAGCTGGCATGTCCATGTCACCATGTTTCTTTTCAAATCGGTGTTCACCTATGCAAAACCAGACACGTCAGCGTCCAAGCTACCATAAACCAACGAAAAACCATATTTTGACCGGTCAAAGAATTAAAATGGCACGGTTTTAAAAGGTTAGGGACCAGTATAGACCAATGGAACCGGTCATCGATCAATCGCTAGCAAGCTGACCAGGTACGTAGTGACTATTAATATGCCTTATATTACTTCTACTGTGGACCACACACCAGCAGCTAGCTAATCACACTCTGAGCTGTCCCATCAAGGCAAGCTAAGCTATCATATATGCCTCATTTGTAAAGTGATTAAACTATCTTAGCTGTCTCGAAGCTCTCGCACGCCTAACCAATGACGGAAGAGGCAGCCTTGTGTAGCCTTTGGTTGGAGCTAAAATAAACACACTAGCTTTGTATGCATGCATCTACGAATGGACTGAAACAATGGGCCGACCGTGACCGTCCCGGATCTCCTAGTGCCTTGCCTTGTTTCGAGCAAACCGGCCCGTAGGGCACTGCGCGATTAGTGCTAAACTATAACTGCTTGCTTTGCTAATGTATATAGTTTAGGACCAGCACACATGCAGTCTAATTCTTCCCAACTCCATGCAAAGTTGCACCGGCTAGATAATACTTTATGGTATTGGCTGCTGCAACACTACGGGAACAACCATATATTATGGAGCAACTTACATGGGAGAAGAGGGTTCCAAATTAACTTATCCTCTTCAGCCGCATCCCATCGTCGTGTAGGCGTGTAGCCGTGTAGATGGATAATGGCTTGATCTGGGCTCCTCTCCTTTCATATAGAGCGACTTTGACCCGTATGTCAGTGGGACAAAACGCCTATTCTTACGAGAGTGCAGGTCATCCAGAGCTTCCCCCATCCGGGCAGGACACACAATGAAAATATATAGGTGGCACGGATCTAAAATCTTTTTTTATATACCATTGGATATATATACCGTAAACTAGTTAAACTATAGAAACACAACAATAATAAACACACTAGTTCATGATTGCATCAATTAGATATTCAAATTACCAACAATAAACCACCCATATCGACCGCACTTATATGCCAATATCAAAAACTTGCTTTATACTTTACTAAATACTCCCTCCGTTCTAAAATGTAAGGCATATAATTTTTTGATAAAGTCAACAAACATAAACTTTGACCATTAATTTCTTTCATATTAGATCATCAATAACTATAAAATTAACATCATATCAAAGTACTTTCAAATACGAATCTAACTATATCACATGCATAACATTGAACATATATGTTCCTAGCATTATTATTGGTCAAACGTTTTAAACATTGACTTTTTAAAATACATGCACGCCTTACATTTTAGAACGGAGGGAGCAGTAAAAATGAGCTATAAAATTTTTGGTAGAGCCGAGACCCTACCAGCATCACGGAGGGTTTGCCCATGCTCTCCACCCTTCGGCCTGTTTGGTTCATTGTTAAATTTGACTAAGTTTGCAACGCATAAGGTGTTAAACCCGGCTAAGGTTAGTTGTCTAATTTATCCGCCACACTTTAGCACACCTAAGGGAATCTTGCCACACTTTATCATGCCACGTACATGCAGGACCTGTGCAGAAAAAGAGGAATCTTGCGACAAGTGTGGCAGCAAACCAAAAATACACCTAACTCGGTCAAACTTATCTAATATTAAGCGTGATAGGTTGTGACAATGTTAGGCGCGAACCCATCTCTATTTATCTCTCTAAAATTTCTTCATACTATTTTACATTACACATTTAAAGATTCATTCCCTCTGATAGACACTGTATCCTAATATTTTATTTTACAATATTTTAGGCGGATGCTTAGGCTAGTCAATAATGTCTATAGGATCGACGTGCAAAATCTTACAAGAGGCAGGACGGAATTGCAAGATTGCCCTCTTCCCCAGTCGGCCTCACAGACTACTCTTCCGCCGTTTACTATCGGCTTGGCTTCTTCCATAGTTCCACTTCTATATCCGTCCCTTTCGACGCGCGGTTGCGCCCCTCGCTGCCTTCGACGAACTTCCCCGCGCCTTCGGCTCCTCCGTCTTGCGCACGCGCGCCGGCGCCGCGCCAATGGAGCCGCCGACCAGCCACGTCACCGCCGCGTTCTCCGACTCCGACAGCGTCTCCGTGGAGGGGGCCGCCGCCGGCGCCTGGGAGGGGGCGGACGCGGACGTGGAGGCGCTCCGCCGCCTCTCCGACAACCTCGCGGCGGCCTTCCGCTCGCCGGACGACTTCGCGTTCCTCGCCGACGCGCGCGTCGCCGTGACCGGCTCGCCCGACCTGCGCCTGCACCGCTGCGTGCTCTCCGCGCGGAGCCCCTTCCTGCGCGCCATCTTCGCGAGCCGCGGCGCCGGCGCCAGCGAAAGGCTGGAGCTCCGCGAGCTCCTCGGCGACGACGTGGAGGTCGGGTACGACGCGCTGCTGCTGGTGCTCGATTACCTCTACAGCGGCCGCGTCGGCGACCTGCCCAGGGCGGCGTGCGTCTGCGTCGACGTCGACGGATGCGCGCACGTCGGCTGCCGCCCCGCCGTCGCCTTCATGGCGCAGGTCCTCTTCGCCGCCTCCACCTTCCAGGTCGTCGAGCTCACCAACCTCTTCCAGGTTCGCCATTCTTGCTGCTTTCTTCACTCTTCTTCGTGCTCATGTGCTTGCTGGGGGCGCGTACTGCTAAAAATTTTCATGGTCTCAAGCGGTGGGTTTTAAAGATGGCCTCTTTTTTTTTTTTTTTCTTTTGCTGCGCTCGTTGATGTTTGCTTCATGCGGCAACCTAAGATTAGAAATCCTTTTCATACTATTTCTGCTCCTCTGCTTATCCAATTGAAAGAACCGATGAGATTTTATTTTCGTTGTACCTGCAGAACAGAATTAAGCCAACCATTTACACTGCTTATGGCAACGCGAAGCTTGTGCTAATTGATTGCTTGGTGTAGTTGTCGATCCATGCTAGGACAAGTTCAGTCGTTTGTTATTTAAAAGCACGTGTGCACAGAAACAAAAGTTAACAGTGCTATGCATCATACCCCCAATCTATCTCAACGAGAGCTGTATGCATGCATCACGATTCACAGGTCATCGATCAACACAAATCGTGCCATGCTCCATTGGTCCGATCGATACAATCCTCATCAAACAGCCGTCTTTCATCTGCTGTCTGATTCCAAACTGCCTGGTTAAATGTCTTTTTTATGCAAATTATGCAATTGTTGGTTTGAGGTGAGTGTCGTTTTCATGCTTTATCAAGGATTCATATTAGCTGTGTTGCTGTGAAAATGAAAGGTAATAGTGTTGATCTTTTTAACAAGAAGCATTGTTATGGTAAAGCACTCAACTGATTTTTTTCTTCAACAAAAGGTGGTTTCTTATTAGTGTATCCATGACAAAGATGCTTGGACTATGCGCTATCAGTATGTAGGCTGCGTGAATGCTGACAGTTGCCACAAGTGCAGCATGAAAGAAACATAAAAATGGCACAAAAAGAATGCCTTCGATATGGTTAAGCCGCCAACTTTTTTTCTTCCTTTAACAGAAGTCAGTTCCTTATTGGATTATTTATGACACAGTTGCTTCAACTAGCACTACCCAAATCCAGCCTACTTGAATGCTGACGGTTGAAATAGACAACATGTGAAATATGCCATGTAGTTTTTTACTTAAATTTAATTGTGCATCTCAGCATACGTAAAGTGAAATATAGGCATGTATACATCTATTATGTGATGATAAAAGAGCAACAGACAAAAAGTGACATGTCATTATCTTGCTTCTTTTATGTAGTTTAGCAAGCCCGGTAGACTATCCCTGAAACAGGGAATAAATCAATGTCACAAGCAAATAGATGTGCAGACCAGAAACTCTCAATCTTGTGGCAAAAACTTAATCATGGCAGCCTTTCAGGGAAAAAACTAAGAGCTTGTACATTTCACTCAGAAGAAAATTGTAAGTGTGTTAAATTTAGAGCAACTAAGGCTGCAAGCATTTATATGCAGATTAGCTCTCCAACTCCACATTTTTCTATAGGATCTTTGAATATTCTTTTAGGAGGGAGTATTGAGCTCAGTAATCCTATCTAAAGACTGTCACCTATTCTATGTGTGTAACCTAATTTACATTGTTCCAAATGATTATCCTCTTTATGAGGTCCATTTGTAACAGAGTTTTGTCAACATAAATCAATACAGAGCTTGGGTATGTTTTATATGTCGACTGATATATCTAAGGATGCCACTGGTTGTGTTCCATGAATTCATGAGTTATGCTGGGGTTCTGTGCTACTTGCTTTTGTTCATCATACTTTCAAAAAGTGGTACCGCTCAGATATGTCTGTCCCATTATCTTGATACAATGTAACTAGTCCATTACTGTCTGTGCTATAATTGTTATTGTTTCACCATTTCAAGAAGCCACTACTAAGCTACATTACTCCCTTGTTTTCCATGCAGCGGCGTCTCCTTGATGTACTTGATAAGGTTGAAGCGGATAACCTTCCTTTGATCTTATCTGTTGCACACTTGTGCAACAAATCCTGCATGAAACTAGTTGAGAGATGCCTTGAGATGGTAGTTCAGTCAGATCTTGACATGATTACCCTAGAGAAGGCGCTGCCTTTAGATCTTATCAAGCAAATTATTGATGCACGGCTAAGTCTTGGATTAGTTTCACATGAGGACAAGGGCCTTCCCAACAAACATGTAAGGCGGATACACAGAGCCCTTGATTCTGATGATGTGGAGCTAATCAGGATGCTGCTCAAGGAAGGGCAGACTAATCTTGATGATGCATTTGCATTGCATTATGCTGTGGAACATTGTGACTCAAAAATTACAACCGAACTTCTGGATATCGCACTTGCAGATGTTAATCATAGAAACCCAAGAGGTTATACAGTTCTTCACATTGCTGCTAGGAGAAGAGAGCCTAAAATCATTGTCTCTCTTTTAACCAAGGGTGCTCGCCCATCTGATCTTACATTTGATGGAAGAAAAGCAGTTCAAATCTCAAAGAGACTCATAAAACATGGGGATTACTTTGGGGTTACTGAAGAAGGAAAACCTTCTCCAAAAGATAGTTTATGTATTGAGATACTGGAGCAAGCTGAAAGAAGGGATCCACAACTTGGAGAAGCGTCCGTATCTCTTGCAATGGCTGGTGAGAGTCTACGTGAAAAGCTGTTGTACCTTGAAAACCGAGGTAATCTTGACACATCAAAACATGTGGTATTGCTGGATTTTTCCCATAATTGTCCCTTTACTATGGTCGGTATTTCTCCATGGGCAACTAACCAGTGTTGTAAACAGTTTTCTTTCTTGTGAAAAGTAACGCTTTCGCATTACTATTTGCGTGCTTTGTAGTTGCTTTGGCGAGGATAATGTTTCCAACGGAGGCAAGAGTAGCAATGGACATTGCTCAAGTGGATGGAACCTTGGAGTTTAGCCCTGGTTCTAGTCCAAATCCACCTCCTGATATACAGTGGAATCTTAATGAAACTTATTTTATAATGAACGAAGAACACTTAGCTCGAATGAGGGCCCTCTCAAAAACAGGTGATACTCAGCTCTTTTATATTATTTATATTTCAAACATATTGTTTATCCTTATTTATTCAACGTATCTGTTATAACAGAAGTTGAAACTCCAGATTTTATTTCCCCCTCAGATTGATAGGTTTACTGTCAAGTACTTTGATACGTTTTTTAAAGATCTTGCATTTTAAATCGAAGAGTATATTCTTAGCTATGCTGTCTGTAAACCATGGATAATTTGGATCTTTTGCGCTCTTTGGGGATTAACCCATATTATCTCAAGAGTTGGTATGTATCCTAAGTAATTTTTTTTTATATATATACCACTGGATCTTCAAGAAATTCATCGTTGTTTCACTGACAAGGTAGGTCTGTCTCACAAATGTATCGTAGGTATTACTAGATATAAGGGCTTGAGCCTTTGTTTGCCATTTTATATTCCACAACACACCTTAGAGACGATGTTATCATAAATTTATGGGTATGGACTAATTGCAAGCTGGTGTGTATCTCAGTGGAAATCGGAATACGCTTCTTCCCACGTTGTTCAAATGTGCTAGACAAGATCATGGATGATGAAACTGATCTGGCTTCCCTTGGAAGAGAGACGTCCATTGAAAAGAAGAGGAGGTTCCATGAAATGCAAGATGTTCTCCAGAAGGCGTTCACCGAGGACAAGGAAGAGTTTGACAGATCAGCCCTTTCATCTCCTTCATCGTCAACGACATCAATTGGAGCCGTCCGGCATAGGAGATGAACCACTTGGCTCCCATTCTCGCCATATAGATAGCTAATTTTACTGCTGGAGCTGCTCCGTCAGATGTCTGTCCTCTGTTAAATGCACTCAAGATTCTACTAACCATCTAGCATCACCTGATATGGTAATGTTTTTGCCCTCTTTAGATCACATAGCAATGCTCAGTTCTGCCTGTATAGTAACTGCAGTGCCACCGTACACCCGGAAACGCCAATCAGCAGCAGTTGTGCTCTAGGTGTGTAACATGGATCACCCAAAAACCCTTGAATTTTGATTGATATTTGATGTCTGTACTGTAGCGGTTTGCTTTCCTTTTTTGAGAGAGAGCTATATTGGTTTGTTGATAAAATGAATTTAAAATGAATTCGAGTTAACAGGAGTTCTTGGTCTCTTGATTTTGATGATTAATGAAATAGAGCCTGCACTGGAAACCTACCCTAGTGTACCTAATTACTGCCTGAAACAATCCACCAGAGCTGCACTGAAAACTGCACTGTTCTTACCCACCCAGACCTGGCTGAATGCACTGTTCTTAATCTATTTACTGTCTCCTTTGTCCTGTCCCGGAGGGTAAAAATGGCTTCTTGGATTGAACAGCACGAACAGGAGAGCAGCAGCCGTGGCCCATCACCCATGCTGTAAATGCGAACCGCAGCCTAGGAAGCCCGGAAAGCCTGCGCGTTTCCTAAATCCGCTCTACTCCTACCGCGTAGCCTTTTGATGGTCGCCACCACGGCACAGGAGAACTCTCTCCGACGGCGACGAGATGAGACGAGACCATGCACTGATCAGTGGTCACTGATGCAGTGCAGAGTGAAGAGTGGAGTGAGTGGTCATAGGCAGCTCGCGAGGCCATGGCCCATGGCATCGAGCTCTGCTGCGACCTGACGGCCTTTGCATTCAGAGGCAGGGCAGAGCAGAGCCTCCTATCCCAAGAAAAGAAGAAGAAGCAGCAGAAGCAGTTGATCTCCATGGCCGACTCTGAAGCCTAAAGAGCTCTGATCGCTGGCGAGGGCAGCGAGCAGAAGTAGGCTGGTCGATCTCGGCGTCGCATCATGTGTGGAGCTCGCCGCCTGCACGGGCAGAGCAGAGCCGCTTGGTTCGTCGTCGTCGTCTTCTTCCTGCTGCCGCTCGCCATGTCCCGAGGTGAAGCGCCGCTGATCGATCCAGCTGCTGCTGCTGCTGCGAAGACCAAACACCAGGAGGATTCGCCCCGCCCATCGCCGGTACATCACGCATCGCCCCTCCTCCCCATCGATCTCTCCTGGTTGCATCCATGGTGCGCTCGTGCGCTGATGGATGGTTAGCCGTGCGTGTGCTCAGGCGAGCGGCGGCGGAGAGGCGGAGCAGGAGCTGAACCGGCTGGGGTCGAGGCCGCCGTGCTGCGACCGCAAGTGCGGCGCGTGCGCGCCGTGCACGGCCGTCCTGCGGGTGCGCGCGGCGGCGGGGCGGAGAGGCCCGCAGTGCGCCAACTACGAGCCCCTCGGGTGGAAGTGCAAGTGCGGCGGCGCCGTCTTCGACCCATGACTCCATGAGTCGTGTCGTCCATGGCCATGAGGCCAGGACTGCATGGACACGGGCAAAAATCCCGGAGGATTCTCGCCTGCATGCAGGTTGGTGATCCAATGGCTGATGCATTGCCGCATTGCCATGTTAAGTAGAATAAAAATCTACGTTTGGTTTTGGTTCGTACCAGATCAGTAGTACAGATAAATTGTCAGTCTTGATTAAAAAAAATCGTTCGTCTGCCTGATTACCATAAAAGGGGAAAAAATGATCACTCTGCTTCAGTCGTTTAGTTTAGGACCTATCCTCACTAATTGATCTTATTTAACTTATTTACTCATTTCACTTATCTTTTAACTTTTAGAGCCTTTTGAGGTGAATTCGACAGCCGGGTCTACATTGTTTGACTTGTTTTTAGAAAGTTTTTAGGCACGAGTTCAAGATAGAAATAAGATACTTCCTCTGGTCACAAAAAGAAGTCGCCGTTGACTTTTGGACACGTCTTTTACCATTCGTTTTATTCAAAAAAATTCTATAAATATTATTTATTTTGTTATGATTTGGTTTATTATTAAATGTATTTTAAGTATGACTTATATTTTTACATATTTGAACAAAATTTTTTAATAAGACGAATGGTCAAAAGCGTGTTCAAAAGTCAACGACGACTTCTTTTTATGACCGGAGGTAGTAGATTGAAAAAAAATAAATTATTAATATTTGAAATAAAGATAAGTAAATAAGTAGATAAATCAAATAATCCATACATGTTGAATGCATCACAATGAGCCCATGGTTAGCCCATGTGTGAATGTGTTCAACCCTTTTGCCATGAGTTGAGCCCATGGGCCCAATTACTGGAGTGGCCACCACACTCCCCCTGATCTTTAATGAGCTTGTTTTTGAAAAGCCATCAGTGCTAATGAATTCAGTGTCTTGATCCTGGCACTGGCACCTCTAGTGCACTGCACTGCACCTCCACAAAATGTCAGGTTTCACCAGCAGGATTAGTGGAGAGAGACAAGCACTGCTCTGAATTTACCTGTCCTTGTTTATCCTCTTAACCATGCATCTTTCTATCCGTGTGGTTTGACAGGGAGCACCAATTGGGATAAAAGCTTATCCAATGTTCAAAACTCAAGGTCTTCCCTTTCGCATGCAAACAGCAAGAACATATTCCTGTCTTTTAACCTTTCCTGATGCCATCCCTTCTGAATGAGACCAACCTCTTTACTCTTTTTGAGGCACCACCAAATCCTTTATGTCTGCCTCTATTTGCTGCCCTAGAATCTCTCTCGGTCTCCCCAAAATTCAAACTAGCATGACCATTCTAAACAAGTTTGAACTGAACTGATGATGTGCACATGCAAGTAGGGAGCAAACATGCCATAGGCATCTGGGCAGTAGTACATTAACAAGGGTTTATCATTGTACTTTAAATCTTGAAGGAGCTAGTATCAGTAGATCTTTGGCTTAGATCAAATGGGAGTTCAAGGGTTATTAAACTAGGATAAGCTTGGAGGTGATGGGCCCATCATGCCCAAATGATGCCAACAAAGTGCAGCACATGGGAGGATATCAGGCTATTCAATGAAGACTTTTTTGTGCATTTGGTTGGAAGTACATGCTTTTGGTCTGCACAAGCCAGGTTTTTGTGTGGACAGAGTAGGACCCAAAGTCTGATCTGTATGTGTAATTTGTGTATGTGTGTTTTTTGGGGGAATATTCCTCTCTACCTCTAGTGAGAGAGTAAACAGGGGAAATATAAGGTTGATAGTACGTAGCATATGGTTTCCAGTGGTTATGTGATGATGGTTGCTTTTGACTGTGTAAATCATGACTTGTTTTATATCACAGCTATGGTGAAGTCCAGTAATAGATTTCATCACTAGTGTCATGGTGTATGCGTATAAAAGATTTGCTGCACCATCCAGCATTGATCCTGACAACGAGATTGGAGTTGTAGGACTAGGCCTCCATTCTATCCATGTTCTGGTATGCTAGGCAAGGTATTATTTTTTTTCCGCCGAAACGAGAGGTAAATATTATAGTAGAAAGTTATTTGTTTTCGATAGAAAGTTTGGAAAGTCCAAAAAAATACTTAAAAATAGTTTTGGAAGCAATAAGAAGAAACATTAAAAGTCTCACAAAAAATACAACAAAGTGCGACATCTTTTGGGTTGTACAAAAAGTCTAAAAAAACAAATTGCCAATATTAGTTTTAAATTTAAATTTAAGCTGATAAAAACATGACCTTACTGAATTTCTTGCAATGCTTGCTTGAAAAGCCTTTTGATTTGGGTTTCAAGAAACCGACCCACAACTTATCTTCTAGAGCTTTGAGATTCAAAAAAGAATCAATACGCTAAAATCTTTGGGTTTTGAGATGACAATAAGCCACAAGCCAACATAGTATTAGTAAATTGTTAGTATTTGGTTACCTTAAGAAGGATAAAAATTATGTAGAGGCAAGTCTAATCACAGCATCAACATAACCGTTTAGGTGAACTCACCCGAAACAATGTAATTGAAGGTTCAGTGCAAACATGCGCTCTTCACGAGAGGACCTGAAAAAACAGCGCTGGCCATAACAAATGTTACATCACACTTCTGTGGCTTATCCATCAGTCCAAACCTCAACTGCACCAAATGGCCGAATCTGCAAATCACAACCGTGCATTGATCTGTAATAACGGACCACAAACACACATAGGACATGATCACAAGGCAGGTAAGAACAAACCGCAGAGCAGGAAGAACCCCAGTTGGCCCATTGGTCCAATCCAGATGCAAAGGCCAAAAACTTGGCTCTGCACAAAACCACGGTATGCAATGCAAAATGCGAATATATCTGCAATTCACAAAGTCACAAAACCCCAGAAAAGTTACCGGAGTCCTCACCACTGAGCGCTCTGACCTCAAACCGCCAACCCAGCTTTTCTCTCTCACTCTTGCACTCACTCACTCTCACTCATCCTCTCTCACATTCACTCACTCACTCTCTCTCTCTCATAAACTCTCTCAGTGTCTCTTTCTCACTCCCTAACACACCTTCATAGCTGCTGGAGCCCAATTTATGGAAGGTCTCACTGATCCTCAAACTGTTGAAGCGTGGAGTTGTAGGAACGCTATGTTTTTTGCTCAAAAGCAGGGTTTTCAAAGTGTGGAATTTGCTTCGGATTGCTTGAATCTTGTTGAAGCAGTAAAATCTGATGAAGAACCTCTCTCTCTGGACCGTACTTATATCCTGGACATCAAACGTTTCCTCCGAAGTAATCGCAACTTCTCTTTGGTGTTTGAGAGCAGGAACTTTAATCATGAAGCTCATGATTGTGCTAAATTTGCAGTTCGCGAGTGCAGTGTGTATCAGGCGTGGCTTGGAGAACCCCTTGATTTCCTTGTATCCAACATTTATGAATGATTGAGTATTGGTTTGTGTGATAAAAAAAAAAACACACTCTCTCTCACACACTCACACACACACTCTCTCTCTCTCACTACTCTTTCTCTCTTACTCAGTACATGTTCTTTCTTGGCTTTCGCAAGGACCCAGGAAAAGAAGGCGAGTATGCACGTAAAAGTTGCGAGTCCCTGTTCTGCTCGCTGCTGCCGCGCCGTTTCCGACGCAACGAAACGCGAGAAATTTTTTTACTAGGACCAAAGAAAAAAGCAAGAGCGCTCCTATGAATGTGTCACACACACATGTCCATCAGTCCCAACAGCAACGTAGGGTAAAAATAAAAAGGGCGACTGTAAAAGAGAATCCAATGCGATGTGAAATGCTACTAGGGTGACATTTTTTTCTTGAAAAAAAATGGCCTTGAACTTAGTAGTACTGCTAGAGAAATTCGCATAGGATCCTTCTCGTGCTTCCAAGCCACATTGGCATTGCTCCTTGAAGGCACACATTCATTTGCATTTTTATCCCGATTAAATACCTGTGGTCTATTTTAGTAATGGCCTTTTGTCCAGTAGCATCACCATAGGTATTCATATATTCAGAGTCTCTTTGGTTCGGCAGTTTAGTTCTATTTTATTTTTTTATTCAAAATGTATCATTTTCGCACGCAATACTTAGTATAACATTTCGTAATAATTTTCAAGGTTTTATATCTTCTTTAAAAACCTTTAAAGAATTAATAAATATTTTAGATTTTTTTGGTTTTTTTATTTTTGACTCGACAAAACAAAATAAAACTGCCAATCAAAGGAGCCTCGAGTGGTTAAGTAACAGCGGTTGTGGTTAGCCTGTCTCTCTCTCTGCTGAGTGCTACTGCTGAAGTGCTGAGTGCTGACTGGAGCCGATCGAGCTCTGGCTTTTGCATGCATGCGTGCTGGCTTGGCTCCGTCTGCTTCCCTCCATTTCGAATTTCAAATTCCGAGCGCCTCCATTCCCCAACGCTCTCCGTCTCTCTGCTCTCCCACTGCAAAGCCCCCGCGCTCTCGCCTCTCGCCTCTCGCACGCGCACGCCGCACGCCCACGCCGCACGCCCACGCTTCTCTCTCCCCTCTCTGCCTTGCTCGAGCCTGCTCCGTGTTCTTGGCGAGGGAAGGAGCAGATGGGAGGGTCCGGGAAGTGGGTCAAGTCCCTGATAGGGCTCAAGAAGCCGGACAAGGAGGATTGCAAGGTGGGTGAGGCAGACGAGTGTTCTTGCCTTCTTGAGATAGAAAAGATTAGTTTTTTTTAATCTGCTATTTGTAGTGTTTTTTCTTCGTTTCTGAGAAAAAGAATCAGTTTTTGTCTGACTACCTGTTTCGTCTGATGCCACGCCCATTGCTAGTGTGCTTGACTGCTTGTACAGACTTTTTGGAGTTATGTAATCTTCCCTACCCACAGAGTCACTGATTAGGCATATTTATCTGAGATTTTTTTTTTCTCAAATGAGTCTCTTTCTTCGCTGTGTACTTGTCTGAAGTTAAGATGCAACACCATTGATTTCATTCCTCAAGTGTACTTTCAGAATGTAAGGTTATGTAGTGCTAGTACTATGATAAGCTCAAAATCTCATCTTTGTTCTCCCTATGGTATTGCTCCCAAAGTTTTATGATTTTTGTTCATGCCAAAGTTCCAATCTTTACTGACGATCATAACTCATAAACAATTTTTTGCTCATTTTTTTGCCTGAATGATTTCCCCCTGCCTGGTGCCCTGGTCCCAGCATCGCCACAAGTTTTTATCAAAACTACAATCTTTATGCCCTTCTCTGTTTCTGTAGGACAAGTTACAAGTCCCTGCCGTCCATGGCGGCGGCAAGGGCCGGAAGTGGAAGCTGTGGAGGAGCTCCTCCGGCGACCACGGTTCCCTGTGGCGCGGGTCAAGGGGCGGCAGCCACCGCTCTGCGGCATCGGAGGCCTCCGACGACGCCTCCTCGGTGGCCGTCGCCGCCACCGACCCGTTCACCGCGGCCGTCGCCACCGTCGCGCGCGCTCCGGCGAGGGACTTCATGGCCGTCCGGCAGGAGTGGGCCTCCATCCGCATCCAGACCGCGTTCCGCGGGTTCCTGGTAACTCCTCGCGCCGCGGCATCTTCTTCTAGGGTTGGGACGAGGAATCGATCGATGGGGCGTGTGTGCTTGCGCAGGCGCGGCGGGCGCTGCGGGCGCTTAAGGGGCTCGTGAGGCTGCAGGCGATCGTGCGCGGGCGGCAGGTGCGGAAGCAGGCGGCGGTGACGCTGCGGTGCATGCAGGCACTGGTCCGGGTGCAGGCGCGCATCCGGGCGCGCCGCGTGCGCATGTCCACCGAGGGCCAGGCCGTCCAGAAGCTGCTCGAGGCTCGCCGCACCAAGCTCGACATCCTCCGCGAAGCCGAGGTGGCTATCTCTCCCCAATTTACATTTACATTGCCATGTCGATGGGCAAGGCGATGAACAATGTGATTTCTGATGAGCATTCTTTGGCATTAAGCAAGCTCATGATTTAATCATCTCCCTCTTTGGTGCGAGCGTGAGTTTGATTGTTTTGTTTGGGGCAATGGGCCCCGTTTGATCTTCAGGAAGGATGGTGTGACAGTCAGGGGACACTGGAGGAAGTGAGGGTGAAGCTGCAGAAGCGGCAGGAGGGAGCGATCAAGCGCGAGCGAGCTATTGCCTACGCGTATTTGCAGCAGATCGAAGGCGTCCCAAAATGCAACGTGCGAATTAAAACCTTGATTAATTCTATTCTACAGATTTTGCTAGTATCTGTGGTCTGAATGTGCTAGTGCTGCATTGCAGCAATCGAAGCTTGGTTTCAATGGCCGGGTGAACCAGTCAGGGAGCCTCCTCAAGCACCAGAATTTCGACAAGAGCAATGGCAGCTGGAGCTGGCTGGAGAGGTGGATGGCGGCGAGGCCCTGGGAGAACAGGTTGATGGAGGAGCACAACCAGACCAACTCGAGCTCGCCGGACCTCCGACCAACCAAGAACCTCGAGGATTCTTTCGGGGTTCTCGGGAACTTCTCCGAACCGAGCTCCGTGAAAGTGAGGAAGAACAATGTCAGCAAGAGGGTCTGCGCGAAACCGCCGGGAGCAATGCAGCACCAGCGCTTGAAAGCTCAGTCCATCTCGTCCCTGAGCACCGAGCTGCACAACGAAGAGAGCTCTGCGTCATCGTCGTCGTGCTTCGCCTCCACCCCGATATCGTTCTCCACTGTCGTCACGTCGGAGAAGACCGAGGACAGCGTCAGGGCAAGGCCGAACTACATGAGCATGACGGAGTCCATCAAGGCGAAGCAAAGGGCGTGTGGCGCCCAGAGAATAACGGCACCGAAACAGTTGGAGGATAGGAAGGCCTCAGGTGCTGACTTGAAGATTGCTCAAGCCTGAACCACAATGCAGAGATGAAAGCCAGCTTCTAGCTCTCTAGTAGGGTGTTTGCTAGGTGGCTTGCTCCATTTTTCAGTCTCTTTGCGATGCATTCTTTGCTTGTCTGTGTGTTGCTGGTACCATGTTCAGCATCTAGGTGTCGATTACCCCATCTCGGGGCAGTCCTCATTGTCAGTGGCAGTGTCTGTAAGATAGTTCTTTAAGCAGAGAAAAGATTGTGGATTTGTTTCAGGTTCTGTATTTCAGAAAAAAAAAAAAGGGGGGGGCCAGAAATTACCATGTTCTTGGTTTCATGATTCACAGTACTATAATAAGGTCTTAAACTAGGTTTCAAAGTTGAAATATATCTGAATATTTTCCATTTTCTAAAATATTTCCAGCATACATGAAGTTCTCTCTAGTTCTGGTTAAGGTTAAATACCTTCTGCGTGTTTGGGTCTGGACTCCAAAACAGCCGGTTAAATTCTGATTAAAATAATACTGGTATGTTTTTTGTTGTTCAAAGAAACTCCTGTTGAACAAGTAGACTGCAACTTAGGTCAGATGACTATAAGATACTTCAGTTTACACGAACATGCTATCCTGCTTGAGCAGCTGGAGTTAAGCCAGATAGATTAGAAATTCTAGGTCGCTTAAACAATGGTCAAAAGGCATTTCATATCACCTCCCCATCGCCATGTCCAAGAACACTGCAGCAGATGCTTATTTACTACTGTACAGTTCTCATGCTTTGAGAAGTAATTTGTTATGCCCTATGACTGATTTTTAACAAGTAAACTAGTGGTTTGGCTTTAAATGATCACAATATATTTTGCCCACAAACTGACAAGGTTAACCTTGTTTGACCTCCTTGAACTGCTGATGTTTCGACAAACAGACAAGGTAGGCAATCTAGGTCAAAGAACAAAGATCCTAGTGATCTATGCATCATATGCTAATATAGTTTAATTACTTTTTATTAAGTATACCACCAAAAATAAAGTTCAAAATGCAGTTTAATAAAGAGTTGAAACAAGTTTTTCGACCTGCAAGAAAAGAAAGAAATGCAAAAGAACCAGGCATAATGAAAGGTACAGAAGATGAATCTTCAGACCCAAACAAAAGTACAGCAATCATCATATCCATATCGCTTTGCTAGTGGCAAGGTTTTGAAATGTTTAGAATACTATTTGCCATGCTCATTGCTCATCCTGTTTGCAAAGTGGTGGCCCTTTTGATTTGCTTCAAGGTTGGCCCTGAACCTGTCCCTACACTTACTGGGGAAAAAATATTGATTAGGGTACTGTTACTGAAAGTGCATTGATTGATTGTGCTCGAGAAATCAGAATCTGAATCTCATTTCACATTACAGGACCACTTTATTTGGCATCTCGTTCAGTCAATGGGTGTATCTACTGGGTCCAGACGCCTGGATTGGAGCAGATGGCCCAAATTTACTACTCTCGCAACAGGAGCAACAGAGTCAACACCATTCTCAAATCTCAATTGTAGAATGTTAAGCTCGTACTTGGAACATACAAATTATACAGAAATTTGCATGCTCCACTAAACAGAACAGAACAGAACAGAATAATCAATCCTTGCAATATTCACGTGTTCTAAAACGGAACAAAAGCTTTAGCATCCTCTCTAGTAACAGCACAGTAACACCTTGCTGCCTTTGTAAATTTTTCAAACTGGGTCAGATTTCAAAATGGCATGGCAGCCAGCAATATTGCTCTTGGTGTCAGGATGCGTCGCAGATACAGTAAACACACTAGAGGGTGCAGCAGCAGTGCAGCAAAGGAGGTAATGCCTTCACTGTCGCTTCAGACCTGGGGTTCCTATTCGGCTATTCATTCATTCATTCATTCATCATCAACAAGGCAGCAACCATTGGGTCCAGAAAGCTGAAGGTCCTCTTCCATTGAATGCATGATGAGTAGGCATGCCTGCCTGCATGGAAATGCAAGTCATGACATGTACTTCAGTCTCGGGCACTTGGCGTCTCGATTAGTAGCATGCTATGTAGAAGGACCATGAATCTTTTGTCATGATGTCATGTAGTACTAGTATCGATCAAGGGGTGAAGGGAAGAACTCTCAAAAGCTCACAGAATCATAGCGCAATGGAAAAGAGGAGAGAGACAAAAGCTTGAGCAAAAGTGAAGATTACTCAAATTTCTACCATTGGAGGAACGGTTGATTCATATCTCCACACTCTATTGTTAAAAGAGCATTGTGGACTTGTGGTGGTGGCAGGACTATTTTTTCTAATATTTATCGTCCATTCATGCACCCATCACTCATCTACTGCTTCATACATCATAAAGATTTCCATTTATGTATATACACTGTTTTTTTTTCATTTTAGTGCATTGCGAAAGCTTTTGAAAGCACATGGATGCTTTTTATTGAATTAGTCTAATTTCTTATTTTTAATGTGCTTGTATTATGGTATTACGGGGAGGTTTCTGTTGAAGTATAAGTGAATAGCCCTTCCTTCCCCATCAGCTTAGCCTTTTGAGTGAACTGGTTACGGCATGCAGCTTAATATGATATATTGGTATCAAAGCTAGAGGTCCCGAGTTCGAGTCTTGGCCGGCGCAATTAAATAAGTCGCTCACTCTATTCCACGTTGGAGGCCTGGGGGAGTCTCCACATACAGAGGAGTGTTGAAGTTTAAGTGAATAGCCCTCAGTTCTCGCCTGGGGGGCCTCCACGTATAAGTGAATAGCCCTCGGTTCTCGCTTGGGGGAGCCTCCTTATACGGGGGTGAGGGATTTTAGCAAGACGCTCGATATGCATATACCTTACAATTTATTTCTGAATTTTCCTTAGAGAAATTCTAGCCGATGGGATCTCGTTTCAGCTGCTTCCGGACGGGATATGTCGGAGCCATCCGATCTGTATGAATCGTAGCACGCGAGTGCAAACAAACATGGCGCGGTGAGCAAACAAAGGCAGGCGGAGCAAGCAAACGACAAAAACTGCCCGCTCACACGTTGGGTGTCACGACCCCCTGCGTCTCCACAGGGAATCCGGCACCATGATCTGATACTAGGCCGAGACTAGTACCTCATGATGGACAATTAACCGGCTATCATCGCTGGCATTCCATTATTAGTCAAAATAACGGAGTATTACAAGGTAGCATCATAAGCTATTACAGTAAAACAGATATAACAAAATATTAAGAACGAATAAAAATAACATCGAGCGAAGAATGACCTTGGCGACGATATCCGAGCAGATTGACCCAGACACCACCCGCAGCTAGTCCTGCACACCTGAGTTCGGACCCTCCTGGTCCTGATCAGACTTGCAACCTGAATAATAAAATTATCCGCGATAGATATCATGAGTACGCGGCTACCCAACAAGCAATCCTTAACAAATGTATGCAAGGGCAAAGATCGGGGAATTGGCTATTTTACACCAAGACCTATTTACTAATCAAGTTTTATCAAAACTGATGCTTTGTTGAATGCATGAATTGATCCAATCTTCTCAAACATCAAGGTAAGGTGCATCATCACACCAGACCCAATATCAAAGGAAGATGCGTCATCACACCAGGCCAATCCCAGCCTACTCTAGTCAGGTTTAGTTATGAAAAAGGTGAATCTACATGTGCAAACCTCTCGCCCCGTCCATGACCGTGGACACGGCTATCATGATAGTTTTAACTCTGCAGAGTGCGTACAAATTTCCCCACAAGCCCCGTCTCATCCACTAGGAGAAACGGTACAAGACTTTTCCGGTCTACTACGCCCACCACTTCGCCAGCCCTCTCTTAAGGCTTCCCCGGCCTCGCCGGTGCCCGCTACAGTAGGGCGCCTTCTACGTCTAGGCACCACCCGTGGGCCGTTCCCCATTTAAGCCATTCGGTCTCAGGAACGCACCTACCCCTCAGGTAAGGTCATGAGCCTCACCCTAGGGCAATAGTGACGAAACGTAACCGGACAGCCTACGAGCCAGGGGTTAGTGGGTTTCGTAGTGTACTAAGCCAGGGCCGAAGGCACAAGTGGCTGTACGGTAAGGTTTGGTCTAGTAGTACACAAGCTTGAGTCCTTATTAGAGGAGACCCTCGAATCTCCACCACAGTCTCAGAACCATCACTGCCGGGTCTCCCCTAAACAATCTACACTAGTTTTAGTTGTTTAGGGTTTATCCAAAAACACCATCACGAAGCATACGCCTCACAAGGGCACATTTTATATAGTGAATCCTAATGCAATCCTACACATCTATTCAAAGAACAGGCTATGGAACAGTAAAGGGTTATTCAAATGAGGTCTGGTCATGCTAGAAGATGACTAACATGAATAAGGCACACACACACACACACACTATTCTGATATGCATGCAAAGGTTAATTACGAAAAGTAAATACAATTAAGCTCCCTCCGTCCAAAGACTGTTACCCTAAATTATAGTCAAGAGAGCACATATTTTTGGACGGACGAAGATAGTAAAACATAGGATAGGAATATGCAAACAACTAGTGCTTGTCTGGTAGCGATCGGCCTCGCAACGAATCGTCGACGTTAAAGATCAACCTTGTTCGTGGTGACGTCTACGGTCTGAATTCCACGCCTTGATGATCCTCCCGGGAGGTCGGTATCCACGACTCCAACGTCACCGATGGCGACGCCCTTGTGCATCTCGGGGTCTCGATAATTTTCCGGGAACCGATCGACACTCATGACACTGGTAAAAATGTTGGAATAGCCTACGCGCAAACCGAGGCAACAACAAATAAACAGCAACACAGAACAATCGTAAAATCATAAAATAAATACGGTAGATAGTATGGAATATTACGAGACTAGGAAAATTGGTTTGGAGTGAATCGGACCTGCTGTTTGGAAGATATGAAATTAACAAGGAGCACTGTTCATATGAACATTACCTGTTCTTGGTCAAACTGCGAGATGAACATTAAAAAGGGGAAAACTCTACTGTTCCTCCTCATCCTGCTCACATGCACGAAAGAGTGAGAGAGAGAAGGGAACAGGAGAGAGAGAGAGAGAGAGAGAGAGAGAGAGAGAGAGGTCCACGAGGGGAAGAGAGGGAGATGGCGTCGGCCATGGCTCCGGCGTGGGGCGGTGCTCCGGCGGCGGTCCTAGGAGGCGGCATGGCGGCGCGAGGATGGGGCGGCGGCGTGTGTGTGCGCGCGGCGAAGGCGGCGGTGCTCGTGGCGCCGGCACTTTCGGGTAAGGCGGCGATAAGCTGCTGCTGCTGGTGACATGACATGGCGGCGGCGGCGTCATGGGGAGGAGGTGGCGGCGCGCTTGGACATGGGCGGTGGCGCGGCAACGGCGGCTGATTGAGGAAGGAGGCGGTGGCTCGGCCTGGATCTGGGCGGCGACGGGTCGGCAGCAGGGTGACGGCGCGGCTCCAGGGATGGGGCGGCGACACACCATGGGAGCAAGGCGGCGGCTTTGGTGCGGGGACACGGTACCAACGGCGGCGACGTGATGGCTCGGCATCGGCACGCAGCAGTGAAATGAGGGCCGGCAATGGCAACACCACCATGGGGCGGCGGCGGTGTGGGTGGCGCGCATCAGCTAGGGTTTTTGTTGGGTTTATATGGGGCCGGGGGCTGTGAACATGGGCTTGAGCTTAGGACAAAATTTGGGCTTGCATGGGTTTTCTGCAGGTCAGATTTGAAATTGGGTTTAGAGAATTTGGGTTCAGGCTCTCGGTGATTGTTGCAGGTACAACTGGCGAGGGACTACGAAGGATTTGGGTTTGGTCGAGAAGGTTTCGAATTTGGAATTGGGGTTTTGGAGGACGTCGACCGATTAGGATTTTGATCGAGAGACAGGTCGGGTTGACCATGATAGGGTTTCGGTTGAGAGAGTTACAACGGGAATCGACCGGGTTAGGGTTTCGAGGTTCGTCGGCCGATTAGGGTTTTAATCAAGGAAGGGGATGGAGGATTGGCTCAACAAAAGGATTTTAGGGTTTCGGTCGAACTAGGTTTCAATCGAGAGACAAAAGTCAAGGTTCCGATCGAGGAACGAATAAAAGCGAGGAAATAGCTTTTGTATTTGAAATCATAAAATATGGAATTTTATAAATTGTAAATTATAATGAAAAATAATTAATACAACAAATTCTTATATATAAATAATTGTTTGAAATTTTAGGGATTTTCATATAGAAAAACAATAAAAATTCTTTTAACTTGGTTTTTATTTTTTTAGAGAAAACTTGGGACATTCTAATATTTATTAGGATGTCACATTGGGCTGCTACGGGCTGTTGTGCCATGCGTCATGCAGGTGGACTAGTGCTGGCTGCTAGTCCTAGCATCGATATACTCCCCGCTAATTAGTGCATTCATGCATTTAGTTAATACCCCCCGCTAATTAGTGCATTCATGCATTTAGTTAATACTCCCCGCTAATTAGTGCATGCATCCATTTAGTTTTAGTTTACTTTTTTTAACTTGTTTATTAGATTTCATTTCAACATTTTAAATACTTTCACTTTAGATTTCATTTCAACATTTTAAATACTTTCACATTTTTTATATTTGAATTTTGAATTTTTCATTTGTCAAACTTTATTTTTAAAATGTTTATAATTCATTTAAAATCAAGATTTTTTTGTGATATCTAATACCATGGATACTCAACACCATACTCGATACTTATTTTCGCTATATCTGATACCCCTTATGATGCTTTTCTGATACTCAACACCAGACCTGATACTTGTTTGTGATATCTGATACCCTTTTTTATACTCTTATAGACTACATTACACCTGACTCGATACTTGTTTTTTACGATACCTCTCATGATACCCCGTATGATACCACTTTAATACCTACTCCCCTATATAAGACGACATTATGTTACTTCAATTCGATGATACTACCAACCTGATACCTTGATACTACGACCTGAGAGCGCAATACATGATTATACCCCCATGATACTTAACACGACACCCTTATGATGCACACGAATTAGGGTTAGCAGAAATTATGATACCCTTTTTTGACTTGATACTTGATGATACTTCTGATCCGATACCTGATTTTTTGATATGATAATCGATGATACTTGTGATCCGATACTTGGTTTTTTTGAATCCGATAATTGTTTTTATTGACCCGATACTCGATGATACTTTTGATCCAATACTTGTTTTTTGACCTGATAACCGATGATACTTCTTATTCGATACTTGATTTTTTGACCAGATACTCGATGATACTCCTGATCAGATACTTGATTTTTTTTCACTCGATAATCGATGAAACTTTTGATCTGATACCTTTTTTTAAATCCGATACTTGTTTTTTCACTCCATAATCGATGATACTTCTTATCCGATACCTGATTTTTTGACCTGATAATCGATGATACTTCTAATCCGATACTTGATTTTTTTTGGAATCCGATACTTGTTTTTTTGACTCGATAATTGATGATACTTCTAATCCGATACCTGATTTTTTTCACCTGATAATCGATGATACCATGAAATTCGACGATACCTTCAATCTGATACCACCAATACTGGACACCCAGACCTGATACTTTGTTTGTGATTTTATGATACCCTTTTGATACCTCAATGATATTATGAAACTCGACGATACCACCAACCCGATATCATCGATACTCAACATCTAGACCCGATACTTTGTCTGTGATATATGATATCTTTTTTCCGCTACCTCTGATACCTCAGTGATACCCTGAAACTCGACAATACCACCAACCTGATACCATCCTGTTATACTTTTGTTGTGGTACCATCTTTTTTGAACGGGTCAGAATTTTAGATCTTACTTGCATGATACTTTTGCTCTGATACCTGTTTCCTAATATGGAAACATATTGTGTATGATAAAGTTTGGTGAATAATCGCCGTGCAATCTATATTTAGAAATCCTATCCAACTTTAAGTTCAAATTCACTTTGGAGTAATACAAAAGAGACAATATGCGGTCAGATTTTTTTTTTATATACTTGAAATTATATGCAGTTGGGACAACGATGCCTCTAGGTGGTTGCCCTCATCATGCATGTTTAGATCATCGTGTTGCGGAATGAAGCCATTAACCAAACTAATAAACTTGTACATCCAAACATAGAGTTTTACCAACGGAAAACATCGATCAAATATCTCAACATATAGTTAATGCCACTTCTTGAATAAATAGTGATTAGTTCGATCTAAGGCCCTGTTCTTTTCAGCGTATCGTATCGTTGCGTATTACTGTAGCAATTTTTGTTATTTTTATATAGCCTATATATTGTGATAATTTGTAACGATTTTTTCGTGACTTTTAGTAGTACTTCCAAAGATCCTAAACCTATTTTTTAATTATTTTTTTATAATGTTTATACCTCATTTTGAGGGCTTTCAAATTTGCTACAGTAATACGCCAACGCAACGATACGCTGAAAAGAACAAGGCCTAAGTTAGAAATGGTTGACCTGCTGATAATTAATTGGGCCCAAGCCACCATGCGCCAAACCAAGGCATTACGGGTTACATGCTACAGCGATGCAGGGACCCTGCTCCCATGGCAGGCTAGCTAGGTTAGGTTCATGGGAGCTTTTATTTTTACGACGGCGCTATTTCTCAGGCGCCGCGCTCGGCCGTTGGATCGTGGGTGCGCACGTGGTAGGTCGTTGGATCGTGGGGGCGTCTAGATTAATTCAATAGTTAGCACTTAATTAGTGAAAATTTCACTAAATTTCTACTGCTTTTCCACATATTCATTTAGTGAAAAAAAATGTTTTGCGATAGTGGAATTTTTTGCGCGAGGTCTGATCTATTATAGATTTGTTTTGTTTTCTGTTTATTATAGATTTGTTTTGTTTTCTGTTTATTATAAATTTTATTTTGTTTACTGTTTTTCACGTCGAGAGATTTTTTGTTCGTATAATTTACGAAATCGTGCAGGCGCAAAAAATTCCACTAAATTTCTACTGTTTTTCACATTTCTATTTCTTGGAAAAAATATTTTGCGATAGTGAAATTTTTTTTGCGCGAGTATCTGGCGTGTCGCGGCGTGTCTTCTGAAAACTTTAAAATTATGCAGCACGCACGCTTAATAGTGGCTCCTTATTTTTATTTAAAAAAATCTAAAAATGATCCCATCTAATCTCGGCTATCACATGTAAAACAAAAATGGAACCTGTAATCTCTGTAATCGCCAAACCCCAACGAAATCACGGTGCTCGCGCGCACACGGGCGGATGCGCGATTGCTCGAAGACGCACGGCCGGAGCCGTCGTCGCGGCCGGCAGCGCGCACGTCGCCGTCGCCGTCGCCGAGGCATCGATCGGAAGGGAATCGACGAGGCATCGATCGGAACGAGACAGGCTATAATCAGATGATTCTCCGTCCATCGATCGGTTGCTCTCGTCGTCAGCTGCGCCCATGAATATTATGTTATGTTGGCCCAGACTGCAAACCCCGCGTCGCCGTCGTCGCCGTCTTACCGATCGATCGATCGTGCTGGACCGCAAGTGCAAGCGCACGTTGCCATCTCGCAATGGCTTCATCTTTGTTCTCTCTGCATGCCTTTGTTCTCTCTACATACATGCATGCCCATGGCATCGGGCATGCGTGATCGATGCTGCATGCCTGCATATGCTGGGTTCGGTGATCTCTCTCGTCAGGGACGCTCCTACCTCATGTCTAAAAATGGATTAAGAGGCTCAGTAAATGATATGTAACCATAGGAAAAACAGGATTAGTACACATTTTATCTCTTGTGTGGAATTTCAACGGTGGACCTAGAGTCCTAGAGTATAAAAATCCCGAAGTCGGGGCAAATGATAAAACCATGTGAACATACTTTGAAGGTGCATGGAGCCACGTACCGGAAGAAACCACGCGTATATTGTGGAACCCACCAGATGAAAACACGTGAAACCATGCTACCATCTGATTAAACCATATGATACCACATGATGTCATGCATATTTAGACTATGGCGCCACCCAAAAAACTGAAACAATATAAAACCACGCAACCCACATGAAACCATACTTAATTAGACTTTGGGACCCACCTAAACCTGTTCATGGTTAGCCTGGTCTAGCGACCAGGTCCAATTTTTCTGATCGAACTAAGTCAAGCTTGGCCATCTGGACGAGCTCGAGCTTAAAAACTAGGCCTGGTAAAAGTTCTAGGCTAGCTTGAGCCTAAACCAAAACCAAAACTCAATGCACGTTTCGGGTTGAGCATCGGACTTTGGGTTTTTTAGATTGGGCTTCGGGTTTTTAGGTCGAGCTCAAGCCCAAGTGGGCATGCTCGGGCCTGACTCAAGAACACCGAGCTTTTTAATGTCTGGCTTGGCCTTTCATTAGGTATAGACACAACTAATAAAATAAAACCAATTGATACTAGTTGTATCATTGGCTAATACTTACCTCATTCTTTTTTCTTTGACGCTTTTGGCTTTTGGACAAGCCTTTAACCATTCATCTTATTTTAAAAACCATGTAAATATTATTTATTTTGTTGTGATTTGTTTTATTATTAAAGGTACTTTAAGCATGGCTTAGTTTTTTACATGTTTGCTAATTTTTTGAATAAGACGAATGGTCAAAGTCATGTTTAAAAGTAAAAGGCGTCAAATAAAAAACAGAGGGAATATATGTTTGAAAGGATAAGAATTTAAAAATATTTGGTGAACGCAATCTCGTTCCTTGATGGGAGCCTCACGTAGGCGCAACTCACGTGTCCCCCTCCTTTCATGCAGGTGAGCTTTGCATACTCCATCCTCTGTGTTCCTCCGCTTAGGCCTCCACAGTCTTGCCTGCCACTAGTTAGGGTTTGAGTTTAGAAAGAGCTCGCCTATCCCTTTGGTCTTAGAGGGATAGTAATGATGGGAGAAGATTAAATATGGTGGAGTGGCACCACCGCCTTTGGAGCCGTGGGAGAAAGACGGAGGACAGAGGAGCGGCCCTA
Source organism: Raddia guianensis (assembly GCA_036346415.1). Classification (NCBI taxonomy): domain Eukaryota; kingdom Viridiplantae; phylum Streptophyta; class Magnoliopsida; order Poales; family Poaceae; genus Raddia; species Raddia guianensis. The sequence goes on from CM070534.1 coordinate 35,831,803, forward strand.
CGTACAGAGGAAGACAAAGTCACCGAGTTCTCTTCCTTGTTGCTATCTGGTATTATCGTGGAGACTTAAAACGGTGCTTTGCTCTATAGTCACCCTCTAAAAGATTTCACGGTTCTCCAGTCTCACCAAATAATCTGTAACCATAGAAAAACAAAGAAATGTCTGAAAGTATAAAAGATTTTACTTCTCTAATGATTGAGACCATAGGAAAAACAAAGAGAGCCAGAGAGGGCAATTAGTTTGTTCAGATAGAAAGCTTACGATGATGGGGACGTGCTCAGCAGGAGGAATCCTGCAACCTGTTTGATTGGTGGCTGCTTACTTTAACTTGCAAACAGTGAGTTTTTTTTTTTAATATATACTGGAAGCAATGGGATTGAGAAAGAAGTAGGAAGGCGTCAAAAAGTGGAGTGGCCATGCAACGGCATGCATTGACTGGGCCGGGTGACCGCGCGCAAAGCCCACAGTCCATGTGGCCCATTACCAACCACCATAGCACAGGCACAGGCACATGGTCAGGGTGTCGGTGTGGTACCAGTTTTTCCCTGCGAAAATGGTGATCGGGCAATGCAAAAACCAGTGGCTATGCTATTTATCATTAATAAATGTAAGCTTTCTTATATATCATTATTACAAATTACAACTTTAAGATATACGGTCGCTTTTGTGCGTCTTTGACGACAAAATAATCGAATAAATAAGAAAATCTCCTCAACGGGTGAAATGCACACATTAGTATTTGGCATGCTAAAATCAAAGGTATCTAAAAAAACTTAAAAACTTAAAGGGGAAGTGAGAAGACAGGGAAGGCTGCTAGGGTGTGGAACCGAGAAGATAGTCAAAAAAAAAAAAAAATAGAGCTAGCTAGCGAGAGCCGAAATAGAGAGAACCCTAAAAATGGTTCAACTGCTACTGCACGTATGTGATAACGATCACGGCTCACCTGGATAATTAGCAGAAGCAGCGTCTAGTCAACTTAAGCACGCTGCTCCAACTATTATAGCTAAGCGTACGCGTTCTGGCGCGAGACCCGTGCCGTACGCGCGCACGCGCGCGCGGCGTCACGTACGTTTCCGGAAGCTTTTCACCGGATGCAACAAACTCCCTAGATTGTCGCCTCCAGCTTGCCCAGCTTGCTTGCCTCGTGATTAAGTTTACGTATTTTTGCATGTTTCTTCCGGTCTTGGAGCATAGACGTACGTACGTGGAGACCAGCGCGTGTGACGTGATTGCACGCACGCACGCACGTACGTACGTGTGTACCGTGTCTGATCGCCACAAGCAATCAGCTATATACCTGATGTTTCTCTGTTGATTCCTTCGTGCACACGTACGGTGCAGCTAGCTTGCCAGACATGCATGGGTTTCTTCGATTGATCGACCACCGTGATTATCTGGCTATTATATATAGGAAAAAGTCTATATTACACACTAAACTATGACTGGTCGTCTACAAACCCTCATTGAACTATAAAACCAGGTATTTCGTCCTCTAAAATCACAAAACATACACAAATAACTCCCTGATGACGGTTTTGAGGGTAATTTTGCCAACGTGGCAGGTGAGGTGGCGGTCTACTAAAAAGCATATTAAAAATAAAACAAAAAAGATGAGAACCATCTGTCATCGATCCCCTCTCTCCCTCTTCTCTCTCCCCCATTCTCTCTGCTGCCTCACTCCTCTCCCTGCCACATAGCCTCTGCTCCCCGCTAGCACCTCCTCTTCAAATCCGCCTCTGCTTCCCCATCGCCTGCCCCACCGCCTCCAAATCTTCCCTCAGCCCGTGGCTGTAGCAGTCATACCAGCGACTGCTTGGCGCAGCTAGCTCCTCCCTAACCGTGACGGCAGGGAAGCGAAAGGGGAGCAACCAAAGGGGAGAGGCCTAGGGAGGACTGGAGGCGATCGAAGGGGAGAGGCCAGAGGTGAGAAGGAGGAGGAGGGTCGACCAAAAGGGAGAGGCCGGAGGGGAGAGGGAGGACTGGAGGCGGTCAGAGGGGAGAGGCCAGAGGTGAGAGGGAGGAGGAGGGCCGGCCGAAGGGGAGAGGCCGGGAGGAGAGCTGCTGCAATAGGACAGAGAGGGAAGAGAGAGGAGAGCTGAGAGAGGGGAAAATAGGCCAGCTAACTATGTACACATGGGTCCATAATACTATTTGCTGACTGTACATGCTGATTGGACTTCCACGTCACACGGCACATGGGCAAAACCACCCCAAAATCACCGCGGGGTGTTATTTGCACAATTTTTCTAGCTTCAGGGGGTGGAATACCTTGTTTCGTACTTCAGGGGTACATAGACGAATAGTCATAGTTCAAGGTGAAATATAGACATTTTCCTAATTACTCCATTATATTAAAGCAGAGTTAAACGAAGTCACTACATTAATTCTAAAGTGGTAGAAAATTCTAAATTAATCAGAGAAAAATTACTCCAAATTACAACGATTTAAAATAAAAGCTACTATAATAAAATAAAACCAATTTAAAAAGAGTTCATATCAAATACGAGGTTAGAAAAGAAGTCCATATCAAATATAAGATCTATCTGCACAAATGCGCGGGACATCTATATGGTTAAATATATCTATATTGTTAATATGTTTATTTTTGCTATATATGTATGTTATTTTGCTTTTCTGGATCGGAGACGTGCAGCAGGTGGAGATATATATTATATATGCATGTGTAAATGTTCATAGCGTACGTGATCGTCCTAGCTGCTTTTCCTTGCAACTTAGGCTATCCGCAAACATAAGTTTTAGCCGGTTAAACTGAACAGAGATCAGGGAATTCCAGGATTCGGTTAGATCATACTATAATACACTAGTTAATTGGTTATGGAAGCCGGCACTTTGGATCGAGGCCGATCGATTAATTTATTACATTGGAAATTCCTTTACAAGCTCTAAAACAGTCCAGAGCTGAAAATTAAACAATGAGCGTCACGTCATAAAAAGAAAAGGGAAAACAAAAAGGTCCGTGCTTCTTAACTACGGTCGTTGATAATTAGCCAGAAGAATGTGGTTCCTCAACTTAAAAACCATCCACTAATTAACAACCCTTTGATCGCTCTCAAAATAAAAAACAACCCTTTGATGGATTAAATATGGCAAAATACTGTATCTATTTTTAAATATTTTGAATACCAAGTAATCTGTATATTTGAGTTATTGAACAGTTTTAGGAGATCATCAAAAATTTCTCACATTTTACATATTTTATTATGTTTGAAAAAATATTAACTCTAACCTGTTTGCAATAGTTTTAACTTTTAAAGACATGAGAAAATGCTAAAACAATTGGTGAAAGTTATATGGCCAGATAATATAAAAAACTCAAATATATAGTTTAGTTTATGCTTCATAAAAAATACCATAAAAATTAAATGCACAATTTGTCAAAGCACATTTAACCAGTGAAAGCCATTACTGTTGACTCAGTCAAAGTGTCATTGGTGAGCATTTTGTTTCATTTTGAGGAACCGTTATTTTTTACTCGGTATTGTGGTTTAATCTTTTCCGAAACGTCACAACGCATTCGGCAGTTCGCCCATAGTTGTTGAGTGAACGAAATATAGTTTTTTTAGGAATATATTGAGTAGAATGTTTTTTGCTCAAATGAAACTCTACATGTACTACTCTTCTTTGGAAAAACAAAGAGGCAGAAGCAAATGCCTTGTTATTAATTAATTAGAGAGGAGGGGGAGATTAATTAACCCTGCATGTCGCTATCATGGCGACCGTTGGTGGACTCGTTCCGGCCGCACGTTTGTTCGATCTGGAACACGAGCGGACAAGCGGTGCAAGTGTAACGTGCCCATCGGCATATATACATGCACGTACGACACGTACGACAGAAAACACCACGAACGGCACGGACGTTTCCTCACCTATACACACCAGCGGCTGCGGTGCACGTACGGTCATGGGGCATGGGCTAGCTAGCTACCTCATCGACCTGACAGGGTCCACGAATGTTCACTTAACAAATTGCTTGTACCAGTACGTGACGAAAAGAAAATCTGAAGCAGTAAAAGTGACGACTTTGATCGATCGTCGACCAAGCCGTATATAGGCAGGCAGGGGTAGGACCAAGACAGTTGATTAATTGTGAAAGTCTGAAAAACTAGTGGAGCTAAATAGCTGATGTATACCAAACAATAATAATTAATATATAATGCATCGAAAGATAACGGCCCATTTGTTCTCAACAAATTAAACGGGGCGGATATCATCCACGTGTAGATATCCGCGTGTAGATAGAGGTGCACAAGCACCAGGATTCAAGAAAAATATATCTTCTTCTCGTAAAAAAAATCATTGTTGTTTGCGCGTCATTTTAATTATTCGCCTTATTAAAAAATTATATAAATATTATTTATTTTATTATAATTTGGTTTATAAATAAATATATTTTAAGTATTACTTATATTTTTACATATGTGAACTAAATTTTTAAATAAGACGAATAATTGAAAGACGTGCTCAAAAGTCAATCTACGATTTTTTATGACCGGATGATAAGATTATAAAAGATTAATAGTTGCGCGTCTGGTTAGCTGGGCAATCCAAGCAACCAGTGTGTAAACCTTGATGTTTTCTGTCTAGCTAGCTTCGTCCGTTACAAAACTATCACTAGATGAATTAATACTCTCGCGCGCACAAGGTACATATATACAGGTACAGGCACTTGTGTGTGGTGTGTGATTGATGGGTACAGTACAGGTACTTACTTGCCAAGTTACCAGCTGTTAGCGCACTGGTACACGGCGACCGACCGTACGTAGAGAAGCTTATGTACACGTAGGTACACAAGAGGTCACGGTCACGCGGTGTAGTGTTGCGGTGTACGAGCGAGCGAGCTAGGCCGGGCGCCACAGAAGCACCCAGCTCCAGCTAGCTACTGTGAATGAACCCGGCAACAACCTGGACCCCGACCAGCGAGCTAACCCAGCGCGTCGCTACTACATGCAGGAGCTAGCAATAGCATTTCCTCTTCAATTCGTACGTGTATCGCGCGCGTCGCGTCGCCAAACACAGCGATGCCCGCGGTAGCTGTACACATGCGGCTACAGCTCACACGCCGGCCACAATCGGCTGCACAGTGCAAACTCTGCCAAACTTCATGCATGCGATCTTAGTTCTGGCTGCATATATAGAATGAATCGATCGATCGAGCTGCACACTAGCTAGTTAGTTAATTAACCGTGAACCCGTCATGCAGGTCGATAGATTCTGATCGATCCCACGGTGACTTTGACCTTCTTCCTCTTTTTTGAGATGCTTGGAGGAAGCTCTCGCGAACATAAACCCGCAGTAATTAAACCACGTACCGCGAAGGCAAAATATATGGAAGATGTGAGCCGATATATGTCAATCTCGGTTTCAAACAAGGTTTATCGATCGTACGGTCGTTTTACGTACCCGGATTATAAAAAAACTAGGTAGCTAGCCAATCCGATCCTAGCTAGTACTCGAATTCGAATGGACAAAATTTAATTAAACAACTTACGTATTTCATTTAGTTATACATGTTTCCAAACTTGTAATGGGCATGTACCTGACCACCGTGGCGTGTAACCTGACGGTCCAATCAGCATACACACAAACAAACACATATATTATTCTGAACCCACATGTCATCTCTTTCATCTCTTCTCTTCTACCTCTTTCCTCCCCCTCCTCCCTTAGCTCTCCTATCAAATCACTATCTCCCCTTCTACCCCTCCCACCCCATGCCAGCAAGGAGGACAACGGACAGCGAGCTTCGTGCCGGTGAGGTGGAGTCCACAGTGGCTAGGGAGAGGCAGTGGCGTGGCGCCAAGTCAACGGCAAGGCGCGTGGTGCGATGCCACATCTCCCACCTCCAACCGTACCACCTCTCCAGCCCCGGTGGTCACCTCTCTCCCCCCCCACGGTGCCACCACATCTCTTACCCTCGACCACGCCGCCACATCTCCACCCTAGACTGGCGACAGGAGAGGTCGTCGAAGTAGATGGGGAGTAGACCTAGCATGGCGATGACAGCAAGAGAGGCCTGATGAGCACGTCGGAGCAGAGAGCTGAGAGAGGGAGAGAGGACCTAGCAGGGACAGCGGCGGTATGAGCATGGTGTCAACAATAGAGAGAGAGAGAGAGAGAGAGAGAGAGAGAGAGAGAGAGAGAGGAGCTTTGAGCTATATGTCTCCATGGGGTGGTTGCCGATTGGAAGGGAAGGAGGCAGAGTGTAAGGAGAAAGAGAGAGAATGGAGGAGATAATGGATGACTTGCCTCTCTTGTGGCACTCCATTATATCGCCGACATCGCCAAGGAGAGAGAGAAGCGGCATGGAGAGAGGAAAGAGAGAGAAGCAAAGAGAGGGAGGAGAGAAGAGAGAGGGGAATGAAGACAAATGCACTTACAGATGGGCCCCAATTAATGCCATGTCATATGTCTTATACCAGCTTGCATGCCACGGTGGTAAAACCATTCGCAAAACTATCCTTGCAAGGTTATTTGCACCTATTTCACAATTCTATGGGTTAAAATACTTAGTTCGTAGTTTAGAGAGTGATGCAAACAAAGGGTCATATTTTAGCGTATAATATAAACTTTTTTCCTCCCATCTTCCTCTCCCTATCTTCGATGACCTCCTCCCTCGGTGGACAGTGGCATAGGCTGAACTTTGTGCAATTAATGGCCGTGTGTCGACCTAGCGGACGGTGATGCTAGAAGAAGGATGGAAGTAGAGGGAGACCGAAAGGGGGCAGGAGGAGGCCTATGCTAAAGGAGAGACAATAGAGGGGGAAGTGGACAAAGGAAGAAAAATCAAAGAGTATTTTGATTTTAAATAATAGTCTAGCAATTCTTGTAGTGGCATATTTGAAAAGAATCTAATTTATAACGGTAAGTTAGCAAGCGGTGGCTTACGAGATATCAAACTTTGCAGTGGTATGGACACACTAAAAAAAATGCAAGATAGAGTATCCTATTGGAGCAAGGGCGACCATTGCAAAAAAAAAAAAAACTTCAAATTAAGATAAATTTTCTAGAGTACGCGCAGCAACACCATGCCACAGCGCCGAGGAAAAAATATATATACCTTTTGCACGAGATCATGGGAGGGATTCTAGAATCACATATTCGTATCCCATGTGCTTCGCAAGCCAACCAAATAACAACAGCACAAATAGTCAAACAAATCACAAACTCTTAAATCGCCGGAGAAAAAGAAGAAAGAAAGAGAGAGAAAAAAAACGTGCATGCGCATGCGCTGTGCGGTTCCCGCGTTTGGTGACGTGGCTCGTGACCAGCGTGGCCGTGGGCCCACGCCCTCGCTGCCGCACTGCGCGGCCGAGCCGAGCCGAGCAGCTGCGCCTCGCGGTTGGTAGTTCGCGGGCTCCCCTCCTCCCCGCGGGCCCACCCCACCAGTCCACATCCAATCTTCCCGCCACCTCCATGTCGCTCACTGACGCGCCGGCCCCACCTCCCCGCCCCAACGCATATGCGCGTCTTTCCCCGGATCCCGTGCGGCTATTAAAGGCCAGCCCCCCGAACCTGCCTGCCCCCAAGCGCTCGAGGCTCGAGCTGTCGAGCACGTCCAAGTCCAAGAAAGCAACCGACACGAACGAGGCGGCGGCGCCGACGAGGGGGGAAGCCGCCTGGCGCCGGCGGTGGAGGGGGAGATGGTGGTGAGGAGGGCGCGGCGGTGCGGCGTGAGGGTGGGGCCGGCGAGGCTGGAGGGCCTGCCGGCGGCGTGGCCGGCGGTGGCCGCCGTCAAGGTGAAGTGCCCCGGCGCCGGCGGCGCGCTCTCGCAGGTGCTCATGGGGCGCTGGAGCGGCCGCGGGGTCACCGCCGTCGAGGCCGTCGGCGGGGACGGCGCCGTCCGGTGGGAGCCCGCCGATGGCAACCGCTTCCGCTTCGACGTCGACCAGGCCGGCGCGCGCGGCGGAGCCGGCAGGTCGGAGCGCGGCGTCTTCTTCTCCATCCTCTATGTGAGCGCCTGCGCCTCCTCCCTCCTCCGCGAGTTTAATCTCTTCTTGCCGCGAATCGATCAGCCCAGCGCAGCTTACAACTCTTGCAGTCTTGCTCCTTTTTCTTCACAGTTTTATAGCTTTTGTGCATATTTCATATTCGATTTGAATCTTCCCTAATAGTTTCCGATATCGCCAATACTGTTTTTAAGCTCTCGAGCATGATTAAACCAAATTTGTTCCCTTTTTGTACGTCTCTTAAGCAAGTTTGTTTTCACGCCCTACAAACATGTCTTACTAGTGATCTTCAAATTTTAATTTTTAGAATCATTCTTTTATCGAATTATTGTTGATAGTTTATGAGGGCGCATTGGGAGGTAGGTTGTGGACATCATTTCTTGTAAAATGGAAGCTTGTGGCCGTAGTTTCCATGTGGTACTAAGTTGTCTCGAGTCTCGACGGCCATCCCTCTGCCCCGCGGAACGGTGCGGGTTGGCTCCTCTCTGGACGGATTTTCTTTTTGTCTCAACGGTTCGGTTCATTGGGTTTGCTTTCATTTCCTATAGTGAGATCTTTCCTTGTTCCCCGATTCACGTAAGAATTTCTCTGACGATACATTCAATCTAAACATTATAATCTGAATCAATCCACTGTAATTGGTGGTGAAGATCTTTTCTCTCTTTTTTTTCTAGTTTTACTTAGAATCTTTAATAATAGATTTGATTTAATCTAATCCGTTATAATCCAGCCGCACTACAATAGGTGGTGAAGATTTTTTTCCTTATTTTCTGATTTATATATATAACAGATGCTCGAGGTCAATGCATAGCTCTGCGCAAGTAGCAGCCAGCATTAAGATGGGGAGGGAGAAGTCAATGGTCGGGTTAAGCATGCCTCCATAATTCATAACTTAGTGGTTGCTTTGAACAAAAAGTAATCACCTTTGGTCGGGCCATTTTGTCTAAAGGTTCATGTGAGGTTTGAAACCGAGCAGGGGGAGATGGGGCCACGTGGAGGGCCCCCATTGGCCCAGTCGGTTAAGTTTGACTTCGGCCATCATTGGTTCTAGGTAGCAAGATGCCAAGATCTGCGTCATGATATTAAGTTTGGAGTGGCAAGTTTTAACAGTACTCTTCGCTTTCATGTACGTTAAAGTAGCATTTCTTAAGTGCTCCCCTCTGAATCTTTTTTTTTTCGGGTTTGATATGTTGATTGTTAGTTCTTGACTTCTGTTCATCAAGACATCAACTGGTAAGTAATAACTAAAATCGATGTTAATTAGTAAAAAACATGTGCTGAGGGAGGAGTATTCATTAGTAATTCACAGTACAGCTAATTTTTTAGATAACGACATTACACAAGTAATTATAAGGGCACCAGAATGTCGGGGCCTCAGCTCCCATGGAGCATAACCAAAATACGTAGGAATCAAAGCATATGTTTCAGGTTCCTTCCAAAGCAGTGACCTTTGCGGAGGAGTACAAGTTAACATTTACCTGAAGGGAATCATTGTTGCTTCAGTGATCAGCCTTTGCCATTTCCAGTGTAATCTTGATTGGAACTTACGGTGGAATCAGAGTAGCAACCAAGGCATCTTTTCTTGGTGGATGCGTAGGCCTGATTTCAGTCACCGAGGCTGGCAATAAGAATAGCTTTGGGATGCAGGGATTCCAAGAACAAGGGAGGGGCAAGGACACGGTGAGGCTGGAGGAGATTGGGACAGCCATGATAAACCTGGAGGAGTGCTGCTGGGAGATGCAGCTGCAGCAGCAGAAAGGCGCAGCGCCACAGCAGCAGCTGGTGGTCGTCCCCATCAGGGTGAGGAAGGATGGATGGGCAAGTGATGCCATGCTTTATGTAAGCAATATCTTCTTCTTGGGCACATCCTGCTCCCATCCTCTTGAATTGTCATTATCTTAAAGAAAAATATCCTCTTGAATTGCCGGGCAATTGCATTCCAGTGCTTACTTTGGAAATACTTTGCAATTGTCGGGCAATTACTTTGGGATTTGGACTTTACGGCAATTAACGGCATAAAACTGTTAATATCCGTACCATTGGCTTATAACATCAGTTCATGACTGCATCAACGGAGTCCTATTTTCTTAACATGCTATGCTCTCAATTCTCAAAAGGAATTGGATGTTTAATGATTCAGGTTAATGTGGAGCTCGTTGATCTGAACGCGTCTGCGGAGATCCAAAGAACCGTTTCGTTTAGGGAGAAGCCGAGACCGAACATGGCACCGACCATGCGAAACGATCGGAAGAGCTTGGAGGCAGCGACGTACCATGAGGTTCTTGATCTGAAGCAGCTGCTTGATCTGGCCGAGAAGGAAGACAGAGTTGCGGTGTACAGGAACAAGAGAAACTCCGACAGCAGCAGCGTCAGCAGCATGAGCAGCAGCAGCAGCAGCGTCAGCCTCAGCAGTGCCAGCACGAGCGGCGGCGCGAGCCCGGAGCCTGGCTCGACGTCGAAGCGCCGGCTCATCCCGTGGAGGAGGAGCCGGGACTTCGACAAGAGGAGCTCCGAGTCGCTCCCCCAAGAACTGCACATCAAATGCATGGTGAGCTTTCCTGAGTCCTGACACTGTGACGCACGAAAAAAATTGAGCTTTGCTGTTCAATTGATCAAATTTGAATCGGCATTTGAATTTTTTTGCAGGATGATGATCCGGCTGGTGGCTGGGAGACGCGGGAGTTGACGAGCAGGGACGCGAAGACGAAGCTGAGGACGCCGGTGTTCTTCGCCTCCATCGACCAGCGCGACGGCAGCGCCGGCGGGGAGAGCGCGTGCACGGCGCTGGTGGCGGTGCTCGCGGCCGCGCTCCACGCGAGCCACCCGGCGATGCCGACCCGGGCGGAGCTGGACGCGCTCATCCGGGACGGCTCGTCGGAGTGGAGGCGGCTCTGCGGCGACGAGGCGCTCATGGCGCGGTTCCCGAACCGGCATTTCGACCTCGAGACGGTGCTCGCGGCGAGGACGGGGCCCATCACCGTGCAGCACGACAAGGCCTTCGTCGGCTTTTTCCAGCCCGAGAGCTTCGCGTCGCTCTCCGGCGCCATGTCCTTCGACGACATCTGGCGCGAGATCGCCGGCGCCGCCGCCGCCGGGCGCGCGGACGTGTACATCGTGAGCTGGAACGACCACTTCTTCGTGCTCAAGGCGGAGAGCGACTGCTACTACGTCGTGGACACCCTCGGCGAGAGGCTCTTCGAGGGGTGCGACAGGGCCTACATGCTCAGGTTCGACGGCACGTCGGAGATGTGCTCCGTATCGCCGGCGCCGGAGAAGGAGGAGGGCGACGTGGTCGTCACGGGGAAGGAGTGCTGCAGGGAGTTCATCAAGAGGTTCCTGGCCGCCATCCCGCTGCGGGAGGAGCTGGAGATCGAGAAGAAGGGCTTCGCCGGCGGCGCGCCGCACCGGCGGCTGCAGATAGAGTTCCACTTCACCGTCCTGCACGAAGACAACGACGAGAGATGATCGCTTTGATCAATGCGTGGCCGTGTGGCTGCGCACTGAAGCATGTTACTATGTACTGACACAGCGCACATCTATATATAGTGTAAAGATATGTACATATATACACTGTAGAATTAGCCAATTCGAACCCTTATTAAAAGTTAGCCAAACCTCCATCCCCGAGCTGCACAGAAATTTTCCGTTTCTTTTTTGATAGGATCATTGGAAGTGTAGTAGGCAGTACAGAGAATTACAAAAAAATGATTTTTTTTTTTAGAAATAGGGCCCATCTGTTCATAGCTGCACTTGTCAACAACTTTTTGTAAACTAGGTCAGGATTCGAGGCACATTACAGTATGGGGCACTGAGAGTCGGAGATGAAGGAAATAGCAGTATTTTTCGATCAAGACCTGTTAATAACTGAGATGCTAATTATGTCAAAACAGCCGCATCTTCGTTTCATGACCAGAGACATCGTCCTTATTACCTGGGATACTAGCTCCCCCTATTCTGAATCCGTGTCTAAAGAATTTATTCGTGCAAACGCATATACACAATTACAAGGGAGCTGGACTGTCAATCAAGAGACACATCGATGATCGATCCAAATGGTGTACATCCAGGCTCATGTCAGCATTCCAGAGTTCTAGCTTGGACTCTGGATGCATTGCCTTGCTGTCACTCAACACATACTCTCGTAAAAATGACCAAAATCGCAGTTGGTGCTTGCAAAACCAGTGCCATTGCCCGACGTTGGAGGCAGAAGTGCTAGCAACTGCTTCTTTATGATACCAACTCTCTACATCCTTGTAGATCGTGAGGTTCTCTGAACATCTTGGGCACAGCATACGTACAGGAAATACGTTCCAGGACACCAACTACGTTAGCAGGTGGAAGCCGAGATTCACTAAGTTGCTGCATGCGATTGGAAAGGCAAATATGAAGTGAGATTGATACCAAAAAAAAAAAGTAACCTTAGATTATGGCTAATGGGATCCGTAAATATTTTACCTGGATTGCAAGAACTGTGGCCACACAGATCGATATCAGGTCGGATGGAAGTGGGGCACCATCAAGAGCCGAATTAGCAAATTGGTTTGTATGATTTGTTGCTAGATTTGATGTGCATGGCTCTTCTCGAGAATTATTTCCGTTCTCAGATATTTCCTATGCAACACATCAATGCCGCATTGAGTAAAATACAATGACACCAAGATTGCACAAAAGTTGGGAATTGCCGTCTAGACTTGAACTTACCTGCGTGACTTGGCCAATCATCTGCTTGGCTTGTGAAACTGAGCTTTCGACAAATGCAGTAATATAAGAATCTAGCTCATCATTGTGATCAGTGTTGGTGTTAGAACGACCTTCAGATTGTACAATGTCGTCAGCCGACTGGAGTGAATGCAATGGTGCAAATCTACCAGTGCTACTTTTCTTGGGTAACCTTTCACTATATACAGCAGATTCAACCTGGGGAAATAAAGATTAGTCAGAATTAACCCTGAGATACTACAATCATGAGCAACGCGTTTTACAGAACATTTAAGGACCGAGAAACTTTTTCTCTCCATGATCATTAAGTAAATGACAACTCTAAACAGCATAAGAATTATCACCTAAAAAGGGGCATCAGCATTAATAATAATTAGTGAACATTCAATAATAACATTTATGATCCTTCAAAAATAAATTCTTATGTGTAATGTCTCCTTCATTAATATAAGTGCCCTTTCCTATTAAAAAAATAAATTTGCATAGAAAATAACCTTGAGCCCATCATCTGACGTTATTTGCTGATTTTTGGATCGCTCAGATATAATGCCATGTTCCCAGGCCTCCTTTTGAGTATGCTTCGGAATGTGCTCGATATACAGTCTGTCATGTGCATAATTTGATGTGAAGCTTCTGTTTTTGAGGTCATCAGGAAGGTTGTCCAACCAGTTTACAGGCATACAATCAGTGTCCTGAAAATATATAAGTTCAGTTATGCATGTCTTGATATGAAAATAAACCATTTAAGCAAGATCATCACCTTGAGAATTGAGATTCTCAAATCTAAACTTCATCAATGATGCAAGACTGAACTATTAACACATTCTTTCTAGGTTAAAAGGCGAAAATATGAGTGAAATGTCATGGTTTTCCAATTCGTGATTGAATAACAACTTAAAGTGCAATGCATTAACCCATAAAAAAAATGCATTGATAACCACATGCCAAATTGCAGAAAACCATTCTATATGTATTTTAAGATTTATTTTTATGGAAACAGCAGATTACGTATTATTAGTTAATACTTATCCTTAAGAGAAGGGTTACGAATGCTGTCAGTCTGCTTTCGAGTAGCCTTTTTGGGGTTTAAAAAACCTAAGACATAGCCATAGTACTTTTTTAGAACCATAACCATAGTTTTTAATCTTTATATGATAAGAAATGAGGAACCACACATTTTCACAGGAAGGAACTCCGAAAGGCAAAAGAATCACATTACTTAATTGCAGGGATCATGTTTAGTGGACTGCAAGAGATTATTTGTCCTACATATATTGAACACTAACGGCTGAATTCCGCCATAAAGATAGACGTCACACTTAACTATGAGAAAAGCCTAATTGTGTACATGATGCAATAAACATATAAGAATAAATATTGAAAGAACCTAAAATATCATATATATATATATATATATATATATATATACACACCTTTACAACACCAAAACCAAGGTCAGGGTTATCAAACTGGACCTTGAAACAATCCCGCTCCATCGCCACCACGTTACCATCACAAAGTTCTCTGGTACTTGGGTGGTGAACAATGAGCCGCTGGCCAATCGAAAATGGCTGTGCTAGGTCTGCCGGTAGAGTGTCCAGATAACCATCAATTAGTTGAGCATAATATTTTCTAACATTTTTGAGGTAATCCTCAAGTTTTTCTTTTTCTACTTCCAGAAAATTGTCAGAAAAGCGCCGGGGTTTGCCAAGAGAACTGCAGGTAAAAATTCTGTCAGCGTAGAAGAAAGAAACAGAAAATCTACAGAAGATAAAAAATGCTATAACTTGCAACATTTGCTCGTTAGTACCTTCGTATTGTGCTCCACTCAGATCGAGTAAGCCTTGACAGGTGGCTTAATTTTGCAAAATTCAAGTAGCTCACGAATTCATTATTCATAAATCATGGATAATCAACTGCACTATAGAACCACTCATATGTACACCATCTACGAAGTGATTCAGATGACAAGCAATGCAGCAATTTTCTAGCCTGAAATAATTAAGAGTTAGAACGAAAGTTAACAACATATCATATTTGAATCTGCAATATTGCATTACTGGTTAATTACCACAGTACCTGTAAATTATCTGCACCAGTATTGCAAGACACATACTTTGTTCTGCATTGAATTATGGATTTTTGTTTGCTCCTTCTTGAAACATTTATTTCAGGCTTAATTTCCACTGGCACATCAGGGCATACTTCAGCAGAAATACTTGCAGTTGATTCAGGTAAATCTATTCCTCCTTTTTTAGAGCCAGAATTCAAAGAGGGGAGATGCTCAGTTGTATCAACCTGGCATGCTTCTGGTAGAGATAAATTATTAGCAGAAGTGTTTTGTTCTTCAACCAGTATCTGTAAAAAAATTACAACAAAAGAGAGCTGCCATAAGATAAACTGATGAGAATAATATTGGAGGAAAATATCAATGTTGACTCATATTTAAGGTGCGCTTCAAAGGAATAAAACAAGGAGACATTTGGCATATATTCCTCAAAATTGATACCCCATTAGAAACAAATAAAACAACTTTCCAGAATACTATGAACTTAATGGGATGGAGTGACATTTCAAAATTGTAGCATCTATTGAAGAACTAAAACATCTTTTTAAGTGTAAACACTGACAATAGACACGTTTATACTACAGTTCAGTTACCCCCACAAAAAGAAACATTGCACAGCTAGGGGCAACAGTTGAGGTCAAATTAAAAAATGGGCATCAATCAACCAAATTAATTGGGACCTTCTGAATTTGCATTCAGATTGTGAATACATCATATAACATAGTTTGCTATTCACAATACCTTACCTCTTCATCTAGTAACTTCTTTCTCCTCTTTTTTTTTTTGCAGTTTTGGAAGCATTGCATTCACTAACTCGCTTCTTCCCTTTTTTGGATTGACCAACTGTAAAAGGCCCTTCCTCACTTTTGTGAGATAGCAGAGTTATTCTTTCCAAGTGTACCTGGATCAGTGCATGAGAAAAATATAAGCTTGAGCACTGAGAAACACTCCTGAGATAGCATATAATGTGGAACTAGCAGATGTGATAAAACGAGACTAACCTGAAGTAATCATGGGCTGTGAAGCTTTACTGGTTACAGTCACCACTCACCAGACTCTCCAATACATCTAAGACCAACATCTCATCTGCAAACAACAGTAGTTAATAAGTTTTAATGCTACTTAATTTTCAGTGCCAAACATTACTAATGAGAGTTAATATAGAGTCAAATGTACTTGAAGGCTTTCTACAATTACATAACAAGAAAGCACCAGTGAACAACAATAAGGTAGCAGTATAAATTAATTTAATGGATAATTAATCAAATATTATGGATGTGTTCTCATTCAGGTTGTCTTTGTTGGTCAACTTATTTTTCAACACTCTCATAAACTACATGCATGATTTTAAATTCCCAAAAGAAGTTTTCATCAACATTTAAAGAGAAAATTGATAATGCTAACATGGGCATGCTTGTTAGATCATGGTTTTGAGCAAAAAGCTGACATAAGCTATAAAGAAATAAAAACAGGCTTTATCAATCCTCAGGCCCCATCACAAGGACTGATGGGTTGTGCGTACAGGTTCAATCTTTCCAATTATGGCCAAGAATGAACTCACAAGAAAGTGATAGAAAGCATGCTTGTTAGATCATGGTTTTGAGCAAAAAGCTGACATAAGCTATAAAGAAATAAAAACAGGCTTTATCAATCCTCAGGCCCCATCACAGGGACTGATGGGGTGTGCGTACAGGCTCAATCTTTCCAATTATGGCCAAGAATGAACTCACAAGAAAGTGATAGAAAATCTGATGGATGAGTTGTACTTGTACATGCTGATAATACACAATAGCATAGCATCAACCATCTAGTTCTATAAACAGAGTAGAAAATGAGTCTGTTGCCAAAGACAGGGAAGGAATAGAACTATTGTGTAAAATGCCTGTAGAAAATGATTCGGCAAGTCCTTGATAATCAGCAATGTTATTCCCATCTCTAGCGACTGTCATGGTTTTATGCTCAAGCCCAACTTTATCGATCCTGTCTTTGTCCATACTTTGCTCAATTCCTCTCTTTTTCAAATGTTGCTGAGTCTGAGATGTCTCAATGTCTCCTGTTCCTTTGGTTTCCAATAAAGTTCTATCTTGAACAACCCTACTTGCTTCTGTGATTCCAGAACTTCCATCAGGAGAGCACCCATTCAATGCAAGCATACTGCCATCATTATTGATCTCTTCATTAACCATTTTGGTAGAGACAGTGATTTTAATTTTTGGTGTGGTGTCATCAGTAGCATTGACGTCTACAGGAACTGTAACTGGTACACGAGGGGTACGTCTACTAAATGGGTGACTTGGGATATCCCTGATAAGTTCTAAAAAAACAAAGTTAATCGATCTATGAGACCAACAGAATGTGATGTTATATGAAAATCTTTATAGGCCGGTTGTTTTTGTATTTTTGTTTTGACAGCAAATGAAATATGACTAAAGGGGAAAAGGAGATAACATATTGGTCATAGAATACTTGCCTCCACATCATCGTTTCCTAGAAGAAGATGAAGATCCCAAAACTTTCTTTACATAATAGGAGTGGCTTGGGTGAGGTGATTCTTTCTCTTTCTGTTGTGCGGCTTCTCCATAGTTTTGTGTGTCCTAGATGTTCTGACAGTACGGTGACTTTCTTTATGATTTGGGAATTCATCCTGCCATTGGTAGAATATCATTGATTTAATATTCATGTTAGTCAAAAAATTCAAAGTTAACTTCCATATTGAGCGTTATCATTCATATTTCTTTAACACACGTCTTGTAATTCCTTCCCCAACCTCAGGTTTGGTTTGATAATCACTGATTTGTGTAAAGCATACTTCAAAGCCTAGGAAGTAACTATAATGCAATCCTTGCAATGTCCCAAGCCACAAAGTGATTTTTTACTTTCGAGGTAGTGACATCTATCATCGTCATATACTTATGTTTATATAGCATAAGCTGTCTTAATCTATGACAAATATGACAGGAAACATTATAATTGAACTTGGAAAACTAGTAAAGACCAGAGTGCTCAGCTGCTCATATAGTCATCCTCATTATAATTGAACTGACTTCTGCACAATATTTCATATGGTACAAATAATAACACATGATGGATACTCCAAAAAAAAAGAATGTCTGCAATTCGACATATCCAAAAGTAAATGCAAAAGTAATTAACATATTCAACACAAAGCATCATAAGCTTACCAAAACATTGTGATGACCGGCCGTCAATGCAATAAATCCCATGGCAGTGTCTTCACGTTCTGGAAGAGATAAGAAAGTCTACAACAAGAAATAACATTGTAATACTTCAAGGTTTACTTCTCAAATTAAACCATGTAAAGCTAAAAAAAGAGCGTAGTGTGAAAAACAACTGTGAGCTGAACTAACTATAACAGTTAGAGACAGATATTAGATATCCATCAAAACATGAATATCTGAATGGTAGATTTTACAAACAGCTAGGAGATAGTAATATTTAAACATGGACTCACCTGATGCACATTGTAAAGCGCCTCTACCATGTCTGAAGATTTGCTACCCACTGCTGTGCTGACCTGCAAGAGTCATCAAACAACTTCCTCATTATGCCTCAAAAAGATACTTGGAAAAGAAGAAAAACCAAAAGAAACAGTAAATTGAAATAAAACCTTTTCCCAGTTTTTTCCATGTCGACGGTAGGCATCATAGAAGCACAATAGTTCATCCTTGTTCCATTTGGGACCCAAATCTGACATTTTTCTCTTCTGTAAAATTATCATGTATTGGTGATGTGCATTTAAATCTACATGCTCCAACTTACCACTAACCTCAAAAAAAGTCAGGCACAAAGAACAAGTAAATAACACTTACTGAAGAGCAGATGATGTTTAAGAAATGTGATGCTACAACTACCGATCACCCTATAAAATCAATTTATCATAAAGTTTCCATATAACTTACTTTTAGTTTAGCCTTGCTTGAAGGAGATGGATCCTCATTACTTTTAGTTTAGCCTTGCTTGAAGGAGATGGATCCTCATGATGCTGTTCATCTTTGTATGCTTTTACTGTGATCTTGGTGGCTATTCGAGAACCTTTTGCTGGACCCATTGAAATCGTCCTTGACTCAAGATCCAACAAATACTGCTGTGAGTCTCAGGCGCAAGCTCAGTAATGCAGAAGTTAATAAAGCATATAAACTTAGTAAATATTACACACTACGATACCATCGCCGGAAATCCCCCACGGCCTCCCAGCCCGAAACCATCTCGCCGGAGATTACACCAGCCTCCCGGAGGAAATACCACCAAGGGATCCGCAAGAGAAACCCACCTGCGTCGGATTTGGGCGGAATCGCGCGCGCGGGGAGCACTGCTCTCGCGTGACGGCTCAGCGCCGCGCAGCCGCCGCCTGGTTGGGCGCTCGCCGCCGACGCGCCTGCTAGGAAGAGGAGGAGAGGGAGAGAAGGCTGCTGCCCTTTGAGGACAGAGCTCTAGGGCTCCTGGTCTTCCACGGCGGCGCTGGATCGGAGAGGGGGGAGGAGGCGACGAGTGGGCGACGTGGTCGGTTCTGTAGGTCGTTTTTATGTAGCAAGCCCCAAAAGTGAGTGTTGATAACTAATAACCCTTGACCCATTTTAATGTATAGTTTGATTTGATGTCTAACTTACTTAAACGGAACACTAGTTCATGATATTTGAAGTTCCACGTGTCTAGAAAAAAAAAAAGAGTTCCACGTAGGACATACCGTTTACTAATAATAATAACCCAAGTTGGATCACGTCACGAACTAGACGCTATGTCAACAAATTAGGCATTAAAATGAAGCTAGGGAGTTATTAGTTGTCAACGATAGCTCTTAGAGACTTATCATTTAAAAATAAAGGGCTACTAGTGGATTATACGTTGTTGGAATAATGTACGTATTTCATAAAATATCACGTAAAACACAAAAAATACTTGTAAAAGCCATATAAAATACTCATGAAACACAACACACGTTGAATCGCTTAAGGAAACACTGCATGAAACATCATATAAAACATTTATAACATCTCAACACCCAACGGTACATCATTGGCTAGTATTTTTTGTAAAAACAATTCATAGGAGTCACCAGATGCAAGGGTGAATAGTTGTAAGATAAAATCCCTGAAACAATCTATCCGTAATGTAAAGCCTCGATAAACAACATTTTAGCCCAGACGCACTACAATTTAGCGTTACAATGTGATTACAGATAACTTTTCATTAGGGGTCGTGCCGCAAAATTGCACGTTGCTTTGCGTTGTTTCTGACTGAGAGTGGGCCCGTCTAAACAGACTGCTTTCCACCCATCACCACCATCCTCTGTTCCTCCGCCGCGCCATCTCCACCGTCCACCGAACATCCACATTCCACAAACCGCGCCGCGAGCCCGCAACCGCCGCCCGCATGGCCGCGGCCGCCACATTCTCCCCCCTCTCCGGCGCCCTGCTCCGCCGCCGCCTTCCCCTCCACCACCGCCGCCGCCTCCTCTCCATGACGGCCGTTGCCTCGGAAGAGCCTGCACCCACTCCGGCCCCACCCCAGCCACCGCCGCCGCCCCGCAAGGGCTACTTCCCGAAGCGCGGCGAGACGCTCGAGCTCACCTGCGAGGCGCTCGCCTTCAAGGGGAAGGGCCTATGCAAGGTCGAGGGCTCCAACTTCGTCCTGCTCTGCGACGGCGCGCTCCCCGGCGAGCGTCTCCTGGCGCGCGTCCGCCGCCTCCGCCGCGGCGCCTTCGCCGAGGCCGCCAAGCTCAGGACGCTCGAGCCCCACCATGACGCGGTCGAGGCCCCTTGCCCCCTCGCCGCCGACTGCGGGGGCTGCAAGACCCAGTCCCTCGCGTACGCCGCGCAGATCCGCCACAAGTTCCTCCAGGTCCGTGACTTGCTCGTGAACTTCGGTAAGTTTGATCCCAAGACCTTGGAGAGCTCGGAACATGATGCCATCCTCAAGCCCATCGTGCCCTGCGATGAGAAGTTTCGGTACAGGAACAAGGTGTGGTTTGGGTGTGCGGTTTAGGAGGGGTTTAGGATGCGAAAGATGATGACTTTGTTTGATCTTGTGTTTTGCAGATGGAGTTCTCTTTTGGAACGAAGAGGTTTCAAACGGAGTGGAAGGAGGGGGTGGTGAAGGGGGAAGGGAGGGAGGCTGATAATTATGCACTTGGGTTGCACGCACCAGGGTTTTTCGACAAGGTGCTTCACGTTGAGAAGTGTTTGCTACAGAGTGAGCCAGCAGATAAGGTGAAGAACCGCTTGATGATCATTTATTTGATTTGCTTTGTGCCAAAATAAAAGGGGTGGTGAATTGGATCCAAATCCTTGTACTCATTTAAATTTTAGAGTTTAGACCAGTTGAAGTGCGGTGGTTGGTAGAGGACTAGAGGTAGCACACGCTTTCAGCTTGATGTTAGCAGCATGGGTTCTTTTCCGGTTCGATTGCTTTGTTAGCTTGAAGCGTTAAAGTTTAGCCTTTTCAATCTACATGATTTTCTGTAGTATGCAACTTCAGAACAAGTGTCTTCTGTTGACACTGACTAATGAGGTTGTGCATTGCAGTTAAACATAACATGTTTAACATTCGAGAAATGTGCTATTGCTAGGGTTATTTGCAAAACAGGGAAAGTATATTGCTGAATTCTTATAATCATTCTGTACCAAGTCTAGTGCTATGTAACATGTTGATCGTGTAAATTGCTGAAAGCTTGACTGCTTCCATATTGCATTCCTGATGCTATGTAGTTGTGGATATAAATGAGGATGGTTGCATTTTTAGCACAATCCTGTTTACTGGTGGTGGTGGAACTCAATTGTTCAGTTTTTTCATTGAATTGGTGGGCATTATAGCACATTAATTCTTAGAGTTTGATTACAGGTGATGGAATGTTAAATTGATTAGTTGCTAATTTTCATAGGTTCTTGCAGTTGTTCAAGAAAGTTGGATGGATCCGTCTCTTGGCCTCACGCCTTATGACGTCCACAAGCACACTGGGTTTCTCAAGCATCTTATGATAAGGACTGGAAGGTGTGAAGGCCCATCTGATTGTATTTTTCATTTGTTCTACCATTGATTCCGTATCTGCCACATTCTGATTCATAATATAATATTTATATTTAGCGCATGTAAATTTCATCTGTCACACAGTTCTAGACGCAATAAATTTTAATTACTAGAACTGAATGTTGGAATGAAACTTATGCAATGGACTCATACAAACAAAGATAATGCTATAGCTGGATTATTACACATTGCTTTTACAGCAATACGGCAATATAGTACGGTTTTAGTATTGAAAATGCTTTCTCAAGTTATGTGTCATTAACTGCCTGGCCATGTATATTACATCTAGCCACACATTCTGTGTATTTTTTTCAATTGAAGAAAAAGGTGTAGCTGATAAAGTACGGACAGGTTATTCAGTGTTTCTCACAGAAACAAAGAAACTATTTAACCTCTGGTTATGGGTTACCTTCTTAGCACTTATTTTTTGTAAGATGAATGTTATTAAATATTCCATTTTGTTTGTTATTCCAGACATATCAGCACTGGAGTTCCAGAAGTGATGGTCAATTTTGTAACATCTTGTTATAAACCAGAGCTACTAGCTCCTCTTGTTAACAATATCACAAAAATACCTGAAGTGGTACGTAACTGGAGGCTTCTTCTTCCGATAGTATTATGATGCCAACATGGTGTTTATGTTACTTGATTTGCTAATAGCATAATCCACGTTTAACTCTCTTATGTAGTAACTGTTTTGGTGTTAAAGTCAATTAAATATTTCAGTACCAAGTTTTGTCCCCCCAATATTAATGTTCCTGTACCGTTAATGTAGGTCAGTGTTGTAAATAATGTGAATGCATCTGTTGGCAATACATCTGTTGGTGAGCAAGAATATACCTTGTATGGGAAACCAACCATTACAGAAATGTTGAGAGGGCTTACATTCCAGATATCTGCCAACTCTTTTTTCCAGACTAACACAAAACAGGTTTGCTTATGTTCTATTATGAATCAATGCACTGTAATATACTTTCCAGTCACCATTGTGGCATGCCATGTAATGTGTATCATATGCCTTTTATGTTTGCTTGTTTATCAGTTTAGGTTTCAGTAGATGCATGAAAAGAACTAACAAAAGCTAAATTAGAACTACTTAAGCATATAAAAGGAGCTTGCATATTTACCTACACGAGGAAAATGATAAATGGCAGTCGGCAGACATACGACTGTTCCCTGTTTCAGAAAGAAATGTGATTCTTGAAATGAAGTTTGCATGGCGATTTTAAACAATGGGTTTATGCATGGCTGGCTGCATATGAAAGCTGCAAGATATTCCTGCAGGCTGATGTTCTCTATAAGCTTATTGAAGATTCTGCCGGGCTTAAAGGAGATGGCTCTGAGATTGTTCTTGACTTGTTTTGTGGAACTGGAACCATTGGTCTGACCCTTGCAAGAAGGTAGTTTTCTTGGCTATTTTGAGAGAGCAATTGCTACCAACTGAAAACTGTTATAGGCTAATTGTTTTCTTGCTAAACTATAATTAGTAAATGCTCGTCTGCTTTTGCCCAGGGCAAAGCATGTTTATGGATATGAAGTTGTCCCTGAAGCTGTTGCAGATGCTCAAAAGAATGCTATGTTGAATGGTATCAGTAATGCTTCATTTATTCAGGGAGACCTTAATAAAATCAACGAAACATTTGGGAAGGAATTTCCAAAACCTGACATAATCATATCAGGTTTTTCTTAGTTCATAATTGCTATTACTCTTTGGCATTCACTATATTCACTAGCTGCTCACACCACCTTTTGGAATGATTGTTTATTTCAGTGCTAAACTTATGCCACAAATATTCTTGAATTTCTTCAAATTTTAGAGAGTTTCGATTGATTATTTGGTATCCTTGCCTACTTTTTATTTTTTAAGACCTAACTGATGTCAATCAATAAATTCTTCAGATCCTAACCGACCAGGGATGCACATGAAGTTAATCAGGTGGCTGCTAGAAGTTAAAGCCCCCCGAGTAGTGTATGTCTCATGTAATCCAGCTACCTGTGCACGGGATCTGGACTACCTATGTCATGGCGTGGTATGTTCCTATCCTACTATTATCACCCTTGTGGTGTTTAGCTCTCTTGCAATACTTATCTGCTGCTTCAATGCTTTTGTCCGCAGGAAGAGAGAAATTTGAGAGGATGCTACAACCTGAAGAGTGTAATACCTGTAGATATGTTTCCCCACACTCCTCATATAGAGTGCGTGTGCTTACTGGAGCTGTGCTGATTTTCAGTTTTGTTCAGCTAAATCAACCAGAAGGTTTTTGAGTGCTTTCATCTTCTCCTATTGCTGTCTGACAACTCACTGGTAAACTATGGTATCATCTTTACCACCCATATTTACTGTTATTTTCGTGTTTGCAGACCACCTTATTCCAAAATGGGTTACTCTTTTGTGTGATGTAAAGCACGAATTGCACAGAGGTATCTGATCTTACACTCCCAATATCGTTGTACACTTCTGGTATGTGAGCATGTATGAGCCTAAGGCACAAGCTCGTTCTGTTATTTTTTCAGACCAAACTGCCATACATGGTGTATTACTTGAACGTAGACAACTAATCTGCTTATTGAAGGTCCACCAAGGGTGTATATGAATGCTGTTGATGATGATTGGTGACTGTTGAGTGCATTTTCATTGAATGCGTGCTTCCTCACCTTGGATCACTGACTTTTGGTTAGAGGTTTGGAGCAACCCTTGCGCCCTACAAAATACAGTCGTCGAAGATGTTCTTTATATTGTTTCAGCAACGAGTGTTCGGGACAAAATAGAACTTGTAGTTGAGTGCATTTTCATTGAATGCGTGCTTCCTCACCTTGGATCATTGACTTTTGGTTAGAGGTTTGGAGCAACCCTTGCGCCCTACAAAATACAGTCGTCGAAGATGTTCTTTATATTGTTTCAGCAACGAGTGTTCGGGAAAAAATAGAACTTGTACCGGGTATCTTTGTGTAATTTGTGATTTACATTTGGCCACTACATATTTATTGAATAATTTTATTTTGAAGCTAGTTGTATTGGATTTTTCTAAGGTAGATGTGTTGGATTATTTGGATAGATTTTCAGGAAAGCTGGAATAGTTAGAAAAATTAGATGCAGAAATAGTGGATGCGGAGTCGTGGAGCCTCATGTCTCGGCCTGAATTTTTATTTTTTTTATATTTATTTTTATTCGTTTATGCAAAATTATACGTCGGATTGAAAATTAGACAAAAATAGCCGCCGGTCGCACCTTAAATTCACGACTGGTATCCGGTCGCACTTTGGACGAACGACCAGAAGACGGCACAGGAGACCCAGGCAGTGTCGCTCCTTCAAATCGCGACACCCTGTAGCTACAGTAACAGTGCACTATTTATTGAATTTCTTATACCTATTAACACTTCATACCATATCAAAATTACACGAAACAAATTTTAAAATTCATGTAAATTCCTAAAGAATCCATTTTTCAAACTTTCAAATTTTTTAAATTTTTTTGAATTTTGAATTTTAAACTTAGACTTGAATTTGTATTTGAAATTTTGAATTTTTGAATTTTGAATTTCGAAAATTCAAAGTATGAAAAATGGGTTCTTTAGGATTTGACATGAATTTTAAAATTTGTTTCGTGTAATTTCGATATGGTATAAAATATGAAACTTCCAATTTTCGTGTAAATTCAAAAATCAAAATTCGAAAATTCGAAGTTTGGTATTTCATACCATATCGAAATTACACGAAATTTTTTTAAAAATTCATGTCAAATCCTAAAGAACCCATTTTTCATACTTTGAATTTTCGAAATTCAGAATTCAAAATTTCAAATACAAATTCAAGTCTAAATTCAAAATTCAAAAAAATTTAAAAAATTTGAAAGTTTGAAAAATGGGTTCTTTAGGATTTTACATGAATTTTAAAATTTGTTTCGTGTAATTTGGATATGGTATGAAGTGTTAATAGGTATAATAAATTCAATGAATAGTGCACTGTTACTGTAGCTACAGGGTGTCGCGATTTGAAGGAGCGACACTGCCTGCGTCTCCTGTGCCGTCTTCTGGTCGTTCCTCCAAAGTGTGACCGGATACCAGTCGCGAATTTAAGGTGCGACCGGCGGCTATTTTTATCTAATTTTCAATCCGACGTATAATTTTGCATAAACGAATAAAAATAAATATATAAAAAATAAAAATTCTCTCGGCCTAGGTGTATAGGTCACAAGATATTGGGCCAGGCCGAGTAGTTGGGCTGCAAATTAATTGGAAAGAAAAATGTAGGAATGCGATTTTTCTCGTGCGATCAAGGGGCTCTTTGATTACCACGTAAAGCAGGTATTATGGTCCATGGGCCTCGTTCTTTTCATCTTAAATTAAATAAAATAAAATTTTATATTTTTATAGTTATTTTGTGGGATTTTAAATAGTTAACGACTAAAATATTTTTTTAAAATTTTTGAAACTCTTAGTCAGTTTTTAAAATTAAATTTTTCTACGATTGAATGGAGTCAAAATTTGCTAAGACTCTTCAATTTTTTTAAGATAAAACGGAGTCAGTTTTCCAAAGATGCGATGATCATCACCTTTTTAGTCTTCGTGTAAAAATTAAATGTTGATAACTTGTAAACGTACCATTGTTTGTGTCATCTCTAGTTTTATTTATAACCATTGCACATGCTCTAATAAGTTGGTTTAGGGCACTAGGTTTGAAAAGGTTAAAAAAATACACCATCTATTTTAAAATATAAGTCATATAATTTTTACACGGTTTCTACCGTAGAATTTTGACGTTAATTCATTCCAAGAGATATCATCAACTACAAAAGCAACATATTATGAAAGTATTTTTCAAATACCAATCCAACTATATCACATGCATAACAGTAAACGTATATATTTTTAGATTAATTATCAATTAAAAGTTGCAAACGTTGACGTTTCTCATACATGCTCATTTTATATTTTTTAAAAGGGGAGTATATTAATTTTTAAAAAATTCTTACGAGAAAACTCACAAAACTTTGACGAAATTAGCATGATGTCCTCTTTGATTGGGCCTTTCTTTGATTGGGCTTCTAGTTCAATCCGTTTTTAGTTGGAAAAAAGTTGAGAGCTATCGAAAAATGTTTCAAAAGGTTATAATACATATTATAAAATGTTGCTTCAACTAGTCTGTAAATAATAAAATTTTTTAAGTTGGCTTTTAGTTAGTTTTAGTTTTTAGTTGTTTTTTTGGTAAAGCAAATTTTGTGCAATAAATTGAGAAAATTGCACTGTTGCACACTGAACTTGCAGTGATTCTCACGTAGCCCACTGAACTTGAGTTTTACTTTCTCGCCCCCCCCCCCTCCCAAACTTGTCTATGTTTGCACGGTTGCCCCAAAAAACCGTTAGGGCAACTGTTAAGTGCAGACGTGGCAATTACATGGCCGTTAAGTGTTGATGTTGCTGCCACCTGGCACCTAAAGGTTGACCTGGCAACCCACATGGCTAGCTGTTGGTGAAAAAAATCATAAATATTAGGAAAAATTGGAAAAAAATCATAAAAATTTGATGAAAATAAAAAATCAGAAAAAATTTTTAAAAACAAAAAAGTCATAAAAATAGGGAAATCATAAAAACATGAAAAAAAATCTATAAATTTCTAATTTTCTATAATTTTTTTTATTTACTATGATTTTTTTGATTTTTTAAATGTTTTAAAATTTTTCCTTTTTTTCAATTGTTTATGACTTGTTTTCATTTTTTTATAATTTTTTATTTTTTCTTCAAATTTTGTTCAAATTTTTCTGAATTGTTTTGATGCATTATATTTTTTTCTAATTTTTATTTTTTTCACTGACAGCTAGCTATGTGGATTGCCATGTTAGCTTTTAGCTGCCATGCGGCATGCGGCAGACACATCAGCGCTTAATGGCCACGTAATTGTTACGTCAGCATTTTACTGTTGCCCTAACGGTTTTGGGACAACCGTGCAAACAGAGACAAAATCATTTTACTTTCTATTCGTTTTTCTTTTTTTTGATTAAAATGAAGATGAAGCAACTCTTATGTTTTGTAACTGGTTGATTGAATTCCAATGAAAGTTTAGGGTGACGAGAGGGTAGAACTTTAAGTTTAAAATGATATATGAGAATCGCTGCAAGTTTAGTGAGCGACGGTGTAATTTTAGTTGGCTTTTATGCGGATAAAGAGGACCAAGACTTTTATTCCCTGAACCAGCTCTGCGGGGATAGCGTCCCCATATGTCAGAGGCCGGCGACCCCCTCGACTCCCTCCCGGCGGCGATCCTCGCCGACGTGCTCGGCCGCCTCGCCGACGCCGGGGACATCGCCGCGTGCCGCCTCGCCTCGCGCGCGCTCGTCGCCGCCTCGTACCACTGCCCACGCGTGCGCCTCTGCGCCGCCGCACACGCACGCCGCCGCCTGGAGAGCGGGGGCGTGGGTTCCGCCTTCCGCGCGGCCGCCGGGAACATCGCGTCCCTGCTCGGGCCGAACCTCCGCTCCTTCGAGCTCGACGCGTCCGAGGGGCAGGGTAACCCCGACGACGCGATGTGGGTGGAGGACGGGGAGTTCGACGACGCCGACGACCTGCACCTCACCGCCGAGGAAGCCGTGGCTGCGTGGGCAGCCACCGCCGCCGGCCCCGCCCTCCGAGAGGTGGAGATCGCAGACTTCTGGGCGCAGGCGTGCTGGCGTAAGGCGGAGGCGCTCCGTGTCATCTCCCACTTCTGTCAGTCTCTGATTCTCTAATCTTATCCAGTGTGATGGGTTGATTCAACTTGCAGCAGAGTAACATTTCGTAGATTGGTGTTCATAGCGATATTTACTTATGTTGAAAGCAAATTTTGTTTCAAAGCAAGGAAGGTGATATCTTCATATCTTGCTAGAGTTAGCTGACAAACTTGAACATGTTGTTTGGGCTAAATTTACTGTTCCCTTCATTGAGTTGAACTATGGGTTGCTATAAAAGTCTGGTATTAGATAATTTTGAGTTTTGGCTGTTCGCCAATTAGCGGTTTAAATTGGAAAAAAAGAAGAAGAGTTAGTGAGAACTTGCTCCGCAATTGATTAAAATGCCATTCATTGAAGCACATTTTACATGGTTGCATTATAAAGCATCGTTGCCATTAACAGGTGTGATATATTATAGATGCCATTACTCTTTGCGGTTGATTTTATCAATGCCATTCAAGCTTTTCGGATATGTACAAGTTTCAAATACGGTCCAAAAATTTTCCTTCCACCTTCCTCTGAACTCCTCCCATCTCCCCCAACTCCGGCAGTCTTTTCCCCCACCGCCGCTGCTTGCGCCCCTCTCGTCGCACTCGTGCCGCCGCCCCTCACGCGCTGTTTAGGTCTTCTCCCCCAGCAGCGGCGTGGATCTACATGTACAAAATCCTTCATTGAGTTTGTTCGAAGAAACTCAAAATTTGGTTGAAGTCTGATTACCGCTGGATAGAATTAATAATTGGATAAGGAAAATATGTAATGCATGTATAGTGGTGCATAGCAGTAGTCTACTAACATAATTAAGCAAATCTTTTGGAGATAAAGGAGATTTGACGGAATCATGCTTTCCTGTGCAATATGGATACTCGATTAGGGATATTATTGGTGTGGTTATAAACTATGGAGTGATATTAAAGCATATGGCATTCATTAAAATTTACCTTGATCCATAGCATTATATAACATATCAAAATTTGAGCTTCAATACCTGATGTGGGAATCCCACTAAGCAAATATGCTTGGAAAAGATGCTTTTTTCAATATCTACTGCATGGTGCCGTATTGAGATATATGTTTTTTTGCACAATTAAGGATATGGTATTTTGTACTCTTCTTGGTTCTAGATATTTAACCTCTTGTGATGATACTAGATTAAATTTTGGCTATGCAGGTCATAATCTTGTAAAATTGGGAATGAGAAATGCATGGTTATCTGTCAATGGGCTGAAGATAATGCCTAATCTGACTCATCTGACACTTGAGTTCATTAGATTAGACGATGAGGACCTCAGCAAATTAAATGAATGCTTCCCTTGCCTTCAGGTTCTCAATCTTATTGTAGTAGGAGGGCTTAAGGACCCCAAGATTCACCTCCCTCAACTAAAGACTTGCCTGTGGGAGGTATCAAATGTTCCTCAATCTTTAGCTATCCATGCGCCTAACTTGGTTTGTCTTGAGTTAAAGTGTGTCCGACCAGAAATACTCATTTTAGATACTCCATCCATGTCTACCTTGAAGCTTGCCATTGATAAACTTGGTCCAACTGTCCGAGTTAGTAGTCTTGTGAGTTTAACACATGTTCGGATAGAGTCATTCGATCTAAATTCCCTCTTGCAATTATTTACATATAATCGAGATATCAGTACGTTAGAGCTTGAACTACCCGTTTCTGCAAGCCACTATGAACTTTTTGATGCAGTGAAGCCAGAATATCTTCTGCAATTGTTTGCCAGCCTCAGTGAAGTCAAGTTGGCTCCAAGATTTTCATGTGAACTGATGACGTGTCTCATGGTATGCATGGACTGTCAGTTTAGAAGCTGTTTGAAGAAACTCCTTGTTCATCTACCACCATCAGACTGCTTTACTCATACTCTGCTTTTTCCCCTGTTTGAGAACTGTGCACCCTCGTGCGAGGTGACTGTTCTTTTCCACGCTGATTCCATCGATGCAGTCTGTCAAAGTGCAATGTCAGCTTGGACAGTAAACTTTCCTGATATCAAATGGCAATGGGGAACTTGGAAGTAATCCTGCATAGATACATTAGTAGGTGGCTGTCAAGAGTCATAGAACTATTTTGAAGTATATGCAGGTCATATACTTGGCAACACTCTTGTAATACTTTTGGTAAAATAGCAGCCTCTTTTGAAGTATTGGAACATAGTTTCTTTTATGGATTATTATGGTGTTTTCTCGTAATTGGATGGATGCTTGTACGTGCTTGTTTGTCGTAGCACATTAGCACTATGCACTCACCTTCTAAGATAAGCAACTATGGTGGTTTTTTCGGGTATCTCTTTTATCATTTCTTTCGTTTTTAAGTTACATGGTAATTTATAATCTTAGATATGTCTTGTATGCTGTATGTTTATTTGCCCTGAGTTTTACACCATGTTAGCACATGCCAGAGAAATGTACGCTGGATTTTAGGCTGTTTTTTTACTGTATGTTAGCACATTTAAGAGAAAAAATGATTAGTATACTATGGAGATGATTAAACACGCCAAACCAGATGCAATGCTCTGCCTTTACTGGTGTTTACACTCATGCCAACCATCTGTAATAAGAGTGATGCAGCAAACTGATTAAACCAAGATACTGTAGCAAACCACCATGGTGGTTGATTGGTCCAGAACGCGTGGGAATGTGCAGCCATCGTATACGCATGTCTCCAGATGGCAATGAGCACGGTGTCTTGCCCATTTGCACCGTGCGTGGTTAGATTTGTTTTAATCCATTAATTTAATATAAAATATTTTTTTATTTTCTATTCTGAATTTATGCGTTGATTTCTTTTTTTTAGCCGGTATAAACTCTTTTTTAAAATTTGATATCAAATCTTATTTTTATCCTAAATTTCTATTGTTGTTTTGTTATAACTAATACAGTCTTTTTTAAAAATTTGTTGTGTACTCTTATTTGTATTATTTTTAATCTCGAATTTCTACTGTTTGATTGTAGTTCATATATATCTTTATTTTAATCTAATCCGTTATAATACATGTCCACAACAAAATAGTGTAGTTATTTTTTTTCTTTTCTTTCAATTAAGATAGGAATTTCTAAGATTTTAGGATTAGGCCTTGTTCTTTTCATCGTTACGTACCGTTGCGTATTGCTGTACTAAATTTTGTTATTTTTATATAGCCTATATGCTATGATACTTTGTAACGATTTTTTCGTGCCTTTTAGTAGTCCTTCCAAAGATTCTAATACTATTTTTTTTATTATTTTTAAAAATATTTAGATCACTTTTCGAGGGCTCTCAAATTTGCTACAGTATGACGCCAACGCAATGATACGTTGAAAAGAACAAGGCCTTAATGTGGTGCCTCCGTTGAACCCTGTTTTAATTATATAATAGGTAGATATCAAAAAAATTAAATGTGTTGTTGATATGGACTATCTATTAATCAAACATGGGCTCTTAGTTCTTTTTTTTTCTGAATTCATATAATTTTATTAAAAATTGTAGCTGAT
This sequence comes from Raddia guianensis, assembly GCA_036346415.1. Taxonomy (NCBI): domain Eukaryota; kingdom Viridiplantae; phylum Streptophyta; class Magnoliopsida; order Poales; family Poaceae; genus Raddia; species Raddia guianensis. The sequence goes on from CM070534.1 coordinate 35,863,781, forward strand.
ACGGACTCTTTATATTAAGAAGAAATTGCACTGTAACTACTTGAACTTGGTAGTGATTTTCACTTGGCCTCTCGAACTTCCATCTACTTTGTCGGTCTCTTAAACTTGTCTCCATTTACACGGTCACCCAAAACCGTTACAACAATAGTGATCTGGCAAGTGGCAACATAGGTGGTAAAATAACAAAATTCACTTTTAAAATTTCAATTTTCACAAAACTAAATCAATTTTTTTAGAGTTCAAACTTTAATATTTCAAAATTCTGACTTCTAAAATTACAAAAGTTTAAGAATGCTTTAAAAATAAATTCCAAATTTGAATTTTGGAATTCTAAAATAATGTTTTTTGTGTTTGAAATTTCAAAATTCGAAATATTTTCAACATTAAAATAAATCATTGAAATCTCAAAGTTTTGGTGTTTGAAAATATGTAAAACTTAAATTTAAAATGCGTTTTGGAATTCCAAAAATAAAACTAAATGAATTTTGAATTTTAAAATTCAAACACAAAAAATTAATTTTAAAATATTTGTTTTTATTTTGAACAGTTTGAATTTAAATTTAGGAGTTTTGAAATTTTAAATCTCCTATTTTGAAAATTCAATGTTTGAACATTTTAAAAATCAAATATTATTTTGGTTTCAATTTTTTTAAAAAATTGAATGTTCATTTTACCTTGTTGTTAAATTTATTGCACATGTGGCCAGCCATGTAAGTGTTTTAGTTGCCATATGGTATCCTCCTCAGTGGTTAACAGTCAACTAAACTGCCACATCACCGTTTAAATTTGCTCTAATAGTTTGAGGGAAACCGTGTAAACGAAGACAAGTTCTGGGGGGTGACAAAATAAATTGCAAGTTTGGAAGTCTAAGTGAGAATAGTTGCAAGTTTAGGGGGTATAGTGTAATTTTCTCTTATATTAATTTAATGTGAGCTCTTATTTCTATTTTGATTTTGAATTCTTGTAATTTTTATTTGTGCTTTTAGTTGGTATTGACTGTTTCTATTAATCTAACATGGACTCTTATTTATATTTTTATCTATTTTTATTTGTAATTGTAGTAGATATAATCTTTTTCTATTAATTTGACATGGATTCTTATTTATATTTTTTATTTATAAATTATTATTTTTTATATTTTTGGTATGATATTGACTCTTCCTTATAATCTGTGATGGACTTTTATTTTCATTATTTTAAATTTCGAATTTATAATATTTTTCATTTAATCTAGGCCATTAGAAGCTGGCCCAACTGAAATCAACCATGTGGATCTTTTTTTCCTTTGTTTATATGAGAATTTATCTTATTAACGTGGTGGCTCCGTTTATTCTGCATTTATGTATTTTTGCTTCCATTTGTAGCTCAGTTGGACTTTTTCTATTGATCTGACATGAACTCTTATTTCTATTTTTATATCGAATTTGTGTATCTTTATTTGTAATTGTAGCGGGTATTGTATTTTTCTGTTAATTCAACATGACTCCTGTTTCTATTTTAAATTTTAAATTTTTTTTATTAGGGCTGACATGGACTCTTTATTAGGGTGAAACATGGTGGCAGGAGGTTAGGGTGATGGGGTGAGGTCTGAGGTGGTCGCCGTTGATGTGTTTCTTGGCAAAAAAAAGCCCTGAAATGGGAAGGTGGAGGAAGAGTAATGGGGAGGGCTGCCGAAGCCCTTGTAAACAACAATTAGACTATTTGCAGATGTTGTTCCTATTCCTGGCTCCTGCATGTTTCTAGAAACAAGATTCAATGGTGCACAACCATGTTTTAGACGTGCAGTGATCCACATGGCATGTTTTTCGTTTTATTCAACGTAAGGAAAAAGGGCAGAGGATATTATCCACGCCATGTGCATGCTAGCCTATTATAACTTGCACATGTTTAGAATATGTATTCATTGCCAACATTTCCTTCCTAATATACATCACAACCTTGCCCACTTACATAATCCTTTGAGAGCACAAGTTGAGCCATCACCTTTTTAAGTTGGATTTTCCACAATGGTATGGAGTTCTATGCACATTCGCGACCAAACATAATATGTGCCAAAATTCGCGCCATGACCCAAAAGGTAGAATTGCAAAAACACTTTAATTTTTTTTTTACAAAAGCAATCAGATTCTTCTTCCTACTCTCACCCTCTCCTTCCCACGACATGATCCGGCCACCACCTCGCCAACACACGACCATGGCAGCGCAGCCTCGTCGCGGGCCCTAACCCGACAGAGGCCACGAATGACGCGGCATGCAGGGGTCAATCAGCTCAGCGGTGCATGGGCGCGAGGGCGACTTCAATGCGCTCCCAACTTGTCGTAGGCCGGCCAGCCTGTGGTTGTTGGCACCGTCGTCGTCAGAGATAGCTCGGCTTTGGCAGGGAGGATGGAAGAGAAGGAGAGGGTGAGGTGAAAAAGAAAAAGATCTTATTGCAGAAAAGATTAAAATTGAGTTTTTTTTTTCTGTAAATTTACCTACAGGGCTTGCGGCGGTCTTGCCTATACTAGGTGGTTGCGACTCGCGAATGCGTTGGAACTCCACTTACGTGGAATTGTATTTCCGCCATCCTGTGTTGAGTATTGATCCGTCCCATGGCGGCAATAATGGCTTAGCTCGGTTTGATTCCCCGTTGCCACCAATTCTCTCAGAAGCAGAGGCACCAGTCGCAGCGGCAGAGGCCGGGGCAGGAGCAGCAGCGGCAGGAGCAGTCGCAGCACCACCACCATCTCCAGTCACAGCACCACCACCACCACCGCCACCGGCAGCAGCAGCAGCACGACGACCAGGAGCATGCGAACCAACAGCAGCCGCAGCACTCACCGCAGCAGCAGCACCACCCTCTCCTTCGTCGACGCTCCTCCTCCGTCGTCATCTCCTCGAACGCCGACATGGCCGGTGCCGGCAGCGGCGGCGGCCGCTCACACTCCTTCTGCAGCGGCTGGTACAGCGCGCCGCCCCTCCCGCCGCCGCTCTCCTTCTTCCTCGGCGACGTCTCCGCCAATCTGCGAAGGCGTGCGTGTCAGCGTCGACGAGATCATCGGATCAAGAGAGATCTTGATCTTGATGGTGGCGTACATGGGGAAGGCGAAGGAGAAGTTGCTGGAGCTGCCGTCGGAGCCGCTCTCGTGCCGCCGGAGAGCGAAGGCCTTCTTGTTGGCCCTGCCGACGCCGCTACCGGTGCTCGCGTCGGACCTCGCGCTGCCGTGCCCACCGCCGGCGGTGTCCGCCGGCTCCGGCCCCTCGGCGACGGTCGGGAGCTTCCAGTCCGGCTCCGCGCCTCCCATCGATGCCGCCATCGCCTCGTCGTAGAAGTAGTCGAAGGGGGACCTGCTGCTGGCGTAAAGCTCGCCGGAGTGGCCGCCGCCGTGGATGCTGAACAGCGACTCGTTCGACGCCACGCTCCACTCGGCATGCGACGACGACGACGACTTCGTATGGAAGACGGACGCCGGGATCCTCTCCGGGTCGAACCCGCTCTCCACCTCCACCTCCGGCACCGGCGCCCCCGGATCCGGCATCGTCTGGACCACCTCCGGCGCCATCGCCACCTCGGCGAACACCGTGTCGCCATTCGACAAAAGTGGGTCCTCATCGGCGGTGGTCCGAGGCGGCGGCTGCTCCGGCCACGACGCCCAGTCGTTGGGTAACTCCGGTTGAGCTTGAGCCTCCGCGCCGTCTCCGGCAGCGGCGTCGCTATTGTCCGGCACCGCCACCAATGGGCTCCTAATCGCGTTCTCAACCGCGTCGACGTCATGGAACAAGCTCTCGCTCTCCAACTCCGACTCGCCGGACGACGAGGAAGACGACGACGACGACGAATGCCTACCGGTCTTAACGACGGCCTCCTCCGACGCCGGCAATTCTTCAGAAGGCGTGGGTAGCATGTCACTCGCCGACAACGGCATGCCCGGGGACGCAGGCGAGCCGCCGGATCGGGGCTCCATGACCACGACCTGAATCGTAACATGCCGATCAAACTAAATCCTTGATCTTGACACGAAGCAAGAAAAGGATGGCAAATTTCTACCTGAAGAACGTCGAGAGGAGCCCCCAAGCCCCTAGCTGGAAGCGGCCGGAGGCGTGGCGCGAAAAAAGATGGCAGATTTCTACCGTCGCCAGTTCGCCACGATAAATTTGGGAGGAAAGGAAAGGATCGGTCGGAGTTGACGCTGCCGCCGCAGCTAAAAGAGGGCACCGCCGCCCTGCCTATTTTTGGTTGGCTCGCCGCATTACGACGAGCCCGGGAGGCCACTGCAATTCTTGGCATGTACAACTTGATGGTACGTACCTTGTAGCTTGCTCTGGCTCAGCTCAGCTCTTCACTGTTGCGTTCTGTTCCGGCGAGGGGTGCAGAGCTCGCGCATGGTTGGTTGACGGCGGCGATCGCCGGCTTCCAGCACCGCGTCGGCGCCGTCGACGATGAAGAAGGCGCCGCCGAAACCTAACCTGTCGGTGTAGGGCGCGGCCGCGTATCGATCGGTAGGGTCCGAACTCCGAAGGGGGCAGCTCGTCGCCGGGGAGGCCCGCCCGACGGCCGCGAGCTGGCGGTCATGGTGACGCGAACGCGAAGATGGACCTTGTGAGCGCAGGGCCTCTCGCTCACTGGTGCAAAACAACCTCCAAAGTTGTGCACGCGTGGTATAATACTTACACTAGTGATAATATATGATATACTCCCTCCGTTTTTTAAAACATCACTGTTGATTTTTTAACACACGTTTGATCATTCGTTTTATTCTATAAAATTATTACAAATATATGAAAATATAAGTCATAGATCATACTTAAAATACATATAATAATAAATCAAGTCACAACAAAAAAAAATGGTATTTTTATAACTTTTTTAAATAGGACGAATGGTCAAATGTATATCCAAGTAAATAGTAACATGTTTTTAAAAACGGAGAGAGTACTAGAAATTCTATGCACGATTTTAGAGGCATGCTTTTCCCCTACTAGAGATGATGCATGTACAACCAAACTACTTCGTTACCATTATTCTCCAAACTGACTTTATCAATCGCACCTACAAATCGACAAAAGCATCTGACTTCATCATGAAGAGAAACCCTTCACATCGACCAATCACCATTGGGGAGACAAATCCCAACATCTCACGAACAAATCAGGGACCTCATGTACCAACTCTATCAAAGAAGTCATTGTGAAGGTCGATGAAACCATCACACTAGGAAACCTTTGAGGAGCTTTGAGGAGAGTTTATTATTACATCAAACTGCGCCACCATTAGCAATTATGGAAGACAAGATGACATTTAGACTCTTATTATACAAAACTAGATTTGTGAAAAGCTAAATTTTTCTCTAACTCTAGCAAGGAGGTTGAGGGGACCAGAGAGCTTTGGTCGGAAGAAACCGCAGCTTCAAACCCAAGTGATCGTCGATCTCTCTAATTCTAACAATGCTTACTGTTAAATAATAATCACATCGATTAAAGTAAAAAATACACAATTTTCTCTTAGAAGAGGAACAAAAGACCCGAAAAAGGATACAAGATGCTACAATATATGCTTATACAAATAGTCAGATACGATAATTTTTTAAGATGTAACATTTAAGCCCTTACCAAACATTTTACCTTCATCGATTACCTCAACTTTCCGGCCGTAATTTTCTCATTGCCGAATGCACAATAGCTGAAGGGAAACATCCTTTTTACACACCGCAACGTGCTAGGCTGCTCAACCATGCTCATCAATACAAAACAAGGTTGTACTTTTGCGTTTAACACCTTAACGCTTTAACAGCTTAATCACTTATCCATGTTTAAAAAAGACATATGCTTTTCGCTTTTTAGTCTATTTTTTCGCTTTCTCTAAGGTGGATTATAACGTTTTAAAAAATAAGTCAAAATCAAATGGATTCGAATCTCAAGACTAACTAAAAAAACTGTTAAAATTCAGTCATTTCAATTGTTCATCCGTTCAGATCAGTCTAAAAAAATAGAACCTAAATAATTTTTAACTGCAAAGAGAAGTCTACTGTTTAGTAAAGATGAAGATGGTTGTGATCTCCGACGCTCGGCGCAGAACGACAGCTATTTCAAATGAAACAATCTCAACAACACATTATGTTTTAGTATATACCACTAACCCATGTGGATGAAAATAGATCGACCCCCCTTGACCACACAACGTGTGCTCAATGTAATCGCCCTCTTCTTTTTTAGCTCAAAACGGATTAAAATCTATAACTTAGATTTTATCATTGTTGTACAAGCCATATGTTCCAACACTTTATAGTATTTTTTATGTGTGAATGGGTGTCTTCTCAAAATTCTCCAATTTAAATATGTTTGTTAACCATTTCAAGTCAATTTTCGAGAGCTCTCAACTTTTCAGATTCTAATCTCAACTTTTTCACTGATATTGTCAAAGCTTATGATGTGTCACGTGAAGACTCTAGCACAATAATTGATGTGAAGTTGAAAAAAATAACATAGACTAATAATTGGATAAAGTATTGTCTACTCAAAGTGGGAAAAGCAGGACCGCTACTTGGCAAACCTAATTTTTATTTTTTAAAGAAAAACCTCTGCTTGATAGGACAACCGATGAGATCCCACATTTGGCCCACTGGATCCACCCGCGCCGCAGGGTTGGCTACTCGGTTTGGCTGGGCCGGTGGGACTTTTTGGAAGCTTTAGGTTCGGATATACAAATGGCCCAAAACGAAAAGCACAGAACCATGTTTATTACGGGTTTTTCATCGAATTTTTTCCTGACAAAAAAGAAAATACAACTATCCCGTCCATATCCTGAAAACTGAAGACGAGTTTAGTATCCAAATGTTGATGCACACGACACGATACATCTTGCATTGAGACGAGGAAACAGAGACACAAATCAAACTAGAATAACATCGAGACAATCAACTCGTGCACTAAAAATTGCTGGGAGATTTCCATTGAAAGATCAGCTATATGCTTGGCATCATCAGCAGGTCATGGCAGCAAACAAGAGGAACAGAGATCAAGACACAATTACCATCATCTATCCTAAATTACCCTCATCAATCTCTCCTGATACATGACACTGGCAACAACTCGCCACTGATTAAACCGCTCCGATGTTTGAAAGCTCTCAAAAAAGATAACCAGGATAGATGATGCAACACTACGTCTACTGCAAGCTACGGTTAATTAAGGACCTAAACTAGAGTGAAGAGTGAAGCGGAGCGTAGTCGCCGTCACCGGCCACCCTCGCCGGGGAGTGCTCCGGCCGGTGGTCTAGATGGACAGGTCCGGCCACCCCATGGACCAGATGTTTTCGGGCATCGCCTGCGACGTCGCCGCCGCCGCCGGCGGGTGCGGCGGCGGCGGCAGAGCAAGGACGGGGGCGGGAGGAAGAGGAGGAGAGGCCAGCTGCGCCGCCGCACCGGGGCCCCCCAGCAGGAAGCCGGCGGCAAAGTGGGCGGCGGGGAGGGGCGCGGGCGCAAGCAGCGAGCTGAAGCTGCCGCCGAGGTCGAGCAGCTGGCGGTCGGGGTCCATGGCGGCGAGGGGCGGCGCCGGGAGGCCGGGGACGAAGGCGAGCTCGTAGTGCGCCGGCAGCGTCGAGGTGCGGCCGCCACGGAGCGCGGCGCCGGCGCGGCACAGGCGGCGTGGGAGGAGGAGGCGCGCTTGCGGCGGCCGGAGGGGCGGCCTTGCGCGTGCCGCCGCCGACGGGGACGTTGCGGAGCGCGCCGCCGCGGGTCCAGTAGCGGCGGCAGCCCTTGCAGAAGTGCCGCGGCTGCGCCATGTTGTAGTTGTTGTAGTAGCAGAACTTGGTGTTGGTGGACTCGCAGCGAGGGCACGGCAGCCCCTCGTTCTCCGGCCTCGCTCCTCCGCCGCCGCCGCCGACCGCCGCCGGCCTCCCGGTCTCCGCCACCTCCATCGCCGCACACCGAACCATTGGCAAACAGCAAGCTACCACCTCCCACTCTCTCTTCCTCTCAAGCAACTGCAAGAAGCGGCGGCCGAGACAGGCAGGGTGCTAGGGTGGGAGGCAATATGTAGCTAGCACAGGGGTAGGGGTTGGGGAGAAGGGAGAAGGGAGGGAGGAAGAAGAAGACAAGGGAGAAGGGCAGCAAGAGGTGTGGTGTTGGGGGGGCAGGAGTGCAGGACATGTACAAGAAGCATCTCTGGGGGCTCTGGTGGCGCGGCAGGGAGGTGGCAGTTTTGAATAGGGGTTTGATCGAGCTGAGACTTCTATTCCGGGGAAGCGGACAAGCGCGGCAGCGGCCACAGCTTTGCCCTCCGCCCAGTCAAAGCCACGCAGGCGGATTTGGTTGCTGCAGAATGTCCCAGCAGCCACCACCCTGACCATCCCCCACCCTCTAGATCCTGTGTGTTGGCTTGGCCATCGTCCTGACTCCTGCCTAGCTCGTCCTGCTCTGGCTCATGCTAGCCATGGACAACAGGACAGGGGTGCTTGATCCTGGTTGGCAGGCATGCATGCATCTGCATCTGCCTCTGCCTCTGCTGCCATTGCAATCCATACGCATCTCATTTTCTCATCTGGTGGTGGTGCAGGGAGCAACGGGTCTCCTGCAGCTGCAAGCCGCTGGCACAAGCAACTCAGCAGCGAGCACGCCGAATAAGCTTCGGCTGCGTGAACACACACACACACGGCCGCAAGGGGCAAGGCAAGGCAATGCGTCGGTGCGTCCGTCCATTGCCTGATCGGCGGAGGCAATGCAGAACTCGGGCGTGGGCATGGCGCGGATCTTTGCCATGTCCGCTTGAGGCGACCATCGTGTCCTAGCCTCCTAGCTAGCGGCGAGCCGGCGACAGCGAGGGGCGTCGTTTCCGGCGGCGTCGAGATGCGTGCGACGCATCCTATTTACCGCGAGAGCTTGATCGCTTGTGCAGTTGTGCTGTGCATGCAATCGCGGTAGATCTTATTTACCTTGATTATTACTGCGTGATCATTAGCTAGCAGCTGGTGATTCAGTGATCAGTCAGTCGAGATCTAGAATCTGAGCTAGATTAGTAGATGCCCGGCCGGCCATCTTGACGGGAGGGGGAAGGGTGCCGGTGGCGGGTCTGCATCAATCAAACTTGGTAAAGGTCAATCAGTCAATCGCTAGCTTTCTCTTCGCCGGTTTCTTACATATGCTCTGCGAACCCATCCATGTCATGTTTTGCCCAGGAATCGAATCGAACAAGCGTAGGTGTTTCTACTTTCATACATAGGTTCCAGGAAAGTCCTGGTAAAGAACGACGAGAATTGTTCTTTTCACACTTTCAGTAATGTCCCACCTGAAAATTGAAAGGCATTTTTTTATTTTCTAAAGAGTAAATTGCACTGTAGCCTCCGGAAGTTGACACCAAGTTTTACTTAGCCCCCGAAAGTTGTAAATTACTCTGCCGGCCCCTTGAAGTTGGCACCGTTTGCACCACAGGCCCTGGACCGTTATATCCCCGTTATATGATGACGTGGCGCTGACGTGGCATTAAAAAGCAGGAAAAAATTAAGATTAACCTAAAAAAGTCAGAAAAATCATAAAAATTATAAAAAAAATTCAGAAAAATCATAAAAAATTCAGAGACATCATAAAAAACTCAGAAAAATAATAAAAAATTCGGAAAATCATAAAAAACTCAGAAAAATCATAAAAAATTCGGAAAAATCATTAAAAAAAAAACTCAGAAAAATCATAAAAAATTCGGAAAAATCTTAAAAAAAACTCTGAAAAATAATGAAAAAATTCAAAAAAATATAAAAAACTCAGAAAAATCATAAAAAATTTAGAAAATCATAAAAAATTCAGAAAATCATAAATAATAATCAAACACGCCTGCTCCCTGCGCTGACGAGCTACATGCATGCACTGATTGCACTTGATTCGGCGAGATCGATGGATGTTAGCACTCGAAAGTACTATATACGGCATGCCATGCATGCGTGTACTGCTAGTCTGCTATGTCGCAAGTACGTGTCCTAGTTTGCTCCGTTTAAACGTGGTAGCCATCTACGCTAGCTAGGTACAGGAGGACCATGCATGCATTACAGCCTTACAGGACAGATCAACTTTGGGACCAGCCTACTTGCACGGCCTCTCTTGATCGATGCAGAAGGTATAAAGCGCAATGTTGCTCTTAGGATGCGGATAGTCAGGATGCGGCATGTTTATGATTTTTCTGATTTTTTTATGATGTTTCTAAATTTTTTATGATTTTCCTAATTTTTTATTATTTTTCTGAGTTTTTTTTATTATGTTTATGAATTTTTTATGATGTTTCTGAGTTTTATATGATTTTCTAAATTTTTTATTATTTTTCTGAGTTTTTTATGATGTCTCGGAATTTGTTATGATTTTTTTGAATTTTTATGATTTTTCTGAGTTTTTTTTATGATTTTTCTAATTTTTTTATGTTTTTCGGAATTTTTATGTTTTTAATGATTTTTCTGATTTTTCTTATGATTTTTACGATTTTTTTAATGATTTTTTCGATTTTTTAGGTTATTCTTAATTTTTTTTCCTGCTTTTTAATGCCACGTCAGCGCCACGTCATCCTATAACGGGGATATAACGGTCCAGGACCTGTGGTGCAAACGGTGCCAACTTCGAGGGGCCGGCAGAGTAATTTACAACTTCCGGGGGCTAAGTGAAATTGGTGCCAACTTTCGGGGGCTACAGTGTAATTATCCCTTTTCTAAATGCACGGCTGATGCGAAAAACGTTTTTTTTAATCATTCATGCCTTAAGTTTCCGAGTAGAGGTGTCTGTGTTGTTTATCTTTTTATTATATATACATATCTTGGAATTGAAAAGCTAACAGCTTTGATAACTTTGGGTTCCTCACGACCACCCTCCTGGCCTCCCCCCAACATTCTATAATACATGGTGGAGATTTGGCGACAATGGTGGAGGTTGGTAGGAGGACGGGCTGACAATAGGAGGTAGTGGGTGGCGGGGTTGATCGATGTGGATGATTGTAGTCATTAGGAGATGGAAGTAGAGGTGGTTCATAGATACAATGGATCCTTATGCCAAAAAAGAGAATGGAGCGCAAGAGAACCACAACTCGTCGAGAGAAAAAAAAACATGGGTGGTGCAGCAATCGGGGAGGCTGATAAGCACCGACAACAGATTGACAAGGATATGCAAGTGATAACGTGACAACAAGCAGACAAGAGGGCGAACACAATGAGGGGGCAAAAGTGTACTAGTGGCCACGAACGGAGTGGCGGAGATTAGGATTTGGGTTTAATGTGTTTTATATAGAAAGGTGGATACCATACCTGGAGACTATCGTCGTAAGGAAAACAATTTATATTCTTAGAGTGATTATGCAATATATAGATAGTTTCTCATGACCCCTAAAAGAAAAAAAAAGGCAAAAATTGCCGAAATTCCATACAGAGAGCTCATTTCTCTTAGGCCCTGTTCTATTGAGTTAATCTGAACGGCTGAACAGCTGAACGACTGAAATGACTTGAACTTTGAGAGCTTCTCGAGGTAGTTTCGATATTTGGATCCATTGCGTTTGACTTGTTTTTTAAAAGCATTAGGAACAACCTTCAAAACAACGAAAAAACGGATCCAAAAAACTCAAACCATATGTTTTTTCAAAACGTAGATTGGTTGTTAAGCTGTTAAGCTGTTAAGCCGTTAAACTGTTAAGCTAAAAAGAATTGGGCCTTAGTATCACGTCAAGAGAAAAAGAAAGCTCACACTCCATAAGGCTGGAAAAGAGATCCCTGTCATTGTGAACTTTACTGCAGAGAGCAGTTGAGTCACTGCATGTGAGCCCAGAGGGTGGTGGGACCCACATGTCAGTGGCATAACTGCCCTCTGCAGTGACCTGCATAGGATGCGCGTGCATAGCAGAGACTCTAAAATTCTGTAACTTTGGATAGAGTGTCTGATAGAGGAAAGAAATTTTTTAGTGTGGTATAAAATGTGAAGGAAATTTAGAGGGAAGGATAGAGGGAGTAGCTAATAGTGAAATAAAGGGTGGTGATGGAGGCTCTGATGTGGATGCTCATGTACTGCAGGGGTTGTATCAAGCCCCTGCATTTCAAAACTGCCCAGCCGCGCCAGCCCCTGCGTCTCTGCTTTCTTTTTTTTTTTGAAATTTTCACTCGTGTGTACTGTAGCTACAGTAGTTTCGGGGGCCTGCTGGGCATGCTCTCAAGGTTGCTTTGGTTTGGAGTGTAGGGGTGGCTAAGTGTTTAATCCACCCAGCATCATAATTAAGCAGGATTAAATTAATCCAAACAACATTATTTATCCCGTCGACTTTGGATGAGCTAAGCCAACAGAAGGGCGAAATAACTTACCATTTTCTACAAACCCATCCAAACGGTATAGATTATTTATCGGGATTAGTTGTCAGACATAAAATCTAGATTAAACTAAATCAGTTAAGCTAACTCGACCAAGTTAAGGTTAGCTTAATATCCAATTGATGTGACAGTTGAAATGACTGAATCTAGAGATCGAGCTTTTCGAGATAGTCTCGAGATTCGGATCCATTTCGTTTGACTTGTTTTTTTTTTAAGTGTTATGACTCACCAACGAGACAGCGAAAAAAGGACTCAACAACTCAAACCATATGTCTTTTCAAAACATAAATAAGCTGAAAAAACATAGCCTAAGGCCCTGTTCTTTTGAGCTTATCTAAACGGTTGAACGGCTGAAATGACTGAACTTCGAGAGCTTCTCGAGATAGTCTCGAGATTCGGATCCATTTCTTTGACTTGCTTTTTAAAGCATTAGGACCAACCTTCAAAACATCGAAAAAACGGACTCAAAAAACTTAAAACATATGTCTTAATTTGTAAAACATACATAAGTCGTCAAGCCGTTAAACTGAAAAAAACTAGGCCTATATAGGGCATGTGATCATCATTCAAGTAGTGAACTGTAACTTGGCTGGCGAAATTGATCGGTAGCAATAGGCATCTGATCAAGAGCATGTGTAGCTAGGTGTTCTCCACCTGTGAAATTGCTGTGACGTGGGCCCGTGGCATAGCTCAAACCAATATATCTACGATGACAACATATCACGTGCAATCAACAAGTTTATAGTGTAACCAGCGTGCATCCAAACTAACAAGAGTTATAAAAAATTCTGAAAAAATTTATAGATATACTTTTTAACATACTTTAACTCTGTATAAAATTTTAAGTTCAAATTCATCCTATATTGAAAGTTACAAAAAAAATATAAAATTTTATCGATTTTGTACTAGTCAAAGCTATCGGTTTTTTCTTTTTTATAACTCTTATTATAAAATGAATTTTATTTTGAAACGTCATACATAGGTAGAGCAAAACAATGAAGTATATCTACAATTTTTTTTAATTTTTGATAGTTCAATTGTATAGTGGTTGCACCGCAAGCTTGATTTTACAAGATATGTTCTCATATGTGATAGCTCAAACCGATACTTTCTTTCGGTTGAGATCACGTATCAGAATAAGATCGAGCCCAGCCCAGGCGGCAGGCCACACTGGTCGAATCGCGCGACCACTGCGGCATGCATATGCACTCGGTCGCATCTCCACGTTGCGACAAAACACGCATGCAGCGAGGCAGATCAGGGTGCATGGGGAGGCGAAGACGATCAGTTGATAATCACAGCACGAGACAGAGAGAGGGGATGATGAGTGGAATACCAATCAGCACACCAACAAACTCTGACTCGCCGCAGCAGCAGCGGGCGGGCCATGCAGAGCAGAGCAGGCGCAGTCGCTCCTCCTCCTCCTCCTCCCCCTCTCATGCCTGACACGCAGGAGGGAGGGGGCGATACGGCGATAGGGCTCGTAGGACTGCAGACCTCACGTCTTCTCTGGTGCAGCTGAGCTAAAACTTATTGTTTTTTATAAATCATTTTGTGTAGTGTTTTGTAACAATTTTTAGAACTTTGTGTGGTTTTTTCTGAAGGATCTATTATATATATATTGTACTTTTGTAAAGATTCATTTTTTTTTGTTTAACTGAATCAAATGGAACCACGAATTTAAGAGGCCCTCAGTCCCGGCTGGCTCCGGCTCTGCCTCCGCGTCCTGCAATTGCAAGTTTGCAATCCGATCACTACACTAGAGAGAGGAGAAGAAGGGAGAGACTAGCGAGGGGACGGGGGAGGCAGGGCTTGGACTGGGCAACGGCCGGCTGCTCCCTCTTTTGTCTCTTTGCAGTCTGCACTGCACTGCACTGCACTGCATGCATCTCTACTCTCCAGTGCAGTGCTGTACTGTTGTGTTGTACTCCCTCCGCTTGGTGCCTGCCAGGGCCAGAGGAGGCCGATCCGGGCCCACCGGCCAGCGCCACCCGGGCCCAGCTTGCAGTGAGTCAGTTTTGAGGGCACAAGCCGGGGAGCTAAAGCTGAGTAGCTGATCAACTGTGGCTTCTGTACTTGGTTTTACACCCTTTCTATCTTGCTGATCAACACCGTCTTTTCACTGATCTTTTTTCCGCACGGGCTACGTCGTCGTTCCGTTTCTTCATGTACGTGGATTTAAATTCGACGGTTTGAAATTGAAGTGCCGTAGAAGCATGGAGGGCCGCGCGCGCATGGATGGATGGATGGATGGGGGTGGGTTCTCGGTCTCGGCTATCCTATCCTGCAACTGCAAGCATCGCAGGGACAGTGGCGCCAGCCAGCTGCCGTGCATGCTAGGGTCCCACTTCCCAGCCTAGCCCCTAGCAGTGCAGTCTACCGCCTGGCTGGCTGGCTAGCTACTCCCTGGCCATGGCTAAGATGCAGATACGAACGGTTGACAAATGATGGAAATTCGAGAGTTTTTGAGATAGTATTGAGATTCGAATCTATTTCGTTTGACTTGTTTTTTAAAGCGTTAAGATAAATCTTCAATACATTGAAAAAACAGATTAAAAAAACTCAAAACACATGTATTTTCAAAATATAAATAAGTCGCTAAGCTGTTAAGCCATTAAGCTGAAAAAAACAGTGCTAAGGCCCTCCCTTTGTTTTAAGTTTAGTTCCGATATGGTTTTAAATTTTGTTATTTTTTGTATGGATTGCCATTCGGTGTAACATTTTGATTTTTTTTTGAGAATTTATATAATTTTGTTAAAGATCTTAAAAATATTTTAAATAATTTGCTTAGTATTTTCATATCTTAAAATTTTTAAAGATCATCAATTTTTTCAACAGTAAAAGCTAAACTAAGACAATAAATCAAAGAGAGTCTAACCATAGAAATAAGACGAGGTCCTCGCCCTGGATGAACATTCCTTGGGGCCATGCCATGGCCATGGACCTCCAACATGGGTGCTCATGGGCCATGCCCACGCTTGTGCTCCATGGATGCTAAGTTGGGCTCTATCCATGCCATGACTCTCGCTTCGAAGCACAAGCCTAGGCCACTTACGAGAGTGAGACCACTAAGCATTGTAACGGCCCTATGCACGCATGCCGCCTTGGCGAGGCACTCGCGGTGAGCGCTTGATAGGTAGAGCTAAGTAGCCACTAATGGGTGCCATGCTAATGCGCTAGCGTGCATCTGGACAGTTGGATAGGTCGCATCTCATCCTGACCCTTGTCAACTCTATCGTCGCTCCTGCGTTGCGGCTTCGGTCCAAAGAAGAGGCTGGGGCACGGACATGGCCAATCGAGGGCCTCGTGGCCAAGGGAAAAGCAGATGAGAAATTAGGGCGTGTCAGCGTTTATCCCAATCAACAAATGGACCATGCGTCTCTCTAGTAGTCACTATAATATTTTTTTTTGTGTAGTTGTTCTTGCAACAAAAGTTATAAACAACCTAAAAACAAGTGATTTCTACCAAGCCTACATGTAGCAGTAGGGCCAAATAAAAAATCTTGGGCTTTGACGAGTTACTTGATCTCGAAAGCTAAACGAGCCGATCTCAAGCTTGGTCTTGAGCCCTCATCGAACCTAACCTAGCTTGGACAAACACCACTATACCAGCAATCCTATTCTCCAAGCCAACAAGTCCAACATTATCGAACCAAGTTCAAGCTCAAAATCGAGCCCAACCAATCCTAACTGAGCCCATATAGTCTTATCTTCTCCTCTAGTGTATTAGCATTGATACATTCATTCGAACTCAATCGAGCCGAGCTCTAGCCTAACCAAGCTTTCATCGATCTCGATCTCAAGCCTAACACTAAGCTTGGTACCGATTCATGCGGGGTTCATGCATCAGGATGTGCTTTTGACGAAAGACAATCTAAGAAGGAGAAATTGGGGTGAATTTTGTGATGATATTGAAACAACAAATCACTTGTTTTTCTCTTGTTCCGTGGCTAGGGTAATGTGGGGGTTTATTGCTACTTGCTGCAATATTAATTCTCGTCCGAACAATTTACATAGGTTCTATGCTTGGATGAACAAGATTCGGCCTGTTAGTACTTAGTAATCGCATTCATACTTTCTGTGTGGCCGTTCTGTGTTGGGAGCGCTTAGTTGAAACAAATCCTCCTTCGAGGGGGTCAAGATTACATCACCATTGACTACAATGCATAAGATCCGTGCTTTACTGGATTTCTAAGCGGGGCTTCTCAATGTTGAATGAGAAGGGATCATTAAAACATGTTCATCCCGCTTGAGCGTGTTCATCGCAGGTTTGGCGCGCGTCATCGAAGCAGAAGGCACTGGCGGTCCGTGTTGAAGTGTCAAAGCAAAGCTTCGTGCAGAGCATGAATGAAGAGATGGCAAAAAAACGCTGTGTTAACCCCGGGGGAAGAGCTGCTGCGAAAAAACGTTGGACTTCGTTAGCTCGAAGTGTCTGATGTAATCTCTTTTCGTTCGTATTTGGGGATGTCTCCTGAGTTTTCTGTCGGTAGTTGATCTCCCTCAGGCCCGGTCCTAGGTTTTTTGGGGCCCGGGGCGAAATTATAAACAGAGGCCCTAACGAAAGCACAATAAAAATTGCACTACCAGACGTTCAAATTTGAACTACTAGACGCCCAGAGCAGGCGATCGCCGGTCATAGTATACTTTCCTAAATTAATAAATGAGAAATACTCCTACATATTAAAACTAGTAATTAGGAAAAAATAAATAAATCATAGATACTTTCCAAAATAAACGAGAAATTCACAATTTCACATCACATAGCAACATGAGAGATCGATATGAATTCAATCTGAAATACAAATAACATAATGAATGGAAGCTACTCGGTGCAAGACATGATAATTTCACAGGGCATTCAGCGCGAATTACCAATACCATAAATAGAGGAAAAACAAAAAGAAAAACAACAATGATCAAACGGACCTGTAGAGTGTAGATCAAGTGATCAACTATGACCTTGTCAGTTGCGTTGCGTCCTTGCCGGGGTCGAGGCGGCGTCCGCAAATATGAGATGCCGCAGGTGTGAGATGTGAGACACCGATCGATCGATTATTGAAGCGCGCCGCCGCCGATGCCGCCGCCATGATTCTCGTGACGATTGAATTTGAGTATATTGACGAGATGAGTTGAATGAACGAACCATCGGTAGTCGGCCTAGCATGCGTGCGTACATGTAGCGCGTTGGGCCTTCGGTCTAGCGGGCTGCAGCCTCTTGCGGCTTGCCTCATCGCGTGCGTTTTTCCTGGCGCCTCGCTTGCTAATCGCTGTCGGGGGCCCTGCGATTTGGGGGGCCCGGGGCGGCTGCACCGCTCGCCCTCCCTCAGGGCCGGCCCTGATCTCCCTTGACCTAGCTTTCCGTTTTCTGACGGTAGTTGATCTCCCTTGACCTAGCTTTCTCTTTTGTAAATTGATCTCGCGCTATGGGCGCATTTATCTTTTGGGGGGTTGTGTGTAAAGATCATCCTTTTTTTCCGTTTGTCTTTTGATAAATGGGAATCGGGGTATGAGCCATGGCTGTTGCTCCGACTATCATCTCATCAAGTCGCGCCTAGTGTCTGGCCGCGATTGAATCAACTATGTATCATGCACTATTCCACCGTGATCCAGCTCCCAACCTGAGTTTAATCTGTCCATCTTAAGCTAGGGCCGGATTAACTGCAACTATATATGTGTTCGATTTTTTTTTTCTCTTTAGCGGATATATATAACTTGTAATTCTCTTCTTTTTTTCCATTTCTACTGCATCAGAAATTAAAAACATAAATTCTGATATTAATCTCTAGCCATGTATCTATATCTATCTATATAACAAAGCGTGTGTATTTCTAAACGGACACCACAAATCAGATGTCCGATGAAAGTCTTTCCATCGGGCCGCTGACATCGGCATGGCGTTAGCACGGAACATTCAAAAAATAACCGTCGAACATTGTGAACTGATAAACCTTTACAAATATACATATAAAACATGAGCGAACCATGATGAACCATGGAAAAAGGGTTGAGAAAACTTGAAAAAGCTACCGATTAACCTTGAAAAAACCAATGAATTTCTGTTAAATGCTGATGAACCTTAAAACTGCAGCGAAACTAGTTTAACTACTAATAAAATCTGAGAAAAGTACATGTAAAACTTGCAATATGCATCGATAAAATTTGATAAAAGAATCAATGAAACTTAGCTATTTAATAATGAAAATTGATAACTGAAAGGTTCAAAAGAACAACACAAAAAAGTTTAGCGAACAAAAAACCAGGTTTCAGCGGGCAAAACACAAAGTTCCACACATACATTTTTGAGGATTGCATGCAAAAATGGAGATGGATAGTCTAAAGGAAAAAGAAAGTCTCACAAGAACAAACACTAAAGCTACAAAGTCAAAAACAAAATTTCACACATATAGGTTTGAGGTTCCATGCGAAATGAGGGATGAACCTCCTTGTTTTCTTATTCCCTGGATCCGGTGCGCCACTACACTGTACTCGCCAGATCCTGACTGTTGAGCTTGTCAGATAAGGTTGTTGCGAAAGTAGATAGGAAACCATGGGAGAGAGGCACAGAAAAGAGGGCCATGGACAAAGGACGCCAATGGCTAGCCACTAACAAGCAACAACGTTAGTGCTATGTCCTAGAGGCAACTATGTGAGATATTTGTATCATATGTCTATGTTCGTGTATTTATTAGTTCTTTAAATAAATGCCATTACTTTCACCAAGAACGACTTAATTGTAAAACGCACTATTTATGTAATATTATTATAAATGATCCATGGTCTTATGTCATTACGTGGGGCAACAATGTTTTGGCCAACACATTGTATCGATTGGTGATAATGTTTCACACATCATAGATATAGAGATATTAAATCAATAATATGAGCACATGTTAAGAACATGGAGTTGGTTAGATATACTCCAAGACACTACGATGTACGATCCCCTACCCACATATTTTCTGGATCATTGCGCATAAAATTTTATTTTCGTCCAACGTAGGTTGCGCCTTGTGATCTTCCAAACAGTGCTCCCATCTATCGGCCACCGGCCAGCGAGCCGCGAGCCCGCGAGCACTTGTGGTTTCCCTGTGGCCATGCGCTATATATCCTGAGGCGAATGGAAAAGGAGGAAAAACGCTAGTGCATCTTTATCAATTGCCCACCCCGTCTACAAGAAAAAAGAGCGTTCATGGTCGTGCGTGTCTCCTCGATGGAAACTAGCGAGCGTCCGATCCAGATCGAACGTCCAAAAGTGTTTTCGTTTCTTTAACCAGATCGAGTTTCTATGGTATTACCTGATATGCTACTTGGTATTGCTACGATATTACTTCCTCCGGTCATTAAAAACAAGTCACGCCGTTGACTTTTGAACACGTTTTTAACCATTCGTCTTATTCAAAAAACCATGTAAGTTATCATTTATCTTGCTGTTATTTGTTTTTATCATTAAAGCTAATTTAAGCATGACTTATATTATACATGACAAATAGTCGAAGATGTGTTCAAAAGTCAATGACGACTTGTTTTTATGACCGGAGGTAGTATTTTATAGCCTACTTG
The DNA here is from genome assembly GCA_036346415.1 of Raddia guianensis. Classification (NCBI taxonomy): domain Eukaryota; kingdom Viridiplantae; phylum Streptophyta; class Magnoliopsida; order Poales; family Poaceae; genus Raddia; species Raddia guianensis. Next base: position 35,883,636 of record CM070534.1, read on the forward strand.
GTCTGCTATACCTAAATCCCATCTCCGTTGACCGTCCCTGAAAAAAAAGACATTGCAGTTTCTTTCATCAACAACCATTTATCTATTTCTCGCGCTCTATTTTTAACTTAGCATGATTAGGTGTCAAAATGATCGGCCAATATGCTGTGCATTATCAGTGGCATTGCAAATTAATCACCACAGCGATAATCTCTCACACTCTCGTCCAAACACATCTTTTCTACACCAAACCATAATCTGCATGTTTAGACGAACGCTAGGATTTCTCAAAAAAAAAAAAAACGAAAGCTAGGAGCCCATAATTTAGGGACACGTCATGGGCCTTACCAGGCTTGGGAAATATACATCCAAACGAAAAAACATCAGCCCACTCCATATATATTGTGGGTTTTGTTTGCTTTGCCCTGCGATCGGCTACCATCTTTCCACAGAGCCTAGCGCCTATATACAACCGTCGTTTTGGACTTATAAAAACTAGCCTCGATCACTGGTTAATATTGAAATTTATTTGAAAACAACAAAGAAATCACAATACTTACAGAAATACGTTTGATTTCCATATATCCAATATTAGTATCCTGAAAAAAAAAAGAATCTACACCTGCTATGCGTACGGCGGTTTTCAAGTCCGGTCCCAATGAAGCTCGAAACGTGCGACCCGCACGTATTAACTCTAAACCGATTAATCAGCAGTATATGCACATGTGATCGAGCAGAACATCTTGAGAATCTATGCGCGTGTGATGGATCGGCAGCACGCTAGCTGCAGGTGAGCTGAGCAGGTCTCATTCCCATCTCCCACGCGTGTGATGGATCGTTTCATGTTCAAGTACAGCCTGCATGCATGCATGGCAACTTTTTTTTTTTGAACAAGGGCGGGAGAAGGCTGCCAGATTAATCAAAAGAGAAAAGACAGGGTGGGGAGAAAATACCCTCCCCGTGGGCCAAGGGACTAAGTTAACTAATTACAAAAGTGGCCCTCTTTGCGGCCCAAAGCCGCAGTTTGTCAATCAAAAAATTCAAAAAAACTGCGCTCGGCCGGTCGACCTGACGGAAGAGCCGGTTGTTGCGTTCAATCCAGAGGTGCCAAATTATGGCAACAATGACCGAGGAGACCGCGCGAGGGTCACCCGATCCGTTGACTATGTTGGTCCACCAACTCCAGAAGCAGTCGGTCTGTATCCAGCAGGTTGGGTTGATTTGCGGGTAGTCCAGCACCACAGCTAGTCTTGACCAGACTGTAATGCTAAAAACGCACTGTAGGAAGAGATGCTCTGGAGTTTCTAGGTTGCGCCTGCAGAGAGGACAGAAGTAGTCATTTGGTAACTGACGACGAAGCAGGGCGTCAGCCGTCATGATGCGCTTGTGTAGCACTTGCCAAAGGAAGAATCTGCACTTTGAAGGTGCCGGATCTTCCTGACCTCTTCAAGTTGGGTTGGTGATCTGCCTCGAATCGCAAAAGGTAGGCCGATTTGACGGAGAACTCCCCATTCGCTGTTAGACGCCAAGTTAACTGATTAGGCTCTCCCACGGTAAGGTTCGTCTGAGCGAGGCCAAGTAGGATGGCAATCAATTCCGGGATCATGAGCGGGTGAAGTTTTGCGCAGTCCGTGATCCGCTTGTTGTTGGTGAGGGCACGGAGCACCGCTTTGTTTTTCCTTGTAGTCGCTTTGGTAGAGGATGGGGCTATGTGCCTTGGGCGCAGACCAGACGATAATGATCCTCCCGAAGGAAAGGGTGGAACCGCTCCGTAAGGTGGCGGAGGATCCGACGCGCAGGCTAAGCGGTTGTCGCAGGCGTTGGCGGTCGCCCGGATTGATGTGGGGTCCAAAACCGCCGTGGCAAGCGCTCTTGAGAACGTGTGAGATCGAGCACCCAAAGGCCCCATGGGAGGTTGGGGAGCAAACCGTGCTCAATTTACTCGCCACCCTGTGGTGGCGGTGCCCTTCGAGCCGCCCCTCGATGGCGTATATCTTCTTAATGACGGAGGAGGGAGGGGCGATGACGGACAGCAAGTAAGCTGGTAGTGCAGAGAGAACCGCCTTAAACAAAGTTAGTCCGCCTCTTTGACATCAACGGCCCCGCCATCCCGCAAGCCCGGAGGATATCTTATCGATTAGGGGCTGAAAGTGCACGTGCATGAGACGCTTTATAGATAGGGGTATCCCGAGGTATTTGATTGGGAAGGTTGTTCTTTGGTGGAAGGCCTTGAGGATGTGGTCGAGATCGGCGTTGCCACAATGAATCGGTACCACCTGACTCTTGCTGAAATTGGTGCGCAGGCCGGTGACTTCTCTGAAACTACGAAGGATGGAGGCGAGGACCGAGACATCCTCATTGGTAGGGTTTGTGAAGATTGCTGCGTCGTCTGCGAAGAGGAGATTCTCTCTCGTGGTTGAGCCCAGCGAGTGGCGCCCGGTGCCTGTCTCGGTTGCTCGGTGAAGCAAGGTAACCAGCGGCTCGATAGCTAGATTAAAAAGAAGTGGGGAGAGCGAATCCCCCTGGCGGAGGCCCCTGCAGTGGTGGATGGTGTTTGTGGGGTGGCTGTTGAGAAGCACTTGAGAGGATGACGAGGCGAGCGAGAGAGAGATCCAGTCCCGCCATCGGACCCCGAAACCACGGGCATGAAGGTTATCAAGGAGGTATGGCCAAGACACGGAGTCGAAAGCCTTTTTCAAGTCTAGCTTGAAAAGGAGCGCCGGGGTCCTTGATCGATGAAGGGCCTTTGCGTTGTGCTGGACAAGGAGAAAGTTACTTTGTATGTGTCTTTTCTTGACGAAGGCGCTTTGGCACGGGGAGATGAGGTCGCTCATGAATGGTGCGAGGCGTGAAGAGAGGATCTGGTGAAGAGCTTTCCACGCTGTGTGTATTAGGGTGATTAGTCTCAAGTCCGAGGTCAAGCGGGGCATTCCTTCTTGGGCGACAAGACTATGTGAGCATTGTTGAGGGTCGAAAGGCCTAGCCCATCAAGGTTGAAGATGCACCGCAGGTCGCAAGTAGGTCATCGGCAATAACATCCCAAAGCTTTGTAGAAATTCCAAGTGAACCCATCCTGACTGGGGCCTTGTCGTTTAGTAGTGAGAAAATGACTTGTTTGAGCTCTTGACGGTCAAAGGTTCTTCGGGGAGGAGAGATCGACCATTGGCATACCTAGGTAGTCCCAGTTGAAAGAGCGGAAGACCTGTCTCGGGAGATGTGGAGGCTTCCCGAAAATGGCATTGAAATGTTGATGCAAGGCATCGCTTTATCTTGAAACTTCGGTGAGAAGGCGGACGGGCTTTGAAGGAGTGGATGAAATTCTGCCCCTCCGCCTGCTTTGCTGCAAGTGAAAATACTTAGTGTTTGCGTCGCCGAGCCCGAGCCAAGTGAGGCGCGATCGTTGCTTCCATTTAATTTTTCGATAGCGCAAAGGCCCGAACTCTGTCTTGATTTGCTTGCAGAGGATACTTCTTTAGGAGAGTGTACGGTTCTCCATAGCCACGTCGAGAAGGCGGATAACTTCCGAAGGTAAGGAGAGCTGAGTTTTGTGTCCCCGATGATTGTTCGGCTCCAAAGCGGCTACCGCAGAAGCTTGACGAGCTTGGATTTGAAGCGGAGTAAGGGTGAGCGGATCGTTGGCGTGAGGTTCGCACCAAGCCTGATGCACCACATTCTGGAAGCCATTGACTTGGGGCCGAAGTTTTCAAATCAAAGCGTTAGGTAGGGGCGAACCCTTTCGTGAGGAGAAGCGACGATGGTCGAAGTTGTTGAGATAGGGGCAACAAGGAGCAAGAGGGGAATAGTAATTCCCAGTCAGTGTTGGTGAAAGCTCGATCGAGTCGCACCAAGGTTGGGATGGCTTGTTCGTTGCTCCAGGTGAAACGGCGGTCAGAGAGGTGAATCTCCTTTAGGAGGCAGTTGTCCAGTGTTGAGCGAAAGCATGACATGAGTCGCCGGTTAAGGTTTAAGTTGTTTTTGTCGGAGGCTCGGTAGATTAGATTGAAGTCTCCGAGGATGAGCCAGGGACCGGAGAAATGGGAGGAAATGTCTTGCAACTCCTGGAGAAATAATTCTTTGTCTAGATCTGAAGTGGGCCCGTAAACGTTGGTGATGATCCAACTAGGGCCTCCAGAGAGAGGAGACTCTAGCGGAGATGGAGTCTTGTAGGGACGGAGGGTCGGAGAGCTGCACCAACGAGTCATCCCAGAAGAGAAGCAGACCTCCTCTGGTACCATTGGCCAGAAGTTGGAGAAAGCTTCGTAGTCTGTGACCGCAAACTTCCATAAGAAGTTGAGCTGTTGGATTAGAAAGTTTGGATTCTTGCAAAGCGACGATTGTTGGACGATGGGAGCGGACGAGGGAGGCGACAACGTCCCGTTTGGCCCCAGAATTGAGGCCACGAACATTCCAGCTTAGGATCTTCATTTGGGAAACGAAGATGACGCGCTGATAACTGGGCTCTTAGTTGGGGTTGGTGGACCCCTAGGAGGGAAGAGCCAAAGGACACAACCGCACGCAGGCGGAGAGGGAAGGGGTGATCCAGACCCACGCAGGGGAAGGAAGAACCCGGACACACCGCTTAGGAGCGGTACTAACGAACAGACACCGCACGCAGGCGGGGAGAAGGAAAAAACTATGATACCACGCGCAGGTGGTTGAAAGCAAGCAACTAAGCCCACGCAGCAAAGCGACTCGATACAAACTTCGCCATGGCGTACACGATCCCACAAAGAAGACTAATCATAAGGAAGGAGAAGCTCAGATAGGGCCAAGAATGGCCTACTAGGCTGAGATGGGGGAATCCTCGAGCCCATCAGGCCCAACCTCGGTCAGGGTGACCGCCGGGCGTGAGAGACCGCAGAGGTCAGCGACGGCAATGCCTTGGCCTCCTCCGAAGGAGCGCTGGTGAAGAGTGTCTGGAGCTGAGCGGCCAAGTCATCAACTGAGGAGTCGGTGCAGATCCCAAGCCGCCTGGCAAGAATCCCTTGCGCCCGACGAATGGCTGGCACCCGGGAGGAGCCAGCGGGTGCAAGAACCGACCTTGTGGCAAGACGAGAGCTACGCCGGATCGTGGAGGTCGTCTTAGGGCGTGAGCGCCTAAGCGGCGGTGAAGCAAGCAAGGGGGCGGGCCCAGTGACAATAGCATCCGCTAGGAAGCTAGCGGCCGGTGACTTGGCGAAAGAGGCGGGAAGGGAGGCCTCAATAGTCATCGGGTCAAACCTCGAGCCGGCGGTGGCAGCGAGGACGGAGAAAAACCGGTCACAACATGGGCATAGCCCAGGTCAAAGAGCTACTCCTCCGTGAGCAAAGCTAGCGGTGGGCGGGGAGGCGGTGGGCGGGCGATCGTCCCGCTCTTTGTGATCGTTGTGGTGAGGCGGCCCGCATGGCTCGCCGATCCAGGTGGGGTTTAATTTCCCTCCCGAGGCATGCAGCGGCGAAGCAGACGAGGCGACACTCAGCTGCAGTGTGGGCAGGGGAAGCGGGGGATGGGGCGTCTGGATCACGGGTGTGGGCGACGGCTTGGTCAACAAGGTCATGGAGCTGGAGTCGGCTGTACGGAGAAGAAAAGGCGGCGAGGCATCCCGCAGCGCCGCCAGGCTCGTCGAAGAGGAAAAGGAGCCCGAGGGGGATCTCCGCCGCGGCGAGCGAGTCTTGGAGCGGGACGAGGAGCATGAGGCGGGGCCCGCCGCGCAGCAGCGCGGGAGGGAGTGGCTCCGTGGCAGGCGAGAGCACGTCGCAGAAGCTGCCTTGGAGCCCTTTGGATAGGCCATGGCCGGCTCTTTACCGGCGCGCCGACGCGGGCCACCAGCTTTAGCGTCGTCGTCAACGCCATCACTGGCGTCATCACGACGGTGAGGACGAAAGAGCGATCGGCAGGCGGGCGGTGGCTCCGCCGCTGCCGGCGGGGGGACATAGTCGGGCTGCCCGAGATGCCAAGTGTGGGGGACAGTAATGGGGAGCCCGCCACTGACACGGGTGGCCATGTTGGAGAAATCCTCGATGGCCGCAATGTGGATGATGAGGGGGTAGAGTGAAGCCTGCGGTGGCCGCGGTCGAGGAGCTCCGACAAGGCGAGCAGGGCCACGAACACCACCGCGGCACGCCTCCATATAGGGCGAGGAGTCAATTAGCTCTAGTTCGGACTGAAGCAGGATGAGCGCCGGGTCGCGCGTCCACACCCACGCGCGGAAGGTGGAGGTGTCCCGACGCTGGCAAGTGGCCTCATCGATCACATCGACTCGCCCAACGTCGGCAAGGACGCGATCAAGGACGGTTGTGGACCAGGCGTGGAGCGGCAAACCCTCGATGAAGATGAGCACTCTAAAGCGGATCATGCTCGGGAGCCCGGCAGCGTGGATGTCGGCCGGCACTTGGCTGAGCTCGAAACGCCGGCCATTTGCAAGGAACGAGCGGCGTGAGGCGTGACGTGCTTGCTTCGGCAAGGTGAACCTCACCAAGAAGCGCAGTGGGGAGAGGTGGGTGGCCGTGATGTCGTGAGGAGGAATGCCGGTGAAGGCACTGATTTGAGAGGCGACGAAGACGGGGTCGGGGTGGGGATCACCGGTGATGGTGACGAAGACGGCACGGCGGTGAAGCTCGTTGACATCCGCGCGCATTTCATCGGTGACCTCGACGGAGACGCGCGCAGAAGGCGGCCTGAGTGCGGCAAGGTCCGAAGGGCAAGCGGAGGCCACGCAGGGCGTTGGCGGCAGCACAGGCTGGGCCGGCGCACGGTGGGGGTGGTGGGCGCCGCGGATTGCGGTGGCGTGGGAGCAGCCAACCGTGGGGTAGCACGCCGGGCGGTAAGTGCGGGCCGTGTGGCTCGAACGACGACACAGGAGGCACTTGATGGGATCTCGGCAACTTGCGCGTGTGGTCGCGGGCAAAGCAACGGAAGCACCTTCCTTTAAGACCAGGGGCGGCAAAGTTCTGCGGGAATGGGCAAAGCGAGCAAAAGTCGGCGACCTCAAGAGGATTGTCTCGCCGCACCACCGTCTCTTGGACCGACGCGCGCCAAGAATGGGAGTTGTTGGCAACGACAATGGAGCGTGGGGCCGGCATGGTGAGTTTGGGCGAGAAGCAATGTCGGAAGTGGGAGCCGTAGTAATGGCGATGGTTGGGGCGGCTTAAAGGGAGGAGGAGGAGGAGCGCCGACCACAAAGAGCAGAATCGCGGCAAGCGGGCCGGCAGGGCTAGTAGGTGGCAGTGAAAGTGTAGAGTGGGCGAAGGAGGAGGAGCAGGCGACGATGGCTGCCATTGGCTCCACGAGGAAGGTGGTGAGCGAGGCATGGCGTGGCGAGGTGTCCGTGCAGTCGGATTGTCCAGTGCAGGCGGCGGTGGCGGGCAGCGTGGCCGGAGCGGCTAGCGGCGGAGGAGGGTAGGTGGTGGGGTGGAGGTGGAGGGCAGCGACGGCGAGGGGCCGAGAGGAGGTGGCAGCGGCACTGGAGCCAAGGGGGGGGAGGCGGTGACTGGAACCGAGGGGACCCGGGCGGTGGCGGCTGGGGAGTAGGGGAGGTGGCGGTGGCGGCACAGGTGGAGTGGAGTGGAGGGAGGTGGCGGCAAGAAGGTGGCGGGAGGCAAGGTGACCGCACCGAGGTGGCGAATCGGTGGTAGCGAGGCGGCGGGTGTGGAGGGGACGGCCGGCGAGGCGGCGGCGCGCTGGAGCCGATCGGGCCGAGGCAGCCAGCGGCTCGAGGAGGCGGCGCGCCGAAGCCGTAGTAAAGGGCGGCCGGGCGTTGACGACGACGGCGGCCGGCAGGACGGGCGGCGCTGACGACGATGGCGGCCGGCAGGACGAGCGCGTCGGTGGTGGTGGAGGAGGCCGAGGGAGGTGCCGGTGTTGGAGAGGGCGGCCGGCGGCGGCGACGCCGACGGCTACCGGCTGGAGGGGCGGGCGGGCGCCGGTGGTGGCGAGGAGGCCGGGGGAGGTGGAGAGAGCCGAGGGGAGGCGGCGGCGGGGGGCCCGAGGGGAGCGAGGGGAGGCGGCGTCAGGAGGTGGAGGAGACGCCGGCGGCGGCGCGGGCGGGCGGCGGCGGCGGCGGCTCATGCATGGCAACTTGGCAAGCATGCAGTCGGCAGTGCACACTGTGCATACACTGCAGGCATGCAGGAGATCGATCAGGATAAATTAACGACGTCAGGACGACTCCTGCAAGTGTGGATCGCTAGCTGCGATGGTAGCACGTACGTAGTAGTAGGTGTATAGGTAGGGTTGGCAGTGATGGCACAGGTCTGCTTGTAAGTTGTAACAAAGTTTCACTGCCAGCTTGGCTGCTTGGGAGCTTGCGATCGAAAAGGCGAACATCGTTTGGCTTGTTCCTGCTGCCCTCGCAAGTGCACTTGCCACGATAGGTGACACCGTGACAGAGATTGAGGTTGCTTCAAAACATCAAATCCTGCTCATACTGAAACGAGTTGATTTTGGGTACCAATTAAACCAAATGGGTGCTAGCTTGGGTCTCATCTTATACGCATGAGTTTTTGAGTTTCGGTATCTGGTGTAGGCATGGATACCAATTTGTATCTACGAATACCCTAAATAAATTTAAAATGGAAAAATTTTTTAGCTCTACTACCCTAAAAGAGCTTAAAAATACTGGTACTTGCCTCGGTGTCGGTTCATATATATACACACATATAACCTTATGTGTGCCGGTTTAACGTTGGCAAGTGCCGAACGTTAATTTAACCTTATCTATATCGGTTTCTATAAAAAGAATGGATGCAAACAATTAATTATGCATATCGGTTCATAACTACAATGACACTAATCTAGGGTTGACGTGAGGGTGGCGGCGCAAGGGCGTTATGCAGGCAAAGGCGCCTAGCGGACTGATTGCATGGTGTGCGCGCATGGAGCCGACACGAGCAGGGGAAGGCACTGCGATAGTGCACGGGCATTGGCGTGCGGTGTGACATGACATGGCTTGCATTGACGCAACATGGCGCAAGCACGACGACTTGTCCCAGCATCTCTCCCATTCCTCTCTGCTCTTTGGTGCAGCGTAGGTGCAATTGGTGCGAGTGTGGGCCTAGCTAGCGGGTGCAAGCGTGGCCAGCATAGCTCGGACTGATGTAGTGGCTCATCACCAGTATCCCCTCTTCTCTCTGCTCAAGAATGACACGATACGACTAGTGCTTGTGTGACGCGGGCATGGCTTGAGGCCCAATGCTAGGCTAGAAACTTGGAATATGGGCTCAAAGCTCAATTTTTTTAAGAATATTTTTTAATGACATTAGCGTTGGCTATCGTTTGTGGAAACTAGTACTGATATGTTTGTCATTAGTGCCTGAAAAATTAATACCAATTCAAAAGCAAAACTTTTTGTTGGTTTAAAACTGACGGTGATGACCCTTTACATGACAGTGCCTACTCCTCCCCATGAGACACCCAAGTATCTAACCACCTCCCCTTGCCTCTCCCATGGCCCATCTTCTCGTTGACCCATAGCCCACCTAGCCTCCTCTCTTCCCTAGATCCCAATTCCTTAATACCCATTTGGTTTGGCCTCTTCTCTTCCCTAGTCTCCAGATCCCATTAAGCAGTACATGATCCTCACTCCAAACCATCATGTCATCCCTAACTTTCCCTCTCCTCACTTGCTTCATATTCCTACTTATCGGCCCCGTCATGATCTTCTCAACTCCTTTCGATCCCTCAGACCCTCACAAGTCTTCCTCTGCTCCATGAGCACTGCCACTCCAAGCACTTCTATTCACGTAATCATCCTCGAGCACCATCCAGGCGTAACAGACCTCGAGCAACTGGGCGCGGCCGGACGTGGCCCATAGCAGAAGCACCCCACCCCCACCGCCCAGTAATGCCCAGCACCCAATGGCCAAATTTGATGCCCCCCCTAGCTTGCTACCCCGACCCAAATTAACAGCCGACGTCCCTCCCTCCCCCCACACCCCTAGCCCTAGCCGCGATCTCAATCCACACCACGCCAAGACGCCCACCTAGCCACCCCGACACGACGCCCCCACCCACGGCGGCACGGCCCACCCGACGGCGCCGACGCCGACGCGCCCAGCCACCCCGACAGCGCCCATGGCTGCCTCCGCCCGCCGCCTCGCCGCCCGGCCTTCGCCCGACAGCGTGCCGCCCAAAACCAATGGCAATGCAGCAACGCCCATGATCCACGACCCGCCCACCCAGCCGCCCGCCGCGCGCTCGCCTCCTCCGCCTCCCCCAGCGCCCTCGGCCGGCCGGCCGGCAGGCCAGTGAGGCCTCCTCGGCCCTCGCTCCTCCGACGGTCCGATCTCCATCCAATGAGTGAGTGAGGCACATCGTCTAATCCTTTGTTTATGTGCTGTAGATCGATCTGAGAATAAGATAATTGATTGTGTTTGAGTTTGTGTTTGACTGTTTGTGTATGCAATATGTCAATAGGTTTAGCTTGTTTAAATTAAAAGGTAGAGGATGAAGAGAGCTCGAACATTGATGAAAATATTGGCTTGAAAGAAGAAGATGAGACTTAAAATGGTATTTTGCTTCTTTATCATTTCGATTTAGCAGACTTTCTTTAAATTTGTGTGTTACTTTTCAATTGGCGACCAATTGAGCTTGCTAATTAGACCAAAATCTTATTGTTCATTACTATGAGCATTAATTTATGTTTGATTTAGCAAATAGGCTAGCCTAATAGTTCGCCCGGGGCTTAGAGAAATCCTAGTTCCGCCACTGCCACCATCGTACTATAAGGATTCTATATCCTTGACCTCATTGGGTATGAGAAGATGTCTATCCATAAGTGGCTTCGGTTTCTGGTTTGGGTTGGACATTTGAGTTTTCAGGTAGATATGAGAGGGAGTTGTATCCCGAGATACTTATAACATCTCTAATGGTGTTCTAAGTTAGGACATCTCAGCCACTATTCACATCTCCGTTTTACTATTTATCTATATTTTTCTTTCTACTATTTATTTGCTACAATAATAAGACGTTCTAAGTTAGGACCCATTGGACGTGCTCTTAGCCAATTGCCATCCATCTCTCCTAGGAGAAAAATGCTCCATCAAGTAATAAATACATATTATTTCGAACAAACCGCGTGATCTCTAAAACAAAACTTTAATACATATTTGCTATTGCAATTTATTTACATAATACTAAAAACTACAATATTTGTGGAATTGCGTCTCAAACTACGATTTTCATGCACCTAATTTGTTTCCTTTAAAAAACGGTTTTGCTTAAACCAGCGTGACCGGGCTCGCCCGCCCTGACGCCGATGGGTGGGCCAGGCGCCCATGAAATAAGAATCGCCTGGGCTGGAGGCATGCCCTTAAAAAAAGCACCTACACCTGAAGTTTAAAAAGTATGACAACACGTACGAATTCCAAAACGGTCACCCGATGTGTACACGCACATACGCACAAAGGGGTCTCGTCCAATTCCTTCGTTTACACAATTAGCAGTGCACTGTACACAGCAGCAGTACAGTGGGCGGCGTGCACCACAGGGCACGCATGCAAATTGCAAATGCGCGGGAGGATGGACTCGGCATGCAGGCACACGATGGACTCCTGCAAGTGTGGATAGCTAGCACGCGTTTAGTATAGGCAGTGTTGGCACTGACCGCACAATTCTGCTTAGTAGTGAGTATAACGTACAAGAAGTTTCACTACCAGCTTGACTGTTTGTGAGCTTGCAAAAAAGCGTCGTTTGGCTTGCTCCTGCTGCCCTGCCAAGTGCACTTGCTTGCCACGAGACTGTGACAGATCGAGTTTTCCTGGCTGATAAAGCGGTCGTTTTAGAAGGGATAATTCTGCTGGTTAGCAGTCAAAAAACGTAGCCATACCTAAATGCTATACGTTGAATGCTGCCCCGTCCTCTCTCACCTTGATTAGCCGTTTGGGAAGCTTCGCATAATTTTTCTTGGTTTCTTTAAAGAAAGGCGATAACATTCCATTCATTTAGCAAGACACACCGTTAGAGAGACCCGTGGCAAACAGCCAAATCATCAACAAGTTTTTAAACGACATAAGCCATCTTCTAAAACGAAAATAGCAGTTCTTCTCTCTGGCCTTAGCCAGAGAGATGTCCTTGGTCTCACAAACCTATAGTATATATTAGGATATTACTCCGTCAGAGGGCTATCTCCACTCTCTTCCTTTTAAACAGTCATATTTATAAATGTAGATTTAGGTTTAGGTGTAGAGCAGGGACTAGGGGTTGATTAATTTTAGGGAGTTTTGGTCGTCGTCTTGGTTGTGCTTTATGCGGGGTGCAAAAGCTTCATCGTCCTTCTTCTACGGGGACTCTGGGAGTGATATACTCAGCAGCGGTGATAAAGGTGTGTAGTATGAACCTTGGTGGAAGAGTCATGCTAGCTTAAGTTGGCGTCGCCGGTTCTCATCATGGGAGGTCAGATCTATCTGACTGTGCTCAACTTTGCTACTCTACTTGGGGTGGGTAGCATTTTTTGGTTTGGAGGGATGGAATTACGGAAAAGACTCTAGCATTGGAGGATTCGGCGATGATAGAAGTCTCTTGATCTCGCCTTCCTCGTGTGCAGCCACGACAAAGACTTATGCCTCGACATTGATTCCTGATGCTGCTCATATTTTTGTCACCGGCTAAAGTTCGGGCCAGAGGAGAGAGAGGACTAAGGACGCTGTTGGTCTCACCAATCATTGCCTTCGGCATCGGTGCATAGAGATGGTCATGCTTCTTCCGATGCATACCTCAAAGACCCCATAGTGGTTTCCTTACAGTTTCATTGTTTAGCAAGGGCCTCGTTGCAAGTTGGAGGATGCTTTTTTTTATTGAAATGGTTTTTTTTCGGTATGGCTATTCTGCAGGCGCCTGCACGCCGGCGTTTCGTGTAGGCGCTGTTGTGAGCCGTTCGATCTTGCTGAGATTGGGTTCCCCCCTCACGCGCGGGAAGGATGGATGCGAAATCCCGAAGTTGCCCTCGGCTCATGCGAAATGCCTGAAATGCCCTTTTTTAAAAAAATGTGACATTGTATTCCCTGCCTGGTTCCGTCTCTTCGGCTTTCATTTCGGTGGTTGTGTGGCTGGAGGGGACGAGTGCGGCGGTTGGTGTTTGCTCTTGCGATTCTTCCAATTCCTTCTTCGATTCATTCGTTTTTGTAGTTAAATATGTTGATTTTTGTTTTTCAGTGCTTCCCCCTGAGATCTGGTGGATCGTTTAGTCGTTTGTTGAGGTATGTTTTTTTTTTTGGAGATCAATGTGTTTGATGATTCAGTAGTGCCTACGGTTTGCGTTCAAAGGTGTCGTGACCCCAGTACTTGTAATGGGAATCCAGCATCACGAGTCGATACTAATCCCAGTTTAGTATCTCGTGATGGACAACGCGGTGGAATCATCACAGTGTATTTAATTAAAGGAAAATACCGTTAAACAATAGTACTTTATTACAAAAGCAAACTGGCATACCAGTTGATAGTCCATTACAGGATTAAACATTACCAGAAATCATCAGAGCAATCTAATTAAATAACTATGATAAATTCCAAGGTGTCGACCCAAACACCTTAGCTAGTCTTGCGCTCCCTCGTCAGGGCCTTCCTGGTCCTGGCCGTAATCTGAATAAAAATGTGTCCGCGAGCAATCTAATGAGTACGCGGCTACCCAGCAAGCAGTCTTAAACATGAATGCAGGGTCAAAGGTGGGATTAAGGTTACTTTACCCAAATCCTATTTCTAGTCATATTTTAGTTGATCCAGTCAAGTTTTATTAATGTGAATGCATGATCATATAACTCCAATCTCAAGTTCAACAAAAGGTGTATCTCACACCAGGCCAATCCCAGCCTAATCTAGTCAGGTTTAGTTATTGAAAAGGGTGAAACTACAAGTGCAAACCTTTCCAGACACGTCCATAACCGCGGACACGGCTATCATGATAGTTTTAACTCTGCAGAGTGTGTACAAGTTTCCCCACAAGCCCCGTCCCATCCACTAGGAGAAACGGTACAAGACTGTTCCAGCCTATTACGCCCACCACTTCGCTAGCCCTCTCTTTAGGTTTCCCCGGCCCCGCCGGTGCCCGCCACGGTAGGGCACCTACTACGTCTAGGCACCACCCGGGGGCGTTCCCCATTTAAGCCATTCGGTCTCAGGAACGCACCTACCCCTCAGAGGAGATTGCAAGCCTCCTCCTAGGGCAGCGGTGACGAAACGTAACCGGACAGCCTACGAGCCAGGGGTTAGTGGGTTTCATAGTGTACTAAGCCAGGGCCGAAGGCACAATTGGCTGTACGGTAAGGTTCGGTCCAGCAATACACAAGCTTGAGTCCTTATTAGAGGAGACCGTCTTATCCCCACCACAATCCTGGAAACATCACTGCCGGGTCTCCCCTAAGTCAACTACAACTTTTAGTTGTTTTAGGTTTTTACCACATAAACCAACGTGAAGCAGACGCCTCACCAAAACTCATTTTTTTATAGTGAATCCCAAGTGCAAACCTACACATCTAGTTAAGGATAGGCTAGGAAAGTACAACAGGTTCACAAAGGTGGCTAAAGCATATTAATGGATGATTAACATGTCTAGGTACTCACGCCTAATTACATGTATGCAAATAATTCAGAAAGATAACCAACAGTAAATTATATTATAAAACTAGGATGGAATATGTAATTAAGCTTGCCTTCGAAAAACTTCGAGCTTTGCGAGTCCCACCGAGGTTCTGGGCAGCAATCCGGACAACACTAGCAACCATCGTCTAAACGTACAACAACAAATAAAAATAACAGCAACATCATTACAGGGAAAATAATTAATTAATATATAGAAAAATTCTAGGATTTAAATGTGATTTTTAGGCTCCAAAATCATCCAATTTGGAGTTACAGAGCTCCCTAAACAATTCGGGGAAGTTTCGGGCTAAATAGAAAAATATAGGAAAATAGAAAACCCAAATAAACCCTAAACGGGCCGAACCGACGGAAATGGCCCGTTTCTCCCGCGCGCACTCGGCCCAGCAAGGCCCGGTCAGCCTGGCGGCGGCGGCTTACTGGCGGTGCCCATCGGCGGTGGTGCCCGGCGGTCGGCGAATCGGACCCCACCGCAGGCGGCGGCGGCTGGCGGGCGTGGTGGTGACGCGGCGGCGACGTGGCAGTGACGTGGCATGCCACGTGGATCCAAGGGCCAGTGTGGTGCTGACGTGGCACGACACGTGGCTGGTGACGTGTCATGCCAGTGGCAGTGGGATGCGGCTACGGGTGACGTGGCGTGACACGTGTCGTGCCACGTGGCTCTCGGGTTGACGCGCATCGGGCGGGCCTGGCCGGTCGCGATCGCGGCGTGAATCACGCAGCGCGTGTGGCACGCGCGGCGCCACGCGTCGCGTCTTGAAGCGGCTGGCGGATCGGCCGCCTCGACTGCGGGATCCATCGCTGATCGCCCGCGCGCGTCGGCAACGATGGTTGGATCGACACGGGTGAGGCTATATGCGGCGCCGCATCGGCGGCGGTCCCACGGGACGGGTGTCGCGGCGTGAGTGGTGGACGGCGCTCGGCGCTGTCGGGAACGGCTGCAGTTGGTGGACCCACCGAGACGCGTCGCGGCGCGATTGGTGGCGTCGCCGCATGTCCCCGCCGACGCGGTTTGTGGACCCGCGTGGGCGCTTCGTCGGCGGTGGTTGAAGCGGCGGTGTCGTCGCGCTTGGGCCGGGCTAGCGGCGGCGCTAAAGCGACATGGCGGCGGATCGGCGCGGATCTCCGCCGACGCGGCCGCCGAGGATCGCCGGCGACCAAGGAATCCGCAAACTTCGGCGAGCTCTAGCGGGCGGAAAACAACACCAAATTGGGCGATCCGCATATGCATTTTGTTCGTCTCGACAAGATCTATCTACTGGTTCCATCTACACGACAATCTACCTACGGGAAAAGGGAATTTACCTCGAAAAACGCCTCGGGAGGGAGTGTCTTGAGCCGTAGGGTTTAGGTGTAGGGGTGGGGAGTGGAGTGGTCGGTGAGGAACAATAGGTTAGGGTCTTATAGGGGTGTAGGGCGTAGGTAGGGGTCGGTTGGGCTTCTTGGGTGGGCTCAAAGTGCTAAACTCTCCAATATGGGCCCTTAATCGCATGCACTAATAGCCCATTAGCACTTAACTCGAAATTAATCTTGAAAGTGCATCTAGGCCCTAAGTGATTTTGGTGATTAATGAGCTACAATTATAGAGCTAATATTTCTATTGGAGAATTGTGCACAGATGTAATACAGCTTAATTCCATGAGGTTCATGTTTACATGAGATGGTGTAACCCTCAAAATGGACATATTGCAAGAAGGCATCAAGACTAGTATTTATTTGTAAAATCTTTATTTATTGAGTCCTAGGGATGCCGTACTATAAAGAGGGATGAAATGGAGAAGCTTATAAAGATTCCTAAGTGCTCAAAATAGGTATCTCGAAGTTCGTGTGAGTTTTCCACTCAAAATACATCTCATACAGAACCTATGCCATCAGAACATCCGACGTGGGTCGGAACATCCGATGGTGAGCCAGCCTGCCAGTTTTCAGAGCTATCCAGTAAAGGTTCCATCGGAACATCCGACGCGGGTCGGAGCATCTGACGGGGGATCAGAACATCCGATGCGGGATTAACTGCACAACGGCTAGTTTTCGGGATTCCCTATTTAAAGCCATCTCTAATACCTTCCAAAGATTGCTGACACTGTTTACTCTCTGATTACACCTTGATTTGAACCTAATACTCCCTGTTCATCATCTCTAAAAGTTTTAGCCTTTGTCTCTCTCTTGTTCATCTTGTGAGATCTAGATCTAGAGAGATCAAGGCACCCAAGTGCTCCACGAATTAGAGATTCAATTTGAGCACTTAGCGATTTCTATTTTCTTCATCGCATTTGTTACTCTTGGAGGCTTGAAGGGCTCTTAGACGGCTAGGTGTCGCCGGTGAGTCGTCGATCTTTGTGTGGCGTGCCTCCGGAGTTTGTGAAGGTGCAAATCTACCTCCGCAAGGAAAAGGATTCAACTAGTGATCGCCGGTGAGTGCTTTGTGCTTCGCTAGTAAGGGGGATTAGGGTCTTGGTGATCCGGGCTTTGTGCCTTCCCTAACGGTGAGTAGGATCTCCCTTCAAAGATCCGAACATCGGTAAACAAAAATCGCTGTGTTTTTGTCTTGGTCTTGATCTGGTGTTTAAACTATTGGTATTGGCCTGTTCTGAGTATTCTTGAATAGATCTAACCTTGGTTTTGCGAGAAATCAGTTTTTCTACAGGTTTTCGACAAATTCCAGAACACCCCGGATCGGAACATCCGACGGTCATCGGAACATCCGACCCAGGATCAGAACATCCGATGGAGGGTGTACTGTACCACGTCGGAACATCCGACGCTGCATCGGAACATCCGACCGACTGGTTACTGTTCAAGTTTATTATTTCCGCAATTTCGTTTTATTCGCCTATTCACCCCCCTCTAGGCTGCATAGCGATCCTTTCAAAACTGATGCTAAATGCATAATGTGAATAATTTACCTAAGTTTTATCTTGGAAAAATATTGGGACACCTAATAATTTTATTAGGATGTCACAAAGGGGGTTGGTAGTGTTAATATTGTTCATGTATCTGTATTCTAATTTGAAATGGATGGATATTGAATCATGGGTCTGTATGCGTTTCGCTTGGAGATTTCAGTTTCATTCTAGAGTGGTGTGTAGATGCTGTGT
The DNA here is from genome assembly GCA_036346415.1 of Raddia guianensis. NCBI lineage: Eukaryota > Viridiplantae > Streptophyta > Magnoliopsida > Poales > Poaceae > Raddia > Raddia guianensis. The sequence continues at coordinate 35,901,282 of CM070534.1, forward strand.
AGATCGTTTGAAGCAGCCATGTAAATTATTTGTTTGTAATATCTGATTGTTTAGTGCATTTCGTTTCACTCGCGAGGAGGGTCTAGCTGCTGTGTATATCGTTAGATCTGGTTAGTTTATACTAGTCTGTATTATGTGTGCAGTTAGATTTAGGTAATAGTAAGTTAGTAAAGGTCCTGTGTAGTTGTGGTTTGAATCAATATGTTATAGGTTTTCTATACCGCGGTTGGAAATTCATGATGTTCACCCTGAGCGCATTATGTTTTTATTTTTTGTTATAATTCTGATTAGTTGGTTTCGTTATTATCAATTAGATTTGGTATTATCCTGTGGAGCTATGTTCTAGAAATTTTTATTGCAGTCATGAGTTAGTATGCAGCGGTTAGGTGCCATACATTTTCATTGCTTTTTTCTATTGTTTGTAATCATGATAATTGAGTTGTTCCACATTGAAAACCGTTACTTGGGTTTGTATTGTAGTCGTGTGGATTGTTGTCTTTTTATTCGGTTAAATTTTAATGAATTGTCATTTGTATGTACGGATCTTTTTTCTCAGTTTGATTAATATTGTGGATTTTTGAAGTTAGCATTTCTGATTTTTTTTGTCTCTTCATAAAAAAGTTATCTGATATGCTGGCATGAGTTAATTTTTTAATTTTTTTCTTATTATATGTTTGTAGATGACTCGTGTAAAAGGCAGACCAGTTAAAAGAAGGAAGGATTCAGTAGCTGTTGATATTAGTAGTTCTGAGAATGGTTGATTGTATTTTTAATCTTTGTACCATATCTTTTTATTTCTTAATTAAATTATTATGTGAATGATGTTGTTTTTTGTCCAGATGATTCTGTCTCAGATGGTAGCACTTCTGATGATGATTTTGTTTGTGCTGAAAACAGTTCTAATGATTTGACAGATGAGGTAACATTTTCTTCATTTGTTCTTCTTTTCATTGGACTATGAATTTTGTATTTTTCGTTTTTCCGTTATTGTGCAGCATCCCTTTTCTAATTCATTGCATTGTTGTTCATAGCAAACCCATGTTTTTTTATATTTTATTGAAATTTTATTTTCATAGTAATCTGATGCCTAAAAACTTTTTTATGTTTGATGCTGAGGTTTTTATTTCATTTTAATTATGTTTTTTTATTTTTTTCTTTTTCTTAATAATTATTTGAAAATTCCATATGGTGTGTACTGTTGTTTCAGCTATTTAATCACTGGAAGAAACTAGTGTAATCAGTGGAAGTTTATTTTATGTTTTGCAAATATGATTGTATGAATATTAAATAAGAATTGCTAGTTATAATTTCATGTTTGGGGCAGTTGTTAATGATTAATTTTGGAAAATTTTCGAACGATTCAAAATGTTTTTCCAGGAAATTAAGCACTGAAACAAACATGTTACAATAGTGGAACTTTATGGTTTTTTTTCATTTGTCCATGCAAAAGTATATCCTATCTATTATTTTTTTTGGAAATATGTCTATGTTTCATCTTTTAATTTGTTAATGCATTGCATATTATATATATTTTTCTTTTTGGTAGGTGAAAGATGATGATAATAGTTGTTCTTCTGATGGTTCAGCTATAGAGAAAGTGTGCCAGTTGGTATGTGCCTCCCTCCTTTTTATTTGTTTCTTGAAATCTGAGTTATTTTCATATTTTCGAGATCTATGTTGAATTATGTTTTTTGTGTGGTTTTTCATTTATGGTCTGCGTAGAACTGTTTATGTTTATATGTTTTTGGTAGTTCTCGCCAATCAATGTCATCTATCCCTGTTTTATTGTATTTCTATTTTTTTAAAATTCAGCTCAAGAGCTTAAAGAAGAAGAAAAGTCGCAGTGATCATCATCAATGCAGCACTAAGGTCCTTTTTGTAGTTATTTTTATTTTTTGAAAATTTTGTTTTGTTGGTTAATGAAAATATGTAAAAATCAAATTGATTTGATTTTTTGTGTGTCATTCAGAATAGGAACAATAAGAGGAAAAGAAGTCGTAATGATGGTGGTGCTTGTGGTAGCAAGGTTAAATTTCTAATTATTTTTATTAATGTCCTTTACTTGGTTCTTTTCCATGTTGTTTATTTGTTTGTGTTTTGTGACTCTTTTATTTTTGCAGAAAAAGAGATTGAAGAAGGATAACACCGTTGGTCCTGCTCTGAGCAGATTCAACATTGATTACTTTTGTGCTGTTTTAGGGAACTTAACTGATGCTCAGAAAGATGCTATCAGACCTACTGGGTTTAGTACTTTACTTGAGTTCAAGGGTTGTAAAGTTCCTAGGGCTTTTGTTCAGTGGATCGTTGATCATGTTAATATTAGGTATTCAGATATAGTAGTGGGTAACAAGAATATGCCGCTGAGTGCAGAGTATGTGAATTTAGTTCTTGATATTCCTTTAGGTGGGCTAGAAGTCAGAAATGCTGTAGATCGTGAGATAACTGAGTCTTGAAGCTGTTTGGTCAGAGTAGTATGCCACCATGTAGGTTCTTTGGCTCCCTCTTAGAGAACAAAGAGTTACCTTCAGACTTAGTTGTGAGGAGTTTTCTTGTTGTAGCCCTATCTACCTTCCTGTGTCCAAACTCGAATAGGTTCCCTAGCTCAAAATATGTTGCCGCTTTGCTTGATGTTCAGAAGATTAGGGAGTTCGATTGGTGCAAGTTTGTATTTGATTGGATGATGGTTTACCTTCGTAAACATCAGAAAGGGAAGCGAAAAGAACATCCATACACCAGCCTCGGTGGTTGCATTTACTTCTTGGCAGTGAGTTTGTAATTTTTTAACTTTTCTTTTTTACGTAATTAAGCTTCTGCAAGGTTATTTATTTAGTTATTTTTTGTGTGCAGGTATATTATTTGGATTGTCTAGACTTTGGGCTTCGTGAATTGCCTCGTTCAATTCCAAGAATTAATGTTTGGCATGGGAATCTAGTGAAGGAGCACTCTAAGATGGATTCTAAAAGGAAGGATTCATTTGGATGTCGTCCTGTAAGTAATTTTTTTAAAAAATTTGTATATTCTTTTTAAATGGTATTTGATGTTGTGTTTGTTAATGACATTAGTTTATTGAATTTATTCGTGTTTTTTATTTCAGGTGAAAGCTCTTGCAGATACATGCTACAGTGTCTGTAGAAGTCGTTCTGGTTCTAGTAATATTATATTTAGAGATAGTCTTGAAAATGTTGTTGGTGGCAGTCTGCCTTCAATGGTTTTTTTGTTATTTTAGTTGAGTATTTCTTCCTTTGATTGTCATATTACACTTGTTATTTATCTTTCTATTGAAATTTTTTTTTCCTTAGATGAAAGACGAAATTTGTGTAATCTACAAAGGATGGAGACAAGATTTGATGTTAAATCCCTAGATTGTGGCAGGCAACTTGTACTTGATGTTTTGGATTACATGCACAATGCCAATATCAGTCCTGATCGCAGCGTTGAATCTGATAGGTAAATTTTTTTTAGTCTCCTTTTCCTTCCTATAATTTGTGTACTCAATTATGTATTTTATTTATTTTTTGTAGGAGTGAATCTCCGATCTACAGGAACCCGTGTAATGGCACACCGAATTTTAGCTGTGGAGGTCATATTATTTTAATCTTTTGTCTTTATTATACAATTATTTCTGTTTTTATTTGTGTTTATTCCATTTTAGTTTTCTTTGGTTTGTTTTTATGGATTTATTGTTTGAAGTTTTTTTATATTTCGCTGCAAGTAGATAGAAGTGATCTAAATGATGAAGGTGATTTAGGCTTTAATCCAGTTGATGGCATAGGCAATTCAATGGGTGGTGGTATGTTCTCTTTTGGTCCTTTTGTTATTAATAGTTTTTTGTTTTGGTTACCATTTTCTATGATTATGACACTTTGTTTTAAGCTCCTCCTTTTTTTATCTAGCAGACCAAAGTGATGAGAAAAATGTTGGAGACAAGGAGTCAGATGAATGTGCTGATATTGCCATTCAAATAAATGTTGGTATGTTTTTTTGTTCTTAAATTTTTCCATTAAGGTTTTGTATATATTGTTTTTTTAGTTCTTCATTGTGAACTCATTTATTAATAATACTATTTTCAATGACTTATTTTTTTAAAAAATTAGCTTACTTTTCTTCTCTCCTTTGAATTAAGGTCGTTGCAGCATTGATAGTTTGTTCATTCTGATAGTAGTTTGTCAGTTGTTCACTTGCCTCATTCGTAGATCTTGCGTAGTTGTTCAATTGGGTGATCAAGCTTGCGTATGTTTGTCCACTCTCTTGTGATAGTCTCAGCTGTACATTTGGTCAATATCCATGTTAGCATCAACATGTTTAAATATTTATTTACCATTGTAATGGCATTAGTGGTTTTTCTTTTTTATCATTAACTCACACTGAAATTTTCATAATCTTCTTGTGAGTTTATTGCACCCATTTGAATTTTCTGCAATTAAAAACACAAAAAAACTCGGGTTGTTAAGAAAAACGCCAAATAAATTATGAATGTAACCAAAACAAAGTGATCATCCATACCTGAGATAATGTAATCATTGGGCATTCCATTAAAGCTTTTTGATTGTGGGAAGTTATATTTTCATTGAACCTGCAAATTTATCACATAGATGTGCATTTTTAAAAAAATTTCACATGTTTTGATATGTTTTTCCAGTAATTGTAACACTGGAAGAAACATATCAAACTACTGAAATTTTTTATGTTAAACAATAATCATTGCAGAAATATCTTTTAGCACAAGAAAAGTATTAAGTGTATATGTATTGTAGTTTTGTGGGAGCTACTAGCGAAATTTTCAGATGTGCTTAATCCTTGTTTTCTTAACTTCTAGTTCTTCTAAAGTTCTCTTTCAGCAACTGTTACAATGGAAGAAATAGTGAAAAATAGTGGAATTTTTTCCTATTTTTTTTTTGATTTTCAGATTCATAAAAAATAGGGCTGAATCCACTCAAGAACTCAAAGAACTTCAGATTCATCTTTTTGTTTTGTTGTGCTGAAGACATGTGTCACTGTATGTAGGTACTGAATGTAATCATTGGGCATTCCATTAAAACTTTTTGATTGTGGGAAGTTATATCTTCATTGAACCTGCAAATTTATCACATAGATGTGCATTTTTAAAAAAATTTCACATGTTTTGATCTGTTTTTCCAGTAATTGTAACACTGGAAGAAACATGTCAAACTACTGGAATTTTTTATGTTAAACAATAATCATTGCAGAAATATCTTTTAGCACAAGGAATGTATTAAGTGTATATGTATTGTAGTTTTGTGGGAGCTACTAGCGAAATTTTCAGATGTGTTTAATCCTTGTTTTCTTAACTTCCAGTTCTTCTAAAGTTCTCTTTTAGCAACTGTTACAATGGAAGAAATAGTGAAAAATAGTGGAATTTTTTCCTAAATTTTTTTTTGATTTTCAGATTCATAAAAAATAGGGCTGAATCCACTCAAGAACTCAAAGAACTTCATATTCATCTTATGTAGGTACTCAATGTAATACATCGATGCATTTTGCACTAACCTTGTACTTGGATCTTCTCAGTGCGATGCCATCTGCTCCACCATATCGCTGCTTCTCCTGAACAGCGCGATTTGCCAAGCCCAGATCCATGGCGGCGGCGCAGGTGTGATCGATCTGTTTTTTTTATTATTTCTCTGGTGGGTGTGTGGGGTGGTTAGGTTTGGTAGTATTTCAACCTTCTTTGGGCCTATACAATGTGTGATTATTTTCTTCCAAAAGGCCCACCTAAAATTGTAGAGGCCTCAGCCCACTTACGACGCAACCTTGTAAGAAAAACAAAATAAAATGTACAAATCAAGCAGGCCTTCATCGAAACTAACAAACATGCAGAAATCGCCTGCAAACTCACAATTCCTGCAGGCGCCTGCACAAAAGTTGAAATGGCAGGCGCCTGCCAACCAGTCGGTCCTTTTTTTTTTCTGATAAGCGCTACTAGCAACAATGTCGTTGAAATGGTATAAGCGTGCTAGGATGGTATCCCTATTTTCTTTTTTTTTTTAAAAAAAAGAGCGGTCCTATTTGCTTGTCAACGGAGTACGGAACATTTTGTCGATTATCCCGACGTTTCTTGAAGCATTGCCCGCCTCCTCCAGTCCTCCTTCTTGTTGATGCGCAACGAGAGATGATCCGCTTCCGTCGGCATTGCAGCTCCAGGCTCCAGCCTCCAGCCTCCATGGCTCTAGAGACTGCGTACGTGCGACAGCTTACACGGACGACGCCTGCAACAAGTGCAAGCGCGGGTCGCGAGCTAGCTGCGGTGATGAAGGCGTGTACATAGCGAGCGGTAGCAGGCACCAGGCAGGTGATAGCACGCGGCTGATACTGATCGAAGATCGCGAGCTTGCAGTTTGTTCACGCCGTAAAAAAAGCGATCTTTTCTGCAGGGTCAGGGTCAGGACAGGAGATCAATGACGGATCGTGATTCATCGAACAGGATGATGAGGATCAGGGCTGGAAAAACACAGGATAGTGGTCAATTGTTCACGCTTGAAGTCTGGAACGAGGGGATCTCTTTCCGCGGGGAGAAAACTATGTCGATGATTTGACGGAGCCGACTGCCGGATTTCGGCCACGAAAAAAAAAGAGTGAAATCTCGATCAATTTTGATAAATTTTTACAATCTGCATGGACACGAGGTTTTAAAAGATACGAGATGTTTTCCTTCGTGAAACTAAACTTTGTATGTAATTGGATTGAGAAATGGGTTCAAATGGGTTTTGGCCTTGTTAAATTAAATTAAATTTTGTTATTTTTGTATAAACCAAATGATATAATACTTTGTATTCATTTTGTGGGGTTTTAAATAGTTCTACTTAGAGTTCGTAAAATAATTTTTTATAATTTTAAAATTCTTTAAAACGCCTTTCAAGGGCCACAACCTTTTCGAATTAAAATTTTCCGTAACTTTCAGTTCAAACAAAAAAGACCGTAATCCATATTAGAGAAGTGGATTGGGTTCAAATAACATATGATATGGGATGGGTAGGTTTGGGTTGTCAAGGAATTCAATTTGGGTTAAAGTGGGGTGAAAAATATATATATATTTTTTACGGGATGAGTTTGAACCCATTAGCGTCCCTAACCACACCTAGCCTGTAAGAGTTTGAAATCTTGTTAGGTCCCAAAAAAACCGAGCACCTAGCCCTAGTCGTAATAGCCAATTATCTATAGTTTTTGTTAAAAAAAACCAGATAAAATTTAAAAAATTAAATTTATATTTTGACGAAAAGGACAGGGAGAATGTTTTTTTTTTTGTAGGCTTTCAAAAAACCGCTCGTAACCCTTGAAAAGCCAAGTGAAGTAGCTTCCCATCGCAAAAAATCACCTAGCGGTTTCTGAAAAACCAAGAAACATGATTTTAAATTTAAGATTTCGACGGCATCAAAGGTATCGTAGTTTCTAAAACTGCTGTCTGCGGGCGCGTCTCGTCAAAACCACAAAAAAACGATCGCCTTTTCGCGGTTTCTGAAACCGTGTGAGTTGTGACAAACAATTGGCACTGACTAGCTACTCCACTTCCCCTTAACAACTCTACTGGCTAGAGAGGCGTATGATCCACTCCCAAACATAGCTGGGTCTCTTGTCCTGTTCGCCTTTTGGGGGGTAGCAATAGCAGTCACCACCTAGCTAGCTAAGCTTAAAGAGTATTATTATCCTAACCCGATCGATCGATCTGCTTCCAACAAACGCGGCACACACGGGCATATACAACTCGACCCGTCACTCCAAAGGATGCTCCCGGCATTATCCAAATGCTATTTGCAGATCGCTCGACGCAGATTAGCTTATCGTCACAGCTAGCGGGCGAGCTTGCTTCGTGCAATCGTGCATGTGTGCTCGCCAGTGCTCCGGTTTGATGGCCAGAAAGACTTGTATGGTTAGAGCATGTATAATGGTATACATCAGCTGTCTGTAAACCGTTTATAAGGTTTTTCATGTAAAATAGATAATGATGTGAAGGAGAGAGAGAGAGAGTGCGCATAGAGAGTTCAGTCGTCTCCAATGCAAGAGATGACTCTACACGCGAATTAGGAAATCTTATGTGTGATTTAGTGGTATAAAAAATATGCAGCTGTCTTTAAGCCATCTTTATTATTGTATGAGTTGTCTCTAAGTTATCTCTATAAGTGTCTCAAACATTGTACATGCTCTTATAAAATAGTAGCACCCCCTAGGCACTAGGGGTGAATGAACGATTACCTGCGGCGAAGGAGGCATTCAATCGAGCGATTATTGGATAGAACAGTGGGTTAGGGTTGTCTTTGATAAATGTGGTCTCAATCATGATTATGGAGTTTGTCGGCTCCTCATCGGGAGATTGTGTTTGTGGTATTTTTGATGATGTTGCTGAGTGTTTTTGGTGTCATGGAGATGAATCTAGAGGGGGCGCCTTCTCTAGACTAATTTTTTTTTTATGGTTTTAGTTCCTCTCAGTGAATTATGTGGGTTTGATCAAATTCAACAAGTGGAAGTGACAAGATTGGATGCTCAAATTCTGTGGTGTCTCTTGCTATTTGTTAGTTCGCAAGATGATGAAGAAGCGACTTTCAGGTGGTCTTACATTTCTGATAACATTGGATAAACTTGTTGAAAATTAATTTTTCTTTTTCCTTTTGTTGTTGATCTATTATTGTTTGGACTGCTATTTTTAATAGTCTGTTCATAGTAGCAAATTTTCTAAAGTTGTGCTTTTCTTTAAGAGTTGGTGGTTTTTGCTGTTGATACGTACTCGTGGTTTTTGGTTTTAGTTTTCTTTGTAACTTTTACTACTTAGTACTAAAGGCTTGTTTTAAAAAAAATTTACCTCCGTAGAAGGTGAGTTGGTCCCACTTTCTCTCTTATCTTTTTCTATTGAAACTTGGAAACTCAATTAAAATAAAATCTGCATCAATTTATATGTGTTGATGCGGCCTGTTCTAGACTAGCCATTGTTGGATGATTAGTACGTCCATTTGTTTTAAGTTTTGGTCAAGCCATATAGAAATTTTAAATATACATTCAAAATTTAAAACTTAAATATTTTGTTAGTTTCATATATTTTTTAATTAGTTGGAGCTTTTCTTATATAAATTTTAATATCAATTGTACGAATATTTGAAAAGAGTATGAGAGTGCTACATTTTATATTCCATGATTTTTTGGGATCATTTTGAAATTTTATACGGTTTTAAAAAATAACGAGTGTGATGAATGTCCGTTGGACATAGATCCTATATATTTGAAAGTTTTGATCATGGCAACTCATATATCTATATATGCATGGAACTTATCGTTACGCTACCATGCATAGCATGAATTAGTGTATGAACGGAGATTCAACGGATTAACTTTTCATGCATAAATGAATAGAGATTGAATGGACTGACGACTTTCTACATGATAAGGTGTAACCAAGCCACTTGAATGAAGCAATATTAATGGTCTAAAATAATTTACACCCGTATTAAAAATCTCCAATTTTTAATGTTAGATTGAATAATCTAGCCCTCATACAGTCTAGTCCAAGACTAATATCTCTGTTAATCACCTGATGGTTCTTTTATTAATGATACATTAATTCCAAATAGCTTTTTAATCTGTCACCGAAGGTCGCTATGGCATACGTATGCTTGCTGCCAAGTGTCTCCACTCTTGCTGTTACAGCACATCTTTAATGGTGATAATTCTCTTTTTTATGACGCATATATGTGACTACATTAGTGACACGCATGGTTTAATTTTTCCCTTAAATTTATCTGGCGGCTTTACTAGCACCTAACCAACAATCTCGAAAATCCGATAAAATACCGAGCTGATGAGATTGTGATCCATAGGCTTTGATTCTCCAAACAATTTGATCGATCTTAGGCACCGATTGCAGCCTCACCTAACAGATGTCATCTTCGATTTGATTCTGATTCTAAGGTAGGAAACGTTTTATGCAGTATTAATTAAAGAATCGATGTTTGATACTAGACAAATCCACGTCTCACGATCCAAAAACAAATGAGACCGCAAAAGAGGGGATTTTTCTTAGAAAAAGAAACAAAGATTTACAGGCATGTTTTAAGATTAGCTTCAAGGGCTCAGGGCCTCAGGGGGAATGTAAAAATGTTAAGGCCTATCTGAAAACGCGTGGACTTCACAGAAAAATTACTGAAATTTCACATGAAAGAGTTAAGCCCGGTCAGGAATCGAAAGAAAATGTCGTGTTACAAACAGTGTTTTCAAGAGAAAATCGGACTACTAATTACGTGCAAGAATTATATGCCAAGTGTAACAAAAGACTATTTGAATCTTAGGGTGTGTTCGGTTACCTAAATGAGATGGTTACTATATGGGATAGTACAGAATTTATGTCCATCCATGTATTTGGTTGGCTGAACTGTACCAAATCATTCTTAACGGTAGGATACAGAAAAATTGAATATTCTCTCAATATGATGTATGACTTTGTTCGCTCGATTTGGTCGAACGACACCGTACAACTTTCCCTCGCAAGCTCTTACTTCTTCTTAATTCATATTTTTTATTTTATAGCATACCAAATTTCAAATTCATTTCAATTTTGAATTTAGTTTAGATTTGAAATTCGTTTTAAATTTTAAATCTGTTTTTAACTTTTAGATTTTGAATTTAAAAATAGTTTGAATTTTAAAAAATTGATTTCAACTTAAATTTGGTTTGAATTTTGAATTCAAAATTTGATTTTAAAAATCAAATGTTAAATGTATTTTGAATTTAAAATCCAATTTGAATGTTAAATTTAAAATTTGGTTTGAATGTTGAAGTTTAAATTAAATTTAGTTTAAATCATCCAAAATAAAATAATGCGTAAGGTTAAATTTTCTTAAGATATAAAGTGTTATTTGATGGTATTTGAATTCTTGAACCATTCTACATCGTCCCATACGAGAATCAAACAAAATCTTGTATGATCCTGTTCAACCAAACAAACATTTCTCTTGAATTATATTGTACGGAACTATCCCATTCATCTTCTACCATTTCATACAGATTCAACCTAGTACAAAGAGGAACATGAATGAAATGATCGAGCATCACAAAACTCTTTCTTAAATATATACGGAGTATAATGTTGCGGATTTATCAATATTTCTGGCGACTTTAGACTTACGGAAACGCTTAGCGCCGGGAGTCCGGCGCATCCGGACTCCCGCGCCGCGGCCCGGCCCGCGTGGGGCGTGAGGGGCATGAGGGAGAGATGAGATAGCTGCATGCACATGCAAGTGGGGCCCACGGGCATTTTATTTTTTTGGCGTCCATAATTTTTGACTAGGTGCTCCAATCCATAAACCGTTTGCGCCAACATGTTCCTCGTATTTTTACGAACAAAACAAGATATATTTTGCCATATAACTCTTCAAACTTATCTGGTGAAACTTGGGGTTCGTCTACTGAAACTTGAGTTTCGCCTAGTAAAACTTGGGTTTTATACTCGTAAAACTTTGCCGAACTGTCAAGTTTCATCAGGTTTCATCCAAGTTTTTTCAAGTTTCACCAAGTTTCATCAGGTCAATTCAAGTTTCATCAAGTTTCAACAGGTTTCATCCAAGTTTCATCAGGTTAAATCGAAGTTTCATCAGGTTTCATCAGAACACGGCCAAGTTTCATCAGAACACGACCAAGTTTCGGTAGTATAGATATAAGTTCCATGAGTGCCTTCTTCTAGTTCACAACAAAAAAATTGAAAAAAATAAAAAATTCAAAAAATTCAAAAAGTATTTAAAATGGGTTGCTGTTGATTTTAGAAGAATTATGAAATTTATTCCACGCATTTTGAACACTGTTTGAATTTTATACAAAAATCAGAATTTTAATTGGAAAATTGATCAACCGTGCTAGTTTATCTAGTCGCTGGCTGTACGTACGCGCGCTTGTGCTGGCCGCTGCGAGGAACGTCGGATCGGTGCGGTATGAATCATCCGATAGCCGTGGCTGGTCCGGACGGAGCGCCAGGCGTCGGACGTCCGACGCCTGGCGCTGCCCTTAGACTTAGCCAAAATCTGCCAACTGCGCTGCCATTCTCCAGTGCTAGCAAGCTAGGCCGTGATGTCGATGTCGCTGACGCGGGGTTAGCCCTCTAAATCTTATCATGTGTTCCTAAGTGCTCTTCAATCAAGCAACACGAAATTAAAAATGTTACACTTGCGGAATGAAAGCGTTGAAGGAGCTCCGCGGTTTTCTCCTCTCTTTTCTCAGAGCTGTACTCAAAACCACCATGTTTTCCGTTCTTGTCCAATTACTAGGTTTTGTTGCTCCTGTGCAAATTAGGCATTGGAAGTCCTTTCTACCTATTCTGCAAGAAATCAAGTTTTTCTACGTTTCAAAGAAACAGCATATCACCATTCTTCAAAAATAAATTTTAGTACTACACTGCGTCAAATAGAATAAAAAAATGGCAACGCTAGACAAAGACGAAGGAGGTAGACGGTGGTACAGGGAGGAACTCCCGACACCTATATAGAGGCCAACACTGGAGTGGGAGGTAGTGGCTACTGTAGAAAGGGCTAGGGTTGAAAAGCTAGGGTTACTAATTATGCAAAAAAAAAAAACCCCCCGAAGGCTAATATGATCAATGGTGTATAAAATCAACTAAAAATAATTATTTTCAGTAACAAAATTCAAATGTGAAGTAGACGGACCCCTGCCATAATGACATACTACAATGTTGTTCGGAACGGGAAAATTTTCCTGGATTCTTATGAATTGAGCTTTTCATTTCTATGATCCAAGCGTATATACCTTAATGCGAATTCTAGTGCCTAATAATCTTTAGTACTCCGTGTGCTACTAATTCCAGGCTTCCAGCAACAGATCAAGAGGCGAATTCGAACGTTTCAACGGAACCATAAGATATAAGTGCGGCGAATTGTGCGGCAACAACCAGCGCGGTATCATAGTCTCTTCGTGGATCATGAGGTGCATACTCAAATGGCTGGTCTTAGAAGGGACGATCACAATGGCATTTCTTAATTTGGGGGAACTTTGCATGTCAAACAAGGAGGACGCTTTCTTTTATCAGTGGTCAGATTTCAGGGGAACCACCGGGAACAGAAGGAGCTAGACAAGTCGTCCATGGTTAACAGCCTAAACGGGGCTGACGATTCTTGTTTGGCACTTAAGAGGGGTCAAACGCATTCGTGATTAGTGCTAGTTAATCAAATGCGCAAGTCCATGATCCGCTGTCATCATGTATGGGCGTATGGCAACACTCTTGGAATTATACTCGGCAAAAGGCCCAACATCCCGACCTTTTTAAGGTTGGAGCATGTGAAGCGTTCCCCCTTATTTTTTTACCCAAAATCTTACAAGTTGTTTGGAACTAGATTTTCACAGTAAAATTCAAATTCTTATGGCCCTCCAAAAGACGCTTTTGGGGTGACAAGAGTCACAATACAAAATGTGGCTTATAGTTTTTCTTTCAGTTAATGTGTATGTGCAATGTGGCATGGGTATTAAATCAACAAATCTTTCGCCATAAAAACGAACCGAAGGGATAGCATGTAGGCATGTAGTTGTTTTTAAGTGCATCCATAATAGATACTTCATAACATTGTAGATTTGGATAGAGTAGTCTAATGGAGAAAAAAAAATCTTTTATAGTGAAGGATAGAGTAAATAGCTAATAATAAAATGAAGTAGATGGATAGAGTGTGCGACGTGGATGCTCTAACCTGTGGTCCCAGCAGTGAGCATGAATATTCTCTGATTTGCTACAGCACCGGCAAATATTCCCCGGAGGATTTCGCCGGGGGAGAATGAAACCACCGGCAAGGAGATAAGGAGCACGTCTGATCTGGACGCACGACGGCGAGCCTGTGCTGTTTCTGCCAATTTCCTTCCATCGGCCTGTGAAAGGGGACACTTTTGCCGGTAGATTAAGGGGAAACAGCTGTGTACTGCAATGCACATTCCCAGGCAATCTTCTAGCCCAAGGCAAGCTCACATAGACCGTCTCAAACGTACACTCTTCAGAAACTTTTTTTTTTTTTTTTTTGCCGTTGAAGAAATTATGATCTCTTGAGATATTCTAACGAAATTTCTTTTGGTTTTTTTCAGAGAAAATTTCTTCAGCATTTCCTTTAAAAGGAAATTCTCTCTCCGTTTTCTTCGTAAATTTCTTTGAAAGAATGTTGTTGAAGATGGTAGCAAATAAAGGAAAAATACGAGGAAGGGAATGGAATGAAGGGAAAATAAGATTGTCTAAAAAGGAAAGGGAAGAATCGGCTCCAAGCCATCAGTCAAACCGCCGTTTGAAATTTGAGAAGAGGGTGGAAGAATGATCTCATATAAGAATAGCTTGCTGGGTTGTTGGATTGGATAAATAAACAAATGGTTCAAAATATTAAAGAGAATAATTTATAAATAAGTTAGTAAAATGTCCAATTCTCTGTTGTATGTCACTGCAAATGACTTCTCCCTTATTGTCATCGCATTTGCTTAATTATTGTCTATGCGTCATTGACGAAAACTCATTAAACATACTAAAAAGTTCTCAAGCAATAGTAATATTTTTTTATCAAATATGAAATACCTTTTGATCTATATTATATTGGTATGTTACAAAAAAAAATTGAATATACACATCAATTGTTTTTAACATAAAAAAAATAATCTCCAAAAAAAATAAAATAGTGTATCAAATTGCTGTATATGATGGCCACGTGATTTTAAAGAGAATTTTAATACATTATTTAAAAGATATAGTAATTTTTATCATTGGTACACATGGTAATGATCGAGCAAGTGTGATGACATTAAAAGGAGAAATCATTAAGTGATGCCACTCGTACCATTAGGCTCAAGCGCAACGGCACACAAGGTATAATCCCAAATAGTCTATATGTGTCTTACAAATTTGTTAAGGAAGCGTAGTCCCACAATTAGGGAGGTCGTAAGAGCTAGCATCCCTTGCTCTAGACCCAATGTAAGATTACAGGGAGATACACTGAATGATAAGTTGAACTTTGAGAGCTTTTCAAAATGTATACAAGAGGTGAAGTCAGTTCATTTCATCTGACTTGATTTCTTTTGAAGCTCTAGGAAACAACTTCCTAGGATAAAAGAAAGGCATGAACAACCTAAGGGGGTTGGTCTTCGGCTTATCTTATTTGCTGATTGTCATATAAGTTAAAATTTGATAGCTTTCCGATATAGCTTGGATAGCTTCATTTGACTCGGTTCTAAAATCTTTGAGACATGGTTTCAACATACAATCAATTCCAAGATGTAAAAATTAAAGAAATAAGATGAACCAAAGAGAACAATCCAGTAACAGGCCTATGAAAATGCAAGCTGGATTTTTTGAGACCGACTAAGCATTAATTGGCTGAATTATTGGAAAGAAACCAGTCATTGATCAATCCAATGACCCAGATATCTCTCTCAACCCTTTTGTACCCATACCCTTCAGCTAGTTCTCCCGACCCCCAAACTCCAATCCTCTCGGCCTCCTCGAATCCAGCCATCATCACCCTCCTCCCTGCCCCCTCCTTCCCCTCCCTCTCTAGCTACTCCATGCTGGCTTGTCCAACCTACAATTGTCGCCCCTTTGTTAAATCCCCACAGTCGTCGGCCCCGCCCACCACCCTTCGACCACTCGCAACTTCAGTTGCAGTGCCCCCACCTTACTACACCACTATGTTATTTTGCATTCCCGGCAGTTGCCTCTTAGCATCCTTTTTCCGCTCTTAAAAATGGTTTGGAACTATAGGCCTGGTCACCATTGAAGTCTAAACCGGTAGATAAGAAGCCTAGGAGATAATGATTCATGTAGAATTAAATGTACCATTGTAGCAAAGGACGCAATGAACTGTGCCTCGCCGTTGGAGTCGGCCACATGTGAGTAACGAAGGGGTGTTGGGTTGGGTGGCAGGTGGCCGAGATAGGCGATATCGTAGTGGAGCACTGGTGGCCAAGGAGGATGAGCAGCCAAGTCACCGGGATGCAGTAAGGAGGGGTGCCTCTTCTCCGGGTTGTCGGGTATGGGCGTCGGGTGGCTAGTCGATCGGGGTGCGCAGCTGAACCATGTCATGAGTAGGAGGCCGCACAGGGGATAAAAGCGGAGTGCGGCCATGTCGAGCGAAGGCCGAAGCGGGGTTGCAGCGGAGGCGGTCGCCGGCGTCGATCAGGGCTTGGGGTGCCAAAGTGGAGGCTTGGAGGCAGCGGGAAGAGGGGGGCGAGGGCAGATCCGCAAAGGCCAAGGGGTGGGTGACTGGGTAGCTGGGGTGCTAGGCTCCTGGCTCAAGAGGCAATGGCGCTACGACTAGACCATTTTTTATGAAATAAGTCTATTTTACGTATTTGAACTATTGACGAAGTACACTTAACCCTGCAAACTATAAAATGGTCCATTTCACATATCTTAACCATGAAAATCAAAGGAAACATTAACATATGATGGTTTCAAAGGTGGTTTTGCCATTTATAATTTGAAAAACTCTGTTGCACACTTTCGAATTATTTTTTTAAAATTGAATGAACCTTAAGACTGCAAAAGAATATTAAAAAATTCTTTCAATGAATTTTGAATGAAAAATATCTATTTGTTTATAATTTTCTTTTAAGTTTAGGAGGTTCGTTGGACTTATTTTATTTTTAAAAATAATTTGAGGTTGTAAAATGGCTTTAATTAAATTAGAAAATAGAAAAATCGTCTTTAAAACTACTATATATTAATGTTTGCTCTGATTTTCATATTTGAGATATGTGAAATGAATCATTTTATAGTTTGGAGGGTTAAGTGAATTTCGCCAATAGTTAAGATATGTAAAATAACTTTTTCTTTTTTTAATAGGTTTGGGCTTTATGCTCGGACATAGCTATAAACGAGGACTCAAAATAAAGATGGGGACCGAGGCAATACCAGCTCATAGGGTGGATCTGCTCCTGTGAACCATGCTCCGCATGCTTGACAATTGAGCGGTTTCACACGAGTATATATAGCGCAGTCGCCTATATATCCCCCCACATAGTAGGATCACCCATTCATCATCAGTTCATCACATCACACCCCTGCCCCTGCCTCTGCCTCGCCTTCTTGAGCTGCTACTGCATTCCATTTGCATCCTCGCTCTCGCAAACCCTGAGAAGATCGAGTCCTTGCATTGCTTGCGCATAGTGCAACTGCACGCTGCAGAAGCAATGGGTGGCAAGTTGTTGCTTGCCGCCGCCGCCGGGTCGCCTCCCCTGTCTCAGGTGGCCACCTCCGGCGCCCACAGCGAGGACTCCCCTTACTTCGCCGGCTGGAAGGCCTACGACGAGGACCCCTACGACGCCGCCACCAACCCCTCCGGCGTCATCCAGATGGGCCTCGCCGAGAACCAGTGCTCCTTCGACCTCCTGGAGGGGTACCTGCGGGAGCACCCGGAGGCGGCCGGCTGGGGCGGCGACGGCGCCGCTGGCGGCGGCGTGGCCTCATTCAGGGACAACGCCCTGTTCCAGGACTACCACGGCCTCCAGGCCTTCAGGAAGGCCATGGCGAGCTTCATGGAGAAGATCAGGGGCGGCCGGGCCACGTTCGACCCCGACCGCATCGTGCTCACCGCCGGCGCGACGGCGGCCAACGAGCTGCTCACCTTCATCCTCGCCAACCCCGGCGACGCCCTGCTCATCCCCACCCCGTACTACCCTGGGTACTGTTACATTGCCACAGTGCTCTACCGTTTACATTACTGGGAGCTTGAGCTCTGGGTTCTGACATCCATGGCGGCTCTGCTGGGTGAAGATTTGACAGGGACTTGAGGTGGAGGACGGGAGTGAACATCGTGCCGGTGCACTGCGACAGCTCGAACGGGTTCCAGGTCACCACCGCCGCGCTCGAGGCGGCGTACGACGAAGCGGCGGCTGCCGGGATGCGCCCCCGCGCCGTCCTGCTCACCAACCCCTCCAACCCGCTCGGCACGACGGTGAGGCGGCCGGCCCTCGAGGCCGTCCTCGACTTCGTCGTTCGCCGCAACATCCATCTCATCTCCGACGAGATCTACTCCGGCTCGGTGTTCGCCGCGCCGGAGCTCGTCAGCGTGGCGGAGCTCGTCGGCGACGGCGCCGCCGCGGACGTCGCGGGCCGCGTGCACATCGTGTACAGCCTCTCCAAGGACCTGGGGCTCCCGGGGTTCCGCGTCGGCGTCGTGTACTCGTACAACGACGCCGTGGTCACCGCGGCGCGGCGCATGTCCAGCTTCACGCTCGTGTCGTCGCAGACGCAGCGGGCGCTCGCCGCCATGCTCGCCGACGAGGAGTTCGCCGCCTGCTACATCTGCACCAACCGCGAGCGCCTCCGGGAGCGGCACGACCACGTCGTCGCCGGGCTGGCCCGCGCCGGCGTGCCGTGTCTCCGCAGCAATGCGGCGCTGTTTGTGTGGATGGACATGCGGCGGCTGCTCGCCGCCACCGGCGAGGCCACCGTCGCCGGCGAGCTCAGGCTGTGGGACCGGATGTTGCACAAGGTGAAGCTCAACATCTCGCCGGGCTCGTCGTGCCATTGCTCGGAGCCCGGCTGGTTCAGGGTGTGCTTCGCCAACATGAGCCTGGCCACGCTAGATGTTGCACTCGGCAGGATGAGCCGCTTCATGCACAGATGGAATAAGGAAACAAGTGCAGCACAGCAAGAACATCATTAGACACAAGTATAATTAAAGTACCATTTTTTGGGGGTAAAATTAATTACCCATGTCAATAAATTTAGGAAGTAAATGATCAGGCTTGGTGGGTTATTTCCCTCCTTTAATTTTATTCATGACAAGATAAATTTTGTACCAGGATTTGCATCTCGAATGGAGAGATGACATATACTCCCTCCGTTCTAATATATAGGGCGCATAAGTTTTTCTGAGTTGTCCCATAATATAAGGCGGCTTCCTATTATTTCCTTGGGAAAAACGAACAATTAACTCATAGTTAAGCTATTCACACTATAAAGTGCGTGTTTTTGCTAGCTTTAGCTATTAAAACTATTAATTAAGTGCATGGGAAGGAGATGCATGCTTCGAGTAACGAGATAATTAAAGATGATTTACTCTCTTAAACATCATTTATTGGTCTTGATGAAAAATTTTATACGCCCTATATTTTGGGACGAAGGGAGTATTGGCAAGTAGAATAGTGCTGGTGAAATTTAGTGGGTACGTAGTTTTCTCAAACTTCAAAGGATGTCGGTGAATGACTTATTATGGCACCGCTCACCGCTCATCACCACTAGAGCATTTTTAAGGCCATCCGTAGAAAAAAGGTGTAAATAAAATGTGCAGAGATAGAGTGTCTGCTGGAGGAAGAAATCAGATTATAGGGTAAAGTGTTATTTTTTTTTAAAGAAAAGGATAAAGTGTGCAGTGAATAGTGTGTTATAGAGTGTGTATTTAGAACTTTTGATAGAGATGCACTAAGTAGTAAAAATATATTTAAAATTTAGGTATTGGCTTTGAACATAATCCGTCTGTCTTTCGACCCTGCCGCATGTCCGCATCTGTAAATGGAGCGTGACCCAAGCATGCTACGAGACGGGCAGACGACTACACGTTAGTAAAACCATAAAATATAACATTGCAACTAAGCTTTCTTTCGAGTCCTAATTATTTTTCTTTATACGTAGAATGATTGAACTCTACACACCAAAACTCCAATAACTATTACTACTAATTAATTCCAGGTTTCTAACTAGAAGGTTCCAACAAAAAGAAAATAGTATGACTTCCAATGTCAACTCTTTGAGTTCTTAATTAACCTTATGTCAAACCAATTATATTAACCAGGATCCACATATGCGTGCTAGGATAACTAAATTTATTATGTTGAGATCATCACCTTGATGTAACTTTTAGAGATGCCAAACTGGCCAGCTTCCTTCTGCCTATACGTATACACCTGACAACGCGCGATATTTGTTGTATGCGTATATGAATATGAATTATGAACCGTTCCATCGCGGGGTCGAGTCGAGCAGGATACCAAAACCACACGGCTTCCCTTGTCTCTGTCTACAGTGCTGCAGCTATGTATGTTGTGCAACAGCAACTGTTACTAGCCTTTGGACCGAGGAGCTGCACTGTGCACGACTTGGTCAGAATTGTGCTAAAAGAATTTGGAGTGTGGCTGTACATTGCGCTAAAGCTAGCTATAGCTCCCAGAAAATTGTAGCCTCCCTCTATGCTGCGTGTGCAGCCTTCGTTTTTGGCACATTCTATGCGAAGCCAGGACCCAGGATACGGCCCAAGCACTCTCCACGTCTTCAATTTAAAATTGAAAAAAGTCCATTTTAGGTACCTAAACTATCACAGGTCCAACAAACCACCTAAACTATGATTTGATCTATTTTCCCCCCTGAACTTTCAAAACCAGCTCAAAACACATCACAATCCGATTTTGTTCAGTGGTTTTGCTGATGTGGCGCACGTAAGAGTGGTTTTGCTGATTTGGCGGCCATGTAAAGGTGGTTTTGCTAATTTGGCAGCCACGTATTTCTTTTAAGGGTAAATTACATGACAGAATATAGGGAAATAAGCAAGAAATACGGGTATGACAGGTGGGTCCCACCTGTCGGTCTCTCCCAACTGTTTCTTCTTCTTCCTCTCCTCTCTCTCTCTCTCCGGCCAAGGCAGGGAAGGAGCGGCGGGGCTCGGCCGGACCACGCCGGCGGCGTCAGGGATCGTGGTGGCGCAATGAACGCGATGGCGGCGGCGGCAGGGCGCAACGCCAAGTCTGGCGAGCAACGACGCTTAACTTCGCCATGGCCTTCAAATGACGACGAAACAGTGGAGGGGCGTCGCGGGTAGGAGAGGTGCTAGGGGGTAGGAGGAGAGAGCTCCAATTCCTTACCCTCGGCGACGAATCGGAGATGGCAGCGTGGCCGGAGAAGGCGTCGACGGCGAGGTGGTTTCCGGCGACGGTCGGCATGGAAAGTTGGGAAAAACGGAGAGGAGGAGGAGGCAGAGCTCAGAGACAAGCTCCCAGGGCTCGAGCTCCACGGAAATGGCGGCATGGGTGTCGTCTTCTTCGGCTCCGGCGACGTGGAGCGCGGTGAGATCCGCCGCCACACGAGCTCTTCCGCCGCACGCCTTGCCCCGCCGCCGCGCGAGCTCCTCTGCC
Organism: Raddia guianensis; assembly: GCA_036346415.1. Taxonomy (NCBI): domain Eukaryota; kingdom Viridiplantae; phylum Streptophyta; class Magnoliopsida; order Poales; family Poaceae; genus Raddia; species Raddia guianensis. Next base: position 35,922,375 of record CM070534.1, read on the forward strand.
ACCGAGAAGGTCGCCGCCGGGGAAGGCATCAACGGCGGGGTGAGAGAGAGAGAATGGAGAGAAAGAGAGGAGAGATAAAAGAAAATGGAAAAGAAAAGGAAAATAAATTAAAAGAAATACATGGCTGCCAAATCAGTAAAACCACCTTTACGTGGCCACCAAATCAGCAAAACCACCCTTACGTGACGCCACATCAGCAAAACCACCGAGCAAAACCATATTGTGATGTGTTTTGAGCCGGTTTTAAAAGTTCACGGAGAAAAAGTAGACCAAATCATAGTTTAGGTAGTTTGTTGGACCTTTATGATAGTTTGGGTATCTAAAATAGACTTTTTTCATTTAAATTTACAGAAATTTGGTGTACACCAAAAAATTTTAGAATGAATATATATAAGTTGTCCACTGGCCTCTCGGTTGATGGAATGGCTCACATGGCATTTATTTTTTTTTTCAATGATACCATGGTATTAATCTATTAATAATACATAACGCAGTTGCCGCCACGAAGCCGTCTCCGTCGCCACGTGGGCTCTTTGCCGGGCCGGCCGCCGCAGCCTGTTGATCGCTGCGTGGCGAGCAGATCCAGCCGTTGGTTTCTTTTCTCGGTATAAAATGATTTCGGCGGTCGGATAGCGAGGCGGTGGGCGGATTGCTCACTTGGTTAGCTCATTGCGCTCTCGCTTGGGAGCCCCGGTTTCGATTCCGCTGGCTCCGCATACGCCGAAATTTTCCCGCCCGTCTTTGCAGCGTAGCGCCACGCCGCTGCACCCTTTTTTTCCGTCGCTTTTTTGTTCGCGCGCCGCGCCCGCGACGGGCGTGTAACACGGCTAGTTGTCTACAACAATGATAGATAGCATAATTTTGTACAGGGCGTCGGCGCGCAGCAAAGCTTTATTCGCCCGTGGTGAAGAAACAACGATTTGTTACTCCAGTTTGTTATGATTTTAATCGTTAAGCAAGATCTAAACGATATTGGAGACACGATTTTAGAACGTGCGTGCTGTTTAAGCAGCCGCAAAACATAGTGCCACTGCAATTCCCAAGTGCAAAAGCCACCAAAGCTGCTCCGAGAATCATGAACCATGGGAGACAGAGACAGCACGTACACTTCTCCTCCAACACTGAGCGGCAGGGAGGCAGGAAAGGCCTGGGCCGTGAGCTCAGAAAAGACTAGGGGTCGTGGTCGAGGAGGGGACGGCAGCGAGTAGAGTTGCACACATGCTGTCACTTGGCAATGGCAGGCAGGCAGGCAGCCACATTTTCCGATTCTCTGATCGCCTGAAGAAAAAGAAGAAGAAGAAGAATACGGCTATTCGTATGTGTGCTCGCGCGATTGGCGATCGTCCAGCACGCCGCGCGCGCCATCGTACAAGCTTGTGTCATGCAGCTAGCTAGCGAGCATCTGCGTGCGCGCCAGGTTGGCGATGAGCGGCATCGATCCACAGCCCGGCCCTCTTTTCTTCTCTTCTCTTCTCCTTCCTTCCCTGTCCTCCCAACCACTGCAATGCCGCATGAACATGCGCGCCAATGTTGCATCGAGTAGTCGACCACTTCATTAATTAATTAGCAGTTTAGCACTAAGTGTCCAGTTTAGTGTCTGCGTAACAACGCGTTAATTAGCACATGCATTGATGCATGTCAGTGGCCAGGAGGGGGCAAGGAGCAGACATTCCTGTTGCAACCGGATCGCATCGGGGATACTGTTGGAGAAAGCACGAGCAAGGGATTAGTAGGGCACGGTTATGCATGCATGCATGTAAGGACAGACTGGGTGGACTGATTCCGACGTAACAGACAATTTCTATGAGTCATCAGTTACCCCCATTCATGCCATTTAAGGATACATAAAAGCAGAATTTTTTTTAAACTTTAAGCTAGATTTTACTCACATTAGAACACAAACGGGTTAGATCTTCTATTTTTATTTATTTTAATTAAGTAAAAGAAGTCCATTAATTTATTAAGATTGCTTTTATACCGGATATCAACACTCAATTTTCAGTGAAAGGTTGCATCGGAAAAAATTATTATTTATTTCAAGCTATTTTGGCTCTTTCTTAATCTTCAAAAATAAAAAAAAATATCTAATGAAATAAGGGACCGTGCATATCGGACGCCACAACACTCCATCCTTATTTATTGCTACTGCCCCTAACGGTGGTGGGCGCATGATTTTAAAAATGAGCGTACATGATTATAACAAAGTATGATCATGAAAAATTCTCAATGACAAAGAGTTGTATTCTAAAATTTATACTAAGAGGAAGGTTCTAACCTCTTCATCTGCAAAATCAAGGGTTTAGCCAGTTAGGGACCTATGGTTTGATTAATTGAGCTCGACGAGGAGAACATGAGAGGGTTTAAGGCAGGGATCTACCTGTGCCGTTGTGCAGTGGACAAGTACGTTCAGCGAGGCGACGAGCAAACAGTACTAGCGGATTGGCTGGACAGCAGCCGAGGCCGAGTGGCGAGCGGCCTGGCATGTGGCCCTAGACCTTGGTAGGGAGAGCGATGCGAAGGCGATAAGGCGGAGGGTGGAGGCAGAGTCGAGAGACTAAGGCCCTCTTTGATAACTTGTTTAGTTTTAGTTTAGTTTTTGTTGGGAAAATTTGACCACCTTTGAAAGTGGTATGAAAAGGCTAAATAAATTATTAAAAAAATTATTTTTAAGTTCTTTGAGAAAAATCCTACAAAGTTATAAAAAATTATTTTCAAAAAATAAAGTGAATGGTGTATATAAAAATAACAAAAGTTGCAATCCCAACAAAAACTAAACTAAAACAAGCCATCAAAGAGGCCCTAAGTTTGGATTTGGTCAATTTTCTTTGTATTTTTTAGTCGTAAATAAAATTACTTGCATATAGGAAAGTTGTCGGTGCAATAAATACCAGGGTGTGAAGAGTCCTGAGAAGACTAGGCGGGCCCCACGCATCAGACGGGCGATCAGGCCCAGTAGCGTGGCGAACCCTCGGCGCTCGAGCGGGCCGACGCGCGTCGAGGGCGATTAGGCCTAAGCGCGGCGAGGCCCCTCGAAGACCAAAGCGAGGCCCCACACGCCAGCGGGCGATCGTTCCCAGCGTGTGGCGAGCCCATCAGCGCGCCGGGCGAGGGCCCCACGCACCAGGCGGGCGCGTGGGCGAGCCCCTCGGCGCGCGTAGGGCCCCCCACTGTCAAGCGGGGCCCACATGGCAGGGAGCGTTGCGGAAGGAGTCTTCTGGGCGAAGGCTCTCCACCACGAAGACGAGCGCATTGTCGCGACATCACGCGGGATAGACAACCAAGAGATGATTACCGCTCTGATGACCCTCGCAGTCTGGCGAGCGGTACATCCACCGTGGCGCAACGGAATTGACCGGCAGAGAGAAGATTTGCTTAAGATAGCCGCCCGCGTTAGGAGGAGCAGGCTGGGCCCCACCCGCAGACTCACTGGCGTGACTGTGCGGGTCAGAGGCCACTTGCGAAGCACGCGAGGGCGGCGCCAGCAGCGGCGTAGGCGCGCAAGCGACGTTGCCTCTCTCTGTCGTGTCTTGTCGATTATCCGAGAGTATTGTATCGCTTACCCCTCGCTCTCTCCGTCGGTTCGAGGCTTATATAAAAGGGAAGGAGAGAGAGGGGAGGGGGCACGTTGGGTACGTGCACTTTGAACACACAGTTCACAAGCATTCTGTAACCACATTCCATTCAACCACAACTAGAAGAGCGAAGGCTCAGCAGGAGTAGGACTGTTACCCGCAAGGGGGTCCGAACCTGGGTAATCCCCGTGTGTTGCTCCTTGCTGCGTCCACCGCTCAATCGAACCGAGCACGGCTGATCGGCTAGTAGGATAGAAATCTGACTAGGGGTGTGATCCGCAGTGGTTGAGCGGAGAACACGCCGTCAGTGGCGCGCCAGGTAGGGGAGCGCTAGCATCAGTTCTTGCTCTTCGACTTTGTCAATAGCGGATCAGCAGTCCGCGATGGACCAGGAGGCGGCCGCTAGAGCCGCAACCCGCGTCGGCAGCGGCAATGGCGGTGGATCACCGGCGGCGATCGCCCGCCCAAACTAAGCGGCGCTGGCCTTGGAGGAGTGCACTCAAAGACGTAACCTCCATGCGGCGAGGCCTCGCTGACAACCCACCGGTGTCGGTGACTCCGGACTCTCCGGCTCCGTGGATCGCCGCTTTAGCCCGCTACGCTGACGCCGCCAGCGGCGGTGGTGCAAGTTTCGGGCGCGGAGCCGGCGTTCCGCTTCCTCGATTCTTTCTTGCCCCAAGCTCCTCTTGCAGATCTTCCGCGGGAAAGCGGGGCAGATGACGAGAGCAGCGACTCCTCTGGGGTTCGCCAGCAAAGCGTCAGTGAGCGGGATCTCCGGTCCCACTTTGAGGATCGCCATCTACGACAAGGAGAAGGCCTGCGCGACAAGCTCCGCAGGCGGCACGACCGGTCTTGCGATCGCGCCGATCTGCCGCCCGTGGGGACCAAGAGGGTTCAGCGCGACGCCGCCTCCGTCGAGGAGGAGGTGCCTCTTGGCGCCGTCCGGACGGCGGGCACAATGAAGCCTGAGGCGATCCAGAGCAGAGGCTCGAAGTCGGCCACCGCGCCTTTTCAAAGGAGTCGCCGCGTCCGATGGCGGAGAGGTTCCGCCCACCCCATCGAGAAGTATGACGGCTCCACCAACCCCGACGAATTCTTGCAGATCTACACTACGGTGATGCACGGCCGAGGATCGGGAAGGTTACGCGAACTACTTCCCGCAGCCCTCACCGGCGAGCCCGCTCTTGGCTCATGAACCTGCCCCGGAGTCCGTGGGGTCGTGGAAGGAGCTCTCGGAGCTCTTCATCACCAACTTCCAGGGCACGTTTAAGCAGCCCGGAGTCGAGGATGACCTCCACAACGTGGAAGCGAGAAGAAGGAGAGTCATTGTAGCGACTACATCCGGCGCTTCAGTCAGGTCCGCAATACCATCCCTAACATCTCCATCGACGCCGTTGTCACGGCATTCAGGAGAGGCGCCCGAGACCTTAGGGTCAAGGAGAAGATGGCCACCCGCAAGATCGAAACGACGGAAGAGCTTTTCACCTTGGCGCTGAAGTCGCCCTCCAGCGAGAGCTCGCTTCCCCCCGCACGGGCGGGGCAATTGCTGGCGGCGGCCGGACCTCGAAAATCCCGGCAAGGACAAGAAGAAGCGCAAGGCGGCCGAGACTGGCAGGTCATGGCCGCCGAGCGCTGATGACGACGACGACAAAGACGGCGGCCACGCGCGGCGAGCGCGCGCGGCAAAAAAAAGGAGGAGGTCATGGTGGAGGCGCGCGGCGGCGGCGGCAGAACGGTCCTCGCAGGTCAGGCGACCGCCGTGATCACGGCGACCTCCGCGCCACGACGACGGGCGAGACCGCCGTCCCGCGAGTGGAGCGGGGCTTATCGTCCCATTCACCGCATCAGCCCCACGACTTGGCGGTGCCATGTCGCCAACAAGTTGGTGGAAGCAAAGCCCACGTCCAGCGGCGGCGGCGTCCGGCGGCAAGGGTAAGGAAACGGCTTCGCGTGGTTTCCAACAAAGCGGAGCGCGATGTTGCCGTCATCCACGGCGGATCGCCACCTATCCGCCCCACGCTAGCTTTAAGCGTGCGATGAGGAGGTGTCTTGCGCCGCGCTCAGCTTTAGGTCAGCTAAGCGTTGGCGTGGTCGGAGCGGTGATCACGTTCGGTCGGGCCGATCACCCACCCGATCTGCCGCCTCGGACATCTCCCGATCGTGGTTGCGCCCACGGTCCGGAATGTAAAGTCTGGGCGGTGCTTTGGTAGACGAGGGAGTTCCTCAACCTCCGTCCGCCGGGTCGCCAAGGCGCCCGAGATCCAAAGCAGCAGAGTCCACCAGCGCTCCGTTCTTGATATCGCCGGGTGAGACCGCCTCAGCCAGGCGTGTCGACCTCCGTAACGCTTGAGGTTCAGACAACTTCCGCACCGAGATGCTTGAGTTCGAGGTGGCGGACTTCGACCTCCCCTACAACGCCATACTGGGTCGGCCGGCGCTGACCAAGTTCATGGCGTCTTGCCACTAGGCGTACATGGTGGTGAAGATCCCGGGCCAGCCGGCCCCATCGTCCTGAAAGTGGACCGCCCGGAGGCGCTCCGCTGCGACAAGGACGCTCTCGCTTTGGCGGGGCAATCGGCGCCCAGAAGACCGAGGCTTCGACTCTGGGAGCTCCTCCGACGAAGACCCGTGTCTCCCCAGGTTCGTCCGTGGAGGTTAAGGCGGTCTCCCTGAGTGAGTCAGACCCGGCGAAGACCGTTCGGGTGGGCGCCTCTCTCAGCGCCAAATAGGAAGGCGCGCTCGTCTCCTTCCTCCAGTCTAACGCAGACACGTTTGCATGGCAACCGTCCGACATGGCTGGGGTCCCCAGGAAGGTGATTGAGCACAAATTGGCGACGTTCCCCGGCGCGCGACCGGTCATGCAAAAGGTCCGGAAGCAATCGGTGGAGCGCCAGGAAGTTATCCGCCAGGAGGTGGACAAGCTCTTAAGGGCGGGGGTCGTTCGCAGCGCCGCCATCCTGGTGGCTTACGAACCCGTCCTCGTCAAGAAATCCAACAGGCGGTGGAGGATGTCGCGTGGACTTCACCGACCAAGCAGGCGTGCGTCTGGATCCGTACCAGCGCCCGCATTGATCTCATTGTCGATTCCACGGCGGGTGCGGCGATTATGCTTTAAGCGGATGCGCATCCGGATACCACCAGATTAGCATGACCGAAGAAGATGAAGACAAGACCGCCTTCGTGACGCCCATGGGCATCTACTGCTACACAAGGATGGCGTTGGATCAAGAATGCAGCCCAACCTATCAAAGGGCCATGCACATCGCTCATCGCCCTCAAATAGGGCGAAACCTGGAGGTGTACGTCGACGACTTGGTGGTGAAGTCCAAGAAGGCGGAGGAATTGATCGGTGACCTAGAAGAAACCTTCGCCAACTTGAGGAAGTACTGCATCAAGCTCAACCCCGAGAATGTGTATACGCCCGTTCCGTCAGACAAGCGCTGGGCTTCTCGTCTCCCGTAGGGGGATTGAGGCGAACCCGACAAGATCGCGGCGATCGAAAACATGAAGCCCCGACGCTGCTTCGCAGATCTGATGCTTGGTGGGTCGCTTGACCTCTCTGAGCCGCTTTATAGCTCGCCTAGGGGATAAAAGTCTCCCACTACTCAAGCTCCTGAAGAAGACCAACCATTCGAGTGGGCGGCGGAGGCGCAGGAGGCGTTCGACGGTCAAGAAGTATCGACTTCCCGCCCGTCTTTGGTCGCCTGACCCGGCGAGCGCTGATTCTTTATGTCATGGCGAACCCCTGTAGTCAAGACGGTCTTTGGTGGCGGAAAGAGAAGGTGTTCAGCGCCCCATTTACTACATCAGCAAAGTCCTCCACGACGCTGAAACAAGGTACTCGCAGCACCAGAAGATGCTCTACGCCGTGCTGACGGTGTCCCGGAAGCTGCGTCACTATTTCCAGGGGCGAGAAATCACCGTACTGACCAAGTACCCCTTGCGGGAGATCCTCTTCAACCGCGAGGCGATGGGCCGCATCGCCAAGTGGGCCATGGAGCTGGTAGAATTCGACCTCAAATTCGCTCCTCGAACGGCCATCAAAGGGCAAGCTCTGGCGGAGTTCGTCAGCGAGTGGACTCCGGCGGACGCAGAAGCTGAAGACGTCCCAGTACCCTCGCCGTGGACTCTATTCTTCGACGGTTCGTTCGACTTGAGGGGCCGAGGCGGTGTGTCGCTCGTGTCTCCCACCGCGACATTGTCCGGCACTGGTGGCGCTGGAGTTCAGCGCTACCAACAACGCCGCTGAGTACGAAGAAGTCGCCGCCGGGCTCGGTGGCTTCAACCCTGGGCATCCGGCGGCTGCAAGTCAAGGGCGACTCTCTCCTGGTCATCAACCAGGCGAGAAAGAATTTCACCTGCTCGGATCCCGTCATGGAGGCCTACCTGGCGGAGGTGCGCCGGTTGGAGCGGCATTTCGAGGGTTTGGGCTTCGCGCACGTCCCTCGCCGCGACAACTATATGGCGGATGAACTGTCCCAGATCGCCTCGTCAAGGGCGCCTGTTCCGGCTGGGGTTTTTGAAGAAAGACTCACGCGGCCGTCCATCGCAGCCCCCAATCCTGGCGGGGACGACGCTTTCCCTGACGCAGCTCCCACATCTGGAGGAGACGTCACCAATCCTGCCACAGCTCCCCGGTTGGAGGGAGGAGGCGGAAGAACTACTGAGACGGTTGAGGCGGAAATGCCAGGCTAGGCAAAGTACGTCGGCGACAATGCTAACGTCGTCACGCTCGTCCGGGAAGGTCAGTGGATGGATCAGATCGTAGCCTACCTGCGGGACGGAGTGATCCCAGCGATGACGCTGCGTCGGTGAGAAGATAGCGCGCAAGGCCAGCGCCACGCCTCGGTAGGTGGGGACCAGACGTCGAGCGCAAATGGAGTTCTACTGAAGTGCGTCACTCGGGAAGCGAGGAGTGCAATCCTCTCTGAGATCCATGGAGGCATGTGCGGGAGCCACTCGGGAAGCCGGGCGTTGGTCGGGAAAGCTTTCCGCCACGGCTTCTATTGGCCTATCGCCTCCGTGATGCCTTCGAGCCGGTGAGGAGATGCGGCGTGCGCTTTCATGCTAAGCGATCCACCGACCGCCCAGCGCCAAAACTATTCCGCTCTCTGGCCGTTCGCGATGCAGGGCCGACATCTGGACCTGCTTCGCGGACAACCGGAGGTTACACACATCTGTTCGTCGCCATCGACAAGTTCACCAAGTGCGTGGAGGCATCGCCTGTCTCGGCGATCACGTCCGCTGCTGCCATAAAGTTTATGAAGAGCATCTTCGTCCGGTTCGGCGTCGCCAACAGGATCATCACCGACAATGGCGCGCAGTTCAAGAGAGCCGATTTCCAAGACTGGTGCGAAGAGCTGGGTACCAAGCTATGCTTCGCCTCCGTTGCACATCCGAAGAGCAATGGGCAAGTGGAGCGGGCAAATGCGGAAGTACTCAGAGGGCTCAAGACAAGGGCTTTCGACCGTCTGGAGAAGCGCGGCAAGCGCTGGGCGGAAGAAGTCCCCACCATATAGTGGGCACTGCGGACAACTCCCAACAGGGCCACCGGCGAGACCCCTTTCTTCCTGGTGTATGGCTCAGAAGCGGTGCTCCCATCAGAGCTCGCCTTTGGGTCCTCAAGGGTGGCGGCGTTCAGTGAAGATGAGACCACGACCGGTGTCGATGATGAGTAAATCTCTGGAGGAGATCGAGATGTAAGCGGCGATCCGAGCCGCCAGGTATCAGCAGGCGTTGCGCCGTTATCAAGCAAGACGGGTGTGTGAGAGAACACTGGTAGTGGGCGACCTCGTCCTGCGCAAAATCCAAGCTCAGGCTGGGCGCAACAAACTGTCTCCCCTGTGAGAGAGCCCCTTCAAGGTGGTCTCAGTCTCCCGTCCAGGCTCAGTCAGGCTCGATTCGAGGACGGTCGGGAGTTGGCGAACACTTGGAACGTCGAGCAGCTGAGGAAGTTCTACCCGTAGGTAGCTAATCCAAGAGCTTTTTTGGCCTTCCTTTGGAGCCGAGCGGCGAGGTCTTCATCCTTCCGCGCTTGTCTCGGGGGCTGCATTGTACAAAGCCATCTTCAATAAAAAGATAAGTTCTGTCTCTCTGTGGGCATCTGTTCTTTTTCGCCTTAAAGTCTGTTAGAAAACATTCTGTTGAAAGCTGGTAGCGAAAAAGTATTTAAGGTTGATGGCCCCTTAGTTGCAAGAGCAAACGCTTAAGCTTGCGGCTGGGCGAGACCAGGCGGACGGAAGACGGGTTCTAGCCTGGTGTGTCGGCTCGGTCTGGGCAATGCGCCAACGGCGGCACCGGCGTCTAGACCACTTCCGAAAGCTAAGCTCTCGCCACGTAACGCTTAAGGTCGGTTCGCCAAGAGGTCATAAGGGTTGAAGTAACCAGATGCCTAGGGAAAAAGCGCTCACTTCCAACAGAACGTTCTGTCTAAAACTTGTGGCGATCAGTTGCGTAGCCTCAAAAAGTCTGTTAGAAAGCATTCTGTTGAAAGCTGGTAGCGAAAAAGTACTTAAAACTGATGGGCCCTTAGTTGTAAGGGCGAACACTTAAACTTGCGGCTGGGCGAGGCGAGGCGGACGGAAGGCGGGTTCTAGCCTGGTGTGTCGGCTCGGTCTGGGCAATGCGCCAACGGCCGCACCGGCATCTAGACCACTTCCGAAAGCTAAACTCTCGCCACGTAACGCTTAAGGTCGGTTCGCCAAGAGGCCATAAGGGTTGAAGTAACCAGATGCTTAAGGAAAAAGCGCTCACTTTCAATAGAACGCTCTATCTAAAACTTTTTGCGTTCGGGTACCCCAGTTCTTTTCACAAATAAAAGTTTGCGCGAAGTTTAATCGAGACTCACGACAAAGAGCAAAAGTTTGCATTAACAGGGTTTGTACAGGAAAATAAAAAGAAGATGAGGGAGTCAATCTACTCCTCGTCTTCATCTTCCTCGCCCTCTGCCGGCGCAGCGCCGCCCATCATAGAGACGTGGTTGGCGGCGGCGTCAACCCGCGACTGCTCAAACCGGTCCAGCTGGCGCGAAGGCTCCCCGGTGGCGGCGTTGAGGTCGAACGCGGCGTTTTGGGCAAGGCAGTTGCCCAAAACGAACCGCGCTGCTTCGAGAGCGCCGTGGCGACCATCTTCGATCGCCCGCGCCCGCATCACCACCGGGAGATCGCGCAAGGTCTCGGCGGCGCGCCCCACGGCCCCAAAGATATCACAGCGCGCGATCTCCTCCAATGGAGAGTACAAAATAACGCCAGTGGGTGCAGGGCGTCCCTAAAAGTTGTGGTAGGCGCCGCGCAACATGTCGGCGAGACCAAGACGCTTCGAGTGCTCGCGAAGGTCTTGATAGCTTTGGTGGCGAGCGGCGGCGCTTGCGCCGCCGCCTTCGCTGCCGTCTCCCTCGCGGCGACCTCCGCTCCAGCTCTTCGCCGCGGCTTCGCCGACGGTCCGCGACGCAGCGATCAAGGCGCCTTCTGTCTGCCAGTGTGGGCGAGGGCGTCTCGAAGGCGCCCGACGAGCGCGGACATCGGCGCCTGGCGTTAGCGTCGGCTGCGGCATCGGCGAAGGATCTTCCGCCTCGTCTCCGACGCGATCTCTGCGGCGAGAGGCCTCGCCTCCGTCGAAGGAGCAGCGTCGAAGCCGAAATTTGGCGGTCGCGCGGATGGAGCTTGAGGCCCGGCGTCGCTCTATCCAATGAAGATAAGCGTAAGGGGGTTCGTATGCGAAAACATGCGACATGCTAACCCTAACGTAAAGTGTACGTGAGTGCGAGTAAGCCAACCTGAAGCGGTGCGCTTAAGCGAAAAGGCCGAAGGGGTAGCGTCGAGCCGCTGGTCGCGAAGCGCGCGCGCCGTCCTGATTGGCGCCGTCGGGCGAACATTGCGCGAAGTCTGAAGCGCCGCGCAACGGCGGCGGCCGGCGCGTCAGCGGCGAAGGCCGCCTTGAGAGCGTCAGCGCAGAGAGCAGAAGAAATCGGCGCAGCGGCGCTAGTCCCAAAGAGTCGCCAGCGCTCGCCCGGGCGGGCGAGCGGCGGCGGCAGCGGGCCCCACCGAGGGGCCGAGGAGGCGGCAGGAGCTCAGATCGGAGGGGCGAGCTCTCTTTGGGCTCCCCTCTCCCTCCTCGTCGTCGTCAGCAAGGATGAGGCGGCGCTTCCCGAGAGCGCGGTCGGAGTCGGCCGCCACGCCGGAAGCTTTGGCGGCCGCTGGAGGCGGTTCGCGGATCTGCAGTGGTCCCCGGGCCACTTGGACCGCAGGACCAGATACCTCCATGGGGGGTAGCCCGCGCAAGTACTGGTTGCGCTTCCATGGATCCTAGTCGCAGAGGGGGCGGATGGTCTCCGGCAAGGAGATATCGCCGATGGGCGCGGTCAAGAGCCCCGCCAGCCACTGCCGAAGCACGTTCTCCGGCACGTTCCCTGCGGCTGGGCGCAAGAGAGAAGAAGAGGCCGTAAATCACAAGGAGTCAAAGGGAAAGACATTCCCAAAAAGACAAGACTGAAGAAACATTTACCTCCGGGGACAAGGCGGACTCCATCGTCGTCGCCATAGTACTGCCAGGCGGGGCGAACCCTCATGCGGAGCGGGCAGAGGCGGCGCCGCAAGAAATCCGCCACAACGTGGGTTCCGTGAGCCCGTTCTTGGCGCGAGCTCGCCGATCGCCCATCATCTCCTCGGCCCGCCGAAGTCGTCGGCGAGACCCCGGTGGCAAGGGATTCCGCAGACCCTCGGGAGGTCAAGGTCGTCGCGGCTACCGGAGTCCTCCACGTCTGACCATTAGCGGTGCCGATCCTTCCAGCTGACTTGACCGTGACCGGAGGAAGGCGGCGGCGCGGCGGAGCGTGAAGTAGCAGCTTCACGGCCCGCCGAAAGCAACCGCATGCGCGTGAAGAGCCGCCGCCAGAGCCGGAGGTTTGGCATCGCCCCCACGAACATCTCGCAGAGGTGGGCGAAGATGGTCGAGGCCACGATAGAATTGGGGAAGGTCGTCGCTGGATCTCGTAGAAGGCGAGCACCGCCAGAAGAACTCCGTACGGCGGGGCGAGCCCCGCCAAAGACGCCAAGTGAAGGTCACAATCTCCCGTCGCGGGGCTTGGCACTATGGTGCCGCCGCGAACCGGACGGAGGTGGCGCACGAACCCTCGAGCCGCGTCGCCACATCCTCGCCGGCAATGAGAGCGAAAAAGCAGCCCAGACGGTGGCGCGTCCCGCGCGACCCTTTCTCGCGTTTGGGCGCCATGGAAAACGGTAGAGGAGTTGGCGAAAAAAGAAGGCTCTGTGGCAGCGGCGAAGAAGGTGAAGGACAGTTTGAGGACTTAGCGTGCGGAAGGATTAGCCGCGCGCCAGTGGAAATATTTATAAGCAAAGCGCGAGAAAGCGACGGTTTGATTCCGACCCCACGCCGCCATCATTGCCCCGCGTTTGATTTCCGCAAAAGCGGCGTGGTTCCCAAGGAAGATCGTCGCAGTGGAGAATCAGCGTCTGGCACGCCGCGAAGGTAGGCCCCCACGATTCGCCTCCGCCGCTGAAGAAACGGAAAAAGTGTCGGTCTGACGGTTCGCGTATCACGGTGGACCCGGGGCTCTTGTTGGTGCAATAAATACCGAGTGTGAAGAGTCCCGAGAAGACCAGACGGCCCCACGCGTCGGCGGGCGATCGAGCCCAGCCACGTGGCGAGCCCCCGGCGCCCAGTCGGCCCAGCGTCAGCGGGCGAGTAGGCCCAATGCGCGTGGCGAGCCCCTCGGCGCCCAAAGCGGGCTCACAAGCATCGGTGGGCGAAAGGTGCCCAGCCAGCTGGCGAGCCCTCGAAGACGGCGAGGGCCCCACACGTCGGTGGGCGATCGGGCCCAGCGTGTGGGCGAGCCCATCACTTCGCCGGCGAGGGCCCCACGCACCAGCGGGCGCGCTGGCGAGCCCTCGGCGCTGTAAGGGCCCCTCATCAGCGAGGGCCCACATGGCGAGGCGTTGCGGAAGGAGTCTTCGGGCGAAGGCTCTCCACGCTCTGAAGGACGAGCATTTAATGCGACATCACGCGGATAGACAACAAGAGATGATTACCGCTATAGTGACCCTCGCAGTCTGGTATCCATCGTGGCGCAGCCGAATTGACCGGCAGAGAGAAGGTTTGCTTAAGATAGCCGCCGCGTCGGGAGGAGCAGTGGGCCCCACCCGCACTCACCGCGTGTTGATCTTGGGTCGAGGCCACTTGTGAAGCATGCGAGACGAGCGGCGCCCATGCGCGAGGCGGCAACACGTTGCCTCTCTGTCGTGTCTTGTCGATTATCTTGAGAGTACTTTATCGCCTACCCTCGGCTCTCTCGTCGGTTCGAGGCTTGTATAAAAGGGAGGAGAGAGAGGGAAGGGGGCACGTTGGGTACGTGCACTTTGAACACACAGTTCACAAGCATTCTGTAACCACATTCCATTCAACCACAACCAGAAGAGCGAAGGCTCAGCAGGAGTAGGATCTGCATCTGCAAGGGGTCCGAACCTAGGTAATCCCCGTGTGTTGCTCCTTGCTGCGTCCACCGCTCAATCGAACCGAGCACGGCTGATCGGCTAGCAGGATAGAAATCTGACTAGGGGTGTGATCCGCAGTGGTTGAGCGGAGAACACGCCGTCAAAAGTCTTTTAAAGGGGAGAATAGGGCAACTCACCACCGTGAATTTATATATGAATACCTCATATTTTATGGATTTGATTAATATTTCTTTGTACTTTCTAGTCGTAAATAAAACTATTTGTATCTAGAAAACTCTTCTTGCAAAAAAAATGGAAACCCCCATGGATTTGATCAGTTTTTCTTTGCATTTTTTATTCATAAATAAAATTATTTGCATCTAAAACTCTTCTTTTTTAAAATTTTTGGACAGGGCACGGTCCTTGCTTTGCTCTGTAGATGAAAGAAGGAAAAAAGTGGCAGCATATTTAGGAAACTATATCATTCAACTTCAAAACCTATAAGAAAGAAAGGATATTTATTGAAATTTAAGTAAAAACTATTAGAATGGTTAAAAAAAATTCATCGATCATCTTTAGTATTTTCGCTAGCTCTTTCAAATCTACAAAGCGAGAAGCGATAAACAACAGCATCATCATCATCGGTAGCTTTTCTGGTTTATTCTTTCTCCACATAAATCATCGTCCATGAGATTTGACTAATATGTTTTCAGTTTTCATATTGTCATCGCTGAAAAACATCCCTCAATATATAGTGGGGCCTCCAGAAATGTGGCCCCGGCCCATATTACGTACTTCCACGGGAATCACATGCATTGATAGCTTGGCCTCCAGAAATGCTGGTTGATGACGAGCAAGCTAGCCTTGCATATATGCCATGTCCATGGCCATGGGCGATGGAGATTATGATAGTTTGGCACTGTTTACACGCATACGTTGACACACTTTGGCCCTCTTCGATGCTCTGTTAGTTCTCGTTCGGTTCAGTTTGCTGGACCTGAAAAAAACACTGTGCGCATTAAATATCTAGACACAAGAAAGCAGCATTCGTACTGTGCGTACGCGGAACCAAAACCAGACAGAACGGGAATAAACAGAGCATCGAAGAGGGCCTTTGTCAACCTTGAACATAATGGTTCTGGCAAAAGGATGGCGCACAGATGGAGGGAGAAACTGAATTTTTTTTTTGCGAGTATTGACTATTGAGTATTTCTAGTCGTGACAACTCAAAATGGTTGCAATCACCGTAGCCTGATTTGGGAAGAAGGAAATTAATTTTGTGCCAGTCCGACACAGCTGAGATTGAATGACTTTCACATGCACCGTTCATGATGGCTCTCGGAAAAGGACCAGCTGGTTTTTCGGACGAGTTCATCTCGAAAATAGGATAAAAAACAGATTAATAAAGAAAATTTGTGCCAATCCTATAGACGATCTAAACTATTGCGCACACTTATAATTATCAACATTTTTCTATTTTTAATAAATGGGACAAAGGGCCGGTCTCTACATCGTAAACAATCTTAAACATGAAGCACGCTGATACTAGAGATTTAATCTAGGTGGGAGGAAATGAACAATCCCGCTCCCACCACTAGGATGCGAGTATATCCAAAACCACTTGTACAATGAGATCCTGCCACCCCACAACCACATGATTTGCTTTAAGATACACATGTTCATGAGAAGCTCGTCCCGGCCCAGCCATGCCCAAAAAAGCCCGACCGCCAGGCCAGGTTGGGCCAGGCTCAGGCCCTAGAAAATCGCAAAAGAAGCCGTGGACAGGTCAGGCTTTCGAGCTTTGGGCTGGGCTTGAGATTGAATTTGAGGCCTGGTGCGTCGGGCTGGGCCAGGCTCGGGCCTGGTCTTGCAGGACCGGGCTTTTCCAAGCCAGACCCGAAGACCGGCCCATCCCGAGGTTTGATCAGGTCTACTTTAAAATTCATGTTGATTGGTTTCCTTTCCCCCTTCACATTTCGCAGAAAAAACCCCTCGAAGTCCTTCAAAGTACAACCATATCCATCAACCATTTCTTCCTTCTTTCCTTCCTCTTCCTCTGATCTCTCCCCCTTCTTCACTAGCCGAAACATGCCACAGGTCACCTCTGACCTCACCTCTCTTTGATCGGGCCTACCATGCCCCTAGCGCACCTTGCCTCAGTCGTCCACAAGCATGGCAAGTGAAGCTTCAGCTACCACGCCACTGTGTCGCTTTGTTTGGTTGTTGGGTTATGGAGGAGGAGGGGTGGGGTTTGGTGTTGTGGCATTGTCGTGGTTGATGCGGGTGAGGATGGAGAAGCCGACCCAGACCATTGGTGGAGGACTATACGGAGGAGAGAATGAGAGGGGTAGAAGGATGAAGAAATGTTGAGTGAAAATTTGATTGGTTCGAGGGATTTTTCTGCAAAATGTGAAGACGGACATGGGAGATCAACAAATAGATCTCGAACACACCATAGGTTGGGAGCATAAAGGATATTCTTGTCCCGTGAAAAAATTGAACCCTTAATAGCTTTCTTTCATTAAAGTATTACGGTGGTTAGAGCATCCCCAGCTCATCCTGTAAACTACTGTGCAGCGATTCAATTCACTACAAGAAAAGAGATTATCTATGACGAAAATGTCTTGACGATGTCAACTTCTGTCATGGAAAACTAGTTTTTTGTGACGATTTTGTTTTAGTCGTCATAACAAGCATGACGTGCCGATTTGCCCTGTTTTTTAGTGATGAAAGTTGAAATTTTGTCATTACAAAACATACAAATCGTCATTGAAAATCATACATCATATTTGTAGCGGTTACATGTGGTTCCAGGTTCAATATCCTAATATTTTAAGTTTTTATTACTATAAACCTTTCTGGGTTCGATCTCCTAACATTTTAAGTTCTTATCACTATAAACAAGGTTACGTCCTCCTAACAATTTAATTTTTTTCTCACTTTTAATCCACAATATTGATTGAAATTTGTTGGACAATATCTGCTATTAAACTTTAAAAATTTTGAAAGTGATTATGGAAAAAAAATATTTGAAATTTAAAACTTTAAATATGATTATGTTACTTGCAATCTAAAAATACTTTTTAACATCAATTAGTTGCATGAGTATTTTATTTTAAGGAAAAAAATGAAATTAGTAACCGGCGGATACCCGATCCGAATCTTCAAAGTGTGAAAACAAATATGGTCGGATTCGGATAGTATCCGATATTTTTCTGTCAAATTTGAAGCGAATATGGTATGGATGGAATGTGACTGATTCGGATACCCGCACAATAGATAAAATCGAATATCCGTATGAATTGCGGGGAATTTACCCACAGACCGATAACAAATTGGGCCCAGTCGGCGAGCCCACCTGTCTGTACTGTGTAATAAAGGCCCCCCACCCGCCCACCCATCATCTCCCACACCACCCTAGCCGCCACCCTGCCTCCCCCTGCCGACCCCCCACGGGCCGCCACCGCCACCGCCTCCCTCCGGCCGGCCGCCTTCGCCCCCGCTGGCCGCCCCGACGTCGCCTCCCCGGAGCCACCCCGCTGGCCGCCTCCCCGCCAGCCGGCGCGGGCCGCCTCCACCTCCGCCTCCCTCCGCCGACCGCCTCCGCCCCCGCTGGCCGCCCCGACGTCCCCGTCCCGGTGAGCCGCGACTCCTCCCCATGGTCATCTCCCTGTGCCCAATCTCCATCCCAGCAGTGGCCGCCGCCGTGCTCATCCGTCAGCTAGTCCGTCCTCGTCCTCGGCGGCGCTGGCGGCGTCGGCTCCCTTGCAATCCAGGTCAGCTTCAGCTCATTTAAAACCTGCATTGCAATTTGCAAAGCCTGAATCTCTCTCGTCCAGCTCCTGGCTCCCATCGTGGTGTTAGTTTCTTGTGCAATGTTGTGGTCTGCTTCAGCTTACCTGAAGATTTGTTTCGTTCCTGACTCGATTGTGGTGGCACTACTGTGAACTCGTGAACAGGTGATGTGCTGGCTGTGAGCCTGTGAGCAAATGCCAAATAAATAAATCTCTCTGTGTGGCTTGAACTTGTGAAGTGTCGGTTGTGAACTGTGAAAGTGTGAAGTGTATCTCTCTATTATTTACTTATTTGTAGCTATGTTATTTAGTATTTGACTATTTGTAATGAGCACTAGCTCTTCTGTTGACATGTTGATTCATAGCAGGTAGTGGACAGGTTGTAGTCTTCTCTGAATTTATGTATCTACCTTCATTTAATTTAACAAGGGAGCTCTTCATGCATGGGAGCTCTTTATGATCAAAAGCATAATTTATTTTCATGGTTCTTCTCTGAATATCTCCTCTGATTTGCAGGTGGTGTAGTTCGGCAATCAAGCTGTAGAACCAAATACTGCAGCAGTACCAAATACTTACATATTTGTTTAGGTGATGCTCACTCAAAGGGAATTGTCACTTCTTCTTTTCAGTCAGGATAGCTTTGCATTGTGTTTTTCATTATTATGTTCATTTTGTTCATGCTCAAAGGCAAACGAGCGATCCGATGATGCACAATATTGTTTAGGAACTGTTAACCTTTTCCTCGGAAGCTCTTTCTTATCCATGGATTGGTAATCATCTAGGGGACTGTATGTACACATAGCACTGCATTTTGGCTTTCATGTAGGGAACAGTACACATGACACTGCAATTTGCCAGTGATGGTTCACTGTAGAAAATAGTGTTACACTACCTGAATACCATATTCAATGTCTTATTTCTTTACTTATTCAGTGATAATTTAGTGTAAGGATAAAAAAATAGCTTAGGCACTACTGTATGATTCACAAATTTGCTGGAGCATACTTATTTTCATCTTCTACGGTTGATAAACTTATACCTATTTTCTTATTTATTTGCTGGTTGTGTAACAGTCCAATGATTTATAGATTTCTAACTTCAGTTAGTGGTTAGCATGGTTGTATCCTCTTGCATTTATTATATGAGTGAGAGATATCTCTCTCACAATTCCTTTTGTGAATTTGCAGATTGTTGTTTGGCCATCTACATGTTGAGGATCACCATATTATCTCTTGGAGGCATTACAAGAAATGAACCTTAGTAGTGCCTATTAAGCGATATCCAATATTGTAAAGTTTATGAAATTGATGAACACCATCAGTGAATATATAGGATAGCATGTTATATGTGTTGGATTAGACTTTGTAATGTTAAGCTCCTTTTTCTATAAAAATAAATTGTAAATTTGTGATGAAAATTGTGTGAGCTATACATCATGGAAAATAGTGTCAAATGTAATTCTGTAATGATAAATTGAGAGCTAATTGGATGAAAAGGCTAAAAAAAGATTGGGCCAAAATAATGGGCTGATATTGGACCAGCATAAAAAAAACTAAAAACTAAATTATGGGCATAAATAAATTATGGGCTCTATTCAAGTTACAAAAAATGGATTGGGCCATGAATAATGGGTTCCTGTTGGGTTTGCATAAATGGCTAAAAAATTAAAAATAAATCATGGCTGCGATGACACGTCACCCGCCACGTTGGATGATGACATGGCACCAAGCATTCTGGCCTTGCATTTTATGACGATATACTTCATGACAAAGTTACCATTCGTCATAGAAAACTTATTTACTATGACGAAAAATAGTCATTTCGTCATCAAAACAAATATATGACGCTAATACTATGATAACTGAATTTTCGTCATAAGATCGTCATAAAACATCTACTATGACAATTTTTTGACTTTGCATGACGAACTTCAACCGTCAATAAAAACCACTTCTCTTGTAGTGATTTCTTTCCGCCTAGGCCACACAGCGCACTGTTCTCTGCCTGTAATTTGAATTTTTCGCATGAACTGTATTTTGCCGGCCAGTCTGATTGGGGCTCTGCTGCTCATGCTCTTACCAAGGTTGTGTAGCTAGTTCACTTATAAGCACCAGCTAAGCAACTTTAGGTACTTCGTGTGCATCAATTCTAGTGTTTTACTTGCGACCTTTTAAAGGTTATGCACTTATGCTTAAATATTTTGAGACCTAGTTTTGTTGGCATATATATACCAATTAATCAAATCAAATACTTTACCGTTTAATCAACTGATCAATCTCCTAACTAACGGTGCCACGTAGGATCCATATATGCATCGGAAGCTGTCAGCCATAACACCTCCTGTTGCACATGTCGGATTAACAACGGGAATTAATTAATCGTATCTTCCACACGGTTCTCCACTTCTCCTAAATGATCTCAGGCGCCAGCATGCGCGTGCATATGCAAGCACCTTTGATAAGACGGCGGACAAATGAATAGAACTAATATCATGGTGTACGTCCTCCTCGCTCCACTGATAGACGGGAGCAAATTTTGACAGGAGCTGCGTTGACATTGGCAGGATAAAGCCTCATATTATAGCATGATTAAACTTGAAGCAAGCTTCAGCTAGCTGCATGCACACCCTCGCAAAGTCAACCGCTCAGACAAACCGCACTGTCGATCTCACCTGCAACGGTGGCCGCCTCCGGATGGATAATTAAAGGGTTTGACTTTGACTTGCAGTTTATATCGATCGGCATTGCTCACTCCACGAGTAGTTAATCCGATTACTGATTCTAATTTCTAAACCAAGCTAGCAGCTGCTCAGCTAGGTCAGATGATGGCGACAGAGGTATAGGCCAGGAAGAAGAAGCTGCTCTTGGGGTGTGACCTCATCATCTCCTGCATTCCGTGGGCTCGCCATCCCAGTTTTGGTTTCAGCTCAGCAAGATCGGCGGCGGGGACTATTCTTCGTGGAGATTCCATTTGGAGAAGCCAGAGGAGGGAGATAGGTGTGTTAAAAAATATCTTAATTATATAGATTATCTATGGAGATAGGTGTGTTAAAAGTATCTTAAATATCTAAATTATTCGTCATCGCCATCCGCATCCGTATCCATATCCGTACGTATATCCATCATCAATATCCGTGCGTGGAGTAATTATTTGAATTATCTGACATATAAGTATAATATGAGTATGTGTTTCTGTCATCTGAAATGCTATTTTATATGCTCTATTTGCGAGAATAGTCAAATTAGCTGGATGAATATTTATAATGTAATGTGAATTCACATTTTTAAGTGAAATAATATATTACAATCTTATTAATATTTGTGCTCTAATCTAAGAATATCCGAATCCGATCCATATTCATCTTATAGGTAGGGATGCAAGTGGATTGTTTCACGGGTACCCGCGAAACCGCTTGTTTCACTAAAATACGCTAAGCATTGTACTTATAGGTACAGATACATATTTTAAGAGCAAACCAAATAATCTTCGTTACACAACAATAAATGTTAGGGAGAAGCTATGTCTTGTGCGTCCATATGCCATCCAATGTGGTCATG
Organism: Raddia guianensis; assembly: GCA_036346415.1. Taxonomy (NCBI): domain Eukaryota; kingdom Viridiplantae; phylum Streptophyta; class Magnoliopsida; order Poales; family Poaceae; genus Raddia; species Raddia guianensis. The sequence goes on from CM070534.1 coordinate 35,943,746, forward strand.
AGCAGCGCGCTGCCATTTCCTGTCGCACGGTGCGTCAAAAGCTCCCACCCAATTTTTTCCCACAGTCACGCTTCATGTGAACTTGATGTTGTCTGCGTTGTGACTCTTTTTTTCTCTCTCTCTCACCTTCTCTCCCAATGCAACTCAATAGCACACGCTACTCCGTTTCTCTCTCTCTCGACGCATTCCCACAGCATACTTGAGAAGGTCCTCATGCAAACCTCATCGGTGTTGTGTTGCCTTCCATCTCTCCCTTCATCTATCTCCCTCCTACCTTTGTCTCAGAGACATTCTTTACAACCTTCTCTCCCTCCTGCCTTTGTCTCAGAGACATTCTTTACAACCTTCTCATGGAGGGAGTTGGACTTTTCCCGATGAGCTTTTGAAGGCCGGATTCAGCGAGCATGATGTCGGAGCTTGTCGAATTTAGAGAAGAAGAGGGCCAGGAGAAAGCACATCCTTATTTTTCACATGAAACCTCATCAGTATACGTGTAAAATTTTGTTTTTTTTTTTGCCTGTTGAACTTTGTATTTGTTCTTGTGAACATTTCTTATTTGCGTCGAGAGGTTCATCCTCATTTTCACATGGAACCCTAGTAATGTACATGTTAAACTTGGTGTTTGCCTATTGAAACTTATTTTTGTTCTCACAAAACTTTTTTTTTGCACAGAGTGAATTTATTTTTTATCAATAGTGAACATGCGGTTTCATTAGTACACGGTCTTTCGTCAAGTTTCATTAGAACATTGTGTATTTGCTGGTACATTTCTATATTTCATTAATACTTAGCTAAATTTCATTGCACTCTTAAGGTTCATCACCACTTACGAAAGTGTCAATGGCCTTCCTTCAAGTTTTATTAGTAGTTTCATCAAGTTGAGCAGTTATCTTTCGAGATTCATCAGGTTTCGTCATGTCTCATATGTATATTTGTCAGGATTCACTAGTATATTTCTTAATGTTCCATGCTAACGTCAGCATGATGCCATGTGTCCGATTATATGGCTCCTATCGGGTGTTCGATTTGAGACGCTCGCCTAAAAATTATAAGGCAAACATAACCAATTAGTCTTATTGGTAAGAACCACGAACTCCTAAAAAATACAGAGAGCATGGTCTTGCTATTTGCTAGCCCCAAAAAACTTGTATAGTATATGCAATACCTTAGCATCTATTCATGTAAAAGGGTGTTACAAGAATTTGAACACTGATGTCGAAGATAAGCTTCCAAAAGGTCGGGAAACATGTACTCTTCTACACCAATTTCTGATAAAACATAAGATGAAATCTAGAATTCGTGCATTCGGTTCTTCACGCATCCAACTCAAAGAACTGTCAAAAAACATAAATAAAGGCTATGCTTACCATCCTTACAGGAATTTGGCTCTTTTATCAGGTGATGGCGATGTTTTGATGAGTAGATCCGATCTATATGTCACAACGACGTCAGTGCTAGATCTAACACAACGACGTCATTGCTAGATCTAACACCGAGGGTCCAATCTTGCATGACCACCACATCGAAGACACTGCTATCATAGCCCGTCGAAGATAACGAACATCGCGTTGGATCCTCGACGAGAAAAAAAAAATTAATTTAGACCTTGAACCACTATTATTTCTAACTGCGCTTGCCACAAATCCAACATCCTCCTCACACTGATCGTCTAGAAGCCGGCGAGAGAATGACGGGCAAATCTATGATGGCATCTCCTGCGACGACTCTTGGAAAACCCTACATCCCTCGGCATGGATACTAGATACAGATATGTTTTTTCCAGAAAACTAGATACACATGTGTTGTTTAACCTGAATCCGATCTGTTGACTCCCGTAGCAACTCATTGGGGATGGTCGTAGACGGCTGAAGACGATGAACCACCTCTCTCCAGCGCGCGCGCGCCGCAGTGTGTATCAGCCAGACGGCAAAGTAGTTTGTATGCCTTGCTCAGTTGAATAACAAATCTTGTGGCCTAGTTCCAGAGTGGACCCTTACTAATTGATAGTTTCAGGTTTTACCCTGAAATGGAAGCCCATCATTAGGCCCAGCGCAAGAGCAAAGCGAATGGTCTGGATGGTATGCCCGGGAATTTGCTGAACGTCATTTTACTTGTTTTGAAAAAAAGTATACTTTGCGCCAAAGTACGGTTTCACTCTCTCAACTCTAAAATCAGACGTCCAATCATCCTGTGCTATTGATATTAGACACAATACACCCCTTATCCAAAACAACCCCGGTTTGGGATGATGTGGCTTATAATCAGCTTAGTTTTCTAGAAAAATAAATTCTAAACAACTCAAAAAAATGGTAGAAAATCGTAGAAGGCCTAGAAAAAAATAAACATATCTAAGAAATCAAGAAAATGTATAGAATAAAAATATATAATAAAATATAATATTTATGTGTATAATTATATGCAAGAAATATTTTGACTAATAGTGTCTTTTATTGTTTAAATAAATAAAGTATTTAGTAAAATTTTGTTTGGCTTCTAAAAAAACGGGATTTAGCTTTTAGAATGATGGAGAAATTAATAATAATGTAAGGATGGTATTTTTATCTTTGAATTTATTTTTTTAATTACAATTAAAATGTAAAAGTCACTTTGAATTTGAATTAAAAAATTCAAATCGAAAAGGTGATAGTTGAGAAGAACAAAGTGATAGTTGAGAAGAACAAAGTGGGCCTTTTCCCACTTCTTTTTTAGGCAAGCCCGGTTTAGAGGCCGAGCATCCATGCTCCGCTGTGAGAAATCGTTACCCGCTAAATTTATACTTTTATAGCAACTCCTAATTAACACTTTAACTATATTTTCTCAACACCTTAGACTTGCACATGTTAGTATCGTTCTCTTCAAAACCGTTAGTTTACTTCTAAGAAAATCAAAGTTAGTTCTTTATATTAAAAATTGATTTCTGAATGTTTTAGCTCTATAATATTCTTGAAAGTTGAATATCTTTTCTAGAGATAGAGGGGGTGAGGTGACGCACGTATCCTCACATTAAGAAAACCGCACGTGCGATGACATCTTAGCATTTAAAGGAACTCTAATAAAACCAGTGTTCGTCTAGTCGGCCGATTAGCACGACTAGTCGGCGACTAGTCGCTAGTCGGTGGCAATCCGCACTGATTAGGACCTAGTCGGTGGATTAGTCGGTCAAATCGCCTAGTCGGTCAAAGTCCATCAAAATCAGACTAGTCGGTGCTAGTCGGTCGGTTCAAGTCGGCGACTAGTCATTTAGTCGGGCCGACTAGGATAATGAAAAGGTGGGTACACAGTCACACACTAGTTACTAGTACACTAATAGTCTAATACACTTATACACTGTAGACCAAAGTAGGGTTAGACAGCAGCCGGTGGCCGTGCTCCCTCGCCACGCCTCCCTCTGTCTCTCTCAAGCGCCGCCGCCTCCCTCTTCCACCCTCCAGCGACGACGCCACCCTGCAGCGATGTCTTATGTGTGTCAGTGCGTGACTTGTATTATTATTTTATGTATTTATATTATGCTTATTTGTATTAATATTTCTTACTAGCCATATTGGAGTCTCCGACTAGTCGCCGACTAGTCGGCCTAGTCGCTAGTCACTAGGTAACCGACTGACTAGCGACTAGCGACTAGGTGAACACTGAATAAAACAAAGTTCAAGTTGGATGGTTAATTGAGATTCATTGTGAGTTTACAAGGCAACAACGTAATTTTCACATAAGAAAATACAAATCTATCGTTTAGATTATGAGCGAGACAGTTGTACGCCTTAAGATGATCAGTATCATGCAATGCGACGCGTCGTGACAGTCACCATGTAGTTTATATACTTTCAAAAAAAAAATTTGTTAAAGGTGTTTTTTTATAAAGGAAGATTAAATTGCTTTTAAGAACAAAACATCGAGTTGATACAAAGTCTTAAAATTCTCCCGGCCTCTGCATAACAAGATGCACACAGCCAAACAAGGATAGAAACAAACACACTCTAGTGACTATCGATCCTTATACTAGAACGTCACCCATGTGCTTGAGAAAAAATTAAAGGCCTTGGCCACCTGCTTCAAACGGTGCAAAGAATCCATAATTGTAGATCGTAGCTCCTGCTTCTGAAGCACAACCCAAGTACGAAGCCGATGAGTAATATTGAAGATAACCTGCAAAGGAGACAAGGTAAATTTCTTTTGAAAAACTAAGTCATTTCTATTTAACCAGAGCGACCAAACAGTGGTAGCTGCTGCTAGTAGGGCAAGGTTTCTAATTTCCTTGTTAAAACCAACTAGCCAATTCCCAAACATATTAGAGACACTAGAGGGTTTAGAGATTCTGAAAGCCAACTGAATTAAGCTCCAAACCAAACGAGCAAAACGGCAATAAAAAAACAAGTGCCTAATTGTCTCGTCTTTGTGACAAAAGCAACAAGTTTTGCTACATTGCCAATTGCGTTTAGCTAGATTATCTTTAGTCAAAACTACCCCCTACGAAGATACCATAAAAAGATTTTAACTTTTAGCGGGGCTTTCAATTTCGACAAGCGTTTGTTTACATTGGGAACATCACAGTTAATCAAAGCTTGGTAGATAGATTTCACCGAGAACTGTCCATTTTGGTGCAAGTTCCGGTGAAACTTATCCCTATCCTGACTTCTACGCATTGCGATGTGTGGTGTTGTGAACAACCGTGCGGATGGCAACAGAGACTAACACATGATATACTTTGGTCATACACACACTAGTTATTTTGAGAGGTTGAATCAAATAAGATGAGTTTATTATAACGGATGATATGGCGGGAAATTTTATTGAAGCTAGTGGATTTATGGTACAGTGAGTAATTATGTGAAGTATGACATGACCCGTCACTTATTATAAGAGAACGAGCAAGGTGGCCCACGCATTTGCGCGCTAGATTTGTTTCGGCGTATAGAGTTTATCTCTAACTCATAATCTGTCTCTAATATATCGGATCAAATTTAGAGTTTATCTCTAATATATTATATTATCATTAGTATTTAATCCGAATTTATAATATTTTCTTTTAATCTAAGCCGCATAGATCTTTTATTTTTTATTTATTTATGTGAGAATTATTTTGATTAATTTAGGCCGTTATAATTTGATCCCATCGTTGATTGAACGACTGAAATAATCATATTATATCAACTTTAGTATTTAATCCAAATTTCTAATATTTTTCTTTCAATCTAAGCCGTTATAATCCGGCCCCACGAAAATCTGTGGCATAGATCTTTTTTTTCTTGATTTATGTGAGAATTTATTTGATTGATATTGGCAATTATAATTTGGTCCCACCATTTTATCAAAGAGTTAAAAGCATACATGCCACTGTAGAGTCTTCTTTAGACAGAAATGCCATCGTAGAGACTCTAATAGCACAGACGCCATTATAGATAGCAACAATGAGCTCAGATGCCATTATCTGAGCTGAGACGGAATTTTGAACGAAATACACAAAACAATACCGTTGGACGCCCATTGCATCTACAGCCACCGACGACGGCGCGGGCCACCACCCACTACGCCCATCATTTTTTTTATTTATTTGATGTTTTTTAATTCGAGTGCCACATCATAGTCCACATGGACAAAACAACCCACATGTTCGGTTCACATGGCAAAATCACCCATAAAACCATCCACAGGGGGTTATTTGCACCGGTTTAAATCTTTCGGGGAACAAAATACCTAGTTTTGAAGTTAGGGGGTTATGTGCGCTTGACTCAATACTTCAGGGGGGGTAAATAAACTCTTTCCTTTAATCTAAGCCGCATAGATCTTTTATTTTTTATTGATTTATGTGAGGATTTATTTGATTAATCTAGGTCGTTATAATTTTGTCCCACCGTTGATCGAACGGCTAAAATAATCATATTATATCAACTTTAGTATTTAATCCAAATTTCTAATATTTCTTTTAATCTAAGCCACTATAATCCGACCCCAAGAAAATCAGCTGCATAGATATTTTTTTCTTGATTTATGTGACAATTTATTTGATTGATATACGTCGTTATAATTTGGTCACACCGTTGATCAAACATCTTAAATAATCTGGGTGATGTGTACTAACGTGGTGGCTCCATTTTCCTCTACTTTAATATTGGTGGCCCGCGCATTTGCGCTCCTAGATTTGTTTCGGCATATAGAGCTTATCTCTTACTCATAATCTATCTTTAATATATCGGATCAGATTTAGAGTTTATCTCTAATATATTATATTATCTTTAGTATTTAATCCAAATTTATAATATGTTCTTTTAATCTAAGCCGCATAGATCTTTTATTTTTTATTTATTTATGTGAGAATTATTTTGATTAATTTAGGCCGTTATAATTTGATCCCATCGTTGATTGAACGACTGAAATAATCATATTATATCAACTTTAGTATTTAATCCAAATTTCTAATATTTTTCTTTCAATCTAAGCCGTTATAATCCATTACACTAAAATCTGTGGCATAGATCTTTTTTTTTTCTTGATTTATGTGAGAATTTATTTGATTGATATTGGCAATTATAATTTGGTCCCACCATTTTATCAAAGGGTTAAAAGCATACATGCCACTGTAGAGTCTTCTTTGAACAGAAATACCATCGTAGAGACTCTAATAGCACAGACGCCATTATAGAGAGCAACAATGAGCTCAGATGCCATTATCTGAGCTGAGACGGAATTTTGAACGAAATACACAAAACAATACTGTATGAAATACGATCTGACATGTGGGTCCCACACGTCACTCTCTCCTCATCTTCTTCCTCCCTTCTCTCTCTCTCTCTCTTCTTTTCCCTCTCTCTCGATCTGATCTTCCTCCACTTTCGCGGGGCGGCCCTGGCGTACCCGCCCCCCTCGTCCATCCAAGACCGCCTCCCTTCCCCCGCCGCCGTCCTCGTCGTCCCGCTCTCCCTCTACGCCGCCGCTTCCTTCTTCCCAACAAGACTACCCCGCCCACTCGCCCCGCCCGGTCTTCCCCACGCCGCCCCGTCCTCTCCGCGCACCACTCTCGCTCCTCCATCGCCTCTGCCTCATCGTCCTCGCTCTCCTCCACCGCCGCCGCCCGCAAGGCGCCGCCTCCGCTACGTCGTCGGCGGGGAGCTCGCCGAGGTGAGGTCCCATGATGCGAGCACATCGTCGCCGGCGCCGCCGCTCAGCAAGCTCGCATGAGCCACCGCCGACGCCAACAACCTCGCGAGCCGCCGCCGCCTCCTCGGACGGCAGCCTCCGCTGCCGCCAGCCTCGCTGCAGTTGCCGCCGCCGCCTCGGCTTGCTCTGCTCCGAGGCGCTTTGGAGAAGAAGGGGAAGGGCTCGCCGGAGGGAGGAGCCTTGGAGAGAGAGAGAGAGAGAGAGAGAGAGAGAGAGAGAGAAGAGGGCAGGAACCCGTGGAGAGAGAGAGGAGGAGGAAGAAGGTGAGAGGGGATGACAGGTGGGCCTTGCTTGTCAAGCCGTATTTCATCGTATTGTTTTGTGTATTTCGTTCAAAATTCCGTCTCAGCTCAGATAATGGCATCTAAGCTCATTGTTGCTGTCTATAATGACGTCTGCGCTATAGAGTATCTTTGATGGCATTCCTGTCCAAAGAGGACTCTATAGTGGCATGTATGATTTTAACCCTTTATCAAATGGTTGAAATAATCTAAGTAATGCGAACTAACATGGTGGCTCTGTTTTTCCCTACTTTAGTAGATAGGTGGATTTTAAAAGTAGAGATTAGTATTTCAAAAAAAAAATGTTTAGTTTTCTTTAGTCATTTTTTATCGTACATTTGTTTCTTCGTACTCTTAAAAGCAAATCAAATAAATCAAGACGGATAGCTTTTGGAAGCGTTTTGAACCCTCAAAGTTTAGCCTAGCATTCATTATTTCATTTCGATCATAAGCCGCCTAGCTGAAGCACCTCAAATTGCAGTTAACAAAACCATAGGGGGAAAAAAATCTACGCACAGTTAACACTGTCACATTATTTTCCAGACGGGCCCTGGCAGGGCGACAAGATTCTATCCTGAGAGGATCGACTACTTGTGACTGGTCACATACATGATCAGACAAGAAAGAAACGAATGGTCGACCAGGCCATCGGCGTCACGTCGTGTGCCTTTCATGCAGCTGATATTACTACGAGAGCATCTTTCGCAGCAAACCAACCACTAGTAATAAAAATATTGTTGATTTTATTTTAAAAGGTAATTCTACTGCTATCGAGCTGATAAAATCAAATAGATAATAGAACAAGAGTAAATAAAATACTACCAAACCGATATAATCAACCATCGAAGGATGCTAAAATAAAATCTAGGCAAGCCTATACCCCACGTCCGCCATATATTGGATTCGCATGCTAGCTAGTAGCACGCCAAATATTGAGCACGCCTTTTGATATAAATCAAAATTTTCAATACATGGCGTAGTTCATCGTATATGTATAGATTTCTCTAGTTGGAAACTGTTTTTGTATTTAAAACCATTTCAAATAATATTCATTGTAATTTACTTTTGTCGTTTTCTTACACTAGGATCGCTTTTCGATCTATTTAAAACCGAATGGAGAGAAGAATATACCATTAAAAAAAGAAAAAAATGCAAGTGAATGCTGCCCGAGTGGAGAATCAAACCTAGCTACCTCCCAACCTGACCAACCGAGCGAAGCACAGAGACATCGATCCTTGTATTTCTTCCTAAAGTTTGACCCTCTTTGATTCGCAGTTACCATCTTGATTGATTTAGGTTGAACAATTCGTCATGTTTTACAAACCATTCCGTATAACATTTTTACAATATTTTACCACATTTTAACGACTCATGAGAGATGCTCCGGAACAGAAAGAGGCGGTGTCGTACGTACGGCAGCCTACGTGTCGGATGGGCCATCGCCACTGGGCTGCAGCAGGGGACAGTGGAGCTACTGTCGTGGAGCAGTGGCGGTAGCTGCACCTGCCAGCGCGCGCGAGCGATCGCCTCCTCGCATCGCGAGGCTGTCGGTGGATCCGTCAATTGGTCCTTCTCGCTGGAGCGGCAGGGCGAGAGCTACTGTTACTGTAGCATGCAATCCGCAGCAACAACACATTGAACATGCAGTTCAGAGCAACAACACACTGGTTGCAACAGCTTGCCATTATTGGTTAATTGGCAGGCATGATCGACTATTGAATTATTGGTTCGTCCATGGTATACATAAGGCGTTTTTTCCATATAAATTTGAAACAGGGCCTTAATTTGTAGTTCTATGACGAGGATGATAAGAAGTTATTTGGGGCTTTTTGCTTCTAAGAAAAGTGTTGTAAAAGCTGCCTGTTTGTTTGGGTTTCTAGCTTCTAAGGGGTGGAAGCTGGCTAGAAGCTCAAATAAATAGAGCCTAAGGTGGGTACATGCATAGATGTGCTTGCAGGCCGGGCCGATTTGTGCGGCTCTAGATTTTGCTAATTAACATCTTTTTGCTCAAAAAATGATTTTGCTAACATTAGATTATGTGCATCTTAAAGGGGGTACTTTTGTCGAGGACCACACCTGATCTAACCACTCCACATTTCCTATTGTTTAACACAACTTTGGCCCTATTCTTTTCAGCTTATCAGCTTAACAGCTTAATAGTTAATGATTTCTTTATGGAGAAAGGCACACACTTTAGATTTTGGAGTCCTTTTTTTTTTTGCTGTAACGAAGGTTTGTCCTAGTACTTTAAAAAACAAGTCAAATGAGATGGATCAAAATCTCGAGTCTATCTGAAAGAGTTTCCAAAGTTCAGCTATTTCAGCCGTTTAGAACAGCCTCAAAAGAACTCGGTCTTTGGATGAGGAACTAGGAGCTGGATGACCTGTAGATATAACTCTCCATCTAATGAATATAGTTCGTCCAATTTTTTTAAAAACAACAAATACACACACGACTAGTGAGTCATAATCCTAGTAGACTTTGGACATCTGAATATGATTGGAACGATTTGAGTTAGCACACTGTTGTTTGTTTGACAAAAGAACGCCAAGGCCCACGGCCCACAGCCAGCATCATCCACACACCACGCGCAAAGCAACCTAAAATGCTGATGAGGATGGGCATTCCTCGGTTGATCACCTCCACGGGATAGCTTCGTCGTGACAAGATCATTTCATTCCCTTTCTTTCACCACGTCGAGTCGTCGACGACATGTTTTTCTCTTTTTCCCTGCTCTGCCTCGTGCTCCACGCACCTCTCTCATAGCCCTTCCGTCTTCACCACTATCCGCGGTCGGTGGCATGTGTCAATTAACCCTTTATTAACTGATTACTCGCGTGCCGCGCTGGCTAATCCATTTCAACGTGGAGTTTAATTGTCTGCTTTGAAAAAAATTGGTTTGCCTAATTTGTCTACATATGGCACGTAGGAAACTAGGAATAGAATGATTAGTACGATAAAAATATGGAATCTTTAAGATCTCCCTCCATGTGCCATGGATTCAGCTGTCATTTAGCTTAATTATCGCCGGTGGAACGTGCTGCCACGTCCGGTAGTTTGCCACGGATGCCTCTCGATCTCTAGTTTTCTAGCCGCAATGTGCATGCCTGGTACAACGCCAGGTAAAAAAAAACGCAAGGGCACAACGTGTTCGCATACCTAAGTATAATTAATTTGCATACATAAATCTTTCATATGAATTCTGAGGCGGTAAACACGTTGCAAATATGCCAATGCTGATTTTTTTTTTCTCGGCAAAAAACAAGCTAGGCCACGTGAGCCATGCAAAAAAAAAATGCTTCGAATCCACGATAATCAACGATATAGTTTTTTCAATTAATGTGATATTTTTTAGTGTTTTGGAATTAGTGAATGCAGTGACTTTGTTTAACTATGTTCGATCACCTCCGTTTCAAAATAAATGATGTTTTAGCTTTATCCTAAGTCAAAACTTTTCTATTTTTGACCATCAATTTCTAGAAATTCGAATAGTTTAATACCATGTAAATTACTCCCTCCGTTTTTTTTTGTTTGACGCTTTTGACTTTTTGGTACGTCTTTGACCATTCGTCTTATTCAAAAATTTTGTGCAAAGATGTAAAAAAAATAAGACATATTTAAAGTACCTCTATTGATAAAACAAATCACAACAAAATAAATGATATTTACAAAAATAATTTGAATAAGACGAATGGTCAAAGGCGTGTCAAAAAGTCAAAGGCGTCAAACAAAAAAAAAGGAGGTAGTATATATTATGAAAGTATTTCTCATGGTAAATCTAAAAACATAGATCTTATGGTGTTAAACTACATAAATTCTTATAAATTGATGGTAAAAGATAGAAATGTTTGACTTAGTATAAAATTAAAACATCATTTATTTTGGCACGGAGGGAGTAATACAGTACTAATAGATTTAAAATAAATTTTACAATCAGGAATACTAATGAACGGTATACTGTTGCAAAGGTATATAACTGTTTTACGTGGTGTGTTCATGTGATTCTTGCCTTGTTTTTATTAGCATTTCATATGTGTTTGTTTAATGTGTGTTTCATGTGTTTCACATGATATTACTATGGTACTCTTCTGTTCTTTTTTGTTTGACGCGTTTAACTTTTGAACATGCCTTTGACCATTCATATTATTAAAAAATTTAGTGCAAACATGCAAAAAAAAAAGAGAGTCATGCTTAAAGTTCATTTATTGATAAAACAAATCACAACAAAATAAACGATATTTACATAGATTTTTTTAATAAGACGAATGGTCAAACCCATATCCAAAAGTTAAAAACATATAAAACAAAAAAGAACGAAAAGAGTATTTAATATAAAACACTTGTACTCCCTCCGTTTTTTTTATTTGACGCCTTTGACTTTTTGGTACGTCTTTGACCATTCGTCTTATTCAAAATTTTTGTGTAAAGATGTAAAAAAATAAGACATATTTAAAATAACTCTATTGATAAAACAAATCACAACAAAATAAATGATATTTATAAAAATAATTTGAATAAGACGAATGATCAAAGGCGTGTCAAAAAATCAAAGGCGTCAAACCAAAAAAAAAAACGGAGGCAGTATGTTGCAACGATATACCGTCCACGGGCGACCCTCGTCCCGGTCCAAACTCTTCCGACCGGGCAGTGACGCGAGGCCGTGGCCCATACGCAGGAGGAGCTAACAGCGGCGGGGAAGAAGCGAGTAGGTTGCCAGAGAAGCGCCAAGAAAGCGCCTGTTTCATCCTCATCATCTCCTCTGCGCGAGCCATAAGTTTTTCACGTGCGCTATTATCACCAGCGCGTACGGATTCGTGAGCTCGTGGCCGCTCGCCACGTACCATGCGGCATCATGAGCATTACTGCTACTGTACTGCCCCAAGAGCGGGGAGGCAATCCAATCCACCGATGCTTCCCTGCTCGCTCGCATCGCTCGCATCGCACAGCGATCCGCGGCTGCACGAGCACGACGCGGCCATCATTGGGGGGGCCCATGGGCCCGTGGGCCCCCATGGCCCATGGCCCTCGGCTGCTGCAGTGCTTCGTTTAAAGCGACCTGTACTTGCCCTACCAACCGGCACACCCATGGCGTTGGCATGCTGCCTTGCACTCACCGACAGCTCCACCGAGGGGTTTAACTGAGCTGGTATATATGAGTTAGTGCAGTAATAAGATTATTAAACCCGGCCGTCCCCTGGCTCTTTTGGTAATTAAAGGTAGTACCTAGTGCTCGTACGTACTACTAATAATAGCTTTATTTATGTATGCTGCATGCAGGCAGGTCTTTACTTGCGCCCAAACACTATGAATCTTTTTTTTTTTTATTGTGGTTCGATCTTGTTCTCTGTCTAAAACGGCCAATACTACGCTCCAATTCCGACGGCCAGAATTCTCCTCTTAAGTCTTTTATAATTCTGCTAGCTACTGTTAGTTAACTAGTACAGTATTGTTTGCATTAGTACGTACGTACCAGTTCATTAATTAATATCATTAGAGAAAAAAAAAAGGTTGCTCAAAACATGTGGATGGTACATCGTCTTGCGTCCTCTCTGGCATTAGTTTGGACATTTTGAGTGTACCCATCTGCTTGTCAAGCACTATGCCGGCTTGATTGAGTGGTTTTAGAAGGGTGAATGAAGTCTAGGGCTGTCTAGCTAGCTGGCTAGTTAATTGACACAAGCCCAAGCGATTAAATTAATTAATTCAGGCAGAATTTAATCCAGCAGAGGGATTCAGAGAGTATGCATGCATTGTGACAAACAAAAACTACATACATAACAGCTGATCGATTTAACATTTTTATTCAGTGATTTGTATTTTTTTTTCCATGTCATCAACTCATTGGCTGTCCTCATACGTACCTGATCGACTACGTGGTTTCTCCACTGCCGATTTGCTGTTTAATTTGGTGATATTAAAATCTCCATGAATGGTGCAATGATGCATGGATAGTCATAGTCGGATCGAGTTGCTTTCAAGATTAACTTCCAGGATCTATTGACTGCTCGTGCTATGTGAAAGTGAAGTTGCTCTCACTTGTCGATCGACGTAGCGAAACTGTCTCCGTTTGAACTAATCGACAAGAGCCAATCAAGGCGATTATTGCTCTGTTCGATCAATTGATTTCGTTTTCACCCCCCGTAGCTTTCTTTGAAGCATGCATGCATATTGTAAGAGATGTACAGCTGAAAGGCAATATTAGACATTTCACACTAGCTTATTTAGCCTTCTTGGTTGGCCCTAGGCCTAACGATGAACAAGACGATCTTTTCTTTAAGAAACTCTAGATTTTTTTTGTCAAAAAAATAGATCAAAATGCTCTTTAAGTACTATACGCTGGTTCATTATTACAGAAGAGATCAGTACACTTCCGACTTCCAAGATGGACAGATTGTTAATGGATTACCGATTCCCTGGGTTACTGGCAAAACCTGAACATATGGACCTAGCTCGCAAATCCTGATGATATCATTGAAGCCAAACAAGTGGTCGATCATTCTCAAAGCATGCAAGCAACCAGCAGATATTCATCAATTAGAAGTTAAGAACTATACATTCTATATAGCTAGAAGATCTCAAAAACTCGATCAACAGATCGTGTCCTTGTGTGAGTATATATTTTCTCAATTACTGCTAGTACGACAACTCGGTCTTGAATCACCATTAATCAAGTAAGTACTAGATCCATCATATTTAAATTAGTAAATCGAGCTGCAGCAGCACTAGCTATTCTCACTCTCATTTTTTAGGCATATTAGACATCTCTGTTACAGGGTCCATTCTGTCATTAGGACCAACCGACGGATTCAGATGGAGACTTTGGAGCGATTAATTAGGTGATGGCCAAGCACTTTCCACACGTACTCCTCGCCTTGTTGCTTCGTTCTTCTGTTTTCGGCAGCAAGTCAACCCCTATATGAACGTAGTTAAACCAAGATCCATCTCCAATTCGGCATATTCTTTCTCTGCCTCGCGACACATGGATACATATATATTACTCCAGGTGTGTTTTATGAAGTAAGCATGAACCAAACTTCAAGCATGTGTTGGACAGTAACTGGCCATCTGATGAAGTTAGCAATGGCTCAGCTTCCATGAGGTTGTAACTTAACTTTCAGCAATTCATATATGTATCAACACAAGGGCACCCGTTTAAAATGTGGGAATTTGCATTAATTCTTGTACAAATTGCCCTCGAGAAATATAGCAAATTAAATTATTAAATCTTAATGCAAACGTTAGACCATGGTTGATTGCGTTGTATGATTAGTTCCAGCCTTCCAGGGAGTGCGCCAAAGTATAAAGGGTCTCATTTAGCTTGAGCTATCATTTAGGAGTACCTTCCAAAGGTTGGCAAAGACTAGACAACCCAGCAAAACAAGCTGTGGAATCCAAGTTCTTTGCTATATGTGTGCCGAACTGCCGAAGCGAGAAGATTAGGGGAGACCAGAAGAAAAAGGAGTAAGACAAACGTTGGGAAGTCAACCAAACCGAGTGCTCTAAAAATAACTTGGGAAGTAGTCGAGTGCATTCCTGGGTGATCCCCAAATATATATATTGCCAGCTAAAGAGACTAGCCAGGACAAGTAAAAAACATAAGAACAACGAATGTTGCGTCAACATTTAATTTAATGTACTGCAACATTCGGTGGTTAGAACTTTAGAAGTAGAACATACTGTAACGTTCTTTTTTTTTTCTTTGCCATGTACGTTTGATCCGTAGCATTACTGAAAAGATAATCATAGCTGTCTAAAAAACTTTAGAAAATAATCGAAATTATTTGTCTGTGGTTTGCTTACAGTTCAAAAATTTCTTACAAAAATAACTCCAAAATTTCTTTTTGTTATCTTAGATCTCCACGAAAAATAACATAAATAAAATAAACAAAATAATCGTTTTTGAGATCCAACATAATCAAATGCAGGATGATCCCACATATGTTTTGCAAGCGGAAGAAACTAGTAAGGACAACGCTGAAGGCGCACAAAAAATAGTCATAGTTGTCTCGGTATTTTTAGCGAGGGAAAAACATAACTACATCTCCTTTAGTTCGCTTATTACAATTTAGAATTTTCGTGATAAAAAAATATTCACTCCAATTTCTCCATTGGTTTATCTCAGCTCTCGACGAAAAATATCAAAAGGCAAATGTGCGCAACAAAGTGGAGTCCACATCTAAATAATCGATTTTTGAATCCAACATAATCATATATAAACTTTAATGCTAGTATTAATTCTTTCACGAGTTTATGAGGCATAGCATGGCCGTGCATTACTCCCGCTGACACAAGGGTCCACGCGGCGCGGCCAATCAAGAGAAGTCCATGACGCCTCTGGGCCCCACTCTCAGATGTTCCACGTCCACCTGTTCTTAGACTGAACTGTGGGGCCCTGTCCAGCTCAGCCTAGTGGCGGGGACACCTCCAACCTGAGCTGGCCACCAGAATGACACAACAGAATTCCACTAGAGGAACATCTCATTCCTAAGCTTTTCATGTGAATTACTCGATGATATGTGGGGCCATGTCTAAAGTAGAGTATGCTGGATTGAATATTTGAATTTATAGATCTGGGATGAAGAACTGCGAAAATGACCATAGGAGTACTCGCTCAAAATAAAACATGGAAGTTTTCTAGTACATTATTTTGAAAATCATGCCTCATTTTTTGAAGTTATTGATCCCCATTTTATGGTCTACTTGTTATCAAATTCTTAATGGATTACTTGTTATCAAATTCTTAATGGATTTGATCTAGTCGTTTATTAGTTGTGAAAGGAAAAGGATATCTCAAACCTAGAAGTAACCAACATAAGAAGTTATGAAGGGAAATATATTGTCAAGCTTGCTAGCAACACAAAACTGGCATATCAGGTTTTATTTGCAAAAGGACGGTTTAAAAATAGTACAGTTTAAATTTATTTAGTATGTTTGGAAAAGATGTGCTTGTCTATGTTAGTAATTGGAAATTTTTACAGAAATATCGGGTCAATCCAACCGAAGAAGAAAATTTTCATAGGAAAGAAGCAATCGACCAACTTATTAATCCACCACTTGTTCGATTCGCAACCTCTGCTATCCACTCTACAGGGGTGAAGTTTAAGCCGAGGCAACATGGTCATGCTCCCTCCCCAACAAATTATAATTTTGCAAAGAGACGTCTAACATGCAAGCTAGATTTATCTTTATTCACTACAACATCCCCTTCCCCTCCTCCCCCTCCCACACACACACTTATCGTTGCTTGCCCCATCCTAAACTTCTCTTGAAGCTCTGCCACTGCCTCTCTACCCTTTCTACCGTCACTTGCCTCATTACCTCATACACTCAACCCATCGGAGTGGACAACACACTTATACTTTTGAACTCACCCCTCATGGGAAAACCACTTGCGTAGCACTCAACACATGGAAATAGGTAAAAATGACAATTTTCATTTATTAAGATTCGAACTCGAGACCTCTAGCTATGGTACCATATTAAGTGCATGTATTGACCAGTTCACCCAAAAAGCTAAACTGATGGAAATAGTGGGCACCACACTTATACTCACTCCATTATTTTTGTTTGACGACTTTGACTTTTGGCTATGCCTTTGACCATTCGTATTATTAAAAAATTTAGTGCAAACATACAAAAATATAAGTCATACTTAAAGTAGATTTAATGATAAACAAATTAGAACAAAATTAATGATATTTAAATAGATCTTTTGAATAAGACAAATAGTCAAATGTGTGTTCAAAAGTTAAAAGCGTAAAACAAAAAAGAACGGAGGGAGTACTCTTTAGCGATAAGATGATGCATGCGAGGGGGTTGGAGAGCGGGACCAAAGGGTAAAAAGGTGGGAGGGCACTTAAGGATAAGGTGATGCAAGTGAGAGGGGACAGAGAGATGGAGCAGATGTGGTTGCAAGGAGTAGTGGAGTAAAAAACACATATTAGAAGATTGACTTTTATTCTAATTTATCGAAATAAAGTATCTTACAAGGAAAATTTTTAACTATATTTATGCCCAAAAATACCACTGTAAAATATTTATAATACGGAGAATAAATCCCAAGCATTCCTTAATCGTTTTATCTATTTAACATCTTGTCAGGTGAGGCCCATGAGTTACAAATTTGCAATTTGCAATGCCTTCCACGAGGACGAAAACAGCGTGTGCCCGTAGCAGGCAACCCTTCGTCCACGCTGTCGCACACCAGCGGGACGAAACAAAAAAAAGCTAGGCCCACAGGCCAGTCAACACGCGCGGCCTGGAACAGCCAGTGACAGGTGGGCCCTACCAAAACGAGCGACGAAACGAGTGGATCTAAAACTAATCTACAGTTTCCCACTAGTCTGGTCACCCTCCGGTGCGCTCACCGCCGTCGGTGGCCGCTTATTCTGGGCAGCGATCTCCGCGCGTATATATATACGCGGAAGATTTAGGGAAGGGAGGAGGAGGAGGAGGAGGCAGCAAGAGGCCGGAGCGGCGGAGAGGGAGACAAGGGAGGCGGAGGCGGAGGCGAGTAGGAGGTGTTGGTGTGGTGGCGGCGGAGAAGCTTCTGGAAGCGCCGGGAGCCGCCATATGGGGGACTCGAGCGGGTCGGTGTCGGTGGACGTGGAGCGGATCTCCTTCGGCGGCAAGGTCCGTGCCTCGGGCTCCGCTTCTCGGTTGATTCTTGGTGGGTGCATTCTCGTCGGGAGCTTCGATTTGTGCGGGGGAGCTTCGAGGGGTTGCTGTTTCCTGCTCCTCTTGTTTGGATTCTGGGGGGTGGTTGGGGACTTGGGGAGGGGAACTTGTTCTGGCAAATTTCTGTTAAATTATTGCTGATGTTCTTAGTTTGCAATGCTCGCCAATTGGGGATGCTATGATTCGTGTTTTTTTTTTTTGGTTGCATTCATAGGTTAGGGACCTTGTATGAATTAGAAACATTAGTTGCCGCGTTATTTGTTAGGGGGTTTGTATTACAGTTCGTGGTTTATTTTAATTGATTGTAATGTCTTTATGGTGTAGGAACAAAACAAGAAGGAAAAACGCTATTTTTTTTTATTGTTCATGCGAAGTATAACAAACCCCCAACTTACCGTTGAGTGTACAAGAAGCGTGTTCACGTGATTTTTGCCTAAGCAATGAATTATGATGGTGGTTTCACAAAGGGAGAGATCGAACAACTTTTGTTTAATTAGAGGATGGAATCTAATGTTCTAATTAGAATCGTTTGATTATACAATATATACTGACACTGATGCCCGGATAGGATTCTCAGTATGCTAAATATGTTTTTGTACCATGTGATTCCTCAGGAGCATCGAGTGAGAACCAGGTATGGCTCTGTATCTGTATCTGTATATGGAGATGAAGACAAGCCTGCCCTCGTAACATACCCAGATGTAGCTCTAAACTGTGAGTGTCGGCATGATCATCTGGTTGTTGGTTAAACATCTACAAATTTCACTTTAGCAAGGTAGTAACTCACTGTTGTTATTCCTGTTTGGTAGACATGTCTTGCTTCCAAGGATTGTTCTTCTGCCCTGAGGCTGCGTCGCTGTTGCTTCACAATTTCTGTGTTTACCACATCACTCCTCAAGGGCATGAGGTCAGCCATGATAGTGCTTTCGCACCCAACTTTACATG
The DNA here is from genome assembly GCA_036346415.1 of Raddia guianensis. Taxonomy (NCBI): domain Eukaryota; kingdom Viridiplantae; phylum Streptophyta; class Magnoliopsida; order Poales; family Poaceae; genus Raddia; species Raddia guianensis. The sequence goes on from CM070534.1 coordinate 35,962,801, forward strand.
GTTGTTTGATGCTCCTGTTAGCTCCGGTTCTTACATATTAAAATTTCATGGCATCTGTTAAGTCCTACAGTTGGGAGCGGCTCCAATTTCATCTGATGTGCCTGTGCCATCTGTTGACGAGCTTGCAGATCAGGTTGCTGATGTTCTTGATTTCTTCGGGTGTGCATCTTATTCTTAACACTGGCTGAATTGTGTCCTTATTATACTGGTTCTTAGAGGAAGCCTTTAATGTTGTGATTGTGGCTTTGCTCTTACAGTTTAGGGTCTGTGATGTGCTTGGGTGTCACTGCCGGTGCCTACATTCTAACTCTTTTTGCTGTAAGTGTTCACATGATTAATTAGGTTTTCAAAACTTTACAGTATGGCTTTTGTTAGGCTTAAGCATGATTTTATATATTGTCACAGACAAAGTACAGGGAGAGGGTTCTTGGCCTTATGTTGGTTTCACCTCTTTGCAAAGCCCCATCTTGGAGTGAATGGTTGTATAATAAGGTGCTAATCTACACTTAAATTCTGGAAATCAATTTATCACTTTCTTGTTCCTTTGTGTTGTATTTGGAATGTATTGTGTATCAACATCAAAATCTCATTGACCAGGTATTGTTAAACTTGCTTTATTATTATGGGACACGTGGACTAGTGAAGGAATGCTTGCTTCAGCGGTATTTTAGCACGGTATATTTGGTCTTACATTTAACTTCTTTTGTTTACAACCTTGTGCCTTTGTAAGATTCACCCTGCATCTTTTTGTGCTATGTGCAGGATGTTCGTGGGAATGCACAGGATCCTGAATCAGAGATTGTGCAAGCCTGTAGAAGTGTTAGTCTTTATCTCCTTTCCAGCATTTTAGTAATATCCGATGAGTGTACCTACTGTTCGGACATAAAGTTGAGACTAGTTTTTTTAATGCAGTTACTTCATGGGAGGCAGGGAGCTAATGTATGGCGCTTCCTTAAAGCAACAAACGAGTAAGTGGACAATATCTTTCTTATGCATTACCTGTGCATACTGAAGAAATGGAATCTTAATGCACTCAATTGAACCACTTGATCCATCAGGAGACATGACTTAACAGAAGCATTGAAAAAGCTTCAGTGCCGGACACTGATATTTGTTGGAGAGAACTCACAGTTCCATGCCGATGCTGTCCACATGACCACAAAATTAGATCGGAGATACTGTGCTCTAGTTGAGGTACCGCACAATTTAACAGTTGATGTTATAAGCATTTTTTTTTCAAAGAAACTGATGTTATAAGCTTAGAGCAAGTAAGATGCTGAGGAGCCTTTTGTGGCCACATTGCAGGTTCAGGCATGTGGGTCACTTGTCACTGAGGAGCAGCCACATGCAATGCTGATCCCAATGGAATACTTCTTAATGGGATATGGGCTCTACAGGCCTTCCCAGCTTGACAGCAGCCCTCGCAGCACACTAAGCCCATTTTGTATATCACCTGAACTTCTATCACCGGAGAGCATGGGAGTGAAGCTGAAGCCTATCAAGACTCGGATCTCCCTTAATGTTTAACATGGGCAAATCTTGGATGACCTGACAATACAGCTCATGAAAGTGAAGACTGCATGAGCTAGTTGGAGCATGGGTCATTGCCACAAGTTTTGATACCTCTCCGTACCTGGCATGCGTAGATCGAAACGCTAATGGCAGATTTTGCTGTGGGTTACTTTAATAGTATAATCTACGTTGTTGGGATAGACAAGGGGAAGCCGGGGGAAGATTGTAGGGGAGGGATGAGTATGGCTCTTTGTTCATATATGTTTTTAGTCAGCACACGTGTATATCTCATCATATCATCTCATACAGAAAATGAAAAAAAAAAGTAAAGCAGAATCATATCATGAAGTCTGAAACTCTTCGCTACTACAATCTGACTTGTTGCATGTTCTGCACTGTTAGGTTCGTTCGTGTGCACTGCATGTTTCACTCAGTGCACTCTGCTGTATGCCATTAATCGACTGGTTCGTGCTCGGTGTTACTTGACCGGTTTAGTGGACACACATATCCTCTACTGTGTGGGAAAAGTAGATTAGTAAAAAGGAATAGTGGCAGGTTGCCCCAAGTTGCCTCATGGAGATGGCCTTCACATCGCATGGTAATGTTACCTTTAACATTCTCACAATCAAAGTCTACAATGGATCGATCAATTCATAAACTGGATACAGCCGACGCTTGAATGAATTAATTATTTCAATTTTTAATTTTTTTATCTAACTTTGAAATGATCTAACATAACATGAATCATTCGATTTTGAAATGGGCGGTGTGGTTCACGGGATGTCATGGGCACCGGCACCACCACCACTTTTGTTGATCAGAATCTGCATCTAATGTCTTCACCATCGACCAATTTCTTTCTGCGTTGTTTTTGTTATTTGGTAACTTCCATTTGCACGAGGGATGACATTATGAACTGCGTAAGCTGTAATACGTACCAAATTTGTGCAATTAAAGTAAACACAGCGGTGGATTGAGCGTGAGTTTCCTCGCGGTTGAAAATATTCAGGGAGCTCGGCTGGAGCACTGTCGAAACCTGTCGAAACCATTCATAAGGTCACCGACTCAATCTTCGTAGCGTTCAGTTTCGGCTGAAAATATTGCTCCGCCTTGTCAAGATTCGGTTTTTTTTTTCAACTGAAAAAAAAAAAAGTTACTCCGCCTTGTCATTAGTTTTTTACGTGAGAAAAAAAAAAAACCAAACTTGTAGAATCGATGATGTGCTGTGCGGCGAGTTACTAATGAAGCGCCTCCAAGAAATAAGAAGACGCTATCAGCGAAACTCCCAGCATTAATGTCGGCCTCCCATGAATCAGAAGAACAGCCAAGCTAGTTAATCTGGGATTATGAAGGCCACAAAACCACTTTCAAACCTCAAAAGCAAAGCAAAATCAGCAACCTCGACGAACTCATCTCATTAGCGCATCGACAGCACGCGAAGGGGGGGAAGGATATAGCGGGGATCATTTCGCCCCCAAAATCAATCACGAACGAAGAAAACGCGACGGATGCGACGAGGAGAAAATGTTCAAGAACCACCCTGCCACCCGCAACGAACGAATGGGCAAGAGGATGGGTCTCAAGAGCGACGGATCGGTGTACGCCGGCAACGGAGCCGTGATGGAACGGGTAAGAAGCCACCCGGTTCTCTCAATGGCGATTCCTCAAGCAAAACCATGAAGGAAAAAAAAAACCAATAGCAACAGCAACATCACGCGGAGAAGCCACGGGAAGAGGCCGCATCCGAGTGAGGCTAGGGTTTTGCGGCGGCGGCGGCGGCGGCGGATAATGAGGATGACGAGAGGGAGGAGAAGAGAGAGGCCGGAGGCCGCCACTTCATATAGAGAGGGTTGGAGGCACGGGTGCGCGTAACTGGGCCGAGCCGGAGGGAGCGAGATGCACGGCACCTGATGGAGTGGGCTGCAATTCTTTGGTCTAGAGCGTCGGTACCTGCTAATCCATCTGTTGCATGTGTATCCACTGTCCATGTGTCTAGGCCGGCCGATTAACGTTGAGTTGCGTTTTAATATAGTAAATTTGTGACCCTTTTAAAATACGTTTTAACGAGTTCAAAAAATTATGAAAAAAATATTTTACAAACTTTAAGAAAAACTATTTAAAACCCCACAAGAATGACTACAAAACATTACATCATTTGGCTTATATAAAAATAATAAATTTCATTTATTTTAATTTAATTTGATTTAATCTGAAAGAAACAAGGCCTAGATAAAAATGGCTCAGCGACTCGGCGTACCTGCTAATCCATGTGTTGCAGCGTTGCTAGAGCTCACCGCTAAGCCTAACCCACACCATCGCCGCTTTGAATTGAAGCTCCCAATCTCCCATTGCATGACTACTGGAGCTCCTGTGATTGGCTGTCTTGATGTGGCTCCAAACTCGAACATCGCCGCTGCCGTCACTTGTCGACCTCGCACTCCACGCGCAGGCGCACCGCCAAGCTCGCACTCTAGCGACGCGCCGCCGCCCCTCGCGAGGTGAGGCTAGCTAGGGTTGAGCCGTTTCAACTAGTTGTCGTCTCGCTGGTGCCTCGTGCCTTCTGGATCAGTTGTACGTGTGGTCGTGTGGTTTAGCTTTGCATCCGCTCCCTCCAGTTTGATAATTCCTATCGTTTTAGACATAATCTCACATACCAAGGAGTGGTTAAATAGAGTAACTTTCTAGTTGTACGCATAATAAATGTCTCGGAGTGCTGCCATTTCACTAAATGCAACGCGCGATTACATACATGCACCACGCAAGAGAGCTCAAGGGACGAGCATATGCATGCAGCTAGCTCAAGGGACGAGCATGCATGCAGCTAGCTGAAGCGTTGGAATTAAAGCCATAGCATTAATCACTTGCTTTGGAAATGTAGTGCCATTAACTATTACTTCCAGCGACAGGAATTTTGGAACAATCGGTAAAACCCTCCAGCGACAGAAAAACCCAAACCGGAGGGAGTACTTCAGTTAAGTGTTTGGCTTGTTGAGCTAACATGGTTGGGCCACACTGCTGTTGGGTGACAAATCAGATGACATGCCTATTGTGCTTTGTAAATATTATTAATTGGCAAAAAAATTACAGTCCCATCCATATCCCCGTGGGGAAAAAAAAATACCTCGTCCATGTCCCCGCGATACCCGATGGGGATTACTTTCTACCCATATTCATCCCCGTGGGGAAAGAATTCTCCCCACCCCCGTCGGGAAATTTTTTTAACATATTTATGTTTTTTTCAGAATAAAATAAATATTTCTTTCTTTATTAAATCAAATAAACAGACCCTTCCCGCCGATCAAACCAATGGAAAAGAAGGGCGGAGATAAATCTCATCCAGTCAAATGGTGGGGAACATGGCACATTCAAGTCCCTCCGTCATGATTGGCTGGTATCAAATCCCGTTGAATTTAATAGTGAGTGATATGACCGACCCATATCCCACCAATTGAATTGGCGGATAGTAGGGCAAATCCATATCTCGTCATTTTGACAGGCGGCTAATAGGGCTCATCCAAATGACGCCTGTTGAAACGAGGTATTAAGCTCAATCATTTTCAAATGGGGGAGAGTGTGTTCCACAATCCTCATTGCACTGAAATGTGATGCATATTTCAAGTTGGAAGTGCCAGGTGTGACAGTTTTGTTATGGTCAATTAGGACGTTTAATGCACATAGAAAAATTACTTGCCTTGCTCGCAAAATAATGGAACAATTTGACAATGTGAGTCACATGGAGTTCCTTGTAGGATCAATTTTGTTGTTGCATCAAGCGATTTGGCTCCTGTCACCCACTACGATAATTGTAAAACAGGAAATGGTCATAGTGGAAACATCACAGTTGTTTGTTACTACCTCCGGTCATAAAAACAAGTCGCCGTTGACTTTTGGACACACCTTTGACCATTCGTCTTATTCAAAAATTTAGTGCAAACATGCGTGAATATAAATCATGCTTAAAGTATGTTTAATGATAAAACAAATCATGACAAAGTAAATGATAACTTACGTAGTTTTTTGAATAAGATGAATGGTCAAAACCGTGTTCAAAAGTAAACGACGACTTGTTTTTATGATCGGAGGGAGTATGTTATGCGAGCACACAAATTATGGGGTGCAAGTAACCAATGGCATCTACGATGCACATTGCAATCTACCCTACTAGTGCACCGGATCTAAAGCTAACATGTCTTAAAATATTTTTAAAAGATATGGTATTCTACTACTACAATCTACTGGGTGCACCATGGATATTTCCCCTTCCTCATTGGTTCAACGCCTGTTGCGTTGCCTCTAGCAGCCCTCTCGTGTCTTCGAGCATGGTCTGTCGTTGCCAGTAAGCCTTTTTGCAGAACTCCTCCTATCAATGCTTGTTTAATTTTCTCTTCCTCATCTATAAGGCGCCACAGCTCCATTCCCTAGCTCTCCAAACAAGCCAGCAGTGTAAGTCCAAATAACACCGGTAACCGTAATTGCCATAATCAGCCTATAGGTAAACCATGAACACCCTACACGTACTGCTTTTTTTTTTCTCCAAACTGAACAAAAATAATTCAGTTATGCTTGAATTTTGTTGCAATTAAGTTATTTCTGGAATTCAAATGTTCTTTTGAAAAAAACTTCACAAAAATCCGCAATGCATGTGACCCAAAGTTTATAGGCATGCAGACCATTCTTAAACCTGCAGGTCTAATTTGTGAAAGCACTGCTGGAAACGATGAAAGGATCGAATAATTCGAGCATTTCGGAGAGCAACCGCGCGCACGGACGGACGGCTCCATGCTACATATCCGCATGTGCGCGCGTGTGCGCAGTGTGCCTATGACTAATTAATCAATTAACCGAGTCGTTGGTTCTGGCCGGATCTCTCTCCAGTGACGTTCATTGGCAACCCTGGCTGGTACAGTGGTATATAAGAGTATATATGACACACCAGACACCAGTGCAGTTTTACACGTACGCATGCACTAATCGGCGGCGACCATGGACCTTGGTTTTTTGTTGCTCCGTTCAGGCGCCGGCGTCCAGTGACTCGCCGCGCGCATGCATGCATGCATGTACCATGCATGCTCCTGCAATCCTGCACATGCTCGCGTAGCGCCCATGACATGTCGAACCCACGTCATGCACTCCGGCCGGCCGCGTGCTCGCTCCCTCCTCGCCATATTTTCCACGCGGCCGCTCGATAATCTGATCTTTCTTGGTGTTATTCGCATTCCTATTCCTCTCAGGTTCAGACTTCAGAGCCCCCATACATGCATGTTTCCGGCTCAAACTTGGCCCCTCCCCCTCTCTCTCTCTCTCTCTCTCTCTCTGTGTGTCCACACACACCTGCAGCCATGAGTCCCATGTGTGATGTGTTCCTGGACCTTGTGGCCAGTAAGCAGTGTCCAGTGTGTGTCATTCGGTCTTTGTTTTTAGTTTTCAATCTAGGGGGCATGGTCGATCATGGCGACATGGCTGTCCATCTCTATGCATGGGAAAATTTCCTAGCTTCACCTGCCTCTTTCAGATCGATCGAGCTCGTTGCTGGGCATGGACCAACACTAGCTCGGAGCTCAGGCAACATCTGTACGGTCTCTAGCTGGAATCTGAATGCTGTCAATTGTTAGGCCTGCAAGCTCCGCGACCGTCAGTCACACGGTCTTGGCCGGCCGCCCGGCCAAAATGTCCTCTTGAGGACACCATCAGAATGGCATACTTCTTCGCTGCTGTGAAATTTCAGACTCGAGGTCCACTGGTCCAGGCTAGAATTTTCAAGCGTATATATAGGGAATTCAGCGTCGATCCTTCTTGTTCATGCGTGTCGTTATACTACGAGCGGTTTGGTGTGACCGTCGACTTTCACGGCCGGTGCTTTGCTGCATGCCATACGTCTGTCTCCGGTATATGGATTCATCTACCGGTGTGAGCAAGAACCGGAAAATCGTTTTCCTATACCCCTTCTCTAATTAAGCAACTATCTACGCTCGGTGTCGACTCTAGCCTTGAATCCATCTGGAAGCTTTGTACATACGAGAGACTTGTATAAAAAATTTTAATTGATTATGTAGTCTTATTTGGGCCACTTGGCTTTATCGAAATGATATTGTTTTTAACAAATACAAATATGAAACCTTTTTACATGTTGTTTTTAGAGGCGTTTGGCTAGGGCACGTACTACTGTAACACTAGGATGAAAAAGAGAAATTTATGGAGGAGTGCCGAGCATTAGAGATGCCACCATCACTATCTTTGCTAATCATGGATGGAAATTTTATAATAGGAATAGTAATATTTAAGTTTATTATCTTATTCATATTGCTCGATAGTGTCTATTGCACATAGTGGTTTGGTGGCAGCATGCATCTCATGAGGTGTAGAGGCTGAAACTTTGTTCTATTATCTAAAATTCACTCTTTATATTGCATCCCTTTGCTACTATCTCTATCCTAAAAGAGATGGGATATCCATTCTCACATATATACATGATTGAGGCTTCATATGTGTCCACGGTAATCGGATGCGCTCTAAGACTTGTGCTAAGCCCTACTAACCCCTCATTTTTTTTAAAAAAAACAATTGCTTTATTTCAAGCAATCGGGTCTTTTCTCTCCTCCTTGTTTTGTATATCTCTCTCTCTCCTCCATCTTGACCGAGTCGACCGCCACTTGTTGCAACCACTGAACCACAGGACGGACGATGTGTGACCACGCCACCCCGCACGCTCAAGCCATCATGTCGAGCTTGCACCGTCGTGGTCACGCAAGACCTAGGAGGTGGTCGTCGATAGGTGGCAGTCGAGGAGGAGGAGGAAGGACCTGGTTGTTTTTAAAAAATTTTATAGACATTTTTGTAAATAAACATGCGAGAGGTAAGTAAGACTGAGCAAAAAATCATAAAGCACATCCAACGATTGATGTATATGGAGCCACATGTACATGTGGGAATCTGGAATACAAAAAATATATAGTGAGGAGAGAGAATCCCTAAATATAAGGGTCAACGAGAGAAACTATGAAATAAAAAACAGGACAGAGGGACTTGTGGATGATTAGGATACACTACTACATAAAATCTTTTTAAAAATCAATCAGATCTTTCTTCTTCCTCCTACCACCTTCGCCTCTCCACCCGAGCCGGTCGCCACCCAGTGGTGGTGACGCGGGCGACCACCATTGGGCGCACATAAGACCACACCAACATGGTCTAGATGCGGAGGTGGCACGACATAGGGGTCGGCTCGACGTGTGGCGCCGACCAGCGTTGACTTTTTGACTGTAGGCTCGACGTGGGGCAGCTTAATAACGAGCTTGGTGTGGTGGCGGCTTTGGTACAGTGCTGCGACCGGTGTGGCGGCTTCAGCATGCACCGGCATGGTTACGCGTCATTCTTGGTGGTGGTCACTAGCGACAGGGCCGGCCACCTCTAGGAGAGAAGTGAGAGGGTGAGGGGGAAAAAGAATGTGTTTCGAATCTGAAGGTTTTTTTTAAAAACGCACGTGTGAAGGGAGTGGTGGCCTGAGCACGGATCTCAGCAAGGATCGACCGATCGTGGAGCTATATGAAACCGCATACACATGAGAGAATGACTTCCCGGAGAACATGTCCTTCTACGAGCTAGGTTGCGGATGCTCATTAGCTTAACAGCTTAACGGCTTATCTACGTTTTGAAAATACATATGTTTTGGGTTTTTTTAGTTTGTTTTTTTGTTGTTTCGAAGGTAGATCCTAACACTTTAGAAAACAAGTCAAACGAAATAGATCCGTATCTCGAAACTACCTGAAAAAGCTATAAAAATTCAATCATTTCAGTCGTTCAGCCGCCGTTCAGATCAACTCAAAAGAACGAGGCCTAAATTGCTGCAGTTAAGTGACAGGAGCAAATTAAAGGGAAGCACGCGCGCGCAAAACACACACACACCAGTGTGTACACAAGTGGTGCAAGCTTAATTAGAGTTCGGTCGATTGCTACCTGCTGCCGGGGTCAGAAAAGATGGGCACCCAACATATGCAGTACGAAGCAATCGGAAGGCAGCTTGCGATAGATAGATCATATAAAGCTGGACAGCAAGCCTGATATCACATGTAGTCATGTAGATATGTGTCCTTTTGATGCCTTTCTTGTCACGTAAAAACAGTGCTCGGGCCATGCCTGCTTGGGGCCATGGCGCAGGAACTCTCTTTCAGGCTCGTGACCTGAACCTGAATTTGGGCATTGATGTTTCATCGGGTGATCTTAATTGGCAGATTAATTATTATGCTAGCCGCCGTGCCTGTGATTGGGTTTGTGATGTTTCCAGGGGTGATACATCGAGCTGTGTTTTGATGACGGCGAGTGTGACAAGTTGAACTGTGTTCTTGGCAGCTCAGACATCGGCCTCCAAGAGAGGCATGGATGGGAAGGAGACAGATTATAGGATCAGTGCAGACGTCATAATAATTTGGAAATGATCTGATGCCGTTCCCTCTTGATATATCTCGTTATAAACACATTCCATGTTGATATATCTCGTTATAAGCACATTCTTCATTTGGTTCTGTATTTTTTTTGTATGGTTACTTTATTTTCGGCATTTCAGCCCCAAGCAAAACAGAGACCGAGAGTTTGATGCTGGGTATTGCAATCTCATTTCTTTGCTTATGTGACAATGACATGTGGGTCCGGTACTACATATCCGTGACAAATGGAACAATATGTATGTAGAATTGTCTTTTTTTATAAAATAATTTAACGTCATGCCTACTATGCAAATGCATGTGCTCGGCTCGATCACGCATGCGATTTTCATACCGTTTTCAATCTATTTCAATTTTTTTCCATAGTATTTTTTAGAAAATACATCGTTACGTTAAAAAATATATATTGCTAAAGTTTAGACAGCTCTAACGAGACACACATCATGTTTGCACGGTGGTCGCCCAGTGTCAACGGTGATCGACAGCCAGGCCGTGCCTGCGCTCAACTGCATCGCACACCAACCTTTCACACCATTTTTCGCTAAGCGAAAATTGCCTGTGCGATGAGTCTTCCAATGCAGACGGCTGCATGTGAGTCGTTCCCATAATTTATAGGGCAAAAGGCTGAGGACGGAAGTGCACATAATTTCACATTGCCTTTGCTATCCAAACTGATGCCCTTCCTACTGAAAGTGCAACCGGACTAGTTCTCTTCCTCTAAAAAAAATGGAGAAAATGCGAGAAGGAAAAGGATCCCCGAGTACAGTACAGTGTACTGCATGCTTGTAGCAGGAAGAACCAAGCTAGAGAGATGCAGGATTCTGTTGCTGCATATCTGTCTGAACTGTACCACCGTTTGGTTCCCTTGGCAATTAATTCACCCAGAAACACCTCGCACTCGCCATCCGCTTCGGATTTGGATGCCCCTCCTACCTTGTCACTGCTTCCTTTCCGTGTGCAGCCAACCGCAAGGGGCAGAATCGCTGGAGGAGGAAGGCACTGCTCTGTCCTCTCCATAAAAGTCAGAAACTGAAGCTGATGCTTCGCAAGAAACAAGGTTAAGTTGGTGATGGTCCTGATGGATGGATAGATGGGTTGCTGCCTGCACGGAATATTTAGGCTCTCTTCTTTGGGTCGATGAACCTACGAGAGGTGACACATGGCGTTCAGGTTTTCCCATGTCATTCTCAACATGCACAATTTTTTCTTGATGACTGATGAGGAGCACTTGGCGATCGATAAACTATTTAACCATACCATGTAACACAACAATATGCTATGATTTACACGAGTAGAATGCAAATAGCATATCGTCTAGTATGAATGAAGGATGCTCCACAGCATCATAGGAAGTTCTCTTTCCAGTACAGTTGATAATCTAGCTAACACCTAACGCCACTAATAATAAGTTCATCGATGTCTCTGCTCCTTTAAAACCATTGGAGAGCTTCACTTTCAGTAGGCGATCGAGGTGTATGCGATGACATTGAGAACTTAAAATATGACTGAAGCTAAACAAGTGGAAAGCTATCCCTGCGTATAGTACATTATCATAAGCATCAAGATCGCTGAAATATCGCTGTTGTTAGTAAAGCATTACTGGCCCGTAAAATCAAGAATGGATTTGGTGCTTTTGTATGTACAATTGAAATTTTGGATGCAAATGAACTGTCAATCTGAATAAGACACCTCCCTTTTTTGTTACATTCTTTAATTTACGTTGGTGTGGTGTGGGTTACAACAAACTTTGTTGTTATTTGTTTGAAAAGTCCTACAAAGATTAAAGACGGACAACCAAAAGTTAGTCTACTTGGGTCTACCAAAAGTTAGTCCTACAAACTGTTAATTTACGTTAGTCTGTCTACTCGGGTCTACAAAGGAATGAGAAGCAAGATGGGATTTTATGGAAGCATAGAAAAATGGAACTACCAAAAGTTCATTTCAGTATAAAACATAGAAAAGTTGTTGCGTCCGACGAATCGAAGGTGAATGGGATGGATGGACGGACGTGCCTCCCATCCAACGCCCATCACTTATCGATCCAACGGCCAGCGTTAGATCTTGAGAATTTTTTTTTGTTATTTTTGTTTCACCATGTAAAAAAAATTCAAATAAAATAAATATTATCTAATGCATGTCTATTTCCACATATATTTTTTGTATTAATATACAACATTTATATATCTAGATTTTCCTTTAAAAAAGTTTATAAAAATGAATATTGATCATATAGATTCGAATAAAATAAGTGTCAGACCTAACATTGGTTAGAGAATATTTCTATTTTTTAATGATTTTTTTTTGAAAATTTTTACATGTGAAACAAAAATAACAAAATTTTACACAAGATCTGATCCAACGGCCGGCGCTGGGCATTGGACGGGAGCGCTTCCGACACCCGTCGGCCCTCTCGTCCGGGTTGTGTTGCGGGTATTTTGGCACTGTGCCATCCCTTGATCTTTGTATGGCTACCATGCTGTGCATGGATTGGTGGATTTTGTATGTCTTCCATTCACTCCTATCGATGAATATCTAGAGGTGCATGAGGGTGCAGCCTGCTCTAACGGTAGGGGCACCTCGAATGGGCGAGGAGAAGCCATTTGCCTAAGGCTCTCTCCAACAGGAATCCCTAAATTTGATCCCCTATAACCTCATATACAGGCTTCCTTTTAAAAAAAATCTCTTCCTATATTTCTCCCATCTACAACAGCGTTCTCTATATGGAGAATTGTACAGGGGAAGGAAAGAGAACCCCTACATATAAGTGAATGGAGAGAAAATCTCTAATTTAGAGAACGGAATAGGGAATGCTGTTGAAACATATAGGAGAAGAATTCATCCCCTATTTTAGGGTACAGGGTGCTTTAGGAGAGCCTGTTGAGCACAGCCTAAGGGCAGCGCGCCAAAGACGGGGTTGCACGCGGCCTCGCACGCTTGAAGTCCCTTGACGCATGCAGCGTTTCGCTCTCGCACTTGCACAGCACCTTGGACAGTTGGACGATGGATTAGCATCGTGCACACCCTTCAAGGACTGATTAAAAGCATGATATGGCTCATACATGCGATGCTTTTTCTCCCAAACTAAACAAGATTAACCTAGCTAACACGTACACAGTGGGTACGAGGGAGGAAAAAGTCCTTAGTGCGTCCTGGGAAAATGAACAAATGGGATGAGGAAGTAAGTGGTAACGCAATAATAGGCACAAAAAAAAAAAACCTTTCCTACCCATGTTAATCTGGTAAACAACTAAACATGACTAAATTAACCTTTGCAATGGAAGATCACGTCTAAAATATGCTCCCCTATGAACTTCCTGGTTTTAATGTACCATAAAAAAGCTTTAATTGAAACATTGCAATTCTATAAAGTGATGGGTATGACCTTTACCAATTATGGTTGGACAATGAATAATAGATTGTGTTCTTTCTAACTGTGTTGCCTCATTTTGGGGACTATCACTATAGAAAAGGCCGAAGACCAGTGATCTCAAGGGAAACATGGGTGACTAGGGTTTTCCCTAGCTATCACCATTGACGCATCCCCTCGTCCTCATTTGCTTTCTCCGTGCGGTTGTGTGTCGTTCACAGAGGCTGCAGCCCGCCTGCCGTCCCCTCATCGCGCCTACAGACACTAGCAGCCAAGGGACAAGCTCTGGAGGCCTCCGCTTGCGCGTGTGCCCCTTCAACGCCGCTGTCGACCGTCCCCTCCTTTCGTCGCCACCATTTCTACCCGATGCACCTTATTGTCATCTCCAAGTTCTGAGCGCCCCAACACTGGCAAGTGAGAAAAGCCAAGCTGCTCCGCTCATTGGTTGATTGCACGCTATACGTTGCACACAACTTATTCGGAGCAATTCTCCAATGAAATCGACCAGGCTCCATCTCAGAGATAGGATGCAAGCTGAACCCACTGCTTCCCGAGAGCACTCCCCATCTGTCGCCGGTTGTAGGAGGCCCTGTTGGAGATAGTACACTCATCATTCGCTGGTCTGCATCACCGTCAACATTCAGTTCCAAGCTATAGCTTCACTAGTGGTCGTCGTCACCTGCACAACGTGTCGACACTCATCGGCTGTGCTGTCATCTGCTTGGGGTCCTCGCCGCTGGCCACTAGTTGCTATCCTTATTGCACTTCTGTTGTGTGCCTCCACCGCTACCGGCACAGACGTACTCCTATCGGTGGAAGATGCCATGGCTGACATCGCCAAAGGTGTCATCTTTCACAAATTTGAGATTTGTTAGTTGCTACGTGCATCCGACGTCCGTGTCATTAAAATGTTTTCCAACCTCGTTCAGAGGCTGATTGGCAGTAAGCTTCTGTTGGTGATTGATAAACGGCCCATCTTGAAGCGGGCCTTGGGCCGATTCCGTACCAGCCCACCACACGAACAGAGGACCAAGAAGGCCATTCCTGGCCGTACTAAAGGAGCCGCCTAGCTCACTTGCGGCTGCCCCGGGCTTGACCAAGTCAAACCGTGCGGCACCATGTGCCTCCCGAGCTATCCCTTAGCCCGGGAGAAGGTCCCCCGGGTGATCCGCTCACCCGTGGGCAGGTGGCGACAACTGTCATGGCCCACCATACTTTCTCCGGCCTTGACCGGAACGAACTGTGTCTCCCCAGGAGCCCGCAGCCCGGGGGAGAGCACGCGGACGGCTCATCTGGTCGTTTGCCTTCTTTGGCAGGCAGCAGATGGTTGTTACGCTACGCGACGCGCCCAACGGGTGGCGCGAGGCTGGCTCAGTCCAGTCAAGGCTATATCGAGGATAAAGGGAAAGTGCTTTCTCCCCAAAGAGGCTTCTTTCCCGAATAGGCACTTCGAGACAAACACGTGCCCAGTACTAACCTGACCAGCTTCTCCCTGCAGGCTCCGAACCAGACAGAGCCCCGGAACGAGACAAGTGCTTCGTCACTAAAGCAAAGACCGGCGCGGGGCCCGTCGCATCGGCTTCGGGCGACCCGCCGCGCCTATAAAAGGAGGATTCCTGGACATTCGAAGGGACCCGATCCAATTCCATCAGACTTGAGCCCAAACAACACCCGCATCCGAAACTTCCTTAGCATGCAGTTTTAGTCCTTAGTCACCACCGCTGTAAGCTCGGGATCGGTGCCTCCAAGCCCGGTCTCGGCACCTCTGTACTGATTTTCATCATATAATCGACAAGACTGGAGTAGAACTATTACCCGGCAGTGGGGGCTCGAACCAGGGTAAACCACTTGTGTCTTCACGGTTTGTATTGTTTTCTCTCTTCTCCCAACTGTATGAAGGGTCTGTACCCGGATCATCAAGTCGCACCAGGCCCTTGTCCGGAAAGACAGCGTGGCTTTAGCCCCCGCAGGCTTGGCCGCCGCCCCGAGTTGCTGAGAAGGGTGGTCGTTGGGCCTCATACCAACTACAAATTCGTCTGCCGGTCCGTGGTCTCGCCGCTCTTCAAGAGCCCGATTCCCAGACACCGACAGCTTCCTACCACAAAGAAGAAGGGCCAGCATCGTCAATCATTTTGCCTTCCACGGTGACTTTGCGGAGATGGAAGGTGCCTCATGAGGCTCGACCACCACCAGTGCCAATCTCCCTCATGATTCCAACATCCCAGCATGCGACACGAGCTTGATGTCACCTGTCCCACCCTCCACCTTCGGCAACAAGGTGGAACCATCAATTATTGGCGATGGCGAGAGTTGGGTCGAGTTTTGGCCGAAGTGCTCCTACTGGTTCTCCCCTATAGCAGTCACAAGAGCATAAAGTAACTTCAAAGGTTCCACAAGCTCCTTCACGACTGTTTGGCAAATGCTTTAGGTGCCTCTCCTCGGATCATCTGGTGAAGGAGTGTTGGAATCCACTTTGTTGTCCCCACTGCTGGGGATTTGGCCATATTACTCGTTGGTGTTGTCAGAGCGCTCACCTCTTCAAACTAGTTGTTCATCCGTTGCCATCTTCGCACACTCTACCTATACCTTGCGTGGCTTCTTTCTCTCCTTTGAAGAAGAATGCCACATACATTGAAGGAAAAAAAAAAGGGAATTTAACATGGTGCTTGTGTCCTTCGATGCACCACATATTCAATAAATTTGGCTATAGATGTTGATCGTGCTGTTTGTGAGAAGTTTCATGTCTCGCTCCATGCCCTATCGGTACAATTCTTCTCCAATCATTTTGTCGGCGCTTACCTTGCTAGTTGCACCGGTGCGAGTTCCTGCCCCTTGTCGGTGCCTTGGAGCCCCCTATCGACATCGCCAATCCTCTCTAAGAAAGTCCACGTCGCATGCACCTGAAGTCAGAGTGGATGACCCTTTTGTTCTCCTTGAGGAATCGACATTGTCTTCGCTACAAGATGGGGTTGTTCTTCACCTTCCTCTTTCTCTCCCTAACGCTAAGGAGTCGGCACCAGCCTCGCTTGTTGTGGGAGCTAATCTCCACCTCCTTCCTCACCTTCATGAGGAGTTAGAGTCAACTCTGCAAGATATGGGATCACATAAACTATTGCTTCATTAAAGGTTTCTCTCTTTGTCCTTGGTCCTAACATTGAAGATTTGGACAAGCTCAAGGGGTTAGAGCCGAAGCAAAATGAGCCATCATGGTTGTTGACTTCATCCAATATGGTTGTTACATATGTGCCGCCCTCTTTTGTTCGGCTCCCATTGCTAGAGTACAAGGTAGCGTGAAGTTACTCAAAAGATGGGCTATGTTAGCAAGGATGACAAGATCGATGAATGGGTCATTGAGGCCTTCGTAGTAGTGTGGGGCTTCCTTCCTCTTGTCTTTGGTCGCTTGCCCTCTCAATTATTGCAACATTGAGTGCTATTGCTTCTTCCTAAGACATTAATTATTTGTAGTCCTCCTATTGTTGTTGTTGTCATCATTGTTGTATTCTCTCTTAGGGAGTAGTGCCTCCTCTTACCGTCTTACTGAGTAGCCCGGTATTCACGTTGGTTACTCGCTAGAGTGGTTGTTGTGGCGTTTGTTCTTTTTTTAACTGGTGGCTGTATTCTCTTCTTGAATGAAACGATAGAGCACCTACCCTTTAGTTAATAAATTTTAGGGACTACTTGTTTAGGAGTTGTTTAGCCTTGTGTTAAACGGGTTTTATGTTGAACTTGTCCATGTATATCTCACGATGTAGAGACCGGAATATATACTTCGCTATCTAAAAGAAGTAGACCATACAGTTGTCTGAATTGTTCTTTCTGGAAAACAAAAACCTACCGACACATGTTTTCTAGTGGTTATGTATGTCTATAATGGAATACATCACTTTTGTGGTGGTTATAGTGATGACCTTTTTGTCCAATCTTGGATCTTGGCACCTAGGTACCTAACCTTGATAACTATGTTTGCGTGCGTATCAAGAGCTCTTCTGTACTTCACTTCATCTCCTGTTAACTGGCCAATGTCCTTCATCCTTCAAATGAGAGAAGTTAAAGAAACACACCAGAAATCTTCACCAACACCAACTACTATACATTATCCTTTTGTTTATCACGTCATACCCCCTTTAATCCCCTCTTTGTTTTTTGTTGTAGCTGCATTAGAGTATGAGATTCCAAGTCAAGATAGATCAAAATAGTATCGTTATTGGTTTTTGACATGTTTGAAATGAATCTTGAATTCTTTTTTCCTTGGGCAGTTGGGTTTGGTTGGAATGTCTTTCGTGGTGATCTATTGATTTTCATGAGCCGACAGAATGGACTTCGAAATTCCAATCACTCTCATTATGTTTGTAGATTTTGTGACAATTCATATTAGATGAAACAGCTTACACTAAGCTTCTGGCAGGAAACAAAAGAACATGGTGCTATCAGGAATCAGGGCACAGTTTGGTACTGCTCTTTTATTCCTGACAAATCAATTGGATTTTGTTCTGTCAAGATAGGCTAACAGTAGCACAGATATAATAGGACATCTCATCTAGTTTACTTCTAATATCAGCGTACAGTTCCTTCCAAAAAAGTATCAGCGTATAATGTAGCATACTTGATATCAAAACGAGATACCTTTCAGTAATAGATGGCCTAAACTATGATCCTAGATAAAGTTAAAAAGAACTCCAGAAAATGACCCTGCAACGAACTAACAATTACTGAACCCAATCCAATATCAAACAATCTTAACGATACCGACACCATCCTTCTGGCTCTAGCTCAGGCAAAAATGATTATCTTAGCTTGTGCCATGGCATACACGTTCAGACTCATTGCATCATAAGTTCACAATAATTAGAGCGATTTTTCTTTTTTTGTAATACAGGATATGAGGAAACACATGCCTTTTCCAATCTGTTAACCATGTCGGAACAAAAAGGAGTGGCAAATTTGCATGGTTAAGCAAAGGTATAAGATTCCTGATATGAGCCATACATGTAACGACCCCTATATATACAGAGATTGACAGAGACAGCGATAATGTTATTGGCACCCAAGACTGCAGATTCCTGTGGATTCCAAGTGCAGTTAAATAGGCCAGCATGCCCGGCATCTGGATTGAAATGTCAATACCATAAAAGGAGATGATGCCAATGTGTCCCCTTCCAATGGCACAGGTGTGAGCTCCCCAACAATTCAGTAGTCCCTTGCCACATCTCTCTCTATCTCACCCCCCCTCCCTTATTAAGCCACCCATATGCAGATCGCAACATCTTATCTCAAGGCTGTAGAATTGCTTTCCCTTCTCCCTCGCTTGTCTCCTCCACGGCTCCACACCCCCTGTGCCATCAGGCATGGCGAGGAAATGCTCTAGCTGTGGCAACAATGGCCACAACTCAAGAACTTGCAGCGGGTACAGAGCCATGGAGAACGGCGGTAACAGCGGCGGCAGCGGCGGCCTGAGGCTGTTTGGCGTGCATCTGCATGCAGGATCTTCTTCCCCCCTCAAGAAGTGCTTCAGCATGGAGTGCCTCTCGTCGCCGGCGGCGGCGGCGGCGGCCGTCGCCGCGCCCAGTTCCTCGCCGTCCGTGTCGTCGTCGTCGTCGCTCGTTTCCATCGAGGAGAGCGCCGAGAAGGTGGCCAACGGGTACCTCTCCGACGGCCTCATGGGCAGGGCTCAAGAGAGGAAGAAGGGTGAGTTCTTGACGTGCCGATTTTCATCGACGGCACACGGTTGCATGCATATATGCTTGATTTGCGATGCTTTAGCAGCTAACTCCATGACAGTGATCTCCAACCATCATGAAGCCCAAGGTTTGATTAACATAAAAACTCTCAAGATTTTTGTGCATGAATGTTCATTTGACTTGCTTGGATCCTCTTCTCCAACTCTGCCATAGAAGTCTCTCTGTGCTCCAACATGGTGCAGGGATATGCCTAGCTTTCATATCTGCCACAAACAGGACATATCTGTAACCGACGAGTAATTGTCATAATCATTGAATTCTATAGTCTTAACTCTTAACATCTTCTTAACAACAAATTTCCAACCACTCCATCAACGACCTTTCTGGCATATACAGGATCACCATTTCAGCATGCTTGAACTCTCAGTGCTCTGAACCCAAGATGCAGATATTCCACCCATACTGAAACACCTTAGTGCATCTGTCATCAGGGGTTCCATGGACCGAGGAGGAGCACCGGAAATTCCTCGCTGGCCTCGAGAAGCTCGGGAAGGGCGACTGGCGCGGCATCTCCCGCCACTTCGTCACGACGCGAACCCCGACTCAGGTCGCCAGTCACGCACAGAAGTACTTCCTCAGGCAGAGCAGCCTCACCCACAGGAAGAGGAGGTCCAGCCTCTTCGATGTGGTATGCCCAATGTACTCTTCAGATTTCTTTTCAAGATAATGGAAGTATAACTTTCGGCTTCTGTCTCTTGGAATGTTGTGTGTCCACCATGCAACATCTTGAGGTAGACACTGTCATGTATCTGTTTGTGCGAACTTGTATGAACTCGTTCTTCTTCAGGTTGAAAATGGTGAGAAGGCAGCAGGGAGTGTGGATCAACGTTTCATGGTGAGAGATGACGCAGGCTCGGTGTCTGGGATGGAGCTCCCTACTCTGTCTCTAGGCGTCAGCAAGGCAGGGACAGATGCTGTTCTGCCACCGTCGCCGTGCCTGACTCTGCTGCCGAGCTGCTCGTCGGCGGTGAGCAGCAGCACGTCGCCAATTCTAGCACCAAAGCTGCCTCCTCCCCTGACGGCAAGGCCTCAGGTGCACCTCCAGGCGCCTGACCTGGAGCTGAAGATCTCGACTGCCCGGCAGGCCGCCGATCAGACCGGTTCGTCGCCGAGGACGCCTTTTTTCGGGACCATCAGGGTCACCTAATAATAATAAAAAAGAGAGATCATCGCCGAAATGGCCAGAAAAAAATCTGTTCCTAGAACAAAAGAAAGCTTTTGTCAGTGCTGTATGTGTGCCTGTCCTTGGCATAAAACAATGCCATCCATCATGTATCATTAGCCAGAAGGTGAAAACTTTACTGGTCTGATTAAATTTAGTCATGCAGAAATAAAGAACGGCTGCCACTCCCTCATGCATCATTCACCTTGGCCTCTTTATGTTGACACAAAGGCAGTGCAATTGCAGAGTGGGTCTTTCTTTTGGGGCTGGAGAAGGTGAGAGATGATCTCACGATATTCACACATTATTCAGATTGCAGTGGGCACCGAGAAGGACGGGCGATCACTAGCTGCATAGCGCACAGATCATTTTTCTATTCTTTCTCTGCAACTTCTTTGCGGCAGTTTGGTATGGTTCAGTTATCCTGATACACCAAACTCTGGATGGACCGCACCGCATCATCTCAAACTGTTCCTGCCAGAGACAAATGGTTATGTACTGCAGTTACACCAGTAAAAGTCTTGATGCTACTGTAAAAGTTTACTTTTTGTTGTATATTGCAAATAGAGATCCCAAGAAAAACCACATCTATACTAATATGAAAACAATGAGTCAGTGCTAACCTTTACCAAAGCACGTCTATACGGAAGGATTTTTTAGGTTGAGTTTCAGTCAGTTTTCCAAGAAAACCGACATGTGTTTCCGAGGATGTCAATTGTTTTCATTTTTCCTTTTAAAAAGATTGATTTCGACAACTTTTCACGCCCCATTCAAGATAGATACAAATTAGGTTCCACCACTGTTCGACACTTTGCCTGGGAAGCTTTCGCTTGTGATGATAGGATGATTGCTCTTGCTCCATGAATGAATGAATGAAACGCCAGTCAGGTCCATGTCATCAGAGATTGGATAGGATCATGTAACAAATATCTGAAAACTCGCGCAGGCTGACAGGTGGCGGAGGCGAGCTCGTCGCTGGGGGCCGCACGGCAACGCCGGTGGTTGGCGCCGGCGACATGCCGTCGCTTTCCCGGATGGATGCATGCTGAAGGCACACACATTATTATCGCACGCTGTGTGCATCCTCTCCAAGGTACAGTGGCACTAACTCAATGTTGCTTTGATAATGATGATCAAGCCATTTACCTAACAAAGCATGCATACCTGCCGATAAGATAATAAAACAATAAGATTAAGAATGGCGCCATTAGGGGAGGATAGAAAAGTGTCAGGGGCCCGAGATTAGATTAGGTTAGGTTAGGATAGGATATGCCGTGAAGAGTAAAGGCAAAGAGTGAAGACTAGATTAGATTGAAATACCGAAAAAAAAAATAACAAAATTATATAATATGAAAATCTGTATCGGCCAAAATCGTCAAAGCTACAGTTTTACCGGAATTTCGACCAAAATTATTTTATATTCGAACAAGTTTTTTTTTTACCACTGCATTTCTTTTTTACCGGATACAGATGACCGCTCGGCAGGCATTCAGCTAGGCCCCTGCAGATGCTGGAAAGTATCGTTTGATTAGCATGTGAAATGGCTGTCAAAGCGAAGGAATGACAGTCAATAAAGCTGAGGGAGAAGAAGAAAAAAAGAGTGGCGTGCTGTGATCTTTTTTTTTTTTGAGAAAATGCACCATGCATTCATTCAACAGCGGGAAACTTACAAAGTTCAAGACACACAAAGGTGGACAAGAACCAGTACAAGCGCCCGAGTGCGCACCCCAAACGCACAGAACCTTACAACGGGATGCAAACCCCCAATACTTGAAACATCCGAGCCACCGGCACCCCAACGGAGCACGACAAGGCCAGACCGGAGCATTGTGCCTGACTGAACCGACCAACATAACACGCAGTCGTCTCAGGCCACATCCGCCACTGACTTCCTCCGCCCATCGTTGCAGAGCGGAGATCAAGATAAGGGGAGCACACCACCACCGACGACAGACACGCCGGCCCCCAGATCAACAGCAAGATCAGGGGGAAGTTGCAAGTAGGTCCCTCTCAAGCCGTCCCTGAGGAAGACAAAGAGGCAAGCGGGGAGGGCGTCGAAGATAGGCCCTGAGTCGCCATCCAGCATGGAGCGACCAACAGAGCCGGCTGAGGGCGGACTGGGCGAAGACGTCGCCTCC
This sequence comes from Raddia guianensis, assembly GCA_036346415.1. Classification (NCBI taxonomy): domain Eukaryota; kingdom Viridiplantae; phylum Streptophyta; class Magnoliopsida; order Poales; family Poaceae; genus Raddia; species Raddia guianensis. The sequence continues at coordinate 35,985,156 of CM070534.1, forward strand.
GGGCCGACCTCCACTGCCGGGCCGACACCGCCGCCAGACGCCTCCAAATACTCCATCGATCGGCCAAAAGGAAAAGTAAAAGGGAAAAGGGATACAAACCCCAAATCCCTCCGCCACCACACCAGATCGGGCCTGCTAGCACGAGAGGAGGGAGAAGAAGCCTCGAGCCCGAGGTTCGTCACCCACCAGAGCACGGGCAGCCTCACCATGGCCATGGCTGGGCGGCCACCGCCGAGGGCCTCACCCCCCTGCAAGAGAGAGAGAGGCAGGAGAGGTGGAGAGGGCTCCTCACCCGCCCCCATGCCCGCAGCAGAGGCCACCGCCGCCGTCGGCCTCCAAGTACACGCACAGCCCAGATCTGGAGAGAGGAGATGGAGGAAGGAAAAGGGTGAAGTTCCCCACCTAGCTTGCTCCAAAGGGGAGGATGCACCGATGGGAGGAGTGCGGAGCTCCTGCCGGCGGCGGGCAGCCGGCAACTCGCGCCGCCGCCGCCGCCGGCAGGGGGGAAACCCTAACAGGGGCGAGAGGGGCACTCGAGAGATGGAGAGGGGCACTCGGGGGAGGAGGAGGCTGTATGTGCTGTGATCTTATATTTGATCATTTGATCCGAAGAGGATACGGAAGGATAAGCTTCTTTTTAGATGTTTCTCCGACCTAAGATACACCAAAGATAATCCCAACGCGTCGAGATTAGGCAGCGTCATTATTCAAAGCATGACTGTTAGAACTGCAGGACTATTATAGTATTATGCACGTAGGATCACATGGGCTCGAGTTGCGATGAACAGATTTTTTTTTTCCTTTCAGACTCGCGATCAACAGATTGGATCCACATGTTTCAACTAACATAGAATCGCTAGGACCCAATTGTAACACAGTCACAATTTATACAAAGATAATGTCGTATGGTGTTTGCATTTTGTGTTTTTCTTCCTGTGCTTCCGTCAGGTTAGCTTTTGGCTCCCATACTCAACCTACCCGCCTGGGATCGAATCCAGCTGCAGCACGGAATTGTGCATAATTTTCACCCAACTTCCCACTTACACTCTCTTTTGTTCAGGCCACTTAAAAAACCCCTCCAAAAAAACTTACAAAAATGAATCATAGTTCCATAAGGGTCCTTAAAGAAATTAATTAATTTTTTGGGGCAAATTTTACAATTTCCCAAATCTTTGATGTAAAAAATCATGTTTTCTGCCAAATTATTACCTATATCCTCTTTTTTCGTATACCATTTAAAAATTTTCAAAAAATACAAAAATTAGTACGATTGAATTGCAGTTTCATGGGAATTGTCCATTAAAAAATTAATATTTTCACAAATTTTGAATTTTAAATATCATGAGAGTTTGAGTTTTCTTTTGAAAAAATAAAATTTTCATGAAGTTTTTAATTTGGAAATTGGTGATGCTTTCCATTGTATTTCGAGGTAATATGATATGCAAAGGTTATGAATCTTTGAATAAGCCATTGAAGCATATTCTTCCTTCCAACTTAGCATAATAAGTTCCCAAAAAATCCAAAAATATGAATTTGAAAGTCACAAAAAATCAAATTGAAGTTTTGAAAGTTTTGAGTTTCCAAGATTATAAATTCAAAAGTTCCACATTTGTATTTTTGCATGTTTTGCAATTCAATAATTTATAATTGAAATTTCAAACTTTTTTTGAAAAATGTAGTTATTTTTTCTAAAAAGAAGAAATGGGAGGGAGGTGACCTAGATGACATCCAATTGTCGCAAGAGTTCAATAATCGAAGCAACAGGCACAAACTAAAGGCAGCCTCAGTAATATCAAGCTTTCGGCAACGATGCTATGAGATGCAAGATTAAGGAGCCGTCAAAGCAAAGTTAAAATTCAGTGGGCTATGAGATTCGCTACAAGTCTATGCCCAAGAATATAACATTCTATATAGTACATATTATGTAAGGTTTTTATGTCAATCCTTTGCATGGGGATCCATCTGGCGCTGATTGTGTAGAAATATGGTACAGTAGAAAATATATAGAAAATGAGATAAAGATTGTTAGTATTAAAAATAGAAAATAAATAGTAATAGAAAATTGTAATAGTGATAACTTTGAGAAACAAAAGGTATAGAGCATGTTTAATGGGAGATCCATTTGTGATCCATTCTCGTGCCCAACACTGTTCGGATGAATAATGTTGAACAAGGACGAGTCACAAAAGGGTCTCATATTAAACATACCCTCTAAGAGCATGTCCAATGGTATGACTATTTGATATCCAATGCTGCAGTAGACAGTAGTAGAAAAAGAATTAAAATATAGCGAAAAATAGACTTGAACAGCGATCGGATTTTTTTTTTCTCATATGGACTATATATATGTTAGTAATAACATGGCTGATGGGCATGAACCCGAAGTCACACACGGACACGGCGACTGCCGCGATGGGACCTGACCGGGAGAAAAAATATCCGGAAGAAGGAACCACCATTTTCAAGCAACAAAGATTGGCCTTGTACGACCCTATTTCGGTTCACACAGGTTTCGAGTTCCCGTCTTTTTCATGCATTCACTTGTCGCCATAAAAGAAAATGTTGGATCCTTCTCTGGAAAGGATCTCTAAAAAAACCAATGGAAGGTGGTAGAACAATGGCTCGTTGAAAGATATAAATGCATTTATTTATGAAACACTACAATGAACATAGATGATATGCTCATTTTCATCTCATATATTTCAGTTTACTTTAAAAAAATCTTTCATTAAAAAATGTGTTGGCTTAACCCTTTAGATTACTTTAATTTATGCTACATACTTGGTCTAAGTACATGGATAACCATCTAGAATAAGCACTTAAATCTAATATCATACTAGCACCACCAGTTGCCTACGTAAAATCGTTATAAAAAAATGGCATAACAAAATTGAATACTCCCTCCGTTCTTTTTTATTTGACACATTTGACTTTTTTAATTGTCTTTGATTATTTGTTTTATTTAAAAAATATGTAAATATCATTTATTTTGTTGTGATATATTTTATTAATAAAGGTACTTTAACTATGACTTATTTTTTTCCTTGTTCACACTAAATTTTTAAATAAAATGATGATAAAAGACGTATTCAAAAGTTAAAAGTGTCAAGTAAAGAAAAACGGAGGGAGGGAGTAACAGATAACCAAAGCGACGTCTTATTTGTGTGGCCTGGAAGACTTTTGAGCTATGTGATCAAGGACCTAATTTTGCGCGAAGTCCAGGTGAGTGATGGAACCAGCAGAGGCCGCGAGATCCACTTCTTTTGCAAGTGTGCCACGCGGCAAGACGAAACAAAGCATCCAGCTCTGACCTGTCACTTATCCTGTGTACGATGATTGCTTGCTTCTTTCTTAAAACCTTGTATCTTCTGCAGGAAAAAAAAAAAAACAGGTGTTGCTTCGGCAGTTCGATTTTTCTGTGTGTTTAGTTGCGTCTACATCTGAAAGATGGATTGACTTGATGGGAAAAATATATATGGTTTTTTCGAATTTTTCCCCCGCCGTATGTTCGTGCAGAGAACGAAATTCTCATTGACGCTAAGTACCACTAAAGATTGATCGTTCCATCATTGAAAATACAGGGCGCTTCAGTCCGTTGCCTTGGAATAGGAGAAACGTATCAATAACAACTTGCATCTGCGTCATACTTGATTTTTATTTTTTTTGGTCCGTATGCATACAATACCTAAACTGGGATATCTACCTAACTAAACATTACTGATCGATACGCTGAAACAGATAACTGAAGGTTGAAGGGGAGATTAGGAAATTGACGGTGAGAGTTTAGCAGATTAAGAAGCCATGTCCAAGGATATGCTTATGAGTGAATAGTCAAGTCAATCTTGGAGTTAAATTTCAGAGTATAACGTTTTGCTTTAGCAGAAGGAAAAGGTGATACGTGAATCTTGTGCTCACGAAACAAGGCGACGTCTCAAGGATCGGGACGTCTGAACCACTGTTGTTTTCAGGGTGGTTGCTGGTATTAAAGAGCAACAGGAGAATCTGCAATGTGCGGTACAAAACTGGAACAGCCTGTTATTACTATTTAAAGATGGATATATGTCATGATTAATCTGTGCCTTGTAGCAGTAATGTGAATGCATATCACAGTCAATTGTACAGCAAAAACTGGATGGAATAAACAAGAATCGGCATCGGCAAGTGGCAACCTTTTTTTACTGAGCTGCGAGAATGCCAGGGGAAAATTAGCCCCATAGCACTGAATTCATATACAAATTTTTACATGAGTATGATATGTGGGGTCATCTAAGTCATTGAAAATGGATCCAAATGTCATGCGAGTAAATGCAAATTTTAAAGAGTGCCACAAGGATAGATGCCCTAAATGCTGGAGCTAGAGAGGAGCAGGAGATAGATGGTGGGGGCACGGAGGCTTAGGAGAGGTAGCCTAGTACGCGGTTTGCTTGGAAGAGTCAAGCAGGCCTCGTACATTTCAGCTTAGCGTAGCGTAGCGTTTCAACAAAATTTGAGAGTATTTAAAAAGTGATTTAAATATTATAAAAAAATAATTTAAAAATAGTTTTAATATCTTTATGAGAACTACTAACAACCTGAGAAAAATCATTACAAATTACTACATCAAATAGGCTATATAAAAAAGATAAATTTTGCTGAAACGCTATGCTATGCTACACTGAGCTGAAATGTACAAGGTCACAGAGAGGTTGCTTAAGACACACATGCACGGAAGCAACCCACGTGTCAGGACAACCACACATCAGGCTATACTAGTTGCGTACGTGCGCCCGAGTCTGGTAAGAACGTGACGAGCGCGCGAGGAAAAAACGCGGCAGCACATCCGGGAAAAACGCCCATGCGCGCACGAAGGCCAGCGCGCGAGGGAAAAAAGCGCACGGAGGCCAGCGCGCGAGGGAAAAAAGCGCATGCGCGCGAGGGGGCTAGAGTGCCAACGCGGCAGCGCGCGAGGGAAAAACGCGGCAGCGCGGCCTGGAAAAATGTGCATGCGCGCGTGGAGCCCGCGGGATTCGAAGTCGGGGCTCACAGGTGACAAACCGGCGGAGCTAACCAACTGGGCAAACCACCCGCATGTCTGGTAGCTGCGCGGAAAAAATCATTTTATACGTAAAAACAAAACGGACGGTCAGGTCTAGCTGGATCGCGCGATCGGACGGCCCTGGTGGCGCTAGGCGGGGAGGCCAGACACGTGGCGAGCAACCGACGCTCGTGTTCGGGCTTGTACTATTTATCGATATGTTGGGCTGTTTTGAGCGTTTGTGTTGATAATAAGTTAAACCGATTTTCCACGACAGACACAAGCACATGCATAGTGAAGCAAGCAAAGGACAGGGTATCAAAGTTCTTCTCAGGCTAGCAGCAGAACAGTAGCCACTGGCAAGTACCCAGCATACAAGATACTCTTAGGTCATAGGTATGATGGTTGTGGGTTACGTGGGTGTGATTCTCTTTAGCAGGTTTTCTACCAGCATAAAGAATTGCGATCATGGTTATGCAAAACTAGTCGTATGACATGACCAAACCACCATTTTATATTTTTCCATGTGCGTTTCCCAGGTTATAAAACCGAAAGAACTGTGTCTAATCCCATCAAAAGGCCCTGGCCCCATGGAAGATGCAGAGATCTGCTTTGGTCGAATCAATTTCACAGATCTTACTAAAATACGAGAAGAGCGAACGTCCACACATTCCAATAACTTGTAAATTTAAAACTTTCCATCATGCCTTTGGTGCATGCTTAATTCTTTTTTAGTAGCAAAGAAATCAACATAAAATTGTTTAGCAGGCTTCTAGCCTACGTGACAATAACAGAGTGCCCTTCTCTGGTAAAGTAAAGCTTTTATTTCAAGGCCAGATCAAAGTAGTACATACGAAAAACCCTTCAGCAGCTCGTCCGTTGAATTCTGGTCTTGCCTTTGATCTCCAAAAAAGCAGTTAGATGTCAAGGGGCTGCCTCAAGAACGCCTCCATTTGCTTTGCCCTTGTCCTGATCGATATATCAAGCACTTTCTGCCCAAATTCAATCACTAGTCCTCCCATGATGCTGTGGTCAATCTGCAGCGAAGGCACAGCTGATGAGAAATCTTTTGAACAGGCTATGGACATAATTTGTGGATTAAAAGCAAATACCTTTTGTTCAACCAAAATAGTTTTGTGTTTCCCAAAGATATCTTGCAATGTCTCTTTGAGTTCTTTCTCCTCCTTTTCAGGGAGGGGCTATGAACAGAAAACATAGAAATCAGCAAGCAAAATCAATTGATCTTGGTACATGTTCAAGAAAATATAATAGCAGTAAATGTGCAACCACCCCTTTTACAAATAGGTAAATTGCATAAAAAATTGAGGTAACATGCTTAAAAAAAACTAAAAGACAATTCTTCCACAATTTTCAAATAACTGATCAAGATTGTAAATTTGCAATATCATGGGTCAGCAGATCAACAATGTTTTGCTATTCCAGGAAGCGATGCTCTTGTAGTCTTGTAAAACATGGATACCTCATCACTTAGGCTTGTCGGGAATAAAAGTTGTAAATTAAATGAGTAGAAAAGGGATAAGGACAATTAGTTGTGAAGGCAAGGCAAAAAGCTGCCCAAAATTGCAAACGGGGAAAAATGCCCTCGCAGGATGAGTAGGTGGAAGGACACGAAGGGTAAAAGGACCCTCCCACCTTGGCTATATAAGCGGCTGCCCAAGGGCTTGTACAGTGGGTGGTGAAAATAATCCCCAAGTTTATAAAGTGCTCCCTAAGAGCTTCTTTCTCTCCAAGGTTTCTCTCCCGTGCTCCATCCATGGCTCTAGATCCCCTTCTTCCTCCCTTAAGCTTCACCATGGCTAAGCCCCAAGCTTGATGCCAACGACTAAACACAGGTCATCCGATGGCTGCGAGGTACTTTGACAGCAGGAGGCCTGAAGCCCATGTACCCTTATCTAGTATCTTATCCAGTTAATTTGCATAAATCTCCTTGTTAGTTATCTTCCTGTTAGATGCTTAATCAAGCAAGCATCAGATGTAACAGTATTTATGAGAAGGCTTGATGAAAGAATTGTCAACTTGTTTGCCACCTATACAGAGAGCACAGATGGTGCCTCTCAGTTAATGTGGCTAGTGTGTTGCCATTCAACGCTCATCTTGCACCTACATTCATCGCTCTTCGTCCTCGTGGTTGGGGCTTCACCTAAGAACTATCTTGTATGGATCAACAAACAACAGATTGCTTCAGGCTACCAGATGTTGTATGTGAATTTCAAGATAAGCCGACTACGTTGGTTAATCTGATGAAACTCGTAATCTAGAAAGAAATATGCACAAGTGACAGTACATTGTTTAACATCGCACTAAAGTCTCCCAAAAAATGGCAGAAGACTCCCTACAGCCAATAATAACCAGTTTCGGAATTCAGATCAATTCAACTCCAGTTTGCATCTTTAAGAAAATGGATTTCAGCTAATGCATGGTTATATTTCAAGTATTATCTACAGATAAACATTTTAACAACCAAAAGGCTGCAGTTCAGTTTTCAACAACAAGAAGTTGGTGTAGGCTAGAAATGAAACCCAATAGAATTCACCACCTTTACACACACACACGCACGCACATCCATATATATGTGTGTGTGTGTGTGTGTATGTATGTGCGTATAAAAGAGCCAAAGAGGGTGAAAAGCTAAGCCATGATTCAGGTACGTGGATGCCTCCTCTCACGTCATGTTAGGTCGGCCACCACCTCTCCTTATATTATTACTGCACCTAAGAATTCCACTATGCACCTGTGCTTCTAGAGGCCTTTGTTGAATGTGTTCAAACCATCTCAACCGATGTTGGACAAGCTTCTCTTCAATTGCTGCCACCCAAACACTATCATGTACAATTTCATTACAAACTCGATCCGTTCTCGTATGCATCTCTGATACACTTAGCTGTTGGATTATGACATCTTTTGGTAGGCCAACATTTTGCACCATACAACATTGCTGGCCTAATCGTCACCCTATAAAACTTACCTTTTAGCTATTGTGGCACTTTCTTATCACAAAGGATGCCAGATACCAATTGCCATTTCATCCACCCCGCTTTGATCCTATTACTAACAGCTTCATCAATATCACCATTTCTCCGCAGCATCGACCCCAAATAACGAAAGGTATCCTTATTGGGTATTACTTGTCCTTCTACGATAATATATCCCTCCTCCTACCTAGCAAAACTGAAGTCGCACCTCATATATTTGGTTTTCGTTTTACTAAGTCTAAAGCCTTTTGATTCTAGAGTTTGTCTCCACAACTCCAATTTCCTATTAACCCCACTACTACTACCACCAAGTAGCACCACATCATCAATAAAGAGCATACACTAAGGGATTCCTCCTCATATGTCCCTAGTAACTTTATCCATTACCAAAATAAATAAATAAATAAGAACGCAGGACTGACCGTTGATGTAGTCCTATATTGATAGGTCAGTGTCACCGTCACTTGTTCGCACACTTGTCACAACATTGTTGTACATATCCTTCATAAGGGTTACATACTTAACAGAAATAGATTGTGGCTCAAAACACGGAGTACAACAACCAAAACAACAATAGAAAATAAGACAACCGAGGCTTCAAAGATTCATATACAAAAAGTTAACAATCAGCAAATTATTTTACAGTAAATTAGCCACTCAATCTGTCAATCAAGCCAAACATACTATGCAGGCATGCATGCACCAAAACCTCCTTCAACATGTAAATGGGAATTGAACAATTCTAACAACATCCTACCTGTGGATAAACCACACTGTATTCTTAGTAGCAAGAGTTTAAGAGAATCTACTTACAATAACTGTCCTGACAATGACCTTCACCTCCCCCTTATGTGCCATGGTCAAATCAATAAATCTCTCCGCAATGCGTTCAACATATTTTAGTCTGCCATTTTCCGCCAGGACAGCTTCACAGACAAGAAAATAATGAGCTAACAAACCTGATAATTATGGACTTTATTCTATGTATGGTATCAGTGACAGAGAACCTACTTTCCATAAAACCTTCTAGGAGGAATGCTTTAACTGATTACCTAGCCTTTTGAAAAAAAAAAAAAAGGTATTGCACATGACATAATATGATAGCAGACCCAAACTACTGAAGTCATTGCTTTAGATCTATCAAAATAAAGGTAACTGCTGATATGGACAGTGCCATTTTTCCATTGGTGCCAAAAGCACTGAAAAAGTCCAATGCATTTGAGTTGGCTAACACCTTAACGGTAATGCATATGCGGATATGCCGCGAAAAGGCTACCTCTTAATAAACTCGGATTCTCATGAGTGTAATCAAATGATTATAAGCACCAATAAAGAAGAAAATCTCTTTCCACACAATAAGAGCTTCAGAAGCATACCCAGGAAATTCTTTGTGATATCTGTAAAACCAGCTTCGGCAAACATCTCAGTTATAGCCTTCACCCTGGTTTGTTTTGGCACTGACAAGTCCTTTATGAATTGAGAAAACACTGGGCTATTCTTGGATGCCTCCACAACATTGCGAAGATCAGATCCAACCTTTTCCAACACATTTGCCTTGGCTGCTGAAAGGAACAGTGCACTGGCATAGTTTCCGGTGCCACCAAATAGAGATTCTGGAACCTATTTTGACACAACAACCGCAGCTTGTAAGATTATAAGGAGCGTCTAAAGACAAAACAAGAACATCTCAAGCTGCCAGCTAACAACTAAACAGAAGTAGATAAGTACTAATCAACTTGTAAGATTCTAAGGAGCATATAAGGACAAAACAAGAACATCTCAAGCTGCCAGCTAACAAATAAACAGAAGCACATAAGTACTAATCAGCATCGATAGGAACATTTTTGTGGGGATGGTAAGACTAAGAAAACATAGCATGCAATGCCATGGGATTGCTTTGTCCTACAATTACTATCCCAAGCAAATACAGGTAAATGAGACACAGACAATTTCTCCTTCGCTGAAACAGAGAGTAAGCGGTTTCAATTGAGTGATCGGCTGAGCCACACTTTTGATATGACCGCAATCACTGATTTCCATAATTATAATTGCATTCAGCAGAAAATACAACAGTATCCACACTAGTGCATCATCCTAATTCCCTAAAATGGACGTCCATAGGCATAGAACCACAACCCACGTTGAAAAAAAGGCATTTGAATGTTTCCTCAAGCAGTATAACAGAAACAACCGTATGATTCTGATGTTCCCTAAAACAAGTCGATCAGTGTAGCCTTGTCGCCACACACGACAAACAATTATAAACATAAAAATGTTTACTGGCAACCTTAAGCTACATCCACACGCCATGATAGATGCAGTAATCCAACGAAAATGTTGTCTTTAGGGTTACCTTGATCTCCTTGGCCGGGGGATTAGGCACCTGCGACGCGAATCCCCTCGAGCCCTGCGACATAGCCAACATGTCAATCCCGAACAATAACCAAAAAAACATCAAACGCAACATCGCTATGAAAGGCGTGAGATTGAGACAACGGAGAAACATGGTCAGGATCATGGGGCAGGACTAGATCGGCCAAGGGATTTGGCCGAAGCATCGAAATCTGGGGGACCTGGGCGACGGCCGCGGATTCGGAGGCCGCGAGGTGGGCGCGGAGGAGGGGGAGGCCGGATCTTAGGTGGCGCGCCGCCATTGCGGTTCGCTGGCTCCACGGGGAGAACGCCGGAGCTCGGGGGCGGCCGGGAGGAGAGGCGGCGGAGACGGAGAGAGAGGAGGAGGCTCGGGTGGGATGATTGGCGTTGGGACTTGGGAGAGAAGACCAGAAAATGGGAAGGGGGAGGGCCTTGGGCCTTCCTAGGTGGGCAACCCAACTATGATAGTGCGGTTCTTTGGATTTGAATTCCAAAAATCGAACCCAAAAAAAAAAGATGCGCGACGGCGCAAGGCGGAGTGTGGCAGTGGATGTGGAGCCACTAGCCCAGCAGCACAGGTAATGGAAGCAAAGGCAGCCACTTTTTAGACTACGTTGGGCCGTTCGGCCCGTTATGAGGACCGTTTTAATCCATTTCCAGGCTTGTTTCGTCCATAATTTTTCTCATTAATTGCCCTGTATGTTATTTGTTTTCTAGCAGATCAAACCCCGGAAGAGTAGAAATAAAGCTTACAATGAAACTCTGGCCCAACCCTCCTGTTATAAAAGTGAAGAGCATTTTGCTTATCTAATTTAGTTGAAACTTCTTGCAAACCATCTAGAGCTTTAGCTCGTAGCTCGCGAGCAATTTTGGACTCGGCTCGATCTTTGCTCGTACAGTTGGCGAGACGAGCACGAACCAAATTTCTACCTCGGTCACTAAACAGAGCTAAGCCAAGCTAGACACGAGCTCTCTCGTGACTCGGTCAATCCTAGCAAAGCTAGACACTAGTCACGTGAGCTCTCTTTTTCCAACCCTATTTTCTAAAATGTGAACCCTTCTTTCTCTTTCTTCCCTCTTTCATCTTGTCGCCCACCGAAATGATCAAGTAGGTTCTCACCTACTCCTTGCACCGTTCTTCTAACCTCCTCTAGCCGTCCTCCTCCCTATCTCCACCTTCACATTTGTCAGGCGGTAGCCTTCCTCGCGAGCTGACTCCTCCTCTTCACCTAAACAATGATGGTCTTTTCCTAGACCCATAAAGACCTACTCCTCGGGTAAAAACGTGTTAGGGCTCATCTTCCCAATTGAGGCCTTGGTCTTTGAAGACACCAGCGAGTAAGAGCGCTCGAGAATAAGACCACGGATCCAACGATGCAACATCGCATCATGCCTAAGAAACACATCTAGGGATACAATAAGGTGGCATACATGTAATGAGGATCTATATGTAAATAATATTCACTTAGTCCGCAATAAAAGGTATTTATTAAAAGTATTAAAGAAATATCATATATATTTATTTAACATTGAAACATGAAATATGTCTTACATTGACGTACGAATCCATTAAAAAATGTTTTATATTTCTGAACAGAGAGAACACTCAGCAGCCAAGCGATGGCGACGGCGGCGACGTGTCCAGGCTGCGGCCACGGCGCGACCGGCATCTTCCTCGTCCATGCCTGCGCCACCCGTGTGCGCCATCGTGCGACTTGAGCACCGCTGCTAAACTGGCAGCCTACACGGTCCATTGTCTCCTCATTTGCTTTGTTCACGAAGGCCATTCTTGATGCAGTCGAGGTGCTAGACGAAATGCATGCACTGGGATGAAAACCATTATACTGTCATACATGCCGCCAAACACATTCTCTCAATGTCTAGCCTTTTGGAATACGTGCAACCAAACAAAGGAACTTGTATGAAAGTTTGACTCCTTCCATTCTGACCGGCCTCATATAAGCTAGGCTCTCGTGCAAAGACAATAGGCTATTTGGTTACCTGCATTCATAGAAATTTGCATCTACAGATACATAATCTTGCGTTTTCTTGTGTTTGGTTGACTGCATCTGGTTTTGAGTCTGACTTTGTGAATGCAAAATTCTCCATGCAGCTTGGCTCAGGAGAAACACAGAAAATGAGCATTTTTCTAAATGCAGCACATGGTGGCTTCGTGTTCTACGCAAGGGGTCACAATCAGTCGCCATATCAAGCCATGCATGCGTAGCTCTGTGGCGGGTAAGTTTTTTTGTCTGTATCTTTTTACTAGAATATTTGATTATTGAACCAATCCCAAAAATAGGTTTCTGATATTTTTTAGAACAAAACTAGATGACACTCGTTACATAAATTCCAAAATATTTGCTTAGTAGCACTCAACTAAACACCGTCTTTGTATCTGCACATCTCGTATCCCATCAGTCTGTCTAAGTCGGATGGACCAGGCCTATGAGAGAAGACAATCAAACAGCCCCCAACCAAATATGCTCATAGAGAATTCAGCGTAGCTCAACCGAAAGCGTCTCAGCTACGGAAGCTATCGGTCGGGGGTTCTATCTTGCTGAGGTAATTGTTAGCCATGGTGACACAAATACTACCTCTGTTTTTTTTGTTTGACGTCTTTGACTTTTTATCACATCTTTGGTCATTCGTCTTATTCAAATTATTTTTGTAAATATCATTTATTTTGTTGTGATTTGTTTTATCAATAGAGATACTTTAAATATGTCTTATTTTTTTTTACATCTTTACACTAAATTTTTAAATAAGACGAATAATCAAAGACGTGCCAAAAAATGAAAGGCACCAAACAAAAAAACAGAGGGAGTACTTGCTAGCTCTATTGCGTTTTGCCGTGCCCCTGGCGCGGGCCACGGGGGTGGGGCGACGACCGCGCCCCGCGCGCGCCCGTCGACACGCCGAGCCGAGGCCGATGGCCAGCGCCCGCGGCACACCGCACACGTCGCGTCAGCGCCGCGCGCAGCGCGCGCGCCAGACGCTGCGCTCCGCGCGTCCCCCCGGCGCGCGTTCCAGAACCCGCGCGACGTGTACCGCCTCCCCGCGCGCGCACATGACCCCCCCGCATGTGGCAGTGTGGCACCACCCACCCCCTGCATGGTCCGCACCACGTACGGCGCCCCGGTGACTCACCACCTCCACGAATCTCGGGAACCCCGAGCCACATTACATAACCTAACTAACCCAACCGTCGCCGTACTCATACTGGGCATTGAGTCACTGGCCATTGCAACACTCTGCCGTTGATTAATCACCCGTAATTTATGCTCCAAGAGAGACGTGGCGCCGGCTGAGCCAGGGTTGGGTAGATGGATTATTAAGGTAGTACGGGCATCTATTAGTCGTGTCTCGGCGACAAAGCTAAAGCTTGGGAGGAAAGGCCGGAATGTCATTCCAGCATGCATCGATCTGCAGCTAGATGGCGCTTTCTTGAATTCCTGCCCATCCCATTCCCATCCATTCACCACGTCTCCATCTGCTCTGTGCTCGGTGCTTTACTTAACTCGCAGCAGTACGTGCATGTACTCATGTAGTAGTACTTAACTAGCAGTAGTACGTGTCGCAGTAGTACTTAACTAGCGGTCGTACGTGCCGTAGTAGATTTAATCCTGCCCTGATCAGTAACCTTTTCCTTTTTTTGCTAAAGAATGGATGCGTCCATCGGTCTCGTGAGGTTGAAACGCCGGCCGCCTTCTTTGCTTCAACCACAATCCATAATGCGGCCATGATGATGCTTCATCGCGTGTTGCTGATGGCTGAAACCAAGGAAGCTTGAGATATTGATTTTATTATTAGAGATGTACTCCCTCCGCTCTAGAAAACATGGCGTTTAAAACTTATTATAAATTAAAGTTTTAAAGCTTTAAGCCAGAAAGCTCCCCACAATTTCTTGATTTGATGTTTGGAGATAGTCTCCTTCTTCTAGTTATGATTTGCCCTCGTCTGTCACTGTAGATGAAGCTAGAACAGTTGGCAAAGTATAAGGAAATGTAGTATTGGTGATATAGGGGCATATGAGATAGGGAATACAGCTCCCTTCACAAGCTTTATCTATAAAGGTATTTTAAATTTAGATACATATAAATGTAAATCAAATATATATATACCATATCAAAAATACTTTATAATATACAGATTTTCTGATTTTTATAAATAAATTGCAATAGTAATTAATAATAAAAGTCGTATTTTGAAGGCAATGTCAATGTTTAAATGATAATTTTTTCTTAATTGGAGGAAGTATTTTTAACATTTGTTTGAGGCTTGCTACTTGTGAGGACTATATTCTTCTACTAATGTAGAATCTGGGATATTTTCGTTACCTAAAAACAGTTCAAACTCTAATATTTACATCATGTTTAAGTTGTCCGTGTTTAAACCGTAAAAGCATCTCAAAAAGCTCTCAATAGTGACATAAATGAAACAGATCAATTTTGAGAAACAGATTCAAAAAATCTCTTGAAGTCCAACTTAATATTTAGCCCGTAGCTTAGTTAATATCAGTTGGATGTTGACATGCTCAATAATATCATGTTATATTATTTTCAGAGTTTTGAGAGGTGGTCTCATCGTAATGAAAGAACTGACTTAAAATGCCGAATTCTTCCCCAAATTAGTTTTTTTTTAGCAAAAGGGGCAGGAGAACTGCCTTGCATTGATCAAAAGGACAGAAGGTTTACAGGATGGGGGAGATAGGGCCCCTCCCCCTTGGGCCATAAGCACACACTAGCTAATTACATAGGAAAAGGCTCTGCGACCGACCAGAGTCGCAGCTCATCGAAAGCAAAAGCGGAGAAACAATGGTCGGGGCCTATCAATTTGTCGAAAAATGCGGTTGTTTCTCTCGGCCGGATGTACCAGATGACGCCGGAGATAACGGATAGGGCATCATCGGGCGGGCCTCTTCGGAGGATGTCTTCGCCCACCATTGTTGAAGTTGTTTTGGAGTAACCACTTGAAGGATTGATTAGTGGAGTGTTGAGCACGTCTGCTAGCCGGGCCCAGATGAAGGAGCTGAAATTGCACTGAAGGAATAGGTGCTCTGGTGTTTCGAGGTTTCGCCTATAGAGAGGGCAGAAGTAGTCATTTGGCAATTGGCGTCGCAGTAGGGCGTCTGCTGTTATGACACGCTTGTGAAGCAGCAACCAAAGGAAGAACTTGCACTTCGAAGGGGCCCAGTGCTTCCAAATTTTTTGCAATGCCGGTGTTGCAACGCGACCTTCGAATTGAAGCAGATAGGCTGACTTGACCGAAAAAACTCCATCAGCAGTGAAACCCCAAATTAATTGGTCAGGCTCCAATGGGTTCAGCGTCACTCGAACAATTCGACGAAGAAGCGAGATCAATTCAGGAATCATATCCGGAGCTAGGTTTCTCCTTAGGTCCGCAACCCAGTTGTTGTTGGTGATGGCATCCGCGACTGTTCTGTTTTTCCTTATTGTTACGACGAAAAGGCTAGGGGCAAGATGCTTTGGAGCGCATCCCGAAAGCCAATGGTCTTCCCAAAAAGAAAGGGAGGAGCCATTGCGAAGTATGGCGGTGGTCCCCGCACGTAGTAAAGCCAGATTAGGTTCAGGGGCGGCGAAGGTATGAAGCCCAACCGACTGAGGGGAGGATCTGTGTAGTCAAAGCCAACGTAGACGTAGTGCCCTCGAGAAACGGGAGAGGTCCAAAACCCCCAGGCCCCCCAGCGAGGTCGGGAAACAGACCGTACTCCAGTTAACCTAACTTAACTTTAGTCTATTCTCTCTAACTTAACTTTTGACATTACTTAACTGACTTATCTCATAATTTTGAGAGCTTTTTGATGTGAACTCGTGAGCCATGCATGTCCCCATTGTTTAACTTATTTTAGAGAGTTTTTGTACACACCTTCACGATAAGAAAAAACGGTTTAAAAAACTAAATTATTTATATTTCAAAAAAGATAGGTAAATGAGTAAATAAGTCAAATAAGATGCAGAGAGCTGGACCTATGATCAACCCACTTCTTAACGATAAGATGTACTATTAGGCGCACAACCAATTATGGCAAGCAAAGGCTTTTTCCGCGCCACGGATCTTATCCGGAGCGATCGAGCAGACAGCATGGGCACACATGCGGCGCCACGTCGGCCGGGCGGGGCGTACGCTCTCATTACGGATCGCTGTTATAGTGGGTGGGCGTGTGTCGTCAGACGCGAACCGATTGACCGGCGATGGAGCGGATCGAGCAGTCACCACTCACCAACACCAGGCCACGAGCTGCACCAAAACGCATCTTTACGGATAGGGAGGCTGACGAGGATCAGAAGGGCATTATCGACTGGTTTGTTATCACGATACCATGAGTTCAAGACGCATGGTGGCGCGTCAGGTCCCGGACGTCGATCCTTGCAAGTGCAACCATGCCTGCCTCGACTCTCGACTCTCGACTCTCGATCTCGTTTCTTATAATCACAGAGCATGCAGCTACGGCGCATCGTTTTTGTTTGGGCCTGGTAGTACACTATAACGCGACGAAAGATTGTTGTTGTTCACGGTTGACGTCGACCTTTAATTTGTTAGCGGTACATATCTGATATGTATGGTACGGTTCGTACGTACGCAAGACGGTTCGTACGCACGCCAGCTTTGACCTACCGTGGGAAGTCGCCTGGTGCAAACAAACCGTAATGCAACTTTAAATCCTGCGTGCCAGTCCGTAAATCTAAAAATCTAAATAAATAAAAAACAGTATGTAATTTACTTATATATACTTTATAAACTTTTTTCACGTGAGGTTCTCTTAAGCTATGAAATAGGATTCAGGTATACATAATAGGCGTGACCACTGTGCCTGTGTGTATGAGCCGTCGAGGTCGTTGCAGCTTCGTCGAGTTGCCGTTGTGTTTGTCTGTTTTGCTCGCCCCGTGGCGATGGAATAATTGAAAACGCAGCCGTGTCCCCTGCAGGGATCGAGCCGAGCGAGCGACCGCTGCTCAATTAATTATCTGTTAATAAGACTTAAGACCAGTTGCGTGATCGATCGCTATCAAGGCGAGCGCGATGCGTGCGGCCACGCCAGCTAGTCGCTGTCACTTGTTCCACAATTAAGCCCTCAAATAAAGTGGATTAGCTAGCTAACCATCAGCTCAGGCTCAGGCTCAGGCTCAGGCTCATCGCTGTCACTTGCTCTCTGCTGCTCAAAAGCGGCCACAGACCACAGTAACAGCAAAATTCTTGTACATATGCTGATATGCATTGCCGGCAGCATGCGCCACATGATTGAGTCCACGGACGGAGCCGCCCATTGGCCACGAACTTGCACTCCACTCTCTTGGGTTTGACATCATGTCTCCGTCCAAAGTTTGTTTCAATTGTACGTTCTATAATATTATTTACTGCTCACTTTATCTATTTTTTAAAATCTTTTATACATTATACTACAATCTAAAATATTTTTCTGCACTTTATCCTTATATATTTTATTACTCCATACGGCTTTCTTATGGATGCATGCTAAAGCCTTTTTTAAAAAAAAAGAGGATTAACCCCATTTTCCATTCATCGAGTAGAATCAATGTAAACCATATGTCTTCTGAATTCCTAAACAGATCTACTAGTTACATCTACCTAGGGCCACCTGCCCCCTGGCTACTCCTCGTTGTTCTTTCTCTTTCTCCTAGTTTTTTTAAATGTTGTTGCTTTAATGGTTCGCACGGCCGATTGAGACACTCACACGCACACCAGCGTGTCATGTGTGCTCTACAGTCCACTCCTCTCCCCAATTGGGAACTTGTAGCCTTGTATGTTCTAATTGGATTTGTATAGGGGAAAAAAGAACTGGATTTGCTTGCTTTGGTGAAACAAGAGTCCGGCAGTGCTGACGGTGATGAAAATAGACCAAAATTTAACACTGATTGGTTTGACTAGTAGCTTCGAAAACTCGAAATTCATAATTGAACTGGGTTTGAGAATGGTTATCTGGTGGCTTTGAGATTTTTAAATATTTAGATAATTTACGAAAAAGAGATTATTCCTAGCAGGGTAGCTACAAGCTAGGAGCTTCTAATTAACACCTCGTCTCTCTCTTTGCACTGCTAGTAGCTAGCTTACTTATATTGTACTACGTACATGGAGTACTCCATTGAGCAGAAGAAGTGCGGCTTTAGTTAAGCAGACATCATCTATCCATTAAGCTATCGTATCGCTAAAGAATCAAGGAGACAGGATAGTACCATGACCATCCAGACCAAGTATTTTTATGAGTTCGCATGGACCCTAAACTAGTTATAGGGCACTAAAGAACAGACCAGGATGGAGGATAAGGAAGAATCTGCACCCTGCAACATCTGGGATAATAAGATAAAAACCTCACATGCCGCGCGCACGTGCTTCCTGATCGAGCCTTCAGAATCTCAAAGCGGAAGCAAACCGGCAGAAGGTGAGTCAGCGACCGGTGCCACTGGCTAAGTATACTTGTATACTACTAATCAAGGGATGCCCTGTTTGCTTTGCTTTGCTCGGGAAGTCGGAATCGTCGTCGTTGTAGGGGCATGCATGTGCAAGGAGGGCATGGAGAGATCAGGCAGGGTCGCCTTTATCGGCCACGGGGAAGGAAGGAGCCGGTCAAACCGTGAGCCCTAAGCAGCTTGGCCAATCCTTCAGGCTGAATGCTGCACAGCCTGTCATTCTTTTCTGCCTCTTGCTCGGGATACAGTCGTGCTGGTGCTTATGCTGTAGACTTCGAAGCCTCGTTTGTTTAAGTTGAAGTTGCTTAGAACTTTTAATTTAAAAAATTGTGATCCATCGAAGGACACGTTCAAAAATTATATTTTTTTCACGAACTCTAATATATACTATTTAAAACCTCATAAAAATAACTAAAAGTATTAGATCATTTAGCTTATAAAAACAATTTTTAATTTAATTTAATTTAATTTAAACTTAAACAAACAAGGCCTAAATCTCTTGTCTAAATATTAACCTCCATATGTATATCCATTCCTCAAAAAATTCATTCATAAATAATTTATACTACGTTTTAAACGATTAATTCACTCAAATAGCTCCTCTTTATCTACTACAATAATATAGAGGATCTGATGAAAATGCATAAAGAAAATTGACGCTAGGCCGGGAATGACCTATAAATCGAGATAATTTTATATAGCGGTGCCAATACGTTGGGTTATAATTCATGACACTTTCCAAAAATTATAAGAATTGCTTACAACGTTTAGAGGAAAGGGAATGAGGGAAAGAAGAACGCTTTGCCACTACATTTATACGAACAATTCAAAACATTCGCAACAAAAATAAGGAAAAATAAGTTTTACCTATCGATTAAGCACGACAAAATTTTACTTTCATAATTTGGGATATGGAATTTTGCATGAAAATCTTAAATGCATGATTTTTTAAATTTGGCGTTTTATGATTATTTATTACTTCCAATTCGTATTTCAAATATTCAATTGAGAGTGCAGCCTTTAAATCGCCAATCAAGTGTACTCAATAGTTTGCTTTATTTTTTTCCCTTTTTTTTGGTGAAGGATGAACCCACCTTTTTACTTGTGCTCTCTCCTCTCTAACATTTGGGAATAATATATTATTCATCAGACATAGCACCCTCTGTCATTGGTACCTTATCTAGCGTATCCAGTATTCACCCCGTTCACAGTGCTTTATTGGCGTTAGTTCCCTTCTCTATAATTTTTAATCCCTTTTTGAGGTTTCGTTTCGAAACAAAAGAATTTATACCATGAAAGTTGACGGCGTGTTCTTCACTTAACCACGGTGAATCACACCCCTATCAGATTTCTACTTTTGTTAACTGATCAGCCCGGGCTCAATCCGATTCGAGCGTCGGACGCGGCAAGGAGCAACATGCAGAGTTTACCCAGGTTCGGACCCCCTCGCGGGTAATAGTCCTACTCCTGCCGAGTCTTAGCTCTTTTCCTGTTGTGGTTGTGTGTGAATGATTATAGAATGTCCCTCTCCCCCTTTTCTCTCTCTTCCTCTTATACAAACCTCGAGCTGACGGAGAGAGCCGAAGGGGTAGGCAATACAGTACGCTTAGTACACTGATAAGACGTAATGAACGGGACGGGAGAGACGAAAACGTGCTGCTACTGTGCCGAGCGGCGCCGCTCACGCGTGCTTCGCAAGTGGCCTCTGACTCGTGTGAACACACCAGTAAGAGAACGGACGAGACCCAGCTTGCTCCTTCTGACGCGGGCGGCCAACCTGATGACGGCAAACTCTCTCTCTTTCTGCCGGTCAATTCCGCAGCGCCACAGTGACAGTTGATCAGACCTACAGAGGTCACTGTGGCGGTAATCATCTCTTCTTCGGTCCATCCGAGCGTGATGTCGCATTAAACGCGCTCGTCGCCGCAATGAGGAAGCCTTCGCCGGAAGACTCCTTCAGACGCCTCCTCGCTGGCCCCCACCTGACAGTGAGGAGGCCTCTCACGCTCACCCCGAGTATCGGGACTGTCGTCCATGAGGGCTCGCCCACGCCGGGCTCGGTCGTCCGCTGCCGACGCATGGGGCCCAGCCGGCGCTGTTGAGGGCTTCGCCCGCGCTGGGCTCTGGTCGCCCGCCGACGCGTGGGGCCCGCCCGCTGACTTGGTGGGGCCAGCCGGGCGCGCTGAGAGAGGCTTCGCCCGTCTGTTGGGTCTGTCGCCGGCCTAAAGCGTGGGGCCCGCTTGGTCTTCTTTAGGACTCTTCATGCCCCGGTACTTACTGTACCGACAAAAGTATTTTAAAAGCTTCTAATTATGACATTATTAAGAAAAAAATCATCGTGCTTCAAAGAGGCTCAATACAGGCAAACTTATTTGCGGGGCTGCGGGCTACCGAAGTATGATAAGGACAAGCCTGGTCCCGGCTACATGAGTGTAATCTTCTTGGTTATGTTCCATGCCGATAATTCGATACAGTGAATTGGTGGATGAGAAGGACATTTCACGATTGTTCTATTTGGAACAAATTGAAATTCAATTATTATAAATGTCCTCCTTTTAAATAGTTAAACAGATTTGCTAAATAACAGTTGTCTGATTTTTTGGTTTTGAGTAGTCGATTGTTTTTTAATATTCTACGAAATTTTTTGTTATTTGTATTGAAAAAAATTACTTACGCCTGGAAGATGATATTAAGTATTGAAAATTTTAGTAGATCAACTAGATTATTATTGTTTTTTACTAGGAAATTGGTTTGTAAGTTTTGGTTTAGCTTCATTCAAATATTTTCTTTAACTTCTAGAAATTTTACTGCATATTTTGCTTTGTTTTTTAGAGTTAATTAGTGCTATTGGGTAGGTGATTATCACAAATCTCAAAAAATGTAATCTGCCACCAAGTCGATCCCATTGTAAAAACTGAAAAGTTGAACAAATATTACTCGATTTGGAAGCTCTCGCATCTCTCAAACGGAATCAAAGCCCAAGATTAATTTCCAGAAGCCTTTTCCACATTCACGTATGCATGAAAGCCCTTTCGTGTCCTCTCACGTTCTCATCACGCGATACAACCAGTATAGAAATGATAAATTTAAAGTCGTATCGTCCAATTGGTTTTCAAGCTAAAAAGAAGATAATCAGTTTATAAATTTGAAAATTGAGGGCACTCAAAATGATGTTAGAAAAGACTAATAAATATATTAAAAATATTTCGGGACATCTGAGAAGAATGCAATAAAGTCTAGAAGAAATTTTTTTAAAAATGCTACGGCTAGGTAGCGTATGACTCGTAGGAAAAGAATAAATTTGAAGATGTACTAGTACCTTTTAAGCCGGCGAAAAAAAGAGGACCGTGCAAAATCCGCACGAAGGCATTTGGATCAACTCGTGAAAAGTCACGACACATACGACGTCGTCCCTTTCGTTGCGGTACTAGGTTTCGCATGATCGCATATGGCTGAGCCGCCGCTGGTTCGTGACGAGTTACGTTCCAACGGCTCGATGGCACCACTTGCGGGTTGGCATCGATGGAGCAGCAGGGACAGGATCGAGCACCGCAGCGTCTGGACGTTCTCGGGGGTTCGATCGGCGCGTGGTCGGTCGGCCGCGTCCACGCACCGGTCGGAACCGCGCGCGCTTGCGTGCTCCCAAATCCCAATCCCAATCCCCGAAACACGCGGTGTCGTGTCGCGCGTACCCGAGCCGCGCGCCGCATGCATATGCGAGCGTGGGTGTGCGTCCGACTCCATCGACGTCCTGACACTCGTTACAATACCGGCCAGCAGCAATGCTATCCAAGTAGTTTAGAGACATCTTGACTAGTAGCTAGACAGAGAGATACGAAAGAGAGAGGATTATATGCATCGATCAATTGTTTACTGATTAAAATATGTACATACAATGGGCAGTGTTTTTTTTGTTAATCTAGTTTAGGATGGTAACATGGACCACACGAACCTTCGAGTGGGCCACTCGGTTTCTCATGAGAGTTTGGCTGTGTTTCTTTCGGCGGTTAGATTATAATCTGAAAAGGTTGTGATGTTTTTATAGAAGATTTAAAGAGCTAAAAAAAATATGAAAAAAATATTTTTGAGATCTTTGAGACAAATTGTGCAAAGTTTCGAAAAAATAACTATAAAATATTTCAAAATATAACCGTACAAAATGATAAATTTTAAGCTGCAGCTTATAATCTAATTATTATGCTGAAAGAAACACAGCCTTTATGTTTGAAGATTACCGTTTTGATAAAGGTGTAAAAGGGACAGCTTGGAAGGATGGTCTCTATGCATCTGCCCGTGTAGCATAGACATTTACGACGTGTTTGGTTTATATATTTGGTTGGGGCATGGAGTCCCGACCAGGGTTTCAAAAACCGCCGGTTAACATGGTTAACATGACTAACTGCTACGCCTCCGTGGGGGCCGGCTCGATAAACCGCGGTTTAGGGTTTAGGGTTTGATCAAAATTCGTTTAAATAAATTTTGAATGTAAAATATACATAAAATTCCTAAAAATACTATTAATCATTCTAAGCATTTTGGTTTAAATAAAATTTTAAAATTCAAATTTTTAATGTGTATTTTAATGAATTTTAGTTATTTTCATTGATTTTAAAAAATTTACGTCACAAACGCGGTTAACATGAAAAACATAAACATGGCTAACCGCGAACAAAACCGAAAAGCCGTGGTTTTAAATTTAGGGCAAAAACCATACGGAACCGCCGATAAACCGCGGTTAACCGGCTCCGCGCCATTGCCGGCTCGGAGAACTCCGCCGGTTTTGTTAACCCTGGTCCCGACGCATGCAGGCTGTGAGACTTTGTTTGGATGACATGCATGACAGAGCCTGGCTCAAAAAACTCGTGTTTGGTTACCAGCATGTTTCGACCTCGTCGCCGCCAGCTCGCCACCTTTTCCCTAGGACAAACCGCGCCACACCAGCCTTTGATCCGCCGCCGCGCCTTTCTTGGCGGATTCACCGCCGTCACATCTTCCCCAACGGATCCATCGCCGCCACGCCTTCCTCGGCCGGGTCCGTCGACACCACTGCATCTTTGATCTACCGCCGCCACGCCTTCCTCGACGGATCCACCGCCGCCACGCCTTCCTTTGGTCGGGTCCACCGCTGCCACCCCTTTCTCATGCAGGGTCCACCGCCGCCTCGACCGTCCTCACCGTCGGGGCATTGCCGTAGCCTGCGGTAGCCGTTCCCCTTTTTCACTGTAAGAGCCCGGCTCTGGGGAAATGGTCGATTTTCTCAAGTCCCCCGAGCCTGGCTGCTACATTGTGTTTGCATGCCATGGTGCAGGATACAAAAGTGTAAATACCTACCAAACATCGATTGGGTCACTCGCATGAGTTAGGCTGGACTGGAGCCACCCAACCAAACAAGTCTTTAGTATAATCTTACATTTCATTTTTATACAATACAGAATGACACAATTAATGTTATATATATTTTTCTCAATCTTTTTTTCCCCGTTGGAATGACTATAGCAAATGCAGTTGGCTCCCCGCGTGCATTTCCCTATGCCCACCCGCCCGCAGCACAGTCGTCTGAGCAAGAACAAAACCATTTCCTTCCCCCCTGCCTACTACATAGTAACAAGGTCCATATATAAATTCGCCATAGCGAATGAACAACTTTTTCGTGGCCACAGAAAAAGAAAGGGCATTGGCCTGGGAGGGCCGGCCCTCGCCGATGCACAAAGCCGTCTCCTCGTCATCGGCTTGATCCGTTTGGTCCGGCTTAGCATAGCAGTAGCGCTCAGCGGATAAGCACGGACAAATATGGGCAAACCGAGAGGGCTAAAGCTTTTGCTTACTATGGCTAGGCCGGGCACGCAACTCGATCGGTGTCCCTCCATTGCCCCCAGCTTGGCGTAAAGCACGGCCGGGTGCATGCAGGCGCATGAGCAGGAGCACTGTACTTGGCTCGCCCCCAGATATTAGGTTCGGTGCGTACGCGTGGTGGGTACCGCAACCGCAACCGCACCGCGCGACGCCATGCATGCAAGCCGATGCGGTGCATGATGCATCGCTCCCGGACACGTCCCAGCCTCCCAGGCGCGCGACATTTGGACGCGGCGTGTCACTGTCGCGCGCTTATCCAGACGTTCGATGGATCGGCCTGACCCGCCCGATCCGGTCGGGCTCAGTACTGCATGCGTGATCAACTAACCACAGCCTGCCGGTGCTGCGCTGTGTGGTGCATGCATATGCATGCACCGGCACCGGCACCAGCACCAGCTGCAGCGCGTACGTAGTAGCTCGCCTGGTTACTTGCCTCGCCAGGAGCTTGGGATTCTCGATGTTGGCATTTCATCGATGTTCCGATCAGGGTTTTCTGGTTTAATTATTTTTCAAAAAAAATTGGATGAATTGATTTTTTTTTTTAGTTGGTCGATGCATATATATAACTTATGCATTGTTTTTATAGCTTAAATTAAATCTATAGTTGCCAGCAAAAATTTGTTATCTTTAGGAGCCAAACACGCATCACTTTGTAGCCAATCGTATAAAGCTTTGAGTGTTTCTTACAAACTTTTAAAATATTTTAAAATATTTTTTAAAACTCTTCAAGACCCTCTATACAGTCCTTAACTTTTTTGCAGATAATAATTTACCGATGGCTCAGTCAAAAAGAATCGGATCGATTTCGTAAAGGCGTGAGATCTATATCGCTTCGTACCGTCTCTCGCCGCCTCGTCGAAGCAAGCAAGGAAGCTGAGGTGCGTCCGGGGAGAAGAAAGCCGAAGGTTTCCTGAAACGTCCGGGCAAAGAAGATTCCGGAAACTCAGCTCGGAGCAAGCAACCACACCACGCCTGCACTGCAGCATGGAGCGAGTGATGGCAGCTAGCTAGCACAGATACCTGGAGAAGCTAGCTTAGCTAGCTACACTGTCACTGCCAGTGCATGCAGCCTTGGGTCTCAAGCTGCCGCAGATCGATCGATCCATCGATCCATCGATGGACGGACGGGTGCGTGCATGCTGGCGCAGGGGATAAAGACCCAAGGAAAAAGAGGCAGATGATGCAAAGGGGGGCTATCTGCTATGGGGATGGGATAGATGGGGCTCAGGAAGGCTGGAATGATGAGGACTTGGCTAGGGAACGAGGGAACAACCTAGGCGGGGAGCAAAGCCGCCCGAGGCTCCAACCCAAGCAATGGCGCGCATGCCTGGATCCTTGCTGCTTGTGCTTGGTTGCGTCTTGGGACGATGGCGCGTACCGTGTTGCCAAGGAGCCGCAAGTACGTGCGTACTTGAGCTTCATGAAGCCTCTAGCGGCTACTTAAGTAGGAGTAGGAGTAGTAGCTCCAGCAGCTCCTCTATATTTCCCCTCTAAAACACTGTTAGCGTCCCCTCTATCTATCCCTCTAAAATTTCTTCATAAATTACACTACCCTCTAAAAGATTCCTTCCCCCCGACCAGCAGTCCCTCTATATCTGGTACAGTATTTCCCAGAAGCTATTGGAGTTGCTAAGGTGTTCTAGATAGGGGTGGATTCGAATCTATCCTGAGCAAGCTTAGGCTGTCAAAACTCGAGCTTGGTTAGGCTCAAGCTCAGCTTAGGCTCTTCGAGCTTAGGGTTAAGCTCAAGATCGAGCTCGATAAAAGTTCGGCTAGGCTCGAGGTCAGCTCGGTTGAGCTCGAATGAAGAGATTTGTGCTGTTTTAAGGGGAAGATGAGACTATATGAACTCGGTTGGATTCGATTTCAAGCTTGAGCTCAGCTCAAATTGGTTAAAAAAATTAGATTTAAAGAGAGAAATATGCTATGCAATGATAATTATCCAGGCTCGGTTGGGCTCGATTAAGGCTCGGGATCGAGCTCGAGCTTGGCTCGAATAGACTCGAGCTCGGGATCGGGCTCGAGATCGGCTCGTTTAGCATTCGAGTTCAATCCGAGCTCGAGTAGATTGTCGAGCCCGAGCTTTTGGTCCAGCCCTAGTTCTAGATGCATCTTATCGATCTGAGATGTACGCAGGCAAATGGCCAAGTGTACGTATTTATAGAAGACAGACTAGTTGTGTTATGTCGTGCGCTCTCTCCTTTCTTTTCTTTGTTCTCTTGCTAACGAATGATATGGCATCTGTTTTTAGAAAAAATTATCTAATTAAAACATGGAATGACTAACAGGGGAAATAGACCGACAGAAGGATAGAAACATAATTTTTTTTAAGCCAGTGTAAAATCATCTATTGACGTCGTGGACCGTGGAAAATTCTCTCTGGTTTATTTAGAATGGAAAAAAACATCTGCAAACAACCAAAATTGTTGAAAATTATCAAATAAATGGTATTGCATTGGTTTGCTTGCATTTGTAGCGAAAGTCACCGTTAGTGATAGTCACATAAATTTATTGATATTTTAAATGTTAACAATTAAATTGGAAAGGACTCACTTACTGTCTTCTAAGTTGTTTTGTGTAGCTTGTTGTTGCGGCCCTCCTTTCCTCTCCTCGGGTGCACCACTTTGCATCTTCTCCTTCCTCTTCAATGGTGCATGCTTCCCACCCTCATCGGCCATCTACCCACAACCCATAACCCCAGAACATTATCGGCCGTCTACCCACAACCCATAACCCCAGAACATTGTGTGTCAATCCACCCACAACAGCTATTCACAGGGAAAGACGCGACAAAAAATAATAGGGGGCTAAAGTTTACCTCAAAACCCAAGTCTGAAGTTTAGCCCCTTCTTCTCTTATATTTTACACAAAAAATTATAGCTGTGTCTAAGCCGTGCCTCCACTGCCATAGACAGCGTAGGTGGGTTAGAGCCCCCTGACCCGGTGTTAGATCCGCCCCTGACTATCCACTATCCTTCGACCACCCACACCTTCGACAATGCCTCTATCAACTTATTGTATCACCTCTTCGTTCTCCATTTGGGGGGTGGGATTAATTGGGTGGATCCACCTAAATGTAATGCTCTACATGTACGATGAAGAGGACAAGGGCGCCGACGAATAATAGAAGAAGAAGCGCAGCCAACGATGGAGAAGAGGAGAAGGGGAAAGGGTCGTCATCAAGGGAGGCAGTCATTTAGAGCACAATAAAACAACATTAGGAAGAAAATTGTGACAATTAAGATGTTGAGTATATTTCTATCGGAAAGGCTGTGCCTCGCACGGCCGGCGCGGTCCGGACCAGCGGCACCATAGAAAATCACGCAGCTGGGGCCTTTTGCTCCTAAGCGCCAGCGACCTCTCTTTCTCTCATCTCTCTCTCTCTCTCTCTCTCCGTGCGCCTGCTTGCTAGATGGGAAACTCGCCGCCGCCACCGCCGGGCTCGTCATTGGCGCGCGCCTTGAGGCTCGTCGCCGAGACGCCCGCCGCAGGTTCGTCTCAAGCGCGCCGCGGAGGGGCACACCGCCCAGGGCTCGTCGTCGAGCGCGTCGCCGCCACAGGCTCGTCGTGCTTGTCTTGCTTCATGACCGCCATCGCGGAATAGTCCTTGGGAGTCGCCGTCGGCGAGGTGTGGTGTTCCTTTTCTTTCCCTCCCTCCCCTTCACTACTTGGCTTTTTAAGCTTGGTTTCGCTCGATCCGTGAGCTTGGGGGTTAGGGCTACGGATTTGGGGAAGAAAGATAGGGGCGAGGCCCATCCTATTTTTCACACGAAACTTAGGATTTGCCTTCTAAAACACAGGGTAACACGTCCAAACTTGGAGTTGTACTTTTGAAACACAGGATTGTTAAGCCGAATCTTTCAGATCTCGCCGTTGAAACTTTGATGTTACTTGACAAAACCGAACCTTTTCTATTGTAACCTAGACTTCGCCCTTGAAACTTGGGGTTTTCATGATTTTGAAACTTCGCCTTTTTGTCTTTGAAACTTAAGTTTTGCCCATTGAAACTTGGATTTTGCCTCTTGAAACTTGAACTTGTATTATTGAAACTTGGTTCTTACTCTCAAAAAACTTTCTGAAAGTTCAAGTTTCACCCTCAGGTTGTCAGGGTTCATCAGGTTTCTACCGTTATTTTTCAGGTTTCAATAGGTATTTGCCAATTTTCAGCGATGATGTCATGCTGACGTCATTGGTCCGGACAGTCCAGACGTCCGATCCCTGGCGTTGCCCTATTTCTACTTTTGTCAACCTATTTGATGGAAAAAAATCTATTTGACCCATCAACTATGATGGTGCAGACACTTAACCCCCTGATCTAGGTCGTGGGAACCGGGTATCGGCGCTCCAAAAGAAAAAATGTGGCTCTTGGCAGCTTGTGCGTATCCTTCTTTGAAGTAATATTGTGCGAGTGCTGGGCTGCGGCAGCAGCCGCACAGCAATCCACATTTATCTTGAATGAATGGTTCGATTTTATGGCAGCACGGTTTGTCTATTTAAAGCAACGATTCAACCACACAGTAGGGAGTACGTGTGATGCAAATAAGCAGAAAGCTCCTGGCGGATGGCATGAAATACTCATAGATCAACACGTAAAAAAATATTTATGGAATGCAATGCACATAAAACAACGTATTAAACATATAAAATCCTCGTATGAAACACGTATACTGTTGTAACGTCATACCGTCCATTACAATTTCTTGAATATGTATTATGTTGTAATACTAGATAATTTTCATTTCTAAAAATGTTGTCAACAGCAGTGGTATTTTACTATTGTCGACCAGTCTCATTCTCAATCTTTTTAGTAGAATCTCAGTGTCCGAATCTAAACTTAGTGACTCTCTCGGATCTCTCCGCGTCTCTATGTTTGAAGACTCTATCTGCAATCTCTATATTTTTGGATTTAAACCAGTGGAGAGAATAGACATTTAGAAAATGAATAATGGGTTTGAAACAGTGTTCTAAATAGCGGGCTATAGCGCCGCTATAGCACCGCTATAGCGTTTTGACCGTGTAGACGCTAGGCTATTGCATATATGTCCGCTATCACAGTTAAGCGCGCTATAGCGGGATTTAGCGCCGCTAAACTGCTTAGCGGCAATAGCATTTAGCGGCCGCTATTTATGGGTCGGATCCTCGCAGGCCAAAAGTGAAGCCCAGTCAAATTCCAGTGCTGTCTCGGCCCAACTTAGGTAATGGACGTCTAATACAAGCCTGGCTGCTACTAGAAACCCTAGCCCTCCCATTCACCATCCCATTCAGTCCAAGCCGGCGGCAGCGACTGCGATTGGAACAAGACGGCGTCAATGTGTCGAACCAGTAAAGTACTAAATTTGTGTAGGAGTAGGCATGTCAAGCACTGCATCAATGTTTTTTGAGTTTTTACTTTGTCTCTTTGAAGCATATATATACTATTTTTTACATTTTTCTGAAAAACGCTAAACTGCTTAGCGGCCGCTATAGCTGTCTTAGCGTTTTCAGAAGTGCTCCGCTAAAACCTATAGCCCGCTATTTAAAACATTGGTTTGAAATGAGCGTATCAAGATCAAGATTTAAAAATGAAAATTTAGAAATGTTGCTGCCGATTCTCTAAACTTGTCAAATTTTGAACACATGGAACTCGCAGTGTACCGTAGAATGTACGCTATTTGAAAGATTGACTGACAGAATAAAACCCTGACATAGTAACAAAAGTGACTTTGAAGGCATATCACCTAATCAAGTCACGATATCTCTATTTCAAAAGAGACTACATCCGTAGAGACTTCTCTCTCTCTCTCAAAAAGAGATGGTTGTTTCTACTTTCTAAGGAGGCAATAGGGGACAAATAGGATTCACCACTCAAAATATGTGTATCGTATATGGGTGGCAATCGGTTGGGTATCACCGAGGACAACTCTATCCAACCTGAACCCAAAACTAAAATAGTTGACCCAATTCCAAACACAAAATTTGTCTTGGGCACAAATGCGCTGTAACATCCCAAATTTTTAAAACCAATTTGGCACGTTAATAACTTCTTAAGTGCATGATTTAAAAATGTTAAATCACTCATTATTGCATCATCACTTCATGCATTGCATCTAAATTAGAAAAATAATTTAATCTTTCCAAGTCTATGTCCTTTGATGGAAAAATATGGTGATTATTTTTAAATAATATTTTCTATAAACCAATACCCCAGGTGAAGTTATTTGGAATTATATTTTAAGTGTTGGGAAAGCAAAACCATATTCCTTAAATATGAAATTATGTGAAAAGGGTTTTGAAAATGAAATGCTTTTGGAAAATAAAAGTCCATTTGAAAATCAGAAATCCAAAGGCCTTAAATCCTTTCCCGGCCAGTAGCCCCATTTCTTTTTTTTCCCTTTATCCTCCGGTAAGCTGGCCCGCTCTCTTCCCTCTACTCTTTTCCCGCTCATTGGTCGCGAAGGCCGTCACGCCCCGATCCTTGCTTGCTTTCCCTTGCTTGCGAGGAGGGCGACACCGACAGGTGGAGCCCACCGCGTCAGCCTCTTCTCTCTCCTTCTTCCTCCCCTGTTTCTCCTTCCTCTGTTCGCGCCCGCTGTTCGCTGCGCCGCCGCTGTTCTTCCTCTTTCCCGGGGCCTCCATGGCTCTCCTCCCCATGAAATTCTCGCCCTACACTCTTCCGCCGGACCCCTCTCCGTCCCCTACCCTTTCTTGTCTTATCGCCAACCTAACCACCTCGGTGCCGTTGCGTCCGTGCATTCACTTCACGGCACCGGCCGGGGCCGACGCCGGCGATGGCCAACCCCGCGCGTCGCATTGAATGTGTTCCGGTCGGAGCTCGCCTATAAGTGGGGTACTGCTACCCTATTGTCCGCTGCTTCGCGCCACCGCACTGTCGCAGTTCCGAGCCGGTGCGCCGCTGCCCACTCCTTCGCTATCCTCCTTACCCTCTCCTACCTCGCCTCACGCTTTTCGGTTCAAACTCACCCCGGTGTTGGCACGCAGGTCGCCCCAGCGAAGCTTGCGCCAGGTGGATTGACGCCGTGCGATCCGCTACGCATCCGGAGCCCGCGCGTTGCCGCCGTCGTAGTCCGCCGCTGGCCATCCTCTCCGCCGGTGAGCTCGCGATCACCTCAACCTCCTCCGCGTCGCTTTGGCGAAGGATCGAGTGGTGATTCCGTTTTCACCGTGGCGTGTCGTCGCAAAGCCGCAGCCGCCACGGACCACCGCGCGCGTGCTCCGTTCCCTCGCGAAAGCTAGCGCCTTCGTGGTTCCCTCGCTCGCGTCTCGCCGCGCGCCCAATCTCCTCGGTGGCGGAATCGCCGCCACTGTTGGCGCGCCACCGCCGTTGCCTCTCCTCTGTTCCTTCCCCTTTCTCCTCTGCGGTGCCACCGACAGGTGGGACCCGTTTGTCAGTCGCCGCGGTCGCTCTCGCCTCGCCCGGTCGTCCCCGCTCGCGCCAGGCCGCGCCTCCGTTGGGCCGTGACCCGAGCGGGCCCGCTTCCGAAAGGCCCTCTCCTTTAAATATTTTTCTTTTTTTCAGTTTCTGATTTAAAACCCTTAGTTGGAATTCTATATCATTAAGCAAAAATAGATTTCGTGCTGTTTAAATTCTATAAAAATTCAGACAAATGCTTTAACCACTCCTGGACCCTAGAAAAATATGCATTTGCATGTCATGCATTTGGAATCCATTTTTGGTTAAATAGATAAGCTCTAGGTGCATCTTTAAATTTCATGTGCTGTAATTATTCTATTTAAATTCAGGAAAAAAACTTTGGAGGTTGCTGGACCCTAAAAATATTAGTTGTATGCATGGCATCCATCCGGCATCTGTTGTAGTTATGCAAGTAATTTTGGGATGGCATCATTCTATGTGTGCATTAACCATTTAGCATCATGTTTCCTTTAAATAAAAATGCATGGAAAATAGGATTTCTGCATTTTTTCTAAAAACAGCATGGCATAAAATATTTTACTTATGTGTGTTGTATTGCTTTGCATGCGTGTGCGTGTTTAGGAGGTCAAGCTCCCGAAGACCCGATCGACGACGTCCCCTTCGGTTTCCCCGGGACCGATCAAGGCAAGTCCCCCTTTGATCATATTGAGAAGACATTTTCGGTTATTTAGAAAATGTTATTAGACTTGAAATTATGCATGCTAGTTTAAAAGTTAAATGCCGTATTTCCTAGACTTAGTTATCATGACCGAATATATAGAAAGGTAAGAAATATGGTAGGATTAAACCTAAGGCTAAAATATGAGTTGCTCTTATTTATATGCCTTGATTGTGGTAGGATAAATGCTTAAAATCATTTTTACGGAATGATTCAATCATTTGTGTGAAAGGTGAATGTTTTGAGAAATGGTTGGAAAAGGGTGATTTAAAGATAGCGCATCGGGGTGATCTTGAGTAGGAAATGATTTTCCTCTTACCCCAAAATCTTTCCGACTAGGGAGATATTTTGTCGGTTGGTGCGAGAGGGCACCATGTTTTGGCGGGCTAAAATATCAAATCTCCCTAGTCTAAGGACTGCTCATCCTATGATCCTATGAACTGAGCCATTCTGATCGACCTCGAGCCGGAATGGGGCGGGCGGATCGTTGGCCCTCGTGGTTGATGGTCTTGTGGCGAAACACCGTCTGGTGCGTAGCCTCTAGAGGTAAGGCGTACCCACTCTGCGAGAGTTAAAGCTGTCATGATAGCCGTGCTTTCATGGTTATGGCGCCAAGGGGTGATTATATGGTAGTTTCTTCATTTTAAAATAAATTTAGAAAAGAGGATTTTGAAGAAAGGATTTAAGATGAGTAAGGATTTGAGAAGGATTTCGTTTGAGCTAGGTGCCACCGTGATATTCGAAATGGGTATCGGCCTATCGGAAGTGTCACGCGGAATGGACCTAGCGAGTTTGAAAAAAGAAAAGAAGAAAGAATTTTGTTCTTGCTATGGCATTGAGGCCAAGTGGCGAGAACCATTTGAGAAGAGCCCAAAGAAAATGTTGAGATTTAAAGTTTGAAATTGCTTTGTCAAAACTAGGTTAAATAAGCTGCGATTTCATAAATATCCTAAACCTTCCTTGTCTTGAACCGCATTTGCATAATTAGGACTTGCGAGTACAATTTGTACTCACCATCCTTTTCTCCCTCTCTTTTCAAAACTTCAACAATTGGTCCATCCGAGTATGGCCCGCCGTCAGGAGGAGGATCCGGATTACGTCGAGGAGGCGTTTTCCGATGAAGAGTATGAAGATTAGGATTACGCGTTCCTCTGACCTCCGTGCTCGTGGGATGAATAAAATTCTAGATGTTGTATTAGGCTTGTATCATTGTGTACTCGATTTGCGGCTGCGAGCCGTTGTATGTTGTTTGTCTTGGACTATGTTCCGTTTGTAATAATAATATCGTTGGCACTATTCCGTTTACGTATATCTGTGTGTACTAGCCATGATCCTTGGGACTAAATGCGGGTTTACGCAGTGGAATCCGATCTTGTAAATCGGGTGCCGAAGCAAATTGGTATCGAGCAGCTCTTATTGGCCCTAGGGCGTAGCCCTAGAAATTAGAGACCATATAATTTTTAAAAGAAATAATTGTTAAATATATTCTTATTCTTCGCAATCTATCTTTGGTGATGATCTTTTGAAACTTGTAGATCTGGCGTTCGCTTCGGCCTTGGTGTTGGCTCACGGAGGTTTCGTCGCCCACCTTCAGCGATCTTTGGCACGCTTAGCTTTGGTGACCCCATGTACCATGGTGCCACTGCTCCACGCAAGGGCGCGACATCTTTGGGTGGTGTCGTCACCATCTTTGCTTCCGGTCCCCACCTACCCGGGTCCGTTCCGCTACTCCGCCACTCGCGTCACCGCTCGACGCCATCGGGGCGTGTCGGACTTGCTCTACACCGACTCATGATCTGTTCACGCGTGGTACCGTCTCCCGCTTCGCTTCTTTCCTCTCGCTTTGCCAGACGAGCTGCTGATCCGCTTCAGACGGCCGAGGGTGAGTGACCGACGGTGTACCACCTTGCTGAGCTCGTCCAATCCACGGGCGACGCGTACACCATCGCCTGCGGAGTTGAATTCCGCCTCGACGCCAACCGCCCGGTGGACTCGATCAAGAAGGAGTGCGCGACCTTAAAAAGCGCGACTCCCATCACTTGGTGGAGAAGATCCACCTTCGCAAGAGGCTCCGTGAGTTGGTTCGCGAGAACCGGCGTCTCGAGAATGCCGCTTCTTCCTCCGGACTCCTACTCCTGCTTGCCGTCCTCGCCAAGGAGAAGGATGTCGGCTCCGACTCAAGCTCGAGCCCAAGGATCTCTTGATCTTCCCCATGCTCCTTCGAGCTCACCCAAGAATCTTGATTGGATCTGGGTCCAAGCGGAGTGAAGCGCCGCCTCCTACCCTTGTCGAGCTTGGGCATTCCCTCATGGTTCGATTCGCCGCCGCTTTGGTTGGCGACCGCCGTCGACATCGATGATGAAGAAGAAGAAGACCCGTCGAGTTGGTTTCGAGTCCGACCTGAGCGAGTTTAGCTCGTAGCTCTCCCTACCCTTTGCAAGAGTCGCCGTCATCCTTTCTTTTCTTTTCTTTTGCTTTGCGTCTTGTCCGCCGCTTTGCCGCGGTCCCCGCTCAAATAACGGGCCGCCTCTATAAGAGGACCGCCCATTCTTGTGTTACCGCCCATTCTTTGTGTTGCCGCCTACTTGCCGCTTGCTCTTTGTCTTGCGCCGAGTCCCCGCTGCCGTGCCGCGCTGCTTCTCCAGCCGCGATGAGGAGGAGGCCGGAGATCCGCTCCGTGAGTCCTCTCGCCGCTCCTTGATCCTCCTCGCCCGCCGCTCCGTTCATGAGTCCTCGCCGCTCGGTGAGCCCTCGCCCGCTCATGAGTCCCCTCGCCGTTCTCTGAGTCCTCC
Source organism: Raddia guianensis (assembly GCA_036346415.1). Taxonomy (NCBI): domain Eukaryota; kingdom Viridiplantae; phylum Streptophyta; class Magnoliopsida; order Poales; family Poaceae; genus Raddia; species Raddia guianensis. Next base: position 36,020,721 of record CM070534.1, read on the forward strand.
TCGCCATGTTCCAAGCCCTTGTCGTTCCCGAGTCCTCGCCTCGGCCGAGCCGAGCGAGTTCGGTTGTTCCTCGAGGAGATGAGGCACTTCCGCTTTGGATCACCGTGGTAACCATCCTACTTTGGTTGGTGCTTACAGTGGGCCCTGTATCCGATCCTACTAATCGTCCGGTGCGATCCACAGAACGTAGGTAGTTAGCTCATGATTTGGGGTGACGTCTGGCTTGTGGTACCGCCCCTATTGTACTCAAAACTATTATTTTATGTATATGAGTGTGCATCGTGCCAAGTTTGCATGTTTTAACTCATGTTTTGGAAAAATCTGGGTTTTAGCTCTTTCCCCTTATTGTCTCTCGTCCTCTTGGCAAGCGGATGGTGATTTCGCTTTGTCTTTGGGCGTGGTGATTTTATCCGTGGTCGAGCCCGTGGTGGTGCCGCTAGCAGAGCTAGTGGGCCCCACGACTTGGGAGGTTAGCCAGACGGCCCTGCTCGGCTCGATCTTCCGTTGGAGGGCCACCCCGTGAGCTCAACCTTTTCCCTCTCCAGTATACAAATACTCCCCAAAACCCCAAGAGAATCCACGAGAGAACCCACAAGAAAAGCCCCGAGAGAACCCCCAAGAGAACCAAGCCGAGTCTTCCCACCTTCCACCGCCCCCACCTAGAGATCCCACTGCAAGAGAGATCTTGGAGATGCAGTTCCAGATGTTCCGAGAGCTTATGAGAGAAAGAAATAATGCTCCTACTCCTCCACCCGTGCCACACCACCCGTGCCACACCACCCACCATAAGAAATAAGCTTATGGTGTCAGGTGATTTGAAGAAAGGAAAAACTAGATTTTTAGCTTGATACATTACCACTAGTACATATGGAAAATTATGTTTGTCTAGTGCGACATGATGTTTGATTTGTTGAAACACTTTACTTTGCATATGAGAATATTGATTTTGCTACGTAGAAAAGTGGAATATTGATTTTGCTACATAGAAACGTGGAGTTTGCTGTTGCACAACATTTACATAATGTGTGAGATGGAACATGCAAATGATCATCGCTTTGACAATGTGTTCTGTAACATGTTACTCCCTCTGTCTTTTTTTGACGCTTTTGACGTTTGTACACGGGCACGACTTATCATTCGTTGCAAACATGTAAAAATAGAAGTCATGCTCAAAATACCTTTAATAATAAAACAAATCAAAACAAAATAAATGATATCTATATAGTAGCTTTTTAAGTAAGACGGATGGTTAAAAACATGTTTAAAAATTAAAAACGTCAAATAAAAAAGAACGGAGGGAGTATCTCGCTTCATCGGGGACAGCCTGATTCCCTGAATAATAATGCTATCCCATACTCCCCGGCCTAGATGCGATGAAACAAGCCGAAAATTAGGAGATAAGTGGCCAAGGCTGGCCCTTGAATGAGATTACCAAGAAAAGGAAGGACGTACGCGGGAAAGAAACGGACAAGGCTGTGGCAGCCATGGCTGGAGAGCCCCGTAATAATAGTAGGGTAGCCCAGCGCTGGCTGCGCAGCCAAGCGAATCCGGGACGTGTCGGGGGCCGGGGGGGAGTGGCTGGCTGGGCGGACTCACTCGAGTCGGGAGGCCCCAGCGGCGGTACGCCGCCGTACGCGCCCGCGCCACATCTCGTGATGGCGCCCGCCGCGTGGAGCGCCCTGGCCTCCGCCTCGTCCCTCTCTCTCTCTCTCTATTCCCTACTCTTTCCGCTAGATCTGCCCGCTGTTCGGGGACACTGTGGCCGCGAAGAGGGGAGGAGCGCGAGCGCATGTGCATGTCCTCCTCCCCCCGGATCGATCGCCGTGGTCCGGTCTCCCAACGCGTGGCGCGCCGCGCGCGCATCTGTGGCCCGGCCGTTTCCTTTTACAGCACGGGCTCCCCTTGCGCCACGGCGGCCACGGCCAGCGATTCCGTCAGCTTGCGCCTCCTTTTCCTTACCCCAGACGGGACGACGGGTCGGGATTGGGATCCCTGCGGTTGCTGCTGTAAATGCAGGTGTGCATTTTGACGCAAAAGCAGTTATAGCTTACATAAATATGTAAATACGGTTATCGATTTGTATGAAATAAATTTTGTAATTCATCTAAAATCATAACGAACCCATTTTTGAAACTTTTCATTTTTTTAATTTGTATGATTGTTTTTGAATTTTTTGAATTTTAAAAATTCAAAAAAATCGAAAAGTTTCGAAAATGGGTTGTCTAGGATTTAAAATGAATTATAAAATTTATTTCATACAAATTGGATACCGTATGACATATTTATAGAAGTTACAGTATGTTTTCAGTCAAAAGCACACCGCATTCTGATAACAATGCAGGGATCCCAATGCGACGGTCGAGGCGGCGCGTGGCCTTCCGGTCATAGCTCACACGGCCATTGGCGCGGCCGTTTCGACCCGCGCGTCGCGCGCCCGCACCGTACGCACGCTATCCATTAGTAGTATTCGGATTAAATTCGGGTCTATTTGACCCATTCAAAAAATAAACGGAATCTATTCGGAACGGACGTATCTGATGTGTATCCGTGTTTTCTAAATATATCTGAACAATACCAATATAAATAAAAAAACAGAAATTCCTCACAACGGGATCCCGTCCCGGACGAGATTGCCCCCCTGACGACACGTGTCCATTGACCCTGCGCCCAGCTCCCCTTCGTCGCGCGCGCTGTGCAGAGGAGGAGGAGGAGGCCTACCTCGACGCCGTCGACCTCGCCGTCGCCGCCGTCGACCTCGCCGTCGCTGGGTTAGGGTTCGGGTTAGGGAATATTTGGGTTCCTCGGGGTGTAGAGGGAGGTCGGGAAGGCGGCAGATCGGCGGTGGGTGGGGTTTGTCGGGGGCGGCGGTGGCGCCGCCGGAGCCGGGGGAGGGGTGAAGGCGGGTTGTCGAATCCGGTCTAAATGACCGAATCCTAATGTGTTATATAGTACTAGTCCCAGAAGATCATGGCTAGTACACACATAAACAGAACTGATACATTGCCTTCGAATTACATTATTACAACATAGGGGACTACGGGTCCCAAAAGGAGTCACAATTTAATACATCAAGCACGGCACGCAGGGATAGGATCTGATTACAGACAGTCACACAGGGACCTAACATAGCGCAACTTTATTCTAACTAGTAGGCTATTCCACAGGCAACGGCGGTAGGGAGTACGCAACCCTACTCTTCGTCTTCGTAGTCCTCCTCCTCCTCGTAGTCCGAGCCCTCCTCGAAACCAGAGTCGTAGGGGAGCTCTGCGGCTGTTGAAATTTTGGGAAGAGGGGAAGGGGAAAAACAGGGGTGAGTACAAAGGTACTCCGCAAGTCGGGAATATATGCGGATGGGGTTTAGTACAAGGAGAGCTTAGGATATCTTTGCGGAAATTGCGGTTATTAACCTAGTTTTGGCAAAGCAGTTTAGAAACAATAAATCTTAATTCATTTCTTTGGGCTCTTCTCAAACGGTTCTCGCCACTTGGCCTCAGTGCCATAGCGAGAACAAAATCCCTTTCTTCTTTTCTTTTCTCAAAAACGGCTAGGTCCATTCCGCGCGACACTTTCCGATAGGCCGATACCCATTTCGGAATATCGCCGGTGGTCCACAGCTCAAACGAAATCCTTCTCAAAACCTTCTCAAATCCCTTACTCATCTCAAATTCTTTGTTCCAAACCCTTTTTATCAAAAATGTTTTTAAATGAAGTATCTACCATATAATCAGTCCCTTCGCACGCTCATAACCGCGAGCACGGCTATCATGACAGTTTTAACTCTGCAGTGGAGTCGCCTTACCCTCGAGAGCTACGCACCCAGACGGTGTTTCGCCACAAGACCATCAACCCCGAGGGCCAGCGATCGGGCCCGTCTCATCTGGCTCGAGGTCGCATCTTGTAATGGCTCAGTTCATAGGATCATAGGATGAGCAGTCCTTAGACTAGGGAGAGTTTATATTTTAGCCCAATTTTCAAACCGGTGCCATACTGCACCAACTGACAAAATATCTCCCTAGTCGGAAAGATTTTGGGGTAAGAGGAAAATCATTTCCTATTAAGCATCACCCTTGATGCGCTATCTTTAAATCATCCTTTCCCAAACATTTCTCAACCACATCTCATTTCACACAAATGATTGAATCATTCTGCATAAATGATTTTTAAGCATTTATCCTACCACAACAAAGTATTTAAATAGGAGCAATTCATATTTTAGCCTTAGGTTTAATCCTACCATATCTCTTACCTTTTCTAATTGGCATAATTACTAATTCTAGCAAATACGGTATTTATCTTTTAAACTAGCATGCATGTTTTCAAGTCTAATAAACATTTTCTAAATAACCGAAAATGGCTTCTCAATATGATCAAAGAGGGACTTGCCTTGGTCGGTCGACGGATAGGAACAACCAGCGACGTCGGACGGGTCTACAATACCTTGGCCTCCTACTCGAGCACGATCCAAACATACAAATGAAAATAACAGCACATCAGGCACAAACTGTTTTCATGCATTTTATTTAACAAAAAAATGATGTTAACTTATTTTGTAAATGCACATGAAATAATGGAACCTGAGCATTTGGACTATTAGAAATGCAGTGGTACAAGGGTGTAAGATTGATTTAGTATTTTTATAAAATCCAGCGTGCTGCGAGGTATTTTTGAGAATTTTTACCGAATTTTGGAATGACATTTGATATGTTCTGCAAAATCTTTTCTACTAGAACCTTTTAAATTCGCTTCTGGAAATAAATAGAACAAATCCGAGTAAGCCGGTCGGCCCAGAACAGGGCGAGGCCCACGGCCCAAGCCGAACCAGGGCTCCTCACTGTCCCTCTCCCGTCGTCTTCAACCTCGGGCCGAGGCGGCCTCGGCGACGGAAGGCGCGGCCGCCACCGGTGATCGATTCAGCAGGCGAGGAAGAGGAACGACGGCGACGCCAATGACGGTCTCGGCGGGGGCTGAGACTCACCCCCGAGACGGCGCGACGGTGACACGCGGCGGCGAACAGGATCGGTCGTGGCGCGCTCCTCGGCTCGGCGGCTCGGGACTCTGACAGAGGGGAAGTGATGGTGAGAGAGGGACGAGGGGGCTACCGGGTAGACAAGAGGAGCTTACCGAGGAGAAGGCAAGGCACGGCACGGCGCTAGGCAAAGGTAAATGGGGGCACAGGGCGGCTTCTTATAGGCGAGGTGGCTCGGTGGGAGCAGCTCGGTCTTTAATGGCGCCGGTGAGCACAATGACGGGGAGACACCGATAGACCTTCGCTATTGCTCAACAATGGCGGCGAACGATGGCGCTGCGAAGCGGCACTGGCGGCGAGGGCGATGGCGCGCGAGCATGGTCAAGTCGGTCTTGAGGTGGCAACGCTGCGCGCTTCGCCAGCCAGCCTTGACGAAAACGGCGGCAAGTAAAAAGCACAGTGGCGCGCGACGGAGCGATTTAATCACGAGCAATGGGCGGCTCTCATGGCGGCAAGGAATAACGGCAAAAGCGGTAGCGGTCGGACGTAAGCGGAGGCGACGGGCGGGCGGTCTGCCGGCGCGCGGAGACAGACGACGGCGGAGGAGAAGAGGCGGGAAGAAACAGCGGAAGAACGGGAGCGAACCGAGAGCGGAGACGCGCTCACGAGGAGAGGGGAAAAACGACGGGGAAGAGAGAGACCTGACCGGTGGGGTCTGCCAGTCAGTGAGGGTGAGAGAGAAGCAGGCGGCCCGGCGTCCGTCGGTCGAGAGCGCGCGGCTAGCCTTGAGCGGGCGGGGATGGGCCGTGTGGGAAGGCAGAGGCGGGAGGAGAGCTGGGTCGGGAGGAACTCGGCCCGTGAGGAGAAGAGATTTTTATTTTCAAATATTGTTTTTCTCTTTTCTTCTTTCCAAAAATTCGACAACATTTATTTTAAATACTTTTAAATAGCTGACACCTAAGACAAAGATTTTTACTTTAAAAAATTAATGACCCAAACCGATGCTAGGAGGTTGCATGCAATGATGATGCCATGATGATTATCAATACTTAACTAGTTTAAAATATTTTAACTATGCATTTTAATAAAATCATTAACGTGCCAAACTGGTTTTAAAAATTTGGGATGTTACACGGGTGGGCCGGCGTCGGCGGGGGACCACGCCGTCCCCGTCCGTTAGGGTGGGTGGGGTGGCATGGCGGCGGGGGCAGGAGGTGCCGGGGTGGTGGTGGAGGCGGCAGGGGAGGTGGTGGAGGCGCGCGGAGCAACGGTGGCGGCGGATCTGGCGGCAAGAGGAGGTGGCGTCAGCGGATCCGTGGAAGAAGGCGGCGGGGTGGGGGGCGCGGGGGAGAAGAGGCGGGCGGGGAAGAAGAGGTGGGGGGCTATCCCGTCGGGTTGGGCCCTCGACAGGATACCGTCCCCTAGTCGTCCTCATAAAAAAAATAACATTTATGTTTCAATGTTTTATAGTCGGCTAGCTGCTCTACTATATGAATGGTTATTTTATCAAGTATATATGCTATTAAGAGCAACTTCAATGATGTTTAGTCGGCAGACTAGAAAAACGTTAAATTAGCATTTTGCTTATGCGGAGAAGAGAAAAAGATAAGTGATTCTAAGATGCATATACACTATTACATATGGGATTATATTAATTTTTAGAGACTGCTATAGCCAATTCATTGAAGAAACTGTCTATATGTTATTATCTATAGATGATATGTTAATTTCTTATAACTAGTGGTTGGCTATACTATTGGGGATGTAATGAAATAACAAATCACAACACATCGTAGACAATCAATCACACGGTATATGCACATAGATGTAGAGAAAACAGGCGAGATGAAAATTTTTATTAATCTCTATATGTCAATATCTAATTACAAAGGTGTCTCTCATATAAATAACAAGGAGTTTCTTAACCATTAAGAAACCTTTAGAGAGGACTCGTCCCAATTCGATTTTTTTACATAATACCCGTACGCAGGTCACGTAGTTTACAACAGAAGATGCTCTCACTATGATGAATTTTTTTTGAAAGCTCTACATTTTTCATTACGAAGTACCTTTTCTTGTATTTGTGTTATCCTTAACCGACCGATTCAAATATGTATCTATAATAATCATACCGCATCTCGATTTGATTTTGTATCAGGGTTAAAAAAAAATGAGGTACACATGGAACAAGTTGTACATCCATTCTTATCTGACTCATTTGCACCATCACGCGTTACCTATCATTAAGGACATTTTTGTGGAAAGCGAGGAACCGGAAGCTTCGATGGTCTAGGGTGTGTTTGGTTCGTGGCCATGAGTTACCATACCAAATAATTGGCTGCCATGCCATTTTGGAGAGCGTTTGGATGGCCACCATTAGAAGACACGACATGGGAGAAAATTGGCTCGCCATGGGAAACCAGCGTAAAAATTTGGCAGGGCGCCGGCGGCCAAATCGAGCGCCATTTGTTGGCAAGAAAATTTGGCCGCCGTACAGCGTGTGGAGTCCCCACCAACAGCGACTGAAGACCAAGCGAACAGTGACAGCGAGCGAGCAAACGTGCAGTTGATTATATCTTCTTTTTTTTCCTGATTTTTATATAAATTTCATACAATGTCCAAATCTCATGAAACAAATTTATAATTAATATAAAATCCTAACCAACCCATTTTTATAGTTTTTAATTTTATTTATTTTTATAATTTAGCTGGGTTTTTTGCATTTATAATTCTTTTTTTTGCTTTTTTAAATGGTTTATATTTTTTATGTACTAATATATATTACAAACTTCAAAAAAAATACATTTTTTTAAATTTTAATTTTTTTACATGCTTATATGATTATTTATTTGATCACAAATACAATTGGCACATTCTCAATCGGTAATGAACCAAACATATCAGCTATTTTACCAACATTTGGCTGCCCTCAATTGGCTACCATCCAAACGATGAAAAAATTGGCAAGTTTTGATCATGCCATGAGATGGTCATACCAATTTTTTGGCATGGCAACTCATGGCCATGAACTAAACACGCCTTAAAACTCTTTAAAATACTCCCTCCATCTCAAAATAACTGCAGTTCTAAAAAAATCTCAGACATTTTAGTAAAGATGGCTTAAGACACATGTACCCCTATTTAGTTTCAGTATAAAAGGTATGTAATTAATGTGTCATTAGTGGCACAGATACTGCTGTATTAGCATTACAGGCGCCAAAATTTGAAAAACACTACCGCACATAATAAAACACCAAAATGGACTTTGCAGACGCCAAAATTTCAGAACACACCTGCCAAAATTACAGATTATAGGGCCTTAATTACATACATATGGCGCCAAACAAAAAGATTAGTGAAGCCAAATTTACAGATTGCACCAAAATTACATAATACAGGGCCTGAAATACATAATCCTAGCGCCAAAGTGACAAGCTATAAGAAGGCACTGAGTGACAAGGTCTTCTCACCATCACCTTGCCAGCATACCACATAACTTTACCAACAAAAAAAAAACACAAGTCATGCCCCTAGATCTAAATCTGTCATCGGAAAAAGAAGATGGAAAAGGAGATATCTTGCCGTATCTCAATGGTGCCGTTGGGGAGGAGGAAGACTATCACATTGATGAAGACCAGCAAGATGGAGCACTGCATACAGGTTTGAGCACTCAACTTGTTTAATGCACAATGTCAATCATCATTAGCTAATACAAGTTGAATGTAAACATAAAATCAACTCTTCACCCAATACCCACCCCATTGAGAGATGAGTTGCTCACATGGTCGATGCCATCGCCGTCGCTGCGGCCACCATCCCCATGGAGAAAACCAGAACAATCATTGAAACTGGCTAGTGATGACGAAGCCCAAAACTTTGATCCAGAAGGATTAGTTGTTCCAGATTCTGACGATGAAAATGAAAAACGTCAAGTTGCGCAAGAATATTTCAACAACACTTGTTTGCTAGATGGTTTTGATGAGTTGCATGATGCCGTCGTTGCCGACCTCCATGGTGGGAACTGATCTCCTAGACGAGAACCAACGATTGGGGAGGAGGGGATCTGTGACGGCAGCGACGAAGGGAGCGATTCGGAGTGGGGTTTGGAGGCGGCGTGCCCGGGGGGAGACTACGAGTAGGCGACCGACTGGGGAAAAGGGGATCGGTGGAGGCGACCTCAGGAGGAGACTGCGAGGAGGAGGGGTTTTTTTTGGTGTACCTATGGTGGGAGTGGGAGGCGATGGGGGAGGAGGGGATTTTTTACTCAGCATGCGGTGGGAAGATGCCTCTTTAATTGAAGTGGTGTGGATAGTGATCCACACTCTAAACTGCAGTTATTTGGGGACAAATTTTAAAAGTTAAAACTGTAATTATTTTGGGAAGGAGGGAGTACTTTTTAAGAGCTTTAACAAACCATTAAAGCAAGGACGGAGATCGGGGGTGCGAGCAGGAGCCTTGGCACACCCATGCCCCATGCATATTTATATGTATCCCTATAAATACTACTAAAAAAATCTTAAAAAATTAGGAATTTTTGCAAATTATTCTCAAAGACTTTAAGATTTTACGACAAAAATAGTAAAGATTTTATAAAACTCACAAATAAACATAAGTTTGCATATTACAATTGTAAAAAAACTACAGAAGCCCTAAAAATACATGTACATCTTCATGTATAATAGTAGTAAAAAATTCTATTTGTCTCCCACAATTTCTACATGCTTCTAATTGGCTTCCGTAAAGAATTTTTAATAGCCCCGTCCCTGCATTAAAGACTTGAAAAAAAAATTGCTACACAATGTAGTACAACGGTTTGTTAAGATGGAAATACCAGGATACGTGGTACTCGTATGAAAACCCGGTCAACAACGGGCTCGAAATCCATGGATGGGAGATGGGAGCGTGCTACTTCACTGGTCCTGGACTTCAGTGACTGGCTCTGCAAATTGCAATACAAAATCATGAGACAAGTCGTCGTGACAATTACGCGTTCAGTCCGTCTGATTTGCTCCTAGACCACAGATCTCCCGGAGACGAGGCTCCACAGTTTCTCCGCCTCCCAGGCCCCCAGGCCCAGCACGTCCGCGCGGGGCCCACCTCGTCTTCCCCATGTCTTTTTCTTGCAGGGAATTATTTAAAACTTTAAAAGCAATTCGAGCTGGTGGGCCCGAGCTTTGTCCACATAGCCGCCAGTGTGGCGAGTCGCTCACGCGCGATGGCGTGGGCGTGGGTATGGGCGCGGAGCCTACGTGGCACTCGACATCCCCAGCTGGGGACCACCGTGGCGTGGGATGGTTGCCGCGTGCGGTCACTCCAAGCTGACCGGTCCCTGTTCCGCTGGATTTCGCCCCCATTTTTACTTTTTGCTTTTTAAAAAACAATGGAACCACGCCCATGGTAATGAATTAATTTGGTGCTTTTTTGTCAAATAAATTAGTGTTCCTTCTTAGGACGGATAAGGCAACTTGATCCAAAATCCAAAAGAACTGCTTATAAAATGCAGTCTTCCTAGGATGATAATTTATTGTTATTAACCGAAAAAATTGAATATACAGCCTTGAAATTTATTTTCCACACTAATGCCAACAACGACAATAGAAAAGGAAGTAGATCATATATAGAATAAATGCTATGGTCAAGCAAAATACTCCCTCCGTTCTAAAATGTAAGACGTGCATGTATTTTAAAAAATCAATGTTTAGAAAGTTTGACTAATAATTATGGTGGGAACATGTATATTTAATGTTATGCATGTGATATAGTTAGATTCGTATTTGAAAGTACTTTGATATGATGTTAGTTTTATAGTTATTGATGATATAATATGAAAGAAATTAATGGTCAAAGTTTACGTTTATTGACTTCATTAAAAAATTATATGCCTTACATTTCAGAACGGAGGGAGTATATTACTATATGTTCCTAGTAAATTTTCTAATCCAAACAAGATCTACGAGCTTAATTAACAATCATGTGGTGGGCTCTCGTAGTCTAGTGATTGGAATGAGCTGATTTGTTATTATGCCCCGAGGTTTGATTTCTAGAATCAATGTGGCGTGATTTAAGATCATGTAAATCTTTAGAGGACAGAACAAAGCTGCATTTTTTAAGAAACACCGATGCCCTAGTTTGGACTATCAACCAATGTTTTGTCTAACAGGCTGCATGATATTGAGCGGTTGGACTAATTAATAATGGCTTCGATTTCAGCTTAAAATAAAAGTAAAATTGGCTAAAATTAAATTAAAGGCCATCATAAGAAATTTGTTATTTTTTATAAGACAAACGCTATAATACAATGTAGCCATCCTGTAAATGTTTTTGCTGGTTCTTGACAAAGTTTATAAACCATTTTCTAACATTGATGCTTTTTTTTAGATCATAATTACTGCTGGGTTTAGCTAAGCAATGCCATGGAAGCATCTGGCCAAAAAAAAGCAAAAAAATTCATAAGCCATATCCTGTAAGAGCATCCTAATAGTATTTTCCATGCCACTGGTGTACGGAGACATCAATTATCTCTACCGTTGGTTTTAGGAGTGGCTGAAAAGAAGAATACCAATATAACTCTCTGTCCAACCAAAAAACAAAAAAAAAATCATAAGCCATATCCTATAAGAGCATCCCAATAGCTCCTTCATTCAACCCCTAAAATACTGTTTATATCCTTATTCGTAAGACCTGTTGGGAATGCTGTAAGCTGACATCAAAACTACTATCTCTATTGCACCTTGCGTTACCGCCACTACTCGTGCCACATCCCAAAACGGGGATGCAGCCAAGCACGAAACAGGCGGCAGGACAGCGCTGCAGCTGCCATGCTTGGGAAAGCCAACTCACAGTTGCGCTCCACGGATCCCATGATCCTAGCTGCGGCACAACCACGCCCGCGTCTGTCCAAGCGCCCCCCTCCCCCTCCTCCCTACCCTCCCGATGTTTTCCAGAACCTACACGAATATGTTAAACCTGGCGGAGGCAGCGGACACACCCGCAAAATTCGTGGAAGCGGGGGCGGTCCAACGCCCGTCGGACCGCTGCTCCGTCCGACGCCCGCGCTGGCCGTTGGATTCGATCCGGCAATGGCGTTAAATCTTAATGACATTTGTTTTTTGTTTACTATGTAAAAAATTTAAAAATTCAAAAAAAATCACAAATACTCTCTAATCAATGTCAGGTACAACATATATTTTATTCAGACATTAACGCGACCAATATTCATTTTTATAAACGTTTTTTAAAGAATAACCTAATTTTATAAATGTTTATATCAATATAAAAATATATGTGGTATCTTACATTGATTAGAGAATATTTATGATTTTTTTTGATTTTTTTGAATTTTTTTACATGGCGAAATAAAAAAAACAAATGTTTGCTCAAGATCTAACGCTGGCCGTTGGATCGAAATCCAACGGCCAGCGCGGGCGTCGGACGGAGCAGCGGTCCGACGGGCGTTGGACCGCCCCCGCTTCCAAAATTCGTAGGGCATCCCCACGCCCCCACGACGTGTCCCAAACCCCGCGCCCCCTCCCTCCACCTCGCCCTCCGCATGCCTGACACCGTTCCCTCTCCGCCCGCCACGTGTCCTGACCTGCCCCGACGTTTTGTACCGTGCCTTCTTTTGAGTCTAACGATGATGGTGGGTCCGGAGGTTGGGAGGGGTGTGGGTGTCAGTGGGGTGGTTGGGCCTCTCCGCGCGCACCGGCATGCGGGGCGGAAACGGCGTCAGTTATCTGTTGCTATGTACGACCCCGCCGTCTGCGTTAACTCGGGTTAGGTCGACCGCGGTTAACGTGGCGCCCGAGGGGGGGCGACCGGGGTTAGCGGAGCAGTTTATAAGCGCGCAGTGCTTCGCGTTCGTCTTCCCAATCCGTCCCAAACCCACAGCAGCACAGCAGTGGAGTGCCTCTTGCGTGAGCGGAGTCCACGAGATCTCGCGTAGACCGGTAGGGGAGATGATGATGATGGGGGAGGGTGTTAGTGTGCCGCCGTGGGGGAGCCTGCCGGTGAGCGGCGTCGATGTCGGCGCGGCCAGCGGCGGCGACGAGATGACGCCGTTCCTGCTCGCGGCGCTGCGGCCGTACCTGCCGTCGAACGACGCCGGCGTGTGCGCCGACGAGGAGGAGGAGGCGGCGGCGATGGCCGCGGCGGTGGACGCGTACGCGTGCGACGAGTTTCGCATGTACGAGTTCAAGGTGCGGCGGTGCGCGCGCGGGCGCAGCCACGACTGGACGGAGTGCCCGTTCGCGCACCCAGGCGAGAAGGCGCGCCGCCGCGACCCGCGCAAGTACCACTACTCCGGCACGGCGTGCCCGGACTTCCGCAAGGGCGCGTGCAAGCGCGGCGACGCCTGCGAGTACGCCCACGGCGTGTTCGAGTGCTGGCTCCACCCGGCGCGCTACCGCACCCAGCCCTGCAAGGACGGCACCGCCTGCCGCCGCCGCGTGTGCTTCTTCGCCCACACCCCCGACCAACTCCGCGTCCTCCCGCCGCAGCAGTCCAGCCCCAGGAGCGTCGCTGCCGAGTCCTACGACGGCTCGCCGCTGCGCCGCCAGGCGTTCGAGAGCTACCTCACCAAGAGCATCATGTCCTCCTCGCCGACTAGCACCCTGCTGTCGCCGCCCAAGTCGCCACCGTCGGAGTCGCCGCCATTGTCGCCGGACGGGGCCGCTGCGGCGATCCGCCGGGGTTCTTGGCCCGCCGTGGGCTCGCCCGTCAACGACGTCCTGGCGTCGCTCCGCCAGCTCCGCCTCAGCAAGGTGCAGTCCTCGCCATCCGGTGGGTGGTCCGGCTACCCCACCTCCGCCGTAGCTTACGGCTCGCCCAAGTCCGCTGGGCTCTACAGCCTCCCCACCACCCCGATGGCTACTCCGGCGACCGTCTCGGCCTCCAGCTTTATGCCCAACCTGGAGCCGCTGGACCTCGGCCTCATCGACGAGGAGCCAGTGCAGAGGGTGGAGTCCGGGAGAGCCCTCCGCGAGAAGGTCTTCGAGCGGTTGAGCAGGGACGGCGCAGTCTCCGGCAACGCCTCCGCCGCCGCCGGAGGCGGCGGCCCTGACGTCGGCTGGGTCTCGGAGCTCATCAACTGAGACGGCAGCAGCCAGGTCTTTCTTGAATGGAAGCTTTTGTGAGTTGCAAGATTGCAATGGGGTGGAGGAAGGTGGTGGTAAGAAGAAAAAGATTGGCCCAAAAAAAAATCCCCAAATCTCGTTTTGTTATTTCCGGTATCTGCTAATTCTTGTACATATCTATCCTCATGTGAATATTCTTGGTTGGTGGAAGGGAGGCAGGATGGAGTGGGGAGGAAGGGTGGATTTGTTTTGGGGTTCTTGAGGTAGTAGAAAATTACCCAAAAAAAAGATTAGAAGAAAAGAAGGAATGTAGAGATGGAAGAACTGGGTGGATGGCTGTGTCCTCTGTGCATAGGGGGTGGAGGTGGAAGCATGCAAGCTAATGGTGACGATCAGGATGGAAGACGCCGCCGGCGGCCGGAAGATTCCGGCGTCGCCGCCGGGCGCCTAGCCGGTGCCGCTTTATTTCCTTTAATGATTTCCGGAGCTTATCCTAGTTTGATGTTGTTTTGTCGTCGTCTTTTGGGCATCATCGACTAGACAAAGACCCGATCGATTTCAACCCCCTTGTTGATTTCCCATTTTGTTGATGTAATCTCTATTAAGGATTCCCCCACAGCATATTTTGTATCTTAGCAGTTTTAAAATCCTTTGATTCATCTACCAACGGTGATGAAGTCCCCCCATGTAATGTATGTATTCTTATCAAGTAAAAATGATCTTTATCTTCCTAATGCTTTTGTGTGTGTGTCATCTGTTCATCACTTCATCCGAGTGATCGTGTGAATGATTATGAATCCAATCCCCAAGCATCGCAGCTTTGAGCTTTTGATCGATGAGAGTGCTGTGCTTGGGAGTGTGGACGGTTCGGCTGGGAACAGTGCAGGCGATGTGGCCGCGGAACCTCCGGCGAGAGCGACGGCAGCAGGCGCCGGAGTTGCCGGCCAGTCGCTTTCCTCTTTGGTGGTGGAGGAAGATCAGCACGGCGGTCGCCCCTGTCGCCGTTGCACATGCGCCGATGCCTGCCGCCGCGAGCCCTTCGCCACACACGGAAGATCTCGAATTCTCCATCTCTCCTTTATTCGATCGTGGGCTCGTAGCTTTCACAGCTCTTTGATCCTGTTCATGCTGAACTCTTGGAACAGCAACATTATTCCTTTTTTTTTATGATGTTGCTCACTGCAGCACATGTATGCGCCGACGGGGTTCGTCATGTCGCCGCCGCCGACGACGGGGACGGAGACCGAGTGAGCGAGTGGAGCAAGGGTCGCTTGGGAGGGAAGGGAATGATGGAGCCTGCCGCGGTGGCGGAGCGGAGCGCGACGGCGACGGCGACGCTCCCGATGTGATGCCTCACGGCCACTCTTCACGCTTCCCGCCAGTGCTTTTGTCAAGGATGCACGGACGGGGGGAGACGGGAGGCCCTTCTTCATCTCCACTGCTGTTCTATGCTGTACTGATGGTTTGCAGATCGCTATGTCCTTACTGGTACTAGCCTAGTTCTAGCTCACTACAAGGGTTTCAAGTGATCGAGCGATCGAATGATTTAGATCGGACAGTGAGCAGAGAGAATGAAAACCGCAGGGTTTTCAAAATTAATTCAATTTCGTTAAAACTTCGTTCAATTTCATTGGAAAATTGTTTGGTTTACCGAGAAATCAACTAAGAAATCAAGACGTAAAAATTGTTTGGTTTTCTCAGTAGCGGACCTAGGGAAAAGGGAAACAATGTTGCAAATTTTGTATAATGAGCAAGATAAATAGCAATACAACCAGAGCGTGAACAGCTAGGAAATAGATCACATTTAAGCCATGAACAGCAAGGTAAATCATGAATTTAACATCTTCCAATAAGAAGAAAAGTAAATTCATGACCAGCAATGAAATCAGATTCATGGCAGCTAAATGGACAATAAAAGAACCAGCTTTAAAGCTCAAGTTTGATAGAGAGTTTGTTCTCAGATTGCAAGAAAAGGGGTTGCTAATAAAATTAGCCATCCAACCGATCTTAGGCAACATATCACAGGATAAATTAATCTGGAAATAAAGGAAATAAGCCCTTAGACAGCACTGCTCTAGTCCAAAACAGGAGCAAAACTTCTCTATGTATATATAATCAAGTTGCCACAGGGTGCACCAGGAATTAAAAGACCAATATAGCAGTTCGGCCAGACCAAAGCCAACCACAAGAATGAGCCGAACAGCAGCTCAAAAGCTGACTGCACCAACTAGAAAATGAGTTAACACAATACTAGTTCTCCAATTAAACAGGTAGCTAGTGCAGCAGAATTATTAACCAATTAATTCCAGCATCAAACACTAGATCATGCACATAGAGTAATCAGGATTAATGAACTTAGAGCAGTACTTCTAGGTCTAGCAAATCCTTTTTCTCCACAGATTATTAAGCCTCAAGTAAAACAATCATCATCGAACAAAGTTACAGGGTCAACATTCAGTGCCTCCTGATTTGATCACGGCCTCTAGCTCAAGACTAGTCCCCGAAAATCAAATCGGTCCACCGGACAGACAAAAACAGGGAATCGAAGTTCTTACGGTGCACCGGAACCAAGCCGATGAAGATGAGGCAAAGCGTGTAGCACATTGTCCCGAAAACAATTCGTCATGCTAGGAAGCACCACCAACGAAGAGGATCGGAGATACGATGCCGTCACTCCTCTATGGCCAAAGACCACGGAAGGAGCCCGAGATGCGAGAGAGCGCGGCGACAAGTTCACGGCGACCACCCGTGGGCACGGAACTCGAGTCGAAGAGGACCAACCGAGGGTCAAAGCACCGGTAAGCAAGACGCCGAGACGCCGGCGAGAGCAAAGACCCGAGAAGCGGTGAAAGTGGAGAGGGAAAACCGAGAGGAAAAACCAGAGAGTGCCAAAGAGGAGCACGGACTTCCCGTATAGGCGAGGAGAACGAACTCCCGAAGTCCCCGCCACCTCTCCACGGCACCACACGCCTGCGCGCAAGTCGGAGACGAGAGAACGCCGCCGCCGCCCCTGACAAAGACAAGGGTTCGAGGAACCCTTGCTCTGCCTGAAGCCGCCGGCCGAGGCGGCTTTTGCGCCCCTTTTCTCTCCTCTGTGGTGGGCCAAAGCCCACTGCCCAAACAGGCAAAAGCCCAACAATCCCCACCCTTTTGCCTCAAACGACAAAAGTATTATCGACGTGAAACTTGTTTAACATCTCGTTATTCAACTAAGGTACCGCAAAGGTTTGAACCAAAGTTTAGCCTAAAAGAATCCAACCCAAAGATGCAGACAATGGAGGACTACTCCTTGATCCAAGGCCTTGGTGTGAGGATATTCATCCTAGAGACACACAAGACTAAGTGCAAATCTGCACCTCTAGCGGGCGGGACTTTACGGTCATGTCCTTGTATCTATTCATGAGCTCACTAGAGAGTATACCCCAACCTCTCACGGATCGCGACCACACGATCAGCTCACATAGGTTCGTTCTTCACGGGAGCTCAGAGGGCCTCTCCTAGCCCTTAGGGCTCGAACTCATTAAGAGGTTTTCACCTCGGCCGCCATACGAGATATAGCAATCGCGGCGAATGGGACCAAAAGGATGTGCTTACAAGATACCACACGCTTAGTTGTCCCAGAGCACGATTCACGGGATCTCCGCTCTTTCAAGATGGGTTACCACTTGTTGGTTACTACTAGCGGTATTAGCCCCATTCCTCTCGATCTTTGCCGATAGTTGATCTAGGCAAGCCCTTTGTAAAAGGATCGCTAGATTACTACCGGTCGAGTGTATTCTACTACAATAACACCTGCCTCTCTCGCATGCCGAAGCGGACTTAAGCCTTCTCTTAATATGCCTCGAGGACTTCATATTGTCTTTTCTATTCTTAACCTTGACTAGTACAGTCTGGTTATCGCAATATACTAAGACTGCTGGTATCGGCTTTTCCAGCACAGGTAGGTCAGAAAGAAGCTCCTTGAGCCATTCTGCCTCCACTGCCGCTGAATCTAGGGCGACTAGTTCAGCCTCCATGGTTGAGCGTGTAATGACAGTCTGTTTGGCAGACTTCCAGGACACAGCCCCACCAGCTATAGTGAACACATATCCACTAGTAGCCTTCATCTCATCCGAGCCACTAATCCAGTTAGAGTCACTAAATCCTTCTAGGACTGCAGGATGGCCAAAGTAATGGATACCAAGCTTCATAGTGCCCTTTAGGTACCTAAGTACTCTATGTAGTGCTACCCAGTGATCATCTCCCGGGTTCGCCGTATAACGGCTTAACACAAGATCTTGCATATGAGATATCGGGTCTTGTTGCGCTACAAAGATACATCAAGGATCCAATTACTTGTGAATACAGGAGTTGATTAACCCCTTCACCAGTATGTTTGCAAAGTCTTAGATTAGGATCATAGGGTGTGGAGGCAGGCTTAGAGTCCATATGCCCGAAGCGGGTTAGGATCTTCTCCACATAGTGGGATTGCGACAGAGTTATCCCACTCTCACCCTTTATAAGCTTGATGTTAAGAATAACATCAGCCTCTCCTAGATCCTTCATATCAAAGTTCAAGGATAGATATTCTTTTGTTTCGTTGATTACATCCAAGTCGGTCCCAAATAGCAATATGTCATCCACGTAAAGACACAGAATGACACCTCGGCCCCCCTGAAATCGATAATAAACACATCATCGGCCTCGTTTACACAAAACCCCACAGATGTCATTGTTTTATCGAATTTCTCATGCCACTGCATAGGGGCTTGCTTAAGACCATACAAGGACTTAATCAAACGACATACTTTGTTCTCTTGGCCCTTAACCACGAATCCATCAGGCTGCTGCATATATATCTCCTCTTCCAGCTCTCCATTAAGAAAAGCGGTCTTAACGTCCATTTGATGGACTAGGAGTTTATATCATATTGCTAGAGCTATAAGCACACGGATAGTGGGTAGTCTCGCCACAGGAGAATAGGTATCAAAATAATCCTCGCCTTCTTTTTGAGTGAAACCCTTAGCCACTAAGCGGGCCTTGTACTTTTCAATAGTACCATCAGGTCTCCTCTTTTTCTTAAAGATCCACTTGCACCCCACTGGTTTGCATCCACTAGGTAAATCAGTGACTTCCCACGTTCCATTAGCGACGATGGAATCCATCTCGCTACGGACTGCCTCCCTCCAATACTCAGCATCAGAAGATGCAAAAGCCTCAATGAGGTGCGTGGTTAAATCATCCACGAATAGATGGCAAAATCATCACCAAACGACTTTTCAGTCCTTTGTCTCTTACTCCTCCTCAACTCCAATTCAGGAGCGGGCTCAGCCACCTCAGGAGGAATAGAGTAATGCTCGTTAGAGCCATCTGGTGCGATTATCTCATTTGATCTCATAGGAAAGATAGTCTCAAAGAATATCGCATCCGTAGACTCCATAAGATCATTTGGAGCGACTTCGCTCGTCTCGGATTTGACCACTAGAAATCTATAGGCTGTGCTATTTAGAGCATACCCTAGGAAGACACAGTCGACAGTTTTTGGTCCTAATTTCCTTTTCTTAGGCACGGGCACATTTACCTTAGCAAGGCAACCCCAAGTCCTAAGATGAGACAGGTTTGGCTTTCTCCCCTTCCATCCTTCATAAGGTGTCACCTCGCAATTTCGTGGCGCCACCCTATTTAGGACATAATTAACTGTGAGAACAGCCTCCCCCCACCATCGAACCGACATACCAGAACTTTGTAACAAGGAGTTAACCAAGTCACATATAGTTCGGTTCTTTCTCTCGGTCACCCCGTTTGATTGGGGAGAGTAGGGAGGTGTGGTTTCATGAATGATACCACATTCTTCACAGAAATGGGCGAAATCCTTAGAGATATACTCTCCTCCTCTATCAGACCTTAACCGTTTAATAGTCTTTCCTAGTTGGTTTTCCACTTCAGCTTTATAGATCTTAAAATATTCTAGTGCTTCATCTTTAGTTTTTAATAGATAGATATAACAATATCTACTACTATCATCTATGAGAGTAAAGAAATATCGTTTGCCACCCTTAGTTAAGATACCATTCATCTCACATAAGTCGGAGTGGACTAGCTCTAGTGGAGAGGTGCTTCGCCCTTCAACCGCATCTGAAAGCTTGACTTTCGAGGTCGCTTAGCTTGCACACACACCTCACACTTGGAGCCCTTCTCATAGCTATACTCTGGAATCAAACTCATCTTGCTCAAACGCACTATGGCCTCAAAATTCAAATGACATAAGCGAGAATGCCATACATCATGATGTTTATTACAAACCACATTGAAAATGGAAAGATTGTTCTGACACAAGACAGAGAGACTGAACATGCCACCTCTCTCATACCCCTTGCCTATGAAGGCACCAAACTTGGTCAAGATGACCTTATTTGACTCAAACACTAATCTGACACCCTGACGACATAAAGCAGAGCCACTGATCAAATTCCGTCTCATCGTGGGCACGAACAACACGTCACGAAGAACCAGCGTCTTGCCCGAAGTCAACTTCAAGCAGACCTGGCCGACTCCTCGTATACGTGCTGATGCTCCATTGCCCATCAAGACGGATCCACAATCTTGACCCTGAAATGAAGTAAAAGAGCCTCTGTCAGCAGCTATATCACGCGTAGCACCCGTATCGATCCACCAATCAAATGATGAATCAGCCATAAAGGCTCTAGGTACATACCCTGTGGAGGAGCTAGGAGCCACCTCCGCAACATGCGCCTGGGCCTGAGGGCCACTCTGCTGTCCTGGACCTGGTCCTTTGCCCTTGCGGTCACGGCACCTTCGAGCGATGTGCCCGGGATTGCCACACACATAGCAGACCAGATCTTCTTTCTTCTTCTTCATGTTCTTGCCATTGGCGCCACCGTTCGGGGCTTCTTCTTCTTCTTCCCACCACCAAATTTTGGAGTTCTTGGCATCACCACATTGGCTCAGACAGAGAGGGCGTAGAGTACTTTGAGCCTCCACTAGCACGGGCCCGCTCCTCGACATTTATAGCTGCCTGAAGCTCAGGGAACGTCAGGCGCTCCTTCATATGTCGGCGAGCAGTCACAAAGTCACGCCACGAGGGCGGAAGCTTAGCAAGGGCTACATTCACCTGAAAACTTTCAGGCGGGAGACACTCAACCGTTCAGTCCCTCACGTGGGCTGAAGCTCTGGACTGCTCCACAATCGGCGGTTCTCCACAATCCTGTAGTTCAGGTAACTCTCAGCCACAAAGCTCTCATTCCCGTTATCCCCTTCTGAAAATTTCAGCTCCAGGTCATCCCACAACTCCTTGGCATCAGTGAAAGTGGAGTAGGTTTCGAAAAGCCTATTTGACACTACGGCTAACAATCGTGCTAGGACTGCGTGATTGGCATTCTCCCACTTGGTCTTCTCCTCACCCTCAAGTTTCTTCTTCTCCTTCGGAGGATCGGAGATAACCCAGTAGAATTTCAACTCTGTCAACCACAGCCTAGTACGTGCCTGCCAACGTTTAAAGTTGGAGCCGTCAAATGTCTTAGGCTTAACTACGTCGCTACTACTCCCCGAGGCCATAGATACGAACAATTGTTTTCTGGAATGTTGCAAATTTTGCATAATGAGCAAGATAAATAGCAATACAACCAGAGCGTGAACAGCTAGGAAATAGATCACATTTAAGCCATGAACAGCAAGGTAAATCATGAATTTAACATCTTCCAATAAGAACAAAAGTAAATTCATGACCAGCAATGAAATCAGATTCATGGCAGCTAAATGGACAATAAAAGAACCAGCTTTAAAGCTCAAGTTTGATAGAGAGTTTGTTCTCAGATTGCAAGAAAAGGGTTGCTAATAAAATTAGCCATCCAACCGATCTTAGGCAACATATCACAGGATAAATTAATCTGGAAATAAAGGAAATAAGCCCTTAGACAGCACTGCTCTAGTCCAAAACAGAGCAAAACTTCTCTATGTATATATAATCAAGTTGCCACAGGGTGCACCAGGAATTAAAAGACCAATATAGCAGTTCGGCCAGACCAAAGCCAACCACAAGAATGAGCCGAACAGCAGCTCAAAAGCTGACTGCACCAACTAGAAAATGAGTTAACACAATACTAGTTCTCCAATTAAACAGGTAGCTAGTGCAGCAGAATTATTAACCAATTAATTCCAGCATCAAACACTAGATCATGCACATAGAGTAATCAGGATTAATGAACTTAGAGCAGTACTTCTAGGTCTAGCAAATCCTTTTCTCCACAGATTATTAAGCCTCAAGTAAAACAATCATCATCGAACAAAGTTACAGGGTCAACATTCATTGCCTCTGATTTGATCACGGCCTCTAGCTCAAGACTAGTCCCCGAAAAATCAAATCGGTCCATGGACAGCAAAAACAGGGAATCGAAGTTCTTACGGTGCACGGAACCAAGCCGATGAAGATGAGGCAAAGCGTGTAGCACACTTGTCCCGTAAAACAATTCGTCGTGCTAGGAAGCACCACCAACGAAGAGGATCGGAGATACGATGCCGTCACTCCTCTATGGCCAAAGACCACGGAAGGAGCCCGAGATGCGAGGAGAGCGCAGCGACAAGTTCACGGCGACCACCCGTGGCCACGGAACTGAGTCGAAGAGGACCAACCGAGGGCTGCAAGCACCAGCCGGCGGCAACGCCGAGACGCCGGCGAGAGCAGCACCCGAGAAGCAGTGAGAAGTGGAGAGGGGAAAAACCGAGAGGAAAAACCAGAGAGAGTGCCAAAGAGGAGCACGGGACTTCCCCATATAGGCGAGGAGAACGAACTCCCCGAAGTCCCCGCCACCTCTCCACGGCACCACACGCCTGCAAGTCGGAGACGAGAGAACGGCCGCCGCCGCCAGTCAAACAAGGGTTCGAGGAACCCTTGCTCGCCTCGAAGCCGCAGAGGCAGCTTAGCCCCCCCCTTCTCCTCTGTGGTGGGCCAAAGCCCACTGCCCAAACAGGCAAAAGCCCAACAATCCCCACCCTTTTGCCTCAAACGACAAAAGTATTATCGACGTGAAACTTGTTTAATATCTTGTTATTCAACTAAGGTCTTGCAAAGGTTTGAACCAAAGTTTAGCCTAAAAGAATCCAACCCAGCCATGCACAATGGAGGACTACTCCTTGATCCAAGGCCTTGGTGTGAGGATATTCATCCTAGAGACACACAAGATTAGGTGCAAATCTGCACCTCTAGCGGGCGGGACTTTACTGTCATGTCCTTGTATCTATTCATGAGCTCACTAGAGAGTATACCCCAACCTCTCACGGATCGCGACCACACGATCAACTCACATAGGTTCGTTCTTCACGGAGCTCAGAGGGGCAGCTCCCAGCCCTTAGGGCTCGAACTCATTAAGAGGTTTTCACCTCACCGCCATACTGAGATATAGCATCGCAATGAATGGGACCAAAAGGATGTGCTTACAAGACCACACACTTAGTTGTCCCAGAGCTCGATTCACGGGATCTCCGCTCTTTCAAGATGGGTTACCACCGTTGGTTACTACTAGCGGGTATTAGCCCCATTCCTCTCGATCTTTGCTTGATAGTTGATCTAGGCAAGCCCTTTGTAAAAGGATCGGCTAGATTACTACCGGTCGAGTGTATTCTACTACAATAACACTGCCTCTCTCGCATGCCGAAAGCGCACTTAAGCCTTCTCTTAATATGCCTCGAGGACTTCATATTGTCTTTTCTATTCTTAACCTTGACTAATACAGATCGGTTATCGCAATATACTAAGATCTACGGTATCGGCTTTTCCAAAGACAGTAGGTCGAAGAAGCTCCTTGAGCCATTACGCCTCCACCGCCACCGAATCTAGGGCGACTAGTTCAGCCTCCATGGTTGAGTGTAATGACAAATGCTTTTGGCGGACTTCGAGACACAACCCACCACTATAGTGAACACATATCCACTAGTAGCCTTCATCTCATCCGAGCCACTAATCGATTAGAGTCACTAAATCCTTCTAGGACTGCAGGATGGCCAAAGTAATGGATACCAAGCTTCATAGTGCCCTTTAGGTACCTAAGTACTCTATGTAGTGCTACCCAGTGATCATCTCCCGGGTTCGCCGTATAACGGCTTAACTCAAGATATCTTGCATATGAGATATCGGGTCTTGTTGCGCTACAAAGATACATCAAGGATCCAATTACTTGTGAATACAGGAGTTGATTAACCCCTTCACCAGTATATTTGCAAAGTCTTAGATTAGGATCATAGGGTGTGGAGGCAGGCTTAGAGTCCATATGCCCGAAGCGGGTTAGGATCTTCTCCACATAGTGGGATTATGACGAGTTATCCCACTCTCACCCTTTATAAGCTTGATGTTAAGAATAACATCAGCCTCTCCTAGATCCTTCATATCAAAGTTCAAGGATAGATATTCTTTTGTTTCGTTGATTACATCCAAGTCGGTCCCAAATAGCAATATGTCATCCACGTAAAGACACAGAATGACACCTCGGCCCCCCTGAAATCGATAATAAACACATCAGTCGGCCTCGTTTACACAAAACCCCACAGATGTCATTGTTTTATCGAATTTCTCATGCCACTGCATAGGGGCTTGCTTAAGACCATACAAGGACTTAATCAAACGACATACTTTGTTCTCTTGGCCCTTAACCACGAATCCATCAATTTCTTTGCATATATATCTCCTCTTCCACTCTCCATTAAGAAAAGCGGTCTTAACGTCCATTTGATGGACTAGGAGTTTATATCATTTGCTAGAGCTATAAGCACACGGATAGTGGGTAGTCTCGCCACAGGAGAATAGATATCAAAATAATCCTCGCCTTCTTTTTGAGTGAAACCCTTAGCCACTAAGCGGGCCTTGTATTTTTCAATAGTACCATCTGGTCTCCTTTTTTTCTTAAAACTGATGTAAAGGACGAGACCGCCAGCCATCGCCTTTCGTCCACCTACGGAAGTCCGTCGAGACTACCGTCCACTCAACTCGAACGCCTTGATGCCACACAACTCCCACAAGAGGTGGGAGAGTCGAGAAGGAGGAGAACAAGCAACGGCGGCAAGAAAGGAGGAGCAGAATAACAAAGATGACACTGATCCGCTTGAGCGAAGATTAGGAGTTGGGGGTGTGAGTATTGTTGAGCCCTAATTTTTATTAGTGGCATTGATGTCAAATTAATTAGTATAAAGTGCTAGGGGGTTTTTGGACTTCTCGGAACCCTAGCGAAGACTCGGTGTTTTTATAAAACCCTAATTTGAAGCGACGACAATTTTGTGAGCTGCTCCGAGTTTCAAGTGCGTGATCGGATGAGAGAAGAGGTCACGTATAGATTAGGAGTAGTTAGGATTTATTTTCTGTTTTTTCGTCGGATTTCAAAAGGGGTTTGAATATCTCCGATCGTGCCGGATCTTTGCGAATTCTCGAAATCTCGGTTTCCGTAGTCCACCACATCTATAAATACCCAAATATCCCTTTGTGAGATATCTAGAGAAAAAAGAAAAAACCCTAAACTTCTCCTATATTTCTTAGCACGAAAATCCCCTCTGTCGGACGGCGTGCAGGCGCGGCCGGACAGTCAACCAAAAAACACGTGCACGATCGGACTGCTCGGACGGCGTCCGATCAAGGTCAAAAAACTAAGTTTTTTTCGTCAGACGGCGTCTGGGAGAGGGTGGAGAGCGTCCAGTGGCTTCAGCGCTTGCGCGTCGCTTGCTGTCGGACGGCGTCCGTTGGGGACCGGACGGCGTCCGATAAACCTATTTTTTTAGAGCGATTGCCTCTCGCCGGACGGCGTTCGGTGCCCGTCGGACAGCGTCCGGTAGAGGCTAACGGCTAGTCTTTTTGTCCTCTTCCGAGGGACAACGGCTAGTTTTGCTCTTGGGGCTATAAATACCTACCTAGTGGCTGGCTATTTCGAGGTTTGCTGCTCCACTTCACCTACCACATTCATAGCTCATCAATTAGGTGTTCTAGAGCCATTCCTCCACCCACAAAGCATCCAAAGCCACAAATCATTAAACCCCAACACCGAGCTTCATGGAAGTCCTTCGATCCGGCATGATCGGGGCGTTTTGGGCTTGTTACTTTTGAAGACATCCTTCGTGGAGGCGAGGGCTTGGGAGTAGGCCTTGGCGTGTGGCTACTCTCGAGTCGGTGTCTGGTGTGAGTCCACCTCGCGGAGTGGCGAACGACTACCGGAGTAAGTGAGACGTTAGGCTCGAGAGCGAGCCGGTCCTTGTGCGCAAGGGGTAGCCTCAACGGAGAGTAGGAGTTGCGGCTCCGAACTTCGGTCAAACAAATACCGTGTCACTCTCTCTTATTTACTTTCCGCACTTACTATCGTTGCCTTGTTTGTGATGAATTGTGATGCTTTGTCTTAGTTGCGTTGTGTCTTGGTTATCGCTTCCGCCTACTTAATAATTGCAACTAGGATTGGATAATTCTTAATATGATGCTTAATTGAGAATAATCAAAAGAAATTAAAATTGCCTATTCACCCCCCTCTAGGCCTTAGAATCCTCTTTCAGGGGGTCTCGATTAAGAGCACCCCTAACAAAGGAGAGCCCGCTGGCCACCCATCTACAATGGCCATCATCAAGAGGCCATCAAAACAACCACCAAAATAGATGTCTCGACGACGCACTGGTTCCTACAAAGATGGTAATTGAGTGGACCGAACAAGGAAAGGCATCACAAATGATATAGTGTTGATCCCTGCATTCTTAATGTCTCCAACTTTTGTCACACTGTGCAATTCATCAAACGACTGATAGGTAGACGCCAGAACGCTCTATGTTTGGACCTATGCCCTTGTTCATCACCTACACCTATGAATTTCCTCGAAACGAGCAGTTTAATGTTAAAAAGATAGTATTTTCAAAAAAAGAGCTGGTATATTTTTCAAACTTTAGTACGTCTGTTTTTTAATTGTGTTGTAGACTCCGGTAGTTCAACTAGTTGAACCATATTCACATTACGCCCTTTTTACTTAAAATTCATTGTAATTAGTGGCAGAGGATGGCAAGGGCTAGCCTGGGTGCTGGCCTCTGACAGGCCTAAAATACAAGATATATAGCATTGAGTATATAACGTTATTTAAATTTTAAATATGGCGAGCGCCAGGCGTCGCGTCTGGCGTGCGGCCGGACCAACCAGAGCCGTTGGATCAACGGCACCGCGCCAATCCGAGCACTGCCTTTGCGCGCGCATTCTAGGCAGAGTTGCTAGTCGTCCTTTGATTAAAATTACAAATAAACTTCTGATTTTTGTACAAAATTCAAACAGTGTTCAAAATGTGTGGAATAAATTTCATAATTCTTCTAAAATCGAGAGCAACCCATTTTAAATACTTTTTAATTTTTTGATTTTTTCACTTTTCAATTTTTTTTAATGTGAAACTAGGAGAAGACACTTATGAAACTTACACCTATACTAGCGAAACTTAGCCGTGCTGATGAAATTTAGCGGTGTGCTGATGAAATTTAGCGGTGTGCTGATGAAATCTGATGAAACTTGGATGAAACTTTGATGTAACCTGATGAAACTTGGATGAAACATGTTGAAACTTGGATTGATCTGATGAAACTCGAAGAAACTTGGATGAAACCTGTTGAAACTTGACAGTTCGGCAAAGTTTAACGACTATGAAACCCAAGTTTCAATAGGCTAACCCTAAGTTTTAGTAGACGAAACCCAAGTTTCACCAGATAAGTTTGAGGATTTATATGGCAACATATATCTTGTTTTGTTCGAAAAAATACGAGGAACACGTTGGCGCAGACGGTTTGTCGATTGGAGCACCCAGTCAAAAATTATGGTCACCGAAAAAATAAAATGCTGTGGACCCCACCTACACAGTGCAGCACAATGCAACACCCCTAGTTCGTGCGCAGCGCACGGGAGTCCGGACTCCCGGACCGTAGCATTTCCCTTTAAATATCAATCATATATGCTAAATACCATACACCAATATTTATTTATTAAAATTGCTCTCCTCTCCACCCTTCATATGTCATTGAAGCTCTACCACCACTAATTATAATATTGGATATCTGTTAGGCTGTCTTCAACAGTCTTTCCTAAAGCATCCTCTACCCTAAAATAGGGGATAGATTCTTTCCTTATATGCTCCAACAACACTCCTTATTCTATTCCATAAAATAGAGAATTACTCTCCATTCCCTTATATGTAGGGATTCTCTCGTTTTCCCCTGTACAATTTTCCATATAGGGAACGCTGTTGGAGATGGAAGAAATATAGGGAGAGAATATTTTTAAAGAAATCATGTATATGAGGTTATAGGGGACCGAATATAGGGAATACAGAAGAGGAACATTTTGGTGTTTTTCGGTTTTTGAAAATTTTAGTATTCTTTTAAAAAAATTTAAAAAATTGGATTTTTTTTCCCTCTCTCCAGCTCTATGCAAATATTTTAAGATTATAGCCCATGCTGGAAATATCTTTGTTCTCTCCGACTCTAGTTTTGGATTCACTGTACTGCACTGTGCCGCAGTCGATCGGATCAGGTTGCCTGGCATTGGAGTTATGGGCGAGGAGTCGGCGGGTCTTCAATTCTGCGTGTTGCGCTGTCCCTGCGCGGGGGAAATATCAGCTGCTGTCCGGTTCTACGAGACAGGGGATGCCTTCAATATATACTTTTTTTTTTCCCCTCCTCTCCTCCCCCTCTCCATTTCTCGCCTTTTCGAATCTCATTTTATCTCCGATTTTAGAATTTTAAACCGTGTCATTTTCGACCTTGTCATTTCACGTCACGGGCTGTCAACTCACCTCGCCCTCGAACTGCAGCAGTAGTACATGCACGCCGTGTATTTTTGTGTCTCCCCCAGAAATGCATTCCTGCAGGTTTCGGCCACAAGGGCAGAGAGAGAAGTAACATCGACTGTGGCAACGCCAGCGCTGTAGAGTTGACTCCTGTCAACGATATCCACTGGCTACTGCGAGTACTCGATGTGTCTTGGTGCATTGCATTGTTCTTATCCGTGTATCTGAATGCTTCAGTTGGGGTTGTTGCGAACAGGCGAGATTGCCTTTTATGCGACCCCGGAATTGCAGAGGCAGAGGGCATCATGGAAACAGGCCAGCACGGGGGCCTACCAGGTACGGCCTCTGCTAAATTGCTTGCGACCAAAAGCAAAGGCAAAGCAACCGCGGGCCGAGCGGCCAGAGAAAGGGTTGGTTCATCCGCCAGTACACTCCAAATTACATAAAAGGCCCTCAAGGAGATAAGATTAGGCACAGGAAACTCAGGGCATGTCCAACTAATCATAATCTAAAACGTTAACGGTCGCAAATAAAATATTAGAGAGAGAAATATAGATTAATAGTTAAAAAATAAATGGAGACTAAAACGCCATGACTTAGAACACTATTAGTGATGAACCCATCTTTCTCCATTGCAGTGTTAAACCCTGAGAAGTAGAGAAGAAACTTAGGACGATCTTGCCGCAGCTCACTCCTCCTGTTTATACCCACGGATGATTTGAATGCCATAGTTGTTGATCCACCAATGATAAGGGTATGTGGGATGAATCAGGCACATCAACCATCTTAGATACAGGAATTATGGAGTACCTACGGTTAGCGCCCACCACCTATATGGAGCACTACAACCTAACAAGAACCTCTATCGCTACCTTCACCATCCACTCCCTCCTTGTCTCTGGTGCGAACGCTGGGAGGGAGGAGGAAAAATCGACCTAGGGAAAGAGGGAGGAAAAGGTATAGAGATATGGAGGTCACAGAGCATATAGGACATCCCCCTCTCCCATTTGGCGAGAGGTCGTCAGACAGGAAGTAGGCCGAGAGGGTAGCGACGATAAAAGTGTGTGTGAAAGCTTCTAGGGAGATGGCGGTTAGGGTTAGTTTTAGGTTTAGACTCATTATTTAATTTTACCTAAGCATTAGTTGCTGCCATAGGGTTTAGATAACTTAGATTCCATCCACTCAGGGGTGGACCCACCACTAGGGCACCTCGGGCACAGGCCCGAGGTAAATTTTTTTGGCCCACTTACTAGCAGTTAGGAGTATAGAGAAAAATAGAGGTACCTAGGGCCCAACTCGCAGTCTCCTCCCCTCCTCCCACCGACCCAGCCGGCCCACACCGGCCTGAGGCCTCCTCCCCTCCCGGCCTCCTCCCCAGACGGCCAGACCGGCAGCGACAGGAGCACAGGCCACAGGGCAGACCCTAAATGCCCAATCCGCCGCCCGCCGCCCACGGCACAACGCCGATCCGCCACCACCCCGCCACGGCGCCACGCCTCACCCGGCCACCCAGTGCCGGCCTGTCTTGCCAAGCGCCGCGCGCCCCACGCCACGCCCAGCCCAGCCCCCCTCTGCTGGCAAAGAAGCCGGCGCCTCCACGGCGCGCCCACGCCCAGCGGCAGCGCCAGTCGCTTTGCCCTAACGCCCTCCACGCGGACGCGCCACGCCCACCGCCCAAAGTGCCGTCGCCCGTCGGCCGGTCCACGCCTCCACGGCTCCACCGCCTTCACAGCACCACCAAGTAATCACATACTTGCATCTTAAATTAGGGGTTGACACTAGGGTCAAGCACAGTTCAAGCAGATGCGTTGGCATCAGCTAGCCCAACCCAGCCATGGCGAATTCTTTGCATAGGTCTGAGTTCAATGCTCTCAACTTGTCGGTGTCTGGGAATCGCGTTCCTGAAGAGCAGCGGGTCCACGGACCTGCAGACCAGTTTGTAGTTGGTGTGAGGCCCAACGACAACCCTTCTCAGCAGCCCGGGTGGCGGCCAAGCCTGCGGAAGGCTAGGGCCGCGCGGTCTTTCCGGACAAGGGCCTGGTGCGAACGACTAGGTGATCCGGATACAGATCCTTCGTAATGTGGGAAGGCAGAGAGGAACGATGCAAACCATGGAGACACGAGTGATTTACCCTGGTTCGAGCCCCCACTGCCGGGTAATAGCTCTACTCCAGTCTCGTTGACTATATGGTGGAAAAGCGATGAGGCGCCGGATCGGACTGAGGCGCCGATCCCGAGCTTCTGATGATGACGGCTAAAGGCTAAGGCTACTCGTGGAGGAAGCTTCGGATGCCAATGTTGCTTGTGCTCGGGCCAGGTGGAATCGGATCAGGGATTTCGAGTGTTGAGTTGGCCGCCCTCCGCAATGTCCAGGAATCCTCCTTTTATAGGCGCCGCGGACCTCCCGAGGCTGATACGGCGGGCCCCGCTGGTCTTTGCTTTAGTGGCGAGGTTCTTGTCTTGTTTTAGGGTCTGTCGCTTGCATCGAGCCCGCAGGAGAAGCCGGTCGGGTTAATCTTGAACACGTGTTTGTCTTGACATGCCTGTTCAAGGAGAACTTCTTTAGAGGAAAGCACTTTCCTTTATCCCCAATATGGCCTTGATCGGACCGAAGCGACTCTGCGCCACCCGTTAGGGGCGTCGCGTGGCGCAACAACCATCTGCCGCTTTGCTAAAGAGGGCAAGCGACAAGACGGATCGTCATACGTACTTTCCCGGTGGGGTCCCGGGAGATCTGATGCGTTCGGTCAAGTCCGGAGAAAGCATGGCGGGCTTTGACAGTTATCGCCACCACCCTGAGCGAGCGGATCACCGAGGACCTTCTCCCTGCTCACGGATAGCCCGGAGGACATGGTGTCGCACGGTTTGACCTAGTCAAGCCGGAGACGCCGCAAACGAAGTCGGCGGCTTCTTTACGCCGAGCGGCGGCGCTGTCCTCTGTTCGCGTGGCGGGCCGATGCGGGATCGGCCCAAGGCCTGCTTCAAGGTGGGCCGTTTGTCAATCACCAACACAATTGGTGTGTTCTGACTTTTGATTGCTAGTGTTTTGTTGTTTGATTTCTAGCATGAGAAAGAAATAGATAATTTGCTTAATTGCAATTTTCATTATTATTCAAACTTAATATGTGTTTCGATGTTATTTTCTGGACATATATTATGTTATACTAGAGTACTTGACCATTTGCGAACTTAATGCATTTTACGCTTGCCCTACCTAAATTCTCGTCCTTGGTCCGCCACTGCATCCACTTACCGCACTTTGATCTTGTCTCATGGTTGTGTCTATAAGTCATGAGCTCTGTATCAATCTATGATTTATCCGATGAATTGATCCACAATAATAACACACTCAATAACAAAACATCTGTCGGCATTTGGGGGACAGACCTCGGATCCTGAGTTTATTTAGTTGATTGGGGAGGTGGCCAACCGAACCCTCGTTCCGCACCGGCAGAGACTGTTCAAGCGGCGAGCATGACTGGCCTGATAGGAGGCAAAGGGACCTTGGGTGAGGAAAGAGCGCACTCTCTTTTACCCTAGTTCATGCCTCCACCACGGGATAAATAGCCCTACATCCAGCCTTATCATTAGCTTCTGAAGAAGTGTGTTTCTTTTCGCTCTTACCTCTCCGGCCCCTTGAGGGCCTTATTCTCCCCTTAAAGAGATGGGGAGGCCACCTCACCACAGAGGGCGGACCCACTATCGTCTTGTCGCACCAAAAAGCCTTTGAGTAGGTCACCTCCGCGTGTATAGAGAGCCTGCCCATACGCAACTCTAAGGAGGCGCATGTTCTTCTGACACGGGCCGGTGGTTAGGGCCAAGGCACGACCTTGCCATCGGAAGAGAGTAAATAGAGCTGTCTATTTTTTGAAGGATATATGTGTAGATAGCTAGGGTGTAAATAGATACATGTTTAGATCTTAGAGCATGGCCAGCAGCTACTGCATCTCAACTGGCATCAACTGCGTATCACTTTAGCTGTTAGCGGGAAGTTCAAATTCCAGGCACAACGCTGCCTCCCCGTGTGGCGAAACACACAAATTTTTGTAGCTATAGTAATTTGAGGGTTGCTGATGTAATGCCTCCTAGACATGCTCTTAGATGCCATCGAATGCACGTTAACTTTATGCGAACTTGATTTTCGAAAGTTTCCGAAATTCTGTAATTCCTTTTCTTCACAGGTTGAAGGTGTTAGATGAAAGTTACTTGAGTAATGGAAACGACCCATTGATAAAAAGAAAATAGACAAGAAACACAGAAGAATCAGCAGGGAGTGGAGCTTCGTCTAGGGATGTAAAAGGGTCGGCCCTAGAGACACCCTAGTACATTTGAAATGAACTAAAAACTTAATTTTTAGCCACCTTTTCAATTTCTATACAAATAAATGAGGTCGAGAGAGCCAAAAAAAAAAATCCCCTTGACTCGACCCTTCTGCATCCTAGCTTTGTCCGGCCGCTTGAGGAGCTGTGGCCATGCGTGCCCTGCCGCTTCACATCCGACAAACTATATGGAAGCGCCAAAAAACAATGGCAATCGAGCAGCCGTACCCGCGTAGACCGGGCGTAGAGGACACTCACCAGCTGCAAGCGTCCTCCCACGGTCCCGACTCCCGACCGATCGAGTCGAAGATATGCACTCTACAAATCCACACACTCTTATTTCATCCACCCACTTTTGCCGTCGCCGTCGAGCTGCGTTTCCGCGACCGCCGCCGCCGCCGGCGAGCGTTAACCACGAGTTCTTCTGTTCTTCACACACAAATTTAGTTAATAACGAACCACGCAAGCAACCTCAGGCTTATATATCTGGCTCGCTTCCTGAACACGGCCCAGCCGGTTCTGGCTCGACGACAAGACACAACTGGACCAACTCGCAAGCCCAAGTCAGGGTCAGGCCCGATTGATCGACCGGTCGGTCTTTGATCCGGCCGTGCCGGAAATATCTTAGACCTGATAGCTAGGCTCGTAGGTGCTACTGCTACTAGTACCCTCGTACGAGCGGGTACTGCTGTAATTGTACTCACTGTACTGGCGAGCTAGCTAGGCGATCGAGCAGGGCACACCACTCGCTAGGCAGTACCAGGCTAGCATCTAAGGCGCTTGTGTTTTGTCGCGTTGCGAGGCGTGCCTCTCGTGGATAAGGTCGCGGCCTCGCGGGTGGGAGGGGAGTACGCGCTGTCGCGGCGGATACGGATGGGGGTGATCACGTGGCGTGGGTGGGGGGCGCCCGTATCCGTGTGGCCGTCGCGGGCACGCACAAGCGAAGCGAACGGACCCGTTTCGCCGCCGTTGCTGGCTGCGGCGGCAGGGCGGTCGGTGTGCGCCGCGGCTCCGGCGGGCTCGGGCTCGGCCGGCTCCGCGGCGCGCGCGGTGGATAAGATCGCCGGGGACGTGTGCGTGGCATGCACTTTTGCAGGGGTTTCACCACGCATGCCATCTGGCTGCAGGCCTGCTAGTTCTCTTCTGTTCTGACCGTGAGCATCCAGGCTAACACAGGAAGTATCTTTGGTGGGTCTTCCCTAATAATTTAGAGACGATCGGCGACACTCTATAACATTATAGTGCGTGTAAATTGTAGTATGTATAAAAGAGATGCCGGATACCTTTTACAATACTGTAGTGTAGTATAAATTAAGAAGGATTTTTAAAAAATTGATATAGTAGACGGCAATAATATTTTAGAGGGGAGATGTACAATGTCTGTTGGTGATGTTTCGGTCCGCTCAGGCACTATCAAGCCACTATCTGCAC
Source organism: Raddia guianensis (assembly GCA_036346415.1). Taxonomy (NCBI): domain Eukaryota; kingdom Viridiplantae; phylum Streptophyta; class Magnoliopsida; order Poales; family Poaceae; genus Raddia; species Raddia guianensis. The sequence continues at coordinate 36,055,279 of CM070534.1, forward strand.
CACGATTTCACTATTTATGTATATTTTTTTCTTTTCCATTTTATATGCTACAATACCAAGTCGTTTTAAGTTAGAAATCACTACACATGCCCTCGCAACTCGGAGTAGGCATAAAAATAAGCTCATGCTCAACTTGTTTACAAATTTAGCACGAGGCAAGTACAATTTTTACATCGCTCGGAAACAAGCACGAGTCGAGTTTATTAGGTATGGCTTTGTTTGTGTAAAGGAGTTGAAATAACTTTGGTCCTTGACCCATCGAAGAAATAAGGGTGTGTTTGTTTGGCTCATCAAGTACTAACCAGAATGGAATCGGGGATGGGATGGATCTGTGATGTATGGATCCATCTTTTCAGAAAGTGTTTGTTTGGGGCCTCCTCTGCTCTCCACCTCGACGACGTCGCACCTCTACCAGGCTTCCTCCTCGTCGCCGCCGCCATGCCCCCTCCTTTCTCAAGGTCAAGGTAGTGAAGAAGCGGAAGGGGAGGCTGCTTGGGGTCCAAAACACAAATGGTGAACATGCAGATCAAGATACTATTATACTGTTCTAGCAACAACCACGATTGCTCCTACTACTCACGTCGGATCGCGCGATAATCAAGTCTATCGCCTTGACCAGATCGGCGCCCGACCCGTGTCCACACCGATCGGCGTCCCGCCGGTCACCTACATCCACTGCTTCCTGTGCGCGACGCTGCGCCTCTCCGGCCGACACCGCCCTCGACACAGACGTCCCCTACTACGCGTCGCCCCGCCCGTGGACGTGCCGCCCTGCCCAGATCCACACCGCCCGACGCCCTCACCCGCGCCTCCTGAGAGCTGTCCCATGTCGACCGTCGCCCACCGCCCGCCGCCGACCATCGGCGCTGTCCCCGTCTATAGCTGCCGCATACATTGCGCCATGGCCGGTGCGCCACGCCACGGCGTCGCGCCCCACCTGCCGATGCCGCCCCTCGCCACCCGCCAAGAGCCACCACCACCACGGCGGAGGTCGTCCAGATGCAGGCTCTGGCGTCGGAGAACAAGGACAAGGCGCTAAGCTCCGCCCTGCGTTGCCGAGTTCCCCCTGCCCAGCGCTGCTGGTCGCTGGGGAAAGAGGCGACGTGCTGGGGAAGGAGGTGGAGGGTAGGAGGAGACGCGTTGGGACTGGACGAGTTGGACTTACCTTTTCATACGGGACGGAGACGAGCAGGATTACCATAGAATATTATGGGTGGATGAAAATGATCATGACGAGTAGATCCAACTTTTGGTAACCAAATCAACTTTTGACAACCAAATAAAAAATAATGTTGTGAAATTATAGCCTTTCCAAATAACTTAACACTCCCTAACCCACCTTCCGCTATTTTGCTCCCTCTTCCCTCTCCACCCTTGGATCGACAAAGCTAAGTTTGAATCGGCGGCCAGCCAGTTCAGCGTTTGCTCGAATTAAAATCAAAATTCGCTCGATTTAAGAGCGATTTTAACTGGTTTTAAACAGCTTTTTCTAAAAACCGCTAATCGAAAGTAGACCATCTCCAAGGGTGTCCCTTCAGGGGCCAAATTCGCTTCGCCAAGAAATTCTAATGCTCCAACAGAATCTCGTCGCGATTCTCGTTAGAAGAAATTTCATCATGCATTCCCTTTAAAACGAGATTCTCTCTTCGTTTTTTTCGTAAATTTCTTTAAAGGGATGTTGTTGGAGATGATAAGAAATGAAGGGAAGGAATGTGGGGGAAAAGAACGGGAAAGAGAATGAATTGAAAGGCATATAATTGGAGATGAAGACGTACGGTTTCGGGAGGCGATGATTGAGACTGTGAATTGAAAGTGCATTTCTTGGTTACTCCGCCAAACCATCTCGATCCAGTAGGCAGGTTTCGCGGCAATTAAAGTATTCACTCCGGCGCCCGTATTTATAAAACCAAACAGCCTTTTCCCAATTTTTTTTACAGGAACCATTTTACAGATTTTGGGGTGTTTCGACCCAACTATCATGGTGCTGTATTTGTTCCTTCATCATCATGCGTCAAATCAAGAGAACTTTCGCTGCCTGGAGATAATCAAGTATGCAACAGCAGCAAGCGGTCAGACATCACTCGACTGCAAGTGCAGTAGCTACGGCTACGGCCTATAACTTAGCTGTTAGTGTCATGCTCCCTCCGTTACAACTTTGATCATAAAAGACTTTTAAAACTTTAATTATAATACACTGAAGATTATAATATTATGAATGATCTTTTCAACACGAATATATGTGTATGATTTTTATATTTTCAACCTAAATAGTTTAAAAATTATTTATAGATAAAATTTTAAAACTTTGACTTAAGACAGCTTAGACAGGTACGAAAAGACTACTATTTTATTCGATGAAGTAGCATGTCAAATTGGGCGGGCTGCTTCACTGCTTGCCGTCTTTTCCGCACCCTTCTTGCGAGACTATGGACAATAGTCCACCAGCTGCATGATATATACATGATGGGACATGTGCCAGAAGGGAGAATGGATTAAGCGTTTCGGAAGAAAAAAAAGCCTCTTCTCTTTAGTTAAATTAAGAATAATTTTTACAACTAAAAAGTTTTAGTTCTGTACAGACCATGCGTTACTGGTGCTCTGTATTTAATTTTAAAGTTTTTGATGGTCCTTTATACAGTTTCTAGACCTATTTTTAAATAATTTTTACACTCTTTAAACCCTGTATCAAAGGTCCCCAACTATTTAAAATTATAATCTCAGTTCTGACTAAAGAAATAAAGAATTATACATGATTTAGTTGTTTGTAAGAGATCTACAAAAAATATAGGGATAAAAAATTTTATGCCATCAATTCAGACTTAATCGTAGATCAGTCCTCATGTCATATTATCATTGCCTACGTAATTTACTCTCTTTTTATGTCATTGATGTCAACTCTGTTCGTTATGGCTAACCAATGAAATTAACATGATAGTTCATCGCCCTTCTTCTCTCCTATTTCCATTCAACCCAGTCGTTTCCCCTCTCGCTCCTCCCATCCATCCAGGTCAACTACCCCCTTCATCTCATCCGCACCCTCTATTTGCCCCTCTGCATCACTGGTCACTAGGGCCTTTTCTTTTCAGCGCTACATACCGTTGTATATTACTGTAGCAAATTTTGTTATTTTTATATAGCCTATATGTTGTGATAATTTGTAACAATTTTTTTGTGACTTTTAGTATTCCTTCCAAAGATTTTAAAACTATTTTTTTAATTATTTTCTTATAACCTTTAGATCTTTTGTCGAGGGCTCTCAAATTTAATTCAGTAATACGTCAACGCAATGATACGCTGAAAAAAACATAGCCTAGATCTCATGGACAACGAAAGTGATATGCGTGCATGGATTTAACTCATAGGACCGAAGGCGTGGTGGCTCTACAAACGTTATAAATCCGACACCTAGAATCAAAATGCAACAAGAGCATAGACTCAAGCTCTTGGTTAATGGAAAACCCTAGAACCGAGCTCCACCTCACCTTGGGCGATAATTTTGTCGGTGCACGGCGCATTGGGGTACCCATGCCAAGGAAGAGTAGGACGCGTGGCAGCTCGGCGTAGAGCGGGCGATCAGACCCCCACGTAGAGCCGAGCAGGACGCGTGGCAGCTCGGCGAGCAGGTGGGCACCGGCCCCACTCAACGGGCGTCCGCGCAAGAGGAGAAGGAAGCTTCCCAGCTAAGGCTTCCTCAACGTTCAGCGTATCAGCGGCATTAAATGCAAGGATTCAGGCGTGCAAGACCAAGAGAGACGATTGCATGTGTTGTAGCCCTGTCCGGCACACTGTAGCGGTCATTCCTTCACTGTGCGATGGCAGAGCGGAGTGGCGCCAGTGTCAGGCGTCTCCCCCGTCCCGTCAGGCCCGGCGATCGGAGGAACCCATTAAAGATATAGACGTCAGCAGGGGCAAGTGGGGTGCCGTGACCGGAGTCCAACCAATGGGCGGTCTCTATCTCTCTCCTTCTGTCTCTCTCTCTCTCTCACACCAACTGTCCGCCCCTTCCAGTATAAAAGGGAGCTGGGGCTGAGGGAGAGGGGGTTGGTACCCAACCGTTCCACACAGACACCACTGTACGAGCTCTCGAGTAAGAGCGTTTCAAACCCCTGAGAATACCACCCTCGCAGGAGTAGGATTATTACCCGATAGGGGTCAGAATCTAGGTAAGCCCGGTGCCTCCCTATGAGCGTGAGTTCGAGCGAGCGAGCGATGAAAATTCCTCCTGATCGAACTACGAATCTCCCACGAGACAAATCTGTCTGGTTTTGAACACCGACAAATTTCACTGGCATGAAGTATAACAATTATTCCCTAAAATTTTTCAACTCTGGATGACATCTATCTAAGTGCGTCTTGAACGGAGTTAGCACTGCAACAATAGAAACAATGTTATGAATAGTAGAAATAGAGTTGAGGGTAAAATATAGGGCACTTCTAAGTATACCATCTAAACCCCTAGGGGTCAAGAGCATCGAAATCAAGGAGCCACGATAAATCAGATTTCCGGACGCTTGTTTCAAACAGTTTCAACTTGTTTCGAACATATACAACGTGCTTCTCAAACATAGGCATTATATCACTAAAACATTGTATCTATTGAAACATGATCCTTTTGTTGATGGAACATGCAACATAAAGTCATAAAAAATAACAACTCTTGGAACATTTCAATAAAAACTATTGGAACATGACAAAAAACTTGGCGAAACATGTTAAAACATACTACATCCAGTCACAAAAAGAAGTCGCCGTTGACTTTTGGAGACATCTTTGACCATTCGTCTTAATAAAAAAATATGTAAATATCATTTATGTTGTTGTGATTTAGTTTATTATTAAATATATTTTAAGTATGACTTATGTTTTTATATATTTATAAATTTTTTTAATAAGACGAATGGTCAAAGACGTGTGAAAAAGTCTACGGCGGCTTCTTTTCATGACCGGAGGGAGTAGTAAATTAACCAGTCTGGAACATGGTAAATAAACCTTTGGAGCATGCAAAAAAAAAACTATGGAGCATGCCAAAAGACTTGATGTAACATGCTAAAAACCGATGAAAATCATGTTCCACGGTGAATCATCCACTCCCATACAACGCTAAATGCTCAGCAAGAACGAAATTGATATTTTGGCAAACAAACACAAATGTTCCATATGCACAAGTGTAATGTTCCAAATAACAAAAATCATGGCATTCTCAAATCCGGTGATATCCCATCATGTCCGTTGGATCTAACCATCCATCTCGTCAGGTAGGAGGTGGATCAAGAGGAGTTGGAAGGACATGCGCACGCACCCCATCCACCCACCACACACACACACACAAACACAGAGAGTAGAGGAGGAGGAGGAAGAGGCAGCGGTGGCTCTGACGAGTGGCGACTGACTAGCGAAGGCGGCGCCGGTGGCCGCTGCATTTGCATGCTGGAGACGTGGGTTAGAGAGAGAGTTGATCTGGAGTGGAGGGCAAGGTGTCCTATCGAGTTGATGACCATCAGACGCCTGATTTTTAGTAATAATGTTGAATTTAAAATTTTCCCACATAGGAGGTGAGCCTGCCCTATTTTTCTCTTGTTATTATGTATTTGCCTTATTCTCGTCGATTGGAATTTAAAAACTAATTAAAAGTAAAACCGAAATCGATTTCAATTTGTTTGTGTCGATACCTACCATTTCATAATTCAAAGAAAAATACATATTTGGAATATTCACAATTTTTAAACTTTAATTTGAAATTTAAAAATCTAAATTTAAACTTTTGAATTTTTTAAAACTAGAGTGTCGGTATCTGGGAAACGCGCTCCTGAAGTGCAGCGGGTCCACGGACCGGCAGACGAATTTGTAGTTGGTGTGAGGCCCAACGACCACCCTTCTCAACAGCTCGGGCGGCGGCGAGCCTACGGGGGCTCAGGCCACGCGGTCTTCCCGGACAGGGCCTGGTACGATTTGGCGATCCGGGTAGAGATCCTTCGTACGGTAGGGAAGAGGGGAAAAAAGAGAGAAAATATCAACCGTGAAGACACAAATGATTTACCCTGATTCGAACTCCCACTACCGGGTAATAGTTTTACTCCAGCCTTGTTGATTATATGGTGGAAAACAATACAGACGTGCCGAGATCGGGCTCGAAGGCACCGATCCCGAGCTTACAAGTGTCGCGACTAAGGACTATGACTACAGCTAAGGAAGTTTTCGTCTTCCAATGCGTGTTGCTGGGGTGGCTTGTTAATCCCTCAATCGCCTGGCCTCAACTGGTCCAGGGCCTTTCCTTTTATAGACACGGCGGGTCCTGCGCCCGTCTCTGCTTTAGTGGCGGTGCCCTTGTCTCATTCCGGGGCTCTGTCTGATCCAAAGCCTGCAGGGAGAAGCTGTTCGGGTTAGTACTGGACACGTGTTTGTCTTGATATGCCTATACGGGGAGAAAACCTTCTTTAGGGTGAAAGCACTTTCCCTTTATCCCCAAAATAGCATTGAATGGACCGAGCCAGCCTCGCGCCGTCCGTTGGGGGCGTCGCGTAGCGTAACAACCGTTGCCACCTGCCAAAGGAGGCAAACGACAAACCGAGCTGTCCGCGTGCCTCTCCCCGGGCTGTGGGTTCCCAGGAAGACACAGTTCCTCTCGGTCAAGGTCGGGGAAAGTGTGGTGGGACATGACAGCTGTAGCCACCCGCCCACGGATAGGCGGACCACACGCGGGACCCTCTCCCGGGCTAAGGATAGCCCGGGAGCCGCACCACGCTCCTGGTCAGGACCTAGGGAGGCGCGGTTGACTTGGTCAAGCCCGGGGAAGATCCTGGCGGGCTAGACGCTTCCTTTAGTTCGGCCAGGGGCGGCCTTTTGGACCTTTTGTTCGTGCAGTGGCCCGGTACGGAATCAGCTCAAAGCCCGTCTCGGGATGGACCATTTATTAATCACCAACATAGAGTTTCATATTTGAGGGTATGTAAAATACCAAAAAAACATAAAATTTCATATTAAGAAGTTGTGTCCCAAAATTCAAATTTGATTGCCTCAAAATTCCAAAATTTTGGATTTAAATTGTAAATGTAAAGTTCAAATTTGTATTCTCAAAAAAATAATTTTATTTGCTAGAATTTTTTAAAAATGAAGATGAAAAAATTGAGCTTTCATATTTGAACGTATCAGATGAATTATAAAGTTCTAATCATAACCGAATATATATCCATTCATCAGAAAGATGCATGAATCTGCCATGCAGAATATTGGTTATTGTGTTGATTCATGCAAAGATGGAGATCCAATAAATTAATGACTTTCCATGCATGCCTCAATAAAAATTAAATCAATTGATGACTTACCGTGAGTGACCTCTTAATCGATCTAAAAAAAGCATTGGACCAAACCATATGAATGGTATAAAATAATTTGGGTGCACGTTAAAATTCTACTAAAATATAAGATAGAGAAATGTATAGGTTAAAAATAAAAGACAAGCGACAAGCATCGGACGTCCGACGCAAGCGCACGGATCGGACACGTCTCAGCCGTTGGATCGCCGGCAAACGCGCGCATCCAACCACTCCCAAAAATGGCCCTTGCCGGCTGCGCGCTCCGTCTCACGTGCGTGCCCAGATACACTCCGCACGCCATTTTTTTGGGGGAAAAGCCGGGTGCACACCCCCACGTCCCTTGCAGCCATGGTGCCTACTTTTTTGCATGCGGTAGAAATTTTTTTTTGAGTGGACGGCCAATGAAGAAGTACATGACGAGAACTTTGAAAAAAAACTAATGAAAATTTGACAAATAATTAATAAAACTTGAAGAATGTTTAATGAAACTCTAGAAATATATATTAAAACTTCCATAAATAACAAAGAAAACTTGGTAATTTAATATTGAAAATGAGAATGTACTATTGAAACTTGAGAGCGTACTGATGAAACTTAATAATATACTAACGAAACTTGAGAGCGTACTAATGAAACTTGACAACCCGCTAACAAAACATGGAAACTTTTTGGTGAAACTTGAGGAAACTCAACAAAACTTGGTAAATTACTATTGAACTTGAAGAAGAAACAGTGAAACTTGTTTAGTTCCGATGAAACTTGAAAAAAATACAGGCGAAACTTGGCTAAAACACCGATGATATTTGGCTAAAATCTGAGTTTCTTTGGAAATGACTCAGGTTTCATTTAATACGATTTGAAGTTTTAATAGTGCAAACGACTGAAAACTCTCACATGGAGTCCGACCACAGGGATGCTGCACACAAAAATTCTGCGCTCTACGAAAAATTCACACTCGTACGTGGCACCAACACAATGCAGAGAAGCAAATCCAGGTGGCCCCTCTATAACACTGTAGCAGGTATAGAGGGGTTGCTGGAAGGAAGTAATCTTTCAAAGGGTATTTATAAGTTGTGAAGGAATTTTGGAGGGGTGGATATATGGGATGCTAATAATGTTTTAGTGGGGAGATATAAAGGGCGGTTGGGGTTGCTCTACGCGTCCAGCGCGGGAAACGCGTCGCATCCAGCGTTGCCTCCCTTGCATGGTTTCGGGCGTCCACCCAGGGGAATCATCGTGAGCGAGCCTCATGTCCTGCTGCTGGGATCAGTTCGCGCGGGATCACGTTTCTCGCGCGTGCGGGTCTGGCTCGTCGGACGTCCGGATCAAGATCTTTTAAAAAACATAACGTCAATCTGGAAAGTAGAGTCAATAGGTAAACAACGAAATGGTGCTAGCAGATAACTTTTTTAAGAAAAACGTGAGACACAAGTTAGAACGAGGGCCCGATTCTCAGGCCGAAAGCGTCATTCTTGGATCAAATCCCGGGAGAAAATTGACTTGTGGGGTGAGAGAACACAAACAGAGATCTACGAGAAACGACAGGTAGTGACAGGAACAAGTTGGTAGCCAAGTGCTATCACGGTGTTAAGTCCAGGCAGGGATATGTCGGAGGGCACACATGGGCTGGGACGGGGAGTCATTTGGTTTGGACTTTGGACCATTAAGCTTGGCGTTTAGTCGTAGAATTCCATTTTATGTGCTGTAGAAAATACACTTACCTTTATGACATGGTAAGCAACATTAGAGCAATGATACAACTATACAAAGTCCGAGTACACCGAAGCAAGACCACTATAGACGCTTACCTCGCCTAAGGCTGGTACCGTAAGGTATTGAAGCAAAGATGATCCGGTGCGAAGCAAATTGAAGCCCTACCATAGTGAGGCGAAGCAGACGTCTCACCTCACGTTCCATGCCACAGTCATATCAGTCATATTTTTTTATATAAAAACAGCAATGTGCTGTTTTATAAATAAGGCTTAGAGCATCCCTGTGAGACCCTGCATCCCACCCTGCATTTCAAACGCGGGCTCGCGGGCAGCAAAAAAGTTGAAATCGCACAGACTGCACGTCGGGCGACAAGCTATGCCATGAAGTTGTGAAGAAATGACAATGACGAGTGATGCCGGCGCTGCTGGCCATGCTCTTAGGATATAAGCCTGACTCAGAAATAACCAATGATGCCTACTAAAACTCAGAATCCAATTATAATCAGATTTAAACGGTATTTAACACTAACTCTAAGAACTACGAGTGTGACTCACAGTACGGTCGACAATTAGCAAAGGTAATGTGCAGAAACTTGTGTGCAATTACAGTGAGAAAGCCGCCTAGTTTCATCTCCACCTATGCAAGTGGATTTGCATATGTAGATGGCACAGATCTTCAGACAAATGAAGCTCATGGCAAAACTCCAGGCTTGCTAATCGCGATAATTCGCTCATACCAAAGTAAACCAGTTTCCAAATGACATCTTAATTGTTCTTTGTGATGCACGCAAAGGATCTCTTTATCTAGGTTCCAGCGCCGAGTTTTCAGATAGGGCAGAAGAACCCGTGGAAGCCGACACGCCATGATCCATGAACATTGTTGGCATCGGTCATCGGAGACGGCCTATGCATGCCGCCGCTGTCGCAAGCAATATCGTACATCGTTGGCATGGCATGCATGTGCACGGCGCGCATTATTGGCAGTTTGGCACTACTCCAGAGTCCAGAAGCCGCCGTGCAGTGGCGCTCCCGCCGTCGCCGTCCGGCGAGGTCGTGGCCGGGATCGGAGGACGCATGCGCCCCGATCGATGACCGAGCAGGATGCGGAGATATATCACCATTCACCCCTAGGCTAGCTCGCTAGCTGCCAGTTGCTTCCAATAATTCAATTCCCCCCGTCCTTTTGTAGTCTGCGTGCTGGCTACATGCATGATGCAACGCAGGCAAGGAAGAGAGCACGCGGATCTTTGCCGGAGCAGATCGAGCTGTGGACCAGAGCGGCATAGATTGACCCAAGCGATAGCGATGACAACAACCAACCGCACGGTTTACAAACCCCCCGTTAACCGTGCTCCACGATCAACCGACCGGTGATTCCAACTGGACGAAATTCATTGACGTAAAATGAATTTAAATTATATATATATTCAAAAATTTTAATTATTCGAAGCACATTGGCTTAAATAAAATTTAAAAGTTCAATATTTTTAGGTTTTTAGCGTATCTGCCATTATTGGATTTTCGCAAACCAGAATTGCCATTACTAAACGGGGTCGGCTCTAAATGCCATTTAAACTTGTTTCGCGTTCCATATATGCCATTATGGCTACCTGCTCATATATCTGGTAAGAATACGCAGGCAAATACGGTACACATATGGTGGGTCCTACATGTCAGGTCGCAGCTGGCCTTCTTCTTCCTCAGACCTCCACTCTCTCTGTCTTCTCCCCCGTTTCTCTCTCTCTCTTCAACCCTCAGCCGGCATGCTCCACGGCGGGGCCACCTCCCCCAACTCCGGCGACCACATGCGACAGGCGCCTCCTCCCCAACTTCGGCGACGGATCCACGGATTGGCAGGCGGCACGGAGCCAGAGCTCCACAGGCCGAGATCCACGGGCGTGGGGGCGGCGGGCGAGGCTCTGGCCATGGCGTGCCCGCCTCCTCCCCACGAGCTCTGGCGAGCTTCTCCTCCCAGCTCCGGCAGTGTGAGCTCCTCCGCCGCCACAGACGAGCTCCTCCGCTGCCGAGCACCTCCTCATGGAGCTCACCATGTGCCTTGCCCCACTGTCGTGCTGAGAGCTCCGCCGCCGCCACGGAGCTCGCCGTCGGGGAGGGTCTTTGGGAGGTCGCCACGTGGGAGGTCACTGGAGGGAGCTTGGGGGAGAGGAGAGAGATGGGGGAGAAGAGAGGGAAGAGGATGGAGGAAGAAGAAGATGGAGAGTATGACAAATGGAACCCACGCGTCAGAAGGTCTGCTGTGACCTGACATGTAGGGCCCACTGTATGTGTACCGTATTTGCCTGCGTATTCTTGCTAGATATGTGAGAAGGTGGCCATAATGACATATTTGAAATGCGAAACAAGCTTAAATGGCATTTAGGGCCGACCCCATTTAGTAATGGCAATTCTGGTTTACGAAAATCCAATAATGGTTGATACGCTAAAAACCCATATTTTTATCATCGTTTGATGTCATTCTATGTTTTTTTTATAAAAACAAACACAGTAAAAAACAAGGGGTATATGGGCTAACCGACAAAAACCATAGCTAACCACGAAAAAATTTATCAAAATTCAAATTCAGATTCATACCTCAAACAACGAAAAAACCCTCGGTTAACCATAGCTAACCTCAGTAAATTGTCTCCACGAGATACGCGGTTTCGAACCCAAAAACGGTTTTGTAATGTCTGACAAACAGAGCCGCTCGTCGGTAGCCGTGGCAGCAATGCCAATCGCATGCGAACGTGGTCGGGAACGGCACGACGGCCTCGTGGGGAACTAGTGCTCCTGCCAGTTACGGGCTTTAACATGAGCTCCCTTGCATTCTGCTTCGCCCGTGTGCGACTTTTGGTCTTGTACATTTCAGCTTAGCGTTTTACTGTAGCAAAATTTGACAGTCTTTAAATAGAGGTTTACATATTATAAAATAATAATTAAAAATAGTTTTAGGATATTTAAGAGGACTATTAAAAACATGAGAAAAAATATTACAAATTATTACGCAAAATAAGCTATATAAAAAAGATAAATTTTGCTACAATGAAACGCTACGCTACGCTAAGCTGAAAAGAACAAAGCCTTTATCACAACTCACAAGGGATCCTAGCCTCCTGACCCTTCCGTCATACGGGCTACGAGCTACGGGCCACGGGATTGTTCTTGTTTTTTACGGACGCGATGCGAGCTTCAAGGTAGAGGACACGCCCATGGGCTAGGTGTAATATGGGCTTTTGTAGGCCACCAAATTAATCCATGGGGGCACATGGATCTGACAGCCTAGCGAGCCAGCTATTTATGGGCACGTCACATTTTGACAGCAAGAGGTGGGCAAGAAGAGGAGTCATGTACGACCAGGACAGGTTGCACGCGCCTTTCCCGGCCCAAAATCGCCGGAACCCTCGAGTGCCATCAATATCGTCTTCTATAGTTTCGCTAATACAAAACGGTGTTGCTTAAACCCAGGCGAACGGTCGCATGCGCTGGCCAAGCTGAATGGGCCGAAGCGAGATCTTGTGCAGCAATGCTGGGCTCCAGCCACTCCCAATACAAAAACGTAGATTAGTCTTTTTCAAGTTTCATTGACATTAACTAAAATTTTATTGGTCTTTTCAAGTTTCAATATTTATTATTCCAAGTTTCATTAGGGTTCGTCCATGTTCTACATGTATATTTGTCAAGATTATGTGATTATTTTTTAAGGTTCAATTGTTCAAAAGTTTCATTGTTGACAGTGCCTAATTTGTGGCGTACGTCTAATTAATATGGTCTAATATGGATCTATATCACAAATTAGGAGTTAAAGACTGATACATACCATTGTTATGTTTAAAACATGACAACATATTTCTTTGACCAGGGGCAGAAACCGATAAAAAATTGAAATTAGATATTAGCCGATTATGAGAGAAACAGAACCGATGCTTTGCTTTATGTAGATTAGTCGATCGAAATAATGAACAAAATGACTTGTGTTGCAGATCACCTGCGGTCGAGCCGACGACACTGTCAGCTGCAAATTCTAATCTTTCGTGTGAGGCCACGGCCCACGAGGCATATGGTGCAACTCTCTAGTCTCTACGCGAGAAAAACAGTACAGGAGTAGAATCAATACTAATTGGGCCTATTGATGCATGGCTTAATACTACGAAATTCTGATTGTAGGTTCGTAGTCCATTAGGAAACAATATAATCACAACTAAAATATTCTAGTGAATGATTACCCGAGCCTTTAGCTAATTACTTAACCATCATTAGACATGTAATTAGTGGATACAGTACCATCGCATGACCACGGAGCCCTAACTTAGATTGTCCTAGTAGTATAGCAAATAAAATAGAAGAAATAAAAATATAGATGAATGGTGGCTAGATAATGCTGTGCGAATGTAAATTAGTCTTGGTTATCCAGACCTAACTTAGACCGACACAACTACTATTTACACATTTTTCACACTATTCGTCTATGTTTCTCTGTCTTTTATTTTATCTGTTATAATTTTAGGACAATCTAAGTTATGTTCCAATCTGCTCTCCCTCTCTCCGATCTTGCTGACTCCCTCCACCACTGGACATATTTCTCTCTTTGCCATCACCTCTCTTCCTCTCTCTTGGCCACCACCGGTGAAGTTGTATTATGGCTGGCCAGCACATTGACGCTCTGTCGCTCTGTGCAATACGAAAGCGTTGGATAAAACATAAGTAGATAGAAAAAAAAAATGTGAGACACTAATTTCACGTGGAAAGCTACTACCGGAAAGAACCACAAAACGCAATCGGCAAAAACCTTCACCGCTAGGTTAGTTTGAAAACACACCACAGCTCTTCCGGACTTGCCCTGGTTGAGAATTGGATCAACATGGATAGCATATGCACTCACCGAGCCAGCGAGGTCACCGTAGATGGAGCTCGAGGTCACTGAAGTCCAGCTCGGTCGCCGGCTACAGCCACTCACTCACTCACACCGATGTCCCTGGATTTCTCTGGATATCTTTCTCCTCGCGCGAAGCGTATCCCGAGTCCCGACGAGACGCGAGACAGGGAGCGACGAAGAAAGACGCTGATGTGGCCGCTGGCTGCGAATGTCAAAAGGAGGAGGAGGAGGAGGAGGAAGAAGAAGAAGCAAAAAAAAAAAAGGCCGTCGGCTTTCACCGAGCGGGCCCGACCGCGAGCCCCGTGGGGATGGTGCGCGCGAGGGAACTCAGGAAAAACGAGCCCACGACGTGTCGCCATCCGGGCCGTCCTTTCCCCCGGCCCGTGACCGCCCACGGGCTGCGGCCACTGGGCCCACGGCCCTCCTTTTTCTTCCTTGCCTTTTCCGTGCACGGAATTTCGTTCGCCTTTTTTTGCTTACCGCTTTTGGCTTCTTGGGGATGACGGTGCACGGCCATGGCCAATTGGCCATCATGATTCATGGGATGATGGGAGGCGCTTATCTTATCCAGCGTGATTAATCACATGGGTACCAGAGCATAGGTCCTCGTCATGGTGTTTATGGTTCAGGTATTGGTCCTGGTATGGTACAGATAATAAAGCACTTATGGTTGTGGTGAGAATCGTCACAAAAGACCTGGAGATTTCAGACAAATATGGTCTTCCTGAGCAAAATGTTGCTTCTCTAGCTGCACTCGCATGGATGGACAGGTGATCCATGCACAAAGAAAAACCACACAGAATCATCAAATATCGGTAGAATACTCCGCATCAACCAAAGGTGTGCGGCATCTTTATTTTATTTGGTTCGATTTAAGAGCATCTCTACTCAAAACTTTAAAGGCGAACGCTAGTCCGTCCTGACGAGTGCGCGTCGGACCAGCGGCGACCGTCCAATCAACCATCTGCGTGCCCTCGGACATTGGCTAGATGTGCTAGATGTCCAGCCGATCATTTTTCAATTAAAACTTCTGATTTTTGTATAAAATTCAAACGATGTTCAAAATGCATGGAATAAAATTCATAATTCTTCTAAAATCGAGAACAACCCATTTTAAACACTTTTCAAATTTTTTGATTTTTTTTACTTTTTCATTTTTTTATGTGAATCTAGGAGAACCCACCTACTAAACTTACACGTATACTAGTGAAAGTTGGTCGTGTGCTGATGAACCTTGGTCCACGTATTGATGAAGGCAAGCGCTAGATGAAACCTCATGAAACTTGGATGTAACCTAATGAAATTTGGATGAAACCTGTTGAAACTTGATAATACTTGGATTAAACCTGATGAAACCTGACAGTTTGACAAGTTTAACGAGTATGAAATCCAAGTTTCATCAGGTAAGATTGAAGTTTGTATGGCAACATACGTCTTGTTTTGTTCGTAAAAATACGAGGAATACGTTGGTGTAAACGGTTGATGGATTAGAGCATCCAGTTAAAAATTTATGGTCATCAAAAGAAAAAATGCTTGTGGGACCCATCTTCCATGGCTGCAGCTGCCCACATTGCGCATCATCCCTGTGCGCGTCCGGACACCCGCACAATAGCGTTTTCCAACTTTAAAATAGACACTTTATAACATTATTCACTGTACACTCTGTCCATACATATATAATTTTTTCTCACTTTACATTACACTAGAAGATTCATTTCCTCCGAGTCTCCGACAAACATTCCATCCCTCTATCCCTCTATGCTTTATTTTAACTTTTTTTTTTCTACCGGTGCTCTTATTTTTGTTCGTTTTCGAAGCTATGGACGAAGCGGCATAGGGCTGCTGCTCACCGTCGTATCCAACGGAACGACGAGACCACGTACTCTCTCGGTTGTTTTGAACAGGTGGCAGGGCTGCGTCTGCTGGGCGAGGTACAGGAAAATCGAATCCTGCAGAGAGCAGGGCGGTTATAGCCTAGCCCCTGCCACCATCTCCAAGTCCAAACAGTACCCCATGCCGATTCCATTTCTCTAGCTCTTTTGATCCTTTTGCCCTGGTCTGAAAAAAGACTGCTCATCTCACCATGATTCTCCCAACAGTACACATTAGGAAAAGCTGGCGGTGCTGAACTGCTGAACTGCTGATTCGTGATTAGCAATTAGCAATCAGTGATCACCCTGCAAAAAGAGACTGTAAAAAAAGAAGGTGTACCTGCAGTGCAGGGAGAAGCAAGATCGAAACGGGAAACCAAAACCACGGTGCAAGTCTGCACTCTGCAGCCTCGGTCGGTCAGTGCATGCATGCATGCCGCTCTTTTCCAACGCCATTTTCACCGTGTTTCTTCTCCCAATTGTATCGCTTTTTTTTTTAGGACTCGCGATCAGAGCACTGTCGCTGCAGTCTGCACATGAGGACAGAGGCGAAGAGACGCGCCCAATACAAGTAGCGGCTGATCAGTACTTGACTTGCTCCCAGTACAACACCCGGTCCTCTTGTCCCTCTTCTTGCTGCTGGTACAGAGCAGAGGACGGGGACAAAGGTGGGAGCAGCGCAGAGGGGGGTGGAGTTGGCGTGAGTCGATGGGGAGGTCGCCGTGCTGCGACAGGGCGGCCGTGAAGCGGGGGCCATGGTCGCCGGAGGAGGACGAGGCGCTGCGCGGCTACGTCCAGCGCCACGGCACCGGCGGCAGCTGGATATCCCTCCCCAGGAAAGCCGGTGAGCAAGTGCTTTCTGCTAGCTTGATGTGATTTGCATGATGTTCTTGATGGATCATGGATATATGGTTGTGGATGTGGATGCGGCGGTGCAGGGCTGAGGAGGTGCGGCAAGAGCTGCAGGCTCCGGTGGCTCAACTACCTCCGCCCGGACATCCGCCACGGCGGCTTCACCGCCGAGGAGGATGCCGTCATCATCTCCCTCTACAGCACCATCGGCAGCAAGTCAGTCGCTACCTCCTCCGCGAGCCCTCCCTCCGGCGATCGCCGGAGAATCTCGCATTCCCTCCCTTGCCATGGCCGTCGACATCGCCGCTGACCAGAACCGCGCGCTCGCAGGTGGTCGCAGATAGCGTCGCACCTGGAGAGGAGGACGGACAACGACGTCAAGAACCACTGGAACACCAAGCTCAAGAAGCGCCTCGCCGCCGCCGCCTCCATCCCCTCCCCGTCTTTCCTGCCGCCGCCGGCGCTGGCCAGCGCGCCCACGCACCCGTCGCTGCTCCCGCTCGCCATCCCGGCCGTCAAGACGGAGACGTACACCTGCGACGACTTCCTGGCGCCGCCGCCGGCGGAGCTCCAGGACCCGCTCGCCGGCTGCGCGGACGCCGACGGCTCGACGTCGGCCTCCGCCGCGTCCTCGGCCTCCAACTGGTCGGCGGACAACGCGGCGGCCGACGGCGGCGGCGGGTTCTTCCCGGCGGGCTTCTGCGTCGGCTCCGACCTCGCCGCCGCGGCGGAGGCGGATGATCAGTTCCTCGGTGGCTACTACTACTACCCTCTCGATCCGAGCTTGTCACTGATATAGTTTTCCGTTGTTCTATTAAACAGTAGCGGTAGCTAGGATCAACATATGTCACATGTGCATGTTCTTGTGATGGATCAAACATGTTTAACCAAATCACGTATTCGATCGGATGCCTAATTATTCCTCAGATTCTGCATGCAAGTCTAAGATGCTTTGTCTTCACGGAAAAAAAATCAGGTACAAATTTTACCCACAGTGGCTATCAGAAAAGAAATTTTATTTTCGTTTCAAAGCAGAAAACAAATAAAAACTGCTTTTATACTTCTATTCAAATCCAATTCAAATGCGCTGTACATGTCAGTTCAGGCTGTTGATTAGTCACTCCCACTTTCATGTCTCCTCCTAGATGGTTCTTCCTTATTTCGCCATCAGGGAATGAAATTCTTTCGCGGATTCCGATGATTTCGCCAGTGAATTGAATTTGTTGGGCATCCGAAAAATATGAACCCAACTATAATTTTGGATGTCTTCAAGGATGGTGTCAGAGTGGTGCAGTGAGAAAGCGACCATGTCAATATTGGAGCACTGGAGCAGCACAAGATGCAAAAAGAATATAATAAAACGATATAAATTCTGACAAAATTTCAACAAAATTACAAGGAAACAACACTTTTGCCCGCCCGATGAACTCACTGATTCCCATCTATATGGTATGCATTAACAAGATTAAGGATATGTTAGCCGTGGTTAATTTGAATCCTGGATTCCTTTTCACCTTGCTCATCTAAATAACCAATTAACCAACCCCATCCGCCATGTCCAATCGAGTGTAGATCTTTAGCAACGAGAGCTTCAATTTGTGTGCCCTTGTTTCGGAATTCTGAAGTGGCTCCGAGTTTCTCAATTTAAAAGTTTTTGCATAGCTTCGCAGCAATTTCTCTTCAGTTTCACAAGCATTGATCATGCATGCAAGTCCAAATACTTTGCCCTTTCCTCAGCATCTTTGCGGAAAATGCACCATATCCTGCTTTTGAAAAACAAATCATTCATATCTTGTCATTGAGATTTAGCGCAATAAATTTCACCGTGATTACACTATGTTTATTTTATCGGTTTTACTTAAATCTAGTCGTTTGGTTCTCGCCGACGGATGGATCCTCGAAAGACGCGTGGATCCACGGAAGACGCGCGTGGACAGACGACTGGATTGAAGCACTCCCTTATTTTATTTTATTTTTCTTCTAAAAAGGATGAGCTCCATCTATTGAGTCCTCTCCTTGCACATAATTTTCATTGTTACTTGTGTGCTTGGAGACGACGACGAGCAATGGCCGGTGTGGAGGTATATTCGCTTTCGTGCATGATGTGCGCCGATCTCCAAGTGGCCAATAACAAAAGGCATAATCAAAAGGGCTTGCAGAGCTGGACAGACAGCCGTGGCCCACAGGAGAAACAAAACTGGTAGCGTGGGGCCCATGCAGAGGCGAGTAGTACTGGCTGTGGGCCTGTGGTCGAATAGGCGGTCATGGTTAATGAGGAGGCTTTGGGTGATAATGGAAGGGAGACTTTTTCTTAAGGTCACAAAATTAGCTTCATTAATCACACTTTTGTCGGTATCTGGTGATGAGTAAATGTTTTTTACCCCCCGAAAGATCAAACAAGGCTGTTTTTTTTTATTAAGAGAAGGAAAACTAGAATAAAACTAAATCTCCCAGAAAGTAAAAGGAAAGAGAGGGGCAGAGAGAAATTAAAACATAAAGAATTTGACGAGCGCCAGACGTCGGACGTCCGTTTGGACACGCCCGCGCCGGACCAGCGCCGTCCGTCCGATCGTTAGCACCGCGCACATTCTACGCGCCCCGTGCTCCCGCGTGCATAAGACGCCAGGCAGAGTTGTTAGCCAATGCAGTTGATCAATTTTTCAATTAAACTTCTGATTTTTATGGGACCCACCTTGCATGCTACAGTGCCACACCGTGCGCAGTTCAGCGTCGCTGCGGGCGTCCGGCTCAAGCGCACGGTCCGGACGCCCGCACAGTAGCCTTTTCGAAAGAATTTTGCTTTCCCCCTATATGGACAAACCGAATTATACACGAAAAAAAAGCAACTCCATGTACTCTATTATTTAAACCATAAGTACATAACAACATTGTAAAACTCCTCTTCACCACGCACCAACGGATGCCAGGTGTAAATTTTGTATAAGGCTGGCCTAGTTGTATCTGGATGTTTCTTCATATTTTGGCAGCCACCTATCCAAAACTAGTCAATACATATTAAAAAGACAAAACAAAACCATACATACCAAATTCTATTGGAAGTCACAAAATATATCTACTTAGTTATACCAAAAAACCTCGAAAAAAGTTGCAAACCAAATTTCTAACAAAATCAACAACAAACCAATCAATATTTTTTAAAAAAAATAATGCCAACTTATATACGTAAATATTATTTCCAATGCGAAATAACTAAATTTTTATTATTGAACTAAGTGAAAAATATTGTAAAAAACTGAAAAAAGTAGTTGACTGCTTACATATTTATCAAATTTGAACTATTTTTTCTTTACTTAATGAATGAATGGGTTTCTTCTGCCTTTTCTTAAAAAGAAAGTATAATATGGTGTGAAATTTATAATAGTGGGTGATATTTGCTACGATGTTTGACCGGTAGAGTGTTGTGTACAGTTTGCGAAATAGAAATGGCTGAACCGCGTAGTAATGGAGAGAGAAAATAGCGTCATCATCAAGGATAAAAAGATAGCGAAAAGGAATTAAACAAAAATCAGGTTGATTCGTATGCATTACAGTTAGGGCTCGTGACTGGCGAGCAGCTTGGGCTCAGGTTTAACTTCTTTGCCCCTTTCAAAAAAAAAAGGTTTAACTTCTGTGCAAACGAGCACAAGCTAAAAAAGATTTCAGTTTACTCTTAAAATGATTGCGGCCTAAGCCTGACCCAACTCTCTTGCCGCTTGTTGAACTGGTTAAACATCTTTCTGGCCCAATAAAATTCCTGACCCAAATACCCAATAACATCTTGCTAACCTTATGCTTGTGCCTCCCATACCTAACTCTAACACAATCCCCAACTCCCGTGCTTCTAACCAAAATCCTCTTCTACTTAATCATTGTTAACCTTACCTCCTCCCAATGAGCGACACCTCCCAGCTTCATCCATCGTCTCCTCTACGGCCAGTAGCACAATGAGCCTCCCCCTCTTGACTGGAGTCGCCCCTAACCCCTCTCGGCCCCTCTTGTGCAGTGACAAAAGCAGCAACACAGTGTGGCAACAACGATGACAAAAATCTAGGCGTTATTCTCCTCCCCTCTCTGTAAAACGGGGATTGAGATACATGTAAAAGGAACCATTGGAATAGGAAAACAGTATACATGCACATTCATTTTCTAGCATCAAGTCCCCGGTTAGATGTTGTCCCTCCATCGGGCCACAGCGTTGTTTCTCGCTAGACACGCAACTCAGAGGAACATCCTCAAAATTCCTTCCTGCAAACCAATCTGTCAACGAGCCTGTGTAAAAATACAAAGATCCTTAAAAATTATATTATCAAAGATGCAATACTTCCTATCTACATTTTTCGTCATTTCTTATGAAATTTTTTATATCCAATTTACACTTAAACATATTTTAACATAATAAGTAGTGTGTTTTAACATAAAAGGTAGTGTTATTTTAGTGAACGGGCAATATTCATTCCATCAAAGCAAGTTAAAACAAAAGTAGTAACATGAGTAGTCGGGAGGAAGAGAAGGGAAGAGCGAAGGTAAGGCAGGTCGTTAAGCCCATTAGCCTGCCAAGGCCACTCAATGACTTGAGCAGCAGACGAGATGATGCCAAGAGGAGGAGTATATTTCTTTCCTTTCCAAAGAGATACTTCTAGGAGTTGATATTTTTTTTGTGGATTTTTGAAATGTTTAAACAACTTAAACAAAAAGGACAATTTTTTTTTTTGGTGCTATGATAGACATAACAATTAAATCAAGCAATTACAATAACATAGAAGGGAGAAGTCACTAAGTGATGACCTATTTGAATCTAATGCATTTACAAAATATAACGAAACTATGGTTACTAATAAAGTTGTTATCATAATTTAATAATATTGATTTAATGTAACTACAATCAATCCAAACATACAATGATTATTATTAATTGAAAATATTAATGGGTCAAATTCAAAACTGATGGATATATATATTTGCCAAAAGTTGATATCGGCTAAACACATGTGGGCTTAGGGCATAGGATCTCTGTCGGCACTGAACTAGGTTTTTAGGGTGTGCTAGCCAATTTAACCGTTTTGGTAAGGTAAAAAAAAATCGACTTCAATTGTTTGATTTAATCCAAGATTCAAATATAGAAAGAACTATTGACTTTAATAGATTAAAACCATTAGAATGATAGAATAAACTATTGACTTGAACGTAAGTTCAGACCAACATATTCTAAAGAATAAGCAATCTACTGATAAACCGATGAAATTAACAAAGTAGCAAAAAGAGGATAAACAAACTATTAGCTTGATCAACAATCTAACAAAACCAACAAAATGAAAGGTAAATAAACTATCAACTAGCTAATAGGAAAAAGATAAACAAACTATCGAGTATCGACTAATCTGTATAGCTAAATAAGCTGATAGAACGAGGGTATAATCTAACCTTCCCACGAAACGGTGATGCGCGCGCGACAATATCGACAAAGATAGTATTAGATCAACCAAGCAAGAAGAACAAACAATACTCACTTGGGGTTGTATCATGTAGTCGATTGAGAAGGCGATGCGGAATGAGTCGATCAAGAACAAGAAATAACCTAAACTAAACTTAATGCAATAAAAGTAGACAAAAAGTAAAGGGTAGGTAAAAGTATATTTGTTTGATTTGTCGGGGACCCTTTACACACCCTCAGGGGGTCTCCTATTTATACAGACATCTGACACACACATCAACAACTCTGGCTTTTGTTTTCTATATGGACTTGTGCCGATTTCTTCCTATTTCATCTATGTTGCCTATTAAATTTATATGGCTCTGCCATGGAGCCTTCTATTTAAGCCTAAGCCTATTCAGACTTTTCCTTCCCTACTGTACAATTGACTTAAATCTTTCTTTTTATGGTCGATTTTGCCCGTATTGCTCGTCCAAAGTCCAAATTACCAATTTTCCGAACCTTCAAGAACAACGGCTATTACAAAAATTATTGGTACCAACAATATCAGCTCCAATTTAATAAGTGAAATAAAACCATGTAAATATGTATTTCCTTAATTTTTTACTTTGATGTTTTTTGAAGGGAAAGGCAGGAGAGCTACCGTCCATTCATTGATAGAAGAAGAAAGGTGCGACGCACCAAAGTTACAAGAGTTACAACGCAGCACGGCTGCTGCACACCCCGGCCAAACGGCCGCACCCACACACACAAGGCCAAGAGACCTTGCGGCGACACACAACTGAAAGGGCAGGGGAAAGGGACAACACCGGCCACGCCGAGCGCGCTACCAACACACACAACGACGGACGACTCCGAATTAGCAGACCTCGTAGACAACCAAGAAGTACAGCAGTGACTAACACGACGCCTCCAACAAGGTAACGACGGGTAAGACCCGCCGCCGTCGTGCGATCACCAGGGTTTTCACCCGAAATGAGGGAAGGGGCTGTAAGATGATGCCTCCAACGAGGAGAACGTCACCAAGAGTGACGCCACCATCCGCCTCGGAATGGACAGGGCTTTCGCCCGAACCCCTCCCCCACCAATGCACAAAACGACTGCCACAGAAGACCACCAACCGAGTCAAAGACTGAAGCCGCAGGGCCGAAGAGCGCACACAAAGCGCCGCCACTTAACACGGAAGACGCCGCCCCCACCAACAAGCACCCCGTAGCAGAAGGAGGTCCAAGACGACGAGGACGGGACCAAGCCAACGAAGAACCGCGGACACCCCCGGAGAGGACGTCAGTCAAAGTCGAAGAGCGAGGGTAATGAGGGCACCACGAAGCCGAAGAAGGCCACCCGACCCCTTCGAGGTCCAAGGTCCCAGACGACAGAACAACACCGACCAACCAGCCCACGGGCTCGGAAGAGGCCGCCGGAGCTACCGGTTCCTCACAAGGAGGGGAGGGACAGGGCAGCAAGGGCGGGACCAAGCACGAAGGAGATGGACGAAGAAGACGCCGAGAGGAGGCACCAGACAACGGAAAAGCTGGGGAGCCGCCGGACACACGCCCCTGGAGCCACATGCTCCGTCCGCATGGACCATCTGTCAAAGCGGACCCCCCCAAGTGGCCTCCGCCGAGACGGGCTCAGGAGGAGAGGGAAGAAAGAGAAGAGAAGGCCGGTGCCGAGCTCAGCCGAGCTACGAGGCCACCGGACACAAGACCCTGGAGCGCACCCGCTCCGACCTCTTCGAACAAACACCGCCAGGCCTGGGCCTCCTGCCCGCCGATCCGGCCACCAACGAAGAGGCCCCCCTAGACGGTCACCCAAGACGGGCCTAGGGGAGGGGAACGAGGAAGAGGAAGAAGGGAGAAGACGAACCAGCGACAAGGTGAAAAGACCGAGATGACGCCTAGAGGGGGGGTGAATAGGCGTGACCACCAAATTCAATCTTCAACGGTGCTGCGGAAGTAGGTTCGGACTGTCCGTGACACCCCTCGGACAGTCCGAACTCAAATGTGAAGAAACCTCCCCAAAATCTCCGGAAATGTCCTGCACACCTCAAACAACTAGAATACCAAAAGTAATATCACAGAAATACAGGAGAAGTCTCCCTCAAGCACAAGATAGTAAATAGAGTAAATCTAGCAAGAGAGAAACTCAAACCAAATTAGAAGATAGACGCAAGGAGTTTTATCCCGAAGTTCGGATCTTTGAGGAGATCCTACTCTCGTTGAGGTAGGCTCAACATCAGAGAGCCCGAGTCTCACTAGACTCTATTCCTCTCGGATTTGTGCCAAAGCACTCACCGAATATCACTTTGATTCCTTTCCTTGCGGAGGTGGAATCACACCTTCACAACCAATCCGAGGCCAACCACACCGATCCGGAGGCTCACGGCGACCCCTAGCCGTCTAGGAGTCCTCAACCTCCAAGAGTAACAAATCCGGCGAGAAACCACTCACTTGGAGGCGACCAAGGTGCTCACGAGATGGACCAAGCTCAGATCTAGCACCAACCTAGCTTCTCCACCTCAAATCAATCTCACAAGAGGCACTAGGAGGAGAAGCTTTTAGGGTTCTTGGAAGAGAGAGTATGAAATGAATCGAGTGATGCGCACGATTCTGATTTCTTTGGGAACAGTGAAATGGGTATAAATAGCTTCCTCGAGATCTAGCCGTTAAGGTACAAGAAGTGAGATTCGGATGTCTGTGACACCTCTGACAAATCCGAGGTCTACTGTGAATAGTGACCCAAACAAAAATCATATTTGAGATCTAGAAGGTATGTGGATCACAGATATGGGCTCGAAATCTCCAGATGTGACTAAGTAGTTGGATCGTCCAAGGGTCTCACAGACGACATCGTAAATCGAATAAATCAAGCAGAGCTCAACGGAGGGTACTTGGACGGTCAACCTTCGACGATCTGAACCGACGATCCGATAATTCGAATATTCAAACAGAGAGCGTGCGGAGAGTGCCTCGGACAAATTCAACCTTGGACGATCCGAGCAAAGGCACGACGATCTGGACACGAGAAGTGTTTAGGGCTTGAAAAAGTAGGGAATCAAATGGGTGACTAAGATTTGACCTAGAACCATCTTTTGAGCACCGAGTCACCTCACACTTAATTTCTCGTCAATCCTCTTTATAGTACGGCCGTCCTTAGACTCAATAAGATAGAGATTACAATTTAAAGAATAAATGAGCTTCCAAAAGAATAATACTCCAAGTTCTTCGATAATTCTTCATTCAAATGATTTCCAATCTATTTATCTGTCCACAACTCAATTAAATCATTAGTAGGAGTCTTTAGTAGTTGGCATCAATCACCAAAACAAAATTAGGGGCCTAGATGCCTTTTCAATCTCCCCCTTTTTGATGATTGATGACAACCACTAAAGCTTCAAATTGATAAAACCAAAGGTGACATAAAGAGAGCTCCCCCTAAAGATATGCAGGGAATAAAACCAAAGAGCTCCCCCTAAGTCTAGCAATTATAGCACAAATTCGAAATTTAACCAACAATGCATATGGCAAGTTAAGCACACAAATTTCACCAAATACTACATAGATAGATAATCAAGTGAAGGTTCTAAGCAAATTAACAACAACAGCAGTTCAACCACAGAATATCACACACATCACAAGCGCAAGGATTCAATTTGTTCAACAACAAGCAAAGCACAAAATAAATTTTGAAATTGTTGAAGCTTTTGAAGCTCTCCTTCTCCCCCTTCGTCATCAAGCACAAAAAGAGATATGGGGAGAAGCCGACTCAATCATCTTCATCTTCATCGTCATCGCTGCCTTCCTCGCTTTCCTCTTCTTCTTCTTCGTCGTCGCCATCGGCCTCCTCTTTGGTGACGGGCGCTTTACCCCTGGGGTCAAGGTGGCCGAAGATGGCTTGCTCGTGGAATGCTTCGTCTTCCCCGCTTGACTCCACCTCGGAGCCATCGGGAGAGCACTCCAACTCCATGCTGCGCTTGATGTCCTTCACATGTCGAAGAGTCTTCTTGGAGCGGCGCGAGATCTTCTTATAGTTCTTCTGTCCGAGACAGAAGATGGCTCGAAGGGCATTAAGAATGCCGGAGGAGCTAGAAGTGGAAGGAGTGGAAGAAGTGGAAGCTGGCTTATGAGGAATTTTCCGGCCAGTGGAGATGGTTCTAATTTTCAGCCCTGAGTGCTTTTCCTCCTTCACAAACTGCAGCTTTGTCACTGATTCAATCATCTTCATAATGAAAGGCGCATAGGGACAGCTTCTGATCGGCGAGATAGTAGTGATGCGAATCTCTTCCCAAATAAAGTCGAAGACATTGAATGGCTTTCCGCCGGGCTTAACCTTGAGCATAAGGTTCCTTTGATGCCCGGAGACATTGCTTGCATCTCCACCCCTTGGAGTCATGGTTTTCCTAAATAATCTGTTCAAGTAGTTGTAGTAGGGCTTCATGCTCACAGTGGTGCCATACTTGATTTTCATCTCATCATCATACATGGTCTCCATCCTCTCAGGAGCTAAGACCTCCTCATTATGAAGCTTGTATCCAATGTCCAGCTCCTCCCTAGTGAATCCCAGAATAGCTCCAAACCTTTTATAGGACACCGAGTACCACTCTCCCTCGGTCATCCAAGTGACAGTCCTAGCCTCATCGCCTTTGCAATAGTAAGTCGCATAGAATTGGGCGATGATTTCTTTACACCAATCATACTTAAGTCCCATGATGTTTCGCAGTCCAAGCTCCTCACAAGCATCAATGACTTTGTCGAACATGGGGTCATTAACCTTAGACATGTGACTCCAATCAACCCACTGCATGTCAGTGATGGGAGACTTCTTTGCTAGGATGACTGTGGCATAGAAATCAGAATGGAAATTAGACCAGAAGCGCTTATCCACACCCTCTTGAGTGTACCTCGCTGGATCCTCCATACGCTTCTTCCTCACCTTTTCTCCAACTTTGGAATAATCGATTGCCCTCCTTGGAGCATCTTGGAACTGACGAGGTGGGTGCATTGTGAGAGGTCCGATGAGCCCTCTGCTCATGCTGCCTAGATCCTCCATCAAGTCTTGCTTGCCGCCCCGAGGGCTAGATATTTTTCTCTTTCGAATAACTGCTCTCCTTCGACCCACATTTGTCTCATCGGGGTTGTACTCCTCATCTTCCTCTTCTTCCTCTATCTCATGCTGTGAACTGCCCCCTGGTATAGTGTCATGACGCTGCTTGGTTCTCCTTTCATACTGAACAGACATCCGCCCTCTTGGCAATTCCCTTAAATCTGAACCATCACCTTGACCAGCGGAGTCCCTGCCTCTGAATATAGGAGACAAGGAAACAAATGAGGGTATAGCATAGGAGATATGATTTTAGGATTTAGAGTTGACGCCAAATTTCTGCAGGGTTCGGACAGTCCGAGCCAAGTCTCGGACAGTCCGAACCTCCTAGAAATAGGGTTTCAGCCTAGATCGTTCAAATCAACCAATAGAACTTTATGCCATTTGAAGGAGATGAAATAGGTAAGCAATGGACTTATTCTACCAAGGCATTTCAAAAAATATTGCTCTATTTGACAGATCGGGCACCAAACCCTAAAACAAGAGAAAATAGAGCAAAGCCTCGAAGAATATACCTTCTTTCCCTAGCCATTGGAGGGGAAGCACGAGGAGAAGAGAGATCCGGCCTTCGGAGCTCAAATCCGTACCCAAATCGGTGGGGAAAGAGGAGGAGAGAGCTTGTGGAGGGAACCCGACGGGGACGGAGTGGAGAGAGGAGGAGAGAGCCCGTGGAGAATGAGGGAGTGAGAGAGAAACACGGGCTACCCTCAGACATATGTGTCGGATTAAGTGAGATCCGGACTGTCCGGTAAATAGGTCCGGATAGTCCGAGACCCGGACAGAGAGGAGATCTCATGAGGGTCGGACGGTCAAGAATCTACGGACGGTCCGTGGATCTGCTCAGACGATCGAACCTCCTGAACACCAAAATGCCAGACTTTGAATGGAATTTAGAGAGGGAGGCACCTAAAGGGGTTTAGAGAGATATCTTATAAAATCCTTTTATCCATGGCTATTAAGCAATCAACCAATCAAGCTATAGCCATGAATAAAATGATGAAAATCCAAATTACTCATTTGAGCATAACTTGAACTACAAAATAGGATTGATATATATATATATATATATATATATATATATATATATATATATATATATATAGCTTTTCAATTCAATTTTCAATCACCAATCATTGTGCACACAAGTTCAAGCCATGTTTCGAGGTCAAGGATATTGAGCTCATTCCTCAACTCACAAAATCTTCTCTCATCCAAAGGCTTGGTAAAGATATCGGCTAATTGTTTTTCGGTGCGAACATGTTTTATATCAATATCGTCTTTGGCCGAGTGGTCTTTGAGGAAATGGTGGCGAATATCAATATGTTTGGTTCTAGAGTGTTGGATGGGGTTGGTTGCTATCTTTATGGCACTCTCATTGTCGCACAATAGAGGAATGTTTCTTAGGTTTAGGCCATAGTCTTTAGGGGTTAGCCTCATCCAAAGCAATTGGGCGCAACCACTTCCCGCCGCAATATACTCGGCCTCGGCGGTGGATAGGGCAACGGAGTTTTGCTTCTTGGAAGACCAAGACACAAGGGATCTACCCAAAAATTGGCAAGTACCGGAGGTACTCTTCCTATCCACCTTGCAACCGGCATAATCCGCATCCGAATAGCCGATTAGATCAAAGTTTGATCCTTTAGGATACCAAAGGCCTAAGTTGGGGGTATGAACCAAATATCGCAATATCCTCTTAACGGCCACTAAATGGCACTCCTTAGGAGCGGCTTGAAATCGCGCACATGCACACGCTAAGCATGATATCGGGCCTAGATGCACAAAGGTAAAGCAAAGACCCAATCATAGAGCGGTATACCTTTTGGTCGACGCTCTTACCATTTTCATTCAAGTCCAAGTGCCCATTTGCTTGCATAGGTGTCTTGATTGGTTTGGCGTTTTCCATCTCAAATTTCCTGAGCATATCCTTCACATATTTAGATTGGGTTATAAATGTTCCTTCCTTCATTTGTTTGACTTGAAATCCGAGGAAGTACTTCAATTCCCCCATCATAGACATTTCAAATCTTTTAGTCATAATTTGACTAAACTCCTTGCAAAACAAATCATTAGTAGATCCAAAGATTATGTCATCAACATATATTTGACACACAAATAAGTCACCGCCCACGTTTTGGTGAAGAGTGTTGGATCGAATTTCCAATAGCGAAGCCCTTCTTCAACAAGAATTCTTTTAGGCACTCGTACCATGCCCTAGGGGCTTGCTTCAACCCATATAGTGCCTTGTGTAGCTTGTAGACGTGATTGAGATGCTTTGGATCTTCGAAGCCGGGAGGTTGCTCAACATAGACTTGTTCGGAGAGTGGCCCATTGAGAAATGCGCTCTTAACGTCCATTTGAAACAACTTAAAGGAATGGTGAGTAGCAAAAGCTAATAATATTCTAATTGCATCAATACTTGCTACCGGAGCGTAAGTATCGCCACAATCCAAACCTTCGATTTGTGTGAAGCCTTGAGCGACCAACCTCGCCTTGTTCTTGACGACCACTCCATGTTCATCTTGTTTGTTGCGGAAAACCCACTTTGTTCCAATGACGTTTTGCTTGGGGCGTTCCACAAGTTCCCACACCTCGTTCCTCGTGAAATTGTTCAACTCTTCTTGCATTGCCACTATCCAATCGGCGTCCTCTAGTGCTTGTTCTACATTAATTGGCTCAAGAGAAGACACGAAAGAATAGTGTGCACAAAAATTTGCTAAACGAGAACGGGTAGAGACTCCCTTGTTGATGTCACCTAGAATGTTGTCCACGGGATGATCTCGTTGAATGCTTTGTGGTATCCTTTGAGGTGGCCTTGGTGGGGATTGCTCATCTTCTACGATTTGTTCTTCCACCTCACCATTGCCTTTACTTGCTTCTTGATCTTGAGATGGAGTAGAAGGTGGTTGAGCTTGATTTGATCCATCTTCTAGATTATTTTTCTCACCACCTTCCCTTGGCTTGATATCTCCAAGCGCTAGATTCTTGATTGCTTCTCGAGATGGTACTTCTTGACCTAACACATGAGAATCGATTTGCTCTACTTTCGAGCCGTTAGATTCATCAAAGATAACATCATGTGAGATTTCAACGACTCCAGAGGAACCGTTGAAAACTCTATAAGCATGAGCGTTAGAGCCATAACCAAGCATAAAGCCCTCGTCGACTTTGGGGGCGAATTTAGAAGACTTAGCCTTTTTGTTAAGGATGTAGCATTTGCTTCCAAATACTCGAAAATAGGACACGTTGGGCTTGCGCCCGGTGAGAAGCTCATAGGCCGTCTTCTTTAGTAGCTTGTGAAGATAAAGCCGGTTGGTGGCATGGCACGCGGTATTGACGGCTTCCGCCCAATAGATGTCGGAGACCTTATACTCGTCGAGCATCGTCCTTGCCATCTCTATAAGCGTCCGATTCTTCCTTTCGACTACTCCGTTTTGTTGAGGGGAGTAGGGAGCCGAGAGTTGATGTCCAATTCCTTCTTCATCAAGGTAATCATCTACACCGGTATTCTTGAACTCGGTTCCATTGTCGCTCCTTATCCTCTTGATCTTCACATCAAATTCATTTTGGGCTCTTCGCATAAACTTCTTTAAGATACCTTGAGTCTCACTCTTGTCATGCAAAAAGAATACCCACGTGAAGCGAGAATAGTCATCTACAATTACAAGACCATGCTTGTTACCTCCTATGCTTAGATAAGCGATAGGTCCGAAGAGGTCCATGTGTAGCATCTCCAAAGGTCTTGTCGTAGTCATGATGTTCTTGATGGGGTGTGAAGCTCCGACTTGCTTTCCCGCTTGACAAGTACCACAAACTCTATCTTTCTCAAAAGAGATATTGGTTAGTCCTAAAATGTGGTTGCCTTTCAAGAGTTTGTCGAGATTTCTCATACCGACATGGGCTAGTCGGCGATGCCATAGCCAACCCAAGCTAGATTTAGCAATAAGACACACTCCCGGACAAGGTTTATCTATAGAGAAATTCATAAGATAAAGCTTATCCCTTAAGTGTCCCTTGAAAGCTATTAAACCATCGCTCCTCCTTATGACTTCCACACCCTCATTAGAGAACAAACAATTGTAACCCGAAGCACAAAATTGTGGCACGGACAACAAATTATAGTTCAAACCATCAACAAGTAAAACATTTGAGAGACAAAGGTCTTTGGAGATAGCAATTTTACCTAGACCCAAAGGTTTACCTTTCCCATTATCTCCAAACGAAATGTCCCCTCTTGGATACTCATCGGTGTTAAGCTCGGAGAACATCCCACTCTCTCCGGTCATATGTTGTGTGAACCCGCTATCAATCACCCAACTTGGGCCACCGGAGAGGAAGTCCTACAAGAATTAGTTCTTACATTTAGGTACCCAAACCAAGTTGGGTCCTCTCAAGTTAGTGACAAGGGTCTTTGGCACCCAAATGGATTTTGCCAAAGATACATTCTTATTCTTGGGCCCAACATATAAAGCAACTACTCTACCAAATTGAGCTTTCTTAAGAACATAAGATGCGTTAAAGGTAGAGTGAGTTGGAAGAGTCTTGGAGCCTTGGGCCTTGATAAAGTGTATAGGCTTGGTCATTGGGGCAACCACAATATGCTTCTTGTTCCCTTTGGAAGGAGTATATCCAAGCCCTCTCTTGTTGTAATTTCCTTTCTTCTTCTCTAGAAACTCATCAAGGCTCTTACTAGCCTTGAATGACTTTTGTAGCCCATCTTCGAGAAATCCTTTTAATTTCTCATTCTCACGTGCCAATGCTTGCATAGTTTCAAAGTTAGTGGCACAAGCATCTATATCAAGTTTATAGCATTTAGAGCAACCATTGCTAGTGGATGGCATAGAAGAGTAAGTTGAATTAAGAGAAGTTGAGTTGCTCTTTAAGAGATCATCAAACTTCACCACAAGAGTGTCACGAGCTTCCTTTGCTTCAATGAGCACCTCTTTGAGTGAAGCATTGTTGATCTCAAGAGATGCTATCTCGGACTTGGCCTTAGATAAACTTTTGGCCAAATCTTCGGATCTCTTCTTCTCTTGTTCAAAGGCATCCTCTAGTTTCATGTTCTTTTTCTTTTCACTAATGATCATGTCATTACTCCTAATAATAGTGCCCTCTTGCTTTTCTATAACATTCATCATTTCACTCAATTTATTGAAGTCAAGAGATTTTATCATTTTCATCAAACTAGCTTTGCTCATGTTCTTAACATTAGAGATATCATCATCACTATCACTATCATTATCACTATCATCATCATCACTATTCATGCAAGGATCAAGAATAGAGGAGAGATCAATTTTGGTTGATACCTTTGGTCCCTTGGCCATGAGACAAATAGGTGCATCGTTGTCATCTTCACTCATGTCGCCGAAGAGGGACTTGCATGGCTTTGATGATGTAGTGGTGGTAATAGCAATGCTTGCAATGTCTCCTTCATCTTCACTTTCTTCGGCATTGGATTCCCACTCCATGCCAATATGAGCTTGTTGTTTGCTCTTCTTGTTTTTGTTCTTATCCTTCTTTCCTTCATCCTTCTTAGCATTTGGACAATCGGCTATGAAGTGGCTATCGCTTCCACAACCAAAGCATACTCTCTTTGATGAGGATGATTTCTTGGAGTCTTTGAACTTTCTCCTTCCATAGCCATTGCTCTTAAAGAACTTGTTGAATTTTCTCACAAAAAGAGCCATTTCCTCCATGTCAATGCTTTCATCGTCCTCCTCATCATCACTTGAGCTCTCTTCTTCTTTCTTAGAGCTCTTTGAAATTTTGGAGGCTTTGAGTGCAATGTTCTTTTTCTTGCTTAGCCTCATCAACTCCTCAATGACATTTGATTCTTCTACCATTATCTCATCGGACATTAGTCTTCCAAGTACTTCGTGAGGAGTTATCTTCTTATAGTTGTTCTTCTCACGGATGAGTTGAACTAAGTTTCGGTTTCTTGGGAGAACCGCTCTCAACATGATCTTGACAACGGCATGGTCCGTCACTTCCGTGCTTCCAAGTCCTTTGGCCTCGTTGACCAACTTCATCAGCCTATCGAACATGCTAGAATATGTTTCCTCCTCTTCAAGAATGAATCTTCCCAACTTGCCGTGAATAAGCTCAACCTTGGACTCTCGGACACTTGAAGTACCCTCATGGGCAAGCTTTAGAATATCCCACATTTGTTTGGCATCTTCAAGTCCATCAACCCGGTTGTACTCACTTGGACTTATAGCGGCCACCAATGCTTGAACGACTTGATCATTGAAGTAGATGTTTTCGTTGTCCTCCTTGGTGAGCTTCTTGGGATCCTCAATAGTATAACCTGTCTCAATAATTCTCCAAATGAAAGGGTTAAGCGACCTCAAGTATAATTTCATTTTATGCCTCCATTGTGGGTAGAAAGTCCCATCAAAGTGAGGGATTCTACCCCCCGAGAAGGAGTGATGAGATGAAAATGTTGAGGGGTTAGGTACATAAGAGAGAGGAGGAGGAACTCTAGTTAAATCCAAACTCTCAACTTCGGTGATCTCGGGAGATTTTGACGCCATCTTTTCTCCAAGCGGCTAAGCTTTAAGGGAGAGCCTTGCTCTGATACCAATTGACAAGACCGAGATGACGCCTAAAGGGGGGGGTGAATAGGCGTGACCACCAAATTCAATCTTCAACGGCGCTGCGGAAGTAGGTTCGGACTGTCCGTGACACCCTCGACAAATCAAACTCAAATGTGAAGAAACCTCCCAAAATCTCCGGAAATGTCCTGCACACCTCAAACAACTAGAATACCAAAAGTAATATCACAAAATACAGGGAGAAGTCTCCTCAAGCACAAGATAGTAAATAGAGTAAATCTAGCAAGAGAGAAACTCAAACCAAATTAGAAGATAGACGCAAGGAGTTTTATCCCAAGTTCGGATCTTTGAGGAGATCCTACTCTCCGTTGAGGTAGGCTCAACACCGTAGAGCCCGAGTCTCACTAGACTCTATTCCTCTCGGTTTGTGCCAAAGCACTCACCGAATATCACTTTGATTCCTTTCCTTGCGGAGGTGGAATCACACCTTCACAACCAATCCGAGGCCAACGACACCGATCCGGAGGCTCACGGCGACCCCTAGCCGTCTAGGAGTCCTCAACCTCCAAGAGTAACAAATCCGCGAGAAACCACTCACTTGGAGGCGACCAAGGTGCTCACGAGATGGACCAAGCTCGGATCTAGCACCAACCTAGCTTCTCCACCTCAAATCAATCTCACAAGAGGCACTAGGAGGAGAAGCTTTTAGGGTTCTTGGAAGAGAGAGAGTATGAAATGAATCGAGTGATGCGCATGATTCTGAGTTTTTGGGAGCAATGAAATGGGTATAAATAGCTTCCCAGATCTAGCCGTTAAGGTACAACAAGTGAGATTCGATTGTCAGTGACACCCTCGGACGATCCAGGTCGGCTGTGAATAGTGACCCAAACAAAAATCATATTTGAGATCTAGAAGGTATGTGGATCACGAGATATGGGCTCGAATCTCGAGATGTGACTAAGTAGTTGAGATCGTCCAAGGGTCTCACAGACGGTCCGTAAATCGAATAAATCAAACAGAGAGCTCAACTGGAGGTACTTGGACAGTCAACCCCTCGACATCCGAACCGACAATCCGATAATTCGAATATTCAAGCAGAGAGCGCGTCAGAGAGTGCCTCGACGGTCGAACCTTCGGACGGTCCGAGCAAAGGCACGGACAGTCCGGACACAGAGAAGTGTTTAGGGCTTGGAAAAAGTAGGGAATCAAATGGGTGACTAAGATTTGACCTAGAACCATCTTTTGAGCACCAGAGTCACCTCACACTTAATTTCTCGTCGAATCCCTCTTTATAGTACGGCCGTCCTTAGACTCAATAAGATAGAGATTACAATTTAAAGAATAAATGAGCTTCCAAAAGAATAATACTCCAAGTTCTTCGATAATTCTTCATTCAAATGATTTCCAATCTATTTATCTGTCCACAACTCAATTAAATCATTAGTAGGAGTCTTTAGTAGTTGGCATCAATCACCAAAACAAAATTAGGGGCCTAGATGCCTTTTCACAAGGCTCTACCACGGTGCACAAAGACAAGGACGAAGAAGGGAAGCTGCACAAGCCACGCCGGAGGTCGGGGAGCACGGCCCGAGCTCAGAACTAGGGGGCAGAGGCCGAGGCACGCCGGCCAAAGGCACCGCTGCCCACGCCGCGCGGAGGAAGGGGGGCCGCCGCGTGAAGGACCCAGCCGCAGACCACCACAGCCGCTGCCACGCCGAGCTACCGCCGCGTGGCGCGACGCAGCCACCCACGCTGGGTTCTAGGGCGGCCCCCGCTAGATCTGGCGGCTCGAGGCCGAGCCACCGAGCGTCGTCGACCCATGCCGAAGCGAAGACTGGAGACAGGGGCCACCACGGGAGCTGTTGTGCCAAGGACCGGGGGAAGGGGAACGCCGCACAACGTCGAATCTGGGGCCTCCGCGGCGGACGCGTTGGGGAGAACCGCGCCGCCGCTGGTCGGACCGTCACAAGGCTGCTGGAGAGGATGGACCGAACCGCCGCCGCCTCCAGATCTGAGGAGAGGAGGGCTGGAGAGAGAGAAACCACCGCGCGCCACGGCAACCGCCAACCGGCCGTCTTCTTAAGCGCTCCGTCTTTGTCTTGGCGTCGCGCCAGCGTACGCGCTACAGACTTCGCCAGCCAGCTGAGCCGCGCCGTCGCCGTCGCCGAGGGATGGCTGGAGAGAGAAGAGACCACCCCACGCAACGGCACGCGCAGCCTCCGCACGTCCCAGATCCGGCCGAAGCTTCCCTTGCCGTCGCCGTCGCCTGCGACAAAGGCCTCTGCGAGCACCGGCGCCGAAAATAAGCGGCGGCGCGCGGAAGGGCCGAGAAGGAGTCAAAGCGCAGGAGAAGGAGGCGATGGGAGTGAAGGAGAGAGAGGGAGGGGGCGCTGCGCCCTGGCCAGGCGGCAATGAGCTAGGGTTTGGGGGAGGCGAGGCTATCGCCCCCGAGCCGCCCAAGGGACGACGCGAGGGCTTGGCAGTCCGGTTGCCTTCACACATTATTGGCTACCTTTTACTTTGATGTTGAGTTTTGATTGACTTGCTTCCTTTACTTAGCATAATTTGCTCAAAATTCATAGCAAGTAGCATTGCCCAAGCTATTGGTTAGTGCAATGCTACTTGCTGTGAATTTGTCCTTTTTCTAGCTATGATTGCGCAATGCCACTTGCTATGCTTTTTTGTATATGATTTTGAGGAACTGTGTTTTTTTTTTTTTGGAATTGGAGGAAAAATCATATACCATGATTGATAAAAAAAAAATCAAATATTAAGTAAAAAACTGGTTTTTTTTTTTCATGCAGGTCCCTCCAAATCCCCTTATCATATCCACTCAAAACATGAACCTTTACAGGGCAAGTCACGGCGCGCACGCATCAAAACGGAAGCCACTTTTCTTTGGGTTTTGGCACACGGATAGGGAAAAGACGGCCTGCTTTAGTTTAGTGTTAATTAAGCCAGCTAGCTAGCTAGTGGCTTTACTTAGCTAAGCCTCAACAGCGAAGCTTCGTCGCAATGTCCTCGTCGCGACGCAGGTCTTCTCCCATATTCCTGCACGAGAAAGCGAAGTGACATTTCTTAGCAGGTCGCTTTCGACTAATCACGCATCGAGACCTCTCAGAATCGCAGGTCATCGCGTAATAACCTTCATGCCGTAGCCACTCGATCTTTTTATTGGCTCCATCTTTTTTCCTATTTCCGCTAGCGAAATTGGGACGAAGGATCGACATTCTTGCCTGCATGCTTTGGAATGTGCGGGTTTAATTTTAAGTGCATATCTGATTTGCAGGATTCTAATTTCTAGGCACACAAGATTATAAGATGCTTTAGCTTCATGGTTCATACATGAACTGTTCACATGGATTGTTAAGCGTGTTATTTGATTGTGCGAACAACATAGGAATTTCAAAACTAGCTAGATGTTGATTAGATTGAGGGAAGAGTGAAAAGGAGATAATTAAAGGATGTGAAGTTGCCATCAATAACTAGCTATATGGGTTGCCATGTCATCTTTCAGCTGTCATGTGGCATCCACAGTAACGGTTAACGGCCACGTAAGCGTCACGTCAGCACTTAACGGTTGCCCTAACGGTTTTGGGCCAACCGTGCAAACAGAGACAAGTTTAGAAGGGGCGAAAAAGTAAAACTAAAGTTCAGGGGGTCAAGTGAGAATCGTTATAAGTTTAGGGGGACAATAGTACAATTTTCTCTTCCATCAAACTTAAAGAAACAATAATTAAAACATGAATGAACTACAACATCAAATTTGGTGGGGACCAAATTCTTACAGTGTTGCTTGAGTTGAATGTAATAAGATCGGAAACCCTATTCATAGACTTAATATCAAATTAGATTTTATCTCTACATCTCATCAGCTGCATATAAACAGCCCTATGAATTTTTAGAACGAGCATGATGTCCCTCGCATTTGCACAGCTAGTTTTTTAATTGATATGGATTTTCTATTTTGTTTTGAATTTGTCTATTTTATTGTAGTTGATATGAACTTCTTTTTTTTCCAATTACTTTTACTATGAGTTTTTTTTTACTCTAGTTGATATGGATTCTTTCTGTATCTTCGTAGTTGACAACGACTCTTTTTTTATCTTTTTTATTTGCGGTAGACATGGACTCTCTTTTTTTTCCGTCTAATTTAATCCATTATAATAGATTCTATCAGAGCCTATATAATCTGGTCCACTGTGATCTATGCATCTTTTCTTTTCTTTCTTTAGAGACTAAAATATCTTTATAGAATTAAGCTCTATTATAACTAATGTTCAATCAAAAGTGTAACTTTTTTAAACATAGCCATATAGATCTTTCTTATCTCTGATATAATGGAGGTATAATTTAGAAGATATATTAATACCTTTGATCTTCTTAGATGAAGCACAGCTTTATATATGACACATACTATATTTATAATTTTCCCTACCTTTTTGTTGATCTTTATATTATCTTTATTGATGCTAGTGCAACTCATCATGCTAGCCACAACTGTAGCACTAATTAAGTTCCTCTCTTTTAGCTTGCATATGTGATGATTTTGTTAGCTCTTATTTATTAATACAATAGATAGATATGTCATTTGTTTTTTATTTTAATTTATATGTTCTTATTATAGTCGATATAAGATTCCTTTCTATCTTTTTTAGTAGTATTATGTTAGTTAATCTTGGATCGTTTCTCTAATGTCATAGTTGATAAGTATTATCCCTAACATCGTTTTTATTATTTTAATACAACAACTTTGAACTTTTTCTTTTGTTGTAGTTCATGAAATTTTTATATTGTTTACTTAATATTTTTTGCTACTTTTCTATTATAGTTGATGTTGTTTTTTCTGTGTTACAGTTCGGATGGGCTCTTTTTTAATTATTTTTAATGTAAAATTTATGCTTTTTATTGTAGTTGGTATTTACTTTTCCCCTAGTTTCTAGTAAATGTACCCTTTATTCTATTACTTTATTTCAAATTTATGTTTTTTTAAATTGTGGTGTTTTTTGCTTTATAGTTGACATGGACTGTTTAATATAGTAGATATGTTTTTTATTCCAAATATATGTCATTTTCAATTGTATTTGATATGGAATTTTATAGTTTTATCATTAACATTGACTCTTTGATATAGTAGATATGGATTTTCTTTCTTGCCTTCGAGTTGTTACGGACTTTTTCTATTTTATATTTACAAAATTGTTTTGTTGTCTTATATATAGGTGACATGGACTCTTTTTTCTACTATTTTTTATTACAAATTTATCTTTTAGTTGTTATTGAATTATTCTTAGTTTGTTGTCGATATGGACTCTTTTTATATACTTTTATTTTAAATATATTTTTATCGTAGTTAAACTTTTTTCTAGTTTTAGTTGTTGCTTCTCGTTGCCATCAAGTTGTATGCTCTTGATCTGCAAAAGCATGTGAGCTGAGCTCCCTTCCGATGTTCCAATTTGACTTGCTATCTTATACACGTAAGCATGCTTGGCATATTTGTTCATATGTATTTGTTGTGTACACACACAGAGTACATCTAACCAATTGAAAGAACATCACTGCATCACTGCATTAATGTTCAAACATCACTGCATCACTGCATTAATGTTTCGGACGTGAAGCATGCGATCAAGCGCACAACTTATTAGTGGTACGTTATACGTACGTACCTGATGGGGAACTTGAGCCACGCTAACGTGGACATGCATATGGTGATCGATGCAGTTGCGTGCTTGTGGCACATCGGCGGCCCCACTCATGATCTTGAACAACACTTCATCGGCCAGTGTCGCCTTCGGCTTCGGGATGCATGGATGTGGGGGATCGTATCTGGCCGCAGATGACTCCTTCATCGGCCTTGTTCATCAGGCTCGCATGGTTGACCGTCGATCGCCTCACCGATCTGGTCGCTCCCTTTGTTTCTCTCTCTTTTTTTTCTTAGCATGTGGCTCTGTTTATCTATATAATATATTTAATCTGAATAGTCATAATCTGATCTCTCCATAATTGACTGTGGTGAAAAGATCCTAACGGAATAAAGACGGAGTGAATACACTTTTTCAATTTTGTTCGAGTAGTTGTTAGTCAAGTTAACAATAACAAGAGCAATAGATCATAGAACACACAAACAAGCTAATGTAAAAGAACGAGTGCGAAAAGAAAATACGGAGCATAAATGAGCAAAGAGAGATTTTTACGAGGTTCGAAGACGAACTCTTACTCCCCGCTAAGGCTAGCCTCCTTTCCTCAAGGACCACCTCCGTCTTGAGACTACTCCTCATCACCACTCGTGGTAGTCCTTTTCCGACTCCAAACCTTCTACACCGTTTCGAGAACTACCATAAATGTCAATGGCTAACTCCTCGAACCCACACCTTCGAAGGGGAGTAACACGCTTGAATGTCTTGATCTCATTGGATCAAGAACTCACATGAAGCACACCGAATCAGACGGAAGCAAAATGGATAAACAACTTAGCTTTAGCGCTCTCAAGGCTATCCAATGAGTAGTTATGGTTTTTGAAATGTTTAAAACCTCACCTAGAAAGCCTTCCTACCTCCTTAAAAAGCCCCCTCCAGAACACTAGCCATTAGAGATACAAAATCTCTAAAAACTAGCAATTACAACCCTAATAGAGTCCAGTACCAGTGGACCCAGTCCGTTGGCCATGCTCCAACAGAGGACTACGCTGACCGAACTCAGTCCGATGACCATCGGACCTAGACACACTCCATCGATGAGTCCGATCGACTCTAGAGACAAGACAATTCCTAAAATACACTTCGCTGGACCCAATATCCGGTGGACTCCTGAGACAGATGCCCTAGCACCTACACACCACCGACCCAATCCGGTAAGCAAAAAAGCAGGGGGAAAGAATAGAATCCTAACTCCGACTTCCCTGACGATCCGCACCTCTAACCTATCCTACACCCAACCTAGGGCTAAGAGGACAATACAGGAGACACGATGTGTGTCACACAGAAGCTTGAGATACGACAAAACCACCTACGCCTGAACCCCACTTGAAAATACATAACATAGAGAAACGAAAACCCTAAAGCTACACAGAGATCCTTCTCTACTCCCGGATCACTCCTTTGCCTTCCAGAGTCCGTCTTTGTTGATGATGCATTAATTGCTAGGGTTATGAGAAAATAAAAAATTCTCTTGCGATATCTCGACCACTTTCCAAACATCATCAATACAAAAAACAAACCAATAGTAAATTAGGGGCATGAGATGCTAACAGATCGATCTTTCCTTTTCTCTCTAATTCATGTGTAATTTTTTTTCCGATAATAGATTTAATCTGAGCCGTTATAATCTGTCCCACTATAATTAATGGTGCAAATCTTTTTTTTCTCTCTAATTTATGTGGGGATTTATGTGATTAACATGGTGGTTTCACTGTAATCGATGTTTTCTGATTTGCGTGAGAATTTCTCGTATAATAGATTTAATCTGAGCTGTTTTAATATGTCCCCACTTTGATCAACGGTGGTGATATATTATTTTTCTGATTTACATGGGAATTTCTCCTATAATAGATTCAATATGAACGGTTATTCTCACTGTGATTGATGGTAGAATTCTTTCTTTATCTTGATTTATGTGGGAGTTTCTTCAATTAACGTGGTAGATAGATAGATAGATAGATAGATAGATAGATAGAATAACTTATTAAAAAGAAATAGAGTCCTCTTAGTGTGGCTGAAAATTTTGAAATTACGTTTCAAAATTCACTTGACCTAAATCTGTTCTACTCGTGTCTTTAAGTACTCTTGAGTCTTGATACAAGTCAAATCAATGAAAAAACTACTGATACTTGAAATAATCTGTGTGCCTACAAGGTCCAAAGCTTCACACTACCCTCGCATTTTTAAGTTGAACTGTTAGATTAATCTTTGTGCCGTGTCCGATCGTCATCCAAAAAAAAAAAAAAGGAGCGAAAGGAATCTGGCACATCTTCTGCCAATTACTAGCTCTTGTTATGAAAATTATCCATGCACGAATTTTCAAAACTTGAACAAAAATTAAGTCAAAGAACCAAGAACCGTCCAAATTGGCTAGAAGCTGTGTTTGTCCGTTGCAATCAGAGTAACAATCTTTTAAATAGTCAGCCGGAGCTTCGCTGTCTGACCTAGCCTGCTGAGTGATGCGACGGGAGCGATTTCTTAATCAGATTGCGATCTACTTTGTTATGCTATTAGAGCATCCCCATCTCACCCCCCAAATGCACCTCTATTTTAAATTTTTTCAAATGCAGGGAGGAATTTGATCGTGTGAGAGGAATTTGCAGATTGTAGTGATTCTTGTAGCGATTCTTCGTATGCGATAGAGAAATTTGAAGGCCTCACTGGGATGCTCTTATGAGGGGACTAGATAAGTAGCTTCTAGAGCATCCCATCTCACCCCCAAATGCACCTCTATTTTAAAAATTTTCAAATGCAGAGGAGAGAATTTGATGCATGTGAGAGGAATTTGACCTTTGTAGTGATTCTTGTGGCGATTCTTGTGCGATAGAGGAAATTTAAAGCCTCACGGATGCTCTTATTATGCTATTTATAAGTTCCTTCTTCTGCTGTCTTTTTTTTTTTTTTATAAAAATATAATTGCCATATAAAGATTCCTGGCCTGCATGCATGTACGCACAAGTTTGAACGTAATTTAATTTGTTTTTATTATTGTGCGAGCATTGCGTGTATACTGGTTTTCCGGCTGGAAGGATGGGTGCATCAGGGTGTGTATAATATCCTATGAAGCATCATCAAGTCG
This sequence comes from Raddia guianensis, assembly GCA_036346415.1. Lineage (NCBI taxonomy): Eukaryota > Viridiplantae > Streptophyta > Magnoliopsida > Poales > Poaceae > Raddia > Raddia guianensis. The sequence continues at coordinate 36,097,766 of CM070534.1, forward strand.
GCTTACTTTCTTTTGCACAAGGATCACTTCAGCTGATGATTGTGTTACACACTCGTACTTCGTCAAAGTGTGTCAAGCAAGTTGTGATCAGTTTTTTTAGGAGAAGAGACGGCCAAAAATGTTTTTGATTTGGCCTTATGACCATGCTATACGCTTGTATTTTAATGCCTCTTTGTTACAAATAATTCGCCTCCTTCCATTAAATTCGTAATGCGATTTGAAATGAAATTTTTAATAATATTACGCATGAGTTTTGAAATATAAGAGTTTTTCCCACTAAAAAACATATAATAATTTCCCACATAAATCGAGAAAAATTCCAAGTTCCAAACGAACAAGACCGGAACTGGGAACCGGGCCATTAAATAATGGGCCATGAGGTTTGTGAGCATTAGGGCCCAAATCCAACTGATCCCATGTTCAAGTAAAGGGAATGTTTAAACGGCTCGCCTCCGCGCGCGCACGTGAGCGGCACGGGGCAGAACAGTGGCGTAGGAATTCAAATCATAAAACCCCCAATTCCAATCTCGTCTGCGCTGCGCTCCCCAACCTCTCCCTCCCTGCGCTCCTCCGCTCCGCCGGCCATGGCGATCTGCACCGATTCGCGCAGCGAGGAGAAGGTACAACGCCTGCTCGTCGCCCTCCCCCGCCTTCCTCTTCCAGGCCGGGTCTCTCCGCGGCTCCCGCATGGAGGTTTTTTTTTTTTTGGGTGAGCGGTGCGGGTGCTCTAGGGATTTGACGCGGGGTTGGCGCGGTGGTGTTCTTAGGATGGTTGGGGTTCGTGTGTTCATGCTCGAATTAATGGCGATTTTGGTGATGTTTGACACTGACATTGATAAATCCGGGAGCTTGCCTCCTCTCCTTCCCCCATTTTCATGGGTCCTGTAGCTTGGGACTGCTCATTGGTGTTATCATGGGTCGGCAGTGCTCCATCTTAGCTCGACTAAGTATGTCAAGCATATACTTGTGCTGAGTTAAAGTGACACCATGCTGATGCTCGTGAACCTCTATGCCCAGAAAATAGTTAGGATCACCCAGGTCTTTGCTAGGAAAAATCCTTTGCAATTGTGTTATCAATCGGGAAGTAGCACGTGATGATGATGAGCTTACTACAATAATATCATCCATGTACACTAGCATGTACATAGTAACACCTCCTTGATTGAACACAAAGAGAACTATCTGACCTTGATGGTTTGAGACCAAGCTATTGCGATTTCGAGGAGTCTTGAATACCATGCAAGAAGCGTCTGCTTGAGCCCATACAAAGCTTGTTTGAAGTTTGCAGACATGATGTGGCCGCTGCTTATCTTCAAAACCTGGCGGCTGTGTCATATATACTACTTCTTCCAAACTAGTGTGGATGGTAGCCGAAGCAGGATGCCAAGCCGCTGATGCCAAAGTTCTTTTGATAGACGTCGTGTGGAGTATGCTGATCATCTGGAGGCACCATCAGGTAGGATGTAGAGACCATCACTGGCCTTGCCGTGGAGGAGTACCTTCAATGTGGCTCGATTCTTGACAAGGAAATGGATAGGATGAAATTCAAAAAAGATGGTGTGGGTGGCTAATTTTTGGACAAAAAAGACATGCTTGGCATTGCGAGGAACATAAAGCTTGTTTTTGAGTTTAAGATGATCACCAGAGTTTGTAATAATGAATGATTGACCAACATGTGAGATGGACATATTTCCAACGTTCGCCACTTGAATTTGATCTAGTCCTCTGTATGGTTCTCACATAGTCAAGCAATCAAGATCGTTAGCGAGGTGATTTGTAGCTCCTTTGTCAAAGATACTAGGACTGATCTGGGCTGGGCTTACAGGAGGATGCCGCAACCATTGACTTGGGGTGTTCTTCTTGATAGGATTGGTCATATCTGTGGTAGCATTGAAGGGCATTGTGCCCATTCTGTTGGGTTTTGATCGATTGGTTAACAGCTAACCAGACTAGGTCAAGGTAGTTAATTTCCCCTAATCTTGCGCCCTTGATTAGAGCCATTAAGTAACGTCTTAAATACCTTTGACCATTTGCCCTGATCGGGGGCAACCTTCCTTCTCTGGTTGCGGCCCCCCATCGTGCAGCGCCTCTATATAAGGAGGGAGTCTACTTTCTCACTATTAGCGAGTGTGTGTGAGTTTAGCTTCTCCTCTCAATTTCTCTTAGATCCTACCGATCTGGGTTAAAGGACCTGAAACGATCGGGAAGACTGTCGCTGTCTCTGCCTGCATCCTCTACATGTGACTACACCGATGAGGCCGTCTCTCCCTGCTTCTTCTACGGTTTTCTGCCCTGACTTGCCGTCAGGCAGGCCTCCACGGCCTAAGATCTTATTCATCCTTCAATGGCATCATCAAGCTCTTATTACTCTTCCCTAATGCCTAGGATTTGTGGTTCGGTATTAGGCTAATCATGTTCTTTACTCTTCCGCATAAGTCATTGTGAAAAACAATGAGCCGCCTTAAGCTCTGCCGAGCCCTCTCCATCTCATATATACTCATGAGTCAAAAACAAGATTACAATCAGAGTTGTTACAACAGATAAACTAGAGGAAGTTGGTTAGCTAGATAAGCTACGGCAACGATATCTATCTTCTACAACGGAAGGCGCAACGATCAGGCTAGAAGATCGCTGGTGAACAACCGGATCAACTAACCCAGCTAATCTTCTTCTTAACACTCCCCCTTGATCGAAGCCTGGTGCAATCAGATTTAGGTGCCTTCTGAACTTCTCAAATGCTGGTTTTGACAATGCCTTTGTGAAGACATCAGCTATCTGATCCCCTGTTGCTATGAACCGTACGTCCAGTAATTTTGCTGCTACTCTCTCACGGACAAAGTGAAAATCCACCTCAATGTGCTTAGTTCTAGCATGAAATACAGGATTGGATGTAAGATACGTTGCACCAAGATTGTCACACCACAATATGGGTGTCTTTGACTGATGTATATGCAGTTCTTTCATCAGAGATTGGATCCATATGAGTTCTGCCGTTGCATTAGCTATGGCTTTGTACTCAGCTTCTGTGCTAGACCTGGAGACAGTTTGTTGTTTCTTCGAACTCCAAGACACCAGATTTGGTCCAAGGTATACTGCGAAACCATTTTGTGACCTCCTGTCATCTGGGCATCCTGCCCAATCGGCATCTGTGAAAACACTCAGGCACCCAGTTGAGTCTTTTCTGATTTTTAGACCCAAGCTCTTAGTGTGCTGAACATAGCGCAGTATCCTTTTGACAGCACTCCAATGCTCTTCAGTGGGACTATGCAAGAATTGACAAGCTTTATTCACTGCATATGACAAATCCGGCCTGGTTAGTGTTAAGTACTGAAGTGCTCCAACCACACTTCGGTACATGCTTGATTCCTTTTCGCCCAGAACTATGCTGCCTTCTTGTGTGAGCTTTCCAACAGCCAAGGGAGTGAGTGCTGGCTTGCACTTCTGCATGTTGCTTCTGTTGAGAAGATCTTGTGCATACTTTTCTTGGCAAAGAACTACACCATCAGGTAGTGGCTTAAACTCAACACCCAAGAAATAGTTGAGGGTACCAAGATCCTTCAAGGAAAAAGCTTCAGCTATCTGATAAATTAACAGATCGGTTGCCTCCTTGGATGAGCTAGCAATGACAATGTCGTCCACATATATGAGCATGTACATGGTTATTCCTCCCTGGTTATACACAAACAACGAGGTGTCGGCTTTGGAAGCAACAAATCCTAATTGTTCAAGTTTCTCACTGAGCTTAGCATACCACGCTCTAGGTGACTGCTTTAAACCATAAATTGACTTAATAAGTTTGCACAGATGATGTGGATACCTTGGGTCTTCATAACCGGGTGGCTGCCGCATGAACACTTCTTCCTCCAAAGTGCCGTGAAGGAAAGCATTGTTTACATCAATCTGTCGAAGATGCCAGCCACGAGATACTGCTATAGATAGAATTAGCCTAACAGTAGTGGGTTTCACCACAGGGCTAAAGGTCTCATCATAATCGAACCCATGCCGTTGCTTATATCCCTTTGCGACCAGCCGCGCTTTATGCCGATCGACCATCCCGTCAGGCTTGTATTTGAGCTTAAAAACCCACTTAGCATCAATGATATTCCTCCCAGCTTGGTGAGGAACTAAACGCCAGGTGTTGTTCCTCAGCAAGGCTTGGAACTCATCATCCATAGCAGCCTGCCAACGAGGATCTTGCATAGCCAGACGGTGATCTGTTGGTTCAGCGAGAGATACATGAAACGCTCGACGATGCACGTTGTATGGGACGGTTCCATCTGTGTAAACTTTCGGTCTCTGTATCCGATTTTGGAGACGAGTGACCACTCTGGGCTGCGCTGGTTGTGCACGTTGCTGGCTAGTTATATTGTCATCCTGTAGCGAAACCTGCACATCTTCAGGAGGATGGTCAGTAGCGACAACGGGTACAGTGTCTACCGCTGGTTCTGAATTACCTTCTATATGAGGTACGTGAGATGCATCTGAAATTTCAGGCGTAACAAGAGGAGATAGGACAGTGTAAGGCATTGGTTTGGCAGGAGAGGACACAGTTGGCTGATCTGTAGAGAACGGGAAGACATTCTCATCAAAGACCACGTCTCTGGATATATAGACTCGCCCGGTGGACCTATTTAGGCATTTATAGCCCTTATGTTGTGTACTATATCCGAGAAACACACACTTTGTCGATCTGAAAGCAAGTTTTCTAGTGTTGTATGGACGTAAGTTGGGCCAACAAGCACATCCAAAGACTTTCAGCATGGCATAATCTGGTTTGACATGAAGGAGACGAATGAGAGGAACTTCCTTGTGTATGGATTGGCTAGGGATTCTGTTTATAAGATATGTGGCTGTTCTAAAAGCTTCATCCCAGAATCGAATAGGCATCGATGCTTGCGCTAACAAAGCAAGGCCGACTTCAACTATGTGTCGATGCTTTCTCTCGACCACGCCATTCTGTTGGTGAGTATGAGGGCATGAGACTCGATGTGATATGCCAGCAGAAGCAATGTGTGCATTGAGTCGACGATATTCACCTCCCCAATCAGACTGGAGAGATTGAATTTTTCGGCCTAAAAGAAGCTCAACATGCTTTTGAAATTTGAGAAAAATAGTTTCAACTTCAGACTTGTGCTTTATTAAATAAATCCATGAAAAAGGACTATAATCATCCAGGAAACTGACATAGTACTTGAAACCATTAACAGAGACCGGCGCAGGGCCCCAAACATCAGAGTGCACAAGTTCAAGAGGAGAAGTTGTTACTCGACTAGATGAATTGAAAGGCAATTGATGACTCTTTGCCTGCTGGTAGGCATCACACACATGTTCTATCTTGTTTGGAATGCAAGATATTTTATTTAAACTAAGAATTGACTGAACTACTGGAGATGATGGATGGCCGAGACGACGATGCCATTGATCGGTTGACAGCTTGGCGCAGGACAGAGCTTGGCTTGAGTTGTGGGATGATTTTTGGGAAGCAAGAGTGTAGAGTCCACGTTCACATTTGCCGTGAAGCAGAACCCTCCTCGAGACCTGATCCTTGACACAAAAGAAGTTCGGATGAAATTCGAAAAACGCATCATTGTCCCTAGCAAATTTAGGAACTGATAGGAGATTTTTGGTGACATGAGGGACATGGAGAACGCCATTCAAATGCAGATTGCGATCACGACCATAAATAGAAGAATAACCAGTGTGAGCAATGGACAGACCTGCACCAGAAGCCACTGTCACTTGATCATTTCCCCTGTAGCGATCTTTCACAGCCAAGCGGTCAAGGTCACTTGTAATATGATCCGTTGCACCGCTGTCGATGTACCAATTCATATCAATTTGGTACTGGACACCATTTCCTGCAGATGCTGCGGCGGCGACATGGGAGTTTTCTGCCTGGTAGGCGTGGTTGAAGCGCTGGTAGTAGCGTAGCGCGTCGTGGCCGCCCTTGCCACAGATTTGGCATGATGGACGGCCGCTGATCCCGAGCCGGAACTCGCACCGTCTTGATGGCCATCTCGCCATGCTTTGTCGAACACCGCCATGTCCTCGCCAACCGGTGGCCGCCGTTGTCTTACCGCCCGGGATTGTTGCCACGGCCACGGCCACCGCCGCCACGGCCACGGCCACCGCGCCATCCTCCATTGCGACCGCCGCGAAAGGCGGCATTCACAGCCACCTGGTCACCGCCGAGCTGGTGCTCTCGGCGCATCTCATAGCTGATAAGATGAGAGTACAGTTCGGTAAGAGTTAGATCTTCAGACCTCGTAGTCATGGCGGTGATGAACGCATCATATTCATCCCCAAGCCCGGCAAGGATGTATGACGCCGTTTCTTCTTCACACAGAGGATGGCCTATGGCGGCCATGGTGTCGGCGAGAGACTTCATCTTGTGGAAGTACGCCGTTGCAGAGAGGTCCTTCTTGCGGAGGTTGGCGAGCTGGAAGCGGATTTGGGTTTGTCGTGCCTTTGATCTGGACGCAAACATCCCCTCCAATGCTGTCCACACTTCGGCGGACGAGACCATGAACAAAACATGGCCTAAGATTTCTTCTGTTAACGAAGAGAGCAATGCACTGAGCACCAGTTGGTCTCGTTGGAACCACATTGTGTACTCAGGATTTGGCTCTTGTGTGGCACCAGATTCAGACGTAGATGCAATGTACTGGTTGGGCGGCTTCTGTGTCCCGTCAACGAAGCAGAGAAGACCTTGGCTTCGGAGGTACGGCATCATCTGCGCCTTCCACAGGAGAAAGTTCTCCCGGGTCTGGCGAACGGTGACGTACTGGTTGAACGCCGGAGTGGAGATGGGGCCGGACATAGCGCTGGCTATCACGGATGAAGAGGAGCTGGAGGTAAGTCCAGCCACGGTGGAGGTGAGTGATGGAGAGGAGGAGGTCATGGCAGCTGTGGTGGTGTTTGCGGAAGTGGAACCCATCAGGAGATGATCGGTTCAGGCTCTGATACCATGTGAAAAACAATGAGCCGCCTTAAGCTCTGCCGAGCCCTCTCCATCTCATATATACTCATGAGTCAAAAACAAGATTACAATCAGAGTTGTTACAACAGATAAACTAGAGGAAGTTGGTTAGCTAGATAAGCTACGGCAACGATATCTATCTTCTACAACGGAAGGCGCAACGATCAGGCTAGAAGATCGCTGGTGAACAACCGGATCAACTGACCCGGCTAATCTTCTTCTTAACAGTCATTAGATCTAACACATTCTTGCCACAGATCTGACACATGGGACTTTTTGGCCCATTTTTGTTGAAGTGGACACCTTTGCCACGTCCTTGGCTGTCCTAGCCACAACCCCTGAATCCATGGCCACCTCTGTGGCCTCTGATGGCGTTATTCGCCGAGGAGACGATCTGATGAGCGGTGTCACTCCACTCACGGCGTGTGTCAAAATTGGCCAGATGAGCGAAGAGCTCATTCAGGCCAATGGTGTCTGGTCTTGTGGAGAGGGAAGTCACAACAACAGCGTACTCACTCCCTAGCCCGGTGAGGATGTACGACACAACTTCTTCCACTTACAGCGGACGTCCAGCAGAAGCAAGTTGATCAGCTAAGCTTTTTACCTTTTGAAAGTAGGCCGTCATCGCCCTATCCTTCTTGAGGTTGGCGACTTGTAGACAGATCTGCATTGCTTTCCCTTTCGATTGCAAAGAGAACTTGTCTTCTAGGCCTTCCACACTTCTTCTGATGTGGAAGGAAGACCACCTAGCCGAGGATGCTCTCGGTCATTGATGAGAGCAATGCGCTCAACACCAATTGATCTTGTTGATACCACGACTTGAATGCTGCTGGATTGGAAACCTGACGAGCCACTCCATCAACAGTCTCGGTGAGGAAGCGATCTGGTTTTTGGATCGTGCCATCAACATAGCCGACCAGGTCTTTGCTGCGCAGATACTGTTAGAATATGCATATTCTCTGGTTAGCAAATGTACAGAGAATATTTACAAAGAATATGCATATTCTAACAGATACGACAACATCTCCGCCTTCCAAAGAACGTGATTCTTCTGGTGGAGTTCACCGTGATGACATGGCTGAAAGATGCTGGAGCCATGGTAGACGCACCCCCAGAGATGGCTGGAGCTACGCCATGGGAGCCTGATCTTGAGGTTGCCAAAGATGTATTGGATAAGGTCGACATGAGGTCACGGGCTCTGATACCATGCAAAAAGTGTTTAGGCTGCAGTAGAGAACCTCTAGGCTGTTGATATATGTAGAATTAGGAGAATAAACAGATTAATTTGCATTGCCTTTGGTAGGAGTATAAATAGTACATGAGATGGGCCGGGTCCCCCAAAGCCTAAGGCCCAATATACTCTAACACTCCCCCGCAGTCTGAACGGCACATAGGGCGTTCGAGACTGGTACAAGACAACCGCAAAGCACTCCCCCATGGTCAAAACAGAGTGACTAAGAAAATAAAACACAATCAAAATAAAACACAATCACTCCCCCGCAGTCTGAACAGTCGGTGCGTAGACATTCAGACTAGATCTGAACTCGAGGAAGATCGTGCTTGGTAGGCCCTTGGTGAAGATATCGGCGTACTGGGACGACGTGGGGACATGCATCAGGCCAACAGGCCTCGGCGACGCCGTTGGTAACCGCGCGTTACTCGGCCTCCGCGCTGGAACGGGAGACCGTGTGTTGTCGTTTGGACGATCAGGACACCAGGTTGTCGCCGAGGAAGACACCGTAGCCAGATGTGGACTGCCTGGTGTCTGGGCAGCCGGCCTAGTCAGCGTCGGTGTAGACCGTGAGGCTCGTAGAAGCGGAGCGACGAAGTGGAAGACCGAGCTCCACGGTGCTGCGCAAGTACCGCAGGATCCGCTTGAGAGCAGCGAAGTGAGGCTCCCGAGGGTCATGCATGAAAAGGCAAACCTGTTGGACTGCATAGGTAATGTCTGGACGGGTGAGCGTCAGGTACTGAAGAACGCCTGCCAAGCTACGATAGAGTGTCGCGTCGGCGACAGAGGGCCCTGCCGCTGATAGCTTGGAGCTTGTGTCGGCCGGAGTGGAGCAGGATTTGCAGTTGAGCATGCCTGCCCGATCCAAGATGTCGACGATGTACTGTCGCTGGGAGAGAAGGAAGCCATCGGACTGCGGAATCACCGAGACACCAAGGAAATGATGCAGAGGCCCAAGATCCTTAAGGGAGAACTCGTGCTCCAAAGCGGACACTGTGCGGCTCAGGAGATCATCCGAAGAGGCAGTCAGCACGATATCGTCGACGTAAAGCAGAAGATATGCACTCTCAGAACTCCGTCTGTAGATGAATAGTGATGTATCTGACTTGGTCTCTACAAATCCAAGGGAGCAGAGATGAGAGGCAATGGTGTTGTACCAAGCTCGAGGAGCCTGCTTGAGCCCGTATAGAGACTTGCGAAGGAGGCAGACATGGTCAGGGCAGCTGGGATCCACAAAACCTGACGGCTGAGCGTAGTAGACAGTCTCGTCGAGCAGTCCATGGAGGAAAGCGTTGTTCACATCAAGTTGACGGATGGACCAACCTCGGGAGATCGCTAGTGAAAGAACTGTCGAATGGTGGCTGGCTTGACCACAGGACTGAAAGTCTCACCAAAGTCCACTCCAGGGCGCTATGTGAAGCCTCGAAGAACCCAGCGAGCCTTGTACCGATCAAGAGTGCCATCCGCGTTGAGCTTGTATTTGAATATCCACTTACTGGTGACCACATTTGCCTCAGCTGGGCGCAGGACAAGATCCCACGTATTGTTGTCGCGGAGGGCCTCGAACTCCTTTGCCATAGCAGCCCGCCAATTGGGGTCGGCGAGAGCTGCGTGGTACGACGTGGGAGTAGGAGGAATTGTGGTGGGATTGAGGCAGAGAGCATCATAGCTCGAGTAGTCTCAAGCAGGTGGCGATGCTTGCGCTCGGCAACACCATTCTGTGCATGGGCATCAGTACACGAGTACTGAGGAAGAGTGTCCTGATCAACAAGGAACTGATGAAGAGCAATGGAGAGATACTCGCCAGCAGAATCAGCACGAAACACACGAATGGGTGAAGCAAACTGAGTGCGAACCATGGCCGCGAAAGCCTGATAGGCAGCCAACACCTGATCACGAGAATTGAGGAAGTAGATCCAGGTGAAACGAGAGAAATCATCAATAAAAATCACATACCATCGATTACTCCCTTTCGAAACGAAGGGAGCAGGTCGCCAAACATCAGAGTGAACCAAATTGAAAGGACGAGCCGATACAGAGTCACTAGTAGGGAAAGGCAACTGTAGCTGTTTGCCAAGCTTACAGCCCTGACAGGGGAGGGAGGTATCACGAGAAACCTCCCAAGAACACCACGACGCAAAAGAGAACACAATCTCGACTTAGACATATGACCTAACCGACGATGCCACTGAGCAAAACTGGCGGAAGTGGTGGTGGCGAACACAGTGGCATCAGAAGTGCTGATCGACTGGCTGGGGAAGGTGGCCGTGGAAGCGGAAGTGGAAGGAAGACGAAGCCAGTCGAGAGCCCACAACCTGGGGGAGTCATGGGTCATTGTACTGCGAGCCCACAACCTGGGAGAGCCAAGACCAACAAGGGTCCCTGTACTGCGAGCCTGGATAAAACAGAAGTCAGGCTCAAGAGTGATGCTAAAACCCATATCAGTGAGTTGACCAGCAGAAATCAATTGCATAGTAAGGCAAGGCACATGGGAAACATCTGGAACAAGAAAGGAAGAGGTGTGAAGGGTGCCCTTTCCAGCAACTGATAGAGGTGACCTATTAGCAGTCTTGACAAAAACAGGAGTGACAGGACACCGCAATGGGTGAAGATGAGTGGAATCATATGTCATATGGAAAGAAGCCCCAGAGTCAAGGTACCAAGTATCTGAATCAGCTGAGATACCTGAAGCAGCTGAGGGAGCCTGGTAAGTCGTGGCAGAGGACGCAGTGGGAGGTCGAGTGTCGAGGCGAAGCTCAAGACGCGCAAGACGATCAGTGAGAGCCTGAGCCCACACCGGAGCCTCAGGAGGAGCAGAGCCAGGAGTGCTCCTAGAGGTGGAGCTGCCAAAGGTGCCATTCTGCTTCTTGAGGCGCTTCCTGCACTGCTGAATGGTGTGACCTGTCTTCTTGCACTAGTTGCAGAAGGAGCGAGCGCCGAAGCCTCTAGTCTGAGTAGGAGCAGAAGTACCCCCCCCCCCCCGCGACCAAGCCGCCTGCTGGTGCGGGGAGAGTAGCAACAGGACCACCTGCTGGGGCTGGGAGCAACATCTGGGTCACCGGAACAGGTGTCGGTGTCGCCAAGGTGCCCAGCACGGTCGCAGGCGAGGAGAGGACACCCCGAAGACGAGTCTCCTTAGCACGAGCCTGAGTCAGAGCCTCCGTGAGCGACGGCAGCGGTGTGCGGGCCAGGAGCTGAGCCCGAAGCGACTCAAACTCCGGACGAAGGCGACTGAGGAACTGGAAGACTCGTGCACCGAGCCGATGATCCCGTAGACTAACGCATGTGGCGCAAGAGGGATCTGGGGACGGCTCCAGAGAATCCAGCTGACGGTAGACATCACAGAACCGTCTGTGAAAGTCGTCGACAGTAGAGTCCTGCTGCTGAAGAGTCTCAACCAGACGCAAGAGTGATGTGTAGAGCGCCTGGCTGCTCGGCTGGTACTGGGCCTGCACGTAGTCCCACATCAGACGAGCGGCTGCTAGAGGGACCACATCCAGGGCAAGATCCATGCGCATGCTGCCAACGAGAGTAGCAACAGCGCGAGCTTCAGAAGCACGCCAGTCCTCCAAGCAGTGAGCAGCAGCCGTGTACGCCTCAAGGGCTTGCTCGTAGAGCTCCTACTGAGGAACGGGTACCGGCTGACCATCGGCACCTGGCTGAGGCGGCACTGGGACAGCAGGAAGCGCCGGGGGCAGCGAGGCACCGGTGAGATGGCCCCAGAGGCGCTGGCTGTCTAGGCACACGCGAAGCAGTGTGGACCACTCGCGGAAGTTGGAGCCATCAAACTGGATCGGTGGGAGTACAACCGGGCCAAGCACACGAGAGGGAGCCGCCATGGTGGCGTGCTGGACCGAGCTTGACGAGCTGGAGCCTCAGGAGGTGGAGTCGTGGCCGAGCCGAGGCGAAGCGGCCAGGAGGCCGGCGAGTCCAAACTCCGGCGAGCCGTGATCGACGACGGCAAAGGCCATGTGCCGAGGCGGCAAGCTGCGGAGACGGCGACGGCGGCTGCTGAGGCGGCCGCCGGGCGACGGGCGCGGAGACGGCGACGGGCGACGGTCGCCGAGGCAGTCCGCGCGAGACGGCGAGAGGCGGCGGCGAGGGAGCAGGACAGGACCGCGACGCGTGGGGCGGGACGACGGCGGCGGCGGGTCGGACCCAGCGTGGGAGCACCAGCGAGGCCGGGAAGGTGCGTCGCGCGTGGGAGCACTCGCGAGGCAGGGAGAGGGAGGAAGAAGAGGAGGAGGCGCCGCCAGAGGGTTCCTCCGACGACGGCAGCGCCTCGCCGGCGGCGGCTGCAGGTGGTGGGGAGGGAAACCCTAACCCAAGACAACTGATACCATGTTAGGAGTGGTGAGAATTGCAGCTTGTATTCCAATGGGCCCTAAATGGGCTGTATAAGTACATGTACAAGAGAAGGAAAAATAAACAGAAAACCCCCGATACATGTGCTATTTTAACATCTGGATCCTCTGCAGGAAGTGGTGGAGGAGGTATTGGAGCGTGGGGTGGCCCAGCAGGGACACCGGTCAGTGAGGTCGACGCTGCCAACCCATGAGGCGAAGACGGACCAGCGCCCCGTGTGAGCCCATCCGGCTAGCCCAAGGACCCGTGCCAGCCCATCGTGGAGTGATGCGGGACGTGGGCGGTGCACTGCAAAAAAAGCCCAAAGCCGTCTTTGCCGTGCAGAGGGTCGAGAGAGCGGCTCCGGTGTCGCTCAGCGTGATGAAGGGAAGACGACCAGCCGTAGGGCGAGGAAGGGGCCGACTGACGCCGGCCACCAGGCGAGGCCATGCCCGGCGCTGGAGAAGAGGGGCGGTACGCCGCCGTGGGAGCCGCCAGCGTCGTGGAGCGGCGGCGGTGGCGGGCGGAGATCCAGAGAGGGGCGCCGGAGAGGGAGGCCGGCGTGGGGATGGGACCGAATCCGAGGGTCGCCGAGGGAAGGGGGCCGGATGGCGGCGCCATCGGGGGCACGTTAGCGGTGTGGAAGACCAGGGAGGCGCCGGGAAAACCGAGGGCAGCCTGGAGCTCGGGAGGAAATTGAGCCAGGGCGGTGACGACGGCGTCCCTGGCGGCGGCAGCGACCAGAGCCTCGACGGTCGCGATGACGTCGCCGTTGATCGCGCCGACATCCGTGGAGGGAGGATGTACGGGGAGGGGAGGCGCGGTGGAGGTGATAGCCACGGTCGAGGAAGAAGTGGACGCCGGGGCACTCGACATGGCGGCGGAGGAGTCGGTCGCCATGGGAAGCCGTCGGCGGCGCAGCGAAAGGGGAGAGGTAACCCTAACATAGGCTCTGATACCATGTAGAATTAGGAGAATAAACAGATTAATTTGCATTGCCTTTGGTAGGAGTATAAATAGTACATGAGATGGGCCGGGTCCCCCAAAGCGGGTCCCCCAAAGCCCAAGGCCCAATATACTCTAACAATATATAATCGGCTTACAAAGAGTACAACTGATTCCTACTCCGATGGAGAGGAGATATACATCATATTACACTATACAACTAACTAGCGACAATAGATGACGCGGTACAGTGCATCATAGTTAATTCGGCAACAGCGCAACAGCACAACACGACTAACATTTGATATTATCTATTTTAACAGTGCCGACAAGGATTCATGTCTCTTTTGTATACTAGGCGAAAAAATTGTGTCCTGTGGGTAAATTCGTGTAATGTAACAATAATGATGATCTTCTGTTGCCTTGCTGTAGTCTTCACCGTCTTCGCAGGAGGAAAAGCGGTGGGTGCTTTCAGATTTTGACATTGGAAAACCCCTCGGCAGGGGCAAGTTTGGTCATGTTTACTTGGCCAGAGAAAAGAGGGTAAGTAAGATGATTTTAAGTTTTTTTTTTCTATCATCCGCCGGTATAGATTATCATGTTCATTATTCTATATTTGCCCCCTTTGCCAATATACTAGACACTTAATTCATTATGATAACTTCAGTAAAGGATTTTATGTAGTGCCACTGTTGGGATCTGATTAGCTCAGTATCACAATGTGTTCAATGTCTTCCACTGTATTTCATGGTGTAATTAGTGCTCTGATCTACTTGCTCCAAGACTATGCATAGTATTGAAATGTATTGCCGCTCTATTATATCCTTTTAGGTTTGAAGTAAGCACACGCTTATCTACATGTATATGTAATTCCATCTGATTTTGAAAAGCTTAAAAAATTCAGCAATAGAAGTGTTACAGGTTAAATGAACTTACTTTTGAGTTTAGTTCGTGGACGTATGGATTTCTTGTGGAAATTTTGATGCTATATTGTGAATAGTAAGGTACAAGGTCAGTGAACATTTTCCATACTACAGAAGTGCTATTCCATTATAACGTGCTAAATATACTCTTAAAGATGGCAGGAACGCTGTATCACCGAACCCTTATGCACATTCATATGACCCTGTATGAATCATAGTATACATGTCGAAGCTCAAATGTGAAAACTCTTTGATGCTGTCTGAAATTGTTAATGCTTGTAACCTAAAAAATGTATGTTTCAGAATGCCTGTCCATTTCTGCCTTAGTTATCATTCCAGTTACGATTTAAGACACATTTTCTTGCAATGAACACAGAGCAATCATATTGTGGCTTTGAAAGTTCTTTTCAAGAGCCAACTGAAGCAATCCCTGGTGGAGCATCAGCTGCGGCGTGAAGTGGAGATACAGAGTCATCTCCGGCACCCCAATATTCTACGCTTATATGGCTACTTCTATGACCAGGTCCGGACAGACATATCACTAATACATAGAATTATTATTTCTTCATTGTGTCCTGTCATTTGGACGTCATTTTTCTGTCATACGGCTTCTGCAGACCCGTGTTTACCTCATCTTGGAGTACGCGGCAAACGGTGAACTTTACAAGGAGTTGCAGAGGTGCAAGCATTTCTCTGAAAGACGCTCAGCAACTGTAAGTAGATGCTCTGTTCATATATTTCAAAACTTATCTTCTGCCTCTTTATACTCAGAAAATAGCAATTGAGATTGCCCTGTGTTTTAGTACATTGCATCATTGGCACGTGCTATCATCTACCTTCACGGGAAACATGTCATCCATAGAGACATTAAACCAGAAAATCTTCTAATGGGACCGCAGGTACTTGCATTATTTTGCTATGGCCTTAGTCGATTGGGTTATTTGTATACATGCCACTACGTGGCAGAGGGGCCGTTTCCGAGATATGTCATTATAAAACTAATTATCTGTCCATTCCACTACAAAGCGGCAATCCTCCTATATATATGCCATTATTTTTTTTAGCTAAAGGGCAGGGGCTCTGCCATTTTATTAAGGAGGGGAGAGCTGTACAAAAATACGGAGGAACAAGAGGAAGGAAGGAGGAAAAACTAGTCAGACAGAGAAAAGGACGAGGAGGCTGCGGTCCAGTCTGCAATCCCCTCCTTAATGAGATCAACCACGTGACCCGAAGGAAGGGACTGGCCTTGAAAAATTCTTCTGTTGTGTTTCTTCCAAATCTCCTAAGTGGAATGGATGATCAGGCCGTTGAGAGTCTTCAAAGTGTCCCTCGGGACCCCTGCTAGGCGGGCAATCCACCATCTACAAAAGGTGGAGGGTCTCGGAGGGTAGGGCCTGTGGGGGAGAATCTCTTGGCAAATGGATATGGCGAAGGGGTAGGAGCCCCACAGGTGGTCAACCAATTCTAGAGGCCCATTGCAGAAGGCGCAAGTTGCGTGATGCGGCCATCCCTTTTTTGCAAGCAGGTCTGTCGTTACACTTGTTGGGTGCCTGGGCAGACTAGATAGCAGTCGCGAGAGGTTGCACCGTACTGCCTTGCAGCTGAAGGAAGTAAGCTGACTTTGTGGAGAAGCAGCCGTCGGAGGAGAAGCACCAGCGAACAACGTCCGAGGAGTCAGAGATAGTGATGTGTCGGATCTTGCTCCAAAGCAAGATGCATTCCCGCAAGAGCACGACGGAAGAGATGGGACTGGAGTGGAGAATCCATTGGTGGGAGGGAAGAAGCTGCGCCACTGAGCTCTTACGACGCCTGGCTTGGTAGAAGAGGCTGGGGGGATATGGGTAGGGGCGGAACCTGAAACCCAGCGATCGCACCAGAAGGACGTATCCACTCCATTGCCTATTCTGACCTCTGTGGCTGTCCTAAAGAGGGCCATCTCAGATGCTGTCATCTGCAGCTCAGAGCCAAGCCAGGGCTTGGAGGGGTCGGTGCGGCTCAACCAAAGCCAATGCAAAGGTCTAGGTCTAGGTCGAGGACATTCAGCCCCCTAAGGCTGACTGCTGGCAGACCGTTTTCCAATTGACGAGAGCGTAGCCGGAAGCGGAACCCTCATCACCTTTCCAGAGGAATGATCTTCTGATCTTGTCAATCTCCCCTATCATCCACCTCGGAAGATGAAAGACCATGGCGAAATACATCGGAAGAGCAGAGAGGACCGCCCTTGCTAAGGTCAAACATCCTGCCTTGGAGAGGAGGTGGCCATTCCAAGAGGGGAGTCTGGCACGAATCTTTTGGATGAGGGGAAGAAAATGGGTCCGACCCAGACGCTTACAGTGAAGACGGAGGTCCAGGTATTTGCAGGGGAAGTCGGTTCTGAAACCCAGGAATATATATGCCATTGTGAAAAAATTAAGATCAAAGTACCCCCTACCCCCTTCTTCTTCTTCCTCTTCTCCCCCTTGTATTTCCTTTCTTCCTCCACGCTGGCAATGGTGACTGCAATTACGGTGACCCCCTAGCTCGCGCTGCCGCCAACCTCCTTGCGGGAACTCGCGCCGTCGTCACCACTGTGAAAAGCTCGCTGCTGGAAACCCTGGAGTTAGGGGAACACGCCATGGGAGACCCAAGAGGCCGCGGTGTCCAATGCCGACGATGGCGCGTACGCCGACTGGATCGTCACCCAGATCCAGCCACCATCGCCTCCTCCTCCACGCCCCGGTTGTAGATCCGGCGCCGCGCAATGGAGAAGCGGGCTCGGGCGTGGGGCTCGCCGGACTAGAGGTTGTGGGCTCGAGGGTGGTGTGGCGTGGCATGGAGGCCGAAGACTGCAGCGGCCTATTTGACAGTGGCGTGGCCCGGAGCTTGCCGGAGATGCCATGTGAGGAGGAAGGGGAGAGGAGGAGATGGCGCGGAGAATTTCACCGTGGAGGAGCTCCTGTGGAAGCCCTGTCGCCGAAGGAGGAGGGCAAGAGGGAGAAAGCTTGCATCGGAGATGGGGAAGAAGGGAAAGAGAAGGGGAGCTGGAAGAAGGAGAGAGGGGTATTATGGCCTAAAATTTTTCGTAATGGCATACGTGGAAAAATTAAGACTTTATAATGGTACGAGCCGAATAAACTGTTTTATAATGGCAAATCTCAGAAGTCACCCCTTAATTGATTTGGGGCTGTATTTTTCTGGTATTTACATAGATATATGCTTCTATGAACAATAGGGTGAGCTCAAAATTGCAGACTTTGGTTGGTCTGTCCACACCTTCAATCGAAGGAGGACCATGTGTGGAACATTAGATTATCTGCCTCCTGAAATGGGTACATTGTTTTCCTTTTACTTCCATGTCACAATTGATTTATGTGGTGCCACAACCGCTTTAATTTTATAGTGTCTAGCTGCTTTCCTTTGCTATAAGCATGTTGCATTTTCTGCAGTGGAGAAGTCAGAGCATGATTACCATGTCGACATATGGAGCTTGGGGATCTTGTGTTATGAGTTCCTTTATGGGGTCCCACCATTTGAAGCAAAAGAATATTCAGAAACATATCGAAGGTAAAACTCATAATGAATTCCGGGATGCAATGATTTGGGTTGTTCTATGTACATGTATGTCTCTTGATTCAATGGTTCCTTGTGAATCTCACCTGCCTCACTCATTTTGGATGTTGTTTTATGTAACATATCTTCTGCCTTAAGTTATACCCTGTGCTAGCCATTGTCATTTTTTCAGCTACCTTATCACATGTTTTCTTATTGTGAAGCAGCCCTTTAAGCTATGCATGGTGTTTTTATAGGAGAGGGAAACGCCGCATTGACCACCACAAGATTATTTATGTAGTTCTTCACTAATTGAGCTTATTTCCATCACTAATTGATTGATATGTGATGATATATTATTCATGATCGAAAGACTACAACTAGTTTCACTTGTATGCAATTGCACTTAGCTAGTTAGTTCTCAATATCTCGTTTTAGCTTCTTGTTAGTTATTTGTAAGATACTGTTTTTTCTAAACTGTCAATATCGACTTTCAGGATCATGAAAGTTGATTTGAAGTTTCCCGCAAAACCATTTGTTTCTCCTTTGGCCAAGGACCTTATTTCACAGGTAAGAGTTTCCTGTGATTTCCTCAACAGAAATGGTTACCAGGTATATATATCCTTTGATTAACCTCACAAGTATTTTGGTCTGCAGATGCTTGTGAAGAATTCGGTGCACCGTCTCCCCCTTCACAAGCTCCTTGAGCACCCCTGGATTGTTCAAAATGCTGACCCGTCTGGCGTGTACAGAGGGTAGGGGGTGGGGGGCTTCGAGCTTCATTCTTTCCACCGTTGTTGCGGCATCTGTATGTTCATCCTGCCCAAACCTGTCGTATCTGCTCAATTTTTAGTTCACCTTTGCCCAATGAAAATTTGAAGCTACATGTGTATGTGTTGTGAACTTGTGATACCTTGGGGGCTGTGGCCTGTGCGCAATGCCCTGTCCTAATTGTATTTTCTTATTGGATGACCATCCCATCTTATTGGTCTATATATGATATTAGGCCATGTATTCAAGTATATTCGTGAAAATGTGAAATTTGCTTAGTGCTGCTTATTCCTTATCCTAGCAGAGCATCAAAGTTCACATGAACCTTAGAACATGTCAAAAAATCGTAATTTTTTTTTATGTATTGAAACATTTGAAACATGTGTTTTGCGCCCTTCTGAAATTACACTGCAAAACATTTTTTTTACCTGCTGAAACTGGCATCCAAGTTTTTCCAACATTTCTATTTTATTTATTGAAATTGAAATATATATTTTGCCTTTTGAAATATTTGGTTTTACCTGCTGAAATAAGCATATTATTTTTCTATTAAAATATGTGTTCTGTAATTATAAAACATTGGGTTCTGTCAAGTGAAACATCTTTTAATAAACTATCGAAATGTTGCAACATCTGTTTGTACTTCTAAAGCATTTCATTCTTCCTAGTGAAACATTTGGTTTAGCCTACTAAAACAAGTGTCCGATTTTTTTTCGTACGATCAGATGTTTGATTTGTAGTCCATCCCTTATTTAAAATAAGTGGCAACATTTGGAAACTCAACAAGTACAATATTGATGTTGCAATGGTAAGAAAACAAGAAAATCTCATTACCAGAGCATCGCCATCAACTCTTTGACACCCAAAATTGAGCTCACTACAAAGCATTATTATTATAGCACCCTTACCATATTATACAAATAATCTAACATAGTAATTCCTCTACAATACCAAATTAAAAAGCAAAAGCAAAAGAGGAGGTAATAAAGAAGAGCTATATTCTCATACTGCTGCCGTTGACCCATTGCATTTGGGCGTGCTCTTCGCCGGTGACGGCGAGCCCTCGTCTTCGAGGAGCTGCGTGTGGTGCAGGTGATGGTGGTCATCGTCGTCGTGCTTCAGGTGCTCGACGTCCTCGTGGCTCAGGAAGCAGGGCTGGTTCGTCGAGCACAGCACCCTCGCCCACATCCTGTCAGTGATCACCACTCTGTTCTGCTTCTCGGTGATTCTCTGCACAGATCATCAAGTCGAAACTCTCGTCAACAAGTGATCGAACAATGGGGGGGTTGAGCTGAACAGAGGCTGGCCATGGCGGCCTGACATACGTAGAACGGAATGTAGGCGTGCCTGCCGTTCACCGGAGCGACGGTGAAGCCGGTGTACCCGGCCATGGCGCCATGGAGGGCGCTGTGCGCGAGCAGAGTGCAGTAGACGTTGTCGGACGCATTAGATCTGACGGCGCGGATCATGTACGTGGGGTCGATGTACTTGAGGGTTATGGGGAAGCTGGGCTTTTTCTTGAAATGATCCTGCATGACAGAAGAGCTGTTGATTCAGAGCGGATCAGGGCACCTTATAGTTCTTTCCAGGCCTCAACTTCAAGTAGTAGATAAGTGAAAAAACAAGTCATGTATGATGTTTCAAATCATAGGATGACCTTTTTATACGGAAAAAGGATTGTAGAATTACTTAAGTTTACTTTTTTTTTCTGCAGCAAAGAAACCCGCTTAGATTAAAAGTATTGCAACTGGGGAGTTATCCGTTCAAATACTAAAAAAAATTATTTGTCCCCACATTGATAAGGAAATGGAAGTTTAGACCAGAAACTTGACCTTGATCTTCTGGGAGAGCCAAAGGCCAACATCCAGAAGCAGCTTATTTCCAGAAGCATCCTGAGTGTCCACAAAATTCATGCTTTTCGCAATGAGATCTTGGCCGGCACCCTCAGCCACGACAATGACCATATGGCCATTGTCTTTGAGCCGTTTTTCAATGAACTCAAGAAGTCCTCCCTTTCCTTCTAAAAAGAATGGTGACTCTGGAATCAAGCAACAATCCTGAAATAGGAAACAGAAAGAAGTGATCACTAATTTGGTTCAATTAAAATTATATTGTTTAATAGTATAAATAACCAACAGATTGATAAGAACATACAACGTCGCGACTGGCCAGAGTAGCATACATTGCAATAAACCCTGCATCAGTAGAATTCAGAGCCCTTTAGTTATTCAGAATCACAATCCTACAACATATGCAGGATCGGGTATTAAAATCATTACAAGATGCAACTGCGAGTTCGTAATATGGTGAGGCATACCGCTGTTACGGCCCATTAGCTTCACAACACCAATTCCATTCTCTGCACTCTCAGCTTCAACATGAGCAGCATTGATAGCCCTTTGAGCCTCCTCCACGGCAGTATCAAACCCAAACGACTTGTCGATCACCTGAGTGAATGATTAACATCTAAGTTACAGCCATAAATGAAAAAAAAAATGTTGTTGCATACAAATGCAGGGGTTCTGGAATGAGGAAAGTACCGCAATGTCATTATCTATGGTCTTTGGGACACCCACTACTGAACATTTGAAGCCCCGTCTACGGACTTCCTGAAAGAAGTTTGAGCAGTTTTATGTAAAACATCGTATTGCGACTGAATCAGAAGAACTTCCTGAAGAATCAACAATTGTTACCTCATAAATGACAAAAGCACCTTTCTGTGTACCATCACCTCCAATAATATAAACCTGGTTAATACCACGGTCCTGAAGACTATCAACAATTTTGGAAGTGTCATGTCCTCCCCTTGATGTTCCAAGAACGGTCCCACCCCTCTTGTGGATGTTGTTCACTGATTTCGGCGTTAACGGGATGGTGTTTCGGGAATAAAAACCCTTATATCCACACTACAAATTGCACACCCAGAGTTAGATTCAAGAATTAGAAAATAGAAATAGAACGATCATAATAGTCGGAAAATATTATTATTTTCATAGCATACAACACTATAACAGCATCATGCTTCTAGGTGCCAAATAAAAATTCTTATTTTTTGTCACCATCAATATTGTGTTCTCAGGCAGTTCTGTACTTAAAAAAAGGTAAGATGCCAAAATCAGTTCAAACTCAACTATCTAACTTTCATATGCTAAAATCAGTTAAAACTTAACTAGCTAATTCGAACATTGCAATTTACACAGGCCAAACAAGATGAGCACCCCAAAAGCCCTTACCTCGATGCCAACGACGCTGGTGACGCCATACATATCGTACAAACCGCACACAAGCTCGCGGATCACCGTGTTGAGACCAGGGCAGAGGCCGCCGCAGGTGACGATGGCCGCCTTCACCTCATCGGACTGGAAGTACACCCTCTGCCGCGGCCCGGCGCGCCGGAAATGGGTGCCTCTCGCGCTTGTCTTGTGAACAACAATCTGCAAGCATCAATATCACAATCCAAGGAGTTAGCCCAAGAGAAAGAATCACTCTGCAACGCCTTGCCCATTCTGTTTTGCCCCCCAAAGTCCAAAGCAAAGCGAGAGGCCTCACCTTCTTTGTGACGGTGTCGTCAGTGTTGACGAAGTACTGCCTGCGTGAACACGTGGTGGGAAGAAATGTTAGCTTTGGAACATGTGTGTTCGGAATTTTGGGCTGTTGATGAATTCTATGGAAATTTTGAATTGCTAGCAGGAGACGAGGAGAGTTTCATACTTGACAACTGAATAGGCCGGATTATCTTGGAGAGGATTCGGGTAGGTCTGCAGATCAACAACAGCATCAGCAAATGAATAGTAGTTGCTTCCAAAAAAATGGGGGCATGAAGGATAGTAGTAGTTTGCAATATCATCGCCTATGGAAATAAAAATTTTGCCAGTTTTTTAGGCTGATTTCCGGCCCCGTGCTTCAAAAACTTTGTCGGCCATACTCTGAACCCAAACTAGAAGTCTAGAACTGATATTCTGAATCAAAACGGACCAAAAGGACCCCCAAAACAGTAGAAAAAATCCCATCTTTTACCAGCAAATTTATTAAAGAACTGGGCCACGAAAAGCCAAGAACTTTCCGCTCCACGGCGACAACTAACCATCGGAAGAACACGGGGACTCGCGCACGCACCGGGAGCTCGGGCAGGTAGTCCGTGAGGTGGGGCACGTCCTCGAGCACGTACCCCGCGTCGCCGCGCACGAGCTTCTTCTTCACCGCCGGCACGGGCGCCTTGGCGGCGGCGGGGTCCTTCAGCTCGAGGAGCTTCTTCTTCTCCGGCGCCGGCGCCAGCACCGGGGCGGGAGCGACGCCGACGGCTTCCATGGCAGGGGCCGCGCGCTTGCACGTCGGTGAACACGCGGCGATAATCACTTAGAACAAGAAAAGTTTAGCCGTGATGCTAACCAAATTTGCGAGTGTTCTTCTTTGGGGAGGACACGGGTGCTTATTTATTGGATTAGCGTCGCGTGCCACGCCGTCAAGCGCTGGCGCCGGCGTTTGACGACGGCGGCGTGGGGGTAGAAGAACCGTAGAAGAGGAGAGGAGAGAGGGAAGGGTCGTGTCGTGGCCTCGGGGATTCCTAAAGAGAGGCTGGGGTTTCGGTTAATTCACGGTTCTGCCACTGTATGGTTTGGAAGACAAGAAAGATGTCTCATTAGCACTGGGTGGAATACTCGAGGAGGCATGTACTTGGCGACTTGGCGTGTTGCACATTTCGGAGAGAGAAAACGAGCCGCGCAGCTCGGCTCGGCCTTCCGTAGGGCTTGAGCCGGCTCGCAAGGCCTGTGAGCTCGGAGGAAAAAGAGCAAGGCAGTGACGAGCAGCGGACGCAGGCAAAAATGATAGCAGGGGTTGAAGTTTATTTTAACACCTAAGTTTAAAGTTTAGCTCTTTCTTCCCTTCTATTTTATACTAAAAATTATAGGTGGGTCTATGGTGAGGCTCCACTGTCATAGACAGCGTAGGTGGGGCTCGAGCCCCACCTGATCCGGTGCTGGGTCCGCCCCTGATGACGAGTTAGAAAAGAGGACAATGTCAATGCCATTGGATAGAGAGAAGAGGAAGACGTAGGAGGTCGCTAGGGCTAGATATACTCTTGGCACCACCACGACTAGCTGCCAATTGTTGTGATATGAGCTCAATGTCTTCACCACCCCTCGTATCATGTGCAAAGAGAAGGGAGGAGAGAGAGACGCTACAAGAATGTTTTCCATCACTTAGAGCATCTATATCAGCTCCTCCATCCCTCTATCATTTTCTCTAAATTTCCTTCACAATTTACACTACACTATAAAAGATTATTTCTCTGCATCAGCTACTCAATCCAAAACTACAGTGTTTTTTAGTAACTATTGCGGATGCTTTTATGCCGACTAGCCCGCACTCGCATGGGGATGGTTGAGGTGAGGGAGAGAAGGTAGGCTTGCAATTTAAGATATTCGGGATCAAACTATGGGTTAACAAATAAAATTTGTTGAAGGCAACATATCACGTGCAATTATTGTGCAACCAAAACTAACAAAAGTTATGAAAAAATTCAAAAACTTTTATAGATGTATGTTGAACTTATTGTATAAAATTACAAGTTCAAATTGATCCTATATTAAAAGTTACAAAATAGAAAAAATCTTATCAATTTTTAAGCCTTTAAATTTGTATTTTTGTAACTTTTAATATAGAATGAATTTTATCTTAAAACTTCATATATAGATGGAGTAAATAATGAAGTACATCATATTTTTTTTCAATTTTCCACAACATTTACTAGTTTGGTTGTAAGATGATTGCACCAGAAATTGATTGCACAAATATGTCCCGTACATGTACATGTAGCCAATTCCGTCCGTTTCATAGAGCAGGGGCATAATTGGAAACCTCCGCAGGACTGACCCGGGCCAGGTGGCCAACGGTGACGCACACTCTCCCCGTGGGACCCACACTGCACCGACTATCGAATTGGAAAGTCAAGGGCAAAAGAGTCCTTACGAAACTACAGGGACATCACCCGTAATTTCTACGTTCACTTCGGAGCCATTAAACCATGCATGACGTGTGTCAACCTAAAAAACATCAACATACAACAGTGAGAAGGAAGAAAGAAAGAAGGAAAAAAAAAAGGATGGTCAAAAAATCAAAATAAATGGTGGTGCACGGGATTCATCGAGTACCCCTTGAAAAAGAAAGAGAGAGGCGTAGAAAACAAAGAGAAAAGACAGGAAGAAATGCTAGTTTCTAGATCAAAAGGAAAAAATGTCCTAAAAAAGTAAAAAAGTGTTGTTTTTAGGTCAAAAGAAATGCTTAATAAAGTTTCTAGAGCATGATAATGCTAATGTGATTTCTAGAGTTTCTAGATCAAAGGAAATGTGACGGTGCAAACAGGGACAGTGCAAGGGCATGCAGCTGCAACAACTACGACCATTTCTTTTTCTTCCCGCTTTATGATCTGGGTCTTCTGCTCCATTCGTTCAGATGATTTCGACCTTCCGGATCAACCACCCACTTTAATTTGCATGTGTGTGCATAAGCTGTAATGATTTCGGTTTATGTGGCTGATTTGGGTATTGTATTATCGATTTAATGTATTGCCTAGTTTTAATTTTAGTACGTGATCGAATGGATGGGCATGAATATATATAAGAAGAGATCATGATACCATATTAGCTATTGCTTTCCAACATGACACGTACCATGCGGCGTGCTCATGGGCGTCACTGAACAAAGGCTGACCACACATAATAATGCAGTTTTCTTCTTTTCCTCTCACGCAGTTTCTTTCTTTAATTTAAGATAAACAGCTGCTCTTCTGAAATACTATAAAAAGGCAATCGTCGACCAAAAAACTGTGGATAGCTAGTAGCTCTTGTGCTCCAAGACCTGAGGAGGATATATAAACTAGCTAGGAATGGCTCTCCATAGTTTTCTAGGAGTACGTACGTACTTATGTATGCGACATGGAAAGGGGTAACTTTAATCAAGAACTAATAATATGATTTGGTTTGAAAATGCAGACATAAATGGGAACGCTTAATTAGGATCGAGTAGACGAACATTTGGTCCTAGTTAATCAATACTCGTTGCCCAATGAGGTCGTTGCCCTTTCCCCAATCCACGCACATCAAGCAACCCGGTTTTGAACGCTGGCATGCCGGATGCCAGAACAGCTAGCTACGCCTTGAGCACCAAGGCAGGCAAACACACCAGTACCCATGCTACTTTCTCCATGCATATTGCCTATATATGATGCACAAATATCTTTCCTTATTTTTCTCTATTAATTACTCATCTTTTGGTTAACAGCTTATGATTAATTTATGATTGTTTCTTAAATCTTCTGCCGGCCCTAGACTTTTTCTCAAAACTCTCAAATCCAAATCAAACCAAACGGTTCGAATTCTTAAAGCTGTACGGTTAACAGTTCAAGTTCAATCACTTTCATACCAAAGGGGCGAGCTTAAGCCGGGCCGGATAACTCTTGTTGTCTCGAGCCGGCAACACAGATACCAGCCACCGCGACCGGCCAGTAGGCTCATTTTCTCGACCGTTCGATGGAGGCCGTCAAGCTAGTTTGTGTCAACGGCTATGTTGTCGAGACTAGACAACTTTTTCAATGGAGCTGTCACATGGCTCGCCTCCCGCCTGGCGCCACCGCAGCCATCGGATCGCGCAAGCCAGTCAGATCCGGCCGTCCGTTTCGTTTTTACGTATAAAACGTTTTCTTCCCCGCAGATGGCAGGCACGCGGATCGTTTACTCACTTGGTTAACTCCGCCGGTGCTACACTGGAGCTCCGGTTCGATTCGCGGGCTCATGAGCGTAGCATGCATTTTTCCCGTCGCCGGCCTTGTATGCTATAGCTATCTTTTTCATTGGCCGGCCATTTCATGCTTGCGATATTTTGCCCAAGCTACCGCCGGCTGCTCAGTCTTTGGACTTCATGGCAGCGCGCAGCGCGTACGCAGCTAGTAAATAACATAATTGGCTATTTATAGTAGCTCAAAAAATTCTAGAAAAGCTAAAAGGAATACTTTAGTGTGCTAGGATCATGGAAATGTTTTATTTTTTGAAGCTTTATTCTTTCGAATTTAGTTTATAAAACTAATTCAACAATTTATTCTTTAATATTTTTTTCAAACTTTCTAGTTTGGATTTTTTTAAAAAGAAATACATGATCCTATTCTAGCTCAACAAAATAATCGTGAGTGCTTTATAGGAACTTTGAAGCGTTAAAATAACTAATTAGCTACATACACAAGCGGAGAGGGTTATTAAATAGCCGGTCGTGTCGTTTGATTGTCGAATTAACTTTTTTGCACAGCTGAGAAGCGTAACACGAACCTATTCCTCTAAATCGTACGTGTACGTGGTTGAATAATGGAGTTGAATATAACACGGAGCAGCCTGCAACACACATCCACATGATCGATTCGACACGTCCGGCCGCCCGACCGACCATGGCCTTTTCCTTTCCTTCCGTGGAGTCCATGTGAGGCGTAGGAGGAGCTGAAAGCTAGCTTTGTTTACTAAAGACTATGTGCGATCCGCCTTGGCTTCCTCAGCCACTCGTCAATTTCTTTTCATATATCTTATTGTAATCTTGTTCGTGATGCTTGCTTGCCATGGTCAGCATCAGGCGCCGTAGCTAGCTAGCTACTAGATTATAAGGGTCAAAACCAGGGGGCCGTGCCCTGATAACCTCTCACTCGGTTTGGTGATAAGCAGTTTATAGTCTCATTGGCAGGTAGCAGATAGGTTACCACAGGTTTTCTTTGGGAGCATGATTCCCTGGGAGATTAATCCCTCCGGCCACCACCGGCTATAGCTGATCCTGATTTGATGTTTGGTTGACAGAAATGCTAAAGAGAATGGGATTCTGAGTAAGACGGGTTAATTTGTTAGTAATTTGGGCATATTAAGATTCTTAGTTTTTAGTTTACCTTTTTGGTTGGTTCATGGCCCCAAAACTGAGCATCTCTCGTACCATCTAGTAAACATATAGGAGTAATTTTCTTGGCTCCTTGTCAAAAAAATAATAATCTTCCTAGCGGTCCAATTTCGTAAAAGAAAACTACCTTAACCGACTTAACCTGAGGTAAAAGTGTTTTGCATACAACATAGTGAACTTTTTTGGGGTAGTGGTTGAACAATAGCATGTTTGGTTTGATGTATCACGCCTAGCCTGACTCGTCGCATGTAGAAAGTGATGTCTTGTTTGGTTGTCTTGTCATCGTCAATCTGCCCAATCGCATGCCAAAAAACTGTATTGTCATGGCTTGGTGGAAACATGGGATTCGACCATTTTCATGGAGCCAAGCTCACGCAAGCTCATGCGCATGTAGGAAGGAGGAGCGAAATCTCTGGTGGCGTCGACTAGAGGGCATGTCAGACGACCACGACGGAGGTTAGGAGTGGTGATGTTGTGCAGAGCTAAGGGTATTCAAATCCGTCGAACGACCACGACAGAGGTTAGGAGTGGTGATGTCGCGCAGAGCTAGGGGTATTTGGATCCGTCACTGCCATGGCCAAATCCAAACTGCTCCATTGGATCCACTGTAGCCATGGCCAAATTTGCTCTACGCAGCAATTATGATGCACCGGAAGGCCATGACGACACACCGGCGTTGTAGCACAACTGTTGGCGACTACAAAACTATCAAGCTTAAACAAAAAGCTGTCGAGAGTGATTACTCTCGATGGCTAGCCATAGAGAAACGATCGTCGAGTTAGGTCCATCTAGAGAGAGAGGTTCTCTCGGTAAAAATTACACGTCTTCAGAGGGAATAAAATTATAACGAGTATCACCTCCAAAAAACTTGGCGTCCATTCCCTGCTCTTAGATGCTCATGAAAACGACATTGAGTGGAATTAAGAAATTAGTAACTTCTACGTATGAAAAAAAAAAGAAAAAAGAATTGCTACCTAGTGGCAAAGTCGGGCTTTGCCAACGTACTCTTTCGCTTACCTTGTCCACTGGAGAACAAAAGGATTATCCAAACATGCACGCAATTAAGTACCAACTAATGGAAATGGAAATCAAATTTAATTAAACATATAAATAATGTCAAGTTAAACAGCCGTGTAAAGAATTTGACCTAGTATGGTATCAACAAATCCTCAAGAGATCATGGATTTGTAAGAAATATTCCAATAAATATAATCCTATATAGCTTCTTGGAAAACATCCCAAACTATAGCTGTCCATTGCTCAAGCTAACCTTATTGTATATAGTTGTTAGCTTAAAACCGGATCCTTATCACCGATTTGCTTCAGCGACGCTAGTGGTCAAACAACTATTTCTATTTATTTTGCTTGAGAAATCTTGAATCCCCGCGTATATTCCTTGAGTGTAGCTTTAAATTAGCTATTTGGCATGATGTACCGAGCTGGTTGCACCTTCCAACTCCCGATCCTTTGGTGGTTCCATGACAACATTCTTCTTTGCATCCCTCGCTCTCGCCAAAGCAGTGCTGACATTGCGTGATACATATATTGTTTTGAGGGATTTGGAATGAGCGTAGTGTTGTACCATAGGGTTGGAAGTGCCCATCTTTTAGGAGGTCCAGGGCTTGGGCTGAAATCATGTAGGTCACATGTATAAGGAGGCCGCGACCTGATATGTACACAGCCTATAAGACATACGGCCCTGTAATAGCCATTGGGCCATCCTCCAGGCCCAACCCACCCGGTGATATAAAGGCAATGGGGGGGCTTGTGTCGACGGTTTCTCTAGGAAAAACCTAGCCGCCGCTGCTCCCATACTCACCCCCAGCCGCCGCCCATCTCCTCCTGCCCTCCTTGTCGTCCCCGCCGCCATCTCCGCCTAGCGCCGCCGCCATTCCCGGCCGTCGCCTCGCCACTGCTGCCATTGCCGCCCCCATGCCAGCGCCTCTGCCGTTGCTCAGCGCCGCCGTCGCTGTCGACGCCAGGCTCGCTGACCGTGGTCGCCGCCGCCGCCGTCCCGTGGCTGCGCCATTGCCTCGTCTCCGTCTTCGTCCGCCGCCTTGTGGTCTCCGCCGCCGCCATCGAGAGCCACACCGCCACCTCTTACCCTCTCTCTTGAGGTAAAACCCTTCTATGGCTTGGTTGTGAAGGGAATTAGGAAAGGCAGGAGAATTAGAAGTGAGGAGGATTAGGGGAAAATGGGAGGAGGAAGAAGCCAGGGAAGCATGTGAGAAGGGGAAAGTGTAGTGCTAGCCATAGAAGAGGAGGGGAAGAGGAGAGAAGATGATACCATGTTGGTATTTGGATTTTTTTGTAGCTAATTCAGATTAGTTGCTAGCCATGAATATTGACTGAATTCTTGTAGACTTAATTCGATTTGATTAGTAGACGACCAGTTTTGTGGATTAGCAAGTTTTACCTGTTAGGACCGAAGTCGTAATAGGTCTAATGTCTGTGCCGTAGGTTAAGGGGTGATTTAGGA
Source organism: Raddia guianensis (assembly GCA_036346415.1). Lineage (NCBI taxonomy): Eukaryota > Viridiplantae > Streptophyta > Magnoliopsida > Poales > Poaceae > Raddia > Raddia guianensis. The sequence goes on from CM070534.1 coordinate 36,127,891, forward strand.
CTGGTTATGTTCAGATTTGGAGCGTGCTCTTGTAGCGGAAGTTGTCAATATAGATCCTAGCTTTATTTGGAGCCCAAGGGTGTATAAATTTCTCAAGTTTTGGCTGTTCTAAGCCTGCTGTCCAGATTTCAGTGTGGTTGGGTTTTGTTGACCCTAGTGATCCTAGATAGGCTTTTGAGTAGTGTAAGAGAGGGTGGACTTATAGGTGGTTTTGCTCCTAATGAGGAAAATATTGAGACGCGTCCATTTATGTAGGTCCTGGATCAGGATGATCGCGTCGGCTATGCATTATTCCATCGGTTTAAAGGCAAGTATATGATGCGATGTGTGAACATGATTGGCTGGATGCTATGATGTGTGAGTTACTTTATGTTTAATTCATTGTCAAATTATGATGAACTGATGAGATGAATGGTAAAGTGGGCTTCCTCTTTACTTATATGCATATGCATCCTAGGCATTAGGTTTGCATGAAAAAAGATGATGGCATGAAGCCCTACCTCGGTAGGCGCCCCCCACGGGATGGCGGGTAGACCTGCTTCGACGGTCAACCTCCACGGGATGGAGTGTAGGGTGTGACACCGACGGGTGTACACTCAGCGGTACCGGTACACGCTTATGAGAAATGAGCATGAACATATGCATTGCATGTTTGCATATGAGACTATGTTGAAGCTATGAAATGTCTATTGCATTGTTATGCATGCTATTGCATTTGTATGAATGAACAAGTCATGAATGTATGTACGTTATGCTTTATGGATTTTTTATTAATGTGTTCTATGCCATAACTATTGTATACTTTGCTGAGTATTCTCCAATACTCACCCTTACTTTTATTTGATTTTTAGGTAAAGGATGACAATATCATGCATGGGACACAGGGAGTAGCATATTTAATCTGAGCACCCACTACCTCTCACTTTAAAACTAGAACTAGCGAATATAGTTTTCACTTGAGCTTTAAGTTATTAGTTGAGCTTTATATATTTGAGATTTGTAGTCCATTATTGTTATCTTGTGGCTTTCGGTCGATATAAACGGTATATATATTATTTGGATATAAATTGTCTGTAGTGGATGTCCATGTAAATAAAGGAGATGCTGTCGAAATTTTATAGGTTTTGGAGAGTTGGTAGCATTCTGGGTTCTCGAGAAACCGAGGTGTTACAGGCCCATCATGTAAAATACGCATGTACAACTTTGCACACCGGGCACAAAGGGTTTGAAGGGGCAACAAGGGTATTTTCCATGTGCCCCCACCCTATATAAATGAACCATCGTGGCCTCTATTGTTGTGGATTTCATGCCCTCTATTGTTGTGGATTTCATGCCACAACACGTCGCCGGGATGTCGAAGGAAGAGCACTCAGTATTCCCTGCCTGCTCAGATGCGGCAATCCGCCTATCTGTTATCATGTTCCTAAGTGAAGTCACAACAGGCTTCCTCATACCACCTGACATATCGTACGAGAGATTCCACCTAATGAATTATTAGGATTCGTTTTCAATAGAATCCTATGCAGTCACAGGTTCTGTCGTTCCCGTAGCTTCTCCATTAATGTATCGCCTTAATTGTCTGCCCAAGTGATATTCTTCTCTTTAGCATCAACGAGGATCTACATGCACCACACAAGAGGATATTAATTTCTTAGTATGTACACCACATGAATCTATATTAGTCTTGACAGCTAAAGCCGTCGACATTCACTCCATAGCCGTCGGAAATAGGTTGTCTCGATGGCTAACTACTGAGAGAAAGCCGTCGAGACTGCTCCGTCGAGAGAGGTACTTGTTCTTGAGGTTCAAGCCGTCAAGCGAAATGCTCCAGACGTCGTTAATTTTCGTTTGGACGGCGTAATATTTTCCAGATAAGTTCTAGGTTATCGTAAAATATCATATGATTTCGTTGGTTAATATACCCAATAATTCATAAAAATTCTACAGGAAGAAACAAAACTCAAATTTCAAATTTAGATATCAAAAAACAAATACAATTAATGGGCTTCCTATTTTTATATAAATAAACATATATTATACTCTCATTTGCCAATGGGAAACTAAATTTACATATAACTACTCTCGACGGCTAACGGTGGGCCGTCGAGAGAATTTGACGTTGTCACTTCCTCTGACAGACAGTTCAGTACTCTTGACGATGTTTTCTATAGTCGTCGAGAATAACATGACTGGGAAGGTCGTATCGACGTCCTTTTGTTGGCCGTCGAGATAATGCAACTAATATCGATGGTTTTTTCTGACCGTCAAAAGTAATTATAGCACTCGACACTGTGAGCTTTTTCTGCAGTGGCACAATCCTTTCTTTTACCTGAGTTGGGCACCCACCCTCCCCCCACGAGTGACTCGCCAATGTTATTTTTTGTTTTCCTTGTAACTTGCTTTTGTTCTCATGCTATTTCAGTGAATTGAAGGGAGTTCTCCCACCTTTTATTAAAAAAAAAGGGTTACCTTCCTGTTCATTGGATGAGAAAAAAATATGCATGAATGGAAGGGGCGAAAACCAACTTGCAAGGCTGTATGGCTCAAGATGCAGGACCAGCATCAATCTCTATCCTAACATGATCTCTTTCAATCGTTGAGGGTTAAAAGTCTGATCTATGCATAAACATAAATTGGTGTACCAATCAATGATGCAGCGCATGAAAGCTGCATCCATTTATAGCACTTAGACAAGCTGTGTTTAAATAGTCAAACGTACCCTTCTTGAGTCATCAAATGGCATTATGCAACGTAGAAAATAGAAGTTTGTTGTTGTTAGTTGGTGCTGAATACCTGTATAAGCTAGTTATGTGGGCTCTGAATTGTAATAGATAGAAGAGGGTTGTGTTAGGGTCGGACTCGTACCCTGACTCCTATATATATAAATAGAGGGGAACCCTTGTTGTAACATGAAACGATCAAGTAGCATAGGCATGCAGGTGGTCGTAGCCAGTTTATGATCGTGACCAGGGCAACCGGTATGCTGCGTTGCTGCAGAGGAGTGACCACAATGTACACGAACAACGTGAGGCGCATTAGCAGGCCAGAAGGTTCGGCAACCCATGTGGCAGGGTTAGGGCATGGCCTCCCCAACCGGTGGTGGCCCAAGTCGAGCGGGGCGGCGACACAAGGTGGAGGCGCAGGCACGTAGAGGCCCAGCCAGCGGGTGTGCCTGTGGAGCAGCTAAGGCCTTGTTTGTTTGAGCTTCTAGCCCACTTTTAGCCTCAGAAGCCAGAAGCTCAAACAAACAGCCAGCTTTTGGAACCCTCTTCAAAGAAACCAAAAGCCCAATTTGTACTGTGATACGAGCTTTTTGCATAAGCAAGTTTTTTGTAGCTTTTCCCAGAAGCAGTTTTTAGAGAAGCTGCAGCTCAAACAAACAGGGCCTAAGGTAGACTGCGTGCAGGGCGGAGGCATTGCGGAGCGAGCCACCTAGGACAGGCCTAGGTGGCCGCGCGGCCCACAGGAGGCTAGGCGAGGTGCGCGTGACGTCATTGTTGAGCCGGAGCGAGGAGGCCTTGGGCCGGCGGGAGGAGAAGTACGACGTGGTGTGCTGCGTTTGTACCAGATGGACACGTTGCGTGTGTTGTAGGCCAACTCGGGCGTGGGCCGATTCACGCATGTGGAGGACAAGAAGATCCAAAAAGAAAGAGAAGGATCCCAAGTTCGTTTTGGAATCGAATTTCATGACAAAAATATGGCATCCTCCTCACTATAAAAGCAGATTCAAGAAAGCCAAAATAAAATACCCAAAAGACAAAAGAGAGTTTTTCAGAGAGAGAAACACATATTTGCAATCCACCGATAGTTGTTGAGAGCGTAGTTTTCAGAGGAGGTGGGTGTGCGAGGAATGCATGCTGGTTTTGAAGGGTGGCTTTTGAGGAGATTGTTGTGATTCATTCGAGATGTCTTGCGGGCTGCTCGTTTAGATCTAGTATTGACGTCCAATTTTTTTACAACTACTTTTTTTAGGAGATCTTTAGTCTTTCTTTCTTCAAGTTGGTTTTATCGAATGATGCAAGCATTTTTTGTTTTCGTTGTTGATCGTGATGTTAGGATGAGATCATTTTTATATTGTTATTGTCTGTTCATGGCTGCGGTAAACGCCGCCGTCTTCGTTACTTTAATCCACCTCAATAAGAGGTTGTATTGAATTGCAGAGAGGATTTTTACCCTAAAAAATTATTAGTATAATTCACGATCTATCATTAGTTTTTGGAACTTCACTGTATGCCCTTGCTCCATTAACTTTCTTCTTATTTGCTCCTTTGCCTTTAAGGCTTTAACAGGTGGTGAAATGTCCTTTTTGCCCCTGTATTTTTGTACATTACAAAGTTGAAAATTCACTAAATATAGTAGAAAATTCGTAAGGTTTTTAGTGAGGTAGACCCAACCAATAAAAATTTAGTTTCTCCGAAATTTTCTTGTGCACATTATTTTTATTGTTCTTATTTTTTTCTTTGGTTGAAGTTAGGTTCATGGCTGTGTGTGATTTGTGAATAGCTGATGTACGATGATTATGCATTTCTGTACTGCAAGCCAGGTTCATGTATGTGCGCCTGGCCGAACTTGGAACTTGGAAGTGTACTGACGAGAGTGATGCCTGTGTTGAAACTTGTAACTTGTATGCACATGTTTGCCTAGAGCTTGGACTCCGAATACATGTTCAGGTAATCATGCTCTTGCTAGGTCAGAAACTTGTATGTAATATGTTTAATGAAGTGCAATGGAAACGTTTACTGAAGTTTCTCTACCAATTCAGAAACTTGTATATAGAAGTGTTTTTTTTTACTGAATTTTCTTTGCTAGGTATACAAATGTTTGCCTGGAACTTGGAAGACATGCTCATTATCATGTTCATGTAATATGGACATGCTAAGAGGTGTTCTGATTTCTGGATTAGTTAAGACGCTGGTCATGTGCAGCTGGACGTTGCGTTGCTGCTGCTTGGAGTTGGACCGATGCTGCATAGTGCATGTGCTGGTGCTTAGAGTTGGGCCGTGCCCTTGCCATTTGCCAGCCCAGCCAGACAGAAGCCCGGTATGCTTTCGGGCTGAGCTAGGCCTGGCCGATAGCTGTTAGTCCGTTTGTGCCAACCCGACCTTCACGGAGAGAGCTGTGAGTCAAAGACGTGTCTCACAAATGCAGAAACGTAAGGAAGTTTTTCCATTTTTTATTTATTATTGCAAAAATAGGTGGTCGTTTGCGTTTTAGAAAAAAAAAAAAGGTGTCACCCGATAAAGAAGTGATAGGATCCACTTTCCATGAGGAGAAATGTTGGAACGATGGACCTATATGTCAAACCTATCGCATGGTGGTCGGACGAGGTGCCAATATAAACCCATATGTCACACCTTTTGCCCAACTGTTGGGTGACATGTGTCAACATGGGGCCACATATCTATCACCCAACCATCAAGCAATACATGTCAGCATGACAGCATGTGTTGTCCAAAGATAGCCCTTCTAACTAGTGACAAAACACCTTTTTTATTTAAAATGCAAGCCAACAACTATTTTTACAATAACAACATAAATAAAAATTCAAAATCTAAGCTCATTGTGTAAACAATCACCATTCGAAGGTTTCCAATCCCATTGGTCAGCTTGTGTTTCCTCCTCCATGCATTCCACCGAATAGCTTTAGCCTACAAGGAAAAACCCTCGTCCTTTTTTGGATTTGCTAGAAAGATCAGTTGACTAGTTGACTGAAAAAGCAATTTGAAATCAATTGATTTTTCCATATTTGAGCCACCACCGTCTTCCTCCAACTTCCCTTTTCTCGATGTTGCCGCTGAGGTTTAGGTTAGGGTTTGGGGGTACACCGATGCCCCCATCCCCTAGCTTAAATTGCTGAGAGGCGGTGGACCGATGATGGGAAGCAAAGCGGCAGTACGGTGAGGCGGGGGTAAATGCCTCTAGGGCTGCAGGTAGTTGAAGGGTGGTAGGTAGGAATAGCCTCGGCATCGGCTTGAGGTGCTGACGAAGGGACCAACGATTCTAAGGTTGTGCAGCATGACAGCAGAGCAAAGAGGGCAGAGCGAGTGATGAGGGCGCTGCTAGTAGCAGGTTGGAGGATCCGGATCCAGATCCTCTGCAGTTACTGATCTCTGCAGTTGAGTCACTGACATGTGGATCGCAGTAACTGTAGAGGATTTGCATCCGGAGGATCTGTAGGAGCGGTTGCGATGCGCAGAGCAGCCGAATAGAGAGGAGGGGGAGGGGCGACACCGGCGAGAGAGAAGGGGCGGGTGGAGGAATGGCATTGCCGAAGTAAGTTCGAAGTGGAAGAGGAGCGCCGACAGCAACATAGGAGGCTGCAGGATGGACCGGGGTTGGGATGAGAGGATGGAGAGTATACCGTCGGTTGGAGATCTGGACCATTATCTGTTTTTTTTTTTTAAAAAAAAAAACCCAGTCGGTACCCTTTTTTTTTCCTCTCAAAGGCACCTCCGTGTATCATTGTATCTATTCCTCCAGTAATTAAACTAAATCGACACATGCTTCAAGCTTAGACTCAGACTCGAATTGGCAGTCATACATAATCAGTTATCACACCGACAAAATTCGAAGACCGAAAAAAAAAAATCCTGCAGCACCACCTTGGTTCTCGACTTCAAACACCTGCTAGAATTGACCGATGTAAAACAACACCAAGGCAAACTATGAATTAAAGGTACCATGGCCCAAACTAATTTGTTAAAATTCTTTATTCATACGCTCACACACCAAAGATTTAACAAACAGCTAAGTGACATCTGTACACTTTTCTGGCCTTGCCACCAGCATAGGTATTGCATGTTTAACTAAAGTAACAGTCACAACTGACGAGAACACATCAGACCGCTCACTTCACCATCTCAAGTGAACAGGTGTTCTGTATCAAAATATGGTTACAAAAGAACCAGAAATGGGAATTAATGATCAAAATTGTGTGAAGTTCCTTATTTTGTCTTGAAATTGTGACCATGAATGAATGGCCTAGTTGGAATATGCAAACAATAAATTTATCCAGCATGTGAAGAAAGAGAAGGCCAAAATGCTACTTATTTGGAACCAAACTTGCCACTGACAGACTCATATGTTGGCACATGCAGAACTGCACATTGCAAAAACCGTAATTAGAAAGACTGCAATTGACGCTGCACAATGTGCAGATGAATGGTCATTTGGAATTATGGTCTAACCATTTCCATGAGATGCCATTGTTAATGGGGATGAAATGATTTTCTCAGCAATAGATGATACATCCTTGAGAGTAACACCATCAATAACCTTAACAAGGTGTTCGACAGGTTTCCTGCAAAGTTTTACATGACAAAAGATTAAACAATGCAAAAATCTTAGGCAGCACAGATTAAGCAGATTCCAGAGAGGTATAAATAATAAAAAAAACATTTGTGGAGTTGTATATTCTTCTCGCTATCACGTGGTATACAGAACATGAACTTGCATGAAGGTTCAATATGCATGTGCAATGTATTTGATTCAAAGAATGTGGTGTGAGTCTATGGTATTGTAAGGGCGCATATAAAGAAGTAACTCACCTTTTTAGCCATTACACAATTACAATGATCAGATAGCACACATGAGCGCAGCAGGGGAAATGATATGTTTCCAGAATATTACGAGAAGAGAAATGTGCCAAATTCACTAGAGATTTCGTGAACAATTATTTCTCCCTACTTTCTTTTATTACTGTCTGAGTTGGCTACAAAAGATCAACCACGAACAAACACCTGATTTTTTTCACTTTTAGTCTGGACAAAACAATAAGGAACCACACAGACTTCATCATCTTATGGAGGAAGAGACACATCCAATTTGCAGTAATCTCTAAGATAAAGAGAGCTCCCTCGTATCTAATATGGCTATATATGTGCCAGAAATAGCCAAGCCATGGTCAGTGGCCACTTGGTCAGGCTCATGTAACTCCATAATAACTAGAGCACAGCTTAAACCTGTCTTATCTCAAATAAGCACTATGGTAATTTTTTGTAATATTGCAAGGAATAGAATCACAAACAGCAGTAAAAACTTTTAAGGTTTAGCATAACAATAGAGCAGCATTTATAGCACTGTACCTTTCGCCAAATGCCAATACTTGGCGTCCCATGTCTTCAGTTGTTGATGCCTGTGAGTTTCAATTGTTAGTGGAACATCAGCACAATTGAAGAAATATAAGCGTTTGCATGTGTCTATATATATATAAACCTTTGATTCCAGGTTCGTCAAGAGTGCTGATTTAACTGCTGCTTTAGCACGATCTAGTTGAATTTGGTCAACTACAAACAAAAATTAAGTTTCAGGTCAGTAAGAGAACTGAAACAACTGATGAGTAATGATCCAAGATAAGGGAGTTTAGATACCTTGTCCAGGAGTTGCAAGGGACGTGAGTTCTCTGGCTGCCAGATCAATAGCTTTAGGAACAAATGCAGCGTCCTGATTATGAAACAGTATCTTCATTATAATATAACAGTGTTACAACAAAATATGAAACACTATGCTTTTGCATATTGCTGAACTCATCCAATACGAATGTTCAGTGCTGTAAACACATGGTTCTCACACAGAAAAATACAAGCCGCCAAACTAAGCATTTCCAAGTAATCACATCCATCCAAGAGGTATAAAGTAGTAAAAAAATAACTTCCACACATCAAAGAAGATGCACTAAGTATGACGTACATGTTTATGAGATTGTAAACAATATACTTACAGTGGACGTATGGATTCCAAAAATGCCAGTGTTACTGTGAACATCCTTGAAAGTACAAATCGATTTGATTTGGTCAAATTCATTTACAAGATGATCTGCACAAAGCATTCAACAATTTAGGCATTAAATACATAAAAACAACTCAAGTCAAATATATAGGATTCCTGACTGCTTTTATTAGTCGAATATTTTGCAATGCTTCAGCTTATAGCAAGTTAGCAACAATCTTCTCTAGGAAATGCAGCTAAAAGAGTTCCTAGAGCAACCTGACTCTGAATAATTAAAATTTTCACCATTTAGTCAAGACACTACACTATTGAATAGTTGTTTACTTAATTATTATTAAAAAGAGTGGACTAGAAATTGAACTTTATCAATAGAATTTATGATGGCTTATCCTATAAGGTTCTTCATAAAGAATGGCTCAGGGGCAAATCCTACTTGAACTATCAGTCATCTAGATGGTTGAATAATTTTTAGTTTGTAAATGTAATTTCCATTATCCCGTTAGTAGCGCAGGGTGGCAGGGCCAGCAGTCAACTTCAGAATTTCTTAATAAATATGAACAGTTTTCCAAGAAATGGCCCATCCTTCTGAGCGTGCCAAAGAGCCAAAATATACAACATATGTGTTTACTTACTTAGGCATGAATGCAAGCCTTTCCCATGTCTTCCCCAAGAAAACACACCGCCACCACCCAGAAGTGTCTAAAAATTATAGGATAGCTTTTGATTAATTAAACCCGAACAATGCAGCGAATTCAGATAGCAAAATGTTTTGTTTAATAAAATTGTCAACATGGATATCAAAATGAAATGTCAGGAACCTGAAGAACTGATACAGTGACAAAATCTTTTTCTTTGAGCCAGCCACCTGAGACCTCAAATGCCAATGCGACATCTGTATTCTATTTTTAAAGAGTACAAAGTAAGAGAGGATCTAGGTGATGGCTGAGATTGCACAAATGACTTGATAAGTGGTGTAAGTCACAATGCCTACCAATGAATCAGCAGTTCGTCTGTATTCTCCACCAACATAGGCAGATTTTGGTTTTGTTGGTCCAGTTACATTGGGAATGTCAGACAGAAGTGGTTGGGCAATAGTTACCAATTCATCATGATCAACACCTGATGCAGCTAGAACAATTCGGGAAGGAATGTAGTTCTCCTGGCATCCATGCAATAAAAATTACAGGTAGCGTGTTAACACCAATACCTACCCAAACAGATTACCAAAAGGATTTAGAGATGAATCTCACAGCTAAGAAGTCTTCTAGAACATCTGCATTCAATCTGCTAACAGAAGATTCTGAGGCAATCAGGGGGTTTGCCAAAGCACCAGAATAGCCAGTTGAATGAAGAGCTTCCAAAAGCAAGTTTTCTGGATTACTTGCAGCTTCTGCGAGCTCTGCTTTTAATTTCACTATCTACAAAGGAATTAAATCTTACGTCAACAAAGAAAATATGGCACTAATCAAGTCTATGTGGAAGGGTATAGTATTAAAATGAAATACCTGCTCCTTGACCTCCCAGTCGAGGAAAGCAGGATTGCGTACACAATCAATAAGCACTTCAACCATTTCAGGCATGTAAGTCTTCAGTGCTGAATAACTGTAGCACATCATCTCACGATTAGCTGATGCTTTGGCATTGCCACCTATTGCCTCGATCTCACGAACAACACGCAGTTGGGTCCTATTTGAAGTGGTTCCAAAGGCCATCTTTTTCAACAGCTGAGTGGCACCTAGTGTTTCAGGTTCTTCATATACAGAACCACAGTTAATGTAAACTCCAACACAACAAGATGGCCCCTAAATACAAAATACAAAGCAAAGTAATATTGCTAATTGTCTACATGAACAAGGATGAAACAACGAAAGTAAGGGGCACATACTGCAGATGTCTCAGAGGCAATTTTTACACCATTTGGTAGTGTTGTGATTTTTGTCTTGCCAGGTTCCACATAGTCAGGTAATGCAGGAGGGATGGTGACTCCTGGAAGTGTAAAATCTGGAGGAGGTAGCGCATTTGAGCGTGCACCAGTCAGCCAGCTCCAGAAGCCACCTGATGACCCCTGTACAACACCTGTGCTAGCAGACCTGATTGCAATATTCAACAATTGAGCATCCACCGTATGCCGCTGCAAATCAAATAGTAAAAAATCAACATTATTTTGTGGCCAAAGTTGATCTGACCAATACAAAAAAATCAATTACAAGCCCAATTACCCAACAAAATTAAACTGTCTCTGCTAGCAGAATATTACAATAAAACAATACATATGGGAGAAATACTTTCATGTATCAAAATCTCAGTGATGAAGTTATCTGCATGCTCACACAAAAATGGGCTATCTATATCCAAAGTGATTGCAGTTGGACGAAACATTCAGTATTGCCTGTTAAATGGCATCAAACATCCAAAATTTCTCAAGCACATGTATTAAGCAAATTTATCATGTGCATGACAAGGAAATACCATGGCTCCACAAAGCTAACTCCATTTGTATGTAACTTTGTATCAACATAATACTGATGCACATTGTGAATAGGAAATGAACAGTACAAACAAACACAAAGCCTTTCCAAATCATATTTGACTATATATGTATATAACTATATATGCATCTCAACCACATAAAACAAGGGCCAATACAAAAGGAAAGCACGTATTACAACGGTGCTACTCTGGAATGGATTTAAAGCATCCTCTCTCTCATACACCGAAAAGTTGAGTCAAAGCTATAACATTAACCAGATGACGTCACAAAAATTCTAGGGTTAATTGGGTAGAAGCCACTGTGCAAAGACGCCTTTTGATATTTGCCATTACAAAATGCAAAACCTGTTGAATGCCATTGCACGTTTGAATCTCTTTGAAATATGTCATTACGAACATTTCTTGACCAAATTGCCTATCTCCCTGTTCTTCCTCCAGCCCAACTCCCCCTCCTTCCTCCATCTCCGGCCAGATATTGCCACCACACCGCCGCCTGCTAGCTCCTCACCATCTCCTTCTTCTTCCTCCAACTCTGGACAAGGTTGTGCTCTGTCGGGTTGGATCTCACCATGATGCATGCGGATTGGGGCACAGACGAGGTCGTGGTCAAGATTATCGACAAGAGGACTGTCGGGCGCAATGCACTGATGTGCACCGTGCCTACGCCATCCTCTACCAGGAGTCCCTCCTCGACCAACCCCACTCCAAGCTCTTTGGCGACTTCCGAGTATGTACGTGCTCTATCTCTGGTCACCACACCGCCAAAGAACCAACCGTTCCAATCCATGGACAAAAGAATCATTCTCTCTAGCTTGTTCGTCTTTGCCGACGCTGGTGAAGAAAGCAATGGCCCTGTGGACGATGGACCCGGTGGAGAGGGATGAGGATGCACTGAAGAAGAAGCTGAAGAGCGACAGACACTTGGGGCTGCTCATCGAGGTCGCGTGGGTGTTCATCAAGGAGAATGGAGAGGTCAAGAGCAAAGAACCTCCGTGGGGTTGGATCTCATCCGAGTTTGAAAACAGAGAGGAAGGAGATATGACAGGAAAGTGGAGAGGGCAGATTAGAAGAAAATTTGAAGAGAGCAAAAGGGCAAAAATGTCCACAATGGAATTTATCTATTCAAAATGGTTTTTTAATGGCATTCATGGTAAAGAATATTTTGCAATGGTAAAGAATATCTTTGCATAGTGGCATATACCCAATTAACCCAAAATTTCTAGCTGCTTAGCTCATGAAATTGCACAAGGAGAATACAATCATCTGGTCCTATCTGAACAAACACAATCCAACCACACAATATTATCATGCCATTGAAAACAGCCACAGGGATCACCCTTCCCCCTCAAACTTCACATAAAACTATGCTAGTACATAATAAAAACTGTCCACACCATTCATCATCACATCTCAGAAACCGGTCACCAATTCAATAGTCCAGGGCAAACATTGGCACAGACGAATGCTACCTGGAACGTCTGAAATGCCTCGACTCCGACTCTCGCATATTAAATCCGCACGATCACAAGTCGGCACGACCAAATCACCACGCGTGCTAACCCAAAACGCAACGTGAAGCCACCATAAGCTACGGGAGGCTCGGATCGGACGCATCGCGGCGAAAGGTGCGCCATGGAATCATCAGATCCAGCGAAATGGTGCCATGGCGACATGGCGTCATGGAGAAAGGTACAGCTAAGTAGGTCTCGAGCAGGAGCGGCTGACCTTGAGGGCTCCGAGGCCGGAGGCGACGCGGTACATGGTGGCCGGTGGCCGCGGCGGAGTCGCTCGACGGAGTTCGTCGCCGGCGAGCGGAGGCGGAGATGGAGAAGGCGAGGCGAGAGGCCGTGACCGTGAGCCCGTGAGACTATTGGAAGGAGACAAACTGACAATTCGATGGAGTGGTCGCTGCGCATAGAAAAGCGAACGACTAGGCCCACTATTTTTTAGGCCGGCCCGTTTCAGTTTGGACTGGAAAGCACAAAGACTACCTTAATCGTTGGGCCGTTTGGGCCCACTTCCTAGTGGCGTAGCGCCCGTGCGAGTGCTGGGCCAGCCTGACCTCCCCCATCCCCATTTCCTCTCGTGGCCATCACGCGGTCACGTCGGCGCATCGCGCATCAACCGCTGCTCCTTATCGCGCTCCTCGTGGAGATGCGCCAAGCGATCGTCGTCGCCGCCGCGCGCTGGCTTTTCGTCTCCAGCGCGGCAGCGCCGGCGGCGACCGGTGGCCACCGCGTGCCGCCATGGTGGTTGCATTGCGCTCGGCGCGAGGAGCGGCGTCGATCGCGCGCGGCTTCGGAGTCGCCCGCTCCTCCCTGCCGAGAAAGCTGGAGGTCTCCGACGATGCCTAGCCCCGTGCCTAGCGCCGAGCAGGTGAGCTGTTCGATCAAATTCCGATTCGAGGGATTCGCATCCTCTGGGATTGACTATTCATGTGTTTAATTTGCATTTCCCTATCCACTCATAGCATCTGTTGATCTTGTAGCATTTGCAATCATGTTTGGCAAATTCTTTTAGTTTCTGCTCCATAGCAGTCAAGCGGAGAGGTGATGGCTCCAGTGATGAATGAGCCCATTGCGTTGGGCTGGGCAGCACATGCTACCCGCTTGATGAAATGCCATCCTCGGTTCATAAAGAGTAGCAGGTATAGCTTCCAAATTGTCTGGACATTTGTTGTGTACATGGTTTGCCAGGTGGTCCAAGCTGCTTGTTGGATTGTAGGTTATGGATATCGATACGATGTTACGTACGGGCTGAGTTGTCGTGCACTGCTCTGAATTTGGTCATGTGTTTGTTGTATGTGTAAGTTTGGTGTATGAAGGTGCTTGGTCATTGTGGATGTGTTTAGGTGCCTTCAATGGTGTTGTCCCAAATTTCATTAGCACTTATTGCTTTTATTAGAATGTGCTATCGTATGAAGGCCTATGAAGATTAGAGGGGCAAGTGTTGAGTAGGTTCAAGGCTTATACGTGGTAGTATTTGGTAATACTGGCAAATAGACATGCTAGGAGTTTGGTAAACTATCAGAGTATCTGTTCCAATCTTTCAATTTGTTTCACGATTGTGATGTGCTGATATATAGTAGCTGCTAAATAAAATTTGTCAATTTGTTAGTTAACCTCCTGCCCAGTCTTAGTCAGCCATGTTGCATCTTTGGCTAGTATATTCATGTTGGTTTCTCTGTAATGTCCGCATAATTTCTCTGTCGATGATCAACATATATATAAACTTAACTTTGCTGCAGTTCTCCCCTGATAGTGTTACTGTTCATGTTTGGACAGCGTCATTGTATAGGGAAGTTTGTTTGTGAGCATTCGGAGCAAAATAGGTAGCAACTGATTTCCTTGTGAGTTTCTAGGAGCAGTATAAATATTCTATTGATGTGTGATTACTGATTAGATATAACATTTGTTTCATTGTTGGAAGTCCAATTTGAAGTGATTTCTATTCAGTTTGTTGAGCAAGCATTTTAATCCCCCACTGTTGATCAAGCAAATTTAAAATACTGAAATATTCTGAAGTAGCAGGACTTGTTAAAATGTTTTTAAGTAAATAATATTCTAGGTAGCTGGATGTTACGTGCAAGCACGCAATAAGGGGGATATAGGGGGATACGGCTCTTGACGCGGGCAAGACAAGCTATTGTCGAAGCTGCCGTCTAAGCTGTTATCAGAGCCATCGCCTATGAGATTAATTCTTGATTTTATTTCATTGTTTGGATAAATAATAGAAGAAACATGACCCTCCCTTTTATATGGATAATTGACTTAGACCCTAAGAAAAAACTAGCTTTTACTATAAGAAAAAAATAGATGGAAACTAACATAATATACTAAAATAGCTGTAACCGGGGCCACGCGCTGCAGTATCATGGGTACTGTTCACGTCACTACAGTACCCACGGGTACTGTTTATGGGCCTACACGCAACATTACTCTCCCCTTCAAATCAACCTTGTCCTCAAGGTTGAAGCCCAGGAGATCGCGGCGATGTAGACCGACATAATGAGGCCCATGGATTTGTTGCCGACATTGAAGACGAAGCGCATCACCATGAGCACGTCGTAGCCGCGATGGTCTCGTATGGTTGCAACGCATCTGCCGATGAGGATGCGGATGTCGATGTTGCGGTCGTCGGGTGTGTGCTTGACGTGGAGCGACGCAAAACCTGATGCCATGAGGGTGTCCCTCTTGTAACCTCGTCTTCTTAGGAGAAATCACGCAGGAGATCAGCATGGCGTTGCCAGCAAGATCATCCCAATGCTGTTGTTGGGTGTTGTCAACGACGTCATTGATGGTATTATGGTTGCCGACCAACCCGGTGTCGTCACGATGGTGTTGTTTTGGAGGTGGTGCGCGGCTGTCCCTAGAGTCGTCGTGCTACCTCGACTCCAATTCCTCTACCGCCTTCTCCTTCCCTTTAATCTCCTCCATTGTCTTGCCCTTGACTTGGATCGACTCAATATGGTCGGCCAACATCTTCTCCAATCTTGCCATCGATGCTCGCATCATCTCCTGCGAGGTGCGTAGCTCCTCGATGGACGCCTCCAAGCTTCCGATCCATTCCTCACTAGAAGCCATTAGAGGAGGACCGGTCGGCTCCGATACCAATTGTTACGTGCAAACATGCACCCTTGAAATGAGCGAGACGAGCTGTTGTCGAAGCTACCGCCTAAGCTGTTATCGGAGCCACCGCCTATGAGATTAAATCTCGATTTTATTTCATTGTTTGGATAATAATAAAAGATATATGACCCTCTCTTTTATAGGGATAATTGACATAGACCATAAGAAAAGACTGACTTGAACTCTAAAAAAAGAATAAATGGAAACTAACATAATATATTAAAATAGCTATAACCGGGGCCACGTGCTACAGTACTGTGGGTACTGTTCACATCACTACAGTTATTATGTACTGTTCACATCACTGCAACACTGGACTTGTTTACAAGACAGCACACCCATATGACAACAGTTATTATGTAGCCTTTTGTTTTTGTTATATGTATTTCGGAAGGAAGAAAATGTCTGAATTCGCTAAAACATCTCTACTATTAATTACCAATCTTTCCCATGTATTTCCTCATGTAATGCCGCTCCTTTCAATAAAGCAACTGTTGCAGTGTGATCAGCTAATGATTGTTGCCCCCTTTCCATCAATAGGTAAATACTTAAATAACCATCAAGGGGAGCATGTGCGAGAAGCTTGTTCTTGATGATGTTTTAAAGCCCTCGTGGTGTATGGGAGGGGACCTGTACTACCTGTTCCATGAGCATGACCTCAACAGGTACAAACTGCCTGATTTTATATATGACCTTCACATTCTTTTGAAAATGAATTTGCTATGTGTTGTAACTGATATAGTGATATGGGATGATAGCCAAAAAAAGCTCACCACACAATTCAGTTATCCTCTTCATTCTGCCTTTGTCTTCGCTCTCGCTTTCGTGTAGCATATAGGTTAACCACTACAGGAGGCGGTAACAGTATCGACAGCCCAAGCCGTCGATAAACATCGTACAACCGTCGGGAAAAAGAAGTGTCGACGGCTAGCCGTCGAGACAAGGCCGTCGAGTGAAGGTCGTCGAGAGAGGAAGGTAGTGTCGACAGCCTGGCCGTCGACACTACTAGTTTCGACGGCAAAGCTGTAGACCGTCGATACAGGAACCCAGGACGCCGTCACCAGCGCGGTTGGCTCAGTTTCGACGGCCAATAATTGGCCGTCGATACTGCTGACCATGGGACCCACAGAGGCGACCACAGGTGACGTGGACATAGGCAACATTATCGACGGTAATTTTGAGCCGTCGACACTATTGGCAACAGTATCAACGGTAATAAATGCCGTCGACACACCCTCCACTGCAGCTCTGTATCGACGGCCCTGTATATGCCGTCGAGACAGACTAAAAGCAGAAAAAAATATTTTTGTATTTTGTTAAAAAAACACAGATTCCTGCGGCTGCCGCCGCTGCCCCCCAGCAGCAGCGACAGCAGTACCTGCAAACCCAAAATATCCCACAATGCATATATATACCCCTCGTTGCATATTTGCGATCACAATTCATCCAAACCACACATACAAACCACAAAATACACAAAATAAACATTACCACATATCCACAAGCACATATATAGCACATCGAAGTTCACAAGCTATCATATAACAAATATAGGACGAAGTTTGCAACTAAAAGTATCAAAGTCAAAAGTAAAGCTAGCTAGCTACTGATCAGGCCGAGGATCGTTCTCCGGTGTTTCTTCGAAACGCATTCCTCTGTTTTCTAAAGGGATGATCCGGCTTCAGAAAAGCACGGTGGTAATCAAACCAACACATCTTACCCCTGTGTGTTAACTGGAAAGCGTTTGTATCACAAGCGGGACATGCTAGCTTGCCGTGCGTGCTCCATCCTGAGAACATTTCGTACGCCGAAAAATCATGAATAGACCACATGAAAGCAGCCCTCATACGAAAATTGGTATTCGTCTTCCTATCGTATGTGATTGCTCCATTCTCCCATAACTCTTGCAGCTCTTCGACCAAAGGTCTCAGGAAAAGATCCAGATTCTTTCCGGATTCTTTGGACCAGGCACGATGACGGATAGAAACATGAACTCCTCTTTCATTAAATGTGACGGCGGAAGGTTCAGAGGCATAGTGAACACTGGCCAACAGGAATACGACGCAGCGATCATATTGAAAGGGGTGAACCCATCGGTGGTAATTGCCAGACGCACATTTCTCGGATCAGCTGCAAAGTCCGGATGCTTCTGATCGAAGTTCTTCCATGCGTCCCATCTGACGGATGTATCATCAAGTCAGCCTTTGGCCTTTTACCCTCCTTATGCCACCTCATATGTTGCGCCGTCTTTTCGGTCATGAAACACCGTTCTAAATGTTTCGTCAGCGGGAAGTAACGGAGCACTTTCCTCGCCACACTAGTCCGACTCTTGTTTCCTTCAGCGTCCTCTACCTCGACATATCTTGACTCCCCACATTTATCACAAGACTGTTTACCCGCATTATTTTTGTAGTATAGCATACAATTGTTCGGGCTAAGTCGATAGCCGACTTCTCAGTATCGACGGCCTGGGCCCAAACAGTCGACATACTCGTCGGTGAAGATTGTATTGACGGCTTGTGCGTAAACCGTCGACACTATGTATCCCGAGGGTTTGCTTTGACTACCGTCGAGTAAGGTCCATAGTATCGATGGCATAAAGCTATGCCATCGATAATGGTTCCTGTCTCGAGGGCAGCGCCCCCTAAAGGGCAACAATGGTCAAACCACTCTGTTTAAATTTTATAAATTTTAAAAACCTAATTTCAAATGTTCAAACTGTTCTATGTTACTTTTTACTGTGAATTACAAACCTGGAAAAAAATCAAAAAATTTAGAACTTCATTTGGGATAACCCCTTTGAAACCTAAAGCTTTCCAAAGAAATTCACCTAGAGTTTTGTATTTCATGTGAACAAAGCAACGTTAACCATCCCATTTCAATTTAAATTATTTTTATTTGTAATTTTCAAATTAAGTTTTCCTCACTACTCAATAATCGATACCCGCACGACCGCACCTAGCATTTTTTTGAATTTTTGACTACTAATATTGAAATTCAGAAATTTAAAATTATTTAGTACTTTAATTAACAAGCAATATCTATTCAATATTCCTCAATTCAAACATGACAAAAATACCTACTAAAAAAATTAACAAAATGCAACATTCCTAATTTTTATTTCAAAATCATAGCAATTTTGAACAAATATTGAAATAAAATTCAAACAAAAAAGGAATAGGAAAAAATGTTAACAGTATCGACGGCTTATTGTTAATCGTCGATACTGTTTCCGCCTGTATCGACGGCCTCACTGCTAGCAGTCGAGAAACATAGTCGGCGTTAGCCCAGACCGCCTCTCCGTGAGCCTTCCCCGAGAAAACTCGACGGCTTCAATGTGGCCGTCGATACTGACCCGTTCGCTAGCGTAGTGTCGACGGCTTATCTGTGGCCGTCGATACTAGGTTGCGGGTATCGATTGTGGATTCTTCGCCGTCGATATAGTATTTGGCAGTCGACTCTGTTTATGTTTCCTGTAGTGAACCATTTAAATAAACTGTAAAACTGCGACAAGTTAACATTTTATTCCTGGAGCTGATGCCTATTTTTCTTCTTCCTTTCAACCCTTTTAGGTGGCTATCTGTCTACTCTTCGAGATCGATGATAATAATATTATTCGACTTTTACTATATGTATGCAGATCACATTGCGAAAAGAAACTAGGACTTTCACCCACTTCTGACTTGGTACTTGTCTGCATATTCAGGTGAACGGTCAAGTCTTGGCAAAGACATTCAAGCTGTATGCGTGAATGCAACGCATCGAATTCAACTTAAGAGATTAATTCAGAATTCCTGGTTTATAAAGGTACTTTCATCTTAGTTTTGAAACATTAATTGTCCATTACTTGCATGCATTTTTTGAGCTGAAAACTTGTTCCATACCACCGAAAGATTAATACTTTCGGAAATTACCACCGAAAGAATTCCATTCCGCAAAATACCACCAAATTCTCATCCTGCTCCATTGTATACCATTCAAAGAAAAGAAAAGAAAAGAAAATAGAGAAGAAATAAAAATGGAAAAGAAAAGGAAAGAAAGAAAGAAAAGGAATAATTTGATGGTTGTAAATGAATTTTTGGAATGCAAATTTAAACTATTTTGAAAACATAAAACACATTTAAATGGACATGCTTATTTAAAAAAATTTGAAAATGAGGATGTCACAAGGTCACCGAATGACTCAGTTCAGGCTTGCTTGGTCAACGCATGAGCTAGAGAAAAAGCTTGGATCGGGCTCGCTCAAAGCTCAATCCAACTCGTGAGGGCTTGCGAGCCTAATAAACAAATAGAACAATAGTATTTGAGGGTCAAGAAATCATTATATTCAAGGGCTCGGCAACGGAAGGTCTTGAGTTTATGGCTTTGAGGGGCCTGTTGGGGGTATGATGGGGGCATAAGTCATCCTTGGCGGTGACTCAGGGGTCATGCATGGGCAGGGTAGGCCCTCTTGGATTTTCGGTATATTATGATAGCCTTTTTCGCTATTATTGAACAAAAAATACTATACAACATTATACCTTTGCAATGGTATAGGAAGTATCCTGGGTTTTACATTGCACATTATAGAATACTCCATAATAATTGATGATACTTGCGATACATATTGTCGAGCATCATGTGGTTGCCCCCATTAATGAATATATAATAGCTAGTATACGTATTTGCTGCGACTTAAGCATCAGGCCTTGCACGTATGCCAAGCAATAGAATGCAATTATTTTGAGCTAGTGACTGATCCGTCGGTTGGCCAGAACTGCGACTCCAAGTGTACGCATACACACAAGCCTTTTCTTCCAAACAGCTCGTGCGGATTACTGATAAAATATGAAGGCTGGTTGGTATATATAGTCAATGGATGATATTTATGAAGCCTTATGAGGTGTTACTGCCGTATCATTGTGCTGACAATGAGGCACATACTCACAGACATATTTAATTAACTTGCCGAATGATGGTGATGAATCTCTCCCATCTAGCTGCCAAATGCCGAGATGGAGTGGATCTGTGGATGGAATTTTCTCGCGGGCTGCAAGATGTCGTGTCAACATTGGGAGGGGTTATCAGGTCATAATGACTTGATTAGCCCATGAGAGGCACAATGCAACACACGGGGAGGTAGATTGATCAGAGAGATCGGATTGGATCGAGCAGGTTTCTTTTTGATCTCTCGGACAAGGCAGATTTCCCTGGATTTGTGATTGAGTAAGGCGTAAGTGAAGATGATCGCGTTGAGGTTGGGCTGACCGGGGAGAAGAGGAAGGTGATCAGTGTCCAGGTGCGGTTGAACCTAACCAAGCTAACCTTATTGTTGCTACTATTTCTCGCCGATACCGACGACGCCGTCGTGGTCGCGCCCACTTGGGGACAAGAGGAGCTAGCTGGGCATATCGATCTGATCGAGCTAACCCCACCTTCCTCGGCTGGGGTCCAGGGCACCAGCTCTGCATCTCTTATCAGAAGTTTCAGAACCACAACTATGGTACTGGTAGTCCCCCCGAGATAACTGAACGTAGAGTGGTGTGTGCAGATGGCACCTGGGGCCCAGCTGTGCGTACGAAGTCATCAATTGTGATTTGCACCTTCATGAGCATAGGATGTGACCATGGTGGGTACCACTTTTCAGCGTTGAGGTGGTGCAGTCATGCTTGTCACTACAAGAAAATATATATCTCTTGACGGATTGGGATTAAAAAATATTTTTCGACGGAAGAATCCATCAACTATAACAGTGTGGACCGTTGACTCTATAAGCTGTTAGTTGTGAGTGTGACTACCACGTTCGTCCACATCATCCAAATTATTTCAGCCGTTCGATCAACGGTGGGACCAAATTATAACGGCCAAGATCAATCAAAGAAATTCTCACATAAATCAAAAAAAAAAAAGATCTATGCGTTGATTTTGTGGGGCCGAATTATAACGGCTTAAATTAAAAGAAGAATATTAGAAATTCGGATTAAATACTAAAGATGATATAATATGGTTATTTTATCCGTTCAATCAACTGTGGGACCAAATTATAACGGGATAGATTAATCAAAGAGAAAAAAAATAAAAGATATATGCGGCTTAGATTAAAAGAAAATATTAGAAATTCATATTAAATACTAAAGTTGATATAATATATTAGAGATAAACTCTAAATCTGATCTTATATGTTATAACATAAATCAAGAAAAAAAAAGATCTATGCCGTTGATTTCGTGGGGCCGGATTATAACGGCTTAGATTAAAAGAAGAATTTTAGAAATTCGGATTAAATACTAAAGTTGATATAATATGGTTATTTTTGTTAGGAATAGCACTTGTATTCATATGGGACCAAAGGGCCAATATATATACAGAGTACAAGGGCATAAAGGAAAAAGGCTAGAAAACCCTAATACAGTAAAAGGACGGGCCAGGCTCATATACACAGTCCAATACACAGCTATACACAGCCTAATATATCTCTAACACCCCCTCAAACTCATGGTGGATCAACAACACTGAGTTTGGAGAGACAAGAATAATAATGCTGTCGAGTCTGAGCCTTTGTGAAGAAATCTGCCAACTGATCTGCTGAAGGCACATACTGAAGAGTCACAACCTGCTCCTGAACCTGCGATCTCACATAAGAAGCATAAACACCAATATATTTGGTGAGCTCATGCTTCACCGGATCCCTGGCAATACCAATAGCTCTCAGTCTTGTCGATAAAAGAGGGTCAGTGAAAGCAAATGAAACACCAAAATCCTCAAGTAACCAACGCAGCCAAGTAACCTCTGTCGTCAATAGAGTCATAGCCCGCAACTCACCTCTCTGACTGAACGAGAAAGCGCATACGCTTTTAGTCTTCCAAGCAATGAGAGAATCACCAAGAAAAACACAATAAGCAGAAAGAGAGCGGCGATCAAAATGATCCCTAGCACAGGTAGCATCGGAATAAGCACGAAGGTGTAAAGAGTTAGAGCGAGGAAAGAAAAGACGACGAGAGATAGTGCCACGCAAGTAGCGCAAGACATAAAGTAGATGACTATAGTGGAGCTGGGTGGGAGCAGAGACAAACTGACTCAGAATATGAATAGCATAAGAGATATCGGGACTGGTGACACCAAGATAGACAAGACTACCAACAAGGTGACGATACCGAATAGGATTCGAGAGAGGTTCACCATCGGTGGATCGAAGCTGAAGATTGAGCTCCATAGGAGTCTCAGCCACGCGATCATATGTGAGAGAAGCTCGATCAAGAAGATCCCCAATATACTTCTCTTGAGATAGAAAGATACCCTGCGACGTAGAAGTAACCTCAATCCCAAGAAAATAACGAATGTGACCCAAATCAGACATGCGAAACTGCTCATTGAGACGAGCCTTGACAAAATCAATAAACTGAAAGTCATCACCAGTAATGATCATGTCATCGACATAAAGCAGAAGAAGAGTGCGCCCACGAGATGAGGTGTGGAAAAACAACGCAGGATCATGATCGATGACAGAAAAGCCAGCAGCAGTAACCACTGCAGAGAAACGCTGAAACCAAGCCCTGGAAGCTTGTTTAAGCTCATATAAAGCACGACGAAGGCGAATAACCTTATCATCAGGAACAAAATACCCAGGTGGAGGCCGCATAAAGACCTTTTCATGCAGTTCTCCATTAAGAAAGGCATTTTGAACATCAAGCTGATAGATAGACCACGTATGAACAGAGGCCACAGCAAACAGCGTCTTGATAGTGGTCATGTGAGCCACAGGAGTATAGGTCTCATCATAATCAACACTAGGCTCCTGCTGAAAACCACGAGCCACAAGATTAGCCTTATAACGCTCAAGAGAGCTATCAGAGTGAGTCTTGATCTTGTAAACCCACTTGCAAGTAATGGGACGAACATAAGACGGAAGAGAGACAATTTTCAAAGTGCCATTACGCTCAAGCGCAGAAATCTCCTTGGCCATCGCATGCTGCCACTCAGGATGAATGACAGCATCACGATAAGAAATTGGCTCAGCTGAGGCAGTACCGGCAAAACCAAAACGCGCAGGAGGTCGAATAGAGCGACGATCACAAAGAGCGTATGGCTGGGAGGTAGAAGCTGACTCCTCAGAGGATGAGTCAACAGGAGAAACCTCAACTGGATGCTGACGGCGAGTGTAAAAGAAAGAAAGAGGAGGAACAAAATCAGGTGAAACTGATGGAGAAGAGATAGTTGTGTCAGTAGGAGAAGAAACACTAGACTCAGAAGGAAGAGAATCAGTGGACGCAGGAGGCTGAGAAGACGTGGTAGACACTGGAGGTGGAATAGGAAGAGAAGAAATGGGAGTACCTGAAAAAGTTAGAAAAGAGAGGGATTCGACAGTAGAGGATGAAAAAGAAGGACATGGATAGAAAGAACGAGACTCGTCAAAGATAACTTCCCGAGAAATCCGCATCCGACGACCAGTATGATCCCAACAACGATAGCCCTTGTGCTCATCACTATATCCCAGAAAAACACACTCAACTGACTGGGCGGTTAGTTTTGTGCGTTCACGAGGAGCAAGAAGAACATAACAGACACACCCGAAAGA
The DNA here is from genome assembly GCA_036346415.1 of Raddia guianensis. Lineage (NCBI taxonomy): Eukaryota > Viridiplantae > Streptophyta > Magnoliopsida > Poales > Poaceae > Raddia > Raddia guianensis. The sequence goes on from CM070534.1 coordinate 36,152,290, forward strand.
TCGAAGATCAGAGTAGTCTGCTGGGTATCCAGAAAGACGCTCTATAGGAATACCACCTTGAAGAGCAGAAGAGGGTTGAAGATTGATGAGATGACAAGCAGAAGAGACAGCCTCAGCCCAAAAGTGGGATGGAACAGAAGAAGCAATCATGAGTGCACGAGCGGTTTCAAGAAGATGACGATGTTTACGCTCAGCCACACCATTTTGAGTATGGGCACCAGGACAAGAGAACTGAGACAGAGTGCCCTGCTCAGTGAGAAAACTACGAAGATACCCAGAAAGATACTCCCCTGCAGAGTCAGCTCGAAAAACACGAATAGCGGAGTCAAACTGAGTACGAATCATGGTGGCAAAATTTTTATAAATAGACAAAACCTCACTACGAGAAGACATAAAATATATCTAAGTGTGGCAAGAAAAATCATCTATAAAAATGATGTAATATTTATGACCACCTTTTGACACAAAAGGGGCTAGACCCCAGACATCAGAATGAACAAGATCAAACGGACGAGCTGACACAGACTCACTAGAAGGATAAGGGAGTTGCACCTGTTTGCCAAGGTTGCAACCCACACAATCGAGATGTATAGGACCAGACACAGACCCTAAAAGACCATGACGAACCAAAGACGATAAACGAGAACCACAAAGATGACCTAAACGATGATGCCATTGAGCAAAAGACGCCGAGGAGGAAGCAAAGAGACGAAGAGATCGGCAGAAGCAGCAGAGACGGAGAGATCGGCAGAGTGCGGAAGAAGGACGGCTTACCAAGCTTCCGAAACGCCGAGAATCACGGCGCGGGGCGATACCAACCAGAGACACATGCGACGATCCTGAACACAGCATGAGTCAGTATCGAAAATCACACGACAACCTAGATCAGTAAGCTGGCCGACAGAAATAAGCTGCATGTTTATGTTAGAAACATGAGAAACCGATGGTACATGAAAAGAAGAGGACAAAAGAGTGCCTCGTCCTGTGACAGGAAGAGAAGTACCATCTGCCGTCTGAACAGTCAATGGTGTGGTTAAGGGAAGAACAGAAGTAAGACAGGTGAAATCAGTTGTCATATGAAAAGAAGCACCTGAGTCAAGAATCCATGGTTATGTACCTGGTGTCTCAGTAGAAGACTGCGAAGCAAATGCAGCAGAACCTGAGGGTGAAGAGGCAGCCATGCGACGCAATAGCATAAGAATCTCAGTAGAGGCATCTGGACTGCGCTGGGAATCTGAGTCTCGTGTGACTGGTGCTGTAGAACCCTTAGGCGATCGACGACGAGCAATATCCTTCTTCTTCCTATAGCAGAACTGCTCCACATGACAGTCCTTATCACAATAGGTGCAGTGAAGACCGGCCTTCGTTGTCCCTCCAGAAGACGACGAAGATGATGAAGAGGACAACCGAGGACTAGTAGAAGTCGAAGCTGGTGGCTGAAGAGCAAGAACTGACGGAGAAGTCAGTAGACCAGCACTACGAAGACGAACCTCCTCAGTACGAAGAGCAGAGAGAGCCTCCAGCATAGTGACACGAGGGTGACGGGCAAGAAGCTGTGCACGAACTTGCTCAAACTCCATCCGAAGGCGTATGACGAAGTCGTAGACACGACGAAGCTCCAGTCGGGATCGCTGACGCAAGCAACAGGCACAAGTCCGAGAGTCATGATCGGCTGCAGTATCAAGAGCCGCATCCAGAGAGTCCAACTGACGCCATACTCCAGAAAGCTGAGCATAAAACTCATCCACTGTACAATCACCCTGTTGTAGAGACTTCTCATGGCAAGAGCAGCAAGGTACCAAGAGTCACCCGAAGGCTCATAACGATCCCAAAGATGTGACCACATCAGCTGTGCAGATGACAAAGAGACCACTTCTCCAGTAAGATGCACATCCATGCTAGCAATCAAAATAGCAGAGGCACGAGCATCCTCATCAGACCAAAACTTGAAGGCGGTGTACTGAGAATTGTAAGACTCCAGAGCCTCCTTATACTCATCGGAGGCCTTCTTATCAACATCCTTCTTATCAGCATCAGTAACACCTGTATACGTCGAAGAAGGCAGCGTTGGGGGATTAGGACGCGGCGGGCAAGGAAGCTCGCCGGTAAGAAAATCACAGAGGCGTTGTCCACGCATGTGAATGCGCATGTGCTGGGCCCAATCTTGATAATTGAGCCCATCAAGAAGCACCGGACAACGAGGAACAGACACGGTTCCTGACGACAAATTTTTTTTTGATTTTTTTTACTCAACCCAAAAGCTTACCACACCACACCACACCCGACCGAGCCGGCCACACACACCGACCGAGCCGGTCACACACACCATACACACACAGACACGACACCGACCGAGCCACTGCGGCGAGGCGAGCTGGCGACGGCGCTGGTCGACAACGGCGGCGAGGCGAGACGGCGACGGCGTGGGTCGGCAACGGCGGCGGCGAGGGCCATGCAATGGTGGGCGCCGGCAGTGCCGGCGACGAGCAGTGGCGCACGACACGGCCTGGAGGAGGGCGGCGAGAGCCCGATCCCAATCTGGATCAGGGGCGGGCGGGCGGTGAGAGGAGTCACGGCGGAGATGGGTGGCGGCCGACGACTCGGGCCCGATCCCGATCCCGATCTGGATCGAGGGCGGCGAGAGGAGCCGTTTCTCGAGACGACGGCGGTCCACCAGATCGAGGTGGCGTCGGCCAGGATGAGGCCAATAGCAAGTCGACGTCTCCGGAGACAAGGGGATGACGGCGACGATGAACTGCTCAAGACGAAGAGCAGCAGGGACGGTGGTGGTGGTGATGCGTGCAAGTGCAACACGCAGGAGGATCGACAGCAGCTAGAGAGACGAGAGGTAACTCTAACCCTAAAAGCCAGGCTCTGATACCATGTTAGGAATAGCACTTGTATTCATATGGGGGCCAAAGGACCAGTATATATACAGAGTACAAGGGCATAAAGGGAAAATGCTAGAAAACCCTAATACAGTGAAGGGACCGGCCAGGCCCATATACACAGTCCAATACACAGCTATACACAGCCTAATATATCTCTAACAATTTTATCCATTCAATCAACTGTGGGACCAAATTATAACGGGATAGATTAATCAAAGAAAAAAAAGATCTATGCTGTTTAGATTAAAACAAAATATTAGAAATTCATATCAAATACTAAAGTTGATATAATATATTAGAGATAAACTCAAAATCCGATCTAATATGTTAGAGATAGATTGAGTTAGAAATAAACACTATATATCAAAACAAATCTAGCCGCGCAAACGCATGGGCCACCTCGCTCGTTCTAGAAATATTGACATCATGTTCTAGCACCGAGACATTAAAGGTCACAGGCTACCAACACAGTGTGTGAAAAAAGTCACCCTTGACCTTCGAGAAGGGGTCGCGCAAGTTCAAATCTTGGTGAACAGTTGAGCATGGGTGTTCTAAACTGTTTGTCTACTTGTTTGCTTGTCTTATCTCAAAAGCACATCTCAAAGTTCTAAAAAAACAAGTCAAATAAATTAAATTTGAGTCACTTGAAGAAGTTCTCGAAATTTAGAAGATACCGCATAAGTAAATGATAAGTAAACACACGATCCTGACCTTTTGGGGTGTTTGTGTGTGTGTGTGTGTGTGTGGGGGGGCACACTCTCACATGCTGTATACATGGTGACGTGTTTGCGCCTTTAATCGACAAAAAAGTAGCCACGGAAGCTATAAATAATAGATTGTATTAAACCTTGCGGCTATGGCGACATGACTATTTTCGTGCTGTCGCCTGTCTGCCGATGTTGTGCCCGATAGCGTCCCAGTGATGACCCTGCCAATGCCGTGTGGCACTATATATATTCGATGATCAGCATTGTACACTTAGGATCAATCAAGGTGGAAAAATAGAGTTGCTCCTTTCTTTTTTCTTTTGGGACATTCGTTTGAAATAGGCATGTTTAACTCATTGTAACACACAATCTGCGAACCATTTTCTAAAGTTAGATTGCCGTCCATTTCACCAAATTAGTTAATCGAATCAGTAAGTATATTATTTTAGAATGCATGCATCCAAACTATTTTAACTTCTACTAATAATGCTTTTATAAATACTAGATGGCCTAAACAAATACGATATTATTCGTTTAAGTATCTACAACTGCTTACTTTTAATAGGTTTGAAAATGTAGTGATGATATAAATTGTTGGTCAAAGTCATGTTTTGAATACCATATCAATTTACAAGGCCACTGGTTTATCATTAGGAAGGATATTAGCTTCAAACCCAACTGAATGGCAAAGCAATACTGGTTAGAATGAGCGATCATATAAGAGCATATGCAATGATCCATGTTTTTTTGTCTATAACCTTATTATGATATAAGATAATGTGGAGAATAGAAAGGAGCATGGAGGATTGAGTTCTCTACAGTGACATACAAGTACACAATTAATCTATTGTATGAGTTGTCTTTTAGTCTATAGATAATAAAGAGATCCTATAGATAGTTGTCTTTAGTCTCTCCAATCTAGAAAACATGACTTTTGAGATATGTGCAAGCCTGAGTTTGAAATTTTATCTATGAAATTATTTTGAACTATTTAGATTGCACACATGAAAACCATACATATATATTTGTATGGAAAAAACACTTTTGTAATGTCAATATTTTTGTAGATTTTATAGATAAAATGTAGTACTAATTAGTGAATGTCGAAGACCGTGCCAATGTGATCTAAAACGTAAAGCATCCACACCAGACACTCTATCCTCACACCCCATTTCACTATTAGCTACTCTCTCTATACTTCTCTCTAAATTTCCTTCACATTTTACACTATAGTATTAAAGATTCCTTCCCTACATCAGACATTCTATCCAAAGTTACAGTACTTTGGAGTGACTGCTATGGATGCTAAGTTTTGCTCCGTTTTTGTGAATTGGAATGACTACCATTCTGCATTCCCTAACGTGTTGGCATATATGACAGCGCTAATCATGAAGTTAATTAATTACATTATTTCCCATTAATTTCGTCCTATGAATGGACAGGCCAGGTTAGACAGCCGTGCTGTACTGACTGACGAATGGTTTTGGATGTCTGCCGAGATCCAGCAAACGAGCGGCCTGCATATAGTGTCGTGCTTGCAAGACAAGGTTGCTCCCCTAGCCACGCATGCATGCGACGCAACGAGCGTATTTTTATGTGATCGAGCCTCAGCTTGTCTATATATGTGAGCTTGCTGTTGGGGTCCATCAAGTGTTGTACTGCACTACTGTTCCATCTGCCTTGGGTGGGAAGCAAGCTCTGGGATTCACCTCCTTCCAACATCACTGACTCTCATGCCAAAAAGGATCATCATTAGAGCATAAGGCCTCCTCCATATGCTCCATGTGAGACCTATTACCTCCTCCCTGCTGCAATTTGCAAACCCCATTATTACACACCGGAAAGAAATATCCTTTTTCATCGTATCATGCAGCAGAAAACAATAGAGACATTTTTGCATTGCCCGATACCCTCATGTTTACTTTGTTCACATCGTGATTAACTAAACCTCATCATGTGTGTGCACAGTAATCAAGATTTAATAATTTTTATATAAGGATGTCACGAATCTCAAAACGGATCCAACTGCTCTCCACGTATACATGTATAACTCCAGTTATACGTGGAATTGAATATCTTTTTCCTTTTATATATTTATGTTCTGTATCGGGCTTCTTTTGTTTGTTAAGAGCAACTTCAGGTGATGCTAAAACACCGAAGCACTAGATAGAGAAGCTGTTAGAGGGAATGAATCTTTTAGATAATAGTGTAAATTATATAAAAAAAATTAGATAGAGATAGGATAGACGTGGATAATATTTTAGAGAAGATATATAGAGAAGCTGTTGGAGTTGCTCTTAGAGCATCCGCAAAAGAAACTGTAAAAAAAAATGTGCAGAATAGTGTCTCTATTGGAAGGAAGGACTTAGCGTAGTGTGAAGTGTGAAGAAATTTTAAAAAGATAAATAATGCGTAATGAATAATGTTATAGAGTGTGTATTTAAAACTTCTGACGAAGATGCCAGGGCAATGCTACCGATCGTGAGTCCGCAAGCGGCTAGCTCCTAGCCTCGATCATAGGGGCTTTAAGCTCTGCTCTCTCTCTCTCTCTGCGTGTGAGTGAGTGCACTGCAGCGCAGTGTGTGGAATCTACTGTAACAGCTATGGTGTGGGGGTGGTGAGGCAGCAGTTCTTCCTTCTTGCCTTTTGCTTTTGGTTGTACTGGCTAGCTGCGAACCATCCAGCGTCTGAAGTCCTATAAAATATTGTACAAATGCATCGACGCTACCAAAAGTGCATGGTGCGGCATCATCTTAATTCTTACAGGCAGTTTAATTTAGCACCTATGAAAGGGTTTGTGTGTGACACTGTGACTGTGACCGTCTTGTGTTGTGCTTGAGAGAGAGAGAGAGAGGGGGAGGGGCATGAGAGAGGGCCCTTTAACTTTTTTCCAAGGAGGGTGTGGCTTCAGTTAAAGCGTATTAAACTGGTGAAAGCAGCAGGCTGCCTGCCTCGATTTTTTTTATATGTACACCTCTCTCCCTCACTCCTGCTCTCTCCTTCCTGCTTCTTTGCTCCCCCTCCTGCTCTACCTGCCCTCTTCGGTTTGCTTCTTCCTCTTCTTGCCTTCTGTTACTTGTTTCGAATCTCGATTTCAACCTTATTCTTGAATCGAGATTTATCAATTAACCATATGCTTGTTTGATCCCTTGCAGCTATATAGACCTAGCAAGGAAGTATACCTACTACATGGCTACACATGCATGAACACAGCCCCCCAGGCCGCTTATGAATCAAACATGAACAGAGGGCACATCAGCAGCTCGGAGCTCATCGACGCGAAGCTCGAGGAACACCGGATCTCCACCGCCAAGCACTGTCCCAGCTGCGGCCACAAGCTCGACTGCAAACCGGTATGTATATATATGTGAAGTTGTCAATTTCGTTTTGCCTTTGCATCCACATGAACAGTTGTGCTAGCTAGGAGTGAGGGTTCTTGGAGCTAGCCACCCCTTTTGATGGAATTAATCGGTGTAAATGTGAGAAGGATTGGGTGGGGCTGCCAGCTGGAGTCAAGTTCGATCCAACAGACCAGGAGCTGATCGAGCACCTCGAGTCGAAGGTGAGGGAAGAAGGCTCGACATCTCACCCTCTCATCGATGAGTTCATACTCACAATTGACGGAGAGGACGGCATATGCTACACCCATCCTGAGAAACTTCCAGGTGAGAAGTGAACGAGGCTTCTAGCTAATTAAGCTAGCTATGAACAGAAGCATTATTGAAACATATACTTGTAACAGATATATTCCTTGCTTTTTGCAAACTTTACCCATGCTTTTCATGGAGTGATATATTGTATGTTGGGATTATTTCGCCATGAATTGGGGGGTTATGGTTTGGATTTGGGATATGGCATATATTCCCTTTGTTGTTCTTGATGTGCTCTACCCTCTCTATTCTTAGTGTTCTCTACATATATGTTCTCTTGGGTATATGCAAAGAGAATTATTGTTTATGGAAAGTTGTGCCAAGCCTCATCTCTCTCTGCCCTATATGTCATGATGGTAAGATGCTTCTGAAGTTTCCAAATGGGTTTCTTTGGGTCCTTTGTCTCCTCTCTTTTTTCCCAGTGGTTTGTTGCATCTGTCAAGAAACACAGGCCACCCACCCAACTTCACTTCACCAGTTCTCACACAATTCTTCTTGCATCTATGCCTTGTGCTGATGATCATCAGGTGTGACAAGGGACGGCCTAAGCAAGCACTTCTTCCACCGGCCGTCCAAGGCCTACACGACGGGGACGAGGAAAAGGCGCAAGATACAGACGGAGTGCGACGTGCAAAAGGGGGAGACGAGGTGGCACAAGACGGGCAAGACCCGGCCGGTGATGGTGAACGGCCGGCAGAAGGGGTGCAAGAAGATACTGGTGCTCTACACCAACTTCGGCAAGCGCCGCAAGCCCGAGAAGACCAACTGGGTGATGCACCAGTACCACCTCGGCGACCTCGAGGAGGAGAAGGAGGGGGAGCTCGTCGTCTGCAAGATCTTCTACCAGACGCAGCCCAGGCAGTGCAGCTGGTCCTCCGACCGGGGCGTCGCCGGCGGCGGCGCCGTGGCGCCAGTGCCGGCGCAGGAGCCCTGCAGGAGGGACAGTGGAAGCGGCAGCTGCTCGTCGAGGGACCACGAGGTGTCGGCGACGTCGTACCCTGCCGGATACGCGGTCGCCGCCGCCGTCGAGATGCAGCACCTGAAGCGCCATCAGGCCGTCGACCATTTCAGCTTCGTGCCTTTCCGGAAGAGCTTCGAGGAGGTATTAATCCTTGTTAGCACAATTAGCACTATCTTAATCATCCGAACCCCGTACTAATCCCAAAAAAAAAGCACTATTCATCTCGAACTAGCTGCTTGTAGCTGGCATTCTTTCTTCTTAGCACTATCTCGAACTAGCTGCTTGCAGCTGGTACCTGGTACTCTGGTAGTAGGTTCAGATGCACGCCATGCAGATCATGCAAACTACCCTTGGTCTTCCCTCCCATACAAGCATGCATGCTCCTAGGGTTTTTTTTTTGTCCCTTTTGTTTTTCAGTTGTAGACATATACTTTCTGTTTCATTAGATGAGCTTCGTTGTTACGTATAGGCGAGCTGTTTGGGTAGCTGACCAAATGGGTAGTATGTGCCGGTGTAAAGCAAGGATGAGCTACATGTCACACAGCATGGACCCTTTTAATTAGTTCGAGCCTCACATCATTTTACTCAAATTGCAAGCAACCCTAGAAGCCATCCACCCACCGTGAAAGCAAAAACTACCAACAAATTTCTTTTGAATAATTGATACGTCCCATTCCCAGCATAACTGCAAGGGAATGCAAATTAATGAGAGAGATATAAGGGAGCTGTATTCATTTTATTATGCATATTAATTTTTGCTCAAGAAAAATATGCATATTAATTTGCATATATAAAATAAGAGCGCATCTGTAATTCTCTATATGTGAACAGGTTGGTATAGGTGGTGATCAGGTGCCATCGGATCAGCTTGGAAGATCAGAACAGCAGCATGCTGGACAGGAACAGCAACCTCACCGGCCGGTGCTGTCAACGACGGCGGCGGTGCCCGCCACGGCCTTCCTTATCAGTCGGCCGACGAATGCAGTCTCAGCTATAGTGCCACCAGCGATGCAGCACGCGTCAGTGGTTCTCGATCACGACCAATTCCATGTGCCAGCGATCCTTCTTCACCATGACAAATTTCAGGTGATTTCATCTTGCTCTACGTAGCTAGCTAGCTTATTATCTTTCGTACTTTCGTTCAGTGTAATTTCTGTTGTATGATGTAGTAGTAAAATCACACTGGTTTAGCACATACATGATTATTGTCATATAGAGAATGTTCAAATTAAGGAGTGGTTTACTAGCTACGGTTCTTCTTGTCTACGGATACAAGCGTAGAATACCTTTTTTTTTAGTAATTAGAAAATAATTAAATTTCAATGTGCATTTTTCATTTTACCTCTTAAAGTTACAACTTAAATATTGTGGTAGGACTCTATGGTTTCTAAAAGAATATGTAGAAATTATTCCCGCAACGTGTATTTATACATTATTTTCAAAAAAATAACAAATGTACCTGCATATAAGTGATGTAAATAGTCTTTTTAAACGTGTGTACTTTGCAATGTTCGTATACATATGTTCACCTAACCTGATGATGCGTCTCATAAGATGGAGTTATAAGTTTTTTATGTATTTCAGTTGCTGGGGGAGTGGAACTGCATAAAAATTACAAAAAAGGTTTTCCGGACTATATAGAGCTAGCATATAGACAGTTTTAGAGGGATTCTTTTGTGTTGTAGACCATATGTACTATCTTTGCGATCACTGTTTTCATAAGCTACACACAAATATATAATTAATTGCTACGTGTTTCCACCGACGTCCATATATGCTTGGACAAATTTATTAATTCAAGAGCTAGTCTTTTTCTCTCTCTTTTTCATTTCTTTGGTGATTTCAGATTAATTCATTTACTCTATTGTCGCTGCGCATATCGGTCTATTACTGTGCAAGACATACATAAGGATCTTTTCTAGTCCCTTTACCTTTTGTATTTTACTCTTTACTAAAAGAATGCCTTGTTTACTGTTTCATCGCAACATTATTAACAAAGATCATGCAAAAACAGCACCAACAACAGCAACAACAAAAGCTTGACCACAGATCTGCAGGCTTGGAAGAACTGATAATGGGATGCACGTCTACAAGCACAAAAGGAGTAAGTTTTCTTCCAATTATGTTCGACTAGTCACCTCCTCAGCATGGATCAAGGATGACAAGAAAACCATATAAGATCATAACATATCATGCATGCTTCATGAAACATTTATAGCGTGGCTATACATATATATTAAGCACGCCTTGCAAATTTCTAATGCATATGTACGTGCATATATGGACATATGAGCTGCATGTGACCTCTTGGTGCCATCTCAAGTACATGACCCTCTAATAATTTAGTACAGATTTGGTTATCTTGATTCTTATGTATATATATAGGTGGGAAAGCTGCAGGTTGTTTGTGCAGGACTAGGCGAGGTGAGGGCTTGGCAAGAAAGGGTACTGCCCCAGGGGGGTCCTGAGGAAACTTCAGTGTGGGGCCTCATTTAGTCTCTTTGTCGTTCTAGCTAGCATTCTGAAACAGGCCTTCACCATGACAGCTTTTTCCCTCCCATTTGTTTCCTGTTTATAAATTCACCATTTCAGGTGCTTTTACAGCATGCATGCCAGCAAAATCGAGAGAGAGAGAGAGGTGTGGAGGAGGGACATATCTTTAGTACTCCTAGTGAGATAGAAGAAACATCATGAATATATGCAAACAAGGACCACCCTTTGCTTTGCTTTTGAGCGCCAAAGACCAGCGTAAAAAACAAGACCATACTTTCCTAGCTTTCATGACCATATAGGTGAAAACGAGAGCTTTTTCTCCGTGTCGGTAGCCTTCCTTGCTTTTTCAGACTAACCTATACTATAATTTTTTACTATTATCTCTTGTGAAAAGAGCAAAGGAAAAGGGGAAAATGTCATTTGTTCTTTGTTCTTTCGCACTTTTCTGTGAATGAATTCACATTGAAATTAACCATCCATGCACGAACTTGTTTCGCCATTGCTGTCATTGTTGTAAATTCAATGTCATGTTACATTAATTTAACGGACACATACATAGTGTGGTCAAGAGATCAATGTGGATATATATAAAACGGAAAGTTAAGTAAAAAAAATCTGTTGAACGGTCGGATATATATGTGCAGATCAACTCATTATCTAAAAAAATATATATGCAGATCAACAAGTTTTGAAACCTTAAAGAAATGATATCTGTATTGAATGTTTGTTTCTTTGTTGAGATCCTTCACGGTCGATGTCAATCTCGTTAATGTATTGGAATGCCCGTTTGTAGGAGAGTTTGTTATACATAAAAAAGTCTTATAATTACTGAACGGTTTATAATGGTTAGAAAGAGCTCTAATCTAAAATGTCTTATTCTTAATAAGAATTGTGAGAGAGAATTATACCTTACATTTCATTCCTCCTCTGTATTGGTATATATTTGAATTGCAAAAAAAATCCCTAATAGAAAAAACTGTTTCTATCTCTCGTGTATAGTCCTTTGTTAAATGTGCCTGCAAAGCCACCTTTTTTCTGAAAACAATCGTAATTATTTCTAGAAGGTGACGGGATACCTAAGGATCCTGACAGTACACCCTTTCTCCACTATTATAGATCATTTTAAATTTTTCCAATTTTCATGGTCTCTAATAGAAGACTTTGAATATGGTTTTGCATATATCAATAAAAAAGAATTTATACTCTCCGATCTCTTAGATGCATGCAACTTTGACCGCTAATTACTATTGTAATTTTTTTAATGTCCATTAAAATTATAATATTGTTGAATCTATTCATATCTAATCATATGTTGTGTCTTATGTTTCAAAACTTTGAATGGGATGAATCTCAAACATCAATTATTTTGTGACCGAAGGGAGTAATATCATTAAAGTATTTTGCATTAAATTATAATATTATTGTTTTGTTTAGAAAAATTTAAAATTGCGATGCATATTAATGGTCTAAAATTTAAAGACTTGACAGCCTACATGGGCACCCATGTATATACAATGTCGCATTCTTTTTAACTACTGATAGCTCTGTTTCAAGTGAATCAAGTACTTACACTTCACTGGAGCTGTTCCTTTTTGACCCCCTTTTCCTACTCTACTGCAGGAAACTTCAATTCCTCATTCCCAAGAGACAGAATGGACTTACCCGTACTGGCCTCCTGACAACCAAGATCATCATGGATAGTAGCAGCATGGCTGGTAAATAGTGACGATCAATACCAAAGAAATCTAACCACGATGTCTTTCACTAGTATGGTCTCTGTCTCCTTGAATATGCGTTTGCTTTCTTGGAGAATGTATTGTTTACTGTCGGGAGAAGAAAAAGATCGAGATCTCTATATAGCTCCGTCAATGAGAGAGGGATCAAATTAAACTTCCAACGCTCCAAGATAGAAGGGACAAAGGTGTGGAAGGAAAAGAAAAGAGGAAAAAAAGACAAGGGAAAGGTATTGTTGTGCTGACATCACATTGGAGCCTAACTCGCCTAGATGCACTAAATATTAATGCACCTTAATCGAAGTATAACTAAATCACATCATGGTCAATCTATCACAACTTTTGATGTGTATTAGATATTTCAATTGTAAGGAAAGTAGTGTTGTTTGCATGTACATTAATCTTACCCCCTTAACCCCTCCCTCTTTTTTTTTTGTTCCTTTAAGTGACTATAAATTTTTCCCCCACTTTTGCTAATTGTGTTCCAAATGCGTCAGGTGGAAATAAACTTAATAAGAAGTTTTTTCCTTTCTAGAGGCGCAAAAAAAATGCTTAAGTTTTGGATATTGGTGTTACTTTACTTTGTAACAAGTTGAATTCATATACCAGATTGTTTTCAAGGAATAAATTGATCTTGACACATGCATTACTATTGACTAGCTACATTATTTTAAAATAATTAATGCGGTCTATGCCTGACTATTGAGATATATACTTTTTTAAAATCAAACTACTGAGATATATGAACGTACGGACTGCCAGGCACTAATTATCGTTTGTCTAATTAAATTCTTCGTGTATTATAGATATATATGTCTGTTACTGCTGTGCGCGTTTAAACTAACTTATTGTCAGTTAATTTAAGGTTCATTCGTAGTTTTGCACAATGGAAATTAACTAGGGTTCTCTGATTATTAATGACACACACACACACACACTTGTTATTTTTATATATGCATACTCTTATTGTTATTTCAATGAATTTGGCACATAACTTTCAGTTATTATAATTTTTTATTTTGTAGCAAAGAAAAACTACCGTTCTTTAGCATCTATCATTATATTAAAGCAGAGTTAAAGGGAGCCACCATGCTAATTCTAAAAAAGTAGAAAATCCCATATTGATCGGAGAGAAAAAAAAGGAACATCTACACCGTCAATTGTTGTGAGCCCAAACGGTTTAGATTAAAAGCTATGTAATAAAATAAAAACAATTTAAAAGAAGTTCACGCCAAACATGAGGTTGAGTCCATGTCAAATACAAGACCTAACCCCCCAAACGTGTGGAGACACCATGCTCATTAAGTGTATGTTAGTGTTATATACATGAGGTTTAAAAACGTACGTTAAGCAGCAGAATGAACTAATATATAGTCAAAATTGCATTGTTCTGTTCTCATCAAAATAGAACTGCGTTTCTAATGCAGACATCCTTGTGTGATCTATATGTATCACTATTGTAATGTGTGAAGCTAGGTTCCTTCTTTATTCCATATTCCTTCTCTATTGTAATAAGCATCCCTAGTTTTTCTAACAAAAGTGCAACACGTATTTAATATTGGAAGAAGGAAGGTGGCATATGTGCCCTTTTCAAGGTTGTAGCTTGCATATTCGATCATATCCATTGACGTATGATAAGTGATCATGCGAACATGCATTCTAACAAAAACCTCTTCTAAGAATTAGTTCATATATTGCAATTTGTTCACAACAAAATTGAACTGATTTAGTGCCAGCTAATGTGAAAGTAAAAGGATATGTGCCTGCGGGCGCGCGCGCGCGCGCGTGCACGCACATTTTGCATTTTAATAAATTAATTTCATTTTGTTGTGGACCACGCATATATAGCATAGCGTATATATATAGGCCAGGACAGTGAAATACTCGAAACCTACGTACGTAACGCTGAAAAGAACAAGGCCTTATATTTATGCCGACATGATTTGATTTCCATCCACAAAAGTGCTTCTCACTGTATTGCCACTTGCATTGTATGATCAATATCAATATATATTAATGTTATGGTAGTTCATTTACTGTTTGTTAAGAGAAAACATGTGTGTGTGTGAGAGAGAGAATGGAATGAAGGGATTGAATCCATGAGATTGGTGGCCGTCGCTTCTATTTAGATGTCTCGGGAAACCGGTACTTGATCGTAGCACAACCAGACGGGCCCATAGCAAAAAAAAAAAAAAAACTACTTATGGGTGTTGTATTGCGCATCCGACGAGGAAGTAAAATGTTAGGTTGGATCAAAAAATTCGTAGTGCATCGGATGTTCGGAAGCAAGCATTTCCGTAAAAAATTAAATAGTCATCCACCTAACGGCTGGGTGCTGCACCTTCGCTTATTAGTAGGTGCATGTGGGGTAGGATATTCCAGATTTCCAGTACACATGCACATTGACCATGCTAGAGAGCATTGTTGTCGCTCCATCAGATACATGACCTAAGATGGAATGGAACAATCGCTGCCAGAATGGAAGGCACGAGCAACTCATTTATGCGCTTTAGAATTTATGGAAGAAACATAATACTTGTATTTCTTTTTTTAAAAAAATTAATGGTCATACCACGTATCCATGAAAGTCTTCTCGTGCGTAGTCGAAGAGGTTGAGCTGATCAGCATCCTAGATTTGAGCAAATTAGCATAAATAAGTGGCCATTAGTTGGTCATGTGCATTTGTACAATGGTTCTCTGTTTAGTTTTCCTCTAGCTATCGAAGCAACAGGTTAGCTAGCCCATTTCAAAAGAAAAGGATGATATAGTAGATACACATACGTGGCTATCATATGTACGAGCCATGCATGCATGCACACCCACGTCAAAAGAGGACTTTATTCGATGTGTCCCGTGCGCGAAACAGCGGAGAAGCTTCGTACGTACGTGCATGCATGCATGCGTGCCACTCGCAAGGTTACCAAATGCACATACACTGTGCTCGATCGATCGATCTCCTCTCAGAAATTACATGAATCGCTAGCCGATCGATCGAGGGTAAAGATGCAAGATGCAACAATCTTTTGCCGCGTGTGCATGCATGCGCACGTTCAAAGCAAACCTCGCAGAGACCATGCATCAACGCAGCCGATCCACACTCCACGTACATGCACATAGCTCTCTCTCTCTCTCTCTCTCTCTCTCTCTCTCTCTCTCTTCCAGTCTCTTTCTCACTTCAGCTGTGTCCTCTGATCTCTTTCTAGCTCTGAGTCCCCTAAATGTTCGCGCGAGATACACATTAAGCACACTATGAGCATGTCATATCAACATGAAATGAAACTGTAACACTAAAAATGTGCTCCAAATACGTCAACAGAGAGTTTACATGCCGCTCCAACATATCACGTCATTTCAATATTTTTTATTATTCTTTTATAGGCTTTTCCGTCCTATTTATGTGATAATCGCACATTAATAAGCGCCAATTACATTGTCTATGACTAAATAAAACATATCAATGGTATCACACCGTTCTACGTACGTGTGAGTCAACATTTCAAAACATTTTTCCAATTTTAGTGAATTTTAGTTATTTTAAAAAAATCCATAACATCTATATACACTACCATAAATATTTGATGTATTTATGAAAAAAATATATCAGTAAATAAATTTAATGCTACAAACGTCAAGAAAAACAATATTTCAACTTACATGCCATGCACATATATTTTACTTTAAATCAAATTGTTGCAAACATAACATCAATATATTAATGGTTTCTCAAATATTGATCGTACACCTTGTCTCTCGATGGCTTCACAAAATCCGTCGAGAAAAATAAGCCGGCGCATTAAGGCCTATCTAGCTTTCTCGACTGGCTAGGTTTAGCCGTCAAGATTGTCAGAGTCTTGCCCAGTGCCCTTGAAGTTTATTTTTTGCTTGGATCGAGAAAGGAGTTTCTCTCAACCACTGTGAAAAAAACGGTCGAGAGAACGTGATGTTGTCGTCACATCATCATATGGCCGTCGGGAGTATGTATTGTGTCTTATTATTGCTTCTGGGCTAGCGTATCAATTGTGCCAAACTGCTTCAGTATAGCTATCGAGATAGTTCCTTAATTTGTTGTCGAGATTTGACGTTTTTTCGGTGCGAAACAAGCTACCGATCATATCCTTGATATATGTTACCGTACTATGATTAGATAATGAAGATTCTCTCTCCAGATCGTGCAACTCGATCCCAGTTGGACCTACCTTTGGGTTACGCGTTGGGAATTAGCATGATATCTCCTTTGATGTTCTGTCCTTTTTTTTTTCTGATGTGCAACTCTGTAACATCATCAATTTTAATAGGCAGATTCTTCTTCACTTGCAGCCCTGATGATATGTACAGGTTAATGAATGGAGTTCGCCTTTCTAAGGCATTATGCTACTCCTATAATTGCTGCTGAGAGAATCTCTGTACTAAGAGGACATATGCCTTCCTTTTTCTCATGAAATGCTTGATGAACGAGTTAGGTAAAGGAAAGGTTCTTCTCCGTTAATTAGTATATATTCTGCACTTGTGTCCGGCTTGTTTGGCATTGTCATTGTCTTGTAGTACGTACGTACTTCCATCTGGAGCTGCAGTAAGCACTAAGCCAATCAAACTAAGAAAATTCTCTCTTATTATAGCTAGTTATTTTTGTCAGATGAGCAAAAATCGATGTGCACATTGTGCGTTGGATCAACTAATTACGGGAGCTTGTTCGTCCGTATAACTTTTTTAAAAAAAGGATAAGATCGAGTATTGTGCCATTTGATTAAGAAGATAAGAATATAAGTGTATAATTTTACGTGTGTGTGAAAATTGCCTCGGTGATTGCCAGAAAAGAAAAGAGACCGATAGTTTCAAGTACATGCAACCATCATATATGAACCTCTGGTGCATATAATAATTTTGTATGTCCCTTTCCACAGAAGATACAAAGATAAGGAAGAAGAAAAGGAGTAGAGAGAATGGCGTGTCTTCTCCCCTCTCTGCTCTGTCATTTATATCAAGCAGTACATGGCTAGGGAAAGCCATCCCTCATCTAGTTTTTTTTTCCACCCTGCACAAGCTCTTGCACGTGCTCTCTCACACTGTCAAACACACACAATCAACCACCCGCCCCTCTAATTCCGATGATCTCACGATGATGGGACCCTCTTGTCTTCAAGCTGCAGGTCTTTTTTATCGGATCTATTTTTTTAGGGTTAGGGTTTGGTGTGTGGCATGTTTTTTGTTTGGCAAAAATTTGGGTATTGTAATGAGCTCCCTTCAAAGATTACCCGAAGTGATGTTTGCCTTTGACGGCCTTGTTAGTGGAATCTTTGGTAGAGTTAGTACCCGTGGTTCTTGATCTATTAGTGGGCTATTGGGATTTATGTTCCCCTATGGTGGAAATTTTGTACCAAGTTGCCACGATGAAGTTGGATGCTTTTATCGATATACAGATGTTGTCAATAGAGGCCAATTAGAGAAAAACGGTGTAGGAGCTGAATTGGGATGTTAGTGCATCATCTCTAGTAAGAAAAAGACACGCCCATTAGTATGTGCAAAAAAAATCTAGTATGATACTAATGCAATCACTATATTGCGCATGCTACAAAATAATGCTTAATTCGAGCGAAAGGAATGCAAAAGTATTTTAATACTACTTTAAGTATGTGTTGATTCAATATGTGGTATTGCATTGTAATATATAGTTTTATGACTTTTCTTTATGGTTGTAACCAGTGATCTAATGGAAATTCTATTGTTCTAAAAAAAATAGTGAAGGATTTTACAACAGGGGAAATAAAAGTGCACCTACATGTGCAGCTAAGTTAACATTGTTAGGCTCAACAGTCAACCCTGTGATGTGTCCTTGATTCGGTCCCGTAAAGAAGTTGCAACGAGAATTGTGATAGTGGGATTGAGAATAATATGACATGGCTGGCCGCCCTTTTTGGATTCTCTCTCCCAAACAACACGTTGAGAACTAGCTTTAAGTTTGTTCTTTTCACTCGAGCAAGCAATTGTTCTGCAACCATGCACCTTTAGTTAGCTAGCTCGCTCGCTTAAAGAAGTATACTGCTCCGTGCATGCGTGCGCGCCTCCGATCGATATGCGATCAACGCTGATTGTTTGTGTTTATTATTTATGGTTTTAGTGTTACGTAATTGAACATAATGATGGAGAGGTCACTTTGCGGCATTAATGAAAGTACTCCTTTTAGTTTTGAGGTTGTATTAGGACTTCTTTGATGGTGTATAGTCAGCTAACTATAAGATGATGTCAACTTGACATTTTGCTTATGCGGAGAAGAGATATAGACTAGTTATACTACGGAGTAACATATAGATAGTTGATCTATAGCTGATTCAAGATGCATATGCACTATTACATGTTGCTCCATATTAATTTTATAGACTATGCTATAAACTAGCTCATTGAAGAAATTGACTATATGCTATTTATAAATGCATGTCTACTTTTTATAACTAGTGATTGGCTATACCATTGAAAATGCTCTTAAGGCTTTGCTAGGTGCTTGAAGCATATGTGAATGACAATACATGTGCTTGCATTAAGGCTTTGCTAGGCAATCAGACTAGAGTCTATGATTGTTGTTATTGGAGTTTGGGTAAAACCGATAGACTACGTTTACCTTTGAGGCTCATTATATTGTGTCCCCTTAGGATGGAATATATACCCAAGGAGACTTGGTCAATCATTTTCGGACGGTACATTGTCCGAAGAGACCGGACACCCAGCTTGCTCAAAAGATTCTTATCTCGAATACCATGATGCTATGGCCTTAGCCATGACACATTTCCGGAGGCCAAGCTGTCCGCGTTAAGGAGAGGATGTCTAAAATGACATCAACCATGATTCACACTCCCTTGGTGATGGGCGCGGACGCGGGGTCCCGATCTTCTGGTGACAGACGGTAAGGATAATTCGATAGGTGTCACGGAGACCTAAACGATCCGGCTTCCAACCCCGCAAAGGAACTGGAAATCCCGGTGATCGGTAAATCACCACGACGATTGTTATCGACCGAACCAGAGGCACGATCGACCTGTCCACGAAGGACGATTCCTACAGGCAACCGAAGAACGAGCAAAAACACAAGATAAAGCAATCACAATTGCGAATATAGATTAAATATAATGGGGTTCAGAAACTTGGTCATGTTGGTCTATCCGACACAAGACGAACAAGACGAAATCTCACACGACAGTGACGAAATCAACTAAACAAAACCCAACTAAGACGTAGCACGGCGTGGGACTTATATAGGACGGCGGCCAGAGGAGGGGCGCCCAAATAGGTGCCCACATGTGCTCAACCCTAACTCTAGGGGTACACGGGCTTTGGGCCCAAAAATACGGCGACGCAGCGCCGTTAAGTTTCTGTCCGTCGGATTGTTTTCATGATTTCCGTTGACTCGGGTTGAATTTGGAGGCGTGGTTGGATCCGTTGGAAATCTTATCTCGTAAGCTTTCCGTAGAGTCCTTATTTGCCTCATTTGGACGTCGTATGTGATCTAGGCTTTAGTTTGAAGGTGTGCTGGTCCTGGAAGTCCGAACCGGACCTGGCAGCGAGTTCGACGTCCTCTCGTCTTGGGCAACCGCGTCAATGATGTCCTCATCACATGGAGTAGTTACCTGTCGGTGTCTGGGAAGCGTGCTCCTGAAGAGCAGCGGGTCCAGAGACCGATAGACGAATTTGTAGTTAGTGTGAGGCCCAATGACCACCCTTCTCAGCAGTCTGGGGCGGCGGCCGAGCCTACGGGGGTCTCAGACCACGCGATCTTCTCGGGCAGGGCCTGATGCGATTTGGCGATCCGGGTACAGACCCTTCGTGCGGTGAGAGATAAAGGAAAGAGGGGGAGAGAAGAAACCACACAAACCGTGAAGACACAAGCGATTTACCCTGGTTCGAGCCTCCACTGCCGGGTAATAGCTCTACTCCAGCCTTGTTGATTATACGGTGGAAAACAATACAGAGGTACAGAGACCGGGCTTGAAGGCACCGATCCCGAGCTTACAAACTAAAGGCTAAGGACTATGGCTACCGCTAAGGAAGCTTCGGATGCGCGTGTTGCTTGGGGGTTGCTTGATACTGCCTGAATCACTTGATCCCTTCGCATATCCAGGGATCCTCTTTTTATAGGCGCGGCGGGTCGCCCGAGTCGCCCGGAGCCGATACGATGGGCCCCACGCCCGTTTCTTCTTTAGTGGCGGTGCCCTTGTCTCATTCCGGGGCTCTGTCTGGCCCGGAGCCTACAGGGAGAAACTGGTTAGTTAGTACTGGACACGTGTTTGCCTTGGGATGCCGATACGGGGGAGGAATCTTCTTTAGGGAGAAAGCACTTTCCCTTTATCCCCAATATAGCATTGACTGGACCGGGCCAGCCTCGCACCGACTGTTGGGGGCGTCGCGTAGCGTAACAACCGTCGCCACCTGCCAAAGGAGGCAAACGACAAACCGGGCTGCTCGCGCGTCCCTCCCCGAGCTGCGGATCCTCGGGGAGACACAATTCCTTCCGGTCAAGGCTGGGAAAGTGAGGTGGAACATGACAGTTGTCGCCACCTGCCCACGGATAGGCGAGCTGCCCGCGAGACCCTCTCCCGGGCAAAGGATAGCCCGGGGGTGCGCCACGCTCCCGGCTAGGACCTAGGAGGGCGCGGTTGACCAGGTTAAGCCCGAGGAAACCCTTGGCGGGCTAGACGCTTCCTTTAGTATGGCCAGGGCGGCCTTTTGGACCTTCTGTACGTGCGGTGGGCCGGTACGGAATCGGTCCAAGGCTTGTCTCGGGATGGGCCACTTATCAATCACCAACATTACCCATGATCTAAATGTAGTGACGACAGACATGCATGTCTTGAGGCTGCATTAATTTTGTCTTAATCAGGGCGGATCTACAGTATAAGGGCCGGTGTCATGCGACACCGGTGTCTTTCGGACAATCCTTTGTTGTCTGTATCTACCTTACTAGCGATTTAGAGTTAAAATGACCCTGACGACTCCGATGACTTGTTTTCTTAGATCCACCCTGGTCTTAATATCATTAAGGTAGATTTATGGAGCAGTCATGGTCATGTTTTAGCCATTAACGAGCGTGTGTGTGGTTATGTGTAGTTATGACCATGATTAAATGGTGTTAACCACACGCGATTATAGTGTCGGTGGTTATCATCCACATGGCTTATAAATACTCCCTACACTTAGCTTAGGAACGGGTTGCCTAGTGTTTCACCATCACACTCTATACTTATTTTTCACTCGTATAAACAGCATTGGAGTAAAGTCATTATCTCCATCTTCGGAGGCCTTAACAAGGATAGATCCTTGTGTAGTCGTTGCTCTCATATTGTGTGTTTTGCAGCAATCTTCGTCAAAAGGAGGCCTAGTTGATCCCTGAATCAAAAGTAAACTCAATAGGGAACCCGTCTCCCAATCGTCGACAACAGTCGTCCTTTAGCGGTTGGATCTCTTGTGTTGCTCTATGTAATAATGTCTTTGGACAGGAGCATCTTTGTAAAAGTACAGCTGTTTCGATGAACGAAGCTACTCTCTTTCATAAAAAAAAAAGAAAGAAAA
The DNA here is from genome assembly GCA_036346415.1 of Raddia guianensis. Taxonomy (NCBI): domain Eukaryota; kingdom Viridiplantae; phylum Streptophyta; class Magnoliopsida; order Poales; family Poaceae; genus Raddia; species Raddia guianensis. The sequence goes on from CM070534.1 coordinate 36,174,280, forward strand.
AGTCTACATAGAACAACCAATACCATGCCCTTGTGGGGAGCCCTGCTGCCGAGGGTTGTGCCTGTGCTAACTTACACTGTCTCCCAGTTGGGCGCGTGGGATTTGGGAAGAGGAGGGCCTTCGATCTTCTTCACCAGGGAGCAGAAAATGGGCGGGAGGGGGGCACGAAGCAGCACGCCGTTTTGGGTGGGCCTCTCATCCATCTATCACGACTCCTACGTGTCTCCGAGTCTTTTTAGCCCATTCCGTAAGGTGGGCAGTGGGCTGAACTCACGCCAGATCGGCCCGCGTTGGGGACTTATCGAAGGCCTTCTCTTGCTATTTTGGCCATATTTCTTTTTTTCGCTAGCAATTACTCCCTCCTTCCAAAGTGTAGTTCACTGTTGACTTTTGGACATGCTTTTTGACCATTTGTCCTATTCAAAAAATTAATGCAAACATGCAAAAGTATAAGTCATGCTTAAAGTATGTTTAATGATAAAACAAATCAACAAAATAAATAATAGTTACATATATTTTTTAAATAAAATGAATGGTGGCTCTAGGAGTGGATGTCTGTTTTTTTTCGGTTTGGTTTATCCGTTTCTAAAAAATTTTGGTTTCTGGAAATGGAAACCGAATTTATCTGTGAAAAAAGGAAACCGAAACATTTAACCAAAATATTTCGGCTTGGTTTTTTCAATTTTTGGTTTTTAAGCCGAATTTTTAATTCCACGTCAACCGCACAGCACAGCAATTAGATTATTCAGATAGATACAGGCATACAGCCATGCAGAGGACAGAGCAAGTAAAATAGATGCGGACCATCATACTTTGACCATAAAAAAATGGAGCAACTATTGAGATAAACCATCTCCAGTTCTGCACTTATCAATCGGATAAACCTGAAAAAATCAAGCGAAAATCAAACTTTAAGATAAATCGAGTGCTCGGAGGATAAAGCAGCTTATGGGGCACTCAATCTCACCTCTCAAATCCTACTCAAAGTTTAGAGCAAGAAATGGTTGCTAGAGGTGTACATTGATGAGATTAAGGTGATAACTCTAGCGGGGTTGGTGGGAGAGATTAAATAGGTGAGGGCTTGGGCTAGCCATTGGGATCACAATTCTGCGCACATCGGACACCCTGATTCAAAGGTTGGACGCTCCGATGTAAAATGTGTCCAACACATAGAGAACTTAAAATTTTAAAAAATCAGACACTCTGGTTCCGAAGGATCTGAACACTTTGGTCCAAATCATCGAATACTCCAGTGTAACTAAATAAAAATAGGGGAAAGAAAAAGAACCTCAAATCTCAAAATTTCGGACATTCCTAGCTCCTATGTGTTTCTGGCAATAGTTTTATGTGTGTCCTTCCTCGTTGCATTGGCTGCATCTCTTATGGGACGACCTACCTCCAACTGATACATGTCGTTTCGAATTCGATAGTGTTATTACCAACCTAAAAACACTTCAACATTTGCCTATCTGGTACATGACGACTGTGGGGCATTGGCACATACATGATGTCAAGATCTTTTTTTAGCGACATGTCTAGAATACATATCATGGTTACATGAAAGTTATACAAATACCTTCATGCACGGATAACTTCTCGAAGTTATACGAATTCGACTTAGCCGACAATATACGATCTTCGAAACTTCTCTCATTGTCTGACATGTCTTTCTCAGGAACTTGCTCGTGCTCCGCATTTTTTGCCTCCATCTGTTATATAATTACTTCAATTTGTTCTCCTTAATCTGTCATATCGATGTCCACATGGGTTTCCTAGCAGCTGTTTCATCCTTCTTCTGACTCGACCCGTTCATCTCCGTCCCTCCGTCCCTCCCCCCCCTCTCTCTCTTCCTTTCTCTCCTTATCTCCCTCTCTTCGTTTCTCCCTCCCTCTCTTTCTTGTCCACGGGGTCACCCAAACGTCCACAGTGTCAGGCAAGAGGCGACGCACATGGTTTTTATGGTGGAAAAATCCCGTCCGTTGAAATGGTGGGATTTCCCGCCTCTAAATTTTGTTGTTCCAATAAAATGATTTTTTGTATTGGGCAAATCCCGCCTTGCAAAGTGGCGGGCCGGTAGAAACCTTCCAATTAAAAACTGGGGATTTTGCCTGTAAGCATCGCAACTATATAGTTCGCCAAATTCACTGGCGAAAATTCAAATTCCCGCCCAACGATCCCACCCATTGGATCAGCGGGAGAAGCCTAGTTATATTATTTATTTAATATGGAAACTTTTTTTTAAAAAAAAAACTGGTCTCACGTCCTCGTGCATTCACGCTCTTCGGCCCCTTCATGCGTAGCAGGCCTTACTTGGGCTAGCCCGTAACTAGACCCTGCCCTCTCAAAATCTCGACATATTTTCTATGCCAGGAAAGCTGGAGAATTGCTTGCTCCTATTCATCACACATCATGGTTTTTCTGAAAATATTTCCACCTTTTTTACTACTCATATAGTCACGTGGTTTTCAGATTTTCTTAAAAAAAGAAAACGTATGGTTCAGGTCGGTTTACGTTTCTGGTCGGAAATTTTGATACATTTTCCCTTCCACTTCCACACGCCATCCACTTGCACGGCCGTTGCACCACGGCAAAAGCTGGTTTTTCCCCTAACCCGATTTTCTGGGCCATTGGATCTCAATCCAACGCCCGTCCAGATCAGCCCTCGCCTCCCCCACACTCTCTCTCTCTCTTACTTTCCCCTTTTCCCCTCCCCTCCATCGTCCCTCGACCTCGACTTCTCCGCGCTCCTCCTCCTCCTTCCCCGGCGCCACGGCCGCCTCCTAGCCGCCCCTCTGTCCGACCTCCCGCCGCCGATGTTGCCCCGCCCAACCTAACCTGGTCGTCGCCTTCACCCTCCGCCACCGCTGCCCCAATAGCCTTCCCTCCCGTCCCCGGCTCCGGCGGCGCCGCCGCCGTCACCCTCACTCCATCCCCAAACAACCACCGGGCCACCGCCTCCCTCGGCCATCCCGCTAAGCCTGGCGGCGCCCCGAACCCGAACCCCACCGAAACCCTAACTCGAATCCATGGCGGTGCAGCGGCGGGAGAAGAGGAGGTCGCCGGAGGGGAGGAAGACGGCGGCGGGAGGTCCCGGAGCGGATGAAGCCGGCGGCGCGCGGGTAAGTGGGAAGTCGACTGTAATCCCCCGGATTTCAGTCGACTGATGATTAGCAATTCCCTATATATAAACTCTACACAACACATGAGGTGCAACCGCATCCGTTGCCAACCCTCGTCAAATGATAGACACCTTGTCCGCAGGCCGAGCAAGCAACCCTGCGGCACCACAACACACGCAGACCTACACCTGCCAGCAACCAACAGCTACACTACCACCGCTACACGCGCAGGATGCTTGACCGAAGCAACTGTTACCATCAGAGACGACAAAAAGAACATACAGAAGAGAGTTGGAGACGTCTCGTGCCGCCACACTGCATGAGATGCACATACATCGCATAGAAGAAAGGAGAGGACACCGGCTACCATCACCACACGAGATGATCATTCAAAATGCACGGCTATTTCGTTCGACCAAACTGAGGACACTTAAGAGCGGAAAAAGAGACCAGGCACTACCATCGAAATCTAGAGGATGCCAACAACAAACAACGGCCACGAGTCATCGGCAACGAGTCATGCAAATATGTTTTTTTTAGGGGAGGGGAGCGAGAGATGGAGAGGACTCCGTTCAGCAGGATGCTTAGACCCATCTACATAAAATTTTTTACTAATATGAAATGATATTCGGTTTTGCTCAATGGCGATCGCTGGCGGCATTCACCACCAGCGATCGCTTCGTTCTTCTCCATTGCAGGCAATTTGGAGGGGGATGAGGGAGGGGGAGGAGGAAGGAGGGAGCGTACCTCGCCGCCGTCGAGCTCCCCGTCGACCTCGCCCTCGCCGCCGTCGAGCTCGCCTCCGCTGTTTCGGGTTAGGGTTAGGGAACATTTGGGTTCCCCGGGGTTTAGAGGGAGGTTGGGGGGGTGGCGGTCCGGCGGTTGGGTGGGTTCGTTAGGGCGGCGGCGGCAGCGGCACCGCCAGAGCCGGGGGTTGGGGGAGATGGCGGCCGGGCGGCGGTGGATGGGGAATCGGCGGCGCCGGTGAGGTTAGGATGGGCGGAGGAGCGGCGACGGAGGATGGGCGGCGGAGCGGCCGGCAGCGCCGCCGCCGGCCGCGGAGGAAGAAGGAGGCGGGGCTGGAGCGTGAGGAGCGTGGAGCAGCGGCGCCGCCTCGGTTAGGGTGGGCGGGCGCCACGGCGGTGGAGAGGAGGCGGCGCGGCGGCGATTTAGGCGCCGCCGCCGGCGGGTGGCTCGAGGCGGCGGCGGCGGTGGGGTGGAGCGAGGAGGAAGAAGGGGATCGGCGAGAGGAGAGGAGGAAGAAGATGCGCATCGCTCGGTCGTTGCTGACAAAAAAAAAGGCACGCTGGCCGTTGGATCAAGATCCAACGGCCAGAAAAATCGCCTGCCCGTGGGGGCCGATTGCAGGCGATTACCAAGGAGACGGTCCAATGATATTTCATAGTTTGACGATGGCGCACTCAAAATTCTAAAATAATCTTCAGAAACAGACGGAAAACAATGTCTTCACCATCATGAAAAAAACTATAAATAGAAACATTATATTCTAACAGGAAAATTAGTTTCGACACAAATCACATATTAGGCGTTGCAACGAAGCTCAAATCTAATTGGTGACTGGTCCAAAAGCATGGTAGAGCAAGCACGGTGACAGCTTTGTACCAGCTTACTTAGCATTGAGACCAATCCAGAACGTTTGGACTTGACAGCTCGATATGAAAATTCGTAGAAAGTAGAAACTGATTCAAAAAGTTTTTTTTTTGGCTTTTACTATCTTCTTCTGCTAAAAGCAGAAGATAGCCCAAATGCCAGTCTAACTAGGGCGACCGATTTCAAGTAGAGTGAATTTTCAAATTTTATTTTATTTTTTATACTTAAAAAATAGGTGTTGGTACATGTTTTAGATGAAAATAGGTGTCCATCATCAATCTGAAGGGTGATCGCCTGATAAAGAGACACTGGGTGAACATGTGGGCACCTATTGTCTGGCCAACCATTGAATGCAAATGACGCCTAGAGATCTAGATCTTGACTCGACCTGCGAGGTCCCAATCCGACCCGACGGTAGGATAGAGTTTGGGTTGGATTTGAGGTTCCAATCAGGTTGAGTCTGAGTTGACTCCTGCCCGACCTGGCCTACCTTGACTGGGCTCAAATTTTGTCTTGTGACTCACGCGCCTCCGTAAAAACTAGCCAAAACCATTGGCCCAACTTTACAACCTAGAACTCAGCCCTCTCCATCTACATCTGGCCATCTCACTCGATGCATGCCACAAGCCCACGACGCGAGCATACCATCTCAGCAAATCAATACAAGCCTAGAGTTTTGTCACCCAAGGGCGGTGATGGTGGCGGAGCAATCACGTGTGGTGGAAGCAAGGGAGACGTCAGATGCGGCTGCAATGGATGCAAGGACGAGGGAGATGCGGCTTGTGGAGGAGTTGCACAACGATAACGGAGGTGAGGGGGATACGACACGGAAGGGACATGGCAGCACATCATAGTGGCTCCCCTACTTAGCTTTCTCTTGGCCTTGGTCAGCAACATCTCCTCCTTTCTCGAGCCTGGCGTAGGTCGGGGCACGGGTGGGTCGGGATGAGGGATGAGGATATAGGATACCCTATGCCAGTCAAGTTTGGGTTGGGTTGAGGCATGACCTGACCTCGACACAACCCATCTTGATTTTTTTTATGACACCTTGCTTTATGTTGGCACCTATCACTTAATGGCTGGACATTAGGTTTGACATGCAGGACAGTATTAGCACATATCACCTAATAGATATAACATGCAGGACCAATGTCCCAACATCTTTTCTAATGTGGTGTTATTAAGGTGTGTTTAGTTGGAAAAATTGAGGTCGTACGTGATGGTATCCCATGTGGTGCATGTGTTTGGCTAGTGGGATGAAATAGTATGTTCCTTGTACATGCTTTTGGTTGGTGAGATGAGACGGAATGGGATAATTCGAGATGGTTTAGAATTAGAGAATATTCTTTGTTTATGATACACATAACGTGGTTTCAACGTTTTGGCCGATCGACCTATGCAACTTTTGTTTGTTCCATTCAACCTCTCATCACCAACCAAACATACTATATCGTCCTTGCATCTAATATTTTTTAAAAAAAACTCAAGCAAACACCTGTGTTGCCATCAAGAATTGGTGTAGATATAAGAAAAATAAAATCTGCGAATTTACCATGCTTTCTCCGCATAGTACGGTCCATCGGTCAACGCGATGGCAGAAAAGATCTAGGCCGTCCTGGACGGACAGCATCGAATCAAATCTTGGGCCAGAAACTGGAAAGCTGCTTGGCATCAGCGAACGATGCCCACGCTGAATGGACTACGGACTTATGGACGACCGGGGTCAAGCGGCTGTGTGGGCCGTGGCCACGTGACATTAGCTGGGCCGTCCACATAAGTGGAGACGAGAGAACTCAGAGAAGCGAAGCCGCCGAAACCGAGCACGAGCAGTGAGCCAGCGGGAAGCGCACGCGCGGAGCGGAGCCACCCACCGGCGGCGAGGGGAGGGGAGGGGAGCGAGGGAGGGAGGGAAGGAGGGCGGAGCGGAGATGTCGTGGCAGCCGTACGTGGACGAGCAGCTGCTCTGCGACATCGACGGCCAGCGCCTCACCGCCGCCGCCATCCTCGGCAACGACGGCGCCGTCTGGGCGCAGTCCGACGCCTTCCCCCAGGTTTGCTCCGTTTCCCCACCGATCGATGAGAGGCGCCGCAATCAGGGGTGGCCATTCCCCCAGGCTAACCACCAACCAGTGGGAATTTGCCGCCTGCCCAATCCATGCTTAGGCTTCGCAAAGAGAGATATATCTTGATTCTTGCGTGTTTGTGTGCTTGTGGCTGTGCTGGAGCCCGATCCATGCGAGATTGGCCTTTACAATTGCCCCGCACTCGATTGCTTGATTCAAAATTATCATCGATAAAGTGGAAACGTACGGCACTTCTGGCAGGGCAGTGAAATCCAAAAACGTACGGCACCTGGTTGGAGACCTAGGTGCCGGGTAACAAATTACAGATGTATCTTGTATTATTTTCTCTTATGATCTTCATGTTGTGGGTTTTGATTTAAGCATGGGGAACCATTGAAAATGTATACTATGTGAGTATATGCACACAATGTTCATATTATCTGTAAAACATGACTACATGAGTACCAAAAGAAAAGGTGTATAATTGATGGCACAAGTGATTCTTGTCTAGCCATTTTGAACCATCAAAATGTAGCAAGTAACAATATATAGAAGCTGCCTAACTTTCTGCCTGGTTCTGCACTTCAAAACTTGAATCTGAATGCTAATTACTATTTCTGTCGGCATGTCGCAATGAAAGGCTGAACACAGACAGGTTTACAACAGGAACAGGTGGTAAATATTTGTTTCATTTCTAGTGTGTGGAATTTCAAAACATATGGGAAAAAACTTGTGGTGATGCCTATACTTTAAAGGAGGTAGTCCTAGAAGTGTGTGGGTTTATGCAAGCATAATCTTCAAAGTATAGTTCTCTACAAGTATGTTTGGGGTTTATGCATTTTGGCTCGTTGGGTGATTATCAAACAGCAGGAAGCATCTGACATGATGTGGCACTTAACTTTACAAAGGGCATAAAGATTTATATTTCAATAATCTTGGCTGACTGAGCAAATAACAAAAGGAGATTCCACTATCGAAAACAAAGTAACAAAGCAGAGGCATCTTTCTTCATGTTTTTTGTTTGTTCGACTGCTCAATATGCTATTTGCAACGCTGTTGTATGCTTTTGATATTTTGGGAAAGTTATATGTGCTGAAATTTTCTGGAAACAGGATCTACAATGTTGTCACTTTTTTTTTGGCAAAATTTATGTTGCTTCGTACTTTTCTCTCAATTGTGCTGCGAAACCTATTTCAGGTCTCCAATGAAGATTATAGTTCTATTTAATTGTTCATTTTTCTAAATTTGTCTCTCTTTTTTATTGCAACACTTATTTTTGTTCTAAATTGCACAGGTCAAACCTGAGGAAATCACTGCAATAATGAATGACTTCAATGAGCCAGGCTCTCTGGCACCTACTGGATTATACCTTGGTGGTACAAAATATATGGTTATACAAGGTGAACCTGGGGCTGTCATTCGAGGGAAGAAGGTTAGGAGTTAGCATTCTTTTTTTCTGACGGCATCGAGATAAAAAAAATATTTCTCATGATTTATTCAGTTGAAATATATGACCTTTTTGCAAAGGGTCTGCCATAGAGTAAAACAAAGTTTCTTCAGTAATAGCATAACCAAAAAATTATGTATTTGTTGCTTACTTCTATTGTGCATCAAGGACTGGAGATCACTGTACCATGGGACTAAATGTGTATGGTCTAGATGTGTTCATCTGTCTTACCCCCTAGGAGGTAAGGGAGTAAGAAATAAAAAGGCTGTTGGATGATCAAGTAAAATAAATAACCCACAATAAGTTGGGCGCATCTTAAAAATTCTCATTAGTTTACCAGCCATACCAAATCATGCTGAAATAACAATGAGCTCATGAACATAGATCATAATAATTTCATATGCACATGGAATAGAAACTGGGAAGACATTCTCATGTTTCCTAGCAGTCTTTGATCTAGAGGTCTCTTGAGCTTAGAAATTAGTTTTATCAGATCACATCTGCAATTGTAATCGCATCCCTGATAACCTTCTTCAATTTCTCACTATAAAGATGAGCCCTACAACATAATATGAATCTGCACTGGGGTGAATTTCCAGTGGCCTGTAGCCAAGTCCACGTAATCCTACTAGTGATTTATTAGTATATAAACATGTCTCCTATTACAGGCTATAATCTAGTTTTATGAGTTCGTGCAACTGTGGCAACTTTTTTCCTGGATCCACCACTATTATCTATGCTTTGTTTACATTGGAATATCAGACAAATTTAGTCTTTATATCTTCTCTGTGACCACATATCACATATGGCCATCAACTCCCACCAAGCAGAGTTACCTCTTTTATCATGTTACATAAATACATAATGAGCAGGCCACATTTCCTAACCAAGGGGAGAATCTGATTTGTTTGGAGAGGAAAGTTAACTCCAAAGTCCAAACATATTGTATCCACAGCATATAGGGTAAAAGGGAGCAATTGCTTCATGCCTGCCAATTAATGACAAAAGTTGGACAATATAATTGTGCTTGTGCCTTAGAATCATGCCTTGAAGAAATAACGTAGGAATATTTGATTATTTAAATTGTATAGAAGTTTATTTGCGTAAACAGTAGGGAAGAGTGGAAGGGCCCTACTGTGTAAAGGGTTGTAAATTAGTATCTGCCTTGTGGAAAAAGTTGGGATGGGCCAAAGTCCTATGCTGTGTAAAGGGTTGTAATTTAGATGTTGAGCTGCAAGTAAAACTAGTCAATTGTTAACCTGTCTAGGGCAGATACAATATCGTCCTTATCCAGTAAGAGGTCTTTACACCTTTCTTTTTATTTGAGAAGCGTACATACTGAGAAAACTAGGTCTAGCAAAAAAAAATTACCAAACTTCTATAGTTTCTTATCCCCAATTATTATCATTCTGGTGATTACATTTACACTGATACGAGTTCGCTCGGAATGAGCTTGGTTGTACGCTCGTGTACTCGGCCGATGGCTGGATTGCTGGCTGCTTGTCGACGAAGCCGACGCGGCAGCAAGCGCCTTGGGTAATTTGGCTGTTTTCGGAGCCACCACCCCAAGATTGGGTTTGCGGCATCAAAAGCATGCCATTTTGTCCTTTTTTCCTTCCCTTTATTCACCCACAACTCACGCACACAACCCTGCCACAGGCGGCTAACAACCTCCCTAACAACCTCTCTAAACACACCTTGATCCTAAACTCACGCCAACCAACCCAGCTGCAGCGCTGGCTGTAGCTTATCCAAACACACTCCTAGCTAACGTGCGCGTCGCCGCACATAAACGCGATCAAACCCTTGGCGCATAACATCACTCCTCCCCTGCAGATGAAGCTTGTCCTCAAGCTTGAATTCAGGAAAAGAACGATGCAGTATGATCGCATCCATCCAAGTAGCTTCCTCTTCAGGTTCCACGGCCCAATGGACAAGGAACTGGCGCTTCCCTTTGGCAAACCTTTGAGTGAGGATGTTGCGAGGGTCGTGTTGGACTGGTGCACTGACTGGTGCACTGACTGGGGTAACATCCTCCGGTATGGCCATGGGACACGAAGGGGGCTCTCCCCGGAATGACTTAAGCAGTGAGACATGGAAAACATTGTGGATCCTTGCAGACGCCGGCAGTTGGAACCTATAAGCCACTAGTCCCACTCGACTAATGATGCGAAATGGTCCATAAAATCTGGGCGCCAACTTGGAGAAAGAAGTCCCCGTGCCGATACTTGCCGATGCTTCTGGAGCTTGAGCCAAACCCACGAGTCCACTGCAAATTCCACCTCTCTGTGCTTGCCATCATATTATTGCTTCATTCGGTTCTGAGCTTGAGGGAGTTGATCCTTAGCCTGTTGCAAGATAATATCCCTGTCCACCTGTGCGCAGTCAACTGAATCAATGCTTGTTGCGCCCTGTTGATAAGGCGTTAACGGTGGGGGCTGTCGGCCGTAAACCAGTTCAAAGGGAGTCAATCGGTGAGCTGAATGGAAAGAGGTATTGTACCAATATTCAGCCCATGGTACCCACTGCGCTCAAGAAGATGGATGTGATGAAGCCAAACAACGGAGATACATCTCCACAGTTCTATTGACAACCTCAGTCTGGCCGTCCGTTTGAGGATGATATGCCGTGGGCATCAACAGTGCGGTGCCACTCCTTTTAAACAGCCCTTGCCAGAAAGCACTAAGGAACACTGGGTCGCGATCCGAAACGATAGAATCTGGAGTACCATGAAGACACACCACTTGATCAAAGAACAACCGAGCCACTGTTGGTGCTGTCGCCGGCCGTGCTAAGGGTATGAAATGACCATATTTGGATAGTCGATCCACCACCAACAAGGCTGTCTTGCCCCGCGATTTAGGAAGATTAGTGATGAAATCCATAGATACATCGGCCCACACCTGATGCGGAATTGGAAGTGGTTGTAATAGGCCAGCCGGAGCCAGGGTGCTGGCCTTGTGTTGTTGGCAAATAAGGCACCGTGTCACAAATCGCTCGACGGAGGATCGCTGGTTCTTCCACCAATAAGACGCTTGAAGGCGATGGAATGTCTTCTGAATCCCCTCATGTGTCAGATCATGGATAGAGGCGATGATTGGCTCGATCAAGGAGGAGGAAGCCGGCACAAAAAGTCGGTGATTGCGGTACACCAAGCCGTCCCGAACCTCCCAATGCAATAGTTTTCCCTGGGCTGTAGCTTGAGTGGAAGAGTCTTGCTGCTGGTCCAACGAACCTCCATGTTGGCTGGCGAGTTGCTGCACCTCAGGATCTGCACGCAGCACCTCAAACCACCTTGCTCGTGTCACCTCTTGAGGAGCAGACACCACTGCACATTGTACCTCTTCCGTGGACGCTCGTGACAAGGCATTGGCCGTCTGATTGTGTCGCCCAGGTTTATATTCGACCTGAAAGTCAAAACCCATTAATTTACTCAACCAGTGTTGCTGCGGGGGCGTGCTGAGAGCTTGCTCCAAAAGAAATTTGAGACTCCCATGATCCGTGCGGACCACGAAAGGGTGACCCCATAGGTAAGGCCGCCAATGCCGCACCGCCTTGGAGAGCCCAATAAGCTCTCGCTCATATGCTGCTAGTTTCTGGTGACGATCTGCGAGCTTTCGACTGAAGTAGGCAATCGGGTGCCCATGTTGTTGAACAGCGCCAATTCCTATGCCTGATGCATCACACTCTACCACAAACGGGGCCCTAAAATCAGGCATTTGTAGTACAGGCGCCGATACCAGCACCTGTTTAAGGCGGTGAAAAGCCTCCTCGGCTGCCTGGTTCCACTCAAATTTATTCCTTCGCAGCAAGGCAGTGAGGGGTTCGGCAACTATTGCATAGCCCTGGATGAATCGCCGGTAATACCCGGTCAGTCCCAAAACAACCCTAGAGTGCTGAAACTGTTGTTGGTCGTGGCCAACTGGTTACTGCCTGTAGTTTCTCTGGGTCAGCCTCCACCCCATTATAGGAGATGATATGCCCAAGGTATCCCACCCGCTCCTGTGCAAAGGCACACTTGGACCTTTTCAGATACAGCTTATGAAGCCGTAACCGCTCCAATACTGCACGAAGGTGCTCACGATGATCCTCCTCAGTGTTGCTGTAAATTAGAATATCATCAAAGAACACAAGGACAAACTTGCGTAGGAACTCCTGCAAGATGACGTTCATGAGGGCTTGAAAGGTGGATGGCGCATTGGACAGACCAAACGGCATCACCAAGAACTCATAATGCCCGTGGTGAGTCCGGAAGGCTGTTTTCTAGTCGTCCACCTCGCGCATTTGAACTTGATGGTAGCCCGAGCGCAGGTCTAGCTTGGTGAAGTATCGGGACCCCCGCAGTTCGTCCAACAGCTCCTCAACAACCGAAATGGGGAACTTGTCCTTGACTGTTCGTGTGTTGAGCTCGCGGTAGTCCACACAGAAACGCCATGTGCCATCCGCCTTTCTGACCAGCAAGACCGGAGAAGAGAATGGTGATCGACTGGCTCGAATAATTCCTTGCTTGAGCATGGCTTCACACTGGGACTCAATCTCGTCTTTCTGACGGTAGGGATACCGATAGGTTCTCACCACCACCGGGTCAGTTCCCTCGATAAGAGTGATCCTGTGATCACACCATCTTGGCGGCGGTAGTCCTTCTGTTCAGCAAATACATCCCCATTGTCTTCCAGCAACCCCTGTATCCTTGCTGCTGTCTTGACGTTGGTCTTCCACAAGTTAGCGCGCTGCTGTCGCTGCATTCCTTGCAATTGGACCTGCGCCTCATGGGTTGTAAATTCCATGGTGATCTTCTCAAAATTCCACTGGATATTGCCCAGGGTCCTTAGCCATTGCGCCCCCAATATGACGTCGAAGCTGTCGATGGGAAGCACAATAAACGGAGCAGAGAACTTGTTGACTTGTATGGTGAAAGGTACTGACTTCACAGTTCCGAGGCAAGGTAATTGAGAACCCCCTGCCACCCGAACCTATTGAGGTGCACCTTCTTCTACCATCCACATTCCTTGGCGCTCGGCATACGCGCTCATGAAGTTGTGAGTGCTACTGCTACCACTATCGATGAGGCATAGCCAGCGCTTACCCTCCATGTTAACCCATACTTGCATGGTCTCCCCGTGCTTGGGTCCCAAGGCCGCTATCATGGACAATGAGGCGTCCATTCCTGGCTGTTCGGAATCCTCTTCAGCGGTTGCGTCAGCTTCTTCGTCCTCTACCTCCAAATGGAACAAGCGCTTGCATTGATGTCCCCTGGAGTACACCTCATCACAGTTGTAGCAAAGCCCCTTTGCGCGCCGTTCCGCGAGCTAATCAGCTGACAGACACAACCGAGTGGTGGACGAGGCGGCGGCGCTGCTCGTGGTTCTGGTTGCCGGACCTGTTCGCGCGGGATGATTTGAGCCGCCCACAACCTGATTCGCAGGCAAGGTGGCGCCGCTGGACAAGGGCGCCTGCACTCCTCCCGATCGAGTCGCCCCGCCTAGCCCTCCAAAAGGCACAGCAGTGACAGTCACCGGCGCACTCATTTTGCGGCGGTCAGATGTTGGTCGCCCTCGGCCGAACCCCGCCAGCCCGGAGAGGGCTTCGGCGATCCAAGCTGTCTTTCGCGCCTCTGCTTCGCGCGCAAATACGATGGCCTCCGTGAGGTCGCGAGGTCGCTCCCGGTGGACATTCGCGCCGAGCGCCACCGAGAGGCCAGCCATGAAGGTGTCGGTCTGGTCTGCGGTCTGCCCTCTTCATTCCTGTGGTACGGGCTAACAATTTTTGGAATTCCCTTGCATACTGGTCCACACTACTGGTTCCTTGTTTGAGATTAACAAGGTCACCCAAGGGTCCCATGCTGGAGTGACGAGTAAAACGCTGAAGAAATGCTTTCGAGAATTCATCCCAGGCGATCCTTAGATCCTCTCGTTGTCAGTTGTCGAGGACCTCCTGTGCCTCCCCGTGAGATGGAGACCGGCAATCTCCACGTACTCCTCCGGAATTTGATGGACACAAAAGAACCGTTCGCATCGCCGTATCCAGCTGAGCGGGTCATCTTGGCCATCATAGTCAAGAAGGTCAAAGCGCGGGGGACGAGGTGTCCACTGACGTGCACCTTCCTCCTCGTCTTGGCCAATTCCTCGACGACGCCCACACACTGCCCTGCCTCCGTTGTCACTTGCTGCTGCAACCCCGGTTTCCTTCGGCGCGTCCTTCGCCACTTCATCGATCTGCAGATTTGAATCCACGACAGCTTCCTTTCCCTTCATCATCTTCATCATCTCCGCCACCATCGTCTTCACCTCCTTCACCTCTGTCTCCAAGACCGTAACTCGATCCTCCAGCGGATTTGCCATGGCACCAGAGTCGATTGGCTCTGATACCAAATTGATACGAGTTCGCTCAGAATGAGCTCGCTCGTACGCTCGTGTGCCCGGCCGATGGCCGAATCGCTGGCTGCTCGTCGACGATGCCGACGCGGCAGCAAGCGCCTTGGGTAATTTGGCTGTTTTCGGAGCCACTGCCTAAGATTGGGTTTGCGGCATCAAAAGCATGCCATTTTCTCCTTTTTTTTCCTTCCCTTTATTCACCCACAACTCACGCACACACCCCTGCCACAGGCGGCTAACAACCTCTCTAAACACACTCCTTAATCCTAAACTCACGCCAACCAACCCAGCTACAGCGCTGACTGTAGCTTATCCAAACACACTTCCAGCTAACATGCGCGTCGCCGCACATAAACGCGATCAAACCCTTGGCCCATAACATACACCTACTAATGTGATGACATTATTTGGTTACAAGCTACAGCTAAGGTTTTCAATTTTCATACTATCAGCAGGAATATACTGATTGACATAGGACCTGTACTGCCCACAATAGTGGATTTGATGAATGCTTTTACTAGTACACACAGCAAACCATTTGCTGTTATGTGCAGCATGTGGGCCCAAAAGCGCTATGTGTGCTGAAATTATCGTTCACGCACACTGTTCATGTGGTAAACAGTAAACCGAGGATGGATTAGTCACTTGTTTAGATTGATTTGGATTCGTTGGCTATCCTTGAGATAAGATTGCTTGCTAGGTGTCCCTGTGATAAGATTGTTAGTAATCTGCTATTTTCTAGATCTAAGTTGTTAGGCAGTAGTTCCATATAAAGGGCCTGCCGATCATTTTGAATTAGCTAAGCAATAAATAAAGGATTTAGTTCACCGCCGCGTCATGCGCGGCTCATCCCTGCACCGCATGCGGCCTCCGCTCAATGCCGGCGAGACCTCGCTGATCACAACATTCACACTTCCTAGAATCGCCAACCTTGCACCTTAGGCCTGAAAATAAATTATACATATGCAGAATTCCAGTGAAATACCTATCAAAATTTGTCATTTTAAATTTCAGGTTAAGTTGCTTAACTAATTTTTAAACATTTTATCTCAATTCACATGTACATGCCAGATGCCAAAAGATCATTCCCACTTGAAATGGTTTGTAGCTTCTTAAAAAACACCTAGACTTGCGGGGAGCCGTACAATTATTACGGAGAGTGGCTTCTATTAATAATTCAGTTCATATAACAAAACCCATTTCGTGAAAATGGACTAATTAAACTTAGTATTTATGTATAAAAGCCATTGATTTCACTTGTAATATCCTTTGATATTCTTACCTGATGTCCTAGCAAAATCTACTTTCTTTTATCCTATCATTGTTGATTTGTTTGCAGGGACCAGGAGGGGTTACTATCAAAAAGACCAATCTATCTATCATCATTGGAATCTATGATGAGCCAATGACTCCTGGCCAGTGCAACATGGTTGTGGAGAGGCTTGGTGATTATCTTGTTGAACAGGGCTTTTGAACTCAGAATCTGCTGTCTGGGGCAACTGGGTTTATATGCCTACTATAACCTTACCATGAAGGATGTGTCCCATGAATAATAAGCACAAATTTGGATCTCTCGAACAAATGGTGATTCCTCATTATGTTGGAATCGCTTCGTGCATGTAATGGGGCTATATATAATCTTTAAACATGGTGGTTTTGGCATGTTTGCTGAGTACCCAGTTTCTCCTCTTTAACTGATATCCTGCTTCTGTTTTTAATTTCTACTATGGAATGGAAATACCACCTCGAATGATTCTAGAAATGTGTGAGGAACTTTCGCAAGACAAGCCTGATCATTTCACGTTGTTGAAGTAAATTGACCCCTCTAAAACATTTCATAACCTAGACATATATGCTTGCAATACCTATGCATACCAGAACATTTACAGGAATGTCTCTGCAGGCTATAGACAGGCTATTATTTATTACATGCTGCCCCTCTCGCTGCGCCACCCCTCTTAATTGAGCAACTTAAACGAATCGCACCCTGTCTGGGCAGGGTCACATGAATCACCTCATCATCTGAGATTCTGGTAGCCACTGGCCATTCCTTTATGTGGCAGCCAGTGGTATGTTTTCAAACATGCAGGCCGTGAAATTGTGTGCCTTGAAAGAGACCGAGGCCTTGTTTGTTTGAGCTGCAGAACCTTCTAAAAGTGCTTACGAGAAAAGCCACAAAAACTAAATTTCCAAAAAAGTTCAGATTCATAAAGATAAATTGAGAACTTTAATGGCTTTTGGCTTCTTTGAAGGAGGTTTCAAAAGCTGCCTGTTTGTTTGAGCTTCTAGCTTCTGAGGCTAGGAGCTCAAACAAACAGAGCATGAGCCTGTGCTTTGGAGCAGTAAATTCCCTTTTATGGATAGAAAGAAAGAGCCGAGGCATACCACAGTCTGACGGTCTGAGAGCCACTTGTGATGGATTTACCTTTCATCGACATTGAACAGTGATCAAATCATTTATTACTACACTGTATTGCTCCCCTTATTTTGAGCATAGACGGCAGGGAAATTTATGGAGCTCTTGGAATTCGTGAGGAAGGACCTATTTTTCTGTAGAGAAGGAGGGTGCTTTTGTTTTCAGAGAATCTTGTGGGAGACAGCAAAATCTGTTACAGAAATCTTTCTTCTTAGGTGGTAGTCTAGTTGAATTTGGCTTCCCTGCTCCCGTCCACTGCTCCCGTGCGTGCTCTCTCCTCACATAGGTGCTGCTCGCTGGGCCCCACTCTCTTGCTTTTTTACCTTGCTCCCTCAATGCGAAGCTGCCACGTCTCGAGAGCACGCACGGGAGCAGGGAAGCTCCATTCAGTCTAGTTAGGAGGTCCAGCCGTCCAGGCCATAGCAAACGGGGAATTCCGTGGTGCATTCAGTTTCTGAATACTTGTTCAGGCCATTTAGGGATCACCAGAGGGCGAGGCAGCGAGTAGAGCACTGGGCGGTGATTCAAACTTACGCTCCCGCAGCCTGCCTGCCTCAACAAAATCCTTTCAAACATTCCCGCGAAACGCTTCGGCTACGCTGCTAGTTGGTGGTCCTGAGCCCTGAGCTACGAGCCGAGCCCAGAGTGAGTGCCTGAGTGGGACACTCGTTTCAGATTCCGACTCGGGCTCGGAGTTAAATGTGGCTGGCTAGTGGCTGGCAGGCCAGAGCGACGAGAAAAGAAGAGCGCCCGGCGCAGGGGAATTCATTGATCCAGGTGCCCCCCCTCCCCCTGAAGAATTTTCTTGGGTTCAGCACAAGATGATAAGCTAGTGTTGGAGCATGCGTTTGGAAATAGCGACCTTCCTTGTTCGGCTGGTCCTCCGCTCTCTCTCGAGTCTCGAGTCCTTCATCCTTGTTCTTCAGCTTAAATTTGGATCATTATCTTTATCTATAGCCAGATATTTGCTGCTTTTCGGAGTCAAATATTTTGGCGCTCTATAGCTTAAAGACCTCATTTTTTTTTCTAAAAAAACAAATTTGAGTACTTATCGTCTTGTAAGCACAGGCAGCTTTTAATTCAACCGTAAAGGATATGGCGACCAAATAATGACCAATCTCATCGGCTCGATCGGCCGGTTGGCCCTGGCACTTGACACTTCCCTGTGCACTGCACTCCTACGTCCGATCTCTGCCTACGCATCGCCATTGGTGTTGTGCCCTTTGATCGGTGTGTAGCAATAGTAGTGGCAGCCTAGCAGCAACGTCTCCGGCTCCATGCAGATGCAAGTACAGGTGTGGCTACAATATCTTTGAGAACTCCGATGTCGCGGGTTTCAATGTCCAGCTCCAACGGCTACAGCAACGTTGAGTCTTGCGTATAATGTGCACACATATCGGAAGAAACGTTAGCTCTATTGACATGATATTCTTTTGTCTATTAAGGGGTACTTAACAAGTAATATGTTCTAGTATAACAAGAGATGAGATAAGAGATGATCGTTGGATCAAATATAGATATGGTGTTAGAAAAACGGGACGTTTATACTAGATACGAACCATATCGTAAGCACGATGTTTGGTAACGTAGTTCAGCTCTCGACCTATATCTCCAGGGCCAATATGAGTTCCTCACTATCAACACAACATATCACATGTTCAAGTCATGGTCACATGACGGTTGCGACCTACTACGAGCCTACGCCACTACTTTGGTCGTTACCAATTACATCAAGAGTGTCTCCTTTACATAAGGGTCACGAATACGAGTCCAACCCTAACATGATCCTCCCCTCCCTATTATATAGGGTCCACATGCCGATGTGCTTGGGTCACAACAGCGCACCGAGACACCTGGGCAACCGCTACCATTACGCCCGCCTAGGCAAGTTAGTGCCTATAGGCCCAACATTCTATACGTACATACTCCCACCTAGGCCGGCATACATTTAAAATTTGATTTTTAAAACTTTGTTTAATCAAAATGCTTAGAATGATTAATAGTATTTTTAGAAATTTTATGTATATTTTACATTCAAAATTTATTTGAACGAAATTTGAACAAACCCTTAAACCCTAAACTGCCGGTTTACCAAACCAGGCCCTACGAAGACGCGGTTAGCCGTGGTTAACCGATAGTTTTTGAAAACGTGCTCTCCATGCACAGCCACATGCCGCATCATTGGCCATGCATCCATGCCACAATAACCACATGCAGTGTCGTGATGTCGCTCCAATGCAAATCCAGTAGCATCACTAATGCGGCAATGTTACCGTTGCCACGATCTCTCTATCCGCCTCGCCACGTCCGGTGGTCGATCTGATCCCAAGTGCCGAAGTCGCCCTTGCTCTGCTTTGTCTTCGCTAGTAACGTTGACATCCCAATCACCATGTATAGTTGATCCTTACCAACATCAGCCCCAGTGGCGGAGCTTGAACAAAAAAATAGAGGGGGCCAACACTATATTTGCCAAGTTTGGAGGGGCCATATTGCTATATTTTACTAAAAACTTTCTTAAGATATAGCAAATATTGGTATATAATGAAAGAAAAACAATTTTGTAGGGGGGGCCAGGACCCACCCTGGCCCCAACTAAGCTCCACCCCTGATCAGCCCATCAAACAATCCAGACCATTGACTGTCCGACACCACCGATCGATTTGTCGATTGCCGCCATGCTCCACTTTCACTAGTACAGAAATGCACTTTTGAGACGTTTTTTTTTAATCATTTAAGGCTGTTTTGAAATGACTTATATGACTGGTGTCGCAAAAAAGATCATTCATATGAGACGTTTGTAAAGCGTCTCATATGAATATGTTTTACGACGTTTTTTATATACAACCATCTTATATATCCTACCATATACGACATTTGCGTGCCTATAATCGTCTCTTATAGTGTTTTATAAGCGACACTTTGTGTGTGACCATCTTATATATCCTACCGTATAAGACACTTGTGTACCTATAACCGTCTTTTATAGTGTTTAATAATTGACACTTGGTGTGTGTAACCATCTTATATGTTGTACCATATAAGACACTTTCATACATATAAACCATCTCACATGTATTACCATATGTGGTCAGAATGACCGAATTATACTTTAATTATAAAAAATTTATCATCCATACAAACAAGTACATGTAGTTGTGGGTTCGATTGGTCAAAACCGTCTCTTATTCTCTATCCGCATGGATGCCCATCACAATAAAAGACACTTTTGGGTTCGATTGGTCAAAACCGTCTTAAAATGTGCGTCTTATATTACTCTTTCTGTACTAGTGTTTGCGCCAGATCATGTGTTTTTCCCTTGGCACCACATGTTTGCATAATCCTCGCACCTCCACCAAGATCATCTGCATCACGAACTTCTGCTCTGATATCACTTGTTTGAAAAATAGGATGTCGATACTAGTTTCGAACAACACCGAAGGCCCGATGTTTGGTAATGTAGTTTGCCTCTCGTCTACATCTATGGGTCTATGGTTATGCGTGCTCCTCCCCATCAACGCAACATGGTTATGGGTGCTCCTCCCCATCAACGCAACATATTGATCGTCCGGGTCACGATCACATGCCGTCTAGCGGCCGCAACCTCCTGCGAGCTTACATTGCTACTCTGGTTGTTACCGGCTACACCAGGATACCCCGTTTATATAGGGTCCATGAATGCGAGTTTGAGTTTAACACGATAAACCTCCCTGCCTATTACAACCCACAGTCCGTGTAACTACTTTTACATATATTCAACATCAATGTTGGAGTTAATGAATGACTCATAGTATGTATATATAGTTTAGAGATATACACCAACATTTAACTATTAGATCAAGTTAATGAATAACTCGCAGTATGTGTATATAGTTTTGGATGTGTCTTTATAATTAATTTTTATTACTATCACTCTAGTGTTACCCGGTGAAACACACTTCAGATTCTTCAAACGTAGCTTAGGCTGTCTCCAACAGCCTCCCCTAAAGCACCCTCTACCCTAAAATAGGGGATGGATTCTTCCTCTATGTATTCCAACAGCATTCCCTATTCCGTTCCCTAAAATAGAGTTTTTCTCTCCATCCCCTTATATTTAGGGGTTCTCTCTCCTCCCCCTATACAATTCTCCATGTAGGGAACGCTGTTGGAGATGAAAGAAATATAGGGTGAGATTTTTTTAAAGGGAACCTGTATATGAGGCTATAGGGGATCAAATTTAGGGATTCCTATTGGAGACAGCCTTAAGTAGAGCAAAGCAAAGAAAATAAAAGAAGATAGCTTGAATGATTAGCCACATAATATATGGGAGTATATAAAAAAGGGATTGTCTATTCAACAGTTGACTGTTTTTTTTATACCCATCAATCAATTTTCTAGACCGTTGGACCAGAACAGCCCCACGTCCCCCACTCTCTCTTACTTTCCCCTTTTCCCCTCCCTTCCACAGCTCCACTGCCCCCAGACCCCGACGGCCACCCCTGCTCCGCGCTCCACCTCCTCCTCCTCCCCCGCTGCCTCCACCGCCGCCGGTGCCTAGCCGCCCGGCCGCCAGACCTCCCGCCACGACACCGCCTCGCCCAACCTAATCCGGTCGTCGCCTTCACCCCCACCACCGCCCCAACCGCTTTCCCGTCCCGACTCGTGCCCGCCGCCGCGCCCTCACTCCATCCCCAACCAACCGCGGACCGCCTCCTCCCGCCATCCTTTAAGCCAGTGCAATACCCGAACCGAATCCCACCGAAACCCTAACCCATCCATGGCGGCGTGGCGGTAGGAGAGGAGGAGGTCGCTGGAAAGGAGGAAGACGATGGGCGGCACTGTTAGAATTATTGGGCCTGGCCCATTTAATATCTAAATAATTCCTGGAAAATCTCAAAAGCCCATGTATGCATGAGGCATGTGAAATTTCTTTAGTACCATATTGCTAGTGGGAGGAGTGGAGGACATGCTTAAATAGTGGAGCTTGCTCTCTCCCACTAGAGAATGTGATGGGAAAGAGAATAGAGAATCACACGCTGCCGCCTCACCTCGGGCGGGCGGGCGGGCGGCAAAGCGTCACTGGCACTGCGTGAATGGTCCGCCGAAACCGGACCCTCGTGCTTGCGCAGACGCAACCTCTTTTTGCGCTTTTATTTCTTTTGCTCTCCGGATTTTGCGGGTCGATATGGAATATGCAAATCGTGTTGGACTCGGTCGCGGCCCGCTTAAGTGATCCGTTTGTCTCACGCGTTTTGCTATATAAATCTGCCACCGCACCGCCCGTAGGTATCGATCGATCGCCCCTAGGGTTTGCCACCTCCCTCTCTGCTGCGCCGCCGCTTCGCTCTTCCCCATCCGTGCGCGCGTGCACCGCCATTCGGGAGAGCGAGTCTCTCGAAACGATCGCTCTCGAGCTCCTGCACCGGTAGGGCGAATCGAGTTTTTGGAAGCGCTCGCGCGATCGCTCACGCTTCTTCTTCGCTTCGCGAGGACTTCTTCCACTACGCCGTCGCGATCTGCGTCGGCACCACCTTCTCCAACACGGCGCCGATTCGGAGAATCGAAACCGCACCTCGCCGCAACTCGTGCTGTCACGGCGACGACGCGACCAAGTCCAAGAAGTCATCTCCTTCGCTAGTTCACGAGAGATATCGTGTATTTCTTACGCACGTGTATCTAGGTTGTGCTACGTGGTTTCAACTTTGCTTAACTATCAATCAAGAGTTGTGCGTGTTATATCTCCCCGATTAAAATAAACCCGAAAGTGCTAATTAATCCAACAATCCAAAAACCCGATTATTAGGCACTTTGGTTTATCGATGGCTCGTTTTTGATGCTCAAACCGGAGAAATTCGGTAGTAAATTTCAAGAGATGGCAAGTAAAGGTGCAAATTGTGGTATGACTATGAGCGATGTCTTGGGTAAAGGATGGCAAACCGGAGGGAACCCTAACTCCCGAAAAGGAGAAAGAGTTCGAAAGCCACCACACTTTTCCGCGGTGCGATTCTTAGTGTGCTCTCGACCGTCTGTGTGATGTGTATATGAACATCACAGATGCGAAAGAGATCAGGATCTGTTGAATAATAAATTCGGTGCATCGTACGCGGCGATGGAATCAGATGTCATGGAGCGATATCACGACTTCAAGATGGTTGATAACCGCTTACATTGTCGAATGTGCTCATGAGATCTTGGTCATTGTGAGGAACTCGAACTCCTTAAGTGCAAGTTACCCGATAAGTTTGTGGTCAGGGGCATTATTGCCAAGTTACCTCCTTCGTGGAGAAACTTTGCCACATCTCTAAAACATAAGAGACAAGAGATCTCCGTTGAGGGTTGATCGCGTCTCTAGATGTTGAAGAGAAAGCTCGGGTTAAAGATGCACAGGGAAAGGAGTCGAGGGATACCCAAATACCAATGTTGTCTAGCAGCATGGCAAGAACAAAGGGAAGAATAAAATCAAGCAAACCACTGGATTCAAGAAAAAGAAGTTGAACAAGGATGAGATGCCTTGCTGGATTTGTGGTGAGGTTGGGCACTGGGCTAAGAAGTGTCCAAACCGCAAAGACAAAAAGGGCAATCCTGGGCAGACTTCAAAGTCTGTCAATGTGACCATTGGCGACACTGGTGAGGGAACCGATGGGTATGTTTACCTCTCGTTCTTTCAAATCAATCACCACCGATTGGTGGATTGATCTTTGGGGCTAATGTGCATGTGTGTTCTGACATTTCAATGTTCACTTCTTATCAGGCAGCCCACGGTTCAGCCGTTTTGATGGGGAACGGGTCCAATGCTTCTGTTCTTGGTGTTGGCACGGTAGATCTGAAGTTTACTTCGGGGAAGATCGTGCAAATGAAGAACGTCAAGATGTCCCTCAATCAATAAGAACACAGTCGTGGGTCCCTTCTCTGCAGAGATGGGTTTAAAGTGGTGTTTGAGTCCAATAAGGTAGTCTTGTCGAAACATGGTTTGTTTATTGACAAAGCCTATGAGTGCGGAGGCTTGTTCCGCTTTTCCCTTTCTGATGATTGTCATAAAGTTGTGAACCATATTTGTGATCATGCTATTGAGAGTGAGGCTGATGTTTGGCACTCACGTTTATGTCATGTTAATTTTGGTTCTATGTCTCGCTTCATAGTATGGGCTTAATCCTAAATTTCCCACACAAAGGTTCTAAGTGCCGGACTTGTGTGCAATCAAAGCAACCTCGTAAGCCTCATAAGACCGCCGAGGAGAGAAATTTGGCACCTCTAGAGCTCATACATTCTGATATTTGTGAGATGAATGGTGTGTTGACAAAGGGTGGAAAGAGATATTTCATGACTCGATTGATGATGCTTCTAGATATTGCTATGTGTATCTGTTGAAAACTAAAGACGAGGCTCTAGACTTCTTTAAAATCTATAAGGCCGAGGTTGAAAACCGCTTAGACAGAAAATTAAGAGACTTAGGTGGAGAGTATTTCTCTAGTGAGTTCGACTTATTCTCAAGGAAAATGGAATTATTCATGAGAGGACGCCTCCTATTCGCCCCAATCAAGCGGGGTGGTGAAAGAAAGAACCGCACTCTAACCGATTTGGTGAATGCCATGTTAGACACTCGGGTTTATCTAAGGCATGGTGGGGGAGGCCGTGTTGATCGCATGTCATGTCTGAATAAAGTCCTGCAAAGAATAAGGAGAAAACCCCATATGAAATATGGAAGGGAGAAAGCCATTACTTTCTTATCTGCGACTTGGGGTTGTTTAGCGAAAGTAAATGTGCCAATCACAAAGAAGCATAAGCTTGGGCCTAAGACGATGAGTTGTGTCCATCCGGGTTATGCTCCTCATAGCGTTAGCGATGAGGTTTTGGTGATAAGATCGAAGTGTCTGACATGTCTGTTGGCACGATCATGGAGTCTAATGATGCTACTTTCTTTGAGAACATCTTTCCTATAAAAATTGAGCATAGCAGTTCTGGTAAAACTAATGAAATAATTCCCGAACCTTCTACTCAAATTGAATATCCTGAACCAACACCTGAGGAAAATCCTGAGGAGCATGACGGTGAGGCTCCGAGGAGGAGCAAGAGATAGAGGATTGCAAAATCCTTTGGTGATGACTTCACTGTGTACCTCGTGGATGACACTCCCACGTCGATTTCAGAAACGTTTGCATCCCCTGATGCGGACTACTGAAAAGAGGCGGTTCGTAGTGAGATGGATTCCATTCTTGCGAATCAGACTTGGGAACTCACATAACTACCTTATGGTTGCAAACCTGTAGGGTGTAAATGGATATTTAAGAAGAAGCTTAGGCCTGATGGTACTATTGAAAAGTATAAGGCTCGGCTTATGGCCAAGGGTTATACCCAAAAAGAAGGCGAAGATTTCTTTGAAACATATTCACCAGTGGCTAGATTGACTACAATTCGTGTACTACTTTCCTTGGCTACCTCACATGGTCTTATTGTTTATCAAATGGACGTTAAGACAGCTTTCCTAAATGGAGAGTTGGACGAGGAGATCTATATGGATCAGCCTGATGGATTTGTAGTAGAAGGTCAAGAAGGCAAGGTGTGTAGGTTATTGAAATCTTTGTATGGCTCAAACAAGCTCCTAAGCAATGGCATGAGAAGTTCGATGAACTTTAACCTGCGAGCTTTGTCGTGAATGAGGCCGATAAATGTGTATATTATCGGTATGGTGGGGGCTGTAGGCGTTATTTTGTGTCTCTATGTGGATGACATATTAATTTTTGGGACAAGTCTTGATGTGGTTCACGAGGTCAAATCTTTCTTGTCTCAAAATTTTGATATGAAAGATCTGGGAGAGGCTGATGTAATCTTGAATATCAAGCTACTGAATGGTGAGGATGGGATCACTTTGTCGCAATCCCATTATGTGGAAAAAGTTTTGAATCGCTTTGGCTTTGCTGATTGCAAAACTTCTCCAACACCCTATGATCCTAGCATTGTGCTTCGAAAGAACAAGAGAATTGCTAGAGATCAGTTGACTTACTCTCAAATCATCGGGTCACTCATGTACCTAGCTAGCGCTACAAGGCCAGACATCTCGTTTGCTGTTAGCAAGTTGAGCCGGCTTACTTCTAATCCGAGAGATGATCATTGGCGAGCACTCGAAAGAGTAATGCGCTATCTGAGGGGTACTACAAATTTTGGTTTGCATTATACGGGATACCCAACAGCGCTGGAAGGGTATAGTGATTCTAATTGGATATCTGACGCTGATGAGATAAAGGCCACAAGTGGATATGTGTTCACTTATGGTGGCAGAGCAGTCTCGTGGAGGTCTTGCAAACAGACTATCTTGACACGCTCAACAATGGAAGCAGAATTGATCATGGACACGCCACCTTTGAAGCGAGTGGTTGCGTGAACTCTTGATGGATCTTCGGTGGTTGAAAAGCCGATTCCGGCTATCCTTATGAACTGTGATAATCAAATAGTGATTGTCAAGGTGAACAGTTCTAAGGACAACATGAAGTCCTCAAGACATGTGAAAAGACGACTGAAGTCAGTCAGAAAATTGAGAAACTCCGGAGTGATAGCGTTGGATTATATCCAAACGGCTAAAAACTCCGCGAGATCCTTTTACAAAGGGTTTATCACGGTGTGTGATAGACAATGCATCGAGGGAACTGGGTATGAGACCCACGTGAGTTACACCATAGCGGTAGCCCAGCCTATGTGATCGGAGATGCCGTGAATTAGGTCTGGGAAAACAAGCTATTGGTTAGTTTGGATGAGAGTATATTCTAACCCATTCCATGTGAGATGCAATACTCTCGAAATCAGTATGGCAGGTTGGCATTTGCCTTAATGTTGTTCTGTTGGCTTTAATTAGCGAAGATATCATCCTACAGAGCATCTTCAAAGAACACACCTATATGAGCCCGACTGTTGAAAGTCGCAGTCTATGAGACTTGGGTAATTTCTAGTAAGCTCATGAAGAGACCATGGAGTCGACTTATATGCTCCACCATTCAAGGTAGTCTATTGGCGACCAAGTATCGCTTGGCTTTGAGTGAAACTTGTTCACACAAAACTTGCAATTCAAGGCGTAGTCCATTGTCCAAGTTGTGAATGAGTGTAACTTAAATGTCTAGGTGCAATTCAAGGCATAGTCCATTGTCACCGAAACACTGGTATATAAACAGTTTTGGGAACATGCAAACTTGATGGGACTTTGAGATCTGGTGGGGGATTGTTAGAATTATTGGGCCTGGCCCATTTAATATCTAAATAATTTCTAGAAAATCTCAAAGGCCCATGTATGCATGAGGCATGTGAAATTTCTTTAGTACCATATTGCTAGTGGGAGGAGTGGAGGACATGCTTAAATAGTGGAGCTTACTCTCTCCCACTAGAGAATGTGATGGGAAAGAGAAATAGAGAATCACATCGCTTGGCCGCCGCCATCTCGCCGGGCGGGCGGAAGCGGGCGGCGGCGCAAGACGGCACTGCGTGAATGGTCCGCCAAACCGGACCCTCGTGCTTTGCGAGACGCAGCCTCTTTTTGCGCTTTTATTTCTTTTGCTCTCCGGATTTTGCGGGTCAGATATGGAATATGCAAATCGTGTTGGACTCGGTCGCGGCCCGTTTCGTGATCCGTTTGTCTCACGCGTTTTGCTATATAAATCTGCCGCCGCACCGCCCGTAGGTATCGATCGATCGCCCCTAGGGTTTGCCACCTCCCTCTGCTGCGCGCCGCTTGGCTCTTCCCCATCCGTCGGCGCGCTGCACCGCCGTTCGGGAGAGCAGTCTCGGAACCGATCGCCTCGAGCTCCCGCACGGGTAGGGCGAATCAGGTTTTGGGAAGCGCCGCGCGCGGCCTTTCATTGCTTCTTCTTCGCCATGAGGACTTCTTCCACTACGCCGTCGCGATCTGCGTCGGCACCACCTTCTCCAACACGGCGCCGATTCGAGAATCGAAACCGCACCTCGCCGCAACTTCGTCTGCACGTCTGGCGCATTACGACCAAGTCCGAGAAGTCATCTCCTTCGCTAGTTCACGAGAGATATACGTGTATTTCTTCCGCACGTGTATCTAGATTGTGCTTCGTGGTTTCAACTGTTTAACTATCAATCAAGAGTTGTGCGTGTTATATCTCCCGATTAAAATAAACCCGAAAGTGCTAATTAATCCAACAGGCACGCCGCGGCGCGGGTAAGTGAGAAGTCAACTGAAATCCCCCAAATTTTAGTCGACTGATAATTAGCGATAAACCCACCCCCACTTCGCTGCGCATGCATGTAAAATATAGGACACATCGAACATATGGAGGCTATGCAGTGCTGAGAAAAAGTACTAGTAGTACTTCGAGATGCACCTGATGCTACAGCAAAAGGTGCATATGGTTTTGCTGACCCAGATGCCACCTCGGTTTTCCGGTTGTTACAAATGCAAATTAATTTGGATTTCTGGATCCTCTCTGAAAAGCCTAAGACTAAAAGCAACAGCTATTCTTATTTATTATAGCCGTATCTTCTCGATGGTAAAGAGAAAATATACATTGTACTAAAAGAGTAGCATGCTCGATCGCTGACTAAGAGAATCCCGAGTAGAAAAGCGTTAATCTCTTGGTAGGAACCATGAAAGACGTACCATATGTCCATATCTAAGAATCAAATGAATTAATGATGTTGGACCGTGCACTTATCTTACTAGTAAATGACACGTTACGGTTAGTAAATGACACGTTACGGTTACTAAAACTAAGAGCATGTTTAGTGAAGACATGTCATATGGACCTAAATTAATTTTGGAGAATATTATAGATAGCACCATTGAAAAGATTGTCTATCGATGTTTCTAAATGACATGTCAAATTCTTAAAGCTAGTATCATTAGATATGCTCGAATGTATAGCAGAGATATACATGGATAAAGAGTGAAAAATTCCGCAATAACCCCGACCCGCCCTCAATTAATTTTTCGATGTTTGAATTAAGACAATTAAACCATTTTTAGGAAATTTGTTAGTTAGCCATTCTATCTAGAATTATTTGCACTCCATTAGAGCATAGATCATATATGTGACTAAGCCATCTCTAAGATGTAACATGTCGTGTCATCTTATAACTAATATAAAATGGAGAGAAACGAAAGAAAGAAGTATCTCTTCTTTATACGAAGAGTTGACTTTACCGCGGACCCGATCCCAGCTATTTATATAGAGAGAGGATTGCTTGATCCATGTAGAGACAACACACATTGAGACTGGTGTATACAAGAGTATAAGGCAGTTTTTATGTGACGTGGCGTATGTATATATATTGATGGAGATAATAATTGACTCAACCATGCATTATACCTGTCCTTATATGCGAGGCTGCTACTCCCTTTGCCGAGTAAAAAGTATGGAACTGGGAAACATGTGCTATGTAGTCAAACTTAATACATTTTGGATATCTATATTTTTTTTTCAAAATATTTTAGATTGGATAAAAATATGGGGCATACTTCTAAAAAATAATGTCGCAATATTAAATTTGGCTGGGTTTATTATAAAATAAATTATTATAGTGATCAGAGACAAAACTTGTATTGAAGCTCTATGCATAGATATGTTCACTGGCTAGCTAGTGGTATATGTAGTGCAGGCCTGTAGAGGTATCTGCTTAAATTAAGCTAACTAAACCCGCAGAAGCATCGTGAGAGAGATCACACAAACTTCAAACATTCAAATGAAAGAGATCGTCTCTGTTAAAAACTAATTAATGCACTTACCCAAAAGCATTCAAACTTCTCAGAGATATTAATTACGGAGTACTAATGCCTGATTGTTTAACGCCGAGCGGATCGTATTGTCGTAGTGTATAGTAGGACACAGATCAGATGACTGCCAAATGACAAACGGCTACACAGATTATGCCTAAAGCCGCCTCGTTTAGCGCGCTAATTAAACTAGGAGCGGTCGAAATAGTATTCATTAACAGTGAGAGCAGGTCGATCTAGGACAAGTACTTAAGGACGGCGTCACGGCGGCACATGCATGCATATGCATAGGGCAACGCCAGGGATCGGACGTCCGGACCGTCCGGACCAATGACGTCAGCATGACGTCATCGCTGAAACTTGGCAAATACCTACTGAAACTTGAAAAATAACGGCAGAAACTTGATGAAACCTGGCAACCTGAGGATGAAACTTGAAAGTTCAGAAAGTTTCTCGAAAGTAAGAACCAAGTTTCAATAGTACAAAGTTCAAGTTTCAGTAAGCAAAAATCCAAGTTTCAACGAGCATAACTTAAGTTTCAGTGGCAAAAGGCAAAGTTTTAATCGTGAAAATCCCTAAGTTTCGGCGAGCAAAGTCCAAGTTACAATAGAGAAAGGTTCAAGTTTCGTCAGGCAAAATCAAAGTTTCAACATGCGGGATGCAAAGTTTTCGAAGAGAAAAATCCTAGGTTTCAAAAGTACAAAGTCCAAGTTTCAGAACGTGCTACCCCAAGTTTCAGAAGGCAAAGTCCCAGGTTTCGTGTGAAAAAATATGGGATGGGGCTCGTCCTTGTCTCCTTCTTCCCCAAATCCGGCAACCCCCTACCCCAAGCTTGCCGGATCGAGTGAAAACAAGCAAAAAAGCCCAAGTTCATACTTACATGCTTGGAGTTCCCATGCGAAAAAATGAGGATTCATCTCCTTCCTAGCCTTTTTCCTTCTCCGGATCTGACGCATTCATCTCCTTTTCTATCTCTCTTGTACTCTAGATTTGGCCCTAAAACTAGAGAGAAGGATAGAGAGAGAAGGGAATGGGGATAGAGAGGGAGAAAGAGGGTAGGAAGAGCTCTGCCGCCGTGTTGCAGCCACCGCCGGAATGGGAAGCTTTGCTTTGCCGCCGGGATGCGAAGCCATCGGAGCTTGCGGAATCCCACCCGTAGGAGCTGCTCGCCTCCTCTCTCACCCTTTCTCTCTCTAACTAGGTGTGGATAAGAATGAATGAGAAAGGAGCGCCTGACCAGCATGCGACGCAAAAAAAAAAGCGGGTCGTTTCGTCCTCAGGCGCACGACGCAGCAGCGTTTCATGGCGAGACCGAAGCGTCGGACGTCCGGATACAAGTGTTTCCGATATGCATATACTCCCGAGCATTTTCAAAGGAAATGACGTCTGAAACTCGGGCCGTTTTCGCCTTTAGCTTGAGACGCGATTGGTTGAAAAGAACCGACAGAAAAAAAATAGGAATCAGTGGATAGAGGTTGTAAATTCCCTTAATTGCTTAAAAAGAATATGGAGAGGCAATGAAATTCACTTCCCAAGGAGAGAGAGAGAGAATTTTCTTCCCACTCACTTTCCATTTCTTTTCCCTTTCCTTCTTATGCCAATCACACCCTTAGAAAAATGTGCAAATGATTGGAAAACTGATTAATAGGAGCAATGAAACTGATTCCAGAGCAGCTCGGAGGGCTCCTACCCTGACGCTGCAAGACCACGGACCGGCAGACGAATTTGTAGTTGGTGTGAGGCCAACGACCACCCTTCTCAGCAGCCCAGGGCGGCGACCAAGCCTAGGCGGCGCTGTCTTCCCGAACAAGGGCCTGGTGCGATTCGGTGATCCGGGTACAGATCCTTCGTATAGCGGAAAGAGGAGAATGATACGAACCGTGAAGACACAAGCGATTTACCCTGGTTCGAGCCCCCACCGCCGGGTAATAGCTCTACTCCAGTCTTGTTGATTATATGGTGGAGAGACAGTACAGAGGTGCCGAGACCGGGCTTGAAGGCACCGATCCCGAACTTACAACGGTGGCGACTAAGGACTAAGGCTATTGCTAAGAAAGCTTCGGATGCAGGTGTTGCTTGGGTGCTTGGAGCTATCGGTCAGATCTCCCATCCCTTCGAACGTCCAGGAATCCTCCTTTTATAGGCACGGCGGGTCGCCCGAAGCTGATGCGGTGGGCCCGCGCCGATCTTTACTTTAGTGGCGATGCTCTTGTCTCGTTCTAGGGCTCTGTCCTGTCTCGAGCCTGCAGGGAGAAGCTGGCCTGGTTAATTCTTGGACACGTATTTGTCTTGGGGCGTCGATACGGGGAGAAAACCTTCTTTAGGGAGAAAGCATTTTCCCTTTATCCCCAATATGGCATTGACTGGACTGGGCCAGCCTCGCGCCGCCCGTTGGGGGCGTCGCGTAGCATAACAACCGTCCGTTGCCTGCCAAAGAAGGCAAACGACAAACCGGGCTGGACGCGTGTCCTTCCGAACGCGGGTTCCCGGGACACGATTCGTTCGGTCAAGGCCGAGAAAGTACAGATGGGCACGACGGTTGTCGCCACCGCCTACCTAACAAAGTGACGTTCATGAGCCTTCCTCGAGCTAAGGGAAGCCCGGAGAGTCGCCACGCCTGGCGAGACCGGGACAACGTGGTTGACCTGATCAAGCTCGGGGCGGACCCTGGCGGGCTATGTGCTTGGCCAAGGGTGGCCTTTTGGACTTTCTGCACGCGTGGTGGGCTGATACGGAATCAGCCCAGGCCCATCTCTAGGTGGGCCGCTTATCAATCACCAACAATGTGGCACGGCTGCGATCCCCTAGCATCCTCCTCCTTCAGTCGCCCTTGAGTAGACGTTGGTCTCCCTTCCGGCAATGCCTCCCACTAGCGAGGCCGCGCCCAGATCTGGCATCAAAGCCGATATGGTGTGTCTCAGAGCATGGCTTGGGTGGTGGTGAGGTGGCGTGTTGACGGTGGTGGTAAGGACGCGATGGCCTTCCTCGACCCATGCACCCCTTCATTGCCCTTCACCAGCCTCCCCCTCTCTTTAGGCCTCCTCTTTGGCAGTGCCGGCCGCGCGTAGATCGGCCTTCCTGGCCAGATCTAGTGCCGCATCGGTGTCGTTTACACTGTGCGAGCAAAGGGGGTGGCCAGGGCTTGCCACGCGGTTGGTTGTGAGACGATGCGTTGGAGGTGGCGACGACATTTCGTCAGCAATCTCTTCCCCGACCTCCTCCTGCCTCCTGTCCTCATGTTGGGCAGCGCACACTAGCGGCAACTTAGTCCTCTTCTCGCCTTACAGTGCGAGGGTAGCCTGGGTGAAAGCATTGTCTACAGGGCCGACAATGGTGATGCTTTCCAAAACCATACCTTAGAGGCTTTGTTGTTAGGTCCTGACTCCTTGAGCCTCTTCGGGTCAAAACCCGAGTTTGATAAGCATGCGATGGCGGCAATCTTTTCATCGTCCTCTTGTTGAAGGCGTCGTCTTGTTTGACTAACTATTAAACTATGTCCCATGGGGTGGTGGTGTTTTGAGTCAGCGACTAGCTCCTTGGCGTTGCTCATGTTTGTCAAGCAGCTTAGCGGTGGTTTTAAGGTGCCTTGACCTTGCACCTCTCGACGCCCATCTTTTTTTGGTTGTCCAAGTGTGTCTGTGGTGTGCCTAGCTGCGTTGGCTCCTAGCTTTCAGGCCATGCAT
The DNA here is from genome assembly GCA_036346415.1 of Raddia guianensis. Classification (NCBI taxonomy): domain Eukaryota; kingdom Viridiplantae; phylum Streptophyta; class Magnoliopsida; order Poales; family Poaceae; genus Raddia; species Raddia guianensis. The sequence goes on from CM070534.1 coordinate 36,207,690, forward strand.
CCCATGAGGCGGTGGCACTTTGGTGTCTAGTTGCTCTTAGCCTTCGTTCATGCATCCCTTGCGGCGATGGTGCTTCTTCGCGCATCCCATCATGCGGTGGAGACCGGGTGCTTAATGGTCATGCATCTCTTGTGGCAATGGTGACTGAAGTTTTGGCCGTCCAGAGCATGCCCCACAAAGTATTGGCACCGGCCGGGGCGGCTAGTGCTTGTTGTGCTTCCAGCACGGTGGTGGTGGCTAGCGCCTTGGCCAGTGTCGGAAGGCATCTTGGCCTTGCTTCGCCCAAGGTGATGGCGACTTGTTCAACATCGGGCCCTATTGTCTTGATCGTGCATCCCTGGCGGCAGGTGTCTCTTGCGTCTGGCGAGGCGGTGGCGGCCAGGTCGATAGTGTGTGACTTGCGCTTCAGTCATGCATCCCTTTCGATGGTGGAGGTGGTTGTGCTTCGTGGTATTGGTAGTTTTGTCAAACTGTTGTTCAGTTTAGACTTCGACCTTAACGTCATATTGTCGTTGTTGTAATCCCCTCCTTCCCCTTTTCTCCTTTTCTTTTAGGACCTTGCTCCCTCTGTACAGTTTTCCCCTAGTTAATACATAAAACCAGCATTGCTAAATCTTTCAAGAAAAGGTAGTAGCACACTGTGGCTAAACTTGTGCTGCATTGATGGGGGTAATTCCATGAAAAGCTGGAATTTATAGAAAATCCAATCACATCTATGTGCCCATGTTGGAGATATGGAACACAATATGTTTTTTTAAAATAAAAAAGGGGCAAGAGCTCTTTTATCCATCGTTTAAAAAAACTGGAAACCCCCACATTAATCAGAGGAGAAATATCTAAAACATTGATTATTGTGGGACCATATTATAATGGTTTAAATTGCAGGAAGAGTTTGTATCTGCTAATTAAAAATTTAAATTAATAGAAAAACGAGTCCATGCCAATTATGAAGATAGAAAATGGGTCCATATTAACTACAATGAGAACACAAATTTGGAATTAAAAAAGATTATATGTAAATTACAAAATTAGCCGCACAAATCTGTGGGACACTATGCTTGGAGTATAATGGGGCCACCACGTTAATCCTAGAATAGTAGAAATTTCCTTGTTAATCAAAGAGAAAAATGATCTACATCGTTGATTGTTGTGTGCCCCGATTATGGTGGATTAGATTTAAAAAATTTAAATAACTACAATAAAAATAAAGATACAAATTCAAAATAATAATAGAAATAATAGTGCATACCAGATTAAATAAAGAGTTCATAGTAGCTATAAAAATAATAGAAATTTGAAATGAAAATAATAGAAATAAGTTCACGTTAGATTAAACGAAAGAGTATATATCAACTACAATAATAAAACTTCATAAATTTTAAAAAGAAAATAATAAAAATAAGAGTTCATGTCAACTTAAAGATCACCCTCAAATACACATGACATCCTATACTCGTTTTATGAAAGAAGCAGTAAATACAAATGAAAAAGAAAAAAAATGACGAATGCACCAAACACAATCAGTGCAACACCGCTAATTCAACCTAGAGTTGAATAGGTTGTAATGATGAAGTTGGCTATACATGTTTAGCTAAGCCGGCATCAAAACATTTTCATAGCTTCTAGATGCAACCATGGTTTATGAAATTACTATGTTTTCAGTACCATGGGTTTTGGATACCAAAATAAATTCCTTTTAAAAAAACCATGGTTTGGCAGTGCTACAGTATTATTTTAGAGCTTGTAGGTAAAGGGTTTCATGGGTTGACTCTCATTGTCTCTTGTGTTTGGCCAGGTATTATCCTAATTAAATGCCATGCGTCTAGATAGATGATAATTTTAACGAATGCTAGAATTTAACGGAGTTCAGTCTTTTTTCAAAACCAGGTATTCAAACAGGCCTAATCGGTTCGAATCAAACACAGATGCTGCACCGACACTTAGGCTAATTGTCAGCTACGCTGGGCTCGATGCAAAAGTCGAGCGACTGACATGCATCCTGGGAACATTTGTTCATGTTTCGACCTTCGAAAAACTGCGTAATCTACACTTCAGTTGCTTCTGATCAGGTGTCAGGTTATTAAGTAGGCCCCGCTCGATTTGCCCCCGTTTGCAAGCACCAAATCAAGGATGGAGCCAGAAAACAAGGGCCGAAACGACGAAATCAAGCAACAAACAAACACGCCAATATCTCATGAATCTTAACCATGCTAGCTCGTAGCTAGCCATATGGAGTAGATTACTGAGCAGTGCAGTAACAACTAACAAATGTCCAGTAATGAGCGTATCTGGATGGCGAGCAAGTACATGTAGATTTATTCTAGCGTTTATTTAAACGTCGGCGATCAACAACGGGGTAATCAACACTTTTGTGTTGACTCCCGGAACCCGGTGGTAATGGTTTTCGTTGAAAAAACATTGTTTTTTTATTTCTTTTTTTGTGAAATTAATTTGGTTTGTTGGGGACTATCGATTTTGTTTAACCAGCGGCTCCTATATGCCCATGGTTATCGAAACCACAAGGCTTTCATTTGCAATGCACTGTTTCAACCACCGGTCCAATTGGTTGAAACTTGAACGGGCAGTTCAATTAAAAAAGGGATAAATGCAATTTTTATGTCCAAATTTGGCCATCCCGCAGAGTCCATTGCTCCCGCCATCGACCATCGATCCATCACCCCAAAACACCTAATCTAACCCTACTCACCCAGCAATACCTCAACCAGTTAATCCCGAACACCCGACACCTTCGCTATCCTCGGTAAAAGTTCGACTAGACTCAAGCTCAACTTAATTGGTTGAGCTCAATTACAGTATCAATACCGGGGCAAGGGAGAAAAGAGGGATTGATTGGGCTTGATCAAAACGTGAATTGAGCTAGTTGTTTTGGGCTCGAGTTTGACTCATTTAGCGCTTTCGAGTTTGATCCAAGCTCAGTCCGATCTCAATTAAGTAGCTTGTTGAACTTGAGGTTTTGGCCTAGTCCTATCGTCGTCCTACCCTTGGATATGAGCCTACATTGTGGTGCACTCTCTGGTCATCATTTTGTTCCTTTGGACTGATATGAACGGTTGAACAGCTGACGATTGAAATGACTAAATTTCGAGAGCTTCTCATGGTAGTTTTGAGATTCGGATCCATTCCGTTTGACTTACTTTTCAAAGTGTTAGAACCCGCCTTAGAAACAGCGAAAACCAGACTCAAAAAATCCAAAAAACATGTCTTTTTAAAATATAGATAAGCGTTAAGACATTACGCCGTTAAGCTGAAAAAATCGTAGCCATAATTCAAAATTTGGTCGAAGCTGTACGGAAAATCACTGGAAATCAAGAACCGGGCGCGGGTAGAATCTGGGATGAAAGCGGGGTTTGGAACCCGACCCGACCCGTGCTTGCCTATGGACGCATGCATGCAACGCTGCTGCTCTTGCCCGTGACCACCCGGCCCTCCCGCGCCGACAGCGACATCGAGCATCGTCCCCTTGTATATCTGCGATTGGAGAGATCGACGGGGATGTAGCACAGTACGTAGCCCGCATGCATGTTCTTGTTTACGAATGCCCATGCAGAGCTGCATGCACATGCAACACCATGCATCACCATGCACGCACGTCCGACGTATCCTGTCAGTGCCAGTGGCATTTTCCTTTTTGAAATTTGAAGAGGGGGGTGTACGCTGTACATGTCGAGTGAGGAGCCTCTCTGAGCTAAGCTCCACGGGGGCAGCTGTTGCTGGGCGTGGGGGTGCCCCTGTGGACCGGACCGGCAGATGATCGATGTTTCCCTCGGGCTTTGAGGATGGTACAAATGGGAATGGAGGGCGATGGGATCGATGGGATCATGGGAATATGGGATGCGTGCCTTCGTCCTCCTCTCGCCACTACACTGCGGCCACATTCGATCTCTTCTATGAAAACAATATTTGCTGCAAACTAACTCTGTTCTTGAAGATCTTGATATACTTCTGTTGAACTAAAAGGAGTTAACACGATGTTAAAAAAATTGGAATACGGAAAAAAAGAAGAAGTTTAATTGTTTGATATTGACCGTATCTATATGCTTAGAATCAAAGTTTGTTCTACACTGATCCATTAGTTTATAATACAAAGAACCATCACAGGATTATGAATCATAACTATTGAAGTTTTTTGCTGGTGTACATCGAGGGATTAGAAGTTCGTACATGGCTCGGAGGTGGCAAGAAGAGATTGATAAGTGTATATAGCGACACACCTAAGTATGTTTGTAGATCATATAACGCATTAACGCACGAGAGTAGAGACGACTTAGAGGACGGTCTAGAAGCACACTCAACGTGAGCATAAGGATGTTTTGATCGAATGCTACATATTGTAGTGTTGATGACTTTGATATGGGAAGGATCACTCATAGAGAGCTTAGGGAGCTAATACTTTGAATATTACAAGATTAGAGAGAAAGAGGTGGTGGGAAATGAAGATATATCTACTTATTTGCTTCTCTTTTGTAGTTGTTTGCCTTTGTTTTTTAAATAAAAAATGTTTTGTATTTTTGAGTCCGTTCATTTTATCTCAAAGGCGCATTACAAAGCTCTAAAAAAAGTCATACAAGTTGGACACAACTCTCAAGACCACCTCGAAAGGCTCTTCAAAGTTTAGAAGATAAGTAAATTAGCAGAAAATAATAACTAAATAAGCAGTAAATACCACCTCCAACTCTAATAAATAAATGGAATATGAACATAAGGCCATTAGATGCGTGAGGAGCTTATGACAGAGGCATCAAGAGACACTGAATAGGTGCTTAGAAATATGCCCACGACTATTATAGACTACGATACTCAAGACTCAGAGACGGCAACTAGCAGTTAGCCAAACAAAAGAAGTATGAAGCCTACGTTCACCGCTATATGACAAAAAATGCACAAGTTTCAAAATATAGCAATCAAAGATAATAGAAAATCAAATGCGACAAAGCCATTATGCTTTAATTAAAAGGCTAGAAATCATTGTATTTTTTTTTAAAAAAACATCAATATTATGGGTTTTAATTATAACTACATTGATTTTACGTGTGTTTTTAGTTTAATTTGACAAAAAATAATATCATCTATCATAGTGGAGTAGATTTTTTTAATGAATCTAATACATTGTGTCTTAAGTAACTGACTTAATAGATATAGCCATGCAAATGCACGGGTTATCATGCTAGTTATTGCATATTGTACATCACACCTCTAGTTTGTTCTCTACATGCACAAAGGTCAAATAAACAGTGTTATACAAATACCGTTGGAGATGCTCTCGGACGTGGTACATGTTAATTTGACTATTTTACAGACCGTTGATCCCTATATCATTTTAGCATACCCTCTGTGCATGTGTCGACGGTTGGGATATTGACCCAAGTCAACCAAGGTTCTTCAAGGAGGAGATAGGAGACACGCCGAACAACCACGAACAACAACGAATAGGAGGCGGGGTTTTATCACGGTTCGAGCCTCTCGGGAGAGATAATAGCCCTACGTCCAGCCTTTCTTTATATCAAAGAGGATTACAAGGTGGAACTCGGCGAGATCAACAGGTCTCGGCGGGTAGTATGCGAAAATCTATTGGCCAGGGTCCCTCTAAACACCGTGGGGGCTTGTTTATATAGTGTTGATGAACCGACCTACCAAGGGATAATCGGGCCGGGCTAACTCCGAGACCGTAACGAACTCAACGTGCCAAATACATCCCGAGGTAGATAAGGCATACTCCTAGTCTTGAGGATCACGGCTCCTATTCCAGTCCGGGAAACCACATTCGGGTCTTCACGTAGCCGTGCAAAACTCTTGTTCGAGTAGGACTCGAACACAAATCCTAGGCCGTTACGCACTGTGCCAGCCAGGAGGCTGTTCGGCAAGACGCATATAAATGGGCCAGATAGAACCTTCCAGGGAGCTGGGCCCTGGTAGACTGTTCGATTGGGCCGTCAGGGAGTTGGCCATGACAATGGGCCGTGATTTTATCCCCGACAGCTAGCCCCCGAGACTCAAGTGGAAGGACTCACTAGAGTGGGGTCATCCTCTTGAGACTCCAAGTCACGAAGAGGTATATTTCCTGCTACAAAGGCGTGCAACAGCGGCCGAACAGTTACGGTTCAACCGAACAAGTCGTGTTCGGGACCGAACAAACCCGCCCGGCGCCGAGCAACTCTGTTGCGTCGAATAGGGAACGACATCTATCCGAGCAGAGTACCCAGCCCTCGATACAGAAATCGGAAGAAGTGAGGTGAATCATCTCCTTGAGGCTGAACGTCACCAAGGAGGGATTGACTTCTTGGTAGTGAAGAGCGTACCACCGCATCCGGTAAGATCAGATCTTCCGGGAGAATGAACATAGAAAGTCGCGAGACGGACTCGTGCTGCTGCATCCAGGCATTCAGATGCCTAGGAAAAGATAAGGGAACCACCTCTCGGGCTAGAGCTTATCCGAGAAAATAGAGATTGCGCTCTCGAGCGAATGTCGCGCTCAGGAGCGAAGGTGATGTGCCTCCAGACGTAGATCGTGTGCTAGGAGCGAGACAATGCATCTGAATGGGAAAGGTGACCCGATCCCGGCGTAGAGCTCGTCGAAAGAACCGTAAAGAGATCTAGTCCCGAGCACGGAGCTCGTTAAAGGAACCGAAAGTGCGACCAGCGAAGACGTGCCGGTAGGAGCCAGCGCTCGGCGAAGAGCTGCCGGTCGAGGTGATCCACCCAGCACGGAGCTCGTCGCGGGGACGGATCTCGCGCTCGGCGAAGAACCGCCGGTGCAAGGTGAATCACAACCCGATGCGGTCGAGCCGCAAGAGAACGTCGCGAAATCAAAGCTTTACCCATGACGTATTCCTTGCGGCGATGTAAGCGTTGTCTTGGCAAGTCGTAACCGGCGCTTGGTGCCCGTTGCGATGAGAATCGACTACGGTGAAAGCGAGGACTCCGTTGGTGGCGTACCACTTTGACTTAGCCGAACTGTGAAGGTCGATGCCGAGCAAAGGCGAAAATCATCTGTGGTGGAGTGAATCGGTCCGAACGCAGCGAGCGTACTCAGAAAAGAGGATCGCGAACATCGGTTTTGGTGGGAAGCACGGAACCTCGCCATGACCATCACCGGTCGATGTTCCCGTTCTGTATTTCTGCGAAGACAAACAAGAAACGCGGCGGCAAAGGGAAAAAGCGCAAGAACAGGCTCTAAGAAGAGCGAGGCGAGTTTTGGAAAACACGCAAAGACGACCTACCGCACGGACATAATTTTTTCCGCACGTCCCCGATGGCGTTAGTGTCACCTCGGCGAATCACGGAACCGACGCAAGGAGTGCCCATTGCGATGAGAATCGACTACGGTGGGCGAGGACTCCGTTGGTGGTGCATTGCCGGATTACCGTGCAAGGAAGGGCGTTGCATGGATAAAAAAAGGCGATATCGCGAACAAGTGCAGCCCAGCGTAGCTAAGACCGCTAACCGGGGAAAGCGATCGGGACCTTAGTCGCGGGCAAGGCGTCTGGCGAAATCTTATTACGGCATGGACCCGTGCGGCGTTGGTGTCGCCTCGGTGGAGTGCGGAACCAGCGCTAGGAGTGCCGTTGCGATGAGAATCGACTACGGTGGGCATGCCCGTTGCAATGAGAATCGACTACGGTGGGCATAACTCCATCGGTGGTGCACCACTTGCTTAACCGAGCTGTGCAGGTCGTCGCCAGATAAAAGACATGCTCGTGCGCGGAGAGCGCTCGGAGCGAAGACCAACGAGGTTTTGAAAACCAGCGCTAAGGAAAGGCTGAAAACGAAAGCGTGCGGGGTTGCGAAATTCAGCTCAAGTCCCAATCGACCGAGGAGGCGCAATCCGAGGTTCTTCAGAAGAAACCGAGGAGCTTACATGCCGTCCGCGAGGACCAAAGATCGCGGAAGGAAGGGTCGAGGAGGCGGCCGAGCAATTGAAGACCACCGAGCGGTAACAGAATCGAGCGAGAGTCGACCGAAAGCGCTTCCGAGCGACTTTTTCACGCAAAAAGAGCAAAAAAATACAAGGACGAACATGAAACCAAGAGCAAAGCGAACAGCGCTAGAAAGTTTTAAGAAAACCGGTGAACGCTTAGCCTAACTCATTACCGTTGTGCGGTTGCTCGAGGACTGAGTTTGCGAACTCGAGCAGTACACAAGAGAAAGAGCGACGCCCTAGCCCCGTGCAGACGATGCATGAAGACCCGAGCTTGCGACTTCAAGCACGCGTCGTAGAGAGTTAAGCGACACCGTATCTGATCGACTCGTTCTAGGAACCGCTCGTTAACGTAAGTTAGGCGATTCGAAGGTAACCGAACAAGGAAAGTGCCTCGCGCGGAGGGCTTACGAGGCGAGCTTTGCCAAGTGGTTGTGCCGTGGCGGTAAGTGCCTCTGCCATGAGGGCTTACGAGAGCAAACTTAGCGAGGAGGTCAGATGCGTCATTACGCAACTCGAGTTTAGGAACTTGTTGAAACCAGATCTGGCGAGGAAAACCCTTAAGATTGAGGAGCCAAGAGTTCGCAAGACCGACAGACCATCAAGTGTTACGAGAGAGAAAGAGTAGTCCGAGAAGACATGTGGTGAGAAGGGCGCGAGGGGCGCGAGCATTCACCGCTCAATGGGTTGAACTTTACATGGCGGCCGAGAGACTTGGACGAACTAAGGCACGAAATTTGAGAAAAACGCGAAGCTAGAAAACGAAAAGACCTACGAGGCGGCGAAGGCCGGTCGATGTTCCAAGTCTTTGGTCGACTCTCTCCGGCATCCTTTGCCGAGCGAGCCCGGGATCCGGAAGGAGTTTTGATCGGTCGCCGAAACACGGAGCTCGCCATGGGGACGAGACAGCGCCCGGGCGAAGAGCTGCCCGTGAAGAAGATCCATCCCGAGCACGGGCTCGTCGCGGGGACGAGATGGCGCTCCGGCGAAGAGCTGCCGGTCGCGCGTGATCCAGCTCCGAGCACGGAGCTCGTCGCGAGACGAGCGCGCTCCGGCGAAGAGCCGCCCGACGCGGTTGATCAATCCCGAGCACGGAGCTCGTCGCGAGGACGAGCGTCGCCCATGGCGAAGAGCTGCCCGGCGCTAAGTTGGTTCAGTCCCCGAGCACGGAGCTCGTCGCGGGGACCAGATGAGCGCTCCGGGCGCCGGGCGAAGAGATGCCCGGCGCGAAGAGATCTAGTCCCCGAGAAGAGATGCCCGGCGCGAAGAGATCCAGTCCCCGAGCACGGAGCCGGGAACCAGATCTGGAAGGCGATCAAGATCGAAGGATCGATCCGATCTGGCGAGGAAGAGACATCCTACCCTTCGAGTCGTAGTCCTCGGGAGAATCTCTGGTAAACGATGGAGTTTGACATGTTCGATCTGCGAGTCCCCACGACGGCGCCCGGTGTCGGCGGTTGGGATATTGACCCAAGTCAACCAAGGTTCTTCAAGGAGGAGATAGGAGACCGCCCGAACAACCACGAACGACAACGAGCAGAGGCGGGGTTTTTATCTGGTTCAGGCCTCTCGGGAGAGATAATAGCCCTCGTCCGGCCTTTCTTTATATCAAAGAGGATTACAAAGTGGAACTCGGCGAGATCAATGTGTCTCGGCGGGTAGTATCTTAAAATCTATTGGCGAGGTCCCTCTAAACACCGTGGGGCTTGTTTATATAGTGTTGATGAACCGACCTACCAAGAGATAATCGGGCGAGCTAACTCCGAGACCGTAACGAACTCAACGTGCCAAATACATCCCGAGGTAGATAAGGCATACTCCTAGTCTTGAGGATCACGACTCCTATTCCAATCCGGCAAACCACATCCGGGTCTTCACGTAGCCGTGCATAACTCTTGTTCGAGTAGGACTCGAACACGAATCCTAAACCGTTCACACAAGTGCGTGCCGAGAGGTACATTCGGCAAAAGACGATATGGGCGGATAGAACCTTCGAGGAGCTGGGCCCTGGTAGGCTGTTCGATTGGCCGTCAGGGAGTTGGCCATGGCAATGGGCCGTGATTTTATCCCCGACAGCATGTCACTAAGTTTACATTTTTTTTCAAATCTCTATATCTAGAATTTTAGATATTCTTTATGGTATCTGATGGCGTGTTCTTCGCTCAATCACTGCGGATCACACCCCTAGTCAGATTTCTAACCTTCTAGCCTATCAGCCGTGCTCGGTTCGATTGAGCGGTGGACGCAGCAAGGAGCAACACACGGGGATTACCCAGATTCGGACCCCCTTGCGGGTAACAGTCCTACTCCTGTTGAGCCTTCGCTCTTCTGGTTGTGGTTGAATGGAATGTGGTTACAGAATGCTTATGAACTGTGTGTTCAAAGTGCACGTACCTCCTCCTCTCTCTCTCTCCGCCCCTTTTATACAAGACTCGAACCGACGGAGAGAGCCGGGTAGGCAAGCGTCTGATACTCTCGATCATTGACAAGACACGGCAGAGAGACGAACGTCTTTGTTGCTTTCGACCGAAGCGGCACCGCCTCGCGTGCCATAAGTGGCCTCGCAGCCCGCATGATCCGCCAGGTGAGGCTGCGAGTGGGGCCTAGCCTGCTCCTCCCGACGCGGGCGGCCGTCTTAAGCAAACCTTGTCTCCGCCGGTCAATTCCGCTGCGCCACGGTGGCATGCCGCTTTCCGAGACTGCGAAGTCATCTGCGGCGGTAATCATCTCCTCACCGTCTATCCGCGCGTGATGTCGCATTACAATCGCTCGTCGCTTCGCAGCGGGGAGCCTTCGCCCGAAGACTCTTCCGCAAGGCTCCTCGCCATGTGGGCCCCGCTGCGGTGGGGGGCCCCTACGCCGAGGCTCGTCCACGCGCCGCCGGTGCGTGGGGCCCTCGCCCGTGCTGATGGGCTCGCCCTTGCACGCTGGGCCTCGCGCCGCGGCGTGTGGGGCCCTCGCTTTGGTCTTCGAGGAGCTCGCCCGCTGGAGGCGTTGAGGGGCTCGCCAACGCCTTGGGCTGATCGCCCGCCCGACGCGTGGGGCCCGCTGGAAGCTGAGGGGCTCGCCAGCGCCACTGGGCCTGATCGCCCGCCTGACGCGTGGGGCCCGCCTGATCTTCTCAGGACTCTTCACACCCTGGTATTTATTGCACCGACAGTATCTTTGTACATTTCTAGGAATAGTGATTTTCTAGTGGAGTGTAGAAATACAGAGTTGAATTTGTATTCGGGTATATCCGTATTCGAATATGATATTATCCGAATCCGTATTCGTATTCGCTTAAAAATTATGGATACCAATATGGTAAAGGCACCATCCAATCCGTTTCCACCCCTAGTTGCGCACGTGAAAAAAAAAGCTGCCTTCAAATCGTGGACCTTAAGAACAGAGGGAAATAAACCGACCACCAAACAAAACATCTCAACTGCTTACAATTGACGTCTATAATTAATAAGGACAAACATAGAAAGAGACCACTATTAAACAAGTCTTGCTATCTCCACTGCAATTAAAAACGATTTGTACTCCATTTCAGCATGGAGGGACTGAGGGAGTACCGGGGAATATGGATGAGCTTCGACATGCCCGGCTCGGCTCGCCCGCTCGACCACCTGTCGAATCACAATTTGCTGCATGCGGTCGCGTGTGCAGTGTGCTACAATGCTGTGAGCTTAGTTATTAATAACATGTGCGCCTCTGCGTGCGACAACATCAACGCGGCAACTGTTGTGACTGATATACGACTGGGCGCGCGTACGTCCTTACGGGTGGATATGTTGCGTTTGGTGTATGCGCATGATGCTATATAGTGTCACTGCGTCAGGTGTCATGCCGCTGTAGTAGTACGTACGTGACGCATGCAGCTTAATTATCAGTGCAAAAGTTAAGGGTAGTTTAATCGGATGTGTTGCGTAGCGTGTTTATTTTGGCCCATGTATGATCACGCTTGTACTATTTGCAAGTTTGGAACATGCATACAAGAAACTGTTGCAAAAAATTAAAAGCATTTGACCCCCCCAATGAATTAATGGCTATAAACCAATGAAAGTCAAAGATCTTTGCGACCTCACATGCTAGTTTTCTTGTCGATGATAAAGACAATATTCGGTAGCACATGTTTGGATTTATCTTTCTTAATTACGGCTATGACGGACAAACAACCTTTCAAGCCTATAGTTGATATTAATCTTCAGTGCCGCGTCTGATCATGTGTGGATGTGGTTGAAGGAGATGAAATTGACGGTGATGGTGATGCAAATGACGACAACCTTCGGATTTGATGGTGCTAGCAACCGGAGTGAAGTTAGGTCCTACAAGCTCTTTGACGTTGCTGTAAAATGATTGTGTTGTGGATGATCTTTATCCTTTTCTTAATAAAAGCACATTGCGTTGATTATTGGTAGCGCTGTTAATTCGCAACCCGTACGTACGCATACGTTTGCTACTGGACGAAAGGATCGGAGGGTCAGCCTCACAGAGTCATCTCGGGCTGTCGGCCACTGGATCGACGACGACGACGACGACGGGGACGGAATAACTACATGCCAATTGCCATACGTACGGTACGTACGTACGTCTGGCGCCTGCTGCATGCCCACATGACATGCATGCAGCTCCAGGTCGGTCCAGGCCAGCCTCGCCCGGCTACGTCCGTACGTAGACGTAGTCATGCATGGCCATGGCCATCGAGACCTGGTCGCGCGCGTACGTGGTGAAGCGTGCCCCCCTGCATGCAGCGCGCTGTCCGGCCGGCCGGCCGGTCATGTCGCGAGCGCAAGCCACAGTGACAGCAGCAGCCGGCCGCTAGGTCGCGCGCGTCGATCGATGTGCTTCCTGCTCCGATCCGCGCGGCTCTACCTCACTCGCCTGCGGCCGGGCTCGTCGGAGAATAACGCTAGCTGCAGCAGCGAGGACGCACGCACGGGAGCTAGCACTACCACGTCGTGGCTGCCCCCGGCGGCCCGGCCGTCGATCGCCGCCGCCCGGCGCGCGCGCGCGCCGCGGCGTCGCCGCAGCAGCATCTAGCATGCACGCACCCGGCCGGTCCGGCTCCAAATGCATGCGCGCATCATGTACCATGATCCTCCATGGCCACTGCAGTCGTTCACTAACTACTGTATTGAGCAAGGTGGTATGTGTCTGCTCTTTTGTGTCGGCGCATAGAGTTTATCTCTAAAACATAGTATTTTTTAGGATAATCTTCAACTCATAATCAATCTCTAATATATCATATCAGATTTAAAGTTTATCTCTAATATATTAGATCAACTTTATTATATTGTTATAGAGATTAATATTGACCGCTAGATTTACATAATATTATTCACATCCAACGATGAAGATCTGTCGACGGTTGAGATATCGATCTCAAGTCGCTAAGGTTCTTGAAGATTGAGATAGGAGACACGCCAAACAATGCGAACAAAGAACGAGCGAGAGACAAGGGTTTTATCCTCGTTCGGGCCTCTCGGGAGATAATAGCCCTCGTCCGGCCTTTCTTATATATCGAGATGAATACAAGAGGTGGCTCGGCGAGACGAATGTGTCTCGGCGAGATTATGAATGTACTGTTAAGAGTATGCGACAAAGTAATCTTAGATGCGGATCGTCTAAGTCGTCCCAGATCGGCCCCTCAACATGTCATGGGGCCCTATTTATATAGTCTTGAGCAAACCGACCTCTGAGGGAATATCGGGCTGGCTAACTACGAGATCGTGAACGAACTCGGCGTGCCAAACATACCCGAGGTAGATAAGGTATACTCAAGTCTTGGGGATCACGACTCTAATCCAATCCGGAAACCAACGTCCGGGTCTTCACGTAGCCGTCAGGTAACTCTTGTTCGAGTCGGACTCAAACAAGCCTTGGCCATTCGCATCTCGCCACCAGAAGGCGTTGACAAGACACACATGGGCGGATAGAACCTTCCAAGGAGCTAGGCCTTGGTTGGCTGTCCGATTGGGCCGTCAGGGAGTGGGCCATGGCAATGGGCCATAATTTAATCCCCGACAGCTAGCCCCCGAGACTCAAGTGGAAGGACTCACTAGAGTGGGGTCTTCCTCTTGAGACTCTAAGTCCTGAAGAGGTATTTTCCTGCTACAAAAGCGTGTAACAAGCGACCAAACAGGTTATGGTTCAACCGAACAGGACTTGTCCGGACCGAATAAACCCGATCGATCTTGAGTAATTCCGTCGCGTCGAGCGAGGAACGACATCGTCCGAAAGCGAACACTCGGCCTTCGGTCTGAACACCGAAAAAATAGCCGTTGGCGATTCCATGATAACTTCTGTCATTGCTTGCGAAAAAAAGCAGCGACCGTTTTACCTAGCCGTTCAGATAAAGAAAACTAGCCGTTTTGGGATCGAACCGTCGCGAGCCGCTTATCTGGGACTATAAAGCTCCCAAACCGCCCATGCCACCACTTCTTCTCGCCTTTCCTCTCTAAGCCTTAGATCAACATGGCTCGGCATCAAGCACCCAAACTCCGCCACCAACCACCTTTCGTCCGATCCTGGGAACCGCTATGGCCAAGTTCACCAAGCACTAGCTTTGACCGAGGAGGACCTTAGGATCTGGGAGGAGGAGGGCCACATCGACACCAGTAGCTAGAGGTTTGCCGGAGAGGAGGATACTCCGGAGCAGCTGGAGGGAGAGTTCGTTAACCCGAGCAGCTTCGCTCTGTTGGGTTGCGATCTCCAAAGCGACCGTTGAGGCCTTCTTAAACATTAGCGGATTGGAGGTGGCGAACCTCAATCCGAGCAAAGATCCTCGGATGGCCGTCTTCGCACACACTGTCGAAGGCTATCTGAGAATCGATCCACCGGTGGGCTTGTTCCTCCACTATTATCTGATGACGAGGAGCAGCTCGCGCTTGGCAGCTGGGGTGCTACTACCTCAAGCTCCGGCCACCGACGACGCGCCGTACCCTCGCCCACCTCGCTTTCGACTCAATGGGCGCATGGTGGGTGAGGTGGTTCTCTGACAAGCGGAGTGGCGACAACAAGCTCGTCTTCACCGGAAGGCACCGCGAAGGAACCTCAATGCCTCGGCGGAGATGTCCGCCGAGGATTGGTACGACCAGAAGATCGCCTCTCGTGAGCCTCGGGCTCACGGGCAGGAGATCATCCGGGACTTCACAATGACAGAGTCCGCCCGCTGCGGAGAAGGTCCTATCCCTTCTACAAGATAGAGGATGGGAAGACATCACAAGGAGAGCACGGTAAGTGCCTTTAAGACTCAACCTCTTCATTAATCGTTTTCTCCGAACAGAATTTAACGATTCCATCCTTTCGGCGAGATGCCGGCCGACGCATGGGTGACCGAAGGGTTGACGCCATCTTTGAAGCGGCGAAGAAGGACAACGAGGTCACGGCGAGGTGGCCTACACTTGTCCGAGGAATGTGCTCATCCGCACAGACGAGGTAAATCACTTACACCCAGCCCGTGTTGCTAGATTTACACTGTTGGTTTTAATGCTAACGTTCACTTCTGACAACGCGCAGGAGTACCAGCTGATCCTTGGAGGGATCGTAGAGGACCTCTCCGGGTCTGAGGAGGAGAAGGTGAAGAAGGGCAAGACCAAGGCGGTCGCAAAGCCCAAGATGGCGGCCGAGCCGACGCGGAGCTCGCCGCGACACGGCGGTCGCCAGCCGTCGAAGAGACCAGTGCAAGCGCGACGGAGCTGCGTCGAAAGCGACCAAGCGGTAGCAGTCGGCCAATGAGGAAGAGACCAAGCCCTCCCTCCTCGCCGAGCAAAGCGACGAAGAGGTAAAGAACATGGCCCTCGACTTAGGCTTTACTCGCAGACTCACCCAAGCATTTGGCGCGGCTCGAACAGTCGCCCGGCGGAGGAGACTCGAGGAGGAGGTTGCAGCGCAAGGAGAAACTCCTTGCGTTGCTTGCGAGAGGAGTGCTCGGCTCACCGGAGAGCTGAGCTCATCGCCGCCAACGCCAAAGGCCAAAGCGAGAACCCGCCAAGGAGCCCCGAGAAAAGGCGGAAAGTTCCGCGAGGAAGATCGAGATTAAGCCCTCCACGGCGGGTATGTAGAAGTCGATCTTTTGATCTTTCCACCTTCCGACCGCACTAGACTTAACGATCAACTCTCGTTCATCACCGCCCAAGAAGAGACCGCCACGGACGGCGTCGAGGCGCTTCGGCGGTCGCCGCTTGCCGAAACATCTGCCGCAGCGCGTCACGGGCGATGAGGTGGCGAGCCTCAAGGACAAGCCGGCGGCGTGGAGCTTCTTGCCGCCGGGCTCCAGCCGAAAGCGGTCGACGCGCTCAAAGACGCGTGAAGCGGTGGAGGCAAAAATAACGGCGGGTGGCGCCACGGACTTGAACCAAGGAGATGGCTCGGAGGCTGCAAGCGAGACCGAGTAGCCGTCTTGCCAGCACTTCGACGCAGGGCAGCTCACCCCGAAGCGGCGGATTCTCCGCCGAAAGCAAGGTGAGACCCATTGCCGGGAACAAGAAGAAGCCCCCGAGCAGGTCGTCCTGCCGGTGGAAACAACGGCGCCGCCGAGCGGAGCGGCTCCGGCCTCGCCCGAAGACGTTCGGGCGGAAAAGGAAAAGGAAGAGGAGAAGGAGCGCAGAGACAAAAGCGCTTCGCCCGTCGCTCCAGCTCCCGAGCAGATGCGCTCCCGCAAGAAGAAGGAGCGAACAAAGGCGGCGGCGGCAGGGCGCGCCCGCCTCATCCCGCATGAGCGGGCTTGGACGCATGGCCTCGAGGACCGCTGCGTCATGGATTGAAGCGCCGACTTGGCAAGGTAAACACCAAGACCAAATTTTGCTCAGTTTGAATGTGTTGTCGCAAAGTGTTCTGAGTAGATCTTCTCCCTCAGGTCTTTAGGGATACCATGGCCGAGCTCGAGGATGGGGTTACCATCGAACGGGCGCCCGTCTTGGCGTCCTCGGGAGCATCTCAGACGGGGACCCAGGCAGAGCGCTCATCTGGCCCAAAGCCGAGCAGTGGCCGAGCGAAGAGGCTCAAGGCCAAGCTGACCAAGGAGAGGCATTCCTCTGAGGCTCTCCTAAAGGAAGCCGAGGAGCTTCGCGCGCAAGCCGTGAAGGCGAGTACCGCGGAGGAGATGCCGGGCCGCACGGTGGCTTGAAGAGCAGCTTGCTGAGGCGTCCCACTGGCGGAACCAGCTCATGGAGAAGCCAAGAAGCTTAAAGCCCACTCGGCGAGGAGGAGCGGACATCCGCGGACTCGTGGCTAGGATCTCAACCTGTGGGCTTCACAGGAGGAGATTGAGGAGATCTGTGGGATGGCGGTGAGGCGATCACCGCGGAGAAGAGGTCAAGGAGGCTGGACGAGCGGCTCAAGACCGCCCAGGCAGCGAGTTGGTCGAGGCGAGGCTCGACCACCACCAGTGCGAGCCAAGACCGAAGAGGTCGAGGCTCTCCGTCTTGAAAGGCGACTTGAGCCGCCAGAGCAGCAGGAGGAAGCCGATCGTCTCAGCCGAGGCGGAGAGGGGTTCAAAGCCCAAGGGAAGTCCTGCGCCTTAAGGAAGTGATCGAGGAGCTCAAGGAGCAACTCGCTTTTAGGTAGTCAGAGGGTCAGAACCGAGATGGACTTTTGTACTGCAAATTTTGTTAATAAATACTTACCCTTTTTCCCGCAAAGAGAGCGACAAAAAAAAGACAAGAACGAGCAGGAACTAAGAAAGCGAAACGGCGCTAGGAAGTTTAAGAAAACGGTGGCGCTACGCTAACTCCCACCGTTGTGCATCGCTCGAAACTCGAGTTTGCGAACCCGAGCAGTGCACAAGAGAAAGAGCGACACCCTAGCCCCTTGCAGACGATGCTCGAGAACCTAAGTTTGCGAACTTCGAGCATGTGCGTGGGAGAAAAAGCGACACCGTACCTTGCTCGATTCGTTCCGTAGTCCGCTTTCGTTGGCGTAAGTTAAGCGATTCGAAGTAACCGAACAAGGAAAGTGCCTCCATGCGCGGCTTACGACGAGCGAGCTTTGCCAAGTGGTCGCGCCGGCGATAAGTGCCTCTGCCATGAGGGCTTACGAGAGCGACTTAGCCGCAAGGTGGAAAGGCCGTGTTCGCAACCACGAGTTTAGGAACTTGTCGAAACCAGATACGGGTAGGGAACAATCCTTAAGATTGCGGGCCAAGAGTTCTCAAGACCGGCGACCATCAAGTGTTACGGAGAGAAAGTAGTGCGAGAAGACAAGCGGTGAAAATGGCACGCAGGCCACGAGGATTCAGAAGAATTGGATTGAACTTTACATGGTGCCCGAGAGACTTGGACGAACCGAGGCGTGAAGTTTACAAAAAGCGCAAAGCTAAGCATACAAACGAGGACCTACACAAAGAACTTCTGGCTGGTCGATGTTCCAAGTCTTTGGTCGCTCTCTCCGTCCTCCATAGCCAGCGAAACGGCCCGGCGAAAGAGAAGAAACGACCGTGAACGGGCCCTCCCAACGAGGAGTTAACTTGTTGGCATTGGACAAGTTCTGGACACGGCGCGAGTAACGAGGTCGCCCGCCTTCAAAGCCCTAGGTCGAACCGACTTGGCGGCGTCGTGGCGAAGATCTTGCCGGTAGCGCGCCATTCGACTTGTGCCCGGTCGCGTGTGCCTTGAGGAGATCGAGATCGAGGCGGCTCTTGCTCGTCGTCAACTAGGTTGACCGAGCTCGTCGAAGGCGAACCGAGTACGATTCGGCGAGCGGGATGGCTTCGCACCATAGACCGCTTGGAAAGGAGTTTCCCGCCTCGCCGGTCCGAAGTCGAATCGCCTGAGAGACGGAAGGAACTTCGTCAACCGAGCCTTGTTGTGCTTTCGGCGAGAGCGGCAAATACCGCCGTTTGATACCTGGACTATCTGTCCGTTAGCTCGCCGATTGCTCCATTGCTCGTGGATGTGCCCGCGGCGAAATGAACCTTGGTACCTAGTCGTTCGCATATTCTCGAATAGCTCGCCGAATCGGTACCGTTATCCGTGATCGACTTATGGGGAATCCGGCGGCGTGACCACGTTGCTTTTGAAAAAGCGAACAGCCGTTTTGGCGTGAAGAGGCGACCACGAGCTCGCCTCAATCCACTTTGTAAAAGTGTCTATGGCAACGAGCGGTGTGTATAGCCCTTGTACCCCTTAGGGAATGGGCCGGCGGATCCGCACCCCATGTGGAGAAAGGCCAAGATGGGGATTGTTTGGAGCTCTTAGGCGGGCTTGTGTGCCTTCGGCGTGAAATTGGCAAGCCTTGCACTTAGTCACGATGTCCCGGCATCTTGTAGCGATGGGCCAATAATAGCCCATGCGAAGCGCTTTCTTACCTGCAGAATTCTGAAGGGCGTGGTTGCCATGAGCACCCTCGTGTATGTCCCTAAGAAGGAACACACCCTCATTGCGAGATGCACTTGGAGAGAACTCCCGAGCACCTTGGCGGTAAGGATACCGTCCACAAGCTTGTATGGGCGGCCGCCTTGTAAGGCGGGCCGCTCGGCCGTCGTCGAGGCGGTCCCATCGCAAGGTACCGGACAAATGGCGTTGTCGATCCGCGACTGCTTTCGATGACGGAGACAGCACCACTGTCTCTGTTGCCTCGTCCGGAGACGTGATTGAGGGCTTGTGAAGGTGCTCGACGAGCACCCTGCGGAAGCGAGTTCGCGTGAGGATCCATACTTGGATAGGTGGTCGGCGGAAAGTTGTCCTTCACAGGCACGAAGAGCACTTGAAAAATCGAAAATGCCGCTCAACTTCCTCACTTCAACCAGGTATGGCGCCATTGAGTTATCGCGGCAATCATCGCTTGTTAACTCGATTGATGACCACCGTGAATCTCCTTCACGAGTTAGCCGTTGGACACCAAGCGACTTGCACGCTCTTAGTCCGTGAGGAGGGCCTCGTACTTTCTGCGGCGTTGTTAGTCGCCGCAAAGTGTAGTCGGATAGAATCTCGAGTTGCTCTCCTTGAGGGAGATGAGAACGAAACCAGCCCCGAAGTTTCGATCTGCGAGCCATCGAAAAACATGGTCAAGGGGTTCATCGGGTTGCTCGGGAGCTCCTCAGGATTTGGGCGGGCAAGTCCATTCAAATGACAAAGTCAGCTAGGACACGTGACTTGATAGCGGTTCGGGCGACAAATAACGGATCAAACTCTGCTAGTTCCATTGCCCACTTGGCTATCGTCCGCTAGATTCCTTGTTCCGTAAGATTTCTCCCGGAGGAACGTGGTCGGGACCCGAGATTTGATGCGCTTGGAAGTAGTGGCGAAGCTTCCCGGAGGACATGAGCAAGGCGTGGTAACCACGGACCTCGTGGTAACGCCCTTTGATCCGTGAAGTACCTCGCTCACGTAATAGATTGGTCGTAGAGGCCTTCCCTTTCGGCCGCCAAGATCAAGGCCACCGCTTGGCGTGCAACCTAGGTACATGGGAGCTGCCGCCATGCCGCGGGGTAGTCAAGACGGGAGGTTGAACGGTATCGCTTCGGATCCCGAAGGATCTATCGGCTTCTTCCGTCCACTCCGAAACCATTGTGCTT
The DNA here is from genome assembly GCA_036346415.1 of Raddia guianensis. Taxonomy (NCBI): domain Eukaryota; kingdom Viridiplantae; phylum Streptophyta; class Magnoliopsida; order Poales; family Poaceae; genus Raddia; species Raddia guianensis. The sequence continues at coordinate 36,228,128 of CM070534.1, forward strand.
GCGCAGGCCTTAAAGAAGGGCAGCCAGCGTTAGCTTTGACGGAAATAAACACGCTAGAGCGACCATCCGTCCAAATGAGGCTTTGTACTTCCTTTATGGTAGTTGGAGCTCGCATATTTTCAATGGCCTCGATTTTTTGGGGTTGGCGAAATACCTTGCGAGCCAATGACATATCCGAGCAACATTCCACATCGAACACCAAAGGTACACTTCTCGGATTTAATTTTATTCGATGCTGGTGAGATTACAAAAGTCTCTGCCAGGGTCTTTTACATGATCCGGAGCATGCTTGCTTTTACAACTATGTCGTCGACATAGACCTCCGTGTTTTTTCCACATGCTCGGGAAGGTCTTCTCCATTAGGCGCCGGAACGTGGCACCAGACATTGCGCAGACCGAAAGACATGGTCGAGCAGCGTAAAGTGCGAAAAGGGTGATGAAGGCGATCTTCTCTTCATTCTCGGGAGATGCTTATTTGGTGGTAACCGGAGTAAGCATCTAAAAACTCGAAGTCAGTGCGTCATGAATGATCGACAACCGGTCAATACGAGGCCGAAATTGTCCTTAGGACAAGCGGCGCTCAGTCCGTGTGATCGACACATCCTCCACTTGCCGCCTTTCTTCTTTACAATGACGGGGTTGGCTAACCACTCGGTGTGATCAACCTCGCGGATGAACCAATGACGGTTTGCGCTTGCTGTCGATCTTTGATGATCCCCCGTTTGAATTCAGCGACGAAGCTTCCGGCGAAACGAGCTTTTGTCCCACGACATGACCGTTTGTGCTCGATTACCTCCCTTGGGACTCGGGCATGTCGATGGCTCCCAAAGCGAATACATCTCATTAGCTCGGAGGAAGGCAATAAGCTCGCTTTCCTATTTGGGGTCCAGATCGCCCCCAAGTGAACTATCTTGGAAGTATCGTCAGCGGCAATGAGAACTTCCTTGGTTTCTCCCCGGTGAAGGGAGACCCTAGGGCGTCTGAGACTTGGTCTGCGAACTTGAGACCACGCGGAAGCGGGTCGACCAGGCAAGGGATCGCTCGTCGCAATCCAAAGTCAGACTTTGTAGTTGCCCTTGACCGTGATCACGCCGTTTGGACCCGGTATCTTCACGCAATGGTAAGCGTGGTGGGACACGGCCATGAACTTACCGAGAGATGGCCTGCCCAAGATTGCGTTGTACTAAATTATGGCCCATTGCCATGGCCCACTCCCTGACGGCCCAATCGGACAGCCAACCAAGGCCTAGCTCCTTGGAAGGTTCTATCTGGCCCATGTGTGTCTTGCCGAACAGCTTCCTGGCTGGCGAAATGCGTAATGGCCAAGGCTTCTTGTTTGAGTCTGACTCGAACAAGAGTTCTGCACGGCTACGTGAAGACCCGGACGTTGGTTTCCCGGATTGGATTAGGAGTCGTGATCCCCAAGACTTGGAGTATACCTTATCTACCTCGGGGTATGTTTGGCACGTCGAGTTCGTTACGATCTCGTAGTTAGCCAGGCCCGATATTCCCTCGGTAGGTCGGTTTGCTCTGCACTATATAAATAGGGCCCCCATGACATGTTGAGGGGCCGATCTGGGACGACTTAGACGCATCTGGCATCTAAGATTACTTTGTCGCATACTCTTCGCTTGTACACCATAATCTCGCCGAGACCTGTTAGTCTCGTCGAGCCACCTCTGTATTCATCTACGATATATAAGAAAGGTGGGCGTAGGGCTATTATCTCTCCAGAGGCTGAACCAGATAAAACCCTTGTCTCTGTTCGTTCTTTGTTCGCATTGTTTACGTGTCTCCTATCTCAATCTTCAAGAACCTTAGCGACTTGAGATCGATATCTCAACCGTCGGCAATTTGGCGCCGTCGTCGGGGGACACGCAGATCGAGCATGTCGAACTCGTCGCCGATCTGAAGATACTTCACGAGGGCTCGACTCGGAAGACGGATGTCTCGTCCCTGTTAGTTCAGATCGATCTGCTTCGGTCTCGAACGCTTTCGCATCCGGCGGCGGATGTCTCCGCTTACATGGCGAGAGATAGCCTCGGATCGCACTCCTGTCATCGACGACGACTACGGGCGATGATCTTTCGACGGTTTAGATCTATCGATTCCAAGGCTATGTCGGTGATTCCACCCGTGAGACACAGCGATGACACCGTCTAGCATACCTTCGCATGGCCCCCGCAAAGCATCAACATGGCCGATGTAGGAACCTCGAGGATCCCGCGCGGCCGTGGCGGCCGCGAGGTCGGGCGGATTAACTCTGCTCGGCATCAAGACGAGGTCACGAGGTCGTCGCGAGCAAGACGTCATTCGCCGCGACCTCGGCGATTCCATCAATCAAACCTTAGCACGGTTTAGCGACCGGTGTGGCGGCGACGTCGCGACCCACCTCGCGTCCGACGCTTAAGTCTCCTAGGAAGCTTCCCTGTTGGGTCAATTCCGCGTGACCGGACTCCAATCGGGCGTAACGCGGATGGTTCGTGATCCTGTGACCCATAGATCAAAGTCGAAGCGGCTCGAAGCTATAGCAACGTCCTTAGATCCACCAATCGTTGATCTCGCCCGCATGGGCGTCGTCATTCGCGACTAACCTAGAGCGATCGTGAGGGCCTAAAGTCTCTAGGAGAAGTCAACAACTCCTCCAGCGGCGACCCTGCTACCGGAATGATTCGGACAGCTCGATCGATCGCGTGACCCCGTCACCATCGGCGATCATCGCCCATGAGCGAGCTACCGTGGTCGCCGCCGCCGCCAAGTCCTCGTAGTCATCGCGACCACGGGGGCAAGCGCAGCGATGATCACGGACGGTCCCTCGTGAGGAGCGTCCGTCGCCACCACGAGGAAGGAGCGTGGTGGATTATCCCGAGAGAGTTTCTCCAGCCGAGTCCTCCGTTCAGCGGGGAGTTCCTCCGCGCCGCGGGACCAACGTCTTCTCAAGACTAGGTTCTCGCGGGAAGGTGGCGGTCATATGCTCTGGTGCGGGCTTTCTCCGACGAAGCCGGGCTGTCCGGTGGCCCTCAAAATTCAAGCCGGTCACATGGAGAGGTACAATGGGACTCGGAACCGGAGGAATTCCTTTCCATCTACGCTTCGGCCATCATGGCGGCGGGGTGACGAGCTCGTTATGGCTAATTACCTCCGACCGTCCTTGAGGTCTTTGCTCGGACGTGGGCGCTCAATCGCCAAGAGGGTTCCATCACTCATGGAACCACTTTGTGACGCCTCGATTGCTAATTTCCGGAGCTCATTACGTGCGTCAGGCAAGGAGGATGATCTGCACGGATGATCCGGATGAACGGGAGACCCTCCGCAACTTCGTGAAGCGTTTCATTAAGATCCGCAACACGATCCCGAACATCTCGGATGAATCATTGTCCGCGCCTTCAAAAGCGGAGTCCATGACGAAGCGTCACCCAGATCTCGAGATCAATGAGACTGGACCGCCAACGACTGTTCAAGGCGGTGACCGCTATCGCCAGCAGCGAGCTGTTGATAAAAAAGGCGTTCGACAAAGGCGAGCTGCCCGCCCAGCCTGGTGTGGATGAGAAGAAGAAGAGCAGCAGCAACGTTCCTGGTGACAAGAAATCCCAGAAGAAGAAGAACAAAGGTGATGCGAACAATACCGTCGCAGGTATGGATCGCGCACCTCCTCCCAAGGACGGGCAGAAGAAGCCCAACAATAATTACAAGGGCAAAAAGCCTGCTCAGGGAGGCGGACAAGGCAAGAAAGGTCCGAGCGACCGATTTTGCAAATTCCACCAGCACTACGGGCATGATATACGCCACTGTAGAACTTGGGCTGCAAAGCTCGAAGATTTCTACAACGGCAAGGGCCCAATGCCCACCCTGCCCGAACATGGTGATGCCGGTAAGGCCAAGCGCCAAACCGACGATGGTGATCGGGAAGATGATGACGAATATCAAGAACCCGTGAACCATATCGCCGTCATTTTCGGCGGCTCCTCGACTTACACCTCTCGGCGTGACCTCAAGGAAGCCGCGGGAGGTCCACAGCGTCGAAAAGGCAAAACCTCGGCTGAATCGATGAAGTGGATCGAGGTCTCCATCTCCTTCTCTAAGGAGGATTGCCCCACCGATGACCAAGCCTCGGTGGCTCCCAGCGGTGGTCGCCCGACCATCGACAACGCGAGAGTTAGCCGTGTCTTAGTAGGCGGCGGAGAGCTTTGGACTTGCTTTTCGCTAAAGTCTTGGGCGAGATGCAAATTCCTCGCTCCAAGTCAAGGAAATCGCAATGCCCTTCTCGGAATTGTTCCGGAGAAGGCATCAAACCGTTGGGACAAAGTTGTCCTTCCCGTCACCTTCGCAACCCAAGCAACTTCCGGACGAGTTGATCACTTTCGGCGTGGTCGACTTCCGTCGGCGTACAACGCAATCTTGGGCGAGCCATCTCTAAGTTCATGGTCGTGTCCCCACGCTTACCATTGCGTGAAGATACGGGTCCAAACAGCGTGATCACGGTCAAGGGCAACTACAAAGTTGCCTTTGGATTGCGACGAGCGATCCCTTGCCTGGTCGACCCGCTTCCGCGTGGTCACAAGTTCCAGACCAAGTCTGCCGACGCCCTAGGGTCTCCTTCACCGGGAGAAACCAAGGAAGTTCATTAAACAGCGATACTTCCAAGATAGTTCACTTGGGGGCGGTCCCGACCCCAAATAGGAAAGCGAGCTTATTGCCTTCCTCAGAGCTAATGCGGATGTATTCGCTTTGGGAGCCATCGACATGCCCGAGTCCCAAAGAGGTAATCGAGCACAAAGCGGCTGTCCGGCCGGACAAAAGCCTGCTCGCGGAAGCTTCGTCGCTTTTGAATTCAAGCAGGGATCATCAAAGATCGACAGCAAGCCGCTTCATTCTTTGGGTTCATCCGCGAGGTTGATCACACCGAGTGGTTAGCCAACCCCGTCATTGTAAAGAAGAAAGGCGGCAAGTGGAGGATGTGTCGATCACACACACGAACGCCGCTTGTCCTAAGGACAATTTCCAGCCCTCGTATTGACCAAATGGTCGATCGATCATGACCTGACAACTTTCGAGTTTTTAGATGCTTACTCGGTTACCACCAAATAAGCATCTCCCGAGAATGAAGAGAAGCGCCTTCATCACCCCTTTCGGCACTTTACGCTGCTCGACCATGTCTTTCGGCGCAATCTTTGGTGCCACGTTCACGCCCAAATAATGGAAAGACCTTCCCGAGCAATGCTGAAAAAACACGGAGGTCTATGTCGGCGACATAGTTGTAAAAAGCAAGTATGCTCGGATCATGTAAAAGACACAGCAGAGACTTTTGTAATCTCACCGGCATCGAATAAAATTAAATCGGAGAAGTGTACCTTTGGTGTTCGATGTGGAATGTTGCTCGGATATGTCATTGGCTCGCAAGGTATTTACGCCAACCACGAAAAAATCGAGGCCATTGAAAATATCGGGCTCCAACTACCATAAAGGAAGTACAAAGCCTCATTTGGCCGGATGGTTTGCTCTAGCGTGTTTATTTCCGTCAAAGCTGAACGCTGGCTGCCCTTCTTTAAGGCCTGCGCAAGCACAATGGTTTCGAGTGGGCGGAAGAAGCCGATAGATCCTTCCGGGATCTGAAGCGATACTGTCCAACCCTCCGTCTTGACTACCCGCGGCATGGCGAAAGCTCCCATCTTGTACCTAGGTTGCACGCCACAAGCGGTGGCCGATCTTGGCGGTCGAAAGGAAGGCCTACAATGACCAATCTATTACGTGAGCGAGGTACTTCACGGATCAAAGGAGCGCACCCGAGGTCGAAGCTACTCGCCTTGCTCATGTCCTCCGTGAAGCTTCGCCACTACTTCCAAGCGCATCAAATCTTGGTCCCGACCACGTTCCCTCCGGGAGAAATCTTACGGAACAAGGAATCTAGCGGACGTATAGCCAAGTGGGCAATGGAACTAGCGAGTTTGATCTGTTATTCTTCGCCTTGAACGCTATCAAGTCACGTGTCCTAGCTGACTTTGTCGCTGAATGGACTTGCCCCAAATCGAGGAGCTCCCGAGCAACTGATGAACCCCTTGACCATGTTTTTCGATGGCTCGCGTCTTTGGAAACTTCGGGCTGGTTTCGTTCTCATCTCCCTCAAGGAGAGCAACTCGATATTCTATCCGACTACACTTTGCGGCGACTAACAACGCTGCAGATCACGAGGCCCTCCTCGCCGGACTAAGGCGTGCAAGTCGCTTGGTGTCCAACGGCTAACTGTGAAGGAGATTCACGGTGGTCATCAATCGAGTTAACAAGCGATGTCGATCTGCGATAACTCAATGGCGCCATACGGTTGAAGTGAGGAAGTTGGGCGGCATTTTCGATTTTTGAAGTGCTCTTCGTGCCGGAAGGACAACTTCCGGCCGACCAACTATCAAGTATGGATCCTCACGCGAACTCGCTCCGGCAGGTGCTCGTCGAGCACCTTCACAAGCCCTCAATCACGTCTCCGGACGAGGCAACAGAGACAGTGGTCTTGTCTCCGTCATCGGCAGTGCCGCGGATCGGACAACGCCATTTGTCCGGTACCTTGCAGATGGGACCGCCCGACGACGGCCGAGCGTTCCCGCCATAAAGGCGTCTTGCTCCATACAAGCTTGTGGGCGGTATCCTTTACCGCCAAGGTGCTCGGGAGTTCTCTCCAAGTGCATCTCGCAACAGGAGGTGTGTTTCTTCTTAGGGACATACACGAGGTGCTCGTGGCAACCACGCCTCCTTCGAACTACAGTCGAAAGCGTTTATGGGCTATTATTGGCCCATCGCGCTACAAGATGCCCGGACATCGTGACTAAGTGCAAGGCTTGCCAATTTCACGCCGGAAGGCACACAAGCCCGCCAAGAGCTTCAAACAATCCCCCATCTTGGCCTTTCTCCACATGGGGTGCGGATCGCTCGGCCCATTCCTAAAGGGGTACAAGGGCTATACACACCGCTCGTTGCCATAGACACTTTTACAAAGTGGATTGAGGCGAGCACACGTGTCGTCTCTTCACGCCAAAGCGGTTGCTCGCTTTTCAAAAGCAACGTGGTCCGCAGCAGGATTCCCCATAAGGCGATCACGGATAATCGGTACCAGTTCGGCGAGCTATTCCGGGAATCTGCGAGCGACTAGGTACCAAGTGCATTTCGCCTCGTGGCACATCCACGAGCAATGGAGCGATCGGCGAGCTAACAGACGAGATAGTCCAGGTATCAAGCGGCGGGTATTTGCTGCTCTCGGCCAGCACAACAAGGCTGGGTTGACGGTTCCTTCCGTCCTCTGGGCGATTCGCTTTCTGACGGCCACCGGGCGGCCGGGAAACTCCTTTCCAACTGGTCTATGGTGCGAAGCCATCCGCCTCACGAAATCAGACTCGGTTCGCCTCGACGAGCTCGGTCAACCTAGTTGACGACGAGCAAGAGCGCCTCGATCTCGATCTCCTCGAAGGCACACGCGACCGGGCACAAAGTCGAATGGCGCTACCAAAGATCTTCGCAAGACGCTGCCAAGTCGATTCGACCTAGGGCTTTGAAGGCGGGCGACCTGCGTCTGCGCCGTGTCCAGAACTTGTCCAATGCCAACAAGTTAACTCCTCGTTGGGAGGGCCCGTTCACGGTCGTTTCTTACGCTTTCGCCCGAAATTTTATTACGCTGCTATGGAGGACGGAGAGAGTCGACCAAGACTTGGAACATCGACCCGGCCGTAAGTTCTTTGTGTAGGTCCTCGTTTGTTTGCTTAGCTTTGCGCTTTTTGTAAACTTCGCGCCTCGTTCGTCCAAGTCTCTCGGGCACCATGTAAAGTTCAATCAATTCTTGATGAATCCTCGTGGCCTCTGTGCCCTTTTCACTGCTTTGTCTTCTCGACTACTTTCTCTCTGGTAACACTTGATGGTCGCCCGGTCTTGCGAACTCTTGGCTCCGCAATCTTAAGGATTGTTCCCACCGTGTCTGGTTTCGACAAGTTCCTAAACTTCGGGGTTGCGTAACACGGCCTTTCCACCTTGCGGCTAAGTCTCTCTCGTAAGCCCTCCGCGGCAGAGGCACTTCTTCGCTTCGGCGCGACCACTTGGCAAAGCTCGCTCTCGAAGCCCCTGGCGCAGGCACTTTCCTTGTTCGGTTACTCTCGAATCGCTTAACTTACGTCAACGAAGCGGACTACGGAACTAATCGAGCAAGGTACGGGTGTCGCTCTTTCTCCCTACGCACATGCTCGAGTTCAGTAAACTTAGGTTCTCGAGCATCGTCCGCATCGGGGCTAGGGTGTCGCTCTTTCTCTTGTGCACTGCTCGGGTTCGCAAACTCGAGTTTCGAGCGATGCATGCTACGGGCCGGGAGTTAAGCGAGCGCCACCGGTTTTCTTAAACTTCCTAGCTACTGCTTAGCTTTTCTCTTAGTTCTGTTCGTTCTTGTCTTTTTCTTTGCTCTCTCTTTGCAGGGAAAAGGGTAAGTATTTATTAACAAAATTTGCGGTACAAAAGTCCATCTCGAGTTCTGACCCTCTGACTACCTAGAAGCGAGTTGCTCCTTGAGCTCCTCGATCACTTCCTTAAGGCGCAGGACTTCCCCTTGGGCTTTGAACCCCTCTCTGGCCTCAGCTCGGAGACGATCGGCTTCCTCCTTGCTGCTCCTGGCCTGCTCCGTCGCTTTCCAGACGGAGAGCCTCGACCTCTTGGTCTTGGCCCAAGATTGGTGGTCGGTCGAGCCTCGCTCGACCAACTCGGCCTTTCAGCGGTCTTGAGCTGCTCGTCCAGCTCCTTGACCCTCTTCTCCGCGGTGATCGCCCTCACCGCCATCCCGCGCATCTCCTCAATCTCCTCCTGTGAAGCCCACAGGGTTGAGATCCTAGCCTGGAGTCCCGCGGATGTCTGCTCCTCCTCGCCGAGCTGGGCTTTAAGCTTCTTGGCTTCCTCCATGAGCCGGTTCCGCCATGGGGCGCCTCGAAGCTGCTCTTCAAGCCACTTCAGTGCGGCCCGGCATCTCCTCCATGGTACTCGCCTTCACGGCTTCTTGTAGCTCCTCGGCTTCCTTTAGGAGAGCCTCAGAGAATGCCTCTCCTGGTCGACTTGGCCTTGAGCCTCTTCGCTTTCGCCTTGACTGCTCGGCTTTGGGCGGTAGCAGAGCGCTTCTGCCTGGGTCCCCGTCTGGAGATGCTCCGGAGGGACGCCAAGATCTGGCGTCTGCTCGATGGTAACCCCATCCTCGAGCTCGGCCATGGTATCCCTAAAGACACGAGGAGAAGATCTACTCGTAACACTTTGACAACACATTCAAACCGAGCAAAATTTGGTCTTGGTGTTTACCTTGCCAAGTCGGCGCTTCAATCCGCGACGCAGCGGTCCTCGAGGCCATCGTCACGAAGCCCGCTCATGCGGGATGAGGCGGCGCGTCCTTGCCGCCGCCGCCTTGTTCGCTCCTTCTTCTTGCGGGAGCGCATCGCCGGGAGCTGGAGCGGCGGGCGGCGCTTTGTCTCTGCGCCCTTCTCCTCTTCCTTTTCCTTTTCCGCCCAACGTCTTGGGCGAGGCCGAGCCGCTCCGCTCGGCGGCGCTGTTGTTTCCACCGGCAGACGACCGCCGGGGGCTTCTTCTTGTTCCCGGCACTGGGTCTCACCTTGCTCGGCGGAGAATCCTCGCCGGTGGAGCCGCCCTGCGTCGAAGTGCTGGCGATCTGCGGCGCTCGGTCTCGCTTCGGCGCCTCGAGCCATCTCCTTGGCTCAAGTCCGTGGCGCCACCCGCCGTTACTTTTGCCTCGGCCGCTTCACCGCGTCTTTGAGCGCGTCGATCTGCTTTCGGCTGGAGCCGGCGGGCGAGCTCCACGCCGCCATTTTGTCCTTGAGGCTCGCCACCATCGCCTGCCGACGCGCCGCAGATGCTTCGGCAAGAATGACCGCCGAGCGCCTCGACGCCGTCGTCCGTGGCGGTCTCTTCTTGGGCAGCTGATGAACGAGAGTTGATCGTTAAGTCTAGTGCGGTCAGAAGGTGGAAAGATCAAAAGATCGACTTCTACATACCTGCCGTGGAGGGCTTAATCCTGATCTTCCTCGCCGGAACTTTCCGCCTTTTCCTCGGGGGCTCCTTGGCGGGTTCTCCGCTTTGGCCCTTGGGCGTTCGTGGCGATGAGCTCAGCTCTCTGGTGAGCTGAGCACTCCTCTCACGCAACGCAAGGAGTTTCTCCTTGCGCGCAACCTCCTCCTCGAGTCTCCTCTGCTCGGCGACCTGTTCGAGCCGCGCCAAATGGCCCGGGTGAGTCTGCGAGTAAAGCCTAAGCCAGAGGGCCATGTTCTTTACCTCTTCGTCGCTTTGCTCGGCGAGGAGGGAGGGGCTTGGTCTCTTCCTCATTGGCCGACCACGCGCCCGCTTGGTCTTTCGATGCAGACGCCCGTCGCCAGCACTGGTCTCTTCGACGGTGGCGACCGCCGTGTCGCTGGCGAGCTCCGTGTCGGCTTTCGGCCGCCATCTTGGGCTTTATGACCGCCTTGGTCTTGCCCTTCTTCACCTTCTCCTCCTCGGACCGGAGAGGTCCTCACGATCCCTCCAAGGATCACCGGTCCTCCTGCCGCTGTCGGCGAACGTTAGCATTAAAACCAACAGGTGTAAATCTAGCAACACGGCCGGGTGTAAGTGATTTACCTCGTCTGCATGCGGATGAGCACATTCCTCGGACAAGTGTAGGCCACCTCGCGGTGACCTCGCTTGTCCTTCTTCGCCGCCTTCAAGATGGCGTCAACCCGCCGGTCACCCATGCGTCGGTCGGCATCTCTGTCCGAGCAGATGGAATCGTTAAATTCCTGTTCGGAGAAAACGATTAATGAAGAGGTTGAGTCTTAAAGGCACTTACCTGTGCTCTCCCTTGTGATGTCTTCCCATCCCTCTATCTTGTAGAAGGGATAGGACCTTCTCCGCAGCAGGCGGACTACATCATTGTGAAGTCCCGGATGATCTCCCTGCCCGTGAGCCCGAGGCTCACGAGGGAGGCGATCTTCCTGGTCAGGTACCAATCCTCGGCGGACATCTCCGGCCGAGGCATTGAGGTTCCCTTCGCCGGTGCCTTCCCGGTGAAGACGAGCTTGCTGTCGCCACTCCGCTTGCTGTAGAACCACCTCACCCACCATGCGCCCATTGAGTCGAGCAGAGGTGGGCGAGGGTACGGCGCGTCGTCGGCGGTGGCCCGGAGCTTGAGGTAGTAGCACCCCAGCGCCGAAGCGGCGGAGCTGCTCCTCGTCACTGTATAATAGTGGAGGAACAGCCCCACCGGTGGATCGATTCCCAGATAGCCTTCGCACAGGTGTGCGAAGACGCCATCTGGAGGATCTTGTTCGATTGAGGTTCGCCACCTCCAATCCGCTAATGTTTAAGAAGGCTCAACGAAGTCGCTTTGGAGATCGCAACCCGAGCAGAGCGAACTGCTCGAGTTAACGAACTCTCCTCCAGCTGCTCGGAGTATCCTCCTCTCGGCGACCTCTAGCTACCGGTGTCGATGTGGCCCTCCTCCTCCCAGATCCTAAGGTCCTCCTCGGTCGAGCTAGTGCCGTGAACTTGGCCATAGCGGTTCCCAGGGATCGGGCGAAAGCGTGGTTGGTGGCGAGTTTGGGTGCTTGATCTTTGGCCTTGTTGGATCTAAGGCTTAGAGAGGAAAGGCGTGAAGCAGTGGTCGGCATGCGCGCGGCTTGGGAGCTTTATAGTCCCAGATAAGCGACTCTGCGACGGTTCGATCCCAAAACGGCTAGTTTTTACCGCAACGGCTAGGTAAAACGGTCGCTGTTTTCATCTTGGCAATGACAGAAGTTACCGTTGGAATCTGCCAACGGCTATTTTTTCCGGTGTTCGCACTGAAGGCTGAGTGTTCTTCTCGGACAGATGTCGTTCCCTGTTCGACGCGACGGAATTACTTCAAGATCGATCGGGTTTATTCGGTCCCGACAAGTCCTGTTCGGTTGAACCATAACTGTTGATTAAGCTTGTTACACGCTTTTGTAGCAGGGAAAATACCCTCTTCGTGACTTAGAGTCTCAAGAGGAAGACCCCACTCTAGTGAGTCCTTCCACTTGAGTCTCGGGGGCTAGCTGTCGGGGATTAAATTATGGCCCATTGCCATGGCCCACTCCCTGACGGCCCAATCGGACAGCCAACCAAGGCCTAGCTCCTTGGAAGGTTCTATCTGGCCCATGTGTGTCTTGCCGAACAGCTTCCTGGCTGGCGAGATGCGTAATGGCCAAGGCTTCTTGTTTGAGTCTGACTCGAACAAGAGTTCTGCACGGCTACGTGAAGACCCGGACGTTGGTTTCCCGGATTGGATTAGGAGTTGTGATCCCCAAGACTTGGAGTATACCTTATCTACCTCGGGGTATGTTTGGCACGTCGAGTTCGTTACGATCTCGTAGTTAGCCAGGCCCGATATTCACTCGGTAGGTCGGTTTGCTCTGCACTATATAAATAGGGCCCCCATGACATGTTGAGGGGCCGATCTGGGACGACTTAGACGCATCTGGCATCTAAGATTACTTTGTCGCATACTCTTCGGCTTGTACATTCATAATCTCGCCGAGACTGCTCGTCTCGTCGAGCCACCTCTTGTATTCATCTCGATATATAAGAAAGGTTTGGGCGTGAGGGCTATTATCTCTCGAGAGGCCCGAACGTGATAAAACCCTTGTCTCCTGTTCGTTGCTGTTCGCATTGTTTGGCGTGTCTCCTATCTCAATCTTCAAGAACCTTAGCGACTTGAGATCGATATCTCAACCGTCGACAATTTCGTTTGACTTGCTTTTTAAAGCGTTAGGACCCACCTTCAAAACAGCGAAAAAACAGACAAAAAAACTCAAATCATATGTGTTTTCAAAACGTAGATAAGTCGTTAAGCTGTTAAGCCATTAAGCTAAAAAGAACTAGGCCTAAAATTGATAGCTACTTCAATTAAGCCTTACCCTTAACTTGGCCTAGTTCTTTTCAACTTAACAGCTTAACGGCTTAACAGCTTAACGACTTATCGACGTTTTAAAAAGCTATATGCTTTGAGTTTTTTAAATCCGTTTTTCGCTGTTTTGAAGGTGGATTCTAACGCTTTAAAAAACAAGTTAAACGAAATGGATCCGGATCTCGAGACTACCTCGAAAAACGCTTAAAATTCAGTCATTTCAACCGTTCAGCTGTTCAGTCGTTGATACCAGCTCAAAAGAACAGGGCCTTAAGGTCCGATTGCCACCGCCGCCCATGTCTTCGCACCACCCAAGGCCCAAGTTGCAGACGTAACACAATGGAAGATGCCAGTCCAGGGCGGCCTCGGGCTGAGCGCCGGCGGCGTGGGGTGGGGCTCAACCGCGCCTGCTCCACCTACGTTTACCTGCGCAACCTGGACTCATGCATGCATGCCCTGAGCATCAAAAGAAGCTCACTAAACGCAGGAGGCCAATCCCCAACCCCTGAATCGCTGCCACTGCAGCGAACGCGAGCTAGCTGCTGCAAAGCCCGAACAGGAGGAAGAACAAGACTGATCAGGGATGCATGCTCGATCATGAGAGAACAGAGGGGGCTACTCAATCTGGCTGCTCACTGCAGTGCTAGACCTGAGACGAGCTACGAGCACGGGCCACGGGGCCCCAGGGCCAGGGGATCGACGATCGATCGCTCTACTCACCTATCAAATCAGAACCTAATCATTGCTGAAAGGAAAGGCCGGACGCCGAGAGCAGCAGGAAAAGAGAGAGCCAACGGAGGAACTTTCATGTCACCCCCCAGATTGAGCCACCAGCTAAGCTACGAGCTACTGCTGCTGTACGTGCGTCTGCACTTTCAACACACACACACCCCCACCTTTGAACGTTTGCAGCGCCTGTAATTTTTTATTTTTTATTTCTATCTCCAAATCACTATTTGTAGCGGTTATTATCTTTGTTAAAAAAGATATAAATATTACATACAGTATCTAAATTCGAAAGTTTAGAGAGAGAATTTTTAAATTTAAAGACCGACATAAACACTTATAGAGATTGAGATAGAGATCCTACTAGCCATGCTCCGCACGGTGACGATCAGGTGAGCCTCCCTTCTCTTTACTTCTCTTCTCTCTTCTCTTTTTTTTTTTTTTCTTTTTGTTCTTCACTGTTCACATGTGTTGGCTCCGCAGGATGATGGGCACTGCAGAAGGTCGTGAGCTCCCCTAGACCTGAACTTTTTTAATGGAGTGAACCTGAACTTATTTTTATGGAGTACCAGAGGGCGTGAGCTCACGCAGTTGACCTGACAGCTGACGTGAATCTCCCTCACTATTGCCGTGAGACGGACGGCTGGGTTTTGACCATCATTCGACAAAACATGGTGTACTAGCAGCGTCCTAGCGCTATGCCTGGGCCGAAGAGGGCACGTGCATGCTCCTTGAGCTAGATATTTAGTACTACCTTTTTTCTTGGTCTAAACTTTTTTGAAGCTTCACTTTTACAAACATTTTTAGCCCTAGCAAAAAAAATAAAGAGAATCTTCTATATATATTTAAGTTTGTTGTAGCGTAAAAGAGCCGAATTTTTAATTTTTTATATTTATTTTTATTCGTTTATGCAAAATTATGTGTCGGATTGAAATTTAGACAAAAATAGCACTTTGTCGCACTTTCAATGCCTGACAGGTTGCCACATCGCACTTTGAAAGCTTTGACAGTTTCATGTATGAGGGAAGCGGCGTGTGTGCAACCAATGCTGACGAGGCACTACTTCTGATGAAATTTGAGATAATTTGAACTTCTTATATCAATTAACATTTCATACCATATCAACTTACAAAACAAATTTTAAAATTCATGTCAAATCCTAAAGAACTCATTTTTCACACTTTTAATTTTTTAATTTTTTTTTTGAATTTTGAATTTCGAATTTACACTTGAATTGGTATTAAAATTTTGAAAATTTGAAATTTGAATTTCGAAAATTCTAAGTTTGAAAATGGGTTCTTTAAGATTTTACATAATTTTAAAATTTATTCATGTAAATTGGATATGGTATAATATTAAACTTCAATTTTCGTGCAAATTCAAAATTCAAAAATTGGAAGTTTAATATTTCATACGATATTCAATTTACATGAAACAAATTTTAAAATTCATGTAATATCCTAAAGAACCCATTTTTCAAACTTAGAATTTTCGAAATTTAAATTTCAAAATTTCAAAATTTTAATACCAATTCAAGTGTAAATTCAAAATTCAAAAAAAATTTAAAAAAATTGAAAGTGTGAAAAATGGGTTCTTTAGGATTTGACATGAATTTTAAAATTTGTTTCGTGTAAGTTGAATATGGTATGAAATGTTAATTGATATAAGAAGTTCAAACTATCTGAAATTTCATCAGAAGCACGTAGCCTCGCTATGCCTTGGTTGCACGACCGCCGCTTCCCTCATGCACCTTCCCTGCAAAGAAATTGCTGAAGTTTCAAAGTGCGACAGACAACCTGTCGTGAATTGAAAGTGCGACCGGCGCTATTTTTGTCTAAATTTCAATCCGACACATAATTTTGCATAAACGAATAAAAATAAATATAAAAAAATTAAAAATTCTAAAAGAGCCTATATCACGTCACCTATTTTATAATTGTCTTCTCGATCCTAGGTATAAAGATTCTCTTCTCCCCCAATATTAATTTTAGGATAGAGAAGGGATATTAGATTAAATTTTTAGATTGTTAAATCTCTAATAAGAGCATCCATAAAAAAACTAGCTTGTTTGGTTGATTACTAAAGATTGTCACACCGGCCTTATCATGCCTCATGTTAGGCAGGTTTGACCATGATAGGTATGTATTTGGTTCATAGCCATATTTTATGTCAAGATTTCTCTTTTTCATGTGTGGGTTCTTTACGTAAGTGAGTGGAAAAAATGTGGCAAGATTCTCTTAGTAACTAAGGTGTGGCAAAGGTTCTGTTCTTTTGAGCCAATCTGAACAGCTAAACAGCTGAACAGCTGAAATGACTGAATTTCGAAAATTTCTCGAGGTGGAATAATTTTAGATAAAACAATAGACGAGGGAGAGAATAGTTAAATGTAATGGAAATATAAAGCAGCTGCTACGTAGTCTTGGATGTGCTAACTGAGGTCGTCACGTTCTCGTCACCCCCCGGGACTATTGGAGATCGCGAGTTTGAACCGCCCCTGCTGCAAATCGACAAGGCATTCGGATCTTGCATTTGAAAAGATGCCCAGGTTGGAGACGCAAATGAACAAGGATCCTGACCCCTGAAACTGTAGTACCACGGCCATATGCCGGGATCCTATCCTTTTCCCCATCTCCGTGACTAGCCGGCGCCCGGCGGAGATGGTCCATTTCGCTAGCTCTGTGCTAGAGAAATCTTGGACCGTACCTACGTACGTTCTGGCGCCTGGATACTGCATGCACTTAATACGGAAGGGAGGAGTGGTGCGTGGCCTGATCTAGCCCATCCCTGCGCCAAGACGACAATGGCCACCATTCCGGGATTCAGATCCTCCTGCTGTTGCATGGCAACGATAATATCCCTTCCATCTACCACGTCCATTCCAAAATCAAATGCTAACGTTGGATCAAGATCTACCATCCGAAGAAAATACATAAAAAAAAAAATCTAAAACGAACGATAAAGAGAATCTAAATAAACTAGAATTTTTTTACGAAGAGAAAATGGTCCGAAGAGATGTAGTAAGGTATCGTAGATGTTCTTAGAATTCGAAACCGGTGGCGTGGATCAATGGCAGATCGACGAGGGCCTCAAGAACCCCATTCGCCATTTCGGCGCATGCAGCACTGTAGCACCCACGTACGTAGTATAATTGGGCGCTGCTGGTGGTGGCGCGCGGCAGTTAATTGCGCGGGCATGGTGTTTCTTCTGAATGCCCCGGCGGTTTTAATTGGGCATATGGTTCTTTCTGAGTGTCGTCTCTTCCGTTAGTGGAATATCCATGGCCGCAGCAACAGTGGAATCCCCTCGGATCATTGTTGCTTCGGTCAGCTCGCCGCGCTCTGCATGCATGCATGGTGGAGACTGGAGAGTAGTACTACTCGATCCCCATCGACGTGCCGCCATAAATAGGGCCGTCCTTCGCCACCACATGCAGGACGCTGGCATGCTTGATTAATTATTTATGTTGGGACATGTAGGATGGGGCTTATATATGCCCATGGCCGGTGGAGAGAAATGGAGCTATATATATGGTGCACAATGGACTTGGGCCATGTAGGGTTTAGATGGCCCCCGCGTGTCGAATCCCGTATGGTTGAAATCTACGGAAATTGTACGTTGAAGCTTAGCATTTGAGAGGGCTGCATGGATTCCATAGTTAAATTAACTAGTCTTAGAATGACGATAATAAGATAGAGATGCATTGCAATTTCTGAAACGGAAATTTGTCAAATGATTAAAAGAGACCACTTAGTGGCAGGCTGGCAGGTGGTTTTTTTTAATATTTATAGCACATACATGCTCCACTAATAATCACAAAAAACATTAAAAAACAACACTGAAGTTGAACAAAATATCTGAATATAGTTAACATAAAAAACTCGATACAAATCAGATTTCTATCTAAAAAAAATAATCCACAAAAAAGTAAAAAAAAATGTAAATATATGTATATATGTTTTTCTATTAAAAAACAACTAATCAATAAAAAAGTATTAAAAGTAATGTAATCATACGTATATAAAAGTTCTAACAAACAACCATACAATTTTATCACCGCAGGACACTCGCTTGAGACGCGGGTTGCTCGTATCGTAGGCAGCACGGGCCGAAAGGAACAGCGGTACGACGTCGACGACGAACTGGTTAGAGAAAAACGACATGTCAAGCTTCGGCCAGCATGGGATGGGAGCATCGTTGGGGAAGAGTAGGTGAGTAGAGACACAACCAAACAAGGCGACGGGCGCGAGCAGAGACTGCAGACCAGCGCAGAGCAGCTCAGCTCAGAGCTCACGGCCGGCACCATGCACGATACACGGCGTTGCCTCGCGGGCACAGAGCGCCTGAGGAGAACCCCTCCTGGCGGAGGAGGGCGCCGCCGTGTTCCGGCGAGGGGGAGCAGCCGCGCAGGCGGCGCCAGGCTGCGCGCGCCGGCGCCCCCACCCGCGCCCTCCTCCCCTCACGCCGCAGCGGCAGCGCGCGCCACCCCCATCCGTCGCCATCACATGCGAGACGCACCGTGATGCGCGCCACATACTCGCATCGCACCACCTCCGTCAGCTCGCCCCCTTGATGGGACCTCTTGTGCTGCCTGCGATCCTCCGTTCAAATCCCCAATCGATTTCATTCTCTGTCTCTCTCTCCCCTTGTTCTTTTTGGAGTTTTATGTGGCCTCGAGGCTCCTGATGGTCGGGTAGCCTGGTTCTGAGGCATTTGGATAAGCTGCTGTGTTCTTTGCACCTTATTTGCTTGTGTTTATCTCTGGTTTTAAAATAAAGAGGGTTTACTATTTTCAGTTTAAATGAAAATTTAAAAACATCATTAAAAATTTCTTACTTTTGTGTAAGCCAAACGTTACAGCACTCTGTAATTATTTTTGCAATACTTTAAGTCCTTTTTTTTAGTGTTAAGTAAAGTTGAGTTTTAATATGGGTGGTTATGCAGCATGTGCCAGCATTTTCAAGGTTTGTACAGGTGCGTGCACTATACATGTAATGACGGTCAATTTACGAGAAAAACGCACTCGCAGATAACACAGCTGATTAGGGGAAAAAGTTAGGATGAAAAAAAATCAAATACGAGCAAAAAAATCTCTCTATGTGAAAAATAGAAAATAAAATAAATCTATATTAAATAGGAAAAAGTAAATATATAATAAACAGAAAACAAAATAAATCTATAATAAACAGAAAACAAAATAAATCTATAATAAACCAGACGTCGCGCAAAAAATACCACTATCGCAAAAAAATTTTCCAGTAAATGGAAATATGGAAAAACAGTAGAAATTTAGTGGAATTTTTTGCGTCAGCACGCCTGTGAAATAACAAACCCGTTTTAATATAGCAAAAGTTTAGAGTGTTCGAAAAGGGTCTAAAAACCTAAAAAAATAATTAAAAATAGTTTTAAGATTTTTAAATACAGTAAAACTCAACTCAACTTTACGCTGAAAAGAACAAGTCCTAAGTGTTTTTCTTAAATATTTCAAAATCATTTTGTAACAATTTTTAGGCTCGTCAGTCTCTCTATATCGCTGATTGATAATTTTTTCATAATTAATCACTGATTTTAGCTTAAAATAAATAGCTATGCCATGGTCTAAAAGCTTTTACAAACAAAACAAACAAGTACCGAATTGAACTCAGGTTATCCGAAATCTAAATAAGATTAGCTTTAAGTGACGCCCTTTGCTTGTCATCATGGGGGCAGTCAGGGAAGTAGCCGGGGCACCGAAGAGCATGGTCGCGAGCAAGAAAGCCATACAATTGACTAACAAAGGACGTACACTACGATGAAGTAAATGGAAAAGAAAGAGTCCCTATTAGTAGTACTAGTTATGATCCATGACGTCGAATGACGTCATTTTGCAATTGTTCTTCACCATCTCCTCTGCAAGAATGCTTCACGGTCCCTCTCGGCGGCGGCGGCGGCGGCCTCCGACGAGCGGTCGAAGCGGCTCACGACGGCCGTCTTGAAGTTGAACGCGTCTTGGACCCGGTTGCACGACCTCTGCATGCCGACGCCGCTCAGGCTCGCCCGGGCCTCCAGGATCACCTCGCTCAGCGGCACCCTCTTCCTGGCTGCGGCGGCGCCGCAGCCGCCGCCGGCGGGGACAGCGGCGGTGGCCGCCTCCTCCGGGCGCTGCTTCGGCGCGCTCTGCGACCGCGTCTTCGCCTCCGACGACTGCGTGCTCGACATGTAGTTGGGGGCGCAGTTGAGGGAGGGGCTGTAGCCGCTGCCGCACACGCTTTTGGTCGGCGTCGCCGGCGCGTAGCTCGTGCACCGCGGCGTGCTCTGCGCCGTCGCCGGCCTCGCCTTCTCCAGCGCGCACCAGTCGTAGTCCGGCATGTGGCGCGCGGCTATCCGCGGCGGCGCGCCGGGGAGGTGGTGGCCGAGCGGCAGCAGCGGGGACGACACCGAGTGGGCGTAGCCGTCGTCGCCGGCGACGGCGCCGTCGACCACAGGCGGGCTCGTCCGGAGCGACGACGACGACCGCGACTTCGGCCGGCCGGTGTCCATCTCCACGATCTTGGGGCTCCGGTCGTAGCCGTACGACGACGACTCGATGCTCGCCGACAGGCGGCGGCTGTACACCGCCCCGCCGCCATGCTCGCTCCGCGTGTCGTCCACGTACCGCTCTTGCTGCGACCACAAGCAACACACGGATTCGTCACGACAAGGGCAAGCTTGGTTGCTTCGCTCGCAGGCGAGGCCGTAGCGTACGCACCAGCGAGTAGCGCGGCCGGAAAGGATGGTGGTGGAGGTGGAGGTGCGGCAGCGCGCCGCCGGAGCCGGCGACGGCGCTGCC
Source organism: Raddia guianensis (assembly GCA_036346415.1). Taxonomy (NCBI): domain Eukaryota; kingdom Viridiplantae; phylum Streptophyta; class Magnoliopsida; order Poales; family Poaceae; genus Raddia; species Raddia guianensis. Next base: position 36,248,575 of record CM070534.1, read on the forward strand.
ACGCGAGCGGGCGGCGCGGACGGCGGCCTGCGCGCGGACGAGCGCCTGCATGCTCTGCAGCGTGGCCGCCGCCTGCTTCCGCACCAGGTAGCCACGCACCAGCGCCTGCAGCTTCACCAGCGCCTTGAGCGCCCGCATCGCCTTCTTCGCCTGCAACAAGTCAAGCAGAATTAATACCGGTTTTTAAAGTTTCAAATTTTACCAAAGTTTGACAAAAAAAAACGTACGAAAAAGTTGGCAAAAAAACTGCCAAATGACAGAGCAGATCAATAACAGAAGATGACACTATCGTTCTTGTAGCAAAGGCGAAGTTTGTTTTTCTTTTTTTTCTTCTTCTTCTTTTTTGGTACTCACCAAGTATCCGCGGAAGGCCGTCTGGATCTTGACGGCGGCGGCGGCTCGGCCGCGAGGATCAACGACGGCGCCTCCGCCGGCGAAGACGGACGAGGCGGTGGGTGCCTGGCTGGTGAGGCGTACGACCTCCACGGCGGCCTGCGCCGCCGCCACAGCCGCGTCAGCCGCCGCCGCAGTGGCTGCGGCGACGGCGATGGCGTGCTTGCTCTGCTCCCGGCCGCTCTCGCTGTACAAAGACTTCAGCCATGCCGCCTCGGCCGCCTTGGCGATCGCCGTGTTGCCACCCACCGCCGCCTCAGCCGAGTCCCTCGGCGACTTGGCGAAGCTCCACCGCTTCCTCTCGCTGGCGGGGAGAGCAGCGGGCGGCGGCGCCGCGCCGCCGCCGCGCCTCTGCGAGTCTTTCCCCTGCTCCTTCTTCCCGCCGCCCAGCAAGCTCCGCAGCCACCGCGCCGCCTTGCCCATCGCCGGAATTCGCAGCTCCGGCTGGCGAGCGACGCCGCACAGCTCAAAGAGATCTAGGACGCTGGGACGCGTGAGGTGTCGACACCGGGCGAGGTTTGAATAAGAGAGGGAAACGGCTGGAGCCGGTGGGGAAGGAGGGAGAGGAGCGGGTTCGAAATAAAAAGAAACAGGGGGGCATTAGAGGACAAAATTCCAAGCCCAGGAAAAAAGGCAAAAAAAAAACCCCCCACTCATAAATGACGGCGAGTTAAATACTTGCACAACCATAGATGCACGCCATTAAACAAAGTTTTAAATTTGGATTAATGGCAGCCAAGCCAAGCAGGAGATGGCATTGGCAATGGCATGGCACACTGGCGTGAGAGCGTGAGAACAAGGAGAGGATTTGAGCCAGGCAGCTCGGCCAGTTTGGTTGCTCTACTGAGCCAGGCAGCAGCGGCCAGGCAACGATCTGAGCCTCAGGCGGACGAAATCCAACACTTGGGGACTCTGCCTGGCCTAGACAACTTTTCCACACTCACAACCAAACAAGCGGGCTCAGCTCAGCTCAGCGTTCAAAAAGAGGCAGAGTGAGTTCAAAAGGATAGGAAGCTGTGTATTGACTGTGGTATTGGTATTGGCGACGGCATATCCCATGGCGGTACGTAAAGCTGTGACGCATAGGAATACTATACTTGCTCGCCGCGTTGTGATTTGTGAGCTTGTGTTGTGTGGTCAGTGTCATCAAGGATAAGGTAAAAAAATACACTCCTCTACCCCCCAAAGCTTGTGGTATGCTAGCCCACGGACCCATGGCGTTAGGCATGGCGTTTGTTTTTGTGGAGTGCAGCGGTTGAGACGGTGAAAAATACAGGGGTTTTGGGGGCGTTTTTACACGGCGCGGCTGCACCACACGCGTTCGTTTTTGCGCAGGTGGGTATAGAGCTGAAAACGAAGCGACGCCCGGCCACCGTCCTCCGCCTCCGCCTCCGTGCTGCCGCCACGCCGCAACGAGACAGCGCGCACGCGCGCGCGCGTACACACGCACGCGTCCGGAGCAAAACTCCAGCGGATCATCGCTGGTGGATCCAATCATCCAAATGAATGAATGCATGCATAGGCCTGCATCGCTGGTGAATTGTTGCATAAGACGGGGAGCGTACGTGTATGTACAAGATGAATTGAGTCATGAGTGGGTACATTTGAAGTACTGTACATGCTTCGTCAAATCCGATACCTTCGTGATATTTTGAAATGCGAGAACAGTAGCATATCTGATATTTATATAATTATGTGTACTTTTTATGTAATTGTCTAATTACTATTGTTTTCATCGCTAGTGTATTTAAGAGGTTTTGAAGTTTCTCCTTCTGTAGTTGATTGTTGCCTTTCATTTACTTTGGAAGTTTCAAGATGTGTAGTTTGCTGTGTGAAATTGTTGAGCTGTATACATTTTTGGATGGATAAGCCGGATTTTATTCTTTACGGAAAAGAAATCTCTTTTTTTTTAACCAAGAAAACTGTAGCAGAGCTCCTACAGTAAGCAAATATACTCTCTTTTAGACACCTAAACTATTGTGCTCATTCATTTCAGATACATAGCTTCACATTATCCTAACACTTGGCCAATGGCACCGTAGATTTTTTTAGTGGATAAGATGAGCTAATTATAATAGATGGCAAACATGTACCACCATGAACAATCACTCCATTCTTTATAATGGAGTAGTTAGTACTACCTCTGGTCACAAAAAGAAGTTGCTGTTGACTTTTGGACATGTCTTTGACCATTCGTCTTATTAAAAATTTTAGTTCAAATAAGTAAAAATATAAGTAATACTTAAAATACATTTAATAATAAACCAAACCATAACAAAATATCTACATAACTTTTTGAATAAGACGAATGGTTAAAGGCGTGTCCAAAAGTCAATGACTACTTCTTTTTATGACCGGAGGGAGTAAAAATTATGTAGGCTGGCATCATCATTCGCAGGACGACATATATGGCATACCAAACATTGTGATACAATGAAATTTTAATCGATTTAGTATTAAAATTAAATCATAAATCCAATAAACTATACTCCCTTCGTTTTAAAATATAAGGCGTATAATGTTTGACATGGTCTCCAATGTAAAACGTTGATCATTAGTTTCTTTCACAAGATATCACCAACAACTATATAATTAACATTAGTATTTTCAAATACGAATTCAACTATATCACATGCATAACAATAAACATAGCTTACTTATTAGTCAAAAGTTATATACATTGACTTTTTTTTACTACATGCATGCCTTATATTTTAAAATGGAAGTTGTAATCCTTTTAACTACTTTCAGGACGAATCCACTGTATAATTTTTGTATACCATATTTTGATATTTAAAACAATATTTATAGCAAATTCTTCGAGAGATTTAGCTTTACACATCTCAAACAGAATTGGACCGACTGCAGTCTAAAGAATGTTGCTCCAGAGTATACTTTGGTTTTCAGATGCCAACAAGGAAGACGATGATTAAGCCACCGCAAAAGTTCTTGGTTTTTTGTGTGCCATAAGTGTCATGTTCTTTCCGAGTCATCAAATTAATGCAGATATTGTCGTCCATACCACTAAAAAAATTTATTTTTTTTTTTTAAAAAGAGCATCGTTGTGCATCGTGATTCTCCGTCACCGTGTCACACACCACGCTTAAATCATGGTATCTTTCCACTGTAACGGTGACACCGTACCCGTTGGGCCTGCGCTAGCTCTATGGTGCCTAGCTAGCTTTGACTGTCCCTCTTAGCACGTCCTCGTCCTCTACACGCTGACGAATAAGCTGAATATTCGGAGTGGCTAAACTAAATGGATAGACTAACTGAGCTAAAGTGAGCTGAATATTAGATTGGACTTGAAAGGTTTTTATATCTATCTCTCAGAATTAGCTCATTTCGTTTATGCAACTATTAAGAGTTTTTTTAGGTGGTTTCGTAATAGGGAAGGATAAAAAAATCGAATTGATTTTTTAAAAAACAAATAGGCCTGATTAACCCACTGAGGCCATATATGCCGCTAATCGCAAACAGAGCAGGCGAGCAAACACAGCAGCATCAGGGGCCGGCCATAGCTTTTCTTTCCTTCGAGTGTATGCATGGGCTTAGCACCGGCCGGCAACTCTCGTGAAGAGCACTTCGTTTCGTTTGAAAATTGAAACCAAGCTCGTGATCGAGTAGCAGTTTTGACATGCAGTCCATATATTGATATATATACGCCATGTTTCAAGGACAGCCATGCATGGCCTTCTCTTTCTCTCTGATCTCTCCCTCCCCCTGCGCGCGGCGGCGACGGTGCAAAGGATCTCTGCGGCGACGTCACCGAGATAAAAAGCGACGTCGATCCGATCGACGTGGATATACACATGCATGCAGCATGGGGTCTCCTGGGAGCATGCATCGGCAGGCAGAAGCCGCCATGCATGATAAATAAAGATTCTAAGCCTGGCCAAAAGCTTACACCCGCAGATTAGCCACCATGCATGTCTAAACAGGCCACGTGCATGGGGGCTGTGCTGTGTACTTGCGTGGGAGATCTCGGTTCACCCGTGCGTACTCCGGCCACCGCTCGCCGGAGTAGACACTGTTTGTCCCCGCCGTTGTACGTACCATGCTACGCTAAAATTACCATAGTGCTATCCGTCGTGATTCAGCTCGCAGAAGCTACGTACTATGTCATCCGTTTTAACAAACTCGTCTTGTTTGATTGAACATCTTTAAATTGTATGGAGAATTGAACACAGAGTTTGTCAGCCATCACTATTATCTAGACAATCGCTTGCAACAAGCCGTGCCACATAGTGCGTACTGCGTAGCATAACCACCCACGATAAATTAAACCCCACATATACAACCTACATGGTGACCGTACGTAGCACTAATCTTCTAAAGATGTACACCACTTTTGTGGCGTACCCTGGGTTTTGTCGAATGGATATCCAAAGTAAAAAAAGTATACATTTCTAACCATAAAAAATTCATAAACTCGTAATAACATAATTAGAGTAAAAATTATGAAAATTATAGTTTAACTTGACATCGTTTCATCTCTTGAAAATGTTCGGTGATATTACTATTCTTAACTTATAGAAAAAGTTGCTCAAGAAATATAACCAAGCAATCGTTTAGGTATTGGTCCCATTCTATCTATTAACTTATTATTCACATAATTTATTAAGAAATACTCTGTCAACACTAGCCCCTTCTAAGACTAGAATTAGCACAAATCTAAAAAACTTATACACAATTACATTCTTCGTTGTTTGAATTGGCATAGTCGAAGCTCAGCTAGAATTTTACTTATCAAATATTTCATCTATATATGTATCAATGATGAAGTGTGTAAGTTGAAAGGGAAGATACATCAACTCTATGTTTGAGAAATCTTTTGATAAAATTGAGCATGTTTTGTCAAGTTGCCCTTGTCATAAACAGCGAATAAATCAGCATGATTCATGTCATAAAAACAAGGAAATAAATATATATATATATATATATATATATATATATATATATATATATATATATATATATATATATATATATATATATATATATATATATAAGACTACAGATTTTAGGAGTACTTTAACTAAAAATACTCCCGTCCACAAAGCAACACGTGTCCTCCCCACCCAACCCCGCTTTCTCCTCTCCCTCTCATTTCATATATATATAGAGGAATGCTAGCGTGTACCCGAACACGGAGAGATCCATGCTCCCAACTTCGTTTTGAAATCCGAGATGCCTAACAATGATCGAACAGTTGATCTTGTTAGTCTCATTTGAAATATAGCCGATGACCAAGTTTAGTATTTTTTGAATTTATTTACTATTTGTTTCCTATTTTCAAAAATCAGCCTTCCAATTAGTCACAGTGCGTCCAAAAAGCTGATTTTTAAAATAGAAACAAATAGTAAATAAATTCAAAAAATACGAAACTTGGTCACTGGCTACATTTCAGTGAGACGAACAAGATCAACGGTTCGGATCAGTTGTTAGACATCTCGGATTTTAAAAACGCGTTGGGAGCACGGCCGTGATCCGTGCTCTGGGGTGCACGCTATATATATATAGTAAAAGTATTTGGGACTCCATGGAGCTTGTGCTCCGTGCCTTATTTGGAAACAATTAATTGCGCAGTTATTGCATTCACACCTTAATTTGTATGGCAAATGATAATGTTGTTATGCATGTATTTACTTTGTGTGCACGAATCTTGATGAAATCCGACGGCAACAAGCAATGGAGCACCTGACTCCATGGAGTCCCATTCCGTCCTATATATATATATATATATATATATATATATATATATATATATATATATATATATATGTGTGTGTGTGTGTGTGTGTGTGTGTGTGTGTGTGTGTGTGTGTGTGTGTGTGTGTGTGTGTGTGTGTGTGTGTGTGTGTGTGTGTGTGTGTTGTACCTCATCAATACCCTATCATTGAGATTTGGAAGTTATACCTATGATTAACACTTTAAAACATATCAATATGAAAACAATGGGTACATATATGATTTTTTTAATTGAGAATGCATTAATTTGGTCCATCTCACTATACACACTTGTGTATATATACCTCATATACATATTCGATTCTTTTTAAAAAATAATAGTCATTCAGCTAAATAGCCACGAAGGGCCGCTCCACCGTGCTTCCACACATGTATTATTATGGTGTGTTTGGTTTGAGGAGTGGAATGGTGAATTGACTTCCTCTTTGTTTGGTTTGAGGAGTGTACGTAATGATTCCATCCATCACCATCTCATCTAACAATTAGTTCAAAATGAGGAATGTTGTCATCCGACCAAATTCATAGAATGAATCCATTCCACTTGGGATGAGGTGGTCTCCCAAACCAAACAACCCCTTAGTGATCATCCATGTTCGTCCATATTTTCCCCCGAACTAGCCGACAGGCAGCATCTGCATGCGCTACGTTTGCCGCTCGTTTGAAACACATGAAAAACCAATTTTTTTGCACGCGATCCATCTCGAACGGACCAGGGACCTACGCGTGTGATGTCACACGCAGCGGTACGCGTACGTACGTGCGGGATCAATCAGGGTGCGCGCGCCCTCTAATTTGCCACACGTGCAGGATCAATCAGGCGCGCGTGCCCGTGCCCGTGCGGTGCATGCATGCATGTCCACACGAAAAATGCCGCTGCGGCCACTGTTGCTGCGTGTGATTTTAACATGACATGCAGTGAGCCATCGCATGCATGCAGCGAGTGGCAGGGCGCACGCATGCACGTACGTACAGGGGGCCGGGGCGCATGCATGCAGTGCAACGCACGGCACGTACGTACGTACGCACGTACGTACGACGACATGCAGGCCGGCCGGCGCCTTCAAAATCTTTTCTTTCTCTTTTTTTTTTGCCTTTTGAGCGTAGCAGAAAAAAGGCTCGACGTCACGCACGCACGTACAGCCGGGGGCTTCCCAAGTCAACTCAGGGCTCTGCATCCGATTCTGCATGTCTAGGGTTTGCAAGGCTGCCGCGTGCTGGCGACTGATCAGTATCTGACTCTGAGGAGGAGGGAGGCTGAAGTGGGTGAGGTCAGTGCACTCACTGTTCGCCACACCCGTGGCCGTGTGCTGCTTGCTCAGCTGCTGCTGCTGCTCCCTGGTCGCGGAGCTGACTTTGACCACACTTGTGGAGCATAGTTCCTGAGCTGTCCCGCGCATCGATTGGGGCGGCGGCTAGCTAGAGCATGCATGCATGCATGCTTCGGTCCCGAGTTTGCTGGCGATCGATGCGAAACGGATTGGTGCGGCTCGCCGTTTCCGAGGCGCCCAGAAGGATGGGCTAGCTTTTCCAGGTTTGATTTGAAGGCTTGGTACGCGCAATTCAGGGCGGCGTCGTACCAGAGCATGTACGTTGGCACGTCGCTGCTTATCCATCTCCAAACTCTACCGGTTGGTACGAGAGCTCGTGTCCAATACATGAATGAGTCAATGATAGTACTCGTATCCTAATATCCATTGTATATAAGAAGACATCTCTGATGTGACCGGTCATGACACGATCTAACTGTAATGCAAGGAAGACAGAGTCATCGATAAGCACGTGACTACAACGTCTCGGAAAGTGCGATATATGCTTATGCTGATTGAGAAGAGAGCGCTCAAAGTCAGAGCACCGCAGACGTAGGCAATCATGCCGAACTGCATTACCAAATTTTGTGTCTCCAGTGTCGTCTAGATCTTACGTGGTAATTAAAATGATAACAACTGGTATCAGAACCAAGATCTGTAACCTAAAACATCTCATGTAGATCGCACAGGTTGTCAAATGGGGTTCTATGTGTGATGGGAGAGATTGTTGGGTTTAGTCCCACATCTGATATTGATGCTAATCTTTTGGTTGAGTTGGCTTATAACCTTGGTTGTGACTCTAGTTGTGTAAATTAATGGATATAGGAGGCCTGAACCCAAGACCAAGTGTTGATGCTGAGGGAGCCGAATCGTTGTGTTGGACCATAAGACGGTACGATCACAACAGGCTCTTAAAATAATTTGTTGTGAGGTGCAGGAAAAAAGGAAAGAGAAAGAGAAAGATGGTGTTTCTTTAGGAATAGTCGACTATGTGTTCACAACTATAGACAATAATATGCAATTTTGTTACGGACAACTAATCTAGATAACATATTGCTAGAGGCAATAACTATCTCTAGATGACATATATATTGCTAGAGACGGTAGATTTCTCGACTATCATGCATGCCCTCAGCAGTAGCAATTATGTAATGCATGTAATTATAGCAGCAACAAGCTAAGGAGATTTATGTGTTTTTGTGAGTCGGCCGGGTAATATGTATTATCGCTTAGAGAAATAAAAGAATTGTGGTATCGAGGGCCATCTAGATATTCTGGTGGTGTGGTTTCTATTTTTGATGTGTAATATTGGAGGTTGATGAGGATCTTGAAGCATTGTCGTTAACTATATAATTCCGTTATCTTGGCAATGGAATGGAGCATGCCCCTTTGTAGGGGAAAAAAAAGAGAAAGAAATAGTAGTAGCATGCTGTTTGGGCTATTGGCATTTTCTGGCTGTCACGGAGCACCATACATAGGTTTGATTTTTGAACAATATATTGAATTGAGTTAGGTCTTGTTCTTTTCAGTGTAAATTTGAGTTGAGTTGTACTGCATCAAAATTTGTTGTTTTTATGTATCCTATATATTGTAATAATTTGTAATGATTTTTTCAAAACTTTTAGTGTTCATATCAGATATCTTAAAACTATTTTTTTTTATTTTTTCAACCTCTTTATACTCCGTTTCGAGGACTCTCGACTTTTGCTACAGTGAAACTCACCTTTTTTTAACACTGAAAAGAACAAGGCCTTAACCAAAGCCATGCTAGTAGTACTACCGATGCAAGATCCGAAAGAAAACCCGATAAGATTTAGCCGAACTGCCCAGCAGTGAACCAAAGCTGCCTACCTATTGGTGTTGTGCTCTTTTTTTATCATACTTCCCTTTTCTCCTTTTATTTCCTCGCGCTCCTACCACGTGCACTAAGGGAGCGAGTGTTTACCCCGCGCCTCTACGGTGAGCAACTCCAATCGGCACTCTATATCTCCCATCTAAAACACTATTAGCGTTATCTCTATCCATCTGTCTAAAATTTCTTCACAACTTGCTCTATCATATAAAAGATTTCTTCTCTAAGAAATCACTCTATATCTGCTACCGTGTTACAGAGGGCTATCTGAATTTGCTCACCGCCGTGTTTATCGAGGGTCTTCCATCTCTGTTCACGCAATTGCTGCTCCGGTAAGGCGGTCGGGCTACCCGAGCGATGACACTCTCATATGAGGTTACTGGCCGAAGTATGCATGGCAATCTTTTTTAAATAAATTATTTATTAGAGATATTGATAAAACAAACTTATTTTATATTGGGATATAAAATAAGCATTATATTAAAACACATATCCGTTTTAAAAAAGAATGTTAGCACATGTACGACAATTTCACGTCACTATACATAAGACAAAAGATAACTCATAGTACATTAGGTATAGATAGCCACACTTTTTTAAATAGGTAGCTCACATATTAAAATCGACTATTATATTGAAGATGATCTAAATTTTCATGCACTTTTTTTTGTCTCCATATCATCAACCATTCTATATAAAAGTTTTATAAATAATTTAGAAACATCCAGTCTGTACCATTTGGATCATTCTATATGTTTATATATTTTTTTCGCGTAAGAGCATGAATCACATACAAATAGTCACAGGAGTTGGGCGTCTTTGGATGGCATGCACTGTCCGTCGTGCCTCGAGCCGCTAGTGTAACGGCCAAGACCCGATCAACACTTCCGAGTAGTGCCGCTAGCACGGACTACCAAAAGCCAGGCACAGCATGGCCCAAAAGCCCGACGGGGCACGATCGGGCCAGGTTGGCCCGAGCATGGCACGCCCGACAAAGCAGAGAGAGAAATAATTTTTTATAAATTTGTATGTTGCTTAAATGAAAAAGTTGTCTATACGAAAAGATGCGTCTCGAAATCCTCTACAACTTTGATGTAGAACATAAATTCATCTGAGCAGCGGAATATCTCGAAAAATGTGAATTACCGAAATGGTTGACGTGGGTTCTAAAACAGCGAGCGCACTAAATATTTTTTATAAATCCATGCATTGCTCAAATGAAAAAATTATCTACATGAAAAAGATGCGTCTCCAAATTACAACTTTCATATAGAAATAAAATTTATCTGAGCAACAAAAGATCACAAAAAATACAAATTCTTGACTCGTCTTGATTCGACCCTTCTTACCGAAAGCACATCCCAAATGTTCGGAAACGGGCCGTCGTCGTCTTGGCTTCTCAGCGCACTGCACGACGACGATCAATCGGTAAACAAGACGCCCAAATAATTCGTGTCGGTAGTCTTTGGACCTCTAAAATCGGTAGTGCTGGCCGCCCATAAAAACACGGCTCAATTCCCATACAAAGCAGGGCATAAATTAGATGTCCTCTTCATCAGGTCAATTTCCATTCCCGAGGATGCTCAAATTTAACAGTAGAATTGACTCTGACATCTGAGCGACACCGCAAAGAGCATGCATAGTACCACCACCAGTTGACGTAGATAGACCTGTAATAACAATCCTAGAATTTTACTGCCGTTAATCCGTTACAACGAAATCTGTTCAATATATCGTACACGTGTCACCGAAGAAGGATGCAGCCTCCCGCATTGTCAGGACAAGTCACCAGCCACAACTAGAAGGGGAACACGTGTTTTTCCAGTATCCACCAAGCAAATACTCCATCAAGCTCTCTCGCCGGCATTTCATCCGCATTTCAACAATTTGAATCGCAGTTCGTCTCGTTTTTACAGAATACAAATCTCAGCACCAAGTTTACGATTATTATTTACAGAAAGCTACCTTCCAACCCAGCCCAAGTGTGTGAGTGGGCGACCATCTCCGGCCACCTCTTCCTTTCATCTCCATGCCAAGCTGACGCCCATGCAATGCATCCATCCGATCGCCAGCCAAAATCCGACAATTCCATCCCCGGGTTCTATTTTTGGAGAGTTTAGATAAGTTTGTGCCGCCCATGGAGATGCTCCCGTGCAGTCCCCGAAAAGCTAGGAACAATACAAAGCCCGCAAGAACGCACGAGGCACAGCACCCGCTGTTCCCCCATCGCGCGCATCGATCGAGCGCGAAAAAGATGAGCGCCTGAAGCCAGATTTCACGTGCCTCCCAATCTTTCGAGCTGTTCGAATTCAAAGATCCCGACTTTCTTTTATCGGTTCTTAAAAAAATCATACAGCTTCTCTCTCTTTTTTTTTCCCCTGTTCGAGCTGCCCAATGCCGTGGAGTTTCTTTCCCCTTTCTTGAGCTCTTAATTTTCTCGGGTGTTTGGATGCTTTCCCCTTCAGCAATCGAGCCCAAAGATCCTGCCTTTCTCGCCGATTTCTCTCCTCCCTGTGGTGCTTGAGTCCAAAGATTGTTCCTGTTTCTTGGCTTGCTCGTCGGGGATTGGGGTCATGGCAGCGGCGGCGGTGGCGAAGGCGGAGCAGGTGGTGGCGGAGCTCCGGGAGAAGTGCGCAACGCCGGCGTCGCTGCTGCGCGATGTGGCGTCGGCGATGGCCGATGAGATGGTCGCGGGCCTAGCCAAGGAGGGCGGGAGCAGGGTCAAGATGCTTCTCTCCCACGTAGACAAGCTCCCCACTGGGTTAGTGCAGAGCTGTTCCTCTTGATTGTCTGATCAGAGCAAGCTTGGGTCTCTTAATTCTTGTTTTTGACATTAATTGGGATTTTTTTTTGAAAAGGAGCATGATAAATAGGCTGTCTCTTGTGCTCGTTGTCATCGTATTGTGGGGGAAAAAATAACAAAATGTTATTTATGTCGATTTTGTCGAGATAGGACTAGATGCTTACATCAGACTTTCAGAGACAAGGCGCTGGTCATATGATATTGTGATTGTGAATAGTATAAATATGGGACACGGTTTATGGAAGGACCAGAATAATATGCCATTTTCACTGAAACGGATGGATGTGGATGTATGGGTCATCAGAAAATAAGAACATTAGCTCCTTATGACGTCGATAGCATTAAAATATGTTCAGTTCATGCCATATTTTATCGGGCTACGGATTAGCTGATAGATGAATTTAACTTTGAAGATTGAAATTTTCATTGGCAATTTCATAGCCTGTGCTGATGTGCTCACAATTGGAAATATTGGGCTACTGATAAATATAGGAGAGAGGAAGGTTTCTTCTATGGATTGGATCTAGGAGGAACGAACTTCCGCGTTTTGAAGGTGCAACTGGGTGGCAATGAGAAGCATGTTGTTAACCGTGAGTCGAGAGAAGTAACTATTCCACCACATTTGATGTCAGGGAGCTCCTCTGTAAGTATATATGTTTAGAATTTAGTAAGTATGTTACTATTCGAGATTTGCATTTGATGTTATTCATCATCCACCTTTCAGGAACTGTTTGGTTTCATTGCATCTGAATTATCCAAGTTTGTTGCTCGTGAAGAAAAGGGCACTAACTTTTCAAAAGAGAAGAAAAGAGAACTAGGATTCACATTTTCTTTCCCAGTGAGGCAGCGGTCCATTGCATCGGGTACTCTTGTCAAGTGGACAAAGGCATTTTCTATTGATGATGCTGTAAGATTTAATTGTTCTTACATATTCTACATATGTTTATACATTATGCAATATAAAATTGATAATGCTATCATTGCAGCTGTTTGAAACCCCATACTGTCATTCAAGTTAGATGGAAAAGAAATTTACTAAATTTATCATTTATGTGTAACTATGTGTCTGTCAGTATTATACATATCAAAATTAAATAGCTTGACTGCTTATAATTGAATCTTTCATCTAGTTAACTTTTCTGAAATCAGGTAGGTGAAGATGTAGTAGCTGAACTGCAAGCGGCTATGGAGAAGCAAGGTCTAGACATGCATGTGGCTGCATTGGTGAGTGTTACGTTTGATCAGTCTATTTATGGCCATTGTTCCTAAATAAACACGATCTATGCATTATCTGATGATTGATGAAATAGATTAACGATGCTGTTGGGACGTTGGCTGGAGCAAGATACTATGATGAAGATGTTGTCGCGGGTGTGATATTTGGTACTGGCACAAATGCCGCATATGTTGAGAAGGCAAATGCCATTCCAAAATGGGAAGGCGAGTTGCCCAGTTCAGGGGATATGGTAAGGTGGTCATGCTTTTTATAGCACGCCTTTTCGCTCTCCTATGTATGGAGTTCTCTGGCTTAATCTCTCTCCTCCCTCTCCTCCCCCTGAGCTGGCCGCCACCCGACGCCGGCGACCACCGTGACGACCGTGTGCGACCGAGCCACCGGCCCACCGCGCTGGCCGCTGTGGTAGTGCACGGCCGTTGCGGTGATCCCCTGTGGCGGTGCACGCGTATGGAGAAGCCGGAGAACTCCATACATGTTCCCATACGCGTGCAGAAACGGTTTTCTGTACTTTTTATTTAAACCATAGCAGTCCTGACTCCTGTGAGGACATATATGTTGGTTTATGATGGACAATTTTACTGCATTTCTAAATAATTTCTTTAGTGCTTTTGATGCATTTCAGGTCATTAATATGGAATGGGGCAACTTCTATTCACCCCATCTTCCAGTCACTGAGTATGATGATGCATTAGATAAGGAAAGCTTAAATCCAGGAGAGCAGGCAAGTTTCCCCATTAAAATGAGTAATATATGCCTGTTCATATTGTTGATTTACTCACACAATTTTGGTTTCTTGCAGATATATGAGAAGTTAACCTCAGGAATGTATTTAGGTGAAATTGTCAGAAGGGTCATGCTTAAAATATCTGCAATTTTCGGAGATATCGACCACACTAAACTCAAAACTCATTTCCTCCTGCGGTATGTAGTATTTGCTTCGTTTTTTGCCGTTCACACTCTGGTGTAAATGTGATAGAGTATGGCAAGGTTAGCTAGATCAGGAATTCTGGATCTTAAAAGTATATGTATGTTCCTAGTGATACTCAGCACACTGTTTCACTTATTATAAAAAAACTACCAGATTGAAAGCTTGTTCTGTGCTAATATATCGAGGTATATGTGGCGTACAGGACCCCTCATATTTCTGCAATGCACCATGATGGAACTCCTGATCTGAAGATTGTAGCTGAAAAACTGAAAGAAAACCTGGAGGTATGATGAACTTGCTACCATTATACTAGAGTCCTGTATTCATATTTACCCTTGTTTTATCCCTGCATGTACACAACAAAGTGATATGATATGCATATATATACCTGCAGATTACAGGGACATCATTGGAGGCGAGAAAAATGGTCGTCGAAATCTGCGACATTGTGGCAAGAAGGGCGGCCCGGTTGGCTGCTGCAGGGGTTGCAGGAATCCTGAAGAAGCTTGGCAGAGAGGGCTCGGTCCACAAACAGCGGTCGGTCATCGCCATTGATGGTGGATTGTTCGAACACTACACCAAATTCCGAGAATGTTTGGAAAGCACAGTGGGTGAGCTGCTAGGCGAGGGGGCGTTGAGGTCAGTAGCCATCAAGCACGTAGATGACGGTTCAGGGATAGGGGCTGCTCTGATTGCTGCTTCTCAATCTCACTGCAAAAATGTCAAATAAGAGCTGGCAAAAGCACTTGCCATACACGCAGAAGAGAGGCCTACGAAGTAGCTAAAAATTTGTCCCCTTTGCTCGGTTGAATGAAATTAAACCTAGTTTTCCGGCATGTACAGCTCCATCATGCTGGAGCTGGAAGCATTATGTAACCAAAACGAGATTTGAAGGCTTCAGCTTGCATGGTTCAAATAAAAGGGGAATTGCAGAGGTCTCATAAACCTCCGATCGATGTTTTCTACACCATTGTTAGACAGTTGCTTTGGGTTGCAGAGGTCTCATAAACATGCACCCACAACATTGGCTCCCGCTATTTTGCCATTTCAGTCATTTTGAAGCCATTTTCAGATTATTAGGGACCGGAAATGACTACGATGCCCTCTTGAGCCACTACCCTGCACCAAGTTGGCCTGACCCAACCAGGTCGCCCAGCCCGACTCTCCCGTAGCCATTTCTCTCCCCCAATGGTCTCTCTCCCTCCGGCCGCCGTCGCTCTGCCGATCTCCTCTCCCGCCGCAGCAGTAGGTCGGAAGCCGGAAGCCTCGGGTTTGGGAAGAAAAAAGAAAGCGAGGAGCAGTTCAGGGTCGTGCGATCCGATCCGGATCGCATGCAGTTCCAATAGTAACTGTACGGCGTGCAGTTTCACCAAGAAACAAACGGGAGCGCAGGCAGCTGTTTTGTTCTGGGCCGCATGGGCTGCGCCTCAGCTAGCCAGTGACGCGGGCTGCCTCAGGAAGCAACGACGCTCGGAGTTTGTAGCAGAGCACGGTCTCACGTGACGTGAAGTAAAAAAGACTAATCACAATCAGGATTTTTTTTTATAAGATGCACAAAAATACTCCGAAATAGCTAAAATGGATTACTGAATATATATAAGATCTTTTAGCACAAATATAAAGTTCACATATGCACTAATTTGACCATAAGACAAATATAAAGTTCACAGATCTTTTAGCACAAAAATACATAAGGTTTACAGTCAACCGGCAATTATATTAATACAAAACGCAGACGACAATCAACGATGGCATGCCAATATTTGATCATCTAATTAAGAAATGATCATTATAATTGGATTCATCCTGCATGAAATGAGATAACATTTTGATTAGTATTATGAAAAAAATAAGGAAGAATAGAAAGATAAAGTGTAGAATAGTAATTACCGTTAACAAATGCATATAGCTAACACGATATTCATCATCTTGAAACCAATTGGGAGTAGCTTCCACCGATTGTTGGGGACGTGCGTTTTCTTTATTTCCCTCTCCCTATAATTTACAATTTGGTTCTTAAATCTATAATACATTGAGATTGTGTTGGGAACATATACATATAAAGAAAACATACATTTGTATTGGAGCTACCAGGAAATTCACCGTCTTGAAACCAATTAGGACTAGCTTCCACCGATTCTTGGGGATGTGAGTTATCTTTATTTCTCTCTCCCTATAATTGCCGATTTGGTTCTTAAATCTATAACACATTGAGATTCTGTTAAGAACATATACATATATAGAAAACATACCTTTATATTGGATTTTTTGGGTTGTTTCTTTTTGGGGTTGCATTTTTTAACCCAGCTTATTGTTCTCTTCAAGGTCCTCTTTTTGACATCTCTTTTCTTTAAACCAACAGTTTATAACATAGAAGGTGATATCTGAGAGTTGTCTTTACCTTCATACTCATTAGCATCTTCATCTGTACATTCCTTTATTTTTGCCTCCACTTCTCTCGCCAAGTTGTCATATGCATTATCTAGTAGCATTACACAAGCTGGACAAAATATGATGTACTATTCATAGTGATCCTTCTATAGCGTGACGGTATAAAAATATAATGTGACAATTCTTAGGTAGTTAATTAAATATAGTGTCGGAGATAAAATCACGGTCCATTGCCATGGCCCACTCTCTGACGGCCCAACCAAACAGCCTACTAGGGCCTAGTTCCCTAGAAGGTTCTATCAGGCCCATGTGCATCCTGCCGAACAACTTTCTGGCTGGCACGGTGCGTAATGGCTTAGAACTCGTGTTTGAATCCGACTCGAACAAGAGTTCTGCACGGCTACGTGAAAACCCGGACGTTGGTTTCCCGGATTGGAGTAGACGTCGTGATCCCCAAGAATTGGCGTTTACCTTATCTACCTCGAGATGTATTTGGCATGTTACGAGTTCGTTACGATCTCGTGGTTAGCCCGGCCCGATTATCCCTTGGTAGGTCGGTTTGCTCAGCACTATATAAACAAGGCCTCTATGGCGTGTAGAGGGCCCCTGACCATTGCATCGAGACTTAGCGCATCGTTGCGTACTGCTTTCTTGTACACCCATAATCTCGCCGAGACCCGTTTGCCTCGTTGAGCCTCTCCTTGTAATTCTCTTTGATATAAAGAAAGGCTGGACGTAGGGCTATTATCTCCCTGAGAGGCCTGAACCAGGATAAAAACCCTGTGTCTCCTTGTCTGTCGTTGATTACTGTTCGTCTTGCTCGGCAAGTCTTCTATCTCCCTTTCTCAAGAACCTTAGTTGACTTGGATCCGATATCCCAACCGCGACATATAGTGCATGATCCATCTATTTCTGGCATGAAACAATTAAAAGATTTTTTGAATAATGACAATTATCTGTTGATTAAGAAACTTTGCATGTATATGAGAAGAGATTTTAACATACTTCTGTTCTATTGGATCGCCATTCTTGTTGATGTCGATCTCATCCGTGCTACCTTCCATCGCCGCCGGGGATTCCATCATTGAAGCAGCCTGTAAGCACATAGCGTTCATCAACAATCCATGTTAGTCTCTGATGCATAGTCATAGATGGCCTCTAATTACACAATCAAAGACTCCAAAACGGTATCAAAGCATGAGAAGAAACCAATGCAAGAGGGGAAAAAGGAAGAAATGTTGAACTACCTCGGCTGCAGATCGCTTCCTGTCTTCAAGAGCAGATCCAGATCAACCTAGAGTAGCCATCGACGAGGACTCCATCAGCCAACAATGGAATTGGCGCGATGGAAGCTTAGAGTTCCCGCACTTGCGTATGTGATTTCCCGCCGGTCCATACGTGTACACGCCCTCACTTGATGGCCACCGCGGGCTGCAAATATTGGCTTTCAGGCCATCGCGAGCTCACTGGAAGACGTGCGGGCTAGCTGCGAGCTATCAAGCCTGGCCCATGAAGCCGGCGTCCAACTGCGAACCAGAAGAAGGCACACGCGTGGGTAGCTGGCCTACGCTCGCTGCGTTTGTGTGCAAACTATACGCATACAGTTAGTACTAGAACTGCACCTGATCCGGATCGCGTGCCATCGCGCGCGGAGCATTCAGTAAATTAGAAAACACGGAGCAGTTGTTAGAAAATATTGAGGAGTTGTTATTCACAGCCCAATTAGCCCATCTTTAAGGCCATACGTGCACAGCCCAAAGCCCAAAAACCATCGGGTAATCTAAATCCCTAGAAAACTATGATGACACTTCTGGGCCTTCACCACATTTCTAGCCCGGCCCACCAAGGCAGCATGTAACGAGGGAGAGGGAGGCAGGGGAGATCGATCCCAGGCTTTGGCAACCGCCGCCTCTACTCCCTCCTGCCCTCCTGCCTCACACAGCGCTAGTCACCGCCACTTCTCCCTTGGCTTGGCCGACGCCCAGGTACAGCAAGTCGCCGTCTCCCCAACCCGTCGTGTCCTCATCAGCCGCTGGCCCGCTGACGCCTCCTACCAGCCGGCGTCGTCGTTGCCACCCCACCATCACCGTTGGCCTTGCTGCTGCAGGGCATAGATGGCTTGGGCAGCAATGGCGGTGGGAAGGGAAGGCCAAAGGAGGAGAAGAGGAAGGAGAAGGAAGGGGTAAGCCAAAGGTAGGAGAAAGGGAAGAAGAGCAAGGGGAGAGAGAATTAGGGTTTCACCCAAATCCATGGGAATGGTTGCAAATTGAGGTAATCTTATATGATTTGTCCTCTAATATGATGAGTATGGTGGGATTTGGGATAAATTGCAAGCCCTAAGATTGGAAATTGTAGGATTGGTTGGCAATCTGTATATGTAGTAGCTTGCGAGTTAAATTCGTGATATTTATGTACAGAATCTGAGCACGGCCTTATGGAAAGAATTGTAAGCTATGTTTCTAGCTTTCCATAGAGTCCAAGAACGCGTAATTTGGACAAGTGGTTTAGGAGATATGATGTTTTTCGTGCTGCTGTCCTGTTTTGACTGTAGCTGGAATTTCTACTGCAGTAATAGAAATTGGTGTAGCTAACTATTCATCTAGATAACAATTGAGAAAGATAAGTATTTTGAGAATCAAAGAGTTGAACTTAGGTGTTTTAGAAAATACCTAGAGAATAATTGGTTAAGGCTTAATATTATTTGATGTTAAGTAATCCATGAATCGGTAACCTAGATGAAATATGATATGGAAAGAGTTAGGACTAAATGGTTAGTGTCTGACCTTTCTTGATGCTTGGTGGTGTTGCAATATGGTTATGATTGTGGTATGTTGCACGTGTAGGTTATACCTCGAGACTAGCATCAACGTATTAGCCTTTCAACTCCGGTAAAAGTGCAAGTATATGTTAAACAAATATTGGTTGGATAATATATGGCTAAATGGTTTATTGCTCTATGCTTGTCCTTGTGATATGGATGGAGATTTGGTTTTTGTAGCTATGTGATGTGAACTGTTTATTTATATTATTTGCATTACTCAAGAATGAAGGTTTGTGGTAAGTGGAATATAGAGGAGATTTTGCATCATGTGCATATGAGCCAAGTCGGTGAAAAAGTCACTTTTGATTAGTCCGATGACGTCGGTGAGAAAGTCAAAAGTGACTAGTCCGGAGTGCTCTGAAGTCCTACTTGGTAGGCACTCCACGGGAGTGGAGTAATTGGTCCTCGCCTGAAAAGGACGGGCAAGGTGTGGCATCGACGGGTGCGCACCTAGCTATATCGATATGAGCTCACAGTACAGACGCATGTGCATTGCATTGCATCGAATGGATGAGAAGTGATCTGTTTGGAGTATTTGTACTAACAGTTGTTTATGTTTCTGAGAATGAAGGGTCTGAATTTATGGAAGTGATTTCGTTGCTCTTGCATTTTGATTTCCCTAGTTTATACATATACTTTGCTGAGTATTGTTGAATACTCACCCTTACTTTTTATTTGGTTTTTAGGTAAACAGATGGCATCAACATAAATGGGACTTTGGGAAGTAACACATTGAGCACTCACTATCTCTCACATTGGAACTAGTGTATCTAGCCTTCCTATAATATATATTCATTTGTTGAGCGTCTTGCGTAATTAAAAGTTACGGTTTATTCTGTATTTCCTTTTATGGCTAGTGGTTGATTGGAAATGGTTATATAGTCTCTTGATATAAATTGCCTGTCGTGGATGTTCATATAAATAAAGAAAATGTTGTCGAAATTTTATAGTATTTTTTTAGAGAGTTAGTAGCATTCTGGGTTCTCGAGGAACCGGGGTGTTACAAAAACATCATGTCTTTTGGATTGGTGGATTTGTTTCCATAGTTCAAAGTGCATGCTTCAGGTCGACATTTCACTTGTTCTATTAGTTCAATGTGCATGTTCCATTTTTAATCCACTCATACTCATCGTTGTTTCTCCTCCACACATCTCTCCCTTGATCCACCTCCTATTCGACGAGTTAGGTGGCCGGATTTGAGACCACAACATAGCTCACCATAATTTTTGTCCCTTAACATCACACCAGTATGTATGGAACATTGAAATTTTGCTTGTTGAAACTTAGTTTTTTATTTTCGTGCAACATCTAACTTTGTATGAGGTGGATAATTTACAGCTGGATATGATGTTTTACATTATTTTTTGGCATGTTTCTTTAGTTATTTCGATATGTTTGAGCGTTTTATTCATATGTTTCAATAAATTTTTTAGTATGTTCCAACAGTCATGATTATGCTTCAGTATGTTCTATGAAACACATATCGTGTGTTGAAACAAGTTATTTATGTTTGAAACAAGCATTCAATTTTCCCTCAAATAAGACAGCCGTGCCATAGTAGGATCCAATTTTTCCAATGAATGTACTGAGAACAAATGGTCTTCGTTGTTTTCTACGACATGTTCAAAGTGGCTTTAATTTATTTGGTTAGAAAAATAAATTTAGTTTTTTAAATTTATTTTAAAATTATAAAGTTGTCTCTAAAAGATCTTAAAAATAATAAAAGAAGCGGGTAGCCACAGGAAGCATATTTAACAACACCAAAATTCCAACAAAAAATCAGCCACTCTTAGTTTAACTACTAAGTACATGCTCCTAAAAACATTGTTTTTAGAGAGCTTTTTAAGGTAGTCTCAAAATTAAGATTCATTTCGTTTGACTTTTTTAAAGCATGACTCTATCTTCAGAACAGGAAAAAAGGACTCAAAAAAAAAAATCAAAACATATGTCTTTTCAAAACGTAGATAAGCCGTTAAACTGTTAAGCCGTTAAGCTGAAAAGAACAGAGCCTTAGTCTTTCGCTCTAGACTTTGTTGGTATTTTGTAGAATACCTGAAGAACTACTTTATTGGAAGCCAGTTTCATCAAGTTTTGTGCGAGACATGTTCTCCAGCATCTCAGAGTACTTTTCTAACGGATTTTGTAGTTCAAAATAAAATTGGGCATGAATTTCGGCGTTCTTTTCTGCAATTTGGGAAAAACCGAAATTATAAAGTTTGGACCTATCAAGCAGAACGTGCCAAAGAACCTCAGCCAAAAGGCAAGCAGCCAAGCACGCAAGCTGACGAACACAGCTAATTAGATAGATATACACCAAAAATTACATGACATCACCAAGGCCCAGATTAATTAACACCTCGCCTAGCTAGCACTATTGCTGTAGTAACCCGTACAAGGCGACCCTAATACGGTCTAGAACTAGTTAGTACTATTTCTTTCACATGTAGCAGCAAGAAAATCAGTACAAAAGACATCAAAAAGGCAGAGCCTAATCAAGCTAAGCCTCTGCTTGCTTTGCGTCACTCCACTTGGTAATTTACTGAACTTAGTTTGCTTACGAGCACAGCACACGGCACAGTGTTCAGCATCCAGCGGTGGCTCTCTTCCTGCTCCCGGCCGTCAGCTACGAGGAAGACGAGATCAATTCAGCTCAAATCGCTCAAAGATCAGTGTGTAATTAAGTGTGGGTGTATGCGCCGCCGCCGACTCACCGACGTCGCCGGAAGGTCGGAGCTCTTGAGCACGCGCAGCCTCCTCGCGGTGGCGATGAACATGCTGCAGGGAGAGGCGATCAGGTTGGCGTGTGTATTTCCGGGAGTTGTTGTTCGATCGATCTAGCTTACCCCCATGGGACGTCGCCGACGAGCATCCTGTCGCCCTCATCGTCCTCGTAGACCAGCGTGTACTCGCCGCCGCCGTCCAAGACGCCGGCGGTCAGGGCCTCGCCGCCGGCCGCCGCACCAGGGTCCCTGCTCTGAGCTGCACGCGAGTTTGCATCAGACGGCGCCGCATGGCAGCGATGTTGCTGCATGCGTAGATGCGTACCGGCGAGGAGGCCGCGGAAGAGCTCGTCGACGGCCGCGGAGAGCTCGGCATATCCGCCGTAGGCCTTGAGGTCGACCTTCCTCCCGATCGGGACGCCGTCCATGTTGATCTTGACGAACAGGCCCTTCTCGCCGCCGGCCTTCGCCGCCACCGCCTTGCTCCTGCCGTCCTGCGCCGTCTGGGGCGGCGGCTTGGCTGAGGAGGGGGAAGCGAGGTTCCTCCGGAACGACCTCACCGGTGGCCACCCCACCACCGGAGCGGCTGCTGGCCTGGCCGATGATTGCAGCACACACAGAGAACGGCAAAATTGTAACTTTTTCCCCTTCTGATCAAGAAACAGAGAGACTCGGCACTGGTTCAGAATAATCGCCACCTACCTTGCCTTGGAGCCATTGCTGCTTCCTTTCTCCTGGACACCTGCATCCTCTCCATCAAAACCTGAGACCACGAAGACGAAACAAAAAAATATCAAAACTTGGAGCATTTTTACAAGAAAAGAATGAATAATTTTGGAGAGTGGAGAATCTGTAGAGCAAGAGCAAGAACAAGAAATCTATGTTGGCGATCAATTAACCTGCTTGGCCTGACGGCTTGGAGAAGTAGGCGGGGAGGCCAAGGCTGAGCTCGAGGCCGCTCTCCCCTGCCGCCGCTTCTCTGAACCCGCTCCACGCCATTAGCGAGCTCCACAGGATATCTCTCTCTCTCTCTCTCTCTCTCTCTCTCTCTTCGACTGTGGTGTGCAGAGCCCAAGAGGAATGCAGGAGTAGCGGCTGGGGTGGAAGGGAATATATAGGCGAAGAAGACAACAAGGCAGGAGGAGACAAAGCAGGTGCTGCTGCTGCTGCACGCGGTGCCCGAGGAGGAGCCTAGCGCCAGCAGCCAGAGAGACCAAAAGGCGGCAAGGATTTGCGACTACTAGCGCTCCGAGCCTCGCGTTCAAAGCAAGCAAGCAACCGCGCTGCAGCCTGCAGGCTAGGGCGCAGTCGCAACGCAGAGCAGACACACACAACAAGCACCAGCGCTGCTGCTACCCTTCTCTCTCCCTCTAGGCTAAGACAAGAGCTGGGAAAAGGCAGGGAGGGAGCCGAGGGCCGGAGCAGAGGCGAGCAGCCGCCAGGAAGGGAAATGAGAGCATCTACCGGAGCAGGTACTCCCCAGAGGAGGCATGCAGCTGAGCTGAGCTAGGCCAGCAAGCAACGGCTGCCTACTGCCTCCCACTCTCTCTCTCTCTCTCTTCTCTGAGCCAAGAAGAGAGTCCGGGTGTGTGTTTCGGTGCTCCTCTTGCCCCTTATAAACGGGAGCAGTAGTGGTGATTCTTTTCTGTTTAGAACAGCGCTCATATTCTATTATTCTTTTTGGTATGGACTGCTGCATGAGGCCGGATTCCTTCTGGGGCACAAACATATCTTGATACTCCAACCTGATTTGTTAGATAATAAGTTTATTCCATGTTTTTTTTGATAGCGCTCTTAAAAGAATTCAGCATACACGTCTAAGAAATTCTTGCAAGAGGGAAATGGTATTATTGGCAGCAACTCCACTATATGAAGATAACATAACAGAACTTTGTTCATGTTATCTTTCCCCTCCAATGAACGGCTGAGCTACTGCTGCCCTTTTAAAAAGAAAAGAAAAGTAAAAATAAAAAAGGCTTATTTTGGATCAATGTCACCACAATTTTGTTAGGGATACATCACCAGAAGTTACTAGCACAAAAGCAAGCAATGACTAGCTTGCTTATCCCAGGACACCGAGTAAACTGAGGAATTGCCATAGTTCTCCGTTAATGGGATTGTAGTGGGCGGTGGGCCCTGTTTGATTAGTAGATTCAATCCGTGAAAACGACCAAAATGCCGGTGTTGGATAAAAGTGTGCGAGAGGATTGGATAAGATAAGCTCAGCATTTTGGCCATTACTATAACGTCTTCCTTTTCTTAATGTTATAACGAACTATTTTTTTCACATGTGCGGCTAGATTTTTTTCAAAAAATAAAAGATCTCTTATGGATGTAAGGTTGAATATATATCATGCCTAATGAGACGGATAACTGGTGTACGCACTTTTCAATTTCATACCATAAAACGAGTGAGATAGCCCGCACGTTTGCGCGTTAGATTTGTGTCAGTATATAGAGTTTATCTCTAACTCATGATCTTTTTTTAGGTAATTTCCAACCAAAATCTATTTCTAATATATATTTTTTTAGGTAATTTCTAACTCATAATCTATCTCTGATATATAAGATCAGATTTAGAGTTGATCTCTAATATAATGGGGAAGATATGTAAGATCATGCATGGAAGAATCAGAGAACGTCGTGATTCTTTGGGTGGATCGATGAGCACGACCAGGGGACCTTGTTCGACGCAACCTGAGATTACTTTGCCACGTCCAGCTTCAACACGAACTTGATCACGTGCCAGTGCCTGACACATCCGATGCACCTGTCGCTAATGGCAGTCTCGAACTTCACCAACTTCACTGTCACGGTGGCCTTCAGCACGTTCGTCGCCAACTGCTTCTTCAGATGCTTTCGGACCAGCGCCGGCGCGGGTTTGCTCCGCGCGTGCGAGAGCCAAAATAGCATATCACCGATTAGGGCATCTCCAATGGTAGAGTCAGCAACTGGTTATAAGAGCATCTACATAAGCACTAGAGATAGCATTCACAATGGGTTGTCTATAAGGCTGGTTATAAGAATAATTAATGCTTGCAAGGGACAAATGATCAGTACAGTTCAACAAAATTGTGGTTGATTTGTGGCTGTTGTCCCTAGCATAATACGTAAGTTGTGCGTCACATTTTATGCATAATACCACATTGAAAAAACATAATACACATCACAGCTTGTGCATCAAGCCATAATAATAGAGAAACAGTACATGAACATGACAGTCAATGAACAAATTGTGCATCAAGCCCCAAATGAAGATTAAGTCCATAATAATAGAGATAAACAGCCCATAAACATAACAGTCCAACATAGACAATAACAGTGCATGAACATAACAGTCCAACATAGACAATTACAGTCCATGAACACAACGGTCCAACATAAACAACATAGAGGTTAATAGTCCACCAACATAAAAATCAAACAACAGTCTTAGAAACTCCCTCTAGTTTCCAAATAATAGACGTTTTAGGCAACGTTTAGCGTACCAAGACGTGTTTACTACCCCTTATTAATATGCGGTAGCTTCTTCTAGTCACAACTTGCATGCAGTGCGATTGGTTAGAGCCCTCCTTTTGCATTCAATAGGTCTAGGGTTCGAGCCTTGCTTGCAACATTTTTTTTCCTTTTTCTTGCATGGCGCCCACTGGTTGGCTGGTTGGGACTACAGGGCTTCGCTTTGTATTAAGTGCCTGGTTAAACGTCTACTAATTTTGCACTTCATGCAAAAAGCTTAAACGTCTATTATTCCTATACCGGAGGGAGTATGACATTTTGATGCTACAAGCAAAAGTGTGATGATTCAAAGCATCAAGCCCCAAATGAAGATACAGCTAGTAAAAGTCCAAAGCATCGACGACAAACTTCGGTAACTGCCCTTCACACAGACAACCAACTTCGATAACAACCCTTCACATGGAAGACCAACTTCGGTACCTAGAGAAAGAAATAGAGTGAAACAATTAGAACAATATGGATATGTAAATGATCCGCCATATAAATAGAAAAATTGTTAGGTTACAAAACTAACCTTACATTATTTAGAGATTAAAAACAACGGCTAATTATTATTTTTGTTGGCAAACCGATTCCAAATATGAGCAACTAAGTCTTTCTTGAGTTTGGTACAAGTTGAGCGATCACGAATAGCAGCATTCCTACGTAGCACAACGGTAAAACATGTGTTACCATTTGTGCCTTTTTTACTTTAGGTGGAAGAACAATCGCAGTCCCTGCATCATCGTTCAAATCAATAGAGTATTTGTCCATATCACCCTCATCTTGCAGTATCATATTATGGAGAATTACACAAGCCTTCATGATTTTCGCAATAAGCTTTCGACTCCACACTCGTGCTGGACAACGCACGATATTGAAGCGTGCTTGTAGTACCCCAAAAGCACGCTCAACATCTTTCCTCACCCCTTCTTGAACATTTGCGAACAACTTGTGCTCTTCTAATTCAGGTTGTGGTATGGTTTTCACGAAGGCAGCCCATTCCGGGTAAATGCCATCGGCAAGATAGTAACTGTATCATACTGATTTTCGTTGACGAAGAAAAAACTCGAGGAGCTTCACCCTTTATCGCCTCAACAAATAATGGGGACTGGTTGAGCACATTGATGTCGTTGTTGGACCCGGCAATACCAAAAAATTCATGCCAAATGTGAAGATCATGTGAAGCTACTGCTTCAAGGATAATGGTTGAAACTCCATAGTCACCACAAGTGAATTGACCCTTCCATGAAGTTGGACAATTTCCCATCGCCAATGCATGCAGTCAACACTCCCAAGCATATCAGGAAATCTATGGGACTCTCCAACTTGAACCAAATGTGCGACATCTTCGGTGTTTGGCTTCCCTTCTCCTATGTTTAGGTGTTGTGACACTGTAGACAACAAGTACGTCACTCCTGTACTTCTCATTCTTCTTGCAATTCCCATTAATCAGATCATTGGAGTTGTTCAACCATGCGCTCACCTTCATTCAGCAAACAAGAGTAGTAACGAATTGAGACTTCTTACACATAATTAGACTAGTTACTAATTGAAATATATTTTACTTACCAATCGCAAGTCCTCCTCTACCGTCCATGGCAGGCGCTTCGTAGTCCTAACATTGTCAACATCAGCTATGTCGACGGTCGATTTTGATCTCGATACCGACAAATTGTCTTTGGAAACTGATGGCCATGGTGTCGAGGACAAACCATTTTGCATTAAGTTTACAAAACCTGCAGGAGGATGATTGCATAGGCATGAGCACAAGCATGATAAAAAAATGTAGAAAATAGTTGCCAAACTTACACGTCAGAGAACCCTGATGCAGGCATGTAGCCATCGCCTGAGTCATTGTTGGTGGAGGTGCAGACCACCAACCTGGGGGTATTGGCATCGGTCCACCCATAACCGGCGGTGGAGCAACCTCCCTCTTAGACTGGGAGCTCATCAATTCTCGCTTTCTTCGAAGTTGGTCGTCCGCCGGAGGAGGGGACATGAGAGGCGCTGGGATTTGAGGGTAGTGGTGGGAATTGAGGAAGGTGGCAGCTGGTAACGACACGATTTGGGGAGGATGGCAACAAGGATTTGAGGGGGGGAGGTATCCGTGGCGTTCGAGGAGGGAGGTGACGGGATTTGAGGGAGGGCGGCAGTGGTGTTTCACAGAGGAAGGTGGTGGACAGCGCCGGGGTTTCAGGTGGACGGAGGCAGGTTTCAGGGAGGGAGACGGCCTTGGCGTCCAAGGAGGGAGGCGTCGGGTGGAGGCGGGTGGCGAAGGGCGGCGTTGGGTGGCAGCGGCCCGGATCTGATGAGACGGAAAAGACACGGATCTGACGAGGCGCGCGATGAGGGAAAACTGGCGCGGGGGAAGGAGGAAATGGCATGGTGGAAAGAGGAAGCTGGGGAAATTTCCCCTGATTTTGCGCGGTACACAACCGATCCGCCGTAGCGTCGGTGCCGACGCTAGGAAGGCGCTTAGCCAGCGCTTGCCGAGTGAGAATCTGTACGAGACCGACACTACATTAAGCGTCGGCTCTCTTCTCTCTTTTCACTCTCTCTCTCTCCACATAGGATTAATGCTGATGTTGGCACTCTTATAGCCAGCTGATGTGGCTCCATTGGAGATGCCCATATAGATAGAATCCTCCTCTTTGTGTGCGAGCCGATCTATAAAGTCATGTGTTAAGTTTTTTACTTGATGCTTTTATAAAGGGCGTATGGCAGGAGATAAGCACGCGAATAGATAAAAAATAAGATTGGTTAGTTCTAATACAATTGGATAATTATTCATTTAATTAGTTTGTTATAGAGATTATTTATTTATCTTTTGGTTTTGCTGTTTGTCAGACAACTGTTTTTTAAATAAGTCTTAGTCGATTTTTCACATAGCTGGATTCTACCGTTAGATCTTTTATATATGCTACAAAGACGTTTAATCAACGGTCTAGAAAATCGACTGAGAAATAAATAACTCTCAGATGCCTGATGATAAGGCAGTCCCACTTTGTCTTTTTATTTGATTTGGTGGACGAAAATCGAACGGTTATATGATTTGGTGCATATTGATAGGATGGTGGAGGATTTTCAGACAACGTGGTGCATTGTGGTGTCTTTGTTATCCTCTACTTTAATTTAATAGTATAATTGATTTGATCATTTTTATTATGGTCAATGTTTAGTCTTTTTTTAGGACTTTTCCTATTTTTTAATTTCATGTTACTATTATTTATTTTTATTGTAGTTCATATAAAATCTTTTTCTAGTTTTATGGTTGCCATGGATTTCTTTTTCTACTATTTTTTATTTTGAATCTGTGCTACATTTATATTTTGCTACAATTGATATTTATTCTTTATTTTAATATATGAATTGTTAGTGTAGTTCCATTGTAATATACGATGGAGGTCTTTTCTTTTGCTAGATTTACTTGTGAATTTTTCTGATTAATGTAGTGACTTCACTTGCCCTAGGATATCGGTAAGATATCTGATTCGGTTGGTTGACAATGAAGATTGATTTCACAACAAGCTATGTGCAAGTCAAAATAGGTCTTATACTAATGGAGGCATTAATTTGGTAGTCATGAATAGAGATAAGAAAAGAAGTTGCATTGTGATCTCCAAAGATCGCAAATACTAAAAAGGTTAGGATTCAAAAGAGTAAAAAAGAAACATTTATGGAGGAATACCTACCCTGTTAAAATTCTTTGAAACAAACTCCAAATCAAACAACTGTATATGATTCCACCACGGCCCCACCCCTCCCCCTTCCCTAGAATTCAAATTATGTTTTAAAAGATATCTTTGAATCAAAAACCCTAATTAAAGAAATAGACGGACTAATACATGCAAATTAAGTGATGTCATTCATCGGTTAGCTCGTTCTATACAAAATCACTTGCTTTATCTCCTTTTTAGTAGGTGTTATTTGGTTCTCGATTTACCAAGTATGACAAATGAAACTTGGAACAAAGGCAAAGCAAGCCGTTCCTTCTTTTAGAATTATCGTACGCTGCTTCATAAAGTCAAAACGCCAACAGAATGTCGACGGTATCCGTCCAAATAAAAGCTATAGATGTCCGACCATACGAAACAAATGCCCTACTAACCACACGATGGTTTACTGCCATAGGGTCTTTTTGAAACGCTATAATTTTTTCCTATTTGTAAAATCCATTTATTTCGAAAAGGAGAATGTCCAGTTAAAGGCTTAAAGCCATGAACTACTACCATCGTAAACTATATATAAACATATGCATTCTAGCCTGTAAATTATACAAAATCAGAAAACATAAATTCCTGAAGGTGGTGGTGTTGCCACATAAGTTGTATAGATATGTAAATTTTACCACATAAATGACATGTGTATTTCCATGTCAATAGTTTGCTCCCCTCTCTTCCCCCTCTCAACTCTCTCTTTGTTCCTCTCCTGATCTCCTCCACACTGCAGCGTGCGCCATCAACCTCCACTCCCTTCCATGCTAGGTAACGTCACGTGTTGGGCATGCCTCCTATGTTGGCCGCAGCTCAAGCATGATAACACCCCCTCCCCCCCCGCCCAACATACACACACGTACACACAATAGTGGCACATTTTCTAGCAGTTGGCAACGACGAGTCTCCTCCCCAAGTGGTAGCGTGTGCTCTAATTTGCTCGGGGATGACATCACTCTCGATATGCCTCGTTGTAGGATAGAGCATAGCAAAAAGAGGGTGTAAAGCATGATGCGAGGGGAGCACAACTAAGAGGAGGTAGCCATAGGCTAGTTAGAACATTCGTAGCAACAACCAACAAGCCATGCCACATGCTTGTCGCAATAGGATAGTTCCTCCCACGCGCATAAATAAGTCGAGCCCAGTGAAAGTAGCAGTAGTCAACACACTGCATAGGTAGAAGTTTAGATCCACCTCGCTTGAGCTAGAAGGAAATAGTGGGTTTAGACCTAGAGAGACTAAACAATGAAAAAAGGTTGTAGGTTTAGCTTTGCAAGACTTGTAGTTTCTGGGCGACCTAGAACAAAAATTTCAATTAAATATAAATTACTTTTTTTGAAACCATATACGGTGGTTTTGGGTACTTATTAAAAATTCGGGTGTCTGTCAGGGTTTAGGTAAAGATAAGGTTTTATGTATGTACTCACAATTGGTTTTGGGTTCATATACAAGCTAGAGCTTCGAACTTCAAGGTTGGCTAACCACGGTTGTACCTAAAAAACATCACCCACTTGATCGCGGTCTTTAATAGATTGTGATGTTGCAGACTTAACCTAAAATGTTGCCTCATGAGACAACGACAAATCATGCACCATGTTCTTATGTCCGTTGTCAAGAGGATTTGTGGCATTTCAAGTTTGCTAAAGTTCTTTGCATTGCATTGAATTAAACTGCATTCTCCATCGCTTGTGCAACTCCAAAAAATAGTTTTTAGAGTCATCTTTAAAGCATATATTATAAGATGCTCTCTTCTCCTCGTCCTCACACTATAGTAGCCAAGAGGGCCAATCCCACAACAATTTCATTTTCGACTAACGGAGTTATCCTCCTCGCCTCCATTGGCCTCTAAGCCGCTAAGAGAGGGGGGGTCACGGTCTTCGTAGAAACTTAGCGTTTTCGACATAGCTACGGTCTTCAAAACGTAGATTTGTCTAAAAATTACATTACCATTGTAATGTATTCATAAACTCTAAATTACATAATTTTTCTACGTCCGATCAGAATTATTCAAAGCACATATTCATGGGAGAGGTGGGGGGGGCACGAAGGGACGCCAGGCAGCTGCAGGCCTGCAGCTACGGCCTACGGCGTGAGGTGCGACCAGATGAGACGAGAGAGAGAGAGAGACAGAGGCTGCTCGGCGGGTCCCGGCCGGCGTGCTCGGCGCGGGCCAACGAGGCGGCGAAACGTAGCCCGTGTCTACCGTCCCTGTCGGCGTGGGGCCCACATGGCTGGCGATGGACGGGCGCGGCCACTGGGCTGCTACTTGGGTGGGTCTCCTCATCTCCTGGCTGCGCGCGTCGCCGCGACTTGACGTCGCCCACCCGACCACGCCCCAAATCTAGCGCCATCATTCCCCCCTACCACGACCGGCGGCTAGCCGCACAAACGCAGACTGCAGTGTAGGCTGGCTTAGCTGTGGGCCGAGGCCTGTGGCTCACAGGAACAAGAGGGAGATCTACTGGCCATTTTACTGCTCCCCGTTTGTTTTGTTTTTTTTTCCTCTCCCCTATGGGTCAGTCAGACCAAAAAAAATTGACGGGGAAAACATAAAGTATAGACATGCCAAAAGAAAATTTAAAGGAGCTCAAAACCTAAAATGTTTAAGAATGGGGCCAGAGGGAAGTGTAGGAGAGAGATTTCACAATAGATCCCCCATTGCCAATATGCCCTTAAATACATGGATCTTGACAATATGCAAAAAAAAATTGGTGGGCTATCCGATAATATGGCTTTTTTTCAAATTTTTGACAAAATTTTATGCAAAATAAATGTTCATTCTACCCCTGACACATCTTAGACCTGAACACCGCTCAACAAGCCTGGTTCTACCCTCAATAGTCAATTCATTTGGCTGCAGCAACCCGTAAATATATTTGAAGACTCTCTTCTCATCTTTATATTTGGAAACTGGGATGCTATTTCTATTGGACGTTTTGGAGACTCAAATCAGTCCACAACAATTAAATACTACTCCTGCTGGCAATATTCTACAACTGCTCTTTAATAATTACCAAACCACATCATTCAAGTAGGGCTGCCACTTTAGCTCGAGGTTCACAAGCAGCTCGGGATCAGAAAAGCTCGGGCTAATGCTCAGCTCGTTTGAAAACGAGCACAAGCTGAGCATGATTTCTAGTTCGCTCTGAAAATGAGCAAGAGTTGAGCCTGGTCCAGCTTGCTCGTGGCTCACTCATGGCTCGTTGGACAGACCAAACATCTCCATAACCCGATAAAATTTTTAAACCAAATACCTAACATTTCAAACATATTTTCACATCCAACTAACCTTATGTCCACACTGCCAATACATAACTCTTAACACAATCTCCCACTCATGCGCCTCCAACCAAAATCCTCTTGTACCTGGCGTCCTCTGACCTCACCTCCTCTCGACAGCGACACCTCCTAACCCCTTCCCTCCTCTCCTCTATGTCCGACAGCACCCCAAGCCTCACCCCTCCTAACAGGGGCCACCCCTGCCCCGTCCTATGTGGCGACGAAGGCGGTGACATCGCATGGGAATACGATGACGATGGCACCATGAGGCAATAACGACGACGTGACGGCAGCACCATGCAGCAAAAATAATGGTGGGACCGCCCCTAGTAGGTGTTGCGCTCAAATTTGAAATACTCATCTTTTTAGCGAACGAGCTACGAGTGACTCGTGAGCTTTTATGAGTCTGAGCTGAGCTAGCCGAGCTGACTTTCCAGCTCAGCCATTCGAGTGAGCCGAGCCAGCTCGCGAGAAAACAAGTCAAGCACAAACAAGCCTAGCTCAAGCTTGGCTCGTTTTCGTCCCTACACTGAGGGGATAGCAATACCAAATAGGGCAATAGTATGATCTAGACCAGGTACACGTAGTGAGGTTAGTTGCTTTTGGATGTGAGAGCCCATTCGATGATGGGCATGCATGGGCGCCATGTCACAAGGTAAAATGGCATCCCTGATTCCTGTGCTTAGAATAGGATTACCATAAGTGATACTTAACGCTTTGATGGGAAACTTGGAATCATGAAAGTGCTTGAAAATTTGGCTGCCGTCTTCTTCGTTTAGCACCCTGAATTCCTAGGTGACAATCACTCCATGAGAAAAATGTCCGGCCGATGGATCGAGACAAAAAGCCAAAAGGGGTGAAGAAAAGCCATCATTGGAGGCCATCAGAGGAAATTATGTGAGATTGGATGTTAATGGGGGAACCTAACGATTTGAAACTGAACGTGACTGAGACAAGACCGAAACCAATAGCTTTATATTCTTAAACAGCTATCAACAAGTTCGCAAGCAACAATTCACAATAATATAGTTAACTAAACAAGTGTGATGAATAATCATAGCTAATTACATGAATTTACATGCACACGGTGGAGAGGTGCCATACCAAGCCCTATCTATGCATGCAAAAAGAAACTGTTATTAAAAAAATATTAATTTGCCTATTTCAACCTAAACTAAGCTATCTAATTTGATATTTAAATTGTTTGTAATATGTTAAAATTAGAAGTTTCATTGCCTTCAGGCATTCAAACCAAATTAGACACTATTTCTATAACCATGAGCTATAAAAAAAATACTAGAAATTCCCACTTTAATTGGAGCAAAAAAGAAAATACCTCAGTTGTTGATTATATTGGGCCAACTTATAACAAATTTATTATTATATTAAAGCAGAGTTAAACGGAGCCATCACATTAATCCTAAAATACAAGAAAATCCCACATCAATCAAAAAGAAAAAAGAAACATCTGTGTCGCTGATTGTTGTATGTCTGAATTATAATAGACTAGATTAATTAAAATAAATAATCCATATCAATAAGAACAACAAAATAGAAATTTGAAATAAACAATAATAGAAATAACAGTTCATGCTAGATTAAAAAATAGTCTATATCAGCGACAACAAAACAATAAAAGAATTTATAATAAAAATAGAAATAAGAATCCATGTTAGATTATAAGGAAAGGTTCATATCGGCTACAATAAAAACAAAAACCACAAATTTGGAATTGAAAATAATAGGAATAAGAGTCTATGTCAAATAAAAGAATTGAGATGAATCCAGCCACGTGTTATGAATAAAAAAGAACAAAAAGATCTACATCATGGATTATTGTGGGCCTAGATTATAATATGTTATATTAGAAGAAAAATTCATATCAAGCACAGCAATAAAAACAGAAAATAGTAATAAAAACAATAGATATAATAGTCCATGCAAGATTTAAAAGAGAGTTAGTATCACCTATAACAAAACAACAATAGAAATTTATAGGAAAAGTAATAGAAATAAAAGTCCATATATTATATTAAAAGAAAGAGTTCCTATCGGCGATAATTAAAAAAATGCATAAATTTAAATTTTGAAATAATAGAATAAGATTCCATACCAAATTAAAGGATTGAGACAAATCTTGCTACGCAAATGCGCGGGACACCATGCTTGCTAATTATAGAAGAAAAGAACAAATGGAAGTTGAAAAAAAATGGAAACCCCCAATAATGATCATGCTAGTGTAGTGTGTAGACAAATAGTGGAATCTCTAGAGCATGCGGCTTCTCCATACAAGGGGCCCTACAAAAGACACTTGGGCTGTTAGATGGGCCAGTCCTTATCATAGGGGATTCGATAGTTCTGGGCACTGGGCCCACGCTCTTTCGGCTCTGGACTCCGTTCACATTCGCATACCCATATGGTCAGATGGTCAGCAACTCACCACTGATACCCGCTACAATTACATGTGGCTGACTAGTAATAATCAAAGGGCTACTTTAAACATAGTGTTTTCAGAAATAAACACTGTGAATTCATGTGTAAGTGATATTTTAACCGAATTTACAAGCGATCTAAGAACGTGGATTGACATGTGCTTAATTGACGCTACTTCCTTGGTGCCTCCGATCACAAATTTCTATGTTTGAGATGTGCGCGAGTTAAACCTTCGAAACTTAACCTTTTAATATCTTTTACAATATTTTATACTAGAAATGTAAAAGTTGCATGTATTGCCTTGAAAAAATTACTTATATATGACATTACAATTTCGTTGAATTTTATAAACAAGTCTTTATGGCAATCAAGGTTATAAATAGCCCAATATAGATTTGCGATAGCACCGCTATAACTTTTTTGGACTAAAACGATACGTCAAGGGCTAAAATTCTGCGAACACAGCTATGACTACAATAGCCGCTAAATTGGCCGCTAGGTTCATATTAAAACGATATATAGGATAGCTTCTGCAATAGCCGGCGATAGTTTTCATAATTTTTCTCAGGCCTTCGATTTAAAACCTTAATAGCAGTGAAACTAGCCGTCAAAGTTGTGACGATGAACCAAACGGATTCACCCTACCTCGATGCCTTTCTACAATGGGGAGAAAGGAGAAAGGCAAGAAAGGTTCAGAGAAACACCAATGCCATCATCACAGTCCATGGCCATATGGCATCGTCCATGGTACTGGTAGCCGGAGGAAAGAAAGCTCCCTGAGCTATGATGGCCTCTTTAGGGAATCCTTCCCTCCATGGAAGCCATGTGCACATCATGTATTGGGAACTAATCATGCGCCCTCGATCTGCTAGCGTCCACTAGACCACTACCATTGCAACTTGAGCTCGCTCTCGCCTTGCTTCCGCGATAAGGCGCGCGCTAAAGGTGGCGGCAAACTGCAAAATACGTAGTCATCTCAATCGGAGACATATCATGAATTTCAAGGGAAATGTTCGAGCTTCCTCGCACGACTCCTGACATCTCAGCCGTCAGGTAGGAAAATAAATAGAGAACTTCTCGCAATGAAACACGTGGTAAAGCATTTTTTTCGAGCAACCTAGAAAATGACAAAACCTCTGTCAATTTATTAAAAAAGAAAGAAGAATTATAACGGTTCGACACACAACACTAAGATCCATTGCAGCACGAACGTTGCCACCATGCATGCCAACTCGGCCTAAAGCCGACGAACTGGGATGCCTCCTTAGCCTAAGCCTACAACCATGTTGAAGAGGACAACCACAACACCGACACCTACCAACGACGTCCGATAAACACACACGTCCTAGGCGGGCCTCCACACAGGCGACATGACGCGATTACCACATGAGAAACTCAAGAACCCGGCATCACGAGAGAATTACCGTGACACCTTCAACAAGGAAGTGACGATAAGATTGCCGCCGCTAACTAAAACGCTTGTTCAGCAACCTCTCTCCTTTAGCAGCCGCCCCAGTCTCCAAACAGGTCAGATTGTCTCTTAAACACGAGGCGCTTTAAACCTAAATTCTTGCCACCCGTGCTCTCGGTCCAGACGTGCTGCCAACCCGGGCACACGCATGCCAAAGGCAAAGGGAGGACGAGAGGATATGATGGTTGCAGTGGCAGTTTGGTGAGCACGGAATCGTATGCATGTGGTGGCCCGGGAGAGCGGGGAGCCCGCACGTTTTTGGGTCGAGCTCGCGAGCGTTCAATGCACCACATGCCGCAATTCCTGTGGGGGCGAGGGTGTGTGGAGTGTGGATCACTCGCCGCCAATCCCAAGTGGCGCGCCGCTGCGCCGTCGACGTCTCATCCGATCCATCAGAACTCAGAAGGCATTCAGGCGCGATGTGCACTGCTGCTCTTTCACCAGCACGGAGAAAAAACTTCCGCTTTCTCGGCAGGCCAACGCCAGCCGCCAGGTTCAGACAGCGCGTGCTTTGGATGGATGGGCGCAGTACGTCATGCAGCACCTTGGCTGTGCGAAAACACTGCTAGCCTGATTCATGGAAACAACGGCAGCAGGCCTATTCGTGCGGGCGTTGATATATATAGCAGGCTCTCATGTTGTGTGTGTGTGTGGCGGGGAGCAACTTCGGTATATCCTGAAAACCATTGTAGCAGATATAGATGGACTACTGTAAGGAAGGAATCTAATTTTAGAGGGATGGATAGAGGGGACGATAATAGTGTTTTAGAGGGGAGATACAGAAGGGTTGTTGGAGTTGCTCTAAGGCAAGTGATAAATCAGATCAAACTTCGTGTCATATCGGGTTTTAAAAAAAATGGTGCTCCCATGAGTCATGTCTGAGCACTTTCTAATTCGTTTTTTTTTTCCATGCTTATATCCAAACCTAGTCAAAAAGACCAAAAATGACATTTGCATTTAATTTATTATCTTCCAGAGGGTTGAGCCTAGCTTGATTTTTTTAACCAGGACTCGATTGCAAAACCTGAGCCTAATATGATTGGTTAAGCCCGACCCATCCATGCTTAGAAAGATTGGGCCAGGTTTGGGTTAGGTTGCCCATGATCAATTCTAACAAACGACGATAGAATGGCCGAGAACACAGCTGGTGGTAACCTCTCTAAATCAATGACGAGCTCATAGCAACCAGATTTGAACGAAAAGTTGATCGAGGAGAGTGGATCCAAAGTAGAGGAAGCTCGAAGTGGCTACATCTAGGTGGGCAGAGTCCTCGGAGTGCAGCCTTGACACCCGTGACATCCTTGGGCATGAGTATGTGACGCCTACAACATGTCCCATGAAATGGCAATGGCTTAGTTTTGCTCACATCCATGCAAACCAAACATGCACATGTACCATCTGGGCTCAAGCGATTCATGCAACCAAATTCACCCTGTCTGCACTAGCTCACAAAAAGATACAGTTCTTGTTGTGTGCCATTTAAGTGAGGTTGTGGCTATATCCTACTGTATCGAATTTGGATGACAATTTTAAAATTGTATCGGTGACGTTTAAATGAACTGTTCATATTTCAGTTTTTTTAGAAAGAAATACCATTTCATCCCAAAAGCAAAATCCAAATTACGATCAGGCCCTATTAAAGCACAAAGTTACAAAAACGTCCCCAGAGGTTATGAACACTTAAAACATAGGAAGAAGCTTGTCCCTCTCCTTACGCCGACGCCATGGACAAGAGACCAAACACGACAACAACTATGGGGCCTAATCCTCAAATTGAAACCAAGGAAGGTAACGAATTGAAAGGCCAACACCAAGAGTAGCCGAGGAAGAAACAATCCGTCGCAAGCCACATAGAGGTAGATGACAGCTCACTGAAGCCAGACCTCGATGCTACCATAGCCCGCCCAACACCGAAAATCTCTTATTACCAACCCTAATACTACTATTAGAACTACGTCTATATATCCCATGCCTAGATTCGCACCTCCCCCAACCTGACAGTGATCCAGAGGTCGCCGAGACCAAGAGGGATGACAAGATCTAAGCGGAGGCGAGCTCCTTTCTACTTTTGCCCCCTTTTCTACCTGAGTGGACAAGTGGTCGAAGACTGTGTTAAAGGCCAAAATATCGACACATTTTGTTTTCTTTTTGATGTAAGACATTCTTGGCCCAAAATTTATGCTATTTGTATTAGGTCGAATACATCCATGCCTGACCGTAGTGATGTTAATTGTGGTTACATTCATAAGTAGCTTGGTCCATCTTTATTCCATTCAATATATGTATGAGGATCCGCATAGCCCTCGATTTATGATGTAGAGACCAAAACACTTTCCACTATCTATAAAAGGTTTAGTCAGGCTTTCACTGCCCTGACTGGCTCATATGAGCTAGGCTGAGACGACCAACAACCAAACATGCCTATAGAGTACATTATCTGTATTGAGGACCTCTCAAGTAGCAGCATCTTTGTGATGTGGGTATTTATGCGTGAAGGAGAGCGGTTGACGAAGTTGGACAGGGGATCAACGTAGATAGTAGAAGTTAAGGTAGAAGGAGATGGTGGTGGCAAGAGGAGAACAGAGGGCGGCGAGACAGCGAGGACACCGCTAGATGTGTGTATTGGTTGAAGGTGGCGAGGATGATGGTGGAGATGCACATAGCACGCCAAAGAAAAAGAAAAAGGGAGAGGAAGGGGGAAGGCAGAACTGCCTAGGGATCGAACGGTATCCAATAGTAGATACTCCCTCTGTTTTTTTGTTTGACGCCTTTTAATTTTGGACACGCCTTCGACCATTTGTTTTATTAAAAAATTTAGTACAAACATGCAAAAAAAAAAGTCACGTTTAATATAACTTTATTGATAAAACAAACCACAACAAAATAATGATATTTATATAGTTTTTTTGAATAAGATCATTAAAGATGTGTATAAAATTCAAAAAGTCAAAAAAATAATAACAGAGGAGTACTATGGTGCACATATATGCGTAAGTTTGTATCATTTTATCCGGAGTCCGATCCTCGTCCGGGTTTTTACTGCTGGAGCTATGTAGTTTCCTCTTGAATTGTCATGAAGTTCCTGTGTTCCTAACGAGCTCCGCGTGCGTAGTTTTGTATGCTTATTGGAATCATATTATTGTGCACGGCTTCGCGCGTGCGCCTGCAACACGATCAGTCGATTGGACAGTGGACACTTTGGTCGAATGAACTGGTGGCTTTACAGATCATCATTCCACAGCGCGCGGTGCTCATGTTGCCGGTGATGATTTTCCCATGGAAGTATTAAAGGCAACCGAATCAACCAAAATAAGTTAAATGTTAATGGCTAGACTTTGAAAGCTATGAAAAATTGTAAATGTGTGGTTTTGTTTGATTCTGAGTTTCGACAGGCTAGGATTCTTTATACTGCACAAAAGGCCTAGAACAGCCAAAATAAGCTATATCAAATGGATTTGATAATCTATTTCTTTGGAGAACTTTTTTACTTTTACGTGCTGGTATTTTAGAAAGTTTTCTATCTTATGTGAAAGCTAAGTGACTAATGATCATGTGTGGGGCTATCATCAGGAGAGCCCTCTTAACGAAACTAGGGTTTTCCAAGAGACGACGCAAGAAGGAATAAGAGGTAGCGATCCAGTCTCAATCATAGATCCGTCCGTCGTTCTCTTTGCAAAAGCATCCTCTAGAGTCGGTCAGTGGTTGAGGCGGCGACGGATCTGTGATGGGTGGAATTAGTAATAGTAGTTCTTTCAGGGTTGGAACCGAGGTCTTTCTCCCATCGGTCAGTGGTCTGTGTTGCTGCAACATCGCCACTATCAGATCACATATACTCACTAGAGGATCATCATGACCTCAAGCATTAGTCTGATCCCTATAAGGAAGACAAGCAGAGTTTTTTTTTTTATGTTTTCTGATAGATTTACATAATAATATCCATATTGAACGATGTAGATTTTTCTTTTTTCCATGATTAACGTGAGAATTTCTACTATTTTTTGATTAACGTGGTAATTTCTAGGATTTTAGGATTAACGTGGTGACTCTGTTTAACTCTGCTCTGTATAGATAGTAGATTTGTAAAAAAACCGTCTGACGCTTGGTCGGATGAAAATCATCTCTCTAGTTGCACCCGTTGTTAGTCGCTTTGATTGCTTAATCTAGTCGCGGGAACAATTCGTTGTTATCTTACCTATTTTGGGCCACAGAATGCTCGAGAAATGTTTGAATATTATCTTCTGGATTAGCTTATTTTTGTTCTTGATCAAATATTATCTTCTGGATTAGCTTATTTTTGTTCTTGGTCTTGTCGGGGAAACGGGATTGCGCCACTTTTCTAGATGCTCGTCACCTTTTACTTGTAGATTTGGATGACGGGAACCAAGGCGTAGCACTTTGCATGCCCAATGATTAAACAAATATTGGCGCCGACGTTTGCCCTACTATATAGAGTATGATTAATAATGAGTTCAACTAACCTAACGTAGTCGTGTAGACACTAGTTTGGTTTGCCGATCCCATCATTTCTTTAAAAAAAAAACACACACACACACACATCGTCGTTGGTACAAATCTGAAATCCCTATTTATTATCGTTGGTGCCTCGTAGGTCAGGAAGCGGATGAACTCGGTGCACTCTTGTGGATTAAAACTTGCTAACTGAACGACATATCAGAAAAGTTGGTGCAATGCTGAATGCAAGCAAGTTTTTTTTTTGTTTTCTCATTTTTTTGCTCTAAAAGGGAGATATATGCAACCTGTTAAAACATTTGATTCGGATTAATTTTGATAGCTTCTAGGAATGACCGGATGATCTTCGATGAACAAATTTTTTTATTGTGCGAAAGTTAATTGGACCGATCCTAACATTTTAGGTCCCGATATGAAATTAAAGCAGAATTAAAATGGAGGGGGAAAATAACACTATAAAGGATGCAAAGAGTCAAATAGGGCTCAAAATGGTATGAAAATTTAACTAAATTTAAAATATTGAGCGATTGGAACATTTTAACTTTAACAACGTGCATTCGGACTATAATCACTATAGGATATGAACCAAGGCATATTATATTGTGTCCGTGAGGGATTTGGATCGTCTGACATTGCATGATCAATATCAGAGAGTTACAGTGTTTGTTCCATTGGTGGATTCTCAACCGCTAGATCCAAATCAGATGCATGAGATTTGTTGCTACAGTGTTTTGATAGTGGGAAACGATACAGTGATTTGGTACAGTGTATTCTACTGTAGCTACAGTGCTTCTCTGCTATTCTCTCTCAGATCCAATACTGTGCAACCTGACATTGCAATGCAATGGATTTGCTTCGGTCTGTGAGGGCCATATAGTTTTGGGGCCGTGTGTATTCACTAGTCGCATAGCCCACATGAACACTGGGGCCTGTCCTACAGCCGAAATAAGCCACACCAAACAGGGGCAGGGGAGGTACACTTTCTTTTCATATAAATCCGCATCTCGCTACATTTGCTATGATGCTATCTGTCTATCTCGGCAATGTTGCTTGCCGCACTGATCGACTTGGCCACTTTGGGTGGATAGATCAGTTTCGCACATCCGGATGCAAAGAGCTGGGGATATGATTTTAGATGCTTGCCCGCATTTCGCCACTGCAACATTGTCGTTCCTGCGGCCAATCGCGTGCCGACAGGCCGACGATGATCTTGTTCTCTTCCCCCCTTCAGCTCGCGGAAGAGAAGGGATCGTTGGATGGATAGCTGTGAGCTCACAGGACGTCGCTGCCGTGATGACAGTGACGAGTGTCTGAAGCGTGTCAGCCTCCAGGTTGAGCCGAGAGGTGTTTTGCCGTGGTTCGTTGTGCTGCTCTATGGTGCTGAAATGTAGAGACAGCTCTTCTTTTCGTTCAAGATCCTTCTTACCTCGAACAAACAGTTCATGGTGCGCGAATAAAAATAAATCGAGGGTTCCGAACGAATCCATCCACATAAACAGAACATCACCTGCAGATTGACAGAGGAAGATAGGCTGATGGAAAGAACACTTTAGCTGTCAGGTATGAGGTGTTTGGCAATTGGCATTCCCTGGGGTTCAGGGTTGAGCTCCTACCTGAGGTCCTGAGCTCCACCTTTTTACTGTATACAGGACAGTAGTCAGATGACTCAGATCTAATCAGTTGTTTAGAGGATCTTCATAGAACAAATATTACCCCATGTAGCATAAAAAGTACAAATCAGCGTAAAGCCGTTATTTTGAGAGGAATGGTGGCACACAATTAATTTAGTTCACTGTTAAATTTATCTAAGGTAAGCTACACATGCCACACAAGATTATTCTCACTTCTCAGGACATACCAATTCTTTCTACTATGGGCTCATGAATCAATCATGATGCATTTACAGACTATTTACAGAGGGAAGCAAGTACGCGCCGTGGGGCCTCGAACGAACGCCGGGAGTGCAGAACTGCCCAGTTGTCAATGAGGAGGATGTCACCCTGCTGCCATGGAACGGCGACACATTCCTCTTCCAGGATTTTCCCGCATTCGTCTATGACATCGGCAGGCAAGGGCGAGCCGTCCCCAAAGGTGACAGCCTTGACTGGGTCGTTCCGAGCGTCCTTCCATCCGGTGTAGGCAGCGACCATGCTGTTGAACCAGATCTTCCTTCCTCGGCTCTCGTCCCACTTGACGGCTGGGATAGGGCCCATTATTGTTTTAACACC
Organism: Raddia guianensis; assembly: GCA_036346415.1. Classification (NCBI taxonomy): domain Eukaryota; kingdom Viridiplantae; phylum Streptophyta; class Magnoliopsida; order Poales; family Poaceae; genus Raddia; species Raddia guianensis. Next base: position 36,291,870 of record CM070534.1, read on the forward strand.
GTCGTTCGTCCATTCCAGCTTCATTCCAAGCTTTGCAGCCCTACAGAGGATGGTGGATCAAAATTGAGTGAAGGGCAGCACTATGGCTAATTCTCCATTTTAGCCGTCGTTACAAAAAAAAAACACCACTTTGGTTCAAAGAAAGGCATGAATGTATGCCTGCAATGTGCTGCACTGATGACAAGACAGAAAGGTAAGCATGGTGTTCAATATCATGTCAAAAGGACTTTGGACGAAACTGAAGTGGGTAATGATTGAAGATCATTCAAGTACCTGAAAACTGTGCGGAGCCTCCTACATTTCTTAAGACAATGATTATACCATGTTGATCTCTGGATGCAACTAGTGAAAAATTTCTAACGAACGCTCAATATTCACTGCAAGTTTTGCACATCAATGTGTCTTTTCATAAAACAATACACACAGTCTGTACAATAGGGGCATTATAAAATAAACCCATCCTTTTAGATCTCCTATACTACTCGTAGGAGTAGCTACACCATCGAAAATAACTTTATAATACAGTATACATAACTACAATTTTTGTGCAATTAAATATCAATTGTTACCATTATTTGTTGTAGCAATCGATGGTTAATTAATGTAAGAATTACAGTTACCTACGGTGTATTTTATAGTTATTTTTTATGGTGTAGCTACACCTAGGAGTAGTATAGCGGGACCGCCCATCCTTTTCTTTTATTTTTTTTGAACCACCTTCTTTTTTTTCAAATACCACCAATCTTGGAGCAGTATTCAAAACCTGATGATGCTATTAATTTCATACGAACATTTTTCTTGACATCAAACAACCAAATCACCAATTGCAACCAAGTCCACGAGCATGAGTGAAGGGCTGGTTAGTGCCAAGTACTTATATACAATTACAGGTCATTCATGCATATCTAGTAGAATATAATGATGACAGATGATTTCTGAATGCAAATGCAAACGTTCAGCACTAATAACAAAATCATCATATATTAGCAGTGTTCCAAAACAGACAAGAAAGCGTACCTTTCCTAATGTAAATGTTCAGAACTAAAAACAAAAATATAATGCGTTGGCAGCATTCCAAAAAATAAAGAAAGCAAACCTTTCCTCAGCAATGGCTTTATCTTTAGTGAGAAATGTAGATTGCCATCCACGACCGATCGGAGAAGATGGATCGTCACCTTCTCCTAAAACCCTTGTGTATATCAGTCCATACTTCTCCAATTTATCCACAAATTCTGGGAACTTTTCCTTCATCCTCTTATAAACATAATGGCTCAGCACTATTGGAGTCTCCCCACCACTCTTTGGTTCCACTTCACAGAAGAAGAACAACTTCGATGGAAATGTAGGAACCTAAAGAAAGTTGAAAGTAAACACGAGGTCAGTTCCGATCGTAAAGCTCCAAATGAGCTTCTCCAATAACATTTGAAGTTTTGTTCGGATAACACTTGATTCTAAACATGACAATAAATTAAACCAGAGTACTTTCTCAATGTTGCCTTTTCCCAAGATCAACACACAAACTCGTGGAACACAAAGAAATTCACCAAAACAAACGCACTTGTATTCTTGTACTACTCAGCTCGAGGAGATGACAGGGAAAACAACAATCTTGGAGATGCCGGGCTGCAGACTAGAGATCACAACGGACAGTAGTTTGCACCGTTCTTCTTGCTCCTCCCCTACTTCCAATTCTCCCTACTTCCAATGTGGGACCATTTCCAATACTCAAATTGCACAGTGTCTGTAGCTAATCTGTTCTAAAATTTCATCAGTGTTTGCTTAAAAAAAATTTCATCAGTGCAACGATCTGTATGGCCTGACTAGTGATGTAGTGAAGTTTAGCTAAGGACGAGCAAACATAAGTATAACAACGGTCAAATACTGCAACATCAGTGTTCAAATTATTAACCCTACACCATTGGTAAAGGGCCAAAGGCTACTATTGGCTTAATCATAATTTCATTGTCAAATGTCCTATGATTACTGTACTACTAGAGTTGTCCATTTTGATTCTCTATGAGATCCTGCCGCTTGAGCTCTGTTGTTCAGCTTGGATGATGGAGCAGAGCTAGTGGCCCTCTTAGGCCGCTGACCTGCGCCATCTCGTGGTGGAAGGGGATCTTCTGGTCTGGCGGCGACTCGTTGGCGGTGAACACCCGCCCCACCACGTTGGTCCGCGGCGCGGCGCCGCCGACGTACGGCAGCTCCTCGTACCCGAACGCCTCAACCGCGCGGTCGAAGTCCGCCGCCGCGTGCGCCGGGAACCCCCGCAGCAGCACCGCCCCGGCCTCCCGCACCAACGGCTCCAGCCGGGACCCCATCTCGGACCGCACCGCCGCCAGAAACTCCTCGAGGCTCCCGGGAGACGCGCGGCCCGGGACGAGCACCGCCGGGAAGGCGACGCCCTCCACGACCCGCTGCTGCGGGAGGCGCGCGTCCTGGAAGAAGCTCCCCGCCGCCCGCGCCATCAGGCTTGGCCGCGCGCGCGCGAGGGAGGGAGAGAACTAGAGAAGATTGCGAGGAGCCGATGAGGCTTCAGGTTGTGGATGAGCCGAGACCCGAGAATGAACGTGGACGGGTTCCGGAGCAGGATGGGAAGAAGTTTGCAGCTTGGATCGCCACGTGGGACTCGTATACGAGGGCACAAGTGCACAACACCGTTTTTCCACTATTTCTTGCTGCTCCTCTAGTTTGATAATTCCTGTCGTTTTAGACATGATCTCACATACCAAGAAAGTATTAAATATGTCGTAGTAGTAATATGGTCAAATAAATACTTGTAACTTAGTGGTTGCTCTCACTTTTTCATGAGTTGTATATCTAGGTTCGAATTTTGATGCTACACTTTATTTACATGCACACCCAACAAATGGTTTTAGGACCACGTAAAGTTCTGCTTGCAATCAATGCATCCTAGAACGACAACAATTTTTCAACTAAACACAAAACGCTCCAGCGACAGGAATTATCAAACTGGAGGGAGTATATCAAATAGAACAGAGAGATGACATGAAATAAAAGTATCGTAGAAAGAAGAAAATCGTTTCTTATTTAATAAATCATTTCTACGTTTATCTCGAAATTTTAGAATTATTACGCAGAGAAAAGATGACTTCAAAGAAAGAAGAAAATATTAACGATGAAAATAATGTTAATATACAATGTAACGAAATCACCGTTTCTTCTATAATTTCTAAGTAACATGACATCTATAGAGATATTTAGAAATTTTACATTGGAACTGCCCTGAAATCACCCATGTCGTTCCGTGAGAGTGTGAGATTAGCATGAAATGATTATGTCGAAACTAAATTGTGAACGCTCGAATAGTGCTGCCGAAAACATAAAACCAATACTTCTAGTTAAATCGAACGGGAGAATGTTTATCACATGTCTTTAAAAGTATTCAAAATTTAGTGTGTAAACATTTAAAAATATTAGTATGTATGATGATGACGTCAGTATGAAACTAGATGAAACTTTTATGAAACTAAAAAAACTTCTTAAAGCTATATAAAACTTTTTGGAAGCTATACGAAATTTTTTAAACTTCATGAAACTATCCGATAAAACTACATAAAAACACGTGATACTACACGAAAACAACCTGAAAGACTATCTGAATCTGGTGACTGATGAGCGCGGATACGGGGTTCCGATCTTCTAATGAGAGACGACGAGGATAATTCGGTAGGTGCTACAGAGACCTAAACGATCCGGCTTCCAACTCCACAGGGGAACTAGAAATCCCGGTGATCGCTAAACCACCACGACAAGTGTTATCGATCGAACCAGAGGTGCGATCGACCTGTCCATGAAGGACGGTTCTTATAGGGAATCGAAGAACGAGAAATAACACAAGATAATCAATCATAATTGCGAATATAGATTAAGGATAATGGGGTTCAGAATCCTGGTCCTGTTGGTCTAACCGACATAAGAAGAATAAGACGAAATCTTACACAACTGTGACGAAATCAACTAAACAAAAAACCAACTAAGACAAAGTACGGCGGGAACATATATAGGGCAGCAGTAGCCAGAGGAGGGGCGCCCAAACAAGTGCCCACGTGCACTCAACCCTAGTGGTACACGGGCCTTGGGCCAAAAAATACGATGATGCAGAGCCGTGAATTTTTTGTCCGTCAATCTGTTTTCGTGATTTCCGTTGACTTGGTGGAATTTGGAGGCGTGGCCGGATCCGTTGGAAAGCTTATCTCGTAAGCTTTCCGTAGAGTACTTATTTATCTCATTTGGACGTCGTATGTCATCTGGGCGTCCGTTTAAATGTGTATTGGTCTTGAATGGCCGAACCGGACTCGATAATGACTTTGACGTCCTCTCGACTTGGGCCTGGTGGTCGGGGACTTCTTGAATCTTGGGACTAACTTGCTGAACTTTCGTTGATGAATGCTTGAATGGCATGGCATGAGGATTTATACCGTCTTATCGCTTTCCTACTCCATCAGTAATTTCGTTAGGGACAGCAAGCTCGTTAGTGATGTACTCATCAGTGACCCATTGAAAACAACTTCAACTGGTCACTGTTAGCCAGTTGTTTTCTAAAAAATTACTAAACGGCTAATATAAAAGATGCATAGAACATGGAGTATACACCGTTGCTATAAATACAAATCTTATGTTGGGAGAAAAATAGAATGCCTCAATTGGTATTGCTTTGTGCGCGCATTCCGACAAACCGTACATTACCACAATGCATGTCGCACCATGTTGGCGTCATATGCACTTGACGTCCTGCAACGCTCACGTCCTGGGCATGTGGCCCCTTAGAAAATCACCAATGAAAACCAAACTTTGATCAACCTAATACTGTAACAAATAAAATAGAAGATATGGATATATGGATAAATAGAGTGGGTTGATCTAAGTTAGATGTGGGTTGATAATGCCCTACTCACTCGCATCCTTATCTGTCTATGGCTCATGTGACTTTCTCTACTAGCTTATTCCTCATGCTCTCCCTCTCTCGAGAAAATTGAGTTTCTGCCACTCGAAACAACGCTGCTCGCAAATTTGCCACTCGAAAATTGACGCTCGTAAAAATGCCACCGCAAACAATTTCCGCTCGCACATTTGCCATTTCGGAGAATTTTCATCTAATACTCGAGCCAAATACGCAACAAATACGGAGAAAATACGTGGGCCCACATGTCATCCTCTTCTTCCTCCTCCTTCCTTCCTCTCCTTTTTCTCCGGTGGCATGTTGTTGCTTAGAAGCCAAGACCGCCGCTCGTCGCTGAGCTTGCGCCGCCGCCGTCAGCCGAGCTCGGTCGTCATCCACGCCAGTCTGCCGTCGTTGTCATTGCGCTCTCGCATGCCTGGCGCATTGCCGCTGCCGAAGCTCTCGCTCACCGCCGTCGAGCTCGCCGCCACCGCCTCTGCCATGCCATGTCCACCCCGTGAGAGAGAGAGAGAGAAAATAGAGAAGAGAGAGGAAGGAGGAAGAAGAAGATGACATGTGGGCCATGTATTTTTCTGTATTTGTTGCGTACGTGGCTTGTGTATTAGGAGAAAATGCCCCGGAATGGCAAATGTGCGAGCGAAAATTGTTTGCGGTGGTATTTTTGCGAGCGTCAATTTTCGTGTGGTAAATTTGCGAGCGGCGTTGTTCGAGTGGCAAAAACTCAATTTTCTCCCCTCTCTTTCGGCTCTAAGCTGGAAGTCGGCGTCACTTCTCTTGCCTTTCTATATTTTCCGTGCACCCTCTTTCTCTTTATATTCTCCATCTCTGTATATTTCTCATTTCTATTCTTCTAACAACCTCTTTCTCTTTATATTCTCCATCTCTGTATATTTCTCATTTCTATTCTTCTAACAACCTCACTCAGCGAGCTTGATGATGGGATCTGACAAGCACAATGTGGGGTCTCGTTGAATGGAGAAGAAGACGGTCACGAGAAATCAATGTACATTCGATCCGGAGTATCACCCTGCATTGATTTATCAACTATTTGTGAAATCATTCATTCTAATTTTTAAACTCGCATCTAACACGTAACGCTTGAGCTGGAATGATGGTGAATTCGTGAAGTGCATTAGGCAGAGTAGCAAAGTTTGCGATTTGAGAGCACAGACATAAAATAAAACCCTCAGCAAATATGCCCACTAGAGGAGGCCCAGTCCAAATTAGGAGAAAGAGGTCGGCCCTGGAGTTGAATAAAATGAATTCTAGCCGCTCAGATAATGGGCCTTTTGGATCCTAGTGGGCCGTTAGATTTAGGGAAACCTAAATTGAAAACTGAAGTTTAAAAAGTTTAGTCCTAACATTACTTGACCTATTTTGATACCTTAACCTAAAAACGAGTTAACTCGACACTTGAATCATCAAAACCTAACACAAATGACCACTTGACCCAGTCAACGATAGCTTTGAGTGATCAAAGTGATTTGACATATATTATGTGTATTTTTATATAAAAAATATTTATTGCATCCAATTAAATTATATATTTGAGTTTCTTATGTTTATCTAATCTCATAGAATTTTTTCACCAACTCTGTAAAACTTTTTTAGCGTTTCTTCTATTTTGATGACTATTGGGAAAAAAATCGGTACAGTTTACATCGTTTAGCTTGTAAAAAATAATAAGTTTTAATTTAATTAATTTAAGCCGAAAAGAACAAACCTACAAGTCGTTTTGCAGTGTGCCTAATCAGTGCTTTTACTGAAGCACCATTGCTAGCTGCATATGTGGCAGCAAAGCCTCGGATATGGACCATATGGTGGAGTCAGCACTCAGCACTCAGGATTAATTCCAGTGTGTAGAATTGTAGATGCCGTGGGCAAGCGAGGCCGTGCTCTTTCCGACCAACGCCCTTCCGACCAACGCCCTTGGTCTGGGCGGAAAGAAAAAAAAACCAAGGTTAGTCACCGATGACTGATGAGCCTCATCTCTTGACCGAATCGCATGGAAGCAGCAATTAATTAAGACTGGCATTCGCAAATTGCTCAACAAGTCGATGACTAGGGCTAATTCAAGCATATACTAATACTGATACTGGTATCAATATGAACAAGAGCGCCTTTCAGCTTCAGATCCTTGGTTGGGTTGGGGGTGAGGGTGATGTACTGATGTCCCGAGACGTTGTCTTAGCGCCTTACGCCAAACCCGTTGATATATTCATGGAATTTTTAGCCTTTAGCTGCGCAGAAATTAATCTCTCAAGTAGTATGGCACAGTTCGTCGATTTCGCCTTGGGAAATTGGGCGCCCAAGCCGCCTTCGGTTTATCCCTAGAATGAAACCGTGACCCCTCCAATCAAAGCGCACAAGGCACAATGGATGGAGGTTTCTCGGCGAGACCGGAGAAAATGACGCCGATCGATGTCCACTTTCAGTCGAGCAGCATCACAGGTGCACCGGCCTTCACAATAATAAGAATGTTCTAACGTTGGAAACTTTTAAAAATAAGAAAATTACGCCGTTTTCCCCTATACCTGCAGCTATTCTCACTTAACCCTCTTAACTTTAGTTTTACTTTTTTTTCGCCCCTCTAAACTTATCTCTGTTTGCATGGTTACCCAAAACTGTTAGGGCAACGTTAATTGCTGACGTGGCGCTTACATGATCGTTAACCGTTAATGTGAATGCCACATAACAGCTGAATGATGATATGACAACCACACATGACTAGTTATTGACGAAAAATTTATAAAATTAGAAAACAGGAAAAAAATAAAAAAAATGATAAAATCGTAAAAAAACATTAAATTGATAAAAGGGTAAAAACATACAAATTCATAAAAATAGGGAAATAGGAAAAATAAAAAGATTTTAAAAATTGTCAAACATAAAAATTAGGGGGACAAAGAAAATCATAAAAAAGGAAAAATCATACAAATTCATAAAAAAAACTCAAAAACAAGAAAACTTTGAAAACTCATAAAGACTAGCAATTTTTGAGAAATCATAAAAAAGCTAAATGTAAAAAAGCATCAAAATTCTATAAAAAACTAAAAAAAGGTTATTATTTTTGTTTTCTTTCGTTTATAATGATTTTCCCTATTTTTATGAATTTGTACGATGCTTTCAAATTTTTATAATTTTTTCAAATATTTTCTATTTTTGATACTTTTTTATCAATAGCTAGCCGTGTGGGTTGACATGTCATCTTTAAACTGCCATATGGCATGCACATCAATGGTTAACGGTCACGTAAGTGGCACGTCAGCATTTAATGGTTGTCCTAACGTTTTTAAGGCAACCGTGCAAGCAAAGATAAGTTTAGGGGGGCGAAAAAGTGAAATTCTAATTCAGGGTCAAATGAGACTCACCGTAAGTTCGGGGGCGATTATGCAATTTTCTCTTTAAAAATGTTTGAACATTAACTCATTCCATAGTGGTCGAGGGACAAAAATAGATGCTTACACAGATCAGGAATCCAAAGTTCCTTCAAATGTTCTAGAAGTATTTGTTAGAACGTAAATACCTTGGGTTCGGATTGTTAGGAAAATGACCGGTTGCAGCGGGTAAACCACTTTATTTTATTGCATCTCCTCATGGTTTCAGCATGGCGCCAGACGGGAACAAGCGCATGTCGCGATCCATGATCCATCGTCATGGTATGGTATGGTGTGGCATGGTATGGTATCGTCATAATATGGTATAGTACGTGCTAACGTGCACGAGTGCCCAACCCACCGACGCGACGACGACGATCCATGCCAATGCCATCGACCGCCATTACAAGAAGCAGCACGCACGTACTACTGGAGTGGGCCGCCGCCACCGATCTCGGCCTCTTCCCTCAGTCTTTTTCTGTCTGGCTCCCGTGCGGCCGCATTTGAGATTCTCTGCCGTTGCGTGGCAAAGCGCAGAGACGATAACAAGAATCGCGCTTTATAAGCGGTGAATAAAAGTGCAAAATGTGAAAAAACGAATAATTGTCAGCGGTGTTTCTTCTGATCTGTGAAACGATTTTTAACATTGTTTTCTTCTGATAATGCGCTACGCTGACTGAAAGCCTCGCCCACACAAAGGCAGAGAATTTGCACCGGTGCGGCCGTCGGGTGGCGCCCAAGCAGCACGGCTATTAACCACACAGCACACTGGTACCGTAACCACTACACTTTTTTATTAGATAGTAGAAAATAAACAACCCTAAGAGCATCCCCAGCTCTCCCCACGTCACCCGCCTCAAGATCATCGCTTAATCCCGCCTGAGCCTCCCGCCCAAACTAGGCTGCTTGTGTGCTGCACAATTCAAAAAATTCCTTGTTGAAACTGGGTCAATGATGCAGGGAGAGCTGATGGAGAGCCATCTGGGGATGCTCTAATGTGCTAATTATAACATTTCATCTAAAAATGAAGGAAAAAGTCGACTTGCCCCTAAAGTATTGGATCGGGCGCACATAACCCCCTAATTTTGAAAACACGTATTATGTCCCTCGAAAGATTTAAACCGTTGCAAATAACCCCCTTAAGTGGTTTTACAGGTAGTTTTGCCACTTCAGCGCTCCGAATGGGTGGTTTTGCCATCTAAGAAGTCCACGTGGTATTTATTTTTTAATCTATTTTTAGCCCGGGTCAACCTCATCTTCTTCCTCCACCATCCTCCTTTTCTCTCTCACACAGTCTCAATGTCTGCATCTTCCTGCAGTCATCCGGTGCCGTCTCCCCAACTCCAGCCGACCGGTAGCCCCCTCCGCCTCTGCCCCCGGTCATCCCGCGCCATCGCCCTTCTCTGTCTCCCGCCACCCGACGTCCCAGTTCCGGCGTCGTCTCCCCCCAACTCCAGGCGACCGGTGGCGCCACTCGCCTCTTCCTGGCGCGGGCCGCCCACTCCTTCACACCTCCGACCGCCGCTCACCTCCCCAACTTGAGCGTGAACCGTGCGCCACCTACTTCGCCGTCGTGTCCTCCAACTGCAACACCGCCTCTACTCCAACTCACGTCGTCATTGTGCCTTGCCGCCAAGATGAGGGTATCGCCTTCCCCACGTCGTCGTCAACGCCGCCATCATCGTGCCTCGCTGCCCAAGCCAGGGGCGCGCTGCCCCTCATGTCGTCGTCCACGCCGCCGTGCCACCGCGCCTCATCACCGACCTTGGAGCCACGCACCCACCCTACTCCATCTTCCTCCACGCTCGGGCAGCGCTGCCATTGCACCTTGCCGCCTCCGCGCTAGCGCAGGCGCACGTCGCTGCAGCCTTCGGCACGGCGCGGGCCACTGCCCACCATGGCCAAGCGTAGGGAGAGAGGGAGAGTTGGGGGAGAGGGGGTAGAAGAAGAGAGCTGAGGGGCTGATGGATGTGCGCATCATTTTTTATTTTATGTATTTGATGTTTTTTAATTCGAGTGCCACGTCATAGTCCACGTGGACAAAATAGCCCATATGTCCGGTTCACGTGGCGAACTCACCCGTAAAACCGTTCACAAGGGGTTATTTGCACCGGTTTGAATCTTTCGGGGGACATAATGCCTGGTTTTCGATGTCAATGGGTTATGTGCGCCCCACTCAATACTTCAGGGTGTAAGTAATTTTTTTTTCCAAAAAATAAATATGAGCCCATGTGTAATGGATGGTAAGGATTTTTTAATCCATTATAGACTGACTACATATTCTTTATCTCTCATTCACATGAGCAAAATGATAAGTTGGCATTCTTATATCTAGCTGACTAAGCATCATTAGAGATGCTTTTAGCTAAGAGTCTGTTTATAACGGGTCACAAAATGCATGCACCCAATTACATATGAGCCCATATTAACTTTAGAGACAATACCAAAACTAGTCCATTTGATTGATTCTCTGCTCCGAGAGTTAGTCATTATAGAGCTTCTTTTGGTTGAAAATTGTTGAAAAGTTAATATAAAAAGGTTATGACCCGCTAAAAAGATGCCTTGGAGAGATTAAAAATCATGAAAAAATTATTTAAAAACTCAAAGAAGAATTATTTAAAACCCTATAAAATAACTATAAAGCACGACATCATTTGGCTTATGCAGAAATGACATGCTAAATTTTAACTTTATTTAATCTAAGCTAAAAAAACAAGGCCATAATGTTTGCCGTCTCATGCTCCTCCCCATATAAGTAAAAGGTTGAGTTAATAACTCTTGGTCATTGTAACTGCTTCGATACTGTCTTACATGTTCGACAGCATTTTGAGACTGATTACAAGCCATTTCCCATATGATTATTTACATTTGTTGGCGCGATAGGATATTTAAGAAATTAAATTATTATACTCGGTGATCTCAGCTTTAAAGGATCAAAAAGCAATTAATGAATTTTTTAAAAAAATTAAAGGTTGAGCGGACGAAATTCTTAGATTCATTCCTACCGGCTCTCGAAACATCTGTCCCGTAAACTTACTCAGATAATTAAATATGAGACAGTTCTTAAGCAACCTTTTGGTTTTCCATAATCTGCCCTCATACTATAATATAATTAGGGTACCCTGATGATACTAATAATAATTACGCCCACCGGCGTTGAACTACCGCCGGATCAGCCGATCTGATGCGAAAGCCGGAGCAAAAGCAGCAGCAGGCGCAGCACAACGCAAGTACTACGCTGTACGCAAGTCGCAACCACCGCGAAGCAAGGGTCGCGTCGCATCTGACGGCTGGGTCCCGCCGTCCCTTGTGAGGACAGTGGAGCCACGGGCGGGCGCACCCAGGGAAGGTATCAACTACTGCTCCCATCTCACCCGACGCTAGATGTACCCTTCCCCATGACATGTGGGGTCAAGTCTACGGCGGGCCCCGGGGCCCCTTGTGCGGCGCCATCGGCACGGGAGGTCGGCGTCACGGCTGGAAAGGCGTGCGCGCGGCTGCAGCTGCAGTGCAGGTGGAGGTGGCTACTCGCCGCGGCGCGCCGCCGACCGCCACGACAGTGACGTACCCGCATACGTCCACGAGCTTCACGTCGCGGTTTTTTGAGTAAAAAAACAAAAAAAAAAAACCTTCACTGCTGTCCTCACTGGCGCAAACACAAACTATCGCCGGGACGTTGCTGTGAAAACAGCGCTCTTTTATATCTTTTTTTTTAAAAAAAAAAACATAGCGCTTCGGTGATTTGTCGCGTGTCTCGTACACTGGATTTTCGTTCCATTTCACGGTTAACTGTTCACTCTATCGTTCTCTTCAAATTCATTCACACTTTACATTACACTTTAAAACAATTTTTTTCCTTTCTCCCTCTTATGTACCTTTCTCCTGTTCGGTCTTGGTGGCAACGGTGGTGGCAGCGGTGAAGATTCCTTCTTTTTCTACCCCAGAGGGTGGTGTTCCGGTGGTGGCGGAGGTGTGTCTCTTTTAATTCAGGTTCTGAAAGATAATAACAGAATTAGACTCTTGTGTTTGCACGGTTTTTTATTTTGTTTACTCCTGCTGATCAATGAAATAGGACGGCAGTTCTCCTGTCCCTTTTTCCAAAAAATTTTTCTCTTTATCTGCTACTCTATGCATAACTATAATATTTTAAAACATCAACCACATATGCTAAGATGTTGTATGGCATAAAAACAAGGGTATTTATCCATTGAGAAGGATAGAAGGCGTATGTCTTTGTGCAGATCCGGGATTTCGATACAGGAATGTACATTTTAGATGAATTTATTTTAATGTAAGAAAAATATAAGGCATGTTCAATGGTATCCAACTTACGATGAATTTAGCACTATTTGCTACTATTCATCATCTTTCTTCTTCCTTCCGTTTTATTCTATTAGCACTATTCATTACCATAAGTAAAATACCATTGGACATATCAATGACATCACAAATGTTGCTAACAAATATTACATATACTCAAGTTACAACACAAATGTCTTATAAAGTCTTCATGTTGTCCAATTTTCAATTTAATCTAGCATTTAATCTATGCACAAACTGCCATGTGTGTGTGTGTGTAAATTCACCATTTCAATGTGTTTCAATTCATCATTTCCATTCAAATCAGTTTAACATGTCTAGAGGAGGCTACAGAAATACCAAGGTAAAGGAGGAGTGAAGGTGTTGGTCGAGGGTGTTTTATATATGTTTATATGAAAAACATATAAACATATATGGTTCATACACGAACAGAGCCTAATACATATAAACATTTTAAATTGTAATTTAAGACATATATGAAGCATCATGTTTTTGAGATCCGGCCGGATAGAGTACTCGGTTCAATTCTTTTTAATTTATCAGCTTAAGGGCTTAATAGCTTAACGACTTATCTACGTTTAAAAAATATATGTTTTAGGTTTTTGAGTCCGTTTTTTTGTCTCAAAGGTGGTGTCGGTGTCTGGAATCGCGCTCCTGAAGAGCGGCGAGACCACGGACCGACAGACGAATTTGTAGTTGGTGTGAGGCCCAACGACCACCCTTCTCAGCAGCTCGGGACGGCGGCCAAGCCTACGGAGGCTAAGACCGCGCTATCTTCCCGGACAAGGGCCTGGTGCGACTTGATGATCCGGGTACAGATCCTTCGTACAGTAGAAAAAAGAGAGAAAATAATACAAACCGTGAAGACACAAGTGGTTTATCCTGGTTCGAGTCTCCACTGCCGGGTAATAGCTCTACTCCAGTCTTGTTGATTATATGGTGAAAATCAGTACTGGGGTGCCGAGACCGGGCTTCGAGGCACCGATCCCGAGTTTACAATGGTGGTGACTAAGGACTAGAACTACTTGCTAAGGAAGCTTCGGATGCGGGTGTTGCTTAGGTTTGAGTCAGATGGAATCGGATCGGGGGGTCTTTCGAATGTCCAGGAATCCTCCATTTATAGACGCAGCGGGTCGTCCGAAGCTGATGCGGCGGGCCCCGCGCCGGTCTTTACTTTAGTGGCGGAGCTCTTGTCTCGTTCCGGCTCATGCGTTCGGAGCCTCTGAGGAGAAGTCCGGTCGTTAGTACTGGGCACGTGCTTGTCTTGAAGTTCCTATCCGGGGAAGAAGTCTCTTTAGGGAGAAAGCACTTTCCCTTTATCCTCGATACAGCCTTGACCGGACTGAGCCAGTCTCGCGCCACCCGTTGGGAGCGTTGCGTAGCGTAACAACCATCTGTTGCCTGCCAAAGAGGGCAAACGACAAGGAAGGCTTCCGCGTGCTTTTCTGCGGGTCGGGTCCTGAACATAGCTTTCTCCGGTCAAGGCCGGAGAAAACAGGGCGGGACATGACAGTTGTCACCACCTACCCATGGGTAGGCGGATCACCCGAGGGACCTTCTCCCGGGCTAAGGGATAGCCCGGGAGGCGCATGGTGCCGCACGGTTTGACTTGGTCAAGCCCGGGGCAGCCGCTGGCGGACCGGGCGCTTCCTTTAGCACGGTTAGGAACGGCCTCTTGGACCATCCGCTTACGCGATGGGCCGATACGGAAATGGCCTAAGGCCCGTCTTAAGATGGGCCGTTTGCCAATCACCAACAAGTGGGATCTAACATTTTAAAAAATTAAGTCAAACGAAATGAATCCGAATCTCGAGACTATCTCGAGAAGCTCTTAAAATTCAATCATTTCAGTTGTTCATATGTCCGGCCAAAAAACAAAACCTTAATTAATTTAGACAGATGCTCTGTTTTTTTAACCATATTTACATATTCATGTAAGGGCGTAAAATTCTTTTAATGGTGGTTGTTACTCGCAAGAACTATACTCCAGTACCTATGCAATGCTATCACGATGTACTGAATGAACGGAACCGTTTTAGATTGCCAGTAAAGTAGCCCATGTTCAATTTAATGAATAGATAAATGAAGGAAAAGATGGTTTAATAATATATATATATATATATATATATATATATATATATATATATATATATATATATATACAAATTGGGAATCTATGCATGAGGGATGAATATACACGAAATATGCGCTGCTTCCGCCACGGGACGGCTAGAGTTTGGCTTCGCCATCCCGGTGGCTTCCGCCACACCGGTGGCTAAAGCTGGTTTCGCCACCCTCAAGACGGCGCAAGCGCCCCTGCGCCGCCACGCCGCCAGCCCGGTCCTCCCAAATACATGGCGAGCGAATCTCCGCGCTGACCTCGAAACCAAGATAGCGCTGAAATTTTTGTTCGGATATTTAATAAATTTTTCCCGCTCAGCCGTTGTAAACGTGATTAGATGGTGTTGTATTATTTTATGTACATCGATGCTCGTTGATAGTTTATTTTGTTATAATTTTTGTTCGACTGTAATTTTTTTATTTGCATAGACCATATATTTTAGGAAAAATTGGTTGATTAATACACATTTAAATGAAAATTGCGAAAGTATGCGACATTCGACGGAATTGCGGAAAATATAAGCGGCTTCGCCGTCTTGGGGTGGCTAAAGCCACTGCTTGCCACCGGGTGGCGGAAGCCGCCTCGCCGTGCCACGTGGCTGTTGCTCGTCCCAAGACGCCCGGCGTTGCTCTGCTGCGACGCAGCCATTCGCTGACTCCGAGGCAACGGTTTAAATTTTCCCGCCGAAAACTTCTTTAATTAAACTGCGTATTACAGTTAGTCAATCTGATATTTTAACATTTCATGTCAATTATAAAGCGATACCTGCACTAATATTGTTACAAACATTATATTTGCATTAATTTTTAGCAGAAAAATAATATATTGGGACAAAATCAGAGAAACTACATGAAACATGATTGATAAAATTTTTGTAAAATTTGAACAAGTTGTACATGACTCTAGCGTTCAGTACGTGTTATTCTTTGAGTTTGTTCACTCTGTTGAATTAAGTACGAAAACTAAAAATAAGTAAACAATGATAAAATTAGAAACGATGATTAGTTCGTTGTGTCGGAGAAAGTAAACGGTTTATGGTTTTAGAGAACTGAAGATTAAATAATAAAAATTCGGATTACATCATACAAGCAATGGCTATATAAGGAGGATTGGTCCTGAATCCACCGCACAACATTTGAGCTGCCCACATTTGAGCTGCGAGGTGCTAAGCTCCGCTTATGCATTTTTCCACTCCAGTGCTCGTAAACATGTCATTTATTACTCACTCTTTAAACACTGCTCAATACTGCGTGGCGATGTAAAAAAAGACCGAGACGTGATAGACAACGAATGACCGGACACTGTGTACGTCTTTTTGCACTCACGCCACCATGAATAATTTGCAATGAGCCGAATCGGGTAATCAGAACACGGTTCAATGGTGCATACCGCAGCAGGCACGCAATTCAACGCAACGAAGCGGGAATCCGATGTAGTTAGGACGATTTTCTCCACGTCAGTATGGCGGAAGCCGGCACGGCACGGCTTAAGCCATTCTGCACGGCGGAAGCATGATTCATTTAACTTGTTAATCTAGAGAACCGGAGATTAAATAATAAAATTCAGATTACAACATATAAGCAATGGCACGCGTGATGCATAAGACAATCTACCGTAGTAGTGCATCATATCTAAACCTACATGCCTTAGGAGATTTAAAACATAGTTGTCATAAACGATAACCATACTCTTGGTGCGCTGGGTATTTCCCTTTGCAAACGCTGCTTAGGCCTCAGATCCTCGGCTCTAGCAGCCCCTCGCGTTTTTCGCACGGCCTCGCCTCACGCCATTGAATCAAGGCCATTGGTCACCTCACACAGGCTCGAAACTCTTCTCTCGCCGCTTGTTTCTTTCTTCCCGAGGCGTCTTGCCACTGCCTCGGCCAGCCTCAAGGCCGCCGCCTCCGCAGATCTGCCGCCCATTTCTAAGTTCTGCCCGCGTCCAAAAATTACACAAACTCGCATAATGGAGACTAAAAAGATTGAGGTTAGCATGTGCGTGTATATGTTCGTTAGGAAAGAAATAAGTAAGAAGTGACTTACATGGTATTTTGCCCTCCTCTCCATCTCGGCAGTTCGGTCGCACGCATAGTTTGCGCACTTCCAATACCTTCTCCCGTAAGTATAGCCCATGACTTGGGACAGCCTCAAAACGTAAAGACTGCCGCATAGACACATGGGCGGCTGAACACCTTGTGGGACGGATTCGTGGAGAGACTCCCTTGGTGGCGATGGGAACTCCATCTGGCTGTCTTGATCCTGAGAGATTTGCGAAGTGAAGTGCTTAGAATGCTCTTGTTGGTGGTGCTGTTTGTAGTGAAACCGCTTGGGTTTAAATAGGTGATATTGCGCAACGTGGTCGAATTGAATAAGACATACGCAACGCACAGTTCGAGATGATTTAATGTGTCACGGCAGACTTTGCGATGATAGGTCACTTCAACAGGACCGCCGGACCGCATGATTCAAAATGATTTAATGTGTCATCGCAGACCTTTGCGGTGATAGATCACTTCAACAGACCACCGACCGCATAGCTTCGCATGATGTGATGTGTCACCGCAGAACTTTTCAGTGATAGATCACTTCAACATTGTAGTCAGAGATTAGCAGTGATCGGTCACGTCGTGCACAGAGTACGACACTTTACCAGCGATGAGTCCCGTCGCGCAGACTATAAGACACTTTGGCAGTGCGGGTTGAAGTCGCACAAACGATAGGGCACTTTGGCAGACGTGTTGCTGGCAACATATCACATGGTACAAACACAGAGTCCGATGCTCTGCATGTCTACATTACCAGTACGAAAAAACACACCAGACAATAGCATAACATACATAAACAAAGGGCATGCATGATTTAGCGGAATATAAAAGTACGTAACATGTGGGTGCGGCGGTTTACACACGACGCCCCGACATGCGAGGGCACAAGCGTTCCATGCGGATTTGCATCTCTAGTGTACGGTTTGTCATTTCGAGACGTTGTTCGAGATCTGCGATCCTTGCGTGGAGAACCGTGATGTATGCATCTCGCTGTCATTGAAAAAGGATCATCCATCCATGATGTCATACGACAATCGCTTATCTGCTTTGCAAAGGATACAAGGTTAGGTTACCTCGAAAATCAATTCGTTATATATGAATGTAAGTAAATTCACTCGCGATAGAGGACATCGGTAGAATCTCCGTCCGTCCAACCAGACATCGCCTATCGAATGTCTCGCACCATCGCATCAATTCCACATTTATACTTGGGCCATCCCGATGGATGTGAGGGCCGGCGCAAAGATGGTTGATCGCATGCGTAGTCCTGTTTTATTTTGATCGGAAAGTCCTCCAAAGGGTAATGGGCTCGCCTCCGGACCGAACGATTCCCACCAACTTGGCCTAATCCATGCATTGTTTGAAGCGTTGTTCGCCATCGTACTCACGATGGTAAATGCAATTAGTGTCCGTAATTCTCATAATGGTAAATGCTTGTACGGTGAAATTTTTTACAAGTGGTTGCTCCGTTCGAAAAAATAAATTTGAGGTAGGTCACACAAAAAATTACCTTCCATTTTTTGTGACTTCGATCGGTCATAGCCGAATTTCATTTTCATTTCAGATAGGTTAGAAAAAACAGCATAACAATTGACGCTCAATAAATTCAACAAAAATATATGGTCAGGGTGTATAAATATATTTGACCATTACAAATGTTGGCTTCTATACAATTAGTTAAGAAAGAATGCAAAACTTTCAAAAACCAAAGAAAACAAAATGTTAACAGACGCAGCTTGTAACTTTTTATTGCGGCCCCCTTCTTCTTGTGAAATCTTCGGGTGTCCAATGAAAAGGAGGTCGTGTTTGACGCATCCCCGCAGCTTATGACGGTCCAAACTGTGTCGGCAGATGCGGCATGGGCTAGTCTACCACCTGAGGAGTGGTGCCAAATTGATAGGACTGTCCACTATATACATTCCAACTAACATATGCATCCTCACGCGGTGATGGAGCCGGTGTCTGCATGTGCCAACTCGACCCGCCTGGCTGATCTGGTTGCGGGACAGGTGGGTGGGGTGTAGTAATCGTATTCAACAAATCAGTGAATCCTACGCCCGACCCAAACATTTGTTGCCACGCGTTGTTCTCATTTTTCCAATCAGCCATGGTTTGCGTGGGTGCATCGCCCCTATACCCAAAAGATTGCTGCGTGCTGTGCATGTCTTCTTTCCTCCAGACCGATTGAGTTGGTTGACGATTAATATCCAGCCCATGGGGTGACCCGTACACCAGTGGGGAACAGGGACTAGTTGACGGTATCCAAATTGGCGCAAAACACGCTCCGGTGAGTACACCTCGACAGCGTTCATACATACAGATGACATTTCGTCAACCAGTACGCTTCACTGTTTAAGCAAGCTGCCGAGATGCGTCATCCTTGTGCTATTTCATGCATAACATATGGAGAGAACGGGTCCCAACAGACATCATTTTCAGTGATAAAATCCAGGTCAGCAACGACCCGCATGTAGGACCCGTGATCAACCTCTTGCGCCCAACGAAGCGTGACATGCATATATTTATATCCAAGTGTGGGGCGCTCCAACTCGTGCATATCATCGGGAACGTCCACCGGATAGTACGCGTGCTTAACGCGCGGTCGAAGCATGGGCAGGTAGAACTATGACCACAACTGTAGCAGCATAGGACAACCCGCCATGATCGAACTATCCGATGTCCTCCGACATGCCTCGCACAAAGTACGGTATGTGTCGGCAAGAATAACGGAGCTCCAGCTGAAGGCATCTGGCTGGTTCCCGTGAAGAGCATCAGACGCGAGCTGGCGAGCAACCCACACAAGATGCGCACCAACGGAATCTCCATTTGTGTGCGTGAACATAACACTTCTAAGCAATAGAAGTAGGTATACTTCGTAGTGTCTGTTCACGGTCTCAATGTCGGCCTCTTCTGGGCAATCCCCATACTCGTCCAATGCTTTCAGCCACGAGAATGACACCCCCTGGTCACTCTTCGCACCGTATTCAGCGCCGAACCTATAGTTTTGTTTCCTTGTTGTAAGTGTACAAATATAAATGGTTAATTGTGCAATAGATTCGAATAATATATTGTTTCGTACCTGTTCTCTATGTACTGTTGCCATTCAAGCCGTTCTGGCTTGATGACAACAAATGGGCGACCCTCAATGGGAAGACCAGTAATCATTGCGACATCTCGCAACGTGATCGTCATCTCCCCACACGGAAAGTGAAAAGTATGTGTCTCAGGACGCCATCTGTCCGCAAGTGCAGTTAAAAGTTCAGATCGTAGATGCGGGAGAGGCGTTCTCACTCCACCTGGCAAGTTTGCCCCATCCATGAGCAATGCAAAGGGGAGCAATCCACAGTGCGCCAGAGGTACACGGAATCTCCCATCGAGCCTTTTAAGGAGCCTGGATCCCCTCGCATTTAAAGGGTCGAATTACGAAAATAGCAAATTACCGTAAAAATCATATATGCATTCATTTCAAGCAATAGAATGTAATGTCACATGTACACCGGTTATCATTTTTCTTGCCCTGTGTTTACTGTCGATGGCCTCATTGAACAACTCCGAAAGTTTCATCTTATAACCTGTGTGAACTTAACAGAATACAAATACAGCTTGTAACCACATTGAACTTAATACAACAACAATATATTAACGGTGACCATATTAGAATACATTACTACAAGGGTGTACAGATACACAACTTTCAGTTGGGAAATACATGAGCTAGTGCCCGTCTAGTTTGGGTATCTGCGACGATCATGTCCAGGCTGCCTGCATCTAGCACAAAGCCTTAAACCACCCCCGGATTGTGATTCATCCATGTCACCCACTAATCGTGCAGAGGGTGGCCTTCCCGGTGTGTCTCGCTTGGTAGCTGGAAACGGTAACCATGTACAGCGTGCCTCTATTTTTCTATAATTTCGATCACCGAAGTTGCGAAATTTCGGTCTCTATGTGTCGCGGATTGCTTGCATTGTATAGTACGGGGACACGAATTGGAGGCCATTGTTGCCACCAAGCTGACGGCAGGCAGACAGCACGTGGGAGTATGGGATATGCTCCAATCGTGGCTTGTTGCACGAGCAAACTGCTTCGTAACTCTCAATGTAGCAAGTTTGCACGGTGTCACCCGCGCTAAACCCCGACACGTGCTTACTTCGGCAGCTTACTTTGAATTCGTTGGTGGCCCTATCATATAGTTGGGTTACATGGAATTCAGCCTTCAACCGTCTTTGCTCGATGAGCGCTTCGACGCGTGAAGCAAACATGCACGCCGATTGCTCTGCTGCATAGCCACGGTCGCGAAAGTACTCCATGGTCCGATAGAAAGTAAGCTCTATGATTGAGCATATCGGGAAAGCACGAACTCCTCGAAGCACGTTGTTGTACGACTCGGCGATATTAGTCGTCATTACCTTATACCTAGAAAATGACACGTACGTTTTATTAGTATAACATTCGTACATAAAGGGTGTGATCAAGTGGCACTACTTATCGAAGCCCACGATCGCGTGAGCTAGTGCCCACTTCTCCGCCGGTTTACCCGCGATCCACTGCACGAACGTTGTGTTCCGACGCACAGCAGCTCCTTCCCCTCCAACCATCTGCATGGCCTCCTGCTCCTGATCGGCGACAAGCCTTTGTGTGCATTGGTTCAGGTCCCTATAAATTGCTTGAAACTTACGCATTTGATTCTGCAAGCACATTGTCTTAAACTTCTTGACCATCGTGCGGCTCCGAAATGCAGTGTACAAATTTGCACCAAGGTGTCGCATGCACCACCTTGATTGAACATCAGGCCAAGCACAAGCTGGGTCATGACCTCCCTTCAGAACATCCAGTACATGCAATATACCCAACCCACGATCCGATACAACACAAACACCGGTTCTATCCCTGACCACCGCATTCTTCACGAACCGCAGGAACCAAAGCCAGCTGTCATTGTTCTCACTCTCCACAATGGCGAAGACAACAGGTAATATCTGATTGTTCCCATCGGCAGCTAACGCGGTCAAAAGCGTCCCGCGGTACCTCCCTTTTAGGAATGTACTGTCCACGCAAATCACTAGCCGACAGTATCTAAATGCTTCTATGCATGGACCAAATGACCAACAAAGTCTCAATAGGTACATGTGACCTTCAGAATAGGAGCCATCTGCCAGCTGCACGGGCCGCTGGTCAATACCCCATTCAGTGCCTGGGTTGGTCGATGCTATCTGCCGTAACAGACGGGGAGCCCAGTTATACGAGTCTTTGAATCCCCCAAATATCATCGTTAGCGCCTTTTGTTTTACCCGCCAAGTAAGGTGGTATGGAATTACCATCCCTGTTCGACTCTGCATCTCCGCAATTATGGTGTTTAGTGCTAGTTTGATGTCTGACTCGACTATGCTAAGGAGTGTTTGGGCTATATACCTGGCATCCATGACCTTGCTCATGTTTAGGACACCCTCCGCGCTACAAGTATGCGGTTCGTACCGTGAGATAATGAAGTATTCATCATTCTTTGGTCTATGGGTCCGTACACGGTACGAGCACTCCCCCACTTTTTTACACCCAACCACATAGACGTCTGGCCCAGACAATAGCACTTTGTGCTCATGACGGGTGGTGATGGCGAAATTGGAAATGAAGTGTTGTGCCTCCTGCTTACTCCCAAAACTTTGTCCTACTTGTATATCACTATGCTGATATCCCCAGCTAGATAGCTGGGAGAAATCAGGCATAACGCAGTTCGCTGCTTGTATTTCACGAAAGTATGCGACTGCAGTCCCTGCATCATCCTCACCATCATCCTCACCTTCTCCCGTCACGTCGGCCTCATCATCTTCCATGACCGCCACATCAATCTCCTCCGGTACGACAACCGTATCATGTCCTCCAACCATCTCCTCTACTTCCGCGATTCGGCCTCGCAATGAGTCCCCTATCTCTACCGTGTTACTGCGAACACACGTAGCAGACTCTACAGTCATTGATGATTCACTTGTGCCTCCCTCCTCTCATGGTACCACTTCAGCGTACACACCAATCTCGAACGCTTCCTCAATCGACTTTGCAACATACAAGTCCCAGGAACCTCGGTTCCGAAGCTCCCACAGGTTGCATACTACATGCGAAGTGTTCGGGACGTAACGGGGACGAACCGTCTATAGGCGCATTTTGAAGTTTCGCCGATCTATGGCAAGTGTTCTGGCAACCACCCCTATTAAGTCTTTAGGTCCTATAGGAAGATCAATTACGGCTTGTGTGTGCATGCAACTGTGCATGCTAACAAAAGCACCCTGCACTTGTGTTGGAGTATCCCCATAGAAAATATGCAAGGTTGTTGCCATAAAGATCTGTCCATGTGTCATTAAGAAATTTTATCACTCGTCTATATATATGTAAGCTTGCATTCAGTACTATAAATTTTAATATTTTCACACAAACAGCCACATGCAGACACCTTCGATAATAATTGTTATTTTTATTCCACCGGTCTAGAATTGTTCAGCAGACTTTCTATAATTTTTAGGAGTTTTCATTCAATATATCATTTTTTTGTAATCATTCGCTAAAAAATCGCCTAAATAACTAAAATAATATTTATTTCGTAAATGTCATATGTACCGTTTTTACCACTACCTATGGTGAACTAAATAATTAAATAACAATTTTTTAATGATAACAAATTAATTGACAAACTTTTTAATTACGTACGCATTAAACATAAGAAATATTTATGTTAGTGTCTAAAATTGTAAACATTGCCTTTCCACATTTATTGTCTTACATGGTAATGCATGCAACATAATAAACTAATTAACTAACGAACAATGTTTAGTTAGTGTAATAAATTACATGTTAACGAAAAATTTAATCAATTACATCGGCTATAAAAGGAAGGCTCGTTCTCACTATCCTTGTCCACGCACAGTGCTGTTTATGTTTTTACTCTTTATTTCATGTGTTTAAACGTGTAGGTTTTATGTACATTAATAACTATTAACATAAAAATGTGATCAAATTATTATTTTTATTTCAAATTCAACTAGCTTTAAATGTTACATTCACAGTCTGCGTTAACGTTTTCTTAGCACCGCAAATATTTTATTTATTTCAAATTTAACTTACTTTAAATGTTACATGCACGGTCTACGTTAATGTTTTCTTACCACCGCTATAAATTTGTCAGTACTATAGTTATAACATCTACGACATAATGCTAAATTTCATTGCTTACAAAATCTACATTAATGTATATTTGATTCTACTGTATGATACAAGTCCACGAACGCGAGTTTGTTGAAATGCATACCTAGTAATAATATGTCGAATAAACAGTCTGCTCACGAGATACCAACACCTGCACATTCAAACACATAAAATAATGAATGAAAGTTTAGGATTTTTCATTGAATATATATATTTTTTATAATCATAGGCTACAAAATCGCCTCAAAAACAAAAAAAACTGTTTATTTCTCAAATGTCATAAGTACCGTTATTTACTAACTAACTGTAATGAACTAAACAATTAAATAACAAATTTTTCAATGATAACGAATTAATTGACTAACTATTGTAATTACGTACGCATTAAATATAACAAATATTTATGGTCACCATTTCATATCACATGTGAATCTACACGATCAAACGCATCAAATAAAGAGGAAAAACATATCATTTTTTAGGACTTTTAAACGCATTAATTGTTCTGTAGACTTTCTATTATTTTTAAGGATGAATTGAATATATCATTTTTTTTATGTATACCCTAAACAACGCCTAATATCACATGCATATTTGATCTTAATAGTTTTTTACCTCTATAACAAACTATGAACATATAAATGTTGTAAAATAATTATATTTTTTTCAAATTCAACTAACTTGAAATGTTACATTTACAGTCTGCATTAACGTTTTCTTAGCACCGCAAATATTGTAATTATTTTAAATTTAACTTACTTTAAATGGTACATGCACGGTCTACGTTATTGTTTTCTTACCACCGTTATAAATTAGTCAGTAGTATACATTAATCTATATTTGATTCTACAGTAATATACAAGTCCACGAACGAGAGTTTATTAAAATGCATACCTACTAATAATATGTCGAATAAATAGTCTGCTCACGAGGTACCAACACCTGCGCATTCAAGCACATGAAATAATGGATGAAAGTTTTCAAACTATGTCTTCATCTATATTCAAACTGGTACAAAGTAAAAAAAGATCACCTTGATGAAGACAGTGAGAAAACGCTACCAGCACAAACGTATGTCAGTACTGCGCAGCAAGCTAAGCATCGAGTAGCAAGATGAGCACCGAGCAGCACGCTAGCACGGACCAGCAGGAAGCTGAGCAACGAGTAGCAAGCTGAGCACCAGGCAGCAGAATGGTTTGCGTAGAACTTCGCACTGGGCAGCGCAAGATGCGCACAAAACCGATGACACCCCTCCTTATATAGCCGTGCGTGTGTCATTAAATTGTCCTAAGCATGTAATTTATTAATGGCTAATTACTTTTTAAATTAATTAAACATAGGTTTAACAGATAATCTGGGGACATGAAATGACGTCGCACCAAGAATCTTGTTTTTCGCGTGCGACTTCGACGCCGGGCAAATAATTGACGCATTCAAGAAAGCGACGCAATTCAAGAGCACCGACGCTGGAATCGCGGCGCGAGCGAGGAGCCGGGGCGGGCGGAGCTAGGCGCAGCGGGCCGCCAAGGGCGCAGCGGAATAAGCTTCCGCCATCGGGCGCAGCAAAAGCCGGCTCAAGGCGTGGCGGAAGCTGAAGCCCGACGCTACCGGCGGCGGAAACGGCGTATTTGACACGCGGGGTGGCGGATAGTAGCTCATATCTGTAATTCCCCTCGTATACTGTATAGGTTTCCAATTTTTATTTACATGTATATTATTCAACCAATTTTTCTGATAAATGAAGGGGAAAAAAAAGGTGCTTCCGCCAGACGGCCAGAGAACATCTCCCACGAGGGGAAATGTACCTAGAAATGCACGGTGGCTCGTTCTCCGTCTAGAATAATGCGAAACCACTTTACTTTTCCTAAAGATTCCAGCCAGTGTCCTCGCAGCGAGGAGGAGCAGTCACTGTCTACTGTATCGTATGGGCTGTACATGTCCAGCGGCGAGGAGTACCATTTTTATTTTCCATGGCGTCGACAGAGACAACCATGCAGAAGAAACAAAACAACTGACCGACTAAATTGGCTCAGAAAACCCTGTTTAATATACGTATGTACAATGTCAAAAGTGGCATGCGATATAAAATCATGGTTTTGTTAGCTTTACTAAACTTCCATGGACGAGTGAACTATGGTCTGTTTGATGCATAATTAACTTGACTAAAATATTGACCATGAAAAAAACTGCACTCTAGAGCGAGTTTGAAATATTTGTAAAATTATCATAGTTTCTGCACAGCCAGAGTTTTGAATACATTTTTATTTTATCGAACGCTCCATGGTATTAAAAACTACCCCCTCCGTTCCAAAATGTAAGGTGTGCATGTATTTTAAAAGGTTAATATTTAGAACGTTTGAGTAATAATTATGCATAGGAACATATATGTTCAATGTTATGCATAGGAACATATATGTTCAATGTTATGTATATGATATACTTAGATTCGTATTTGAAAGTACTCTGATATGATGTTAATTTTATAGTTATTGATGATATAATATGAAATAAATTAATGGTCCTCCAGGCTCCTCTCTGTTTTTCCTTGTAAGTTCACTCTTCTATAAATGAATTGTCAGCGTAAGCTGACCTTCAAAAAAAATAAAAATAAATTAATGGTCAAAGTTTACATTTGTTGACTTCATCAAAAAATTATATGCCTTACGTTTCAGAACGGAGGGAGTATGATTTTATCTAAAAGAACTATGGAAATAATCTGTCGCCAACCAGGCAACCACGAAGCTCTCACGGATGACAGTCCTGGCCCATAGGTAGCCTCACGGTGGTTCTTGTGGCCAACCTGATCTGACCATTCACCGTACCAATTATAAATCAGACGGTCTCGATTCAAAATGGTACGAGCAGAGGCACTGGCGAGTTTGCGTTTCGAGTCCTGGCGAGATGATCGTCACGATCGTGGCGTCACGATAATAAAAAAAATGAAAGCACGTGTGTGTACGGGGTTTCAGGCCTTGTTTCTTTTAGCTTGAATTAAATTAGTTCAAAATTTGATATTTTATACTAACCAGATTAAATGATACAATATTTTGTACTATTTTTGTGGAACTTTAAATAGTTCTTCTTACAATTTCTAAAATAGTTTTTTCATAATTTTTTAAACTTTTAAGATGCCTTTCGAGAGGGCATGATCTTTTCAAATTAAAATTTTTAACAACTTTGTTAAAAAAGACAAGCCCTAGATCTCAATGCCACACCCACTGTCCCACTCCCATGTAGGCAATAGTAGGCAGTAGGCAGCCAGTCAGGTCGCTTCCGCTTGCTCCGACTGGTCATGCATCCGGCATCCCATCTGGCCAGTACTCTGCTTTCGTCTACATCCATATGATGATCACATTAGCACGTTGCATGTATGAGCTGAAATCGCCCAAACTCTTCCACCTCAGGATCGTGGCATGTGTTAAAAACGGAATCTTTAAATGCATCTGATCATTTCAAAATCAGGTTTATTGATGGCCGGTTGGCATAAGACGCTATCTTATATATACCATATCGTTCTATGTAATATAATAGTTTGGACCGATCTTAACTAATAAATCCAGTCTCTGCCTTTGCTCTCTTTCTTTCTTACACATAAGGGAAAAAAACAAAGTTAGAATAGGCAGCTGATTTAACACTATTATGGATGCTTTATATAAATGTCTAACATTATTATGGCATTAGAGTGCTATATGGATGTCACAGTGTCACACCATTCAACAAGGTTTTCAACACAAGGATTGAGGTCGCGGCAGATTGTTTATGGCTATGCATGTCACTGCTGATGCAAGTAACTAAAAGAAGGTAACGTCTACAAATTATGCTAGGGAAGGAAAATATTAATAATTTTAAAGAAATAAAATTAGTCATTTAACTCTTATCTCACAATGTACCATGACTTTTTAACTGGAATCAAAGTACCAAACTGTCTAGATTCCACGATCTAGGAGAGACATATTTCATGGATATTCCGACGAAATAGTATGTGTTTTAATCAAGGTGTGATGCACGGCTGATCGCTGAAGACAAAACATGTCTCTTTTGTGCAGCCACAGAAGAGGGAGCCTTGAATACATGGTTAAAATTTACAAATTTTGATCAAGAAATACCGTGAAACTGTGAAGCCTGCTGAGGAGGACAGGCGCGTACAATGCAAGGAGTATTCAAAATTGTAGTTCACTGAACCTAACAGTATTACATTTGATTTTCTTAAGACCGCCAAAAATATTGTGGTGATTTATTCATTTTGTAGAGAACACTATTATGTCCTAGGCTTACACGATGAGCAGATTTGAGTCGTATATGCTTTGTCCAACAATATAAAAAATACTTCCGTCTTTGTTTATGTAGTACATATAGTTTGAATGATTTGTTTAGAAATATAAGATCATGTAAAATGGTTGCGACAACAGTCATTTCTAACCATTGTCATGTCATTTATAATGATGACTTAGAGACAACTCAGATAATGGTAGATATGACTTAGAGTCAGCTAGACATTTTTTTATTGTCACTTAATCACACATAAGATTTCTTAATTCAAGTGTAGAGCCATCTCTTACATTGTAAACGGCTCAATTCTCTATGCGCACTCTCTTTCCTCCACATCATTATTCATTATACATGACAAAGCTTATAAACGATTTAGATACAGCTGATGTGTATCGTTGTATATGCTCTTGCCAAGAGCTATGTACTCATATGCGAAAGGAAGAAAAAAGAGAGGTAGAAATTTACATTCTTTTATGCTTGATCGGATCCTAATTACAACGCCGAGTGCGCATATAAGATCGAGTCGATGGACTAGTGGCCAGGAGCCAAGCAGGACCACAAAATCAGTTATTAGCCAGGCTGAATTGACAAATGATTCCTTGATGGGCATGTGCTTAGCGAGCTGGTCCACGAAAGCACGCAATTATTATTAGATGATACACCTACGCCAATGTACAACAACAAATCGACGGGCACTATGTGAGCCACGGTATTTGATTTGGCTAGTAAACATTGGTAAGCATGCATGTGTGGCCACGGGCCATGCACCTAAAATACTCCTAACCATATGGCAATGGCCGGTTTTGATACATACATATGCAAATCTATCAGCTAGCCATGCTGGCATTGCGCTATTTCTATGATCATTGAAACAGTAGTTTTTTTTTTATTCCATTCAACAATTGTTCCGTGAGCATTGGCATTTTTACGGTTACCATCTTTGCGGTGGGGGACGCATACGCCTTTAAAATTTCAGGAGAACAACAACAATTATGAGCGTGCCATCCCTTTCATTTTCAAAATTTTGCGTGAGAAATGCATCTTTTAATTTTCAACCAGCAAGGTATTTAGTCCCCGGTTGATCACAAATTTTTGACGTTTGAGATGTGTATCGGTTAAAGTTTTGAAATTTGAGCTATGAACATCTTTTGAAAAGTTTAAATTAGCTACATACAAATAATATGTGTAGATTTATTTTGAAAAGTACTTTAATAATATTATAAATTTAATGGTTTTATATATAGATGAACTATAATGATAATTAATGATCAAAGCGTGTTTCGGAGACTATGATAAATCAATACGCTAATATTTTGGGACCGAGGTGAAATAATTATGAGTGACCATGATATAAAGATATGCCATAAAATAAAATTAATATATTACATCAGCTGCCCTGGCACGTAAAAAA
Organism: Raddia guianensis; assembly: GCA_036346415.1. Lineage (NCBI taxonomy): Eukaryota > Viridiplantae > Streptophyta > Magnoliopsida > Poales > Poaceae > Raddia > Raddia guianensis. Next base: position 36,321,528 of record CM070534.1, read on the forward strand.
CATCGACATCGCACTGTGCTTACAATCCACTTGCCATTAGATCCGTCCTTAATACCGAGTGAGGTTACATGCTCAACCCATGCTGCAGTCGACTTGATGTATACATTAATTTCCTAGCATGATACACATTATTATTGAAATCATTGTACCACACATGCTACAAGTAATACAAGCTTATCTCAATATCGTTTTCAGTAGGTGTTAGTTCTATAGTTTTTGTTAATAATCTAATGCAATTATCTAAAAATAAACTTTAGCGTAGTAAACCATCTTTTAGCATACGCACGAGCATTGCAAGTAGGGATATATAGTATTTTATTTTTAAGATCAATTTCAGTCTCTATGGCTCTATAATAAAATTTCATGTCTATAAACTTTTTTTTATCTCTATAAGATTTTTTTAGTCTATTTTTTTTAAAAGATAGCAACGGTGCGAGGGGATAAAAATTACAGTGGATGAATAATGGTTTGGAAATAGGAAGAAGTCCAATTTACCCCCCTTAACTATTTCAGAAGTTCATTTTTCCTCCCTCAACTCATTTGTGGCCGTTCGATGCAATATTGAACGATCAGATCTCACCCATTTAACATAAAGGGAAGAAAAGCGAACTTTTTTAATAGTTGAGGGAGGCAACGTGGACTTCTTTCTTGGAAATAAGATTAGAGATATAAGCGTCACTGAACGCTGCTCTCTGGTCGGCCCGTGAAACCCAAGCGGCGTGCGCAAATCACCGCGCGGAATTTCCAAACACCTGCGTACCGCTCCCTGAGTCTGCCTCTTCGCCGTGCCACGTCACCTTTTTTTCACGGCCGTCCGATCTACGCGAGTTAATTAAATATACTCCGTGGCGGGCCTGTCCACCCGTGCCGCCCACCCGCCCCCGGCAACGCACCAAAGGCCCACCGCGCGAAGGCCCCCCTTTTTATAGCCTCCCCGTCTCCTCCTCCACCACCTCGCCTCTCCACGCGCAGGAGCTCCGGCCGGTAGAGGGAAGGCAAGGCGAGCCACCGGCCGACCCACTCGCCGCCATGCTCTCCGCGCGCGCCGCCCCCGCCGCCTCCTCCTCCTCCTCCCTGCAGGTGCCCCCGCGCCTCCCTCCCTCGCCGCTCGCTTCCCGCGCGCGCGCGCGCGCCGCCTTTGCCGGCGATGTGTTGGGCGTGCTAGTATCTGAGCTTTAGGTGAGGTTGATTGCTTGGGATTTTCTGTTTTTGTGGATGTGCAGTGGAGGCGCGGAGGAGGAGGAGGAGCCGAGGGCGGCAGCGGCGGCGGCGGCGGGTGCACGAGCTGCCGGGAGGTGCGGAGGAGGGTCGCTGCGCCGGCGGTGCGGGCGGCGGCGCCACGGAGGGTCGAGGCGGTGGCCATGGAGTCGGCCGCGCGGACCGAGAAGGAGGAGGAGGCGGCGGCCGGCGGCGTGGCGGAGGATGTGTACGGCGGGGACAGTGCCACTGAGGAGCTGCCGGTCACGCCATGGTCCTTCTCCGTCGCGAGGTGAGCGCCGCCGGGCCGGATCGGATCGCTGGAGGCCTGGATCTGGGCGGGGGCCGGGGGGCGGACGTTCCGAGGCATCGATCTGGAGCATTATTTTGGGGGATTTTTTTTTAAAAAAACACTTATTTGTTTTTGCTGATCTAGTTCAAAGCGCGTGCTGGTCTGAGATGGATTGGATATATAGACATATATACGGTTTCCCCCGCGTGAAGCTTTGGCTAAAGCTCATAGCTCGTTTTTTTTAGTCTTTGACGTGCCCACAAGTGAGGATGCGTGGGGATGGCTCTCGCTGCTATGTTTGTTTCGTTGCTTGCTTAGTTCCAAAAAAAAATAAATCAAATTGCGTAATTTTCTTTTTTATTCTGCCATCTTATTCAGTGAATTTTTCCTCTGTCGTGGGGTGTTCACCAAAGCGGGAACTGTCGCTTTCTCTTGTTTGTTTGCGCAGATTGTGTCAGCGTTCTTCTCGTGGGCCGTATTATATGATGCCGTTGAGCTGAAGTTGCACTCTTTTTTTCCTTTTCTTGTCTTAGCTTGCGTGTTACCCAGTTTTGTTCGAGTTATCTAGCTGCCCATATCACAAGGTTTATAGGATTACGATGATATTTCGGTTCATTCAGAGAATATGATTTGGTTGTGATTTATATTACCAGTCGGATGGATTTTGAGCAGGTTTGCAGTAGGCGTCGAGTAGCTGGGCAAAGCAATGAATTGGTTGTTTAATTTTGTTTTATTATGTTTCTTGCGTTCTTGTGGGTGGAGTATATTCTAGTCTGGCCCACCGTAATATTTTCGCGTCTTGTTTTCTCCACTACCCGTGACAGTGAAATTTGACTGGAAGTTGGTACCTAATTGACAGCCATATACTGAACCATAGCGAACAAATTTGTCACTTAACTGTACACAAATGAAGATTGTGAGCCAGCAGAGAAAGTCAAGAACCATGTTAAACTTGAAAAAGAAAAGAAAACTTCAGTCGTAGGATGTGAATCTGGTTGCAGGGTAGTTTCTTTTAGAAAGATCGCAAGCTAGCACCATATGAATGAGCCATCATAATTCGGTGCGATGCGCGAATTGTTTCTTGTTCACTATGTTGAAGAAAAATGCTAATGTGATTGATGTGCGATGCGTGATTTATGTTGAAGGAAAATACTAATGTGATTGATCCTGTGCAACAGTGGTTACACCCTTTTGAGAGATCCGCATCACAATAAAGGTCTCGCCTTTACTGAGAAGGAGCGGGATGCACACTACTTGCGTGGTCTTCTTCCTCCAGGAGTTGTGTCTCAGGACCTTCAAGTATGAGCAATCTTCACTAGTACAATTAACTTGTACTTATTCTGTTGTCTGTCCTTTTTCCTAAACTCCCCTCAATCTTTACCCAGGTAAAGAAGATCATGCACAACTTGCGCCAATACACTGTCCCTTTGCAGCGCTACATGGCCATGATGGACCTTCAGGTAACCTATATAGAATTTAGAATTGTTCAAAACTTCAAATTCAAGAAGATCGACCCTGCATGGTAGGAAATGCCTTGTTGCTGAAGATCTGATAAAATCCAAGCAGCATGTTCCAGAAAATCAAAACCGTTAATTGATCGAGAAAATTGTGCCATGCATTGTTTTTTCAGGAGAGGAACGAGAGGCTCTTCTACAAGCTATTAATTGATAATGTGGAGGAGCTGCTCCCTGTGGTTTATACACCAACTGTAGGTGAGGCTTGTCAGAAGTATGGGAGCATATTTAGGCAGCCACAGGGTCTGTATATCAGTTTGAGGGACAAGTACGTTCGCACAGCTTTGCGTGGATATGCAAGAATTATGCATTTTTTCTTCTACCTATTGGATTGGGATTGACCAAACGTGTATCCTAGGGGGAAGGTCCTTGACGTGCTAAGGAACTGGCCTGAGAGGAACATTCAAGTCATTGTTGTCACTGATGGTGAGCGCATTTTGGGGCTTGGAGATTTGGGTTGTCAGGTATGTTTGTTGAATTAGCTACTTACTTCAGGAGCTTTACTTATTTGTTGGAATGATCTTCTATAGGGAATGGGAATCCCTGTTGGTAAACTCTCTCTCTACACTGCTCTTGGAGGAGTTCGCCCATCAGCTGTAAGCATTTGCATCTGTTAAAGTTCTCCTTTAATGATCCCAGCATGTTTGCTGCCAGCAAACCGCATAAAACAACCAAATTATCTAAAAAATTTGTTTATTTCAACTTTGCAGTGCTTACCTATTACAATTGATGTTGGTACTAACAATGAGCAACTGCTTAATGATGATTTCTATATTGGGCTCCGGCAAAGGCGTGCTACTGGCCAGGTATGTGCATTACAAGCTTTGCTGGGGGTAATTAAGGTGTTGGCAATGTTGGCAAAATAACTGATGCTCAAAATCGGATCTGTTAATTATCCTTTATCACAGGAGTACCATGAGCTCATGGAAGAGTTCATGGATGCAGTTAAGCAAATCTATGGTGAGAAGGTTCTCATCCAGGTGAGTCCAGGTTCCAAGTAAATTATCTATTATATTTTGACCATTTTTACTTGTTATCACAAGTTTATTGAGACTGGATCTTCCTTTTGCCAGTTTGAAGACTTTGCCAATCACAATGCATTTGATTTGCTTGCAAAGTATAGCAAGAGTCATCTTGTTTTCAATGATGATATCCAGGTAAAATAACTGCTTGTTTTGCATGTGAAATGATGCTTTTAGGTTTACCAGAAGCATCTTCATTCAGTATCATGATCCTTCAATTCTTATGAATTTTATGGATCGCAGGGAACAGCATCTGTGGTTCTTGCAGGTCTGTTATCATCACTGAAGGTGGTTGGTGGAACCCTTGCAGAGCACACTTACCTGTTCCTTGGTGCTGGTGAGGTCAGTGAAAGCTTCTTTTGGTTTAATTTTCCCCAAGTATGGAAACATGATGTATTCTCTGAAACACATTTGTTAAATCCATTTGACTGCAGGCTGGAACTGGTATTGCAGAACTCATTGCTCTTGAGATTTCAAAACAGGTAATTAACTGTAATGGACAACAATATCAATGTGACATATGAGAGTTTAGTTTAATCTTGGTGCTTGCTGCTAATGTTTTGCTGGTTTTGATCCAACAGACAAAGGCTCCAATTGAAGAGTGCCGCAAGAAGGTTTGGCTGGTGGATTCAAGGGTATGAAGCAAAAGGAATTTTTTTTGTTGTTAATACAATGTTTTCACCTATGGAGTTGATAAAATCTGACACATTATGTCATTCATTTAGGGCTTGATTGTTAGTTCCCGAAAAGACTCCCTTCAACCATTCAAAAAACCTTGGGCACATGAGCATGAACCTCTGACGACCTTGTTAGATGCCGTTAAGGTACCATTATTCCTGTTAAGATTTTAATCCAATGAGTGACTGGTGTTTGCACTGAAAATTGGTCTGATAATGTTATATTTCCCTGTGTTGTACTAAGTTTTCTTTCCCTAACTCTAGTCCATCAAACCTACGGTGCTGATTGGAACCTCCGGAGTTGGTAGAACTTTTACAAAGGAAGTTGTTGAGGCCATGGCTTTCTTCAACGAGGTAATTGGAACGTCTTTGTTGTTCAAGTTCGAGGTTTGCTGTATCGCCAAAATGGTTGGTTAACTTGTCATATAAACACCTAAATGCAGAGACCTGTCATTTTCTCACTATCAAATCCAACAACACATTCCGAATGTACTGCCGAGGAAGCATACAACTGGACCCAGGTGAGCTTTTTCAGCACATTACACTGCTAGCTGCATGGTCCTATGCTTTTGAAACACATTGGTGAATAATAAATGATTGATATACCTTAGTTGTTTTCTTTACATATGTTGCTGTAGTTGATACAATATAACTGGCACAAAATAATGGTTCAGTAAAACACGAGAAAACAATGTAGTGCTTGTGTTCTCTTCATGGTGTCAATCAACGCATTTCCATCTTGCAGGGTCGTGCAGTGTTTGCCAGCGGCAGTCCATTTGACCCTGTGGAGCACAATGGAAAGATTCATGTGCCTGGCCAGGTATTACTTATTTTTATGATATCTCCAAGGGAAAACGATAACTTACTGTTCTAAAAACTTGCCAAGTCAAAAACATGAATTTTCTCTTACTGATTTGAACTACTTGCTACAGGCAAACAATGCTTACATTTTCCCTGGATTTGGCCTTGGGGTTGTGATCTCTGGAGCAATCCGTGTTCACGAGGACATGCTTCTAGCTGCCTGTAAGTACCTTCAAAGGGAACTTGCCAACTGCTCATATTATTTGTTTTTACTGAAATGCTTGTGTATTGTTCACGAGCGTACTCCTTTCCTTGCTAAATTCACATATCATTATGGTAAACAGCGGAAGCACTAGCGGAACAGGCCACTCAGGAGAACTTCAACAAGGGCTCGATCTTCCCGCCGTTCACAAACATCAGAAAGATATCTGCAAAAATTGCTGCTAGTGTGGCCGCGAAAGCCTATGAACTCGGTATGTTCTTTCTTCCACATTGCCAGCCTGGTCTGTGGGATCCATTCATTTCATATCCCATTCGCTCCCCAAGCAAAACCCGTGGCGTTTGACACCGCCTTTGATCCTCTCTGCAGGCCTGGCAACTCGCCTGCCTCGCCCGAAAGACCTGGAGAAGTATGCAGAGAGCTGCATGTACAGCCCTGTGTACCGCAGCTACCGGTAAGGCCGTGGAGACCCAATTTTGCAGTAATAAAAACCTGCCTAAACGCAGAATGCTGCGATGTGGGTTCTCGTCGCTGTTGCTGCTGCTGCACAGCTTGTTATCTGTCTATATACATGGCACGCCTTGTTGTAACGTTGCGGAAGAAAGCTGAGTGGCCGTCTTGTGTACCAATGTTACTATTCTTTTACCTCCTCGTAAGTTTATATAACGAGTGTAATAGTTGTCACAGCAATGGGCAGTGTGGGCCAGTGCTTCTTAAGAGCCTAGACAACTTACAGAAAATTTATGCGGTCGGTGTGCAGTGTTCACTGGCTGCGAATGCATTAAGATTTAAGAATGATTGGGTCTAGAACCATCCATAAGTAAAAATGGACATGTCCATGAAACGCGATGAGATGCTGGCTGTGTTCTCATGAAGGATAAACTGAGTTGACACGAAGGCATGAAACCAACATGGTAGCACCACTCTATCTCGGCACGGTGGACATTACAGTTAGACGCTAACCAAGCTCTTGAACTAGTGCGGGTGAGGTGAAACCTAGTCGCTAATCCGACAACATTGGGCGCGATACACGAAATAATCATGGCACTATTCAACTCATCAGTGGCGTTAGGTCTGTTTTAATTCGTGGTTTGGTTCACTTAAAATTTATCACACACAGAGAGAGATTTGTTAGTGTGAACTTGAGAAAAGCGTGAGCTGTTATTAAAACATTATAAAGTTGATGATTCCCACCAAGAATTTGATCGCCGGGTCGGCTCACGGATCCCTCCGTAAATTCAACGGGTTTTTGAAATTCGAGAACTTTAGCGATCGATCCAAACCGTTAATCTTGTTCATCTTGTCAAAACATAGCCACCAACCAAGTTTCGTATTTTTCGAATTTGTTTGCTATTTATTTTGTATTATTGAAAATTAGCCTTCTAAATAGTCGTGGAGCGTCCAAAAAAGCTTATTTTTAAAATTAGAAAACAAATAGCAAATAAATTCGAAAAATACGAAACTTGGTTGGTGACCACGTTTTGACAAGATGAACAAGATCAACGTTTTGTATCGATCGCTAAAGTTATCGAATTTCAAAAACCCGTCGAGTTCACGGAGGGATCCATGCATTGTGAACACTATTTGAATTTTATATATCATTCAACGTAATGCTTTATAATAATTTCTTAGCGAATTTCTTGGCGAACGCCAGCGTCCGGACGCTCGCGCACCGGACCAGCGGTGACCGTCCGATCAGCCATCCGCTCGCTCCCGGACGTTGGCTGAATGTGCAGTTGATCATTTTTCAATTAAAACTTTTGTTTTTTATAAAATTCAAATAGTGTTCACAATGCATGGAATAAAATTCATAATTCTTCTAAAATCGAGAGCAACCCATTTTAAATATTTTTAAAATTTTTTTTCACTTTTTAAATTTTTTTATGTAAACATAGGAGAATCCACTTATGAAACTTACATGTATATTAGTGAAGCTTGGCCGTGTGCTAATGAATCTTGGCTCACGTATTGATGAAGGCGAGCGCCAGATGAAATCTGATGAAACTTGGATGAAACCTGATGAAACCTGAATGAAACCTATTGAATCTTGATGAAACTTGGATTAACCTAATGAAACGTGGATGAAACCTGTTGAAACTTGATAATACTTGGATTAAACCTGATGAAACCTAACAGTTTGGTAAGTTTAACGAGTATGAAATCCAAGTTTCAGTAGGCGAAACCCAAGTTACACCAGCGAAACCCAAGTTTCATCAGATAAGATTGAAGTTTGTATGGCAACATACGTCTTGTTTTGTTCGTAAAAATATGATGAATGCGTTGGTGCAAACGGTTAATGGATTAGAGCACCCAGTCAAAATTTATGGCCATAAAAAAAAAACTCGTGGGACCCACCTTGCATGGCTGTAGCTGCCACACTGCGCAGCGTCCCTGCGCGCGTCCGGACGTCCGCACAGTAGCGCTTTCCTAATTTCTTTGGAACTTTGTAGAATTTTCTAAAATATTTTAGAAATATTTTTTAAATAACCTTAGTCTTTAAATTTTTTGAAGGTCCTCAATTTTTGCTCCATCAAGTCGAACCGAATAAAAAGGGCCACAATGTGTGCATTTCTTTCGAAGAGCATCACCACCATAAATAGTGCCGCTATGAGGCCATAAAACAAGGCAGATTCCTAAAGGGAGAGCACGATCAGGATAATGTAAAAGTCGGTGTCACCCAGCTGCAGACGGCATAGTTCTTGGCGTAGCACAGGCCACATGGGCTGGACAATTCTCACCACAGCAAATGATGTCCCCATCGAATTGTATCAATCAGTCGCTGGCGCCGGAATCATCCGGATGTTCACTGCATGTCTGCATCCCATCGAAAGCTACTGCCTGCTGCCAAAAAGGATAGAGAAGGACCTCGATGGCGAAAAGCATTCAAAACTATGAAACATCTACACAGAGAGAGCCTTTTGTGATTCTCATAAACAACGACATCTATATAGAACTATGGCTACACTCATATTACTGGGCTATTAGCATAGTAGTACATTATTACCATGCTTATCCTCCGTTCTACCGTACTGAACTGCAGGTTACATGTCACACTGGCTATAGGTGAACAAGGACAGAACTGACGGCAAAAAAAAAAGCAGTGGCCTTTCAGGCCTTGCTATCGCTGTAGGAGCTCAGATCAGCGTGCGTGTCCTTGTAGCGCTGGGATAGGTACGTAGAGCAAGTTATTGGAGGGAACCTGATCAAATAATGAAGTCTCAAAGGTTTAGAATCCAGAAAATGAATATTTTTGAGATGAAGAGAACGCTGCACATGAGCAGCTAAAAAACGTTAGCCACAGCAAACAGCTGAATCTTACTTTGGGGGATTAGTTTCAGATTTGCAGGTTGGCAGGCACTCGACTACGCAGTCGTGGCTTGGTTCCACAAAGTAGGCAATCTGCTCAAAGCAAGGGAAAAAAATACGAACCAAAATCAGCTCAATTCAGATATGGAAGTCATGTTATTTTCACAAACCAAATTGACGAAAGAAACTTACAGAGTAGCGTTCTCGCCCGTCAAGGACCACTCGATGCAAAGTTGATCTACAAGTGCGAAATCAGTTTTATTGTATGATAAGTAAATGGTGATAAGCAAAAGAAGAAAAACACTTTCAAAACAACCAGCTTTCTCTTGAAACAAGAACGCCTTTTCCACGAAAATAAAACAAAAAATAACTATACCAACTGCTGGCTGGAAGTAGGAATTAAGAACATGCTTTAAGAGGGATAGGCAACCTGAAAATGCAGTTGCTCCACCGTTCGAGCATGTCGCCAAGATTGACAATAAAAGCTCTGGAAAATAAAGTACAAACATGTGAGGATCTTACTTTATAGGACATACATCTATGCAATTAGATTAACAGGCTTACCCCTTCACAGGAGCTACATATTCCCATACTTGAGGATGGGCATTCCTGTCCTTACAAATCTGCAGAAGAAAATCACAGTTAAAACAAAGCCGAGACAATTGAAGGAAATTTGTTGGTCGAAGCAGTGTTACCTGAAGACCAACCACATCATCAGTTGCCAAGAGAGTAATCAAGCCAAAATCGGAATGTGCTCCTGCACCGTATACCCCCTTCGCAGGATTTGACACTTGATCTGATGATAAAACGCACATCAAACGACAGAACATGTTATGTTTTTGTGGAATAAATGTCATATGATTACAAGGTATGACCTGTTTTTTGTCCACCTTGGTAGTGTAGGAGCCTTAATGTGGCTATAGGTTCACCAAGCATTTCAGGTCTATCAAAGAAGTCCATATTTAGGTCCAAAGCAAGGGCAATGATCCTAGCAACTGCATTTGCCACTCTCCTGATATGCTTCAAATGAGTATCAAATCAGAACAGTATCAACTATGATCCAAGAAACAAAACATCATTAATGGAGTTCGATGGGCTAATCTTGAACAGTTCTGAAAGAGATTCCTTTTACTACTAAAAGGTGAACTATCAAGCTGCAATGTCACATTTACAGGGCGCCCATTACATTACTTGAGAAATCCTTGGCAATTAATTTATTTAGAACTTCTTCAATCATCATTAATCACTTTGGCTATCTTAAGGGATTAGCAAAGTAACTGTCATTTCTAAGTTCAAGGGATGATAACTTACAATGCCTCCCTATGGTATTGCTCCATCACCTCCCTCCATTTGGGCAATACTTCTGAAAGTAGAAAAAGAAAAATTTAGGTAACATTAAGGCATAAAAAGAGCATCTTTTTTCACGACATCTTGCTATCCATTAATCACTTAGTTCTAGAAAGGAACTTCTATTCAAAATAAAACAAGTTACCTTTAGAAGGCCACTGATTTGGACCATAAAATGGTCTCTTTGCTTTCGGATCATCTGAAGGCACCTCAACTCCAATATAATACCCTTCCTTGTAATCACCTGAAAACAAAAAAAAAGATTATAAGTTGGAATTGTAAAAATGCAAGGAACCTATAACTGATGGTATAAAAAATAAAACAAGGAAACCCAGAATAACAAGTGATTTTAATCAAGATAAATGCCAATGCAGAAATCTTTCCTAGATTCATCATTTTCTTTTTCTTTTTTTCCAAATTACTCGTACGACCAACCTTGATAACTCGTTGAATCCTCATCCCAAGAGAATGATAACAAAATTGCAGAGCCCCTAAACACTTGCAGTGCAGCTACTGTGTACCATGTTGATGACTTGAAAAAGAGCAAATTTAAGTCTAGCAACAAATGCTGGGGTCAAATAGATTACCATTCACTTGATTTTCTGGATCAAGAGTCTCATCTAGCATGGGTGTATACCCTCGATTCTTCTCGTCCCGGAGGAGCATCATTTTCTCACTGGTAGGAAGGTCAAAGAACATTTTGCTTTGGGCAAAAACCTCATCCATTAGCTCCTGGTTTATGCCATGGTCCACCACATAGAAAAAGCCTGAATCTAGACACGCCTAAGAAAATTATGTAACGGTTAGTTAGAGAATAATATGCCTCAACAAAACATCCAAAAGATAAAGCTGGCAGAACACAATGCCCAAATTTTCAACACTAAATAGTCACAAAGGACTGGATCATAAGAATGCCTAGTATATATTTCTTGCACTGGCAAATCATGGAACTGCTGAATAAAACCATAGTTTGCAATAGCTGAAATTTAACACTAATGCAACCAGCTAAACTGAACTCTGATAAGAAGCAATAGATCAAGGTCATATATAGGATCTTTACGCACAAATGATAAGAGTATCATATACTCCTGTTTTAGGTGGTTATTGACTTAACTATTGCCACTCAAGAGTCTAACAACGGTGCACATATGAACTAATAATATTGGCATTTAGCAAATTAACATCTAGAAAATTTCCATGCACCATAGTATAGTTTGGCAATCTACTTCTAAAAGTGGGAATACCATATTAAGAGTTGATGCATCATGCATGTCACATTGATCATGTGGTACACCTTAACAGAATATGCATTTTAATATTTTATAAAAAGCTGGCTTCTAAAGTTGGGTTTTGGTTTATGACCTCGGGGATTCTTCTGGAAAAATGTAGAGTTCTACAAATCGTTTATGCAAGTACTTCTAGTATTCCACCTAATGAATAGAACCACATGCATGTCGTTGGGGGCAAAGTCGGTGCCTTTTATAGTAGCATCAAACAGGTCAAGATACTGTGACTGCTTGTCACTATCGGCAACAGCATCTTTTGAAGATCCTTGATCTCTAATGCACCAAGCTTCAAGGCATAATCGATTAAAAAATTTGAAGATATAATTAGATCATGCACGGTCAAAGCAACAATTGACAAATGACAGTACAATTTCATACAAGTATAATATTTTTGACACTACTCCTGCCATTGGTGTAGGAGGGAAAATGAGTGGCATAATCACTAGAATAGCCAAAAAAGGGTAAAGTCCATGCTTTTGCAACAATTGTGCGTTAACTGCAATTTAATTCTACGAACACGCCTTACCAACAACAAACAGCCATCGACTGTGATCATTTTTTTTTAAAAAAAAATGACGAACACACTCTGCTAAAAGATCATAACTCTCCGTACAGGTAAACAAGGAACCGAAAAAAATCGAAAATTTAACCGTGATCGTATTTCCCAATAATCGAAGTTACAAGCTTTTCTGCTATCCAGGCACCTATGGCCTAAAATTTACAATTAAATCAAGAAAAAGAACCGAGTACCTGCTTGAGGAGCGCGACCGATTTCTGGATGTCCGTGTCGGAGAGGCTGATGCAGTTGAGATTCGTCATCGAGGTCGAGCTCACCATGCTGCCGCGTCCCCTCCTCCCTCTAACCTCTCTGCCTTGGATTCGTTCTCTTCTTCCTCCTGGTTTCTGCCGCCGCCGCCTCCCTCCCCTCTCCGCTTTCCTTGTGGCCGCCTCGATTTGCGCCCGCGTGTCCGGTGGCTTCCTCTCGTGATGCGCCAGACGCTGGAATCGCCGAATTGGAGAGGGATGATTTGATGATGATTTATATATAAAAAGCTGGAGAGTTGTGTAGGCAAGCGGAAGGTTGGTGGAAATCGGGAAAGTGTTGAAAAGGCCGAAAGGGCAGGAGGAAAGGGATCCCTGGTGGCCAGGGAGGGCCTTGGTCTTTGGACCAAGAATTTTTTATTTTTTTTCGAGAACTTATTTATTTTCGAGGTCGCGTTAATTTCCCCCTTTTACTTTTTATGCACTTTTTATACTATGTGGTTTTGACTTTTGACGTCACCAAAATCTAATAAACAAAGGATGGGTCGTATTTGATGGCAGGGAGAGACCAAACTTTCTTTGGTCTTCTTTTCTCTTGATTGTGACAAATGACAGTGTTGTCCATCCTCCGTTCGGGAGGGGGCAAATTGTCCCTCCACGGGATGGAAACGGAGGGAATTTTTCTCTCGTCGGGTGAAACGGGAATGAAGAATTTTTTGGCAGGAAGGAGTCAACTGTTATGGTGGGGTGTCGTCGCCAGGGGTTTAAAATTTTGGCTTTTTTTTCGAAATCCGGTGTTTTCGGTCCTAGGCAAAATGGTGAAACAAGTGAAAAAGACGGGAAAATAAATAATACAAAAACTTTGTGAAATTTCACCAATTTCGTTGTTTCCATTAGCAAATATTTTTTTTCTCAACCGCAACACAAGTCCCTCACTACAACCACTTGTCGCAGACTCACTGATTCTAGGCCCAAGCACTTTGACCTTGGTTGGGAGATGGTAGCAATCCGGCCAACATGGTCTTTTCCTCGTTAGGTGGTCAAGCTGCGCTGAGAATAAATAAATATGGTCCATATCTTTGTATATATATTTGGCAAAATAATGGCCATGAATTACATTAGGTCCGCCGCTGGTTGTCGTTGTGGAAGAGGGTGACACATCATCGTGGAGGACACCATTGGGGAGGAACCACATATTAGGGGGAGGGGGCACTATGGAGCATTGATCGGGTGCAACAATAAAGGAAGAAGGTGTCGTGGGTGAGGAGCCAAGGATGGCTATCGTCTCATGATGGATGGTTGGACTGGAAGGATGACGACTAGGTCGTAAGGGAGTGAGGGGCTCAGAGTTCATATGATCATATCTAAAATTTCAAATGGAAAAAAATGACTCAAGTCAAGTGAGCGTGGTGGTATGAAATAGTGGCAGGCCCATATGTCAGTGGTATATCATGTATCCACATATATAAGATTTAGCATTGGATATCGTCGGGTCAAGCATAGGTATGTCTTAAAAAGTTAAAACAAGACAAACCAAATCTCAAATATTGGTACAAACATTCGGACAAAATTAGTTTGAATACTTGAGTTTCTTTGGACGAAAATCATTTGTCTCCTTTTGTATAAAAAGTTACGGTAGATTATAATCTTTTCAGTTGAGGGAGACTCGGAGAGGTTAAAAATATATTAAAATAATATTGGGAGCTTTAACATGAAGGTCTAGAACCAAAACCTTTTGAAGAGTGAGTACAAAGTGCTGTGGAATGGTAATTAAAAGCTCATGAAGGTCTAGAACCAAAACCTTTTGAAGAGTGAGTACAAAGTGCTGTGGAATAGTAATTTTAAGCGGTATATTTTTAATAAAGAAGTCCACATTGCCTCCCTCAACTATTGAAAAAGTTCACTTTTCCTCCCTCTGTGTTAAATGGGTGAGATCTGGCCGTCCAATCTTGCATCGAACGGCCACAAATGAGTTGAGGGAGGAAAAATAAACTTCTGCAATAGTTAAGGGAGGTAAATTAGACTTCTTCCTATTTTTAATCTAATTTTAAGTCGCAAAGAGCAATGCCGCAATAGGCCTGTTTTGCATGAACTGTTTGTGTCGTGTACAAGCTTCGCGGTGCTCGTGTCCAAACTAATCCCTGACCTGACCTGACCCTGATGCGAAGTTTGCAAGGCCTAGCACGCCGCGTTCTGGATCCAACCACTATGGGCCGTGCTTCTGTCACCACACGTATCTCTCCAAATTCCACCCAGCACACACACAACACAAGGGCCCATCACACCGCACCCGCGCGGCTGTTTTTGCAACCTATTTCACTTACATTTTACCTATTCATTTCTTTAATTTTTAAAGAGAAAATTACATATTTTCCTCGGAAGTTTTGATCAAATCTTAGTTAACTTCTAGATGTTAAATGTAACTTGATCAAAAGTAACTTTTAACATCTAGAAAGTAACTTTTAACATCTAGCATTTAACCCTGGAAGTTGCTACCGTTGCCCCCAAAACCATTAGTATTGCTATTAAACGCTAATGTGGACATCTATATGGTTGTTAAATTCTGAGATGTATGCCACATCATCATAAGAGCATCCCTAGTAGGGCACGTATATTACTACTGTAATTACAGTAATCATGGGCAAAAAATTCAAAACCAGCAAGAGACGAAGCAAGTGCGGGCTGGCCGGCATGGCTGTCTCGAAGGCTGATGCGGGAGGCTTGATACAACCCCTGCTGTTCATGCTCTAAACGCTTACATATCAAACCACAGGGTCATTTAAATTTTTTTAAAAATTTCAAAAACATCAACTTCTCAAACTAAAATATCTGAATAGATGGATTATTTGAAAGTTTTTGAAATTAAATTCCTGTATGGCTTGATATGTAAACATTTATGATGATGTGGCATACATCTCAGCATTTAACAGTCACCTCACCTAGGCATTCACATCAGCACTTAATGGTAATACTAAGGTTTTGGGGGTAAAGGTGCAAATAACAACAACTTTTAATGGTCGGAAAAATAATTTCCGTAATCCAGAAGATAAGTGAGATTTGGTCACTGCTATGCATTTTTTTTTTGTTTTAAAAAAACTGGAGCGAATGCCTTAGAGGTCTGAAAATTAAATTAAACGAAGCGGGTCAGACCCTTACCCTATCTGCACAGATAAAACAATGAGCACATCTGGTCAGCTCAAAAATAACAACTCTTTTCTTTTTAATCTTTTCTTCACCAAAGAAAGAGAAGCTCCTCACCGAAAAGAAAGAACGGCACTGTCTGCTTTACCAGGCGTTTCATTTCATCCCTGCGTTTAGTCCATGCCTTACTTGGTAAGGCAATGCACGTGCCCTAAGCCCCTAACTGATCCATCCTCACTTTGCACAAATGCTACTCGATCATCAGTCTGGAAGCTAGCTTTGATTGGCTTCGCTTTGTCACCCAGTACACGGATAAAAGAAAGATCAGGCCCAATTTCCACGCGATTGCACGCTTTATTATGGTTAAACCAGGCTGATTACAAGTGGCCGGGCAGAAGAAAGGCTTGGGAGAAGAAATTTGACATATCTAACTGCTTTGCTTTGCTTGTAGTTTTTTTTCTATGTTACTACTGTGCTAGTATTTTTATTACTACAATCTCACGAGGGATATTTCCTCTAAAAGAACACTTAGATATAAAAGAAAAGAAATACTATCATTCTATTATATTACTGTTGTTTATAAGTAAACGAGCATCGTTATTAGACCAAGTAATTACCAAATGCCGTTTTAGAAAAAGGCAATTACCAAATGCGGGGAGCTCTCGGAGATTCCTAAGAAAATTAAACCATTTCGTGTGGAGTTCTTGCGTTGCAGAGAAGTGATTCAATGTACGATTATATTAATCCACGCATGATCTCTCAGCTTTTGCATCTGTGATCTGTGCGATTCGCGTTTATCGCGTATGATTGCTCTCTCGTACTGTTTACCATTGTACTCGCAACACATGTATCTACATGCTTCAGATAAGATTTAAAACCAACGGATGATTAGCGAGAAAGCGAGATCCGATCCCAAGGATAGGAGATTACGAAAACGACACGGACGTCGGGAGTGAGAGCTCGTTAGTCATTACTGAGCTGCTTTCTTGGAAGGATGCAGAGGTTCGTGACCTGGCTAAGATAGCTCATTGTTAAGTTACCGTGCAAACACTTTGATGTTTCGAAGTTGCCTTGTAATGTCAAACCTGCTTCCGAAAACTCTGAAAATCAATTTTTTGAATAATTTTTGTGGTCTCTAGAAAGCCGTTTGACAAAACATTTAAAATTTGAGGTTAAATCCGACGGTCGGAGGATCAAAGCTAGTAATCACCGTTCCATCTTGCTTGGAGAATTGGAGTGTGCCTAGCCAATTCAGGTTTTCCTTTGTCCTGCAAATAAGCCTAATTTAACGTATCTAGCAATGGGCGTCAAGCACAAGTCAACAGTAGCTCAAAGCTGGAGCGGTACGTGGCCATGTGCTGCTCTCATCCAGCAGCTCAGATCATATGTTAATTTCTGCAGTTGACTGGAAAGCTACGGCTCCTGACCCTGTAAATTTTCTACGAAAATACGTAGAATTTCTCACTATGATCTGTTCCTACGACGAAAGTCTTGGAACGTTTCGTTGGCTTGCTTGAATTTTGCCGCGAAACCGAAGGGAAAATATATGGTAGCAGAGAAAAAAGAAAATATTAAAAAAAGAGAGAGAATGCCACGGATGGATCCCAGTGTGTCTGTCTAGCGTTCACTGATCGCTTTGCTGCTCTTTTGTTATTTGAAAATCTATTCTATACCATAAATCTATAAATAGTACATAACGCAGTTGCCGTCCGCGAACTCTCTCAGACGGCCACGTGGCTCGCCTGCCCGGCCGGCGCCGCCGTAGCCGTTGAATCGTTCGAGCCGACAAGATCTGGCCCGTTGGTTTTGCTTTAACATATAAAAAATTTCCTACCGGATGGCTTGCAGGCACGCGGGTGAATCGCCTAGCTGGTCTACTCCGTTGCTTCGTTGTCTCACAGCCTCGCCGCGCAAGCGCTTTTGCGCCTCGCGTTGCTGCCGCGTTCCCGTGCTGGGGTCCACACGCGCTGCCACGTTTTGTCGCCGGGCGCGCCTTGCGTTTTCTTTGTCGCGCGAGGCTTTGCCCACGTGCCCATCGCATACGCGTATAGCGACCTGCACGCATACGGTCGCGTACCATACGGTCACGTGATACGTGCATGCAATAAGTGCATGCATAGGAATGCAGCACGCGCATGCAGCTGCTTGCTCACAGGCTAGCTCGCCTATACGCGACCGTATGGTACGTGACGTGCATGCGTATTTGTACAGCCGGCTAATTTTTTCCTTTTTTTTTTGGCAGCCATACGAACGTCCCTATATTTTGTCCTCTCTTATACTGCTAATACCTCATAGCTCAATATATTTATTCGATAATTATGAATTAGACTAGCTTGCTTTTACTTTTGCCTCGCGTAGCCTTTCCAAATGGCCCACACTAAACTAGACCATGGTTTCATGGTGAGAGTTTGTACAAACGTATATTCTTTTTAAAAAATAAAACAACAATACAAAATTCGATAAAAATGGGAAGGGTATATTTTGCAATCTGCTAAAAAACCTAGACCATGGTTTCATGGGTAGGGTTTGTACAAACATATATTCTACTAAAAAATGTAAAACAATCATAGAAAATCCGAACGATAACCAATTCTTTTCTGTCATTCTAATTCTTTCGTACAGAGTTAAAATAACAAAAAATGGCTCGCGTTACTTTATGGTTAGGGTGCATAAATGAACCTAAACATTAAAATGTTATATTTCCCGATATTAATTACTAAATAATAGAAATTAAAATTTCCTTTCATTCTAATTTTCCCGTACAAATCTAAAATAACAAAAAAATTTCTAACGATAACCAATTCTTTTCTTTCATTCTAATTCTTTCATACAGAGTTAAAATAACAAAAAATGCAATCAAAATTTTATGGTTAGGGTGCATAAACAAACCTAAACATTAAAAATGCTATATTTCCCGATATTAATTACTAAATAATAGAAATTAAAATTTCCTTCCATTCTAATTTCCCGTACAAATCTAAAATAACAAAAAAAATAAAGCTACAAAAAAAGCAACCAAAATTTTATGGTGAGGGTGCATAAATGAATTTAAACATTACAAATGTTATATTTGCCTATATTAATTACTAAATAATTAAAATTTAAAACTTTTAAATATATAACTACGGTTTAAAATCATATATTCATGATGATGTACCAAAAAAATCTACCGCACCCCCCACTATCATTGTCGTTTGCTAAACTAACACACACAAAATTCATGTTAGCATTCATATTCTTCAACCCTGCCCATTGCACAAATCGTGCTTACGTTCACCCTTTCGCCCGCGCTGCGCTCGGCGCGCCACAGGCGCGCAAACTCCACTAGTTATTATACAAAGGCAAGTGATGTGACTGTCTAGTCACCAAAATAACAAACTAAATAAAAATTTATTATATGTGCCCGGTTGTCATCATCTCTAATCCATCTTCTTTCTCCTTTTCTCTTTCTAACTATCCCCACATCGAAACTACCTCCCTTCACCTCGTCCTCCTCTCCTACCCCAAACGCCTCCGCCTCTCCTAGGATCAATGGCAGCCTCTCTCACCCCATGACGTCGCCACATCTCCCAACCCCGACAGTGTCACTGGATATCCCGCCCTTGACGCTCGTAGACCTCCTGCAACCACTGGAGCCGGCAAAAGGTGACGGTGACACCTCCCCTTCCTTCTCACGAGATGGCACTTCCGCCTCTCCTGTCCCTGATAAATTCGCCGCCTCTTTCGTTCTCATGACGCCGACGCCTCCTTGATGACACCACCACCACTCTCGTCCTCGACGATGCGGCCACTTCTCCTGTCACCCGACGAAGCTGCTGCTTCTCCCATCCCATGGCGCCGCCACCTTCTCGACGGCGCTGCTGCCACTCTAGCCCCCAATGGCGTGACCGCCTCTCTTGTCCCCTGATGAAGCCACCACCTTTCTCATCCCCATGGCGCTGCTATCTCCTCGACGGCACTACCGCCACTCCCACTCCTATGCCGTGTGCTACCTCTCCCACCTCCAACAATGTTGTCGCCAATCCTATCGGTGAAAGAGAAGAGAAGAGAGAGAGAGGAAGAGAAAAAGAGATGGAGGATGAGGCTTCCTAAATATGGTTGCGGGTTGTTAGCAGGGTGAGATGGGGGAGACCATCGTGTCATTGCCATGTCATAAGGCACGGTAACGAAATCATCTCTCAAACCACCCCTAACGATTATTTCTATCGGTCTTATAAGTTAAGTAAATATGATAGTTCAGGGGCTACGTAGATGAAGCGTGATAGTACAATACGTAAATTAGTTTTTGTTTTTCTACGATCTTCCCAATGAGATGAGAGAGATGCATGTACGAAACTAGGAGAAAAGAAAGCTTCTTGCAGGTGCTCGATCATGGCCTCGTTTTGGGCAACGCACGTGCCTGCCGAGAGTCTGGGATCCATGTTCTATCCCGCTGCGGCGTGGCAATGGCAAGGCCGACACCGCCTACGAGAAAGTGAGAAATAACCTACCTAAGTAACCGTCTCAGTTTTTATGAATGATGAATAGATCATGTCTACTTTGAGCCAAATAATTTACTCCTTAAAGTCGTCCAACAAACATCTCATAGTCTCATTAGAAAGTTTTTTCCAGAAAGAACTTTAGAAAGTTGTTAAGGCAAAGCTCCATCAAATCAAACAAGGCAAGCGCCAGGCGTCGGACGTCCGCCGGGCGCCATGCCAGAATCAGCCTCGGACGTCCGATCGCCGGCCCTGCGCCAATCGAACGCTCGCCCCGTGCTCCCGCGTCCGTGTGCCCAGCGACTAGATAGCAAGCAGTCGGTTGATTTTTTTTCAATTAAACTTCTGATTTTTGTACAAAATTCAAACAGTGTTCAAAATGCGTGGAATAAATTTCATAATTCTTCTAAAATCGAGAGCAACCCATTTTAAATACTTTTTATTTTTTTTATTTTTTAACTTTTTCAAATTTTTTGATGTGAAACTAGAAGAAGGCACTTATGAAACTTACACCTATACTAGCGAAACTTAGCCGTGTGCTGATGAAACTTGGCAGTGTGCTGATGAAATCTGATGAAACTTGGATGAAACTTCGATGTAACCTGATGAAACTTGGATGAAACCTGTCGAAGCTTGAATTGACCTAATGAAACTTGAAGAAACTTGTATGAGACCTGTTAAAACTTGATGAAACTTGCATTAAATCTGATGAAACTTGACAGTTCGGCAAGTTTAACGAATATGAAATCCAAGTTTCCGTAGGCGAAACCCAAGTTTCAGTAGGCGAAACCCAAGTTTCACTAGGTAAGTTTGAAGAGTTATATGGCAACATATATCTTGTTTTGTTAGAAAAAATACGAGGAACACGTTGGCGCAAATGGTTTGTGGATTGGAGCACCCAGTCAAAAATTATGGCCACCGAAAGTCGCGTGCTCACGTGGGCCCCACCTAACTTTTTTCATTGACTTGGAGCAGCTTAGCATGCGCACGGTGGGAGCATCAGCGCGTTCGCGGGCGCGCGGTGGCGAGTCCGAAGCGCGCCGGACTACCGGACTACAGCGTTTCCCATCAAACAATCTAGCTGCTTGAAACCATCAAATCAAACAATCTAGCTGCTTGAAACCACTTGATTTTGAGAATCTTAATTAGGTCTAGTTCTATACAGTTTATTTAACTCATTTGATTTATCTACTTACCTACTTATCTTTGTTTAAATATAAATAATTTAGTTTTTTCAATCCTAAAAACATGTCTATGAACTCTCTAGAAACAAGTCAAACAATGATGACCCGGCTCTCAATATTTTATCTCACCGTTTAGCCACAACATACATGCATGGATACCCTTGAATAAACTATATTTTTTTAACATTCACTCCAAGAACCAAGTAGGACACTTTATTTTAGTCTCTAATTATGATATTTTTATGGCATGCCTGGGGCTTCATTCCTTTTATCTTCACTCGCTTGCCCGTTTGATTCGTGTAACGTTGAGCGTTGTTACTTCTTCCTAAGATAATAATTGTTTATAGTCCTCTTGTTATTGTCGTCGTCGTAATCTCTTTGAGGGAGTAGCTTGGTAGTTATGTTGGGTACTCTTTAGAGTGGTGGTGTTGTGCTTGCTTTCTTGAGCCGATGATGTTTTCTTTTTTTCTTAAATGAAATGATAGAGTACCTGCCCTTTAGTTCATTTTTTCCCCATCAATTCTAAACCAAACACTCTTTAACTTCTTGAAGTAACTCTGCAAAAATCTTGAATCCCAACATTTTTGGGCTATTTGATTGCTCGATTCTTGCTGGTCAGGCTCGCACGAGCTGTTTACCATGGGCGAGCACGCGTTTGGTTGGTTGCACGAGCGCGTGCAACCTAGCACAAAATTTGCCTGCACGAGCGCATACGCAGCGCAGGGCCGTTTCCTCCCAGTCAAGCCCAACTGGCCACAGTGGGCATAGCTCAGTCATGGGGCTGTTTGGTTGGTGGCCTAAGGTTGCCACAACTAACCTTAGGCTTGCCACACATGGTTGGGCTCTTGTTTGGTTAGGGGCTAAGTGTAGACAAGCCACACTCCCTTAGGCAGCTCAGGGCACCTTTGCCACACGATTTCTCGCCACAAATGTGGCATTGTTTTTCAACGCCGCACCTATGGCAGCAACACCGTGCGTCTCCCGGCGGCGGTGACGCGAGCTCTCGGCGGAGGCGGCGACGCGAGCTCCGGCGGCGGCGGCGACGTGAGGTCCCAGCCAGGGCGACGCGAGCTCCGGCGGCGGCGGCGACGCGAGCTCCCGGCGGCGGCGGCGTGAGGTCTGGCGGGCGACGCGAGCTCCGGCGGCGGCGGCGACGAAGCTCCGATGGCGGCGGCGACGCAATGAGGATGGCCCTGGGGATGGTGAGACGTGAGATTTGCTTGCTAATTGCATCAATTGATTGATTAATGCCCTGATTTACTTGATTATTCGCTTAATTAATCGAATGATTTGCTTAATTCTCTTGTTGATTGTATGATTTCATGATTAATCGGTGGGGAGGAGAAGTTAGATAAATTTTCACTCTTACAATCAAACACTTGCCACCAATTTTTTGCCTAGCCTAATGTTAGTCATGACTGCAAACCAAACACTAGCTAAGCTAAGCCAAGTTAGCCATGCCACACCTGTGGCACCCTGCTAACCTTAGGCGTGGCTTTTTTAGCCACAAAACACGTGCTGCGCCCCTTAGAAAACTAGACCCTTTTAATATCGTGAAGTCCCATGTAGAATGGTTTCATTTAGGGTAGCTGCACTCATGCCATTAGTAATTTGATATTTTATTTTTCAAAAATGCCGTTCCAGCTGACAATGATATTGGTCCTGGATCCATATGTCATAAACATACGAGTGACATTTTTGTAAAGTAAAAACTTTAAAATGTACCTAATTATGACTATTGTGTATTCCAACCAATAATTCCCAGACTTATTCAAATAAGTTATTATGGAAATTCACTTCTTCAGAAAAAGTTTTCCTATAGTAATTGTAAGTAGAGGTGTGTCTTTATCAAGGAAAACCATTGCATAAAGAAACTAACAAGGTATTAAAAAAATGCATCTTCTGTAGTAAAAATGAAAATGTTCTTTAAGTGTAGTGTCAGGTCATTGCATCCCCAGAGTACAGCCTCCGTATTTTTATTAGTTCTGGGAGCGGGGTTAAACAAAAGAGAAAAGTATTGGTGGGAACAACAACTGTGCAGGGTTTTAATTTTCATCCAAAATTGTTTGATTTTTTTGAAAAAAAAACTTCTTTCTCTCTCTCTCTCTCTGTTTTTTTTTTTTTTTGGATAAATCAGTTCTTTCGGCCCCTCGTAGTTAAGTTTTTTTTGTGGCCGAAGAACAAAAGCAGCTTTCTGTCGATGACAATATTTTTCTCCAAGCTATATCTATCTTGTGCACTGTTACAAATGGAGAATAAATAGGGAGGGGGAGGATTCACAAATGTTATTTGAGGTTATCGTAACGTCCTTCGGGAAACATGGTTAAAGAGTAAACAATAGGATTCGCAATGTTTAATATTGCCATATTCTCTTTGGCATGCATTTCCCTTCATATATGCCAGGACAATTAATGCTGGAATGGTTGAGTTTTGAATGCATAATTACGTGAAGCCGAAATAGAGCTCAATAGAGTTTGTGATCCATACTTCGATGGCATTGGATTCACTAAGATTCGTACACATAAAATAAATACATGCACAATAACATTGTCATTCTATTTTTTCAATCTTTCAAGCCAAACATTCTAGCTTGCAGCTATCTAGAATTCTAGATAGCCTTGATCCCAAAAGGTGTCAAATTCAAGTTAGAATGTTTGGAACCCATAAATTTTAAAGAAATTAATCCTGACATCTTTAGGAAGGGGCAAAAATATCCACACACCTAGCTAGCTAGGAACTAAAAAAAAAAAAACTCCCTTCATTCTTTTTTATTTGTTGCCGTTGACTTTCAAAAATGCCCTTTGACCATTCGTCTTATTTTAAAAAATATTTAAGTGTCATTCATTTTATTATGTTACGTTTTATTAATAATGGTATTTTAACCATGGGTTATAGCATTAATTTTTTTGAATAAGACAAATGTTCAAAGGGTATGTTTAAAATTTAACGGCAAAAAATAAAAAAAAAACCCGGATAGAGCACCTGTAATCACGCCACCGCGAGAGGCTGAGAGACGCCGGCCGGCGCACGGCGGGGAATCTTTTCCGACGAGCGGCTGCACCAGCTCGACGGCGCGGCGTCGCGGAGCGCGACGTGTTGGCCTCTGCGTCTCTTATCGCCTTCGAAACGCTAAATTTTGAGCGCCGTCCCATGCATCATCGCATGCCCCATGGCGCGTGCCCGAAATGCCCTCGCCCTCCTCGATCACCGTCGACCTGACCTCCTAATAATTAACGGGTCACGCCCCGGTAGAAGCTTCCATTGTTCCCATCATGCCTACGACGTAAATGCTTGTGGAAAGAGAGATCTATAGTGATGTTACATGACTTACATGTCTCTGACATGCTCTTGCAAACGTAGAAAAAAGTTTGTAACACGGTTGTAATCTTGTAGGGATAGACTCAATACCTTGTAATAAAAACAGTATATATATGAAGTCTTGCCCGACCAGGTATTGTTGCATGTGCCACGATTAGATGACCAAACACTTGTGTGACTGAGAGTATATTGTGTACGTGACTGAGAGTATATATATAGATGACAAATTTGACTAGCAATGACGACAACTGATCTACGTACCAGTTAGGTATCCACATCCTTCGTATAAAGTGTGGACTTTTACATGCTGGCTAAAATACTTTGTTTATTCGTTTTACCTGTCATAATATATAGTCCGATTATTCTTTTTAATTTTATGGGGTAAGGCATAGAAACATATAAGTATTACTAAATACTACTCCATCCTTTCCATTAATTATATATATAAGACGTATTTGAACTAAAAAAAAAGTCTTCGCGAACATACTTTGACCGCTAGTTTCTCTTATCATATATTGTTGATCGCTATAATATTACATTATATTCAAAGCATTTTGAAATGCAAACATATTGATATATCTTTCATTCACTAAAGATGCATGTTGATAACGTTTGAATTTTTTTTTAAAGTTAAATTATGCCTTATAGAATGGAAAGGAGGGAGTATAATACAAGAGCTTGTATGTGTTTAGTTTCATCTATCCAAGTTAAATACCTACCGATTCTTCTATTTTCTTCGCTTGTTTCAAAATGGAAGAATGTAAAATCAAAGACAAAAAAATCTACAGGAGAATAATTGATTCATGATTAAATTAATCTTCAATTTTTTGGTGTTCTTCCAGAATTTGCACATAAATGGTTGCGCGCGGTACTCATTGTTTCAGCGATTTTCAACCAAAGCCGCGAAAACTTTTCAAATTAAAAACCCAAGGCCATCAGTAATCAATTTAATTGTTTTTGCTATTTCACCTTTTTTTTTGTGCGGTTCTATAAAGGGTAATTTTTATTATGGTGATGCAAAGTCGGATAACCCATTATATGTATCACTGGGTAACATATCTCTTACATACCATCATAATTGTTTCAATAATATCATGCAAGAGTTAAAACCGTTTTCCTATGATTAAATAGTGACAATAGAGCTATAAAAAGATTGTATTGTCCCTGTATTTGTAATCCCTCGTTTGTCGTTCTCTTCCTAGTCTTTCACTAGCCTGTGGGCCACATGTCTGCTGACTAGCGAAGGAAGAAGAGGGTTACGGTGCTACACGTACGGGTACATCGAAAAAAAAGATAACATAAAAACATGACATATTTCAGACTAGTCTATTTTATTAACATTTATTACAAATTACATCTTGTATCACAAGTCTAAAAAACCATTTTATATAACAACAAAAAATGTTAGCTATGCTCGGAGTGACACTTCTTATCTTCCAATACATGTTTCTTGCAAAACATATCAAATGTGAAAAATAGTTTTTTTAAAAAAACATATAAATCAGTGACATGTTTTTCACCCAGAATACTATGTTGCGGTGCACAAAAGACCGATATCTTTCTTGTATAATACACCAAGAAGACATTACCAAAATACAAATACGGTCACTAGGAGGATGGCGTCATGCACAACACCACCGTATCCGACTTGAGAGGCCACTAGAGCTAAGTCATCAAGAGCACCGATGTTGGCCATCAAGAGGGGTAGGAAAGGGGAGGGCAGAGGCGCCAAATCTGAGCCATCGAGGTTTCTCAATGGAGAGACAAAGGATGATAGATAACGTCATGGGGTTGACCTTATGAGAGATCACCATAGAGGGTATTGTTACAAGGAGGGTAGAGGTATTTTTGGGTAGCATTGGTTTTTCTAAAATTAGAAGTAGCGATATAAAATAAAATAATTGTCGGTGCAATAAATACCGGGGCACAAAGAGCCCCCACGCGCCAGGCGGGCGAGCCAGGCCCCAGCGCATGGGCGAGCCCCTCAGGAGGCCGAGAGGGCCCCACGCCAGCGGGGCGCGTGGCGAGCCCTCTCTGGCGAGGCGAGGCCCCACGCCAGCGGGTGCGTGGGCGAGCCCCTCCGGCGGCGGCGAGGGCCCCACGCCAGGGTGCGCGGCGAGCCCCTCTGGAGACCAGCGAGGGCCCGTCGCGAGCGGGCCTCAAGGCCAGTAGCGTTAAAAAGGAGTCTTCGGACGAAGGCTCCCCCGCAAGGACGAAGCGCATTTAATGAGACATCACGCGGATAGACAAACAAGAATGATTACCGCTTCTGATGACCCTGCAGTCCGGCGGTACATCATTGTGGCGTAGAAGAATTGACCGCAGAGAGAAGGTTTGCTTGAGGAGGCCGCCTGCGGCAGAGAAGCGTGCGGGCCCCACCCGCAGACTCACCGGTGTGATGTCGGCGGTCGAGACCACTGCGGCACGCACGCAGAAGCGGCGCCGTCGGCATGGGCGCTGCACGTTTTGCGTCTCTTCGTCGTGTCTTGTCGATTATCGAGAGCATCAGACGCTTACCCCCTTGGCTCTCTCCGCCAACCCACAGCTTGTATAAAAGGGGAGGAGAGAGAGGGGGACGGGAGGACGAGAGATACGAGCACTAGCATTCGTGCATTCGAAACATCCTGTAAACACATTCCCATTCAACCACAATCAGAAAAGAGCTAAGTCTCAGCAGGAGTAGGACTATTACCCGCGAGGGGGTCTCAACTCGGTAAATCTGCGAGTCGCTCCTTGTTGTGCCCGACGCCAAATCGAATCGAGCTTGATCGAGTTGGCTAGCAGACTAAAATCGACCAGAGTGTGATCCGCAGTGGTTGAGCGGAGAACACGCCGTCGATGGCGCGCCCGTAGGGGAGCGCTTAGCATCGGTTCAAACTCTTGACCCTTCTTCAGAGACGATGGCGGAGCAAAGATCCGCGATGGAGCAGAAGCGGCCGCTAGAGCCGTGGCCACGAGTCGGCCGCGGCGATGGCGATGGATCACCCGGCGGTGGCCGCCCGCCTAGGTTGGAGCCTGCCGAAAGCACCGCCTCGGCCAAGCTAAGCGGCGCTGGCCTTGGAGGAGTGCACTCGGCCGATGAACCTCCACGCAGCCTGTGGCCTTGCTTGAAAACCCACCGTTCCGGTGACTCCGGACTCCGGCGGCGCCGTGGTTGGCAACCTTGGCCCGCTGATCGCCGACGCCGCCGCCGGCGGTGGTGCAAGTTTGGGAGCGGGGAACCGGCGTTTCGCGTCCTCCGTTCTTTGTTGCCCGCGCCTCTCGCAGATCTCTCTGGTGAGGGGGGGGCCAAGACGACAAGAGCGCGACCCTACGGGGCTCGGCGGGCAAAGCGTCAGCAGTGGCGCGATCTCCGGTCCCATCCGGAGGACCGCCACTTGTCTGCATGGAGAAGACTGCGTGACAAGCTCCGCAGGGTCGCGACCGAAGCCAGCGATCACATTGCCGCCGCCGCCGCGCTGGGACCAAGAAGAAGGTTCCCGCAGAGCTGCCCGCCCATGAGGGTGGCGCTTCTTGGCGCCGCCCTAGGCGACGGGCGGCGGGGCGAGGACCGCGTCCAGGAGCAGGAGGTCGGTGGCTTAGCCTTAGAAAGGTTCATTAGAAAGCATTCGTCGAAAGTCGGTAGCGAAAGTACTTATGGTGATGGCCCTTAGTTGCAAAGGCAAACGCTTATAACTTACGCCGGCGAGGCGGCGACGGAAGGCGGGCTCTAGCTCGGTGTGTCGGCTCGGTTCAGGCAATGCGCCAACGGCGGCACCAAATGACTAGACCACTTCCGGAAGCTAAGCGCCGCCACGTAATGTTTAAGTCGGGTTGCGAGAGGCCATAAGGGTTGAAGTAACCAGATGCCTAAGGAAACAGCGCTCACTTGCGGTAGAACGTTCAGTCTAAAGCCTTTGGCGGCCAGGTGCCCCAATTCAATTCCGCAAGTTAAAGTTGTGCGAAGTTCAAGTGAGACTCACAACAAAAGAGCAAAAGTTTGTTTGCATTGATAGGCAACATTTACAAGGCAAAAAAGGCGGGGGAGTCTCGCTACTCCTCCTTGTCTTAAATCTTCTGCCGAGCGGCGCCCCCCATCATGGACACGCGGTCGGCGGCGGTGTCAACCCGCGCCTGCTCAAACCGGTCCAGCTGGCGCGAAGGCTCCCCGGTGGCGGCGTCGAGATCAAACGCGGCGTCTCGAGCAAGACAGTTGCCCAAGATGAACCGCGCCGAGAGCGCCTTGGCGACCGCTTCGATCGCCCGCGTCGCAGCGCCGCCGGAAGGACGACAGCGAGGCTTCGGCGTTCGTTCCACGGCGCCAACAGATTGCGCAACCGCCTCTCCAGCGGGGATGCAAGGAAACACCCGTGGATGCGGCGCCCCGAAGCCGGGGTAGGCGGTGCGCAACATGTCGGCGAGGGTTCGGAGGCGCTCGAAGTGCTCCAGGCGGAGGTCTTCGATCTGCTTGGCGGTCGAGGCAGCGGTGGCTTGGGCCGCCGCAGCCTCGCGGGTCATCGCCTCGCGGGCGGTTTCTTGGCCAAGGCCCGCCGCAGCTTCGCCGGCAGATCGCTCCGCCAAGGCAAGGGCTTCTCCCGCGTCGCCAGTGCGGGAGAGGTGCGGCGCCTCAAAGGAGCGCTCGCCGGCGGTCACGGCCGAGATGGCGGCGCGCCAATGACGCGATGGCGAGGGTTCTCGCCGCGGCGCGACGAACTCTCATTGCCGCGAGCGACCTCCGTCGAAGGCGCGGCGGCGCGGGGGTCTGGCGAAGTCGCGTGGAGCGGAGCTCGATGCCCAGCGTCCGCCTGTTCCAAGAGGGACAATCGGGGTTCGTATGCAAAAGCGTGTAGCATGCTAACCATAATCGCGGTGTGCGTAAGCGCAGGAAAGCCAACTGAAGCGGTGCGCCTACAAGGCGAAAGCTGAAGGGAGCTCAAGTCGCGTGTTTGCGGCGGCGATAGCGGCACGGCGCCGCCACCGCCGTCAAACAAAGCGCGGCCGGGCGTGAGCGGTGCTTGGGTCAGAAGCGCCAATACAGAAGAAGCGCCGCCGCAGGAGCGTCGGCGTAGAAGGAGCGGAAGAACCGGCGCAGCGGCGCCGCTTCTGAAGAGTCGCCGCGCTCTTGCCCGTGGCGAGCGGCGGCGGCAGCGAGGCCCCATTGGATGGGGCCGCGGTGGCGGCGAAGCTTCGGGGCTTGAAGAAGCGCGCTTCTCTTGGCTCGCCCTCCCTCCTCGCGCCGCTGCCGACGGCGAGGATGAGGCGCGCTTCCCGAGAGCGCGGCGAGTCGGCCGCCACGGCAGAGCAGCAGCAGCGTCATGGAAGCTTGGGCGGTCGCCGAGGCGGCTCGCGGATCTGCAGTGGTCCCCGCCACTTGGACCGCAGGACCAAAGACCTCCGTAGAAGCGGCGCGCAAGTAAGGGTTGCGCTCCGTGGATCCCAATCGTAGAGGGCGGATGCCCGTCGGCGAAGCGATGTCGCCGGTCGGCGTGGTCGAAGCCCCGCCACCGATCCGAAGCACGCCGCCCAAGACGTTCCCATCACCAACACCCAAAGAAGAAGCGGCGAGTTGGCTATTAGCCAAAAGTGGAAAGAAAGAAGGGACGAAATCCAAAAGAACGCAAGAGTATTCACCTCCAAGAGCGGTCACGGGTCCCGTCGCCGCCGCCGTAGTACGCCCAGCGGGCGCGCCTCAGCCGGAGCCGCAAAGACGGCGCCGCAAAAAGTCCGCCACCACGTGGGTTCCGGTGAGCCCGGCGGCGGAGAGCTCGCAATCGCGCCGCCATCGCCTCCGTACTAAGCTAGATCGTCTGGTCGGGCCCCCACGCGGCGATGGGCTCGCGATCGTCGGAAGAACAAGATCGTCGCGCAGCTGGAGTCCTCCACGTCTACCATCGCCGGTGCGCCCTTCCAGCTGGACTTGACCGGCGAGGATAAAAGCGGCGGCGTCGCGGAGCGCGGCAGCTAGCTCCCAACCGCTCCGAGCGCGAGCCCGTGTGCGAGATGAAGAGTCGACGCCAGAGCGGGAGGTTTGGCATCGCCCCCACGAACATCTCGCAGAGGTGGGCGAAGATGACCAGGCCATGATCGAGTTGGGGAAGGTGCGCCGCTGATCCCGTAGAAGCGAGCACCCCAAGAAGAATTCGAGTACGGCGGGACAAGGCCCGCCAAAGACGCCAGAGAAGGTCACGATCTCCCGGCGCGAGACTTCGGCATGATGGTGCCGGCGCGAACCGGCGGCGATCGGCGGCACGAAGATTTGAAGCCGCGCTACCGATCCTCATCAACGATGAAGCGGGCGAACAGCTCGAGCGGTCGCGGCGTCTCATGGCGGCCCTTGCTGCGCTTTGGAGCCATGGAAAATTTGGCGGTGGCGGGGCGAAAACTTGGTGGCGTTAGCGAGGAGGCGTAGTAGCAATAAGAAGGCGATGGGCATGCTTGAAGACTTAGCGTCTGGAAGGATTAGCGCGCGGCCGAGAGAAATATTTATAGGCGTGGGCGCGAAGCGCGACGGTTTGATTCCGCTTCACGCGCTGGGCGCCATCATTGCCCCACGCGTTTTTGGTTTCCGCAAAAGCGCGTAGTTCCCCAAGGAAGATCGTGTGCAGGTGGAGAATCAGGCGTACGGCCGCCGCAGGTGGTGGGCCCCCCACGATTCGTCTCCCGCCACACAAGAAACGGGAAAGTATCTGCGCGACGGTTCGCGTATCATGGTGGACCCGGGGGCTACTGTCGGTGTAATAAATACCGGGGCACAAAGAGCCCTCAGAAGGCCAAGAGGGCCCCACGCGTCGGCGAAAGCAAGGCCCAGTGGCGTGGGCGAGCCCCTCGAAGGTCAAGAGGCCCCACGTCGGCGGGCGAGTAAGGCCTCGCCGTGGCGAGCCCCTCGAAGGCCAAAAGGCCCCACGCGCCAAAGCGGGCGAGCCAGCCCCAGCCGCACGGGCGAGCCCCTCAAGAGACCGAGAGGGCCTCACGCGCCAAAGCGGTGCGTGGGCGAGCCCCTCCGACGGTGAGGCGAGGGCCCCACGCCAGCGGGGGTGCGTGGGCGAGCCCTCTGAGACCAGGCGAGGCCTCAAGCGCCAGCGGGGGCCCAAGGCGGCGAGCGTTAAAAGGAGTCTTGGACGAAGGCACCCCTCGCCGCAGGACGAAGCACATTTAATGAGACATCACGCGGATAGACAATGAAGAAATGATTACACTTCTGATGACCCTCGCAGTCCGAGCGGTACATCCACTGTGGCGCAGAAGAATTGACCGGCAGAGAGAAGGTTTGCTTGAGGAGGCCGCCAGCGGCAGAAGCGGCGAGGCCCCACCCGCAGACTCACCGGCAGGATCGTCGGTCGAGGCCACTTCTGGCGGCACGCAAGGTGGCGCCACGCGGCATGGGCAATGCACGTTGCCTCTCTTCTGTGTGTCTTGTCGATTATCTTGAGAGCATCAGACGCTTACCTCTCTGCTCTCTCCGCCACCCACAACTTGTATAAAGGGGAGAGAGAGAGGTGGGACGACGAGATCTGAGCACTAGCATTCGTGCATTCAAACACCTCGTAAACACATTCCCATTCAACCACAATCGAAAAGAGTTAAGGCTCGGCAGAGTAGAATCACATTCCGCGAGGTCCGAACCCAGGTAAATCTGCGAGTCGCTCCTTATTGTGTCCGACGCCAAATCGAATCGAGCTGATCGAATTAATTACAGACTAAAAATCAGACCAGGGATGTGATCCGCAGTGGTTGAGCGGAGAACACGCCGTCAATAATGACATACGAGTAGGTAATAAATAGCGAATTATCATGACATACAGAAGTTTTATTCCTTTTCGTAAACCCTTGCCAGTTTGCGTGCAATAGGATGCTCGGAGGAAGCGCCCGTTAATGAAGGCCATGGCAAGGCCTTTCTTGTCATTTCGCGCCAACGCACTCATTGCTTTTGATAAATACCCAAAGATATAATCATCTCCCACCGTCCCACGGAAGGAAAAGGGCTAGAAAGACCGAGAACCAGAGCACACGGCGTCGCATTTGGTACGTTCGCGAATCCCGAGCGAGCCACCGAACACGCGCGTACGGACGAGCGCGCGCGCGCACCGGCGGCCGCGATGACGAGGCGGTGCTCGCACTGCAGCAACAACGGCCACAACGCGCGCACCTGCCCCGGCCGCGCCGCCGGCGGCGGCGGCGGCGGCGGCGGCGTGAGGCTGTTCGGCGTGTGGCTCACGTCGCCGCCGGAGGTGGCGATGAAGAAGAGCGCGAGCATGAGCTGCATCGCTTCGTCGCTCGGGGTCGGGCCCGGGGGCTCGCCATCGGCGGCGGCGGGTGGAGGCGGCGGAGTCAGGGGAGGCGGAGAGGGCGGGGCCGGTTACGTCTCCGACGACCCCACGCACGCCTCCTGCTCGACCAATGGCCGCACCGAGCGCAAGAAAGGTGAGATTTTTCTCTTCTCCCGGCCGCTTCACTTCGTCTTTAGCTCATCTGGGCTGTTGTTACTGGATAGAATGCGGTAATGAACGGTAGAAAATTTTCCCATCTTAGTCGTTTGATCTCATTGGTTAATTGCCTCCATGAGAAGATTGATAAAGGTGGCGTTTCTCCTGCAATATGCACTCCATATATGTTTGCTTCTGGTTAACTCATCGCGTTCCATGTTCCTACCACATCCATCGTGGAGCACGTGGTGGGAAATGATTTTTTTTTGGGTGCTGTTACTCTGTTAGGAGAAGAAAAAAGCAAATCTTTTTTTTGGGCTCTATTGCTTCAAATTCCCCACTTTTGTGTACGAGAAAAACATTTTTTTGTGGGCGAAGTATGTGGTATGCCTACTTCCATTCTTGTATTTCCCTGCAGCTTCAAATATTCACATGCAACTAAAATGGCCACACTAAATATAAAAATAAATCTTGAAACAAAAAAAATGATGTCTCATTTTTATATCGTAGGGTTCTTAATTCTAAGCCCAATTCCGTTGCAGAACCTGGTAAAAGCTCAACGTAATATTGTTTCACTAAAAAAAATATCTTGTAATGGATATCAATACGACAATACTTCCGATGAATGATTTAAGAATCACGCCTCTTGTATTTTATTTGCTAAACTCGAGGGGTTGCCGCTATCATTGTAGAGAATGCAATCTTTAGGACCGTCCAGAATGGCCGACATAAATCAACTCAGCTAAATATCATTTCCCAACTGATTAAGTTACATGCACATGTGCATCACAAGACCTGTATAGATCACATTCCGCGAGAGAGAGCGACTGGTCACGACTAAAGAGCCCCACAAGTGCCCTCCTCATGTCTCTTTGACCTCTAATTTAATCACCTGATCCTAAAAGAACCTAGCTGTATTAATTTTCAGTTGTTTTGACCATTCCTAGGTGTGCACCATGTCATGTACCTTTTTATTGTACTATTTTATGTTGGTTGTGATATGTTTTTTTATTGGTACGATCTGAGAAGAGAGTTTATTATTGGCACTTGGCTTTAAAGAGACTGTACGGGCAAGTGCCTTTCAAGTTTGCTTATATATTATGGTAAGAGTCTGCTAGATCTCTTATTCGTTGTTATATTAAATTTGGTGTTGAATCAGCAGCTCTAATGTTTTATGGAGTGAAGTATTATATCTTTCTCTAAAATTAAGACTGAAAGGAAGGCATTTTCAATGGAGTTATCTTGGATGGACAACGTCTCAACAAAAAAAAAAAGGCTTGCTCACATGATCATGTCATGTGATTCTTCTGTAAAACATACTGATGATTATGACTCTGACAATTGAAGTATTTATTAATTATCATGCTTGCTGGACCAGTCTATTTTCATGATCATTTATTTTGGAAGGTCTCAAACCATGGGCATCAAATCCAAGCGTTCTGTCGTACTTGTTAGCACATTTCTGTGCTTGCCATGGTGGTAGGGAAACTGCCCACAGGGATACATATTTAATGAAAAAAATACTCCCTCCATTCTAAAATAGTAGTTGTTTTAGGCTTGTTCTAATTCAAACTTTTAAAAATTTATTCGTAAAAAACTTTTAAACTATTTAGATTGAACACATAATAATCATATATATATGTTCGTTTTGAAAAGAACTTCCTTAATATTATAATTTAACTGCATTTTATAAATAAATTCTAGTAGAATTTAGTGGTCACAGTTACATTTTGGAGACTGTGTCAATGTCCGAAGCGACTACTATGTTAGAATGGAGGGAGTATCTGTTTTTTGAGGATAAAACAATCTCGTTTATTGTTGAAACAATTGCATGCATTGTGAGAAGCTCATAACCTATTTTCATACTATTCATTTTTCTCTATAACCAACAGTTTTTATGTTGGTGGAGGTGAAGAATAGATAAAAGCACTGCAAAAATTTAAAATCATATTGGATTACGAG
Source organism: Raddia guianensis (assembly GCA_036346415.1). Lineage (NCBI taxonomy): Eukaryota > Viridiplantae > Streptophyta > Magnoliopsida > Poales > Poaceae > Raddia > Raddia guianensis. The sequence continues at coordinate 36,356,437 of CM070534.1, forward strand.
TCACTCGAATACATCTGCCTACTTCACAGACACATCTTCAGACCCATGAGCAATTACTCTTCTATCTGATAATCTTGCTGCATGTCCTGCTGCGTGCTGCACGTCTTTTCTGCGTCCCCTTGTGCCTTACAGTTGCCGCCCCGGCCTGTATAATGTCAGTTGAAGCATCACCAGTTGTGCCATGTCAGTTGAGGCCAGCTCCGATCTTGGTGTACGTTCACGACATCTCTTCCATATGTATTGCTGCCAGCCGTTCATGACACCTATGTAACGTGTAGATAGCACAAAAAATATTTAGTTGCATACTGATTATATAAAAAACAAATATATCACTATAGCGAACTGCCTAAGACAAAATTTTCTCTTGGCATGTTTATTATGACCAGAATTTGTGTGTAAGTTGCATGTGAAATAAACTATTCCACTATTTATCAGTGAGTATTAGATGTTAAAATGCTGCTTATGGTCCTTCGACGTTGACAATCAAACTCTCCAGATTAGGAAACTTTTTTACAATTCAATTATATTAATGTTGGATGGGAAGCACATTTATTTGCCTCCCCCCTTAAACTTTTAGTGTTTTGGTGGATTCCCCTTTTGCTCAAAGTGTTCAACTTTTCATTTTTGTCCATTTCCCCTTTGCAAAAACTATTGTTGTGCTGTCTTGTCAAGATATGTAATCTCATCTTAATCAATTGTAGACCAGCACATTTTTCAACTGAGAAGTGTATGTGTATTGATAGAAGATGTGCTACTATTACTGTATTGAGGAGTAGAAAGATTCAAGGATGTTGGTTACAATGCCTGTAAGCCCAAAGCCTGTGAATTTGGTCAAGTCCAAAGGGAATGGTTGATGATTCGTCTTTTCTGAGATGAATATGGGGTCGTAAATGCGGTTTTTTCCGTGTTATTTTTTGCAGAACAATCTGGTATGCTCACCCACACAGTCCTAATTCAAGTACCACTTTTGTGCTTCAGGTACTCCCTGGACTGAAGAAGAGCATAGAATGTTTCTGATGGGTATGCAGAAGCTTGGTAAAGGAGACTGGCGTGGCATATCTCGTAACTTTGTTGTTTCCAGGACCCCAACTCAGGTGGCCAGCCATGCTCAAAAGTACTTTATTAGACAAACGAACTCGTCAAGACGGAAGAGGAGGTCAAGCTTGTTTGACATGGTTCCAGAAATGGTATGCAATTCTTCTGTGCAATGTTCTATATCATGTTAGTGATGGTCTATCTTCTCCACAATGTTTAACTGCTTCCTGATCTTTGTGCTTTCCTCCTCAATCTGCAGCCAATGGACGAGTCCCCAGCAGTCGCAGAACAGCATATGCTCTGCACTACTCAAGATGAAGCCACAAGTTCAAATCAATTGCCTATCTTACAACTTAGGCAACAGAAGGAAGCAGAGTTTGCTAAACAGCTGACAACTTTGCAGCTAAAGCATGAGGAATCTGAATTTGCGGAGTCTTCGTTACCAGCACCGATGAAGATGAACCCTGTTGTATCATTCAAGGCCACAACTGTCCCATCACTGCCAGCTTTCTACCAAGCACTGATCCCTGTTCCACCAACTCATTGGCCTCCAAATCTTGCTAACATAGAGGAAGTAAGCACATCCCATGAAATCCTAAAGCCCACTCCTGTGAATGGAAAGGAGATGATTAAGGCTGATGAGGTTGTAGGTATGTCCAAGCTCAGTATTGGTGAAGGTAGCTCTGTCTCCATAGAACCCTCCGCTCTTTCCCTTCAGCTTACCGGGTCAACAAATACAAGGCAATCAGCTTTTCATGTGAACCCACCAATGACTAGACCTGACCTAAGTAAGAGAAACAACAGCCCAATTCATGCACTGTGATGAAATATGGAATATGTCTGCTGGGACAAATTTTACTGATTGTATTAGTGGTTCCAATACACTAGTGTTGCGTAAGCTACTGAGCATGTACTTATGTAAGAGCTTCTAAGTTAATGTATCACCATCTTTTGTTCTGTGTCCTTGATAAATAGATGCATATTTTAATGAAAGTACTGTATCATTTGCATGCCATTAATCTGCGAATATATTGTTGCCTGCTGGGGTGCTATATGCACATTAGCACACACCCTTTCAGATTTATCTTCTATGCTTTCGAGAAAATGAATTGTAGGTTTTGACACATGAATGTTCTCAGAAAGAGATGACGTTTGTCTGATTACTGATTTACAGATAGGTAATGTTATGGAAAAAAATTGTTGGAAATTTTGTCATCTTTTTGACCTAAATGTTGAGACAATGATTTGGGTGAGGGGTTGGCATATTAGCCTATGATAATCAAGGGATGGTGATATGTAGTGGATCTACATGGAGATCATTCCTGATATTTTTTAACGAAATGATTCTTGATATTTCAAATGTTGCATTTCTTGCAAGCACACCTACTGATTTTTTAACCTGCCAAGATTCTGTTGTTGTATTTATGGAAAGACGTTCATCACTGTCCCTAGTTATGCAGACTTCCCTGAGGGGTATAACTGAAACTAAAAAAGTAAAAAAACTATAATAGTTATCTTGTTTACTGCAATGGCAAGAATCTGAATTCCTGAAGGGTCCGTCCGAACTCCCTATCTGTATTTTATTCTCATGCAATGAACTTGTTCTCTTCCATTTTATGCTGGTTCAGATGCCACAGGTAACTGCAGAAGATTGAGTGGCATCATGCTGGTGTAATACAAAAGTTTTGAGGCATATTTCAGGTAACAATGCCTTCTTCTTAGTTTCAGCTCTTTTACATGCTTGCTGCCCTACAAGATGCCTAAATTACTGTGCTACCATATGATCGAGTCAGCTGATATGACAAGTCTGTCAACATGCGGTGAATTCAGTCAAGACGACAGAAATGATCTGATGTTGTATAGTCCAAAGCAATCCCAATTATCATAAATGAGAACAGATTTGAGTATCAAATGCAACTCCATGAGGACTATGTTCTTCAGTCCAGGGAGTACCTGGAATTCCATTCCTGATCCTTTCACGCAATACAAAATTTTCTGTTACATTTTAACTCAAATAAATAATTTTATTCATTCAAACAGAAGATATCCTCTGTAGAATCAGATCATGATTATAAATTTGGAGGCCATTCTTATCAGAACATGAAGACAAAGCATGATCAAAGCGCTGGTGATTAACAAAGTATAATCCACCATGTTTTTTTTTCAGATGTTCACCTGTTGCCTACTAATTTCCTAGTGTTGCTATGCATGTTGGTGCTCTTCAAAGTCAAAGCAGATACATAAAAATACAAGGAAAATACTTCTCTTTACTTTTTCTTCAATTGGTTTGTTCATGGTATGTCAGTGAGATCTTGGGATACATGTTGATTGATTTCTTTCTCCTTTTGTTTGCTCTCAATGATCGATTCAATTCAAAGTCTATTATATTACTTTCATTTATAAACATAATGTAGTATTTGGCTTGGTCACGTAGTTGTGTTATGTCATATTTTACCATTGATAGCACTCTATGGTCTATCCTGTTGAACTGTAAGCATAGTATAATCAGAGCATTTGCTAAAATATCTGAATAACATAAAAAATTGTTGTGTGCCAAAAATCAACCAAACAATCAGTTATCCAATATTATCATGTCTAGTTGAATATTTGAAGATGTGATGGAATTTTTGGGATATATTAACGAGTTCTTAATCTCCAAGTAACTTGTGGATGCGGCACATCTCGCTTGAAGTAGTAATTGAAGAGTTGTTTCCTCAAGAAATGGAATTCAATAGTTGGAGTCAATGTCGCATAAATTAAACGTATTGATTTGGAAATTTCGTTAAATTGTGCTCCTTGCGATTACATTTGTTCTTCCATCTGGAAATATGTAGGTAATAATTTATTTTGCTAAACCAATCACCATGTTGGTACTGAACAGTTGACTGATTATTAATATACTCCGTGCACAATATTATTGTTGCTCCTTTTATTAAGATTGAGGTAAGAAATTATTTTATTAAACTAATCACCATGTTTATGCTCAACGATTGACTATGATTTGGGAAAAATGCATGTATTAATATAAATTTTCCGTGCACAAATATTCTCTGTAGTTTATTCTTAAATGCAGTATGTACTTACCTGAATTAATATATCTCCTGGCAAGCTTGTGAGAAAAATATCCCCTGCCAAGTTGACTTTTTTTTCCTGGCAAATATGATGAGTTGACTAACTAGTAGGGCATAAACTGACGGTCTCAGTGTCGCACATACAAGTTTCTGCAGCTATGGAGCCTATTCTTTTAAAGCATGGACCTTATTTTTTTTTATCCGTGGGAGCTTTTGATTTGATGAAATCGCATCTTTGCTGGTGCATGCCCTCCATTATTTGATGGGGAAAAAAAAAGGAAGAATCAAGGGCTGCAAGTACATACAAACATTAAAACATATATACATATACATATAATACATATTGCTAGCTCTTTCAGGCTTCAGCGTCTCGTGCAGGCAGTGTCAGGCAAAACAATGACACATGGGCGTACCAATTCATCGAAGAAGATAACTAAGCTAGCAATTGTCAACCTGACGATCAATCCAAGATCTCTTGCCAGTTGCCCAGACATCGACAGTCTCCCTTCTTCAGATGAGCACAATGCAGGTATGCAGTGTCAGCAAATTACTACACTGATGCTACTGTATATTATTATGTCGTAGTGCCATTGTTCCTAACCGAAGAAAACGTGCAGTGTACATCTTCGTTGATCCCTGGTCAATATTTTCTAGCAGTGGTCATAAATTCATAAGAAACTTGAGCACGGATCGCCTTCATGTCAATCAAAAATATTTCTCACCCTCATCATGAACGATCCTATTAGATCTGATCTGATCCGAAATGAAATGAAATGAAATCTTGTGGAATCTAGAGGATGGCGAGGTCACAGTTCGTCCATCTTGTCCAAAAAATATTACTGGCGAAAGTGTGTTTTGTCAAACGCAGAGATCTGCAAACGACTTGACGGTCAAGTCTTGGTAGATCCGGAGGAGTTAAGAGATTGATGCCCGTGTCAAACAAGCAAGTTTGCAATGAACTAATGGTTCATCGATCGACGTCATGTATGATCCTCGATACCTAATGAGATCTTGACACTGTGCTCGACCTGCGGATTGATCACGACCTTAATTCAAAATTGGTCTGACTTGCACGTAGTTTCTTGGCGCGAAATCTCACTTAAAATTTGAGAAAGAGTGGTCATTGTCAGTGTTTTCGAATCCATGTGGGAAATCATAATCAGAGACTCTATCCTTGTGGTTGTTGCAGCAGAGGTAAGGGTACTTGAGCTTGAGCCTATATGTGAGCAGCTGGTAATTCGTAGGTGGCTTGCCAGGATCCGTCGATGAAGGAGGTGGCACGAATGGGAACCAGATCTCCTGAACATCCCATCGTAAATGTCAGGGAGCTACAACACCCCTAACATTGCTGCGTTGTGAGCCATCGGATCAAGAACTGATAGATAAGTTCTGGTCACTACAGCAGACAGAGACAACAATATGTATAGTAAAATGGTTATTGTGTTTGCTATAGTAGCATTCCACTGTAGATACAGTACTTCTCTTACATTCCTCCTCACAATAATCATCAAGTTCCCTACCCTTGCAATGCAATGTTAGGGGATATAAATCCGCAGGAATGTGTCAACCATATGGCATGATGTTGTTGGCGCTATCTAGTCACTAGAAGTGGTGGCAACATAATCTTGGATGCAGTGTGTCCGGCTATAGGTAGGGATGGACGGATCATGGTGTAGCATTATGATGTGTGTTTGGCGTAGGGCTGCAATAGTGATGCGGATGTTCCAAGTTAGGACGTTATTGGTGATGAAATCTGTGTGGTGCTTTTCAAAATAAAATGGCCAATTCTATATGTGTAAAGCAGATGCTTGGCATTCAGGACAGATGACCATGTATAAGTTATGAGTTTTAGTTGCTCTTTTTGTTTCTCTTTGTCCTTCGGTTCTACGGCGTTGCATTGTTGTAATGTAATTAACTCAAACCCTGTATTTTCTACATCTTCAATGAATGAGCAGAACTTCTAAAAGTTCAAAAAAAAAAGGCAAAACCCCCTACCATAATACTTTTAAAAAATCCTAGCATGAAATTAGTGGGACTTTTGAATCATACCCAGAAGACACTAAATACAACGTGGGTTAACGTTCGGCAACTTGGGCTAGTCACTAGCTGGCATAAGAAATCTTTGATTATGATTACTATTTTCAAAATGATTACTATAGCTATCCTTAAACGTTGTCTTCCATTGATACATGATATACTCTTTGACTTCTTAATTTTATAATTAGCCATCAATCTTTATCAGCAACTCGGCAATGGACATTGATTCCTCACAAATTACTATTAGAAAATGGAACCACACCAGAAGAGTATTGGAGACCAGGTGACTACACATTCTTTACTACAATTTTTTTGAAAATTAAATATCATGTCTTACCACATTGTGATTAATATGTTTGTTTCATGTATTCAAATATGTTTAAATGTTTGAATGCGTCACATCTACATATACTTGGCTCTTGACTTTTTATTGAAACCTTCAAAATAATGAAACATATTAAAATTTATAATTAAACGAAAACAATAGAAATCATCCTTACTAATCGAACATTTCCTAAATGGCAACATATCTAGTGCTAAAGGTGGTTTCAGTGCTAATGTGCTAAACTCTAATCTAAGCCATTGGATCAAGTTTTGAAGGTTGAGATCTAACTAACCAGCTAGGTGTGAAAACATTTATGACAATGAGTTGCCTCCCATCTCAAATGTGTAAGCATTTAAGTGAGTGAGTCGGCCTTCATCTTACTAGATCTTAACCTTCAAAACTTGATCCAAAAGTCCATATTAAATTTTAGTACGTTAGCACTGAAACCACCTTTAGCACTAGATATGTTGCCTTCATAAATACAACACCCTAAATTAAGAAAACAATGTAAATAAATGAAATGTATTTTTACGATGTGTGGATCATTGATAAAAGTGTGATAGATGGTTAACATTAAAGTATTTGGCCTCACTATACCACCCACACACGAATTTTTTTCATAAAAAAAAAGTAGAGATATTCTAATGAAAAAATTACAATCGTTAGGAAAATTTTTAATATAGTGCAGTTGAAAATTTTTTAAGGCTATTAAATTTTGACCACTAACATATAAAAAATTGGCCACATCGAATGCCAAATTATTTTCATAATATCATCTACTAACATTTTAATAACACAATTGATAACTAAGATCTTGAACAAATGAAAATCCATATTGTACATACATGGTGAACAAAATATTAGACGGTTATTTCTATTTTTGTATTTAATGACGATAATGACTAAAAATTCAACAGTGTTTACTAGGTCTTGTATCTGCAAGCTATCAATAAAAATTGTTGTGTCATCTGTTTGCTGATATGCATAAAAAATAAAAAAATGTCCATACAATTGTGGTCGGTGTAGAGAGATGTTTTAAAAAGGTAATTTTTCATGCCATTAGAAAGTTAGATAAACCCCTGCGTGCCTTTGCAAAGTAGACAGTTCCTTATAGGCCATTGCAATCACTTTTTATTGTTGTATGCCATTATTGACCAAATTCTTTCGGTCAACGTTTTGGCCCTACAATATGACCTTTTTGCCCCTAGATTCCTAATAACCTAAAATTAGCTGCCAACCGAATTTTCAAGTTTAACATCTTACCAAATTCAAAAATTTTAAACCTGATAGAATAAAAAAACATAATTGAGCTTAAAGATTATAAAACCTTGCCTAGCCAAATTTATTTTTTTTCGAAACCTGGTCGATTTTAAAAATCTTTAATTGATCAAATTTACAAGTTTTGAAACAACTATGAATTTTAAAGTTTGAGATTTGACCAAATTTAAAATTTTTAAACCTGACCAAATTTTGAAACTTGACCAGATTTGTTTTTTTAATTATTCAAATTTTAAAATTTTTAATTTGACCAAGCTTTGAAATTTTAAATCTTTAAGTTTTTACCAAATAGAAATTCAATCAGATTTTCAAATTTGGTTGTTAACTCACATGGTCAATAGGGGTAGTATGGGCATTATAGATATAAAAGGTTTTAACGGTGTTAACTGACAGAATGACATCGAAAATAAAAACGAAAGCGATGGCATGCAGGGTAGCAGAGATTTTACATGGTATAAATGACATTATAATTTAAATCAATGGCATGAAAGATATTTTTTTTTAAAAAAAATTGACTGTCTAACCATTATATGAATTGTCTTTAAAATTGTTCGTAGGTGACATAGCAATTTGCTAAGCCGTCTACAGTATTGTATACTCTCCGACGCTTTTAAATCTTGTTTGGCTGGGGCTGGGCATTTAGCAAAGCTGACCAATTATTCCTTAATCTATCTAATTGTCTCATTTAATTTCTCCAGTAGGAATAGCTCCGAGAGATCTGAACTCCGTGAGCTCTGAAAATAGGAGCATGTAGTCGAATTTGATTAATTTCAAGAGAGCGGAAAACATCATCGGTTCCACTGGGCTAGGCTTTGCGTCGTCACCGTCGAGTTCGTAAGCCCTGATCAGTGATCAGGTAGCAGCTAGCTCAATCTCGTGGTAAACTTACTCGGTCGTGTTGGGGACATGCAAATCCAGGCAGATCTTCGGCGTCAGTCAAGGCTCGTTCTGTACCTCATCAGCGAATCTCGCGAATTACGACTTTGATGGCTACGTACATGGAGTATTCTCCATGAGCACGGAAACAATGTCGCCAAATTGTTTTGAATAAATGCAAGACCAAGAAAAAACGAATATCACTTTATAAAATGATCTATATTGATGTTGTGAGGTACCCCCTTCGTTCATCTTTATATATATGGCATATTTTTGTTTAAAAAGTGAAACTTCGTTAGTTTGGACCAACAAGTAAAAATATATGTATTTTTAGTGTACAAAATTCGTATCTATAGATTTATATTTCAAACAGCTTTTGATGTATTGTTTTATAGCAAACAACAACATTTAACAAGAAAAACTTAACAAAGTATACTTTTAAATTTTTTTATTAAATTAAATACACTCCGTGAAAAGGACGGAGAGAATACGTCTTGACTAGACATGGGTGAGTGACACCCGTTTAGATAGTCAAAATTTCACATAAAAATAAAAATGTATCGCTTTTAAAAAATTGAAGTGCTACCTAGCTTGGAGCACAAATCTGGTGCTATAATTCCTTTTGCTTTTGAACTAATGGAAAGGAGCTCGTTAGGCCATCTCATTTAAAACAAAAGAATATAGACACCGATTTAAAGAGAGAAAAACCACAACCACTCCAAAGAAGTACAATACATCCTCGGCCAGAGACCCCACACCCTTGGGGCTAGGTCCACTAGCAGCCTACTCGGCAGCAATAACAATGTGATTAGAATATATTAGCATCTTAGAAAGAGTCAACCTTAAATCCATGCTAACATCCTTACTAATATAGCCCATCTCTATTACTAACTTCACAATGCTTCTCAATCTAGCAGTTGAATCCATGAGAGTAGGTGATGATTGAAGACTCAAAGGACGAATACGGGAGCCCAGAAGAAGATTCCATCTTAAAAAAAGAGGGTTTGGTTGAGCATCGAGGAACAAAAGAATTTAGACTAAAATACCAAAAAGAACTAGATCGAGCAACCAACTTGGGTAAAGCCATCAACTGTGATGTCTCAGGCCGCTTCGGTTCTTTACCCTTGCATGCACTCGTCTAAATCTTCAACATTAGGGTAAAAGACAGAGAGGGAAACCCTTGAGAAAGCAACAACTTGCACAATCCCATTATCCCACAGAGATGACTCTAACTCCTCAAGGAGGTTAGGAAGGATGTGGAGATTTGTTGCCCATTAAACGAGAGCAACGCCAACTCCTCAAGCTTAGGGAGATAAATCAAAAAATGAAGAAGATGAACCGTAAAATCATCTAGTGAAGGCAACGCCGACTCCTCAGGGAGAGGAAAAGGAAGAAGACGGTCATCCACTCCAACTTCAAGCAAAGGCGACATTGAGTTCTTAGTGAAAGGTTAGACAATGTTAGCAGGGGACTCCTTGGTGTTGACAAGGTGACAAGGCAGGAACTCAAACTAGTGCAGCCAGTAATGTTTATATCGAGACACTGATTGGAGAAGACCTCCACCAAAAGGACACCGCGCAATATATGAAGCTTCTCATAAACAATGTAAGCAACATCTGTCACTAAAATCGAAGAATTTGGGCATTGAAAAAACACAAGAACCATGTTCCTTTTGGATAAACTCTTTTTCTTCTTTTTTGATTGAATAGGGATGTGAAGTTCTCTTTCAATGGAGGGAAAGTAGCCACAAAAGTTGGAGGTGAAGCACACGAAGATGGTGAAGGCCGAGCAACAGGCTTGTGGAGGTAAGCGATTTGATGACACCAACGAATAATATGGGCCAAAGCTTTAATAGTGGTGAGAATTAAGAGTATTACGACACTCCGTTACTCAATGGTCCAAAGAGAGATATCTGCACCATTTGCCAAACAACTAGGAAGGAACTTGTGAAGCCTTCAACACCTTCTTGAGTGCTTGCAATCCAATAGGAGTATTAAGATATTCTCTATACAAACCTCGACCTAAAAGTGCATTTAGGCCCCCCTTTGTGGGTTCTGGTGATTAATAACGCTCGAACTAAAGGTCTAACACATTCAATGAGCTCACATAAAGGAAAAGTCCAAATGCAACAAACGCAAAAACATCGAGGACTCCTTAGAGTTTTAAAGACGTCAAAGCTTGGTGATTTTAGACTTGCAATTTATTCTATTTTATTTTGAGTCTAAGGATCGCCGTACAGTAAAGGCGGATGCGATGAAATAGAACTTTTATATTTCTCTTGTATTCCATGGATGAACTCATCGCAAAAGAGAGACACTGTTAAACCCACAAAACTCCCAATTGTTTCATTCTTATTTGGGACCAGAGTCTCCGATGTCCCCAAACTGAAGTGTCCGGTGTGTCTAGGACTATTGTCCGAAAAATTCTATTTTTGGATCCTTTGGCTCTCCATTTTTTTAGACCAGAGTGTTTGTATCTTATTAGGCACCCCTTTGTTCGAAGGGTCCGAAATTTAGCCTTTTGGATTCTCTTCCATTCGACTCATTTTAGGACCGCAGTGTCTGGTACTTGTTACCAAAGTCTCTGGTATCCCATTTGGCCAAAGAATCCGAAAAATCCTATTTTTGATCCCTCTAGAGCTAATTAACACCAAAGTCTCCGATGTGACTTGACTTTCACTCCAACAGCTAGTTTTCTAGCTGTATCTATAAATATCCCACCTCGGGCCATGAAAAAAAACAATTTTAATTTAGAAATTATTCTAGTTCTATCATAATTCATGGAATTGGCTTTTGAATCATCAATTGAATTCTATCATGCAAACAACTTCAGCCTTGTTCTTTTCGGTTGAAACCATTGTGGCAGAATATAATCTAAAAATTTGTGGATCCTCGATAGGGAGCTTGAAGATCCTAAAAGAAATTCAAAAGTTTTGAGGAAAAACCACTAAAAAAACCTTATAAAAATAGCTACAAAATGCTACACTCGTAAAAAAAAATAATTCTGACGGTGGTATTTATTTTTAATTTAAACTGAAAAGATCAACAAGAGGTCTTCATCACTGGAACCGAATTACATTCCATTTCCACAATTCTAGAACTAACGCCCAGCTAGGAGTCAAACACGGTCACAGAATTTATCATCGATGACCAAAATTTGGCAAGCAAACAACTCCGTGCGAAAATCTGGTACATATGCACACCAAACATCCGATCAATAACGCTAAATTTAATGAAGCTCGGTGGCCGGTACTAGCATCTGCCGATCTTTGAACCAAGCAGAAACAGGTCCGTCAGAATATGTACTACAAATTAGCAAATTAGCCAGGCACGTACGTACGTATCACAAAGAGACAGCTAGCTAAGCTAGCTAGCATGATGTGCCCGGCCGGCGGCCGGTCTTCCATTCATAAGATCCTGGAAGATCTTGTCAAGATTACATCAAAGATCTCTTACAAGACCGTCCATGGCTGCCTACTTATGTACCCTCAAAGAAGCACCGGTTTCTTGCAAAACATGTGCCGATCGAACAATGCACAGCGCGTAGACGCTAAGCTGCTCTTCGATCACATGTCGTCACGCAATTACTTTCGATCGATCGACCTCCACTTGCACAACGCAAAGAACAAAATGGGGGTTGTTTGTGTATATATATGTCGTTGGCCACCGGGTATTAAAAGGCACCGATCAAATCTAATCATCCATATGTCAAGATAGGATTGCAATAAGCTTCTCCCTCTTCGTTCTCTCTGTCACTAATTGTGGCTGTAACCAGCGGCCAGCGGTGGGCGACCCATCAATGAGAGAGATGTAGACGATTGTGGTGAGCTATCCATGCATGAGGGAGTCTCTGGACAGATGATTATTAATTCACCATGGAACTAAATAAGTTTTGAGCTCTTTTTAGGTACCCCGTTTTGGGGTATGACCAATGGAAACTTAACTTATACCGTCCTACTATTGTAGCAAATAAAATATAATAGATAAAAATATAGATGAATAGTGGTCAGGGCTGACCTAAGTTAAGGATGGATTGGTAATGCCCTAACCGACGTATTCATTTTTTACCTCTAGAAGATAAGAGATCAATAGAACATTCGATATGTAAAATAAATGGTCAAAAAAGTCTAGGTGGTGGGGTGGGGCAAATCTATCCAATCTCACATAAACGACGGGATGCAACCACCCCTCTCCACAATCGTGTCATCCCTCGCTCCTCTGGCCACATCCACCCCACCTCACCCCCCAGCCCACCTCTCAACTCATGTGTCCTTACCGGAGATAGGAGGGTGATGGCCGGGGCCCTTTTGCAGTGATTCAGTGTTTATATGTGGTCTTTGAAGTTAGGGTTTGTTACTCAGTTCGTCTTCAGTGGTGGTGTCAATGGCATAGAAGCAAGGTATAGCAAAATGTCTAACATGTGTGTTTTAGTGCAAACGTGGGCGGATATAGGTGGGGTGCCATGCATTTTTTTTTGAAAAGATAGGACACATCATATAGTTTTTATTTGTAAAACAAAAAACATAGTATATTATTTATCTTTGAGAGCGAGTCATCGCATGGTAATTTGCGGTGCAGCGGAAGCACTCCATTCTCTCAGTTTGAGATGTCTAAAGATCATATCCTCATTCTAGCAGCTACATGAGCTAAATTTTCTCAATTTGTCTAATGGATTTTCTACAGCAGGAAGGAAAGGCACTAGCGGCTACATGGGCTAAGTTTTCTCCTTTGGCCTATCAGGTATTCTATAGAAGAAAGGTTAAACTTTTCTCCTTTTGCCTAACATTTTCTATAGGAGAAGGGAGGCACAAGATTAGCTTTGTTTTTCTTGTAGGCTTTGTTTTCGTCCTTTTTATGTAGGATGAAGGAAAGGTCTGTTTTCCCTTTTCTTTATGTGTAGATGGAGGAGGTGCGAAACTTGGTGCTCTGTTCAATTTTGAAGACAAAATGTGGGAGGCATTATTAGATTTGTTTTTCTTGTTGGCATTGTTTTCCTCCTCTTTTAGTAGGATGAAGTGAGGGTTTGTTATTATCTTTTCTTTATGTACAAGAGGGAGGAGGCACAGGACTTGATGCCCTGTCCAATTTTGAAAAGAAAATGGGGTTTTGTTGAGGCACAGGATTAGCTTTGTTTTCTTTTTAGGCTTTGTTTTTCTCCTTTTTTTTTAGGATGAAAGGATGACTTTTTATCTCCTTTATTTATGTATACGAGGGAGAAGACACAGAACTTGTTGCCTTGTCCAATTTTTAAAACAAAATGGGTTTTCTAAATGGAAATAGTTTCATTTATGATTATAGGATGAAGGGAGAGCTTGTTTCTCTCTTTTTTTTTCTATAAGAGGGAGGCGCAAGACTTGGTGCCTTGTCTGGTTTTAAAAACAAAATTGATTCTCTAAGTGAAAATAGTTTTGTCGGTGTAATAAATACCGGGGTATGAAGAGTCCAGCAGAAGGCCAAGAGGGCCCCACGCGTCAGGCGGGCGACCAGACCCCAGCGCGTGGGCGAGCTCCTCAGAAGGCCAAGAGGGCCCCACGCGTCAGGCGGGCGACCAGACTCCAGCGCGTGGACGAGCTCCTCAGGAGGCCAAGAGGGCCCCACGCGTCAGGCGGACGATCGAGCCCAGCCAGCGTGGCGAGCCCTTAGAAGACCAGCGAGGGCCCCACACGTCAGCGGGCGGCGAGCCCCAGCGTGGGCGAGCCCATCAGCCAGCAGGCCGGGCGAGGGCCCCACGCGTCGCGGACGCGTGGCGAGCCCTCAACAAGACGCAGGCCTCCCATCATCAAGGGGCCAGCGTGGCGAGGAGTGTTGCGGAAGAGTCTTCGGCGAAGGCTTCCCTAACTGCGAAGGACGAGCGCATTTAATGCGACATCACGCGGATAGACAATCGAAGAAATGATTACCGCTTCTGATGACCCCGCAGTCTCGAAAGTATCCCATGTGGCCAATGGAATTGACCGGCAGAGAGAGGGTTTGCTTAAGATAGCTACCCGCTTCAGGAGGAGCAGGATGGGTCCCGCCCGCAGTCTCACTGGTGTGTCTGTGCGGGTTAGAGGCCACTTGTGAAGCACGCGAGGGCGGCGCCGCTCGGCGTGAGCAACAGCACGTTTTCGTCTCTCCTGTCGTGTCTCGCATGTCTTGTCGATTATTGAGAGTCTCAGATCGCTTACCCTTCGCTCTCTCGCCGATTCGATGCACATATAAAAGGAGCGGAGAGAGAGGGGAGGAGGGAGGTGTTTTTTCACACGGTTCACAAGCATTCTGTAACCACATTCCATTCAACCACAACAAGAAAAGGGCTAAGACTCAGCAGGAGTAGGACTATTACCCGCGAGGGGGTCCGAACCTGGGTAAACCCTGTGCGTTGCTCCTTGCTGCGTCCCACGCTCAAATCGAACTGAGCACGGTTGATTGGCTAGCAGGATAGAAATCTGACTAGGGGTGTGATCCGCGGTGGTTGAGCGGAGAACACGTCGTCAAGTTTCATTTACGATTAGAGAATTATTGCTATCTTAGAAAGATATAAATAAAAAATCATCAAATCTATAAAAATATGAGGAACTTATATATGAATTATTAATTGATTTCAATCATGCTCAATTTTTTTATGTAGCATCCAGAGAATAATCAAGAACTACAAAAAAATATAATAAAAATTTATCAAATCTAAAAACAGGAACTTTCAACATTTTATTTAAGAAAAAAAATCACGATTAAAAAAATTGTGATGTTACTTGAGGGCTAACATCGTTTGTGTGACGTAGACTTGATCTTAGGCGGGTCGGCCCGGTGGTCCGATCCAAACCTAGCCCAAAAAAATTGAGCCGAGTCAGCTTTTCTTACTTGTCGAGTCGGGCTTAGGCTTCTTTTTTGGGCCTGATAGAAAATCCAGGCTAGGCTCAAGATTTAGAGAAAACAAAAATGCAGTGTTAAATCAAGTTACGGTCAGACGTACTCAATCCTATTTTTTTAAAAAAAAAAGTCGGGTCAAGCTCAGGTTTAGCCAAAAAGTAGCGGGCTTTTTCAAGCCCGGCTCTACTCGGCCTTTGAACAGGTCTAGTGTGACATTTGTTGATGCATCGTCCCTAAAGGTAAAATCGTGGATCTGTTGTGGAGTGCAAAACGTTGTATCATACATGCAACAAATTCATGATCCATACTAGAAAAGTGCAAGTTGTTTTTTGATCTGCTTCTAGTAGTAGGAGGAGGTGTTGCTTTTATCTGAGGAGTTGCTTGCAACGATCTCCTTTGGTTTATGATACAGTGGAACTTGTATTTCTAAAGAAAATAGTCTGGGTGAGCCCCTTAAAATTTCACTATGGTTACTTTACTTGCCAGCCAGCTAGTCTTTGTGCCGTGTTTGCTATTTAATAAACGGGGCTCGTAGTAGATATTAGTCTAGGGTTTGTACTCTCGAAGTCAATCGCCATCCTACGGTTTCTTGCGTAGCCATAACAATGATCGGCTAAGACAGTTGATTGCATTTTCTTGGGTGCATGTATATGTGCTCACTGCTCATTGCTCTAGCAGCCGGGCAGCAGCATTCAGCCTGGAAGATATGGATTCATTCATTTTTATATGTTCAGGAGCCTGACACGCCACTGCTGCTTGCTTTGGTGCGTGTGTGAGAGGTATATATGTCCAAGATCTCGCCATACGTATATATGTTTTTGAGGGGTCAATGATACGGATCAACCGGACTACTACCCAAGGCATAAGTAAATGATCGGACTAGCTTAGCGCTATCTAGAATGTCTTGGTGTGTTTTCCTTTCGAATCAGCGTATACGGTGCAGTCTCTAATTATAAGGCCACGTGCGATGCAACGCCAGTCCTATTTACTTTCTGAACATATTTACAACATCTCATTGTTTAGTACCACTTTAACGGTTGACGTCTTGTTTCACTGTAGTATAACTTTTGACAGCCCAAATCATAGCATTATAGGTTAACCTTTTTCGACGGACAAGATAAAAAAATGAGATGCTATGTATATGAGGACCAGCCTCTAGGGTGGGCTGGCTCTAAACGATTTTTAAACCAAGATGTTACACTATTTCACTATTTAGCTCTGGATCCTATTTCTTGGCTCTATTTTCTGTTCTTGTTTTTATAATCTTTACATTTCTCTTTTCTTACTTTTTACTCACAACTCTGTTTTTACTATTTACGGCTCTATTTCTATATTGGCAATATATCAGGTGTAAATGGGGCAACCGGTGCTAACATGCTAAAATGTTATCTGGGCCGTCCAGTGCCTCGTTTACGTCCCAGATCTTGTCACTTGAAAACCCGCCGCCCCACTTGATCCATTTTGCAGCTAGCCCCTTCTATGCCTCTCCCGTCTTCAATCCACTCCCGTTTCTCTCCCTGTTCCATCCCTAGGCTAGGGCGACGACGACCGTGCGGCGGCGGCGTCTTCACTGGGTGACGACGATCGCGCGTTGGGCCTCGACGACGGCGCTGGGTACGGCGGCGTCCTCATTGGTAGGGCGACGACGACGGAGCTGGGTACGGCAGCTGCTACCTCGGCTCCTTCCTGTGCGGGGGCTCCCCTCCTTCCATGGCCAGCGCGGCGCCACCCCCCTCCTCCTCCATGACGGCGCGGCGACTCCCTCCTCCCCTACTGGCACAACGGCGGCCCACTCCATGGCCAGTGCGGCGTCCCCCTCCTTCACAGCGAGCAACATCTCAGTTTTGGGTTTAGAAATTCAGAATTGAGAAGTGCAGGTGTATGGTGTGTTCAAAATTCAGATGTATGTATATGGTGTGTTCAGAATTAAGCAGAGATCAGTAGTGTATATGAATTCCAATGTATTGTGTGTTCAGATTTCAGAATTATGCTATATGAATTTCAATGTCATATTTGTATATGTGTGAATGATTCTCAATGCCATGGTGGTATATGAATTCCATTGTATTGTGTGTTCAGATTTCAGAATTATGCTATATGAATTTCAATGTCATATTTGTATATGTGTGAATGATTATGAAATTGTGTGAATGTAGAGATTGTGTAAACGATCAGTAATGTATATGTGTGAATGTAGAGATCAGTAATTTGTTTCCATTTGAACCATGATTGTGTGAATGTAGAGATCAGTAATGTATATGTTTCATTTGAACCATGATCTTGTGAATTCCAATGGTGGTATGAAATCTGATGGCATCTGTAACATTCCATCCACGGAATGATTTTTGTGAACAAGCTTGCTTCAAATAAGGCATCCTAAATAAGCTCTTTGCATTCATGTAGGCATGTAGCATTCAAAATTCCAATGTGCAGGGCATCCAAATTTCCAGAACAACCAAAACACACATGCCCAACATAACAACAAAACACAAAATATAACATAACATAACATCTCCGTCTTCGTCTTCATTTTTTGTTTTGGTTATCTTTATGGTTGTTCTGTCTCCGTCTTCGAAGAACAGTTTCGGCTATCATGGGATCCGATCTGTTTACATAATCTACACATACGAGGCCCTCTTTTTTTGTTATCTACACTCTTGTCTTTCTTTCCATTCTTCTTTACCGTCTGACATGGTTTTATTCTCTTGCACCTGCCAACTGATTTAACTGCATTAGGTGGTTGTATGTTGACTTCATTAGGAGTGGGACAACCTACAAAGGCTTCAATTTCCTCATCTCTATTTAGCATATTCTCAGGAATCAATGCAGTAATTTCATCCTCAAATGCAGAAAATCTATCCTGAAGAATCTGCAAGCCACCATCTGTTCCTCCTGCGCAATGAATTAATTCTTCCATTTTGCTACGTATTTCCGATGCCAACTTCTCTTTAGCTGTTTCTACTGCATTCCTTAGGTTTTCTTTTAACAAATTGCCCTCTCTATAAAAAACATCCTCCTTAGTTACTAGTTTAGTCCATCTCTTTAACACAAATTGCCTTGGAACCTCCTTTAGTGATGGACTTTGCAACACACGGATAATATGGTAGCAAGGAATACCAAATGACTCAAAAAACATACAAGAGCAATTGGTGTCCTTTGTTCCAATGTAGTGTCGTACCTCCCTCACATTTTTGCCATTGTTGACCGTTGATATCTTGCACTCCCCCTCGGTTACAATGCTCTCAATGATGCAACGGTCCCTAGCTGCAATAATTTCCTTTTGAAATTCAATGAAGACAGCATATGTGAAAATATTACCTGCATGCTTCTCTACTGCCCAATTAGTTTGCAATACAGGCATTGTATGCAATGTGGCATTATCAGCTTCTAGCTCATTATGACGTTGTTCATCCACTGCATTGGAAAACCTCATCCAAAACTCCACAAGTGCATTCTTGTAACCAATGAAACGGTTAAAGAAGGAATTTGCACTTTCTGACCTAGAAGTTGTTCTAAGAATTTCAGCTAGAAATACATCTTTAAAGAAAGCCGGCACCCAAGATGCACGAAGTAAAAACCGAGTGATCAACCATTCATTACTTTCCAAACCAAAATCAGAAATAATGGATGACCACTGAAGCTCAAATTCCTCTGGAGTTTCTGGAGCCCATACACATGAGTTAAAGCGCTCGTAAATTAAATCATTTCCCCTCATATGTGGTGGTAACTTTGCTGGAAGCTTTTGCAAAATGTGCCACATACACAACCTATGTGTGCTATTAGGGAATACAATGGAAATTCCATTCTTCATGCTCCCAGCTTCATCTGTAATAATCAGTCTAGGTGCAACTCCTCCCATTGCTTTCAAGAATGTATGAAACAACCAAGTGTATGTGTCCGTTGTCTCATTGCTTAACAATGCAGCTCCAAACAAGACACATGACTTATGGTGATTTATTCCAGTAAATGGTGTGAAGATCATGTCATAGTGGTTGGTGTTATATGTAGAATCAAATGAGAGAAGGTCTCCAAAATGAGAGAAATTCTTCCTACATGTAGGATCTGCCCAAAAAACATGAACCAACCTTCCCTTATCATCAACAACATAATCATAATAAAAAGCAGGGTTTATTTCACCTTTCTTATTTAGGTTGTCAACAAACATCTGGGCATCCGATGATGTGATAGAACCTCTCAACTCTTTATGGTAGTTATGTAAATCCCTCCTGGTACACCCCACATTCTGAAATCCACCCTCACTAATACGAAGATATCTATATGCTCCACTTGTGCCGATGCCTCCCTTATGGCATGTGATTAATGCACGTTTGGCTTTCTCATTTACTTTTCTATTGGATCTTATTAAGTGTTGCTTGTCGGGTGATACGAACTCATGTGTATGCGATTCCACAAATATCTCCACCCTATACCTATTGCCTTCAATCAACTTTACGGCTATAAGTGCTTCACAGCCACACCTTGTTATCTTGCGAACATATTTTCTTTTCTTGTTCCGATCAACCTTATTCTTGCCTTTCTCAGACCGAAAACCTTATTTTGAACACAACCATCGCTGCCATCTTCTTATGCCGTTAACATACATATGCGCACCAACACGAACCCCAAATCCGGCATCATGTGCATACTTCTTATAGAATTCCTCGGCTGCCACCAAATCATCAAAAATTTGCCCTACAAATGGCCTGATTGCTTCGTCGACATGAGGTACATAAGAAGTACACTGCAAAATTTTATAATTTTATTAGCAATACATTCAAAAACAAAGCAAATAAATATAGAAAAACATTGTGCTCACCATCAACGGGGGCACAGTTCTGTTCTTCATTGGTGTTTCAATATGTGATGTCATAGCTATTGTAGGCCATGCTGCCATGGTAGTTGATGCCGTCGTCGTCGCGGCCGTGGTGGTGCCCGCCACCGTCGCCATGGCCATGGTAGGGCAGGCCGCAGTTGCCTTGACCGCGCTACAGCAGGCCGCGGTGATGTTCGCCGCCGCCGCCGCGGTGGTGTTTGTCGTCGTCGTCGCCATCGACACGGTGGTGCTGGCAGCCGTCGCCATGACCATGGTAGGGCAGGCCGCCGCCGCCGCCGCGGTGATGTTTGCCGCCGCCGCCATCGACGCGGTGGTGTTTGTCGTCGCCGTCGCCGTCGACGCGGTGGTGCTGGCACCCGTCCCTGTGGCCACGGTGGTGCTCGCCGCCATCGCCGAGGCCATCGCCGGGGGAGACGAGACGACGGGCGATGCGAGAGCAACGATTGAAGACATGAGAGGCATAGAAGGGGCTACCTGCAAAATGGATCAAGTGGGGCGGCGGGTTTTCAATTGACAAGATCTGGGACGTAAACGAGGCACTGGACGGCCCAGATAATATTTTAGCATGTTAGCACCGGTTGCCCCATTTACACCTGATATGATGCCTTCTATATTTTCTATTCTTTTATTGTAACTGGCCATACTAGTGTAACTATAAAATCATGAATATATAATGAATATAAGGTTGAGAGTAAAATATAAGAGAGAGATAGAAAAGAAGATTACTATGGTCCAAGTTAGAGATGGGAATAGGATAAAATAGGTGAGTGAGGTACGAAGCCATGACTTGAAGAGAACGTTTAGATGCTACAACTAATCGCTATGCGCTACTTGGTTTTGCCGGTCTAGACGCTTCAATATTGTATGGTTATGTAACTCGTAAGCTTCACTAGAGGCTATGCGTGTCATAATTTGGCACAGTATCATTGTGGATGCTTTAGGCCATATAAAAATTTTACATCATTATACTAAAATCAATATTACTCATCAATTCATCCTGATCTAAGGACTAGGAATGATTTTGATTTTTTTACACTATCATGTAGTATTTATATTATAATAATAGTATATTTTTATGAAGGATCGATGCTCTCTAAATAAAAGATTAATCTAAATTATATTCCGTCCTATTATATTTGTCATTGTACTGTAAAAGAACTCCAATACATTGTCGCATGTGTGTGAATTGTCAAGTACGTTGTTCCTCTAGAAGCTCCGAAGTCTTTTTCTGAGCTCTCCTGAAATTAAATCAAGCCATGTAATCTAATTATTTAGTAGGTTAAGAGTACAGTCAGTAAGTGGGAAGTTACAAAAGTTAACGCGAAGACATATAGTTTAGTGTTGATTAACACCGTGTTTTGCCGCCATTAAACATATATATAATAGGTAGCTCGAATTGACTTTTCTTAATTAGTATGAAACCTGCACATTTGCCTCTTCAAAACCTGTCATGCAGACACCTCACTGTAACCGCAACAGGTGTGCACGTCTGCGTCAGTTAAACCAGACAATTATTGATCAGTATGTCACAATCAACTGGAGTTCTTGCCGATTTGTGTCATTTTCTCCAACTCTGTTTATGAATATCAAGATGGGATAAAAAAGTTACATGAAAACTAATAAAAAAAAATCAATGCTAAATGTTATTGTGAGTTTGTGACATGATCCCTTGGTCTGCAAATGTTCAGACAACAAACGCCCTGCTGCAACAAAATAACCCAATAACCCGGTGTGAACGTACATCACTGCATTGTACACACTACACACAGCTCCACCTACGTGTGTATATATAGGCTACATATATAGACACACACATGCATACGGACAGAAACAAGCATGTATTTCTTTTCTCTGGTCAAATAATAGAAAATGAAACTGAACTACCCATCTAGAACCATGTTTCTCGTTCAGACAACACATACATGTGTGTCTAAGTTTTTTTAAATAAAAAACCGATTTGTTCAAAAAAAAAAAGAGTAAAAAACTGAGATTTGCCATCTATTCAAATTTAAGAAAAGGAATTACATGTGTTGGGATTATGCGTTTCCCAAGGTCTAGTGAGAGCTAACTACAATTTTGGTACCTATTCCCTCGTTCTGAGAGGCGGATGTCATTTAGAACTATATTAAAAAGTATAGGAGAGGTGCGCTCGAAGAGGCGAAAAATCTTGTGCTCGATCCATAGGTTCCAAAAAAACCCCCCAAGACGATAGAGTTGATTCTAGGCTGAGCCAACGGAGAAGATTGTCTTGATGACCAGTTGTAGGGTTTGATGGGTAGCCGATCGATGCCCCCTGTCCAAATCCCAAAGCTGATGGTGAAAACCCAATAGGGGGTGGCTGAGGGTTCCAGATTACTGTAGCAGAGGAGACAAAAATAATAGTTCTGTAGCTACCAACGAGTCTAAGAGACCGAATTAATATAATAAGTGAATTGTATGGATGAATTATATCGAACCTCATGCGCATTTATACATAATATAGAAAGTTAAATTTAAATGCAAAAGATAACAAAATCATATAAAAAATATCGCGCTGGATATTTGGCAGACGCCTGTGCCTAGCCAAATCGCGCAGGCGCCTGCCCTCCATGCATGCTGCAGCCATATATGCAGGCGCATACCAAAACTAAATTAGCACTGAATTTTTTTTTGATTTTTTGCTATTTTTTATTTAATTAGCACTCAATTAGTGAAATTCCACTAAATTTCTACTGTTTTTCCACATTTTAATTTATTGGAAACAATGTTTTGTGATAGTGGAATTTTTTGCGCGAGGTCTGATCTATTATAGATTTATTTGTTTTCCGTTTATTATAGATTATTTTGTTTTCTATTTATTATAAATCTTATTTTGTTTTCTATTTTTCACGTCGAGAGATTTTTTGGTTGTATAATTTGCGAAATCGTGCAGGCGCAAAAATTTCACAAAATTTCTACTGTTTTTCCATATTTTTATTTATTGAAAAAATGTTTTGCGATAGTGGAATTTTTGACAGCGCCTGCAACTTGGGGATTTTAACAGACGCCTGCATAAAAACGCTTATTGCAGGCGCCTATCAAATAGTTGGTCCCAAAAAATATTACAAATCAATCAATCCTAATAAATCATATCGTAACGTAATTAATATTCGGATCCTTGCCATGTACTCTCACAGTGCGCTGGTCCAATGATCTCTCTCCTATATATATGGCATGGGTGCAACTGAGTTGCGCAGAGGGCAAAGCACCAGACGCTGACTAATCACCAGCTAATCTCACCTCTCTTGCGGATCAAGTGGTGTTTAGGCGCTTAAACACGTTGCTAATGGCGGTGGTTTACGTGATGCTCCTTGTGCTCGTCGCCTCGCCTCATGCACCCGGGGCGTACGGTGGTGGCCATCCGTGGCCGGCGCCGTCCAGCCTCCCCGGCGAGCTCGCGGCGCTGGCGGCGGACGGCAAGCTCCGGACCGACCCCAACGCCACCGTGCCGGCCTCGACGGACTTCGGCAACATCACATCGGCGCTCCCGGCGGCGGTACTCTTCCCGTCGTCTCCCGGCGACGTGGCGGCCCTCCTGCGCTCGGCGAGCTCCACCCCCGGGTGGCCGTTCACCGTCGCCTTCCGCGGCCGCGGCCACTCCGTCATGGGCCAGGCCTTTGCTCCCGGCGGCGTCGTCGTCAACATGGCGTCCCTGTCGTCGCCGTCTCCGTCGTCTCCGGCGCCGGCGCCGCCGCGCATCAACGTCTCCGCCGACGGCCGGTACGTGGACGCCGGCGGCGAGCAGATGTGGATCGACGTGCTGCACGCCACCCTGGCGCGCGGCGTGGCGCCGCGCTCGTGGACGGACTACCTCCACCTCACCGTCGGCGGCACGCTCTCCAACGCCGGCCTCAGCGGCCAGGCCTTCCGCCACGGCCCCCAGATCTCCAACGTCTACGAGCTTGACGTCATCACCGGTACGCCCACGCACACCGCATCCATGCACCAACCGAGCAAGAAAACGCCTCGACTGCGATTACGTATCCCAATATCCCATATTGCTGTCTGCCATCGATCGCTAACCACAGGTCCATAATTAAGGGTGCAAGCTAATCAAATGATTAGTGAATAATTTCTGTCAGTGCGCCCCCGTTAATGCCCGCCCAGATGCATGCGGCCGGCGTCGCGTCGACGTCTTTAATTACTTTAGGTTTGCCGGCTCGCAGCAATAATGCGTTGACTTTGACATTTTCCAAAGCTAATTAATTACTACACTGCTTTGCTTTGCGTTGACTCCGTGCAGGCTACGGCGAGACGGTGACGTGCTCGAAGGCGAGCAACTCGGAGCTGTTCGACGCGGTGCTGGGCGGGCTTGGGCAGTTCGGCGTGATCACGCGGGCGCGGATCGCCGTCGAGCAGGCGCCGGCGAGGTCGCGGTGGGTCCAGCTCGTGTACACAAACTTCGCCGCCTTCTCCGCCGACCAGGAGCGGCTCACCGCGCCGCGGCCGGGCGGCGGCGCGTTCGGGCAGGTGAGCTACGTGGAGGGGGCGGTGTACGTGAACAGCAGCCTCGCCTCCGGGCTGAAGGGCGCGGGGTTCTTCTCCGACGCCGACGTCGCCAGGATCGCCGCCGCCGTCACCGCCAGGAACGCCGCCGCCGTGTACATCATCGAGGCCACCCTCAACTACAACGACGCGACAGCGGCGTCGGTGAACCAGGTACGTACGTAGTTAAGTATATGGATGCATGGCATGCAATGCACACTGCATGCAAGAGCTTGAGCTTACGTTCATGGCGTTGTTGATGGATGGATGGACGTAGACGATGAAGTCGGTGCTGGGGGAGCTGAGATTCGAGGAGGGGATGGCGTTCGTGCGGGACGCGTCGTACGTGGAGTTCCTGGACCGGGTGCACGCGGCGGAGGTGGAGCTGGAGAAGGCCGGGCTACCCCTGGCTCAACCTGCTCGTGCCGCGGTCGCGCATCGCCGACTTCGACGCCGGCGTCTTCAAGGGCATCCTTCAGGGCACCGATATCGTCGGTCCTCTCATCGTCTACCCACTCAACAAATCCATGTACGTACGTACGTCGCATGCATTAAAGCAATAGTTCATGGGGTAATCTATACTTTTTCCTTTTAAGATCACTCAAAAAAAATTTCAAAACAGTCTAAAATTTTCATTAAAGCAATCGGACACCTCTTCCTCTTCTCTCTTCCTATCGTCCTATCAATCGAGCCAGGTGCCACACGGTTGACATGATTGTGTGTCATCCAACACGGTGATCACCGATGGCGGTGGCACGGTTGTGGCTTAAGAGACGGAGGAAAAAATAAACTAAAAAAAAGAAATATGAAAGTCCTTTTAAAGAAAATATTGATTTCGATACGAATCAGAGTGGCGTACTGGCATCCGGTGCTCACGGACGTGCATACACCCGCATGTACTTGTAAATGGAAGTAAATATATATAGGTGGTAGATGTGAGCTTGCGTGAGCAATGCATGACCCGACGGGCGGCTGCCGGTGCAGGTGGGACGACGGCATGTCGGCGGTGACGCCGGCGGAGGAGGTGTTCTACGCCGTGTCGCTGCTCTTCTCGGCGGCGGCGCCGAGCGACCTGGCGCGGCTGGAGGCGCAGAACCGGAGGATACTGCGGTTCTGCGACCTCGCCGGGATCGGGTACAAGGAGTATCTGCCGCACTACACGACCCGCGGCGACTGGGCCCGGCACTTCGGGGGCAAGTGGGCCCGGTTCGTGGAGATGAAGAACAAGTACGACCCCAAGAAGCTGCTCTCCCCTGGCCAAGACATCTTCAACTAATCACTCGCTATCTTGCTAATAACTCCATCGCATCGATCTCTGTGTACTCCCTTGGATTAATCTTGAGGTTGATCAATAGAGGCAGCTATATATTTTTCATCACAGGAAAAATCATAGTGGTTGATTTACAGGTGACCTCTCTAGCAATAAGAAAATTAATTGCAGGTATATTTCACCTGCCCTTTCGCTCAAAAAAAAATTTATCACACACCTTGGTGTATATTTTAAGGACGAGCGCCACGTCCGACGCCCGGCGTGCGGTCCGGACCAGCCTAGACCGTTCGATCGCCGGCGCCGCGCGGATCCAACGCATCATGCGCTCCCTCGTTGTTAGTCGTTGCAGTCTCGTTGCTAGTCGTTGCAGTTACTCAATTTTCCAATTAAACTTCTCATTTTTGTATAAAATTCAAACAGTGTTCAAAATGTGTGGAATAAATTTTATAATTCTTGTAAAATCGAGAGCAACCCATTTTAAATACTTTTAAATTTTTAAATCTTTTTCGCTTTTTCATTTTTTTGATGTTAACCTAGGAGAAGGCACTTATGAAACTTATACCTATACTAGCGAAACTTGACTGTGTGCTGATGAAATTTGGCCGTGTGCTGATGAGATCTGATAAAACTTGGATGAAACTTCGATGTAACCTGATGAAACTTGGATGAAACCTGTTGAAACTTGATGAAACTTGAATTAACCTGTAGGCTGTTTGGTTGCCTTCTCAGTTGAACCAGGCTGTATGAGCCGAGCCAGGCTGGTTGGAGCCAGGCTGAGATGATGCAAATGGTTATTGTTTGGTTAGGTGTATGAGATTGTACAGGCTGCGTAGATATATTGTTTGGTTGACTGTACTAAGAAGAGAATGTCCTGGAGAAACTCAAAAGAGGGATGAAACATATTAAAAAATAAATTCTAGAAAATCAAAATAACAACAATCAATTACAAAAATTTAAAAATTCAAAAGAAAGTCTCATAAATAAATAAATTCAAAAATAAAAAATTTAAACTTTTAAAATTTACATGGCAAGTGTGGTCTCGTTTTGTTCGAAAAAATATCAATAACCCATTTTTTAAATTGGTTCGGTAATCGAAAATACTAATCAAAAGATATAGCAAATAAATGAATCAAATGTGTCGCGCATGTGGTTGTTGTTTGCATCCATGAGCTCTGGCTCGAAAACGCCTAATTTGGTCGTATCTCCGAGCTGGCCCCGAAGAATAATTGCATCTGGAGAGCCTGGTTTATATAGGTAAGAAGACAACCAAACACCCTAGTTTTGTATCTCTAGATACAAAACTCCTCGGATGCAGCCAACCAAACAGCCTACTGATGAAACTTGTATGAAACCTATTGAAACTTGATGAAACTTGCATTAAACCTGATGAAACTTGACAGTTCGGCGAGTTTTATGAATATGAAAATTCAAGTTTCAGTAGACTAAACCCAAGTTTCAGTAGGCAAACCCCAAGTTTCAGGTAAGTTTGAAGATTTATATGGCAACAAACATCTTGTTTTGTTCGTAAAAATACGAGAAACACGTTGGTGCGAATGGTTTGTGGATTAGAGCATCCAGTCAAAATTTATGGCCACCGAAAGAAGAATACAAAATCGGGATTTGCTGACGTCAGCTTGCGTCATTCATTTTTTCTACCCCCACCCCCCGCACGTGCTATTTTGTCCGTCGCTGCGTGCTAGCATGCATGGGCCGACCTGGGCTAGAGGTCCACTTCGCTCGCGCTGGTCCGACGCGTCCGGACGTGCGGGCGCAAGCCTTTCCGTATTTTAAGGTATATTTAATCGTTGGTTCTTATTCATCACGCACTTTTCTCATCCGTATCTTTAACTACGTAAAATTGGGCTCTTTCAGGATACCCTCTGGACCTCTAATTAATCTTCTTGACCTAAAGGATTAGATTCTTAATTTTACATACTACAGGGTTAATATATTACACTATAAGAATAGTATATATACCGGGGTATGATTGACTTAGATATAAATTGATATGATGACAAATAAGTAATTTATTAAACTAATAGCTAAAATGTACATGCATTTTATCGAATGAATTTAAGGTCACCAAAACATAGAACCGGATGATGAGTTAGAATTCAATGGAAATTCGTATTTTAAAATTTAAATCAAATGGTTTTTATGAAAAATGGGAAAATACTAGTGTTCTCGAGAAATCGGTCAAAAGTCAAAACTAACAGGAATTCGTCCGAAAAGATTGAGAATTCAAACGGTTTCTTTGGAAATCGAGTATCTTCTATCAAACGAGAAATCAAATTGAGAGGTGTTTAATCGATCTAGACGGAAAAAAATGGAAATCACGGGAACAAAGAGGAAACCGACTGAGTATCACATATACTATATAGTTTAGTTAGTTTTGGCGCCAATTACTTTGATTACCATAGATTCAGACTCATGATGCATGCAATTAGTTTACATGCGATGTGATGCTCGCTAATTAATACGCTCTAATCTGTTGTCTTCAATCAAATTAATTACATAATGCATTGCGATTAGTTTCTCTGTTACGCGATGCATGCCTGCAGCCGCTAATTACTGCCTCTAGTCTGTTGTTTCCATTCTACTAGTTCTATAGCCGGATTAATTACGGTTACTTACATTCCATTTGTTTCGTATTATGCATACCTATGCCTAGAAGAAAAGACAAAACATCCTCAAAAAATAAACGATCAGGTATAAAATATCGGTAATGCTACTGTTCGGGCGTCCGACGCAATGGACGCCTGTAACCAACTAAGCAGCCAAGAATCAAGACGCTCCTCGCTGTAGCTAGCTATTAACCACACTAGCCTCACAACAGCAGTTCCTTTTTGCCTATTTAAATTTCTCATTTTTGTCTCTATTTCATCCGAAATGCATGGAACAAATTTCATAATTCATCTAAAATCCTAATTAACTCATTTTAAATACTTTTTAATTTTTAATTTTTTATTTTTTTCATTAGCCAAATTATTTCAACAGTCTATACAGATTGTTTCCAATAGGCTAAACTAGTTGTTTCAGCAGGCTAGACATATTGTTCCAATAGAAAAAACTAATTGTTGCACTTGGCTAGGCATATCGTTCCAGTAGACTAAACTAATTGTTTCAACAAGCCAAAAATATTGTTCCAGTAGGCTAAACCAATTGTTTCAACAGACTATATAGATTGTTCCAACAGGCTAAACTAATTGTTTCAACATGCCAGACATATTGTTCCAATAGGATGTACAAATTGCTTCATCAGGCTAGACAAATTGTTTTAATAGGCTAAACTAGTTGTTTCAGCAAGCCATATATATTGTTTCAATAGGCTAAACCAATTGTTTCGGTAGGCTATATACATTGTTCCAATAAGGATAAAGTAATTGTTTCAACGGATCAAACATATTGTTTTCATCGTGTGTCGACTGGTGACTAACCGGGGGGTCACCGCCGGCAATGATTATATATGGGACGATGCGCGCAAGATCTAAACTCGATGGTAGCACAAGACAAGGATTTATATAGGTTCAGGCCCTCAACGGAGGAGGTAATACCCTACGTCATGTGCTCTGTGATTATATGATGTATATGTGTACAAGATGATCAGCCTGGGAGATGATCAAGCCGTAGATGTGTGATTCTCTAGATGGAGATGAAGATGAAGATCAGTCTGCCGAACTATGGCTCCCTACCCCCTTTATATAGTGGAGGGGGTGGGGTTACAAGGAAGAGTCCTAGTCGGTTACGAGATAGGATTCCTATCTCTATCTTCTAATAGTTATCCGGGATTACAAGTATATCTTCCTTATTAATTACGGATAGGCTTCTATCTTTATGTCTTTCCTTGCCGGTCAAGCCTTTTAGATTCCGAGTGATACCCGTCCTTATCCACCCGACTTGGTCCATCCCCTATCGGGTGGTCTTTTAGGCCCGCAGTGTGGGTACCCGGGGTCTATGTTATCCACAGTAGCCCCCGAGTGTTTCATAGTTGAATTGCTGCTCTTCTTTGTCGCACCTTGGATGAGTCATGCTTCATTCCGAGTGCTTGTAAATTGTTGCTGGTCCTTTCCGACTGACTTCTGCCTGTTATCTGCGAGGAGACTATGAAGGACTCATAGAGAGTTGTTAGTGATACCCAGTCCGAGATTGCCGGAGTTCTGGCGGACGGCTCATTATAAGGCGCATCACTTTGATTTTGATGAAGTGGTACCTGTACTCGTCTTGCGATATACAGCTGGCGACCCAACATGGGGCGTACCATTGGTTTTGGCTGAAAAGCCGAGTGATACCTGTACTCGTCTTGCGATGTACAGCTGGCGACACAACATGGGGCGTACCACTGGTGTTGGCTGAAAAGCCAAGCGGTACCTGTACCCGACCGGAGTAGAATACAGCTGGTGGCCCCAGAGGGCATACCGTTGGTTTTTAACCATCTGGTATCTGTATTCGTCTTGCGATGTACAGCTTGGCCCAACATGGAGCATACCATCTGGATAGGGTTTGGCCCAATGATACATGTATCTGACTAGTGCGGAACCACAGCTAGTGTCCCAACATGGGGCATACCATTGTTGTCAGTCAGGCGGTACCTGTATCCCACTGTAGCGGAATACAGCTGGCGACCCCACCACGGGGCGTACCTTAAGGAAAGAGTTTAGCCGTATGGTATCCATACTCGGGTAGCGGTGTACAGCATAGGCCCCAATTGGAGCGTACCATCGAAACTCAATCCCGACATCACTGGTATCTGATCCTGACATGCAGCGACCAACTAGTGACCCAACATGGGGTATACCAAGAGATGGGTATTTTTTTGTAGCTCTGCCGGTGATATGCCCTCAAAGGGGTGCACCGAGGCTGAATTTGGCTTAGCTTACCGTGTGTGCAAATGGAAGGTCGTGAGTTAGCGCTTCGAGGCGCAGGATGGCTCATGGCCAGAGGCGTAAGCGTATAGCCATACCAAAGATGGTGTAGACGTATAGTCGTACCGAAGTTGGCGTGGGCGTATAGCTATGCCATAGACTTGAGCGCTCGAGGAGCGGGCGTAGGCGCGTAGCCATGCCGAGCGCTCACTGAGTTATAGATTTGACGGCCGAGGCGCGGGCGTAAGCGTGTAGTCGTGCCAGGCGCTCGCCGAGCCGTATTTATCGCTCATTGCGCAGGCCCTTCTTAATCGTGTACGGAGTCGTAGAAGGTACTTGATGAGGTAAAAACCCATGAACTCCTGTAGCATGTACATGTAGAGTTTAGGCAGTGTCTTGATGAAAAAACAATCAATCGGGTGTAAGGTCCGACTGCTTTATTTAGATAATTTTTATGCTTTTGCCACTTTTCCTTTTTGATATTAAATTCCTCCAAGTAATCTTCCTTTTGTTAAGCACTCTGCCCGGCTAGTCTAGCCCCCGGGTGTCGGGAATTGGCTCATGGCTCTTTTCCCCGGCACGCGTATCGAGTGACTAGAGTTCGCTGTTTGTAGGTCTGAGCTTCACTACTCAGGAGAACCATTCGGATTTATTTGCAATCATTAAGAAAAAACGACACAAAGTGCACGCAAGTGCACCTATTAGGTGTAGCCCCCGACTTACTGCTAACTAAGTAGCAAGTCAAGAAACAACTTAGATTAATATGAAAAAGATTATGGTAATGAGAACTTAGCTCTGATGTAGGCGTAGGCGTGTAGCCGAGCCGTAGACTTTGCTGCTCGTGGCGCTGGCGTAGGCGTGTCGCTGAGTAGCGTGTTGCCGAGCCGTAGACTTGGGCGCTCGTGGCGCTGGCGTAGGCGTGTAGCCGAGTGGCTTGTCGCCGAGCCGCAGATTTCAAGCTGTAGGCGTGCAGCCGTACCGAGCGCTCGTGGCGCGCGATGGCGTGCAGCCGAGCTGAATACTTGGGCGCTCGTGGCGTGGGCGTAGGCGTGTTGCTGAGTAGCGTGTCGCCGAGCCATAGACTTGAAGCTGCTGGCGTGCAGCCGTACCGGGCGCACGTGCCGCGCGATGGCATACAGCCGCGCTGAATACTTAGGCGCTCGTGGCGCGGGCGTAGGCGTGTCGCTGAGGAGCGTGTCGCCGAGCCGTACACTTGGGCGCTCGAGGCGCTGGCGTAGGGGTGTAGCCGAGTGGCTTATCGCCGAGCCGTAGATTTGAAGCTGCTGGCGTGCAGCCGTACCGAGCGCACGTGGCGCGCGATGGCATACAGCCGCGCTGAATACTTAGACGCTTGTGGCGCGGGCGTAGGCGTGTCGCTGAGTAGCGTGTCACCGAGTCGTAGACTTGAAGCTGTTGGCGTGCAGCCGTACCGGACGCACGTGGCGCGCGATGGCATACAGCCGCGCTGAATACTTAGGCGCTCGTGGCGCGGGCGTAGGCGTGTCGCTGAGAAGCGTCTCGCCGAGCCGTAGACTTGGGCGCTCGTGGCGCTGGCGTAGGCGTGTAGCCGAGTGGCCTGTCGCCGAGCCGCAGATTTAAAGCTGCAGGCGTGCAGCCGTACCGGGCGCTCGTGGTGCGCGATGGCGTGCAGCCGAGCTGAATACTTGGGCGCTCGTGGCGCGGGCATAGGCGTGTCGCTGAGTAGCGTGTTGCCGAGCCGTATATTTGGGCGCTCGTGACGCTGGCGTAGGCGTGTAGCCGAGTGGCTTGTCGCCGAGCCGTAGATTTGAAGCTGCAGGCGTGTAGCCGTACCGGGCGCTCGTGGCGCGCAATGGCGTACAGCCGAGCTGAATTCTTGGACGCTCGTAGCGTAGGCGTAGGCGTGTTGCTGAGTAGCGTGTCGCCGAGCCATAGACTTGAAGCTGCTGGCGTGCAGCCGTACCGGACGCACGTGGCGCGCGATGGCATACAGCCGCGCTGAATACTTAGGCGCTCGTGGCGCGGGCGTAGGCGTGTCGCTGAGGAGCGTGTCGCCGAGCCGTAGACTTGGGCGCTCGTGGCGCTGGCGTAGGCGTGTAGCCAAGTGGCTTGTCGCCGAGCCTCAGATTTAAAGCTGCAGGCGTGCAGCCGTACCGGGCGCTTGTGGAACACGATGGCGTATAGCCGAGCTATAGACCTTGGAGGCGTAGGCGCGTAGCTGAGTAGAGGAAGTAGTCGTTCAGATCTCGATCAACACCGAGTGGCACACGTCATGGTCGGCGATGAACAGCACATGCTCGCCAAGGTCTCGTCCGTGGTCGACGGAGTTGGCCGTAGTCGTAAATGATCTCCATGCGGTTGGTGTAGCTTGACGAAAGTCGATGAAAGTCCTCGCTGGTCTTCAACATCCCACGAGATGTGGCACGATCAATTCTCACGCCGTGGCCGGCACCGACGAGCTTTACGAGCTCGCCGAAATTCACGACCTCTCTGCGCAGACTGCCTTGAAAAAGGCGTCACAGTCGCATCCGAAGTCAGAATTAGGTGTTCTTGGATTCGTTGGAAAGATAGCGAGATAACCTTTCCAACGCATCTTAAATCACCCTGAAACTCCTCCTGAGTCAGCGGGAAATAGCGATACAAGTTCCGTCCAGAATCTGAATGGAAACAGATCGCATCTTTTTCTCATGTTCATCTTGCGGTTGATGAAACCGGCGTCGCACGATGGACACCATGATCTTCGAGTCTGAGTGGTTTGCTACTGATGACGGTCACCACCCGAGATTTGTTCTCCATCGGGATCTCACCGTATCCGAGTCGGGAATTAAGCCCCCGGCGCGCTACTCGTTGGTAGGCGGTGGCGGCGTTCCCCAACACGACCGGGAGTCCAAGTGAAGCGCTGTTGAATTCATCCCACGGATTGGATCATGTCCAAACCCGCGAAAGTATTGCAGAGGTCCTTGATTGAGTTCTCACCGTATCCGAGTCGAGAATTGAGTCCACGGCACACCACTCGGGAGTAAGTGACGGCGGCGTTTCTCGACCCGACCGGGAGTCCAGACGAAGCTATGTCGATATCCTCCTCAGACTGGATCGGATCCAAGTCCGGAAGAAGTGTTGGTCGTAGATTATTTGGAGAAGCTCTTCGCTGATCCTTGATGTCCTTGGAGGTGTATCACGGCATATCCGCATGCCGCATCCTCCGCAGATGGGTTTTACGAGCTCGCGGAGATTCGCGATCATCCCGCGCAGCCTGCCTTCAAACGGATGTCCCGGACACATCCGGACTCCGTTTTTGGCGTTCTTGGGCTTCACGGAAAGATAACGAAATTATCTTTCAAACGCATCCAGTTTAATCCCTAAATTCCTTCTGGATCAACGGGAATTGAAGAAACCAGATGACGCCCAGAATCTGTCTTTCAGCCGTCGCCGTATCCGAGTTGGGAATTGAGCCGTTGGCGTACTACTCATGAGTACATGGCCGTGGCGTTCCCCAATCCGAGCGGGAGGCGTTGTTGTAATTCTCCCTAGATTGGATCTGATCCAAATCAGGGAAGTGCAGTCGCCGAAGCAATTGATGACGCAGTCGGCTCCGGGGGCGGAGACGACGGCAACACCGTTGATCGATGCCATCAAGCTTGACGAAGATGATCTTAACGCTGCCCCTACCTGGCGCGCCAACTGTCAACTGGTGACTAACTGGGGGGTCACCGCCGGCAATGATTATATATGGGGCGATGCGCGCAAGATCTAAACTCGATGGTAGCACAAAACAAGGATTTATACAGGTTCAGGCCCTCAACGGAGGAGGTAATACTCTACGTCCTGTGCTCTGGGATTATATGGTGTATATGTGTACAAGATGATCAGCCTGGGAGATGATCAAGCCGTAGATGTGTGATTCTCTAGATGGAGATAAAGATGAAGATCAGTCTGCCGAACTATGGCCCCCTACCCCCTTTATATAGTGGAGGGGGTGGGGTTACAAGGAAGAGTCCTAGTCGGTTACGAGGTAGGATTCCTATCTCTATCTTCTAGTAGTTATCCGGGATTACAAGTATATCTTCCCTATTAATTAGGGATAGGCTTCTATCTTTATGTCTTTCCTTGCCGGTCAAGCCTTCTAGATTCCGAGTGATACCCGTCCTTATCCATCCGACTTGGTCCATCCGCTATCGGGTGGTCTTTTAGGCCCGCAGTGTGGGTACCCGGGGTCTATGTTGTCCACATCGTGCTAAATTAATTGTTTTAGCAGATCAAACGTATTGTTCCAATAGACTAAACTAATTGTTTTCTGCAGATCAGTCATATTGTTCCAATAGGCTAGACCAATTGTTTCAATGGTTATATATTTTTTTGTTTCAATGGGCTTGACGGCGTGTTCTCCGCTCAACCACTGCGGATCACACCCCTGGTCAGATTTTCAGTCTGCCAGCCAACTCGATCAAGCTCGGTTCGATTTGAGCGTCGGGCACAACAAGGAGCGACTCGCAGATTTACCCAGGTTCGGACCCCCTCGCGGGTAATAGTCCTACTCCTGCTGAGCCTTAGCTCTTTTCTGATTGTGGTTGAATGGGAATGTGTTTACAGGGTGCTTGTGAACTGCGTGTGTTCGGAACCTCTCTTTTACTCGTCCTCCTCCCCCTTTTATACAAGCCTCGAACCGACGGAGAGAGCGGGGAGGGTAGGCGTCTGATACTCTCAATGATTCAGACAAGACAGGTGAGACACGACAGGAGAGACGAAAACGTGCTACTGCCTGCGCCCAGCGGCGCCGCCCTCGCGTGCCATAGCGACCTCGACCACACAGACACACACCGGTGAGATCTGCGCGGGGGGCCGACCGCTCCTCCCGACGCGGCGATCATCTTAAGCAAACCTTCTCTCTGCGGTCAATTCTTCTCCGCCCATGATGGCGGCCGCCGAGACTGCGAGGGTCATCAGAGCGGTAATCATTTCTTCAGATGTCTATCCGCGCGTGATGTCGCATTAAATGCGCTTCGTCCTTCGCAGCAGGGGGAGCCTTCGTCCTGAAGACTCCTTCTGCAACGTTTCCTGCCGCGCGGGCCCCACCTGGTCTTCAGAGGGGGCTCGCCCACGCACCCGCCTGGTGCGTGGGGCCCTCGCCTAGTCTTCAGAGGGGGCTCGCCCACGCACCCGCCTGGCGCGTGGGGCCCTCGCCTGGTCTTCAGAGGGGGCTCGCCCACGCGTTGGGGCCTGATCGCCCGCCTGACGCGTGGGACCATCTTGGCCTCCTGAGGGGCTCGCCCATGCTGGGGCTGATTGCCCGCCCGACGCGTGGGGCCTTCTTTGAGCTGAGGCTCGCCCACGCCACTGGGCCTTGCTCGCCCGCTGACGCGGGGGTCCTCTTGGCCTCTGAGGGGCTCGCCCACACTGTTGGGGCTGATCGCCCGCTGACGCGTGGGGCCTCTTTGAGCGCCGAGGGGCTCGCCAGCGCACTGGGCCTTGCTTTCTTCCCACTTTGACGCGTGGGGCGCTCTTGGCCTCCTGAGCCTTGTCTTCTCAGGACTCTTTGTACCCCGGTATTTATTACACCGACAGGGCTAAACCAATTGTTGCACTTGATTATACGTACACTAGTCAAAACAAATTGTTTCATCAGTCTAGCTATATTATTTCAACAGGCTAAAAAAATTGTCCCACTAGTGTAAACAAATTGTTCCAGTAAATTTTCATATAGCAACATTGGTCATGTTTTATTCGTAAAAGTAGGTATACAAGTTGTTCCATCAAACTAGACATATTTATTCCAATTGGTGGTTTAGCTTATTGTTCCAGCTGACCAAATACATTGTTACAATAGGTATACAAGTTGTTCCATCAAATTAGACATATTGTTCCAATTAGGGTTGATCATATTGTTTCAGTAGACCAAATACCAAGTTGTTCCATCAAACTAGACATATTGTTCCAATAGGCCAAATTAATTGTTCCATTAGCATAGACAAATTGTTACATTAAAATTTATATAGCAATATGGGTCTTGTTTTGTTCGTAAAAATGCGAGGAACACGTTGGTGAAAACGGTTTGTCGATTGGAGCTTCCAGCCAAAAGTTATGGCCATTTAAAGAGAAATGAAAAAAAAAAAAAAGGAATCTTTCGCTGTCGTCACCAGCCAGGCAATACGGCTTCGATCCGGGGAAATTGGGGCAGAACAATGGCGGGAGCTTGTTGTTCCGGCAGTGCGCGAATTGTTTCGACGGCTGGGGAGGCGGGATGGAGGATTTGCTCACGCAGGGGCTGTGCTGTGTTTGGGCTAGGCCGAGGCAGCGTCTGATGCCCGCGAGCGCGTCGGACGTCCGTCCCCAAGTCCGCGCCATAAAATATACTAGTACCATGCACGGGTCTAAAATATATTGCCATGTTAGTATATTTGGATGGGAACGTAAAAGAGCTCCGTAAAAATGTCTTGCAAAAAGAAATAGATTTAGATTTCCGTTCAAAATTTCGTAAACATAGTTTCTTAGAAGACTGCGGTTCTTCCACACATACAGTTGTAGACGTGTTCACGACCATCAATCTCGCTAAAGGTTCGTGCAGTATCACAAATCTTGGAGGGAGATAATAGTCGTCGTAAGTGTGGATTTGTGTTTCCCTAAGTACTAAAGAAAAGGGATGACTCCAAAGAAACAACGAGAAATCATAGTTCATCACATTTTCCTTCGTTCCTACTTTTTTAGAAAGATAATGTGGTTTGGGATAGACGTTTCTTTCATTTTTATTAGAAATTGCACCTGGTTTGGTATTGCCTGCAGGGTCATTTGGTTGTCCGTGCAACAATATTTTCAGTCTATCTGTCCCTCATAATGACAGGATCATAATTTATACGCTTTGGAATATTTGGAAGGAGCACAACAATCACATCTTCAGTCATGTCTCTAGAGTGCCCCAAACTGCGGTGGATGTGCTCTTGATGGTCAACCTTTTGTAGAATTTTCGCTATGGCAAATGCTTAGGGGTTTGTGTCAGCGTATTTTCTTGACGCTCTCTGGCGCCTTCTACTGTTGGGCGTATTTTTCTTAATGTCTTTTTCTTTATTAATGATTTCTTAATAAATGAGTGTACACCTGGCCAATTCTTAAAAAAGACTGCAATGCATCTTTTTCTCTTGTTTGTAGTTTTGGCACAGGTCGAGATGTTTCTTATTGTGATGGCGCACTTGCATTTCTTTAAAATACAAGGACATTGCATGACTGAATAATCAACAATTTGACACTACTAACAGGATAGATCATATAATTTGCCGTTAATCTATAATTTATTCGGCTGCAAAGTACAATAGTTGACCGAAGCATTTGCTTACCTCGTCAGCATTTTACCACATGCATGCACTAGCCCGTTGACTAATCACATTTGCAGATAATTTCATCGAGCAACGCTAAGCAATGTTGCTGACCTGCCTAAAGTCGGCCACATATATTATCGCAGTTAACCATCGCATACACGCAATCCCAGGCTAGCGCCTATCATTTGATTGCACGGATTAACGTTCGCAAATATTCCATTACAGAAACAACAATAAAAGAAAAATTAGCTTGAACTTAAACATCAGGCTCGTCTATTTCATTTGCATTTGCATTTTCTTTATTAGTAGATCATCCGGATCACGTCACGGTGCAATGGAAATTACAAGCGGGAGAATCTATGGGCGTGCGTGCTTGGTATCGTTGCGTCGGATTAAGAAAAGTGATAAGAAAAAGCTGTGGTCAACGGGAGTTAGGCAGTGATGGATGTTACACGGCATGCGTGCCCTGGGAGAGCTGCCTACACGCTTGGTAATGAAGAATTTTGGATGGATCTATCTATCCTATGGCGCCATACCGTTCTGACGTGAGTGCCTAGCTATGTATCTGACGTTGAGTAGTATACTACATGGCTATAGTATGTAAGTGGAGTCGCATATTTGGACGCCATGGTTACATTTGACGCATGTGTTTGATGGCAATGGCACGCAACCCAAGCGGCATGGGAATATGTATCAGGGTTGCTCGTCAGGCCTCAGAAATGGCCAAATGAGCGTTTACATCAGCATTCAGAGCTGTCATGGATGATTGCATGTATACGGTGAAGTGGGTCATGCGTTATTGAGTTTCAGAACGGCCATGAGCCCATGGATTACAAAGGAATTTACATAGATATAACGATGGAGATCAGCTCATGTATTTCGAAGCTGCTCCGAATCCGATGCTCCTGCACGCGCCGACGTACCGGGCAGCTCCTGGTCCTGGGGCGCCCACCTCCACACCTTCAGCTCGCCGGCGCCGTCTCCGGTGAACAGCAGCCCGCCGGCGGCGAGCTCGATGGTCCTCACTTCCTTCTTGGAGGAAAGTTCGCCCATTCCAGTGAACCTGAAAGGCCGAAGCCAACAGAACGAAAAGGGGAAACTCTTTTCAGTATGGAAACCGAGGCCACGACGCATGCCTGTCAGTTTTTTTTTTTTTGATGAACTTACGATTGCAGGTCGAACAGGCGAACGCGGTTGCTGTTGTGGAGAGAACATAACAGGACCGGCGTCTTTCCAACACGATGCATGCCGAACAGCGTGCGCAATCCCTGCAACACAAGGCGACTGCAAATTTAACAACAGCAGGACAGCAGAAAAATGGGAGAAGTTCAGAAACAGACCATTCTCAAACAAAGGGAAACTAACTTGGTGGGTAGAACAATTGATGACACTAATTGAACTTGTATGATTTCCATAACCAGACCAGATTCTTTGAGATAACTATCTTGCCAATGAGGTCCAATAAATTTTGTAAACATGAATGTACAAACATGTTTAGTTCTACAGTGCCACACTACCGTATAAGATGTACAGTAAAACCATGCTCGGACGGACATACAGGTATAAACAGTTCATTACAATGTTGGACAAAAAGGATGCAGAACTATGGAAGAGCATATCATTCCGAGACAATTTCTCTAGTTCTTGCTATCTGCAGGTTGTGTTGACCATTTGGTCCATCACTGATACACTTCCCTTACTCAAGCACACTTTAGGGAAAACAGATAGCTGAGCTGCTGACTGATATGGTCAATATCTGAAATTCCATAACAGTGTCGATCACTGATACTCTTCACTCTAATACATTTAGGGAAAACAGATAGCTGAGCTGACTGATACACAATCATCTGATGTTCCAAACCAAAACATTCCTTGTTACTGAATTTTCTTCACTAAATAATAAAAAAAAAACATTGCAGCAGACCAAGAACACTGACTACCACCCAGTACAGTTACCAGTTGATAACAGGCCCAGGAACATGGATAGGTTTCAGCATGTCGATGCTACACCTTATTCAAGGACCATGT
The DNA here is from genome assembly GCA_036346415.1 of Raddia guianensis. NCBI lineage: Eukaryota > Viridiplantae > Streptophyta > Magnoliopsida > Poales > Poaceae > Raddia > Raddia guianensis. Next base: position 36,396,690 of record CM070534.1, read on the forward strand.
GTGTGAACTTCACGACTTGGACTGAATGCAGACGAAAGTCCAACATATAATAATCAAGGCCTTCATAAATTTGACAGCTAGACATACAAAGACCAATCGTGGTAACTAAACAATTCTGAGGAAAGATATCCCACTTGATTTTAGAGAAGTGATCATGGCTATAGAAGCATTGTGCCGTCACTTGAGAATGGACAGAAGCTGCTCAAGGCAGTAGCCATGTAAAGCAAAATTTAATAAACAAACGAAAGGAAAAGCAAAGTAACAATCAGTGGGCAAATAAATAGAAAGCTCAATTCAATGATCAGCCCAACTCTAAATGATTTGACATGTTATCATGATTTTTTAGCAGAAATTTAACCAGAACTCATTACTCACATTCACCATTTGTTTGCACTACCGTGCAATTTTGCAACTTTATAAGGCTTGTATGCAATTCAACCAATATAATTACCTCGTGTTCGCCTAAACGGCCGTTTAAATGGTGTTTAAACGGTGTTTAGGCAAACACCGTGCAGTTTAGCCCCTAAACGATGAATTAAACGGTTGACCGGTTTAAACGGTCAAAAACGGAATTAAACGGACTAAACGGGCTAAACAGAACGGGATTAAACAGAATTAAATAGGCTAAACGTTATTAAACGGCCCGTTTAGGATATGTAATGCAGTAGAATTCTTAATTTGTTCACTTCACTCCCATGCTCCGCTCACGCCAGCTAAACTCTTGTGCTCTCACCTCCCTCCTAGACTCTGGCCCGCCCCATGAGTTCACGCTCGAGCCATGTGGGCCCCACATCGCGCCTAGGTACTGCTCTATTAATATGTGTTTTCAATTTTTCTTTGTGCAGTACTGCTTTGCGGTTTTAATATGTGACGTGAAGCTGTGATTTCAATCCTTATGATGTACTAGCACTCTAGCAGTAATGCTCAATATGCTCTTTTGCTACACCAATAGTCCAATACTGGTGTAATTTCTATTTCAATCTACAATTCTACTAGTATTAATATAGTATCACCGCTATCTGCTTATGATAATTGCTATACTGCATTACTCCTAGTTTGCTATGCCTAAAAAATATCAATTTTAATTTAAAATATATGCTATTTTTATCAATATAAATAGAAACCGTTTACTCTGTTTAATTCCGTGTAAACACTGTTTAAACTGTCTAAACGCTAAACAATAGGTGACCGACTGTTTACCGTTTACCGTTTAGGCTAACCATATACATTTAGCAAACAGCAAAGGTTGCACCTACATTCTTAGCATTCCATTTAGTTAGTAGTTACCACATGAAAAAATACAAATGCTGAAACTATTTAACAGGAACAGTTTACATTATTCAACCAAACAAAATTAGTATTCGATCATGCTAGCGTTTAGACAAGATAAATACAGGAATTCATAACTAACCTAAGAATCAATGCTTGAAATTTCAATAAAGTTATGAGGAAAAAAACAATGATAGAATTACTCGTATAGAGGAAGCGGGACTACAGAACTTACATGCTCCTCAGCATGGGTATATATCACTTGAAGATTTCCAGACTTTGAAGCAGACCAGATCTTTACGGTCTTGTCAAGGGAACAAGATAGTAACTTTTGATCCCAACAAAGCACGGATGTTACAGCAGCTTTATGCTCAGAGAGTGTTTGGACACACCGCAAACTTTCAAGGTCCCATACCTGATAATAGCAAGAATATATCAGATATAAACATAATATTTAGTAGATGATTTAAATAAGAAGTCTTGCAGAAGTTTCGTACTTTGATGGTTTTGTCAACTGAGCTAGAGTAAAGCCTTGTTGCTGAGACGGAAAGTGAAATTACAGGACGTTCATGGCCACTGAGGTTTGCCACCGGTTCAAAATTGTTCTCCTTTACAGAAAAATTCCAAACCATGATGCGACCATCTCCCGTGCCAGCGAATAGCACCTCGTTCTTGATAGTCAAGGAACAAACCAGCCCAGAAGGCCCCTGAAGACTTATTTTTGTCCCTGTTTCTGTGTTCCATGCCTACAAGTAATTGGAACCATCGCGATCACTAAATCAACACCTAATACTAGCACCACCATGTATAACACTGGATGGAAATATTCCACTGACAAAATCAAGGATATCAGAATATTACCTCAATGGACTTTGCAATTCCAACAAATACCCATGGGCCATGGGTGATCATGCAGCTAACCTTGCCTCCCATCTTGATGACATCAACACACTATTGAAGAAACATTAAGAATAAAAAGGAAATAACACATTAGTTTGTCGGTCTGCTAGCCAACAATCTTTTTTGTGAACCTTCTCTATTTTTAATCTTCTACTTTTTAGAAATGCCCATCTCTCTATCCCTCTCCTTTTTCCCCCTCCTTTGTTTACTTTTTTCTTTTTCCTCACTACTATTTTTCTTACAAAAATGTAGGAACATCTGCCAACAAGATAGCAAGAACTGTAATCCCAAAGAGCCCTCTGCTAGTTTGCCTGTAAGTGAAACAACCCGATGGTCTCTCAAACTGATCTTGGCCAAGCTGATCACCACAGACAAGTGAGGACCCTCCAATTCCAGTAACATCAATGCAACATGCTGATAACCGCAGACGGGTGAATAGCAACCCAATTTGAGTGTCCAACATGTCAGTAACCAATACGTGCAAATAACAACTGGATTTGAATCCACTGATACATCGACCATCAGAATTAATCAGAAGATGAACTCCCCAATTGACCATGCAGGCAACACATCAACCACAACGGGCAACGGAGGACTTGATGCAATCAGCAACCATAATTCGAATCGCGCATAAAGAGTCTGAAGGATCCGAGAGCGGAGAGCCCAGCTACCTTGCAAGTATTGCAGTCCCACACGCGAACTGTGCCGTCGATGCTGCCGGAGTAGAGCCTGTCGGAACCCAGAGGCAGAGAGATCCCGCTGATCGCCTGCACAAATTCGAGGATCAGCGTAAGAGCCCGTCGCAATCATACAAGCAGATTCTTCGACCTTCGTAACAGCGATGTAATTAGCATGATCTCCCACAAAAGCGCGAGCTTTTGCGTGGGGCAAGGGGAATACGCACCTCCGTGTGTCCAGCGAGGGCGCACTGGAACGCGAAGCGGCCGCATCTTCCCTCCTCAACGGGCCGCTCCTCGTCCCTCTTCGCTGGCTTCGGATTAGGGTTCAACGTATCATCTCCACGGCGCCGCTGTGTAGGGGGTGCAGCAACACGCGACGCGGCGACCTCCGCGCGGAAGATCGGCCTGGAGGCTGCTTGGTTCCGAGCGGGGCCTAGGAGCCTCGCCGTCGAGGGATCGAGGCGGCGGAGGGGAGGGCGGGAAGCCTTGGCGCCGCCGCCGCCGCGGGATTCGGAGGGGCGGGCGTAAGGGCTCCACCGCGCGGGCGCGGGACCAGAGCCGAGGCGCGCGGCGAGAGTGGAGGAAATCGGCATGCCGGCCTCGCGGATGCGCCGCGGGCTAGGGTTTCGGCGGCGCGAGAAGGCGGTGTGATTCGGAAGCGTGGGAGTTGCGCGAGGCGGAGGCGATACGGATCGGGAGATGGAGGTTTCGCCGAGGCGGCGGCAACTTGCAACGTAAAAAGCGGCCGCGGGGAGGGGATGCCGTCGCGCGCACCGAGCCGATCTATATGGCGGCAATAGCAATAACACGGACGCGTTTCCTGTGCTCTAACACTGCCATTTGGCCCACGGCCCACGGCCCGGTTGAAACAAGGCCCACATGGCAGTGGTGGAAACTGCAGAGCGGTTCATCACTGCAATCTTGCATTGCAGTTTAGGCACCGGATCCCAGTGGCCACGAGGCCACAGCTACCCGGGATGGCAACAGGAGAATCTCCATCCGGTGTAGAGAAAAGCTAATCCCCATCAGGTATGGCCAATGGCTGAGCCAAGAAATTTTGAAAGCCTAGGCAAAGTTTCACCACTACCACACACATCGAGAGCATGTGATGGCATCATGGCAACCAGCGCAATCATGCTAAAAGAAAATTCAAAATGATGCGCTAAAAAATATCTACAATTAATGTCTAAGTATAAAAATTATATATCACAATTTATCTATATATAAAACCCACTATATATTGAGCTATGGTGTTTCGCGAAGTACACATGCGTTGGTGCTTCACGTTCGGTTTGTAAAACATGAGATCGATGTGAATGATCCGAACAGCTCATTTTGATCTTCTAGTTGATATGAGCTTACAACAAAATTTTACATTTTTTTGAATTTTTTTACTATTTTAAACAGATTTTTGAAAACCAGCCTTTTTGGAGGCTCCGTAATAACTTAGATCATGAATTTTCAAAAAATCGTTTAAAATAGTTTAAAAAATAAAAAAATGTAAAATTTTGTTTGTGAACTTATATCAACTAGAAGATCAAAATGACCGGTTCAGATCGGTCATAGGTTGTGTAAACCGAACGTGAAGCACCAACGCATATGTACTTCGCGAAGCACCGTAGCCCAACTCATATAGATATATTATATTACAATATTATAGAAGTACTCTTGAGAATAATATACACCTATATTTTCATGCACCAGTATGTCCCATAGATAATCAACACCGTTTTGTTATTGAGAGGACGCGCATATAGAAAATATCTCGTTGCCTATTTGGGTTATGTACCAGATTAAATAATGTTCTTGGTGATCTCCTGATTCAGTGAATCAACGAAATACCCTTTGATGGGCCTACCAGCGGACCAGCCCGGCGTTGCATGCTGCAACTGCGCAGCGCGCAGCGCCTTTCTCTGCGCGGGGGGTGGGTAGCGGGAGCCCGGGCAGTTGCCCACCCTGCCCGGGCCTTATCTTGTCATCAATCAGCAAGGTAGAAGTTAGAACACGCAGGGATGAGTTCCCATCGAAGCCGTTGTGGCCCGAAGAGGGCAGAATGGAGAGAAGTCGTCCTCGGGAGTGGGGACGGGGACGGGGAGCGGGGAGGACACCATGTCGCAAGGACACGTACAGGGAGGCACTCCTCGGCAGGGAATGTTCTCGCCATCCCTAACAACCACACATCTTCTTATCAAAGATAGGCTCCTATACTATTAGAATAAAAATCATAAATCAGAATATAAGCGTCTAATAAGAGTGTATTTTTAAATAGCATTTCATGGTCATGGACTCCATGTCGTAGCTTCTAAGCCCGTCTCTAAACAAAAGAGGACCTAGAGGCTAGAGACAACATAGGAGTGAAAGTGGTGAGGGCCACCACCAAACCACTAATTTAGCCCACATAACAACTTTTAAAATGCATTCAATAAGCCTGCAACTAAGGAAACAATCGGCTTAAGCCTATTGATCACGATAAAAAAGATACGAGGATGGAATCTTGTCATATAAAGCCTTAATTGTTGCATAATTGATCAACCGCCTCGTCATGTCCAACCATCTACACAACGTCCTCGACTATGGGCCTCATCAAACCTGCAAAAAAATAGACCAGTGCATGTGGCTATGCATATTTTAGTGGGCTCCAACTTTTAATCATGCCGACAATGCATGCAACTCATAGCTCATCCCACTTACATCCTTCGAAACAAAGCATTCATGCTCTTCTAAACATAAATGGGTTAATGACCGCCGAGTAAGTAGACTATAATCTTAATCTTTTAAACTGTATTTTCAAGTTTTGTTTTAGAGGATGTGGTGATGCCTCTAAACATGGTGAGCTCTAATCTCTAATCAATAGAATGTTATTAGCGTCGCCGCAAGCTTAGAGATAACCTATAAGAGCATCTCCAATTGTATACTCAACCACTAGCTATAAGAAATGAGCATGCCATCTATAGATAGTAAATAGATCACATTTTTAATGGTGTAACTATAATATTATCTATAAAACTAAAAATGCGCTGGTAATAGATGGTAGGTTTCTTGAAATCAGCTATAGATTGACTATAGGTAGCTAGTCAATTATTTCCTTTTTTTTGTCTCATCCACATAGATAAAATGTTGAGTTAGCATCGTTATATCTAACTGACTAAGCACAATCGGTCAGAGATGCTCTAAGGCTAGAAGAATAGAACAGTGGTATGTTCCCAACGGTCAATTGAAACAGATGACAATTTATACCCTTCATCCATAGTTACAAGAATAGAAGAGTTACAAGTTCCGTGTTAAAGCTTTTAGCAACGAGAAGCAGCCTTTAAACAACGTGGATACCCTAACATACATTCGCCCATTACGGGTGCACCCAGGATGCAAATTCAATTCCTCCCACCAACATTTCAAAGCGCATCGCAGCATCTTGACATCATAGTATCAAACTTGCTGTGTTAATAAAAATCAAGAGGCATGTTAGTTCCTGTGTTACCCAATCAGATACAGAATGTTTTCACATTTGATGCCTTGCCCAGGTCAACATCAAAAGTGAAGGCCATACATAGCAGTAAGAGAACAGCAGCAGCAGCAGCAAAAGCAACAACAAAATCACATCTCCCCCAGTCTCTTCAGTTAGCTTAGGTATTGTTTATAACTCTATGGTGCCTAAATCCTACAAAGAATGGATCAAGTACACCTTTATATATACAAAACAAAACACAGGTTGTGACTGCACATGATTAACGAGGGTCGCGGAAGTATGCATCTGTAACCACTGTAGTTGCTTCTTTGGCCTGGTCAATAAAGAAAGGCCGTGCTGTTGAGCTGTTCCCACATCCCTTTTATCAACTCCCAAAAAATCGAGTTGTAAAAAGCTCCCAAAAGCACCCCAGTTACACCGGATGTCATGACTGCCAAAATATGTTTGGGTCATTACTATATACTGCGCGGTCTTGGATCTCTAAATTAGCAACATGCCAATCAACAAGCCTTGCTTGGATGCATTTTAAGAACATGAGTCCAGTTGGGAATAGCCACCAACCACTTTCATCCCTGCATAGAGTTTCAGCATGTGCACAGAAAGAAGCAAGATGAAGAAAGGCAAGCAAAAAGTTGTGTTGATAGCCTTTGCAGTGTTCTAAACAAGTGCTTGTGCTGTGGAAGGGAGAGTGATGCTTACGTTCCAAGGTTCCATGGCTGCATACTTGGATGTCTTTTAGTTGACGACTTATAGTGTATGAGACCACACACAAAAGCCATGACCTGAAAAATTAAAATGCTGGTAAGATATGGATATGAAGATAATAAAAGTACAAGGTTGATATACACGAGCACAATTGCAGATATTGACCAGGCTAACTACACAGTTCTTCATGATTTTGAATAACATGTAGACAAATAAACATGTAACTATGAAATGCACATGGGTAAAGCATACTTACAACATTGACCAGTGAAGTAATGTTCCACAATGCATATACCCGAGCAAGGCCTGCAGAACGTCGTGGCCCATGACTAAAAAGAGCATTTATTCCAGCAGGAAAAGGCGACAGTATCCCGAGAGGAAGAACAAACAGCACTAAGAGAACATCAGCCATAGAGTATGAATACAGCTGGAGAAAAGTAAGCAACACTAAGCTGAAATCCGCAAGAAGCAATATTGAGATAACTAAGCCAACAAGGTCCTGCAGTCAAGAAGAACAGAACTATGATAAGTGCAAAATATCATAAATTATCAATCACAATCATTATATTAGTTCAAATGAAGTCAGAGAAAAACCTGGTGCCCAACTGGTTTAGTATTGTGCAATATAAGGGAAAATGGGTAAAACAGATCTCTCCTGTCTTTAAGTGCCCTTAAGCTATTACTATCGATAATTCCACCAGTAATCCTTTTGCGCATAAGAGCATCCTTAAAGCTTGGGTGATCTTGCTGAGACTCAGCAAGCATGTTCTGTGCCCTGCATAATGCAATAAATCAAGAATACACCATGCTAACCAGAAAAATGACAAATGCGCAGAACCAACATAAATAATAACTCACAGTGAATGTTGCTCTATTTTAACTCTAGGGCTACCATCAAGTTCAGAAGGCACTGGTTCTCCTTCAACAGCATAGACAACAAGACCAAGTTGGCAATATCCTAATGCTGTAGCTTGGAACCAGGCGAGATCAACCCGGACACCATTCACACCCAAAGCAGGATTTGCATGAGTTTCAAGCCAGTTGAGTACAGGAAGAAATGTTACTTTAAGATTTCCACGTCGAACCAAACGCAGCTGGGCATTCAGTCCAGCTACAAGACGGTGCCATATTGATGAGGGAACAGCCTGTAATAGATTTAACATTAGGCTCTACGGATAAACTTCACAATGAACAATAGAGTACTGTAGTTTGAAATATCATAAGATCATATTCATACCTGACTCATAAGACTAGTGAGCACACTGTCGCTATGAAGTGAAAATGGAGCCATGTAACTTCCATCACCACCAAAGATCAATGACATTGGAAACCTTTGTCGAAGACGAGGTGGAAGATCAGGCCTTTTCTCATCTCCCCCAAGGAAGAAATCCAAATATCCCAGCATAAGATCTGGAGATGCAGTCACCTGTAGATTGGGAAAACGGGTGATATCATAATCTCCAAACATGACAAGACTCCACATGTAACCTGTTCTTTTTACACCCAAAGATAGAATTTCAGCTTTGGAAAGCACAAAATGGGAAACAAGTTTACACTTGCGAATTGTCCAAACTAGTGAAGGACACTAAAAATGTACAGAAGGTTCACTCACCGATGGAATTTAACCCCAGATGATATTACTGAATTAAATGCATGATGTTTCCGGGTTTTATAAACAGCATAGACATTAATGCTCAAGACAACAACTCTTGCTATTTAAAATTTACACAACATAGCATCTGAAAAGGTTTAATTACTGGTAGTTCAGTATGCCTGCACTATTATAATATTTTATCCATAACAAGCTGAACAATAAGTTTCAGAATGCAACTTAAAAAACATTTCAGTTTTTTTAGTAAAAATCATCATGTTACAATTCTTAAGACTAGGCCTTGTTTGTTTCAGATTAAATTAAATTAAATGAAAATTTGTTAATTTTGTATAAGCCAAATGATGTAATGTTTTGTAGTCATTCTTGTGGGGTTTTAAATAGTACTTCTTAAAGTTTGTAAAATATTTTTTTCATAATTTTTTGAACTCGTTAAAACGTATTTTGAGGGGGTCACAAATTTGCTACAGTAAAACGCAACTCTACATTAATCTGAAGCAAACAAGGCCTAGAGAGGCAAGATATTGAAGATAAGAAAATATCCCAAAAACATATAGTGCTTGCTTTTAGAAATAGTGAAATACAGTAGAAATAGTGAAATACAGATTAACAGACCTTGAGCCCTTCATAAAGTGCCCGTGAACGGCAAGACCGTAAACATGAGTGATCATACTCCGAGCGAACAAATTCACGAAGTCTTTGTAATTTCTTTCTTCTACGCCACTGCTGCCATGACCAAGCTAATGGATATGCAAGTATACAGAGGATACTGTAAATTGATCCTTCCCACCACTGATAAGCTGCAAGTGTATTTATCTCATCTACAAATCGGTTAAACGCATCCTCATACCTGGCCATGCACAGACATTATGAACAGAACCTCAGTTGTGCTTTCAAAATATTCAGTAGAGCCTCAAACAGACAGAATATATTTGAATAATAACAGCGAATTAACGAAGCACACGAGGACTACTCAACAAAAGAATCACAAAAATTGAATCTGTTTTAGTGTCATTCTACTTGAGGACAAGCATACATACACAATATCTATAATCTGTTCAGGTGGGGTGTGTGGGAGATGCCAAGGTTCGCTAAAGGTGTTTGGACCCATGAAATACATCCTGTGTACATGACCATGTGATTCCTCTGCCCTATTAGTTTCCAAGACCTGCAGCAATAGCAAAACTTATCTAAATTCAGGATGTTCATATGGTACATGAAAAATACGAGTTAGATCAGCACAATGTATAAGGTACCTCATTTAGTGATTCTAGAAAAGGAAAGGAGTGATCGATTTGGGAGCCGTGTTGGGTTGGTGCTGGCCCAGGTAATTCATCAGTACCAACAAACTTCATCCGAGCAACACTTAAAACAAGAGCTAACAAAATAAGAAGGCCTGAAAGAAGTAGACCAAATAACCAAGGCCCCCCGAAAGTGTATATTAACTCTTCCAAAGCAGTATAACAGTGAGGCATGCGATATCTATCAGACAAGCACTTGTATGGGCATGGAGTTTCAGCAGCACCTCCTGTCAAACATAAGCTATGCTTAGACTATTCAACCAAACTAACAGAATTCCACTTATCGTTGGAACAAATTGAAACTAGAAACACTCAAAGCAGTCAAGGGTAATACAAAAGAAAAGAGAAAAAAATCATGGATTACCAAGAATAAATCCAAATACAACATACTCAAGCACCTTGGCATAGTTGCTGAGGTATTTAGAAAAGAAGTTAAAAATGTACTTTGATTGCACTTCTACCATATATCACATCGAGAAAATATATAGAAAGAACTACCTCGAACACTTATGTATACAGCACGGTGAGGGAGGTCATTTGGTGGGCATCGGAAGCACAGAGATTTTGATGACCCAGTAACATTTTTGTATGTTCCCAAAGGACATTCCTGCAATTTCCACAGAAATATCACCATATTAGCATGTTGCAACAACATTGAGATATAGACATACAGCTACCAGAATTAAGAAATTAGAAATGCCATTTTCTTCAGTTTTCTTGCTAGATAGAGCAGGAGAATTAAGCACTATCATGGTACAGGACACTTGAGTAGCTTCTCATGTTTAATTTTGAAGCAACCAACTTTTGCTGATGAACAAGTAAAAAAATGGTAAAAAGACACAAGGTGGATCACGAATGTGATAAAAAAACGTTACCTTGCAAAATGTACCATAAAGACCTTTTGGGCAGGCTCTTCCTGTAATTGTTCCATTTTGACCAGAAAATCCTTGCCCTTTGCTGATTCCTCCACTGCACAAAAACATACAGTTAGCAAACCAAACTACCAATAATATACTGGTGAAAAAGGAAAACATACATAACTCGAAATGAAAGTGCATCATGCAAATCACAACTCTGCCATCAGTTTCAGATTCTAATCACGATATGAATAAAATAATACAGTTCATTTCAACACCAGCATTCTATAAACTCAAAGCACTTCAACTCAAAAATGCCATTTGAACACATTCAAATTTGACCATGATGGACGAACAACTAATAGCATCTTTTCTGCAAACTCTTCCTTCTGAAATATCTGTAAAATGACATTTTAAGTAAAATAAGAAATACAATACAAGAGCCATCCATACTGCCTCTGAAAGATTCAGGGAGTCCTAGGTTTCAGCATCCAAAGGCTAAACAATAATAATAGAACTACCCAAAAAAAAAAAGACAAAATCTTAAAACTTCATGATAGGGCTGGCAGCCTGGCACTGCTACAGAATACCAAAGTATCAAAACATACAGTATAAATTAGTAATTCAGATTGATCCAGCCCCAACATCCCTTGATGTCTTCATAGTTAAACTAGACTAGATTGAAGAATAGCAAAAATTCACAAACTGCCAGATTAAATGTCAATGCTGAAAATACAGAAATTTCAGAAAACTATCAACACCACATATTATGTCCCAAATTGCCAACAATCCTGCATACTTAAAGTAACTTCATCATGCAAATTTCTCCAGAAAACCAGGATATGGTAATATAGAGGAAAGATCAAATCAGACCTTGCCAGTATTGATCCTTTAACAGCTGCAACAGGAACATATTCATCTCCAGTAGGAATGTTAGACCAATGGAAGTGGATCCTTCCCCCACCACCCCCACCACTGCCAGCTCTCCCAAAGCCACCAACACTTGAAAGGATGGAGCTTTGTGCTAGGGACAAAGTGTGCACAAAGAGAAGAATTGTGCCCCCAGAACCACCACCAGGTCCAATGGAGCCATTAGTGATAGAATTGCCACCATTTGATTCTATTGTACCGTAGAGTGCAAGACTTGGCAAAGAATACTCCCATGAGCCCAACACTGGAGTGCAGTTACGCAACAATAAGAGACATGTTCTTGCAATCTACTATGTGTCTGAAACTTAATATGGGTCAAACATGAATCATGTGTGTTACCTATTATACCACCACCAGCTGTGGATAACCCTACGGTGTCATTACCACTTCCACTGCCAAGTTCACAAGGCAAATCGGCATTATCATATGTAGTTCCACCCTCAGCACGGTTTCCATTTGAAAAACCGTCCCCTCCTTTACCACCATGTCCACCACCTCCGCTTAGACCACTACTTAACATTCTTCCTTGTCCTATTCCACTTCGGCAGCCTAAAATCAAGAAAAATGGAATTAGTTTCTAGAATAAGTTGTAGAAAGAATGTCACTGGACATAAGATAATCTCGATATGAATGCTAAAAATTTTTGCTCGTCTATTTGAACATAATATTTATTTGCTGATGGAAATAACAAGGTTCAAGAACTCGCTACTCGGTACTGACTCGGTAAGGTACCGAGTAGCGAGTACTCGGATTACTCGGGAGTACTCGGAAATTACTCGGTACCAATTACTCGGAAAATTAATATAGGATTAGTAGACATATATCGACGTAATGATGGCATCTCTTCTTTCATATGACTTAATGATACTTGTAAATCTACATGTATGAACTATTAACACAAAGTAGAGTGCACGTTACGACTTACGACATATCGCAACTTGCAAGTTCGCAACATATGACATATCGTAACTTGCAAGTTCGCAACATATGACATGATTACATGAATACATGATAGGTAATACTCTAAAACATCATAAAATGTCCGCAAATCACAACCAACAAGCACTCAAAGTTTTTACTCGGTTTTTACTCGGCCGTTACTCAGTTTTTACTCGGTTTTTGACCGATTACTCGGTCTGACCGAGTAATCAACCGAGTTGGCCCTTCTCGACTCGGTGGGACGGCGAGTAGCGAGTACTCGGCGAGTACTCGGCGAGTAATACCGATTCTTAGAACAGTGGGAAATAATATAAATTGATATTTAAAAAAACTAGGTGAATGTTAAACATTAGTGTTAAGGTATGTTGAATATTACTCAATTTAACATTATATTATGTGTCTCCACTGTATCCACCATCAGGGACCCGGGGTTAAGAAGCATAAACTATCCTTGCATTTAGCAGCCAAGTAACATTTGTTAATTTGCAGAGTGGATGATCTGTAGGGCAGGAAAGATAAGCTTGAGGCTCACGAACTGCTCAGGCATGGCATGCTCTAGACACAATTCGAGCTTGACTTAACCAAGCTAACCCCAATCTTTATCCAAGCCAATTCGAGCTTTGTTTACTTTCTTAATTAACGTCATATTTTACCAAGTCTACAAAAGCTTGAGCTTGATGTTGAGCTTACTCAAGCTTTGTCCAAGCCAAACTCGATTCTTTTTAGCAAAGTTACATATTAGCGAGTTCAAGCTTTGTTCAAACGAGCTTGGCTCGATCCTTATCAAGCTCAAACTTAGCAGGCCTGGCTTGCTTAAACTCTGCTAATTAACAACGCTGCCGAATGCTGATATAGTGATATTCACAAACTAAACTAAAGGAACATATGATCTAAAACTGCAGGTAAAAATCCAACAATACATTGTGGACTGTGGTAAGTAAAAGGAACGTAGCACATTACCCAGTCCTGTGGTGCTGATGGTCCCAGATGTGTGCACAATGAGACTTCTTGCCCTGTTGAAATGAATTACAGTTCCTTGTACAAGACCCCAGACATCAATATCTTCAACGCGACATACCTAAAGGGAATAGTGGTCGTAATTTGCATCTTAGCAGAAAAGTAACCAGAGAAGCACCACATGGAAAAGCTCAAAACGCACACGCACAATGTACCTGAAGAGTAAATGACAACGAGGAATTCAGATTGCAATCTTCCGGTGGATGAATTATTTCCATAGGACAGCTCTCATTGCCACAGTTCAACTTGGGGGCCCTAATAAATGAACAGCAGCTCAGTAACAAGCAAAATACACTCCCAGCAATGGAAATATAGAAAATTAATCTCAATTCTATAGTTGAAGGAAGGAGTATTTACATATCATCACTACTTCCATTTATAAGCGGGCCTCGTAAAATGGAGCCAGGTCCAACCTACAAATAAGTTATTATTGTAATTAGTTCATGCAATAGTTTGCAGAAGTGCAAAACAGAGCATGTGCACCTCATGTAGGCCCTCTTTGATTCGTGGTTTTAGAATAGTTTTAGTTTGGTTTCAAAATTTTGTTATTTTTGTACAGATCATTTCAGTGTAACATTTTGAAATAATTTTTTGGGACTTTGTAGGGTTTTTCTCAAAGATCTCAAAAATATTTTTAAATAATTTCTTTAGCCTTTCCATACCTCAACTTTTCCAACTACAACCAAAACAAAACTAAAACTACGAATCAAAGAGGGCCGTAGTTACCGATGCAATATTTAATTGGTGTGGGTAGAACTTAGAATTATATCTATAAAAAAAAGTGTACATGTGCAAAGACTGCAGAGAACCCTCATCATAAAATCATGATTTTATGATGAAAAATACTACACAGGATAAATAGTATTGTAAAAATGTAAGTTAAATCAAAGATAGGTTTCACAGGCATTACAATGGCACGATCAGATATTTGACAGAAGTTGAATGTAAAAATGTAAAAACTAGGATGTAGCCTTGATGCTTGAGTATAAATATTACCTGCAGTGACGTGCTACAAATTTAAATGCAAAATAAATTTTGCTAGAAGCCTAGAAACATATAGTTTAAGCAAAGCTGAGATAAAGAAAACAGAACATGATAACTAAAGAACATCAATCATACTTGTATGCTGTAGAACAGTGATAAAATAAGGCGTTGTGCCTCAATTGTGTCTCCATCTCCAGATAAATTTAGCAGACCTTGACCGCGAACTCCAAGATTTGCATTAGAATGTATCACAGATGATCCCTAAAAAATATAGGAATTTTTTTTTCATGCATTAAGTTAAAGCAGCAAAGGAGAATAAAAGCTGCTGAAAGTGGGCCAGCATTAGACCTTCAAAACTATCAAATTGCTAGCATCCAGTAAAGATGTTGCAACTATTGAATCTCCACCACCATCAATCAACATTCTGGAGTTCCACATAAGGAGCATTTTGACAGACATTCTAAGAGCACCAAAAACCTAGAA
This sequence comes from Raddia guianensis, assembly GCA_036346415.1. Taxonomy (NCBI): domain Eukaryota; kingdom Viridiplantae; phylum Streptophyta; class Magnoliopsida; order Poales; family Poaceae; genus Raddia; species Raddia guianensis. Next base: position 36,411,830 of record CM070534.1, read on the forward strand.
AAATGTGCAAATTAGTGTATTGTATTTGATACCCATGACAGAAGAACCAAGAAGACAGAACATAGAAAGAACCAACAGCCAAAAAATACCTTGATTGTTGAGTCACTCATAAGAAGCTCCTCAGCCATCAGTTCAAACTCAGAGTATGGGTAACGGGTTAGCCCAAAAGTTAAAACAGCACCAGATAGAAGGCTAAGCTGCCCTTGGACCTGAAAATTGAATAATTTCCAAAGAAAGCATGGAATCAATTAAAGGCAACTTATCAGGGACCTAGAAGTATGGAACCACAATAGATGCATAAAGGAAATGCAGCATAAGTCATGGAAATCTTAAGAATTTTAATTGCAAGAGTGTACAAAAATTTCCCCATGGTGCTCCAATACTACTTCAATATGGCTGTCACATCCCTAAATTCAAATGTTGAAGTACTATTTCCACATTATATTCACTCAGAAAAGAAAGACACAATTAGACATTTTAGTGCTTTTGATGGTAAACTATCATACATTCATACTCGGCCTTAGTGTATTAGTGATCATACATCATATATGCATACAAGTACCACTGTACCCATATCAGATATGCACTCTGTTTTGTAAGTACAAAGGTTAGATAATTTAAAGATGAATTGAAACATGTGGATGTGCGTGTGTGTGATCATAGCACTAAAAAGGTTCATGTCAGAAAAGAAAATAAACAGGCAACTGCCGGCACATTAATCAAGATATCATTGCAAAGCCTTGTACCTGAACACGGCTCCAGAGCAAGGGAACAGCGACTTTAGCATGATTCTTGACAAAAACATTTGTCCATAGTGGCTGATTTGGGAACTCCAAAAGAAGAGTGTCAGTTTGTGTACTGAAGTTATTGTTGCTGACAGTAAGACTCTTAGGTACTGCTTCATAAAGAGTTCCAGCAGCTCCTGCATTATCCGGGCAGCCCGAACTCCTTCCACCTGACAAAGGTGTCACACTTAAATGTAAAAAATAAATACAAATGAACCAATGAAGTTGTCTAGACAATATCTCTGTCCAGATAAAAAATCATAATCCATTGAGACCTAAAAAGTACAAGGGGATTTGGTCAGAAGCTATCAATGAGCGTTCGCCGTTCGATGTAAAACTTTGTTAGGCTACTGTTTGGTTCTTTGACAAACTAGTTTTTTTTAGCTCTGAGCGTTCGCGTAGACACACAAAATAAGTAGACTAATTATTTGCTCGCCACAAAAGTTGTGGAATGCCACACTTTCGGTGCATTATTGTTGCAAAGTATAGAAAACAACCAAGCATGCCTAGTCTACAAAAAGAGCAGTAGAGTGTTTCTATACAGTACGGAAATATTATGTTTTGACTTTTGAGCGAGACAAACAGTTTAGTACATTCAGGTCTCCTGCAAATGTAAAGTTGCTAACCTAGCGGGATACAAGAAAATAGGAAAATCAAAGACAATTCTTTATAGATAGTAGGAATATGGCAGGTTTAGAGAAGGACAATATAAGAACAGAACAATAAGGTAAAAACAGGAGCATTGTGCATCAGATCAACAAGGATGTAATAGTATACAGAGCAACTCTTGCAGAAGAGAAAAAAGTTAACAAGGTTAAGGATGAAGTGATCAGGCACAAAAAGATCATTATCTATAAGATCAACCAATTTACCATGTGTCAAAATCTGGGCGTCATCATGTCTACTGAAAACTTTAATAGAAACTCGTCCTCCACCTCCCCCCGCCAAACCATTGCCTCCACAAGCACTAATCTTGCCAGCACCATGCCTGACACCAGCAAAAGACCAGAGAGGGAAAAAACGATTGAAACATGCAAGAGCTAACTGGCTAACCAAGATACTGAATTACATAGTCAACAGATTTATAACAAAGACAAATAACATTAGCATCAAGCAAACAAACTACAAGATATGGGAGATTGGTCAACTCAAATGCTAAGGGAACAGCATAAATCGACAAGTTGCTCTTTACTGCTATAGCAGTGCACTAGTGTCTCGCATGTTCTGCCAAGTCTAAGATGAAAACACTGCTACTTGGTGGATTCATACATATATTAACTCTATGAACCATTTGCTCCTGCTCATTAATCCATGTGTGATCTTAGAACAAAATATAGCCATCGAATTCATTTTATCAAGTACTCCCTCCGTTCCAAGGCGTATTTTGACCGGAGAAAAGTCAAACTTAGTAAATTTTGACCATAAATAAATCAAAAAATATGCATCATTAGCATACCAAAGTTATACCAAATTATTCATATTTCAAAACACTTTTTGATACAATATTATATCGTAACAATTCATAATATATAATAGAGGAATCTAACAGTCAAACTTTACCTTTAAAGACTTTTGTGTAGTCAAAATATGCCTTATATTTTGGAACAGAGGGAGTAGTTAGTAGTGTAGTCAAGTCTGTGACCTTGATTACATTTTAAACCAAAACTCCTATATTTCAGTGCATTAGAATCACAACACAGCATACCTTCAATACTTATATTAACTGGATTGCACCATTTGTAATCTGATTGTTCATTTATGCTCTATCAGTTTATAACAGCCCTATATACGGCATGTGTAATACATCCGCCAAACAAAAAAAAATGGTAAAGGGCAATCTTCATCTCTTAAATTGCAAATGCCAACTAGCTCCTATATAACAGGATCTACAAATTCATCTCTAATTTTCGCAAATGTTTATAATCTTCAAGTTGATTATATAGCTATAATGATGGTATGCTAGTTCAATTAGCTGATACTCACATAGTCGCGGCTTTGACATAGATGCTTCCCCCAGAGCCACCCCCGCCCTTCACGCTGCTGTCTCCACCATCGGCGAGCACTGTACCATTCATTACCAGGTCATTCGCAAACAGCCACACGATGCCACCGCCAGCGCCGCTATAGTCCTTCTCGACGCTGGTAGACCCCCCTTTGCTTCCGTAGCTGAACGGGTGCTCGAGGTCTGACCACGCGTAGGCGTCGCCTCCCCACGAGTCCTCCTGAGTCTGCCCGTCCTTGACGTAGCAGCTGGCACCACGGCCTCCGTGCCCTCCACCATCGCCGTGCGTCCCCGTGGGAACCCCGCTGGTGCGCTCAGGTGGATCCCCGGCGAGCGCGGTGGTGTTCACAACGACAGTGTCGGCGATTGTGATGTTGGTGGCCACAAGCGAGACCCTCCCGGCTACGACACGCACGCCGCGACCGAGGCGCACCTCGCCGGAGAGGTTGGCGGACACGACGCACCCGGCCTTCTCGCAAGTCAGGGCCGCGCCGGAGAGGAGCACGAGGCTGCCGTTGCCGGTGATGTAGACGTCGCCGCGCAGCTTGACCTCCTCGGAGACCTCGCAGCGCGTGCGGAAGTCCCCCTTCCCGTGGAGGTCCCCGGCGCAGGTCGCCGCCGGCGCCACCGGCGGCGGCGGCGGGGGCGGCGGCGACGGCGGCGAGTAGTCGTGCCACGTCAGGATCGAATACGGGTCCGCCTCCGCCCGATCTGACGCCGACGCCTCCGCCCCGCTGCCCCAGCCCGCGCCGGCGCTCCCGAGGGCAGCACCGAGTACCAGCAAGAGCAGGCGGAGATGGAGGTGGAGCCGGCGGTGGGAGGCCATGGGCTGGGACGCATCAGAGTCCAGGCTCTAAACGCCTTTGTTCCAGCCCTAGGGTTAGGCACCGCGGGCGGGCGGTCGCCGGCGGCGGCGGCGGCGTGCGTGCTGGGGTTGGGTTTGGTGCGTGCGCTGCGCCTATTCGGGTTTCTCTCTCCCCTCACCTTTTCCTCCCCCACTCCCCCAGTTTCATTCATCCCTCGGCTCGACGGATAGAGAGGGGAGGTGGGAGGAGCCGGGCCGACCGTCCGATGCGCATCGAGATTCGCGCGGGTTGGTGGGGGCTCGACTCGCCTCGCCTCGCCTCGGACCTCATTGCTGCGTCAGTGTGTGGACTCCCGTAGAGACAAGTGGAGCAGGAGACGCCGGGGTTTTTTATTTCTTGTTTTTTGACGCCTGTCTTTTTTTGCTTAAATTTTTTAGTCGCTTTGTTTTATCGTATTGGGAATGTGTTTAACTTTACTAGAGTCTAGATTTCTAAACTTTTTTTCCCTCTTTTGTTGCGTTTGTTTTTGCTTGCAAATTGGTTTGCCTTTCATCAGTCTCTCGTTCTCAGAACAATTTTGTGTTTTTTTTTGTAAAGGAAACTGTTTCTTCCGGGGCACTGAGAGGTGAGAAGAACTACTGTTTGGTGGTAAAAAGGACATGTTAGCTTGACGAAAGTGAATAGGCGAGCTTTTTGACAGACAAAAAAAAAAAACAAAGGTAGAAGTTATTGGACTTATCTGGAACCTTATCGAGGAAGACATCCAGAAAGTCGCCGTTTTGCAAATGCACCCTCTCTTTTTGCAGGGAGATCACCAGCTTACCCATCCATTTCACTTATTCTTTTTCCTTTTTCTCGAAGGAGACAAAATGTATATTTTTATAGCCTCCACCTCAGTAATTTCAGCTCCATTTCTTTGACGTGTATAAAATGGGCTAGCATCTTTCGGAGCCTAAGAATGTTCAAAATAGGTTATGTTTATTTATTCAACATGTTTATCTATTTTAGCCAAGTTTCACATGTAACTTTCTCAGATTTCATAAGTAGTTAGCCAAATTTCACTTTATCAAGTTTCATTAGCATTTACCGATATTTCATCGGTACCTTTTCCAAGTTTCAACAGTTCGTTTTTAAAGGTTCATCAAGTTTAGCCTCATGTTTCATGTGTATATTTGCCAAGGTTTTGAAGTTATTTTTAAGATTCCATAATTATTTTTTCAAGATTCCATGCTAATATCATGTGTCCTATGGGATGGCTCCCATCAGACGTTCGATTTGAGGCGTCCGCGTAAAACTAATATAAAAAAGTGGATCAACTTTGAAAAGTGGATTCAAAAACCTCTCAAAGTACAATTTACTTATTCAACTCAGCCAGATTATTCATTCAGCTCGGCCATTCCGAACATGCTTTAAGATTTTTTTCATATCACCTTGAAATTATAGGAGCATCTCTAGTAGCTTTTGTGAGTTTGAATCTCTAAATCACTATTTTTTTTCTATATTCCTATTATCTCTAATATAACTTATATACCGAGAGATATGCCATGATAAGAAAAAATAACTCTAAATATAGAGATTATGAGATAACCTCTAAATTTAGGGAGAGAAAGCCTCTACAGAGAAACTTTAAACGTAGAGATTTTTCTTCACTCAGTTACGGATTCTCAAAGTAGCTGTGGTTTCTTTGAGTCAAGACACTTGGCCCAAAAATAACTCAATACCGCTACTAAAAGCTCTCAAATTGAAACCAGGCCAAACATTTTGGTGTTCAAGTCCAACTTGTAGGTCGTCAAAACACTCATCCAAATAGATTAAAATTTAGCGTGGAAGATTGAGGGACGCTATCACACACATGATTTCTAAAGAAACGGGGCCTTACCGGTGAAGATTTCTTCGAAGATTTGTTCAGACATTTTGTCATGGAAAAAACGTAAGCTAATAGTACTACCTTAAAAAGCACAAAAAAGGAGGGTGACGTTTGATGCAACATTACCTTTTATCATTTTCCATACCACTTTAATCGTGTCACTTGTTTTAGATATATAATATTTATAATGTAAAAAAGTGCCGACTTGGCCAACTTTCACGTTTGAGCCAGATTAGTATGTAGGGTACAAAATCGCTCTAGACTAGTCCTGGAATAGGAAAAGTTGTGCTATTGTGATCCTTTGACCAATCAAAACATTGTTTTCGCTAGTTTCTGGTGACTTGGACGCTAACATGTCTAGTTTTGCATGCATGGACGCCGATTTGGACAGGAATAAGGTGGCATGGTGGACACATGGGCTACATAAGTGGCATTTTCATTTTTTTTGAAAATATTTTTTCGTAGGATCCATTGTCATTCTTTCACCTCTTATTCTCCTTCCTCTCTCTCAGTGCCGCCCTAAAAGTGCATATAGACCCCTAGATTGATTTTGGTGATTAATGAGAAAACGATTAATGAACTAATGGTTTAATTGAGAAAATGAACATAGTAATCGTCACTAAAGTGTATGTGAAAACGTTGTGAATCCCTCAAAAAGGGAAAATAAAAAAAGATCGGTTATCCGTAGATTTGTATTTTATAGTATTTAATTTGACTCGCAAGGACGACAGCACTAATAAGAGGGATGTGATGAAAAATAATTCTTAGATTTCTCAAGCGCTTAATGGATGATGTATAGTGTAGGAGAGAGACACAAATCTCATCCCAATATCAAAACACATGGTTTTGCATTTTCAAAGGTCAGACTATCCGGTGTCAAGTACCATAGTGTCTGGTATGAGGCACACCGGAGTATCCGAGATTTCCATATTTTGACCCTTTTGTTTGATTCTCCTAAATTCCATCGGAGTATCTGGTCCAAGTATTGGATTGTTTGGCACCTAACTACCTGTGTGATCGGAAAGTCCAAAAATTCGAGATTTGACTCCATGTATTTTCCATGATTTTATTTCATTTTCACCAGAGTATCTGGTTATTTGGACCGGAGCGTTCGATATCTTCAAGAGCTGAGGGTCATCTTTGGCACCAGTCTATAGGTTTTTCTTGTTTTTCTAATCTTCTTTAGCAAAATGTGAAAGATTACCCTTTGATTTACCAGAAGCAGAGGAAGAACTAGTAGTAGGTTATCAAACTAAGTATTTGATATCAAAAATGGTTTATTTTATCTTGCTCCTTACCTAAATTTGTTAGTTTTCTCTTTATTTGTAATAGTTCTAGAGGGTTTGGAAATTCAAAATTTTGGGCTTGGGCACATTATGCACCGGACTGTCCGGTCTTCAGATAGGAGTGTCCGGTGTGCGCAAAATCTCAGTCTTACAGCTAGCTCGAGCACCTCACCAATTTAATATCATTCCCACCAACCCAGTTAGGGTTAGCGCTTCACTCTTATCAAATACTCACCCGTAGCAACCACTTGAACATTAAACTTTCTCCCCACCCCAAATCCTCTTGCTCTAAGTTTTAGGTAGGGTTTGAGAAGTGAGATCGAGTGTACCCATGAGGTAGCTTCATTTTTTTTAGCACTCGATTAATCTCTAAGTTTGTTCTTCACTGGATTTGTTACTCGTAGAGGTTGAGAACTCCTAGATGGCTAGGCATCGTCTACAAGCCATTGGAGCTTTGTGTGGTGTGCCGTGGAAGTTCATGAAGGTCGATTTCGTCTCTGGAAGAGAAGAAATAAAGGAGTGAAGTCGAGGGGTCTTTGTGTGACCTTGGTAAGGGAAAGGATTGAAATAGACCCGGGCTCAAGTGTGATTAAGACTATCTCAACGGAGTCGTAGGATCCCCTTAAGGATCTGAACTTTGAAAACAAATATCGACGCATCTCCTCTACGCTTTTTGGTTTCCCTCTCTTACCTCTTACCTTACCCTCGACATCCCAGCGTCGTTGCCTCACCACCGTTCGCACGAGCGTTGCTGTCTCGCCCTTGATCTCCCCTATCTCTTCCCATCTCTCATTTAGTCTCTCTATTCTCTCACTCTATCCGGTCTCTTTCATCACCTGCCACATCACCAGATAAGGGGTGGAGGAGGAGATCGTCGACACTGGTCGGCCGCATGCCAGATCTTAGGTGTCTTCGCCGACTACCGTCGTCGTTTGTGCTGACTCGTGTCGTCGTCGCCGTCAGCATTAGCTCCCATTGTGCTATCCGCGTAAGCTCATGCCGCCGCCGTCCGCTGCTCTGGCAGCCGTTGCCAACGCTATCGACATCTGGCCCTATTCTCCCCGGTACCTCTTGTCTCGTCCCATGTTGACGTGACAGACCAGTGTGACATGTGTAGTGTCACAACATGCCATGCAAGCAAAATGGACCATGTAGACGTCCCGTCACCAAAACCGCATTCAAACCCGTTTTTTATCTATCAAAGGACCAAGTTTGCACGGTTTTGTTGTTCTGAGACTAACTTGAAATGGTTTTGCTTTTCCCAAATAAAAAAGTGTGTTCTTGAACAAGCTGATGCACTACAGGAATTCATTTTAATTTTGTCGGCTAGGTACCGACGAAATTAAGGATAATACCGACGAAAAAGCCCGACGAAATCTAGGCGACGAAATTAAAATCGGTTTCATTGGTGGCTGGTGAAAGTAGGTTATTTTCGTCGGTTTTACTTGGCCGACGAAATTATGGGTAGCTGACGGCAGAGCAGGTCAGTTGCTGACGTGGTAGATTTAATTTCGTCGGCCTAGGCCGAGGAAGTTAGTCTCCAACGTAAGTTCGTCAGTCTAGGCCAATGAAATTACTAGAGCATGAGCTGGTGGGATTTTCAGCTTCAAATAAAAAAAGTGTGTTCTCGAACAACCCGAAGCTAGTGAGGCACACTGTGAAGATATCCCGATCAGTGGGTCGCTCCACGCAGAAGCAACTATACTGCGGCGGGAAGCGTATTTTTGGGAGAAAATAAATTATAAATGGTAGGCCAAACAAGTAAAAAAGTGCCTTTTTCCTAACTTTTAACTTTTTGGCTATGCAAGGAAATGAGCTGTGTGCGGAGGAGTGACTAGTGATGCCGGCACGGAAGAAGCTATGTACACCTTGGATACGTAACGTGCACGGGTCCACCGTTCTATTGTATTTTTTTAATTCATTTTTATAGGTAAATTCACACTTTTGGGACTGGTACACTCCAACAAAAGGCTTTTCAGGAATAAAAATGCCATCGTTAATAGAAATACCAATACACCAAATTTTATAGAAACGTGGCAGTACTAATTAAATTCATAACTAGAAGTATGTGTTGTGTTGGTGGGACGACGGTGAACATATGACGAACGCCTCGATGAGTTATGGATGAACTGGCCATAATGTTAGTTTAGTTGGGCTAGTATTTAAAGCCCCCATTTTACCCAACCAAACCAAATCGAACTAAACCGCGAACCAAAGAGGGCCTAAGTTCTCGACAGCTAGAATTTGAGCTAGTATTTAAGGTCATCAGATTATGGGCTATATAATGCACTACTCTCTAGATCTTCAAAACACATTGTTTTAGGCATTAACATAAATTGTAAATACAACTTTAACTGTTATTACAAATATAATTTATTTATAAAATATAAAAAAAATATAATATTATGAAAGTTTTTTAAAAAAGAAATCTATATACATGACTTTTATGAGGCTAATCCGAATAGTTCGAAAGATATTTATAGATGGGACCCTGCGACGTTCAAGGATAAACAACGGTAGTGGCGCCGGAGGGAAAAAAAAAAAGGGTGGAGTACGCCCATGGGATGCTCGTTGGTCTCCTCGTCTCGTTAATTATGTTCCAGTGATTTATCAGAGTTGGGAGGTGATAAAAACCCTCTTCTCATCGTAAAACTCTAGGTTTTTTTTGGATAGATTTAGTTTCTAGGTTTAGGGTTTTGTGTTTGTCTTGTCATGTGTGACAATAATAAACTCCTTTAAAGATTGTACGATGAGATGTTTGTCTCCCGCGACTTCCTCGACGATGTTTTTGGTAGGGTTGCTACCATGATCCTCAATATGTTTGTGGACTATTGGAATTTGTGTCTCCTTGTAGTGGAAATTTTGTGCCAAGTTGTTGTGTAGAGTTACTCTCCACGATGACGTCGGATGTTTTTGTTGAATCTGCAAATGTGGTTGACGGAGGAAAATAGAGAAAAACAGTGGAGAAGTTGAATTGGAATGTTTGTGCATCATCTCTGACAAGAAAAAAAGCATGCCTTTCAGAACTTGCAAAAAAATGCTAGTACTGTGATACTAGTGCAAGCACTGCACACCACAAGCTATAAACGTTTGATCCAGACAAGAGGAGTGCAAGTTGATCTTAATACTGTTTGAAGTTGGTATTTGTTCAATACGTGGTGTTGCATTGTAATAGTTCTTCATTGATTAATTGTAAGTTTCGATGAACGGTCTAATAGAAATTCTATTTGTTCAAATGATATAATGGTTTTTAAACTTTGACTTAAGGCAGGCAACATGTCTAAAACGACGTGTTTTCGATTATTGGAGGGAGTACGAGCCAGGTGTTTCTGCGGAACAAAAGAAAGTGACTGTGTTTTAACAGGACAAAAGAAGGCGATGTGTTTCAGCATGCCGCCCACCGCGCGTCTCCTGCTTCACCGTCCACTGGCCTGCCCTGACGCCCTCCGCCTTCGACGGAGGACGACCTCGTCTTGCTCCGCATCTGCTTCTGCCCGACTGCCCTCGGCGTGACGGCGACGGCGACCACGACCGTTTCGTGTGATCGTGTATCAGGCCGGCACCAAGGCCAAGCCGCCATCGCTCCGGCTAATCCGCAGCGCCCAAGCCGCCGCCTTCACCGACCGCGAGCCTGCCCCGCCCCGCCTCGCCCGCGACATGTATTTTCGTCGCCGTGCTCCGGCCGGCCGAGGCTCAAAGAAGAAGCGCGCTACGATCTCCATTCGCCACCTGTACAACTCCCAACTCCCGAGACACCGAGACGGAGCACCACTGCACCAGGTTGATGTATGCTGATTCGCAACGAGATTTCAGCTGCAGCTCTGCGCACAAGGTGCTCACCATCGGAGTCGGAGGGGAGGCCGGGTTCATCTCCGGCGGCTCTTCTTATCCTTTGTTTACTCGGGATATCATCGTCGTTAAAGGTTGCATCAAGTACTCCGATCGAGATGCACAAAGGCATCACCCAAGGTTGGGAGGCTGCAACACGTAGAAATTAGTATGGATATTTCCTGTTGCAAGAGCTAGGAGGATGACTGCTCGATCGAAATCTCTGAGGTCCCGATAGACCATACTGCATTTGCCCAGGTGCTGCCTATCTGCAGGAGGGTAAGGATACGAAGCCAACCGTGAAGAGACTGCGTCCGTCTTGTCCCCGTGGGCCGGGCCCACTTAACGGCCTTCCTCCCCTCGCCATTCACCAGCCCGCGCAAGCTGCGTGTTTCAGGCCACACAAACCCATATGTTGTCTAGCCGTGCCCACCACTTGGCAAATGTATTTCCCAGCTTTTGGCTATTTAGATAATTCATTCAATGTTTTAGGATTTTCAAAATTAGTGTTTTGACCTTCAAACATAGTGTCAAAATTCTGTACAATACTAATTTTATCGCTGAATGTAGGAAAAATGTGAACCTCACCATAACAGTAGATTTAGATAACTATAAAATTCGTGTACAAATAATATAAGGCTTATTCACAATTAGTAAATAACAAAATAACTATTTTCCTTCGGTATCAGTATTTTCCTTGCTATATAAATATTTTGGGATTAAAATTAAGGGTAGTTGCTTTATTTGCATGTTCATGATCATATAGCCATCACCCAAAATTAATTTTAACTATAAACATAAATACATACTAGATGAGCTACCGGCGCGTTGCGCGGGCCTAAGTACGAAATTATGGCCTTTGAAATCAAAATTGTTATTTCTGAAAAAAAATGTTTGACTTCTCGAAGAAAATTTTCCTTATTTGTCATCCCCTAATTTGGAGTTCAAAATTGTATGTAATCGGTATATTTTAGAAATGTTTAAAAGTTCGTTGGTACCCACTCGATTTTTTTTTGATCGGTTATGGAAAAGGAGAAAAGAATTTTTAAATAAGAATCTAATTTTTTATGTAATTGTTTTATGCCCGTCAGCATTAAACTATTTGTTTTTCAATTTTTTGGCATATTTTGAATCGTGTTTGGAAAAGAAGAAAAAGAAAGTCATGGAAAAGATGAAAATACTGTTAAATAATAATCTATTTTTTGTATAAGTTTTGAGGTCTCTTGAGATGAAACTTTTTTTTTCAATTTTTTTCATATTTTTAATCGGCTGTGCAAAAGAAGAAAAAAGGTCATGGAAAATATGGAAAGAATTTTAAAATAATATCCTTTTTTTTAAAAGCCCATTGGCAGGGAACTTTTTTTTTAGTTTTTAAATCAGTTGTGCAAAAGAGGAAAAAAGAAGGCTATGGAAAAGAAGGAAATAAAAGAGGAGAAAAATCGGTGTGTATGTAAAAACATAGATGAACAGTGGTTAGAAATGTTTAAAAGTTCGTTGCTATCCACTCGATTTTTTTGTTTTTGATCAGTTATGGAAAAGGAGAAAAGAACTTTGAAATAAGAATCTAATTTTTTATGTAATTTTTTTATGCCCGTCAACATTAAACTGTTTTTTTTCAATTTTTTGCCATATTTTGAACCATGTTTGGAAAAGAAGAAAAAGAAAGTCATGGAAAAGATGAAAATACTTTTAAATAATAATCTATTTTTTGTTTAAGTTTTGAGGTCTCTTGACATGAAGCTTTTTTTTCAATTTTTTTCAGATTTTTAATCGGCTGTGCAAAAGAAGAAAAAAGGTTATGGAAAAGATGGAAAGAATTTTAAAATAATATTCTAATTTTTTGAAGACCATTGGCAGGGAACGGTTATGGAAAAGGAGAAAAGAATTTTGAAATAAGAATCTAATTTTTTATGTAATTTTTTTATGCCCGTCAGCTTCGAACTATTTTTTTTAAATTTTTTGCCATATTTTGAACCGTGTTTGGAAAAGAAGAAAAAGAAAGTCATGGAAAAATGAAAATACTTTTAAATAATAATCTATTTTTTGTTTAAGTTTTGAGATCTCTTGACATGAAACTTTTTTTTTCAATTTTTTCCATATTTTTAATCGGCGGTGCAAAAGAAGAAAAAAGGTCATGGAAAAGATGGAAAGAATTTTAAAATAATATCCTTTTTTTTAAGCCCATTGGCAGGGAACTTTTTTTTTGAGTTTTTAAATCAGTTGTTCAAAAGAGGAAAAAAGAAGGCTATGGAAAAGAAGGAAACAAAAGAGGAGAAAAATCTGTGTGTATGTGAAGGCATGGATGAACAGTGACATGAACAGTTTGGAACAGTGCTCGATGAACAGTGTAACGTGGCATAGGGGGGTGCATCCTCTACACGTTCAACACGTTTATATATATAGATATATAGATAGATTCTTTGAGATTCAAAGCCCAAGAAAATAATTTATTATAGGAAATAGAATAGGGGTAGAATTATTAATAAACCTTAGATCTACCACAAATCATGCATCATGTTAAAATGATTTAATTTATATTTATTTTGTTTCTTGATTCCGTCGCAATAGAATAGCATAAAATAGCGTAGTTAAACTACTGTCGATCCACTCTTGGGTTTGAACTAGTCCCACAGAAAACAACAATTAATCCCCTAATTAAAAATTACTACACGAACGAGAACCGACGAGGGGTAGCATGACTGCACTACTTTGAATAGTAGAATAAAATTAATATAAATACATCTATATATATTATTTTAATGTGTGATGAATTAATTATCACATGTGTTCTTCTACGATAATATATAAATATATATTTTAAGCTCTCTCGATGGTTTGGTCTCAAGCCATCACGAGAGCTATGATTTTGCCCTATCGTGGCCCAGTACGGTGCCGTAACTCTCTCAACGGTTCTTGCAGATGCCATCGAGACTGTCTAACGCCATTTGCGCGCTATCCACCGCATGATCGGTGGGGACATCTCTCGGCTAGACAACGGTGGTCATGGGATTGTTAGTACCGACAATGTGATCCCTGCCATTGATATGTAGAGAGAGAGAAGAGAGACGGGAAAACACAAATCTAATGCTCACACTCGTTTGATGCATGCAGGAGTTCAAAAATGGTGATAGTACGTGTCGGTGTACATATATTTGGATCACAGTGGAAACAAAAAAAAAGCGTCATACATACACACACACACGAGCAGAGCCCACGCGCTCGCGCGTGAGTGAAGCCCCGTACATTCTGGTTCGTCGGCATTATGCAACTCAGTCTATTTCGGCCTCTCTTTGGCAAAGCTACTTGTTTTTCAGAGTTCGATTTGAAATCTTCTATTATAGTTTTTTTCCTATTCACTATGTATTTTTTTAAATCATATCACTGTGCAACAGTTATGTATGATATCGATGGTATCTTTCTACTATGATGTAACTATCGCTGTAACCAATATGTTAAAAAAAAAGTGGAAACTATATCATACAATGGAAGGTCTCCTGCATACTTGTGACATCCTCTATTTTTTCGTATGTCACTTGTATTTTCGAAAACCCGAAAATAAATTAAAAAGGAATTGTTAGATACGAAACCCTGTTTCAAATTAATTTAAACTAGGTTTAAGCCAAAATCCTAGAAGACCTTTTTGAAAAATTCTGTAAACATTCACAAAAATCCTAAATTCCATGATTTAGTCACCCTCCAAATTTCATGTCCAAATTCCAAAGCTAGCTCGTGATTCCTTAAAGTTTTGATGTTTTGTCGGGAGCTCGTCAAACCAATAAAATAATGAGTGAACGAGGGAATCTCATGCTCAAATTTGGAGGGGACCTTTTTGAAGCCTAATCCGAATTACCCTCCAAATTTCAGCCCAATCCAGCAAAGGAAACTCTGTTTTCTTGATAAACAAGCTCGCAGCCTATCTGAATTCTACCCGGATTAGAATTCGAATCCTAATCCAACACCTCATAGCCCAAGGCCCAGCCCTGGTTGTCCTTGGCACTATATAAACCCCCCAAGACCCCTGCTCTAAGACCCCATCACGAAATCTCTCAAGTCCCAAACCCTAGTCGTCAAAATTCCTCCCCACCGAAACCCTTTTCTACAGATCCCTCTCTGGGCCCTGGCCAAACTCAAGTTTAGATGGTGCCATGTTAAAGATCTCGTCGAGACGGTCAAGATGGATATTTGGATCGTCCAATTTGACCAAGAAACGAGGGAGATATGGCTCGCCGAAGTTTCGGACGCCGCCGCCGTCTCCGCCGCGCCGACATCGCCGCCGGTAGCCTCGTCGTCCGCTCTCCGCACCAGATCCCACGCCAACCAACCAGCCGCGGCTGCGTGTCCACCCGCCGCCGCCTTGCCGCTGTTCGCTGCGCTGCGCTCGCGCCCGCTCTTCGGTGCCACGCGTCCCGCCACGCGCCAACAGGCGCGTGCATCGCCGCCGCCGCCAACCAGTGCTCGCCACGCCAGCGGTTGCTACTACCTGCGCTTACATGCGCCAGACCGCCATGCCACGCGTCGCCGCCTCACCGTCTCCTGCGCGTTGCCACCAACCAGAAGCCGCTGCGTGCCCCCTTTGGCGCTGCACTGCTCGTCCGCTTGCCCAAACCCGCCAGTTCGTTTTCCTTTGATTGGCCGGTTTATTCTTTTCTGGATTTTTTTTAAAATCTTACAGGAATTGTTTCGGGAGCATCCGAACTCCAAATTAGGTGATTCAAGAGCCATTATTTTCCATTAATAGCCTAGAATTTTATACATTTTATGGGTAAAGTGTGCTACACTCTGCAGAGTTAAAACTTTTATGATAGCCGTTCCCACGGTTATGGGAGAGGAGGAAGGTCGTACATGCATGGCAGTCTCATGTGTTAAATAATAACTTAATGGGTTGGTTTTGGTTTGAGTATTCGAGGCTTGTGTAGTTTTGCAGAGGGGCTTTCGAAGCCGAGCTCTGCGTGTTATCTTTGGGAATCAGTATCAATACTAATTGCTCTACAAATTGTTTTTACAACACTTTAATTAATCTTGACTAGAATAGGTGTTTACGCAAATTAACCACCCTGGTTTTGTTATACCCGTGCATTCATATATAAGGACTCTTGCTGGGTAGTCTTGTACTCATTATACAAACCATGGATAAATTTGTATTCAGGCGAAGGATTAGGTCTGGTCTATCTTCAGGATCAGAAGGATCTTGTCCCGGACTTTGATGAGGATTAGCTGGCGCTCAAGGGTCGGATTGGAGCATCATCATACTTTTTCGCTGCATATTTGAATTTCCGCACTCTGATATACCATCGACAATATTATGTCATCTTTTAATTAAATTACTGTAATAAGTAGCTGTGTAACGATTACTTTTGCATAATATATAATTTCTCTTAGTTATTTGTGATTGTGTGATGATGTTTAACAAACTGTCGCTCACAAGTTGCTAGCATTGATCTCTGGGACTAGCAATGGATTGTGAGTGGATCCCGGTGAAGTCGGGGTTGTGACAATACTTTGTGCAGAATATACGAAACAGTAAGAGCATTTTTGGACAGTAACTTATGATACTCAAAGATGTCCTGCAGATGATATTGACAACGCTGTCTAGCTAGCTTTGCAGTTCGCTGAGCGAGTAGAACTATCATAAGTGTGGTCATATACATAGTTAAAAGAGAGGACGGTGTCCAAAATATGAGGTATTTGACATTGCAGTGTGCCGACCTGGCTGCGGTCAGATGGGCCTGACCATGTAAAGAAGCCAAAATGATGCAGGCTGAAAATATTATATCTTGTTTTTGCTGCTGCTTAAGGGGCCACTAGGTTGAGAGTATCTTTAGGAGTTTGGAATAGCTTCCTCTTCGTCATGGTTGCTGCTGCAGGCAGGGGCTCAGTGGTAGCTCTGCAAGGAAACCAACATCAATTATTCTAGTTTGGAATAGCTTCCTCTTCGTCATGGTTGCTGCTGCAGGCAGGGGCTCGGTGGTAGCTCTGCAAGGAAACCAACAACAATTGTTCTCAGAGCGGTACCGTCAATCTCTATATATAGCAATGGTTTTTGTTATACCTTTTTCCTTTATGGGTGTCAACAATATTGCTTGGTTCAGGTGGTGGAGTGGTTGTTAGCAATGGCTCGTTTACATCGGCGACATCATCGCTTGTTTCCTATACATGTTCGTGACGAAATTTAGAAATCACAAAATAAGGATGAATGAAACAGTAAGCATGCACTTACAGCTTGAGCATCGCCACTGTCATGTTGCGAGGGAGCAGCAGTTGCTGGCACTAGTAGTCCTGGGTTAAATGAGTTGGCGACAAAACTAAGTGTCTTTTGATGAAATGTCCTTTCTGTGATTTTCGTGGTGATATCAAATTGTTTTCCAAAGAGGTTTTTAATCTGTGGGGGCACCATATTTTCTGTGTGCTGGGCTGTGGACAACAGAGCATGGAGAGGAAGGCCAATGAGTTGTTCAGCTAAGTTGCCGAAAAATTTGATTTGAGTCTGTTTGGCAGTTGGCTTGTCAACTTCGGATGGATCAGTAACGTCGAAGGTGATCTGATAACTGGTGCATAAATTGTGTTGTTATAATGTCCTATAAAGATGTTTTGGTTGCATTGTCATGTAATCGAGAAACGCAGAGGTACGTACCGTGGAGTGTACATTACCATGCCACATGAAGGACATTGCATAGAACCATCGCGGTACTGAAGCATCTTTTTGCATCTTCCACAGGAATCATACCACCAGCGCCGTCAGCAGCCAGGCCTTTATAGCTACGCGGACACCATATATATTGCCCCGTTTGCAAACTTCGTATAGTAAGCAAGCCTAAAAACAATGGAATGCGGGAAGCAAGCAATATGATCACCAATGTCTCATGTGGGTTTAGATCAGCAAGATACGCCTGCAAATCTGTGGCACATGCAATACATAGGTTAGCATATAGCTGCAATCATAAAATTGTTGCTGAATAAAACTGGTTGCTATATTATTAGCACTTTATTGTTTATTTGTCTTGAGCATAGTTAGTGGCATGCATGGGAGAATAACAAGGGAATGAGAGTAACAGCGGTTGTACCTGTCCTGGAGAGTGGCAAACTCAGGTAATGGTGCATTTACATACCTTCTTGTACCACATGAGCTCTGCAGGTATGTTTCATCTACGGGAAACAACATCATATATATTAACATGTGCTATTTATGCCGCATAGACAAAAAAGATTAAGATGAAACAATTTGGAGACCATTTCTTGTAGCAACAGTGAGGCCGACGAACAAGACAACCATAGTTGCATTGCGTGATTGCTCTATAAGTATTTGTTGATCGAAATGGATGGCATGATGGCCCCATAATACCAGTTTGAGGGCATGGCTGCAACAATAGCAATCGGTAATGGTTGCAACGAAGGCACTGCAGTTGTCCATAGGACGGGTAAACTTTGCGGCGAAATGACATTTTTTATGGTGAATGCTACGAACAGTTACCTTCCATCTGTAACCATCATGTCGCGGGCTGGTGTAGGGATGTCTTTTACAGAGGTAGATATAATCGGATCAATTGAGGATATCATTGCGATAATATCTGCAGTGGAAGCAACATACAGGGCGGAAATGCTATCAGTTGTTGTATTATATCTGCTGTTTATCTGCAGTGCATTATTACATACCTATTAAGAATTCTCTATTGTCAGCTCTGTCTTGCAGACTGTCAAATGGAGTGGGGCTATATGCATAAACGGAAAATAATTCATGAACAACCGGGATGCGCTGGAGTGTAGTAAATGCTATGAACTCTGCCATGTGTATGGGCCATAGACAGGCCTATAGGACTGCCTAGCAGCAGCAACCTGAAAATATTGCACATGATACAGAGCTCCTTCTTCTAAATGCGCTCTAAACTTGCTGCTGATTTTTTTAGGGATTTGACTATCCATAGTTGTGCCCTGAGACAGGATAGGAGTGTGTAACCAAAAAAGAAAACTGGCAAACACTGCTAGGCAGGCGCATAATGCACTTGCATCGTCTATGCATACAAGGTGATACTATTAATGCATAACTAATGAATGATCACTAAGTTAATTTTTTCTATAATAAACTATAAACTTGTAGAAGAATAATTGCATACCGCTGTCACTTGTTTTGCACATTAATTATGGTTGTATGAACATCTATTAGACTACAAGTATTATTAAAGTAACATCTATGTTTCTTATTTAGTTAAATGTGACTAATATTATGCAAATATTTTGTATTTTATACTAAAACGTTATGGCTTTTATTTTTTTTTTGACTCGTGAAACCGCGAACACTATTTAGAGCATGTACAATGGAGAGCCCTAGAGTGTCTCTTAACACAGCAATCCAAGCATAAGAGACAATATTACAATATTACATAAAGCTAGCACAAAAAAAGGTCTCTAAGCTTTGTATCTTAATAAATATCTTCTAATTAATTCCACCATGCATCACTTGCAATCCCCTTCTCATCGCCGGCGGCTTGGAGATGACATGAATCGTACAACGCGTGACTCCCCGTCTCGATCTAGTGCCTTGGAGCTGCAGGCTAGAAATGTCTCTTCCTCAAGATTTGGCTCTTCCTCTTTGCTACCAATTTCTCTGCCGCTTCATCATTTTTTTTTTTCAAACCAGCTCTAAGAGACCGGTAGTAAATGACTTAGTACATACCCTTAAAACCTGGTCACTGATGGATCTCCGACGAACATTTTGTTGTACGTTAATTATCGTAATTTGTGCCCAAATTTCTTTTTACAAAGATATTCAATGAGCGATTACTTCAATACATCGGAATTAAAAGAGCAGTAGTGATTTCTATAAATTTAATTTTAATATTCAAGAAATTAACCGACCTAACTCTGAACCTTTTTTTTAGGAAAAGACCTAACCCTGAACTATGATATATAATTAGTTCAGTGCATCTTTATATACATCACGTTCAATGTAGCTTAGGTTTATTTAGCTAAAAAATAAATTTAGGCCATATTTTTCTCAACTAATTGTCTTATTTGACTTATCTTCTGGAGGTAACTTTGAGAGTCCGATCCATTTCATTCAACTTGTGTTCTAGAGTTTTAGACAAGTCTTTGAGATGAAAAAATCAGATTCAAAATTATTTTAAATTAAATGAAGATAAGTAAATAGACAAATAAGTCAAATCAGCTAATAAGAATAGACCCTTAGTTTTTTCAATCTAGTTTTTTCTTAATCATCAAGACACATATATAAAAATGGCATAAATAAAGCGGAACAGTTTCGAGAAATAGATTTAAGAACCTTCTAAAATTCAGCTTAACATTCAACCTATTTCATCTAGATGTGATCATGGGCAGCCCGGCCCAGTGGCCCGGCCTGAGCCCGACGGGCTTCGTTTGTTAGCCCGCAATAAGTTTTCGCGTCGGGCCGGGCTAAGCCCTAAATAAACACGGCCCGACCCGATTGAGGAGGGAAAACTAAAAACTACAACCCGCAAGTCTGTGACCAAGTACTCTTAACCCTCGGCCTCCCCCCAAATCCCCAATCCCCATCCCTCGCCACCTCCCTACTTCTCCAATCCCACCGCCGCCCCCACCAGGCACCAGTTGATCGACGGCTACAACTCCGCTGCCTCCCCTTCCGGGCGCCTCCCATCGACGCCTCCCACCGCCGCCTCCCCTCCGTGGCGTCTCCCTCTGCCACTGTACCGCCTCCCTCCTTTCCTTGGAGCCTCGCACCGCCGCCTCCCCCTACAACCTCGCCTCACACTGCCGCCATGGACACTTTAAATCGCTGATCGATCTGATTTGATGTTCTGATCTGATCTCTTGTAACCTTGTGATCCCGTCGCCTCTGCCTGCCATCCCCTCCTTTCCCCGTGGTAAGTCCATCCTCGTCCTTCTCCTACGATTATTTGTTTTGTAGACGACAGCAAGTGATGTTATGGTTGTAACAAGTTTTTTTTTTCGTGGATAGAATGGCAAGTCCATGGAGTCCAACAACGAGCATTGAGATTGAGGAAGAAGAGAAGTACAATCCCAAGGATGATGACGAAAGTATTCCAAGAAGAAGGAATAAGCAAATGCATGATTGTTGCTACCACTCCTGCTACGCGCAAGTGTCCAAGATTGAAGGGAAAGAGGGCAGCTATTGCTTCCGAAGGTGAAGCGAGTGGAGAACATGCTGAAGGTCAATCAACCACACAACAACAGCCACATGTTAACTCTACTGATTCTACAAAACGGTTAAGGTCTGCTGCTTGGAAAAACTTCAGTAAAATCTCAAAAGATGGTGATGAGTTGGTAGTAGCTGAGTGCAACATATGTCATAGTGTCTTAGGAGCACATTCTAAAAATGGTACATCTCATTATTAAGGCATATTAAATATGTGCATCCACATAATACAAATGAAGTGAATAACTATTTTCTGAAGTACGAAAAGAATGATGATGGTTTGCATGCATTGAAAAATTAGAAGTTTGATCATGAATCTTTAAGAATTGGGATATCTATGTTTTTTTCTCGGTGGCTCCCACCCATTTACTTTAGTAGAAAAATATGGTTTCAGAGTTATGATCGGTAGAGCTTGTCCTCCGTATAAGAACATTAGTCGCCACACTATTAGAAGGGATATCATGACATTGTTTGATAAAGAGAGAAAGGATTTGACAGACATTATTCACAACAATCCTGGGAGAGTTAGTTTTACATCGGATAATTGGAAATCTGAAGTTACAAAGTTCAACTACATTTGCATTACATGCCATTACATTAATGATGCCTTATGGAAATTAAACAAGAGGATAATATGGTTCAAAAAATTAAATCCACCATATGATGGGGCATCTAATTGCTGGTGAGATTCACTTGTGCCTTCGTGAATGGAAGCTTAACAATAAATTGATGTGTATGACTCTTGACAATGCTTCATATAATGACAAGATAATTGCTTCTTTGAAATCTCACTTGTTGCCTAAAGGTGCTCTTCCATTGTTTGGCATATTTTTCCAAGTTCGTTGTTGTGCACACATACTAAATTTGGTAGTTCAAGCTGGATTGAAATTAATTGATGGTAGTGTTGGCAAACTTCGAGATGGCATACAATATATTAAAGCTTCTTCTAATCGTATGTCCAAGTTTTATGACGGTGTTGAATCAATTTTTTGATTATATGTGACTTAAAGTTGATATGCCAGTTCGTTGGAACTCAACTTAATTACACAATGCTTGAGAGTTGTTTGTATTTCAAAGATGTGTTCTTATGGTTTGCGAAAAGGGATAACATTTTCAAGGCAAACTTTCTTCCATCTTATGATGAATGGAATAAGTTAGCTACCATGCATGGTTTTCTAAAAACATTCTATGAAGTCACTTGCGTATTTTCTGGAACCAAATATCCTACAGCAAACTTTTACTTAATGTGTGTTCATGTGGTGCATACACGTCTATTGGAGGCACAAGCTGCGGGAAAAAAGTTTATGGCCCCAATGTTAGTTGAGATGCAAGAAAAGTTTAATAAATATTGGGCAGATTACAATATTTTTCTTTCATGTGCTGCTGTCCTGGACCCACGTTATAAGCTTGGATTTATAAGATATTGCTACAATAAGCTTTATGCCCTTGATGATGCTGAACGTCGGGTTAATGAAGTGAGGGATACCTTGTCAAACCTTTTTGAGGAATATCGTCAAGTTCATAATAGTTCATCAGATGTTGGAGCAACTCCAAAAACTACTGAAGGTGGTACTGATTTGTTCAATGATTATGAACAATACATGGTAACCAGTTGTACACATGAATCAAAGTCATAGTTGGACCTTTATTTGGATGAACCTAGCTTCTAGAGGCTTGAATGACAAGTTGGATGTTTTAGACTATTGGAGCAAGACATTTATGCCTTATCCTGAGCTAGCATCAATGGATCATGATGTTCTTGCTGTTCTTGTCTCGAGTGTTGCTTCAGAGTGGGCCTTTAGTATGGGTCGTAAAGTTATAACCAACCGTCGATGCTCACTTAAGCCAAAGACTATTGAATCTTTAATGTGCCTTCAGGATTGTTATCGTTCAAAAATACAGCAAGGTTGAGAACTGAATTAAATCTATCTATATTCTATTATGTTTGTTTCATGCTTGAATTTAATATTCTACTATTACAAGAGAGGACGAGAATGATCAAGGTGAATCTTCAAATGCTCATTGTAACACTGAAGCCTCTTCAAAATCTGAATATAATGTTTTCTCTCATTCACTTTCATTTTGTTCTACATCAATTATTATTCTAGCTAGTACATTTTTGGTTGCTGCTCTGTAATATTGAATATTAATGCGTGTGCTATTTGTGTTCATTATGTAGAAATTTGTCATCGTGATGGGGGATCATGGATGGTTGATTACTTGATGCATGCTAGATGGTGGATGCTACATGCTGGATCGATGCTATCTATTTGTTTAATTACTTTGGTTTTTTGTAATGCTGGATTAATGTAATGTAAGGATCGACTTGAACCGTGTTGTTGGTGGCTTGATGAAAACTTGGTATTTGTAATGCTGATAGTTGGTTGAACACTTGTTTATTTGTTGTCAAACGGGCAAGTGCCACTGAAATATTGAATGATCATGCAATGCAATGATATTATGTTTTTCTATACTTCTGTAGGTTTTCTTCTTTCCAAAACAACACTTGTGTCAACCATATGCTTTCCTATAGAGTGTAGAGTGTAGACCTGGACCTTTTATTATATATGAGATGAGCAGGACTGCAGCCATGCAACAAATTTGATGTGCCTTGTTGTTGGTGAAATGAATCTTTCACCGGGCTTCGGGCTCAGGCTTCGCGCTTTTTCTCGGGCATATCAACCACAGCAAAAACATTGCATAAATTTGGAATAAAAAAATAGAAATAATTGTTTACGTCAAATTAAATGATTGAGATAAATCTATCACGCAAACGCTCACCATGCTCTTGTATATATGTATGAGAACGTCGGCAAATAGTACATATATAGTTGCACAACGTACTGTGCGCATGAAATAACAGCAACGAGTACTATTGTTCAAAACATGGACAGATTCAGCCATTCCAAGAAACGAAACACTCAAGACATCGTGCCGGTATGTAATAACACATTAACACAAATACATGACCTCTTCTACAAGAGAGAATTGAAGCCAGCTAGAGAGCTACAGGACCTCTAACAACACACGCTTCACAGGAATTTTGATAATTATATCATTCAAAATATATATTTGAGACGACCAGGCAAGAACTTAACGCAGACACCTCTGTACGCGCACCAAGTGAGCGACCTTGTAGATCGATGTATTACTCCAGTCTCCAGTGTACCCTGAAATTTAAAATAATGAAAAGAGAAATCGTGGTCAGATCGATAGATAGAAGGAATAAATCATTTAATTGCTACTATCTGCAAATTAATTAAAGAGATATATTAATTCCATATGCCATTTTTCATATAGGAAACCACATGTGTAGAACTCAATATATCTTTACCCGCCTAGAAATATGGTATACCAGAGATCGATCTGATCTCAAGGGCTCCATCGATCGATTATGCACATATAGAAGAGATGGGAATGTTGAGTGGCTGACAGATAGAGAGCGAGCACGCACAGCTCCCAGCACGGTGCTTGCATGCTAAGAAACCACCGTGTGTGCTCACTCTCTTCTGTCAAACCTCCAAAACCCAGCTCCTCATGCCCTACCAGCTGCTCGTTGGGCAAACCACATGCAAAAACCCTAATTAAGATACAGATGAACACTTTGTTTCATAATTTATGCGTATATAACCTTGATTTCATGCAGGAAAATGGGGTTTGATCAGTGGCTGACAGATAGAGCAGTGAGCACACATAGCTCCCATGCACGCCCTTGATGCAAAGAAATTACCATGGGTGCTCACTCTCTTCTGTCAACTCCCACCTCGATCAACACCATCTCTCAAACGCACATACCTTGATTTGGCTAAAACGAAAGAGCACAAACGGCCGAGAGAGAGAGAGGGTGGCTTAATGGCTTTGATAGACAGTGAAGTGAGCACAAAGTGGCTTAAGGGCACACACATGAGAGTTTCATGCATGAACGCTAGAAAGGCACCATGTGTGCTCACTACCTCTGGCCATTTCTCAAAGTACTCCCCAAGCCCAAAGAACTTCACAACACACAAATCAACCAAAGGGAAAAAAAAAACAGCAATAAGATGAGTGGCTTTCTGAAGAATCGGTCCCTCTGGCTAGCTACTTTACACACACAATGGAGTAACATATATCTCTACCTACTGGCTGTAGAACATTACTGTTTATTTGGATGGTGAGTTTCAAGAAGGGGATAGTTCGGTATTTATAGGAGAGAGGCCAGGAAAGGATTGGTACTTGAGCTTGCTATAGCTGAATTTCCGTTTGAACGGAATAAATGGGAAGATGCCTCCATTGGCCGTCTGATGTAACAACAGAGATGAATTTTATATTTTCTTAGCGCCACCTACGTAGTGGCTACACTCTAGCTAGCTTTTGTTCCATTTGGTCACTTCCTATGTGGGACAAACATACCATGAACCAGATAAGCTTTGCCTTGGACCGTCCAAGTTCAACCGACAGCCAGCTTTGCAAAAAAAAAAAGTATTACTGTTATTTCCTACTCGTGAACAAAAATCCTATGCATGCCTCTTTTTTTTTTGGTACAAAATAGAAGGATTGTTGTATGAACTCATCAGTCATGATGAATAATTTGCTAGAAGATTTTTTGTGTTGCTTTAATTTGTGCCTTGCCGAATATTCATTTTCTTCTCGGGTGTACTTGGACATGTGTACTGTACTGTACGTCTGTACCTCTTGATTCTCTGAATCTCTGATCAAAACCGAGCCGTAGCATGTAGGGCAAGCATGCATGCAGCATGCAGTACTTCTCCCAATGTGTCTTGTAATTCTAAACCAAATTAACCCACATGCGCACCCTGCCCACCGCCACTTGTAGCCAATCAGCACAAGTCATGCCACCCGCCCAGCCGCCTCTCTCTCCCCCTCGCCCTCCCCTCTCTACCTCTCTCTGTCTCTAGAATTGGACGAAAGGAACATAGTATATAGTATTGCGAGTAAAATGCACTGGCGGCCCTCGAACTTGGCAGGGGGTGTCATCCCGGTCCCCGAATTTAGAAAACCAGCTGTTCGGATCCCTGAACTTGGCACGGTGTGTCATCCGGTCCCGAACTCGAAAATTAATTATTTGTGTCCCTGAACTTGACATGGGGTGTCATCCAGGTCCCCAAACTTAAAAAAATTTAGAAAAAATCATTAAAAATGTAAAAAAAGAAAAACATATAAATTTTAGAAAGTCATTAAAACATTCAAAAAAGTATACAATATTTACAAATATCATAAAAACATAAAAATCTTATAAAACTATGGGAAGATCATAAAAGCATAAAATCATAAAAAATTGAATGAAAAATCTTTTATGATCTTTCAAGATTTTTCATTCAAAATCATAAAATCCTCGCTACGATTTTCATAAAAATGTTATTAGTTCAAAAGATCATTTTCTTTAAAATGATCTTTTATGAAAGATCATTTTGCTTTTTACTCTTAAAACATTAGAAAATATACAAAAAAAATTTAAAAAATACAAAATATACTCTTAAAATATGTTTTTTGTTTTTTTTTATATTTTTAATGATTTTTTTCTAAATTTTTTTGAGTTTGGGAACCTGGATGACACCCCATGCCAAGTTTAGGGACCTGGTTACCCCTGCCAAGTTCAGGGACTCGAATAGCTGGTTTCTAAGTTCGGGGACCGGGATGACACCCCGTGCCAAATTCAGGGACCCGAACAGCTGGTTTTCTAAGTTCGGGGACTGGGATAACACCCCCTGTCAAGTTCGAGGGCCGCCGGTGCATTTTACTCATAGTATTGCCATTTAACCACCGCGAGCCACAGCCATCTGCATAAATACAACAAACTAGTCCAGTGTGACGAGCTATACTTTTTTGACAATTATCTAAGGTTCGACAAGGAGCGACCTTAGAGATAATAAGAAAAAGTGCCGACTTGGTCGATGAACTTTCATGTTTGAGCCAAATTGATCCATAGGGTAGAAAACCGCTCTAGACTAGTCCCGGAACAACCAATTAAAATCGTGCCATTGTGGACCTTTGACAGGTCAAAATGTGTTTTTCGCTAGTTTCCGATGACTTGAATGCTGACATGTCTGATTTTACATGCATGGACGTTGATTTGGACGGGAACAGGATGACATGGTCGACATGTGAGCTACACAAGTGGCGGTTTCATTTTTAAAGATTTTTTTATGTGCCCACTTGTCATTCTCCACACTTATCTTCTCTCCCTCCTCTTCCGTACAACGCTCTCAACTTGTAGCGCTGTCGCTGTCTAACCCCGCAGCACTGCAGCCTCGTCTCCCACATGGGTCACCGATGTCATCCCCTCTTCATGTCTCTACTCCCCCACCCCCCCTATCTCTCCGCTCTCCCCATGCTTGCACCATCGTGTTTAGGGATGGCAAAAATACCCATGGGTCCGGGTACCCGTGGGTACCCGACCCGATGGGTCCGGGTCTGGGTCTAATTTTAGACCCGTGGGTATTTTGTATCGGGTCCGGGTCCGGGTCCGGGTCCTATTTTAGACCCATGGGTACCCAATGGGTACCCGAAATCAGACTGACATGTGGGCCATCTACTACTGTACATATAAGATCACCCCTTCCAAGTTCCAACAGACAGCAACCCTAATCCTCCGCTCCACACTCCCAGTCTCCCATCCAGCCGCCGCCTCCCCTAAACCTACCCCCATCCAGCCGCCGCCGCCCGCCCTAAACCCACCCCATCCAGCCCGCCGCCGCCAGTTCCCCACCGCCGCCTAAACCCACCCCGATCCACCGCGGTCCTCTCCTCTTCGTCCTCCCCAACGCCGAGGTGCGAACGGCGTCGCGAGCTCAGCGATCTCCAGCAGCTGCTGTGGCGCTGCCGAGGTCGTCGGCGTTCACCGACTCACAGACTGCAGCAAGCAGCGCCGCAGTGGAGCCCTCCTCGTCGCGCCGCCTCCGCGCTGCTCCTCCTTCGCTTCGCCGCCAAGGCGGGTTGGGTTCCTCCTCGATCGGCTCTTGTCTGGGGCCGAGGGCGGCGGAGCGGAGGGAGCGCCGACACTGCACCGCACGCGGCGGCGAGCGGCGGCAAGGCGGGGAGGAGGGGAGGCGGAGGCGGCAGCAAGGTTTGCTGTTTCGGGTCCTAGGTACCCGACGGGTCTGGGTCTGGGTCCATGTTTAGACCCGAGAATGAAATCGGGTCCGGGTCCGGGTCCATCTCTCGGGTCTCGGGTCCGGGTCTGAACCACCTGGACCCGACCCGATTGCCATCCCTAATCGTGTTGAGGACCCCATGATGGTAGTGGTTGTCGCAGCCTCCAATTCGAATTAGTGGCAGATCAACGGCACGAAGTGTGCCATGGGGGTAGACGGCGAAGGATGAGTACTGGGTCAATGAGATTAGCATTGATTAGAGGCCAGATCTCAACCCACAGCTTCACTTGGCAGAAGCCTAACCCGGCCGTAGCGCCGATGCCCAAGCCACCCTGCCGTGGGATAAAGAGCTGGTGGGCAGCATACAGAGAGAGAGAGAGAGAGAGAGAGAGAGAGAAGAATGACAAGCGGGCCCCTATAAAACTATCTTCAAAAAACTAAAAATGCCACTTGTGTAGCCCACATGTCCACCATGTCACCCTATTCCCATCCAAATCAGCGCCCACGCTTGCAAAATAAGGTACATTTACATCCACGTCACCCAAAACCTCTTACAGGCTGGGTTTGACCAGTCAGAGGACCAAGTGGCATGGTTTTGAAAGTTCGGAGACTAGTCTGGAGTGGTATGTTTTGTACCCTAGAGACCAATTTGACTCAAACATGTAAGTGTAGGGTCCAAGTCAGCACATTTTCTAATGTAGTATCGCCTCTAACTACTATAGATGCATATCCCGGGGTATATATGCGTGTTTCTAAATTAATTACCAATCTAGCAGAAAATATAGACGGAGAGGGTTAAATTACATATCTGTACTTGTCTACCTTAGTGCGTTTGCGCTGGAGAATCCACTTTTACCGTCGCTATAGTTTCTTTTTGTGTGTGCTGAAAATAAGACTTGAATAATAACTAAGCTAGTTGTTTTTCAAACATGCTAGATTCTCACAAATATTTTATAGGTTAATACCCGGTCGACCAACCGTTTGTTGCAAGATTGATGCATGTGGGGGTGATTTCAGCAACTCAACAATGGTATTTGTGGAAGCTGCTTCTCTGCAATTATAGGAGTTGCATATTCATAATTAAATCATTTGAATATATGCCTAACAAAAAAAAGGCCAAAGGTTTTACTAGATGGTAGTCACCTAAATTTGGGGGGAGGGACCGTCGATTTACCAGATAAGATCCCCACGGTCCACACCGTGCCGCCGTCTTCTTTATCTCTGGTGCTGCCATCGCCGCATGAGCTTCAGGTTAGGGTTGGAATTTGGGGTGTGTCCCAAGGCTTTGGACACCGGCGAGGGCGCATGACCGCCAGCGGGTTGGATTGGGTGAGGAGAGACGGTGAGGCGCTGGCTCCGTAGCCCGTTGGGAAGAAGTAAGGGTGACCAGTGGGTAGCGGTGGGTGGATTTATGTCAGTTAGTGTGAGCAGGGTAGATCTGACGGCGGGAGTGGGGCAGTGAGGCGTTGCTCGCGCAGCCGACTGTGGGCGGCGGTGGAAGCGACGAGGTAGTAGGGGGAGGAGGAGGCGAGTTGGGATCGGACAACTCAAGGTAGGCAGGGGAGAGGAAAAGGAAGAGAGAGAAAGAAACAAAGAGATAGGAGAGGAGGGATCTAGACTGTTGGATCAAATCCGACGACTCAAAAATCGACTGGATGGGAGAGAAGGGAGGCAGTCATCCGAGATGGAGTCACTCCTCATGTGTACTGATTTGTATCCTTGCAAGAGCATTATCGATCTTTCACGGGCTCTGCCATACACACAAATGATGATCGAGCTTCCTCTTTCATGTGTAAAATTTTATGCAAAAGTGGCTGAAAGCTATATTCCCACAAACGACGATATATTTAAACACGAATTATTCGTGACCAACTCAGTGTAGAATTAGTGGTAGAAAATTCTCGTGTGCAATTACAGGTGTTGCATTTTCATATCTAAACCGCTTGAATATATGCCTAAGGAAAATTACTAATTATGTTATATATGCAAGCATTAGAAGTGCTGTCCCACGTACGTATCCCGGGTCTCAAATTATCTTTCGCATAGCTTGCTTCTTCCACATACGAAACTTTACGCAAAAAGTGAACGAATGCGCGTAACGAAATTAATAAAAACCAAGAAATGGATGGAAAGTGTTGGGGGAAGAGTGGAAGACGGACAAAAGGAAGGAAGCGAGCATGAACAGATTACACAAATCATGGCCATCATGAACTTCCCTACAGGATCAGTGTGTCGATTAATGAAATGCATGAGACCTGCTACCATTTCTAGACAATTAAAGGTAATACCACAAAACTGCAAATATATGTGAAACCATGTGCCTAGCTAAATCTGTTTGGTACGTAATTGGTAGTACTCTCCATTCTTTTTTATTTGTCGCCGTTGACTTTTAGACATGTTCTTTGACCATTCGTACTTTAAGCATGACTTATATTTTTTTTCACATTTGCACTAATTTTTTAATAGGACGAATGGTCAAGGGCATGTCCAAAATTCAACGACGACAAATAAAAAAGAAAGAAGGAAGGATTATTTTAGTACCAAATTATTATGGTGGCGACTTGGGGTCGGACGCTCCCAAGCGGCCGGCCCAAAAAAACCAACAAATACCACGCGCGCCCTCAACCTAGCAAAAAAAATGTGCTCATCATCCCTTAGCCAACATTTGCCCATCAAAACAACCCCGAGTCTTCCCCTTTGATTCGTTCTCATCACAACAAATTTTTCACACGCTCCTGCGCGTTCAACATCCTCAGATTTGTGAGAAAAAAAGAGAGGGAGAGAAACCAAAAGCGAGTGGGAGAGATAGATCGAAAAAAGAGGGAGAGAGACCAGAAGGTAGTGGGAGAGATAGATCAAGAGAGAAAAAAGAGAAACAATGAACCCAACCTAATAAAACAGTGAAAAAAACTAATGAAACAACAAACTAAGCCTGCTGAAACAACGGAAACAAAATGCTGAAACAACAAAAATTACCTATTGAAACAATGAGAAATGTCTAATGAAACAATAGAAAATGACTATTGAAACAATGAACTTGGCACACTAAAAACAATGAATTAGACCCCCGAAACAATGAAAATTGCCTAATGAAACAATGAGAACAACAGCTACTGAAACAATAAGAAGCGACAACTGAAACAACGAACAACATCTACTAAAACAATAAAAATTGCCTACTGAAACAATGAGAAATACCTAATTAAACAATGAAAAATGACTATTGAAACAATGAACTTGGCACACTAGAACTAGACCTCCCGAAACAATGAAAATTCTCTAATGAAACAATGAGAACAACAGCTACTGAAACAATAAGAAGCGACCATTGAAACAACGAACAACATCTACTGAAACAATAAAAATTGCCTATTGAAACAATGAACTTGGCACACTAAAAACAATGAACTAGACCTCCCGAAACAATAAAAATTCCCTAATGAAACAATGAGAACAACAGCTACTGGACACACTAAAACAATGAACTAGACCTCTTGAAACAATGAAAATTACCTAATGAAACAATGAAAACAACAACTAGTGAAACAATAAGAAGTGATCGCTGAAACAACGAACAATAGCCACTGAAACAACAAAAATTACCTATTGAAACAATGAGAAATGCCAATGAAACAATGGAAAATGACTACCAAAACAATGGAAAATGTCTACTGAAACCATTGGAACAACGAACAACAGCTACCAAAAAACAATGAGGAGCAAGCATCGAAACAACGAAATGACATCACTGAACCAGTGAAACAATATTATCGGATCATCTTCTTCCTCCCAAATCCGAGCCATTTCCCCCAAAAATCCAAACATCTCATGACCACGACGATACGCACGGTGGACAGCATCGACATCCATCTCCCAACCGCGGCATCATCTCCATCTTCGGTGCGAGGGCACAGGATGGCCCGGCGTCTACCCCGGCATTCACGCGGCGGCAGCATGGCGGCCTCGGCACCGGGGGCGCTCCAGATTCGGCGGTGGTGCCCGGGGCGGCCTCGGCCCGGCGAGCGGCTTTGCTTCCCCATCTCCTACGCACGACGGCGCCCCACTCCAGTGCACACAGCAACCACGGCATCTAGCTCGGCGTCCACGGCAATCCATGCGGTGACAGCGCCTAGGGCGGTGGTGGCATGGCGTCTTTGGCGCCTCGCCGGCGCGGCGGCGGCAGTGTGATCCACCTTGATGGCCACCAGCTTGCATCGCTTCTTGAACGGCTCAACCAGTGGCTTCTTCTTCTTCTTCTCTAGATCCAGTGGCTTCTTCTCTAGATCCGTTGATCCAACCATGGGAGATTGGGAGGAGGAGAGGAGTATGAGAGAGAGGGATGGACGTATGGAAGGATGGAGGGAGGCGCCGCTCCGGTGAGCGGCGGTCGTCGACGGAGCCGACGAGGCCAAGAGAGAGAGAGAGAGAGCAGCTTGCGGTCTCATCCCACTGCTTGGAGAGAGAGAGAGAGAGAGAGAGAGAGAGAAAGAGAGAAAAGATAAGGAACATGTGGCTGTGGACGTTGCTCGTGCATAGCAGCAATGTGAGGGGAGCGAGCGCTGAGATGAGGGCTTCTGGGCTGTTGGGCCTTGGGCGTCCGACGCGGTCGGACGCCCGAACGTAAGCATTCTCGAATTATTATTGGCTTCAATCGATACAAATAATTTGAATTATTAGTGTTGGACTAGTTTGAACTTTGAAACTATACTCTCATCGATTTATGAGCATGTAGCACCAAAATTTGCATTATTTTGACACGCGTACGTATTTTTCTGGACTACCAACTGATTAATTAGCGCCACGTTGACATACGAAGAAAAAGACAGAGCGGTTTAAATTAACTAGCTATATAAGCTTGTTTATAGAATATATATCCACTTTTAATTAACAATTACAGTCACTATATACCTGTGGTTTTCTTTTTACTTGCGCTGATAGCAACAAGATTTAAGCTAGTAATAGTGAAGATAGTTACGTTGTTTTTTCAAACAAAACTAGATTCTCAGAGAGAATTTTACAGGTTAATCCGACCAACCGTAAGATCAGTGCGTGGGCGATTTATTCTTCAGCAACTCAACGATGATATATATAATCGTGCATGTATGGAAGCTGCTTCTTTCGTGTCTGCAATTATAGGATAGTTGCACGTTCATATTTAAATCATCTGAATATATGCTTAACGAAAATGTTAATACTGTAGTCTTGCGACAGCTTTATCAATTTTGCCCATGCTGATCGAGCTTCCTCCTCCATATTTCAAAATTATTACGAAAATGTGGCTGAAAGCTAGATTCTGGTTAGAAAAGATCGGCGTGTCGATGAATTATTCCTGACCAGCTCGATGTACACATGCTGATCTAACTTCCTCTTCCGTATTTCAAAATTATTAAGCCAAGAAAAATGTGGCTGAAAGCTAGATTCTGGTTACAAAAGATCGACGTGTGGATGAATTATTCCTGATCAGCTCGATGTAAAACCGATATATGGTCGAAAGTTCTTGCATGCATGCCACATGCGTTGCATTTTCATATATAATCATGTGAACATACATGTGTGCCTAAGGAAAAAAAAACTAATGAATACTCCCTTAGTTTTCTTTATTCGACGCCTTTGACTTTTTGGCACGTCTCTGACCATTCGTCTTATTAAAAAATTTGGTGCAAAGATATAAAAAAATAAGACATATTTAAAGTAGTATCTTTATTGATAAAACAAATCACAACAAAATAAATGATATTTACAAAAATAATTTGAATAAGACGAATGATCAAAGATGTGTCAAAAAGTTAAAGGCATAAAAAAATGGAGGTAGTAATAATGAATGCATATGTATACTAAACTAACCATTGTTATATATCCCCATATATCCCAAGTTTGAAAATGAACCTTACCTTCTTCCACGGTCCATAGATCGATCAAACTTTATGCAAAAAGTGACCGCACCGGTTCTTAGTAGATTAAATTAATTAGGTGAAATTAACGAAGAGAAATGGACAAAGCAAACTACTACTACTACTAAGTGGAAACGGGACGCGCCGTATTTGGAAACTTTGGGATCTTCCTTTTCCGGAAAAGGGCAAAACAATCTACAAGTTTCCAAGCATCGGAGGAGACGGACATGCAGAAGGCACGTACAAGCCAGGAATTGCAGGAGCAGTGGAGCACATGCAGCACAAATTAGAATAGACCTCTCATCGTCGGCTTAACTAATCAACGAGATCAATCAGGAGCCAAGTGCGTCGATTAACGAAATGCGCAGGGACCAGGTACCATTTCTAGACGAAGAGATGGATCGAATCCGTATCCCCCTGCATGCATGCATATGTGCGTGCCTGTCGCCTCGCCATAGGGAGAGCCTGCCTTTCCCCCATGTCTCCGCCATTGTTAATTGATGGAAAAAGCTTCAGCTTCAGCTAGAGCCGGAGCCAGAGCCGGTGATTATTATGGTTAGTGACTTAGTGTAGATGGATGGATGGATGGATCGATCGATGGAGCCATGGCTGGCGGTGTGCTGCTTGCTGAGGTAAGCGCAAAGCACGTACGCCTGCATGCATATATTCCTTGCGATATGATTCGCCGGCGATTAAACAATTAGCTAAAGAACTAACGGCGGGCCAGGAAGGAGGAGGAGGAGGAGGAGGGAAATTTTTTTTATATAATTTTTTTATTCTTTATGCAAAAATATATGCCGAGCTGAAATTTAGACAGATCTAGGCCCCTGTCGTGCTTTGAAACCGCGATCAAACGCCGGTCGCTCGTTGAAAGCATGATAGCTTGCTGAGAGAGCCTGCAACGGACAGCGTGTAACGGACTCTAGACGATCGTTGATTGAATTAACGATAGGGCCAGGACAGTATGTACAGTGTAAACGTACCTACAGTGTTTACAGTGTTTGATTCTTCTTATATCTATTAATATTTCATACCATATCCAATTTACACGAAACAAATTTTAAAATTCATGTAAAATCCTAAAGAACCCATTTTTAAAACTTTTAAATTTTTTGAATTTTGAATTTTGAATTTACACACAAATTTTAAATTATTGAAAGTTTAATATTTCATACCATATCCAATTTACACGAAACAAATTTTAAAATTCATGTAAAATCCTAAAGAACCCATTTTTAAAACTTTCAATTTTAGAAATTCAAAATTCAAAAATTCAAAATTTAAAATACAAATTTTCATGTAAATTCAAAATTCAAAATTCAAAAAAATTTAAAAATTGAAAGTTTTAAAAATGGTTTCTTTAGGATTTTACATGAATTTTAAAATTTGTTTCGTGTAGATTGGATATGGTATGAAATGTTAATAGATATAAGATGAATAAAAAATCAACTCACGTACCTGTATCCTGGAGATCGTGGCCTATCGTTAATTGAGTGTGCGATCAGCTGGTGAACTATAGCGTTCGTTAAATGTCGTTGGTCTCAGCAAGCTATCGTGCTTTCAACGAGCGACCGGCGCTTGATTGCGGTTTCAAAGCACGACAGAGGTCTAGATCTGTCTAAAGTTCAACTCGACATATATTTTTGCATAAAGAATAAAAAATAAATTTATAAAAAAATAATTTCGAGGAGGAGGAGGGTAGAGCGCAGAATGCGTGTGGGAGCGGCTTCCTCTGTATGTGGGCTAGCTCTTATCTATGAGTATTTGATTTGTAGGGCAAGCACTTAAAAGCATGTGGAACTAATGAAACGTAGCGAAGTATTAATGAAACACAAGCGAAATGTTGATAAACTTGACGGTGATAAAACGTGGGTGAAATAGGTAGTACCAATGAAACATGGAGAAGTGCCGATGAAACATCAGTAAAGTGTTGATGAGATTAAGTAGAAGATCGAAAATGTTCCCACGGTTAGTACATAATGTTTCGCCTTGTGTGAGCAAATATTTCGCAAGATAAATTAAATACTATGTTTTATTAGAAGAGCAAGACAACAACAAAAATAGTATTGTTTCACATATATGTGATTCATCGGAGCAAAAAACATGTTCCACCAGCAATAGTGTGGTGTCAAGTCTGGTTGCATAATATATACATCGATCTTTCCTATCTAGCTCTTCTTATATGGATCATGTGCACATCCTCCACCGTGTTGTCGCCCCATAGTCTTCTGCTCTTGTCATCAAGCTCTCATCGTTAAGATTGATTGTTGATCTCGCCAGACAAGCTCCCATCATTGTTTGTCATCGTAGCATGCATGTCTGAGTAGGGATGGCAACGGGTACCCGAACCCGATGGGTTCGGATATGGCCGTGGATTTATACCTATGAAATGTTTCGGGTTTGGGTTCGGGTTTATTTTTACACCCATGGATATCCATAGGCACCCAAAAAGAATAATAAAATAAATATAATATAACATGATATCATATGCTATTAATAAATATGTATTGATGAAAGGGTAAAGTATAAATATAAGTTTATATGATTAAAGTTGAAGAAATGTTAGAGTTGAGATTGATTAATGTCATATATATTGTATTCAATATAGAGATATAGACTTATTATATATTTCGGGTTCGGGTACCCATCGGGTTCGAGTATGGGCGTGGATTTATACTCATGAAATTAAATTTACGGGTTCGGGTTCAGGTATAGTTTTCGGGTTTCCGGTTCGGGTATGAGGGGGTGTACCCGGAGGTACCTGATCCGATTGCCATCCCTACATCTGAGCTCTTCCAACTGACTGCGAGGCTCGATCCATTATCATCATGAGAGAAGAGGAGAGGGGAAAGAGAGGATGAGGCGGAGCAAGAGTAAGGCCGGGGAGCAGCTAGACGTCGATATTTATATTTCTAAAAAACTAGACTATTTACCTATCATAAAACGGCTAAGACGAAAGCCAAGACTCGGGTTTTGAGTTTCAGTCATTGTTAAAATCGATTGTATCATAGTCACTAAATCTTATTCCTGAGTTTCACCGGTAATCTCGGACCGACTCTTAAAACCCTTAATAGACCGAAGCGAATGGCAGAGAATCTGCTTTCGGCCATGAACGTGGAAGGAGAGGGGGCACAAAGAACTAAAACGGGAATCATAATTTATAGACTAACAGTTCAAAAACTTTGATATTCTGTAGTCATCTTTTTAAAGAAAGAAAGTGTTAATTCTCCTTCGAACTTTTTCAAGAGCCTGCGTTTAACTTTCCACATATAATCACAAAATTCTCTCTCTCTCAAAGCTCAGAAGAACAATGCCAGCTAACACACACATCTATACCTATAGGCATGCAGATTCCTCTTCCTCCGAGACGGGCTTATGAGCTTATCCCAGTGCTACATATCACCACACTATAAAAGGGACCCGATCGAGTAGCTTAGCTGTCGGCCGCCTGCCACGAAGCGACGGGTATATGTATTGACCAAAAATGGACGGATGATCGGCAGCCGCCGGCGCCTGGCATCTGTATTTGGCTAAAGACAATCCCATCGCGAGCAACATGCGTTATCATGATGCGGCGCTAGCTATATATAGCCACATTTGTAGGCATGCAACTAGCTAGCTAGGTGCGGAGCATGCGCACATGCAGGAGCCGGCGCCACGTCAGCAGCTAGGTGCAGCCGCAAAGTTGGGCTCTGCGTGCGGTAGTCAAGGGTGGCCTAACAACTGGTCCCTTCGTCTTTTGTTCGAGACTTTTAGTCTTTTACTACCTTCGGTCAGAAAAAAAAAGTCGTTGTTGACTTTTGTACACGCCTTTGATCATTCGTCTTATTCAAAATTTTATTTCAAATATGTAAAATATAAGTCATGCTTAAAATACATTTAATAATAAACCAAATCATAACAAAATAAATATTATTTGTATAACTTTTTGAATAAGAGGAATGGTCAAAGGCATGTTAA
This sequence comes from Raddia guianensis, assembly GCA_036346415.1. Lineage (NCBI taxonomy): Eukaryota > Viridiplantae > Streptophyta > Magnoliopsida > Poales > Poaceae > Raddia > Raddia guianensis. The sequence goes on from CM070534.1 coordinate 36,449,493, forward strand.
AAGTCAACGGCGACTTCTTTTTATGACCAAAGGGAGTAACTTTTTAACACGGTTTTGAGCATTCGATTTATTCAAATTTTTTAAAATATCATATATTTTGTTGTGATTTGTTTTATTAATAGAGATACTTTAAATATAATTTTTTTTTATTTTTGCACTAAATTTTCTAATAAGACGAATGATCAAATACGTGTTAAAAGTCAAAGTCATAAAAACAAAAAAGCGGACGGAGTACTTTGGGTGCCCGAAGGGCGGATGCGGGGACAAGAGGGCCGTGCCCCCCAACAAAACAAATAAATTTTTTACGTAATTTCGTTCTATATTAGCTATTCTGGGCTTGTGATTAGGCAATAAAAATAGTTTTTTATTCACATAATCACATCACGTGGACCTGGGCTGGCCTCCTGGGCCTCTCTGGGCGCTAGCCAAGGCCGCGGCGGCCTGCTTTTCTTTGCGTACGTGACTCGCGTGAGCACGTCGCTGGATACGGAACGTAGCGGTCACATATCTCTTGTTCTCTTCGTTGTTAGACGCCGCGTTGCCGCCTTAAATGTTTATTATTTGTACTATAATCATGAAATTGAAAAGGACTACAATTGTTTATTGGCACAAGAAGGAAGAAACCGTGGCTGATGTACCAGACGATCCTAGACAAAATGAACCATTGGATCCTTGCTCTGAAATAGATGAAGTTGCTGATTGGCTTGCTGCACAGCAAGAGGAGGAGGAGGAGGAGGAAGAAGAACATCAAGAAGAAGAAATTCCAAAGCAGCCACCACCTAAAATTCAGAGAGTCGATCACGAAGGTACTAGTGTTCTAGAAGTTGAACGAGATCCAGGCCTACGTTGCCAAATTTGGGAATATCCTCCTAATGAACAAGATCAAGTTGTGAAAGCATATATGAAGCATGGTCCATATCAATGTGTCAATGAGGTATACCCTCCTTCTGGTTCAAAGAAACACCCACGCAGGTTTCAAGCTCATTGATTTAAGGCTTTTCCTTGGTTAGAATATTCACCTACAAAAGATGCTGCATTCTGCTTTCCATGCTTTCTATTTTTCAAGAAACCAGTTGGGAGAGTACGATCTACTGCATTCACGGTTAAAGAGTTCATGAATTGGAAAAAGGTTAATGACGGAACTGAGTGTGCCTTTTTGACTCATATGGGAAGTGATTGTGGTTCAGCTTACAGATACTCAATTTAATGTTATGATAATTTGAAGAATCAACAATGTCATATAGAACATGCAGTGGAGAAGCAATCAGATGAAGATATTAGAAAGAACAGGTTGCGTCTCAGAACATCAATCGATGCAATTCGCTGGTTAGCATTGCAAGCTTGCTCCTTCCGAGGACATGATGAATCTATTGATTCAAAGAACCAAGGTAACTTTTCTGAAATGGTAAAACTTCTAGCTTTGTATGATGAAGAGGTTAAGGCAGTTGTATTAGGTAATGCTCCACAGAATGCTAAATACACCTCATCACAAATTCAAAAAGAAATATTGGATCTCATGGCTTGTAATGTACAAACAGCGATTCGCAATGAAATTGGTGATGCTAAGTTTTGTCTAATTGTTGATGAATCAAGAGATGAGTCAAGAAAAGAACAAATGGCACTTGTTGTTCGTTTTGTTGATAAAGATGGTTTTGTTAGAGAGCGTTTTCTTGATCTTATTCATGTCAGTGATACATACTCTGCAACTCTTAAACATGAATTATGCTCTGTCCTATTTTTCCATAAATTGGATGTTCAAAGTATACGTGGATAGATGGTACTAGTAACATGCGTGGGGAGTGGAATGGGCTGCAAGCAAAGTTTATAGAAGAGTGTCCTTATGCATATTATGATCACTGCTTCGCCCATCAGTTACAGTTAGCTCTTGTTGCTCAAAGAAGTAACTGAGGTCCATAATTTTTTTTGAACATCTAGCTACTGTTGTCAATACCGTTATGTCTTCTAGTAAGAGAAATGATGATTTACATGCCAATCAAGTTGCTGAAATGGAGCATCTAATTGAGCTTAATGAACTTGAAACCGGAAGTGGTGCTAACCAAATTAGAACCTTGCAGCGTCCTGGTGATACTAGGTGGAGCTCGCACTATGATTCAGTTTGCAGCCTTTTAAAGCTTTACAATCCAACATATCTTGTATTGAAAGATATTGCTACTGCTAGAGGTTCAGGAACTTCACCTTCTGCAAGAGCAAAGGCCGCTGGTGCTGTTCAGTCGATAATGTCTTTTAAGTTTGTCTTTATTATGCATGTTATAAAAGAACTCATGGGTTTTACTGATCTTCTTTGTAAAAAGTTACAGCAAAAGTCTTAAGATATTGTGAATGCTATGGATGATGTAGCCACTACCCAGTGTTCGCCTAGTCGGCCGACTAGCACGACTAGTCGGCGACTAGTCACTAGTCGGTGGCAATCCGCACTGATTAGGGCCTGATCGGTGGATTAGTCAGTCAGACCGACTAGTCGGTCAAAGTTGGTCAAAATCGGACTAGTCGGTGCTAGTCGGTCGGTCCAAGTCAGCGCCTAGTCAATTAGTCGGGTCGACTAGGATAATGAAAGTACACAGTCACACACTAGTTACTAGTACACCAAGTCTAATACACATACATTGTGGACCAAACTAGGGTTAGGCAGCAGCCGGTGGCCGTGCTCCCTCACCGCGCCTCCCTCCGTCTCCCTCGAGCCCCGCCGCCTCCCTCTTCCACCCTCCAGCGACGACGCCACCCTCGGCCGCCTCCCGCGCCATCACCTCCCTCGGACGCCCTCCAGCGACAACGCCTCCATCCGTCGCCCTCCAGCGCCATCGCCTCCCTCGGTCGTCCTCTAGCGCCATCGCCTCCCTCGGCCGCCCTCCAATGACGACGCCTCCATCCGCCGCCCTCCAGCGACATCAACGGTGACCAGCCCTGTCTCCAGCTGTCACTTTAGTCCTCACTCCTCTAGTCCTCTAGTTTCCCAACTCCCCTACTTCCTCATGTAGTCATGTGTGATATTGGAGTCCACTGGTCCGCTACTTCCTCTAGTCTGCTGGTCATATTGGAGTCTCCGACTAGTCTTCGACTAGTCGCTGACTAGTCGGCCTAGTCGCTAGTCACCAGGTAACCGACTGACTAGCGACTAGGTGAACACTGCCACTACCAAAAAGCTGATTCATACTTTTAGAGATCATGGTTGGAGTAGCCTTATTAGTGATGTGACATCATTTTGCAGTAAATATGGAATTGGAATTTTAGATATGAATGCCTTTTATGCGGACTTTATTCGATCTCGTGTAAAGGGTCAGTTAACTGTTGAGCATCACTATAGATATGACATTTTCACAGTTGCTGTTGACCAGCAAATACATGAGTTGAATTGCAGATTCAGTGAACAAGCTACAGAGCTTTTCATTTTGTGCACCTCTTTGGAACCTAAGGATTCATTCAAATCATTGAAAATTGATGATGTTTGTTTGTTGGCTTAGAAGTTCTATCCTGGTGGGTTTTCAGAACAAGAAAGAATTAACTTGAGAAATCAATTACAACATTATGAGCTTGATGTACCTACAAAACCGAAGTTTAAAGATTTATCAACTGTTGCTGATCTTTGTCATCGGCTAGTGGAAACTAGGAAATCTGAAGAGTATTATTTGATCGACATGTTTTATACCATCCTTACTTTAGTTGTTTCGTTCATTATTTTAATTTGTATATACTGATAATTTTTCCTTTGTAGGTTGACTCGCCTTATTCTAACTCTACCAGTTTCAACTGCAACAACCGAGCGTGCATTCTCTGCAATGAAGCTTGTTAAGACAAGGCTTCGAAATAAAATGGGAGATGGTTTTCTAAGAGATTGCTTGGTAATCTACATTGAGAAGGAGATCGCTACAGAGTTCACAACAGATGCGCTGATTGATGGCTTCTATGATATAAGGACACGCAGGATATGATTAAAATAAAAAGGTTAGTTTGTAATGGAATTATAATTTGCTGTGTTAGAAATACTTAGTGCATACTTTAGTTATGACTAGCGAATATCATGCGAAATATATATACATTGAATCTCTATTTGTTGGCCAACCCATTATAGCGATATGTCGGGCTGGCCCCCCCAAGCAAAATTCCTGGCTCCGCCCCTGGCGCCCAGCGTGAACTGGACTCCAATACGAGCAGTGGAGAGACGACCGGTCACCGGTGAACTGTGTGCGCATGACCGTCGTCATTCGTGGGCCTCCCGGAGGAATACTTTGGGCTCCAGAAGCTACTCATGCATGTTTTTTTCTTTGTGTACAATCGGTACCGTATGCTTCAACAATTCTTGTATGCATGCTCTCAATCCTACGATATACAATATACTTAGACGTTCAAATCCTTTGTTTTCTAATTCCAATATTTTTGAACCATTCTAGTTAATGAGGCTACGAGCGCGCAAGGCATTGTACGTAGATGAACAGGATTGAAAAATTGTGTCGCTTGGTCGATGTATTAAGTTGCACCCGCAAACCTAAAATGCCCATAATTCATATATTCCCTAATTATCGCGCACATACGGCCACAATACCACATTTGCACACATATATAATCAAAATCAACGACATACACATCGATAACAAACAAATATATGCATATATAACATCGTAAGTCTTTGTTGTACACAAACATACATAGGTTTTGCAACGACATTACAAGCTATTGACCTAATGCTCGCAACATGGAGGCTCGCCTGAAGGGGTAGGGATGGCTAGATAAACATCAACGGGGCACCATCAAAGAGGTTGTTGACAAGTCCGCCTTCTGGATGCCCGATGTCTCACCTCCCACGTACGCATGAGCTGCTGCTGGGGCGGCAAACCTGACCCTTGAAGCAAGCATATGCTTATTAGTTAAAGCTATGCGTCTAAATAAAGTAGTACAACATGATTTGAGGTCGAATGACTTACCGCCTCGGTAACGTACGGGAAACCACCATGTGGGCGAGGTGGGCCCAGGTAGTCACCTACTGGGGGAGGTGGGCCGCTGTAGAGAGCTTGCTGAGGAGATGGTGCACCATAGGAACCCTGTGCAACACGCTGGTGCGGTGGGCCCACATAGTAGCTTTGGTAGGGAGGCATGCCCCGTATCCACTACAATATGGTGGTGGACCCCCGTAGAACCCCGGGCCACCACTAGTACCGCTTGCGCCAGGTTAAAAACGATTTTACATGTGACATGTTAATTAAATGGTAAGATGCATGTGGATGAGTATTTAGAATTTAAAGACATACCCCAGCTAGTCGAGAAATGCATGTGGATGCGAACCTAGCCTCGAACTCCGCTCGCTGTCGAGCCATCTCCTCCTCTTGCCTCTTTCACGCCTCCTCCGCCATCCTCAGGCTCTCCTATAGCGCTTGTAGCATTTGCTTGTTCTCTTCCCTCTCCTGCTCCCTCTCCCTCTGGAGTCTTGACTCGAAGGCGCATCGTCTCTCGGTTTGTGTGTGGCCAGCCCACACAGCGGGCATGTAATCCTTAGACTTGTAATAAAGTATTGTTATTACTTATTAAATTTGAACTGAATTGGCTAGTAAATATGACAAAATCATGCCTTAGGTGGACCTGGCCGATCGCTAGCCTCCCATGAGCCTTCCCACCCATAGTCTGGTGGATGAGCACGGGGTCAAGCCTCTCCTCCTCCGGGTTCTTCTCTTGCCCGTGCTTCTCGGCGTAAGCCTTCTTGTAGCGTGCCTGTATCGAAGTGTAGATTGGCCATGCATGGCTGAATAGTAGATTGGGAGAAAACTCGGTATCAACACTGTACGTACCCCTCGCTGCGTAACAATAGGGTCCACGGGCCCGATGGAACCATCCTTGTTCTGCAACAAGTGGCCCCTCCGAAACACCTGCAGCCAAGCAGGCAACTGCCCAGTCGTGATGGCCTGCAGCGTATAAGTAAAGAAAATATAGTTGTTAGTGACAAAAACAAAGTTGCAAATAGAAAAAAGTACACTACCATTTTTTTCCTGAACTAGGTGAATGACATATTCCCGACGGTAGTCCTACTCCCTTTAGCAGCACGGTTCTTCTTAGCCGTCTCGAACCTCTCATGGAACTCCTGGCTGGCCCAGTGGTGGACCAGGGCCTCCTAGGCATCCGGCCAGGACTTTCGGGGCCCAATCTGGCCGAACGGTGACGTACTTCAGAGCTGTAAGGTACTTCGTCCGAGCAAAAGACTTGCCGACCCTTTCGCCGTGCTCTCTCCTGGAAAAATCACGACCAATTTAGGATGAGTTAGAAATGTGTTGAAGAAAATAAATTTATTAAGTGATTACCTATAGAAGTCCTCGACCGCTGAGACTCGTGGCCCGGACATCAGATCTTGCACCTTATGCTTGGCACGTCAGTCTATCACCGGGTCGAAGTCCGTCTCCAACCCTGCATAAGGATGGTACCTAAACTACAAACGAGTGAGCTAGTCATGTCAGTAAATACCCTTGCGACAAGTGCAAAAAGAGATGTGTTCAAACTAACCCAGAACTCCTGCTTGATCTCCTCGGCGACAGTACTATCACATTACTCGGCGACTTTGTAGTCATCCCAGAAGTAAGCCGAATGGGATACCCCTCCTCTCCAACCATCCTAGGGTAGTACTATCAGATCAAGATGCCAAGCGTGGGACCTGGCTGAGTGTGGTCCTTTCTGGGATTGACACATGACATGTGGCTACAGAGAATGGAAATAACAGAGTTAGTATGTTGCAGTTACAATAAGGTAGCTCGTGTGTTATTATGACTTACCTATCACTGTCAATCTCGATCACAATCCGATCCGCTGGATTTCTCGGCGCCTTGGGCATATTGTTGGGGCCCCTCTTCTTTTTCGATGCCTGAGTATCCCTCACCTGGCTAGAGCCCGGGGTGTCCGTGTTGCCAACCCCAGACTCCTCCGTGAGTGCCAGCTCTTCGTCGGAGTAGTGTCTGCCCTCATGGACAAAACCGGGTGTGCCCTCACGATCATCGCCCTCCTCCTCGAAGGCGCTCCTCCTAAACTGTTGTTGTGCAATCATGCATTTCAAGTAATGTTAGTAAGTAATATTAATTTTAATAAGAAAAGGTATGCATAATTAATAACCTTAATTTAGAAGTACGTGTCATTGACATTAAGAGGATCATTCACAAGTTCCTTGATGTAGGCCGTTTGGTTGGATGGGTTAACTTATTCATCGATATCATCATCAATTGTGGCTACTATGCTATGTAGTCCATGGCCAATATTGATCACGAAATTGCCATTCGTACGTTGCTCTTGTATTGGATGATGATAATAATCGGACATCGGGTAGTCAACCTTTCAGGCGTTCAAATTTTGTACACAACCCACCAAAGTAGGCAATACACTTGTTCTGCTTGGATAGGAAGGACGAATGAATCATAGCCTTTTAGCCTCGAGGTGTGTTTCACCTCCACCATTCCTAACTGAGGTCGACGTTTAACCCCCTTGATAGGATCGAACCAATCGCAGCGAAATAAAACAACCGATAGGTTTTTACTTCCCTCGAATACTAATTCAATTATGAAGTGTAAGAAACTAGATTAAATAACGGGGTCGAAGAAATCTTGTATGTTTCCAAAACCAAACTAAAAAGTTTGGGCGTCCTTCTCTAGAACCCTCCTTCATCGGTTTAGCTCTCTCCTCCGGATTGGGGTCATTAGTGCTAGTCCATTCAGTTCAGATGAATTGATTTTGCATGTCTAGCATTTCCTTCATATTATCAAACACATATAAGAGTGCCACCAGCCTTTCTTGTCGTGCCACAATGCGACCGTCGAGAGATCCTTGGCCCACATGAGCCATAGGATAGCTTTGTATTGACGACCTATCTACAACCGTTGAGAGAGGTCATGAAGACGGCTATGTTCACCTCAGTTGTCGAAAGAAGGTACACCCATGGGCTTCCTTTGACTACCCTCGAAACAAATGCTCTCTCTCGACGGTTTCCACCGTGGCCGTCGAGACAAGTACCTATCTTGAGAGATTTAGCCACCGCAGCCCCATGATGGTCAACACAATATATTTGAATTTTTAAAAATACAAAAACACATATGTTGCTGCTAATATCCATTTCATAGTCATTTATACATCAAATAACAATACCGATGGAAAATTGAAAATTTTCGACCATCAAATGTGACAACCCCTCACATAAGTGAGTGAATTCAAGATAATCTTTAGGTTATCGAGGGCATATGGTATGAATTAGGCTACTGACATACCCAAAAATTCAGATATTACACATCAGGTGCAATTAATTATTTTCCCATTTTTAAATTAAAAAATTAACATCTAATAAACTATAACTTAGTGTGGGAGCACCAAATAATTATGTACTATCTCGACGGCTAATGGTGTACCGTCAAGATAGCTAGACACCATAGCCTTCCCGGGTAGACGGTGGAATAGACACTGTAGCCTCCCTGGTGTACGGTGGAAGAGTCTCGACGATCTGATTCATAGCCGTCAACAGTATTTGTCCTGGATGAGTATTCTCGATGGCTGTCTCTTGGTTGTCGAGAGTAGTAGCGTAAGCTCAATAGTTTTTTGTTAGCCATCAAAATTGATTTTGGCACTCGAGACTAATATGTCGATTCCTGTAGCGTTAGAGCATCCCTGTCAGCCTATCTATATATATATCTCCCTTTAAAACACTATTTATTGAGACATGACTAAAGTTTTAAAGGGAGGTATAGAGGGGCTGTTGGGGATGATGTTACGATCCAACGTTTATGTTGGGTAATTAACAAATTAATAGAATTTTTCTTTCAAACAATATTATGACAAAACAAGTTAACTAAACTTGAATTATCAAGATAGACAAGGTTTAACATCCCAAGCACATTATAGGACCAACATGAACTTTAGAGTTTGTCTATTACAACTAAATCATAAAAGCTTAGTTGTGCCACTTACGTACATATTCATATAGACTGAGAAAGACGGCAACAAATAGAACTTATTCCATCATGCAGTCAAGCACATTTGGCGATCTTTCTCTTACGTTTTTCTTTGCCCTCTTCGTCGCCAAGTAGACTAACAATAATAAAGTAAAGTATGAGCATTAATATAAGCGCTGCAAATGAGCTCTCAAGCTCGTTTGGCGATCTTTGTGTCCTATTGGAAGCCTCACTTGGCTTGGAAGCCTCACTTGACAGATCAGTCTTATTGTCCTCTTCAACTAAGTCGACATAGAGTCTCGCTTTAACCTCCTTAGTGCGACAGTATTTGTTGTAGATGTTCCAATAGAATGACATTGTGCACGGTACAGACAGAATTCCAATAGTACACATCACGTAGTAAGGTGTGTGACCATACCTATAAAAGGCAGTAGAGGATGGACCGTTAGGTTAGAAAGTTAAGAGGTAAATAAGTTGCATTTGCACATAAAACAAAAGGAAGCTTTTTCAAAACAAGGACAATAAAGTGCTAAATGCTACTGGTGATATTGTACAATTGATTAGTTTCACTTTTTCGAAGAAAGGATTAGTTTCACTTTCAATCGCAGCATAAACATAGCATGCATGATTACAAATGTACGTACAGCACTAGCATATATATGATTAGGGACCGGCTATTGCACAGTTGCCTGTTTTTTTTTTATCCTTCAGTCGATTTTCTGGACCGTTGGATCTCAATCCAACGGTCCAGATCAACCCGCGCCCCCACTCTCTCTCTTACTTTCCCCTTCTCCTCCCCTCCACTGCCCCGACCCCGACTCGTCCCCTCCCGACCGCTTCGCCTCCTCCTCCTCCTCCCCCGCCTCCGCCTCCGCCATGGCGGCCACAGGCGCCTCGCCGCTCCGCCTCCACCCGGCCGAGCTACCCCGCCCAACCTAACCCGAGTCGCCACCGCCGAATCCCCAGCCGCGTCCGCCTCAAGCGCCTCCACCACCTCCCCGCCGCCTCCACCACCACCCGGCCGGCGCGCGCCTCGCCGCCCGGCCTCGCCTCCTCGCCTCGCCGCCATGCCACCCGCCCACCCTAACGGACGGGACGGCGTGGTCCCCCTCCACCTCCGCCCACCCGCCGCCTCCCCGGCTCGGCGGGCGCCACCGCCTCCGCCAGCCCAAACAAGCCCCTCCCACCGCCGTCCGTCGCCTCCTCGACCTCCCTCTACAACCGGAGAAACCCAAATGTTCCCTAACCCGAACTCTAACCCGTGGCGGCGAGCTCGGAGGAGAGAGGGAGAAGGTGGCGCGCGCGCCGAGAGGAGGAAGAAGGTGCGCCGGATAAGATATGTCCAATCGACTGATGGCTAATTAAATCTCAGGCAACTGATTTCTAGCAAAACCGATATGATTATATGTACAGGCAAACCCTAGGTTTCTGTTGACACGTTGAAATACCAATTAATGACTCTTGGCATAACCACATCTACCACACTTGTGCATATCCTAACATAATAACTTTGCCATAACCACGTCACTACGCTACTGTCACTACAGGAAACGCGCGAAATCTCGACGGCCAGAAAAATTCTCGACGGCCTAATATAGGCCGTCGACACAGCGACCTTAATATCGACGGCCAAGGAAATGCCGTCGACACGAAGGATTACTAATATCGACGGCCATAGAAAAGCCGTCGAGATAAGGTCCCTTAGGCCCGCAAGACGCTTTTTCCGGCTTTTAGCGGCGGAAGACTCTATCTCGACGGCTCACAATCACCGTCAGAATAGATCATGGGCGACCCATCATAATGAATCAATCTCGACGGCTAGAATGTGGCCGTCGAGAAATAGTTAATGCTCAACCGGGTGGGTGGCCCATTGAATTTTTCATTTTGTAAATATTTTTCATAATTTCCAGATTTGCTTATTTAGCAATTTAAATAAAAAGAACTTAAATAAAAAATAAAATTTGATGCAGTCCCAAATTTTGGGAAAATATATAATGGTGCAAGGTGTTATTTTTTGCATACTAATTCTTGAAATAATTTGTATTTATAATTTAGGTTAGGTATAATATATGTATATATATTTAAAACTAACAAATTGTATTGTAATGTTTTTAAAATGCAATATTTTATTACATTTCAATTGAAATGATCTATATACAATGGTTTTCCGACACAATGGTGCATTATTTGAAATTTTTGATATCCCCATGACCCATAAATCATGGGGAATAACGACGGCATTACACGGCAATATTTGGCCGTCGGGAAAGTGAAATAACGACGGCTGAGCCGTCGAGAAAGACTGTCTGTCTCGACCGTGCTATCTCGACGGCCAAATCTCGACGGCTGGCCGTCGAGATATTTCTGTCTCGACGGTTTTCCTCTCTTTATCGACGGCTCTAGCCGTCGAGAATTCCAGCGATTCGCGTGGTGTGTGCATACCCTAACAAAATGATTTTTACCATAATTAACCACATCACTATCGACAGCGCCACACTATACTATGCATATCCTACTGATATTGAAAAGTCACCATACTCAAGTGCCTACAATAATAACAAATAAATTATATTAATTATATATATACTGTTGTTGACCCAAGAGTAACAAATAAATTATTCCCTCCGGTCACAAAAAGAAGTCGCCGTTGACTTTTGTACATGCCTTTAACTATTCGTCTTGTTCAAAAAAGTTATATAAATATAATTTATTTTGTTATGATTTGGTTTATTATTAAATGTATTTTAAGTATTACTTATATTTTTACATATTTGAACTAATTTTTTGAATAAGACAAACGGTCAAAGGTGTGTTCAAAAGTCAACGGCGACTTCTTTTTATGACCGGAGGTAGTATATAGCTTCAAGTATTTGTACATGTAACAACCTATACAACGTCATCTTAATTATTCTTGTGCACTCACCATTGCAATCCCGCACGCGGAACATCCTTAACCCACATCGAACCCTCAGTTGAGAAACGGTGAAAGCCCTGCATAAATGAAGAAGACATGTATAACTTGCAAGTGTACTATGAACCAAATCAGAGTGCATAATTGAAGATGAATGGAAATTTCGGAAACGAGAATGCTAACTCAGAGTGCACTTTTGGCCGGTGCTTTAAAAACTCTCATTCGTATATATCATGATGCCATGTGTGCAGTAGTTGAGCACAATTTTTTTTAACTACTCTATCTGTTTGTTGAGTTAATTACCTTTGAAAAGATGAAGACAAACCAAGAAGGGGGGAGTAAAGATATATTAGTCATTCACAGTACGTTCATTGCCCTATATTTGATGTTGTGGAACCGAAAAATAGAAAATAAAATTGTTGCAACCCATGGGTTTAAACAGCATGAAAGAAGAGTGTGTAATTAAGGTTTTCATATCTCATAAGATAACTAGCGGAGTATCTCTCTCTAGTACTCTAACCGTTTGTATCGGAGCCTCGGAGGTATCGGACTCTCGTGTCCAAGGCCACCTAATTGCTAAAACGATAAGTGGAACACCTAAATGCGTAATTGTGATCAAAGAAATCTTGGAAAACTAATCCACATCCACAATAATCTTATAGCCGTATCAGCAAATCAGACCAAATAAACTCACTCAATCCACATAAATACTTCATCTAAAGATCCTTGTGAGGAGTAGATATCGCGAGTGAGGAAATCTTTACACATAAAACATGGACTCTTCATTCTACAAAAATGCCAAGCACTACTAAAATGAAATATGCCACGTACCTCGCCGCCGGCGAAAGACCGCCTCTTTGGCAGATGCGGGGCTGCGGGGGAGCGGCGGCTGAGAGCTTCAACGACGCCGAGCCCTCGTCCGCCTGCCGACGCGGCGGCCGGAGATGATCCAGAGGAGGAGGAGGAGGAGGAGAAGCTGCGGCGGCAGAGCCTCGCGAACACCGATCGTGCCATCGCCATCGATCCTCGCGGTGATGAGTGATCTCTCTTTGGCGCGTGCCTTGGCCGGCGCGTGCTAGGGTTGGAGAATGGAGGCGCCTCCTTCGTAAGCCTCTCGTCAGGCGGCGAGGCATATTATATATGAGCAGTGTTGGGGCCGAAGTTTCTTGAGCTGCACGAGTACACGACACACGCAGAGGAAGAGGACGGCCCAAAGTCTGAACGACACAAATAAAAAGAACGGCCCAAGCCCAACACGCAAACATCCAGGCAGGCTGAACTGCAGAACACGTACGGTTGATTAAAAAAAATTAATTTGGACCAGGCATGCATTTCTTCAGAGAGAGAGAGAACACGTCGCCTTCTATCTTGCTGAAAAGTAACAGGTGCTCGGGCCGTTCCGACTTTCTCGATTATAACGATTTCAATTATAATATATAAATAAATTTGGTTAACATCTCTACTATACTATTACTACTATATACGGTGGTGCAGGGTGAAGATGACTTAAGTCATTCATCTCTCATCCAACTAAAAATATTACTTAATATATTAGAGTACTTTCGATTTTTTACCCAACCGATCGTGCATTGCAAAAAGAAATCTAAACTCTATTATTGATACTCCATGCTATCAATGAGTGAGCGGTTATATATGTATACCTTCCGCTGTTTCAATATAAATAGGGGCGAACTGAGGCGAGCTTGAGTGAGCCATGGTTGGCTCAGTTTAAACTCGGTTGTAGCGATCGATCTGGCTTGACTTGGCTCAGTGAGAGAAACGAGCTGTGAAGAAAGCTTGGCTCGATAGAAGCGTTATAACCTAGGTATTTTAGGGTATAGCAGGCCCAACCTTAATCAGGGTTTCCTTAGGGATATCAGAGGTAAAACCAAATGATATGCTAGGCTATATAAAGATGAGACAATTATATGACAAAATAATAATAGAACAATAAAAAATCTAGTGCCTGATTTTTTTCTCTACATCTGTGTTCATGTTCGTTGTGATTGTGATTGTGCATGTGCAACTACCAAATCATAACAAGAAGGAACAAGCTGTGAAGAAGCACACACAATTCGGTAGAAGGAACGAGCTGTGAGGGAGGCTCGGCTCAAGCTTGTCACTGATTTGGGCTAGCTCGCAAAGCTCACCAACTCGTCTCTATCAAGCGTCCAAACCATTGTCCGCACCTAGATGTTGAGAGGAGGGAGATCCAACATTGTATACAAAAATGATAAATTTTGGCTAAACCAAACCAAACCAAACTACGAATCAAACAGGGCTTATATATATACTCCATATGAGACAGAAACCACAATATAGATAATAGTGTTAGAATAATTATGGGGTTGGCCTATTTAATTATTTTAATAGAAATTCCAAGAGGCCCATTTAATACTAGGAGTTATGAAAACGGTTTAGTACCGTACGGGAAATTGGGAGGAGAATATCTCAACTTAAATAGTTGGATTGTGGTTCTCCCAATTAGAAAAGAGAGAAAAGAGAAAGGCTAGGCGAGCTCTCCCCGAGCCGGGCGACCTCTCCTCGGGCATGGGCGATCTCTCCCCGAGCCGGGCGACCTCACCCTGAGCACGGGCGACCTCTCCCCGTAACCGACGACTTAATGGCTGGATTGATGACGTCCGTTACGTAACGGACGACTTAATGGTCAGATGTAATGACGTCCGTTACTAGTGCTTGATGGCGTCGCGCTGCCGTTTTGCGTTCCCGCCTCTGTTTCCTTGCGCGAACAAGGAGCGGAGGGAGCAGGCCTCCGGAACCTCGATCTCGAGATAGAAGGCCGATAAGGTTTTTGGGAAGCGACCTCGCGACTGCTCGAGTTCTTCATCAGATCGAGGCCGATAAGGTTTTTGGGCGCGAACAAGGAGCGGAGGGAGCAGGCCTCCGGAACCTCGATCTCGAGATAGAAGGCCGATAAGGGCCGATAAGGTTTTTGGGAAGCGACCTCGCGACTGCTCGAGTTCTTCATCAGATCGAGGCCGATAAGGTTTTTGGGAAGCGACCTCGCGACTGCTCGAGTTCTTCATCCCTGGGTCGTTGCGAGGAGGCACCTGAACATCTACACTGCACCGACGTCCGACTGCATCGATCTCTACACTGCATCAACACTTCACTGCAATAACTTGTGATCGTCTACACCGACCATCATGGCGAACAACAATGAACAAGTCATTGTTCCGCCTGCGCCTATGCCAGTGATGGCACCGGCTCAAGGGTATATTTGTTTATACCGTGCCTTTCTCTTTTTGCTTTCCTGTTCATTAGCCCTTGCGTATGAGATAGATATTTTTATATCTAGTATCTTTGGTCTTGAATTGGAAACTGGCAATTGTTTAATTATGATTTACATAATTTTGTGGATTAAAATATTGAGAAAATTCCTAATATTTCCAACAATCCAAAAACCTTATTCTAGGAATTTTACGACTCTCGTTTTATTTGCCAAGACTTAAGCCAACGGTATTTGACGGCAAAATTACAAGCGTTAGCGCCAAGATGATTTTATGGTTGATCGCCATGAACGTGTATCACGTTATAAGGCAAGCCACAAATGAAGGAGGGCTCTCTCTGAAAGCAGAGAGTGTCTTCGCACATGGATAACTTGTTTAGAGGCGCCGTGATTAGCGTTTTGGGAGAAAATCTTGTTGATGTGTATATGATTTTGCCTAGTGGTAAAGAAATGTGGGATGCACTTGAGGCAAAATTTGGAGTTTCGACGCTGGTAGCGAGCTCTATGTCATGGAGCGGTTTCATGACTACAAGATGGTCGATAACCATTACGTAGTAGAACAAGCTCATGAGGTGCAAGCTCTGCAAAAGAACTTGAGAATTTTAAATGTGCATTGCCCGACAAGTTTGTGGCGGGATGCATTATTGCAAAGCTGCCATCTTCTTGGAGGGATTTTGCCACTCCTCTAAAACACAAGAGACAAGAGTTCAGCGTTGCTGGCCTCATTAGGTCTCCAGATGTTGAGGAGAAGGCGAGGGCAAAAGATACGCGTGGGAAAGGAAGTTCTAGTGTCAATGTGGTACAAAAGAAAACCTTTCAATTCAACAAGAATAAAAACAAGTCTGAAAAGCCTGACAACAAGAACAAAGTCAATCAAACTACTAGCTTCAAGAAGAAGAAGAATAAAGGGAAGGAAACGCTTGTCAAGAATGGTACGATCACCGGGCTAAGGATTGCCCTGATCGTAAAGACAAGCAGAAAAAGTCCGCCAACGTTGTTATTGGCAATACTGAGGCAGGAACATCTGGGTATGTAACAGTACCTACTGTTCTTTCAGTATGTCGTTCACCTGATTGGTGGATTGACACAGGGGCCAATATACATGTTTGTGCTGATAGATCCCTATTTTCTTCTTACCGGTCGCAAGGGCGCCTCCGTGTTGATGGGGAATGGGTCGCAGCGGTTATGCGTGGAGTCGGCATTGTTGACTTGAAGTTTACTTGAGCAAGGTCGTCTGATCGAGGAACGCACAACATGTGCCCGCGATAAATAAGAACCTTGTCGTGGATCTCTATTATGTAGAGATGGTTTTAAGTTAGTTTTGAATCCAATAAATGTGTTATTTCTAAGTTTGGAAATTTTATTGGAAAAGGCTATGAGAGCGGAGGCTTGTTCCGCTTATCTTTGATAGACATGAATAATGAGATTAATCATGTTTGTGATCATGAGACTAATGTTTGGCATTCACGACTTTGTCATGTTAATCTTGGTTGTATGATGCGGATGGCCGGTATGGATTTAATCCCAAAATTTACCCAAGTCAAAGGTTCTAAGTGTCAAGTGTGTGTGCAATCTAAGCAACCTCGCAAGCCTCACAAGGCAGCAGAGGCGAGAAACATGTCACTATTAGAACTAGTTCATACCGATTTGTGCGAAATGAACAGAGAGTTGACGAAGGGTGGTAAGAGGTATTTCATGACTTTGATTTAGACCTGCTCACGGGAAACCCGACCCGGTAACCCGGCCCGAGCCCGGCCGAAAAGCGGCCACCCGGCCCGACCGTGATGCATCGGTAGGGTTTTAACTTCCGTGGTCGGTCGGGGCCCGGCCCGGATTTCGACGACCATTAAGCCGCGGCCGGCACGGCCCAGAGGCCGGGCGACTTTCAGCCGGGCGGGCTCGGGCCGATTTCGAGCCCGACGGCTGGCCGGCCGAACTCGCCCGGTTTTTCGGATCTGGCTTTTCGGGTTCGACCAAGTTCGCCCCGCCCGGCGTTTGAACAGTATACTTTGATTGATGATTCTACTAGATTTTGCTACGTGTATTTATTAAAGTCTAAAGATGAGGCTTTTCACTATTTTAAGATCTATAAAGTCAAGTCGAGAACCAACTTGATAGGAAAATCAAACGGGTTAGGTCGATCGTGGTGGAGAATATTTTTCTAGTGATTTTAATAAATTCGCGAGGAACTTGGAATAATCCATGAGAGGACGCCTCCTATTCTCCCACCAAACGGGGTTGCCGAAAGAAAGAACCGTACTCTAACCGATATGGTTAACGCCATGTTAGAAACATCGGGACTTTTCAAGGAATGGTGGGGTGAGGCTATATTGATCGCTTGTCATGTCCTAAACAGGTTCCTACAAAGAATAAAGAAATCACACCATTCGAGGAATGGGAGAAAAAGATTAAATCTCACTTATTTACGTGCTTGGGGTCGTTTGGCTAAGGTTAATGTGCTCGTCCCAAAGAAGCGTAAACTTGGACCAAAAACCGTTGATTGTGTCTTCATTGGTTATGCTTTTCATAGTGTTGGATATAGGTTCTTAATAGTGAAATCTGAGTACCGATATGTATGAAGGTACAATCTTAGAGTCCAATGATGCCACATTCTTTGAGGACATATTCCTATGAAAGAGACACTTAGCTCATCGGCCAAGAATCTATCTTCTCTCTAAACCTTCCACTCCTATACAAATTGAACCCACTTTTGAGGAAAATCCAATAGATGAAGACAATGAAGTAACTCGAAAGAGTAAGAGACAAAAGACCACAAAGTCTTTTGGTGATGACTTCATTGTATATCTAGTGGATGATACTCCAAGAACCATTAAGGAGGGTTATTCATCTCAGGACGCTGACTATTGGAAGGAAGCGGTCCAGAGTGAGATGGATTCCATCCTGAGCAATGGAACTTGGGAAGTTATTGATCGTCCATATGGGTGTAAACCTGTAGGATGTAAGTGGGTGTTCAAGAAGAAGCTGAGGCCTGATGGTACAATTGAAAAGTACAAGGCAAGGCTTGTGGCCAAGGGTTATACCCAGAAAGAAGCCGAGGACTTCTTTTATATTTACTCACCTGTTGCCAGATTGATCACTATTAGAGTACTACTATCCATGGCTGCCTCTTACGGTCTGATCGTTCATCAGATGGACGTAAAGACGGCTTTCCTTAATGGAGAGTTGGAAGAGGAAATCTATATGGATCAGCCAGATGGATTTGTAGTAAAGGGTCATGAAGGAAAAGTATGTAGGTTGTTGAAGTCTTTGTATGGCCTTAAGCAAGCACCTAAGCAGTGGCACGAGAAGTTCGACAGAACTTTAATATTTGCCGGCTTTGTTGTGAATGAAGCTGACAAATGTGTGTATTATCGCTATGGTGGGGGTGAAGGAGTGATTCTGTGTCTGTATATTGATGACATACTGATCTTCGGGACGAACCTTAATGTGATTAAGGAAGTCAAGGACTTTCTGTCCGCGAATGTTGAAATGAAAGATTTGGGAGTAGCGGATGTCATCTTAAACATTAAGTTGTTAAGAGAAGATGATGGTGGGATAACTCTTGAGCAGTTCCATTATGTGGAAAAAGTGTTGAGTCGCTTTGGCTTTAGCGATTGTAAACCTGCTTCAACGCCATATGATCCAAGTGTGCTATTACGAAAGAACCAACGTATAGTAAAGGATCAATTGAGATATTCCCAAATCATTGGTTCACTGATATATTTAGCTAGTGCAACAAGACCTGATATCTCGTTTGCTGTGAGCAAACTTAGCCGGTTTATTTCAAATCCGGGAGATGATCATTGGCATGCTCTTGAGAGAGTGATGCGCTATCTAAAGGGGACATCAAGTTATGGTATTCACTACACCGGTACCTAAGGGTACTAGAGGGTTATAGTGATTCAAACCGGATATCGATCTTGATGAGATAAAAGCCACAAGTGGATTTGTATTCACATTGGGTGGTGAAGTCGCTTCTGAAGTCTTGCAAGCGCACCATCTTAACGAGGTCTACAATGGAAGCGTAACTCACAAAGATTAGACACCGCCATCGTGGAAGTCGATTGATCGCGTGACCTTGTGATGGACTTACCGGTGGTTGAAAACCGGTGCTCGCTATCCTTTTGAACTGTGACAATCGACGGTGATTGCCAAGGTGAATAGCTTCAAATGATAACATGAAGTCATCAAGGCACGTTAAGAGGCGATTGAAGTCATCAGAAGATGAGAAACTCCGAGTTATAGCATTGGACTATGTCCGACGGCTAAAAACTGGCGATCCTTTACAAAGGGACTATCACGAAATGTGATGGATGAAGCATCAAGGAGATGGGCTTAAGACCCACATAAAAGTCATGTCTTAGTGGTAACTCATCCTATTTGATCGGAGATCCCGTGAATTAGACTCGATCATCACGGTCGGGCGGGTTTCGGCGGCTTGGCAAAGCCGGTCCCATGGGACCAAGCCGAGCCCGGCCGACCGACACACCGGCCTCTTTGAGCCCGAGCCCGCCCAAGCCAAAAAGCCTACCGATCCTCAAGCCCGGCCGACCACGGCTTGATCGCCACTGCTTTCTCGGGCCGAGCGGCCCGGCCGCCCGGCCGGGCTTTAGACCGAGGTCCGAGTTCGGCCGGCCGACCGGCCGGGCAGGCCGGGCCGGCTTTTTCGGCCGGGTCGGGCCGGGCTCGCCGGGCCGGGCCGCCCATGAGCAGGTCTACCGTGAATTAGGATGTTGAGACAAGCTAGTGACTAGCAGAGAGGAGAGTACTTTTGTACTTAACCCACTCCGTTTGAGATGCACTACTCTCCTATTCTGTATGGCAGGTTGCTTATACCTTAATGTGTTCCGAGTGGCTTTTAATAAAGTAGAGATGTTGTCCTACAGAACATCTTATGAGGAATACATCTATATGAGCTCGACTACTAGTCACAGTCTATGAGATTGGGTGATCTCTAGAGGCTCATGAAAGGCAAAGGAGTATGACTTATACGCCCAAACCGAGGGATGCATTTAGCGACCTAGTATCGAGAAGGATTTTGGTGAAACTCGTTCGCACAAACTGTCAATTCAAGGCTTAGTCCATTGTTCAGCTTGTGGATGAGTGTAACCTTTGTTCTAGGTGGAAGTTCAACTTAACAGTCTCCATCGAAACACCGGTATATCAAACTACAAAGTGAATCGAGAGTATTTCAAATGTGCCTATGAAATTTGGTGGGGATTGTTAGAATAATTATGGGGTTGGCCCATTTAATTATTTTAATAGAAATTCCAAGAGGCCCATTTAATACTAGGAGTTATGAAAACGGTTTAGTACCGTACGGGAAATTGGGAGGAGAATATCTCAACTTAAATAGTTGGATTGTGGTTCTCCCAATTAGAAAAGAGAGAAAAGAGAAAGGCTGGGCGAGCTCTCCCCGAGCCGGGCGACCTCTCCTCGGGCATGGGCGATCTTTCCCCGAGCCGGGCGAGCTCTCCTCAAGCACGGGCGACCTCTCCTCGGGCATGGGCGATCTTTCCCCGAGCCGGGCGAGCTCTCCTCAAGCACGGGCGACCTCACCCTGAGCACGGGCGACCTCTCCCCGTAACCGACGACTTAATGGCTGGATTGATGACGTCCGTTACGTAACGGACGACTTAATAGACAGATGTAATGACGTCCGTTACGAACCTTCTCTTCCTGGCGCCTATAAAAGCATGAGCTCCTCGCCCTGTGAAAAGAGCTCTCGCTCTCAAGAGCTCTCTCTCCCGCACATTCCATTCTTCCATCTGTAGCGCTGCCGTTTTGCGTTCCCGCCTCTGTTTCCTTGCGCCCACAAGGAGCGGAGGGAGCAGGCCTCCGGAACCTCGTCCTTCTCGAGATCCTGGTCGGGATAGAAGGCCGATAAGGTTTTTGGAAGCGACCTCGCGATCGCCGAGTTCTTCATCCACGGTCGCTTGCGAGGGCACTGAACATCTACATCGCACCGACGTCCGACTGCATCGATCTCTACACTGCATCAACACTTCACTGCAACAACTTGTGATCGTCTACACCGACCATCATGGCGAACAACAATGAACAAGTCATTGTTCCGCCTGCGCCTGTGCCAGTGGTGGCACCGGCTCAAGGGTATATTTGTTTATACCGTGCCTTTGTCTTTTTGTTTTCCTGTTCATTAGCCCTTGCGTATGATATAGATATTTTTATATCTAGTACCTTTGGTCTTGAACTGGAAACTGGCAATTGTTTAATTATGATTTACATAATTTTGTGGATTAAAATATTGAGAAAATTCCTAATATTTCCAACATTTTATAGCCCTCACCCCCTTGCTATGTCTTTTGCATAGAACTGCAGTTAGCATAGTTCAGGCATCACACAGGTAAAGAACTTTTTTGTTCGGTTTTTTCGATTTACTGTATGGTTTTTGAGGTTAAATTCTTACTCTGGGGGAAATCTGTCTATGTTATCCTTCTATAAGTTTACTATTTTCTGCCCATTGTTTCTCAGTGTACTGCAAGATATATATAAAAAATATAATGCCCTTTATACATTAAAGTCAGGCACCGTATCGCGTGCAAACGGGGTTGCCCGTGCAATCCGTGCAAACGGCTAATCGCAGCCTTCCGAACACCATCCGACGAACACCAGCTAAGCAGATACGCGCAAGATCATGCTAATCACACGAGCCTGATCCCCACGCTTGAGCCGAGCCCCACGCCCGCGGCGCCTCGTCCCTTCCTCCCTCCGCCAACAAGGCCGGCCTTCCTTCAACGGCGGTGCTGGCGTCCCCCTCCATGAAAGCGCAATGGCGTCCCCCTCCAGCGAGCACCTCTGGTCTTCCCCACTCGCGAGCGCCGCTGGCGTGCACCGGCCTCTCCAGTCGGTTCGCAAACTGTGGTAGGTGGTGCTCCATAATGGCCAAAATCTCAGCACTGACTAGCCCACAAGTCTGCCTGGAGCCTCTACAAGCTGCACGAACACATGTGGGAAGGAATTTTTTGAGATAAGAGAATTTGAAACAAGATATTGCGCCGACAAACACTAGTTTTGCTTTGCATCCAGCTGATTCATGTTGATGATGTGTTTCTGACTTGTACAAATCACTTATCCCTTTTGAGACTTGGAAAGTTTATTAGGAATTAATACAAATGTTCTGCCATTCCTGTCAGATGATAAACCAGAATTAATGCAAATTAGTTGATTCACGTTCTTCGTTGCCCTACTGATGTACATTGTACCTTATGCATGTAACTGCCCATTTTTGCCGCGGGAGGTCGCTCAGTTGAATGGGGGGATGCAGCGAAGGCTTGTGCCGATGTTAATCCTGCAGTGAAGGCTGTCTCTGACTAGTGCTCAAGTAGAAAAGATATACACAGCGGCACCACCAGATTTTTCATATGTTGTGAATTTTGATGTGAATTATATGCTTGTGAACACCACAGCCGGTGAATCCTTATTTGGCTTTTTTCTGTAATGCATTTGTCCAACTTTGTAAGAGAGCTTGAACTGAGAGAGCTTGTACTGACTTCAGTTTTTTGTAAGAGAGCTTGTACTTGCTTCAATTTTTGTATGCAAATTTCAAATTGTTTGTATATGGTGTCTCTAGATTTTGTAATGCTAAAGAGAGTTCAGTTAAAAAACAGAGAACTGAAAAGAATTTAAGGTATTTTACATCTGAACATGGTTGCATACCGCTGAAAAACAGAGAATCATCTTTGAATCTTCAGCTAAGTCAAAAACGGAAGATCATAAAGCTCCTGTCTGGCTTCAGGCTCTGTGTTTATAGGAGATTTGGATGTCTTCGCCTCTGATTTTTCTGTTTTTACTGGCGGCGGCGTCACGGCCGGCTGCCTCATGGCGTAGGGTGGCGGCGGCATCACGGGCAGCGACGTCACGGCCGGCGGCGGTCTCATGGTGTCGAAGAAACGCGCGATCGAGAAGACGACGAGTCTGTTTGGCCTCATGGGCGTCGGCTGCGGCGAGCTCTCCGGCGATGCCGCGCGATCGCGAGGACGACGAGTCCAGACGAAGGGACGAGGAGCTGCGGGCGTGTGGTTTGGCTTGCCCGTGGGGCTCAGGCTCGCTTGATTAGCATTAATTTCTCTTGCGCGTATTTGCTCGCCTAGTGTTCGTTAGATGGTGTTTGGAAGGCTGCGATCAGCCGTTTGCACGGATTGCACGGGCAACCCTGTTTGCACCAGATACGGTGCCTTAAAGTCATCCTGGAATGTTCATTTACTGTGGCAAGGCATAAATCGCCGCATGCGAGGGCGCTCTATATATCAACGCTAGTTAGCTATATAGGCTACCAGCCAGCAAGCTCTGAAATATTTGTATGGTAGAGTAAATGAGACCGAAAGATATGCTACTATTTCTATCTAAATTTAGATGAATTGATAGTAATACATGTTGAAGTATAAGTGAATTGCCCATCTGTCTCCATCAGCTTAAGTTTTTGGGTGAATTGGTTAGGGCATGCAGCTCAATATGGTGTGAATTGGTTTAAACCGGGCGTAGAAAACCATCAATCCCGGTTAAAAATAAAATCCGGGATTAATGTTTTACTGACGCGTGGGCCCAAGTTAACTGCTGTGCGTGGTGTGCCTTCAGTCCCGGTTGGTGGTTTAAACCGGGAGTAATGGTCCCATTTTTCCAAAAAAATTATGTTTGTAGGGGGCAGAAGCGGGGCTCGAACCGCGGCGGCACAGTGAGCCCGAGCTTTTGCCTTGCGCTACTAACCAGTTGGACGCTATACGCTTGTCGACGTAAATGGTGGCGCATTGTTTAAATGGGTTGAAAATATCTATTATGAGAATTTCCAGAAAATGAGGTTTCTTATAATATTGTAAAGATTGTTCGTAAATAGTTTATTATCATTATAACATACGAAATATTATGAAATATTCACTGTAATATCTAAATTCTTGTCGTCACTAGAAATTACATTAACTAGTATAAAATTCCAGTTAATCCCGTTTAATAGAATAAATATTAGTAAATACGCTTTCGCCGCGCGCTACTAACCAGTCGGACGCAAAACGCTTGTCGAAAATAAGGTGTCTTCGAAAAAATAATTTAGCATTCACGTACTTGTCATATGTGATTATCAGAAAAATAATGATAAATAGTACATATATGCAACTACTTTGTTTTTACAAGTGATCCTTCGTTGTGGTCATGGCGTACGTAAGGGGCATCGTCATCACCATTGAGGATAGTAATGTCTACATCCACCGAGAAAGGCGGCAGCTCGTTGAACTGATTATACTCTTCTTCATCCGTTACGCCCTCAACTCCGACAATCCTTCTTTACCGGAAGAACAACATGGTGTCTTGGCTTATCAGTATTACAAGTATTATCCTTCTGCCTTTTGGTACTCCGTCCCTTTTGTATTTTCGGTTTGCTATCCAAGTCAATCACATAGAAAATCTGTGTGACATCATTGGCGAGCACGAACGGTTCGTCCTTGTAGGCCACTTGCTTAAGGTCCACGGTTGTCATCCCGTACTCGTCAATCTGGACAGCTGTCAGTTTGACCCATTGGCATCGAAATAGAGGGACTTTCAAAGGTCCGTACTCGAGCTCCCATATTTCCTCTATAAAACCATAATAGGTGTCCATGTTTCCATTTTTGTCCAATGCATCAATTCGAACACCGCTATTTTGGTTCGTGCTCTTGCTATCCTGAGATGCAGTGTAAAATGTGTATCCATTTATCTCATACCCTTGCCATGATACCATTGTCATTGATGGTCCCCGAGCTAAGAGTTGCAATTGTTCGTGCACACCCTCCTTGCCCAACAGCTGCTTTTGTAGCCAACCGCCAAAACTCTACTTGCTTGTTTGCGATCCACTTTTCTGACCTCCCTAGGTATTCGTCTCGTAGAATCTTCTCGTGGTCATCGACATATGAAGTCACTAAAGCTGCTTGCTTCAATACTGTGAAATGTGTTTGTCTAAATGACAGTATATCTTTCCAAGAGGATTCTTTTCTCCCTAGAGTGCCTTTTCCTTGTAGCCTCCCCTTATAGCGTGATACAGGCACGCCAATCGGATTCAATTCATTAATGTAGTCGATGCAAAACTCAATCACCTCTTCTGTGCCAACACCCTGGGCAATGCATCCTTCTGGGCGAGACCGGTTACGAACATATTTTTTTAGGACACCCATGTACCTCTCGAAAGGGAACATGCCGTGTAAGAAGACGGGTCCGAGAATTTCTAACTGTTTCACCATGTGAACCATGAGATGGACCATCATATCAAAGAAGGATGGAGGGAAGATCATCTCAAGGTTGACCAAAACAAATGACAATATCATCCTCAGAGATTACATAATTTATCCGGATCTATGACCTTTTGTGATATGGCGTTGAAGAACGAGCACACCTTCACGATTGTCCCTCGTACCTTGTCCGCGTAACACCTCTCAACATCACGGCAACAACTGGGTCATCAACACGTAACAATCATGCGATTTCACGTTTACGATTTTATTCTCTTTTGTATTTATAAGTCTTCTTATGTTCGACAAGTATCCGGAAGGGATCTTAACATTGTTTAACAACTGAATCATGTTCTTTTTCTCTTCTTTGTTTGAAGTGTAGCTCGCAGGATGGAGGTAATGCCCTTTGTCTCTTTCTTGCGGATGTAATTCCTGCCTGAGTCCTAATAGTTGTAAGTCCTTCCGTGACTGAATAGTATCTTTTGATTTGCTGTACATATCTAGGAATCCTAGCAAGTTCACGCAGACATTCTTCGTTATATGCATAAAGTCTAATGAGTAGCGAACCTCTAAGTCTTTCCAGTAAGGCAAATCTAAAAAAATTGATTGCTTCTTCCAACTAGCCTCCTTTTTAGCTTCTTCAGGAGGGAGTGGTGGGACATGTTTGCTACCATGACCCTTTCCAAATACGATTTTCAGATCCTTCACCATAGAAAATAAATCTGCCCCACTGTGATGCTTAGGCTTCTTGCGGTTCTCTTCCGTCCCATCAAAATTAACTAAGTTACTCCGTAACGGGTGCTTCAGGTTTAGGAACCTACGATGGCCCATGTATACAACCTTCCGAGAGTTTGTCAGGTACTTGTCTTCCATATCGTCCAAACACTCGATGCAGGTTTTGTATCCCTTGATAGATAGGCCCGACAGGTTACCAAGTGCTGGCCAGTCATTGATGATTACGAATAGTAATGCACGTAGGGTGAAATACTCTCTTTTGTACTCATCCCATACACGTACACCATCGTTCCACAATGTTAGCAGATCTTCGATCAACGGTTTTAGGTAAACATCGATGTCGTTCCCTGGTTGCTTTGAGACCTTGGATGAGTAATGGCATCATAATATACTTCCGCTTCTGACACAACCAAGGAGGAAGATTGTAGATACATAGAGTCACTGGCCAGGTACTGTGATTGGTGCTCAACTCGCCGTAGGGGTTCATCCCATCTGTACTCAACGCAAACCGTATGTTCCTCGCATCGCTTGAAAACTCCGGGTATTTCCTATCAAGTTTTCGCCACTGCGACCCATCTGCGGGATGTTTTAGCTTTCCATCAACGTTACGAGCATTGCTGTGCCAACGCATCATCTTCGCATGCTCTTTGTTCGCAAACAGACGCTTCAACCGAGAAATTATAGGAAAGTATCACACCACCTTAGTGGGGGGTCTCTTCACCTTACGTGCCCCCTCTACCTCACCTGCGTCATCACGCTTGGTCTTATACCGCGATGTTTTGCACACCGGACAGGTTTCCAAATTCTCACACTCATTGCGATAGATGATGCAATCGTTACGGCATGCATGTATCTTCTGTACCTCCAAGCCCAAAGGACAGAGAGCTTGCTTGGCTTCGTACGTAGTTTCAGGCAATGTGTTACCCTCTGGAAGCAACTTCTTCATGAGGCCTAACAACTCGTTGAATCCCTTATCAGACAATCCATTTGCCGCCTTCCATTGCATTAGTTCTAGTGTGGTACGCAACTTTCTGTGCCCCTATCCACAGTTTGGATACAACAGTGTTTCATAGTCCTCCCAAAGACGCCGAAACTTTTCGTAATGCCTTTTATCAACGTATTCTTCCTCTCCATCAAGCAGCATCTGGTCTAGATCATCGTCGCCAAACTCCCCCTGCATATGTTCGAAATAACTGTGTTGGCCAGTGTCCGAGATATTATCGTCCACCTGTTCTTCCTCAGCCCGTGTAATCTCTATTTCGCCGTGCTTGGTCCAATAGGTATAATTTTCCATAAAACCTCTTGAGATCAAATGAAAATGAATTTGCTCACAGTTTGCCCACTCCTTTTAATTCTTGCAATCAATACATAGGCAACATATATAGTCTAAGATAATATTGGTTTCAACATGACGAATAAAAGTTTCTAAACCCTCCACGAATGCGAGGAACATCGGTCTATGTACATCCATCGCCGATCCATCTGCATTATACATATTCATAGCATTGAGTGTAACGGTAACTTATGATCAAATACACATATTAATACCATACAAACAAACATCTTGCAAGGCTAAATACTCCTGGGTGAATCAGTAAAGATCATCCATCATTGATACTATTAGGAATTTAGTGTAGATATGTGGAAATAAAAATAATAATATTTTTTAACATCCATCATTCATAAAATACCCCTCCTAATCCTTGTCCCCTCCATTAATCAATGCTAGTACACATACAAACATGATTTAACAATACACATACAAACATAATCCGATACTTCACATACAAGCATCCAATGATAGTACATATTAAAATGCATCAATAAACATACAAAGTCTGCAGCACGTATAATTATAATAATTGTTCGGACAAAAACAATTCTTAAATGCATAAAACTTGAATTAAAAAGTACAACATAGAATGTGATCTCGATGTCTCAATCACACTCTACGGAAACGTGACTTCCCCTTGCCCTTGCCCTCGCTGCCCTCGTCCTCGCCCTCGCCCTTGCCGCTGCCCTTGCCCTTGCCGCCCTTGCCCTTGCCCTTGCCCTCATTACCACCATTCCCGCCGTCGTCGTTGTCGCCCTCGCCCTCGCCACCACCACCGCCATCGTCGCGACGTGGCACATCATTGGTCGCCACGTATTTTTTGTCTTTTGCGCTATTTCTGTAGGTATTCGTCCCCCCACAACAAGCAATGGTGGAGGGGCAAAGACACTTTAGAAAATAACACATTTTGGACCAAGTTGGAGGGAGCGTGGTTTCGATGTTAGTGGCGTTGTGACCGGTTCAACAAGACATCCTAAATCTGGACGAAAATTTAATGGAAAAAACACAGACAAAGATCGGCATTTGTAGTTGCGCCGGTAGCGATGGCGGCGGTGGCTGCGGCGGCGGCAGTGGTGGCGGTGGGATCAGAAACGAGGATGCGATGCCGGTGGATAAATGTATCTCAACGGCATGGCCGGAGAGGCGCTGACAAATGGGCAGGCGCGCTGCGACGACGAGAGCGGCGAGGCCGGGGCGGTGGTGACGACGCGGCCGGCGCGGCGACACGAGCGTTGCTCCGATGATGATCCGATCCCCTTTCACCGCTTCCGATCCTAAGCGCGGCGAAGAGAGGCTCCCCCCTCTCCTCCTTGCTCTCGTCTCAGCAGCTCCTTACTCCTCAGCTCCGGTCTCCGCTCCTTCCTCACAAGCGCGTGCGAGCTCCCTCAGCAAGTGCGGCGACGAGAAGACGACGCAGTGACTTTTTGTTACCAGACGAGAAATAGCTCCAATTATCGGAGCCCAGTATTAGTCTCGGTTTGTAACACCAACCGGGACTAATAGCCAAATATCAGTCCCGGGTTGTAACACCAACCGGGCCTTTTGTGACAGGAGAAATGGCGCCAATTATCGGAGCCCAGTTTTAGTCCCGGTTGGTTATACCAACCGGGACTAGTACTCCCCATCTACCATCGGTGGCACGAATCGACCTATCGTTCCCGGCAGTCCTAAAAACTGGCCTTCTGTCTCGTTACCATTGAACCGGGACTGAAGTTAACCTCAGTCCCGGTTTGATGGTAACCTGGACTGATGTGCTAGGATGGAAGGGCCGTTCCGTGTGTATGCACTTCTACTTTTACGCATCTACTTTGACTACTTTACCTAGCCCAAGCCAGACTTCAAACTTACTTTATCTATTTAGCTCTTAAGCCTTTTTCTACCGACCGAACATGAAGAAGCTCGAGTGCTCGACCGAACATGAAGAAGCTCCCGGAAGATGTAAGCCATTACGGTAGGCAGGGATTAGGTTGACTGAAAGCGGGCAAGACTGAGCACCATCCGATCCGATGGCTATCAAGCTAATACCGTTCCGATGGAGAAAATGGTATACCATTTTACAGTATTCCATAAAATTATACGGCTACCCAACTCTGATTTTTTTTATATATATATTATACGGCGTCGGTGCGGTCTCCTTTGCAGTGGCATGCTCGTGCCGGATCTGGCGAGCAAATCCTCTGACGCTTTGTTCAGTACTCCTACGACTGACCTAAACATTCTTAACTGAGACCGACCAGTGATCGGTCGCTGACTCCGTTGCTGCTGATAGCCATGGGGAAAATCTGGCCATCATCTCTGAAGTCTGAAGATCTCAGCATGTTGCATCCACATTGGCTTTACGGCCCGTGCTCCCGTTCAGATTACACGTCAGGCTCAAGCTCGATCGCGTCAATTACTAGGGTTTCTTTTCGTGCTTAAGAGTCAAGGCTCCCCCTTGATACGACAGTACGAAAGGTATTAGCGTGTCCCTGTCAGGGTTATAAAAGAGAAGTAGCTGAGCTGCATGTCGGCACCAGGCTGCTTCGCCGTTTACTTTTACAGCGTCGCTGCACACGCTCTGTAAAGCGTCGTGGCCAGCGATCTTCCGTAGATACATGATACATCACCGTCGAATTGGATGGGAATTCGTCAGAATTCAAACTAAGCGATTAGAGAAAAGGTCATCTCAGGAAGAGCTAGCACTGTATTGCAAAACACAAATGTTTGCTAAAACTGGCCAGAATTGCTTGCACTCTGTAATCAGAGCCTGTCCAGGTGTAAGCTGTGTCTTTAGCATCCTACTAATCTTGGTTGTGTCATTAAGGGCAAGCCTATAATGCATTGACAATTGACGGTGCCAGGTCCGCAGGTTGTATATTTGCTCAATAGGATCCATCTAAATTTTCTCCTTTTCATATTTTTTAAAAAACAGAGTTTTGCACATACATGACACATCGCAGATTCACAGTCGAAATAGATGGAAATTCTATCCAATTCAAACAAGGAAGGATTGTATTGCAATTTAAAAATACAAATGTTCGCTGTAACTTGCCAGAATGCTTACATTCTGTAGTCAGAGGCTCCTCTTCCAGGTGTAAGCTCTGAGCATTTAGCATCCTACTAATTTTGGTTTTCATTACCCATTAAGGGCAAGCCACTAATGCGACAATTGAAAGTGCAAGCATGTATATTTACTTAACAGGCTCCAACCTTCACTAGGCTTTCTTCTTTTTACTTTTTAAAAATCAGTTTTTCACATGCAGAAATTTTCTAATTAAACAAAGAACAGGAGGGCTGCTAATCCTCTGACATTGGTCAATTCAAAGATCTCTGAGCCAAGCTGACCATCGCTCACCACTCTCCACTGCCGCCGACAATCTTCACAGCAGCGGCACGCGCTCAAGCCGCTGCTCTGGTCCCCGTGTCGAGGCCGTGTCACCGTGGTCGCACACGGCCGTGGTGGCGGTCGCCGACGGCGAGTTGCAGCTGTCAGCGTCGCGCGTTCCTAGGAAGAAGCCGGGGAACTCAATGCCATTGAGGCGCGAGAACGGTTTTCTGCACAGGGTTATGCTGGTTAATTACAATCCCACCATGACATGAAAAGATGATGCATCTCGGCATTACAATCTTGTTTTCAGAACCAAAAAAACTAGAAATTTCCTACCAAGAATCAAGCAGCTACTGAATCTCTGAAACCTAGGACAGTATGACCCTTCTCTTCTCTCCCTCCTTATTACAAACGAAACGAGAAATTGTTTACTGTCGCCATTCCGACAAAAGAACCAGCTCCTATGACTAAAAATTGAATCTTCCTGCTACGATCTTTTCTTCTTCCCTGCGCAGATTTGAGCGAGAAATTGGACTGGTTTGACACCCTGATCCCTTCTCCCTTCTCCCTAGAGGAAGGCGCTGGCGGCGGAGCGGCGGTGGAGGAGGTTGTGGGCGACGGCGTCGCGCGCCTTTACGGCGGCGTTGGAGCGCAAGGGGTTGTCGGCGACCACGTCGTCGTCGAAGAGCTCGAAGCCGCCGGCGGCCTCCGGGTCGACGGTCTCGCCGGCGCGCTCGCAGATGTTGTGCAGGACGCAGCAGGCGCCGAGCACGACGGGGAGGTCCTGGAGCTTCACCTCGGTGCGCTTCTGGAGGCAACCCCATCGCGCCTTGAGGCGCTGGAAGGCGTCGCGGGCGGCGGCGCGCACGGCCGCCGCCTTCTCGTTGAAGAGGTGCTGCGCCCAGGTGAGGTTGTGGTGGGTGTAGGGCACCAGGAGCCAGTCGGTGAGCGGGTAGCTGGCGCCGCCGATGAGCCACTGGCCGTGGAGGAGGCCGGCGGCGCCGCGCTGGGCGTAGAGCGCCGATTTGTCGAGCACGTCGGCATCGGCCATGGATCCCGGCCAGCCGATGCAGACGTCGGTGAAGGCGCCGTCGGCGTCGACGACGCCCTGGACGGTGATGGAGTAGGAGGTCTTCTGGTTGCGCTCCGTGTGGCGGCGGTTGTAGTAGGCGGCGACGTTGGCCTTGGGCGCGATGATGGGGATGTGGGTGGTGTAGACGGCGCCGACCACGCCGGGGATGCCCGCGGCCGCCTCGAACTTGACGGCGACGGCGGCCGCCTCCGCTGGCGAGTCGGGCCACTGCACGGCTTTGGGCATGAGCACGGTCTTGATGGCGGCGCAGACCTCGAGCACGAGCTTGTGGCAGGTGGAGATGCCGAGGCCGAAGCGCTTGGACACGAGCCGGAGCGGCTCGCCGGTGGCGAGACGCCAGATGCAGACGGCAACGCGCTGCCGCACGGGGATGGCGGCGCGCAGCATGGTGTCTTCCTTGGCCACGGCGGCGCCCAGCTCCTCGCACACGGCCTCGAACGTCGCCCGCGACATGCGGAACGCGCGCTTGAACTCCGCCTCCGGGTACTCCGGGCTGCTCACCCGGTCCCACCACTCCCTGTCCCTCTCCTTCACCCACAGCCGCCGCCCGCCGCCGCCCCTCGCCGCCGCCGCCGACGACTGCTCGTGCTCGTGCTCCCCCTCGTTGCTCCCGCTGCTATTCTCCCTCGAGCTCGTCGGCGACCGCTGCCTCTTCACCGACAACGACGACCCCCACCTCCCACTCCTCCGCCGCCCTCTTCCCCAGATTCCCCATCCCCCCCTGCGCCGCCTCAACCCCCGCCGCCGCCGCCGCCGCCCCCTCGTTGCTCAAACTCGCAAACAAATACGACAGGTCCTCGCCGGCGGGGAGGTCAAACATGGAGTAGAACGGCGCCTCCGTGTACGAGGTGCTCATCGATCTAGCCGCACCAAGATCGATCTAAGCGAAGGCAGAGGCTACTAGGAAGGCCGGAATTGCGTGGCGAGTTAGTGAGTTACTGAGTTGCGGTGTGCCTGGAGGAGGAAGGAGGCGAAGGGAGGGGGGAATATATAGGTACCGGGGCAACGCGGTGCCGCGGGGAAAGGAAGGCATGAGGCAACCGCGGCTCACGCGGCTGCGGAGAACGGCGAAAGCGAGTAGCCCCAAAGCCGAGTGATGACGGGGCAGCGACGCCCACGCGACGCGAGCTTCTAGTCGTATAGTAGTGCCATGCGGGTATGCGTGCGCCCCTGCGCGTCGCTGTCCGCGCGCCCCGTGTTTTTCCGTCGGTTTCGTGGGCTCGCCGCAGCGTCAGCGTGTGGTGGTGTGCCGCAGCGTCAGCGTGTGGTGGTGTGCTGCCGCGTTGTGGATTGGGGATTTGGCGTTTTTTGTGGGGGGATTTGGCGTTGTGCGCACGGCCCGAGTGAGTGATACCGATAGGTGCTCTGCGTCGCGTTCGCTTCTCTTCTGTGCCGTTCTGCTACGCTGCGCTCTGTTCCGTACGGGTCGCGCTGGGGGCTACCTACGGCTGCGGTTGTTTATGGTCGAGCATCTGGGACATCCGCCGTGGCGTGCGTGCTGGCTGGTTCTGGCCGGTGTGCTGAGAATTAATTGAAGGTTGGAGAGGGGTTGACTGGCCGGTTTTTTTTTGGTTAGTATCAGCTCAGACTTTTGTTCACTAGTACAAAAAACTTTTTGTTACAAGTGACATGCTTGGGGCGGTGCAAGATGTTTCTGCACGCTGGAGTCATCTATATGTCAGTGGCTTCTTGCTGTTATACATTGAGTTGCAGATAAGTTGGTAAAGAAGCTTCGTGTGGTGCATTAATGAATACTCGGTGTTGCGTATGTATGATAGAATGATTGTTTCGTAGATGTATCTATTTTGTTTGACTCTTAAATGTATCCATGTTTGATCTTTCTAAGGTCATGCACAATGCGACGTGTACAAGTCGGACAAAGAGTGTGTTGCTGGAAATACTTGAGCACGTGCAAATCGTTTCTAAGCCTTCTGTATGTCGGTGGCTTTTGGCTATAGTAATTCATTGTGCTTTTAATATGTTATTACTAAAGAAGCTTTCTGTGTGTTGCCACAAGAAGCTTTGTGTGCGTTTATAGACATTCCGTGCTGCGCATGGATAGGGTACAATGGTTGTGACTGAAGTATATATGTTTTGTTAGACTCCGGAATATAAACATATTTGACCTATCTAAGGACATGCACAACGTGGCATTGAACCAACAGGACCTGAAAAACAAATTTGGTTCAATTTGGGTGTATGTGCAATGATTGAGTCGGTGCAAGTCATTTCTGCATGATGGAGTCGAAACGCTATATACACCGGCCTCTTCTAGCTATATAGTAATTCATCGTGTTGCGGATATATTAATGAAGAAGCTTCGTATGCATTTATGGACACTTGTGTGTTTCGTATTTAGGGTAATATGACTATAATATAATGCATTTTTTCTTTGTAAAATTGTTTTTCTTTTGTTTCACCTCATAGTTTCGAACTGTATCCATATTTAGTATCTCTACAACGTAAAATTAGGGAGTGGTAAATGATGGTGGACGGTGGACATTGTGTTTTTGCATTTTAGCCCTCCTAATTTTGTGATTGTTGTGTTCAAGCATTCTCTTCTTTTCAATAGACCCATTTTTTATGTTTTAGCCATTTCGCTTACCCCGTCTTGTGTTTTAACATGTAAATCTTTTTGTTCAACGCGCATCTATTTAAAACTTACACCCCTCTTTTTTTTTTAGGTTCTATATTTCTCCTAGAGATAGCTAGATGCATTGGACTAGTTTGCGTAGATGCATAATGCTTGAGTTAGTGCAAGGGCCCTCAGGAAAAAAATACCATCCCACCCCCTCCAATGCTTCCTTCTCCTTGTTTTTCCCAGCTTTTCCTTCTCTTTCCTTCTTTTCCATATCTTGACAGCGACGACTTATAATTGTTCTCTCAGCATCAACAAGTCGCACATGGTCCACACATATTAGACACGAATCGAGCTTTAAGCGGCATTGATGAGCTCATCTCAAACTGCACGTGATGAAATTTAGGGGAATGAAAAAAAAATGGTGGAGAAGAGGCACAAGCCACCAAGGGGAGGGAGGCTTAGGTAATTGCTTCACTCACTTACCAGATGCTGCTTCTCCCCAGGCTCCATTTGCACTATTGTTTCCCTAGTGCCAACTATGGTATCATCTCCACACCCACCAGCCTTTTCTAGAGTATTATTTATTAATTTTACTCCTCTAATTTTGAATAGTGAGATGACTTTTGATGATCTTCAAGAGTATTTGATCGGTATTTTTTTGACATACATTTATAAAACATTGTAAAATTATATTTTGTATAAGTATTTCATCTACAAATTAATATATATGTATCATTTTAAGACGATGAATGGAAGTGTATATAAAAATATTAATCGGTCGAAGATCATGGCACTTGATTAGTTGACGTCAACATGACCAATTATTTGAGAAGTCCCTCCTGAAAATTGGAAACAGAGGTAGTATGATGCACGTCTTTTTGCCAAAAAAAAGAGAAATCTAACTTTTGGTAAAATGTTTTTCTCTTTATTTGATATTGTTTAGAGATGGAGCGATTTAGTCATACATTTTTTTTTGGAGAGTAGTCATATCATACATTTCAAATGCACAGTACGTACAATGTCTCGGATTAGTCCAGAGTCGCAATATCCATGTCTTTCAACTAGAGTATGTGGAATGCAAGTTGTCCATTGAAGAACAACATAAATGACTCCCAAGATTAGGAGGAATTTCTTGTTGTCATAATTAATTGTTTTGCCAGTATAAATATATATCTGATCTTGAACGGTAGGAATACTTATTTTTATCCCTAACACATATGCTTTTTTCAAACGTGATTATCTTCTCAGACCAAATAAGCAACACATAATTTCTCAATTAGTGGTTGATCTTATCACCACAATAGAACAGTTAACCATATATTCCAAATACGTAATTAGTATAACACATCCATAAAAGAATGACATATATGTAGCATCCATAAAAGAATGGCACATATATCTTTTCTCAAATAGTATAGTCTAGATTTGGCTCCTTTCTTCCGAAATGGTAACCCGGCCAGGGCTATTAATATGCTAGCCATGAAACATTAAATTTTGGTTTCTCATGCAAAGCGCCATATATAGCCATACAAGATAAAACTTTGGCAACTTCTTAATGTCCAGTAGCGATTGACCTCATCCGTAGCCATACATGATAAACTGAGCAACTTTAAAAATTTCCATTAGAGAGTGATCTAACCTGGAATTAGACATATCTTGTGGATATTGGCTGAGTGCTCATGATTTGCTAAGAATCAAAATAATATTAAATAATGTTTTATAGCGTTGTGATTAATAATATGTTTGATTAGCGGGTTCAAAACACTGTTCATTTGACTGTTTTAATAATATGGAGATGCATATTTTAGGGGATGAAGTGTAAATCGTAAAGAAACCACGGAAAACAAATAAATCATTATGGAGGATAAGATTATAGAGGAGCTGTTCGGAAGGCACCCCCAACATGTGACTATTTTTGCTGGGAGTGGTATTGAAACCTTCCTATAATGTAAATACCGTAAAAAAGGAATGTAAAATCAAATCAATATAAATCATTCTAGCTAATGAAAAAACTTTCTTAAATACAATGCAGTAAAACTAGAAAGCAGTGTAAACAAATAAAAAGGGTGTGCTTTAGGGCTTGTTTGGATGGGAGCAGGTCGGAGCTGCCTAGCCCAGGCAGCGCTCCTAGGCGTCCGATTTCGGTCGCCTGGGGCTGTGATCGTTGCCTGGCCGGCAAACTGCCTGGCAGGGCTCGATCCAAACACACCCTTAATATATGGTCGTTGGACAAACGAGAGAGACTAGTATAGATTAAAAGTTGCTCCATCTGATTCGCTATATCTGTCCACTTTCACTATTGCACACAAATTAAAAAGGCACCAACCTCTAATTAATGAATTTGATTGGTTATATGCATGAATTTGATTAGCTACTTGCATTTAATAATTATTTTAAAAACAATAGATTGACTGGGTTTACCATTTTAATGGATTATAAAACATTCTTGATTATCCCAATGGACAAACAATTTAAAATTGATATACTAAGACCATGAACAAATATAACAAAGCGAAGAGAGTATCTATCACAAGGTTGTAACGGTGCATATTAGAGAGAATTTCCTATAA
Organism: Raddia guianensis; assembly: GCA_036346415.1. NCBI lineage: Eukaryota > Viridiplantae > Streptophyta > Magnoliopsida > Poales > Poaceae > Raddia > Raddia guianensis. The sequence goes on from CM070534.1 coordinate 36,486,405, forward strand.
ACCACTGAAAAAGTCTTAAATTCCTTATATGCCATTGAAAATTCTCTCTACCCTTACATGCCATCGGTTTAAGTTTTTTCTTACCTCGCTGCCACATAAGCGGTAAAGAATATACCGAAATTACAAAATGACCATTATGCCTCTGCCTTTTTAATACGTTACAAAATAGAAATTTTAAATAGTATAAAATTCAGAAAATATGAGAAAATTTTCTATAGATTCATAAAATTATGTATAGCCAGATTTGAAAGTAAAAATTAAAACTTTATGGATGCAATTTTATTTAAAAATTAATCAAACCTACCATGCCTCATGAAAAATGAGAACAAAAGCTGAAAATACCAAATGTTACAAATATTTGATTAGCAAGTAGAGTATGATTTTACATGAATTTATAAGTTTGAATTTCTCAATTTGGAGGTAAAATGAAGGAGATATGATTTTGAAAGTTTTAAACTGAAGGGGCATTTTAGACATCAATGAATTTTCAAAACAGCTAAAACTAATGGACTTATCGACAGTGGCACTAAGGAAAGAAAAAACTTGAACCAATGACATATAAGGGAAGATATAATTTTGAGTAGCCGACGGATAGGAAATATATACTTTTTCAATAGCATACAGGGAATTATTTCTGGATATTATACGCTCAACCGGCGAAACACATCCCACGGAACCGAAATTTTTTTTCTTCTCAGTTTTGGTGCGTGCCGTGATGCACAATGATTAATTCCGGAGAGGTTACTTCTTCAGAAAAAAAATTCAGGAGAGGTTAGCATAAGCCATAGCTCTCACTCCCAGCCTCTCGATCAGAGGAGCCACACGGCGCGTCGTATAGGTACGTCGAATTGACCCGATGCTTAACGACGGAAGGAAGGAAGCAGGCAGGTGCGTGCGACCGGGCGCGGCGGCGTGCGTGACGTGTGGGCGTGACGAGGGGCGTGATGAGGAGAGAGGTGATTGCGTCGCGTGCGGCACGAGCGGGGGGGACAGGATGTACACGCGTCAGGGCAGTCTCTCCTGGGCCCAGGGCGCGGTGGGCCGGTGGCTGCATCTGCACCTGCATGCTCTTCTTGGTGGCCGTCCCCATCTCCGCTCCGCCACGGCCCGCTCTGCTGGAGCGAGCGCCCGTGACTGTCGCGGTCGGAGCACAGCCGCAGCCCACAGGCGCTTCGGAGAACGAAGATATTAGTGATCAGACTGTGGCCATGTCTAGAGAATCAACGGCCAGAGAGCAGACTCTCGTCTGTCTCACCAGTTTATCGTAGAAATCATTTTTTTTTTCTTCACGAGTTTAACGGTTGGAGGTGATCAACACACAAGACACACGAAGACGATTGATTCAGACCCTCCTTTGAGAAAGTAACAGCCTTGCATCCAATGTTTTCTTTCCTACATTGAAAATGAGTACAAGGGAAGATCTCGACTCGAGCCCTAAAGGTGACGTCAAGATTGAGACTGTACTATGTGTTTATCCTAGCTAGATGAGAAGAGAACTTGTCGGATATTGCGATTGTAGGGGTGCATAATGGATCAGATGTAATGTGTGATTGTGGGATTGTATGGGTTGACAAGTCATTGTATTACAAGGAGCAATTCTTGGGGTATGTATAGTGTCTATGTGTCATCTAACAGACTCTAGGTCGGTGTGATTCTTGTCGAATACGTCTCAAACTTGATATCCAAGATGGCTTGGTCATTCAATATCAGAGTAGCTTTGCCTTGGGCCACACAAAGAACTCAGGGACAGTCTCGTACCCTGCATAAAAACTTTATAGATTACGGAGACTAGAAAACATCACACAACCATTTTATAATATTTACCATATCCAAGGCTCGTAAGGCCCCAGACGTGCCGGACCTTACAAAGGGTGGCGCTCCGGTTAAAGATAACTAATTAAGGACTCCTAAGCCCACAAGCCATGGATGGCTTGGGCAAAGTTGAATAAAGCCTAACCACCACCAAGCTAGGTGATTCGGTCTTCCTAGGCATGGGCCTAAGGCAACACCTTGGGCCCACAAGGTGAGTCGGATGACGTCGGCAAAGCGTAATCCTATCTCCAACAAAACTGTTGCGACATTCGAATAAAAAGCACAAACGTTGAAAGCAATTACTTCAACATTTGAATTAGAGCACTGAAACGTATGAAAACACTGAAACATTCGAAAACACTGAAACATTCAAAAGTAGTTGTTGCAACATTTAAATTAGAGCACTCAAACATTTGGACGAATGCATTGAAACATTGAAAAGTTGTTACTACAACGTTTGAATTGGAACACTAAAACATTGAAAAGTAGTGGTTGCAATATTCAATATTAGTTTGTAGACAAGATGTTTCAAAAGAAAATTGTGGTGTTAAATTTTGGTGGTTTTTGGTCGTGACTAAAAAAACGTAGTGTGTTAGGGCTTGTTTGGATGCAGGCCTGGGCTAGTTGCCTGGTATATTTGCCTGCCTGGAAGGTGCCTGTCATCAGATGCAAAGTTGCCTGGTCAGGCAAAGAAAGAGACTGCTCATTGTTTGGTTGATGCCCTGGATATCAGCCTGAGCGGATATAAGCACCAGGCAGCGTTTGGTTCATTAGGCTGCCTGAGGAGGGGAAAAGGTAATCACGGTCATTATAGCCAGGCAACTTCGCCGCGAGGCCCAGGCGACCGATTTCCTATGCCCGCTCCCTAAGAATCGACACAGTAAGCCCGCCAGCAAAAAGCCTGTATCCAACCAAACGATGTCCAGGCAACATCCAGGCAGGTAACCAGTCCAGGCAATTTGGGTGAGGGCTGCATCCAAACAAGCCCTTAGAGCGTAAGAAATCAATTTGCATTGTATTGTAGCAATTTTTTCCTATTCTATTTTTTTTTTATCTAGACTAGCAAGCACCATGCTATTGTTATTTAGAAGACTACTACCTATGCCCTACACAACCCAAGTTGATTATCTACATGGCTCATCGCCCGATGGTCAAAGTATCTGCCAACGTCATTGTCATCGTGGTTGGCCGCCTCCTCACCTTCCTATGGGGTTGAGGGACGTGTCCCATTGTTGGAAATCCATTGGCTCCCTCCTCCGCTAATGTCTCACAGTGGACTCCTCCTCCTTCTTTAGCTCCTCGTCGGCGAGACCACACACCAAAGAATCAGAGGACGGATCAGGCGGTGATGTGGCCTTTGCTTGGGCATCATCTCGTCATGGGCTCCTCGTCGGTGGGTTCTTCCTCCTGGCTGGCTGACCCTTCCTCTTTGGTCTTGGCTCCTTATTGTGGGGCTCCTTATCGATGCAAGGACTGGTCTAGTGACAAGACAGGTGGAGAGGGACACAACAACGAAAGAAGGCAATTGGCCTTAGAGATTGCACGAGGTAGAAATGAGGCAAAAAACAGGATCCGAGAGGCCAAAGAGAAAGAACGCAGATGGGGTGTGTGATGGTCGATAGGAAAAGATTTTACAAATCTCATATGAGAAAATTTGTCCAACGAAGAACCGGCACATGTAACTTTATCTATTCTGGTTCTAATCAAGTTGGTGCAAATATATAAATAAATATGATATGTTTTTGTTTATTTGACTAAATTAGAAACTCTATTCACTATTCATCCACTATCCATGTTCTTTTTTACTATTTTTTTATTTTGCTTTCTTATATTTTATTCGCTACCGCGCATATTTAGTTTATAATCTTGTTGGTCTAGGACTAGGGGACTACCATCGGACATGCCCAGCGTCGATCACGAGGATGTTCTTCCGTGCACGAATACGGAGGGGAAGGGGACCCCTCCCCAATCACCCCATCAATTAAGCAGTCACCCCGTACGTAGGAGCAGTCCGAACGTATCTGGGCGCATATGCACTAAATCGAAACGGCCGCGCAGGACGGGTGGCCGGTGCAGCTAGCCGCGAGGTCCAACTCAACATACAGACCCCGACACCCCGTACAGAAAAAATCAACGCAGCCCGGCGGCACTGTTGAATGAATCCACTCGCCGTTAATTCCTGACAAGCCAACAAACGACAGTATAGCCAGCGACACCACGTACGCACCGACCTGCACGGGCGCACGGACGCACTGTCTAGTTGCAGCAGCTAGCGTACGTGTGAACAATATCACAATATCTCTCCAGTTCCTTCGCGGTGCGGCGGCATGCAGATGCAGGCAGCACCACGGCCTGCACCAGTAGACAGTGTGGCCGCCCGTCGTTGTGCCCCTGGACTCACGGGTCGTGGGTCGTGAGCTACAGGCGTGACGGGTCGCATCGCCGCGCGGAGGGCGACGTGTGCGGTTAAGCAGCGGGACGGCGCGAGCGGAGCGCGGTGGGTTGGGCTCGTTTTTCATCGATCCCTTCACGGCGAGTCCGATAGGCTGCTCGCTTTTCTCGTCGTTTTTTTTTCTTCTTCCGTTGGTCAGAGACTCAGAGCTGCGCCGTGTCGGCGACGTGGGAGCGGCGTGTGTGTAATATCCGGCTGGGCCTTTGGCCCAAGCCAAACCTAAGCCCACTTGTCTCCTCTAGATAACGAGAAAAAAGAGAGATCGGGGAGATCAATCTCCTCTAATCGATCCCTTCAGCTGCCGCCTAGGGTTCGCTTCACCGTCGCCTTCGCCGTTGCTCGTGCCTCGTCGTCTCCGTCGGCCGCAGAGAGCACGCTCGCGTGAAGTCGCTTCCGGCTGCCGTTCTCGCTGTGTTGGATTGCCGCCGGCTGCTCCCTGCTCTTGCCTTGGATCGATGTCACCTCGGCTGCTGCAACTTCGCTTTTTGCATGGTGCTTTGGTGCTGTTAGTCGATGCCCTGCATTTGCATGCACGGCTGCTATTAGCTAGCTGCAAAGATTGCATGCATGTCTCCTGCCGCTGCTACTAGTAGTTATGGCCTAGTCCAGAGGAAGAAAATAGAGAAAGAAGAGGGAGGAAAAGAGAAGGAAAAAGAGAGGAATAGAAGTGAAGGAAGGACTAATTTTGTGCTTGTGCTTTGAGATCTTCACCTATTCTCTTAGGTAACGAAATTATTCATGCACTCTTATGGTTTCTTTTCCCTGTTAGATGCTAGTTTTACGGTATAGTGTGAAATTCTAATAAATCATTTATGTGTATGCAGTAGGTTAAATAGTGATTTTGAGATAGCTATGCCATCAACTGAAACTCCGATCTTATGATGGAAGTTATAGGCCCTAGTTTTAGCTTTCATGGGAGTACCATAACATAAACATCGGGTAAGCTTATTAGAGTTTATGTTAATTATACTCCTGTTGTCCAACTAGTTACTTAATCGGTTTTTAAAATGGACATTGGTTATACCAAGGGTTGATTATAAACTAGATGGCCGTAGTTTAGTTCTAGATGTTTTTATGTTACCTATATGTTAAGAATGAGGATTTTCGTTGTACGGAACTTTCCGCCGATGTTGATAGCATCTTCACCTCGAGCCACTCCATCGGTAAAAGGCAAGTATATGATGTGATGTGTGTGAACATGACTGGTTGAATGCTATAATGTGTGAATCATTATATTTAATTCATTGTCAAATTATGATGAACTGACGAGTTGAATGGTAAAGTGGGCCTCCTCTTTACTTACATGCATATGCATCCTAGGCATTAGGTTTGCATGAAAAAGGATGATGGCATGAAGCCCTACCTCGGTAGGCACCCCCCACGGGATGATGGGGTAGACCTGCTTCGGCGGTCAATCTCCACGGGATGGAGTGTAGGGTGTGACACCGACGGGTGTACACTCAGCGGTACCGGTATACGCTTATGAGATATGAGCACACTGCATTGCATTGATGAACACACTGCATTGCATTGATGAGTATGGTTATGATTGAAAAGTTGTTCTGTTTCTATGGATTTCATGTAAACATGTTCTATGCCATCACTATTATGTACTTGCTGAGTTTTCGACTCACACTCTAAAGTTGGCATACATCGGGAAGGGAGTAGTTTCACGTGTTGAGCACTTCACTTTTGATCACATTAAAGAAAAATCCATGGTAAACTAGTTGCGATGAAAGTAACTTGGTTAGATTTTATTGTGGTGTCTTGAATAGTAAAACTGAATTTATGATTGTTTATGCTCAGTATGATTGAAGCATGTAATTTAATCACTGGTTTGTAATGTAAGAATTTGGACGCCGCTTCACTAAGGTAAGAGATGCTGAGGTTATAGTTTGGATTAATGGCTCCAAATCCTGTTTAAAAGCCTGTTGTTGGATTAGTTATGATAAACATTGTTGCCGTATATACTGCATGTGTTTGGATGTAGCATTTTTCAGAGGAAATGCGGTTGAAATTTCGAATAGTATGTTTTTGTTGGTGGCATTCCGGGCTCGAGGTTGAGCCAGGGTGTTACAGTGTGGGTGCGTGGTGACGTGGGAGCGGCGTCACATGGCGGGAGCGCGGTGAAATACATACAGGCGACGGAGCGTCCCATCCAGGCTGCTGTTAGGAAACAAAAAAAATTTAAAAAAAACTATACCGTGTCTTTTTCTTCCTCCTTCTTTCTCTTCCTCCCCCACGTCGTCGCCATCTTCGTAGTCACCACCGATCTCTCGGATCCGAATTCAGGGGAGGATCGAGGGGTTTCCCTGTGTTCGACGGGCTTAGAGGGATGCTGGGGAGGCGATGACCCGGTTGTAGGGATGGAATCGTGAGAAGCGGCACGGCGAGGTGACGAGGACGCTGTTGACTACAGGTGGTGGAGAAGGTGCTCGAAGTAATCTGGAGAGGAGGGCGGAAGCAGTGGACGATGCGATGGTGGTGACTGAGGAAGCGTGACGCGGAGGCACAGAGGTTGGAGGAGGAAGGCGCTATGTTGTTCAGTTTGACCGAACGGTATGCATGCACTAGCTGCTTAAAAGGAATTAACAGGCTAGCACGTACGATGAAGTTTTCATTGGAAGGTGATTCGGACAACCCGGCGGTCTCTACGCTCCGTTCGGTTGTGAGTAAGTGGTGGATCAAGAATTTGAAGAGAAACTAAATTTTTTCTAGCATATCTTATTTGACTTATTTACTTATTGGATTTATCTCATGACTTCGAGAGCTTTTCTAAGTAGTCTGCCCCTTTTAATGTCTTATTTTAGAGTGCTTTTGGATGTGCCTCCAAGATTGGAAAAAACGAATTATTTATATAAGATATAATGTACATAACAGAGCCTAAGTTAGGCATGTTTGCTTTGTATCCTGCACCAGCCACAGCTATAAACAATGAATCTTAGCTCTATATCCCTGGTTTCTTCACATTCCAGACGAGCACCAAATAGCCCTAATTTTTCTGTTGTGTATTGACTCCACAGTACTCCACAAAAATCTGTTTTGAAAATAAAACACGTTTTAGGTGCTCCCATCTCTGTTTTCTCTAGAGAGCCATTATTCTATACAGACCCCAGCTCACTCTAGAGTTTTTCATCTAAGGTAGCTCTATCACAACAAAGCATCCTCCTGGAGCCGTGGGTTGGCATACTGCCTCTTCCATATCCGATAAATCATCTCGTTTTCAGATAGCTACTAGCATCCATCTTGAAGATGAGGTATCTACTTCCTTCTGGCAAGACAACTAGTTGCAGGGCATGTCACCAAGGATATTGCACTCGGGCATGCTAACCGTAAAAAATGTTTCTTTCTAAATGGTCATCTTTAGGGGAGCATAATTAATGACTATGCCAATGGGTAGCGCCTGTATAAGGAGGAAGAGCAGGATGATATATTTGAAGTTGAAATGGTGGCAATGTATTTCTTTACCAATTATGGGTGGGAATTAAGAAATTTAAGTAACATTGACCCCTTCATTATCGGGGGCTTATTTTTTATTGTTCTATTTGTGCATGGTATCTATCGAAAGGTGTAAAGGCGGGATACTATCCATTGTAAAAAAAAACTAACCAAGAAAAAACAGCATGTAAAATCTCATGGAATGTTTGCGTAGAAAAAAAAAAGGTTGTACATGTTCGGTCGTGGCATGCATTTAGAACAGCTCAATTACACATATAGGCCTACATGGGCCACCAGACCTTTTCGTCGTTCACAAATGCACAATATCACACGGGCTCTTCGTTCCAGAGACCGCATTCGCCCTTTCGCCGATAAGTTTCAGGCCAACGCTGGTTGGTCCATCAAAGCCACATCCAATGGGCCTCTTGGGCCAGAAGAACGTAGCAGTGTCGCCTAACTTTTTTTTTTCCCCCGGGCACAAGTCGCCTCGCACTCTGCAAACAAGATTTCTTCCTCTTCCCCGCTTTTGTTCTCTCCTCTCTTTTTTTTTTTTTTTTTGCTTTGACCCACTTTTGTATCCCATCCGCCCGGTAAGCATGCTATTTGTGGCAGGGATAACAAAACCGCGGTGCTTCTCCGAACCGCGAGTGGCGCGGAGCCGGTTAACCGCGGTTTACCGGCGGTTCCGTACGGTTTTTGCCCTAAATTCAAAACCACGGCTTCGGTTTTGATCGCGGTTAGTCATGTTTTTGGCGATTAACGGCGGTTTTCATGATTAACCGCGGTTTCTGCATTTAAAAATTTTTCAAAATCAATGAAAATGACTAAAATTCATTAAAATACACATTAAAATTTGAATTTTAAATTTTATTTAAGCCAAAATGCTTAGAATGATTAATAGTATTTTTAGGAATTTTATGTATATTTTACATTCAAAATTTATTTAAACGAATTTTAACCAAACCCCTAAACCCTAAACCGCCGGTTTACCGAGCCGGGCCCCCGCGGAGGCGCGGTTAGCCGCGGTTAACCGGCGGTTTTTGAAACCCTGATTTGTGGTCAATCCGGACCGTCGTCTTTCACGTACCACCCATTGATCCAACGGCCGGTTTACAGCCTGCAGGTAGCCAGGCAGGCATTCAGGCAAAACAGCTTGGGAGCACACATTGCCACTTCGCCGGTATAAGGAGCATATCATACATGGAGTATAATTTAACACGTCGGATGGGGTGGGTTGGAATCTAGAGGAGGCCAGTTCGGAGATCTGGCAAACGGGCATAAAAAAAGGGCGGCTTTGTCGTGCCGTAGCCTGGCATCTGAGCTGGGCGCGCATGCAGCTGCAGAGGTGAGAATACGGATCCCATCCTCCCTCGCCGATGCGATGCATACATATTCCCCCCCTTGCCCGCCTGTTAACACCAGCCTGGACGCGCGATTATTTTTCTGCCGCGCGCGCAAGCCCCGCTGCTCCGCCGCGCCCCAACACCCTCACCTGCGCACCCGGCGGCGAGATGGATGATAGCATCGTATGCCATTTCATGCAGGCATGCATGCCACCGTCGAGTGGCCGCTTGCCATTAAAAAGCGTGAAGACTTCCCATATGCCACCGTAGAGTTAGAATTCTCGCCGTTATGTCATTACATAATTTTTGAGACCTACATGTCCATGCTTCCTTGGTTAATTTCCAGTTTCGTTTTTTTCTTATTTTTCCTCCTATTTCTAGTGCTTTCTCTCCTCCTCGCTCCTCAAGCTCCCTCTACATGCATCCGCTTGCCACGTATCTCCTTTGCAAGCTTCACCAACCGTGTGCACTCCTTTTCCTCCTCTTTGCAGTGATCGTCGCTCAAGGCCTCTCCACCGAATCTAGATTTGGAGGTGGCTAGCTGAGCTCGGAGATCACAACCGACAACCTCCTTCCTCGATCTACGACGGCTGCAGCCCAAAACCTTCTTCGTCTTGCCATGGTCACCACCTAGGTCTTCTTTCTCGTTGAATCCAGCTGAGGGGCCGGGTGGGTTGTGACATATGAGCTCGCCAGATATGGCCCAAGCTCCCTCCACTCCCCTCGTACCCAACATCGAACAATCTTAAGAGCTTATCTGCGGAGCGACGACAACAGCCATGACTCATGGCATGTGGAGGATGTGGCAACCTAGGGTGGAGCTCGGCTAGGTGAGACGGCCGCCATCAACAAGTGTTGCTTGGACTAATTAGTCCATGCATATAGATATGTCGATGGTGGGACCGGAGCGCAACAAGGGAAGGAGCTTTCCAGAGCTGACATGAAATAATGGAGGAAGAAGGAGTAGGGATATTTAGGTCCAAAATTGTTCATAGTGACATATTAATTAATTAAAAGTTTTTAAAAAACTTTATAGTGTCATGAAGGCGATCTTTAGTTTTATAATAGCGTATGTGTGAAATGTCCACTTTTATAGTGGAATGTATTAACCCTAATCTTAACTAGCCAAGTGTTCGTTCTTCATTTGAAGTAGAACAAATATGCATCACTTTCACCTTTTTCATATTAGATTTGCTTCACATTTAGCCTTTCACGTTCAACAACATTGTGCTTCACACCATTAGCTCTGTCATCTCAGTTTCACTTTCATGTTTGACTGCATCTTCCTTTCGTACCCTCCAATCTGTATATTTTACGCTCATAAAAAATTCCAAATGGTATAATGCACTTAAATAAATAAGCTAGATAGAGACGATTCAATATAACTTGAGGTCATGAAAACTTATTCCAATACAACTCATTAAAATAATAAATCAAGCTATATAAATAAAAAGTACTCTTGCTATGTTTGATCATTGGATCAAGGATGAAGAGTGGAGATGCATGATACAACATTGATCACCGCTGTTGATAATCCGATGTTTTTACAATAAAGATAAATTGATAATCTTAAAAAGGATCTCCACGTCCCCTTCTCTAAATAACTATTCGTTTTTTATATTTTCATCCTTTCTAACAAAGTCTTTATATCAAAAAAATATAGAAATGAGAGACAATCTTTAAATATGGAGTTTGAAAAAAAGAATATCTAAATTTAAATACCGACACGTACAAAAAAAAAAAACACTGCTAAAGTGATACAGGGGGTGAGAGGCCGAGAGCTTCCGAAAATGAAAAAGATTTTTTTCAAGGACCCTGCTGCCCATGCTATTATTTGCTAAACAAATCATCAGCGTGATGAACGAAAATAGCGAGAGAGAAATAAAGCAGCCGGACTAGTAACTAGTGAGTAGCTAGGTCGAGGAGTCCTGCGGAGCAGCGAGTGTGGTGATTGGACGGAGCGATGCGCCCCCCCAGCTCCGTGTTGCGAAGACAACACCGCATCGGATTCGCCCAGGGCTGCGTGCGGCGCGACGTGGCGCGCGGACCGTTACATCGCAGAGAACAACACGAGGGGTCGATGGATCGCCGCACGCGCGCGAGAGGGAGCGAGCCGGTCCGGTCGTCGCCGGCCGGCGACCGGGACGTTTCCTTGTACACATGCCCTATATATTCAAGCATTCCTCCCACAGTATGGAAATAGAATCCGAACGAAAATAGTACTACTAGCTAGTAGTAGCTAGCTGGGGATCTCTTCGTGGACCCGTTTAGTTCGGGAGCGGACTGACCTTGACACTGACAGGCTGGCTAGCTGAGGCTGTACATGTGTGTGCACACACGACGACAAAGCTAGCTAGCGTCTGGGTGTGCGGCCCGGTCTCTGGCTGGCCCGGGCTAGCTCGTGCGATTCAGGTCAACCTAAATGTAGTACGGGTCTCGGGCGCCCACCGAGGCTCGTAGGCGTAGCTGCCTCGCTGAACACTGACCGGCGACACGACCATTCGCCGCGCGCCTCGGTTGAGTCGGTTCTCACCGGACCTGCACGCGCCGCCACGTGAACCGCGCCGACCGGACTCCGATTTGACCCACTAGCTAGCCCCGGGCCGTGAGCACCATAGCAGCGCAGGTTCGCTATGGTCGATGGAGTTTAGGTTTGGATTCGGGGGAGAGAGTTCACATGTAAATCCTAAATTTAAAGGGAGACAAGGAAGGTGTCCGTTTAACGGTGGGAGATCGTCTATGTAGGGTTTTAAGCTGGAGGTGACACTATTGGACCCACGCGAGGCCTCGGCCTAGAACAGTCTCTTGGATGTACGCATGGTGCTTCGGTCTGGAGCGGTCTCTGGGACGCATGGCGTTTCGGAAAGGACTACGTGCAAGGCTTCGGTCTGGATGCGATCTTCGGGACGCATTTCGCAAACATATAGGTCGTCTTCAGCATGAAATCTTTTAGAGTATCCTTTTTACTTAGAAGATGGACTCATGGCTAGCCTCTAAAGCTTACAAGTTGTTTCTTTGTGGTGATTAGAGGCAAGTACAATCTCTAAGATGGGACTCACCAATATAATCACTATAATAAAAATTATCATCTAACTTAAAAACCTTACATGTAAATAATGATGGATTATCTCAAACATGCGAGACAAACTTAGAGGCTGCCGTACAGGTCCTCGCAGTCACCAATGCAACATGGCTCACCTGTGGATGAAACCAATTGGAACCGTAAGGCCTTCCATTATTAATGTATATAATTATTCACTATAATCCATAATAACGGTGCGAGCATTTACAAGGAAAATTGATTTACAAGGAGAATCGGATCTTTTGTTTGCGTGGAAGTAGAGACCATACATCATTGATGCTTGTAAAGAGGACGTAGATGTACCATTATTAATCTACACATTCACGACCATTCATCATAAGATCATGATAGCATCATCCGCAGCCAAAGGTCATAATAGTTCACTCCACTCAGAGGAAAAACTAATCCCGTTTCCCGCTGACAATGCATGTGCAGGGAACAAGACAAGGAAAACGAATTTAATACTACCTTATATGGCGTTTTATCCATGTAAAACGAACTCCATAGTAAAAACCATTGTTCTGTAAAGGCGAATAATCCCGATTAATCCCTGGCTAATTTCCTCCATGTAGTCGCGACATGACAGGAGATCACACGACGTAAGTAACCAGCAAATACAAAATAAAAAAGGGGAAAAATAGAAGGAAATTTAAAAACCATAGCTGTTCCCATGCTCCCCTGTCTGGCTGTCTCCAGCGGCGACTGAGGTAACCCTCCGCCATTAGCTTAAACACCCCGCTAATCTCCCGCATAAACCCGATTAATTAACCCCAAAACCAGCCAGCACAGTGGCGAGCGCGGCTGTATATATACCGCGTCCGCACAGCGACAAGCGCCCCACATAGAAGACGAAGAACACCAAGAGACGAAGGGCAGAAAAGGCAAAGGGGGAAAAATACCGGGAGAGACAGCGAGAGGTGTAGAGCGGATGGAGAGCGAGATGGCGGACGCGCCGGCGCCGGCGCCAGCGGTGGCGGTGGCGATGGGCGGCGCCGTCGCCTCCGAGCCGCTCGCGGCGGTTGCGGAGGAGGGGGAGGGGGGCGCGGAGGCGGAGGCGGAGGCTGTGGGGTCCACCCTCACCATGGAGCGCGTCGCCGCCGCGAAGAAGTTCATCGAGAACCACTACCGCTCGCAGATGAAGAACATCCAGGAGCGCAGGGAAAGGTACCGATCCGACCTGGGATTGATTTCTGGGCTCGAATTCCGGTTGCCGCCGCGTGCGGTTCGGGGTAGATCTCGCGCGCCGGGGGCTCGATCGAGGGTTTGAGCTTGGTTCGGCGTGGCTCGAGCTCGGGGTGCTGGAGCTTGGGGCTTTGAGCTGCTAGATTCGGGGGGAATTTTGGGGTGGGTGCTTGTGGAATGCAGAGAATTGGCTGCGGGCAGCAGCATCTGTGTTAGCCATGATTTGAGGATTTCTAGTGTAGTATGATGTAGGACGTCGCTGTAGATCCTCCAATTTGTGAAGCTTGACGTGCAATTTGGGGTTGGAGCGGCGTGATTTACCTATGATAATTAAGTTGAGGATGGTCAGTATTTGATTCTGGTAGGTGTTTGGAATGCTTGGTTTAAGCTCAATGTACTAAAGGAAAAATGATTCAAATCACTTGTGTGGGCTATTTTTTTGGCGCGAAAAGCCGTTTGTCTGAGCTTGCAGTACTGGTCACTGTCTTGGTTAATTGGGCAACGCAATTTTGAATTCTCGGAGGATAAATGCGCATATAATGCGTGGATGCTATGGTCATGCTGTTTTCTAAGGAAAAGACTATAGGGGTTACCCACAAACATATATTACTCAAAAGGATATGTACAAGCTTGCAAGAGCCAGAACAAAGAAAAAAAAGAAATGAGAAAGAACGAGCAGCAACAAATTAATCAGGCTCCAACGGTCATGCTGTTTTTAGGTGGTAAAGCGGCGTAGATGTTTGTCGCATACTAATATTGTTTATTGTTGTATACCACTATAATTATTAATTTGAGCACTCTTTGTATTGGTTTTAAATTGCAAGACAAAATTGTTGTGTGTAATGAGAGCATGTTATGCAATTGTTTTGAACTGTGAGCAAGCTGTTACATTCTTATCATCTTTTTAGTGAATGAGCGGTTGACACGTGGTTTTATGACGAACTTTAAAACAGTTGCGTGTATTATACTGACCATGCTAGTGATTTGACTTATCTGGAGTCACAAATGTACACAATACTTTTTCCATATTTTGTGTCTTCTATTGACCAATGGAAAAAGATACCCCTATTACCCTTTTATTGAAAGGGAAACAATGAGAAAAACGCAGTGGAGTACTTTAGATGAAAGTATGATGAAGAAATACAATTTTATTTTTTTGCTCTATGCAATGCACTCAATGCACTGTATATGTAGCAAGGGGCACATATTTTTCTATTGTGCTATCATGTGTTAATCTTTTATCAAACACAGAATTGTTATATTACTACCAGCTATGGTGGTTACATCTGCTATTGTTCTTATATCAACAAAAACTGAGGATCGCCTTTTTTGAGCCTTCAATCTGGTGTAAATTGCTAAATTTCTGAGTTTACTTAGTTTAGACTTTAGACTGGTACAATTAACAAAATATAATAATACATTGCAGGCGTTTTAGATTGGAGCGGCAACTAGCTTCTTCTCAAGTTCCCAAGGAGCAGCAAATTGATTTGATAAAAGATCTCGAAAGAAAGGAAACTGAATACATGCGGCTTAAAAGGCACAAAATTTGTGTGGATGACTTTGAGCTGCTTACCATTATTGGAAGAGGTGCTTTTGGAGAGGTTTGCATGCTGAGTTTCTACATATGTGCTTCTATACGTGGCATGCCTATTAAATACTCTGTCTCTCACCAAGGGACACTATGACACTATAGACATGACCTATGGGTTTATGGTACTAGACCTTTTGGTGGTGGTAGTGGTGCATGTTGTTATTATGCAATTGTTTCCTGTGCCCATAACGACTTAGAACTCTGGGAAAAGTGACATGTGTTTGTTGCAGCATAGACTCTAGTAACTCTGTAAAATATGGAAAGTATTCGTTGTGTTGCAACTGTTGCTGTTAGCTTGTACCCTGTAATGATAATTTATAATTTATTTAACAGGTTCGACTGTGTAGGGAGAAGACCTCTGGCAACATTTATGCGATGAAAAAACTAAAGAAGTCTGATATGGTTATCAGGGGTCAAGTAAGATAACTCTCATTTCTGGCTATTATAGTTTCCTGAATTATAGTTATTTGTGAGTGCATTGGGTTTTGATATGTATAGGGTGCCTTATTACTCCGTATGTTCCTTTTTTATAACAAAATTTTGTTGCATCTATGAATGTATCGGTACTTTTGTACTGATGGTTAATGGTTTTATGCTTAATAAATCCATAAAACTCGAAGTATTTTCCATGTACTGTGAGTCTGTGACATTTGTGTTCCTTATACCAAGTGAGATGTATTTACCATCACCAAATGCATTTGGTAAACTTGATTGAAAGTTGCAGAAAAGTGCGAGGCACAAACTTTTTTGGTACATATTTTGCATGTATTTGTTCACTTTCTATTGTAGTTATGATATAGTCAGGAGCATTTGTTTGAGCGATTTGGACTTGGACTTGCTAAAGAACAAATACTATTTTTCTTCCTTCCACTGAATTTGTTTTGATGAAACCACATAGGTTCCACTGATATGTTTGTTCTCATGTCTATGTTCTTTGTCATGGTTAGTCATGGAAGATTTAACACAGTTGCATTTTTTTTTCAAAATCACATAGTTAATGATGTATATCTTACCTGTCTATACTTCCAAAAAAAAAAAACTATCTTAAGATGAGGATAATTCTTTTCGGGCAGTCATGTTTTCTTTTGAATGCCTGGTCATTTTTTTACAGCTGAAAGTATTTTTTGTCAGAAGTTCTCAGCTGTTCTATAAGAGACGGTTTAGCACAGTTCTTAGCCCTAAAACTTCTATTTGCTATCTATTATCGGGGTTATGAGTTTCATTTACGTCTCTGTTAGGTGGAACATGTTAGAGCTGAAAGAAACTTGCTGGCTGAAGTTGCTAGTCACTGCATTATGAAGCTATACTATTCTTTCCAAGACACAGAGTACCTTTACCTTATTACGGAGTACCTCCCTGGTGGTGATATCATGACCCTTCTCATGAGAGAGGATACCTTAACTGAACATGTGGCTCGATTCTACATTGCTGAGACCATCCTTGCCATTGAATCTATTCATAAACATAACTACATCCACAGGTCGGATCTTTTGAGTTTAAAAGAACGTACTGCATCTGAATTCAGCCAACTTTTTTATACTTGTTCTGCTATCATTTGCAGAGACATCAAGCCTGATAACCTGCTTCTAGACAAGAATGGTCACATGAAGCTGTCTGATTTTGGGCTCTGTAAGCCAATTGACTGTTCAAAGCTCACAACCTTGAACGAAGATGAGCCCATGGGCGATGACAACCAGAGGGAGTCAATGGATGTTGATGGTTCCTTCTCATATGCAGCAAATGGTAAAAGATGGAGTCAACATGAACAACTTCAGCATTGGAAGATGAACCGTAGAAAATTGGTATGTCTGTCATACAGTTTGCTTATCAAATATCTCACTTCAGTAATCATAGTCCATGATATTTTTCACAAAATAATAATACCATATTATGTGTAGACCATCTCCACATTGGTTGACAGTTTTTTATGTATATGGATGCCCAGGCATTCTCAACTGTTGGGACGCCAGACTATATTGCCCCAGAAGTTCTGTTGAAGAAGGGTTATGGAATGGAATGTGACTGGTATGATATATTGAAATTAATGGTCAGACGCTTATTTGTGTCATGATTTTAATTACTTGCATTTGATTGCATTTTGTTTTCATTTACAGGTGGTCTTTGGGTGCAATCATGTATGAGATGCTTGTTGGGTATCCACCATTTTATGCTGATGATCCAATAACTACATGCCGAAAGGTTTGTTTTGCTCGGTACAATTAGCCTCTGTAGGTGTCTGATAAAAAATACTGCTGATTGATATTGATTTAGTTCTTTATTGCATGCATTAGTAGCTCATCAAGTGTTTCTTTTTCTAAGCTTGAATTTAGGCTTATATCATCAAATTAGACTAAGGTTGTTATGAGGAACAACTGCTTGTCTCCTAGTTTATTCTGAAGCTCAAACTATGAAAACATGAAGACAGCAGGCTGCAACTTGTATGTTTTATAGTATAGGCTTTGTCTACCCAAATACTTCACGGGCATTTCCTTATGTGTTACTAAGTTAGCTTCAATCTGGTCCAAAGCAAGCCTCGAGTATTTTGCATCATTGCATGTGATTTCTGATCGCGATAGCTTTAGTTAGTCTAAGCAGTCAGAACTGATTAAAAGTGGTTTATTTAATTATGCAATGCATACCAGACAGAATCCCAATTCGTTTTGTTTATACTTTTGGTGAAAAAAAAACCCTGCTAAAATGGTACAGATAGATCTCCTGATTTGTTAGCGAAGCACTGTAAGAATTCGTCATATCTGATAATGATGCCTCATAATATGAATGACTTGTCAAGAAGAGAAAATAACTGTATTCTCCTCTGTTGTAATTTATATTATAATTCTCTACGACCTTTGTTCTGATAACATGTGTTTCTTGATTGCCATATGTGAGCCTTCAAATGAGTTTGCACTTACATTGGTTAACTTTTTATTTCAATGGTATCTGATATGGCTAACATTGCTTTTCCATGATATTAGATTGTGCACTGGAGAAACCATTTGAAATTTCCAGAGGATTCAAAGTTGTCTCCTGAAGCAACAGATCTCATTTGTCGGTTATTATGTGATGTTGACCATCGGATTGGCAGTGCAGGAGCAGAGCAAATAAAGGTAGCACCCCTGGCACATAAAAGAAACAAATAGTAATATGACTTATAATTTGTGCCTTGTGTTAGTCTAGCCACGTTTACTAGACCATTTTGTTCATCCTTAGGCCCATCCTTGGTTCCAAGGAGTTGCATGGGATAAGCTTTATGAAATGGAAGCAGCGTTTAGGCCTCAAGTAAATGATGAGCTGGATACACAGAATTTCATGAAGTTTGAGGAAGTAAGTGAATCTCTTTGCTCTTAAATGTTTCCTTCTGCAATTCCTTGAAAACTTCAACCTTTACAATCTCCAACTGGCACTTCTGAATTGGCTTTCGAATATATGATTGCAAGATATTTATTGATCGAATCTCCTGGCATGATTTTATTAATTTTGTTACTATTTTTTATAATTGCAAGTTCAAGGAACATTGATATTGATATTGTTATGTGCAGGCCATAGCAGATATGTTTACTTGTATGAAGCTTTTAGCAATTTAGCAGAGCTATGCTATTACTTTGTCCTAGCTGCTTGATAAATTTGTGATGGGTGATGACTGATTTCCTGCATTCCCTGATTTACACTATAGTTTTAATTTCTTTTGACTGGTTTCATGTATTCCCTGATTTACACTAGTTTAATTTCTCTTTGTTTTCATCTTTAGCCAATGAAATGCATTCCTCTGATCGGATTCTTGATTCTGTGTCACAGTTGGATAATCCCCCAGCCAGAACAGGTTCCGGACCCTCTCGAAAGGTATTGAGATTCACAGAGTAGTGTTAAAAAAAGCACAAAAAAGTAGCATTGAAATTGCAATCATATTTGCACTAACTTTGCATTTGAACTTGCTAAATACAGATGAAGCTAAATTCCAAAGATCTCAGCTTTGTGGGGTATACATACAAGAACTTTGATGCTGTGAAAGGATTAAAACATTCAGGTTTGTGTCTTCTCAACGCATCATTAATAAATATATCATCAATCCAATCAGAGTTCATATATAGTTTTTGTTTCAGTGTCAAAACAATTGTTTTTCAGAGTGTAGCTATGTTTAAAAAAGTTTAATCAGTCCATGACATAACTTGTATCTGCAGTATATACTGTTGTGTGCAACTGTGCATGACATACGAACTGTCATTATATTCCACTGTTATTTTTAAAACAATAAATAAATGCATGCAGATCTGCAAAGGAACTCATCACTAACGAGGCCCTCCATTGGTGCCATATTTGGTAATGCAGTTTCGCCCATGTCGTGTAACCTACTATTGTGATAATAGCTGCCTATATCTGCCTTATTCACACAATTCTAATCTCAGGTTCAAATGGCATGGACTTGTCTAGAGAGCCAAACGGAAGGGACTCCCACATGCACACAGTTTCTTCTGGGGATCCAATGAGCCCATAGCCTGTTGTTGTGTTGTTGTTCCCTGGGAATTTCAAAACTAAATTAGCATGCAAACGCCTGAATGATGTGGCTTCACCCGGATGACCTGCTTATTTTTAGCCAGGTTTCTGCCCTGTTTAATCGTCGGCGAGCATTTTGTAGAAATCCAACAAGGCTTCTAGTTGTAAAATAGCATGGTAAGGACTTGAAGAAATAGCCCATGTACCGGGGGCTCGTGGTATTTGCTGTAGCATGTTCCGGCCAAGTGAAGATGGGCAGGTTATGGGGGTATTTGCACCTCGGGGCTGGCTGCCCAGGTTGGCTGAGCAAATTGCCGCCTTCTCTTGTGGCAGTTCCTGGTCCGCTAACATTTGATCATGGAAAGAAATAAGGCTCTAGTTGAGGCAGGCTGATCTTATCGTGGCTGGTGTTTGATATATTTTTGTCAGAAGTTGCCGAGGAGCTTTGGCTCTTGCTCTTATGAAGCCTCCCGCTGCAGAAATGCCTAATTTTGTTTAGTGTAATGTTCACTCTGTTACCTCTCATGCTGTATTAAACGTTAACTTATTTTTTTTTCTGGTGGAAGTACCTTTTTTTTTTCTTTTTTTTTTCTGATGTAGATATGCTATTGCATTTGCTGAAGAAGTTATGAGTTTGAATCGATTTCTTCTGACATATTGTTCCATGATATGAATCATCCTGTGCGCCGTCCAGTTGCTTATTTGCCTTTGTTGTACGGGTAATTGGCTTTGGCAGATAATACCCACCAATGAAAGCGAGTACCCAAGACCAAGAGTATTCGTGATAACGTACGTTGCCATGCCTCTGGTTCGTCAAATTAGCTCGGTCCCACTGGTTGCAGACTTGCAGCCTCGGTCCCACTGGTTGCAGACTTGCAGCCTCGGTCCCACTGGTTGCAGACTTGCAGCTGGTTATCAAACAAGCACCACAAAAGCTCGTCACCGACACCGATGCTTACCTTAGCTCAACTAGCTTCTTGGGTGACCGGCCGATCTGATTTGTTGTTAGCGTCATTTTTACTGACATACTGAGTTACTGACATATAGGAGTTCTTTGTTTGATTTGCCTTTTTTTAAAAGTTTGGACACAGTCTTCAATATAAAAAATTAAACGGGTCAAAAATTTCAAAAAGTATCTTCTGAAAACATAAAAGATTGTGTTTTTAAAACCAAAAATAAAAAAACGAAATTACTCTTTACCAAACGACTGTGTTTTCTTATTTTATTGGTCGACGATGTCAGCATTGTTTGTTGTCATCGAGATTCGTGCAGGTGGCACAGAGACGAGCAGTGTTAACGGCGTGACCACACACGAGCTAAGAATGGTATCCGGTCACAAACATCAATTATTTTGTGTTTTTAGTTCTCTTTGATTTGCTGTTTTAGTTTAGTTTTTGCTAAAAATAAAAAAGTTGATGTTTTTTAAAAATATATAAAAAACTAAAAAAGTTATAAAAAATATTTTTGAAATCTTTGAAAAAATCCTATACTTTTTTTAAAAATATTTCAAAATGTAATTAATTGATTTATATAAAAATAACATAACTTTTAAACCAAATCAGAACTAAACTAAAACAACAAATCACACATATGCCCTTAGATGCGCGTGGGGAAAAATTGTTCAAATGACATTGAATTCGTGTGTCAATTGTCATGTGAGTATGACATGTGGGACATCTGAGTCACTGAAAAGTGATCCCAAGTGTCATTTTAGCAAATGCGAATTTTGAAGAATGTCATTTGAAGTGGTCAGAGGTTTAGAGAGAGAGAGAGAGAGAGGTGTTCCGACGAGTGTCGCTGCTGGAGTCGCCGAAGGATTCCTAATCGATGCAGTCAACGGTGCCGACGATCTTCCCTGCAGTTTCACTTCGGCTGTGTTTCTTTCGGCGGTTAGATTATAATCTGAAAAGGTTGTGGTGTTTTATAGAAGATTTAAAAGGTCAAAAAAATTATGAAAAAAATATTTTTGAGATCTTTGAAATAAATTGTGCAAAGTTTCGAAAAAATAACTATAAAATATTTCAAAATATAACCATTACAAAAATGACAAATTTTAAGCTGCAGCTTATAATCTGGTTATAAGCTGAAAGAAACAGAGCCCCATCACATACTCTTCCCAGCATTTCTCTAGTTAGGAACAACCGCTGCTTTTTGCTGCATCTAAGCGTGGGACGATGAGGAATGACTACTACTTTTTTGTTGCATGTTTTGTGAAATCGAGCGAGGGAGTGAACTGTGGGTGTGGGGGAGGCTGTTTTGCATGTCATTTAAGGATGATTTTTTAGCATGGGTGGCATCATTTTTTTTTTAGGGAAGAAGAGGATTTGTATGAACTGAAAGTAAAAAAAAAATCTAGCTGAAATTCACAGCAACTCCTATACACCTCTCTTTTTAAAATGAGAGCAATTAAGTGAGCCTGTTTTAGTGTGATATTTTACATTATCGTAATAGCAACGCTAGTGGATTTCTGTCGTGTAGCTTATGTAGCAAATGATTTTTACAATTGTTTTCTTCTATTTACTACATATGCAGCTATAATTTGTTGCTTAGAAATTGCAATTAAAGTATATACATATGAAGCTTATGCAGCTATAATTTGTTACTTAGAATATGAAGCTTATGTAGCTTATGCATCCATGCATTTTGTTCTGAATTTTGCAAATAAATGCATGCAAAAAGTTTTTTGTGCATGATGCATTCCTATTTTCTGGGCATTTTTTATATAGTCATGTAAAGACTTTTTATAGCTACAACATAACTAATCTAATTTCTTTTATAATTTTTCCTGATGAAGAAGCGAATGCAGATGAAGAATATCTAGAAAATAAAGCTATATATGTGCCCTCAAAAGTCAAAATGTAATCATGATTTTTTTTTTCCAGTTTTCTGATTGCCATGATGTTTTCCATAGGTTTTTTTGTATATTTTTTTGTACGATTAATGCCGTGTAGTAGCTCATTTTGTTTATGTATCTTCACCATTATCATTTTTAGAAAAATCAGCTTTTAACTACCAACTATAATCATATTTTTTATGAAAAAAACTTCTCCATTTTTACGTGTTTATAGGACACACTTTACACTCACTTAAAGAATGTAAATTTCATATATAACCTTGTGTAAAGAAAAATATTACCGTAAACTTTATATATGTAATGTGGTCATCATACTTCTAGTGTTTTTTGTGGCCATGACACACCCACCCATCATTTTTTACAAGTTTTTTTTAGTTTTTTCAAGGTTTTAGTTTTGCAATTAAATATTTATTCAAGGTTTCGGTTTGCAGTTATATATTTATTCTTATACTTAATGT
Organism: Raddia guianensis; assembly: GCA_036346415.1. NCBI lineage: Eukaryota > Viridiplantae > Streptophyta > Magnoliopsida > Poales > Poaceae > Raddia > Raddia guianensis. The sequence continues at coordinate 36,509,108 of CM070534.1, forward strand.
TGTGTGGTAACTAATTTTTGCTTATGTATATTCACCATTATCATTTAGAAAGTCACTAAAAAACCAGGTTTCTACATTTTAGTTTTTTTTTTGTAAGACACATTTTGCACTCACTTAAGCATGTACATTTACGCGGAAGCCTGTGTAAAAAAGTGGAGATTAAAAAAAAGATATATATATGTGTGTGTGTGTACCCTCACCCATCATGTTTTCTTTAAAGATCTATTTGTACATATATGCTATTTCATTAGTCTCGACAATTAATGTACTCAAAGTATCCTCAACAGTTTCTCTATCTCACATTCTAAAACACTATTCATACATATATAAGTAGTGTTTTAGTGTTTTATAGTTCTCATTTCTCAAGAGGAACCAAGCTATTTTTTGCAATTTGGAAAGAACACCTCTTTATGGAACCAACACCCCCCCCCCCCCATCAAATCTGAACTGTCGCATCACAATCAACATCTATGTGCCCACTAGCGGCGTCAAGTCGTCAACAGAGCAATGGAGATGAACGACAAAAAAAAAACACATGTTTCTATTACCGTGTTAGGTTTTGTGTTTAATATGTGGGGAGGTCAATGGCTAGGGTGCGACATGTTTTATTGTGCACGAATGACGTGGTGCACGGTGGCGGGCTGGGAAGCCTGCTTGAAATCAACCAGAGGCTGAGTATATGGGTCCGTGCAAGACGTTGGAACGACTTTAAGGTGGAGAAGGTTATATTCTCCAATGTGGAGTTTGTTAGATTATGTGTCGAATATGTGTACAAGTATATTATATGGACTCTGTGTTATAATAGGTAAGGTTGGTTTAGAGCTAGAGTTGGACTTAAAGGGAGGTAGCTCTGGTGTAATCAGGACAACGACTGCATAATAGTAGTATAAGTCTGAGGGGTTAACGACCGGCTTGTGGCCGTGACCTGGGTAGTCGGTATGATGCGGTATTATGGATCGAGGAGGAACGCCTATAATAAGAGCCCCGCATACGTAGGAAGCGATGCCGAACTGCGTTACCAAACATCATATCTTCTGATGTCGTTCGTGATCTTGCATTAGCGTAAATCCTAACATATCGGATTAAAAATGTGATGCATGACAATATTATCTACTGAGATTTGTGTCGTTCTTGATCGACCGACGAAAGTCATCCAGAAAAATAAAGAAGAAGAAGATGATGGAGAAGAGCACATGTTTGCTTGAACCATGAAGGCTTTTGCGGCACTTCCGATTTCCAGAATGTTTTTGCAGTAATTCTAGTCGTAGACGAAATAAGGACTGAACTGATAGGTAGAACTAATGGGCTGTACGGCTCGCTTGCCCCCCACAATTTCGGTCCAAACTTTGAATGGAAGGAGCAAGCAAGCTTGGCCACTAGGCATGTCTATTCTATGTGTTGTGACTAGCTAGTATCACTAATCAGCTGGCTAGCGACGCGCAGGTGTGCACAGTAGTAGTATACGAATATCAACTACTAGCTAGTAGCTAGCAACGTTTCAAAAGAAAAAAGAAAAAAAAAAAGAAGACCGTCAACTAGCTAGATAAGATCGAAAGAGCAAGCACATGTGCCGGAGGAAGAGGTCCATGAAAGCGATATAATTTTTTTTTGGATCAAAATTTGAATACGCAAATTTGTATTGGCTGCTCTCTCCGAAAATTTGGCGTTACCGGGAATTTCGACAAACGTTCTAAAAGACTAAAAAGATGTATTTTAAGGGATCATCTTAGACAACATATCATGTATATATAGGGGTTTCTATGTAAACCCTGTGTACACCACTTAATAAAAGTTATTAAAAAATCTATTTTTTTGTAGATGTTCTAATGAACTTGCTCTACCTATGTCTAAAGTTTGAAGATAAAATTCATTATATATTAAGTGTTATAAAAAAGAGAAAACTATATCAATTTTAAACTATTAAAATTTGTCATTATTTTCTATTTTTATAACTCTTAATATAGAATGAATTAAATCTTTAAACTTTATACATATGTAGAGCAAGTTTATTAGAACATCTATAAATTTTTCAGATTTTTTATGACTTTTCTTAGTTTTTGTACATGGGTTTACAAAGAAACCATTGTGTACACAGGATATATATGTTGCCCATCTTATAAGACCGATAATCTATTAAACCAATGAAATTTTGGCAATACCATCTTACATGATCCTGACAAGCATGCACCATCGGGTGAATATTTTTTGTGCTCTTTTAATAGATTTTTCTCCTATCCATAGGGTAAGAGATCAATGAGATGAGATGTTGGATCAAATATGTTTTTAATACGCTTTTGCTAATTATCAAGCGACTGCTTTTTGAAGAATTCTTGGTCGATTTTCTCACATACCTAGATGGTTCCATTGGATCTTTTATATACATTATAGAGATGTCTGATCTACGCCCTAGAAAATTGACTCAGTCACCTGATGTCAAGCCGGTCCCTTTTTAATTGGAGTTTTTTTAGCATGCACCCCAACTGTTTTTAACGGTTGATCTAATCTAGTCCAACAATATTTATAAGATCTCTATCTCCGGGGATTGAGATCTCACTTCCTTTAACTTCCCATGGCTTAATTTCCCGATGGCTTATTCCAATTCTTGTAGCCTATTCTCGATCGTACGAGGGTGTGACCGTGAAAATCGGCGTTGCGGTTGCCAACTCGATCCCAGTGCCACCACAAGCACCACCACAAGTCGCAAGCGCCGCAATCGTACGAGTACGTATGTCTCGATAACCTCATACACCAGCTGTTGCAGTGACGAGCAACAACTGTAGTTGCGGCAACCTCGTGCAAGATCACCTCGCCAAGCAGAGGAGGCGAGCGACCAAAAAGCACACATCAACTGTTGCCGAGTGGCCGCGTAGCGCCGTGGTGTGCGCCAAGGAGCGCGCGATAGCGGCCACTAGGGGTTGCACAACGTGTCGTGGCCATGGGGCCACGCAAGAACGGCGGCGGTCATTGGGTAGCATGCGGCCACGACCACTGAGGGGCCGCGCAGCGGGCTAACCTGCACCATAGGGTCATGCAGCAGCAGCGGTTGCCGGGACACGCGGCGGCGGTTGGAGAGCGCGACGACGACGGTGGAATGCTATTGCTAAACATATCATGGGATTCTATTCCTAGCATATAATCTCATGGAGACACACAACAGCCATACGATAAACGATGCACGGTCAGTAATACCCTCACCCCTATAGGGGTTGACCGTGGTACACTATAATGCCCCTAGCTAACTTTTTAATAATGGAATAAAACTCCAATTTCTACACCCTGCGAGAGGATGCATGCAGCCACTAAACCACATGCAGGCTGTTACAAAGTGAAATAAAACCCCTGTATCAAATATATAGAGCTTTTCATTACAATCGTTATATGTGTGTAACAACCATAACTTATTTACGATATGCAACAAGGTTGTAGTCTCGTAGATAATAATAATAATTATTATTATGGCGTATTGTGAAGTTGTGGTAGGTATAAGTGCACATGAATTACACTAGATAGAAAAAGGACAGGAAACTAATCAATTCGGCAGCTCCTATGCAATCCTCCATGGCCACGACCCAGCGATCAGCCACAACCTCTTCTGTGCTAGCTCCTTTCCATTCCACGTTGATGAGAATCCGTACACAAACACAAGTTTTTATAGATATGGTCTTAGGCTCTTAGCCATATGATCTTGTTTCGACATCCATGAACAACAACTCCCACTGAGCTTATAATATTTTACGAGGAGACATTTTTTTCCATCAAATCATAGAAAAAATCCCTCTTTTATACTCTCCTTCAGTTTTTCTCATAGACGGCCGAGCATCATAGAATGAAAGTGAGGAAGAAGAGATATCTAGGGTTAGGGGTCTTGTTCGAAAATTTGATGAAAAGTTTTTTTTTTTTTTTTTGGTGCAGGGAAGCTAGCATATACTAGCATCAAAGAAGGATACTGTTGCGCACAGATCTCGGAACTTGATCGGATGACTCCGACGTGGACGTCGTCCTAGGGGGCCTCCTCGTCCGGAGTAGCGTTTGGTGGTATCGAAGGGCGTCCATTGCCGCCCATCTTCCACGCCAGGAACAGGTAGAGCGCGGCGGCGCCGGCGAAGAGGAAGAAGAAGAGGGAGGCCCACCCCAGCGACACGGCGGGGAGCACCATGAACACACGCAGAGCGCACGACAGGAGCACGCAGGCCATGGCCATCACCATCGCCCTCTTCTGCACCCTGGCCACCGCCGGCTCGCCGGGCTTGGCCACGACGGAGAACATGGAGAGGCCGAGGCTGGTGAGCATGCCCAGCCATATCAACGCCAGGTTCGCGTAGTAGAGAGCGGAGCCGCTCCTCCTGCTGGGGAGGTTGACGAGGAGCACGATCGAGGCCGACGCGGCGAAGAGGCACACGGTGTGGACGCTCTTGGACACGCGCCTCAGCTCGTCGGCATGCTGATCGCTGCCGACGTCTGTCGTGCCGTCCGGCGCCGCCGCCTCGATGTCCAGCCCGGCAATATTGGAGACTGTGGTCGTCGGCGGCGGCGGCGCTGCCGAATCCTGTGCCGGCGACGGAGCGGCGCCGGCGGCGAGCAGGCTGGTCCGGTCGTTGAATGAGCCGGTGAAGTCGAGGGCGCGGCTGAGGCCGGAGCTGGCGGTGGAGGCAATGGAAGACGTGATCCGGCTAAGCGCCGGCCGAAACATGCTGGAGAGCTTGTTCATTGAATTCAGCAAGCTCAGCAATCACTTCACTAGTCTAGCACTCTACAGCTAGCTCGACCTGGTCAATGCGGCTATACATGGTGAGGACTGAGGAGTGAGGACTTGAATCTATGCTACATATGTTTGGCTTGGCTCACATGCGGCGCAGAGCATCGATCACCACCAAAAGCCCGGCCAGCTTTATAGATATGAACAAGTCACTGTTCAACCTTCAACGTAGGCAGTGGTCAAACAAAGATCGATTTGCATAATTGCAATCAGAAGCTGCGGGGTCCGAAAGTCCGAGTCACGGCGCATGCAGCTGGCCTTAATACTGAAGCTAGCTGCATGTCTGTTTCTTGAATAATAGAATCCATATTTTTAATAGAGATTTTGCCTCTGCTAGCGCTAGCTCTGGATTCTGAAGATACGTCAGGGCCCACGTGAGCCAAGCCAAACATAACATTCATATGCACTCTCACACATTCATGTATTTAGATACAAGAATCAAATACTATTTCACTGTGTCCCACGGCGGTATAGACCCAATCATATATCCATATATATGTTAGATTTAGTCCCACGGCCGTCGAGAAAGGTTCTGCCCCCGCGTCGTGACTGAACTGGTTCCTTACCCCGACGACTGGCTTTAAGCTGTCGAGACAGATAATCTCGACGGCCAAGCCGTCTAAGACAGACCTTTATTCTCGACCGGGCTGTCCCAAGGTCCAAATCTCGACTGCCAGCCGTCGAGAAATACTTCTCTAGACGGTTTGATGGTCTTTCTTAACGGCTTTGGCCGTTGAGATTTTGCGCGATCCGCTTGGTGATCGAATATAGGTGATGATGGAACATAACTTAAAATGGTGGAGACATCTCTCACCCATCGGACTAGTCTCTTGGGTTGAGTTGGGTCTAGACATTGCTTGTAACTTCAGTTAAACTAATGGATGTAGGAGACATAGGTCAGAGACCAGATATTGACTTTGGGGTGAGGAACTGAGGCGGATCGTGCTTGGGCCATAAGACGACAGGATTGCACGAACTAACAATACATATGATGGCAACGTTGGGTATTGCGTTCTTAAGTAGTTAAGCCAATCATTTTACCCTTTCTATATATATTGGCCTGGTCCTGCTTTTTTTCTTCACCGATAACACTTGAGCGAACTGAATTACAAATTTAGTCGCTTTTGCACTCACGTACGTTGAATTTATAGATTCATGTGATCACGTGTTAAATTCCAATGACATGGTATTTCCTCCATTCTAAAATATAGGACGTATTAGTTTTTTTTTCATGCGGTTCCATATTATAGGGCGTGTCTTCCTTTCCCCTTCTCTTTTCCCTGAAATACCCCTATGCGCCGCATGCTCATGTTTCCTTATCTATCGCTGATTGGTTTGAATTCTTGCGCTCTTTGCCAGTCAAGCGTTGCATGCACCGGTTAATTAGCACATCATTAATGACAGGCTAATTACCGCATCCATTAATTAGGGGCAAGACTGGAAAAGAAAGACTTGGCTAACCCTGCCTAGGTATTGGTGAAAAAATCTATATGGCCCTATATTCTAGAATAGAGGGAGTATTTCATAATAAAAAAAGATAAATCATTTTTTAGGGAATCTTATAGAGGAGCCTATATTGGATACTATATTGGGCATTATCGTAGGAGGAGGATAATCGAGAGGAGACTATCAAGTTGTGTCAACTATTAGAGCTAGTTTCCACGAGTCTCTTCAATAATCATTCTGGTTGGAAGATCATGAATTAACAATAGATTGTGTATCATGACTTAACATTGAATCATTTCTTTGGAGAGATGGTTAAACTGTAATTTGAATGCTTTACATGACAAAACTCGGCACATGTACATCTTTGAAAGTAAAGACAAAAATAAAATATTTCTATTATCCTAAAAATATGGGCAGCGTAAAAGAGAAAAAAATTGGCAGGACAAACCAAAACTTACTGCACACGGTCTTGACGATAGTGATTGCAAGGTACGGAACCATATCAACGATCGGCCAGTTATGCCATACTAGTTGCGAAAGACAACAATGCTGATGATACCCTCGTGCGTCAATACAAGCATCATCATTTGCACCATGAATGATCACGTGCGTACATCCACTGCAGTATCTAGCGGAGGTCAAAGTGTCGAACAAATCGCACGCACGCTTCTATCTAGATTCTAAATAATCCAGAAGAGACAAGAAATCTATTAATAACACGATGACGATAAATATACGGCGTCCTTAATTACTAAAAAAATGCCACGTCCTAATCAGTTTGTCGGTTTTCATCGCGAGTCCAGTTTGTCGGTTTTCCTCGCGACTCGCGATCGAGGGCTCGGCTAGTCGTCGATGATGCTCCAACCGTGAAATAAAATTAAATTCGCGATGAAATTGCTGTGATACTTGGGCAAAATACATAAGTTAGGCGCCATTAATTACCTTTGCTTTTACATCATCAACGACATGCTGTACTCACACAAACGATAGGATTTTGCCAAGGACACGTATCCACGGCTAAGGGAATTCTAAAAAAAATTTGTACGGTACAAGACATCACAAGAGACATTGGAGTTAATAAAAAAAGCAAAACTCATATAAAGATATTTATCCATACAATCTTGGCTCACGTGGATACATGAAGAAATTGACCGAGTGCAAAAAACATAAAAATGAACTAGCCCTTAGGGATGTTTAGTCCGTTACAGTAGATTGGATCTCACATGCAAAACACTATCTTCCATGGACGCTACTCTATCAAACGATAGATACTTTATCACTTAGAAGTGAACGAGGTGAGGAAGTCAAGCAAAAGCTTTCAAAGCCCATGCCCAGACTCCCCAGGTGTCTTTCATTGCAAACAGGGAGAAGGACTAGCTAGGCCTGACGTTGGGAAACAGGGGCACGCGTGGTCGCACGAGAAGGCTTGGCGTAGTGCCTTGGTTACATGTATCCCAGATGATGCAACAGATCACAGAGCTCGATCGATATAGGAAAAGGGTCAAACAAGCCGAGATAGTGCACAACTAGGTGAACAAATGAATCGAGATTAGGAGAAACGCATACGCGTTGAGGTGGAGAGTAGAGTAGACTAGAGCGCAGGTTCCCGTCGAGAGGGCGTGCGACGGGATCACAAAACGATAAAAACAGCGCTCGCGTTTTTCGCCCCGGCCAGCATTATTTGACGACTTCACGCGAGTCTGCGCGGAGGATGTCACGAGCTTTGCCCGGTTTGCATGCGAGGAAACGTTAGTAAGTCAGTTGCATGCCACGGCACGTATTTAGCCATGATTGTTTCTTTTAAATCCTTCCATGAGTACTAGAGCATTTGTTTCTTTTTCAATTTTACAATTTCATGTGAAAAAAATTCTGCACTGAATAACAAATGCTATTCAGTTTTACAAAGTATCAACACAACGTATTTTTTTTTTAAAAAAAATAGGTATGACAATGTCTATATATTCAAAAAAAAGGCAAAGTATCATGAGAAAAATGATATCAGAAGGGTGTAAGAGATAATCTTGAGAAATAATCCATTCAAGCAGGTATTATCAATTATTAGGGGGTATTAGGTTAGTAGTATCCATCAAGTATCGTGTGAAATATTAGAGTATCAGGTTAGTAGTAACATCGAGTATCTGGTGCGAGTATTGGGCTATCATGTTAGTAGTTCTTAGGGGGGAGGGGTATCAGGTTAGTAGTATAATGAGTTATCTGGATAAAGTATCGTGTCTGGGTGTCGAGTATCGGTGGTATCATTAAGTTTGATGGCATCATTGAGATATCGGGAAAAATGTATCATGTATCACAAACAAAGTATCTGGTTTGCATGTTGAGTATTGGTGGTATCTGGTTGGTGGTATCGTTGAGTTTCATGGCATCATTAAGGTATCGAGTCTAGGTGTCGAGTATCGGTGATATCAGGTTGTTGGTATCGTTGAGTTTCATGGTATCATTGATGAGGATAAGAAAATGGCATCATAAGGGTATCAGATAAATCACAAATAAAAAAGTATCGGGTTTGGGGTCGTCGAGTATCAGTGGTATCAGGTTGGTGGTATCGTTGAGTTTCATGTTATCATTGAGGTATCGAAAAAAGTATCATATATCGCAAACAAAAGTATCAGGCCTGGGTGTCGAGTATCGGTGGTATCAGGTTGGTGGTATCGTCCGAAAAAATGGTATCATAAAGGTATCATATATCACATTATCACAACACAAAAAAAGTATCGGGTCTTGGAGGTGTCGTGTATCGGTGATATCAGGTTGGTGGTATCGTTCAGGAAAAAATGGTATCATATGTCACAACAAAAAAAAGTATCGGGTCTAAAAGTTGTTGAGTATCGGTGGTATCAGGTTGGTGGTATCATCGAGTTTTATGCTATTATTGGGATATCCAAGAAAAAGGTATCATATATATCACAAACAAAGTATCGGGTCTGAGGTGTCATGTATTAGTGGTATCAGGTTGATGGTATCGTCGAATTCATGGTATCAGAAAAAGGTATCGGATTGGTGATATCGTCGATTATTGGGTAAAAAACCAAGTAACGTATTGAAGGTATTACCGAGTATCGTTTATGTAGTATCAAAGTTGTAGTATCAGATATTTAGTATCATGTATTAGTTGTAGTAACCAAGTTGGAGGATCATGTATCCAGTATCAAAGTTATAGTACCAGGTATTTAGTATCATGTATCAAAATTGGAGTGTCATATATGCAGTATCAACGTTGGACTATCAGGTATGTATTACCATGTATCAAAGTTGTAGTATCAAAGCATGTCCTATTCTCTACAAAAACAGTTGGAGTATCATGTATGTATTATCAAAGTTGTAGTATCAGGAATGTAGTATCATCAAGTATCAGCTAAAAAAAAACAAGTATCAAACAGAAGTATCATCAAGTATCGAGTAAAAAAAATCAAGTATCAGATCCAAAAAACAAGTATCAGACAGAAGTGTCATCGAGTATCGAGTCAAAAAAAAAATCAAGTATCAGATCAGAAGTATCATCGAGTATCGGATCAAAAAATCAAGTATCGGTTCCTGGTGTCCAGTATCGGTGGTATCATGTTGATGGTATCGTTGAGTTTCATGGTATTATTGAGGTATCGAAAAAAGGTATCATATATCATAATAAAAAAGTATCAGGTCTAGGTGTCGAGTATCGGAAGTATCATATTGGTGGTATCATGGATTATCGAAGTTATCATCGATTGTCAGGTCAAAAAAAATTATCGGATTAGAAGTGTCATCGAGTATCGGATCAAAAAATCAAGTATCGGGTCAAAAAAACAAGTATCAGATTAGAAGTATCAATGAGTATCGGATAAAAAAAATCAAGTATCGAATCAGAAATATCAGGTCGAAAACTCAAGTATCGGATCAGAAGTATCATCGAGTATCAGGTTGGTAGTATCGTCAAGTTTCGATATCAGAAAAAGGTATCATATATCATAAAAAAATATCGGTATCGGTAGTATGAGGTTGGTGGTATCGCCGAGTTCTGGTATCAGAAAAAGGTATATAAGGGTATCATTTATCGCAAAAAATAAAAAAATTCAGTATCGGGCTCGTGCTATTGTCGAGTTTCGGTATCTTATAACGCAAAAAATAAAAAAGATATATGGTAATTTATATCTTAATTTTAGATGAATTGTAGTTTTTACTTTGTATTAAAACAAATTTATATGAAGTAAAAATAAATTTATGATGCTGAAAAATATCTAAAAAAACGTGCAATCAACAGTACGTAGCTAATAAACACACATTCGATTAGATAACAAAACAACCCGTGCATACAGTAACTAATTAGGTGAGGTATCGGTTAGACTAATTAATTAGTATAATTAGTGGTTAGGCTAATTACTAGGCACTACGCGTGCTTTAGTTTCTCCGAAACGGATCGGCCGGTGCGGTAGCGCATGAGCGCAGTGCGCGCACGCGGTCGCTTTCTCGCCGATTTGTGCGGATCGGACGGTGGGATGGTGTCCCGCCGCGCGTGCCTAGAAACGGGATCCCGTTCCCAGGAAATTCCCTAAGTTAAAGTGTGTACATGTATATTGTCCTCCACAAGTTTAGTTGTGTACTTGCCGAAGTCACTACTACAGGATACCTCATTACTACTGGACGGAAACAAGCATCACCGCCAATTTTAGCTCCGGCGGTAAATAAACGAGCAGTGATGATGGTCACTATTACTGTCAGTTTGTAGATTGAGCCGGTAGTGATTACGAAATATCATTGTTTGCTTTCTAACACGTGGCGATAGTGATACATCACTGTCACCATTGATTGGGAGCAGGCTATAACATACCCCATATTTCCCAAATTTTGGCATAAATATTTTTCGCAAAATCATGGAAACATCTCCCTAAACCATATCCTAAATAACTATAAATTTCCCAAAACCATTTTCCAATTTTACTATTAAAAGAATGCTATGTTATAATTTTTAGAGGAAATAAATTCCATAAAATATAAGATATTTTCACATATTCAAATTCTCCTCATTTTTCTGGATTTTTAGAAATTTATTTCATATTTTCTGACTCCATATCAAATTTCAACAAATTTATAAAGCTTAAAGAGAATTTCTGAAATTCTTCCCAAATCTTTCCTTATTTGGAAATTCTTAGGATTACGCTTTCTTTTTTGGAATACGCCTTCGGCGTGTCACTCTCCCTCACTATCCGGTGCGATAAGTGGCAACGGATGACGGGGATTTGTTCTGTTAGATCCAACGCTCTTGAAACGGCCACGTCGCACCCACCGTACCATTTCGTCCCGGAAGATCCAACGGCGCCCACAGTTTCTCAACTTAATCCGACGGCGCATGTTATTTTCTCTTTCTCGGCCACGCCGCCTCCCTCGAAACCACCGGCGCCGCCGTCTCCGCCGTGCCGCCCGTCGGAATTCCTCGCCGCCATCTATTCCGAGCTACCCAGGTCATGGCATAGCCATCTACAGAATCGCCACGTCACCACTGACACTATTCCCTGCGTCTTCACCCACAGTTTGCCTCGGACCGCCGCCAATTTCTCGCCGGAGCTTACACCACCCACGGGATTTTCTCACTGGCCTTTGCCGTGCCCCTCTGCCTATAAATAGGTCACCCCGACGCTCATCATCCATAAGCCAACCTCTTCCACCCCCACCAACCTCTCGGCAATCACCGGAGCCCTCTCCACCGCCGCCCAATCTCGCCGGCGCCGTCTCCATCCCAGTAAGCCCCTCCCCAAATCGCTATCTCTGTCTCACTGCCACTAGGGCCCCACTTGTCAGCCAGCTAAACTCCCCTCTCTCACTCTTTCTCTGGCCAAGGCCCATCCAAAGCCCAATTAAAGCACACTCTGTCGACGGTTGGGATATCGGTCCCAAGTCAACTAAGGTTCTTGAGAAAGGGAGATAGAAGACCTGCCGAGCAAAGCAAACAGCAATCAACGAGCAACAGGGAGACACAGGGTTTTTTATCCTGGTTCGGGCCTCTCCGGGGAGATAATAGCCCTACGCCCAGCCTTTCTTTATATCAAAGAGGATTACAAGAGGAAGCTCGACGAAACGAACAAGTCTCGGCGAGATGCTGGGTGTACAAGGAAGCAATATGCGATGATGCGCTAAGTCTCGATCTTCTGGCCCCTCTACACGCCGTATAGGTCCTGTTTATATAGTGTTGAACAACCGACCTACCGGGGAATAATCGGGTCGGGCTAACCACGAGATCGTAACGAACTCGTAACATGCCAAATACACCCCGAGGTAGATGAGGCATACTCCTATTCTTGGGGATCACGACATCTCTTCCAATCCGAAAAACTACGTTCGGGTCTTCGTGAAGCCGTGTAGAACTCTTGTTCGAGTCGGACTCAAACACGAACCCTAGGCCGTTACGCACCGTGCCAGCCAGGAAACTGTTCGGCAGGATGCACATGGGCCTGATAGAACCTTCTAGGGAGCCAGGCCCTAGGAGGCTGTTCGATTGGGTCGTCAGGGAGTGGGCCATGGCAATGGGCTGTGATTTTATCCCCGACAGCTAGTCCCTGAGACTCAAGTGGAAGGACTCACTAGAGTGGGGTCTTCCTCTTTAGACTCCAAGTCACGAAGATGGTAATTTTGCTGCTACAAAGACATGCAACAAACGACCGAACAGGTTATAACTTCTCCGAACAAGACTTGTTCGAGACCGAGCAAACCTACCCAGTGCCGAGCAACTCTGTTGCGTTGAATAGGAAACAACATATGTCCAAGCAAAGTACCCAGCCCTCAGTGCGGATATTGGAAAAAGTAGCCGTTGGCAGAATCCAACGGTAACTTCGCTGCGCAGTGAAAACAGGTGACCGTTTTTACTTAGCCGTTGCAGTAAAAAACTAGCCATTTAGTGACAAAAAACCGTTGCAGAGCTGCTCGTCCAGGGCTATAAAAAGCACCCAAGCCGCCCGCGGCTTGCCACTTCCGCTCTCACGCCTTTCCTTGTCAAGCCCTATTCCAACCGCGCTCAGCATCAAACAGTCACCACCCAACTCCAAAACTGCTCGTCTAACCTGGGGATTGCTATGGCCAAGTTCTCAGGCACTAGCATGACCGAGGAGGATTTGAGGATTTTAGAGGAGGAAGGACACATCGACGCCGGCAGCTGAAGGCTGCCCGGGAAGGAGGAGATCCCGAAGCCGCTCGAGGATAAGTTCGTCAACTTCAAGCAGTTCGCACTGTTCGGGTTGAGGTCTCCTGAAAGCGACTTCGTGGAGGCCTTCTTGAACATCAGCGGGTCGGAGGTTCCAAATTTGAACCCCAACTCGTTCCTACAGATGGCCGTCTTCGCACACCTGTGCGAAGGCTACCTAGGAGTAGATTCGTCGGTGGGGCTGTTCCTCCACTACTACACCATGACGAGGAGCAGCTCCGCCGCTTCAGCGCTTGGGTGCTACTACCTCAAGCTCCGGGCTACCGCCGACGACGTGCCGTACCCTCGTCCACCACTGCTCGACTCGATGGGGCCGTGGTGGATGAGGTGGTTCTACACCAAGAGGAGCGACGACAGCAAGCTCTTCTTCACCGGGAAGGCGCCGGCGAAGGGAACACAAATGCCGCGGCCGGAGCCGAGCGGCGAGGAGTGGTACCTTACCCGAAAGATCGCCTCCCTTGTAGGCCTCGGGCTCACGGGAAGGGAGATCATCCGGGACTTCGTGACGAACAGGATCTATCCGCTGCGGAAGAGGTCCTACCCTTTCTTCAAGATAGTAGATTGGGAGGATATCACCAGGGAAAGCTTGGGTAAGTTCCTCAAACACTCAACCCTTTTTGGTGATTCATCCGAACAGGAACTAACGGCTTCTTCTGTTCGGGTAGTGAAGCCGACGGATGCATGGGTGACTGAACAGGTCGACGCCATGCTGAAGGCCGCCAGGAAGGACAGCGTGGTAACCGGCGAGGTGGCCTGCACTTGCCCCAGAAACGTGCTCGTCCGCTCACCAGAGGTACCTTCCAAAGAACTCCCTCTAAGTTGCTAAACTCACGCAACTAAGCATGATTACATTCGCTTCCAACTCTTCAGGACGAGCAGCTCATCATCGGCGGGATCGTCGAAGAGCTCTCAGGGTCAGAGAAGGAGGAAGCGAGGAAGGGCAAGGCCAAGGTGGCCGCGAAGCCTAAGGTGGCCGCTGAGCCAACGCGGAGCTCGCCGCGTCATGGCGGCCGCCAACCCTCTACGAAGCCCCTTGCTGCAACGAAGCGCGCCGAGCAGGCCAAGCGCGCACGCGGCCAGCCAAGTGGGAGACGACCAAGTCCTTCCCTCCTCATCGAGCAAAGCGACGCGGAGGTACGGAACATGACCCTATGGCTGAAGCGTTATGCACAGGCTCACCCGGCCCATATGGAACGGCTGCAATAGGTCGCCGAGCTGAGGAGGCTCGAGGAGGAAGTCGCGCGCAAGGAAAAGCTTCTTGTGTTGCGCAAAAAGAGCGCTCAGCTCACTAAAGAGCTGAGCTTGTCGCCGCAAGCGTCCGGAGGCCAAGGCAAAGAAGCCAAGGAGCCCCCGAGCAAGAGGCGTAAGCTCTGTCAAGGAGCGAAGAAGAAGGTTACGTTCCCTGCGGCAGGCATGGCAGGTATGCAAACGCAAGATTTTCCCCTTACGTTCTACCGAACAGCTTAGGACTTAACCCATTTCTTTTTCATCAGCTGCCCAGAAAAAGATCGCTACCGACGATGTCGACGCGGCGATCGAGAGGTCCTTGCTGCCCGAGCATCTACATGGTGCATCGCGGGCCTTGCTGCCCGAGCATCTACATGGTGCATCGCGGGCAATGAGGTTAGCCACCCTCAAAGACAAGCTGGCAGCGTGGAGCGTACTCCCGCCGGGCTCCAGCGACCAGCTCGACACGCTTAAGGGTGTGGTGGAGCGGCTGGAAACCGAAGAGGCGGGGGCATGAAGCCACGAAGAGTAGGGCCAAGGTGTTGGCTCTGCCGGCTGCCCGGGACCTGACCGAACAGACGGCCCCGGGTACTTCGTCGCAGGGGCAAATCGTCCCTGTGACGACGGCACACCTTGGCGAGCAGGGCGATAGACCTGCCGCCGGGGAGCAGGGAGATGGCCGCGAGCTTGGAGCGCAAGTCGCCCTGTCCGCGGCCCCACCAGCCTCTCCGAGTAGAGTGGTGCTGGTCTTGCCCGAGGCTGCTCGGGCGGATGAGGAGCAGGAGCTCCAAGGCGACCAGGATGCCGCCACCAGCCCTCCCAGGACCGAAGATGCCAGGGAGAGGAGACGAGCCCCTAGGCGGGCGCGCTCTGCCAGGAGGAAGGCGCAGCACAGAGAGCAGCCAGGGCTTCGCCACTCACGGCCTTGGAGAGCGTCTCCACCGAAACTTGAAGAATCGACTTCAAGAGGTAAACCCGAAAACCGAAACTTATCCGCTTTAAGTCACGAGCAACTGAATGCGATGAACTTGTACTTCTCTTGCTTAGGTCTTACGGGGCACGATGGAAGACTTTGAAGAAGGCGTCGGCGTCAAGCTCAGCGCCATCCTGGGAGCCTTCCAGGAGTACCGGGCGAGGGAGCTCGAGGGGGAGCGCCTCGCACCAGCCCAAAGCTGGAGCTGACTGAAGGCGAAGGTCAAAAAGCTTAGGGCCCAACTGACCGAGGAGAGGCAATCCTCTGAGGCTCTTCGGGAAGAGGCCGAGCAGCTTCGCGCGCTGGCCGCGAGGACGAGTGTCGCGGAAGAAAGGGCCAAGGTGCTGGACGAGCAACTCAAGGCCGCCGAGCAGCGCCATGGTCAGAGCGAGACTCTGACCGAGGAGCTGCGGGCCAAGACCGAAGAAGTCGAGACCCTCCGTGCAGAGGCCAAGGAGCTGGCCAAGAACAGCAAGGAGGAAGCCGAACGTCTCCGAGCTGAAGTTAGAAAAGGAATCAAAGCCCAAAGGAAAGTCCTGCGCCTCAAGTTAGAAATTGAGGAGTTAAAGGAGCAGCTTGCTTCTAAGTAGCAATAGGGCTGTAACCCGAAAGGGATTTTGTACCTGAAAACTTTTGTTAGAATAAATAAAAATACTTACCTTTTCCCTGCAAAACAGAGCAGCAAAAAGACAAGATCGAGCAGGAAACTAAGAGCAAGGCGAAACAGCGCTAGAAAGTTTTAGGAAAAACGGTAGAACGCCAGCCTAACTCCCAACCCCCGTTGTGCGTCTGCTCGAAAACCTGAGTTTGCGAACTCGAACAGGTGCACAAGAGAAAGAGCGACACCCTAGCCCTCGGTACGGACGATGCTTGAAGACCTAAGTTTACGAAATCAAGCACGTGCGTAGAGAGTTAGAGCGACACCCGCATCCTGATCGACCCGTTCCATGAACTGCTCGTTTACGTAATTTAGGCAATTCAAAGGGTAACCGAACAAGGAAAGTGTCTCTGCCGCGGGGGGCTTACGAGAGCAGACTTAGCCGCTAGGCGAAAAACCGTGTTACACAACACTGAGTTTAGGAACTTGCTGAAACTAGATGCGGGCAGGGAAAACCTGAAGATCACGGAGCCAAGAGTTCGCAAGACCGGACAGCCATCAAGTGTTACCAGAGAGAAAGGTAGTATGAGAAGACAAGAAGTGAAAAGGGCCGCAGGGGGCCGCGAACATTCACTGTTTATTGGATTGAACTTTGCATGTCAGCCCGAGAGACTTGGATGAACTAAGGCGCGAAGTTTTGACAAAAAGCGCGGAGCTAAGGTAACAAACAGAAGACCTACATAAAGAACTTACGAAGCTGGTCGATGTTCCAAGTGATGGTCAGCTCTCTCCCATCCTCCATTGCCAGGCGAACAGCCCCCGAGCGAGCAGTAGAAACGACCGTGAACGGGCCCTCGCACCGGAGAGTTAACTTGTTGGCATTGGAAAGGTTCTGGACGCGGCGCAGAACGAGGTCGCCCACATTCAAAGCCCTTGGTCGAACAGATTTGGCGGCGTGCCGGCGAAGATCTTGCTGATAGCGCGCCATTCTAACTTGTGCCCGGTCGCGTGTGCCTTTGAGGAGATCGATTTCGAACAAGCGCTCTTACTCAGAGTCAACCAAGTTGACCGAGCTCGTGCGAGGCGAGTCGAGTACTATTTCGACGGGCAAGATGGCTGCTGCACCGTAGACCAATTGGAAAGGAGTTTCCCCGGTTGCCCGGCTGGCTGTGGTACGAACAGCCCAGAGGACGGAAGGAACTTCGTCAACCCAGGCTTTGTTGTGCTCGCGGAGTGCCGCGAACACGCGCCGTTTGATACCCTGGACTATCTGTCCGTTAGCTCGCTCGACTGCTCCATTGCTCTCATGTGGATGTGCCACAGAGGCGAAACAGAACTTGGTGCCCAGCTGCTCGCAGTATTCCTAAAATAGCTCGCTTCTGAACTGGGGACCGTTGTCGGTGATCAGCTTATGGGGAATCCCAAAGCGCGTGATCACATTGCTTTCGAAAAAGCGCACAGCCGTCTTGGTATGAAGAGACGACACAGGCTCTGCCTCAATCCACTTTGTGAAAGTGTCAATGGCGACGAGCAAGTGTGTGTAGCCCTTGTCCCCTTGGGGAACGGGCCGAGCAGATCCAGACCTCATGTTGAGAAAGTCCATGATGGGGGGATCGTTTGGAGCTCTTGGGCGGGCTTATGGGCCTTTCAGACGTGAAATTGGCATGCCTCGCACTTAGTCACCATATCCCGGACATCTTGTAACGCTGTGGGCTAGTAATAACCCATGCGAAACGCTTTGCCGACCAAAGTCCTGACGGAGGCGTGGTTGCCGCAGGCACCCGCGTGTATGTCCCTAAGAAGGAACACACCCTCCTGCTGCGAGATGCACTTGGAGAGAACTCCCAGAGCACCTTGCCGGTAAAGGATGCCATTCATAAGCTTGTATGGACAAGCACGTCTTATAAGCCGGGAACGCTCGGCTTCGTCGTCAGGCAGGGTCCCATCTGCAAGGTACCAGATAAATAGCGTTGTCCAGTCCGCAGCCTGCTTAATGACGGAGACAGCACCACCTGTTTCTGTTGCCTCGTCTGGGGACGTGATAGAGGGCTTGTAAAGGTGCAAGACGAGCACCCCTGCCGGAGTAGGTTCGCGTGAGGATCCAAACTTGGACAGCTGGTCGGCCAAGAAGTTGTCCTTCCTGGGCACGAAGAGCACCTCGAAGAATCGAAAGTGCCGCTCCAACTTCCTCACTTCAACCAGGTATCGCGCCATTGAGTCATCGCAGCACTGATACTCTTTATTTACCTAATTGATGACCGCCAGAATCTCCTTCACGGTTAGTCGTTGGGCGCCGAGCGACTTGCACGCTCTTAGTCCCGCATGGAGGGCCTCGTACTCCGCGGCGTTGTTAGTCGCCGCAAAGTGTAGTTGGATAGAATACTGGAGTTGCTCTCCTTGAGGGGAGATGAGAACAAAATCAGCCCCCGAGTTTCTAGTGCGAGAGCCATCAAAGAACATGGTTCAGGGGGTTTCTTCAGGTTGCTCGGGAGCTTCCTGGGATTTGGGCGGGCAAGTCCATTCAGTGACAAAGTCAGCCAAGACTTGAGATTTAATAGCAGTTCGGGCAGCAAACAGAATGTCGAATTCTTCTAGTTCCATTGCCCACTTAGCTATACGTCCGCCGGCTTCCTTGTTCCGTAAGATTTCTCCCAGAGGGAACTTGGTCGGGACCAGTATTTGATGCACCTAGAAATAATGTCGAAGCTTCCTGGAGGACATGAGCAAGACGTAGAGCAGCTTCTGTACCTCAGGGTAACGCTCCTTTGATCCATGAAGCACCTCGCTCACGTAGTAGATTGGCCGCTGCATGCCTTTTCTTTCCACCGTTAAGACCGCGCTCACCGCTTGTGGCGTGCAGTTAAGATACAACAAAACCTGTTTGCCGTGTCGTGGGGTAGTCAAGACGGGTGGGTTGGACAGGTATTGCTTTAGATCTTGGAATGATCTGTCAGCTTCCTCTGTTCACTTGAAACCATTGTGCTTGCGCAGGGCCTTAAAAAAGGGCAGCCCGCGTTCGCCTTGACGGAAAATAAACCTGTTTAGAGCTGCCATCCGTCCTGTTAGGCTCTGAACTTCCTTGATGGTAGTCGGAACCTGCATGTTTCAATGGGCTCGATTTTTTCAGGGCTAGCAGAGATTCCTTGCGAATCTATAACATAGCCGAGCAACATTCCAGATCGAACACCAAAGGTAAACTTCTCTGGATTTAGTTTAATTCTATGCCTGGTGAGGTTACGAAACGTCTCAGCCAAGTCTTTTACATGATCTGGAGCATACTTGCTCTTTACAACTATATCGCCGACATAGACCTCCAGGTTCCTTCCGCGCTGTTCTGGGAAAGTCTTCTCCATTAAGCGTTGGAAGGTGGCACCAGCATTGCGTAGACCGAAAGACATGGTCGTATAGCAGAAAGTGCCGAAGGGGGTGATGAAGCCAGTCTTCTCTTCATCCTCGGGGGATATGCTTATTTGGTGGTAGCCAGAGTAAGCATCCAAAAAACTCAAGAGCTGGGCATCCGAAGTCGCATCGACCAGCTGGTCTATGCGAGGCAGCGGGAAATTGTCCTTAGGACAAGCCGCGTTCAAATCTGTGTGATCGACACACATCCTGCACTTGCCGCCTTTCTTCTTCACGATCACAGGGTTGGCCAGCCACTCGGTGTGATCAACCTCGCGGATGAAACCAGCAGCGAGCAGCTTACCAAGCTGATCCTTGATGATCCCCTGCTTGAAATCAGAAAAGCATCGAAACTTCTGGCGAACAGGCTTTTTGTCCGGACGGACTGCCAGTTTGTGCTCGATAACCTCCCTTGGGACCCCGGGCATGTCAGACGGCTCCCAGGCAAACACGTCTGCTTTAGTTCGGAGGAAGGGAATGAGCTCGATTTCCTATTTAGGGTCCAGATTGGCCCCCAAGTGAACTGTCATGGAAGGTTCGTCAAGAAACAACGGAACTTCCTTGGTCTCTCCCCTGGCTGGACAGAAACCTTGGGACGGGCAGACTTGGTCTGTGGAACCTCGGGACCGCGCGGTGAAAGCTGGTTGACCAGGGCAAGGAATTGCTCGTCGTAATCTAGAGTAGCCTTGCAGTTGCCCTTGACCGTGATCACGCCGTTAGGGCCCGGAATCTTCACGCACTGGTATGCATGGTGGGACACGACCATGAACTTGCCATGAGATGGCCGGCCCAAGATCGCGATGTAGGCAGATGGAAAGTCGACCACGTCAAACGTGATCAACTCTGTCCGAAAGTTGCTTGGGCCCAAGGTAACGGATGAACAATCGCCCAATGACTTAACAAATTTCTCCGGAACAATCTCATAGAAGGGCATCGCGACCTCTTTGAACTTGGAGCGAAGAATCTGCATCTCGTCCAAGACTTTGGCAGAAAGTAAGTCCAAAGCACTCCCGCCGTCGATCAGGACACGCCCGACTCTGGCGTTGCTGATGGTCGGAGCGACCACCAGCGGGAGACGCTGTGGCTTGGTCATCCCAGTGGGGTAATCCTCCATAAAGAAGGAGATGGAAACCTCGGTCCACTTCATCATTTCGGGCTGTGGTTTGCCCTCCTCTACGTTTTGGACTTCCCGGGCAGCTTCCTTGAGGCTGCGCCGAGGGGGATAAGCCGAGGAGCCGCCAAAGATAACGGCTATGTGTTTCGCGGGCTCCTGATAGTCATCTTCATCGTCCCGGTCACCACCATCGGTTTGGCGCTTGTCCTTGCCGGCATCACCTTTTTCGGGCAGGGTAGGCATGGGGCCCCTGCCGTTATAGAAATTCTCGAGCTTTGCAGCTCAAGTCCTGCAATGGCGTATATCGTGCCCGTAGTTTTGGTGGAACTGGCAATATCGATCACTCGGACCTTTCTTGCCTTGATTGCCTCCCTGAACAGGCTTCTTGCCCTTATAGTTATTGTTGGGCTTCTTCTGCCCATCCTTGGGTGGAGGTGCGCGATCTATACCCGCGACGGTATTGTTCGCATCACCTTTATTCTTTTTCTTCTGGGACTTCTTGTCACCAGGATTGTTGCTGCTCTTCTTCTTCTCATCCACAGCAGGCTGGGCGGGCAGCTCACCCTTGTCAAACACCTTCTTATACTGAACACGCTCTGCCGCATTGGCATAGCGGTCAGCGGCCTTGAACAGACGGTCCAGGTCTCATTGATCTTGAGATCCTGGGTGAGCCGCTCGTCGTGGACTCCATTCTTGAAAGCGCGGACAACAGATTCATCCAAGATGTTCGGGATCGTGTTACGGATCTTAATGAAACGCTTCATGAAGTTACGTAGGGTCTCTCCGTTCATCTGGATCATCTGGTGCAGATCATCCTCCTTGCCCAGACGCAAGTAACAGCTCTGTAAATTGGCGATTAGAGCGTCACAAAGTTGGTCCCAAGAGCGGATGGAACCTTCCTGCTGATTGAACAGCTACGTCCGAGCAGCACCTTCAAGGACAATCGGGAGGTAATTCGCCATGACTAGCTCATCACCCTCGGCTGCCATGATGGCAGTAGCGTAGATGGAAAGGAACTCCTCTGGGTTTTGGATCCCATTGTACCTCTCCACGTGACCAGGTTTGAACTTGGAAGGCCACCTGACAGCGCGGAGCTCGTCAGAGAAAGCCTTGCAACCTAAGGCATACGCCCGGCCACCTTCTCCTGCAGAACCTAGTCTTGTAAAGACGTTGGTCCTGTTGCGCGGAGGAATTCTTGTTGAACGAGATGACTCTGCCTGGAGAAATTCTCTCCGGGACAGTCCTCCGCGTTCCTTCCTCGTGGTCGCCACAATGCGCTCCTCCCGAGGGGATCATCGCGCGCCCGCTTGCCCCTGTGATCGCGACGATCACGGGGACTTGGCGAACGTTGTCGACCACGGGCAGCTTGCTCGTGGACAGTAATCCTTCGACGGTGGCGGGGGCCACGCGATCGATCGGAGCTGTCCGAGTTATTCCGGCGGCCGATCATACGCTCGGAAGAGGTGTTAACTTCGCCTATGGACTTGAGGCCTTCGGCCAGTCATTCCAGGTGAGAAGCAACAGCGTCGCCCATGCGGGCGAGGTCGGCCTGGTTGGTGGATCTGAGCACCGTTGCCATGGCCTGGAGTCATTCCTGACTTTGATCTAGGGGTCCTGGGATCCCTGAAGCGTCCGCGTTTTGCCCGACCGTAGTCTGGTCACGCGGGGATTCGACCCGAACAGACGAAACTTCTGCCGGCGGACTTGGCGTAGGCGCGCGAGGCGGATCGCGACGTTGTCGCTTGCGTTGATCGCGGATCTGCGCCAAGGTCTGATTAATGGAGGCGTCCAGGCTGCGGCGAACAACATCTTGTTCACGAGCAGCTAGCGCGGCCCCATCTTGATGCCGAGCAGAATTGGACTGCCCTATCTCGTCGGCCGCCGCGGCCCGCGCAGGATCCTCTGAAGTCCCCGCGCCGGCCATGTTGACGCTGCGACGGCCATGTGCTGGCACGCTAGACGGTGTCATCACTGTGTCGCCACAAGAAGAATCGACCGACATAGCCTTGGAATCCGACAGATCTAAACCGGCGTAAAGATCGTCGGTTCCGTAATCATCGTCAATAACGGGAGTTTGATCTAAGACCATCTCCGGAGCGTATCCGGAGAGCTCTGTCTCAGATATGGAAGGTGACCGAGATCGAAAAGATCGATCCGATCTGACAGGGAACGTGACATCCTGTCCTTCTGAGTCATACCCTTCAAGAAGATTTTCCTGGTCGCTGAAAGAGTTCGACATGCTCGAACAGACTTGATCTACTTCTCCCCACGGACGGCGCCAACTGTCGACGGTTGGGATATCGGTCCCAAGTCAACTAAGGTTCTTGAGAAAGGGAGATAGAAGACCTGCCGAGCAAGGCAAACAGCAATCAACGAGCAACAGGGAGACACAGGTTTTTTTTATCCTGGTTCGGGCCTCTCCGGAAAGATAATAGCCCTACGTCCAGCCTTTCTTTATATCAAAGATGATTACAAGAGGAAGCTCGACAAGATGAACAAGTCTCGGCGAGATGTCTGGTGTACAAGGAAGCAATATGCGATGATGCGCTAAGTCTCGATCTTCTGGCCCCTCTACACGCCGTAGGGGCCCTGTTTATATAGTGTTGAACAACCGACCTACCGGGGAATAATCGGGCCGGGCTAACCACGAGATCGTAACGAACTCGTAACATGCCAAATACACCCCGAGGTAGATAAGGCATACTCCAATTCTTGGGGATCACGACATCTCTTCCAATCCGGGAAACTACGTCCGGGTCTTCACGAAGCCGTGCAGAACTCTTGTTCGAGTCGGACTCAAACACGAATCCTAAGCCGTTACGCACCGTGCCAGCCAAGAAACTGTTCGGCAGGATGCACATCGGCCTGATAGGGAGACAGGCCCTAGGAGGCTGTTCGATTGAGCCGTCAGGGAATGGGCCATGGCAATGGGCCGTGATTTTATCCTCGACACACTCCGCTTTATTTTTTTTCTTTTTGAAAAACCATCTAGAAATGCTGCCCAAATTTTTTATTAAATATTAAAATTTATGCAAAAATTATGCAAACAATTCTGTAAGTTTCTTATTTCTGGAGAAACAATTTCTAATATTCAATATTGGAAATTGGGGTCCCCACACATGCATTGGCAATGATTATAAAATATCACGGTTGACTTATAGAATGAACCGGCAACGATAATTCACTGTCACCACCGGTTGGTAACAAGCGTCGGCAGTGAGTATGAAATATCATGACCGGCTTGTAGCACAAGCCCATAGTGATAAAGGTTTTCTTGGCATGCATGTACATGGTTCAAGTGCATGTTAATTAATCTTGATTCAATAGTCCCACTCTCCCCGAAGGTACCAACTATCTGCGAGCGCCTGGGCGACAGAAGACGGGCTTAATTTGCTGTTGGGCCTTTCTCTCTCCCTCTCTGACGACCTCGCCGGAGACGAGAGGGAGGGGACCTTAGCTTCCCTCCTCCCTCCCCCTCTCTCCTCCCTCCAGGCCATACCCCTTCTCTCTCCCCCTCTCTGTCGTTTCCCCCGCAACCAGATCTGGGCGCCGCTCTCACTTCGCCGTCGGCGGGCTACGGTTCCCGACTGTAGGGTGTTGGCGGTGGCGGGTGGCCAGTGGTCGGTGGTTTGAGGACGAGTTCTAGTAGTTTAGGGTTTGGGTTCATAGGGTCGTGTCTTGCTGCTCGGATCTAGCTTGAGTGCCTGGTCCTCATAGCCTTTTGGTCTCCTACAGGTTCCTCTCGCACTACTAGGGAACAAGCTTTCTCAAGAGGTTCAAAAAAAGGATCAAACTTCTACAAGCGGTTTAATGCCTCAAAACAGTCTCAAGCCAGAAAATGTCCTCTAGAAGCGGTTGGGGGCACGATCCGCTTCTAAAGACCTAAAATCCTAAGCGGTTTGTGTCCCCAACCGCTGCTATACCTCTACAAGCGGTTGGAAACACGAACCGCTTAGGATGCTTGGCTTTACAAGCTGTTTAATAGCCCCAACCGCTTCTAGAGGCCCATTTTTCGAATAGATAAAAGGAAAGCTCCCCCCATTCCATCAGATAACGCGCGTGGGTGGGTTGGCTAGATAGGTGAGGTGTGAGTCAAGAGGTCCTGGGTTCAAATCCCACCTCCCCCAATATTTATTTGCCTTTTTACACTCTATTACAAGCGGTTCTCTGAACCGCTTGTGATGCTCCGCGAGGCCCGCTTGGGAAGCCTTTTTCCCTGGTAGTGTCGGTGCTGCCGTCGGTCGGCGGCGTTGTCGGAGGTTGAAGGTAGCTGTCGAAGTTGGTCTTCCCCTCCGATTGGCCCCGTGGGCTCCTTAGTGGCGGATTCCCTTATGGTGGCGGTGTGGGGGGAGAACTCCCGCGTCCTCACCGCTGCCGTCGGTCGGCGGCGTTGTCGGAGGTTGAAGGTAGCTGTCGAAGTTGGTCTTCCCCTCCGATTGGCCCCGTGGGCTCCTTAGTGGCGGATTCCCTTATGGTGGCGGTGTGGGGGGAGAACTCCCGCGTCCTCACCGCTGCGTCATCTATGTCTCCCCTAGATCTGTCTTCCCCTCCGATTGGCCCCGTGGGCTCCTTAGTGGCGGATTCCCTTATGGTGGCGGTGTGGGGGGAGAACTCCCACGTCCTCACAGCTGCGTCGTCTATGTCTCCCCTAGATCTGGGAGTGGTGCGGATGAAGCACTGCTTGACGTTGGCGTCCTCATCTTCCTCTTGGGGGAAGGTTTTTTTTCCATCACTCTTTCACCATCGGTGGCCGGCCATGCGCCACAATGGTTTATTTCTTTTGCTTGGCCATAATTCTTCTACCCTGTGCCAAGATGGCGGGGCAAGGCTGTTGGAAGCGACTCGAACGATAATCTCGGTAAGATTCATCTTCACCAGTTCTTCAGAGTTGGAGGTTTAGTGTAGTGGCTCCGACATCCTGTTCGTGCTGTTGATGGAACTATGTCTGAGACCCTTGCGTGGGCTCAAATCTCTGGTTGTAAGACCCCTATCTCTATACTACTTTGGATGGATGGCGATTTAGCCGTCACTCCTATTCGGTAATGAATTACCGGTTCTTCTTCTGAAAAAAAAATCTCGATTCAATGTTCACGTGCATACAAATAGCAATGAAAAGGATGCTAACATCAAACATGTGGTTCATGGTTATTCTGCGTATATATATAGCCCAAAAGTCCATGCAGCATTAATGGTTCATGGTTTTTCTGCGTGTTTATAATAACAATTCTATCATACTACTCCTATCATGCTATCTCGATCATTCTATGATACAATCTCCATCCGATCCTATCATGGATCGTTGCGTGTGTATAGTAACCATGAACCAATCTGAAAAGGATGCTCCTTCAGTCCTTCTGGAAGCAAAGACTACTTAATGAAAGTTTTTGAGTAAATGGGCTAATGGAAGTTAATAAAGATCGAGTAGTTTGAACTATGGTAGTTTGAACTTTGACTATAATCTGTATCTGCTTCCTTGTTCTGGTTCCGAACTTCCGATCGAATACATCTCGTGAAGCAGCACTAGAAAAGACGAATACTACAGGGTTTTTTTTTTTGGGAAATTCTTGGGGACGGCATCCCGTTCGGGCGGGATCCGGACGGGATCGGCCCCCTCGCGCGCTGTGCAAAGGAGAAAGAAGGGAGGAGGGAGGAGGAAGGAGGCCTACCTCGCCGCCGTCGACCTCGTCGTCTCCGCCGGCCGTTCGGGTTAGGGTTCGGGGTGGGATTCGGGTTTAGATTTGGGCCGGGGAAGGGGGCGGCATGGCAGTGGGTGGGGTTAGTCGGGGGCGACGGCGGAGGCGGCGGTGGCGCGGCCAGAGCCGGGGGAGGGGGTGAAGGCGGTTGGCCGGCGGTGGAGGGAGGACCGCCTCATCCTCTCGGGTTAAGGTGGCGGCGACGGCGTGGCGGCGGAGGTCTGAGGTGGCGGAGCGGCCAGCGGCGTGGCGCCGCCGCCGAGCGGAGGAAGGAGGCGGCAGGAGAAGTGGAGCGGGCGAGAGAGCGAGCGAGGGATCCCATGAGCGAGCGAGGCGAGCGAGTGAGCGAGCGAGCGGGGGATACGTGGTGCGCAGGGGACGATTCTGTCGGCCGACGGGATCCCGTCCACTAGTCCCCCTTTTTCTTTTTTGGGGGAATCCAGTTTCCATCTAATCGGAAAATTTCCCGGCCTGCGTTCCAAACAGAATCTCAAGCCTCTGAGCTCGACAAACAAGAGCAGGGACTCCCATCAAGAGTCAAGAAAACTGTTGCAATAAGCACATAGGCCTCTGGGCTTGACGTACTTGTTGGATTCCATTGATATATGTATATAGCCAATTGATCAAGTTCGACAAAATGCATGCTAAATCCAAACTCATCAGTTTGCGAACCACTTTTTCAGAAAAAGTTTCTGAAGCAGAAAACTTAGTTAGAATAAAAACTAGGAAAATGCTTCGTCTCGAGCGTCCGTCACGATCGAACGCTGGCTCGCGGCCCAGCCCACGTTACACGCGTGAGCGCTTTTTTCTCTGCCTCCCGTCGTTGCGTCTTGCATGTCGCTCACTGTGCGTACTGCATGGAACCAGCATACCTACGTTGGCCACACTAGCTAGCCAATCGAATAGTTAGCATGCCATGCATGCAACTCTCCTCACGTATGCATGCGTACATGTATACACAGGCATCTGTATGTATATGTACACATATATCTTGTTTTTTCTTTCTTTTCTCCACCAAATTAATTTCTAATTTGGCAAATCACTTCATCAGATAAGTCAAACTCATTGTTCCAATAGGCAACATTTATTGTTCCAGTAGGCAAACTTTATTGTTCCAGTAGGCAAAACCTTTTTTGTTTCAGAAGGCAAAAGCTATTGTTCCAGAAGGCAAAAGTTATTGTTCCCGTAGGCAAGCTCAACTGTTCCGTTAGGGTAAACTTTATTGTTTCAGTAGGCAAGCTTTATTGTTCTAGTAGACAAAACCTTTATTTGTTCCAGAAGGCAAAAGTTATTGTTTCAGAAGGCAAAAGTTATTGTTCCAGTAGGCAAAGTTCAACTGTTCTAGTAGGATAAACCTTATTCTTTCATTAGGCAACTTTTATTGTTCCAGCAGGCAAACTTTGCTATTCCAGCAGGCAAAAAATATTATTCCAGTAGGCAAACCTTACTGTTTTTCAGTAGGCAAAAATTATTGTTCCAGTAGGCAAACCTTGTTGTTCCAGAAGGCAAAAGTTATTGTTCCAGAAGGCAAAAGCTATTGTTCCTGTAGGCAAGTTCAACTGTTCCGTTAGGGCAAACTTTATTGTTCCAGTAGGCAAGCTTTATTGTTCTAGTAGGCAAAACCTTTATTTGTTCCAGAAGGAAAAAGTTATTGTTTCAGAAGGCAAAAGTTATTGTTCCAGTAGGCAAAGTTCAACTGTTCCAGTAGGATAAACCTTATTCTTCCATAGGCAACTTTTATTGTTCCAGCAGGCAAACTTTGCTGTTCCAGCAGGCAAAAATTATTGTTCCCGTAGGCAAACCTTGCTGTTTTCCAGTAGGCAAAAATTGTTGTTCCAGTAGACAAACCTTGTTGTTCCAGTAGGCAAGAATTATTGTTCCAGTAGGCAAACCTTGTTGTTCTAGTAGGAAAATATTATTGTTCCATCAGACCAAATACATTGTTCCAATTAGGTTTAGCCTATTGTTCCAACATGCCAAATACATTGTTTTAATAGGTATATAAGTTGTTCCAGCAGGTAAGACTCATTGTTCCGGGAGGCTAGACCCATTGTTCCAGCAAGCAAGATATATTGTTCCGGAAGGCTAGACTCATTGTTCCAGCAGACCAAATAAATTGTTCCAATAGGTATACAATTTGTTCCATCAGACCAAATGCATTATTCCAATTGGGCCTAGCCTATTGTTCCAGCAGGTCAAATACCAAGTTGTTCCATCGTATTAGACGTATTGTTTCAATAGTACAAATTAATTGTTCCATTAGTATAGACAAATTGTTCCAGTAAAAATTTATATAGCAACATGGGTCTTGTTTTGTTTGAAAAAATGCGAGGAACGCGTTGGCGCAAACGGTCTGTTGATTGGAGCTCCCAGTCAAAAGTTATGATCGTTTAAAGAAAAAACGAGGAAGGAATCTTTGCTGACATCAGCGACGGCGTCACTCCATGCATGCATTCATCCAATTTATGCGCGGCAACCATGCATGTCCAATTTTTTATTGCGGGATCTGCTGCTGAAACAATGGCGCTGAACGCCGAACAATGCGTCTTTGACGCCGAGCCGGATGCGCTACGGGTTATTGGGCCTTCATGGGCCACGCCACCGTCCGATCGGCCGCTGTGACGGACGGACGTCCGAACAGTAGTCGCCTCCTAAAAACTAAGTGGAAAACCTTTTTGCAGTCCTTGGTTCTATTAGAAATTCAATAAAGGGCGCGTGTGTTAAAACTAGTTGTGCATATATTGTTACGGAGCTGCTAGGGAATGAACTACTGTTGCAATGGATTAACTGTTTCAGATAGTTTCAAATAGTTTTGTCTAATTTCATAAGATGTTTCATATAGTTTCATGTTGTTTTCATATAGGTCATAAAAAATTTTATTGAAGTGTCATATAGTTTTGTGCACTGCACACCTCATACGTTGAACGGTGATCCGTTCATTAGCATTTTTGCATTGTTACATGTTACCCCTCCATGACTAATCCACTTTGCGAAACATTTTTTTAAAAAAGATTTAAGTAGAAATCTAATTTAACCTATAAAAATTCAATAGAAACCTATTTCTAGTGCCCACCATGCAACACTGCAATTCGACAAGTAATTGGGGTAAGTTTTTTACGGAGACACAAAAACAACAGTGAATGATTAACAAACCATTACCGAGGGGGTGGGGGTTGCATTAAATCTGCGGTGTTCAATTAAAGGAATTTGCTTTTTTGACTAGGAAGAAACAATATGGATTTCAAAAAGAATTTGATGGAAAAATAAAATATATGGAGGGGGGCCTGACAGTTGTGGCGAGGGAGGTGGGCATTGGTTATTGCATCGGACCTAGGTTTGTGTGATGCCCATCGGACATCCCCACTCGCGATAGGGGATGCAAGTTATGACTCACGAAAACATAAGCTAAGGTTGCTAGGTTGGGGCTTGTATGCATGGCCATTAATGTCGCATGGGCTTTTGGGCCATTGGGCTAGACAAAAAGAATGGGGCAATCCCATAGAGCCCGGGGGCTATGATTATAATTGGTTTATTTAGTGTCACAATAGCTTTATCCCCAATCTAAGCCGACTACTAATGTACCTAACAAACCCTTCTATTGAACTAAGTATCTAAAAACCAAAAAAATTGGCTTGGTTTAGTACTCTCATATTAGTATTTTTATGCTCACTTGAATGCCCACCCATAGCTTCCTCGCGCACCAACTACTCCGAAGGTTATTGAGGCGATTACATCTTAGGTTGAGCATACGGTGAAGGTGGAACCCAAGGGACTCGGACCACTTCATAAAAGGGAATCACTACAGGAATCAGCCTTAATTTCGTCGGCCATAAAACGACGAAATTAACCCGACGAAATTTGCTAGACGAAAATAAACAACTTTTCGTCGGTTACCGACGAAATTACTTTATTTTCGTCGGTTTTATAGGCCGACGGAATAAAACTAGTCTTTCGTGAATAAGAAAAGATTTGTCTAGCCGTGCCTTGAAGAAAAAAAAAAGAACATGAGTTGTACGTCCAAATGTGAGCAAGATCTGGCAACATTAAACTTGTTGAGTGAAGATTTTGTGATGAGGTGATTTTCCAATTGAGGAGAATATGTTTGTGATGAATTTTAAAATTTTGGAGAATTTTTGAAGTGATATTGGTGAATTTTGGATTAATATTTTAAATATTTGTGATTTATTTTGGACTAATAATTTGATTAATATTTGTGTGAGTTTTTTATTTGTGGAATTATATTGATATGTGAAAGAAAAAGAAAAAAGGGGAGACAAAAAAGGAACTGGAGTGTGTGTGCATGGCTACTGTGCGTCTGTGCACGTGTGCTTGTGCATGCAGCTATGCATGTGTGTGTGTCAGCAAGCATGCACATTGCTGTGCGCATGCAGCCGGGCTTGCAGGTAATGGAGCAGGCCTGTGGGCTGGCAGCTAGGTGAAGTCGGCAGGAGGCCCGCGTGGTGAAGCCAGCAGAGGCCCAAGTGGTTCAGTCACAGCCGAATAGCGGCCCAGAACAGTTTCTTTATATATATGTGGACCCGAGGGCTGTCGGGATTAGTGGGTTTTAGGGCTTCCCAAGCTTAACTATGAATACAAAATTAGCAAAATTTACAGAGGATATTATGGGTGATTAGATAGGTATTAGAGGTGACTTTGAGATAATTTGTGCTTCAATGTAAAGGAAACATGTACAGATTTGATCAATAAAGAAATCGGATAGCAAGAATAACAAAATAAACTGGCTAATGATGGAGCCAATCCAACTATGTTTATCTCTCCAATTCCAAGGGAACATATGCTGTACAATCACGCTTGCGGTGCCATCGCCGTGTAATCGAACTATCAAAAGTTATAAAAAATTCTGAAAAAAAATTGTACATGTACTTCATTGTTTACTCTACCTATATATGAAGTTTCAAAGAAAAATTCATTATATATTAAGAGTTATAAAAAAAAAGGATAGTTTTGATAAGTTCAAAATTGATAGAATTTTATTTTTTTGTAACTTTCAATATAGAATGAATTTGAACTTGAAATTTTTTCCAGAGATAGAGTAAGTTGAAGAGTACATGTATAATTTTTTTCAGAATTTTTCACAACTTTTGATAGTTCGATTGCACGGTGATTGCACCGCAAGCGTGATTGCACAGCATATGTTCCCCCAATCCAAAGCTTAGCGAAGGTTGCGTAAGAAGAACTGATATGAATACCAAGCATGCTCTTGCTGTTTTCTTCTGCTTCTCCCCTTCTTGTGCTATGGCTGCTTCTTGGTGCTCTCTCAAGTACACTGAGCAAGGGCCAGGGTTTTATACATGCTTCCTCCACATAAAGAAACAATCCGCTCAACACAACAGAGCAGAAGATCCAGCCATCCAAGCCAACACCTTTCCTTAGCTAATCGTTTTGCAAGTTGATCTACTTATGAAAGAATGATCATACTCTAATTTGTGTGCTATGGGTGTTACTAATGCCCCTGATGTTCATAGGCGGATCCAAGACAAAAATCATGCCTAGGCAATGCTAAAATTATCTTTTATTTTCTATAAAATAATAATACCATAATTAAGATAAACATGTTATATTAACTCTAAGCTAACAATTCACTGGTTTTACTAGTTACTAACATTACATCAAATTGAAAGTTAAATCAATCAAAATATTGCACGACAAAAGGAGAAAAACATACTTACGAGAGAATTCAAATTGTTGATGTGCTTAGCATACCAATTAAATTATTAAAAATGCAATATGCAAAATAAAAAGGAAGAATAAGAGAGATATATGTGGGCTTGGGGCCTATACCCCATGTTTGATGAGAATTTTTTTTTTGATGGCATCGATCGGCCTGTGCCCCCAAAATTATTTTTGCGGACCGGAACCGGTCCGGCCTAATTTTGGCCCATAATCAAGAAACCCTAATTGCTAGCTATAAAAGGGGATCAACCCTAATCACTGAGGGGGAGGCATCAAGCAGGGCATCAAGCGGCCCCTGTTTCCTCGGCGTGGCCTCACCGGCCGGCGCCGCCGCGCGCCGTCCCCCTTCTCCCTCTCGCCCGGCGCTGGCGCCGCCTCGCCCCGTCTGCGCCTCGCCGCCGTTCTCCACGGCCAGCGCCGCCGCCCAACGACGCCGGCACCGCCTCGTCAACCCCGGCGCCGTCCCTGCCCTCCACTGCCGCTCCCGCCTCCGTCCCCGCCTCCGTCCTCCACGCCCGACGGCGGCCCAGGCCCGGCGGCGCCCTCGGCTCTTCCGCGCGCGGCCGGCTCGGCGCGCCCGCTCCCGTCCTCCTCAACACCGCGCCCCAGCGTCCTACACGGCCGGCGCGCTGCACCTCGGCCTCCAGATCGGCGCCGCCGTCCTCCTCACCGCCCAGCGCCACGTCGGCCATCAGATCGACGCCGCCCCGGCCTCATCGTCGCCCAACGCCGCCCCGTCCAAGTCGGCGCCGCCTCTGCTCCACGGCCGGCGCGCCGCCCGTCTCCTCCGGCTCCGATCCGCGCCGCTTTCTCCAGGGCGCCGCCCGTGTCTCCTTCGCGCCCCGACGACAGCTGCCCCCCTGCTGCCACAGCGCTGCCCACGGCCGGCGCGCCGCCCCTGCCTCCAAATCGTCGCCGCCCCGGCCCCGTCCTCTGGTCCAGGCCGCCGATGCCTACTTGATCCACACCGCCCCGTCGTCCTCCACGCGCCCAGCAGCGGCACCTCCTCCACG
The DNA here is from genome assembly GCA_036346415.1 of Raddia guianensis. Classification (NCBI taxonomy): domain Eukaryota; kingdom Viridiplantae; phylum Streptophyta; class Magnoliopsida; order Poales; family Poaceae; genus Raddia; species Raddia guianensis. The sequence goes on from CM070534.1 coordinate 36,542,204, forward strand.
GCGCCGCCCGATTCCTCCACACACGGCTCCCAACGACGACGGGCGGCGCTCCTCCCCTTCACGGTGGCTCTCCTCCCCATGTGACGGCAAGGCGGCGCCCAGTCCTCAACACGGCTCGGCGATGGCGTCCACGACACGGCACGGACCCGGCACGGACGATCCCTTCCTTCGGCACAGTGGCATCGATGCCTTCCACGACAGCAATCGGCAGCGTGGCGGCGGCCATCTCTCGGTGGTGACCAGTCTCTCCATCGGGCACGACGGCGCGTCTGGTTCCCCTCCACTGCATGACGCGGCAGCCCCTTCCTTCCTCTCCTCCAGCGGTGGCCTAGTGGCGCGGCGACCTCCCTCTGTCCTCCACGGCGCCGACGCCCTGCTCTAGATCTTCAAGCACGGCAGCCTCCTCACATCAACGCGGCGGCGCCCCTCAAATCTGGTGCGGTACCTCAACGTGGATGACGGCGCCGACCTCTGCTTCACCTCCACGGCATCGGCGCAAGGCCCTACCTCTACCTCAGCATGGCGGCGCACCCCCTCTGGATCTAGCGGTGGCGTTCCCCGTGGCGTGGACTGGCCCAACACAGCCGCCTCTCTCTCTCTGCTTTACACACATGGCGGTGGCGGCAGCGGCGTTTCCGCTCCCCTCCCCTGTCTACGGCCGGCGCGGCGGCGCCCGTCCGTCCGCTCCTCCACGTGCCCGGCGGCGGTGCTGTCCCCTTCTGCTCCACCTCAACGCGATGGCAGCGATGATCTCCTCCTCCACGGTGCAGGCGGCGACGATCTCCTCCTCCACGCGCCAGTGCCGGCGCGGCCCCTGTTTTTCCCATCGGCCGGCCTGACGCGGGTTGGCGGCGGCATCCTCCTTGACACCCGCAGGACGGCAGCGGCCCGCCCTCTCTTCCAACGCAGCCAACGACAACGACACAGCGGCCTGGCGTGGCCGACCGTTGCCCCAACGTGCGGGTCCCCTGAGCACGGCGACGACGCACACCCCTTGCTCACCTCCACGTCTGGCTCGACACGGCGGTTTGGTGGTGGCATTCTTAGTCCTCCACGGCATGCGAGGTCACGGTCGCGCGGTGGCCGGAGGCATCCACCCTTCCTCGGCGCAGTGGACCAAATGCAATTTACGTTCCAAATTGCTACCTCTTCCCTTTATGAAATTCCATTCCTCCTGAGTGGCAGTAGTGGCACCTCTACTGCGCCCTCTTTCCAGATCAAGACGGTGGCAGCAAACGACGTCGAAACCGCTGGCGATGGTGGCGTTATCACCTGCACGATGCACGATGCACGACCCCGGTCTCCTCTCACGTGACCCGAGCCGGTCACGGGACGGCGTTATCACTCGGTAGCCTTGCCCTTGGCTCCAACCGACGTGGCCGGCATGCCCCTAATCTCGGTCCAGCGCTGTCTAACCATGATGCTGCACGGTCCCTACTCCACCAGCACGACGGCAGTGGCGCACGTCTTACTCTCCCACGGCTCGACATGGCGGCGCACGACTTGTTCCGTCACTTGTTCGCATGACGACGCTATCTCTTGTCAACATCTACACTGTTGATGTGCTGCTTCGAGCCACGTCCATCAATCGAGGTCTCGGAGCCGAAGCATATGGAGCTACCACGAGGAAATAATCAGAACGATACCGTCTCCTGAAAACATGACGGCCGGTGCCCTACGCGGCGCTGTGCACCGTTACCATCACCCAGCGAAGAAACGTGGCCAACATCGCGTAAGACCACGTCTCGGCCTTAGCGGAGTCACATTCCGCTAAGGGAAATCCTCCCCGAGTCGTCCGCGGCCGAAAACGGAGAAGCGCAGAACAACGACACATAAAATGACAAGTTTTCCTTAGCGGAAACCCGTTCCGCTAGAGAGAATCGTCTCCTAGTTTCGTTTGTCAAGTTTTCTTAGCGGAATCATGTTCCGCTCGAGAAAACCGAAGATCGTTCGACAACGACTCCGTTATCGATAATGGAAGCCGTCCGACGATCTTCTCCAGCAAACCTGCCAATATCGGCGGGACCAACCATCACATTGACTAACGGGATACCGTTCCGAGGAACCTGGCCCTGAAGGTGAACAAAACCCTGAAGGCCAACGGTATCGTGGAGATCCTAATTCCGTGATGCCAACATATCTCCTAACGATGGACTTTCCGTTAGGAGGAAGAAGCTTCGATAGACATCAAGGTGATGACGAACATTCCATCAACAGCATCATGGAGACAATGACTCCAGCGACTCCGGAAGTCGTTCGGTGCTCTTCTCCAACGACTCCGCCAGCATCGACGGAACCTACCGTCACATCAACTTAAACGGAACACCGTTCCGACAAGTTTGGCCCTGAAGGTGAACAAGACTCCGAAGGCCAATGGTATCGTGGAGCTCCCAATTCCACGATACAAACCAATTCCTACCGATGACAATTATCCCATCAAAGATATTCCGGAGATCCCAGTTCCACGGTATCATCAACACTCTTCCGATGACGAATATCCCATCAAAGGTGTTGTGGAGATCCCGATTCCGCAGTACCAACTAAAGCTCCTGACGAGAATATACCGTTAAGGAGAATCTCAATCTCAACTACATCAACTCCGGTGATCAAGACCAGTCAACGACAAGTCTAAAAGCTGACAAGTGAGAACATCCCCGATGACGCAGCTAGGCCATCAACTTCAACTCCAAAACGAGTGCTAACCGTGCATTCCCTCAAGTTCAACTACTCCAACGTGAAGCTTGATGAGGATAAGTTCAAGCGACACGGACGGGCACAGCCTAGTGTCAATGGCTGTGCTAGGCATTACATGGGCCCTGGTTACCCATGTATTCTGCCGTCGCCACCTCAATCCGCCATCCACTAATATGCACGGTGAACCACGAAGCAAGGAGAAGAAGAAGACAGCCCCAATAGCTTAATCGGAGGTGTTCAGCAAGCTGGCTTGCGGGGTAATTAACCGGGTGTCCTTCCGAGGTCCCGGGATCTAGAACCCGATGATCACCAGAATAAGAAGTCTAGCCTACTAGGTTACATATGTCTAGCCAACCTGGCTACGGAGCACAATATCAACAAGGAGTTGTACTTCATTGTGACGATGAAATATAGACTACATTGTCCCCTTTTCTTTTGTGTATTTTTGACAAATACATTGGCATGCCCGCAAACGCGTTTTCGCTGCGGAATTTGTGTGCGTCACACCCCAAAGGAGATATAATTGGAGGTCTAAATCCAAACCTGTGTCTCCGCCTTGGCAGCCCAGGTGGAGGCTCGGAGATGCTAAGCTAGCTGGCTACATGATCAATGTCAAAGACATCTACAAAAGGGACCTCTCATGGTTTTTTTGTTCCTTTATTATCCTACTGGTGCTCTATTTTGTCTATGACGATTCGATTTGTCTTCCACATACTCATTACTCAATTCACTTGGTCAACCACTAAAACATGTGTTGAGGATGAACCGTTGTACCACTATATATGAAACGATTTTGTATTGTTGGATAGCTATATTAGAGCTTAGTATGTCAAATACAAGATCTGGCCGCGCAAATACACGGGATGCCTTTTTTTAGATAATGGAGTAAACATTCAGTCTTTGCACTGCACCAATGGTATGTTACATGTACAAGTGCAGTAGGAAATAGTACGTCAAACAGACAAGGTGAGGTCAAGGAGGAATTGTACAAAGCTAGCAACCAGGGGACATGGAGGCGGCCCATCTGACGCCCATGAGGCCACCACTAGATGCATGAATGCATCAGCCATTCAGCCATGCATATCATTGTAACGACATGCGATCAGAAGATGGGTTACGGGGGCGCCGCCATGAGCATGACCCAAACGCGTAGCACGAACGAGACGAGAACGAAGGCCAGCGACGCCACCATGGCCGTCTTCCTTGCCCGCGCGGCCCCCGGCGTGCCGTACCTCACGACGACGGAGTGCATCAGCAGGAGGAGGCTGGCGAGCAGGCTGACGCACACGGACGCGAGGCCGACGCCGTACATTACGCGCGGCGGCGCCCGGCGCCGGTCGCCGTCGCCGGGAAAGCTCAGGAACATCGCCAGCGACGCCGACGCGGCGAAGACGGAGACAGTCCCGACATTCTTGGAGACGCGCTTGGCCTCCGCCTCGGCCTCCGGCGCGGCCGCCTCGACGTCGAACGCATCGTTGGTCGTCGCTGCAGGCGCCGCCGCCGCGGCGTCGTCGTCGTCGTGGCCGCGGGCTTGTAACGGCGCCGACATGACCGTGGCGGCGGCGGCGGCGGCGATGAGGCCGGTCCGGTCGCTGAACGAGCCGGTGAAGCTGACGACGCGGCCGCGGGTGGTGGAAGCAAGCGACGATAGGGGTCTGCACGAGTAGCCTTACCTTGGTAGAGATGTCCATAGACTCTGGCTACTTCGTCAGGGAAAAAAAAAGGCTGTAAATTCAGGTGGAGCGAGCGATCGATACCCAGTGGAAGCAAATGAGCAGACTAGTAGTTGCTAATTAAGCTCGTCGGTGGAGGCGATTAGCTAGTTCGACCATAAATCTGCGTGGAATATACCACGGGAGATTAATTAAGATTATGTTGGAAATGTACATTATAACTAACAATCCAAAACCCATAGCGCCTACCTGTCATTAGCAGCTAGCTAAGGATAATCCTTCCGTGTTGGCGGTGAGGTGCCTAATTACGCATGACGTATGGCGCCATGGATGGATGGGTTGGTCACTTGGTTCGGTTGCATCTTGGCATTGGCATGCACACGAGTACCGTATCTTGCTCATATTGTGGTGTTCTCTTTTTTGCACCATTTGTTAGTTTAGAAAGATCTGCTCATATTGTGGTGTTCTCTTTTTTGCACCATTTGTTAGTTTAGAAAGATCGAGTTGAGTAGTTGAGTAGTGTTTTATAGCATTTGGTGCTTTACAAACCGTTAGGTAGTTGTCTAGCTATCTTTTTTATAGCCTGCACCCCCTTGCTATGTCTTTTGCATAGAACTGCAGCTAGCATAGTTCAGGCATCACACAGGTAAAGAACTTTTTTGTTCGGTTTTTTCGATTTACTGTATGGTTGTTGAGGTTAATTCTTATTCTGGGGGAAATCTGTCTATGTTATCCTTCTATAAGTTTACTATTTTCTGCCCATTGTTTCTCAGTGTACTGCAAGATATATAAAAAAATATAATGCCCTTTATGCATTAAAGTCATCCTAGAATGTTCATTTACTGAGGCAATGCATAAATCGCCGCATGCGAGGGCGCTCTATATATCAACGCTAGTTAGCTATATACTTGTATAGGCTACCAGCCAGCATGCTGTGAAGTATTTGTATGGTAGAGTAAATGAGACTGAAAGATATGCTACTATTTCTATCTAAATTTGGATGAATTGGTAGTAAGTACATGTTTTAGAATAATGATCACCAACCGATCTTGAAGGTGGCTTCTTGAAGCAAAATTAAGGCAATAAACAGCCTTGGTAACCAATGGAAGTTGGAGTACCTATAAGCTGGATGGCCCCATGATCAATGGTCAAAGGGGCTGCATGTTTTTTTTTTGTTCCATTGTTTTCTATTGATGTTTTATTTTTATTTTTTGTCATCCAATCTGTCGTCCACGTCCTCAATTCACTTGGTCAGCGACAAGAATATATATGAATCGTATTATAGATTAACATGGCTAATATGAAACTGAAATATGGATAAAAGAAATAAGTATTTTTCGAGGAAGACTCTGCAAAGATCCGATTTATTTAAATCCATATTCTATATTCTATCATATGAAGGAAACATAGTTCGAAAAAGAAGAATAAACAAGTTTACTTAAGACTTATTTATTATTGAATTTCTATCCTCAACGGAGGACTCGAGATGGGCAATCCTGAAATGAGAAGAGAAGGATCCACTCTTCTCCAACAAATAAACTATCAAACTCAAAAAAATGAAGTAAAAAAACACATTTCGTGTAAAGTAAAATAAAATTAAGGTATGTATTTGTTGGATAACCTATATTAAATCTTGCCGTGACAAATGTTTTGACAATAGAAACTAATTAAATTCCAGCCTTTTGTATACGGCCGGCCCGCTTACCATGACAAATACAATACAGCAACATATTTTAATTTACAAATCAGAACATCTAACTCCGCCTTGTTTCTCCCTACACAAAGTTGCAACGTATGGAAACATTGTCCATAATCTAATGGGACGCTTGGGATGGAGTTTTGTGTAAACAGCAAACATTTTGTTCTATCTACTAGAGCGTATGCTTAAAATGTTATTATCAGCTTGCGCGTCGGACGCTGCGCCGGCCCAGTCCAACGCAACAATGACGCGTTTTTAGCTGAAACAACTCTGCGTCTCACACCGGAACAAACTTCTCCCGCCATTGTTTCGAAGTTTGCCGCAGCATTCCCTGTTTGCATGCAATGACGTTAGCGATGACGTAAGCGAAAAGATTCCTTTCATTTTTCTCTTTCGACGGCCATAGATTTTGACTGGTTCCTCCAATGATTAACCGTTTGCATCACTGCATTCCTCGCATTTTTACGAACAAAACAAGACCATTGTTGCTATATAAAAATTTACTGAAACAATTTGTTATCCTAATGTAACAATGAGTTTAGCATGTTCAAACAATATGACTAGCCTGCTGAAACAATTACTTTTGCCTAGTGGACGTATAATCAAGTAAAACAGTTGGTTTAGCCTATTGGAACAATATATATAGCATGCTAAACGATTGGTTTAGCCTATTGGAACAATATATATAGCCTGCTGAAACAACTAGTTTGGCCTATTGAAACAATTTGTCTATCCTGATGAAATAATTTATACAGACTATTGTAACAGATATGTTTGGTATGTTGAAACAATTAGTTTAGCCAGTTGAAACAATCTATCTAGTTTGTTGAAACAATTAGTTTAGCCTATTGAAACAAATTTTTTTGAACTGTTGAAACAATTAGTTTAGCCTACTAGAATAATATGCCTAAGCAAGTGCAACAATTAGTTTTTTCTAGTGGAGCAATATGTCTAACCTCCTGAAACAATTAGTTTAGCCTATTGGAAACAATCTGTATAGACTGTTCAAACAATTTGGCTAATGAAAACAATTAGTTTAGCCTATTGGAAACAATATGTATAGAACCTTCAACAAACGCATCTCTCTACTGCTCCCGATTTCCACATGAGATTCTATACGGTTATGCCGCCCTGACTAGTGGCCGTTGACAGGTGGGAAATACCGTTGCCCTGATCCTCTTCCTCGTCTCTCCACCATTGTAGCGGGGCAATAGATCTCCTCCTCCCTCCTCGATGATAGACCGACCTAAAAGCGACACGTGCAACTCCTCCTCCACTCTCATGTACCCCCTCTGGCTCCTCCTTCCCCAATGAGCCACAACGATGGTTGCACGTGCATCTCCTCCACTCTCATGTACGTGCCCATTTTTCGCTCCTTTCCCCAATGGGCCACAATGGTGGTGCATACAACTCCTTTACACTTCCGTGTTCGTTTGTCTCTCCTTCTCCCAACCGGCCACAGCAGCGATGGCACAACACCTTCACAGCTCCCCGTTCCTCTCTGCGCCCTCTTTTTCCCAATGGGCCACAATGATCGCTCTCTCCCCCATGACCCATGGGAGAATAAGTTTGAGTAATCTATAGGGGAAAAAAATCATTTAAAGTCATCCACATTTAGTGAAAGAGCAATTTCTTTCATTCATCAATGTAGAATAAGTTTAAGTATTTTATATGAAAAAATTATGTGGCCGGTCATTGCAAATTATAAATTTTCCTATTTAAAGTTTCTTTTACGTCTGTTTCCAAATTGATAAGTTTCGAGGATGTAAGGACTAGAAAGTTATCAACGACTGCCATAACTTGATAGAAATTTTAGAAATATAATTTGAAACGGAGGGAGTAGATCTTACTGTTTTGCCACAATTGCAGTATGCTACCAAGATATTAAGAGCTTGGAACCAACCAAATCAACAGAACCATCAAATGTGCAGATATGGGCGTAGATTCCAACACTTGGTATCATGCAAGGCGCAAGTGAGAAAGTTTTATGTAATAGATAGATAACACTGGTCTTCAGTCAGGGCACAGTGATGGTTCCCCATTTTGTATACCCTGTATTATCACAAATTGCAGAGAGGCATTGTAATGTGATTCATTTCGTTTGACTAGCTTTTTAAAGTGTTAGGATGCACCTTCGAGACAACAAAAAAGACTAAAAAACCCTAAACTATATCTTTTCAAAACATACATAAGTTGTTAAGCTAGCTGTTAAGCCGTTAAATTAAAAATAGCAGAGCCAAGAGGAAATATATCTTTCTTAAATCTTTATATAACATTTTTACAAAAAGATTGATATGACAATTTGATGTGTTTTCACCATTCAAAAAAAAATTGATGTATTTTAAGAGTAGCTTAATTTTACCTATACCTATCATGGTATGTGAATGTTGAAATATTGTAGTTTGCTCGAACAGTTCATACAATTTAATACCACTTTTACTTCTTTTGATAACCCGTTGTCATGCACGGTAGGACTGCCTATGGGTTTAGACCCAACTCATATCCACCCCACCTCATTTTTATGTGAACCCAAACCAATCCAATCCATATATACCTCTCATATGGGTTCAACTCCATTTCTCAACCCATTTGAACTCATTTCTCAATCCAATTCTATCTAAAGGTTAGATTTAATGAAAAAGATCTAATTTTTTTAAAAAATCTCGCGTACACACTATAAAAAATCATTTAAATTGTTTGAATTTTTTTGTTATGACTATACATTTAGACACAACTCTATGTAGATTCACAGGTCAGACATAATAGATGAGGCCCGTGTGTAGAATTTGGTGCTTTTCTATAAAGTAGACTTGTCCAAGGCCAGGCCGGGCTTGGAAAAAAACCCGGTTCTATGGGACTAGGCCCGAGCCCGACTTGGTTTGACTCCTTTTCCCAGTCTCAAGCTCGAGCCTGGCCTGAAGCCCAGCCCAGCATGACCCAGTGATACTTTGTGTTTTCTTTGGGCCTACCCCCGGCCCAATGGGCAGGCTCTAGATCGAAGCCCAAGCCGACCTAGTGTACTACTCAGGTCGGCCTGGTTCAGGCTAACCATGGATAGGTCTATTATAAAACACCTGAGTTTTTTTAAAACCTTGAGTAAATACTATAAAAAATCATCAATATCTGAAAACAACTTTGTGCAAGTTGGCAGGTCAAACTAAATAGGTGGTACACATGTAAAAAATTTATGAAATATTATAGAACACGTATGAACTAATTCAATACCAACCTTGGGTTAAAAACCATTTGAACCCAAACCTTTTTAAACCCAAACCAATCCAAATCAACCCATTTCAACATAAAACCCACCCCACCCCAATCCATTAGCTATATGAATACCATTTCTACCTATCCAAAGCAACCATTCTAAAACCCAACCCACTCCATCCATTTCACCCCAACTCATTAGCACCGCACGAGCATCCAACAAATAATATAAAAAACATTTTTAATTAACAGTTTTATTTTTTGAGTCAACATAATTAAAATTTGATTTCAATGATTCAAGCCCGAGAAAGCATGCAAAAAAAAAAAAGTGAGCTACAAAACCTGACCAAACTCCATTGATAATCTAGTGGTACTGGTACCACGAACTTCCCTTTTAGGCCAGGGGATTAGAATTAGATCGATCCAAAATGCCATTTAACCTTAACCCTTGGGCCTAGCCCTTTCACGATTTCAGACAGAGTTGACTGGTCCTCGTGAAAATTTCCACAAGATTTATATCTTCTGGCTGTGTATCTTCAGTGTATCCGTCAACCATCTTCTGCAAATTTGTATTGGCTGCTCTCTCCGAAAATTTGGCGCTACCGGGAATTTCGACTAGCCTATTGGCAAAATTGTGGACATTCTTTCCTAGATTCAAACAAATGTATCAAACGTTCTAAAAGACTAAAAAGATGTATTTTAAGAGATCATCTTATAGGCAACATATCATGTATACATAGGGGTTTCTGTGTAAACCCTGTGTACACCACTTAATAAAAGTTATTAAAAAATGTAAATTTTTTTTGTAGATGTTCTAATGAACTTACTCTACCTATGTCTAAAGTTCGAAGATAAAATTCATTATATATTAAGTGTTATAAAAAAGAGAAAACTATATCAATTTTAAACTATTAAAATTTGTCATTATTTTCTATTTTTTATAACTCTTAATATATAATGAATTAGATCTTTAAACTTTATACATAGGTAGAGCAAGTTTATTAGAACATCTATAAATTTTTTAGATTTGTTATGACTTTTCTTTGTTTTTGTACACGGGTTTACAAAGAAGCCATTGTGTACACAGGATATGTTGCCTATCTTATAAGACCGATAATCTATTAGACCAATGAAATTTTGGTAATACCATCTTACATGATCCTGAAAAGCATGCACCATCGGGTGAATATTTTTTGTGCTCTTTTAATAGTTTTTTCTCCTATCCATAGGGTAAGAGATCAATGAGATGAGATGTTGGATCCAGTATGTTTTTAATACGCTTTTGCTAATTATCAAGCGACTGCTTTTTGAAGAAGTCTTGGTCGATTTTCTCACATATCTTGAAGAAGTCTTGGTCGATTTTCTCACATACCTAGATGGTTCCATTGGATCTTTTATAATACATTATGGAGATGTCTGATCCACGCCCTAGAAAATTGACTCAGTCACCTGATGTCAAGCCGGTCCCTTTTTAACTGGAGTTTTTTTAGCATGCACCCCGACTGTTTTTGACGATTGATCTAATCTGATCCAACAATATTTATAAGATCTCTATCTCCGGGGGTTGAGATCTCACTTCGTTTAACTTCCCGATGGCTTATTCCAATTCTCGTAGCCTATTCTCAATCGTACGAGGATGTGACCGTGAAATCGGCGTTGCGGTTGCCAACTCCCAGTGCCGCCACAAGCACCACCGCAAGCCGCAAGCGCCACAATCGTACAAGTACGTACGTCTCGATAACCTCATACACCAGCTGTTGCAGCGACGAGCAACAACTGTAGTTGCAGCAACCTCATGCAGGATCAGTGTTCGCCTAAACGGCCTAGTCGGCCATTTAAACGGTGACTAATCGGTAGTCGGTGGCGTACTGCACAGTTTAGGGGGTAATCGGTGAATTAAACGGTAGTCGGCCTAGTCGGTCAAAAAACGGTCAAAATCGGTTTAATGGGGCTAAACGGAACGGTTTGTAAACGGTTTTATTAGTGATTTATCCGGACTAGGTGACTGTTTAGGCAATGAACTATCATTTTAGGGGGTACACCGTTTAGGCAATGAACTATTAGTCATTTATCAGTGTCAATGTGAATTATTATTCATGTGAGTTAGTGACTATGAAACTATGAATTGACTTCTAAGTTATGAACTTGCTATGATTATTAATTTAAAATGTATAAGCCTCCATTATTGTACTAAAAATCTAAAATGAATATTTTTAGATTTTTAATCATGTATTTTTACCATTTTTATGGCTACAGTACAAAACCGTTTAGGCCGTTTACACACCGTTTAATCCCGTGTAAACGGTCTAAACACTAAATAGGAGGTGGCCGACTGACTACCGTTTACCGTTTAGGTGAACCATGTGCAGGATCACCTCGCCAAGTAGAGGAGCCGAGCGACCAAAAAGCACGCATCAACGGTTGCCGAGTGGCCGTGCAGCGCGGTGGTGTGCGCCGAGGAGCGCGCGATAGCGGCCACCAGGGGTTGCACAACGTGTCGTCGTGCGCCGTGGGGCCACACAAGAACGGTGGCGGTCATTGGGTAGCACGCGGCCACGACCATCGAGGGGTCGCACAGCGGGCTGACCTGCGCCATAGGGTCGTGCAGCAGCGGCGGTTGCCGGGACACGCGGCGGTGATTGGAGAGCTCGACGACGACGGTGCAGTGCTATTGCTAAACATATCATGGGATTCTATTCCCAGCATATAATCTCACGGAGACACACAACAACCATACGATAAATGATGCACGATCAGCAATACCCTCACCCCTATAGGGGTTGACAGTGGTACACTATAATGCCCCTAACTTTTAAATAATGGAATAAAACTCCAATTTCTCCGGAAAAATTACCGAAATAATCAATAGTTAAATTAAAAATTAATAAAATAATCCACTAGTTAAAAAAATACCCAGAATGGAACTGGGTCCCGCCACTCCGCACGGCTGCCGCCACCCGGCATGGCAGTACATAATGCCGCCGCCACCGTGGCGTGATGGCCAGTAGCCGCCGCCACCGTGTGGTGGCCGCAGAGTACCGCCACCGTTGTGGTGGCGTCCTGCTGCCGCCACCCGGTGTGGCTGCGGCCCCACTGTCCAATTAGCGCTAATTAATCCGCCAGACCGACAAAACAGTGCAAATAAAATATATAAAATATTTCCAACCGATAAAATAGTGCAAACTTTTGAATAAAATATTACCCAACCGACAAAACAGTGTTAACTTTTGAATTAATCAAATAGTAATTACATGATTTACGCTAATTAATACCGTTTAGAAGTCGGAGTGATCACAAAATTGAGTGTATATATATCGCGTCCTGCCCGCCGTTCGCCTTCACACACTCATTCTTCACGCAGGCTTCACAAGCAGCAGCCTTCACACTCATTCAGTTCGCTTTTAGTTCTTTGTTTTCAGTTCTTTTAGTTCAGGTATATTATTCGCTGATATTTCAGTTCAGGATTCACCAAGAGTGACTTTGCTGATATTTTTCGCTTTCAGCGTGAGGGAATATTTTGGATTTTAAATTTGATCTACTTGCTAATAATTAGTGTTATTGCGGTACGTATATGCAACAGTTAATCTTGACATAATAGTATTCTATGCTTATCTTGCTAGTAGTATTGTATGCTAATCTTGGCATATTAGCAGTTAAAATTGTATGTACATATTATACATAGTATGCTAATCTTGACATGTGAGGGCTATCTTCCAAGGACTATACTGATGTTGGCATAGTATGTTAATGCTCACACTAATTAATTAAACTAAGCACCAGCACCTAGCTCTTGCTTCATATTTTTTCTTAATTTTGCACCGATCGCACTCACCACCAAAGATCAGAGTAGCAAAGAAATAAGATGCACCAGATTTACCAAGGTAAGAAGCACATACAATGCAACTTTAGTATTTGACCACTTAATTTCGTATATTCTGTCTAATTTACGCATGTTTTAATTCTTTCAGAAAGTTTGAACAGATCGATCTTGTAACCGTCAAGTATGCATTACTTTTATAGTTAACTTAAGCCTGTTGTGTTAGGTTAACTTAAATTAAGATTCGTGATTAATTAGTTCGGTAAGGAGAGAAAATGGTCTACAAATATAATGGAAATTAGTGATTTTTTTATAGCATGTAATATATAAATGTTTAAATTTTAATTGCACGTACTGCGCAAATTTATATATAATTAGCGACAAATTAACGGTAGTGTGCATAGTTAAAAAGAGTGACTATATTTTTTCATATAGTAATTATTTTGTTAGCTTAATTAAATATAATAGGGAAATTAATCTGTAATTAGCATTCAAATTAGTAATATAATTGTACGTATTTTAGTGACATTATAGTTAATAATTAGTGTGTTTAGAGTATTAGTCGAGTTGCTATATTCTATGTTCAGCACTTATTTACACATATTATGTATTAAACACTTAAGCTAACATTTTATGTAATGTTTGAAATAATAGTTAAATATAAAGAAACATATATTTAATATTAATATGAATGAACACGTGCATGTTACAGACGTAAATGGAGACACTACTAAATATTTTTTACGGAGATGCACCCGCGCCAATGTAAGAAAGTTTTGTAAGCATGCACACATGCAGCCATTTGCAGACCACGGTAACATTACCAATAGAGCTGCCAATGTTGGCGAGGGTTATAGCTCGAAAGCTCCGTATAAACCGTCAGGAATACAAACTTGTTCTAGACGGTGTAAAGCCATGTCAGGTTCTAAATAGTTCGATATACGTATATTACCTGTGGCCACTGAGAAGTAAGGCTGCTTGGACGTACTATGTTAATAAGGCAGTAGAAGAGGGGTACCAATTATGTGTGTACATGCTGTCTGAGGCAAGACAATCGGAGGCAGGGTCTAGCAACACCGTAGAAGAGAGTGCACATGAGACTGTACTGGAAGGGTATGCGGAGGACCCAATTGGTAGTATCCTGACCGGTGTTGAGGCATTAGCCATGGACACGGAGCCGGATATCTCAATGGAGGAGGGAGAGATAGATGCACAGACTATAGGGGAAGATTTCTATGAAGGGGGTGAAAACGATGTGGAAGAAGAGGAGGACCCCATGCTTGCCATAGCGTATTATCGCGCTCTGGATGCTTCGAATTGGGTGATCGGGGATCACTCTAATATTTCTAAATGGGGTATATGCATAGTGACATAACAGTAGATCAAGAATTTAGTACGAAGGATGAGGTAATACACTTTGTCAGCAACTTTGGTGTCACGACACGACGCGAGCACTCTGTGGCATGATCCGGGCCCGCTGTGTACAGACATGAAACCCCTTCACAGGTTGTGCACGGACACGAAACCCCTTATGAACAAAGCATGATGGGAGGTTTTCCACACTATGGTGGGTCTGCGTACGTCATAAGTTCACAGCCTAGGTATATCCCAACCGCGGAGCAAACTGACCTTCGGTTTGGACCTTCTCAGGTTGCAGGACAACGTACGACGCATCCACCAGACAATTACACCCCAAGTGCATACACGACAAGGGGTCGTCGGCCCTAAATGTAATCATGTAATTTCATGGACTTATGTTATTAAGTGGATTCGGCGGTTTGGCGAGAAAATGCGAACATTTATCGTCTCGGCGTAATTTTTGGCAAGTTTTAGTTAAATATGTTTTTCCAATGCGAAATCAACGTTTAACACTAATACAATAATATCACTGATCAATCAATCAATCAAATTGTAAAAAAGAAAAGTCAATACGTCAAAAGCTGATAAAAAAAATGTTCTCCATATAATTATTGACATTGCATTTACCATTATGAGAAATAGTGACATTGCATTTACTACTACTTACTTCGCACTAACCACTTGCCATTAACGCGTCTATGCACGACATGCCCATGTGATAATGTCTGCCACCATCGTAGTAGGATGGCCGAACAAAGGTCCACCAACTCATGGATTAGACCAAGTTGGTGGGAATCATCCGGCCTAGGAGGCCACACCCATTACCCATCAGAAGATCTTCCCATCAAAATAAAACAGAATTACCGTATGGAGTCAATCATGCTGCGGCCCGACCCTCACATCCATCGGGACTGGCCCAAGCGTGCATGTGGAATTGATGCAGTGGTGCAGACCTTTGACAGGCCAGTCTCTGGTTGGACCGGACGGAGATTCTACCGATGTCCTCTATACGCAGTGAGTTTACTTACCTTCATATAGGACGAATTTATTTTAGGATGTAACATAACTTCTGTCGACGGTTGGGATATCGACCCAAGTCAACCAAGGTTCTTTAAGGAGGAGATAGGAGACACGCCGAACAACCACGAACAGCAACGAACAGGAGACAGGGGTTTTTATCTTGGTTCAGGCCTCTCAGGAGAGATAATAGCCCTACGTGCAGCATTTCTTTATATCAAAGAGGATTACAAGGTGGAACTCGGCGAGATCAGCAGGTCTCGGCGAGTAGTATGGGAAAATCTATCTGCTAAGGGTCCCTCTAAACGCCATAGGGGCCCTATTTATATAGTACGGAGCAAACCGACCTACCAAGGAATATCGGGCCGGGCTAACTACGAGATCGTAACGAACTCATACATGCCTAATACAACCTACGGTAGATAAGATAAGCTCCTAATCTTGGGGATCACGACTCCTAATCCAATCCGAGAAACCACGTCCGGGTCTTCACGCAGTCGTGCAGAACTCTTGTTCGAGACGGACTCAAACATGATTCCTAGGCCATTACGCATCGTACCAGCCAAGGGCTGTTCGGCAGGATGCACATGGGCCTGATAGAACCTTCCAGGGAGCTGGGCCCTGGTAGGCTGTTTGATTGGGCCATCAGGGAGTGGGCCATGGCAATGGGCCGTGATCTAATCCCCGACAGCTAGCCCCCGAGACTCAAGCGGAAGGACTCACTAGAGTGGGGTCTTCCTCTTGAGACTCCAAGTCTCGAAGAGGGAAATTCTGCTGCTACAAAGACGTGTAGCAAGCGACCGAACAGGTCATGGTTCAACCGAACAAGACTTGTTCGAGACCGAACAGACCCGACCAAGATCGAAAGCAACTCATTGCGTCGAGCGAACGACATCTGTCCGAAAGCGAGCACTCACCTTCAAGATGATACCTCGAAAAATAGCCGTTGGCAGAACTCCAACGGTAACTTCCTATCGCTACGCAGTGAAAACAGTGACCGTTTTACCTAGCCGTTGCGGTAAAAACTAGCCGCTCAGGACAAAACCGTTGCAGAGCTGCTTATACGGGACTATAAAAGCACCCAAGCCGCCCACGGCCAGCCACTTCTGCTCTCACGCCTTTCCTCTCTAAGCCCTAGTTCCAACTCAAGGCTCAAAGATCAAGCACCCAAACTTCCACCACCAACCCTGCCTGTCCAGCCCTGGGAACCGCTATGGCCAAGTTTACTGGCACTAGCCTGACCGAGGAGGACCTGAAGGTCTGGGAGGAAGAGGGCCACATCGACACCGGTAGCTGGAGGCTGCCCGGAGAGGAGGATACTCCGGAGCCGCTCGAGGGAGAGTTTGTCGACGAGCAGCTTCGCCTTTGCTCGGGTTGAGGTCTCCCGAGAGCGACTTCGTCGAGGCCTTCTTGAACATCAGTGGATTGGAGGTGGCGAACCTCAATCCGAACTCCATCCTCCAGATGGCCGTCTTCGCACACCTGTGCGAGGGCTATCTGGGCATCGATCCACCGGTGGGGCTGTTCCTCCACTATTACACAGTGACGAGGAGCAGCTCCGCCGCTTCGGCGCTGGGGTGCTACTACCTCAAGCTCCGGGCCACCGCCGACGACGCGCCGTACCCTCGCCCACCGCTGCTCGACTCGATGGGCGCGTGGTGGTGTGAGTGGTTCTACTGAAGCGAGCGGGCGACAATGACTTCGCCTTCACCGGAAGGCGCCGGCAAAGGGAACCCCAATGCCTCGACCGGAGATGTCCGCCGAGGATTGGTACCTGACAAGGAAGATTGCCTCCCTCGTGAGCGTCGGGCTCACGGGCAGGGAGATCATTCGGGACTTCACAGCGAACAGGATCTGTCCGCTGCGGAGGAGGACCTATCCCTTCTACAAGGTAGAGGGATGGGAAGACATCACAAGGGAGAGCACGGGTAAGTGCTTTTAAGACTCAACCTCTTCATTGGTTATTTCCTCCGAACAGGAATTAACGATTCCATCTGTCCGGGCAGAGAGGCCAACCGACGCATGGGCGACCGAGCGGGTCGACGCCATGCTGAAGGCGGCGGAGAAGGACGGGGAGGTCACCGGCGAGGTGGCATACACCTGCCCGCGCAACGTGCTTGTCCGCACAGGCGAGGTAAATCACTTATACCCAGTCTGTGTTGCTAGATTTGCACTGTGGTTTTAATGCTAATGTTCGCTTCTCAAAATGCGCAGGAGGACCAGCTGATCCTTGGAGGGATCATAGAGGAACTCTCCGGGTCAGAGAAGGAGAAGGCGAAGATGGGCAAGGCTAACATAGCCGCTAAGCTCAAGGTGGCGGCTGAGCCGACGCGGAGCTCACCGCGACACGGCGGCCGCCAGACATCGAAGAGACCACCCGCGGCGACGGAGGGCGCCGAACAGACCAAGCGGGCTCGCGGTCGGCCAATGAAAGAGACCAAGCCCTCCCTCCTCGCCGAAAGCAGAGCGACGAAGAGTAAAGACCATGGCCCTCGGCTTAGGCGTTACACGCAAGCTCACCCCGCCGCATGGATCGGCCGCAGCAGTCGCCGAAAGCGAGGAGGCTCGAAGAAGAAGTCGACGCAAGGAAAAACTTCTTGCGCTGGCGAGAGGAGCGCCTTCGGCTTACCAGGAGAGCCGAGCTCGCCATATGAACACTCAAGGGTCAAGGCGGAGAAGCCGCCAAGGAGCCCCCGAGGAAGAGGCGGAAAGTTCCAGCGAAGAAGATCAGGATCAAGCCTCTCACGGCAGGTATGTAGAAACCGATCTTCAGATCTCTCACCTACCGACCGCATTAGACTTAACGATCAATCTCTTTTTCATCAGCTGCCCAAGGAGAGATCGCCACAGACGACGTCGAGGAGGCGCTCGAGCGGTCGCCGCCGCCGAAAGATCTGCCGCGCGATCGCCGGGCGATGAGGCCGGGCGTGCCTCAAGGACAAGCCGGCGGCGTGGAGCTGCTCCCGCTAAGCTCAATGACGACTCGACGCTCCAAAAGCGCGGTGGAGCGGCCGGAGGCGAAGAGGCGGCGGCTGGGCGCTGACGGACAATGAGCCAAGACGATGGCTCCGGAGTTGCCAGTGGGACCGAGCGGCCGGTCTGCCGAGCACTTCGTCGCAGGGGATCTCACCCCGAGGCGACGGATTCTCCGGCGGCGGGTGAAACCCGGCCGCCAGGAGCAAGAAGAAGCCCCGAAAGGTGTCGCGCAGTCGCCCCGCCATGGAACAACGGCGCCACCCAGCAGAGTGGCTCCAGCCTCGCCCGAAGGCGTTCGGGCGGAAGAGAAAGAGGAAGAGGAGAGGGAGCGCGGAGACGAAAGCGCTTCGCCCGTTGCCCCTGCTCCCGAGCAAACGCGCTCCCGCAAGAAGAAGGAGCGAACAGGGCAGCGACGGGAACAACGCACCCATCTCATCCCGCACGAGCGGGGCTTCGTGACGCATGGCCTCGAGGACCACCTGCGCCGCGGTTTGAGGCATCGTCTTGGGAAGGTAAACACCAAGACCACGTCTAGCTCAATTGGGTAGCTTCACCGCAAAAGCGGCTAACTAGTCTTCTCTCTCAGGTCTTGAAGGACACCATGGAGGAACTCGAGGACGGCGTGACCATCGAGCGGAGCGCCAGACATGCGTCACTCCGGAGCACCTCCGACGAGGGAGTCCGAGGCGGCCCTCTGCACCAAAGACAAAGTCGGCCGGTTTGAAGGCGAAGGTGAAGAAGCTCAAAGTCCAACTGGCCGAAGAGAGGCGTTCCTGCGAGTCTCTCCTAGGAGAGGCCGAAGAGCTTCGCGCGCAAGCCGTTAAGACGAGCACTGCGGAGGAGAAGCCGGGCCCAACGAAGTGGCTCGAAGAGCAGCTTGCTGACGTTTCCCAACGGCGGGACCAGCTTGCGGCGGAAGCCAAGAGACTCAAGGCCCAGCTCGCCAAGGAAGAGCAAACTTCCGCGGGTCTCCAAGCAAAAATCTCGACCCTGTGGGCTTCACAGGAAGAGATCGAGGAGATGCGCGGGATGACGGTGAGGGCGATCACCGCAGAGAAGAAGGTCAAGGAGCTGGACGAGCAGCTCAAGACGGCCGAGCAATGAGTCACCAGAGCGAGGCTCGACCGATCAGTCAAGGCCAAGACCGAGGAGGTCGAGGCCATCCAGCAGAGGCTGCGCGCAAAATAAGCGAAGCAAGGAGGAGATCGAACGCCCGAGCTGAAGCCCGGAAGGAATCAAGGCTCGAGGCGAAGTCGTGCGCCTCAAGTTAGAAGTTGAGGAGTCAAGGAGCAGCTTGCTCCTAAGTAGCACCGCTGGTCAGAATCCGAAAGGGCCTTGTACCTGAAACTTTTGAGTAACACAATGAAGTACTTACCTTTTTACTTCTGCAAAAAAGAACAAATAAAAGACAAGAACGAATGTAAACTAAGAGAAAAGCGAAACAGCCAGAAGTTTAAGAAAACCGTAGAGCGCTTTGCCTAACTCCCACTTCGTTGTGCGGTTGCCGAGCACCTAAGTTTATAACCCTAACAGTGCACAAGAGAAAGAGCGACACCCTAGCCCCGATGCACGACGATGCTCGAGAACCTAAGCTTGCGAACTTCGCACGCGTCGTAGAGAGAAAGAGCGACACCGTACCTTGCTCGATGTATTCCATAATCTGCTCGTTGACGTAAGTTGGGCAGTTCCAAGAGTAACCGAACAAGGAAAGTGCCTCTGCCGCGGGGGGCTTACGACAACAGGCTTTGCCAAGTGGTTGCGCCAAGCAGTAAGTGCCTCTGCCGCGGAGGGCTTACGAGAGCAGACTTAGCCGCAAGGTGGAAAGGCCGTGTTACGCAACCCTGAGTTTAGGAACTTATCGAAGCTAGATACGCGTAGGGAACGATCCTTAAGATTACGGAGCCAAGAGTTCGCAAGGCCGAGCAGCCATCAAGTGTTACCAGAGAGAAAGAGGTAGTCTTCAAAAGACAAGAAGTGAAAAAGGCGCAGAGGCCGCGAGAATTCACTTAAGTATTGGATTGAACTTTACATGGTGCCCGAGAGACTTGGACGAACTAAGGCGCGAAGTTTGACAAAAAACGCGAGGCTAAGCAAACAAATGGAGACCAACACAAAGAACTTACGAAGCTGGTCGATGTTCCAAGTGCTGGTCAGCTCTCTCCCGTCCTCCATAGCCAGGCGAACAGCCCCCGGGCGAGCACCGTGAACGGGCCCTCCCAACGAGGAGTTAACTTGTTGGCATTGGACAGGTTCTGGACACGGCGCAGAACGAGGTCGCCCGCCTTCAAAACCCTTGGTCGAACGGACTTGGCAGCGTGCCGGCGAAGATCTTGCTGGTAGCGCGCCATTCTGACTTGTGCCCGGTCGCGTGTGCCTTCGAGGAGGTCGAGATCGAGGAGGCGCTCTTACTCGTCGTCAACTAAGTTGACCGAGCTCGTGCGAGGCGAACCGAGTATAACTTCGGCGGGCAGGATGGCTTCTGCACCATAGACCAATTGGAAAGGAGTTTCCCCGGTCGCCCGGCTGGCCGTAGTGCGAACTGCCCAGAGGACGGAAGGAACTTCGTCAACCCAGGCCTTGTTGTGCTCGCTGAGAGCAGCAAATACCCGCCGTTTAATACCCTGGACTATCTGTCCGTTAGCTCGCCGATCGCTCCATTGCTCGTGGATGTGCCACGAGGCGAACAGACCTTGGTGCCCGGTATTCGCGCAGATTCACGAATAGCTCGCTCAATCGGGTACCGTTATCCGTGATCAACTTGTGAGGAATCCCAAAGCGCGTGACCACGTTGCTTTTGAAAAAGCGAACAGCCGTTTTGGCGTGAAGAGACGACACAGGCTCTGCCTCAATCCACTTTGTAAAAGTGTCTATGGCGACGAGCAAATGTGTATAGCCCTTGTACCCCTTAGGGAATGGGCCGAGCAGATCCAGACCCCATGTGAAAAAAGGCCAAGATGGGGGGATTGTTTGGAGCTCTTGGGCGGGCTTGTGTGCCTTCCGGGCGTGAAATTGGCAAGCCTTGCACTTAGTCACGATATTCCGGGCATCTTGTAACGCAGTGGGCCAATAATAGCCCATGCGAAACGCTTTGCCGACCAGAGTTCTGAAGGAGGCGTGGTTGCCACAGGCACCCTCGTGTATGTCCCTAAGAAGGAACACACCCTCCTGCTGCGAGATGCACTTGGAGAGAACTCCCAGAGCACCTCGACGGTAAAGGATGCCGTCCACAAGCTTGTATGGAGCAGCACGCCTTATAAGCCGGGAACGCTCGGCTTCGTCGTCGGGCAGGGTCCCATCTGCGAGGTACCGGACAAATGGCGTTGTCCAGACCGCAGCCTGCTCGATAACGGAGACAACACCACCTGACTCTATTGCCTCGTCCGGAGACGTGATTGAGGGCTTGTGAAGGTGCTCGACGAGCACCCCTGCCGGAGCAGATTCTCGTGAAGATCCATACTTGGATAGCTGGTCGGCCAGAAAGTTGTCCTTCCTGGGCACGAAGAGCACCTCGAAAAATCGAAAGTGCCGCTCCAACTTCCTCACTTCAACCAGGTATCGCGCCATTGAGTCATCGCAGCACTGATACTCCTTGTTCACCTGGTTGATGACCAGCTGTGAATCTCCCTTCACAGTCAGTCGTTGGACACCGAGCGACTTGCACGCTCTTAGTCCCGCGAGGAGGGCCTCGTACTCCGCAGTGTAGTTGGATAGAATACTGGAGTTGCTCTCCATTAGGGGAGATGAGAACAAAACCAGCCCCGAGTGTCGGTCGCGAGCCATCAAAAACATGGTCCAAGGAGGCTCATCAAAGTTGTTCGGGAGCTTCACGATTTGGGCGAAAAATCCATTCAGCGACAAAGTCAGCTAGGACTCGTGACTTAATAGCGATTCGGGCGATAAATAATGATCAAACTCGCTAGTTCCATTGCCCACTTAGCTATACGTCCGCCGGATTCCTTGTTCCAGAATTTCTCCCGGAGGGAACGTGGTCGGGACCAGATTTGATGTGCACGGAAATAGTGGCGAAGCTTCACGGAGGACATGAGCAAGGCGTGAGCAGCTTCGGACCTCGTGGTAACGCCTTTGAACCGTGAAGTACCTCGCTCACGTAATAGATTGGTCATTGATGCCTTTCCTTTCGACCGTCAAGACCGCGCCACCGCTTGTGGCGTGTAACCTAGGTGCAGCGGAGCTGCTTTCGCCATGCCGCTGGGTAGTCAAGACGGGAGGATTGGACGTATCGCTTGATCTTGGAAGGATCTTCGCTTCTTCATCCCACTCGAAACCATTGTGCTTGCGCAGGCCTTAAAGAAGGGCAGCCGGCGTTAGCCTTGACGGAAATAATCTGCTTAGAGCAGCCATCCGCCCGTGAGACTCAGACCTCCTTTACGGTAGTTGGAGCTGCATATTTTCAATGGCCTCGATTTTTTCGGGGTTGGCGTAAATACCTTGCAGAACCAATAACATAACCGAGCAACATTCCGATCGAACACCAAAGGTACACTTCTCTGGATTTAATTTTATTCGATGCTGATGAGATTACGAAAAGTCTCGGCGTGTCTTTTACATGATCCGAGCAAACTTGCTTTTACAACTATGTCGTCGACATAGACCTCCGTGTTTTTTCTATTTGCTCGGGAAGGTCTTCTCCATTAAGCTACCGAACGTGGCACCAACATTCTTGCGCAGACCGAAAGACATGGTCGATAACGAAAAGTGCAAGGGGTGATGAAGCGCGCTTCTCTTCATCCTCGGGGGAGATGCTTATTTGGTGATAACCGGAGTAAGCATTTAAAAAACTCAAGAGCTGGGCATCCGCAGTCGCATCGACCAGCTGGTCAATACGAGGCAGCGGGAAGTTGTCCTTAGGACAAGCAGCGTTCAGATCTGTGTGATCGACACATCCTCCACTTGCCGCCTTTCTTCTTTACAATGACCGGGTTGGCTAACCACTCGGTGTGATCAACCTCGCGGATGAACCAGCGTGAAAGGTTTGCTGTCGATCTTTGATGATCCTGTTTGAATTCGAAAAGCGACGAAGCTTCGGCGAACATACTTTTGTCCCACGGACACCCGGTTTAATGCTCGATGACCTCCTTGGGACTCGGGCATGTCGGATGGCTCCTGTGCAAACACATCTGCATTAGCTCGGAGGAAGGCAATGAGCTCGCTTTCCTATTGGGGTCCAGTTGGCCCCCAAGTGAACTATCTTGGAAGTATCATCAAGGGACAGCGGAACTTCCTTGGTTTCTCCTCCTGGCTGAAGGGAGACCCTAGGGCGTGTAGACTTGGTCCGCTGAACTTGAGATCATGCTGGCGGAAGCTGGTCGACAGTATGCGGGGACTGCTCGTCGCAATCCAGAGCAGCTTTGTAATTGCCCTTGACCGTGATCACACCGTTAGGGCCTGGTATCTTTACGCAATGGTAAGCGTGATGGGACACGGCCATGAACTTACCAAGAGATGGCCTGCCCAAGATCGCGTTATACGCGGATGGGAAGTCGACCACGTCGAAAGTGATCAACTCTGTCCGGAAGTTGCTTGGGTTGCCGAAGGTAACTGGCAGGACAACCTGTCCCAACGGCTTGACAGCTTCTCCCGGAACAATTCCGTAGAAGGGTATTGCGACTTCCTTCAGCTTAGAACGAGGAATCTGCATTTCGTCTAAGACCTTAGCAGAAAGCAAGTCCAAAGCGCTCCCGCCGTCTACGAGTACACGTCCAACTCTCGCGTTGCTGATGGTCGGGGCGACCACCAGAGGGAGCCGCTGAGGCTTGGTCATCCCAGTGGGGCAATCCTCCTGAGAGAAGGAGATGGAGACCTCGGTCCACTTCATCGATTCGGGCTGAGGTTTTAACTTTTCAACGTTGTGTACCTCCCGAGCAGCTTCCTTGAGGCTCCGTCGAGAGGTGTAAGCCGAGGAGCCGCCGAAGATGACGGCGATATGGTTCACGGGCTCTTGATATTCATCATCATCTTCCCGATCACCATCGTCTGTTTGGCGCTTGGCCTTACCGGCATCACCTTGTTCGGGCAGGGTGGGCATTGGGCCCTTGCCGTTGTAGAAATCTTCGAGCTTTGCAGCCCAAGTTCTGCAGTGGCGTATGTCGTGCCCGTAGTGTTGGTGGAATTTGCAGAATCGGTCGCTTGGACCTTTCTTGCCTTGTCCGCCTCCCTGAGCAGGCTTTTTGCCCTTATAGTTATTGTTGGGCTTCTTCTGCCCATCCTTGGGAGGAGGTGCGCGATCTATACCAAATGACGGTATTGTTCGTGATCACCTTTATTTTTCTTCTTCTCGACTTCTTGTCACGGGGTTCTTCTTTGCTCTTCTTCTTCTCATCCACACCAGGTTGGGCGGGCGGCTCGCCCTTGTCAAACGCCTTTTGATCGAACACGCTCTGCTTGGCGTTGGCATAGCGATCACCGCCTATGAACAGTCGTTGGCGGTCCAGTCTCATTGATCTCGAGATCTGGGTGAGCCGCTTCGTCGCGGACTCCGTTTTTGAAAGCGCGGACAATGATTCATCCGAGATGTTCGGGATCGTGTTGCGGATCTTAATGAAACGCTTCACGAAGTTTGGAGGGTCTCCCGTTCATCCGGATCATCTGGTGCAGATCATCCTCCTTGCCCGAGACGCACGTAATGACTCCGAAATTAGCGATCGAGGCGTCACAAAGCTGGTTCCATGAGTGATGGAACCCTCCTGCCGATTGAACGACCACGTCCGGCGGCGCCCTCAAGGACAGTCGGGAGGTAATTAGCCATAACGAGCTCGTCACCCCCGGCCGCCATGATGGCCGTAGCGTAGATGGAAAGGAATTCCTCACGGGTTACGAGTCCCATTGTACCTCTCCACGTGACCGGGCTTGAACTTTGAGGGCCACCGACGGTCAAGCTTCGTCGAGAAAGCCCCGCAGCCCAAAGCATACGACCGCCACCTTCCCGCAGAAACCTAGTCTTGAGAAGGCGTTGGTCTGTTCGCGCGAGGAACTCCTGCTGAACGGGATGATTCGGCCTGGAGAAACTCTCTCCGGGACAATCCACCACGCTCCTTCCTCGTGGTCGCGACGATGCGCTCCTCACGAGGGGACCGTCCGTGATCATCGCGTGCGCGCTTGCCCCTGTGGTCGCGATGACTACGAGGACTCGGCGAGCGACGGCGACCACGGGTAGCCTGCTCATGGGCGATGATCGCCGATGGTGACGAGGGTCACGCGATCGATCGAGCTGTCCAATCATTCCGGCGGTTTGGTCTGCGCCGCTGGAGGAGTTGTTGACTTTTCCTAGAGACTTTAGGCCTTGACCGATCGCTCTAGGTTAGACGCAACAAAGACGCCCATGCGGACGAGATCGGCTTGATTGGTGGATCTAAGGACCGTTGCTATAGCTTCGAGCCGTTCCGACTCGATCTATGGGTCCGGGATCCACTGAACCATCCGCGTTCGCCCGATCGAGTCCGGCCACGCGAAATTGACCCACAGGAAGCTTCGCGGGAGACTTAGCGCCGTCACGCGAGGTGGGTCGCGACGCCGCCGCTACACCGATCGCGAAACCGTGCGCAAGGTCGATTGATGGAATCGTCGAGGCTGCGGCGAATGACATCTTGCTCGCGAGCGACCAAATAGCGACCTCATCTTGGTGCCGCGTAATTAATCGCCCGATCTCACCAACCGCGCATCCCGCGGGATCTCCGGAGGTTCTGCGTCGGCCATGTTGATCTTTGCGGGGCCATGCGAAGGTATGCTTGACGGTGTCATCGCTGTGTCGCCACAGGTGGAATCTACCGACATAGCCTTGGAGTCTGACAGATCTAAACCGTCGTAAAGATCATCAGTTCCGTAATCATCGTCGATGACGGGAGTGCGATCTGAGGCTATCTCCGCCATATAGGCAGAGACTTCTGCCTCGGATACGGAAAGCGTTCGAGATCGAACAGATCGATCTGAACCGACAGGGGATGAGACGTCCTGTCCTTCTGAGTCGTAGCACTCAGGAAGTATCTTTGTATCACTGACTGAGTTCGACATGCTCGATCTGCGTGTCCCCACGGTC
The DNA here is from genome assembly GCA_036346415.1 of Raddia guianensis. NCBI lineage: Eukaryota > Viridiplantae > Streptophyta > Magnoliopsida > Poales > Poaceae > Raddia > Raddia guianensis. The sequence goes on from CM070534.1 coordinate 36,568,699, forward strand.
GGCGCCAGCTGTCGACGGTTGGGATATCGACCCAAGTCAACCAAGGTTCTTCAAGGAGGAGATAGGAGACACGCCGAACAACCATGAACAGCAACGAACAGGAGACAGTGGTTTTTATCCTGGTTCAGGCCTCTCAGGAGAGATAATAGCCCTACGTCCAGCCTTTCTTTATATCAAAGAGGATTACAAGGTGGAACTCGGCGAGATCAGCAGGTCTCGGCGAGTAGTATGCGAAAATCTATCTGCTAAGGGTCCCTCTAAACGCCATAGGGGCCCTATTTATATAATACTGAACAAACCGACCTACCAAGGAATATCGGGCGGGCTAACTACGAGATCGTGAACTAACTCATACATGCCAAATACAACCTACGGTAGATAAGATAAGCTCTAATCTTGGGGATCACGACTCCTAATCCAATCCGGAAACCACGTCCCGGTCTTCACGCAATTGTCAGAACTCTTGTTCGAGACGGACTCAAACATGATTCCTAGGCCATTACGCATCGTGCCGCCCAAGGGCATTGGCAGATGCACATGGGCTGATAGAACCTTTCGAGAGCCGGGCCTGGTAGGTACGCTTTGATTGGGCCGTCAGGGAGTAGGCCATGGCAATGGGCCGTGATCTAATCCCCGATAACTTCCTATCCTGTGCAAAACAGATAAATGATTGTCGTATGGTATCGTGGATGGATGATCCTTTTCCAATGGCAGTAGATGCATACATGATGGTTCTCCACGCAAGGATCACAGATCTCAAAAATCGCCTCGAAATGACAAGGCGTACACTAGAGTTGCACGTCCGCACGGAACGCTTGTGCGCTTCATGCCGAAGGCAACGCGGTTAACTAACTGGCACCCACATATTACGTACTATTCAATTCCCCTAAGGTATGGTATAAGTAATATGGACACACGACTATAAGAAACGTTGCGTGTGTCATGCATGCCACTGTTTATATATGTCATGCTATCGTTTATCGTAATTTTTAGTTAAATATGTTTTTCCAATGCGAAATCACGGTTCTCTCATATCATTTGCCACCCGAGATGGGGGCAGCACTATATTTGCTCATTGAAATATTAATAAAATATGATTGATTAATTAATTACACAAATTACGATAGGGCCGGTAAAATTGTAAAAAAAGAAATGTCCATACGTGAAAATTTGATTACATTTTATTTCTAACTTGACAAAATTACATATGCGCAAAACTTGATAAAATTTAAATATTCCACATGCAAAATGACCCATGTAAATTTTTAATTTTTATAATTATCAAAACTTGAAGAATTTTAAATTTTGAAAATGAATTATTCACATCTTATGTCCAGTGTCCTATATAGACATGTCTGACTTCTTGAGCTGATGCTTGACATGAACAAACAGCCACAATGCGTCTTGGTACACTTAAGGCCTGTTTGTTTCCAGCCGCAGTGAGCCACGCCGCGGCTGCGGCGGCGCCAAAGATTGCGGCGGCCGAATCCAGCGCCGCAGTTGAGGCATGCTGCGGCGAGAAAAATGAACTACGACGCGCCTAAGCTGAGTGCGGCGTGCGCTCGCTGCGGCAGCAACCAAACGGAAGCCCAAGCTCGTGCGGCGTGCCGCAGGTGCGGCGTGGCTCGCTGCGGCAAGGAACCAAACAGGCCCTTAGTGCTTCCATGCACCATCATAGCTAATTAATCAACAGACTATCAAGTATATGTGTCGACTTGAAGGCTACAATAATCATGAGAGGCAAGTTCAGAAGAAAGAAGGGTTTTCTTTGCCTGCATCATTACGAGCTCGCACCAGCAGCCATGCAAAAAAAATGTGCATGCAAAGATGGATAATTAAGTGCACAAAACACTTATGTACTGATATATAATTTTATTTATTATTGACGGAGGGATTGCCAATTAATTTAAGGGTGGGGGAGATAAAAATGTACTAACGGCGCACCACATGCAATAACGGGTTTAGGGTATTAAAAGGGATGCGGTTCTGTTTGTACATGCAATAACGGCGCAGGGGATCTGGCCGCGCACGGTGGCGGCAGCGCGCCGTGGCCACGCTAGGTGGCGGTAGCAGGTAGGGATGGCAACGGGGCCCCGATCCCCGTTCCCCGACGGGGATTTCATCTATTAGGGGACGGGGATGGGATGAATTTGAGCCCCGTAGGGGAGTTCACGGTAAAATACCATGCCCCGTCGGGTGAAGCGGGGAAGGAACGTTCTCTTGATCCCCGTCCCCGATCCCCATTGGGGCCCCGAGTTGCCAGGCTGCCCAGCGTCCCAGGCCTCCAGCCCAGCTCCTTGGCCCATCTAGCGTTCTTGGCCCAACTCCTAGCCATATATATACAAGTCACAGCACAAATAACCCTAGCTCCCAGCTACCTCCTCCCAGGCTCCCAGCCGCCTCCCACCCACCTCCTAGCTGCCCGCCGCGGCGCCGCCACACGCACGAGTGCACGACGAGTCGACGATGCACCAGCGGCGATCGCCGGCGGCATGGCGCGACGCCGCCACGGCCTCCAGTCCCATGCCCGGCGCCACACCCACAGAGGCTCACCATCTGCCGCCACACGCCTGACGCCTGACGCTTCGCACCAGGCGGGCGAGGCCACGGCGGCCAGTACAGACGGCAACACGGGCGCATGGCCTCCTAGTCCCAGCCGCCCGCCGCCACACCCCGCCGAGCCGACACGCCCACAGAGGCCCGCCCGCCGCCACACCCAGTCCTAGCCGAGCAATTTATGCTGCTATTGTGAACATTTTTTAGCTGCTATTGATTTCTCTTAATTTGCATCTAAAAATGTGCAATTTATGCTGTTAGAAAGCTTATGTCTTTCGGGGATTATACGGGGACGTGTTCCCCGTCGGGTGTGATATCCCCGTTCGGGGACGGGGACGGGGAAAATTGATCCCCGCGAGCGGGGACGGGGATTGGAACGGGAGGATTATTTCTAGCGGGGGGACAGAACATTCCATTGGTCCCCGGCGGGGCTAGCCCCGTTGCCATCCCTAGTAGCAGGCGCTACCGCCGCACCCGGTGGCAGCAACAGGCTGCAGCCACACCCGGTGGCGGCACCTTGGCTGCCGCCATGCGGCGTGTCGGCCACCATGCCCGGTGGCAGGTCCCGTTGCCATTTTTGTAATTTCTTTTTCAAGTGGATTATTATATTGATTACCTTTTTACTGTTGATTATTTGAACAATGTTTCCAATTTATACACCCTGCGAGAGGATGCATGCAGCCACTAAACCACATGCAGGCTGTTGCAAAGTGAAATAAAACTCCTGTATCAAATATATAGAGCTTTTCACCACATGCAGGCTGTTACAAAGTGAAATAAAACTCCTGTATCAAATATATAGAGTTTTTCATTACAATCGTTATATGTGTGTAACAACCATAACTTATTTACGATATGCAACAAGGTTGTAGTCTCGTAGATAATAATACTCCCTCCGTTCCAAAATATAAGGCGTATTTTGACCGGAGAAAAATCAAACTTAGTAAATTTTGACCATAAATAAATCAAAAAATATGCATCATTAGCATACCAAAGTTATACCAAATTGTTCATATTTCAAAACACTTTTTGATACAATATTATATCGTAACAATTCATAATATATAATAGAGGAATCTAACAGCCAAACTTTACCTTTAAAGACTTTTGTGTAGTCAAAATATGCTTTATATTTTGGAACGGAGGGAGTAATAATTATTATGGCGTATTGTGAAGTTGTGGTAGGTATAAGTGCACATGAATTACACTAGATAGAAAAATGACAGGAAACTATTCGGCAGCTCCCCTGCCATCCTCCATGGCCACGACCCAGTGATGAGCCACAACCTCTTCTGTGCATAGTTATGCTAGCTAGCTCCTTAATTTCCATTCCACGTTGATGAGAATCCGTACACACAAACACAAGTTTTTTTAGATATGGTCTTAGTCTCTTAGCCATATGATCTTGTTTCGACATCCATGAATAAAGAAGAAGAAGATTATGATGGAGAAAGCACATGTTTGCTTGAACCATGAAGGCTTTTGCGGCGCTTCCGATTTCCAGAATGTTTTTGCAGTGATTCTAGTCGTAGACGAAATAAGAATATGGACTGAACTGATAGGTAGAACTAATGGGCTGTACGGCTCGCTTGCCCCCCACAATTTCGGTCCAAACTTTGAATGGAAGGAGCAAGCAAGCTTGACCACTAGGCATGTCTATTCTGTGAGTTGTGACTAGCTAGTATCACTGGTCAGCTGGCTAGCGACGCGCAGGTGTGCACAGTAGTAGTACACGAATATCAACTACTAGCTAGCAACGTTTCAAAATAAAAAAGAAAAAAGAAGAAGACTGTCAACTAGCTAGATAAGATCGAAAGAGCAAGCACATAATTAGCTACCTGTGCCGGAGGAAGAGGTCCATGAAAGCGATATACTCCCTCCGTATCAAAATGTTTGTCACTTTTGACTTTTGAGTAAACGTTTGACCATTCGGCTTATTCAAAAAAATTATATAAATGTCATTTATTTTGTTGTGACTTGTTTTATCACTAAATATATTTTAGGTATGACTTATTTTTTTACATATTTGTGCTAATTTTTTGAATAAGACGAATGGTCAAACATTTGTTCAAAAGCCAAAAGTGACAAACATTTTGATACGGAGGGAGTAATTTTTTTTTTTGGATCAAAATTTGAATATGCAAATTTGTATTGGCTGCTCTCTCTGAAAATTTGGCATTACCGGGAATTTCGACTAGCCTATTGGCAAAATTGTGGACATTCTTTCCTAGATTCAAACAAATGTATCAAACGTTCTAAAAGACTAAAAAGATGTATTTTATTAGGATCATCTTATAAGCAACATATCATGTGTATATAGGGGTTTCTGTATAATCCCCGTGTACATCAATTAATAAAAGTCATTAAAAAATCTGAAAAAAGTTGTAGATGTTCAAATGAACTTGCTCTACCCATGTCTAAAGTTTGAAGACAAAATTTATTCTATACTAAGAGTTATAAAATAAGAGAAAACTATATCAATTTTAAACTATTCAAATTTGTCATTATTTTCTTTTTTTTATAACTCTTAATATATGATGAATTGGATCTTCATACTTTATACATAGATAGAGCAAGTTTATTAGAACACCCATAATTTTTTTAGTTTTTTCATGACTTTTCTTAGTTTGTGTACACGGATTTACGTAGAAACTCCTGTGTACACAGGATATGTTGTCCATCTTATAGGACCGATAATCTATGACGACCAATGAAATTTTGGCAATACCATCTTCCATGATCCTGATAAGCATGCACCATCGGGTGAATATTTTTTGTGCTCTTTTAACAGATTTTTCTCCTATCCATAGGGTAAGAGATCAATGAGATGTTGGATCAAATATGTTTTAATACGCTTTTGCTAATTATCAAATGACTGATTTTTGAAGAAGTTTTGATCGATTTTCTTACGTACCTAAATGCTTCCATTGTATCTTTTATATAACTTTATGGAGATGTCTGATCTAAACCCTAGAAAATTAACACAATCACCTGATGTCAAGCCGGTCCCTTTTTAACTGGAGTTTTTTTAGCATACACCTCAACTATTTTTGACCGTTAATCTAATCTAATCCAACGATATTTATGAGATCTCTATCCCCAGGGGTTGAGACCTTACTTCCTTTGACTTCCCCATGGCTTATTCCAATTCTCGTGGCCTATTCTCAATCATACGAGGGTGTGACCGTGAAAATCAGTGTTGCGGTTGCCAGCTCCCAATGCCGCCACAAGCACCACCGCAAGCTACAAGCACTGCAATCGCACGAGAACCAGCTGTTGAGGCGATGAGCAGCAACTGTAGTTGCAGTAACCTCCTGCAGGACCTCGCCAAGCAGAGGAGACGAGCGGCCAAAGAGCACGCATCAGCGGTTGCTGAGTGGTCGTGCAGCGCGGTGGCGTGTGCTGAGGAGCGCGTGACAGCAACCACCAGGGGTTGCGCAACGGCGTCGTTGTGCGCCGTGAGGCCGTGCAAGAGCGGCGGCGATCATTGGGTAGCATGCGGCCACGACCACCGAGGGGCCACGCAGCGGGCCAACCCGCGCCATGGGGTTGTGCAGCAGCGGCGGAGGTTGCCGAGACACGCAGTGACGGTTGGAGAGCGAGCGGCGACGGTGGTGGAATTCTATTTCTAAACATATCATGTGATTTTATTCCCAGCGTATCATCTCACGGAGACATACAACGGCAATACGATAAACGATGCACAATCAGTAACGCCTTCACCTCCATAGGGGTTGACGGGGATACACTAGAATGCCCCTAACTTTTTAATAATGGAATAAAACTCCAATTTCTGCACCCTGCAAGAGAATGCATGCAGCCACTAAACCACATGCAGGCAGTTACAAAGTGAAATAAAACTCCTGTATCAAATATATAGAGCCTTTCATTACAATCGTTATATGTGTATAACAACCATAACTTATTTACGATATGCAACAAGCTGTTTGTAGTCTCGTAGATAACAATTATTATTATTATGGCGTATTGTGAAGTTGTGGTAGGTATAAATGCACATGAATTACACTAGATAGAAAAAGGACAGGAAACTAATCAATTCGGCAGCTCCTATGCAATCCTCCATGGCCACGACCCAGTGATCAGCCACAACCTCTTCTGTGCTAGCTCCTTTCCATTCCACGTTGATGAGAATCCGTACACAAACACTAGTTTTTATAGATATGGTCTTAGGCTCTTAGCCATATGATCTTGTTTCGACATCCATGAACAACAACTCCCACTGAGCTTATAATATTTTACGAGGAGACATTTTTTTTCCATCAAATCTTAGAAAAAATCCCTCTTTTATACTCTCCTTCAGTTTTTCTCATAGACGGCTGAGCATCATAGAGTGAAAGTGAGGAAGAAGAGATATCTAGGGTTAGGGGTCTTGTTCGAAAATTTGATGAAAAGTTTTTTTTTTTTTGGTGCAGGGAAGCTAGCATATACTAGCATCAAAGAAGGATACTGTTGCGCACAGATCTCGGAACTTGATCGGATGACTCCGACGTGGACGTCGTCCTAGGGGGCCTCCTCGTCCGGAGTAGCGTTTGGTGGTATCGAGGGGCGTCCATTGCCGCCCATCTTCCACGCCAGGAACAGGTAGAGCGCGGCGGCGCCGGCGAAGAGGAAGAAGAAGAGGGAGGCCCACCCCAGCGACACGGCGGGGAGCACCATGAACACGCGCAGAGCGAACGACAGGAGCACGCAGGCCATGGCCATCACCATCGCCCTCTTCTGCACCCTGACCACCGCCGGCTCGCCGGGCTTGGCCACGACGGAGAACATGGAGAGGCCGAGGCTGGTGAGCATGCCCAGCCATATCAACGCCAGGTTCGCGCAGTAGAGAGCGGAGCCGCTCCTCCTGCTGGGGAGGTTGACGAGGAGCACGAGCGAGGCCGACGCGGCGAAGAGGCACACGGTGTGGACGCTCTTGGACACGCGCCTCAGCTCGTCGGCATGCTGATCGCTGCCGACGTCTGTCGTGCCGTCCGGCGCCGCCGCCTCGATGTCCAGCCCGGCAATATTGGAGACTGTGGTCGTCGGCGGCGGCGGCGCTGCCGAATCCTGTGCCGGCGACGGAGCGGCGCCGGCGGCGAGCAGGCTGGTCCGGTCGTTGAATGAGCCGGTGAAGTCGAGGGCGCGGCTGAGGCCGGAGCTGGCGGTGGAGGCAATGGAAGACGTGATCCGGCTAAGCGCCGGCCGAAACATGCTGGAGAGCGTGTCCATTGAATTCAGCAAGCTCAGCAATCACTTCACTAGTCTAGCACTCTACAGCTCGACCTGGTCGATGCGGCTATACATGGTGATCGGACTTGAATCTATGGCTCTATGCTACATATGTTTGGCTTAGCTCACATGCGGCGCAGAGTATCGATCACCACCAAACCCAGCTTTATATATATGAACAAGTCACTGGTCAACCTTGAACGTACGTAGGCACTGATCAAATATAGATCGAGTTGCATAATTGCAATCAGAAGCTGTGGGGTCCGAAAGTCCGAGTCACGGCGCATGCAGCTGGCCTTAATACTGAAGCTAGCTGCATGTCTGTTTCTTGAATAATAGAATCCATATTTTTAATAGAGATTTTGCCTCTGCTAGCGCTAGCTCTGGATTCTGAAGATAATTTGTATCTACATATTTTTAATACATATTTTGTATCTACATATTTTTAATAGAGATTTTGTATCAACATATTTTTAATGTCAGAATGTGTGAGATACGTTAGGGCCCACGTGAGCCAAGCCAAACATAACATTCATATGCACGCTGACATATTCATGTACGTAGATACAACAATCAAATACTATTTCACTGTGTCGACCCACGGAGGTATAGACCCAATCATATCAATAACAAGTATAAGAGCATCTCCAATGGGTCCTAGCCAGCTGGCACTTAAGATGGCCACCTCAGTTTTTTTCTTATGTGGAGGAGAGAGAGATAGAGACTAGCTCTTAGCTAAGAGTCAGTCTTTTAACGGATTACAAGGTGCATTGAGACTATTACGTATGGGCCCAAATCAATTTTAAAGCCAACACTAAAACTATCATCATTGAACAAGTTGTCTCTAGTGCTGGCTTATAGCCAACTGCTATCTCTACCACTGGAGATACTCTGAGTCCAAACACGAGCGTCGCTCGCTTGCCACGTGGCTCGCCTCCCCTCCTGGCGCCTTGCGAGCAGTCCGATCGCTTCCTGCAATCAAATCCAGCCGTCCATACGAACCAACCTTTAAAAACAAAAATTTCCCTACCTGAGCAACACGGCATGTGGTTTGCCGGATTAGCTAGCTGAGCGCGCGTTCGCTCGGGAGACCACAGGTCGAAGCCCCAGTCCGCCATTTTGTTGCAGGTATTTTTCTCGCCCTCGCGCCTACACGCAACCGGCGTACGTACGCTTGTTGTTTATTCACATCAAGTCAATATCAACACTTATATTAACAAAACGTATATATATGCAATTCGTAACCGTGAAACTAATCAATAAAAGAAGACGGATAAAATTGTAAATGTTGTTGATGCTTTCTTGATGACTTTGGCTTGCTATATAGATATTCTAGATAAAATGTCTTATAGAATCAAAGTTTATAAATGCAGCATAAATAAACTATTATTTGTCGTCTCTTTAATGAAATACACCACTAATTGCATTTTTTTTTTGCTCGTGAGCAAATAATGAAGTACTAATATGTGTACTTTGGATTCATTTTCCTTATTCTTTTAGGTCTTGTCTCAGATGCTTGATCCTCTCAGACTGAATCAACAGATGTCCTTTTAGCAAACTTTCTTGATGTTTTTTTGGCCGCAACCTCAACATTTGAGTCGTTGTTCAGGTCGCCGCAGCATCTGTGAGCGTGCTGTCTGTATTGTCTTGACTTCGCTTGTTGACGCCTTGAACTAATTTCAAAATAGCAAACCTTCGTAGATATTTTAGTTTTTTTGAATTTTGAAAAAAATTCTAAATTTAGTTTTCATGGTTTTTTGTATTGTATAGTTTGCTTAGTTCTTTTTTGTAAATCTTACATTTTTCAAATTCTTTTTTTAGGTTTCCAAATTCCCAACCCGAGTTCAAATAGAAATTTTGATACCTTCCAAAATCCCTTAAATTTATTTCCAAATTTTAAATTTTAAACCCCTTAAAACATCAATTTTAGAAAGAATTGAGAGAGAGAGAGAGAGAGGATCAAGTTGAGGAAATTTTGTCTACCAACGTAAACAAATCCAGAATTTTACGTGTTTCGAAAATAGCAAATCTTCGTTGTCGATTCCGAGAAACGCATGCAATCAAGGGTCATGGGTCTCTGGGACCGGCAGATGAATTTGTAGTTGGAATGAGGCCCAACGACAACCCTTCCCAAAGAAATCGGGATGGCGGCGAGGCTCATGGGGCTCTGGCATGTGGTCTTCCCGGATCAGGCACAGTGCGATCTGGGATGCGGGTACAGATCCGTCGTGTGGTGAGATTAAGAGGGGGTGAGAGGTGAGGCGAAAGGAATACAAACAGTGCGAGACAAACGTTTTTACCCTGGTTCGAGCCCCCACTACCAGGTAATAGCCCTACTCCAGCCCTCGTTGACAATCTGGTGGAAACAGTACAGGGGAGCCGAGACCGGGCTAGGAGGCGCCGGCCCCGAGATTACAGGGGAGCTTTGGACACTGAGGTGGCTAGAATCTACTCTACTCTGCTACGACTACTGCTACTGTTGGGAATGGGATGCTCCGGAGGCCTGAAGGCTTGGAAGGCGGTGCGTGTGTCTCTTTCTTCTATCGGCCTCACTTGCCCGTTGTGTTGGGCAGGCTTCTCCTTTTATAGGCACGGTGGGCTGCTCGGAGCTGATACCGTGGGCCCCGCACCTATCCATGCTTTGTCCATCTTTAGTGGCGGCGCCCTTGTCTCGTTCCCGGGCTCTATCCTGTGTGTGGCCTGCAAAGAGAAGTCTGTCTGGTTAGTATTGGACACGTGCTCGTCTCGGTGTGCCGATACGAGGAAGCAGCCTGCATAGGGAGAAAGCATTTTCCCTTTACCCCCTATATGGCATTGGTGGTGGGAGAACCCAGCGTTAGAGGCGTCGCGGGCCGCGAGCAAGCTATTGCCATCTGCCCAAGGGACAAACGGCATGGACCGCCTGCGCGGCTCTCCCTCGGGCTACCAATACACCGGGGAAGTATAGTCCTCTCGGTCAAGGCCGAGGAAAGCGTGGTGGGGCATGACAGTTGCCGCCACTTGTCCAGGGGACAGGCGAGCTGTCCGCAGGGCCCTTTCCCAGGCTAAGGATAGCCTGGGAGGTGCGCAACACTCCTAGTTAGGACCTAGGGAGGCGTGGTTGTCTTAGTCAAGCCCAGAGATGGCCCCAGCGGGCTAGACGTCTCTCTTGGTATGGTCAGGGATGGCCTTTCGGGCTCTTTCTACGCGCGGCAGGCTGGTACGGATCCGGCCCAAGGCCCGTCTCGGGTTAGGCCGATTATTAATCCTGTGACCATCCCCGAGCCTCGGCGGGTCGCAAGTGTGAGCTGGTCGAGGTTTAGAGAGGCCAATCCTTATCGCCAAGGAGACCAGCTAGGGTTTTCTTGAAGCCGATGGGGGCGAGAGGTCGAGCATTGAACTTGATTCGACGGCAGAGTGGGACAGTTACGTCTTCTTGGGCACGACCCCCACGATCTCCACTCCGACCGTTACCTTTCTTGATAAGGCTGTGTTTGGGGGGAACTTCTACTGCAGAACGTCCCTTTTGTCTTTATCTTCATCTCTCCATCTCGCTCTTCGCCTTCCTGCTCCCCGCATCCGGTTTCCCTGCCTTCCGCTTTCGGCTACCATGGTGTTCATCGGAGATAGCGTGCTTACGAGCGTGAGGATGGTGGAACTGGAGAGGGATGGCTTCGTGAGGCCGGGGTCTTGGAGGCTTCTTGGCGCAGCCCGGAGGCCAGAGCCCGAGCCTACCGAGGTGATCTGCTTCGAAAGCTCGGCTATCTGTGGGTTCCGTGTGCCGGAGTCGTGGTTCGTGGCCGACTTCTTCGCCCTTACGGAGCTGCGGTCGGAGAATTTGTCCCCGCAGTCCTATATTCATTTGTCGATCTTCGCACACTTGTGCGAGGCGTACTGCGGGGCGCTATCCTCACTCCTCAGTGAATCTCTTCGCGCAGTACTTCGAGCTGAAGCGTGTCGGCCATTGCGTGGGCAACTGCGGGGTCTTCTATCTTACCACGCGCCCAGCCCGAGGCAGCAGAACGTACCCGGACTATGAAGTCAAGACGAAAGTCGATGGTTAGGCCCGGCGGTGGTTCTATCTAAACCGCGGAGGTTCGGACTTGGAGTATTCTTCGGCCCCACCGAAGGAGCCGACCTTCGTGCGTGGCGAGCTCCTACCAGAGGAGCAGGCGGTGGCGTACGAGATCGCAGAGCTCGCCAAGAGGAACCTGACGGGCTATGAGATTGTCAATAGCTTCGTTCGACATCGGATTAGCACGCTGCGGCGCCGCGAGCGGTGCGGCAGCAAGATGGGCGGCTGGGAGGATCCGGACCGGGACTTCCACCAAGGTGAGCGCCTGTCACGATGCTCTGTTTGAATTTGGGTTGGCGCGCGTGGTGATCGTTTGTGATGCTTCGCAGAGCTGCTGGCCCGCGATGCTGCGAGGATCGTGGGGATGCTGCTGCCTATGAAGAAAAATCCCTATCCCGGGAGGAACGTAACGGACAAATTGTCCATGGTATGTGCCCGGCAGGTATTCGACTGAATCCGGACCGCATGCGCCCATAAGGTCCTGACAGCCTGGCTTTGCCGATTCTTCATGTGCAGTGAACGTGGAGTGTGGTCAAGGAGGCCACGAAGGCTACGGACTCCGCAGGGGAGCCCTTGGACGTGCAGCCATTGGCGGCGCGCTCGCCGTTAGGAGGGTCACTGGCGGTGCCCGGCGGGGCACTGGCTTTGCTGGCGGCATCGGGCGAGGGGAGCTCAGCGCCGGCTTCGACCGCGGCGGGCACGGCGCAAGAAGGCGCAGAGACCCGGGCCAGGAAACGCACGGTGCCGGCGTAGGTAAGGATTTTCTGCCGACGCAGGCTGATTGTTGGGGGCTCAGCCGATCTTACGCTTTGTTTTCCGCGCGGGTCTAGGGCGCGGCGCTCGTGAAATGGAGGAGGAGGTATCGGCCCTCCCAGGACAGCGACGACGAGGATGTCGCAACCGCAGTAGGCCCGACGCCGGTGATGACGTCGCAGCGGGGGTCCGCAAAGAAGGCCAGCGTAGCCCGGCCTGGGAAGAAAACGGTCGCGCCGACTACGAGCCACGTCGGCGGGTTAGAGACGGGGCTTTTCCTGCGCCCTACCCCAAGGGTGTACGCGGGCACAGAGCTTGAACCAGCGCGTAAGTTCCTCGCGCTACCAGTTATCGTCTCGCTTTTGTGTTTAATCGCTCCAGTTTTTTCTGATTGCAGTGCGCGGTGCCGAGGTGGTAGTTGACGTGTGGCCCCCCTCGGCCGAAGCCAGGGCGATTGAGGGCGAACTGGTCGAGCCCGTGGTGGCGTTGATGCTGGCTGCGCGAGAGAGGGGAGAAGCGCTTCCGCCTGGGCAAGAAGGAGAGGCACTCCTGTCGCGGCAGCTGTAGGCCGGCGAGAGGTTGTCGACGCAGCCTGAGGCGCGGGGCAAGGAGGTGCGGTTGATCCGCGGGACGTCATCGGCTTGCCTGCCGATGGCGGTACTGGATGCGGCCGTCGAGGTTGCGGAGACAGTGAGGGTGGATGCTGCCGCCGGGGATTCGCTGTTGGTTACTCCCTTGCGCGTCGAAGGGCACACGGCGCATGGGTGGCGGCCGGTCGATCGCCGGGGAATCGCCGACCTTTTCAAGACTCCGATCGGGGACACACTTCCGGCGCCCGACTGGCGCATGCTGCTGGCCGGTTGGGACTTGCCGGTACGCGTGCTCACGCCGGCGGGCTGGCTACATGTCTCCATGCCCAGCGTGGGGCCGCTGGCATCCACGGGCTGGATCTCTGCCACCCCGGAGTGGATGGAGCAGCAGGTGAACGACCAGGCGCGGCGCTCTGTCCGTGGAGGTGTGCCAGATATGCAGATCCGCCCGGCCGGTCCTCGGCCTAACAAGGGGGGACTTGCTGGCGCGTTTGAGCGCCGTCTCCGTGGGCGAGTTGAACCTCGCTCGCCAGCGCGCCGAGGCAGCGGAGGCCGAGGCGGCACGGCTACTGCTGTCTCTGGCAGGGGCCAGGCAAGCAGAGGCGGAAGGCGAGGCAACGCGTCCTCACCCAAGTCTGGTCATAGTGGTTGGCGTAGCCCCCATGTTTTTGGCTCCTGCGAAGGGCGAAAGCGCGGCGGAGGCGGAGCTCTTGTCAGCGAAGGCCGGCCAAGCCCTGGCGGAGGACGCGCTAGTCAAGCTTAAGGCCTGGCTCGAGGAGGTGTAGGCCGCTGCTCAGAAGGCCGCGCAGCGGGCCGAACCCTCAGTGGAAAAGCGAGAGCTAGCACAGGAAGTCGCCAGGCTTCATGACGAGCTTCAGCGATCGTGGGCTGCCGCAGAACAAGCTGTCAGGGCCAAGACCGGACTCGAGAAGTCCCTGGCCGCCGCGGAGGCGACGCTTAAGGCTCGGGTAGGAGAAGATGAAGTCCGGGCTCTCCTAGAAGAGGCGGATAAAACCAGGGCCGAGCTCGCGGCCGCCAAGCGGGAGGCGAACGAGCTGAAGGCCGCGCTATCGGAGGCTCCGGCTGCCTCCTCTTTCGCCGCTGGAGAACGGGGCATGGCCCGCGAGGCAGTAGCCTCCATGGGCGCCGAGCTCCACGAGGCCAAGTTGGCCGTGGAGCAGGCGACAGCAGCGAAGGCCGAGCTTGCGGCCAAGATGGAGGAGGCGGAGAGACGAGTGGCCGTGGCCGGGGCGACCGTTCCGTTCTCCGGGGCTTTACCGGGGCCGTCTACAGCGGTGGCGGCGCGCACTGTGTCGTCGGAGGAGAAAACTCGGAGTCCTCAGACCGCTTGCCCTTCACGTTCCACGATACGCACCCTCGCGGGCTTAACCAGGCCGTGCGCGACGTCGTCAAGGAGAAAATGAGGAGCGGGCTCGATCTGTACAGGAAGGTAAGCACCCGTGGCCGTGTGTTGTGTTTTGGCGTTGGCCTTTCCACGATTTGATTCGTTCCTCTTGTCTCAGTCCTACAGCTTCTTTGCCGGCGCGGCCTCGCTGATCGAAGTGGTGCGCAGGCAAGCCGGTAACGACGCGGTGGAGCTCAGCCGCCTTTCGACGAAACTTGTAGACGCCCGGACCCAAATAGGCGTCTGCGGCGAGCTTCTTCGCCGAGAGCGAGTCCATTGGACCGCCAGCGTTCTTGGAGGTCGGGTTGCGAGCGGTCTGAGGGGGGAAAGAGGCCGCAGTGGCTTCGCCAGACTCCTAGCCGAGGCCCGAGAAGCGGAGAAGGCCACGGTGGGCCCGGTTCAGTCGGTCAAGGAGGAGGTAGGCCAAGCCCGGGCTGCACTCGCCAAAGAGCGCAGGCGTGCGGTGGCGGCCTCTAAGGAGCTGGAGGCGGTCTTGTCTGAGCGCAACTCAATCGTGCGCAGCCTTGAGGAAACCCGCGACAAGCTCGCGGAGGAGGTCGCCGCGCTCCGGGAGGCCGGGGCGAAGTTCAAGGCTGAGGCGGAGTCCCTGAAGAAGCAGGCGCAAGATCTCGTCGCCGCCCGGACTAAGCTGTGCCAGGAGCAGAACGAAAGGGACGCGCAAGCCATAGAGCTGCTTCAAACGAGGACACGGATCCGCAACCTGGAAACCGAGCTGGAAGAGCTTAGGCTGCAACGTGGGTTGTAATTCGCCCCGGGCCATTCGGACCCCGAACTCTACGTCATTTTCTGTCCGTTGCTTGCTTAATGGATAAGTGTTGTGTATGGTGGCCGAAGGACTTAGCCATTTTCCTGTTTCTTTTGCTGCGCCAGAGCGTGTGCGCTGTGAGCTTTGTTGCGCAATGCACAATGACAGTGGGGCCACACATGTCGGGCACGAATGCGAAAGCCGGGGGTGGCCCTGACGGCTCACGCGTCCGGTCCGCACCACGCGTCGGGCTGATTTGACGTTATGGGCCTCATTCGGATAGATGGGCTGAATTTTCGCGTTGGACCTTAACAGGCCGCAGCTTTTCGCTTTGCCGACAGCGGGGCAAGGACACGCGTCGCGCAGCAACTGGCGCAGTTATTATTCGTGTGGCAACGCACGCGCGTGCCCCTCCAGCTCGCGAAGTGGGTTTTAATTATCCGTCCCTTCGCACGCAGTGACGCTTAGGGTAGCCCGCGGCGTGATGGGCAGCCCTCACTGGTCCGCTCTTACCTCTACCGCCCCTCAGACCGGAACGCAGAGAGGGGAAGTGCACAAGACCGAGAATTTAGAGAGAGAGAGAGAGAGGCCGGAAACATGTCCTCCTCGGGCTCGGGAGCGGGACCGGCATCACCGCTGGCGTTGCCGGCGGACTAGGACGAATGGCTGGAGGCGGCGCTGGCGGAGATGCCGTCGCCGCCTCCTTCGCCGCCTCCGATCTAGCCCGCGGGCCTCGTCATCGCCGATGGTCGGGCATAGCACCAGCAGGAGGCGCTGTGGCTTAAAGAGTCCCGCCGGATAGTTCGTCACCGAGAAGGTGATCGCCTGGCTGGACCAAAGCGGAGACTCCGACGCGGACTTGCCGCTTGATATGTGGAGGACCTCGCGAGACGCGGCCTTGAGATCGCGGCGAGACCCATAGGCCGAGGTACCGCGAAAGATGACGGCGACGTGGTCGTGGGCTTCGGGGAAGCCTTCGCCTTGGGTGCCCGGCGGAAGGGGCGCCATGGCCGCGCCCTCGGGCAGCTCGGGCATGGGGCAATGGCCGGCGTAGAAGTCCTCCAGTTGGCGGGCCCACGTGCGGCAGTTACGCAGGTCGTGGCCGTGGCGCTGGTGAAATCGGCAGAAGAGGTCCGGTTGTGGAACGGGTCCTCACCTCTGCCCTGCTACAACGGGCGCTCGGGCTTGTCGGGCTCGACGGCAACGATGAATTTGGCAGGCTACTCCGACCTCTTCTTCTTCTTCTTGTCAGCCTAGGCCTTGCCTACGCCGTCACCGGCCTTGTTCTTCTTCTTGGCATGGGTGCGGCCTCTCTAGCGCTCGACCGCCTCAGAGGCGTTGACGTAGAAATCCGTGGTGCGGAAGAGTTCGCTCGCGGTGTAGACCGGTGGAGCTCTAGGTCCTCGGTGTAGCGTCGGTCCCTCACGCCATCCTTGAAGGCTTCGAGATGGCCTCATCCGAGATGCAGAGGATAGTGTTGCGGGCTCTCACGAACCTGCACACGAAATCCTGGAGACTCTCGTCGTCTTGCTGCACCACGAGCTTCAGATCCTAGGGACGTCCGGAGCGGGCGTAGCACCGTTGAAAGCATGTACGGAGGGCATCCTGGAGTTGAGCCCTGCTGCGGATGGAACCGGGCCGCTGATTGAACAGCCAGGTCCGGGCGATGCCCTCAAGCATGGTAGGGAAGTAGTTAACCAAAACGGCCTCGTTCCCTCCATGGCTCGGATGGCAGTGGTGTAGATAGATAGGAACTCCTCGGGGTTCTTGCTCACATCGAATTTCTCTATCGGCCCGGGCGTGAACCTCGGTGGCCAAGGGGCTTCACGGAGAGCGCGGGAGAAAGCGGCGCACCCTGCGCGGCCTTCGGGGGAGAGCCATCCCGAAGCAGGCCCAGGCGGGAGAACACTCCGCCCGGGGCGCTCGGCGAACAGCTAGTGGAGGAGATGGTGCGAGCCCGGCGCGAGCAGCCACGGTTTCAGTGAGAGCGTCTGTGGGAGCCGCTGTAGCCAGAGCTGTCCGTGCGCCCATCACCCGGGGGTGCGTGTTGGTCGAGGCTGGCGGTGACGTCTCCGAGGCCTTCAGCGATGGCCGGGCCTAGGTCAGACATGGAGAAACCGCGGGGATCCCTCTCCAGGTCACGAACGACCTGGGCGATCGCGCGCGCCTTCTGGTGGCTATGCCATATCGGGTTAGTCACGACATCCACAAGGGAGTCGACCGGCCGAGTAAGAGCGGGGGTGCGCGGGTCGTTCTCGCGGCGGACCTCAGCCATGGCGCGGCGGACGGAGTCGCAGAAGAAGTCTCGGGCTTCAGCGCGGCGGCGCTGCTGCTCTTGGTCCTCCGTGCTTCCGACGTCAGTGCCGGCCAAGGCCGCGAAGATGCAACGAGACGAGCGCGAGGCCGGGGGAAACGTCTCGGTGTCACCCACAGAGACGGAATCGTCGAGCGGCTCGAACTCTATGGGAGTCTCGATGACGTGGGTCAGCGATGGGTCCAGCTCGAGGAGTGACTCCTCGGGGGCGGAGCTCTGCCCCTGAGGTTTTTACCCTGGTTCAAGCCCCCACTGCCAGGTAATAGCTCTACTCCAGCCCTCGTTTATAATCTGGTGGAAACAATACAGGGGCGCCGAGGCCGGGCTAGGAGGCGCTGGCCCCGAGCTTACAGGGGAGCTTCTGACACTGAGGTGGCTAGAATCTACTCTACTCTGCTACGGCTACTGCTACTGTTGGGAATGGGATGCTCCGGAGACCTAAAGGCTTGGAAGGCGGTGTATGTGTCTTTTTCTTCTATCGGCCTCACTTGCCCGTTGTGTTGGGCAGACTTCTCCTTTTATAGGCGCGGTGGGCTGCTCGGAGCTGATATTGTGGGCCCCGCGCCTATCCATGCTTTGTCCATCTTTAGTGGCGGCGCCCTTGTCTCGTTCTCGGGCTCCGTCCTGTGTGCGGCCTGCAAAGAGAAGCCTGTCTGGTTAGTACTGGACATGTACTCGTCTCGGTGTGCCGATACGGGGAAGCAGCCTATACAAGGAGAAAGCACTTTTCCTTTACCCCCTATATGGCATTGACTGGTCGGAGCCAGCTTCGCGACACCCGTTGGGGCGTCGCGGAGCGCGGCAGCTGTTGCCATCTGCCCAAGGGACAAACGGCATGGCGAACCGCCCGCTCGGCTCTCCCTCGGGCTACCAAGGCCTCTCGATCAAGGCCGAGGAAATCGTGGTGGGGCATGACAGCTGCCGCCACCTGTCCAGGGACAGGCGAGCTGTCCGCGGGGCCCTCTCCTGGGCTATCGATAGCTCGGGAGGTGTGCAACACTCCTGATTAGGACCGAGGGAGGCATGGTTGTCTTATTCAAGCCTGGGGATGGCCCCAACGGGCTAGATGTCTCTCTTGGTAGGGCCAGGGATGGCCTTTCGGCCTCTTTCTACGCGCGGCAGGCCGGTACGGATCAGGCCCAAAGACCCGTCTCGGGGTGGGCCGATTATGAATCACCAACATTCATAGATATTTTTTTTTGAATTTTGCTCTCTTTTTTTTCTAAATTTAGTTTTCATGGTTTTTTTATTGTATAATTTGCTTAGTTCTTTTTTTTTGTAAATCTTACAGTTTTTCAAATTCTTTTTTAGGTTTCCAAATTCCCAACCCGAGTTCAAATAGAAATTTTGATACCTTCCAAAATCCCTTAAATGTATTTCCAAATTTCAAATTTTAAACCCCTTAAAATATGAATTTTAGAAAGAATTGAGAGAGAGAGAGGATCAAGTTGAGGAAATTTTGTCTACCAACGTGAACAAATCCTAAATTTTACGTGTTTGAAAAATAGCAAACCTTCGTAGATATTTTTTTTGAATTTCAATGTTTTTTCTAAATTTAGCTTTCATGGTTTTTTATTGTATAATTTGCTTAGTTCTTTTTTGTAAATCGTACAGTTTTTCGAATCCTTTTTTTAAGTTCCCAAACTCCCAACCCGAATTTAA
This sequence comes from Raddia guianensis, assembly GCA_036346415.1. NCBI lineage: Eukaryota > Viridiplantae > Streptophyta > Magnoliopsida > Poales > Poaceae > Raddia > Raddia guianensis. The sequence goes on from CM070534.1 coordinate 36,588,028, forward strand.
ATGGAAATTTTGATACCTTCCAAAATTCCTTAAATTTATTTCCCAATTTCAAATTTTAAACCTCCTAAAACATGGATTTTAGAAAAAAAAATTGAGAGAGAGGGGGGATTAAGTGGACGAAATTTGCTCTACGAACATAAACAAATCTACAATTTTACGTGTTTCGAAAATGCAATCAAATTTCTTTTGTAAGGGTCCATAAATGTATTTAAGCATTACAAATGTTTAATTTTCTGATATCAGTTAGTGCATAATAGAAATAAAAAACTTTCGAAATATAGAACTATAGTTAAGGAGCACGTATTCATGAAGATGCCTGCAAAAAAGCTAGCTATTTTCAAAACATCAATCTTCATCGATAAAATGTACAAAGCTGAACTGCCCGTTCTCCAGCTCGCCACGTGGCGCTTCCCTGCCCCGCACAGCCCACGTCGCCTATCCCGCGTGGCCGTCCGATCGCGCGCATCTGGCATATCCGGCCGTCCATTCCTTTTCTACATATAAAACAATTTTTTTCCGTCCAAATATAAGCATCGCGGGAGCTTTGCTGGGTTGCCTAGCTGGTTCGGCTTTCACCTGGGAGCTCGCGGATCGAATCCCGTGTACGCTTCTTTTTCCCACCGATTTTCCTCCGCGTCGCGCGCGCCCGCACTCCGCTTTTTCCTCGCCGCGCCTTCGCTTTCCCCCCACGCGAGATCCGTTTTTTCCCGCGCCAGACGCCGTGCGTTTGGCCGCGTCGGCCCGCTTTGGCCGCGAGATCTGATTTTCCTCCGCGTCGGCCCGCGTTGGCCGCGAGATCCGATTTTCCTCCGCGTCGGCCCGTTTTTTCCCGGGATTCGGCGCGCCATGGGCGCGCCCACGCTGCTAGTATCCATATATATGGTAGATTTCGTCCCACGGTCGTCGAGAAAGATTCTGCCTTCGCGTTGCACCTGAACTGGTTCCTTACCACAACAGCTGGCTTAAAGCTGTCGAGACAGGTAATCTTGACGGTCAAGCCGTCTGAGATAGGCCTTTATTCTCGACCGGGCTGTCCCAAGGTCCAAATCTGTCGGTCGTCGAGAAATACTTCTCTCGACGGTTTGATGGTCTTTCTTGACGGCTTTGGCCGTTGAGATTTTGCGCGATTCGCGTGGTGATCGAATATAGGTGATGATGGAACACAACTTAAAATGGTGGAGACATCTCTCACCCATCAGACTAGTCTCTTAGGTTGAGTTGGGTCTAGACATTGGTTGTAACTTCAGTTAGGTCAGAGACCATATATTGACTTTGGGGGTGAGGCGGATCATCCTTGGGCATCATCCTTGGGCCATAAGACGACGGGATTGTACAAACTAACAATACATATGATGGCAACGTTGGGTATTGCGTTCTTAAGTAGTTAAGCCAATCATTTTACCCTTTCTATATATATTGGCCTGGTACTGCTTTTTTTTTCTTCACCCATAACACTTGAGCGAACTGAATTACAAATTTAGTCGCTTTTGCAATCACGTACGTTGAATTTATAGATTCATGTGACCATGTGTTAAATTCCAATGACATGGTATTTCATAATAAAAAAGATAAATCATTTTTTAGGGAATCTTATAGAGGAGCCTATATTGGATACTATATTGGGCATTATCGTAGGAGGAGGATAATCCAGAGGAGACTATCAAGCTGTGTCAACAATTAGAGCTAGTCTCTACGAGTCTCTTCAATAATCATTCCGGTTGGAGATCATGAATTAACAATAGATTGTGTATCATGACTTAACATTGAATCATTTCTTTGGAGAGATGGTTAAAATGTAATTTGAATGCTTTACATGGCAAAACTTGGTACATGTACATCTGTGGAAGTAAAGACAAAAATAAAATATTTCTATTATCCTAACAGCGTAAAAGGGAAAAAAAATGGCAGGACAAACCGAAACTAGTGATTGCAAGGTACGAACGGACCATATGCCATATCAACGATCGGCCAGTTTTGCCGTCCTAGTTGCGAAAGACAACAATGCTGATGATACCCTGGTGCGGTAAGACAAGCATCATCACATTTGCATCATGAATGATCACGATCCACTGCAGTATGTAGCGGAGGTCAAAGTGTCGAACCAATCGCACGCACGCTTTCTATCTAGATCCTAAATAATCCAGAAGAGACAAGAGATTTAGTAATAACGATGACGGTAAATATACGGCGTCCTTAATTACTAAAAAAAAAATGCCACGTCCTAATCAGTTTGTCGGTTTCCACGCGACTTGCGATCGAGGGCTCGGCTAGTTCTCGATGATGCTCCAACCGTGAAATAAAGGCTCTTTCTTTCAGCTTATAATCAGATTATAAGCTGCAGCTTAAAATTTGTCATTTTTGTAATGGTTATATTTTGAAATATTTTATAGTTATTTTTTCGAAACTTTGCACAATTTGTCTCAAAGATCTCAAAAATATTTTTTTCATAATTTTTTTGGCCCTTTAAATCTTCTATAAAACACCACAACCTTTTGAGATTATAATCTAACCGCCGAAAGAAACACAGCCAAAATTAATTTGCGATGAAAATACATAGGTTAGGCGCCATTAATTACCTTTGCTTTTACATCATCAACGACTTGATGTACTCATGCAAACGATAGGATTTTGCCAAGGACACGTATCCACGGCTAAGGGAATTCTAAAAAAATTTGTACGGTACAAGACATCACAAGAGACATTGGAGTTAATAAAAAAAAGAAGCAAAATTCATATAGAAATATTTATCCATACAATCTTGGCTCACGTGGATACATGAAGAAATTGACCGAGTGGAAAAAACAGAAAAATGAACTAGCCCTCAGGGATGTTTAGTCCGTTACGGTAGATTCGATCTCACATCCAAAACACTATCTTCCATGAACGCTACTCTATCAAACGTTAGATACTTTATCACTCAGAAGTGAACGAGCTGAGGAAGTCAAGCAAAAGCTTTCATAAGCCCATGCCCAGACTCCCCAAGTGTCTTTCATTGCAAACAGGGAGAAGGACTAGCTAGCCCTGACGTTGGGAAAAAAACAGGATATAATTGATTATTTGCCCCCCAAGTTGATGTGCTTTTGATTATTTGCTCTGATGTTTGATTATTTGCCTTGATGGCCCATATGTCATAGACACACACCAGGGCAAATAATCAATTGCATACCAACTTTGGGCAAATAATCAAGAGTGCATCAACTTCAGGGCAAATAATCAATTACCCCATCGAGATTAGGAGAAACGCATACGCGTTGAGGTGAAGAGTAGAATATAATATTTGCTTGATCAACGACAGAGGAACAACCAACCACTCATGGAAAGAATAGCCGACACCAGCATGTCAGTTGGACTTCTCGGTGAAAACTGAAAATAACGTCCATCACCTTGTGGATGACATCAAGAATCAACGGCTTATAAGCTATATATATGTTCCGACACTGACCTTTAGTTCCAAGGTGGTGAGGGGCAAGCATTTCTATGCCATCTAGGGGCAGGGGCTTAGTTGCACACCTACCAAATACCGTTAGGCTTTGCCAGAGTCAGCATTGATAGATACTTTCAAGTAAGTACAGAGGGGTTGAGCTGGAGATCCCTGAAGAAGAGAAAACAACAAATTGGGGAAAAACTACACTATTTTGTTGCATGGAGCAGAAATACATTCGCTTAGATGATGACGCCGCCCCTAAATTACTACATAGAGAACCATGCTGACTAGAAGAACCCCTAGTTAGCTGGCTAGAAGAAGCCCTACTCCTCCACCGGCAACAAAGAAAAGCCCTACTAACCCACCGGCACCAAAGAAAGGCCCTACTATTCCACCGGCAACAAACCTTACTCCTCCACTGACACAAAAGAAAGGCCCTACTCGATCCCCCACCAGCACAAAAAAAGACCCTACTCCATCGGCAATAAATAAAAGCACTACTACGCCGGTGCCTAAAAACCAAGCGTCGATAACATCTCAAGGGTTAGGTGGGTCTAGAAAGCGACGTTCAGGAGCGTCTCAAGATGCAGATCCACGTTCTTTGTCAAATAATTTCAGCAGAAGTGTCACAAAGCTATCAAGGAAAAGATCGAAGAGTGGTAAGAAATTCGTCGACCCTGATTAAGTGCGCATTGGAGCATGCACTAATAGCCTACTGTGACGTATATGCAAATTTCACTGGATCCTTCTTGTCATCCAGCCGGTGCTTACCAAGGTCCTTGTCTTGGACTTCAAAAGAAAATCTCAACAGGACTTTCAACCCGTCATTGACTTGCTAAATAGGACAATTTGATTGCTTGTTACTAGTGTTTATTTTTTTTTGTTGTTGAATAAATCTATGACCATTTACCATATCATGGATAGGGATTTCTAAAGATACACAAAAAAGAGTAAAAACTACAGGCCTTTCCAAACCACTTTATTTGTCAAAACAGGCTTTAAGGTGTATACTAAATACTCAGGCTTTCCATTCCCCACGTAATGTCCAATGCATTAATTTTTTAAGTACATTCCATTCCTCAATGTAATAGGTTGGAAATGGTCAACGATCTCTGCGGCTACTATGTATGTCAATTCGTGAGGTTTTACACCTCCAATGATAAAACCTTTGTAGAACCTTACATAATGATGATGAGGTCTGTTTTGGTTTATAGGTTATGGTTTTTGTATATATCGATTATCGAATTGCTCAACGACTCATTCCAGTCATTCTTCTTATGACAATGTTTAAATATACCAACAAGTACACTATCCTGTCATCAAATATTAGGTATTGCAGAACAACTCATGGGGTTCATCCTCACCGACGTTGTCCACCCAAAAGGCAAGTTGGGTCTGTTTGGTTAATGCCACACTTTGTCTAACCTAATCTTAGACAAGTGTGGTTTGCCACACCTTTGTGACTGAAAAATCAGCGCCACACTTATGGGAAAGTGTGGCAAAAAAACAGTCTATGACGAATGAGTCTGATGGCTAAAAAAGTATGGCAAGCCACAGTTATGTCATTAACCAAACACTAGCCATAAAAACTCTGGCGTGTCTAATCTTAGTTGTGGTAGATTTGACAGCAAATCAAACAGACCCTTACTATTCGGCATAGCTACACCCAGAAGATGAAAATCTACACCGGTAGTTGTAAATTTGATCTTGATATATTACACACACACACACACACACACACACACACTGTTTTTTCTTATCTTGATATATGTGAGTATTTTGTTGAATTATGAGGACCGTCTAGATTTATAGATTAAATGCTAGTAATTGTCGTTGCCCACTAGATTGTTTATTTTGAGAGGGGATATCATTCTTGGTTCTTGGTTAATGTCGGCAGTGACGGTGATTTATAACTATGGGCTTGTGCTATAAGCCGGTCGTGATATTTCATACTCACTGTCGACGCCTGTTACCAACCGGTGGTGACAGTGAATTGTCGTTGCCTGTTCATTCTATAAGTCAACCGTGATATTTTATAATCATTGCCAACACTACTACAAGACTGACATATAGCAACATACTCATATGATGCTATATGTGCGCATATGTGTTGCAGTCATTACTAGCATCACATAATGCAGGTGATGTTATAGGTGGTGTTGCTGAACTCTACACTGCAACACAAACCATATGATGTTGTACATATGTATATGTGTTGCAAAGCAGCAACACAAATTTAGCATCACATGTATGCAGAGCATGGAGAAAATCTCTCAGCATCACATATATGACCTATTGCAACACAACTAAATGTCAATACATATTATTATTTTATATTTCTTTGTTGGGTATATTTGGCTTAAATATAAATATCATTTTCATTAGATATGAACAATGATTCAAAAGAAATATTTCATTGCATTTAAAATAAGTTATTGTACAATACTGTCCATACAAACACTAAACTGCACAAGCTTATAACTACAAGCCGAAAGCACACACCAATATTGACACATACAAAACTTCCCAAGATTTATAACATAGGAACCTAAGAACATAACAACCCTTCAACGTATTGGCCAATATGTGATGAAATTAGCTGAATCTTTGCGCCAATGCCTGTGGCGCATCACATCTCATCATACGATCTATGGTCGTATATTTCTTCAATACCATATTTCTCTCTGTCAAATAAAACAACAATGATGTTATAAATGGAGAAGTTGTTCCTGTCGAAATAGTTTGCTAGTAAAATAATAGTAGTGACTAGTAGCAACATGTACTTTAATGCAATAAACATACAACTTTAAGTATGCGATCAAATTATGATGGAAGTATAACTATTTAAATTATCTAATTAAAAGTAGGCAAGACCTTTGTATAGAGGCAATAATTACACACCTCACTATCATGAGCTGAGAGATTTCTTCAAAGTCTCTTATATCATACTTTAATTTTCAGATATCCAATTTTACCGTACTGACAAAAATAAAACCTAAGATTGAGGATTACATTACATACTACTTTGGTGTTGGTGCCTAAAGTTAACTTCTGAACCTGCAGAGTGAATAATCGGGAGCTGTGCAGTGACCAAATGAGATAAACCGGCAAAAAACCAACAAAATAGATATTTTGCCAACCAAAAAAAAAAATCAGCAATCAGAACTTGCAGTCCCTGCCTCCTTCTGATCAGCACACACCTGCGCCTAGCTAGCTTCTCTCTCTCTCCCCCCTTATCTCTAAGCTGAGCTGAGCTGGGTTGGGACCAAATGAAGAGCGAGAGCTAGGAGCTTGCAAGTCCAAGTATGTTGTGCTAAGAAATTCGTATGGACAATGTAACACATATTTACACAACGACCAACATTGTGAACTACAGTTCAATTAGAGTAAAAGGTACAGATTTTATAAAGATAAGGTCAAGAAAGGCCATGCAAAGAATCAGTGCATGCTGTATTTGCTTCATATTAAATTATTTTGCTTTTCAAGTCTAAGGCTGTTTAGATAATATCTTCCAATATGACCTCCAGTATGATGTAAGCAAATATTAGAAGCAATAAAATTTTGGATTAAGCAACCATAATACAAACAAAAAAGGTTCATACAATTTCGAATGCTACCCCATTGAATGCTGTATGGTATTCAAAGCTCGGAGTTGGAAATTCTGGCTTTGGACATGCAAAGCACAGTAAAAGAGAAAGGCTTGCCGAGAAGGTCGTAACTGCAAAAAAAAAAATGAAATAGAGAATATTCTTCACCTTTGAATATCACACTTTGCACAGTAACATTAGATTCCTGCACAATATGCAAGCTGAGGCATGTACATACCGTTTTGCCCTGAGACAACAAAGGAATCAACGTGATCATGGACAGCCAACCAGAATGCAAGGATCACAATGCCAAAACAGACTCTAGCAGTAACATCGATCAAGCTATGCATGCCCAAGTATATCCGTGCTATCAATTTCAAGTAAACCACAACATCAGTACCTTTTGTTAATTCTAAGAGACAGTTGCATAAAAAAATGTAAAGACTCACCAATTCCAACTAGCATAACAAGCAAGAAACCTAGTGATAAACCCGTGGCAATTATAACACCATCATGCTGTCCATATGCCAGGACATAATGCAACAAATATCTGCATTTACCGGAAACAACATTAGCCAAGAAATCATTTTGAACTTCCCTCATCCAAGAAACCCAATAATTACAAAACAACAAATTCTTCATTAAAAAAAAAGAATATAACCGATTTCTCCTTGACGTCTCCGGAGCAGGCTGCCAATTAGGAGGGAAAATGTTCAGGCACAGACAACATGAATCTGGGAGGGGAGCCGTCGGGAGGGGAGGCGGCGGCGGCGGGCAGGGAGCCGTCGGGAGGGGAGGCGCCGGCGGCGGGAGGGGAGCCGTCGGGAGGGGAGGCAACGGGAGGGGAGGCGCCGGCGGCGGGTCGAACCGCTTCGATCCGATGGATCGGTAGGGTCGAACCGATTCTGCCCTTGTTTTGTTTGGGCCGAACCCACGGACCCGTTTTGATAAAAATTCCAAATGAATCGGTGACCCAAAGGGTCAAACCAACCCAGTCCAAACCCTAGTATTACATTCAATTGTTTCTTTGTATGCATTTTTCTATAAGTTGACATCATTATAAATTGATTATTATGTGATTGCATCAAGAAGGAAGTGTAATACCAATTTCAAGAAAAATTGAAATAGAATAAAATATGTACAACAGTCGTGTACCCGATGTTACCAAAAAATGCGGGTACCCATAGCTGATCCAAATTTTTTGATAAAATTTAGTCAATGTTGTTTGGATATATACTAGTATTGTTATATTAGCAACATGAATATTATGTGATGCTGGCTTATGTTCAAGACAATGTTTTTGCACATAAGTGTCAGCAACATATAATATGTGGTGCAATATATTCTCCTTGCAACACAATTTTTAAGTGATGCAGGTGTGTGTTAGAGTAGGTAGTCGTCATGTGTTCTTCAATAACACAACCCGTATATGATGCGAAGGGTGTGTTGCTATAGGCTAGTCTTCTTGTAGTGCAATGCCTGTGTGGGGACCCTAATTTCCAATATTGAATATTAGAAATTGTTTGTCCAGAAATAAGAAACTTACATAATTGTTTGCATAATTTTTGAATAATTTTAATATTTAATAAAAAATTTGGGCAGCATTTCTAGATGGTTTTTCAAAAAGAAAAAGAAAATAAAGCGGAGTGGGCTTTAACTGGGCTTTGGATGGGCCTTGGCCAGAGAAAGAATGAGAGAGGGGGTTTAGCTGGCTGACAAGTGGGGCCCTAGTGACAGTGAGATAGAGATAGAGATTTGGGGAGGGGCTTACTGGGATGGAGGCGGCGCCGGCGAGATTGGGCGGCGGCGCTTGAAGGTGGCGGCGGTGGAGAGGGCTCCGGTGATCGCCGAGAGGATGGTGCGGGTGGAAGAGGTTGGCTTATGGATGATGAGCGTCGGGGTGACCTATTTATAGGCGGAGGGGCACGACAAAGGCCGATGAGAAAATCCCGTGGGTGGTGTAAGCTCCGACGAGAAATTGGCGGTGGTCCAAGGCGAACTGTGGGTGAAGACGTAGGGAGTAGTGTCGGCGGTGACGTGGTGACTCTGTAGATGGCTATGCTATGACCTAGATAGCTCGGAACAGATGGCGACAAGGAATTCCGGCTGGCGGCACGGCAGAGACGGCAGCGCCGGCGGTTTCGAGGGAGGCGGGGTGGCCGGGAAACTGTGGGCGCCGTTGGATCTTCCGAGACGAAACGGTACGGTGGGTGCGACGTGGCTGTTTCTGGAGCGTTGGATCTAACCGAACAAATCCCCGTCGTCCGTTGCCACTTATCGCACCAGACAGTGAGGGAGAGTGACACGCCGAAGGCATATTCCAAAAAAGAAAGCGTAATCCTAAGAATTTCCAAATAAGGAAAGATTTGGGAAGAATTTCAGAAATTCTCTTTAAGCTTTATAAATTTGTAGAAATTTGATATGGAGTCAGAAAAATATAAAATAAATTCCTAAAAATCCATAAAAATGAGGAGAATTTGAATATATGAAAATATCTTATATTTTATGGAATTTATTTCCTCTAAAAATTATAACATAGCATTCTTTTAATAGCAAAACTGGAAAATGGTTTTGGGAAATTTATAGTTATTTAGGATATGGTTTAGGGAGATGTTTCCATGATTTTGCGAAAAAATTTTATGCCAAAATTTGGGAAATTTGGGATATATATGTTACAGCCTGCTCCCAGTCGTTGGTGACAGTGATGTATCACTATCGGCACGTGTTAGAAAGCAAACAATGATATTTCGAAAGCACTACCAGCTCAATCTACGAACCGACCGTAATAGTGACCATCATCACTGCTCGTTTATTTACCGCCGGAGCCAAAATTGGCGGTGATGCTTGTTTCCGTCCAGTAGTAATGAGGTATCCTGAAGTAGTGACTTCGGTAAGTACACAACTAAACTTGTGGAGGACAATATACATATACACACTTTAACTTATCGCATGACGGCCCCACAAGAAAGCAACGCATGCCCACCCCTATGCATGCATCCATGCATGCCTTCAAATCGAAGGCGATCGAGCAGCTTATCTCTATTAATTAGTGGACATAGAGAGAATTAATACGTATGGCAGTTCAAACTGCAGAGATACCATTCACGCTAGAAGATAGCTATTGCAAGGGCAACCAAACGAATCGAAAATTAACCTAGCCGCAGTGTATATATAAGTATTAATTGTTCTTAACTCCCGGGGGGGAAAATAAATAGCCATCAACAGAAAGAAAGCTTCCGTGGATTTGGAGGGGCGAGTCAATATCTCTTACTTTATTCTTCTACTATATTCCACTATTATCTACTCTATCTATATTTTCTCTAAATTTTTTTCTCACTTTATGCTGCACTACTCTAAAAATTTCTTTCTTTTATCAGCTCCTGAATTGAAATCTACAGTTTTTTTTGTAAACCGCTCGATCGTCACCGGCGATGATCAAGGTTTTCTTGCCATGCATGTACATGGTTCAAGTGCATGTTAATTAATCTTGATTCAATAGTCCCACTCTCCCCAAAGGTACCAACTATCTGCGAGCGCCTGGGCGACAGAAGATGCGGCTTAATTTGCTGCTGGGCCTTTCTCTCTCCCTCTCCGACGACCTCGCCGGAGATGAGAGGGAGGGGACCTCGGCTTCACTCCTCCCTCCCCCTCTCTCCTCCCTCCAGGTACCCCTTCTCTCTCCCCCTCTCTATTGTTTCCCCCGCAACCAGATTTGGGTGCTGCCCTCACTTCGTCGTCAGCTGGCTACGGTTCCCGACTGTAGGGTGTTAGCGGTGGCGGGTGGCCAGTGGTCGGTGGTTTGAGGATGAGTTCTAGTAGTTTAGGTTTTGGGTTCGTAGGGTCGTGTCTTGCTGCTCGGATCTAGCTTGAGTGCCTGGTACTCGTAGCCTTTTGGTCTCCCGCAGGTTCCTCTTGGTCGGCGGCGTTGTCGGAGATTGAAGGTAGCTGTCGGAGTTGGTCTTCCCCTCCGATTGGCCCCGTGGGCTCCTTAGTGGCATATTCCCTTATGGTGGCGGTGTGGGGGGAGAACTCCCGCGTCCTCACCGCTGCGTCGTCTATGTCTCCCCTAGATCTGGGAGTGGTGCGGATGAAGCCCTGCTTGACATTGGCGTCCTTATCTTCCTCTTGGGGGAAGTTTTTTTTCCATCACTCTTTCGCCAGCGGTGGCCGGCCATGCGCCACAATGGTTTATTTCTTTTGCTTGGCCATAAGTCTTCTACCCTGTGTCAAGATGGCGGGGCAAGGCTGTTGGAAGCGATTCAAATGACAATCTCGGTAAGATTTATCTTCACCAGTTCTTCAGAGTTGGAGATTTAGTGTGGTGGCTCCGGCATCCTATTCGTGCTGTTGATAGAACTATGTCTGAGACCCTTGCGTGGGCTCAAATCTCTGGTTGTAAGACCCCTATCTCTATACTACTTTGGATGGATGGCGATTTAGTCGTCACTCCTATTCGGTAATGAATTACCGGTTCTTCTTCTGAAAAAAAAATCTCGATTCAATGTTCACGTGCATACAAATAGCAATGAAAAGGATGCTAACATCAAACATGTGGTTCATGGTTATTCTGCGTATATAGCCCAAAAGTCCATGCAGTATTAATGGTTCATGGTTATTCTGCGTGTTTATAATAACCATGCTATCATTCTGCTCCTATCATGCTATCTCTATCATTCTATTCTATGATACAATCTCCATCCGATCCTATCATGGATCGTTGCGTGTGTATAGTAACCATAACCAATCTGAAAGATTCTTCTTCTGGAAGCAAAGACTAATTTGAACAATGGTAGTTTGAACTTGAACAATGGTAGTTTGAACTTTGACTATCTGTATCTGCTTCCTTGTTCTGGTTCCGAACTTCCGATCGAATCCATCTCGTGAAGCAGCACTAGAAAAGACGAATACTACGGGTTTTTTTTTTTTTTGGGGGGTGGGGGGAGGATTCGGTTTCCATCTAATCGGAAAATTTCCCGGCCTGCGTTCCAAACAGACTCTCAAGCCTCTGGGCTCGACAAACAAGAGCAGGGACTTCCATCAAGAGTCAAGACAACTGTTGCAATAAGCACATAGGCCTCTGGGCTTGACGTACTTGTTGGATTCCATTGATATGTATATAGCCAATTGATCAAGTTCGACAAAATGCATGCCAAATCCAAACTCATCAGTTTGCGACCCACTTTTTCAGAAAAAGTTTCTGAAGCAGAAAACTTAGTTAGAATAAAAACTAAGTGGAAAACCTTTTTGCAGTCCTTGGTCCTATTAGAAATTCAATAAAGGGCGCGTGTGTTAAAACTAGTTTATTCTTAGTCCCACCATGCATACATTGTTACGGAGCTGCTAGGGCTACTGTTGCAATGGATTAACTGTTTCAGATAGTTTCAGATGGTTTTGTCTAATTTCATAAGATGTTTCATATAGTTTTATGTTGTTTTTATATAGGTTCATAAAAAGTTTTATTGAAGTTTTCATATAGTTTTATGCACGTACTGCACACCTCATACGTTGAACGGTGATCCGTTCATTAGCATTTCTGCATTGTTACATGTTACCCCTCCATGGCAAATCGACTTTGCGAAATATTTTTTTTTAAAAAAAAGATTGAAGTAGAAATCTAATTTAACCTATAAAAAATTCAATAGAAACCTATTTGCAATCATCTGTTTCTAGTGCCCACCATGCAACACTGCAATTCGACAAGTGATTGGGGTAAGCTTTTTACGGAGACACAAAAACATCAGTGAATGATTAACAAACCATCCCCGAGGGGGAGGGGGGTTGCATTGAATCTGCGGTGTTCAATTAAAGGAATTTGCTTTTTTGACTAGGAAGAAACAATATGGATTTCAAGATGAATCTGATGGAAAATAAAATATATGGAGGGGGGTCTGATAGTTGTTGCGAGGGAGGTGGACATTGGTTATTGCATCAGACCTAGGTTTGTGTGATGCCCATCGGACATCCCCACTCGAGACAGGGGATGCAAGTTATGACGCACAAAAACATAAGCTAAGGTTGCTAGGTTGGGGCTTGTATGCATGGCCATTAATGTTGCATGGGCTTTTGGGCCATTGGGCTAGACAAAAAGAATGGAGCAATACCATAGAGCCCAGCGGCTATGATTATAATTGGTTTATTTAGTGTCACAATAGCTTTATCCCCAATCTAAGCCGAATATTAATGTACCTAACAAACCCTTCTATTGAATTAAGTATCGAAAAAACCAAAATATTTGGCTTGGTTTAGTACTCTCATATCAGTATTTTTATGCTCACTTGAATGTCCACCCGTAGCTGCCCCGCGCACCAACTACTCCGAAGGTTATTGAGACGATTACATCTTAGGTTGACGGTGAAGGTAAACCCAAGGGACTCATTGTGTCTTGAAGAAAAAAAAAGAACCTGAGTGGTTCATAATGTGCTTCAAAAATATTTAAAAAGCTATCCAAATGTGAGCAAGATCTGGCAACATTAAACTTGTTGAGTGAAGATTTTGTGATGAGGTGATTTTCTAATTGATGAGAATATGTTTGTGATGAATTTTTAAATTTTGGACAATTTTTGAAGTGATATTGGTGACTTTTGGATTAATATTTGAAATGTTTGTGATTTATTTTGGACTAACAATTTGATTAATATTTGTGTGAGTTTTTTATTTGTGGAATTATATTGATATGTGAAAGAAAAAGAAAAAAGGGGAGAAAAAAAAAAGGAACTGGAGTGTGTGTGCATGGCTACTGTGCGTCTGTGCTTGTACGAGTGCATGTGTGCTTGTGCATGCAGCATGCATGCATGCATGCATGTGCGCGTGTCAGCATGCATGCATACTGCTGTGCGCATGCAGCCGGGCTTGCAGGTAATGGAGCAGGCCTGTGGGCTGACAGCTAGGTGAAGTCGGCACGAGGCCCGCGTGGTGAAGCCGGCAAAGGCCTAAGTGGTGCAGTCACAGCCCAATAGCGGCCCAGAACAGTTTCTTTATATTTATGGACCCGAGGGATCTCGGGATTACTGGGTTTTAGGGTTTCCCAAGCTTAACTATGGACACAAAATTAGCAAAATTTACAGAGGATATTATGGGTGATTAGAGAGGTATTAGAGTTGATTTTGAGATAATTTGTGCTTCAATGTAAAGGAAACATGTACAGATTTGATCAATAAAGAAATCGGATAGCAAGAATAACAAAATAAACTGGCTAACGATGGAGCCAATCCAACTATGTTTATCTCTCCAATCCAAAGCTTAGCGAAGGCTGCATAAGAAGAACTGATATGAATACCAAGCATGCTCTTGCTGTTTTCTTCTGCTTCTCCCCTTCTTATGCTATGGCTGCTTCTTGGTGCTCTCTCAAGTACACTGAGCAAGGGCCAGGGTTTTATACATGCTTCCTCCACATAAAGAAACAATCCGCTCAACACAACAGAGCAGAAGATCCAGCCATCCAACCCAACATCTTTCCTTAGCGAATCGTTTTGCAAGTTGATCTACTTATGAAAGAAGGGACCGTCTTTGTCATAGTCACCTGTATTTGACCTTTGTTGCAGTCGTCTGCATGGAATAGGTAAATGCAGGCGTTTTTTGTGCCCCGCAAAAACCGAGCCGACAAAAAAAGCACGTTGGAAGAAGGCCCAACAAAAAAAATAAAAGAGAGCCCAACTACCCTCCACCATTAAAGACCAACCCGCGGCCTGCTTTATGCCCTGTTCGGTAGCTCGTTTTTGCTCGGCTCGTTGCGTTTTGGTTTGCCCTATTGCGTAGTCTCAGCCATTAATGCGTTTACGTGTAGTGGGCAGCAGGTTAGAACCGAACAGAACCGAACAGAACGAGCTATTGAAGATGGCCTTAGACCTTCATGCTTTCGGCCTGATTGACGACGATCGCCCAGGTGCAAGATGCAAAAAAAAAAAAAAAAATCCTACATTCCTCTCCATCAACGTACCGTTTGAATTTAAGCCAAAAATAGCACACAATCAATTATTTTGCATGCCTCCATAACATGCGAACTGTTAAACAAGAAAAATAACATTTGGCCAAAACTCCCCAGAAATTTTAGAACAAAAAATCTGAAATTTCAGTGAACACAATTGCTGAAAATTCAAGAGTACAACACTGAATATTTGCATAACAAGGATCATTATTAACATCTACAGACATAGATACAAGGAATACAACAGTGAGGATATTTGCAAACTAGAAAATTGAAATTTTTTGTGTTCCCCAGAAATTTCAGAGCAAAAACAGAGAAATTTCAATGAACCCAATTACTGAAAATTCAGCATTGATTCACTGAAATTTTTACAAAACAAGGACATTAGATATAAACGAGGATCATCAGACAATCACTAACACCACAAAATTTCTTCAAACCACCATGCAAAGCATTCGGAAATAATGGATCCAAAAACACATATATCAGGGATGGATCCAATCCCTGATGAACTGGACCAAATTGCACCTAAAAATCCACCTAAAACCGGGCTCGAATCATCAAAATAGCATACACATATCAAAAGCCCCTACAATGCATACGAAAATCAAAACCAATCTCAAAATCTCATGAAATCATGATGCAAAAAAATAACTTTTGGGGGAAGACGATTCAGCAAAACAAAGCAGCAAAGATCTTAAAAGAAGAAGGAAAAAACACACCGATAGATCAGATTCATTCGGACAAAAACAAAGAAAAAGAAAAGAGAAGAAGTACACTCAAGCTAGGAGGGAGTTGATCGCAGAATCCATGGGGAAAGTGGAAGGAAAGGATACGAGCAAAGGAAAATGGGTCAGAGTGGAGTAGGGCTGCGGGACCTCGCAAGAGACGGGACGAGAGCGGTGCGAACTGGGAAGATTCGTACTGGACTTGAAAACTCTAAAGTCAATATAAAACACAAGGCCCGACGCTTTCATTATGTTTTGTTAAAAAACACTTTCATTATGTCCACCGTACACGAATCTTCATATAAATCGAGCCGTACAAAAATCGCCTGCGCTAATAGCCTAATCGCAGGCGCCTGTTATATAGCAAAACCGATGAATGAAAGAATGATCGTACAAAGCACATCTTCAACTCTAATTTCTGTGCTATGGATGTTACTAATGCCCCTGATGTTCAGTGGCGGATCCAGGACAAAAATCATGCCTGGGCAATGCTAAAATTATCTTTTATTTTCTATAAAATAATAATACCATAATTAAAATAAACATGTTAACTCTAAGCTAACAATTCACTGGTTTTACTAGTTACTCACATTATAGCAAATTGAAAGTTTTTTTTAGACAAAGCAAATTGAAAGTTAAATCTACCAAAAAATAGCACGACAAAAGGAGAAAAACATACTTACGAGAGAATTCAAATTGTTAATGTGCATAGCCATACCAATTAAATTGTTAAAAATGCAATATGCAAAAGAAAAGGGAAGAATAAGAGAGAGATATGTGGGCTTGGAGCCTATACCCCAAAGGAGATATAGTTGAAGGTCTAAATCCAAGCCTGTGTCTCCGCCTTGGCAGCCCAGGTGGAGGCTCGGAGACGCTAAGCAAGCTGGCTCCATGATCAATGTCAAAGACATCTACAAAAAGGGAACTCTCATGTTTTTTTCCCCTTTATTATCCTACTGGTGCTCTATTTTGTCTATGGCAATTGATTTGATTTGCCTTCTACATACTCGTTACTCAATTCACTTGGTCAACCACTAAAACATGCGTTTTTTTTTTAGAAGGGACAATTTCATTAATGGGGCAAAACACCCAACATATTACAGAGAAGACCTCCGCAAACAGAAAGGTTACATTGAAGTATAATAAGGACCCCTCTGGCCATTCTATCCCGCTGTCCCTCGCCACGACAATGAACACCGCAAAGGAGGATCACGACGGCAGACCCGCAGGCAAACCGAAAGCGACTCCACCCACGGCCAAACCACCATATGGGTATAGAAGACCCGATGAGGTGAATAAACATCGGTGAGACCTCGAAGACCTCAGACAACGCCGTGGCTGCCTTTACCTACAAACTGTAGCGCAAGGAGGTCTCACCGTAGACCGGACGACCATGGCTGCACACGCCACCAACCCCGTGGGGGACGAACGCCGGCCGCGACTTCGCCCGTTGTCGTCGCCACCCCAGCTACCGGCACCGCCCTTGAGAGAAGAACAATGATTGGGTCCTCGCCCCGTCCCCGCATCATGGTCCACCACGCCGGACCAGAGGGATACCGCCGTGGGGAAGGCAGAGCTCTGGCCCCCTCCTCCGGCTTCGACCACGTTGTATCCCAAGGAGAGACACCAAGCCGATTTATTACCGCCAGCTCCGAAAGGGAACCCGGCGCAAAAGCCCTAAGATAGCTGCAGCCGGCGTTCGGGAAGGCGCAACAACTCCATGCGGCCTCTGTAGACACGCTCCCTAGAGATCCGCCTTCCGTCACCGCCAACGGCGATGCACACAGGTTCACCGCCGTTGAGCACACGGGGCCCAACGGCGGGGAAGACCAACTCCGGCAGCTACCACCCATCGCCGGCAACGCCGCCGACCGAGAGGAACCTGCAAGAGACCAAAAGGCCACCAAGACCACCAAGGCCAGATCTAGGCAGCAAGACACGACCCTACAAACCCTAACCCTAATCTACTGGACCCTAACCCCAGCCTACCGGTCCCCAGCCACCCGCAACCGTCGACCCCCACCACCGGAGAGCACCAGCCCGCCGCAGACGGCGACGGGAAGTGCCCAGATCTGGCGCAAGGGAAACGACGGGGAGGATGAAAGGGGAAGGGAGGAGGGGGAAGGAGTACCTGGAGGTGGAGGAGAGGAGGAGGGAGTAGGGGAGCCGGGGTCCCCTCCCTCTCGGCTCCGGCGAGGTCGCCGGAGGGGAGAGAGAGGGGCCCGACAGGGGGCTGCGGCGCTTGGCTCCTCCTCGCCTAAGGCGTCGCGAGAGCGAGAGGATAGGATGCCTAAGCGTACAGTTCGCTTGCGGATCCACTAAAACATGCGTTGAGGATGAACTGTTGTACCACTATACATATGAAACGATTTTGTATTGTTGGATAGCCTATATTAGAGCTTAGTATGTCAAATACAAGATCTAGCCGCGCAAATACACGGGATGCCATTTTTTTTAGATAATGGAGTAAACATTCGGTCTTTGCACCAATGGTATGTTACATGTACAAGTACGTACAGTAGGAAATTAAATAGTCAAACAGCCAAGGTGAGGTCAAGGAGGAATTGTACAAAGCTAGCAACCAGGGGACATGGATGCGGCCCATCTGACGCCCATGAGGCCACCACTAGATGCATGAATGCATCAGCCATGCATGTGATTGTGATTGTAACGACATGCGATCAGAAGATGGGTTACGGGGGCGCCGCCATGAGCATGACCCACACGCGTAGCACGAACGAGACGAGCACGAAGGCCAGCGACGCCACCATGGCCGTCTTCCTTGCCCGCGCGGCCCCCGGAGTGCCGGACCTCACGACGACGGAGTGCATCAGCAGGAGGAGGCTGGCGAGCAGGCTGACGCACAAGGACACGAGGCCGACGCCGTACAGCACGCGCGGCGGCGCCCGGCGCCGGTCGCCGTCGCCGGGAAAGCTCAGGAACATCGCCAGCGACGCCGACGCGGCGAAGACGGAGACAGTCCCGACGCTCTTGGAGACGCGCTTGGCCTCCGCCTCCGCCTCCGCCTCCGGCGCGGCCGCCTCGACGTCGAACGCATCGTTGGTCGTCGCTGCAGGCGCCGCCGCCGCGGCGTCGTCGTCGTCGTGGCAGCGGGCTTGTGACGGCGACGTGACCGCAGACTGCACGGCGGCGGCGGCGGAGGCGATGAGGCCGGTCCGGTGGCTGAACGAGACGGTGAAGCTGACGACGCGGCCGCGGGTGCAGGTGGAAGCGACGATAGGGTTAGGGTCTGCACGAGCAGCCTTAGCTTGGTAGAGATGTCCATAAACTCTAGCAACTTCGTCAGGGGAAAAAAAGGCTGTAAATTCAGCTCGAGCGAGCGATCGATACCCAGTGGGAGCAAATGAGCAGACTGGTAGTTGCTAATTAAGCTCGTCGGTGGAGGCGATTAGCTAGTTTGACCATAAATCTGCGTGGAATATACCACGGGAGATTAATTAAGATTATGTTGGAAATGTACATTACAGCTAACAATACAAAACTCCTAGCGCCTACCTGTGTCATTAGCAGCTAAGGATAATCCTTCCGTGTTGGCGGTGAGGTGCCTAATTACGCATGACGTATGGCTCCATGGATGGATGGGTGGTTGGTCACTTGTTTGCATCTTGGGCTTCTTGGCCTTGGCATGCACACGAGTACCGAATCTTGCTCATATTGTGGTGTTCTCATATTGTGGTGTTTTCTTTTTAATTTGCACCATTTGTTAGTTTAGAAAGATCTGCTCATATTGTGGTGTTTTCTTTTTAATTTGCACCATTTGTTAGTTTAGAAAGATCGAGTTGAGTAGTGTTCTACTCCCTCCGTTGCAAAAAATTGTAGTTCCCTGTTGACTTTTGGATATTCTATTTGACCATTCGTCTTATTCAAAAAATATACGTAAATATTATTTATTTTGTTGTGATTTGTTTTATCATTAAATATATTTTAAGCATGACTTATATTTTTGTATGTTTGCACTTTTTTTTTTGAATAAGATGAATGGTCAAAAGACATTTTTGAAAGTCAACAGTTAACTACAATTTGAAACGGAGGGAGTATAGCATTTGGTGCTTTACAAACCGTTAGGTAGTTGTCCAGCTATCTTTTTTATAGCCCGCACCCCCTTGCTATGTCTTTTGCATAGAACTGCAGCTAGCTAGCATAGTTCAGGCATCACACAGGTAAAGAACTTTTTTGTTCGGTTTTTTCGATTTACTGTATGGTTTTTGAGGCTAAATTCTTACTCTGGGGGAAATCTGTCTATGTTATCCTTCTATAAACTATTTTCTGCCCATTGTTTCTCACTGTACTGCAAGATTTATATAAAAAATATAATGCCCTTTATACATTAAAGCCATCCTGGAATGTTCATTTACTGTGGCAAGGCATAAATCGCCACATGCGAGGGCGCTCTATATATCAACGCTAGTTAGCTATATAGGCTACCAGCCAGCATGCTGTGTAATATTTGTATGGTAGAGTAAATGAGATTGAAAGATATGCTACTATTTCTATCTAAATTTAGATGAATTGGAAGTAATACATGTTGAAGTATAAGTGAATTACCCGTCTTTCTCCATCAGCTTAAGCTTTTGGGTGAATTGGTTAGGGCATGCAGCTCAATATGGTATCAGAGCCAGAGGTCTCGAGTTCGAGTCCTGGCCGGCGCAATTAAATAAGTCGCCAACTCTATTCCACGTTTGAGGTTTGGAGGAGCCTCTTCTCCATCAGCTTAAGCTTTTGAATGAATTGGTTAGGGCATGCAGCTCAATAATACATATTTTAGGATAATGATCACCAACCAATCTTGAAGGTGGCTTGATCTTGAAGCAAAATTAACGCAACAAACAGCCTTGGTAACCAATGGAAGTTGGAGTATCTATAAGCCGGCTGGCTCCATGATCAATGGTCAATGGCATCTACCAAAAGGGGCTCCATTTTTTTTTGTTCCATTGTTTTCTATTGATGTTTTATTTTTTTTTTGTCATCCAATCAACTCGACTGTATTCCACGTACTCAATTCACTTGGTCAGCGACAAGAATATATATTAATCGTATCATAGCTTGACTAATACGAAACGACTGTGTATTTATTGGATAACCTATATTAAATCTTGCCGAGACAAATGTTTTGACAATAGAAACTAATTAAATTCCAGCCGTTTGTATACGGCCTGCTTACCATGACAAATTTACAATACAGCAACATATTTTAATTTACAAATCAGAACATCTAACTCCGCCTTGTTTCTCCCTACACAAAGTTGCAACGTACGGAAACATTGTCCATAATCTGATGGGACGCTTGGGATGGAGTTATGTGCAAGCAGCAAGCATTTTGTTCTATCTACTAGAGCGTATGCTTAAAATGTTATTATCATCAAGCCGGATAAAAATACGCGACTATCAAAAGCAAGCGCTGCCTGTAGAGATCCGTGGAAGGTGAGCGGCCCATATAAATCTCAGCAGACCAAACGAAAAGCAGCTGGTGCTGGTGCACGTGCAGCTCCGCCACTCTCATGTGCCCATTTTTCCCTCCTTTCCCCAATGGGCCACAATGGTGGTGCACACAACTCCGTTACACTTCCGTGTTCATTTGTCTCTCCTTCTCCCAACGGGCCACAGCAGCGACGGCACAACACCTTCACAATCACAGCTCCCAGTGCCTCTCTGCTCCCTCTTTTTCCCAATGGGCCACAATGATGGCTCTCTCCCCCATGACCCTTGGGAGAATAAGTTTGAGAAATTTATAGGAAAAAAAATCAGTTAAAGCCATCCACATTTAGTGAAAGAGCGGTTTCTTTCATTCATCAATGTAGAATAAGTTTAAGTATTTTATATGGAAAAAATCATGTGACCAGTCATTGCAATTTATAAATTTGCCTATTTAAGTTTCTCTTACGTCTGTTTCTAAATCGATAAGTTTCGAGGACGTAAGGACTAGAAAGTTATCGACGGCTGCCATAACTTGATAGAAATTTTAGAAATATAATTTGAAACAGAGGGAGTAGATCTTACTGTTTTGCCACAATTGTAGTTTGTTGCCAAGACATCAAGAGCTTGGAACCAACCAAATCAACAGAACAATCAAATGTGAAGATATGGACGTAGATTCCAACACTTGGTATCATGCAAGGTGCAAGTGGGAATGTTTTATGTAATAGATAGATAACACTAAGTCAGGGCATAGTGATGGTTAGTGTTAAGACGCACCTTCGAGACAACAAAAAAAAACCAAAAAATCCTAAACTATATCTTTTCAAAACATACATAAGTTGTTAAGATGTTAAGCCATTAAGTTGAAAATAACAGAGCCAAGAGGAAATATATCTTTCTTAAATCTTTATATAACATTTTTACAAAAAGATCGATATGACAATTTGATGTGTTTTCACCATAAAAAAATTGATGTATTTTAAGGGTAGCTTAATTTTACCTATACCTATCATGGTATGTGAATGTTGAGATATTGTAGTTTGCTTGAACAACCCGTTGTCATGCACGGTAGGACTGCATATGGGTTTAGACCCAACCCATATCCATCCCACCTTATTTTTATGTGAACCCAAACCAATCCAATCCATACCTCTCATATGGGTTCAACTCCATTTCTCAACCCATTTGAACTCATTTCTCAATCCAATCCTATCTAAAGGTTAGATTTAATGAAAAATCCTAATTTAAAAAAATATATCGTATACACACTATAAAAAATCATTTAAATTGTTTGCATTTTTTTGTCATAACTATACATTTAGACGCAACTCTGTATAGATTTGCAGGTCAAACATAATAGATGGGACCCATGTGTAGAATTTGGTTTTTTTTTATAAAGTAGACTTGTCCAAGGCCAGGTCGGGCTTGGAAAAAACCCAGTTCTATGGGACTAGGCCCGAGCTCGACCCGGTTTGATGCCTTTTCCCAGTCTCAAGCTCGAGCCTGGCATGAAGCCCAGCCAACCTGACCTAGTGATATTTTGTGTTTTCTTTGGCCCTGGCCCCGGCCCAATGGGCGGGCTCTAAATCGAAGCCCAAGCCGACCTAGTGTACTGCTCAGGTCGGACTGGTTCAGGCTACCCATGGATAGGTCTATTATAAAATACCTCAATTTTTTTAAAACCTTGAGTAAACACTATAAAAAATCATCAATACCTGAAAACAACTTTGTGCAAGTTGACAGGTCAAACTGAATAGGTAGGGTGTTGACGGTTGAGATATCGATCTCAAGTCGCTAAGGTTCTTTAAGATTGAGATAGGAGACACGCCAAACAACCACGAACAGCAACGAACAGGAGACAAGGGTTTTTATCCTGGTTCAGGCCTCTCGGGAGAGATAATAGCCCTCGTCCACCTTTCTTATATATCAAAGATGAATACAAGAGGTGGCTCGGCGAGACGAATGTCTCGGCGAGATTATGGTGTATGCGAAGAGTATGCGACAAAGTAATCTTAGATGCCAGATGCGTCTAAGTCGTCCCCTCTATACGCCGTAGGGGCTCGGTTTATATAGTGCTGGACAACCGACCTACCAAGGGAATATCGGGCCGGGCTAACCACGAGTACGTAACGAACTCGTACATGCCAAATACATCCCGAGGTAGATAAGGTATACTCCAAGTCTTGGGGATCACGACTCCTAATCCAATCCGGGAAACCAACGTCCGGGTCTTCACGTAGCCGTGCAGAACTCTTGTTCGAGTAGGACTCAAACAGGAATCATAGGCCGTTACGCACCGTGCCAGCCAAGAAGCTATTCAGCAGGATGCATATGGGCCAGATAGAACCTTCCAGGGGACTGAGCCCTGGTAGGCTGTTCGAGTGGGCCGTCAGGGAGTGGGCCATGGCTATGGGCCGTGATCTAATCCCCGACAGCTAGCCTCCGAGACTCAAGTGGAAGAACTCACTAGAGTGGGGTCATCCCCTTGAGACTCTAAGTCACGAAGAGGGTATTTTTCCTGCTACAAAGGCGTTAACAACGAGCGATCGAACGAGTTATGGTTCAATCGAACAATACTTGTTCGGATCGAACAAACTCACGGCGCCGAGCAACTCTGTTGCGTCGAACAGGGAACGACATCTGTCCGAGCAGAGTACCCAGCCCTCGATACAGAAATCGGAATAAGTGAGGTGAATCATCTCCTTGAGGCTAAACGTCACCAAGGAGGGATTGACTTCTTGGTAGTGAAGAGCGTACCACCGTATCCGGTAAGATCAGATCTTCTGGGAGAATGAACATAGCAAGTCGCGAGACGGACTCGTGATGCTGCATCCAGGCATTCAGATGCCTAGGAAAAGATAGGGGAACCACCTCTCGGGCTAGAGCTTGCCCGAGGAAATAGAAGTTGCGCTCTCGAGCGAATGTTATGCTCAGGAGCGAAGGTGATGTGCCCCCAGACGTAGATCGTGTGCTAGGAGCAGACAATGCATACGAATGGGAAAGGTGACCCAGTCCCAGAGCGTAGAGCTCGTCGAAGGAACCAGGTAAAGAGATCTAGTCCCCGATCGTAGAGCTCGCCAAAGGAACCAAGTAAGGAGATCTAGTCCTCGAGCACGGAGCTCGTTAAAGGAACCAGAAAGTGCGACCAGGCGAAGACGTACCCGGTAGGAGCCCGCGCTCCGGGCGAAGAGCTGCCCGGTGCGAGGTGATCCAGCCCCCGAGCACGGAGCTCGTCGCGGGGACCAGATGCGCGCCCCGGACGAAGAACTGCCCGATGCGAGGTGAATCACAACCCGATGCAGTCAGAGCCGCAAGAGAACGTGTGAAATCAACGCTTTACCCATGACGTATTCCTTGCGACAGTGTTAGCGTTGTCTTGGCAAGTGCAGAACCGACGCTTGGAGTGCCCGTTGCGATGAGAATCGGCTTACGGTGGGCATGCGATGAGAATCGGCTTACGGTGGGCAGAGCTCCGTTGGTGGCGCAATACCTTGACTTAGCCGAACTGTGAAGGTCAGTGCCGGGCAAAGGCGAGAAATCATACGCGGGTGAAGTGAATCATTCCCCGAGCATGCGCGGAGCAAACCCAGAAAGGGAGGGATGCAGACATCGGTTCTGGTGGGGAAGCCTGGAACCTCGCCGCGACCATTACCGGAGTCTGACGTTCCCCGTTCCTGTATTTCCTGCAGAAGACAAACAAGGAACGAGCAGCAAGGGGAAAAAGAGAGCAAGAAAAGGCTCTAAGAAGAGCAAAGCGAGTTTTGAAAAACACGCAAAAGACGACCTACCCGCGCAAGACATAATTTTTTCCGGGTACGTCCCCCGATAGCGTTAGTGTCACCTCGGCGAATGCGGAACCGACGCAAGGAGTGCCCGTTGCGATGAGAATCGGCTTACGATGGGCAGAATTCCGTTGGTGGTGCAATGCTCCAGACACCGTGCGGGAAGGGCGTAGCATGGATAAAAAAGACGCGTCGCGGACAAGTGCAACCCATTGTGGCTAAGACCGCTAACCAAGGAAGGCGATCGGGACCTTAGCCGCGAGCAAGACGTGCGGCGAAATCTTATCCGGACATGGACCCATGCGGCGTTGGTGTCGCCTCGGCGGGTCGCGGAACCAGCGCCAGAGTGCCGTTGCGATGAGAATCGACTACGGTGGGCATGCCCGTTGGCGATGAAATCGCTTACGGTGGGCAGAAACTCCATCGGTGGTGCACCGCTTCGGTTAACCGGAGCCGTACAGGTCGTTGCCAGATAAAAAGACATGCTCGTACGCGGGGAGCGCTACGGGAGCGAAAGACCAACGAGGTTTTGGAAAACCAACGCTAAGGAAAGGAACTGAAAAACTGAAAACGTACCGGGGTTGCCGAAATTCAGCTCAAGTCCCAATCGACAGAGGAGAGGCGATCCTCGAGGAGCTGGCCGAGCGACTCAAGACCGCCGAGCGGCGCTTGAATCGAGCGAGAGTCGACCGAAGCAGCAGCAGCTTTTCTGCAAAAAGAGCAAAGAAAAGACAAGGACGAACGAAACCAAGAGCAAGGCGAACAGCGCTAGAAAGTTTTAAGAAAAACCGGTAGAACGCTTAGCCTAACTCCGGCCCCGTTGTGCAGTACCGCCGAGGACTGAGTTTGCGAACTCGAGCAGTGCACAAGAGAAAGAGCGACGCCCTAGCCCCGATCACGGACGATGCGTGAAGACTGAGTTTGCGACTTCAAGCACGTCGCGAGAGTTAGAGCGACACCGTATCTGATCGACTCGTTCGAGAACGCTCGTTAACGTAAGTTAGGCGATTCGAAGGTAACCGAACAAGGAAAGTGCCTCTGCGCGGAGGGCTTACGAGCGAGCTTTGCCAAGTGGTTGTGCCGTGGCGGTAAGTGCCTCTGCCGCGGAGGGCTTACGAAACAAGCTTAGCCGCGAGGCTGGATGCCGTGTTACGCAACTCTGAGTTTAGGAACTTGTTGAAGCTAGATACGGGCAGGGAAAACCCTTAAGATTGCGGAGCCAAGAGTTATAAGACCGGCGACCATCAAGTGTTACCAGAGAGAAAGAGAGTCCGAGAAGGCGAGTGGTGAGAAGGGCCGCGGGGCCGCGAGCATTCACCGCTCAATGGGTTGAACTTTACATGGCAGCCCGAGAGACTTGGACGAACTAAGGCGCGAAATTTGAGAAAAAGCGCGAAGCTAGGAAACGAAAGACCTACACGAGGAACTTACGAAGCTGGTCGACGTTCCAAGTCTTTGGTCGACTCTCTCCGTCATCCATCGCCAGTAAAAGCCCGGGATCCGGAAGGAGTTTTGATCAATCCCGAGCACGGAGCTCGTCGCGGAGACGAGACGCTCTCGGGCGAAGAGCTGGCAGCGCGAAGAGATCCAAACGAGCAAGGAGCTCGTCGCGGGACCGAACACGCGCCGGACGAAGAGCTGCCCGCGAAGTTGATCCAACCCGAGCACGGAGCTTATGGCGGGGACGAGCGCGCGCCGGGCGAAGAGCGCCGGTCGCGAGGATCGTCGCGGGGACGAACAGCGCCCGCAAAGAGTCGGGAACCGGCCCCGAGCACGGCCGAACTAGATCTCGAAGGCGATCAAGATCGAAGGATCGATCCGATCTGGCGGGAAGAGACATCCTACCGCCGAGTCGTGGTCCTCGGGAGAATCTCCGTCGCGATAGAGTTCGACATGCTCGATCTGCGTGTCCCCACGGACGGCGCCATTGTCGACGGTTGAGATATCGATCTCAAGTCGCTAAGGTTCTTTAAGATTGAGATAGAGACCGCCAAACAACCACGAGCGACAACGAGCAGGAGACAAGGGTTTTATCCTGGTTCGAGCCTCTTGGGAGAGATAATAGCCCTCGTCCACCTTTCTTATATATCAAAGATGAATACAAGAGGTGGCTCGGCGAGACGAACAGGTCTCGGCGAGATTATGGTGTACAAGCGAAGAGTATGCGACAAAGTAATCTTAGATGCCAGATGCGTCTAAGTCGTCCCCCCTATACGCCATAGGGGCTCGGTTTATATAGTGCTGGACAACCGACCTACCAAGAGAATATCGGGCCGGGCTAACCACGAGTACGTAACGAACTCGTACACGCCAAATACATCCCGAGGTAGATAAGGTATACTCAAGTCTTGGGGATCACGACTCTAATCCAATCCGGAAACCAACGTCCGGGTCTTCACGTAGCCGTCAGAACTCTTGTTCGAGTAGGACTCAAACAGAATCATAGGCCGTTCACGCACCGCGTGCCCAAGAAGCATTCAACAGGATGCATATGGGCAGATAGAACCTTCCAGGGATGAGCCTGGTAGAGGTCATTCGAGTGGGCCGTCAGGGAGTGGGCCATGGCTATGGGCCGTGATCTAATCCCCGACATAGGGTCCACATATAAAAAAATTATGAAATATTATAGAACACATATGAACTAATTCAATACCAACCATGGGTTAAAAACCATTTGAACCTAAACCAATCCAAATCAACCCATTTCAACATAAAACCCAACCCACCCCAATCCATTAGCTATATCAATACCATTTCTACCCATCCAAAACAACCATTCTAAAACCCAATCCTCTCCACCCATTTCACCCCAACTTATTAGCACTGCACGAGCGTCCAACAAATAATATAAAAAAACATTATTCAATTAACAGTTTTTATTTTTTGAGTCAACATAATTAAAATTTGATTTCAATGTTTCAAGCCCAAGAACGCATGCAAAAAAAAAAAGTGAGCTACAAAACCTGACCAAACTCCATTGATAATCTAGTGGTACTTGTACCACGAACTTACCCTTTAGGCCAGTGGATTAGAGTTAGATCGATCCAAAATCCCAATTAACCTTAACCCTTGGGCCTTGCCCTTTCACGATTCCAGACAGAGTTGACAGCTCCTCGTGAAAATTTCCACAAGATTTCTGTCTTGTGGGCAGTGGCTGTGTATCTTAGTGTATCCGTCAACCATCTTCTGCGAAGCAAAACCCAAGACGCGGGCGAATCGCTACGCCCACGGGTTAAGGAAAAAAAAATTCTATAAAATAAAATATACAGTGATAACGTGTCCGTTGGAAAGAAAATAATTTTTAAAATATAAAAAATTTACGGAGACAGATATAGCATATACTCCATCCGTTATGTAATAATAGTCGTTTTATACTTGTATTGAGCCAAAGTTTTAAAAAATTATCCATAAAGACTTTTAATCTATTTAGATTGAGAGCATAAAAACTATATGGATAGATTCGTCTTGAATTTTTGCATAATATTATAATTTTTAATGCATTATAAATAAATTTTTAAAAGTTTGTTATGGTTAAAGTTCTATTTTGAAGTCCGTGTCAACGTTTATAACGAAGGACATAATAAACAGTTTTATAAATACTCCCACCGTCCCAAAAATAATATTGTTCTAGAATACAAACTGAGAGAATATTATCGAAGCCAAATGACACATGTATCCCTAGGTGGTTGGATTAAATCTGACCGATGGGGGAAAATAATCCTAATAAATGTGAATGAAAAGAGGATCACATGTAATATCCTAATAGAAAATACTCCATATTTAATTAATACAGTGGGACCCACTGTTTAGGATTACATTTTCTTAATAAAATTTGAAGACGAATGATATTTTTTTAACGGAGGGAGATGTATTTAGCGTTTATGATGAAATGCTCTAATCAGATTAATTAATGCAGTGACACACTGATTCCACCATAAAACAGACACAGTCACACAGTAATCAGATCAACACGCCACGCTTCCTCACGAAAAAAAAAAACAAATAAAGAAAGCCAAGCAACGAAGCCCCGAACCAAAATTTTACAACCATACCCCGCGTAGATCTTTTTCTTCTCTTCTCCCCCCGGCGATCACCTCGCCAATCCCCCTCCGCCGCGGGGATGGCGAGCTCCGGGGAGGCGGCGGCGGCGGACGACGCGGAGGCGCAGGAGCGGCGGCTCGCGGCGTCGCTCACGGCGCGCTACTCCGACTGGGTGCTCGAGTCGCTGGACGAGCTGCCGGGGAGCTTCCTGCTCACCGACCCCGCCTTGCCGGGCCACCCCATCGTGTACGCCTCCCGGGGCCTCTCCGTCCTCACCGGCTACCCGCGCCGTGAGCTGCTCGGCCGCAACGCGCGCGTTTTCCAGGGCGCCGCCACCGACCGCGCCGCCGTCGCCGGGGTGCGCGAGGCCGTGCGGGGCCAGCGCGCGCACCAGGTCGCAATCCTCAACTACCGCCGCGACGGCTCCCCGCACTGGATGCTGCTCCACCTCGCGCCCGTCTTCCACGCCGACGACGGGAGGGTGCTCCACTTCCTCGCCGTCCAGGTGCCCATCACCACAGCGCCCCGACGTCCCGCGTGCCGGTCCGCCCCGCTTACTGCGTGCCGCGAGGAGGCCAGGGTTGAGGAAGAGTTCCCTTGCGGCAACCAGGCAGGACAGGTGTTCGTGGACATGGATAAGAGAGGTCAGCGTGAGTAGCCTTCCTAATTAAGCCACTCTTCTTATTTGGAAATAGTAAATTGCTCGTGGATTAGATTTACCAATGACCAATTGGTGCAGCCATTAATTGCAAGCGAGTTAATCTATAACCCTGCGCTTTTGTGCTCTCTGATATATTTGTTTATGAAATGAATGTTGCAAAATTGATATTCTACATCAGATTGCTCATGCAGCATGGCCGTGCTTTCCCCCCTTGATTCCTGATTTGATAATTACAGTGGCATTGACCAGCTATTCACCTTGTTCTTAAGTAGGTCTGTAGGTGATAGTTCAAGATTGCTATTACCTTATTTTGATTTGTCCTTGCCTCCAAGTTATTATGGCTACACTAGTCTTGTCCTATACTTTCTCTGGGTTTGGAGAGTTGGAGATAAAAAAGAGTAACACCAGTCTTGCTTGAGTTGATGCGAGTAATATCAGTGCTTGCTTGAGTTGATGTTTTTTATATTATTTACTAGAGACTAATTGATTAATCACATCGGAGAGAATCCATTTAATGGATGGTTTAGCAATGCACCTGATATTTAGCCCCATTTTCCTTTTCTTACTGTCTTGTTGGTTCAGTAAATTGAAACCTTGCAGATTCTAATGCCTTCTGCCAATTTAGACTGGGTTTATATTTGACTTGTCATTTCCACATTGTTCTTTTCGAAGAGTTAAACATGTAATAAACAAAGCAGAAGTTCTAAATATATTGTTGCTAGCTTGCTGTTGCAGGGTGGGAGGCTGGGGAACCACATGTCGCTAGCGACAGTGACAAAGAGAACGCTCAGATCACAGCTAACAGCATCTTCTCTGTGCTGAACCGTTACAGCAAATTAACTGGTCTAACGGTCTGTGGGAAGAGACGTGATTTTGTTGGCATCCCCGCAATCAGCTCTTCTTTAAATCTCTCTCTTGGTAGAATCAAACAAAGCTTTGTATTGTGAGTTATTTGCAAAATCCTGTTCATTCATTGGTTGTCTCGGCTTCTTTTTGTTGTGTTTAAACTATTATTTATGTAATTCATGGCTGCTTTGTTAACTGAGAGCAGTTTGACTTTGAAATTATCACAGGACTGACGCCCATTTGCCTGACATGCCGATAATCTATGCTAGTGATGCTTTTCTATCGTTAACAGGTATTTGCTCTTTGATTCTTAAATATCACAGTATGCTTTCTATGAACTTTCCGAAGAACTACATTTTAATGATGTGCATCTATTTATGGCTGCTAGTACTTAATTTTATATTTTTGCTAGTGTTAATGTCTGATGCATTTTGCCTCAACTAATTGAGACTTGTTTATTCTCTTATCAGTTGGGACAATCTGATATGAAACATATTTAACTTTAGTGCAGCTGATTGGACCCTAACATGCTCTTGATTTAAGATAAACATGATTGATTTGTTGCATTTACAAAAAATCAGTTAAATTTTGATAAAACGCAAACAAAATTAAAAAGGAAGATAAATATTCAACCTCTTTTCTCATACGAATGACATATTCTGCTCCAGTTCAACAGACTGAATCCTGGCATGTAATTACCTTCTAAAATTATGTTAAAATGAAAATAAATTTCTTCCTCTTATATGAAAACATATTCTGCTCCACTGCAACAGACTGAATGTCTGAATCCTGGTGGTCCTCTTGAATTAAGATGAGCATGATTGATGGATTGGATCTTTATTCACTTTCTAATATTTTGTTACAAGGCAAATGAACCTCATCTCTGTGGTGATGCTATTGGGATGGCAGATGGTGTTGGCATTTGTTTGTGGCTATTATGGCTGATGTGTGTTTAGTAGTTGGTACGACGAAAATATAAGAGAATCATGGACTATAATTGGAAAATTGGAAGAAATCTAATAATTGAAACTCTTTGCAAACGAATACACTTATCTGCTCTCATGGGCTTTTTCTTGCTGTGAAATCATATAATGTGCATTGTTTGTTTTGCATTTTTTTATATGCTAATATTGAGACAAAACTTCTGTTGTTCTAAATGAAAATACCATTCAGGTTACTCGAGAGCAGAAATATTGGGCTGTAACTGCAGATTCTTAAGTGGTCCAGGTACTAGTATGGAGGTTTTAGAGGAGGTGCGGTTCAGGATTTTATAGTTTGTGTGATTGCATTTTCTCTTATCAAATATGTTCACTTTTTTCGATCCTATTTGATGCTTGGATGTACAGATAAATCGACATATTTGTTCTGAGCAGGCTTCCACAGTTCATCTACTGAATTACAGGTATGTTCTCACAGTTCACACGGTATCTTCTGAGTGGTTAACAGGTTTACTGTATGTACTAAGTTAACTGTAATTTTGCTGTTTATACTTTCTATCAGGAAAGATGGAAGCTCGTTCTGTGATCTTTTACATGTATCTCCTATACGCGATGCATCGGGCAAGGTTTGCTTACATCTCTCTCTCTCTCTCAAAGGCACTATACTTCTGATTTATCTGCTTTGCATTTGAGTAATGCTGAATTGAACAATTACAACAATACGACTATTTTAGAAGTAAACCTACATTTTGTGATTTGAGCCTACATTATGTGATTCTTATTCTTTTCAACTTTCAAAGTGGAACTGATTCATATTCTCGGTCAGAAATGCTTTTCTTGTGATACAAATAGCATGTAGTTTTTTCATACTTACAACTCGCATATTCAGGTCGCATTTCATGTGTGGGTTCACCTTGATGAGAGCGCAAAGCATGATTTTAATGGGTTGACCCCTGAAGTGTGGCAGCTTGGTGCTGTTGGTGCGGTGAGAGTTGCAATCAGGAGCTTGTCTGCGTCAGGTAGCCTGTTGAGACCATCCCAATAGCATCTCCCAGTTCTTCGCGTGACGTTTGACTTGCCAATGTACATTGCAGCTGCCTATTTGTATGTAAAGTAATTGATTAGTGGGAAAAAAATGATCAGTTCATTTTAAAGGTAAATGTCAGATAGATAATGAGGTTGCTGGGAATGCGGTTTTGTAATTACACAAAATGAAGGAAAGTGGGAAAAAAAATGGATCCATTGTTTCTTCAATTCCATAGCGCATTTCAATATGAATGAGAATTGATTCTTCTCTGTGATTGAACCTTTTTAAAATGTGTTCTGGTAAACTTCCTGTCCTCTGTCATGTAAATTTGGATGTGAGAAAGCACAGAGAACTTCACTCACGTCTCAACTGGAATTTTAATCTTGATCCCTTTGTGACGAGAATTCTGTCAATATATCGAAAGCTGTACGAGGCCAGTCTGAAAACGACCCTGTCCTGCATTGTATTTGCCAGCACCAACAATGACAGCCTAACCTTATCTTAACATCTTATCAACTCAGCTCTTATGCCAGATGCACTGGCACAAAAGGCATTGGCAGCCAACGCCTGGTTGCTGCCACGATTTGCTACAGCAAAAATATGCAGCTGACAATTCAAGAGGCAGCTTGACGATGAAAAGGACGAGATATTTAACTTAAGCGTGACGTTGCAGATGGCTTGTTGCCTAGTGCTTAGAAGTGAGATTGTTCACCCTTATATACTAAGGTTCAATTCTTAGCATCCACATAACATATAATCAAGAGCATGCTACATGTTTAGAGCATGAGCAGCAGGCGCCGGATCAACGCGGCCGACATCAGCAGCGTGACTTGGCGGGCGGGAGAAAAAATTCAAAACGCAGGCAGGCGGACGGGCGGGCCGCATGGCGGGAGTATTTAGCCGGAGATGCAGGCCGCATGATTGCGGCTCTGCTGGACATGCTCTAAAGTTAGAGTCTAAATTGATGGCACATTGCATCGTACATTACTCCATTCATATCTAATTTAGACCCTACCAAACATATCATTACGAATTTACGATGTTGTTGCAGAAATAGGCATTACAGATTTCTTTGAACAACAACTAGAAGAGATTTTAAGGAGTCTAGCCATCGTATACTTGGGAGTTAGAAAAGAGACAATAACATAAGAAGAAAATAAATTAATGAATGAATAACGATATTTTTTTTATTTCTTATGCATACATGAATCGAATTTGGGGCCCCTACTGTTCGAAGGCCTTGGGCGGTCGCCCCTCTTGTCCTCCCCTAGGAACGGCCCTGTGTAACGTCTCATAGTGCAGAGGCCCAACATTTGTTCCATTTATAAAAGAAAAAAGAAAGCCTTAAGCATGGCGTCGCTGTAGTCTGTAGTTGACAAAACTGCGAGCAGCAGCAACCTGAAAACCCTAATGGCCCAACGGACGTGCACAGAGATCGACCACGCAGACGCAGGCACAGTATTGCGGCGGATGGCAGCTTGTCCCGTTGCTCCACAGCCAGGCCAATCCAAACTGTGGCTGGCTATTGCATTGCACCACCGTCTCGCCGAAACGGACGCAGGATCGAGGCCGCGGTGCGCACCACGTACAATTCGAAGGTCGTCGGCATCTGCAAGTGGTACGTGGTAACTGCCGATTGCTGACTGCTCAGACGTAGCAATCTCGATCCGCTCGCTTAATTTCATGGTGAATTTAAAAACTTAAATCTTATATTATTAAACTATACGAATTTCTAGTAATTAATGGTTAAAGATAGAAATATTTTGCTTTAGGACAAAGTTAGAACGATATTATTTTTGGAACGGAGGGAGCAGCAATCTCGATCCGCTGGCTTAATTGTTCTAGTTCGAGCTGAGCTGTTCGTTAATTCTTTTGCCAGTACGGGCTCCACCATTCGCCGGCCGCACACAACCACCGTACCCTTGATGGACATGATTTGTTTTCAGGGAGAGCGGGGGTGTTGTCTTCGCCGACGCTTCCAGACTGACATTGGTGCAAACGATGTGAACATTTTGAGCATGATCGACGAAACAGAGCTTCCTTTCCTTTTCGATGAACTGATCCCTTAGAACTGTAGCGGGAAGATTTTAGGATATGTAACACATGGGACGTTTTTTTATATGCTAATATTGTTTGTTTCCGTCTACAGATTAATAGTCGAGGAATTTTACGGTCCTTAGAGGAATAGTACCAGGTATCAAGAGTCGCCACTTTAGATCCAACCATTGATCTATTAGGGTAGAAATGAAATTTTCTCTCTCCATCTTCGTTGACACTTCTCTTATCATGATAATTGTCGGCGGTGGAGGCACGGATAGGAACTCGGGCGGTGGCAGCATCGTCACCGGCTCGCTCGGCGGCGACACATGCAGGCGACAACTTGCGGTGGGTGGTCGGCGGTGCGGGCCAATGTGTGAGGAGGTGGGAGCTGGCATCGACTGCCGGCAACCGGCCATGGGGGCGAAGCTGTGAGGTGAGAGAGAAGAGAGAGATAGAAAATACATATTTCCCTTTTTCATTGGTGGTACCACAAGGTACAAAGAAAAAAAAAGGAGGTACCATGAGGCACCACCTCTTCCCATATATTAAATCTAGCATCATCAACAATTATGATTGGAGTTACTCAAAAGTAACAAGGATGGTAAAACTTCTCTTAATATTTAGATAGAATATATTAATTCCCTCGACAAAAAAATTAGTATACTCTACCATCGTCCATTCTTTTTTTCAAAATTCACTATTTGCCCCCTGTTCTGTTAACTTTCTTCATTATTTGTCCCTTTCTAGTTAATCAGCTGTGAAATGCCCTCTTTGCCTTTATCTTTTTAATACATTACAAAGTATAAAAATTCATAAAAATAATATAAAAATCATAAAATTATGAAAAACGATCATATGAATTCAAAAAATTATGTGTTATCAAAATTGAAAGTGGATTATATTTTTTTTATGGTCTATTTTTAAAAACATAATGACACCAAACCATGCCTCATAAAAAAACATAAAAGGTAAAAAAGAAAAAAATAGCAAGTAGAACAAGATTTTAAATATATAAATTTGAATGACTCAGTTTGGAGTTTAAAAACGAGAGAAATTTTTGGGCATTAGTGGAGCTTTTTAATGGGCAAATATAGGCATCATTCTCTTCACATTATCTAACTTAACTTATCTTTAACTTTTAGGTGTAAAGTCAAAGATAAATTAGATAAGTTAAGTTTCATAAGACGAGGAGAATGAAACCATAATATCGTTCACAAAAGGGGCAAATAAGGAAAAAAGTTAATAGAACAAGGAAAAATAGTGAAGTTCAAAAAAAGACGGCGGATTGTCGACTAATATTTTTAGGGCAAATAAGCAATTTCTTCTAATATTTAAACCTCCTTTAGTACACAAGAGTTTCTTTAGAAATAGTTCAATGCTCATATAAATTGGGAAAAGAAAATCTCACATTACAATTAGATATGATGTACCACGTTTGTTTGGTGTACATACATGTTCCGTAGCGTGGTGCCGCCATGATGCCTCGTTACAAAAGTTCTAACCTGTGGGAATACGCATGTGTCTATATCCCCTTGTGTTCTTAAATCTACTAATAAAAAGAGCCTCGTGGTGGTGGTGGTAGGGACAACTTTCGATATCCACCATCCATTCAAATGGAGCAGTCCAGGAGTCTCCTGTGTTTGTCTCACCTGCAGCTCTAGCGTCACGCCCAATCTATAGCTCCCTCGCCAAAACCCTAGACACCCTACTTTTTCCTCTTCCTGCCATTGCCCCTCCACTATATAATAGGTTAACAGTGCACCACCGTCGCTCCCGCTTTGTTGCTATCATCCTCTGCACATACCCGCGCTAGCCCCATGCCGCATTCTTGTCTTACCGCTCTATTGACTATATATCAATCCCCTTGCCCGTGTCGCCCCTCCGACCAACTCCTTTTTGCAGCGCCGACCCTCTTAAAACCCCCCATGTGCCGCCGCCCCTCCTCGCCTTTTCAAAATGAGGATCTTGCTATCTCTAGGTCTGTCGTGGTTGCAACTCCGTTCCCGTCCCCCTCAGCCACTCCCGCCTGTTGAGCCCTAGGCCGTCGTCTCGATTCACGTCTAGCCTCTCTGGCCACCTTTTCGGCAACCGCCGCGCTGCCTCTTGCCTCGCCCCGTATGCCGCCACCGTCTTCGAGCGTCGCTTCACATCCGTCATTGGTTCTTTATAATTTCATATGTTGCTTAATTTTTTTTGTTTTTCTTTCTTGTCTTTGTAGTTCTACTGTAACCTATGGGTATTGTACTGGTAAAAAAACATTTTGGTTCGTGAAATGCAACACTAAACAGATGTACCTATGAGGCTATGATTTGTCACTCGTCGTTTTATTTACATGCTTCTTGCCCAAATACGTGTGTATAAATTTTCTTCTGCCACTAGTGTGTTTGCTAAACTAGTATGATTATTCGTAACTCTTTAAAGTTGCGTCAATATCACAAATCGTCATGATGCTACGATGATAGCTGATTTTCTCTGGCTATATCAATTGATCACATGTCACGCCTAAATACAAAGAAAACATTATGCACAGAAAAGAAGTGTTTTGCTGGCTAGATTCAGACCGCTCAGAACAACAAATTATGCGTTGTCAAAAAAAAAACTGTATCATTTCATCAAAATAAAAAAGGGATCCGCACATTTGACATATCATTTCATCAAAATAAAAAAGTAATCATGGTAGTTTACCAAGACCACACTCGACGGGCAAAAGCAAACTTGCCCACGTGTTTTCGGATGTAAAAAAGAGGCAGGGAAAATACAGAATGAGCAATAAATCATAGGCTCTTCCAATTATCATGGAAACGCAGAACGAGCACAGGTAAAGGAACCGTCGTTGAGTTGCATTTATCAATATTTATTTTGTGTGTGACAAATTTTCAAATCAGGTTCTTCGAATGACCATGTTACTCTGGACGTAGAGGTTGGAATTGTTTTTATACAAAAAACTATTTCAGTGACGTTTACATCAGTTTCCCCATCAATCCGCAGTCGCAAATCAAACAGAATATGTCGTTGCGAGGTACCTAACCGAAATGACTGATCATCTGAGCCGAGCTACGTCTACGAGGCCATCTTGAATTTGAGGAGTTATTTTTTCTTTGCGAAGAGATTATGATCCTTTGAGATGGTCCAACGGATCCTTTTCTTTATCAAAAAAAAAATCCTTTTCACGAATTTTTTTTTAAAAAAATTCGTTGTGCATTCCTTTAAAAAGGAAATTCTCTCTTCGTTTTCTTTACGAGTTTCTTTAAAGCTTGCTATTAGAGACGGTGCATAACTAAAAGAAAAATATGAGAAAAAATGAGAAAGAAAAAAGAACGAAGAGAAAATAGTTGAAGATGGTGTGGGAGTCTCGCTTTTGCCTGCACGCCTAGAGGCTAGAGCCACAATGACCGTATCCGCAGGGAGGTAACAGTCACCGGCGCGCGATCGATTGATCTCTCTGCCGGCGAAGCCACGGCACACGAACGACGGCGACCTCTGACCTCTCCATATATGGACGGCGAGCTAGCTTGACGTCGGGAAGCTGCCCGGAAAACGGCCGGCCGCCCACCGGATTCGCGGCCGTCAAACGTCAATCGGGTCGCGCCGCGCCGCCGCCTCCGATCGACTCGGCGCGCCGCGGCCGACCGGGACAGGCCAGCTAATGCTAGAGGGGGTAGAGTTTGGCGGAGCCGGCTGGCCGCGAGCACGTACTTAGTTCATACGTGTGGATTTGTCGTGGGCTCGCGCGCGCGCACGATCAGGACAAGCGAATTGGGGAGACACACCTGGGCGGCTCGATCATGCGTGCTTCAGTGCTTGCAATTGCGAGCTGCTGGTCTCTCGTCTCGTCTCGTCTCTCTCTCTCTCTCTCTCTCTCTCTCTCTCTCTCTCCGTGTTGAATGGGACGTTTGTGTTTGCGTGTGGAGAGCTAGCTCCACGCATGCTTCGATCGGTGTTGCCACCATGCGAACGATCGAGCTATTAGATGAAGGTTTTGTTTTTCGTATATTTTGACGGCTGCTTCAAGTTTTGTTAGGATTTTTAGTCACAAGCTTGAACAAAGTTTTGTTAGGATTTTCGAAGCAGGTTGGTTGGGTTTTCGATCCCGCCTCTAGAATGCATCCAAGTCCAGCTATCTAGCAATTCAGCTTAGTTAGAATATAGTCTGTGTCACATGTGAAAATATTGAAACTTCATAAAAAAAACCTTATCAACTTCGTGATGCCTTATATATAGTCCTTTATTGAGTTGAATCCTCGTCGTGTATAGTTATTATATATATTTCTTTACATTTTTGTCCTACTTTGATTCATATTAAACAAATGAAAGAAAACAAAAGTAACATAATTATTTCAACCGGCCTAGATGTAGATAAAAAAAAAAGGAAGGTTGGATAATCGCCAAATCTTAGAGACCGTCTACCACGCAATCACATGAAAATAAAATAAGTGTTATTCGTTCTTGATAGAATTGCGTATAACTATACTAACGTTGCATATTATTAACAAGTGCATTTTTATTATTATCATTGTATAATTTTAGATTGATAGAAACAAACATGATGACTCGAAACATAAGAAGACAAAAAGTATGTGAGCAGGTGTATTTAGCAAAATTTACGTAGTAATAAAACATAGGCAATAAATGAATAAAATAGATAATTGATAAATAGCAAATTTTGCTAAAATTGCAATATATGTGACCCCCTAGCTATCTCATTTGTTCGTTTGATGCACTAAATTGCTATAATATGCATGCCACTTTTTTTTTTCCTGCATTGGCATTAAATTTACATAAAACCATTGTTACACTTTGGCAAGCCTAACAAAATTTTGTCACAGTTTTTTAAGTCACCAGTGCATGAGTAGTTTTAGTTAAGGGCTTAAGGTTGGAACTTCATGGTGAGTAGTCTGTGATTTTAGGCTTACTATACAGCATGTACATAACGAAAATAGAATTTCACAAAATTCTAGCTAGGTAATCGTAACTTAACGAAATTGTACTATAATCCTTAAACACTACAGGTGGATTCACATGATCGAAGTGAAGTACAAAATGTACATATGCATGGCCCATCATCGATCGCCAGCGCAGCGCGGTGTGGCTAATTAACGATGTATGGCACTGTAGCTCGACAGCTAATTCTTCCTCTTGCATCATTAGACGCACGTGTTCTTCGCGACGAAATACATGGCTACGCAACTTTGCCGTTTTTAATAATATTGACTCCTTGGAGAAGAACAAGGCAGAAACACTGCATCTGATCGAACTCCCTTCAGTACGCGATTAATTAAGGATCGAGACGTACTGCTACGACGCATACACCCTGCCTGCGAAATGCATGCATGATTTTCGTTCGATACACGATAGAGCTTTCAATTCTGCTTACAAGCGCGCGCGCTCTCTCTCGCTCTCCACCTCTAACTATTATGAGTGCGTAAAAATTGTTTCGAAGTTAAAAACAAGAGTAAATTGCACTTTTGCCGCCGGAATTTGAACGAAAATCTCACTTGGCCCCCTAAACTTTGTTTTGTCTCACTTGACTTCTGAAAGTTGTTTTTGAGTGCCACAAAGCCTCTAGAAGTTGGCTCCGGCTGCGGAAAAATTAGCCTGTGTGGAAACTTCAAGGGGCCAAGTGAGACAAAACAAAGTTTAGGGGGCCAAGTGAAATTTTCGTCCAACTTTCAAGGGTAAAAGTGCAATTTACTCTAAAAACAACCTCAAAGTTTATAGTTTGTAACGCCCTAAAATTTGCTGCAGGTTTGAAACCTGAATTTGAATTCAAATTGGACATGACCGTGCTCTCTCTCCCTATCTCTTCTCTTATATTTTCTTCTTAGGGGTACTCTCTCAAACACCTGATGGGCAATCCCACCTCTATCTGCCAAGTGTGTTGTCGACCTCCCATTGGCCGCAACGCCTCAAAATCCAAACCTAGTGAACCGTAGCTTGGGCACCATGCAGATGACCATGCCCTATTCCCGGCTTGCATGCTGACGCGCAGTACTCACCCCGAGCTCGCTATTTATTATGTTTTTTATTATGTTTGGTTGGTTCGGATTGGTCGACCAATGGATAGATTGGTTATGATCAATTTGGTTGTGTGATCCCGTTGCTATAACTATTTGTTAAGACAGTGTTGACCATTGCTTATTCAAGATAATCAGAAAAATAAATGAGATAGATAGTTGATTTAAAATCTCTTTAAAACCGGCTTTACGCAAATAAAAGAACCTCCCCATCTCTTGTAGCCTCTATCACCAATTGCACTAGGAGAGGTGTTAACTAACCAGTGTTTGGATGACATTGTCCTCGCATACTCCCACTCTTTTAGATGGAGATTATGAAGTTGACCTTTATGAATGCCATGATGATGAGAATTCGAGTTTTGATAGCTAGGATGAGGTTTAGGGTGTTGCTCCAGTTGTTTGCAAAGATTCAGTCATTGGAGACACTTTTTAATATCCTTATGTTTCGCTGTCATTTTCAAACTCTAATGATCCTTTCGTAATATGATATTTTTGCTGGTTGGACATACTGTTAAACAAGCTTTTCGGATGTAACTATGCTATGTAATATTCTCTGTTGTATGAACTGATATTTGGCTATGTATTACATACACTAGTATACTGGTCTAGTGATTAGCGCATGTAAAATAGCGACCCTATGTAAGTATAATTCTAGGGCCGACATATAGACAGCCTATAAACATAAAGTACATTAAATAGTTTCCAATGACTAGTTTCCGGTGGATTTTGTGGGTTCAAACTTAAAGACGATATTGGTCCCACCTCCCAAGTTGCCTTTATGATTTTATTTTAGCTACTCCCTCAAATGTGTATGGTTTTAAATGATCTTGTTTAGAAATATAAGACGTGTATATAAATTTATTATTAATCTTTTTCTTTGTCTACTTCTATTTATTATACAATCCTCTCTGATGCATTGGCCTGCATTTGCCTATTCCGTACAGGAACCTATTTTTCAGTTACTCACCTAGGTTTCTTTAGTAGTGAAAATTCTACATACTTATGTGGAAAAATATTTTGTATTTGTTTTTAGTAAAAGCATTAACGTTTTGTTTAACTTAGCGTACAAAATAACAAAAATGGTAAGTTAGCTAGGACACTAACGATGTGGATGCATGCACATGTTTGATGTGCAAAGTAGCCGGTGGACAGATCATGCTCATGCATGCAGTACATGTGTAATGGTGGACATGCATGCACGAAGGGAAAAAACAACTGAACTTGAACCTCTTCAACCTATTATCAGTGTATTGACTAATATTTTTTTAAAAAAATTTCTTCACTGGCATTTGGTCCGAGCAAAAGTTTTAAAAAACGACTTTGTATAAAGACATACGACTGTGTCTTGTCCATGCCTTTCTGACGGTGGGGCTCAAGGGACGCACGTGCCAGGGTAGTCGTCTGCCCTGCAAGCACTCCTTTAAAAATAACTGTATCTTCGGTCTTAACGCATACGTTTACAATAAAGACGCTAGCAAGCACATAAACATGAACACGAAGAAAAGAAGATTGCTTTTGCAACCTTCTAATTACCATGGCGTCCACTAGCTAATTAACCAACTAACAGCGATCGTTCCCAACGATTTCCTGAGCAATAATCAATCAATAAGCACATGTCAAAATAACCCAATCGGTTGCTCGACCGGGCAAACGAACGCAGATATGCACGACCAGGACCGCGTGATCGTCGAGATGATTTCTCATTTCCCACTTCCACGCGCGCAATTCGCACGCCGCCGCCGCCGCCGCCTCGGCGCGCGGGCGCGCGGGCGGGCGAGCTGGGCGAGCCCTGCACGCTCGGACACGCACATCTCTCCGGCGCGCGCGCATGCACGCGTCACGCGTCACGCGTATCGCTGTCACATCACCATCTCGCCAACCTCGCGGAGATATCTCAGCAGGTCGGCGCAGCCGCGCGCGCGCGCATACATGCTGAGCTGACGCTTGGGAGTTGGGAGCAGATCACTGATCGGTGCTGTGCTTCGAGGAGAGAACACATCGCGGGGCCGCGTCTCCCTGGCTATTCCCTTCGGTTCCAGAGAACACAACGCTTTAAATTTGCATTTGAGTCAAAGTTTTGCGATTTTATTTATAAACATATTTCTAACTGTTTAGATTATGCACATAAAAATTATATATTAATTAGTTTTGTCCCAAAAAACACCTCCATAATAGGGTAACTATATTCTATCTATTATGTATATAAAGTCGGGGCAAACAGAGCCAAGCATGCCTATATCAATTACAAAATAAAAATTGTCCATATAAACTACAGAAAATATGAAATAATAATAATAATAATAATAAATGTAAAATAATAGAGAAGATTTTCTACTGACAAGAAAATAAGAGTTCATGTCAAATTAAGGCCTCGTTCTTTTCAGTAGATCGCATCAATTGCGTATTCATCAGCAAATTTTGTTATTTTTATATAGCCTATATGTTGTGATAATTCAGAACGATTTTTTCGTGGCTTTTAGTAGTCCTTCCAAAGATTCTAAAACTATTTTTTAATTATTTTTTAATAATCTTTAGACATCTTTTCGAGGGCTCTCAAATTTACTACAGTATTACGCCAACGCAACAATACGCAGAAAAGAACAAGGCCTAAAAGATTGAGATAAAACTAGCAGTCGTGCAGGCCACCATGCAGTTATATATATATATATATATATATATATATATATATATATATATATATATATATATATATATATATATATATATATATATATATATAAAAAGAAGGGGAAAACGAGGCCACCACGTTAATCAGATAAATTCCCACATAAATCAGAGAAGAAAGAAAAAGATCTCCACCACCTATTATAGAGGGACCAAATTATAACGTATTAGATTGAATCTATTATTAATCAGAGAAATTCCCACATGAATCAACAAAAGGAAACAAGATCTCTGTAACCAATTCTAGTGGGTCAGATTACAACAACTTATATTGAATCTATTATTAGAGAAATTCTAAGTAAATGAGGAAAAAAAAGAAAAGATCTCTACCACCTAAATATCCACCTATATATATAAAGCAGAATAAAACAGAGTCACCACATTAATTCTAAAATTCTAGAGTTTTCCACATTAATCGAGTAATAATAGAAATTTCCATGTTAATCAGAAAAAAGAAAAGATCTACATCATTGAATGTGGATAATATTATGTAAATCTAGCGGTCAATATTGAAAATCAAAACAAAGAAAGATCTACATCGTTGAACATGGATAATATTAGAGTAAATTACACTGTTGCCCCTTAAAGTTGGTAGCAAATCTCACTTAGCCCCTAAACTTTATTTTGTCATTGCGGCCCTCGGAAGTTGTTTCCGTGTCACACGAGCTAATTTTTTCAGCACCCAAAGCCAACTTCCGGGGTTGTGGTGCAACAAAATCCAACTTTCTGAGACTTTATGGCACCCGGAAACAACTTCCAGGGGCCGCAGCGGACAAAACAAAGTTTAGGGGGCCAAGTGAGATTTCCGTCCAACTTCCAGGGGCAACAGTGTAATTTACTCATAATATTATGTAAATCTAGTGGTTAATATTGAAAAAGACCTAGATCATTGATTGTGGATAATATTATATAAATCTAGCGGTTAATATTGAAAAGACCTAGATCATTGATTGTGGATAATATTATATAAATCTAGCGGTCAATATTGAATCACACAAATTATTTTAGTCGTATATTCAATAGTGGGACTACGTTACAAATCAATTGTATTATTCATGGCAAATAGAATGATCCAAATAGAAACCTAGCCAACAAACTTATACGAATTCATGCCGCAGCTGCGTTCACGCATGAAACGAATCGTGTATGTTCATCAACAATAAAGAAACATAAATTAAAAATTAAAAATTAAAAATATATTTTACAAAACTAGCCGCACAAATGTGTGAGACAGTATGCTCGTTATATATATAAAGCAGAGTCCAACAGAGACGCCACATTAATTAATTTAAAAATATTAGAAATTCCTACATTGATTGGAGAAAAAAAGCAAAACCAGGTCATAATGGTTTAAATTTTAAAAAATTACTTATCAGCTGTAATAA
Source organism: Raddia guianensis (assembly GCA_036346415.1). Classification (NCBI taxonomy): domain Eukaryota; kingdom Viridiplantae; phylum Streptophyta; class Magnoliopsida; order Poales; family Poaceae; genus Raddia; species Raddia guianensis. The sequence goes on from CM070534.1 coordinate 36,632,546, forward strand.
ATAATCTGATTTTTGGTGGAAAAATAAATATATCATTTTTGCACCCCTCCGTCCGAGTATAAACAACTCGAAATCATCGGCAGCTAGCTCAGCCCATCTCAGTTGCGCAATCGAGCGAATCGAAATCGAAGTAGGAGTAAGTCCTAATTTGTCTCGGAAGGCGTCAAAATTTGGTGATGTACGCCGGGTACGTGAATCTGGACAGTTTCCTTTCTTTTGGGCTAACCGCGCCACTAGCATTGTGATCTGGCAGAAAATAATAGAACACGATGGTCTAATTTTATTAGTTTCTTAGCACGCGGTTTATCTGTTTTTGTCTGTTGATCTAATATGATTCAACAGTGTTTATGAAATCTTAACCTTCGAGGGTTGATACCCCACTTTTTTTCGACTTTTCGATGACTTATTCCGATTCTTGTGGCCTATTTCCGATCGTACAAGGCGTGATTGTGAAAATCGGCGATGTAGTTGCCTGCTTGCCGAACGTCGGACGTCTAAGCTGAGGCCTTCGTTGGTTGCCCGATTACCCCTGACTGATCTCAAGTCCATGCGCCACCTCGTCAACGCCCCAAATTAACGAGCATGAAAGTGTGATTATAGAACCAGAGTTTTTTAAATTATAGTATCATCTAGGGTCAAGCGAAAACAACCTTGTTTTATCATTGAATGTACTTTATGCATGACTTATATTTTTGCATATTTGCACTAAATTTTTAAATAAGATGAATGGTTAAAGATATGTCAAAGTCAACAATGATAAATAAAAAAAATAGAGGGGGTATTTGTCTAGCTACTCCCTTCTACCTGTTGTGTGGAGGGTGAGGCACCCAGGGGTGGATCCTCCACCTAGGTTGCCAAGGCGTCAGCTTAGGCTTGGATTTGGACTCCCCACTTATATCTTCGTGGAGGTATAGGGCCTAAGCCCACTTATATCTCTCTTGTTCTCCCTTTTTCTTTTGCAGATTTATGGCTATGCATATCAACAATTTGAATTATCTCACAAATATATTTTTCTTCTTTTGTCGTGTAATATTTTGGTAGATTTAACTTTTAATTTGTTGTAATGTTAGAAACTAGTAAAACCAGTGAATTGTTAGCTTGGAGTTATTGTGATGGTATTGTTTATTCTGTAGAAAATAAAAGATAATTTTAGCATTGTTTAGATATGATTTTTGTCATGGATAACGATATTGTTATTCTATAGAAAATAAAAGATAATTTTAGCATTGTTTAGATATGATTTTTGTCATGGATCCGGCACCTATTTATGGACACGTACGCGTCGCGAGCATAATTGCCTTTGGTCAGTGGTCACACTCACAGGTGCTGATTAGTGCGATGGATCAGGTATTATCTCGATCGACGTTAATGTGGACTGAAAGCCTGAACGCAATTATGACTAATACACCAACTTGGACCCGGATGATCAGCTGCAGTCTTCCCTATTACGTGCAGCAGTACTGGTACGTACCAGCAAAATTGGAGCGTTGTGAGAGTGACTGCGTGAGAGCTTTAGGCCGGCGATTTGTTACGTGCTAGCTAGTGCACAGGGCAGTCCAATATGTACACGCACAGTCTAACTGATACGTACTACTAATCTTTGGAGAAATCTTCGGAGAAGACTGAAAAAAACCCACAACCCGTTGGGATTATCCTGCGCTCAGAAAAAGAACTAGAAAAAGAAAAAAAATATAGTAATGTTTTTATTCTTCGTCGCCGTAAGTAAATACGTAATTAAGAATATGGAAATTTGTATTTTTGGAATTTACAATAATGCGATGGACGAACGACGGGAATCGAACCCATGCATGGTGGATTCACAATCCACTACCTTGATCCACTTGGCTGCATCTACCCCTTATCCGGCTAAAGGTTTTTTTCCTTTTTTAAGGAAAAGAAGATCGGCTAACAGAAATCCCTTCGCTCCACCACCAATACTGCTCTTTCTCCTTCCTTTTCAGTCGAGCAACTCCGTACACCTCCACTACCTCCTATAAATTCCACCGTCCACGTTGTCTCTACCAAGTGCCAATTCTAACTCCGGATATCATGTGTCTATCCTCCCATCGACTCCAATCACTGCCCTCCGTGAACCAATATCAAGATGGCACCACCCCCCTCCTTGCTGTGGAGCCACCATCACCTCCCATAGCTAGACTATAGCCATCTTGACTTCCCACCATCCGAAGGGCCATATGCTGAACCTGAGAAGGGTGTTGGGGGGGTGTGGCTAACTCGGTGTGAACAACAATGACCTAACCACTAGCAGAGCTCTAGCGACAAGCAGTGTCGATGTGTACATGAAATCGAGCAGAGCTAGGGAGAGGATGGGACATGAATGGAGATCAACTATTATCAAAGATGATTTCAGGCAACTGCCAATCAACAATAAAAATGGTTTTACAAAAAAACATCCAACTCAACAAATCTACATCGTTAGATTTTAATCCGACCCACCCCTTTTCTCTTCTCTTCCTCCTTTCCCGACCTAACCCTCTTCCTCCTCTCCCCAACCCATACCTCATCCTCCATCTACACCACCGCATGTTATTGCACGGTGCCACCCAGTTCGAGTTAGGATTTGGATTTGGGTTAGGGTACACCAAGACCCATGAGCTTAGAGGGAGGCTAAGCACCGACGGTGGGAGGAAGAGCTATGATGTAGCGTGGCGGCGATGGTGTTGTTGGAGCTATGGATAACTAGAGAGGCAGCCAGTGATACACGTAGGGAATTGGCACACAACACCCACGACCACGAGTTATGGTTGGTGGAGCCAATGAATTGGTCAGACAAAAAGAAGGCTGGAGCGGCGAGGAGGTGAGGATATATATGGTGGAGACGTGCAGAGCAGGGCTACCAAGCGAGAAAGGAGAAGGAGAAGCGAGAGGATTAAAAAAACAGTTACCGAATTGTGGATAAGTAGCCATTCGTGGTTGATGTCGGTCTTGTTCTTTTTAGTTTAAATTAAATTAAATTAAATTAAATTAAATTAAAATTTACCTCGTTTTTTTGTATAAACAAACAGATGTAGTGCTTTGTAGTTATTTTTGTGTGGTTTTAAATATTTTTTTAAAAAAATAAAATATTTTTATTAATATTTTGTAACCTCCAAAAAAAAACTCTCTCAGGGATCATAATTTCAGCCGAAAATAAAAGTCCGTGATCGACCGTAACTAACGGTCTTGGACTCTTGGTAATCCAACGTCCAACTCCAGACTGACCAGAACTAATATTTTTTTCCTTGACTCGAACTTGTCCGGTCATAAATGCCAAAAGCGCAGTGCAGTGGTCACCATCGTCACTGTAAGGAGTAAGGACTAAGGCCGTCTCCAACAGCACACCCTAAAGCATTCTCTACCCTAAAATAGGGGATGGATTCTTCCCGTATATGCTCCAACAGCTCTCCCTATACCATTCCGTAAAATAGAGTTTTTCTCCATTCCCTTATATATAGGGGTTCTCTCTCCCCTATACTGATTCTCCATATAGGGACACTGTTGGAGATGAGAAAAATATAGGGAGTGGATTTTGTTTACGGGAACCTGTAAATGAGGCTATAGGGGATCAAATTTAGGGATTACTGTTGGAGACAGCCTAATCGACATGTGACACATCCGAGAACCTTCGGGTCAGGCTCGTCTCCTCTCGATCAGCCTCCTGTGTGAAACATCGTTCCATGGAGCTGGCTTGCTCGATCACTTCGCATCCCTGTATAAATTGCAGGGCTTGACACGAGGAATTCTCGTCAAACACCACAGCACGAGCCACTGGCCAAGCAGATAGCTAGCCAGGTGCATGCACATGGCGGCTTCTCTGGGACTCAGCCATGAGACGGCCTACTCCACCGCCTACCAGCTCTCCTCCTCCTCCTCGTGCTTCCCTGACCCCCTCCTGTTCACGGACAGCTGCGCCGCTGCGCTCGACTTCGACGCCGCCGTCGTGCCCCCTTCCGGCTACTACTCGCCGCCTCCGGCGCTCTTCCCCGGCGCCGGCGCCGCCGAGATCGACGCCAACATGTAAGCGCAGAGGTCTTGCTATCTCTGCATGCATCGAGTTGGATAATTCACTTATATGTTCAAAACTTCTCTTCTTCACATAGAGTAGAGACTCCATATCTCTTACTCTGATATCATATATATAGTCCGATCAGTTCATCCAAAAAATCTAAACTAAACGGATTTAGAACTTAGAAGAAGAAGGAAAAAATCACTATTCTTGATCATGTCGTACTACGTGCAGGAGCTGTAATGGCGTCGACGGAGGAGGGAGGAGGACGATGGGGGGCGATGGGCGGGGGAGGATCGGGTTCAGGACGAGGTCGGAGGTGGACGTGCTGGACGACGGCTTCAAGTGGAGGAAGTACGGGAAGAAGGCAGTGAAGAGCAGCCCCAACCCGAGGAACTACTACCGCTGCTCGTCGGAGGGCTGCGGGGTGAAGAAGCGGGTGGAGCGGGACTGCGGCGACCCGCGCTACGTCGTCACCACCTACGACGGCGTCCACAACCACGCCGCCCCCGGCGCCGCCTGCCTCGCGCACTCGCCGCCGGCCTGGAGCTCCCCGGCGGCGGCGGCCGCCGGCCTTGCCGCTCCGGTGGCGACCAGCGCGTGGAGGCCGCCGGTGCAGTCTTCGCACCCGGCGGTGGCTGCTTACTCGTCCGAGTCCTCGTACTAAGGGCTTGTTTGGATGGGAGCCGGCCGGAGCTGCCTGGCCCAGGCAGCGCTCCTAGGCGTCCGATTTCGGTCGTTTGGGGCTGTGATCGTTGCCTGGCTGGCAAGCTGCCTGGCAGGGCTCGATCCAAACACGCCCTAATTGTATTATCAGTTACGAAATGTATTGATAGGGAAATATATTGATAGGGAATTCAGTACAGTATATAGCTAATTAATTAGCTAGTATATAATTAATTAACACTAGCCACCGCGCTCTTCGCTCTTGGAGCCGCTCCTCAACGCCGAATGGCTCCCAAGGCCCCCACGACGTTTCCACTTTGAGAGCTTCTGGCTATCGATCGACGGATTCCTGGACGTCGTCCAACAGGCTTGGTGTGAATCCTCCCCACATTTGCCCTTTCACCACCTACTGCGCCTTAAAACTAAGCTCACCCGAATTGCCACTGCTCTTCACTCTTGGAGCCGCTCCCAGATCGGAGACATCAAACTCCAACATGCTCTAGCCAACGTGGCCATAGAATTCCGGGACCTCTCGGCTGAAGAGGTAATCCTCAGGAGGCAGATCAAGGTTCGCATCATGGCCCTCAGTACTATTGAGAAGATCAAATGGAAACAGCGCTCTCGCCTGAACTGGCTCAAGTTCAGGGACGCAAACACCAAGTACTTCCACCTCAGGACAAATGGCCGTCGCAGGAGAAATTTCATGCACTCCCTCCAAAGCCAAGCTGGCCTGCACATCGAATTCCAAGACAAGGCGGACGTCTTGCTCCGCCACTTCAGCGCCATCATCGGGGACGACTCTATATCTAACCTCCCCTCCGCTCAGCGTTTCTTCAACTAGGGCTTTCTTGGGCTGCCAACGGTCGACCTCTCCTCGTTAGATGACCCGCTAACCATGGAGGAGCTCGAGCAAGTCCTGTTTTCGCTTCCCAACGACAAGGTCCCCGACCCGGATGGCTTTACCTGGAACTTTTATAAAGCTTGTTGGGAGTTCATTTCGGCGGATCTCTTTGCGGCACTCCAATGTCTCTTCAATCTTGATGGTTCCAGCCTGGTGGCACTCAACAATGCTCATATTGTACTGCTGCCAAAGAAGGAATGTCCGTTGTCCGCCTCAGATTACCGTCCGATCAGTCTCATCCATAGTGTGGGGAAACTCTTCACCAAAATCCTTGAGTCCCGTCTCGCCCCCTTCATGGACGTCCTGATCTCCCCCTATCAAAGCGCATTCATCAAGAAAAGGCTCATCCATGGCAACTTCCTTCTTGTCCAGAGCAAAGCCAAGTCACTCCATAGATCGAGCACCCTAGCTCTCCTTTTTAAGCTTGACCTCGAAAAATCCTTTGACTCCGTGTCTTGGCCCTACCTCCTGGACAACCTCCGCGCACGTGGTTTCGGCGTTCGCTGGAGGGATTGGATCTCATTGTCGCTTGCATCCTCTTCGTCCAGGGTCCTCCTCAACAGCCACCCCATCGATATCATCCACCACCGTAGGGGATTACAGCAAGGAGACTCACTTCCCCCCCTGCTCTTTAACCTCGCCATCGAACCACTCATAACCTTGCTCCACAGGGCTACTGACACCGGAGCTCTCTATCCGATTGGTGGTCCCTCTCAAGCCACCCGAATCTCCCTTTTCACCGACGACACAACAATTTTCCTCAACCCTTCTAGGGATGACGTCTCTACTTTTACTGCAATCCTTCGGGAATTCGGGGCAATCACCGGCCTTCGCACAAACTTCTCCAAGAGCCAGGTGGTGCCGATAAGATGCGAAGGCATTGACCTCGACCACGTTCTCCAGGACCTCCTAGCAGAGAGAACCAACTTCCCCATCAAGTATCTCGGGATGCCGCTGTCTATCAAGCGGCTGCGCCATGTTCACTTCCAACCCCTTATTGACAAAGTGGCATCTCGTCTAGCTAGATGGCGAGGTCCGTTGAAGTCCAAAGGAGGAAGGCTTACCCTGCTTAAGGCGGTCCTCTCCGCGCTCCCAACTTACGTCATGTCCGTCATCAAGTTGCCTTCCTCAATCACCAACAAAATTGATTCCATCAGAAGGAACTGGCTATGGAAAGGCTTCGCCTCCTTCAGTGGTGGGGCTATAGTGAGCTGGAGAATGGTCTGCTCCCCATCCTCCCTTGGGGGCCTTGGGGTTTTGGACCTTTCCCGCTTTTCCGGGGCTCTTAGGCTGCGTTAGCTCTGGCTTAGCAGATGTTCCCCCAGCGCTACCTGGACAGCGCACCCTTTCACCGCCTCCAAGGCTGACTTCGCTTTGCTGAGGGCAGAATCCTCTGCCATCCTGCGCAATGGTTCCACCCTTTCCTTCTGGGAGGACCACCGGCTCTCTGTCTGTGCTCCGAGGCACCTGGCTCCATCGCTTTTCAAGGCAGTAACAAGGAAAAATAGGTCGGTGCTCGATGCAACCACTTTAAACAATTGGATCGCTGATCTGCGGCGCAACCTTACCCCCCATTTGATCCCTGAGCTAATCTCGCCCATCATCAAATCGCCCAAGTGCAACTGGTTACTGGTGAGCCAGACCAACTACCCTAGCGCTTCACCGCGGACAGGACCTTCTCCGTCAAATCGGCCTACTTGATCCAATTCATAGGTCGTGTGGCACGACCGGCCTTGCAGTTGGTCTGGAGGCTTTGGGCGCCCTCCAAGTGCAAATTCTTTCTCTGGACACTTCTGCACAAGTGGATCATGACTGCTGATACCTTAATGCACCGCCAGCTGCCGAATGAGTACTTCTGCCCTCTCTGCAGGCGTAACCTTGAAACACCTGAACATCTGTTCCTGCAGTGCGGCTTCAGCTCCTTCGTCTGGGCCCGTCTCGACGAACATGCTCAATGCACCGCAGCTAAACCCGTCCGAGTGGCCAATGACTAGCTGCTTCACTAGTTCACTGACTGGTGGACTAGCGTCATCATTTAGGAAGGACCACCTCATGGGGTCCTCTCAATAGTCTCCGCCACAGTTTGGCATCTTTGGCTGGAGCGAAACAACCGTATCTTCCGGTAAAGCGACAAACCTTCAGCGGCCTTTCTCCGCTTTTTTATTGACGACCTGCGCCTCTGGGAGGCTGCGGGAGCCCCTTTTGTAATTAGTTAGTTCTTTTTCTTTGGCCCACAGGGGAGGGGCCTTTATCTCTTCCCACCCTGCAACTCCTCTCTTTTCTGATCAATAGAAGGCAGCTAGCTCTCCTGCCATTTGCTTAAAAAAAATTAAGGATTTAAGATTGATAAAAAAATGCAGAGATCGATGCTTGCACCTGCCTTTCTGGTTGCACCCTGACGACTGAACCCTTTAATTTGTTTGACAGATTCGGTAGCTCGTGCTCTTTGAACAGGGACCCGTTCTTTCCAGCGTTGAGTAAAATTAAGTTTTACCTTAGAAAAATTAAGAGTGCTAAAAAACGTTACAATAATTGTAAAACAATAATTAAAAATAGTTTTACAATCCTGAGAAGAACTGTTAAAAGTCTCAAAAAATCATTACAAATTACTACAATACATAGGTTATATAAAATAACAAAATTTGATGTAGTAAAACATAACTCAACTTTACGCTGAAAAGAACAAGACCTAGTCGCCTAGACCAAGATCACTTGGTTACTGTGTACTCCAATTTACGCTAGCTCGTGTTCGATCGATTAGACCCGGGTCACCTGGCCGAAATCGCTTCATTCATGTATAGTTGTGAAGCAAAAAATCAATGGAGATCAATGGTAAGTATACATGGCTGCTTATATAAATCATGCATTGACGTGCCTTGCGATCTCGGCGCGGCGCTTGGCCTGCTCGGCGATCTCAGAGAGCTCGAGGTAGTCGTTGTTGCCGTCCAAGATGCCGGAGGGCTCTGAGCCTCTGAGTGCGGCAAGCCGTGCAGGGAGCGTTGCGTCGTGGCCCAGGCCCACTGCGCCTCCCGCTTGCTCTTTCCCCTTGCCGCACAGGAAGCAGCGAGCAACGAACCTGAGCCGTCGAGAGTACTCCGAGTAACTGGCGGCCCCAGCATCTCTACCATCTCGCTCAACAGCTTTACTAGGCGGTCAACAGGTACCCGTGGCATCCATCTCTATCAACAACTCACTACATGAAAATCATTCATTGTCGACGGCCAAATATAGTATAGACAGCCAAGTCGCTGCTGTCCACCATAAACATAATTGTCGACGGTCAGAAACACAGCCGTCTACCATAACCCTGGAACACGGTCGCCCATCGATCCGTCACGCAGAATGGTCGACAGCTAACGGAAAAGCCGTCTACCATATGGGCACAGTAACAGCGCCGCTAACGACGCGCGCTGTGCCAGCACCACAACGTGCGGTGAAGGCGACTGACATACGGGACCCACATATGGTCGTCGGCCGAAGAATCAGCCGTCGACCATACGTTGCCGCTTCTCAAGGTCAAAAAGCCTCGGCGCCCTTAGTGTTTGAACTAAAAACTTCCCTCCCTCCTGGTTACCAGCGCGCGGCGCGGGCGCGGGCACACCCGAGGTCCCGGGTTCGAGCCGCGCTCGCGCCCCCTGGGCCTTTTTTTTAAGTTATGGTCGACGGCATCGATTAGCTGTCGACCATAGCTAATTGATTTATTTTCCATGTGCTGGATAGCACCCGCGGGCGAATGACATATGGGACCCACATATGGTCGTCGGCCGACGATCGAGCCGTCGACCATCGTTGCCGCGGCTCAAGGTCAAAAACGCGCGCCTTATAGTTTGAACAAAATCTTTCCCCCTTTGGCTACCTACGGTACAAGCGCAATGCGTGCACACCTGAGGTCTCGGGTTCGAGCCGCGCTCGCGCCCCCTGGGCCAAATTTTTTTTCTTATGGTCGACGGCATTTATTAGCTGTCGACCATAGCTTCAATTTAATATTTCATGTGATTTTCCATGTGCTGTATCATGTGTGTATTTTGTAGATATTAGTAATATTATTTGTAAATTGGTTGGTTGTGGCATTTAGTATTTTATGACATGTAGTATTTTATGTTGCAAGGTAAATTTAAAAATTTTAAAAGGCTAACTTTTTTTATATGATAGTTAGCTTTTGGGTAAATTTGAAATGTAGTAATTAATTAAAATTTTGCAAAGGCTATTTTTGTCATGAGTGTCATATGGGTATTTAGGATGGCAATTAGGGTATTTTAGGATGGCAATTAGGGCATTTTAGGATGACAATTAGGGCATTAGAGGGTTTTTGTCGATTATCTTTACGCTAACCCTACCATTCTGTTGCTAATGACCATATGCTATATGTTTACCGTATATAAAAATGTGTCTTACTAGGATTTTGTTTTCTTTTTTCCTTTTTATGATCTACTTCAATGTGGTAACTATTTTTGATGCATTGGAGTATGTAAATTTGTGAAAATATTGGATATTTAGATTTGAAATTCTAATTTTTCAGTTTATGGTCGACCAATTTTCGCCCCTCATCGTGGGCGGCCCACTTTTTTTCCGTCCACCATAAGAGGGCGATCGTGTTTGACCAGGTCAAACTTATGGTCGGCGGCATTAAAGCCGCCGTCGACCATACTTGTGTAAACGGCTTTAGGCCGTCGACCATAACGTGTCCTTATCCCCATTCTTTGGCGCGGCCTTGCTGCTTTTAGCTATGTTTTTACCAGCGCCTCGCCTCTGCGCTGCGCGCGCGCTTCCGCCGCCTGCTGCCGCCGTCGCTCGCCGGAGGTGCCGCCGCCAGCGCCGATCGGCCACCGCCGCCAGTAGCTTCGCCCCACGCCACCGCCACCACGCCACTCCGCCACCGCCGCCCGTAGCTCGCCCCACGCCACCGCCACCGCCGCCGCGCCACTCCGCCTCCGCCGCCCCTAGCTAGCTCGCCCCTAGCGCCTTTGACCCGCCGAAGCCCCAATCCGGCGGGTTCGTGAAGAGAGTAAGGTACATCTCTCGTCGTAATATTTATACGTTCGCTATGTGATGTTATAATGGTAGTGTCGACGGTTTTTGTTGAAATAGTTAAACCGTCGACCTAAGTTAATTATTGTGTTGTTATATGGTAGTGTCGACGGTTTTTGTTGAAATAGTTAAACCGTCGGCTTTGATTAATGCACGTTTGTCATGTACAGCCGTACGTCATCCGTTCGGGAGTGCACGATTCGTAAGGGTTCCGGACGGTGATTCGTTGGAACCTATTACGAGGAGTGATCACGCTTCCGAATTGTCCACGCTTTTTGGACAGCCGACTAACGGGCCCATTCGCGCGATCGTTGTGGTGCGTGGATTTGAGGAGGAATTTTGGTGGCGTAACCCCGTTGAGCTCTGCGTGCACAACATAAGTGCTAGGCTAGGCCTAGCCGTACGTGCACGTGGGGTTCAGCGGGGTTATGCTGCTGAAATTCCTCCTCAAATCCACGTGCACCACAACGATCGCCCGAATGGGCCCGTTCGTCGGTGGATTTAGGACCTATTCTGACCTATAAACACTAGACCTCATACATGCATTGTTCATGGAGCTTAGGCAATGGAATCGTCCCGGAGTTGGATGTACGATGGTTGGCAGAAGAATGGTAGACATTCGGTGGAGAGGGAAGAGGATGACACTTCGGATGACGATGATGATATTGAACCTGAAATAGTCAGCACAGACCCGAATGATATCCAAGATGATGCTTACTTCTGATTGTAGGTGCCATTTGCAGCTAACTATTTATTACCATTTGCTGTCGACCATATTTTTATGGTCGACGGAGCAGTGTCGTCGGCGTATGGTCGACGGTCGGCCGTCGAGTATACTTTCGGTGGACGGTTTCCCTTCTATGGTAGACGGCTCAGGCCGTCTAAAACGATCAACTTTCCTGTAGTGACTACACGAGGCGGTCGAGAGAGATGCGGCCAACGAGCGTCCATGGCGCTCATATCTCTCGACGGTTAATATATATCCAGTCGTCGAGAGAGATTCCAATATCTCTCGAGGGATAAACTCAAACCAACCATTGAGAGAGAGGTCACCCAAGAGCTTTCTTTGACTATCATCGGAATAGAGCATCCTCGCTCTCGACAATTTTGAAGGAAGCCGTCGAGAGGAACGCCTGTGTCGAGGGTTTAATCCTATAAGGCCTTTTGGTGGTCAATGCATCTTATTTCAATTTTTTTAAAAAAAATAACACAAATATTAATGGTCCCCAACATCTAATGTTGGCAAATATAACAAATGACATCATTGAAAAAAATAGATTTTTTTTTAGCCTCCGGTGTGATAGCCCCATGCAAGTGGGTGTTTCCCAGTTAATCTATGGGTGATGTTTAGGGGATAATGTTAAGAGCATGGCTAATCAAAGCAAAGCTGATTTTAACTTAATGCACTCATAAAAAATATTTTATGTTTATGATCCCACGTAATCGAATAAACATTGTTCGCTTGACATTTTCATAGTTTAAATTGTTTTCTAAAATATCTTTCTATTATTAATTATATTTAAGCAACTATACTAATTTGTGCATTAGTTTGAGTGATGCAAAAGTAAGGACACTCTCATTTATACAGCCCATGCAGATATAGTAAAGTTTTTAAAACTATTTTACAAAAGAAGTACTAAACAAAACCTTACATACCACGCTATTCATACATATTTCAAAATAAATATAAAAAAAGTAATTTTAAAACAAATTATTAAATACCCAAATTAAATATAGAATATTTAGATTTTTTGAAAAAGTAATATGTATTAACAACATAATCAAGCACAATTTGCTATTTTAAAAATTGTTATGAAATTATCTACTCTCGACAGCCTATATATATTCAGGTGGTCAAGAGAAATAAGAGGGGAACCTAGGGTGTTGAGGCCATACTAGGCTTCTCTCGACGGCTTATGGTACAACCGCCGAGAGAGCCCTATAGCCTTCTCGAGTCACAAAAGGGTTTCTTGCCCTTATATGCTAACTAGATGCAAATAGCACAATGGAGCATGGCACCGGCGCGGTACTCGCTCGCGGGTTCGAGTCCGCGCACCCGCTGCACCATTTTGCTAAAAAACTTGTCTGGACGATTTTTCATGAACTCGTCAAGGGTATGCTGGCACAGAGAGGTGCAGCCAAACGGACTACAATGGCTACTCTCGACCGTCTAATGGCTGGCCATCAAGAGTAGGTAACAACATTACTTTCTAGACTTGTGGAGGCCAGACACGTGCATGAGTCTCGACGGCTAACCTTTAAATCATCGGGAGAAGTATCACACTCAACGGTTACTTTTTGGCCATTGAGAGAACTGTAATTCACTCGATGGTCTTCTGGTTGTTGTCGGGAGGTCTAGAGGTACTCAAGTCTGCAGTCGTTTCCGTAGTGTTTGGGTTGCTGCTCTAAAAAGTTGTCGGTTGGAATTGTCACATGGCACCTTGTATTGAGCTAGGGCTTTGAGGCTTGATTCCACTATATTGCTGGATCCACTTAATGCATAAAGCTTTGTTGAACTAAGTGAGGTCGAGGTCTCGAGGATGCACATGCCCCCTAGGGTTTAAGGATGACAAGGGGTGGTCTAGTTGATGAAGGACTAGTGGTTACCACTGCTCAGCATCTTGAACTCATGAGCTCAATATGCTCCCACTCTTTTCTTTGAAGTTATAATATGCTCCTAGTTGCATTGTCAAATTATCATTACTTACATAGACAATGGACCACAAGAATAAAAAACTAGAATCTTTCTTCTCAATTCACTCACGTGACTTTTGTTACGCCGCCTCCTCCTCATCCAACATATATATAGGTGATCACACCACCCTACCTTCATCAAATCCATGGTGTTCCTTGAACGGCGGCACCATCAATTCACGCACCACGTATTTTCGGCCTTATTTTTTAAACTGAAACAAGGTTGAAATTATTATCTAAAAAGGTTGTGATCTTTTGAGAGAAGCCTTGAAGAGTAAAAATTATAAAAAATATTTTAAAAACTACGAGAAAAAACTATTTAAAATCCTACAAAAATAACTATGAAGCACTGCATCGTTTGCATTACGGTGACGCCTTTTAATTTTAATTTAAGATATGTAAACAACAAGACCCAACAATTGTGTCGTGCCTATATGGGAGCGACTACCCAGCGGGATCCCGTCGGCTGCGCGCTTGGACGGGACTGCTAAACGACAAAAACAGCTAGCTCGCCTGGTTCCTGCCCTTTCCTGGTTTGCGCCCGCACGAGCTAGCCGTGTTATTTCATTGTATTTTTCCGTACACAGCTAGCCATATTATTTTACCCCCGCACAGCTCGCCGTATTTTCTTTCTTCTTTCTCTTTCTTAAGTAAATCAAGTTCCAAAAAAATTCCACCTAGATTTTTTATGTATCAAATAATTTCAGATTTACACACAAGTATCATCCAAAAAAAAATTACAGGTACCAGAGAAAAATGTTGGTGTAAAAGTATCACGCAATTCATGTTAGGTATCATAGAGGGTACGAAATAGTGTATCTCTGGTATGAAATGGAGGTGTCGTGTATCAGTGATATCAGGTTGATGGTATCGTTCAGGAAAAAATGGTATCAAAAGGGTATCATATGTCACAACAAAAAAGTATCGGTCCGCAGGAGTTGTCGAGTATCGGTGGTATCGGGTTGGTGGTATCGTCGAGTTTTATGCTATTATTGGGATATCCAAGAAAAAGGTATCATAAAGGGTATCATATATATCACAAACAAAGTATCGATGCGAGGTGTCATGTATCGGTGGTATCGGGTTGATGGTATCGTCAAATTCATGGTATCAGAAAAAGGTATCGGATTGGTGATATCGTCGATTATTGGGTAAAAAACCAAGTAACGTAATGAAGGTATTATCGAGTATCGTTTATGTAGTATCAGGTATTTAGTATCACGTATTAGTTATAGTAACCAAGTTGCAGGATCATGTATCCAGTATCAAAGTTATAGTATCAGGTATTTAGTATCATGTATCAAAATTGGAGTGTCATATATGCAGTATCAAAGTTGGACTATCAGGTATGTATTACCATGTATCAAAGTTGTAGTATCAAAGCATGTTCTATTCTCTACAAAAACAGTTGGAGTATCATGTCTGTATTATCAAAGTTGTAGTATCAGGAATGTAGTATCAGGTATGTAGTATCATCGAGTATCAGCTCAAAAAAAACAAGTATCAGACAGAAGTATCATCGAGTATCGAGTCAAAAAAATCAAGTATCAGATTAAAAAAACAAGTATCAAACAGAAGTATCATCGAGTATCGAGACAAAAAAATCAAGTATTGGATCAGAAGTATCATCGAGTATCGGGTTCAAAAAATCAAGTATCGGTTCCAGGTGTCCAATATCGGTGGTATCATGTTGATGGTATCGTCGAGTTTCATGGTATTATTGAGGTATCGAAAAAAATGTATCATATGTCATAATAAAAAAGTATCAGGTCCAGGTGTCGAGTATCGGAAGTATCATATTGGTGGTATCATGGATTATCAAAGTTATCATCGGTTGTCAGGTAAAAAAAAATTATCGGATCAGAAGTATCATCTGAGTAACGGATCAAAACTTCAAGTATCGGTTCAAAAAAAAAAACAAGTATCAGATTAGAAGAATCATCGAGTATAGGATCAAAAAAATCAAGTATCGGATCAGAAATATTAGGTCGAAAACTCAAGTATCGGATCAGAAGTATCATCGAGTATCAGGTTGGTAGTATCGTCAAGTTTCGATATCAGAAAAAGATATCATATATTATAAAAAAAAATCGGTATCGGTAGTAAGAGGTTTGGTGGTATCGTCGAGTTCTGGTATCAGAAAAAGGTATATAAGGGTATCCTATATCGAAAAAAAAAACAGTATCGGGCTCGTGCTATCGTCAAGTTTCGGTATCTTATAACGCAAAAAATAAAAAATATATACGGTAATTTATATCTTAATTTTAGATGAATTGTAGTTTTTACTTTGTATTAAAACGAATTTATATGAAGTAAAAATAAATTTATGAAGTTGAAAATATCTAAAAAACGTGCAATCAACGGTACGTAGCTAATAAACACAGATTCGATTAGATAACAAAATAACACGTGCATACAGTAACTAATTAGGTGAGGTATCGGTTAGACTAATTAATTAGTATAATTAGCGGTTAGGCTAATTAGTAGGCACTACGTGTGCTTCAGTTTCTCCGAAACAGATCGGTCGGTGCGGTAGCGCATAAGCGCAGCGCGCGCACGCGGTCGCTTTCTCGCCGATTTGTGCGGATCGGACGGTGGGATGGTGTCCCGTCGCGCGAGCCTGGAAACGGGATCCCGTTCCCAGGAAATTCTGGCCTATATATATGTCCTTGTGGCTCTTTACCACCAACACCAATTGCATGCACTCAACCATTGCTTGTGGCATCCCGACCGCCTCGCCGCACAACCAACAGCAGTCATCGCCACCGGCCTCAATTCTACTATAGCTGGGGACACGATGAAACCCAGCATTAGCAATGACTCAAGCGAACAGGCGAATGCACGATCTTTAGCTCAAAAAATCTGACCGATCTTTTGGAGAAAATAGGCAAAAGTGATTCTAAAATAACAATTATCAAAGAATCGTCAGTTCTATTATGTTCTTCCATTGGGGCTCTGGGACTGTGATTTATTTGTCATTCAACATACCAAAGCTCAGGAGATGGAAGAACGGTTATGTTCTTGGATTACCTCATGATAGAACAATATGCGGTGCATGTGGAGTTGCAGCCTTGCAGGCTACACTGCCTGATTGGATGTTCCCCTTAATTCTTCTATGCACATTTTACAGACTGCAGTTGACTACTTGAGCATCACCATATATACATCAGTCACCAGTTCTGCAAAATTTATGAATTTAGTATAATTAAAATGCAGGTGACCCCTTCCTAGACCCTAATTTAATTAGTCCATGTGAATGTATATGTGATTGACATAAACATGGCATGGCCAAATTGATGAAAGCCTTCAATTCACAAAATTGTTTTGCCCACTACATACAGTTGACTCCTCCATGCATCCAGGCTAAATGGAGTATATGGTTATTATGTACAGTATGTCAATTTGACCGCTAGATCCATTGATCGCCATGCCGATGCCCAGACAATTAATTCACCAAAACAGAAAGTAATTAACGGACTACATATAGATTACGGCCCTAAACAAATTTTAATTAATCATGCAGAGGCTTATTTTGAGCCGCCGCGCCCCATGTACGACGTGATCGCGGCCGCCAGCACCGACTGGAAGCTCGGGTCCGACGTGATCGCCTTCGCGATCGTGTCCGTCACCGCCGCCGGCGCCGGCGCCGGCGCCACCCCGCCATGGCCGCCGCCCGCCCTTGGCATCGGCAGCTGGTGCGGCGACTGCCCGTACAGCTGCTCCGCCGCCATGCCCAGGAGGCCGAAATGCCCCATCGCCGGCGGCGAGCCCTTGGCCGCGTAGCTGTACGGCGCCGGCGCCGCGCCGTACGCGAGGTAGCCGCTGCTCCACGCCGCCGGGAGCGCCTTGGACTCGTACCCCGCGGCGGCGTAGGGCGGCGGCCGGTGGTGCGGGGCGGTAGTGAGGTCGAGCGTGACGGTGGGGCAGGAGGTGGCGGTGCAGATGGTGGTCTGGCCTAGCATCCCGGCGGCGACGCCGGCCGACGTGAGCGCGAGGTGGCCGGCGCCGTGGGAGGTCGTCGACGAGGAGGGCCCCGCCATGAGCATGGACGCCGCGGCGGCGGTGGTCGACGCCATGGCGGCCGCCGGCGGCGGGAGCGGGTGGCTGTGCGTGCCCTCGTACGTCGTGATCAGGATCGACATGTCGTCCAGGCATCTCTGCACCTGATCATCACCGACGAGGACGAAGCAATAATCAATGACACATCGATCTTGCATGCACCATGCATGTACGAATTAAGGCAGTATGCTATACGTATACGTATGTGTATGTATACGCGTATGTGTACGTACCTGCTTCCTGACAGGGCAGGAGGGTGCGACGGTGCAGCGGTAGTAGGCGCGCGGGCAGGGGTTCCCTTTAGAGATCTTCTGCCCGTATTTCCTCCACTGACACCCATCGTTCATCTGATCAATCGAGAACCAGATTAAACGAGAATATGAATATGAGTTCAATGTTTAAGATCAAAGTATTGAATTCAATGCAATTTTAGGAATTCAAGGCGGGAGTAAAGGGAATTTAAATTGTACTATATTTGTATTTGCAGCAATTGAGCTCATTGTTTCTGAACATAGACAAAATCATTTTTCTGAGCTAGCATTAGGACAAATCATCAAATTCAGTCCAATTTTAGGCTTATAAACGGGTGTGAAGAGAATTTGGTTTGAGATTGTATCCATTAATCATTATCTAGAAAACTTTTAGCAATTAATTGAGCTCAATATCTACGAATCCAGTAAATTAATGAATGCAATTCAATTTTGGGAGCCCAACGGTGTGCAAAGCAAGAGTGTGATCCATTAAGGTCCATGCTTAAGTATCAAATCATCTAATTAACTTCAAATTTAGGCAGCTAAGCTGGATGTGAACAGGATTTTTAGTACGTATATAGAGCATGAGCATTAGCATGTACATATAGTTGTATAAATACAAATTAACGTGTACGGTGCGCGCGCGGAGGTATGTACCGTGGGCGTGTCGCACTTCACCCGGACGGAAACCCTAGCCTTCTTGGCCTGCTGCTGCAGCACCTCGTCTTCGGCCCCGTCGCCGGCGCCGCCGCTCGAGCTCTTGCACGCCTTGCTCGGCGGGCACGCGCCGGCCCGGCCGGCGTCGGCCGCGGCGTCGCTGCTTTCGGAGCTCAGGTTCAGCACAGCCGCCGACGGGAGGCCGGACTGCTTGACGTCGTCGGACTTCGACGGCCGGCCGCCGCCGCTCGTGCAGATCAGCCCGAGGGACAGCTGCTGTCCCTCATGGCCGACCTCCGTGCCGGACGACGCCGACGCCGACCTCTTGTGGCCCTTCCCGCCGCCCCCGCCGTTGGGCCTCGAGCCGAGGCTGAGGGAGACGAGGTCGTCGGCGCCGTCGCCGTCGCCGGCGGCGGGAGGAGGAGGCACGTCGGTCGCCGGCGCGGGGAGCTTGTCGTCGGGCGCTTGGTCCTTGACCTTGACGACGTCGAGGAAGTGCATCTGCAGCGACTTGTAGTCCCTTACGATGTGGGAGAGCAGCGTCTTGAGGCGCTCGTTCTCCTCCCTCACCTCTCCCATCTCCACCTTGGTCGCTTCCAACTTCTCGTCCTGCAATTAAGCCCACGCAAAGAATTAGAATTAGATGGTACTATTTATGATGCTGATCCATGCTCAAGATTCTATCTTTCCTTCTAATTTTAATTAAACTGTGGTAAATATCATGCTGGTCTAAATTCAAAATTCGATCCTTTTCTTCTACTTTTAATTAAACTGTGCAAATTTGATAATCATAATTTTTTAAGGCGACTGGGCACGCGCGCGCCGGGCCCACCCGTCGGCGGCCACGGCGGCGAGCCCAGTCGCCTGGGTTTAAGCAAAACCGATTTTTTTTTCAGTGGGTAGTAGATGACGATTATGAATTCATGATCATCAGTAGACAGTAGGGACTAGGGAGTATGTAGTTACCTTCCTGATGATTGGATCCCTCTGCGTCGATGGGAAGCTTTCAAAGACTATGGGAGGGGCGCCTCCAATCTGCAGCCAAGCAATTAAGCCAGGATCATCTCTCTGAACTCTCAAGAACATATATTAATCAAGCTTTGACGGGCTAGCTGATCTCTAAATCTCAATTCCTTAATCAATCACAGTCCATGGCTACTGATCAAGAACAAGAACATTAAGAACAAGAACAAGAACAGGTCGTGCACTCGTGCATACCACAGTCTTCTCCGCCTTGCCGACGTCGGCGGCCTTCTTCTCCTCCTTCACCGGCGGCGGCCTCTCCACGGCGACCTCCATTCAATACGGCGGCGATTGATCAAGCTCAACCAAAGCCCAGATCAAGCTAGATATATATCAAAGCCTAACGAAGTAGCAGCTTGCGCTTTCAGCAAAGCAATGCCTTGTCCTTGCGGCACCTCGACTCCTTATATATAAAGAAGGAAGCAGAGACGAAGCCTGCAGTTTCTGACTCGCCTCGATTAATCTAAGCAAAACCCCAATCCCAGTTCGCCTAGCCTAGCTTATCACGCCTCGACCGATCGGCGTTGCTCGGTCCACACCAGCGTATCGAGATTGTCAACGCGGCGAGCTAGCCCAGCTCAGCTGTGCGCGTCAGCAGGGCGCCGAATATTCTACCACACCACGGGTCGCCGTCGCCCCGGTCGCCGCCGCCGCCGTCATCGATCGTGGCCGTCGCCGCCGGCGACGACGACGTTACCGCCACAGCGTGCGTGCGGTGCGTCCATAACGTCGCCGCCGGCGATCGATCCGGCCGTGCATTGCGCTTGCGCGTGCTCATGTTCGCCGGCGATCTGAGCTAGTAGATCGACGTGTGTACGCATGCCGCGTAATAAGCGTCGAGCGCATTTCCTTGATCACGCCGTGCAGTTGACTTTCTGCAGGAGCTAGCGATCGACTGAACCGTCCAGCACGCAGGAGCTCGGCCGGATTCGGTGCGACTTGTGAGCTCTGGAAAAATCGATCGAACACATGGGGTTTCGGGTTTCACGGGCCGATGGATGGATGGATGCACGCGCTGACGTCGAGTCGCCGGCCGATCTGTGCTCGGAATTTATAGCCGGTCAACCGCAGCGAAGATTGTGGAGTGCATTGTACGTCTCGGTATATCCGTCGTGAAAAGTAATTAATGGCGTGCAAAACAATTCATTCACCACATTAATTTACCTTATTACTAGCTTATGCCTTTTACCATTCTCCCCTGTGCCCGGAGATACTAGTCGATCAGGTAGGAGCGATTCTTTGCTGTGTTTGAATCGACGTCGACCGAGTTCAAGAGCTGAGACTGCTTCAAGAAATTACAACGCTTGGTTTAACTGTATTGCAGTTCTTTACTGTGTCTAGCAACATGAACGGATGAGATTATATTTCCAATTTTCCAGATAAAGACCACACAACAAAGTGTTGGAGCTTGGACGCAAAACTAAAGAGACCAATGTCACATCACCCATGTTCGGATGGCCAAATAGAAAAAAAAAATCACTTAAAATCTTCCTAATTTTTTGTTGTCCTCAGCAACAATAACGTAGCATGCCATGCCAGATGAGCTCTGTTCTTGAGCTTGTAACTTGTAAATTCAGCTTCGTAATCTATTGAAATGGCCAAACCATTTTTTCGAAAAAAACAACCTAAACAGTGAAAATTAGTGGTACATCATTAAGAATTTTTTTGCAGGGAAACGCCCACCCTAGCCCCATTGAAGCTCTGCCCTTGACACAACGGGAGTGAAGAGTTCGGTGGCTAGATTTTACAGGATGCCATTGGCCATCTAAAGTCGTGTCATGTGGCTTGTACATGTCGTTGAGAGGGTCCATGTATGACATGTATTCAAGCTTGTGGGTTCTGATGATCAAGGATTGTAGAAGGTGATATATCGAAAGTTGTGGAAATCACAGGGTTGTCACAAATGGATGTACGTCGTGAGTCGAGGTAGGATGGCATGGTCCTACATAAAAGGACATGAGAGCACCAAAGGTACTGCGACGACCCCATATCGGCAATGTAGTGATGTGTGTACATCCAATGATGGGGCTCATTCAACCCCAACATGATGTGGTGGCTTCATGTGGCATGAGACTCATTTGTGGAAAACTAGAGATATATACGAGCACAATGAGTCAAGTTGGTCGATGTGGTCCTGCATGGATGGCATGAGACAGTTAGAGGTGGTGCAACCATATGGAGGTAGGACTCAATGGCACCATCGATGGCGCTTAGCTGATAATGAATGACAACTGATGCACGTTAGGGAGGCCTGGTCCAAGACAGAGATGTTAGGTTGCGCATGATGTTTCTTGTCTGACTAGGCTTATGGTGGTGTCAATGGAGTGTGGGGGCCTCTAGATTCTATGGTGAGGTGGTTAGTACCATAGGGCTGGCACCTAGTGGTACGCCCATTTCAGGTAGGTTAGAAGTGTAGCTCCATGGTGTTATCCGTGTCTTTTGGTTGAGGCCTACCACTTGGTTTGGTAAATCTTAAATATCATATTCTCCTCTTTTTATTTGAAATGACATAGTCAATGTCGATTGCATCTCTTTAAAAAAAATAAGATTGAAAAATACACCACACAGATTATATTATTATTTTTAATTAAAATGATAGAGCTCCTACTTGTTGCCATTTCTTTATAAAAACATGCCTAAGAAATACACTTCTCTTGATTAAAATTACAAGCTCCTACCCGTTGTCCCCCGCAATGCACGGGATGCAACGCATGGAGCACTGTAGAGTGGGGTGGCTGATGCACTCATGCACAGTTCGGTTCATGCGAGAGGCGATCATGTGCCGAATTAGAGGGAGCTGGAAGGCGAGGAAATAAAAAAATATTGGCATGTTGATGCCGATCGATTCCAAGGTCTAAAGTCGCATTAAATATGGCACGATGCGTTTCGATCGATCCGACCACCGGCTTCCGGTGCCCTAGCTATAGCTAGCTGGTGCCGTGAGTGTGACAGTTCGCAGCTGCGACCCAATCAGCTCCGAGAGCATGTAAAACAGTCTACCACAGTGGTGTCTAATCCATCTCTAAACAGTGTCGTATCAGCTAATTGATGACGTGTAAGAGAGAGTGTGTGCATAGATACACAAAAAATAAGAAACTTTGTGTGAGTAAATTACCTATAAAACGTGCAGTCATCTCTACCACCGTATATGCAATCTTTAGTGTTGTCTCTAGATGACATGGCAATAGTTAGAGACAACCGTTGTCTTAATTGTACATGATCTAAGTATCCGCAAGGGTAGCCCTCCTAATTGAGATTAATTATGGAATTGGAGTTCTTGGCATTGTAACTGATGGATTGATTACGTTGGCCTATTAATTTGTTGAGGTTCCAGCGAAGCCCGTTGACACTGTTACTGCACTGCAGATCGATCGGGTTGATAGCGTCCGATCGATCCGTTTTTAATCCGCGTCATGGAGAGCGTGCATGACGACCTTGCTTCATGGCACTGGCACACTGCCCCCCTAAATGGTGATTAATTTGTGATTAGCATGCCTTGAGCACGATGATCGACCAAGAAATCGGCGTTGCTCCTGTTCCCATGAGTTCCTACGAGGCTACCCCCGTTGACCGTAGCAGGAAGGAACGTACAGGGATCGAGGAGATCCCTGTATATCTTCCACTCTGTTAATATACACCACTGCAACTTCATATTTACCACTTTTCATGCTACTAATATGATAATTACCAATGTTTGGGGGGCCATATGTATAAATCTCTCTTAAAAATCGATGAAGAAGAATCGGAGCATAGGCATCCCATCCACATAGATTTGACCTCAAGTGCCTCTCCCCAAGAGGACCGAGTGTTGGGCTCAATGAATGGATCGAAGTTCTGTAGAAAAAAAAATTGAAACATGGCGCCCTTTAATCTCTCCAGTGAAATGTCGTGGATTTTAACCAAAACATCAAAAAGATTAATGAATGGTGGTTTAGTGTGGAGAAGTCTACTCCATTTTAGTTATGTGCCATCTTAACATCGGCAAGTTTAATTTTCCATGACATATGAGTGTTTAGATTGAGGAGAAGGAACAAATTGCCATGATTATTTATACTTGCAGTCGTGCCATGCAAGCGTACATATTTCTAAAAAAATGAAGCATACACAAGTTGGGATTGAAAATAGAGGAGTGGAAGAGAGGGCGAACAAGATAACCACATGGCAGTTGGGGTGATGGACTTAGTTCGAGTAAGCTGCATGATTAGTCAACGGATGCATCAAGGAAGCGTCTTTCCTACCTAATTCCTAAATATTAAGTATTTCCTAAATGAATACAGCTCAGAAACAACACACCCCAGGAAAAAAAATATATATTGGAAGAGGGATGAGTTGATGAGAAGACCTTGCTGGATGATGCATCATGTGAGGGCCAAGCATTTCAACGATCTGGTCAAAACTTTGGACCTAAAGTGGGATCGCAATTAGGATTTCCATCACATTTTTCTTAAGGAAAGACCTAACTCCTTGGCCCAAGGAAATTAAGAGAAAACAAATGTTTTCGGCTCCTGTTCCCTTTAGGTGTTTGATGCTTGTAAGGCATTGCTACGTCATCCTCCTGTGATTTTCAACGTTTTTCTCTTTATTTGTTTCACGTCGGCATTGGAAGTGCAAGCTTGAGTGATTGACAATTCTTGTGAGTTTTTCCTGCTGTCAAATTCCATGGGTAGTATTTTTCATGGATTGAAGATTTGAAGTTGCAAAGTCAGAAGGATGATCATCTTGCGAAAGTCGCCTCGTCTTGCACATGGACCAGATCAAGAGCTTGCCCTATGGGAACAATTCTAATGTAATTTTAGCCACGAAATGGATATAGAATATATTGGAGCTTCTTGCAGCCTGTGCACCAAAATACTCGAGGTCAACAATTTGTCAGAAGCCATGGAAATGTCAGATCACGGATCCGTCATACCAGGACTAAACCAGAGGATTAATGATGAACAGTATAAAGAACTCAATTGCCACAGCTCATACATACTCCCCAATTAAGACTGCCTGACAGATCTACAACAGTAACGGTAATTTTTTTCTCAGAAGGCTTTGCGGTTACTTGACCAAAATCATTTCTTGGGATCCAGGTGAAAAGGGAACCTTCAGAAGACCAAACGTGGTAAAATACATGAGTATATTTATTACGTGATTATTTAGTACTTACTATACTTCGCTTTCTGCATAGAAGCTTGAGAGTTTTGTCAGAAGATGTGACTATGACGGCTCTTGTTGTCAATGTGTAATCTTCAGAGCCATGTGTTTCTCGGAATATCATACCGCAGCTAAGTCATGTTTAAGTATGGTGTATGTTTGTTTTTTTTTTTTTGAGGGAAAAGGGCAGACGCTCTGCCATTTCATTAAGAAGGAAGAGATATATACAAGATACAACGGTGCAAAAACACCAGGGAGACTACTCCATACTAGCTAGGCGGACCGAGAGGCCCCAGCTACGAATGTCATCCCTAACAAGGGAGACCACCTCAGAGAACGGCAGAAACGCCCCTTCGAAGATACGACGGTTCCGCTCCTTCCAGATGTTCCAGACAGTAGCAATCACCAGTCCGCCAAATGCCTTCCTATCAGAGTTGGAGAGCCCATTGTGTTTAACAAGCCACCAGAAGGAAGCGAAACGGGTTGCTAACACTTGAACCCAAACAAAGTTGGAGTACGAACACGTCGAGAAGAGGTGAACTGTCGTTTCCAAACCAGTCTGGCACATACTACAGACGGGGTTGTGAGGCCAACCCTTCTTGGCTAAAACTTCGGCAGTATTGATTCTACCATGGCCAAGAGTCCAGGCGAAGAAGCGACACTTATTCTGAGCTTCAGCCTTCCAGATGAGCTTGTGAAATTCCCACGGAATGGCTCCGGCAAACTGAAGTCTGTAAGCAGAACGCGCCGTGTAAGAGAGATGGGAGGTAGCCGTCCAACTAATTTCATCTTTAGAACCCATGGGTGCGAGATCCACCTGCTGTACTAACGACCATAGCCTCAGGAAATCCTGCATCTGGCTTTGGGTCTGAATGTGACCAATAGTGGAGATCCAGGAATCATTGCGCAGCTGGCACACAACAGTCCGGTTTTTACGCTTTGCAATAGCAAAAAGGTTTGGGGCAATAAAGCGAGGGGCCATCCCCTGAAGCCAGTTGTCGTTCCAGAAACTCACGGTAGTTCCATCCTTGACCTCCACCCTAGTCGCAGCACGAAACAAGCTGATGTCAGTCTCGTCACAAGGAATAGGGCCTCCAACCTGCACCTTATCCGAAGTTTTTCCATTCTGCCAAAGCCAACGAGACGAAGCGCACGACTAAACCTCTCGAGGTCAACCACACCAAGACCACCAAGCTCTTTGGGGCGGCAAATCGTGTGCCAGCTTACCAGAGCTTGCCCAGAACTGCTAGAGTCATCGCCCCGCCACAGGAAAGAACGCCTAGCTCTGTCAATCTTCTTTAACGCCCATTTTGGGATTGGCAGAATCGTCATGAAGTAAGTTGGCATTGCCGAAAGCACCGCGTTGATTAACGTTAGGCGACCAGCCTTGGAAAGGAGCTTGCCTTTCCACCCAGAAAGTCTGGTGCGGACTTTATCCACCAGCTTCAGGAAGTGAGGTCGGCCAAGCTTCCTGAGGTGCAAAGGGAGGCCAAGGTACGTGCAAGGAAATTCAGCCAGCTGGCCCGAGAACACCTCCAAAAGGTTATTTAGGTCCAAGTTTGAGCAGTTTATTGGGAAGAGTTCACATTTGTTAACGTTGATGCAGAGGCCGGAGCAGTGACCGAAGATCGACAGGATTCTAGCCACCAAGCGTAGTTCCGGGACTGTGGGGTTGATGAACATTGCAGCATCATCGGCGAAAAGAGAGATTCTGAGGCTAAGATGTCTGCAATTGATTGGCACTAGAATCCCTCTTTGCACAGCTAAGCTGAGGATGCGATGAATGGGGTCCATAGCCAGAATAAAAAGCATAGGGGAGATAGGATCACCTTGTCTCACCCCCTTCGCATGGTGAATTGGGTCACCTGGGATTCCATTTAACATGACTGAGGAGGTTGAGGTTCCTAACAGGGTGGCAATCCAATTGCGCCAGCGCAAACCGAAGCCAAGGACCTCAAGAACCTCCATCAAATGCCCCCAGTGGACCGAGTCAAAGGCCTTAGCGAAGTTCAGCTTCAGAAAGATGGCGGGCGTCTTTCTTGCTTTGAGATCTCTTATGATGTTCTGGACATAAAGAAAATTGTCATGAATGGATCTTGATTTTATGAAAGCGCTTTGACTGGCCGAGACTAAACCATTCAACTTGGGAGCTAGGCGGTTGGCGAGTACTTTGGAGATAATTTTGCTTAGGCTATGGATCAGACTAATGGGTCTGTAGTCAGTAAGGCTCCGGCATTCCTTCTTTTTGGGGAGCAAGACTATATTTGCCGAGTTTAGCAAGTTGAAGGAATCGACCCCATATTGTAGAAATGGCTGACCACGTCAAGAATGTCCGGCTTAATGAGATCCCAGCACTTTTTAAAGAAAAGGCCAGAGAACCCGTCTGGGCCTGGGGCCTTTCCTGAAGGCATCGAAAAAACCACATCTTTGATTTCCTTTTCCTCGAAAGGGACCTCCAGATCCGAAAGGTCCGTGGGGAGATATCCAAGCCGGTCCCAAGCAAGAGATGCTAGGCGTGGGTGATGGGACCCTAAGTGATTTTGGAAGAAGCTATTGCATTCATCAGCTTTGTCTTCATGAGAGGAGACCACCCCGGCCTCTGAGACAAGAGAGTGAATATGATTTTTGCGCCTTCTGTTGTTGGCCCTGATGTGGAAAAATTTGGTGTTCACGTCGCCAGCTCTGATCCAGAGCATCCGTGCTCTCTGCCTAGCCTGAGCCCTAGCCATGGCGGTAAGTCCAAGGCAGCGGGCCTTTAGAAGCTGACGGAGGGTAGCTTCTTCAGCCGAGAGGCTTCGAGACTCCATAGCGCAGTCAAAGAGAAGGATGAGCTCAGTCACAATTGCCAGCTGCAGCTTGATGTCCCCTACACAATCTTTGGCCCAACGAGTCAAGGCTTTAGCAGTCCTGGATAATTTAATGTGAAGCCGTCTAAAGGGGTTTGTTGAGGCAACCACACCCGACCAAGCGCCAGTGACCACCTCCTGAAAGCCCTCCATATTGCACCAGAAGTTTTCGAATTTGAAGCAATGGGCCCTTCTACGCTCAGTTATTTCAGACAAAAGCAAGGGAGTATGATCAGAGATAAGGGTGGGCATGGTTTGGAGCGTCAACCAAGGGAAGGCAGAATCCCAGTTAGTATTGCAAAAGGCCCGGTCGATTCTGGTAAGAGTCGGACAGCGCCGCTCATTGCTCCAAGTGAAACGCCTTCCTGTGAGCGGGAGTTCCTTAAGCTCAAGCTGGTTTATAGTCGCTCGGAAGGCATTCATTAGGGAGTGGTTGAGATTATTGTTGCTCTTGTCAGACGCTTGGTAAATAAGGTTGAAATCCCCAAGAATTAGCCAACTTTGATCAGGGTCTACCGGCCTGTGGTTGATCAGGTCGTTTAGGAATAAAAACTTGTCCACGACAGATTGAGGGCCGTAGACCGCAGTGAGCTTCCAAGAGTGACCCCCGTCCATAGGGTCCACGTGGGCAGAGAGGCAATGGTCGGTGACGGTGATGGAGCTTAGCCGAAAGTAATCTTCATGCACCAGGATCATGATGCCACCACGTGTCCCATCCGCAGGCTTGAAAGCGTGGTTTCCATTAAAATGATGCCCGGCACATTGAGTAATTAGATTGGAGTCTACGTTTGAGATCTTGGTTTCTTGTATACACACAATCTTTGCTGCCGTGGAGTGGATCAGATTACGCAGCACGCTTCTACGAGCCAAAGACCCCAAACCACGAACATTCCAGTTTAACAAGCGGAGATTTTCACACATTGGCACAAAGGCAGTCAACGGAGAAATGCGCATAACACAGGAGAGTGACGCAGAATGCAGGTTGAGACCATACTAAAAGAGTAGCACCAAGCCGGCCTACAAAACGCAGGGACCATAATCTCCCTGTGCAAAAATAGACATCACAGTTTTGGGGCACAGACGACACAAACGACAAAGTCTGGGTTAGCCTAAGCCGGGCTTGATGGTTGGCGGCCACATCTGGCGGCAATGGGGTGGAGGAGAGGTTGTCCAAAAGCGAGATTTGTCGGTGCTGCCGCCGACGCGTCCGTCGTGCGTTGCGGACGCCAAAAAGAGCCATTACACGCAGTAACGGCTGGGGGGAGCCTTGTGGCTCCTTAATCATTTGCGGCTGTTAGCATCTGTGGGCGACGATCCTTGCCGTGAGCAGAGTGCAGATCGCCAAGGATGAGAGCGCCTGAACTGCGGAGGAATCCAGAGGTAAGCTAAAAAGGTCTTTCAGAGCCACCTTCTCCTCCATTGGCTTCACTTTGGGTTGCAGCCACGGCTGAAGGCGCTGGACGATGAGATGTCGCGCCTTAGACTCCGCCGCAGCTTGACGCCGCTTTGTCATGAGCCTAGCACTTCGTCGTGGTGGCATGATGCGCGGCTTGGTGCGTTGCCGCTGGTAGACCTGCAAGATTGGCGGGCGAGGAACGGTGGCGATTTCATTCAAAAGGCGGACGGTGGCCGGGCAATCGTCAATGCAGTGAGTGAGCACGGGTGGAACTTGCAAGTCTTGAGGCTGAGGGACGGAGTCAGCTGCGGAATCCATCGTGGCCGTGCCTGGAGAGGCCAAGGGAGCTGGTTCCGTATCGCCCTGCTGAACGGAGAGGCCCTCGACCGTCGCGTCGGAAATGCACGAGGCGCCGTTCATGACGGTGGTGGAAGCAGACACCTGCAACACAACAGGAACCTGGACATTGGTGTCAAACGGTGCCTGAGCAGCGTCCGGCAGAGCACCGGTCTGGATGGCCGGTAAGGCCTGAAGGCTCGGCTCCGTCGCTGCTTCAGAAGGCGGAAGGCGACGAGGCCGCCAGAGCAGGGGGACGAGCCAAGGTCCTCCAGACCCTTGCCGTGACGAGGGGAGGTGTGAGCCGGCGACGACGCCCGCTGTGAGTGCCTCCGTCCTGACTGCCTCCCCGCCTCGCAGCCTTGGCCAACCCACCAAATGCTGACACCGAACGGCGAAAAGCTGCCCCGAGGCTGCGGGTCATGGAGCGGCCACGACGACGCGGTGCTCTAGAATCACCGTCGCTATCCGAGTCATCCCTGCGTCGGTGAGAATGGTTAGAATTAAAAGAGGCGACCTCCTCACCGTCGACAAGGCCAAGGCGCCAACGAGGCTTGTGACGGATGATAGTTCCTATGGGATGGGAGTGCTCTTCAATGGTGTCGAGGTGCACCAAGACCTTGAACGTGGTCGCCTCCTTTGCCGGCAAAACCCCCCTCGAAGACGGGCTGGCTACCGTAGACAAGTAGTGCACCTTGGGGATGCCCTCAGGGCGGTCAGTCCAGGCCCAGACGTTGAGGGTGGCAGTAATCTCCCGCCGGGCAGAGGAATCCTCGACGCACTGGACGGCGCAGCAGCCACCCAGAATGCCTTCAGCCACCTTGTCCGTCCACGCGAACAGCGGAACGTTTTCAAGGCAGAGGCGGACCCTGAAACGGAACGGCTTCGGGTCTTCGGCGACGTGCGGCTGCCACGGCCTGAGCTCCAGCGCCGCCTCACCAAAGGCCGCACGGCCCCTCGCGAGCGCCGCGTCACGGCCCTCTCTGGAGGAGAACCGGACAAGGAAGTCCTCAGGGCAGTGGCGGGTGAGAGACACCGTACATCGCTTCCCCGACGATCGACCAAAGCCGTGCGCGCATCGTTGATGACGCTGTCGGGTCGAGACGTCGCCTGGTCCGCAGGTTGGCAACGATGCATCTCGTTTGGAGAATGGAGAGGTCGAACGCCATGACCTCGCGGTCGCCGCGGCACCGGAGGCACGACGCGGCCGCTCGAGGAGCGCTTCAAGGATCCTAGACGGCGCTTGCTGCCGCCCTCTTCTGTGCGCAGTCCCTCGACGAGCCGCCATCCAGGAGGAAGCTAGAAGGCTAGGAGAGTTTCGTGGTGAAGAGGCGGAGGTGTGTCTGCAATGGCGAGCAAAGTGACCGCTGCGCCCGCAGGCCCTGCACCTCACCGGGTCTCTGCACGCGGCAATGAGATGATCTGAGGCAAAGCACTTGTAGCACCTTCTCTTCGAGCCGGAGTAAATGGGGGGCCGGTAACTGTCAATGCCACTTGAAGGCTTGGCCACGTTAATGCTTCGATGGGGCGGGTCGAGCAGAACGGCCGCGTAGGAGCGGCGCCTGGAGGGCAGCAAATGCTCTGCAGCAGCTGGCCCTGTCTTCGCTTCGGGCAGAGGACAAGCAGTCTCCAGTGGCATGGAGAAGTTGACAATCCTCCGGTAAGGACGATTTGCAGTCGCATCGTTCGGATTGCAGCGCCGCGCTTCGAGTCCGGATCCGTCAACAGGAGTAAAGGAGGCTGCAGCAAATCTTGAGGAAGATTTCAAGCAGGATCGGAGAGGTGAGCTTCGCGGTCCTCCAGTTGGGGAGCTGGTGCGGGGTGGAGGAGAGGGGTTGCGGGAGCTAGACGGCATCACTGACAAGGCGGGGACAAGGGAGCGAGGGAGGAAGGGATCTGACCTCAGCGGGGCCAGAGTGCCGCCCGCCGCCGGCGGCGGCGGCGGGGGAACCCTAATCGCCACGCGAGTCGCCCTTCGGGACGGAGGTCAGAGAAAGCCGAGTCAGACCAATCATTGAGGACAGACTTAGTGCTTCTTTTTTTAACAAAATCAGCAATAGTCCATACATCTAAATGCAAATGTCTTCTTTTTTTAACAAAGGGCAGGGATGCTGCCATTCCATCATGAAGAAAGGGAACAAAATATAATATTTACAGCTGTATAGGGAAGGAAGGGTAGGCTCTAGTAACTACTCGCGAGGTAGACCACCTGAGCAGCCCCACGAAAGGATATCTTCTCGAATCTTAACTACTAAAAGATGGACATGCACCCAAGCATGCTGAAGATGCATCTGTTGCCCTCCTTTAAAATATTCCACACGGTGTAGATGATCAGCCCGTTGAACTCATGCCTAGTTACTTCTGGCAAGGGTTCTGCCTAGTAGAGCCACCAAGTCCTAAAATAGAGCTGGCCCGGAGATGTGATGAAACTAAACACGGGGTATTTAAGGTGACGAATCAAGCAAACCTAGTGGGATTGTTCATCATGAATGCCCCAGATAGATGCTTGTGGGTAGCGATCTCAAAGAGACTAGGCACAGTTGGTGATGGGGTGACCCTTGAACCCATTTGTCTTGCTAGTCTAAATGCAATGTCAAAAATCAAAATCTCTCACTCTAATCCCCTTTGTTAATATCTACAAAAAAATTGAGCCCCCGCGTCGTCCTCCAGGGCTGCTCGGGCGGCGACCCAACCGCCCCCTCGCCGGAGCCCCTTGCCGGAGTCCCAGCGGGCCGCCGCAGCCGGTGGCTGCTCAAGGTGGCGGTGCCCCCCCCTCCTGCCCCCTCCCCCTCCCTCCTCCCTCCTCCCTTCCTCCTGTTCGTGCGGCGACGGCTTGCCGGCGGTTGCTCCGACCGGGGCCAGCGGCGCGGTTGCCGGATCTGGTGGAGTGGTGGCCGGATCCGTGTCTTGGGGTCGCGCGTTCTCGACGGCAGCGGCACCGCGGAGGTCTCTCTCGGCGGGCTGCCGGATCAGCCGAGGCGGCGGCGCCGCGGCGCGCGGAGTTGGCTTGTGGCCGGCGGCTCGGCGAGCCGACGCGAGACGACACAGTACGGGCGCTTCGTCGGCGGTGGCGTCTTCGCCTCGTCGGCGTCTCTCCTCGTCGCCTCGAGGTCCGGCCAGGGTCGGCGGTTCTGCCTCTTCGTCGTTGGCGGCGGGCTACGCGCTGGGTTCTGGCTGCCGGGTTCCGGGACGGCGTCGGGATGTGGCCGTCGCTGCTCCTGTTGGCAGCAAGCTACGCGCAGGTGGTCTGTCTGGAGGCCCATGCCGCTCGCCAGCCAGATCTGGCGGTGTTCCTTCGGGATCTGGTAGCGGCTGCTGGGGCCTGGGCCGGCGACGCTTTGTCGGCAGTGGGTCGCCTGTTTCGCCGTCTGCCGGTCTTCCTCCAGGTCTCCGTCCCCTCCCTTCCTCCTGCCTGGTTCTCCTCGGCGACAGCCTTCCGCTGCCCCTGCTGCTCCCTTCTCCTGGCGAGTTGCAGCTCGGGCCGTGTGCCCCCTCTCCTCCTCCCCCTCTGAGGTGAGGCGGTCCGGTTGGGGGCGCCCCTTTCTCCTCCTCGTCGCTCTCTTCCGGCCCTCCCCTTGCCGGTGCAATGGCGTCCGGCTCAGCCAGCCCCCCCTCACCTCTCCCCTCTTTGCTGGAGAGGCTGCGGTCGGGATCGGTCTCCTCGCGGCAGCTGATGGGTGTCCAGCTTGCGCGGGGGAGGCGGCTCCCTGGCGTTGATGGCTCGGCCGGTTTGCGGGCTAGGGGCGTGGGCCCTTCGACGGTGTTGGTGTTGTCGTAGGAGCTCAGCGTTCGGCTTCCTTGGTCGGGCGTTCGTGGAGGGGGGTGGCTTCGGTGGCGTGGCTGTGGTGGCGTGGCGCGGTGGCTGCGCTCATCGGTTCTAGCTTCGTCCTCCACCAAGGCTTCAGGGCAGTTGCGACAGGTGAAAACCCTGCCTAAGTTTCCGCTTGGGCCGGCGATGGCGACGTCTCGGCGCCGTTTTCCTTCTTGAAGGCATCGTCGTGGTGCTCGTTCTGCCCATGAAGTTCCCGAGCGAAAACTCCTCTGCGACGGCGTCGTTTTGCGTCGCTCCCTTGTTGAAGGCGTCGCCTCTGGTCTTGGTGGTTGGCTGCTAGTGTTTTCTCCGCCGCGTTTGTGTCTCCGGCGGCCTCAGACCTTGTCGTTGTAGTCGACACCCTCAGGCGTGGTGGTTGCTTGGCCATAGCTTTGGCCGGGCTTTCTTCCCTCCCCCCTTTCTCTCTTGTAAATTGTTTTTTCTCTCCTACTTAATGAAATGGCAGAGCTCCTGCCCGTTATCTCAAAAAAAAAAAATCGAAATCTGAACACATGTGCATCAAGCTATTGAACAGCCCTTCATGACACCAAAATAACCTTATTGAAACAGAAGGTTTTATCGTTATTAGAAACTTTTGTGGTGTGTGAAATGACAGCACATCATGAAGTCAATTTGGAAAACAAGAAGGACCAGCATAGTCAAGCTTGGATCACTTTGTTTTAGTTAACCTAACGAGTAACGACACAACTTGGCAATTCATTGTCAGACTAAATAGCATGCATGCAAAGGACAAACCTGTGGATGCACCACGCAATCAAGCTAGGTTACCTGCTAATGCTAGTTAAATTGATAGCAATGGTGCATCGTGTCGTGGCTAATATCATACAGTGGGATGGCTGTAATTAACTGAGTTGTTAGCAAATTGGTTAGGAGATGATGCTGATAGTAGCTTACTTGCTATTCATTATACAACTACTGTACATGAATGCAGACAATTGTTTGACCTAGTTGTTGATATATTAAAACGAAACAAAAGGACTACGTAAAACGCATTATTTTTTCCTCGAAAAGATTCAAACAAACAAAGTATAAATTGTGGATTGTTAATAGCTCAGTATGCAGATGAAATATCAGCATCTATTGATTTTTTTTTCTTTTTTTAAAAAGAAAGTGTAGACTTCTGTTGACTTTTCTGGATCAGTGCCTGGATTTTCTCGAGGAATATTTCAGAAGAGTAGCTATCAAGAATTTTTATGAAAATAACAATCGTGTTAATATGTTAGGTAAAACAATGACAGTATAACAGACACATGCAAAAGTAATTAAGCTCACAATTCTGAATAACTGCTGTTTCTCTTGGTCGACGAAATTGTTAACGAAATCTCATCGGGTTTTTTTTTATCAACGAAATTATCTTTGTTCGACGAAAAGAACGTCATTTTGCTTTGCCGTAGGCGGTAGGCGCACTAAGAGCCTGTTTGGATCTCATGTGCTAGAGCAAACTGACTAGATTCTAGTCACTTTAGGGCTAGAAAACCAAACACAAGGACTAGAAAACGGACTAAAATCGTTTAGACTTCTAAATTTCTGGAGGAGCTAAACCGGTGCTAAACTCCCTTTCCCACCCCAACCCTGGTCCCTCCCCACGGGTATCCAACAGGGCACTTGAGTCATTTTTCGAAGAATAAAGCCTCTAGTCCTAGTTTAGTCCATGGATCCAAACAGGGGTAGCTAAACTTTTAGTCACTGGTTTAGTCAGTTTGAGTTTAGTTCCTGGGATCCAAACAGGCCCTAAAGTTATCCCAGTAGCATACTCATCTCTAGGTTCCAAATGCCAATTGCGAATTGTGTTCTCTCTTCTCATCCGGCATTGATCTCACTCCATTAATTTTTTTTCGTAGTGCCATGATACACCAGTTTTGATCCATTGTGGTTAGCTTATTTTCCTTTAATCATCGTTAGCAATAACAGCGGCAAATGAGCTTAGAGATAAGGCTGCATTAGTCAGTTTCCAGGAAATGGGCCAGCTCAAGTTGTGTCTGATTCTCAGCACAAAAGGATGACGCAAGCCATCCTTTTGTTCTCACTTAAGAGTCGTGTCAATGGTACCGTACCACAACTTAAAGTGAGGAATAGTGCTGATAAAATAAAATAAAAGAGAGAAAAACTGATAAATAGTGCTAAATTTATCCTAAATTAAGGTATGCTCTAACAATAACCTCCTGACAGGATGTG
The DNA here is from genome assembly GCA_036346415.1 of Raddia guianensis. Lineage (NCBI taxonomy): Eukaryota > Viridiplantae > Streptophyta > Magnoliopsida > Poales > Poaceae > Raddia > Raddia guianensis. The sequence goes on from CM070534.1 coordinate 36,667,555, forward strand.
ACAAAGAGTATATTTGGTAGTGCCCCACAAAAATTTTAAAGGTAGTGAACCTTTTGGGATTTTGTTTCTTGGGAGCATCAGATTAGCTAATTTGCTTTACATTTTCATAAAAGAGTATATTTTTTGCTAAAATCGAGATACCACCTTTTTATTCTTTTAGCATAACTCACAGTAGATATTGAAGTACTTCCATTAGCCGATGAAATAAGAACTGACAATTAATGCTGTAATTGTTCTTTTGTTAGGAAGAAAGTATTAAATAGGAAATAGGAACAACGCTCTGCCCATAAAAGCAATCGACAAAGAACAACTTTGGCCTCAAAAGTAATATATAAACTCTTAAAATACATATCAATAACCCACGCATCGGATGATCAAGTCTACTTGGGAAACATGGGAAAGTGACAGCTTGTCAGCATCTGAGATGGTACTGCTTAAGCAGCTATTATAGTACAAAGTAACACAGGACTTTCTCCCGCCAACCAGCTTTGTGGTTACAAATGTAACAAGACAATTGGTACAATTATTCACTATCTAATAAAAAATTTTGTATATAATAATTGCAGAAGAAAATAAGATTACCCATTCAAATGTCAACTGCTTACACTATGTAGAAGAAAACCAAAGACGATTTGGTCACACCTATGGGGTTTTTTTTACAAGGAGAAGATGATGATATGAGAGACTCACCTCTGCCCTTAGCAATTGATCAGTTCACGTCACCCCTGCATTTATAGCATGTGAACACTGCCATTGGCAACTTGGGCTGTGACATCAGTGTACTGTAGTTAAGAGACTTAAGTTGTCTCTAGTGACACTGCCTGTTTGACATTGTAACAGCATAGAATACAGAGGCGATGGTAATTAATTCAGGTCGTATTCATACTGCAGCATGACTTTAACCTAGGATATCTTCGAAGGAAAAGAACAAAAGATTTAGCTCAAAATCAGTACCATGTCTGATGGGTTTAGATAACAACCAATGGTGCAGGATGTTTAAGACTAGCAGCCATTCTCTAAGGGTTGCAGGGCAAAGTTATCGTGCTGAACTTCGACCCAAGTAAAGTAGAGTGCAGAGAGTTCTGTACAATCAATTTTTTTTAAAAAAATTGAGCTATTTTGTTTTTAAAGTTTTTTAGATGAATACATGAAAATTGCATGGATAGATTTATCGTGAGAAATACTTCAGCAACATATAATCTCATTGAATTTTATAAATAATAAATAAATTTCGATAGAAATTAGCGGTAAAAAATGCGTCGCAGAACCTGTGTCAACATGCAAAACGATAACATTTTAATTTAAGGGAGTAGCATTTTGTCTTTACCCTCTTCCATTAGATTTATTATTCGTTAGTTTCTTCTCATATATGTTGCTTCTGACATAGGAATTCAAACCTAAAATTGTATTAGGTAGACTAAATGGAAAGAACATTGCATCTTTTGGAATTGTTTGTGCTAGTTTGGTTCCAAAACCGATAACAATCGCGCTTTGAAGGAGCGAAGGGTTGTCGACGCTAATAAAGAACGACGCAAATGCGCGTCAACTGGAACATCATCCTCCAAACTTGCAGTCACAAAATACAGTGGTATTTGATCAACACCACCTTCGGCGTCCATGGTAACACAACGCCTGGTCTTCTGCTTCCTGCATGCGTGATGCATATTGCAGATACGTGCAAGCCCACTCGGCAATGATGCTCATTTGAAATAGATGGGACTAGGGGGTACATACATCTACATATCTCTCTGCTTTTAATACTCCCTCTGTTTTTTTATTTGACGTCTTTGACTTTTGAGCATGTCTTTGACCATCCATCTTATTCAAAAAATTTATTTAAGTGCCATTTATTTTGTTGTAATTTTTTTACCAATAAAGATACTTTAAGCATGACTTATTTTTTTGCATGTTTACACTAAATTTTTGAATAAGACGAATGGTCAAAGACGTGTTCAAAAGTCAAATATGTCAAACAAAAAAAACAGAGGGAGTATTTGATTAGAGAATAACAAGGTTCAAAGTTCACGCTCATTTACAAACATTTATCTTGTCTTTGCTACTGTAAGGTAGCCCAAAACTGAAAACCTAGACAAGATGCATCAGCTAATCATAGTCCTCAATCTCGCTATCCTGGTCAAAGTAGCCGTCATCTTCGTACTGTTGATCTCTCCAAAACTTAGAGAGCTCCTTACCGGGCAAAGCTGAAGGAGCCGAGGATGTCATAAAGTCTCGATAGCGTAACATGCTGACTCCTGAAGAATTCCCTGCAGTGACAATCCTACACCCGTCCACGGACATGGCTGATATTGTGCTTCTCCCTGCCGATTTAGCGGAATCACCACAGCACAATGTGTTCACCGAGTGGCCCGTCCGTGTCTCCCAGACATGGACCTGACCATCTGATGGTGATCCAGTCACTACCTTGTATGGGTCCATGTGGAGCAATGTCACAGGGCTGTCTGAATGCAGTTCTGCCACTGCTTTTGCGGTTTCTTGTGACTTGCGGATATCCCACAGAAGAACCCTGTTCACAAAATAATGATAAATAGGTCAGGTTTCATGACTGAAACCAAGGCATATAGAAAACTAACCACTGTTGTACGGATATTGCGAGCTTACTTGTCTTTTATGCTGGTACATATTAACCATTCCGAAGGCATCATCTCGCAACAAAGTATTCTATGGTTTCGAAGTCCAAAAACAGAAGCCTTCTTCATTGTCCTTAAATCAATTGCTGTCACTTCAGATCCAGTGGCAATGTAACAAAGGGATTGATGGCATTTCATTGAAACTGGTGGACCGCTTGATTTAAGATGAGTACCCCCTACACACGATGATGGGACATTTGAAGGAAGCGCCATTGTGTCCCAAACTTTAACCTGTGATGCCGCATACCAACATGAAAAGACTTGGCATGGTTTGCTAGGGAAAAAAAAGGACTTTGCATGGGCATCAAATCACTGTATGAGATGATCAATAAGTTCATAAGGTTTAAACAATCATTTTTGTTGCTGCAATTTCTCCTATGAAGTTCTTTTTCTGATGTCCCATTACCTTTGAATCTTTGGAAATGCTCACCAACAAGGATGGTTTATGCCTGGAGCAAAGGACAAGAAAAATATTAAAACTGAATGATTATTGCTGAAGAATCATGATTTGAGATACCCTGGCATGGCATGAGTAACTTTTTTTTTTAATAACGCAAGTATGTGAAATCGAGCAAAGAAAAAAGGCAGAGATAAAGAATTAAATTATAACAAAATCACCTGCTTGCTACAGTTTTGCGTCTGTTAGTGAAATATTTCACCACTTGACTATTATTACTAAATAAAAAGAATGCTGAAAAGACTAAGATTCAATTATGAAAAATACTAAGGCCCTGTTTGGAAGTGGAGTTATTTTGTATATGCAAAACCATGGTTTTCTCAAAAACCATGGTTTCTGAGACCATGAGGTGTTTGGAAGCAACTTCAAAAACTCTGTTTTGAAAACCATGGTTTTAGCAAAACCATGGTTTTTTTGGAGTTTTGTAGACTCCAATACACACCAAAGTTTTCTAACTTGTGCTAGCAAACAATGGTTTTCAAAACCATGGTTTTTCATGATCATAGCAAAACACAAACCATGGTTTTACAAAACCATGGTTTTGAAAAACTCCACTCCCAAACAGGGCCTAAGTGTATGAAGCACTGTTGGTGCCAAAGCATGGAAATTTTGCTCAAAGTGTAAAACAAATTGTAATAATACATGGGCCACTAAAATGCGTTCCAGTCTGATAAACACTGCTCTTGTAAAAGGATAAACAATTAATAGTTAAATGAGCTTCATTCAGATAGTTTGAAGGTGTGTACCAAGCAACAGATAAAAATGATAGTGCCTTTTCATGTCCATGTAATGTTGATATTAACGGGTGATTTTTTGCTCTCGTGCTCATAGACCAAAGGCGAATGGTGCAGTCTTCCCCTCCACTTGCAAGTACTTTAAACTCACCATCACCAAGCAATTTGTCAACCAGAGCAGTAACAGGTCCTGAATGACCCTTGTAACAGCGCGAGTGACCCTGCAATAAAACATTAAATCATCGGTCATTACTTTTTGCATCTAATGAAATAGAGAAGATAAATACTACCTAATTAAAAGCACATACGCAATGAAAATCACAAACACTGCCAAAAAAGATAAAATTGAAAAGCTTATGATTTGTTACATTATTAATTTAGAAGAAATTTCATATAAATTGAAGACTGTAGCATGGAAAGTAGCAAGAATTAAAAGGGAAAGCTTATGATGAAAAGACTAGACAAGAGTTGAAGAGGAAGCAAAGGCCATGCACTCATGCAGTAATCTTTCCTTTCATCAGTGCGACAGTGAAATATGGATATTACAGTTGCATCTCTAAAAGAAAGGAGAAGTTAAATAGACCCAGCTTTCAATACCTTAGATCCTTTCAGATGTGTTATTCAGATGTTAAATAACAATCATGTCATTTAAATACCTTAAGCCATCTCCATCTTAAGTGTCAATAAAGTGGTGCAATGTTTGGTAAGCAAATCAATGCACATCTTGAGGCCTGCACATTATAATGTGACGGTCTTGCAGCATGGTGGAGGTAGAAGCAGCTAAAGATGGCCACATAGAGGGCTGTCCCACACATTAGGGAGTATAGCATACACCATGTTGGAGGCTTGTGTGATGGAAGGTTCAATGTTGGCAATGAGTTAGGGGGCACAGAAGCATAGCTTTGTGTGATAGACTGGTAGTTAGGTTACCAAGGCTGGTGTAATATGAAGAGCAGACCAGGGCACTAAGTGGGTGCGTCACGGCTCCGTGGAATAGGTGTTGTCTCGCACGGACAAAAGGAGGCAGCTGCTCTCCAATCGCCTGAGCAGTACAGAGGAAGGGAAAAACCCTAATATTGCTTGCTTTATTTCTCAAACTGCTGCCTTTTTATAGCCGGGCTAAGGCTGTACAAACTATTATAGAAAACTAAGATATATTTAGTAACTAAGCCTATTTATAGTCAGGCTAAGGCTGTACAGACCACTATAGGAAACTAAGGTATATTTAAGGAACAATCAATATGCATATATAAAGAAACTAATCAGCCGACTTGGGCCTAGTTCCTTGCCGTGACGGTACAGGACTGTAGCTGGACCGGCATATGGACTTGGCCCGGTGGTGGCGGCTGAATACTACTCCAAACCGGTCATTTGTGACAGTGCTTCACAATGTCCAAGTACGGTGCTCACAGAACCCATACATAAGATTGCCCAGAACAATAAAATAATGAGAAGGAGCTTGTTCTTACTTTAATTTGACATAAAAGAGGAACTGATATTTATCTTGCACTATTTTCTTCCAAAAGCTTATATTAATATAGCCTTGTATGGTCATGCAAAATATGTAATAATGGTTAGCTTAGTTTTTTTTCTTCATTGGTCAACTGTTTTATTTGAAGTTTTTTTATTACGATCAGGTCATTCTGGGAATACCACTTTCAAACATATAAATGTTGGCCATGATCATCACTGAACAATGTGGCACAGTGGACAAGGACAGCAGCATCAACAGGATGTTGTAATGTCGAAATGAGGTACCTTCCAACAAAGACGAACCGTTCTATCTGTGCTTGAAGTGACCAATGCCTTTTCATTAGTGCAAGAATCACTTCGAAACAATGGGGTGTCGATTAGAGGGAATGATCTGCACAGTTGACCAAATATCAATTTAGAAATTTCCAGCTCTTTCAAAACTTAAAAGGGTTGATATAAGTAGCGTTTGATCATCATCAGCACAGTAGCTGTAGATACATATATGTAAATGAATAAGGTTCCTATTATACTAAAGCTGATGAAGTGAAAAAAATGGTGTTATCACTGCATAGCGACAGAAAAATATTAAGATACAAATAGGCACAGAAACTGTTGAGCAGTAATAGCTGTTTCTGTTTCTCTATCAAATGAAAATCAAGATAATAAAGCACCATAACATTGAACTATAGTATTACTGTATTATACCAAGCATACAGCAAAGTAACATGAACAGTATATTAACCTCATTGGTATCGACCAAGAAAGCAAGCCATGGGATAACTAACTACAAAGGGTATGAATCCTGGAGTACTGAATCCTCTTATACCTTTATAATCTACTAACGTGTAATTCACTCAAATATATTCTGATAATAACTCTTAGATGGTCCTAAACTCTTACTAGCTAAGCAAGCACCCATGCTACATGAGCATTGATGTGTGCGTTAGAAACAAGTAAATGCAAACACTACTTGAGATCTCCAACATCATCTTATGCACATCATTATTTCCTTGATAATCAAGAATGTATTTAAATAATTTGTTCATCATTGAAATTCGCTGCATCATATGAGGATTCAAGACACTTTCTCTACGAACCAAGTGGGAATGCTGGTGTCTATGCAGCACTGATAAAAGAATAGTGTAGTAGAAATGTACTATCTTGGTCGTTACTCTTGGAATAAAATCAAGGATTTTATTGTCAACCCTTCATCAAAGAAACTTTATACAGTTTTGTTTTATAGATACCTCATACAAGTGATCCTTGCACCATGAGACCTGTAAGTTTCCAATAATTCAACTTCTGGAAAATCAATCCTCAACCTTTTGGCTACTGGACCCTGCGTAGAAGAATTTACATTTATCATGTTGTTTTGAAAAAAAAAAATCAATACGGTGACAATCTGGCACTTAACCAAAAAAGCCAAACCTGCTCAATAAAAGACGAAGTAATTCTTGGATGTATTGTTATTTACCTGAGAGAACCAAATACAATTGCCATCCAGCATCAGATGGCTTGGTGTCGGTTCTGTGAGATTTGGATAATAAATAACCGATAAGGGATCGTAAAATTTCATTTGATGTACTTCAGAGTGCCTCCGAATGTATAGTTTTCTGAGCCCCAAAGCTCCATGAGGTACTAGCTGAAATGGCCATTGCTCTCTGAATATTTAAAGAATCATAACAGAAAAAACAAGTGAATAACTAAGCAATCATCTACATGTGCCATTTTACAAGACTAAAAATATTATGTAGTTTGAGACACTGAAACATTCAGATAATTTCTGAGGTCAAAACAGGATCAGAAGCATTCAATCAACTTGCAGAAAACTGTGAAAGCGATGCAATAGCATCAGTAAGGACAGATTAGCGCCATTTGAGTGCCAGTTGTGAAGCAGAAAAATTTGTTGCCATACACTTCTAGATTTCATGCTTTCTTAGCATAAAAAAACGCATCTTCATAGACAGGGAAAACATTTCTCTTACATGGACAGAATTACTTCATCCATTTGACGCTTGCAGCTTTGCTAACCAATAATACAGAAAAATAATGAAGTTGTGTGTCCCACTACAATCCATTCACACATAAACGACTGATATGAGTTCGCATAGCTCAAGCGATAACCAATTACAACAATGGATCTAGCAAGCACAAGCAGGATTGAAATCGATCTGAAAAATGCTAGGAGCTTCTCCCCCTTCAGTGCATCCTGAATTCCTAATCATTGCACTAACGTTCTGGTTTCCATGCTTCCTAAGCCAAGCTACCACAATATCAAATGTTCTCTGAAAAATAGCTTATATGTTCATCAATTATCCTCTCCATAAACCAAACGCGTAGATCATAGCACAAGTTCATAATTCTTCCAAGAACACCCAATCTCGCAGCAAAGCCCCATCTTTTTATTTTACCAAAAAAAGGCACCTCCACAAAACCTTCGAAATCCGTTCAACCATAGGACAGAAGCACTCGCTCGTGAACTTCGCCCCCAAAATTCACAATGCTACATCCACCAAGCTCCCAGCTTTCATCGCTGCACCGAGCTCTCGCAGAACAGCAAACCTAATCGCTCTCTAAAATTTGCTCGACCTATATAGATCACGGCTTCATAATCAGAAGAGATCGAGAGGTTGGATCAGAGGGCGGTGACCTGAAGAGGCGGTACCAGACGGCGTCGCAGTAGGCGGCGGCGCGCAGGGGCCGGCAGACCATGGCGAGGGTGGCGACGTCGCGGGGGCGGAGGTAGCGGGCGCAGTGGGCCAGCACGTCGCCATCGAGGTCGACGAGCGTCCGCCCCGTCGACGCTGACATCGCCGGAGAGGTGAGAACAGAAACCCTACGCCGTCCAGTCGTCTCGTCCACCGTCGTCAATCCGGGACCGAACAGGGTAGCCGCCTGTTTCTTTGAGGGTAAAATTGCCAAAATACCATTATGAAATCTTCACCTTGCCAAAATACCACTCATGTGTGTGTGACATGTAGGGCCCAATATGTGTATGACATATGGGGACAGTGGTATTTTGGCAATGTGAATTCTTCTATAATGGTATTTGGGCAACTTTGAGCGGTAGCTGCTTGGGAAAGCTCAGATAACAGTATAAATTGGGCTTTTGGTGACTTTTGGCTTCTTTGAAGTGGGTTCCAAAAGCTGACTGTTTGTTTGAGCTTCTGACTTCTGTGTCGGGTACAGCTGTACTATTCGTTCATATGCCAAAGACACGCACCCAACATACTCACACCCCAAGCACACGCACGGACACTACTACACAAATGGCAGCAAGGCACAAAGAGTCGAGCCTCTACTAATAAAACCCGGGGTGTACCTGGCCCCAGGAAAAATCCCGGAGAAATGCGATCTTGTTAAACCACCGCTTCGAACTCAGCGGCTAGATCTGACGCTGCGTTCTAACCTACCGACCAAAGGCCGGTTTGCGAGTGACCATTTTTTTTAACAGTACAAAACGAGATCGCTCGTCTAGGGATGGCGATGGGTACGGGTTCGAGTAAATACCTGTGGATATTTACCCGACGGGCACAGATACGGTGAATAATTATACCCACGGGTACGGATATGGGTAAGTTTTCTACCCGCGGGTATTTTTTTCGTGGATATGGTTTTGACATATCCATATCTGTTACCCATTATCCGCCAACCTGACAAGGTATAATTTCCCTAAGACCCGTTACCCGTTGTTGAATTAATGATGAAATGGTGCTAGATGTTGTTGGAATGATGTTGAAATCATGCTAAGATATCCTTCTACTATTGTTGTTCTTTTGGTACAAATATGTTGGAATTTACGATGTTGTTTTTTCTTATTTTTGGTTGAAATATTTGTTGGTGATTTGTGAGCGGCCCATCCCGAGGTGGGCCTTGGACCAATTCCATACCGGCCAGCTGCGCGTATGGGAGGACTAAAAAGGCCGCCCTTGGCCGTATCAAAGGAAACGTCTAGCCCGCCGGGGTCACCCCCGGGCTTGACCAGGTCAACCGTGCCTCCCTAGGTCCTGACCAGGAGCGCGGCGCACTCCTCGGGCTATCCTTAGCCCGGAGGAGGGGCCCACGGACAGTCTGTCTGTCCCTAGGCAGGTGGCGACAACTGTCATGTTCCACCATACTTTCTCCGGCCTTGACCGGAAAGAACCGTACCTCCCTAGGGATCCGCAGCCCGAGGAGAGACACGCGGACAGCTCATCTTGTCGTTTACTCTCTTGGGCAGATGGCAACAGCTGCCACGCTACGCGACGCCCCCAACGGGTGGCGCGGAGCTGGCTCGGTCCAATCAATGCTATATTGGAAATAAAGGGAAAGTGCTTTCTCCCGGGCGCTCTTCTCCCCATATGGGCACTCCTGCATTTAACACGTGTCCAAGAGACCAAGACTAACTGCACCGACTTCTCTTTGCAGCCCACGCATGTGATCGGAGCCCTGAATGAGACAAGGACACCGTCACTAAAGCAGAGATAGGTGCGGGGCTCGTCGTATCAGCTCCGGGCGACCCGCCGAGCCTATAAAAGGAGAGACCTGCACAACGTGGAGGGGATCCCAAGTTGGACACTATCGAGATCTCTCCTGGACGTCTAGAATCCGAAGCTTCCTTAGCATTAGCCGTAGTTACTAGTCATCTGAGTGTCCCACACTTCCCTGTAAGCTCGGGATCGGCGCCTTCAAGCCCGGTCTCGGCGCCTGTTGACACAAAAACGAGGGTTTCTATGAACACACGTGCAGAAGCGTCGATTCAGTGATCGCGTCGCAACTCAAACCAAGCGTGCCAATTGATTTGACCTGTAAATCAATAAGGAGAAGATTGTCAGTAATATAGGCCTAATCGGCTTTTTTAATTTAGCCAGATCAGGTTATTTGTAATCGGCTTTAAACACTCCGATTACAAGATCTATCGGCTTGAAACCCGATAGAGCGAATAGATTCAAATAAGCACTTAAATATAAATCCTGTTTCTTTTTGGTATTTTTATTAATATCAGTATTAAGCTTTTAAATCGAAGTATTAGATCAAATCAGAGAAATAGATCGAATAGATTGGTCAGGCCAAGACAGTATTCAAATCCAAGACTAGATATAAACTAATAAATCGGTTTATCAGTTTAAGGCTGATTGATAACACAATACTAATCCGCAAACATCTGGACATACCAGACCCTAAACAAAGGGTACGCAAGATCGATTTAACAAGACAGTCGCATACATCAGATTCAGGGAAAAACATGCAAGACATTCGATAATCGGCATTGCAAGGTAAGCACATATTACAGATCGATTAAACCGAGACAGTGCAATATGCGAGAACATGTTAAAGATCGGTAAATCCCGAGACAATCTAACATGGTTTGCATACATGAGGTCAAGATGATGCAGCCATGCATACGGGGTACAAGGAGAGAATCGATTATCTCATCGAGATAGCTCTACCTGCGTTTGAAGCCTCTCGACGAAGTCGATCGGGTTCGGAAAAGGTTTTTTTGTGTTTTTGGTTGCAGATTGGATCTTTTTCTACGAGGCTCTAAATCTCTATTTATACTATTACAATATCGATACCGATACGAACTGTTCCTGGGCCATGCCTCCGATCGGATCGTATCTCCCCCGAAGTCTTGTCTTCATCGGCTTCTTCGTCATGTACTCTTTCCTTCATCAACAAGGCCCAAATCCGATTCAAATTTCAAAGATATTTCAACATATTCGGCCCTTTTCTGAATATCCGATTTTCTGCCAAATTTGGGTGTCAACATATGCCCCTAAGTTTAGTAATGAGCTCTCTCATTAGCTAAACTTTCAAGTGGAAATCGGATTTACCATACGTTTTCATTTCGCAATGCTTCACTTTCGGCCCATTTGGAGAGCACACGTCAGCCCAACAGACAATATGGGCCGCAACAGAAACGCCGAAAAGCGCGGTAAAACCCTAATTTTTACCACAGCTATAAATAGTCACCCATTCGCCGTCATTTTCACACTCTCCTACTCGCGCATGTCTCTCAGATCGGAATTCTCAGTATTCTCAGCAGTCAGCGCGCAGCCAACTCTTCAACTTTTCATCGGCATCATGTCTCAGGTACTGATTCAATGCTCAGATTCCGAAGCTTTGTATTCTTTAGGGCCAGTAGGAGATCGGGATCCATCAGATTTCATATTCCATTCCGTAGGCAGACTCCCCTTATTTGCCGATAAGTTTAGTGTCAACAGTTGGAAATGGGCATTTAGGTCTTGGCCTAGCCCGATTAAAGGATATAAGGACTGGCTGATTCGGGTTCATAGCCAAAAACAAGAGCAATGGGACGAATTAGGGATTACCGATGCAATCCTTCTTTCCTTATTTCCGCCACCAGCAGATTTAACTGCTTATGGCGATGTCGGCCTATTTCTGGTGTGACACCGCAAATGCCTTTCTCTTCCCAACTGGACCCATTAGCCCTACACTTCTAGATGTAGCGATGCTAACCGGCCTAAGTCCCGATGGCGAAATGCTATCGGCTTTTGATCTGCCTGCCACGCTGAAGCTGGTTCCCGAGAAGAACTTCGGCTAGCAACGATACATTAGTACTCATCAGAAAACTGGCCCTGTAGAAGTTGAAGAACATATTGCTTTCCTAAACATGTGGCTGGATCGGTTTTTCTTACAGGGGCAATCTCGAGCCCTAGTAAGGTTTACCAAGGTGTAGTGAAGCACGGCATCCGCCAAAATTAGCAATCAAAATACCGCCGAACCGCCACCAAATGATGCATGAGATTAGGAAGGTCTCGCCAAAGAAAGCCGATTACTCGATTCGGTAATCTAGGCGGGCCCTTTTGGTTCATTGGAATGTTCCTAAAGCTCCAGATATACAACTCCCTAAGAGAACTAGACTTTAGCTTGGAATTTCTAAATGAACAAAAATCCGATAGCAAGGAGCGTCCGTGCAGATCTTATGGAGAGATGATCTCAGTCAATTGCAACCGCAAACGTCTCAACCCATATGACCTTTCCCATCAGATGGCACTTTACACAATGTCTCGAATCGAATATGGCGCGTAATACTCAATCCATATACCGATTTGGATGATATCCGATCCCTCATTTTTCCGATTCTCCAAGACACTCTGTATGGGCCTTATTAGCTTTTAAAGAATTCATCTCTCCGAGTATTTTCTTCGCTATCCTGAGCACCAGAACTCATCTCAAGAAACCCTCCTATGAATTCTACCACCCGTTGTGGTGGTCGACGGCAATTAAATCTCGGCAGAAATCCCGATCTCTTCATATATCGCCAACCTAATGCCGAGAGGATTTAAACTCCCAATCAGCTTATGGCATTCTGTCTGCTGCCCACCTGGATTTCGAAATGCCATCGGAATTTATCATGTGGGCAAATACTTCATCAGCGTTCAATAACTGGTGGGAAGTTATCGCCAGGACATATACGCTACCAAAGGCGGGCCGCAACCTTAATCGAACACATCATCGGGTCGAAGAAACTTGCGGACCCAATTGGCCAAAGATTGCTGGTATAGTTGAACCCCATCGAATCGGAAACAAGTAATAGTGATGTTCAAGCTCTTCCGATTCGATGACAACAATGATGAGAAAGAAGAAAATTCTTCCGAGTCAGGGCCTTCTTCTTCAGATTCAGACACTGAAAGAACAGAATCCCAAAACCATGCATCTTCTTCTAACCGCGAGGTCATTAACTTGCATGCGTTTAGTAACCTGCAATACTTTTATTTTTCGGATTACTAACCTGACATCTTTCTTTCAGAGCGGGGATAAGCGCCCAATGGCCAAGCTCATTGGAGATGCAATTGCCACTCCATTCAAGCTACGAAATTGCAGACGGCTTTAGCCGAGTTCCTCTCAGCCGAAGAAAAGAGGTACGATCGGCATTCATATAAAATTCTGAATTACCGGATCGCTCAGTGACCTTCTTCAACAGGAAAACCCACAGGCGAACCTGGCCTGAGGAAAAAAGTGTCCGTCAAGAGACCAAAATCTCAAAAGGTGCGTACACCTGATACCACCGAATCGGTATGTGACACAGTAAGCACTTGATCTTTTTCAAACTTTAACTACATTCAATCGGTTTTTTCGCTCATCGGAATCTGTACTCTAGGATACTTCTCCCGTCCAGAAAAAGAAGGACGCAATTCCTGCTCCCCCTCCGGCCTCACAAACACCACCAGCCTTCGACCCGAAAGATGTAATCGGTTTTCTTAACCTTACTTAACAATATTCATTTTAAATTACCGATCTTTCGTAACATCATATTCCTTTCTTCAGTACATGTTTCAACCTCGCAGCCCCGTCATGGCAACCGTGGTCTCCACGCAGGTCATTACCTATAATGGGAAAAAAGACGATGAGCTCAACTTTGATCCGTCCAGCATGGACTGGCTCGACGACGAGCTCGATTTCTTATCTTCACCGATCAGGACTTCACCACCGCCAGCTGTCATCATTGATTCACCAGCTCCAACACCCACTAAAAGAATCGGTTTTCGCTGGAGACCATCACCAAACTCAAAAAGATGTGGGAGCTGTTCGGCGATGAATCGCTTTTCTTGGCTAACCCTTCGCCATCCGGAAATAGCCGATTCCATCAAGGAAATCCTCCCGAAAGGTGGTTTCGCCATTCGAAGGTGCTGCCCTAGAACATAAGAAAGCGATTTTGATGCAGCCTCGACCGCTCCATCGAGAGAGGCACTTAAAGATGCCGAGGCGAGTCAAGGATCGTTCAGACGCCAACGCCAAAACGATAAACTCCAAAAACTGAAATGTGAAGTGAATCGCCAAGCTTGCCGCCTAAGGCGCTTCAAGGGTCAAGTCCCTTGAGCTGGAATTGGAAAAAAGCAAAGAAAGTCAAGTGGTCGCTTTTCGATTTCAAGAGACTAAATCGGCACCAAAGAGCAAGATAAAGATAAAGAAGTCCTGCGGCTTAGCGGCATCGAGGCAAAAAGAAAATCCCGATTATACCGGTTCAATCGAAGAGGACACCACCATCGCTAACTGTGTCCGGACACAATGACCAGTCAAATGCTTGCAATTTTTGAATTTCAGGATCGATTGGCCTACGAGCCAAATATTTATATGTATGGATCGGTTTGCCCCGATCGGAAAACAATGTCCCATTCTGCCCTTTGGGCCAAAACGATTAAGGCCTTCGCGCCTTTGTAACAGCGCTTTTATTTAATCTTTCAAGTATGTCCATCTATAGGCCATTCCATTGAACCGGCTTTTACTTATCAACAATACGTTGATTAAAATTGTACTACCAATTGGATTCCAAACTATAGACGATTCATTTAGAATCAGCTTTTTCTCAACAGCAACGTGTTAGTTAAAATTGACCTATAGGCGATTTATGCGGAATCGGCTTTTAACAAATATCAACTCAAGCTCCAATCCAAACACTAGGATAATACTTCTTTAAATATTTTGCATTAAGCGCTTTACCGAAAACTTCTCCTTCGAGCGTCTCCAAAATATATGCATTACCAGGAATAATCCGATTGACTTTAAATGGTCCTTCCCAATTTGGAGACCACTTTCCGTATTTAGGATCCCTAGAGCCAACCGGTAAAAACGTCTTCCACATGAGCTCCCCTACTTCAAAACTTTTTGGCACAACTTTTTTGTTATAATGTCTGGCCACTCTCTGCTTATCACGCTCAATATGCTCCAGAGCCCTCAACCGAACTGCCACCATGTCATCCAACTTATCCATCATTAACTTATTGTAATCATCGGCTTTTACGTTGTTCTGTTCTT
This sequence comes from Raddia guianensis, assembly GCA_036346415.1. Lineage (NCBI taxonomy): Eukaryota > Viridiplantae > Streptophyta > Magnoliopsida > Poales > Poaceae > Raddia > Raddia guianensis. Next base: position 36,682,626 of record CM070534.1, read on the forward strand.
CAACCCTTGTAGATCCGATGATAGCTTCAACCGGCAGAACAGCCTCGTGACCGTAAACCAGCTCAAATGGCGACACTTTTGTAGCTCCATGCTTAGCAATCCGATATGCCCATCGCGCATCCGCCAAAGTATTATGCCAACCTCGCGGCCTATCATCAATTTTCCGTTTGATCAGCTTTATTGCACTTTTGTTTGAAGATTCCGTCTGGCCGTTGGCTTGAGCATAATACGGCGATGAGTTGATAGTTGTAATCCCCAAATTTCGAGCATAATCTTGGAATGTTTCTGACATAAATACCGATCCCTGATCTGTAGTAATCGTCTGAGGGATTCCAAATCGGTAAATTATATGTTCCTTGACAAATTCTATCGCTTCAGTAGCAGTTACTTTCTTCAATGGTACAGCTTCAACCCACTTAGTGAAATAATCTGTTGCCACCAAAATATACCGATGCCCCTTGGATGAGGAAGGAAATATCTCTCCGATCATATCAATTCCCCATCCTCTAAAAGGCCACGGCTTCACGATCGGGTGTAATATCGATGCGGGCGCATGCTGAATATTTCCAAATTTCTGACAATCTTTGCAACCCTTGTAATACTTGAAACAATCTTCCACCATGGTTGGCCAAAAATATCCCACGCGCTTTAGCATCCATCTCATCTTATAAGCTAATTGATGTGTCCCGCACAATCCTTCATGGACTTCTTCGATTGCTATCTTAGCGTCATCTTCATTCAGGCACTTAAGCAATAAACCATCAAAACTCCGATAGTATAATTTGTCACTTATTAAAACATACCTTTGAGCTCTCCTTTTAAGCTTCCTATCGGTATTTCCCTGGGGATCTTTCAAATAACCGATAATTTCGCCGCCATCCTATCGAATCGGATTTTCAATCTAACAATCTCCAACTCCATGATCGGTAATTTATAACCGGTGCTTCTTGAGCTAAATCATTGGCCTCGCAATTACTTCCTCGGAACATGGTGAATTGTAAACAAAGCGAAATACTTGGCCAAATCGAAGCCCTTTCCAGATATTCTCAAGATATTCATCGTGGCAATCATATTTACCGATCATCCGAAAACTACCAACTATGAATCTCCAAATACTTCCACGGCGATAGCACCACTGGATCAACCATTCCAATCCATGAATCAAAGCCTCATACTCAACCCGATTGTTGGTCAACCCAAAACCCATAGTGACGCCAAATCGGTAAGGAACACCAAGAGGGAGACAATAAAATACCGATTCCACATCCTCTTTCACAAACCGATCCATCAAAGAACATTACCCAAGGCAAAAGTATGGATAGATTAACATCTTGATGGTGCGCAATAAAATCGGCTAATACCGTCCCTTGACGGCTTTAGGAGATTCAGAGGTCGATCAAACTCGATGAGAGTGTATGCCCATTTACCGAGTCTCCCTTGATGATTGGAGCATTGAGCATGTACTTAACCACATCGGTTTGGCACACAACTTTGCACTCAAATTTCAATAAATAATGCCTCAATTTGGTGCAAGCAAAGTATAAGCAAAGGCAATATTTTTCCACTCATGTATCGGGTTTCGGGATCCGCAATTTCTGCTCAAGTAAAAGATCGCGACTCTTTTCCGCCCACTTCGGATCAACACCGCCCTAGGGTTTTCTCCGACATCGATAAATAAAGCTTAAACGGCAAACCATCTTTCGAGCAACCGAGCAAAGGGTTTGTCAAGTACCCTTTGATTTCATCAAATGCCTTCTGGTGTTCCGGTCCCCAAACAAATTTATCAGAATTCTTCAGCTTAAGCAACGGCGAAAACGGAATGATCCTTTCCGATAAATTAGAAATAAACCTCCTCAAATAATTAATTTTACCGATGAGCTCTTGCAAACGAACCTTTGAATCTAGAGGTTTAGTGCTCAGGATCGCTTTTACTCGATCAGGGTGAACTTCGATCCCTCTCTGATGTACCATAAACCCCAAGAACTTGCCGGCCGATACCCCAAAAGCACACTTCTTTGGATTCATCCTCATGCCATACTTCCTAAACCGATCAAGAACGGTTATGATATCAGCCAAGTGTCGTTCCTCCTCCTGGGATTTAATCACCACATCATCGATATATATTTCAACAAGTTTACCGATTAAATCGTGGCAAATCAAGTTCATCCCTCTTTGATATGTAGCCCCAGCACTGATCAGCCCAAAAGTCATCACGACCCATTCAAATAAGCCGATAGAACCAGGACATCTAAACGCAGTTTTGCTCACATCTTCTTCGGCCATAAAGATCTGATTGTAACCAGCATTGCCATCTAGAAAACTAATAATCCGATTGCCAGAGGCAGCATCAATCAAACGATCAGCAATCAGCATTGGGTATTCATCTTTATACGTTGCTTTGTTCAGGTCCCGAAAGTCGATGCACACCCGTATTTTATCAGAATCTTTCTTCCCTACTGGAACAATATTGGATATCCAATCGGCATATTTACATGGCCGAATAAATTTCGCATCCAATAATCTTTGAATTTCGGCCTTCACTTGATCATAAATCTTCCAACTGATCTTCCTCGGTGATCGCTTTTATCGGCGAAATCCGTGTTTCATCTTAATCCTGTGTTCAACTATAGATCTGTCTAAACCAGGCATCTCATGATATTCCCAAGCAAAGCAATCAACCCGATCCTTGAGTATCTGAATAAGTCGATCTTTATATTCCCGCTGCAATCGCATCGATGTAAGTGGGCCTCTTTACCACCGGATCCAATATCGACTTTCTCAAGCTCGTCACCGATATAAACCCCCGCCCATCTTATATTCTACTTCCTCTAGTGCCGCGTTCCCATAAAAACCCTCATGTCCTTGAGTCACCGACACGCTTCCAACGTTGTCGCTTAAAACCACCTTGCTAAAACCGAGGAAATCGCAGTTGTTCAAAGGCTTGCCCGATAACGCCTAGGTTGTCGTGTATCTCGGCGCAAATCGGCTTCTACCGTCGTGACTCTCCTTGACTACTTCTATTTGCTCGCCAATCCATCGGATCAAAAGTCGATGCAATGTCGACGGTATCAAGAAATTGGCATGTATCCGATCTCTTCCCAACAAAGACATTGTAATTTCCCTTTCCTTCAATTATGAAAAGGTCGGGATTGTCTTACTTCCAACAACTAATTCCACGACCGTAACCCTTTGGCCTCGGTTGATTTCCATTGAAGTCACTTAATACCATATTTGTTTTGACCAAATCTTCCGTGGATTTTCCGATTTTGCGGCATACAGAATATGGCATCAAATTAACTGTTGCACCACTGTCAACCATCATCCTAGAAATCGGTTTTCCATTCATGTATCCCATGATAAATAACGGCTTGAGATGTAATCGGGAATTCTCTGGTTTCCTGAAAATAGCATCTTCCGCGCCAATCACCAGCTCTGCAGCTTCCTCTTCGTAATTGCACATGAATTCCCGAGGCAGTATACAAACCATATTAGTGGCAACTGATACTTCCTCAGAATCTTTCTCAATAATAACAGCCGATCTCAACTTGGGCCTCCATTCCTGCTTACCCCTAGCTGGTTTCATCGGCTTTACTTGCTCTAAGAGAGCATCTCTAAACTCTTCGGCCTCTGCCTCTTTGGTTTCAGCGTGCCTCATCCGTTGTAAGCGTCGCTTTTGAGACTTAGTAATCCCACTCGGGCACCATCGTGGCAGCGGCACCTTGGGAGGCCGATGCACATTAATATTTGTATCTATCGGCTTTTTCTCGGCCTCTTTGCTCGGAAACACAAGCCGATCCTTTATCGATACTCGCTTGGGTGGAACAAAGGCGTGATTCATCGGGCAGTTCTCCAAAGTAGACAATGACATCTTTTCTTCCCAGCAATACCGGAAAAAGGGGCACTCCCAATGCTCCATCTCCCAAGCTTGGTCTTCTGAATTTCCATGGACCGATTCAGGAATATTTGCCTTGTCCCTGTGAGAGGTCTGTTTAGCCATCCGATCATATTTTTTCAGTAGCTGATCGAAGGTCGGCTTTGGCTTGATGATCGGATTATGAACCTGACCACGCTTCACTTGGCGCCATTCTCCAGCTTTCACGGTGCCACGCCGGTTTGATGACCGGAATTGTAACTCAGGTTTTCCTTGCACCAAAATCCTCTTGGACCCAACGAGTACCTTAAACCGATTTGAGCTCTCGGGTTCATCGGCTTTCCTCTTAGCATCCACCATTCCAACAAAACCGACTGGGAACGGTTCTGTTTCGATTTGCGGATTTTTGCCCTGGTATCGCAATTGCCTGTTCTCGACTGCTTTTTGTACAACTTGCTTAAACACGTTGCACTCGTTAGTAGCATGTGAGTAGGAATTGTGCCACTTGCAGTACTTGCGCCTCTTTAGCTCTTCGAGTGGTGGAATAACGTGCCCCTGTTTGAGCTGAATCTGTTTTTCCTGCAACAGGTGATCAAAAGTCCGATCACACTTGGAGGTATCAAAAGAATACTTGCCCTTCTCGGGACCCTTCGGCTTAATCCAACCCAGCTCAAATTCTTTCTTGTTAGTTACCCACTCGGCAACATAAGCACTAACTTCATCTGTGTCAGAGTCATCGGAACTTTCTACATCTTCAGTCTCAACAATATTGACAGCTTTATCTTTGCTCCTGTTGTTGTTGTTGTTGTTCCGATAATCCTTCTGGCCAGGGTAGGAGTTATCTGAAAATCGGCTTTCATAAAGCGCGATCTTATGGGCCAGATGGGATATATCCGCAAACTCTTGGTTACCCACCTTTTTCTGATTAACGGGTAGTAGGCCCTTGAAAGCTAATTCTGCCAACTCATTATCGGGCAGTGAAAGGCTATAGCACCGATTCCTCACTTCTCTGAACCGGCGTAAGTAATCATTTACCGATTCACCAAATTTCTGCTTGATCATCATGATATCGGTAATTCTCGCTTCATTCTCTCCGGAATAAAAGTATCCATGGAATTTCTTCTCCAGATCTGACCATGAGGTGACACTGTTAGGGGGAAGCGATGTAAACCAGTTGAAAGCCAATCCCGATAGCGACAACGGGAACAATCGGCATTTGAGAGTATCCTTAGATGCCGCCTCGCCGCACAGTGCAAGAAACCTGGCAATATGCTCGCGCGTTGAGGTGCGATCGCTCCCACTAAATTTGGTATTTGCAAAATCAGGAACGCGATATTTATGCGGATACTCTGTTTCATTAAAAGCCGATGGATACGGCATACTGTAATGCGGGGCGATTTTAGGCGTGTTAAACCCGCATTGCTTCATCATGCTATAGACTAAATTCCTGGTCATATCTTCCAGATTTTCATTGAATCCAGGGTTAATCGGCTAATATACCGGTTCCGGGACCGGGACTATAGCCTGATTACCCGATAGCATTTGAATCGGAGTTGGATTGATAGCCACCGGAGGAGCCGACTGAGAAGTCCCTGCATGTGATGTCCCTGGCTGAGTGTAAGCAGGATTCATCCCTGCGTAAATTCGATTCACTGCGGTGCTTGTCCAGTCATGATGTGGTGCAAAGCAGCACTGGTTCCCTCCTGGACGATGCGCCCCAAGACCGATGATTGGTCAAGCATCGATCGGTAAACTGAATTGTTGATCTGATCTCTTATTATTTCAGAATAGTCCCCAGTCAACAGTGGATCTCCAATGGAAGTCTTGGTAATCTGGCCGCTACGGGTTTTCCGATAGCTAGTTAACATTCTCTTCTTGTTTTCTTCATGGATCTCCGCGAGCCTATCCTCAATCTCCTTTTTCTGCTCTGGGCTCAGCTCATCAAACGTTACTGCCTCAGCAGCGTGCTTAAGTGCTTCTAGAGCCCCTCGGTATCGGAACGCGTCATCTTTTGCTGAATTTGATTCTTGGGGTCCCACCGGGCGTGCCAAAAAGTGTGTTGACACAAAAACGAGGGTTTCTATGAACACACATGCAGAAGCGTCGATTCAGTGATCGCGTCGCAACTCAAACCAAGCGTGCCAATTGATTTGACCTGTAAATCAATAAGGAGAAGATTGTCAGTAATATAGGCCTAATCGGCTTTTTTAATTTAGCCAGATCAGGTTATTTGTAATCGGCTTTAAACACTCCGATTACAAGATCTATCGGCTTGAAACCCGATAGAGCGAATAGATTCAAATAAGCACTTAAATATAAATCCTGTTTCTTTTTGGTATTTTTATTAATATCAGTATTAAGCTTTTAAATCGAAGTATTAGATCAAATCAGAGAAATAGATCGAATAGATTGGTCGAAGCCAAGACAAGATTCAAATCCAAGACTAGATATAAACTAATAAATCGGTTTATCGGTTTAAGGTCGATTGATAACACAATACTAATCCGCAAACATCCGGACATACCGCACCTAAACAAGGGGTACGCAAGATCGATTTAACGAGACAGTCGCATACATCAGATTCAGGGAAAAACATGCAAGACATTCGATAATCGGCATTGCAAGGTAAGCACATATTACAGATCGATTAAACCGAGACAGTGCAATATGCGAGAACATGTTAAAGATCGGTAAATCCCAAGACAATCTAACATGGTTTGCATACATGAGGTCAAGATGATGCAGCCATGCATACGGGGTACAAGGAGAGAATCGATTATCTCATCGAGATAGCTCTACCTGCGTTTGAAGCCTCTCGACGAAGTCGATCGGGTTCGGAAAAGGTTTTTTTGTGTTTTTGGTTGCAGATTGGATCTTTTTCTACGAGGCTCTAAATCTCTATTTATACTATTACAATATCGATACCGATACGAACTGTTCCTAGGCCATGCCTCCGATCGGATCGTATCTCCCTCGAAGTCTTGTCTTCATCGGCTTCTTCGTCATATACTCTTTCCTTCATCAACAAGGCCCAAATCCCATTCAGCCCAGTATATTTCAACATATTCGGCCCTTTTCTGAATATCCGATTTTCTGCCAAATTTGGGTGTCAACAGCGCCTCTGTACTGTTTTCCACCATATAATCAACGAAGGCTGGAGTAAAGCTATTACTCGGCAGTGGGGGCTCGAACCAGGGTAAAATCGCTTGTGTCTTCACGGTTTGTATTGCTTTCTCTCTCTTTCTCTCTCTCAGACGACGGGATCTGCACTGGATCGCTGTCGCACTCAGCGCCGTCTGGGAAGATCGCGCGCTGAGCCCCTCAGGCTCGGCCACGCCTGCCGGGAAGGGTTGTCGTTAGGTCTCACTCCAATTACAAATTCGTCTGCCGGTCCGTGGACCTTCGGCCCTCCGAGGCGCGTTTCTCAGACATCGACAATATTGTACACTGTTGAAGGTTGCAACGGTCAGTGGGCGGGTAGAGGATACCCGGCGGGTCGCGGGTACCCACGGATACGGATATGGGTGTGGGTATGTACCCGCGAGCGGATATGGGTACGGATATGGTTTTGATTTTTGCTCGCGGGTACGGGTCAGCGATACCTCTACTAGTGCCGACCCGCCCGATTGCCATCCCTACACTCGTCTATACCATTATAAACTGTAGGAAAAAGTCTACTTCACCCCCTGAACTATAGACTTGGGTGCATACAACCCTCAAATCTTCAAAACAGTCTAACCAGCCCCATAAACTATTGAAACCAGTACACTTAACCCCCCGGTAATGGTTATGAGGGTGGTTTTATCACCAAGGCCGCACAGGTGGATGGTTTTGCCACCGTAGCCTATGTGGCAATTATATTTTTAAAAAATATTTTTTCCGGTCCACATGTCATCAATATCTCTTTCGCATCTCTTCTCTCTCCTTCCTCTCTTAGACATTCCATTGAGCGATAGGCGCACTCGGTGGGGCGGTGGATGGCAGTGGTTTACAAATGAGCGGCGGAGGGCAATGAGCAAATGGATGGATGGGAGGCGGAGGGGCGGCGCAGCGGGCGAACGGGAGGCTTAGGGGCGACGTGGAGAGCAACGGGCACGGCGAGCGGAGGTGGCAAGCGGTGAGCGCGACGGATGGGAGGCGGAGGCGGCGGGCAAGGACGGGAGGGAGAGGCGGCAGCAAAGAGGCGATGGGCGGCATGACGAGGGCGGGCGAGGCGCATGGGTCATGGAGGCGTCGCGCCACGCCTGGAGGAGGCGGATGGCACCGACGAGAAAGGGAAGTTGGGAGGGGATGACAGCATGGCCCCACATATTTTCTTTTTATTTCTTATTTTGTTTTGTGACTAGGTTGACACTTCAGCTCACCACGTAGACAAAACTAGCCATATGGATGACAAAGTGTCAAAACTACCGCCTGCAGGGGGTTATTTGCACCAGTTTGCATCGTTCAGAAAAACAGAACACCTGGTTTTCGAAGTCAGGGGGTTATATGCGCCTATGTTAATACTTCAGGGGGGTAAGTAGACTTTTTCCTAAACTGTATTTCTTCGATATAAACCATAATAGACATTTGCGACCATGTTTATGTGATATGCCTTTTCAAAATACATATGGGGTCACCGTATTTACGGTTTTATCACCATCCAAATGTTGGCCCTACGGCTATGCGACCTCGGCGGTGGTGGCGGCGGCGGCACATGCATGGAGGGGATAGGGTTCTCTGGGAGCGTGCTAGTCCTGCCATTCTCTAAGTAGTGGATCTACGACAGTGGGATGGCTTTAAAAGGGAGATGACGGCGGACGACGACGAGTTTGGGTCATTGATATCCATGACCGGCATGCATCGGCTAGCCAGAGCAAGGACAACACCATTTTGGCCTGGTTGCCATGGCGAGTGTCGCGCGCTGCCAGGATTGAGCTCAACTCCTCATCTTCGACGGCGGTGCTGCACCCGACAAGGCGACAAGGCCATCGAGGAGGAGGTTACCGACACCTATCCCGCATCACCATGATCCAGTCCTTCCCCAACGGGTTGGCCTCCTTAGCCAGATGCTCTTCGCCAGCTAACCCACCTGGATCGCCACCAGCCTCTCCAGCGCCCCCTTATAATCGTACATGCCAAGCCTACACCTTCGACCTCCGCACCATGGTCTCGAGCTCATCTCCATCGAGGTCATCTTTCAAACCCATGACCCGAGTCTGAGCCGAAATTGGGCTCTGCTCCAAATGATCTGGTTCGGTCAGGTTAGTCATTCTAGGGCTTCCACATGTCAAGGCATGAAACCGTTTTAATAAACACATATTAATTCACACAAGGAAGATATTCACAGTTCAAATGCCATAATTAACACCCAGCAGACAAAAATAAAATCCTGAGTAATAAAAATTTTTATTCAACAACCGTCTCGCTTACAAATAGCATTCCTTACAAAAAAAATCATAGCCAAGGTACATTACAAGATAATAATTATATACTTATACATATACATTTATATGCTACAACTTTCTTTATTCTTTATTCTTTTCTTTTCTCCTCGTAATTCTTCTATCTATTATTCCGAGGCTGTAGTTTTGTCCAAGCCGTCGCTGTGCCATCTTCAGACTCCGCCCGTATTCCCGTCTCCCTGCACACCACTAACACACCAAAGAATGAATGCTTTTCCACCTTCGTGTGTCTTGAACTTTGTAAGATTCCCGCTAATGAATGAATGCTTGGTGCATTTTCTCAAAAAAAAAACACACCAAAGAAGCTACAATATTATAATTTGATAAAATCCAGCAGCATTACGTAAACCAACTAAAAGTTAATGATCATTAAAGAAATTGTAGGTCGTCAGAGTTTCAGAAGTAAGGTGATCATAGGGACACCAGGCCGTCCGGGACCAGCCGGTCTCCCTCACAGCTACCTTATCATCCAGATACCTGATATACCAAACAACCAAACAACCATTTCAGATCAATGGCAACAGTACCAACATATGCCCAGTATTAAGAGAAGAGCATAGGGAAATGTAACATAGCAGCAGCCTCCTTAAAAACACCTCACACAACCACATAGATCAACACCAAACAGCAGCAAGTAGAGCAGCAAACAGCCAAGTAAGGGGCAGCATACACAGCCACATAAGGGCAGCCATAGAAGACCCATACCCCCCACATACCAGCCAACTTGCCCACAGGTTTCCACAGCAGCAAACTACCCAAAAAGGGACTATATAACCGGCAGTAGCAAGCCTCTGGCCAACTTCTTCAGAACCATACAGCAGCAAGGTAAGTACATCCACAACAAGGGTAGAAAGTAGAGTAAGGACGGAGCTCAAAAGGGGCAAGAGGAGGGCCCTTGCTGATGCCCCAAGTCACCAGGCCGCAAAAGGGAAGGGAAGAGGAGGAAGTGATTCAAGCAGCCAGGTGGGACAGCAAGGAGCAGGAGCTAGGAGGCTGCACACCCCCATTTCTAGACATCCCCAAAATATTAAGCCATTTCTAACCAGCTAGAGGGGTAAATCCACCTCCTAGCCATTCCATCTTCAAGTATTCAAAAGCACAAAAGAATAGCATTGTGTCCAGCTATAAAAACTTACATGCAACACCCAAATCAAGCCACCTCCAGCAAGGAAACACACATGCATGACCAGATCAAGCTGGAACCTGCATGCGGCATCGATCCACACATGCTCATCCACTGCATTGCATTTTGGAGGCCAACAATAGGAAATGTAGCATGGCAGGGCTTCCTAGTAGCCATATTAGATAGCCACGAAGTTCACATGCAAATGCAAATGTTGTTGCTGCATAAACCCAACTAGGAACCTTAACTAAGAGCCTAGACACGGATGCTTGGCGGTTGTTGTCGGTAGCCCCTAGAAACCTACTCAAGCTCCCCGGTGCTCTTTTGATTTCTAGAGCTACAACTGAGGCTATCCAGCCTTTGCACTATAGCTTAAGCCCCATATCGGCCCTAAGTTTGATTAATAGCAAGAGCATGCAGCCAAAGAAGGGCATAGTATCCATAATCCTTAGGGATCTGCTGAACATCCCAAGCACACTGCAAATCAAGCCAAGCAACCAAGAAAGCAATAACCAGCACAACCTCCAAAGGCTAAAACCAAGCCTCTTCTGCACATGCATGTCACTTAGCACATCCAGCACATCGGTAATCAGCGATTTAATACATTTCCATCTAGAATAATCACCCTATTAACGCACAGAGCATATAAAAGCCCTAAATAAATTCTTCCATATCAGTGCATATACAGAAGTGCAGCCATATCAAATCAGTGAGCAACTCAACCATCGAATTTCCTAAATCATTGCATTTCTAATATTCGCAAAGACAATTGAAACAGCGTGCAAGAAAATTAAGTCTTCCTCCTCGGATTAGGGTTGAACGAGGTAAAGGATTTGGGAAAAATAATGAAACTAGGGAAGAGAGGGAAGAGAGGCAGTAGAGTATAGCCTGAGAGTAGATAGCTGCCCAGAGAGAGCCGAGGCTCTCAGGCGTGGGCAAGGCCGAGCTGTCTTGGCACCGCCGCCGTCGCCTAGATGGCCGCCGCCGCTGTCCTCCTCCGGGCGTGCGCGAGAGGGGAGGAGGAGCTGTTAGCTCGGGCGCGGCAAGAGGAGGGGTAAACGGAGCTCACCGACGGGGAGCCGACCGGGTCGCAACCGGCCAGGAGAACCACCGCCCCACACAGCTGCCGCCTCTGCCCATAACCTCGACGGTCGGGGAAAGAAGAAGAGGAGAAGTGAGCAGGGCGCCAGGTGGGAACCTAAGGAGGTACCGCCAGCGGGTAGGGGCCGGCAGAAGAGGGGAGGAGGAGGCAGAGGAAGAGAGAGAGAGTAGGATTAAGGTTAGTTAGCAGATAAAGATCAAACAAAGAGTTTGTTGATATCACGATCAGCTAGCAAGATGAATAGATATGCATCGTTGGTTCTAGCAGATAGAGTTGGCAGTCCGAAACTCTAGACTAGGTCTATTGTAATCTTCTAGTATATGCTGTTGTAACAAACATGTCTATCTGTAGACTAGTATAAATACATCTTCCTGCCTCCGTTGAGAGGTACGGCTGCTATTTGTTTTTACATGGTATCAGAGCGCGTTCTGAATCCTCCATGTCGACTTCCTCAAACACATCCAGCTCCACCGCGCGCCGCTACGCCACGCCATTGCTCCAACTCAGTTGCCGCCCCGCCATGGACCACCAGAAACTGGTGGTTACGGTGAGGCTTTCACGAGAGAACTTCCTCCTCTGGAAAGCCCAGATCCTGCCGTACCTGAGAAGCCAGCAACTGCTGGGTTATGCCGATGGTACTATCAAAGCACCCGATGCCATGATCACCGGTTTACAATGGCGGTAGCGTCGACATCGAACCACGAATACGCACAGTGGTTCCAACGAGATCAAACGGTATTGAGTGCGTTGCTCGCCTCACTGACCGATGAGATCTTGGGTCATGTACTTTTCATGACTTCCTCAGCAGAGGTGTGGGCGGCGTTGGAAGGCATGTTTGCCTCACGCTCGCGCGCTCGTCTCATGCAAATACGTCTCCAGCTCGCGAACACACGGAAGAAGGATATGTCTGCTACTGAATACTTCCATAAAATGAAGAATCTAGCAGATATGATGGCCTTGGTAGGACAGCCACTGCGTCAAGAAGAGATCGTTTCATACATCTTATCTAGTCTCGGTGATGAATATGAGGCCTTCGTCACGTCGATGACTACACGATCGGAGGAATTGTCACTTACCGATCTGTACGCTCATCTCATGAGCCATGAGGTACGTAAACAAGTTATGGCCACTGATGTTCAGATTGCATCTTCAGCCAACACTGCATCCCGAGGAGGACGGAACGGCGGCCGCGGCAGGGGACGTGGTCGCGAAAATTTTTCTGGTGGCGGTGGCCGTGGTACGTCCCATGGTCATGACTCCACTAGGAGCAATAGCGAAGGATCCGCTGGCAACAGGCCGACCTGCCAGATCTGTGGCAAGTATGGTCACGACGCTTTGCGCTGCTATCAACGCTACAACCACACATATCAAGCAGAAGATCAGCGTGTAGCTGCTGCCGCATACACATCGGGCAATATCGATTGACACCAATCGGTACGCTGATGGTAGGCGCTACGGATCACATTACTAGCGACCTGGATCGACTGTCAGTCCGAGATCGCTACAAGGGAGGAGATCAGATTCAGGTCGCAAACGGTGCAGGTTTGTCAATCTCCCACATAGGTTCCTCTACTATTCATGGCAATGATAATCATCCTCTTCATCTTAAAAATATTCTCCATGTCCCGAAAGTCACTAAACATCTTTTATCTGTTCGCAAGTTTGCACTCGATAATGATGCCTTTTTTTAATTCCACCCTGATTTTTTCTACATAAAGGACCAAGCCACGAAGAAAATAATCCTGCGAGGCAAATGTAATCATGGTTTCTACACGCTCGCAGCCAGTCATCCTTCCAAGCATCGTTATCAGATTTTCTCCAGCGTCAAGCTCACTCCAGATCAATGGCACCGGAGACTAGGACATCCATCGTCGTCAGTCGTCCAATCTATTATCGCGTCAAATAAATTTTCTTGTATTCCAAATAAAGCTAGCCATGTCTGTGATGCCTGTCAGCAGGCTAAGAGTCATCAGCTGCCATTTAGTTCTTCTGTTAGAGTATATATTGTTCCTCTTGAACTTGTTCACTCTGACGTCTGGGGGCCTGCTCCTCAGTCGGTTGGAGGTTTTAAGTATTATGTTAGTTTTTTGGATGACTATAGTCGGTTTTTCTGGATTTATATTTTGCGCCACAAATCTGATGTTGAGCATGCATTCTTTCAATTTCAAAAGCACACCGAACTTACCCTTGGACGAAAATTGCAAGCCCTTCAATCCGACTAGGGAGGCGAATATCGTCGTTTGAACCAATATTTCAAAGATACCGGTGTTTCTCATCGAGTCTCCTGTCCTCATTCACATCAGCAAAACGGCATGGTTGAACGGAAGCATCGACATATTGTTGAAGTTGGGCTTGCTCTCCTAGCTCAAGCTTCAATGTCGTTACGTTTTTGGGATGAGGCTTTTCTCACTGCCACATATCTTATTAATCGCCTTCCTAGTTGAGTTATCGATAATCAAAACCCTTTGTTTCGCTTGCATGGTGTGCCTCCAGATTACATTATGCTTAAAACCTTCGGGTGTGCGTGTTGGCCTAATCTTCATCCTTATAACACTCGAAAATTATCCTTCCGTTCCAAGAGATGTATTTTCCTTGGCTATAGCACCATGCACAAAGGATATAAGTGCTTAGATAAATCTACCGGTCGTATTTACATCTCTCGGGACGTGATCTTTGATGAACAAGTGTTTCCTTTTGCCTTAGAGTCCTCTTCGACCAGTTCCGTTCCAGCGCCCACATCTTCAACAACTGTCCTTCCTATTTTTTCCCCTAATGATTTATCGTTGCCATCTATAGTAGAGAATCCTGTGCGGGTTAATGACTTACCTAATCCTAATGCTTCTAATGATGCCTCTCTAGCCATTGATCCTGTATAGGTTGCTGCACCTCTGGAGTTGGCCGATCCTCCAGTAGAAACAATTGCTCCTTTGCCTGTTGCTTCGATGTCAAGCTCTACTGATGGTCCACGGGTGATCACTCGGTCTCAAAACAAAATTGTGCAACCCAAAATTTGGACTGATGGCACTGTTCGATACTCCTTTAATCGGCGAGGTTTTCATGCAGCACTTGTTGAACCCGAGTTGCATCATCAAGCCTGTTGCCATCCAAAGTGGAAGGAAGCTATGGATTCTGAATTTTCTGCCCTCATCAAGAACAATACTTGGTGTCTTGTTCCTCCTCGGCCGGGGCGAAATGTCATTGATTCAAAATGGGTTTTTAAACTGAAGTATACTCCAGAGGGTAAGATTGAGAGACACAAAGCTCGTTTGGTTGCCAAGGGGTTCAAGCAACAACAGGGCATTGACTATGATGAGACGTTTAGCCCGGTTGTTAAAGCATCCACAATACGGCTTGTTCTCTCAATTGCTGTTGGAAGAGGTTGGACGCTTCGTCAGATAGATGTTAACAATGCATTTTTCCATGGTACATTGGAGGAAGAGGTTTATATGCGCCAACCACCAGGCTATGAGGATAAAAAGCACCCTGGATATGAATGTAAGCTTGATAAGGCTATTTACGGTTTGAAGCAGGCGCCTAGAGCATGGTATGCTCGTTTGAGTGACAGATTGCAGGCACTCGGGTTCACGCCATCGAAGGCAGACACTTCCTTGTTTGTTTTTAATAAAAATGGGGTGATAACATATATATTAGTTTATGTGGATGATATTATTATTGCTAGTTCATCTAGTGAAGTGGCAGAGAAGTTGATCAAGGCCATCTCCTCGGAGTTCTCTATTAAGGATCTTGGAAAGTTGAGTTATTTTCTTGGCATAGAAGTTAAGTCAGTAGGCGTCGGTCTTGTGCTCAAGCAACAAAAATATGCTGAGAACTTGCTTAAAAAGGCAAACATGGAATCTTGCAAACCAGTTGGGACTCCTATGGTTGTAGCAGAGAAGTTACATAGCGATGGTGGAAGAATTCTGGATGAGACAGAGGCTTTTAGATACAGAAGTGTAGTAGGGGCTTTGCAATATTTGACACTTACTAGACCGGATCTATCTTTTGCAGTAAATAAAGTTTGTCAATTCTTGCATCGACCGACTAATCATCATTGGGAAGCAGTAAAGAGAATTTTACGTTTTGTGAAAGGAACTATAAACAATGGTCTTCTTATTCAGAAATCTTCCTCGACTTTGTTGAGTGCTTTTTCAGATGCTGACTGGGCAGGTTGTTCAGATGATCGAAGATCTCAAAATGGTTTTGCCATATTTCTTGGTCCGAATTTGGTGTCATGGAGTTCTAAAAGCAACCTACTGTGTCTCGCTCGAGTACGTAAGTTTAATACAAGGCGGTAGCCAATGCGATCTTGAAATAATCTGTTACAATCTCTCATGAAGGAATTGTGTATTTTTCAGGTCTCGATCACTGTTTTATGGTGTGATAATATTGGAGCAGATATCTCACCGCTAATCCTGTATTTCATGCAAGGACTAAACATATCGAGATTGATTTTCACTTTGTGAGGGAAAGAGTTGTTGCCAAGATGCTAGAATTTCGCTTTGTTGCTTCTGCAGATCAAGTGGTTGATATTTTCACCAAAGCTCTCACAAGGCAGTCATTTGACGATTATGGTTCCATCTCAACCTTCATGTGCCAGGTTGTGATCGCGGTGGGGTGTTAGCAGATAAAGATCAAACAAAGAGTTTGTTGATATCACGATCAGCTAGCAAGATGAATAGATATGCATCGTTGGTTCTAGCAGATAGAGTTGGCAGTCCGAAACTCTAGACTAGGAAGTTATATCTGTTGTAATCTTCTAGTATATGCTGTTGTAACAAACATGTCTATCTGTAGACTAGTATAAATACATCTTCCTGCCTCCGTTGAGAGGTACGGCTGCTATTTGTTTTTACAAGGTTGAAAGTAAAAGGAAAGGGGGAGGCGTCGGCTGGGCTTTGATGGGCCGGTTTAAGCCGGCCAGGGAAGCCCAAAAGCTTTTCTACCTTTATTGAAAATGCTTAAGTAAACCCAAATACTAAAACAACAAAATAAAATAAACATATAATAAAATCAATGATGTTAATATTATTTCAAAAAAATGAAAGACTTAAGACCAGCATGCAATAATAGTTTATGCTATATTTGGCAAATAGCTCTTTTATTACTAGGCAGGTTGTATATTTCGCCACATATATCTTAAAATCAATTAACATTATTTTAGGACTTAATCTAAATCATCCGATCGAGAGCGATCAACGAGAGAACAGTACCGGGTTCTGGATTGAAATAGAAGGCAAGCATTTCTTTGATGTTAGAATATTTCAGTTTTTTCTATATTTATTTTTGATATATGCATCTCTAGCATATATATATTGCATTTAAAGTTTTATTTAGAAACTAATTGCATTAAGGTTAAAGAAAGTGACGGCTTGATCAATGGAGCGATCGAGTCGGTAAAAATATTATGGTGGGTGAAGGGTGCCCTGGAAAGGAATAGAGGTAAGGCGGGATTCTTCACAAGGTATCATATAAGGGCACTATTCTATCACTCGGATACAGAGCCGTATAAATTCGTATCAACCTTGGTCTCGCGTAGAGGACAGAGAAGGTTATCTATTCGGCGGTTACATTTTCCACATTGGGTAAGTAGACACGTGGGGTGGGTGAGCGTACCCAGGGTGAGCGGACCCATGGTGTCCCCGACAGATGGCAGTATACTATGTCAAGAGGCTACTCATTGGGCGGCGTCAGGAAGGAGTAAAATGAAAACGGGGACAAGTGATGGAGGACGAGGTTGTGAGTAAGGCACGTCTAAAGTTTAACGCCATTACTTGTTCTACGACCGGGCTGGAGATGTAACTTACCGGAATAGAATAAACACTCTGAGTTACGAAGTTATTCGGGGCGACCATGGGTAAAGTGGTACAAACCTGCGCAGAGTAAAATCATGAATTCATGCCAGTCTCGTGGAATGGAGATTACGGAGGCTAAGTCCGCCTCGTATACGAGTGCTAGTAGCTTTTCTTAAATTGAAACTGGACAACCCTTTTAAATAAAATGGTGTTTTATTCTAGTAAAGTAGGAAGAAGAGACTGGAGTAAGTATATTCGATCTAAAGTAGGTTTTCTCTTGGTCTATTTAGATTTCAAATGTTGCTATTAACGCTTGCTGAGTACTTCGTAATCACTTTTGCTATTAAACCCTTGCTTAGATGTGATTCTGGGAGACAATGTGAGCGAAAGCCAAGACCACCCTACCTCCGAGGGGCATTACGAAATGGAGCCATATTCTGAGGATATGGGCCTCTTGGAAGACTATCTGTAGAACCCTTCGCGTAACAATAAGTGATTAATATCACAATAAAGAACATCATATTGTTGCTATGTATGTTTAAAGTAATTAATTAGAGGACTTTATTGTATCGTTAGCACATTCGGCCCTACGTGGCATCAGCATGAGATTATATTTAATTATTGTTTTGCTGCAATACTCTGACTTGAGCAATGCACTTAAGGTGGCATAGGCGGTATTATGTACTTCGGGTGTATATGCTGACACCCACACAATTACCTTATGATTCTGAGCCCAAAGATGTCATTAGCATGTGGTAATTGGGAGGGTCGTCTCAGGGCAATGGCAAAAAATGTAAATTCGGTGCCTCCATGTTATTTTGAGGGATATATTGTAGGGAAATGATTGGAAACGATCATAATATCATATGTCAAAGAAATGGAGCTTTATAATAGCATGCATGCATGAATGGAGGAGCTTGTTATATAATGGTAAATTCTCCGATTTGTAACGTATCGATTTCTCATATTTTTTAAAATAGATCATTCAAACTTTACCACCATAAAAAAATGGAAATGAAAATGTCATTTACCCGTAACAGTGGCGGAGCTAGGATCTACCATACAAAAAATTAAACGTATCAAAGTTCTTTATTCAAACAACAATAATCCTAATGCAAGTTCTCAATATGAAGCCCTAAAATTCAATTCAAACAGCTCTAAATATAAAGGCCCAAAAAAACAACAATGAGAAATTTGGGTTTTACTCTATGTGCTATGAGAATATGAGAAGGGGATTGGAGAGCTTGCTTAATAGAGGTATATGTTGCTTGGGGGCAGCAGCAAGGTGCTAGGGCGGCGCCGCGCTGAGGCGCCAGGGCCAGTCGCCGGAGGCCGGAGCGGAGGCGTAGAGACGGGGCGGGCGACGATCGGGGGGTAGGCCGTAGGCGCCAGGTGGCGATGCACTGAGGCTTGAGGTGAAGACGGCTAGGGTTGGCGGGTCTGTGTCACACGCCTGGTCTCCTGGGGGACAGTGGATGAGTGGAGGATCGAGAAGGGGGGTTCTTTGAATTTTTCTTTGTGGGGGGGGGGGGGGGGTGCCACGGCATGCCCGACACGCTAGTTGGCTCCGCCAATGACCCATAGACCAAAACCATACAAATTCGATGTTTCTATGACCACTGGAAGTCCACATATTGGTGGCGGTAGGGGCTAGCAGTCCTCACGCCGACTTCTGTTAAAGAGTAATAGTGTGATATTAGATAGTTCGGTGTGGTAGCGTTTAAATAATCCTCAGTCGTGAACTTGGCAGTGGTGCGACACTAACACTGGATCGAGACATCTAAATTAGTGAATATGTTTTGGACGTTGGACACCGATTTTTCGTTGCCAAGCTTATTTGTTGCAATGGTGATTATATCTTTCTCATATAGAGTTTACCTTCTGGATGAAGAACCAACAAGACAAGTATGAGATCATGTGATGAGTATTTGACAAGTATGAAAGTGTGAATAGAGTCATCTCATGTGGTCCGATGGCGCATTTTAAGGGTGGTGCAGGTGTTTCGGGTCGTTTAAGAGAGTGAGTGCGGTCACCGGACATGATCCGACGACACCGGATGCTGTCTTGAGGCATTTCGAGGGTAGTGCAGGTGTTTCGGTCTTCTCTGCGGTTCATCGAATGCTGTCCGCTCACCATCAGACAATGTCCAGCCCGACAACACGTTTCCAGATACCGGATGCCTTCTTTGACTTCGAGGTACCTCGGACTGGTCCACTGCCTAGCAACTAGTTAATCGGCAGAAGTTGTGCCTCACTACCACTCATCCACCCAAGCAAAAGGTTGCTCAAGGTAGTCTGATCGATGCCTTCTTGGGGTATCATTGGTTGCACATTGAGTCACAAACTGTCGCGAGGGGTGCTTACGTCCGGGAGACGCAATCCGATTCCTGACAATATGCTTCCTTATCAATGAATCTGGTGAGTTATTTTGGTTTTGGTCAAGACCGTGGTTAGAAGGAAAATAAGAGGTTATGGTGGTGTCCTTGGGTTGTCATGGCATGACGACAATTGATGGATGTGTTCAAAAGTTGTGATTTGGAAAGCTATTGTGTCAACATGATTATTATGTGTGACGGTAGTATTCAGTGATTTTCTCAATTTCTTTTCTGTCCAACAACTCATAACAAATTTTTGTGCTGTCATGAGTCTAGATATTGGTTAATGTTGATATTTCTAGTCCATTTTTAACTGAGTTTGGTGAAAGACAAGAGGCTTTAGAGATTTGGTTTCAGCAACTTCATCCTAGGCTAAGGAAGCTAAACAAAAAATTCTTAAGCTTCTTTTTTTATTTAAACCTTTTCGGTTTATCTTAATAATGTTCTATCTATTCTAAAACATTGAAGAAAAATAAATCATATCGTGCTTTACAGAATTTTATTTTTTACATGATCAGAGAGCGCAACTGATTTTTCATTCATAATCAGCTGGAGTGGTCGGTGTTGTGCCGTAGTTCATAACCATCTTGGGAAGCTGCATTTTCATGTCTGGTGGTTCTGACAGAAACTGTGGTGGTGATGTCGCTCCGACTTTCATCTATGACACAAAGATGGCTGCACTCTCTGCTGGCCCTATCCTCCTAGAGCGACTACATCGCCCCCATAACGTACCCATTTTTTGAGAAGCTGTTTGTGATATCAACTAGCCTAGACGACCACTCTTGTGACCATTCAGGCTTGGACATTATGTAACCAGCTATCCTATGAACAAGGATGGTGTGCATGGGTGGCCTTGACCCGAATGGGTACATTTGCATGTGCAGCTACAAGGGATCCCGTATTGCAACTCCAACTTCCAGTGATCCCTGAAATAAAAAAAAAAAATCCAACTCCCAGTAGCATCCCCCAACTGGTATTTTAGAGGACTAAGGAGAAGCAATTCAAAAGGATGATGATGACACTAGCATTGAGACCTCGAAAACAATTTTTCGCTCAGCACTCCACTCAACCCTACATGCCATCTCATTTTACAAACATTTTTTTTTATCTTACATCGTTTGTGATTTAATTTAGTTTGTTATTATGGCGTGCTACACCCCTACGAATGGGGAGTATATTTTGAATCTTAAAAACTTGAATATTGAACAGTGATAGATTTATGATTTTTTTAAATCCTGGGCAACCTAAAAAATATAACTTAACAAAATAAAAATATTTAACTTAATTAGCATATTGTTAATAACATTATCTATGATATATTTTTCCTTTAGTAATAGTATAGATAGAATACATTAATATTCTACTATTTATTAACAATTTTTCTATTTTTATAATGACTTATTACATAAATACCTAACTTATTTTATTATAAGTTTAATAATAAGATCTAATTCGACATAATGATGATGGAGAAGTTTTCATAATACAATACAATCGTGACCGAGGAATTTGATGATACAGTAAGCCTCTATTTATATTCTATTATAACGTTATGTTGTCGCCATGTGGCACAATCCAAACCATATAAAACTAAAACTAGAATTATCTATGAAAAAATCAATGATTTTATTGTTTGCAAAAATATCCAGGAAGGATAGTTGGATCTTATCTTATTCCTATTTTATTTTTTTACTTATTGATCAACGACAAGCATACACATTAAATATTTAGTTTCTATATATTTATATATTTCATAGGGTAAATTGCATCAATGCTATTATAAAATTGCCACCTTGCAAAAATTTCACTCTTCTATATATGACATGTGGGTCTAGATCATACATTTCACTGTTGCATGGGTTGGCATTTTTTGTGAATCAACAACTTTATAATAGCATGTGTATAATTTTCCTATTTCATATAATGCATTTCTATGTAATATATAATTTATAAAAATTATTTTTTTAGAATATTATAACATAAGTATGAATATCGACTTTCAATACATATTGCACCTAGTTTTTTAACTACATATCATTATGTTATTGTTCTATTTGGATTAATTCATACAATATTGATGTGGTGATGTCTTGCACCTGTTCATCTCGGGGCGGGTCCAGATTAAGTCTTGCCCTGGCCTGGCCTAGACCCGGTTTTGTATATTACGTTACTCGAGAGCCTAGCGCAACCCATTAACCGTATTGATGCATGTATTACTATCATGTGGTTACTTTTGTGTATGTGGTTGGATTTTCATGTATCTAAGTGGCTGGATTTGTGTATCTGGTGGAATTTTTATATGCCTAATTGCCTTTTGTTGGGACGATGTTATGTGAATTTTCTCTACTCCGACTCGGGTCGGTGCACCGCCGGTGCACCGGTGGGTCAGGACTGGTCAAGGTTTTGCACATCTAGTGACCAAGTCGGGTCGGGGTAGCTAGGGCGAATATTGAGAATGGGCGGAACGGGTCAGGGCGAGTCGAGGCTTGACTTGGTCCCGCCCCGCCCCATTAAGAAATCTAAACATAAGGTGTGGCAAAATTAGCCAAATCTAACCTCCAACCAAACAACTCGAGATGCGAATACAATGATTATCTAGTCGATCATATGATTACTTTCTTATAATTTCACTATAAGTTCTATTACTTATTGTTAAAAGCTTGTAATTTAGCAGCTATGAAATTGCTATTATGGGAATTAACCAATAGGAGTATGGACATGTATATGTGTAATGTGTGGCTCGAGAATTTTTAAGACCATATTTATATTTTGGCTGTGGATGATCTTAACCTGTCGATTTAGGCGTTGTGCTGATTTCTATAAAAAAAAAACTTCTCCACCATAGTTATTACTCAAACTAGACCTATGCACCGGATCGTGCCGGGCTTGAAAAAGCCTGCTCCCACCGGACCAGGCCCAAGCCCATCTCAGCCCAACCAATCGGGCTTCAAACATCGGGCCAAGTCCAGCACAACTACAATTTAGGCGTTCTTTGTTTCAGCGTTGAATAAAGTTGAGTTTTATTGTAAAAAAAATTGAGAGTCCTTAAAAAGTGGTCTAATAATTCTAAAAAATAATTAAAAACAGTTTTGCAATCTTGAGAAGAACTACTAAAAGCCATAAAAAATCATTACAAATTACTACAACATGTAGGCCATATAAAAATAACAAAATTTGATATAGTAAAACTCAACTTAACTTTAAGCTAAAACAAACACAACCTTAATTTGTGTTTTCGTCTGGCATAGGCTTAGCCGGCCCGACAAACGGATGGGCCGGGCTGCCCACCATGTCTGATGTTCTCCTCTGTCTCGCATATTGCCAATGCCTCCTAGTCCTCCCGCCACCTCTGTCCGCCTTGCTCGCTTGTTGCCTCCTCATTGGCGCCTCGCCGCTGTGCGTTGCCTCGCCTTTGGTACCGCTGCTTCACCTCCTCTGGATCCAAGATCCAGTGTCGCCTCTCTCTCTCTCTCTCTCTCTCTCTCTCTCTCTCTCTCTCGGTTTTCCCCCTGTCGTGTCATCTTGGATTTGATCCGAATTCAACGAAATAGTTTGTGTGTTTTTTCAATAAATATAATTTAGTTTTTTTAATTTTGATGATGAATCCCTAAATCACTTGAACATTTACAGGAGCCCAGGTAGGTGGATCCGCCACTTGTATTGAACATGTACCAGTTTATGAACCATGTTATTATGTTTGCCTATTAATTATGCACCACTATGTTTTGTGAACCATGATGCTATTTCCGAGTGTTTAAAGATGTATCTTATGGCAAAGTAGAGAACTCACAGACAGCATGGCCGTGCACAAGTTTCTGACCGTGTTTTCCAGGCCTTTCGGTGCTGCTATTCAACAACCACTAATACCCAATGCCAACTGACCCTCCGCCTGGTAGAAGTAGCATTAGTACATCTGCAGCTATCTTTTTTCTGGAAAGAAATATTTTGGCTTGTACAATGTAACTTACATATGTGATACAGAACAATGGTATGGACATTTCACATTTGCTCAAGCTTCCAGCAAAGAGCGAGGAGTAACTAGTAAGTGAGACCAAAACAAGGTGCAAGGTAAAGGACCCAAATAAAGATTGCCATCATACATCCTGCAGGAAAAATATCCGAAATAATCAACTAATAAATCATATTTAATAGAATAATCCAAAAAAAGGAATAATTGCCGGTTTGACACTCGGTCCGCCGCCCAGTGTGGCGGCCGCTGACATGTGGCACAGAGTGGCAGGCCGTTAAGTTATTTGCTATGTGTACATGGACTTCATAAAGCTTGTATTTTTTTTAAAAAAAAACATGTGCCATCAAAATAAAATGAAACTTTATAAAATGGAATCGTATATTAAAGGAAAGGATCCACAAAAAGTTCTGTTTTTTCTTGGTATTTGGACTAATCACACGAAGTCAAGTTTGCTTTGATCAGAACAAAGAACGAGTAACATGCTTGATGTTTCTCTACAAACCCCAGCCCAAGAAAAAAACTAGCCAGACGAGCATTGGAGAATGCATGAGTTTGTTTCTGCTAAAAGGTACTGTAAATTATTTACAATGTACAAAAAATAATTTTTGATAAAACATATAGAGAGAAAAAGCACACTTAGAGACCATGTAAGAAAGAAAGAGACAGATGAGTGTGTTTGATTTGTGGCCTTTCATAGAACCAACAAATTTTGGTTATGGCCAAATTTAGAACACGAACAAACCATAAAGAAAATCATTTGTTTGGATTGAACCTAAAATTTGGTAGGACGAATTGTTACTCTTTGCTTTGAAGCCGAATGAGTTAATATAAATTTGGAAAGATATTGGGGTAGTTTGTTTATTTCAATAAAGAGAGTTTAAAAAACCATATATTTTAAAAATTGCAATAGCTATATTTAAATTTGTAAAGAAATATTTAAAAAAGTAAAAAATTTAAAAGTGTAAAAATATATTACTTAGGATTTAATATGAACTATGATATTTGCTCCAAGTAGTTTTGACATCAGAATATATATAAAAAACAGAAAATCAAAATGCCTGAAGTACATAATTATTAGCTTTGAATAAATGTTCGAAGGATTCTTGCGCCCACGTTCTAGCCGACCACCGCATTAGAAAAGATGGGTGAACAAAATTATAGTGTTGGTGAGTCAAAGGTCAGTTGTAAATGAAATATTGTACGAAACATTTTGGCATCATCAGAATTTGGTCCAAAACATTTGAAAATTATCCAGTGGCTCTTTTACGAAGGAAGGCAGCCATACAAAACAAAACAAATATTTTTAAACTCTCCTTTTCTGTTTTCTTGGGTCCCCGATCTCCCTTTTAACTGATATAATAACTATCATTTTTCCGTTAACTAATCCTCAACTGACCCAGTTCATCAGATAAAATAAGATTGTTTTGTTGTCTTCGTTGTTAATATTTCTAGCCTACGATCTGTTCACTTGAAAAAAAATCAGATATATATTTTAAAAGGGACGGTCTATTCTACAGTCGGTTGTTTTGCCCGCGTCCCCCACTCTCTCTCTCTTACTTTCCCCTTTTCTCCTCCCCCTCCACCGCCCGACCCCGACGGCCCAACCCTTTGCTCCGCACTCCTCCCCCGCCGCCTCCGCCGCCGCCGACGCCTAGCCGCTCCACCGCCCGACCTCCCACCGCCGCCATCGCCCGCCCACCCTAACCCGTTGGCGCCTTCACCCCCGCCACCGCCGCCCAACCGCCTTCCCTCGGCTCGGCGCCTCCGCCTCACTCCACCTCACCAACCGCCGGCCGCCGCCTCCTGCCATCCTCTAAGCCAGCGGCACCGGATGTACCGAACCCCATCTAAACCCTAACCAGATCCATGGCGGCAAGGCAAGGCCAAAGCGGAGAGGAGGAGGTCGCAGGAGGGGAGGAGGTCGCCGGAGGTAAGTTCAATCGACTGAAACTTGTCTCATTTTCAGTCGACTGAAGAATAGCATTTCCCATTTTAAAATGGATTAGTGCCACATGTCAGCTCCAGGGAGCTCCCGCCACGTGAGGTGGCCGTGCGTCGGCCGCCGCGCTGGGTGGCAGAATCCACAGTGGCCACGTCATGCCCTTTTCGTCGCCATTTTCTACCACAGTTGGTACAAAAGCGTGGCCTCTCCTTCCACGTATCTACAGCAAAAATACATTTGAGAATATGTCCGGAAGCATTATCCAGTTCACATTTGAGTATTTGACTGCATAAAAGAGAAATGAAAGAAAAATGTCTCGCCTTGGCTCAAGCAAACAACTTCATATCACTAGTATGAACAAATTGTACGGTTCAGATCGAAAAATTTCACCACTTCTCAAACAAGTCCTAACTGACGGAGGGCTCCGGGCTAGACGGAAGCCTAACTCTCTCTCTGGAAGCTAGTTTTAGGCTTCACGGAGCCTAAGCTCCGTTTATATCCACCGTCATTTCCCTAACTTGATGACCTATTTTAGATTAACGGGTCAACCATCAGCATACCCGCAAGAGCTAGCTAGTTTGAAATTGAAATGTTGCAATTAATTCCTTTCTTAATCATGCACGCAGTCAGTCCGTAATTTTAATCGCTTCATATCCACTCCGTATATACAAATTCTCCATGAATACTTGAACAAATCAAGATACGTACTTCCATGTATACACGTTGGATTTTGACTATGCATACGCTTCTATGAGGCTATCTTCAACAGTAATCCCTAAATTCGGTCCCCTATAGCATTATATACAGGCTTACTTTAAAAAAATTATCTCTTTATATTTCTCATATCTTCAACAGCGTTTCCTATACGGAGAATTGTAAAAGGGAAGGAGAGATAATCCCCTGTATATAAAGGAATGGAGAGAAATTCTCTATTTTAGGGAACGAAATAGGGAACATTGTTGTAGCATGTAGGGGAAGAAACGGTCCCCTATTTTGAGTTAGAGGGTGCTTTAGAAAACCTTATTGGAGAAAGCCTGATGTGGGTATATATACAGGTATTATAGATACACATGCATCGAGTATGTAGAAGCTTCACAAGTTGACAACCACTCGAAGCTGAATATACGCTGAATGAGTATTTTGTTTCATGCGTCCTGCATTTCGAGTATACACATTTTAATCAAAGAAAGAAGAAAATATCTTTATCGTTGATTATTAGACTACCGGCATACTCCACCAGCAGTTCATACATCCTTTCATTTCGAGTATATACATTTGTTCCTATACATTATTCTTTTTCAGAAAACAACGTTAATTATCCCATTGCTAACATCATGAATGTATTATTCCTTTTAAAAAATCGCGTAGAACAATCAGTCATGATAAGAGGGTATCAACGTGATTGGCAAATTAGTTAACTTCCTCAATTGTCATGTGCTCTTTTCACTTACCAAATTAGGTATAAAATTTTGAATACCCATCTGTTTGAGGCAAAGAAGGCACCGGACGGAATCACTCCATCTACCCTTTGTACATGTATTCATTCATACATGTACTTTGCTTGGATGTACATCCTAATTGCTATATAGTACATCTGATGATACTTCCATACTCAAATTAGTATGTACCACTTCGCATGAATACAAAGCATCGATCCTACACTAGTCATATATATTCTAGACCCTGTTTTTTGTTTTCCTTGGTTGTGCAGCGGCTAGGTTGTCCGAGTATCTGGCTCCATATGAGTCAAGCGATGGATGGACTTCATCGCCAACTTAGCATGATGGCAGAATACGTACGTGGGTAGCCTCTGCATAATTGTGAATACCTAATTTGAGAAAAATCAAAGAGACACCAAGAGCCATGTGACACCACAGTGAAGATGACATGGACTAAAATTTTAATCAAATAAGACACGGTAAGCCATGCTTAGCAATCAGACAGAAGAAAAATCATGAAGCAGAAAAGATCAATAATGTTATAACCCTAGGAGGTTTATGGGCCGGATGCCCACATCAAACCTTAGGGGTATTATGAGCGAAACCGAATTTAAGTTAGGCTATATATATGAACCTCATTGTACACAAAAGAGATATCAATAAAGATTATTGTGCCTGGCTTTGTCTCTCTCTAGATCTGTCTCCTGTCCATTGTGTTTGTGTTTGCGTGCGTATGACGACCGATTTACAACAAATAATATGGGATTATGGATGATCTATCTATAACAATAAAATTCACAAGGTGTCATGCTAACAATAAAATTCACAAGGTGAGGTCCATATAGCACATGGGATCAGGGCAACCAATATCGAGAGCCCTCGTGTAGCCGCCCTTCTCTCCCTCTCGCCCTCTTCCCTCCTCCTTTCTCCCGTTCCTTTGTCTCTCTTTTGACTGGTGCCCTTGCGGGTCGGTACCCAGCATTTTGGGCACCGTGGAGGCCAGATCCGGCGGCGGTGGCTCGGTCTGCCCAGACGGCGGCGGCATGGCTTAGCTTCGGCGGCGGCAACTGGCTCGCTCGGGGTGGCGGCATGACCATGGCCACGGCACGCAGCAATTCAAGCGGTGGCGTGGCCATGGTGGGGGTGCAGCGGCGCGGCCAGACGTCGAGGCCGGATCTGCAAGGCGCAGCCTGGACCAGTGAAGGAAGGCAGCGCGGTCAGGCGTGGTGTCTCGGCGCGGCTCGTCGGTGTCCATCCCCCTCGGTGCGGTGGCGGTGCCCCAACCTCCACCTTGGCATGGCGCAAGCAGATGCGCCCGTGGCCGGCGTGCCTCGGGCTCCTCGTTCCAGATCTGAGCTCGACCGACGGACTCTTTCCTTGGACCTCGACACCGCGGCGACTAGTCCCCCCTCCAGCGTCGCGACGGCGCCTGGTGACCCCCACACCACACCTCCACCCCCCGAGCTGGTTGTGGCGGCGACAGTTCTTCCCCTTCAGACCCAAGACGGGCAACGCCTGGGTCCGGTGGCGTGCGGCCCCGAATACGAGGGTGTTTTCCTTCTTCGTTCACACCGGTGGCGTGGGGCTACATTCCTTTCTCTCTCCCCTGCAGGTGTTGTGTCCTGCGGTGGCCGGAGGTGTGTCTGACTTTAGCCAGGGTCACAATATCATATATCAAATAAATGCAGCTTTATAATGGCATCGATTAAAGAGCTCTTTTATATAATGGTAAATCATAAAAAATAGCCGCTTTGCGACGTATCAATTTTCCATTTTTTCTTTAAAATAGATCATTCAGAATTTGCCGTAATAAAAAAACAAATTGAGCATGGCATCATTAGCTTATATGTTAATTGTTATTTACCCGTAGACCAAAACCACCAACTCGATGTCTCCGTGACCGCCGAAGGTCCACACATTGCTGGTGATAGGGTCTATGTTCGGCAGGGAAGGAGAACTGCTCGCGTCCGTTCGGCAGTTGGTGCGGCAGTGTTTTAACTATTCCTTGGTGGTGAAATTGGGTAGTGGCCAGTGGCGGAGCTAAGGCCCGGTCACCCTGGCCCAGGCCTAGGCTCCCGAC
This sequence comes from Raddia guianensis, assembly GCA_036346415.1. Lineage (NCBI taxonomy): Eukaryota > Viridiplantae > Streptophyta > Magnoliopsida > Poales > Poaceae > Raddia > Raddia guianensis. The sequence continues at coordinate 36,711,763 of CM070534.1, forward strand.
CTGTTACCAAGAAAGAGATTGTGTCTGTTGGGCTACAGATTATGGATCCTAAGATTGACTAATCAGGTGGCGTTAAAAGCCAGCCAGCCAGACCCAGGCTCCTCATATGGGCTGGCTCCGCCACTGGACTAGTGGCGTTGCTGCTACTCGGGAGGCGTCTAATACAATTTATTTCCTTTTACATTTCCTTGATAAAAGAGGCCCTTCTTTGGCATATATACGTGGTAAACCTCAGTAAGTTTATCAAATAATCAAATGGAGAGTATTACCTTTTTTATTGTTTTATTCATGTCAAATGGTACAAATATCAAATGTGCTTGGTGTCTAAAAAAATACGTATCGATTGACCACTGTCAATAGAAAAGAAAGGACGAGAGAAAGTAAGTAAGAAATACATCGAAAATAAAAATCCATCACAACAACAACAAGAATAGCCAAAGATCTCCAGGTGCAGGTAAGAGGGTGAGGCTCAGAGATGTTTGAGCTCAGGGCAGGCCCTCCTTCATGGCGCGGACGAACTCCTGGGAGTGCTCCTTGGTGACGCAGCTGGCGAGCATCCGGGTGCCGTCGAGCGGCAGCGGCGCCTTGAGGAAGACGACGGAGGCGATGAAGTCGTTGTTGACGAGCGGGCCGGCGAACATGGGCGGGCCGAAGCCGTAGTCGACGTCGGAGAAGCCGAGCTTGCTCCAGTCGGAGACGTAGATGGACTCGTAGTTGAACGTCATCTGGAACGGGTCCTGCTGCGTCTCCTCCCTCGCGAACTCGCCGAACTCCACCGCCATGCGCTCCTTGGCCCGCCGGATGATGTCCACCACCTCCATCAGCGGCGCCTCCGCCACCTCCCGGCTCGCCGCCGACATCTTCACGGGGAAGATGGAGTTGCCGTAGTAGCCCCGGTCGAGCTTGAGCAGGTGCCGGACGCTGGCGAAGAAACAGAGCTTGACGGCGGCGTCGGGCTCGAGGTTGAGCGCCCGGGTGCGGCACTGCCAGAGCTTCGCCGTCAGGACGTCGAAGCCGGAGCAGAACCTGCCGCTGTGCGCCTTGTACTGCGCCTTCAGGCCGTCGATGTAGCCGGTGGGGAAGTCGAGGACGATGTAGTCGAGCGCGAGCACGGGGAGCTCCGGGAGGGGCCCGGGCTTGATGCTCGGGTTGGGGAACCTCTCCCGGTGCCACACCGGCTTCACCCTCGGCTCCGGGAGCCCCCGCGCCATGTCGCCCACCGCGTTGATGAACTGCGCCGCCCCCATGCCGTCCGCCGACGCGTGGTTGAACCGGAGGCCCATCACGAACCCGCCGCAGGTGAACTTGGTGATCTGGGGCCATCAAGTCAAGCTTGGGAAATTCAGGACTGGATTCATCTCGGCTGGAACTTCAGAATGATCTCTCTCAAAAAAAAAAAAATTGATTTGATATGTTGTTAGAGAACTGTGCCCCGGACAGTGATTGATTTTGATTAGCCCTATTCCACTGCAAATGCCCCCATGATTCCCATTGGTTAGTCTTCATCGAAAATGAAACCTCCCAATCATGAACGTTCAATTCCCACAAGTAAAGTGCGGTTAGAACGAATTGGCGCTTTCTGCCGAACCATTCCACAGTGCACGCCATGGGAATGCATGAGGTAGATGACAGAAAAGAATGGGAAGAAATGCAATGTGATCGTGTAGCAAGCAACTACTAAACCCTACTTGAAAAAGACCTTGATGGCTTCATGCAGTCATGCCATGGGGTCGATGCAACATCCTACATCCTCCCCCAACTGCCCCCAGCAACCAGTCGGTGGACGAGGGCATCTAAAAGCAGAGGGAAAAAAGAAACAAAGGATATCGAGCCTTAGCTTAAAAGCAATGCACATGGTTCAGATGCCATCAGGCCACAGCCTGCGTTCGTTGGACCAAAATTTGTTATTTTTATACAGGGTTATTCGGTGCAACATTTTGTAATATTTTTTCAAGGCTTTGTATGGTTCTACTCGAGGATCTCAAAAATATTTTTAATAATTTTTTAACCTTTCCGCACCTCTTTTTTAAAATCTCTATTTTTTAGCTCAACCAAATAAAATCGAACATAACCACAATCCAAAGAGAGCCACAGACTACCAGCACACATCTAACCTCCTACACCATGCTTGGGAGTTGGGACATCGATCAATGAAACCATCACCTTTTTTTCTCTTCAGATTTCCGCCCCCAATGTTATTAACCTTATGGAATTAGCAGCAGCACCAAGACCAGATGATCAGTCTCTGTCATCGCATATGCTGCAATTTTATCCTGATTAGACTAGTCGGGATCGATTATTGCATTGCACTAGCGACATCTACAGCTGACCTCCATTAACCGCGGCAATTGAAACATCATAATCAAGAGGCTCAGAGTGAGCATATCCAGGCTCCAAAGCCAGTAGCTCCGGTTTCATTTCATGGCGTCACTTTCAGCCTTTCAGGCTCGCTAAGCATGGAGTCGAAGCAAAGTCATACCCACTGACTACTGTCTCAAGAAGCAGATCAAAAAGGTTGCCTTTTTTTTGCAAGACGCAGCGCGAGAAAGCAAACGGCGTGTTGGCCTCTCGCCCACTTTGCTCGGCGCGGCGCCTAACGCTCCGGTTCCGGTTGCCTTGTACCTCGCCGGCTCGCCGTTTCGCCGCCCCGGGCCAGGAAATTCTCGCCGGAAACCGCCAAAACCACCGCGACTCGATGCGCGAGCTGGCGGTTGGCCCCCGATGCCGGCGAAGGCGTTCACATTCATCCCAATTTCCAACCGCTTTTGTCCCATCGTTATTAGCGATGGTTTTACGGAAAATATTCTGACAATAAGCTATGGTAGTTTGAGCATCGTTTGTTTGAGCAGAAAGTCGATGAAAACTTTAATCCGAAAACAAAGCAAGCGATGACGACTTAATTCTGAAAATATTCTTGAGAAAACTTTATTTTCAAAAAAATATAAATTAGGCACGCCAAATTAACTCTAGTTTGATGGGCGTTACTTACTCCCATGCAATTTTTTATCATGCACGTCCACACCGGTTTTATTTGGATGGAAATGTGAAGGCGCGCGATCTCAGCGTGTGGGTCCACTGTGTCAGCCTCGGACCGACACAGGTCACACAGCCAACCACTCTTCCACGACTCGGTTAAAAAAAAAAGATTTAAAAAAGTTAGGAAAAAAAGAAGAGGAGGGAGAAACGCAGAGAAGCTTCCTGCTTCCCACGACGCCGCCATTTCCGAGCTTTTGACTCGCCCCCAGATCTGCGTGGCTGCGTGCCGCGCCCGCCCGGATCTAAACCCTAATCCTACCCGCGGAATCGAGGATTCAATCCGGAGGCAGAGGCATCACCTGCATCATCATGATGGTGTTGTGGGGCTCGACGGGCCAGCGGTCGCCGGAGGGGTAGGGGACGAGGTCCTCCTTGGGGAGGAGCAGCGGGCGCTCGAGGAAGCGGACGTCCTCCAGGCTGCAGTCGGCGGCGGCCTCGGCGAAGTAGACGCCGTCGGCGGTGCAGCGGATGGCGGGGGCGCCCGCCTCCGGCTCCACGATGCGGCCGGCGAGCGGGTAGAAGAAGACCAGCGCCTTCGCCAGCGCGCCGCGGATGGCCGCCGGCGCGTCGCCGGCGCCGGAGCGGAAGATGTGCATCGACTCCACCAGGCCCCGGTGGGTCGGGTACCGGTCCACCCACGCCAGCGGCAGCGTCTCCTCCGGGGTAGCCGCCGCCGGCTTCACCGCGCCCTCCGAGATCCTCGTCACCTTGAAGCTCCCCGCCGCCGCCGCCGCCATGGCCGCCGCCCTCTGGCTCCTTTCTACTCGCCTCTGGAGCTTAATTTGGAAGCCTCTGACCCTGAGACGAACAGAGCTTGCTTGACAGCTCGACGAGGCTTGACTCCGCTTGAGCCTTGTGCTGGTCTTTAAATGGAGTCCAGGAGTTTGGCACTTGCCAGTGTGAGAGTGACCACGAGCCGGTGAGCGGGGGTGACTGCCTTGTGGGGCCCGCGCGTGCGCGTTGAATTTTCTCCGGCGTTCGGTGGGCGCAACGGCTGAGATTGGCCGCCGGCGGATGGATATTTGATGTACGGACGTTGCTTGCCGTCCGGACGCATGTCACGGTGAATTGTTGAACATCTTGGTACGATTCTCATGCTTTTTACTAGACGAAGACCCCGCGCGTTGCGCGGCTGTAACAATGCACTGCACTGATGGCATTTATGTTTAGTTTTGCTTTGATTGCAAACTCAAAATACACTTTTGTTTTTTAAAGAAATATATGACTTTAACTAATTAAAAGCAAGTAGTTATGGAATAATACTCAAAACTAAGGCTATCTCCAATGGGATCCCCTAAAGGGATCCCTACCCTATATTTAGAGGATGAAGCACCCCCTACATACTTCAACCGAATCCCTAAAGCATCCCCAAAATAAGGGAGAGGAGAGAGATCCTTATATATAGAAACCTCTCCTCCTCTATCACTCATTTGTCCTCTTAAACAATTAATTAAGTAATTTTCAAATATGCATAATATATTTAAGGTTACCACAAATATGGATATAAAAAATCCGTTTCAAAATTATGCGTCTAATACGGGTTTTTGACCTATAGGGGATGAGATTTAGAAAATGTGGTTGGAGATGAATGTATTATAGGGGAGGAATCTTTTTAGAGGATGTCTGTATATAAGGATATAGGGGATGAAATTTAGGGAACATGGTTGGAGATAGCCTAAGGCACTCATGCTACTTTATATTAGAATGTTGGTCTTTTAATCGGAATCGGCAATTAAATGTCTCTTAATAATCCTAGTCGGTTAGTTTATAAATGCATTAACCTTTGTAGGTTTAGTGTACAACTTTGTATTTTAAAATGACAAAATGGTAGACAATGAACAAAATCATTTTGCCCTAAATAGAAAATGCATGGACTAAACTAAATATAAGGTAATTATAGAATAACGTTTTTTGGTTTTTATTTAAGCACCTTACAATTTAATTGATTACCAACAATTAAATTAATATTTAAATGCATTTTCGTTTAGGTACAAAATTATAGAAAATGAACTTAAATCGGAAAATTATGAAATTTATACCGGTGGTAAATTATGACTCTATTTATCCATAGAATCTATGTCATCTTAATCGGACGAAGGAAGTATTTTTGGCGGCCATCGAAAGTTTAACATTTGTTTGCACAAATGACGACAGCAACATTCTTCTAGCTCCTGTTGCTGTAGCATTTGGGGAAGACCACGGCCACCATTAGCTCTAAGAAAATCAACACCGGAGAGATGGTGTGTATACTTTATATATTGTTTACCATAACTAATTAAAAGGAAGTAGTTATGGCATGACCAAAGACAATCAGACGCGATGATGGCAAAACGGGTCAGCATTAAACGACTACTTTGCTAGTGTAGGGCTCCGGTCAATACAACCACGGCGACGATATTCTACTTGGCATTTTGAAAGGATATATTGCATATTTTCTAAAATACCCTTAATTGCATTGTAAATTAATAAATAAGGCCTTTAAATACCTACTTTAATTTGTTTATGGAAAATCCTATTAGTTGGTGGCAAGATTATATTGGTTCGAACTAACTACATTTATGGAGTCACTTAGGTAGCCGAAAAGTTTTTTTAAAAGTAGAAAAGTCAATTTTACCAATGTACTATCGTGATTCGTCTACATAATCTGCTAGATTACCAAACCAGGTATTCTAATCGACAACTGTGCAAAATTGGAGCACATAATCCCCAAAGGTGGTTTTAGAGATGATTTCGTTACATGGCTAGCGATGTGGCAATTTAGTCACATAAATACACAAATAAATAAAAAGACAATATGCAGGACTTACTTGTAAGTTTTTCTAACCCATCTTCCTCTCCCCACTCCCCCTCTCCCATCAATTTGTCCACTGCCCCCATTTTCTTTACCCGATAGGATGGAGGTGGCGGCGCATCACGGGTGGCCGTGGTGGCACGGCTCTAGTGACCAATCAAGCGATGGCCGTGGCGGCGCCCCACCCCAATTTCTTGATCGTCATCGTGTGTCGCCCCTCCCCAATTTCTTACCAAGTTGTTGGCTGGGAGAGAGAGGCAGCGGAGTCTCTTATGGTTGTCGGAGATCGACGACGCTTGATGGTGCTCAAGGACAGGCTGTGGGTGATGGTCAATGGTGATAGGCAATTGATGTGGTAGCGGTGCGCCACCAGCACCTTGTAGCCGAGGAGCTGCATTAGACAGAGGAAACGGGGAGGCTAACAAGGGCGCCGATGAGAGGGATGACAAGAAAGATGTGGCGCCAGGATAGGAAGTTCGATGAGGGCACCGACAAAGAGGAGTGGCGGGGAGAGAGAGGAAATAAAATATGGAAAAGGAGTAAGATACTTACATTTGGGCCCCACTTCCATGTCATGTGCCACGTCTTAGGGCACTCCCAACCCTACCTCTAAACTTTCCCTATCTCATTACTATTCATCCCTTTTCAATCTCTCCCTACATTTCCCTCTCTTATATTTTATTTCTTCTCTCTGCTATAGTGATAGTTAGGGGAGAAAAAGGAGTAGGGTTGGGAATGCCCTTAGCTCGCATGCCATCGTGACAAAACCACTCAAAACTTGGTTTTGCGGGATGGAATATCTGGTTTCGTAGTTCGGGAGTTATTTAGACGAAGTGTAACCGTTCAAGGTGTAAAATTGTTTTTTTAGGCATGCATGAGCCCGAATGTCAACTTGAGAGTATCCCTAGCTAACAGTCCCTCTATAATATTGTAGGATGTAGCAGATATAGAGGAGCTGCTGGAGGACAGGAATCTTTTAGATGGTAGTGTAACTTGTGAATGAATTTGAGGGAGATGAATATAAGGGATAAAAAATAATGTTTTAGAGGGGACATATGGAGGTGTTGCTTGCTAGAGATGCCCTGATGTGATTTACATTTTGCATTAGCCATCCAAAATCCTCTGATTAGCAAGCATGATGGGAATTGGTCCAGGATTAGCTTGATACAAAATCTCGTTATTGTTGTATATACAAATCATCCATGGTGATTGACTCGACCGATTTATGCTAGCTGTTTTTACAGCGGCATGAACATTTTAAAAGTGTTGTATTTCCGACAAAAAGTCCTCTCACACTTCAACGAACCTTCCAGCGCATTTTACCAGAAAACGAAGCCTCCCTGTCTAAATTGTACTATATTCCACATAGTGATATTCTAGACAGATACACAATTATCGATTTACTACTGGCTTTGGATCTAAGTGCATCCGCCGTCCTTTATTAAAAATAAACAGAAATGGTTGGGATAGGACTTAGGAGGGTTGGGACTTGGAAGTTGGGAGGAGATGCTGGCCACGCAGAAACTGCGGTTGGATAGGACTTAGGAGGCCTGCAGGGATGTTGAAGTTCGTCCCCAGAAACTGCGGTTTGTTCATACGATAACTTATGAGGTGGAGGCAACTTCCTAGAGTGGATCCGCCTTTTTAGGAGGAGTTGCCTTCTTGGGTTGCTTTGTCTTGGTCAGCAACTTCTTGGCTGGATCTGATGGTCACAGAGTTGGAGTTTCGCATGGGGGAGGTGGAGGAGGAGGCGGGCTTTTTCTAGCCGCAACTTCTTATGGGGAGGTGACGATGGAGGAGTTGAATTTCTTCTGTATGCGGGAGGTGTTGCGGGAGTTGAACTTCTTCTGCCAGGATTTGAGAGGTCACTTCATGGAGAGACTCGTTGTCTATAAATATTTTGTAGCACTTCCTCTACGTAATGATACTATGTACGGCCTCATATCCTTTACGAATTTCGAGGTCAAGGTCCTCATATCCTTGACATGCATGCTCCGCTGTGTATCTCTTTGCAATGGAAGTTACCCCCGGCTCCACTAGGTGAGTCATCGCGTAAGCCGCCTTCAAGAAGAGGTTACGCGCTTCGATATGTAACTCACAAGATCTCTGTTGCATGATATCGTCCACAGGATAGTGGGCCAAGACCGCCATAAGGATTCAACCGGATGGGATCATGACATTAGCTGAATTACTGCGAAGTACCTAGCCCGCCTCCCGAAGAGACTTATGATGGCTCAAGGATAATTCCACTTCTTTTCTGACCTCTTCTTGTATACTCGCTCGTGTTTCAATTAGGCGTTTTTCAAGCCCAAATTGCTTCTGCGCCGAGAACCGAATATTGCGTGGGTTCAATTCTTTCGAAGGGATCCTTTTCGAGTTTCCATTTCTTCATTTGGAATCTGGACTCTTCTATCTTCGACTTATTTTTTTGGCTTTATTCTTTATTTATTTAATTTTGATTTCGTATAGTCGTGCTTGTCGGTACATGCTTCTCTCTTGACTCCTATACGACTTGACGTTCTGAGTGAAACCAATCTTCCATAGGACCATGCCAACACCTCGTGTACGTCCAGGGTGCTCTGGGGTTTGTAGGGCCTTGATCAGCTCGTCATTTTCCATGTTTAGCACGAAGGCGTCTTGGGAAGACCGCTCCGCTGCTTTTATAACTCTTGTGGCCACTTTCCACATCAATGGCGAAAACACCAAGCCGTTGTTGTCGGCGAGGTTGCCTCCGTGAGCAAAGTACCAATGTTTTTATCTTTAGGGTCATTCAGCCATTGCGGGTTGTCATTTTGCATCGGTTCTTCTTTCCTCTTATGTCATATTGATGATTCATTTGGAAACATTATTAAATACTTTTACATGAGTATTTAATTTGGAAATAATTTTGACTACTTTTTAAATACTATTTAATATTTGTAACCCATTTGAAAATACTTTTAAATATTTTGTCTTATTATAATTCATTAAAAGATACTTTTAAATACTTTTTGTATACTATTAAATATTTATAACCCATTTGAAAATACTTTTATAATTTTGATATATTGATAATTCATTTGAAAATACTTTTAAATACTTTTTATATACTATTAAAATTTACAACCCATTTGAAAATACTTTTAATATTTTGACATATTGATAATTCATTTCAAAATACTATTAAATATATTTACACATTGATAATTCATTTGAAAATACTTATATATATTTTGACATATTGATAATTCATTTGAAAATACAATCGTAGAAGGTAAGTGTTCTTGTAGTTTTTTTTTTTGTTTTGTTGTATCTGTTTTTGTTAATCTTCTGCTAGGTAGACAAGAAGCTAGCGCTGAAACAATGTTTTGATGACAAATGCACCTTAGATATTGTGTCGAGGTCATCATGCATCAACTATGGAATTGAAGGACGGAGGCAGCAGTGGCTACAAGCAATATATAGCATGATGGTTCATTTCAATGAGACGATCGAAGGCGGCAGTGGAGACTCGATCGAGAGAAATGAGTGACGAGGGTGAAACAACAAGGGGGAAGCCAACCATATATAAACGGTGGAAGAAGTAATAACAAGGATGACCTAAGAAAGAAACTATATATGCGGATGAAATAGGTGGAATCAAATAAGAGGTGTGAAGGAGCTCGTGGGAGATGCGGAAAAGACGCAGAAATTGATATGTAGAGTATACTAGATGAAAATGATATCGATAGTAAGATAAGAAAGTATGTGAAGCGCAATGGTTAGTTCAATATAAACAAACATGGAAATAAAACCATGGAAATGTTCAATATAGGAGAGTGAAATGAGAAGTAGCCATTTCATGCAGAAAGTTTATGTTTACATTGAAAGGTGACAGTATAAATCAAACAATGTGCTAGGGATACCTGCTGGTCCGGTGGTGGTCCCCGAATCATCATCTATTATGACTGTAATGTGTGGTATCCTGGTGGGCAGTCGCCTTGAGTGAAACACCAAGTACACGGGACGACATGTCAGCATTGTTTTTTTTTTGTAAACACAGACCAATCATATAATACCTAAAATGAACAGGGGAAAAAAAGGCATGTGTACAGCTAGATATTAGCAGCAAGGATAAGGAACATACTTGAGACCATTAAATCTACCATAAACCTATTAACTGTAATATAAAAATGCACAGTAACTGACCTAGTGAAAAGCCCAGCATGTGAAAATATGCAGAGTAGGCCTAAAGTGTGCACTTTAATGGCTATAGATCGTCTAATTGGAGTTGATTTTGGAAACAATTTATTTGATAAGGGAAGGCTCTTGCAAATTATTTGAACTACCAGTCTTGTATTTAAGCAAATCAGTTATTAAACCTAAGTATGTAAGTAAATAGGGAAAACAGGTAGAGCGAATATTTAAAAATGCAATACCAACCACAGATACATTGAGTATCCTAAGAAGGCAACTATTATGTGTGTCATAAAAAGCTGAAAGCATAACATGTAGCCTTCATTAAACAATAGCAATCAAGAAACAGTATAAGCTATTCTGCTATAGTACCATTTAAACCGGTGCTAAAACAAATAAAAAGACAGAACAATAATCCAGTATGGCCTCCCGTAGCATTGAGCACAAAAATAGAACAAATGATTTGAAGTACAGGAATGAAGACATTAAAGCGAAAAACAAAAGACAAAATGGTAAGTGATCATATGCACAACATAATAAGTGTTAAACTTCAGTGTTGTAAAGAAACCTAGCATTAAGATATAGCTGACATAATTAGGGCCAATAATTCAGCAGTAAAGAGGGAAACATTACAGAATTCACTTGAACAATAGAAGAAAAATGCTAGCCTATCATCTGTACTTTGCAAACTTTTCTATCAATATACCTTTGGTACGATAATTTTGTCCTTAAATTGTTTGGACGAACTCGTTGAACCAATAAAGATCACGGATGACATGAGTGCATTGATTACATGGAATGCAAGAATCATATAATTACTATGCATGACAACAGGTAAATAGAGAAATCAATCAATTTGCATAAGGATTGTCCAACCGAAACCAATCACCCAAGGTGGTTGTGAAGGAGGCGGTGCAGCCCTACTATCCATAGGAGGATGAGGAGATGGAGCAGCTCGTCGAGATAGCGGCCGGCTGGGCCTGCCGTGTGCAGCCACATCCTCGAGCTGGGGTCGGCGCAGGAGGAAGCGGCGGCAGAGAGGAGGCGCGCCGATGAAGAAGAGGAGCGTCGGCTGGGCAGATCCGCCATTGCTGGTAGATGAGATGCCAGTAGAAGGAGGAGAAGGAGGGGGGCGATAGATGGAGGCACTGTCGAGGAAGAGAGAGAGGCGGCCTAGCTGGCGCCGCTGATGAGGAGGAACGACGGCGCCAAGTGGTGGCGGAGCCGGCCTAAGGAGGAGGAGAAGCAGTGTTGAGCCTAGGGCCTAGGCCCCGAGGCCGGCTCTGCCAGATCCAGCCAGGCCAGGCCCCCCGTGATCGGATCTGGCGGCCGCACAGGAGGAACGACCGGCGTACCGGCGAGGGGGGGCACGGGGCGGCGCCGGCGGACGGAGAGGAAGGGCGGCGCCATGAGGAAGGGTGGCAGTGTGAGCCGGGCGGAGAGTGGGGAGAGACGGCGGCGGTGGAAATCCCTCTCTGCAACTGCGAGTAGGCAAGGGGAAATGAGGCAGGGCGCACGGAGAACGCTGGCCGCTGGATGGATCCCGCTGCTCGATCCAACGGGTGGAAATAAATGGTGCGACGTGGCGGAAACGGGCACCAAAAAGGGCCACGTGGCCTAGCGGTGCGGCCTCAACCCGCGCTTGTACATTTTATAGATATATCATCGTTTGCCATGAAGATGACTTTAGGCTGTGAGGGAGAGAGAGCAAAGAAGGAAGAGTTAAACATATACGAATGTTCCTTTGCCGCCGCGCATGCACGTTTGGTTGGTAGGACAAACGTGTGCGCACGCAGGACGGTCGCGCAGTCCGCTCGAATGCTCCAATCCATCGATCGAGTTGGCATGTGCAGATAGAGGTGGTAAGGCGTCCAGGAGGAGAGACAGAGCGAATAGATGCTTATCGAGATAGAGATGGAGGTAGGCGGTGGTGTTGGCCGGACGGGGATGAAGGGAGCCTGCGATGCTTGCTGCTAGGACGGGAACAGAGGGAGAGGCGACGGTGTCATTGCAGCCGGTGCAGGCCAAGAGTAGCTTGATGGAGAGGCGGCATCGCTATCCGGGTCGGCCGAGAGGAGCATGATGGAGAGGCGTCGACGACAACATTGGGGCCCGTCGGCCATCGCTGCTCATGTCGCTGGCGCCATGGCGTACTCCTCCTCTTCCTGCTGGCGGCAACGAGCGAGGTGACGGGGAGGCGACGAGCAGAGTAGAGGGAGGCGGCGGGCAGAGGAGGAGGCACGGGATTTGGGAGAGGAGGCGTTAGGGAGAGGAGTGGTGACTGGGACTGGGAAGGGGAAGGATGCCGACGGTGGGTGAGGTGGGTGATGGGCTGAGGTGTAAAATGGACTAGCATGTGGGCATGGCCTGTGGGCAGTAGAGATGTGAGATGTGCTCGCGAGCTACTTATGAACGAGCTGGGCTTAGACTCGACCCGGCTCGCAAAATGTCACGAGCTTGAAACAGAGCTCGGATCGCTCTCATTTTGTAACAAGCCGATCTTGAGCCGAGCCCGAGTTGCTCATGAGCCTCGAGCTCAGCTTCCAGCCCTATGTGCAGAGCTGAGGCTAATTAATTATCTAATCAACCAAAACCGTTTTCAATTCCTCCTTTTGCATGCATGCAACCTGATCTTTTGTGGCATCTCCAATGGTATAGCTAGACCCGATCACGGGAAACCCGGCCCAACCCGACCGGTGCATCAGGCCGGGCTCGAGCCTCAATCTGAAACCCGGTCGTCGGGCTGGACGGGGCTCGAGCTTTTCGAGATTTAATCCTTGGCTGGGCCGGGCCATTGGGCTTCGGCCCGTGCTTTCGGTCTTCGAGCCCAGTTTTTGAGCCCGACGCACCGGGCCAGGCTGGGCTCAGGCTTGGTCCCATGAGACCGGGCTTTTCCAAGCCCGGCCAGAAGCCTATCCTGGCCCGACGTTTGATCAGGTCTAGGTACAACCAACTAATAGATATAAAAAAGCTCCATGTTAACTATAGATAGCTTGTAAACAATCTCTCCAATGGATTAGATATAACATTGGCTATTAAATTTAATACGGACACATATGTAATAAATACAATGCATCTTGTAATACGCTATAGACTGGCTATTAATTAACAGCCAATCTTTATCTCTCAATTCTTCTTCTCTCCTCCACATAGGCAAAAAAGTGAGATAAACTCCTTATACCCAGCCGACATGGCTTCGTTGGAGATGCCCTTATGTACGTAAACATACTGTTGTGAATTTAGGAGTCCTCATCGAAAGGCCATCACGATTCACGAGGCGATGCAATCATGCAAACATGGCAACACGCATCGCATGTTAGGTTCATGGTTTTATTCGATTCGGTTCGATTGGGCCAAAATTTGTTTTCTTATATAGACTACTTGGTGTAATATTTTGCAATAATTTTTCGAAGCTTTGTAGGATTTTACTCAAAGATAAAAATTTTTACATAATGTTTTAATGTTTTTATATTTTTATTTTATGGTTCTTAACCTTTAACTCATTCAAATCGAAACGAACAAAACCACAAATAAAAGACCCTAGTTGTCGATCGATCGGTAGGTATTACTAGTAGCAGTTAGGTAATATAACAGGCACAAGCCACCAATAAGTTAAGAGCGCGGCCAATATTTGCTGTTCATTTGGTTAGCTTGCCGAGCAGCATACGACGATGAACCGTAGCTTTCGGCCGGTAGCTTTACATGCTTGTGGGCACTTTTAATCGTTGGCGTTTATTCACCATGTTGAACACTTCGTGTTTGGGACGTTTTTGTTCTGATAACAAACGTGGCTGGCTGCCGGTGAGAAATACGGAGGAATAAACTGTGGTCGTGCGAGTGTATCGAAATACTTAAAAATAAAAAAGAATGGAAAATATAATCGATTTGTATGAAGTTGTAGGAGGATGGTAAACCATATCTAGAAGTCATGTGGCCTTGAAACCATTGATGTCCCCACAATTATTTATGACAATAATGCTGTTCGTGAGTCAAATAAAAATGGGCTACATTAAGATTAATATCTAAAGCATATTGTTTTAAAATTGTTCTACATTCATGAGCTCTAGAAAAGTGGTGAAATTGTGATAATTTAAGATCATGTGATAATCTGACAGATTTACACACAAAGCATTGCCTACCTCGACATTCCGTAAGTGCGTCCATGTAATGGAAATGAGTCGATTTCGTCAGTTGCATGGTTTGGGGGGAGTTATTGAATAAAGGTCCACAATGATTTAGATCTAATGTTGTACCTTTTACCTTGTACGTTTTTTTAAAAGTTTCTCACGATAAGGTTTTTAAAGATTTTTTAATGAAACAATATCACAGTGCCACATATGTGTGCAATGTTCTCTTTTCTTTAATCCTTTTTCCCATTAGGTTTTTGAATGAAATTTGCACGAGGCATTGATATATTGCGGACTCACCCAAAGGGGAGTATTGTAATCCAACGAGAAAACCTAAGCTCGGCTAGCGTTTCTCTGAGGATATTATAGGTGAAACTAAATATAATTTAGACATTATATAAAAAAAGAGAGATCATATATATAATTATAGCAATGCTGAAACAGGAGGGATTCCGGTATCCAACGACAGACCACAGGTTCCGTGGCGGCCAAGTCCTTGATCCAGTCCACTCGTCTTCGTGATTTCGAGGTCAACTATCTTGCAAGTCAAGGCTATCTCCACGTCACTCATGCCTTGTCCTGGCCACATAAGGCCCATTACCGGCCCACATCCTCCCCTATCTGGCTCATTCATCGTTCCCCCGTCCCCCCTCCCGAGTCCCGACCTCCTCACCACCGCACCATTTCCATCGCTGCTTCTCGCTGGAGCTCGCCCATAAACCCTAGCTCCGCACGTGCATCTCGAGGCCTCCTCGTCCCTCACGCCAGAGCCGGAGAGGGAGGCGGCGGCGGCGATGGGCACCGGAGGCGACGGGGACAAGGCCACGGCGCTGCCGCTCGAGGCGCTGCTGGCGCTCGGGCTCGACCAGCGCACGGCCGAGAACGCGCTCGTCAACAGCAAGGTCACCGCCAACCTAGCCGCCGTCATAGCCGAGGTGACCTTCGCCATCGCTGCTCGCGTAGTTTCGTCTCCGATGGGTGCTACTTCATGTGATTGCCGTGGCGTTTAGGGGTTTGATTTGGGTTTAGCTGGTTCCTGGTACGGGATTTAGTGATTCTGGTGTTAGAACTACTGCAAGGAGATGATGAGACTCCGCAACTAAATTATCTGACATCTGTACACTTTGCTCGATTAGATCGTTCTACTGTTCCAGCCGATTGTGGCATGTGGAGAGTAATCCTAGCCTAGACCTGTCTAAATCTGCTACTATCGCACTTCTGCTGTAGGTGGGTTTGGTTTCCGCGAAGCTTATTTGATCAGCATCCATTTTTATACCAGACAGCGGACGATCCTTGGTTCCAATTTCATTATGAATTTCTTAACATTCATTTCTGTGATCTCACTGTCGCTTTTGTGAAATCTGGGAATTTAGGCTCACCTGAAACTTCAGTATCAATTATTTTTTAACATCTTTACATAAGCTTGTTTGGATGCTGCTGCGCTATTTGCAGTTTCTTATGATGTGATGTTTGTCAAATACTCCAACGGGATTGTTTCTCTCCAAGTCATGTCTGATTAAATTTTCAGCATGACATGCCATGTTTTAGGATATTGAAATTTTGACTGCATAATTGTCAGTATTGCTTATAGTTATCCCCTTATGAAGCAATATTGATGCCATCACACTTTTTATTTCTGTTACATTGTGATGCAAGTTGTGTTAGCTTATGTGTACTGTCAGTGCCATTTATATCTTGAAAGCATACTTTGTTTGCCCTTTTAAACTAAATAAATATAAATATGCATATGAACAGGCTGGTTTAACTGAATGTGACAAGTCGGTTGGGAATCTCCTGTACACTGTAAGCACCCACCTACGTCAATGACTCGTGACGACACAATAACTGTGGAATTTTCATGTGTGACTGACAAGGCAATTTCTTATGGATGAAATAGGTTGCGACTAAATACCCAACTAATGCGCTTGTCCATCGTCCTGTCCTAATAAACTATGTTGTGTCAACAAAGGTATGCCTGCTACCATTTTTATTCGCCAATCCTCTTTCATCAGTTCTGTATTATGTGTCCGTGAGTTTTCAAATGAAGAATTAGCTTTTTCTCACTTCATATTTGTCTTGATCTATGCCACTTTTCAGATAAAGAGCCCAGCACAGCTAGATGCTGCTCTGGCATTTCTTACTAATATTGGACCTGATTCTTTGGACATTGGGAAGTTTGAAGAAGCTTGTGGTGTAGGTATGTATCCATGATAAAATATATTAATGTGCTTCTGTAGATTATATATCTTGTAGTGCTAGGCAATGAAAGCATTCTGAAAGCTTTCCCGTGTGGAATTTGGATCATGTGCTTGTTTGGATGCTACGAAAATATCATCTTAGTGTGTATTTTCAATGATTGAATATGAAAAAGGGCACCTTTTCTTGGAAGTAGCTCATTCTTAGTCCATGATTTATATCTACAAGCCTTTTAACTGGATCTAAATGTTTCACGGGCAGGTGTGGTTGTTTCTATTGAAGAGATTCAATCAACCGTCACAGAGGTTCTAAAGGGAAATATGGAGGCTATATTGGAACAGAGATATCATATAAATGGTTTGGCTATTAATTCACTTTTGTATTTGTACTACTTGGCCGTTCTCATTTTATGAATGGAAGGAATTGGTACTTATTCCTGTCTTCTTATCTCAGTTGGTAATCTATGCGGACAGGTTAGGAAGAAACACCCCTGGGGTGATGCTAAGGCTACAAAGGTGCAAAACAGTTTTATAAATGAAGCATTTTTGTTTGTTTGCTTGTGTTGCCTTTATTTTGATTCTCTTTATTTTCTGCTCATACAGGAGGAAATTGACAAGAGGCTTGCAGAGATATTAGGTCCTAAGACAGAAGCTGACAATGTGAAACCAGTGAAAAAAAAGAAGGAAAAACCAGCAAAAGTTGAGGTTGGTGTGCTGAAATGTAGCCTTAAGTTTTAAATTATCTCATCATTTAACTATTGTTTCTATGCAGGAGAAAAAAGTTGCAGGAGCCACTGCTGCCCCACCATCTGAGGAGGAATTGAATCCATATGCTATTTTCCCTCAGCCAGAGGAAAACTTTAAGGTACCATAAACTTTGTGGCAGAATTTGGTTAGATGTTTATTAGTGTTATGATCCACATCCTAATTTGAACCAAACTGTTTACTGATACTTAACAAGTTATGGCTATTATTTTTTGTCAGAATCTTGATTGGTTACTTGTTTGGTTGTCAGTTGTAAGAATTAATTTAAATTGTCTTGATTTCTTTTTGTGAGCTAGATTCATACAGAAATATTCTTCAGCGATGGGAACATATGGAGGGCACATAACACAAAGGATATCTTAGCGAGACATCTTAAGGCAACTGGTGGGAAAGTGATGACCCGTTTCCCGCCAGAACCTAATGGATATCTTCATATTGGTCATGCCAAGGTTTTGATAATCTACTTTATGAATTACATTTCACTTATTTACTACTTTCATGAAATTTGAAAATTGTCCTTACATTATTTATCTTATGCAGGCTATGCTCATCGATTTTGGACTGGCTAAAGAGAGGAATGGGCACTGTTACCTTAGGTAATCAGATTTTAATGTGGAACAGTTTCTGCCTGTTACCTTAGCATTTTTTATAAGCTTATGTGTCATATCAATGCTGGTTTAAGGTCATTTTGTATCAACCATCTATCACCTTCAAATCATTTGTCTTTTCAGCTTAACGGCTTAATAGCTTAACGACTTATCTATGTTTTGAAAAGACAAATGATTTGAGTTTTTTGAATCCGTTTTTTCGTTGTTTTGAAGGTGGGTCCTAACGCTTTAAAAAGCAAGTTAAATGAAATGGATCTGAATCTCGAGACTATCTTGAGAAGCTTTTAAAATTCAGCTGTTCAGCCGTTCACTCAAAAGAACATGACCTAAATATTTTAGGTACTAGGTGTTTGAGTTTATTTTTCTTGTCTTAGGTTATTATTTTATTTTGAGATTACCTTTTAATTCAGAATTTCAATTACTTTTGCCTAATCTATAAGTGGTTAGAGAGTAGAGAACTTTAAGAACTTGTTTATGCTTGAGTGCCTCTCAATTGAAGAGAAGCTTATCCAACATCGGTTGAGATGGTTTGGACATATTCAATGAAGGCCTCCAGCTATGGGTATAAACGGGTTGGATATGGTCGGGTGATCATCCCGTTTCCTACCCTAATTATTTTTTCTGGATACGGGTAATGAAAAATCGGGTAGGATACATATACAAGTACCGGGTATTTATGAACGGGTAGAAAACGGATACCGGATGTTATATGAATGGATACAATACGGATAACAAATACTTAGACGGATAGTTCATGAATCACACTACATATATCATGAGACACAATGAAAACATATAGCACATGAAATAATAAAAAAGAATTATACAACCATATCATATGCATTAAAGAATTAAAAAAGAGGAAAAGGAGAATGCATGCATCCGTATTGAAAGCATCAAATGCATGCATCATCATTGATGCCGGACACTAGTAGTGAACTGGGCCATGTATGCACGCATGTCAGCATAGCCCCAGCTGCGCTGCTGGCGACATGCTTGACAAGTTGCGTCGATTAGTGGGCCAAAATGAGGCGAACCAGCTTCTAGTATGCACTGCTGCTCTGGACTGTTGATGGAATAGTATCATATCCCTAACTGGTAATGCACATGACTGGATGAGTGGTTATATAAGAGAGCCAGGTGCGCCTCAGTTCACAAGGCCAAGAGCCCGCGAAATGGCTGTGTATTGCCATGGATTGGGTGACGGGGTACCCGGTAGATTTAATTAGCTGGGTACCCATATTTGTCCCAGGATTTTTGGGTATTTCTCAGGTATTTTTTTTGTCCTATATCCGACCTGTACCCGAGTCAATTATATTCGGGTCATACCCAAACCCGTACCTGTATCCAATGGGTACCATTACCCGTTTTCAAATTCGGGTAACTAAGCCATCAGATACGGATTTGGGTCAAGCATTACCCGATCCTTTTCACCCCTACCTCTAGAGGCACCGTGCATAGCGGACTAGCAGAGTTCTTAGCCGCATTGATATTGTAAGGAAGTTAGGGGTCGGCCAAACCAGACATAGGAGGGGGTAGTAGGGAGAAACTTGAAAGATTGGAACATATTCAAAGACTTAGGGCCTGTTTGGGTTTCAACCATACCTTGCCACACCTAACATTAGGCAAGTGTGGCAAGCCACACTTTTGTGCCAAAGAAATTCAGCACCACACTTGTGGCAAAGTTGGGCAAAAATTTGAGTCTATGACATGTGGACCAGATGGTTAAGGAAGTGTGGCAAGCCATAATTGTGGCACTAACCAAACACCACCTAAAAAACTGTGACATGCCTAAGGTTACTTTAGGCAGGCATAGGCACAAACCAACCAGGCCCTTAGCCTTAGATAGGGGCTCATCGAAATTAGCAAATCACGGGCCTGAACCATGACCTAGCTTTCCTCTTTGGCTTCTTTTTTATATACAAAAAAAGTAAAAATAAAAGTTGGTAGCTCTTATTTGGTCTCATTTCTAGCCTACCCAAGCTTGCTTGGGAGTTGGGACTAACAGGCTTTGTTGTTGTTGTTGAGTGCCTTTTTATTCTCACTTCTGACAAATATAGACTGATAGCTATATCTCAACGATAGGTTTGATGACACAAATCCAGAAGCTGAAAAGGAAGAGTATATAGACCACATTCAGGAAATTGTCTGCTGGATGGGATGGGAGCCCTACAAAGTTACCTATACAAGTGATTATTTCCAAGCTTTATATGACCATGCAGTTGAGTTAATACGGAAAGGGCTAGCCTATGTGGACCATCAGGTTTTTTCCTCTTCTTTTGCTATAAACTTATGTGTAGAGCTGTGTTACAGAACAGAAAAGAACATACATGTTTGAGTTGTTAGTGAGTACATTCTGACTGGTATATGCTGGCCAGACTGCAGAAGAAATCAAGGAATACAGGGAAAAGAAGATGAATAGTCCATGGAGGGATAGGCCAATTGAAGAGTCATTGAAACTGTTTGAAGACATGCGATGTGGGTTGATTGCTGAGTGTTCAGCAACTCTCCGAATGAAACAGGACATGCAGAATGATAACAAAAACATGTCTGACTTGATAGCATATCGAATAAAAGTAAGTAACAGAATTCAAATTAATGTATTATATCTCATAGATGTAGAACTCAAATCTTTGTTCCCCATTCAGTTCACTCCTCATCCACATGCTGGCGACAAATGGTGTATCTATCCAAGCTATGACTATGCTCATTGCATGGTGGATTCTCTTGAAAATATAACACACTCGGTAATTTTCTTTTTCCCAAATTGTATGATTTTATTGAACTATGACATGCCATGGACTAAGTGTGACTACTTATTAGTTGTGCACGCTTGAGTTTGACATACGACGCCCTTCGTACTACTGGCTACTTGTTGCTTTGGACCTGTACCAGCCATATGTTTGGGAGTATTCAAGGCTAAACATATCAAATACTGTGATGTCTAAAAGAAAGGTACGCCATTGTAACTAATTGAGAATATGAATATGGTTTTTTATATGTGATTAAGAATATGCATTGTTTTTGTTCTGTTGCAGTTGAATCGCCTTGTGACAGAAAAGTGGGTAGATGGGTGGGATGACCCTCGTCTGTTGACATTGGCAGGACTGCGGCGACGAGGAGTGTCATCAACTGCAATTAATTCTTTCATCCGTGGAATTGGGATAACAAGAAGGTATAAATGCAATAATTGATTTTTAGAATGTCTTGCATGAATGAATGCTTTAGTCTCAGTAGGCACAATCATGAAAACTATTTAGACATCAATTTTCCTCCACTGATTGTACTTTTTATATTTTTCCATGCAGTGACAATAGCTTAATCCGTGTTGATCGTCTTGAATATCATATCAGAGAAGAACTTAATAAAACAGCTTCTCGAACCATGGTTGTTTTGCATCCTCTAAAGGTTTGATTTATGTTCAGTTCCTGCTGCAAATCACTTAGTATTTTTAAATGCTGTTAACACACTAACACACTCATGATGACCCCCTTTGCCAAATTTAGGTTGTAATAACTAACCTCGAAGATGGAAAAGTCATAAACCTTGAAGGAAAAATGTGGCCTGATGCTCCTGCAGATGATGCTTCATCCTACTACAAGGTGCCTCTTATGTTCAGTATTTATGATAGAAGAACAATATATTTCATTGCTACTGTCAACTTGCTTATAAATTATTGTTTTAGTTTTGTAGTAAGGACATTGTAAAAGAAAGTAATTTTGGTTCATGAATTTTACTTCATGTTCATACTTTATAATGTATCATGTGTTTTCTTTCAACAGGTTCCTTTCTCAAAAACCGTCTATATTGAAAAAACTGATTTTCGCCTAAAGGACTCGAAAGATTACTATGGACTAGCCCCTGGTAAATCTGCCCTGCTAAGGTAATTGATTTAAAACTACTACTTTTTCGCTGTGAAAGTTGATCTGTAATTACTTGGCTACTGATAGTTCACGAGTCCATATGTATAGTAACATGATTCTACATACTTATTGATTTAATTACTAGATACGCATTCCCAATAAAATGCACTGAAGTTATTTGTGGTGATAATCCGGATGAGATTGTTGAAATTCGAGCTGAATATGACCCTTCGAAGACTTCTAAACCTAAGGTAACTGATCACTGTAATCCTTTCAAGTTGATAAGATTATGATTATGCTATTTGGACGTTTTTACAATTAAGATAAATCTAGTTGGACACACGAAAGGAAATGTAGTTGGCTGATGTAGCTTGCAATTTTTATAGGGTGTTCTACATTGGGTTGGTCAGCCAGCACCTGGAGTTGAACCGCTTAAGGTCGAAGTAAGATTATTTGAGAAATTGTTCCTCTCGGAGGTATTGTATTGGTTACTGTTCTTGATGTCATTACATACTGGTGCAGCACTGCAATGGCATGTGGCAACTCATCTTACTGATACCTTGTGTGTTTTTATTTTTTTGCTCTCGACATAGAATCCTGCTGAATTGGAGGATTGGTTTGGTGATCTTAACCCACACTCGAAAGAGGTGATAAAGGATGCCTTTGCAGTACCGTCACTAGCCACCGCAGTTTTGGGTGACAAATTCCAGTTCGAGCGTCTCGGTAATTTCAAACTTCTGTATGCAATAGGGCTCCCTTATGCTATTTCTGCATGCAACTGACCGCTGCGTTTTGATGCAATTCCAGGCTACTTTTCTGTGGACACCGACTCCACGCCAGAGAAGCTTGTGTTCAACAGGACAGTTACCCTGCGTGATTCTTATGGGAAGGCTGGGCCAAAGTGACTGCTAATATAGTGAGAAAGCTTTGATTTTGCTGGGGGTGCAGGGGCGCAACACAGATTTGGGGGTGGGGGTTACAACATAGTAATGTAATACATACAAATAGTCAAAAGGCTTTTCATTTTATATTGGACGTGCAACGACCATTGTCGAATGTTGCATCTCTCAAATTTTGCATGATCAGACAAGTGCTTGGAAGAATTATTCATATTTGACGGTCAGTTCTTCGGGTATTCCTTTTTTTATAGGGCACCGTCACGTTAGATATCAAGTTTCAAGTACTCCTTCCATCCCAAAATGTAAGGCGTATTTTGACTTCGAGAAAGTCTTTCAAGATTGATTTTGACTGTTAAATTTCTCTATTAATATATTATGAATTTTTAGAAAGAGGATATTGTATCAAAAGCACTTTGAAATATGAACATATTGGTACAAATTTTGTATACTAACAATGCATATAATTTGATTAATTTATAGTCAAAGTTTACTAAGTTTGACTCTTTGAAACCATACTACGCATTATAACCAAACTACGCATTATGTTTTGGGATGGAGGGAGTATTGCTTAGTATAAGAGGGCATGCCTGCTGTAGCACGGTTCACGTACAAGGGGGCATGTGTCAACGCTACACTGGCATGTTTGGAGAAAAAGTAGTATTTACATATTTTTTACAATGCTATGTTAGATAATCATGGCTTAGATGATGGTATCCTTAGAATGCTCAAAACAAAGAAGTACAAAAACATGATGTTTTTAGAATATTTAAGACAGACACTGATGACAACAGATCCGGTGTCCTGACTGATTTTGTGTGTTTTAGTAGTACCATTTCTTTTATATATCTGAATCTTGTAGCGGCATCTATTTAACCAACCCTATTTGGTTAGGGCATTCTGGTGTTACGTACTTTTGTTGAGAAAGGGTACCTAACAAATTCCAAACAATCTGGATCCTGACCAAGTCCATCCCTCCTAGCCTAAATAAAGGCTTCCCCCTCACGATGGCGATAAAATTAACAGCCCAATCATCCAAGCACGCATCATTCACTCCAGGCTAGTTTAATCATTACTCGGCCTAATTTAAGATTAAAAAATCTCCCTAAGTATTCTCAGCAAACTTCCTACATGTTAGATATATTTGCCTGTACAAAATCTTGGTGAGGCGTGGGTATGACGTATTGCTCTGATCTCAATCATGGCAATATCAACTTTGCTGCGTTGATCGACGTTGAATGGATCTGCCCAGCCATGACGCGATTCGCTGATTCTAGTGCCAGCATCTGAAGCCCCAGTCCCTGAGAAGAAGAGAGAAATGTTCCACGTCAGTTGGTTGAGTTGCCATGAATGAATGAAGCCAATTTGATGCAATTGTACGGGAGCCAAAGTAGCCAACCGTCGAAACATCATGTGAGAACTAACCTGCAACTCTCCTTGTTCCCCAAAGCGCCTGATAGTTCGCCGCAAGCCTTCTTCCTGTACCGTTTGAACAAAACATGTTAGATGAAAATTATCTGTATGGGTCCTGCGAGGCAATGATCCAGATGAAGACTATTGTACTATAGTTCATATACCCAATAATCTCCATTATTAACCAGAATTTCCAGCATTTCAGCAAGTGGAATGCTGTAAAAAGTTATAGATATTTTTTTTATGTCGCCTACCAAATTAAAGGAATACTAATGGACAGTATACCCTCCCAACGGTATAGATGTTTCATGTGCTTCATACGTACGGTGTTTTCATAAACATTTCATGTGTGTTGGATGTTTTACGAGTGTTTCATGTGTTTCACGTGAAACACATGTATGGTATGCTGTCCGCTAGCAGCCCTCATCAAATTATCTTGCGAAACATGGTTAAAAACACATTGTAGTACAAGAGAATCTGATATATGGTGAACGGCTTCATGAGTTCAAATATTCAATCCATACAACATTAGATGAACAGTTTGCTTAGGTTCACATACCAGACGATCTGGCAGCCTCCCACCTCCTTGTTTCTCTATGAATTGGACGAGATACGTCACACCAGCCAATGACATATTCTGTTGACAAGAGTACCGTTAGTCACCACAGAAAAATGAAGTTTCTATTGTACTTGTTTAATATATAACGAGGGGAATATAATGTGATCCTAAAGCATAATAAAATTTAAACAAGAGATGATTAAAGTTTAGTAAGCACTTTGCTTTGGCGTGACATGTACCCAAATGTGCACAGGTACTTGTTTGTTTCAAAAAAGAAAATAACCCATCACCAAAATCGGCTAGACATGCACATTAATCATATCAAATGACAAATATTGGATTCTTCAAGAGCTCTGGATTATTCCAACATCTTAAAATGAGGCTGCGCTGGTTGGTGTGGTGGCATACAACAACTATGCTAAAGTTGCTCTAATCATGAGATTAATGATAGCACAATTGCACAACCAAAACAATACACACAATGGCATGATCCTTTACTTCCATGGTGTTGATAATGCAATGAAAAGTTAAAACATTCAAACAATGAAAGAAACACTTTTGTGTGAAAGGGTTTACCTGTTTTGTATTAATCAAATCCAGCTTTCCATCCTGCAGAACCAATAGGGAAACATATGTCAAAACTGAGAGACTGATAATCAATGATGTAGTCGTAGATCAGGTATATATAATCTTACCAGACCACAAGTCAAATTTTTTATCTTCTCCATTTCTGAACCAATGTTATTGAGTTTCAATCTTGCACCAGTAACCTGAATAAATAAAAACAGATATTTGTGATTATGTACAATACAATGAAGTTTCAATGGCTCCATGCATGGTGTTTGGTTCATAGGATGAGTGGGGGGATGTGGTCTAGGAAAAGGTATCGCTTAATTGCTGTGTTTGGTTCTAGGACGACATATAGTTGTGTTTGGTTCTCAGAACGAGGTGGGATGCATTGATTCCACCTCATATATTGCTCTCTCTAGTTCTGGGATGATGTCATACCTCAGAATCAGAAACGTTAAAATCAATCATGAAACAACAAGTCTTGTAGAACTACTCTTTCAGTTTCAAATGGAGCTATATCATGGAAATTTATGAAGTACCTCATCTCTTATTTGTTCAGAAACCTCCCTTTGCTGCTGCAATTTATCATCCACACGTTGAATGCGCTGCGTTAAGTGCCTTTTAGCAGCCTACAGAAATTTGAGGCAACATATGCTTCAGAATCCAGCGAGCTACTCAAGGGAGAAAAAAAAGGAATAACATGCAAGAAAATTGATGGCGGACATCATATACAACAAAGCAGTTTGGAAATCAATTTGATATCCAGGCTGTTGATGCATCCAGTTCGAAAAATAGATCAGAGGTTGCACATGGATAATCAAAAGAGAACTGCATAGCCTATCATTCCATTCATGGGAGGACCATAGTTTATAGTATAAATCTTTGGTCTATTGGTTGGCGACTTCCAAGTCAGATACATCTGAGAAGTGAGAAGAGATGACTTAGGTACTAGTATGACGAGAAACAAGCAGGTTATCTGTTACATTAGAATAATAACTCAACAAGCACAATGTTGGGTACAGATACCACTGTCTTGAAGCTTAGATAACTAAATTTAAAAGAATAAAAAGAAACGGTTACTTTCTTTCGATCAAATATAACTGGAGAAAGATGTTATTAGTACTTACAGCAAGAGAGCTCTGCACTTGTTCCAGTTCCTTGGTCATTCTTGAAACCGCATTAGCCATATTTTGCTTGGTCACATACATTATGCTAGAAAAGGAGATACCCTGAAATGGCAGACACAAATTAAAACATGGTAAAAATACGTGTAATATCGTTATGATCACATACTTAGACCTAAACAAATCAATCACTTCTACGGAGAAATCCATGACATCATCAGATAAAACAAACAAAAAATGGCCTACAAAGAGAAATCTTAAAATTTGTGAATGCATGCAAATATGAGGACAGGAATCTATATTCTAAAATTAATTATACGATCAAGATAAGTATAGAATTTGTGACAGAATTGCCACTTTTTTCACAAGGAGCTAGGCTCCTATTTCCATTACTGCGCAACAGAAACACAACATAAATCCTTTCAGTACAGAACAAGCCCAGAGATGGAGAAGGTCCCCCATTCTCCATCTATTGGAACCCAGAGAAACAACTACACAAAATAACAGAGTTCATAGACCTAGATAAGACCCCATCTCCCAGAAGTTCTCACCCAGACCAAGCACGTGACCGCAGCCCAGGCCACTACAGATTTGTGACAGAATTGCCACTTGGAACAAAGAAGAGGAAAAAAGTGTAATCCAGCTTCCACTAAAAGAATGCAAATGAATTATGGGAAGCAGGAAAAACCAAAAAACGATTTTCTTGAACATAAAGCAAATATTGTTGAACCTTGAGCGCTATAAAGTAGAAAACGTACCTTCCACCACATATAACCGTAGCCCAGCGCCCCAGCAGCTGCAGCAGGTGCCATCAAAGCTGATACAACTGCATAGAGATTACAAAAGAAGGTTAGTAATCATGTAGATACAGCATGAACGAAATATAGGCTGGTATGTTTGGTATAAGACGTGAAGGAACAAATTTGTGTTATAAGCAGATAAATGGAAAAAGCAACTAATTGGCATACTTTTCCACTGCAACTTTCAAAGAGCTTGCCCGTTGTTATGTTCTTATTAATTATTACTGCAAACTTACATTTGGTATGCCACATTATTAGTTACTAGAACATGTAAGCAAATATTTGGTAAATCCGACACAAGGTGCATGTTTTTGGATATTAGTCGATGCTCAGTTGTTGATTACTCTTGTCTTGCCCATATAATGAGCTTTGAAAAGAAACATGAGTTAACCTTAATACAGGATTGGATGATTAGAACAACGTAGAAGAAAAATCAATCGTAGAAGCAAAAGAAAACCGACCTGACTTGCCAGAATCCACATGAAAAACAGTTACTTTGCTCGAAGTAATTTGTCGAACCTCCCGAGTCAGCTGCATGACCTAAAAAAAGATTAAACACAAGTTACTAACCTCTAATTAAACCAACAGGCAACAGATGTACACTATTGTAGTGGACGCACAATATAACCAATGCACGAGGCTTCCAACTAATGCATTCGCAAAAGCAGTACTGCATGATGAATGAAGCACAAACAATTGCACAACATGCCCCAGCCACGTACGCATTGCATTTACTAAATTAGTTGTGATAGCTAGATGACATGCATCAACTAAAATATGTTCCATTTGACACTATTGCTCCACACCAAGCAAACGCCAAAAACGGCATAGAGATCACAGATTCACAGTGCACACCGTCTCGCGGAGGGAGGCGGCGGCGGCGTCGGCGTCGGAGCCGCTCCCTTCGCCTTTCTCGCGCAGAATCTCCTGCGAAACCAACGCCACACACGAACACACGATGAGTCGGAAACGGAACCACCACCAACGGACCAACCGTCTCGCTCGCCGCGCGCGCGCGCGCGCGCGCACGCACCCACCCACCTGGATCCCGCTGAGGAGGTCGGAGAGGCGGCCGTTCTGGATGAGGACGGAGCCGGTGAGACCTGCACGAAGGAAGGGCGCGATCGGTTAGCGAAAGACAGGGGAGAGGGGGGAGCAAGGCTCGGCGCGCGAGCGGGCGGGGCCGGAGGACGGCGGCCGGCGCGGGGCCGGGCGGGATCGGGGCTTGGTTTCGCACCAGTGCCGATGAGGAGGACGACGCGGCCGAGGCCCATGCTGGCCTGCACCATCGCCATGGCTGCGGCGAGACGACGACGACGAGTCGACGACGAAACCTAGCTTCGGGTGGTGTTCTGGTTTGGGAAGGCGAGTTTGGAAGGCGCGCGCGCGCGAGCGCGAGTCGGTTCGCTTATGTAGTACTCCGTAGTAGAGCGTGGCGGCGGCGCGGCGTGGCCGAGTTATTTGGCTCGACCGGCGAGCCAGAGCCAGAGCCTGAGCCGGGGGCCGGGTGAGGGGATCCGGTTCGGTCGCTTTTGTGTTCTGTTCTAAACGGGTTCGGGTTACACCGGGTTGGGCTTTAAGTTCAGCTTATGCTCAACACGATGTTAAGATCCGATTGACGGCAGGATTGGAGCATGGTTTAACGCATAGGCTGTGTTTGGTTGAGGTTAACCAAACACCTGGAGTTAAGTAGGATTAAGTGAGTCCAGTCAATGCAATTTAACCCTGCCAATCTAGAATTAGCTGACGCTGATAGACGGTGGAATAGCTTAAGCTCTTGATCCCTCTATACTAACCCCAAGCTCTTGATCCCTCTATACTATAACCCCACTAACCCAACCAATTAATAGGATTGGTTACCATACACAAAATTGAAATTAAGTCAGGTTAAATTAATTCAACTAGGCTAAATTTAACTAACCCATTTAATCTAACCCGAGCAAAAACGCAGCCGTAGAGGTCGAAACCAAATTAGTCCTGAGCAGTGAGCACCAGACGAAACTTTAAAGCAATCCAGCCCCACAGCCGTTTTAGCAAGTCTTGATTAAAAGTAGGAATTTTGCGCAAGATAATCTCCTGAGAACATGTCTTTGTTTTACAAAGGTTCACCGGGTCATAAGCATCCGAGCTCGTAAAATCCTGCATTGCGGACATAAGCTACACCAAACTATATGCTTCTGAACAATGCTTTTGGTGAAAATTGTTCGCGTAGGCATACACACCTAGTATTCATCCAGCGCAAGGCTCAGGACTCGGATGATTTTCAGAGCCCAAACTGCAGCAAATTTTAATAGATTACCAAAGTGCGACTCTAGTCAGACTCACTGCCAGACCCCGAATCCACATCCATTGGGGCAGCACCACGGTAGGCAGCAGATTCCTTTTCGTAGCGTCTTTTGTCGACTTGTGACTGTTCGATGTAAGGCTGTTTCTCTTCCGCTGCTCATAACAAGAAGCGAGGAAATCATTAGCACACCAATTTTTATGATATTTGTAAATGCAAAAGCAAGCATCACAATATATGTTGACACTAATGAAAACAATGGAGCTATCATTATTTATAGAAAAATTTAGATGCATGTCATTACATACAGCAGTACGAAATACATCGCTAAATATGTCCACTGCATGTGGACCCAACCCATATGTCACACATGTAACTGGCACATCAAGTGGTTCTTTTAGAACTTCGAATGGCATATTTTGAAATGCAAACTTTGGAGTCAATCTAACCCATTTATAGGGTATATAAGGAGAATGATCAAGAATGCTACCTGTCATCTTTTGCCACCTCTCTCCGAGCTTCTTTGCTATCTCGGTTGTAGGTAAATCTGGATTGCTATTCTTCATATTCTGCATCAACCAAATAACAACTAAGCTTCTGTCTACAATCTCGTCTCTATCATCTATCTTTTTAGATAGAATTCAATTGTGGGTCAATCATTAATGCCTCATAACAATATGAGAGGAAGCACTGCCACAGTCTCACAAGGGATAAAAGTTACAGCACAATATGAAACTATCATGCACAGAAAATTTAGTTCAATGGGTAGAATGCTTGATCCTTTAGTATGATACACTTTTATGAAACAAGTAATTAGTACGCGCATGGTACTAAAGAACAAAATCGTTTGTTCAATATTTTAAAATCCAGAATCGATCATCCCTGAAAAATCATAATACATGCATGCATTTCCATACGACCATACTTAATAAGCACCATACTTAATAAGCATTAGCCAACCGTGCTGCTCAATTGTTTCTCAAAACATCTCTAGCTTTATCCAGTACAATACTCAGTAAATGTAACCAGAAAATCTACATGTTGAGGAATGTTGGTCAGAGTAACTTACTGCTCGCTCAGCCATTGAAAAGTACATGAATGGTGTCATTGCCCTTTTTGGGGCGTTAGGATCTTTTTTCTTCTTCGGTTTCCGTTTCTCTGAACCTTCTTCATCCCTGACCTTAGGCTTCCTCTTCATAGGTGGCTTTGAACTACTAGCTTCCTTTTTGGATGATTTCTGATAAAAAAAGACACAGCAAGAGATCATTAGGAGGGGGTGAAAACAGGTCAGATCGGATCAGATAATGGCTGAACTATATCTGTATCCGTATTGTTTTTCAGATTCGGATTCGGATACGGATATGAAAAACGGATATTGTCGGATATGGATACGGATCAAATATGGATCGGATCGAATACGATTGCGGATATTGATCGGAACATTTAAACCCCAGCTATTTGGCTATGGGTCCAAATGGCTAATTCTCCCATTTACACTCCATATTTGCTTGTTGGGCCTTTATATTGGGCTGGTGGGCTGAGTTCGAATAAGGATCCGAATCTGCGAAATTCCGAATATCCAGATCCAAATCAGTCGGATACCGCCTGAACCATATCCGAATCCGGATCTGAAGAAAAACTATCCGGATTCAGATTCAACCGGGAAGATCCAGATCCGTTTTCATCCTTAATCATTAGCATATTGGCTTCACACTTCAAGCATGCTACAGTAAATAGTAAATTTACCCACCTCTTTTTCACCCCCACTTTGACTGGCATCTGATCCCTCCTCCTCAGAATCATCAGTAGGAGAACCGCTGTCATCCTTTTCCGCTACAAAATCTTCATCCTAACATGAAGCGATAAAGAAACACAAGTATATAACAAGATTACAGGTCAACGTTAAAAACAAACCAATGAAATGCAACCTACCTCTTCATCGCTTTCCTCACCCCCAGCCTGATTTTTTATTCTTTCTAGATGTGGATCAACAGCATCATCATCAGACTCCCCTAGAACATCTGTAACCCCATCAACTGTACCTTGACCATCTCCAAGGTTCATTATTTTCAAGTGCTTTCCACTAAGCAGATTATCAGAAACAATAAAAGCGACCCATAAGTTTAATGTATAAATATAGCAAGACAGAAGCCAAGAAAAAGCACATACTTGATGAAGTTGAATAGGTTATGATATTCATTTCTTTGAATATTTCTGAAGAGATGTTCCTGGTCGTTTTTCAGCTTGACTAGGAGGTCGAAATAGTGAGATGACATACTGGCGCCTCCAGCACCATGCCGTTCAAATTCAACAAACTCAATCTACATCGAATATTTTGTGAATGGGCATGTGAAACAATCGACATGGTAGGACAAATTTCATATCAGAAAATGCATCAATAAATGAGAATCCATTTCTAGCAGAGATGAAGAAATAAAACCTCCTCGTGCAGAATGAGGGTGGGAGGCTTTGGCAGAAAGAAAAAACCCTTTTCAAGTGGATACAGCAATCCATCTTCAGCTTTGAGTGATGATTTAACTGCATATCCATCTTGGCAACTTCTAAAAGAACCAGGTCTAGTGACTTTAGCACCGGATAGACCACGGAGGACTTTGGTGAATACCTCATGTATTAGACCCTGTGGATAAATTGAACACTAAGTTAGCTGGTGTGTCATGGCATGTAATTACCAGGTTCAAAATAGATGTAAAGTATAAACAAAAGAGAATCAGTTGCAATTGCATGCTATGCTAGTTAAAAAAAAACAAACACCAATTTCTAGTAAAACCTTATATAGAATGGCAATGTGAGAGTAATGCAACTCCAAGCCTTCTTCTGAGAAGTGAGACCTAATGAGCTATGCCAGTGTGTGTCACAAAACCAATTGAATGTGTTCTTCTGTCTAATGAGGTAGTTGGTGGAGGAATGTAATCAGGTTTGATTTATCGTCAATTATTGTGATCGTACCGAGCCAGCACGATACAGCATGTTGACGATAAAACCGTGCCATTTTTTTTATAAAAAAACTCAAATAAGCTTCAAAATTTGGGGGGGAATACACAAAAAAGAACTTAAAAACATTATGATGTGTTTGAAACATTTGCTGCTTTTTTTAAAAAAAAATAATCATGCGTTTCTGTTGGCCAAATCCACTCCGCATCTGAGCAATTTTGTGGAATACCCCTTGCGTGCAGACCACTGCACGCTCCTTCGTGCATGCCCTTTCGCCGATAATCAATTGATTATCAGTGGAAATTGATTGATTTTCAAGCTGAATTTCAAGAATTTCGACACCAAAATTGAAATCTTATAACAAAATTTTGCCAATTTCTAGCAATTTTCAATATTAAGCACTGGCTACCCCAAATCGTTAAGGTGAATCCTGAGCGAATTGCAGTTTTGTTTCGATCCAAGTTACTAATGTATAATGGAATCGAACTGAGGAACATATGAGCATGATTCCTCTCAAAACCTTGGTGTGTTATTCTTTTATATACAAAAAATTGTTCCCGAAATACATTCTGCTAGATATAGTGAAAGAATCAACATGTTAGTTATGTCCTGCAGTCCAATTGGCCTAGCTTAAGCCTCAGTTCAAACCAGTTTGGCAAAAAAATTGAATGCAGTTCCAAAAGCACAAAAGGGAAAATTTTGAATTTGCTAATGAAAATAAGTGGCTTAAAGCACCTTGTTCTCTGCAGCATACAAAATGCTTTAGGTGCAGTTTTTAGAGCTAGCAGATATCATGTTATAAGCAAGATTTCCAATTCTAATTTGAATGGATCAGCATAAGTAAAACATCTTCCAACTTCCCAAACAACAAATATTTTACCTTGTAAGACTCCTCCAGCCTGTCTTTGTACTTTTCAGCCATTAGCTCTCTACTTAATGTCAGGTTTCTTTCAACTACTGCCTCTGTCTCGAACTGTAATAAAGGAAGCAATTATTAAACAGTCTATCAAAATAAACACTGTAACTCGCAACTAAAACAATTATAACATCATGAGAATTTTGGAGCACAAAAACCTGAATAACAATGTGAGGATAGAGTGTTTGTCCTTTGCGGATTGGGGGGTCAAGAGTAACAACCACAAATGTATGAGGATTGTTTGACTGCAAAGCACAACCACGCAATACAATCAGTTTCAAGTCCAGTGCTAACAGTATGGATAACAAAGCTTAGCACACTATTAAATACAAAAAAACAGAACCTTTGGCAAAAGAAAGAGGCGAACAATGCTGCTATACTGGATTTTAAAATCATTAGCTTGTCCCTGGAGTCGCAGAAATGAAAGATGAAGCTCAACGCTATATCGTCCTCTGCATTGCCAAAGATCTATTAGTATTTTTGGGAAACATAAAAGCATATAATCATGAACAAACTTTCTTGAGTTTTCAATTGAAGTAAGTTCTCCTTTTCCCACCTTGGTGTAAGAATAGCTATTAGTATTTTTGGGAAACATAAAAGCATATAATCATGAACAAACTTTCTTGAGTTTTCAATTGAAGTAAGTTCTCCTTTTCCCACCTTGGTGTAAGAATAGCTATTCCATCGAAGGTGACAACTGCCTCTTCAGAAGAACCAACATCAGCAAATTTCAATATTGTCTCCCACAAAATCTACACACACGCACACACACAAGCACACACACACACACACACACACAGAGAGAGAGAGAGAGAGAGAGAGTTTCAGCAGTCAATATTTGAAATGTTGGTGTGCTTCATATTGCATGGTGCTGATTGACTGAAGTTACCTGAGCTGGAGGGCGATTCTCATCTCCAACAAATTGAGTATTTGAAGTAGGTACATGAAAACTTAAATCCATGAGCGAATCTTTCTACAAGAATGCAACATTAAAAATTGAGCTCAAAATACTCCTGGATGACAATGTATATAATGGAGTGTATGCACTACAAACCTCGTTAGCCCCAGTAGTATCATCAACATGAAACTCTTAAGAGAACATCTGTTTTTCCTTGCATCTGGGTTTGTGCAACATCTGCTAGAGAAACCTCAAAAGCTTGCTTTGAACCAACCATAAAGGTAAGCATGTTTCCTACAAAAGATAGTGCGGTGTAAGCCAAAATTAAAAATCAAAATTGAGTGATATTGAGAAAAAAAAGGCAAAAGGCCAAGCAGCTTACCATCTATATCGATTCCTCCCCAATTGTGGCCACTAACAGAAAGCTGTTTTTCATCTGGTGAGATGCCCATATTCTTTTGCATGAAATTAGTCAAGCTGCTTACATCCTATAAAAGAATGCTCATGACTAGCTAGGTCAGATTGCAATAGGACAAAGTAACCTCACATTAACGTTATGGTAAGTTAAAGCATACTCGTTGATCTGACTAAAAATATTTTGAAAAAATGTCGCTTATCTATGATAAATCTGATGGCTGAACCATAATTTTTGAACATGCCTGCAGGTAATTCCACCGGTGAATAATTATGTGCTAAATGATCATCTCATTTTTTAGAAAGTGATGGAAAATTCAAAATTTCTAGCCTTTGATGACAAACACCTTATTAGAGTATCCAGAATTCCAGATACTTATGGTCACAACATAATTAATATCACATTTTGTATAGATTGCACATGTGCTATAACATAAACTATTTCTTTCATTCAGTTCACGTACACATGCATATTCTTCCTACAGAAGATAATGAATGATACAAGACTACTTTAGGTATACTGTATGATAAAACGTGACATACAATCAATTTGCCATTTCACTGGTTCACCCTGAATCAAACACAGACAATATGTTTTAACAAATAAAGTTAGTCTCAAGCGCAGGTTTAATAAGAAAATACCTGATGAATAACACCATATAACATATCAAATAGCGAAATCAAAATCTCTCAGTATCTATACAAAATTAGTTTCAGATATAAGCATATGCTATAATACAATAACATGACAGCAAAAAGGCAAATTCAGAAAGTAAAGTCCATAACTTAATGGGAGTTCATTATGCTACATATAGGAAATACTAGCGCTACTTTTGGTTTTGTATGCTCTGCAAATTAGTGAGTACCAGGAATAACAACCTGTTCGCGGAAGCCGATAAACCTGTAGAACAGGCCATCTTTGATCTTGACTCCAAGCTGATATGCCCTAGGGACTTTCATCCACATCACAGAAGTTACATCATCTTTATCAATCTCGATGGTCTTTCCTCCACCTTGTCTCTTCCATGCAAGCCCTCCAGAATGCACTTTAAACTGACCAGGATTCTGTATAGGAGAAACAGTCATGGCAATGAGACACATTTGCAGACAATAAATCAATAATATATGAAAAACTATTCAAGGACAAACACAGGTGCACGTTTTTAAAACAACAAAGGTAGAAAAGACATTACTTGCAGTCTCAAAATTGTTGAGTACAACATGTTGGAATTACAGTGTTTTGTTTCCAACACAACAAAGGTGGTAACGTGTCACAGGAAGATGACTACGCAAACCATGCATTTGCAACAGATAAGTGATAACTGATGCAAACATTTTAAATCAAGAGTTAGGAAAGTATATGTATATTAGTTCAGATAAGTACACACCAATTGGAAAACTATCTGCAGCCATGGAAAACATTAACTCTGAGCCTTCAAATAAATTGAGAGGCACTTATATCTAATTTGCAGGAAGTACACTGATTGCTTCATGCCAGAATGTTTGCAGATGAGAATCTAGAAGCACAAGCTAAAATTTAATTAATTTTAGCAAATCCACGACACCGCAAGGTTTCCTGTGCTAATCTTTACATGCTTCTCCTAATATTCTATATCATGTGTAGTCAAATATATTTCCTTGTAGCACCTCTAGGTTCCCTGTTCACTGCAGCAGCAACGCTGGAAGAACCGTAACCTTCATATCCACTCAAAGGTCTTTACTATTTCGCCCAAAAACTCCACACAAATACTAGAGAAGTCCTAACATTTCGCCTGAAAACTAGAGCTAGCCGAACAAATCAGAGAAACAAACAAGAAGGCGTCTCCTACCAAAGCACTCGGTTCAACCCAGCAGAGGAGCAAACCCTAAGACCCGGCCAACACGCACCCCGCGACCAACCATCGCAACCAAACGAGCTAAACGGCGGGAGCCGCACCCTGCAGCTAACCAGAGCGTCGCCAACGAAGACGGAACCCTAGGAAAAGAGGAGCGAGGGCGGCCGGATAGGCGGAGGAGCTCACCGTGCCGCCGCGGCCGCCGAGCAGGATGTTGTTGAAGAGGTGGCCGTCCGTCATCCCCGCCGCGGCCGAACCAGGAACCGCCTGTCGCCACCCCCCGCGCGCCGCCGCCGCCTCGATCTCCCCGCTCCGCTTCCTCCCGGCGAGGCGAATTCGCGAGGCTCGCCGCTCACTCGCTTCCTGCCGCTCTGCGGAAGGGAAAGGAAATGGGAAGGGGGGCGCGCGGCTAGGGGTGGGCATTTTTACACCGAACCGAAAAAACCGAACCTTCGGTTTGTTCGGTATTTCGGTTCGGTTTCGGTTTATGGTTTCAGAAAACCGAGCAGATTCGGTTCGGTTTCGGTTTCGGGCCATAAAAAACCGAAATCCTGAACCAACCGAACTCCAGCCCAATAGTCCAATACGCAGGGCCATTTTCTATCCATCCTCGCCCAATAGCCTCCGGCCTTACCTCATGCCCGCCTCGAGGCTCGAGACCGATGGCCTTCGCCCCGGCTCCTCCCGCATTCACGCACGTAGCCTTCCTCCTCCCCACCTCAAGACCTCACTACTCACTAGGGTTACCGAATGGCGGCGGCGGCGGCGGCGCGCTTTCCCCTGCGGGCGGCGGCGGCGCTCCTCCCTGCTGGCGACGGCGTCCTCCCCTGCTTGACGGCGGTGGCGGCGAGGAGGCGGCGGCGGCGGCGGCCTTTCCCTGCTGGCGGCGCCTCTTCTTCCTGCTGCTGGCGGCGGTGGCGGCGAGGCGGTGCCGCTTCAATCTCCGCCACGCCTTCGCGCTCACGCTCCCATTCGCTTTCGGAGTTTGATGTCTGCCGCATGTGCACTCCTCCCCGTCTTGGCGTCTGCCGGGCGGAATCCAGATCTTGGAGCTCTTGATTCTTGCCGTTCTTGGTGATTTGGTGTTCTTTGGTGTCTAGTTCCGTGTTGTTTTGGGAAAATGTTGGGGAAGGGAGGATTTGTTCGTGGATCGCGTGATGCACGGAACTCGGGAAGAACTTGGTATCTAGAATACCGAATCGAAATACTTGGTATATTCGGTTTGGTAGTAAAATTTTCCACAAATTTCGGTAGTCACTTATTGGATACCGAATTTTTTTGTATACCGAAAATACCGAACCGAAATACCGAAAATACCGAATGCCCATCCCTACGCGCGGCGCAGCAGCGAAACTAGCGACTCTCTCGCAAGAAGAAGCGTGACTAGCAGTCACTGACTAGCGGACCCCGCCACTAAGAGTGGGGTCCACCTATCGGTCACGTCGACGCGAGCTCTCGACTCGTCCTGAGTTCTGGAAGGAAATTTGGTGCGACGGTGAAGCAAACGTCCCTGTTTACAGCACCTCCTAGATTGATCCACGTGTCCCTTACAACACCTCGCGATGTCTCCTTCCTCCCCCGATTCCTTTCCCCGCGATTCCTTTTCCCCGTGAGTCTCCCCCATCGCAAATTCGCAATGCTCTCTCTCCGTACTAACCCTAAAATCCCTTGTCGTCCTCCGTTCTTTGCCTTGCCTCGCCGCCTCGCCATTCTCCGTCACCGCCGCCTTGTCCTCCGCGCGGCGTGGCGCCAGATCTCCGCCGCGCCACCCGCTTTGTCATTCTCCGTTCTTGCCATGCCGCCCGCCTCACGTACGGTCGTGTCAAGACTCCTCGTCGTCTCATGGGTGCTGTGCCGCCGCCGCCTCGTCGTCCCCCGCCGGTGCCGGTGCTGCCCCGCCTTTTTTTCTCCGATAGCAGAGGCGCTGGAACAGGGGAAGGGAAGGAAACGAAGTGGAGGTTTGCCTTGCTTTAAGATTGATGCAAAGGGGGACACGTGGAATCAATCAGGAGGTGCTGTAAACAGGGACGTTTGCTTCCCCGTCGCACCAAATTTCCTTCCGTTCGTCCGGAGTTCTTCTCGCCCCTTGGCCCCTTCTCTTCCTCCCCCTAGCAGGCTAGCCTCTCTCTACCCTGATTTGATTCTCCTCGAGAGCGGCCATGCCGGACTACCACTTCGTGTACAAGGACGTGGAGGGGGCGAGCACGCAGTGGGACGACATCCAGCGCCGCCTTGGGAACCTGCCGCCGAAGCCGGAGCCCTTCAAGCCGCCGCCCTTCGCCCCCAGGGCGGACGCCGACGAGCAGCCCAAGTCCAAGGAATGGCTCGACGCGCGCGAGCCTGACGAGCTCGAGGACGACCTCCTGGACGACGACCGCTTCCTCGAGCAGTATAGGTAAGGTACCCCCATCCCATCCCCCTGCCTCGATCTGGTCTTCGGTTAGTTTCCGATCCATGGTGCTTCCCTGTTTTGCATGGTCAGCTTCTGGCTGCATATTGGGTGCGATTCGAGCTCTATTTTGTTAGATTTTCTTCATCAAATGGGATAATTCGTTGTGATTT
Organism: Raddia guianensis; assembly: GCA_036346415.1. Taxonomy (NCBI): domain Eukaryota; kingdom Viridiplantae; phylum Streptophyta; class Magnoliopsida; order Poales; family Poaceae; genus Raddia; species Raddia guianensis. The sequence goes on from CM070534.1 coordinate 36,750,526, forward strand.
TGTTAATGATCTGATCTGTTCCTCGTTTGGTCTGGATTAACTGTTAGAGTACTCGAGTGTCGACCACAGGATAGTTGGACGCGATTTCAATTCGTTTTGGTAAAGCTAGTTCCTTTTTTATTCTTTGAATTGGAATGGTGCTTACAGGAAGACGAGGCTCGCAGAACTTAGAGAGGCCGCAAAAGCTGCGAGATTTGGCAGTATCGTGCCCATCACCAGCTCAGACTTTGTTCGAGAGGTTTCGCAGGCACCACCGGATGTCTGGGTTGTGGTCTTTCTCTACAAGGATGGGTAGGGAAAATTTCCTTCTGTTACCAGTATGTTGTTAATTTTGTGCCAATAGGATATAATTATGCCAAAAGATAATCTAAACTGAATTCATATGCAAACCACACTATCTGGTTGTGTTGAAAAAAGTAGGAAAAAAAATGACTATGGTAGCTTATGATCAGTGTTGTTAGAAATTGGATTGGAGTATGCTTCGTAGCCATTTTGTTATGAAATAAGTTCTGGAAGAATCAGGCCTGTGATTTGCTAACATAACATCTTAAACCAGAAACAGATAGTTTAGTATTATTGCCCTATTTTTTTCGTCTTGAATTTACTTGATGCTTAACAATCTATCCACCTAAAGCTGTGATCACTGATCAAAGTGATATGAACAATGATTTTGTACTGTTATTTTCTGTTAGTTTTGTCTGGAAGCTTCAGGTTTCTAAGTGATTAGGCGATTATCAATGGCATCCTAACTTAGGACTTCCTAGTCACTATTCACACATCTTTTTCACTACTAATCTACATTTCTCTCTCTACTATTTTATTTGCTACAGTACTAGGACGTCTTAAGTTAGGACTTATTGGACATGCTCTATCACACGAATGTTTTCCTATGTGTTGGAGCTTGCTTCAAAAAAATTGAAGTGCTTCTGTTTTATATCTGCTTGACTGTTTCGAAAGGTACTAGAATATAGAAATGACTTCAGAAAGAAACTCCATCTGATCTGGTGCACTTGGTTCTTTTTTGTATGCCAAGGTGTTTGCTTTCTAAGATTACTCATTTCTATAACGTGATGGCAGAATACCAGAATGTGGGTTGCTTCAGACTTGCCTGGAGGAATTGGCAACGAGATACCCAGCAACCAAATTTGTTAAAATTATCTCCACAGACTGCATTCCTAACTACCCGGATCGGAATGTTCCTACAATACTTGTGTACAACAACAGTGCTGTCAAAGGGACATATGTTGGTCTGCAGAAGTTCGGTGGAAAGAGATGCACGCCTGAATGTGAGTTATACCACTAAATCAGTTTCCAGCATCCATGCCAAGAGTTGGTTCAAGTTGCTCCAATTTTTTTTCCGTGCACACCAGCAAATGGTGAATGGTTATTTTAATGTTGCAATAAGCTAAGTATAGGATATTATTTACATTTCCCTTTCTGTGCCAACATGAATTTATCTGGCTCCTAAGAGGCTGACACTGAATTCATATGAAGCTTTCTTTCAATAAACAGTCAAATCCCAGAATTGCTGACGTGCTATACATTGACTTCCATCTCCTTATGCTGAATTGTCATTCTATTTCTTCCAGCTGTTGCATTAGCCCTTTGCCAGTCAGATCCTGTACTGAATGATGGGCAGGGTGGCAGCGACGCATCACGGAACAATGTCATTGAAGGTGTTCGCAAGAAGTTTATAGAGAAGGTTGTTGCCCAACATGAAGAGCGGGAAGAAGATGATAGTGACTAAACTTTTACGTTTTCTTCTATTTTGATTCAGTTCACTGATATTATTTGGTGTATGGGTGAAGCCTGTACGATCTTAATTTGGTTTGCTGTTTGGAATGCTGAGTTTTTTTTTGGTGAGGAGCTGCAGAAACTTGTTTGAGTACTCCGCTGGGATACACACGACGATAAGTGTGTTCTAGTGCTATTGCAACTGTATGATTGTATCCTTTCTTTTTTTTGAAAAGTAAGATGATCGTGTTACTTGCTCACTTGAATGGGAAAAATCATCCATAGCAAACGAAAAGGCTATTATTGGTGTTGATGCAGAATCTGAACATTCCTATTTTCATGATCATTGGTATTCAGACAACAATTCCAACTAACATAATCCGATGAAAATCAGTTTTGCCCACCATACATCGCATTCTGGATTCTTGCCTTTCTGGCGCAGAATTTGTCGAGAGAGAAACAGAGAGAGCAATGTCGGGGATGGAGGAGAACGAGCCGATGGTGGGTATCTCCGCGGCCGATGTGCCGTTTATGGAGGAGCCCTCGGTCGAGTCCTGATGCGGGCGAAGATGATGACCGCGCTGGCGAGGATCCACGGCGGGAAGACCCCATTCACCACCGTCGACGACTGCAGCGGCTCCAGCACCCCCTTCAGCGCTATCGCCACCATCACCGCCAGCGCGAGCAGGCCGGCGACGATCACCGATGCGGGCTTCGTCCAAGACTCCTAAGCAACGCAAGCAAATCTTGCAATATTCATCTGCTCTGCGAGGGAAATTTGAATTGCAAAAAGGGAAAAGCGAGAGCTCCTACCCTGGGCTCGCCGTCGAGGGCGATGGCGGCGCCGTCGCGGAAGGGCACGGCGGAGTAGCCGCCGGCCGGGTCTGGCCGGATCCGGAGGCCGCGCTGGGGGCGGGGGCCCTCGGGCTTGAAGGCGAAGAGCGCCCGGAGGCCGTGCTCGGCCTGGATGCGGCGCACGTCGAGGCGGTCGCGCCGAGGGCCGACCAGCGGCGACCGGAAGACGGCGGCCGAGCCGCCGCCCCGCCGGTAAAGACGCACCTCCACCGACGGGTCACGAGGGCTCGCGGCTGCTCCGAGCAGCGGCGTCGTTAGCGACGCCTCTTCCATGGGCGCCGCTGCCGCCGCGTCGTCGTCGGCCATGGCCATTGCGATTCCCAAGTCGAAACAACAGTGGACTTTGTTTCTTCCAACCGAGCGCTTCGCCTTTTCTTCAACGTTTATAGTTTGGTTTGGTTCGGTTGGGCCAAAATTTGTTTTTTTATAGATTATTCGGTGTAATATTTTGTAATAATTTTTTAAAGCTTTATAAAATTTTACTGAAAGATCTCAAAAATAATTTTTACATAATTTTTTAATATTTTATACTATTAATTTATGGTTCTCAACTTTTAGGTCAACCAAACTAAACCGATCAAAACGGCGAAGTATGAAATATTGAACTGATGTTTATGATTGACCATCCATGCTATACATGAATGATATTTATGATTCGTAACCGAATCTAAATGCATGTGAAGTGGTTCAATACATCAAAAGCACAACATAACCAAGTAATAATATATATTAAAAAAAAGAACTCAGGTGATAAATGGAGCTTCTGGAGACAGTTAATCTGATTGAAAATGTAGTGAATATAAATTAATCCGATACAACACATACAAGATGTTTATGTCCCAGATCAACCATATGATAACGCAATACATTTATACATCAAGAAACTGTTTTAACGAAGGCGCACGGCTGCTAGCAAACAACAACCCACAGTGGCAGTTGAGTACGCCTATTTCAATTACAAGTATGTTTCCTTGCAAAGCACACAAGGGCGCATGGTGAGGCCGTGAGGGCATTAGCATCAGTCTGCGGTCCAGCTCTGCTCTACAATCTCCCGCACTTTCCTGTTGTACTCGCGCTTGTTCTCGCTGAACAGGCGGGCAGCTTCAGAGTTTGCAGGCGAGTTTGGGTTTGGATCACACAGCAGCGACTGCAAATGGCACAAATCTCAGGTTAGTTGCAAGGAAACAACAGACAAAACCGATATCCTTCCCTATAACACAGACATGACCAGTACTGATAAGAAACCACACAAAATGAAAACCTTTCGATGCTGTTAATCTCTGGCATTTCCGAATTTTACATAGCTTTAGACACATTTGCTACAACTGAGTCTCTTTTCCTAAAACAAAATTTAGTCGTAATTTCTGTGAGCAAGCTTTGTACACAATTTACGAAAGTTTCGGACCTTCTATATTGTAAATAGAGCACCCCAAGTTGTTTATAGAAGAGAGCATTTAGTAAACATTTAGAGGCAACACAGCTAATTGAAATGGCAGAAGCAATGCAAAATTAAAAGCTATCACCTGAAGCTCTAGATTGGCTGTCAAATGGTATAATCTTCCCATTTTTTAGCACTCTCAGTTAGCAAGCACAGTGGAGAAAAAGGGAAAGCTTAAGATCGTGTATGGCAATAATAAAAAATGACTACTAACTATTTCAACATAGATTTGACTAATTCAACTTTCAAAAATAAGGATGAGTTAATTTTTAATTGACCCTTTATATCCAAGCAATTGGTTCTTGGCTTCCTGCTCAAAACTAGCCACAGCATTTCAGAAGCATTCGACTAGTACCACTACATAACAACAGATAATCTAAAATAAAATCACCATCTGGTGGATGTGTTCAGCCTGAAAATATATCTAGCATTCACATGATGCAACCAGATGTTCCAAGTAAAAAAATGAAAGCCTGCTATGAATTTCAAAATACATGTTGTAACACGGTAACAAATCAGAGTATCATACCATGCAAATGTTGGTGACCAGATAAACTGAACTGCTAAGACAAAAAAGAATTTGTTGTACCTGGATGGATGTAAGTATAGCAGCTACGTCATATATTGGGCTCCACTGATTCTGTAGGATATCTAAGCATATGCTTCCATCAGCATAAACTGCACGACAAGAAAAATATATGTTAGGACTTAGGACATCAAATAAATGGAGCTTAGATATTAGCAGAAGAGAAACAAAGACTGATGTTTCTTGGTTCAAAATATACTGCAAATGGTGCAGCATGCTTTCTTAATGCAAGTGAGGTATTAATCAAAACATAGCTTTCCCAGCACAAACTTAAAGCACAACATGTGTGATTAAATACATACGATGGATCAATTTAATCAAATTATTTCCTGTGCACCCAGGTATTTAAAGATGACCAAAAAAACTTACTGTTGGGATGGAACATCCGGGAAATAAATCGAACAGTTGGAGGCTTGTTGGGATATTCTTCAGTAAACTGGAGAGTCAGCTTGAACGTACCTGACAAAATCAAATATGATTGGCATAGTAGTGAAAGGCAGAAAACAAATTAAGCCATAACCGCCAAAAGACAGGTATGCTGTAAGTAACCTAACTACCATGTAAACAGTAGTACATGTAATGCCGGTTACTGCATTGGAACTCATAAATAAACCTTTTCATATTTGACACTTTCAAGCAATCAACTCCAAAATAATGCCCCTTTTTAATTATTGCGGTTTTATATCACTGGTATAGGATGGTGGTATGTATTTGCATATAGTTCATTTCCCCTGCCCATGTTAACTTGGAGCTGTGGTTTAGTAACACTGTTTGTTGAAAGACATTGACAGTGAGGTGATGAAATTTAAAAAAAGATGGCGTTTTTTGATCTGTTAGGGCATGTTCTCGTTAGCTTATCTAACTTATTTAGTTTATCTGTCTATTTACTTATCTTCTCTTAAATTATAAATAATTTGGTATTTTTAATCCATTTTTCTTTCTATCTCGAAGACGTGTCTAAAAACTCTGAAACACAAGTCGAACGAAGTGGATCCAACTCTTGAGGCTCCCTCAAAAAGTTCATTAAGTTAGAAGATAAGATAAATAAGAAGTCAAATAAGATAAGCTGACGAGAACAGGCCCTTAGTCCTAGCTACCTATAAGTGTTCCTAGTATCTTATGGTTTTCGTATCACTCAATCATATTAGTGCAACGAGTATGGCAGCAGGTGCATACACATGCACAAAAGTTAGTTATGTTTGCCACCTGAAGCAACGCAGCAAACCATAAGTTTGCCTGGTTAACAATAAACAACAAACCATAAGTTTGCTTGGTTAAGAATAAGCTGAGTGAAACAAGGAATGAAACAAGGAGATATGACGTCACAATCCTTATATCGAAACAGAGCATTAACATTCGTAGCGAACTCCCTTCAATCAACTAACCTCCATCCCACGGTGTGTCATCGGGGCTGCAAAACAACAGAGAGATACATCATCACAGATCATCAACTGCGACCAAAGCCCATAGAAAAGAGAGAAAAAAATGTCTACTCATAAAATCGGACAAATACCCAAAAATCACAGCATTCCACAGCATGATGTTGTTATCGTGCGGCGCGCCACTGATGCCCGCAGGAGGGTCCTGCATCAACCGCTTGAAGTCCCTCATCAACCTCTTCCTTGCCGGAGTTGACATTCTCGAAGGCCTCTACGCGATCCAAGCACTATCATCGACCGATTCAGGGTTTCAAGTTTAAAATTAGGGGAATTCACAAAAAAAAAAACTAATTAGGCGATTGCGATTTTTTTGGAGGAAAAAAAGAACTGTTCGGTCGAATCTGAATCCAAGCCGAACACACGAAATAGGGAAAACCCAGAGAGAGGGAGGAGGCCAGGAAGGGAGATGAGGCTGGGGGAGGGAGAGGAGAGCCGGAGTGGAGCGGCGTCTCGACGCCGACCTGCCGTGGTCGCACTCGCAGGGGAGGCCGCGACGGGGACGGAGTGGGGCGGATCAGCGAACTCGCATGGCAAGGGAGGCAGCAGGCAGCTAGGGTAGGGAATGGAAGGGGAAATTTGGGGATTTTGCTCTACAGTGTTTTTCGGCAATTCGCTAATCGCTAGGCGGGGGCGACTAGGGGATGGTATCCCGTTGGGGGCCCAACCCCACGGGATAGCTCCCACTCGCACCTCTTCTTCCCTCTGCCCGCCTCTCCTCCCCCGCGCCCGCGCCTCCCGCCCGGGACCTCGCCCCCTTGACCGCCTTCTCCTGCCGCCAGATCCGCCGCCGCCGCTGCTCACGCGCCTCCGCCTCTCACCGCCTCCTCCACCACCCGGTTGGCGGCGCCTGCCATGCCTCCTCTCCCCTCCTGCTGCATGTGCCGTGCCACCCACCACCACTAACAGACGGGGCGGCGTGGTCCCCCACGCGCCGCCCACCCGCCTCCCTCGCCCTCCCCGGCTCGTGGCGCCACCTCCGCCTCGCCACCGCCCAAGCGAGCCCCACCCACCACCGGTCTGCGCCTCCCGACCTCCTCTACAACCGGAGAAACCCAAATGTTCACTAACCCAAACCCTAACCCGGCGACGGCGAGGTCGACGGCGTCGAGGTAGGCCTCCTCCTTCCTCCTCCTCCTCCCTCCTCCTCCTTCTCTGCAATTGGTAGCGGCGAAGGGAGCTGGCATGAGGCGAAGGAAGCCAGTGCGAGGTGAGCTTGGGCACGTGTCGCATGGGGGAGGGATCTCGTCCGGGACGGGATCCCGTTGTTTAGAATTTCTGATCGCTAGAATACCACTTGTTTGGTCGTCTGTTGATCTGCTCCACATTACTAAAACAAAAGTACAATTGTCCAATTGTCCTATGTTACCTTGAAATAGTAGTGGCATTACGTAGAGGTAAAAACGAGCCACGTACTAGCTACCTAGTTTTGGCTCAAGCTCGTGAAAAACTTGACCTAACTCGCGAGCCATGAGGAAGGGGAATATGACTGGCCACTATTAGAGCTTGTTGGCATATGACTCATCTCATGGCTCACAGTGATATGTCTCCTCCGATACCAACATTTGTCTCAGACTAAGGTCCCAACATTTATTAGCCTAGCTGGAAGCACAACCCAGGTTCTAACCCAACTCAACTCAAAAGACTAGCCTGGCGGAAGAGGGATGTCTCTACCTTTTAAGTTGTGCTTCCCCATCACCAATATCTAATGTGGGACTAAACCCAACAATCATGACCAATACGAGAAGCAAAGTTCGCCCAGGAGGAGCAATGGCGTCTACCGGGAGCAAGGATGGAGCAGCTGAGGTGGGGAAGGATGGTCAGTCAAGCACCAAAGATGGTGATGACTGATGAGGGTGATGCGGCCAAAGGAGGAAGGGTGGGCGATGGTCAATGGTTGGAGGGTGGTGATTGGAGAGGTGAGAAGGCGATGCCGATCGAGAGAAGCAGCAGCAATGGCGCTAGATATGAGATGAGGGTCGTGGTCGGAGATGGAGAGGAAGGCAAACGAGGAGGCAAGGAGAGCGACGGTCGGAGCCCGAAGGTGGGGATGTAAGGTGGAGGTAGAGAGGCAGCGACGTGATGCTCTGTTGGAGAAGTAGGAAGGCGTCGAACCAACTGGCTAGCGGAGGTGACTGGGAAAGTTGGAAGTGTAGGAGTCGGTCTTGTGGTGGACTTATGTAGTGTAGGATAGATGAGGATGCCAGCCCACGAGCATAGTTTAGACTTGTGAAGTAGGCAAGTATACTTACAAGCCATCCCATCTGGCTAATAATCTGGCTTGTGGCCCATCTCATGACCCACAAAGATCTGGCTCCCCTCAAGATCAACACCTAGTCTCGGGCCCAAGTCCAGACATCTATTGGCATAGTTGGAAGAACAGCTCAGGTCTTGGGCCAACTCAGCCAAAAAGACTAGTCAGGTGGTAGAGGGATGCCTTCACCTTTTAAGTTGTGCTTTTCCATCACCAATATCTGATGTGGGACTAGACCCAACAACCACGACCAATACAAGCAGCAAAGCTCGCCCAGGAGGAGAAATGGCGTCGACCGAGAGCAAGGATGACAACGTTAGCTCGGAACAGTGGAGGTGGGGAAGGGTGGTCAGTCAGGCACCAAAGATGGTGATGACTGATGAGGATGGTGCGGCCAAAGGAGGTAGGGTGGGTGACGGTCAGTGGTAGGAGGGTGGTGATTGAAGGAGGTGATGAGGCGATGCTGACCGAGAGAAGCAGCAGCAATGGCGCTAGATATGAGGTGAGGGTCGTGGTCAAAGGTGGAGAGGAAGGCAACCGAGGAGGCAAGAAGAGCGACGGCCAGAGCATGAAGGTGGGGATGTAAGGTGGACGGTGGACAGGGGCGGATCCACCACCAAGGCTGGTGGGGCCGCTGCCCAGGCTTAAATTTTGATGTCACTCTATATAGTACATGCTCTGATCCTGCTAAAAATGAAAGAGCTAAGAATTAGTTTATCTTGCTTTGCTAGTTCAATTGATTTGCTAGCGATTTTGCGACCTGCAGGTCTCAGTTCGATTCCCTACTGAAGCAAAAATGTTGCTGCTTTTACATTTTTTTCTCTCTTCATTCGTTTTTTACAGAGAACATGAAAAAACCTTCCCACTCGATTAATATAGAAAACGCATGAGAAAAATCTCATTAAATAACATAGAATTATGATGAACATGCATTTGAAATGTGTAATACAAGTTTTTCAATATAAAAACTCGGATTTAAATGTGTAATACGAGTATCAGAGGTAGAAAAATATGAACATACTCTATATATGAAAATATTTTCTCCTCCGAATAAGAGATGGTAAGCCTAAGGTTTAGGCTTGCCAATTAAATGATAAGCCTAAGTATCATGCCAATTAAATGATAAGCCTAAGGTTTAGGCTTGCCCAGGCTTGATTTTCATCCTGCGTCCGCCACTGACAGTGGAGGTAGAGAGGCGGCGGCGTGATGCTCTATTGGAGAAGTAGGAAGGCGTCAGACCAACTAGCTAGCAGAGGTGACTAGGAAAGTTGGAAGTGAGGAGTCGGTCTTGTGGTGGACTTATGTAGTGTAGGATAGATGAGGATGCCAGCCCACGAGCATAGTTTAGACTTGGGAGGTGGGGCAGTATACTTACAAGCCATAGACGAGTTACGAGCGAGCTGGGCCTAGCTTGGCTCAGGTTTGTATAGATAACCGAGCTGAAAGTTGAGATTGACTCGGGCTTAAAGCACGGGCTCGTTCGTGGACTAGTCGAGCTCAATACTAAGCCAAGCTCGAATTGCTCGCAAGCTTCAAATTAAAGTTCTAGCTTTATCCATGTCCGAGAAAAAATAACCCTTTTTTGTTGTCATCAAGAACACCTTTGTGCATGGGAGAATTCATATTTTGCCACCCACGTTAAATCCACAAACCACAATCCCCAATTTACTGTACGAACAGGGTCTATAGATGGTCAAATGGGCCGGGCTAAATGAGCAGCACGAGGCACAACATTTTGACCTGGCCCGAAGCACGGCACGGCACGATATAGATAGAGCCTGGGCCGCACGTCCCGGTCGGCCGTGCCATGCTTGGGCCAAAGACTATGTTGGTGATTGATAAGCGACCCATCCCGAAATGGGCCCTGGGCCGATTCCGTACCGGCCCACCACATGTACAGAAGGTCCAAAAGGCCGCCCTTGGCCGTACCGAAGGAAACGTCTAGCCCGCCAGGGTCTTCCCTGGGCTTGACCAGGTCAAAACCACGCCCTAGCAGGCGTCACTCACCTCCCGGGCTTTAGCCCGGGAGAGGGTCCTCCGGATGGTCCGCCTGTCCGTGGGCAGGTGGCGACAGCTGTCATGTCCCACCGCACTTTCACCGTCCTTGACTGGGAGGAACTATGTCTCCCCGGGAATCCGCAGCCCGAGAAGAGACGCGCGGGTAGCTCGGTTTATCGTTTGCCCCTTTGGCAGGCGGCAACGGTTGTTACGCTACGAGACACCCTCAACGGGTGGCCCGAGGCTGGCTCGGTCCAGTCAATGCTATATTGGGGATAAAGGGAAAGTGCTTTCTCCCTAAAGCACGCTTCTTTCCCGTATAGGCACTCCTAGACAAACACGTGTCCAGTACTAACCTGACCAGCTTCTCCCTGCAGGCTCAAGACCAGACAGAGCCCCGAAATGAGACAAGAACACCGCCACTAAAGCAGAGATGGGTGCGGGGCCCGCTGCATCAGCTCCGGGCTACCCGCCGCACCTATAAAAGGAAAGGCCCCGGACCCAGTCGGGGGCAAGTGATTCAGGCGATCCACAAGCGATTCAGGACCCGACCCTCTAGCGCAATACACCAGCAGCAACACACAGAATCCGAAGCTTCCTTAGCCGTAGTCCTTAGCCATCAGAGTGTCCGAAACTCCCTTGTAAGCTCGGGATCGGTGCCTTCAAGCCCGGTCTCGGCACCTTTGTACTGTTTTCCACCATATAATCAACGAGAGCTAGAGTAGAGCTATTACCCGGCAGTGGGGGCTCGAATCAGGGTAAATCGCTTGTGTCTTCACAGTTTGTATTTCTTCTCTCTTCTCTTCCCCTCTTCTTTCTCACCGTACGACGGGCCTGTACCTGGATTGCCCAGTCGCACCAGGAGCTGTCCGGGAAGACCGCGCGGCCTGAGCCCCCGTGAGCTCGGCCGCCGCCCCGGGCTGTTGAGAAGGGTTGTCGTTGGGCCTCACTCCAACTACAAATTCGCCTGCCAGTCCGTGGTCCCGCTGCCCTTCAAGGGCGCGTTTCCCAGACACTGACAGACTAGGCCTGTGGGACGGCACGGGCACGACACGATTAGTTTTTGTTTTATTTTCATTTAAGAGTATGTATATTAGAACAAACTATAATGGAATATACACAAATACACAAAATGTCCTACTGGCTATCAAAGGTGGAAACAAGCATTATATCTTAGGTTCAAAGCCTAGTGACCTCATATTTACCTATTTTGATCATATTTTCTTAGCCATTTGTTAAAAGGGCTGACGTGGCCCATCTAGCCCGTTGTACCTCGAGCCGGCCCGGCACGGCTTGGCAGGCTATCGTGCTTAGGTTTTGGCCTCGGCTCGTGGGTCGGCACGGCACGGCGGCCTGTTTCTCAGCCGTGCCTAAAACGGGCCCGTGTCTAGTCAGGCTCGGGCCGGGCCGTGCCAGGCCGCCCGTTTGGCCATCTATAACAAGGTCTAAATGGCCAATGGGTCAGGGTCTGGGCCTTGTGCTTCGTACAGTGATCCAGACCGAATTGGACCAGCCCGGTTATAAATGGCTAAATGAGCTAACCTATTTTTCTAAAACAATATTTTAAAAAAGAAAATATTTATATTTTGATATATATGTGTTATAAAATGAATACATGAATTACATATCATAAGAAAATAGACATATAAACATATCTTTTAACTAAACATGCTTACTACAACTGCGACCGAACTAACCCAAAACAGATTAGGTTGGCCGATCGCTACTAGGTGGGATTAGGTCTTGGTCCAAGTTCGGTGAATAATGCAGGCCGATGTAGTTGGTGCAACTTGGGTCGCCCCATTTGGCCACCTCTACCTCTAGCCTCCACTTAGCGGGTTCAAATTTTTGAGCCCGTGTGTATTATAGGCGTGCCTAATAATGTTATCAAAAGTTGCCTAGTAGCGATTAAAACATAAGACAAAAAATATAGGGAGAAGTATGATAATGATTGAAAAGTAAATAAGTAGTGATATAGTCCACAAATAGGATTACTATTAGTTATGTCCTAATGGAGCCGACTCTTGACGGCTTGTGTAGCACACTGATGTTATTCTCGCGGGGCTAATTGATCACTCGATGACCTGTTTTGGTTGTCGATAGTACGTACTTTATGCACGCGATGGCCTTAGATTTTGGTTTGTAATCAGTGGCTGATTCTTGGCCATTAAGAGTATAACTATTGTTGTCTGCTGAACTTTTAACCCTTAAAATTGTGCCTATCTAATATATTGTGAATAAGCGATCAAATTGTCTTTCAAATCATCATGCCAATTAATTTACACTTTGAAACTAAATCAGCATATTTGGTTGGAAGCCAATTTTCTCTTGTGGATTTATTACCGTCTCCCTCTCCCGGCTCGCTCCCTCCCTCCCTCCTGTCTCGAGGTCTTGCTACCCAACCACCGCCGCCGCCGTCGGCAAAGGTCCCCTCTGGTGGTGCCTCCTTCCTCTATCTCTCCTTCCTCGTCGTTGATCCCAACCCGGCACAACCCAGCCTCTGTTCGGTGTCGCCACGTAGCTGCCGACCCTGACTTGATCTCTCCAACAGTGGGTCTGCCCACCCCGATGATGAATTAGCCCTCCTCATCGCTTGATCCACCCTCTCCAACGACATCACTACATCTCCTACTCCGATGCCGCCGGATTTGTCGCTGCTCGCCGCCGTCCCCACCAGGTTTACAAAATCGATGGTTAACCACCGGTTAACCGCCCTCCGCGGGTGGCCGGTTTGCAGAATTGGTCGTCAAACCGTTTGAAATTTATTAAAATGAAATTTGAAATGGAAACATGTATAAAATTTGTAAAAAAAGTATTAATTATTATAAGTGTCGGTACAATAAATACTATGGTACGAAGAGTCCGAAAGAAGGCGAGGGCCCCACAGGTCAGGCGGGCGATCAGGCCCTAGCGTGTGGGCGAGCCCTCAGTAGCCTTGAGCGAGGGCCCCACACGCCGCGGGATCGATCGAGCCTAAGCGTGTGGGCGAGCCCTCAGTAGCCAAACGAGGGCCCCACACGTCGAGCGGAGATCGGGCCCTAGCGTGTGGGCGAGCCCTCAACCGGCAGGCAGGCGAGCAATCGTAAGGCCCTCACCGGGGGGCCCGCGTGACCGGAAGCGTCCCGATGGGAGTCTTCTAGGCGAAGGCTCTCTCTGCTACGAAGGACATGCGCATTCAATGCGACATTACGCGTGGATGGAACGAAGAAGAGATGATTACCGCCACAGTGACCTCTGCAGGTCTGATCAACTGTCACTGTGGCGCTGCGGAATTGACCGGCAGAGAGAGAGTTTGTCGTCATCAGGATGGTCGTCCGCGTCAGGGGGAGCAAGCTGGGTCCCGCTCGTTCCCTCACCGGCATGTCCACACGAGTCAGAGGCCACTTGCGGAGCTCGCGTGGGCAGCGCTACTTCTGATGGCGAGCCGCGTTTTTGTCTCTCTGTCCGTCCCTCACATCTTATCGATGTCTTGTCGACTACCCTCGGCTCTCTCCGCCAGTTCAAGGATTGTATAAAAGGGGAGGAGAGAGAAAAGAGGAGGGGGAAGACACAGAGCATTCTGTAAACATTTCCGCACAACCACAACACGAAGAGAGCTAAGGCTCGGCAGGAGTAGAACTATTACCCGCGAGGGGGTCCGAACCTGGGTAATCTCTGCGTGTCGCTTCTCGCCGTGTTCGACGCTCGAATCGAACGGAACTCGGGCTAATCGGCTAGCAAGATAAAAAATCTTATAGGGGTGTGATTCACCGTGGTTGAGTGAAGAACACGCCGTCAATAAGCACTTTGGGTTAAACAAAATTTAAAAATTCAATATATTTCTCATTATTTCACGTGATTTGTGTTTTTTGAAAAATAAAAACCCTTGACTAACCGTCCTGAACCGCGGATAACTAGGCCAACCGTCGCCAAATTTCGTTAAACTTTTTAAGACCAAAACCGTACGACCTGCTCCATGCCTATTGTCGGCTCGGAGGCTTCCGTTGGTTTTGAACCCTGACCCTGACTCGAGGTTGTCGAATCTGCTATTGCGCAACCTAGTCCTTTGACTTAAGAATGGCATCGACGAGCTCTAGATTTGTGGCGATGGCGGAATGAGGTCAGTCTCTTGGACGCGGCTAATAAGTAGCTACTTTTATGAACTGGAATTTTTAGATGCATTAGTAATGTCTTTTATGGGTTGTTACTATTTTAATCTGATTTTACATTTATTTCTCATTATTGGGAGCCATTTGGAATAGGGTAATGATGAAAGAGGCAGTTTTTTAATTAAATTTGTATGAACTATAGATATGTGATATGTCTGCATTAGAAAAAATTGTGAGGCACTACGAGTCAATTGATTTTTTTTTTTGAAATTGCCTTCAACCCTTCACTGAAAGTTAAAACTTTACTGAATGGTAGATTGAACTGCACCTTGTCTATGAACATCTAGATAAGTAACGAAACAAAATCATAGACATGTCATTTATTATTCTTGGTTTGTTTAATTCCAAAATAATTGTGAACTTTAGACCAAGAAGCCTTTTATGCATCAAATTGTTGTTCTTGCAATAGCTGTTTGCTGCTAGAGCTCTTTCTATGCATTTTCTGAATTTCTTAATTTTCTAGTCTCATCCTTAATTTCTGTGTTCCCTAAATTTCTTAATTTTATGAATTGTATGGATTCCACATTGCAAAGAAACTATTTTGATTCAATCCGTATGCAGCTTACAGTCCATGAAAGTGTACATTATGATGAAGGAGTTGCATATAGTATATAATCTTGTTTGATTTTTTTGTTTAAATATTTTATACAGTATATTTTAAATGCAGTTTCACTTGGCTGATTAAGGTACCATGGAAAAGAAGGAAATATATAAAAGATGGAACCAAGTCACCAAGCATATCTTAAGAAAAAAGGAAAACAATATAGAAGAGAGTGAGGCTGTGAAAAGATTAATGGATTTAAGTACATAACTTATTAAGAAGTTTTTCTGATATCTTGTATAATAACAGAGCATTTCTCTTAATAACTGATCTCTTGCCACTTCTTTGCTGTATTTTTTTTTAATTCATCATGTTTTATTAATTCTTATCCTTCTTTTACTTTTTTCCTTCTTATATTTTTCAAAGTTTGATATGCCTGAGCTAATAGCCAACCTAAAATTTGAATATCATATGTATCTATACTATTTGATGCTGCTAGAATAGAACAAATTAAACTTTATGGTCATTGGCCAGTAGTTGTAGAATAATTATGGTGATGTTTTTTATCTAAACAAAACTTGCTGAATCATCTTGCTAGTAAGATCAATCACCTTGGCAATCATCTTGCGGTAAAATCACCATGCGCTTTCCACAGTTCACAGCTCAACTGGTCGAGTATGCTGTCTTGCAGTTTATTGTTTGACGAGATGCTTGCTTGATCGGTCCTACTTTATATATTAGCTTGATGAGATATATTAGCTTGATGACATATGCCTTGAGATGTGTTTATGTTAGTCATTTACACCACCATGTTGATTTATCTGTACATGATGAATTGTGTTTCGACATCAGAGTATATGCTACCTATGATTTGGTTATTTTCTAATTCCCTTATCTTGATCTTTTGTACACATGGAGTTTTTCTAGGAGAGATGCACATGAACAAATCCCACGTTCAGATTCATGTGTAACTAGTTGAGTTTTATACCACATTCAGAACAAATCCCACAAATTGCTTTTTCTCTGGATATCATTGTAGCTGAGAGAGCTATTCTTAGTTTTCTGTCACTCATGCATGGAATTAACGTTCTGCACGCACCGAATTCATTTTTAGACTGTTTGGTTGTTTGCATCCAAAGAGTTTTGCATATAGAAATACAAAATTAAGGTGTTTGGTTATCTTCTCACCTATCTGAACCAGGCTCTCCAGATGCAATTACCTCCTTCGAGCCAGGCTCTGAAGATACGACCAAATTGGGCGTTTCCCCATAGCCAGGCTCCGCGGATGCAGGAACAACCACATGCGCGACACATTTGATTCATTTATTTGTTATATCTTTTGATTAGTATTTTTGATTACCGAACCGATTTCAAAAATGTGTTATTGATATTTTTTCGAACAAACGAGACCACACTTGCCATATAAATTTTAAAAGTTTAAAATTTTCATTTTTGAATTTATTTATTTATGAAACTTTCTTTTGAATTTTTATTTTTGTAATTGTTTTTTGTTAATTTGATTTTCTAGAATTTATTTTTAAATATGTTTCATCCCTCTTTTGAATTTCTCCATACCATTCTCTCCTTAGTGCAATCAACCAAACAACATTTCTACGCAGCCTGTACAATCTCATACACCTAACCAAACAACAACTATTTGCATCATCTCAGCCTGGCTCCAACCAGCCTGGCTCGGCTCATACAGCCTGGTTCAGCCGAGAAGGCAACCAAACATCCTATTTATAGTCTGTTTGGTTGCCTTCTCTCATGAGCCTGACTCGTCCGACTCAGTCAGGCTGGTAGGATACGGGATGTGTAGATGCAGAGACAGTGTATGGCTGAGTGTTTAGTAGGCAAATATTTTGAAATTTATAGGAAGTGTGGTCTAGTTTTGCTCAGAAAAATGTCGGGAATCCATTTTTGGAATCGGTTCGGTAATTGAATATGCTAATAAAAAATACGAACAAAAAAGAAAAAAGAAAAACTTACCTGCCACGTAGCAGCGCATGCATAGCTTGATATGGTGACTGACTGTATCACCTTGTGCAGAACACGAGGCTGTCATGCGCTACATCCAGAGAAACACCCATTTTCTATGTTTCTCTAGAGCCAGACTGCATGGAGAGTCTTGCATCCATAAAGACAGGCTCAAAACCAGATGCAGGCAACCAAACAGAAGGAAAAAAGCAAGATTCTACATCTGTAGATGCAAATCTATGTGAATGCAGATAAACAAACAGACTATTAACTGAGCAAAAGAGCATAGGCCATTACATACTAGACTTGCCACAGGAGAAGTGGCTTACATTAGAGGAAAAGGTTGGGTTTGTATAGGAGCCTCTAAATTCCCTCGAGGGAATCTGTCCCTGTGACTTCCTCTCCTAATCTGCCAAATGAGAGGCGCAACCATCTGTAGGGGTGGGCATTCGGTTTTTTCGGTTCTTTCGGTATTTTAAAAATTCGGTATCTGAAAAATGAGTACCAAAATTTTCCTGAAAAAAACTACTACCGAAAACTGAAATACCGAATTATTTCGGTATGGTATTCCAGTATTTCGGTAGTGCTAGACAAGCCATGGTTGAGGAAGAGGCGCCATCGGGAAGGCCGCGTCACCGCCTTGCCGGAAAGGACACGCCACTGCTGCATGACGCCACCGCACTGTGGTAGAGGGACGAAGGAGCGACGCCGCCATCCGCGTCCAAATCCGAAGAAGAGGAGGCCGCCGTCCAGCCCTGGGCTCCACCACGTCGAGGTCCAGAGGGGAATAACGGGCTCTGCCGCTTTCGCCGAGCAAAGGGAGGAGCCGCCGCGCCCAAGGTGGTGGAGGGCGTGCGCCGCCGCGCTTGGATCCGGAGGGAGGATGGTGGCGTTGGGGCCCGGCCCAATGGCGTGGCAGAGAGAGCCAGGGCATCGTCTTGGAGCCTGGTCGGTGGCGTGGCGAAGAGGGTCGAGGCGGCATCTTGGAGCCCCTGCCCGGCGGCGTGGTGGAGAGGGCCGGGGCGGCATCTTGTGGCCCACCCGATGGCGTGGTGGAGAGGGTGGGGGAGGCGTTAGGGAGAACTTGGAGAGGGAGGGACCGAGGGGGTGGCGTCGTGGAGTTCTTGGAGACTGGACCGATGGGGAGTTTAGGGTTTGGATTGTCGACTGGGCTTGATGGGCCTTTACCT
Source organism: Raddia guianensis (assembly GCA_036346415.1). Taxonomy (NCBI): domain Eukaryota; kingdom Viridiplantae; phylum Streptophyta; class Magnoliopsida; order Poales; family Poaceae; genus Raddia; species Raddia guianensis. The sequence goes on from CM070534.1 coordinate 36,768,683, forward strand.
TCACGCGGATGGCCGGCCGATGGATGGATCGGAGTCTACTGCGTAGGCATTCTAGGGTAGTTTGGTTTTTTAACACTCTGAACCGAAACCGAACCGAAAATTTTTGGTTTTTTGCAGATAAAAACCGAACCAAATACCAAGTATCGAAAAACCAAAAAAATCGGTTTTTCGACTCGGTTTTTCTGTACCGGTATTTTCTTGCCCACCCCTAACCATCTGCCAAATGAGAGACGCAGACGGCAACCATCGCACGCACGCGGTGCTCGGGCCCGTTCTCGTACTGAAAAAAATTGACGAGCATGCACAGTGACATCCATGCAAGTGAGATGAGCCTGGCTGAGTAGCTGCAAGTGATGTTGTTTGGTTACCCTGCACCTACTGAGCCAGTTTACACAAAGATGTTGTTTGGTTAACTATAGACGTTAGAGTGAGATATATAAATTTCAGGAGAGGATAAACAAATTTAATGAATAAATTCTAGAAAATCTATAAATTTAAAACAAAAATAATTTTTTTTAAAACAAACAATAGATAATCAAAATTCAAAAATAAAAAAATTATATTTTAAAATTTATATGGCGAGAATGGTCTAGCTTTGTTTTAAAAAAAATGTCAGAAACCCATTTTTGAAATCGGTTCGATAATCGAAGTTACTTATCAAAAGATATAGCAAAAAAACAAATTGAAAACGTGTATTGAATCATATGCCTGCATGCATGCTGGGAGCACCTCATTCTTGTGCGAGCCCGCATGCGGGGAAGAAAATTACATAGTACCTGGGTCCTACACCCAGCGTCAGTTTTCTCCAGCGTCAGTTGCTAGCAAGGTGTGGGAGCCAAGTTGTGCTTTGACATTGTAACTTATACGTGTCACATAAAAACCCAGGTCCCACTTTCGGATCGGTGAAGTTCGAAGGTCCCAGGAAATTTCGGACATCCAGGAGGTGGGGGCAACGGCGGTCAACGGACGCGCGAAATTACCTGTCCGTCCCCCCTGCTCTCTCGTAACAGGTATAAAAGGAACAGCCCCGAGCGTAGCTCCTCAGACCTCATTCCTCAAAACAACCAGCCTAATACCCATAATCCCTACCATCCCAGTTGCTGCGGGGAGATGGCCAACGCGTCGCTCAACGTCGACATTGGCGATGTCGTCGTCGACGCTCACCTGTTTGCGGCAGCGTTGGGCGAGGGGGCCGGCGCCGGCCACGCGGCGGCGGCGACCTCGGTGCTCCCGCGGGCGCTTGCTGTCTTCGGCTTCCTCACCGGCGGCATGGGGGCCGCCACGGCCTTGTACAAGCAGCCGAGCGGTGTGCTCGCCGCTCACGAGCTCTCCTACTACATCGTGCTCGGTGGCGTCTTCGCCGCCGGCGTGGCGGATGTGTGGGCTGCGCTATGGGTCGCTGGCGACGTCAGCGCGCGCCGCCACACGGGGAAGGTGATCCTGTGCGCCGCATCCATCCCGCTCCTCCTCACCGTCGGCCTCGGTTGCTACGGCCCCTAGCTCAAGTGATACCGTAACCGGTGTGCGGCTGGAGAGCACAACGGTGCATATGCTTATTGCTTAATGCTGGCTTTCTGCTTGAGTATATATGCATGCGTACATGCGCGTGTGTGTGGTACGTACGTTTGCTGGTATTGTGTTGTTTGATGATTTTGATCATGTTTAATTCCAATCACCTGATTATTATGCTTGACGAGATGTACGGTACTACTTGCTACTGGGCACGAGTTAACACTTTGCAGGCTTGCAGTCCAAATTGAGCGATGCGCTTATATATGCAACGTAGGAGTGTAAATTGTTTCTTTAGAAAGGTTGTTGTCTTCAGCGCGCCTCCTTCTCCCAAGGCCACCCCAACCGGCGCCGGGACGACCCGAATGCCATGCCCCCACTGCGAGTCCACCAACACCAAGTTCTGCTACTACAACATCTACAACATGGCGCAGCCGCGTGCCGTACTCCTCACGCGAACTGCTCCTGCTCGGGCGTGAGCTGCTTGGGCGGCGGCGCGACCGCCGGAGGCGGGGGCGAGGAGCCGGCGGCGGCGGCGGAGAGGTTGAGGCGGGCGCAGTCACCGTAGAGCGCCCAGGCGGCGGCGTCAAGGGCGGTGGAGAAGGTGCCGAGCCAGAGGCGGGGCACCGCGGTTGGGCTCGCGGATCTCCGCCGCCCATTTGCCCCATGTCCGCTGCCGCACACCGCGGAACAGGCAACTGTAGCTTAATCACAGGGTTTATCGGACAAAACTTAGGCGAGCACCAGCCTTCGAGAGCGCGCGATCGAACACGCCTCTCGGCCGTCAGATCGCCGGCAACGGGTGCATCCGAGCGCAGCCCGTGCCCCCGCATGCACCACAGGAAGTGGACTTGGTTAAAAGTGCAGTTGATCGTTTTTCAATTAAACTTCCGATTTTTATAAAATTTAAACAATGTTCAAAATGCATGGAATAAATTTCATAATTCTTCTAAAATCGAGGGCAATCCATTTTAAATACTTTTATTTTTAAAATTTTTTCACTTTTTCAATTTTTTTTATTTGAAACTAGAAGAACCCACTCATTAAACTTGGCATGTATACTAGTGAAACTTGTCCATGTGCTAATGAACCTTTGCCCACATATTGATTAAAGTGTTTTCGAAAAACTTAGGCTCCGTTCTTTTGTTGCGTTGGCGTATTACTGTAGCAAATTTGAGAGCTCACGAAAAACGGTTTGACGATTATAGAAAATAATTAAAAATAGTATTTCAACCTACCATTACAAATTATCACAACATATAGACTATATAGAATAACTAAAATTGATATAGTGATATGTAAAATAACTAAAATTGATATAGTGATACGTAACGGTACGTAACCAGAGGGTGCCAAGAAAAAATAAAAAAGCCTAAAATAAGTTGAAAACTGTGGATAGGTCTTCAAAAGGCCTTGTTTGTTTTAGCTTAGATTAAATGAAATTAAATTAAACTAAATAAAAATTTGTTATTTTATATAAGTCAAATGATGTAATATTTTATATTTATTTTTGTCGGGTTTTAAATAGTTTTTTAAAAGCTTGTAAAAAAATTCATATTTTTTGTACTCTTTAAGACATCTTTTGAGATGTCATAATTTTTTTTAGATTAAAGTTTTAAGCCACTTTCAGCTTCAAATGCAACAAACAATACAAAGATTCACCCCGCAATAGGTAGTACTTAGAATCTTAGATGCAATTTTGTCTCTATGCTTAGACCCACAAGACCCATAAACATAGATGACAATTTAATTTCCTGTGTTTAGAGGTTTTATTAGATAACTTAAAAGGCAAGTTTTAAGAGCCACGTAGTAGTAGTCAAAGGTTGCTTTGAGTCCAGAGAGCGAGGGCGCGCTGCGCATAAGAGGAAGGGTTGCTTGGCGTAATTTCCCGCATAATTTGAATGCTCCAACGAAAGTAAACAGAACTTCTTAAAAGCCCGTGAAACATGACTCTTAGAGAGACATTTAGAACCTGTGCGGATTAGCGATTATGGATTATAGTTTGATTAAAAGCTGAAAAGAACTGTCGGGAATTAAATCACGGCCCATTGCCATGGCCCACTCTCTGACGGTCTAATCGAACAGCCTCCTAGGGCCTGCTTCCCTAGAGGGCTCTTTCAGACCCATGCGCATCTTGCCGAACAGCCTCTGGGTTAGGCGTGGTGCGTAACGGCCAAAGCTTCGTGTTTGAGTCCGACTCGAACAAGAGTTCTGCACGGCTACGTGAAGACCCGGACGTGGTTTCCCAGATTGGAGCAGACGTCGTGATCCCAAGAATTGGAGTATACCTTATCTACCTCGGGATGTGTTTGGCATGTATACGAGTTCGTTACGTATTCGTAGTTAGCCCGGCCCGATTATCTCTCGGTAGGTCGGTTGTTCAACACTATATAAACCGAGCCCCTACAGCGTGTAGAGGGCACGAGATCTTTACACGACCTGAGCGCAAGATCACATACTACATCTTGTACACCCATAATCTCGCCGAGACCTGTTCGTCTCGCCGAGTTCCACCTTGTAATTCTCTTTGATATAAAGAAAGGCTGGACGTATGGCTATTATCTCTCTGAGAGGCCTGAACCAGGATAAAAATCCCGTGCCTCCCTGTTGATCGTTGATCGCTGTTTGGCATTGCTCGGCAGGTTTTCTATCTCCCTTTCTCAAGAACCTTTAGTTGACTTGGGACCGATATCCCAACCATCGACAGTTGGCTCCGTCCGTGGGAATAGTAGATCAAGTCTGTTCGAGCGTGTCGAACTCTTTCAGCGACCAGGAAACTCATCCTGAGGATTACGACTCAGAAGGACAGGATGTCATGTCCCCTGTCAGATCGGATTGATCCGTTCGATCTCGATCGCTTTCTAGGTCTGGGATAGAAATCTCCGGCTACGTTCCGAAGATGGTTTTAGATCAAGCTTCCGTCATCGACAATGATCTGGAGGTGCTCCACAGCCGGGCACCGTCTTACCCAGGTTGTCAGCGAGCTCGCGACCTTGTTGAAATTCGCGACCTCCCTGACCAGTCCGCACTAAAACGGGCACCCCGGCCACAAACGACTTTCGTTTCGGGCGTTCTACCACTTCACGTAAGGCAGACGCGATCAGCTTTCCAACGGATCTGGTCTCACCTCAAAACTCCTTCCGGATCAGCGGAAATCTGCAGAACAATGGAGCGTCCAGTACCTGCCCACGAACATCAGCGACCCCGGTACGTTTCCAGTTTTCCAATTCCTTTCCTTAGCGGTGTTTTTCTTAAAACCTCGTTACTCGGGTCCGCATTTAGCTCTTTATAAACCCAGTGCCATCGTTGTACCCCTGCCTGGTTAATAAAGGGGCAAATCAGCCCGGTTTTTCGCTTCCGTAGCGCTCCCCGCGTGCGAACATGTCTTTTTATCTGGCAACGACTTGTACGGCTCCGGTTAACCAAAGCGGTGTACCACCAAAGTAGTTCTGTCCACCATAAGCCGATTCTCATCGCAACGGGTATGCCCACCGTAAGCCGATTCTCATCGCAACGGGCACTCCTGGCGTTGGTTCCGCACCCGCCAAGGTGACACCAACGCTACACGGGTCCATGCCCGGATAAGATTTCGCCTCGCACGTCTTGTCTGCGGCTAAGGTCCCGATCGCCTTCCCTGGTTAGCGGGCTTAGCCACAGCGGGGCTGCACTTGCCCGCACACGTCTTTTTTATCCATGCCACGTCCTTCCTGTCACGGTAATCCGGAGCAATGCACCACCAACGGAGTCCTGCCCATTGTAAGCCAATTCTCATCGCAACGGGCAAGCTCATCGTAAGCCGATTTTCATCGCAACGGACACTCCAAGCGTCGGTTCTGCACTCGTCAAGACAACGCTTACAATGTTGTAAGGAATACGTCATGGGTAAAGTTTTGATTTCACACGTTCTCTTGCGGCTCTGACTGCATTGGGTTGTGATTCACCTCGCACCGGGCAGCTCTTCGCCCGGGGCACGCATCTAGTTCCCGCGACGAGCTCCGTGCTCGGGATCGGATCCGGCAGTCTTCGCGCCGGGCGCCGCGCTCTTCGTCCGGGCCGCGTCGTCCCGCGACGAAGCTCCTTGCTCGGGATCGGATCATCCCGCCGGCAGCTCTTCGCCAAAGACGCTGCTCGGTCCTCGTGGACGAAGCTCCGTGCTCGGGATCGATCCGGCAGCTCTTCGCCGGACGCCGAAAGCGACTCTTCGCCGAAGCACGTTTGGTCCTCAAGGCGAGCTCAGTACTCGATCGGATCACCTCGCACCGGACAGCTCTTCGCCCGGAGCACGCGTCTGGTCCCTGTGACGAGCTCCGTGCTAGAGGACTAGATCCGGGCAGCTCTTCGTCCGGAGCGCGCGTCTGGTCCCGCGATGAGCTCCGTGCTCTGGGACCGGATCACATCGCACCGGACAGCTCTTCGTCCGGAGCACGCGTCTGGTCCCTGCGACGAGCTCCTTACTCGAGGACTGGATCCGGGCAGCTCTTCGCCGGGCGCTGAAAGCGCTCTTCGCTTCGGGCGCGTCTGGTCTCTGCAGCCGAAGCTCCGTGCTCGGGATCGATCACCTCGCACCGGACAGCTCTTTGTCCGGAGCACGCGTCTGTACTCGTGGACGAGCTCCGTGCTCGGGATCGATCCGGCAGCTCTTCGCCCGAAGCGCCGAAAGTGCTTCGCTTCGGCGCAAGTTCGTCTCCGCAACGAGCTCCGTGCTCGGAGACTGGATCACCTCGCACCGGACAGCTCTTCGTCTGGAGCACGCGTCTGGTCCCGCGACGAGCTCCGCGCTCCGGGACTGGATCCGGGCAGCTCTTCGCCCGGGCGCCGAGCAGCTCTTCGCTCAGAGCGCGCGTCTAGTTCCTGCGACGAGCTTCGTGCTCGGGGACTGGGTCTCTTTACCTGGTTCTTTCGACGAGCTCTACGCTCGGGGACTGGGTCACCTCCCCCCGCGTATGCATTGTCTGCTCTTGGCACACGATCTACGTCTGGGTGCACATCACCTTCGCTCCTGATTTTCTCTGGCAAGCTCTAACCCGAGAGGTGGTTTCCCTATTTTCGTTCATGTTTTCATGTGTATCTTCATACCTGGATGCAGCAACACGAGTCCATCTCGCGACTTAATATGTTCATTCTCCCGGAAGATCTGATCTTACCCGATGCGGTGGTACACTCTTCACTACCAAGAATCTGATCCCTCCATGATGACATTCAGCCTCAAGGAGATGATTCATCTCACTTAAGGCTCGAGTGCTCTGCTCGGACAGATGTGTTTCCCTGTTTGACGCAACAGAGTTGCTCGGCACTGGGCGGGTTTGTTCGGTCCCGAACAAGATTTGTTCGGCTGAGGCATAACCTATTCGGTCGCCTGTTGCACGTCTTTGTAGCAGGAAAATTACCCTCTTTGTGACTTTGAGTCTCAAGAGGAAGACCCCACTCTAATGAGTCCTTCCACTTGAGGCTCGGGGACTAGCTGTTGGGGATTAAATCACGGCCCATTGCCATAGCCTACTCCCTGACGGCTTAATCGAACAGCCTCCTAGGGCCTGCTTCCCTAGAGGGCTCTTTCAGGCCCATACGCATCTTGCCCGAACAGACTCTGGGTTAGGCGTGGTGCGTAACGGCCAAAACTTCGTGTTTGAGTCCGACTCGAACAAGAGTTCTGCACAGCTACGTGAAGACCCGGACGTGGTTTCCCGGATTGGAGCAGACGTCGTGATCCCCAAGAATTGGAGTATACCTTATCTACCTCGGGATGTATTTGGCATGTATACGAGTTCGTTACGTACTCGTAGTTAGACCGGCCCGATTATCCCTCGGTAGGTCGGTTGTTCAACACTATATAAACCGAGCCCCTACGGCGTGTAGAGGGCACGAGATTTTTACACAACCTGAGCGCAAGATCGCATACTACATCTTGTACACCCATAATCTCGCCGAGACCTGTTCGTCTCGCCGAGTTCCACCTTGTAATTCTCTTTGATATAAAGAAAGGTTGGACGTAGGGCTACGATCTCTCTGAGAGGCCTGAACCAGGATAAAAATTCCGTGTCTCCCTGTTGATCGTTGATTGATGTTTGGCATTGCTCGGCAGGTCTTCTATCTCCCTTTCTCAAGAATCTTTAGTTGACTTGGGACTGATATCCCAACCGTCGACAAGAACACTCTAGCCTTGGAATTTTTCATAAGAAAAACAGTTTGAAACGGTGTCTATATGCTTAATTGCAAGCGAAGTTCTGTAGTTCACCTTTTTATTCCTTAAAAAGATTCTTTAAGAATCTAGCATAATTCTTTTTCTTATTATAAAATTTTTTTAAGTCACCTTTGGAATGCGAGGCCTTTTTATTCCTTAAAAAAATGAAACTTGTTCCTATGTAATACTCTTCTCAGTTCATATATTTGCACAGCTCAAGCCATGGAAAATGCTCTGATCCCTTTTACTGAGCTATATTCATTCTTTGTCTTGGTTATCCTTCGGTTATATTTGTGGCCACATTTGGTTGACTAAGCTCATGCATTGATCCCATTGAGCATGAATTTATCTTGAATCGCGATCTTTTGGTTCAACTTTATTCTAGTTTTGCCAAAAGAGCAACTCCCTTTTTCACCTTGAATTGGTCCAAATACTCAGAATTTCTGAGTTTTCGCAGAGGACTGGGCCCAATAACCGACGATCTATGATTGAGCGATATTGCCCACCATCATTTACCTATTGCTATTCCTTTTCTAATCACAGGTCATATGTATATATAGGATCAACTGGGGTATCGGTCATGGGCTTAAAAGATATTTTAAAGGCTCATAAGGGTCTTTACATAATAAAGTCATAAGTCTATGAAATCCTAACAACGTCATGGCATGCTCAGTTATCTCTTAACCTATCTATGCTAGGCTCTACATTAATTAAGCCAAATCAGATAATTATCTGCACATGTTGCCGACCAATGGCCATGCCCCACCTGTCCGTGTGCGTGCTGTTTCAGCCGCCTATCAGCTAGAATGTTTTTTCTTTTGAAAAAAAACAGCTTCACAATCGCTCCACGACCGCGGAGCACAAACGCGCGGCGCGTCTGATCGTTCCTCGCATGCAACCGCTCGGCGTCCGCGTCTTTAAAAACATCACCAGGCGTTGAGTTCAGAGGAGAACGCAGAAGGTAAAAAAACGCTAAAGTCTGGAGAGACAGAAGGCTTGGGGGGAGGAGACCAAAAAAAGCAATACGCTGAAGCCTGGAGCCCTCTGTGCTCTCCGCTCTCCTCCCCATGGCTCGGACGCCATAACGCGAGGCCTTTTCCCTCTCACGTAATTGCCCACTCGTTCAGCGGCCGGCGCCCTCTGTATAAGCCGCGCGACTAGCTAGCTTAAGAGCATGTGCGTGCTAGAGACAACTGCTGTCTCTAAAGCATTGTCAAGTCACCTAAATACGGCTATATAAACAGTGCATACAATATGTTGTCTCTACATCGGCCCGTATAGTCATTTAATAGTTGCATAGAGTTTAAAATTATGGTTATTAAACAGGCTAAAAAATTAAAACAAACAATATATAATAAAAATTTAAAAATAAAAATTTTGAAATTTATATGGCAAGTGTGATCTACTTTCGTTCAAACAAAATGTTAGGAAACCATTTATAAAATCGGTTTGATAATCGGAAATATTAATCAGACGATATATCAAATACTAAATTGGTAAATGAGTATGCATGGCCGTACTGCATGCATGCGGCAGCAGAAAAATCGGCAGAAGCGCGGGAGTCATCATGGCGCCGTTATTTGTTGGAGCGCCGACTCTCTTCTCTCTCTCATCCATCCCAGCAAAAATATGACATGACATCTTTTAGAGACAACCTAAAGATAGCTGGGTTGGAGCATTATACATGCCCTAATTCCCTCAAGAATGTCGCTGGCAGCAAGGGCGCCACCAGCCGAGGCGGCGACGGCGGCGGAGGTGGAGAAGGAGGGGCGCATTCGTGGGCGTGACGAAGGGAGACGCAGGGAGGAGGGAGATAAAAGAGAGAGGTGTGGAGATGTGGTCCAAAAAATCGCGGATCCTTTCACATGTGAGGGAGTCAATCCCATAAAAAAAACAAAGGGATACTATATATGCATACACATGGTTCAGGTAGGTGCACGCATGTGTTCGTGATACGTACATCTGTTGTATTGTATAATTTGTTGATTTGATCATCTTTAATTCCAATCACCTGATTATATTATACCACACATTAATTTGTTGTGGTGTATTGTTTAATGATTTGATCATGTTTGTCGGTGTATTCTACACCGGGTGTACCCTCGTGCCGCTGGCGTGTGGGACCGATGGTCCGTCCAAGAGAATCCCATACTCAGCAACATTGAGCTTAATCGGGTCAAGGTCTGGTTCCAGATAAGCTGGTCAAGTAAAGTCTAGTTTAGCCACGTGGCGACCCGGCGAGCAGGCGGGCGAGCAAGCCCCAGCGTGTGGCAGGCAGGCTACGTGGCGACCCACCAAGCAGACGGGCAAGCAGGCCCCAGCGTCGGGCGGACAGGTCACGCGGTGACCCGGCGAGCAGGTGGGCGAGCAGGCCCTAGGCACCGGGCAATCCAGTCTCATGGCGAAAGGTGAGCAGGTGGGCGACCAAGTCCCGAAGATAGGCACCCTGTACGCGTGTCGGTTCTGCAAGCAGCTGGAGGGCGTAAGGCCCCGCTGTCAGAAGGTGCGGAGCGAAAGAGGGAGAAGACTTCTGTCGACGGTTGAGATAACGATCTCAAGTCGCTAAGGTTCTTGAAGATTGAGATAGGAGACACGCCGAACAACCATGAACAACAACGAACAGAGATTTGGAGGTTTTATCCCGTTCGTGCCTCTCGGAGAGATAATAGCCCTACGTCCAGCCTTTCTTATATATCAGAGATGAATACAAGAGATGGCTCGGCGAGACGAACAAGTCTCGGCGAGATTATGGGTGTACAAGCGAATATCAGATGTCTAGAAGCTAGATCAAGTCGTAAAACTTCACATCGATGCCCCTAAACGCCGTAGGGCATGGTTTATATAGTACAGGGTAAACCGACCTACCGAGGGAATATCGGGCCGGGCTAACTACGAGATCGTAACGAACTCATATACATGCCAAATATATCCCGAGGCGATAAGACATACCCAAGTCTTGGGGATCACGACGCCTTGTTCCAATCCGGAAACCACGTCCGGTCTTCACGGTTGCAGTAACTCGCTCGAGTAGGACTCGAACACTAATCCTAAGTCAAGACAAGACCGTGCCCCAGAGGCTGTTCGGCAGATGCATATGGGCTGATAGAACCTTCCAGGAGCCGGGCCCCGTAGGTTGCTCGATTGGGCCGTCAGGAGTGGGCCATGGCAATGGGTCGTAATTTAATCCCCGACAGCTTAGCCCCGAGACTCAAGTGGAAGGACTCACTAGAGGGGGTCTTCCTCTTGAGACTCAAGTCACGAAGAGGGAAATCTTGTCATTATAAAGACGTAGTAGCGAAGCGAATCAACAGTTTATGGTTCAACCGAACAATACATGTTCGGACCAACAAACTCCTTCGGTGCCGAAAGCAACTCACAGCATCGAATGAGGAACGACATCTGTCCGAGCAGAGTACCCACCCTCGATACGTAAATCGGAAGAAGTGAGGTGAATCATCTCCTTGAGGTCAAAGCGTCATCAAGGAGGATTGATTCTTAGTAGTGAAGAGCGACCACCGCATCCGGTAAGATCGATCTTCCGGAATGAATATAGCAAGTCGCGAGACGGACTCGTGCTGCTGCATATAGGCATTCAGATGCCTAGGAAAGCATGAACGGAAATAGAGGAATCATCTCTCGGGCTAGAGCTTGCCCGAGGAAATATAGATTGGGCTCTCGAGCAAACGTTATGCTCAGGAGTGAAGGCGATGTGCCCCAGACGTAGATCGTGTGCCAGGAGCAGACAATGCATACGAGGGGGAAGACGACCCAGTCCCCGAGCGTAAAGCTCGTCAAAGGAACCAAGTAAGGAGATCTAGTCCCCGAGCACGGAGCTCGTTAAAGGAACCGTAGTACGACCAGCGAAGACGCATTCGGAGAGTTCAGCGCTCGGGCGAAGAGTCGCCGGTCGAGGTAATCCAAATTTCGAGCACGGAGCTCGTCATGGGGGACAGATACGCGCCGCTAAGAGCCGCCCGATGCGAGGTGAATCACAACCCGATGCAGCCAGAGCCGCAAGAGAACGTGTGAAATCAACGCTTACCCATGACGATTCCTTGCGGCGGTGTTAGCGTTGTCTTGGCAAGTGCGTAACCGACGCTGAGTGCCCGCTATGGCGAGAATCGGCTACGGTGGGCATGCCCGCTATGATGAGAATCGACTTACGGTGGGACTCCGCTGGTGGCGCAATACCTTGACTTAGCCGAACTGTGAAGGTCGGGCCGCAAAGACGAGAAATCATACGCGGGTGGAGTGAATCGGTCCCCGGCATGCGCGAGCAAACCCAGAAGAGAGGATGCGGACATCGGTTTTGGTGGGAAGCTCGAACCTCGCCACGACCATCACCAGAATCGACGTTCCCGTTCTCGCATTTCCGCAAAAGACAAACAAGAAACGAGCGGCCGGGGAAAAAGAGAGCAAGAACAGTTCTAAGAAGAGCAAAGCGAAGTTTTGGAAAACACGCTAAAGACGACCTACCCGCAAGACATATATTTTTCCGGTACGCCCCCGATAGCGTTAGTGTCACCTCGGCGAATGCGGAACCGACGCAAGGAGTGCCCGCTATGATGAGAATCGCCTACGATGGGCAAGACTCGTTGGTGGTGCATTGCTCCGGATTACCGTGCCGGAGGACGAGTATGGATAAAAGGACGTGTGCGGGCAAGTGCAGCCCACTGTGGCTAAGACCGCTAACCGAGAAGGCGACGGACCTTAGCCGCAGCAAAACGCGGCGAGGCGAATCTTATCCGCATGGACCAGATAGCGCAGTGTCGCCTCGGCGAGCGCGAACAGCCGCCAGAGTGCCCGCTATGATGAGAATCGACTTACGGTGGCGTAACTCCATCGGTGGTGCACCGCTTGATTAACCGGAGCCGCATGGTCGCCGCCAGATAAAAGACATGCTCAGACGCTGGGAGCGCTTACGGAGCGAAGACCAACGAGGTTTTGGAAACCAACGCTAAGGAAAGGAACTGAAAATCAAAACGATCGGGTTGCCAAATTCAGCTCGAGTCCCAATCGACCGAGGAGAGGCATCCTCCGAGGAGCCGGCCGAGCACTCAAGACCGCCGAAAGCGCTTGAATCAAAGCGAGTCGACCTAGCGCTTTTCTCGCAAAAAGAGCAAAGAAAAGACAAGGACGAACAGAAACCAAGAGCAAGGCGAATAGCGCTAGAAAGTTTTGGGAAAAAGCGTAAAACGCTTAGCCTAACTCCCACTTCGTTGTACCGCCGAGGACTCGAGATTGCGAACTCGAACAGTGCACAAGAGAAAGAGCGACGCCTAGATGCAGACGACGATGCATGAAGACCTGAACTTGCGACTTCAAGCACGTGCGTAGAGAGTTAGAGCGACACCGTATCCCGATCGACTCGCTCTGTGAACCGCCGTTAACGTAAGTTAGGCGATTCCGAAGGTAACCGAACAAGGAAACTGTCGACGGTTGAGATAACGATTTCAAGTCGCTAAGGTTCTTGAAGATTGAGATAGGAGACACGCCGAACAACCACGAACAACAACGAACAGGAGACGGGGTTTTTATCCTGGTTCAGGCCTCTCAGGAGAGATAATAGCCCTACGTCCAGCCTTTCTTATATATCAGAGATGAATACAAGAGATGGCTCGGCGAGACGAACAAGTCTCGGCGAGATTATGGGTGTACAAGCGAATATAAGATGTCTAGAAGCTAGATCAAGTCGTAAAACTCGTCATCAGATGCCCCCTAAACGCCGTAGGGGCATGGTTTATATAGTACAGGGTAAACCGACCTACCGAGGGAATATCGGGCCGGGCTAACTACGAGATCGTGAATCTAACTCATATACATGCCAAATATATCCCGAGGCGTATAAGGCATACTCCAAGTCTGGGGATCACGACGCCTTGTTCCAACCGAAACCACGTCCGGTCTTCACGGCCGCAGTAACTCGTTCGAGTAGGACTCAACACGAATCCTAGGTCGTTACGCACCGTGCCAACCAGAGGTCGTTTCGGCAGATGCATATGGGCTGATAGAACCTTCCAGGAGCCGGGCCCGGTAGGTCGCTCGATTGGGCCGTCAGGGAGTGGGCCATGGCAATGGGCCGTAATTTAATCCCCGACAACTTCCTTTTGGAACGGATCGTCCTGGATCTGGAGCATTTAATGCGACAAAACTGGTCTGACGGAGTATGCGGGGATCTGACGAAATGATTGCCCCTACCACTGCATGGCGCTAGCTACACAGTAGCTCCTGCGGGCGCGTGCGACGATGTGTGGTGACAAGGAGCGTGGGTAGGCTCCCACCTTGTCACTTCTTTCATGTCCCCCAGACGCTGCGAGGGCACTGCAGGGTGGCAACTTCGACGTGCAATCAGGGATGGGACAACTGCAGTGCCAAGGATCATTTAATGTACACTGTTCACTATTGTGTACCCACGCCAACCTAAGTATATAAGGGCTGGGGGTGCATCTGTAAGGGGGTTGATCTCTTTCTAGATTAATGACCTAAGAGTAACCAGTTTCGGAGTGCAAGGAGCTTGAGCAAGACTAGGACTGTTACTCGCTCAGTGGGCCTGAATCTCGGTAAATCTGGTACTTGTTCTTGCGTTCTTGTTTAAGAGAGAGGAGAGCAGGGAGCTAGCTACGCACACTCCTGCTGCCGAACAATCGGAGTATTCCTTAGAAAACCTGTCGGCTAAAATACGCCGACAATGTTTGCTGAGATGTGCAGTACGTACTACTGGGCAAGGGAGTTAACACTTTGCAGGCTTTGCAGTTAGGGGTGGATTCGAACGGATCTTGAGCAAGCTGAGTGTGCCTAAGCTCGAGCTCGGCTCGAATGTATATCGAGCTCGGTGTAAGGCTTGAACTCGAGATCAGTTTGGCTCGGTTAATCTTGATATCGGCTTGGTTTGGATTGAAAATCATTAAATATCTCTATTTTATGATTTTACATTGACAATGTAACTATCTCAAAGATAAATACTAAGCTAATAACATGATACAGTTAATATCGAATAATGTTCCTTAATTATAGTTATAAATGAATAAAAGTATAATGCTAAATAATGACCAGTGAGACCATAGTACAATCAACTAGGTCATTTAAAGGATGGAATTGTCACTTAGTGAATAGCTATTCGAGTATTCGAGCTAAAACTGAGCAACTCGAGATCGGATCGAGGTCGGGTCAATATTTAATCGAGCTCGATACCCAGCTCGAGATCGGCTCGAATAAAGCTCGAGCTCGATCCGATTTTATGTGGCTCGTCGAGATCGATTTTTTGTCCAGCTCTATTTACAGTCCAAATTGAGCTATGCTTTTATGCAACGGATTAATTGTTTCTTTAGAAAGGTTGTTGTCTTATTTGTTCTCGCGGAAATCCGCTTGATTTTAAATTAGTATTTGTTGATATATATATATGATCGAGCTCAGGCCTGCACGGCCCGATCGACCGGAATGAAACCGTGCCACGCGTGCAGCACGGTGGTTAACCTCCAGGAAATATTTTTTGAAAACTGGCGGGAGCTCTGCCGAATCTCTATAGAAAGAGATGAAAAAATACACACGGTACAAGCGGGAGAAGGAGGGGGTAAGAGCATCCCCATCTCACCCCCCAAATACCCCTCTATTTCAAAATTTTTCAAATGCAGCAGGAGGGAATTTGGTGTATGTGAGAGGAATTTACCTCAGAAGAATTATCGTAGCGAGCCATCGTAGCGATAGAGGAAATTTAAAGGCCTCACGGGATGCTCTAAAGGGATGTTACATCTTTATTTTCAAAATTTTTAAAATAAACTTATCGATCTAATTGCATTTGACATCTTCAAAAATAATTTGAAATTGCATTTCAAAATTTTTATTTGCAAGTTTTTTTAAAAAATAAAAAACCTTTTAATTTGCCTCTTCTTTCTTTTCCTTCACTCTTTTCCATTTTCTTTTCTCTTCTTTTCTTTTCCATTTTTTTCATTCTATTCTTCAATTTTTTCTTTCCTCCACATGTCACTAGGGGTGGAATTATCGAGCCGTACCCGAGCCCAGCCAGCCCCTGGCTCGGCTCGGCTCGTTAGGTACCGAGTCAAGTTGAGTGAGGGGCTCGAGTTGAAAAACAAGCTCGAATTGGCTCAGTGGTAGCTCGCGAGCCCGCACCAGTATTTGAGAATTAAGATTGCAGAATGATCATTGTCTCATAGTCTCATGGATTATGATCAATTGGTCAATGCCTCATTGCCTGGTTATTGTGATTAGTGAATGATGTACACGAAATCTTGAATGTTGACTAATGAATGATGATTCCTAGTTGACTAATGAATAATGATGTACAAGCCACGAGCCGAGTCGAGCTCTAGCGAATCACGAGCCAAGCCCGAGAGAGCCAGTCTCTCTGGCTCGGCTCGGCTCGGTTGGCTGCACAAGCTAAAAATGGTGCTCAGCTCATGTTCGTTTCTAAACTAGCCGAGCCCGAGCTGAGCTGGAACCTAGTCGAGCTCGAGCAACTCGTGAGCTTCTGCCTTGTTTTCTAGCCCTACCTGTCACCCCTCTCCACGTGCCCTCCCCCATCTTCCTCTCCTTTTCCACCTCATTCTTCCCACCACCCTATCTTCCCCTCACTCTCCCTATCCCTTCTATGCTCCTCTCTCTCTGCTCTCCATCAAAGTTGTACCCGTCGAGTTGATATTGGAGCTCCATCGCACCGTCTCCGCCATGCCACTCATCTTCCTCCTCGGTCTCTCCCCCCTCTCTCTCTTGGGTTGCCACCACCATCCTAGACGCTGGATCCTCCGTCACCGCCGCATCCCCACCGCGACCAAGCTCGCTTGGTTGCCACCACTGGCCGCCTAACCGTCCCCGACGCCACTTGGTCCCTACCGCACCAACCCGCCGCCTACCTATCCTCCCTCTCTTCTCCTCACACATTGCTGTGCCGAGCCGTGCCAAATCACTGCTTTGCCGCCACCGACCCCATCGCCAGCCAGCCCCACCGAGCCACCGCCTCCATCTTGTTTTACTCTCTTCCCCTCTCCTCAGTCTCTCCGTGCAGCCCACAATGCATAATGCATTTTTTTCATATCTCTAAATTTTTCTATAATTTACGTGCATGTTTATTTTTCGTGTTTATGGTTCATTTGATTTCATTCTTTAAAATACTTAATTGTGGAGTTTATAAATTCAGTTGATCACAAAATATATTTTTCACCTTATATATTTTTATTTTGTTTCTAGTTTTTAAAATACTTTAACCAAAATAATCTACTATTGAATATATACCAAATTTTTAGAGTCCCCTAGAGCAACCAAGAGAGGGTCACGGCGTTCTTACCTCCTTGTTTTATGGTTTTAAAGCAAATTTCTCCTTCATCCCAATGATCACCGAAATGTTATTGTTTCGATGCACTATTTAATACTTCCTCCGCTTCGCAATGTTTGTATGCTTTGATATTTAGGAGACATGCACGCTAATCATTCTTTAATGGAATAGCATCGTTTACTCTGTTAGATAGATCTAGTATTGATCTATCTAATGAGAACAAGAATGAAATACTTGTATAAAAGAATGACTAGCATGCATGTCTTCTAGGTATTTAGAGAGGATAAACATTGCGAAACGAAGGTAGTACTAGAGTTTGGCATACCGTTGTCTCAGTTGTTCTCGCGAAAATTTGTGATCTTTGAACGTGGAGTTTCCTCACAGCCAAGGAGTTCTTCGTCCAAGAAAATCCAACAAAGAGCGATCAAGGTGCTTACCTTCTCCGACGAGCCGGGCACCACCAGCTACCCCGCCGACAGTATCGGCATGGGCACGGGGCGACGTTAGGTGCAACGGCTTGCACGACAACTGGCTGGGTGGCGTGAGGTGGCGCCAGCGTGGTCACGACCACCGGCGGCAACACGCACGTGCTGCTCAGCGTGGCTCGATGCGGCGACATGAGCATGAGAGGAGACCCGTCTTCCTGCCCTCCTTATGTCCCTCCCCTTGTCTTTCTTTCTTTCTTTCTTATTTTCTTGCTGCTGCGTTCTTTTTTTCTTGTGTTTATGTTGTTTTAGTGCTAGTAGGGTTGGATCCTTCAATCTACCAGATAGTTGTTGTGGTGTCTTCCCTCAAATTAGTGGTGGGGATCCTGATCTCACATCGACCGCGGACAATTTGGTAGGCCTTTGATGACGGTTTTTCCGTCTTAGCAGGGCCAGTTTTCTTTTTTCAAGTCAAAGTTCCTACCGTAGAGACGGTGACGGCGACAATGTGTCAATTATATCCTGGCAAGGATAAAAGTGGTTGTTAATTTGTCTTTGAAGTTGTTTGGTATGTGGCAAAACCTTAGGTTTTCTTCGTCGACTTGAGCATATTGTTTATGACATATATCTTTGAATTTATTCGTGGAAACGCGGTTGTCGGGTTATCCGGATGCAGCGATAAAGATTCTTAGATGCGAATGTGGTTTATTGGTTTCGTTCTCACAGTGGTTTGATTTTTTTTTTTTTGTCTATATGCATCGCTACACTCTTCGTTATGTTTTCGTTGGTTAACCAATAATTACTGGTTAATGCATAGCTGTGATTCTTCCTCTCCCGCCCCTCCCCGCTCCGCCTCCGTGTCCCCCGTGCCGCGCTCACCACCGCCGCCCCCGCCCCCGCCCCCGCCCCCTCCGCGCCACGAGCTGCTTCTCGAGCGCCTCCGCCTCCGCCACCTCAAGGACTCCCCCTCCGCTCCCGCGAGGCCGCCGAGGGAGAAGGCCAGGTGCGGGGAGCGGGGCTCGCAGCACCAGAGGAGAGCTGAGGCGGCGGAGAGTTTCGAGGAGCTCGGGCTCGGGCTCGGCGAGGAGGTGATGGCCGCGCTGCGGGAGATGGGCATCTCCAAGCCTACCGAGATCCAGTGCGTCGGCGTGCCTGCCGTGCTGGCTGGCACCAGCGTCGTGCTGGGCTCGCACACCGGCTCCGGAAAGACGCTCGCCTACCTGCTCCCTCTTGTACAGGTACCGAACCACTGACAAGTGATGTTACATGTGTGTGCGCGTGTATTTGCAGTACTGGCATCCAATTTTGCAAAGAACCCTGGAATGAAGAGCAAACTTGTACTAGTTGCCTGGTCATTTTAGTGCATTTTCTGTACATTTTCTTCCATGGGAGACAGCGAGAGTAAAACAATGCCTGAACATGTTGCATGCTGAACGTATCGTGGGCTCATAGTTTAGGTGACATAACCATTCATAATTCAAACTAGAGAGGCTCATTTGTACTTTAGTCCATGTAGACTGCTCATTGGTGAATTTATCCTTCAAACAAAATGTATCATCACTAATGCCATTTTGTCTATGTCCCTGCTTGGTCTACTGCACATTACATGACATAAAATAATTTGGGTGCTCTTTCATGTATGAGCAATTTCTTGTGTGTCCTGTATCACATAGAGTAGTTAGAAAAAGGAAGATATGATCCATCTTGTTTAGATCTATTCTTGTTTTTTTTTTTTGATTCTTCGTCCTTCAAAGAAGTTTCCAGAAAGGAGCTTAATTATATGCTTGCACGGCAAACTGACTAATTGCCTTCCCGGTTTCGTATGTTCTGATCAGGCAAAATGAGTATTTTGTTTCACCATATCTGAATCTGAGGATATGCTGGACTGGTTATTGTCTGTGTATTAGGATATATCCTCTAACCAAAAGGTTCAGTAACCATGGTAGCTCTGTGAATTCTGTAGCTACTGCGTCGCGATGAAGCAATGTTAGGCATGTCAATGAAACCAAGGCGTCCAAGGGCAGTTATTCTCTGCCCCACGAGGGAGCTCACTGAGCAGGTTAGCCTCACTTTTGAAGTTTTTTTTGGGATGACGATAATATATGGGACAACTAAGTAGGTGTTTTCATGCTGTGCAATCACATTACAGGTCTTTCGTGTTACAAAGTCCATAAGCCATCATGCACGCCGGGTCAACAATGGTTAGTGGAGGCAGCTGTCTAAGACCCCAGGAAGATTCGTTAAACATGCCTGTAGACATTGTTGTCGGGACTCCTGGAAGGATTCTTGATCATATCAAGGATGGTAACATGGTTTATGGTGATATCAAGTATCTGGTGTGTTCTAAGTTAATTACAAAAGTTAACTATCCTGCAATACTTTTTTTTTTCTGCTTTCATAATGTATCATTTGGATTATGTTTGTTTATCTGCGTCAAGGTTCTTGATGAGGCAGATACAATGTTTGATCAAGGTTTTGGACCAGACATACGAAAGTTTCTTGCTCCTTTGAAGAATCGTGCTGCAAAGCCTGGTGATCAAGGGTTCCAAACTGTATTGATTACTGCTACCATGACCAAGGTTTTATGCTAACTAGCAATTAGCAAATCCTACTAGGCTTAATAAATTTGGCATATTATTATACTATAGAGCACCACACCTCTAGGCCTTAAAGGAGCTTGCACCATGTGTTTTGTAAACAAACCTTTTATCTTTGATCTATCTTTTCATCTCTTTTGGGTTACCTAATACTGGTGCTTCAGGCTTTGTTATTCCTCTTTTCCTGGAGATGATGCCTGCTCCTATGTTTTAAACTTTTGGTATCCTTTCTTGACCACTGGTTTACTGCAGGCAGTACAAAAGCTGATTGATGAGGAATCTGAAGGTATTGTGCATCTACGGACATCATCTTTCCAAAAAGGGTGGCAACTGCACGCCATGACTTCATCAAACTTTCTGGTTCAGAAAACAAACTTGAGGCTCTCCAGCAGGTTTATTTGAACTCTTGCCTGCCTCCTCCCATCCTCTTTGCGATTTTAACTGTGCATGTGAGTGTGTTTCCGTGTGGGCTCGATTCAAACTGAATTGATGTATGCAAATAAATTTATTTTGTTAAGTAATATCCTTTATTTGTTTATATATCTCGTTGTTGAGGCTATCTTTGACGTTGACACTTGATAACTGTCAAATATATGAAGAATTAAACACACTATTGTATCTGGATTTTATCATTGATATATTTCGTTAAAATGTACACCTTTGGGCTTTGGCTTCTTGGACAACTGGCCTGAATTCGTCAGTACTCAGAAGGGACTATAGGGTTTAATCTTTTTTGTCATGCAACATAATGCTTTTGTGTTATAGCTCATGTAATATAAAATCGTGTGATTCTTATCTGGATCAAAAAACTTAAGAAATGACCAAAATCAGAACCTGAAAAATATAATTTTAACAAGCTTCTTTCTAAACTATCCACCACAACCTTCTGTCTTCAATTTGTTTAGTTGTCCAAGGTTTTTCTTTGAGGTCAATTGGCATTGAACATTTGATGGCAATTCCTTGCTTCCCATTTTGCCAAACGTGTGATACTTAGGAATTTCATTTCTGCAGGTTCTGGAGCCAAGCTTAGCAAAGGGAAATAAAGTTATGGTATTTTGAAATACTTTGAATTCAAGTCGTGCAGTGGACCATTTTCTGACTGAGAATCAGATATCAACTGTTAACTACCATGGAGAGGTTCCTGCTGAAGAGAGGTTTGTCAATTTCTCAATGTGTCCCTGTTATCCAATATAATTTTGAACAAAGGGAGAGGGAAATCTTAGTATTAGGTGCCCCTGTTTTGCTTTCCACCATAGAGCGTTGCAATGGGTTGGCCATTCTTTTGCCGATATTCAATTTCATAGTAATCATGGTCTTAAACTGTGTGGTTATATTTGTCTTGGTGTGTCCATGCTAGTTTTATCTATAATGAATTACCACACACATCATAGAACTATACAAGACTGGGATTGGGGCAAACACTTAACATAATGCTACTAAGGCAATTACACTAGATATGTTACATTCACAACATCTGTCCAAGACCCAAAAGGTGTTTCTGGGCTATATACCAAGTTTTAGTCTAACACCATTTGTTTAGGTATAATGCTTGGCTGATTGTATTTAATAATTATGATATACGAAGGTGGTATAAGGTTGCTATTCTTGCTGTTTTTTCGGTTTTTATTAACTGTAGAGTTAAGAACTTGAACAAGTTCCGGAATGAAGAGGGGGATTGCCCAACGTTGGTCTGCACTGATCTGGCAGCTAGAGGCCTGGACTTGGATGTTGACCATGTCATCATGTTTGACTTCCCATCAAACTCTGTATTTGTTAACTACATTTTCTCTTACTGTCTGTTCTGCATTAGTTCTCACCCCAGGCTTATTGATGTGCATCATATGTTATAAAATTTTCCATTTTAGATTGACTACCTCCACAGAACTGGAAGAACAGCACTAATGGGAGCCAAAGGTATACTCACGTGTTAACTGTAACTAAACCCATGCGCCGCACTTCCAGTATTAGTACGTTACCTTGCTTCTCAGGTTTCATTGTGTTTTATATATTATGATTTTATCGTCTCTTCTAACTCTTTAAGTTAAGGCAATCCATTAAATAAATACACTGTTTTTCCGGTAAAAGTTTTCATTCTGCTTTGCTTTTGAAATTTCTTCAAATGGTTATTGCACATTACATGCAGTAATGATCTAATGGATTACCCATCTGAATGAGAATAGTTGGACTATGATTTGCAAATTTAGAAAAACAGATAGATGATTGCACATAATATGCAGTAATGGCTTGTAAATACTATCGATTTAGAACTGAATATTGTTCTGTAAAATGGTGGTATATATATATCTTTGGAGGTGAGGTGATGAGATGGTTAAAGAAAGACTTGTCAATTTTTCCATGCGAGTGATCTGCGGACAGTAATATTTAACCAGGTGGCGCCTGGGTAGGAAGGAAGCAATTTTTTTGCATACTTTTCTTTTGATATATATTCTCATTATCAACTGTGATGCAGGGAAAGTTACAAGCCCAGTTGCAAAGAAAGATGTGGCTTTAGCAGCACGGATTGAAGAGGCCATGAAGAAAAATGAGAGCCTAGAAGCACTCACGACTAGTAATATGAGAAGGGTAGCAACGAGCCCACATCATGCGAGTGCCAAAGGAAGGACTTCAGTACAAGGTGATGGTGCTCCTAGTGTAGCTAATCGGAAGGATAAGAGGGAATCACACTGTCAAGGATTCCCATGGACACATCATCAAGAAGGCGCTCACCAGCCAAGAGCCCATTAAGGGCCGTCGAAACCAAAAGCAGCGGTTGCTGGGAAGGCCAAGCCGGTGAGATCCATTAATAAGAGTAGCGTGAAGGTTGCAAAGAGTAGAGCGAAACCAGAGGGTCGAAAAGGGGATGCTTTGAACAAAATTGGAACCAAGCTCAGTGTGGTTGGATTCAGAGGGCGCAGCTCAGGGAAATCAGCGCGGGCTTCGTAATGTCTCTTTGAGATTTTGGATAGTGCAATTTGTAAATATCTGTGTGTTGGTTTCTATCATTTTCTCCTGTTGGCCCACAGTTGAGATCGTACCACAACATCGAAAATAAATTTTTTTGGCCGTTGAAGCCACATGTAATTTTCTTCAAAAAGGGAAAAAGTCGCACGTGGTTTGTTATTCACAATTAGTGTGAAGTGTTTTGTTTATTATCACTATTGTTCTGGCCTGATAACATTAATTTTTGATATATACCATTTTTTATGTTCAATATATGTTATCTGGTATGGTATGTTCGTCACCTCCAAATTTGTTGAAGATTGTTGGCCATGCAACTGGTATAGTACTATGGTTGGCTGTGTGTTCGGTTCATGACTTTACTGGTTGTGATCAAGGGCATGACTAAAATTATCGGTAAAACCGGTTGAGTCCGCACCAAGGCTTTTTTTTGGCTTAACGCTTATCTCGCTCGGCTCGGCTCGATTAGTACACAAGCTAAAAATGGTGCTCGGCTCATGTTCGTTTCTAAACTAGCCGAGCCCGAGCTGAGCTGGAACCTAGTCGAGCTCGAGCAACTCGTGAGCTTCTGCCTTGTTTTCTAGCCCTACCTGTCACCCCTCTCCACGTGCCCTCCCCCATCTTCCTCTCCTTTTCCACCTCATTCTTCCCACCACCCTATCTTCCCCTCACTCTCCCTATCCCTTCTATGCTCCTCTCTCTCTGCTCTCCATCAAAGTTGTACCCGTCGAGTTGATATTGGAGCTCCATCGCACCGTCTCCGCCATGCCACTCATCTTCCTCCTCGGTCTCTCCCCCCTCTCTCTCTTGGGTTGCCACCACCATCCTAGACGCTGGATCCTCCGTCGCCGCCGCATCCCCACCGCGACCAAGCTGTCGGTTGCCACCACCGGGCCGCCCAACCGGTCCCCTGACGCCGCCACTTGGTCCCTACCGCACCAACCCGCCGCCTACCTATCCTCCCCTCTCTTCTCCCTCACACCGCTGCGCCGAGCCGTCGCCGCCGTCACTCTGTTTTGCCGCCACTGACCCCACTGCCAGTTGTGCCCCACCGAGCCACCGCCCCCTCCATCTTGTTTTACTCTCTTCCCCTCTCCTCAGTCTCTCCGTGCAGCCCACAATGCATAATGCATTTTTTTCATATCTCTAAATTTTTCTATAATTTACGTGCATGTTTATTTTTCGTGTTTATGGTTCATTTGATTTCATTCTTTAAAATACTTAATTGTGGAGTTTATAAATTCAGTTGATCACAAAATATATTTTTCACCTTATATATTTTTATTTTGTTTCTAGTTTTTAAAATACTTTAACCAAAATAATCTACTATTGAATATATACCAAATTTTTAGAGTCCCCTAGAGCAACCAAGAGAGGGTCACGGCGTTCTTACCTCCTTGTTTTGCGGTTTTAAAGCAAATTTCTCCTTCATCCCAATGATCACCTGAAATGTTATTGTTTCTGATGCACTATTTAATACTTCCTCCGTTTCGCAATGTTTGTATGCTTTGGATACCTAGGAGACATGCACGCTAATCATTCTTTAATGGAATAGCATCGTTCTTACTCCCGTTAGATAGATCTAGTATTGATCTATCTAATGAGAACAAGAATGAAATACTTGTATAAAGAATGACTAGCATGCATGTCTTCTAAATATTTAGAAGGATAAACATTGCTAAAAGAAGCAAAATATACTAGAGTTTGGCATCTGTTGTCTCAGTTGTTCTCGCGAAAATTTGTGATCTTTGAGCGTGGAGTTTCCTCACGACCAAGGAGTTCTTCGTCCAAGAAAATCCAACAAAGAAGCGATCAAGGTGCTTACCTTCTCCGACGAGCCGGGCACCACTACTACCCGCCAAGCGATGTCGGCATGGGCGCGAGGCGGCGTTAGGTGCAACGGCTTGCCACGACAAGCTGGTGGGTGGCGTGAGGTGGCGCCGGCGTGGTCACGACCACCGGCGGCAACACGCACGTGCTGCTCAGCGTGGCTCGATGCGGCGACATGAGCATGAGAGGAGACCCGTCTTCATGCCCTCCTTATGTCCCTCCCCTTGTCTTTCTTTCTTTCTTTCTTATTTTCTTGCTGCTGCGTTCTTTTTTTCTTGTGTTTATGTTGTTTTAGTGCTAGTAGGGTTGGATCCTTCAATCTACCAGATAGTTGTTGTGGTGTCTTCCCTCAAATTAGTGGTGGGGATCCGATCTCACATCGGCCGCGGACAATTTGGTAGGCCTTTGATGGCGGTTTTTCCGTCTTAGCGAGGGCGATTTTCTTTTTCAAGTCAAAGTTCCTACCGTAGAGGCGGTGGCGGCGACAATGTGTCAATTATATCCTGGCAAGGATAAAAGTGGTTGTTAATTTGTCTTTGAAGTTGTTTGGTATGTGGCAAAACCTTAGGTTTTCTTCGTCGACTTGAGCATATTGTTTATGACATATATCTTTGAATTTATTCGTGGAAGCGCGGTTGTCGGGTTATCCGGATGCAGCGATAAAGATTCTTAGATGCGAATGTGGTTTATTGGTTTCGTTCTCACAGTGGTTTGATTTTTTTTTTTTTGTCTATATGCATCGCTACACTCTTCGTTATGTTTTCGTTGGTTAACCAATAATTACTGGTTAATGCATAGCTGTGATTCTTCCTCTCCCGCCCTTCCCCGCTCCGCCTCCGTGTCCCCCGTGCCGCGCTCACCACCGCCGCCCCGCCCCGCCCCGCCCCTCCGCGCCACGAGCTGCTTCTCGAGCGCCTCCGCCTCCGCCACCTCAAGGACTCCCCTCCGCTCCCGCGAGGCCGCCGAGGAGAAGGCCAGGTGCGGGGAGCAGGGCTCCTGCACCAGAGGAGAGCTGAGGCGGCGGAGAGTTTCGAGGAGCTCGGGCTCGGGCTCGGCGAGGAGGTGATGGCCGCGCTGCGGGAGATGGGCATCTCCAAGCCTACCGAGATCCAGTGCGTCGGCGTGCCCGCCGTGCTGGCTGGCACCAGCGTCGTGCTGGGCTCGCACACCGGCTCCGGAAAGACGCTCGCCTACCTGCTCCCTCTTGTACAGGTACCGAACCACTGACAAGTGATGTTACATGTGTGTGCGCGTGTATTTGCAGTACTGGCATCCAATTTTGCAAAGAACCCTGGAATGAAGAGCAAACTTGTACTAGTTGCCTGGTCATTTTAGTGCATTTTCTGTACATTTTCTTCCATGGGAGACAGCGAGAGTAAAACAATGCCTGAACATGTTGCATGCTGAACGTATCGTGGGCTCATAGTTTAGGTGACATAACCATTCATAATTCAAACTAGAGAGGCTCATTTGTACTTTAGTCCATGTAGACTGCTCATTGGTGAATTTATCCTTCAAACAAAATGTATCATCACTAATGCCATTTTGTCTATGTCCCTGCTTGGTCTACTGCACATTACATGACATAAAATAATTTGGGTGCTCTTTCATGTATGAGCAATTTCTTGTGTGTCCTGTATCACATAGAGTAGTTAGAAAAAGGAAGATATGATCCATCTTGTTTAGATCTATTCTTGTTTTTTTTTTTTGATTCTTCGTCCTTCAAAGAAGTTTCCAGAAAGGAGCTTAATTATATGCTTGCACGGCAAACTGACTAATTGCCTTCCCGGTTTCGTATGTTCTGATCAGGCAAAATGAGTATTTTGTTTCACCATATCTGAATCTGAGGATATGCTGGACTGGTTATTGTCTGTGTATTAGGATATATCCTCTAACCAAAAGGTTCAGTAACCATGGTAGCTCTGTGAATTCTGTAGCTACTGCGTCGCGATGAAGCAATGTTAGGCATGTCAATGAAACCAAGGCGTCCAAGGGCAGTTATTCTCTGCCCCACGAGGGAGCTCACTGAGCAGGTTAGCCTCACTTTTGAAGTTTTTTTTGGGATGACGATAATATATGGGACAACTAAGTAGGTGTTTTCATGCTGTGCAATCACATTACAGGTCTTTCGTGTTACAAAGTCCATAAGCCATCATGCACGTTTTCGGTCAACAATGGTTAGTGGAGGCAGCTGTCTAAGACCCCAGGAAGATTCGTTAAACATGCCTGTAGACATTGTTGTCGGGACTCCTGGAAGGATTCTTGATCATATCAAGGATGGTAACATGGTTTATGGTGATATCAAGTATCTGGTGTGTTCTAAGTTAATTACAAAAGTTAACTATCCTGCAATACTTTTTTTTTTCTGCTTTCATAATGTATCATTTGGATTATGTTTGTTTACTGCGTCGAAGGTTCTTGATGAGGCAGATACAATGTTTGATCAAGGTTTTGGACCAGACATACGAAAGTTTCTTGCTCCTTTGAAGAATCGTGCTGCAAAGCCTGGTGATCAAGGGTTCCAAACTGTATTGATTACTGCTACCATGACCAAGGTTTTATGCTAACTAGCAATTAGCAAATCCTACTAGGCTTAATAAATTTGGCATATTATTATACTATAGAGCACCACACCTCTAGGCCTTAAAGGAGCTTGCACCATGTGTTTTGTAAACAAACCTTTTATCTTTGATCTATCTTTTCATCTCTTTTGGGTTACCTAATACTGGTGCTTCAGGCTTTGTTATTCCTCTTTTTCCTGGAGATGATGCCTGCTCCTATGTTTTAAACTTTTGGTATCCTTTCTTGACCACTGGTTTACTGCAGGCAGTACAAAAGCTGATTGATGAGGAATCTGAAGGTATTGTGCATCTACGGACATCATCTTTCCAAAAAAGGGTGGCAACTGCACGTCATGACTTCATCAAACTTTCTGGTTCAGAAAACAAACTTGAGGCTCTCCAGCAGGTTTATTTGAACTCTTGCCTGCCTCCCCTCCCATCCTCTTTGCGATTTTAACTGTGCATGTGAGTGTGTTTCCGTGTGGGCTCGATTCAAACTGAATTGATGTATGCAAATAAATTTATTTTGTTAAGTAATATCCTTTATTTGTTTATATATCTCGTTGTTGAGGCTATCTTTGACGTTGACACTTGATAACTGTCAAATATATGAAGAATTAAACACACTATTGTATCTGGATTTTATCATTGATATATTTCGTTAAAATGTACACCTTTGGGCTTTGGCTTCTTGGACAACTGGCCTGAATTCGTCAGTACTCAGAAGGGACTATAGGGTTTAATCTTTTTTGTCATGCAACATAATGCTTTTGTGTTATAGCTCATGTAATATAAAATCGTGTGATTCTTATCTGGATCAAAAACTTAGAAATGACCAAAATCAGAACCTGAAAAATATAATTTTAACAAGCTTCTTTCTAAACTATCCACCACAACCTTCTGTCTTCAATTTGTTTAGTTGTCCAAGGTTTTTCTTTGAGGTCAATTGGCATTGAACATTTGATGGCAATTCCTTGCTTCCCATTTTGCCAAACGTGTGATACTTAGGAATTTCATTTCTGCAGGTTCTGGAGCCAAGCTTAGCAAAGGAAATAAAGTTATGGTATTTTGAAATACTTTGAATTCAAGTCGTGCAGTGGACCATTTTCTGACTGAGAATCAGATATCAACTGTTAACTACCATGGAGAGGTTCCTGCTGAAGAGAGGTTTGTCAATTTCTCAATGTGTCCCTGTTATCAATATAATTTTGAACAAAGGAGAGGGAAATCTTAGTATTAGGTGCCCTGTTTTGCTTTCCACCATAGAGCGTTGCAATGGGTTGGCCATTCTTTTGCCGATATTCAATTTCATAGTAATCATGGTCTTAAACTGTGTGGTTATATTTGTCTTGGTGTGTCCATGCTAGTTTTATCTATAATGAATTACCACACACATCATAGAACTATACAAGACTGGGATTGGGGCAAACACTTAACATAATGCTACTAAGGCAATTACACTAGATATGTTACATTCACAACATCTGTCCAAGACCCAAAAGGTGTTTCTGGGCTATATACCAAGTTTTAGTCTAACACCATTTGTTTAGGTATAATGCTTGGCTGATTGTATTTAATAATTATGATATCTGAAGGTGGTATAAGGTTGCTATTCTTGCTGTTTTTTCGGTTTTTATTAACTGTAGAGTTAAGAACTTGAACAAGTTCCGGAATGAAGAGGGGGATTGCCCAACGTTGGTCTGCACTGATCTGGCAGCTAGAGGCCTGGACTTGGATGTTGACCATGTCATCATGTTTGACTTCCCATCAAACTCTGTATTTGTTAACTACATTTTCTCTTACTGTCTGTTCTGCATTAGTTCTCACCCCAGGCTTATTGATGTGCATCATATGTTATAAAATTTTCCATTTTAGATTGACTACCTCCACAGAACTGGAAGAACAGCACGAATGGGAGCCAAAGGTATACTCACGTGTTAACTGTAACTAAACCCATGCGCGCACTTCCAGTATTAGTACGTTACCTTGCTTCTCAGGTTTCATTGTGTTTTATATATTATGATTTTATCGTCTCTTCTAACTCTTTAAGTTAAGGCAATCCATTAAATAAATACACTGTTTTTCCGGTAAAAGTTTTCATTCTGCTTTGCTTTTGAAATTTCTTCAAATGGTTATTGCACATTACATGCAGTAATGATCTAATGGATTACCCATCTGAATGAGAATAGTTGGACTATGATTTGCAAATTTAGAAAAACAGATAGATGATTGCACATAATATGCAGTAATGGCTTGTAAATACTATCGTATTTAGAACTGAATATTGTTCTGTAAAATGGTGGTATATATATATCTTTGGAGGTGAGGTGATGAGATGGTTAAAGAAAGACTTGTCAATTTTTCCATGCGAGTGATCTGCGGACAGTAATATTTAACCAGGTGGCGCCTGGGTAGGAAGGAAGCAATTTTTTTGCATACTTTTCTTTTGATATATATTCTCATTATCAACTGTGATGCAGGGAAAGTTACAAGCCCAGTTGCAAAGAAAGATGTGGCTTTAGCAGCACGGATTGAAGAGGCCATGAAGAAAAATGAGAGCCTAGAAGCACTCACGACTAGTAATATGAGAAGGGTAGCAACGAGCCCACATCATGCGAGTGCCAAAGGAAGGACTTCAGTACAAGGTGATGGTGCTCCTAGTGTAGCTAATCGGAAGGATAAGAGGGGAATCACACTGTCAAGGATTCCCATGGACACATCATCAAGAAGGCGCTCACCAGCCAAGAGCCCATTAAGGGGCCGTCGAAACCAAAAGCAGCGGTTGCTGGGAAGGCCAAGCCGGTGAGATCCATTAATAAGAGTAGCGTGAAGGTTGCAAAGAGTAGAGCGAAACCAGAGGGTCGAAAAGGGGATGCTTTGAACAAAATTGGAACCAAGCTCAGTGTGGTTGGATTCAGAGGGCGCAGCTCAGGGAAATCAGCGCGGGCTTCGTAATGTCTCTTTGAGATTTTGGATAGTGCAATTTGTAAATATCTGTGTGTTGGTTTCTATCATTTTCTCCTGTTGGCCCACAGTTGAGATCGTACCACAACATCGAAAATAAATTTTTTTGGCCGTTGAAGCCACATGTAATTTTCTTCAAAAAGGGAAAAAGTCGCACGTGGTTTGTTATTCACAATTAGTGTGAAGTGTTTTGTTTATTATCACTATTGTTCTGGCCTGATAACATTAATTTTTGATATATACCATTTTTTATGTTCAATATATGTTATCTGGTATGGTATGTTCGTCACCTCCAAATTTGTTGAAGATTGTTGGCCATGCAACTGGTATAGTACTATGGTTGGCTGTGTGTTCGGTTCATGACTTTACTGGTTGTGATCAAGGGCATGACTAAAATTATCGGTAAAACCGGTTGAGTCCGCACCAAGGCTTTTCGGCTTAACGGCTTATCTCCGTTTTAAAAAGAGATATGCCTTGGGTTTTTTTTTTTTTTTTTTTAAAGGTGGGTCCTAATATTTTAAAGAAAGTCAAACGAAATGGATTCGAGGATACCGCGAGAAGCTTTTAAACTTCAGTCATTCAACCGTTCGTTCAACCATTCAGATCAGCTCAAAAGAACAGAAACTAAAGCCAAAGCTTGGTAGGACATTTGTTGTCTGCGTGGAAGCCAATTGACAACACAGCTCAGCACAACTTGTCGGGGATTAGATTACGGCCCATTGCCATGGCCCACTCCGACAAATTTAATCGAGCGACCTACTGGGGCCCAGTCCTGGAAGGTTCTATCGCCCATATGCATCTGCCGAACGACTTCTGGCGGCATGGTGCGTAACGACCAAGGATCGTGTTTGAGTCCGTCTCGAACAAGAGTTACTGCGGCTACGAAGACCGGGACGTGGTTTCCGGATTGGATTAGAGTCGTGATCCCCAAGATTAGGAGATTACCTTATCTCTAGTAGGTTATATTTGACATGTCTTGAGTTAGTTCACGATCTCGTAGTTAGCCCTACCGATATTCCTCGGTAGGTCGGTTTGCTCCGTACTATATAAACAGGGCCCCTTTAGCGTTTAGAGGATCCCTGGCCTTTAGATTTTCGCATACTACTCGCTGAGACCTGCTGATCTCGCCGAGTTCCACCTTGTAATTCTCTTTGATATAAAGAAAGAATTTGGGCGTGGGGCTATTATCTCTCCCGAGAGGCTGAACGGGATAAAACCCCTGTCTCTGTTCGTTCTTTGTTAAGTGGTTGTTCGGCGTGTCTCCTATCTCCTCTTTGAAGAACCTTGGTTGACTTGGGTCAATATCCCAACCGCCGACAGCTGGCGCCGTCCGTGGGGACACGCGGATCGAGCATGTCGAACTCCGTCAGCGATACAGAGATACTTCCTGAGAGCTACGACTCAGAAGGACAGGATGTTTCATCCCCTGTCAGTTCAGATCGATCTGTTCGGTCTCGAACATTTTCCGTATCTGGGACGGAGGTCTCTGCCTATATGGCAGAGATAGCCACAGATCGCACTCCTGTCATTGACGATGACTACGGGACCGATGATCTTTACGACGGTTTAGATTTATCGGATTCCAAGGCTATGTCGGTAGATTCTACCTGTGGAGACATAGCGATGACACCGTCTAGCATACCTTCGCACGGCCCCCGGAGCATTAGCATGGCCGATGTAGGAACTTCTGAGAATTCTGCACGGGCTGTGGCGGTTGGCGGTCTGCGAGTTAACTCGCTCGGCATTAAGGCGAGGTCATACCGGCTTTCGCGAGCAAGGCGTCGTCGCCGCAACCTCAATGATTCTATCAATCAGACTGTGGCACGGTTCCGTGATCGGTGCAAGCGACCGCGTCGCGACCCACCTCGCGTGCCCTCGCCAAGTCTCCCGGCAGAAGCTTCTCCTGTTCGGGTTAGTTCCCCGCGTAACGGACTCACAGCCGCGCGAGCGCGGATGCCTCGGGGTCCCAGAACCCTAGGCGAGTCGGGAACGACTCGCGACCATGGCTTCGGTGATTAGATCCACCAAC
Source organism: Raddia guianensis (assembly GCA_036346415.1). NCBI lineage: Eukaryota > Viridiplantae > Streptophyta > Magnoliopsida > Poales > Poaceae > Raddia > Raddia guianensis. Next base: position 36,801,023 of record CM070534.1, read on the forward strand.
TAGGCCGACCTCGCCCGTATGGGCGATGTTGTTGCTTCTAACCTAGAACGATTGGCTGAAGGCCTAAAATCTCTAGGGGAAGTCAACAACTCTTCGAGCAGCCTGACCAAATGCCGGAATGGTTCGGACAGCTCTGATCGATCGCGTGACCCTCGTCACCGTCGAAGGATCACTGTCCATGAGCAGGCTACCCATGGTTGCCGTCGCTCGCCGAGCCCTCGTAGTCATCGCAACAACAGGGGCAAGCGCGCACGCGACGACCACGGACGGTCCCCTCGTGAGGAGCGCGTCGTCGCGACCACGAGGAAGGAGCGTGGTGGGTTGTCTCGGAGAGAGTTTCTCCAGGCCGAATCATCCCGTTCAGCAGGAGTTCCTCCGCGTAACAGGACCAACGTCTTCTCAAGACTAGGTTCTGCCGGGGAAGGTGGCGGTCGTATGCTTTGGGTCTGCGAGCTTTCTCGGCGAGCTTGAGTGTCCGGTGGCCCTCAAAGTTCAAGCCGGTCACATGAAGAGGTACAATAGGACTCGAACCGGAGAATTCCTTTCCATCTCGCTTCGGCCATCATGGCGGCGGGGTGACGAGCTCGTTATGGCTAATTACCTCCGATGTCCTTGAGGGCGCCGCTCGGACGTGGCGATTCAATCGGCGGGGAGGTTCCATCGGCTCATGGAACCCGACTTTGTGGCGCCTCGATCGCTAATTTCCAGAGTCATTACGTGTGTGCGGGCAAGGAGGATGATCTGCACGGATGATCCGGATGAGCGGGAAACCCTCCGCAACTTTGTGAAGCGTTTCATTAAGATCCATAACACAATCCGAACATCTCGGATGAATCATTATCCGCTCCTTCAAAAGCGGAGTCATGCGACGAAGGGCTCACCCAGATCTCGAGATCAACGAGACTGGACCGCCAACGACTGTTTCAAAGGCGGTGATCGCTATGCCAATCTGGCGAGGCGCGTTGATCTAAGAAGGCGTTTGACAAGGCGGCCGCCGCCCAACTGGTGTAGATGAGAAGAAGAAGAAGCGGACAACCACGGTGACAAGAAGTCCCGAAGAAGAAGAATAAAGGTGATCTGAACAATACCGTCATTGGTATAGATCGCGCCCTCCTCCCAAGATGGGCGGAAGAAGCTCAACAATAACTACAAGGGCAAAAAATTTGCTCGGGGAGGCGGACAAGGCAAGAAAGGTCCAAGCGACCGATTTTGCAAGTTCCACCACTCTACGGGCATGACATACGCCATTGCAGAACTTGGGCATAAAGCTCAAAAATTTCTACAACAGCAAGGGCCCAATGCCCACCCCGCCGAACAAGATGATCTTAGGTAAGGCTGGCGCCAAACCGACGATGGTGATCGGGAAGATGATGATGAATATCAAGAACCCGTGAACCACATCGCCGTCATCTTCGGCGGCTCCTCGGCTTACACCTCTCGACGCAACCTCAAGGAAGCTGCTCGAGAGGTCCACAACGTTGAAAAGGCAAAACCTCAGCCTGAATCAATGAAGTGGACCGAGGTCCCCATCTCCTTCTCTCAGGAGGATTGCCCCGCCGGGATGACCAAGCCTCAGCGGCTCCCTCTGGTGGTCGCCCCGACCATCAGCAACGCAAGAGTTGGCCGTGTCTTAGTAGACGGCGGGAGCGCTTTGGACTTGCTTTCTGCTAAGGTCTTGGACGAGATGCTGATTCCTCGTTCCAAGTGAAGGAAGTCGCAATGCCCTTCTACGGGATTGTCCGGGAGAAGCCGCAAGCCGTTGGGCGAGTTGTCTGCGGTTACCTTGACAACCCGAGCAACTTCCGGACGAGTTGATCACTTTCGGCGTGGTCGACTTCCCATCCAGCGTCTGGCCGCGATCTTGGGCGAGCCATCTCTTGGTAAGTTTATGGCGTGTCCCACCACGCTTACCATTGCGTAAAGATACTGGGTCCTAACGGTGTGATCACGGTCAAGGGCAACTACAAAGTCGCTCGGATTGCGACGGCGATCCCTTGCCCTGATCGACCACTTTCCGCCATGCGGTCCAAGTTCCGCAGACTAAGTCTGCAGACGCCCTAGGGTCTCCCTTGACCGGGGGAGAAACCAAGGAAGTTCATTGTTCCTTGATAATACTTCCAAGGCAGTTCACTTGGGGTCAATCAACCCCAAATAGGAAGCGAGCTCATTGCCTTCCTCAGAGCTAACGCAGATGTGTTTGCACAGGAGCCATCGACATGCCCGAGTCCCAAGGAGGTCATCGAGCACAAACCGGTGTCACTTGGGACAAAAAGCTGTTCGCGAAGCTTCGTCGCTTTTGAATTCAAGCAGGGATCATCAAAGATCGACAGCAAGCCGCATTGCGGGTTCATCCGAGGTTGATCACACCGAGTGGTTAGCCAACCTGTCATTGTAAAGAAGAAAGGCGGCAAGTGGAGGATGTGTCGATCACACAGATCTGAACGCTTTGTCCTAAAGACAATTTCCGCGCCTCGTATTGACCGGTGGTCGATCGACCGCGGATCTTGACTCTTGAGTTTTTAGATGCTTACTCGGTTACCACCAAATAAGCATCTCCCGAGGATGAAGAAAGCGCCTTCATCACCCCTTCGCACTTTACGCTGCTCGACCATGTCTTTCGATCTGCGCAATGCTAGTGCCACGTTCGGCCGCAATGGAGAAGATCTTCCCGAAACTACTCGATATTCTATCAACTACACTTTGCGGCGACTAACAGCGGCTGCGAGTCGAGCCCTCCTCGCGGGACTAAGAGCGTGCAAGTCGCTTGGTGTCCAGCGGCTAACTGTGAAGGAGATTCACGGTGGTCATCAATCGAGTTAACAAGGAGTATCGGTCTTTGCGATGACTCAATGGCGCGATACGATTGAAGTGAGGAAGTTGGGCGGCATTTTGATTTTTCGAAGTGCTCTTCGTGCCGGGAAGGACAACTTCTGGCCGACCAACTATCAAGTTTGGATCCTCACGAGAACTCGCTTCTCGGCGGTGCTCGTCGAGCACCTTTACAAGCCCTCAATCCGTCTCCGGACGAAACAGCGAGGCAGTGGTCTTGTCTCCGTTATCGGCGGTGCCATGGATGGACAACGCCATTTGTCCGGTACCTTGCGATGGGACCCTGCCCGACGACAAAGCCGAGCGTTCCCGGCTTACAAGGCGTGCCGCTCCATACAAGCTTGTCGATGGCATCCTTTACCGTCAAGGTGCTCACGAGTTCTCTCCAAGTGCATCTCGCAGCGGAGGTGTGTTCCTTCTTAGGGACATACGAGAGGTGCTCAATGCAACCACGCCTCCTTCAGAACTCTGGTCGGCAAGGCGTTTCGCATGGGCTATTATTGGCCCACTGCGTTACAAGATGCCCGAGATATTGTGACTAAGTGCAAGGCTTGCCAATTTCACGCCCGAAAGGCACACAAGCCCGCCCAAGAGCTCCAAACAATTCCCCCATCTTGGCCTTTTTCCACATGGGGTCTGGATCTGCTTGGCCCATTCCCTAAGGGGTACAAGGGCTACACACACTTGCTCGTCGCCATCGACACTTTTACAAAGTGGATTGAGGCAGAGCCTGTGTCGTCTCTCCACGCCAAAAAGGCTGTGCGCTTTTTCAAAAACAACGTGATCACGCGCTTTGGGATTCCCCATAAGCTGATCACAGATAACGGTACCCAGTTCCAAAGCGAGTTATTCCGGAATCGTGAGCAATTTGGGCACCAAGGTGCTGCTTCGCTTCGTGGCGCATCCACGAGCAATGGAAGCGATCGAGCAAGTTAACGGACAGATCGTCCAGGGTATCAAACGGCGGGTGTTCGCCGCTCTCCGCGAGCACAACAAAGCTGGTCGACGAAGTTCCTTCCGTCCTCTGGCGATTCGCTTTCTGACGGCCAGAACAGCTGGGAACTCCTTTCCAAGCGGTCTCGGTGCGAAGCCATCTTGCCGCCGAAATAGTACTCGGTTCGTCTCGCGACGAGCTCGGTCAACAGTTGACGGCGAGCAAGCGCCTACTCGATCTCGATCTCCTCGAAGGCACGCGCGACCGGGCACAAGTCGAATGTACGCTACCAACAAGATCTTCGCCAAGACGCCGCCAAGTCGATTCGACCAAGGGCTTTGAAGGCGGGCGACCTCGTTCTGCGCCGTGTCCAGAACTTGTCCAATGCCAACAAGTTAACTCCACGCTGGGAGGGCCCATTCACGGTCGTTTCTTACGCTTTCGCCGAGGGCTGTTCGCTTTGGCTATGGAGGACGGGAGAGAGCCGACCAAAGACTTGGAACATCGGCCAAACCGTAAGTTCTTTGTGTAGGTCTTTTTTGTGTTTTCTTAGCCCTGCGCTTTTTGTAAACTTCGCGCCTTAGTTCGTCCAAGTCCCTCGGGCACCATGTAAAGTTCAATCCAATTCTCAGTGAATCCTCGCGGCCTCTGTGCCCTTTTCACAACTTGTCTTCTCAGACTACTTTCTCTGGTAACACTTGATGGCTGCCCGGCCTTGCGAACTCTTGGCTCCGTACTTTTCAGGATCTTTCCCTGCCCGTATCTAGTTCTGATAAATTCCTAAGCTCAGCGTTGCGTAACACGGCCCTTCCACCTTGCGGCTAAGTCTGCTCTCGTAAGCCCTCCGCGGCAGAGGCACTTACTGCTCGGCACGACCAAGGTAAAGTCTGCTCTCGTAAGCCCCCCGCGGCAGATGCACTTTCCTTGCTCGGTTACTCTCGGAATTGCCTAACTTACGTCAACGAGCAGACTACGGAACAAATCGAGCAAAATGCGGGTGTCGCTCTAACTCTCTACGCCGTGCTCGAGTTCGCAGCTTAGGTTCTCGAGCATCGTCCGTCTTGAGGCTAAGCGTCGCTCTTTCTATTATGCACTGTTCGGGTTCGCAAACTTCGAGTTTTCGGCGAAGCTTAACGAAATTTGGGAGTTAGGCAAAGCGCTCTACGGTTTTCTTAAACTTTCGGCGTTGTTAGCTTTTCTCTTAGTTTCATCCGTTCTTGTCTTTTCTTTGCTCTTTTATGCGGGAAGAAAGGTAAATACTATTGCATTAATCACAAGTTTGAGATACAAGGCCCTTTCGGTTTCTGACGCTGCGCTACTTAGGACAAGCTGCTCCTTGACTCCTCAACTTCTAACTTGAGGCGCACGACTTATACGAGCCTTGATTCCTTCCGGGCTTCACTTCGGGCGTTCGATCTCCTCCTTGCTCGCTTGGCTTGCTGCTGCGACCTCTGTCCGGATGGCCTCGACCTCCTCGGTCTTGGTGCTTGGTGATCCGTCGAGCCTCGCTCTGGTGACTCACGCTCGGCCGTCTTGAGCTTGCTCGTCCAGCTCCTTGACCTTCTTCTCTGTGGTGATCGCCCTCACCGCCATCCCGCGCATCTCCTCGATCTCTCCCTGTGAAGCCCACAGGGTTGAGATTTTTGCTTGGCGACCATTGAAGTCTGCTCTTCCTTGGCGAGCCGGGCCTTAAGTCTCTTGGCTTCCGCCGCAAATTTAGTCCCGCCGTTGGGAAGCGTCGACAAGCGCTCTTGAGCCACCGTGCGGCCCGCTTCTCCTCCGCATGCTTTCGCCTTAATGGCTTCTTGTGGCTCCTCGGCCTCTCTAGGAGAGACTCGCGAAACGCCTCTCTTGGTAGGTTGGACTTTGAGCTTCTTCACCTTCGTCTTGGTAGCTTGACTTTGGGGTGGTGCGGAGGCCCCGCCTCGGACTCTTTCGTCCGGAGGTGCTCCGGAGGGCCTTGATCTGGCGCTCAGCTCGATGGTGACGCCGTCCTCGAGCTCCTCTATGGTGTCCTTCAAGACACGAGAGAAGACTAGTTAGCGCTTTTGCGGTAAAGCTACTGGCCCAGGCTAGGCGTGGTCTGGTGATTACCTTCCCAAGTCGTTACTTGATCCATGGCGCGGTCCTCGAGAGCCGTCGTCCACGAAGCCCTTCGTCTTGAGGATGAGGCAGGTGCGTTGTTCCGTCGCCGTCTTGTCGCTCCTTCTTCCGGCTGGGCGCATCTTCTCGGGAAGCGGGAGCGGCGGGGCGGCGCTCTCGTCTCCGCGCTCCTCTCCTCTTCCTCTTTCTCTTCCGCTCAACGTCTTGAGGCGAGAGCTCACTCCGCTGGGTGGCGCCGTTGTTTCCGCAGGCGAGCGACTTGTGCGACCTGCTCGGGGCTTCTTCTTGTTCCGACAAGCGGGGTTTATACCTTTCATGGGAGAATCCCGTCGCCTCGAGGTAAGCCGCCCTGCGGCAAATGGCTGAGTAGAACCGGCTGCTCGGTCCATCCTCGGCGGCTCCGGAGCCGTCGTCTTGGCCCATTGTCCGTGGCGCCGCCGCTTTTTACGCCTCGGCCGCTCCTGGCGCTTTTGGCGCGTCGAGTTTTCGCCGGAGTTGACGAGAGCGGGCTCCATGCCGCCACTTGTCCTTGAGGCACGCCCGACCTCACGCCGGCGATGCCGTCACGAGATGCTTCGGGCGGCGAACCTTCAGCGCCTCCTCGGCGTCGTCGTGGCGATCTCTTCTTGGGCGGTGATGAAAAAGAGATGGTCGTTAAATCTAATCTGGTCGAAGGTTGAGAGATCTAAAGACCGGTTTCTCGTACTGCCGTAAGAGGCTTGATCTGATCTTCTTATTTGGAACTTTCCGCCTCTTCCTCGGGGCTCCTTGGCGGCTTCTCGCCTTGGCCCTTGGGTGTTCGCGGCGACGAGCTCGGCTCCACTGTAGTGGCGCTCCTCTCGCATTGCAAGCAGAAGTTTTTCCTTGCGTGCGACTTCTTCTTCGAGTCTTCTCTGCTCGGCGACCTGTTGCAGCCGATCCATGCGGCCAGGGTGAGCTTGCGTGTAACGCCTAAACCAGAGGGCCATGGTCTTTACCTCTTCGTCGCTCTGCTTTCGGCGAGGAGGGAGGGCTTGTCTCTTCCCACTGGGTGACCAGCGCGCCCGCTTGGTGCCTTTCGATGCGCTCCGTCGCCGCAGGTGGTCTCTTCGACGTCTGGCAGCCGCCGTGTCGCGGTGAGCTCCGCGTCGGCTCAGCCGCCACCTTGGGCTTAGTGGTTACTTTAGCCTTGCCCTTCTTCGCCTTCTTCTTCTCAGACCCGGAGATCTCCTCTACGATCCCTCCAAGGATCAGCTGGTCCTCCTGCGCGTTTGAGAAGCGAACATTAGCATTAAAACCACAGTGCAAGTCTAGCAACACAGACTGGGTATAAGTGATTTACCTCGTCTGTGCGGGCAAGCACGTTGCGCGGGCAGGTGTATGCCACCTCGCCGGTGACCTCCCAGTCCTTCTTCGCCGCCTTGACGATGGCGTCGACACCTTTCGGTCACCCATGCATCGGTTGGCTTCTCTGCCGGACGGATGGAGTCGTTAATTCTGTTGGAGAAATGATCAGCGAAGAGGTTGAGTCTTAAAGGCACTTATCCGTGCTCTCCTTGTGATGTCTTCCCATCCTCTATCTTGTAGAAGGATAGGACCTCCTCCGCAATGAGACGGACCACATTATTTGTGAAGTCGAATGATCTCCTGCCGTGAGCAGAGGCTCACGAGGAGGCGATCTTCCTGTCGAGTACCAATCCTCGGCGGACATCTCCGGCGAGGCATTGGGATTCCTTTCTTGGCGCCTTCCGGTGAAGACGAGTTCTTGTCGCCGCTCCTTTGTCAGAACCACCTCACCCACCACGCGCCCATTGAGTCGAGCGGCGGTGGGTGAGGTCTGACGCGTCGTCGTGCGGTGCCGGAGCTTGAGGTAGTAGCACCCAGGCGCGAAGCGGCGTCGCTCCCTCGTCCTTGTGTAATAGTGGAGGAACAGCCCGCCGGTGGATCGATGCTCGAGATAGTCCTCGCACAAAGTGCGAAGGCGATATCTGGAGGATGGAGTTGGATTGAGGTTCGCCACCTCTAATCCGTGATGTTCAAGAAGGCCTCGGCAAAGTCGCTCTCGGAGACCTCAACCCAGCAGTCGAATCGCTGTTGACGAGCTCTCCTCGAGCGGCTCTGAGTATCCTCCTCTCGGACAGACCTCCACTCTGGGTGTCGATGTAGCCCTCCTCCTCCAAGATCCTAAGGTCCTCCTCGGTCAAGCTAGTGCACGTGAATTTGGCCATAGCGATCCCAGTACGGACGGCGGGGTTGGTGATGGAGTTTGGGTGCTTGATCTTTGGCGTGGTTGGAGCTAGGGCTTAGAGAGGAAAGGCGTGAGGCAGTGGTGGCATGGTAGCTGGGTACTTTATAGTCCGTATAAGCAGCTCACCTGCGGTTTTGCCCAAAAACGGCTAGTTTTTACCACAACGCTAGGTAAAGCGGTCACTGTTTTCATCTTAGCGGCGATAGGAAGTTACTGGTTGGAATCGCATAGCGGCTATTTTTTCCGATGTATGCTTTTGAAGGTGAGTGCCCCTGCTTTCGGACGAGCGTTGCTTCTGTTCGACGCCTTGAGTTGCTTCGATCTTGGTCGGTTCTGCATTCGGTCCGAACAAGTCTGTTCGGTCCCGAACAAGTCTTGTTCGGTGAACCATGACCTGTTCGATCGATCGTTACATGTCTTTGTAGCGACAAAATTTCCCTCTTCGTGACTTTGAGTCTCAAGAGGGCGACCCCACTCTAGTGAGTCCTTCCACTTGAGTCTCGGGGCTAGCCGAGGATTAGATTACGGCCCATTGCCATGGCCCACTCCTGACGGCCCAATCGAGCGGCCTACCGGGGCCCGATCCCTGGAAGGTTCTATCTCGCCCATATGCATCTGCCGAATGGCTTCTGGCGGCATGGTGCGTCTTGACCAAGGGATCGTGTTTGAGTCCGTCTCGAATAAGAGTTACTGCGACGGCTACGAAAGACCGGACGTGGTTTCCGGATTGGATTAGGAGTCGTGATCCCCAAGATTAGGAGATTACCTTATCTCTAGTAGGTTATATTTGGCATGTCTTGAGTTCGTTCTGATCTCGTAGTTAGCCCTACCGATATTCCTCGGTAGGTTGGTTTGCTCCGTACTATATAAACAGGGCCCTTTAGCGTTTAGAGGATCCACGGCCTTTAGATTTTCGCATACTACTCATTTGAGACCTGCGATCTCGCCGAGTTCCACCTTGTAATTCTCTTTGATATAAAGAAAGGTTGGGCGTGAGGGCTATTATCTCTCCAGAGAGGCTGAACAAGGGATAAAAACCCCGTCTCTGTTAGTTCTTTGTTAAGTGGTTGTTCGGCGTGTCTCCTATCTCCTCTTTAAAGAACCTTGGTTGACTTGGATCAATATCCCAACCGTCGACACAACTCTACATGCAAATCAATTGTCATGCAAAATATTTGCCATGGAGATCCAAAATTTGGCTAAAAACAAAGTGGAGGCTACAAATCTTGAATGCATGATCAAAAATCGGTTCCTCAAACCAAAAATTGCCGAGTTCGTTCAGAAAAGTATATGTCTCACAGGCTCACAACAAAATTGCCGAGTTCGTTCAGGAAAGTACATGTCTCACAGGCTCACAACTTTTGAGCTGCCAACCAAGAATGCGTCCTCGTCCTGTTGGAATCCCCATTGGAAATGAGAAAAAAAATAGTTTATTGAAGTCCTACAAAATGTTGTTCTCATAAATTTCCAGGTACTTAAGAATATCTCCAAGTAGGCAAGTACTAGTGCTGGCAATTGGCATTTGGCATTGAGACAATAGTAGGATGCGTGATGGTAGGGATGTAAACATGTTGCTTCGCGGGTACTCGTGAGATCATTTGCTTCATTAAAATACACTAAAAGTCTCACAATACTTAGTGTATTTTAGTGATGCAAACGGTGTCACGGTTACCCGCGAAGTCCACTTTCATCCCTACCTGATGGAGCAACTTACTCGTCGTACCAGTGTACCACAGTCAAATCCGTATAAATTTCGCACATGTTCCCAACAAAGAGGAACAAAAGACCGGAGATTGGAGAAGCTACTAGACCGGAGCCTCGAAAAAAATTAGAAAAGGAAAAAAAGTGCAACATTCAAATATCAGGTGTCTCCATCTGCGTCAGAACGAGACATTTGGGGTGTGTTTGGTAGCAGCAACCCGGTTTTTGTTTGGTTGATAATAGGTGGATTGGTTCGTCCGACATCCTCTCATCCCTTGGTGGTAAAAACAGCCGGCTGGCTCCGTTCGATGCAAATCGGTGAGTTCGGCTCGTCCGTCTCCTCCTCACCGGCTCCTCCTCCTCTCCCCACGCCCCGCCTCCTCCTCCTCTCCCCACGCACCGCCCACGGAGCAGCCCACGGCGGCGAAGCAACCCATGCCTCGGATGGGCACGTGCCGCCCCTGCCATGGTCGACGCTGGCGACCCTTCGCCCTCTCTTTGCTCCCTCTGCGGCCACCCCTCTGCCTCCTCCTCCTCAGTGGCGCCGTCTTCTCCTTCACCGGCACCGCCGCTTGCATCTGGATGACCACCTCCACCGTGGTGGTGGTGGTTCTTGGCGGCGGCGGACCTCTGCGACCGGGGAGGGGTGGCGGACTGAAATGTTGGCTATGGAGCCTGTGCTGGCTTCCCCTCCTCCTCCCCTCCTCCCGTCCTCCTCTCCCTCCGGGATCCCCACCATGGCTTCGGCTTGTTCTTGGGCCCCAGCGTGATCCCCACCGCTTCCTCACCACCTCGAGGAAGGAGGGGAAGGGAGCGGCCGACGGGAAAGGAGGCGGAGCCGACGGTGGAATGGCGCGGCGGCGGGATGGGCGGCGGCGGCGGAGGCGGGGAAACCGAGGTGGAGAGCAGAGGTCCAGTCAAACAACAACCAAACACTACTTTAGAGATGAGTTCATACATCACAAATTCACCCCATCCCAGATCTTATCCTGGTTGGTCCTTGATGGGCCAATCAAACATACCCTTAAAAGGTGAAGACACCCCTTTTCTACTAGATTAGTCTTTTGGGCTAAGTTGGGCCAGGACCTGAGTTGTGCTTTCAGTTGGACCGATAGATGTGGAGACCTGGGCCCGAGACCAGGTGTTGGTCTCGGGGGGAGCCAGATCGCTGTGGGCATGAGATGGACCGGATCACAGCGGGCTCTAACATTTCTCAATGCCAGCGACGTGTTTGTGGAAATGCAGCAGAGGTTGCGTATTGTTGTTGCCTACTGATCTGAGTGATCTCGCACATCATCATTCAGAAATCACTTGTTTTTTGGATAGATTAATTTTCCCTTATTTCATAATCTATCTTATGCACTTGAATGAATTTTTGTTGACTACCGGCCGTATGTGACAAGGCCAGTGCAAACTAGAAGTCAAAAGAGAATCAAACAGGAGTTCAAATGCATTGTAATCCGAATCATATTGATCTGAAGTATTGCATGAGAATACACCATGTATGTAGATACGGATTGATCCGGCAAGAAATTGAGATCAAAGGAAGATGTTATTTTGTGATTTTCAACTTGTGGAGCGGTTTTTAGGGCTCACCACCCCATCCATTTCCCCTCACTGCCATGCCATGTTGCCCACTAATCTGACCGGTATTTGATTAGTTTGAGCTCTTTAAAAATAATTAAATGCATGTTTATCATCTGATAATAAGAATAGTACTTCAGAGTCACAAAGAGTACTTCAGAGTACTCACAAAGCTATGTAGAATCCTATCGCGCACTCGACATTTGATTTTTAGTAATGATTGTCCAGCGATTTGTCCCGCGAGATCACCTGATGCTTCCATATGCATGTCAGTTTCATTTTTTTTTTCAGGTTCAAAAGTGTTTTTGGTGCCCCCGAGGAATTCATGATCAAGCCTGCCATCATCACTAACATCAAAAAATTCATCATGCATGTTTCTTGTTCAGGTTCAAAAGCTTTTGTTTTTCATTGTTAACCTCCATTGTTTTCATAGTATTTTTTAGGGAAGAGGTGTTTATAAACTGTGAAATTTCAATCCAAAACTGCAAAACTGACCAGTCCGTGTATATGGCACATAGACCTCACCTTGTGAATTTTATTGTTATAGATAGATCATCCATAATTCCATATTATTGGTCATTTGTGCTTCTTGATTTTTCTGTCTGATTGCTAAGCATAGCTGACTATGTCTTATTTGATTAAAATTTTAGTCCATGTCATCTTCATTGTGGTGTCACATTTGGCTCTTGGTGTCTCTTTGATTTTTCTCAAATTTAGGTATTCACAATTATGGAGGACGTGTATATACGGAGTGGATATGAAGCGATTAAAATTACGGACTGACGGTGTGCATGATTAAGAAAGGAATTAATTGCAACATTTCAATTTCAATTTCAAACTAGCTCCTGCAGGTATGCTGATGGTTGGCCCGTTAATCTAAAATAGGTCATCAAATTAGGGAAATGACGGTGGATATAATCGGAGCCTAGGTTCCATGAAGCCAAAACTGGCTTCCAGAGAGGGTTAGGCTTCCGTCTAGCCCGGAGCCCTCCGTCAGTTAGGACTTGTTACCATTGATATGAAGTTGATTGCTTGAGCCAAGGCGAGACATTTTTCTTTCATTTCTCTTTTATGCAGTCAAATGTGAACTGGATAATGATTCCGGACATATTCTCAAATGTATTTTGCTGTAGATACGTGGAAGGAGAAGCCACGCTTTTGTACCAACTGTGTGGAAGAAAATGGCGACGAAAAGGGAATGACGTGGCCACTGTGGATGAGAATATTGAGAGGCACCGTTTGCTTTCAAGTTTCAACTCTGACACATGTGGAATCCAATCGGCAATTTAAGTCGTTGCTAGTCTTTGATGTGTATTTTTTAAAATGTCACAGTTAATTACATTTGTCTCAAAGAAAATCAACACAATAGTTTGGGTGCAGCATATAGTACGGTTTTAAGCAAACCACCTATATGTCGGTCGCTACAGCAGCATGAACTAGCTGAAAACTGGTACTAAAGTGCACAGATCACAGATGGATCATGGATGTGTTGATACAAGTAGGAATGCAGGATGTATGATGGCAATCTTTATTTGGGTCCTTTACCTTGCACCTTGTTTTGGTCTCACTTAGTTACTCCTCGCTCTTTGCTGGAAGCTTGAGCAAATGTGAAATGCCCATACCATTTTTCTGTATCACATATGTAAGTTACATTGTACAAGCCAAAATATTTCTTTCCAGAAAAAAGATAGCTGCAGATGTACATGCTACTTCTACCAGGCGGAGGGTCAGTTGGCTTTGGGTATCAGTGGTTGTTGAAAAGCAGCACCGAAAGGCCTGAAAAACACGGTCAGAAACTTGTGCACGGCCATGCTATCTGTGAGTTCTCTACTTTGCCATAAGATACATCTTTAAACACTCGGAAATAGCATCATGGTTCACAAAACATAGTAGTGCATAATAAATGGTTCACAAAACATAGTGGTGCATAATAAATAGGCAAACATAATAACATGGTTCATAAACTGGTACATGTTCATTACAAGTGGCGGATCCACCTGACTGGGCGCCCGTGAATGTTCAAGTGATTTAGGGGTTCATCATCAAAATAAAAAAAAACTAAATTATATTTATTGAAAAACACATAAACTATTTCGTCGAATTCGGATCAAATCCGAGATCGACAGGGGGAAAACCGAGAGAGAGAGAGAGAGAGAGAGGGAGGGAGGGAGGGAGGGAGGGAGAGAGAGAGAGAGGCGGCACTGGATCTGGGATCCAGAGGAGGTGAAGCAACAGGTACCAAAGGCGAGGCAATGCACGGCGGCGAGGTGGCGCCAACGAGGCAACGCACAGCGGCGAGGCGGTGCCAACGAGGAGGCAACAAGCGAGCAAGGCGGACAGAGGCAGCGGGAGGACTAGGAGGCATTGGCAATATGCGAGGCAGAGGAGGACATCGGACATGGTGGGCAGCCCGGTCCAGCGCCTGGCCCGTCCGTTTGTCGGGCCGGCTGAGCCTAGGCCCGACGAAAACACAAATTAAGGCTGTGTTTGTTTTAGTTTAAAGTTGAGTTGAGTTTTACTATGTCAAATTTTGTTATTTTTATATAGCCTACATGTTGTAGTATTTTGCAATGATTTTTTATGGCTTTTAGTAGTTCTTCTCAAGATTGTAAAACTATTTTTAATTATTTTTTAAAAATTATTAGACCACTTTTTAAGGACTCTCAATTTTTTGTTATAGTAAAACTCAACTTTATTCAACATTAAAACAAAGAACGCCTAAATTGTAGTTGGGCTGGACTTGGCCCGATGTTTGAAGCCCGATTTGTTGGGCTGAAATGGGCTTGGGCCTGGTTCGGTGGGAGCGGGCTTTTTCAAGCCCTCATGATCCGGTGCATAGGTCTAGTTTGAGTAATAGCTATGGTGGAGAAGTTTTTTAGAAGAAACCAGCACAACACCTAAATCGACAAGTTAACATCATCCGCAGCCAAAATATAAATATGGTCTCAAAAATTCTCGTGCCACACATTACACATATACATGTCCATACTCCTATTGGTTAATTCCCATAATAGCAATTTCATAGCTACTAAATTACAAGCCTTTAACAATAAGTAACAGAACTAATAGTGAAATTATAAGAAAGTAATCATATGATCGACTAGATAATCATTGTATTCGCATCTCGAATTGTTTGGTTGGAGGTTAGATTTGGCTAATTTGGCTAATATCCGCCCTAGCTACCCTGACCCGACTTGGTTCCTGGATGTACAAAACCTTGACCAGTCCCGATCCACCGGTGCACCGGCGGTGCACCGACCAGAGCCGGAGTAGAGAAAATTCACATAACATCATCCCAACAAAAGTCAATTAGGCATATAAAAATTCCACCAAGTACACAAATCCAACCACTTAGGTACATGAAAATCCAACCACATACACAAAAGAAGCGACATGATAGTAATACATGCATTAATATGGTTAATGGGTTGTGCTAAGCTCTTGAGTAATGTAATAGACACCAGGTCCGGGTTAGGCCGGGGCAAGCCTTAATCCAAACCCGCCCCGAGATGAACAGGTGCAAGACATCACCACATTAATATTATATGAATTAATCCAAATAAAACAATAACATAATTATATGTAGTTAAAAAAATAGGTGCAATATGTATTAAAAGTCGACATTCATACTTATGTTATAATATTCTAAAAATATAATTTTTATAAATTATATATTACATAGAAATGCATTATATGAAATAGGAAAATTATACACATGTTATCATAAAGTTCTTGATTTTTAAAAAAATGTCACCCCATGCAATAGTGAAATGTATGCTCTAGACCCACATGTCATATACAAAACCGTGAAATTTTTGCAAGGTGGAAATTTTATAATAGCATTGATGCAATTTACCTTATGAAATATATAAATATATAGAAACTAAATATTTATTGTGTATTCTTATCTTTGATCAATAAGTAAAAAAAATAAAATAGGAATAAGATAAGATCCAACTATCCTTCCTGGATATTTTTGCAAACAATAAAATCATTGATTTTTTCATAGATAATTCTAGATTTAGTTTTATATGGTTTGGATTGTGCCACATGGCGACAACATAACGTTATAATAATAATATAAATAGAGGCTTATTGTATCATCAAATCTCCTCGATCACCATTATATTGTATTATGAAAACTCCTCCATCATCATTATGTCGAATTAGATCTCATTATTAAACTTATAATGAAATAAGTTAGACATTTATGTAACAAGTCATTATAAAAATAGAAAAATTGTTAATAAATAGCACAATATTAATGTATTCTATCTATACTATCAATAAAGGCAAAATATATCATAGATAATGTTATTAACAATATGCTAATTAAGTTAAATATTTTTATTTTGTTAAGTTATATTTTTTTAGGTAGAGGTGGAGGTCTAGCTGGACTACCATACGTCATGGAATCCTCCACCTCTAGAGAATGATTGGAACCGGTATGCGGGGTTAAACACTAACTTCAAGCCTTTCTCAAGTTTGAAATTGCCCATTTTGCTAATACCTTGTTTAAATTGAATTTGTAGTCTTGCTGCTAGACGTACCTTATATGACCATAATAAAGAATTCAGAGAAAAATGCATAATATTAGAAGATCATGAACCCTCAGATATCCTTGAGAGGATTAAAAGAACAATGAAAGATTGTAATAATGCAAAAGGACAGTATTATTTCAATCTGCATGGTATAAGTAAGGTTGTATATGATGGGATGCTCAACCAGTTTTGTCTTCTTAAGAGAAGTGAATTCCGTATTTGTTCGACGGAAAATGTAGCAACAAGGTCGAAAGCAATCGGAATTGGAACAATTCTCAACTCTATCTCAAAGAATTTAAAGGAAAAAATCTTCATAGTCAAAAGGAAATCTATTAGAAAACAAAGAATTATATGGGAATGATTATAAAAATACTTTTTTTGCCGCAACTTAATGAAGTCTGCATGCTTTTAGAGACCTCAAAGCTGTCACTTAATGTAAGTCCTTTACCTAGAGGATATGTTGTTGGCCAAGTGGTTCTTTACATAGGAGAAAAATGTTCACATTGATCCAAGTTTGGGGCAAGTATATATCTTTCATGATTGTCATATTGTCAACCGCATCGAGCTAAAAGATGATATCAGATTTGTATTGATTGTGGAGAAAGAAACAGTTTTTGACACGATGTGTGCTCATTACTGGCGGGGATATCTAGATCTCTCGACAAGGGGTCAAGGGCTGTTGTGCATAAACTAGATTACTATTTAAACGTTCCGGTTTATGCACTTGTAGACTTGAATAGAGATGGCTTGCAAATCTTTTTCACATATAAGTATGGTTCTAGAAAACAACCTTCCAATAATTTAGATCTTACTCTTTTGAATCTGATATGGCTGGGGATGCATCCACATGATTTTTATGTTCGTGATTCTGGGGAGGAACATCAGGATGAAGATCATGGTCTAGATGCTTTCTCAAGGTTAAGTGAAGATGATTGTAGTATAATTAAACGGATGTTGAATTTATTGCCTTATTGTACAGAGTCAAATAGAATATCTGAAATGCTACAGCAGAGGATAAGTGGGGACATTCATACTGTGCTAAATCATGACAAATATTGAGGGCTTCTTGATGATGAAAATAGCAGAAGTAAGAGAACAAGAGGTGGAGCAAGCACATCTAGAGCCACAGGAAGAAGGACATCATCTAGAGCCACTAAGGAAGAAGGACATCTACATCTAGAGCCACAGGAAGAAGGAAGAGGAAGAGGCAGAGGCAAAGGCAGAGGAAGAGGCAGAGGTAGAGGGATTAGAAAAAGGTTGAAGATCTCGAGGAAGGGCAGACATGGGAATTGAGGTGTCCTATGAAAACATGGCATGGTGAAGGATTCTAGGACTGAAATCCTCTAGAATTGTAAGCAAGTCAATACAAAACAACAGAAATCCTCCTCTGCTATAAAGTGCTCAAAACTTACAAAAGGAAAAAAACCTAGAGGTTGGTGCGGCTTCAAAATGAGGTACCGCTGGTGAGCTTCTATTATTCAGCATAAAATTAACACTGTTGGGGTTTCTTTATGTAAGAACAGCTTTAAAATTGATATATCATTTCAAACTTTACAAGCAGTTGATGAGAATAGAAATAAATCCTTTTCTCACACTTGCGATCTGAGGGAATTGCAGTGGAGATAAATCTGTAATGGAGGGGAATAACTTAGTGGTAGCATTAATTTGTTGGGAGGTAGACTGGAGGGTGTGGTCCTTCCTCCTACACAGGAATGGATTTACCAGCTGATGTGGTTAATGGTAGAAAGAGGATTGTGGTCTGTAATTAGGACAAAATAGTTTCCAATGAAAGGATTTTTTGGTACATTAGAGGGAGAACAAACTAAACTAGTTGATATTTCACAAAAGCTATTGTTCACCTTACCTAGCAACCTTGTACTGCATTTGTAGTTAATCATACGCTGTAGGATCAAATTATTGGCATGGTTGTTGGTGATTGACTGCCCACCCCAAGATGGGCCTTGGGCTGATTCCGTACCGGCCTACCGAGCGTACAAAGAGTCTAAAAGGCCGCCTGTGGCCGTACTAAAGGAAGCGTCTAGCCCGCCAGGGTCTCCCCCGGGCTTGACCAAGTCAACCGCGCCTCCCTGGGTCCCAACCAGGAGCGTGGCGCGTCTCCCGGGCTATCCTTAGCCCGGGAGAGGGTCCCGCGGGTAGTTCGCCTGTCCGTGGGCAGGTAGCGACAACTGTCATGTCCCGCCACCCTTTCCCCGCCCTTGACCGGGAAGAACTGTGCCTCCCGGGGATCCGCAGCCCGGGGAGAAGCACGCGGGCAGCTCGGTTTGTCGTTTGCCCCTTTGGCAGGCGGCGACGGTTGTTACGCTACGCGACGCCCCCAATGGGTGGCGCGAGGCTGGCTCGGTCCAGTCAATGCTATATTGGGATAAAGGGAAAGTGATTTCTTCCTAAAGCATGTTTCTCCCCTGTATAGGCACTCCCAGACGAACACGTGTCCAGTACTAACCTGACCAGCTTCTCCCTGCAGGCTCGAGACCAGACAGAGCCCAGGAACGAGACAAGAACACCGCCACTAAAGCAAAGATGGGCGCGGGGCCCGCCGTATCAGCTTTGGGCGACCCGCCGCGCCTATAAAAGGAGGACCTGCCCAACGTGAAGTAGGACCCCGATCCTCTCGCACAATACATCTCCAGCAACACACGCGTCCGAAGCTTCCTTAGCAGTAGCCATAGTCCTTAGCCACCAGAGTGTCCAAAACTCCCCTGTAAGCTCGGAATCGGTGCCTTCAAGCGCGGTCTCGGCACCTATGTACTGTTTTCCACCATATAATCAACAAAAGCTGGAGTAGAGCTATTACCCAGCAGTGGGGGCTCGAACCAGGGTAAATCGCTTGTGTCTTCACGGTTTGTATTCCTTTCTTCCTTCTTCTCCCCCGTTCTCTTTCTCACCGTACGGCGGACCTGTACCCAGATCGCCAAGTCGCACCAGGCGCTGTCCGGGAAGACCGCGCGGCCTGAGCCCCCGTGAGCTTGGCCACCGCCCCGGACTGCTGAGAAGGGTTGTTGTTGGGCCTCACTCCAACTACAAATTCGTCTGCCGGTCCGTGGACCCGCTGCCCTTCAGGGGAGCGTTTCCTAGACACTGACAATGGTGATCACTAAAAAATTGTCTTGTAAAGGTATTGATCATGCTATTACAGATTGCATGAAGAAATAATCTGGTGTATAGATTGGTGTTTGTTTGTTGAGGAAATAACTAAATACATTCCACTATAATTTTCAGTTATGTAATGTTATATATACATATGTATATAATCCACACTGACTGTTCTTTCATGACTTGTACTTGAGCTAAGACGTAGCAGATATTTGTTCAAATTTTATTCATACCATTAATATGAATGTTGTGTTAATTTGTGTTTACTATGTGAACAAAGCAGGTGCTTACCTGGTTGATACGAATGGACATATTTCTGCTGCCTTGTGGAACGTCTTACATCAGCATCAGCATGTCATATATTGGGCCGTGGTGTGGGCTGGATTTGCTCTTGGCCCATACGGCTGCTAGGTACAGAGTACAAGAAGGAGCAGCGGGCAACAGAGAAGGAGGTACAGAGTACAAGAAGGAGCAGTGAGCAACAGAGAAGGACATGACAGTTTGGTATCAGAGGCAGCGATCTGTGGGTGTCCTCTGCATTCACTCGGCTTGATTTGGTGAACCCAACGAGCAGGTTGGTGATTGCTGTAATATACTATACGGCAGTTTAGTTTGGTTGGGGTGAGGCACCACGACACCGTCCAGGCAGACAATGCAAGGGATCGAGCTGGTGAAGGGACAGATGCAACAACTCTTATCAATTCGAATAGATGCAACTCCAATGGTCATCAGGGTGGTGCCCTTCAAATGTTGGATGGAATGCCTACAAATGGAGTTCAGCCTAAGGTAACTTCAAATCACATCTTGCTCATTAGGATGTACCATGAGATCTTCCCTGTCATTGAGATGCTCCTCCATCAAGTCTTTGATCCATGTGGTGTAGTGAAATGGATAGAAATATTGCATGTGACATTGGATGGTGTGAGGGCTATTGTGAAATACAAATCACATCATGAAGCCGCACGAGCATTGGAGATGTTGAATGGTCGCAACATCTATGATGGCTGCTGTCAGCTTCCTATCGAGTAGAGTATGCCCCTGGGCAAGACAACCACATGTGTGATGGAGAAGTTGCTCTTGTCTCAATGACAAATCTTCACTCTGACTCTCAGGAAGAAGTGAACAGGTTGGCCCTGGAGATTAACAAGCTGACAGACATTATTCAGGTGCTAGATTCAACTGCAGTGGCAAAGCGAGGATGTTGGGCATGGTCCTTTGCAAACTCAGAAGGATGGTGCTCTAGGAGATATCATTCAGGTGCCAGTTAAGGGTGTTGATGTTCATCCTCAAGACATTATGCATGACGTAAAAGTTGAGGAAATGGATGAGCCAACAGATGAGTCTCCATCAAGAGAGGCAGTGACGTGAAAAAGAATGAAAAAGATGACAAATCTTACCCAGTAAAAATTACTACACAAGATAAGAGCAAATCTGGGAGTAGCGATATCGTCTATGACAAGGCAGAGGATATCAGCTCTCCTGTGTATAGTGAGGACTGCCTGGCATTGTATTGTAGTAGAGGAACCACTTCAGGGATGAATTGCAGTGAAGGCCCACCATCTTGCAGCACATCCAATGAAAAGCCTGAATGTCTTGAAGAAGGCGTTCAAGAAGCGATACCTGATTGCCTCCCAACTGAGAAACAGACCAACATATTAAGTGCCAAGGATAGTAAAAATGCCATCACACTGAACCAGGACAAGGGGAAGCAAGTAAAGTTGGTATATTTGATGTTACTTACAAGAGATCTACATAAATTTTCTATAGTTAGTGGGATGATTCCAAATGAACAAAAGAGACAGCTCTGGACACCCTCAAATCACTTAGCAAGTGGAATGCGTGGGTACAATTGCAATTCAAATTACTCAGCTTATGGCCATGAAAACCTGGATGGTTTGAGTAAGCTGAAAAGAGGGTCAAGAAGTCCTTTCAAAAACCAACAGGAAGTTGGAGCTACTGCTGCAGTACCTGTGAGAAGGCAAGATATTTCAGCTACCAATGATTCACCTGCTGTCATGAAAGGTCAGCTTATTGCTGCAAGAGCAATGGAAGTGCTAAACTTTGCTCCTCTCAACAACAAGCCCATTAGGGCTGCACGGAAGAAATGGGACAATCAAAAGGCTTCGGCTTTGTTCAGTATGAAAAAGAAGAGACTGCCCAATCTACAATAAAAAAAAAATCCGAATGGCATGTTTCTTAATGACAAGCCTGTCTATGTTGGACCTTTCCCACAGACTTGAGAGAGAACTCTGTTGACAAGACAAAAGTTAACAATGTCTTTGTGAAAAAGCTATCTGAGTCTACCACAAAGGAGGAGCTAGTCACAATCTTTGGTGAATATGGGACTAGTCCAAGTGCTGTTGTCATGGCTGGCATGGATGGTAAATCAAGATGCTTTGGCTTTATCAACTGTGGCAGTCCAAATGCTGCTGCTCGTGTTGTTGAAGAGTTTAATGGAAAGAAAATTAATGAGAAGGACTTGCATGTTGGAAGAGCTCAGAAGAAGTCAAAAAGAGAGATGGAGCTAAAGAGAAAATTTGAACAAAGCATGAAAGATGCTGCTCAAGCTATACCTGAAGAATTTTGATGATAACATTGGAAACGATCACCTACGTGAACTGTTTTCTACCTTTGGCAAAATTACCCCCTGCAATGTGATGCGTGATCAAAATGGTGTTAGTAAAGGGTCTGGCTTTGTGGCGTTTTCAACTGGTGAAGCATCTCAGATTTTGACTGAAATTAATGGCAAAATGACATTTGGGAAGCCCTTATATGCTGCATTTGCAAAGTGTAAAGAAGACAGGAAAGCAATGTTGCAGGCCATTATTCATGTGCTCGGGGAAGCTCTCACAATTGATGAAAGTTTTCTTTTGCTGTGATGGAGAGATACAAATGCCATGGGATCGGCGGTGACATCGGCTTGAGGACAAGCCGATTTTCAAGGGGCGGAGTATGTCATATATTGGGCCGTGGTGTGGGAGCCTCCTTCCTCCTCCATCTTCTACCTCTGGCTCCCAGTCCCCTGCTGTTCTTCTCTGATCCCCCTACCCTTGCTTGCTCTTCCCAGTCTAACCTCTAATCTCTCTCTGATTGTATCTTGTATGTTGGATCAGTGAATTGATGAGGTTTGGGTTGTTGTTGTTTTGTTGTTGATTTGGTGCTACTCTGATGGGGACATGACACAATAGCTGAGACTTGTGAACCTGTTAAGCATGCTTTTGTGTCTTATGGGGCACAACTTCCAGAAAGTTGGAAGTACAGAAGCCGTTTGTGGTATGGTGTAGGCATTCCATATAAATGTGATATATTTGGTGGCGGTGGAAGTGGTTATGAACCTTGGAAATCTGCTCTAGAAGACTCAAATGGGAATTGGGTTGAACTTCCTCAGTTCCTTTCGTGAAGAAATCTGTTGCAGCGTTGCAAGCACTTCTGTTAGATGATTCTGGACTTGGCGGCTGTCTTACTATTGGAGGGGGATCTGGCCCTGGTATGGGGGTTATACTGCACTTTATCAGCGGTTAGACAGCGATCAGCCATTTCTTTGCATGCTCAGAATGACACTTGTTTTGATGAGGGAGGATGACAATGGTGAAAGTGATGCTTTTCTGAGGAACATTGTTATAAAGGATGGCATATTTGAAGGGATGGGTCATCAAGTTGGAAGTGTTATGCCACTTGATGGCAACAACCGCTCATCTACTAGAAAACCTCAGTCTGCACTTCTTTGGAGGTACCTACTATGCACCATCAAGCATCAAGTGCAGGAAAAGGAATTATATCTGAAAAGTAAAAACTTTTGCTGTTCAACTAACAAACTCCATTTTGAAGAGAACAAATTAATAAAAGCAAGTATTTAGCTGAATGCAATACTTTGTTAATGATCTTTAGTAGGAGGTAAATGTATTTAAACCACATGTATTGAAAAATTTGGAAATCTTTGGTGTTGATTTTTTTTCTCAGATGCACTATTATTTGCTTGGGGAAAAATAATGGACTGCATACTGTTTCACAATTTAGTGATCAGAAGTTCAAGCCTTTAATGTAGAACAGTTGCCTTGATATTTTCATAATGAATCCTATGTGGTATCCCAGATTCCCATTCTATTCTAGATTATTCTTTGTCATATCTTATTTCATTGGAAATCTTGTGATTTGACAGTATGCTTGGCCCTCTACTCAATATGCCAATTTCCGAGTCTAAGAGACAAAAGGTATTGGTTGCTTCCTCTATCCTCTATTTTGAGGTCAGTTCGTATCTTGTTCTTAAGCATGTCAGCTGTCTCAAGTTAAATTAGGATCCATGCTCCTGAGTGGAATATTTTATTGAACATAACATAATATTGCAACTAGTCTGTAACCTGACAGTGCTGCAAATTATATCACCCCAAAGATAGCTTCCTTGTTCTAAAATTTATTGGTGTACTTTAATTCTTTAGCCAATTTTAGAAAAATATATCTTCTTCTCTATTTTTAACCTTTTGTGCTAAAAATTTATCTTATATTTCTTTGGGGTCATTTATGGGAATGCCTAATTGCCTATGCACAGATGTGAACATGCTCATACTGACATCCTTCTTCTCTCAAACCCTTGGACTGTCCTAATTTGTTGTACCTCTCAATGTTTGTGATAATGTTCAAGTCGAATTTGTCTTGGTTGATAAAACCGTTATGTATCATATACCTTTGTATCTTTGTATAGGAGGTTTTCTTTATTTTCCCTCTTTGTGTCTGTATGTCTTGCCCATTTAATAACCCACAGTATATTGCATCGGCGTGCTTTGTGGGTGTTATTCTCGAGTACCTTCTCTTCACTGATTCAAAAGTTGAATCTATGCTGTATTCTTTGTGTGCAATCCTTTTCTATGAACAATTTATGTGTGAGTATTCATTTAAACACTACTACCATTATTCATTTGTCGATCAATGGTAACTTAACTTCACAAATAAACGGAATACCCATGTTTTATCTTCCAATATTTTGTATGTTATTGCATGTCATTTGCATAAATGTTTATACTATTTTATTCTCTTTTTTTTTACTAAAAGGTTTATGCTGTCTTACTCTAGTCATGATGCATGTATGGCATGCTGTACGTAGGGACAGAAAAGTCCTAAGGAAACAGTTCATTGAGCTGATTTTACCACCATTTATAGCCATCCTAAGAAGGTGGCATCCGCTTTTGGCGGGTATTCATGAACTTACTATGGACAAAATCCACTGATTGCTGGTGATCGTGCTCTAGCAGCAGATGCATTACCCATGGAGGTATTGGTTGATTCTTTTCAAAGACTAACCATGACTGCAGTTAGATGATCATTGACATATTGATACTACTATAATATGCTCTGAAAATTCCACCTGGTGCTTTCAGTTGTATTTGTTTTACTTGTATTCTCTGAACTTATAAACCGAGAAAACTAGCAAATAGGCAAAACATTTCTGATTTCTCTAAGTTTTCAACTAGTGTTATGAAAGTGAATGGTTGAATTGCTATCAATCACCCATTAAGTCACCATAGGTCTTTTGCTTTCTTATCTAAACTGGGCTCTTGATAGTTGATATTTTAGGCGGAAAATGTAGTTTGGCTTGCCATCAGATGTTATCTTCTCTTTTTTCTTTTGAAAGGGAAATCCAACTAATGATTTTTTTCCACTTGTTTTGAGTTCGGGCTTTAGATGATATCACCTGGCTGGGCTGCTGCTTTTGCTTCACCACCAGTTGCAATGGCCAATGGCATTGACCATGATGGCTGCTGGTGCCTCTGGGACGGAAACTATGGGCGTGTTTGGTTGCTCTGCCGCTGGCTGGCCAACTCACAGCGTCAGCAACCGGTGTTTGGTTGCTGTGAGGCCTCTGGAGCCAGCCGGCCTCATGCAAATTCACCGTTGAAGCTCGATCCGTGGAACGCAACTTCGGCCGTATGAGCTCGTGCGGTGGCGTGCATCGTGTCTTCCGCAGCGTGGCCCGATTGCAGCGACCATGCAAGGAGCGCGCCCTCTGGAAGGTGTCGTAAAATTTCTTTTCTTTCTTGTTTTCTTTTATCTTTTAATTAACACATCCGATTATCGAACCGATTTTAAAAATGGATTCTTCATATTTTTACGAACAAAACTAGACCACACTTTCCATATAAATTTCAAATATTTAAAATTCAAAATTTTTTGAGCTATGTTCTGCGATGCAACCGAACCAATCAAGTGAAGGTGCATGAGCTGAGCCAAGCTCACGCCGGCCTGCATGCCTCGGCCAGGAGCCCAGGATCTGTGGAGCTTGTACCGCAACCAAACACGCCCTATAATGCTACCAAGGAATACCTTGAAAAGACGGGACACATCAGTGCGCGAGTGTAAAGCAGCAGCAAGACTACATACTTTTTCAGGCTTCCAGAAGCCTTTTGAAACAGCACCCAACAAGCCTGGGTCCACCCCAAAGAACAAAGCGGCAGCCAAAGCGGCTGCATCAGCTGCTACTCGTGATCTGCGTTTTCCTTATCATGAAACTTGCAGCGAATCGAGGTAAATCCTCTTGGAGCATTTCCATTTCCAATATTTAGAATTTACCATGTGTCGGTGTAATAAATACCAGGGTATGAAGAGTCCTGAGAAGCCAGGCGGGTGCGTGGGCGAGCCCCCTCTGAAGGCGAGGCGAGGGCCCCACGCGCCAGGCGGGTGCGTGGGCGAGCCCCCTCTCAAGGCGAGGCGAGGTCCCACGCCAGTGGGGCCCAGCCAGGGGAGCGCTGCAGAAGAGTCTTCGGGACGAAGGCTCCCCTCTTCTGCGAAGGACGAAGCGCATTTAATGAGACATCACGCGGATAGACAATGAAGAAATGATTACCGCTTCTGATGACCTTTGCGTGTCCGGCAGCATTGCCATCGTGGCGCAGAAGAATTGACCGCAGAGAGAAGGTTTGCTTGAGGAGGCCGCCGCGTCAGAAGAGCGGTGGGGGCCCCACCCGCAGACTCACCGGTGTGACCGTGCGGGTCGAGGCCACTTGCGGCATCGCGAGCGGCGGCGCCATGCAAAGCATGGGCGCGTTTACGCTTCTCTTCAGCCGAGTCGTGTCGATTATCGAGAGTATCTTGATCGCCTACCCCTCGGCTCTCTCCGCCACCAAGCTTGTATAAAGGGGAGGAGAGAGAGGAAGGGGCGTGCACTAGCATTCGTGCATTCAAACGCCTGTAAACACATTCCCATTCAACCACAATCAGAAACGAGCTAAGGCTCAGCAGGAGTAGGACTATTACCCGCGAGGGGGTCCGAACCTGGGTAAATCTGCGAGTCGCTCCTCGTTGTGCCCGACGCTCAAATCGAACCGAGCTTGATCGAGTTGGCTAGCAGTCTAAAAATCTGACCAGGGGTGTGATCCGCAGTGGTTGAGCGGAGAACACGCCGTCACCATGCATTACATAAACATTGGAATATGCAGATGGAGAGGCAAACACAAGCTGATGTGTTGAATCGGGATTGTGCATCACCTGGAGTTAAAGCATGGCGGCATCTTCTTAATTGCCTACAGAGATGGGCAGACTATGGCATTTTACATTTCAGCTTAGTGTAGCGTAGCGTAGCATTTCAGTAATATTTATCTTTTTTATATATCTTATTTGGTGTAATAATTTGTAATGATTTTTCTCAGGTTTTTAGTAGTCCTCTTAAAAATTCTAAAACTGTTTTTAAATTATTTTTTTACAATATTTAAATCTCTTTTTAATGCCTTTTTAAATTTTTATAAAACGCTACGCTACGTTACGGTAAGCTAAAATGTACATGGCCTATATGTATCAGAGCCAGGCATTGACCCACATCTCCGTTAATTCCACACATTCGCTGGACGCAGTTGTCCGTTGTGACGTAGTGGTCCGATGTGTAATGGGGGAGATTGTTGGGTTTAGTCCCACATCGGTAATCGTTGATGGGGAGCACGACTTAAAAGGTGGAGTCGTCCCTCACCTAAGAGGCTAGTCTTTTGGGTTGAGTGGGCCCATGGCCTTAGTCGGTGCTCTAGTTGGGCCTTTAGGCCCGTTAAGACCTGGGGAGCTCTTTCTCCGCACATGGGTTTTTGTGTGGCCGTTCGCAGCGGGCTCTAAATCCTAACAGTTTCTGTATAACCCTTGCTGTGTACGCACAACTTCTAATTTACTATCTTTGTTTCCCTGCCCTATTTCTCCTTTATCGGAAGTTTGAAACATAAAAAACTTTATTTTATTCTGTAATTGTTTACTGTTTCCTGTTACATGCTTTACATCTGCATGATAAAGACTACTATGTGTCAAAAAGGAAAGACTCCACTTCATATTTTAATATTTTTTTGTTCCTTCTTCTGCAGATTTTCTGGATATTAGATTTTACTGCAAGTTCTTCAAGGATGAGAAGATTTATGTAAAGGAGTGATCTTTTGGGTGCAGCTGCTAGCTGCTGACTATGAGGACCGAAAGCTCTTAATACTATTGCTCGACCCAGTGGATGCAACCCGGAGGGTGCAGATTCTTCATTAAGAGACACTGTTCCATCAACTGCTTCTATAATAATGGCTGAGGCTATGTCAATGGATGACAAGAATGAGGACAGTGAGCATTTGAGTCCGATACCACTCACAGAAGTGTTGATGACCAGCATCAGCGTTCCTCAGCCACTGATCAACACTCTGTTAAAGGATCAGCCAATGCAAGAAGTTCTGGCATTTCTGCTGAGCATAATTTGGTTCGTTGTCGCACCTGGATGTGCTGACAAGAGAGTTATTGTTGAACTTCCAACATTTATGGTGCGTCCATTGAAAGTTGTTTAAGGAACCTTCCAAGTACTCCCTCTGTCCCCGAAAGAATGTCATTCTAGCATTCAAATGGAGAGATTAATATCCAAACCAAATGACTTATGTGCCCCTGGTTTTTTGGGAAAAAAAAACATTATTAATGCACATTCAATACTAACAATTGGTCATTGAGAGTGGTGGGTGCTTGAGTGAAAGTGCAGTAATAAAAGAAGTGGGACCCATAACACAGGATGACATTCTTTGTGTAACAAATTTTGAATCCTAGAATAACATTCTTTTGGGGACGGAGGGAGTAAGTTCCAAGCGTGCTATCGTGAACTTCCATCAGCTTTCTCCTTCCTCCCCCCGTGTCTCGCTGGCTCGCCGCCACGCGACGGTGCCTTCCCTGCCAACGCGCCCACGCCCCATACCCGCAGTCTGCGCCTACGGCGTGTTGCTGCCCGGTGCGGCTGTACGGCTTGTTGTGCAATGACTGAGAATCGTGTGCTTCACTCTGCTTGCAGGCCATGTTCTTTTCAGCGTATCGAACCGTTGCGTATTACTGTAGCAATTTTTGTCATTTATATATAGATATAGCCTATATGCTGTGATAATTTTTAACGATTTTTTCGTCGCTTTTAGTAGTCCTTCCAAAGATTTTAAAACTATTTTTATTATTTTTTATAATCTTTATATCTTGTTAGGATTTAGAGCCCACTGCAAACAGCCCACGTATGGGGCCAAAACGCAGAGAAAGGGCTCCCCAGTTCTTAACGGACCTAAAGGCCCAACTAGAGCAACGACTAAGGCCATGGGTCCACTCAACCCAAAAGACTAGCCTAAAAGGTGAGGGACGGCTCCACCTTTTAAGTCGTGCTCCCCCATCATCGATTACCGATGTGGGACTAAACCCAACAATCTCCCCCATCACACATCGGACCACTTCGTCCAGTGAATGTGTGGAATTTAACAGAGATGTGGGTCAATGCCTGGCTCTGATACCACTTGTTAGGATTTAGAACCCGTTGCAAACGGCCCACGCATGGGCCTAAACGCAGAGAAATGGCTCCCCAGGTCTTAACGGGCCTAAAGGCCCAACTGGAGCAACGACTAAGGCCATGGGCCCACACTGGAGTAACGACTAAGGCCACGATCCTTGTTAGGATTTAGAGCCCGCTGCAAACGGCCCACGTATGGGCCTAAACGCAGAGAAATGCTCCCCAGGTCTTAACAGGCCTAAAGGCCCAACTAGAGCAACGACTAAGACCATGGGCCCACTCAACCCAAAAGACTAGCCTGGAAGGTGAGGGACGGCTCCACCTTTTAAGTCGTGCTCCCCCATCATCGATTACCGATGTGGGACTAAACCCAACATATCTCAATTAAAGGGCTCTCAAATTTGCTACAGTAATACGTTAATGTAACAATAAGTTGAAAAGAACAAGACCTTAGGGGTAATTCGCTGGCAGCTCTAGCTGTCTCCTGATGAGGCCCTGCCACAGGCAGAACCCGGCATTCAGCTCTGATGACGACGTCATAAAGTATCAAGTATGGCCGACACCTTGACCCCAGTGCTTCTGCTGTTCTGCACCATGCTTTGGTTTTCGTCTTGAGATCCACTACTGTTGTTAATTGCTGGTGTAATAAGAACATGGTTAAATTTTGGTTTTTAAATAAGGGAAATTGATTACTGTACTGGTGCTAACAAGAAACAATTAGTAAAAAAACTATGTGCTGGTAATTGGTAAAGGAATGAGATTGTTACAACTAATGATTCGATAAGCGGTGATGTGTGGAAAATGGAGTACTATTGAGTAGTATGCCAGTATAGTCTACGGTAATGTCAATGAGATACTAGCTATGAAGGAGAAAAATGAGCAAGAATAATAGTGGATAAAAATCAAGAACTACCTGCTGAACTTATAAAGTATTCTCTTATTGGTAGTGCCTGTTATATTGGGTATTGTTCATGTGAGCTGAATGTTTCAGCACAGGAACCCCGGACCTAGTTGACTTTAACTGGGAGACTCTTCGGTTTCAATTGGTGCCGAAGGACTTCATGTATGTTATGAGATGTTTCTCAGATGGGATGTTCAGAAAGGGTGAATTGGTGCCATATGGGCCAATCGAGCTGAGTCCAGCTGCTGCGTGTTGAACTATGGTCAGGCTTGTTCACCTTCACTGCTTAGACACTGATGAACACTACTTCACAAAAATAGCCTTGTTGGTTTCGAACTAGCAAATATGCCCGTGCGTTGCAACGGAAGAAATAAAAATCATCGTACGGCCATAGCTCCATAAGCATGGCCTAACACCACCCTAGCCCATCAGCATGGTTCCAATTTAATCAAAGAATCACAACTTAATTTTGCAGTGGAATATACATCATATTGCGCAATTATTAATTGAAAACAATGCTTTAAATAGTGTCTTTAACTTAGTCTATGGTTGGCTAACACCAAGCCTGGCGAGACCCAGTTGCCTGATAACGCAATTGCAGGCCAACGCTATCCCGTTTGCTACTTGATATTCACACACGCAAGGCCAAGGCGCATGACAGCGCAGGCAGGCCACACTCGTGGCATCGAAGCAATGGGCGTTGTCCGCATGCAAAGCAACAGGGTAGGGCATTGGGCCTGAGACTTAATTTCCCCTCCTTCAGCCAACGACTCGACACGGGAGTGTGCGGGTCATATTTTTAGTCATTTATTTAAGAATACATGTTAATATATTATTGTTTTTAGAATTTTAGTAGCATTTATAAATTAGAAATTCTTCCAGCTTTTTAAAAAATGGTTTTTAGATACATATAGATTTATCTAAAAAGTACTCACTCCCGTATTAGAGAAACTCCCATATATTCTATATTTGAGAAGTAATAACAATGGACTCATTATAGCAAAACCAATGTACTAAATCAAAATTCAAAAAAATTAGCTATAATTTTTTTTGAATTATTTGGATTGGGCAAATGTAAATCATGTACGTAAAATCGCCTCAGAAAAATACTTTCCTAATATACAAATTTTGTAAATTTTTTAAAATGAATTACAATGGTAATATATGGATAAAATTGTATTTTATAATCTTCCTTCTGTCCCTCTTTGCTGGGGATGCGATAGACAAAGATAAAGAATCCCACCTCTCTTTAATAATAGGTATAGATATGTAGGTCAATCTACTTTTCTCTATTTTTCTAGAAATGGTCTAACATGATTGTAAAACATCTCCAGGGATTGGTTGAAGGTCTTAGAGCACATAAAAAAGAGGATGGTTCCGTCCTGCTTTTTCGCCCTGATGAGAATGCGTTCCGGATGAGAGTAGGTGCAGATCGGCTATGTATGCCTGCACCAAGCAAAGAGCAGTTCGTTGAAGCAGTAAAGCTTCTATCTTGGCAAACAAGCGTTGGGTATGGACTAGACCTGATCATCCACCGGGCCGGGCCGGGTTTCGGGCCGGGCTTAGCAAAGCCCGGTTCCACAGGACCAAGCCCGAGCCCAGCCCGGCCCGACGCACCGGGCCTCTGTTTCGGGCCCGAGCCTGGCTCGAAGCCCGAAAAGCCCGGTCCGATCCCGTAAGCCCAGCCCGGCCACGGCTTGTTGCACTAAATTGTCGGGCCCGAGCCCGGCCCGGCCCGGCAGCCGGGCTTCATACCGAGGCCCGAGCCCAGCCCGATGCACCGGCCGGGCCGAGCTTTTTCGGACCGGGCCGCCCATGATCAGGTAACTATGGACTTTCTTTTAACAATGTTACGTGACACATCTCTCCTTTGCTATAAACTTTGTTCTCTTTCGCAGGTACTTCCTGGCAAAGGTTCTTCACTTGTTGGAAGCAGCGCTGTCCTTGGTGTTGCACTTGCCCCTGAGTATACATTTCTTGTGTTCGTTTGCCCTGTTGGACCTGGTAATATAAAGACTACTGGAAATTATGCTTCAATAATGCACCATTCTCTACAAGTTTGTTATATATTTTATTTATCTGATCTCTTGTTAGCTTCAGTTTTAAATTCCTTCTTAGGGAACACACCAAGATATATTAATTCCTGCTTTTCTGAATATGTTCTTGGTTTCCAACATTTTCTGATGATTGGCCCCACCTTCCCAGCTGCTGCTCCTATAAATGGAGTCTCAACACTTAGTTGGTCCAAAAATGCTAATTACTTGGTAGCTTTCATAAAAATACATCTGGTGCATATTGCATATGGACTCTCTTGTTTGACAGTATTGCAGCATTGTTCTCGTGGCACATAAAGATCAGGAAGAAAGTTGACATATGCATATGTGGTTCGCCATGTTTTGCACTTCTGTTTCATTTGTATACAGGTTGTTAATACTCAGACAAGAGCCCAAGGAGAAGGTCACTCTGACGTTCTATATGTGGATCAGTGGATAAGAAGTCTGTGGGAGAAGTTTCGTCCTGTAATATATTCATGGTGAAGGTATTGAAATTGTACTTTGTTCAAATTGACAAGCTCATCTAGGAAAATACTAAAGGCTTGTTTGGATGGATGCCTCATCGCGCCACGCCGTAGTTGCGGCCGCCACGCCTGCGCCGGCGCGCGTTTGACTTTGTGCCGCACCTGCGCCTCGCCTCAGCTCGCTGCCTCTGTCCAGTTCATTTTTCAAAGTGCGGCGGCATATTTCAGCGCCGCACCTTAGGCGCGGCCGCAGCGGCACGGCACTCAGCGGCGGGAAGCAAACAGGCCTTAAGGTTAAGTGATTTCGCCAATGAAGTCTGTGGCCCTGACGCTTTGAGCATTTTTTTTTGCTAGTTTATTGAATGAACGGAACAATTGTGAGATCATTATTATCTGCATACCCTCCCGGTCTTCTATTCCGCGTCTCCCCTTCTCTTCAGCTGCTCTTTCCCCCTGCCATCACCGCCGCTCTCCTCTCCATTGTTGCCTCCTTTCCTCTGGCCGCGGCCGACGCAGCCGTCCTCTCACGCCGTCACCTCCCTGCTGCCTACATCCGGCAACGGCGGCCTCTGCGATGGCCGGATCCACCGCCGATTAGGCCCAGCGAGGCCAGATCCGGTGATGGCCCTCGCTCGTGCTTGCTTACCTGTCTCTTCCTCCATTCGCTCTTCCTGGCTCCCGCATCCAGCCCGCGCTCCTTGATTTCTCACTGCCGCCGTCACACCGTCCCTCCCCAGCCTCCAATCCGATCCCGCTGGCTCCTCGTGCCTCGGTGCCGCCTCACCAGCCAGCTGTCAAGTTGCCTCGCCAGGTCGGTGTCCGTGCGGCCGTGCCCCCTCCAACCAGCCGCGCCGCCTCCTCTCCGACGGGCATTCATGCTCTTCTTGCTACTTCTCGGGGTAGGGGATCTTTGGGATTCAACGTTGAATCTTGTAGTGGGGTTGGATGGTGTCCAGGTCCTACTCCAACCTCCTGGAGCTCACTGAATCATTCTGCCACTGCTATCTATATTTAGTGGCTTCAAATGTGGTTTTTGTTTTAACATCCGTTCTTTGCCTTCTGTTCATATAGATAAAACATGTTAGTGTTATGGGCCATTTTAAACTTATGTAAGGTGCTAATGGAGAATTTTATAGATTGCATAATGTTACACATTTCCATTCTAAGTGCTTCTACAATGTGCTAATGGAGAATTTTATAGGTTGCATAATGTTTTTTTTATCTATGCACATTTTCCATTCTAGGTGCTTCCACAACGGAAAACTTTCTTTGCGAATTCTCATCAACTTGCTTCAGCGACCAGCAGAGCATCTAGATATAGCTGATGACCATCCATTGCAAGGAATAAATTTTGGGGTCATCTCAGGATGAAGGTACACGCTGTGGTTAAATCTTTATAGCAGAACTTCTTAGTTTAGAGCTAACAATAAAAAATTGGGTACTTTATTTTCTTTATTGGCCACTCCTGCTTTTCTTATTTTCAAAGGTTGCACATCCTACCTGAGAGCCAAGATCCATCTTATTTTTTACTTTGTATGACCTAATATGTGCCATTTTAGGCTTAACCAATTACCTTCCATGTTTGCCCAAAAAAAAAGAGTGGCCATAAGAGAAGCTTATTGTTAATGAGTAATGGACTAATGGCGGTCTTTTTCACTTTTTTTAATATGTCCAGTTTCCAGGAAAAGAGATAAATGGTACACAACATGGTCAATTTTGGTTTGATGGAGACATTCAGTATGACTAATTTTGCAATAGGTAAGGTTCTCATATAGCTAAAAATATTATTGATGTGCATGTCTTATTGGGTTCAATTTTCCTAGCTATGCCTCTATGGTGATTATGCTTATCTAACTTTGACTTGGATCCTCTAACTTTGGTTATTTATGTACTTATTTTTCATAAAATGGTTTCAAAAGGCATTGTGGTATAGTTTTATTCAACACTGTAGAGCATCACAGATACTAACCAAGTACCTGAATTAGTTTTCGTCAGTTATGTTCATTTTTATGGAAAAAAGGTCAGGTTTTAGTCATAATGTAAAGTTTCATATTTGCAGCACAGATAGAAGGCATTTTTTTTAATTGCAGCCCATTCAATGGTTATCAGAGCTTATCCCTAATTTATATGACCGTACGGTACCTCAATTCAAGCTGAAATTGCTTCATATCATAGGCTGCTCATTGGTTGTTCTCTTTTTAAATATTTGTGCACTTCTTGCAGCTATGTTGGTAAAAAGAGCTTCAGGTTTTGGATTTTCCCACATTTCTTGCTAGCATAATTGCTAATATAGATATAGGTTTCCAGGCACAACACTGGACCAACTGATTTTTCACATGCCTCAATTGGTTGACATTGATTAGCAATTACCTTCCTAGATTTCAGGAAATAGATTTTTAGCATCTAAACATCTGTTGCCATTTTATAACAGTCTCAGCCGCAACCAACAAAATAATGACCAAGCTGCTCAAATATCTCTCACAACTCAATGTCATATGCTCAGCTTTGTCAAGCAAAAGTTGATTTTGTCATGCAAAAGTTGATTGAGATATGTCATGTGTTATACTTGGTAATCACATTCTCTTTCTGAAGTATTCCTTATGGGTGATGTGCATGATCTAATTTTACAAAACGAAGGAGTATTTTTAATATTATTTTGTGGACTACTAGAGGTAATATTGTGCACAGCTTTCATCAGGAAAATATAGGGTATTATGGGTCTTCTAAGCTCTTGCTGGTATGGTTAGCAAAATAAATTGAACAAACACCAAATATAGACAAAGCTTAAAAGATCCATCTTCTACTCTTCAAATTAACTGAAATTAATTTGCGTTGAGTGCTATTATGAGGTTTTCACAACAGTATATTTAGTTGATGAGCAAAGAGTTGCATGTGCAGCTATGTTTCGTGGGCTTAATATGGCGAGCACATTATCAGGATCCTAAAATTTTTATAAATCCGAACATATTGATTTCTTCACTTCCAATTATTCATTAGTACAGATTTCCTGCATTTTTACTATTTTTTATCTCCATTG
Source organism: Raddia guianensis (assembly GCA_036346415.1). Taxonomy (NCBI): domain Eukaryota; kingdom Viridiplantae; phylum Streptophyta; class Magnoliopsida; order Poales; family Poaceae; genus Raddia; species Raddia guianensis. Next base: position 36,836,260 of record CM070534.1, read on the forward strand.
CTCCATTTTTATTTTTGGTAGTTCGATTATTGTTTTTATGCTCTACTAGATGCATGCATGTATCATATTCATATCACCCAGATTAACATAATAGCAGTTAGAGGTGTCTTTTCCATACATTATCTGAGAGTTTTCTATATGCTCATTTCTAGATTATTTACGTGCTACTTTGTTGATGTTCTTGCTGGAGCCAAACATAAAAATGTAAATTATGACATGCCCTGTTTAATAGAGTGTTTTATGTTTACTCTTCTGTGAAAATTATGTGCGTAGTTTGATTATTGCATTATATTTTCTATGCAGCTTATACACTGATATAACCAATCCTATATATGTAATACGATAAAGATAGGGACGGTATACTTTAAGCTTGGCCTTTTATAATTAGGCTAATTTTTCTTTTAGGATGTCTGGTTCCCACAGTTCTGTGTTACTATATTGGGGTGGCTCTGGTTTTGATCCTTTTTTGGGTCTAGGCATGGTTTTGTGGTTATTCTCAGTGACTGTTGCAATCCAAGCTGGATTTGAAAGAAGGCCTTGGACTAGCCAAAAACTTTTCTCATAAATAATTGTTATGCACTCAGATTAAGCCTATTCTACGATTGCCTGTTTTTGCTATGTTTGGCTTGGATTAGGCCTATTACTCTTAACATTTTCAATCCTACTTAATTTAATTCTTGTGATGCTCAGGCTATATAAACAAAGTTACAAGCACATGATTCTTTACTCTTTTTTTTACTCTTATATAAAATGTTCTTCATATTGAAGCTAGCAAGCCACCGTGATGGTTGATATTAGCATGAGCATAAATGATCCAAATTGCAGTGCATTTTACTGATATAGATTGCTATATCATTCTTCTGGTATAGTGAAGCAAGTGGTAAATTTTGCAGCAAGCGTGCAAGTGTTCAGTTTTGCAGCATGAAGCATGTTTAATTTTGCTGCACTGAATATTTCTTTTGATGTGCAATATTAACACAATATGTATGCTACATGCCTAAATTGATAAAAGGGAAGGTGGTTCAAACTTCAAAGGAATATGTCGATTGATTGCTCATTTGTATACATCTCTTTACTGGTATTTGCTGTTCTTCATGACATAGTGTATGGGGATTAACATGCTAATTGTGATGTATGAGTTATCCTGTAACTTAATTATTGAACTGCTAACATGAGGAATTGGATTTTTAGAATTTTGATTTATGATGTTCTTACTCTTGTGATATATGTTGTTCTAAAATTATGTAATCTATTTCAGTATTTATAGAAACTTAGTTCGGCTCTCTGTTAGCTTACTTAGGAATTTTCCTTAGTTTTTTTAATGAGTAAATTGCACTACAAAGTTGTCTCCAAGTTTCACTGAGGTTCAAAACTTTCAAAACCAGATATTGAGGTACACGAAGTTGCGTTTTTGTTTCATTTAGAGCCATAGTGGTATGAAAAGGGTTGTTTTGATGACATGGATGTCCAATCAATATAATATGCTGTCATAAATAATCATACGTCATTCTAATCAACAAAAAGAAGAATTTACTTTAAAAATCTCTACTATCTTAAAGCACCTTATGGCCGTGGTGGTACTGCCAACTTGCAATCCGGGATGTCCATCGTGCGTGCGTGTACCCCAATCCATCCGTTCCTGATATTTCGGATCGAAGTAACTCCCCTGCGCCCCAGCCTCTTCTATCACCGCGCCGCAATCCCCTCTCTCTCTCTCTAACCCTCTCTCTCTCACCGTGCGCCGCCACACCGCCTCACGTGCTCACCCAAGCCAGCCGCCCACCCTTGCGCCGCCCCACTGCGGATCCAGCGCCGCCATTGCAGCCCGCCTCACAGACTTCTCCAAGCACCTCCTCTCGCCTCTTCCTCCTTTCAATCTCCCCACTGACCTCCTCTTCCAGATCTCTCTCTCCTCTCGCGACGATGTGAATAGGCGGGCGGCGCGTCGCCAGTACTTCTTCCTTAACGCCATGAAGCGAGACGCCTGTCCTCTATGCACAAAGGTCGTTACGCCTCTCCCTACTCGCGATGCCTCGGCGCTCATACTGCCTCTCCCGATCGCCACGGGTGATGTATGTGGCGCCTCTCTTCCCAATGGCGGTGTCGCGGTGCCACCCTTCTTCCCCGAGATCGGTCAATGGCGCCTCCCTCGCCTTTCTCTTTCACAGGTGCCGAGTGCTGCCTTTTCCTTATCATTCGCTGCAGTGGTCGGTGAGCCGCCACCCTCTCTTCGTCCAATGGAGGCGCGGTGGCGTCGTCCTTCTTCCCCAAGCTTTCTTACGAGATTCCTAAGCTACATAGCGATGCCATGCCGTAATTTAGCCGATTGCCGGTCTCCGGCAAATGGTGGCGGTGCGACAATAGGAGCTCGGCAACGACAGCATCTCCCAAGTCTAGGCATGATGGACAACGGCAAGGGTGGCCTGCCCTTGGCTTGAGAGCGAGGCGACCATGAGGATGAGAAGCAGAAACAGGAAGGTAATAGGATCGGTTGGAGGGGTCAGTTGAGGGTGGATTTGGTTGGGTTTGAGAGCAATTTCATTGTAGAATCACATATTTGGGGGATTTTGGATTTGTGGGGTCAGTTGACGGTGGATGTACTTGGATTTGAGAGCTATTTAGTTGTAGAATCACGTATTTAGGGGATTGTGGATTTGTTTTATTTCGGTAGGGGTCGATTGTTTTGCCTTTGTATGTATGCTTAGATTGACTTGTGTTATGAACTTGGGGAGTATTTTTTTTGTGTATATTTGTTCAAGCAAGACGGTACTTTCAACACAGCAATGCATATGCTTTGTGGAGTCCAGATGCCTCCCTCATTTGGATTTTACTGCACATGCATGCTTTATGCAAACCATTGCTTTGATTTCAGACACCCGTATTTGAATTTGACTGAACATGCTTGTAAGTGAATTCTGCTTCTTATCAAGTATGTAATGGTTTCAATACTGCATATTTTAATGTAAGTCCAGATCGTATCAAGTATAACATAGCCATGCTGCATATTTATAAACTTCATGCAGGATGAGGGCAATATAAAGCCCCAATGGTAACTACATAATATTTCTTGCATCCACCTTACATTCATGGAGCTGCCACTAGGTATGTACTTGGTTTTACTGCATTTACAAACTTAGGGTATGAGCTGAAATTATGAAAGGTCCACCAATGTTGTAGCCTAGAGGTCCACAACTACTGAAGTGAATAAAGCTTTGAAGGTTAGTTATATCTCAACACCACAATATTGATTGCATTTATGAATTTCACAGTATATATTGAGGTTTTTTTGTGAATTTGATTAGTGAAACTCATCGAATTTTAAGTGAAGAAAGCTTAGGTATTTGTGGTTAGAGGGGGTAAGAGTTTAAAAAAGATAATGGCATGGACCTCTAAGTGATGATTAGGATAATGAGAAGATCTGAAAACTTGTTATTTTACTGCAATACAGTAGGGCAACAGTAAGTGATATGTCTCCCTTTCTGTTTGGCTTTATTTAATCAATACTTTTTGTGGTGTTGACAATTGTAATGCTTTAAAAACCTTTTAGCAAACTGTTGTGTGGCCCAACAAGAGCGACGTTGGAAATGTTATGTTTTGGATACCACAGATTCATGTGTGCTTATTTTCCTGCATCCATCAGATAGTGCCTTTGCTGTTGTATTTTTAGAAATAGGATCTCAAAAGGATTTTTTATGCCTTGGAAAAAAAAGGTGTCTTCTTCTCTATTGGTTCCAATAGATGTGAATTATCATGTGTATCATTGCTTTGGATAAAAGTTTCTTTTTTAAAAAAAAATCAATGTGATGTTATTGTCATGGTCATCATTTATTAGACTGTTTCTACTTCTACATGCATTATTTTTTTGTTATTCTTATGAATCATGTTTGCCTTGAGTTCCAAACTGTATATATATCTTAGGGTGGTGGTTGTAAGTGGTGAAGCTGTATGCTTGGTCATGCATTCCCCAAACAAAAGGAATCAAGACATATATGATCAAGCTAGCTACGACTATGAATATATTGCCATTTAAAAAATCAATGTTCTGTACATGTTGGAAATTAAAAAATTCAATGTATTAGTAGTCATACTATTTTAGAAAATAGTGCTTAATTTACTATTTCTCATGTTTGAAAGTTGGGTGGATGCACTAGGAGATTTTTTATTATTACAAAATTGCTTGGATAAGGCCACTTTTCATTGCTGCTGCTAACACTCAAAGTTTAGCAATCAGCTACAGAAACCTAGCATGACATGATGAAAATCAATTTGAAGGTAGGACGAAGTTAAAGAGTGTGATAACATGATATGACTTCTCCGTAATCAGATCGAAAGAATACTGAATATTCCTTGTTTTATGTAAGTAGTTAGTATTGTAATTTACCACAACAATACTGAATATTCCTTGTTTTATGAGTTTTGTACTTAACATATTACGAGAAGAAGCTCAAACTGACATTGTTGCACAGGTTAGTAGCTCAATCATAATTTTGTATTTATCAATTATTTGTTGGTTTGATTTCACTTATATTCAGGAAAATATATGTATGCATCTTGGGATTATTTCTGATACTGCTCTATAGATAGTATGAATGAAGAATTTCTACATGCTGGTTGGGAGGGACAGTTGCATTGTGGTGATGGTGCAGCTATGGAGGGTTGGCAAATTGAGGGAGAGCCGGAGACCATGGTCGACCTACTAGGAGTGAAGTATGGCACGGTTGATAACGTGCTTCTAATATAAGTACAAGAGGTAGCACAACACAATCATGTATTTAATGCAACGCGAGTCATGGAAGCCAAAGTTTATAATAGGGGAGGATTTCGTTGTGTCGTTCATTTCGATGGAGACATCTTTGTATCTGTCTGGTCATCAGATGTTGCCGATGACATTGAGGATACAAAAGAAAGCTTTGGCATGGTAGACGTATTCAGGCGTATCTATCGTCTACTTTGTTTTGAAGATGCCGATTTGGATTCATACACCTCAAATCCAATTGTGTCACAACTTTCAATTAGGATGTTGAGAAATAAGAGGAAATGTCGTTTTAGTATCTATTATATTCTTTGATTTTTGGATCATGTTTCATTTTGAAGCATAACTGACTATTGATGACTATTAGTAAATCACTTTATTTTTTGGTTCACAATTCATATATTTACAATTCAAATAGGCATGCTTGATGAGACCTTTTTATATGTGATTGATATTCACAGCCACATGCTTACATTTTATGACTATCATGTCATAATGCTTATGTGATTTAGTATTTTTATTTCTTCCGATGGTTCCTAAAGTTTGTCATAGTGTTAAGTGATTTAAAGCATCCCCAGCAGGGGCATCAAATGAGCCTGCGTCGCTACAGTAATTCGATTTTCTTCCGTCCAGTGCGTTGCTTCTTCCTTGGCCTGCTACTTCCCTTCTGCGCAATACAAAAAAATTTTGGAGTACAGGCTGATTTGATGAGCCAGATGGGGATGCTCTTAGTATTTTTATTTTTTTAGTTGGTTCCTAAATTTGGTTACTGTGGTGGTTGGTCACCAATAATTTTTATGTCAAATAATGTTTCAACCTAAACGATCCAAATTACAACGTGTCACGTGCTACACTCTCGATCTTTCCTGCATATCACTTTTCATTCTTATATTTTTGTCTACGAATTATGTTTTCTTTTCATCCCTTTATGGTCCGTGGCAAAGCACGGGTATTTTACTAGTATAAATAAATGTCTTTTAAAAATTATCTGAAAACATAAAAACAAAAATATGTAAATAACCTTTGAAAAGTAGTGAAATATTATTAGCAAATCTTAAAATTCCTAATAAGCTATAAAAAAATATAAAATTCATTTAAAAACTTATAAAATCCATAAAAATATCTAAAACGTTTTTTATGACATCAATGGTTATTAAATACAATATGTGGGTGCAAATGAAACATCAAATTTAAATTTACAAACCAATTTAAAAGGCCCTTTATCTATAAAAATGTAAAAGGTATATTTTAAAAACAAAATCAACTAAATTAATATAAAAAGTATAAGAATTATAAAACTCATTAAAAATATATAAGATCTAAAGAAACATATCAAAACGTTAAAAATTTCTAAGTTTTATAACTTTAATTATAAAAATGATATTATAATTATAAAACTCATTTAAAACTTTAAAAACATTTTAGAATTTTTAAGGATTGTATAAATTTCTCAAATGATTTTTATTTTATGTTATAACATATCAATAATTTTAAGATTTGCTTATATTATTATAATACTACTTTTCAAAGTTTATTTACATGTTTTATTTTATTTATGTATTTATGTTTTTAGATAATTTTTCTAAAAAATATTTATTTATATTTTTAATTTAAATTCATGTTTTTGTTGATTAGTATGACAAATGGTCATTTATGACCATATATTATGTTGAGTAGACATCTATGTCATCAAAACCACCTTTATATACCACTTTGAACCTAAATGAAATGAAAACACAACTTGGTGTACTCAAATATCTGGTTTCTAAAGTTTTGGGCCTAAGTAAAACTTCGAGACAACTTTAAGGACCTACGATGCAATTTACTCTTTTTTAATTCATTTGTTTTCATTCACAATTTTGGTTAGCATCTACCAAAACAAAAAAAAAAATGGTACTTAATCTTAGAGCAACGCACCTATACTTTCCTAATAGTTTATTAAAGTCTATAGCTGGTCTAAACTCTACTCTTTCAGTAGAAGATAGGAATAGTTAAGTCTATACTGCTCCAAAGTCCAGACTGTACATGTGTTTTATGCTTGCCATTATTTTATTATTACTACAGTGTTATGAGGGTTATCATTTGTATCTTCCTGACAGGATAATGTTATTTCTACTCCACTATTAACGTGAACAATTCTTCCTGGAATCACAAGAAGTATAATTGAAATTGCTCGAAACCTTGGATTTCAGGTAACTTAAAAAGGGGACATTCATGTATTGCTCATGCTGCCTTTTGAGTAATATACGAGATACAAACATATCTTTTCCCTAACATACTATGTATACCTTTTCTTTTGTCAGGTTGAAGAGCGCCTTATTACAATAGACGAATTACTTGATGCTGATGAAGTCTCCTGTACTGGAACTGCCGTTGTGTTATCACCTGTTGGTTGCATTGTGTACCATGGAAGAAGGTAAGCAGCTCAGCCTTTAGGTAGTTATTTTACTACCAGTTATGCAATTTGGATGTTTTTGAAATAAATATGAGTTAGGATGCTAGGACAAGACATGAAGCATTAAGTTCTAAAAGCTTATAATACTCGGCATTTCAGACATGTTACCTGTTAATGGGCTAAGTGCATAATACGGCATTCCATGGCCTCTATGAATGTATTAGTTTCACTGAATCATTGTTCCACCGTTCTCCAATTGTTCTCCTAATTTTATCATTTGATCTCATTGCCATAAAAAAACGTGTGAATGCCAGCCTAACTGCTTAAGCAATACTGAGTAAAAGGGCTCTTGGATGTCATCAGTTAATTGCTATTCTTTAATGAAAAAACAATAAATTTTCATGGATCCCATGTCAATTGCAGAGTGGAGTATGGGAACCACGTGATTGGAGTTGTGTCTCAGCAACTTTATTCAGCACTTGCAGCTATCCAGAAAGCCGAAAGGCCTTGCAGTTGCAGAGGACAGTATGGGATGGACTGTGCAATTGAATTAGCAGCTTTATCATCTCAATGGTCTTTTACAAGTTCATCGTTCTGTAACAATAATGTAATCCATCACACTTTCTAACCCAGCCCACTGTCCCTAAAGGTCTTGCCTTGTCATAGTGTAGAATAGAACCACTTCTCCTGAAGATACACATCATAGCATATTTAGCATTGAGCTGGGTCTTGAGATAAAGAAACAGCTAGCGCTTCTTCTCATGTTTCTCATTTGGATTGACAACACACCGTCAGTATAAACAAATGTGCCTTGCATGCATTCCAGACTGCGAGTTCATAACTTGGCATCTGTCTCCCTGAAGTCTATTTAGGACATATTGGTACAGTAGGACTAAATCGTTGCAGAACTTTCATTTAGCATACAGTGCCTCTAAAACACAGTTCATCATAGAAGAGTCTCTATATATATAGTGCTCATCTTCCTTCTCAGAGCATCTCCAGCAGGGTCTCTAAAGCACTGTTACAACAGTCTTCAGTCTCTATATAGTATTCGGCAGAGTTTTTATGTCAGTCTCTAAATTTAGAGACTCCCTCTTCCAGTCTCTATTTAGAGACTCTCTATACAATCTCTACATCTTTTTGAAAGTAGATACTTTGTTGGAGAGGATGGAAATATAGGCAGTGAATAGTGATTTCGAGAAGAGGTATAGAGACCGAAATATAGAGATCCTGCTGGTGATGCTCTCATGTAAGCTTCCTTTCCTTGTAAGCTACGTTGTGTTCCTTACTGAAGAAGTCACATTTTTGTTAAGAAATTAATTAAGTGGACAAATCAGTAGTTTCTTGACCTTCAAGCAAGGGAGTTAGAGAGGGAGTTAGAGATGCCTCTTGGAGGCATCCCTTCATTGTCTCTCTCCCTACTCTATATAAAGGGGAGTTTCCCCATTTGTAAAGAGAGTTGAATGTACAATTCATCACAAGAAATAAAGAGTAGTTCCCTCTTTTACATGTCTCTCTCAATCAGTTCTCACACTGAGTTAATAGTGTCTCAACACGTTATCAGCACTGCCTCTATTCTGTGAGACGATGAGGGAGAAGCAACCGTACGCTAGACAGTTTGTTGTTCGTTCTACCTCTGTTCTTCATCAACTGCTACCCTCTACGGTTGTGGTTCCCCCAGTGCCATCCATGTGCATGAAAAGGCAAATTAAGGCAAACTGTAAGTGCACAATCATGGTAATCTTGTTGTTTTTCATTTGCAAATGAAAAAATTAATTACCGTGATAAGTAAAAGTCATGGCAATATCAAAAGCATGGAAGTAGAGGGGGTACGAGTGTCGCACTGGACAATGACGAACAGAACCAGTAAGGTTCCCCCTTATATTATGTCCATGATGGCAAAACACAGCACAAGATTGATCGCAAAAGGTGCGGTAATTCTTGAAGCCATCACTAATCACTTCATCCCAATCCTCTTCGTGTTCAGAGAAGGAGAGGGAAAAGGGGTAGGGTATTAACCTGTTTGGAACAGGGAGATGGCCATGATGCCATCTGAAGTGGTCAATCAAGGCCGTCGTCGGCAGCGATTCCGGCCTCGGGCTGGTGGACGACGGCGCGAGGACCTGCCAGTATTGGCTTCGAATTGGCGGACCAAGGAGGAAACCTCCATCTTCGGTTGCCACGGGGTGGCCGCGGCGGCCCTCGGCGCGCCCGGCCCTGGCTCGGCGGTGGCGCCTCGGTCATGACGAGGCGGAGGGCGACCCAGCGGCACCGGCCATGACGAGGCGAAAGGTCCCGGCGGCGACATACAACGCGGCGACAACGACACCCGGTGCAGCCCTACACCACGCGTCGACGAAGGCTATGGGCGCGGTCGGCCTCGGGTCGGCGACGTCGGCCCCATCCGTCACGGGGTGGCGGCGCCGACGGCCGGCACGGGCTTCAGCGGGCGGAGGCGGCGACCTCGGCCCCATCCGTCACGGGCTGGCGGCACCGGCGGTCGGCACGGCGCGACGGCGAGCCCCGGCCCTAACTGCCACTGTTCGGCGGCCATCGGCACGCCCGGCCACGGGTGGCCACGGCGGCCCCGGCGCGCCCGGCCATGAGTCGGCGACGGCGGCGCCCGCGCGGCCGGCCTCGGCACGGCGACGGAGTCGCCCGGCGCGGGCCATCGGCGACGCGGCGAAGGGCGGGGAGCCGGTCCTCCGGCCGGCGGCGGCGGTAGCCATGGGGGGCTAGGGCGGTTGCAAATAATTGGGCCAAAAAGGGCCATCGAACGGTGCGCAGAGACAGTTCTGATTAGATGGCCCAGATTGAAAGTTCGAACAACCACCACGTCCATAAGATGCTTTATAATAGTAGAGATTTGCAGAATTTTTACATTGCATAATTGATGATTACCTTTTTAGTATGGGCTCTATGGCCGAGCCATAGTGAGAGTAGCTCACCCATAATGTCAAGGTCTACACCATTTTAATTTTGTATTTGCATATTTAGTGATTACCTTTTTAGTATGGGCTCTATGGCCGGGCCATAGTGAGAGTAGCTCACCCATAATTAAAAGTTTACACCATGAATTTAACTTTGCATTTGGTGATTTGCATAACACCATTGAATAAAATGCAAAGAAATATGGGAAATGCTAGAAAATTATGGAACCATTTTGATGGTTATTTTTAGCATTATGAATTTTTGGGATTATTGATGGATTTTCTATTTTCCATCAAAACCTATGAGCTCGGAAATATCCCGAAAATTGAAGGGAAAATTCAGAAAAATACTATCCTTGGATGGGATAATTTTGAGTATGCCCATGTTACACTTATTTCATGTAACTAGAAGGTACGGACAGGTAGTATGCCTGTAGTATGTACATGTAAATATCATATCTCTTTGACGAAATATTTGGCAAATGCCTCCAAATATTTTATTGGGATTATCTTTTTATAATATGATTGCCAATTATTTGATTTTGATTTGTGACTACCTTTTTGGTGCGGAGCCCATTAATAATGGCAGTGATAGAAAATCCATATTAAGGTCTACACCCATCAATGTGATCCCCTTTATCATGATTTTAACATTGATGTCACTCATCTATTTATTGGTGGATATCATGATTGCCAAAAGGTTATTTGGCATAGTGGATATTAAGTTACTTTAATTGGCAATTGGTCCATGGCTGAGGAAAATCCTCAAAATTGTCATGTATGACTATATTTGATAAAGAGATACCTTTTGGTTACACAAAATGACTATAACAGTCACTTATGTTGTCATGAACGACAACTCAATGTCTAAATTGCATATTTGGAGAGGATAAATCTCATCTGAACGTATTCACTATGCACAATAGTTTTTTGGTTAAAAGACTAACTAGATGTTACTGATATTTGTCTTAATTGACAAAGCGTGTATTAGAATATGATAAATATCAAATGGCATATGGAGGATTATGCTCCAATTCTCATTGGATAATTTCGAGACATCATTATTGGCATAAATAATCTCTCGAAGATTTTGATTATGTCCACGTAATGAACAAATATCATCTTGATTTAAATGGAAATCTAACACATTGGATGCTTACTTTTTCATATCTTATTAAATCATGAGATGATCTAAATTGTTCTATTCAATTACTTCTCTGTTGGACAAGAGTCATTTTTGAAAAGATGAATACATTATGCTTATAGCATATATTAAAGAAAAGTAAGATTATTAATCTTGCATGGAATAAAGTAAATTGTATGCCAAAATTTTGGATCATTTACTTTGCCTTTCCTTCAGAGGAATCAGCGTGTCGATGACACTTTATCAAACTCGTGTGCACCAATGTTTTGGAGACAAATAGCAATATATTTTTCAAGATGACACAAGTACGTATAGCCTAAATCATATATTGATCATGCTAGATCAAACTGGCTATAATAGGTTTTACAACATAAAGCCTATGATCCTCTAATATTTATGATATTTTCACGCCATAAATTCATACTCAAGTGAAAGTATGTATACAATTCGAGTTAATTCTTGAGCATATGCTTGTTGTTCATGCTTTTACTCAAAAATTTATTATTGACATGAAGAGGGGAAGGATATTACATAGATTATCAAAAAGGTTTATACCGATAATATGATTAATATCCTATTTGAAAAGCATTGTAGATGATAATAGAAATCTTGGAGGTTTTCCTTTGAAAATGCATATTAAGAAAATAATAGGTCATTTGGGAGATAATTGAATGATTTTGTTTGTATCTAGTTGATACAGATGAATGTCATTTATTATATTGCCTATATCCACGTAGTGGATGATTGATATTATCTTTGACAATATATTAGTCACCGTTATGTGACATAAACGCACATAAATGTTTAACTACATGAAAATAGTTACATGTGCATTATGACTTGTACGTCATATTCATTTATTTGGAACAAATGATTTCCAAAATTATCAAACATGGCCTATATATCAATTTAATATGATCATGGGTGATCATGGCATGGTTCATTAATCACTGTGCATTTGAGGCACATAAGTAATTATCAGATTGTTCAAATTGTTCTACGAATAATATTCCAATGCAGATTAAATTTTGTCATGTTCGATGCATCAGCGTTATTTATGCTTAAAATAAGCATTTAAAAGTTTATACTGATAACTAGTAAGAATACTAGTCATGACCATGTCGCATTAATTGATGACCCAAAGTAATTGATAAAATGGTATGAGTGTTTGGGTCAAATAATGGGCAAAGATGGTAAGTAACTAGGCTAGAAATTTTCTTTCGACTAAATATCCTTTTACAGGTATCTTGTCAAGCATATTATCCCAAAAGGTTAATGGGATAACTCACTGAACGTGAGATAATACAGTTTTTATGTGATTATACTGCATTATGAAAGTCTAGTTCACTGCATATAAAACAGATCCCCTGATTTATTATGAATGCGTGGAGATATACATTTCCCATGTAACATCACCACTACAACATACAAAATTATGGCTATTTGAGAATTTTTGGATATGAAACTCTATTAATCTTATGCCTGCTAACGGGGATTCTGAAAGTATGTTGTTAACAAAGATCGTATCTCGGCATTAGGGGAGAAATGCCCAAAGATTTAAATGCCTTGATAATTTCTCTAAAAGAAAAGGATTAGAGAAATGATCTTTATATTAATCAAGAATTACGCACTCTAGTAAGACTAAACAAATGTTTAGTTTATTCTCTTATTTTGATGTAAACAGAGAACTTGCCAGAAACTTAAAGTTACCATTTACTATGGCGTAAATGGATCGCTAAGAGTGGAATACCCCGGGTTAATAGTATTTCCATCTTTGCGAAATTTGATTTGTTTGTCAATGATCTAAATATACGGGGACGCCTGCGATTTTAGATTTAATGACTTCATCAATATAATACTTCTTAAGAGATGATCATCGTGAAGATGATAATTCCAGCTTGGTAATGCGCGCATATTATAATGCTGGAAGTATGGAACGACCATAAATCTTCATTTTGGGAAATGACGAAATTCTGGTTAATTTTGAAATATCCTTATAAATTAGGATATTGAGAAATATGAGAAAAGATTGTCGACAAATTACCTCCAAAGGTTGCTAAAGTACAGATCTGAAATTCAAAGTTCATGGCATATGACACGTGAAGTGTGCATATCGGGTCTTGAGAAAGCAACTGAGGTTGAACCATATTATAGCTATAAGTCTTAGAATTGATTAAGACTTAATGGGTCATTACACAAATAATGTGGTGATAAAGGCTATGGTTCAAGTGTCTCTTTAAGAGACTATTATTCTCATATGTAAAATGTTCCATTATAAATTAAGTCCGACACATGATATGAAAGTATATGCAGTAAATGGATTTGAAAAATCCTTAGTGATATCCTTGATGGATTCACTGTTTCTTATAAAAGAAACAGAAAATTGCGACATATATATGCATGAGACTCATACAATATAGTTTTCTTTAAAGAATAATAATATCTTCCTAATGTGATAGCATCTTTTTCCGAGAAAGAATGTTTTATGGAAGAATGATACTTTCAAAAGAACAGTATAGTTTTGAAAAGTGATTTTCCAGGAAAGGAAAAATACTTACCAGTCGAAATACACCTCTTATCCATAAAAGTTGGATGATGACCCATCATGACCCGATGGAATAAAATGAGGATTTTGAATTTAGTCATATAAGCACATGTGATGTAGTGTGCGTCTCTTACAAAGAATAAGAGAATGGCTATATCCTCTAATACCTTGGAGGTATTAAGTGAATTGGTTTAATTAGTAAAATTCCCTTAAAAGACTGGTTATACTTTACTCTAAAGTGATACAACCATGTGTTGTAAGTCCTGAAAATCAGGCTATTTTGGTTGGTATTCAATCACTAAGAGAAAGTTATGAAATATCAAAATCTTATAGTTTTGATATGTTATATCTACAAGTTATGTGAGATTTGTTTTGGAGTGAAATATGAAGATGTCATTGGGACATAAAGTTCCTACTATTAATGCTAAGAGCATTAATGCATCAGGCCTGATCGTTAAATCGATATAAATTATCGAGTAAATAATGCAGTTTCCATTTTGAGAGAATGGACTAGCACTAAAATGATCTTCATATATCCTCATAGTACTGAAAGATTTTTAGAAGAATAAAGACATAACTATGGAAAGGATGCACAGGTTTTTGGAAATATGTGTAATCCGAATAATGTCAAATCTCGTATTGGATATATGGTGGTATGACATGAAGTCATGTAAATCGACTTAACAGTCATTTCCACCAAATGGTATTGCATTATATAAGACACCACATGAATAAATATGGCTAGAATAAATGGTTTGCCATATGTGGAGTCATGTAAAATTTAATGCAATTGGTACTATGTTATTATCTACAAAGATAATATATCTTGTATTGTAAAAGTGAAAAGGGTTATACAAAGGCAATATAATAAGATATATTGCTCCGCACACACTCTGGGTGGGTGATGAAGTCATGTGAATTATCTATGAAAGATTTATTCACTTAGTTCTATTTGGAATAAGATGACTTCATATTGCAGAGTTCAGGGGAAGAAAACTTCTGAACTATAACCCATTCAATGATTTTGGAGATCATATATTGTACTTTTTTTCCTTGATAAGTTTTTCCTTTAAAGATTTTCTCATGACAAGGTTTTAACGAGGCAATATCGTAATACAAGTATTCATATGCGGTGCATTCGTTTCTCCATCCATTTTGTCCCAATGGGTTTTTGGAGGAGTTTTAAATGAGGCACGTGCATATAAGTTATTTACTAAAGGAGAGTATATGCAATGTACTCTTTTTCTCCATCCATTTTTCCATAAGGTTTTTGGAAGGAGTTTTAATGAGACATGTGCATTACGAAGTTTAGGCTTCAAGGGGAAGTTTCTAGACTCTTATTTATGATTTTGGGGATCATATATTGCCCTCTTTTCCTTCATAAATTTTCTTGAGAAATTTCTTATATGAAGGTTTTTAATGAGGCAATATAAATACATTGTTTTATACGATGTAAAGTTTCCTTCATCCATTTTTCCCATTGGGTTTTTGGATGAGTTTTTAATAAGATGATATACTAACGAAAAATATACATTGGAAATATAAATGTATATTAGACAATCTTGTTTTCTCTATCTGTTTTTCCCACAGGGTTTTCAGAAGGAGTTTTTAAAGACGCATCTCCACAAGTAATTTGTCTAAGGGGGAGTGTTAAGAAATTAATTAAGTGGACAAATTAGTAGTTGCTTAACCTTCAAACAAGGGAGTTAGAGAGGGAGTTAGAGATGCCTCTTGGAGGCATCCCTTCATTGTCTCTCTCCCTACTCTATATAAAGGGGAGTTTCCCCATTTGTAAAAAGAGTTGATTGTACAATTCATCACAAGAAATAAAGAGCAGTTCCCTCTTTTATATGTCTCTCTCAATCAGTTCTCACACTGAGTTAATAGTGTCTCAACAATTTTAATTTACTTCACAACCGTTCATGACAAGTCTGCCACCTTTCGTTCCTTCGTTCAGAAGCTACGTGGCATACTTGGATAGAATATCATTACTAGGCAGTGCGACCCAATGCTATTTTTTATTCTACTCTAATTAAAATACATATTCATCATTTCCAAAATCCATGTGTACGCTTTCTAAAATGTTTTCTTTCAAACGTACACCACATGACATCATGTCATATTTTTTTCCAATAAATATATGGCAATTGTTACAAAATTATGCCATTTAATATTTCCTATCAATTTTACAAAAATATTGATATTTTTTATTCCATAATTCCCCTCATATCGTCTTCTAACAACAATTATATACGTTTCATACAAGCCTGTATATGAAAGTACGACGGTTGGAGGTGGTTATGATATATGAATATTATATATGCTGGAGAGAAAATAGAGGGGCTGAATGGAGGAGCTGTGAAGCTGTAGGTTTGAAAGAAGAGAGAAGGTGTGTATGTCTTACGTGATATGGAGGGGAAAATGGAGCCAACAGCTCCTCCATATGTCCCATCGAAAGCACTATTAGCGTCCTCTTTATACACTCCTCTATATTTCTTTCACAATTTACACACTCTTTAAAAGATTTCTTCCTTCCAGCAGCTCCTCTATATGTCCCATCAAAAATACTATTTGCATCTCCTCTATATACTACTCCATATTTCTTTTACAATTTACACTAGTTTCTAAAAGATTTCTTGCTTTCAGCAACACCAAAATCTCTATTTTAAGGGGGCCATGCATACAAAGGAAGGCAGGTTCAATCCATTCATCTCTTCTAAGGCAATCCTGAGGATTCAACCCACGACAAACGACTCTGAAGCTTCACAAATCCAGGATAAGCAGCATGCAGAATCATCGAGGGCCACTTGGCCACAAGTGCCTTCTTCCTTTACCATTCACTGAAAGAGAATCAGGTGGCGATTGGCGAGGAGCGTGAACCAGGTAATCGTCATGAAGTCGGGGAACGATACCCCTATACTATTCACATTTCAACCAAATAACGGGGAAAACCCTAAGAGCCTGCTTGGATGGCCTGTTTACAACTCGAAAACAGCCTGGATTCGTGTCTGGATGTTTTTTCGTTGGATTGATAACATGGCTGCTTGGATAGGCCAGTACTGGATCACCATTACACCCGAATTGGGCCGATTCGGCCGGAAAAAAACCAACATCCTTGGGATGACAAAAAAAAACGATGAACATCGGTTTTTTCTCCCAATCTCCCCCGTCGCCTCGACGGCTCGACGCCTCGCTCGGTCGATCCTCTCCAATGGCGCCAGATGTTTAACCCTAGTGGCGGCGCCGGTGCGTGAGGGAGGGAGGGAACGGCGGCAGTAGGCTACAGCGGCTGCGCGAGAAGGGCTATGATTGCAGCGGCGCGGCGTGGGAAGGGCTGCGACGGCGGTGGCGCCGACGCAATAAAATGAGGAGGCTGCGGGGGCGCGGCACGGAAAGGGCTGCGACGGCGGCCCCGATGACTCCATCCATTCCCCCATCTTCGCTGGCTATGCGGGCACGGCCGCCGCGCGACGGTCGACTGCAACGACGTGCTGGGGTGCGGCGGCCGCCGGAGTGTGGGATGGCAGCGTGCGGCGCGGATCTGAAGGGAAGGCGAGCTGCCCATCGACACTGGAGACGGAGTGGCGAGCTGCCCGTCGACACTGGAGACGGGGTGTCGGAGTCTGTGGCGGGCCATGGGCAGCGACAGGTAGTGCTGCACGTAGGAGCACTACTCATCGGCATCGGCGACGTTCACACAGCAGGCCTATCTGTAGTCTGAATCACTCAGACCTACTTTGGTTAATTAGTGCTTACTTTGCTGCATCACCTCTAAATTCTCCATGCCTCTGTCGGTACATCTGAATGAGACCATGATTCAACAATCTTGTGTATGCTGATTGGCATGGTATGAATCTTGTGTATGTTGATTGGCATGGTATGTGCTGAACTGATGAATTAAGCTCCTGATTAAGCATCCATGCAACTTCTGATTCAACAATCCATGCTCCAGTGTCATTCAGATCAGATGAACAACTCCACTAGAGATGATTAATGGTTAATTTACTGGTATATGGACTAATGGACATCCTGATTAATCATCTTGAATTTATAGGTATGATTAATCATCTTGAATTTACAGGTATATGGACTAATGGAGACTTGAAATCTATTCCCAAATAGCTTTTACCAATTTGTAACCATTTACATGTCTATAAAATTACACCTCCCAAGTGGAGAAGAAATATCCCGGTGTATCTTGTGCCCAAGGATTTACAAGTGTACTTTTCTACAAGTGTAAAAAAAATTCTAAGTTGCCTGGGCACAACACTTCCGATTTTGCTACAAAGGTTCAGTAAACACCGGGCAATCAAAAAAGGAAGAAATGAAGATGTCAATCACAGTAATAACAGCAAAATAGCATAATATTATCTTCATTGCAAAAACAAAAAAAAAAACTGCAAGAGTAGCAGATTAATTGCGGCTAAAAAACACTTCTGATTAAACAACACTTCTGCGAGTGCATTCATCACGCTGAATATTCAAGCAGATACTGGAATCCAGAACTTGGGGGCAGATAGATATAGTAGCAAACTGACAATAGACCATGACTGAATAGAAGCATAAGGCAATGGCCCGGGAATATCGAGCTTTAGCCTTTAATTACGGTAATTTCCTGACACATTGCTTCCCATCATGTTGACTCCATAATCATTTGGTTTCACATACGATGAGGCTGGCCCATGCCCATCACTCTTTGGATCTAAAACAAAGGGGAGAGCAATCAAACTAAATATTATATGACGTAGCAAAACAGAATTAGAAGTTACTTTTGTCCAGGGAAAGATCTGCATACCGCTGCTCTTGAAGTGTTCCGGTCTAAGTAGAGCAAAATAAGGCTGTTGCAGCAGTGGCGTCCTTCCATGGGCCAGCACAGTCATGTGGTTGGCTGATTGCTAATCGGAGTCTTCATACAAACCCTCGTCATCAGAAAGATCATCAAAAGACCTGATATCTAGCTGGTAACGCAAGATACCACCAATGCCACCAAAGCCTCTACAAAATTGTGATCCCTCTTGTGATTTGTTAGTGACAAGCTCAAGAGAACAACCAAACTTCCTGTACTCATTTGCAAACCATTCCAAGAGAGAGATTTTTTCCTGAACTTCCAACTCAGCATTAGTTGCTGGATCACGGAAATGGCTCTGATTTTGGCAGTTCGTGCTGGCCCGGCACGGCACGAAGAGTTGATCGGGCCATGCCGGCCCGTTTTGCACGTGTACAATGCACGACGGGCTTGGGCCGGGCGGCCCAATTCCCAGCTGTAGTGGCTGTTGCGGTTCCTCTAGCGGCGGTGACGGGAGGCGGTGGCGCGCCGGCGGAAGCAGCTCTGAGCGGGCGACTCTGGCCCGGCGAGGAAGCTAATGAGCTGCTCGCGAGGTTCCTGGAGGCAAGCGCTGCACCGGCACCCCTGCTCCAGTGCACACTGCCTTGCTGCTGCGCGTTGCCGGAGACGGGACGGCGATAACACGACATGGCCGGGCTTGGCGGCGATGGTGGGGTCCGAGATTCACAGAAGAAAATTTCAAAGATTATATAACTTGTATAGAGTTGGATTTTAATCTATTCTTACATCTTTACACAAGCAACCATGGCGGCATGAGAATCTGAGTTCTGAGATCAAACCGTATCATTCTTCGTTCCACACTCATGTACGCACAGCAATCAACATATGCATGTGCCAATATGCCATGTGCACGCACGCGGCCGCCGGACCATATATGCCGCCACGACGCCACCTTTATCATTTACACTAGCCTATCCGGCTATCCCGTCCAATTGCTTGGCCACGACGATGGAGTTCTTGCAGTGCGTGATGGCGGCCTGGCGCTCGAAACTCCTCCGATGATGTCGAGGAGGGATTAATTTCGGGATTTTTGCTGGCGACCAAAATTAAAACGAAAATTTTGAATTCAAATATTTGAATCAGACTTGTAGCCAGGGGCGGAATTGGGCCCCGGGCAACCCGGGCCGCCGCCCGGGGCGTGGCCCAGCAGTGAAGTAATATTCAGATTTATTTTCTATATGCCCTAGGCCAAATGGACCAATATCCCAGGCCCAAAGGCCCCAAACTAATTGGCCCACAGGCCACAGCCCCACCTCTAAGGCTCTAACCCTAACTCTCTCTTGCTCAGCTCTCTGCCTCTCTCCCCGTCCCCGAGGACCCCGATTCCCCCCACAGCGCCGCCTCCCTCCACCGCGCCGCCTCCGGGCCTCCTCCACCCGCACCGCCGCCGCCTCCCATCCATCCGCCACGCCATCATCAGGCGCAGCATGCACAAGAAGTGGCAGTCACAGGGCACGTGGCACGCCTCGCCACAAAGGCGCAGCCTGTCGCCTTAGCCGCCTGAGCATATGCATTGTGACTTGTGAGATTGTCATTTTGAGATTGTGAGATTGTGATTTCGTGACACACTCATGCATATGCATTGTAATTTTTTGATTTACCTAGATACCTAAACTAGAGGATGAAGAGGGCTAGGACATTAGAATGTTTTTGGACACCGCCAATAACACCGGTCACGCCACAATCAAATTCCAATCCAAATGTCGAAGAAACAGTGGAAACCGGAGCTAGCAATAACCATCAAACTCAAACCTCAATTGAGCCTACCATTGAGACGGAGGGAATTGGAGCAAGCAACACTCCAAGAGCTTCTACCGCTGAGCCGGCTCAGGTATTAGAGCTTAATCATGATGACATAGTTGCTGATCCTGGGCTTAGAAAACCAATTGAGGAGTTTCATATAAACATTAGAGATGCTGTTAGAAGAGAGTATTTGGTAAGGGGGGCATGCCAACCAATTGGTCATAAATATCCAAAAAGGATGATGGGAAATCAACCAAGAAGCTTCCATGACTCATGGTTTAAAAAATATAATTGGTTGGAATATAGTGTTACTAAAGATGCTGCCTACTGTTTTTATTGCTATCTTTTCAAGCAAGCAAGACCCGAGAAGTATGGTATTGAAACTTTCACAAATAAGGGGTTTACTAATTTGAAGAATGCCACACTCTCTTTTGTTGAGCATGTTGGTAAAGTAGATAGCTTGCTTAACTTTTTTGGTCCATGTCATATCTTTCATATCTATTTTCTGATTTTTATTTTTAGGTTTAAGATCTGTAGCTACCATTGATGAAAATATTGACTTGGAAGAAGAAGATGAGACTTAAAAAGGTATTTTGCTTCTTTATCATTTCGATGTAGCAGACTTCCTTTAAATTTGTGTGTTATTTTTCAATTGGACCAATTGAGCTTGCTAATTAGACCAAAATCTTATTATTCATTACTATGAGCATTATTTTATGTTTGATCTAGCAAATAGGCTAGCCTAATAGTTCACCCGGGGCTTAGAGAAATCCTGGTTCCGCCACTGCTTGTAGCCTAGTTGGTAGTGGCTAATGTTACAAGCAAGAGGTGCATGGTTCAAATCCTAGGTTCAACAATTTTTTTTTAAAAAAAAAATCAAATTCTCTATTTTTATTTCGATGAAATTTTAGGAATTTCGGGATTTTCGCTGGCAACCAAAATTCAAATCCCTAATGTCGAGGCCTTCACTGACCTGTCGTCAACAGACACAGGTGCCCTCGTCGGCTCCTCCACACCGCTTCCGCTCCCGCATGGCGCGACCTCTCCCTCTCCGCGTGCGTGGAAGGAAGGGAGAGACAGGACAGAGATGGGAGGAGAGAGAGAAAGATGATAGTAGAAGAGATAGAGGAAGAGAGATGGGAGGGGAAGGAAGTAAGTCACTGCACGTTGGCCTTTCGCCATGTCATGCCACCTACGGTGGTGATGTGGCAGACATGTCATGAAATATCCCCGTAAAACCATTTTTGGACCTGGTATGAAATAAAAATCCAACTTTATGTGTACAAATGCATGGTTATATTAAGCTTATTAATTAAGCAGGCTTGATATATATATAGAGGTGCCACATATGTTATATTAAGCTTATTAATTAAGCAGGCTTGATTAATTAGCTGCGCATATGGACGACCAATGAGAATGCGCCACCTGTCCTGTCTGTGTGCATGAGCTTTAGCTCAACGTTGCATGCATACGTACGCGTTAAAAAGAAAAAGAGAGGAGTCGCAAGAGCAACTGCTCGCTCCACAGAGCACGAGTGCACGGCGCGTTTTGTTGCTCTTCGTACGCAACCGCTCCACAAGCGTGGAGCACGAGCGCGAGTGTGCGTTCCTCGCGTAACCGCTCGGCGTCTGCGTTTTTTTTTAAAAAAAAGGGGATCACCAGCGCTGGCTCGCGAGGCTTCCGGCGAGAGAAGGGCGGGGGAAAAAGGCGTTCGCAGTCCAGATACCATAGATCGGCGAGTGAGTTCGCTGCCAGACGCTCAAGTTCAAGAGATTAGCCCGTTGGTGCAGCGCTGAGGGGCTCCTAGCCAGCGTTAGCAGAGAGGAAGTGAGATAGAATTTGAGTCTCTGTCCGTGGTGTAGGGAGGTAAGAAGGTGAGATCATCTTTTGGAAGCACTTCTTCATCCTTTTCTACATATCCCTCTCTTTCTCCATATATTCATGAATCCTCATATGCTTGATTGGTCCGTCGACGAATCAATAGTGTGTGAGGATAAAATACACATAAAAATGTATATCAAAACATTTTCATGCGCTTGATTAGTCTGTTGACGAATCAAGGTGAGCGTGGGGATCGATGAAAACTTTCAAAATTGCATCATAAAGATAACCTCTCATGCTGCATTTAAGCTCTCTAAAATGGGCTTTTAAAAATAAGTTAGCTCCTGTTGAGTACAGTGAAAGAAATTGTTAGCATTTGATTAACCAAATCTTGCGTTTATAATGCTAGCCAAATAATTTGCATCCGCATGCTGTTCATAGATGAAGCACGGACACATGCATATGCCTGGATAGCGTCAGTGACCGTATTTGGCCAGCGTATATGCATGCACGCACAAAAAGAAGAGATAATATATAACTTCATGTCTCAATCATTGGGAAGATTAGAGGCTAAGATAGTATTAAGGTCTTCAATAAAATGAAATTGCCATGCGTATATAAGCTAGTGGTTAGCACCCAAATGCAAAATTAAAGGAAAATATGCCTGCACTAAACATGTTTAATTTATTTCAACCATGTTTAACAGTTCAAATATGCCGTCATGCACATGACCGCACTAGCAGTTTGCTTGCACATCCTATATAGCAACTAGCTAGTGGTTAATCGGTTGATAAAGAGGATAAAGATTGCGGCTAAAAAAAAGGGAGGCCGAAATTATATCAAACGCACCTAAACGTCTTGCATGTATTGCAGCAGCAGAAATGCATGTATGCATCCAATCAAAGTGGATAGCATTTGATCGACGAAAGTTCATGTTAATCATGTTAAAATTAGGACTGTGCATGCTTATTGAAAATAACTAATCATGGATTAAAACCTTTCGTGCGCTCTTGATTAGTCCGTTGACGAATCAAGGTGAGCGCGAAGGATGAAAGCCCCCAAATGTATAAAGGTCGCCTCTCGCGTGCTTGGTTAGTCCGTTGACAAACTAAGGTGAGCGCGAGGGATAAAAATCCTCAAATGCATAAAAGTCACCTCTCGTGCGCTTGATTAGTCTGTCAACGAATCAAGGTGAGCATGAGAGGCACATGGAAATTGATCATCCTGCAATTGGATTCTCTAAAATGATCCATGCATTTAAAAGATCAATCTTTGCATAAAAAAATAAACACTAAACAAGACTATGCTTAGTGCATAATATATTTATCGTGTGCATGAGGCGATTCACATGTGAACACTCTTATATATGCGCATGGTCAAAATAAGTTGCCATGGACAACGCTACATATAGAGTATACATGTGCATGGCTAAAATAAATTTTGTGCACAACTCCACATATAGAGTATACATACGCAAGGCTAAAAATAAAATTTCATGCATACTTTCATACATAGAGTGTATATGCATGGTAAAAAAATAATAAATAAATTTTTCTGAAGAACAAGTAAAATTGAAACCCTACAAAAAAAAAGGGTGAATCAAATGACCGTATGCATGTGCGTAGGGTAGCATATACAAGCCAGAAATATACACGCATAAAATCAAACCTGCACAATGCAGTGATACAAAATTTACAATTATATTGCCATTGTAAAATTAACGCATAGATCAAATTAGGATGCACTCATAAAAGCATCTAAAAAAATGTTAGCCTTATATGTTGTGCTAATAAAAAATAGCATAAAGCTAAAATTGCGATGCCCCCATAAAAGCATCCCATGCTGACTAGCCATCCATGACGCTAGTAAAACAAAATTGAATTGAAAAGTCTCCGACAAACCATCTGTCATCGAAGCCCCGAAGACACGAAGACCATTTATTTTCTATCTGTCTTTTGTAATTTTCTTTATGTTGCAATTTGATGTATATGTTGGAATTCTTAATTAGGGGTATTCTCCATGTGAGATGTAATTAACAGAATTTATGTAAAAAAGTATGAATTCTGGAAGTTTGGTACTCGCAATCTCTTGAATTTCAATAATAATTTTAAAATAATAAATTTGTATCTAATGACGTGGAGTTGGGATAAATCCCATTAAATTCAAAAACCGCTTTTAAAAAATAAAGTAAAGCACGTTTTCCCTATTGTTCACACATCTAGCCAACGCCGGGCGTGCACGCTGGCTGATCGGACGGACGGCGTTGGTCCGGCGCGCGCGCGTCCGGACGAACGTCCGACGCCTAGCGCTCGTCTTTAAATTAGTATCTGTTGATATACGATCAATCGGAATGAAACCGTGCCACGCGTGCAGCACGGTGGTTAACCGCTAGGAAATATTTTTTGAAAACTGGCAGGAGAGCTCTGCCGAATCTCTATAGAAAGAGATGAAAAAAATACACACGGTACAAACGGGAGAAGGAGGGCATAAAGGGATGTTACATCTTTATTTTCAAATTTTTAAAATAAACTTATCGATCTAATTGCATTTGAAATCTTCAAAAATAATTTGAAATTGCATTTCAAAATTTTTATTTGCAAGTTTTTTTAAAAAACTTTTCATTTTCCTCTTCTTTCTTTTCCTTCACTATTTTCTATTTTCCATTTTTTCTCTTCTTTTCTTTTCCATTTTTTCATTCTATTCATCATTTTTTCTCTCTCCTCCACATGTCACTTGGGGTGCAAATTAACGAGCCGTGCCCGAGCGAGCAAGCCCTTGGCTCGGCTCAGCTTGTTAAGTACCGATTCAAGCTGAGCAAGGGGTTCAAGCTGAAAAACAAGCTCTACTTGGCTCGATGGTAGCGAGCGCTCTTGCGAGCCTGCACCAGTATTTGAGAATTAATATTGGTGAATGATCATTGTCTCAAGGATCATGATCAATTGGTCAATGCCTCAATATTGCCTGGTTATTGTGATTAGTGAATGATGTACATGAAATCTTGAATGTTGACTGATGAATGATGATGGATAGTTGACTAATGAATAATGATGTACAAGCCACGAGCCGAGCCAAGCTCGAGCGAGTCACGAGCCAAGCCCGAGAGAGCCAGTCTCTCTGGCTCGGCTCAGTTTGGATGGTTCCACGAGCTAAAAATGGTGCTCAGCTCATTTTCGTTTCTAAACTAGCCGAGCCCGAGCTGAACCGAGTCGAGCTCGAGCAACTCATGAGCTTCTGCCTCGTTTTCCAGCCCTACCTGACACCCCTCTCCATGTGCCCTCCCCCCTCTTCCTCTCTTCCACCTCCTCTCTCCCTCGACCTCATTCTTCCCACAACCCTCTCTTCCCCTCACTCTCCCTCTCCCTCCTTTGCTCCTCTCTCTCTCTGCTCTCCATCAACGTTGTACCCGTCGAGTTGCTGTTGGAGCTCCATTGCACCATCTCCGCCATGCCACTCATCTTCCTCCTCTCTCTCTCTCTCTCTCTCTCTCTCTCTCTCTCTCTCTCTCTCTCTCTCAGGTTGCCACCACCATCCTAGACGCTGGATCATCCGTCGTCACCGCATCCCCACCGCGGCCAAGCCGTCGGTTGCCACCACCGAGACGCCCAACCGGTCCCTCGACGCCGCCTCTTGGTCCCTACCGCACCAACCCGCCGCCTACCTATCCTCCCCTCTCCCCTCCCTCGCGCCGCTACGCCGAGCCGTCGCTCTGTTTTGCCACCACTGACCCCACTGCCAGTTTGCGCCCCGTCGAGCCACCGCCCCCTCCATCTTGTTTTACTCTCTTTTCCCTCTCCTTTGTCTCTCTCCCTCCTCTATTTTCTCTCTCCTCGGTTGGCCAGATGGGCTGATTTGGCTGACTCATTATAGCCCAGCTAGCTCAAGCACCGTGCAGCCCACAACGCATAATGCATTTTTCCATTTCTCTAAATTTTTTATAATTTACGTGCATGTGTGTTTTTTTTTCGTGTTTATGATTCATTTGATTTCATTATTTAAAATACTTAATTGTGGAGTTTATAAATTCAGCTGATCACAAAATATATTTTCACCTTATATATTTTAAATTTTGTTTCTAGTTTTAAAATATATACTTTAACCAAAATAATCTACTATTGAATATATACCAAATTTTTAGAGTCCCCTAGAGAAGCCACGAGAGGGTCACGACGTTTTAACCACCCTATTTTGCGGTCTTAAAAGCAAATTTCTCCTTCATTCCAATGATCACCTAAAATGTTATTGATGCTGATGCACTACTTAATACTCCCTCCGTTTCGCAATGTTTATACGCTTTGCATACCTAGGAGACATGCACGCTAATCATTCTTTAATGAAATTGCATCGTTCTTAGTCCCGTTAGATAGATCTAGTATTGATCTATCTAATGAGACCAAGAACGAAATACTTGTATAAAAGAATGACTAGCATGCATGTCTTCTAGGTATGTAGAGAGGACAAACATTGCGAAACGAAGGGAGGACTAGAGTTTAGCATACTGTTGCCTTAGTTGTTCTCGCGAAAAATTGTGATCTTTGAACACGGAGTTTCCTCGCAGCCAAGGAGTTCCTCGTCCAAGAAAATCCAACAAAAAGCGATAAAGGTGCTTACCTTCTCCGACGAGTCGGGCACCACCAGCTACCCTGCCGGCAGTATCAGCATGGGCCCGGGGCGACATTAGGTGCAACGGCTCGGCACGACAATTGGCAGGGAGGCGTGAGGTGGCGCCAGCGTGGTCACGACCACCGGCGGCAGCACGCCCGTGCTACTCAGCGTGGCTCGGTGCGGTGACATGAGCGTGAGCCACCGGCGGTGAGAGGGAGGAGACCCGTCTTCCTACTCTCCTTATGTCCCTCCCCTCGTCTTTCTTTCTTTCTTATTTTCTTGCTGCATCGTTCTTTTTTTCTTGTGTTTATGTTGTTTTAGTGCTAGTAGGGTTGGGTCCTTCGATCTACCAGATAGTTGTTGTGGTGTCTTCCCTCAAGCTAGTGGTGGGGATCCTGATCTCACATCGATCGCAGACAATTTGGTAGACCTTTGGTGGCGGTTTTTCCGTCTTAGCAGGGCCAATTTTTTTTTCGAGTCAAAGTTCCTACCGTATAGGGGGTGATGGCTACATGGCGTCAATTGTATCCTCGCAAGGTGACGGCGTGTTCTCCGCTCAACCACTGCGGATCACACCCCTGGTCAGATTTTTAGTCTGCTAGCCAGCTCGATCAAGCTCGATTCGATTTGGCGTCGGGCACAACAAGGAGCGACTTCAGATTTACCCAGTTCGGACCCCTCGCGGGTAATAGTCCTACTCTGCCGAGCCTTAGCTCTTTTCTCGATTGTGGTTGAATAGGAATGTGTTTCTGAGGTGTTTGAATGCACGAATACTAGTGCTCGTATATCTCGTCTCCCGTCCCCTCTCTCTCTCCCCTTTTATACAAGCCGTGAAATGGCGAGAGCCGAGGGGTAGGCGTCTGATGCTCTCGATACTCGACAAGACACGACAAGAGAGGCAAACGTGCCGCCCCCGCCGCAGCAGCGCCGCTCTCGCGTGCCGCAGTGGCCTCGACCAAGACAATCACACCGGTGAGTCTGCGGGTGGGGCCTACTGCTCCCCTCCCGACGCTGGCGGCCTCCTCAAGCAAACCCTCTCTCTGCCGGTCAATTCTTCACACCGCATGGCGGATGTACCGAGACTGCAGGGTCATCAGAAGGTAATCATTTCTTGTTTGTCTATCCGCGTGATGTCTCATTAAATGCGCTTCGTCTTTGCGGCGAGGGAGCCTTCGTCCAAGACTCTTCGCAATGCTCTGCTGCTGGCCCCACTCGACGCGTGGGACTCTTGCTGGTCGCCAGAGGGGCTCGCCCACGCACCCGCTTTGGCGCTTGGGGCCCTCGCTTTGTTCTTGAGAGGGCTCGCGCCGCGCACTGTCTGAGGCGCGGGGCCCTCGCCTCGTCTCCAGAGGGCTCGCCCACGCACCCGCCGCGCGTGGGGCCCTCTCGGCCTCTGAGGAGCAGGCGCGATGGGGCCCTCCCGCCTTCGAGGGGCTCGCCCAGCGCTGGGCCTTGCTCGCCCGCCCGGCCAGACGCGTGGGGCCTCCCCTGCCTTCGAGGGGCTCGCCACGCCACGGGCCTTGCTCGCCCGGCCAGACGCGTGGGGCCCTCTGGCCTTCGAGGGGCTCGCCATGCCACTGGGCCTTGCTCGCCTGCTGACGCGGGGGCCTCTCTCGGCCTTCCCAGCCTCTTTGTACCCAGTATTTATTACACCGACAGAGCCGGGTCCACCATGATACGTGAACCGTCACAGATATACTTTTCGTTTCTTGTGCGGCGGAGATTTAATCGTGGGGGCCCACCACTGCGGCGGTCAGACGCTGATTCTCCACCGCACACGATCTTCCTTGGGAACTACGCTGCCATGGAAACCAAAACGCTACTGGGCAATGATGGCGCTGCCAGCCTGCGTGAATCGGAATCAAACCGTCGCGCTTCGCCCCACGCCTATAAATACTTCTCTCGGTAGCGCCAATCCTTCCGCGACGCTAAGTCTTCAAGCATCCATCGCCTTCTTCGCCGCTACCACGCCTCCTCGCCAATTGCCACTAAGCCTTCGCCACGCCACCGCCAAATTTTCCATGGCTCCCAAGCGCGATAAGGGCCAGCGAGATGCCGCCTGACCTTCTAGAGCTGTTCGCCCGCTTCCATCGTTGATGAGGATCGGTAGCGCGGCTTCAGTCTTCGTGCCGCCGACCGCCGCCCGGTTCAGCGCCGCACCATCATGCCGAGTCCTCGCGCGGGAGATCGTGACCTTCTCTGGCGGTCTTGGCGGGCCTTGTCCGCCAGTACTCGAATTCTTCTTGGGGTGCTCGCCTTCACGGGATCCAGCGGCGACCTTCCCCAACTCGATCATGGCCTGGTCATCTTCGCCCACCTCTGCGAGATGTTCGTGGGGGCGATGCCAAACCTCCCGCTCAAGCGCCGACTCTTCATCACGCACACGGCTCGCGCTCAGCGCGGTTGGGAGTCAAGCTTTGCGCCCGCGACGCCGCCGCTTTATCCTCGCGGTCAAGTCCAAGCGGAAGGATCGGCACCGCGATGGGTCAGACGTGGAGGACTCCGGCGGCTGCGACGATCTTGTTCTTCCCGACGATCCCGCGAGCCCATCGCCGATCGGGGCCCAAATGAGACGATCTAGCGAGTACGGAGGCGATGGCGGCGCGCATTGCCGAGCTCCGCCGCCGGGGGCTCACCGGAACCCACGTGGTGGCGGACTTTTTGCGGCGCCGTCTTTGCCGCTTCGCTTGAGGGCGCGCCCGACGGGCGTACTATGGCGACGACGACGGGACCCGCACTGCTCTTGGAGGTGAATACTCTCGCGTTCTTTTGGATTTCGTACCTTCTTTCTTTCCATTTTTGGCTAATAGCCAACTCGCTGCTTCTTCTTTGGGTGTTCACCGATGGGAACGCGTCTTGGGCGACGTGCTTCGGATCGGGTGGGCGGGCTTCGACCACGCCGACCGGCGACATCGCCGCCGACGGCATCGGCCCCTCGCGATTGGGATCCACGGGCGCAAACCTTACTTGCAGGCGCCGCCCCATGGAGGTCTCGGTCCTGCGGTCCAAGTGGCCCGGGACCACTGCGAGATCCATGAGCCGCCTCGGCGACCGCCCAAGCTTCGCTGGCGCTGCTGCTCGCCGTGGCGGCCGACTCGCCAGCGCTCTCGGGAAGCGCCGCCTCATCCTCGCCGTCGGCGACGACGACGAGATGGAGGGCGAGCGAAGAGCGCGCGCTTCAAGCCCCCGAAGCTTCGCCGCCACCGCCCGGCCCCATCCAATGGGGGCTCGCTGCTACCGCCGCCGCTCGCCACCGGGCAAGCGCGCGACTCTTCGAACTGGCGCCGCTGCGCGCTTCTTCCGCTCTTCTACGCCGACGCTCCTGCGCGGCGCTTCTTCTGGCGCGCTTCTGCACCGGCACCGCTTCGCGCCAGCGGCGCGCTGTTCGGCAGCGGTGACGCGACGCGCCACCACCGCCGCAAACAAGCGACTTGAGCTCCCCTTCAGCTTTTCGCCTTGGCGCACCGCTTCAGTTGGCTTTCCTGCGCTTACGCGCCGCCGATTAGGGTTAGCGTGCTACGCTTTTGCATACCGAACCCCGATTGTCCCTCTTGAAACAGGCGGACGCGGGGCATCGAGCTCCGCTCCACGCGACTTCGCCACTTTCACCGCCGCCCTTCGACGGAGGTCGCTTCAGCGGCACGAGAGTTCGCCGGCGCCGCGGCGGAGAACCTTCAGCCACCTCGTCGTGGCGCCGCCGCCATCTCGGCCGTGACGCCCGACGTGGGGCGTTCCTTTGGCGCCAGCACCTCTCCCGCGCTGGCGACGCGTAGAAGCCCTTGCCTTGGCCGAGCGATCTGCCGGCGAAGCCGCGGGCCTTTGGCCAAGAAACCGCCGCGAAGGCGATGACCAGCGAGGTCATGCGGCGGCAAACAAGCGCCGCCTCGCCGCCAAGCGATCGAAGACTTCCGCCGAGCACTTCGAAGCGCCTCGAACCCTCGCCGACATGTGCGCGCACCGCCATCATGCGCTTCCGAACACCTGCATCCACTGGTGTTTTTGCATCCTCATTGGAGGAGACGGCCGCGCGAAGACGCTGGCGCGCCAGGACGAGCCGCCGAAGCCTTGCGCGTCCTTCCGGCGGCGCTGCGGACGCGGGCGATCGAAGACGATCGCCAAGGCGCTCTCGAAGCAGCGCGGTTCATCTTGGGCAACTGTCTTGCTCGAGACGCCACGTTTGATCTCGACGCCGCCACCGGGGAGCCTTCGCGCCAGCTGGATCGGTTTGAGCAGGCGCGGGTTGACACCGCCGCCGACCGCGTGTCCATGATGGGGGGCGCCGCTCCAGCGGCAGACGAAGACGAGGAGGAGTAGCGTGACTCCCCCGCCTTTTTTGCCTTGTAAATATTGTCTATCAATGCAAACAAACTTTTACTCTTTTGTTGTGAGTCTCACTTGAACTTCGCACAACTTTAACTTGCGGAATTGAATTGGGGCACCTGGCCGCCAAAGGCTTTAGACTGAACGTTCTGCCGCAAGTGAGCGATGTTTCCTTAGGCATCTAGTTACTTCAACCCTTATGGCCTCTCGCAACCCGACTTAAACATTACGTGGCGAGTGCTTAGCTTCCGGAAGTGGTCTAGTCGCTGGTGCCGCCGTTGGCGCATTGCCTAGACCGAGCCGACACACCGGGCTAGAGCCCGCCTTCCGTCCGCCGCCTCGCAACAGAAGTTATAAGCGTTTGCCTTTGCAACTAAGGGCCATCACCATAAGTACTTTCGCTACCAACTTTCGGCGAGAATGTTTTCTAACAGACCTTTCTAAGGCTAAGCCACCGATCGCCAAAAAGCTTTAGACGAGCTTTACTTGAAAGTGAGCGCTTTTTCTCGGACATCCGTTACTTCAACCCTTATGGCCTCTTTGCGAACCGACCCTAGACATCGCGGGCGAGAACTTAGCTTCCGAAGTGGTCTAGTCGCTTTGCTCCGTCATGGATCGCCGCTCCGCTTATCGCCTCTGAAGAAGGGTCAAGAGCTTGAACCGATGCTAGCGCCCCCCTACCTGGCGCGCCACTGACGGCGTGTTCTCCGCTCAACCACCGCGGATCACACCCCTGGTCAGATTTCTAGTCTGCTAGCCAACTCGATCAAGCTCGATTCGATTCGAGCGTCGGGCACAACAAGGAGCGACTCACAGATTTACCTGTTTCGGACCTCTCGCGGGTAATAGTCCTACTCTGCCGAGCCTTAGCTCTTTTCTCGATTGTGGTTGAATGGGAATGTGTTTACTGGGTGTTTGAATGCACGAATACTAGTGCTCAGATATCTCGTCTCCGTCCCCTCTCTCTCCTCCCCTTTTATACAAGCCGTGGGGTGGCGGAGAGAGCCGAGGGGGTAAGCGTCTGATGCTCTCAAGATAATCGACAAGACACGACGAAGAGATTTAAACGTGTCACGCTTCACCCACGCCGGCAAGTGCCGCCCTCGCGCTTCCGCCAAGTGGCCTCGACCAAGACATCACACCGGTGAGTCTGCGGGTGGGGCCTACTGCTCCTCCCGACGCAGGCGGCCTCCTCAAGCAAACCCTCTCTCTGCGGTCAATTCTTCAAGCCCATAAAGGATGTACCGCCGACCTGCAGGGTCAATGTAGCGTAATCATTTCTTCACTGCCTATCCGCGTGATGTCTCATTAAATGCGCTTGTCCTTTCAGAAGAGGGAGCCTTCGTCCCAAGACTCCTTCGCAATGCCTCGCCACCTTGGGCCCCACCTCGACGCGTGGGACCTCGCTGGTCTCCAGAGGGGGCTCGCCACGCGCCCGCCCGGCCAGCGGGGCCCTCTTTGTTCTTGAGAGGGCTCGCCACGCACCCTCCGGCGCAGCAGGCCTCGCCTCG
Source organism: Raddia guianensis (assembly GCA_036346415.1). Lineage (NCBI taxonomy): Eukaryota > Viridiplantae > Streptophyta > Magnoliopsida > Poales > Poaceae > Raddia > Raddia guianensis. The sequence continues at coordinate 36,868,870 of CM070534.1, forward strand.
CCTCCAGAGGGCTCGCCCGCGCACCCGCTGGCGCGTGGGGCCCTCTCGGCCTCTGAGGGCTTACCCACGCTGGGCCTTGCTCGCCTTTGACGATGGGCCCCTGCCTTCGAGGGCTCGCCCATGGCTGGGCCTTGCTCGCCCGCTACCGACGCGTGGAGCCCCTTGGCCTTCGAGGGCTCGCCACGCCACTGGGCCTTGCTCGCCCGCTGACGCGTGGGGCCCTCTCGGCCTTCCTGCCTCTTTGTCTTCGCTATTTATTACAATCGACACGCGATAAAAGGTGGTTGTCAATTTGTCTTTGAAGTTGTCTGGTATGTGGCAAAATCTTAAGTTTTCTTCGTTGACTTGAGCATGTTGTTTATGACATATATCTTTGAATTTATTCGTGGAAGCGCTGTTGTCGAGTTATCCAGATGTAGCAATAAAGATTGTTAGACGTAGATACGGTTTATTGGTTTCATCCTTATAGTGGTTTGATTTTTTTTATCTATATGCATCGCTACACTTTGTTATGTTTTCGTTGGTTAACAAAATAGCTGGCTAATGCATAGCTGTGATTCTTGGGGGGAAACAGTAAAGGCCGAAGGAGCACAGTAGTAGCCTGCAGGCTGCAGCAGCGGCACACGGGCTTCTCCGGTTCTCTCTCTTATCCGAGGCCTCCCCTGTTCGTCCTTCCATTCCCTCCCAAAACCTCCTGCCCACGCGAACGCGCTTGTAGCGCGGTGGTTCGTCTCGCTGTGGTCGAGCGGCCGGTCGGGAGTTCGACTCCCAGCCTCACTCCCAGCCTCGCATATAAAATCTAACCCTCGCTGTGTGCCTTCGATGCCATATGTACAGTGTGTGGTTCTTCCCGGGTGTGTGTGTGTGTGCGTGTGTGGGGTGTGAGTGCACACTCAGAACAGATACTACAGCTGTACCCCTGTAAGAGGTTCGGTCCTTCCCGCCGGCTGCCGCCGAGTTTTCCCTATGGAGGCATGGAGAGGTGGTGGCGCATGAGCTCGCACATAGCTGGACCGGCAAGGTCCTTCCTTCCCGCCGGCTGCCGCCGAGTTTTCCCTATGGAGGCATGGAGAATCCAAGGATGGTTTTTCTTATTCATACGGTAATCAAGGGGGATGCTGCAGAGGTGCATGAGCTCGCACATAGCTGGACCGGCAATCTGATCACTAACAAGACCAATGAGGATTTCTGGCTAAACAAAGGTGAACCCTTTTCTTCTTGTGGTTGCCATCTAGTTGTGCTTTTCAATCCGTGGTTCATTGGCTTTACTTCACAATCATGTGCTGAATTTGTAGCTACTGCCTACTAGTGTGCATCTGAGTCGCGGTACACTAGCACTATTAAGAATTCGTACAGATCCTAGTAGAATTAAACAGCGACTCCCCAATCCCGGCGGCGTCGGGGAGAGGACTCGGCGGCCGTCGGGGGCGGTGGGGACTAGGCGCCCATGCGGAGGGAGCAATGGGCAAGCGGCGGGAGGCGGCAATGGTCACGGTGGCATTGCACCAGCACACCGGGAGGGAGATGGGACCGCAATCGATCACTAACAAGACCAATGAGGATTTCGGCTAAACAAAGGTGAACCCTTTTCTTCTTGTGGTTGCCATCTAGTTGTACTTTTCAATCCGTGGTTCATTGGCTTTACTTCACAATCATGTGCTGAATTTGTAGCTACTGCCTACTAGTGCTTTGCCTGTGCATCTGAGTCGCGGTACACTAGCACTATTAAGAATTGCTTTGCCTGTGCATCTGAGTCACGGTACACTAGCACTATTAAGAATTCGTACAGATCCTAGTAGAATTAAACAGCGACTCCCCAATCCCGGCGGCGTCGGGGAGGACTCGGCGGCCGTCGGGGGCGGTGGGGACTAGGGCGCCGACGAGAGAGCAGGCGCCATGGGAGGGGAGCGGTCCATGCCATGGGAGGCGAGGCGATCGGCAGCCACGGTGGCATTGCACCGCACACCATGGGAGGAGACTTCACAATCATGTGCTGAATTTGTAGCTACTGCCTACTAGTGGATGCTCATTGGTCTTATTCATACGGTAATCAAGGGGATGCTTGCAGAGGTGCATGAGCTCGCACATAGTTTGACCGCAATCGATCACTAACAAGACCAATGAGGATTTCGGCTAAACAAAGGTGAACCCTTTTCTTCTTGTGGTTGCCATCTAGTTGTGCTTTTCAATCCGTGGTTCATTGGCTTTACTTCACAATCATGTGCTGAATTTGTAGCTACGCCTACTAGTGTGCATCCGAGTCGCATGTACACTAGCACTATTAAGAATTCGTGACAGATCCTAGTAGAATTAAACAATGACTCCCAATCCCGGCGGCGGGAGAGGACTCGGCCGTCGGGCGGTGGGGACTAGGGCGCCATGGGGAGGAGCGATCGGCCACGGCGGAGGCGAGCGATGGTCACCGGTGGCATTGCACCGAGCACACCATGGGAGGGAGATGGGACCGCAATCGATCACTAACAAGACCAATGAGGATTTCGGCTAAACAAAGGTGAACCCTTTTCTTCTTGTGGTTGCCATCTAGTTGTACTTTTCAATCCGTGGTTCATTGGCTTTACTTCACAATCATGTGCTGAATTTGTAGCTACTGCCTACTAGTGCTTTGCCTGTGCATCTGAGTCGCGGTACACTAGCACTATTAAGAATTGCTTTGCCTGTGCATCTGAGTCACGGTACACTAGCACTATTAAGAATTCGTACAGATCCTAGTAGAATTAAACAGCGACTCCCCAATCCCGGCGGCTCGGGAGGACTCAGGCGGCCGTCGAGGCGGTGGGGACTAGGGCGCCGAGGAGGAGCAGCGCCGGGGAGGGGAGCAGCGATCGGCCCGGCGGGAGGCGAGCAATGGCCACGGTGGCATTGCACCAGGCACACCGCGGGAGGGGAGACTTCACAATCATGTGCTGAATTTGTAGCTACTGCCTACTAGTGTGCATCTGAGTCGCGGTACACTAGCACTATTAAGAATTCGTACAGATCCTAGTAGAATTAAACAGCGACTCCCCAATCCCGGCGGCGTCGGGGAGGACTCGGCGGCCGTCGGGGGCGGTGGGGACTAGGGCGCCATGGGGAGGGGAGCAATGATCGGCCAGCGGAGGCGAGCAATCGGCACGGTGGCATTGCACCGTGCACACCATGGGAGGAGATGGGACCGCAATCGATCACTAACAAGACCAATGAGGATTTCTGGCTAAACAAAGGTGAACCCTTTTCTTCTTGTGGTTGCCATCTAGTTGTGCTTTTCAATCCGTGGTTCATTGGCTTTACTTCACAATCATGTGCTGAATTTGTAGCTACTGCCTACTAGTGCTTTGCCTGTGCATCTGAGTCGCGGTACACTAGCACTATTAAGAATTGCTTTGCCTGTGCATCTGAGTCGCGGTACACTAGCACTATTAAGTATTCGTACAGATCCTAGTAGAATTAAACAGCGACTCCCCAATCCCGGCGGCGTCGGGGAGGACTCGGCGGCCGTCGGGCGGTGGGGACTAGGGCGCCGGAGGAGCAGTGGCGCCATGGCGGGGGGAGCAACACGGCCATGGAGGCGAGGCAATGGCCACGGTGGCATTGCACCAGGCACACCGCGGGAGGGGAGATGGAGAGGTTTGATTATTTTGTAAATAACCCTTTGAAAACTAGACACTCACAGATAGGTGTAAGTGGGGCAAATAATCAAGAGCAGCTCAACTTTGGGCAAATAATCAAGGGCAGTTCAACTTTAGGGCAAATAATCAATTTTGCCGACCCAAAAAGTGTTTCTGGGCTACATACTAAGTTTCAGTCTAACACCATTTGTTTAAGTATAACGCTTGGCTTATTGCATTTAATAATTTTGATATATGAAGGTGGTATAAGGTTGCTATTCTTGCTGTTTTTTCGGTTTTTATTAACTGTAGAGTTAAGAACTTGAACAAGTTCCGGAATGAAGAGGGGGATTGCCCAACGTTGGTCTGCACTGATCTGGCAGCTAGAGGCCTGGACTTGGATGTTGACCATGTCATCATGTTTGAGTTCCCATCAAACTCTGTATGCGTTAACTACATTTTCTCTTACTGTCTGTTCTGCATTAGTTCTCACCCCAGGGTTGTTGATGTGCATCATATGTTATAAAATTATCCATTTTAGATTGACTACCTCCACAGAACTGGAAGAACAGCACGAATGGGAGCCAAAGGTATACTCACGTGTTAAATGTAACTGAACTCATGCACACACTTCCAGTATTAGTATGTTACCTTGCTTCTCAGGTTTCATTGCGTTTTATATACTATGATTTTATCGTCTCTTCTAACTCTTGAAGTTAAGGCAATCCATTAAATAAATGCGCTGTTTTTCCGGTAAAAGTTTTCATTCTGCTTTGCTTTTGAAATTTCTTCAAATGGTTATTGCACATTACATGCAGTAATGATCTAATGGATTACCCATCTGAATGAGAATAGTTGGACTGTGATTTGCAAATTTAGAAAAAGAGATAGATGATTGCACATAATATGCAGTAATGGCTTGTAAATACTATCGTATTTTGAACTGAATATTGTGCTGTAAAATGGTGGTATATATATCTTTGGAGGTGAGGTGATGAGAGATGATTAAAGAAAGACATGTCAACTTTTCCATGCGAGTGATCTGCGGACAGTAATATTTAACCAGGTGGCGCCTGGGTAAGAAGGAAGCAATTTTTTGCATACTTTTCTTTTGATTTTTTTTTTTTGAACAAAAGGCAGGAGAACTGCCATCTATTGATCAAAGAGCAGAAAAGTGAGTACAACTTTTGGGGGGGACAAACCCCTCCCCCCTAGGGTTAGCCCAACTTAATTAATTACAGATGTTAGCGCCTGCGTCTTTCCAGAGGCGCAGGTCGTCGAACAGGATCTGGAGGAGGACTGAACGGGGACGTTCCGCTTGACGAAAAATCCGGTTATTTCGCTCAATCCAAATGCACCAAATTGTTCCAGAAACCACGGATAGGGTGATTTTGGGAGGTCTGGCGTGCAGAATATCTTCCGTCCACCAACGAGGGAGGCAGGACGACTGGAGCCAGTTAACCGGTTGTAGGAGAGGTTTGTTCATCTGAAAGGCAATGCGGCTCCAGATGAAACGACTGAAGTCGCATTCCAAGAAGAGGTGTTCCGGAGTCTCGAGGTTACGCCTGCATAACGGGCAAAAATACTCGTTCGGGATCTATCGGCGCATTAAGGCGTCCGCGGTGAGGACGCGTCAGTGCAGAAGCTGCCACAGAAAGTATTTACACTTGGAGGGTGCCGAGTGCCTCCAAACTTGCTGCAGAAGTGAGGTACAACGGCCAATGAATTGCAGCTTATAGGCAGAATTCACGGAGAATTCACCATTTGAGCTGAACCGCCAAGTGAAGAGGTCGTCCCCTGCGTAGGAAGCACATAGTGCGCTAACTTAAGAAGCAGTGGCAACAGCTTAGGGATCATCTGCGAACTTATTCTATGGCGAAGATCGAGGAGCCATGTTGAACCTTCCAAGGCATCCTGCACCGACCTGGCTTTCTTGATGGTAGCAGCGAACAGATGTGGAGCAAGTTCCTTCGGGGCCTGACCATCGAGCCATCTGTCGTCCCAAAAAGAGGTGAGGGCTCCGTTACGCATGCTGAGGTTGGAGCCCACCCACAAGAGCTCCAGGTCAGGCCTAGAATTTTCCGGATTCCCAGCCCAAGAAGTGGTTGGGTGGGTTCTGATGTTCCAAAGCCACCGTAGACGTAGAGCTCTTGCGAAGCGGTTTAAGTCGAGAACCCCTAGCCCTCCGAGATTGGTGGGTGAGCAAACGACATCCCAGCTGACCCTACACTGCCCGCCTGATACAGAATCGGATCCTTTCCATAGCCAGGCCCGCCTAAGCTGGTCAATATTTTTTAAAACAGAGGACGGCGGTGTGGTGACGGAAAGGAAGTAGGTAGGCATAGCTGTCAGGACAGCCTTCAGCAAAGTTAACCTACCTCCCTTTGACATTAGTGGCCCGCGCCAGCCCGCAAGTCGGCCCGCTATTTTGTCGATTAGCGGCTGGAAGTGAACCCGCCGAAGCCGTTTGAGGGACAAGGGTAGACCCAAATATTTGAGTGGGAAATTGGCGCGGTTGGCTGGCAGATCTTCGAGGATGGTGTCCAAATTAAGGGATTCACATCTGATTGGGGCGACCTGACTTTTGGCAACGTTTGTCCGAAGACCAGAGATGTCACCAAAGACCCGGAGGATGGTTGCCAAGGCATAAATGTCTTCTTTGGCAGGATTAACGAAGATTGTTGCATCGTCCGCAAAAAGCGACATGCGGAGATTGGATTGTATACCTCTGACCGGAGAGAGGACGTTGAATTCCGTGGCTCTGTGGATTAGAGTGAGCAGAGGTTCAATGGCTATGTTGAAAAGCCATTGATGTAGACCCTTGCAGTGGAAGATGGTGTCGGTGAGGTGACCATTAATGAGGACTCGGGAGGAGGAGGTGGCTAGAGAGAGGGAGATCCAGTCTCTCCACCTGGAGCCAAACCCCCTGGCCCGGAGGTTATCCAAGAAGTAAGGCCAAGATACGGAGTCGAAGGCCTTCTCGAGGTCTAGCTTGAGAAGCAGGGAGGGTGTACGACTTTTATGCAGTTCCTTGGCCTTGCTTTGAACAAAGAGGAAATTGCTCTGAATATACCTCTTCTTGATGAAGGCTGTTTGACAAGGTGAGATGAGGTCATCCATGAAAGGAGCAAGGCGCATGGATAAGATTTTGGTGAAGAGCTTCCCCAGACTATGAATGAGGCTGATTGGTCTGAAATCCGAAGCGGACAAGGGATCATCCTTTTTGGGCAGAAGGACGATGTGGGCGTTGTTAAGTGATTCGAACCCGGGGCCATCCAGGTCGAAGATGCTCTAAAGCGCCAGCTGGAGATCCTGTGAGATGATGTCCCAGCAAGATTTGTAGAAGTCCCAGGTGAAGCCATCTGGTCTAGGGGCCTTTTCACTTGGGAGACCCTGGACAACCTGGTGGAGTTCCTCCATGAAGAGCGGGGCCTCGAGGGAGGTGAGATCCACGGAAGGCAGATTTAAGAAATTCCAGTTTAAGGATGTTGCGGGAGTTGGCAGTGGTGCAGCCACCTCACCAAAAATGCTGTTGAAGTGATGATGGAGGGCCTGTGCCTTGTCGACGAGCTCGGTGCTAGTGGAAGAGTTGGTCTGCAAGGAGTGGATGTGGTTTTTTCTTCGACGACCGTTGGCTCGGAGATGGAAGTATTTGGTGTTGGCGTCCCCAAGCCTAAGCCAGTTTAGACGAGAACGTTGCTTCCACTTAATCTTCTCAATGATGCTGAGCCCAGTCACTTTAAGCTTGAGAACCCGGCGCAACTTGAGTTCTATAGGGCTCAAAGGTCGTGCCTCCATGGCACAATCTAGCAAGCGAATGACCTCAGAGGCAATGTCGAGCTGGAGTTTGGTCTGCCCGATGAGAGTACGGTTCCAGTGTTTGAGAGCTTTAGCAGTACGGATCAACTTGAATTTGAACCGTAGCAGGGGGTGAGAAAGCATAGCTGGGGAGGTCTCGCACCAAGCCTGCTGCACCACATCGCGGTAGCCGGTCATTTTGATCCAGAAAGATTCGAAGCGGAAGCGCTGTGGAGTGTTTTCTGATGTGAGGAGAAGCGAGCAGTGGTCGGATGCTGAAGAGGACAGCGGTTGGAGGGAGCATGAGGGAAAGAGAAGCTCCCAAGTTGAGTTCGAGAATGCCCGGTCTAACCGGACTAGAGTTGGAGTAGCTTGTTCGTTGCTCCAGGTGAAACGGCGGCCTGAGAGGTAGATTTCTTTCAGAAAGGTGGAGTCGAGCGTCGCCCAGAATCTATCCATGAGCGTTCTGTTGAGATTGAGGTTGTTTTTGTCCGAAGCCTTGTAAATCAAGTTGAAGTCGCCGAGGACTAGCCAAGGGCTAGAGAAGTGGTTGGCGATGAAAGTCAGCTCCTGAAGGAAGGCCTCCTTGTCATGGGGTATGGAGGGGCCATACACGTTGGTGATGATCCAACCAGCTTGATCGGGGCCAGAGGATACTCGTGACGAGATTGAGTGTTGGAGTATAAGGGGATCCGAGAGCTGGACGAGGGCAGAATCCCAAAAGAGGGGTAGGCCCCCTCTGGTTCCGGTTGCTGGAAGTTGGAGATGATTTTGCAGCCGGGAGCCTGTGACCTCTGGTTCATGGGGTATGGAGGGGCCATACACGCTGGTGATGATCCAACCAGCTTGATCGGGGCCAGAGGATACTCGTGACGAGATTGAGTGTTGGAGTATAAGGGGATCCGAGAGCTGGACGAGGGCAGAATCCCAAAAGAGGGGTAGGCCCCCTCTGGTTCCGGTTGCTGGAAGTTGGAGATGATTTTGCAGCCGGGAGCCTGTGACCTCCAAGAGCACACTGCTGGTTGGGTCGGATAGCTTTGATTCTTGTAGCGTGAGAATGGACGGATTGTAGGTGTAGACGATATAGGCAACCACGGCCCTTTTGGCAGCTGAGTTCAATCCACGAATGTTCCAACTAATGATCTTCATGGGGTACGCAGAAACAGGACACAGGGACCCTAGTAGGGTTGGACTGTAAGGAACCGCACGCAGATGGTTGGAAAGACCTAGGGTTGACCGCACGCAGGCGATAAAAGGCAGTAGGGGGACCACACGCAGGTGGTTTACAAACCCAATGCCCCGACACTACAAAGACTCCACACGCAGGTGGCAGACAAGGACCGAAGTTACCACGCACAGGTGGTTGACACAGGACGACAACTCCACACGCAGGTGGAGAACTGAAAGACGAAAAAACCACACACAGGTGGGAGCTACGATACAATCCCACACGCAGGTGGGAGAAGAACAAACCGGCAGTCATCGGGGAAAACAAGCACCCACACCAGAGAAAACAAGCAGCGACTAAAAGGTGCAAGGAGGACCATCCTCAACCACAGCAGTCCCTACCGCAGATAGGTCAAGCGAGGGCCTAGCGATGCCGCACAAATCAGAAATGGTTGTGAACGTAGCGTCAGACACAGGGGCTAAGGAGAACAAAGCGCGAAGGTGGTCGGCTAGCGAGTCCACCGAAGAAGGGTTAGGGCTGCCTAGCTTGCGAGCTAGGACTCCCTGAGCACGACGAATAGCCGGAACGGAGGAGGAACCGGCCAGAGCAAGGGTGGGACGCACAGCGGCAAGTCTGGAGCTGCGGCGGCGCACCGAGGTGAGTGGCTTAGGGTGTGGGCGCCTAAGCGGAGGGGACGAAATAAGCGGAGCCTCAGGCTGGAGAGTGGCCCTGGAGAGGAACCCCTGAATCGTAGTAGGAGGCGGAGGGGCTAGCAGCCCGGCTTCGAGGGACATCAGATCAAAGCTGACCGCGGACAGGGGTATTGGGGCAAGATGCTCAAGGAAGATGGAGTCCAGAGCGGGGCCTGTCAGCAGAGCGGAGAAGCCCACAACACCTGTGTCTGAGGGCAGAGGGACCAAGGCAGTATTTGTGGCAGAAGCAGTGCGAAGGTCCACAATGGTAAGGCCTGCACAGGCTGGCGCAGTGGCAACACTGGAGAGGCCCCCGGGCTTACCCAGGGCCAGGATCTCGTCGAAACCCAAAGGGTCGGCCGTGGAAGATGGAGCGCACAGAGACGAGCAGCGGGCTGTTCGGCCCACGCGGGGAGCAGAGAGACTCCCGCGCTGTGGAGCAAACCGGAGTGAGTCAACGGGCAGGGGGAGATTTGAAGAGCTCTTCCCCGAGGCGAGCACTGCAACCTTGCCAGCTTTGGGAGCAGGCCTGCCCACCAGGCTCGGTGCGGGGCCCACAGCAGGCGCTGGGCCCACAGCAGGAGCACGGCCTCGCCTGACGGAGGACGCGGAGGCGGCAGCAGGGCCTCGCCCGACGGAGGACGTGGAGGAGGCGTTGGAGGAGTCGCCGGCGGCTGAGGACGGCGGCGAAGGCCCGCCGGGGCGGGCGGCGGCAAGGCCTCGCCCGACGGAAGTTTGAGTGATCTGCTGCTTGTCTGAATAAATCACAATCTCTCTTACGAAAATGGTGAACCGAGAGTATCAAATTTACGATCAAATTTTGTTTTTGGATGTGCCCAACGAAATGAACACAAATCTTTTTTCAGTCCTCGAGCGAATTGGGGAGATAATTCATGTTTTTTACTGGAAACTTCCGAGTGCTATGTTGCTTGTCTGAATAAATCGCACACTTTTCAAATAGGATAAAAATTGGTGAACCGAGAGATCTTTTTTCAGTCCTCAAGTGCATCGGTGAGAGGTTTCGTGTTTATGAATGGAAACTTCCGAGTGCTATGCTGCTTGTCTGAACAAATCACACACTTCTCAAATAGGATAAAAATTGGTGAACTGAGAGAAACAAATGTACGATCATTTTTTTTTGGATTATGTCAAGCGAAATGAACACAAAATCTTTTCGAGTCCTCGAGTGAATTGGAGAGATTTTGGTACAGGTTTCTTTAATAATGTGTATCTAGCAGTCAATAGGAATGGAACACTATTAGGCGGTCCAAATTTGCCATGGATATGGCACTAGGTTGTTCACATCTCCACCCATCTCCAGATTCCACAGTTCAAAAATAAACCCAGCTTCAAATTCGTCTCCGCTTAAGAGTTACGACGTGTCATTGGGCGTACAGATCCTTCTCTGATATCCTGTGAAGCACATTCGTTGACATGTACGGCGACACGCACCCCCGGACCTGCGTTGGCAGTGGAACAAAGATCAAAATGGTAACACAATTATGGTCATGAAACAACATGAACGGTTGCAGTCAACTGAGTTGGGACACGGAAAAAAATTTCATGCTGAATACATGTTTGAATAACAGGGCATTTTTCCATTCGGGAATTTAACTGAATTTCCTGCAAAATCCTATGTGCCAATCAGGCTCTGAACTACGTTCACGAACGCCAACAATACACCAACGGTGATGCTGCTTACTGGAATTTGTAAGTATCTATGCTAAAATTCACACACTGGACCATGAATGAAAAAAAAAAAACAGTCGACCTGTATGCCTGGTTTGCGGCATTTTATCTGAACTATTTAAGGTCAAACAATATTACAGTTCTTGCTTATAGACAAAAATGGCATTCATTCTTTATCAAGTGATTGTTAAACTCAAAAAACTATTGCCACGGTGTACTAATAAACAAACAACTGCCTGGCCAAAATGGTTACATGAAACAGAGATATTGGTATCTCAATGAGCCCCTGCAGCAATAGATCAACACTTTGTAGACGTTGAAGAGGAACAGGAGTGATTACATATAACAAACCCTTATGTACATCGATGTTTCTGATAATACCTGGACAAGTAAATGCTATGTTCATATGACACAGTTTACGCAAACTCAAAAGTTAAAGTTGATAAATTAACTATGTATGTTATTCAACCAAGGGATTGAACGCGCTGCCTCAGACTGCGGCCCCTCGGCCCCCTTCCGCGTGGCTTCCCTCAAGAGAACCAGCAAGTGGACCAGCATAATGCCAATGCAAACGTGACTGCTTTAGTCAACCATGAATATAACTTTTTGATACCATACAAAGAACAAACGTGACTGCTTTATCCAACTAATTGGTCTCTGCACAACTTCATGCTCTATTGATATAAGCATTGGCACAGAAGAATACTGGTAGGGCTCAAGATTTCAACAACCATTAAACTATAAACGACTCCTATTTCAAACAGATTGCTGGTTAGTACGTGGTCACAAGAGCTGGCCATCTTGATCAGGTTCATATTGCCACAAAACTAAATGAGCAAACGAAAGAGCAACACCATGTCTGTGCATGCTTAATAATTTCCCAGAAAGTGACTGATTGGGGTTGATCACTTATGATAATCAGAAAAAAAAAATGCCCATATACATTGTTCCAAACAAAATTGCCTAAACTTACTAGATGTATTTTGATACAGCGAGGAAGCCAATTCTTGTCTTCGGAACACCATTTCACAGATGAAAGAGCTTGTAGGGTGTATAGTGTTTGTAAGAAAAAGGAATGCAAATACAACGGCTGATTTGAATGTAAGCATAACAGGGAATGTCCGAAGCACAGAAGTTGCTGCAACACAAAAGGTCATACGCGTATCAACATTCAACGTTGCAAAGTGGCTGGCGAGATCTCTAATCCCGTACGCGAGCCGAGCGATCCGTCTGGGAGCCGAGCCGGACGTCATGCATCTGGCAAACGTCCTATGGGTCCCTTTCAATTTCAGCCACTGTACTGGGGATGCATGAAAGGGACCCATAGATGATTGATTGCACCTGCAGTGCTGCAACAGTGGTAACCAGGCTACCAGCCCCTTGATGTTTTTACTTGCAGGTCCCTCACGCTGCCCCTGTCTATATATACCCGCGCGTAACTCACCTCAAGAGAACCAGCGTAAGTACTATCCCAGTTGCTGCGGGGAGATGGAATCGCTCAACGTCGACATTGGCGATGTCGTCGTCGACGCGGCGGCGGCGACCTCGGTGCTCCCGCGGGCGCTTGCCATCTTCGGCTTCCTCACCAGCGGCATGGGGGCCGCCACGGCCGTGTACAAGAAGCCGAGCGGTGTGTTCGCTGGCCACGAGCTCGCCTACTACATCGGGCTCGGTGGCGTCTTCGCCGTCAGCGTGGCGGATGTGTGGGCTGCGCTATGGGTCGCTGGCGACGTCAGCGCGCGCCGCCACGCGGGGAAGGTGATCCTGTGCGCCGCATCCATCCCGCTCCTCCTTGCCGTCGGCCTCGGTGGCTACGTTCCCCAGCTCAAGTGATACCGTTGCCGGTGGGCGGCATCGAGCGTGGAAGCTATACGTGTTAACGTTCTTGCTGGCTTTCTGCGTGTTGTCGGTGCCCAACAATAAGCACCATGCATATGCTTAATACTTGACTACTTGAATATATATGCATGGTTTTGATCATGTTTAATTCCAATCACCTGTTTATTATGGTTGCCGAGATGTACAGACGTACAGTAGTAACAGTACTACTTGCTGCTGGGCACGAGTTATCACTTTGCAGGATTGCACTCCAAAACTCCAAATTGAGCAATGCGCCTATATATGCAACGTAGGAGAATTAATTGTTTCTTTGGAAAGGTTGTTGTCTTCAGCGCGCCTCCTTCTCCCAGGGCCACCCAATTGCACTCCCACCGGCCGCCGCAAGCGCGCCTCCTCCTCCCACGCCGCCGCCGCTGCGCCGGTGCCGGGACGGCCCGAATGCCATGCCCTCGCTGCGAGTCCACCAACACCAAGTTCTGCTACTACAACATCTACAATATGGCGCAGCCGCGTGCTGTACTCCTCGCGCGAACTCCTCTTGCTCCGGCGTGAGCTGCTTGGGCGGCGGTGCTACCGCCGGAGGCGGGGGCAAGGAGCCGGCAGCGGCGGCGGAGAGGTTGAGGCGGGCGCAGTCGCCGTAGAGCGCCCTGGCGGCGGCGTCGAGGGCGGTGGAGAAAGTGCCGAGCCAGAGGCGGGGCGCCACGGTTGGGCACGCGGATCTTCGCCGCCCACTTGCCCCACGCCGTCGCTGCCGCGGGACGGCCCGAATGCCAGAGGCGAAGCCAGGGGTTGTCACCGTTGGGCCATGGCCCAACCAATGATAGGCCGGCCCAACACCCCCTCAAATCTCCAGGCTCCAGCCGCCCCTGTCCTTCCCCAACCCCAATTAATCTCCCGTTCAGCCCGTATCTCTCACCCCGATCCATCCAATCCCGCCCCCCGGCCCTCGCTGGCCGTGACCCCGGCCGCCGTGCCGCTGTCGTCCCCAAGCCGTCGCGCCGCCTCAGCCCAGCTAGGGCTAGCACGCTGACGCCTCCCTCTCGGTCCCGACCTCCCTGTCTGTTGCCGTCCGCCACCGCGTCTGCGCCTGCCCCCCTGTCTGCCTCCACCGCCCGGCTAGGGTCAGCGGCGTCGCCTTGGTGGCTTCGGCCTTCGCCGGCTCCGTAGCTCGAAGGCGGAGTCACGACGGCGGCAGCGGCGGCGGCGGAGAGGTTGAGGCGAAGCGATAGCCGCCAGAGAGGCCGGCCGGCGGCGAGATGCGGAGAAGGTGCCAAGCCAGAGGCGGTGTGTGGCAGTGGACGTGGGGCAAGTGGGTGGCGGAGATCCGCGAGCCCAACCACGGCGCCCGTGTGCACCAGCTGACGCAGGAAGGCGGACTGTTAGACATGCCGTTGATCATTTTTTAATTAAACGTCTAGTTTTTATATAAAATGCAAACAGTGTTCAAAATGCATGCAATAAATTTCATAATTCTTATAAAATCAAGGGAAGCCCATTTTAAATACTTTTAAATTTTTAATTTTTTCACTTTTTTAATTTGTTTTACGTGAAACTATGAGAACCCACTTATTAAACTTGGCACGTATACTAGTGAAACTTGTTCGTGTGCTGATGAACCTTTGCCCACGTATTGATTAAGGCGGGCGCTAGATTAAACCTGATGAAACTTGGATGTAACCTGATGAAACTTGATGAAATTTGGATTAACCTAATGAAACTTGGAAGAAACATGTTGAAACTTGATAAAACTTGGATTAAACCTGACAAAACTTGACAATTCGACAAGTTCAATGAGTATGAAATCTAAGTTTCAGTAGGTGAAACCCAAGTTTCATCATGTAAGATTGAAGTTTATATGGTAACATACGTCTTGTTTTGTTCGTAACAATACGAGGAACACATTAGTGCAAACGGTTGGTGGATTAGAGCACCTAGTCAAATTTATGGCCACCAAAAGAAAAATACAAAACAGAATCTTGCAGACGTCAGCTTGCGTCATTGATTTTTTTTCCGCCCCCGCATGCTGATTTTTCCCGCCGCTGTGTACTCGCAAGCATGCGCCGCCTAGGCCTGCCTAGAGGCCCACTTAGCTCGCGCGCGTCCGGACGCGCCGGACGGCCGGCCTAAAGTGTTTTCGAAAAACTTAGGCTTCATTCTTTTATTGCGTTGGCGTATTACTGTAGCAAATTTAAGATCTCACGAAAAACGGTCTGAAGATTATAGAAAAATAATTAAAAAATTGTATTTTAACCTACCCTTACAAATTAACACAACATATATGCTATATAAAAATAACAAAAATTGATACAGTGATACGTAACGGTACGTAATCAGAGGGTGCCAGAAAAAAATTAAAAAAGCCTAAAATTAGTTGAAAACTATGGATAGGTCTTCAACAGGCCTTGTTTGTTTTAGCTTAAATTAAATGAAATGAAATTAAACTAAATAAAAATTTGTTATTTTTATATTAGTCAAATGATGAAATATTTTATATTCATTTTTGTTGGGTTTTAAATAGTTTTTTAAAGCTTGTAAAAATTCATATTTTTTGTACTCTTTAAGACATCTTTTGAAATGTTATAATTTTTTCAGATTAAAATTTTCAGCAACTTTCAGTTTCAAATACAACAAACAATATAAAGATTCACCCAGCAATAGGTAGAACTTAGAATCTTAGATGCAATGTTGTCTCTATGCTTAGACCCACAAGACCCATAAACATAGATGACAATTTAATTTTCTGTGTTTGGAGGTTTTAGATAACTTAAAAGGCCACGTAGTAGTAGTCAAAGGTTGCTTGAGAGTTGAGAGAGCGAGGGCGCGCTGTGCATAGAGAGAGGGTTGCTTGACGTAATTTCCCGCATAATTTGAACGCTCCAACGAAAGTAAACAGAACTTCTTAAAAGCCCATGAAACATGACGCTTTAGAGCGACATTTAGAACCTGTGCGGATTAGCGATTATAAATTATAGTTTGATTAAAAGCTAAAAAGAACACTCTAGCCTTGTAATTTTTCATAAGAAAAGCAGTTTGAAACGGTGTCTATATGCTTAATTACAAGTGAAGTTCTGTAGTTAATCTAGCATAATTCTTTTTCCTATTATAAAAATTCTTTTTAAAGTCACCTTTGGAATGCGAGGCCTTTTTATTCATTTTAAAAATGAACTTGTTCCTATGTAATACCCTTCTCAGTTCATATATTTGCACAGCTCGAGCCATGGAAAATGCTCCGATCCCTTTTATTCAGCCATATTCATTCTCTGTCTTGGTTATCCTTCGGTTATATTTGTGTCCACGTATGGTTGACTAAGCTCATGCATTGATCCCATTGGGACCATGAATTTATCTTGAATTGCAACCTTTTGGCTCAACTTTATTCTAGTTTTGCCGAAGAAGCAACTCCCTTTTTCACCTTGAATTGGTCCAAATAATCTGAACTTCTGAGTTTTCGTAGAGGACTGAACCCAACAACCGAAGGTCTAACTTAAAAGATATTTTGAAGACTCGTAAGGGCCTGTTTACAGAATAAGATCATAAGGGCCTCTATGGAATCCTAACAACGTCATAGCATGCTCAACTATCTCTTAACCTATCTATGCTAGGCTCTAGATTAATTAAGCCAAATCGGCTTAATTATCTGCACATGTTGCCGACCAATGGCCATGCGCCACCTGTCCGTGTGCATGCTGTTTCAGCCGCCTATGAGCTAGAATGTTTTTCTTTAAAAAAAAAAACAGCTTCACAATCGCTTCACGACCGGGAAGCACAAACGCGCGGCGCGTCTGATGGTTCCTCGCATGCAACCGCTCGGTGTCCGCGTCTTTAAAAACATCTCCAGGCGTTGAGTTCAGAGGAGAAAGCAAAAGGTAAAAAAAACGCTGAAGTCTGGAGAGGCCGAAGGCTTGGGGGGAAGAGACGAAAAAAAGCCTGGAGAAGAGAGTTGAAAGGCAGCGGAGACGCGGAGTGCAACGCCGGGGGACTTCTAGCCAGCACTAGCAATGAGCGAGTGAAATAGACTTGAATCTCTGTTAATTTGTGCATGGTGCTTCACTGTAAAAGAGGTAAGAAGGTGAGATCATCGTTCTCATATGCTTCTGCATACTTTCCTACATCATCCCTCTTCCTTGGTTCATGCATAGCATTAATCTTCATGCGCTTGATTGATCTGTTGATGAATCAAGTAGGTGTGACGGTCAAAAGCATTAAAAAATCATAGCATTCATCCTAATGCGCTTGATTGATCCGTCGATGAATCAAGAGGGTGTGACAGTATGGGAAAAAATGATAATACGCCACTTTGAAGAGTGGGATTTATTATTTGCCATCCTCTGGATGTGCTACTTTAAAATGTCGCGTCTATATTACCACTGGTTACTTTACCATTTCGGCCTTGCAACAAGACCTAATTATTTGTTCTATCTATCTTCATTTCTCTCTTCTTTTTCCTTTCCTCTCTCATAGCAACCGAGGTGACACTCTTAGTCATCTACGACCGTCGTTGGCATCCTAGCGCTCTCTATCTCTCCTTCTCCCCTTGGCCTTCCCCCATACAAGTTGTCCTTCTTTTCCATCCTCTCTTTACTCTGCCAATAGCTGTCGTTGTTGCCAAAACCCTAGTCACCGCCGGTGTTCAACTCTCCTCCATTTCTAGCCGCCACCATGCACAACTGCTCTGCTTTAACTATATCCACCCGCTTCGACTTGGATCCGCTTTCTTGATGTTACATTATCATGGTGTTGTTGCCTTTGGTTGGACCCGTACCTTGTCGCTGGTGGTCATGGCCACAAGATTGAAGAGGTTCGAGGAGCTTTCCGGTGGCCATGGTCATGGGATAGGGGAGCTCACCGACAATCATGGCCTAGGAGCTCAGCAGCGACGAGGAAAGAATGATATATGAGGTCAATAAGGAAGAAGGGCAAAGGTCATTTTGCGTGCCTAAAGCCCTGTTCTTTTCAGCTTATCTTATATGACTTATCTACTTATTTGACATATCTACTCATTTAACTTATCTCCTTGAGGTAGTCTCGAGAGTCCGATCCACTTCTTTCAACTTATATTTTAGAGTTTTTAGACAAGTTTTTGAGGTAGAAAAACCGGATTAAAAATATTTTTAAAATTTAAACAAAGATAAATTAAATAAGTCAGATAAGTTGATAAGAACATACCCTAAATAAGGTGAAAAGATATTTTTAAAAAATATATCGAGAATAGCAAAATGATAAATCTCAATATCAAGAGTAGCACATGATCAATTTTATTGACGGCGGACCGATAAAGTGGCCACCAGCACGATCTTCCATCTGAGCGACCTCCCCTACCTAACCTTTCATCCCCTCACAAAGCCTCCTTGGTACCCCTACTTTGTTCTGTTAGTTATAAGTTTTATCTACAGTCCGATTTCTGTGATTTTTATCATTAATAGATGTTTAAGAATTTGTGTTAACTACATGATCAAAATGAGAAGATTGGGATTCATCATAATATATGCTTTACATATCATATGATTGTAATTTTGGCCTTTGTTTTGTTCTAATAAAATAGGTGTGATCGTTGTTTTGTTTTAATACCATGCAAATTAAAAAAAAACTTTTGAACCGAGGAAGCAATATAGAATCCATTGGGAAGATTTGATTGTAGGGGCTTGAATGTTCTACTCCCATTCGTTTGGCCCTTTATTGCTTCTTTATGTAGATAATGTATTGGCTGTTCTTACTTCGTACATTCCCTAAGTGCAGGCAAAGTCAATAACTATAAATCACCTTGGAAGACCTGAGTTTTCACTTTTCACTGCTCCATGGGGATTCGAACTCAGGTGTGGGTTTCACAAACAAAGCATTCTCATCAATATTTTTAGTTGCTACTGTGAATTTATGATCCGAATTCCAATGCTGCAAAAGCATAAGGAAAAAATGTCAGCAGTACCAGTTGAAGGTATACCTGTACGAGTTAACTGCTCTTCTGTTTCATTTTCATCTGAACTGGAATGTCCCAACTTTGGATGCCGGTAGAAGCCCCATAATGTTGTTTCATCTGAATTAAATTTGTGCCTTATTGATTTTTGCGAATCCATTGATGCTATTGATTGTTCCGCAAGTATGGGCCGTGCTCCGGGCAATGAGATGCAGAGGTGGCTTGATAGGGTAGTTTTTCCATTTTGTATGTCGTGGGTTGTGATTAAAATTTGGTCATTTCTATCTTACATTATTTGATCTGTCGATCTAAATCATCAGATGATACGACTCTATGGTGGATCATTGAGTCATCCAAACTTCAGCCTTAAGGGGATCATCCGCTTCCGCATAGATGCATTGCTCAATTTTCAGTTTTCAACCTTACTCTTTCATCCAAAACCTCAAATCTGAGTAAGTTTGTTTTTTGATTAGGCTGAAAATCCGCGATAAATTATAATTTAAAAATTCAGGAGCTCTTTTTGAGAGGCACAAAAAGAATGAAAAACCCCAAAGAAATTACTGCAAAGTGATACTCCATATGGATTGTAAATAATAACAGATTTTTGGTGGTAGTTTTAATCTTCATTTAAGGTGAATGCCATGCCTTAGCCCCAACGTAGTAGCTCGGGTTTTAAATTTTTTGAGCCCATTAGTTATAAAAACAAAATCTCGAGCCCATAATGGGGCCAACTATAGACGGCTCTAAGTCCAACCGAATACAGGAGCAAGATTAGAAAGCGTTCTCTAGTGATTGAAATTTTGCCTTATTTATTTGTCCACTAAAAATGAACTTTTACCGCAATATACATAAGCTTTGAGAAAAGCCAAAAAGGGACGGTTGAAACTGGACGGTTGAGATAAGATTTTGACGAAAACATGATTAAAGAACTTTTGTTAAAGAATTAAAAAAAATTAAGCGAGTGTAAGAGCATCTCCAATGGTTATAGCTGTTTTGCTGGCTATAGTGCTCACATGGACATACACCTTAGCAAAAAAATTAATTGGTGGATCCCACAAATATTAATTAAAGAATGCAATGCATCGGGCAGCACTATTACATGAAAAGGCTGGAAAGCTGTGATTGGCTGAGTATTCCTGCATGCAAAGGCTGCAACGCTTTGATTGGTTGAGCATCCTTGCTTCAGCTATAGCGTCCTGGAGAATTGCGCTGTCGCCCGGCGACACAGGTAGCGCTAGCGTTAAGCAAAATCATTTTCTCTCTCTTCCATCTCAGCAAAACATCCTATGTGGAAAGCTTATAGCTAGCTGACTTAGCCTCATTGGAGATGCTCTAATCTTATCACCTTAAACTTGCCTAGGCTATTAATTGCACCCTTGAAGGGAATGACCGACAAAGAACCCGACTAATTAAGGTATGTTTTGTGTTCCACGGAGCATATTATTAATTACTCCCTCCGTTCCAAATTATAGGTCGTTTGACTTTTTTGACACGTACTTTGACCACTCGTCTTATTCAAAAAATTAGTGAAAATATGAAAAAACTCAAGTCATTATTAAAGTACCATTCATGATGGACTAAATCATAACAAAAATAAATTATAATTATAAATTTTTTTGAATAAGACGAATGGTCAAAGTACGTGTCAAAAAAGTCAAACGACCTATAATTTGGAACGGAGGGAATACATCCCTTGCACGCACGCGCAGTGCTAGGTCGGGCCAGCCCCAAGCCCCTCTGCTCTCCGCTCTCCTCCCAAACGCCATAACGCGAAGCCTTTTCCCTCGCACCGTGGCACATCATTGCCCGCTCGATCACCGGCCGGCGCCCTCTATATAAGCCGCGCGCCTAGCTGGCTCAAAGGCATGTACAATGCTAGAGACAACTGCTGTCTCTAAAGCATTGACATGTCATCTAAAGATGGCTATGTAGAAAGTGCATACAATGGGTTGTCTCTATAATTGTCTGTATAGTTATTTAATAGTTGCATTGAATTTAAAAATTATGGTTATCAAAGAGGCTATAAATTTAAAACAAAAATAAAGAAAAAAAATTATGGTTAATTCCTACTGCCGAACAATCGGAGTAGTTTTCGAAAAACCTGTCAACTAAATATGCCGACAATGTTTAATTTCAATCACCTGATAATTATGGTCGCCAAAATGTGCAGTACGTACTACTGGGCACGGGAGTTAACACTTTTCAGGCTTTGCATTTAGGGGTGGATTCGAGCCGATCTTGAGCGAGCTGAGCGTGCCTAGGCTCGAGCTCGGCTCGAATGTATATCTAGCTCGGTGTAAGGCTCGAACTCGAGATCGGTTTGGTTTGGTTAATCTCGAGATCGGTTTGGTTTGGTTTGAAAATCATTAAATATCTCATTTTTTGTGATTTTACATTGAAAATGTAACTATCTCAAAGATAAATACTAAGACAATAACATGATATGGTTAACATTGAATAATGTTCCTTAATTATAGTTATAAATGAATAAAAGTATAGTGCTAAATAATGACCGGTGAGACCATAGTACCATCAACTATGCCATTTAAAGGTTGGAATTGTCACTTAGTGATAGCTATTTGAGCATTCGAGCTGAAATCGAGCAGTTGGAGCTCAGATCGAGGTCGGCTGGATATTTAATCGAGCTCGATACCCGGCTCGAGATTGGCTCGAATAAAGCTCGAGCTCGATCCGATCTCGAGCAGATTTCAAGTGGCTTGTCGAGCTCGATTTTTTTGTCCAACCCTATTTACAGTCCAAATTGAGATATGCCATTATGCAACGGATTAATTGTTTCTTTAGAAAGGCCGTTGTCTTATTTGTTCTCGCGAAAATCCGCTTGATTTTAAATTAGTATCTTTTTTGTGAAAGATAAATTAGTATCTGTTGATATGATCGAGCTCAGGCCTGGACGGCCCGATCAACCGGAATGAAACTGTGCCACGCGTGCAGCACGGTGGTTAACCGCCGGGAAGTATTTTTTTGAAAACTGGCAAGAGCTCTGCCGAATTTCTATAGAAAAAGATGAAAAAATACACACGGTACAAACTGGAGAAGGACCTGACCATCTCCAACAGCCTCTTTATCCCACCCCATAAAGCACTATTCATACACTCATGAATAGTGTTTTAGAAAATGAGATAGGGAGGCTATTGCGGATGCTCTTGAAAATAAAGGGCTGTTACATCATTATTTTCCAATTTTTTAAACTAAACTTATCAAACTATTTGCATTTGAAATCTTCAAAATAATTCGAAATTGCATTTCAAAATTTTTATTTGCAACCTTTTTTAAAAAAAATCTTTTCGTTTTCCTCTTCTTACTTTTCCTTCCCTCTTTTTTGCTACCTCCGGTCACAAAAAGAAATCGTCGTTGACTTTTGAACTCGCCTTTGACCGTTCGTCTTATTCAAAAAATTAGTTCAAATATGTAAAAATATAAGTCATTTAAAATACATTTAACAATAAACCAAATCATAACAAAATAAATAATATTTATATAACTTTTTTGAATAAGACGAATGGTCAAAGGCGTGTCCAAAAGTCAAAGGCGACTTCTTTTTGTGACCAGAGGGAGTATTTTTCTATTTTCTTTTCTCTTCTTTTCTTTTCCATTTTTTCATTCTTTTCTTTATTTTCTCTCTCTCCTCCATATGTCACTAGGGGTAGAAACGAGTCGTGCCCGAGTGAGCCAGCCCCTGGCTTAGCTTGGCTCGTTAGGTATCGAGTCGAGCTGAGCAAAGGGTTCGAACTAAAAAACATGCTTGACTCAGCTCGGTGGTAGCTCGCAAGCGCTTGTGAGCCCACGCCAGTATTTGAGAATTATGATCATTGTCTCATGGATCATGATCAATGCCTCGTTGCCTGGTTATTGTGATTAGTGAATGATGTACATGAAATCTTGAATGTTGACTAATGAATGATGATGGATAGTTGACTGATGAATAATGATTTACGAGCCACGAGCCGAGCCGAGCTCTAGCGAATCACGAGCCAAGCCCGAGCGAGCCGGTCTCTCTGGCTCGGCTCGGCTCGGCTGGTTGCACGAACTAAAAATGGTGCTCAACTGATGCTCGTTTCTAAACTAGCCGAGCCCGAGCTGAGCTAGAACCGAGTCGAGCTCGAGCAACTCGTGAACTTCTACCTCGTTTTCCAGCCCTACCTGTCACCCCTCTCCGCGTGCCCTCTGTAAGGATCCTAGGCCGAGAGGGGGGTGAATCGGCTCTTCTCTAATTTTACTTCTCTCGATTCGCTTGTTTACTTTGTCAAATTAGGAACCCAAGCTATTGATTGACCTAGAGTCTAGTTGCGGAAGTGATCACAATAATGCACAAGCGACTACTAGGAGGCTCGATGGCACTCACAAGCCAATGGTCAATTCAATATGCGGAAGTAAATATGTGTGGGCGAGGAGATGCAAACCGAAGTTGTTTATCAAGTTCGGTGCTCAACACATGAACACCTACGTCTCCGTTGAGGAAACTTCTCACACAGAGAAGTCGAGACTCTCTCGTCCCTAGTGACGGGGCCAAAATCTGCTTACCTTTGAAACCCGTCTCAGGAACAAAGACTAGTCCTCGAACAAAGATACTAGTGCACACATCACTTAGCTGGATCATCACATACAATAACATAAGAGTTGTATTACAACAAAAGGGTATTGCCAAGTGCATATACCAAACTTGCAATTCAAGATCGACAAAAGTTTATATTACAAAAAAAGAATTGCCCTTAAAGCGGAAGTCGCTATGACATTAGTGATAATCCTAGACTAAGCATGCAACTTCCGGACTGTAGGAGAGCTTAATGCTGGTCTGAGACATCGAAGGCGGGATCGCCTTCCTCATGGCACGCGTAATCCCCTTCATCTGGGTCTTGGTAATCTAAAAGAGTGAGTGTGTGCGAGGTTAGTGCGCAATCAAACCGCACTAGCAAGTTAACACCATCCTTAATGCATAATAGTGATTAAGGCTTTATAGTAGAGGTTTGGTTACTTTGTTTGCAGGAATGCCAGTTTTTGAAATTACATATATAAAAGCCTAAACCTAGCAGGTTTTTGAAAGAACATCTCCAAAAAGATGTCGAGGAAAGAAGATATCAAGTTTCTTAACTCAGAACCCATTCCACCCAAGTGCCACCCTTGCCACCTGCACTTTCCTCTTATGCCACACATGCACGCTTTCACCGCATCCCATCTTCTTTCTCCCACCATCATTCCGGTCGGCAAACCCGTTCGGACCCGTCTTCCTGAGTTTATATGAACTAGTGACCTAATTCCAACTCAATGACTGCCGTATCACGGATGGAATTGGCCACTGGCGCTCACCCCAGGTTGACAGTGTCAGATCCATTCACCTAGTATTACGGAAGGCTAAAACTCCGCCTTTACCTCGTGATATTTTGGCAATTAGTTAGGCCCTTTAAGGCGATGCTCCTCGAGCTCATGTATTTCACATGATCATTGGTCCCATAGACCCGCCAATCCTGCGCTCCGCGATGGCCACGCTGTGGTGTAGGGGACCATTGATCACACACAGTACAATGGCCGACGGTAATCCGCTGTGCCCACGCATGGACACCCCTCCAGACGAGCCCAAACTCCATCTGGGTTCCACCTTCCTCGTGCATGCCTCTTACATAGGCATATCGTGCACATCCTCTGGGTCCACCCTGCCCATCACCCTTCTCTTCCATCATCCCCAACCACATTTCCGCTTCCACACACCCGCACAATACCCATCCACATTTCCGCTTCCACACACCTGCATAATACCCATCCACATTTCCGTATCCACACACCCGCATAATACCCCATCCACAGCAATTCAATCATGCAACACAAAATCCATCATGATCAAGGTATGTAATGTGTCATGTCCACCGGTAAGTTTTGGCTTACCAGTGCGGGATTGGTTACCCGATTAAGTCAGTAGACCTAAGCATGTCTAAGCAGCTTTTACCAAGACTAGAAAGTCTAAATATTTTATATTTTATGTGGACAGTCAATCAATCATGATATCAAGGAATCATGTAAGTTGAAAGCATATTCATCAAGGACAGGGCATGATATTATCATGATTAACAAGTAGGCATTATCAAATCATAGCAAGCATGCACTTTATATTTCAATCAAAATACTTTATCAAAACTGGGTAGGAGAATGAGCTAGGGTGTTAACTCGCCTTGAGGATCAGATGCAAGTACTTGGCTAGCTTCCTGATACTCTTCCTCTAGGACAGGTCCTCTGTTTAAGAGTAATAATCACTAATTACGGGATATTCTACATAAATTATGAATGCGCATTTAGGGCTAGATGTTGGTCGCGAACGAAATACTAAACTAAGGGCCTGGGTTTGATAGGGTCAAAATTACCACAATACCCTTAAGTATAATTCTATATGGAAAAAGTGAAATTATCTATATCTATGTCTTCTTTAATATGTTGAGAGTCTCTTCTACAGGCCAAATCTTGATTTCATAATTTTCCTGGGTGTGAAGTCACTATACTAATTTCTAGAATTTTATGGGAATTTTCCTAGGTGATCTGCTATTTTAACAAATGATAAGGCCTTTACGGTATTTGTTATACAATTAATTGTCCGAAAATCAGTTGAACAAGATCGGGTCGAGCCCAAGATCGCAGATCACAGCGCGTCTTGGCGGATCATCCCAAAGAACGCAAGATCGCTACCGGCCGGATCGCCCATTTGGCCTTCGGCCCAACCGACGACGCAGCACGCCCAGGGCGCCGACGTCGGAGGCGATTCGTGGGCGTCTCCACTTAACCCGACACGCGGGACCGCTGGACCCACCGCGGCAATGACTTCGGACAAGGGAGACACAAATAAACAGGAGAGAGAGCGGCCGACGCATGGGGTCCACCGGTCGCTGGCTTGGCTTGAGTGGAATCAGAACCGATGACGCCATTGATGACGCTATCGCCGCCTTCCTCGCGACGGCGCGCGGACCGCACGGCTAAACCTCGGCTCGCCCGGCGCTTCTGAGGCATATCGCCACGCAGTGCATGCTACCTACGGCTTCGGCCGACGACGCGGTCCTAATGGTACCAACAAGACGACAAGGTGCCCAACTGGCGGCGACATCGCCGCGGCGGCGCAGACGGCTTCGGCTAAGCATGGCGACGGCGCTAGCATCTGGTTTTGACTAAATTGAAGGGTGCTCAAGCTTCGGGCGGCACAAGGAGGCTTACCGCGCCTTAGCGAGGACGGAGTGGCTCGTTCGTCTTGGCGACGAGCGACCCGGGCGGTTCCGAACAGGCAACGGCGGCGGCGGCTCCCGGCCACGCAAGGGCCAAATTGGTTGAGGGAAATGACCGCGAGAGGATGAGGATTCTATAGCCGAAGGAATCGGAAAGACACTTACAAAGAACAGAGAAATCGACGGGATCGATATAGCTCGGTTCACTCCGGCGAGAGATTCCGCCAAAGACAAGGACTCGGCGACTGCAAGGCCTCTGCAAGCTCGGGATGGTCTGCGAACATGTTGGACGAGTAGTGGAGGCTAGTTCACAAAGAACGAAGGAAACCGAGAAATGTAGCTCGGTTTAGGGCTTTATAGCCGTTAAGGCGGTGGCGGGACCAGCGATGCCAACAAGACGAGGGCTTAAGCGGTGGCGACCAGTGTAGGAACTCCTTCACGCTCGGCTATTGGACCCCACGTGAGGTGGAGCACCGGGTGAAGCGGTCTTGACCATGAGCGAGAGGATAGGACGGGCACAAAGCGGGGAGAGAGTGAGAGTGAGCCGGGAGAGATGGGTGGATCGATTCAGCCCAAGCTTGGCCCAAGAAAAGCCCAATCCGAATGGCTTTAATGATTTCCATCTATTTCCATTTCGATTTTTGAATTCTAGCAATTTTTATATTTTGAATTTTGAATTTGAATCCTAGCTTGATGAATTTTTAAAATTGGCGCAATTTGGGGTGTTACTGTGCTCTACCCCTTAAAATAAATCTCAATTCGAGATTTAGAGGCGCATCAGAAATAGATGTGGATAGTTTCGTCAAGATAATCTTCGATTCCCAAGTTGAATGATTACCCTGCCGATTACTCCAATCGAACTCTAAACATTTTGATACTTTTCCACCGGGTTTGCTTATCCATAGTATCCATAATTTTCACCGGATATATGAGGTATGTGAGAGTTTCGATATTGGGTTCTCGAAACATCCACCGCCTCTTCCTAGAGACGCAAACACCTTCTCAATCGATACGTGAAAGACATTATGAACACCACCCAAATCGGAGGTAAATCAAGTCGATATGCTACTAATCCTTTTCTCTCGAATTTTATATGGTCCAATAAACCGAGGTGCTAATTTTCCTTTTGCTGAAATCTTTGACCTCCTCTTAAAGGGACACTTTCAAATACACATAATCTTCAGTTGAAATTTATAGCTCTTGGCGCTCATCAAGATAGCTCTTTTGTCGAGACTGTCTTTGTCAACAATTTTTCCCAATAATCTTGACCCTTTCTTCGCTTCCTTTAGAGAATTAATGCGAATACTTGTCCATCTCCTACCTCGGACCAATATAAAGGTGTTCGCATTTTCGTCCATAGAGCGCTTCAAATGGTGCCATCTCAAGACTAGTCGATAACTATTATTATAAGAGAACTCGATATGGTAACCATTTCTCCCATTCGATGGAGAATTCCAGCCAAGAAGCTCTTAGCATATCTTCGATGATTTGAATAACTCTCTCAGATTGACCATCTGTCTGTGGGTGGAAAGCAGTACTAAAACTCAGATGAGTTCCGAGAGCACTTTGCATCTTATTCCAGAATTGAGAAGTGAATTGAGTCCCTCGATCAGATATAATCCTTTTGGGCACTCCGTGCAGACACATAATCCTTGCCTGATAAAGATCTGCTAACTTTTCACTGCTGTAAGTACTTTTAACTGGTAGAAAATGCGCTACCTTAGTTAATCTATCCACGATGACCCAAATAGAATCAAATCCAGATTTAGTTCGAGGAAGTCCCACTATAAAATCCATAGTGATCTCATCCCATTTCCACTGGAATTTTGATGGGTTGTAGAAGTCCAATGGGTCGTTGATGTTCACTTTAACCACTTGACAATTATGACACTTCATTTGTGTATTCCGCTATATCTCTCTTCATTCTAGGCCACCAAAACCGACACTTCGATCATGATACATTTTGAACTCCTGTGGTGAATAGAGTATGGTGTATCATGGGCCTCCGATAGGATGGTTTGCTTTAAGTTCTCATCATGCGCACGAAAATCCGATCGTGCATCCATAATATTCCATTATCATCCTGTCGGAATCTACCCCCCTTAGTTCTGTTCATTAGGATTTTAATCCTTTCAGTGCTTGGATGACCTAACTGTATTTCCTTGATCTGACTCATCAAAGTTGGCTGCAATTCCAAGTTGGCTATATATCCTTCTTCCACCAAGTTTAGATTAAACCTTTCCATATCCTTGAGAAGAGACTCAGGCATTTCTGATAATTGCAGATGATAACATTGAGCCTTTCTGCTTAATGCATCGGCAACTACATTTGCTTTCCCTGGGTGGTACTGAATATTAAGATCATAATCCTTAATCAACTCCATCCATCTTCTTTGACGCATATTTAAATTCGATTGTGTGAACACATATTTCAAACTCTTATGATCCGAATACACGTCACATTTCTGTCCCATCAGGTAATGTCTCCAAATTTTCAGAGCATGAACCACCGCGGCTAACTCCAAATCATGTGTTGGGTAATTCTCTTCATGCTTTCTTAACTGCCGAGATGCATAAGCTATGACTCTTCGGTCTTGCATTAGGACGCATCCTAATCCTTGCTTGGATGCATCACAATACACTTCGAACTTTTTACCGTGTCGGGGTAGCCAATGAGGGTTCGGGTTAACCTATTCTTCAATTCCTGGAAACTCTCCTTACAAGTTTCGGTCCAGATGAATGGGACATCTTTTCTAAGCAGTTGAGTCATGGGTTTTGATATTTTTGAGAAATCCTGAATAAATCTTCGATAATATCCTGCCAACCCTAAGAAACTTCTGACTTCAGTGGTATTTGTAGGTGTTGGCCAATCCGCAACTGGGGCTATTTTTGACGGATCTACTTTAATTCCTTCGGCCGTAATGATATGTCCAAGAAAGCCTACGTCCTCAATCCAGAACTCACACTTACTGAACTTAGCATAGAGTTTATATTCTCTCAATTTTTCCAGCACTAATCTCAAGTGTTCAGCATGTTCTATTGCATTCTTGGAGTATATCAGGATATCATCAATAAATACCACTACGAACTTGTCCAAGAACTCCATGAGAATTTTGTTCATGATGTTGACAAAATGAGCAGGAGCATTAGCTAAACCAAAAGACATAACTAAATACTCAAAAAGTCCGTACCTAGTGGTGAAAGCCGTCTTAGAAATGTCTTCCTTCTTCATCTTCACTTGGTGATAACCAGAGCGAAGATCAATTTTCGAGAAACATTTAGCTCCCTTGAGTTGATCAAAGAGATCATCTATCCTTGGCAAAGGATATTTGTTTTTGATGGTAACGGCATTAAGAGTTCGATAATCCACTACTAATCTTCGACTTCCGTCCTTCTTGTCGACGAACATAGCTGGCGAACCCCAGCTAGACGAACTTGGACGAATCAATCCTTGATTTCGCAACTCTTCCAGTTGCTTCTTCAGTTCAGCTAGCTCTACAGGATTCATCCGATAGTAGGACTTATATATTGGAGCTGTTCCGGGCACTAGCTCTATGGCAAACTCCATATCTTCACCTCTATCAGGCGGAACTCCAGGTAGCTCTTCGGGAAAGACATCTAGATACTCTTTTACTACTGCTACTTGAGATGGGAGCTCAGTTCTCAAGTGCCACATAGCTCGGTTCCAGACAATAGGCTTATCAACCTTCCATTTCATATCATATCCTCCTGGCCTAATAAGATGTACTTCCCGCTTGGCACAATCTAGAACTCCCGATAATGCTTCACCAATCCATTCCAATAATAACATCTATTCCTTGGCGTGGTAAAACTAAGAAACTAAAATTAAGCCTATTCTTTCCTTTACTTGATATTTTCCCAAGGACAAGCTTTATTAACCACGACCGATCCCTTCGGGTTCTTATGGATACCGCTTATTTAGTGGAAATGTATCTAAACCATGTCTGCTTCACACACTCTTCGGTTATAAAAGTATGAGATGCACCGAATCAAAAGTACTTGAACAGTCAAGGCCTCGAGAATGAACGTACCCATCAAAACTCCGGTGGCTTCTTGGCTTCATGCGCATTCATATGATGTAATTGGCCGCGATTCTGGATTGCTGGTGGAGCAGGATTATGATTGCCACGACCTCTTCCACGCCCTTGTGGGATAGGAGCACGGGGAGGAGGCCGATTAACAGGAACTGGCCTATTCTGTGGACAATTTGCTATAAAATGACCAGGCTGATTACACTTGAAGCAAAGCTTAGGAGACCCAGAATCAGCACTGATCGTCCTTTGTTGAGGATTATTCTGACTATATGGGAAGTTACTGGCTTGACTAAATCCTTGACTTGAGGATTGTTCTGGAGATAAATACCGTTGAGTCTGTGGGGTGTAAGGCCTTTTAGATAGAGGCGGCCTTGGCATAGGCGGCCTACTCGATCCAGAACTTCCTTGAGTGGTCAACCTCCTTTTTCGCTTATCTCCATATCGCGAGATCCTTTTCCACAATCATAGCTTTATTGATAGCATATTGAAGTCCTTGTAATCCAAAGAAGAATATCCTCGGATCTTAAAGGTGGATACATACCTTCAATAAACCCGTCCACCTTTTCTTCTTCATCCATTATATCTGCGGGGCATATCTAGCTAGTGATTAAATTTGGTTAAATAATCCTGCATCGACATATTCCCTTGTTTCGAGCTCGAAATTCCATCTTCTTCATTCTCATAACTCCTTTTGGTACGTAGTTGCGACGGAATGCCTTTTCAAATTCATCCCAAGGAATATCGGTGGTAATAGAGTCCTCGGCAAAGCTTCTTCCTCAATCGATGGTGAAACTTGCTCAATCTTCAAGAAGAACATTGCTCAAAGACATCCGCTTCTTGCTTCTCTAACTTGTCGTCGTGATGCAAGAGCAGCAGCTACATTTTGTTCCAATCCAGAACTCCTAACTACCAAATAGTTCTCCCACCAGTTCAAAGCAGCACCATCTAACTGGTGGGTTGCTAGAAGCACCATGTCTTTGGCTGGACACCTTATTAAAGTTAACTTCCTCTTAATAGTATTCAGCCAATCATCTGCATCCATTGGCTCGTTTGCATGTGTGAATATTGGGGGCTTAGTCCTGCTGAATTCCCCCAATCTCGAGCCCGTTTGTACTGGAGACTCTGGCTGCTGCCTTTGATTGGTCATGAGAGCCCCAACATTTGGGCTTGGTATGAAAGCACTGCTCCATTGTAGGGTTGCCGATGGTGGCGACAGCAACTCTACATTTCTCGCGATTTCTTGGTCGAACTCGAGCGCCGTAGCAGGGATCTTTGTTCGGCCATTCTACATCATTAGAAGAATCATCGCAAAATTTAAACATCATGCTATGAAGCAAAGGTGAAATGATAAACTAACAAAGTTAGAGTGGGACATATATTACAACCAGCTTAGGTTCAGGACAGAAAGTACTTAATTACACATATTCATATCATCAGGACTCGATACCCATCTTCTAATAGGGTACCGCTTATTTGTGTCCATCTGGATTGCTGCCAACAGGCAGTATCTTACAAAGACCTCGCACTTGATCCCTCCAGATCAACTACCCTCTGCTGGTGAAGAGACTACAGATGTAGCCCATGCTCAGTGGGGAGCATAGTTAGCGAGGATCACGGCGCGCTTCCAAAGTGGCAGGGCGTAAAGGGTCGACGCAGGCCTCGGCCTCGTGATGTGGTATACCGCTAATGCTCAGATCGGCAAGTGTCCTCTTCCTTGCAAGCAGACGGAGACGACCGAAAGGAGGAGGGCTCTTGGGGCATGTAACGCCGAACAGGGCATCCCCAAAGACTGCAGATGGTACACAAAGGACCTCCCCGCAATTGCTACAACCGCATTCCTCTCCTTTCTACAAGCTTTTAAGGCACTCTTTATGGTCCCGGCCTTCTCGTGCAAATTAATATGATCGATCGCTCTCCGCCGGTGTGGATCTCGAAAGTCTATCTCATGAATGGCACCAAGATGAGCGTGTTGAGCTCCTTGTGCAATGTGAGCTAAGTACCGCCCTCTCATCAAGAATGGGCAGCCTCTTGGTCGCATCCGTCCCCTTGTGTCGGGGCCAAACCAAGGGTCCATTACTCAAAATATGGTCATAATGCTTCCTTAGCTTGAGTAGGGCCAAAGATGCCGCATCGCTGATCGCATACTCAATGTGATCTCGAACCGCCTCAAGGCTTGATACCGATGTGCCAAAATCTCGGATAGGAATGATAGATCCGGCCTCCACGATATACCTCGGTCGAGGCATGGCCTCAACCAAGGCCCGAGAGTATCTTGGCACCTCTGAAAAGCCTAATGCCTCCGCTATGTTCCTTAAAGCGGTAGTATATTCGCTCTTCGCCCAAGAAAATAGCCCATCGTGGAATCAAACTCGTTGAACACTACCTCGGCCTCATTATACACCACATCTTCCATCTACATGGAAAAGATATATATATTGCATCAGTAGCAATGTTAGAATACTATGAATCAACATAATATTTCTAATGGATCATAATGTCAATTGCAGCATGCTTGTCCATAAACATGATGAAACCATTCATCCCACAATTGTAGGGTAGCATTATTCGTAAAATGGGATCATCAAATATAATTGAGTAAAATGCATGCAAATGATGCAATTCTCACAATTATGGCACAAGACATGACTACTAACCAATCCATCTCAAGGGTGATCTAGTGTAAGCACAAATCCTTAATAAGTTGACCAATACTAAGTTTTCTACAGTCGCATGCTCTGATACCAGCTCTGACGGGGCCAAAATCTGCTTACCTTTGAAACCCGTCTCAGGAACAAAGACTAGTCCCCGAACAAGATACTAGTGCACACATCACTTAGCTGGATCATCACATACAATAACATAAGAGTTGTATTACAACAAAAGGGTATTGCCAAGTGCATATACCAAACTTGCAATTCTGCATCGACAAAAGTTTATATTACAAAGAAAAGAATTGCCCTTAAAGCGGAAGTCGCTATGACATTAGTGATAATCCTAGACTAAGCATGCAACTTCCGGATTGTAGGAGAGCTTAATGTCGGTCTCGAGACATCGGCGCGGATCGCCTTCCTCATGGCACGCGTAATCCCTTCATCCGGGTCTTGGTAATCTAAAAGAGTGAGTGTGTGCGAGGGTTAGTGCAAATCAAACCGCACTAGCAAGTTAACACCATCCTTAATGCATAATAGTGATTAAGGCTTTATAGTAGAGGTTTGGTTACTTTGTTTGCGGGAATGCCGCTTTTGAAATTACATATATAAAAGCCTAAACCTAGCAGGTTTTTGAAAGAACATCTCCAAAAAGATGTCGAGGAAAGAAGATATCAAGTTTCTTAACTCAGAACCCATTCCACCCAAGTGCCACCCTTGCCACCCGATTTTCCTCTTATGCCACACAGCACGCTTTCACCCGCATCCCATCTTCTTTCTCCCACCATCATTCCGGTCGGCAAACCCGTTAAGGACCCGTCTTCCCGAAGTTTATATGAACTAGTGACCTAATTCCAACTCAATGACTGCCAGATCACGGATGGAATTGGCCATGGCGCGCCACCCCAAAGTTGACAATGTCGATCCATTCACCTAGTATTACGGAAGGCTAAAACTCCGCCTTTACCTCGTGATATTTTGGCAATTAGTTAGGCCCTTTAAGGCGTATGCTCCTCGAGCTCATGTATTTCACAGATCATTGGTCCCATAGACCCGCCAATCCTGCGCCCGCGCGATGGCCACGTTGTGGTGTAGGGGACCATTGATCACACACAATACAATGGCCGACGGTAATCCGCGTGCCCACGCATGGACACCCTCCGCATTTGAGCCCAAACTCCATCTGGGTTCCACCTTCCTCGTGCATGCCTCTTACATAGGCATATCGTGCACATCCTCCGGGTCCACCCCGCCCATCACCCTTCTCTTCCATCATCCCCAACCACATTTCCGCTTCCACACACCTGCACAATACCCATCCACATTTCCCGCTTCCACACACCTGCACAATACCCATCCACATTTCCCAGATCCACACACCCGCACAATACCCCATCCACAAAGAATTCAATCATGCAACACAAAATCCATCATGATCAAGGTATGTAATGTGTCATGTCCACCGGTAAGTTTTGGCTTACCAAGTCAGGGATTGGTTACCCGATTAAGTCAAGAGACCTAAGCATGTCTAAGCGACTTTTACCAAGACTAGAAAGTCTAAATATTTTATATTTTATGTGGATAATAATCAATCATGATATCAAGGAATCATGTAAGTTGAAAGCATATTCATCAAGGACGTGGCATGATATTATCATGATTAACAAGTAGGCATTATCAAATCATAGCAAGCATGCACTTTATATTTCAATCAAAATACTTTATCAAAAGCGGGTAGGAGAATGAGCTAGGTGTTAACTCGCCTTGAGGATCGATGCAAGTACTTGGCTAGCTTCCTGATACTCTTCCTCTAGGACAGGTCCTCTGTTTAAGAGTAATAATCACGAATTACGGATATTCTACATAAATTATGAATGCGCATTTAGGGCTAGATGTTGGTCGCGAACGGAAATACTAAACTAAGGGCCCAGGGTTTGATAGGGTCAAAATTACCACAATACCCTTAAGTATAATTCTATATGGAAAAAGTGAAATTATCTATATCTATGTCTTCTTTAATATGTTGAGAGTCTCTTCTACGTGCCAAATCTTGATTTCATAATTTTCCTGAGGTGTGAAGTCACTATACTAATTTCTAGAATTTTATGGGAATTTTCCTAGGTGATCTGCTATTTTTAACAAATGATAAGGCCTTTACGGTATTTGTTATACAATTAATTGTCCGAAAATCAGTTGAATAAATCGGGTCGAGCCCAAGATCGCACTACGCAGCGTCTTGAGCGGATCGACCAAAGAACGCAAAGATCGCTACACCGGCGGATCGGCCCATTTGGCCTTCGGCCAATCATGACGCAGCGCCAGAGGCGCCGACGTCGGGGCGATTCGGCGGGCGTCTCCACTTAACCCGACACGCGGGACCGCGGACCCACCGGCAATGACTTCGGACAAGGGAGACACAATAAACAGGGAGAGAGAGCGGCCGACGATGGGGTCCACCGGTCGCTGGCTTGGCTTGAGTGGAATCAGAAACCGATGACGTCATTGATGACGCTATCGCCGTCGTTTCTTCGCGACGGCGCGCGACCGCACGGCTAAACCTCGGCTCGCCGGGCGCTTCAGGCATATCGCCACGTGTGCATGCTACCTACGGCTTCGATTCGACGACGCGTCCTAATGGTACCAACAGCACGGACGGTGGTGCCCAAATACGGCGGCGACATCGCCGGGCGGCGGCAGACGGCTTCGGCTAAGCATGGCGACGGCGCTAGCATCTGGTTTTGACTAAATTGAAGGGTGCTCAAGCCGGGGCGGCACAAGGAGGCTTACCGCGGCCTTAGCGAGGACGGAGGCTGGCTCGTTCGTCTTGGCGACGAGCGACCGGCGGTTCCGAACGAGGCAACGGCGGCGGCGGCGCCCGGCCACGCAAGGGCCAAATTGGTTGAGGGAAATGACCGCGAGAGGATGAGGATTCTATAGCCGGAAGGAATCGGAAAGACACTTACAAAGAACAGAGAAATCGACGGGGATCGATATAGCTCGGTTCACTCCGGCGAGAGATTCCGGCCAGCACAGTGACTCCGGCGACTCGTGCCTCTGTCTGCAAGCTCAGGATGGCTGCGCGAACATGTTGGACGAGTAGTGGAGGCTAGTTCGCGGCGCAAACGAAGGAAACCGAGAAATGTAGCTCGGTTTAGGGCTTTTATAGCCGTTCGGGGCGGTGGAGGCGGGACCCAGCGATGCCAGCGCACGAGGGCTTAAGCGGTGGCGACCAGGTGTAGGAACTCCTTCACAGCTCGGCTATTGGACCCCTACGTGAGGTGGAGCACTGGGTGAAGCGGTCTTGACCATGAGCGAGAGGATAGGGACGGGCAATGACGGGGAGAGAGTGAGAGTGAGCTGGGAGAGATGGGTGGGACTGGGATTCAGCCCAAGCTTGGCCCAAGAAAAGCCCAATCCGAATGGCTTTAATGATTTCCATCTATTTCCATTTCGATTTTTGAATTCTAGCAATTTTTTATATTTTGAATTTTGAATTTGAATCCTATCTTGGATGAATTTTTAAAAATTGGCGCAATTTGGGGTGTTACACCTAGCCCTCAATCCACTCGTGGTAGCTCTTCACCAACACATGGTAGGCGAGCTCCAAACCTTCACACGGAGGCGAGTTCTCTCACACGCGAGAGCTCCTCACACCCACAGCACCGACACACGGCACCGACCACCGACACACGGTGGATTTCACCTCAACACATGAGGTACCCCCAACACATGGAGGATTTGGATTCGACACACGGATACCTTGACACCCCCGACACACGGAGATGGCCGCCGACACACGGCGGACTTGAGGGCTCCAACGGATGGAGAGGATGCACCCCTACACAAGGCGGTGACCACCAACGAATGGTGGGTTTGCGGCACGGTCGATGTAGCTCGTGGCGTGACGACGATCTCTCCGGCGACGGAATCCCAAGAGCACTAGATCGGAGAACGTCTCTCACCACTTCCCTTTCTCTCCCACCATGAAACTAGGGCAAGAACACCATGGGAGTTGGGGAAAACCTTGGAGATAGATGAGATGAGCTAGGGTCACCTTCTTCTACTTCTTCCTCTCTTCTACTCCCTCTCAATCTCTCAAGCACATGGAACCCTAGGTGGAGATGGAAACCATGGGAGGAGCTCTCTTGGTGGCTAAGACAAGAGGCGGCTGCTTAATGGTGGCTCTCTCTCAGGTTTCTTCCGTGCACCTAGCCCCTATTTATAGGCCCAAGGCGAAACCCTAGAAATGGACGGCTTAGATTAAATCGCGAGATTCACATTGCCCGATCGGACGCCGTCCGGTTCCCGTCGGGCGCCGTCCGACAGAGGATTTGGCCAAAATTTGTGCTTCATCGGACGCCGTCCGGTGGCTTACCGGACGCGTCCGACAGGGCGCTGGTGCACACGAACGAGCTGCCCGCCAGGTGTTTGGTCGTTGTCGAACGCCGCGTCGACGCCGTCCGATGGTCTTCGGACGCCGTCCGACAGGGACGGTGTCGTCTGGGACTTAGTCGATTTTGAGCGTGCTCACTGGGAATTCCACGCTGTCGGACCCCGTCCGACGAGCGTCAGACGCCGTCCGACAGTGCGCTTGATTTCGGCGACCTCTCCCCGTCACGGGCGACCACTCGGCGAGTACCGGCGACCCCTCGGCGAAGCACGGCGACCCTCGGCGCCAAGCGACCTAACCCCAAGCACAGCGACCTCTCGGAAAGCACGGGCGACCCTCTACGAGCCGGACGACCTAACCCCAAGCACAGGCGACCTCTGGAGAGTACCGGCGACCTCTGAACCCCATGGGACCCACAAATGATGTTTCGGACTCAGGCTCGGTGGGACCTCGCAACTGAGAGATGTAGTCTAGCCAAAGACGCACACAAGGAAAATAGAAGAACTATAAAAACAGAGATCCTTATCCTTAGCGTTCCGGCTGTACGGCCTATTTGCCATCAATTACCAAAATCAATTAGCCCATGGGAGGCTTGATCTTACACCCTCCCCCTTCCTCTCTTTCTCCACCTCCTCTCTCCCTCCACCTCATTCTTCCAACCACCCTCTCTTCACCTCACTCTCTCTCCCCCCTTCTCCACTCCTCTTTCTACTCTCCATCTACGTTGTACCCGTCGAGTTGCTGTTGGCGTTCCATCGCGCGTGTCGTCTCTGCCATGCCACTCATTTTCCTCCTCGATCTCTCCCTCTCGGGTTGCCACCACCATCCTAGACGTTGGATCCTTCATCGCCGCCGCATCCCCACCGCGGCCAAGCCGTTGGTTGCCACCACCGAGCCACCCAACTGGTCCCCCGACGCCGCCGCTTGATCCCTACCGCACCGACCCGCCGCCTCCCTATCCTTCCCTCTCCTCTCCCTCGTGCCGCTGCACCGAGCCATCGTCGTCGTCACTATGTTTTGCCACCGCTGACCCCACTGCCAGTTGCGCCCCACCGAGTCACTGCTCCCTCCATCTCGTTTTACTCTCTCTTCCCTCCCCTCCCCTCTGTCTCTGTCTCCCTCTCTTTTCTCTCTTCTCGGTTGGCCAAATGGGCTGGTTTGGTTGACCCATTATAGCCCAACTAGCTTAAGCACCTTGCAGCCCACAACGCATAACACATTTTTCCATTTCCCTAAATTTTTCTATAATTTACGTGCATGTGTTTTTTTTCGTGTTTATGATCCATTTGATTTCATTCTTTAAAATACTTAATTGGAGAGTTTATAAATTCAGCTGATCACAAAATATATTTTTCACATTATATTTTTAAATTTTGTTTCTAGTTTTTAAAATACTTTAACCAAAATAATCTACAATTGAACATATACCAAATTTTTAGAGCCCTATAGAGAAGCCACGAGAGGGTCAAGACGTTCTTACCGCCCTATTTTGCAGCCTTAAAGCAAATTTCTCCTCCATTCCAATGATCGCCTGAAATGTTATTGTTTCTGATGCACTACTTAATACTCCATCCGTTTCGCAATGTTTGTACGCTTTGCATACCTAGGAGACATGCATGCCAATCATTCTTTAATGGAATTGCATCGTTCTTACTCCCGTTAAATAGATCTAGTATTGATCTATCTAATGAGAACAAGAACGAAATACTTGTATAAAAGAATGACTAGCATGCATGTCTTCTATGTATATGGAGCGGACAAACATTGCGAAACGGAGGTAATACTAGAGTTTAGCATACTGTTGTCTTAGTTGTTCTTGCAAAAAATTGTGATCTTTGAACGCGGAGTTTCCTCGCAGTCAAGGAGTTCCTCGTCCGAGAAAATCCAACAAAAAAGTGCTTACCTTCTCCGACGAGCTAGGCACCACCAGCTACCCCGCGCGGCAGTATCGGCATGTGCACGGGGCAACGTTAGGTGCAACGCCTTGGCATGACAACCGGCAGGGTGGCATGAGGTGGCGCCAGCGTAGTCACGACCACCGGCGGCGGTACGTTCGTGCTGCTCAGCGTGGCTCGGTGCGGCGACATGAGCGTGAGCCACCGGCGGTGAGAGGGAGGAGACCCGCCTTCTTGCTCTCCTTATGTCCCTCCCCTCGTCTTTCTTTCTTTCTTATTTTCTTGCTGCTACGTTCTTTTTTTTCTTGTGTTTATGTTGTTTTAGTGCTAGTAGGGTTGGGTCCTTCGATCTACCAGATAGTTGTTGTAGTGTCTTCCCTCAAGTTAGTGGTGGGGATCCTGATCTCACATCGACCGCGGACAATTTGGTAGGCCTTTGGTGGTGGTTTTTCTGTCTTAGCAGGGCCAGTTTTTTTTCGAGTCAAAGTTCCTACCATAGAGGGGGGTGATGATGACATGGCGTCAATTGTATCCTGGCATGTATAAAAGGTGGTTGCCAATTTGTCTTCGAAGCTGTCTGGTATGTGGCAAAACCTTAGGTTTTCTTTTTAAACTTGAGCATGTTGTTTATGACATACATCTTTAAATTTATTCTTGAAAGCGTGGTTGTCGAGTTATCCAGACGTAGCGATAAAGATTCTTACATGCAGATATGGTTTATTGGTTTCGTCCTCACAGTGGTTTGAATTTTTTTTATCTATCTGCATCGCTACGCTCTTATGTTTTCGTTAATTAACAAAATTGATGATTCT
The DNA here is from genome assembly GCA_036346415.1 of Raddia guianensis. Lineage (NCBI taxonomy): Eukaryota > Viridiplantae > Streptophyta > Magnoliopsida > Poales > Poaceae > Raddia > Raddia guianensis. The sequence continues at coordinate 36,908,588 of CM070534.1, forward strand.
TGGGAGGAAACAGTACAAGGCCTAGTAGCTGCAGGCTGCCCCAGGGGCACGGCCACCGCAGGCTTCGCCTCGTCAGCCGTCACCCCTCTTCTCCTGTTCTCTCTTATCCGAGGCCTCCCCTGTCCTTCCATTCCCTCCCAAAACCTCCTGCCCACTAAACCCTCGCCACCGCCATGGCGTTGGCGGCCGCCGCCGGCCGGTGCCTTCTCCTCTCCCGCCTCCGTGTCCTCCGCGCCGCGCTCACCACCGCCGCCCCCGCCCCCGCCGCCGCCGCTCCCCCGCCCCCTCCGCGCCACGAGCTGCTCCTCGAGCGCCTCCGCCTCCGCCACCTCAAGGACTCCCCCTCCGCTCCCGCGAGGCCGCCGAGGGAGAAGGCCAGGGGCGGGGAGCGGGGCTCGCAGCACCAGAGGAGGGCTGAGGCGGCGGAGAGCTTCGAGGAGCTCGGGCTCGGCGAGGAGTTGATGGCCGCGCTGCGGGAGATGGGCATCTCCAAGCCTACCGAGATCCAGTGCGTCGGCGTGCCTGCCGTGCTGTCTGGCACCAGCGTCGTGTTGGGCTCGCACACCGGCTCCGGGAAGACGCTCGCCTACCTGCTCCCTCTTGTACAGGTACTGAACTACTGACAAGTGATGTTACATGTGTGTGTGCGCGTGTATTTTGCAGTACTGGCATCCAATTTTGCAAAGAACCGTGGAATGAAGAGCAAGCTTGTACTGTATGCCTGGTCATTTTAGTACATTTTCTGTACATTTTCTTCCATGGGAGACAGCGAGAGTAAAACAATGCCTGAACATGTTGCATGCTGAACGTATCGTGGGCTCATAGTTTAGGTGACATAACCATTCATAATTCAAACTAGAGAGGCTCATTTCTACTTTAGTCCATGTAGACTGCTCATTGGTGAATTTATTCTTCAAACAAAATGTATCATCACTAATGTCATTTTGTCTATGTCCCTACTTGGTCTACTGCACACTACATGACATAAAATAATTTGGGTGCTCTTCATGTATGAGCAATTTCTTGTCGGTCCTATATCACATAGAGTAGTTAGAAAAAGGAAGATATGATCCATCTTGTTTAGATCTATTCTTCATTTTTTTTTATTCTTAGTCCTTCAAAGAAGTTTCCAGAAAGGAGCTCAATTATATGCTTGCACGACAAACTGACTAATTGCCTTCCCGGTTTTGTACGTTCTGATCAGGCAAAATGAGTATTTTGTTTCACCATATCTGAATCTGAGAATATGCTGGACTGGTTATTGTCTGTGTATTAGGATATATCCTCTAACCAAAAGGTTCAGTAACCATGGCAGCTCTGTGAATTCTGTAGCTACTGCGTCGCGATGAAGCAATGTTAGGCATGTCAATGAAACCAAGGCGTCCAAGAGCAGTTGTTCTCTGCCCCACGAGGGAGCTCACTGAGCAGGTTAGCCTCAATTTTGAAGTTTGTTTTGGGATGACGATAATATATGGGACAACTAAGTTGGTGTTTTTCATGCTGTGCAATCACATTACAGGTCTTTCGTGTTACAAAGTCCATAAGCCATCATGCACGTTTTCGGTCAACAATGGTTAGTGGAGGCAGCCGTCTAAGACCCCAGGAAGATTCGTTGAACATGCCTGTAGACATTGTTGTCGGGACTCCTGGAAGGATTCTTGATCATATCAAGGATGGTAACATGGTTTATGGTGATATCAAGTATCTGGTGTGTTCTAAGTTAATTACAAAAGTTTACCATCCTGCAATACTTTTTTTTTCTGCTTTCATAATGTATCATTTGGATTATGTTTGTTTACTGCGCCACAGGTTCTTGATGAGGCAGATACAATGTTTGATCAAGGTTTTGGACCAGACATACGAAAGTTTCTCGCTCCTTTGAAGAATCGTGCTGCAAAGCCTGGTGATCAAGGATTCCAAACTGTATTGGTTACTGCTACCATGACCAAGGTTTTATGCTAACTAGCAATTAGCAAATCCTACTAGGCTTAATAAATTTGGCACATTATTATACTATAGAGCACCACGCCTTTAGGCTTTAAAGGAGTTTGCACCATGTGTTTTGTAAACAAACCTTTTATCTTTGATCTATCTTTTCATCTCTTTTGGGTTACCTAATACTGGTGCTTCAGGCTTTGTTATTCCTCTTTTTCCTGGAGATGATGCATGCTCCTATGTTTTAAACTTTTCTTGACCACTGGTTTACTGCAGGCAGTACAAATGTTGATTGATGAGGAATTTGAAGGTATTGTGCATCTACGGACATCATCTTTCCAAAAAAGGGTGGCAACTGCACGTCATGACTTCATCAAACTTTCTGGTTCAGAAAACAAACTTGAGGCTCTCCAGCAGGTTTATTTGAACTCTTGCCTGCCTCCCCTCCCATCCTCTTTGCGATTTTAACTGTGCATGTGAGTGTGTTTCTGTGTGGGCTAGATTTAAACTGAATTGATGTATGCAAATAAATTTATTTTGTTAAGTGATATCCTTTATTTGTTTATATATCTCGTTGTTGGTGTTGTTGAGGCTATCTTTGACGTTGATACTTGATAACTGTCAAATATATGAAGAATTAAACACACTATTGTATCTGGATTTTTATCAGTGATATATTTCGTTAAAATGTACACCTTTGGGCTTTGGCTTCTTGGACAACTGGCCTGAATTGGTCAGTACTCAGTAGGGACTATAGGGTTTAATCTTTTTTGTCATGCAACATAATGCTTTTGTGTTATAGCTCATGTAATATAAAATCGTGTGATTCTTATCTGGATCAAAAAAACTTAAGAAATGACCAAAATCAGAACCTGAAATATATAATTTTTACAAGCTTCTTTCTTAACTATCCACCACAACCTTCTGTCTTCAATTTGTTTAGTTGTCAAAGGTTTTTCTTTGAGGTCAATCGGCATTGAACATTTGATGGCAATTCCTTGCTTCCCATTTTGCCAAATGTGTGATACTTAGGAATTTTATTTCTGCAGGTTCTGGAGCCAAGCTTAGCAAAGGGAAATAAAGTTATGGTATTTTGTAATACTTTGAATTCAAGTCGTGCGGTGGACCATTTTCTGACTGAAAATCAGATATCTACTGTCAACTACCATGGAGAGGTTCCTGCTGAAGAGAGGTTTGTCAATTTCTCAATGTGTCCCTTTTATCCAATATAATTTTGAACAAAGGGAGAGGGAAATCTTAGTATTAGGTGCCCCTGTTTTGCTTTCCACCATAGAGCGTTGCAATGGGTTGACAATTCTATTGCCGATGTTCAATTTCGTAGTAACCATGGGCTTAAACTGTGTGGTTATATTTGTCTTGGTGTGTCCATGCTAGTTTTATCTAAAATGAATTACCACATACATCATAGAACTATACAAGGCTGGGATTGGGGTAAACACTTAACATAATGCTGCTAAGGCAATTACACTAGATATGTTACATTCACAACATCTGTCCAATACCCAAAAAGTGTTTCTTGGATATATGCCAAGTTTCAGTCTAACACCATTTGTTTAGGTATAACGCTTGGCTTATTGCATTTAATAATTATGATATATGAAGGTGGTGTAAGGTTGCTATTCTTGCTGTTTTTTCGGTTTTTATTAACTGTAGAGTTAAGAACTTGAACAAGTTCCGGAATGAAGAGGTGGATTGCCCAACTTTGGTCTGCACTGATCTGGCAGCTAGAGGCCTAGACCTGGATGTTGACCATGTCATCATGTTTGACTTCCCATCAAACTCTGTATGTGTTAACTACATTTTCTCTTACTGTCTGTTCTGCATTAGTTCTCACCCCAGGGTTATCGATGTGCATCATATGTTATAAAATTTTCCATTTTAGATTGACTACCTCCACAGAACTGGAAGAACAGCACGAATGGGAGCCAAAGGTATACTCACATGTTAACTGTAACTGAACTCATGCGCGCACTTCCAGTATTAGTGTGTTACCTTGCTTCTCAGGTTTCATAGTGTTTTATATATTATGATTTTACCATCTCTTCTAACTCTTGAAGTTAAGGCAATCCATTAAATAAATACACTGTTTTCCGGTAAAAGTTTTCATTCTGCTTTGCTTTTGAAATTTCTTCAAATGGTTATTGCACATTACATGCAGTAATGATCTAATGGATTACCCATCTGAATGAGAATAGTTGGACTATGATTTGCAAATTTAGAAAAAGAGATAGATGGTTGCACATAATATGCAGTAATGGCTTGTAAATACTATCGTATTTAGAACTGAATATTGTTCTGTAAAATGGTGGTTTATATATCTTTGGAGGTGAGGTGATGAGAGATGGTTAAAGAAAGACATGTCAATTTTTCCATGCGAGTGATCTGCGGACAGTAATATTTAACCAGGTGGCGCCTGGGTAAGAAGGAAGTAATTTTTTTGCATACTTTTCTCTTGATATATATTTTCATTATCAACTGTGATGCAGGGAAAGTTACAAGCCTAGTTGCAAAGAAAGATGTGGGTTTAGCAGCACGGATTGAAGAGGCCATGAAGAAAAATGAGAGCCTAGAAGCACTCACGACTAATAATGTGAGAAGGGTATCAACGAGCCCACATCATGCGAGTACCAAAGGAAGGACTTCAAAGTTGGCACAAGGTGCTGGTGCTCCTAGTGTAGCTAATCGGAAGGATAAGAGGGGAATCACACTGTCAAGGAAGTCAGCAAGGATTCCCATGGACACATCATCAAGAAGGCGTTCATCAGCCAAGAGCCCAACTAAGGGGCCGTCGAAACCAAAATCAGCTGTTGCTGGGAAGGCCAAGCCGGTGAGATCCATTAATAAGAGTAGCGTGAAGGTTGCAAAGAGTAGAGCGAAACCAGAGGGTCGAAAAGGGGATGCTTTGAACAAAATTGGAACCAAGCTCAGTGTGGTTGGATTCAGAGGGCGCAGCTCAGGGAAATCAGCGCGGGCTTCGTAATGTCGCTTGAGATTTTGGATAGTGCAATTTGTAAATATCTGTGCGTTGGTTTCTGTCATTTTCTCCCGTTGGCCCACAGTTGAGATCGTACCACAACATAGAAAATAATTTTTTTTTTGCCGTCGAAGCCACATTTAATTTTCTTCAAAAAGGGAAAAAGTCGCACGTGGTTTATTATTCACAATTAGTGTGAAGTGTTTTGTTTATTATCACTATTGTTCTGGCCTGATAACATCAATTTTTGATATATACTATTTTTTATGTTCAATATATGGTATCAGGTATGGTATGTTCGTCACTTCTAAATTTGTTGAAAATTGTTGGCCATGCAACTGGTATAGTACTATGGGTGACTGTGTGTTCGGTTCATGACTTTACTGGTCTTGATCAAGGGCATGACTAAAATTATTGGTAAAACCGGTTGCGTCCGCACCAAAGGCCCTGTTCTCTGCACCAAGGATTTATTCTTTTCAGCTTAACGCTTTATCTCCGTGTTGAAAAAACATATGTCTTAGATTTTTTTTATTTTTTTTGTTGTTTTAAAAGTGGGTCCTAACATTTTTTAAAAAAAGTCAAACGAAATGGATCCGAGTACCACGAGAAGCTTTTAAAATTCAATCATTCAATCGTCCGTTCAATCGTTCAGATCGGCTCAGAAACTAAAGCCAAAGCTTGGTAGGACATTTGTTGTCTGCGTGGAAGCCAATCGACAACACAGCTCAGCATAACTCTACCTGCAGATCAATTGTCATTCAAGATTTGCCATGGAGATCCAGAATTTGGCTAACAAAGTGGAGGCTACAAATCTTGAATGCATGTTCAAAAATTGGTTGCTCACAAACCAAAAATTGCTGAGTTCGTTCAGGAAAGTGCATGTTTCACAGGCTTACAACTTTTGAGCTGCCAACCGAGAATGCGTCCTCGTCCTGTTGGAATCCCCATTGGAAATGAGAAAAAAATAGTTTATCAATTTCCAAGTACTTGAGAATATCTCCAAGTAGGCAAGTATTAGTGCTGGCAATTGGAATTTGACACTGAGCCAATAGTAGGATGTCTAATGGTAGGGATGTAAACAGGATGCTTCACAGGTATCCACGAGACCGCTTGCTTCACTAAAATACATTAAGTCTCATAATACTTAGTGTATTTTAGTGAAGCAAACGGTATCATGGTTACCCGCGAAGTCCACTTGCATTGCTACCTGATGAAGCAACGCACTCATCATACCAGTGTACCACAGTCAAATCCGTATAAATTTCGCACATGTTCCCAACGAAGAGGAAGAAAAGACTGGAGATTGGAGAAGCTTCTGAACCGGAGCCCCGAAAAAATTAGAAAAGGAAAAAAAAGCGCAACATTTAAATATCAGGTGTCTCCATCCGCGTCAAAACGAGACACTTGTCAAACTGACACGTCACCCCTTGCCGCCAATGACGCGCGGGCTCCCCAATGCCAGAAGACCACCCCCGAGCTCTAGAACGTTCTGCGCCCGCGCCCGCGCCCCGCCGCGCGAGTTCCACCACCTTTCAGAACCTTCCATCACCTTCCAGAACCCCCGCCCCCTATATAAACCCCCACCCCGTCTCTTCTTCCCCGCATCAAAGCAATCCACGCAGATCGAAGAGAAGAAATCGAAATCCCCAAATCCACGAAGCGGCGAGCAGAGCGATCGAGGCCGATGGACGGCAGGATGTTCGGCCTGGAGACGCCGCTGATGACGGCGCTACAGCACCTGCTCGACGTCCCGGACGGCGAGGCGGCGGGCGCCGGCGCCGGCGCCGGGGAGACAAGGCGGTGGCGGCGGCGGCGGGCGGGCCGACGCGCGCCTACGTCCGCGACGCGCGCGCCATGGCCGCCACCCCGGCCGACGTCAAGGAGCTCCCGGGCGCATACGCGTTCGTGGTGGACATGCCCGGGATCGGGTCGGGCGACATCAAGGTGCAGGTGGAGGACGAGCGGGTGCTGGTGATCACCGGCGAGCGCCGCCGCGAGGAGAAGGAGGAAGCCAGGTACCTGCGGATGGAGCGCCGGATGGGCAAGTTCATGCGCAAGTTCGTTCTGCCGGAGAACGCCGACATGGACAAGATCGCCGCCGTGTGCCGCGACGGCGTGCTCACCGTCACCGTCGACAAGCTGCCCCCGCCGGAGCCCAAGAAGCCCAAGACCATCGAGGTCAAGGTCGCATGAGAAGATCGAGGTGCCGGATCGAAGCTGAGCAGCCAGTGAGTGGACGAGTTGTGATGAGAGCCGCGCAAGTAGTAGTAGTATTATTGCAGTAGCATTGTCTCTACCGAGTGTTCGTCTCCCCTTCTACCGTTCTACTATCTGATGGCTTTGCATGTGAAAGCTGTGTCATGGTTTCGTGTTTCTTTATGGAAGTTCGAGTGATCTGCTGCTTGTCTGAATAAATCACAATCTCTCTTACGAAAATGGTCGAGAGTATCAGATTTACGATCAAATTTTGTTTTTGGATGTGCCCAACGAAATGAACACAAATCTTTTTTCAGCCCTCGAGCGAATTGGGGAGATATTTCATGTTTTTTACTGGAAACTTCCGAGTGCTATGCTGCTTGTCTGAATAAATCGCACTCTCAAATAGGAGAAAAATTGGTGAACCGAGAGACAAAAGCACGATCAAAATTTTTTGGATATGTCCAGCGAAATGAACACATCTTTTTTCAGTCCTCGAGTGAATCGGTGAGAGGTTTCGTGTTTATTAATGGAAACTTCCGAGTGCTATGCTGCTTGTCTGAACAAATCACACACTTCTCAAATAGGAGAAAAATTGGTGAACCGAGAGAAACAAATGTACAATCCATAAAATGAACACAAAATCTTTTTTGAGTCCTCGAGTGAATTGGAGAGATTTTGGTACAGGTTTCTTTAGTAATGTGTATCTAGCGATCACTAGGAATGGAACACTACTAGGCGGTCCAAATTTGCAATGGATATGGCACTAGGTTGTTCATATCTCTAGATTCCACAGTTCAAAAAAAAAAAACCAGATTCGAATTCGTCTGTGCTTACGACGTGTCATTGGGCGTACAGATCCTTCTCTGATATCCTGTGAAGCACATTCGTTGACATGTATGGCGACACGCAACCCCGGACCTGCGTTGGCAATGGAACAAAGATCAAAATGGCAAGACAAAACTTTGGTCATGAAACATGTACAGTTGCAGTAAACTGAGTTGGACAAGGAAAAAATTTCATGCCGAGGACATGTTTGAATAGCAGGGCATTTTTCCATTTGGGAATTTAAACTGAATTTCCTGCAAAATCCTATGTGCCAATCAGGCTCTGAACTACGTTCAAGAACGCCAACAATACACCAACGGTGATGCTGCTTACTAGAATTTCTATGTATCTATGCTAAAATTCACACACTGGACCATAAATGAAAAAAAAAAAAAGTCGACCTGTATGCCTGATTTGTGGCATTTGATTTGAACTATTTAAGGTCAAACATTACAGTTCTTGCTTATAGACAAAAATGGCATTCATTCTTTATCAAGTGACTGTTAAACTCAAAAAACTATTGCTACGGTGTATTAATAAACAAAAAATTGCCTGGCCAAAATGGTTACCTGAAGCAGAGATGTTGGTATCTCAATGAGTCCCTGCAGCAATAGATCAACACTTTGTAGACGTTGAAGAGGAACAGGAGTGATTACATATAACAAACCCTTATGTACATCGATGCTTCTGACAATACCTGGACATGTAAATGCTATGTTCATAGACAGTTTACGCGAGCTCAAAAGTTAAAGTTGATAAATTAACTATGTATGTTATTCAACCATGAATATAACTTTTTGATACCATACAAAAAACAAATGTGACTGCTTTATCCAACTAATTGGTCTCCGCACAACTTCATGCTCTATTGATATAAGCATTGGCACAGAAGAATACTGGTAGGGCTCAAAATTTCAACAACCATTAATAAACTATAAACAACTCCTATTCCAAATAGATTGCTGGTTAGTGGTCACAAGAGTTGGCCATCTTGATCAGGTTCATATTGCCACAAAACTAAATGAGCAAACGAAAGAGCAACACGATGTCTGTGCATGCTTAATAATTTCCCAGAAAGTGAATGATTGGGCTTGATCACTTATGATAATCAGAAAAAAAAATAGCATGCCCATATACATTGTTCTAAACAAATTTGCCTAAACTTACTAGATGTATTTTGATACAGCAAGCAAGCCAATTCTTGTCTTCAGAACACCATTTCACAGATGAAAGAGCTTGTAGTGTGTGTAGTGTTTGTAAGAAAAAGGAATGCAAATACAATGGCTGATTTGAATGTAAGCATAACAGGGAATGTCCGAAGCACAGAAATTGCTGCAACATAAAAGGCCATACACGTATCAACATATGCATGCCCCTCTGTGTGTGTGTGCACACGCACACACGCGCGCACACAGAGAGAGAGGGGTGGGGGAGAGAGAAAGAGTACCAAGCCCAGCACACCAAGGGATTGAACGCGCTGCCTCAGATGTGTCGCTGTCACAGCTGATTGCCAAGCTAACTATGGTAGCGTTCAGACTACGCCATATCTCACTATGAGGCACCTGAAAAGAGAGTTTGAGTGATAAACATGAACGATGTTTCTCTCTGTTGCTCTCCAAGACTTGGATAAACCTAGAAATGCGTTCATGATTTACAATTATTTTTTACAATTCCGATCTAGTGATCTTCATTTATCATCAACAAAAGCTCTAGGATGGTTTTTTTTTCCTTCAGCATATAAATACTCCACATTGTCAACCATATCTTAGTCATGATCTTGTGCGGCCCAGTAACTCATAAACCTGACAACAATATGGGCCAACATGCTATATAAGAAAACCAATACTCTTGGGTAATATGTCTTTTCTTTTGGGTCTTTATGCATTTCTAGTCTTAAGATAGATATTAAGCAAACTTCTAAAAAATTGTACTCGTATGCTTTATCAGAATCTTATAATTCTGTGTATTACTGCTGGATTCAATCTTACTCCTAGTACACTCTCAAATAACAGGTTCATATCAGATCAAACAATGAAGTGAAGGCAGAAAATCACAGAACTTGGAAGTGCACAGATGATTGTGATGCAAGGGTTGTTCATCACTTTTTTTTGCAATAATTGGCTAACAAACATGTCCATTTACTGGGGTCATAATGCCTGGACTATTGACCACTAGAAGAGAATGAGAGACTACAATTGGTTCAAGCTTTATTCCTAACTCCAAAAAATGTGAATAATAAAGAAAGCGCATTCGGATTATGTTCCAAAGTGTACGGAATGGGGGAAAACAACTGACCTGGCAATGAAGATGCTTGACTGTAACATCAGAGAATGATACTTCATAGGGTGGAAGTGAAGCTAGGGCATATGCAAATTCCTTATTTGTTGTCAGTGATATGTTGCTTGGAAAACATTGCTTGAAGTACTTAACAAGCCGGCGTTCACGCATTCCAAATGCATCTTTCCGAACTAAAATCCTTTGCAACACATATACAACATTAGTGTTTGTTCTTCATCAGAAGCAGAAACCAGTGTTTTCTGTACAATGCTAGTATGCAAGTATAGATCGATCAACTGTAGGCCTGCAAGCTGCAACTGATGTGGGCGCTAGAGTTGATGTGCCAAAGAAATGCAAAGGTGAGTATTGAAGCTAAAGCTTTTCTGGCACTTAATAACTATCTGCAGCAGCAAAACTACAGGTAATTGAGCATACATGACTGGAAGTACACTGCCCTAGCTATCAAAGTAAGTGAATAATCCTTTCAGTTTTAATTCTCATAGTTCAGGTAGATTGATGCATAATCTCCTATGGCATGGAGTAGACAACTTCAAAAGTTGAAACTGGTGGAAAAAATGCAGGACAGTTGTGGTCTCTGTTATCCACTCAATATGGTAAGAGAACGTTTCTAAATTCCCCCAGTGCAACTATCCTTTGAATGGTGCATTCACTGCTGTCTGCAAATTCTATCTTGAGTATAGCCAGGAATTGGTGTAAGAAACAAAGAGTAAATATTCTTAGCTACAACTGCTACAATATTCGTCAAAGTATTAGAAAAACAGTTTGACCATATTTCAATGGCTCGATTTGGAAATGTATTTTGGTACTTACGTTTTATTATTTGAATCACGACGTGGAGAATCAATGCTAATCATGTTAGGTCCTGTTTCTCCACCATCTAGCCAAAACATTCCATCAGGGAGATTCTTGTTCTGCTTAGTGATGCGTATCTGAACAACAATTGTGGGGCAGATATACCTTAGCATCTCTACTAGCATATCGAAACCAGCACCTACATAATAGTAAAAACGGGGATCTTCAGAATAGTGAACAATTAAAATTTCTGTTGATAATTGTTGTTAGGATTTTTATCATACGTGCCATTACGAAGTGAGCTAAAATCACAATGGCCATTATAAAATCACTATTATTATAGATGCCATTTTATAGTGCTGTTTAGTTTCACCTATGCCATTATGGAGGATGGATGGGGAATACGACATAAAAATACGCTAGAAAATACGGAAATACGGTGGGCCTACATGTCAGCTCTTCTTCCTCTCTCTCCTCTCTCTTCTTCTTCCTCTTCCTTCGTCGTTCTTCTGCCCATCCGGGGTGGTCGCCGGCGTGAACCAGCCGCGTCCGTCGCCGCTCGGCGCCGCGCCGGCGCCCTCGCTGGCGCCGCTGCCCTCCGCCGGCTGTACGCCGCCGCCGCCGCGTGCGGAGCTCTAGGCCTCTCGCCGGAGATCTAGGCCGAGCTCCAAGCTTGACGGAGCTCAAGCCGCCACCGCCGCCTAACTTCGCCGCCGCCGCCGCCCCCCTCCACCTTGACGGAGCTCCAAGCCGCTGCCGCTGCGAGCTCGCCGTCCCACGCCGCTGCCACCTAACTCGCCGCAACCAAGCTCGCGTCAAGCTCGTCGCCGTCCACTCGCCTCCGAAGCCAAGCTCCTCCTCCACTACAGCTCCGCCGCCGCCGCTTCGCCGCAGCCGCTCCTCCAACGCCGCCGTGGGCCGCCCCCATCTGCAGCTCGACGGCGAGCTCCCCATCTCCATCCCCCTGCTGCCCACGGCCTTCACCGCCGGCGCCGGTGCCCACGAGCTCGCCGGAGGTCCGGCCATCAGAACAGAGAGGAGGGGGAAGGAGGAGGTAGAGCGGTGGAGGAGGAAGAAGAGGTAGAGCAGCTGACATGTGGGCCCCGCAAGGTATTTTGGTATTTCTCATCCGATCTATCCTGTATAGTGTCCATAATGGCATAGATGAAATCAAATAGAACTTAATAATGGCATATATAATAATATGTGTTTTGTAATGGCCATTGTGATACCCCATCATTTTATAATAGCATACATGATAAAAATCCTTGTTAGGATATACCTTTCACCCATCCAGGAGTGTTGACAATTAAAGGTAGCATTTCATTCACACCATGCCGATATGTTTCAACAAAGTAGTCATACAATTGAAATAGACAATTCAGGTATGTTTCTGGATCTCTTTTTGAAGAAATGTCACCAAAGAAGCAGGACCTGATGCATTATTTTTTTGGAAAGAAACGTATGACATTAGAAAAGTCCAGGTTGAGAGGACATAAAAGTATTAAAATACTAAACTAAAATGATTGCCTGATGTAAGTAATAAATGCCTTATTGAATACATTGCAATATCGCATAGGAATAAGATGTAAAAATAACAATAACTTGAAATCTATGTTAAGTGAACTTAATCAAGGGTTGCAAGTTTGCAACTTAAAAAGAGAAAGGGATATTTGAGAAATTAATTTAAGCGGATACTCTATTCATAGTTTCATACACGTCCTTAGGTGTTGTTTGGTCAAGTTAGTACTCTTAAGTCTTAATTAGTAATGTGGACAAACCAATGCTATTGATCTTTTTGGAGTTAGAGAAATGGACTGTTTTCGATTGTACATTAGCTCCTCTCCAGAAAACCAGTGGTAATGAGCTTAAAGTCTACAGCTCTGCAGATTGTAGGATTTTCTCTTCCTATCTCCTGGGAACTTGTAGCATAAAAGCAACAGGTCCTTTTAAGCAAATTGACTGTAGGTGCAACTGTGCAATGCAGATCCAACCAATCCTCCAATTGGAGCTACTCTCATGCAAGCTGCAACCAGATATCTTCGGCTTAGCTTAAAATGTAAGATCTGAAGCTTGACCAGATTTTTGTTCATGTGACTAACCTGTAGCACGAATCCATTTCTAACTAGATAACTTAGTGTATAACACAATGATAATATTTCACTGAACAAGTAGCTACTAGCTACTAATTAAAAAAAGCAATAGCCAGAACTTGCGCTTTCACATTGTAAATAAACACTTGCAATCGATGGGGATTTATAATGATCAGCACTATTATTGACACAATCAATGGAGGTTTATTATGATCAATTCATGTCACCAAAGTTTTTTTCAATAAAAAGACAAGAAAACCGCATAACCATCATAACTAGAACATACTATGTACAAAAGGAGAGCAAAAAAAAAAATCGCACCTTTCAGCTTCCCGGAGAGTTGGGTTCAGCAAATCTGCAGGCATGTCAACAACCAACAAGTCAAGCCACAATCTTAAGTCGATCGCTCAACAACCAAACGTACAAACCACATGCGTATATGCCGTAACCTCGAATAGTTTCGGAGACGACGTGAAACGAGAGGCACCCTGGAGGCGAGAACTCCGGCTGCCCCACGTCGCTGTCCAGATACCCCACCCTGCCGTACCTACAGAGCACCCCCACCGGCACCAATCAGCGAGGTGATTCCGCAACGATAGAATCTCTAGGGCTTGGGTTTGGGGATCTACCTGGGTAGCAGCGAGTTGAAGAGCAGGCGGGAGAAGGTGGATTTGCCGCTGTTCTTGGGTCCGCACACCACGACGACCGGAGGCGCGTCGTCGGAGGAGGCGAAGGAGATGGCGGAGGACCAGTCCGTCGGGACGACCACCTCATCGCGAGGTGGCGGCGGCGGCGGCGTCCTCGTCGGGGTCGCGCGGGCTCCGTCCATGGCTTGGATGCGCTCTCCTGAATTCGAGACAGGAAGAGAGAAAACCCCAAAAGCGGCGCGATGTGGGCCACTAATTCTGAATCGAATGGGCAGCGGAGACCAGAGGTGACCAACCAATGAACCGGACCAGCCCGGTTCAGGCCGTTTGGCCCGGTTTAGTATATGAATTGGATGGGCTGGGTTTTAGCTCAGGCACGGTTCATACACTGTATCGAACCAAACCGGGTCGGTCAGTTTTAAATGGGGAATTTGATGATTTGCCACTCTCAACATTGGTTCTTACTAAAATGTCACTCTGATCCACTGTTATACATACAGATGGTCCCACCTGTAATACACACATAGTGGCATATTTAGTGAGAACTAATGCTGAGAGTTGCAAATCGTCAATTTTTTTGTTTTAAATAAGCCAACCATTTTGCCAAAAAAAATTAGAAAATTAAGAAAAAAATTTATATTCTCCTTCTAGCCCTATTTGATTTGCTCGTTTGGTTGAGACAAAATTTGTCATTTACATTATGAGAAAAACTTTCGGACAGGATCCCGTCGCGGGACGTAGCGGACGGGATAGGAAAACGACAAAAGCAACGCGTTCCGTCCTGCAGGTGAACTTTTCCCTAGCACGCACATGGAAAGATGGCTCGTGGTTTGCTCGGCCGTCCGATCAGCGTCCCTAGCCGCGCGCGCCCTCCACGTGCATGGTGTCCCACTGTCCTCACGATGTATGTTGTTCACATGTAAGAACAAGTAGTTCATTTTTTTTATATTTATATTTCTCATTTTTATATCTTTTTTATCTGAAGTTCAAATTCCATAGAACAAATTTAATAATTCATCTAAAATTATACCATTTAAAATACTTTCACATTTTTCATTTTTTTGAATTTTTATTTTTAATTGGTCAAACTTCATTTGTCAAAATTTTATAATTCATTTAGAATCAAATTTTTTGTTTGTGATATCTGATACCACTAACCTGATACCACCGATACTCGACACCATACCTGATACTTGTTTTCTCGATATTTGATACTTCTTATGACGATACTTTTCCTATGAGAAATTCTAACCGACTGGATCATGTTGTGTGCGGCTTCTGGCGGGACCGGATAACGACAAAAAAAAAAGACGTGTTCGCTCCGCGTAGCTTCTACGATGCGGCATCCCAACCGTCAGATAGTCATATTGCCGACACAGGGCGTGATTCTTCTGATACAGACTATGCAGCGTTGTTAGAGCTCAAATTTGCTATTCTATTGTTAGAGCTAAAATTTGTTATTTCGTATCGTCAGATATGTGTAGTTCATTTCATTGCATTTAAATTTGTTATTTTTATATCTTTTTTATTTAGAGCCTAAATTGCGTAGAACAAATTTTATAATTCATCTAAAAATCAACCCGTTTTATATACTTTTTTTACTAGTTAGGAGCTATCATTATATGGCGATACCCCAACCGATATCACCGATACTCGACACCCTAGACATGATACTTTTTTCGTTTTGATACATGACACCTTAATAGTATCTTTTCCGATATATCAATGATACCATAAAACTCGATACTACAACTTTGATACTGCATCCATGACACTCTAACTTTGATACAACTTTGATACATGATACTAAATACCTGATACTACAAATTTGATACTGCATACATGATACTCTAATTGTTTTTGTGGGAGAATAAGACATGTTTTTGATATTCAAACTTTCCAACTTTGATACATGATACTACATACCTTATACTACAACTTTGATACTGCATACATGATACTCCAACTATTTTTTTGTACACTACAACTTTGATACATGATGCTACATACCTGATACTTCAACTTTGATACAGCATACATGACACTCCAACTTTTATACATGATACTACATGCCTGATACTACAACTTTATACTACATACATGACACTCCAACTTTGATACTGCAACTTTGATACATGAATACTAAATACCTAATACTACAAATATGATACTGCTGATACTAAATACCTGATACTACAACTATGATACTACTGATCCAATACCTGTTTTTTTCAACTTGATAATCAATGATACTTCTGATGCGATACTTGATTTTTTGACCCGATACTCGATGACACTTCTGATCCGATATCTGATTTTTGACCTAATAATCGATGATACTTCCGATCCGATACTGATTTGTTGTATCGATGATACCTATGATCTGATACTTGATTTTTTGACCCAATACTTGATGATACTTCTGATCCGATGCCTGATTTTTTGACCTAATGATCGATGATACTTCTGATCCGATACCTGATTCGTGATATATGATACCCTCCCCACGATAATTTTTTCAGTACCTCAATGATACCATGAAACTCAACATGATACCACCAATACTGATACTTTTTTATGATACATGATACCCCTATGATACTTTTTTCGATACTGAAACTCAATGATATCATCATCCTGATACCATTCATACTCGACACCTAAACTGATATTTTGTTTGTGATAAATACTTAACACCCAGACTGATACTTAATTTGTGATAAATGATACCTTTTTCTGATGAAAAGCTTGAGGACGGGTCCATCCCTAAACCCTATACCCATAATTAGAGTAACCTAAATTGTGATACCCTAATTAACTAATTATAATACCATAATTACGACTCCAACTATAATACTCAAACCGTATACCACAATTATGATACCCCTAAGGGGTCAACCCGACTTATGATACTCTATATATGTTGATATATTAAATTTTATTTGATATATAAATGTTTGATGGTAATATTTTTTTGAAAACGTGCTTTGCTTGAAAAAAAAGAAGAAAGAAAACAACTAAGCACATGTCAGGTAACGTACAATAGAGTGGACCACGAGTTTTCCGTGCTTGCTCGTGAATCAGGCGGTCGGCTAGTACTGTACTTAGTAAGAAAAAAAAAAATCACACAGGAACTAGGGGCACTGCACGGAAAAACAACCACGGGAATCAGCCGGGGAGGAGCTCGCCTGAAATTTTGTCATTTAGCGATACCGTCCACGGGCGTCTGGACGGGATCCCGTGGCGTAGTTGCCCCCTTATATTATTTAATTTAACATTTTGTAATAATTTTTAATGGTTTTGTGAGATGATTTTCAAAGATTTTATTTTTTATATTT
The DNA here is from genome assembly GCA_036346415.1 of Raddia guianensis. Classification (NCBI taxonomy): domain Eukaryota; kingdom Viridiplantae; phylum Streptophyta; class Magnoliopsida; order Poales; family Poaceae; genus Raddia; species Raddia guianensis. The sequence continues at coordinate 36,925,710 of CM070534.1, forward strand.
TCATGTTCTCGTTAAAAACCTTAAATTTTAACTCAATCAAATCAAACAAAACCAAACTACCACCACAAAGTGGGCCATATACTCTCGTGTCTCCGCCCGTCTATCTTCTCTCATTCGCATAGGCACATATCCTCTGCTAGTGCCACATGTCAATGACCAAGAAAATGCAGTTAAGCTCACACAACCGTGCAAATGCACAACACAAGCCATCGATCTCATGGACGACTATGGATGAGTGAGAACCAAAGGGGATATTTCCCGTGTTTACTTAATGTGATCTTGTACAGTGTGTTAAAGAGGATGCAGGATGCTTTATTATTTTGAAAAGTTTAATAGTATTATTAGCAACTTTTTAAAATTTTAATCTGTATATCTCATCTCCAAAACAACAGTTGAGCTGACCGTGCGAATGCATAAACAGCACAGGTCATCCGTCTTACGGACAACTAGGGTTGGACTACAGTCAAAGGAGATATTTCATGTGTTGTTACTCGTGTGATCTCTTGTAGAGTGCTTAAAGGGTTGTGGTATGCTTTTATCATTTTCAGAAGTTAACACACATGGAGACGGTTGCCGCCTGCATTCATCCGTGATCCGTATGATGTAGACCGTAGATGTAGTTTACACGGTTCACCAGGCGATATTTTATTGGAGAGTATCCATGGTAGATCTGCTCATATGCAGCTCGGTCCGACGTACTCGACTCGACCCGAAAAAACCCGATCCGATTCGACCCGACAAGTGCACCGGGTCAAGTTGGGTCTTGATTTGAAGCCCGATCGTTAGGTTGGGTTTGGGCCTAAAAAATTACAAAATCAGCCGTGCAGATTCAGGTTTTCGGGTTTTGGGTTGGGTTCGGGTCCTGATTTGTGACCCAGTGCTTCGGGTTGGGCTCGGGCCGGCTGATTTTTGGTCGGGTTTTCCAAAACCTAACCCAAGGCCGCCCGAACCCGACAAATGATCAGGTCTAATCAAAGGTACGTTTTTGCCTCTAATCACAATTCCTCGTTCTCACAGGCAGACTCTTAACTGATCCCCGCCCCCCTCTTGATTCTTTTTAAGCATTTTTTTATTTGAAAACTCCTCAAATATATATCTTTGCCATTATATTTGTCGTATTTGTTAGAGCTGATGTTAAATACGTATACATATTAGTTATGTGGATTCTGAGTTAGGCAGAGTAGAGTCATGTTGAAGGTGGCCTCGTATTCTTGTTTCCACTATAAATAGAGGACACCTTTGGTGTTGTAACCTGCAACAGCATAGGCATGCTGAGATCACGCCCGAATTGTGGTTGTGACGTAGGTGTCGGTATGTTACATTGTTGCGGAGGAGCATCCATAATCATAAACTCTGCAGATATAAGCTGAGAGCCGATCTATGTTACCAAACATCGTGCATCCGGTATCGTTCAGGCCTAGTATCGACGTTCTATTTTTCTAACATTATTATATATATTGTCAATTGTTGTAAAATAATATATATTGGAAGTAATTTGAAATAGAAATATATTGATACATCTTTTTTATACTAAAGATATATATAATTTTGCTTAATTATTGGCCTAAGTCTATGAAGTTCAACTTTTTTTAACCGTTAGCTTTATATCTTGAAACAAAGGATAGTGTATCTCAAAGAATTACCTATAAGAATTAAATTGTTGTGTATGATCAATATATAGTCTGCTGGGTCTAAGTTTGATTACAAGCTAATATTGCTAGCAATTAGGGAGCGACTATGGCTTAGATGTTCGATAATCAATCCATCATACGATCGGCTTGCAAAATTAAAAGGTTACAACAAAAAGGTTTGCAAAGAAATAGTCTTATGCAACAGCTAAAAATGCAACAAGAAACTGATTTACGCAAACATAAACATTCGAAGAAACTTGTGCTAGCCCCGTACACTCATTTGCAACAAATATAATAAGCCATCACAATGAAAATTAATAGCTACTTCAATAAAACGTCGTAAAAGAAACCTGTTTAACTTTGAAGAAAGTTAATCACAACGATGCAGATATTGTTGCGCAGCAATTTAGATTTAGAACTTTTCTTTAATTTTCCTTGTTTAGTACTTTCATTTAATTTTCTTACGGCATGTTTAAAGTGGCTTAAACTTATTTATTTGATCAATTTATCCTTTCAGCTCCACACACATAATTAAATTCAGCTCAACCAGTTTATTCGTTTAGTTACTGCACTTTGAACGTGATACTAAGTATAGTTTTGGCGCGTAAACGAGCATCCACATTCACAGTTTCACACTCGAGCAGCCATGCTAGCTGTTAGTGTTGCGTTTCTCGCCCTCCCCGGAGGCCCGGAGTCGGCGACGAACAGCAGCAGGAAGCCACCGGCGGCGACGAGCAGCGCCAGCGCGAAGATGACGAGGTTCAGCGGCGGCGCCATGATCGGCGCCACTCGCGCGGAGAACAAGACGGTGAGCACCGTGGAGAGCGCCCACACGCAGACCCTGAGCCGCCCCCTCGCCTCGCCGGCGCCGGGGACGCCATCGCCGGCGGCGAGTGTCTCGAACAGCGCGACGCAGCGGAAGAGCGTGGCGAGCATGGCGTACGCGGCGAGGACGAAGGCCAGGTCGCCTGGGTGGCGCCGCGCGCTGTAGGCGGTGAGCGCGAAGTGGACGGCGACGAGGATGGCGGCGAGGAAGGCAAGGACCCTGCGCAGCAAGCTCTCCTTCTGCTCTGCGCGCGGCGGCGGCGGCGGCAGGAGCGGCTGCTGCGCCGCCGCGTCTGCCTGCTTGCCGTCCATGGTCGGCAGGTACTGTGCATGCATTGCCGCTCAAATTGTATGCATGATGCAACCTGCTATCTATAGCTTCCTGGACTCCTTGGTCCATTCTCTAGATTTTATACGAACCGGTCGGTCCATGATTGAAACTTATATGAAAAATCAGGCTAAGCCACAGATCGTCACGTACGCGACGTGGAGACTGACTTGACTCTCAAATTCACGTACGCATACGCATGGTTTAAGTTAATTTTAAAAAAGGAAAACTATGGGCACGAACACGATATTGTATAATACTAGCCGAGCAGGCGTGCCCGTGGCGTGCGCGAGCGCGGGCTTGGCACGGGCGAGCGCGGGACATGCGCGTACGCCCGCGCATGCAGGGAGAAAAGGGGAGGCGGGACTCGAACCCGGGGCAGCCAGGTCGCGAACGGGCGCAGCAAACCAACGGGCAAACCACCCGCATGCCTAAGATTCGCACGAGAAAAATTGTTTTATACATAAAAACGAAATGGACGGACGGATCAGGCTTCCTCCCGCGATCGGACGGCCGTCGCAACGCCGGCCGAGCAGGCCGGCCACGTGGCGCCCCAGTGTCGCGAGTTACCGGTTTTGTACAATTTATTGATCCGATGCCCAATGTATATATGTATCGTCTTGCAGGTTGCCGCTGAGATAACCAAAAAACGTTGGGTGACGTTTGTGTAGCAAGCCATCCTGATCCCAACCCCATCCTTATTTGCTGGTTCAAGCATCTCAGAAGTCAGAAAGGTGAAGCTATCTGCGTGCCGTGCCGTAAGAGCCGGGGAGGCAGAGTGCTGTGGGCCAGGTGTCGGATCCAAAGAATAAACGGAGCGATCCCTTTCCAGCGAAGAGGATGTCCAACAAACATTGGATCCTGTGAAAGAAATTTTTTAGAGTATAGTATAAATTATGAAAAAAAAATATATAATAGTGGATAGAGGGAATGTCGATAGTGTTTTAGAGAAGAGATATAGAAGAGTTGTTGGGGATGCTGCCTCTAAGAGTATCTCTAGCGGATCCTCTATAATATTGTAGCAGATATAGAGTGGAGGAAAGAAATCTTTTAAAACATAGTACTGTAAATTGTGAAAAAACTAGAGTAGAGTAACACCAATAGTGTTCTAACAACTTATCAACATGTTCGCGACCCTAAATCGAGCTCGAAAGTTTATGATACATTCCCACTCCCTTTTATACGTTCTTTTGCAAACCCCAACCCCATTTCCGAGAAAAAAAAAAGTCAAGTTAGTGCTTTTCTTTCTCTTCTCCAACCCCAACCCCAAGCTAGTTCAATCTGAGCATGTTTATGTTCGGAGTGGACTAGATTTGTTTAGCTAGAATATTTAGTTAGTCTGATTTTTAAATCATGGAGCCACCTATAAAAGCTCTTTAAAATAGCATAAACTATCGAAGAGAACCATTTTCGAGAAGCAAATTTAAATACCTACCAAATTAAGTCTAACTTAACATTAAACTCACTTCAGCTCAGCCAATTATTCATTTCATTCTGATCATGCTCCCCACCGATTAACACCATGCTCCCTGCCTACGACTACATCAGCGTCTAAAAAATATGAAAATGTTATGGTCTTTTAGCAAAATAGCATACATGTATGGGCTGGACACAAATCTTGAAGCACCATCTAGTGATTGCAAATGTGCCTGCAGCCGCCGTAGGTACATGCGGATTTCATATACCCACATCAAACATTATTTTCGGAGAGGGGCCTTCCATTGGCTTAGGATACTCTCTAGTCTCCAGGTCTAATTTGATTTACCGATTGTCCTATGTGTAGGAGTAGGGCCCGGTTAACAAAATCGAGTCGCCATGAAAACCATGGAAATAGCGGTTTCAATTTTCCGTTGGCCGCTCAAAAATGGATGAAATTAACCATCCAAAAAACTGGAAATAAAAAACAATTTAGAAAAAAATTATTAGCCTTTTGCAAAACTCTAGCAAGTTTTCACTAGAATGGAGAGGTTTGGTTTGTTAAAGAAATTAAACGTGATGGATGATGTATGGGGGCAGGGGCACACACCGCAGCACATGTCGTCCACTCTTTAACGCACTGAAATGCATGTCAAGCGCAAACACAGACGAATGTGGAGGGAGCGTTTTAACATGCGTGCACAAGGCTGGGAGTGTATGGTCGAGTGCACGACCTGTGCTAGGCTTCTAGCCAAGGCAGGAGCACCATGTGTTCAATGAAAATGTTCACACGATGGATTAGCGGATTTGATAGAAAAATACTTTTGAATATTTGATTTTTTTTTTCAAAAAAAAAGCCATGCTAAACGTTTTAAACATATCAGCACTAGTGCTAGGATTTTCTGAGTTTTGTCTTACCAATCTAGAACTACAATTGAATGTTTAAATAGTTTGAACCACGGTATTTTGTTAGTTTTGTTTTACCCGCAGGTTTTTGAACCCTGCGTGGACCACGCGAAGACGCAAATTGACCGACTTGTTCAAGGAGAAAAGGAGATATTATAAACCTTGGGGGATTCCTCATCTAGACCGCGACTGTTCAAAAGCGAGTAAATGCGTGTATATGATGTATCGTGATCGGCGAATCGCGAGCATGCAATTTCCGTGAGGTAGCAACAGCATGTCATGGCAATTGCAGAGTAAGAACTAAGAACAGATCCGAGTCAGACCAACCAGTTTGCTGCTTTATCCAACTAATTGGTCTCTGCACAACTTCGTCTTCATGTTCTATGATAAGCATTGGCACGGAAGAATACTGGTAGGGCTCAAGATTTCAGAAACCATTAATGAACTATGACCGACTCCTATTCCAAACAGATTACCGGTTAGTGGGTATTATAATGGTACACATCAGCTGTCTTTGAGCCGTCTATAAAGGTACTTGCAATGCAGTTTCTTCAATCGTTTCTTCCTATGCCACGTAGAATAGAAAGATGGCATGATATAGAATTAATGTAGAGAGATTAAGAGCATTATAATGGTACACATCGGCTGTTTCTAAACTGTATATAAAATTTGTCATATAGGATGGATAATAATGAGGATGAGAGAGTTGAGCCGTCTCCAATGTAAAAGATGAGTACACGTAAATTAAGAAATTTTGTGTGTGATTAAGTGTCATAAAAAGGTGCAGCTGTCTCTATGCCATCTCTATCATTGTATGAATTGTCTCTAATTAATCTATATAAATGACATGACAATGGTTAAAAATAATTGTTGTCTTAATCATTATACATGCTGCAAGAGTTGACCATCTCGATCAGGTTCATATTGCCACAAAACTAAATGAGCAACACGATGTTTGTACGTGCTTGATAATTTCCCAGAAAGTGACTGATTGAGATTGACCACTTAAGAAAATCGGAACAAAAAAAATTAGCATGTCCATATGCGTGATTCCAAACATATCTGCCTAAACTTACTAGACGTATTTTTTTTCATAAAAACCAACATACATGGTATTATTTATTAAATGTGCTGGTTAAGATCTCCATCAGTTAAAGTTTTTTATTATGTATGCCATTACAAAGTGTTTGGGTATCACAACGACTATTATAAAGTCACTATTATTATAAATGTCATTATAAAGTACTGTTTATCTTCATGTATGCCATTATGAGCATTATACGGACACACTGGATCAAAATACGCGGAAAAATACCACCTGACAGCCGGGTCTCACATGTCATCCTCTCACATCCTTCTTCTTCCTCTCCCATCCTCTCTCTCCATCCATGAGAAGCTCGATGTGAGGTCGCCGCCGCCTACCAACTCCTCCCATTACGCCGCCAACGGATTTGGGGGAGGAGGTGAGCTCGCCGCCGCCCGCCATGGGGATTGGCCACGTTGCCGCCTGCCTCCTCCTCCTCCCTGCCGCCACCTCCTCCTCCTTTGTCATCGCCGCCGCCGGATTTGGGGGAGGAGGCGAGCTCGCTGTCGCCAGCCATAAGGACTGGTCGCGACGCCGATTCCCTCCTCCTCCTCCTCTGTCGTCGCCGCCGCCGTCGGATTTGGGGGAGGAGGCGAGATCGCCGTCTCCCACAGCAGCGACTGGCTACGACGCCAACTGCATCCTCCTCCTCCTCTCCCACCGCCGCTTCCTCTACTGCTAGGTTGTCGTCGCCGCCGCCGCAAGATTGACATGAGCTTGATGCCGCGCAACCACCGTCTACTGCTGCCTCGAAGAGGAGGAGCTCGCCGTGCCACCGCCGAAGGAGCTCGCCGGAGTTAGGGTGAGATTGGAGTGGAGAATAAGGATGAGGAGGTGAGAGGATGACATGTGGGACCCGCTGTCATGTGCGTATTTTCCCACGTATTTCAATCTGGTGTATCGTATAGTACTCATAATGGCATACATGAAACTCAACAACACTTTATAATGGCATCTATAATAATAGTGACTTTATAATAGCCGTTGTGATACTCAACACTTTGTAATGGCATACATGATAAAAATCCACGGCCGATTTACAAACATTAGCCGGAAAATTATCAAACCTGGTGCACTGGGCATCCGACAATTGACTAGCACCCAGACTAGCAACAACATGAGCCACTAAATTACAAGTTATTGGGCAATACAACAACACTTTGCAAAAGCAAATTGCGACTGTAGCAACCATCTAATAATAATGGATGCATTAACACAACGAGGTGTGCTTTCTAGAAGAATCGATTGAACGAGGCACCGAGCATCCATCTATAGCTGGCCAAACGGGCCGGGCCAAACTGGACTAACCGGGCCGGCCCGCACTATTCATCGGACCTGGGCCGAGGCCTCGACCCATCGGGCCGGCCCGGTTCGGTTCGTATAGTAACGGGCCGGCCCGGTTTGGTTTTGGCCTGTAGCATATTTCTTTAATTAAATATATTCATATATATATATATATATATATATATTTCTAATGATATATAGTGTATTTACGCAATTTATAGTGTATATTTGTAAAATATAGTGGTTTTTTCTTAATTTATTTAGATTTTTAATTAAAATAAACCACCCTATATTAAACTTTGCCGATTCAGTTCGATCTTGTCGAACCGAACTGGGCCGAGACCGAGCCCGATGGCGGTTCACACATAAGAACGAACCAAACGGGTCTAAACAAGGCCGACCCGTTGGCCACCTCTGCATCCATCTCAACTAGGGCCTTGTTCTTTTCAGCGTATCATACTGTTGTGTATTACTATAGCAAATTTTATATTTTTATATAGCCTATATATTGTCATAATTTGCGATGATTTTTTCGTGACTTTTAGTAGTTCTTCCAAAGATTCTAAAACTATTTTTAATTATTTTTTTATAATATTTAGATCTCATTTCGAGGGCTCTCAAATTTGCTACAGTAATACGCCAAACGATATGCTGAAAAGTACAAGGCCGAGTATGATTTTTGAGCACCCCATCCCTTGTGCCACCTTCAGGGCTTGCATACATGCCATCGCTTCAGCCTGCTCTTCATCAAGACAGTGTTTAATACATCCAGCAGCCATGAACAGCAATTCTCCTTCTTTTTTTTGAGAAGGGACATTTCATTAATAGGGTAAAGAACCTAACCGATTACAGAGTGGACCTCCGAAAAAAGTAAGAATACAATGAAGTTTAGTCAAGTCCCATCTAACAATAATGTTCCGCTGTCCCTCTTCACGACGGCCACCACCGCAGGGAAGATACACGAAGACAAACCGGCAGACATGCCGGCAGCGTCTCCTCCAAAGGCCAAACCACCTCACGGGGGAGAACCACTCGTGGAGGTCTAGAAAACACGGTGAGACCTCGTGGACCTCAGACAACTGCTTCGTTGCCTTTATCAACGAACTGTAGCACATGGAGGCCTCACCGATGGCCGAAGGAAGCTGGTTGCGAGCGCCACCAATCCCGGGGAAGACATAAGCCGGGTCATGAAAGCCCCGTTGTCGTTGCCGCCCCCAACACTGGCACAGCCGCAGATAAAGACAGCGGCTAGGGTCTCCGCCCCATGTCTGCAACACGGTCCGCCACTCCGGACCAGAGGGATACCTCCGTGGGGAACGCAAAGCTCCGGCCCCCTCTTTCGGCTTCGACCTCGTCACAGCGCAGAGAGAGACACCAAGCCACTTTACCGCCGCCAGATCCAGAGGGGAACCCGGCGCAAAAGCCCTAAGACAGCCACCACCGGCGGCATGGAAGGAGGGACGGCTCCACGCAGCCTCGGCAGGCACGCACCCTGGAAGATCGCCATCCACTGCCACCGCCGACACACAAACGTTCACCTCCGAGTGGTCGGCTCGACCAATCGGGGGAGAAGACCAACTCCGACATCTCCCCTCAATCGCCGGCACTGCCGTCAACCAAGAGGAGGAAGCAGGAGACCAAAAGACCCCTGGACACGGCACCATAGCCAAATCCCGGCGGTAGACCTAGACCCTACTAACCCTAACTCTAGACTACTAGCACCAGTCCTTCCACCACCAACCCCCGGCCAGCCACCACCCCTAGCCCCCAGTGATCCAGATCCGCCACCAATAGCCTCCGGAGGTGAGGAGGCGTTCAGATCTAGACACACAAGGGCAGCGGGAAGAAGAGGAAAGGGGAAGGGGATAGGGAGGACGAGCACCTGGAGGAGGAGGGGAGGGAGGAGGGAGGTGAGCCGGGGTCCCCCCTCTCTCATCTCTGGCGAGGACGCCGGAGAGGGAGAGAGGGGCCCGGCAGCGGCGGCGGCGCCCCGCGGCTCCTCTTTCGCCTGTCGCGAGAGCGCAACTGTTCCTGTCGCGAGAGCGCGTCCTTAACAGCAACTCTCCTTGAGCATTCCTAGCAATAGGTCCCCAGCTTCAGGAGCCTTTCCTTGGCAAGAAAGAACCATCAGTAGTAATTTTCACAACGTCTTCGTGAGGAGAGGGGGGCACCATTTTAGAATTTTTGTCTCTTGGATAAAACTCCCAACCGGTTGGATAATAGTATTCCAATCATGAAACAGAGAATTAATACGATGAATTACCCCTTGGATTGTTCTATTTTTTCCTTATTGAGAAATTTTGTTGCATTGTTGATAGCCTTATAACCATGCACAAGTAATAGGCTGCTGCCTGCTGGTGCGTACGTTGAAATGCAGCTCAACCAATCAGAAACTTCGGTGTAATTTAGGCCCAGTTCTTTTCAATTTAACGGCTTAACAGTTTAACGACTTATCTACGTTTTAAAAACACATATGTTTTGAGTTTTTTAAGTCCGTTTTTTCGCTATTTTGAAGGCGGGTTCTAACGCTTTAAAAAAAATCAAACGATATATCCGAATCTCAAGACTACCTCGAGAAGCTCTCAAAGTTCGGTCATTTCAGCCGTTCAAATTAGCTAAAAAGAACAGGGCCTTAGACCTCCACCGTGCGGCGGCCGGCGTCGTCAGTTTGGCCGTGGCCGGGCTCCCCGCCGTTGCGACGGAAGATGAAGTAGCACGCGACGCCAAGTCCCGCGACGGTGAGCCCCCACACGGCCAGCTTCAGCGCCAGCACCGGCGCCGCGTCCGCCACGCGCCACGCGAACGTGTTGGCCAGCGCCACCGTCACGGCCCACAAGGCGAGCCGCGCCCGCCGCCGCTCGGCCTCCCCAGCGCCCGGGTCCCGCCGCAGGAGCTCCAGCTTCCCGGCGCAGCACGCGAGCAGGCCGAGCAGGTAGTAGGCGACGATCACGAACGCCAGGTCGCGCGGGCGGCGCCGCGCGCGGTACACCGCGCCGGCGAAGGTGGCGGCGACGGCGAGGAAGAGCGCCGCGTGGAGCGCGCGCCTCGCCGCCGCCACCCAGCCGGACGGTGGCGGTCGGGCCTCTCGCGATCGCAGGCTCCATGCGCCGGTGAGCGTATGGGCGTCGACGAAGAGTGCTAGTGACCGAAACGACTGCGCCGGCGCCGGAGCTCGAGGGGGTGAAGCTGTGAGCCTGGACGCGGCGGAACTGGTCGTCGCCGGTGCAACTCAGGCGACCAGGTGTTTCGCTGTTGCCTTGAGCTCGACCCAATCACCCTCCCGCGCCTTATGTAACGAGCAAAATGGCGCACTCGCACGACACTTGCACGGAAGGTGCAGCGAAGCAGCAGCAGGGATGGCCTTAAAAAAAATTTAAAATAACAAATGCTCATGAACAAAGTCACAACTCACAAGCGCGTCACACGATTTCCCGCGTCCGTGTAAATGGTCATGGGTTTACTTCTGACCTAGTAATAACTTAAAAAAAGGGAAACAATTCAGGCTTGGTTTTTTTCAGCTAAGCTAAAATGTATATGGCGTCAAAATAGATAAGGATCAGTTTGAAGGCACGCTTCAATTTCATAACTTATTACAGCATACACTACAATACGGCATACACTACAATACGCAACCACGGGTTGCTCAAAGTTCATACATCTGATTTTGACACGAAAAGAGGCATGAACAAGTTTAGTAGTCTAAAAGTTTCAGCAACATACATAGCAATTTACTGCTATTGCATACACCACTTTTCACCTTTCACCAGTTTATTTATTTCAGCGAAGGGATGAACCATAGGTACCGCTGTTCTTCTTGCTGGCGTCTAATGGCATAAGGATCTGGCTGACTCTCGGCGCGGCCAGTTTCAAGGGTTTCTACAAGCTCCTTGGTCCCATTCTCGAGGTTAAAAACACACAGGTTTTTGTGGATGTCGACAAAGTAGACGCAGTTTGCTTTCAGGTTTGGATGGCCCTTGGCAGGGAAACAGACCGAGCTGTAGTAGCTAACGAAAAGTGCGAATTCCCCAATGTTATCAATCTGCACCCAAGAAGAGGCCCCCTTGTCCAAGATCCAAACAGCAAAGTTATTCTGAGATTGGCGCTTGACCCTTATTAGATCACCAGCCGGGGTCTCCACCAAACAGTTGAGCATCCGAAGATGAGGGTGATGCAGAACATTCACATGCGGGATATGTGGGGCATCCTCATCTGGCCATGCACAGGGTGGCTCTACCCACACCTCAATTGTACCGTATATATCAATGGTGTACAACCGCCTCTGGTGCTTGAAGACATCCACTAAATTGTGCTTTGATTCCACTGATGACCAGCTGTTGCTTCCTTTACGGGTTACCTTATATCCTTTCTGGTTGCCATAGATGACAACAGTGAAGCTCCTATCATTCATGTCAAGCAACCTGGCCTTGGAGAAAGACCATATTCCAATTGGGGGGAGTTGGATTTGAGCGCCACTGATGGGATTAACCAGCTGCATAGTTCCCTGACATGGATTCAAGTAGATAAGCCAACCATGGGAAGAACCAACCAGAGACCAAACGGAGCCAAAGATTGTAGCAGTGCTTTGGATATGGATGATTTGGTTTTTTCTTTCAGGGACACTAAAAAATTTAGCACCACCCGGCGAATTTGGGGAGAGCATCAGCCATGGGTCTACCCTTGGACAGTTGGATGCATCACTGCAGACACGGTTCCATGAGATGCATACAGCACGAAATCTGAGATAGTCAGGAATGGCAAGCTTCTTTATAATTATACCAAGAATATCAATCTGGAGACTAGACCAATCTGCCATTCCAATGGAATTTACTTCTGTGAGCCTGTGGAAAGAGATCTGTTTATCAATGGACACTCCATGTGTCATCGACACAAAATAGCAAATAAATCAATTTCTAGCAACATGTTTGCGAAATGATGTAAATATCATTATGAGGTTGAAGTTTGTATAACATGAATCTGATAGATAGGTACAGCTAGAAGAGCAGTATATAAGGCTATCTAGTGGAGAACATATGAAGTGCTGCACCCATTCATTTATGAGTCAGGGTTGGAGCCTTGGAAGAACAAAAAGCTAGAAAGATAATCAAGTTTAACAATAAAAAGATTTAATCCTTATAGTCGATAAAAGATGCCCTACAAGTTATGCACTGAAAATTTTTAGCTGTTTTAGGCACACAAAGTAGAACCTGAATGAGCAACAATGCAACATGAATATACCATAAAACTGCATATACATAATTTAACTATGTGAATATACTCATCATCGAGAGTGATAATAGTACCTTGGCACCTTTGCAGGCATGCCACCTGATACCATATAGCTTCTGTAGAAATCCAGATTAAAGTGGCACCATAATACACTGGAACTTCAGCAGAGTGCTGAGGACGAGCACAATTCCACACCTTGTAGCATAAAGATGTCGAAATGATTAAACAGGAAGAATAATTCTACAGTTGCAAGGCTCAGAGCTATATTAGCAGCAGAAACTCAGATCACCAACCACAGTGTCTACATGCACTATTTTTCCTGCAAATTACACTTGAAGCTAATGCACGTGTACATATGTAAATTCAACTGTAAGTGATGGTCTACATGAACTAAATTAACAAAACATCTACCTTGTTTTTAACAATTACATGCTGGAGTGTACAAGGTCAAAGTGATAGCACATGTACTCTCGATTACCAGAGAGTTACAGCCTTCATAGGTCAGAACAATCACTTCAATCACCATGACAAAAAATTTCTGTAAAGATGATGATGGGATATTCTTTGTAGACTGAACTTAGAACTGAGACTCGCAACAAAACACTTGTTTTTTTTAAAAAATTTTGACAAGAGTTACTGAATTACAAGCACATAAATCCAATCCTTTCGACTCGAAGTACCATAGGATAGGACACACATTATGACGAACTGGCATCCTTGCAACATCGTGTGTTCCTCTTGTAGGTGAGAAAAGATTCAATTTTGCGAGCACCGGGCAGCAGTGGTGGATCCACCGCCCGGGAAGGGAGCGCAACTGCCCGGGCTCCCGCGGATGCCAAGTATCATCAACAATGTAGGTTTCAAGCCCAAAATTAGGGGGAAATTCGCAAACAAAATCCTGAAAATAATACTAACGTTTCTTAAACGTTTTTATGGAGAATATTTGAAAACAAACCATCAGATCGAATGTGGATCGAACCCGAACTCGCAAAATCGGGGAAAACGTACCAGAGAGAGAGAGAGGGAGGAAGGGAGATGAGCCTGGGGAAGGAGAGAACCGCAGGAGGAGGCAGCGCAGTGGTCTCGAGAGGGGAGCGGCGGCTAGACGCCGGCCTGCCGTGGTCGCACGCGTGGCCGTGAGCGGAGGTGGAGGCGGAGCAGGAGCAGGGCGGAGCAGCGAACGAGGACTCCAGAAGGCAGGCAGCGACGCGGCGTTGAGTTGGTGATGGACTGATGGGCATCACGGCCCTGGTACTGATGGGCACTGGGCAGCACGGTCCTGGTCTCTGGTTCGCTGGTTCGACTCCATTCCGGTTTTTTTTTTTTTTTCACAAAATCGGATTCGGGCATGGGGAGTTTGGTATCGGGTACAGATACGGATGGTATCGGATAATATATATTCGGATACGGGTTAGATAAATAATTGAACAAACACTCGGTTGATCGGATTAGATACGGATACCCGGGTATTTTAAGAAACAAATACCCGCATTCTTACATGTCAACAACTTCCGTCTAGCGTCTAGCCATTCCTCGGCCAACCAAAATGTGCTTAACCACTTTGTTTAAATATAAGGCTGATATTTTTATCTACTTTTCTTTAAAAGGTAATGATCCATTTGTGATTGGAAAAAAGTTTTCTTAGTTACTTTGTTAATTTTCATTCTCTTTTTTGGCATGCTACCTCAAATGTCTCTGCACTTGGTAAGTTGATAATTTTTCATCATCCTTTTTACCTATATAAAAGTGGCATATGAGATAATTGAAATTTTGCTCCATTGATATCACAAAATGTCTAGGGTCTTTTCAACAATTTGACTTCTATATAGAAATCTGTCTAGCTTATAGGGCTAGGGTCTTGGTCCATGCTTATGGGACTATGGTCCCTTTCTCCCGTTGTAATGCACGTACATATTTGCTAGTAAATTAATAAAGCATTGTATTTAGTAAATTTAGAGCATCATCAATGGTCATTCTATATCTCTTGTCTAAAACACTATTGACGTTTCCTCTTTTCATCTTCATCCCTCTAATATTTTCTCCATGATTTACATTACACTCTAAAAGACTTTCCATACAATAGCTCCTCTATAGAGAGTTGTTGGAGATGCTCTTACCAAAACGAACAAAGTGGAAGAGTTGGACTAGTTCCTGCTATTTATGGACTCGGGCTGGCCTAGTTATTAATTTGTATAATCCGTTAGGGATTCCTTTAGTATCCATTTTATTTTAATTTTGATGAACCCAAATTTTCCTCTCATGAGAAATCTATAAGATAGTGCTAATGGATGAAATCAACTATGCTTCTGTTTTTTTGGGTTGATCTGAACGGCTGAACAACTGAAATGACTGAATTTCGATAGCTTCTCGATGTAGCCTCGAGATTCGGATCCATTTTGTTTGACTTGCTTTTTAAAACGTCAGTACCCACCTTCAATATAGCGAAACAACGAACTCAAAAACTCAAATCATATGTTTTTTTAAAAAATATTGATAAGTCGTAAGCTGTTAAGCTAGAAAGATCATGGCCTTAATGTACAGCTTGCATCTTATCTCCGTCAAATCATGTGTCCACCTGTCCACTGTCTTTCAATTCATTAATAACGTAAAAGTAGATGATAAGGACGCGCCACCACTCATCGATAAACACTTCGATTATAATTTATCAAGGATTATGTGCCACTTTGGTCCCTCAACTATTGCGTTTGCATCAAATTGATCCCTCAGATGTAATACTAATTTTGTCTGGTTCATGTGATTTTTAAATAGTGTCGTTTTGGTCCCGTGGCAGATCTACGTAGGTTGACATGTCATCAAAAATTGCCACACAGAAAATTCGAAGCAACGAAAGTGCTGCTACACAAAAAAAAAAAAAATTGGCCCTACGGACTACACTTGTCTCTCCAGATGATCATTACAGTCCTATATTATATATTGAAAAAAGCAAATGAGCGGTAGAAATGACAATGGGCCGGACGCACCATTACGAAAAACCGCAGTATGATGGGCCTGAACCCGCGATACAGCCCAGCTGAGACGAAAGGCGCCGCGGCGCCACGATTTGCAAAACGAAACGGAAAATTTCCCGCAAGCCGCGCACTCTTTCGCGGGAAAATCCAAACACGCACACGCACACGCACTGCCTCATTCGAAAATTCAAACCGAAAAACCGAAAAGAATTTGCCCAAATCCTCCGCCCCGCGCTCTCTCCAACCCTTCAAATGTTTCCGCCTCACCGCGATCTCCAAACCCTTCTTCCCTCCGCTCCCAAATCACGCGCCACGAGCGATCCCCTCGCCGAACCCCCGATCTTGAGCTCGCGCGTCGCGCCGCCGTCCTGCCCATGGAGTTCGCCGGGAGCGGCAGCTGCAGCATCCGTGATCTTCCGCCTTCCAAGCGGTTCAAGTACGCGAGCTCCTACTCTGGATCGGCTCCGCGCGCGGCTCTGCCGGCCAAGAAGCGCGGGTTCTCGCCGCCGCCGCCTGAGACGGCCGCCGCTTCCGCTTGCCTTCCGGCGCAGAAGCGCGCCTACGCGCCGACGGCCGCGGAGGTCGCGCCGCAGGCGGGCCTCCCGGCCAAGAAGCGCGCGTACGCGCCGCCGCCGGTGGATGCCAACGCGCCGGCTTGTCTTCCGGCCAAGAAGCGCGCCCAGGCCATGGCGCCGCCGCCGCCAGTGCCGGACACGACGGTTTCGCCCTTCCTCCCGGCCAAGAAGCGCGTCTACGCGCCGCCGCCGTTAGATGCTTCTTCTCCGGCGTCGGTATGCCTCCCATCGAACAAGCGCGTGTTGCCGCCATTCATCCCGGCCTCTCCACCTCCATCCACGAAGCCAGATGGTGCCAAGGACAAAGAATCCGACAACGTTAGCAAAGAAGTTCGAGGCAGACCGCCCGCGAAATGCAAGAAGACCAGCAAGGCCGTCGATCCCGAAGAGCCCAACCAAGACGACGAAGCAATCGAGCAAGAGCAGAGGAAGCGAGCTGAAGGAATCGCACAGGGCAAAGAGCAAAGGGAAGGAGCAGAGCAGGTAGCGCGGGGCGCTGTGGAGGAGGAAGACGACGGCGTGCACTGCGCGGTGTGCGGGAGCACCGACGGCGAGCCGTCGGACCCCATCGTGTTCTGCGACGGGTGCGACCTCATGGTGCACGCCACTTGCTACGGCAACCCGCTCGCCCAGTCCGTCCCCGCCGGCGACTGGTTCTGCTCCCTCTGCTCCGGCGAGCCGCCGGCGGAGGCGAGCCCACCCTGCTGCCTCTGCCCGGCGAGCGGTGGCGCGATGAAGCGCACGACGGAGGGGAAGTGGGCGCACATCGCCTGCGCGCTGCTCGTGCCGGAGGTGTTCTTCCGTGACGCCGACGGCCGCGATGGCGTCGACTGCTCCCGCGTGCCCGCCCACCGGTTCGCCACCGAGTGCTACATCTGCGAGAGCAGCAGCGGGTGCGCGCTCGTGTGCTCGCAGCCCAGGTGTGGCCTCGGGTTCCACGTCTCCTGCGGCCTCGCCGGCGGCCTGTGCCTGGAGTACCGCGAGGCCAAGGGCGGCGCCGTCGTCGCCGGCTTCTGCAGGGAGCACACCAAGCTGTGGGAGAAGGTAGGAGTCTTGGCACTGTCACCATCATGTCATGGTACATCCATTGTTAAGTACAAATTAAATTTAGGGCTGTGATTTAATGAAAGTTTTGCTTGGATTTGTGCATTTGTTGATGCAGCAACAACTGACTGGCAAGTACAAGATCGTGTCAAGAGGGCAGGAATGATGTTATGATATGGAAGGGAACTATCGACGGTCGACGGGTTCCCTTTGGAGCGAGTGAAGATTTATGTCGTCAAGCTACTATCGATTTATCCTTAGCATTTCGTTTCAATGCTTAGTCTAGTATTGTCTTCTGGACGGTTTAAATTACAGAATATTAGAATTCAGGAGCATCTTATGAAATTTTAAATAAGTACAGAAATGTCCCGTGGACGGTTGTCATTGTCAGTTAGCATGTGAGGTTAGCAATTCCAGCAGCTCCTCTATACTTCCTCTCTAAAACACTATTAGCGTTCCCTCTATCTGTTCTTTTAAAATTCCTTCATAAATTATACTATCCTCTAAAAGATTCTTTTCCTCCAGTAGCCTCTCTATATCTGCTACAATATTTTCCAGGAGCTATTGGAGGTGCTCCACATTCTAGATTTTTTTTTTACTTAACCACCTTGAATAATTCTTTGACGAAGAGATTTGAACCGTGCACCACTGTATGGAGTAGATCTTGAGTTGAGACTCTTCCCCTTCCTCATCTGCAGCACCAACAACCTGAAATGGTGTCTTATTGGCTAATGCAAATACCGGACATGGCTGCAGTAGGACAACCTGATGATGACAACAAACCAGCATGGAAGACTTAGGCTAACAAAGTAAAATTCGATACTAAGGCCCTGTTCTTTTTAATTTAATAGCTTAATGACTTATCTATGTTTTGAAAAGATAAATGCCTTGAGTTTTTTAGTTTGGTTGTTTTTGTTGTTTTAAAGGTTGGTCCTAATACTTTAAAAAGCAAGTCAAACGAAATGGAACCGAATCTTGAGACTATCTCAAAATGCTCTCGAAATTTAGTCATTTTAGTCATTTTAAATCAGCTCAAAAGAACAGGACATAAAACTCTTCTCGCCATTGGTTTGACGTCATCTCCCCACACCGATTGCTTGGAGGTTGACGATGAACAAAATCCTAGTATAATTTGTGGTGGTGCTCAGCACTTTTTTTTTATCATTCTCAGCGACTCTTGGAAACCCTAGCTCCTTTCCTTATTATTTTTTAGTTTTTACTCCATTCGAATCTCTATTGATAGCCTTCTCTTACATATTGCGTATGAAAAAGACTCATTCGACTATGATGGCATAGAGAGGGGGATAAAGAAGGTGATTTTACAACCAACTTAACCACACTAAGACGACACAGTGGTAAAGGTGGCATAAGAGCATCCCCAGCAGCCTCCTGAAAACACTGTAGCTACAATAATCCAAACACGGGCGTGCGCCCGCGATTCAAACGCTGCACTCAGCAGCGTGCGGGCGAGAGCTCGAGCACGAGTAATCTGGCGAGCGCGCGAGCATTCAACACTTGATGCAGGCCAGCTGATCAAGGTGCTGCTGGCCATGCTCTAAGGAATAGAATCATTTCTTGCTACACACTAGCGAACATGAACGATGCATCCATTTGGATCTATTGGCTTAGATTTTTTTTTTACACTATCATGGTATTATTTATATTGCAACGATAGTATATGTTTTGTGTGGGAGGTTCTTTGAATGAACGGTTATATCTAAATTGTACTATCGTTCTAATATATTTGCCATTGTGTCGGGGATAAAATCACGGTCCATTACCATGACCCACTCTCTGACGGCCCAATCGGACAGCCTACCAGGGCCTAGCTCCCTGGAAGGTTCTATTTGGCCCATGAGTGTCGTGTCAAACAACCTCTTGATCGGTACGTTACGTGGCACCCAAGACTTCCTGTTTAAGTCCAACTCGAACAGGAGTTCTGCACGGCTACGTGAAGACCCGGACGTTGGTTTCCTGGATTGGAGTAGAAGTCGTGATCCCCAAGACATGGAGTATGCCTTATCTATCTCGGGATGTATTTGGCACGTCGGGTTCGTTACGATCTCGTAGTTAGTCCGACCCGATTATCCCTCGATAGGTCGGTTTGCTCTACACTATATAAACAGAGCCCCTACGGCGTGTTTAGGGGTCAAGCCATCATCTGATACACGAGTTCACGAGTCTTAGCATCTTATAGACACCTGATCTTCGTATTGTCGCACTTGTACACCATAATCTCGCCGAGATCTGTTTGTCTCGTCGAGCCACCTCTTATATTCATCTCTAATATATAAGAAGGCAACATATCCAGTGCAAATGGTTATTCAATGCTAATATGCAAACAGTAGATCTGGACCATCAGATTCACAAGGAGTAGTCCAGATCTGACAAAGTGGAAGCCCCTTTCCATTTAGAAAGTCAGGGGGTTTTTTCGTGAAAGTATTTAAGTGAGAAAAGTGGCTTACACCTCTCCAGATCTGGGCCGTTCCTGATGGATCCAAAGCCCCAGATCTGTTGTTAGCATGTTAGCACTCAATGGACATTTGCACTGGATACGTTGCCATATAAGAAAGGCTGGACGTAGGGCTATTATCTCGCCTGAGAGGTCTGAACCAGGATAAAAACCCTTGTCTTCTGTTAAATGCGTTGATTCTTTATCGCTTCTATTCGGCGTGTCTCCTATCTCCCTTTATTAAGAACCTTAGTTGACTTGGGTCAATATCCCAACCGTCGACAGTTGGCGCCGTCCGTGGGGAGTTAGCAGATCGAGCATGTCGAACTCCTTTGGCGACCAGGAGATTCTTCCTAAGGATTACGACTCAGAAGGGCAGGATGTCTCTTCCCCTGCCAGCTTGGATCGATCTTATCGACCTAGATTGATGTCTATATCTGAAACAGAGCACTCTGGATACGTCCCGGAGATCGTCTCAGATCGAGCTCCCGTCATCGACGATGATCTCTACGGCGACACAGTGATGATGTCGTCTAGTGCACCAACGCACGGTCGCCGCGGCGTCAACATAGCCGGTGCGGGAACCTCCGAGAATCCTGCACGGGTCACGGCGGCCGAAGAGATCGAGCGGGTCAATTCTGCTCTGCTTCAAGAGGGATCTGCTCAAGCTGCTCGCGAGCAAGATGTTGTTCGCCGCGGTTTTGACGAATCCATCAATTAAACCTTGGCGCAGATCCGCGACCAGCGCAAGTGACAGCGTCGCGTCTCGCCTCGCGCGCCTACGCCAAGACCCTCGGCAGAGGTTCAACCTGCTCGGGTGGAACCCCCGATAGAGGATCAGCCTGCTCGGGTGGAATCCCCGCACAACCAGACTCCGGTCAGGCAAGACGCGGATGCTTCAGGGATCCCAGGACCCCTAGATCAGAGTCGGTAACGACTTTAGGCCATGGCAACGGTGCTCAGATCCACCAACCAGGCCGACCTCGCCCGTATGGGCGAGGCTGTTGCTTCTCACCTCGAGCGACTGGCTGAGGGCTTTAAGTCCTTAGGTGAAGCTAACACTTCCTCCGGACAGCGTAGTTAGCCTGTCCGGTTGGATTCGGACAGCTCTGATCGATCGCGTGACCACCGCCACCGTCGAAGGATCACTGTTCACGAGAGAGTTACCCGTGGTCGCCGTCGCTCGCCAAGTCCCCGTAGTCATTGCGACCACGGGGGCAAGCGTGCGCGCGACGATCATGGAAGATCCCTTCGCGAGGAGCGCGTTGTCGCGACCACGAGAAAGGAGCGTGGAGACTTATCACGGAGAGAGTTCCTCCAGGCAAAAACCTCCCGCTCAGCTAGAGTCCCCCAACTAACAGGACCAACGTCTTCTCAAGGCTAGGTTCTGCTGGGGAAGGTGGCCGGTCTTATGCCTTGGGCTGTAGGGATTTTTCTGACGAGTTTCGTGCTGTCCGTTGGCCCTCAAAGTTCAAGCCCGGTTACATGGAGAGGTACAATGGGACTCAAAACCCAGAGCAATTCCTTTCCATCTATGCTACGGCCATCATGGCGGCCGGGGGTGACGAGCTCGTCATGACTAATTACCTCCGATCGTCCTTGAGGGTCTTTGCTCGGACGTGGTCGTTGAATCGGCAAGAGGTTCCATCTGCTCTTGGAACCCGCTTTGTGGCCTCGATTGCTAACTTTCGGAGGCATTACGTGCGTCTGGGCAAGGAGGATGATCTGCACCAGATGATCCGGATGAGCGGGAGACCCTCCGCAACCGTGAAGCGTTTCATTAAGATTCGCAACACGATCCCGAACATCTCGGACGAATCTGTTGTTCGCGCCTTCAAAAATGGAGTCCGCGACGAGCGGCTCACCCAGGATCTCGAGATCAATGAGGCCTGAACCGCCAATGATCTGTTCAAGGCGGCTGATCGCTATGCCAACACGGCAGAACGCGTTCAGTACAAGAAGGCGTTCGACAAGGGCGAGCTGCCCGCCCTGCCTGGTGTAGAAGAAAAAAAGAAGAGCAACAACAATCCTGGTGACAAGAAGTCCCAGAAGAAAAAGAACAGTGATGCGAACAACATCGTCGCCGGTATAGATCGCACACCTCCTTCCAAGGATGGGCAGAAAAAGCCCAACAATAACTATAAGGGCAAGAAGCCCGCCCAGAGAGGCAACCAAGGCAAGAAAGGTTCAAGTGATCGGTATTGCAAATTCCACTAGCATTACGGGCATGACACATGCCATTGCAGGACTTGGGCTGCCAAGCTAGAGGATTTCTACAACGGCAAGGGCCCAATGCCCACCCTGCCCGAAAATGGTGATGCCAGCAAGGCCAAGCGCCAAACCGACGATGGTGATCGGGACGATGATGAGTATTAAGAGCCCGTGAACCATATCATCGTCATCTTCGGCGGCTCCTCGGCTTATCTCTCTCGGCGCAGCCTCAAGGAAGCTGCTCGGAAGGTCCACAACGTTGGAAAGGGCAAATCTCAGCCCGAATCGATGAAGTGGACCGAGGTTCCCATCTCCTTCTCTCAGGAGGATTGCCCCACTGGGATGACCAAGCCTCAGCGGCTCCCACTGGTGGTCATTTCGACCATCAGCAACGCAAGAGTTGGCCGCGTCTTGATCGACGGCGGGAGCGCGCTGGACTTGATTTCTGCTAAGGTTTTGGACGAGATACAGATCCCTCGCTCCAAGCTTAAAGAGGTCGCGATGCCTTTCTACGGCATCGTCCCGGGAGAAGCTGTTCGGCCGTTGGGGCAAATTGTTCTGCCCGTAACCTTCGGCAGCCCAAGCAACTTTCGGACAGAGTTGATCACGTTTAACGTGGTTGACTTCCCATCTGCGTACAACGCAATCTTGGGCCGGCCATCACTTGGTAAGTTCATGGCCGTGTCCCACCATGTGTACCATTGCGTGAAGATACCGGGTCCTAACGGTGTGATCACGGTCAAGGGCAACTACAAAGCTGCTCTGGATTGCGACGAGCAGTCCCTTGCCCTGGTCGACCAGCTTCCACCGCGTGGTCCTGATGTTCCGCAGACTAAGTCTGCACGCCCCAGGGTTTCCCTTCAGCCAGGAGGAGAGACCAAGGAAGTTCCGCTGTCTCTTGATGACTCTTCCAAGACAGTTCATTTGGGGGCCAATTTAGACCCCAAATAGGAAAGCGAGCTCATTGCCTTCCGCCAAGCTAATGCAGACGTGTTTGCCTGGGAGCCGTCTGATATGCCCGGAGTCCCAAGGAGGGTTATCGAGCACAAACTGGCCGTCCGGCCGGACAAAAAGCATGTTCACCAGAAGCATCGTCGCTTTTCGGACTTCAAGCAGGGGATCATCAAAGATCAGCTTGGCAAGCTGCTCGCTGCTGGTTTCATCCGCGATGTTGATCACACCGAGTGGCTGGCCAACCCTGTCGTTGTAAAGAAGAAAGACTGCAAGTGGAGGATGTGTGTCGATCACACAGATTTGAATGCTGCTTGTCCCAAGGACAATTTCCCGCTGCCTCGCATAGACCAGCTGGTCGACGCGACTGCGGATGCCCAGCTCTTGAGTTTTTTGGATGTTTACTCCGGTTATCACTAAATAAGCATCTCCTCCGAGGATGAAGAGAAGACTGCCTTCATCACCCCATTCGATACTTTCTGCTATATGACCATGTCTTTCGGTCTGCATAATCTTTGGTGCCACGTTTGGCGCAATGAAGAAGACTTTCCCGAGCAATATGGAAGAAACCTGGAGGTCTATGTCGATGACATAGTTGTAAAGAGCAAGTATGCTCCAGATCATGTAAAAGACCTGGCCGAGACTTTTCAAAATCTCACCAGGCATCGAATTAAGTTAAATCCAGAGAAGTGTACCTTTGGTGTTCGATCTGAAATGTTGCTCGGTTATGTAATTGATTCGCAAGGAATTTCTGCCAACCTGAAAAAATCGAGGCCATTGAAAACATGTAGGCTCCGACTACCGTCAAGGAAGTTCAGAGCCTCACCGGACGGATGGTTTGCTTTGGCGGTTTATTTCCGTCGGGGTGAGCATATCTTGCCCTTCTTTAAGGCTCTGCGCAAGCACAATGGTTTCGAGTGGACAGAGAAGGATGATCGATCTTTCCAAGATCTAAAGCAATATCTGTCCAACCCACCTGTCTTGACTGCCCCGCGCCACGGCGAGCAGCTTTTGCTATACCTTGGCTGCACGCCGCAAGCGGTGAGCGCGGTCCTGACGGTGAAAAGGGAAGGCATCTAGTGTGAAAGAGGATCCTAAGGCCTAGAGGGGGGTGAATAGGCAATTTTAAATTCTTTTTATTAATTGTTGATTTAGCATCAAATTAATAGTGACCCAATCCTAGTGCAATTGATACGCAAGCGGAAGCGACAAACAAGTTAAAGCGCAACTAAGACATATCATCACAATCAACACAAGCAATGCAATAAGAGTAAGTGCGGGAATATAAATGAGAGTGAGACACGATATTTGTTTGACCGAAGTTCGGAGCCGCAACTCCTACTCTCCGTTGAGGCTACCCTTGCGCAAGGACCGGCTCGCTCTCGAGCCTCACGCCTCACTCACTCCCTGTAGTCGTTCGCCACTCCGTGAGGTGGACTCACACCACCCGACACCGACTCAAGAGTAGCCACACGCCAAGGCCTACTCTCAAGCCCACGCCTCCACGAAGGATGTCTTCAAAAGTAACAAGCCCGAAACGCCCCGATCATGCCGGATCGAAGGACTTCCATGAAGCTCGGTATTGGGGTTTGATGGATTGTGGCTTTGGATGATCTTGTGGGTGGAGGAATGGCTCTAGAACACCTAATTGATGAGCTATGAATGTGGTAGGTGAAGTGGAGCAGCAAACCTCAAAATAGCCAGCCACTAGATAGGTATTTATAGCCCCAAGAGCAAAACTAGCCGTTGCCCCTCGGAAGAGGACAAAAAGACTAGCCGTTACACTCTACGGACGCCGTCAAGCGGACATCGGACGCCGTCCAAGCGAGCGCATCTTGCTCACCAAAATAGGTTTATCGGACGCCGTCCGACAACAAGAGATCGTGCAAGGCCGAGCTCTGGACGGCCCCAGACGCCGTCCGGCAATGAAAACACCGAATTTTGAACTGACGGACGCCGTCCGGCGGAGAGAATTAATTTGGATTTTGGTGGTCGAGCGCCGTCTGGATTTTCAGACGCCGTCCGACAGAGAGGGAATTTTCGAGCTAAATTTGTGGGGAATTAAGGTGGGTTTCTCTCTCTAGAAATCTCACAAAGGGATATTTGGGTATTTTTAGAAGGGTGGACTAAGAAAACCGAGTTTAGAGAATTACAAAGATCCCAGGCATAGTCCGAGATAATCGAACCCTTTTGAAATCCGACGAAAAACGAAATAAACCTAACTACTCTAATCTATCGTGACCTCTTCTCTCTTGGGTCACGCATTTGAAATCTTGGGCAGCTCGAGAAAATTGTCGGCGCTTCAAAATTAGGGTTTATAAAAATCGCCGAGTCTCCGCTAGGGTTCAGAAGTCCAAAAACCCCTAGCCCTTTATATTAATTAATTTTGTCATCAATGCCACTAATAAAAATTAGGGCTCAACGATGCTCACAATCTCCCCCTTTGTGGCACTTGATGGCAACCCAAGAAAGAATAAAATTTTTGAGCTGCAAAAGGGGTTAGTGCAATACAAGTATGCGAGCAATTTGAATAAATAAGAAATCACAACTCGACCACAGCGGTGTGCAAATAAATGAAGCTCCCCTAAATTCATGCATAAATTAAGTTCGAGAGACCAACAAGGTTCAAAAGTCATAAACCAACCAAAGTAACAAATTTTTAACAAGTATCGAGGCAACAAATAATATTACAGTAAACACAACCTCAATCTCACTACCCACTACTAACCCTATACTACTCTCTAACTTCTCCCCTTTGTCACCAAGTGACACAAGCGGAAAAGGTCCTATTCTTGCTGATCTTGATCCATGTAAATGCGCCTCCGTCATCTCCCCGGCACGGTAGAGGAGCCACGACCCTGGGGCGCTTGAACAAGGGCATATGAGTCTGCAGAGGGACCGACCGAGGTGAGGAAGGATCATCAAACATCTGGGTCGGTTGAGGATTTGGCAAAGAAAAGTTGAGATGATGACGATCTCTCCACCATGAAATAAATCTTACCAGGGAGGAGGGTATGGTGAGGTGGAGGCACAAAGGAAGGAGCAGCCCGGAAGGAGGGTACACCCAAGGATGAACCGGTGGTGGGTAGGCAGGTGGGCGAGGAAAACTCTGAGTCTGCTGGTAAGCCTGATAACTGTCGTGGGCATGTGAATACCAACCATATGGATTTTCCCCTTCTGGCACTGGCATAAACATCGCCCCCATGTACTGCACAGCTGACTTAAACTCTGCGAACTCATCTGCCAAGTATGTCTGCTGCCCTGCCAAGTCTGTCATCTCTCTGCGGGTGGCTGCCAGCTCTTCTTTCACCTCAGTGTGAAAATTTCTCATATCTGTGCGCAGCCCCCTCATCTCACCTATCAAAGCATCATACCAAGGAGGAGGGGCAGCCGCAGAAGATCCCGCACCAGGCGCTGGCACAAACGGCTGCACTGGAGCAGCAGGAGCAAAAGCAGGGCAGTCTTTGGAGGAGGAGCATCATCACCAGGTCTAGCCAACTTGGGCTTGCTCCCAAGTGAGTTCAGGAAGTTCTTCATCTGATGCTTTTTGATCTTATTGTTCCAACTTCTTACTTCATCTACAGAAACCCGCTGAGTCCTGGAAAGCAATAGGCCAATATAGGGCGCTAGAGGTAGTGCCCTATTGACTTCTCTGTATATAGTGTCATCCAACTCTCCCATGAGGTGGCGCCAATGTTTATAACTCACTGTCGAAGGTAAAGCATAAACCACCGCAGATCGGTAATATCCTCGTCACGGTTCCCACCTCGAACAAATAAAGTGCTCAAGGATAAGATTTATCGAGTGGCTCTGGCGCAATTGATTTGCCTTCTCTATGTTCGCCTTCTTCATCAACATCAATGTACATGAACCGTACCTCTTCAAGAGGAGGTACTTGCCTCTCGTAGGGCCTCTTCATAGCACACCTCATTCAAATCAATGCTAGAGTCTCAGTACCCAAGGCGTGATTCATCTCGCCATCGTGATCCCTTTAATCATCCCATCAACCGAGTGATAATAGTTCGATTCGACTCGTCCTCGGCAACCAAAGAGAGTAGCAAAGAACTCACAATTTCTTTCTCGCTCGGATCAATTTCTTGTTGGAGATCAATTACGCTAGACAGGAGTGGTGCTGAAAATGGTATGCACCTCTGCCCTGCTATCTTTGAGATATCGCTCCGATCAACACAAATGGGGATCCTAGGACCCGATCGTGGGAGCAGAGAAGCACATGTACAATTGTTTACGAAACTTGGTGTAGAACACAAGTCCACAGTATCCTCTCGCCTCGAGGAACCACACGGCATAAGAGACGGACCTCCTCTTCCTCGAGTCTCCATAGATAGTTTCAGAA
This sequence comes from Raddia guianensis, assembly GCA_036346415.1. NCBI lineage: Eukaryota > Viridiplantae > Streptophyta > Magnoliopsida > Poales > Poaceae > Raddia > Raddia guianensis. The sequence continues at coordinate 36,952,966 of CM070534.1, forward strand.
CCTGATCATCCACGGGGTCGTCCTCAGCGACCACTGTCTCAGTGACATCCTCATCAATCGGGTCCTCAGCATATGTCTCGTCAGCATCCTCTGCGGTGGCAAAAGAAGAACCCGCCATCCGAGTCCAATGGAACCCTTGATCGATCGCTCTTCAGTAAATCTGCTCTAGACACTCTACTTGGGCAAGGAGGAGCGCAATCGCTAGCCGTCTCGTCGATGTAATCCGGATCGCCCTTCTCGCATTGTCGCGCCGACCACCGAGGTCTGCCCGAGCCTTCCCGAACTTTTCAATGATTTCGACATGTTGAATCACTTCCTCGACAATATGACCACCGACCGAACAACCTCATCGCCAACCGCCACGACCAGCGATCCATCGACACGGTGCCAACCCACCACGGTCCAACCACGAGCGTGAGCGCGGAAAAATCTATTCAAAACCTAGAACTTCGGTAAACAACGAAATTTGGCGGGAAGAAAGGCGGAAGCCGTTATCGAGTCCTAAGCGAATGAGGAAGACGCCGGCGCGAGGAGATCGCCCCAAGGCCCTTCCGGTAGAGAAAGGAGGGAACTTCGGCGGAGACGAGGCGCCGAACGGGACGTCCACTTCAATCCACGCGGAGGAATCGAAGAGGGGCGACGAGGAGGCCGCCGTGGTGGTGGAGATCGCGGAGGTCGCGGAGGTCTTCCGTGAGAGAGAAGGGCAGCGGCGCCGCCGGTTTGGAGAGGAGGAAGAGATCAAATGGAGAGAGGGAGGCGAGAAGTTTATAGCGATTCAGCGATTAGGTCTGTCGGACGGCGTCCGACGACTATCGACGGCGTCCGGCGATGAGGGTGTAGTGCACAATGACTTCGTCGGACGGGGTGGCGGGGAGGCGACGGCGTCCGACAGTGAGTTGCAGCGCGGATAACGCTTCTGTCGGACGGCGTCCGATAGCTCTGGACAGCGTCCGACAGAGGTATCTGGCGCATGCGACACGCGATCGGACGGCGTCTGAGAGTGGCCGGACGGCGTCCGATGAAGGCTGAAAACACAGATGCTGGCACTTCTGACCAGTGGGCCCCACCAATGCGAGAAATATATATAAAAATAATATTTTGAAGTGATGATCTCTATTTTTTCTCAAAATTCAAACGAAGATTCAAATGTGAGCAATTTGTTAAGATTTAATTTTGAAGGGATAAGATTATAATATGACAAATGAAATCAAGTCAAATTCAAAAACCCAAATTTTGATCTTAGAGATCAACAAAATGTGCGAACCCAAATTTTGCCTTGATTTCTCATATAGGCATGAAAATCGAGCATAGGGGTTCACTTTAGAGTTTAAGCACATGTTTTTGAATTTTGATTCCTTTTCAAATACTTTCAACAATTTTGATGCCATATGATTTTCAAGAGAACAAATATGCATATGGAGCAAATTTTTTAAAGGGGTAAGATTTTCAAAACTAGAAGTTTGAAATGGTATGAAGATAAGGATAGTCTATTAAGCTCAAATTTGTTTTGGCTTGAAATATAGGACAAGAATGTGCTCACCCAAAATCAAATTTATCTTTTCACCACTAGAGGGAGTTTTGAGATCATGAGTTGAAACTAAACTCCCCCTAAATGTGACAAGGGTCATAAGCAAATGGAAAAATTCAAATAAGACCCAAAAGTCACAAAAACCAATCAACACGCATTTGATCTATTTAGTATGTTGAGTTCATTCCTTAATTTGCAAAACCGTGCCTCATCCAAGGGTTTGGTGAAAATATCCGCCAATTGGTCTTCCGTTCGCACGTAGGCAAGCACAACGTCACCCTTTGCAACATGGTCACGAATAAAGTGATGTCGAATGTCGATGTGCTTTGTACGGGAATGTTGGACCGGATTGTTGGCTATTTTCACCGCACTTTCATTATCACATAGAAGTGGCACTTTTTCAAATTTTAGCCCAAAGTCACTAAGCATCCGAGTCATGTACAAGAGTTGAGCACAACAACTCCCGTCGCTACATATTCGCTTCATGTAGATATGGCGACACGGAGTTTTGCTTCCTCGAAGTCCATGACACGAGTGGCGATCTAGCAAGTGACAACCCCCGAGGTGCTTTTGCGATCAATTTTGCAACCGCATAATCCGAGTCGGAATAGCCAAGAAGCTCAACACGCGCTCCTTAGGGTACCAAAGACCTAGGCTAGTAGTGATTTTAGATATCTCAAAATCGTTTTACGGCAACAAGATGCACTTCCTTAGGGATGCTTGAAAGCGAGCACACATGCACACACTAAACATAATATCGAATCGAGAAGCGGTAAGATAGAAAGCGAACCGATCATGGAGCGATAAAGCTTTTGATCCACGGGCTTTCCATCTTCATTCAAATCAAGATGCCCATTAGTGGCCATTGGTGTTTTGATCGATTTGCAATCATCCATTGAGAACCGCTTGAGAAGGTCCTTTGTGTATTTCTCTTGACAAATAAAGGTCCCTTCCCGAAGTTGCTTGATTTGAAATCCAAGGAAGAAAGTAAGTTCTCCAATCATCGACATTTCGAATTCCTTGGACATCATTTCTTCAAAGTCCTTGCATTTAGATTTGTTAGTGCATCCAAAAATAATATCATCCACATATATTTGACAAATAAATAGGTCATTTTCAATTTGCTTTAGAAACAATGTGGAATCAATCGCACCGGTTTTAAATCCCTTTTCTAAGAGGAAGTCCCTAAGACGCTCATACCATGCTCTAGGAGCTTGCTTGAGACCGTATAGTGCCTTAGTGAGCTTATAGACATGGTTTGGGTGTTTGAGGTTTTCAAAACCGGGCGGTTGCTCAACATAAACAAATTCATCAATAAAACCATTTAGAAAAGCACTCTTAACATCCATTTGAAAGAGAGTTATGTTATAGAGAGAAGCGAAAGCCAAGAGTAACCGAATAGCTTCAAGTCGAGCAACGGGGGCGTAGGTTTCTCCATAGTCAAGTCCTTCCATTCGTGTGAAACCTTGCGCCACCAATCTTACTTTGTTTCGCACCACTTCACCGTTCTCATCTTGTTTGTTGCGGAAGACCCATTTGGTTCCAATGACATTGTGATCCTTCGGTCTTTCTACAAGCTCCCAAACTTTATTGCGGGCGAAGTTGTTTAGTTCATCATACATGGCGTTCACCCAATCCGCATCCGCCAATGCCTCATCAATGGTCCTAGGCTCAACAATAGACACAAAGGCGTGATGCTCACAATAATTAGCGGTATGAGAACGGGTTCTTACGCCTTGATTGAGATTGCCAATGACTTGATCTAGGGGATGATCCTTGGAGAGAGTGCGGTGTTGTTGGACGGGTACTTGTAGATCAACGCCTCCCCCTTGAGCTTGATCAACTTCAAAGTTCGCATCTCCGTCCACCGCTTGATCTTGAATTGTTGGAGAGGTGTCTTGAATTTGATCATCGATGGAGGTGGTGGGGGTAATTACTTCATCTTTTGGTGCCTCCGGTGAGGGTCGTATTTCCCCCAACTCCATTGCTTCATGTGGTAGCTCATCACCTACATTTCTTGTCAAATCTTGCTCATTTTGCGAGCCATTAGTTTCATCAAACTTGACATCATAGGCTTCCTCAACTAGCCCTAGTAGAATTGTTAAAAACTTCGAAAAGCTTTTAGCGAGAAGAGTAACCTAACATGATACCAATGTCGCACCTCTTTTGGAACTTACCCAAATAAGTCCTTTTCTTATAGATGTATACCTTGCAACCAAGACTCAAAATCTGAGATGTTGGGCCTTCGTCCCACTAGTAATTCATATGAGGTCTTGTGAAGGAGTCGGTGGAGGTAGAGGCGGCTGATGGCATGGCACGCCGTGTTGATGGCTTCCGCCCAAAAAGCATGCGGCGTGTTGTACTCGTCAAGCATTGATCTTGCCATCTCTATCAAAGTACGTTCTTCCTCTCCACCACCATTTTGTTGGGGAGTGTATGCCGCCGAGAATTCGTGCTTCACACCTAACTCATCACAAAATTCTTCAACATTTGTATTAGCAAACTCGGTGCCATTATCACTCCTCACCTTTTAATAAAAGAGTCAAATTCTTTTTGAGCTTTTAAAGCAAATCTTTTAAACACATCACCGGCAAGAGATTTGTTTGCAAGGAAAAATACCCAAGTGAATCGAGAGAAATCATCGACAATCACATGACAAAAAGAATTACCGCCTATGCTCGCATAGGTGGTTGGGCCAAATAAATCCATATGCAAAAGTTCAAGAGGTCGGGATGTAGACATAAAAGTCTTAGTTGGATGAGAATTAGCCACTTGCTTGCCAGCTTGGCATGAGCTACATAAATGATTCTTCTCGAATTTGACATCCTTCACTCCAACAACCAAGTTATTTTTAAAAACCTTTTCAAAGTGCCCATTCCAACATGTCTAAGACGTCTATGCCACAACCAACCAAGAGTGGTTTGAGCGATAAGACAAGCCTTGATTTGAGAAGTTTCACGGTTTGAAAAATCAACCAAATATAAGTTTTGAAACCGGGTGCCTTCAAATGCAACACTTTGATCCTTAGTGGAAACAATACGAACTCCGTTGATCGAAAAGAAGCAATCAAAACCCAAATCGCACACTTGAGCAACGGAGAGGAGATTAAAGTTGCAAGCTTCCACCAAGAGCACATTAGAAATGGATAGGTCATTTGATATTGCAATTTTACCTATACCCTTTACCTTTCGCTTGGAGTTATCCCCAAATGTGATCTTGTGTTCGGGGTACTTCTCCTCCTCTAGTGAGGTGAACATACTTGAGCTACCGGTCATATGTTGAGTGCAACCGCTATCGAATATCCAATGCCGGCCACCGCTCTTGTAGTTCACCTTCTCCTCTAGTGCCATAAGACACATGGGAGGTGATGGGTTGTTGATGGCGACTCTGGATATCTTCGTGTTTTCATTATCGGAGGAGTCCGCCCAAGAACCTTCATCATCGGTGATCCATTCCCCAATCACCTCTTCTTGTATATTTGCGGTGAGGCAAAGCTTTTGCTTGGGAAGAGCCGGGGGCGTTTTCTTAATCGCAAGTCCGGCTAGCCCATGAGCTCTAGTATCTTCTTCTTGGAGGAGGATTGAGAGGACGATGAGCTTGAGCTATCTTCCTTCTTAGTCTTTTGACCGCAAGAGCTTTCTTCTTATCCTTTGATTTGTGATCACTCTTGCGGTAGTGACGATATTTCTTTTGTCATCTTCCTCATCTTCCTCTTGATTCCTTGCCTTGTGCTTGTTCTTTTTACTTCTTGGGCAATCCGCCAAGTGACCCTTCTCTCCACATTCATAGCAACGCATCTCGGAGATAGGTCTTCGCCTTGAAGAGGATGATCCGCCATGAAGCTCATCTTCTTGATCAACTTTCTTGACCGCTTGACAAGGAGGGCCAATTCTTCAATCTCAGGAATTGCATCATCGGAGTCTTCATCATCTTCTTCAATTTCAACTTTCTTCTTTCTACTTTTGGCTTTGGCGGGGAGAGCGATTGACTTCTTGTTGAGCGGAGACTCTTCACTTTCAAGAAGCCGCATCTCATATGAGTTGAGTTGCCCGAAGAGCTTTATCGGTGTCATCTTCTTGAGCTTTGACTTAGATGCTCGAATTAAGGTCACAAGTGGATTGAAACTAAATGGCACAACGTCAAGCATCTTCCGACAAATGTCAATGTCTTCCAAGACCTTCTTCTCCGAGCATCCGGCAATTCCATTGACGATGGGGTTCAACCTAAGAAACATTTCATTAACACTTTCATTAGGAAGCATATTGAATTGATCAAATCTTTTTCTAACACGATATAGCTTCTCCTCAAGCATCTCGGCACTACCAACATGAATTTCTCTAAGATGCTTCCAAATGTCATAAGCTTTAGAGAGATTGCCAATGCTATCAAAGACTTTGGAAGACACACTAGAGAGTAAAGCATTTCTAGCAATGGCATTAAAACGTTTGTACTTAGCATGAACTTCATCAAGAGCAATTGTTCCACGGAGGGTCCTGGATAGCCGGTCTCACAAGCAACCCACACATCATAGCTAAGTGCCTCTAAGTAACATTGCATCCTAATTCTCCAATAGTTGTAGTTTGTTCCATCGAAAATAGGAGCTTTTCCAATTTCTATCCTAGGCCCTCTTGAGCCATCTCCTAGCGGTTAAGCTAATCTCGAGAATCTAGGCGCTCGATACCACTTGAAAGAGGATCCTAAGGCCTAGAGGGGGTGAATAGGCAATTTTAAATTCTTTTGATTAATTGTTGATTTAGCATCAAATTAATAGTGACCCAATCCTAGTGCAATTGATACGCAAGCGAGGCGATAAACAAGTTAAAGCGCAACTAAGACATGTCATCACAATCAACACAAGCAATGCAATAAGAGTAAGTCTTGGGAATATAAATGAGAGGAGACACGGTATTTGTTTGACCGAAGTTTGGAGCCGCAACTCCTACTCTCGTTGAGGCTACCCTTGCGCAAGGACCGGCTCGCTCTCGAGCCTCACGCCTCACTCACTCCCGTTGAGTCGTTCCGCCACTCCGTGAGGTGGACTCACACCGTACACCGACTCAAGAGTAGCCACACGCCAAGGCCTACTCTCAAGCCCACGCCTCACGAAGGATGTCTTCAAAAGTAACAAGCCAAACGCCCGATCATGCGGATCGAAGGACTTCCATGAAGCTCGGTATTGGGGTTTGATGGATTGTGGCTTTGGATGATCTTGTGGGTGGAGGAATGGCTCTAGAACACCTAATTGATGAGCTATGAATGTGATAGGTGAAGTGGAGCAGCAAACCTCAAAATAGCCAGCCACTAGATAGGTATTTATAGCCCCAAGAGCAAAACTAGCCGTTGCCACTCGGAAGAGGACAAAAAGACTAGCCGTCACACTCTACCGGACGCCGTCCGACGGGCATCGGACGCCGTCCGACAGAGCGTACTGCTCACCAAAATAGGTTTATCGGACGCCGTCCGACAGCAAGGATCGTGCAAGGCCCGGAGCTACCGGACGCCCCAGACGCCGTCCGTGGCGAAACACCGATTTTGAACTGACGGACGCCGTCCGACAGAGAGAATTAATTTGGATTTTGGCTGGTCGAACGCCGTCTGGATTTTCCAGACGCCGTCCGACAGAGAGGGAATTTTCGAGCTAAATTTGTGGGGGAATTAAGGTGGGTTTCTCTCTCTCTAGAAATCTCACAAAGGGATATTTGGGTATTTTTAGAAGGGTGGACTAAGAAAACCGAGTTTCAGAAATTCAAAAGATCCCAGCATAGTCCGAGATAATCGAACCCCTTTTGAAATCCGACGAAAAACAGGAAATAAAACTAACTACTCCTAATCTATACGTGACCTCTTCTCTCGCCCGGTCACGCATTTGAAATCTTGGAGCAGCTCAGAAAATTGTCGACGCTTCAAAATTAGGGTTTATAAAAATCGCCGAGTCTCCGCTAGGGTTCCGAGAAGTCCAAAAACCCCCTAGCCCTTTATATTAATTAATTTTGTCATCAATGCCACTAATAAAAATTAGGGCTCAACGATGCTAACATAGTGGCCAATCTATTATGTGAGCAAGGTGCTTCATGGATCAAAGGAACGTTACCCTGAGGTTCAGAAATTGCTCTATGCCTTGCTCATGTCCTCCAGGAAGCTTCGGCATTATTTTCAGGCACATCAAATGTTGGTCCCGACCAAGTTCCCTCTTGGAGAAATCCGAAGGAACAAGGAAGCTGGCGGACGCCTAGCTAAGTGGGCAATGGAACTGGCATAATTCGACATTTTGTTTGCTGCCCGAACTGTTATTAAATCTCAGGTCCTGGCTGACTTTGTCGCTGAATGGACTTGCCCGCCCAAATCCCAGGAAGCTCCCGAGCAACCTGGTGAACCCCCATAGACCATGTTTTTTGATGGCTCGCGCACTGGAAACTCGGGGGCCGGTTTTGTTCTCATCTTCCCTCAAGGAGAGCAACTCCAGTATTTTATCAACTACACTTTGCGGCGACTAACAACGCCGCGGAGTACGAGGCTCTCCTTGCGGGACTAAGAGCGTGCAAGTCGCTCGGCGTCCAACGGCTGACTGTGAAGGGAGATTCACTGCTGGTCATCAATCAGGTAAATAAGGAGTATTAGTGCTGCGATGACTCAATGGCGCGATACCTGATTGAAGTGATGAAGCTAGAGCGGTACTTTCGATTTTTCGAGGTGCTCTCCGTGCCCAGGAAGGACAACTTCTTGGCCGACCAGCTGTCCAAGTTTGGATCCTCACGAGAACCTGCTCCGGCAGGGGTGCTCGTCGAGCACCTTTACAAGCCCTCTATCACGTCTTCGGATGAGGCAACAGAGACAGTGGTCTTGTCTCCGTTATCGGCAGTGCGGGATCGGACAACGTCATTTGTCCGTTACCTTGCGATGGGACCTCGCTCAAGAAGGCCGAGCGGCGTTCGGCTTATAAAGCATGCTAATCCATACAAACTTGTGGACGACATCCTTTACCGTCAAGGTGCTCTTGGAGTCCTCTCCAAATGCATCTCTCAACAGGAGGGTGTGTTCCTTCTTAGGGACATACACGAGGGTGCCTGTGGCAATCACGCCTTCTTCAGAACTCTGGTCGGCAAAGCGTTTCGCATGGGCTATTATTGGCCCACAGCGTTGCAAGATGCCCGGGACATAGTGACTAAGTGCAAAGCTTGCCAATTTCACGTCCGGAAGGCACATAAGCCCGCCCAAGAGCTCCAAACGATCCTCCCATCTTGGGCCTTTCTCCACATGGGGTCTAGATCTGCTCGGCCCATTCCCTAAGGGGTACAAGGGCCACACACACTTACTCGTCGCCATCGACACTTTTACAAAGTGGATTGAGGCAGAGTCTGTGCGCTTCTTCAAGAGCAACGTGGTCACGCGCTTCGGGATTCCCCACAAGCTGATCACTGATAACGGTACCCAGTTCAGAAGCGAGCTATTCTAGAAATACTACGAATAGCTGGGCACGAAGGTCTGTTTCGCCTCTGTGGCACACCCACAGAGCAATGGAGCAGTCGAACGAGCTAACGGACAGATCGTCCAGGGTATCAAACGGCGCGTGTTCGCGGCACTCCGCGAGCACAACAAGGCTTGGGTTGACGAAGTTCCTTTCGTCCTCTGGGCAGTACGCACTACGGCCAGCCGGACGACCGGGGAAACTCCTTTCCAATTGGTCTACGGTGCAGAAGCCATCCTGCCCGCCGAAATAGTACTCGGCTCGCCTCACACGAGCTCGGTCAACTTTGTTGACGACGAGTAAGAGCGCTTACTCGATCTCGATCTCCTCGAAGGCACACGCGAATGGGCACAAGTCAGAATGGCGCGCTACCAGCAAGCTCTTCGCCGGCACGCTGCCAAATCAGTTCGACCAAGGGTTTTGAAGGCGGGCGACCTAGTTCTGCGCCGTGTCCAGAACCTGTCTAATGCCAACAAGTTAACTCCACGTTGAGAGGGCCCGTTCACGGTCGTTTCTACTGCTCACCCGGGGGCTGTTCGCCTGGCAATGGAGGACGGGAGAGAGCTGACCAGCACTTGGAATATCGACCAGCTTCGTAAGTTCTTTGTGCAGGTCTTTCGTTTGTTTGCTTAGCTTCACGCTTCTTGTCAAACTTCGCGCCTTTGTTTGTCCAAGTCTTTCGAGCTGCCATGTAAAGTTCAATCCAATAAAAGTAAAATTCCGCGGTCCCCTGCGGCCCTTTTCACATCTCTGTCTTCTCAGACCATCCTCTCTCTGGTAACACTTGATGGCTGCCCGGCCTAGCGAACACTTGGCTCCGCAATCTTAAGGGTTTTTTCTGCCCGTATCAAGTTTCAACAAGTCCCTAAACTCAAAGTTGCGTAACACGGCATCCAGCCACGCGGCTAAGTCTGCACTCGTAAGCCCTCCGCGGCAGAGGCACTTACCGCTCACGGCACAACCACTTGGCAAAGCCCGCTCTCGTAAGCCTTCCACGGTAGAGGCACTTTCCTTGTTCGGTTACCTTTGGAATCGCCTAGCTTACGTTAACGAGCATTTCCTGGAACGAGTCGATCAAGGTACGGGTATCTCTCTTTCTCTCTGTGCACGTGCTCGAATTCGCAGACTTAGGTCTTCGAGCATCGTCCGTACCGGGGGCTAGGGTGTCGCTCTTTCTCTTGTGCACCTGTTCGAGTTCGCAAACTCAGGTTTTCGAGCAATTGCATAACGGGCCGGGAGTTAGGCTAAGCGTTCTACCGGTTTTCCTTAAAACTTCCTAGCGCTGTTGTGCCTTCGCTCTTAGTTTTCTGTTCGTTCTTATCTTTTCTTTGCTCTTTTTGCGGGGAAAAGGTAAGTCATTATTAATGCAAAAGGTACGTCTTTATTGCATGGTCAAAAGTTTACAGTGCATGGGAGTACAATCCTACTTCTACTTGAAGCAAGTTGCTCCTTGATCCCTCATTCTCTATCTTGGTAGCGCAGGACTTACCTTGCGCCTTGAAGCCTTCTCCGCCTCGGCTCGGAGACGATCTGTTTCCTCCTTGTTGGCCGGGCTCTCCCGCCTCTGCTGGATCGCCTCGACCTCTTGGTCTTGGCCTTGCTGCTGCTTTCGGCCGAGCCTCGCTCGACTAGCTTCTTTCTTTCGGTGGTCTTGAGCTGTTCGTTCAGCTCCTCCTCCGCAGTGCTCGCCTTCGCGGCCAGCCCGCGCATCTTCTCGGCCTCCTCCTGTGATGCCCACAGGGTGGAGATCTTCTCTGGGCGCCATGAAGCCCGCCTCTCTTGGTCACCGGGCACAGAGCTTCTTCACCTTTGCCTTCAGCCGGCTTCAGCTTTTGGCCGGTGCAAGGGCCTGCTCTTGGAAGGCCGCCATCACGGCACTGCGCTCGATGGTGATGCCCTCCACAAGCTCCTCCATGGTGCCCCTAATGAACTGAAAGAGAGAAGACCAAGTTAAGCTTTGGGCGGTTGTTACTCGAACAGACTAAGTTTGGTTTCGAAACTTACCTCTCCAAGCCGGCACTTCAGACTTTGGCGCAGGCGGACTTCGAGGCCGTGGGTCACGAAGCCCCTTCTGTTAGGGGATGAGACTCGTGTGGCTTTCTCTCCACTTCGTCTTTCCCGGACGAGAACGCTTCCGCTTGGGAGCAGGGGTGACCTCCTCTTCCTCTAGCTCCTCCGTCTGTTCGCCCTCGGGCAAGACGGGAGGCGTCGGAGCATCCACCGACAGGGTGACCTGCTCGCCCTACTCGTGGCATTCCGCCTCTTCTCTGGGAGCAGGCACTTCGCCCTGCTCGCCAGCTTCTTCTTGCTCCCCGACGGCAGTAACTTCTTCCTGCTTGCCGGAAGCCGCCGTCGCCACAGGGACGATTTACCCCTGCGACGAAGTGCTCGGCAGGACCGTCTGCTCGGTCCGCCTTGGGCAGCCAACAGAGCCAAGACTTTGGCTCCGCTCGCCGTGGCGCCGTGCTCCGTTTCTTGGGCTTCTAGTCTGCTGATCGCGCCCTTCAGGGCGTCGATGCGATCGCTGGAGCCGGATGGGAGCATAGACCACGCTGCCAGCTTGTCCTTAAGTGCGAACAACCTCACTGTCCGCGAAGCACCGTGCAGGTGTTCGAGCAGCAAGGACCGTTCGATCGCCGCGAACACGTAGTTCGCGTCGACTTCCTCCTGGGCAGCTGATGAAAAGGAGACGAGTTAGTTCATGCGCGGTCTGGTACAACGTAAAAGGAACAACCTTGTTTACACATACCTGCCGCAGGGAACGATACCTTCTTCTTTGCTCCTTTGTGGAGCTTGCGCTTCTTACTCGGGGGCTCCTCGGCTTCCTCGACTTGGCCTCCAGGAGCTTGAGGCGACAAACTCAGCTCCTTGGTGAGCTGAGCACTCTTCTGGCGCAACGCGAGAAGTTTTTTCTTGCGCGCTACCACCTTCTCGAGCCTCCTTTACTCGGCGACCTGTTGCAGCCGTTCCATATGGCCCGGGTGAGTCTGCGCACAGCGCTTAAGCCAAAGGGTCATGACCCTTACCTCTTCATCGCTCTGCTCGATGAGGAGAGAGAGGCTTGGTCTCTTTCCGCTTGGCTGGCCGCGCGCTCGCTTGGTCTGCTCGGCGCGCTTCATCGCCACGGGCGGCTTCCTTGAAGGTTGGCGACCGCCGTGGCTCGGTAAGCTCCGCGTCGGCGCGGCGGCCACCTTGGGCTTCTCGGCCGCTTTGGACTTGCCCTTCTTCGCTCCCTCAGTATCGGAGAGCTTCTCCACGATCCCTCCAAGGATCAGCTGGTCCTCCTGCTTGTTCGGGAAGCGAATGTTAGCCTCTTTAACCGTGTAAGTCTAGCAACACAGATGGGGTTTAAGCGACTTACCTCGTCTGTGCGGACAAGCACGTTGCGTGGGCAGGTGAAGACCACCTCGCCGGTGACTTCCCCGTCCTTCTTGGCAGCCTTGAGCATAGAGTTGACCTGCTTGGTCACCCATGCGTCGGTTGGCTTCTCTGCCCGAGCAGGAGAAGCTGCTAGTTCCTGTTCGGATGAATCATCGAAAAAATGTTGAGTCTTAAAGGCACTTACCCGTACTCTTCCTAGAGATGTCTTCCCATCCCTCTATCTTATAGAAGGGATAGAGTCTTCTCCGCAGCAGACAGATCCTGTTCGCTGTGTTGTCTCGGATGATCTCCCTGCACGTGAGCCCGAGGCCCACGAGGAAGGCGATCTTCCTCGTTAAGTACCAGTCCTCATCGGACAGCTCCGGCCGAGGCATTGGTGTTCCCTTCGCCGGCGCCTTCCCGGTGAAGACGAGCTTGCTGTCGCTGCTTCGCTTGCTGTAGAACCACCTCATTCACCACGCGCCCATTGAGTTGAGCAGTGGTGGGCGACGGCTGGCGCATCGTCGTGATGGCCCTTGAGCTTGAGGTAGTAGCACCCGGCGCGGCGGCGGGCTGCTCCTTGTCACCGTGTAGTAGTGCAGGAACAACCCCACCGGCGGATCGATGCCCAGATAGCCCTCGCACAGGTGTGCGAAGACGGTCATCTGGAGGATGGAGTTCGGATTGAGGTTCGCTACCTCCAATCCGCTGATGTTGAAGAAGGCCTCCACGAAGTCGCTCTCGGAAGACCTCAATCCGAACAGTCGAATCGCTCAAGTTAACGAACTTCGTCCTCGGCGGCTCGGAGTTTCCTCCTCCCGGACGACCTCCGACTACGGGTGTCGACGTGGCCCTCTTCCTCCCAAACCCTCAAGTCTTCCTCGGTCATGCTGGTGCCTGAGAATTTGGCCATGGCAATCCCCAGGTTTGAACGAGCAGGTTTTGGGTGGAGTTCGGTTGCTTGGTGCTGAGCGCGGTTGGAATTAGGGCTTGGGAAGGAAAGGCGTGAGAGCAAAAGTAGCAAGCCGCGGGTGGTTTGGGTTCTTTTTATAGCCCTAACCGAACAGCTCTGCAACGGTTCTTTGTCACTAAACGGCTAGTTTTTACCGCAACGGCTAAGTATAAACGGTCGTCTGTTTTCACTGCGCAGCGTAAGTTACCGTTGAGATCTGCCAACGGTTATTTTTTCCAGTGTCCGCGCTAAGGGCTGGGTGCTTTGCTCGGATGGATGTGTCTTCCTGTTCGACGCAACAGAGTTGCTCGGCACTGATCGGGTTTGTTCGATCCCGGACAAGTTCTGTTCGGTAGAACCATAATCTGTTCGGTCACTTGTTGCATGTCCGTGTAACAGCATAATTTCTCTTTTCGTGACTTGGAGTCTCAAGAGGAAGACCCCACTCTAGTGAGTCCTTCCACTTGAGTCTCGGGGGCTAGCTGTCGGGGATAAAATCACGGCCCATTGCCATGGCCCACTCCCTGACGGCCCAATCGGACAGCCTATCAGGGCCCAGCTCCCTGGAAGATTATATTTGGCCCATGAGCGTCGTGCCGAACAGCCTCCTGATTGGTACGTTACGTGGCGCCCAAGACTTCCTGTTTGAGTCCGACTCGAATAGGAGTTCTGCACGGCTACGTGAAGACCCGGACGTTGGTTTCTCGGATTGGAGTAGAAGTCGTGATCCCCAAAACATGGAGTATGCCTTATCTATCTCGGGATGTATTTGGCACGTCGAGTTCGTTACGATCTCGTAGTTAGCCCGGCCCGATTATCCCTCGATAGGTCGGTTTGCTCTACACTACATAAACAGAGCCCCTACGACGTGTTTAGGGGTCAAGCCATCATTTGATACACGAGTTCACGAGTCTTAGCATCTTATAGACACCTAATCTTCGTATTGTCGCACTTGTACACCATAATCTCGCCGAGATCTGTTCGTCTCGTCGAGCCACCTCTTGTATTCATCTCTGATATATAAGAAAGGCTGGACGTAGGACTATTATCTCTCTTGAGAGGTCTGAATCAGGATAAAAACCCTTGTCTTCCTGTTCGTCATTGATTGCTGTTTGTTCTGTTTGGCGTGTCTCCTATCTCCCTTTGTTAAGAACCTTAGTTGACTTGGGTCAATATCCGAACCGTCGGCACATTGCATACACTAATAGTGTTCAAGGAATAAAATTCAGGCAAATTGCAAATTTTGAAAAACTAATGGGAGACTGTAAATTCAGTTGAGTTTCATTGGCAAATAAAGAATTTCATAAATAAAATACACTACTTAGTTGTGCTCCCATCCATGAAACGAGGTGTATTTTTCTCATATTTGTTCTTTGTCGAGATCCAAGTATGCTACCGAAATGTATTTTGTTTGATGCATTGTTTAGTTGGTAATGAAATCGACGAACCATTAATTCAGCATTTCAGCGCCTTCATCGTGTGCAGCCGTCTGGGCAACAATGAGCGCTAGGTTGTCTTTAATAATGTCAAATCAGCGGACTGTAAAATTATCAAATCAGTTTTTTTTACTTATGTAAAGAAGAGAGATAAGACAATTTTATAGTGTATTACAAGATAACATATATGCTTAAATTAATTTTAGAGATAATATTACAGATAATAATATTGAAGATTGTCTATTTGCAATCTCTAGTTAACATGCTAATTTTTTATAACTAGAGATGCTCTGAGTTGATTAAATGATAGTCCCTTCGTTTTTTTACGCCTTTGACTTTTTGACACGTTTTTGACCATTCGTCTTATTCAAAAATTTAATGCAAAGATGTAAAAAATAAGACATATTTAAAGTATCTCTATTGATAAAACAAATCACAACAAAATAAATGATATTTACAAAAATAATTTGAACAAGACGAATGACCAAAGGCATGTCAAAAAGTTAAAGGCATAAAAAAATGGAGGTAATATTACGGAAGATTTAAAAACTAAAATAATGCACGTTGCGATCACCGGCAAACTCTGATCAATTTACCGCGTTCACCACTTGGACTTATTTCTTTTTCAGTAAATTATTGTCGCGTACTTGCGTCTCTGACTCGTTGAGTAGTTGGATTGTAAAAACACACACACAAAAAAAAACATAGCAATGAGAGATATTTGATTGCACCACTGAAAACACAAAAAAAAGTATAATAATTAATACCTATGAAGTAGTTATAGGATGGAGAGAATAAGACAAAACAAAACTTGCATTTGAATTTTCATGCGAACGAAAAAAAGGTTAGACCTTATGTTTGGAATCCTCCAAAACTTGGATAAAAAACTATTATTCTATTGAGTTAATTAATTTGTACCATCCTTCGTGTCAAATTCTTTATAAGAATCTTTTATAGAAAATTTGTAACGACCTGTTTGAGATTGTTGAGGCAGGTATAGCCTACGTGGATTAGTTATGCTGGAATAGTATCATTTTATAAGTCTAGAGCATCACCAGCTCTCCCTCTATATCTCCCCTCTAAAACACTATTAGCATCCACTCTATTCATCCCCCTAAAATTTTTTCATAATTTACACTACTCTCCAAAAGAATCCTATTCTTCAGCATCCCCTCTATATCTGCTATAGTATTATAGAGTACAACCTGAAGGTGCTATTATACTAGCATATAATATCTTATGAACTAAACATAACACTTTGGCTTAACACTTTTTAGCAAAATGATGCCGAAATCTAAAGGATGGTGCTAGCTATGCATGTGTAGGTTAGCTCCAAAGGTGGGTTAAATTCTAAATAAATTTGAGCCAGACTACTTACAAATTGAATCAGCGTATCAATTCTCGTTATATAGGCACATATGAGCTTAGTGCTATGGGCATATGGCGCATGGTGTGTGTGGAGCTAGAGTGGTCATATAATATGGTATATGGGCTGACACTAGATGCACCACATTTCATTTGCCACGTATGTGGAGTGGTGACGAGGGCGTTAGCTCATTAGGAGGTGAGTGTGATACCATGACCAGTTGAGATTGTTGAGGCCCTTGTGTCTTAGCTGTAGCACAATATCACCGCTTATTTAATCTAGAGAGACTTGTACTAGCATATAATGTTTGATGGACCAAATATGAAAATTTAGGTTAACTCTTTTTACCAAAGTAAGGTCGAAAATCCAAAGAGTGGTGCTATGAATATGTGGGCTAGCCACGTAGGTGTGCTGGTCTCTAAATTAATTTGAGGTTGTTACATAATTGCTTTATTTGTCTTTAAAATTCGTTTGTAACAAAAAAGCCCTTAGCTAAATTTGCTTGAAATGACCGGTTACTAGTCCAGAAGAGAAGGGAGTGGGCTCAATGACTTGTTGTCCGCATCCAAATGCTCATAAGGGAGAGAATTTTTTTTAAGACAAAAAAGAGAGATTGTAACGGATCTAAATATCGGATGAAATCAGGCGAGAGACAACATGAAGCAATCAAGCTCAACCTGTCAGTCTTGTTTGGCTCCGTGACTTTCATAATCTTAACGTCGTGGACGACGGCCAATAATTTTCTCTTCTGCGCACCATGTTCTAATTAAAAATAAATATTATTGCCCTTTTCTTATAAGACTTTTGATTTTTTGGCTTATGTTAGGATTTACGTCAATGCAAGATTACGAACAACACCAGAAGACACGATGTTGCATAATGTAGTTCAGCTTTCGCCTACTACTGCGGGACTCTGACTATGGGCATTCCTCCCCAATCCATAATACCGCAGCATACCGGCTGCACAGTTCACGTCCACATGCCGGACGCTGACCTCCTCAGACCTATGCTACTATTAGACAATCATTGTCATGATTACATAGGGCTGCCTCCCTTTATATAGTGGAGGCCTAGTTAGAGTCCGACTCTAACTCTAAATCAACCCTGCCTATTACAATACAGAGTCCATATTACCTACTTGTATACATATTCGACACAAAAACTAACAAACTCTACCTTAGAGACTATAACCTTCTCCACCTTGAAGTCGTTCCAGCGTCTTGCGCGAACCCTGTACCCAACCTCTGGTTGCCTTCTTCGCAGCTCATGTCGAACTGCCTAATGAGTCCACCTCCTTGTACCCACAGCCTTTTGTAACAAACGCCGACTTGGCAACATTTAGCTCAGTAGCTCCACCTGCAACGGTACTCTTTTTATTTGGAATTCACAACTTCCTTTACAGTATGTACACACACATGATGTCGTTCTCTTCTCGATCATTACCGTTGCCTTCCGAGCCACTTTTAGCCATTGCCAAGAATAGCACTAATTCCATCCATTTGTCAGCATCATCTTGCCGACCACGGTATGCACACATATTCGACACAAAAACTAACATTTTATGACCATTAGGAAAAACTAAATGTTTTTTTGAAATCTGTTTGTCTGGAATCTCTAAACTGCCCCTTAAAGCATATAAAAACAAACTGAACGAAACACACGACTTCTCATAATCGCTTTTTGAAACTTTTGAAACCCATATCTTTAATAACTCTATAGTGTTACCAATTTAGTTCAACTTCGAGAATCTCAAAGATCTTGCGGTAGACTGTACACAAAAAAAGTTTTAAATTTAATTATTTAACCTTTTAAAAAGCTAAACTAGCCCTAGAAGAAATGGTAAACGGTTTTTAAGTTTGTTTCGCCATGTAAGCTATAGACTTAGAGCAAATAATTGCTACCTCAATATCATGAGAGCGTGCCATGTGTACCTCAACGCCAGAAGCACGGAGCCCTCCACTAGAGTGTAACGGTTAAGCAACCTAGCGACAAGGAAACTCAACGGTGACGATTTTCCATGCATGCGACAACAACATCTTATGATCTAGTGCACGATGACCTTCTAGGGTTTAGGCGTGCGATCTCGAAGGCAAGATGGAGATAACAACCAACCATCAGATGAGCCAATGCATCCGCACAATGAGTCAACAATGACGACAACAGGGTCCCAAACCTTTGGTGGATCATAAGAAAGAGGAGAAAAGTGGAAAAAATAATTTCTCTCCTTCGAAAGAAAAGTGGAAGACAGAGATAACTATAAGAAAGTTTCATATTTGATTTTTTGGGATTTTTCATTCAATCTTGTTAAAATCTTTAGATTCTTGGGGGGTATTACGAGAGAGATGTGTGTCGCCGGCTCAAAAGGCCACGTCATCGTCCATATCAGTTCCTTTAAACATCTTTTTAGTTGTTTAAGGAGGGATTTAAGGCTTTTGTCACTTAGGGCTCGTTTGGGAGCGCCAATCCCCGCCGGGATCCCGGCCTAGTACCGGGGCGGCCCACCCGCGGGGCAACAGTTCCCTGGGTCAACTAATGGCGCATTTGGAAGCCCATTTACCTGGGTTACTCAGCCCCGATCCGCCCGGTATCCACGGGGAATCGACCCCCGCCCCTGGACTCGAGAAAACTTTTCCCCTCGCGTCGTCCTCTGGACTCCACCCGAGCGCGCCGGCGGCCGGAGCAGCCGAGCAGGTGCTCTTCTTCCGGTGGAGCGTGCCGCTGGCCGCAGCTGCCGACACGGCCACTCTCTGGCGCGTCCCCCTTCCCCACAGCTCCTTTTCTCTCTCCCTCTGTTTCCATGGGAAACTAGGGTTCGCACCACCGGCTCCACTGCTCTTCCATCGCTGCCACCGTCTCCACTGCGTCGACTTCATCCCAGCAGCGTCAAAGTACGGTCGCAAACTCTTCTCTCCTGTCCCCCGATTTGATCCAAAGACTCATAAATCCTCTCTCTTGTTCATGACGGCGACTCCATCCACGTGAAGGAGGCAGAGCACCACCAGATCTTGTCTGTGCCGTTTGGCCAAATCCCTTGGACCCATCAATGTTGAGGTAAAGTTACAACCTAGATCTGTATTGATGTGATAATCTTGTGCTACTATGCTGATGATTAGTACCGATTAGTTCTGGTATGTAGTTCATTTCCTTTATGTTTGCTGGTCCAGTGAGTAGTTGAGTTTCTGGTATGTGTTGATGTCCTTGTTACGTCTTATTTTTCATGCTCAGAAATTATCCTTTTCATAATAATGCAAATGCATTGGGTCTTTCAATGGACCCTCATTGAATTCTAGTATGTTAGTGGTCACCTCAATTTCTTGCATCAAACTCTAATGTGTAGTGGAACGATGTTACCACGGATGAGCTATTTTGCGTAAATGCATTCATCATGCTTGCAGATAATTGCTCCCTTGAGTGCCAGCGGCGTGGTTCTTGATGATCCTGAATCAACTAAGCTTTTGAGTTCTGTAGCTATTGCTCTATCCAATTAGCACAAATGTTGTGAGCAGCTGCAAGTTTTCCTTACAAAAAACAGATAGAAAATAGTAATCAGCAGGCGGCATGTCTAATTTTCAAAATTAGCACACAAAAGACTAATAGGCAATAGCTATGAACAACCAATCTACAAGGCTATCAAGAGTCAGTGGCATCACCTACTATCATACTCCGTATAATATAAGAATAGGTAGCACAAAATACAACATATAATTTTAACATGTCATAAAACTGTAGAAGCATATGATTTCCCTGCCTTGATAAGATAGACCAGTTCAGATACAAGTCTTGTTACTGTACCATTGTGTGGTCAGAACACATTTAGGCAACATTTCCAATAATTACACTGGAACTAGTACTAGTTTTAGCCAAGATGACTAGTATATTCAGACTAAGTTCCCGTTCAAAGTATAATATTAGAGTTAAAACTGCAGAGCATCCATGTTCTGCATCACTGCATGTCCTACGAGCAGTGGCGGATCCACCGCCCGGGCAGGGAGGGCAGCTGCCTGGGCTTCCCGCGGATGCCAAGTATTATCAACGATTTAGGGTTTCAAGTCCAAAATTAGGGGAGAAATTCACAAACAAAATCCTGAAAATAATACTAACGTTTCTTAAACATTGTTATGGAGAACTGTTTGTTTTTGAAAAAAACCAAACCATTAGGTCGAATTCGGATCAAATCCGAACCCGCAAAATGGGGAGAAACGTACCAAAAAAAGAGAGGGCGGAAGGGAGATGAGGCTGGGGAAGGAGAGAACCGCAGAAGAAGGAAGTGCAGCGGTCTCCCGAGGGGAGCGGCGGCCAGACGCCGACCTGCCGTGGCCGCACGCGAGGCCGTGAGGGGAGCGGAGCAGGGCGGATCAACCAGGGAGGCAGGCAGCGTTGGGTAAGATATAGTGACACACTCCCTCACTACCCGACCTTGTTCTTCGAACTAACACCAGACCAAGAACGAGCTAGTATCGTGCCTTCAAGAAGCAGATTTTGGTTTTGGTTTTTGTGGTATCCCCTAAGATAACTTTGAGCCAGTGATTCCATCAAACATACTAAACTCATGCTCGTCATCCTTACTGCTTACTACTCAGCAACATTGCATTCCTATTCGATCGTTCCACCCATCAGCCATCACACCAAGATCCTCGATTTAAAGCATTCCCAGCCATGCTTCGCACAAGAAATCTACCAAACGATCCAGGGGCTTTTACTGCCCCCTAACCAAGATCCAAGAAACCCCATTTAACCCAAAACGCAGTAGAAATCTGGAGAGGAACAGAGCTACGGACTTACCAGGAAAAATATGAATCTGAAGCATACATCGCCGCCGATCGAAACGGAGAAGAAAGAACCAAAATCGGCAGTTTTGCTCTAACTTGTCATGGTGTGCACGCACAGGAGGTTTGATTGAGTGGAGCTATGGAAGGAACTGGAGAAAGCGTGAGGGCCTTTTGTCCGATTGCTTCCCCTCCCGTGGAGTCGAGATCAGACAGTTCGGACCTTGAAGGAATGGGGAAAATGTTGAAACTCTGGGGAGACAATTCAGTGGACAGCTCTGCTTGCCTTCTCCCCTCCACAATTTTTCAGCCTGCTCTAATTTTTCAGTGGACAGCTCTAATTTTTCATAGCTATTGCCTATTAGTCTTTTGTATGCTAATTTTGAAAATTAGACATGCCGCCTGCTGATTACTATTTTCTATCTGTTTTTTGTAAGGAAAGCTTGCAGCTGCTCATAACATTTGTGCTTATCAAGTAGACTTGTACTTTTTGAATAGCAATTCTTACATATAACTTTGCTCTTGGATGCAGCAAGTGACCATTCTGGCAAACTGATATGATTGATGTGTCAAACTGCCTGCTGTTATGACTCATTCTTCACAGTTGGCACCAAGCTTGTTAATTACGGCAAGGTGGAATCCACAAGGCAGCTATTGGTTTTAAGGTTACTGGTTGCTTCTTTTTTGCAGATCTGGAATAAATGGGAGAAGGTAACTATTTTTTTCCCTAACTTTGTCTTATCTTCTGAGTTAAACTTCACTTTTGCTTTGTCAATAGATCTGTTAAGATATGTAGGAAAATTTACAGCTTTAGGCCCTCATAGAATCCTTAGTTTGTCATTGTGAAAATGTGTTTAACACTGTATTATTACAAGATACTGGCAGATCTATAGTGTATAGACATCAGCATATACAAACTAATTGTAATTCCAAGCTCTATTGTGCCTCTAATCGTAAGGTTTTAGCATGAATGCAGTTTACATCATCTTAGTTTGCTTTAAAAGATTACTTATGTCAGCTGAATCTAATTCATACTTAACATGCACAGCAAACTCGGATCAATTTTGCCACTGCCAGGGTTGTCTTGGCAAGTACACACTACTCAGAGATGAAGAAAACCCACGCTTGGGAATGTTTGAGAGACGGCTTCCTTGCTTTGGTTGTGGAATAGGATGGTCCTCGTAAGAACCCTTTACCATCCACATCAACTTCAGTTGAAATATAAAAATTCTGCATCTGGCAGTATCAAAGATGTTTCTTTTGCAGTTTTCTTTTAGGTTTCTTATGTCCATTGATTTGGTACTATGCTGCGACTCTTTATTGCTGCAAGTACTACGATAGAGATCCCCGAGAGCGCCCAGGGCTTTCTGCCTCTGCTGTTGCGGTTAGTTTTCCTTTTCACAATAAACCCTGAACATGTTACTATATTTCAGCTTGAAAATGATTCGCATCGACATAACATAAGAGAAAAGCTATATCTAGCTACATGAACTGAAAGTGTTATGCTTTAAAAAATTAATTGCTCATGTTTATACTAAAATCATACTCCCTGATACACTTGTCAGATTTTCTTTGTATTATTCATGTTTCATATAAAGGCCCATATATGTCCTAAAGGAGCCGTGTTGCTAGATTCTGTAAGGCTGTTTGCATATCATTTTGTAGATTATTGTAAGGAAAACCCAAAGCTAATTGTACAGTGGATAAGCCACCGATCCACAGTTCTTTACATTCTGTTCTGATGAACTTGCTTGAATAGGTTAGTTGCAGTGGGGTTCTCGTTTCCACTTTATTCCAATATGTTTGGTAACTGCAGGCTGCCATCTTCACAACCCTGACCGTTATTACCCTCTCCGTGATGCTGATAATCGGTGCATACAAGTGATTCCTGAAGCATGGAAAACAGGGCTGGAGGATCGATGCTTGATGGGTAGGCGGGGCATTCTAAAGGAACTTGTAATGCTAGTGATATCAGATCTTTGTAATACATCATGTATCACATACATCATCGCATGTACAAGTAAAGTTCCTGATCGAAACGTGGATAGGCCCGTCAATCATCGTCTGTTTATAGCAATCCTGCGGTTCAGCAAACATTCTAGCACTAATTCTGGCCAGCGTATTTTCTACTAGGATTTGTGATTTAACACCCCCGAAGAATGCCGGCAAGTGATATTTCAGAAGAAATGGCGTCAGTTGCATCACCGGAAGAAATGGCATCCATAACGAAAGGGATACTTCAGAACAAGCATGACTGCCGGAGCTCTGCGTGTATTTTTATTGATTAGTAAAAGGAGGTACAAACTACGCCGTGAACAGACAAAGATTACAAGTGTTCTGCTAAAAAATAAAAGGGTTATCATCGGGATAATAGCATACCCATACCACTAACTACCATATGAACGACACCACAGTATGGGAACTACAGGATAAATCTCCCTGGAACAGGAATGTTGTTCCAATTTGGAAATCATGACAGCTCTCGATAATGATGTTTTCCTAAAGCTAATGCTATCTTTGCTTTGTGGTTCGATTCGGTTTGGTTGAGCCAAAATTAAGAGCCTTTAAAAAAAGACATAAAAGAGATAAAAAATATTTTCAAATATTTTTTAAGATCTTTTGAAAAACCCACAAAACTTCTAAAAAATTATAGCAAAATGTTTTACTAAATAGTCTGTATGAAAATATAAAATTTTAACTTAGTCAAATAAAACCAAACCAAACTGCGAATCAAAGATAACCTAATTGCAACCGCAGACCCAGCACCACACCCCAGTCCGGAAAAAAAAAGGGGAAAAGCATGACGTCTGCCGATTTCTTCTTCAGAGGATGCATCGCGGCGTTCGCCATTGTTCAGACCACCGTCCGTCCGTCCCCCAAGAACGAGGCACTGGATTTATAAAAAAAAAAAAGAAAAGAAAAAGAACGAGGCACTGGAGATTGGAGAACAACGTCACGAAATGACGCGATTGTGGTATTCTTCGTTCCAGCTTATATATAGGTTTTAGCATGGAAAGGAAGTGGCGATCGAGAGATGCTAGCTCCTGTGGGATCTCTCCTGAAAGATCATTTGAGGACAGGTCCAAATACCCCAGTTACCCTAGACGACCGAACCGAGATGGAGATGGAATTGTCCCTGTGACTGAGGGAGCTGTGCGACGTGCTAAGCAGGTGCAGCAAACACGAGCTCTCCAGTATCTTCGGGAAAATTGAATTTTTGCCCCGAAGTTCATCTGTTTTGGTCTTTTTGCCCAAAGTTGACATGCCTTGATATTTTTGCCCTGTGTAGATCAGCTGGGGATGTTTTGTCCCTATGGGGTTTTTTAAAAAATTGCCACGTCTCCCCAGCCACGGTCCTCGCCGGAGCTCGCCGCCCGCACGGCAATAACTCGCCCATGCCGCCGCCGCCAGGGCACCTCCTTTGCCGGAGCCATCGCCTCTCCAACAAGCAGAAGCCACCGCCGCCTTGGCCGCTGCGGCCTCGCCCTTGCCGCCCCTGCCGGAGCGTGCCTGTAACACCCTGGCTTCCTAGGAGCCCGAGATGCTACTAACTCTACTAAATATTCTAAATTTCGACAGCACCTCCTCTGGTTATATGGACATCCACGACAGACAAACTTGACATAGACCAAACAATAGAATTTTCAGCACGACAAAGGAGGTTAACCCAACAATTAGTAGCATAGCCAGTTAACAAATTGTACCATATATGCCATTACAAACTTTAAACATCTAGGATAAATGGTAATGTGATCATTGCTCAGTGCAGCGAGCAAAAGTGAACAACTACACCCCTTCCCATGCATGTTCCATTGAGCTCACCTAAAAACATAAAACAAGCAAGTATGAGTTCAAGACTCAGCAAGGTAAATAATAGAGAGAGTTTAAGCATAACACAAGCATCAATAACGCAATCATCAATCACTGCTTCACTCTATCCACATAAGTTTAGTGCAATGCAATGCTTGCATTACGATCTTTAACACTGATCATTCACAGCTCCACTCTATCAACACGTTTAGTGCAATGCCATGCCATGCAATGCATTATGATCTTTAACATTACGCGCTGGTATCTGAGCGTACACCCGTCGATGCATCGCTCTAACTCCATTCCGTGGAGGTGCTCACCGAAGTGAGTCTTCCCCGCCATACTGTGGGGGTGCCTACCTCTGTAGGTCTTATCAAGAGCACACCGGATTAGTCATATAGCATTTTTATCGACCGGGCCCATAGCTTACCGGACTAGTTAGCTATATGACTTTCTCACCGCCTTGGCTCGTATGCATACTTTCATGAATGTATGCAACATACATAGGGTTAACCATCATTTCTCATCATCATTCCATCATTTCTATCTCTATTCATTCATACATTCACTAATCCATCTTTGTTATCAATTCATTTAGCACTAATAATATCATCATTAATAAAAATACAAAGCACAATCGGCATCAAGCTATATATCATCACCATCCTCACAACCATTCATCAACACATTATTACCAGTATTTAAAACAGGCATAAATATCACTTACCATCATTCAAGCACACCTAATCATAGTAATCGCATCATGTACTTGTCTTAGTTACCAAGCGTTGTGGAGCGGTGCTACGACGGCACCAACTCTAACCCTGAAAGATAAAACCTAGCATACTAGCCTTAGGAAACCCCAAACGCACGATATGGCCAACATCGGACAGCAGTGCTGTTTTGGCCATAACTCCCAAACCGTTTAGCCAAAATTCATGTTCTTGGGCTCTACGGAAAGCTAAGAACATTGCCCGCATTCTTGGTCATAGGACCGAGCTCCAAATCCCAACAAATTTGGCTCAAAACCATCCCAAAGCTCGCTGTATAGA
This sequence comes from Raddia guianensis, assembly GCA_036346415.1. Lineage (NCBI taxonomy): Eukaryota > Viridiplantae > Streptophyta > Magnoliopsida > Poales > Poaceae > Raddia > Raddia guianensis. The sequence goes on from CM070534.1 coordinate 36,978,701, forward strand.
CCCTCCCAAGAACACAAATATCGCACCAACAAATCTATAGCTAGCTCTCATAGATCGGGGCCTAAGCAATACTAGGAACAACAAAATTGCATTAATAAGGCTTAAGGTGTCGTTACCCATAAAACTTGGCATCGAAACCCTAGCTACCTTCTTCTTCTTCTTGCACAGCCTTCTCCTTCCTCTTCCTATTGCAAGCCCCTTTCCTCTTCACACCACCGACCCCTCCCCTTATCTTCTTCACCTCAACCCGCCCACTTCCCCTCACCTCCTCCCGGCCAAGGCGGAGCAGCGCCGACAAGGAGAGGAAGACGTGGGGAGGGGAGGCGACGGTGGCACGGCGGCTAGCGGCGCTCCAACGACGGTGACCGGTGATGAGCACAGGGGTGGGTGGGAGGTTGTGGCGCTGGTGAAGGGAGAGGAACCGCGAGAGAGGGAGAGAGAGCGAGACAGAGACGAGAGAGAGAGAGAGAGAGAGAGAGAGAGAGAGAGAGATCGGGAGGGGATGGGGAGACCGATCCCCATCTCTCTCTTTCCCCCTTAACAGGGATGCGGCTGGGCTGGCCTGGGCTCAAGCCAGCCCAGCTATCAATCCTTTTTTTTTAATATTACAGCGCCGCCACAGGGAGCCGCCTTCTCCTCCCTCGAATTGACGCCTAGCACATCCTCGGGCCAAGGTCTCGCCGTCCTCACCTTCCCCTATCTCCTCTCTACCTTCCCCAAGACGCCCCCTGTTATGCGCCGCCACCGCCGGTGAGGCCACCGCCGCGATGCCGCCATGGAAGTCGCCCTTGCACGCCGTGCCACCTCCTCGCTCACCCCTAGCCCGAATTGGCAACGCCGTCACGTTCCTCTCCCCGCCACGCTGCTCCCCGACCCCACCACTTCGCTAGAATAGTCGCCGGCGAGTCGGTCACCGCACGCCTTCCGCCGCCTCTGCTCGACCTCGATCTTGCCACGCTTCAGATCGCCGCCTGCACCATTGCCGACATCCGCCGCGCCTCATTGCGGCCGTCCGCCATCATCATTCTTGCCCTCCACTGCGGCCGTTGCCTGAGCTACCGTCGAGCACGCCGGGAGTGGGGGAGAAGGTGGTGATTTTGTAAAAAAACCCCCTGAAGTGAACACTATTTCAGGTTGGTCTATATAGGGCAAAAATACCAAGGCATGCCAACTTTGGGCAAAAAGACCAAGGCAGATGAACTTCGGGGCAAAAATCCAATTTTCTCATTGGGGCCCTTTTGTTTCGTTTCATTTCAGGGAGCCTCTTTTTTTTTTGTTTCCCCAAAGCTAACAGAAAAAGGGACCCTTTTGTTTCTCGGTTTTGCTCAAACCCAGTCATCTAGGTCGCGCCGCGCGCTCGCCGACGGCTGGGTCCGAGAGAAACGCGCGCATGGCCCAGACAACTGGGCTGGAGCTGCTCCCCTTGCTTCTTTCGGTTGCCTCAACCAGAATTCGGAATTTTACACAGCATTCAGACATCGATTGCATCTCTGCCCCTATCGCGGTCTGGCTACACCTGGACTGCAACGGTATGCTACGTACGGTGAGCAAGACGCAAAGGGCCCAAACCAACCCATCCAATCCAATCCAATCCAATCCGCAACAAAACCTTGTTTTGCTCGCGTCGTTTCAGCTTCATAACCATCCACGCATGCATGCATGCTTGTGCTGGCCACAACGAAGCTACGTATGCATAGATGCTTAATCTAATGTTGTTACCGTCGACTATGCTACAAGCGATGCATGGTAACCGGTAATTAAGAACCGTTCCTGATAATTAATCCACATTATAGATGGGGAACTTTATTCGAAAATATAAGGAATATAAACTTTTAACACGGTATTTAGCGTAGAACTTTGACCATTAATTTTGTTTCACAATATATCACTCCCTATATTATGAAATAGTAGTTGTTTTAGACTTGTCCTAAGTCAAAATTTTAAAACTTTATCTACAAAGAACTTTAATCTATTTAGGTTGAGGAAATAAAAATCGTATGGATAGATTTGTCTTGAAAAGAACTTTCATAATATTATAATTTTTAATGCATTATAAATAATTTTTAAAAGTTCTTTATGGTCAAAGTTGTACTTTGAAGACCAGTTGTGTCAATACTCAGAATGACTACTATTTCATAATGGAAGGAGGGGAGTACCAATAACTATAAAATCAACATCATATAAAAGTATTTTTTTAAAAATACGAATCCAACTATATCACATGCATGTATAACACTAAACATATATATATTTAGCTTAATTAATGCACGTCCTATATTTTGACACAGAGGAAGTATATATAGTGTTTTTATGAAATGGTACGTGAATATGTGATAATGCCTGCCTTGTCACACACTTTATTCACCGCGATTTGATAAACCTTATTGACGAGCTTTTTTATAACGATGTACAGACAAGCTAGAACGTGATTCTCTCTCTTATGGTCAAATGTCGGATGCATATACATGTAGATAGCCATGTACATGCTACCTTCTCTCGATCTGACTGCTTAAATTAATTTTAACTTTTTAAATCGGACGTCTCATACAAACAATACCATCACCATGAAACATGAACAAAATATCCGATGAAATATAGCAAAAAAAAAAAAACTAGTGAAACATGAAAAATGTGTAGGCCTAGGCACATTTCTTGACACATAACCAGATAAGATTGGGCACTCCTTAGTCGAGCAAGGATATATTTATTTTATAGGGAGCGACTGCATGGCAGTCTCCTGTCCGCATGCGCGTCTTCCTCGGGCCCAGCCGTCGACGAGCGCGTGGCTCGGCGCAGGCAACTGCCCATGAGCAAAGGCGTTTTCTTATATATGTATATATAAATATATTTCACTGTATGTTTGTGTATACATGGGGTGCTACAAGTACTTTAGGTACATGTGTGTAGCAGGGGATATATGCTAATGCATGTGACGGTGTAATGAGTTAAAGCTAATCCTCTTGTCTCTTGTGAAGCTTCACCTTGAGCCCGTCCTTCATGTGTAGTATGATGGACAGCTTGGGCCGCGCCGTGAAGCCGGCGGCGACCTCCACCCGGAACCGCGGCAGCACGGCGGCGACGACGGCCTTCATCTGCGCGAACGCCAGGTCCCTGCCGAGGCACGTCCGGGGCCCCACGTTGAAGGCCACGAACCTGTACGACGGCGCGTGCCGCAGCCGCCCCGCCGCCGTCAGCCAACGCTCCGGCCGGAACTCCAGGCAGTCGCCGCCCCACACCGCCGCCGACCTCCCCATCGAGTAGAACGACACGATCACCCGCCGCGCCGGCCCCACCGCCGCTCCGCTCGGCAGCGTGTCCGCCGCCGCCGCCGCCTTGTGCTCGAACGGCACCGGCGGGTACAGCCGGAGCGACTCCGACAGCGCCGCCTGCAGGTACACCAGCCGCCGAAGCTCGCCGCCGGCGCGGCCGACGGCGGCGGCCGGCGGGTGGTTGCGGAGCTCGGCGAGGATCCTTGCCTCGACGTCCGGGTGCGTGGCGAGCAGCCAGAAGAACCACGTCAGCGCCGAGCTCATCGTGTCGCGGCCGGCGACCATGAGGTTCAGCGTCGTGTCGCGCAGGAACCGGTCGAAATCGGCGTCATCCTTGCCGAACTCGGCTTGTGCTGCCAGATACGACGTGACGAGGTCGGCGTCGGCGCCGGCGGGGTCGCCGGCGGAGCAGTCTCGCCGGAGCGAGATGAACTCGGCGATGGACGCGTCGAGCACCTTCCGAGCCCTGGCCATCTTCCTGTGGTGGCCGATCTTGAGGTAGCTCTGGAGCTTCAGCCACTGGACGGGGGTGACATGCCGGTAGAAGAGCACCTCCTCGGCGTCGTCCATGGCCATGGCGAACGGCACTGACGGGAAGCCGACGGCGAGGCAGCCGGGGTCGACGCCGAAGACGAACATCGCCGTGAGATCAAAAGTCAGGCGCATGAACACGTCCTGCAGGTCCACGGCGGCGCCGGACTCGACGGCGTGGGCGAGGAGCGGCACGAGGCCCCCGGCGAGCTTGCGCGCCGTGCCGCCGCCGGCGGCGGCGCGGAACCTCGTGTCGGAAAGCACCGCGTGCGCCCGCCGCCGCTGGAACGCCCACGACTCGCCGTCGGCGTTGAAGATGCCGGCGCCGAGGACGTCGAACATGGCGGCGAACTCCTTGCCCTTGGGGTAGTTTCCGAAGTTGGCCGTGAAGACGTGTGCCACGTCGGCTGGGTCGGCGGTGACGAGCACGTCCCCCGGCGAGCCCCAGGGCCCCTTGAGGACGTACGACCCGCCGGCGGCGAGCAAGAACTCGGTGACCCACTCGTGCACGCGGGCGGCGTTCACGGTGGTCGCCGGCAGCGCGCCGACCACCGGCCAGTTCGTCGGAAGCCCCTCCCGCCGGCGAAACCTGCAGAGCAGAAACAAGAAGCAGGCAACGGACACCATGATCTCCGGGTACTGCCGGAGAAAGCCTGGAAGCCATGACATTGACACCACCTCCATTCCTTCGCTTTCTTTAAGCCAGTGAAGCGAAGTGTCTTTGCGAGCTATGGCTTGTGACGTTGTGAGGTTTATATAGGTGGCTTGTGAGGGGTTTAGATTTGGTGCACGGCAAGGCACCAGCTGATATGGCAGGAGCAGAGTAGTTATCTTTTCTTCTACCCAAAGACTATATTGAATTCGAGACTGGCTTGACATTAGGTCATCGAGAGTTATTTAACTTTTAGTCGATTTTCTGGGCCATAGATCAGATACATCCATAGGAAACATACAAGATCTAACGAAAGTATCTAGATATGTGAGAAAGTCGGCTAAAATTTCTCTAAGAAATCAGTCGTCTGATAATTAGCAAAAGTGATTGGATTCACCGTCAAAACAGGTTTGCATATATGATATTGATATATGTGAGCTGTTGCCACAACCCACGATAATATACACACGTTGATTGCAAATTCTTTTTTTAAAGAACGGTACGTGTTTGGCTAAGGTATAATTTATCTGAAATACTACGTAATTACGTAACACTGTATATATAGCAAATGTAAAACTGTACGATACCATATGGCACATGCCATGGAGGGTTAAAATGATGCTATGTGATGATATTTGGTATGCATTTTATAGTTGTACCCTTAGTTCATCGTCTTTTTCAGATAGATGAAATACACAGATTACTCCAGTAAACCAAGCTTAATTAGTTGACCATTAGTTACGGTTCAAGTAAGTGGGAGCTAGCTCAAGAAAAATGGACTAGAGACAATCAACCTTTTGGATTGGGAGAATTACTCAAACGACACTTAATTGGTTGCCACGAAACAAAAATGACACCCAATTTGTCTCTGTTTGCTAAGATAACATTGGGATAACGAATTTTATTCTCAAATAACATTTTAGCATTTTTCATCCCTTTTCCTATCTTTTTCACTTTTTTTTTCTCTCTTTTTTACCTTTTTTTTTTTCCATCTTTCCATCTCTTGCTACCTATCGGTACCACTAATCATAGTCTTTCATCAAGCTAGATCCAATAGTTGCTAAAGGCCTATTTGGTTGTTGAACAAACTCCAACCAGGCTCATGTGTGCAACATTTGTTTGTTTGGTGGCCAGGAGTCCAGTTTGAAGTTTCAGAAAGAAATTGGAATGGAATAATATCGATTCATACACAGGAAAAGGTTCAAGCCTGGCCACCATGGTGCAAAACACCTGTTATAGCCAAGCCCGATGGAAACACAAGTTTTGACCGCTTCCCTAGAGCCTGGCTCGAGCCGTCGAGCGGATGCACAACCAGGGAAGGGAGGCACGCGCGGTGGCACACGCACAGCCAAGGAAGGCAGGGCTGTGGTACTCCGGCAAAGTCGGATGCACGCATGAGCACTGCGGCCACTGTGAGTAGCATGGCTGCGGCGGCCACAAAGGAACACAACGGCGGCCGCAAACGAGCACGGTGGCCGTTCAGAGGAGCACAACAGCGGTACGGACGAGCTTGGCGGCGGCACGACGGAGCTAGGGGAGGTGCGCCTGAGATAGGAGGCACGGCTAGACGGTGACGTGTGTGGTAGGGGCGACCGCCCGGAGCATGTCTGTGGCGTGGGCGGCGGGCGGCGAGCCCACGTGCGCCCGTGTTAGGGGCAGCGAGCCCCGTGCGGCGTGGCAGGGGCTGCTAGCTTGGCGCGCGACAGTGGGGGTGGCGTCGACGAGCTCGGTGACAATGTGGGGATGGCGCGGACAAGCAGTTCGATAAAATGTCTAGTCGGTGTGGAGTGCGCGTCCAGAACATGGCTCAATGTTCATACTAGCAACCAAACACATGTTGCATTTAGGCATGATCGAATGATACAATCCAACGAAACACATGCTCTGGTTGGGCTCAACTTGGCTCTCCTCTGCCCGATTGAGTTCATACAAGCGAGGCTCAGCACTCAGCAGGGAAGATAACCGAACAGCCCAAAGTAAAAACTATATCTTTTAGTAATCCTCCCTCTATTTTTATTGCACTTCATGACCACCAATGTATATCAATAAAGATGACGTTGGGCTTGTTTGGTTCGTTGCCACACCTAGCCACGCCTAAGCTAGATAGGTTTGACCGAGTTAGGCTCGCGTTTGGTTCGTTGCCACACTTGTGGCTTACCACACTTCCTTAGCTAGCTGACCCACGCGTCATAGGCTCGTTTTTTTGTCACACTTTGCCACAAAGTGTGACATCCAATTTAACCGCCACATAAAGTGTGGCTAGCCACGCTTGGCTAAGTTTAGGCTTGGCATAGTTAGGCACCAACCAAACAAGCCCGTCACATGTCCTTCTCTTTGTGTCAATGCCAATTGCTCGTTCGCCTTGCACAACCTCCAAGATCCTATTGTGTGTTCTTGTCGTCGACTTGTGCCCATGCACATCCATGTCATCCCGCTCACCGGTGTCAAGGGTTTGCAGGAGAGATCATAAAAAGTCGAAAATCTACCCCTTTATTTGGTGCCTTGAGCTACCTTTTTTAGATATTGGATAAAACCCATCCTTTATGTCTCGCGATGTATTCGGCCGAAGTAATTATTACAATATATATTTAATGCACACAAATACATAAGCATCGGCTAAAGAAGAGAAAATTTCTAAGCCTATTATTAAATTTCCCTCCATGATTATTAAAAATCGTCGTAGCATAGACTTCTATAAATTGACACACTTTTACAATTTCTTCTTTGTAATGCTCCTTTTGCGGCAATGTCTAATGGTGTAACTAGTGATACCTTGACCACCTTCCCTTGAGCACAATCTATGCTCAAGAGTTCCAATTTTTAGTTCGTCTTGAGCTCGAGGGCACGACCTCCATCCCTTGAGCATGATCATGCTCAAGAGTTTTGATTTTTAGTTTGCCTCAAACATGGTTGTATGGCTCATATATAGATACCCTCTTGTAAACTTACAGGAATTAATCAACTTCCGTACGCACTAAATATATAAATATACAAGAGGGAGTTTAGGATCCTGCTCGCTGCCATGCACGTGGCGCTTAGCAAACCTCCCCCTGCGGCCACGTTGACGAGATGATCACGGTCGTTCGATCGCGACCGATAGCTGAATCCCATGACCATTTAATATATATATATATATATATATATATATATATATATATATATATATATATATATATATATATATATATATATATTTTTTCCCGCACAATTTCAACAGCGCGGGAAGTTTGCTCTGTTGGTCTTGCGAGCAAGGTTTCATGCCGCCGGCCATAGTTCGAGTCCCAGCCGCTCCGCTTTTTCTTGATTTTCCTTTTTCCTCTTCTACCTTCCTTTTTTTACCTTCTTACAAACATGTGTAGCCCAGTTGGTTAGCAACTGCACGCTTGCATTTGCAGGTTGTGGGTTTGAATCCTGCTTGCAGCTGTGTTTTTCCCATTTTTTTTGGCCCGCCCTCAGCGTGCCATAGACATGCGAGCGTGGCTAGTTGTCTAACAAATTTTGGTTGATTTTAAAAAAAGTGTGAACGGAGTTTTACGGTGTGAAGACAAATGGTGTGTTTAAGTTAGGAATTGATTTTTGTCCTGCTATGGTTCTCTGAAAATTGGCTTTGAAATCATCAATTGAATTCTACGCGGTAGCCAACAGCCACAACAACGAAATTGAATTCTAATTTCACAGTTACAGGTCCAACACCTAGCAGCAGTAGCTAGACAAACAGGATGTTACTGTAATATGTCAGAATTTCCACATATATCCCCATGCATATAAGGTAGTACGGTAAAATTGGCCCTTGGTACACCAATTAAAGCGTTTGTGATGAAGAAAGGTTGCCTAATTGCCTAAAAAGATATATATTAATTACTCGAGTTGTAAATGTCATCTAGGTCTACCTAAGTTTGAAGTCTCTGGGTAAAGATAGAAAAAGAGAGCACCTTTGCACAAGTTCTACAACTGTACAGTGATGTGCTACATCTGAATTTCCTTTGGACGGATCATTCCAAATCGAAATGTACTATGGGTTAAAAAAAAAAAAAGAACAATGTTTCACCAGAGCTTTCTCCAAAAGTTTAATGTATCTTTCACTAACTGCCCTGTGTGAATATGATGTGATGACCACATGACACGATCATCAACTTTGGGCTGTGCTGCGCCGATGCAATTTGATAGTACATTGACACTGAGAATACAAGGAAAAAACATGAGTGGGACAAGGCGATGTTTCTTTTACAAGTGAAGAAAAGGTGGTGATTTTGATGGATAGCCTCCGAATCTGACGTTCATGACCCGGCCACGAAAACGAAATAAGCTCCATCCGATCATGAATTTATCATATAATAATAACTGATTCAGGTTGGGTGCGGTGTCAAGGAAGACTGAAGAACGACGGGTCGGCTGCTGCTTGGGAGAGAGATCTTTACCTTTTTTTAAAAAAAAAAAATGAGCGAGGTGGCCCCCGCGTCGGCTAGATTTTTTTGGTATATAGTGTTTATCTTTAACTCATAATCTATCTCTAATATATCAGATCGGATTTAGAGTTTATCTCTAATACGTTATATCAACTTTAGTATTTAATATGAATTTCTAATATTTTCTTTTAATCTAAGCCGCATAGATCTTTTATTTTTTCTTGATTTATGTGATAATTTCTTGATTAACCTATGCCGTTATAATTGGCAACGGATCCAGTGCAATCGGCCTAAAGGTGCAACTGTGGATCCTCAGCCCCACGATGCTCATCCACCGGACAGCCTCCTTCCCCCGCGTTTTTTGCAGCCAACCGCCCGCTTCTTCAAATTTTCTTCCAACCATGCCCCTGCTGCTCTCTTCCCCCAAATCGCGTTTAGCTTGCTCGGAGGCCATCGCCGCGAGGCCTACCAGAGTCTGTCGCGCCCACTTCGAGTCCGTCGGCAGTAGCCTTTACAGAGCCCGTCGCCGCCGCTACTGTCCGAGCCCGTCGACAACAAGACTGCTCAGAGTCTGTCGCCGCCGCCTGCCGAGTCTGCGTCGGCCGGCGGCGAGGTCTCAGCGACAACAGGCGGCGAGGGCTGAGACGAGGTCCTGGCGACGGCGATGAGGGGCTCCGAGAGCGGCGTCGGCCTCGAGGACACCGACCTCGATCGCGTCTTGCGCGCTAGGTTTGGGGAAGCGAGGCGGAGGCGGGCATGGATGCAAGGAAAGATTGAGGAGGCGGACGTTTTTCTGCAAAAAGCATATGGGAAGTGTGCCTTCCACCGGATTCGAATTGTCTGGCTGAGATCTGACGGTTGCACCGGCTAGCCTGGTTGCACCAGATCCGTTGCCCTTATAATTTGGTCCCACAGTTGATCGATAAAATTACCATATTATATCATATTTAATATTTAATCCGAATTTCTAATATTCTTCTTTTAATTTAAGCCGTTATAATCCGGCCCCACAAAATCAACGGCATAGATCTTTTTTTTTTCTTGATTTATGTAAGAATTTCTTTGATTAATTTAGGCCGTTATAATTTGGTCCCACCGTTGATCGAACGGCTGAAATAATCTGGGTGATGTGGACTAATGTGGTGGCTCCATTTTCCTCTACTTTAATAATATAATAATAATAGATGCTGGAGGGGAGAGCTACATGTAAAACCAAAGATCATGAAATCCAATCACCCCCCTCTCTATAACTGAACCAAGCCCCATTGCCATCCCTATAACTGAAAAGTCCAACATCATCAAAGGTGCAATCCAATCCTTGTAACTGAACAAGTTCAATAGGGCAGCTCTGTACTGAACATAATCTCAGCGTCGTACTGATAGGTGCATTGTTCTTCAATTACAGCTTACAATACGATCGTCCATTCATACCAATGATCATAACATTTCTCTAGTCACAGTTTACATAAAATAAACTCAAAAGATAAACACATCCACACCATTCACCCTAATATTTTGCTCATATTACATGGCCACGAATTGGCACTAGCCCAAACAGATGGTTTGGAGCTTTGATTATTCCGTCTCGATATTTCATAGATTTCTGCACATAGTTCCATGCGCATAAACAACCCAATCAAGTATATAAGAACAACCAACAGATAGTAATAGCAGCAAACATCAGGCTACTTCCCTTCTCTTGATCCGAACCATCATCCCGTTCAGCATGTGGAGTATGACCGAGCTCTGCGGCATAACAGCATGGCCTTCGACCAGCTCGACCTTGAAGTTGTATATGATGGAAGCAGCCGTGATCTTCATGTTGCTGAGCCCGAGGTCCTTCCCCAGGCAGCTCCTGGGGCCGGTGTTGAAGGCCAAGAACTTGTAGCTCGGCTCGTGCCGGAGTCGCCCGCTCTTTGACACCCACCGCTCCGGCCTGAACTCCATGCAGTCTTTGCCCCATATCCCTTCTATCCTCCCCATGGCGTAGAGCGAGAAGATTATCCTTTTTCCCTTGGCTACCTTGGTGCCATCTGGCAGGACATCGTCAACCAGTGCTTCCTTCTCCTCAAACGGTGTCGCTGGGAACAGCCTGAAACACATGGGGCATGCATAGCTTATGAGGCAGATGGAGATGGTTGAGGGAAGACTGGATTGTTATGAGAATGTCTCACCTGAGTGTCTCTAGGAGTGCAGCTTGGAGGTAAATGGCAGACCGGAGCGTGTCGCACTCAAAGACCGAGAGGCTCCCTGGCCAGGCAGTGCTCCGCAGGTCCTTGAGCTCCTCGAGGATCCTTGCTTCGACATGTGGGTGCTTGCACATCATGTAGAAGAACCATGTCAGTGTGACAGCAATGAGGTCCTTCCCTGCAAAGATGAACCCCACTGTCGTGTCTCGCAGGAATAGAGTCGTCTGCTGCTCGGTCATGCTAGGATCCGCGGGCCATTTCATGTACATGGACAACAAGTCTCCCTGGCTTCCATTGGTCGCCTGTGCCTTTCGTTTGTCGATCTCCTCATAGATGAACTGATCAATCACCACCTTTGCATCGGCCAGCTTCTTCTCGCTCCCATAATTGAGCCACCTCAAGAGCTTCCACAAGCTTGGTGGCACGATATGTCTGAACATCACCGCCTCCTCTGCTTCCTTTGTCGCTTGGCCAAACACAGGGATTGGAGAGGACACTGACAAGCAGTCAAGGTCAGCTGCAAAGACCGTAGAGTATGAGACATCAAGAGAGAACCTCATGAAGACACCCTCCAGCTCAACCACTGAGTAGTGGTTCTTGGCCATGTGGTCAAGGTATGGTAACAAGACTGTGCCAGCCTTCCTTGCAATGGTGGACATTGCAAAGGACCGAAAGGCGCGGGCAGAAAAGATGTACATCGCCACGCGACGCTGATACTCCCAGGATTCAGAGTCCGCCACAAGGAGCCCATCACCTAGAATGTCAAACATCTCAGCAAACTCGCTGCCTTTTGGGTAGTTCTTGAAGTTGGCATTGAAGCAATGGTTCACAGTGGCTGGGTCGCAGGTTACCAAGAAGTTCATGTTGAGGAACCAAGGGCCACTGACCGCAAAGGTGCACCCAGCCTCGCGGAGCACATCAGTAACCCTGTCATGGATGCAGCGGAGATACCTGACAAGGAAGGGAAGCATCCCAACAACAGGCCAGTTCACCGGGATGATTCTCTTCCGCTGTTGCCGGATGAGACGGAAGAGGTAGAGCCAGAGGAAGCAGATGATGGCTAGGAAGACCTCAGGAAAGGACAGGACAACAGTCCAGAAGGAGACCATGGTTGCACAACTCTTCAGCAGCACAGGGAAGAACCGAAGAGTGCATCCAGCAAGACTGCAAGAGGCTTAGGCTTCTGCTTTTGATTGCCGATTTCGAATGTGTTTTTTGGTGTATTGATAAACTGCCTATGTGCATTTATTTCCTTGTAGGATTGGTACTCAGTCTCCGCAAGTTCAGGACTCACAACATTTGTGTGTCCTAATTCCTAAATCCCAATATAAATGCTAAAAATCTAGAGGTATTAGTCATTTAGTCTTTTATTTCTATGTAGATTGTTCAACATCTGATTTCTGATGTATTACCCATTGCTTACCTATCCATATGCATTGAATGTACCTCATCAGATAAAAATTGTGTTAACATTTCTGAATTGATGTATTGCAGAATATTTTTGAGCCATAAAAGTCACATGTGTTTACACATGAATAACCATTATAGTTTGCTGTTTCTGATACTAATCCTGTTTAGACCAGTAAATGACCAGGAAAGCAGAACACTCCTTTTAAGTCTAAAATCGAAGGCTTAACTTGTTTCCCATGTAAACATCCAAAAAGTGTTGGAAACCACTCATCCAAATCTTGTGATGCCAATATGTCCCATTGCAACAAGGAAGCAAACAGCTTTCTTGCTTGGATGATACCACGCAGCTCGGCATCCTACCCAATGGCAACCATGATGGAGCGTTGTTTACTTAATTATGACTGTATACATCAGCAAATAACTACTCAATCACGGCAGGGAAAAAATGTTTGCAGAAATCAACATGGAGCGTTTAGAAGAGTTGAAATGCAAGTTTCAACGATGAAGAGGAGCAAGATGGAAAGGTCCATCAATGTTGCTTAGACAACCTTCTGCTATGTACAAATACAGATGCCACCGGAGCCAACATAACTAAATGCGTATTGACTGGGGCAGCAAGGGCCCCACTGATGTAATCATCTGAACCAAAACTTTTTTTTAAAAAAAAACAAAGTTGTTCAGGCTGGATTCTTAGAGCGAGATGTGTCACCATTTCTTGTGAAATCTCTCAGGTTTGGAAGTTCTTAATGAAGAGGTGAGACCTAGTAAAATACTGAGGAATTAAGCTGTGTAACAATCTCACTAATTTTCTACTAAAAGACCTAGTTACTAAAGATCTTACTCTTAGCATCATACATCCATATACTTCCGTCTGAGGTTTCTGCAGGAATCATGTGTTCGAACTTCCAAACAGGCGTGAAAATTGATGAGCAAAGTCAAGCCAAGAAGAAATATTCGAGCAAAATTCCTAGTAAATTCGCATCACACAGCAGCCTAAATAAAATGTATGGGCTCATATCAGATCATTCCAATAAATGACCAACGAGTTAAACACAAGAAGAGTGCACACTTCAAATTTGATTGCTAAAATTCATAGCTTCATCACATTGCACGTAGCGGTTGTATCTAAACATTTCGAGCACCAGTTCATAGACACATAACAGCACCAAAGACACCTCTTAACTAATTGACCTTACTGAAGATGGCGTCGATGCGGCGGGTCCCACGTGGCAGCGGCTTCGCCCCTTCGCCGCCGCCGCCGCCGCCACCATCGGAGCGGGCGTTCCGCGGCGCCTCCTCTGCGGCGGGGAGGCAGTCGAGGAGGAAGTCAGCGGTGGGGCGGTGCGCGCGGGCGGCGGCCCAGACGTGCGCCGCGCGAACAGCGCGTCGGCCACGGCGAGCCGCCGACGCGTGCGCGCCGACCGCGAGGGAGCCGAGGAAGAGCTCGGTGGCCGAGGCGATGAGCAGCGCCGCCTCGCTCGTCACCTTCTTGATGTCCCGATCAACCCGGATGATCTTCTTCACCCTCCCCACCGGCAGCGCCGGCCTCAGCGCCGGCTCCGGCTCCACCTCCACCTCCCCCTCCCCCTCTTTCTGAACCTCCGCCCGCGCCTCCTCTTCAACCTGCCCCATCGCCTCGGTGAGCTCGTCGGCGGCGGTAGCCATGGTTAGGGTTAGCGTTTGAGCATTGGAAATTCTTGGGAAGGTGTAATCCGCCGTTGGATTTTGCCTGGCACGAAGTGGCGGGAAAGTTGGGATTTTTCCCGCGCGAGCTCGACCGAGTCACCGGCCGACGCGCCGGCGGCCCGGCGACAGCGCCGCCGTGGAAATTTGGGCCTTCGTGTTAGCGTAGGCGTAGTGGGCCGAAGCCTAACAAATTTTAAAATACTTATTTTATTTAACAAAAGACACTATAAGTCAAAATAACATTTACATATAAATATACACACAAATATTACATTTTCATTGTATATTTGATTCTAAATATTGTTTATGATTTTGTAGATATTTTATTTTATTTTCCTAAGCTTCATACAATTTTCTACAATTTATTTGCATATTTTAACATTTATTTTCAATAAAACCATATTGCCTGGGACACGATATCATCGTGGTTTGGAGTGAGGAGGCTGTTTTATCTGATATTTTTAGCAAAGAGTGATTAATTGCCAAATTTTAGAGTTGAGAGGATAAAAATGTGATAGAGTAGTTGAAAAAGGCAAAGTGGACTAGTCCTTGCGATGTTGCCCAAACATGAATGCCCATTACCCCGTATAGCCGCATGGAACATAGATTTATAATTCTAGATGGTACGAGGCTATGGTCATTTGACATGATGCTTGCATGTTAGTGCAAGTTAAAGGAGTATCTTACTAAGCAAAAGGTTATATATACCGACTAAATCGATGAATGACCTAGAAGAATTTTTTTTGTCATGGATGGCAAATTGGCGATGAACACGTCATGAAATCTGCCTCGTCATGAACATGTCGCCATTGCCACTAATCAACGGGAGGGAAAACTAGGGTTTGCGAGTCGAGCTGGGTATCCCTTCCGAAAGAAAATTCTATGGCATCCGGTGCCACACAAGACACCGTGGCACTCTTTTTTCTCTCTCTATCTTTGCTCCTCTCTCTATCTTCTCCTCTTTCTCTCTCTATCTCCTCTCCCCCCTCTCTCTATCTCTCTCTGGGTGGCATGTTGGCACCAGGTGCAATTTCTTTCCATCCCTTCCGGCTAATTCCTCCCACCCCCCCCCCCTCCTCCATTGATCCGTTCCTCGAGTCCAGATGAACCTTCGAGCAGACCCAGGTGTCTAGTCCATTGATCCGGCTGCATGCTGACTTGTCTAGCCGGCCCAACCAATGCTAATTTGTGTGGATCAGGCCCAGGTGTCAGTCACTTCCAAGAGCTTCATCCGGCCCAGTCAACTATCTTCATCAGGCATGATACTTATGTGGTGTTATAATAGTCCACGTTCAAGAGCCTTTTTTTATTTGCATATGGGTAGCATAAATAAGGATGCACCTAGGAGCGGATCCAGAAAAACAGGTCCTCAGTTCATCACTAACTCTAAAAATATCACTCATAACAGTTTTTATAGCATCATGCACCTTTCGGCACCCATACATTCCATAAGCACGCATCTAAAACACACGCTAAAACATACTCCCTCCTCTCTTCAAAAAATAGTTGTCTTGGACTATGAATCGGTCTTGAAATACATCTCTAATTTTTTTTATCATTGAAATTTGTTTGTATTTTTGATATTATGGAAGTGTTTTTGAGACGAAGTTATACGTATGGTTTTGTGTGCCTAATCCAAACAGTTCAAAAGATTTTTGTGGATAAAAGTCGTAAAACGTTAACTTGGAACAAGTTCAAACAACTACTATTTGAAACACGGAGGAAGTAGACCATAGCTATCTTTAGACAATGGGTTTTTGTGGATAAAAGTCTTTAGAAAGGGTGATAAACATTGGATCTGGCTAATTAGCTAATGCAGGCCTGCAGAATATGGATTGACACGGACCTTCATATTTGACTTGAATGCATGTCTCGAGATCTTGTGTGCTAATTAATCGTGATACACGCGAGCATACTGGCTAGCGTGGCTGCAGGCACTTTCATTATAAGAAAATAAAAAGGAGAAAAAAAACGTGATTAGCAACCAGTAGAGATGGCAACCGGCCCGATCCTCGATTCCCCACGAGGAATTCCACTATTAGGGGATGGGGACAGGGAGCTTTCTTTCCCCACGGGGATGTAAACGGAGAAAATTCTTTCCCTGTCGGGTAAACGGGGACGGGGATGGGGAAGCATCCCGTCCCCGTTCTCCAAAGGCCCCGTTAATCTTGCATGTGATGATGTTTTCATGTAATGTTTAATGATAAAAATAAATAATAATTGTCAAGTGATCATCCAATGCATATATGTGATCATTTTGATGCATATATGATGATTTATTAACTATGAGAATACATATATATAACAATGATTTGTACTAATAAAAAAAATACATACATATTAGCTATAATTTAAGCAGGGATGGGATCCCTGTCGGGGTTTTATTCCCCGCGGGGACGGGGATGGGAAGAAAATGTTCCTCGCAAGCGTTAGGGGAGACAGGGATGGGGAATTTTTTCCCACACGGGGATGGGGAACCATCCCTCGATGAGAAATTCATAACCAGCACCTTCTTAGGTGGAACATTTTATTTGAAATTCTGTGTATATCTTCTTGCTTCGGACATACCCTAATAATGCTCTGGAAAGTTAAACAAACTGTGCTTGCATTGGAAGGCACTCCCTCTGTGTTAGCATATTTACTATAAAATCATGATGAAAACGAAGATAAGCAGATAAAGTACACATAGTGAGATGTAAAGCATAATCGAACCTCCATAAAAAAAACATGTGCCGATAATAAGCAGACAGATATTGCTGAAACTAAAATCGTCCTTTTGCCTTTGTCAGACCATGTACATCAATCCATCTCAGTAGTTTTAAAGTCATCTCTAACCAGTGCCATGTCAGCTATTGATGAGTTGAAGAAGAGAGAGCCTCCATGGATATTTGAGTCATTTTCAAAGTAAGAGTCGACTCTACATAAGAATTAAGAAACTTTGTATATGAGTGAATTAATATAAAAACGTGCAGACATCTCTACCATTTTATATTCTATCTCTAGTGGTGTCTTTACATAACATGCCAATAGTTAGAGGCAAGTGATATCTCAATCATTGTACATGCTTATAGACAAAACATTCTAAAGGCATTTATTTCTTAGCCTCTTTTACGATATATTTTAATGAATCCTTGATTTAAAGGTTGATATTAGTCTTAACCTTTTTATGCTACAAAGTTAGTACATAATACTCCAAACATAAGCATAGTATATATTTCTATAAAAGGTATAAAACTCTGTTTAGGTGTCATTCCCTAACATTCAAATCCCAAATCGAAGAACATAAACCCTAACCCAAATTAATTTGCTATTTACTCCACTCTCCACCCGTTGACCGTTCTCACACGACTTCACCAGCTGACCAGCATTTCTAGTGGGCGGCTGTTCTAGGAACATCAGTTCCCAGCACACCGTAACCTGTACACAACAATGTTCTTTGTTTTTTAAAAATTAATAAGACCTCCAAATGCCACGGAATTTTAAAATTGAAACCGGGCTTGAGGGGCAAGCAACACAAAAAAAAAAACTCCGTAAATTTATGTTAAGGATTTGATGAAACAATAACGACGAGTAGGCCGAATACAAGCGGTCATATCTTTTTTTTTTCTCCCCGAAAACTTAGCAGGTGCACTGCTTAATGCATTAATAAAGGATGGGAAACATGGAACGATCTGTATAAGCACAAGGCACATAACACACACAAAAAAATTAAAAAACTGAAAGATCAAAAGGGATAGGAAACATGGAACGATCTGTATAAGCACAAGGCACATAACGCACAAAAAAAAAATTTAAAAAACTGAAAGATCAAAAGGACCGGGAGGGGAGGCAGCCATGATCATCAACACCGAACGCTTGGATTCTACTTTGGACGTCAACCCTGATCATGGACAAGAGTACAAGACTTGACTTGGTTGGCGATAAATTAATCCGAATCAAAATACTCGTCTATTCCTTTCTTTTCACAAATTCCAACAAAAGTAGATGACAATTCCATCAAAACGTCCTCTTTGACTCTCGACAATCTTTGTCCTGAATTGTTAGGAATTACGCCGATGCAAGATCACGAACGACACCAGGAGACACGATGTTTGGTAACGCAGTTCGGCTTTCGCCTACATTTGCGGGGCTCTGATTATGGGCGCTCCTCCCTAATCCATAATACCGCAACACACCGGCTAACCAGGTCACGGCCACATGTCGGCCGCTGACCTCCTCTCTTACCTATGCTACTATTATGAAGTCGCTGTCTTGGTTACACCAGGGCTGCCTCTCTTTATATAGTGGAGGCCTGGATAGAGTCCGACTCTAACACTAACCAACCCTGCCTATTACAACACAGAGTTCTTGTAACCAACTTATACACATATTCGACACAATACCTAACATGAATAATGTGCAAAATTGGAAGTCCCCGCGTCGTCCTGAGCGGGCGACTCGGGCGGCGCCCCCAAATCCTCCTCCAACCACCCACCCGCCGAAACCCTAGCTCGCCGGCGGCGCCGCCGGCCCTCCCTTGCCTCCTCCTCCCACTCTCCTCCTCCTCCCTTCCTCCCCTTACCTTCCTCCCGTCTCCTCGCTTGCGGCTGTTGTGGTTGGGGACGGCGGCGCGGTGGCCAGGCCAGATCCGGAGGAGCAGCGGCACGGCCAGCCAGATCGGGGAGGCGGCCAGCGCTGAGTGCGGCTCGGCTTCAGCGCGCGGCAGATGGCACGCGGAAGCGCGCCCCGCCATCGGGTGCAGTCTGCGGCCGTGGGCGTCTTGCTCTCGGCCGAGGTGGTTGAGCCGCCAGCGTCGAGCTCAGCTGCGCCCCTCCACAGGCGCGCGGCCTAGGCGGCCTTGCTCAGCGGTGCCGCTGCTTGGGCGCTGCTCAGCCGGCGCCGCATGGGCGCCATGGCGCGGCTCGGCGGCACGACTCCTCTTCCCTACCAGATCGATGGCGCGCGTGCGTCCATCCCTCTCGGCGCGTGGTGGCGCACGGCCTCCTTCTTTTCCTCCTCATCAGTCGCTACTACGCCGGTGGCCTCCTTCAGTGGCGTTGGCGCTTTCCGCACGGGAGGCGTGGCGCCTCCTCTGCCTCGCCACCGTCCCTCCTCTTCGTGCTTTGCCATGGCGGCGCTCTCTACCTCCGCTTCCGTGGGCCGTGCGGACGGCGCGGCGGCGGCGCGACCACGGCCGCGCGGCTCGGCGCGCCTCTCTCGCATCTCGTCGCTCCTCCTCCTCCGTTGTGGTGGCGCGCTCCTTCCTCCTTGTGACCGGCGCCTTGGTGGCTGCTAGTAGGATCCGTGTCAGCTTGACGTCGCTCGCCAGTTCTGGCATATAAGATCAAGACTCCCATGGGCTTAATGTTTTGGTAATTGATGCCAATTGGGTCTCGACGGATCGCATCAAGGCTAAGGATATTATTTGCTAGTTCTTCTATTTTTCTTGTGTGCGAATCGCTTACGCCCATCCGCCCATTGATGTCCGCAAAGCTCATCTCTCTGGTTATAGGTCCCACTGAGCACGGTCCGTTGAGTCTATCATTCTTATCCAATCTTGGTGTGTTCGAGAGGGTTCGAAGTTAGGCCACTGTCTAGGTCCGAGAAAGTTCGGGAGGCGGCAATTGTCGGGGTTTAGAGCCGTCAAGTTTTCAAAGCGATATTTTGATCCGCACGAAAAATTCCGCCTAAGTCATCCAAGTGTTCCTTGAGTCCACAAAGCGACAAAGTCCAAAACCGAAGCCCTAGACGGCCGAGAGAGAGAGGTGTCCGAGGGTGCCGGAGAGTGGTTTCTATAGAATTTAGGGCCTATCCTTTTAGAAATAGGTGGTGAAACTTAGTTAGTTGGATAGCCCTTTCTCTTAGCTTTCCTAATGCCCAAGATCATAAGAAACGGAGTTCGGGAGTAAAAGATATGAATTTTTGGCAAACCACGAAATTTTGAACCTCATAGGACGGCGTCCGATAACTTACAGGACGGCGTCCGATGAAGTACAAATTTGGCCAAAACCTCATAGGACGGCGTCCGATAACTTACAGGACGGCGTCCGATGAAGTACAAATTTGGCCAAAACCTCATCGGACGGCGTCCGACAGAGCTAATCTTGGCCTAAAATCTTGTCGGACGGAGTCCGATAAGCCGTCGAGACGGCGTCAAACAGAGCACAATTTTGGCCTAAAACCTGGTCGGACGGAGTCCGATAAGACGTCGGACGGCGTCCGGCCAGTCTGGTGGGACAAAATCTAATCGGACGGCGTCCGATGAGCTCCGGACGGGGTCCGATGGATTGATCTGGATCTCGGGAAAACTAATCTGAGCCGTCCATTGTTAGGGTTTCGCCTTGTGCCTATAAATAGGGGCTTGGAGCACGGGAGAAACTTGAGAGAGCCTATTCTAGCAGCCATCCCTTGCCCTAGCCACCCAAGAGAGCTCCTCCCATGGTTCCCATCTCTATCTAGGGTTTCCATGCCATTTGAGAGGTATTGAGAGGGAGAGGGAGAGAGGAAGAAGAAGAAGTCATACCTTGCCTCCTCCGGTCATCCCCAAACCTCTCCTTCTCACTCCCATGGGGTTCTTCATCTAGCCCCCATGGTGGATGTGAGGTGGTGAAGTTGGTGTCTTCCGGTCTTTGTGCTCTTGGGACTCTTGCTACCGGGAGACGTTGTCATCGCCAAGCTTCGTCAAGGTTGTCACAAGCAAACCCTTCTCCGTGAAGGTCATCGTGCTTCTCACGGTGCTTCCTCTCCGTTCGTCGGGGTGTGCAAAGCCCGCCATCGCGTCGGCGGCCACCTTGCTTCTCAAGGTGCTCTTCTCCAGTGCGTCGGAGATGTGCTAAATCCTCGGTGTGCTCGAGGTCGGCTTCGCTTGTGAAGTCGGTGTTTGAGGTCCTTCGTGTGGAGGCCGCCGATTCGTGTGAAGGTTTGGAGCTCGCCTACCATGTGTTGGTGAAGAGCTACCACGAGTGGATTGAGGGTTAGGGGCGAGAGAGTCCGACTTCTCTGTGTGAGAAGTTTCCTCAACGGAGACGTAGGTGTTCATGTGTTGAGCACCGAACTTGATAAAAAGATCGGTTTGCGCCTCTCTGTCTCATTTACTTATCGCATCTTGATATCCACTTGCTTGCAGTGCCTTCGTGCCTCCTACACTTGTGCTCGATTGTTTCCGCCTACTAGACTTGTGTAGGAATTCAGCGCTAGTCATGTGTCCTTAACTTGCTTAAGTGACAAAGTGCAACAAAAGTACAAATTGAAATAGTCCGATTCACCCCCCCTCTCGGCCTTAGGTTCCTTCAATTGGTATCAGAGCCAGGTTATCTCTAGTTCTGCTTCACCGCATTAGAGATGGCCGAAGGGGATAGTGTAGCTGCAAATAGGATCCCAATCTTCAATGGTTTGCACTTTGATTTCTGGAAGAAGCGCACGAAAATTTATCTTATTTCCATTGGCGCTGACATCTGGGATGCTGTTGAGAATGGCATCACTATCGTTCGTGTTGAGAATGCACCACTCACACCTATTCAGAAAACACTTATGGCTAATGATGCTAAGGCTATGAATGCTATACTCACAGGGTTGAGTAGAGATGTGTCCGAGAGAGTTAGCAACCTCACTTCTGCCAAGGCTATTTGGGATTCTCTTGTTGAGATCCATGAGAGCACTGCTGCTGTCAAGGAGGGTAGATTAGTGGTGGTTAAGGAGCAATTTGATAGATTTGAGATGCTTCCTAGTGAAAATGCAAATGCTATGTATACTCGCCTTAACCCCATAATCAATGAGCTCAAGGGGCTCGGACTCTCTATGCCTGATGTTGATGTGTGCAGGAAGATGATGAGGATTCTTCCAAGACAGAGTCAGAGGACATCATCATCGTCTCTCCAATGACCATGATCTTGAGACGATGACTCCCGGTGCTCTCCTGTGCAAACTTCGTGCTCATGAGATGCTTATCATCGAGCCTCTAGCCACTCCATCAGTTGAGAAGATCAAGACAATTGCTCTCAAGGCTACTGGACACAAGCCAAGTAAGTCCAAGCCTACCACCTCCAAGGATCAAGAAGGATCGAGCTTCTTCCCACCTGAGGCGCTTGAGGAGATCATGGGTCTGTTTGGAAAGCGCTTCGACCTCAAGAGGCGAACCAAGAACTCACACTCTAGCTATCGATGCTATGAGTGTCATGAGAAGGGTCACATTGCCTCCATGTGCCCTCACAAGGACAAGACCAAGCGCAAGGAGAAGAACAAGCAAGATAGTGATGATGACAAGCTCAAGCATAAGGATGGGAAGTACAAGAAGTGGAAGAAGACCGAGTTCAAGGCCACCTCCAAGAATGGAAAGAAGCTGGCGTTCGTTGGAACTTGGGTCTCCGATGACAGTTCCAGTGACTCAACCGCTTCTGAGGAGGATGAGGAGCCAAGTGGTGAAGGGCTTGCCACCATGGCAATTGCTGAGATGACTCCTCCACCTCCAGCTTGCATCACAAAGTGCTTGGTGGCCGTCCCTGAACCACAAGAGCAAGTGTGGTATTCTAATGAAGAAGAGTCTACTTCCACTACTTCCTCTACACCGAGAGCTTCATCACCATCTACTTCAGCCTCTAAGTGCTTGATGGCTCTACCATCCGCTGAGGTATCTTCTGATTCTGACTGTGAAACTCTCTCTGAGTGGGATGAAGAGACTACTAGAGAGAATGTGGCTAAGTTGCTTGATGTTCTCCGAAAGGAGCATTTGAGAGCCACTACTCTTCAGGAGTCTCTGATTACCCTCACTGCTAAGCATGATTCTCTTGAGACTGAAGTAGATCTTTTGAATGGTGAGAAACTAGGATTAGCTAGGAAGGTAGAGCTGCTTGATGTAGAAAACAAAGGCGTGAATGAATCTGTAGATGGCTTGCTTGCTACTATTCTTGAGCTTAGGGCAGAAAACAAGTTGCTTACTGAAAAGAATGCTTCCATAGATGCTTTGCCAATTGCTCATGCCACTGATGACTTGATTGCTTCACCTGTTTTGATTGTGCCCTCTGTGATTGCACCCTTTACTGCTTCTGTCACACCTGCTATCACCATGACACCTGCTAGCACAGATATTTCTTCTGAATGTGCATTGATTGGCTCTAGTGCTGGTACTGTCATTAATTTGGTTGATTCTTGCTCTAAGTGTGCCATGATTGCTTCTAGTTCTAATGGCTCCGCTAGTGTAGAGTGCACTCCTAATTCATGCAAATTTGCACTAGCTGCTAGGGAACTAGCCATTGAGCGTAATAAACTTGCTATTGAAAATGCTAGTCTCAAGATCAAGCTTGAGAAATTTGACAAGGGTCTTGGCAAGTGTTATGAGGGGAGTCGTGTCCTTAACCAGATACTTGAGGAACAAAGGAATCCGGCCTTGAAGGGCGGCTTGGGATTCACCCCTGAGAAATTCAAGGGGAAGAAAAGGAAAGGTCCTCAAGTGTCTAACAAAGGGCAAAACTCCCTTCATAACAAGCCCAAGGGAAACACCAACAATGCTAATAACTTTGGGCATAAAAACATGAACACTAGGAACAATCACCCTAGGAAGCACAATATGCACAACACATGGCAAGGACCTCCTAGGCACTATGATTTCACGACATGGCAATCTAGGAACCAATATGCTTGGCAATATGCTTCTAGATACAACAATTGGCAAGCTCCACCACCACCTAGCTTCTGGAATGGTCCACCTAGGCAAAACTTTGCTAGACAAGCTCCACTTAGGAACCAAGCTAGGAACACTCACAAGCACACCAAACCCAAACTTCCAAGAGCTCATGCTGAGTTGTATGACCACTACTTGCTTAGGATGAATGACAAGGGTAAGGTAGTTGCTAGATATGCTGGCTTGAGGGCTGAGAATGAGCATAAGGCGCATGTTTGGTGCCTAAATCTTTGATTGATCGATTTGCTCCTATTGCCTCTGGCTTGAAGGCTAACCCTCGGGGATCTCCTGTGTGGGTCCCTGAGTCACACAAGTGATCTCTTCTTAATGCAGGTGAACTACCGGAGTGGAGGATGCCATTGGATCGTTGACAGTGGGTGCACTCAACACATGACCGGCAACCCCCGGTTGTTCACCTCAATGGAGGAGGATGGATCAAACCCCTCAAAGGTCACTTTTGGAGATGGAAGTAAGGGCAAGGTAGTTGGAGCCAGAAAGGTAGCAATTTCTCTGGATCTCTCAATTGACAATGTGCTACTGGTAAACACTCTGAACTACAATCTACTTTCCGTTCCTCAGATTTGTGATTTAGGTTTCCATTGTAACTTCTCATCTGAGGGATTGTTGGTTCTGGATCAAAATGGAAAAACAGTGTTCAAAGGCTTTCGTTTTGAAAACTTGTTTCTTGTGAACTTCAATGAGCCTGCCGCATCCATCTCGGTTTGCCTCTCCGCCAAAGTCACACTTGGTTGGCTTTGGCATAGGCGTCTTGGGCATGTCGGCATAAGAAATTTAAAGAAACTTTTCAAAAACGAGTTGGTTCTTGGGGTAAAAGATGTGGCATTCGAGAAGGATAAGCTTTGCTCGGCATGTCAAGCCGGCAAACAAGTGGCAAGTACTCATGCAGCCAAGAATGTCATGTCTACATCTCAACCACTTGAACTCTTGCACATTGACCTTTTTGGGCCAACAAAATATGTGAGTATTGGGGGTAATCTCTACTGCTTGGTCATAGTTGATGATTACTCTCGATACACTTGGGTATTCTTTCTTTCAGACAAAACCCCAACTGGGGATGTTTTCAAGAAATTTGTAAAGAAAGCTCAAAACAAATTTGACTGTACCTAAAAAAGGTGAGAAGCGACAATGGAACTGAGTTTACTAATACTTCCGTTGAGCTGTTCTGTGATGAGCTAGGTATTGACCATCAGTTCTCAGCCACTTACACTCCTGAGCAAAATGGAGTGGTTGAGAGAAAGAACAGGACACTCATCGAGATGGCAAGAACAATGCTCAATGAGTATGGAACTTCTGAGGTCTTCTGGGCTGAGGCAATCAACCTGACACCTTGCTTTGCATTAATAAGTCAGTATCTTCACAAGCTTCTGAAGAAGACATCCTATGAGCTGCTTGTGGGAAGACGACCCAATGTCTCCTACTTCAGGGTCTTTGGATGCAAAGTCTACATCAAGAAGAAGAGGGAGCATTTGGGTAAGTTCCAGAGCAGAGTGGACAGTGGGATCTTCTTGGGGTACTCGGCCAGAGGGTCATCTTCGGGGTGTTCAATGAAGCAAGTGGCCGATTGAAGAATCGTGTGATGTAAAGTTTGATGAGTCAAGCGGCGATCAAGGGCACCATGAGAACTTGGATGATCTTTGGTGGAGAAGAGTTGGCAAGGCGGTGGCGAGATAGAAGCGAGAGGATGTGAGGCCGTTGAAGCTCAAGAGTGGTTGAGACAGTCACACCACCTCTCACTCCTGAGCCAGTGGCAGATTCAGGGGGAGCTGTGCCTCAAGATAGCTCGAGCTTGGAGCTAGCGTCAGAGGAAGAGATAGCTTGTGAGAAGGATGGTGAGACGGTTGATCAGACAGCTGGACAATCCTCTCAGCTGATCAGAACCCATCACTCCATTGCTCGAGATCACCCAGCCGAG
Source organism: Raddia guianensis (assembly GCA_036346415.1). Lineage (NCBI taxonomy): Eukaryota > Viridiplantae > Streptophyta > Magnoliopsida > Poales > Poaceae > Raddia > Raddia guianensis. The sequence continues at coordinate 37,004,432 of CM070534.1, forward strand.
CAAGTGATTGGAGACCTGACTCATGGTGTGCAAACAAGGTCAAGGACGGCTAACTTCTGTGAGCACCATGCTTTTGTGTCTGAATTGGAGCCAAAGAAGGTGGAAGAGGCATTGGCCGACCCTGACTGGATCAATGCCATGCATGAGGAGCTAAATAACTTTGTGAGAAACAAAGTTTGGACACTTGTGGAGCGACCCAAGGACTGCAATGTGATTGGCACCAAGTGGGTGTTCAAGAACAAGACAGATGAATTTGGATTGGTTGTCAGAAACAAGGCAAGACTTGTGGCTCAGGGTTTCACTCAGGTCGAGGATGTGGATTGTGGAGATACTTATGCTCCTGTGGCTAGACATAATGCGATTAGGTTGCTTATGGCATTCTCCACTTGTCACAACATCACTTTGAAGCAAATGGATGTCAAGAGCGCCTTCTTGAATGGCTACATTGAGGAGCTGGTCTATGTTGAGCAACCTCCAGGATTTGAAGACCAAAAACACTCCGATCATGTGTACAGATTGTCCAAGGCTTTGTATGGGCTAAAGCAAGCTCCCAGGGCTTGGTATGAGAGACTCAGAGACTTCCTCATCTCCAAGGGATTCAGTGTTGGGAGAGTGGATTCTACACTCTTCACCAAGGTGGATGATAGACACTTGTTTCTGTGCCAAGTTTATGTTGACGACATCATCTTTGGGAGCTCAAGTGAGAAGATGGTACAAGACTTCAGTGAGCTGATGGCTGCAGAGTTCGAGATGTCGATGATGGGTGAGCTCAATTTCTTCTTGGGTTTCCAAATCAAACAACTCAAGACTGGAACATTCATAAGCCAAGAGAAGTACACTCTGGACCTCCTCAAGCGTTTCGACATAGACGGATGCAAGCCACTTCGAACACCAATGGGTAAAAGTGGCCACCTCGACCTCGACATAGAAGGTAATCCTGTTGATCTCAAACTATACCGTTCTATGATTGGTGCGCTGCTTTACTTGACAGCATCTAGGCCGGATATCATGTTTAGTGTGTGCATGTGCGCTAGGTACCAAGCATCCCCTAGAGAAATGCATTTGAAAGCTGTCAAGAGGATTTTCAGATATCTAAAATTCACTCCTAGTATAGACCTCTGGTTCCCTAAGGGTGCGCGATTTGAGCTTCTTGGCTATTCTGACTCAGATTATCTTTGGATGCAAGATTGATCGCAAGAGCACTTCAGGGCTGTCACCTTCTCGGTAGATGTCTTGTGTCGTGGGCTTCAAAGAAACAGAACTCGTGGCGCTATCTCTGCTGAGGCCGAGTACATAGCGGCGGGAGAAGTTGTGCTCAAATCTTGTTTTGACACAATCCTTATATGACTTTGGTGTAAAACTTGATCATGTACCTCTTCGTGTGATAATGAGAGTCTTTGTTAAGATAGCTAGCAATCCAGGTCCAACATTCGCGCACCAAACACATAGGCGTCCGACATCACTTTCTTAGGGATCATGTGATGAAGGGCGGCGTCGTGATTGGATCTGTCTTGAGACGGAGGACCACTTTTTGATATCTTTACCAAGCCACTAGATGAGGTACGATTTTGCAAATTAAGAAATGAGCTGAACATACTAGATAGGTCAAATGTGATCTGAGATAGCCGTGGGGCTATGTGTGTGAACCTGGCAAAACTTAACACTTGAGACAGTTGACTGAGTTTTGGTTGTTATACTTAGTTCAAATTGTGCACTATTGTGAAACTGTATGATTTGAATAGCTTGCTCTCAGGAATGCTGTCATTTAACGCAATACATGCTTAACTTTAATTTCACTATGCAAACTGTCACTTGGAGCATGTGCTAGGCAAAACTCAAAGCTCTTATTGCCTCGGTGTTGCTCAAACTTTATTGAATGATCTTGTATATCTAGCTCTAGGCATGACATCAACATAAAAAAATTATATGCAAAATATCAAATAAGGTTGACAAAAAAAAAGGGTCACACATGTTTCACCAATGTCTTTCCAACGAGATGGCTTGCCATTGCACTAGGCACGAACTTGGGGGGAGCTTTGGATAATCAAGATGTTGAATTCTTCAGTGTAATGCTGGGCAACATCGCCAAAGGTTTGAGACATGGAAAATTTGAGAAAACTTAAGCTTGAGATGTCCTTTCTTAACAATTGCATGCAATGTGATTTCTATTGTTGGCTTGAACACATTTAGGCACTAATGGCTTTGGTTCACCCAAATCATGCTCTAAGTTCTTAATTACTTGAACTTCACGACAAATCAGCTTATATTGCCTTATGTGACATGTTGACCTAGAGTAGCTTGAAAATGAAATGTGGTGGATCATCTGTGCCATATGATTTTGTATAACTCTCAAAGCTCATGAAATCATTTCTTTTGCTATGCATATTGCTCAAATGGTCGTGATACTTGCTTGCTGTTATACCCTTTGTTGTTCATTGATGCCAAAGGAGGAGAAAGAATTGCAAATCTTGATCTTTACCAAGGGAGAGATGGTTGGATAGCGAACTGTGCATATGAGAGGTGCATTGATTTAGGGGGAGCTAGGTCCTAGGTTGGCATTGCCCTGCACTTTCATTTCTTATGCCTAGTTGCTATTTTAAGTGAAGTCATGGGTCATGCTATTTTGCTCGGTTGGAACTAATCTATTGCACCAGACACATATTTGCTTGTTGAGATGGTTGTGCAGGAAGATTTGCAGGTGTTGTCATCAATTACCAAAAAGGGGGAGATTGTAAGATCAAGACTCCCATGGGCTTAATGTTTTGGTAATTGATGCCAATTGGGTCTCGACGGATCGCATCAAGGCTAAGGATATTATTTGCTAGTTCTTCTATTTTTCTTGTGTGCGTGTCTGCTTCTGGCCCATCCGGCCCATTGATTTCCGCAAAGCTCATCTCTCTGGTTGTAGGTCCCACTGAGCACGGTCCGTTGAGTCTATCATTCTTATCCAATCTTCGGGTGTGTTCGAGAGGGTTCCGAAGTTAGGCCACCTGTCTAGGTCCGAGAGGGTTCGGGGGAGCGACAGCTGTCGGGGTTTCGTAGCCGTCAAGTTTTCAAAGCCAGATATTTTGATCCGGCACGAAAAATTCCCGCCTAAGTCATCCAAGTGTTCCCGCCGAGTCCACAAAGCGACAAAGTCCAAAACCAAGCCCTAGACGGCCGAGAGAGAGAGGTGTCCGAGGGTGCGGAGAGTGGTTTCTATAGAATTTAGGGCCTATCCTTTTAGAAATAGGTGGTGAAACTTAGTTAGTTGGATAGCCCTTTCTCTTAGCTTTCTGGAATGCCCAAGATCATAAGAAACGGAGTTCGGGAGCAAAAGATATGAATTTTTTGGCAAACCCTGAAATTTTGAACCTCATAGGACGGCGTCCGATAACTTACAGGACGGCGTCCGATGAAGTACAAATTTGACCAAAACCTCATAGGGCGGCGTCAGATAACTTCTGAGACGGCGTCCGATGAAGTAAATTTGGCCAAAACCTCATAGGGCGGCGTCCGATAACTTACAGGACGGCGTCCGATGAAGTACAAATTTGGCCAAAACCTCATCGGACGGCGTCCGACAGAGCACAATCTTGGCCTAAAAATCTTGTCGGACGGAGTCCGATAAGCCGTCGGACGGCGTCCGACAGAGCACAATTTTGGCCTAAAAACCTGGTCGGACGGAGTCCGATAATACGTCGGACGGCGTCCGAAGAGTAATCTGGTGGGACAAAATCTAATCGGACGGCGTCCGATGAGCTCCGGACGGGGTCCGATGGATTGATCTGGATCTCGGGAAAACTAATCTGAGCCGTCCATTGTTAGGGTTTCGCCTTGTGCCTATAAATAGGGGCTTGGAGCACGGGAGAAACTTGAGAGAGCCTATTCTAGCAGCCACCCCTTGCCCTAGCCACCCAAGAGAGCTCCTCCCATGGTTCCCATCTCTATCTAGGGTTTCCATGCCATTTGAGAGGTATTGAGAGGGAGAGGGAGAGAGGAAGAAGAAGTCATACCTTGCCTCCTCCGGTCATCCCCAAACCTCTCCTTCTCACTCCATGGGGTTCTTCATCTAGCCCCATGGTGGATGTGAGTGGTGAAGTTGGTGTCTTCGGTCTTTGTGCTCTTGGGACTCTTGCTACTGGGAGACGTTGTCATCGCCAAGCTTCGTCAAGGTTGTCACAAGCAAACCCTTCTCCGTGAAGGTCATCGTGCTTCTCACGGTGCTTCCTCTCCGTTCGTCGGGGTGTGCAAAGCCCGCCATCGCGTCGGCGGCCACCTTGCTTCTCAAGGTGCTCTTCTCCAGTGCGTCGGAGATGTGCTAAATCCTCGGTGTGCTCGAGGTCGGCTTCGCTTGTGAAGTCGGTGTTTCGGGGTCCTTCGCGTGTGGAGGCTGCCGATTCGTGTGAAGGTTTGGAGCTCGCCTACCATGTGTTGGTGAAGAGCTACCACGAGTGGATTGAGGGTTAGGGACGAGAGAGTCCCGACTTCTCTGTGTGAGAAGTTTTCTCAACGGAGACGTAGGTGTTCATGTGTTGAGCACCGAACTTCGGTAAAAAGATCGGTTTGCGCCTCTCTGTCTCATTTACTTATCGCATCTTGATATCCACTGCTTGCGAGTGCCTTCGTGCCTCCTACACTTGTGCTCTGATTGTTTCCGCCTACTAGACTTGTGTAGGAATTCACGTGCTAGCTGTGTGTCCTTAACTTGCTTAAGTGACAAAGTGCAACAAAAGTACAAATTGAAATAGTCCGATTCACCCCCCCTCTCGGCCTTAGGTTCCTTCATGGCACCACCTTGAAAGGTGCATCCGTGGTTGGAAATGGCCAACACCTTGGTGGCCGTTTTTGGTGCTGCGTGGATCTGGTGCCGCGACGTCCTGTTCCGGCAGTGCCCTTGGCAGTGCATCGGCAGCCGGGTGTCGTGGCGGTGTGGAGCGAGGCTCCCCTTCTTCTTCCCTACCTTTGCGCGCTGTGGTGGAGCTGTCGCTGGTCTCCCTCTTCCTTCTTCCTTCTTCCCCTCCCCTTGGGCCATCTCGGGTGACCGCCCTGGGGGGCCGCTCGGACCGGATCCGCAGGCAGGAGGCCTAGATCTGGCGTTGTTGGCCGGAGCGGTCGGAGCGGGTGTGCTCCAGGGTCGTGAGCCCGGTGGCCTCGTAGCTCGGCGAAGCTCGACACCGGCTCTCCTCCTTCTTCCCCTTCTCCTGAGCCCGCGTCGGTGGATGCCGCTTGGGGGGTCCGCTTCGGTAGTGAACGGAGTGGGCGGGCCAAGTGGGCTCCAAGGGCGTGTGTCCGACGGCTCCTCGACTCCTCCCGTGGTGGCGTGGTAGGCAGTCACTCGTCTTCGGACGGCGCGACGACATCCGTCTCTAGTCTGGTCGCATCCTCGCCTCCTTGCCCTCCCCTCCCTGAGAGGTGCTCGGTGGCGTAGGTTGGCACTTTCCAGGTTAGTGGCAGGGTTCGGCTTGTGCCGCCTGGGTGACGTGGCGTCTGGCTTCCTTCGCTTTCTGTGCGCAGGCTACCAGGTGTGGTGGCCCCTCTCCGGCGACGTTGGCTGGCGACTTTGTTCCGGCGGCGTCCTCGTTCTCTGCCTCTTGGCTCGGTCCGTCCCATTGCCGAGACCCTCCCTTTCTCCGAGGTGTCGGGTGGCGTGGCGGTTTCTTCCGTCGGGTGGCGGCGTGCGTGCTTTCGCTCTTGATTCTGCGTCTTGGTGGCGGCTCGATTCTCCTAGTGCTTTCGACCTTGGCGAGCCGCCTTGTGCGCTAGTAGGACAGGTCTGGCGAAACCCCGCCTTTCGGTGGTGTTGGCGTCACCTTTGGTGTCGTTCCCTCGTTGGAGGCATCACCTTTCGGACCTTCCCTACTGTAACATCCCAAATTTTAAACCCAATTTGGCACGTTAATAATTTCTTAAAATGCATAATTTAAAAATGTTAAATCATTTATCTAAATTGCATGGTGGCATCATTATCATTGCATGCATTGCATTTAAAATTTGAAAAGCAATTTAACTTCTCAAGCTTGCACCCTTGCTAGAAAAATGTAATAAATTGTTAATGCATTTTGCATTTTCATTAAAGCCAACTTTTATTATGTTAAATTATGCTAGAATTATTTTGAAGTAGGAGATTATGTTTTGGGAAGATAAAATACTAATTCTTATAGTACTAGTGTTTTTAAATTAAAATGTGTAGGCAAATTACCTTTGGGAGTCAGGAAAATCAAAAATGCTTTACTTCCTCTCGGCCCGAGCTGGCCCAATCTCTCCCTCTCTCTCCCCTTTTCTTTTCCTCCCTGGCTGGGCCGATGCCAGCCGGCCCACTCCGCTCGGCCTCTCCTTCCCCCGTTCCTCTCCTCCTTCCGCTGATGGGCCGCGGCCGCCTCGCCGGCCCAGGCATCAGCCGTCTCCTCCCATCGCCCCTGCGCGCATGGCGTCGCCGCCAGGTGGGCCCGCCGTGTCAGTCCTTCTCTCTTCTTCTCCCCTGTTTCTTCTCCCCTGCTCGCCGGTCTTCGCCGCTGCTCATCCCCTCTCCCGCCAGCTCGTGGGCGCGGTCTCCCACGCGACCACGCGTCCCGCTCGCCTTCCCGGACCCCTCTTTTTCCCTCGCCCTCTCGTCTTGTCGCCGGTCGCACCCGTGACGCCGCCGTCGCCCCCAACACGCCACCGGCCGGTAATTGCGCCGGCGTGGCCAACCTCCGCGTCGCATTCGAGATGTCCCGGGCGGAGCGGGCCTATAAATGGTTAACTGCTCCCCCTTTTCTCCCCGCCTTGCGCCATCGCATTGTCATCCAACCGAGCCGGTGCGCCATTGTCCTCGTTTCCCCGTGACTCCCTCTCCCTCCATTGTTTCGCTTCGGTTCCTCCGCGTCGTCCTCACTGTGGGCTTGGTCGCAGGAAGTTCCAGTGGAACTCGCGCCCAAGGGGGATTGAAGCCGCGTGGTCCGTGTGCCCCCGGAGTTCGCGCCGTCGTCGCCACCGTGGTTCCGCCGCCCTGTTGCTTCCACCGTCCTGGCGAGCTCTCAGGTAGACCCCACCACTCCTACTCGTCCTCCTTGGCCGAGGGAATTGGATCCTGGCCGCGCTCATCGCCGGCGCCGTGTCATCCGCGAGTTGCCGCCGCCACGGACCGTCGCGCCGTGTGCGTCGTCCATCTCTCGAGATGCTAGCGCCCCCATTGCAGTCGCCTCGCTTGCACCTCGCTCTTTGCGCGCCCAATCGAGCCCTGGTGGTCGGAGCGGTCGCCGTCGTTGCCCGCGCCGCCGCCGGGTGCCTCTCCCCTGTTTCCCCCTTTGATTTGCCACTGCGGTGCCACCGACAATTGGACCCGCTGTCGAGTCGCTTGCCCCTCGCCTGTGTGCAGCAGCACATGCGTCATTGCCGGGCCGTGTGCGAGCCGCCCATCTCAAAGCCCCTTTCATTTTAATTCTTTTCCAGTTTCTATTTAATCTATGTTTTGAGTAGCTTAAACATTCATTAAATATAACTGCCGAGTTGTAAAAATTCTAGAAAAATTCCTGCAAACACTTTGACGGTTTATGGACCCAATAAAATTATATATATATGCATGTCATGCATGTGGCAATATTTCTAGTTAAATAAACAACCTAGTAATGTCATTATTTCATGTGCATATGAAGAGTGGTCATAATATTTGTGTTAAATGAAATGCATGAAAATCAAGACTTCTACATTATCTTTAAAAACAGCAGGTCATGAGATGTTTCTTATGTGTGTTGTATTGCCTTGCATATGTGTGTGCGCGTTTAGGAGGTCAAGCCCCCGAAGACCCGATCGTCGACGTCCCCTTCGCTTTCCCCGGAACTGATCAAGGCAAGTCCCCCTTTGATCATATTGTGAAGCCATTTTCGGTTATTTAGAAAATGTTTATTAGACTTGGAAACATGCATGCTAGTTTAAAAAGTAAATGCCGTATTTGCTAGAATTAGTTGTTATGCCAATTAGAAAGGTAAGAAATATGATAGGTGAAACCTAAGGCTAAAAATATGGATTGCTTATGTTTAAATACCTTGTTGTGGTAGGGTAAATACTTAAAAATCATTTATGCGGAATGATTCAATCATTGGTGTGGAATGAGATGTTGTTGAGAAATGTTTGGGAAAGAATGATTTAAAGATAGCGCATCAAGGGTGATGCTTGTTAGGAAATGATTTTCCTCTTACTCCAAAATCTTTCCGACTAGGGAGATATTTTGTCAGTTGGTGCAGTATGGCACCGGTTTTATAAACTGGGCTAAAATATAAACTCTCCCCTAGTCTAAGGACTGCTCATCCTATAATCCTATGAACTAAGCCATTACAATACGACCTCGAGCCCCGGAATGGGACGGGCCCGATCGTTGGCCCTCGTGGTTGATGGTCTTGTGGCAAAACATCGTCTGGGTGCGTAGCCTCTCGAGGGTAAGGCGTACCCACTCTGCAGAAGTTAAAAGCGTCATGATAGCCGTGCTCATGTTATGAGCGTCTTGAAGGACTGATTATATGGTAGTTTCTTCATTTAAAAACCAATTTAGAAAAGGGGTTTTTAAGCAAAGGAATGGTGATAAGTAAAGATTTGAGAAGGATTTCGTTTGAGCTAGGTGCCACCGGCGATATTCCGGATTGGGTGACGGCCTACCGGAAAGTGTTGCGCGGAATGGACCTAGCCGTTTTGAGAAAAGAAAAGAAGAAAGGATTTTGTTCTCGCTATGGCACTGAGGCCAAGTGGCGAGAACCGTTTGAGAAGAGCCCAAAGAAAATGTTGAGATTTAATGTTTCCAACTCGCCTTGTTAAAACTAGGCTAATAACTGCAATTTCCGCAAAATATCCTAAGCTCTCCCTGTACTGAACCACATTTGCATAATTCCGGACTTGCGAGTACAATTTGTACTCACTCTCTTTTTCTCCCCTCTCTTTTAAAAATTTCAACAGCTGGTCCATCCGAGTATGGCCCGCCTTCCGAGGAGGAGGACCCGGACTACGTCGAGGAGGCGTATTCTGATGAAGACTATGAAGACTAGGGTTGCGCGTTCCTACAGCTCTCGTGCCTGTGGGATGGATAAGTACCTAGATGTTGTATCAGGCCTGTGCCTCCGTGTACTCTGATTTGCGGCCTGCGAGCCGTTGTATGTGTTGCTTGTACTGGACTATGTTTCGTTTGTAATAATAACATCGTTGGCACTGTTCCGTTTCTGTATATCTGTGTGTACTAGCCATGATCCTTGGGACTAGTACGTGTTTATGCAGGTGGAATCCGATCTCGTAAATCGGGTGCCGACACCTACTCTGGATGAAAACCCTAGCTGTTCTGCGACGGCGGAGGGTTCTCTGCGTCGCTACCTTGTTGGAGGCGTCGTGTTCGCCGTTTTGCGCATTGGTTTTCGCTGGGTCTACTGCTTCAGGAGTCGCTCGTCGTTGTGTGAGTGTTGGTGGTGTTTCCCCTTCTCCCCCCTCGTATCTCTCTCCTCTTCGGTCTTTGGCCTTGGTGGCAGCAATGTGGCTGCATTCCTTCTTTCTCTTTTGTAGTTGGTGTTCCTGGCAGTGGCCGGAGGTGTGTCTGGCTTTAGCCATGGTTGCAGCAGAGTGCTGTGGTTGTACCCCGTGTTTGCACGGGTTTTGTATTTTATTTTCTCCTTCTATTCAATGAAATAGGACGGCAGTTCTCCTGCCCCTCTTTCAAAAAAAGACAATCTTTGTCCTGACATGTAAACACCAACCCTTGAAAACTTGCCCGTTTCCTGTGGATCCTCGTCTAAATAGAGGGATTTCATCCAGAATTTTCCGCCAAATCTAATGCTTCTCGTGAAAGGGCAAGAAGCTAGCACATATATGCTGAGTAGTCTCAAGATCAGTACCACGCATAGTGGGCAAACACTGAACTATGAGAGCATCCCCATCACACCCCTCAAAATGGCCTCTATTTCAAAATTTTTCAAATGCATTAGGAGGGAATTTGGTCCGTGTGAGTAGCAGTTTGCACTGTAGCAGTTACTGTAGCAATTACTGTAGCGATGCAGGAAAATTTAAAGGCCCTGCTGGGGATGCTCTGACAATTCTCTTTTTCGTAGATTATCCGCCGTAAGAATCTTGTTAAGCATTGCACTCCAAATAAATTAAGAACTTGGTTTACGTTCGGGGTGAACTTTCCAACTGCATTTTGCACCTACATCCCTTATGGAGCCCGTGAACTGCATGCGCATCATAAGCTGATTTTACACTATACGTGCCCCCTTGATGTCCAGCGCCACTTGCAACAGTCATCGGCTAATGGATTCTTGCACGTTGCCCCCCTGGAGTTTGATCCATGGGCTGATGTACTAGCGAAGCTCTTTTGTGCTGTTTAAGCGGTGCAAATTTGCACTCCAATGCCCAAGTTATCAAGCACCGAAACTCTTAAGCATCGGGCCTTTGCATAAATCAAGAGGGCAATATTGCGAGGAGCTGTACCCTGCAGCCATTTATCAGCCCAGAAATATATCATCCGCCCATTGCCTAGGACTTGCTGGGATTCTCCTCAGCTAGCCACTACCACAGAGCATGGACAACAGCGACGCTGTCATGCTACGCCTGCATCACGATTGCACACGCGCATGGAGCGGAGTGGGCGGGGAATTCAAACTCCAACGGCGATGGGATGCTAATTATTGTAGCAACAGTAATTTAGGGATAGTGCGTGTTGGGATGTTCTCAGCCTATTCTCCTTATCAGCACAGGGATTGTTGGTATTTATCCGTCAAAGTGGTCATATCTAAAAGGCTATAAAAGAATTAGATCTAAAATGGAAGAAAAGACTAAAATGTCCTCTTAAACAAACATCAGATCTAAAATATACTACGAGATTTTTTTTTCAATGTGTACGATAAAAGAGCTCTACTTTTTTTTTCTATAATACAATCTTGTTCTCTTTTATTCGTACGTATCGGCAAAATTTATGGATTGTGCGTTTGATGGAACCCGAAGCATTAGATCCAAAATGGACCACCGAGATCATCCATAAAAAGTACAAGCCTGAACATTCGGTACAGTGAGCTGCCACACACCATCGCGTATGCCACGTCGCTCGTTAGTTCGCAGCCGTCCAATCGCGCGAGACAGGAAGATCTGGCAGTCCATTATTTTTTAACGTATAAAACGATTTTTTTTTGCCGCAAATCTCAGCAAGGTGGGTGATTTGATAGGTTGGCTTGCTCAGCAAGCTGTCGCCTGGGAGGCCATGGTTCGATTCTCGGGCTCGCCTATTTTTCCCAGCTTTTTTCCTAGGCGTGCGCGGGAGGCGACGATTCCCCTACCTCGCCGCCGGCCAAACACGTCCGCCGCGGGGCCCGGCCTCCCTCACCCTCAACGCCGGCGAGCGCCACCCTGACGACCATGCACATCGCAACGAGTGGGGATAATCGGGGGGAGAGAGAGAGAGGGAGAGAGAGAGAGAGTGCGCACGAGGGAGGGAGGACACGTGCTGCCTGTCTCTGGGGAGAAGTGCCAAGCGACGGTCGCTTGGTGTAGCGCCAATGCCTGCCGAAACTACCTCCTCGCTCCTCCAGCTCACCCAAAATGCTGATATGGAGGGGCTTATAGCCCCTGACATGGCTCCATTGGAGACGCTCTTATAGAGAAATGGTTGGAGGAAAGAAATCTTTTACAGATTTACAGTGCGTTGTTAGTTGTGAGGGAAGGACTTTTAGAGAGATGAACAAAGAGGATGTCGATAATGTTTTAGATATTAGATATAGAAGAGTTGTTGTGATGCTTTCAATGACCTTGGTGCTGGGCATTGCTTAGCTTTCTTTTTTTAAAAAAAAATCAATAAACCGTTTCTCAGAACCCAAACGATATCAAACTCTAAGATGATAGTCTAATAGTTTAGCCGACTCGCTAAAACCAGACAGCCTCGAAGAATCCATCTACTCGATCTAGACATGTACGTTCATATCATACACGTGTGACGGGACTAATTAGCAGTAATAAAGTTGCTTGATTGGTTGGTTCTCACGCAGGAGTAGATGTAGACATGATTGGTCAATGTAATTGATGTCATGGTGTGATGTCATGTGTGTGATGGAATTTGTTTGATCCATTCGCAGGCGGTGCCGTCTGCCGTGCTCTCGTAGTATTTCACACACACACACACGAAAAACTCGTGACCGTGGACCGATCAAACGGAACGGATTAAGACTAATGTGTCAATGTTTAGATCGCTAGCTAGGCGGCAGCAAACCGTCCAAAACGATGTAGCTGCTGAGCCTCGTGCCAATCTTAATACAGTACTTTAAGCTGATTAAAAGTACGGATTTGCTAAAATCAGGTGATTGTTTTTTAAAGTTTTTGAGCCTGGTTTTTGCGATTTGTTTACACTATTTTTCTACTTAGTTTGATAACAATAATTTTTCTTATTGCATATTGAAAAAACATGTGTACATATATATATAAGTTGACGACATTTTTTTTAAAAAAATCATTGATCGACTAGTTTGTTGTTGATTTTGCTAGAAATTTGGGTTTTGAGCGGTCAACTGTCTTTTCTAGTTTATGTGCACTATTTTTCCATTTATTCAATAGTGAAATTCTAGTTATTTCGTGTTGCAAAAAATATTTATGTATATAGGCTGATAAAAAAAATTTAAAATTGATATTGATTGTCTAGTTTGTCGTTTATTTTGTTACAAATAGTTTGCCAGTATTTATGATTTTTGGACTAACTAAATGAATATATTTTATAATTTCTAATAGAAATTTGTATGCATATTTTCCAGAATGTTTTTTTTGTGTGTTGATTAGTCTACCCACCGCCGAAAATCTAAACAACAACCAACTGTTGTTGCAAGCTAGTCCCTTTAATATATCAAAGGATGCAAATGTTAGTTTAAAATAACAAGCAAGGTGTCGTGGGCATTCGTGTGGATAGACCTACGTCAAACTTTAAGAAAAATTTGTGTACATAAAAAATGTATGCATCAATCTTTGTAAGACTTAATAAAGTCAATATTGATCGTTGATAAATATTCTTCTTTTTTTATTTTCATTGTTTATTATTATTGTAGTTACCATGGACTCTTTTCTAGTCTCTTATTTAATATGGACTCAGTTTCTATTATTTTATTTTAAATATTAATTGTTGCCATTTTTGTTCTTACAGTATATGAACTATTTATTTTGATATAGGCCATTATAATTTGGGCCCGTGATAATGGATGGCGTAGATCCTCCTTATTCTCTCTAATTAACATGAATATTTCTAATACTTTCTACACACACACACTCTCAAAGATGATGAAGATGATGGTGCTGATATACTTGGCCCTTTTTGTTTCTTTAAAAATAAAAAGATAAGATTATATATTTTTAAAGGAGCTCTAAAGTGACTTCCACTTTCACCTTTTTGTACAGTTGTTCTCAATTGGCGCATTCTTTTTCCTTTTTTATCTTCTTTCACCTTCTGTGGTTCTTTTGAATAAACGTTTAGATCCTCTAAAAAAATATAAAGAAAACTAGAGGGATTTTGGAGGAATAGAAACATATGGAACTATGAACTTATTTGAAACAAGTAGTGTGCATGGTAATAAAATTCCTATGCACCAACTTAACCCCATAGAAAATCTAACATGGCCCCGCCACCCGCGGGGCCTAAAACTCTCTCTCCCCCCAAAAAAGTCATGATCTCTCCCCCAAATCATGTTCTATTTTTCTCTGGAAATATCCAAACGTTGCGCAACTCCCGTGGAATCGAATTATGTATGGAACCATATATAGCACATGAACGTCGTGTTTTTTCTTTTCTTCGAACCAAAGAGACACTTAAGATTGTGATTTGCAGAGAAAATTGTGCATAGTACAGGAGATATAGCAACAAATGATGAGATCAACTTAAATTAATTATTGATAAAAATAATTATATGTCAAGCCATTTACCTATAGCAAATAACATATGTACTCCATGTACGGAATATACTATTTTAGTGTAAAGAAGATGTAACCAATCTGAATCATTTTTTAAGTTGAAAGAAATTAATGACGTTTGTTCATTTCAATGTACCATTTTTTATTAAAAAAAAACCACTATAGCATATATGCTATATGAATAATTGCTACTAGCCGGATCACAGTTTCTCATACATATGTAGCTTTGCTCTCTATACTACTACCTCTAAAAAATAGAACCATACCTAAAAAATTTGAGACCCAAGCTCTAAGCACAAAATAAGACCCTACATTTAATTAAAGGAGATCAATAAAAATATATTTTATATTATTGTAAACGGCAACATATATTTTTTTACAATACTGAGAATTGCATTAGGCCTTCGTACTTAAAAAATAAACACAATATTTAAAATAAACACATGTTAACTTCTACGAAAAAGCATCGTCCATGCAGTATTCTTTCAACTGCATCCCTATCACTACAATGCTATGAAGTTCATTTTAGATATGCTCTAATACAACTAATTGGAGCTAATTACTCACTCCACCTGTTAAAAACTTATTCCATAGATATCAACACGGTTTTCGACATGTAACTTTCACCATCATTTACCATTGCTATTTACTTATAAATTCTGTTAAAAATATATGATATTACAAAAGTGCTTTTCGAGATGGATATATACATGCTTATGTGCCCAATCCAAAATAAAAGCTTCCAACTTTGACTTAGACATATCTAATTAAAACATCGTATTTTCGAGAACCGAAAACTACAGTACTTAAAAAAATGTTGGAGCCCTTAATTTTTTGGTGATCTTGTTCGATCGTCCCTCCTTAACTCTTCTCGTGTACGTCCCTGATTAAAAAAAAATCTTCCTCTACGATTCATTCTAAAATTCGAGCTTTTAAAAATTTCCTCCACGGCAATGCTTTCGATACTCTACGCTAGGTGCTTAGCGTTGCACGCTAGCTAGTACACACGCACATCACACTACGGATGCATATATGCATATGCCAATGAAAGCTACCAGTTTGGACCATCCACCTCCAACCATATTTCATTTCCTTCCTCATTCTCTTCCCCATATCCTACCATTTTCAACATATCTCTTCAAAGAAATTTACGAAGAAAACTGAGAGAGAATCTCGTTCTAAAGAGAATGCATAAAGAAATTTCTTTTAACGAGAACCGTGACAAGAATCTATTGGAGCATTGAAATTTCTTCTTAAAAAAACTTGGCGCGTAAGAGCATCCCCATCAGGCTCATCAAATGGGCCTGCACTTCAAAAATTTTTGAACCCGCGCAGGAGGGAAACAGCGCACTGTGCATTCAAAACCTAAATTACTGTAGCGATAGAGGAAAATTTGATGCTCCTGCTGGGGATGCTCTAAAGGGACTCCCTTGGAATGGAGGGACAGTAGCCACCACTACATAGGTGGGACAGTAGCCACCAGTACACGCGTCTAATCAGCCGAATCTGCCTGTTATGCATGTGTGGCTGCCTGCTGCGTATGTGCCATTAAATCAGCCGGAATCTCTGCATGCATGGTCCAGTACTCTTGCATGTACACCGATTAAGTGAAGATAAGAACATTTTTCACATTCCTCTGAACATTTCTATAAAATACTATTCATGTCTCAATAAATAGTGCTTAAAAAAAAGATATAGAGAGACTATTAGAGATGCTCTAAATAGGGCGTTTTCGGAGACAGAAATTCGACAAAACGGGGCACCGTTCCGACGGCTTCCGAAGGGATACGCGAGCACCGTTCGATCTGCGTGAATCTTGTAGCACATATGTCAGCTCGCTGGCACGGGTACGTTTAGTTCGGCTGCTTAGGGTAGATGGCGGTGATTACTGATCACTTGTGGCATTTTATCTTTCCTAGCTTGCCCATAGTTGTTCGCCTTCTTCTCCGCCGTTTGGGCATGCCTGGTCGCATCCGTTTTGCCATGTTGTTTTAGCTGTGCCGGTGTAATATGGTTGTATCGTAAATTGATTCCTTTTGTTTTTGTTTTTGTTTTTGTTTCAGGAATTCCTAGGAACGGTATCCCGTCGCTGACGGGGTACCTCCCCATGCGACACGTGTCCCCGCGCCCGCGCCCAGGCCCAGCTCACCCCGCGCCCGCGCCCGCGCTGTGCAGAGGAGGAGGAGGGAGGAGGGAGAAAGGAGGAAGGAGGAAGGAGAGCCTACCTCGACGCCGTCGACCTCGCCGTCGCCGCCGTCGAGCTCGCCGTCGAGCTCGCCGCCGCCGGGTTAGGGTTCGGGTTAAGGAACATTTGGGTTCTCTCCGGGTCTAGAGGGAGGTCGGGAGGCGGCGGTTCGGCGGTGGGTGGGGTTCGTCGGGCGGCGGCGGAGGCGGTGGCGGCGCTGGCCGAGGAGCCAGGCCGGGTGGGCAGGCGTCGGTGGGGACCACGCCATCCCGTCCGTTAGGGTGGCGGCGGAGGGTGGGTGCTGAGCGGCGGGCGGCGGTGCTGCCGGCCGGCGAAGAAGGAGGCGGCGGCGGCGGGGTGTCTGAGCAAGAGGCGCGCGCCGGGGAGGAAGGAGGCAGCGCGGCGGCGGAGCGGCAGCGGCGCGCCGAGGAAGGAGGCGGCGGCGGCGGCGGCGGGAGGTCGCGTGAGGAAGGAGGCGACGAGGGCGGGGAGCGAGTGAGCGGGTTGGGGAGTGGGCGAGGTGCGGGGAGGCCAATGCGGAGCGAGCGGGTTGGAGGCGCGGGGGACACGTGGCGGCTGGAGGCGCTATCCCGTCGGGACGGGGGCAGGACGGGATCCCGTCCCCTAGTCGTCCCCTTTTGTTTTTGGTTCAGGTACGTGGGTCGTAATTGGTAGATAAATCAAGGCCTAAGTCAGAACCCAAATTTTAGTGTACGTGACTAGATTACTAGGTCTGTTTGTTTTGTGAGGAGATGGTAACCAATACTACTACTATTAATAGTTATAACAAGCGAGGAAAGTGGCAGGAAGATAGTAGCAAAGAAAGAAAAGAAAACGGCTAATCCCTGCACATCAAGTCAAGAGTTCGAATTATGCATAATGATAGCAACATCTGTCTCTTATCATTTTTTACAGATCCTGCTGATCTCAATGGGTCCATGTGATTCAGGAATATGATTACATGGGCCCACATCAGAGCATGTTTGGAGCAGATGGAAATCTGGAACATCTTTTCACATACTTTCTCCGGTCATAAAAAGAAGTCGCCGTTGACTTTTGAACACGTCTTTAATCATTCGTTTTATTCAAAAAAGTTATATAAATATTATTTATTTTGTTATGATTTGGTTTATTATTAAATGTATTTTAAGTATGACTTATATTTCTACATATTTGAACTAAAATTTTGAATAAGACGAATGGTTAAAGTCGTGTCCAAAAGTCAACGGCGACTTCTTTTTGTGACCGGAGATAGTAATTTTCAAGGTTTCTACGAGGAACATATACCAGATATACTATATGCTAAGCAGGCGCTACCAGACGAGCATTTGAATTGCAGCATTATGAAATGCTATCAGACAGCCAAAAATTTTGGCAGCAGGTGCGCAGGAAAACATATATACGTGAGACATTAGCAGGGAATGTACACCGATGACCTGCTTGATTCTCGCCATCACGGGGCATAGATTTAAAGTTGGTGGCATCAACAATATAGTACAGGCATGTGTCTCCAATCTCAAGCCAAGTAGCTAGGTCAAACACGCAGGGTTCATATATGTAAAAGAAATACCAAAGGAACAGTAGGTGTCAAATGCAATAGTCTAAAAAATGTCATCGCTTCATCGTTTTTCATTTGTTAATCCCGACATGATCAATCAAGCCGCTTACTGCACATAATACGGCCAGCTCCCAATCACTTGAATACAAGATCCATATGTCACAGCACGGATCTTGGTTAATTTTCATTCCAACTAATTGGAACAGCCGAAAGGCGTATGACCTTTAAAAAATTAATAGAAAGATAGAAATATCAAACATGTAAGTTCACCTCAACAAAAACATGGCATGAGAGTAAATGAGTAAAACACTTGGACTATTTGGTTGCATCTTGCATGAGTCCACCCCCAGTGTCGTCTTGCACAAACACTGTTTGGTTGGAAACTTAACGTAACTCCTCATTATGGTATGGAAAAATCTGATGCTACAAAATATTGTTTATTTGACTTTTTAGGGACAAGGAAGTTGACGGAGGAAGAAATCATTTAAATGGATAGATAGAGTTGATAGATAATAGTGTTATAAAAGTTAAATAGACCAAGTTATTGCTAAGGATGCTCTTGCAAGCAAACACCAGCGAAGTCACACGATTCACATCGGTTTTAACACTCCAACCAAGGCCTTGTTTGTTTCAGATTAATGTAGAGTTGTGTTTTACTGTAGCAAATTTGTGTTCCCCTCAAAATACATTTTAACGAGTTCAAAAAATTATGAAAAGAATATTTTACAAACTTTAAGAAGTACTATTTAAAACCCCACAAGAATGACTACAAAACCTTGCATCATTTGGCTTATACAAAAATAACAAATTTTCATTTAATTTAATTTAATCTGAAACAAACAAGGCCCAACCTTTCTTCGCATGGTTTTTTGCTAAAAACACCTCAAGTTTTGAATCGCATGGTTTTTTGCTAAAACCCCCCTCAAGTTTCGAATCACAAGCAAACATATTTTTCTTCTTCCTCCTCTCTCCCGAGCTGGAACCCACCCATCGCCGATGGCAATCATGTCGGCATGCGCTCGCCGTCATGCTAGTCGCCGAGGGGTTGGTGGGGGCAATGGTCACCGACGGCAATGATGGTGGTGGCCAGCTCGGAAAGAGGAGGAAAAAGAATTCGATTACAAATGAATCATTTATGAAAAAAACATTTGAAAAGTGAGTGAGGTTGAGCCTAGATCTTAGCGGATCGGATAGTCACGGAGGTGCTGGAACAACAGGTAACACGTGGATATCCACGCTTCACAAGTGGGGCTGGTTCGCTCTGACCCCTCCATGCAGGTAACCAAGTGCTCCCTTTGCAACTCCTCTTCCTAAGCAGAAACGTGAGCGGCATTATGCACGGGATTAGGAAGACGTCAACGTAAATCGATCTGTAAAAACACTGTTTCGCTGGGTCATCATTCGTCAAAGTATATTTAAACACACGCGTGGCCAACAATATTTCCAGGAAAAGTGGTGCCTGATCAATGTGTCGTCTCGTAGTCTTGTGCCCACATTTTCCATTTGATATAAGCTAGCTTGGCGCCATCAGACGCCTGCAAGTTCCACCACTTGAACCACCATGTGCAGATCTTGACGACATCGAGCAACTGTCTCACGGGAGCCCCTGTGCATCTGCAAGAAGCCTTCAGCTCACAGCCTCACAGGCAGCCACCTCAATTCGTCACTGACGAGCTCAGCTCAGCCCAAGGGAAGAAAGAAGAGGCAAGAAAGAAGAGCACAAGAGCGAACTAGATATGGTGGTTCAGAAGCAGAGGAAGCCAGGAGATCAGGTGATTTTTTGCGAGATATATTGTTGCTTGAAGATTCACCAATTTGTCGCATGCAGTGCAGTGAGATGGCTGTTCTTGATGCTGCAAAAGATGTGTATCGTTGGATGTTCTCATGATTTGGCGTTTGATTGCAGGCGTTCTGGCCCAAGGTTGTGCTGAAGAAATGGCTCAACCTCAGGAGCAAGAACTCCGAGTTCAACGCCGACGCCGGCGAGGAGGACGACGGGAGCGATGCTGACGAACAGGGTACTAACGCATTTTGTCATTGAAGTTTCTGTGGTTAAAGATAGCGAATTTTCTCACCTCTTACTGGATCGATCTTTGGCAGAAAGCTGTGGCTGCGACGGCGGCGAGGTGAGGCGGCAGGCCGACGGCAGCGCAGAGATCGCCGGTGAGAGTTTTTTTTTCTCCATTTCTTTGTGCATCATCCATGGATGATGCCATGGTGTTGTTCTTTTGTCAGATACACAGCAGAATCCAAGGGGAAAAGTGCAGCTTTGGATCGTTTACCCCTTTTAGTGCGTTTGGTGAGTTGCACGATGGCTTTCAACTGCCTTGTTCCCCCAACCACAGAAAAATGGGTTTTCAACTGCTTTCATCTGAACAATTTCAATAGTAAACTGAATGGACTACAGGAGTGAAAATTTCAGCATTTTGCATTCAGTTTTTCTTGATGGACACTGATAAAATGGGTATAATCTAACTTAAATCATATTGTTTGGGCCGTGAAAACAAAAAGAGAGCGTTTTTTTGGTCTGCTTTCATCCGACAATTTCAGCAATAACTGAATGTGCTCCAGAAGTGAGAGTTTCAGCATTTTGCAGTCAGTTTTTTTTCCCCTTGATGATACAGTTAAAAAGGGCACAATTTAACTTAAACATGAGTGTTTAGCCCGTGCAATTCGCGCCAATTCAACAGTGCTTCTGTCGATTTAACAGTTCCCACCGCCGCCAAATTGGCACTGCAGACTGCATCACTGTACACAGTCTAATCAGCCATGCATTGCTCATGATTCCTCATGAACTCGCGCTGTTTGCGATGTATCATCAGGTGACAACACGCAGGGCAATGCGCCGTACAGGCTGCGGAGGCGGAACTCGGAGACGCTCCGCGCGCAGTACATCAACACCAAGGAGCTGAGGTGCCCGACCAAATAATCTGCTGCGATCTTCGATTTTTCATTTGGATGCAGTATATATGGTCGAAATCTAATGATGTTTGATTTTATTTTTTTTTGCTGTTCTTGACTCGATTTCGGACGATTTGATGTTGGCAGGATCTGCGTCGGCACCTACAACGCAGCCGGGGTGCCGCCGCCGGATGGCCTCGACATCGCCGGCTGGCTCGCCGCTGCCGGCGAGCCCGCCGACATCTACGTGCTCGGGTAATGTGCAGCAGTGGACTACGAGCTTCTCGTCGATTTGAAATTAAGAAATTTGCAGTGAGTGAAGCTCATGTCGCGTAGACGCGTGGGCCGCAGGTTCCAAGAAGTGGTGCCGCTGAACGCTGGCAACGTGTTCGGCGCGGAGGACGGCCGGCCGGCGGCGGCGTGGGAGGACCTGATCCGCGACGAGCTGGCGCGGGCCCAGCCGTCCAAGCCCAGGTACAGGTGCTACAGCCACCCCGCCTCGCCGTCGCGGGTCGACCCGCCGGCCGGTGCCGACGAGCTCCTCCCCGGTGCCGACACCGACACCGACGCCGACGACGACACGGCGGCGCCTCCCGAGCAGCGCGTCGCGGTCGCGGCCACCCCGAGCAGGCTGGCAAGGCAGGACCATTTCGGCGCCGGGGAGGAGCATTCAGACGGCGACGAAGACGAGCCGCCGCCGCCGACAACGACGACGACGGCGTTGGCGAGTGCTCAGCAAGCGACGCTTCTCAAGACGTTGAGCAAAACGGACAGGATAGGCATGGCCTGGCCGGAGCAGCCGCTAAACCTCGCGCCGTCGAGATCGTTCGCCGCGTACAGGTCGTTCAGGGGGTCGCGGTCCGCCGGCGATCCACTCGACGACGTCGCCATGGTCGCCGACCTAGACCTCGACCTCGCCGCGGCGGCGAGCAGAAGGAGGAGGCCGCCGTTCGTGAGGATCGTGAGCAAGCAGATGGTGGGCATCTTCCTGACGATCTGGGTGAGGAGGGGCCTGAGGAAGTGCGTCCGGAACCTCAAGGTCGCCACCGTTGGCGTTGGCGCCATGGGCTACATCGGCAACAAGGTATCTCATCTTTACTATGTTTTTATTTCCAGATTTGCTAGATCTTGATCGTCTGAAAGTTTCAACAGCTCTTAGTCGATTTTCTCATGTACCTATATCGCCGTCTTCTTCCTCCTCTCCGACCATGGCCGTGCGCTGTTGTCTTCTCCCGCCACCACCCATAGAGCTCGGATTGCTGGATTAGGGTTAGGGTTTTGGTTTGGGTGGGGTTTCTGGTGCCCAGGGCTTAGAGGGAGGTCGGGTGAGCAACAACATGGTGGTGGCGTTGAGCCAGAGCAAGGGCGGCGACGGCGGTGCCGGAGCCTAGGGAGGGGATGAAGGCGGTTGGGACTTGGGATGGTGGAGAAGGTTGGATCAGCGCCGGAGAGAAAAAGTTAAGAGTGGGTGGGGGAGCTGCGGGCGGGCGGCGGTGGCCAAGGTGTCGGCGGCGGCATTGGCTACGGGCGGCTGAGGTGGCGATGCAGAGGGAGAGATGGTGGAAAAGAGAGGAGGGGAGATATCTGAGCCGTTGAATTAAGATCCATTTGTCTAAAAAATTGGTTGAAAGTCAAATATATAGCTCTGAGTTGACTGACATATAGCCTTTCTTTCTTTTTTTTTGGCCGTTTCAAGAACAGTTCTTGGCTGATCATTTTACAACAGGGGGCAGTGTCGGTGAGCATGTCGATCTACCAGACGATGTTCTGCTTCGTGTGCACCCACCTCGCCGCCGGCGAGAGGCCCGGCGACCTCCACAAGCGGAACGCCGACGTGCAGGAGATCCACCGGCGGACGCACTTCGCCTACCCCGGTGACACTGAATTGCCTAGAGGCATCTATGACCATGAGTAAGCACGCATTGCATCAAGTGCATCTGTGATCATCTCACATACATTCGTTCGTTCTGAATCTTCTGATCCATATCGTTCTCTCGACTCGACGATGCCTGCACTCTGCAGGAGAATTTTCTGGCTCGGTGATCTCAACTACCGCATCGACGTGGCTTACGACAAAGCACACGATCTGATCGCATCGATGGACTGGGCTCAGCTCGCCGAGAAAGATCAGGTGCTGAGGTGCATCCAGAATCTGCACCCTAATTTGATACTGTTCATGATCTGAAAGATGCTGATCTTTTTGTCTGCTCTGAACTTTGTGAAGCTGAAGCGCGAGC
Source organism: Raddia guianensis (assembly GCA_036346415.1). NCBI lineage: Eukaryota > Viridiplantae > Streptophyta > Magnoliopsida > Poales > Poaceae > Raddia > Raddia guianensis. The sequence continues at coordinate 37,027,182 of CM070534.1, forward strand.
TGAGGAAGGGGCGGGCGTTCGACGGGTGGACGGAAGGCGTCCTGGAGTTCGCACCCACGTACAAGTACGAGCTCAGCTCGGAGAAGTACATCGCCGACGACCACAGGGGCGGCCGGCGAACTCCGGCGTGGTACGTGGGATCGCCGGTGCAACCAATGCGCCAGTCAGTGCCTTCTGGATCTTGCCTTACTTAGCGGTGTCGCCGCCGCCGCCGTCTCGTCATCGTCGCAGGTGTGACCGGGTGCTGTCGTTTGGGAGGGGCGTGAGGCTGCTGAGCTACGGGAGGGCGGAGATGACGCTGTCGGACCACCGGCCGGTGGCGGCGACGTACGCGGCGGAGGTGGAGGTGTTCAGCAGCAGGAAGCTGCAGAGGGCGCTGACGCTGACGGACGCCGAGGTGGAGGACGGCCAGGTGGTGGTGGTGCCGGACCTCGGTTTTTGAGGGGGCGATTCGGCCGGCGCCGGACGAGGAATCGCCGCCGCCGACTAACAGCATGCAGCGCCGGCTCCATGACCGGAGCCGGAGAGCATTGCGCTTACGGCACGTTTTGTTTCTTGAATCATGAGTAAAATGGCGCGGAGCCTCGGGCTCCATGCCTCCATTGAAAGGTTAATGTACGGCTTGCTCAGCTTGATTTGTGACGGTGGTTTTTCTGTTTCCCTATCTACGCTCAGCTCGGACTGACACGATGTTGTTTATGCTTTACTGCATTCAGAAAAGGAAAGGCACTGTTATATTTTTGGATAACGGGATGCTCATGCTGTTATCCCCCAGTCTCTGCACAGAATCCACTAAACCATGCATATCTGTATATTATTACAAGATTAAATTTATGGGTTTAATGGCTGTAGCACATCGTTTTTATCGTACATTTTATGTTTCATAGTGATGTTTTTTCTCTAGTGTGTGTGTGTGTGTGTGTGTGGGGGGGCACCTCACTAATGGTCACATATGTAGTGACCAGGGTTTTGTTTTGCATTTCTTCAAGATGTAGCTTTGTGCTATCAGCTAAGGGTGTACAACAAAGGCAGACGTGTGTGGGCTATACCACAAGTTGATCTTCCCACTGCCAATTGACAAATGATTTTCTGTGATGATGATTCTGTTACGGTTCAATTGTAAAGATATTTTGGAATAGAAGGTATACTCTATAGCTTCAATATTTCTTTGTGGCCACCTGCCTGAATTTATTTTGTCATCGTGAGTACTTGATTTTGGTGCTATTGCTATCGGTTTATCATTTGCATAGCTTCAATACGAGGCTTAAAGATGGTTCAGTACAAAGTACTAGTTAGAGTCTTTCTTTATATGCAAACATGAAAATCTACATTCACTTTTCAAATCAAATTAGCTATCTTAGGGGATGCTAGCTTGATAGACCTCAATGCGAATATGGATAATAGTTTGATCCATCACAGCATATTGGCCCATGGCACAATTATATTCTTACTTTTCTTGCATCTATATATGATGGTGAACACCGATTAGCAAATACTATGCACATTTCTTTAGACAACTACATATATGTGCCTTCTCTTTCTAAAAGAAACTGCTTATATGTGCTTCTTATCCGTTTTCACTATAGGTTTTCCCAAATAGTCATTTTATTTTACCACGTATGTTCATACTTATCCGCTAGACCAAGGGCTTTACAACCATTGGCAATTTTAAAAATGGTTTGCAGCTGATTGCCATCCTGCATATAAAAATACTAAACCTTCAACGCATGCCAGTTTAAGTTACGTTGTATGGTTAATGGGGCTCATCACATAAACTCACGCTTAAGTCACACTCTTTTACTAGATAGGCTGAAACAACTAGCTCAGCTAATTGAAGAACCTAATGCAACGAACCTTGGGTTTAATCATTCTGTGTTTGGTAAAGTAAAAAGAGTTCACCTGTCATCATACCTACAGCACTCCATCTCAATACAAATGAGCCATTAACCTTGATCCTTATTAGCTGCCGTTCTCTTAACCATCTTCTTTTTTCCAGAAGATAACTTCATGTGAATTTTGTCATATATCTCATCCATTTTTTTTTAGGAAAAAAACTAGCTAGAGACACCGTCAAGGTATTCATTCATATCAGAGGCAAGGCTCAATTTCCCAGTGAGAATCAGTTTCTATACCAAGTATTGAGTGATGAAAAACTCTTCAGACTTCTTTAAATTGAAGGCTCAAATGTTGGATGTAGAGAGTAGACCATATGTATACGTGGGATGGGTGTGATTAATATGAATTTTGTAACTGTAAAGGTTGCTTTGTTCTTTAGCCCAACTGTATTATATGTATTAGCTCATATTTCATACAACGCTGTACTTGATAGCTCTCTCAAATCAGTCATGGCCTCGTGCGGAGACGCCAACAATTGGTTGTATTAGCTTTAAGAGGTTAATTTGCTTCTTGGTTATTTAGATCGCACTACATTATCTGATACGGTGGCTACCAAGCAGCTTAGAAATATATTTGTCTTATTTTTTTGGCTGTGATGTGTTATCGGTTACTGTGATTTTCCCCCGCTAGCTTTGATGGGTAGATACATTTCTCATCAGCCTATGCGATATGTTTAAGATATATTTCTCATCCAAATTATATCTTGCACTAAAGGTTTTAATATGTGCCAGATGTGTTGTTTTGTTTGGTTGTCGTGATACATAAAAATGCATTACTGGATGATGCCTATCATAGCTTATCTCCGAACCGGCGGGCCATAGGCCCGCTTACTCCACTAGTCCCGTCCAAAAGCGAACTGAACGGGATCCCGTAGCCAAGAATTTCTCTAGATCCCGTCAGGTACCGGGCCCTTCTCCTTGCGAGCATTAGCGGGTCGCAAGGCCCAATGCCCGTCTCCAAAAGCTTTTAAGCCTCATAGGCCGCTTTCTAGATATGTGCCCGAAGTTTACGTTGGGCTCGTTGTACGGAGTAGCCGAGTACTTGGACGCTCCTCCGCCTGTAAAGTGTAAACCTAACCTAGCCGATTCCCATAAAATCCCCGGCGGCTGCAAATCTCTCTCCCCCTCTTCCTTCCGAGTTCGACTTCTGGATCTGGACGTTGCCCTCCCCGTCAGCGCCGCCGCGGGTGAAGGAGACATTGAGAAGAGATGGTTGGATCACTCAAGGTGGAATTTCGAGAATTTCCTCCTCTTTCAGAAGAAGAGATGCGCTCGTCGAAGGAGGAGGAGGTGGAGATGGCCTTAGTGGATGACCCGGAGTTGAGCGACGATCCAGGTGAGCCCCCACCCCCCCACGAGTTAGGTTTGGATTACTGGACGGCACTTCCTGTGAGATCTTCGGAGCGGCGGCGGGTCGGCTGGTAGCGCATGCAGCCGAAGGAGATTTGTGGTTAGGCTGGTGGATCTGGTGGTCGAACTGTTCACGTTTTACCTGCTTTCCCCCTCTCTCAGTGACCGGATGGGAGGGGATCTCGCTTTCCAGCTCGTCTCTGGTCACCGTACTCGCCTACGGTGGGGATCGGTGATGGAGACGCGCGCGGATTTGATTTGTACAGGAGTAGCTCTAGCTTACTAAGGTTGGCGACGACGGGGCGAGCCTGCCTCTGGTTGTGCTGCTAGGTCGTCGTGGCTTTGGGCGTTGGCGGTGGCCCATTCGGGCGTTGCGCAGAGTACATTTTCCCCATTGGTGGCGGATGTATGCGCAAGGTAAGGACGGAGACTCCCCTCTCTTGCTTTTCTCTGCCTTGAGGAGCCATGGGGGCTTCTATGGCGGCCATGGAGGAGGCAATTTTCTCCTCCAAGCCACGTCGGAGTCTCCCTTTGTTACAGATCCGTTGGTTATTCATCTTGCGGCGGCCGAGATGCATGGTTTTCGTGGGATGGTGTTAAACCCAAATTAGGCTTTGGTGGGTGGAGCCTGTTCTGGTGGTGGTTTGTCTGCTTCATTGGCCTCTTCACCAGCAAAGGGTGGTGATGTAGGGTTGCGATAGGGTCCAGCAGAGGAGGAGGGGGAGGTTGTATTTTTTTTTTTCTGTTGGGTGGCCTTGTTGTAATTCTGTGATGTCTTTTTGTTAACTTCCTTTTACGATAAAAAAAATTGATAGAATTTTGTTTTGCCAGTTATCAAGTTGGGGAATGGTGGAATTATCTTGGTGCTTTGTGAGACGCCCTCAGGCTTTGTACTTTTCAGCTATGATGGAGTCAAGCTCCTTCGACCAAATGCCATTGAGGTACTTGTTTCCACTTCATTTCTTTTACTCGTGTGCTTGTTTGCTGTCATTGTTATCGACCTAATTTTCTACATGCTCTATGACGTGCAGGATATCTGGGGAGAGTTCTTCATGGATTTTATGGCAGAAAAACATGTTAGTTCCCCATTCTTTCATTCTAATTGTTATTACTTTATATTGCTTGTTTCCCAACTTAAACTGAGCCACGATCTTGCATTATTTATGTTTGTGACTTTCATTTATTCTTTTCATTGAATGAAGAAATATGAACAAAAGTTCATTCGGTTCAGCTAGTATTTACTAAATCCTACGGAAATTGGAAATAGGAAATCGTGTAGCATGATCCTATTATGACTATTCACGAGGATGGGTGTGGAGAGATTTAAAGAATCTCCAATGGTGTAGGTTGCTGCTAGCTATAAGAAGTGGACATGTCATCTTTAAATAACTATATGTAACCTCTCCAATGGACTAGCTATATCACTGTCTATAAAATGTAATACGGGGCCCATATGTAATAGATGATAGTTGTTGAGTTGGCTTCCTTATAGGTATTGTCATGCGCCAATGTTTAACTTGACTCCTAGCTAGGGTTGTGGTTCAGGCCTGACATGGTAATGGTGCTGCTACCAAAGATTGCCACTATGGTCTGTTCTCGAAATACATTGCATTAGCTTAGCACATGAACTTAATCTGAGTAATGAGGACTTGAACAGGCTATATCTTTACAACTTAGGCATATAGTACTACTGAATTACCCCTCCTTAACATGCTTGTTTTCGTTAGCAGGCTATTTTCCTGAGAGACTCAGTAACTATTGAGGACAAGGCCAGCGCCCTAAATCTTGATACTGGTGTTAACAAACAGCTTGCAAACAAAATCCAGGAGTACATCGAACCTGAGCAGAAACTAGCAGTTGGAAAGCCAGAATATCAACTTATCATTAAAAAACACTTGGTTAGTGTTGCTCTCCCTTGTTAAAAAGTATGGGAACAATTCCGAGAACTAATTTTTTTTCCTGTGGATTATTTCAGGGAATAGAGTGCCTATATAATGATGAAGTTAAGGAGTTGATGTGGGGCCTGAATAATCTAATGCCGTATTTATTGTCTCATGAAAAATCAGAGCTGGCCAAGGAGGATTGCCTCCCAATGTGTGAAGGGATGAAAATTGTCCTGAATCGCCATGGATTTGATGTTAAACCAGAGATAGTGAGCTCATTACCTTGTGCCCCAACATAAGATACTTTGTGCTTGATGGTTCCCAGTGCATTTGGAAGCCCTTAATTTTTACTGACTTGTTTGGATACAATGTTTTTTACAGAAAATTTTCCCTTTTGCTCTTTTTTAGTTAATGCTTATGTAACAATGCTCCTCTTATCCAGGTTAATAGAAGTATTATTGAGGCGACTGGCCTCGTCTATCAGTGTGATTATAATGTGAGGATACATGCTGAACAGTTGGGCTATGCTGGTAAGCACCTGAAGAAGATATCTGGCATTAACTTTGAGGAATGGGATTTATTGAAACTTGCAGCTGCTCTTGTGATATTATGCTTCGGTGAGGGACATGTATCTGGCAACCCTAAAAAGGTACGCCATAGTATTTGGCAAATATGTTATCAGCTGGTTGCTGAGTATTTGATGGAAATTCGTCATTGAATTGATAGCTCTAGCTTTGTTTCCTTCAGCTTTTTGGAGATGACTATTCAAAGTTGGTGGAGGATGCACCTAAGTATGAAGATAAACTCTGTAAGTTGGTTTGCTTGAAAGTCTATCAAGAAATGTTGCTGGCCCGTCGACTTAGGTACAAGGCAGCACGGCGGTTGCAAAAAGCAATCATGAGAGCCAAAGCTGCATATGAAGCTAAACAAGCTATCAGCCAAGAGTGATATGAGGGTAGTATTAATAGGGTTCTGAAGCATTTGGTGCGGACTGCAAGTGTTTGGTAGTATTTTATTATGGCAACTGTTTGGTAGTATTTTATTATGGCAACTTACTACTAGTGATTCGATCACCCTACGCTTTTGTGCTCTTAATGACTGCATTTTGGATTGAGTTGAATCAGAATATGGTTCTCTGCCTGTGGTTTACTATGTCAATCAGACGTGCCTGTTTCGGTTGCTGCTTCTCAGGGATTTGTTGAGGAAATCGGGGATGCTTCTGTTGGTCCTGACCAGGCTGATTCGGCTGGCAGCTCAGGCACTGTTCATCACCATGAGGTTGTCGACAACAGCGCAGATTCAGTGCAACACTCTGGTCCTTCAAACGTGCCTAGCACTGGCACAGGCCAAGACCGAGCTCATGGCATGTGCACACGACTTCAAGACAACATCCGCAGACCAAAAGTGCGCACTGATGGAACTGTGCCTTTCGGGCGCAGCTCAAACCTTCTGACCAGAGAACCCGCTACTTACTTAGAAGCAGTTCAGCACGAAGAACGGCGCAGGGCTATGGATGAGGAGTTCATGGCGTTGGTCAAAAACAAAACATGGCATCTAGTGACATACAAGTCAGGTATGAATCTGATTGACTCGAAGTGGGTTTTCAAATTGAAAAGAAATGCCGATGGGTCTGTTGACATATACAAGGCACGTTTGGTGGCTAAGAGATACAAGCAACGGTATGGAATAGACTATGGCGACACTTTCAGTCCAGTGGTTAAACCAGCAACCATATGTCTGGTTCTTGCGCTTGCTGTATCGAAGAATTGGAATCTGACGCAGCTAGATGTTCAAAATGCATTTTTGCATGGAATTCTGGAGGAGGATGTGTTTATGAGGCAACCGGAAGGGTACGAGGATGAGAGTAATCCTAAGGCATATGTAAACTTGATAAATCTTTATATGGGCTCAAACAGTCCCCGAGGGCATGGTACTCAAGATTGAGTCTGAAACTCTAAGAGCTCGGTTTTGTTCCATCCAAAGCAGACACGTCCCTTTTCGTCTTCAATCAGAAGGGTCACATAATATATGTGGATGACATTATAGTCACCGGCTCTTCTCAACTGATGCAGTCAAACAACTGATTCAGAAATTGGAAGGGGAATTTGCTGTTAAAGATCTTGGTGATTTGCACTATTTTTTGGGTATTCAAGTGCAGAAATGTGATGATGGCTTACACTTATGCCAAACTCGGTATATAGATGATATCTTGGACAGGATAGGTATGCAAAATTGTAAACTTGTAACTACGCCATTATCAGTCTCGGAGAAACTGTCAAGAGAAGAGGGAAAATGTTTGTCAGTAGAAGATGCTACTAAATATCGTAGCACGGTAGGAGCTCTTCAATATGCAACTCTCACGAGACCAGATATAGCGTTTGCAGTAAATAAAGTTTGTCAATTTCTGCATTCACCGACCGATGTGCATTGGTCAGTTGCTAAGCGAATATTCAGATATCTGAAGTATACACGGACTATAGGACTATGTATTGGTAAATCTCGGTCAGAACTCTTGAGTGCCTTTTCAGATGCGGACTGGGCAGGTTGCCCAGATGATCGACGATCAACCGTGAGTTTTGTGGTGTATTTTGGAAGTAATCTAATATCATGGAGCTCGAGAAAGCGGGCTACTGTTTCAAGGTCAAGCACTGAAGCAGAATACAAATCACTGGCTAATGCAACAGCAGAATTGCTATGGATACAGTCATTACTAGGAGAGTTAGGAGTTTAACAGAAACAAGCACCGATCCTATGGTGTGATAATCTTGGAGCAAAGTACCTATCAGCAAATCCTGTGTTTTATGCCCGGACGAAACATGTGGAAGTTGACTTCCATTTTGTACGAGAAAGAGTGCTAATCAGGCATTAGATGTGCGGTTTATTCCGTCAAAAGACCAAGTAGCAGATGGTTTAACCAAGGCTGTATCAGCATCAGATCATTCCAAGCTGTGGTTCAATCTCAACCTCGCCGATGTTGTGATTGACGGGAGGTGTTAAAGATAGAAGTGTTTAGTCTTATCCCTTGTATTTAGAGTTGATTGTTGTAACAAACTTGTACTTATCCTACACCATTGGTGTAAGTATATATAACAGCCTCAGCCGCCTCAGTTGAGGGACGGCAAAACTATTTCACAGCTTCATCTTTTTGAGTCAGATCGATCCCCCTTTTTAGTGTACGTAACTAGATTACTAGGTCTGTTTGTTTTGTGAGGAGATGGTAGCCAATACTACTATTAATAATTAAAACAAGCGAGGAAAGTGGCATGAGTAGTAGCAAAGAAAGAAAAGAAAACGGCTAATCCCTGCACATCAAGTCAAGAGTTCGAATTATGCACAATGATAGCAACATCTGCCTCTTTTCATTTTTTACAGATCATGCTGATCTCAATGGGTCCATGTGATTGAGGAATATGATTACATGGGCCCACATCAGAGCATGTTTGGAGCAGATGGAAATCTGGAACCTCTTTTCATAACAAAATAAGTAATATTTATATAACTTTTTTGAATAAGACGAATGGTTAAAGTCGTGTTCAAAAATCAACGGTGACTTCTTTTTGTGACCGGAGGTAGTAATTTTCAAGGTTTCTACGAGGAACATATACCAGATATACTACTATATGCTAAGCAGGCGCTACCAGACGAGCATTTGAATTGCAGCATTATGAAATGCTATCAGACAACCACAAATTTTGGCAGCAGGTGCAGGAAAACATATATACGTGAGACATTAGCAGGGAATGTACACCGATGACCTGCTTGATTCTCGCCATCACGAGGCATAGATTTAAGCTGGTGGCATCAACAATATAGTACAGGCATGTGTCTCCAATCTCAAGCCAAGTAGGTCAAACACGCAGGGTTCATATATATAAAAGAAATACCATAGGAACAGTAGGTGTCAAATGCAATGGTCTAAAAAATGTCATCGCTTCATCGTTTTTCATTTGTTAATCCCGACATGATCAATCAAGCCGCTTACTGCACATAATACGGCCAGCTCCCAGTCACTTGAATACAAGATCCATATGTCACAGCACGGATCTTGGTTAATTTTCATTCCAACTAATTGGAACAGCCGAACGGCGTATGACCTTTAAAAAATTAATAGACAGATAGAAATATCTAACATGTAAGTTCACCTCAATAAAAACATGGCATGAGAGTAAATGAGTAAAACACTTGGACTATTTGGTTGCATCTTGCATGAGTTCACCCCCAGTGTCGTCTTGCACAAACACTGTTTGGTTGGAAACTTAACGTAACTCCTCATTATGGTATGGAAAAATCTGATGCTACAAAATATTGTTTATTTGACTTTTTAGGGACAAGGAAGTTGACGGAGGAAGAAATCATTTAAATGGATAGATAGAGTTGATAGATAATAGTGTTATAAAAGTTAAATGGACCAAGTTATTGCTAAGGATGCTCTTGCAAGTAAACACCAGCGAAGTCACACGATTCACATCAGTTTTAACACTCCAACCAAGGCCTTGTTTGTTTCAGATTAATGTAGAGTTGCGTTTTACTGTAGCAAATTTGTGTTCCCCTCAAAATACGTTTTAACGAGTTCAAAAAATTATGAAAAAAATATTTTACAAACTTTAAGAAGTACTATTTAAAACCCCATAAGAATGACTACAAAACCTTACATCATTTGGCTTATATAAAAATAACAAATTTTAATTTAATTTAATTTAATCTGAAACAAACAAGGCCCAATCTTTCTTCGCATAGTTTTTTGCTAAAAACACCTCAAGTTTTGAATCGCATGGTTTTTTGCTAAAACCCCCCTCAAGTTTCGAATAACAAGCAAACATATTTTTCTTCTTCCTCCTCTCTCCCGAGCTGGAACCCACCCATCGCCGATGGCAATCATGTCGGCATGCGCTCGCCGTCATGCTAGTCGCCGAGGGGTTGGTGGGGGCAATGGTCACCGACGACAATGATGGTGGTGGCCAGCTCGGAAAGAGAAGGAAAAAGAATTCGATTACAAATGAATCATTTATGAAAAAAAAACATTTGAAAAGTGAGTGAGGTTGAGCCTAGATCTTAGCGGATCGGATAGTCACGGAGGTGCTGGAACAACAGGTAACACGTGGATATCCACTCTTCACAAGTGGGGCTGGTTCGCTCTGACCCCTCCATGCAGGTAACCAAGTGCTCCCTTTGCAACTCCTCTTCCTAAGCAGAAACGTGAGCGGCATTATGCACGGGATTAGGAAGACGTCAACGTAAATCGATCTGTAAAAACACTGTTTCGCTGGGTCATCATTCGTCAAAGTATATTTAAACACACGCGTGGCCAACAATATTTCCAGGAAAAGTGGTGCCTGATCAATGTGTCGTCTCGTAGTCTTGTGCCCACAATTTTCCATTTGATATATACTAGCTAGCTTGGCGCCATCAGATGCCTGCAAGTTCCACCACTTGAACCACCATGTGCAGATCTTGACGACATCGAGCAACCGTCTCACGGGAGCCCCTGTGCGTCTGCAAGAAGCCTTCAGCTCACGGCCTCACAGGCAGCCACCTCAATTCGTCATTGACGAGCTCAGCTCAGCCCAAGGGAAGAAAGAAGAGGCAGGAAAGAAGAAGGAGGAGAAGAGCACAAGAGCGAACTAGATGGTGGTTCAGAAGCAGAGGAAGCCAGGAGATCAGGTGATTTTTTGCGAGATATATTGCTGCTTGAAGATTCACCAATTTGTTGCATGCAGTGCAGTGAGATGGCTGTTCTTGATGCTGCAAAAAGATGTGTATCGTTGGATGTTTTCATGATTTGGCGTTTGATTGCAGGCGTTCTGGCCCAAGGTTGTGCTGAAGAAATGGCTCAACCTCAGGAGCAAGAACTCCGAGTTCAACGCCGACGCCGACGAGGAGGACGACGGGAGCGATGCTGACGAACAGGGCACTTACGCGTTTTGTCATTGAAGTTTCTGTGGTTAAAGATAGCGAATTTTCTCACCTCTTACTGGATCGATCTTTGGCAGAAAGCTGTGGCTGCGACGGCTGCGAGGTGAGGCGGCAGGCCGACGGCGGCGCAGAGATCGCCGGTGAGAGTTTTTTTTTCTCCATTTCTTTGCCATGGTGGTGGTCTTTTGTCAGATACACAGCAGAATCCAAGGGGAAAAGTGCAGCTTTGGATCGTTTACCCCTTTTAGTGCGTTTGGTGCGTTGCACGATGGCTTTCAACTGCCTTGTTTCCCCAACCACAGAAAAATGGGTTTTCAACTGCTTTCATCTGAACAATTTCAATAGTAAACTGAATGGGCTGCAGGAGTGAAAAATTCAGCATTTTGCATTCAGTTTTTCTTGACGGACACTGTTAGAATGGGTACAATCTAACTTAAATCATATTGTTTGGGCCGTGGAAACAAAAAGATAGCCTTTTTTTTGTCTGCTTTCATCTGACAGTTTCAGCAATAACTGAATGTGCTCCAGAAGTGAGAGTTTCAGCATTTTGCAGTCAGTTTTTTTTTCCCTTGATGATACAGTTAAAAAGGGCACAATTGAACTTAAACATGCGTGTTTAGCCCGTGCAATTCGCGCCAATTCAACAGTGCTTCTGTCGATTTAACAGTTCCCGCCGCCGCCAAATTGGCACTGCAGACTGCATCACTGTACACAGTCTAATCAGCCATGCATTGCTCATGATTCCTCATGACTCGCGCTGTTTGCGATGCATCATCAGGTGACAACACGCAGGGCAATGCGCCGTACAGGCTGCGGAGGCGGAACTCGGAGACGCTCCGCGCGCAGTACATCAACACCAAGGAGCTGAGGTTACCGAGCAAATAATCTACTGCGATATTCAAGTTTTCATTTGGATGCAGTATATATGGTTGAAATCTAATGATGTTTGAGTTTTTTTTTGCTGTTCTTGACTCGATTTCGGACGATTTGGTCTTGGCAGGATCTGCGTCGGCACCTACAACGCCGCCGGGGTGCCCCCGCCGGATGGCCTCGACATCGCCGCTTGGCTCGCCGCCGGCGGTGAGCCCGCCGACATCTACGTGCTCGGGTAATGGGCAGCAGTGGATTACGAGCTTCTAGTCGACATGAAATTAAGAAATTTACAGTGAGTGAAGCTAATGTCGCGTAGACGCGTGCACCGCAGGTTTCAAGAAGTGGTGCCGCTGAACGCCAGCAACGTGTTCGGTGCGGAGGACGGCCGGCCGGCGGCGGCGTGGGAGGACCTGATCCGCGACACGCTGGCGCGGGCCGAACCGTATAAGCCCAGGTACAGGTGCTACAGCCACCCCGCCTCGCCGTCGCGTGTCGACCCGCCGACCGGTGCCGACGAGCTTCTCCCCGGTGCCGACACCAATACCGACGCCGGCCGCCCGAGCAGCGCGTCGCCGCCAACCCGAGCAGGCTGGCAAGGCTGGACCATTTTGGCGGCGGGGCGGAGCATTCAGATGGCGACGAAGACGAGCTGCCGCCGCCGACAACGAAGGCGGCGGCGAGTGCTCAGCAATCGACGCTTCTCAAGACGTTGAGCAAAACGGACAGGATCGGCATAGCCTGGCCGGAGCAGCCGCTGAACTTCGCGCCGTCGAGATCGTTCGCCGCGTACAGGTCGTTCAGGGGGTCGCGGGTCGCCGGCGATCCACGCGACGACCTCGCCATGGTCGCCGACCTCGACCTCACCGCGGTGGCGAGCAGGAGGAGGAGGCCGCCGTTCGTGAGGATCGTGAGCAAGCAGATGGTGGGCATCTTCCTGACGATCTGGGTGAGGAGGGGCCTGAGGAAGTGCGTCCGGAACCTCAAGGTCGCCACCGTCGGCGTTGGCGCCATGGGCTACATCGGCAACAAGGTATCATCTTTACGACATTACTATGTTTTTTTTTTCGATTCGCTAAATCTTGGTCGCCTGAAAGTTTCAAGAGTAAATTACACTGGTGGTCTCTAAACTATTAGGGATAGACTATTTGGCAGGCGCCTGCAATTTTAACTTTTGTGCAGGCTCAAAAGTTCCACCATAATAATATGTTTCTTCCAGTAACAGAAAAGGTGGGAAATCGGTACATATTTATTGAAACTTTTAGCGCCGACACGATTTCGCATTTTTGCTATAACAAAAAAAATACATAATAAACAAAAACAAAATAAATCTATAATAAACAAAAAAACAATATATAATAAAAAACAATATAAATATATAATAAACAGAAAACAAAATAAATCTATAATAAACACAACAACAAAAATAAACCTATAATAAACAAAAAATAATAATAAACAAAAAACTAAAAGTTCTACTAAATTTATATTGTTGTTCCACATTTCTATTCACTGGAAGAAATGTTTTAAAAAACTAGAACTTTTAGCTACCGGTGTCCGTGCTCGCAATAATTGAGTCTTTGTTTGGAAGGGCGGGCCTTTGCACAAAAGCTCAAATTGCAGGCGCCTACCAAATAGCAATCCCGAAACTATTACCCGATTCTCATCTAGGTTCCCAAACTATGAAATTGCATATCTAGGTCTCCAAACTTGCTAATTGTACCACATAGGTGCCGCATTAAACCGCCCACGTGGTATGCTGACTACGTGATGACGTGGACCCAACATGTGGGGCCCACAAGTCCGCCCTAACTCTCCTCTCTCCTTCCTTTGTCTCATTCCCTTCCCCACCGAAGGACGAGGCCGGCGGGAGCTCGCCGTGGAGGAGGACGTCGTGGCCCGCAAGCTTGACGCGGAGGAGGCCGGCGGCAAGTCAGGGTGGGGGCAGGGGCAGTGGCGAGGAGCATGGGCTGCGCGCGAGGTCGGGGAGTGGCGAGGTAGGTGAGGGCAGGGGAGTAGGGGCGGTGACGGCAAGGTGGCGGGGAGTAGGGGTGACGGCGAGGTCGGGGTGGGCAAGGGCGGCGTGCGAAGTAGGCGAGGGTAGGGGCGGCGGATGAGTGAGAGGGAGGGGGAGGTGAGGGTAGATAAGTGTAACACCTAGCCCAAAATCGTTTAGAGCCTAGCCCATCTATGGGCTGGCTCACACATGCATAACACCCACTTAGACTTTTCGGCCTCGCTTTGTTCAAAAGGGTTAATCCGAGGTGCTATGTTTGGCTCAACAGGCATTATATGCTGCTACAACTCTTTCTCAACTAGCAATATGGGACTAATCCCACCAACATATCCATATGGGCCACATGGGCCTCACAAATAGATCGGACCGGAATATTACACTCACCCATCTTTAATAGGCTGACGCCCTCGTCAGCACACCGCCTAAGCAGCAAATGTCCAGAATCCCATCGGTATACGGCCATGCGTCTAGTGCCGATACATATGCCATGCCGTGTAACCACTCTAGGCCCATACAAGCCATGCGCAATATGCTCGCGCAGCTAAGCCCACACGATCTGCCGCACAGTGAGGGTTGATGCTCTGATACCATCTGTAACACACTGGCCCAAAATCGCTTAAAGCCTAGCCCACCTATAGAGCTGGCCCACACATGCATAGCACCCACTTAAACTTTTTAGCCTCGCTTCATTCAAAAGGGTTAATCCGGGGTGCTATGTTTGGCTCCAACAGGCATTATATGCTACTACAACTCTTTCTCAACCAGCAATATAGGACTAATCCCACCAACATATCCACATGGGCCTCACAACAGATCGGACCGAAGTATTACAATAAGAGAGAGTAGAGATGGGGCTGACTTGTGAGCCCCACATGTTAGGTCCACATCATCGCACAGTCAGCATGCCACGTGGGCGGTTTAATGTGGGTTATGGAGATTTGGACCTATGTGGTACAATTAGCAAGTTTGGGGATCTAGATCTGCAATTTCATAGTTTGGAGACCTAGATGAGAATCAGGTAATAGTTTAAGGACCGTCGGTATAATTTACTCAGGTTTCAATAGCTCTTAGTCGATTTTGTCACATATCTATGTCGCTGTCGTCTTCCTCCTCTCCGACCACCGCCGCCGCCGTTGTCTTCTCCCGCCACCACGCATGGAGCTCGTGTTAGGGTTTTGGTTTTGGTGGGGCTTCCGATGCCTAGAGTTTAGTGGGAGGTCGGGTGTGCGATGACATGCTGGTGGGGTTGGGTAAGAGTGAGGGCGGCGGTGACGGCACCAGAGTCGGGGGGAGGGGGTGAAGGCAGTTGGGACGACGGAGAAGGTTGGATCGGAGTTGGAGAGAAGAGTTTAGAGTGGGTGGGGGAGATGCGGGTGACGGCGGCACCGGCCATGGGTGACGGAGGTGGAGCGAGAGAGGAGGAGAAGGCGGCGATGCAGAGGAGGGAGAGTTCTTGGAAAAGAGAGGAGGGGGAAGATCTGAGCCGTTGAATTAAGATCCAATTGTTTAGAAAATCGATTGAGAGTTAAAAATATCTCCCAGTTGACTACTGTGGAATATTGCTCCTTTTTTTTTTTTGCCGTTTCAAGAACATTCCCTGGCCGATCATTTTACTACAGGGGGCTGTGTCGGTGAGCATGTCGATCTACCAGACGATGTTCTGCTTCTTGTGCACCCACCTCGCCGCCGGTGAGAGGCCTGGCGACCTCCACAAGCGGAACGCCGACGTGCAGGAGATCCACCGGCGGACGCACTTCGCCTACCCCGGTGACCCTGAATTGCCTAGAGGCATCTGTGACCATGAGTAAGCACGCATTGCATCAAGTGCATCTGTGATCATCTCACATACGTTCGTTCTGAATCTTCTGATCCATATCGTTCTCTTGGCGATGCCTGCACTCTGCAGGAGAATTTTCTGGCTCGGTGATCTCAACTACCGCATCGACGTGGCTTACGACAAAGCGCACGATCTGATCGCATCGATGGACTGGGCTCAGCTCGCCGAGAAAGATCAGGTGCATGTGCATCCAGAATCTGCACGCCAATTTTTGCTGTTCATGATCTGAAAAATGCTGATCTTTTGGCTGCTCTGAATTTTGTGAAGCTGAAGCGCGAGCTGAGGAAGGGGCGGGCCTTCGACGGGTGGACGGAAGGCGTCCTGGAGTTCGCGCCCACCTACAAGTACGAGCTCAGCTCGGAGAAGTACATCGCCGACGACCACAGGGGCGGCCGGCGAACTCCGGCGTGGTACGTGGGATCGCCGGTGCAACCAATGCGCCAGTCAGTGCCTTCTGGATCTTGCCTTACTTAGCGGTGTCGCCGCCGCCGCCGTCTCGTCGTCGTCGCAGGTGTGACCGGGTGCTGTCGTTCGGGAGGGGCGTGAGGCTGCTGAGCTACGGGAGGGCGGAGATGACGCTGTCGGACCACCGGCCGGTGGCGGCGACGTACGCGGCGGAGGTGGAGGTGTTCAGCAGCAGGAAGCTGCAGAGGGCGCTGACGCTGACGGACGCCGAGGTGGAGGACGGCCAGGTGGTGGTGGTGCCGGACCTCGGTTTTTGAGGGGGTGATTCGGCCGGCGCCGGACGAGGAAGCGCCGCCGCCGACGCCGCGGAGAGGTTGGCTAACAGCATGCAGCGCCGGCTCCATGACCGGAGCCGGAGAGCATTGCGCTTACGTCACGTTTTGTTTCTTGAATCATGAGTAAAATGGCGCGGAGCCTCGGGCTCCATGCCTCCATTGAAAGGTGGTTTTTCTGTTTCCCTATCTAAGCTCAGCTCGGACTGAAACAATGTGGTTTATGCTTACTGCATTCATAAAAAGAAAAGGCACTGTTACATTTTTGGATATCGGGATGCTCATGCTATTATTCCCCAGTCTGCGCAGACTCCACTAAACCATGCATATCTGTATATTATTAAGTGCCATATAGCAACCAAATGCACAACAAATCAGCAAAAAATAGAAACATGCACCAGCCGGGAATCGAACCCGGGTCCGTACCGTGGCAGGGTACTATTCTACCACTAGGCCACTGGTGCCTCTGGTCATTCTCCTCTCCAAAGACTTGTTTTCAAGTGTACTCCACCAGCCCCTCGTCAACTCCAACAATGCTGCAAGAGAATCAGAATCGTATCTGCAGGCAGCTCCATCTAGCCTGAATTATTATGGGCTGGATTCTTGCAACGGTAGCGCCACATCCAAAAAAGCATATGCAACAAGGCGATCACATTCTGGACTGCACGACAAGAGGAAAGGCGAGGTAGAAGTCACAGCTTCAGCTAAACAACCGTCTACTGCAATATATAATCCAGCCTCTGCACGACCCGCCTAGGCTTCAGAACCTTTATGCGCAAATGCAACAGTCTTCATGAACAAATGCTTGCATGAGATCCTACGTGACATATATCCATGTCAATAGCATCAGCTGATACCTGATAGGGATTGAGAGGGTTGTGTAGAATTGACTTTGCGGCAGGCATAATTACAATATTAACAGTCAAGAATATTTTTACAACACGGCTAAAAGATTTTCAGTCAAAAATGGCAGCCATTAGCATTAGCTGCTACTGACGAAGAAAATTTGCAAGGCTAACCAAGATTCCATAATACAAGAATGAAAAAAAACACACACAATGGATTTCAAATGATGGATTAATTTGGTCCCAGTATCCTAGGCTTTGTGTGCCAGTACTGATCGAAGCGTTGTCTTGCATACTCATTATACTCGAAGTCGATATTTTTATTGACATGTGCCTGGAGACACAGAGGACAAGAAAAATACCATTAGCATTGTTCAGACCAGAAACTGATTTACGTGCATTCTGACTGCAGTGTTAAGTAAGATAGCTTACTGAGATTATTCCCCAAAGACCCCAGAAGAGATGGCTTGCAAGTGAATATTTTGCAATCAAGCCAAGTAAAGCTTCAACATCCATATCTGATGGATTTTCACCTGCTGATAAGATAAATCTTCTAAGAAAGGTACTCTTATCTGCGTGCATTCTAATATTTAAGTTCTCATGATGCAGCATGAGTGTGCCACATTACAAATTTCTTTTCAATTACCTGAAGAACTAAGGTATGTCTGAACGAATCTGTGCTGTTCATCAGTGTCTGAAATTACGAAGAGGAATCAAATACGTAGCAAACATAAATATGGAAATTGATAAAATTGCATACATTTGGTCATCAGTAAAACTGACCAGGGTATTTTGTGAAGTCCAACACATGTGGTGTCGCAGTATGATAATCAGCACTCATCTCACAGAAGTGATTAGCAATGTCAAAGGCGATAGGGTTGAAACTGGCATACTCATAGTCCTGGAGAATAAAAGTGGTCAACAAAACACAAGTGAAGTACAGGGAGAATGATCCACCAAATTGCCCTATTCCTAGGATTATTTGCCGGCATAGTGGCATACTACAATTCATAGCTCGACATTTTCTGTTTTGTACTGTTGTAACCATGAGACCAGGTGGCAGTTTATGTTCAAATCAAGAACGAAAGCTGTTCGTCCATTTATTTGTAGCAATATAAACGATTAAACAAAGAATAGTAACAGCTACTTACAATTAAGGTCACTTGTCTGGTCTCTTCATATATCATGATATTCCCATACTGCAAATCATTATGGCAAAATCCTACTCTCTGATCAATCCCTGAAAATGCAGTCTCCAACAATGCAATCTCATCATTCAACTCAACCAACCTGAATGCCCTAGCCTCCTCCGTCGAGCACCTGCCAAGAGCCTCCTGAAGCCACCGCCTGATTTATACAACAACCGCACAATTATCCTCTGATCACAATTGAGCTGAGCACATTTGTTTCCATGGCCAAAGAAAGAAGCAGCAAGCCTCCTACCTCAGCCTGTGCCACAATGAGACATGCTTGGGCCCGGGCATGTCAAGATCGTGGAACTCGCGTAGCTTCTTGGCAATCAACGTGGATATCTCCGGGTCGCGCAGATCAGCCGCAGAGAGCGTCTGAGCAAACAAGATCGCGATCGAAACAAGAATTGAGCAACTCAAAACGGAGAAATGGCAGCATCACCTGCCATTACCATCAGACCACATGGAAATGGGCGATGGCAACGCGTACGTACCCTCGCGTTGATAAACTCCTCGACGCGGCCGTTGGCGAAGCGGCCGAGGAGGCGGGGGCCCTGGCCGTGGCGGGACATGCACTCGAAGGTGCGGACCTCGTCGGCGCGGTCGAAGAAGACTTCGACGCCCTGGCCGTAGATGCGCACGATCACCTTGCGCTGGTCGCCGCCGCCGCCGGGCCAGGTGATCCGGAAGACCTCGTTGGTCATGGCGCCCCTGAGCTGGGACACGGCGAGGGCGCTGGGGTCGACGTCCCCGCCCCAGAGCTCCCCGGCGAGGCGGTGCAGGATGCTGCGCGCGTCGTCGGGGATGCGGTCGATGCTGGCGCTCCGCTTCAGGACGGGCTCGGGCTGGGGCGCGGCGGCCGGGGCCGGGGCCGAGGCCGAGGCCTCGCGCGGCGGCGGGTCCACGGCGGCCATTGGCGGCGGCGCGCGGAGGAGGAGGCGGCGATCTGCGAGGCAAAGGGGTTCGAGGCGTGAGCCGTTTCGAGCTGTTCGATGGGGGGGCGAAGGGAATGGGAATCGGGATCAGTGGGAGAGAGGAACAGGCAGGCTGGATTGCGGGAAGCTTCTAGGGGAAACGGATGGGTCACACGAGGAGCCACGTCAGGTGCCACGGTGTCAGCGGTGCATGTCGTGCGGGTCGAGGAGTTTGGTTCGGTTTGGTTGCAGTTAAAAATTAAGAACCATAAAATAAAAATATAAAAGTATTAAAAAATTATGTAAAAAATATTTTTGAGATCTTTAAGTAAAATTGTACAAAGCTCCGAAAAATTATTCCAAAATATTACACCAAATAGACAGTAAAAAAAATTGACCCAACCAAACCGAACCAAACAAAACCGCAAATTAAAGAGAGCTTACAGCAGAATTTGAGAATCTTTTAAAAAACGACTATTAAAGCTATTTAAAAATATTTTGATATTTTTAAAAAAATTATAACACAAAAAAGTCATAAATATTTGTCCGCATAAAACAAACATTTTAGTTCAACATTTTTGTCTGCAAATCAAAGAGAACTTATCTTTCGCGTGGTCGATCGGTGTTATGCTGCCCATCAATATCAATATTTTAGTAAATAGATAGATTTGTTAAGATGAATAATTTTAAGTAAAGTAGATATGCTTATTATTGATATACGAGTAATTTTTAGCGATTTGTGTCACCCCTTATCGTCACTCACATTAGTAACGCAAGCTCTTGCTGATCTCTTATTGTGAATAAAAAGAATAGGGCTGTCTGTAAATTGTTTTTTGGGCAATTTCTGGCAATAAAAAGAAGAGAAAATCCTGTTCTCATAATCTCATCCACTCATGCACTCCTCAAAGTGCACTTGTTTCTTCTACAAGTACTACTAGCGCAAGCTGAGCAGAGGAACAAACTAACACATTTCTTGGGTCTCGCTTCTAAACAGAGGGAGTCAAAGATGGTTTCCAATAATCAGGAGCCTGGAATCGAGGAAGAGTTTTGAGTTACATTACATGAGTAGCTGGAGGAGACGGCGGCCACTCCGACGAGACGAGACGGCGGCGGCGGAAGCCGGAAGGACGGAGTCGGATGCGCTGCCCCTGCCCCGGCGACCCTCCCGCCGCCGCCGCCGCCGCCGCCGGCCATGCGGCCGCCGGAAGCTTTAGGGCCGAGACGGCGAGGTATGTTATGCTGCGGCGTCGTCTTGGTCTCCGGCTTTCCGCTCCTGAGAGCCTTTGGCCGTGCCGGCGCCGCTCGTGAAGGGCTTGGTTGGTGGCAAGGCAAGACTCAAAGAGACCCCACTCCCCAGCCACCAAGCACGCAGCGGAACCCTTTCTCATAGGCCCATCGTTCCTACCACGTGGATCTTGAATGATAGCCCAGCTTCTCAAAAAAAGCTTCTACCGCTGATTTGACTTATCTATAGATTTTAAGAGCTTCTTGGAACTGTTTAGAGATGCGCGCATGCTACCAAGGTTCCTCCTCCATCAGGGCATCGTGCGGCCGCATCAGCCCGATGCAATTTTAATTGCCGTTGGATGGGTTTTGATCTGGATCACAGGCATTTAGAGTTTACAATTGCAGGAGAATGCCTCAAAAAGAGAACCGCATTCACAGCAAACACGCAAGCATGGCCCTGCTTTCAGAAGGCATAGGCCTCAGAATCAAACCAATTTAATTCTATAGCTTTGGTTGATGCAATGTACAATCTACAAACATCTTGATCCATGGATAGCAGGACATTACCGTCCATGGAAAAAAAAAAAAAGGTTATGCCGAATGAAGCTGTAAAAAACCACTTCAATCGGCTGTCTCCAACCTATCCGCTCAAATTGCTATACATACAAACCGAAAGCCCCCATGGCTTTCACCCCTGACTATCAACATCCCAGAAGACATCAATATCTGATTACTCAACAGCCCAGTCAAAGAAAGTACCAAATATCGCCATCTAAGATTCAGCTGCCTTCTGAAACCACCAGTCCATCAAATGTTGGAAGTAGATGCATCAAAAGAGGAATAAAAAAAAGATTTACATGAGAGGGAGGTATGCGCCTCCATGGCCTTTTCTCAGGATCAGCGGGCCGGCGTTCTCCGGGACCTTGTCCAAAACTGTATTGCATGCATCCAGGACATCACCAAACCCAGTCGCTAGAGTTGCCATCTGAAGCCTCAGCCTCATATCCCTCGTTCTGCGCAGCAGGCTCCTGAATGATCTGCCAAGATGTTTCACCCACTCCGCAGGCAAGCCTCCAGGTGACAGCCAAACAGAAAAGTTTGACTGGTCACCCCTGGCTGCAACCTCCGCCCTGTAAAATTTTGCAAGGTCGAGTAGCATTGGTGGCTGAAGGGGCAAGACTAATACAAACTCAGCCACAAATTGCTCGATTAAATCTGGCTTGAGCATCTGGTTCCAAAAGACTGGAGCCCATTCCATTGGCTGATTTATGTTGTATGCTTCAGCAACAATTAGGGCCTCCTGGAACCTAGATTGATCTACAAAAATCCGCCGGGCATTGGTTTCTGAGAGACCAATCCATAGAAGATCGGGTATACGAATCTGAAGGGAGAGAAGAGATGCGCGAGCACAGGCACGATGCGTCCTTTGACCAGCGTCAATTGTTGAAAGAACCTCAGCTGTTTCTACAAGGTGATGCATAGCCTCAAGGAGCTCCTCATTCCGCCGTTCCTTATCATATCGAGATAACCAGCTGGTCATGTATTGCTCCGCACGAGTCTCAAGAAGAGAAGCAGCCTCATGTTTCATGTCAAAATGCTTGTATACCTGCATCAGGGACAGAAGTTCCAAATACATCAGCAAACAGAGGTGAGCAAAACTTAGCCAAGTTGTAAGGAAACAACTATGATGGAAACCAAAATCTCCAATCCTTATTCCAAAATAAGTTAGTGTGCTCAGTACATCTTCTGTCCGTGTTCCATACTAATAAAGAATTGGCATGGCATGTGTTCAATCAACAGAACTTAAGCAGATTTTAAGCTTCATAAATGCAACATGTCCTGAAACAATGCCTCCCTTTTTTTTTCTATATGCACGATTATTTTCCGTAAGAAATCAACATGAGCCTTAGGCTGCCAAGAGTACTAAAAAAAAGTACTCCTATGAATATATCTGTAGTGATGATTCTGTGTACTTAATAAATCTTTGCACACACTGTTAAGCATGTCTTTAAATCTAGATGGTTAGATCTGATATAAATAGCATAGTTGGATGGTAAAAAGAAATCTACTCCAAGTGCGAAAAACAACAGTGAGTTTCTGTAACTGAGAGAGACCATAGAGAGCGCTTCATCATCATATTGGTTAAAATGTTTCAATGCAGTAATAACAGCCATCCTGAACCCTCGAACTGACGCAGGAGTTCCTGTGGCTGTGTCTGTGGCAGAATATTTTTGAAGCAGCAACTCCAATTGGCCATTTTCTATAAGGATGGAAAGAATGAAGCTCAAGGAATGAAAATTATTCACTCCAGTGATCAACCGAGCTAAACAAGAAAAATCCCCCTCTGAAACATATGAATCCACTCTATTAGCTGCAAATGTGACAAGAACATCCACTCCATCAAGACAAGACGAAGACATGTAAAAGTGGTGTGACAATATTAGGAGTTCAACCTGAAATGTCATTCCAAACGAAGAGTTTAGAGATAATAAAGAAACAGCAGAAATAAGTAAAGATAAAACCAAATTGAATCTAATATAACGGTAGCCTGTCTATCTTGCGAAATAATACATTTAAACAATTAACAGTCAATGCAGCAATTTATAGCAACTAGAAAACCAAAATTACTGAAACAAATACAGTACGAGGCTCAGAGAGAGAGAGAGAGAGAGAGAGAGAGAGAGAGTCTATTTGGTATTGAAAATGTGTCGTTTGATTAATGGACATGATTGCTCACTTCTCTCTGCATTAGCTCATTCAAGAAAGAACAGCTAATTAGCTACAGCTTGAACCAGCCAAACATATCTTTCAAGGATTGGGATAACTAGCACGTCAACACACAACTATCAAAGAACTAGCAAACACCTGGCTGATATTGGATCATTTAAAATAAATTAGCAAGTTTCAGATCGTCTACATTGTTTCTTCAAAAAAACACAATGAAATAAATATGCTCATCTGCAAGATTAATGGATATCTGTACAGCTTTAGTGTAAATAACCTATAACAAGCATGCCCTTTTCTTGCACAACCAGCAAACGGCAGAAGGCAACATTTCTGAAGCAATAACATATGCTTTAATTCAATCCATAATAATATAATTTAGATATTTTTTCCTGTATTGCTGACCATAACACATATTACGGTTGTAGCCTTCTGGGCAAAAGGCGGCATCTTATGATACTAATTACTTGATCAAATCAAATGAGCCAATATTCTACGACTACAGGCTAGTTCTTTTTAAACCAGTGTCAGCCACATAAATCAAGCAAATGGAAGAAATACTAACAAACGGCAAGGAAGCTAACAAATTGAAATCAAAATAAGGGAGCCACAATTTCGCACCTCACAGGCATGTGGTACTTCATGCCCTGTCATTACCAAACGCATTAAAGCGTGCCCAATTTCTTGTTCTGATGGACATAGTTTCGCCCACTTCAAGAAATCACTTGATCTCCACAATAGCGGAGCAGGACCTTCTTCTTTTTGGGAATCCAGATAACCCCCACGATGTGCAGCTAACAACCCCTACAAATTATTCAAAGAATGTCGGTCAAGACATAAGAAAACATTACATTTTTTCCTATGAGAAAGAAGGTGCATTAAAGGATGGTGCAGTGAACAGACCTTTAGAAAGGAATCAGCAAGAATTCTTGCTATGCTAGATGCAGGCATGATGTGCGTCTCCACCAGAAATTTAGCTTCATCAAAAGAATCCTGTGCTTTCAGGGAAAGCAATTGCAGAAGCTCAATTGGCTGTTTCTCAAATGCTTCAGAAAATGGGAGTCCCAATATTTTAGCAGTCTGGACAACTGCTACTATTCTCCTAATAAGAGCTCGTCCACGACCCTCGCCACATTTCATGGCTAGCCTCTCCATAGCCTGACATAAAATAACATTCTGATTTCTGGATTGCACCAGTTAACATTTGCTAACAAATGATAATATTAAATGAAAGAAGATCCCACATTCTGACCATTTACAAAAGCAGCAGCCATATGTATCATTAATAAAAAATGAAGTACTTTCTAATCCATATCATGAAAACGAATAATAAGGGACAGACATGTTTTCAGTATAAAATTGACCAGATCCTAGACCAAGCGATAGCTGTGTCACAGTTTTTAATTCCATGCCAAGATTATGACTTCACATTCACAAGGATTGTTTAGCTCAGCTTGCACAATGTCATAAACGAAATGTTGGACAACAAACTAGTTAAAACTAGAAACTGCCAGTAGCCAATTAACACTAACCAGACCATTATGTTTCCAAAATGCAATGAGAACTGCTTTGAGCTACCAAGCAACTTTGGTGTAGAAATTATACTTACATTTAATTTGAACACCAATTTACAACATGCATTCGAGCATTAGAGAAATAGTCCTACATGGCTGACAAGTGACATCTATCTGTATTTTCTGGATAAAAGGATAACTTATCCCTATCATGCTGTCAACAATTTGACATAATATTGTCAACTACAACCTCTTGAGTAGAGTCTATAGAAGAGAGAATGTGAAAGTTGGGTATGTAAGAGCCATTTGACCCTTTGTATTTTCTCATGGTAGGTCCAAAAAAAAAGAAAAATATGTGTTATTTCTTCACATGTATACGGTTGGATCAGTGTTTTCAGATACAAATGCTATAAACAATGTAACAATGTTTATATAATATGTCAAAAAAGTGTTCATTCTATCTCAGATAATTGCTATGCAACACACTATATATAAATTGAAGCTCCTCCCTTGAACCAGTAATCTGAATATAAAAAAAACATCTGAGCAAATTTTAACATGCTATACATCTATTTGTCCGCTAATCATTTTGTTGCCCACTATGACTATGCCCAAAAGTGGAAAATTGTGAGCAGACATTGTTACCACAGTTCCATTGTCCAAGCTGAATTATTATTGCAAATAATCGCTATGGACACTTGGTCTCACTATTGTATAACAGAAAAACTGCTCACAAAGATGAACACAAGAAAATAACTAGACCTGTGATGGATCAATCGTATTGCAGCTACTTGTTATCCCGAGTGACTGGAGTATTGAAAGTGCTTGCATGTCAAAGCATGATAAACTGATTTCTCCATTACTGCTGTTCTTGGCAACTCTTAAAGCAACATCAACAAGAACAAGTTCTTCAGGAACATATGATGGGGACAACTTCTGTTGGAGTTGCTTAGCAGCAGTTATTTGCCCAAATTCCAATAAAGAGAGCACAGCCTTCTCCATATCTATGGGCCTAACATTTTGCTCCCAACCAGATAAAGATGCTTCCATCTTCGCAAACTCCTCTTCAGACATCAACTTCCTTGTTTGTTCGCCAATCTTTGAAGTACGAGGAAAGTTAAAACCAAAATCATCAATACTACTTTCATCATTATCATTGACACCATGTCTAACTGGTGGATTTGTTTTTGCTCTTCGTTTTGCTCTTGTAGTATTTGTTGTTGTTGTTGCTTCACTGGTAGACTCAGAGAGTTGCAAATGTTGATGGTGTGATAAGTTATTGTCCTTTATGCCATTTCTTTCTGCAGCTTTCATGTGTGGCAAATTCATATTATTGTCTATTTTTGTGATGACATCAGCAGTCTTTTCTATAATGCTGATACTGTTTCCAGCAGCCAGATTCCGGGCAACTGCAGAAGGTGCAAATTCACCATCAGCATTAGACTGACTCTCTGACTCAACAGCCAGGAGCCAAACCCTAGTCTCGATTTCACGGAGAAGATGAAGAGGATATACCCTGCAAATAAGTGTATATATCTGTAATGGGATGATTAGACAGAGCACAAGATTAACCTTAATTTAAATTACAAGGGAGCTTACGGAGAGGATTTAGTAATAGTTCCACTTAGCCATTGTAAAGATAGCAGGAGTATTTCATGAAGCTCTCGTGCTGGTATCTCTTTTCCAATTGCTTCAGCATGCTTAAGGAAAAATAATCCAGCCTGCACATACAAATATACAATTGAATGGATCCAAGCACCACACAAAAAATATAGGGATAAATTTATCACATACACAATGTTTCTATGCACTTTACTAATCAAAGACAGTACTTGTAAAGGAGGCAAAGAAAATGACTCGAAGAGTGATTGACAGTGGCCCCACAGGGCTGCACGTTCATGTGGGATATCCCAGAGGAACTCCTTCCATTCGGTAACCATAGCTTCTGCCTGCATATGATGGGCAGCTGGATGTGAGCATGAAATACCAAGACCATACTTGAGAATGTGGGAAAAAAAACTATGTAGAAATTACAGGGTACAAACAAAACACCTGTGATTCTGTCACATGATCGAAAGTAGACTCCCAAGTTACATCATCACTCGACTCCAGTTGTCTTGCCCAAATGCGAGCTTGCTCCCATCGACCATCCTTTTCCAATGCTGCTAATAGAGAAGCATCATCCATGGAATCATCCCACTTGCACATATCACCATCTTTGCATGGGGAAGGTTCAGCCAAATTAATTTTCCAATAACTACGGCGGAAATAAGCTGATGAAGATCCACCATCAGCAAAATCAACTGCTGCAAGGAGCTCTAGTAAACATCTCTTCTCATAAATTGATGGACAGGTTGAGAGTACTGCATCTGCTGCTGTCACAGCTGTGACAACCACCCATCCTGTTATATCTGACGCTTCTTTCAAAGAGTTCAGTTGAGGATGAGAGGCTTCATCTTTCTTTTGAAATTGTGAGGCTTCATCTTTTATTCTCGTTGAAAATGATGCCAAATGGGCAGAAGCCTCGGATAGACGCATTTGACAAAATGCCTTTCAACAATAACACAAAAAAAATCCTCTTGTCAGTTGCACACACCATTAGTAAACTAAACAATCAGCTCATACTAACCTGAAGAGAACGGATGAAGGGAAGAAGGGAGCAGGAAGGCAGAAACATTTCAAAAGCTCTAAGCAATGGAAGAAACAGCTGTTGTTCGCAAAGCACCGCTACCATTTTTGATAAGGACGCAAGTCTCTCACCGATATCAACTGTAATTTTAATCTGTTCAGCGATGAGCTTTCCTCTTTCTGGCTGAGGATCAATAACAGGAGTACTGGAAGTTGCAGCAGAGTTTAGTCCACATGTATTGTCCAACGAGGAACCTAACATGAAGCTCCCTATAGAGGCTTCCAGGAACCGTCTTCGTTTTGGATTCTTCCTGTTGTAACGAAATTCAATATTCCTACTGATGCCTGGCAATTTATTCGTGGCCTCAACAGCTGATGCAACATTCTTTGCTATTTTCGAGGAAATATCATCCACCTTAATCAAGGATATCTCCCTAAAGACAAAGTAAATGCCAATGCAGCAAACTTACACAACAATGACAACAGTTAAGCTTGCAACACAATGTACAACAACAACAAAGCCTTTAGGGGTGTGTGTGTGTGTGTGTGAAGCCGAAACGGGACTCCATGGAGCTTGTGCTCCATACAATGATGCTATTGGATTCATTTAAGATTCGTGCACATAAAATAAATACTAGAAATAACAGGTATGAATGCAATAACTACGTAATTAATTGTTTTCGAAAATAACACTGTCATTTGCCTACCAAAGGTGTGACTGCAATAAATACACAATTAAATGCTTTTCAAAATGATGCGCACAGGATAGGAGCACGAGGTCCATGGAGTACCAAATATATATAAAGCCAGAGAACGAAAAGCTAGGTCATGGTTCAGGCACATGGATTGCTAATTCCCATGCATCACTATCTAAGGCTAAGTCTCTAGGTATGTTTCAATCTTTAAAGTATATCCTTATTGCCTCCTCCCACATCAGGTTAGGTCGGCCCCTACCTCTCCTTACATTATCACTACGTCTAAGGATTCCACTATGCACCAATGTTTCATGAGGCCTTCCTTGAATGTGTCCGAACCATCTCAGCTGATGCTGGACAAACTTCTCTTCAATTGGTGCCACCCCAACCCTATCACGTATAACTTCGTTACAAACTTGGTCCATTCTCCTATGGCCACAAATCCATCATAGCATATGCATCTCTACTACACTTAACTACTGGATATGACGTCTTTTGGTAGGCCAACGTTCTACACCATACATCATCACCAGCTTAATCGCTGGCCACAGAACCTACCTTTTAACTTCTGTGGCACTTTCTTATCGCAAAGGATGCCAGATGCCAATCGTCATTTTATCCACCCCACTTTGCAACACAATGTATGTATGAGAAATTCCTACAATATCAGTGTGTTACCGTGCAGCTGTAATCTCAAGCCAAACGCTTAAGCATGAGAGAGGAGTCACATCTGGAAAGCATGAAGCAATCATCGCCAACAAAGACCACTGCATTTGTTTTGCTTTACTCAGGAGTGCCTCCCCAGGGTTCTTCTGCTTTTCACAGACTGCAAGTATGCAGAAAAGTTCCATAGGGTTGTCATCATCAACAGCCAAGAAAGATGAATCACTACTAGAAGATTTCCTTCTAAATGACACCATGTTTTTCAGAACTGTTAGTATATGAGTCCTCAATCTTGAATCCCTTATCTCTTTGGCTGCCTGAACGCAACACCAGGAAGAATAAATGAGTATAGTGTTTTTCCCAACTACAAATTATTCAGAATGACTACAGTTTTATAATAATAAAAAATTACCACTTCGATAATAACTTCGATCGGAAAACCACCCAACTGAGCTTCTGTTAGAAAACCAACCTGCCAAATGCATGATCACGTCAGTGTGAGGGCTTAATAAACAACACAACCACCAAACCAAGGAAAAGTTTGTCAATACCCAATCATTGTCATTGGCCAATAGAGCAAGATACTTTGTACTTAATGGGAGATGGTGCAACAGACAGAATTCTGTAACCAAATTCCAATGTCGGCTGGCTTCGTTTTGCTGAGATCGGTAAAGAAATGTGTCACCAATACCACTTGAAAGCCAAAATCCACAAGTTTTACTGTCATCCAATGATGGCAAACTAGCTTTTTCTAGGTGCTGCAGAATAGTGATAAGAGACACTGATGGTTCCCCTTTGGGAGCCCTAGAGGTTTGCTTCTGCTCCAAAATATGAAGGTGATCAGACTGGACATAATCTTCTGCTAATGCTCGAGCAAGAGCAGGAGCAATGTCAGCTCCATGGGAGAGCACATGAACATCAGGGCTCCTTGGTGAAGCTAGCTCGCATTGCTTATTTTGCTCAGCTGACTTATAGTAGGAAGAGATGCGCTGAAGTGCAGCAATATCTAGACGAAGCATGTTTGCAGACAAACCACAGAGTTCCAGCAGAAACATGCAGGAAGCAACTAGAGTAGAGTCCTCAAAGTTTGTGATAGCTAGTGGAGCTACCTGATATTGGAAAAGCATGGAGAAGTGATAAGATATTGTAGCATCCAACAATCTAAAACATAAACTTACGTACAAAATTGGAAATTCATAGATCAACAAAACAACATGAAAATTATTCTCAGAGCTTATGTTGATCAGATGTTCCATGGTTCAGTACACTGGCAGTATCAGAAATCAGAAGTTGAACTGGTACTGAAAACTTGGCACAACATATCTAAGTTCCAGGCAAAGGTTTGATATATTTCCATCACATAAGTGGCCAACAGATACCATCTGTATGGAATATACCATATGACCAGTCCTTTTTATTCTCGTTATATAAGTCTGCAGTATTTATCCATCTTATAAAGGGCATATTAGTACTCAAATGAACAAAATTTTGAATGATAATGATGGGCTCATTTAATTTAAACTTAATAAAGTAAATCATTTCTTTGCAATACAAAAATCAGAATAAGACTAGCAGATTGAGTGGTTTCAGGGGAAAAACATCACGAACATGTACATACCGATAAAAGAATTGGCCGTTCAGTTTGACTTAATGGAGCCAGTATCAATTGAACGTCTGCTTGAACATTAGACTGAGCAGAGATCACTTGGCGTGCATTGACTGATTTTAACTGTGTAGCTCTCTTGCCAAGAAGATGTCTGAAAGCAGCTAGTGCTCGACCACGGTGCAAATGGTGCTCTACCCTCAAGTCTTTCTCCTGAGAGAGTATTAATAAGATTGCAACTTTTGAAAGGAAAACTATAATACTATAACAGAACACATCAAACTTATTTAGGGACAAGGCATCTACATTCATGGATGTATGAAGAGTTGATTTAAGAACAATGTTAGGGCGGAAGTATTCATGCTTATGCTTATCCGTCATAGGTGAGTAGTGGGCTTATGCTATATGGATAACCACCTTGAAGCCAACCCATTTGGAGGGGTCCATGGACTAGATTTAAGTTCAAGCACCCTCACACTGACCTTGTCATGATGTACGCATTCCTTGCATTCTTGGTTAGTGTCCCATAACACATTAGCATGGGTTCAACATAATAAGGAATAAACGTTCAAATTTTGAATAGAGAACAGTAACATGTGGCAACGTTCACGCAAGATACAAAAACAGTGAAAAGATGTAACATGTGGCAATGTTCACGCAAGATACAAAAACAGTGAAAAGATCCAAGATGGTACTAGCTATATCCATTCCGAGATGAGCATACCTCAAGAGAAGAATACAATTCTTCCTCAACACTTTTTTGGATTGATGCTTCTAATGACAAAGCGTTGGATTCACTATATCCAGTGGTATTGTATATATAATCAGCGAAACTGTGAGTAAATAATTCTTCGGATGACAGCGCATTTGGCAGCAGTTGCATCCCAAAAGGGCCCTGATCATAGATTGTGGTCAATAAAGAAAAAAAAATTATCCATGCCACAAAGGCACACTTGAATGATCAAGATGTGCATGCACATCATTAAATTTCAAAACAAAATTATATAAGTCAAGTTAGATTTGCATCTCAAATACTTTACTGGGATACTTCATGGTTAGCCAACAATTTAGCAACCTCACTAACATTCCTAATAGGTCAATACAATACAGTGGGATTGAGACTCTGTATACAAGTGGTTGATTATGGTCCATTATCCTTGGGAAATTTTGGTCATAAACTGCAATGTAAAAACAATAGTGGCATTTTCTTGGAAGAAAATAATTAAGAGTTCAAGTGCCTTCCACAATGAAAAAGAAATAGGCGAAAAAACATCGATTTTCTGATACATCAGAAATTCTTTAGAATATCATATATAAAATTGTTTTCTGAAAGAAATTTAGGTATATTTCTCAAACAAAACCTTACTATTTAACTTTAATATAGATGACAATAGGTCTATTCTAACAAGGTTACTAAGATGCCTGATAAAATTGCAGTTAAAATTTTCATTATAATAAATCCAACAATCCAGCTTCTACATTTATGTAATAAAACATAAGCTCAGCTAATGTCATATGGGTAGAAGAAATACAGTGCTGATCAATTAATAGTTTTAACACATAGCAAATACAAATCAAAATTCCAATTCAAAAATGTTAACTGCTGCTATCCAAAAAGAAAGAAAAAACCTGCTCAAATAGTTGAATCAATCTTCTAATAGACTTTGGGAACCAGCATGGGAGCATTTGCAGCAATGAAGTGTCCCCTCCAGCAGAGGAAAAAATGTTATAACGCCAGCGCAAGTACTCGGAAAGTGAAGATTTCCCAAACACTGAAAAAAATATATGATTTACTCTTTTGCTTAGCAAAGAAAATACCGATTAGCTAGCGCGTCAAAAAGAAAATACAGAGTATTCCCTCAAAAAAAAAGTAATAGTGAGTACTTAGCACATAGAAAATTAGAACATCAAAATCTAGAAAAGGGAATGAAATTGTATCTTGATTACCATTAGTTGAAGAATAGTTTAAACAGCCATACCCCTCTTGCCCAAAACAAGCGGAAAGAAGTGTCTTCCATAGTGTTGGAAATTGCTGGAGACAAGGACCCAGGTTCTCTAATGTGCATTGGGATGAAAATCCGCGATTTCTTTTCACACTTCCAGTACATATGGACTTCTGAATTGGTGGTGAAGCATACATTAAGGTAGCTAGTGCGGACATCTCCCCGATCCGTTCAGCCATATCATCAACAGTATACAAAATTTCATCTATCTCAATGGCAGTAAGATTACTATGGTTTACCATCTTGCATGAAAGATTCCAACGGGCATTAGAAAAGGATGCCTCGTACTCATAACCTTTGACCCTAGAAAAAAGTAACCATTGTGCCCAGTTGCAATCACCCTGGAAATTTTCACAACATGACAAGTTAACATCCAAGTCAGATGTCGTTTATTGAACATGTTAAGCATGACATCCATGATATATGGCATAATTTCAATTATCTCTTACCACTGGTCCACTACCAGACAGCTGGCCATAAAATAATTCAAACATCTTGTTCCTCAAAACCGATAAACAAGACAAGGCTCTAGCACATTAATAGCATGTCTACCACTGCAGTAGCCAATTTATATAGTTCTGGCCATGAAAGTGTTAAGAGACAGGGTAGCAAATTCCACACAGTTCCTATTCAATGAAAGGTAAAATTCTCTCGTAATGATTGGCCTTCTGTTAGACAGCACAAGGTTGAAAAGAAAATGGACAGTTAGACACTAGGCAGGGGGCAAGAATAGCCCAGGCAGCAACTATGCATACATTGCCAGCCCAGTGAACTGAGAGTTGAAAAGTTTAAACTTTCCAATATTTACCCACAAAATATTTAAAACAAAAGTATTAGTATGCAAGGATCACACAATAATTGATCCAGAGCTATCACTTGGCACAAAAATTCTCAGCCCCACACAAATACTAATCATGTAACAGCCAAGTTATATCCTAACAAGAAAAATCTAGTTTATTTGCGGCAACCACCTGGTTTTACCAACTTCACATTGATAGCAATCAAAATATTGCCAAAATAGATCGGTTTGAATTAGATTAGAACAAGAGAATATTACTGAATAACAAATATTATAAACTAAAATTGCACAAAAACTTACTGCGGCTTCTTTGAGCAATGGGATAGAGTCCTTTTCAAGAGCCAAATTACAATTGTCCAAATAGAGATCCAATAAGTACGGTAAGTCATGTTGCACACAAAAATGTATGAATAGTTTATGCAATGCGCCTTCAAAAGCCCAGTGACGTGCATCATCTTGCATCTCTGAAGCACATAATGTCGTAGGACATTCTTTCTTGGGACCATGCTTCGCTGTACTAATAAGTATTCCAGCACGAGCAAGCACAGGTATAATTTCAGTAGTACTTTGCCAGTATTCTTTCATAAAGAGGTGTTTCTTTGCCAACTCCTGTTGCATTAGCATTCTAATCCAAGATGTTGATTCATGACTATACGAGCATGTGAATACCTTGACATGTGGTATCTCGATACAAACAGGTTCTAGCTCCTCTGAGTCACATATGTACACTTTATAATCAGAGACCGTTACATCAGACGCGATCCTGTAGGCAGCCTGTGAATTGTCCGCATTCACTCTAAGAATCCCTTCTAGAAGCACACTTTCAGGAATCACGTCCAGGAGTTTGCAGACCTCTTCCACATCATTATGAGCAACAAAATATTCAAACCTTGATTCCCATGGAACATGGGTGTGCGTATGACAAGGCCGGTCCAGTATTATCTGATAGAACATGATAAAAACACAAATCCATAATTATATATAAATAATCCAAGCTCCAATTCAGAATTTACTGCAGTCAACTTGCTGATGCATTAAAACAGGATAAATGGCACACCTCACATTTCCAAGGAAGGGGAAAAACAACAATGCAGGAAAAAATAGTATTTGTGACAATGCACATGATTGTATTTGTTATATGTGAATAAATAGTTGTTCATTACTCAAATGAGCCTGCAATGAGTTGGAAATATGCAACAATCAGTAGCATAACAAACTCCTTATAGTGTCTTTTGATTTAATAATGATTGGTGAGAGCTAACAGAGCTAGAAAAACTCCATCGAACTTTTCTAAATTAGATATAGCACATGATTATTAGCAGAAATAATGAGCAATCACCCAATTAACAAGTGAAAAGAGCAGGTTGTGACTTACACGGTCCACAATTCTTTGATCCCAAGCATCAGACCATGCAGCAGCACAGGCCCAATAACCATCAGAAAGGTTGCTTCGAGAGTATTCCTTTAAATCAGTGTAGTCATTAACATTCACCCAAGAACCAAGCACAGCTCCATCAACATCACCACATTCAACAGTGAGGTGATCATGAATATGGAGAGTTAGTATTGGTCTTTCTTCTCCTGGTAGTGTAACAATTTTTGAAGCATCATGAATGACATTCACCCTATCAAGATATGTATCCCAGAAGCTGCAGCTTGGGTAGAACCGCTTTTTTGACCGGAAAGAAGGACAATCAGTTTGAAAGACAAACAGCATGCCAGCATTTTAAACATTAATAAGTTGAAATCATATATTAAAAACAGAATATTATGCAAGATCAGAATTTTGTCAGTAGTTAAAGCAGGGTGTACACACACCTCAATCAGTGCTATGATCTCCAGCATCTTCCACTCATCTGATCTCATGTATCCACGCTGCTTCATCTCCTCAGCAATTTGTAGCCTAAGTGACCTCCTGATGGTACCTTGCATAAGTTGTCTGAGGTTTGACTCTACGTCATCTCCTAGTTTCTCTAATGTTGCTACAGCCGATGCAGTTTCGCCCTGTTAATGACATGTGTTATACAACAGGAAATGATGGAGACATATAATTGTAAGGTAAGGTTAAAAATTACCTTCAACAACAGATCATAAACAATGGATCTACCTATTTCATGAACTTCAAAGAAAGCATCGTCTGAATCCTCATTGGAAAATGATTCCCTCTGGCGCAAAAGTTGTAGCTGCAGAACTGCTAAAGGTATTCGACCAGACTGTAGTGCTTCTCTGACTACAGTTTTCGAGTCAAAATTATTCATTTCCCATCGGTTCATCATATCCTTGATATTTCCTTGAGTAGTTGGTCTTCCAACTTGAGCAGACCCTTGATCAGTATTAATGTCAAGAAACTTAGAATTGCTAAGAGAGGGTTCTACAGGCGCCAAAGCTAACTGTCCGTTACTACCAGGAACCAAGTCAAACACAGTAGATGCCAACTCTTGCCTGTTATTACCAAAATCACCTGACGGACCTGATGAAACACCATCCACGACAACTATTGGGAGTGAAGAATCATTTTGTGACACTTCTGTGCCTATTTTCAATGAGTTTTTAATATCTCCCTGCTACAAAGCACAACATAAGCAAACAATGACCATTTTTAAAGATATAACTAATCAATAATCATTAAAGAATATAACAGCTATCATCATTTTACCGTACGAATAGAATTATGGTTCTTTTCAAAGATTCGGCTCTGGATACTTCTAATTACCGCCAACAGGGAAGCCATTTCATAAAGCTTTACTGAATTATCTGGCATGTCTGAATAATAAAGAGTAAATCTCACAAATAATATAATAACAAAGAAAATAGTAATGAAAATATATACCTTTATTTTGCTTAAGTAGTCCATAGTATTTGATCTTTCTTGTTGCAAAGTGGACAGCTAAAGCCATCAACCTGTTTTTTTCACACTGTAAAAGATTACAAATTACATGAAGCTAAAAGTTACAGGTATATGACATTGTAGGCAGGCTTCATAAACTCAAGAGGACTAACTAGGACAAAGAATATAAGTCATGTCTCCACGTGGCATTCCAAAATATATTCTACTACAGTAAGAAATTTTAACACACTAACATTATTGCACCCAAGGGTTAGAACATTAGCAATACCTAGACTTTGAATTTTCTTTTTCTATTCTGTTTCAAATTAAATATTGTTGCATATGCCTAGCGATTGAAGGGGGTACTATTCTTTTTTAGTCTATTCTCTTTCAAATGCAATGCTGTTGTATACGTCTTGCATTTGAGAGAGAGAGAAAGAGAGAGAAGGGGGGGTTAAGAGATTAGTTCATGTCTATCTAGGAGTTTGTGTCCTTGTACCCGATACATGCAGGCCATTGAACAATAAATCAACACACCTCATATGGACCCAGGGCCTTTGTTATGCACCTCGACACACACGACTACTGATGTATAAAAAAGCTCTGCTATATATAATGCACTGCCCATAATTGTACACAGTGTGCAGCACATTCAATTCCTCTCCTTGCAGAAAAAGCAGGTGAAGATAATGATAACTTATTAACTTCACATAAAAATCTTTTGTATTCTTTCTTAAAAGAACTAAATGCAATAAAAACTAGTGTAGTGTAAAAGTGAAGCTTAAGGTTTGATGTTTGTCTAAGCTGGGGAAGAGATCATATCATTATCAAGAGAGTATTCAGGGCCGACAAATCCTTCTGTTCTTAAATAAATTATTAAGCATTTTGTGCGTTTACAGCTCAAAAGATAAAAAAACAACATATTTCCAAGAATGAATTGTTTTTACAGAAGAATCCTAATTTATACAACATAATTGTGTAATGATGTTATCAGGTAAGAAAAAATACTTGGATGACACTGCAACTTCATTATCACTTCCTGTTTTACATAATAGCCGATATACAGATGCCAATAGCAGTTGCAAAACACCTTCTTCCGCAAGATTGACCTCCGCGAGCATATTTAATGATCTAGCAATTAACAGGTGTCAGATGTTCATCCATCCAAAAAGATCATATCAACACAAATTTTTTAAAAAAAACTTCCATGAAAGAAATTAGATGAGGAATGAGTTGAAAAGTACATGAAAACAAAATGAGACATGATCTGTACAGGAAATCCAGAAAAGAATATACAAACTGCATTGGGAGCAACTAAAAGGAGTAACAAGCAACCATTTATTTCCACGTTGTAAGTTGAAAATATTTCAAAGAAATTCTTATGAAGCATACCATTTCACAAATTAAAACTAATTCCTAAAATACATCATCTTTCATCGGTCTCCAAACAGGTAAGACCATCTCCAACACTACCTCTTCCATGTTCTGATGGCCAAATACACAGAAGGGACCAGCAACGCTATTCCAATAGCGTCCCTTGTGAGCCGAGCGGTGAAAAGGAAAGAATAAAAAATCTCTATCTGACTGGAACCTTTCTCCTCTCTCTTCCCCCACCCCATCGCGGCACAGCTCAATGACCGCTTACTCAATCACTTGCTAGGTACAAGGAAGTGGTTCGCAAGGCACATCCACCAAGATTAGGCCACCGCCTAGGATTACCACACCCAACTCCACTTGCATGTGGTCGCTGCTGCGTGTTGCCTCTGGATGCTGAGCCTCTTGTGGCTGCCGTCGCGTGTTGGCTTGGGTTGTCGTGACACCTATGGCCGCCATCATGCACTTGCTCTTGTTGTTGCGACCACCTTTCTCCTCCATCTCGGTTTGTCACCCTATCTTGGTTCCTCACATCGTTGATAGGGTTCCTCACATCGTTGATAGGATGCACATGACTGAATAGGATGGAACTAGGGATTTTGATCAAAATGGCTCATTTTTTACTTGGGAACATGCCCTATGCAATCAAGCTTATAGTGCAACCACAATACAATAGAACAATCAAAAGTTGTAAAAAATTCTGAAAAAAATTGTAGTTGTACTCATTGTTTACTCTACCAATGTACAAAGTTTCAAAGCAAAACTCATTTTATATCAAGAGTTATAAAAAAGAAAAAAACTGACAGCTTTGACAAGTTCAAAATTGATAGAA
Organism: Raddia guianensis; assembly: GCA_036346415.1. NCBI lineage: Eukaryota > Viridiplantae > Streptophyta > Magnoliopsida > Poales > Poaceae > Raddia > Raddia guianensis. The sequence continues at coordinate 37,065,522 of CM070534.1, forward strand.
TTTTATCTTTTTTGTAATTTTCAATATAGGATGAATTTGAACTTGAAATTTTATACAGAGCCAGAGTAAGTTGAAGAGTACATCTACAAATTTTTTCAGAATTTTTTACAACTTTTAATAGTTCGATTACACGGTGGTTGCACCGTGAGCTTGATTGCACAGAATATGTTCCCTTTTTACCTACATAATTACGTAAGGGTGCTTGGCGGTTAGGAAGAGAATATGGTGTTGGGAAGAGGAGGAAAAGTGGTGTAAAGAATGCTTTTAGGGTGCAGTTGGATGAATGCAAGGAATTTAGGAAGGGAATCTTGAAGGGAAAGAAATGAAGAGAATATGGTTGGAGATGGTCTAAAGCAATATAGAGTAATTAGTTCCATCGTTCATGTATAAATTCCTTTAACTATGGAGATAGTTTGTCTATGCTTGAATTATACTTAAATATCTCCTACATTTTCAACTCCAAACAATAGTAATGAACTCCTTCAATCATTGTTATCAAGTCGTCGACTAGTCGCCGACTAGTCAACGACTAGTCGTCCAGTCGGTCCGAAGCAAACGACTCATGTTGGCGACTCAACTTAGTGAGCAAGTCGGGCGACTTGCCATCGACTTGTCAACTAGAGTCGACTAGCCGTCGACTTGAGTCAACTAAGCGGGTGACTTGACTTATGACTTATGATTTATGAGTGTCTTTTGCTTCTTTATGTTTAATTATTATTCATGTGACTAAGTTTGGAACTAGCTAGTAGCTGTTGTTGCTTGTTTGTGATGTTTATGAAGGTTGTTTGTGAACATTAGCTACGCTTTATATATATCAAGATGTACACATACAGCCCTGTAAATGTTATATTTATTTATTGGCAAGTCGACGACTAGTCGACTGACAAGTCGACTAGTCGGTAAGTCGGTCCCTTCTCGACTCGACTTGACTTACCAACTTAATAACCTTGATACATACCATACCAGTATATCACCATGAGTGATGACGCAAACATTTCAAAATTTATATAAAATTAAGAATAAGAAATAAGAGTTTATAAGCGAAAGCAATAACAAATGACACAGATTAGTGCCGAGACATAAGAAAATACAAGATCTTACTGCTCTAGATCATCAATCTTTGTGTAATGCAGGGTCAACTGCATCCAACGTAGCCTAGAGAATTTTAGGTCCCATCCTATCAATGCAATGAACAAAATTAGAGCATGTGATGCTTCTTCATCAGCATATGTTGCACAGAATATCCGCAAAAAAAATGGACACTACAGTATATAAATATATCATTGAAGGAATACATATACATGCTAAAGGGAAAGAAGATTGAAAATTATTGGATCCAACTAAAATGCAATTCTAGGTGAAATATTAATCTCACAAACATTTGATGTTAAGCTAAAAATAAGAAGCAGATCCATAATTAAATGATGAGATAATTGCCATTTTCCTCCTTAAAGTTGTAGACAATCTCATTTAGCCCCTATACATGAAAATTACATTTTTGGCCCCCTTAAAGTTGTGGCCATTTGCACCGCTGCCCCAAAAATCTTTAGGTATGCCTTTAAAAGCAGTGAACACATTAGGATGATAGACAACATGCAAAACGAAAGACAGTGAACTGAATGAAGACACACCATTTTCCCAGCAGAGCCTGTCTGCTAATGCAGGCCCTTCATACAGCAATGTTCTGTCCAAAACTTCTATTTGCCAGGCCTTCCACCTTGTTTCAGTTCTGGCTACTGCTAATAAATCTAAAGAATCGCAAGCACTACCTCCAGAAAAACCAGGCTGCCAAAATTTGGTGGCATTGCTGCGAGATGAAAAAGATGAAACAGAAACTGTTGGAAGAACCACAGAAAGGCTATCCTGCGCAATCAGATACAAATATCCCTGAAAGGAGCAAACAACGGATTCTCCAACAAAAGTGAAATCCTTCTGGCTTGAGAGCCTTTTGTTCAGAGAACCAGATCCAATATCCCTGTCATCTTGGGAATATGAATCCATAAACAACTTCGTGTGAACAATTTTAACATGCCTATTTCCAGCTGCATTACAACTCTTGAAGATCATCGTTAATCCAAGTGGTGAGAGGCTCATTACATAGTCCTGTAATCTGCAGGGAGGAAGGATTACTCTGCGCAAGGGATTTGAAGTTGCCATTGCGTTGGGATACACTAGCCCATCTTTTATCTGTGCTGTAGTACCAAAACCACTTGGCCAGCTATTCATTTGATTTTCATAACATCTATGATATTTTCTTTTCCTAGGTCTAACAATACCAGCATCGCTTCTCTCTGAAAATTCAAAGAGCAACTTGGCTGGATTAAGTGATTCTCGTTGGATAAACTGATGACCACAAAATGCAAGACTTCCGATTTCACAACCAGCAACGTCCCAGGCAGAAAAACTATCACCATAAGAATCCATGGAAGGCCAATCAAAGTTTTTATGCACATTGGCTTTGAAATTTAGGATGTCATCAGCATGGCACACATAGACTATCCCAACCTCATCTACAGCAGCAATGAGAAGAGAATATGGTGCCAAAACCAGCCTCTTAAACATTCTAATGCCGAGATTCCTAAAACAGGTGTTTTCTCCATCTAAATTTGTTACAGTGGGCATGGTGCTCCCCAGAGGCATCTCCAGATCTGTTCTGCACCGTTGAAGAACACTAAACGAGGTGATAGGGTTGCCAGTTTTTGCATTCCAAATGGCAACAAAACCTGTTGCATTAAGGCAGGCAAGAAACATATCTGACAATTGGAAATCAACCCATTGTGAACTAGGCCCTCCACAATCATATACATTCTTAAGGTCAGACACAAAATTCCATTGTATACCCCAATAGTTTAGTTCCAGAACAGCCACCAAAATATCCTTCATGCTGCACTGATGGACCTCACAATTTACTGATTTGTTAGGAGCTAACACTAAGCCAATCAAATAGCCTGAAGAACTGGGTAAAACTTTTAAACATTCCCAATGGCAGCAGCATGATGCCTCAGCTACAGATACATGACTAATAAAATCTTGCAGACATTCATTATCAGTTTCCATCCTAGTCTTTACAGGATAGTTACTACACCAAAACTTCAAAAAGGATAGAGTAGTGTCATGTATGCTGAACGATACCACCTCTGCTGAGTGTGGTATTGAAGATTTCAGAGGAAATCTGGCTTGGTATTTTCCATTAGAAACAGATGCGCTGATTGTAGTATGAAAGGAACGAAAGCAGTTCTTTGGACCTGCCTCACCATCCTCCAACACTGAATACTCAGGAAGACACCACTCTTTCCACCCCCCATGCACCTCTTCAGTATCAAATGTGGAATTAACTGTTACTGTGCTTTTGTAAGGATGATGAAATGCATGGACTGTGATTGAATCATCACTAGATACAATGAGAAATTCATTAAAAGCTGAATCCTCAAGCTGACAAGATGCATCAGAGCAGTGCCCCCATGCTAAAGACTTTACTCTAGGAATAGAATAGAAGCACTCAAAGCCTGCGAGACCACAGGTATCTGAGAGAGCAATAGGTGATTCAACCTGAGATGGATTGACATCTGCTGTTGACAAGACAAGATCTCCTGGATTGTGAACCCATAATCAGCAAACAAAATAAAAAATACAGAAGTAAAACAATGAAGGGTTCCAGCAAGGTAACAGAAAATAATGGAAAGAAATAAAGCTTCACCCTGGTCTGAGAGTAGTCCAAATAGACGCCTTGTAGGAGATATGAAAGCTTCTTGAAATCGTGATAGTTCAAGCTGGGGTTGTGATTTTCTCCATCTATATAACTGTAGTACCGCAGGCCCATCATCTACCTCACAGAACATGGGCATTGTTATTATGCGCCAGTTCACCTGCTAATTGTTGGCAGCAAGCAACATTTCTTGCAAAACCAAAAAAAAAAAGACTTAGCTGACAGAATTTAGAAAGGAAGGTAGCACAGGAAATAGTATAGCTTACTATTGCACCACCACTACTCGCAGCACAGAAAATGATACAGACCATACTGCATATTTTTAGTTAATCACCAACTAAACAAACAGCCCTGAACATTGAGATTTAGCAAGAATCCTGTCAGAGCTAATTTTTTTCCAACAAACATTGCAAACAAAATACATAATTGCAATAAAAAAAGGTCCATGGTTGCGACTACGAACAGTACCTACGACAAATAGATAATAGGCTTTACGTCTGAGGGCTGAGGGAGACAATCAGATGTAGCTACAAGACTAGAATGAGCCCTAAAAGAATGCAATAAGGTTAAAGGCATCCAAAGTGGCAACTCAGATGATCAGACAAGTGTAGAGCAGCCCCAAGATCAAGCAAAACCCCCCAAAGCAATGGAATCAAGACCTTCGTTACTATGTATCCTCTATAAGGTTACATCGGATAATCACCAAGCCACCGGGACCAGGAGCTGCGTCCGCCTCCGTCTTAATCAACCTAGAACCAGCCCTCCCAACTCGCCCCACGATTTCACACCACATCCATCGCGGCGCGCAGGAACTGGGCGCCAAACGAGCTCAATTCGACAGTAGAACCGCGACGGCATGAGCCCTCGGATCCATCCCAGCCAAAACCCCACCCCAAGTAAACCGCCCCTATCGCACGCAACACGAGCAGGGAGCGCGCGCTCCGTATCCCAATGAGAGGAGGCGGCGAGGGATCACCTCGGAATCCTGGGGGCGCTCCACGGCGACGCGGCGGCGGCGGCGGCGGCGGTGGCGGTGGCGGTGGCCGCGAGCGCACGGCGAGGCCCAGTCTCCTCTCGCTGTCTCCGTGCGGCGGTTGTCCTCTTCGCTTCGCGTTCATTCGTGGGAGAACGATCGGATGCCGATGCACGTGCCGTCACCTGAGGTGGCGGTGGGCCTTGGGCTGCCGTCTTTGCATGGTGCTTTTGGGCTTAACTGGATTTGACGTCAAGGCTAGATTGGTGACTTGGGCCTTGCTACGAAAACATGTGGTCGAACCCAACAATAAATCCGCTGGAGAGTGTGCTAATCGATGGGGGAATTGAATTGAATAAGGGCATAAATCCGCAAGACTGTGCTAATCAACTGGGATTGAATGGAATGAGGGCCTGTTCTCCCTGATATTTTCTATTTGACTTATCTCCTAATATTCTAATTCTATGAGCTACGTAGGTGGTCTTAAGAGTCGGATCCCCTTTGTTTGACTTGCTTTAAAAAGCATTTAAACATGACGGTAATGCATGGGAATTGGGAGGAATGGACACCTTGCTCCTCGGATCTGTGTGCGTAGGAGTTAGGTCGTTGCGCTGTCATGTATTAGAAGAAGATGGAAGAATAAATTACTCTGTCTCCAATGAAGCATTCAGGTTACCATTTCTGCATTATGATGATGTTTTAGGGGCAATTTTGATAATCATCTTCTTCCTCAAATCCAGCCATATCCTTCAAATTTCATCCATATTCTGTTGGGAATTGAATTACACATGATAATGTCATCTGACCTCACCTTGTGGGCCCAAAGTAATCCCTCAGGCTCAGATATGGGGGACTCGCATTTTTGGCAAAATCTTTCGTCTTCCTTTTCAGCTACGCTCGCTCGAGAATTTCCACCGGCACAAATTATTTTATGGGCCAAAGATTCTTTCTCAATCATCTCACCAGAGGTGATTGGGTTATCGCTTAACTTGACCTAAGCTATCTATTGCCCGAGCCCAGGAGTCCCTAGCTAATTCTAAAATACTGTCCATCGTGAGCACCAGCCCGATTGGTTCTCACGGGTTATGAATATGACAAGAGTTGTGCATCAGTTGCATGATACCGCTTGATTCGTTTATATCTTTAAATTTCTATGCGGGGCTTTGCTATCTATAGGAACAACATGCTACCCAATGCAACATTACGTCGATATGGAAGACTCGAGACACCTTGGAGATCAAATTTTGCTCGCATTCGGCTTGGACTATATCGACGTGTTCTTCTCTAGCTCGGGTATAAGAGAAAGAGATGGAAGAGGAGGTAGATAAATGGAGCCATGAGGAGAGATGAGAAATAGACAGGGATGAGAAAAATAGATCGAGAAAGAGAAAGATGGAAAGAGTGCACGCGGGAGAGGAGAGCAGCATCGCCGGTGACGAGCGGCGAGCAATGCCAGAGTTCCTATGAGAGATACTAGAGAGAGACAAGAGAAGTGAGAAAAAGTTACTGCCAATTTTTTATTCGTTTCTCACGTGGGATATAGGGACTCGGGAGCGACAGGAGGGCGTCTGACGCCTAAGCTCTACATTGGATGTGCGGAAGCAGTAATTCTGAAAACTAAAACGCTTTGGACTTATTGATGTTTTTTTTAAAAAAATGAAACCCCTAATATAAGCTCATAGGAAAAACTAGTAGAAACTAAATAGAGGTGCCTTCTTGGAACTGCTTCTACACACCTAGAAAATTTGATTTCCACCAAATAAATTGGAGCACATCACAATCAAGTTAGAAACAACTTTGACAATCAACTTAATCCCAATTTAAAATTTATGGTTTCTCTAAGCAGCATCTAGACATTGAGTGGTGACCCACTCGCTTGGCTTAAGTCTAACATGTGACTAGATGGTGTTCCTAGACAGCGACTAGACGGTGCATGGTGCTATGGGTCTAGGGCATCTAAATGATGGTCAGGTGGTTTTAAACGATGGTTAACAATTGTGACAAGATTATATAAAAGATTATTTTTAAAAAATATTCTATAACATCTTTTAATATAGTGTATAGATGCATTTCTACGTTATATATCAATAGATATGTTTGAATAGTCACACAATATTATACTTGTCACTGTGCAAATCAGTTTAGTCGCCTAGGCAGTGTCTAGCATTCTACCTGGTGCATCGGATAACCACAATAGAGATCTACAACCAGTATCAGGAAGTCCTGCCGAGCCTTATTCTGAACTTGAATGAGCAAGATTGAAACTCACGGAAATAACCCTAGAACTAAAGCGTCAAATCATTTGATTTATCAGACTTTGAGCTAGCCGCCATTTACATTTTTTTTATCTAATTCGAAATGCATGCATAACACTTTGAAAACTATGCTTTGATTCAAAATATATGGTAACGCCGAAATTATCCAGTTATCTCAAAGTAAATTGTACCCAATTTGAATAGTAGTTGACTATGTCGATCATCGTAACAACATCAGCGTTGCTCCTGTACATATATGAAAAACTTATTGTGTGTGATAATCTTGAAGTAAAACCGTTTAAAGATTGCAACCGCAGTACATATATGAGAAACTGATCGGTCAATAATTACCATGTTTCGATCCCCAGAAAGATTAAATTCCCTGCTAGGGCTGTCGGTTAATCAATCTGAGCCGTCATCAACGCGACATGCATGCCGATGCATGGAATCGATCAGATCATCAGATTCAGATGCATGATGCGTGCATGCATGGTTAATTGGCATGCATCATTGGCGAAATCTGCGCGAGCATCATAACTTCACGTGAATGCCGCATCAGCAGCCGTGCAAATGTAATCAACATCATCGCAAATGAATCCGTGTTTGCAGGCAACCACAAAGCTGAGCATACATGCATGCAGCAGTAGCTAATTAATCGCTGGCTCATTGATGCTTTTCATTATTCGGGGCACTAATGCGAACACATGAATGTGTGGAAATGTATTTCAGGGTTACCGTTCAGCTCATCGAACTCATTTTTTTAAAAAAAAAAGAAGATTCAACTTTACTCGTTAAAGTCAGCATAATTTTATTATTGTACTAGTAAATAATTAGCAATTCCATATATTTGAAAAAAAGGGTTCAGTTTTGGATTTAGCCCTCGTTCTTTTCTATACCTAAGTTGAAATTTAAAATTCAACACTGAAATTTGTTATTTTTTACAGCCCGACGATATAGTACTTTGTGATTATTTTATGGGACTATAACAAATTGTTATTCAGAGTTTTTTTAAAAAAAATCAATAATTTTTTAGACTCTATGAGCTCTCTCGAATGATAACTTTTTAAATTAAAATTATAGAGACCTCTCTTGAGTGGTCATAACTTTTTAGATTAAAATTTCAGCTGAAAAAACAAAGCCAATTGCCCGCCCTTTTTCCTTAAATCCAAAACCATGCAAACATCAATGAGCTTTCTTATGAGTTTCTCAAACATATATAATAGCAAATCCACGTGGCAGTTGGGTTGTTGGCCGGTGTAATAAGACACATAGGCTGCACATATAAATTGTCATGTCAACGAAAATTATCACGGATTCTCATATATATATATGGGCTTGCATGTCAATCAAAAGATCCATTTTTACTACTACCCTCAGCGAAATTCAATGAAAACTGCCATTTAACCGCTCAAAGGACCATTTGTGTCCGATGTTATATAAGTTATGAGAGCATCCCCAGCAGGGTCTTTAAATTTCCCTCTATCGCTACAAGAATCGCCATAAAGAATCGCTCTATACGGTAAATTCCTCTCACATGCACCAAATTCCCTCCTGCTGCATTTGAAAAATTTTGAAATAAAGGTGCATTTGGGGGGTGAGATGGGGATGCTCTGAGAGTGGGTTTACTGGTTTTGGTTTTTAGAGACAAAAACAGAAGAGAGCAGACTTCACAAACCAATAGATGGCCTTTTCCATTTGAGAAACAAAGCATCAACGTTAACGTGCATAAATTAATTATTAGACATCCAATGGCGCATATTTGAATAACAAATTATTTTCTATGGCAAATTAATTTAATAGTCCCACGTGACAAACATTACATGTCGACTAAGATACACGCAGGCCAAAAGTTTTATACTTAAATATGAATATATTCTAAAACTTTAAGATTGAGAACAATGAAGATAATACACATAGATTTTTTTATGAAATAATTCCATAACGGATTTTCTAAGGACCAGTTGATTTTCATACATCAAAAACTCTCAGTCGACTCCACGCGCGACGTCTTCTTCCTTCCTCCTTTCTGTGCATCTCCGTCTTCTTCCCCTCCGACGAGTTCCTCCGCTGCCACAGCCATTGAGGGCTTGGGTTAGGGTTAGGATTCGGGGGCTTCATGTCTCCAGGCCTTAGAGGGGCCGGTGAGAGGCGGAGGTCCGGCGATAGGTGGGGATGGGTGAGGGGGCGGCGGGATGCCGGTAGAGGCTGGAGCTGCGGGAGGGGTTGAAGGCGGTCAAGCGAAGGCACGGGGTAGGATAGGCTGGGCGGGGAAGAGCGGCAGCAGTGGATCGAGGGTGGGGCGGTGAGGCGGCGGTGCTCCGCTGTCGGCCGTGGGCGGTGGAGGAAGAAGGGGATTGGTGATCCGACTAAGCCACGTCACGCGCGATCGTGAGAGAGAGAGAGAGAACATGGATAAGGGTGAGTGCGGATTGATTTGGGGCCGTTGGATCTCAATCCAGTGGTCCAAAACGACTGAAAGTTAGCAAAATTTCAAACAACCGATAATTAACTAGCCAGTCCCATTCCATAGTATTGTACGTTTCGTTCTGGTGGTCAATATTGTTTGTGTTTAAGAGAACTGTACGTATCCATATCGTGTACCACAATTGACCATCGGGATAACATATTTAATATTTAATTAACATGGGTTGGATCATATATATACATGCCATGCATGCATGTACATACGTACATACACACACATGCATGCATTCGATCAGCATGCGTGCATCAATTATTCACCGAACATATGGGCCGGTGATCATGATGATCGAGCAGCGGATGGAGTGGCAATCGCCAAAGGGAGGGAGCTGCAAGGCCCATGCACATGAGCATGACCATGATGGCTCCATCTCGCGAGCACCGTGAAAAGGCGCTCGCTCGTGTCCTCTGAGATGGAGACGACTGATCGAGTGCTTCATCAGTGTGCATTGTAGCTGCCTAGCCCGCACATGCACATGCACATGCCTCCCCCCCCCTCTCTCTCTCTCTCTCTACATTGCATTGTCTCTCTCTCTCTACATTGCATTGTCTCTCCCTGCATGCTGCATATACATTGCATTGTCTCTCTCTACATTGCATTCTCTCTCTCTCTCTACATTGCATTCTCTCTCTGATGCTGCTTACATATTGCACCCTCTCTCTGCTGCTCATTGCATCGCACACGCACACTATAGATCTCTATGCATTATTGAGTACTCATCCACACGCCCTAGCTAGCGATGTGCTGTGATCATACGCTCGATCGATGCGTCTCTCCAAATCACGGAGACATGCATGTATGCATGCGACCTTTCTCTGTAACATTGATATACTTCTATATACAGGCAGACATGCAAGCACTGTGTGCATTCCGGTTGCTTAATTTGGTGAGCACAGAGAGTGCGTCGTTTAGCATGGCGAGAATCTGCGGATGTTATTACGGTCTTTGAGATCATGAGACGATTAATTAGTTCATGCAGTCAACAGTTAAATGGGTGAAGCTTAATGTAACATCTTACATTGTTTTTCTTTGTTTTCTCCTGCTTCAATGAAATAGGTCGGCAGTATTCTTGCCCCTCTTTCAAGAAAACATCGCAGTGTATCGATATATAAAGCACACAACTACGATTAAAACAACGGAAATAATCATGGGTATTCAATTGGCAGGTGCGGGGAACACTGCCTTTACATTACTTGGAGGTCGTCTTTAGTCAATTTGGGCGTATATATCTTCTATGTATAGACTAGGATTTCAATTCTATTATCTAGAAAAATTGAAGGCACTGCTAAGAAAAATTGCTTAGAGGCAGAGATTTAGGTCCTCTTTTGTTGGGTTTAGTCCCACATCGGATATTAATGATGGGAAAGCACAACTTTAAAGGTGGAGACAACCCTCTCCCAGCAGGTTAGTCTTTTTTGCTAAGTTGGGCCAGGACTTTGGTGTGTGCTTCCAGTTGGGCCCATAGATATGGGGACCTGGGCCCGAGACCAAGTGTTGGTCTCAGCCTCTCAGGGGGAGCCGGATCGTTTTGGGCCATGAAATGGGCCGGATGATAGCGGGCTCTGACAAGTGGTATTAGAGCGAGGTTGGCGAGTTTGGCCATGCAGAAGATCTAGGGGGAGACACGAGGTTTATGTATACACAGGAGCCCGACATTATTCGTTCCATCTCATGACCCACAGCGATCTGGCTCCCCCAAGACCAATACTTGGTCTTGGGCACAGGTCCCCACATCTAATGGGCAACTAAAAGCACAACCCAGGTCCTGGGCCTGGCCCAACTCAACCCAAAAGACTAGCCTGGCGGGAGAGAGCCATCTCATGGGCCACAGCGATCCGGCTCCCCCAAGACCAACATCTAGTCTCGGGCCCAGGTCCTCACTTCTAATGGCCCAACAGGAAGCACAACACATGTCCTGGCTCAACTCAACTCAAAAGACTAGTGTGGTGGGAGAGGGGTGCCTCCACCTTTTTAAGTTGTGCTCACCCATCACCAATGTCCGATGTGGGAATAAACCCAACATCTTTGATTTACAATTTGGTTTGGTTTGGTTTGTTGAGCCAAAAGTTGTCATTTTCATATAGCTACTATAACATTTAGTGATTTATTTAGGCTTTGTGAGATTCTTCTCGGAGATCTTAAAAATATTTTTTATATGTTTTTTAACCTTTCAGTGCCTTTGTTTAAAGGTTCTTAATTTTTGGCTCAACAAAACAAAACAAAACCAAACTTATGAATCAAAGAGGATACTTTACATGGTTGGAGGTTGTCTACTAGCCTCCAAGGAATCTATCTTCTCTCGGGAAAAGCACCCTTACAGGCTCTATCTTGTTGAGATTGATCTCAGAGTTGAATATCTACACGATCTCCAATTAAGCTTATCTCTAATGAATAGGTGTCCTGATCAGGACGCACCTAATTTTAATTTGTTTCTGTCTCATGTTGCACAACGCTATAAAAGGACGGGAGCGTTAACGGCATGATGAACAACCAATCAACTCACGTCTAATGCTGAACCCTAATCCAAACACAACCCGATCTCATAGTGAAGTGAAGTGTTGCCTGTACATAATAGGAAGACTGCCGTCACCATTGTGTTGTTGCTCTAGGTCATTGATGAGGACATCACTGTCTTTGTACGTCTTCCGATATCATCTACGTTGTCTACACCGACCCTAACGGCATATTCATTTCAAGGTTGATGCTAATGATTTTGTTGTTCTCTATTATGGTGATTAGGCAATTTGATAATGTTAAACCTATGTTCTAACTTATCTAGGACAGACAAATTTTTTGGTTTGTTCTATTTTTTCGGTATACATATACACACACGGTTGTATAATCAGTGAAATGCTGCATGCCTAAGTATCCGAAATTCAGAATGCTATCCATTGTAATTAATAATTTGATTGTATCAGAATATCATAGCGAACTATCGATCACAGTTGATCGTATATTCTTCATATCCACCTATTCCATGATCAATATCAGATGTGTCCAAGAGACAAAGAATAATGTTTGGCTTTTCAAAAGAGATCGAGCCTTTTACATCTAGTCGGGCGCCTTTGCCATCGATCTCTAAAAGCTAAGGAGCAGCAGGGATGGATGCAAGAGAGCTTTTTCTGGATACGAAAAGCTTTTGTGAATTATTTGGGATCGCCAAGAACAAGGTAGATTTTTCTTGGGTTCAAAGGTTGCAATCGATGATCGATGGGGCAGGTACGCTGAAACAGATTTGACCTGTCTATCTATTTCGGATACGGGTGTCGTTCCTGCGCTGGCTAGCTGCTGCCTCCCTCTGGTTCACTCTTTCGAAACAACAAAGCAGAAATGGGCTGACATGTGGGCCTCGATAAATAGCTTGCAAAACTATGGTGCTCTTTGACCGGGTTGAAAGTTGAAACGTCTGGAGAGCATTGTAAGCCGAAAATTTATAGGTTGTTTGGTTGTCTGCATTCAAGGAGTTTTGCATCTAAAGATACAAAACTAGGGTATTTAGTTGCCTTCTCACCTATCTGAATCAGGCTCTTTAGATGCAATTACCCCCTCCGGGCCAGGCTCTGGAGATACGACCAAATTGGGCGTTTCCCCAGAGCCAGGCCCCGTGGATGTAGGAACAAACTCGTGCGTGACACATTTGATTCATTTATTTGCTATATCTTTTGATTAATATTTTCGATTACGGAACCGATTTCAAAAATGGGTTATTGGTATTTTTTTGAACAAAACGAGACCACACGTGCCATATAAATTTTAAAAGTTTAAAATTTTCATTTTTGAATGTATTTATTTATGAGACTTTCTTTTGAATTTTTTATTTTCGTAATTGATTTTTTAGAATTTATTTTTTAATATATTTCATCTCTCTTTTGAATTTCTCAATGCCATTATCTCCTTAGTGCAGTCAACCAAATAACATCTCTCACAGCCTGTACAATCTCATACACCTAACCAAACAATAACAATTTGCATCATCTCAGTCTGGCTCCAACCAGCCTGACTCGGCTCATACAGCCTGGTTCAATTGAGAAAGCAACCAAACAGCCTATTAAGAACCGTCGAAAAAAGGTTCTCGAAAATATAGGAATGACTCTTTTAGACATGGGTGCCTGGTCGCAGCTGACTTGCATGCCTCATGTCTCCTTGGATATAATCAATGTATATGTTGACATGGGCATGAATAACTTTCTGTTGAAATAATTTATCTGAAAACTAAAATAAAAATACAACCTTTCAAAATTAGGAAAAAGTGACAATTTCGTATCCGAACTTTCAGCGAAATACCAAATTGGTCTCTAAGGTGCAAAACCAAGTTGGATACGTCCTATGCTATTCACAAAAAGCCCTATTTTATTCCCTTAACTAGTCATACCAGGTCTCGGTCGAAGGCGGCGACGTGCGGAAATGCGTACACGAGAGGTTAGGGTAGGCGAGGTCGACAAGGCAACGAGGAGGCGGCGACACGTGGAGAAGCAACGTTGATGAGGGAGAAGGAGGGAGAGTGACGGCGCCGCTGAGGGAGAAGGGGGAAGGAGAGGTGGCATCGACGGGGTGGGATCGAGGGGAAGGGAGATGATACGGAGAGAGAGGGGGAGATCTGAACCATGCATTGGATTGAGATTGAACGACCAAGAAAATCAATAGAGTAAAATGAGTCTCGGTTGACTGATAGCTAGTTGGCCAAACTCATCTTGAAAGTACTTTCATAATATCATTTTTTTGTGAATTGCATAAATTACAATAGTAATTAGTGGTCAAAGTTGTATTTCGAAGACTGTATCAATATCTAAATCATTAAGTTTTTTTTGACAAGAAGGGAGTAAAAAATAAATAATATAAGCCTATGGATGAACGGCTGTTTGAAGCCATTGCACGAAAATGAATGATCTTTAGCATTGTGTCACGAGTCACAACACCTTGGCTGGTAGTGTGATGGGACGGAGAGTGGTCTTTGCGATAAGCTGGCGGAAGGAAATTTTGTGGCATAGGGTGCCGGAAAAAAAATTTTGTGGCATAGGGTGCCACACAAGGAACTATGGCACCCTTTTTCTCTCTATCTCTCTCCTCCTCTCTCTCTACATAGGGTGCCACGGTGGCACCTGGAGAGAGATAGAGAGAGGGAAGAGAGAGGAGATAGAGAGAGAGAAAGGGAGGAGATAGAGAGAGGAGGAGAGAGATAAGAGAAAAAGAGATGCCACAGTCCCTTGTGTGGCGCCCTATGCCACGAAATTTTTTCCTAAGCTGGCTAGTGCACACTGTTTCTAGGTTCAGACATGTCACTCTTTAACTCCTCACCACAGCTGAGCTGATACTACCACAAACGCCAGCTTTCACCAAATTCCTCTGTCCTTCCCCTCCTCCCAGCAAACGAACGATCCCCACACACCAGCAAATCACACCACCCCACACACAGCACAACACAACAGAAGAGAACACCCTTAAAGCAAAGCAAGATAGGGAAAGAGAAAGGGAAGGAGAACGAGAAAGAGAAAGAGAAAAAGAGAGTCTTTGAAGCGCTAGAGAGAGAGTGAGGAGAGATGTTCCCATCACCAGGGAGGGCTGTGATGGCGCTGGGCCAGGCCTGCGCCGGCGCCGGCGCCGGCGGCGCCATGACGGCCGGCTCCTCGTCCTCCGCCGCCACCACGCCGCCGACGACCATGACCTTCGGCTTCCACCCCTCTCCTCCCCACGCGAGCGCGCTCTCCCACCATGCCCAGCTCCTAGGTTACACCCCCTTGGTGATAGACCACCCAACCACCACCACCACCACCACCTCCTCCCCCTCCTCCACCATCCCTCCTCCCACCCTCCACCACCTCCATGCACCATGGTGAGATCGAGAAGAAAGAAGAGCCCCTCTCTCTCTCCCTCTCTTACTCATATATGCTGATGTTAATTTTCTCTCTCTATGTGTACATGTGCTAGGTCCTGTAGTGAAGAAGGTGATCAAGAGAGGCAGAGGGGGAAGGGGGCCGTGGCGGGGGTGGGGGTGGGAGCGGCGCGGGCGCCGGCTGGGGTCAACAGCGCGGCGGTGGGAGGAATCGGCGGCGGCGGCGTGATGCATGGGTCGGCGGCGGCGGCGGCGGGGCTGGGGGTTGGGGCGGTGAGGATGAAGAAGGCGGCGGGGGGAGGCGGCTGCGGCGGAGGCGGAGGCGGGAAGGCGCGGCGGAAGGTGCGGGAGCCGAGGTTCTGCTTCAAGACGATGAGCGACGTGGACGTGCTCGACGACGGCTACAAGTGGCGCAAGTACGGCCAGAAGGTCGTCAAGAACACGCAGCACCCAAGGTACATACTCCTATATACATAGCTACTCGATCCATTAATATATATCTCCCTTCCATATATGCCTATGCATCTGCAATTCTGCGTGTGTGCATGCATGTATGTATGTATATGTATCTGTGTGCATGCGATTGCTAGATTCTTTTACCACTAGGAATTGTTTGTCCTATGAATGGAGTGGACTGTTAAATATGATACCCTTAGGTTTTTGAGTTATGAGGATGTTTTAATTTGTGAGGAACTAACGATCGATTTCATCAGCAGCTAAGTTGTGTCCATTGCAAGGATTGGTTGATTAACTAACCCCTAAGTTAGGGTTACTAATTAAAGAAAGTTCTTACTGACATGTATTTTGATGAATTAGTTTTCTAGGTAGATAGGTTTAATTTCTTGTTGACTTCTTTTTTTAAAAAAATAAAATGTATATGGAGAAGAGAACATATTTATAGTTTTTTTCAGAGAGAGAGAGAGAGAAGGGGGAGAGAGAGATTGAGGGAAAATATTTAAATTTGTAGACTCTTCTACTTGCTGAGCTCCAGACTGTATTTTGTTTTTTCTGATTTTGTTTTAAACCGCAGCATTGCATCATTTTGTTTCAAATCAAAGCTTGAATAAATTTTAAACAGTCACAGTAATTAACCCCATCAAACTTTTTTTTAAAAAAAAACATATTTCATGGCCCTAACTATCCGGCAGCATTTGCCTACTACGGTAGTTAATTTTCAATAATCCGTTAATCTTCTTGCCACGATGGTTCTTATTTACTCTATATACATATGCTTTTGTGCCATAGAGGCATAGAGACAATTAAGGTCAATGTTTATAACCTTTATGCACGAGAGATTTAGTTGTACTTGCTTAATTTGAGCTACTTAGAAGATTGAACTCCAAATTAATTTTTTTAGATAATAGAAGTATACTTCTGACCTCGACACCAACAAGAAATATATGCACTCAACTAACTCCATGAGTCCAAGTTAATTATATATTAATATGGTAAACATTCATGAAATAAATTAAGATCAAATTTATCGATCTAATAGTTAATTCGGTGCCTCACAAAAAAATGGATTCAAACGATTATTATGTATATATATATATATATATATATATATATATATATATATATATATATATATATATATATATATATATATATATATATATATATTGTAATAAGAAAACATGCTAAGCAAAATTGTTTTCTACTTGCATGGATGTGTGTGGTTTCTATCGAAACTTGTTTACGCTGTATTTTTTTTAGAAATGTTTTTGCGGTATTGACACTAGAGTTAGGATTACTGCTAAAGTGATTGTTTCTAGCAAATATTTTCCGGCTGCTGTTCACTGTTCCAACAAAAACATGCATGGTATAGGCCTATGTGAAAAGATACTGATTTTCACCAATTTCTACTTGAGGGGTGGAATGAAATATATATTCATTCATCAAATCACCTGAACAGACCATAAATAATCGACCGATAGCAGAAGCTATGTACTCCTTTATGTCTCCTCAAGACAACATATATATCGACATTGCACAATGCTCTTACGTATCCACACCAGGTTAGATTCAAACTTGCACTCAATTACATATGGACAAATGTGATGCTTTTGAGTTTAGTGATGGGCTGATATACATGGTATGTATATTCATATTTTTCTTTAAAGCTAAATCAGTTGAGTCCGTGGCTAGTGTATCATCGATAGATTATAATCTTAAAAAAGAATCCTCTCGAGGTTTGGAGATCCCAAAAATTATTTTAAAATGGTATTACATAGGAGCTTTGAGAAGAATCATTAAAAGCCTCGCAAAAATTACTACAAAATGATAATGTTTGGTTTGTACAAAAAATTCAGCAACATCTTATAATTTTAATTGAAACTGAAAAGACGTATATAAAATAAAATCTAACTATATATATATATCCTAAATTACATCTGCTTATGTTTTTTCTTTTAGAATCGATCACGGTGATATTCATGAGTTGTCGTTCAACCGAACATATAGAATCATCGGGTATTATATCCATTAGGTATTGTTTTTATTGAGTTGCATGTCCTAACCAATTCACCCAAAAGCCTATATGGAACATATAGAATCATCGGGTATTATATCCATTTTCTAACCAATTCACCCAAAAGCCTAAGCTGGTGGGGAACCAAGCCTCAAACGTGGAATAGGGTATGCGACTTATTTAATTGCGCCTGCCAGGACTCGAACTTGAGACCTCTGGTTTTGATACCATATTGAGCTGCATGTCCTAACCAATTCACCCAAAAGCCTAAGCTGGTGGGGAAAGGAGGGCAATTCACTTATACCTCAACAGTTTTGATATAAAAGAATGATAAAATGGTACGCTCATTTTCATTGCAAAACGATTAGATCCAAAAAAATGTTTGGTATACATGCATTGCGTTAATTTTATTTTATCTCGATATCACCCATTTAGTATCGTTTTTAATATGATTATAACTTAGTTTATAAATGTGAATGTATGAGAGTAAGATAATATTTTTCGCTTTTGAAAATAAACAGACAATTTTAGCCAGTATTTTTTTTTGGTGATTTTCAAAATGCCTGCTTTTTATCCAAACAATCGAGTTTAACTACCCATTGACCATCCACACATGATGTATGACAGTATGAGTCAAAAATACGTTTTCAAAATAAGTTTGATAGAAACATTTAGTAAATCATGCATTCGGTTATTTGTACATCAACGCGTATAATTAATTCCGTACGTAATCTAATTCTAGTCTGCATTCAGCAGGGTGCTTGTATGCATGGGTTGAGAGATTTTTTTTAAGAGTTATGATTCAATTAGTACTGCGCGCGGAGTGAAAAAATTAGCTATCTAGGTCTCTCTCCACAGAAGAAACACACTTTATATATATATAGTTCAGTGCACTTTTGCAAGTAGGAGACGAGAGCGAATTCTCACGAACCTTTCCACACCCCTACGATTACCTTTTCCTAAAGTTTCTAGTCATTGGATCTCAAAAGGAAAAGTGTTTGCAAAGATGGTCCTGAGATGGCTTTGCTATGTCTGGTCCCCTTGACGTCTACACCTCGTAATTAAGGTGAAACCTAAGGTTTAATCTTCTCGATATCAAGGCAAAATTTATATGTAGCTAGCTAGTATGTGTGTATGTATATATAATACCAAATTCTACGATGACGAGTGTGGTTAAGAAAAAGTTTTTGTTTACTATTTAGCCCACTGCTACGGTATTCGTCCACTGCGACAGTATTGTTACTCTTTGCTATAGTGTATGCTCACTATCAGCAGTATGAAAGATTTAATTCAGAATTAATTACCAATTTTAAGCAGGATCTTTACGGGTCGGCGAGACCAACAAGACAGCCGTGTTTTAAACAGCGGTTGTTGAATCCTACTCGGTACTAGACCTAATCATCACTCGGGCCGGGCCGGGTTTCTGGCCGGGCTTGGCAAAGCCCGGTCCCGTGGGACCAAGCCTGAGCCCGGCCCGGCCCGACGCACCGGGCCTCTGTTTCGGGCCTGAACCCGGCCCGAAGCCCGAAAAGCCCGGCCCGATCATGGCTTGATGCAGATTTTTCCCAGGCCCGAACCCGGCCCGGCCCGGTGGCCGGGCTTCTGACCAAGGCCCGAGCCCGGCGGTCGGGCTTTTTCGGGCCGGGTTCGCCGGGCCGGGCTGCCCATGAACAGGCCTACTCGGTACTCACCATATTATCACTAGTTTGTTTCAGAAGTAGCTAAGTCTTTCTCTGACTATCCTCCGTTCAAATTGTATGGGATAAATTTTTATCGTCTCCCTAGGCAATTCCACCCAAAGGGAACACTTCTCTATGGCGATAGAGTTCTCCCTACCCGCTCAGGGGATTTCTAAGAACAGTTCGCAGAGGTTTCTCCTATAAGGTCCATAGCATAAAAATTTAAACCATAAAAACCGAACTGACAGGATAGAGAGATTTTCAAAGACAGAACTACTTCATTCCACAAGCTAATTTACATATGGTTTTCCCTTTCGAGAACCCCCGAAGGATATTACAACAGAAAGAAAATTACCTTCACAGGGCAAGCACAGACAGCTTAGCCTTCTTACAATATGCTATTTTACAAGAGGCTAAATTACACACAACTAATAAAATTAGGGTGGAGGCTCTCTTCTGAGAGTTGTGGAGTTCTTGTGATCGGTTTGCTGATGGATGTACTGATGATCCTTCTGCGAGTCTCATTTATAGGAAAGTGGGAGCGCATTCCTTCTCCTTCTGTTTACAGCAACGATTATTGGTGTCTCTGCCAAGGCATATCTTCGTTATGAAGGCATATCTTCGAGATCATGACGAATCTTGACAGTTATGGTGTCTTCTGGACGAAGTCTTCTGGTACCTTTTCATGTAGCTACTTTCATGATGGATATGTGACGAGTGTATCTTCCATGCGCGAATATTTGATAATTCCCTATCAATATAGGTCTTTTCATGCGCGAATATTCTTCTTTCCATATGTAGTGAGATTCTTTCTACTTGGTAGCTTCAGACTTTGTCTGCTCATACCCAAAGAATTCTCCAGAAGGTCCATAAAATATTCCAGCAAAGTACATATAGGTCTGAAGCTACCGGGTAGCAAGAATCTCAACTACTTATGGAAAGAAGAATATTCGCGCATGAAAAGAAGACCTATAACTATCAAATATTCACGTATGGAAGATATACCTGTCACATATCCATCATGAAAGTAGCTACATGAAAAGCTATCAAAAGGCTTCGTCCAGAAGGCACCATAACCGTCAAGATTTGTCATGATCTCGAAGGTATGCCTTCGTAACGAAGATATATCTTGACAGAGACACCAATAATCGTCGTTGTAAACAGAAGGAGAAGGAGTGCGCTCCCACTTCCCTATAAATGAGACTCGCAGAGAAGAATCATCAGCGCATCCATCAGCAAACCGATCACAAGAACTCCACAACTTTCAGAAGAGAGCCTCCACCCTAATATTATTAGTAGCGTGTAATTTAGCCTCTTGTAAAATAACATATTGTAAGAAGGCTAAGCTGTGTATGTTTGTCCTGTGAAGGTAATTTTCTTTCTGTTGTAATACCCTTCGGGGGTTCCCGAAAGGGAAAACCATATGTAAATTAGCTTGTGGAATGAAGTAATTCTGACTTTGAAAATCTCTATGTCTTGTCAGTTTGGTTTTTATCGTTTAAGTTTTTATGCTAGGGACCCTATAGGAGAAACCTCTGCGAACTGTTCTTAGAAATCCTCTGAGCGGGTAGGGAGAACTCTATCGCCATAGAGAAGTGTTCCCTTCGGGTGGAACTGCCTGGGGAGACGATAAAAATTTATCCCATACAATTTGAACTGAGAATAGCCAGAGAAAGACTTAGCTACTTCTGAAACAAACTAGTGATAAATATGGTGAGTACCGAGTAGGATTCAACAACCGCTGTTTGAAACCCGGCTGTCTTGTTGGTTTCGCCAACCCGCAAAGATCCTGCTTAAAATTGGTAATTAATTCTGAATTAAATCTTTCATACTGCTGATAGTGAGCATACACTATAGCAAAGAGTAACAAATCAGAAAAGGATCTAACATCGTAGCAAAGGGCTAAATAGTAAACAAAAACTTTTTCTTAACCACTCCCATTTAATTCTCAATTAAAAGAATATCCTCATCGTAGAATTTGGTATCTCTCAACCCATATGGAGGTGAGAGTATTATTAACCGTGCATCGTCCATCGTATGGCTGATGTGGGTCCGTAAGATGATATAATGCTCGCTCGCTGACGGTCGATGCTACACGTCCTCAGCCGCCGCCACCCTCGTCAACCAGCTACTACGCATCTCGCCATCGCCGCCGTCCGCTGCTGCCGCCAAGACGCTGCCAAGCGCTTTGTCGCTGGCGCCACTATGCGCCCCGACAACACACAACCAAGCAGGTCCCCACACCCCCCTCGGCGGTTGCGTCCGCATGCTTTGTCCCCCTGCGACGCAATACATCCTCAACCACCATCGCCGCTGCTCGTCGACCCTCTGCTGGCGTGGCCGTGTGATTGTCGACCGATCCAGTTGTCGATGAAGGCATGAGAATGTGCGTCTAATGGTGGTGAGCGTTGACGAGGGCGGCTGGCATAGGCGATAGCCTTCTTTTCGCAAAGCAGGCAACTACAACGCATGGTCGTGCGTTTGCGTTCTTGCACATCAGGAATAAGTCATCGAAAACGAAAAAAAGTCATCGGAAAGTCAAAGAAAACGTAGTCTAGGGGTTGAAATCTCATAAACACCATTGAATTAGATGAGATCAATGGTTAAAAATAATTGGGATGCGTGTTGAAAAACTCCTCTATATATATATTAAGGGATGAGTAGTCATCGCTTGCTTGCTTGCTTGCGCGCGCACACACGTGTATGTGTATTTGTTCATGTCCTATCTTTTTTTAACTGTTTGGTGGGACATTACCGTGAGGTAGTATATTTAGATTTAACTATGCTATCGGCAGAATTATATGATTCATGCCACTCAAATATAGTGTATTTAAATCACAGGTGATATGAACAATATGGCGTCGCCACAAAAATGAATGGCCAACGTTCAGATAAATATGTACGGTAAAGGCACCCACGTTTTTTCCTCGCAGTCTTAGGAAAACACTTACCAATCGGGCGTGGCGCATCGGACACCACCACCCATTTGCGAAGCCCAATATTTGTCGTAACTCTCTCGTCCCACTGCTCTCTTTTGTCTGTACCTTTGAATGCACGGCCATTGCCGCTGGTGCTCGCTAGTCGGTAGTGACGCCTTCCATCTTTCTCGTGCAATCTTCCCCATCTCTCTCTGTTTTCCTGTCTCCTCCCCTAGGTAAGCACGGTTAGTGAGCTGCTGACTTTGGCAGGGCGAGCATGACGTGGGTGCTCATTGGACACTAAAACAACCTTCTATCCGACCTATCAGGCTGGTTAAACATAAAACGGGACTGATGGTGGCATCAGTTCCGTCTGTGGCTCAGCTTCAGCGCCGGTTCGTGATCTGTCTTTTGGCATACGGGTAGAGGCCAGCTGTCACGGGCACGCATTAGTCCCGGCTCGTGTTACAAATCCGGACTAAAGTCTCGTTTCAGCATACTTTAAATATATAAAATGCATATCCTAGTCTAATCAAAATGCGTGGGTGGATGGGTTGGTTAAAAGGGTGGGTGAGAAAAAACGTGATGTAGGAGGTACGTTGTAGGTTCAAATCTTGGGCGCTTCCATACTTTTATATGTTTTCTACACCGTGTTCCATATTTTTTATATGTTTTCTACACTGTGTGGGGGCTATAGTCCTGAGTCGGCTGTCCCGGTTTGGGAAACGGGACTAAAGGCCTTATTTGTAGCAGTGGAATCTCTATAAGACGACACCTATGAGTAGGTGCATCCCCATTTTCATCATCAAACCTCAATCAATATGTACATATAAAACGTGGGTTTGCTTGGTGAAACTTTGCCTTGTTTTCGTTGAACTTCTTATTTCCATGGGTAATTTTTAGAACATTAATGGAACATAAAGTGATTTAATCAGTAGTTTAGCCATGTTTTATTGGTACTTTTTAAAATTTTATTGGCATTTTTAAGTTTCATCCATAGTTTAGCTGAGTTTTATTGGTCCTTTGAGTTTCATTAGTAATTAAGTCAAGTTTCTTTGGTCCTTCTTTTGGATCTATTAGTAATTTAGCTAAGTTTCATAGGTAATTTAGCCAAGTCTATTGATACTTTTTCACGTTTAATCGATAGTTTATCCAATTTTCATTTGTTATTTTTTAAGTTTTATTAGTAGTTCAGTGAAGTTTTATTGGATCTCCAAGTTTCATCACGAGTTTAACCATCTTTCACTAGTATTTTTTTAATAAATTATAAGATGATGTCAGCATTACGCAAGCGTCAGATCCCATTGATTTCTGGCGATCTCTTATTAGATTCTAACATGTTTGTTGTTTCTGCTTTTTGACCACCTAAACGAGTTTTCCCCGTCCATATAGTTTGTTAACTTTAGATGAGATGCTAGACACCCATGAGTAGGTGCATCCCCATTTTTGTCATCAAACCTCAATCAACATGTACATCTAAAACGTGGGTTTGCATATTGAAACTTTGCTTTGTTTTCGTTGAACTTCTTATTTCCATGAGTAATTTGTAGAACAGTAATGGAACATAAAGTGATTTAATCAGCAGTTTAGCCATGTTTTATTGGTACTTTTTTAAATTTTATTGGCCATTTTTAAGTTTCATCCATAGTTTAGCTGAGTTTTATTGGTCCTTTGAGCTTCATTAGTAATTAAGTCGAGTTTCTTTGGTCCTTCTTTTGGATCTATTAGTAATTTAGCTAAGTTTCATAGGTAAGTTAGCCAAGTCTGTTGATACTTTTTCACGTTTAATCGATAGTTTATCCAAGTTTCATTGGTTATTCTTCAAGTTTCATTAGTAGTTCAGTGAAGTTTTATTGGATCTCCAAGTTTCATCAGGAGTTTAACCATCTTTCACTAGTATTTTTTAATAAATTATAAGATGGTGTCAGCGTTACGCAAGCGTTCAATCCCATTGATTTCTGGCGATCTCTTATTAGATCCTAACATATTCATTGTTTCTGCTTTTTGACCACCTAAAACGAGTTTTCGCCGCCCATATAGTTCGTTAACTTTAGATGAGATGTTAGACACCCATAATATTCGGAACTAATGTGTCGGGATAGAAGAGCCGTGAGAAAATTGAGTTGGGCCGGGGACTTGCCCTAGCTAGAAATGACACGACGGGATCGATATCCAGATCATCACGAGCTAGGTACGTGTGAAACTGTGAACCCATCCCCTGGTGTGATGCATGGTGATCATGCGCGCAGTGCCAATTGCCAAAGCATTGACCCACCTCCACACACACACACACGGACCGGACATGAGGGCAGCATCCAGTCCAATCTGATTAGCCCCGTACAATGATGCGGCTCAGAAACCCCCTCTAGCATGTGGGCGTGGCTGTGATTCACACCATGCCCTTGGCTTTTCCAATCAACGGCCAAATCTAGGCAATCATCTCTCCTTCCATTTCGTACGTACTACCCCAGTATTTGGCCCTGTACATTTCAGTTTAACATAGCGTAGCGTCTCAGCAAAATTTAAGAATATTTAAAGAGAGGTTTAAATATTATTAAAAAATAATTTAAAAATATTTTTAGGATCATTAAAAGGAGTACTAAAAACCCGAGCAAAATCATTACAAATTACTAAGCTAAATAGGCTATGTAAAAAAGATAAATTTTGTAGAAACGCTTTGCTACACTACACTAAGCTGAAATATACAAGGCTTATCTACCGGTATCTTCAGCGGAGCTAAAAAGACAACACATATATCTGACATTTTAGGAACACATGTAGGAATATAGAGGAGGAAATAAATCTTCTGGATACAGTGTGGAGTGTGAGAAAATTTCAGAGGACGAATAGAATTTATAGGAAATATATATATAGTGTTATAAGAGATGGATAGCTATAACCGTCACCACCGTGCATGGTTTCCTCAGTTTATTCTTATTTGCTTGAGGTTTGTCTGTGTTAAAAAGTCAAGTATGTTTTTAGTCTAATTTTTTTCTTGGAGCATTTGTTAGGGTTCCCAAAACAAGTTCATTAATGGAAGCGAGTGAGCTCTTCAAACTATCGAAAGCTCTTAAAAGTTAGCTTGTTAAACATTTTTATACCATTATAGCTAGCCTGTTATGATTTCTTTGACCCTGACCGGCTATCAGTACACTTGTAAAAGAAAACGTTATGTTATGCAACGATTTTAGTATATATATTTTTTTGCCCCCCTTCGTTTGTGTGATGGGAGAGAGTGTGTGTGTGTGTCTGCCTTGACTTGATGTGGCTGGCCTGACCTGTGTGGAGTGGGAGGAATCTTTACTGTTTGGTAAAGGGCCATGAGGTGATGATGAAAAGGTGGATTTGAGCTTTGCAAAAGGCCGAAGGGCCCAAGGTTTTTGTACTCTGCAATTATTACCACATATCTTTCTCAATCTATGCCCCTTGTAGGTTGATGAGATGAGGAATGATGCTACGTACCTGGGGATATCATCTCCTCAATATTTTTCATCTTGTTGATGTGTCAGGCTAGCTATGATTGAGAATTTTGCAAGGTTTTTTTTTTTTTGAGAAAGGTCGATATATCATTTCATCAAAGAATAAGTTACAAGCAGACTCTTACAACACTTCAAAGACACACATTGCAGAAGAAGCCTGAGGTGCAGACTCTGAAAAACAACCAGGGGGAGGACTGATGTAAAAGACCCCAGACTCACAGTAAGTACTCAGTGCGAATCAAAGGAGCGAGAGTACAAGACCACTTCTAACTCACTCTAAGAACAAACAAGATGCAACAGGCGTCAATCCTGGATTATCGGAGATAAGGCGCATCCATGAACTACCATGGTAGGACTAGCTAGGTTCATCAGGAAGCATTAAGCACTCAGCAGGTGACAATACGAAGATTCTGCTAAGAATGCGGCCGCACCAACCACCAACCATCTGCGGACCAACACAAACCTACCAAAACAGAAAATCACAACCCGGCGAAGAACACCCCGGAACCCCCTCGACGTCGGTGCCGACGTCCGGAACCTTGCCACTCCACCTACGTCACCACGACGCCGGGGAAACGACGAAACCTGATCCGGCCGTCGTACTGCCACTGCACCTTGCAGGTCGAGTACAAACGCCGAACCGGCAGAAAACGCCGGCACCGGCGAAGAAGGACAAGTCAACAACCTTTGTCGCCGTCACGCCAAGCAACGACACCGCAGATCGCCTCCCCCCACTCCCGCAGCACCCACCACCACCAGCTGCCGCCAATGATGGCCGCCGTCGGAGAGCCCGGGCCTTATTACGAGCTGTGGGAGCACACCAAAGAGAAAGACAGGATACACCCAACAACCACAATCAACCACCATAGTGACCCCAACGCTGGAGATCGACGGAGCCGAAGAAGCCGATGAAGGAGAGTGCCGTCGAATAGTAGCATACGAGGAGGGACACCGTCCTTCCCCGCCGCACACCACCGCCGCCCACCACGGCCGTCCCCGGCCGGAGCTCGCTGAACCGCCGCCGGCGACGACGGGAGCTCCCCGGAACCTGAGGAGGAAAGGATGGAGGGGTGGCGGACCACCCACCGCAGCCTCCCACCTCCCACGACGCGCCGCCCCTCACCGGACCTCGCCGGCAAGCCACGAACTCCAGATCTGGAGGCACAAAAGAGGGGGGAGACGGGAGGGCGAAGGGGCCGTCTTACAAGCCCACCTGCGCGGGAGGACGCCGACGGGGAGACGTCCACGGAGGCCCGCCGGCGGCGCCGCCGCCGCCGCCGGCGGTGGAGGGGAAACCCTAGGGAAGGCCTCTGTTTTTCGCACGAGGAGGAGAGCGCGACTCTGTTTGTTTGTGGGAGTTCTCTTCTTGTTTTGATGAATTTTGCAAGGTTGGTCCCATATGGGCATCGGACATGTATTTTTTTAAAATAAAATATATGTATTAGATTCCATTCAGAGCTCCATAAAGTTTTAACACAAAATATTATCATAAAAACATCGATAATAGGTGTAAGGTACTATAACACAGTAATACTTAAAGTTTCGTACCCTGAAATTAATTTCATGTCTTTCCGGACCGCTAAGGAGAAGAAAAGAATGGAATCAAAACAAAAGACTATTTTGAAGTTTTATACAATTTGCTTGTATATGTGAGGATATGGTATTTTTAGAGTCCTTACGTGAGGAATTACAAAATAAAATTTTTACAACATACGGTGCAGTTGAACAAACACGATCACTTCAGTGTGCGTTGTGGCCATTAACATATCTCCGTCTTTGGCCATTTTACAAGGTTGCTGAGATATCATGGTTATTGATTAGCACGTCTAACAGTGCTTGTCAAAGCGACACCTCATGTGATTATTGAAACTCACTGTTTATATTTGGTGATCGAGCTTGCGTCGCTGCTGATCGAAAGCACCGGCGAGACAAATGACACGGAGAAAATGCCGAGGGTTTATTAATAATGGCGTCTGCTGCATGTGTCATATATACGTTATATATAGATCGAGCAACCTAACCTAAGCAAGAAAAAGTTCTCTCGCTTCCGTTTTGTTCCGTTGGAGCTATTTCTTGCGTACCACCGTAAAAAAAAAAAACCTAATCCCGTACGTGTATATCATTATTATGTAGTATATGCCTGACCATCAGTCGTAAACACGAACAACAGCGTGAAATATAAAAACTCCATCCATTATGAAATAATAGTTGTTTTAAGCGTTGACACGGTCTACAAAGTACAACTTTATGCGTAAAATTTTAAAAATTGTTATTTATAATATATTAGTATTAAAAATTGTCATATTTTTATGTTCACAGCAACGGTGTAAAATGTAAATAAATACTCCCTCCGCTGTGAAATAATAGTTTTTCCGAGACGAATATCTATCGATACGATTTTTATGTTCTCAGCCTAATTAAATAGTTTACAAGTTTTAAAATTTTAATTTCGTACAGTTTTAAAACGACTACTATTTTATAACGTACGAAGGAAGTATGTGTGCGATTACATACATCGATTTCTCTCTCGATCTGTTCCACGTGTTGTAGGTTCGTAGCTAATGAATGAATGATCGGGCTGGGGGTGTGTGTGTGTTGGAATGATGAACATACACATGTGCATGCAATTGCAATGCAGGAGCTACTACCGGTGCACGCAGGACAACTGCCGGGTGAAGAAGCGGGTGGAGCGGCTGGCGGAGGACCCGCGCATGGTGATCACCACCTACGAGGGCCGCCACGTCCACTCCCCCTCCCGCGGCGACGACGACGACGCCGCCCGCGCCAACGCCGAGATGACCTTCATCTGGTAGCTACCTACCCACACCCGCCGCCGCCGCCGCCGCCGCCGCTCCGGCCGCCGGCGCATTGTTGCATTATTGCATGCAGCAGCAACAACGTCGTCGTCGTCGGTGTGAGCTAGGTGATATACTAGCAGTACAGTACTGAGATCGGGTAATAAGCTGGGAGCACCTAGCTTAGCTAGCTCGTGTTGGTGTTGCGGATTGCAGTGAACGTACGTACGTACGTAGCTAGCTAGGGAGCAACTTGGGATCTGGTGAAACAGTGAAAGGTTTGTTGCTCGCAGTCGCATGGACGACAGCAAAACTTGCGGTCACTCGATCGGGTGTCCCTACCTTTCTCTTTCTCTCTCCACGCCCTTTATTCCTTTGTCTGCTTGCAGGAGTAGCCGCTGTGCAGTGCACGTCTGTTTGGTTCCGGTTTGGACCCTGTTCTCTTGTATCCAAGTGCATGCTCAGTGGACGTAGCAGTAGCTCGATCAGTGGCCTGCTCTGCTGTTGTGCAGGCTGCCGGCCCGCACTCGAGCTTCGCTCGACTCCGGTTTCGTATGTTTCTTCGGGATATAATTCCAGGCTCGGTACATCCGGGATTAGACTCACCGATCGAACGCCCACGTGTGTGTGTGTGCGGTGGTGTGTGTTGGGTGTAAGTGAGTGCGCGTTCGTGTTCATCATGCTCGTGCAGTCGTGCATGCTATGTTGTTATACATGCTATATAGGAACAAGTGCCTGCAGTGGCGCTAATTTTCCCAACAAGGTGGTACCAGTTGATGCATGGTTTCGATGGCCTCGTAGGGAAGCATTCAGTGTCTTCTTTGCATTTTATTTTACTTATATTTTAGATAAAAGAAGAATTTTTATTGGCCGAAGGATCCATCGGGGAGGTGTAGCCGCACGACGAGGCATATACAACATAGAAATATCAAATATGACACTTTTTCGTCAACCACATGTTGTTTCATCGATCGATCGGTTCCATGACAACCAATGACACAAGGTCACTATTTTTGTTGACCAAGAAAATACCGCCCAAACTATATTATCTTCGACTGACTGCATATGCCAACAAAAGTATATAATATATTGAATTTAATTTTTAGCCTTATTTTCACCGGTCTGGATTTTTTGTTAGTCAACCCGATAAAATAACATGCATATCATTTATCACATTTATTTATTTATTATTTGCCAATTGTCTCCTATCTCCATCTCACAGTTGTTTTCCATACACATTACACGAATACACGTACTTGCTGCATCCCTCTCCATCACATATGTATATGTATTTTACACAACACACGTATCTGGGCTGCATAAGATGATCGGATGCCATAGTTGAATCTACGTACGTACCATCGTTTCATCCGTTTCATCGTCCACCTCCTCCCTCCTACCGTCCTACGGCAAACCGGCGAGCAGCGAGCTCCCATGGTCGGCAGGGCATATGGGCCCCTCTCCCACGTGGAGCTATTTGGCCACCGACACAGCATTTTCGGTCACTGACAACAATGCAGATTCCTGTTGTGATATATATAGCAGGCATAGGAGGAGCATATAAATTGTACAAATCATCACTACAGGAATCTGCAACAGTGTCAACGGCTAAAGCCCCGGACACAGGTCCAGAAACCGCCGACATTGACCTTTCTTGGCGGCTAGCTGCCGACAAAGCGTCGCTGACACTACTTGGCCGACATAGCTTAATTTTGTCGGCGGCCCCGCCGACCAAATATCTATGTCGGCGGCCCATATAGCCGCCGACATACCATATGGCAAACGGTCCGATCCTGTCACGGCGCTCTGACTAGTGGGGTCCATATGACGAGCGAGAAGGCGACACGTGTCTGGAGCTATTTCGGCGGCCATGCCAACGACCGCCGACATAGATCCTTCCAGGAGAATTCTGAGGCACCTCTGGAACAAATCTATGTCAGCGGCATATGTTAAGGCCGTCTACATAACTGAGGTCTGTTTCGGCGGCAGTGAATTTAGCCGCCGACATAGATGCAGTCTGTGTCGGCGGCATGTAATGTAGTCGCCGACATTGATTTAGGGCTATGTCGATAGCTCAAAGGTGGCCGCCGACACTGCTATATTGGCAGCAGCACATATTGCTGTCAATTATTGAAAACATTAACTTCAACCTGCAAAAAAACCCAATTCCCAGCATATATTCAATTCTCAGTTCCCACATTCACATCGACACATATTTAGAAGCTGGCCACCACTATTTCGAGCCTATATACAACCATATCATCGCAAAACACTAAATAAACGATAAATACAACCATTTTATCGTAAAACATCGATCCACACATATTTATAAGTCATATGTTGTCACTAAAGTATAAACAGAGTCGCACACTCGGTTGGGCCACCGAGATTACTCTAGCTATGTCGGCGGTGTGTTTTATGTCGCCGAAATTGGTTTGTCGGCGGCTTCCTGGCCATCGAGACTGACTTTTCTGACCGCCTACGTAGATATCGTTTCCTGTAGTGCATTAATTGTAGTGGTATCTTCATACTAGCAAACGTGCATTTCCTTGCAGTGAATATTGGCACCATGGATCCGTGGCAATGCAGGATGGCAAGCTATCTAGACACCTTAATTTTCTTTGCATGCATGCTGTATCTACAGATATTCTTGAAAAGTTTTTTTAAATGTAAGACGTACGGGAGAGTTGCCTTCGATTAATTTGAAGTTACCGAGAAGATTAGAAAATGTAGTACAAAAGGGAAAAGAAAAAAGGCGCAGAAGAAAGAGAGAGAGAAAATAACTGGGTAAAGCTACAATACTATGGGATTAATTAAACGAGGCAGACATAGTGTCAAGGGGTGAGGTTAGCCTTAATATATAGTAAGCATCAACGTTGTGGTACGTACAATCGGTTCGGTTCATTAGTTGAAAAGATGTGCACTGCATTCTTCTAGCCATAGTTTCTAGATAACAACCATTATATATAATCAAACAGACGACCGACTAAGAATTAGGTGGTGAGTTCGTCGAGGACATCTTTGCTTCTACCAGGGTACAAATTTTCAGTTGACTACATATATAATCAGACAATTAAAATGCGTATACTGTGAAGACTTTGGGAAACCACCGGCCTCGGTCGGCCTAATTAGGCCACGCGCGCTGGGCGGGGCCTATATGTGAACCTGGCAAAACCCTAAACAAAACACCGAGGGATACACCCATTGTAAAAGATTTGATCTTGAATAATAAAGGATAGCCTTGCTTTACATCTTCGTGTTCATTTACTTATTCATGTTTATAATCCATGAGCGCATTCGGACAACCTTAATTATGACTACACCCCGTAATAAAGGCTTCTTAACAAGCGTATGAGTCGAGTCAGGCTGGTTAGAGCAAAGCTGAGATGATGCAAATAGTTGTTGTTTGTTTAGGTGTATGAGATTGTACAGGTTGTGTAGAGATGTTGTTTGGTTGACTACACTAATGAGAGAATGTCATAGAAAAATTCAAAAGAGGGATGAAACATATTAAAAATAAATTCTAGAAAATCAAAATAACAAAAAAACCAATTACGGAAAATAAAAAATTCAAAAGAAAGTCTCATAAATAAATAAATTCAAAAATGAAAATTTTAAACTTTTAAAATTTAAATGGCAAGTGTGGTCTCGTTTTGTTCGAAAAAAATATCAATAACCCATTTTTGAAATCGGTTCGGTAATCGAAAATACTAATCAAAAGATATAGCAGATAAATAAATCAAATGTGTCGTGCACGTGGTTGTTGCTGCATGTGCGGAGCCTGGCTCTGGGGAAACGCCCAATTTGGTCGTATCTCCAGAGCCTGGCCCGGAGGGGATAATTGCATCTGGAGAGTCTGGTTCAGATGGATGAGAAGACAACCAAACACCCTAGTTTTGTATCTCTAGATGCAAAATTCCTTGGATGCAGGTAACCAAACAGCCTATTAAAGACCAAGCCACAGAAGCAGGATTGCGGACAAAATCCATTTTCAGACGAGCGGTAGCCGTTGACGTGTTGATCAGAGTGCAGGGCTTGCTCCTGCCGTTGGCGCCAATCCTCGTACCCTCGGCGGACACGCCTTGTATCTTGTGGTGAATATGTGTAGCCTACATGATGTTCTACTTGACGTACATGTGCGTGAGCATTACGGAAAAATACCCGAAATAATCAACAGTTAAATAAAAATTAATAAAATAATCCACTGTAAAAGGAAATTACGAAAATATCCTCGGGTCCCGCCACCCCGGGTGGCGGCCGCCACCGGGCACGGCCGCGGTGAAGCCGCCGCCACTCGGACGGCCGCAATGAGTCGCCGCCACTGGGTGGCCGGCGCTGAAGCCGCCGCCACCGGACGGCCAGCGGCTTCATTGCCGCCACCCCGGTGGCATGCCTCATTGTCCCGACCGGCTCCCTAATTAACCGGACGTTGCATGCAATCACGGGAAAAAAATTATTAAAATAATGTTCCACCGACGATACAAGTCGTCAAAAATATTAAAATAATGTTCCACCGACAAAATAGTGTCGAAAAAATAATAAAAAATCCTCACCGACAAAATAGTGTCCAAAAATAATAAAAAATCCTCACCGATTTAAATAGTGTTGAGTTTTTAATTAATCAAACAAGAATTGCATGATTTACGCTAATTAATACTGATTAGAGGTCACAGTGATCACAAAATTGATTCTATATATATCGCGTCCCGCCGTTCGCCTTCACACACGCAAAGACTCTCGCTTTCAGCTTAATTTCACACACGCGCGAGCTTCACACGCAGAGCGACCTTGACACACGCACTCTCTCGCTTTCGGTTCACACACGCGCGCAGCTTCACACGCAGAGCGCCTTCACACACTCACTCTCTCGCTTCGGTTCTTTTCATTCGTTCGATTCGGATATTATTCACGATACCTCGGTTGAGGATTCATCGAGTGTGACTTCGCTAATATTTTATGCTTTCAAATGAGGAATATTTTGGAATTTAAATTTGATGTACTTGGTAAATTAGTGTTATTGCGGTACGTATATGCAAGAGTTAATTTTGGCATAATAATATTCTATGCTAATATTATTTGCAGTGTTGTATGGTAATCTTGTCATATTAGTACTTAATATTGTATGTATATATTGATATGTGAGGGCTATCTGACTATACTGATGTTGGCATAGTATGTTGTTAATGGTAATTAAACTAATCACCATCACGTAATTAATTAATTAAACTAAGCACCAGCACTTAGGTCTTGCTTCTATTTTGTTATTATTTTTGCACCGCAAGTACCGTAGCACGCACCAATGCTGTAGAGCAGCAGCGCATGCACCAGATTTACGAAGGTAACAAGTACATACGGTGATAGTTTAATATGACCACTTAATTTCGTATATTCTGTGTAATTTACATTCTTGTTTTAATTTTTTCAGGAACTTTGAACCGATCGATCTTATAACCGTCAGGTACGCATTTTATAGTTAACATAAACTTGTTGTGTTAGGTTAACTTAAAATATGATTAGTGATTAATTAGTTCTGTAAGGAGAGAAAATGATGTACAAATATAATGGTAATTAGTGAATTTTTATACATGTAATATATGAATGTTTAAATTTTGATTGCACGTGCGGCGCAAAATTATATATAATTAGCGACAAATTAACGCTAGTGTGCGTACTTAAAAAGAGTGACTATATTTTTTCATGTAGTAATTTTCTTGTTGGCTTAATTAAACATAATAGGGAAATGAATCTATATTTTGCATGCAAATAGTAATACAATTGTTTGTATTTTAGTGACATTTTACTTAATAATTAGGGTCTTTGGAGTATTAGTGGAGTTGCTATATTGTATGTTCAAATTTTATTTACACGTATTATGTATTAAACACGTAAGCTAACATTTTATGTAATGTTTGAAATAATAGTTAAATATAAAACAAACTTATATTTAATATTAATATGAATGAACACGTGCATGTTACGGGGCGTAAATGGAGACAAAGATCGACTATTTTTACGGAGATGCACCCGTGCCAATGCAAGGAATTTTGTAAGCATGCACACATGCAACCATTTGCGCACCACAATAACATTGCCAATAGAGTCGCCAATGTCAAGCGAGGTTATAGCTCGAAATCTCCGTATAAACCGTCATGAATACAAACTTGTTCTACACGTGTTAGGCCATGTCGAGTTCCAAATAGTTCAATGTACGATACAACTTGTGGCCACTAAGAAATAAGTATGTTTGGACGCACTATGTTAATAAGGCGAGAGAAGAGGGTACCACTTAGGTGTGTACGTCTTTGCTGAGGCAAGACAATCGGAGGCGGGCCTAGCAACACCGTAGAAGAGAGTGCACATGAGGAAGTGCCGAAGGGTATGCGGAGGACCCAATTGGTAGTATGGCATCGCCGGTGTCGAGGCATTCGGCATGGGCACGGATCCGGATATCTCAATGGAGGAAGGAGAGATAGATGCACATGCGTTAGGGATGATTTCGATGAAGGGGTGAAGACGATGTCGAAGAAGAGGACGACCGATGCCCGCCATAGCGTATTATCGCGCTCTGGATGCTTCAATTGGATGATCGGGATCACTCGAATATTTCCGGATGGGGTATATGCATAATGACATAACAATGGGTCAAGAGTTTAGCACGAAGGATGAGGTCATACACTTCATCAAGAACTTTGGTGTCACAACACGGCGCGAGCACTCCGTGGCACGGTCCGGGCCGGCCGTGTCGAGGTGAAGTGCGTGAAGAAGCCGAGTGCTCATTCCATGTTCGCCCATCGCCCAAAACATGAGCACCACTTCATAATCGATGAGGTACGAGCCGCACACTTGTACGGAGGAGTTGGTACGCAATATTAGCGATAATGTGGACTCGAAGTTCATAGCGCAGATGTTGCTAATCGCTATTCAAGCCGATATCTCAATGAAACCACACTCCATAATGGCGAGGTGCGAACCGCCCGGCATGTCGATTACATATCACCAAGCATGGCGAGCCCAAAGAAAAGGCAATCAAATTGTTGTTCGGGATTATAAGGAGTCATACAACCTGGCTCCCGTCTCCTCCGCAAGATCTGAGAGACCAATCTCGGGACATGCTATGTTTCGCCCATGAGGTCAGATATCTCCCGATGGAAGTGTCGCACCCAACCACTTCTACCTGATGCGCCTGTTTTGGTCTTTTGGCCAGTGCATAGAGGCCTTCCGGCATTGTCGTCCTGTCATTTGTGTGGATGGGACATTCCTCATCGGTAGGTACTATGGTGCTCTACTGACGGCACTTGGAGTTGATGGGAACAACCAGATATTGCCTCTCGCATTTGCTTTTGTGGAGAGCGAGAACAATGACAGCTGGTTGTGGTTTCTAACTCTTCTGAAGATTCACGTTGTCATGGATCGTCCTGGAGTGTGCGTCATTTCTGACCGCCACCAGGGAATCCTACATGGTGTAACTGCATTGTCCACCGGTGATGCCCCAATGTGGCCAGACGTTCGTTCTCGATGGTGCATGCGTCACCTGGGGGCGAACCTATACACTGCATTCAAGAATAAGCCCCTAGTGAAGAAGTTCAAGACAATGTGCATGCAAAACCAACAGCAAAATTCAATACGCTTTTCAATAATATTAACGAACGTATCGAAAAATGGTCGCGAAGAGCAAAGCACATCGGGGTTCAAATACTAGGGCGAAAGTCACTCGCCAGTAAAATTACTTTTGCTCGATGGATAGCGCAAAAACCGGCGGAGAAATGGGCTCTCGTACATGACAATCGATGGCGCCTTAAGTGGTAGATTTATTTACAATGTTAGTTTCCATTCCGCTCGATCGTAAATTTAAGAAGTTTCAGATTGCGATACACGGTGATGACGACGAACATAGCTGAAGTCGTATAATAATGTGCTACGAGGAGTGCGCGGCCGCCAATATGCACTATCATTGAGATGATCTTTTTAGGACAAGAGATTATTTCGCGACCGAGAAATGGCGGCCATGCAAATCACAAGCACTTTCTCCCTCGTGTCGAAGCCATCCTACTGAGGCGTCGGCGAAATCTCGCCCACCGCACGTCAATATATGACCGTATGAATAACATATTCAATGTGGATCGCAAGAGAAAGTACATGACAGATTTAGCGCAGAGATAATCAACAAAAGTGCCAACTTGGCGAAGATGAGGTCTGTATGCACTTGCAATAAACCTCGCCTCGAACACATCCCATGCTCGCACGTCATGGCGGCATGTCGAGATCTTGCCGCAACGATGGCACCCAATCGTCTCTCCGTACTATTCGATGAATGCAATTAGGCAAACATGGGCACCCAAAATGCAGCCAATTAATCGAGGGGATATAAAACTCGAAGGGCCTACCTTCCATCCATTCCCCACTCTGGCGTGTTGCACAAGGTAGACCGCGTCGGCGCGCTTCAAGGTGACATGGATGCTGCCGATGGAGGAGATGGTTTGCGTCATTGCCGGCTATGTAAACAGCCAGGACATGACCATAGGCGCTGTCCAAATCAGGGATGAGTCCTACAATATCATTCTGGCAATTATTGTATCACTGTCATATTTTAATAAAAGAGTTGTATTCGTTATATCCTCACTTTTTGTTTCACTGTCGTACAATATTATTCTGGCTATCGTCACTTGTAAGTTTTAATAAAAGACTTGTATTCGTCACTGTCACATGATGTTTTACTATTTGTCGTATGTAATAAATATAATATTTTCTTGCAGTATAGACAATGGAGGTTCCACAGTTATTCTCCGCACGGGATGACTCCGGCCATAGGTCGCAGAAATGGGTGCAGAGCAATGAACAGATTTGCATGTTTCATAAAAATTATCTCATATTAACATGGTTAGCTAACATTATGATATTGTTACTTGTAGATGCAAACATTAAGATTGAGGGCATCACGACAAATCAAACAATTGGATGCCCGCTTTTGGATGTTCCTTGCCCGTGCCGGACTATTGCCGTGGGCACTCACTGTTAATGGGGTCCCACAAGGAAATGACCGTCTGACACCGCTACCAAGACTAGACCCGGACCTTATCACCGCATTGGTCGACCGCTGGCGTCCTGAGACGCACACGTTCCACTTACCGGTCGGTGAGATGACAATTACATTGAAGAATGTGGCCATGCTCACAGGGTTGCCCATCTCTGGACGGGTCTTCGTTGTCAACAAACCAAGCAGGCAAACATGGAAAAATTATGTCGAAGAAAGGTGAGTGTCTACTTTTTCACTTGCATATTTGTAATTAGTACATAAATTTACCCTATGAAATATTATTCTAAATCTGCGCAGGTTTGAAGTTGAATATAATGGAAGCGACCAGGGTGTTTCGATCTCATGGCTCGAGCACCTTGACGAGGCTGGTCCGTGTCCAGTCAATGCTGAAGAGGAGATCGTACTGCGGCATTACGAGGTGTATCTGTACTATCTCCTGGCCGGCGTTATGTTCACAAATGGCAACGGTGACTGTATACCCCCTCACCTAGTCTTCGTAGCTCGAGAGCTATGCAACGAAGCTTTATTTAATGAGGACTACGAGCCGTACAGTTGGGGGTCTGCCGTATTGGCCGATACATACCGGGAGTTATGTGTCGCATGCCATCGGTCAGCCCCGAATGCAGTGTTTGGGGGTTGTCCTCTCCTCATCCAATTATGCTCGTAGAGTTATTTGCCACTAAATCGTCCAAACACGCCAGTACGATACTATCATGTTCATGTAGACGCCGATTTGACCCCCCCGGCATGTAGACCAACAATGTGATATAGATGGTGGCATGCGAAGTTGCGATGGCTGAAAGAATTAGTAGACAGGGCGTCTTACACGCGGCTTGTGTCAGACCTAGACCTTCTGGTACATGACCAAGTTACGTGGGAACCATTCTGCCATCTGGCAACCTATGATATTGCCACGGGGGGCTTGCTGGCTAGCACGTGTACTGAGAGTGTAGACTATTGGATGACGACCTGTTATCTAGTCTGCATGAATGCCGTCGAAGGATACTCGCCGGAATGCCTTCAACGGCAATTTGGCTACCAGTAAACATTTCCACTTCCACCTGCTGGGCATCCGGGCAACTCCCATGGGTATGCATCATAAGTTAAGTATTTCTCATATATTTGTACCACTCATAATGTAGCGTACAAGTGTTTTTTCAGGCTTAGTTCAACCGGGCGCAACCGTGATTGGGCCCACGTCCACAGCGCCCACATCGAGCGGTGGACTGAGTTAGCTACTGACGAAGTGTGGTACCCTGATGGAGCC
This sequence comes from Raddia guianensis, assembly GCA_036346415.1. Taxonomy (NCBI): domain Eukaryota; kingdom Viridiplantae; phylum Streptophyta; class Magnoliopsida; order Poales; family Poaceae; genus Raddia; species Raddia guianensis. The sequence continues at coordinate 37,104,410 of CM070534.1, forward strand.
GCGCACGAGACTGATATTTGGGGGTACATGGAATGGTACCGCCCAAGGACCAGATGTCAGCTTGCGATACCACGAAAAGAAGAAGACCGCCGACAACCAGAGGGCTATGCCCAACGAGTCCATGTTCTGGTACGACGTGCGCTCTCCGATAGTTTCATCTATATTGCGTACTTCATACCTCCTTCTGAATACCATATGACATGGTTCATGCAGACACAGGAGGCCGATTCGTTGCATGGCCATGCAACGGAGCTTGTATCGCAAACACAGCGGACCGGCCAATCTTCTTCAAATTCATTGAGGGCCCTCATTAGAAGGGCGGGATCTCGGCTTACGGAAGCGATTAGGGGGGTCGGCGGGCATAGATCGCGCACAGATCGCGAAAGGGATATCCCGATCCGAGAAGAATCTGTGCACCGCATAACCGAGTCACCACCTCCTCCAGTATCTGCTGCTCCTGCGAGATCACAGTCCATGGACAGGCGTACACCACCGGGTTCAGTTCCACGCCGACAATCTCAACCTCCCCGAGCCTCTACATCGACACCCTTCCAACACAAATACCACCATTCTTCAACTCCGGTGGGCCAGTCACGAGGAGGATTGATATTAACGTCGCGCCGTCTTGAAACCCTCGATGACTATCGCAAGACACAAAATACCCAATTTGATGCAAATTGGGCAAACATGGAAGGATCAATGTTTGGATAGTGCATTTGCATCCAACCTTAGCTTTCAAGATATCTTGGGCGGATGCAACATTCCTATACCGAGATCCGACACGACTGGGGTCTAATCGGCAAACTCCCCATGGGGTCCCTTCAAATTTGCAACACGGGAGCAAACCCCTATGCGGTCCCTCCACAGGTTGTGCACGCCAAGCGACCCTTATGAACAAAGCATGATGGGGGTTTTCCATATTTTGGTGGAGTCACGACGCGATAAGTTCACACTGGGTATATCCCAACCGCGACCAAACCGAGGATCAAATTCGGTTTGGACCTTCTCAGTCTTGGGCGACGTCAGACGACGATCCACGACCATTACACCCCAAGTGCATACACGACAAGGGGTCGTCGGCGCTAAGTGTAATAATGTAATTGATGGACTTATGTTATTATGTGCATTCGGCGGTTTGGCCATGAAATTATTCTCCATAATTGACATTGCATTGACCATTATGGCGATTAGTGACGTTGCATTTACTACTACTTCAAGACTTACCACTTGCCGTTAACAAGTCTATGCACGACACGCCTATTCACATGACAAGATTCACTTTACGTGTATTTAATGTTTTATTTATCTCATAGCTTCTAACTTTACAAAATTTAGTTTGCCGTACAAACGACTATTAACACTTGCTAAAATTTTAAATTTGCAATTTTGTAAAATTACATACAATTTTGAGTTTTAAAATGTATATTCACATGCTTATACATGTATCAAATTTTACTTACCATATATTTATCATATATATTAAAATTATACGTGGCATGGGAGAAGCTATCCGTCACATGTGTATATAAATATATCTATATTATACATATATTATAATGTATATATGCCATATGCTATCCGGTCACATGTGTATATAAATATACGCACGCATATGCAACGTGGCATGGGAGAAGATCCAGTCATTGTGGTCTTGGTCTCGGTCGATGAACGGAGCAATTTGAGCGGAAGGTGCAGCGAGAAGCGTGTGCGTGTGTGATCGTGGTTCATATCATTGTCATCTTACGAGCTCATCGTGATCATGAAAATTGGGAGGCTTTCTTGAACGAAACCTACCTCCCAACGTATTATTTTAGACATGCCATTTTACTAATCAATTATCAATAAAATTAGACGCCAGCTACTATATATTTTTGGACAACTATAATAATTTAGATTTATCATATATATTTATATTAAATTAGTAAAATTGCACACATACCGAAAAGCGGGGCTGGTGGTCGTGGCCACCGGTGGCGGCAATGAAGTGCAATGCGGCCGTCCCGGTGGCGGCCAATTCCCACCACCACCGGTGTGGCGGCTCATTACTGCGTTGCCGTCCGGTGGCGGCAATTTAGTCATGCAGTCCGTGCCGGTGGCGGCCACCACCGGTGGCGGGACCCGAGGATATTTTCGTAATTTCCTTTTACTGTGGATTATTTTATTAATTTTCTATTTTACTGTTGATTATTTCGGGTATTTTTCCGAGCATTACTGACCCATTGTTGCACCGTCAGACGTCTCATGTGAGACATAGTTATTTTAGATTATTCAAATATTTATTTATTTAATCAACGAAGGCCCAGTAAAAAAAATAATTTTCGATATATAACTAAGACGACGACTTGGGGATGGACGTTCGACCCGGCGCGCGGCGCGTCCGACTCAACGGCGCGTCCAGCCCACTGAAACAACTTGCGACCCACCGGAATAAACTTCTCCTGCCATTGTTTCGCCTCCGTTCTTCCCTTAAATCGAAGGCCGCCGCAGCGTGCTCGCGAATCACTCCTTGTTTGCATACAATGATGTCAGCGATGACATAAACGAAAAGATTCCTTTTCGGTTTTCTCTTTTGATGGCCATAGATTTGACTGGTTGCTTCAATGCACGAACCGTTTGCACCGCTGCGTTCCTCGTATTTTTACAAACAAAACAAGACTATATAAAAATTTACTGAAACAATTTGTTATCCTAATATAACAATTAGTTTAGCCTGTTGAAACAATATGACTAGCCAGCTGAAACAATTACTTTTGCCTGGTGGACGTATAACCAAGTGAAACAGTTGGTTTAGCCTATTGGAACAATATATTTAGCATGATAAAACAACTGGTTTAGCCCATTGCAACAATATATATAGCCTGCTCTGAAACAATTAGTTTAGCCTATTGAAACAATTTGTCTAGCATGATAAAATAATTTGTACAGTCTATTGAAACAGTATGTTTGACACGTTGAAACAATTGCTTTAGCCTGCTGGAGCAATTTATATAGTCTGTTGAAACAATTTGCACAACCTATTGAAACAATATTTTTGGCCTGATCAAACAATTACTTTAGCCTACTGGAACAATATGTCTAGCCAAGTGCAGCAATTAGTTTTTTTTTTATTGAAACAATATGTTTAGCCTGCTGAAATAACTAGCTTAACCTATTGGAAACAATCTATATAGACTGTTGAAACAATTTGGCTAATAAAAAATATAAAATATAAAATATAAAAATTTATTTAAAATAAGTTTATCAGGATTTTAAATGAATTATGAAATTTGTTCTATGCATTTTGGACTCTACATAAAATCGAGACAAAAATAAGAAAAATTAAATAAAAAAATAAAACGCTCAATTTTTTTCTAGCAGCGGCAAGCAGTGCATCAGCGAGGGCGCGTGCGTTGGTTGCTGGGCCGCGTGCGTCCGACGGTTGTCGCACGCCCGGCCACAAGCATTCCTCTATAACTTTCCATTGAGATAATATTTTTTATTGTATATTTGGACCACGTCATGTAAAACTAGTGTGGCTTCAATTTCAGGAGGAAAAATTTCCCATACGAAAGAGATGAAAATTTTCCATTATGAAAGAGTTGAATTGTCCGATTTTGAAGATAAAAGAGAGAACCAGATTTACCCAACAGCTTATCCCCGTCCTTTTGTTGCCAGGAAGAAAAGTCAGCATTTTGATTTTTTTTTTCCTCCTTAGAGATATAACTAAAGGCATATAAAAAAAAAGTCAAGTGAGTTGAACCGACTCTTCAGACAAACCTCTCAAATTTTAGAAAATAAATAGATAAGATATACATAAATAAGTTGTAAAGTATATTCCTTATTTCCTCACCTTCGAGATTCCCTTGGAAGTCAGATAGTCAGGCGCCCCCTTCCAAGGTAAAAAAATAAAAATAAAAATCCAAACATTCGTGTTTTAAAGATAAAGATAAAAAATAAAATAAAAAGATAAGCTTTAAAGAAAAAAAACAGATTTCATTGTAACCATTGTGTTTTCTATACAAGTCAAATACTTTGGCACTTTATAGCTATTTTTTAAGACCTTGGGCTTCTTCAAGCCCCAAAACAGAGCCATAACTTTTCAAATTATAATCCACGGTTCAACAAGACCCCAAGCATTCATCACTGAAAAATGAAGGGCTCTATTCTTGATTCTTTAGACAAAATAACCAGGACTTGAGAATACGAGCTCACTGTAATTGTGTTAAATACATATCTGGAGATAATCTGTCATGAAAAGAAAACCGTTACAAGAGAGAATTTTTGCCACCAGGCCAGAGAGATTGCACAGAAGCACAGAGCCAGAGGGCCTCATTTCCACGCTTTCCGCCCCCTGAATTGTTTACCGGAGCGCTTTTGCTGTTTTTTCTTCTCCTGGCGAGAACGCGCTGCCTTCGCTCTGCTTGCAGCAAGAGGCATCCTCTTCTTGTGCTGTTTCTGCCGATTACTAAGGCCACCGGTCTATGAAGTCAACAGTAGTAGCATGCAATCAGACAAGGGGTAGAAGGCAAAAACAAACCCAGGAGAAGTTCAGGAGGCTGATGGCATGACCGCATGAGATCACATTTTCACAACGCATGAGCAAAATAGGACATGGAGTGTAGCGGATACCTTTTTCTGTTTCACAGCTGTTCTTGCTTGGTATTTTCCTCTATCCTCTCTTCCAGCTCTTACCAACTCTAATCTTTCTTCTTTCGTAAGTTTTCTTCGGATGTGAGCCTACAAAAAAAGTTTATGCAAGTATGAATGTGCGCGTGCGCGCGCGCGTGTGTGTGTGTGTGTGAGAGAGAGAGAGAGAGAGAGAGAGAGAGAGTACCTCGAGCTGAGATGGATCAACCCGTTTCATACTAAGCTGATCAGATGAAGGAATTTTAAAGGTTGCTGCATTTGTGTTACCACCCTTGCTTAGTCCATGTTGAGCCAAAGCCAGCTTTGCTGTTTTCTCTGCCTGAAATTCAACATTTTTCAATCAAATGCCCAGCTAACAGCAAGATAAAAGAACAATATATTTGATACAAGCTCCATCTCCACAAACATGTAGAACTGCACAATATGAACCAACACTTCTAATGTATCATAAAATTGGAGCATTAGAAATCTATTAAATATCTGTAATTTGCATACCTTGAGCTCTTTGATACGCTTAAAATCTTCGTCAGAGAAAATTTTACCAGCTTCCTCTGATGAATCTTCAGACTTCTTGGCTCCTGCTAATCTCTTCAGAGCTCGAAGGCTTGCATCTGCAGCATTAAGTTCCCCAATATAATCACTTAACGTCCTCTTCCGCACTTTAGACATGCTATCTTTTGGCTTATCTTCCTCATCACTGCCACCATCCCGTTCAGAGCCTTCATTCTCTGAATCATTTGAGTTTTCACCCAGTTCCTCGTCATCAATTTTATCCTCATCAGATAAATCAGTATCACCATCCATATTTGAGTCATCTTCTAGTTCATCTTCACTATCATGGTCAGAGCTGTCTTGATCCTCATCTACTTCCTCTGTATCATCTTCTTCCCCAGATACTTCATCTTCCTGTTTGTTGTCTTCATTGGCATCAAGTTTGCTTGATTCAGATGGGCCCTCCAACCTTTGTTGTTTGTTTGATTCAGATGGACCCTCCAACCTTCGTTGAGTATCATGTGCAGATGGCAACTCTTTCTCATCGTCAGAATTAAAAGCATCGGAATCATCATCTGCACCTTCCCCCTCAGATGAAATGTCTTCATCTAGCAACTCAGCTCCAGGTACATCAGTAGCAACACTAGATTCTCCGAATGCCTTTGGTCGAGCTGTTGGATCCACAGGACGGCCACGATCTTTCTTGAGTAACAATGAAGGACATATCTGAATTTAAATCAAAAGAAGATTTAGCTAAGTAGAATTTTAACAGTAAAAAACAATTATAGAATCTGAAGAAGAAAAGAGCAGACCTCCCTGAACAATGTAATAAGTGAACGAGCGGCGATGGAAACAGCTTTCTCATGGGACTTTTTGTATAAAACAAGATCACGCAGAAGATCCTCATTCATCAGCTGCAGGTTCCATGGAACATTAAGTCCAGCAAAGAGGCTAAAAATATCTTCCTGGATATTCTAGAAATTCATAGAATAACTAAGGACTCAAGGTATACAAACTTGCATGGATGTTCTACATGCATGACGAAACAACATAAACGAAACCACCCAAACTCAGGATTGACAATGGTAACAGGTTGGCACTAAACGAAGACATGGTCCTGGGAAGCCAAGCTTATCCATCTTCGAGTTAATTAAATGCTTTAAACTTGTAGCAACAATTAAAAATTTAAAGTTTCATTTTAAAATAATGCTAAGATCATGCTCCATGTTGTCTCAACTTGAATATGTTCTGGGTGGTAAGTAACAAAAGGATCATGACCATCATAGTAACAAAATTTCAGTAAACCCAGTGCTTCTGGTTAGTTATACTACAAGTAAAGAGTATGATTTGTAAGTACCAAAGGCATTCGCATGCAGATCTCTCTCACAACATTCAAGCCAACAGCGATCGCCTAAAAAGATCCCAGTTAGTCAGACATGCACACGTTAGCTGGGAAAATATATACATTGAAATGCTAAATATGTGTCATGCAAACCTCTGGGCGAGAACGATCATGCACAAATTGATTTACAATCTGCTTGAACAGGGGTTCAACTTCTTTAGGAGGAACCTAAAATTTGAAAAATACTAACTTACTTGTATTTCAAGAAAGAAATTTAATTACATCATAAGATACAAAACAAAAGGGGAAAAGGTGAGACGTGGTGCAACCATATCATGGCAAGCCTGTACTGCTGCAGCAAGTAGACTCGTAACATCCCGTTGGTGAGGCTGCACCAAAAAAGGGTGCAAAAATTATGATCAGAGTTATTAATTAATCAACCTTTTCCAAAATGATGGAATACAGGTAAATACTATATTAAATACCATACTTGAACATAGCTTTGAAGATATTGATAGAAGTTCAACAAAACCAAGTGATGCAGCCCAATAGTCCTCGCTATAACCTTTAACATCATAATTCTTACCTGCAAGTGTGCAACAGTTTTTCTATAGATTTGAAGACTTGGTGTTTATTTTTAAAAAGGAAGAAAGGGTGGCTGTTTTAGAGCACATAATTGCATACTAAAGATAAGTAGTAACAATGGTAATCATATCAAAACAGAAGTCGAAAACTAGGAGAATGAGAACTTGTGATTTTAACCATCGGATGCAACCTACATGACTCACAGCAGGCATTCAAAGCAACCATTTTCCTTTCAGAAAAACCTCAAAATAGTTACATTGTGCCCTTCCACCACCTAGTAAGATGAGCAATACCACCTTGATGTAAACCATCCAAATCTGATTGAATTAGATACTTGTATTCTTATTTTCCCAGATATTTCAATCTTAAGTTTTAGCTAAAAGGTAAAAGTAACAACTGACGATGGCTTTGAGATTTGCAAGGGAACTTTTTTAAAACTTTGTTGGAAGATAGAGCAGAAAAATGAGGGCAACCTCAAATCGCTCATTGTATTTCCGTAGCCGAGAGAAGAGTTTCTCAGCAAAATCCTGTGAGAACAAAAGAAGTGTTTCAGCATAACAAGAAGGTGCATTTCATTAATATCAATTGGGTGCACCATCTAAATTCTAAGGCAATAACAGCATGATAAATTATGGCATTACTGCACCTGGGGATCCTTTAAATATGTAAGTGGTGAATAGAAGCTGGAGCCAGACTCCTCGGTGGTTTTACGTTGTTGCCTTTTCATACTACGAATTACACGCTGTAATTTGGCTTTCTTCTTTTTCTTACTAGCAGCAGTGCCCTTGTGATTTGCCTGAGAAAGGAATACAAATAAAACAAAATCACCAGAAGAGACAAATGAAAACAGGGATATGTAAAGTAGTGTACTATCAATAAAGACACAATGTTGAAACTTGGAACATCCCAATCACCTTGTAAACATCCTCTTTACTAAGAATAACTTGTGGGTCTTGATTTGCTTCATCTTCACTGCTAGAAGCATCACTATCATCTGCTTGTTCAACATTTTCATACCCAAGGAGGAATGAAATAGCAGCTATCCTAATCCTGCAAGCAAAAGAGAACATCTTAGATGAGAAGCAACCAGTAGCAAATAACTACTCATATTTTCATGCAGCATGCTAGCACGTACCTAGCAGAAGAATGTAAACAAGCATAGCATATATCATTTGCTGTGCGGTCATCAAACCAGACCCTCCGACGGTGAAGATCACACAGAACAATAAAAGCCCTCTTTGCCCTTGATTCTTCCCCACCCTGAGAAATGGGACATGTAAACCAGATACTTATTAGCTACTATCTTAAAACCGATACTAATCACTGCAAATGAGATGTCACAAACCTTTAAGAATGTAGAAAGAATGTTTTGCAGTTTACGATTTTTGGCTTCATTCTTGTGCTTCTGATTCATCCTCCTAATACTGTGTACAATATGTGAAAATGCAAGTTTTTTGACAGCTCGATCTCCAATAACTTGAAGTTCCACAAACAACTCCATTGTGTCTTCCAGATCAACAATCTAAACAAAAAATAAGCATATAAAGCCATAAGATTTTGATGAATTACAAGATGCAAAAGTATAAGGAAACCAAAAGGCTGTTATATTAACCAGTGAAGGACAAAGTTACAATAAGAAAAGAAATCTTGCTACTTGATCATAATTTTTTTTTTTAAAAAAATAGTTCTTAGTGATAAGATTGTTACCTCCATTCCCACCACCTAGTTGAATAAGGGTAGGTAACTACTACTATGGACTGGCATTTCATGCCCTAAAAGTCCAGCAAAAGTTGCTTACGACTATTTGATTATAATAGCATCCAGACATAATCGTTAAATAAAAGAAAAAACTCTATTCATGTGATTTGCACTTTCTAACCCTGCACCTGCATGTCCTAATAAAAACACATCTAAAATATTCACTACCACAAATAGTATTTTTCCTAAATATAATACAGATAACTGATAACATGCGAGAAGCTAAAAACTAGGAACATCATGATGCAGGTACATTTCATAATATGATTATAAATCAACAGATTCTGGGGAAAAAAACACGAAATCAAGATCATATGAGAACAACGTTGATTGCAACTGAGGTTGAAGTTTGGAACTTTCAGTTTAGAAGAAGAAAAATAACCTGAGCATCAATCATTTTTTGTAGCATCGACGTGGGAATTTACTACACGACAACAGCTAGTATGTTCCGTACAAAAGAAATAATCTGAAACCAACATATGAAGTAAACAAGCGTCACCTTCCGATTCACTAGTAGTATCAGCGCCTGCACGAGGTGCACCCGGAGCCCCGACGGCAGAGCGCGCGCGTTGGTGTCAAGCAATACACGAATCTGGTCGGGCAAATCGGCGAGGTCAACCGGGTAGAAGGGCGCGACGTGGGCGAGGAGCAGCGCGAGGTCCCCGAGCTCCTTCGCCAGCTCCCCGCCGCCGCCCGAGAAGGACGTGGAAGCCAGAGCCGCCTGCTGCCGGAAAAGGAACGCTGACGACTCGAAGTGGCTGTGGAGCTGGCGGAGCTCCGCCTCGTAGCCCTCCGGGTCACGCTTCATCTTCGCCTGGAGCGCCGGGAGGCTGTGTCGCTCCCCCGCGCCGCCGGTGGCGGACGCGGAGGCCGCCTCCGACGTGAACGCTGGCGCGCGCTGACGAGGCATCGCAGAGCGTGCTCGGTGAGGAAGAGCACAGCACCGGCGCCGGACGGAGGAGAGGGCGGCGCCGGCGGGAGGAGAGGAGGCAGAAGAATTGGGGGCTGGTGTGGACTGTGCTGTGGGGTGTGAATTGGGGCGGGGTTTAGGGTTACTATGTGGTGGGTAAGTGGGCCGGAAATTAGCTAGATGGGCCGCTTGGAAGGTTGAGTTGGGGAGGGATGGGCTGGGCTGGGCTGGGCGGTGGGCGAAATTGAGATAAGGATTTTGTTTTCGGAAAATTGAGAGAAAGATTTAGGATTGCTTTATCAATTACCCATTGCCTTGAAACCAAAGTCCTGATAAATAGCCCGCTTAAATCACTATGATAAAAACCATTCAAATTTATGATAACGGATGAAACGCTATCTAGGGTATTATCAGCTGTATGAATTTTAGTTAGTTATTTCTGCCTAGGCAAAATGGCATGCCGTGGGCCGATTAGCCATCTCCAGCAATTCCTCCGATTGTCCCTTCATTATTTATGTGTCGTCTCATAAATAGGTTGCTCTATCATTATTCATCTCTTCAACAACAGCCCCACTAGAGGTGGGAAAGGGCTGGGTTGAAGTGAGGTTTAAAAATTGGGTTTCTAACGTGTTATATTTGGATGGGGTATAACATTTTTAGTTTGCTTATGGGGTGGGGTCGGATTGGGTATTAGGTATTAACGGGCTGGGCTGGGTTGGTATGGGGTGTAAATTTTAGGGTTGAATCGGGTTGAAACCCGTGGGTTCAAACCGAGTCACGCAACAAATAGAAGTATCGAACTCCCCATTCCCCATCGGCTAGGGTTCTCCGTTGTTCCCCCTGGCCAGCCGCGGTGGTGCCGTGCCCGCCCCCGCCAGCTGCCCTCCGATCCATCGCCATCTCCTTCGCGCCTTCCCCCATCGGGCCCTTGTCTCCCTCGCCGCCCCCAGGCCGGCTGCGGCAACGGTGCCCCACCCCCCACCGGTGACCTACGATCCGCCGTTGTCGCCTTCGTGCGCTGTCCTTGCTCTGTAAAATCTTATGTGTTGAATAATGCTGTGCTAACCTAAGTTAAGTGAGGTTAAGGGCCGCTTTTTTAGCTGATCTGAACGGCTGAAATGATTGAACTTCGAGAGCTTCTCGAGATAGTCTCGAGATTCGGATCCATTTCATTTGACTTGCTTTTTAAAAGCGTTAAGACCCACCTTCAAAACAGCGAAAAAACGGACTAAAAAAACTTAAAGCATATGTCTTTTTAAAACGTAGATAAGTCGTTAAGCTGAAAAGAACTGGACCTAAGTGTACCCCCATTTTCGTAATGCTTTAGCGGTTAAGTGAGGCATGCATTTGTTGTACTCATTGTTGTGTGATAAAAAGATACACATTTACTGAGTTTTAATGCTTTATTGATTCTTAGGATGAAAATTAATAATTATATCTTTGCATGGGACACATCGTTAGTCATTCTTGGTGATGAATAGCCTGTTTTCTCAAATCATGATAATATAAATACTTTTGTGTCACTGCTTTTAGCGTGGTATACCTGTCTATTTGCGTTAATCAGGCCTCCAGAATTCCATCTATCTCAAGTTTAGTTATGTCTTATGTGCAAGAAAGAGAGTCAGTTGTGATTGTGATTTAGATTGCATTTATCAGATCTTGTGTTTGATTTGTCCATTATTCTTCCATTTCATGCTATTTGTTCATGAAATTGATGCTTTCGATCTAACAAATCTCAGAGACATGCAAGCGCTCTGCTGGAATGGAACATTCTGATGTGCTGAAAGCAATGGAAGTAGCCTCCCCTAAAGTTGTGGCATTCAACCCATTAGAAGCATTGATAGTTTTTTTTGCTATCTTGTAGTCACACTGGTTATCTAGGTGTTGATAATGCATTGCCAACTAAATTTGCTTTAGTTACTAATTTGCATTGATCAAGTATTTACTTTTGAGTTGCCATTAGAGTTTCTTTACTGTTGTACAAACTAGCAGAGAGATTTGAGGTTTGAGCAAGAGCACTAGAATATTTAGGGACCTCTCAACCGAAAGTGGAAGCATGAGATATATAGGGACCTCTCAACAGAAGGAGTAATATAGATAACGATTTTCATTCATTGGTTTCTTTGAGAGCAGAACAGGACTGCACCTAATAACGAATGTCCGCAAAACGAGCACATGTTTTCAAACCATGTAGCTGCCAAGTAGGTGAAATGGGTTGAATTTGGTTCAAACCCATATGAAGTTATCGGGGTGGGTTGGGGTGAAGCTGAGTTGTGCGCTGCTCCATGCGGTAGGTGGCCACTCTCTCTCCCTTCACATGCTTGCAACAATGACTTGGTATATGAAAATGTACCAAAACATGCGCAGTCAACAATTGGAAAATTGTGGCATAATTTGAACCCTAAATTAGGAAAGATGTTGATCTATTTTTCTTGAAAAAGGATGAGCCTAACTATACGCAAACAATACCGTATAAGCCTAGTTGGCACCACCAACATTATCAAAGTAATGCAGCGAATCAAAAACTCACTAGCCATGCCTGACATGGACATGGAGCCCAATATTTGGCTTGACACACTTCCATGCAACAAAGCAGACCTTTGACGCCTTCTTAACCACTAGTGGGACGGTCAAGCACATGGGGCGAACTTACAAAGTTTGTGATCGAGAAGTTTGAGGAGGTCGAGGGGCCATGAGCCCGACATCAAAGTGATCGAAGATGGTACCAAATACACTAGCCCTACTAGTGCCCTATTGAGTTGTGAGGGCAATACTAGAGCGAAACAACTTAGCGTCCTATTTGGTGCACACAGGGTGCATTGGTTGGAGAGAAGAAAGATTAGGAAAGGGAAAGTATATATTTAAGAAAGTTAATTTGATTGTTTGGTTGAAGGAAAGTAGTTTGAGGGAAGGGAGTAACAACTTTTTTAAAAAAACCTTGCACAGGTAATTTTTTTTCACATACTTTCCACTCCTCTTCTCTTTCTCCATCTACCACCAAACACGTTGAACCTCACTCCTAACCTCATCCTCGGGGCTAATCTAGGAAAACACGTTATCGGGCCGTTGAGGTCATTTTAATACTAAATCAGTAGTTTTTAGTTGCAAACTATAAGTTTATACGTACATATATAAACAAGGTAGCACTAGATAATAAGGGGTTGTCTGAAACATATCGGGATCTCTCAACACCGTCCGTAACACGCTAAATCCTCCTCTTCCCTTCCTCCTTCATATGCAACCCTTCACCACATTGAAAGGGTCACCCAAATAGAGAGGGCCATCCCAATCACTCGTTCTTAAACAAAAATTCTTAAGCTTAACATTAAAGAGTTAGTCGAAAAAGGGGAGAGCTCCCGTTCCTGGCTCTTCCGTGGTTGGATTCCCTAAAACTACAAGAATTCTTATAACACGATCTCAACTCAGCACCTTTCGTTTTGACATTTCGAGAATATTCGCTCTCTTGCAGGGCACGATACAATGATCTTCTGTCTCCCGGCTTCTGTCTGCCGTAGCTGCGTAGATGGCTTGGGGAACCAAGGAGGCTCTGAGATGGAATGGAAGTATGGAACCACACGGCCCTCAGATTCCATGGCGTACGTCGCCACAAGCAGACCGGCTGGAAAATGGCTTGCCTGCTCCCATTTCCTGCTCCCTCTGGTGTTCCCTAAGTCGTGGCAGCCTCTGATTGTATGTATTTGTTGTGTGGGCCAGCAAAGGAATGGGGAGGGAGCTTGCCACGTCGAGGGAACAGAGGGGGGGGCAGCAACGGAGCAGGCAAGCTTCATTCGACCGGCCGCGGCTGTGGAGCGCGCCGGCGAACCGTGGCACGCGTGGCATCCTCAGATGATCGGGCGTGGGCATCCAAGCAGCAGCAGTAGCCCCATGGCCATTCCATTTCCATCCCCTAAACTGCATGGACAGATCCAAACTTTCTTCTCAGAACTTAAGACTTGTTGCGTATCCAATCCAACACGCGGATGGGCATGCACTGATCTGTCGAGCGGATCCACGAGTCAGCTCGGAGCATGTCTTATTCTCTTTAAAGCAAGTCTAATGCTCTTTAAGTAAGCCTAATTGTGACAAACTTGCGTTTTTTTTTTATTGAGGATTGAGATTAATGTAGATAAATTCCCACCGGTACTTTGTAAGCATGAATTAATATACAATAATTAAAATAGAATTAAAAATGAAAACACAAAACATTTTTTAACTAGCAGTTTGTAAGTATGAATTAAACATCGATTTTCATATTACATGTGCAACCTTCTACTATGAGTTGTTATCTGGGAATGAAAAAATTATATTATACTAGTGTCCCCTAAACTTGTACAGTTGTCTTACTTAGCACCCTAAACCTGAAAATTGTTTTTTCAGTACCTCGAACGTTCATTCGTTTGAACTCTAGGCCCAAAATCAACTAGAACTGCTATTAAATGCTATTAAATGTTGAAATGGCATCTATGTGTCCGTTAAACATTGATATCATTAGCCACATGCTCTATTAGTGTTGAGGTGGCCTCCACCGCATCATCTTCTACCTCTCACCTCCTTCTCATGATTATCTCTCTCTCCCTCCCTCCCCTATCCCCCAATCGTGAAGGCCACAACGAGGAAAGCTACTAGTAACTCGCCGCCGCCATACCAGAGCACCTCGCGCTCCGGAGCCCCGTCGGGAGCATCAGCTCCGAAAGCGCCTCCCACCCCCACCGCCACCAACAGCAACGACAATAGCACTAACACCACGACCTCCCGTCGCACCCCTATTCACACGCCAACCCTCACCCGCTCACTTTCATTTAGATCTGCTGCTTCCACCTCGTCCTCAACCCACCAACGCAACCTTTGCCTCTCTCCTCCCTCTCTACGCGCCACACCCAAAGATGGCATCTCCATCAGCGAGTCCCGCATGTCGCCGCTGCTCCTGTTGTGGAGCACAGGTTTTGGGCCCTTTCATTGGAGCCCCCGACTGTTGTGAGGCGCGGGAGCCACCGTCGAACAGATGCTCTACCGTTGATGTCAAGGTGGGGGCGGAATGCTCAACATTGATGTTGTGGTCGTCGTCTATTAGAGTGCATTCACCTCCGTCCCATGTGGAATCAAGTGCTTCCATTACTGTTGTTGTTTGCGCGGTCTCCACCCGTCGCAATCCTCGCAGATCTAAGCGCCACAACTCGTGCGGATCCGAGCATCATTGGCTCTACCAGGGTTAGAGATGCCACCGCCACTAAGCAGGCTTGGCCCACCTTGTCAGCCCCTCCTCCTTCCTCCTCTCGCTCACTCAGTTCCTTTGTGTGGTAGTCTAAAGAACACAATGAAAAGGATGGAGAATTAGGGATTTAGAGGGGAGAGAGACGATGATATGGATTCCATGCCAACATTTATCGGTGAGGTGGCCACCATATCAACATTTATCAGACACATAGATGTCACCTCAATATTTTACGACATTTAATAGTAGCCCTAACAGGGTTGGGCGTCCTAGAATGCAAAGAAATGCAAGTTAAGGGGCCAACAAATCAATTTTATAGCCTAGTGGGATAATTAAGTGAGACGGCACTACAAGTTCAGAGGGTCTAAGTGTAATTTTTTCTTTGAAAATTATGACAAGATGATTTGGAAACCATGGTAGGAGATTTGGAAGGTGACCTATTATGCCAGTTAATCGCATCTCTATGATACATTCAATGGTTGAGGTAAAATCTACGGGTAATCCTTTGAGAGAAAAGTTAGCGTCGTGAAACAATATGATGTATACCTTGATATCATGTATATACTGCTTTGCTTAATGAAACGTCCTAGCTAGTAAACAAGAATAGTGTGTAAATCAACCCTATCTTATGTATCTAGACGAGAGGGGTTTACGAGTTGGTTTATAAGGCCGACCACTTAGAGCATCCTAGCACACTCCGTATTTCACTATTACTATAGCAATAAATCTTAATTTGAATCTCCTGCATGCATGCGCAGTTGCCCGTATTTGAACCTCCCATCGATCAATTCTCCCGCGCAGTGATGCAAGGAAGCAAATAAGGGGGGCGATGTCCATACTCTCGTGAATCGTCCCCTAACTCTGACGTCCTTGTCAGACTAGAGAGGTGATGGGACTGGTCGGGGACACTTTCCTTGCCTTAAAGATTTCGAGGCTAGGGTTTTAGTTAGATCTAGTTTCATAGGATTAGGGTCCAATGTATGTCCTATTTTTTGTGGTATTGTTGATGCCAGAGCATTTTTGACATGGTCATAAGCTGCTTCTAAAATTAATCATGTGATAATTGCCTCCGGCGACCTCCTCGGTGATCGGTAATGTTGATACCTTGGTCCTCAATCTGTTCATGACTTATTAGGAATTATCTTTCTCTATGGTGGGAGTTTTGTACAATGATATGCCTTTGTCAATCTCCACAAGCGGTTGGTTGGAGGCAGCGCTCATAGAAAAATTATGGAGGAGCTAGATTGGGATATGTTTGAATCATCTCTGATAAGAAAAATACATGAAATTGGTCTTAACACTACTGTAGATAGGTGTTGGTTTCACATATGGTGTTGTATTATAATAATTTTTTTAGTTGTAACTTTAGTCAGTGATTTAATAGAGATTATTTATTCTCAAAAAAATCTACCCTATTTTTTAAGGGTTTTGCTACAAATTCAGCATTCAATTTTCTTAAAAAATGGACGTTGTTGCATTTAGGTAAAACAAATGTTGCAGTAAGATAAAAATATACTTTTTGAGGTATATAAAAACAAAAATGTTACATATTTGAAACCAAAAGTTGCACCAAATGTCAAAAAAAGTTGCAGTCTTCAACTGTTGCACCAAATGAAAACGCTTGAGCATCGGAAGGAGCACGAAACATTGGTGTGAAAGCATCGAAACATTTTGAATTTTAGCAATGTAACGTTGAAAAAAATCTTGCTGCAACAATTGAGCTAGAGCACTAAAACATTCAAGTGGAAGCATCAAAACATTTTTAATTAGAGCACTCAACATTAAAAAGTAACCCCCGCAGCAAAACACAAAGACACTCGAATAAAAGCATCGAAACATTTTGAAATAGATCACTACAACATTGAGAAGTAGATGTTGCAACAATTAAACCAGTGCACTAAAACATTCTAGTAAAAGCACTAAAAAATGAATTAATGCACTAGAACATCGAGAAATAGTTGTTAAAATATTTGTGTTAGAATACGTCAACATTTAAACGAATGCACCACAATAATTGAATGAAAACACTGCAAAATTGTCTCGAGAAAAGAATGTATATACATAGCATTATCGTTTTCTTAAACAATACATATATAATAAATATACAATATACTCGGATTTTCATCTTACGTGAATGAAAATAAGTTTTACATCAATTTATTATTTTTGCATGTTTGAACTAAAATTTTGAATAAAACGAATGGTAAAAGTCGTGTTCAAAGGTCAAAAGCGTCAAACAAAAAAGAACGAAATGAGTACTTTTGTATCCTTTAATTTGGTATAACTTGTGTGCTAATCAGAAGTTTGCTGCATTGCAATGTGCTAAAATAAAAATCTATAAATAAGATGATTTTGATATAGGGGCAGGGGGTGTGCAAACCAAACTTTCTAAAACATGCCACACTAAAATAATATTCCATGTAAAATAAATACCTCTTTATAGTTTCTAAAAGTAGCGAAAGAAAAGTACGACCATCACCGTCACCATCACCATATCACCGTTGGTACTTGAGATGGGTTCAAGTTCGATCGCAAAACGAGTCAAGCTTGTACATGATCTCAAGTTTGGGTCTGAATAGACGCTAGCTTGAACAACTTGACAATCAAATTGAGCCCACCGTCGCTAGCTGTTAGCCCCACTCCCTCACTGCCCGCTCCCACGACTCAACACCCTAAAGCTCAGCAAACAACACTCAGCTCCCCTACCAGACATTGGCCACCATCCCTATATCCCAATGCATGCATCACCCAACTCTAAATCCATCTCGGATGTGTCACAGCGGTCGAAGTGAACCAAATTCCTTTCGTGAAGAAAAGAAGAGAAGAGAAGAGAAGAGAAGATCACAACCCCACAGCCCATGGCCCTACTTCCCTCCTGCTCGCCGTCGCTTCCGGTCTCTATTCTCTTGCCCGCTGGCACCCAGCTGTCGCGTGCCTTCTTCGATCGCTGCCATGCATGCCATCCAGTTAGCCCCCGACTGAATCGTCGCCACCCCGGGCGTCCAGGTATATGCATGCATGCATGCTACCGCCGTCACGTCCCTGATCGATCTAATTAAGCGCCACGCCGCCACCGCCACGACCCTGATCCGAGCATAAACATATTGCTGCCTTCGCATGCCGCGTCATCCGGCATCAGCGAGGCGCCGGCGCCGGCGGCACGCGCAGGCGGGAGGCGGAGGCGGCAAACGCTAGCAGGCGGGGCGGCGGCGTACTGGAATCAGGCATTCAGGCTACGGCGGCGATGCGAGCCGTAGGAACCGTGGGAAGGGAAGGGGAAAGAAAGGTGTGGGTCCCACTTGTCAATGTGATAAATTGATTTTATTTAGTGAGAAAAATAATGAAACAAAATATATATAGTATATGGTAGTGAGATATGGATGATCTGATATAGGGGACACCGTTGCGGAAGAATGTAATTTAGAGGATGAAATCTTTTAGAGGGGTACATGAATATTTCTTTAGGGGATGAAATTTAGAGGACACCATTGCGGACAGCCTCAACCCCTTGGGGTTCTCGTTCCCGGGCCGGATCCCCGTGAGGTTTGGCCGCGGCCTGCCGCCGTCACTCAGCGTCGTCGGCCTTTGCTCCGCCCGTGTCAATGGCAAGCTCCCGCCTGATCTCAGCATGTCCGGGAACATGACGGCCCTTGTCCTCTCCAGTCCAGCGTGGGGAAAACGAGGAAGAGGACATCGATGTAGATGAGGGAAAAGTTGGTAGCAGCTCAGGAGCGGCAAGGAGAGGCAAGGAGGAGTGGAGGCCGCGTAGGAGCAGAGGGTGAGCCATGGCTGCATGCGAGGCAAGCACAAAGTGAGCGATAAAACGGCCGATTTGAGAGGGCGAGGAAGAAGATAAATAAATGGGGGGGGGGTCCAAAACCTATAAAACGACCTGTTATTGACTTAGTGTTGTTCATTGGCGTGAAACATATAGAGGTATTCTTGTGTTTAGACCAAAGTAATGAAAACACATGTAGTCATGTTGCTCAGAGAAACCCTTTTTATTCAACATTCTTGCTCAAACTTATAATGGCAGAAGTTACATCTCGGAAAGCTAAGTAGCTGAGGTCCTGTTTGGTAGTGTTGTTTTTCCAAACCATGGTTTTATACTACCATACTTTGCAATTGTCTTAGCATAAATACCATGGTTCTTATGTAATTCCATTGAAACTATGGTATTTCTTGAAACTACTAACTGTTTGGATACAACATCACAAACCCTAGCATTTTTGTTTGGAGGCATAGTTTTTTTTTTCAAAACATAGTTTTTGAATACCATGGTTTACAAATGTCTTGACATAAAAACCATGGTTTTACCTAACTCCATTGAAACCATAGTATTTCTTGGAAATATCAAGTATTTGGAGGCAACATCACAAACCATAGTATTTGAGTGGAAGTGGGCAAGGAGCTAGCCAAACCATGAAAACTTTGGGTTGGAGTGGAGTTTCAGATACTTCAAAAATACCATGGTATCTAAGGATTTTCAACCAAACACCTCATGGTCTATAATACCATAGTATTCTCAAATACCATAGTATGCATTGGAACTATGAAAATTATGCTACCAAACAGCCCATGAAATGTGATAATCGAGGTGCACTATTTTACAACAGCACTGAAAAATTAATAAGAATAAGAAGGGATAAACTATTGGCAGGTGTAGACAAACAGGCAACAATACTGGTACACATGAATGGTTGCGATTTATCTTGGTCCCCTTATGCAAGTCACTATGGTAGTGTTTGGATGGGGAGCAGATCGGAACGGAATCCTAATTCTCTGCCTGTTTGGTTCCGGGTCATAGGAGCGGAGCCGTTCCGAGAAAGCGAATATTCGCTCGATATGCGGAGCCACTCGATCCTAAAAAATCGATGGAACCCGGCCGTTCCACTTCGACGGCGTCGCGCGCCGTGACGTGACCCGAGCGAGCACCTCGCGCGTGCTCCGGCGATGCAGGCGACCTCCTTCGGTGGTCCGGCCCAGGCTCCTGTGACGCTGCGAGGCGAGGATTGATGACGGCGCGGGGAAGTGAGACTACGGCGCGGTGCAGGAGCGACGGATCGAGGAGCAGTCGGCATGGATGACGCCGGAAAGTGGCGACGGCGCGGTGCGAGAGCGACAGATCGAGGAGCATGCGGCATAGATAGGTAATGGAATTGGGCCGGCAGCAGCCAGCAAAGACGAGGCAGTACGCCATTACCGACGTATGTATGTCAATGGAGGTCTTTCTTTGTCGATTCCAGGGAGGAGATCCATGCCGGCCATCTTGCATGATTAATGTGTTGATTAAGGAGCCTCAGTTTGTTTTTGTTTCTCATATGTGATTGATTGGCAGACGCGCGTGGGGACTCGCAGGCTGCAGGCGAGCAGCAGTCTCAGTCTGCATCAGCAGCGGCGGCGGCTCGCGGGCTTCTGGGCGGCGCCCGCAGGCGGCAGTAGAAGGGATGCATGCTTTGATTGACAAGTGGGCCCTACAGCTAACGTTAGTTGACGGAATATGAAACCGTTCTATTCATCCCATCAACCAAACAAGAATACAGAATCATTCTATTCCTCTGACCAAACACAGAGATAGAACCGTTCTGCTCCTAAAATCCAGGATGGAACCGTTCCATCCCATCCTGTTCTCCAACCAAACGCCACCTATGTCAGCACTGAATAGCTGAACCCAACCTAATATGATTAGATTGCCTTACCATATCCGATTATGAATTCAGCTATCAATTCTATGGAATTCAAACAAAGGTGCTCAAAGCCTAAAGCAACAAGCTGCAAAACCACATCCTAGCAACCTGAACAAAACTTAAGTAGCTCAACACAGACCAGATGGGTCTAATAGCTAGATTTCAAGCCCAAGGCTATGTTTAACATTCACCAAACTGCAAATCACGAACTTGCAATTAAAGAGAATAGCACATAGTTTATATAGACTCAAGATAAGGCATCTAGGGTCAATATGACAGAAGAAGCCTCATTGGCGTTATAAGAATAAAATAATGGTAAACTAAAACTTGCCTTCGGAAGGATGCTCAAACCCGCAGTCCTGAATGGCGCGGAGAAGCTCCGGTTTGAGCAGGAAATCTCTGAAACCCGAGCTGTGGATCCCCACGTACCCCCTGTCCACACAACGCGAAACCCCAATCCGTCAGATCGGATTCCCCAACCTCAATGCGATGAATCCGTTTTGCTCAAAACAAAGCGCTTAGTTTAGCCTTTGCTTCCTTTGTGCCGTGTCTTCTTTAAAGATTCATCCAATGGAATCCCGACTCTCTTTTTTTGATTTTCATTCTATTTAGAGAATGGTGTAGACCTAATTACAAAGATTACAAACAAAATTCTTTCGCTTCACTTTGTCTCGTTTTCTCTAGAATCTATAGAAAAAGGAATTCCTCTATCCTTTATTTTAATTTTATAATAACCAGATACTATATACTATATTTATATTTAATGATAATCAGAGACTATTAAATAAAAATAGTACCTAATTAAGATAGGATGACTAATGTATGCAGCCTAATGAGGAGTAATACTCTAAAAATAAAGGGTTCTATTTCAGAATTGTGAGACGGAATATTTTGTTTTTTATTTACTCTTTCTTTATTTTTGGATTTTATTTCCATTTTTCTATTTAAAGTAGATCGATTTAGATAACGATATAAAAGAAAAGTAATATACTTCAAACAAAATAGAAATTCGCAAGATGGAAAAAATCATTGCGATTATTATAGGAAGTCTAGGAACTTAGAGCATATCCTATTTGAAGGAGGATAGAATTCAAATCGTAAGGGATCCTTCCTTCTATTGATTTGCTAGAAATTCATTTTTCTTTTCTTGTCTCTATGATTTTCAATGAATGAGCCTGTGGTAATGTTTTTACCTCTATTCTATGGCGCAAGCGAATCGTCCGATCTATAAACAAGTACTAATGAGGAAATGAAAACTATACTAAAGGAAACATGGGATCTCTATCCTAAAATCTAAAAAGGGACATATTAGGGCTATACTGGATTTGAACCAGTAGACCTTCTCAGAAAAGAGATCAACCGGATTATTGTCAAAAGATTCGAATCGTTTCAAAGACCCAACATGCATTTTTTGCATTGGGCTCTTTCATTAAGCGATGTAAAGATCGCTTAGTTTACCATAGTTTTTCTTTACGGAAAGATAATGAGATGGCTCCCTATGCTCGATTGATTATTTGTATTATGATCCATCTAGGAGCAATACCAAAGTGTTTCAAAGGAGGATTACCTTGACTTAGGTCTGCCTCGGCCTAAATTAAATCAACCTAAGTGAAATGGAGTCTCTATCGTTCACCGCAAGAGTTGACTATGAGACTTCATACACCTTAAAGTTCATAGAACGAAAAGAAGTTTTTGAAGGCCCTTATCCTCATTACGCCTAGCATTTAGTGGGTCGGGTATTTACCTTATCAACTAACAAATCAATAAGGGTTCTATTTGATTTGGAACCCGAATTGGCACCTAATTGGGTGAACCGATCGCTTGTTAGGCTATTGTTCTTCTATTCTCTCGAATCCATGAAGTAAGACATTGATTTTGCAATAAGATCAATTATGTTCATTGCATAATAAGCTCCCTTGAAAAACATTGGCGCACGTAAACGAAGTTGTTTCTACCGAATCGAGCTATAGCCCTTGTCGAGATTGTCGAGATATCTTAACATATAGATAATTTCTTGTCAAGATGAATGCCAGAGGATATCTCTTTGATCTGTTTACTATATAACATACCAATAAGGAGCAGTATTGCTTATAAAATGGATTCGATCTATAATCGATCGAAGTAATGAGTCTTCCTTTGTGGTGATAAATTGCCTACTTAACTCAGTGGTTAGAGTATTGCTTTCATACGGCGGGAGACATTGGTTCAAATCCAATAGTAGGTAGGTAGGTAGGTAGAAAAATTACTATATAGCATTGAACTTACTTCACTTCACTATCTAATAACCTTTTCTACCCCTCTTTCCTTTTTCTTTGTATCAACTAAACCTTTGGATTGTCTTCAATTGGATGGGGGAATCCAATTGATAGCCTCGACACGTATCCTAGCTCGTCTGAGAGCTAGCTTAAATTCAACCAATTCTTTCGTACCCTCGGCTCTACTCAAGTTAGCTTCGCTATTTCAAGTGCTGTTGAGCTTCTTAGGATCAATGTCACTACCAGCCCGCATCATTTCCTAAAATGATGATCTCATTATTAACTATTCTTGCAAAACCGCTCCACGTAACAGTAGTTAACCATTGGTCGTTAAGGAGGCGTATTCTCAAAGGACCCATATCTACAAATGTGTTAATGGGGCGTGGTTTGATAATACGCCAATTTGGCCACTATTAGTAGATAAAATGATTTCTTTCACTTCACAATCCCAAATAATTCGCTTAGGAGTTAGTACATAGAGATTTAATTTCATTTCTTCAATTTGTTCTCCTCTTCTAAGTTTATAGCTTTCGTGCTAGCTTCATCAATATTACCCACCAAATAAAAAGCCTGCTCGGTAGGCCGCCTAATTCCTGGAAAGGATTAGTTGAAACCCCTAATTGTTTCTCAAGACCAACATACTTTCTGGAGAACCCGTAAAACTTCGCCACAAAGAACGGTTGTGATAAGAAACGTGTCGGTGAAAAATCACGAGACAGTCCCTCAGAGACTACGGAATTTGTTCGCCAGGGGGTAGCATCTGCGCCTCGAACCGCCTCGAGCTCCCAAGAACAGGAAGAACACACGCCATGTACCTGTGTTCGGGCCCCGAGGTGGGTAATAGCCCTCTCCGCTGAGCCTTAGCTCTATATGTGTATTGCTAATGGAAAATGAATGTGGTGGAAGAGAGAGCACGAATTTTTCTCCCCGTGGTGGCTTGGTCCCTTATATAGCGCGGTGAGCTCGAACCGACGGGGAGAGAGAAACAGGGACGTCTAGTCTATTACATGATCATCAGACTTGGCAGTATACAATAAATGCCGTCTTTGTCGTGGTCGCCGCTACACACGCCCCGCCGCTTTGTCGCGTCCCCATCGGTGGCAAAGGGGCCCATAGTCCCGCCGACCGCCACCGCCACGTGGTCGCCGATACGGTCGGGTCCGACCGCCGCCGCTTGCTCGCCACGTATCCTTGTCGCCGAAGTTGCTTTCGCCCGTGGCCAAGTGTCCTTAGCCGAGCATCGCCGCCGCGATCTTGGAGCTCGGTCGCCGCTTAGCACGGAGGGCTCGCCAAGCGCTGGGCTCGCCGCCTCGCCGACGCGGAGGGCTCGCCAAGATGCTTGGGGCTCGCCGCCGCCCGACGCGGAGGGCTCGCCGGCTTCAGACGCAGGGTCTGTCGCCTTTACTCGCCGAGAGCGCCTCCCGGCCCGATTCCGCGGTGGGGCCCGCGTGCCCGCCAGTCCACTCGGAACCAGGCCCGGTCTTCACGATCCTTCTAGATGACGCCGTCTTCTACCCTCTTCTGGGGGAGGTGGAGAGGACACCCCGGTACCTTATGTACCGACAGAAGCCCCCAGGCCCGCCCTAGGGCGCAATCCGAGCTCGACGCATTGCCGACGCTCGGATGCACCCCTGGGTGGGGCTAAATCCGCCGCGCGTCGCGCGCTGGTCTTCTCCACTTCAGCCGGGTAACTTCCGGAGCCCCGCCGAGCGCCTTGCTCGGGGCGATTCACCTGCATTCAAACAGATCACCTCTCCCCGCACCAGCGGGGGGTTATATCACACTTTTTGCACAGAAAGAATAAACTGAGGGCAACTAGAGGAGCACTGCCGCTGCGGTGTTGCCAGTGGGTGTCACTATGTCGTTTTCCTTCACCTTTCGGAACTTACGCCCTTGCGGTCTCTTGGGCCGGACCAAAACATCGTGCGGCTTAAGGTCGCAGGTTTTGAGGTGGTCATAGGCCAAGAAGCTTATGAGCAAGCCACCGATCTGTAATGCAGGTTCGACTTCCCCCCTGCCCTCCCTTTCTCGACCACGAATGTTTGGCGTCCTCTACACGACAAAGGCCGTCGGGCTAAACGAGACGAGCGATCGTGCGGACCAACACTAGCAACACACGGCTAGGTAACTGAACGCCAAAAGCTTTAGATGAGCGCTCACGAAAGTGGCGCTTTTTCCTTAGGCATCTGCTACTTGACCCTTGTGGCCTCTCGCAAACCGACCTTAACGTTGCGTGGCGAGCTTAGCTTCGAAGCGGTCTAGTCGCCGGCATCTGCGTCGTTGGCGCGTTGCCCGCACCGACCGACACACACGGGCTAGAGCCCTCACTTCCATCCGCGATCGCCTCGCCACCGCAAGCTTAAGCGTTTGCTTTTGCGACTAAGGGCCATCACCTTGATATTTTTTTTCGCTACCACCTTTCGGCGATGTTTTCTAACAGACTTTTAAGGCTAAAAGCAAATGCTCACGAGAGCGTAACTTATCTTTGTATCGCAGAAGACTTGATACGTCGTGAGTCGCCACCTCCTCGAACCGGAGGTCGAGGCAGCACATCGTCGTCCCCACCAGAGCCGAAATCGCGATTTGACGATCATGAAGTCTTCTTCGAAAGCCCCGACCGGCGAATCGAAGCGTCTTCGTCCCCACCAGTGGTAAATCATGACGGACGGCCATGAAGCCTTCTTTCGATGGCCCCGACCAAGCATAAGCGGTTGCTCCTCCTCGAACCGGAGGTCGAGATAACAGATCGTCGTCCCCACCGGAACCGTGGGTCGCGACGGACAGAGTGGTTTTACAATACCGGCCGGTCGTCGGTAGCTTGGCTTGCCCTCAAGACACCTAGCACCTCGCACCAACTCGCAGTATCCCGAGGCGCAAGAGTCGACCGAACAAGTCGGTTCCCGCCGTGCCTCCTAGGATAACAGAGAGCGATTGCTCTCTCTTCTCGAGCGATGCTGCTGCAGAGGAATCTCGGATGTAGAGCTTGGCCTTTCGCTCGATTCTCCTCCCGACGATCACCGTCGAGGACCACTTGGACCCGCAGGATGGTTCGGACCGACATCCACAGACCTCCCGGCCAAGGGGCAGCAGCCATGGCCTTCATGCGATGTACTCCGTCGGCCCGACGCTTTCCACCTTAACCGTCTCAAGAAGTTGTTCCACCTTCCTCCCTGAATCGAGGGTCGAGGTAGCAATGACGCCGCCCCTCCAAGCTCGGCGACGGATGGTGATGATAGCCTCTCTCAAGGCCCCACCAAAACATAGCCGACGCCGCTTCTCCTCGAACCGGAGGCCGAGGCGTACCGCTTGTCGTCCCCTACCAGAGCCGGGTCGCGACGGATGGTCGAAGCCTTCTCCTGAAGGCCCCGACCGAATCTTCTTCGTCTTCAGACTTCGCTTGATGTCGCCAAGAACTGAGCAAGAACGCTTCACACTTCAACTGGCACATGGAGTCATGCTTCGCGAACACCTCACACACCACCTGCCACGGCGCCGCCACGGCCATGGGCACCGCCATAGAGCCGTGGGCGCGGCTGTCGGATCTTGGTGCTGGACGAGGAGAAACGCCGCCGGGCGCCGCTGGACTAGGGAAGCGCCGCCGAGCGCTGCTGGACGTGGAGGAAAGCAGCCCCCACGCCGCCGGCACGGACCGTCGCGCTGCCGTCCCGGGGAGGAGCTGCGCTGGGAGCAGCCCCCCAGTTGTCGATGAAGGGGAGGCCGCCATGGAGGAGGCCCGCCGCTGAGTGCTGGAGAAAAGCTCCGCGCCGCTGGGCTGCTACCGGACGCGGAGGGAGCCGCGGATGAGGGGCTCCACGCCACCAGCGCTGAGCCCGGAGGAGGGAAGCGGGGAATGACCCCGGACCGCCACCTCTGCTGGACGAAGAGGGAACGTGGAGAAGCTCGCCACTACCCCGAAGAGAAGCAGGGGAAGCTCCATGGCGCCGGCTCGCTGGAGACGAAAAGGATGCACGGGGGAGAACCACGCCGCCGCCGGCCCCTGTTGGACAGAGGAGGAGGATGGAGGCGTCCCGCGCCGGAGCCGGGCAGAGGAGGAAGCCGGAGGAGATCCTGAGCCACCGCCTCTGTTGGAGACCGAAGGAGGAAGAGCCCGGAGGAGCCCACGCTGGGGCTCCGCGCCGCTAGTCGCTGGTCGTTGGAGAAACCCCGTGGAGGGAGCAGCCCCCACGCCGCTGGCCTGGACCGTCGCGCGGAGGAGCCGCGGAGGAGCGGCTCCGTGCCGGCGCCACTGAAGAGGAGCCGTGGGGGAGCAATCCCACGCCGCTGCCAGATGCTGCTGGAGAAGAGGCAGGCGCCGCCGGGCACGCCACCGCCTTGCTGCTGCTGAGGAAGAAACGGGGGGCACCGTGGAGGAGGCCGGAGGGAGACGCCACGCGGCCGCCGGCTCTGCTGCAGAGAGGAAGCAGGCGCCGCCGGGCGCCACTGAGGAGGAGCTGGAGGGAGCTCCGCCACGCCGCCGGCCGCTTCTGGAGAGAGGAGCGCGGGGGAAGCTCCACGGCGCCGCCCATAGCTAGAGGAGACGAGCAGCGCGGGAGAGATGCCTCGGCGCCGCCGCTGAGCTGCAGGAGAGGGAGGCGCCGCCGGGCTGCTGCGGCTGCTGCAGAAAAGCGCCGCCGTGGGGAGCCGGGGGGCCCGCGCCGGCGGTGACCCGCTGGAGGAGGAGGGCGCCGCGGAGGAGCCCCCGAGCGCCGCCATGCCACAGCAGGGGAGGAGCTGCCGCAGGGAGCTCCACACGCTGCCGCGGCACCACTGGGAAGGAGGGGAAGGCCGGGGGGAGCTCCACCGCCGCCGGCCACCTGCTGGAGAGGAGAGGTGACAGGAGAAGGCCGGCCCCCACGCCGCCGACTGCTCCCTCTCCCCCCGCTCTTCTCGCCCAACCCCTGGTCAGATCTGGATCTTCCCGAAGGGGATCTGGCCTTGAGACCTTCTCTTGCTTCGGCCCCCGAACCCCTCCACGAACTCCCCAGCTTCTTGCTCGATCTACGCTTCTGACTTCCGATTTCCACCGATTTTTGAACTTCTGCCTCTGATTGCTGGGACGAACTCGAGGGGAAGAGGATTCAACACCTACCCCCCTACCTGGCGCGCCACTGTCGGTGAAAAATCATGAGACAGGTCCCTCCGAGAGACTACGGAATTTGTTCGGTAGGGGTAGATCTGCTGCTTTGCCGAACCGCCTCGAGCCCCAAAACAATGGGAAGAACACACGCCACGTATCCTGGGTTCGCCCGAGGTGGGTAATAAGCCTCTCTCTGCTGGCCCTTTTAATTTATATGTGTATTACTAATGGAAAATGAATGTGGTGGAAGGAAGAGAGCACAGAATTTTTCTCCCCGTGGTGGCTTGGTCCCCTTATATAGTCTTGGTGAGCTCGAACCGACGGGAGAGAGAAAACAGGGACGTCTAGTCTATTACATGATCATCAGACTTGGCAGTATACAATAAATGCCGTCGTCTTTGTCGTGAATCGCCGCCACACACGCCCCGCCGCTTTGTCGCGTCCCCATCGGTGGCGAGTGGGACCCATAGTCCCGCCGACCTCGCCACCGCTTCATGTGGTCGCCGATCGGTCTGGTCCGACCGCCCGCCGCCGCCGCTCACACGTATCCTTGTCGCCGAAGCTTGCTTTCGCCCGGCCAGGTGGTCCTTGTCCTTGTCGGAACCTTTGCCGCCACAGACGGAGCTGGTCGCCCGCTTAGCACGGAGGGCTCGCCCAAGACGCTGGGCTCGCTTCGCCTCACCGACGCGGAGGGCTCGCCCGACGCTGGGCTCGCCGCTCGCCGACGCGGAGAGGCGCCCCGTCTCCCGGCCAGCAGTGTCTGTCGCCTTTACCGCCGAGAGAGCGCCTCGGGCCCGATTCGAAGCGGTGGGGCCAGCGTGCGCCATCCACTCGGAACCGTGCCGGTCTTCACGATCCTTCTAGATGACGCCGTCTTCTACCCTCTTCAGGGGAGGTGGAGAGGACACCCGGTACCTTATGTAAAATTACAAAACGCTCAATTTTTCGTGCTCTTGCTATAGTTAAACGATCCTCCTTTGATAATTCATCCAATCCAAGAATTGCGATAATGTCACGAAGTTCTTTGTAACGTTGTAAAGTTTGCTTAACTCTTTGCGCGGCTTTCATAATGCTCGTTGCCAACGATCCGAGGTCAGAACATAGTTGAGGTTGAATCTAAAGGATCTATCGCCGATAAATACCCTTGGAAGCTAATCCTCTGGAAAGTACGGTAGTAGCATCCAAATGTGCAAATGTTGTGGCGGGAGTAGGGTCGGTCAAATCGTCTGTAGGTACATAAACCGCTTGGATCGAAGTTATGGACCCTTTTTGGTAGAAGTAATTCTTTCTTGCAAAGAGCCCATTTACATACTAAGAGTAGGTTGATAACCCACCGCGAGGGCATTCTCCCTAATAAAGCGGATACCTCCGATCCTCGCTTGAACAAAACGAAAGATATTATCGATGAATAGAAGCACGCCTTGCTTATTAACATCTCGGAAATATTCGCCATAGTTAGGGCGCTTAAACCAACTCTCATACGAGCTCCGTGGTTCATTCATTTGGCCATAAACTAGAGCTACTTTCGATTCCTCAATATTTTTTTCATTAATTACTCCAGATTCCTTCATTTCCATATAAAGATCATTTCCTTCACGAGTCCTTTCCCCCACCCCGCCAAATACGGATACGCCTCAAATTTCACTTTAAACTTTTCAAAGTACTTAAACTAGCAAGTACGGCTCGTCTTTCAAGTACTTAACCTAAAAAAAAAATGCACAAGTTCGTCCGCCGAAACCATTTTCGATTTTTTCGCAACCATCGCGTCCAATCCACTACTTTAGGTCCTAAACTCATGTTTGGGGTGGTTTCGCACCATTTCGTTGCCGCAAGATGACCGTTGGGAAAGACGGGTTGACAAAATTTTGGGATTGAAAAAATGGAAGCTAGGTGGTGTGTTGAAAAAAATATTTGTTAAACCAAATCTGAAATTAGTTTAAACATCACACAAACAAAAGCACAAAGACACAATATACTATCCCACCCAAAATCACCTATACATAGAGTTAGAGCTGACTCCTAAGTCAAATACCTAAATGAATTCATAAGAAGTCTGATATTTTTCCGTGGGCCAAAAGTCCACGAAAATAAAACAAAGCGCACAAAAATAGCTTTTTTGGCAAACCATCCAAACAAACCATTATGAAAATAGACCCTAACTTTATGATAAATTTGGTAGAGTGGATTACTCCTGGACAGGCCCTAAAACCACATGCAGGTACACAGACGCCGCACATACTCGTGCTCAGGTGTAAGAGCGCCTTGCAGACGTAACACCACCCACAGCACAAATTCCCAAACACAACAAGGCGGGGCACACACTTGTAGTACCGTTTCACCGGAATTGAAGAAACTCATTAGTTGATCCTCCTGCAGTTGAGCCTGATCTCGCCGTTGGGTCCGGTGAGCCTGAGCAGGCTCATCTTCTCCATGGCGTTGGCGAAGTCTTGGAAGAAAAGGGTCTGGTTGGAGCCGTACTCCAGCACGAGCGCCGCCAGATCGGGTCTGGTTGGAGCCGTACTCCAGCACGAGCGCCGCCAATTGATTCTATATGAATTATAAAATTTGTTTCATGCAATTTATACATCGTTTGAAATATAAAAAATATTTTAAAAAATATAAAAACAGGTTGATTATGATTTTATATGAACTATACAATTTTTTTAATGCAATTCGGACACCGTTTGAAATATAAAAAGTATTTTAAAAAATTTAAATTACAAACAAATTTAAAAAATTTAAAAAATATAAAAATTATAAAAATGGGTTGATTATGATTTTATATGAATTATAAAATTTATTTCATGAAATTTGGGCACTATTTGAAATATATACAAAAATGAGAAAATAAAATCAATAAAAATCAATCGTAGCTTAGTGCTGCTCGCTGGCTAACTAGTCGCGTGCTGATGTGCCGTCCTGCGCTTTCCTGCATGCGGCGTGGCGGAAGCCAGCGCTTCCGCCGTGGGAGGTGGCGGAAGCCTGGTTTCAGCCATGCCCTACGGCGGAAGTCTGTTTCCTCCGTTCCATGCCACACGGCGGAAAGCTGATCAATTTTATCAATCCTGCCAGCTCCGACATATTTTCCCAATTTCCATTTAAATGTATATTATTAAACCAATTTTTCCGGTCGGAATGGAGCAGACCCCGCGCGGGCAGGTTCTCGTAGTAGCAGCTGTCGAACTTCTCGGGCGTCTTCTTTTTTTTTTTTGATTTAATCGAGGGGAAGAATCCCCACCTTTTCATCCATTTCACGTCCAGACGAAGCCGGAAAATGGTTGCAGCATACGCCGCTCTTACAACAGCGGGGCACAACCCCAGAGTTACAAGCGGGGGGGGGGGGGGGAGAAACACCACCACACAGCAATACAAAGACAGGAGAGATACAGACTGCTCACAGCGGACACAAGCAGTGGCGGATCCAGGATTAAAATTAAGCCTGGGCACAACTAAGTGAAGGATAAGTACCTAACCGAGCTAACGATACAAACAAGTCAAGATAAGCATGTCCAAATGTTAAGGATGACATCAATTTTAACTATTATCGATTTTTACATATATTAAATGCTTAAAAGAGTGGATGGGCAATATAATAGACTCTTAGTACCTCTATGGAAGATCTGAACAGTTGAACAAAAGATGTCCTCAAACAAAATCACGAAAAAGATGATCCAATCTACACCATATGGCATCTGCAAGATTGAAATGTATATTAGAGAAACAATGTAATAAAGGTAAAAGTTAAAATATTTAGACATTGAAATATCATCTAACATACCACTCATTTGGTGATGGTAGCTTATGAGGCAACTGCATTCTTCTAGTTTTAATGCGTTGAAAGCGCCGAGTAATGTGCTCATCATCAAGTGATTTGAATATTTCTCTCTCGTGTAGCAAACCATTAAATCATTCAACCAATCATCGTAAATCTTGTTCCTCAATGCGACTTAATGATATTCATAGTGAAAAGACCCTTTCGATCGTTGTCATTGAGACAGCAACAATAATGCCAACTCCATCAATTTATAAACTAATGGAAAGACCTTGTGCTTTTCAGTTTGGACCATCTTCATGATTAGAGATGCAAGATCTTGACAAGAGTTAAAAGAAGCATGCCTTCTCACATGAAAATGTAGGTCTCTAGTTGCTCCCTTATAATGGCACGATCACCAACAGAGAAGTCTTTATCATAAATTTCAGCAAGTCGAGCAAGTTTGTTTACATCAAACTTTTCAAAGGAGTTCTTTGGATCAAGACAAGAGAAGCAAACTAGTAACTCAAGAGAGACTTCATTAAATCGATGAGCTAACTCTCAATTAATTTTGTCCACCACAACAAAGAAAATCTCAAAGACGATAATAGTGAAGGTTAGTGACAAGGAACCCATCACGCCTTGAACGACCTCGAATCGCACTTCTTCATTCATGTCTATCATCGAATAGATTTTAGCACACAAAAGGCTTTCACATCATCAAAGAAGGTCTCCCAACCATCATCTGTTCTCATAATAGCTAATCGAGCTTTTACATCAGCAACTAATTCCATAGCATGAACAATGTTAAGGTCCTTTCTTTGTAAGACAAGTGACAACTCATTTGTGATGGCAAGCAATTTTAACATTAGCTTTAAAATGAACACAAATTTAAAACTTTCCATTTTTTCTATCAAACCCGCTGCTTGTGTTGGTACACGCCCATCTTCATGAACCATACTAAGAACTTGTAGCACAGAGTCCCACATTGTCTCCAAACGAATCAAAGTTGTGTAGTGTGATCCCCACCTAGTATCACCCGGTCTAGCAAGGCTAGTTTCTTGATGCAAACCTCTTCCTGTAAAAATTTCACCTCTCTCTAATCTATCCAAGATGTCTTTATGGTGCTTTTCAACTAATGCATCCCTCCTCTTACAAGATGAGCTAGTGGTGGTGACAATTAAGGAGATGTAATCAAAGAAATCATGAATAGATTGGCAACAACCACTACTAGCAACAGACACAACCACTAATTGCAATTGGTGGGCAAAGCAGTGAATGTAGAAAGCATATGGATTTTCATCTAAAATCTTTCTTTGCAAACCATTATATTCACCTCTCATATTTGAAGCACCATCATATCCTTGTCCTCTAAGCTTTGAGATAGATAGGCCATGATGATCAAGAAGGCCAAAAAGAGCTTCCTTTAGTGCAGCTGATGTAGTCTCGGAGACATGTTTGAGACCAAGAAAACGCCCACAACTTGCCCTTGCCTCACGACATACCTACATTAGAATGAATAGGTTAAGATAGAATGCCAATGGAAAATAATCAAAATATAATGAATTAAAAATAGAATGACAATGGAAATAACGAAATAAGAATGGAGAAATGTCTATATACCTTATTATTACCGCCATTTGCTCTTTGACTGATATATCACGTGATTCATCAATTAGAATGGAGAACTGTCTATCTCCAATCTCTCCAAGAATCACATCTGTGATCTCTTGTGCACAACATTTCGCGAGATCCTTTTGGATACTTGGAGCAATCATGATACAATTTCTTGGAGCACGATCATAAGCAGCCCTTACTTCTTTATTCTTATCCTTGTACCAATCTACCATCTCTAGAAAGTTTCCCTTGTGTAAAGAACCACATGATTCCTCATGGCCACGAAAAGCTAAGCCTTGCATTAGAAGAAATTTTGTACATTCTAGAGAAGAAGTCAAGCGAACTTTGTACAATTCTTCGGACTCACGAGTAGCATTAGACATCACATGAGAGATATTTTGTCTTTGATTTTTAAAGTCATCAAGATGCAACATAGCCTTGTTATGGGCACTATTAACACCACCAACATGATCGGCCAACCCTTGATTTGCATTCTTCCAATTTTCGTACCCAATTTTTGTGAAAACATCATGACCAAATTTATCACCCCTCCCCGGTTGCTTAAAGAGAAAACAACAGAAACAATAAGCTGCATCCTTTGCTTCACTATACTCCAACCAATCAAACTTTTTGTACCATGAGTCATGAAAGCTTCTATTACTCTTTCCATATTTTTTCAGAGGGAAATTCAAACCAGTTGGTTGAGTTGGACCCTTGGATATGTAAGCCCTCCTGACTTGGTCTTGGATATTTGGATCATATTCTGCAACTTGCTTCCTTAGTCCAGGATCACCAATTATGTCACTGGGATTAAACTCCCTAGCAACATTAGGCCTTTGTTCTTGCTCCGTGCTTGGCCCCGTAGTTGAATTAGATATTTTCGCATATCCATGACCCGCATATATAATAAAATACAAATAGAATTACCAATTTGGCATCGTATACAACAATGAACAAATTTTATTCACAAATTAACTAATGCTAGATCGCTATAGAAAATAAGAGCTTCATAATACTACAGTAGTACGATAGAGGCATAGAGCCTAACCTAACAGTAGAACGGTAGCCCTTGCACCTTGCTTGTGCCGCCGCCTCGCTTAGACGCTGCTACCGTGGCCGTGTCCGTGAGATGCCCTTGCGCCCTGCTTAGAGTAGGCGCCGTTGAGGCGAAAGTACTGAGCCGAGCAACGAGCAAAGTAGTAGCGGCGCAGGGACGAGACGACGTCGGCGATCTGCGATCGCGAGATCGCGAATCGGCGGAGTCCGGAGACCAAGAGTCACGACTCAGATACCGTATACTGAAACGACCGAAGCTAGCAACTAGCTCGTGCACAAGACGCACAAGCGCCGGCCGTGGGCTTGAGCCTTGATGCCGTGAGCACAAGTGCCGCCTTGGGCTTTTGTTTCACCTGGCCGCCCAAATAAACCTCCCCAACTCCTCAGACTCTACCTAGTAGGTAAGTGGTCAAAATTTTAAGCTCGGGCCGAGGCCCAACCAGCCCAGGTGGTGCATCCGCCCCTGAACACAAGACATTGTACGCCAGCGAATGCCATCACCAATTACTCTGCTCCGACGAACTCCAATACACAAGCAGCTATTATGCTCTGAGTCGAAGGGTCGACAGACGACAGCCGTGATTCATACCATCTTCTAGGTGCATCCGGGATCCAAACAATGACCGGCCAATGCCCTTTGAGGGGAGGAAGCCACAAAGGAGGGACGACCATCAAATGGAGAACGAGGAGGTCCAAGAGGGGAGGGGACCATAGTCTCGCCGGCCCGGCATATGATGAGACAGCAAAATCAAGTGTCTTGGTTGAAGGCAGAGCAGGGCACTGACAACACGCACTTGCCGGAAGCACAACTTCAAGCATCACAGGGGCATCCAAAGTAGGGCTGATGAGGAACCTCCGATACGACGCCTAAGGAAGGAATGCAACGCCAGGGCGCTGCCGTCGCTCGTCCGGTAGCTGGACAGGGTTTTCACCCGGAGCCGGAGGTGTGGTTGTGTGTGGAAGGATGGGTTAGACGACGCCTCCAAGGAGGTGAGTGGCGGCTATGGCCGTCACCATCGCCAGCAGTCATAAGGGCTACGGCTTTCGCCAAGTCCTCCCGCCCCCGCACCAACCAGAAAATTTTTACTGTTTGCCCATAAAAAATGACGCAAACGAAAAAATGCCCAAGGTTTCGGCGCAATTGCAAAAATGCCCCTAGGCGCCCCCTGTGGCGCCACACGAGCGAGGCGCGCCCACAGGCGCCTAGGCTCAGGGACAGGGGCCGGATCAAAGGGGACTCGGCGCCCGTGGCATGACAGGATCAAAGTGGCGAGGGCGCCAAGGGGGGGACTGCCGATATATAAGCCTCCCGCCCATCACTCTCACCCCCATCGCTCTCACCCATTGTCACCCGCACGGATAGCTTCCCAGGCAAACAGAGGAGAGCCGGACGA
This sequence comes from Raddia guianensis, assembly GCA_036346415.1. Lineage (NCBI taxonomy): Eukaryota > Viridiplantae > Streptophyta > Magnoliopsida > Poales > Poaceae > Raddia > Raddia guianensis. The sequence continues at coordinate 37,140,172 of CM070534.1, forward strand.
GCTTTGTTCTCCTTCTTCTGCTGCCGGTAAGTGATAAAATTATTATAATAATGTTGTATAGTAATAATTTTTATGGTACGTTTAAAACCATGGTAGGATAGTCATTCTGTTATTATATTACTAATAGTATGGTAGTTAAATTAGTACTATACGGTTATTTAACGTTCTGGATTTTAGGGGTAATTAAGTATTATGTATAGACGATAATATTATAAATAATTTAGCAGGATAATAAATAGCAGTATATTTGAACATAATAGGTAGTAATAATGAAGTACTTAGTTTTGTAGTTAATTTAGCATGATAATAACCAGCACTATATTTTAACACTTAGTTATTAGTAATGGAGAACTTTTTTTTTTTTTGTTAATTTCAGAAAATGGATACGTTGCCGTTTATCATACATTATGGTCCTGGCAATATCGTGGAAGGTCCAAATAGGGTAGACCTTAGTCAATCCGCTTACATGCAGACAATTTATCCAGATGTTAACAACGTAACAATTAATGGACTACAAATATGGATATGCCAATTATTTGGATGGTCACTGGAGAACCATATAGTTTGGATACAAGCTTTATGGTCCAAGTCTGTAGAAACCCCATGTTATAAGTTAACTGCCCTGAACACGGATAATGGGCTGTTGAGATTTATATAGGGGTGTCAGAGGAGAAATTGTTGGGCTGTTGTGTTGGTGCAAGCTACCCTGAGGCCGACTATCCCTATAGCACAAAATGTTGGCGGCCGACAAGGCAAAGGGACGGCAATACAGGAGGCTTATGGCATGTTGTGGAACTAAATGAAGGTATTGTAGCGTAACAATATGTTTCGAAAGAGTAGGTGGGGAAGAACATGCTGTGGAGGAACAAGATGGAGATGAACAATACGTAGCCGATATGGGAGAGATTAACGAAGCAATTGTGGATGATATGAATAATGATGATGCACAGGCAATGGAGGAGGAACAGCTGCATCCGGATGATAGTTCTAGTGACGAGGAAGATAGAGCTATTCCGGAAGAATGGGATAGAGGCAATTCAAATGAGCTTCTTGTAGATGATGGTCATGAATCGTCAACTGTCGTTGGGGCGAGTGAGGTGCGTGAATGACAAATATATAGTTCAAAGGCGGCTGTGCAAAATGCTGTAAAGATGTGGTCCATACATATGCAACGGGAGTTCAAGGTGGATAAATCTAACAAGAGTAGGTACACGGTTCGATGCATGCATGATGATTGTGACTTTAGGGTGCACGCGAGTAAGTCTAAATTTGCTTTGAAGTGGCAGATTTCAAGCGTGCACCCACACACATGTACCTTAAGTGGCATGTTGCAGGAACACCGCAACATGAGTTCAACCTGGATTGCTGCTATGTTGAAGCAAGAGATAATTGTAGGTGATATAGCAATGATGCTTTATTATGAATGCATGTGAAACAAGATATAAATATAAGATAGATTATGGAAAAGCATGGAGGGCTAAGCAAAAGACATTAGTATCTCATTATGGTAGCTACGAGGCGTCGTACAACAACCTACCTCGTATGCTGCAGGTCTTGAAGACAAGAAATCACAGCATGTATTTCAATATTCAAGACCATCTAGATGATGACCATTCTGGGTTTAAAGTCCTCAAGCGTGTTTTCTTTGCATTTGGTTGTTGTGTTCAGGCATTCAAGAATTGTCGACCGGTGTTATGTTGTGATGGTATATTTTTGACCGGAAAGTATAGAGGTACAATTATGACAGCTATTGCCATGGATTCTAATGATCAGTTATTACCTGTTGCATTTGCTTTCGCTGAAAGCGAGAACTATGATAGTGGTTATGGTTCTTGACCGAGTGAAGTGCGTGTAGTTGAGGAGAGGCCGACATATGCTTGATACATGACCGACACCTAGGCCTTTGCAAAGGCAACAAAGACTCTGCAGAAGATGAGGCTTATCCGCTTCATTGGCGGACATGACAAAAGGTGGTGCATGCGCCACCTTGCCGCAAATTTTCACGCATGCTTTAAAAGCAAAAACCATGGTTCTATTCAAAGCTTTATGTAAATGTAATCAACAACGGAAATTTGATCAATTATGGGCCCTTCTTGATGAGTCGACCAAAGCTCCATCCAGAAATGACTCGACCAAAGACCACCAGCAAAGACCGATATTGTTGAGCCCTTGTCTTCGCCTCCCGTGAGTGGAAGCACCAGTTTGATTCGTCGTAGTGGAAGGAACATAAGGTGCTTTTCGATTGGATTGAGAATGAGCCAAGGAGAAGGGGCCTTCAGATGACACAAATGGTGCTCGGCTTAGGTTATGACAACTAACCTAGTCGAGGTGTACAACTGGTCATTAAACGGTTGCGTCCATCGCCGTTAGTTGCAATTGTGGAGGGTATAATGCATAATATAAGAGGGTACTTCCATGAGAGACATCAAAAGACTGCATTGTACGCACAAAGACCTGGGGTTATTTACAGCTCTATGATGACAAAATATTTAGAAGAGAAGTGTGAGCGGGCCAGACTACATATGGCAATCCCTACGGGAAGCGAAAGGGGAAAGTACGAGGTGTAGGTAAGGTCAAAGGACGGGTATGGTGGAACGAACATGCACGCTGCGCATGAGGTTGATACCAGTGCAACTCAACTTGGAGATGTGTACACATGCAAGAAACCATTGTTGTTGCGCAGGCCTTGTTCACATTTGATTGCCGTATGCGCTGCTATGCGACAGGACTTAAGTACGTACGTGTCCCATTATTTCGTCAAGGAGAGAGTTGTTGATACATGGACTGGAAATATAAATGGTTTTAGAATGTTCGGTTCATTTATTGAGGAAAGGGGCACGGACAGAATATGGATTCCGGATAGCAGCCTATTCACAGCGGGAAAGAGGGGTCGACAGCATACTCGGCGCATCCATAATGAGATGGACGCGTTTCAGAGCGGAGGAAGATTACGGCGATGTGGGATGTGTAATGGAGTCGGGCATAGGAGAAACAAATGCCCACAGCGCAATGCATAATTTATTAGTTAACTCCGTGAGCTGAATTGTAAGTTAGCGTTAACTCTGCAATGCATAATATTTGTCTGCTTTATGTATGATAATTGTTTATATTTTTATTTTTTATGGTAGATTTGTTTCAAATTTTATTAACTAACATATATGTCAATGCATGTTGTATTTACGTGTATGGTCATGGGACTCGCAATGCTAGATGATAGGATAGATCATCAGCACAGAGCGTACAAGCGTGTTCAAGAGGGCACTGCGATGAGCGTGTTGAGAACAAGGCACTCACGCAATGTTTGGGCGCTTGACATGAGGTGGTTTGGGAGGTACGTGATGTTAAATGGTTTAGGGATAAAGAATTTAATTTATTGTGACATGACTAACAATCACCGCTAATAGCTTGCAGGCTTGCGGCGGCTCGACTTCGCTTTTCTCGTCGAATGATGCACGAGATCCGACGCGACGAGGCCGGGATGAGCCGGAGGACGAGGAGGAGGGTGACGAGTTGTTGCAAAGACTCTCGACGGTTCCTCGTGAACCGACACTTGCCGATCGCATTGGTGGACCGATGGCGCCGGAGACCCACACGCTTCACCCGCCGTGCGGAGAGATGACATTGACACCGCAAGATGTGTCGATGTTATTGGGTCTGCCACTCACGGGCGGCGTTGGTACCGCATTTACCTCCTCAGAGAGTACGATGGGTTGATGACTTGCTTGTTCGGTTCCATAATGTCTTACCGGCGCAAGAAGGCGACACCACCCCGAGATACATGAGGGTAAGAAGCGCGCCCTACATCGCAGCGGCTAGAGCGCCGAGGTATAATTTAATGCGCACCCACCGCCATTCACATTTATTACGCTTTATTGTTTATTATTGCGTGTTTACTTATGATGAAATTTTTTCCACGCTTAAACAGATGGTCAAGATCCGGCTGACTACTGTGTTTCGCCACCTAGAGGCGTGCTTTGTTCGGCTGTTTGGGTGGGTGATGTTCACCAACTCAAACGGTTCTTTGTGGACGCTGCGTTCATACCAATCGCAGTGCCATTGCAGACGGAATTTCGAGGCAATCCCGTCTTACGCTTGAGATCGGCGGTTCTCGCAGCCACACCGCGAGGTTTATGCCTTGGTTGTCGCCAAATGGGGACAACTCGCTCTCACCGGATGCCCAATGTTCGTGATGCTTTGGTCTCTTGAGCGATTCGCTATTGGGCGTCCGAAGGTGGACGCATCACCATATGGTGATGCATTTTACGGTGGCCTCCAGGTGGATGGACCGACTGTTGGGTCTCTTTGGTGTCGGCGTGAGGTAATAACTCATATGCTTTCCGTTTCATTATTTTTCATATGTGTATAACGCGTTTTTCGTCGTTGGACGCAGCTGACTTGGCCGAGACACGCTGTGGTCTCCGTGTACGAGTGGTTTGTCGAGCACTTCAACCACCTTAAGAACACGGACGTTGTTTGGGAGCCGTACCCCGCACAAGGTCAGATATACCCCCGAGCTCCTCGAGGTCTTTCCCCTCAGTGCTTTGTGGATAGTCAGTTGTGGCTCACACGGCGTAAGTTGGTGTACGACGTGTTTGTCGAGGACCACTTTCCGAACCATGTCATGCGACAGTTCGGCCTACGACAGGATTTTCCTGTCCCGTTCGGTGATAGGCTACCAGACCGCGTCCACAGGTGTGTGAGATAGAAGTTTTATTTTCCTGAACGTGGGCGTGAGTTGAAGCACATGCACCCTCCAAAGATTTGCCGGTCGTATCGAGAGCTCACTACAACTCAAATCCGACGATGCTTAGAGATCCCGAGTTCTATAGAGGATGGCCAAAGTGCCTCCACGGGGTCGACACGGTCGTGCAGATTTTTTATCGTGTTGCAGATGGTTTTACAGGCCGTAGATTTTACCGATGTCCCATGTTTCAGGTCCGTATACCATCAAAATTAACCTTATTACGTTACAAAAATGTTATTAACAATATACTCGACTTTTCGCAAAGACAGATTGTGGCTTTACAAAATGGATGGATGATCCATACCCCATGATCAGATCTACATACATAGACTATTTACACTAAGAATACAACAAGCATACAACATCGAGTAAATGGTCTATTGAGTGTGCAAGAGAGAGAGAGGGGGCGATTGCGATTAGTTCTTGACCCACAATTTGAGGTGAACCCCATGCACCAATTTTAAATGCCTTTGTGGATGTCACTACCCGACAAATCAACGAATTTAGCGCTATAAACGAAAGAAATTTCAAGGAGTACGGCACCTCGAAGACCTGACTTCAGACAAAACCATTCATGCAAGACTCGATGGTGTATTTGTCTATGTCATTTTCCAGATCAATTGTCTTAAATTCACACGTACTTGCATTTCGATTAAATTCACGCGTACTTGTATTTCGATGGAACTCACAAAAAACGGAGGGTCATTTTACCTTTTGCTGTCATGTCCGGTTGTCACCGTTAAGTTTATGGTTTTCATAACCGGTGATTAACATAATAAATCATTATGATTAACATGTTGCATGAAAGGATATCGACCGAGCATTTTTTTGAAATGTTAAATGATACATTTCACTTAAACAAGTGAACAATCTATTGCGTGCTTCGAGGATATTTTCCTTCCTTAATGCTTCACCAAGCACCTTTGCTTCACGAGCTCTTGCCGCCTCTATGTCGCTATTCACGCTCAAATTTCACGAGCACGGAATTGGCGCTCATGTTTCGCTTCGAGCCTCTGGGCCGCACGCCCACGTTGTTTCAGTAGTTCGATCCCCTCTCTGGCGCTTCTCTTCCTCAATGGCACGCCTCTGATCATACTCGCGCCCAGATTCATTAATCCTCATGTGTAGCACGAGATCCTCCTTCATCTCTTGTGTCTGCTCCATGTCGAGATACTGCACAAACTCGCATAATGGAGGCTAACAATTTTGAAAACATCAGATCAATGTGTTCAAAAATATGTAATCCGAGAACGATGGCCAAAATAAAGTAATCTCACCGTGTTTCCTTTCCACAAGATTCTTCATCGGATCAAACGCAAGGTTTATGCATGACCGATACCTACGTCCGAAGGTGTATGACAGTTCGTATGACTTACTCAAACGACGGGGATCCCCATACAAACATTTTGCCACATCTACGCCAAACAGGATGTATGTTGGCAGAGACTCTGACGGTGTCACTGCGGAACGCCATATACCTCGAACACTAAATTTAAAAAACAAATACTTCTTCCTATTGTTTTCAAATTTCACCGCCCAAATATATTGCTCAAGAATCGACTAGCGAGCGATCACCTATTTATAGTCGAGTCTGATTGCTCACCTCCTTCCCGGATGGCGGGCACAATGTGATGGCGCTGCAAGCGAGCAAGATGTGATAGCGCTTTAAATCGCTCGGGATGTGGAGCGGAAAGAAATCGAGGTGAACGCGACGACAATGGAAGGAACCGAGGTGAATCGACGAAAACGAGGCGGTTTCGGTTGGGGGGCACAGGTGTTTGATCGAGTGGGTTAGCCTCTACCGGGGGGCGCTTAGGCTTAGCATACTGGCGGGCGCTTACGCGTTGGCTATGGCGGCGGGCGCTTAGCTTAGGCGCTTGGCGGCGGTGGCGCTAAGGGCTTGGCGCCGGGCGCCGGCGCTTAGCCTTGGCGCGCGCTCGTCGTGGCGCGCCTGGGACGACGCCAGGCATTTTGCAATTGCACTGAGACCTTGGGCATTTTTTCGTTTGCATCATTTTTTATGGGTAAACAGTAAAAATTTTCCACCAACCACGTAGCCACACATCGCCGACCAAGACCCAAGCGAGAGGGCCGAAGGCGCCAGCCCTGCAGCGAGGACAATCCCAACGCTACTGATTTGAGGAAGCTTGAAGACACAGAGGTGCCAGATCCCTTGACAGAAGGCGAGTCTGTTGACGGCCACCAGACGAGGGAGACGGCGGCGCAGCCCCTGCAGCTTGGAGCCTCGGCGCTTCCTCCAACAGGGTACCGGATACGACACTCTGACATCCGCCGGAGATCGGTGGCGGCGGCGCTGCCCACTTAGTATAGCGACGAGGACGTACCTCCAAGGCAGGGGTGGATCCGCGGCCACCCTCGTCGGGGACTTCCGTGAACGCCGAGGTCACCCCCCACAGCCCACAGCCACAGGTGACCATGGCAGCAGGAGGCAAGGGCGCCGGCGGCAACCGACCTTGAGAGCCGGCATTCCGGCAATGGGGCTGCCTAAACAACGATGGAGGGGCTCCTGGCCGGGGACGCCAGATCCGGTCGTGGGGAACGTGGATCTGGCGCCGAGCAGGGGGATCCGGCCGTGGGTCGCCTGCGACGTGAGGGGAGGAAGCAGGGGAGGAGGGAGTGGGGGACTGGCGCGCACGGACGCCGTTTTCGGCGCCGCCGCTGCCGGCCGGCCACCCGTCGGCGGCGACGGCAGCGGCCGCCGGTGAGGAGTCGGGGTGGGGCGGGGTGGCGGCGGGGTCGGGGTGCCCCCGAGTTGCCCTGCGGAGCGACGCGAGGGCCGGGTCCTCTCGGGCGTCTTCTCGTCGAGCTGCGCTGCCAGCTGAAGGCTCTCCGGCAGCAGGGTGACGTTGCACCTGCCCGCCTCGCTTTGGTCGACGTTGGCGCACTGCGCCAGGCTGATGGTGTGCGCGCCGGACAGCGCGGCCAGCTCTGCCGAGGAGAAGTTCTTCTTGGCGAACGCCGCGTCGAGCGCGCTGAGGTCTGAGCTAGGCGACGGGAGGTCGCTGTTTGCTTGGCTAAAGCTCGCCGTCTTGGAGTCAGAGCCGGCCGAGTAAGAGCGGCCATCCTTTTCCACCGAGCTGGAACGAACAAACGATGGAAGGACATCGTCGATCAACGTACTGTTACAACATATATGCACAGGAGACGTAGCTACTCCTATGTACTCCCTCCGTCCCAAATTATAAGCGGTTTTGGGTCTCTAAATGAATGTGGACAGAAAAAAAAAGAGAGCTAGAACCCCTTAGAATTTGGTACAGAGGGAGTATATCAGAAGTACTGTCATGGAAGAAAGGGTGTAGCTCGTACGAGTATCACGGCATGCCGTGTTACGAGGCTGGGGATGTCGGCGCAGGAGACTGTTAGGAATTACGCCGATGCAAGATCACGAACGACACTAGGAGACACGATGTTTGGTAACGCAGTTCGGCATTCCGCCACATCCGCCGGCTCTCGATTATGGGCGCCTCCCGAATCCATAATACCGCAAAGACACCGCTTAATTAACTGTGTCACGGCCACATGCCTACCACCTCCTCTCTTGCTTATGCTACTATTATGAAGTCGTTGTCTTGGTTACACTAGGGCTGCCTCCCTTTATATAGTAGAGGCCTGAATAGAGTCCGACTCTAACACTAACCAACCCTGCCTATTACAACACAGAGTTCTTGTAACCTACTCGTACACATATTCGACACAATACCTAACAGAGACGACGGCGGGGCAAGCCTTCTCGACTTCACCCTTGATCCGGTCGATGACCTCGAAGCCGCGTAGGGAGTTGATGTTCGGGGCAGCGTTCTTCTCGCTGAGGATTCCCTTTGTCACGTCGTCGTCCAGAAGAACCGAGGCATCGCAGCCCTGCACAAACAAATCAATTTAAATTAATTGATATTCCCTCCGTCCCAAATTGTAAAGGGTTCTAGTTCTCTTTTTTTTCTGTCCACATTCATTTGTACGTTGACGAATCTAGACACAGTTTCAAAACACATACATGGAGTAATGAATGTATGTAGTAGAGACCCAAAACCCCTTACAGTTTGGGACGGTGGGAGTATATATTATAATTATTGTACCGTATAGTAGTAGAATATTATATATCCGATCGATAAAGAAGGCGCGTGTGTACCTGGACGAAGCAGTCGTGGAAAAAGAGCCGGAGGAGCAAGGCGCCCATCCGGGGTCCGCCAAAGGGTGGTTTATCTGTGAACAAGGTACGAGACACCTCTGTCTCCATGATCGCCCTCAACGGCGTGCAGTTTTTGGCGTAGAAGTCTTGCTCTAGCAAGAGCTGCCCGTAGGTTCTAGTTTATGGAAAAAATGCACAAACCTGAAGAGAACAACAACTTTAGGCTAAATTTCAAATAGTACTTGCTAAACTTCTCAAAGTTGTTCTAGACTTGATGGACTACAACTTTGTCAACATGAGTTTTTAAATTTGAGCTTGCTATCTTGGCTCAATTTCAAATTTCCTAGAAAGGGTTTGAATTTCCAGATTTCAACTTCAAACTAGTTTTGTTTGCCATTCAAAATACAAGCAATTTCAGGGAGAACTCCTTTTGTAAAAGTTGTTATAAATTTTATCCTCTACAAACTGGTATAGAAAGTTTCTTGTAGTTCTATTTGCATTTGTATCTACACACCAAAACATAAACTAGTCATATGCATTCAAGCCACACAACTTGGATTTAAAACAAGTTTTTGAATCTTTCTACATGCACAAACACATGAATGCATATGAGAATGATAGAATGCAAGTGCAAATGCTTTCGAGATACCGGAGGTATCACACTGGTCAGATAGCTAAGTGGGCATGCGAACTTGGCGCCCACGACATCGACTTCAATCCTCGAACCGCCATTAAGTCTCAAGCCCTGGTGGATTTCGTTTCTGAGTGGACAGAACATCAGGTACCCGAGGTTCCTAAGAAGATGGATTTCTGGACTATGTACTTCGACGGTTCACTTAAACTCGAGGGGGCCGGAGCTGGGGTGCTGCTTATATCTCCCAAAGGCGAGCAGCTCAAGTACGTCCTCCAGATCAAATTCAAGGCGTCTAACAACGCAGTCGAGTACGAGGAAATGTTGCACGGGCTGCGCATTGCAATATCACTGGCCATAAGCCAGGTCAACAAAGATTGGGGTTGTACAATAGAGAAGATGCATGCTTATTGCACAGCCGTGCGTAAACTAGAAGACAAGTTCCAAGGACTCGAGTTCCATCACGTTGCTCGTGATGAGAACGTTGCAGCAAATGCCCTCTCCAAGCTTGGATCCAGCCGGGCCGAGGTCCCACCCAGAGTATTTGTCCAAGAGTTACTCACGCCAATGATCAAACAGGACGAGGATAAGTCGGGACCAGAACCAGTTGTGGCAGCCGTCCGACACGATGAACCTGATTGGCGCGCTGCCCTGATCAAGTTCATAACTACAGGTGAGACAACTAAAGATCAAGCAGAATCGGATTGAATCATCCGCAGAAGTAAGAGCTACACCATGATCGACGTCGAGTTATATAGGTGATCAGCGTCATCAGGTGTTTACATGAAGTGCTTGGACACTCGGTCAGGCAAGGAGTTACTCGGCGAAATCCACTCAGGTTACTGCGGCAATCACGCAGGAGCTCGAACTTTGGCAGGTAAGGTTTAGGTTAGGGTTCTACTGGCCGACCGCCAAGCAAGACGCAGAAGAGTTCGTGAGGCGATGCGATGGGTGCCAATTCTTCGCCAAACAGCACCACCTCCCAGCTCAACAATTGCAGAATATACCTCTGTCGTGGCCCTTTGCATGCTTGGGGCTCGACATGGTAGGTCCTTTCAAGAGAGCACAAGGCGGGTATGACCATATTTTGGTAGCAATCGACAAGTTCACCAAGTGGATCGAGTACAAACCCATTACCACCAATAGTGCAGCCAAGGCCGTGGAGTTCATCAGTGAGATCATCCACAGATTTGGCATTCCCAGCAGAATTATCACCGATCTCGGGTCAAACTTCAACAGCGCAGAGTTCTTCGACTTTTGCGACAACTTTGCAATCGAAGTCCAGTATGCGTCGGTTGCACACCTGAGAGCTAACTGTCGGTGTAATAAATACCGGGGTACAAAAAGTCCTGAGAAGATAAGGAGGGCCCCACGCGTCGTCAGCGGGTGAGTCGAGCCCAGTGCTGGGCGAGCCCTCAGAGGCCAAGAGGGCCCCACGCGCCAGGCGGTGCGTGGCGAGCCCCTCTCAAGACGCAGGCGAGGCCCCACACGCCAGCGGGCGCGCGTGGCGCAGCCCTCTCAAGACCAGCGAGGGTCCCGCACGTCGAGTGGGGCCCGTCTTGGCAGGGAGCATTGCACAAGGAGTCTTGGGACGAAGGCCCCCTATTCTGAAGGACGGCACATTTAGTGAGACATCACGCGCGGATAGACAATGAAGAAATGATTACCGCTATGATGACCCTTGCAGTCCGAGCGGTACATCACTATGGCGCAGTAAGAATTGACCGGCAGAGAGAAGGTTTGCTTGAGGAGGCCGCCTGCCGTCGGGAGGAGCGGTAGGCCCCACCCGCAGACTCACCGGCAGGATCAGTCTGGTCGAGGCCACTTGGCGGCACGCGAGGCGAGCGCCCTGCTGGCGTGGCGCAAGCACGTTGCCTCTTCTATCGTGTCTTGTCGAGTATCGAGAGTATCAGATCGCTTACCCCTCGGCTCTCTCCGCCACCCCAAAGCTTGTATAAAAGGAGAGGAGAGAGGGAAGAGGGTACGTGCACTAGCATTCGGCCCATTCAAACACTCAGAAACACATTCCCATTCAACCACAATCGAAAAAGAGCTAAGGCTCGGCAGAGTAGGACTATTACCCGCGAGAAGTCCGAACTCGGTAAATCATGAAGTCGCTCCTTGTTGTGCCCGACGCCAAATCGAACCGAGCTTGATCGAGTTGGCTAGCGCCTAAAAATCGACCAGGTGTGATCCGCAGTGGTTGAGCGGAGAACACGCCGTCGCCGCGGCGCCTGTAGGGGAGCGCTTAGCATCGGTTCAAGCTCTTGACCCTTCTTCAGCGGCGATGGCGAGCAAAGAATCCGCGATGGAGCAGAAGCGGCCGCTAGAGCCGCTGCCACGAGTCGGCCGCGGCGATGGCGATGGATCACCCGGCGGTAGCCGCCGCTAAGGTCGGAACCTGGCGAAAGCGGCCGCCCGGCCAAGCTAGGCGGCGCTGGCCTTGGAGGAGTGCACTCAAAGACAAAACCTCCATGCGCCCGTGGCCTTGCCGAGAACCCACCGTTCCGGTGACTCCGGACTCCGCCGGCACCGTGGTTGGCTGCAGGCCCACTACGCCGATGCCGCCGCCGCTGTGGTGCAAGTTCGGGGCGTGGGAACCGTGTTTCCGCTTCCTCCGTTTTTGTTGCCCTCGCACTCTCTCGCAGATCTCTCCGGGGAGGCGGGGCTAAGACGACAAGAGCGCGACCCACGGGGCTCGGCGGGCAGCGTCAGCAGTGGTCGCGATCTCCGGTCCCATCTGGAGGACCGCCATTTGTCAGCATGGAGAAGATCTGCGTGACAAGCTCCGCAGGGTCGCGACCGAAGGCTGCGATCACATTGCTGCGCCGCCGACGCTGGGACCAGAAGAGGGCTCCAGAGCTGCCCGGCCAATGAGGGTGGCGCTTCTTGGCGCCGCCCTAAGCGACGGAGGCGCGGCGAGGACCGCGTCCCAGAGCGGAGGCTCCGGCGTCGGTGCCGCGCTTTTTCTAAGGAGTCACACATGTCCAAAGGGTTTAACGGTTTCGTCCGCCCCATCGAAAAGTATGACGGCTCCACCAACCCCGATGAGTTTTTACAGATCTACACGACGTGATGCAGCCTACAGAGGGTCGAGGAAGGTTCTCGCGAACTACTTCCCGCTGTCCTCACCGGCGAGCCCGCTCGTGGCTCATGAACCTCGCCCCGAGTCCGTGGGGTCATGGAAGGAGTCTCGAGCTCTTCGTCACCAACTTTCGTGGCACCTTCGAGCAGCCCGGTAGAAGACGACCTCCACAACGTGGAGCGTAAGAAAGGAGAGTCGTTATTGCGACTATATTCGGCGCTTCGCCAGTCACGCAACACCATCCCCGACATCTCCATCGACGCCGTGGTCACGGCATTCGTGAGAGGCGCCGAGACCCCAAGGTCAAGGAGAAGATGGCCACCCGCAAGATCAAACGACGGAGGAGTTTTTCACCTTGGCGCTGAAAGTCGCGCCTTCAAAGAGAGGGCTCAGATCCGCCAGCCGCGCGGCGACAACAAATGGGCGGTGGCGGCCGGACCTCGAGGAACCCCGCGGCAAGGACAAGAAGAAGCGCAAGGCGGCCGAGACCGACAGGTCATGGCCGCTGAAGCGCGATAACGGCGACGACGACGCGCCACCGCAAGAATGGGCGCGGCGCGTAAAAGAGGAGGAGGTCGCGGGCGCCGGGCGGCACGGTCCCGTAGGGCGGCCGAGGCGGCGGCTATGGCGACGCCGTGGCCGCGACGGCCCCATGCCGCGACGAGGGCGAGACCGTCGCCCGTGAGTGGGACGGAAGGCCTTCTCGTCCCATTCACCGCAACAACTCCCACGACTTGGCGATTGCCATGTCGCCAAGAAGATGGTGGACAAGCGGGTCACGAGCAAAGCAGCAGCAGCAGCGCCCCGGCGATGGCAAGGGCAAGGAGACGGCCGCTTGGTTTTCAGCAGCGGAGCGCGGTTGCCGCCATCCACGGCGGTTCGCCACCTATCCGCCCCACGCTAGCTTTAAGCGTCGCGATGAGAGAGTGTCTTGCCGCCGCATCGGCTTGGGGTCAAGAAGGCACCGGGCGTGTTTCGGAGCGACCGATCGCGTCAATCAGCCGATCACCCACCCCGATCACGCCCTGGACATCTCCCGATTGTGGTTGCGCCCACGGTCCGAATGTGAAGCTAGGGCGGTCTTTGGTAGACGGAGGGAGTTCCTCAACCTCCCGTCCGCCCGTCGCCAAGGCGCTTCAGATCCAAAGCGGCAGAGCTTCGTCCAACACTCCCTGCTTCTTGACATCGCGCGAGCCGAGTCCGCCTCACTGGGCGCGTCGATCTCCGGTGACGCTTGGAGTCTCCGACAACTTCCGCACCGAGATGCTCGAAGTTCGAGGTAGCGGACTTCGACCTCTACAACGCCATACTAGGTCGGCCGGCCGACCAAGTTCATGGCGGTTTGCCACTATGCGCACATGGTGGTGAAGATCCCGGACAAGCCGCCCCATCGTTTTGAAAGTGGACCGCCGGAGGCGCTCCGCTGCGACAAGGACGCTCGCTTTGGCGAAGCGTCGGTGCCGTAGGCCGAGGCTTCGACTCGGGAGCTCCTCCGGCGAAGACCGTGCCTCTCGGTTGCTCGTCTGCGGAGGTTAAGGCGGTGTCCTCGAGCGAAGTCGACCCGAAAGACCGTTGGGGGCGCCTCTCGGCGCCAAATAGGAAGGCGCGCTGCTCCTTCCTCCGCTTAACGCAGACGTGTTTGCGTGGCAACCGTCCGACATGGCCGGGTCCCGAGCAGGTGATTGAGCACAAATTGGCGACGTTCCCGCCGCGACGGCCATGCGAAGGTCCGGCGATCGGTGGAGCGCCAGAAGTTATCTGCCAGAGGTGGACAAGCTCTTAAGGCGGGGTCGTCCCGCAGGTCGCCATCCTGGATCCGCATCACGCCCCAAATCGATCTCATCGCCGACTAATCAAGGGCGCGAGCAACAGAAGCTTTACGGATGCGCACTCGGGTACCACCAGATTAGCATGGCGAAGAAGATGAAGACAAGACCGCCGTGACGCTCATGGGCGCTCATCGCTATACAAGGATAGCGTTGGATCGAAGAATGCAGCCCAACCTATCACGAACCCATGCATATCGCTCACCGCCCAAATAGGCGTAAACACGAGGTGTATGTCGATGACCCAGTGGTGAAGTCCAAGAAGGCGGAGGAGTTGATCGGCGACCTAGAAGAAACCTTCACCAACCCGAGGAAGTATCGCATCAAGCTTAATCTAGAGAATGCGTGTTCGCCGTTCCGCCGGACAACCTGTTGGGATTCCTCGCTCCCGGAGGGGATTGAGGCGAACCGTGAGAAGATCGCAGCGATCGAGAACATGAAGCCCCGACGTGACTTCGCAGATGCAAAGGCTTGGTGGGTCGTTTGACCTCCCTGGCCGCTTTATAGCTCGCCTTGGGGATGAAAGTCTCCCACCGCTCAAGCTCCTAAAGAAGACCAACCAGCCGAGTGGACGGCGGAGGCGCATATGCTCGACGGTCTGAAAAATATCTCACCTCCCCGCCAGATCGCCGCCTGCACCAGGCGAGCCGCTGATCTCTACGCCGCGCAAACCCCAGCGGTCAACAGGTGTCTTTGTAGCGGAAAGAGAAGGCGTTCAAAGCCCCATTTACTACGCCGGCAAGGTCCTCCACGACGCCAAACAAGGTATTCACAAAGACCGAAGATGTTCTACGCCGTCTTGTGGCGTCCGAAGCTACGCCACTACTTCCAGGGCGAAGTCACGGTTGACCAAGTATCCCTTGCGGAGATCCTCTTCAACCGCGGCGACGACCGTCGATCGCCAAAGTGGGCCATGGAGCCGCAGATTCGACCTCAAGTTCGCTCCCGAACGGCCATAAAGGGCAAGCTCGCGGAGTTCGTCGTGAATGGACTCCGCGGACACAGAAGTGAAGACACCCCAGCACCTCGCCGTGGACTCTCTTCGACGGCTCATTCCGGCCGGAGGGGTTTGGTGGCGTCGTCCCGGTGTCTCCCATCGGGCGATGTCGTCCGGCACACGGTGGTGCTGGACTTCCGCGCCACCAACAACGTCGCGAGTATGAAGGATCGCCGCCGGAGCTCGTGGTGGTTTCACCTTGGCATCCGGTGGCTACAAGTAAAGCGACTCTCTCCGGTCATCAACCAGCGAGGAAGAATTTCTCCCTCCGATCCGTCATGGCGGCCTACTGGCGAGGTACGCGGTTGAGCGGCACTTTGAGGGCTTGGGCTTGCGGCACGCTCGCCGCGACAATTACATGGCGGATGAACTGCCCCTGCATTGCCTCGCCAAGGGCACCTGCTTCGCCGGGTCTTTGAAGAGAGACTTACGCGCCATCCGTCGCAGCCCCAATCTCGGCGGGGACGACGCTTTCGACGCAGCCCCACCTCTCGAGGAGACGCCACCGATCTCGCCGCAGCCCCGGTTGGAGGGAGGAGGCGGAAGAACCGCCGAGGCGGTTGAGGCGAAATGCCGTGCCGTGCGTAGTACGCCGGCGACAATGTACGAACGCCGCCACACTCGTCCGGGAAGGTCGGTGGATGGATCCAATCTAGCCTACCGCGAGATGGAGTGATCCCAAGCGATGACGCGTCTGGCCGAGAAGATAGCGCGCAGCGCCAAGCGCCACGCCCGTAGGTGGGGACTCAGACGCCAGTGAGCAAACGGAGTTCTACCGGCGTCGCCACTCGGGAAGCGGGAGTGCAATTCTCTCGAGATCCATGGAGGCATGTGCGGAGCCATTCAGTGAGCCGCGTTGGTTGGGAAAGCTCGCCACGGCTTTATTGGCCTCCGCCTCCGTGATGCCTTCGAGCCGGTGAGGAGATGCGAAGCGTGCCAATTTCATGCTAAGCGATCCACCGACCGCCCAGCGCGCAAACCATTCCGCCTCTGGCCGTCGCGGTCAGGGGCCGACATTCAGGCCCGTTCCTGCAGCGACCGTGAGGGTACACACATCTATTTGTTGCCATCGACAAGTTCACTAAGTGGGTGGAAGCCTCGCCGTCCCGGCGATCACATCCGCCGCGCTATCAAGTTTATGAAGAGCATCTTACGTCCGGTTCGACGTCGCCAATGTAATCATCACCGACAACGGCGCCGCCTCAAAAGTGCTGATTTCAAGATCGTGCGAAGAGTTGGGTACCAAGTTATGCTTCGCCTCACAGTGCATCCAAGAGCAATGGGCAAGTGGAGCGGCGAACGCGAAGTACTCAAAGGGCTCAAGACAAGGGCGCTCGATCGCTGGAGAAGCGCTTGACAAGCGCTGGTGAAGAAGTCCCCATCGTGTTGTGGGCGCCGCGACAACTTCCAACATAGCCACCGCGAGACCCCTTCTTCCGGTGTATGGCTCGAGGCGGTGCTCCCATCGAGCTCGCCTTGCTCCCCAAGTGTGGCGGCGTTCAGCGAAGACCAAGACCACGACCGGCGCCAGATTTGGTGAATCTCCGGAGGAGATCCGAGATGGCGGGCGATCCGGCCGCCAAGTACCAAAGAAAGGCGCCGTTATCAAGCAAAGCGGGTGTGTGTGAGAACACCGGCAATGACCTGCTCACTGCATAAAATCCAAGCGAGGCGGGCGCAACAAACTGTCTCCCCTATGGGAGGGCCCCTTCAAGGTGGTCTCAGTCTCCCGCCCAGGCTCAGTCAGGCTCGCATTCGAGGATGGTCGCGAATTGGCGAACACTTGGAACGCCGAGCGGTGAGAAAGTTCTACCCGTAGGCGAGCCCGAAGCTTTTTTAGCCTTCCTTTGGAGCCGAGCGGCGAGGTCTTCTTCCTTCACCGCTCGCCTCGGGGGCTGCGTTGTACAAAGCCATCTTCAATAAGAGATAAGTTCTGTCTTCTTGTGGGCATCTGTTTCTTTTTTCGCCTCAAGTCTGTTAGAAAGCATTCTGTTGAAAGCTAGTAGCGAAAAAGTACTTTAAGACAGATGGCCCCTTAGTTGCAAGGACGAACGCCTACGACTTGTGGTTGGGCGAGGCGAAGCGGACGGAAGGCGGGTTCTAACCCGGTGTGTCGGCTCGGTCTAGGCAATGCGCCAACAGCGGCACCGGCGACTAGACCACTTCCGGAAGCTAAGTTCTCGCCACTAGGGATGAAACGGATCGGATACGGATCGGAAACCACTCGTATTGTATTTGATCCATTTAGTTTGATCGGATACGGATTCGGATACGGATAGTACCGGATACAAATACGGATACGAATAATATCGGATACAAATATAGATCGGACGCGGATACTCTCTCGGATAATACGCGAAAGCATATACTAAAGAAATAAGTATATCCAAATACATATAGTTATCTCTTTGTGACTCAACTTTATGGTCCATAGTCATGAAAATGATGGTGTGTAAGTATCATACCCGATAAAGCAAAAAAAATGTAAAATCACATGCATCTAGTTGTTATATGTGTTAGTCATGCATCCTATAGAAATATAATAGAGATAGTTTATAGATGGATTTAGCTAATCGGATAATATCCATCGGATATTATCCAAGAAAAGCTCGGATAATATTCATCGGATATTATTTGTATCCGTACCGTATCCGCCTTATCGGATTCGGATATCCATAAAATTATCCGGCTCAATATTTTCGGATATTATTATGCCTCGGTCGGTCGGACGGTCGGAAATTATCCGTACCATTTTCATCCCTACTCGCCACGCGATGTCTAGGGTCGGTTCGCAAAGAGGCCATAAGGGTTGAAGTAACCAGATGCCTGAGGAAAAAGCGCTCACTTTCAATAGAAAGCTCTGTCTAAAGCTTTTTGGCGATCAGTGGCTTAGCCCGAAAAGGTCTGTTAGAAAGCATTCTCACGAAAGTCGGTAGCGAAAGTACTTATGGTGATGGCCCTTAGTTGCAAAGGAACGCTTATAACTTACTGTTGGTGCGGCGAAGCGGACGGAAGGCGGGTTCTAGCCCGGTGTGTCGGCTCGGTCTAGGCAATGCGCCAACAGCGGCACCGGCGACTAGACCACTTCCGGAAGCTAAGCGCTCGCCACGTAATGTTTAAGTCGGGTTGCGAGAGGCCATAAGGGTTGAAGTAACCAGATGCCTAAGGAAACAACGCTCACTTACGGCAAAACGTTCAGTCTAAAGCCTTTGGCGGTCAAGTGCCCCAGTTCAATTTCGCAAGTTAAAATTGTGCGAAGATCAAGTGAGACTCACAACAAAAGAGCAAAAGTTTGTTTGCATTGATAGGCAACGTTTACAAGGCAAAATAGACATGGGAGTTTCGCTACTCCTCCTCGTCTTCGTCTTCCGCTGGAGCGGCGCCGCCCATCATGGACACGTGGCCGGCGGCGGTGTCAACCCGCGCCTGCTCGATCCGGTCCAGCTGGCGCGAAGGCTTCCCGGTGGCGGCGTTGAGATCAAACGCGGCGTCTCGAGCAAGAAAGTTGCCCAAGATGAACCGCGCTGCTTCAAGAGCGCCTTGGCGACCGTCTTCGATCGCCCGCGTCCGCAGCCGCCATCGGAAGACCGCGCAGGCTTGGCGGCTCGTCCCACGGCGCCAACGGCATCTTCGCAATTGTCTCCTCCAATGGGAATACAAGGTAACACCCATGGATGCGAGGCGTCCCGAAGCCGTGGTAAGCGGTGCCAACATGTCGGCGAGGTTGGGAGCTCGAAGTGCTCAAGCGGAGGTCTTGATCGCTTGGCGGCCGAGGCGGCGGCGGCAAGCGCCCGCACCTCGCTGGTCATCGCCTCGCGGGGCGGTCTCTTGGCCAAGGGCCCGCGCAGCTTCGCCGGCGGATCGCCCGCCAACGCACGGCTTCCTCCGCGTCGCCAGTGCGGGAGAGGTCGGGCGCCTCGGCGAGCGCCCTACGCCGGGCGGTCACGGCCGAGATGGCGGCGGCGCCAATGACGCGGATGGCGAGGGTTCTCCTACCGAAAGCCGGCGAACTTTCCGCCGCCGTGAGCGACCCGTCGAAGGAGGCGGCAGGCGGTGAAATTGGCGAAGTCGCGCGAGCGAGCTCGATGCCCCAGCGTCCGCCTGTTCAAGAAGGACAAACAGGTTCGTATGCAAAAGCGTAGCATACTAACCCCACGCGAAATGTGCGAGGTGCAGGAAAGCCAACTGAAGTGGCGCGCCGGAAAGCGAAAGCTGAAGGGAGCTCTGTGTCGCTGATTGCGGAGGCGGTGGTGGCGCGGTCGCGTCACCGCCATCGGCCGTACTGGCGCGAAGCGCATGCCGGCAGAAGCACCAATGTGGCAGGCCAGAGGCCGCACGGCAGCGGCGCCAGCCTTGAAGCGCCGGCGTAGAAGGAGCGGAAGAAGTGGCGCAGCGCCGCCTTGATTCTGAACGATCGCCGCTCTCGCCCGGTGAGCGGAGGCGGCGTGGCCTCACGAGGAGGGGGGCCATGGCAATGAAGCTTCAGAGTGGAGGGCGAGCCCTCTTTGGACTCGTCGCCTCCTCTTCGTCGTCGCCCACGGCGAGATGAGGCGGCACTTCCGGGGCGCGGTCGAGTCGGCCGCCACGGCAGAGGTAGTGGCGGCCGCGGAAGCTTGGGCGGTCGCCAGAGGCGGATCGCGGATCTGTAGTGGGCCCCGTGCCACTTGGACCGCAGGGCCAGAGACCTCCATGGGGGGTAGCGCACGCAAGTGTTGGCTGCGCTCCTGTGGATCGATCGCGAGGGGAGGATGCTGCGAGCGTGAAGTGTCGGCCCGGGGTGGGGCCGATAGTCCCGTCGGCCGATCCGAGCACGTCGTCCGGCACGTTCTCTGCGGCTGGGCGAGTAAGAAATGAAGCCGTAAAGTCAGCAAGCAAAAAGATTCCAAGAAAGACAAGAGACTCAAAAGACTGAAAGAGCACTCACCGCCGAGGGCGACGCGGACCCCGTCGTTGTCGCCATAGTACATCCAGACGGGGCGAGTCCTCATGCGGAGCGGGCAGAGCCGGCGCCGCAAAAAATCCGCCGCGACGAGGGTTCCGGTGAGCCAGCGGCGAAGATCGACGATGCGCGCCAAGATCAACCCGGCTCCGGCCGATCGTGGCGAAGCCCCGGCCAGCGGTGGGCTCGCGGGACCCTCAGAAGAGAAAGATCGTCGCAGCCGCCGGAGTCCTCCACGTCTGACCATTGTCGGTACCGATCCTTCCAGCTTGGACTTGGGCGCGACAGGATGAAGGCGGCGGTTTAAATGGGCGTGAAGTAGCGACTCGAAGGCCCAAGACGGCGCTGCCTCGCGTGTAGCACGAAGAGCCGCGCCCAGAGCGGGAGGCTTGGCATCGTCCCCACGAACATCTCGCAGAGGTGGGCGAAGATGGCAGCGCAATGATGGAATTGGGGAAGGTGCACTTTGGATCTCGTAAAGCGAGCACCCCAAGAAAAATTCAGAGTACGGCGGATGAGCCCGCCAGTGCCGCCAAGACGAAGGTGATAATCTCCCCGTCGCGAGGGCCCCACGCGCCAGGCGGGTGCGTGGGCGAGCCCCCTCTGAAGACGAGGCGAGGGCCCCACGCACTAGGCCGTCGTGGGCGAGCCCCTCGAAGACCAGGGCGAGGTCCCGCGCGTCGTGGGGCCCGTCTGGCGAGGAGCATTGCGAATGAGTCTTGGGACGAAGGCTCCCCTATGCGAAGGACGAAGCGCATTTAATGAGACATCACGCGGATAGACAATTTGAAGAAATGATTACCGCTACAATGACCCTTGCGGTGTCGGAAGCGGCATCCTTCGTGGCGCAGAAGAATTGACCGTGAGAGAAGGTTTGCTTGAGGAGGCCGCCTGCGTCGGGAGGAGCGGCGAGGCCCCACCCGCAGACTCACCGTGTGACTGTCGGGTCGAGGCCACTGCGAAACGCGAGGCGGCGCCATGCGGCATGGGCAACGGCACGTTTACGTCTCTTCTGCGTGTCTTGTCGATTATCTTGAGTCTTGTCTTGCCTACCCCCTCGGCTCTCTCCGCCACCCAAAGCTTGTATAAAAGGAGAGGAGAGAGAGGGAAGAGGGTACGTGCACTAGCATTCGTGCATTCGAAACACTCTGTAAACACATTCCCATTCAACCACAATCAGAAAAGAGGTAAGGCTCAGCAGGAGTAGGACTATCACCCGCGAGGGGGTCTGAACCTGGGTAAATCTGCGAGTCGTTCCTTGTTGTGCCCGACGCTCAAATCGAACCGAACTTGATCGAGTTGGCTAGCAGGCTAAAAATCTGACCAGGGGTGTGATCCGTAGTGGTTGAGCGGAGAACACGCCGTCACTAACGTCCAATGTGAACGAGCCAATGGTATGATACTCGCTGGGCTTAAGCCCAGGATATTCAATCGACTCGAGAAGAAGGCAGGCAAGTGGCTCCGAGAGCTCCCATATGTGATTTGGGGTTTGAGAACTCAACCAAGTCGAGCAATCAATGGGAATACTCCTTTCTTCATGATCTATGGGTCGGAAGCAATTATTTCGGCCGACTTGCGGTTCCAAGCTCCGCGTGTAGCCTTTGATGACATGACCGCAGTGGAAGCCTCTCGCCTTGAAGATGTCGACTTAATTGAGGAAGAACGAGATATGGTTGTGATCCAGTAGGCTTGTTACCAACAAGCCCTACGACGCTACCACGATCGTAACACGAGCCCACGAGCCTTCCATGTGGGTGACTTAAGGCTAGTTTGGTTGGTGCCTCGCCAGTACCGGCCGGCCAGTAGCGATCCCAAATTTCAGCGGCCAAATCGACGCTGGGAGCGCCGCCTGGCCGGCAGCTCCTCAAGGCCCCCATCCAAACAAGCCCTTAGTGCTTCGTCGAGTCCAAAAGAAAGATGGGCGGCACATGTTATCTCCACCTTGGGAGGGCCCGTTCGTCGTCGTAGGCCTATCAAGAGCGAGCTCTTATCGCCTGGCGACCGAAGACGGGGAGCAAATAAAGCACCCCTGGAACATCGAGCACTTACGGAGGTTTTACCCGTAAGATATGCTCTATAAATAACAATTTACCCAGGTCGAGGTATCTCCCCGGATGATCTCTCCTCTTCGAGGAATAGTTAAAGACCCTCCGTCTAGGGTAGTCGGGTGAGGTAATTTCTCGCCAGGCCACGTGGCTAGGCATGCATGGGCGGTGTGTGCCGCTCGTTAGAGTATATGTACATGTGAGTCCCGATGTTTCATCCCTGGCTCGATTTCTCGTCACAGTGTTGCTTGCAATAAAGAGAGTGTTTCTCCGGCATCGTTGTTTTCTCGTTTACATACAAGTACATTGTTTATCGATTCTTGTGAGTCTGAACAACTCCTTGATAGGTTTTATAGTAATCTAATATGATCATGTCACAATATTATACAATCATTGTGAGCCTGAAGAACTCCTTGATTGTTCCAGCGACAATATTGTCATTCGGTCATTGTGAGCCTGAAAAACCACTTGATTGGCTTTATATCAATCTAACATGATCATGTCACAATATTGTTTACAATCATTGTGAGCCTGAAAAACTCCTGGATTGTCCTAATCATCTAAGTTACAATATTGTTTTACGATCACTGTGAGCCTGAAAAACTCCTTGATTGTTCTAAACTATTCAAATTACAAATTTGTTTCACGATCACTGTAAGCCTGAAAACTCCATGATTGTTCTAAACTATTCAAGTTACAAATTTGTTCTACGTTCATTACGAGTCTGAAAAACTCTTTGATTGTCCCAAAACTTGATTTATCAAGGTCAATCTCATCGCAGCATGATATGTTGCAAGTAAACACCAAGGTGTAAATGCTACACACATACAATATATATATTTGTTCAACACTTGTTTGTTGCATAAGTGTCCTACAAGTCTACTCTAGAGGCTACAGCTTCGCACAATGAGTATAACGAGTCAAGGAGAGCTTGATGTTGTTCCTGGCTAATTCTCGGTGCTGGCTCTCCTGACACAATTGACAGATCTAGCTTTGGATGATATCCCTTCAAAATAGCAAGGCTATCGGCAAGTGCCGTTGCAATACAGCTTTGGAGGTACTCTTTGAAAGAAATCAGGTGTGGGTTTTGGTCGAGCCGCCACCACAATGCAATCCAATTGGGACCAAGTGGGTCTTTAAAAACAAACAGGGAGAGGATGGCATTGTGGTGCGTAATAAGGCGAGACTAGTAGCCCAGGGTTTTGTCAAAAAGAAGGAATTGATTTTGAGGAAACCTTTGCTCCCGTTGCCCGTTTGGAGGCAATTCGGATCCTCCTAGCCTTTGCTGCTTCGAGAGGATTCAAACTTTTTCAAATGGACATAAAATCTGCTTTTCTGAATGGGTACATTGAGGAGGAGGTGTATGTGAAACAACCCCCTAGTTTTGAACATCCAAAATTCACAGAAAAAGTTTTTAAGTTGCAAAAAGCGCTTTATGGCCTAAAACAAGCCCCTAGAGCCTGGTATGATAGATTGAAGACATTTCTAGTCAACCAAGGTTTTGATATGGGAAGTGTTGATAAAACTTTGTTTTACTCTCAGCATGGCGTTGATCTTCTTATTGTTCAGATTTACGTGGATGATATCATTTTCGGTGGTTCGTCTCACTCTCTTGTTTCCAAGTTTTCTGAGCAGATGTCGGAGGAATTTGAGATGAGCTTGATGGGAGAGCTGCAGTTCTTCCTCGGGCTCCAGATCAAGCAGACTCAGGATGGCACCTTCGTCCACCAGGCCAAGTACGAGGACTTGCTTCGCAAGTTCTACATGGCAGATGCTACACCTCAGACCACTCCCATGAGTGCGTCTATTTTGATGGACAAGGATGAAAATGGAGTGGCGGTCGACCAGAAGTAGTACCGGAGCATGATCGGATCGTTGATGTACTTGACAGCGACGAGGCCGGACATACTGTTTTCAGTAGGTCTGTGCGCTCGTTTATAGGCGTCCCGAGGGAATCACATCGCACGCTGTTAAGAGGATCTTGAGGTACGTGAAGTTCACCCCCGAGTTCGGGTTGTGGTATTCGGCTGCCTCAACCTTGAACCTTGTTGGCTTTTCGGATGCCGATTTTGGTGGGTGTCGGTTGGATCGCAAGTCGACTTCCGGCGACTGTCAGTTCTTGGGTACTTCTTTGGTCTCCTGGTCGTCTCGCAAGCAAACTAGCATAGATTTATCCACCTGTGAAGCCGAATATGTTGCTGCTGCTAGCTGCTGCTCCCAAATCTTTTGGATGCTTGCCCAGCTCAAAGACTATGGCCTTACCTATGGGAGGATTCCACTCATGTGTGACTCTACGAGTGCCATTAGCGTTGCGAAGAATCCAGTGCAGCACTCCAGAACCAAACACATAGATGTGCGATTCCACTTCCTGAGAGACAGTTATGAAAAAGGCCTAATAGACTTGAGACATGTGAGAACCGAAGAGCAAGTAGCTGATATCCTAACGAAACCCCTTGAGCTGACCACTTTCAACCGTTTGCGGGGCGAGTTAGGAGTTTGCTATCCCTTTTAGTAAGGGGGAGCTTTGTTTAGTTTATGTTATGTTTTGCTTCTTCTTTGGTTCTTTTGCATCTTGTATCATTTCATGCATTGCATCATGTGCATTTGTAAGATACACTAGCACTTGAGCTTCTTTGGGCTGTAATGTTTAGCATTTACTTGTGCTCTGTATATAGATGCTTTTGATGTTATGTGCTGATCATGCTTTGCTTAAGCTCTCTTGAATATGTTGCATACTAATTCTGAGCTAAGCCCTTTAATTTGAAAATCTGAACTTGATCACCACTTGTCTGGCTGACTAGCATGTGTAGGATGTTGAATGAAAGAAAATGAAGATTAGCAATTTTTCATATTTTTCATATTTTAGAACCTAATGAAAGGACTCTGAAAGTGAATTAATCTGCCCAAGATTTTTGAGATCAATATATGGAACTTTTTGGGTGCAAGCAAGGAGAGCTACCACTAAGGTATTTGGGTATCCCAATACATTTTAAGAAATTAAGAAACTCAGATTGGAAACAGGTAGAGGAGAGATACGAAAAGAGACTTAGTAGCTGGAAAGGAAAACACCTTTCAATTGGAGGAAGATTGACACTAATCAATTCGGTGTCAAGTAGCCTTCCAATGTATATGATGTCCTTTTTCGCTATCCCAAATGGTGTTCTTAAAAAACTTGATTACTTTTGCTCTCGTTTCTACTGGCAGGGAGATGAGAGTAAGAGAAAATATCATCTAGCCAAGTGGGACATCCTATGCCAACCTAAAGATCAGGGGGGCCTTGGGATCCACGATCTAAATGTTAAGAACATTGCTCTACTAAGTAAATGGTTAAGTAAACTGCTAACATCAGAGGGTACTTGGCAGCAATTACTAAGAAACAAGTACTTATCAGCTAAACCTTTAGTTCAGGTGGTTTGGAAACCAGGGGACTCACATTTTTGGGCTAGTCTGATGAAGGTGAAGAATGATTTTCTTCGCTTTGGCACCTTCAAAATAAAAAATGGCACGCAAGTGAGATTCTGGGAAGACACCTGGCTTGGCAATTGTGCTTTGAAACAACAGTACTCTGGGCTATATAGTATTGCAAGAAGAAAATTCACAACCATAGCGGAAACACTATCATCTTCACAACCAAATATATCTTGGCGACGTTCTCTGATAGGACCTAAGTTAACGGCGTGGAATGAATTACTTTCACGAATCGCGACCGTCCAATTGGAGCATGCTAATGATGAATTCTACTGGAATTTGAGCCAGTCTAAACAATTTTCAGTGAGATCTCATTATCAGGCCTTGATAAAAAACGGGATTCCAAATTTAAACAAACGGTTGTGGAAGATCAAAGCCCCATTAAAAATTAAAGTTTTCTTGTGGTATCTAAGGAGGGGAGTCATTCTAACCAAAGATAACTTGGCCAAACGAAACTGGAAGGGTAGTTTGACGTGTTGCTTTTGTCATGAGTTAGAGACAATTAGGCACTTGTTCTTTAACTGCCGTTTCGCTCGTATGGTTTGGAGTTTAATTCACTTAGCTTTTGCTATTTCTAGGCCCTCTAGCTTTTCTAATATGTTTGGGAGCTGGCTCAGTGGTTTTGGAAAAGATCTCAGAGACTTAGGTTTATTAGGAGTAGCAACTGTTTGTTGGGCAATTTGGCTAAGCAAAAATGATATAATTTTTGAAAAGAAAACCAATTGTTCTCCTTTGCAGGTTATCAATACTATCTCCCTTTGGTTACGCACAAGGGTTGTGCTGCAGAAGCCGGAACTTCGACCTATTATGGTGGAGGCTACGCAACGTTTGACACAAGTGGCCAAAGACTTCTTTTCCCAGGCATATGGGTGGCGGTCTAGTTTTCGGATTGATAGTCACTAGAGTGTGCGTGATGTCGTTCATTTAAGAGCTGTGTGCTTTCATTAGCAGAGGCTGGGAGAAATTTCAAGGACTTGTATCAACTCGATGTAATGCTCTTGAAATTAATAAATTCTTCCTTTATAAAAAAAATCTGACTCACTCAAACTATATCAGATTTGTACCAGTACATCACATGGCACTCACAGATTTCTTAGAGTTTTTTTTTTTACGCCTCTCATCTGGGTACAGCTGTAGCATCTGTTCATGTACAGACACACACCCACACTACCCAGTACCCACACACACCACCTGTACACTACCCAGGACCTACAACTATACACTCAGATATGAAGACCGCGTAGATCACCGAAACCATCAACGGCTCCGTAGACGACGCTCAGATATGAAGACCGCGTCCTTGATGAGATCACCGAAACCATCAACGGCTCCGTAGATGACGGGTGCGTCGTAGACCCTTTGTGGCTCCACGCGTGAGAGGCTACAGATTTTATTTAGGGATAAACCCTGGTGAGAAACACCAGGGTCAAACCTGGGGTTCGAACGCTGGTGGGCAGGCTGCTCACCGGCAAGCCCAACCAACCGAGCTACGGCTCGTTCTCAGATTTCTTAGAGTTGATTCCGATGAGAGCGTGACCTGAGCATTTTATCGTTTTGCTTCATCCATAGATCCATACCGCCAGACGAGAATCGTTTTAGAAGGAATTGGGGTCAGTAAAGGGTGCAATGCAGGTCCAGGGGCATGGTTGACCCAATGCTGTGCCCATTTCACTATTTCTTTCGGTTTTGGGCAAAATTTCTATTCCACGCGCGCTCTGCGTGGAGCCAGCGATATGGGAAATGATAAACAATGATATGGGAATGCCAGCGATACGAGGGCCAAGGCCAAGAAGCTAGATATGTGAAACTAGGACGGTAGACGCGCTTCGCCACGTCCGTATTGTACAGAGCATGGAAGCACAGAAACAACAGCACACGACGGAATGAACCTGTCACCTATTTATATTTAGGGCTCTTTTATGATACCTACTAATTAATATGAGCCGTCCACTCCTCTTGATCGAAAGGTTTAGATTAGTCTTCACTTTCTTATACTGCAAAGTTAGTATATTATACTACAAACATAGTATATCTCTTGGGAGGGTATAATTGACTTTTCATACAATTAAATGCCATGAAAAATAAGTAAGCTATTAAATTATAGATTAAAATATATATGCGTTGTGATTAATTTAATAGTTCATACTTGTACGCATTAAATTTATGAGTTTTTTATTTCCCTTCCAAATTCAAGGAAAATACGAAAAATTTAAATCTAACAAATTTTTTGAAAAAGAAAAATAGCTATGGTTTCTCGATAAATCGACTATCACTAGCATGAAATTGTTCAAAAAGATTAAGAATTTGAACGGTTTCTTCAAGAATTGAAGGTTTCTCGATAAATCGACTATGACTAGAATGAAATCATTTCAAAAGGTTGAGAATTTGAATGGTTTCTTCAAGAATTGAATGTTTTTTTCCAAACAAGGAATCGTATTGGGAAAAGTTTATATCTAACCAAAAAATGCAAATCGCTGGATTATTGAGTTTCCATGGATGACTTTAATTACTCCAATTTCAATGGCATCACATGCATGGTGCATGCAATTAGTTTCCTTCGGCATGATGCATGTTGCTATGACACAACTAATTACACTAATTTATTTCCATACTAGTATGATGCATCTTTCCATGGCGTTAATTGTGTATGCAAATATGTTTCCATGCGTTAATTATGGGGTGCATTAATTACCATGCGTTAATTACCTGATCATGCTAATTTGTTTCCATGTGTGAATTACCTGATGCATCCAATTAGTTTCCATGCATGCGATTAATTAATTTGATTTCAATTGTTTTCTTCTATGCATGCATGCCATGAAAAAAAAAGACTAAAACGTCCTAACAAACGGACGGTCGGATCTAAAATATACTGCTATGGTAGTATTTTTTTTGTAGGTACCGTAAAAGAGCCCTATATTTATACAAAGCAGGTATGGTGACGACCAACGAACGTTTGGCCGAACATTCGTAACTTGAGTGGAACAAATAAATGATACATATGCGAGATTATAGGAAGACAGAAAATGGGCTTCATTGCTCGACTCTTGGACAGTGGCAGAGGAACTATGGAGTAAGATCTGCAATGAATCTGAGACATCTCTTTTGTTGTTAATAATGCAAAATAGGAAGCATAACAAAATTAAACTGACTGCAAACCTTAAAAGATTCCAGCAATTTTTCAAACTATAAAGTCTTGTGAGTCTGTCTAAATATACCTTAAGACACCTAGGAAAAATGAGAGGAATAATTAGGAATGTTGCTTAGTTTAAACCAAAATAAGAGAACGTATCATAACCTCAGTACCAGCACCTCCTGGTCTGATTGCACATGTTTATCATCGATGGCAAACTTGTGACTTGTGAATTTTAGCTTTGTTTACAGGAATAAGAAGACACCTCCTATTCCACAGCTGACAATTTGTGGAGAAAAGTCAGTCTGATATTCTATCAACCAAAAAGAAGCCAGTCTGATATTCTACCAACAGAAAAGAACAGAGGAAGCAATGATAATCTATATCGGCAAAAGCACAATTGACCCACGGCCAAGGGGAAGAACACCAATCTTCATTTCTATTTGCCATGTTACACAGGTCTAGTAAAAAAGGACCGAACTCACTAATCTGCAAAATCATTGCAGGTAGGCATGCAGAAAGCATAGTACATAACCAATTTTGCAAGTGCAATTAATTCATTGCTATATGTTGTATCCGACAAACTTGTACATCACTAATTTGATTGAAGGGGTTTTGTCATGTCACGGACTACACGATGAAGATTTTTTTTCTCAAATTATGTGATGATATAAATAACCAGTAACTGTGTTGAATTAATACAAACAAATCATAATTGCTAAGCATAAATGGCTAACCAGAGTAATGGAATAAGTTTCAGGGTACAACCCAGTTCTGGTTGCTTGACAGTAAGGGCCTGAATTTAGGATAAACAGGAAAGTCTAAAATGATTCTGTAGCTAAATTGACCGCAAGATTATCTATGACCACAATTGCCAAAGGGTTTTACGAACGGAATGTAACGCTATTGGTCACATATGGAGGGTGTAGGCAAAAATGAAATAGCAAAATGCCATATTCATATATGTCTTGCTTTCATAAACTTTTCTCTTTGTCCCTTTGGGCTGTTAAAGCAATAAAGCACAGAAAGGTAATGGGGAAAAACATTTTCTTTTCTTTTTATAGAATGTGTTCCTCTTTACCTGTGAAGATGCGTATGTCTAGGTAACTGATGAAGTAATATGATCAACATCGCTAATGGGATCCTATAGGTTTCTTAGAACTTTAGAAGGAATGAAGGATGTGCAAATCAACAAAACAAAGACATACTTATGCATATTTAAAACAGTTATTGCCTATTCAGTAATGCAAATGTACCACTTAGCAGATTAGGTAGCTTGCACTTGCATGAATTGCTTACAATATTGAGACAGCTCTACTATCTACGAATAAGGAGAAAGTAATGCGGTGGGGAATAGCAGATAAGAAAACAAACTAACTAATAAAATGTTTACTCAAATAGATAGGATTCAGACAATAGGCTTTAACAGAACCATGAATAGTTACTTAAAAATTGAAGGTCTGCACCAGGTTTTGTTGTAATACTGAGAGAGGCATAAAAGTAATGGAATAACAGTGAAAATTCTGTAGAAATAATGACATATGCATATAATCTCAAGCTATGCAGCACGGATACGGATACGTGTATCGGTATCGGAAGGATACGGATACGCGGATACGGCATTTTTCCAAAAAACCCGATATGCGGATACGTTACAACTATTTTTTTAAAAAAATAAATATGCATGTAAAATTTTAAAAGCAGGGAATTAGTTACTGGAGTACTCAGTAGTTGCTGCTTTCAACTTTGCAAGCATCTCTGGTTCTCCATTTTTTTTCTCCAAGTCCACATCTTGCAATGCACAGGAACACAGAATAATACAAGAATGAATGTATAAGTATACAAATTTTAAACTAAATAGTGAAATTAATGTTAGTGTTGAAGTATATTCACCAATCAGGAAGCAAGATCGACAACAAAGACTAGCAAGACTCCAATTTGGAAAAAAATAGAATAGATTGAGAATGGGGAAGGCCGGAAGGGAAATCAGAAATAGAACACGGTGACTCCGTCAGTGGGCTCGCGGCTCGTCTCCAGCAGCTGCAAGGAGTACCCTCACGAGATGACACAGTAGCTTGCCAGCTTCTCGCGGGCGTGGCGGAACGTCTCTGGCCGCGGGCTCACGGCAGCTCGTCGCCGGCGGCCAGCGAGCGGCGGCGCTCGTCCCTTCCGCCGGCTGCGTGCGCGCGCGCGTTCCT
Source organism: Raddia guianensis (assembly GCA_036346415.1). Lineage (NCBI taxonomy): Eukaryota > Viridiplantae > Streptophyta > Magnoliopsida > Poales > Poaceae > Raddia > Raddia guianensis. The sequence goes on from CM070534.1 coordinate 37,171,385, forward strand.
GCGCGAGACAGGACAGGCGGGTTCTGGGCATCGGGAGCGGATGGGGCTCATAGCCTGTGCACGTGCTGGGCTGGGCCGTATCTGCAGCCGCGATCCGTGCACCGTAGATCTCAAGTACGCAGGTTAAAGGAAAAAAAAAAAAAGATTACCTAATACCTATACAGGTACATGGTGATCCGCTGTTTCATTTGCTAGGTCCACCATCCATGAACTCAGGGTATGCATGCAGTTGGGAATATAACACAATCTAACATACAAAAATACTAAAGCTCGAAGCATGAATTAGCAAAGGGAAAAGGGTCTGCCTAACCATGCGTAGAAAATACAACATCAACATTAGGCAACCTGTTGGCCATTTGGCATCTGCATTGTGCAAATCAGAAATTTCAGGTAGCATTGTTCGACATGAACCTAAACACGCACAAAGCAATGGCGACAGTATGTTTTAACCTTGATCAGCCCAAAGGCATTGAAATAAGGTTCCCTTTGCATACAGCAATGAAGAGATGGTGCTGCAAGTACTGCACACATCTCTTATATTCTTCACTGATAAATATCACCGGTATCAAGCATCGAGTAGCCTACTTTGATCACAAATTGACGTGGATCAACTTCTTGAGAACCAAGTAGCAGCACAATGGAAATTAATGCTAGGGTTAGTATACTAACATAACCACTAACTGGTCTGCTCTAATCTTAAGTCCAAGTCACATACACATGGATCTGGTATGATCTGATGAGAAACAAATTAAATTGAGTCAATCAGAAAAATGGCGTTGGCCCCTTCGAAAGACATCTGCAACAATAAAATTTAATGACACAAAACAGTAGGGCAGATCTTAATTAATTTTTTCGAACACTAAAGATGGGAGTTCTCCTTCAGTGCAATGGCATTGGCACATAACACTGCACGAATATAGAACATACTTTTCAGTTCGAGTGTCCAATCCAAACTGCACGAAGCTAATTTAGGTGATGGCAATTGGGTATTATAGGCTAAAGTAAACCACAAGTTCATGATAAAAATCCCAGCACCCTAAAGGTAAATTTGGTCCGTCTCCCCCTCTCTTCATCCTTGTTCCTAATGTTCTTGAGAGAACATCTGCATGATGGAAAACAGTACATGGTTCATTCATCTACTACTCCAAAAACATGGCCATCCAATCATAATGAAAATACAAGAAAAATCAGGTTAAGCAGGACTGGCCTCAATTGAGAATACACTTACCACTTTGTTGGAATGCCAGCCAGGGCCGGTCCAGATAGGGGGGCACTTGGTGCGACCGCCAAGGGCCCCCAATTTTGGAGGCTGTAAGTTCAAGCCTTCCATGGGCTAATTGATTTTGGTAATTGATGGCAACTAGGTCGTACAGCCGGAACGCCAAGGATAAGGACCTCTGTTTTATAGTTTCTCTGAATTTCTTGTGTGCATCTTCGGTCCAACTCAGCAGATCGACTACATCTCTCTGGTTGCAGGGTCCCACTGAGCACAGGTCCAGAAACATCAGCCGTGGGTCCCATGGGGTTCAGAGTGCAGTGTGTAGTCTTGAGCGAACCATCTAGAGCAATTACACTGTCCGAGGGTCGCCGGTGCTTGGGGTTAGGTCGCCGGCTCCGAGGGTCGCCTGCCCTGCCGAGGGGTCGCCTGTGCTTGGGGTGAGGTCGCCCACTCCGAGGGGTCGCCGGTGCTCGCCGAGTGATCGCCCGCTTTGGGGTAGGTCGCCCATGCTCGCCGAGGGTCGCCTGCTTTCATGAGGGATCGCCGTGACGGGAGAGGTCGCCGTGCACCACCATCGTCGGACGGCGTCCGACGCTCTTCGACGGGTCCGATAGCGTGTTCCCAACGAAGCTAGCTCGAAAATGGCTAAGTCCTGTACATAGCCTCTGTCGGACGGCGTCGAACGATCCGACGACGGCGTCCGACGACGTGTAAACCCGCGACCGAGCACCTGGCGGGCGTCCCGTTCGCACACGCCAGCGCCCTATCGGACGTGTCCGGTAAGCCACCGGACGGCGTCCGACCAAGCACAAAAAAAATAGCCCATACCTTCTGTCGGACGGCGCCCGACGGGAACCGGACGGCGTCCGATCGGGCAATGTGAATCTCGCGATTTAATCTGAGCCGTCCATTTCTAGGGTTTCGTCTTGGGCCTATAAATAGGGGCTAGGAGCACGGGAGAAACTTGAGAGAGCCATCATTAAGCAACCGCCTCTTGTCCTAGCTACCAAGAGAGCTCCTCCCATGGTTCCCACTTCCATCTAGGGTTCCATGTGCTTGTGAGATTGGGGGAAAAGGAGTGAGGAAGAAGAAGAGAGCATCCCCTAGCCTCCTCATCATTATCTCCAAGGTTTGTGCCCTCTCCATGGTTGCCTTGCCATCCTCCATGGTGGGATGAGGGTTGAGTGAGTGTCTCCGGTCTTGTGCTCTTTGGATTCTTGCCATCGAGAGACATCGTCGTCGCCGAGCTTCATCAAGCGTACCGCGAGCAAACCCTTCTCCGTAAAGGTCACCGTGCTTCCCACGGTGCTTCCTCTCCGTTCGTCGGGGTGTGCAAAGTCCGCCGTGTGTCGGCGGCCATCTCCGTGTGTCGGAGGTGCCAAGGTGTCCGTGTGTCGGAGCCAAATCCTCCATGTGTTGGGGGTGCCTCATGTGTTTCGGTGAAATCCACCGTGTGTCGGTGGTCGGTGCCGTGTGTCGATGCTTGGTGGGGTGTGAGTGCTCTCGCCAGAGAGAACTTGCTTCCGTGTGAAGGTTTGGAGCTCGCCACCATGTGTTGGTAAAGAGCTACCACGAGTGGATTGAGGGCTTGGGACGAAGGGGTCCCGACTTCTCTGTGTAAGAAGTTTCCTCAACGGAGACGTGGGTGCTCATGTGTTGAGCACCGAACTTGATAAACAACTTCGGTTTCGTCTCTTCTTTCCACTCTGTTAATTTCAAGATATCGACTTGAGCGCTTGCATGTGAGTGCCATCGAGTCTCCTAGTAGTCTTCTGAGTTTCATTGTGATCGCTTCCCATCTAGACTCTAGGAACTAATCGATAGATTGGATAATCACCGGACTAAGCAATCACTCAAACAAGTTTAAAATTTGAATTAGGAGTCAGATTCACCCCCCCTCTCGGCCTAGGATCCTTACAAGTGGTATCAGAGCACGGGTCTCTAGTTGCTTAACCGCATAGAGATGGCTGACGGGGGTAGTGTAGCCGCCAATAGGATTCCTCTGTTTAGTGGCACTAATTTTAGCTTTTAGAAGTTGCGAATGAAAGTATTCCTCCAGGCTATGGGAATGGATGTTTGGAGGGTTGTAGAGTCTCCTCATGGGGTCACACTCACCAACAATATACCTGCCACACCCGCTCAAAACAAACTCCTAGAGACCGATGCTAGGGCCATGAACGCTTTGTTTTGTGGTTTGAGCATGGAGGTTTTTGATAGGGTTAGCAATCTTACTAGTGCACACGACATATGGATCACACTCATTGAGATTCACGAGGCACTTCAAATTGTTAAGGAGGGTAGACTAGTGGTTGTCAAGGAACGTTATGATCGGGCCTGAATGCTTCCAAATGAAAATGTCAATGCTATGTTTACTCGGCTTAACTCCATTCTTAACGAGCTTAAGGGGCTCGGTCACACTGTTGCTAATGATGAAGTGTGCAGGAAAATGCTGCGGATCCTCCCCAAGAAGGACTACCGGGACATCATCACCTACCTCACCAACAGTGGTGATGTGGAGAAGCTGGCTCCGACAGCTTTGCTTAGCAAGATCACCGCACACGAGATGATGCTCCTCAATGATCATGAGGACTCTCCTGCTCCTGCAAAGAATCAAGTGATCGCCCTAAAGGCCAGTGGATCCAAGCAGAGTGGTCTCAAGTCAAACCAAGCTGAGGATAGTGGAGAGATGAGTTGGAATGAGCTCGAGGAGGGCTTCCAACACTTCGGCATGTTCATAAAGCAGGCTGGCCAATTCATGAGCAGAAATGGCTATGGAGGCAAGAAGAGGATGAGTCAAAACACTCATGCGTCATACCGATGCTATGAGTGTCAGGAGAAGGGGCACATCGCTTCAATGTGTCCCCGTAAGGGCGCACAGTACAAGGACAAAGGAAAGGAGAAGGGCGATGGCGAGAAGCCGAGGCAGAATGACTACAAGAAGAAGAATCCTCAGAAGTCAGGATTCAGGGGTCGCTCCTCACAAGGCAAGAGGCTAGCCTTTGTGGGAGAATGGGTGACCGATGATGACTCCAATGACACGCCCGCTTACGAAATGAGGAATCAGCTGATCAAGAGTTGGTCACCATGGCAATAGCTGAGTCTGTGCCACCTCCTCCAGTCTTTGCTCCAAGATGTCTCACGGCCGTCACCGAGCCTCAAGAGTGGTATTCTGAAGACGATGGGGATTCTTCCACTACTTCTACTACATCGGCAAAGGCTTCACCGACTTCTGCTGGCACTTCCAAGTGCCTGATGGCTCGACCTAGTGGCGAGGTGAGCGACTCTGGTTCTGACACTGATGAAGATGTTGAAGGCATGCGTGATTGTCTTAGAGAAGCTTGTGAGCGCTATAAGCATGAGACACTAAAGAACCTAGAGCTTGGTAAAACTTTGATTGCTTTGCAAACTAAGTGCAAAAACCTTGTCTCTAGATGTGATAGCTTAGAATCTGAGCATGATACTTTGCTAGGTTCTGACAAAAATCTGTCATCTAAGTGCAATGTGCTAGAACAAGAGCGCGATGTTTTGAATGAATCCCTAGATGATCTCATGACTACTTATCATGCACTTAGGGAGAACCATGAGACACTTCTGGCTAAGAATGATGAGTTGGTTGCTTTGCCTCTTGCTCAACTAGTTGATACACCTGTTAATGCTTTGGATGCTGCTTGTGCCATGCCTCATATACATTGCTATTGCACCTGTTATTGATTTGACTTTTGCTTGCCCTGAGGTTGCCCATGATTGCACTGTATTGGCTTCCACTTCTAGCGGTTCCTCTAGCAATGCACTAGTGTGTACACCTGATAATTGTAAATTTGCACTAGCTGCTAGGGAGCTCGCTATTGAAAATGCTGAGTTGAAGTCTAAACTTGAGAAATTTGATAAGGGGCTTGGGAAGTGCTATGAGGGCAGCCTAGCCTTGGATAAGATGCTCAAGGAATAAAGAAAACCTTCCCAAAAGGGTGGCTTGGGTTTTACCCCTGAGAAGCCAAAGGGGAGGAAGAAATCAAGTGTTTCTCGAGCATCTACCCATAGGCAAGATTACTATCAGGCTCATCCCAAGAAGAGGCGTGGTAACAACTTGCACACTAGCAACAATGTTTCTAGGATGAACAATGGGCACGACACTTGGCAAGGACCTCCTAGGCACTATAACTCCACATGGTAGCAAAGAAACAATAGTGCTTGGCAATATGGTCCTAAATTCTATAACAACTGGCAAGGTCCTGGGTATCACTACACTTGTCAATCACCTAGGCAAAACTTCTGGAATGGACCTCCTAGGCACAACATTGGTAGGACACATCCACCTAGGAACCAAAACCGCAACACTCCCATTCACACACAACCAAGATTCCCTAGAGCACATACCGAGTTGTATGATCAATACTTGCTCAAGAAAAATGATCAGGGTAGGATGACTGCTAGATTTGTTGGGCTCAAGTCTGAGAATGAGCACAAGGCACATGCTTGGGTGCCTAAGTCATTGATTGATCGCTTTGCTCGTGTTGCTTCTGGTTTGAAGGCTAACCCTCGGGGACCTCCTGTGTGGGTCCCTGAGTCACATAAGTGATCTTCTCTCATGAGAGGTGAACTCTACGGAGTGGAGGTGCCATTGGATCATTGACAAGGTGCACCCAACACATGACCAAGCAACCCCGGTTGTTCACCTCAATAGGGAGGAAGGCAAGATTCCCCCCAAGGTCACTTTCGGAGATGGAAGCAAGAGCAAGGTTCTTGGAGCTGGGAAGGTAGCAATTTCTTCAGATCTTTCAATTGATAATGTGCTACTTGTGAAAACTTTGAGCTATAACCTCCTCTCTGTTGCCCAAATATGTGATTTGGGGTTCCATTGCAATTTCTCACCTGAGAGTTTGTTAGTTTTGGACAAAAATAAGAAACTTGTGTTCAAAGGCTTTCGTTTTGAAAACTTGTTTCTTATGAACTTTAATGAGCCTGCCACATCCGTCTCGACTTGTCTTGTCGCCAAAGTCTCTTTTGGTTGGCTTTGGCATAGGCGTCTTGGGCATGTCGGCATGGCAAATTTGAAGAAACTTTTCAAAAACGAGTTGATTCTTAGGGTGCAAGATGTGACATTCGAGAAAGACAAGCTATGCAGTGCCTGTCAGGCCGGCAAGCAAGTGGCAAGCTCACATCCTGCCAAGAATGTCATGTCTACATCTCGACCTCTCGAGCTTTTACACATGGATCTTTTTGGACCAACTATCTATGTGAGTATCGGGGGAAACCTCTATTGCTTGGTCATTGTTGATGACTTCTCTCGATACACCTGGGTCTTCTTTCTACCTGACAAAACTCCAACTAGAGATGTTTTCAAAAAGTTTGTAAAGAAAGCCCAAAATGCTTTTGATTGTACCTTCAAGAAGGTGAGAAGCGACAATGGGACGGAGTTCACTAACACTTCGGTTGAGCTGTTCTGTGATGAGCTAGGGATTGACTACCAGTTCTCAGCCACCTACACTCCTCAGCAAAATGGGGTGGTTGAGAGGAAGAACAGGACGCTCATTGAGATGGCAAGGACAATGTTGGATGAGTACAAAACTTCACATCTGTTCTGGGCTGAAGCAGTCAACACAGCCTGTCACTGCATCAACAGGTTGTATCTTCACAAGCTCCTGAAGAAGACATCCTACGAGCTGCTAGTGGGAAGACGACCCAATGTCTCCTACTTGTGGTCTTTGGTCGCAAGGTCTACATAAAAAAGCGGGAGCACTTGGGCAAGTTCCAGAGCGAGTGGACACAGGAGTTTTCTTGGGGTATTCACCAGAGGTCATCTTTCGTGGTCTACAATGAGAACGATTGGTCGATTGAGGAGACACGTGATGTGAAGTTCGACGAGTCAAATGGAAGTCAAGGGAGCATGAGAACACGGATGATGTGGATGGTGAAGCGATTGGCTAGGCGGTGGAGGAGATGCCCGCTGGTGATGTGAGACCTGTAGAGGTTCAGAGGGAGACCGAGGTTGTTGCATCACCCCTCATACCTGAGCGAGTACCAGAGTCAGGGGGAGCTTCACCTCAGGAAATTGTTTGAGTCCATTCCTTGTGAGTCATTATAAAAAGTTCTAATCCCAAAATTGCCACTGGAAAAGTTTTGTCTCCTACTCAGCCATCGAACGAGTTTTCTCTGGACTTTTACGCCACTTCCGTCTGTTTGAGATCTAACGGACGTTAACTGAGTGCTAAAATGACCTTTATGCCCACATGACATGTGGGGCCCACCCATCAGCCTCTTCTCCCCCCTTCTTTGGGAGAATTGCCCTCATACCATTAAAATAAATGGGTATTTCCAAAATACCATCCAAAGACACTGGATTTCCAAAATACCATCCCTGTTATCTCCGTTACACTCAAAATAACGCTACCATCACCTCCCCCAAATAAGACTGCAGGTCAAAATCCCGAGGACGAGACAAACCCAATCCATGACCTCGCCTACACTGTGACTGCTTGACTGGCTTGCAAACCTCGCCCGCCTCGTCGGCTGCGCCCGGCGGCGTCGCCTCCCCCGACCTGCGCCCATCGACCTCGCCGCGCCGCCCGGCTTGCGTCCTGCGCCCGACCTCGGCTTATACCGCCGTGACCTCGCCTCACCTACCTGCACTGCGGTGACTCCCGGCCCTTGCCCACCGAGCGCCACAACCTTATGCGTTATCTGCTGTTAGCCACAGTTAGTGCATAATGGTATTCTGAAAAGGATTAGCTAAGAGATGATGGTATTTTGAAAACTGTGTTTCTTTCGATGGTATTTTGAAAAGACAAACTTATCTTAATGGCATGAGAGCAATTCTCCCTTCTTTCTTTCTCCATGCCTCATCTCCTCTGCGCCCACGCGCATAGCCGCCAGCCCTCGCGCCCCCCGCCGCCGCTCGCTCGCTCAGTAGGGAGGGCGCCGTCTCCGGCGACGTCGCCGCCGCCACCCGCGGCCTAGGCTCCTAGGTCACGGCCTCCTCGCTAGCCCTGCCCCTGCGCGCCCCACCTCTGGCCGCTGGCCGCCGCTCGCCCGCGCGCTCCACCACCTAGGGGGCCCTGGGCCACGCCGCTGCGTCTCTTGCCGAGGCCCGCGGCCGCACGGATCTGCTCTCGCCGCGCCGGCCAGACTTGGAGTAGAGGCGGCGGGGGCGCCCCACTGTAGAGAGCACCGCCGTCGGGCTGGATCCGACACTGGCGGCCATGGATACGGGGCAGCGGGGCTCCATCGGCGTGAGGAGGCGAGCCTGCGGGTGGAGGGCACCGGCGTAAGGCGGATCCCGCGGGCTTCTTCGCGCTCGCCGTGCCACCTCTGCTCATTCTGTCGCGGGGCGCCTGAGCCGGCTTGCCTTGCCGGCTCGCCGTCCTCGCCCATATCCCTGCAGAGGAGGCGCCGAGGCTCACCGCGGATCTGGCCGGCCCTCCTATCGCTCGTCGCGCCGCGCCATCGCTTCCCGACCTGCCGAATCCGCGCGCCGCCGTGCAGAACGGGTACGAGGGGGAGCTCCGACTCCATGGCCGCTCGATGGGGGCCGAGGCGGCGGCGGCGGCTGCTGCTGCTGCAGGTGGGACCGTGGGAGGCGAGGCGGCGAGCGCGGGCGCGGCTAGTGCCGGGCGGCCTGGCTGGCACCGGCGCCGGAGCAGGGGCGGCTCTTGCTTCGTGGGGAGGCCGGCCATGGCTTCGAGAGGGAGGGAGACATGTAATCAGGGTAGAACGGACATTTCACAGCTCGTTTTCTCCTGCTAGTGGGGCCAAGTGCACAGTCAAGGTGAGGGACTTGACGGAAGTGGCGTAGAAGTCCAGAGAAAACTCGTTCGATGGCTGAGTAGGAGCAAAAAATTTTCCAGTGGCAATTTTGGGATTGGAACTTTTTATAATGGCTCACAGAGAATGGAGTGCTTGCTTGTAGAATTTTCTTAGCGGTGTTTTCGAATTTGCTCTTGGTGTGTTAGTGCGTGCCAATGCTACTGAGCTTGATCGATGTGGTGTGTGCCATATTTTGGGCACCTGTTAGTTCATCAGTGAAGGGGTGTGATGATCTGTTCTTATAATATAGTGTTGCATCTTAAGTGACTTGCATGTACCTGAGTGAGTCAATATATGCTCATGTTTTAATCCGTCACTATTATCAGGTAATTAAGTTCATTTCTTCGGTAGTACGTATGTACTGTGGCTAACTGAACCTCTATTGTAATGTTCCGTATTTCTTCACTTTCCTAGACTTGATCTACACTCAAACAGCCAATGTTTATTTGTTATTTGTTTGACTGACTTTCTCATGTTTGTATTTTGTTTTCCTTCTTTAGATGAGGCTCAAAGAAAGAAATAAGGGCTACTGCTAGCATCAGACATTTCACTTTTGACAAGCCTTCATCTGGAAAGCAATTGAAGCTCGAAGAGATTATTTTCTATTATAATTTTGAATTTTACAGTATGGATGATGCCTAATGTTAGATCTTTTTCTCTTTGTTGTTTGTTGTATTGATAGTCTTCGTATGGCATGTTATTATGTTGATGTGCAATTGTTGGAAAAATTAGGAATTTCCTCAAGTTCTTAATCCACAAAATTAGGTAAATCATAATTAACCAATTGAATATTTCAAGTTCATAACCAAAGGTACTAGATAATAACGAATTATCTATCTCATACACAAAGGCTAATGAACAAGAAACAAGCCAAATAAAGGCACGGTATAAACAAATATACCCTTGAGCCGAGTCACAGCCCTCTGTTGTAGCGAGCACGACGTACAAGGAGGAATGACTTGCACATTCTCGGCCGCCATGACGGTTGATGTAATCGATCACAAGTTAGTGCGAGATGCCGTTGATGCAGATGGAGAGGTCGGTGCGATCGACGTCGATCTTGTGTAGATGAAGTGAACCAAAGAGGAAACTTGAGCGATCGTGGTCGCTCCCAAAACCTTATCGGCCTTCTATCCCGGCGGGATCTCAAGAAGGACGAGGCTCGGAGGCTGCTCCCTCCGCTCCTTGTCGCAAGGAAACAGAGGCGGAATGCAAAACAATAGCCTTCTGAGATGGAAGTATGGAATGTGCGGAGAGAGAGAGCTCTTTAGGGCGAGTGCCTCACAGGCGAGGAGCTCATGCTTTTATAGGCGCCAGAAGAGAAGGTTAAATCGAACACGGACGCCATCAAGCACTAATAACTGACGTCATTACACACGCCATTAAGTCGTGCATTACGTAGCTGACGCCATTACACCACCATTAAGTCGCTCGATTCACGGGAGAGGTCGCCTGCTCGGGGTGAGGTCGCCTGTGCCGGGAGAACTTCGCCCATGCTCGGGTGAGGTCGCCTGTGCCGAGAGAGCTCGCCGGCTCGAGAGAGCTCGCCGTGCCGAGGAGAGCTCGCCAGCCTTTCTCTTTTCTCTCTTTTCTTAATTGGGAGAACCACAATCCAACTATTTAAGTTGAGATATTCTCCTCTCAATTTTCCGAACGGTTTAGTATTAAATGGGCCTCTTGGAATTTCTATTAAAATAATTAAATGGGCCAACCCCATAATTATTTCAACAATCCCCACCAAATTTCATAGGCACATTTTAAATACTCTCAGTTCCACTGTAGTTTGATATACCAGTGTTTCGATGGAGACTGTTAAGTTGAACTTCCACCTAGAACAAAGGTTACACTCATCCACAACTGAACAATGGACTAAGCCTTGAATTGACAGTCTTGTGCGAACGAGTTTCACCAAAGTCCTTTACTGATACTAGGCTGCTAAATGCATCCCCTCGGTTTGGAGCGTATAAGTCATACTCCTTTGCCTTTCATGAGCCTCTAGAGATTACCCAATCTCATAGACTGTGACTAGCAGTCGAGCTCATATAGGTGTATTCCTCATAAGATGTTCTGTAGGATAACATCTCTGCTTTATTAAAAGCCACTCGGAACACATTAAGGTATAACCAACCTGCCATACAGAATAGGAGAGTAGTGCATCTCAAACGGAGTGGGTTAAGTACAAAAGTACTCTCCTCTCAGCCAGTCACTAGCTTGTCTCAACATCCTAATTCACGGGATCTCCGATCAAATAGGATGAGTTACCACTAAGACATGACTTTCATGTGGGTCTCAAGCCCATCTCCCTTGATGCTTCATCTATCACATTTCGTGATAGTCCCTTTGTAAAGGGATCTGCCAGGTTTTTAGCCGTCTGGACATAGTCCAATGCTATAACTCCGGAGTTTCTCATCTTCCTGACAGACTTCAATCGCCTCTTAACGTGCCTTGATGACTTCATGTTATCCTTTGAACTGTTCACCTTGGCAATCACCGTCTGATTGTCACAGTTCACAAGGATAGCAGGCACCGGTTTTTCAACCACCGGTAAGTCCATCACAAGCTCACGCAGCCAATCGGCTTCCATAGTGGCAGTGTCTAATGCTGTGAGCTCTGCTTCCATTGTAGACCTCGTTAAGATGGTCTGCTTGCAAGACTTCCAGGAAACAGCTCCACCACCCAATGTGAATACAAATCCACTTGTGGCTTTTATCTCATCGACGCCGGATATCGGTTTGAATCACTATAACCCTCTAGTACCCTTGGGTACCGGTGTAGTGAATACCATAGCTTGATGTCCCTTTTAGATAGCGCATCACTCTCTCAAGAGCATGCCAATGATCATCTCCGGATTTGAAACAAACCGCTAAGTTTGCTCACAAAGAAGCGAGATATCGTCTTGTTGCACTAGCTAAATACATCGATGAACCAATTATTTGGGAATATCTCAATTGATCCTTTGCTATCGTTGGTTCTTTCGTAATAGCACACTTGGATCATATGGCGTTGAAGCGAGTTTACAATCGCTAAAACCAAAGCGACTCAACACCTTTTCCACATAATGGGACCGCTCAAGAGTTATCCCACCATCATCTTCTCTTAACAACTTAATGTTTAAGATGACATCCGCTACTCCCAAATCTTTCATTTCAAAATTCATGACGAAAGTCCTTCACTTCCTTAATCACATTAAGGTTCGTCCAAGATCGAGATGTCATCAACATACGAGACCTACGTAATCACTCCTTCACCCCCACCATAGCGGTAATACACACATTTGTCGACTTCATTCACAACAAAGCGGCGAGATGTTAAAGTTCTGTCGAACTTCTCGTACCCGCTTAGGTGCTTGCTTAAGGCCATACAAAGACTTCAACAATCTACACACTTTTCCTTCATGACCCTTTACTACAAATCCATCTGGCTGATCCATATAGATTTCCTCTTCCAACTCTCCATTAAGGAAAGCCGTCTTTACGTCCATCGATGAATGATCGGACCGTAGGAGGCGACCATGGATAGTAGTACTCTAATAGTGATCAATCGGCAACAGTGAGTAAGTATCAAAGAAGTCCTCGCCTTCTTTCGGGTATAACCCTTGGCCACAAGCCTTGCCTTGTACTTTTCAATTGTACCATCGGGCCTCGACTTCTTCTTGAACACCCACTTACATCCTCTGTGTTTACACCCATATGGACGATCAATAACTTCCCAAGTTCCATTGCTCAGATGGAATCCATCTCACTCTGGACCGCTTCCTTCCAATAGTCGTCCACGAGATGAATAAACCTCCTCAATAGTTCTTGGAGTATCATCCACTAGATATACAATGAAGTCATTACCAAAAGACTTTGCGGTCTTTTGTCTCTTACTCTTCGAGTTACTTCATTGTCTTCATCTATTGGATTTTCCTCAAAAGTGGGTTCAATTTGTATAGGAGTGGAAGGTTTAGGAGAGAAGATAGATTCTTGGCGGATGAGCTAAGTGTCTCTTTCATAGGGAATATGTCCTCAAAGAATGTGGCATCATTGGACTCTAAGATTGTACCTTCATACATATCGGTACTCAGATTTCACTATTAAGAACCTATATCCAACACCGTGAAAAGCATAACCAATGAAGACACAATCAACGGTTTTGGTCCAAGTTTACGCTTCTTTGGGACAGCACATTAACCTTAGCCAAACACCCCAAGTCCGTAAATAAGTGAGATTTAATCTTTTCTCTCCCATTCCTCGAATGGTGTGATTTCTTTATTCTTTGTAGGAACCCTATTTAGAACATGACAAGCAGTCAATATAGCCTCACCCCACCATTCCTTAGAAAGTCCCGATGTTTCTAACATGGCGTTAACCATATCGGTTAGAGTACGGTTCTTTCTTTCGGCAACCCCGTTTGGTGGGGAGAATAGGAGGCGTCCTCTCATGGATTATTCAAGTTCCTCGCGAAATTTATTAAAATCACTAGAAAAATATTCTCCACCACGATCCGACCTAACCCGCTTTGATTTTCCTATCAAGTTGGTTCTCGACTTGACTTTATAGATCTTAAAATAGTGAAAAGCCTCATCTTTAGATTTTAATAAATACACGTAGCAAAATCTAGTAGAATCATCAATCAAAGTCATGAAATACCTCTTACCACCCTTAGTCAACTCCCGTTCATCTCGCTTTAATCGGTATGAACTAGTTCTAATGGTGACAAGTTTCTCGCCTCTGCTTTGCCTTGTGAGGCTTGCGAGTTTGCTTAGATTGCACACACACTTGACACTTAGAACTTTTGACTTGGGTAAATTTTGGGATTAAATCCATACCACCATCCGCATCATACAACCAAGATTAACATGACAAAGTCGTGAATGCCAAACATTAGTCTCATGATCACAAACATGATTAATCTCATTATTCATGTCCATCAAAGATAAGCGGAACAAGCCTCCGCTCTCATAGCCTTTTCAATAAAATTTCCAAACTTGGAAATAACACATTTATTGGATTCAAAAACTAGCTTAAAACCATCTCTACATAATAGAGATCCGTGACAAGGTTCTTATTTATCGCGGGCACATGTTGTATGTTCCTCGATCATACGACCTTGCTCAAGTAAACTTCAAGTCAACAATGCCGACTCCGCGTACAAATGCTGCGACCCATTCCCCATCAACACGGAGGCAGCCCTGCGACTGGTAAGAAGAAAATAGGATCTATCGGCACAAACATGTATATTGGCCCTGTGTCAATCCACCAATCAGTGAACGACATCTTGAAAGAACAAGAGGTATCTGTTACATACCCAGATGTTCCTTCCTCGGTAGATGCCAATAACAACGTTGGCGGATTTTTACGCTTGTCTTTACGATCGGGGCAATCCTTAGCCCGGTGATCGATACTATTACTGAATAAAGCGGTTTCCTTCCTTTATTCTTCTTCTTCTTGAAGCTAGTAGTTTGATTGGCTTTGTTCTTGTTGTCAGGCTTTTCAGACTTATTTTTATTCTTGTTGAATTGAAAGGTTTTCTTTTGTACCACATTGGCACTAGAACTTCCTTTCCCACGTGTATCTTTTGCCCTCGCCTTCTCCTCAACATCTAGAGACCCAATGAGACCAAAGAACGCGAACTCTTGTCTCTTGTGTTTTAGAGTAGTGGCAAAATCCCTCCAAGAAGGTGGCAGCTTTGCAATAATGCATCCCGCCACAAACTTGTCGGGCAATGCACATTTAAAATTCTCAAGTTCTTTTGCGAGAGCTTGCACCTCATGAGCTTGTTCTACTACAGAATGGTCATCGACCATCTTGTAGTCATGAAACTGCTCCATGACATAGAGCTCGCTACCCGCATCAGAAACTCCAAATTTTGCCTCAAGTGCATCCCACATTTCTTTACCACTAGGCAAAATCATATACACATCAACAAGATTTTCTCCCAAAACGCTAATCACGGCGCCTCTAAACAAGTTATCCGAAGCCGCGAAGGCACTCTCCTGCTCAGGAGAGAGCCCTCCTTCCGGCTGTGGCTTGCCTTGCAACGTGATACACGTTCATGGCGATCAACCATAAAATCATCTTGGCGGCCCAATATTGTAATTTGCAATCAAATACGGTTGGCTTAAGTCTTGGCAAATGAAACCATGGTTGTGAAATTCCTAGAATAAGGTTTTTGGATTGTTGGAAAAATTAGGAATTTCCTCAAGTTCTTAATCCACAAAATTAGGTAAATCATAATTAACCAATTGAATATTTCAAGTTCATAACCAAAGGTACTAGATAATAACGAATTATCTATCTCATACACAAAGGCTAATGAACAAGAAACAAGCCAAATAAAGGCACGGTATAAACAAATATACCCTTGAGCCGAGCCGCACCACTACTGTAGCGAGCACGGTATTGCCAAGTGAGGAATGACTTGCACATTCTCGGCCGCCATGACGATTGATGTAGTCAATCACAAGTTGGTGCGAGAGATGCCGTTGATGCAGATGGAGAGGTCGGTGCAATCGAACGTCGATGCTGTGTAGATGAAGCTGAACCAGCAGGGAAACTTGAGCAGTCGCGTGGTCGCTCCCCAAAAACCTTATCGGCCTTCTATCCCGAGCAGGATCTCAAGAAGGACGAGGCTCCGGAGGCCTGCTCCCTCCGCTCCTTGTGCGCGCAAGAAAACAGAGGCGGGAATGCAAAACAGCAGCGCTACAGATGGAAGTATGGAATGTGCGGGAGAGAGAGAGCTCTTTAGGGCGAGTGCCTCACAGGGCGAGAAGCTCATGCTTTTATAGGCGCCAGGAAGAGAAGGTTCGTCGAACCTGGACGCCATCAAGCACTAGTAACGGACGTCATTACACCTGGCCATTAAGTCGTCTGTTACGTAACGGACGTCATTACACCAGCCATTAAGTCGTCGGTTACGGGGAGAGGTCGCCCGTGCTCAGGGTGAGGTGTGAGCTCGCCCGTGCCCGGGGAGAGCTCGCCCAGGCCTTTCTCTTTTCTCTCTTTTCTTAATTGGGAGAACCACAATCCAACTATTTAAGTTGAGATATTCTCCTCCCAATTTTCCGAACGGTTTAGTATTAAATGGGCCTCTTGGAATTTCTATTAAAATAATTAAATGGGCCAACCCCATAATTATTTCAACAGCAAGTTTATGAATGTGCAAGTTCTGTTACAAGTTCTGAATCTGCTATCTTAATGTTCAAGTTTATGAATGTGCATGTTCTGAATCTGCTATCTGAGACATGCAATATTTGTGATAGCAGTGGAATATTTTCTGTTATAATTAGTCAAGCTTTTGTGCCTTTCCTTTATCCTAAAAAAACATATTATGTATTTTTTTTAATTATCTTAGAATAGCTTGATTAATTTTCAATAAGAAGAGCATGATTTGGATAAACGTGCTGTTATGACCATCCGGCAGCAGAAGATTTAATTTTCTAGCTTGTGCGTGTGGTTTACTGCCTTCTGTTAGCACGTGGTGTTCTGCATTCCATTACCGGATGAAATCCAAACGCGGGGGGTGGAAAGTGCAAACGATGCCGGAGCAGGATTACAAAACCGCCGGTCTTCTCCGAACCGCGTGTGGCGCGGAGCCGGTTAACCGGCGGTTAACCGCGGTTTTGCCTGGTTTCGGCATCAAAATCCAGAACCGTAGTTCGGCAAATTTCGGCCCGGCTAGCCGCGGTTTTCTGCGGTTAACCGTGGTTTTTACACGGCTAGCCGCGGTTTTGGCAATAAAAATTGCTGGACAAAGGGAAAAATGAGGAAAAAATAAAAAATAATAGAGACATACATGATATATGCTATGCTATATTATTTAAGAGATATACATGATATATAGGAGCATAATCAAGACAAATAATCATATTCCTAAATTCCTAATTGATGTTATAAATTCTTCGTACATAAAATATTGGAGGAACCAGATTTCTAGTCATAAGAAATGGGGAAGTGTACAATCTAGAAAATCCTCTTAGGCCCCAAGCCCCCAAGTTCATTGATTGGTCTACGAGACTACGACAAATTAAAAAAATAATTGATGCATATTCAATCGAATGAACCTCAACAGATGGATGATGGATTACGACACTTCTCTGAGATTCGACATATAAAATTGTTCAACATATAAAATTGTTACAAAATAACGATTGCAAGTGTGCAATGAGATTCGACAATTAATCAGTAGTAGCTGAACTGAACTGACAGAAGCCCTTAGCAATAGATATTTCAGATAGAAGCCATACATATATTCATCATTTCATGTTTATGATAGCAATGTAGCAATATCATAGAAGCCATACAGAAGCCCTTAGCAGTAATATGCAATCTGCAAATGCAATGAGCAATGAAGTAAATAAAGAAACCTAAGTTGTCAAATGGTAAGTGCACGCATTACCTTTATTTCGAGTCTACTCTTGGTGATATTCTTTGACCGGGAGTATTGATCTTCATTTGAAATAATTATGACCCCTTGAGTTGCCCTTAAAATGGCTCAAGTCATCCCAACTCGTCTGTCGTCCATTGCTTTGCTCGCCAAATGCATATATCATGTTATATTGATCAGGCTCTTGACTCTCATACAAATACCTTACTGGCTGCGGTGCTACAGGGGGGTAAGCTGCCACTCCTGAGGGGTATCCTGTGGGAGGGTATCCATATACTCCTTGGGGGTAAGGCGCGGGGTAGTAAGCTCCTGGGGGTGGGGGGTAGTAAGCTCCATATTACCACTGTGGCTGAGTGACGTCACTGTTTGAACTAGAGCTGTACTCATGTGGAGCATGACCATGCATTCTTCCCCTCCCCCTATCGATGCTAGACCGAGGAGGCGCCCTATCGATGCTAGACCGACGAGGCGCCCTATCGATGCTAGATGGAGGAAGCATTCTCTGCGAGCTTGCTTCATATGATGAATGACGACCCTGGGTAAACTGAGCAGGTGAGGCAGCAACAGGCTGGAAATGACCACCGCCAACATCAGCACCTTGACCACCATCGTCGTCGCCGTCATCGTCGTCGTCGTCATCATCAGAGGCTGATGAACTCAAGTTAGATTCTTGATATGGAGGGCTCCGCGGGGCAAGTTCTTCAGAGGATTCATCACTGTCCATCTTCTCTTCTTCGCCCAGCATTTGTTTCTTTGGGTCACGCTCTTTGGGTGGATTTTTCTGCTTCCTCTTACCCACATGTGTTTCTCCAACATGTTTAGATGCCCACCCCACAATTGTTGACGCCCCTGTCTTCTTTCTCATATCACCAATGTCCGTAAGATCAGTGACGGCACGATTAGGGCCTGGGGCATCAGCATCACTTAAGTCCTCGTCTAATTCTGGATCAGCATTTGACCTGTAAGTGTATAAAGAGCAAACACCGATAAGTACTTAAGGATACTTACCTTCGTAAAAAAAAATAATAGTTACATTCTTACCGTCCGCTTCGCATCCACTCAACGATTGTGTTCGTGTCATCTGTGAGTGAAAGCTCCGTGAACAGAGAGAGTGGATCCATGTCTTGTGATTCGCTTTGTATTCCTTGTCTTTCTAATCTTAGACGGAGGTTGTAGTGGACGTACACCAAGTCGTGGAGTTTTTGATAGGACAACCTGTTGCGTATCTTGGAGTGGATGAAAGCAAAGGTACTTCAATTGCGCTCGCATCCACTAGATGAACAAACCTGTGACACTATACGCTTTGCAAGTTTCTGTAAATTTGGTGTATCTGTGCCCATCATGTTCCACCACATCGCTGCCACGAGAAACATCATTGCATACGATACAAGATCATTCCACTTATACGATATCATTGTATTTGCATATCAAATTTTCGATTACCTTTATTTTGATCATTGGAAAGAGCCATCCTTCTGGCAACCTCTCCTGCGAAAGAGCCGATGCGTAACCTCCAGTCCTCCATCTCATTAAGTCTTTGCATATGTATCTTCATCAGCAATTCTTTCAAAAGTTTTTCGGACATATGGCAACATATTTATGTTCCATCCATCAGTGTAGTTCACCGTCGGGTTCAGAATACAAGCTGCAGTAAATGAGGTCACAATGTAATTTAGAATTTTATACCAAATAAAATATTATATACTCATATTTATATATACCTGTTTCAATAAGCGTGCCTTCACTAAGGGTCTCAAATCTCTTATCGATGACATGTACGACTCTCGTGTAATCTTCTTGACTCAAGTTTTTCTGGAGATTTTGGAGCATGCCACGATATTTGATTATGACATCGCAGATGGTAGGGTTCTTATCTTGGTCTGCGAACCGAAGAAAGCTATAGATTGGAGCAATCATATGTATTGCCTTGTTCATTGCATCCCACCATTCTAGGTTACTCAAGCATCCATGCCAGTACTTCCCTTGTTCGGATTTAGCATACGGGCTTGATAGAAATTCATCAGAAGCCATCCATTTCATGAATTCTCCTCTGCGCTTGGCAAAGCTCGAAGAAACATGTAGTTCGTACCAAAACGAGTTGCACACCACTTATCCAACTCACCGATGTGTTTCTTCATCATTGCATGCAATTTGTTCGAAGTTATACATCCATCGCACACTCTCCTTGCACTCTCAATGATAGCATGGTGGTCTGGGAACTCCCCTATGTCCTTCAGCAACAAATTTATGGTGTGAGCCAAGCAAGGTTGCCACATTATCTTGGGGAACTGCTGACAGATCAATTTCGCGGCCTTCTTGTAGTTCGAACCATTATCGGTGATGATTTGGACGACATTTTCAGGCCCAACTGAATTGATCACTGACTTAATTTCCTGCATGACAAGTTGATGTATACCCGCATTAATTTTTATCACACGACATAATAGGACTATAGGAGTAGGACAATAGGTGTATCGATCTATGCATACCGCATTAATTTATTTGCATCTTGAGTTTGCCCACCATATCGACAGACTTGTAAAAAACATCGTCCATTGCAATATAGCATGAAGTTCATGATGGCCATGCTGTTGGTCCCGCCCAAGAATCGGACATTATGGATAGACCGAAATCATGCCAATCCGTCGCATTGCATCATCTCACGGTCTATGTCGCACTTGTTTTCCTCCAAATACCTTCCATCGATCTCACGTCCTTTTGGTGAACTTACACCCTCACCTGCACGATAATTGTTATTCATGAAAAAATAGTAACTATTAAGTAGTGATGTAAATATGTAATCATGTATGCATGTTCACTAACCGAGCCTCTGCGTCTCCTTAATAGCTGCAATAAAATAAGGGTTATCCGCTTTTCTTCCCGGAATGCCGGCTGCATGAAACCACGATGACCATTTTTTTCCAAGTTTCTCCCTAAGTGTTTTGTTTGCTTTTGTCCAAACACCCTCATCAATCCGTGGTTGCACGGTTTTGCGCGTGTCCGGCTGCGACCTTGAGCCTGATCGGCTCATAAATTTTCTTAACAAATTTTCTTTCCCACCCCTAGACCCACTGCCACTGCCACCGCCATGCTCATAATGATCACCAGCTCGTGCCCTGAATTCAGCATGTGCCTGTGATGCAGCCATGGCATGCCGCATCTGCTCTTCTTCGTCAGCACCCCCAGTCATCTCATCCCTCCAGTCCCCTCCCCACTCACCTAAGCCTTCGGCGGCCCTTTGTCTTCTAAATTCCTCTTTTATTTTATCTTCCTTTGCCTTTCTGAACCTATCAAGCTCCCTCTGAAAGTATGTCTTCACATCGGGTGGGACTGCTTTACAAGACGCCACACCTTTTCCACTTCGGCACACCAAGTGATACTTAAATCTTGCCGCACCACCTCCATTTTTCTCTGTTCTACAGTATTTGCACCTAAATCCATTGCCTAGCTTATCGCCATGCTCCCAAACACTGTCATGGTCCCGCTCCGCCATTCCCTAATACCTGCAAAAATGATTCTTGCATAATAACAAAATTACAAATTAAATTACAAATCTACAACTAAAAATAACTGAGTAACTAACTATTAAGTATTAACTAACTAACCTAACTATTAAGTATTAACTAACTAACCTAACAAGTAACAAACTAACAATTGACCTTATTAACTAACGGGGTAAAGTTAAGTACCTAAGTACCTAACTAACCTAAGTACCTAACTACTAAGTACTACGTAAACTACTGACTATTGAGTACTGACCTTATTAACAAATTAATCTAACTTCTAAGTTCTAACATGCTAACCACTTATTAACTAATTAATCTAACATTCTAACATGAAATGCTAACCTAACCTAACCAAACTACTAATTAAGGAGTAAGGACTAAGGTTAAGTACCTATTATTCTACTAAGTAATAGCCTAAGCACCCTAAGCAACTAAGCCCCTAAGCGAAAGTAATTAGCCACGCACGGGCCACATCATTAACGGCTAACCACACTTACCTGACGAAAAACCGCTGAAAATACGGCTAGCCGCGCTGGTCTCATGATTAACCGTGTGGCGCTGGTGGTCGTGGCGCGGCAGTGGTGTGGCCTGCTCCCTCTGCTCCTCCTCAAGCGCAAGCGAGCATGCGGTTAGCCCGGATCCGTCTGATTAACAGCGCCGAGGAGACGGTCCCAAGCGAATCGGCTCGCTCGGCGTCCTCCATGCATCGAAAGCACGGATCTGGTGAAGTCTTTGGAGGAGGAGGACGACGAGAGAAGTACAAGGAGATGGCTGGACGGCTGGAGAGGAGTGGGGAAAGTGAGGTGCAGTGAGTTCACGGGAATCACGGGCTTGTGAATTAGGAAACCGAGGCATGGGAGCATCTCTGGCAGTGTTGCACATGGCCAGCACTGTGAAAGCATCTCTCCTAAATCCATGAAAGCACTCCATGCCATTTGAGATTTGTTTGCAATTAGTTTCACCTATTTAACACATACAATGATACAATCACATGAAATAATGAGATATATTTACAATTTTTAAATTTTGTTTAAACCAAAATGCTTAGAATAATGAATACTATTTTTAAAAATTTTATAATAATTTTCACTTCAAATTTGAATTTCACGAATTTCACCGAATTGCGGCCGGTTTACCCCAACGGTTTCCCAAACCGTGTGCTTGCGGAGACCGGTTAACCGGCGGCTAACCGCGGTTAGGCGGTTAGCCGGCGGTTTTTGAACGGCGGTTAGCCGGCGGTTTTTGAAACCCTGTGCCGGAGTCGAATAAACAATCACCGCAATTCGTTAGTCTGCAACTGGTGCTGGGATCGAATCCTATTTACGTTACCGCGTGCACATCTGAACCAAACACCACCCTAATTCTTCCTCTTCCGCTCTTTTATGTACACCTCCACAACCAATGCATACATAGCAATGTGCATGGAGCAGCAACACATTTATGATTTGCTGGAACCGATCGATCAATGTATACTACAGCCTTAACTTGAAAGTATTGAGGATTCGGACAAAAATTAGCTGCCCTACAAGAATTGACCTGGCCATGAACACAGAAGTTGTCAGAATATGTTAAGGATGGAGGGGAAACAGCACACGAACATTCTGCATTGTATCCAATGCTGACAAATGAAACGTCAATGTTACCAAAGCAGCAAATCCAGAGCAGCTCAGACCACTGTCTCGCTTACTTTTGTAGCTGAGGATAACCTGCCCCTCGAATAAAACATTCAGATACACATTACATTATTATAAGCCTTGGTTGGCTCAAGTCATAACAGGTAAATGTGTCCCTGCCACAAAAGTCACAATTGACAAGAACCAAATAGACAATTAGGTGTGTGCTACAACTGACCATAAGATAACTCTGATAGCTTAATATGTTTGCCAGTCACCTAAACATATATTACTCCACAAAGGGAGTTACCTAGATAAATAGGGCCAACCGTGGCCAGCATACCAGAAAAGTGCAAATCCAGCCCGGCTATCCTGTCTTCGTCTTCATCCTCAGTGTCAGAGATTGCCTGTGTACCTAAACACAGCAACGGCTGGTGTCCCGAAAACAAACAATGCATACACAAACAAACCCCTGTTCCTCTCTTCTAGAGTGGCATCTTTGATCCGGTTTTTAGCCCTGTTGTGATTGAAAGGAGGGAACATTGCATTTGTCAAAAATTAATATGCAAGCTGTATATATACAAGTACCAAATATTTAATATGATAACATAAGTAATGCCACAATGAAGAATTACGATTAGTTTCACACAGAGCTAAGTGGCGGTTTCTACCCTGTGCCCTGGTTTCAAATATTGATTAGTCTCACATGGTTTACGACTCTTTCAATATCAAATATCGATTGGGAGTGGAATGACCAGCACTACCCTTAAGATCAGCACTATATGAAGCTATAAACTTGGTGGATTAATCAATATCTGAATACAAGTCATGGTACATGGTATAGTATAGATATACTGTATCATGTTGCATTCACACTTGCTGTATATACTCTTTTTTATGTACCCCTTTTTATGTGCTGACTATGAAGGTATTAGTAAAATTGGCTTAAAACCATAGATTCCTCTGAAAAAAATTGGTGTAGTTCGCACAAAAAAAGTACATGAGGATACTTTCGGAAGTGGGGGTAACAGTCTATCTAGCAATCTACC
Organism: Raddia guianensis; assembly: GCA_036346415.1. NCBI lineage: Eukaryota > Viridiplantae > Streptophyta > Magnoliopsida > Poales > Poaceae > Raddia > Raddia guianensis. The sequence goes on from CM070534.1 coordinate 37,194,939, forward strand.
ATCAAGGCATCAACAATGAAAACAAGCTTTTGCTTGAATATGCCAAAAAAATCAAAAGTGAAATTGCGATTCTGCAAAGTAAACAACCAAAAATGTCAAATCATATTCTTGTGTGCTCACCGTTGATAGCACATGCGCACACCACCCTTAACTTTGTCTGTTGGCTCCCTAATCCCACTTGAGAACCTCCGACAGCCCTGCAACAAGCACTCTGATTAATGGAAGTTCAAAATGCCACTCTAAGTATACAAGAAGCTTAACCAGAATATTGCATCTACTCCTCAAGCGTTATTCCACAGCTTAACTCAGAATGCAAGGCAAAACAGAAGCTGAGCTCAACACAACGTGTCACATGACGATTGATGATTGTTGTGCAAAAATTTTTAAAATTGAAGACAAGCCAACAAGGAAAATGGGAGAAGGGTGGGTTGTTCCCTAAATATAAGATCCTCAAACATCGCTATTTGTTACTGCTACTTCTTGCAGAGGCAAACACAACTCAACTCCCATGCCAACTAATCGAATTGTCACAAGCAGGTGTGCCAAATGTCAAAAGTGTCAACTACGGGCTGCCAAGCTAAGGGCACACCAGAAACAACTCAACTAAGACAATCCATTGTATTTGTTGTCTGTTAAGTTGTCTCAAGATTACATGTCAATATATGAGACCGCTTATTAGACAACAGCAATGTACTTGCCCTTAGGGCAAGTATATTGCTACACGTCAGCAGTCTCATAGGCTGTCTCATGCAACGCCACATAGGATTTTTGGTGATGTGGAGGAGAGAGAGATAGGTGAGAGAAAGAGGTGGTTGCTTCGCGAAACAACCGCCTCATAAGCTAAATTTTAGGACTATGAGACAACTCAACTACCATTGTACGTGTTGTTGTTGTCTCAAAACACACAATCTTTCCTTTTTGTATGCACAAATCAAGGGATTATAGAAGTAATATGAGACAACTTATTAGACAATCTATTGTACTGGTTGTCTCTTAAGTTGTCTCGAAATTACGTGGCAATGTATGAGACCGCTTATTAGACGACATTAATATACTTGCCTGACGATATGTTAAACTTTGTGACACTGGCTGGAAGTTGAGACCAAGAGTGTGTCCAAGACTCAAAAAACAAAAAAAAACTATGCATCAGGCATAAGTGTGAGATTCGTGGAATAAAAAGTTTTGGACGAAAAACTTTTTTAAAAAACAATTTTCTGTTGTGTAAGAGAATAGTGATAAGTTTGATAAGCTATCAGCGGGCTCACCGTCGCTTTACCCTTGGCGTCCACGGAGAGGGAGAGAGTCCGAGCAGCGAGGCCTGAGCCGAAAGCCCCCAAACAATGGGGCGCTCTTGGCTCCGCGGAAAAACGCCGGCGCCTCCCGGTCTCCGGCAGCCACCAGCCAGGCGGCCACATTACCACCGCGTTTCCTCGTCTGCCTCGTTGCTTCCCAGCGTCCCCAGTCAAAAACGGTGACTCGGGAAAACAAGAGACACGCCAATGGTATCGCCATCTCAAAGGCGCCAATTCCTTGGGCTTTGCTAATTGCTCCCTCAAGTCAAGGGAGGGTACAGTACAGTCCCTTGAAACTTTTTTTTACCGTCTCATGAAACTTTTTTTTTGCTAGGTCTCATGAAACTTTTTTGACACAGCGAAGTTCTCGAAAAGAGGGCAAATTTTGACACAGGCCAGAAACAAAAAAGCAGGGGAATAAAACAGTCCGACGGGTCACGGTAAGAAGCTCAACGCTTTTGCGCCAGCAGGAAACCTGAGAAAACTTGCCAAGGCAAGATTTGGCACAGAATGGAACGACATAACATTTTTTTCCCCCAACATTAACCATGCAAAATTCACTGTCCTGTAGAATCATTATTCATGTGATCCAACGTTCTTGTCAAAGGATTCACGAGAATTTTTTGTACACTCTTTGGGCCTTGTCACTGAAAGAGGGCCCGTGTTCAGTCAAATATACAAGCACATGACTGGTCTATCACCAGCGTTAACCACATGAATGTTCTGCAAAAGAAAAGGGGGAAAGAGTAATTGCAAAGCGATCACAGGTTTAACGAACAAAATTGTATGAGGTTCCTTATTTTTCCTGAAACTTTGACCAAGAATCATGGCCTAGACGTGAAAGATTCGGACTGTTAGATACACTTGTCCAGCAAAGCTGATGAAATGAAGGCAGGATCATGCACTCATTTTGAGCGGAACTTGCCACTGACCGACTCATAAGTTGGCACATTCAGAACTGCACAATGCAAGTGACAGATTAGAAATAGTGCAGCTGATATATCATTTTGTATAGGTCACTAGTTGTATATGGATATACACTTACCATTTCCATGGGATGCCATTGTCAATGGTGACGAAGTGATTTTTTCAGCAACTGATGTTAAGTCTTTCAGAGGTGCTCAAGTTTCCTGTAAGGTTTTGTGAAGCCAAGATTAGGTGAACCAGTGAGCATGATACGGACATAAGAAAATACAGAAACATGAACAGTTCAATTTTTCTTTCACTAACTATGCATAATAACAATATCCCTGAACTTAATTTCTACAATATCAGCAGCAAACATTTGATATATGCCCTCTTTCTGAGGCTATATCGTGAAAGCATTCTGTTGTGACCTTGAAGAGAAAAGAATGACAGGTAACAGACAAACACTTAATGAATTTATCACAGCACTATAACATTCAAAACACAGTACCTTCCGGCGCTTCATAGGACGATCAGAAGGAGCTTGTTCTTCACCGCGAGACGAGGCAGAAGACCTGAAGTATTCCGGGTTGTACACCGGATCTGCCCGTATTTGCAACGGCTGGGGTGGATCTGCATATAGAACATAGAATCTGCTGCCTACTGAAGTGAAAAAGACTCGGCCGAAGCCCTCGTCTCCGAACTTTGTGCCAGCGCTGTTCATGAATACCAGGTACGGAAATTCGCGTCGGCCTCCGCGAAAACCAAAACCGATGTAGAGCACCTCGTGAGTGCCGTCAACCTGTCTCTTCACGTATCCATTTTGCTCTCTATACCAGTAGACGTCCCCAGGTTTCAGTTTGCCAAACTCGTAGCTAACTGGTAAACAGCCCATCACTGGATTCCCTTGCATTATCTCGGATGCCACCGTCTCAAAAATTGGTGCTATAAGAACCTTGTAGTCAGGACCGGTCCAGATAGGGGGGCACTTGGTGCGACCGCCAAGGGCCCCCAATTTTGGAGGCCCCGACCCATATAGTTAGTAGGTATTAGTAAGTACTTCTATTAGTAACAAATATTTGTGGTTTAAACTTTTTAGTTTACAAAGCAAAGTCACTAGTTATCATTATAGTTTATCTATGAAATCCATAAAAATTATAATATTATTGAAATACTTTTCAAAATGAATCTACAGATTATTTGTATGTAGCTAATCTAAAATTTTAAAAGGTATTCATAACTCAAGTTTTAAACATTGGCCACCATGCATCTCCAACGCCAAATATTTATGATAGGAGGGAGTACTAGGGAGCTCATAGATCAACCAAAAATAGTCCGTTAAATTAGCCTAGTCGCTAGCCACATAACAACATAATACTTAGTCGTTGCGAGCTAGTGTGTCCACTGCCATTTTATTTTCTATATATAAAGGCATGCATTACTTAGCACAAAGAAGATATATATAATGGTTGTATAAAGCGGCCTAACCACCTAAGGTTTTGGCTTCGCCAAAGAATACAAGGTGTTATTGGTTCGTAGGATCAACAATAAATTGACATGACATGGGCTTCTGAATTGTAGTGACCATCGAAGTGTGGTTTTCGATTGTGAGCAGTTGAGCAATGAGTAGTTTGATTTGTGTAACGATGTCACTACAACATTAGGGCAGGACAGTGTTGCGCTTCGGCCAAGGTATAATATTATTAGGTTTCATCTTGATACAATTCTCTTGTTTCCTAGGATCCTAGGCCCATGTGCTTTCGATGCCATGGTGAGTCACCTAAGTGGTACGTGTGCAAGTTATTAGCCATAGCAATATCTAGATGGAGCATGACAAAGACCGAACACATCCACATCTCGCCCCTCCATACCTCGATTGTCCTATCACCGACACAAGCTGATCATCCATGATTAGGTTGCATTATTTGTATAAAAGTATGTCTATATATAGATATTTTAGTAATCCATACAATGAATAATGACTATTAGATATATTCTTTTATAACAATTTTAAGAACTATATAGAATATAGATATTTTAGGAGATATTTGTATATGGATGAACTAGATTTTACAATGTGGCAATAATCCAATATTGTTAACACATTTATAAATTGATGTGCTTTAGAGTATCTTTTATAAGTCTGTGAATGACCATGTATAGATAGGTTAAGTACTTGGTCAGTGTGCTTGAGAAAAGGAGTAGGCTAGATACAAAAGATCTATAAATATTTTGTTATATTATTAAATTTATAATATAGTAGTTATTTGTAATAATGAGTCTTCCAATCAAGCCATGTCATTTACTGATGTTTAGTTCATTATTAATTTATGATTAAGCTAGCTAAGAGAATAGTTCTTAAACACAAAATATTTAATATTTAATGTATTAAGTAATTAAAAATTGAAAATAAAATTAAATTTAAAATGATAAATTTTAGTCTCGCCCTAGGGCCCTTAAAACATTAGGAACGGCCCTGCTTGTCCTTCAACTTCAAGGTTCTGTTGCCATTCCAATCCGACGAGGTGGCGCTTACCCCTTCCGCTTTGAAGATGTTTAACACTTCTTGTTCACGAGAGTTGGCCCCACGACTCCTTATGTCCTCATTAGTGTCCTCCCAGAGGGACTTGCTAAGCCTCTTCGCGTGCTTATCCACGAGGGACTGGACAGAAAACCTTATATCTCTTGGTCTCTTACATTTGCGTAGCCATTCCTCTCATAATCGCCATTTCTGCTCTGGCAACCGCCGCATGCATCACGCAAGTGGGCTCTCCACCCTCGTCACGTACCTCAGGAAGAATGTTCTCCCCGTACCAACGCGATTCTCTCCATGAGAACTCCAGGTCACCATTAGCCATGAGAGTGAGCCCCTGTATAAATGTACAACCGGCAAATATACCAAGATATATAAATAGTTGTTTAAACAAGTGTAAACCAAGTTTAAATGCATGATTTTAAACAACTTTTGGTAGTTTAAATTTTTTTTTACAAATCAAGTGGTGTTTCGTTTAATTCATATTCATAATTAAGGTCCTAAATTACACTAAAATCAAGACGGGTATATACGAATATATACAAATATAATTACTTCTTTCTTGTATAAGATTCAAATACGGTATGTCAACGACTTCTCACAATTCACACTTGCCACCGATCTGCTCGCCCTCGTCCTTGCCTTCCAGCCACCTGCCCTTGCCGGCAGTGCTCGCCGCCACCATCACCGCGCAATATCGATCGACGATGATCTTAACCCTAACCCTAGGATTCTATAGCCACCAATTGATTTCCGCAACGGGACAATAGAAAATGTACAACCAACAACTATACTAAAATGTATGGATCATTGTTTGAACAAATGTAAACCAATTTTAAACATATGATTTAAACAACTTTTGACAATTTAAACTGATTTTTATAGATCAAACGTTATTTTATTTAATTCATAGTTTAGGTCCTAAATTACACTAAAACCGAGACGAATATAGACGAATATATACGGATATGAGCGTGCCTTTTCATGTCCATCCACCATTGTGACGCTGTCCTTTTTCCTATTCCCCATTGCCCTGCTAGAGTTAGGTCCTGCAAGCAGCAAGTTGCTCCCCCCCAGCATCATCGCCACCTGCTGAACCACTCAAGCTCCTCTCCCTCCTAGGGCTAGCAGGAGATCCAAATCTTACTTGAGCGTGAGGATGGATGAAGAAGCGTCCACATCCGTAGGAGCTCCACGACTCAAAGTTTGACAGGTCCTAGGAAGAGGGAACTCCACCAATGGACAGGAAGCCATGCCTGCCGCGGCTTGAAGCTGCCGCGCTCAACCTAGCCCACCCATGGCACTGAGCTTTGATAGATAAGGATGTGGGTGGTGGGCCCAATGAATATGACGACGGGAAGGTAAACAACATGGTAATGGAGATGCAAATGTTGAATCATATTGTTGTAGTTGAGATTTATTGATGTTGCAGTTGGTAGACATCAGGGGATGCTCCAGGTGTTTCTTGGAATTGTTTCAACAATACTTTTTTGCATGTTGTAGGTGTTTTTCTTAATATATATTTGCAGAAATGTGTATGATGTTGCTACAATTCTTTCGATTTGTTGCGGAATGCCTTTGAAAATGTTGTAATCACTTTGATTCTTCCTACTTGTTGCATTAAATATTTTTATGTGTTTCAATAATTATTTTCAAATGTTTTTGGAAGTACTCGTATATGTTGCAACTTCTCTCCTTGTGTGTTCCAGAGGTTGCAACATGGACATCAATGTTTTGTTTCAGATCTTTCAGTAATTGATTTTTAATGTTGCCCTTGAGAATCTGAGATGTTTCATCTATTTTGGTTTGATTTTTACCTTGTTTTTTCTTGGGGCATGATTTGCAACGCTGACCAACGCGTTGTCCTCTTGCTAGCATGCATGCTGTGCTCTTGTGCATCTGCTGTCTGCACCGGGAGATCAGGAGAGGCAGGTTCATCCGGCCAGTCGGGGATTGACGGGAAGCGACGAAGCACTGTTTTTTTCTGATTGGGGATCGTGTTGCTGGCAACATTTTGCGTGTGTTTTAGTGGAACTTTTTCGTTTTTTAACCCGACAGCTGCCAGGTGATTCAAGGAACTACGGATTATGTGTCCGATCGACGCCTGGGTGTGTGTCCGGACATCCGGGCACTCGCACGTCCGTTCATCAATACTTTGTATATGTATTATATGTGGACCCTCTATTTCCATTGCCTTTCAAAATCTATCCTTACCAAATGAATCTCAATCAATAATGAATATAGTTATACACTATGCTCTATGGTGTAGTAGTGGTGGTGCACTAGCAGCTATATATACATCCATCCATACTATGGCCAGGGCCGGCCCTGGGGGGGCAGGGGCGGCCGCCCTGGGCCCCCAAAATAATGGGCCCCCACTCCATGTAGTATACCGTATAGTCCATCCACTACGCGTCTACGGACTACGGTCTACGCAGCAGGTAACGCACGCACTAAGCCACAGCGCCGCCCCGAGTCCCGAGCGGCCGAGCCCTCGTGTCCTCGTCCCTTCACGCAATCACGCGCGCCAGCGCCGACCGGCCGACGCGATCAGCGCCTCGCCGCCTCGATCGGCAGCCCGTGGTCGTGCCCTCTGCCCGTCAGCGCCCAGCGGTCAGCTGGTCAGTCCAGTCCGACGCCGAGGCCGACGCCGCCCAGCGCCCCTTACGGCCTCAGTGCCTCACAACTCACAAATCACAATTCCGGAATCATCTGTCATCTGTGATTTGTGCCCTGCAACTGCGTGTCTGCGTCCAATCCATCCATCATCTCATACCGTCATACGTACGATTGCTTTCAAGTTTCATTCTATATTTCTATATTTCTTTTCAATTTCACGAACTGAATGAACGGTACAGGGTTCTTTTCAATTCATCCTTTGATGCGCTTATTTTTATTTTCAGTACTTTGTGATATCATGTCATCGAGAAAGTATCCATCCGGTAGCGAAAAAAGGAAAAGAAAAAAAACGGACGGATGACTTCATAGAAACGCAGAGAGGAGCTATGGACAAATTTTTAAAGAGTAATCCTAGTGCTTCGACAAACCCAAATAATGAATTGGCAATAGTTGCTGTGGAGGAAGAGGAACCGGCTATTGGGATTTCTGAAGAAAAGAAAAATGTTGACATCAACATCGATGATAACAATGTAAGTGGCTCTGAGAATCCAGCTAATTCATCGGGTGCAAATGCACAGTCTGCTAGTGTTGAAAAGACTATATATATACATACATATATACATAGACATATATATATGAGAAGGTGGATAGGGCCTCCATATAAGTTTTCGCCACAGGCCCCCAAAATGTCAGGACCAGCCCTGACTATGGCATCGGCCATTATGCTGACGCTGTGAGACCGAGCTGCTGGAGGTGATGGTCAGTGTCCTCCGGGTGTTCATCGATGTCCCTATGGCGCGACGGCAGCACCCATCGTCCATCCTCCGTCTTGACCATGCCCTTGTTCTCCTCCTGATACCACACGGGCGGCACCCCGTGGTGTTCACGGAGGAAATCAGCTGACTTGTTGACGAGCGCGGGGTCCCTCCCGCGTAGCTGGAACCCCTCGCCGCTGCCCCGGAAGCCGTCCAGCAGGTGCAGGTGCGCCTCCAGGTTGTGGTAGCACGAGATGTCCATGGTCTCCTTGAGGAACGGCGACGCCTTGTGGTCCAGCGCCAGCGGCACGCCCAGGTGCGCGTACACGGCGGCGCCGACGCCCAGCCCGTCCACCGCCCGCAGCACCGGCTCCGGGAGCGCCGCCTCGTTGAAGAGCACGCCGGGGACCCTGGGCACGGTGTCGTGCACGTTGACGACGCGCAGCGCCCGCACGCCGAGCTCCCGCTCGAACCGCTCCCGGAAGCCGAGGTTGCCCACGCGCGGGCCCGCGAAGGAGAACACGCAGACCGGCGCCCTCCTCCCGCCGTCAGGGCCCGACGACGCGTTGGCGCCCGTCTCCGCGATGTCGAAGGCGTTGAGCATCGCCAGCGCGCTGCCGAGGCTGTGCCCCGTGACCGTCACGCTCACCTCCTCGCCCCGCCCGTGGTAGAGCTCCACCAGCTTGCGCACCTCGGCCAGCGCCTGCTCCCGCGCCGAGTACCTGCAGAACCGGCACCCCGCGTCCTTGCCCGTGTACAGCTCCGCGAACCCCTGCTCCACCTTCGCGCCGGGGTCCGGGCACGGGATCCCCATCTCGCTCAGCCGCCGCTGGCTCGCCGTCAGGTCGGCCACCCACTCGAGCCGGGTGATGGTGCCGCGCCACGCGACGGCGATGTCCCGGCGCCCGAGCCGCGCCGTCTCCTCGTCGGTGGACACGGCCACGTACCCGATGAACGTGCCTTGCTCACTCCACAGCTTGTTGTTGTCAGTGGCGCGCCGGTGCTTCCGGGTCCCGAAGTTGGGGAGCTTGAGGTCGTTGCAGGTGGCGTAGAGGTAGCGGCTGACCTCGTAGCCGGCGCCGGTAAGGTTGACATCTTGGAAGAAGGTTTTGGCTGGGAACCTGCAGCTGCCGCAGTAGCGGGAGAAGCGGTCGTAGTCGAAGCTGTCGTAGGTAGCCTGCGCGAACTCGCCGTAGCGGATGAGCTCCCCGCGGAGCAGGTCGTCGAGGGGGTCCAGCAGCCCCGCCCAGTTGCCGCTGCCGTGGATCTCCCGCCATCTCGCAGCCAGTCCTTGCCTGTCGTCGTGGGAGCGCCCGGACGTCCCCGCCAGCTGAGAAGCGCCGCGGCGGTCAATGTCCACCAGGGAGGCCGGCCGGTCGGTTGTCGCCACCGCGACGGCCACATGCTGGCCAGTACGAGGACGGCGCTGCGACGACGTGTTCAGTGCGACGCTAGAGAAGCATCGGTGCCCGGTCGGAGACGGTTGTGTTGGGATCTATAGGTGTGGATCTAGTGCTCTCTCCCACAACCACTAGAACTTCTACGCAGTTAAACGATTCGGTCCAGAGGGTAAGGGGATAGAGAGAGAGAGAGAGATGATGATACCTTCGGGGTTGGAGAAGGAGGGGATGGTGGCCGGTGTCGAGAAGGGAACGGCGGGACTGCCGTTCTGGATCTCAGCTTGACGCCGGTCCTCCTCGGCCTTGGCCGCCTCCTCTTGGCGGCGGCGCTCCTCCTCGTCCCGACGTTGCGTCTCCTCCGACGCGGCGGCGGGGTCCTGTTCGTTCGCCATTGGGGTCGAGAGCGGCGGCAGCGATTCCGGTCACTGAGAGCGCCTCCCGATCGGTGGGTGTAGGGGCTAGGGTTTTCGGCGGCTCGTAGATCGCGTTGGCGTCCGTGCCGGCCCTAGCCCCCCCTTTTATATGGCGCCTGTGACCGGGGGCCACAACCAAAGAGGGGGTTGCGCCCCCGATCAGGGCGCGGCTCTGGATTCGGGTCGGTCACTATGACCGACCCCGAGATCACTTCTAACAATCTCCCCCTTGATCTCGGTCTCATCTATTTCTTAAACTTTTCAATGCTCCATCCCTTGACAGGGCAATATATCGAGACCAATGCGTTACAGACAGCCAATTACGTGCTACTGAACTCATTGACTACAATACATTTTTCTATCTTAGGATAAAGCTTCCATTTTTCTCTGTGAGAAGGTTGTTTTAATCAGCCCTTAATCCAGAATCATAGGTTTTCCTTTAACCCCATGCCGGTTACGTGTTTCTCAAACACGCTGGGTGGAAGACCTTTAGTGAGCGGATCCGCTAGCATCTTTTCAGTTCTCAAATGCTCAATGTCTATAGTCCGATCCTGGATTTTCTCTTTCACAACATAAAACTTAATGTCAATGTGCTTGGCAGCCCCACTTGACTTATTGTTGTGACAATAAATAATCTTTGGCTCATTATCGCGATATATCTTGAGTGGTCTTTCTATCTTCGATCACTCTCAAACCGGTACAAACTTCTTTAGCCACATGGCTTTGCCCGTTGCCTCATAACAAGCTATAAATTCAGCGTACATTGTCGACGATGCAACGATGATTGCTTCTGACTTTTCCATGATCTGGCTCCTCCTGCGAGTGAACACATATCTGGCGTGGACTTCTTGGTGTCCCTGCACCCTGCCCAGTCTGCATCTGAATAGCCCAAGAACTCTAGGGCTTCTGACTTTCTATATGTCAACATGAGGCATTTTGTCCCTTGCAAATAACGCAAGGCTTTCTTAGCAGCCACCCAGTGAGCCTTTCCTAGGTTCGACTGATATCTGCCAAGCATCCCGGTTGTGAATGCTAAATCTGGGCGCGTACACACTTGTGCATACATTAAGCTTCCAACAGCGGAAGCATACGGTACCGATTTCATTTGATCTATTTCATCTCGATTAAGGGACACCGAAAGTTCCCAAATTTATCGCCCTTTACTATCGGAGCAGACCACAATTACGGGCTTGCATACCATATCTCTTCAAGACATTTTCTATATATGTTTTCCGAGATAATCCTAGTATGCCTCTATTTACATCTCTGTGGATTTGAATCCCGGACATAGGATGCCTCTCCCATATCTTTCATATCATAATTTGAAGGCAGAAATTTCTTTGTCTCTAGCGATGAATTCAAGCATCACTTGCTAGCCGATGAGTATATCGTCCACATACAAGACTAGGAAAATATACTTCCGTTCTTAAACTTTGCATAAATGCAATTGTCTTCTTCATTTTCTTTAAAACCAAACTTTGAATGGTCTCATCAAACTTCAAGTACCACTTGTCTTGAAGCTTGTTTCAATCCATAAATGGATTTCTTTAAATGGCACCCCATCTTTTCTCTTCCATTCATGACAAAACCCTTAGGTTGAGCCATATAAACATTTTCTTTCAGCTCTCCATTAAGGAATCTTGTCTTGACATCCATCGATGTAATTCTAAATCAAAATGTGCAACTAGTGCCATGATGATTCTAAGCGAGTCTTTTGATGAAACTGGTGAGAAAGTTTCATTGTAATCGATTCCTCTCTTTGAGTGAAGCCTTTAGCTACCAATCGCCTTATATCTTTCCACGTTCCCATCGGAGTCTTTCTTAGTCTTGTAGACCCATTTAGAGCCCTCTGTCTTTGCTCCTTTAGGAATGTCAACTAAGTCCCAAACTTTATTCACGTTCATTGATCTTATTTCATCCTCCATGGCGGCAAGCCACTTGGATGCATTGGGACTTCTCATGGCTTCCTCATATGTAGTGGGATCTCCTTACGAGGCCATATCTTGATATAGACCTCATATTCGTTAGGGATTGCAGATCTCCTAACCCTTTGTGACCTTCTCAAGGACACATCTTGTTCTTCCACTTGAGGTCGCTCTGGTGCTTTGGATCATTGTCTATCGTTTCTTGTTACAGTTCTGCAGCTCGGCCACGGCAGGAGCCGGAGGCTCACATACCGCGAGGCACCGGGCTTCTTGTTCATTAGTTGTTATGCACGACGGCCAAAGATCCTAGCAGGGGGTTGCAACAACGATCGCTTGAACTGGAGGTGCCACCTCGGCAGTATCGAGAAGTATGGTTCTTCAACCATCGGAAATGGGACAAAAGTCCTCTTTTCACGAAGGTCTATTTCTCGAGTACCGTGCTCCCCGACCATATCATTTTCTAGGAACACCGCGTGTCGTTTCTACAAATTTCGTGTGTCTATCCGGACGATAAAATCAGTAACCCTTGATCTCTCGGGGTAGCCAATGAAATGGCAACTCACCGTCTTTTCATCTAATTTTCCACGAGTAGGGTTGAATATCTTGGCCTCGGCGAGACAACCCCAAACATGCAAATAGTTCGAGTTGGCTTCTTCCCATCCATAACTCGTATGGTGTCTTAGGCAATCGACTTCTTCGGGAACTCGGTTAAGTATGTGGATGGCGGTTTTTAATGCCTCCATCCACAAACCAACTGGTAGAGTGGAAAAACTAATCATACTTCGCACCATGTCCATCAAAGTGCGATTTCTTCTTTCTGCCACTCCATTCTGTTGAGGCTCGCCCGGTGTCTAGTATTGAGCAACTATCCTATTTTCTCGCAAAAACCTTGCAAAAGGTCCTGGAACTTGTCCATATTGCGTATGACGACCGATACTCCCCACGGTCGAGATCTCACTATCTTAATCTTTAAATCAAGCTGTTTTTCAACTTGACTTTGAATATCTTGAATTTATCTAACGCTTCTGATCTTTCTTTTATGGGATAGATGTAGCCATAACGAGAGTGATCATCTGTGAACGTGATGAACGAGTCAAAACCGTCTATAGTCTTTTGAGGGAAAGGACCACAAATATCTGTATGAATTATTTCTAACACTCTCGAGCTACCTTGTGCGGTTTTCTTAATCTTCTTTGCAAATTTTCCTTTAATGCAATCAATGCAATGTTCTAAATCTGCAAAGTCTAAAGGATGGAGAATATCTTCTTTTATCAAACGCTCCATTCTCCCCCTCGAAATGTGGCCTAAACGACAATGCCACAATTTCGACGAGGATTCTCCATCATTCCTTTTCCTTTTATTAATCTTACGTGTTTCTTGTACAGAGTCGGATGCATTAATTTCATTCACAACACTGCAATGAGAAAGCAAATAAAGCATATCTCGTCTAATGGCGAGACCAACATCTTTGTTATTACAACGAATAACACATTTATGATCACCAAAGTTGCAATGTATGTTCTCATCATCAAGTCTAGAAACGGAAATTAAATTCCTCTTTAAAGAGGGCACATAAAGAACATCTCTCAAAGTAAGCACAAAACCATCATCTAATTCTAAAGGAAGATCTCCAATGGCTTTGATTTGTGCTTCTTTCCCATCAGCTACCCTCACGCTTCTTTGGCCTTTTGCGGCATCCTCATTGTCTGGAAGCCACAGTAAAGAATTAGCAACATGCACAGTTGCACCCGGGTCAATCCACCAAACATTAGCGGAAAATTCTAAGTACAGGGATTCATCTATAAAAGTGACTTGGTCTATACCTTTCTGGAGAAGGGACTTCAAAAACTTTGGGCAGTCTTTCTTATAGTGTCCCTTTTCCTTGCAATACATGCAAGTGTCATGGGGCACTGGGAAAAACTTGTCTGGATTTGTCCCTTTACCATGGTTGTAGTTGGTAGGAGGTGTCTTGCTACCGGATGCACGAGTCACCTTCATCCCTTCTTAAAGGATTGCTTGGAGTTCTTATTCACTTTCTTGACTTGTTGCTTTGTATAGTTGACAGAGTCCCCCTTGTGACCCTTCAACCTTTCTTCTTCTTGGGTGCATTGTGCCATGAGTTGATCTATGGACCACTTGTCAGAGACAGTGGTGTTGTAGTGCACATGGAAAGTGCTAAAATCTTTTGGAAGTTTACTCATGATCATATGCACCACAAAGTCTTCGAGCAAATCACGCCCTAAGTACTTGTTCAGTTTAGGCCATTTGTGGTTGTCATTTTCTGAATAAAAGATCGCACTCGGATCCATCATAAGTCATGTTGATGAATTCATTCACCAATGTGCTAGCATCGCCTTGGAGGACCCGTGAACGAGCCTTAAGCTTGTCCGGCATTCCTTGGCGATGAGTGCACTCTGAGAGGGTCCCTTGATGGAATCTACTATGAGGTGTCTTATAATCATCAAACACTTGAGTTTGATTTCTCCCACTTGATCTTATCAATCTTGAATCGCATCATTCTATGCTCATCTTGGCGGTGCCGTTCTGAGCTCTGTGGGTTTCTCATTCGTAGTCGAAGTCTAGCTCAGCTAGAGAAAGCAACATGTCAATCTTGTCCCGCCATGTGGAGTAGTTACTCCCATTTAGCGGGTCAATGGTTGCCATCTGAGTGAGAATGATGGCAGCATTTGAGCCTTCGGGAAACAAGACATAAAAGGGATTAGTACAGGCTCATGAACAAAAGGTTTCTTGCATGAATTAAAATCAACGTTGGTCAAAATTAATACATGCTCAAGAGACAATTCTTTTCAATATTCTAAATTTCATCGTTGGATGAAAAATTAGAACAAAAAACCAGTAGCCTAAATTCATCGTTGGACAAAAAATAGGACTAATTCAGATCTAATCATGGTTCATCATTAAAATTTAACGTTGGTCAAAATAATGACAATACCATTTAATTCTCATAACATGCAATTCTCTGATAATTATTCACGTTGGCTTCAAATTATTCAAAGAAAAGACATGAAAATAAAATTCTAGCAGCGGAAACAAAATCTAAATTACTAAAAAAAAATTCTTAGCTCCAAGCATAATAAATCTAAATCTATTCTAATTTTCTAAATGCATATATACATAAAAGAAAACAATATACGTATATATGCACATAATCTGAAAATACAGAAAAAAGAAAATTTTTTCTGCTTCTGTTTTCCAGCCCAAAATGGCCTTTTGGCTCACGTGGGGAAAACCAGGCCACAACCTGGGCCTGGGCCGACAAAGCGGCCCATTTCCCCTCCCCACGCGCGCGCGCCCGGCGTCTCTCTCTCGGCCGTCGATCTAAACCTACGGCCAGGATTCAATTCGGGAGGGTAATAAAACCCGAAAAAATCGGCGCCGGCCGAAACCCTAGCGCATTCTTTCTCTCTCCTTCTCTGTCTCCTCTCCCGTCCCGAGCGAACGACGACGAAAAGCGGAGCTCCGGCGTCTTGTGGCGCCGCCACCCTGCCTCTCGCGGTCGCGCTCTCGCCCATGGTGGTGGCGCCTTGCCGTCAGCGGCCAGCAGCGACGCTTTAGCCCTGCGTCTGGCCACCGCAGAGAGGCCATGGTTGGTGGCGGTGGACGCCGTTTCCCTTGGCCGCCGTCGCCGGCGAGCACCAGGTATGGCCCGAGGGCCTCTGTTCTTCTTATCCTTCCCCATCCCCTCTCTGATTTCTTGCGAAACCGAGCGATGGCTCGAAAAAATTTGGGGATTTTGGGTTAGGGTTCATCTCGGATTTGGGGATTTGCATCTTAATTCGTTCGATTTGATTCTCTTTCTCTCTGGATCCGAGCGCAAAAACACGAAATCCGTTGATTCTACCCCAAAATTTCTTGACCCGTAGGTCGGTTCTAGGGTTAGGGTTGGGCACTACCCGCTCTGATACCATTGTTGGGATCTATAGGTGTGGATCTAGTGCTCTCTCCCACAACCACTAGAACTTCTACGCAGTTAAACGATTCGGTCTAGAGGGTAAGGGGATCGAGAGAGAGAGAGAGAGATGATGATACCTTCGGGGTTGGAGAAAGAGGGGATGGTGGCCGGTGTCGAGAAGGGAACGGCGGGACTGCCGTTCTGGATCTCAGCTTGACGCCGGTCCTCCTCGGCCTTGGCCGCCTCCTCTTGGCGGCGGCGCTCCTCCTCGTCCCGACGTTGCGTCTCCTCCGACGCGGTGGCGGGGTCCTGTTCGTCCGCCATTGGGGTCGAGAGCGGCGGCGGCGATTCCGGTCACTGAGAGCGCCTCCCGATCGGTGGGTGTAGGGGCTAGGGTTTTCGGCGGCTCGTAGATCGCGTTGGCGTCCGTGCCGACCCTAGCCCCCCCTTTTATATGGCGCCTGTGACCGGGGGCCACAACCAAAGAGGGGGTTGCGCCCCCGATCAGGGCGCGGCTCTGGATCCGGGTCGGTCACTATGACCGACCCCGGGATCACTTCTAACAGGTTGTACTTGTTTGAAGAGGGTAGGCGTCGGCCGGCGGTCGCAGCAGACGGGGAGGCTCGGGCAGGAAGAGATGCTGGCGGCGGCTGCCATGATCATCGATTGTTCGGTGGTTGTGATCGACGTACGCGCGCGGTCGGAGATGGGCCGATGAGAAGTTTGATCAGTGACGAGTTTGTGCAGTGTGCTACGGTTTTCCTGGCTGCTTTGTTGATTGTTGTGTTTGATCTCGGAGGAAGCTAGCGGGTCCGTCCGTATATATAAGCAGAGAGGAGGGATGAGCGGTTGACCATGCACACGATCGTGACAAGGGGCTTTGCATTGGTACTACGTCCATCCTGCTGCCTGCATGCGTGTCAAAACTTGATCCCGTGCATATGCCCGGCCCAGCCGCGTGGACCATGTCATCCCCGTCTGGTCTGGAGGAACGAAATGTAGTGTTACATGGTACACGCCCCCGCGTCACGACTACTCCGCGTACTCTCGAGTCACGACACGACGACGGTCTCGTTGTACCTAGCTAGTGTGAGTTCCACTTCCACGTATCGCCCGTATGTACGTACGAGCCTGCCTATCTACTGCTCCACATAGTCACGATCGATCGGACAAAACGTCCCTGTGCTACATCCTGAAAAGTTTCAGAGAAGCGAAGAATTGGTTTGGGCGTCGCACAACTAAAGGCGAGCCAGAGATTATATTTATACTCAATGTAATACATGAGTTCAGTTACAACAGAGTAAGCTAAAGCTATGGGACTTACAAACAACCTGAACAACCTCAGAACTTATCTAAACAAACAATCCTTATCTTAACATCCCCCGTCAATCCCAACGCTAACAAGGTTGAGATTGGATCGACACCGAGCTAGTTGTGACGCTGAAACTGCTTTAGTGAGACTGTCAGCTATCTGATCCCTAGAAGGAATGAATCGGACATCCAAAGCTTTATTAGCCACCCGTTCTCTCACGAAGTGAAAATCTACTTCAACATGTTTTGTTCTAGCATGAAAAATGGGATTAGCTGACAAGTATTTTGCACCCAAATTGTCACACCATAATACTGGGGGATGATGCTGATTCACCCCAAGTTCTCCAAGCAAAGACTGGATCCACAAGAGTTTTGCCGTTGCATTTGCTAAGGACTTGTATTCAGCCTCCGTACTGGATCTTGAAACAGTGGCTTGCTTCCTCGAACTCCAAGACACTAAATTACTTCCAAAGTATACTGCAAAGCCCCCAGTTGATCTACGATCATCGGGACAACCGGCCCAATCCTCGTCAGAGAATGCACTCATCAACTCTGACGTGGATTTATTGATATGAAGCCCAAGATTCTTTGTATACTTTAGATAGCGAAGTATTCTTTTGGCTGCTGACAAATGCACTTCGGTGGGTGAATGCAAAAACTGGCAGACTTTGTTAACAGCAAACGCTATATCTGGTCTTGTGAATGTTGCATATTGAAGCGCCCCGACTATACTTCGGTATTTTGTAGCTTCTTCTGCCGTCAAAGTTCTTCCTTGTTCCTTTGATAGTTTTTCTGAAACTGAAAGTGATGTTGTCACCGGTTTGCAGTTGAGCATTCCTGACCTCTCTATCATATCAGTGATATACCGAGACTGACTTAAAACCAAGCCATTTTCATGTCTTTGAACCTGTATCCCTAAGAAATAATGGAGATTCCCTAGGTCCTTAACCGCAAATTCACCTTTAAGCTTCTGAATTAACTGCTCAACTGCATGATCTGAAGATCCAGTGATGATAATATCATCTACATATACCAGAATATAGATTGTTTTGTCACCTTGATTATACACAAGCAAAGGCGTATTCGCTCTAGATGGATGAAGCCAAATTCTTGAAGTTTCGACTCGGTCTTGAATACCATGCTCTAGGTGATTGTTTCAATCCAGATAAAGACTTATCCACTTGCATCTTGCCAAAGGATTATTTCTATCCTCATATCCTTCAGGCTGCTTCATATAAACATCTTCTTCTAGTATTCCATGCAAAAAAGCATTTTGTACATCCAATTGCTTCAACTTCCAGTTCCTAGAGACTGCCAAGGCAAGAATGAGCCGTATTGTCACTGGTTTCACCACTGGACTGAAAGTATCCCCATAGTCTATACCATATCGTTGCTTGAAGCCTTTAGCTACCAGTCGGGCTTTACACCTATCAACCGAGCCATCCGCTTTCCTCTTCAGCTTAAAAACCCATTTGGAGTCGATCAGATTCATACCTGACCGAGATGGCACAAGGTGCCATGTCTTGTTCTTGATCAGTGCAGAGTACTCCTGATCCATGGCTTCTCTCCATGTCTCATGTTGTGCAGCTTCAGAGTATGTAGTTGGTTCCCGGGTTAACAAATTCAGACTTCGTCCAAACGGCACTGTGCCGTCAGTGCGGACCTTGGGTTTGTGAATATTATCCTGCAACCGTGTGCGCATGCCATGTACTCGATCCGGCGTAGTTCCACCATCAGAGCCGTCGCTAGCTTGTGGAGTCTCTGCTGCTGAATGCTCTGCTGCTGAATTGTCGACACTCGCTGGATGGTGAACAGTGTTTTCAGCAGCCGAGCCATCAGTGGTCCCCCCTGTGTCCGCAACAGATTCCTGAGCAGAAGCATCAAAACCAGATACATCTAGAGACCCATGAGTATGCTCAACAAATGCAGGATGCTCATTATGCACAGGATTATTCTCAGTAAAATAAGAAGGACCGGTTGAAGGAATCTGTTGGGGCAGAAGGATGACCGATTCAGTGGGCAGTGGTGGAGATGGTGCAGTGGAACTGGATAAACATGGAAACTGAAGTTCGTCAAAGACAACATCCCGAGAAATGTACACTCGTCCTGAGGAGCGATGATAGCATTTGTATCCTTTGTGAAGGCCACTGTAGCCAAGAAAGATACACTGAGCAGAGCGAAATTGGAGCTTTCTAGCATTATATGGTCGTAGGTTCGGCCAACATGCGCATCCGAAGGACTTAAGAAAGGAATAGTCAGGGGTTCTGCCGAAGAGCTTTTCCAGAGGTGTAACCATGCCAATGGTTGGAGTAGGTACACGATTTATAAGAAAACAGGCAGTGGAAAAAGCCTCATCCCAAAAGGACAATGGCAAACCAGATTGCGCTAGTAGAGCCAAGCCTATTTCGACAATGTGCCTGTGTTTTCTTTCGGCAGAACCGTTTTGCTGGTGTGTGTGTGGGTATGATACTCGATGCGAAACACCCATGGATTGTAGAAAAGTGTTAAGCTTCTGATACTGTCCTCCCCAATCGGACTGAAGATGGATGAGTTTTGCGTTTAGCTGGCATTCAACACGCAATTTGAAAACTGGAAAAATCTTATAGGCGTCAGCCTTTGATTTTATTGGATACAACCAAGTAAAGCGACTATAATGATCGATAAAGCTTACATAATACTTGTAGCCACCGAAAGAGGTGACCGCAGGTCCCCACACATCCGAGAATACAAGCTCAAGTGGACGAGTAGAAATATTATTTGAGGAAGAAAAAGGAAGTTGATGACTCTTTGCACGTTGGCAAGGGTCACAAACATGAACACTATTTTTATTGCTACGACATGGAAGTTTATTTCTCGAGATGACTTGTCGAACTATTTTGGAAGAAGGATGACCCAACCGAGCATGCCACAGAGCTTCATCCGGCAATACACTGACAGAATTAGCTTCTTTGCACTGGATGGAGTCGATCTGACCGAGGGGATACAGTCCACCTTTACTGGAACCGCTGAGGAGAGTTCTCTTCGTAATACGATCCTTGATGAAAAAAAGATTAGGGTGAAATTCAAAGAACACATTGTTATCTTTAGTGAGTTTGTGGACTGACAAGAGATTGCGATGAGTATTTGGTACATGGAGCACATTGTTTAACAGCAAGGGTGTGGACAAGGTCCTAATCTGAGAATAACCAATATGCATAATGGGCATACCTGAGCCATTGGCCGCATGTACTTGATCTTTGCCATTATATTTCTCATGGATCGTCAGTTTGTCAAGGTCACCAGTTATGTGATCGGTGGCCCCTGAGTCAGTATACCATGTGGGATCTGCAGAGTAACTTGCACTGGCCATGGCGGCGATTCTTGGATCTTCCTCTTGGAAAGCATGATTGAATCTGTTGTAGCAGCGAAAGGCAGTGTGTCCTTGCTTGTTGCACAATTGGCAGGTGGGACGAGGTTGATCACTATTGGAACCGCGTCCACCCTGTCCTCCACGGGTGCGTCCGCGGCCGCGGCCACGGCCGAGCCCATCGCCTCCACGCCATCCACGGCCACGAGAGACCGTGTTTGCTAATCTAGCAGAATTGTCGATGACGGTCTGGTTTTGTTGCTGTCGAACTTCAAAGCTCACCATGTGAGCATAGAGATCACTCAGCGTGATCCGAGCTGGGCTGGTTGTAACAGATGTCACCAGCGAGTCATGCTCGGAGTCCAGGCCAGATAACATGTAGATAGCTACTTCTTCTTCATCCAATGGATGTCCAGCAGCTGCCAAGGAATCTGCATAGCCCTTTACTCGGTTAAAGTACTCAGTCATTGACTGAGATCCTTTCCGAGCAGTTGCGAGCTGTCGGCGAACTTGAATCAGGCGCGCCCGGGAGTGAGATGCATACATGCGCTCAAGTGCATCCCATACTTCAGCCGCCGTCGCCAGGAATAGCACTCGACCGAGTACATCCGGCTCCAGCGTGGATAATATGGTGCCTAGCACCATTTGGTCCTGTTGGACCCATTGGCGATATTCTGGATTTGGAGTATCGTCCTCTTCGCCCTTGGCGTTGATTTGTTTCACAGTAGATGCCGGTGCTTTCACCGTGCTATCGACGTACCCCAGGAGTTGTTGTCCACGCAGATAGGGCATGAGTTGAGCCTTCCACAGGAGATAATTGCTCTGGTTCAGCTTGATGTTTACCAGATGATTAAATCCTGGGCCGGCCATGCCTCCGGTGGTGGACGAAGATGCCATGCCTTCAGTGGAAGATGATATAGATGGCAAGACGGAAATCCTTCGGCTCTGATACCATGAAAAGTTTCAGAGAAGCGAAGAATTGGTTTGGGCGTCGCACAACTAAAGGCGAGCCAGAGATTATATTTATACTCAATGTAATACATGAGTTCAGTTACAACAGAGTAAGCTAAAGCTATGGGACTTACAAACAACCTGAACAACCTCAGGACTTATCTAAACAAACAATCCTTGTCTTAACACATCCTGATCCTGTCCACGCTGCACTACTCACATTGCTTCTCTTGCTTGGGCCCGGTCAACCGGTCAGGTTTGGAGAGGGGCCGGATCACCTGCTCGTCACCTTCGCGAGCTAACTAGCTGCCAAAGTGCCAATGGCCTTGCTGCTGCATGCACCCGAGCTTCTACTTGTTTGCACAGTAAAAAGTACACGTTGATTATTCTCCAGTCAGGTGCGACCGGCCCGCGCGCACGTACGGACAAGTGCGACTGTTTCAACCTAGGTTGATTTTAGGACTGATGGCTGTAAGAAGGGACTAGGAAAAGGGGGATAAAAATAGTTGGTTGGTTGGTCAACTGTTAGTTCTTTCTTCGCGCCAAAAGCTATCGTAAGTACATATCCATCGATCCTTTGATTCTTGCCCAGCCCTCTTTTTCTTCCCCAAGAAAAATCAAAGATGCGCTAAGAAAATACAGAGCGAGTATACCATTGCATGCGAGTGGACTTTTATTTCGTTCTCTCTGTTCTCACTACGTGACACAGGATGAGATTGAGCAATGTACTTGGCTTAACGATTGCTACACCAAGGAAACGAGAGATAGCACGGGCATATTGGGCTACAAAATTGTATGGAAAATAGATCCTAGCCTTATGCTAAAGGAATTTTAGTGGTTGAAGTGACAAATATAATTTTTTAGACTAATATATTTGCTAGAATATTTGTATAAGTTTTAGGGATGCAAGTGATGGACTTTGGGGGTAGAAACACCTCAAACAAATGATCAAAAGCACAAAAGAAGACCTAGAAGATGACCAAAGAAGACCCAAAAAATCAAGGAGGAGAAAGTCTGAAGGCTCGCTCCGAACGGCGGTCCCATTGCCCGATCAACAGGTGCGGTCGAGGGGGGAGCCGCCCCTCGCGGGTTGCAGGCAATACCCTTAGCTTTTCAAAAAAAAAAAAAAATACATGGACTAGACATTCTAGTCCGTGTCAGATTTATATGGACCGAGCAATTCAGATGTCCGGTCAATAGAGAAGCTCGAAACTCCTATCAGGTTAAGTTGAATGGATTAGACATTTCGATTTGCAGAATGGACAAGAGACTGGACAAGTTTACCTGAAGCTGTGGAAGATTGAAGGCCCTAGCAAAATGAATGGACACAACATTCAATTTAGAGGACCGGACAAATGATCAGACAATATTGTCCGGATCTAGGAAGGTTGAAGACCCTGCTCAAATGAATGGATATGACATTATGGTCTAAGGACCGGGCAAATGGAGCGGACATCCCAATAGCTACTTTAATGGCTAGCTTTGAACATTATACTGAAACATTCCGGTCCTTATAGAGGCACTAGGACCAGAATGTTCGGCCCATACAAATGTTGCTAGCATCAGTTTTAATGGCTAGTTGATCCTTGGGGATTATAAATATGACCCCATTGAAGGACCGGGACAAGCGACTAGAGGGGGTTAATAGGAGCCTCTAAAAATCCATGTCCACAAAGCCTCTCTTCGGGCAATGTGACATAGCACAAACAAGGTACTCACCTTTGGACACAAAATGGAAGCACTTGCAGAAGCGCTCGCTCAAGCGCCTATGAGATGGGACGCAAAACAAGCCAAATCACCTCCTGCTAGTGAACACTAGACGGCCCAGTGTATGGTTACCGTATGGTTTGGTGGACAACCTTAGAAGTGCACTTTAATCTAGCACTAAACTTTGGCCTAGCACTTTGGTCTAGCACTTCTGGAGTATTGAAAACTTTAGTCTAGACCAAAGTTTCTAACTCATCACATGAAGTATAGTGACACCAAACAAGTGATGGTATATTTTTGGTTTTACTATGATATTTTCATGGCATATGTAAACTATAGCATTTCAAAACGTTTTGAAATATTGTGCCTCTAAACAGAGTCTTAAGACTAGAGATAGCACGAGCATATGGGGCTTGAAAACAACCCGTCGTGTAGACCCATTTAATCTAAATTTTAAGGTTTAATTGTGCTGAATCGAACAACTAGCGTTAGTGGTGTGATTAAACTGCTATTAAATTGAATTTATAAATATCTTTCAGTAAAAATTTTCACCTTTCCATCTTTCACTTTTTTCTTCTCTCTCGCACTCTCATCAGAGATGAAGGAGATCACCGAAGTTGGACGGGGCTAGGTGAGGAAAAAAAATAAAAGAGGAAGATGCAGTGAAACAAAATCTTCCAAAAGATTAGTACCCACTCCCTATTAAATGGCGCCACCAACTATCAAGAGAAATATGAGATCATCCGTTTTGAATATGAAACTTTTGAATATTATTCTTTTTTTCTCTATGGATTACATGATACAAACACATACACTCACAAATATGTACATACATTCACCCCTAAGAACGCACGTACATCCTATCCCTATTAGGTGGACAGGTTCCACAACAAAATACCTAACCAGCTAAGCTATGCTCAGTTTGCATTTCCGAGTATCATTCCACTAATAGTGCTTTTTGAATCCACTCAATTTTGGCTCCCGGAGAAAATGAAGGATTGAAGGGCATAGTTCCAATCCAATTTGTATATTATATAAAAGAAAACACAAAAAACCTGCCCATTAAAGTTCAGTTGAATTTGGGCTTCATCTTCCGGAGATGTGAACTCAGCCTTCACCTTTTAGCCTAAATGGGCCTAGATACAGTGGTCGTTGTGAAGCCCACTGCGACTCTGGGTCTAGTCCAATGAGCAATAGGAGGCACGGTATGGGCTCATGCTGTCAAGAGCAAAAGACCAGAAAACAGTACTTTATGCATATAAAAATACCATAAAATCCATTCAAATAGAAAATCATAAACACCATGCTACATGTCGTGAAAAGATCTAAAAATAATACGGTAGTGCATTCCAATATGCTCTTGAAGGGTCCACTGAAAGAAAAAGAGAAAGAAAGAGTGACCTTGGATGGAATCAGATCCCCGGCCGTTGTTAGGTCGAAGTCGACCCATTGTTTCTGAACAGAAATGGAGAATGAGATGCAACATGCAAGTCCCCCAACGCAAAGCATTCTCAGCTACGCCCCCAACGCAGAGATGGAAGTGGATCTACACTACGCAAATGCAAGCCTACAGGCTACACGGGACGACTAGAGTCGCTATTGAGTCGGATGCGACAAATTTGGCTTCAACTTGACAGGCAATGCATTTATAATAATCAATCTACTTATCTACTGGTACTCTCGGCCGATCATCACCTCCGACCAGATTAGTGGGCAAAAATATTAGTAACACAAGTACGCTAGCTTCTGGTCCAATTTATTCATGGTTTATTTGTTTCTTCCTTCTCTATGTCTAGTCTAGTTATTTTTGTTTCTTTTCTTTTTGCTGCTTTTTTATGCATAGTTGATAGTTGTATTTATTTCTATTCTAATTTATGTTAGTATATTTATTTATTTGTTTTCTAGATATTGTATGCAAATTTCTTTTATTATTTTTGTCCTTACATACTTCATGTATAGTATTTTTTAACCCAAGAACATTAACATTTTTATTTCCTCTATTTTAGTTTTTTTTCTTTCCTTTTCTTTCCTTTTTTTCTATTTGCAGCACTTTTTTCCTTCCATTTTCCCGTTTAGCCTTCTAATTCTCCTATGAATATTCTTTACCTAGTTCCTAATTCATCTATCATTTACAGTTGGCGTAATTCATTGTTATATATCATATCTAAATTGTCCCGATAGTGAAAAATGCATTGTTATGTGGTACGTTTTGTAGAATTCTGTTAGTTAAAACTCCTTTTGCGTGGTACGTTTTGTATTATTATTCTAGTATTAACAATTATTGTTCCATGGTATATTATGTATTTTTCTAGTAATAAAGCATCATTGTTTAGTACTATGTTTTAAATTATTCTAACGTGAACTTTTATTATTGGATATTATATTTTGATTGTTCTACTAGTGGAATTCTTTTGTCATGTGGCATATTTTGCATCTGTTCTACTAGTGAAAAAATTGTTATTCTATTTTGTATTTTTCTAGTAGTGAAAATCTATTGTTTGTTATTTTTTATTTCTTTTAATGTTGAAACTTTGTTATTCAATATCATACTTGAAGCTGGAAGGCGAATAAGGAAATGTTATAGCTACATATGACCATTTAAGTATTTTTTCTATATATTCAATGTTTTTATCGTGAAGCTAGAACTTCTTTCTCTGAACCTATAATGACTTCCTAGGAAATGTGGAACATTTGTCAACAAACTTGTAATATCGTTCTCCTAATCTAGAACATTGGTATCCTTAACCTGGAACATTTTTCTTCTGAACTTGCAATGTGTTTTCTCATGAAATCAGCAAAAGTGTATTGCTTAACAAAATGGGAAATATTCCACATTCACTTGAAAAATATTTTTCATAAAATATTATCTAATAGAGTCTTGTTTTAAATCTTCTATTGTAACCAACACAATCGTGCAATCCAGATTTAATTTGAATACTTGCTTTTGAAACTATGGTCTTTATTTCAGAAGTATTTTATCCACGCGCCACTAACAAAGTTCTTAATTCCATATCTTTTTATTAAAATTTATGTGCCAAATGTAACAATTATAGAATTAAGAACTTTTTAGTTGCAAATGTATAACATTCTAGTAGACACGATGAGGTGAGCTTTGTTTCGACGCTTTCAACTTGTACAAACAGATAATATCTACTCATTCCGTTTTAAATTATAGATCGTTTGATTTTTTTTGACACCAACTTTGACTCATTTCTCTTATTAAAAAATCATAATAATATTTATTTTTATTGTAATTTCTTTTAGCATATAATATACTTCGAGTATGACTTTTTTTCCATTTTTTAAATATTTTGAATAAGACGAATATGTCAAAATTAATGTTAAAAAAAATTAAGCGGTCTATAATTTGGAATTGAAGGAGTACTAGAGCTTTATTCTACTATAATATCATCACACTCCATCCGTCCCTTTCAACTTGACAACTTGTACAGCACTCTCGAAGCGTGAGAGAAGAGATTCTAGCTACGTGGACTATAGAATCCCATGGATTCGATATTTGGATAGCAGACTAGTTGAGCTCACGCGCCCATGGCGCGCGCGAGTACAATCATGATGTTTGTTGATGCCGAGGTGGATGAAAACATATTTGAACAGATGCATTGTTAATCACAACGTGCTAGACGATAATAACAGTAACCAAATATTGTTTCTCGTGTCTGAAGGGCTTCGTGAATAACTTTAAGCGACAAACTATACAGCCAAAATAAGCAAGATTACTTGCTAAATATCTGTCTTCTATGGCGCGCAGCGCCTAACGCTAGTGCATAAAGTTTAATTTACAGCAGTGCTAATCCCACAAAAGGGGCTCATCATAACGGTGAGTCCATATCAACCAGCAACACAAAGGGAAACAGGGGTGCTAATATAGTTTTCTTTTATTGGCAGTCAGGTAGGCTTGCTGGCGGAGGCTTCAGTTCTATTAAATATATGGAAGAACGGCTATGCATGTTTGTAAAAAAAAAGGAGGCAATTTGTAATGAACAAATTGTGGGTAAGTACTCACGTTGTAGGAGGTAGATTATCTTTGGTAGGCATGAGTTCACGACCGCTGCGTATTTCAGCCACGGCCTGTTTGTGGCATTAGTCAAAAGCGTAAGTCCCTTCGAAGACATGACATGTACTCATCAGTGCTTCTCATAAAGCATACATGTATAAATAGTGACATTCAAGAGCAGGCAGCAATAGATGGCTTAAGATGGATTTACATATGTCTAGGAACCAGTAAACATGAATCATCATACATCCATAGCAAATATCCATTATATATGTGAGACAGAAAAGGTTGCAAGAAAAAGGAGCTAATATATTCATTTATCTATGCATCCAGCAAGTTCCACTGATAGGAACTAACTGACAGGAACTAATAGGACCAAAAAAACTAATGATTGCTATAACATGACTAAGTATGCCTGTTAAGTAACCATGTTTATCGTAAGATCACCAAACAGAATAATCAATGTCGTTGTGATCAAAATCGCACCCCAAGCAGTCACCAAGCTATCGAGGAATATTGTCAAGCCTAATGCACATACAGAAGCATGTCATGACAGCTTAATTCATAACAAAAACTCAAATTATGCACAAAATTTGTTCAAATCAAGAACAGTACCTCCATGGCTGCAGCATTGCAGATTAGAAGAGTACATAGAAGAAGGTGCTATTTTTCACGATAGGCAATACCTTAGCTGCAATCAAAGTGCGAATGCAATATCAGTAGTAGCACAGAAATGAGCGTTCATAGTGAAAATCTTGGATCTAATTCAGTTGAAGAGGACGTCTAAGTTTTTGCATCTATTTCAGCTTTAAGTTGATGTGGCCTACAATCCTTTCTCTGCTTTACCATAAAGGAAGTGATAATTAGGTTACCCATGAAGAGAACAGTGCATTTACCTTTTTTTTGGTAAGGAACAAACTAAAAAAAGTAGGTATGCTTCGATAGCCTTCAGCTCAGCCGTACCAGAACAGGGATACAGACAGCAGGCAGTAATTCTGTGAAACAGCACAATAAGAATTACTAAGTTGAAGGAATATCACTTAAGGGAATTATTACATGTTCTCATTGCAATTATGATTGGACTCAGAGCATACAAATCCAAAATAGAATAAAATACATCAAATAGATTACCATACTCTATGCTGGGAATAAAGATAAGGCACATGTAACTTTGACGAACAGAAGTTAGAAGTACAAAAAAGTTTAAACAAAAGGTCATCTCAATTATTAAATTGTGTGTAATATTCAATCATAGATATGAAAGCAAGCTCAAAAATTCATAAAGTACAGAACCCTTCCATATGTATAATCATGCATAATGAGATAACCGACAATAATCAGATACATCTGAAGCATGATTTCGCAGGTTGTGTTCAGCACAACCGGCCTTTTTCATTAAAAACGACTTAGAAGTTAAAAAAAGTGGAGACAAAACATCGATGAATGCTGTCATTCTTTAATCATTAGGATAAATATGACGGATTAGTTCATTCTTATGTATCTGAACCAACCTCAATAAGGTAAATCATAGCTTTGCCATTGTTTTCCTTAAAAAAACACTGCCATAGGAAACATGAAGAAATGAGTAGGCAGCAGACCATAAGAACACTGCCATTGTATCTGAACAATGGTCACCCCAATTGTATACTGTCATATGTATCTTTGCCATTGTTTTTCTTAAAGGAATACATATGAACACTACCATATGTACCTAAATGATGGTCATCCCAGTTGTACATTAACATCAAGAAATGAGTAGGTAGCAGACCACAAATTCATCAAAGAAAATCTAACTATATAGTAGCTATATGTTTAGAAACAACAACCCTATATAATAACTCATCAAAGAACCCTAGGGGCAAGGAGGAAGGCCGTGAAAAACGTATATGTATTCTTAGTACATTAATAGCTGAGAATAAAACAATAAAATTTAGAAGGATCATATAACACCAAGTTTGTGCACTTGAACAGGCTGAAATAATAAAAGCTGCATGTATATCTAGCTAGGTAGAGGCTGTAAAATAAGGGAGAAGCATGCTAATCCTGTTGTCTGTGCATGTTTGTTGCTATTTCTGTTTGTAGATCTTCTAGGACAGTGTATGGATTGTGCAGATAATTAACAGAAGAGAATCAAATGGCTGTAATTCTTTGTGTAAAAGAAACATCTAAGGATAAATCACTAAATGCGCTTATATCAAATACAACAGCAATGTATACATATCTTTTTGGTATACATCATTGATGGATTTCCTTGCTCTGAAAATCCAAAACAACATACTTTAAGCAAGGTCGTAGGTTTCATAACCTGAAAAACAACTTGTTCACAAACAACATATAGTGTTCATCCTGGAGTATAAAATGGCCCGAATATATAACCGAGGCACTAAATGTAGATTGAGCAATCGCACCTAAAAACCCTATTAGTAATTGCAAATACTTTAATACAGGCTGGTATTTGTATTGGTACATATGGTAAGTCCATGTTTAGCCTCTACATATGGTAGCTCCAAGCATCTTCACACCAATATTTGTGACTATTTTCACAAGGGCATTAAATTAATTTAAGTGATCTGTATGGTCATCGGTAAATGAGATAAAAACAATATTCTAGGGCTGAAAGGGTTACCAAATATATCACTTTACGCCAAAGAGGGAGGCATGTCTATAATGTGCAGCATCTGAAATTCCACATAAGAGAAAATGGGAAATACACATTAGAACGAAATTAAAAAAGAAGACATATGAAATGGTGAGATGGAGAGATATGGCAACCAGGGATGGTGGGGGCGACGACTCGATCGACGGAGAGGCCACCGACATGCATCTCGCCGCCGGTTAGAGCGCTCCTCACATTTTACTGCCCCCGATGAATCTTGGAGCCAAATGGGTCGGCCCTCAAAAAAATCAGCGAGCAAAATCGCAGTGCCAGCCAGTAACTTCAATCAAGCGTTGAGGATTGGATTGATTTTCCATAACCCACCATTAACCAGTAAATTAGATACCACAAATACGATCTCACAACCTTAAGAGTAATTAAGGAGGAGCAAATTACCAGATCGATGCAAATATAAGAAATCAACAAATTACCATGTAGCATGGAGGCTAACAGCTCAATAGAGCTAGATCCTGTCTTTGCACAGATCAGCAAACACACCAAGTAGCTGCTATGCAGAGGAGAACGATCGAGCAGATGATGGGCGGTGGCTTTGCCTGAAATAGCTGGAACGAATGGGCGATGCCGTTGGCGACAGGTGCATGCTGGTGCAGGAGATAGAGGCAAGATCGACGGTTGAGTGGACGTCGTAGTCGGCGGCGGCGGTGGCGTGCTACTTGCAGCCGGAGGAACGAACGATGTGCATCGGGAGTGGCCAAAGGGTCGGACCTAAGAGTCAAGAGGGTCGTGGCTTTGATCGGCCAATGCACATCCCTCGTGGCTTTGATCTCTCATCCCTAGTCGGAAGGAGCAAGGGGACGGCTGGGCTGGAAAAGAAGGGGGGGCGCTGTCGCCAGATCTGGCCTCTCCCGAGCCCACCGTTGGTGGATCCGGCCAATCCGCCGCCCGCCGTCGCCCCCACAGAAGAAGGCGCCACCGGAAAGAGCGCGGAGCCGGCGTGGACAACCGGCTACGGGCTCAAGAAGGGAAAGGGAGAGAGCAGCGTGGAGGTCGAGCGGAGGCGCACCTGAGGACAGCTGACGGGGACGGTGGCCGTACCTGGGGGTGAGGGACGACGGCGTCGAGCGCGGGGGCGCCCCAGGGCGAGGCGGCCAGCTCAACCTTCGAGACGACCGCGCGGCTGAACCTGGCGGGCAAGGGGCCCTCCGGAGTGGCGTCGGTGGCGGCGTTGAGCGCGGCGGCGTGGAGGTCGAGGCCGCGCACGAAGGCGCGGGAGCGGAGGGGGCACCGTTTGAGCATCCAGATCTGGGCACGGCTCCAACGGGCGTCGCCAGCCGACTCGAACGGGGGTTGGCGAGCAGGACGAAGCCGGCGCAGAAGCGGCAGGGCCGGCGGGCTCGAGCCTCCGAGGCGGAGCACCCGACGCCGGGATGCGGGCGGTGTGGGGAGGAGGCGTGGCCCTGGAGGCGTGCCGAGGCAGGCAAGAAAACGGGGGGGACAGCGACGTGGCGGAAGAAAAGCCATGAAAGCCACCGCCTCGCTCAGACCATTCGATCAGCATCGGATGACTGGAGAATTTCGGGTGACGTGGCCGCAGCGGGGCAGCGAAGGAGGAAATCGGGCGCAGCGAAGGAGGAAATCGGGGAGGCATGCCACGTGTCGGCCGCAGGACGACCCCTAGCAACTTTGTACTATTTATTATTACTAGAGGTGAAAGCGCGCTTACGCGCGCTAGGCTATTTTTTACACCAATGGAAAACTGAATGTGTGTGTGTTATTTGTTCATACATTAACCATGACCAGAAGTACCTCAAATAAAGAACGTTTGAAAAAAAAATGTAGTGGTAGTGTATATTATATAATAGAATTTCACAGTGGCTTAATGGATACAGGGAAAAATAAAGCATATTCATGGCAAACTAAGCACCACTTGGCCTCATGTTCAGTGGCTTAATGGATACAGGGAAAAATAAAGCATATGCATGGCAAACTAAGCACCACTTGGTCTCTTGTTTAAATCAGGTTCAAAGGCATATGGTTGCCATCCGTTCTGGCAGGCAAAAGATGTCAGATACCTGATTAGCAGGGGAAAAGAAACTGATTTAGATACAATGCATGGTCCAAATTAAAAAGATTACAAAACCACATGAGAGTACCTATAGAAACAGCAAGCAAACAATACTTGAGTGAACAATTATAAATCACACTATCTAGCAATTAAACAAATAGAGAACAACCTTCTAAAAAGGAATAGAAGTGACAGAAAGATTGAAGTAAAATACGCAGAACATATCTAGCAGAAGAGGATTTGAAATGAATATATGCCACATACATAGCCTTATGAAGCAGAGTCTAGCTCTCCATCTTGTAAAAAGAATGCCTTCCCTAAATCCTAATCCATATATGATAAGCCAAGGAAATCTGTATAAGCATATCCACCATCAACCTATTTTTATGAAATTTTACTTTTATGGATCTGAACGCCATCTCTACAATTAAAAAAAATGTGCTATCAAAAGAGGTGGCTTACCTTTTTTTATGTCAGCTGAGAATGTTAAAATCCAATATCCTGCAAAGAGTGAAACCGATGAGAGATGTCATTTGCCAAAAACTTGCCAAAAACAAACTGATACACAGCCAAACAGCAGCAGCAAGAGCAGCTAATGTAGTAAGAGGAATTAAAGCTTAGGACCTTGCAGAGGGGAGCAAAAATATGGAACCATCTTAGCAAATAATAATAGAACGCTTGGTAAGCTCAAGTGTAGACAGAAGGCACCGTAATATGCACATGTAATGGAGCTACGAAGCTCCATTCTCGCTGCATACATAATGTAGCCAACACTAATCGAGTCTTGGTAAGCTCAAGTGTAGACAGAAGGCACCGTAATATGCATACAGAACAGCAGTAAAGTAACCATAGGCACGAAAGGTATACAAATAAACTGGGGACAATGCATAAAAGAAGATCGCATCGTTACCATTATCTGCTCTCCGCCACTGTTTTCTAGTTTTTTTATCTCGAGCCTGGTCGTAGAGGTGCCACCTTGAAGGATATGTTGGGTACGTAGTCTTCCAAAAGGCAATAATTCTAGGAATTGGATCCTTCGTCCAGGACCAGTAGGAACATCACACTCCTCGTCAACCTGAACAGGTGAAGAAGTATTTTAGCAAATGAGATCTGTTACTTGAAGAAGCATTTTACCAAATGATACTGATATATGTTGGTATCGAAAAACAGAGGAAGCTCCACTCATCTCTATTGAACAAACTTTGTTTTTTAAAAGACCAAAACAACGGCCGGTTCTTACAACAACGAAGAGACATATCTCAGCGGATGCGAAAACAACAGCAAAAAACGCTCCCATGTAAGCAATGAAGTATAATTTGTCAGCTTTCCAAATAAGAATTGCCGCTTCATAGTCCATAAGGCTAACCACAGGTGAAATAATGATCGATCCAAGATGGAGTGATGACCAACAACGTCTGAAGCAAAATTACCGACATAACCACATTGGACACTGGTGTTTGGCAGCCAGCCATAAAACTGAACACGGAACGTGAGAAAGAACCTAAAATAAATGTAGCAGATGGATTTCAGAAATTAGCATAGCATATTCCAGAGAAGGTATGAAAGACGATACCTCGAAGCTGGGAATCACTACGAAATTTCCGAGAGCACATGGTAGAACCCAGAGATAATCCAGTCGGTGGATCTGGCATTCCCAAGGCTATCCATCACGGATTCGATCTCCTCGCTGCGACCGTCTCCAAATCCGCTCTTCCCCAAACCCGGAGAGAGAGGCGGTGGCGGGGCGGCAAGGAACAGCGGCGACGGCGCGGAGGGACGGGGAGAGCAGCCGGAGGTGAAGGCGAAAGGCGGCAGCGGCGGAAGAGGGGCGGGGGCGGCGCCGGCGCTGAGGCGCCGGCAATCGGAAGAGGAGACCGAATCTGGCCTCGGCGAAGGCCACCGTTGCGGATCCGCCCTCTCCGACGGCCGCCGTGGCCACATCGGCCTCCGGTACACCTCCGTCGAGGCAAAGGCGAGGGAAAGCGGCGGCGGCGGGAACGGCGCAGACGGCAGCGGAGCGATGGTGGGAGCGCAGCGTGGGGGAGAGCTGAGAGCGGGGAGAGCGAGGCGTAGAGAAAAGGGACGGGGAGAGGGAGGCAGCACGGGGAGAGGGAGGAGAGGGAGGCGGCACGGGGAGAGGGAGGCGGCTGGTGCGGAACGGCCGAGGGGATGGAATAGGTAAAAATTCAAGGACGACGTGGCCAAACCTGGACCAAGCAAGCGACCGCTCAAGCTCGACCGCTGGATCTATAACGGGTGGCCCTGATTTTAGGCGACGTGGCCCTGCTGCAGGCCAGCATCGACGTGGACAGGGCCGGAAGAGAAGACCGATACGGGGTATGTAGAGTTAGTATATTACTAGCTGAGTTAGCGCGCCCGTGGCGCGCCGTCGAGGCCAGCCATTAGTCTGATGCTTTCAATTTAATTTAAAGATAAACACTAAGTAACAGTACAGCTTGGTCAACTAAATTTCAGTACCGTGTAGTGCTTCTACCCGAGTATATACACGCTTCAAAAAGTCAGTAGAAATAAAATTAACTGTTCCTTCAGCTACACCTGTGCAAAATGAGAAATATAATAAAATTTTTCCCTCACATAATCTTGCTCTATTTTCGCAATTAGCAATCCTTTGTATAATCTGACTATCTATCATACAGCATGGCACACTATTGATTTTAGAAATAATGGTAGTCTAGCACGTAAATGATGAAAAATCCATAGTAACCCAAGCATTAATGGTGATGCGCAGTTTCTATTCCTGTTTGTATTATCAACTGGGAAAATGGAGCCAATGTGTTAATGCAACTTTTAATAAATATAGCAGAAATAAACCGAGAGCAAACTACTAAGTATATAGATTTGCAGGTACATTATCGCCAGAATTAAAGGGCAAAAAACAAAGCCAACAGATATAAAATCATAGGAAGGAATAAAGTCAGTGCATGCAAATGGGTTAAAACACAATAGAACAGAACAATGAAATAACTAAAGCATAAGCCGATTTATTTTGTGATCTCTCTATTAAAATCAACCATATATAGCAATTTCTACGCACCTAGCATAATACAATGCATTGATCATACCAAGAACTGAATATTACAATTCAAACCTACTCATATTTATTTAACCAAGAACCGAGTCTGCAGGAGTAAAGAATAGAGCTAAACATTTACATGTTGAACCTGCAAAAATTCATTTGATTAGTCTAAAGAGGCTTGCAACACTGGAACAGAATGAAGACTAACAGCACCTAAGTTTATATCTGAGGCTCCATATAAAAAAAATACTGGAGGCCCAATCTGTAATGTTGAAAAATAAAAAATAACTAAACCATCATAAAGTACATTAGTTCAATACTGGTAAAATTTAGTAAAACATCTCATCTATAATTACTTACATTCCATAAATGGCCAAAGTACAATACTCCATTGTAGGTGCAGCTAAGTTAATTGTCAGGAAATTAATATGTCTTTTATGTTTAATAAACTAAGATGAGTAATTGGAACTTATATAGCCACTGAAATAATGATTAGCAATTGATAGGATTACACATATGGCAATTGATGTAGCTGTTTAAAAGGATGAATGGTGTCTTAAGGAAGTGGAGCAGTAATTAAAAGATTCAAATAGATCTGGATGAAAAGAGTCACATATATTAGGTTAAGGAAGCTAAGCAATAAAGGTAAAATTCATTGAGATTTGACTTACAAAATCACATAAGGCAACAACACGTTGTGTTAAATCAGATTGTCTTTCTTTTCTTTATAGCACCTTCATCCAATGAAGTTAGAAAATAAACTTACCATTCAAAACCACTATAGGAGGCTAAAGTTCATCTCTAGTTTATTTCTATGGCATGGCATAGCCTGAACTATGGCATCAACCACCACCAAGTAAATGAACTCCTCCGCATTGCTCTGAAATCACGGATGACCTGCATTAAAATATGCACACACAATGAACGATTGTGCATAATTTACTGCATCTTGTACATGAAGGACGAAAAACACGCAAGGAAGCATGAGAATTTATGCAATAAATACGTTGGATTCATCTCTAAAATGCTACTGAGAAGAGAGAGTAACATATAAGTATGCCGAATGGTGCCGAATGGTGCCCCTGATAAACTCATCCCACTTTTGCTGAAATATGCACCAACCTAGTGAAATCCTGAAATGACCTACATTGATACATAGTGCACCAGAATGTAAATATGAGGTTCCAATATCTTTACAACCTGATATTTAGTAGACCACTTAGAAGTTAGAAGAAACCATGGATAAAGAATATGACGCCCACTAAAATAGTATGACAGCACACTGGTGGCTGACTGAAAAAATAATCCATATCTAACTTTGAAGTTACATTCAGATACTACATTTCTTACTAATTAAAAAACTACACCCTGGCATGGACATCACTAACTACGCGACAACCTATAAGAATCTGTATTATGTCTTTCAAAAGTATTTTGGGTTCTGGCATGTTCTGAATAATTGCATTGGGTCTAAATTAAATAGGGAAACTGTTGCATTGGCATAGTATATTGTAACCTACATCACTATACATACAACAAAAAAAATTAATTTCTATGACCAATTAGGAGAAAAGAGGTACCTTTTGAGCCTTTTGACATGTACTAACCAAGGTAGGGGAAAAAGCGTACCTAAAATCACCATAATCACAATCTGGAGTTGAATGTAAACGCAAACACTATAATGCACACTGAACAACTATAACAATAATCCAGTAGCATTAACTCTCGTAAGGGTAACAACCTGAAAAAAGGTCAATAGAAAGGAATATATGTTCAATCCCAATATTTTTTAAAACAACAGTGGTACTCAAAAAACAACATGATCTGCTAGTTAAAACTCTATGGAAGATATGTCTGTACAATATACAATTATATAAAAGAATAAACTAACTACATTACCTCAATTTGTTCTCTCCACCTTACAATAGTAAGAAAAGAAAAATCATACAATGAACAGAGCCATGTTGGGTGTTGGCATGTACGTAAAATTAAATCTTTGAATAATTAAGCGGTGCATTCATATTTTATACGGAAACTGACTAACATGCTGTAAATTTATAAAAGACTGCAGTTATATAGGCCGTGAAAATTGTGCAGCCATTAATTAGACAAAGAAAATCCTTCAGGAGGTGATGGCCAGTTAAGAAGATTCGTTTGGTTCGGCCTGCGTCTCAGCTTGTGAGCAAACCAGAAATCCGAAACATTCAGCACAGGGGGGAAAATCAGAAGGTGAATTCTTTTACCGACTGCAAATATCTGCACATATATAGCCCGTTGGAGATGTGTTCAAGTGCCAAGGAGCCATGAGCAAGAAGAGGAGGAAGAATCTTAAGAAGACTCACAGCTACATCCTCATCTCCTCCTCATGGGGATAATTTGAGAGCACGCATCCGCGTCTGCATCTGGGCCAGGTGATACGGTCGAGAGCTAGCCGGAGAGAGCTAGGTTGGGGCTAGCCAATTAAGCTAATCGGCGAGAGCAGATCTGAGCACACACAGATGAAAAGAGCAGAGCCGGCGTGGACGACCGGCTACGGGCTCAAGAAGGGAAAGGGAGAGAGCGGCGTGGAGGTCGAGCGGAGGCGCACCTGAGGACAGCTGAGCGACGGGGACGGTGGCCGTACCCGAGGGTGGGGGAGACGTCCACGCCGAGCACGACGGCGTCGAGCGCGGGGGCGCCCCAGGGCGAGGCGGCCAGCCCAACCTCCGGGACGACCGCGCGGTTGAACCTGGCGGGCAAGGGGTCCTCCGGGGCGGCGTCGGTGGCGGCGTTGAGCGCGGCGGCGTCGAGGTCGAGGACGCGCACGACGGCGCGGGAGCGGAGGAGGCACTGTTGGGGACGGCTACAACGGGCGTTGCCGGGCGACTCGAACGGGGGTTGGCGAGCACGACGAAGATGGCGCAGAAGCGGCAGCGCCGGCGGGCCTGAGCCTCCGAGGCGGACCAGCCGACGCCGGGAAGCGGGCGGTGTGGGGAGGAGCGATATGCGGGGAGGAGGCGTGGTTCTGGAGGCCTGCCGAGCCAAGCAAGAAGATGGGAGGGGGACAGCAACGTGGCCCAACGGAGGCCACGGAAGCCACCGCCTGGCTGAGACCATCTGATGAGCATCGGACGGCCGGGCTTTTTCTGGCGACGTGGCCGAAACGGGCTGGGAAACATGCCACGTGGCCAGCCGGGGCAACCAAAACCGACGCTTGTACTATTTATAGATATAGATTATTCCGTGGCAGCCAAGTCCTTGATCCGGTCCACTCGTCTCTCTTTCAAGGTCAACCACTGCCGCTTGGTCAAGCACTGCCACTAGCAGCTTGCAACTCAAGTTTCCCAGACGGAAAAGGCACCAGGCACCAGCTATACCGAACGGCCCAGATCACACGAGGGCACGATCTTCGCAAGCCCAATCGATGAATCCCAGCCGTCGGCTGCGTAACGGAAAGCGGGAACCAACAAATTCCGTCGCACAGCGTGACGCGGGCACACCCACGCACCCACGCCGGCACGCTCCCCCGGCTTGCCCCTCTGGTGGGCTCGGTCTTTACAAGTGGGCCTTGGGTTAAGTCCAAACCCGCGTCCCGGAACCCCCCAATTCCAAGTCCCACTCCCTCCCAACGCCAGGCACGACTACGGGCTCCTCGCCGCCGCTCCGCTGCCTTTCCTCTCGCCGGAATCCTAAACCCTAGCGCGCGCCGGTCCCGGGAGCGGGAGGCCGCGGCGGAGATGGGAGCTGGGGGAGACGGGGAGAAGGCGGCGCCGGTGCTGCCCCTGGAGGCGCTGCTGGCGCTCGGGCTCGACCAGCGCACCGCGGAGAACGCGCTCGTCAACAGCAAGGTCACCGCCAACCTCGCCGCCGTCTTAGCCGAGGTGAGTGGGGGTCACTGCCGATCGCGCAGCTCTCGACTATGGTGTCGTTGGGGGCTAGTTAGTTATCTGTTTTAGGGGGTTTAATTTAGATTCTAGCCTGTTTCTGGTTTGGGGTTTGGTGCTATAATTGAGGATGCAGACTTGGTGCCCAGCTTTCCCATGAACCGTGTGTGTGATATTAGAATCTGGGCTGCCCAATTTAGTTCCTTCCAGCTCGATTGTTAACTGTGGCGTGTAATCTTGGTTCGTAGGTCTGCGAATCTGCTGCCCACTTCGCGTTCTACAGCTTCATTTTGTCCACGCTAGCTTAATTTCATCAGTACCATTTCTACGATCAGCTTGATGCTTCGCCAAAAGTTACATAGGATGATAGGAATTCGGGCATCATGATTGCTCATGCCAGTTGCTAGTGTCAATTTCTCCATTGCCTTATCCTAGCTTAATCTCGATGTTATCTAATTACCATTTTAACATGTTTCTATGCTAATCTCATGCTTCCTTCTCCCGTTTTATTATAACTGGTCTTGTTTGCCTATCGACAGGCTGGCATAAAGGAATGCGACAAGCCAGTTGGCAATCTTCTCTATGCAGTAAGCACCTAGACCAATGAATCATGAGTAATCTACAAGTCGAGGATTTCTCATGTGTAACTCATAATGCTGACCTTACTCACGGGTGAAACAGGTCGCCACTAAGTACCCAACTAACGCCCTTGTTCATCGCCCTGTCCTTATCAACTATGTCTTGTCAACAAAGGTACACCCTTTACCATTTTTATTCTTGACTTCTGTGACTTGATTTTGCGGGTGCCATCATAGTTTTTTTTCTTCTTTTTCGCCACTCAATTGTCTTGATGATATGAACATGAAATTTTCCCCTTTGCAGATAAAGAACCCTGCACAGCTAGACGCTGCTCTGTCATTCCTTACTAATACCGGTCCTGATTCTCTAGATTTGGAGAAGTTTGATGAAGCATGTGGTGTAGGTATGTTTCCTTTGAACGGCTTGTATCAATATGCTTTGCAAATTATAATCCATTCTGTACATAGTTATTAGAATTTTCTGATATGACATTGAGCTTATCTGTTCTTCTGATACTGAGGAAAAAAAGTATTTGTTAGGCTCTTGGGAAGTGGTTTATTGATTTATTCTTAGGTTGTCAGTCCATTCCATCTGAAATACTGGACGCTAAGAGAATAATGACTTCATTGACAAGTTTGACCTCTGGATAAGAAACAGACGCTAATTTTGTTAATAGTTTGCTCTCAGTCCATATCACCTGCTCATCTTATAACTAGGCCACAATGCTGTGTGTGCAGGTGTGGTTGTTTCAATTGAGGAGATTAAATCAACTGTTACTGATGTTCTTAAGGAGAATATGGAAGCTATAAAGGAGCAGCGGTATCACATAAATGGTTCGGCTTCCAATTCGACTCACATGATAAATTGCAAACAAATTTATAATTAAAAAAATCCTCGTTATGCTTACTGATTTATACCATATTGGATGCACAAATATGCTCCTCGTTCATAGTCTGTAGGATCTAATCCTTAATCATGTCCTTATCCTCAGTTGGTACCCTATGCGGACAAGTTAGGAAGAGACACCCATGGGGTGATGCTAAGGCGATAAAGGTGCAAAGAAATTATCTGTACAGCACACTCAATTTGCTTGCTATTTTTTTTTTGAACATCCGCATATTCTGCTTGTACAGGAGGAAATCGACAAGAGGCTTGTAGAAATACTCGGTCCAAAGACGGAAGCTGACAATATAAAATCAGTGAAAAAGAAGAAGGAAAAACCGGCAAAAGTTGAGGTTGGCAAGCTGATGTGTACCATTCATGTTTAAAGTAGAGTGGTTTGATTTATCATACCACTTAGTTATGGTTTATGTGAAATGCAGGAGAAAAAAGTTGCAGTTGCCACTGCTGCCACCCCATCTGAGGAGGAATTGAACCCGTATACTATATTTCCCCAGCCAGAGGAGAACTTTAAGGTATGCTCCGCTGTTCTCTGACAAACAAGTCATAGTTTCGTGTGATGACACTCAGGCACCTTGATCAGTTTGTTCCATCATAATAAGTTTACTTTTGTGATTCTGATTTCTTCTTATGACCTAGGTTCATACGGAAATATTTTACAGCAATGGGAACATATGGAGAGCACATAACACAAAGGAAATTTTAGAAAAACATCTTAAGGCAACTGGAGGAAAAGTGATGACCCGTTTTCCGCCAGAACCTAATGGATATCTTCATATTGGTCATGCCAAGGTTTTGATCCTTCTTGAATGCATTTCCAATGCACAATACAGTAACTTTTTAAAATTGAGGTATATGCTTACATGCTTCATCATACAGGCTATGTTTATTGATTTTGGGCTAGCTAAGGAGCGAAATGGTCATTGCTACCTTAGGTAATAACATTTCCATTGGAAATTGCTTCCTCGAGCTAACTTAACCGATTCTACAAGCGTTCATGGCTGTTAATGCTGCTTTATGAGGATAATCTTCAGTATAATTGTAGTATAAAATGCCCTTTCATATTTGTTTATTAATTTCTGTTCTAGATCATGGAATTTTATGTTTGTGTTGTTTACATGATATTTATTTACCCCCTACATTGCTGTGAGACTTGTGCTCAGTTTTGTTCGATTTGTAATTTTAAAACATCGCTATTGCTTCAGTTCTTTCCATTACCATTTTTTTACATTTATTTGAACAATAGGTTTGATGACACAAATCCAGAAGCTGAAAAGAAAGAATACATAGATCACATTCAGGAGATCGTCCATTGGATGGGATGGGAGCCCTACAAAGTAACATACACGAGTGACTATTTCCAAGCTTTGTATGAGCATGCTGTTGAGTTAATAAGGAAAGGGCTAGCTTATGTGGATCACCAGGTACATTCCACCTCTCCTGTTAGTTAGTTCAAGTTGATCCAATAGTGATTGAAGTTCACAGATCTGTGTCGTCATGGGGAAATGATATTGATGTTGAGTCCTTGAGAAATAAAATGCCTGCATGATGACTTGTATATACTTACCAGACCGCAGAAGAAATCAAGGAGTACAGGGAAAAGAAGATGAATAGTCCATGGCGGGATAGGCCAATTGAAGAGTCACTGAAATTATTTGAAGATATGAGGCGTGGGTTAATTGCTGAGGGTGCAGCAACTCTTCGAATGAAGCAGGACATGCAGAATGAGAACAAGAATATGTCTGACTTAATAGCATATAGAATAAAAGTAAGTGACACTGCTCGACTGATAATCTTATTCTCTAGAATATTAGACCTCATTATTTATACATGTACAGTTCACACCTCATCCACATGCTGGTGACAAGTGGTGTATCTATCCAAGCTATGACTATGCTCATTGCATGGTGGATTCCCTTGAAAACATCACACATTCAGTAATTTTCTTTTTCCCTCTCTCTTTTCTAAATAGTTTGATTTGGGTTAACATCACACATTTGAGGAAGTAAGCATGTTTATTTCTTGCTTGTCAGTTGTGCACGCTTGAGTTTGACATACGTCGCCCGTCATACTACTGGTTACTTGTTGCCTTGGACCTCTACCAACCATATGTCTGGGAATATTCAAGGCTAAACATATCAAATACTGTGATGTCTAAAAGAAAGGTATGCTACTGAAGCTAAATGAGAAGATCAATGCTATGCTATTTGATGTTATGATTTATGATCAATGATGCCAAATCATTGCCCATTTGTCCTTGTTCTGCTGCAGCTGAATCGACTTGTGACAGAGAAGTGGGTAGAGGGGTGGGATGATCCCCGCTTGTTGACACTGGCAGGACTCCGGCGACGGGGAGTATCATCGACTGCGATTAATTCGTTTATTCGTGGAATTGGGATAACAAGAAGGTAGAAATACATGAGTTCCTGTTATGGAACACTTGCAAATAGATATGCTTTGGTCTATCTATAATCACATAATTGTTGACATCTATAGTTCTGTTTTTTTTTTCCTGAATGTATCTTGTTGTATTTTCTATACAGCGACAATAGCTTAATTCGTGTTGACCGTCTAGAATATCACATCAGGGAAGAGCTTAACAAAACTGCTCCTCGAACCATGGTTGTTTTGCGCCCTCTAAAGGTTTGCTGTTCAGTTCCTGTTCCAGATCACGCCATCCTTTTGTAGTCCATTATCACTCATTGTGCTATCTTTTTTAACTTTAGGTTGTAATAACTAACTTGGAAGAAGGAAAAGTATTGGACCTTGATGGGAAGATGTGGCCTGATGCTTCTGATACTGATGCTTCCTCCCTCTATAAGGTGCCTCTCATTTTCAGTGTATGATGCAAGAACAATGTCCTGTTGCTATGTATCAACTAAAATGCTGTGTGAATTTTGCAATAAGGAAACCATAAATTTGCTACCCTGTGGATTTTAAATCTTCGTGCCATGTAAATGTGTCACATTCTCATTCTGCAGGTTCCTTTCTCAAGAACTGTCTACATTGAGAAAACTGATTTTCGCTTGAAGGACTCGAAAGATTACTATGGGCTAGCCCCTGGTAAATCTGTCATGCTAAGGTACTTATTTTTAAGAAAGTTGATCTGGATCTACTTGCCTATGAGCGTATCTATTGCACCTACTCTATATTTACAGTGACATGTCATGGTCCCTTTAATTACTAGGTATGCGTTCCCCATAAAATGCACAGATGTTATCTATGGTGATACTCCTGATGATACTGTTGAAATTCGAGCTGAATATGATCCTTTAAAGACATCTAAACTTAAGGTAACACCCCACTTGATTCTCTTCAAATCT
Organism: Raddia guianensis; assembly: GCA_036346415.1. Classification (NCBI taxonomy): domain Eukaryota; kingdom Viridiplantae; phylum Streptophyta; class Magnoliopsida; order Poales; family Poaceae; genus Raddia; species Raddia guianensis. Next base: position 37,238,409 of record CM070534.1, read on the forward strand.
GAGAGTTTGATTCTGTTATTCAGACATTTTTAAGTAAGATAAGTCTAGTTAGGACACTCAACAAATGGAATAAAGATGGCTGACTTGGCCCACGATTTGTACAGGGTGTTCTGCACTGGGTTGCTGAGCCGGCACCTGGTGTTGAACCATTGAAGGTGGAAGTAAGATTATTCGAGAAATTATTCATGTCAGAGGTATTGTACTGATTCGTACTGTTGTTTCAAGGGTATGCTGCACTTAAATTTAACTTATCAACATCTCTATGCTCTCCATATAGAATCCTGCCGAATTGGAGGATTGGCTGGGCGATATTAACCCACATTCAAAAGAGGTGGTAAAGGACGCTTACGCTGTACCGTCACTAGCTACTGCAGTTCTGGGTGACAAGTTCCAGTTTGAGCGGCTTGGTAATTTCAAAACTAGAGAACTTCCTGTATGATTAGATCATCCAATGGGTTTTCTCGACTCAACTAATTGTCCTACTTTGATGTGCTTTCTAGGCTACTTTGCCGTGGATACGGACTCCGCACCTGAGAAGCTTGTCTTCAATAGAACCGTTACCCTCCGTGATTCGTTTGGGAAAGCTGGACCCAAGTGTCTTAAATCTAATTCAGGGAGAGCGTGGGTTTTGATTGGGTGCAGAGATGCACCTGAGCTATACAGTTTGTGAAGAAATAGCCGTGTAATCATAACAGTTTAAAAGGCCTTACTCTTTATGAAATGAACATGTGACTGCACCTTGTTTGCTTCAAATGAATCAGATTTTGTATGATCGTATTGCTGCTACCGTACCCATTTGTTATTTTGTATGAAGGAATGCACTTCTAGCACCAGAAATAAGCACACATACTAGCATTCCGACAATTTCTCACCACTTTCATTGGCAGAGATAACCCACATCCGCGCAGTAATCTCCTTCCTCTAATTTATCCACGACTTGCTGAATTCCTACGATAAGTGTTTCTATGCAGCCTACACAAGTTGATATTAAACTAGATGAATTCCCCGCACGTTGCTGTGGGAATTCGAGTGATACCCTACGTGTATGCCACATAAAAGCACTGCACGCAAAAAGCCATAGAAAATCGATAGAAGATATAAATAAGGGTTAATTTCACTGTTGCCATTATTGAACAGTCCGGAACCACGGATGCCATTTTTCGATTGCCTCAAGCAGAGATGCCATTTTAACAGCTTATCCGTGCCAAACGTGCCATTACCGAGCTTGGGCTGATGAAATATGGGTCCAAATATAAAAATACGGTCTGACAGAGTGGGACCCACCTATCATCCTCTCTTGCTTCTTCTTCCTCCTCACTCTCTCTCCTCCATGGTCGCCGCCCCACCCGCACACACCGCCGCCTCTCGAGCACCGCCACCGCCGAGCACCGCCGCCACCCCCACGCCCACCACCCCGCCGGAGTCCCACCGGCATGAAGCTCCCCGGCGGCTCAGCCGTCGCCGCCTCCTCCTCCACAAGCTCACTGGCCAAAACTTGATTTGAGCTCGTACAAACCCAATTGATCCAATAGCTTGTGTCCTCGAGCATCCTAGGTCTCCCCACTACTACCCCTAGTGCCGCAAACAATTTGTCCTCTGGCGGCCGCCATTGGCGCGCCGCCTCACTGCTCAGCGCCACACCTTAGCTCGCCTTGGCCACCTCCCTCTGGCCAAGCCTCTCTCTAGCTTCCCGTGCGCTTCTCTTTCTTTTCCTTCTTTTCCCTACCCGGACGTCTGGCGGTTCCGTGACCCAAAGGCGGCAATGGCGGGGTGATGGGCCGAGGCGAGGGCGACGGGGCGGCGAGGCCGAGCTCAGGGGGGGCAGGCACAGGAGGCTGCAGGCCGAAAGCTCCGTGGGCGCAGCCGATGGCGGGGACAGCCAGCTGAGTCGAGGGGGCACCGGACGGGAGAGAGAGAGGAGGAGGAAGAAGAAGAGGCTAGTGGATGACAGGTGGGACCCACCGTATTTCCCGTGTATTTCTTGCGTATTGTGCTTGTAAAGCCTCATAATGGCATGTTTGAGAGTCTAAACTCGCTGAAATGGCATTGTTGATCGAGGCCATCGAAAAATGGCAATCGCGGTTTCGGGGCATCGAAAAATGGCACGTATGATATTTACCCTATAAATAAATGTAATAGTGAATGGTGACATGGCATGCAAATAAGTGGAGTGGGAAACTTGAGATGACGTGGCTTCATGCATGTCAAGAGAAATAAATAGTGGGGTGCACCTATATATATATACTAGTTGTGATAGCGCGCGGTGACCGCGCGCGTGATCAGTTCAAGAATTGCATTTATCGATATATTATGAAGCATGAGTGTGATATATTTGTTTTCTCAGAATATTGTTAATGCATGATTACGTGTGGCGATAAACGGTCCTAATCAATCGCAGGATTATATTTGCTGATATACTATGAAGCAGGGAGTGTGATATAATCAGTGCTCTAAATAGCGGGCTATAGCGACGCTATAGCGTTTTGGCCGTGTAAACGCTACGCTATTGCATATATGTCCGCTATCACAGCTAAGAGCGTTATAGCGGGATTTAGCGCCGCTAAACTGCTTAGCGGCCATAGCGTTTAGCGTTTTGCTTGTTCGATTTGTTGACATCAAATTTGTTATTTGTTTATGTCATTAGCGTCAATGTGTCGAACCAGTAAAGTACTAAATTTGTGTAGGAGTGGGCATGTCAAGCACTGCATCAATGTTTTTTCAGTTTTTACTTTGTCACTTTGAAGCATATATATACTTTTTTTTTAATTTTTTTACATTTTTCTGAAAAACGCTAAACTGCTTAGCGGCCGCTATAGCGGCGCTATAGCTGTCTTAGCGTTTTCAGAAGTGCTCCGCTAAAACCTATAGCCCGCTATTTAAAACATTGGATATAATCGTTGTTCGAAGATACTATTGATGCCTAATCATTTACATATCCATTAGAAGCTAAGTTAGATATATTATTACAGCAAAAGATGTCCGCCAAGTTTTACACCATATCATACATACAGTAAGTTGATTTCTTTAAGAGGTAAGCTACATATATTATAACAGCAAAATATGTGGTTTGTCTTGCTAGTTTGAGACATAAGAAGCAACACTTTATATACAACAAAAGCTATATCCTGCTAGTTTTTAATGTAGGCTCAAACATATAAAAACCAGCACTTTGTACATAACAAAAGTTTTACCCGCTCTAGACTAATAACCTAAACCTTTGCAGTAGATTTAGTTGAGGAGCCAACAGTGTTATCTTGAAGATATAGTCTTGTGATACATGAAACATGAGATGTGCCCTGTACAAGCAAGGAGTCTATTAAAATGCTGGGCACATTAAGAATCAGCAGCTTTGATATAGAACAAATTGAGTAAAATTATTTCGGCGTCATTTATAACAATCTTTATCGAATACCATACCATTAAGGGATAAAACGAACAACCTGCTGCTTTGGTCTCTTTGGATGATGTGGAGCCTTTCCCATGCTCTTTTTCATGAGCATTGTTATCGTCCTATAAACAAACACAAATTGATTAATTAAATAAGCAACTAAGATATACAAACAAAGGATTAAATTTATTGTACTCCACATATCCCATTCCTTAGCTCTATTTCCCAAAATACAAACGGCATCTAGGTTCTCTTCAAATATGGTAAGAGGATATTGTGTTTGATGGTATTCATTAGTGTCACATAAACAGAGTGCTACAAATGTAAAAAACATTTTGCAAGATTCCTTTTTTATACATCTCAACTAAACGGATGTGTGAAGTACAACATCAAACTTTGTCGTCGTGGTTCTGATGTAGCCATCAGTGCTGCCTGGTTTGCTCCAAAACAGTAGAATTACAGGAATTAAGAGGATTCATGCTATATATGGAAACAGGAAATATGGTCCACAATGCAAACTCTAGAAAACTATGATATGATACGAACTGTAATATGTTTAAAGCTTTAGCCGCATGTCTTGTATTCTTATTGCCCTTGATTCCAATCTAAAGGTAGCACTTGACACAGAGCATGATTTTTAACATAGTATATCGATTTATTGTAACCTAATCATTTTTTCCTCTGTAAGTACATTTTTTTTTATGCATGTCATGCCTATGGTTGGAAGCTCTGCAGGGCTCAAATCTATTTCAATTTGTTCAGTAAGATTCATTAAATTATGAACAAAAAGAAAGGGTAGGAGTTGAAAGCAAATTTGAGGCTATTCTTTGCGTTATCTATCTTGCTTGGCAATCGTCATATGTTTTTCCTATGCCCGAATGTTTCATTGTTTCATCAAGAGACTGTGATATTGGTAGCCAAGGTTTATACTATAAATAAATGTTCCTAGTTTATCATTGCCATTTTGTGGACAATTTTGCGCCAAGTATTTTGGTGACTTAATGAAGCTAGTATAAGTTATTAATCTATGATATTTTCATTACTATAATATAGAACATGTACTCTGTTACGTAGACCAAGTTATTTAAATAATTCCTTTAAATTGTCTTCTTGTTTTGGTGCACAACTACTTTCTTTGCATATTACTGCAGCAATTCTTGAGAACTGTTTAGCTCACTTTTGTGTATGTAGTAAAATGGATCCTCCTTTTATTAATGTTCCTTTTAGTTATACCATTCAATGGCACCCCTCTTGAAATGTCGTGTCATGATCTTTACATTAATTAGTGTGTCCTTTATTCAAACGAATTGAAACATGATCCACAATGTAAACTCTAGAAGAAAATAAACAAAGATCAGGGAAGGTATCATTCCAAAGCACAAAAATGTTTTATTTTGTCCAATGCTCAATGTAGCCATGAAATTTATATTGCAATGTTCGTGGAATAAGCAAATAATATGTTTGTTCATAGTTCTGTGAACAACTTAGCATTGCCATACAAAATCAGTTTTCTTACCATGCTTGATGAATCACTTAACCTTATTTTGAAGACATGTAACATGTGACACGTGCTTCGGAAGCATGATATCGACATCACATTAACATATTTATACAAATAAAACACAAAATCAATCATTGTTTGTGCACTTGAGATGTGCTCAATTAGGCGAGTATATTGCCTTTCTTATGTTACTCAATTCTTGATTAGATTTTGTACTAAAATATTTAAATGCCCATGTATATTTTGCATAGCATAGCATTTTCATGTAATTTGACTCGATTAAGGAGTATATTTAATCGACATGCAAAACATAGTCATGACATAAACTTCGATGTTTTATCAACTAACCTTGCCTTGGCGCCGACCTTGAGGCCGGCCTTCTGCAATGGCGAGGCGAGGTAGAGAGCACCTTAGGCTTGACCTTGAGGCCGGCTCACTGGCCGAGACAAGGCGCTCGTCCTTGAGCATGTGGTCATTGAAGACGACGCCGACCAAGAAGAGCAGAATAATTTGATGCTGTAGGGTCGGCAGGATATATATTAACAGTATAAAGTATGAAGAGGCACTCAATAATTCCTAAATCAATCTGCACCAGCTCGAGAATCCCCAGTAGGCCTGCACCGTGCGCTAACAAAATCTCGAAAACAATCTGTACCAGCTCGAAATCACCAAATCAGTTTGCATTGGCTCGAAATCCCCAAATCAACCAACGCCATGTTTCGCAAAATCTCCGGATCAACCAACAGCATGTGCCCAAGAATCCCCAAATCAACCGAAATCCCCAAATCAAACAGCAATCGACCTACACAGGGGGCGCCGTGCTCGAAACATAGTGATGGGCGGTTGCGGCGGTGTCTAGGAGGCGTCCAATGGGAGCTGCTGCGAAGCGGCGGCGGTGGGACTCGGGGAAGCGGCGCTTTCTGAGGGCGACTTCGGCGTCTGTCTTTGTGTGGCGCCGTCGGCCGTCAATCGGTGTCGATCCGATGCATCTAACCTCGACCGTTACCTGCTGGTTGTATATAAGATGTGGAGGAGGAGATGGCGGCGGCGAAGAGAGAGGAGGAGAGAAGGCGGCGTGACCGGAGGAGGCGGAGAAGACGAGGAGAAAAGGAGATGCTGGGAGGGAGGGGAGCGGGGTGAGGGGTGGGGGCAGCGGGGCTGGGGGTGGAGCCGAGCCCTACCGAGTGGCAGACGCGGGTAATTTTGTACCAACCCCAGGTGTATCTACGAAGGGCAAAAGGGCAGCGCTGCGAGGCGGGGAAAAATCTGGGGGGGGCGAATGGAAAAAGGCACAGCCTACGAAGGACCCCTATGCGAGCTTACAGGGACGCGGACAGAAAATCGAAAAGCACAGGGGCTTTTTTGCAAACCTGATAGGCCATGATCGAACGGGCCAGGCGCTGGACACGCGGGGCGATTGGACGGCGGGAAATATTTCGGGCGACGTGGCCTCACGGGCATCGAATTGAGGTGACATGGACACACGAGGAGGAGGTATAGCTAAGCGCTATATATCATGAGAGATATATATATATATATATATATATATATATATATATATATATATATATATATATATATATATATATAGATGAAGACTAAAATACTCCTAGGAGTATTCTAGTTAAAATACTCCTACACTAATATTGCGACACGTGTCCCTCTCCCTCTATCCTTCTCTCTTCCCCCTCCTTGCACGCGCCTTCTCCCATGCATGCACGCACATGCACGTAGTATATTTTTTTCGTACTTTTGTTGTAATTTTTTTTGTAGATCTCAGATTCACAAACCGTTTGTGCCATTGTGTTCCTGACATTTTTACAAACAAAACTAGACCGGTCTCATTTTTTTAAAATTATTTTACTACAATCATAAACAAATATTTACTACTTCATATGCAATACTTTACTACAGTTCTGTGTACAATATTCCGCATGTACACAGCTTTATTAATTACCTATATTGGTTACATGTATATAACATGTTGTAGTAAACACTTGTAGTATTCATGGACCCATACGTCGGATTTCTAACATTGTTTTGAAACTTTTTATAAATAAAGTACGAAGCACAATAGGGTGTTTTCACATGCAGAACTTTTATGCACACAAACTGTAAGAAACTATATGGTCATAGACAAACAACAATATAAAATCACCATTTATTTTTTCTGTATTGTCCGCTTAACTTTGTGGTAAAGCTATATATAGCATAGTTTTTTTTTGTGGAGGTTTGATGTTGAGACCCAGCCAAAATTCAAAATATTAAAATGTCCACTTACCATCACATCTAGTATATGTGCAAACAACTATATATATTGTAGTAAAGCATAGTCAGTATGTACACAAACTACTGCATAGTATTTGTAATCAATCATATCCAGTATGTATGCAACATACTAAAAAAATATCAGTAGAACACATTCTGTATGTATGAAAAAACAGCTATATACTATCGTAGTAAACTAATAAATGCATTCAAATTTGATAGCATAACCACATGCAGCAAAGAGGAAATTTGAAGAAGTTGCTTGAGGTAAAACACATTCTGTATGTGTGTAAAACAGCTATATACTATCGTAATAAAGTAGTAGATGCATTTAAATTTGATAGCACAACCACATGCAGAAAAGAGGAAATGTGCATAATTTGCCTGCAGTAAAACACATTCTGTATGTGTGAAAAACAACTATATATTATCGTAGTAAAGTAGTAAATGCATTCAAATTTATAGCACATCCACATACAGTAAGGGAAAAATTGGGGGAATTTGCTACAAAACAATCACTTGTTTATCATCAATCGGATTAACAATTTTCCAAGCAACCACATCATCAACTGCGGCGAGTTGTGTTGTTTTAGGCATCATTTTCATCATCAATCGACTCGGTGTGGTAAAGTTGGGATGGTGCTGTTGATCTGCAGTCGTGCGTCATTGGCCTGCTCGCACCGACTGTTACTACAGCTACTGCTGCTCGTCTCTGACGCGCTCTCACCGCCCGTCTTTGGTTCTCATAACCAGTTGCCGCGCGGCCCCGCGCTGTCCCACCACCAGTCACCGGATCGCCCAGATCCATCTTAATCCATCAAATTCATGATTTTTAGAATTTGCAGTACGTAAAGTAGTGTTTGAAAGTTAGTAAAGTGGTATACATACATGATAGCTATTCGAGACATAGACAGTACAAGTGCTGGAGCACGTGGACACGTGGGAGTAAGGGGGTGGAAATAGATTTTTTTGTCTTGTTTTGACCATTACTTTTGATTGAGAAGTATAATAAGCAAGCGGTTTGCACCTTCGTACCTGTAATATTTTTTTAAACCAAAACTAGACCGGTCTTTTGCCATATAATTTTTGCTTTGCTATTTCTTATATAATACTTTACTACATCACATATTAACACTAAAGATTTACTACTTTGTGTTCAATACTTTACCACTTCTTTTTATACAATACGTATGCAATACTTCATTGTACAATACTCTTTTTTACTTTACATGTACAAATATTGTGTTTCATAAGTAGTAGTAAATTGTTTCTTACGATATAGTAAAGCAAAATTTTATCACTAGCTAGTGTTCTCTGTGTTCAATACTTTGAACAATGCTTTACAATTGCGAACAAAGCTTTACTACTATATGTTCATTACTTTACCACTAGCCAGTGTAATTGAACAATGCTTTACAATTGTGAACAAAGCTTTACTACTATATGTTCATTACTTTACCACTAGCCAGTGTACATTACTCCGTCTGTACAATACATGCACAATACTCCACTCGTACAATACTTTTGCTACTTTATCTGTACAGGCGTTGTAGCAAAGTGTTTCATTGTACAATACTTTACTACATCACATATCAACAGTAGTAAAAATATTTTTATGAGCTATATTCTCTGTCGTAGTAAAGTATAGCATGAAAATAGTAAAGTACAACTCGTTGGTGTAGTAAAATATTGTTAACAATTTTAGTATGGCAAGTGGGGTCTTATTTTGTTTGAAAAAATATTTGTAACACATTGGTGCAAACCATTCGATCATCGAAGCTACAAGTGAAAAAATATAACCAAAAAACAAAAAAAAAATTATTCGTAATCACACCTCATGCGGCCTCACTGCATCGAATATTAATTACGTATTATCTTTACCGCTGTGCCGTAGTCACTTTTCTACATCGCATGTGATGTTTTACTGATTTCTGATAGTATAACATAAAATTGAAGCTGATACGTAAAAGAGGTGGTCAGTGGCAAATTTGGGAGTACCGTAGCTATTGTACTCCTAGGGTGTAACGTATCCTTATAACTAAAGTGCTCCTACATTTAAAACGCGACACGTGTCCCTTCCCACGCAGCCGCGCGTGCCCTCCCGTTGCACGCACGGCTTCCTCCTTTCCTCCCTTGCATGCATGCATGCATGCATATTATTTTTTCTTTTTTTGTCATATTTTTTCACTGGAAGCTCCAATCGAAAAACCGTTTGTCCCATCGTGTTCCTGACATTTTTTCGGACAAAACTAGACCGGTCTCACTTTTTAATTTTTGCTTTACTACAATCATGAATAATGCTTTACTATTCAATGTTTAATACTTTACAGTATGTGTACAGTACTCCGCCTATACAATACTATTACTACTTTACGTGTGTACAAACATTATAGTAAAGTGTTTCATAAATAGTAGTAAAGTGTTTGCCTGTACAAATATTGTAGTAAAGTTGTTCATAAGTCGTGGTTTTCATAAGTAGTGGTAAAGTATTTTACTAAAGGTTTACTACTCCGTATACAATACTTTACTACTACAAGGTAGTGTATAGTACTCCGCCGCCTTTACAATACTTTACTATTTTACCTGTATAAACATTGTAGTAAAGTGGTACATAATGAGTAGTAAAGTGCTGCTCATAATTATAGTAAAGTAATTTTTAAAAAGTGAGACCGGTCTAGATTTGTTAGAAAAAATGTCAAGAATACGTTGGTGAAAACGGTATGTCAGTTCGAGACTTAAAAAAAAAATTACGGCCAAAAAAAGAAGAAAATTGTGTTTGGTATGCACGCATCAGCGCTGACATCATCGTGGGAATCTTTGCATGCGGCTTGGCTTGCATGCACACGATGCACCCGCCGTGGGAGCAAATTTGCTTAGAAGTGAGACACGTGTCATCATATAAACGTGGGAGTAACCTAGTTAAAATACTCCTAGGAGTATTTTAGTCCTACTATATATATATATATATATATATATATATATATATATATATATATATATATATAGAGAGAGAGAGAGAGAGAGAGAGAGAGAGAGATCGTTACTCCTAGGAGTATTATAACTATGGTGCTCCCACTTTTTTCTACCATCGGATTGCATCCCACCCCAATCTAAATAACCCCGTGGGTTCTACTCATCCACGACTCGCGCGAGCGCGCCGTCGACGGAAGGCGAAAGCAGCACGCGACAGCTGGAGCGGCGCCTCCCAGCGCATCGATGACGCGCAGCGAAGCCACCCGCGACACGGATGGCGAGCGACGGATCGGCGGCGCGTCGTCGAGGTTGTGGCTGAGCGGCGTGCTGGTAAGGGCGCGACAGCACAGCTCTTGGGAGCAAGCCAGCAACGATAGGTCTGATTTACCATACATGAGATCAGCACGGCGACTGTACGTAGATGAAGCAGTGCGTCAGCGATAAGCGGCTGGAGCACGAAGACGCCATTTTTACAGGCGTGGCGGATGTCGGTGCTCCTTTACCATAGCGACAAATTCAATCCTCCACTTTGATAACCCAAATTGCTGAGGTTAATGATGAGGTTCTGCTACAAATCAGAGATCCCAGTGTTGATGTTAGCAAATCTGAACGGTTGATAGTTTACAAACAAGAATCCTTTGCTATCCTTGCTTCTACTAAAATTTTTTGACTACAACTCTTACTTTACTACAGGACTCTATACTCCTCTGCATACACATCAAATGTGTTTTACTACATTCATTGTACATTACACACTTACATCGATATTATGCTAATATGATGCTTTACTACAAGACCGCCTTCGTTTTACTACATAAACTACAAGACTCTTACTTTACTACAAGACTCTATAGTCCTCTGCATACATAAACTACAACACTCTTATTTTACTACAAGACTCTTACTTTACTACATTCATTGTACATTACACACTTATAGCGATATTATGCTAATATGATACTTTACTACAAGGCCGCCTTCATTTGACTACATAAACTACAAGACTCTTACTTTATTACAAGACTCTATAGTCCTCTGCATACATACCAAATGTTGCATATGTACTAAATATGATTGATTACATATACTATGCAGTAGTTTGTGCATATACTTAATGTGCTTTACTACAGTATGTATAATTGTTTACTACATTGGTATGAGTAGTTTTTGCCCTTGCTATTGTTGCCTAAAAGTTGTATGCATTTAGGGATTTACTGCAATAGTATGCGGTAGTTTACAGACATTATCGAAATTATTTACTACAGAGCACCAAATGTACTGCATAATATAGTATCTCAGTATCACAGTGCTGCATGTGTACCAATATATGCGTAAAGGTGAATGCATTTAGAACTTTACTGCAGTAGTTTGTTGTAATTTACAGAATACCATGAAGCATTTTACTACATTAATATGAGTAGTTTTTCTCTTGCTGTTGTTGCCTAAAAGTTGTATGCATTTAGGATTTTACTACAAAGGTATGTACTACTTTACAGACACCCATGCTGTATAGAAAAAATGGAAATACATTTTTACTAATACTTAGTACTGTTGCAGAAATACTTTAATACAATGATGACACTCTTTTTACCAGTACTTGTAATGTTTCTTTACTAACCATGAATCATGAATGTGTGGAGACATATTTTGGTACCGATGTAAGAAAATATTTGAAAAAAGATTAAAGTAAAACTTTACTATCATTTGTGAAGGTGTTTTACTGGAGTATTTTTGCAAAGAGATATAATGATGTATCTAGTGTCATTATGCTAATGCTTGAACATTTTACTACATAGACTGTATGAGTTTTACTACATAACCTCCAATATTTTTCTGCAGTGACCCAATGATGTTATACTTATGTTTGAACTGCATACCATTAAAATTTTATGATGTTTGACTACACAGGCTGCCTGGGTTTTACTACATGGGCTACAGAATTTTTCCGCAGTGATCATATGTATTTTGATATTTTCATACAAGAAAACAAATACCATTATAAATTGTGTATGATGCTAGCTTTTACTACATAGGACACATGAGTTTTACTACATTTTACGGAATTTTTCTGTAGTAGTAATGGGCATGCCGTTTACAACAATATATGATGCTTTACTACGCTTGCCACATGAGTTTTACAACATAAGCTATAGAATTTTCTACAGTGATCATGTCTATGTCAATTACAACAAAAAAGATGGATAAAACACACTGCATGACAAAATATGATAGGCATTGGTTTTTGCGATAACAAAAACATTCCATATTATCATAACATGTCCCTCTTCCACATTTATTTTGTTTTTTACAAAAAGAAGAGTACTGAAACCTCCTCATTTCAATACTCTTATGAAACACTTTACTGTAACGTTGTACACACGTAAAATAGTAATGGAATTATACATGCGGAGTGTTGTACACATACCGTAAAGTATTAAACACCGAATAGTAAAGCATTATTAGTGATTGTAGTAAAGCAAAAATTTAAAAGTGAGACCGGTCTAGTTTTGTTCGAAAAAATGTCAGGAACACGATGTCGCAAACGGTTTTTCGATTGGAGCTTCCAGTGAAAAAATATGAAAAAAATAAAAATTAATATGTATGCATGCATGCATGCAACGGAGGAGAGAGGAAGGTGCAGCGGGCAGGGCGCATGGAGCCGTGCGGGAAGTGAGGAGAGTGAGAGGGACACGTGTCGCGTTTTAAATATAGGAGCACTTTAGTTATAATACTCCTAGGAGTATTTTAGTCTTCATGTGTATATATATATATATATATATATATATATATATATATATATATATATATATATAGAGAGAGAGAGAGAGAGAGAGAGAAGATATGTTAAGATTTGTTGAGGGAGTAAAAGATACTTTCGTAATGAAATCAGGCATAGAGCCACGTGGAAAAGGGCAAAACCTAGTTGTAGTGGATGTAAGAGATCCTTTGCGATGGGAGCCTAGGTAGATATATTTAAAAAAAATAGGGCAAGCAGTTGGAAAGGCAAGCATCCAGTTTCCACCACCATCTTATACAATTGTAGTTTGGAGCACTAACTAATGGCCGCAAGTAGGAAGAGGGATGCCATCATGAATAGTGCTTGGCTGCGAGTAAGATGGGGAAGGAGTATAGATGGCCAACCGTGCCGCACGGCACGGCACGGCACTGGGCACGGCCAAGCACGGCACGGCACTACAAGGCACGGATACCTAATCGTGCCGTGTCGCGTCGCGTCGCCGTCTGCGTCTTCGTGCTCGCCGCCGCCCGAACACGACACTATAGGGCTTAACCGCGCGTGCTTGCAGACCGAGATAGGCACGGCGGCCAAACGTGCCCGTCTTGCCGCCCGTGGCCTCCGCCGCCGTCGCGTGGCGCTGCTACCCGTGGCCTCGCTGCGTCGTCGTCCGTGGCCCCACTCACCGCCTCGCGTGGCCGCCGCCTCGCTTCGCCTCCGCCGCCCGTGGCCCTTTCGCCACCTTGCTCGCCGCCGCCACCCTTCGCCGCCGTCCGAACACGGCACGCCGTAGATTGTCGTGGCTCTGCTTTCGCCATCGCCAGCGGCCGTGCGTCGTCTTGCCATGACCGTCGCTGCCCCTCGTCGTCATAGCGCCATGGCTACCGTGGCCTTGCTCGCCGCCGTGCAGGAAGGGGAGAGGAAGATGAGGAGACGGTGAGGGGAGAGGTCGGACGAGGCGAGACGAGAGGTGGGTGGCGGCGGCTGGAAGGGATGGTGTGAGAATGGGGAAGGGATTTAGGGTTTAGAGAGTATATATACTAGGGTGTGTATACTGGGCTGATGTTGGGCCATCGGGCCTAGTCGTGCCTCGAGTATAATCGTGCCGTGCCGGCCCACCGTGCTTGGGTGTCGGCCGAGCACGCACTAGGCTTACCGTCTTGCGTCGCCAAGCACGCACTATTGCTATCGTGCCGTGCCGGCCCACCGTGCTTGGGTGTCGGCCCAGGCACGGCACTAGGCACCGTGCCGTGCCGGCACTGGCACTATTGCTATCGTGCCGTGCCTTGCCTCGGCACTGCGGGCCGTGCCGTGCCTAGTGCCGGCCTATTTAGCCTGGCCCACTTGGCCATCTATAGGAAGGAGAGTGCATCATCAGGCTCTAATTACAAGAGATGAGGATGGTTCATGGCGGAGATGCACGCTTGATATCTGTGAATTTATTATATATTGTAACTGGTACTGAGTGGTCATACATAATGAGTTGGCAAACGGGTTACTTAACATACACGTTCAAAGTTGCTACATGAATATTGGATTATATCATGCTTTCCAACCTATACACATTTATGGTTTATGCATGAATATTGGATCATATCATGCATGCGTTCTAGCCTAGAAAAGTCTGGTGCTCCTATGGGCGTTCATTCTGCTCTATGTTGTGTTTATGTGGTGAACAATACATGCATTATGTACCTTGCTAAAGAGATGCTGCACGATCTTGCTTGATTGTTTTCTTTTTGCCATGACAAGGATCTTGCCAGACCGTTGCACGAGCAATACATGCAGTATGTACCGCGCTAAAGAGATGTCGCATGATTTTGCTTCATTGTTTTTTTCGATGACCAGGATCTTGCTTGCAAAAGCACACTATCTATGTTGGAATTTATAGATCTAGCCCATTTACTATTTAATAAATTCTAGAATAAATTTTAAAGGTCCACTCATGAGTGTAGAAGAGGTGGGAGTTTAGTCCTACATGGAAATAGAGGTGGGAGGAAACCAAGTTAAATAGCTTGCCTATTGACATTCCTTGAATAGAAACATGAGAGGGGGCTATAGTTGCACACACGTGTGTATTGGATGAATATCTGTGTTTCTATTTTTTCTATTTCCTACAATAATTAGACTTCATCTTGTGCAATAAGTATAAAACCGAATTGTGGGCAAATCAGTTTTCTTCCGTTTTCCATGAGGTTATCCCGAGCCCAGTCACCTATAAAATAAGGGGACGCCCTCCCTCTTAGACATCATGAGAAAATCCAATCTACTAGGTTTTGCGTGAGAGCTCTTCGTTCCTCGGTGCTGCACGACCTTAGGTTCCTCCATCTCTGACACGGGCGTGATGAAAGTGGCGGGAAGAGTAGTGTCTCCAATAAGTATGAAATTAAATCGTGGTCAAATCAGTTCCCTTCCTTTTTTTCCCTAAGATTATCCCGAGCCCGCTCGCCTATAAAATAAGGGGGGGGCACCCTCCCCCGTAGACATCATGAGAAAATCCAATCTACTAGGGTTTTGCAAGAGAGTTCTCCGTTCCTCGGTGCTGCATGATCTCATGCTCCTCCATCCCTGACACCGACATGACGAAAGCGGTAGGGAGAGTAGGTTCTCCAAAACATTGCTCCATTGAAGAACCTGCACGGGTTAGGGCGAATTAGGTTTTTGGGCAGCAATCACATGACTACTCGCCGAGTTGACTGTTTTGTGGCTTCACCTCTCTAGTGTAAGTCGTTTCGCTATTTTTAAGGGGCTTCTTGGGCGAAGCCATTTAAAAACAACTCGTTTGGCAGGGCTTCACCAAAAGTCGACGGAGAAGTCCCTGGAGAAGCCGTGCCAAACGGGGCCTTAGTAGTAGTTCAACAAAGAGCTGAAGCTAGGGTGATGAATAGGACGTACGTGGCTCTTATCCTCTTAACTATCTCTTACTTATATCATCTCGTCTTAAATTAATACAAGCACATATCTCGGCTTTACTATTGGACATTAGGGATCGGGGAGTCGTTGGTTTGGCCCCAGCTGCTTGTCGAGCCAAAGCTATGAGGCGTGCTGCTGCTGCAGGGCTCATGTCACATGCATGAGACAACAGTACCGATATAATAAAATAGCAACCTAAGATACGCAGGGCTCATGTCACATGCATGGGACAGCAGTACCGATATAATAAAATGGCAACCCAAAGATACGCAACTCTCCTGCATATTCGACAAAAAAAGGGAGATTGCAGTTTCACATTTATCTGGAGTCAGGATAAACTGAAAAGCGACCGTTTTTAAAACATAACTGAACATTCCAAACTTAATTGTTCTCTTGTCATGAGACAATAATCATGAATAGCCACCTGAATAAGGCATAATTACACGTGCTGAACTGATGCCGGTTGACCGAAGCAATCTTCCTCCGCTAGGGTTGGATGATTCTATGGATAGCAGCTGCCCAAACCCTAGCCCCTGTCGACCAAAAAAAAAATCCACGTGAGCCTCCAGCAAAATGAAATAGTTTCTTCCATAATTACATCAACCATTCTAATGAAATAATTAAGTAAAACCAGAGTGACAATACTAACCGGCAACTCTGAGTTCTTGTATTGCCTCAGTGCTTGTTGCAATCCTTCCTCCATCAACTGAAAAAAAAAAAAAAAAAAGAATCAGACAAAAATGGCATACGAGTACGAGCAATGCTATTGAGGCAAATTCTCTGCTAAGGCTACAGGATCCTATCATTTAAAAACATGAACCAAATTTCTTCTCTTTGCTTTCTTCCTGACAGTTTTGCATCTGGCAACATCTTGGTTTGTCACAGGGCATTTTGGTTTTGGTATGAAAAAGATGAAACTATAGCGAAACGTCATGTTTTAGTTCAAGTGGGATTAGGAAGTGCAATGAGCTGTCGACAAAAATATACATGAAAAAACAATCAAGCCGATCGAAGTATATATCTATATGATTTTCTACAATTATTTATATGGGATACTTGACATGGAAACTCCAAAATTTTGGCACTATAAATAGGCACACATACTAGGCATTCCGGCAGTCTCTCAACCATTTCTTCTATGAATTGTCAGAGATAACCCACAGCTGCTCACGAATAATTCTGTTGATAAGATATTGTTAGTCATCACGGAAGATGATAGTAATTTACTCACTTTCTTGAATCATGAGAAAATCTTTAATTGCCGTACAAAAAAATTGAATCCATAATCCATAGACAATAAACTAAATTTGATAGTCTTTACTTGAGAAATTAAATATTATGCAAATACTGCTCCAGTAAGTACGAATTAAAGTCACCTCCTTTGCTTCAATGGAGTCCATCTTCTCACCTTGCAGAAACAACAGACGAATTTACACTAAGATAATTGGAAAAGTGAAAGAGTGAAGCAGATCAAGTTCAATATAAGCTCACCAGGCCAAGAACCATGTTTTTAATTTTACCCATGTCTGACCCAATGTTTTTGATCTTTAACTTTGCACCGGTAGCCTGAATGAAGAAAAGAAGATATATGAGATTATTCATGGTACAATAAAGATTGCATGGTCCTGGCACAGGGGCAGCCCCGGTACATGAGCTCCCACTTGTGCGGGGTCCAGAACAAGGTCGGACCCACAATCAATCAAATATGGGAAAGTAAACTATTAATATTTCAGTTTACTGTAATATTTTCAGAATAGTTCACTTTAAGTAACTCATGAAAAATAACTTCACATCGGTGCATAGGTTTCCAAGTCAACTATTACAGTTTCCAATGAATGTACAATCTTTTGGGTTCCATTTCAAGTGAAGTTACAAAAGTTCAAGAATACCTGATCTTTTATCTGCGTTGAAATTTCCTTCTGGTGCTCCAATTTATCATCCACGTGCTGATGCGTTAGGTGTTTTTTTGCAGCCTGTGCAAGTTGGTATTAAATACTTTAAGATTGTTGAGAGAGTAAGAGATACTTCTTGCAAAAATAGGTATACTTTCAAACTAGGCAGTTACATCCCACTTTGAGATCCAAGTTGGCGATGCATGGGATTTAAAAATGTGCAAATACAAAAGTGTAACTGAATAGCCTATCACCATAGGTTGATGCAAATGAGTAATCATACAACTGTTTTTAATAAACAATATGAGATCACTGCTTGTTTATAAATGAGGACTACAAAGCTCCAAACCAAGGTCAAAAAATATTGCAAATTTTCTTTGTTGAGATAGTACTTTATTTAAATATTAGTTTAGCATCCAACTAATTTATTATAAACAGTTATGTAGTTGAATGTTAAGGCACTTAAATATGAGCACAAAGAGTATCATTATCTATGCTAGAGAAATCTCTCATCCATTTGACAATAATAATGAGTACAAGTCGTGCCACCATTACCTAGAAGCTTATACAAATAATCTTCACTCGTTCTGAAGTATAAAGGAAAAATCAGATAATGACTTTACTAGGAAAGGGATGATGGTAATACTTACAGCAAGAGAGCTCTGCACTTGCTCCAGATGCTCAGTCATGTTTGCAACAGCATTTGCCATATTGCGCTTGGTGACATACATTGGGCTAGAGAAGAAGATTCCCTGAAAGTATGCAAGGTACCGGAGAAATTACAGTTAATCAAACAAGAATTGCTAACTCCAAAGGGCAAGCAATGAGAACAGAATAAGCTCATGGAACAAATGTCCTAAAAAGATCTATATCATTTTTTTATGTGTGTAACTAGGTATATGACCATAACATCATCTATCTAGATTTTGGGATTGTAACACTTCATATAGTTTGACGAAGAAGGTACGTAGGAGGTAGGACCTCAGAATCAGATCACAATGGCAAAAAAACATGTACCATGCTGTGACAGATAAATACTGTCACGCTTGGAAGGGGCAAAACCTATTTTTAGTTTTTCTTATTCTAAAGAAAAGTAGAGGTAATGGTTATCTGAAATCATGGAAGTTCAGGAGATACATATTTTACTTAAATGCACTGGAAATATCGTTCATGAATGAGGAAAAATATAAATTAAGACTTACTTTCCACCACATGTAACAATAGCTAGCTGACTCCTGACTGAACCGACAGCTGCAACAGGTACTATCAAAGATGATCCAGCTGCAAAGAGATAAAATTAAGGAGAGTTGTAATCATGCTGACACAACATACAGAATAAACAAAAAAGATATGCCAAATTTTACCCCCATAAAGATCTGAAAGAGGATAATATTGTAATCTAAACGAATAAAAGAGGATCTATAAGATTATTCACGATACACTAAGATAGCATGGTCTATACGTGTACTAGATAATTTGTATTAGCAGCCAAGTTTGTAATCAAACAAATTTGGGAAAATAAACCATTAACATTTTTCAGTTTAACGTATGTAGTTCACTAAAAGTAACTCATGAAAAATAACTTCACATCAGTATATAGGTTTCTAAGTCTACTCTTTGCACTTTCCATGAATGTATAATGAGGGCAGCGCCAGGCGTCGGACGTCCGACGCCCGGCGCGCCGTCCGGACCAGCCCCGATCGTAGGATCGATGGAACCGCGCCAATCTGACGATTCCCGCAGCGACTAGCAAGCGCACAAGCCAGCGACTAGCAAAGCTCTGTACATTTGATCAATTTCTCAATTAAATTTCTGATTTTTGTATAAAATTCAAACAGTGTTCAAAATGCGTGGAATAAATTTCATAATTCTTATAAAATCGAGAGCAACCCATTTTAAATACTTTTTGAATTTTTTCACTTTTTTGATTTTTTGATGTGAACTAGGAGAAGGCCCTTATGAAACTTACATCTATACTAGCGAAACTTAGCCGTATTCTAATGAAACTTGGCCGTGTTATGATGAAACCTGATGAAACTTCGATGTAACCTGTTGAAACTTGATGAAACTTGTATTGACCTGATGAAACTTCAAGAAACTTGAAAAAACTTGGATGAACCTGATGAAACTTGACAGTTCGGCAAAGTTTTACGAGTATGAAACCCAAGTTTTACTAGGCGAAACCCAAGTTTCAGTAGGCGAGCCCTAAGTTTCATCAGATAAGTTTGAAAGGTTATATGGCAAAATATATATCTTGCTTTGTTCGTAAAAATATGAGGAACACGTTGGCTGGCGCAAACGGTTTTTGGATTGGAGCACCCAGTCAAAAATTATGGACGCCGAAAAAATAAAATACCCGTGAGCCCCACTTGCATGTGCATGTAGCAATCCCATCTCTCCCTCACGCCCCTCACGCCCATGAGCAGACATGTGTGATCCGAGTCCGTCGGACTCCCAGCTCCTGGCGTTTCCCTACAAATATATAGGGAAGAAACCAGGTTGGAGTTTTCAAAAAAAGAAACCAGGTTGGATACGTACAAACATATACAAGGATGAAACTAGGTCGAATACGAATGAATATACACAGATACTAATATAGAGTGAGATCATATATTATAGTATCAATATGCTTTTCTCAAGTTAGATTCGGATACGAATAATAACGATATGTGGCCATCGTATGTTATCAAAATATTAAATATTCTGATTTAGAGGGATTTAGATATCAAAATATAATACTTATAATATCCTCTTATGTTCATCTTTATCTTTAGTTTGAATTGTTAAAGGTGTCGAGACGAGAAGACACGAGCGACCAAAAACCGCACGCGCGCGTATAGAGGAATCCTCAAGCTGTATAACTTGTCAAGGAACTCACCTCCTAACTAGCTTAGTCCACGTCAGAACTTTGAATCCATTGGGACTTCCACCAATTAGTCTACCATCAATCTAACAGCTAAATTTTCGTCTTAGAATATGAAAAGAAGCTTCAACGCAAAATCAACTCTCATGAACCCCGTCTGTTGGTTTTACAGAAAACTCTAGACTCACTACACTCGTAGTACAATCTTTGCACTAAGCACATTTTAGCAGTGCTCCACGCAATTGTCGGCAACAGCCGCCGATGTGATATTACATACCGTTAGAGTTACATTCGGTGCCACTATGCCAGATCAAGAGCTGAGACAATTTCAGAGCACGAAGCTGCACCGACTGCGAGCAGTTTCCTCCCAAGTGCTGGGCTCCGAAGTTGTGACTCTAGTCGGACTCGTTGCCAGAATCCACGTCAACTGGAGCTTCACCACGATAGACGGCAGATTCTTTTTCATAACGTTTCTTGTCCACCTGGGCCTGCTGGATGTAAGGCTGCTTCTCCTCGCCTGCTCACAAGAGTCACGACACGGAACGTGGAAACAATAAGCACACAAAGTTATGTTTTGCTGTAAACATGACAAAAACATTGCAGAATACGCCGATGAAGCAATGCTGGCATTGTTACTCAGATATACATCAGAGAATGATTAGAATATTACTTGACATCTTTTGCCACATCTCCCCAAGCTTTTTTGCAATCTCAGTCGTAGCTAAATCCGGGTTGCTGTTCTTCATGTTCTGCATCATGAAAATAAGCATTAAATCTCTGTTCAAGATCAGCTGGCTACTCCTACCTTCTATGCATAGTAAGTTTCTAGTTCTGTAAGGTTTCTGCTCTACGTCAGTGTCACAAATATCTTATAACCAAATAACATACATATTATAACACGGCAAAAAAGAACATTCGAACAAATAGACTTGATTCCATCCTAATATGCTGCTCAATTGTTTCTTCAAAACAGCTCTAGCTCAATTGCATCATCCTTGCTAAAGTTATGTGCTCCCTGATATGCTGGGAATTATTTAGCCAAAGGAACTTACTCCTCGCTCAGCCATTGAGAAATACATGAATGGTGTCATTGCCCTTTTGGGAGCGTTAGGATCTTTTTTCTTCTTTGCCTTTTTCTTCTCTGAACCTTCATCATCCCTGGCCTTAGGCTTCCTTTTCTGAACTGGCTTTGAACTGCTTGCTTCCTTCTTGGATGATTTCTGATAAGAAAAAATAATTGTGCATTAATACAATGCCTTCATGCTTTGCCACAGGCCTACAGCAACAATGAATTTAAGTACCTCTTTTTCTCCGCCGCTATCACTAGCATCAGATTCCTCATCACCAGTCATCAGTAGGAGATCCACTGTCATCCTTATCCGCAACAAAATCTTCGTCCTAACATAAAGATAAATAATAAGCATACAGAAGGGCTCAGTGACAAGATTAAGTCAGGATCAACTAACAGGACAACAACAACAGGGCAACATACCTCTTCATCACTTTCCTCATCCCCAGCTTGATTTTTAATACGCTCTAGATGTGGGTCAACAGCATCATCATCAGTGTCCCGTAGAACATCTGTAACTACACCACCTGTGCCTTGACCATCTTCTCTAAGGTTCATTATTTTCATGTTCTTTCCACTGAGAAACAATGTCGGAAACAAGGAAAGGCACACATAAGTTTTTGTATAACAAGAAAGATGGTAATGAAGCCAATAAAGAAAACCATACTTGATGAAGTTGAAGAGGTTGTGGTATTCATTCCTTTGAATATTTCTGAAGAGATGCTCTTGGTCATTTTTCAGTTTGACAAGGAGATCAAAATAGTGAGATGACATACTGGCACCCCCAGCGCCATGACGTTCAAATTCAACATACTCAATCTGCATTAAGTATGAACACCAGTTACTATGATTTGAGTATTGGACACATAGCAACGCATGAAAGCATGACTATTAGTTTCTACCCCATATATAAAATGATACCTCCTCATGCAGAATGAGTGTAGGCGGCTTTGGCAGGAAGAAGAAACCCTTTTCAAGTGGATACAACAGTCCGTCTTCAGCTTTGAGTGAAGATTTAACTGCATATCCATCTTGGCAACTTCTGAAAGTACCTGGCCTTGTGACTTTAGCACCAGATAGACCACGAAGGACTTTGGTAAATACCTCATGTATTAGACCCTATGGATCAATTGAAAACCCAGGGCAAGAAAAGAATGAATTTAACACTCAAACTGTAGTTACCAGTAAGTATCAAGTGCATACTTGTCCAAAATAAAACTATAACTGAACATGGCATACTATAGATAATCAAGCCTTAATTGAGACCAATTGGCATGAGAAAAATAAGTTATTGTAGATAGTCCAACTTTAACAGATGAAAAATGGGCTAAATGATAATTCAAGGCTGTCCAAAACTTCAGCACTACATCATCATACTTGCAAATGTCAGCACACATTTTATATTAAAAAAAAAGAATAAAGAGGGTGGAAAGTGATGGAGCCTGAATTGACCAAGAAGAGGAAACATTTATCAAGTAAGTTACCACCAAAAAGAATGCAATGGTTTATAAAATTAACAGACTTAATATATTTACTTAGGACCATAGAAATGCAGAGCATCAATGTCATCAACCACTGATCTGACCAAAAACCTTCTGCATCGAATATCTTTGTACAATTATAGCACCACATACTCCACCAATAATGAAACCAATTCCACCCCACATTTAAAATAATACTCCCTCCATATTTTAATGTATGTCGCGGTTTACTTTTTTTCTACAACTTCGATCATTCGTCTTATTCAAAAAAAATTATAAATTATCATTTATTTTATTATGATTTGGTTTATCATTAAAGAGAGTTTGCGCATGACTTGTATTTTTCTATATTTACATAATTTTTTTGAATAAGACAAATGATCGAAGTTGTGGAAAAAAAGTCAACTGAGACATATTAAAATACGGAGGGAGTACTACATCAGTTTCCAAATATTTCACACCGTTGACTTTTGGACATCATGTTTGACTATTCACCTTACTTAAAAAAACTATCTATGTATCATTTATTTTGTTGTGACTTGCTTTATCATTAATGGTACTCTTAAGCATAACTTATATTTTCGTATATTTGCGCATTTTTTTTAAATAAGATGGATCGTCTAACATCTTGTCCAAAAGTAAACTGTATCAATATTAAGAAACAGAGAGAGTATGGTTTAGCCTTCTGCAAGGAGAGGCAGCACCACAGCACATTACCAATCACTACCAAAAGTGCCTCTCATACTTCCCAATGGCTTGAAAAATTCATCAATATCGGGACATAAATTCCATGATTGAGCATGAAAAAACGTTCGGAATAGCTACGCTCTCCAGTCCCTCAATAGACAGCCATTTTGATTAAGCCCTAATAAACTAAGTGAATACTGAAAACTGAGAAGGTAAACTTAAGAAGATGTGAGCATAGTTCGTCCCAAAATGATGTACGGAGTAGCACCGTTCTTTCAAATACATAAGGTTGTTCCTATAACAGCATTTTTTTGGATAGGATAAAATATCAAAAGAGCAATTAAATGCTTGCTCAGCCTATCTAAATACCAGCTTCAAATCCAAAATAAGTTTAACAAATGCATAATGCAATTATCCTAATTGAAATAGCTCAGAGGTGACTACAGTACAATATCTCTTGGAGTTCTCTGTACTTAGAAACCTGTTTCGACATGAGCAGTTTATGATTTTATCTTATAAGCTAGATTTCGGATTTTAACAAGAATGAGTCAAGTCAACAAGTAAACAGTATTCTATTAAAGTGACAGATAACTCACCTTGTAAGATTCCTCAAGCCTTTCCTTGTATTTTTCAGCCAGAACCTCTTTACTCAAAGCCAGTTCTCTTTCAACTACTGCCTCTGTCTCAAACTGTTAAGAGATTAGGGAACAACTTAGTCTATTCAAAATAAAAACAACTAAATATCATGAAAAGTTTTGCGGTACAATACCTGAATAACAATGTGAGGATACAATGTTTGTCCTTTACGGATTGGTGGATCAAGAGTGATAACAACAAATGTATGAGGATTGTTTGACTGCAAAGCTCAACCATGCAATGAGTTAGTTACATGTCAAAGTGTAATATTATACACAACAAGGAAGCACAGGATACAAGAATAACAGAACCTTTGGCAAAAGAAAGACCCGAACGATGCTGCTGTATTGGATTTTAAAATCATTAGCTTGTCCTTGGAGTCGTAGAAATGACTGATGAAGCTCAACACTATAACGTCCTCTGCATTGTCAAAAAAAAAACATTAGCTTTTTATTGAAATACGAGTATATCATCCTTAACAAGTCATCTTGTGTTTCTCATAAGATGAATGGTTCATGTTTTCCACCTTGGTGTAAGAATTGCAATTCCTTCAAGGTGACAACTGGTTCTTCAGAAGAACCAACATCAGCAAATTTCAATATAGTCTCCCATAAAATCTACAAAAGAAAAAGATTTTAAGTGGTTAATATATATTTACTTCAATGTGCTTCGTTTACACAGTGCTGATTGAGTGAACTTACATGAGCAGGAGGGCGAGCCTCATCCCCAACAAATTGAGTATTCGAAGTAGGCACATGAAAACTTACATCCATGAGGGAATCTTTCTACAATCACAAAGGATTATGATTTTAGCTCAATATTTGACGACATATACAGGATGAGCAAGTAAATAACAGTTGTAAACAAGCAATATAGTATTGGATGACCATAGAAAATGTGAGTGGATCACTGGATCCACTACAACTACAAACCTCATTGGCCCCAGTAGTATCATCAACATGAAACTCTAAGAGAACATCTGTTTTCCCTTGCATCTGGGTTTGTGCAACATCTGGTAGAGACACTTCAAAAGCTTGCTTTGAACCAACCATAAAGGTAAGCATATTTCCTAAAGAGGAAAGGTGACAGAAATTAAAATCAAACCGAATATATGTTAAAAATAAATTAAAAGGTCACCCAAATTACCATCTATATCTATCCCTCCCCAATTGTGGCCACTAACAGAAAGCTGCTTTTCATCTGGTGTGACACCCATATTCTTTTGTATGAAGTTGGTCAGGTTGCTTACATCCTACAGAAAAAAAAAAAAAAGACAGGATCAAATTTTTTGTCATGCAACAATGAGACATATTAACCTCACCATTCATCTTTACTGACAAGTGACAAGTAAAAGCATACTCTCAGAAATGACAAACAATGTTTCAAGACAATCTAATCTATGGAAAAACTGATAATTGAAATATAAATTTGATTTTTTCCATCTGTGAGTAACACAGTGCTAATTAAAGTATTATACTTTGCATGCAGATAATGCACAGCATTCCTTAACAATTTCCGCAAGTTCTTATGACTACATGATATATTGAATGTACGAAAGATAGCATATTCTGCAAGGCTCATGTAAGACAAGCATACCAAGTGGTACACAAGAATAGAGTAGAAAATTTATCTTTACCTTAATTTAACCAAGGATTATTTGCTTTAGTAGATAAAGCTAGATCAGCTCAGGTTTTACAATCAACACATGATGAAAATATACCAAAATAAGATAGCACATGTAGCAAGACTAAAATTATTCAAGGTCTAAGCAAAATTAATTTCACTGCGAAGTGGCTTGGGAAAACCAAGCATTCTCCATGTGAATACATTATAATCACACACCATAATAAGGAAAATCTGGTCAGTAACGTGGATCAACAAAACATCCTAGAAAATTAAACAAACTAGTGCTACTTTTTAACTGTGTAAGTTTTGCATCAGCAATATATGCTAATTTTACCCGAAGATTGTATCCAGATTCAAGATAGTTCTAATTTAGCAACATCCTCTTCATTTCAAATATCAAAATTATATACAAGCCACATGTAATATTGAAAGTGAGAAAGGAAACCTGTTCGCGGAAGCCAATAAACCTGTAGAACAGGCCATCCTTAATCCTGACTCCAAGCTGATATGCTCTGGGGACTTTCATCCATGTAACAGAGGTTACATCAGCTTTGTCAATCTCAATGGCCTTTCCTCCACCTTGTCTCTTCCATGCAAGTCCACCAGAATGCACTTTAAACTGACCAGGGTTCTACATAGGTGCAAGAGTCATAACAGTATGTTAATATTCTAAACATTCACAAAAGGAAATAATTTGTATGCCATTCAAGAGTAATAGATCTTGAAGGGAAGGAAGGCATAGCATGTAGTTTCAAGGTTCATAACTACGAATACTACAAATAAAAAAAGGTGGTCAGATAAGATTATTACCGGATCATCTTCCAATGCATGAGTGGTGCAAGTGTCAAAAGTATTAATGGATCTAGGTCAGGGCAAGCATTGGCAACATGGCAAATGTTGATTGAGCGTCAGCAGAAACCAAATAATTTGGCAAGCACAGAATCTAGCACCGCTTGTGTGCTTTCTTTTGGCGTACAGGGGAGGGGAGCGCTACAAAGACATCCTACAGTAGCGTATCCTACTTGTAAGCTTCAAAGGAGCACAACAGATTTGCAATCCATTTCCACAAATTGGCGATACCCAGGCCACAACCGCGAAATCGAACAAACCAGCAGAGAAAATACCCCCAACCAAGCCCCCGATTCAACCAAATGGGGCAGAAAAACAAAAGCGAGGGAAATTTGGCCTAAAATGCGGCGCAAACCCTAAAACCCGACGAGTACACAGCCGCAGCTAAGCGTCGGGGACAAAATCGAGCAAACAAGTGCAATCAATATCTAGTCAGAAAGTCGCCAGCGACAACGCCATCTCGGCGTATCCTTTTTTTTTTTTTTTTGGACGAAACCCTAAACCAAGCAAGCGGCGGTGGCGGCGGAGCTTACCGTGCCGCCGCGTCCTCCGAGGAGGATGTTGTTGAAGTGGTGGCCGTCCGTCATCTCCGCCGACGCGGCGCCTGCGGCCGCCTCTTGCTATCTCGCGCGCGACGCGGGAAGCATATATCCCCTGCAGTTCTGTGCAGCACTGCAGAGGGCAGTTCTCTCACTGCATGTGGATCCCATGTGCTGCAGTGCTGCAGGGGATATGCTTCCGCGGCGCGTCCCCTCGAGCTCTGCTTCTCCGGCGACGCCAAGTCGAGAGGAGCCTCTGACGTACTGCAGAGGTGCAGTCGGCTTCTCCGTGTCCGTCGGATTTTGATCGATCGGCTTTTCTTTGCCACTTGCACAAAAATCAAAGCGTTTTTCTCTCTCCTCTCTGCTCTCACGGGAAAGTCAGGGGATCTCGATCCGTTGGGGGAGCTGTTTCCAGGCGGTGGCGAAATTGCTTGCCATCTTGCCGACCATGCGGGTCCCACCGGTCAGAGACCTGTCCCTGCTAGTTGCCACCGCAAAATGGAACTGGGACCCGCTTGTCAGGCGTGCTCTTTTTTTTTTTTTCCTTCACGTCCCTTCTCTTCCCCACTTCTCCATTCCCCTCGCGGCTTGCGCATCCCCTCCCTTTCTCTCTCTGCTCGTGGTGCACGGCCATGGCGGACTACCACTTCGTGTACAAGGACGTGGAGGGGGCGAGCACGCAGTGGGACGACATCCAGCGCCGCCTCGGGAACCTGCCCCCGAAGCCGGAGCCCTTCAAGCCGCCGCCCTTCGCCCCCAAGGTCGACGCCGACGAGCAGCCCAAGTCCAAGGAATGGCTCGATGCGCGCGAGCCCGAAGAGCTCGAGGAACTCGAGGACGACCTGGACGACGACCGCTTCCTCGAGCAGTACAGGTATCCCCTCCCCTCGGAGTCGATCCAGTCTGCGGTCTGATTGCTGATCCGTGATGCTGTC
The DNA here is from genome assembly GCA_036346415.1 of Raddia guianensis. NCBI lineage: Eukaryota > Viridiplantae > Streptophyta > Magnoliopsida > Poales > Poaceae > Raddia > Raddia guianensis. The sequence goes on from CM070534.1 coordinate 37,266,766, forward strand.
TTTTTTCCGTCTGTTATTGGGTGCATCTTAGGAAGCTAAAGTGCCTGCAGTGCTTGATTTGATCTGAATAACGTGGTCAAATGGTATAATTCGTGTGCTTCTGATAGTAGTATGATACCTTTCCATCGTTGATCGGGATGCGGTGCGGTACTACCGGGCTTCAGATTGTTCAATGCGTTTTCGCGATTTATTTGGTACAGATAGGAATCTATTCTTGCGATTTGATGTAATCTGATGCTTGCAGGAAGATGAGGCTTGCAGAACTCAGGGAGGCTGCAAAATCCGCGCGATTTGGCAGTATAGTGCCCATCACCGGCTCGGACTTCGTGCGTGAGGTGTCTCAGGCGCCATCAGATATCTGGGTTGTTGTCTTCCTCTACAAAGACGGGTAGCTTTTTCTTCATTCAGTTTACTGCAGCCCTTGACATGCTTGCTATGTCGGATTATGCAATAGGACTTAATGGTTTATTCTGTATGATTCCACCAAACTGAAATTGGAGCAGATTCTGACTGTACTTTATGGAGTTGTGTTGGTTTTCTATTGCAAGTTGCCTAAAAAATCTAGGGCAAGTATGAAATATGGCTATGGTTGGCTGTACTCTGTAGTATATGAATTCTGGTATTCTTGTGATGTGCCTGATAGCCAGAGATTTTATTGTGGTAAAAATAGGTTCCAGCAGTGCCTGACCTTCAATCATATGATTTATGAGCATGCTTTCACGAACCTTATATCAATTTGAAAGCTTAGAAATATTCTACTATGTGTTTCTTTTCGTTTTTTTACTTGACTTACTGGACATTGTTATGTTTATTTTATCCACTTTAAGTTGTGATGTAATTAGTATGAACTCGGTGCGGTTCTCTTTCCTGGAAACCTTGATTGGAAGATGTAGGATTGTGGTTAATTAGCCAAGTATCATGTACCATAATCTTTCATTATGGAGGATCTTCCATGAATTTGTTGGACTTCTTTTCTGTATGCTGTTTTACTGTTTTACAGAGGGCTTACATCTGAACTATATAGAAAAGATATCTGAATTCATTAGAATGTAATGAACTCCATATGATCTGATGCACGATGTTATATAGTAAATTGTGGTGCTTATCGAATTCTATAAAATCTGATGGCAGGATAGCGGAATGTGGATTGCTTCAGAATTGTTTGGAGGAATTGGCTACGAGATACCCGGCAACAAAATTTGTTAAAATTATCTCCACAGACTGCATTCCCAACTACCCATATAGAAATGTTCCTACAATACTGGTGTATAATAACAGTGCTGTCGAAGGAACTTATGTTGGTTTGCAGAAGTTTGGTGGAAAGAGATGCACACCTGAATGTAAGTTACTACACAGCAAAACTACTAGCCAGTATCCGTTTTTTTTCCATTAGTTGATTTATTCCAGTTGCTCAAATTCTATGTGCTGTTGGTTGGACTTTTTTGTTTAGTGCACACCTGTAAATTTGTTAATGATATATGCCTATTTAGCACCACAATCAGCTTCCTTTTGGATATACCACCTTAACTTCCTTAACTTTAGCAAAATATTTGACCTTCAGATGACATTTTTAATTCAAAAGTAAACAATTCGTTATGGCATGCCTACAATGCATATACCTCCAGATCAATTCTGATATATGTTTATGTCGTTTCATGTGTCAAATAGTTATATGGTGTTTGTCTAAAATAGCACCATGCTGGTCCACGGCTGTACATTAGTCTTAGCATATCATTACTCTTTTTCTGTAAGAAGAAAGTAGTGAATCTTTCACATTTAACTGACACTGAATTTATGGAAGCTTTCCTTTACCTCAACACCGCCAGAATTGTTTAAGTGCTATACATGGGTTCCATCTACTTACGCTAAGCCACTGTTATGTTCCTTTCAGCTGTTGCATTAGCCCTTTGCCATTCAGACCCAGTACTGAATGATGGGCATGGTCGCAGCGATTCATCCCGGGACAATGTCATGGAAGGTGTTCGCAGGAAGTTCATAGAGAAGGTTGTGGCCCAGCATGAAGAGCGGGAAGAAGAGGATAGTGACTAAGCTTATACTGTTTGTGTTAGTTTGCCTCAGCTGGCAGGTCCCATTTTGTTCCGATGAGTACTGATCTTATATGCTTGTGTGTGTGAAATTTGTCACAGTTTTTTTTTTATCTGGGTGTGCGTGCAAAGTTTTTCACGGTTTACTGATCTTATTGCCTTGTTTTGTGGTTAAGAGATCAGTGAATTATGCTCTATGGGTTGGTAAAATCTTGGTATTAGTAACCTTTCATCTGTGACACTTGAGAGATCAGAGATTACTATTGCAATTGTAAGGTTGCATGAGAAAAGGTCCACCCAAATCTGTGAATCAACAGCACTTCAGTATGCAGACAACATTTCTCAACAGACAACATCATGTCTAAAATCACCTTCATGTAATTTGGCAGGTCTCAAGGTCTGTGGCCGAGAGGTAAATGATTAGATGAGCTAAAACATCACAAGTAGAAAGATGATGTCCATTAATTTGATATTTTGATGAAGTTACCTTCCCTTTCTTATGTGAGGAACTTTATGGAACTATGTTAGATTAGATCTACACACACGACAATGCTTAGTATAGATCCAATTCCACAGAAACCGCCGAGTATAATGCTCCACCCTAGTGGAACCTGCGTAGAGAATGAACATTACTACACCTATAGCGCTTGCGAAATAGTCTTGAAACAGAAAATGGACTAGCACAGGTGACTGCTGACTGGCTAAGGTTTACCCTGTTTTATACCTTTGGCCAATTGGACCAGTTCCTGAACGATGGGCTGATCATGCCTGGAGTTGGAGCGATTCATCCCGGAACAAAATGTCATAGAAGATGTTATGAATAATGGGAAGAAGATGTTAGTGACTAAGCCTTACTCTGTTTAGTTTGCATCAGCTAGCTTAACATTTTGGGTTGTATAGTGGAGTTTGTCACATTTATGTTTTCTGGCTGTATAATTGTATTGGTGAAATTGGTCCTGACTCCTCTTCTTTTTTCTGAGTGTGTGAGTGGAGTTTGTTTCAGTTTACTGATCTTCTTTGGTTATATCGTTAATGTGGGCTGAAAGTACGAGTCGTCGTTTATGAGAGCAGTAAAAACATGGTGTTAGAAAACCTGTGGCACAACTTGGCAGAGACAGCTCGAGGAAGCTGGTTCATTGAACCTTGGACTGTTTACCCCTGCCCCCTACGTGTGCATCTGTGTGATTATTTCGCATTGCCCCCAAATTGGATATTAATGCACGCTGTGTAAACCTGGTATTGGTGCGAAAACCAGATTGGAACCGATCCAGACTACTCCCTCCATTTTTTTATGTTTGACGTTGGGACCACACAGTTTGGCCTAGCTTTGGTTCAAAATCCTTGTCGGAAACGTCAATTATATGCAAACGGAGGTAGTACTATTTAAGTAGGCAGCATCCGACTCCACTCCAACCCAATCTTCTTTTACTTAATACCAGCCAAAACCAGTGCAGTGAAGAATTCCACTCAAGACCAAGCTAGACCTTACATTGAAACTGGCTCCAAATCAATTAAAAACCATTCTCTACGGTTCGGTTTCCATATCTAGCACGATTAGCTAGTCAGCTGTCGGACACGAGCTCTTGAAAACCACATACCAGATCTTCACACCATGCGGATAATGCATGCAATGCAACAATGCTTTTTATTTGCGAGGAAAAGGGAGCTTTATAAATTACTCAAAGATCTGATTACAACCCCGAGCAATTATATGCTTGAACACACACCGGAACAATGAAACGCCACACCGCCGAGTGTGTTTGTTCTCTTCGCCAGTTGTGCATGCTCATGTGCCACATAATTATGCTCCACTACAGGAAACGCGCGAAATCTCGACGGCCAGAAAAATTCTCGACGGCCTGATATAGGCCGTCGACTAACGACTTTAATATCGACGGCCAACGAAATGCCGTCGACGATCAATAACCTAATATCGACGGCCATAGAAAAGCCGTCGAGATAAGGTCCCTTAGGCCCAGCGCAGACGTTTTTCCGCTTTTGGCGGCGGAAGACTCTATCTCGACGGCTCACAATCACCGTCATGAATAGATTATGGGCGGCCCATCATAATGAATCAATCTCGACGGCTAGAATGTGGCCGTCGAGAAATAGTTAATCTTGAATCGGGTGGGTGGCCTATTGAATTTTTCATTTTGTAAATATTTTCATAATTTTCAGATTTGCTTATTTAGCAATTTAAATAAAAAGAACTTAAATAAAAATAAAATTTGATGCAGTCCCAAATTTTGGGAAAATATATAATGGTGCAAGGTGTTATTTTTTGCATACTAATTCTTGAAATAATTTGTATTTATAATTTAGGTTAGGTATAATATATGTATATATATTTAAAACTAACAAATTGTATTGTAATGTTTTTAAAATGCAATATTTTATTACATTTCAATTGAAATGATCTATATACAATGGTTTTCCGACACAATGGTGCATAATGGCCTGCTTAAGAATAATCTCGACGGTGTTAGGCCGTCGAGAAAGCACCCAAAGTCACGTCGTGCCTGCCCAGTTCATGTATCTCGACGGCCTGGTTTTAGCCGTCGGGAAATTGAAATAACGACGGCTGAGCCGTCGAGAAAGACTGTCTGTCTCGACCGTGCTATCTCGACGGCCAAATCTCGACGGCTGGCCGTCGAGATAATTCTGTCTCGACGGTTTTCCTCTCTTTATCGACGGCTCTAGCCGTCGAGAATTCCAGCGATTCGCGTGGTGCTCCCTCTTCGTGTGATTCACTTTCCACTCCTTGATTCGACTGTCTGCATCTAAAGAATCTGCAATAATGCTTGATTAAACATCACCATGAAACAAATAAAACATTAAAACAAAATATAAGTGAATTAGAAAATATTACAAAGGTATGTCATGAACATTATATGCAGTTCTGTCTTCTGTCATGAACAATGAAAAGTCAGAGACCTTAAGATATGATTTCTCTGTAGGAACGACGCATCTAAATCTTTGATTCAAAATATATATTAAAACAGGAATTTTTTATCCAACTATTTAAAAGAATGAGAGAAACATGGAAAAACATCTCTTTTTTTTTTTGAAAAGGCAAAGCTCCGCCTTTTGATCCCATCCCTTGTATGTAATGCTTATGCCTTTATATTCATTTTTGTAGTAGTGGGTGCAAACCTTCTCCACCACTGTGGTTCTAGCCAACCATAATTACTGACCGGGCAGGGCATTGAGAAGCGTTTCTTGCTTATTAACCGGCAGTATGTGAAAACTGAGCTGTGCCGCTGTGGTAGCGTGTGTTCTCTAGCAGTGGTACCATAATAGCCACATTTAATAGGTCCTACCGACCAAGTTACATTTTATCAGTGCTTTGTAGATTATCCCATTCCAATTTTTTATATATGCATTTGAAATGCATGCCATGATCATCTTTTCCTTATAAATAAGGATCAGAGAAGCTATGAGTTGATGGTTGAGAGATGGACGATTCCACCAATAATAATGGTGACACTTCATATACGTCGCCCGATGTTTAACTCTATAATTAGGTTTGCTCCGTTAGGCTTGGGAGGCACTGGAGAGTTATAATCATGCTTGACTACCCCGGCTGGACACACCACGTAGAAAAAGGAAGCGTCGTGAAAAAATTATGCGGTCATGCCTTCTGAGATTTGTAACAATGCTTTAAGGACATGTTACAGACCATTATTGGTTTTCCATCTCTGAATACGGAGACGTCTGAATCAACTGCTGAAGGGACAGGCGGAGCTGAAGGGAGCCCTGAACAGAGCCCCTCTCAATTACCAAGAGGCCCGTGCTAGGCCTAGGAGGTTTCAGGAATCTCTTTTCCAGTCTACAGTGGTTATTAGGTTAAGGCTTCAATGGGCACAATGGCTACGAAAGAACTTGTTTACTAGAATAACGTACTCACCACTGTGCTCACTCATGAGTAGAGAAAAAACATGGGCATGCTTGTTTGCGCTTTAGCCGAAAATATTTGTTGACACACGCATGGTTTTGCAGCAAACCTCAATGACGAACCATGATTTTGTACTATCGAAAAGTAAACTGATCGATAATACATCCTATAAGATTTTGAGGGTTGTCGATCCTAATCAAGGAAAAACATGTCAGATCCTTTAAAGTAGACCGAAAGCAAGAGAGGATTAGAGACCATGCTAATTGTTTAGCACTAGATAGATTTTTTGTATAGAGCGAGAATATCAATGGTCTCGAAAGTTTGAGATAGTGTAAATTTTAAAAAAGCACGGCCGGGAGAGAAAACCGTTCCCATGGTTTTCTAAGAAATACAGGAGCATAGTTTTTTTTTATGTGGGAAAAAACAAAGAAAAGGATAAAAAATATATATGGAAATACTGTCTATCGAGGAAAAAATACGATTAAACCGCTATGAAATAATCAGTTTAAATTTGCCGGTGCCAATGAAAAAACAATAATTTTGTCGGTTTTCACCAGACCAATGAAGTTTTACAGTCCCTAATCTTTCATATTAATTCTCACGAGACATGCTACAAAGATTGATAAATTATAGAAATTTTCACAATAATCAGAAACATCCATCATTAAATTACCCACTCAGTCATTATTTAATAAGATTTAAAGTAACCACATTAAATTACATTAAATTACCCATAATACCATTATTAGATTAATTAAAAATAAATCTATAAATTTGCATTTAAATTACTAAATCTGGCATTATAAAAGATCACTATTATAGGTCTTTAGATTTGGATTTAAATTACAAACATATATAGTTATGAAAGATGATTTAATTGAATTCACTCAATTTAAATCTAAAAATACTCACATTTAGTATTATAATAGCTAATCTATGTGACGCAATGGTTGCGAAAAAATCGAAAATGGTTTCGGCGGACGAACTTGTGCATTAATTGCACCCCGATACCCGCCTTTCCCAACGGTCATCTTGAGGCAACGAAATGGTGCGAAACAACCCCAAACATGAGTTTAGGACCTAAAGTAGTGGATTGGACGCAATGGTTGCGAAAAAATCGAAAATGGTTTCGGCGGACGAACTTGTACATTAATTGCACCCCGATACTCGCCTTTCCCAACGGTCATCTTGCGGCAACGAAATGGTGCGAAACCACCCAAACATGAGTTTAAGACCTAAAGTCGTGGATTGGACGCGTTCGTTGTGAAACAATCGAAAGTAGGTTCGGCGGACGAACTTGTGCATTAATTGCACCCCGATACCCGTCTTTCCCAACGGTCATCTTGCGGCAACGAAATGGTGCGAAACCATCCCAAACATGAGTTTAGGACCTAAAGTAGTGGATTGGACGCAATGGTTGCGAAAAAATCGAAAATGGTTTCGGCGGACGAACTTGTGCATTAATTGCACCCCGATACCCGTCTTTCCTAATGGTCATCTTGCGGCAACGAAATGGTGCGAAACCACCTCAAACATGAGTTTAGGACCTAAAGTAGTGGATTGGACGCGTTCGTTGCGAAAAATCAAAAAATGGTTTCGGCGGACGAACTTGTGCATTAATTGCACCCCGATACCCGTATTTCCCAACGGTCATCTTGCGGCAACGAAATGGTGCGAAACCACCCCCAAACATGAGTTTAGGGCCTAAAGTAGTGGATTGGACGCGTTCATTGCGAAAAAATCAAAAATGGTTTCGGCGGACGAACTTGTGCATTAATTGCACCCCGATACCCGTCTTTCCCAACAGTCATCTTGCAGCAACGAAATGGTGCGAAACCACCCCAAACATGATTTTAGGACCTAAAGTAGTGGATTGGACGCGTTCTTTACGAAAAAATTGAAAATGGTTTCGTAGGACGAACTTGTACATTAATTGCACCCCGATACCCGTCTTTCCCAACGGTCATCTTGCGACAATGAAATGGTGCGAAACCACTCCAAACATGAGTTTAGACCTAAAGTAGTGGATTGGACGCGATGGTTGCGAAAAAAATCAAAAATAGTTTCGGCGGACGAACTTGTGCATTAATTACACCCCGATACCCGCCTTTTCCAACGGTCATCTTGCGGCAACGAAATGGTGCGAAACCACCCCAAACATGAGTTTAGGACCTAAAGTAGTGGATTGGACGCGTTCGTTGCGAAAAATCAAAAAAATGGTTTCGGCGGACGAACTTGTGCATTAATTGCACCCCGATACCCGTCTTTCCCAACGGTCATCTTGCGGCAACGAAATGGTGCGAAACCGCCCCAAACATGAGGTTAGGACCTAAAGTAGTGGATTGGACATGTTCGTTGCGAAAAAACCGAAAGTAGGTTCGGCGGACGAACTTGTGCATTAATTAAACCCCGATACCCGTCTTTCCCAACGGTCATCTTGCGGCAACGAAATGGTGCGAAACCACCCCAAACATGAGTTTAGGACCGAAAGTAGTGGATTGGACGCAATGGTTTCGAAAAAATCGAAAATGGTTTCGGCGGACGAACTTGTGCATTAATTGCACACCGATACCCACCTTTCCCAACGGTCATCTTGAGGCAACGAAATGGTGCGAAACCACCCCAACACATGAGTTTAGGACCTAAAGTAGTGGATTGGACGCAATGGTTGCGAAAAAATCGAAAATGGTTTCGGCGGACGAACTTGTGCATTAATTGCACCCCGATACCCGTCTTTCCCAACGGTCATCTTGCGGCGACGAAATGGTGCGAAACCACGAGCTCTGGACTAGAGCGAACAAAAACTAGCCTAGAGAGAACGAAAACTAAATTAGGGAGAACAAAAACCAGACTGGACAGAACTGGAAGTGACAAAACCAATAGCGGACGGTCCACAACCCTGTCCGGACGGTCCGCGGTTCAAAGACTAGAAGAAGAAAAACAACAGAAATAACTACGGACGGTCCGCAGCTGGAACCGGACGGTCCGCTGTTCAAACACCAGAAGAAGAAAAACAACAGAAATACCGGCGGACGGTCCGCGACCTGGGCCGGACCGTCCGCGACCTCCAGATCCTGCGCAGAACAGAAAACCAGCCTTTGTTCCGTTTGGGATCCAAACTCGATCTCGGCCAAAACAGTTCCAAATCCAACCAAACTTCAGGAATACGGTCTTAGGCACCTAGTGAACTTATTCCCACAAGATCTCCTAAAAAAGATCCGGGATTCACTCGAATTGATCCGAAGAGGTTGGGGGAAGTGTTCTTGACCAAAACGAGGGGGAATCCAAATTCGAAACTTGCTAGAGGTATAAGGTTGAATCCAAGGCTTGGAATATGTTTTGACCTCATCATAGCAAGATGTAGAAACAAACGGGACAAGGAAAAACACTCTAGAACTCGAAAACACCAAAAAGCACCTAGAGAAACTAGAGAAAGAGAGGAAGAACGGGACCAAGAACTCAAAACGAGGGGGAGCTCGTGGCTGCATGAATCGAGCACTTGGGCAACATGATTCACCACGTCCTAGCACCCAAAACAACTAGCAAGAGAAGGGATTTGACTGAGGCAAAAGGAGAGCACCCAAAAACGCCTCAAATCTCATCCAAAACCAAAGCTAGAGAGGGGAAAACTAGAGAACGCGAAGAACTCAAGGAGCTCCACCAAAACCACTTCTATTAGGGCACTAAGGCCACAAAATTCAGATTACAAGAAGTAGATCTCAGTTCTTGCCTCCCTCTCCTACCCGCTAACTGTTGTGAGGACCAGATCCAGATCTGGGGGCTCAACGTGACATGAAGCTCTAGACTGAGATTTTTCTTCTGTCTAAGTGAACCAGAGGGCAAGGCATCCCTTCCCTCTTATTTATAGCCCGAAGGCAGACACTTGGGAAGATTTACAATTTTGCCGCTGGGATACAAATCTGACTCGATCTACACTAGAATGCCAAAGGGCTGAACTGAAAAATGACTTGAAAATACGGATGGACGAACACGATGACTTCTTATCTTCGCTTAGGCTCGACGCAATCTCCCGATGAAGTGCACGTGTCCAGTAGCCCGATCCGGTGGATAGATCCGGTTTTGACGCTCGAACCGGCAAACGATCTTGGGCTTCTCCACTTGGGTGATTTTATGGCTCACGACACCGTCCCGGCCCAAGGTCACACTTATGGGCCGGGCCTAACCCAGACCGCAGCCTGAGCCACCTGCCGGTACACTTGGCAGGGATTTTTCCACGCCCGGTACACTTGGACGCCGCCTTCCGGTCCACTTGGAAGGACTTCATCTTCTAGACCCCAAGTCCACTCTGGGGCCACCTGTCAGTCCCACTCGACAGGGTTTTGGTGTTGGCAAGCGCTCATCACAGCCAGGACAATTGATCGGACCGGCCACACTTGGTCCCTCAATCTCCCCCTTGATGAGTGCCTTGTCAACACCCTCACCACCACCTGTAACCTGAAACAGCAAAGACAAAGAAAAACAAGCGTAAAACCGAAAAAGAAGAAAAAGAAGAAGAATTCGCTCAAATGCCCAAAAGCCAACTAAAAGCTCAGAAAAGGGCAATTTGAGATGAACAAAACAAAGCCAAAGATCAACCCCTAAGAAAAGGGAAACCGCTCAACGCAGTCGATCAAACTAAAGCATGGCCCCTCAAGACAAAGGCAACCGGCTCAACACAGCCATGCTAGAAGCAAAAGGACCAGACCCTCCAGAAAGAGGCAAAGGCTCAACACATCTGGTCAGAGCATGCAAAAGCTCAAACTCCCCCTGAAATGCAAATCCCCCTCACATGCATCACTCTCCAAATGAAATGATGTGCTCACATTCCCAAAGTGCTAGCAATATGTGGCTCCCCCTTGCTAGCACAACTCCCCAGATTCCCAATTTTTCACAATTTCTCCCCCTTGTTGACAATGCACGCATCAAAAACCAAAGAGCAAAGCTCCCCCGGGAAAAATGCTATGCAATGCAACTAGGTGTAAGTGAAAGCTTCTCAGGGATGGAATGCAAGCATGTACAAGTGCTAAGCATACAAATACAAGTGAGGCACATATCAGGGCATGCAAAACAAAGCTCAAATGAATTTATCTCATACAGATCAGGAGCAGAGCATGATTTTCATGTTACAGGTTTAGACAAAAGCATCACCACAAGTAGCTTCATAGCAAGATAGGCATGAACAGCAAAATGCTAAGCCAAGCATACAAGGTGAGCTAACTGCAACCAAAGCATATACAAAAACCTTAAAGCATTCATGAACTTGCAACTTTCAAATTAGCAAATTTTCAGAGTTAAGCAAGTTTCAATAATTGCCAGGGGTTATTTGCTTGTCATGCCACTGCTTACCAACCTGGTCAAGCCTAGGTCTAGAAAGACCATCAGAAGCTTAAAACTCAGGTTTTGGTCATTCACAGCCAGGTCCAAGTTCTTGTCAAATGCAATGACAAGCCGTCTCAAACCCAATAGTGAGACAAAGCAAATCCACCTGGATCTTTTCATTTCAGCACAAGATACCAATTGCATATATTTCATCACATTTAGTATTTTAGCATTTCAAAGCAGATTAAGCACAGGTATCAGAAATACTTCAGGCACCAGTTTGCAAAGGTATAAACTAGCTAACTACGCATGCAGAGATCAGCATAAGCATTCAACATCCTACACATGCTAGTCAACCACACAAGTGGTGATCAAGTTCAGATTTTCAAATTAAAATGCTTAGCTCAGAATTAGTATGCAACATATTCAAGAGAGCTTAAGCAAGGCATGATCAACACAGAACATCAAAAGCATCTATATACAGAGCACAGATAAAAGCTAAACATTACAGCCCAAAGAAGCTCAAGTGCTAGTGTATCTCACATATGAACAAGATGCAATGCATGATATGATACAAGATGCAAAAGAACCAAAGAAGAAGCAAAACAAAACCTGAACTAAGCAAAGCTCCCCCTTACTAAAAGGGATAGCAAACTCCTAACTCGCCCCGCAAACGATTGAAGGTGGTCAACTCAAGGGGTTTGGTTAGGATATCAGCCACTTGCTCTTCGGTTCTCACATGTCTCAAGTCTATTAGGCCTTTTCATAGCTGTCTCTCAGGAAGTGGAATCGCACATCTATGTGTTTGGTTCTGGAGTGGTGCACTGGGTTCTTAGCAACGCTAATGGCACTCGTAGAGTCACACATGAGTGGAAATCCTCCCATAGGTAAGGCCATAGTCTTTGAGCTAGGCAAGCATCCAAAGGATTTGGGAGCAGCAGCTAGCAGCAGCAACATATTCGGCTTCACAGTGGATAAGGCTATGCTAGTTTGCTTGCGGGACGACCAGAGACCAAAGAAGTACCCAAGAACTGACAGGTGCCGGAAGTCGACTTGCGATCCAACCGACACCCACCAAAATCGGCATCTGAAAAGCCAATAAGGTTCAAGGTTGAGGCAGCCGAATACCACAACCACCTGATCCGAGCAAGCAAATATGTTTATATAGAAAGCTTTGGGCTTGGGCCATCCTGTCCTGCTGTTGTTGTGGCCCACGGCCCAAATGCTCTGCTTATTGCGATACTATATACATAACTGAATCGGAATTTCGGAAACAGAGCATCAGAGCAACCGCCCCCGTCCCGAGCAGGCGAGCACCACCCCGAGACCCCCACCGCGGCGAGAGGAGAAGCGAAGCGAATGGCTCGACGGCCGTGCTACGTGGAGGACTCCGGGGGTGATCCGCCCATCGACGCGACCAAGAACTGCGGTGGTGCCCCGGCCTACTCAGAGGCAGCGACGGCCAAGAATCTTCTTGCCGCTTCGAGAAGAACTTGGCATGACCAACTCGAGGCATGACGGCGAGAATCGCGCCACGACGCGACCAAACCGCGCGCCCATGACCGGGCAAGAAGTCGGCCGCCGACGACCAAAACGCAGCGCCACTCTGGCCAAGAAATTGGGTGCCGCGATGACCAAGAATCGCGGTATCGAGTAAGAACTCACCGCCATCGCGGTGAAAAACTACTGCTGCCGCCCGGACAAAACGCCGGCGACAGCGCGGCCAAGAGCGGCGGGCTGGTCCGTGGCGCTTCGCTCTTCTTGGCGTGGAGAAGGACATCAAGAATGACCCGTGGCTCTAGCCTTTGCTTCGGAGGAATCGAGCGAGATAATGTGTACGACCCGTACTTCGACTACTTCATCTACCGGAGGCCGGCGACACCCGCCTGGGAGGTGTGGAGGAGCGTGCCTCTGGCCCTGCACGACGCCGGCCTCGCGGTTGCAGTCAACTCGTTGATTTTAGGCCTGAAGGGTCTGCTGGATTTCAGCGGTCCGATGCTCAAGATAGTGGGAAACCACCCGGGGCCCCTCGCATGCCTTAGATTGAACTCCTCCAGGTTCCCCGGGCCAGAGCTTGTCAGGCAGCTGATGGAGACAGCGTCTGCAAAGGCTGTCCAGCAGCTGATATTGGTGAACCTCACAAGGCCTGTAGAGCAAGAAGTTCCGTTGGATCGACTGCAAGGCGGCAGAATCAGAATCCTAGCGTTGGCTTTTGTCAGTGTCAGAGAAGCGTTCAAGGAGGCCTGTGCGGTGGCGGGAGAGAACGGCTACGGCTGGGTGTCCCTGGTGGAGCTTAGCCTGATTAGCTGCGGATTCGATCGACGATTTGTCGACAATAGTCTCGGACATGCTCGACCTCGAGCGCTGCGCCTATGTTCGTGTCACTTCTCTGCGTCGATGGCGGCGTGATCTGTGGTCGACGACCACGACATGCATTGATCTACGGACTGTCTCTGCTGGCGATGGAGTTGGCAAGGTTACCATTGGGCATGTGCCAAATCTTGAACTGAGCATAGGGTGTTGCCAATGCCAAACTCGGGTCGTCAGGCAAGCTGCGTTGGATGTGCACATTGTCTTATGCATGGCGCTGCGCGACTTGGAGAACTTCTCTCTACAACACCATAGCCTCACACTTGGCGGTGACGACGTTGTGTGGGTAAGCATTCTGCTGCCTCGACTTGATGGCTTCTTTACATTTCCATCAACGACACATCACTTGCATCGAGATCCGACTGGCGCTACTGCCGATGCCACCGCCTCCAAAATTTCGGTGCCCATCTCAACATGTCAAGCCACGATCGGTGCCGGCAGATTAGCCTTCTCGGATGCTACCTTGCTTGAAATCCTGCGGCGTGCAGGTGCGTTGACCGTCCACTCCGTCGACCATCTTATCACCTACTACTGCTAGCTAGCAGGCTTGGCAGTTACATACTCTTTAATTACTTTTCTGATGCTGCCATCGTTGTTTCTGTCTATTCCTTTTCATGTTCTGTACCAAATTGAAGTCTCGTGACGAGGCGATGGCGATGGCGAGTGTTGCCTCCAAGATCCGGCGTGCCAAGCCTCACCGACGGCTGGAGCGCCTAACGATCTGAACTTTCGTGGGCGTGGGCGAGAGAGCTTTGTCTGGTGGTCTGGCGCGCGACGCAAGCTCTCCGACTCACCGTCATCCATGGACACCGCACATTCACTTCATCATCACTACAAGAGACCACCCAGTTCCTTGACGCAGCTCCGAGAGCAGCAAAGGCTCCCTGCGAGATAATCGTTACGCGGCGTGCTCCTGTGATGATTGACCCACAACAAGCTCATCTGTTGGTTTGTTAAGTCAATCTTGTACTCAAGGCACGATGATGAGGTGATCCTTGTTGATCTGGCCCATTTTGTATTCTATTGAGATAACACGTCAATTGAGCGTATTATAGTAGTGCACCCGTACCAAGCTGTTTGATCAAGAGGAAAAGGGCATCATTCAATTCATATTGGTGTTTTAAGTAATTTACGTACTAGAGCACTGTTTGCCAAAAAAAAGGGTGATCTTTTCTTTGAAATTAGATAGCTTTGTGTACACTTTTCTAGAAGACCGGGCATAATTTGTCGGTTTTAGATAGCAATTTCCATCAAATTATAATATTAGATTCTAGGACATAGTTCTTTGCTATAGAAATTTATTGGATCTTTGACAAAGTAGTTTCACAAAGAAATATGTTTTGTTCAAGGACATGGGCACATGGTCGCTATTCGAGCAAACATGAACCAAATAGTAGAGACAATGGGAAGGCTTTGGAATCATCGTAGATAAATACCTTATCATCTTGCTTCTTTCTCCAACTAAGAGACAGGCACATCATACTCGCTTTTGTTAATCCTCCCGATGGGTGGAAGCGGAAAACGAGGATTTTGTAACCCATCTCAAGGAGGCATTTGTGTGTGTTGGTCATAAGCAAGTCATGCCCATTGTGTACAGGATTGTGAAGTGAAATGCAAATATTGCATCGACATTAGCATGAAAAACTCTTAATGCATTTGTGTGCATATGTTCTTTTTCGGTGGATTCTAATTTGCTAATGAGAAAATATATAGTTCTTAACCTCCCTTGATGTGTTTGCAATAATTAGAATGGGAGGATCTTAACTTCTATCTTGCCTTAGCATTTTTCCAATATGCCTTCTTTGTCATGGAATTGAACTAACGATTCAGATATATTTTCATCATAGCTTTGAAAGCTAATATCTGGTGTAATAACTGCGATATCAAACTTATGGTTTTGTTGAATGCGATATTTAAGCAATTTGTACTTGTCGATTCACCAATAGTTCAATACTTGATTGACCAATCACACCCAAAACATTAGTACTATCTACCAAGCACAATCCCATTTAAATACTTACGTATATGCAATCGGTAAAGATGGGAGGTGCTATATACCAAAACTATTGATATGCATTCGGTTTAAGTAATCTTGGCATGCATTCGATATCAAGATGTATTGACACGTGGTTGTTTAAATCTAGAGATGTATGTTGTGCATAAGTATTTTTTATTTCTTTGGGCTCATCAAAATTGACATGCATTCGGTTTAAGTGAATGCTTGACATGCATTCAAGATGAATATGTATTGACACGTGGTTGCTTAAATCTAGAGATGTAGGGTGATGGAGAAGCTGTTTGGCCGTCTTTGGGCTTTTTATTCTTGAGTGTTATGCCGTGTGACGAGGTAATTAGGTTGTTCTTTGTCGCTCATGTTCCTTAGTTTTGGATGGTGTGTATTATTGGGTTGTTGGAGGTTAATATATTCCTGTCATCCTATGCGTCTCATTGCTATTACCACAAATAAATGGAAGCCCTTTCTTTCCTGCTTGATTGTTCCAATTTGCAGAAGCATGCGGTTGCTAATTTTTGCAGGTTTAAAAAAAGATTGTACATATTAGTAGTTTAGAAAGGTGCTTTCCCAACTAAAAACCGCTCCGGTTATTTCTTCTCCAATTGATGTAGTACACCATCGTCATCTTTACTTTTTTTTTTGAGAGGATCGTCATCTTTACTTGATGGAGCAATCGATGGTTAGCTTTGGCCACAAAATTGCAACCAACCACAATGGGAGACCACTAGTTTGCTATTAGTGGTTAACCACTAAATAGAAAATGCCCATTGCTTTGGTCATTGACACGAAACCTACTGTTCGAAGAAGCTCGATGCTTTTATGGGTGACAAAAAGCTACTCAAACAGTTAAATTGCGTGTTAGCCTATTATTGCCATGGTATATAGAGGCGCTCAAGAAGGCCCACTACACAATTCTAAACACAGTGGATTTAATTACACTTGTTTTAAGAGTTAACCTCGGCATATTGGCCTATCCAATCTAGAGGAGCACGGATTGGATCGAAGATCATTGAGCTACCGTCGTCATCCAAGTGCCATTGTACATATCAAATTCATGCCCAATTTATTAAAAAGGAAAAGCCCACCCATAAGGCGCGCCCCCAACCGCATAATTGGCATGCTATTTTTGTAGCTCTCGACCTCTCTGGGTGGATTCTTATTGCTCCATCGATGAAGGCCACGATCAAAACGTCACCGCTTCGCTTCTAAATCGATGTGATTCCTTTCCTTCCTTTCCATCGCCACAATTCCACAAACTAAACCATTAACCGATACTACAGGTCCCAATAGGTTGGTAACCATTCATTCTACATACAAACCACACACAAAAGGCGACACCTTTGTCACACCACTCCGTCATCACAAATAGATCGCTCATCAACATGTACAAGGCAACCATGCACATTCCCCTTCTCTTTTCTTGGAGAAAGGAGACCAAAGCGAGGAAACAAGATTATAATTAAGGGATATATATAAATAGAAAGGCATATTTACATCATCGGTTATATAAAACTCCATTTCAGATCCTCACATGTATACACTATAGATCGACACGCCTCTACATGTCTCTCTCCCTGTTGTCACATTCTACCACGGTACCACCTAAACCAAAGAAATTGAAACCTCTAAGGTGGTGAGGCCAATGAGTGGCCAACAAAAAACAACACGCTTCTCACCGCTTCGGCAGTTCAGGACCAATGCATTTCACACATTACATTCACCATCCACCATCTACTCCTTTCTCCAAGTCTTTGACCGATACAAATCCTACACTGGCACAACCAGTGAGAGAGTATCTATGCTAATCGAGAATCTGAGTCAATAGTTAGTATCAATCTCGATTGGATGGCGTTCTTTCTTGAGGTGACGAGAAAGGGCCACAAATCTCTCTCGGTCGGCTCATTGTCATTCGTGCTTCCGACCACTGAAGCTGCACACAAGGGATCAGAAATCAAATCTTCTAGGGATGGACAAAAGCAGAGTCATCATTATTACCAAATAAATTACTCACTGAACTCTAAAGTGTCAGAAGCCACAGTTTATGATACGTACATTTGGGCACTGGCAAAGCGCCGATAAAAAATTGTGGCAAAAGGGTGCAATTCTAATCGTTTAAGCAAGCAACATGAAAAATAACTAGTAATGGACAGAGTAACAAATCATACCAAACCAAAAGGAGTTAAAACTTCTGCCACATAGTCACATACCATCTAAAGCAGTTATTCCATCTCGAGGGTTCCTCCTCTTACGAGGCATAATTGTGCCATCAATTAAACCTCCGTCCGTACCATGGTGCCGACAGATGTCCATTGTCGAATGGCCATCATCACATGTTTGAGTGTCGTCACTCGAGTTAGCAAGACCAATGGCACCATCTCTTTCACTTGACGTACAAGGTTGCAATGCGTCATCATGCCCATCCCCATTGGGTTGGTTGCATCGGCTATTACCCACGAATCAACACGGCGGCCCGTGCTTGGTTTATAATTGGGAGTAGTTTTCCACTTCACCTTGATTATCATCACCCGTGTATTGGTATCAAATATCGGTAAGTATGATCATCTCTGGGACTCGAGAGGACATTCCCAAAATGACAATCCCGGATCACCAAAACCTTCTTTTAATGCATGAAATGATGTTTCATTTGGGCACTTTGAGTTGTTCTCCGAAATTTGGGTGGATTGGGAGGAAGCAGATTACGGTGTCATGTGTTGTGCCACTGACTCACGACACTAGGAGGCAACACCATGACGGCATCATCATCCGAGTCACTCAAAACTATTATATCCTCCTCTGTCGATCTTTGGAGGAGCATTTTTATCTGAGGTGAAGAATCAAGATCATGGACATGGGTCATAGGAGAATCATTTCTTTACTGTTTTAAATTACAACCTTCCTCTCCATTGGTTTGTATCATCAATATTGTTTGAGAGAGTGATGCGCTTTTTGTTTTCAATGTGACTTGCATGCTCATTATCCGAAGACGACCTTGTCGATGTAATAAATCTAGAGGTACAAAGAGGCCTAGGAAGGCGGGAGGCCCCACACGTCGGTGAGGCGAGCAAGGCCCAGTGGCGTGGGCCGAGCCTCTCAGAGGAGGCAGGAGGGCCCCACGCGTCGGCCCAGGCGAGCAAGGCCCAGTGGCGTGGCGGAGCCCCTCAGGGAGACGGGAGGCCCAGCGTCGTCGAGTGGCGAGCAAGGCCCAGCAGCGTGTCGTGAGCCCCTCGAGGCGGGAGGCCCAGCGCACCAGCGGGTGCGTGGGCGAGCCTGAAAAGCAAAGCGAGCCCCACGCGCCAGGCGGAGTGCGTGGGCGAGCCCCTCCGGCAGTGAGTGAGGCCCCGCGCCAAAGTAGTGCGTGGGCGAGCCCCTCTGGAGACCAGGCGAGGCCCGCGCGGCCAGGGGCCCAGCCTGGCGAGGCGTGCGAAGAGTCTTGGGACGAAGGCTCCCTCTTCTTGCAGGGCAAGCGCATTAATGAGACATCACGCGGATAGGCGGAGGAAGAAATGATTACCTTCTGATGACCCTTGCGGTCTGGCGGTACATCATTTGTGGCGTTGAAAAATTGGCCGTGAAGAGAGAAGATTTGCGTGAGGAGGCCGCCGTGTCGGGAGGAAGCGGCGAGGCCCTTGCGCGACTCACCGGTGTGACTATGCGGGTCGAGGCCACTTGGCGGCACGCGAGAGCGGCTGCATGGCGTGGGCGTGCAACGCGTTTTCGTCTCTTCGTCGTGTCTTGTCGATTATCTTGAAACCTTTATCTTGCCTACTCCTCTCTCTCTCACTGACCCAAAGCTTGTATAAAAGGAAAGGAGAGAAGGGAAAGGAGAGGCATAAAGAAAGGAGAGAAGGGAAAGGGAGAAGCGATTTAACACACACGATCCTGAAGCGTTCGTGCACTAGCGTTGGTGTATCGAAAACACCACATGTAAACACATTCCTTTCAACCACAATCGAGAAAAAGAGCTAAGGCTCGGCGGGAGTAGGACTATTACCGCGAGAAATCGAACACAGGTAAATCTGCAGTCGGCTCCTTGTTGTGCCCGGCGCTCAAATCGGATCGAGCTTGATCGAGTTGGCTAGCAGACTAGAAATCGACCGAAGGTGTGATCCGCGATGGTTGAAGCGGAGAACACGCCGTCGATGGCGCGCGAGTGGGGAAGCGCTAGCATCGGTTCAAGCTCTTGACCTTTCTTGAGAGGCGATGGCGGGCGGCAATCCGCGATGGAAGCGAAGCGGCAGCTAGAGCCATGGCAGCGTGAGTCGGCCATGGCGATAAGCGATGGATCACCGGCGGTGGCCGCCCGCCTAGGTTTGAGCCACAGCGGAAGCGGCCGCCTCGGCCAAGCTAAGCGGCGCTGGCCTGGAGAGTGCACTCCGGCCTGAGAATCTCCGCGGCGAGGCCTTCTTTGAAAACCCACCTTCCGGTAACTCCGGACTCCGGGCGCCATGGTTGGCAACAGCCCCATTGGCCGGCGACGCACTTGCCAGCGCGTGGTACAAGATTCGGCGCGAGGAACCGGCGTTCCAGCGTCCTCCGTTCTTTGTTGCCCTCGCGCTCCTCGCGAATCTCTGGTGAGGCGGGGCCAAAACGACAAACGGCGACCCTACGGGGCTCGGCCGAGCGGCGTCTGATGGCGCGATCTCGGTCCCATCTGGAGGACCGCCACTGCTTGCATGGAAAGACTGCGTGACAAGCTCCGCAAGGCGCGAGCGAAGCGACCGCATTTTGCTCGCCGCCGTCTTGTGAGGACCAACAAGAGGTTCCCACAGAGCGCCCGACGATGAGGTGGCGCTTCTTGGCGCCGCCTAAGCGGCGAAGCGGCGAAGCGAGGACGCGTCGAGGCGAGAGGCTCCGGCGTTGGGTCTGCGCGCCTTTTCTAAGGAGGCTGCCAGCGTCGATTAAGCGGAGCAGTTTCGTCCGACCCCATCGAAAAATCTGACAGCTCCATGACCAGACGAATTTTTGCGGATCTATCTGACGATGTCTGTACCGATGGAGGGTCGGGGAAGGTTCTGGCGAACTACTTCCAGCGGTCCTCACCGTGAACCAGCTCGTGGCTCATGAACTGCGCCGGAATCCAGTGGGGTCATGGAAGAGCTCTCGGAGCTCTTCGTCACCAACTTCGAGGGCACCTTGAGCGGCCGGGGTGAAGGCGACCTCCATAGCGTGGAAGCGGAAGAAAGGAAATCATTGCTGGCGACTATATTCGGCGCTTCGATCGGTCCGCAACACTATCCCCGACATCTCCATCGGCCCGTAGGTCACGGCATTCGGGAGAAGGCGCCCGAGACCCCAAGGTCAAAGAAGATGGCCACCCGCAAGATCAAGGCGACGGAGGAGCTCTTCGCCAGGCGCTAAGTCGCCCTTCAAAGTGAGAGCTCGCATCCGCCAGAAGGTAAGGCGGGGCAGTTGCGGCGAGGCCGAACCTCGAGAACCCCTAGGCAAGGACAAGAAGAAGCGCAAAGGCCGAGACCGGACAGGCGAGTCATAGCCGCCGGCCAGCAGCAACAACAACAACGACAGCGACGGCATGACCAAGCCGCGCAATGGGCGCGCGAGCGAAAAAAAAAGGAGGTCGCGGCGCGGCGAAATACGGTCCCGCAGGGCGCGGCGGCGGCGGCTATGGCGATCACCGTGGTCGCGACGGCTCCGTGGCCATGACGAAGAACAAGATCATCGCCCGTGATTGGGGCGGAAGGCCCTCTTGTCCCGTTCACGCAACAACTCCCACGACTTGACGATTGCCATGTCGTCGACAAGATGGTGGACAAGCGAGTCCACGGCGGCGGCGGCAAAGCGTCCGGCGATGGCAAGGGCAAATGGCAACCAACAGCTTTCGGCGGCGTGCCGCGAGTTCACCGTCATCCGCGGCGGTTCGACCACCTATCCGTCCCCACGCTAGCTTTAAGCGTGCGATGAGGAGGTGTCGCGCCGCCGATGCCGACTTTAATCGACAAAGCGGTGGCGTGGTCGGAAGCGACCGATCGCGTTGATCGGCCGATCACCCAACCATCTGCGCCGGCCTGGCATCTCCGTCGTGGTTGCACCCACGGTCGAAATGTAAGGTTAGGAGTCTTTGGTAGGCGGAGGAGTTCCTCAACCTCTGTCGCCCGGGTCGCCAGCCGCCTCGGATCGGCGGGAGCTTCGTCCGGCGCTCCCATTCTTGACATCGCGCGAGTGGTCCGTCCGTTGAGGCTGTCGATCTCCGGTAACCATCGAGGTCAAACAACTTCCGCACCGAGATGCTCGAGTTGAGTGGCGGACTTTGACCTCACCTACAACGCCATACTAGGTGTGGCCCGGCCGAGGGTTCATGGCGGTGTGCCTATCGTACATGGTGGTGAAGATCCGGGGCACCGCCCCATCGTTTGAAAGGGACCGCCGGGCGCTCATTGCGACAAGGACGCCCTCATGTGGCGAGGCGTCGGTGCCTGAAGGCCGAGGCTTCGACTTTGGGAGCTCCTCCGTGAAGACCCGTGCCTCACTGATTCGTCCATGGAGGTTAAGGCGGTCTCACTGGCGAGTCGAGACCGGCGAAGACCGTTCGGGTGGGCGCCTCTCGGCGCCAAATAGGAAGCGCTCGTCTCCTTCCTCCCGATCCTAACGCAGGCGTGTTTGCGTGGCAACCGTCAAACATGGTGGGGTCCCTGCGAGGTGATTGAGCACAAATTGGCGGCGTTCCCGGCGCGACCGGTCATGCAAAAGGTCGGAAGCAATCGGTGGAAGCGCCAGAAGTTATCCGCCAGAGGTGGACAAGCTCTTAAGAGGCGGAGGTGCGTCCGCGATGTCGCCCGTCTGTGGCTCGCGAACCCGTCCTCGTCAAAAAATCAGCAGGCGTTGGAGGATGTCGCGGGACTTCACCGACCTCAACAAAGGCGTGCGGAGGATCCATACCCACGCCCGCGCCGATCTCATCGTCGACTCAAGCTGCGGGTGCGGCGGTGTGCTTTCGGATCGTACTCTGGTACCACCAGTTAGCATGGCGAAGAAGATGAAGACAAGACCGCCGTCACGCCCATGGGCGATATCTTTGCTATACTAAGGATGGCGTTGATTTGAAGAATCTGAGCCCGACCTATCGTGAGTCATGCATATCGCCACCGCTCCCAAATAGGGCGAACACGGAGGTGTATGTCGACGATCTGGTAGTGAAGCCCAAGAAGGCGGAGGAGTTGATCGGCGACACGGAAGAAACCTTCGCCAACTGAGGAATCATGCATCAAGCAATCGAGAATGCGTGTTCGCCGTTCAAATCAGACAAGCTGCCGATTCCTCGTCTCGGAGGATTGAGGCGAACCACGACAAGATTGCGTGATCGAGAACATGAAACCCCGACGCGACTTGGCGGATCACGGTGCTTGGTGGGTCGCTTGACCTCACTGGTCTTTATAGCTCGCTTTGGGGACAAAAGTCTCCTTTGCTCAAGCTCTAAAGAAGACCAACCAGATTCAGTGGGCCGGCGGAGACGCAGGAGGCGTTCGACGGTGCGAAGAAGTATCTTACCTCCCGCCGTCTTTGGTCGCCCTGACCCGGCGGCCGTTGATCCTCTACGTCGCAGCAAACCCCAGCGATCGGCCAAAGCTAGTAAGCGGAAAGAAGGCGTTCAGCGCCCATTTACTACGTCGACAAGGTCCTCCACGACGCAAAACAAGGTATTCACAGCACGAAGATGCTCTACGCCGTCTTGACAACATCCAGCTACGCCACTACTTCCAGGCGAGAAGTCACGGTGTTGACTAAGTATCCCTTGCGGAGATCCTCTTCAACCGCGATGGCGACAGGTCGCATGTCGCCAAATGGGCCATGGAGCTGCCGAATTCGATCTCAAATTCGCTTCCCAGTGGCCATCAAAGGGCAAGCTCTGGCGGAGTTCATTAGCGAGTGGACTCGGCGGACATTGAAGCGAAGATACCTGACCTCCTCGCCGTGGACTCTCTTCTTGACGGCTCATTCCATTTGGAGAAATTTGGTATCAAGCGTCGTCTGGTGTCTCAAACCGTGATGTCGTCCGGCACTGGTGGTCTTTGGACTTCCGCCACCAACAACGTCGCGGAGTATGAAGGATCGTCATGGGCTCGGGGTAACCGACCCTTGGCATCCGTGACTACAAGTAAAAGCGATTCTCTCGATCATCAACCAGCGAGGAAGGATTTCTCTGCTCGGATCCGTCATGGCGGCCTACTGGCGGAGGTACGCGGTTGGGCGACACTTTGAGGTTTGGGCTTCGTGCACATCCTCGCCGTGACAACTACATGGCGGATGAATATCCCCAGATTGCCTCGTCAAGGGCACTGTTCCGTTGGGGTCTTTGAAGAAAGACTTCTGCAGACCGTCGTCGCGACCGCAGCTTCTGGCGGGGACGGCGCTTTCCTGACGCAGCTCCGCCTCTGGAGGAGACGTCACCGATCCTGCTGCTGCTCCGGATAGAGGAGGCGGAAGAAGCTGCCGAGGCGGTTGAGGCGGAAACGCCGCCAAAGTGAGTCGTCGGCGACAATGTCTGAAACGTCGTCACACTCTTGGGAAGGTCGATGGATGGATCCGATCCTAGCCTACTGCGGGATGGAGTGATCCCACGATGACGCGTCGGTTACCGAGAAGATAGCGCATGAGGCCAAGCGCTACATACAGTAGGTGGGGACTTGTATCGCCAGTAGCGCAAACGGAGTTCTTGAAGTCGTCACTCGGAAGCGGGGAGTGAAATTCTCTCGAGATCCATGGAGGCATGTCGCGGGAGCCATTGAGGGCCGGGCGTTGGTTGGGAAAGCTTTTATTGCGGTTTCTATTGGCCCATCGCCTCCGGATGCCTTGGTGCCGCGAGAGATCTGAAGCGTGCCAATTTCATGCTAAGCAAATCCACCGACCGCCCAGCGCCGCAAAATATTCCGCTCTCCCGCCGTTCGCGATGCAGAAATTTGATATTCTGGCCGTTCATGAGCGGAGGAGGATATACTCATCGTTAAATGCGCCATCGACAAGTTCACTAAGTGGGTTGAAGCCTCGCGGGTCCGGCGATCACATCCGCAGCGGCTATCAAGTTTATGAGGAGCATCTTCGTCCGGGTTGTGTGCCAATGTAATCATCATCGACAACGGCGCTCGGTTCAAGCGCCGATTTCCAAGATCGTGCGAAGAGTTGGGTACCAAGTCAGACTTTGCCTCGCTATGCATCCAAGAGCAATGGGCAAGTGGAGCGGGTGAACGCGAAGTACTCAAAGGGCTCAAGACAAAGGCGTTCGACCGCTTTGGAGAAGCGCGCAAGTCTTTGGGCGGAAGAAGTTCCCATCGTATTGTGCGCCGCGACAACTCCCAACAGAGCCACCGTGAGACCCCTTCTTCTGGTGTATGGCTCGGGCGGTGCTCCCGTGAGCTCGCCTTGCCTCCCAAGAGTGGCGGCGTTCGCCGAAGACCAAGACCACGACCGGCGTCGGGATGAAGTAAATCTCTGGAGGAGATCCGAGGCAGCATGCGATCCGGCGCCAAGTGTCGGCAGTGCCGCGCCGTTATCAAGCAAAGCGGGTGTGTGTGAACACTTGGCGATGGGCGACCTCGTTATCGCATAAAATCAAAATCTGGTGGGCGCAAAGCATCTCTCCCCGTGGAGGGCCCTTCAAGGTGGTCTCGATCTCCCGCCAGAGGCTCGGTCAGGCTCGCGTTCGAGGGCCAGTCGTGAATTGGCGAACACTTGGAGCGTCGGCGGTGAGAAGTTCTACCGTAGGTAGCAGTCCAAGTTTCCTTTTTCGCCTTCCTTTGGAGCCGTAGCGGCGAGTCTTCTTCCTTCACTTCGCCTCGGGGCTGCGTTGCTCAAAGCCATCTTCAATAAGAGATAAGTTCTATCTCCTTGTGGGCATCTGTTTCTTTTTTCGCCTCAAGTCATTAGAAAGCATTCCGTTGAAAGTCGGTAGCGAAAAAAGTACTCAAAGCGAATAGCCCCTTAGTTGTAGAGACGGCGCCTCGACTCATGGTTGGGCGAGGCGAAGCGACTAGCGGGTTCTAACCAGTGTGTGTCGGCTCGGTCTGGCAATGCGCCAACAATGACACCGGCGACTAGACCACTTCCTAAGCTAAGTTCTCGCCACGATGTCTAGGGTCGGTTCGCTAAGAGGCCATAAGGGTTGAAATAACCAGATGCTGAGGAAAAAGCGCTCGCTTTCAGCGAAAGCTCTGTCTAAAGCTTTTGGCGATCGGTGGCTTAGCCTTAGAAAGGTCTGTTAGAAAACATTCTTTGAAAGCTTATGGCGAAAGTACTTATGGTGATGGCCCTTAGTGGCAAAACAAACGCTTATAACTTCTGTTGCGGCGAGGCGAGACGGAAGCGGGCTCTAGCACAGTGTGTCGGCTCGGTCTAGGCAATCATGCCATGGCGGCACCAATGACTAGACCACTTCCTGAGCTAAGCGCTTCGCCACGTAATGTTTAAGTTGGATTGCGAGAGGCCATAAGGGTTGAAGTAGCAGATGCCTAAGGAAGCAGCCTTCTCACTTGCGCGAAACGTTGATCTAAAACCTTTGGCGGCAGTGCCCCGATTCAATTCCGCAAGTTAAAGTTGTGCGAAGTTCAAGTGAGACTCACGGCAAAAGAGCAAAAGTTTGTTTGCATTGATAGGCAACAATTACAAGGCAAAAAAGCGAAGTCTCGCTTCTCCTCACGGCCTTAAATCTTCATTGAGCGGCGCCCCATCATGGACACGCTGGTCGGCGGCGGTGTCAACCAGCGCTGCTTAAACCGGTCCAGCCGTGCGAAAACTCCCGATGGCGGCGTCGAGATCAAACGCGACGTCTCGAGCAAAACGATTACCCAAGATGAACCTTGTTGCCGAGCGCCTTAGCGACAAATCTTCGATCGCCCGCGTCCGCCAGCCGCCGGAAGGGCGTCGCGAGGCTTTGCATTGCTCGTCCGCAGTGCCAGCGTCTTCTGCGCAAATTCTCCTCCGTGAGGATCGAGAAACACCCAGTGGATCGAGGCGTCCGGAAGCCATGATGGCGGTCTGCGACATGTCGGCGAGGGTCGGGCGCTTCGAAGTGCTCCAAAGCGAGGTCTTGATCGCTTGGCGGCCGGCGGCGGCGGCAAACTGCCGCGACCTCGCGGTCATCGCCTCCGCCAGGCGGTTTCTTGGCCAAGGCGGCCGCGATTCAGCCGGCAGATCGCTCCGCCAAGGCAAAGGCTTCCTCGCGTCGCCCAGCGCGGAGAGGTCTGGCGCCTCAAAAAACGTCCTCGTCGGCGGTCACGGCCGAGATGGCGGCGGCGCCAATGGCGAGTGGCGAAGGTTCTCCGGCGCCGGCCGGGACTCTCCATTGCCATGAAGCGACCTCCGTCGAAGGAAGCGGTAGGCGGTGAAATTTGGCGAAGTCGCGTGGGCGAGCTCGATGCCCAGCGTCCGCCTGTTCCAAGAGGACAAGCAGGTTGGTATGCAAAAACCGCGTGGCGTGCTAACCCTAGTCGCGAAGTGTGCGTAAGCGCGGGAAAGCCAACTGAAGCGGTCGCCTACTAAAGCGAAAGTGAAGGGAGCTCCAAGTCGCTTGTTCGTGGCGGCGGTGGCGGCCGGGATCATGATCACCACCCGTCGAGCCAGCGCCGTATTGCGCGCAAAGCGGTCTTGTCTGAGGCGCCAACACAGACAACGCGCCGCAGTGAGAGCGTCGGCGTGGGAAGGGGCCAGCGCAGGGCGCCAGATTCTGATAATCGCCGCCTTTCCGCGATGGCGCGGCGGCGTAGGCAACAGGCCCACGATTGAGGCCGGCGGTGGCGGCGAAGCGAGGAAGCTTGAAGGCGCGCTTCTCTTGAGCTCGCCCTCCTCCTCGTCGTCGTCGTCGTCGGCCAGCAAGGATAATGGCGCTTCCCGAGGCCGGGCGGAGCAAGACCACGGCAGAGCAGCGGCGCCATGGAAGCTTAGGCGGTCGCCGAAGGCGGCTCATGGATCTGCAGATGGTCCGGGCCACTTGGACCGCGAGACCGAGACCTCCGTTAGAAACGCCTTGCAAATAAGGGTTCTTGACTCCGCGGTCCCAATCGCAGAGGCGGATGCCGTCAGCGAAGCGATGTCGCCGGTCGGCGTGGTCGAAGCCCGCCCACCGATCCGAACACGCCGCCCGACACGTTCCCATCGATTGAACACCCAAAGAAGAAGCGGTGGTGGTATTAGCCAAAAATGGAAAGAAAGAAGGTCTGAAACCCAAAAGAGCGAGGTATTCACCTCCAAGAGCGGTCACGGTCCGTCGTTATCGCCGTAATACGTCTCAAGCGAAGCGAGCAAAACGGCGCCGCAAAAGTCCGCCACCACGTGGAGTTCCGGTGAGCCTGGCGGCGGAGCTTCGGCAATCGCGCCGCCATCGCCTCCGTACTACATAAGATCGTCTGGCCGGGCTCCCCGGTCGGCGATGGGCTCCATGGGATCGTCGGGAAGCGGCAAGATCGTCGCGGCCACCGGAGTCCTCCACGTCTGACCACTGCCGTGCGATCCTTCCAGCTTGGACTTGACCGCGGCGAGGATAAAAGCGGAGTAACGCGGAGCGCTGGCAATGCTTGACTCAATAGCGCTCAGCGCGAGCCGTGTGCAAGATTTAAGTCGGCGCCCAGAAATGGAGGTTCGCATCGTCCCCACGAACATCTCGCGAGGTGGGCGAAGATGACCAGGCCATGATTGAGTTAGGAACAAGGTCGCGCTTTGGATCCGTAAGCGAGCACCCCAAGAAAATTGAATCTGGCGGGACAAGGCCCGCCAAAGACGCTCAGAGAATGTCACGATCTCCCCATGCGAGGACTCGGCGCGATGGTGCCGTGGCGAATCGGCGGCGGTCGGTGCACGAAGACTGAAGCCGCGCCACCTAATCCTCATCGGCGGTGGAAGCGGCGAGCTCCGAAGACGGTCAGGCATCCTCATGGCGGCCTTTCTGCGCAGGAGTGAACTGTTCAAACCCGGTAAGCCGAACCGGCCGGCTCGAAAAGCCGATCCCGAAAAACCAGTTCGAGCCGGCCGGAAGCCGGGCGCTCGAATCGGGCCCAGCCGACCGACCCGGCCGGCCGACCGGCCCGGCCCGTGACCCGACAGCTAAATCGGCGGAATCCGGGCCGGACCGAACCAGGAACAGAATGAGCGAGGCCGACTGAGTCTGCCGGTCGGTAAGGCCAGGCTTCGGGGTTCGTAAGACTCTCGGCCGGGTTTCCGTGGCAGTCTACTGGAGCCATGGAAAATTTGGCGGTGGCGGGGCGAAAACTTGGTGGCAATTACGAGGATCTTTGTGGTAGCAATGAAGAAGGCGTGACGACTTGAAGACTTAAGCGTCTTGGAAGGATTGGCCGCGGCTTTGAGAGAAATACTTATAGGCGTGGGGCGTGGCGTGACGGTTTGGATTCCATTCACGCTGCGGCGCCATCATTACCGTAGCGTTTTGGTTTCCATGGCGTGGTTCCCAAGGAAGATCGTGTGCGGTGGAGAATCGAGCGTCTGCCATCTGCGGTGGTGGTGCTCCACACGATTAAATCTCCGCCGCACAAGAAATGGAAAAATCTCTGTGACGGTTCGCGTATCATGAGTGGACCCGGCTACTCTTGTCGGTGTAATAAATCTTAAAGTACAAAGAGGCCTAGGAAGGCGGGAGGGCCCAGCGTCGGTGAGGCGAGCAAGGCCCAGTGGCGTGGGCGAGCCCCTCAGAGGCCGGGAGGCCCCACGCGCCATCTTGGGCGAGCAAGGCCCGTGGCGTGGGCGAGCCCTCGAGAGGCCGGGAGGCCCCACGCGCCCATCTTGGCGAGCAAGGCCCAGTGGCGTGGGCGAGCCCCAGGAGGCCGGGAGGGCCCACGCGTCAAAGTGGCGAGCAAGGCCCAGTGGCAGTGCGTGGCGAAGCCCCACTGAAAACAAAGCGAGGCCCCAGCGCCCGGGCGGGTGCGTGGGCGAGCCCTCCGACAGTGAGGTGAGGGCCCAGCGCGCCAAAGTGCGTGGGCGAGCCCTCTCTGACCAGGCGAGGCCCCGCGCCCGGGGGGCCCACGCGGCGAGGAGCATTGCGAAGAGTCTTGGGGCGAAGGCTCCCTCTTCTGTGAGACGAAGCGCATTAATGAGACATCACGCGGATAGACGGAGGAAGAAATGATTACCTTCTGATGACCCTTGCAGTCTGGCGGTACATCATCGGCATGGCGCAGAAGAATTGACCGTGAAGAAGAAGATTTGCGTGAGGAGGCCGCCCGTGTCGGGAGGAAGCAGACGAGGGCCCTTGCATGAGACTCACCGGTGTGACTATCTGGTCGAGAGGCCACTTACGAAGCACGCGAGGCGAGGCCTGCCATGGCGTGAAGCGGCACACGTTTTAATCTCTTCTGCGTGTCTTGTCGATGTCTTGAGAACCTTGATCTTGCCTACTCCCTCGGCTCTCTCCATTGACCCAAAGCTTGTATAAAAGGAAAGGAGAGAAGGGGAAAGGGAGAGGCATAAAGAAAGGAGAGAAGGGGAAAGGGAGAGGCAGACGAACACACACAGTCACAGAAGCGTTCGTGCACTAGCGTTGGTGTATCGAAAACACCACAAAAACACATTCCTTTCAACCACAATCGAGAAAAGAGCTAAGGCTCAGCAGGAGTAGGACTATTACCCGCGAGGGGGTCCGAACCTGGGTAAATCTGCGAGTCGCTCCTTGTTGTGCCCGACGCTCAAATCGGATCGAGCTTGATCGAGTTGGCTAGCAGACTAGAAATCTGACCAGGGGTGTGATCCGCAGTGGTTGAGCGGAGAACACGCCGTCAAGCACCACACCAGTATCCCCTCTCTTGCTGATTTCCCACTGGCCATTGCTGTTTTTTCTAATTCCCAGCTTAAGTCCACAACTCACCTCTTCAGACAACAGCTCTTCTTTAATCTCATGCTTTACAGTACACATTTTGGGTTTGGCTGCTGCATCTGTGGCCACACAGAGAGTGCCATCTGGAAGATGCCACTGTGTAAGGTCCTTCAGTTCAGCTCTGCCCTTAACTCTCCAGGAACCATCAGGCTTGACATCAATTTCAGATGTATCATCTCCACAGCTTTTGATCTGGATCACCAAAATGCAACAATCAGCAACAATACACACCTGAAAATTGTAGACATGACAGTACTTCATATCAACTATAAACTCACCAAAGAAGTGATGCGATTGAAGTAAGGGTCGATAATAATGTTCTCTAGAGAGTAATTCTTCAGGCAAATTGGACATTGCCACTGCAAAAAGGGAAGAAAGGTCAATTTAGATAGAGAAGATGAAACAAAATTGATTTAGTATGATCCAGAGGATGAAGTAAAGTTGCATCAAGTCAAAATAATCGAACCTTCCGCGAACACTGATTTATTTCAATAAAAGCTTCCAAATCAAAACAACCCATGTGAACACAGGGCTTGAACCTACCAGCAATCTGGATCCTTGAAGCAGTCATCTGTCACAAGATAAAGCAGATTGTATAAAGTGCACGCTTTCTGCCATAAAAGAACAAAACAGGGAGCCTTCTGTTGATGCTGGGCAAAGAATACTATGCATCAAACATATTGTCCCAAAAATAGGGATACAGAAAAAAAACCGTGGGTTAAGAAAAATATCATAGGCACAATGGTTATCCTAGAAGCAACCCTTAAGGCTAAATGGTCATGAGCCCACAGCCACACAGCTGCAACATAGAAAGTAAGTTCTAGTTGCTAAATACTAATAATCGAACAAAGATTTAGTTCAAACAATTTTCAGTGGACATTTTAATGGGTTTAATATACATATATCAGAGCAATTGACCATTATATGATCAGCCCATTGAAAGCATCCACTGTTATAGCAAGAGTGCTTACAGGGCATCGTAGATTCACGGAGACAGAATCAGCCACAACTTCGATATCACTATCACTGTCTGCATCATTTGTCTCAGCTCCACCACCAACACAACGACGAACACGAGCAAGGGCATCATCAAACTTTTCCCCCTCTTGTTCCTTTGGCACCAAATTTAGGACCTGCATGCAATCAAAGTTATTAAAAAGAAGTGGGAGCAATACAACAGGGTTCCAAATTCAGATGTTGAGCACTTTTTAGGTACAGCTTAATGCAGTAGCTGCTAACAGAACCAAACAATTTATGACCTTCTGTTGCTAAGTCTTGGGGAAATCTTAAGAGAAAATTACTCTTTGAATACTTTTTTTCACTATGAAATACAAACCCTACCAAGGAGTTAGCCCCCAACCTTCTCAGATTGATCGCCAAGGGAGTTGTGAAAAGGTGTACAGTGAGTCGGGCACTTTCTAATAGGAGATGGGTGGCAGATATCAAAGGGGATTTAATGGTACAAGTACTGGTGGACTATCTGATCATTTGGGACCTAGTGGATGGGCTGGTTCTGCAGCCTGACGTCCCAGACCACCATCATGGAAGCTCTTGTCTTTGGGGTCATATAGCAGCAAGTCGGCCTACAATGCCACGTTTGTAGGGACCTGGTTCGGCATGGAAAAGGGTCTGGAAGAGTTGGGCACCACCTAATTGCAAGTTTTTCGTTTGGCTCGCCATCAATAATCGCTGCTGGACCTCTGATCGTTTGGCCAAGCGTGGCTTGCCTCATCAGCCGGTTGTCCCTTTTCTGACCAAGCTGGTGAATCGATACAGCACATCCTTACTTCATGTGTGCTGGCCAGGGAGGTGTTGGCATGGATGCTCCAGAGGCTGGATCTTGCAGCAGTAATGCCTCCAGGCTCTTTAAGCAGGTTCAATTCTTGGTGGTGTCAGTCATCTACAGTTCTTCCTAAGGAACTGCGAAAGGGATTCAACAGCCTAGTCATCCTAGTCACTTGGGAGCTCTGGAAGCATAGAAATGCCTGTGTTTTTGAGGGGGCTCATCCAGATGTGCAGGCCATGCTTCATTCGGTAGCTATGAGGGGCACATGTGGTGTGTGGCGGGTGCTACTGGGCTCCAGAAGCTCCTCCTAAGGACCATTTTTGGACCTTAGTTAGTGGCCTGCTCTGGTCGTGAGTGTCTCGTGTTGGAGCAGAGTGTTGGTGTTGTATGTTAATCTGAGGGGTTTTACAACCTCTCAGGTGCTTGTTTCTTACTCTAGTCAATAAAATGGCATGCAGCTCTCCTGCATTGTTCGAGGAAAAAAGGACTAACAGGGCTTTGGATTATTTCTACAACAATAAATGTACAAGTTCAAAGTGGAATCTTTCAGGGCGTAAAATATGTAATCCCCCAACAAGGTGTCAAGACCTTGCACAAGAATTCCCTTAAGAGATAATCAAAAGTCTAGACGTGATAAGAATAAACGAAAAAATGAACAGCTAGCAAAGCATCTCAATATTTATGGTGGATAGAGGATAAAGCTTCTAATTATTGAGAAACACTGGACATGCCCAAGAACTATACAAGCCACTAAAAGTATTGGTCGATGCTATCTGCTTTGCATAAAGAAACAAATGAAATACAATTGTAAATTGTGTGTTTCTTGAGAGTGAAGTGCTTAGCAACGGATTACGTACAAAAAAATCCCCACCTGTTCTAGAGATCTCCTCTTGGCGATTCTGATACCCAAACAGAAAGTACAAGTGTCATTTCTCGACAGAGTAATCTTGTTAAATCCCTCCCTCAAGTAATCTGTTAACTGGGTACATAGAAATGTTAAGGGTCAAATGAAGATGTACAGTAGAAAACTATAACTAATGAATACAAGAAGATACTGTAAAAAAATGACCATTAATTAACAAAAGATAAACATAATGGGAAGCTTCAAAATAAAAGATACTTACTAGAGGACCATCATCTCTACCATTGGCCCCTAACTTCTATGTGGGTTGTCTGTTGACCACCCTAACATGAATACCTGAGAAAGAGAGAGTTGCTGATTTGAGTAGTTCAAATCTAGTATGATTGAAATTACTGTCCAATCTTAAAGAACATCTGCCAGAGTCTATATAGTCCCTACAGCTAGAAGGATGTAAAATACTATTGTTGCTCTGCACATACAAATGCATAATGCATATACTGAGGTAGTGAGGTGCATGTGCGAGCTGTTACTTGGACAGACACAGATGCCATGATCTGATTCAGACTTAGGTGTAGGATACTGCAGTATTGTTTTTTAAATACAGTAAATAGCACTGGCATCCAACAAGGCCGTGATCCCCTGAAAAACAAACCTTGGACTCAGGTGCCCAAGTAACTGCAACCTAGCAAAACCAACCAGGATACTAGTACATATATATCAACTCATAATAAGAATAAAAAGTAAAGAGTATTTTCCACTCTTACTTTCCTTGTGCAAATTGTGAAAGTATGACTCATTAGACATAAAACAGGTGGCACTTAACCAAGTTATTTTTAACTCAATAAACAACTTGCACAAAAGTCCTATCAGAAAATATGACTCACTATACATAATAAGCCATTGCATATACCATTAACTTGCATATCAGAGTTTAAAGGCCAGTGCATCCTAAAGGGGACTTTGTCATTCAGAAGAATACACCAAACCTGCATAAAACAGATCAATCCAAGCTCAAGTAAAAAATATGAATGCAGAAAAACAGGTTGAACATATTCACTGCAAATGAAACGTAAAGTAGGAAAATCAATACACACAGGTAGAATAATAATAATACCTAACATGTAAATGTTGACTATTCAATGAGATCCTTAACAAGCGTGATAGTTCAAGGGACAATATATAAAAAAAGAGAAAGAAGTGGAACTAACCTGGATATTGTATTCAGTTTTCTGTAGCATTTCTCTATTGGCTCTTGATAGCTGAAAACTTTTCGCGGTATACTGTACAGCATATGACCTGGACATAAGCAATAATCATAAATAAAAGCTATGCATATTGCAGAAATATCATGCTTTAGTTAACTTTTATGACGAAAAGAAGCAATTTGTTCAGCCATTTTGTTGCTCAAGACTCTCAATATCAACATGTCTATCAACATACAATAAACTCATATGTTTATTTGTATAATAAATAACACAAGGAATAAAGATGACTGCAGACTCCAGAAACCATGAAAAGCACACAAGATGCAGAGCAAGCTGTTCACTCTAATGTCTAATGTCATTACACAAACAAAAGTAAAGCTCAAATTAATTTGTCAGCCCTGCTTGTTGGGGTCTTGGGGGAAACAGTCCCTAGTGCAAAAAATAATGCCACAAACAAAAGATATTGCAAACAATTAACAAATAAACTGATGATGAGTTAACAAAATTGTTTTATGGAAATATTGATTGATTTTCTTAAAATTGCCATCCTCACTAAATTCTAGAAGAATTATGTTGCAATTATAGCATAAATGCTCAACCATGATATGACTACCTTTTTCTACACGATATATCAAAGTAACTTTAAAAAGAAGGAATTTATTTTACTTACTAAAAAATAGACATCACTATGGTCTAGCAGAGGTACTAGTGATGGAAAAAGTTTCAAAAAATTGTTCAAGAACACAAGAAAGAAGTGATTTCTTACATGCAAAACATCAATAAATGTGCTTTAGCGATGAAACAATGGATAACTCACCCGTCTGCTGTTATGGGAGAGGGTCCTACAATTACAGGGAGTAGCACATTGTTGACAGTGACCCAGAAACTGCAGGTTACAGTAGGAAACTATATCAGAAATAATAGGTCATCTGATAGTAGGACTAAAAAAGTAATGCTTAATTGCTTATAACCTACACAAATAGAACACTTGAATAGGTAAGGACACAAAAAATTGGAAAAAGAATGCATACATATGATACAGATCTGTTGGGCAAGAAGATTTTCATAAATGACTGATGCCACAGAAAAGCTAACACAGCCACAGAAAAGCTAACACAGCATAATGACAAAAGACCACAAACTAAAAGCAGGTGGTCACAGGACAAGTGAGTGACTCGGTCTCGTTGAGTTCAGGACCATATTGAAGTTTAAGAGAACTTACGGATCAACCCTGCTAATTCGGCAGGCCTCACAATAAAAGCAGGAAGGTAAGTCTGGAGAAATACTGTCCACAGGTTTCTCGTTCTCGGGTATGATGACACAGCCAACATGTTGCCACACATTGCACTGTGGATCAGCACACTACAAGGAGCAAACAAATGATCAATGAAAACAGAAGGAAGTAGCAGATCTCATCAAGATCAAAATGAAGGAAACTACAAAGTTTTCGGGCAAAGCAATTAATGCTACATTTCATAACAAATTCAGATCATAGCCACAAACAAGGCTCCAGGTTTCAAGAATAAGACTGAAAGTGATTTGTGCCACGACCTGAATCAAAAATAAAATCTAAAACCTTAATGATTTGGCTGTGGGACATAAAAGACTGACAGGAGGCTACAGTTATCATGATGATTATACCTTAACCATGGAATTGTTGGGCTTGGAGTTACCACAAGGGCAACAAACCTTGACAGGATCATCTGATTTCTTTTTAGGTTTAACACTGTGTCCTGACTCGATATGGCTTATTGAAGCTGCAATAATACTTGTAGGGTCTTGCATTTTTCTGAAAACAGAAAAGCGAAAAGCTGGCGGTTCGTCAAAGCTTCATAAGAGTCAATTAGATGATCTACAGCTATAGATGGCCAGATGGGCCGGGCTTAATGGGCCGGCACGTGAGCCCGCAATTTTGGCCCGGCACGGGCCCAACACGGCACGATCTAACACGGGCCGTGCCGGCACGGCCCGCAGCACCGTGCGTTGCCTGGGCCGGCGTCCCAGCCCGTGGGCCGGCACGGCACGGCCCGTGTAAGAGCCAGCCCGTTGAGGCCCGTATAACCTATGTATAATATTGACTCTTGGTGTATTACAACGCAACAGCAGCTGCGTTCTAGTGGCTAGCGAGCACGCGCTAGTACTCCTAGGGGCGAGGGCGCAGCCGCGCAGGTTCGAACTCCCGCTCTCGCAAAAAAATTTTGGAGCACTGGCTCCTCCCGCCTGTCTGGCTGCGCTCCCGCCTCCGCCTCGCCGCCTCACGGTCAAGCTCTCACACTCGCGCCTCACGGGTCGCTTCCGCCATGAGGCCAACAGTTGTCAGTAAACGCAGGCCGCCCAAGACGATTAAATGTGCCTCATGCCGTGCCTGGGCCTTGGCCTCGGCCCATGGGCCGGCACGGCACGGCACGACTAGTTAAACGGGCCGTGCCGGGCCCGGCTTAAACGGGCCGTGCCGGAACGGGCCCGTGCCGGGCCGGGCCGGGCCGCCTGTTTGGCCATCTATATCTACAGCTACAGGGACAAGTCAATAAGAAAGAAATATAAACTCACATAAAAGCGTCCTCCACTATTTTCACCACCTTTTCTCACCCAACAATATTTGCCTTTGGTAAACCATTCGTCTCAGAGACTAGAAGAATAGAGTTGAAATCAAATTATCTTAATGGGAAGGAAAACAGTAGTGCAAAGAAGATAAGTTTAGGAGAGAAAGCAATGGAACATACAATGATCTTGCTGATTAGACAGTACTGCCGTTATTCTCTCCAGTAGTTCCTGTAAACCAAACCGGAAACACCAAAACCACCTGGTTCATAAGAAATTTTTCCAATAAATGAAACTAATAGGCATAGAGACATTCTTGAATGTGCAGTTTATGCAGCTATGCAAGGAAATGATGTTGATCATGTAGAGAGCAGATGCAGAAAAGGTGCAGGTGACAAACCTGCTTCCTTCCATGCTTTGGAAGGCCAAGCTGATGCAGAACATCCATCAACTCTTTTATTCTGAAGCGGCCCAACTTTTGCTGCGATGAAGAGGAATCAGTACACCAAACGTTAGATAGTAGAGCACGTTATGTTACCTCAGAACAGAATCGCTATTGAATAACAATTCCATATCCAGATCCCACACAGAACCTAAAATGGTATGGGGAGCAACCAAGGCGTACCGGAACAGCGATACCGACCTAGAGGACATCTCTCTTGACATAAGAGAAAACAACAAAGCAAGCCAAGTGGATCCTTTTACTCCAGTAATGTAGCAGAAGAGGCCCGGCAGCCTATGAGTGTCTTAAATGAAGGTTTGTGCTGGTGCGGTGCAAAGGGTGAAAGGAGGCGAACGAATTTAGGGTACTGGTAGTGTGAATTCACGAGTATGCAGACCATAAGCAGCCACATTGCTAGTATTGGAACGAAACAATTTTAACCTATGAGTGTGAGGGGATGGAATTTAGGAGCTGGCTGAGCAGACGAGTGCGGAGGGAATGCATCAAATCAAATCAAAGGGTAGTTACCTAGCGTACTCTATCTATGCCGCCGTATAGAATACAAGAGGGGGGAGGAGTGGAAGGAAACACTAGTACTCCGTACCTTGCATGCGGCGAGCACGGCGTCGTCCGGCGAAGCCATGTTGGGCAAGGAAGGGGGTCCTGTGATCCCCGCCCCGTCGGGCGGGGACGGGGGCGGGAACGGGGGGTGGGGTAGGGGAGGAGCCGAGGAGAAGTTGGGTGCGGCGGCGAGGCCTAGGCCGCCGCTACCGCTACCACCGCAAAAGCAGCCGCCGCCGCCTTCTGCGATGCGAGGAAGAAGAAACGCAGGCAGGGCAGAGCAGAGACGTGTACGCTGCAGCAGCAATGGATTTCGTTGGTGGGTTTTGCAAATTGGGCCCGTCCCAGCCCAACCTATGTTTGGGCCTCCTAGCCCAAGTTGATAAAGAAGATCGGGTGGAAGTAATATAAAGCAGGAGCAACATAATAGTTATGATTCATTGAAGCCCAGCTTAAATTATCATATGAGTTTGATTTTGACCTTTCAATTTCAAAACTAGATATCTTTGATCATCAAACTACGAAAATCAGACAACTTATATTTGGTCCTCTAGCTCTGGTTAAAAGGCGGTTTTGATTATGTATATATATTTTGTGAAATCAATAAAAAAATAGGATTTATTCTCAACCTATTTATTTTAAACGTAACATACACTAATTTTTTTTTTTCTGAAAATAGAATCTATCTATTTGCGCTTTATCTAGAGTTTATTTGGATCTTGTTTGTACCTGCTTCTATTGTCTTATTTCTCGTACTCATGGCATCATTTTGTGTTTACTTTGTGACGAACGCATGATTAGTTGATTACATTATGTCTGAGCCTCTGCCTTGTTTGAAACCTATTGTCCAATGAAGCGATGAAACTAAAGAAAAGTGGTAGGCATGCAATCCCTAAAATAGAATCAATGTGTGGTGTAGCATGACATCTGCGAGATTGGTGTTGAATTCTAGATCTTTTGCGTACTTGAAGTCCGATGGCACCTTTTGTTCGACCTCCTATTCTACTATGGTGCAAACCGGTAATTGAAATAACATAAACTTGTAGACAACTTGAATTTTCTAACTAATATTTGTATTGTAAATATGAAATCATTTTCATCATGTAAATATTAAGGAACAACTTCTTAGGAAAAAATATGAACATTTACCCCTTTTTTGTTTATTGTAATTCATGTGGAGATTAATTTTAAAGTTCAAAAAGGACAATACAATTGTGAATCATGTATTACATAGCTCTTACTTTACATTAGTGTATCGTGCTTTATACATCTCACTATCAGTAAAATCCTCTGAAAGTTTAAAATGTTGTAAGCACCCTGATAATCAAGTAGCAACTAAAAAGTCCTAAAACCATCACTAGCTTTGCATTAAGCAAAAAAACAACTCAAAGACAACAAAGCCCATCTACATTGCCACAAGATTAGGAATATCATGGGATGCCACAAAAAAATGAGCTATGGCTCATGCTTTCAGCTGGAATCATCTAGAACCGAAAAATCTACCAACACTTTGACAACCTTGAAATAATATGGGAGGTCAAACACTCACACTTTTAGAAAAACATCCTTAGAATTGTGAAATCCATTGAAACCTCTGATGACCTTATAATGACATGGGACACCAAAAAACATGGGATATAGCTCATGTTTTGGCAAAAAAAAATTCATTTAAACACAAAAATGATCTAGTCCTATGATAACCCTTGAAGATGCTCTAGTCCTTTGATATGGGAGGCAAAAAACAATTTGCTCGCCTAAAATACTAGAGAAAGTTAAAAAAAACACAACTTGTCCGCCTATATATAACCAAAATAACTTAGAAACATAAGCCAGCTTACACATTGCACAAGATAGCTTCTATGACATTGTAACCATCAACACCTACGGTATCTTAGGAACAACAAGGGTTTCAAAAAAAGCATTATCTATACGACTATACCTGGTGCTTTGGGGGAAAAGATCATTTAGGACACTGCATTGTAAGGGGCCACGAGGAAGTGAGGGAAACAAGATGTGGGAGAGAGGGAGGAAGGTGAGAGAGGCATGGTGGACATGTGGGGGCCACATATCATGTCCATGTCAGTGCACAGTCAACATGCCACACTGGCGGTTTAGCACATGTAATAAAGATTTGGATTTTTGTGGTGCATATTAGCAAGTTTATGGACCTATAAGTGCATTTTCTAAGTTCAAGGACCGAGATGACACTTCTACCAAGTTAGATATCGCTCGTGTATTTTACTCATGGATATCATATACTCCCTCCGTTCATAAATATATGACGCTTATATCGCCCGTGAACTATATCGCCACTAGTTATCTAAGGTTATCTATGACACTTCTACCAAGATAGATATCGCCCGTGGACTATAAGGTTATTTCTCTGCATTTACTTTTCTTCAAAAGTTAAAGCAAGCTTAGTTTCTCTGCATATAATTTAAAGACTCAGTGGCATTGCAAACTCACAGGAATGCTCTGCAGATATCGTCTTGACCATCTTTTAGGGTCCAGCTACATCATTAATCTTGTCTTCTCCCTCAATAGAGTTAGAGAAGAACCTAGGTGGCCTAGGTGTCTCAGATGAATGTGCACAAGAGCTTTTGCAAAAGCCTTATACTTCTCTACCATGCACTAGAAACATAGTATACATAGACTAATACTTCAATCATAACAGGGTGAGTAATTTGGGATCTAAACCCACTTCTGCGCACTGTATATCCTCAACATATATATCTAAAAAAAGACGGCCACCATGCACATTATTCCCTTGTCTTTTTCAAGGCAAATTAATTGAAAGAGATCAAAATAAAATGAGGGAATATAGTGGCA
The DNA here is from genome assembly GCA_036346415.1 of Raddia guianensis. Classification (NCBI taxonomy): domain Eukaryota; kingdom Viridiplantae; phylum Streptophyta; class Magnoliopsida; order Poales; family Poaceae; genus Raddia; species Raddia guianensis. The sequence goes on from CM070534.1 coordinate 37,307,459, forward strand.
TGTTTACATCAACTATATGTCTTATAAAGGAAAACTTGAGTTCCTCCAAGAGCATGCTCTCTCTGCCTCTCTCTCCTCGCTAGCCACATTGTACTAGCTGCTATACACCTTAAGAAGAAGAAGAAAACACAAACACTGGATCAGACGGATCTGGGCTTGGTAGCTTTTGATTCCATGATTGGATCGGAGGCATGCATCAATGAGCAGCCTTGTGACCACCTGTCTGTCCTGTCCACCCGCAGGCCGCAGACCAAGTTCATCCAAAGTAACTGCTGTTGAGACCTACTAGCATCGTCCTCATCCACTCTTGCTCCACCTCCACCTCCACCTCCACCTCCTCTTCGTCTTCCTCTTCCCGTCGTCGATCGTAGTCAACCACCGCTCTGTCATGAGGCCACTTGAAGGGCCACTTCAATCAAATCACCTTTCGGCTTGGGTACCGTGGAATGGTGAACCATCCGCCGCCTCATCTCGCTTGAACAAAGATGTGCGCTCCTCGTCGTCCTCCTCTTCCGTAGGCAACGGTGGCGACAGAGAGAGAGACGCCGCAGCAATGAGCCACAGGAGATCAATGGTGGTGGAAGGCGTGGGAGCAGGGGAGTGCCCTGATGTCGTCGTCCTTGTCCTTCTCCTTGGCGACGACATCGACATCGAAATCGAAATTGAAAGCCTGGAGGCAGATGGCACACTCCCCCGATGAGCAGTCGGCGGCGTCGGTTGCGACGTGTAGACGCAGGATGGCCCTTTCGGAAGCTGGGGCACGGCCACGCTTGGCGTAGCGGCCTTGGGAGCTCATGATCCTCCGGGCCACCACCGATCTAATCGAGCAACCGGAGACGATGTGTGCCCCCTCTCAGGCGCAGCTGGTTTAGGAGGAAGGAAGCGCGGATGGATTCCTCGAGAATGAAAGGGGATTGAGAGGCGAGCGATCCATTACTTACTGGTAGTTATGTAGGCGGCGGCGACGGCGGCGGAGATGGGGTCGGGGTCGGGGTCGGGGTCGGAGTCGGAGTCGGATTGGGATTCCACATCCAACTCGGGGGTGCCAGGTCCGTCCACAGCTTCTGATGATTCTGCGGTATCCCTCCGCTCCACTCCACTCCACCCCCTCCGGGTCGAGAAGAGATCGAGATGGTCCTCTCCTCCCTCCGTGATGGCCAGGTGCAGGCAGGCCGGCCGCGAAGCCTCCCTGCCCCGGGGGCCGCCGTCTAGGTGTGCCGAGTCCTCGCGCCTCCTACCCCCATGTGCCGGACCGGATGGCGCAGCGCCTCCCGCCGGAGCTCATGCCACCCAAGGCCTCCTCCACTCCGCCTCCTCCTCCTCCTCCTCCTCCTCACATGCCCTTCCTTCCGATGATGCCGCACCTCTCTCAGTGCCCATGGAGCCCATGTTTCCTCCTGCTCGCTGAGAGAGATCAAATGAAGATGAAGGCGGCACTTTTGGAGAAACTTTCACATTGATTATAGTCCTCCCACTCTCCCAGCCTATCTATCTCCTGGCCTTCCTCATCCTGACCCTGAAGTAGAAACATATACCATCCTTGTTGGCCGATGAAACCAATTTCTTACAAATTTGATCAACCAATAGTGTATGCTTGTCAGAGACATCTTCACCATCTTCCTACTGTTGGTAAAGGACATGCTTTTGCTGGATTGGTCTGGGGAAAACTGGCAACAGGGAAGGCCTGAGGCTCCGCAACAACTTCTGCAAGAAAAGGAATTCAGTGGATATCGATCAATCGGTCCTAACCTGAAACATGATGCCCACAGAGATCTGGAGGATGTCGGTGCAAAATGTGTGCCTTAAATAAGCTTCCATATCCTAAATCCATTGGGATCACAGGATGGAGTTAGTTTCTGTAAAAACTTATAGCAAGCTTCATAGCATCCTCTGAGAAAAATGCTTTGCAGCGGGTGGTACAGTGGTGTGGATACTGAGTTTGATGGTCTTCTGGTGTTTGATGAGTGCCACAAGGCCAAAAATCTGGTTCCTGAAGCAGATAGCCAGCCCATCTGCACTAGTAAAGCTGTTCTTGAGATTCAGGAAATGTTACCTCAAGCTCGTGTTGTTTATTGCTTGGCAACTGCTCTGGCGCAGCATCTGAGCCTGGAAATTTAGATTACATGCTTCAGCTTGGTCTCTGCCTCTCTGGGGAGGGGAGATGGAACATTATTCGAGAATTTTCACCAATTTTTAAGTGCTCTTGAGAAAGGAGGCATGTGTGCTCTTCAACTTGTTGCTATGGACATGAAAGCCAGGGGCATGTATGTTTGTCATACTCTAAGTTGTAGTGGTGCTAATTTTGATGTTCTGGAGGCACCACTGGTGGAAATAATGATGAATAGGTATAAAAAGGCAGCTGCACTTTAGGTTCAACTTCTATCAGCCTTTGAATATTATGCAGAAGACAAAGTCAATTGGCCTCAAATGTGGCGGTTATACTGGGCCAGTCATCAGCGTTTCTTTAGTTTAGGCATGTGTGCGCAGAGGTACCTTCTGTTGTGAGATTGGCAAAACAAGCCTTAGCAGAAGAAAAATGTGTGGTGATTAGTCTTCAGAGCACTGGAGAAGCTCGAACAGAGGAAGCTATTGCAAAATATGGCGTTGAATTGGATTGTTTCCAGACATTCAGAATAGATTATTTGATCTTTTTGCAAGCATACTTTATATAGTCATTGAGAATGCACAAATTGAAGGCCGACTTACTTGATTCCTGTGTTGTTGATATCAAAGCTAGAAGTGTTGAAATTAAAGAATCACCAAAGACTGTTCATGCTGATACTTTGTCTGATGCTACTACAGTATGGATTACTTTCTACAATTGACCGTGGAATTTCCTGGGAGTTACCAAATGCAATACTTGAAGAAAGGATGAAAGATGAAGCACGTTCTTCTAATGATGGATTCTATGAGTCCATAAAAGAGTGGATGGGGAGAAGACATTTTCTGCTAACTTTTGTAGGCTCAACTGAAGGTATGTACAGAGTAATCCGTGCTGCTGTGCTGTCTGGGAGGCCGATGCCTTTTTTTTTTCAAACTGAGACCGATGCCTTTGGTTGAACTGAAGAGCAAGTATAGGAAGGCCTCATCTGTTGACAAAATTGGTAAAGGGTAACAAGAAGAGTATGAGTGTATGACGCTTCATTCCAATTAGAATCAGTGTTGTATGCATGGACCAAAATGCAAACTTGGAAACAATTGTACTTCTTATGGGCCCCGGGTATCCTCTAGAAGTTTGCTTGGACATCTCACTAAAGCTTATGACATTTGGGCTTGGGCCATCCTTGGGTGGTCTAATACTTATACTTGTGGACGAGTGCTACCAAACTGGGGAGTTTTCTGCTCATGGTGCTCGTGCAGACTCTATTTCTTTCGCTGGTGCACCAGGATACCAATGATTAGTGCTTTGCATTTACCATCATGTACCTTCAACTAGTTATACTGCCATATGCATTGGCTGAGTTTTGTGTATGTTGCAGACATTTGTGTGGACCATTGTTTTGTGCGTGTGTTGTGAACTATGGTAATAACCAAAATATTACAAGTTTTGTTGATGGTTGAATGCCTATCGTGGTCTAAATTTATGTGTTATTTTTATGGTTGAGATGTGATGAAAAATGTGTACTGTGGACAATATTTATGTGTATTGTTGGTGTTTTAGCTGGGCTAAAACTGATTATACTGTTAATGCTTGAATGAAGATGAATATACAGTAAATTCAGATTAAGTGGTAAGCATCAACAAGTGTGCTGCAATAAATGAAAAAACCAGCAACCCAGTATTTACGTCGGCTTGACGTAAATAACTGAAACACCAGCTGGCATTACTAGCTCCACGACCACATATTTAGGTCGGCCTTGGCCGACATAAATAGTGGAAACCCTATTTACGTCGGCCTTGGCTGACGTAAATAAGGGACCCATAGCGATATCCCTGGCTGACGGCCTGTATTTACGTCGGCCTCGAGGCCGACGTAAATAACCCTTATTTACGTCGGTCGCTGACGTAAATAGACTTATTTACGTCGCTTTATTTACGTCGGTATGCCGACGTAAATATCTATTTATGTCGGCTTTTGGGCTATTTACGTCGGCCTCACCTTGGATTCCTGTAGTGTCTCTTCGGCGCAAGAACATAAGAACAAACACTCAGATTTACCCAGGTTCAAGCCCCCTGATCGGGTCATAGCCCTAGTCCTGCTCAGGTTTCTTGCAACGTATGAACTGGCTAATCTCGGGAGCGTCCGATCTTAGGATCAATCGTTTTTTCCCTTTACAAATGCACCCCCAGCCCTTATACACCCGGGCTGGTGTGGGTTGCAATGTGCTACACAGTATCCTACCACTATAGCCATCATTCCTCCGGTGCTAGTTCTCGCGGGCATCTCTCCTGCCCCTGCTTCTGACAACGAGATAGCTTGGATAGTACTGATGACCGCCTTTGCCGAGAGTATTTTTTGTCACACCGTGCAGACGCTGAACGGATCACGCTCTGAGATGGCCACAGTGTAGCTGACATCACTAGCGGGGCGGGGGTCATGCCGTCAGACCCCCGCCTACTCTGTCAAGGCCGTTCCGTTGCATTGAATGCTCTTCATTTGGTGTACCCTGAAGAAATCCTTAGCGAGGAAGCTTCTCTGCACCTTCATCTTGTATCTCTGACAGTGGGGCCCGTGTACCCCTCGCGCCCAGATGTACTCGCTTAGCACCACCATTTGAGTGCCACGCGTCTGATGCGGCGCCTGGGGCCTGATCGTCTGCCTACGCGCCAGACGCCACGCGTCCTGGTCGCCCATCGCCCGGGGCCTGGTCGCCCGCCTGTGCTCCGGGCGCCACGCGTCTTGAACAAACAGCTTTGAATCTTTACCTTACTTAGGCCCGATATTGCTAAGTACGAGGCGCTCCCTGATTGAGCTCTGGTCCTACTTGGCAACTGTAACACCCCAACCCAACCGAGCTTGGAATATTACTAACTTTACGAAAAACTACAAATTTCGGCAGCAACTCCTCTGTTTATATGGACATCCACGACAGGCAGTTTGTAACCAAACAAATAACCATTTCTATCAACCAGCGGCCAATTTAAAAACTACAACAACTGCAACTCTCCATTACACACATGACTCGACTATTTAAGTAAATCTCATATGAAACCAATGTAATAATTTAACGTGAGAGGTGGTGAGCGCTCAAATCCAGGTCCTATTTTCCCATCCCCATGCATGATAGACATAACCTGTACCTAAAAATCAAATAAAAGTAAGAGTGAGTATTCAACAATACTCAGCAAAGTATCTCTACTATTATAAAGCACCTTGTGGTCGTGGTGGTGGTGGTGGTAGTTCGAACTTTCAATCCAGAACGTTCATCTCGCGTGTTGCGATTTGGTTTGCACCGTCCGATTAGCTCGCGATCTGTTCGCTGGCCATTCTCCCCTAATTGCGGATTGCAATAACTCCCCGTCCTCAACCTCTCCGCCGCACCCCCCTCTGCCGCCCCTCCCTCTCTCCTCGCCTCATCCAATCTCCCTCCGCCGCCCTGTCTCTCTCACCTCCCTCACTTGCTACCCCCCAGACCCCTCTCCGCCCCCTCTCCTCTCTCTCCTTGCACCCCCTCTCTCCTTGCCCCGCCTCATCCACTCTCCTTCCTTGCCTCTCTCTCTCTCACCTCCCTCACCACAGCCCCCTCCCTCTCCGCCTCCCTCCTCTCTCTCCACCTGCCCCTCTCTCCCTTGCTTGCCCGCCCATCCACTCTCCTCCGCCGCCCTCTCTCTCTCTCTCCTCACTCGCTTGCCCCCCCCAGACCCTCCTCTCTCTCTTGCCCTTTACGCCGCCTCCTCCCGTCGCCTCCTCAAATCTCACTCCGATGAATCCCCCGCCGCCACCATCCATCCTAGCGCCGTCATCGCCGCCATCTCGCATAATCACCGTCGCGCTTGTTGTCTCGCCGGATCATGGTCGCCATCGTCTCGCCAAGACAGCGTCTCGGCCTCCCACGGTCACAGTGCGCCACCTCTCTCTCTCTCTCTCTCTCTCTCTCTCTCTCCATGACTTGCCCCAACCCCATGCAGCCATCCAGCCCCTCACCACCTGGACAATGACTCTGGCCGGCGGCGGCCAATCGGTGACCTAAGCGTGGCGGCGGCCGCTAATCGGCGACCTAGCGGCGACAACTGCTCTCCCGAACGGCTCCCTCCTCCGGACGGTCTCCTCGTGGGTGAGTTCTCCTCCACTGGATGCTTGGTTGGTGATCTTTCCTTCAAGTACCACAGAGGCTGAGTTCATTCAGTTTAATTACCAAATCGGCTTTTGAGATCTCACAAAATGGTCTTCGCAATGGAGTCATGGGTCCTGTGAACATGTGTAGATGTATATTTTCAATTCTGACGATGAACTATGCCAATCAATTCCCGACCCAAAGACGAGGCATCCGCTTCCCGAGCAATGGCGAGGCTCCTCGTCTTCGTGGGCGCCTGCACCACCGCTCTAAAAAAACATTTAAAAATCTTTTAGGTTGTTTCAAATGCCTATTTTGATTGATTTTTGTTTTGCATCGCTCCTGCACTTACTATGAATCCGTTTCTCTTCTTGATGCGGCGGGGGTGAAGGTGGTGTACATGACTAAGGAACTAGAGGAGCAAGAAGGCTCGTGAGGTCGACTTGGTCTTCCCATCCATTGCCTTTGATAAAACAAAAATTGTTTGATTGCCATTTCTTTTACGCCATAGCCGATAAAAGATTTTATTTCATTGCATAAAGTTAGATGTGAGAACCGAAGACATTTGTTTCTTCTTTGAAGCAAGATAAAATTGAGTTAAAGTGCCATAATGAAGGATGAGCGGAGAATTTATGGATCGGGGTGGCATAAGACATTTTGGAACAAAGCAACAATAAATTGATGGACTGGATTCTCCAAATAAATAATATAACAGTTCTTAGCTGCGAAAGGAGGTAGCTTTTTTGTTATGGTCTCTGCCTTGAATATATTTCAAAGCCAGTTTTTCTATGTGATTCGCATAGCCTCAATTTTGGACCGTGTAACACTTGCTTGACATGGTCCGCTTTTACATCTTGAAAGCTTGAGACCAAAAGAACTCCATCTTCTGCTTCGCTTTTGTCGATGAGTCAACTAAAAGGAGTCCAGATGCATTACCGCCCGTACAAGTTCAATCAGCTCTTTGTCAATGTTGTCAGGCAGGAAATCAAGGTTTGATTCTTTTTCTCCTTTATTCTATGGGATTTTGGAGGCCAACAATGGTGTTTTGCATTGGCTATTTTAGTAAAAGAAATTTATATGAATTACTTAGGTTGTTCAAGACCTATGGGAGGTAATGGCCGCTAAGTAAACGCTAAGGCAGCTCATCATGGCAGGGGATGGGGACCTACATCGCCCTTGGGGCTTCTACACCACCCTCGACACCTCCATGCCCGAGAAGGTTCCATCCCTTTCCACTTCCTCTCTTCGTATCTTTTTCTTTGCACACGATTCAAAATTTATCATTCTCGCTCCCTTGTTGGCTTATTGCTTTGTGAGTGGGTTGGTGGCTTGGATAAAAAGGATCATACACGGGAGTTGTTACGCCCTGTATAATTCATTTTGCTCAGTTCATACCACATTATTCTTTTCCAAATTGTAGCAAGCATCAGATCAATAATTTCTTAAAAATTTTTGTTTCAGTGATGTGTTTATACCAGCTTTTTCTAATTTTATATCTTCTTACTAGATTTTTCAGTAATGCCCATGACCTCCCACATGATATCACTTTATTAAATAGGTTTAGATGTTAGCACGTGTCCAGATTCTTCCCTTTGAACCTCTTAGCTAAATTTTATTTAGTTTGGTTACAATAGATAGCCTCAAAATTCATGCGTTGAGGCGGCCATGCATAGTTACATTGGAATGCTCATTCCTTTTTTTGGCTTGTTTTTATCTTCTTCTAACATCTAATCTCGATGATGGAATTATATTCATTGCTTTTTTCCCCTTATGTAGAAATGTATTTCGCTAGGAAACTCATCTTGTTGTTTTGCTTGAATTTTATCCGAGTCGGAAAAACTTCGTCAATAGTATGCTTCGATGACCTTGGAAGGTTAGTATTCGATGACTTTGAGGCTGGAATTTTGGGTGGCATTAACCGACCGTTTTTTTTCTTGCAACAATTGATTCTAGGCTCACTATTTGGGCTAAATACATTTAGACATAGGATTGGGTTGTATGATGTTACCTTGTACCTACTCATAGGCTCTTATCTTTGTGCTATGTTACTCTGTATCTACTGATCTTTTTTTTGTGAGGTTTACTTATATTGATAATTGATGGTGAATGTGGTAAGTGGTAAAATGCTGAAACTAATTCATATCTCTGATTTGAAAATTTCCTAACAGAATGCATACAATGTGTGGCCTTATAGTATTATTTAGTCCACTCAAATTTCCAAGTTGCAAACTTCTTTAAAAAGTTATATCTATTGTGTTTATGGGGTTCTTTCGAATGAAAATGCTTTTAGGTCCATACTCAGTTTCAGATTAGTATTATGTGTGTGCAGAGTTGTTTAGTTATTGTTCTTTGATTTTTTTAAGAATAGTTTGAAGGAATAGCTGCAATACCTCTTTCTTCTTTTGAGACACATGGATATGCTACTGACTGGAATAAATATGAAAGCCCTATTTACTTTTTCTAATAATGCACTATTGTCTATAGGATAACCTCCTAGCACAATATGTATCATGTATTGCATACTCTATAATTGGTCCTTTCCTAGATAAATATGAACTAAGATTTTGTCTGTATAATCTTTAATTGGTCCTTTCTTAGATAAATATGAACCAAGATTCTGTCTCAGCTGCAGCTAATGCCGACGAACATGGAAGTGCCTCAATTCAACTAGGATTTTACCATATTTCTTAAGACAACCTTGCCTCCTCTAAGATGGCTATTTTTTAAATATCGATGCTAGATATAGAAGACAAGCCGTGTGTCACTATTAAAATTATTGAATTTTGTTTTGTAGTTTTAAAGTTTGGTTTAGCTGGTTGGGATTATAAAAAAAAAACACTCTTTATTGTCATGATGTATTGAGTTTGAACGTGTTTTAGTATCTGTCTGTTTTAGTACCTGTTTAGGAACCTGGACAAGGTGGTGCATGACTAATAAAAGGAAATGAATTGACAAAGAATTGCCTTGTTTATACTACACCTTTCATGCTCTCGGCCTGAAAGTAGTTAACATATAATGTCTTTCCTCTAAATCATCTTTCATGATTATATATTTTTCTATGAACTATGTTTTCCGTTCATCCCTATATGGTCCGTGGCAGAGCACGGGCATTGTACTAGTATGTATAAACTAGGGAAATTAAAATACAAGAGTAGCAAGGTCACTTCCATAAATTCATACCCTTCATTCTCAGAAACATAAACAATTGTTAGTACAAATACTCCAAACAGATCACTTCTCATCCATTCGATGCAATGCAATGCACATGTGTCTGTACTGTGAGCTCATACCGGTATAGCTAGGTGCGCACCCGTCGATGCCGCACCTTGCCCGTCCTGTGAAGGGCGGGGACCAAATACTCCACTCCCGTGGAGTGCCTACCAAGTAGGACTTCAGAGCACTCCGGACTAGTCACTTTTGACTTTCTCACCGGCCTCACCGGACTAGTCAAAAGTGACATTCTCACCGACCTGGCTCATATGCACATGATGCAAAATCTCCTCTATAATCCACTTACCACAAACCTTCATCCTTGAGCAATGCAAATAACATAAATAGATAGTTCACATAACATAGCTACGAAAACCAAATCTCCAACCATATCACAAGGACAAGCATAAAGCATTAAACCACTTAGCCATATATTATCCAACCAATATTTGTTTAACATATACTTGTCTTCCAACCAAGCATGATGCGTAGTCGACGTCGATTCCATACCTCCACCTATATATAGAGCATAATAATAAATCTCAAAAGAATGCTATCTATAAGAGCAACATAGATAATCTACAACATGCCAACAATCGCTCTCCCCCAAAATAGCCCATCTAGGACTAATAGACCTTTAAAGACAATGATTAACTTTCCGGACAGTAAACACTAAAATCAACATAACTCCCAATCCGCTTAACCGTTTTCAGCATTCTTGCACTCGAAACGAAGCTAAAACATAGACGCACGATTTCTTTCATAAGACCAACCCTTGAATCGAATCATAAATAGATAAAAACCTCACCCGAACCTACTGCATACTAGATTCCACTTCTAAAGCTTTAATTCCACCCAATAATCCTCACTAATCCACGAAATCCACCATCTAGAGCGAGGAAAACCTAGGAGGACTCATCTAATTGAACCATTAGAATCAATTATCAAGCCTAGTTCCCCTACCTCATTTCCCCATCCACCCTCTCATATACTAGATCACTACGAGCAGTACCTTGAGTAGTAGCACTTGGGGATGAAAACAATGTCCTTCCAGGAGGCAGCGACCGCTGGTCGGTGATCCCAAGGACGGCAGCGGCGACGACTGGGCAGCGCAACAACGAGGACCATGGTGTGGCCACCGAGCAGCAGAGGCGCGGCCACGGGGCGGCAACGGCGGCGCTGACCATCGGGCGGCTTCGGTGGCGGCGCGACATTGGGGTGGCGTTAGACAGCGGTGGCGCGCGGCGCAGACGGTGGCGACGCTCCACCGGCGGGGCAAGACGGTGGGGACAGCGGGGACGGCGGCGGTTTTGCCTGCAGCGATGGTAGCGCGAGGGTTGTGGGATTGATCCTTGGTCTGCTGCCCTTAACGGTGGGGTGCTTGGGTAAAATGGTGGCCGCTTGGCCTAGCCCAGTTTCTCTCTTCTTCTTCTTTTTTGTAATATTACAGCAGCGGGGCAGAGGCACACCCCGGTGTAAAATACACCGACAGGGTTTTAGTTAGATCTAGTTTCATAGGATTAGGGTCCAATATATGTCCTATTTTTTGTGGTATTGTTGGTGCCAGAGTAGTTTTGACATGGTCATAAGCTGCTTCTAAAATTAATCGTGTGATATTTGCCTTCGGCGACCTCCTCGGTGATCGGTAATGTTGATACCTTGGTCCTCAATTTGTTCATGACATATTGGGATTTATCTTTCTCTATGGTGGGAGTTTTGTACAATGAGATGCCTTTGTCAATCTCCACAAGCGGTTGGTTGGAGGCAGCGCTCGTAGAAAAATTATGGAGGAGCTAGATCGGGATGTGTTTGAATCATCTCTGATAAGAAAAATACATGAAATTGGTTTTAACACTGCTGTAGGTAGGTGTTGGTTTTACATATGGTGTTGTATTATAATAGTTTTTTAGCTGTAACTTTAATCAGTGATTTAATAGAGATTATTTATTCTAAAAAAACTACCCTATTTTTAAGGGTTTTGCTATAAATTCAGACATTCGATTTTCTTAAAAAATGGACATTGTTGCAGCTAGGTAAAACAAATATTGCAGCAAGAAAAACTATATTTTTTGCGGTATATAAAAACAAAAATGTTACATATTTGAAACCAAAAGTTGCACCAAATGTCCAAAAAAGTTGCAGTCTTCAACTGCTGCACCTAATCAAAACGCGGGAGCATTGGAAGGAGCACCAAACATTGATGTGAAAGCATCGAAACATTTTGAATTTTAGCAATGTAACGTTGAAAAAATCTTGCTGCAACAATTGAGCTAGAGCACTAAAACATTCAAGTGGAAGCATCAAAACATTTTTAATTAGAGCACTCAACATTAAAAAGTAACCGCCGCAACAAAGCACAGAGACACTCGAATAAAAGCATCGAAACATTTTGAATTAGATCACTGCAACATTGAAAAGTGGATGTTGCAACAATTAAACCAGAGCACTAAAACATTCGAGTAAAAGCACTAAAAAATGAATTAATGCACTAAACCATCAAGAAATAGTTGTTAAAATATTTGTGTTAGAATACTGCAACATTTAAATGAATGCACCATAATAATTGAATGAAAACACTGGAAAATTGTCTCGAGAAAAGAATGTACATGGTACATACATACATAGCATTATCATGTTAATTGAATGCACCATACATACATAGCATTATCATGTTTTTAAACAATACATATTAATAAATATACATTATACTCGGATTTTCATCCAACGTAAATGAAAATAAGTTTACATCGATTTAACCGTACAAACAAAAAACCTACGAAAACCGCTATCATTTTCCACATCATGTTCGATCTTAAATCTAAAATAAAAGTTGCAACTAGAAATTTGACATTTTTGGATAAGCCAAAGAATGTAATTCTTTCTAGTTATTTTTATAGCATTTCAAATGGTTCATTTCAAAATTCTTCAAATATTTTTTCATAGTTTTTTTACTTTTCATGACTTCTCTCTTAGAGAGGTCACAATTTTTCAAATTATAAATTTTAAAAATAAAGCCTAAACTCCTAGTGCACATGCATAACAATCAAACACATATTGATCTTTTAACGTGTTATTTTTTATTGCAATGTGCTAAAATAAAAATCTATAAATAAGATGGTTTTGATATATTACGTGCAAACCAAACTTTCTAAAACATGCCACACTAAAATAATATTCCATGTTAAATAAATACCTTTTTACCGTTTCTAAAAGTAGCGAAAGAAAAGTACGACTGTCACCGTCACCATCACCGTTGGTGCTTGAGATGGGTTCAAGGTCAATCGCAAAACGAATCAAGCTTTGCGCATGATCTCAAGTTTGGGTGTGAATAGATGCTAGCTTGAACAAGCTTGACGATCAAGTTGAGCCCACCATCACTGGCTATTAGCCCCGCTCCCCCCACTACCCGCTCCGGTCCCATGAATCAACACCCTAAAGCTCAGCAAACAACACTCAGCTCCCCTACAAGACATTGGCCACCATCTCTATATCCCAATGCATGCATCGTCCAACTCTAAATCCATCTCGGATGTGTTATAGCGGACGAAGCCTCGAAGGGAACCAAATTCCTTTTGCGAAGAAAAGAGGAGAAGAGAAGAAAAGATCCCAACCCCACCGCCCACGGCCCTACCGCGCTCCAGCTGCTCGCCGTCGCTTCCGGTCTCTATTCTCTTGCCCGCTGGCACCCAGCTGGCGCGTGCCTCCTTCGATCGCTGCCATGCATGCATGCCATCCAGTTAGCCCCCAACTGAAGCGTCGCCACCCCGGGCGTCCATGTATATGCATGCATGCATGCTACCGCCGTCACGTCCCTGATCGATCTAATTAAGCGCCACGCCGCCACCGCCACGACCCTGATCCGAGCATAAACATATTGCTGCCTTCGCAAGCGTCATCGTCTGGAGACGTACGGCATGCCATGCCCTAATGCCCTGTCCCTGAGCTCAGGTCGACGTGATTGCGGCCTGCGTGATAAGTACACGGTACTTTTCACCTGATTGGTTCGATGGCGACGAGGCTCTCTATAGGATGGGCCGGGCCCTCCGTACTAAAATTTGGTGATTTTGGTGTGTACGCCGACGTCCCGCGGCTATTCAAGCGTGAGAACGCTTTGCCTGCGTGCGTGCGTACGTGTTGCCTTGTTTTGTTTTGTTTTTTTTGTGTGTGTACGAGTACGTTTCCCTAGCCACGTATGTACTCACCCGATAACACCTTCGAGCCTGTCCGAGCCAAGCCAACCCACACGCCAGAGGTGTTTTCGTGTTCAAAATCTGTAAACGAACGGAACTAGACTAGGCTCGGTCAGAAATGAGCTGAGCCAAGCTCGCCTCGTTATTTAAACGAGCCTCAAAAGTGGGCTCATCTCGGGCTCGGTAACAACTCCAAGTCAAGCTGCGAACCGCAAGCTATTTTTTCAGTCCTAGCTCCAACCACCACCACCACCATCATCTTCGACGAGCACTTTCTCCCCATCACAACCACATCCTTCTCCTCCCCATCTCCTACGACGAGCTCCTCCACCCATGCCACCACCACCACCATCTCCTCCTCCGATGAGCTCCTCCCTCCCATCTCCTCCTATGGCAAGGTGTTCCCCATGTCCTCCTCCAGCAAGCTCCTCTCCCACCTCCTCCTCTCTTCCGCCGATTTCCCCATCTTTTTTTAGAAATACCTTGTTCTCTATAGTATTCCCCGTCTCTATTCTCTTGGCGACCTCACCCGGTGAGCTTGGCGACCGGATCCGACGAGAAGGACCAGATTTGGTTGAAGAAGATGACTGAGATTTGGGAGGAGATGGCTAGATTTGCTGTAAGTTGTGATTTACCAAATGTATTCTGCATATATGAGAGGCAAGTACAATTTGTGTATGAATATATTGTTGTTTGTAATTTGTGATTTACCTATTACTCCTATGTGGTAATGATATTTATGGTTATTTTAGGAATTAATGACATCATAAATTAGACGGTGTTTAAGAAAGGCAACACGTACGCACGCACGCACGCATGCAGCGTGATAAGGGCCTTGTGTGTTTCAGATTAAATTAAATTAAAGTTTGTTATTATTTTTATAATCTAAATGATGTAATATTTTGTAGTTATCATGCAGGGTTTTAAAATTTTTTAATTCGTAAAATAATTTTTTTTATTTTTTTACAATTTTTTAAGACATCTTTTAAAAGGTTACAGACTTTTCGTATTAAAGTTTTGAGCAGCATTCGGCTCAACCAAATCGGGCGGGTTTTTCCAGCCACGGCCCACGGCGCCGCGGGTTCGCGCTTTGCGCCGCGCCATGCATGCTGCCTGATCCCCATGCACGGACCACGGTGTGTGGCTGGGATGGCTTGCACGGCCACGAACGTCTCTCTCCCCGCGCGCATCGCCGGCCGTTCTCAAGCCGACGGCCGGCGTGCAAGGTGCAACGTCGAGGTGCTCCCGCCCACCAACATATCTGGGCGGTTTGGTCCGTCCGACCCATCTGCCAATGTGGCGCCATGCATGGACATATGTATACCTAGCTCGGCACATCCATCCATCCTCGAGATAATCCGTTCGGCGGTTTCAGTACTGCCCTGCTAGCTATGGACGGGTCTTATTTGGGGAATAAGCACATGCATATGTGTGTGTGCACGAGGAGGTTCTATAGGTAGATCATCCAGCGAAACATGCTACTCTCTCTGTTTATTTTGTTTGATGCTTTTGACTTTTGAACACAACTTTGATCATTCATCTTATTCAAAATTTCAGTGCAAACATGCAAAAAAAATAAGCCATGTTTAAAGTATCGTTATTGATAAAACAAATCACAGCAAAGTAAATTATATTTACATAAATTTTTTAAATAAGACAAATAGTCAAAAGCGTGTTCAAAAGTCAAATGCGTCAAACAAAAAAGAACAAAAGGAGTATATCGCAGTGGAGTACTACGAGCTTCCCTCTTGCTGCACATGCGCAATAAGCTAACGACTTAAATTTTCTGCTTACTGCAGACCAAATTATCCACTTGTGCATGCGGCGACCAGGCACGTTCAGTCCACCGGTTTAAAGTCTTGCTCCAAGATTCCTGCACTACTCTTGCCCTTTTGCATATTTTTTGAGTAATTGAACTATTTAACATAAAATAAAATCTCTTAATATAATATATTAAATAAATACCAGTTACTCAAAATCCTGTTTTTATTTGATATTTAGATTTTTCTTATTTTGTGAATATTTATAAATTCTTCACTCTTTTTTTGAGCTACATACAATTTTCTATATTTTATTTATTATCATAAGAACCAAAGGCATGCATAAGTGTCATTCCACAAAAATTGTTAGCCCTATTTAAAGGTCAAAGACCTTTGACTCATAGTTGTGAAAAAATAAATTGGCAAACAAATGACATATTGACTTTTACGATGATAATAGAACCAAAATTAACTTTTCAATGGTACAATTTTTTTTTTCCATTTTGCAAAAAAAAATGAGGAAACAATAATTAGGTCCTTCTTCTAAAAGCAAATCCTCTTACCGATTCTCTAACTTTGAGCGCACTAGCTTGTGGATTCGTGTGGTGCCATGGTCTATACGCCGGTAGTCCAAAGTTAGTGGGAGTAAGTCAAAGAATACACTTCTCCTTTTCTCCTCCACTCCATCACCTTCTCTTTTCCCTGCTCCACTTCGGCAACCCTTTTGATGACAAGCGCCCTAGCTAGACCCATCAGCCGACCACCCACTCCACGTTGTTGAGCCAAGCTGAGAATTTGTGGGTGGTGTGATGACTCAATTCGAAGCCACCATGGTCGCTGATGGGGGAGAGCGATGGCCGATGATAGACATGGGCGCGAGAGGGAGCCAGCCTGACTGAGCCAAAGGGGAGAGGAGAGGGAAATAGGGAGTGAGAAGAAGGAATATATTGTTTTTTAAAAAAAATTCCGAAGTCCTTTTTTTGCAAAATAATAATATTGTGAGAGGGAGCGAGTATAGTGCATAAATATTGGAGATCGGTCGGTCACAAACTTGCGTAAATGTGCATATCCATGGAAGATGGTATTCCCAATGTTGACATGTTTGGATCCTTCATTCCTTGACATTTCTTGGCTAACCTTGCCTCGCCCGGCAAGGAGAGGCACAAAACAAGCCTAGCTGTTTGATTACTCTTTATGGCTCGCTCTTTGGTTTCTATTTTAGCAACCTCCTAGCTATGTGCCCCTAAGTACCTCCACTCCCTCTATCTACCTCTCCTTGTCTAGGACCTTGACCTTCTTTCTGCCTTCACCGTTTACCTTGTCCACGGACCGCTTTAGAGTAAAACACATGATTACTAGGTTATTATGCGTCTGACGACAAACGAGAAGATCGGATGCTCTTCGCTCTATGGCTCACTCGGCACTCGCTGCTCCCAACCACTTCATTGCTATCCCCAGAAGCCTCAAACCGTTCATCTCTTTCCTCCCGTGATTTGGCTGCAGGCCGCAGCTGGCTCGCACGCACACAGATTGCTTCCACCTTTGCCGCGCAGCCGCAGTATTATATACGGCCGGGCCGACCGCTCCGACAGTGGCCACCTGGGCCACCCATTCCCCGACACGTACGCCACGCGGGGCCCACACAGACGTACGGGGTCAACCCGGGACGCGTGGGCGCTGCTGGGCCGTCCGATGCTGACCGGACGCTCGAGCCTCGAGGCGAGTCCGCGAGCCGCGTCGCGTTGCGAATTGCGATACCAATCATACGTGGATTCAACGGCGGAGCAGCTGGAATGCTGGATGGTTCTAGACAGTTCGGGAGCAGAAGGTGCTTAGGATATTTGACCTGAGATTCCAGGCCGTGCTAGCTAAAGGACGTAGTTTGGTGTGATGTGTCCTCATTGTATTTTTTTTCTCTCTTAAAAAAAGATGCACGATTGATATTATAATTATAATACTATGATGCAACTTTGGCTTCCGTGAGCAAGTGGACTTGTGGGGAACTGGATGGAAGTGGGACCACCGGTACAAACCAAACGCTGAGAGCATCCACAAATGATCGAACACGTTGAGACCAATCTCTTGTGAATATATATATGATGTAAAAGTAGAATGAAAATAAGTAGTCCTTTCGAGTAGATTTGTTTTCTGATTAATATGATAATTTAGTATTTTTAATGTTAACGTGATGTTAGTAATATAATACCAGCACGTAATAGCTAGATATGTGAGTGCCATAGAGGTGTGTTGCACTCTGCGTTGCACTCTGCGGCGAAGCTAGCTAAGATTGTTCTAGATAGTTCTGAACAGAAGGTGCTCGGGACATGATTCCCGATGGTTTCGTATTCTTGCCTCTTACGTAAGTTGGCGTGTGATATATTATGCTTCATTGTTTCTTCCTTAAAAAAACAACTTGATTGGTGCAGCTAAATTTGAATTTATTAATCTGTGAGCATGTGGCTGTATATAGATAATGGAACAGTGCATTCACTCGATCGTAGCCCAAATTAATGAATTCTCTTATATAAATTTGTAAAACTGATAGCAACGATACTAATTAATGGACAGTGTACCGTTGCAACATTTAGTTGTTTCATATTTATTTTATGTTTTCATATAGTGTTTTATTATCATTTTATGTGCTACATATATCTGATAAGTGTTTAACGTGGTGCTTTATATGTGTTTTTATGTGTTTCACATGCGGTTTCACACAGTACGTGTTTCACGTGAATCATGTGTACCATTAGCTAGTAGCTCTCAGATGATAAAACGTTGTTATTAATTCTGAAGGCTGGTTTTTAGGTGAAGTACGTAGGCACAAGGTTTGGTTTCTTTCATTTACCGAGAATTAATATACGAGATATTGGAGATTTGCCATAGCCAAGAGTAGATGTGTCTTAGATTTCCCAGCCATGTCCCACAAACATGTTTTGCGGCGGCAAGTCATCGATACAGACCATAATTACGTGCATGGGGTTTTAACCTCTCTCCTGATACAAATCATGTTGCTATGCCAAGAAGATACATGTATGATCGACAATGCTTATATGAGTATACATATATGCTATACAGGAATTCCTAGGAACGGTATCCCGTCGCCGACGGGATACCTCCCTATGTGACACGTGTCCCACGCGCCGTACCAGCTTTTGCCCCACACCTTGCCAGCGAGGGAGGAGGAGGAGGAGGAGGAGGAGGAAGGAGAGCCTACCTCGACGCCGTCGACCTCGCCGTCGCCGCCGTCGAGCTCACCGCCGGGTTAGGAACATTGGGTTCCTCCGGGTCTAGAGGAGGTCGGGAGACGGCGGTTCGGCGGTGGGTGGGGTTAAATCGAAGCGGTGGCGGGCGGGCGCCGCCGCCGAACCGAGGCGGGCGGGTGTGGCGCGGCGTCGGTGGGGACCACGCCGTCCCCGTCCGTTAAGGTGGCGGCGATAAGGCGGGCAGGTGGGAGGAATGGCCGGGCGCCAGCCGCGCAGCAGGCGCCGAAAGCGGAGAAGAGGCGGCGGGGTGTCGGAGAAGAGGCGGCGGGGAGGTCGCGAGGAGAAGGAGACGGCGAGGCGAGGAAGCGAGTGAGGAGCGGCGAGTGGGTTGGGGAGTGGGCGAGACGCGAGGAGGCCGATGCGGAGCGAGCGGGTTGAAGACGCGGGGGACATGTGGCGGCTGGGGGTGCTATCCCGTCGGGGCGGGGGCGGGACGGGATCCCGTCCCCTAGTCGCCCCCATGCTATATTGATCGATTAATCAAAGAGGGCCCTTAACTGTTCTTAGTCTCCCCCATGATTGCATGCGGAGCAACCCATTTCCATGGCTCCTTTGCCGCATCTCTTGCTAGCTCCCTCTTCACAAGTTTCACAGGCTAACCCCACCCGGAAAAGGCAAGCAACTAAGCAAGAAGATGCGAGCAAAAATAAATAAATAAAAATTAAGCGGCTAATGCGTTGTTAATTAAACCACCATAGAGTACCTAATCGAAGAGATCGAAGCGCAATTAGGCCGGCGGCCGGGCCCACCACGATAGCGGAGGAATAATATAAATATCAAAATGGCAGCATCGCACCACCGTCCAATGATCGCTATCAGTCATCCGCAGCCGTCCAACTTGCCGACCGCGTGCGAGCATGACGTCACCCCGCCATTTCCCGTCGGGAGCACGCATCTCATCGTGGCCGTCTGATGGCCTGTAACGGCCTGATCAATCAATTCGCGCATTGCAGTCGTTAGCAATACTCCACATGGTCCTCTTTTTTTTTTTGTGACAATAATCTGGTTATTTTGCTGGATAGTATACCCTTCAAAACACAGAATTACGTGTTGCTAATTCTGCTTGGTTTGAAGCTAAATAATTTATCCCAATTAACCAAGCATCGGTAGAGATTGTCATTAACAGAAGGTTGATGAATTTGCGACCAATGTTTTAGCTACATTATTTTACAATAAAGATAAACTGTAGGAAGCCAATTAACGGAGGAGGCAAATATTGTTAGTCATCTCAAATGTAGCAAATTAACAAAATCAAGTTTGATATATCCACACTATTAACAATGGATAAATTTAGACCCTGTTCTTTTGAGCTGATCTAAACGGATGAACGACTGAAATGACTGAACTTCGGAAGCTTCTCGAGATAGTCTCGAGGTTCGGATACATTTTGTTTGACTTGCTTTTTAAAGCGTTAGAACCCACCTTTAAAACAGCGATAAAACGGACTCACAAAACTTAAAGCATATGTGTTTTCAAAACGTAGATAAGTCGTTAAACTGTTAAGACGTTAAGCTGTTAAGCTGAAAAGAACTGGGCCTTAATATGAGTTCAAACTAATCACACTCGGCTCTAGTTTCTTTGTGTATGCTGCACCACTCTTATCTTTAATTCTAGACAAGGATTACATATGTTTTTTAGTACTTGCACTTTGTATTAATCTATATCTATCTACCATTAGAGAAACTCTTTTGGTGGGTACTGACGCTAAGTAATCGTATGCTTCACTAAAATTACCACCATACTTTATCTAAAAAATCATCCTCTATTATTTCGAGATTTCTACATTCATGGTTAGATCTCTACTTGTTTTTTCCCTTTTTTTTAAAAAAAAAATGGTGTACGATTTTTTGAGTTTCTTATAGTAGGAAATTAATTCACAGGCATCAAACTAATCATAAAAGCACAACTTTCTTCAGTGACAACGACACCAACAAAGAGCTATCTGCTATTAATTAAAGCATACATATTAGATACTTCGAAACAATGTAGCATTGGATAGAATAGATGGTGGAAGAAAGTTTTTTTTTTAATGTAGTGTAAAGTGTGAATGAATTTTAGAGGAATGATTGGAGTAAATAAAAAAATATTGAAATGGAGTGGAACGATGAAATAACAGGTGTGGATGCTCATGTATGTTTCTTTTTTGAGAGAGTCAATTTTTGTAAGCTATCTTATTAATGTTACATATGTCGATCGAGAAAATCTTACTTTTGTTACACGTGATCAAGTTAGAGCAATGCAGGCTCGTGGAAAGCTTTAATTGGAGCATCTGGCGAGGGCCTTCAAATTTTTCGCATCACTACGATGTCGCTTCAAGATAATTCTACTGATTAAAACTGCTACTCACATGGACCAAATTCCCTCCTAATGCATTTGAAAAATTTTGAAGTACAGGCCATTTTGGGGGGGTGTGATGGGGATGCTCTTATGCTACCTTCCGAATAATAAACATCTATCTAAGCTATTTCCGATAGCAAATTAAGGATTATTTACCAAATGTGGAACCTTGGCCCTTGCTAGCTGGCTATCTGCTTCCCTCTCGTATCGTCCACAAGATAACAACCGCCACGCTCAACTTTAGAGGTTTTCGCTAGCATTGAAATTACAGACCTCGACTGTATCTCGGCCAGTGTCTTAAAAAGACGAAAATGATAATTTAAGTTGAATTTGAGAATGTATGTCGCATGTCTTCAAATTTTTGAAGAAATGACGTTGAAAATTTCACATCAATTAAAAGATAAATCAGACCATCCAAGCAAAAATAGTCAATAACAGGCTTTTCTAACTAGAGAAAATTGCAATGTGATTCCACCTTTTTGCACTTGCGCCTCCAAACTTGTATTTTACTTCTACACCCATATACTTGTTGACGTTTGGAGACATTCAAAACAGTTAGGACAACTATATAGTGCTGGGATGGCAACCCAAGTGGCCATGAAATACCTATGTGGCCCTTCACCTAAGTATCCATGCCATCCTCGCTCTACCCCTCTCTAAAATTCAAAAATTTGAATTTTGCTCGTTTAAAATTCACAAAAAATAATTTCTAGAGGCTTTAAAATTTTTAAAAATAATTTAGAATTTGTAATTTTAAATAAATTTATGTAATTTTAAAATTATAAAATGGATTCAATTATTTTAAATTTTAAAATAAATTTCAGAATATATTTTTAAAAACGTTTTTAATTTTTGAATGCCCAAAATCATTTTAAAAAATAGTATTTTTCTTTTTGGCATTCTTGAATTTGTGATTTTTTAATTGAATCTTCAAATTTCTAAATTTTAATAAGAAATCCTTACTCTAGAAATTCATTTTTTTCCAAACTTTAGTATCACTAAAATTAAAATTTTCAAATTTGAAATACCTTAAATTTAGTTATTAAATTTTAAAGCCCTACATTTTTTTTTGAATTTTACAATCCGTAAAATTCTTTTTAAAAAAATTTTAAAGAGAAGGAGGAGAGAGAGAGGATGGTGTGGACGCTTAGGTGAAAGGCCTCATAGGCATTTGATTATAGCCACATGGGCTGCCACCTTAGTGCTAAATGACTGCCCTAACAGTATTAGACCTCACATGCAAATGATAACAAGTTTAGGGGTTGAAAAAGTAAACGCAAGTTCGTAGTGCTAAGAGCATCGCCAACATGAACCCTAAATTTTGATCTTAGACTCGTTCCAAAACACTATTTGGTCCTTATCCATATGATCCAACGGAGTCTCCATCCTTCAAAAGATATAAGGGCATGTACAAAGCCATTAAATAGGTGGTCTCTGAGAGCTGATATGGAGCGGTTTTGCTGATGTGGAGGAGAGAGGGGGAGGAGAGAGAAGAGTTGACTCTTCACAAAGAGATGCCTCTAGCACAAGCTCCTAGGCACCATTAGAGAGAAATAATATTAAATGACACGTTGTCTCTTATTTATGTCTGTTGTATATAGCATTTTTTAAAGTGGACTCTTACTACCTAGAAAACAACACCGGACTTTAGGGTTGTATACATGCTCTAAAGATCAGATAGACAGTCCAAATATGGGAATGGAAAGAATAGTTAAATTTAGAGTGACAAAAGGTTATAAAGACTGAAACTGTCTAAAATAGTGTTATAAAGCACCTGCTAGACATGCTTGCGATTTATGAAACGGTGCAAATTTAGAGGGTTACAATGTTATCTTCTTTTTTGGGTGCAAATTTAGAGGATTACCGTGTTATTTTCTCATTTAGCTACCCACCCACCCACCAAACAATTGGTCACGAGCTATTAGTAAACTCCTCAAAATCCGAGGACTAGAACGCAAATGCATGTGTATGCGGATGCATGGCATGGGGGCCATCCATGCATCCATGCCATGCGCCCCCGAAAATATCAAGGCCATGTCAGCAGCGCCAGGAGGCGGATCCCTGCTCCCAAGCACGCCCGAATAAGTATCTCCCCGCACAGCACGCCCCCACCCGCCTGCCCCACCACCCGCCGACGCGTGGGCCCGGATTCTCCCGCTCCCACGTGTCAGTGGAGGCATCGCTCCGCGTGTGGGGGCCTCCAGTTGTGCCCGTGGGGTGACATAACGGAGCCGCACCACCACCCCTCCCCTCCCCTCATCGCCAAAAAATCTTTTTCTCGCCTCTCCTCGCTCCGCACCGTTTCTCTCTCCTCCCCCTCGCCCCGCGGCGCAATCCACCCCCCGCCGCCGCCGCCGGCTCGCCGGAGGAGCCCCTGCTTACTGCGCGCCCGATCGAGGTAATGATCCCGGGTTCTCTGCCCCTGCCCGTGCTCTTTTTTTTTTGCCCTGTATTTTGTCGCCTTTTCCTTCGTTTTATTGCCGCCTTTTTATTGTTCGTGGTTTACTGCGGAGAATTGGTAGGCGAGTAGGCTCGGGTGAGGTTTTGGTGATGGTTTTGATTAGAGGAATTGAGGATTGGAAGGGAAAATAGTTTAAATCTTTGGCGGCGAGATTGAGCTGATTGTTACTATATATTTTCTGTGATCTCGGGTAGATCAACGAGAGATGGATGCTTCTTAGTGGGAATTTTGGGAGGTTTTTGTGACTATTACTCTACTGGTGTGGATTCGAGCTGGTTTTGCTAATTTTTTGGGTCATTTCGACGAGTTTAATTTTCGTGTTGATGGTAGTGGAAGTCATTAGACCGGAGGTAATTAGTGCAAAAACATAAGTACGCATAATTATACGCGGTAAAGTAGTACTGCCCCGATCTTATATTTTTCATTTCTGTGTTTTAGTCTAATGTGGGAGGAGGCCCCTCAAATTAAAAAGAATAACATCTTAATGTTCTGTGTCAGTTATGAATCTAGGACTAGCTATGAAATCATTTGCAAAAGAGCAAATAAAGCTGACTAATTAAAGATCTGGTTGAGGCTCTGCTTCGCTTCAGATCCTTCTAGGATTTCTGGGCAGCTTTGCCACCAGCTCTGTGTACTTCTGTAGTAATTCTTTCCCATTCCTTTAATGAATCAGGAAGTGCTGCTGCCAACAGGTTCAAAAAAAAAAGTTGACTAATTATTCTTAGTGGAAAAGATGAGGAATTACCGGCTAAATTTCCAAGGAAAAATGCCTTTTGAACTGAACAGTGGAATATTGATATCGTTTCCTTCTTCTCGGTGCGTGCTAATTTAGATTATTTTTATACGCTCTTTGGAAACTCTGCCATATTAGAATCATTTGTAGTGGAGTAAGTTTAAAATTATGAATAATTTAACTATTTGGCTACAAAAATATTATTCAATTACATCCAAAGCCATTGTTCATTCAGAGGGTATTTATTCAGGTTGATGTACATCTGGATCGACCATTAGAAGTCCCCTTCTTTGGGGTTAGCGCAGGGAGTTCTTTGACAAGTTTTGTGAGTGGAAGGGTGTAAACGAACAATATCTTTGAATAGGGACCATTGTGAATAAGCTCTCAAAAACAGGGTCTTCAATGAAGATCTTTTGATTTCAGGAATCTGATTGAACAATTTCGCAAAGTATATAAAAAAGCACTATTTCTCCATGAAGTAGAAAGATGTGATTTGGCATTTCTTTTGTTATTTAGTCAATATAATGGTACACCAAGAGTCCATGCGAATTTCAATTTTAAAATGTGGGATGAGGTAGTAAGTAATGATATATTGGAAAGGTATGCATCATATACTGACTAATTAATGTAAATCTATCAGATAAAACGTGCTTTTGGAATCCAATTTAGTACACGTAATCCTATGGCTACAAATCTGAAAAGAATTCTAGTCTAAAATTATCAGATAAAACGTGCTTTTGGAATCCAATTTACAACTACACATAATCTTAAAACAAAAGAATTTGTCAAATCATTATTTTATCTACATATCAGCTATAGAAGTTTTTTTTTATATTGATAATGATAATAAAATAAGGCGATAGCAAGATTATGTGATTTTTGTTCCCTTAGCTTTCTCTTGTTTCACCTGTTAGCTATGTACTATTTATATTATTTTAGTTAACGATGATACACACCCATTTTTCAAAGCAGAGACTTGAAGCACCTATGGTTGGAATTGGTTGATATGTTTCTCAGTCACGTTGTGGGATGCAAACCCCCCCTTGTGGGGGTTGATTGAAGAAACAGACAATACTTGTAGGAGAGTATCTGTTTTGCTGAAAGTTTCTTGATTTTGAGGCAAGTAGCTTATAAGAAGGGGTAGGACTTCAGTGGCGTACTGGCATAGATGGATGAGCTGACTGACGATCTCAACCTGGTGTTGATTACAGGTGCTCTTATTGCTAATTGAAGCAGTTTCTCTACTTTCTTTCGTTCTCTTTGAGAGTCTCTAGTTCTTGGGCAGGCTCCTGAGCTATCAAGCATGTCAGCTTCAAATGGGAAGTGGATCGATGGACTCCAGTTCTCATCGCTATTCTGGCCCCCACCACAAGATGTGCAGCAGAAACAGGTAAACAACTACATATATCACTAGTTTAGTTTTGTTATATGTGCCATAACTGTGAAGATACCTAATGTGAACGTGCCTTTTTTTTAATTTTCTGTTGGAAGGCACAAATCTTGGCTTATGTTGAGTACTTTGGCCAGTTTACAGCTGACAGCGAGCAATTCCCTGAAGATGTAGCTCAGGTTTTGTATCTCATAGGACTCAAAGGATAGTTTAACATTTTTTTGTGGCAAAATCAAATAATCAATGTCTAATATGTATACTTTACCCCCTTTATTTTGTTTGTGTACAGCTCATCCAAAGTTGCTATCCATCAAAACAAAAGCGCTTGGTAGATGAAGTATTAGGTAATATATGATTTTCTGATAGTTTTACTTTGCACAACACACAGCACAAAAAAGAATTTGACATATATTCTTTACATTGTCCAGCGACTTTTGTTCTTCACCATCCCGAGCATGGTCATGCAATTGTACATCCTATTCTTTCACGTATCATAGATGGGACGCTGTGTTATGATAGGCATGGCACCCCCTTCAGCTCCTTCATCTCCTTATTTAGCCAAACTTCTGAGGTGAGGCGCCAGCAGTATTTTCGCTTTTAGTTCTTTTCTCCGTGTTGAGAAGATTTAGCCAATGTTGTTCATTTCAAAATTTCAATTCTCCTGCTTAGTGCTCGTCATAGTACTATTGCTCATAAACTGTATTTTTAACTGCAGAAAGAGTACTCGGAACAATGGGCCTTGGCCTGTGGAGAAATTCTTAGAGTTCTAACTCACTACAATAGGCCAATCTTTAAAGCTGAGCGCCAACATAGTGAAGCAGAATGCAGCAGCACCTCTGATCAGGCCACATCAAGTGATTCCATAGAGAAGAAATCCAACGATTCTCCAGGAAATGAACCTGACCGGAAGCCATTGAGGCCATTATCTCCTTGGATCACGGACATATTGCTAGCTGCACCTTTGGGCATTAGAAGTGACTATTTTAGATGGTTAGTAATAATATTTGTATTTGATTCCTCTGGACTGAAATTTCCTTTCTTCTCCTGCTTTTCTTAAGGAATTTAGCTTTGGCTTTATGATCGTTTTAATAACTTAATAAGAAAGTAGGATCTGTATATATGCTATTATACTAGGATCTGTATATATGCTATTATACTAAGTTGAATGGGGAAACATGGGAAAGAGTATAGTTATGCAGGGGAAAAAACGAGTGAGAATAATAAACATACATAGCTAGGATGAGATAACTTTAAGGGAAGAAACTTATATTCTAGCCACCAAGTGTCTCTCCAACGCAAGCATGTGACTGAAAGGAAAGAAAACGAGAAGTCGGATGTTGGAAATATATGCATATTGTGATGTGATGCAGCATGCTGAGTGTATATGGTCTGCTGTTCATGAATTTTATATTGCAAAGCAGCCAGTGTTTTTTTAAAGAAAACTTGGCAAGGGTGTCCCTTATATTAATAAGAGGGAAGCGAGTCACACGAGCAGAGGATTTGAAAGGGGAAACAAGAAAGTATAGGCAGTGCTTTTCAGCTGTTGGAATATGTACATTTACTGCTGAAAACCAACAATTTTGCTAGAATACTCTTCTATCGCTTACTATAATAAGTCCTGATTGCTTCCTGTTTTGTTTCATATATATTAGGTGTGGTGGAGTCATGGGAAAATATGCAGCTGGTGGAGAATTGAAGCCTCCATCAACTGGTCAGTAAAATCATTAATATTTTTTTCCATGAAATGGCAGAATTACAACAACATTAAATATTTTCTTTTATTCTGTTGAGATACTGTTTCTATGTCACATAACACATGTCTGGGTGAATGTAGCTTGCAGCCGTGGATCTGGGAAGCACCCACAACTTATGCCATCCACCCCAAGATGGGCTGTTGCCAATGGAGCTGGAGTTATACTAAGTGTATGTGATGAGGAAGTAGCTCGTTATGAGTCAGCAAATTTAACTGCGGCAGCTGTCCCTGCTCTTCTGCTACCTCCACCGACAACACCCTTGGATGAGCATTTGGTAGCAGGGCTGCCCCCTCTTGAACCATATGCTCGCTTGTTTCATAGGTATCCCCTATCCGCTATAATACCAATTTTACTTCCTAAATGATTATTAACATGGTGTTTTCCTGCCAGATATTATGCAATTGCTACTCCAAGTGCCACACAGAGGTTGCTCTTCGGTCTTCTCGAAGCACCACCATCATGGGCCCCAGATGCACTTGATGCAGCAGTACAACTTGTTGAACTCCTTAGGGCAGCTGAAGATTATGCTACTGGCATGCGGGTATAGCATACTTAATACTCACGCTCTACCAATCAAGATACCTGATGATGCAAAATTGTCATACCAGCATGTGTTGTGTTTGAAATCTTGTTTAGTTGTGATAACATTCTTTATTTTGATTAGCTTCCAAAGAATTGGATGCATCTTTATTTCTTGTGTGCTGATAACTTTCTTTCCTTTTGTTTAGCTTCCAAAGAATTGGATGCATCTTCATTTCTTGCGTGCTATTGGAATCGCAATGTCAATGAGAGCTGGCATTGCTGCTGATACATCTGCTGCTTTGCTTTTCCGAATACTCTCCCAACCAACGTTGCTTTTCCCTCCACTGAGACATGCGGAAGGAGTCGAAGTGCAGCATGAACCACTGGGTGGATATGTGTCGTCATACAAAAGACAGGTATGCAATATTTTCTTCACCTATCTATTTTGCTTTTGTGGAACTCGTCCCCTTTTTTTATCAGTTCTATCAAAATATTGCAGTAAGATGATACCTATAGGTGAAGGTTGTCTAGTGAAAGCACAATTAGTTTTTTCTCAACCCTACATATTCTAGCTCCATGTCATCGAGTTAAGTACAAACAACTTTATATGCTTGTTTAGTTGTTGTTACTATTAGTCCAGCTAAAATATTCAAACAGGCATGCACATAAAGATAGTTCTTATATTTAGGTTACATATTGTTTGAGTAGAAAATTGTAACATTTGAGCATTTCTAGTATATTGCTATGATATGTTCATATTAATTCTTTGACCACTCTTTGTTCTCTAGGCTCTTGCATGTTCTATGCCAAAATATTATTACACTGTCGTAGGATTCGTAGGATTATAATATAGATATTTTTACTCATTGAAGTTGGAAACAAAACGTATTGACCCTCTATGGGAGTATGGGACTCCATGCTTTAGCTTCTGTTGACTTGTTGCTGCCTTTTGTTTGCATGACTACGTTACCTGCTTGCACCGTCGACTACCCAAAGCTGGAAGTTCCTGCATCTGAGGCCACTATTGATGCCACCGCACAAGGCATTGCATCCTTGCTGTGCGCTCATGGTCCTGATGTTGAGTGGAGAATATGTACAATCTGGGAAGCTGCCTATGGTTTATTACCTCTAAGTTCATCAGCAGTTGATTTGCCCGAAATTGTTGTAGCAGCTCCGCTTCAGCCACCTACTTTGTCATGGAGCCTATACTTGCCACTGCTGAAAGTATTTGAGTATCTACCTCGTGGAAGTCCATCTGAAGCATGCCTCATGAGAATATTTGTGGCAACAGTTGAAGCCATACTCAGAAGAACCTTTCCTTCTGAAACCTCTGAACAATCCAGAAAACCAAGAAGTCAATCTAAGAACCTTGCTGTTGCCGAACTCCGCACAATGATACATTCACTCTTTGTTGAATCCTGTGCCTCAATGAACCTTGCCTCCAGGTTGCTTTTTGTAGTATTAACCGTGTGTGTCAGTCATCAAGCTTTGCCAGGGGGCAGCAAAAGACCAGCTGGTAGTGATAACCACTCTGCAGAGGATATCCCTGAGGACTCAAGATTGATCAATGGAAGAAACAGATCCAAGAAGAAACAAGGACCTGTTGCTACATTTGACTCATATGTTCTAGCCGCAGTTTGCGCCTTATCTTGTGAGCTCCAGCTGTTCCCTTTAATTTCCAAGAATGGAACACACTCAAATTTAAAGGACTCCATTAAGATTATCATACCTGGAAAAACCAACGGGATCAGTAATGAGCTGCAAAGTAGCATTAACTCGGCAATTCTTCATACTCGTAGAATACTCGGCATTTTGGAAGCTCTTTTCTCCTTGAAGCCATCATCAGTCGGTACCTCCTGGAGCTATAGTTCAAACGAGATAGTTGCTGCCGCCATGGTTGCTGCTCATGTTTCTGAGCTATTTCGTCGGTCCAGGCCATGCCTAAACGCGCTATCAGCACTGAAGCAGTGCAAGTGGGATGCTGAGATTTCTACCAGGGCATCTTCCCTTTACCATTTGATCGACCTGCATGGTAAAACAGTGTCGTCCATTGTGAACAAAGCTGAACCTCTAGAAGCTCACTTGACCCTTGCACCAGTAAAGAAAGATTATCAACAGCACATTGAGGAAAACATCACCTCATCGGATGGTGGCACCATGGAAAAGAAGAATGTTTCAACCTCACATAAGAAAAATGGTTTTTCAAGACCACTCTTGAAATGTGCAGAAGAGGCTTTGTTAAATGGTGATGTCGCAAGTACATCTGGGAAAGCTATTGCTAGTTTACAGGTGGAAGCTTCTGATTTGGCAAACTTCCTTACGATGGATCGAAATGGGGGTTACCGAGGTTCTCAAACTTTCCTAGGATCTGTACTGTCAGAGAAACAGGAATTATGCTTCTCTGTTGTCTCGTTGCTCTGGCAGAAGCTTATTGCATCTCCCGAAATGCAGATGTCTGCAGAAAGTACATCAGCTCATCAAGGCTGGAGAAAGGTATGGTTATGCATGCTTTAAGCTTGATAAATTAATGTTATGAAGATGCTCTTTTATAAACTCTACGGATAACTTCTATTTTGCTGTATGTATGCTTGTCAAGGTTGTAGATGCGCTTTGTGATGTTGTTTCAGCCTCACCAACCAAGGCCTCAACTGCTATTGTTCTGCAGGTCCAGATATTGCTATATTTGCACATTTCAACATCAATTTAATTTCTTTTCTTTTCGATCAAGGCTTCATTGCCTACTTAACACGTACCCATTTCCTCGGTCATCATTCTGGATTCTTGTATCTTTCACAGGCCGAGAAGGACTTGCAGCCCTGGATTGCTCGAGATGATGAGCAAGGTCAAAAGATGTGGAGAGTCAACCAACGAATAGTGAAGCTGATGGCTGAGCTTATGAGGAACCATGATAGCCCAGAAGCATTGGTAATTCTTGCTAGTGCTTCAGACCTTCTGCTTCGTGCCACTGATGGAATGCTTGTTGATGGTGAAGCATGTACTTTGCCACAACTGGAGGTAATATCTCCATTCCTAAATGTTCCTTCATTAAAGCAGCTTCTATTTATTTCTACTTTTCTGCCATTAAAGCAGCATCTATTTATTTCCTTGCTTTACAAAATTACTTCCTGACCGACATTTGTCCTGCAATTAACTATTGGCAGCTCCTGGAAGTAACCGCTAGAGCAGTTCATCTCATGGTTGAATGGGGAGATTCAGGTGTAGCAGTTGCTGATGGTCTCTCTAATCTGCTGAAGGTATGGCCACTTCTCTAATCCCACTCACCCATCACCAGCAAACTCATCATCCAATGTGCTAACCGAACATGATATGCAGTGCCGTCTATCGACGACCATCCGCTGTCTTTCTCACCCAAGCGCGCTTGTACGAACGCTCAGCATGTCCATCCTTCGTGACATCTTGAACAATGGAACTATAAACTCCAGTAAGATCATTCAAGATGAGCATCGGAATGGCGTCAAAAGCCCAACCTACCAGTGCTTGGCCGCAAGCATCGTCAGTTGGCAAGCCGATGTGGAAAGATCCATAGAGTGGGAAGCCCATAGCCGCCGCGCCACTGGGCTGACGCTCGCCTTCCTCACAGCAGCGGCGAAAGAACTCGGCTGCCCCCTACGTTGCTGACCTTGCCTTGCCATCTCCAAAGCTGACACCGTCGGCACCTGACGGTCAGTGCGAGCAGCTGCTGCAGGGTCAGTGAGTAGGATGCTGATCTCTGTCAAGCATGACTTGCCGCCCTGTTCCCATGATGTGATTCAAATTGATATTAGCCGATGTTCCCCAAGCATACGGGGCTCGCTCCCACGATGTGATTTTTAATTTTAATCTGACTTTAGATTTTAAAGCATATGGAACTGATTGTGCTGTAACTTGTATCTGTAACTTAAAACTGTAAGATGTTTCAGTATGGTAACCAAAGAAGCAGACTTCCTTTTTCGTTGCTGTGAACGATACAGCATACACTCATCTAACAGAGGCGACGAAGTTCCAGAGGGACTTCTAGAACAATCCCTTTTCCAAACAAGTCATCTTTTTTGTTACATTGAAATCATGTGCAAATACTACTGACCATACAAGATTTGAGAAAATGTGAAATGAAAGGCCAGTGAATGCCATGCGAGTCTGTACGTTCAATTTTAACTAGTGCTTAGTGTCTACGAATTTCCAATGCAAGCTCAATCCAGTTACTAACCTAATTACAAAAAATTGCTGGCAATAACAACAAGAACAGGTTTTTTCTGTAATAATAGTAAAATCGAAAACACTAATAATGTAGACGCATTAAAACGACTAGTAAGGTGCCCGTGCGTTGCAACGGGAGGTAAAAAAATATTTTCATGTGTCCCATTACAGAAGGTGTGAATGCACATTTCTTATTTTTGTTGGCGTTCTCATCGCATTGGAGTAAGAATCACATGGTATAATAGTAGAAATAGGCAGGAGATTTGCTCTCAACGGTGAAGCAACATGAGGAGAGAGTAAAAAATTTACAGTCTCAATTGGATAGATAAGGTTGGAAATAGTAAACTTGTTTCGTCAGGTTTTTGCTTTACTTCCTTACTCAAGAATAAATTTTTTAAGCTAAATTTAGTGCACAGACCGGTGAAGACTCAACACGTCCTTTAGTAGCATGAAAATTAAAAAAGGATGGAGATTTATGCAACTATTAACATCAATTACTAAAGCAAGCTACAAGGAATTATACAAATATGTGGACTCGCTAGTATGCCAAATATATGGACTTGCTAGTATGCTCTTGTCAGGTATCCTTGATCACACAATGAATATGCATCATCTGTAGAGACCCTATAATATCTGCAGCTCAACTCATCCAAACAATGGTTTCATCAAAATGCATTATACTGTAATTTCATATCTAAAATACATTAGTAGTTAATTAGCACAAATGTAGAAAGGATATGCCTACTCTTTAGCAATGGTCAATATGAGAACATCCCGAGGCACTTAAACAGTACTGTACAGTACAGGGCCATGGTCCAGGAATATTTTGCAAACATTCAGACTTAAGTTTCGCCTTTTTTGCCATAACAAGAAAATCATACAGCTGGACGACACAGATGCCACTATGCCAGGGATCAGCTTGAAAGAACTGGATGAGGTGATATCAAGTTTCAATATTAGAAAATTTTTACTGTTTACCCATAAAAAATCACGCAAACGAAAAAATGCCCAAGGTCTACGCTCAATTGCAAAAATGCCTAAGCGGCTCTCGGTCGTGGCGGCATCGGGGCATGGCGCTCGGCGGCGCGCCAGGCTCGGCGCCCACGCCCAGGCGCCAGGCTCGGCGCCACGCCTGAGCGCCAGGCGGACGAGCCTCGCGCCAGCGCCTAGGTGGGCTCCGGCATGGCATGGCGCGTGTAGGCGGCGAGGCGCTTGGGCGCTGGCGGGCTGGCTGTGTGTGGCGGCGGCGGCGGCGGCGGCACGGCGGCGCGCGGCAGCGGCGCGGCGGCGCGGCGGCGGCGGCGCGCGGCGGCGGCGCAGCGGCGGCGTGGCGTGGCGTGGCGCAAGGCGCGCGCGCGCGCGCGCGCCGCGCGCGCCGCCGCCGCCGCCGCTGCCGCTGTGCGCCGCCACACACAGCCAGCGCCGCCACACACGCCACGCGCACACACGCCACACGCCGCACACGCCACGCCGCCGCCACCACATACACGCACACACACACACACATGCCACACCGCCCAGCGCCAGCACATGCCATCGCGCCACCTTACCATGCCATCCGCCCTACCTAGGCGCCTGGCGCACTGCCGCCTGCGCGGCTAGGCGCTGAGCCTAATAGCATACCGCGGCGCCCAGCCATGCCCACGCCGAGCGCCATGCCCTCCATGCCGCCTGCCGAGGCGCCTAGGGCATTTTTGCAATTGGGCGTAGACCTTGGGCATTTTTTCGTTTGCGTGATTTTTTATGGGCAAACAGTAAAATTTTTCTCAATATTATCTATGATGATGATGGGTACATTTCCTGATATATATGAACAAGCAAGACGAAGAACTGGATAAGACGAGATTTTTTACCCACTCAAAACTAAGCCGATGATAGACCAGGGGTTTATCGTGAGTTACAATGATCTTGTCTACACAAGAAAATGATTGATGCTTGCCATGGAAGGCCTTTTCTTTCAATAAAAAACTCAGAAATTCATGTTTTCTTTCCTATTTTAGTTGAAGAAATTTGGCTCCTGGATGGCCTATACCAAAACCTCCTGGATGGCCTGCTCTCTTGCAAGTACCTCACAAGTACCTCGCCCTGAGTATCTTGCCGTGCAGGATTCCTAGAATTTGTTCACAGGCCTCCCAGATGCATCATGCAGAAATTCACAATCCTGCCCGGCCAGTATACCCTTCACAGGATCGAACAAAACTCTATCTACCAGTAAGTAATCTGCATCGTCTAATTGTTTTAAACCCCAAAAAACCCACTTCAGGCCTGTTGGACTAAGAAGTAATGTGTGTTTTTGTATCAGATTTTCTTTGCTTCCAGTAAGAATGCAAATAAGGGTACAAAAAGCTCTGTTAAGTTTCTATGTATTCACCATGTTCCTTAATTAACTATATGCTTATTTGATAGATGTCATGCAGAACTTGTTCGCAAGCTCACCGCTTTCAAATAATTATGCAAACATATCTGGTCTTCTCCTTGTAAGTGGAAAAAACCACACTACTACTTGTACGTACGTTTTTCAAAAGATGAAAGTCATACAGAACTTGTTCCCTTATCATGTAAATTTCAGGGAACAGATGTACCGGGTACTTCTATGGAGTTCATTGAACCTGCTTTTATATCAGATCGACCCATATTGTTCTTCAATCTCAATGCATATCCAGTGACCCAGTTACTGTTCCCATTACCATTAGTACAATTAATTTTCAGAAAGGTAAGTTTGTGTCAATCTTCTGTCTCTGAGTATGGTAGCCTGAAAAAAAATAATATGGGTAAATGGTGAGAATGTAAACCTGACAGCCAAGTACTTATCATTATTTATCCTTAAAAATTGATTAACCTTCCTGCATTCCAATGATGATATTGCAAGTTTTATCATTTGTGTGTCTCTTCTCTTATCTGAAGTGTTTTGGTCGAGTCATGTCTGAACTTTTCTTCTTTTAGCAGAGATCAAATGTGTTCAAAGTTTACCTTTGTGGAGGACTAGTTCAACAACAATAAACGAGGAAACCTTCAAGGGTTACTGGAAGGGAAAACACAGGAAGGGATAAATGAAATTGCAATGGGTATGCCACCTTTCCTTAACTATGCTGAAGTGCTTTTGTTACATTGTATGCGAACATTAAAGGCGAGATTACTATTTCTATTGTTACAGCCTATGATTTCCAAGACTCAAATGAGAAGCATTTCAATGTTATTGCTTTTTATAATTCAACTTACCAGAATGTCTCTTATGCCCCAAAGCCATTTGGACTTCTGCGCATTTCACAGTCATTGAATGCGGTGGTGTCATTTACTTCTCTGATGTAACATTTGCATTTTTACTATTGATCTTCATGTTTGACAACCCACTGAAAATTTAATCCTCTATATATTTTTTACTGTGCTACTCCATTACACTTTATGATACATAGAAAACAACACAATGAATATGATATGAACCAGAACAGTCATAATTGTGAGAAATTGGAATCCAAAAGATGATTAAACTGATGAGTATGCATAACAACAAATTTTCAACTTCCCATGCTATTAACATTTGAGATATTAATTTAAGGATGTTTGCTTTAGAATTTTTAATTCTGTATGAAACGTTGAATGGTGAAAAATAATCCCAAAATTTTGCTAAGAAAAAGATCTCAATATTATCGCAACAATTTCTTTGTTTCAAATATAAATCTAACTTGGCAATATTACTCTCTTGTTAATGCAGTGTGGAATCTATATGTCTCATTTCCCCAATAATATATTACTTATATATGTGTAGGTTTCAAATGCCTATCTACATTTTCTACAAGGTCCAGGCTTTAAAATGCTGCTCGAGTTCACAAAAGAAATGCCAAAGCAGGGGACTCGTACGAAGTTCGATTTTTCTTCCCTTGTTGGTCCTCTCTTTTTTGTATGGGTTGTCGCGTTGCTTTTCCTGGTAAGTGGTACTATAGTTGATACAATTGATACCAATTTTGTGTTTTTATAACTAATCAAGTATTTTGGGATTCGTCAATAGTATTCCAAGTAAGGCTAAGTGGTCAAGACCAATATACACGAGTACAGGAGGTACTAATGCCTAATGGGTTAGAGTTGGAAAGATAGGAATTCTGTCCTATTTCTTACATACACAGGCAATATGATAAACAATAGCTAGAATTTGGTTGAATGTAAGATTATAAATTGTATCTAACATCCAGTAGAAATATAAAACGCAATTTAAATTTTATCAGTATAGTTGAGTGCCCGTGCGTTGCAACGGTGCTAAGAAAATATAACTGTTTCCAATCATGATTCATGAACGATAATTATGTATCAATTTATTTTAAATTTCGAGAATAGATGGTCATGCTTTAGGACATGAGGCAAAGAATAAATTGGTCGGTGCTGCATGCTAAACCAAAAACTAACCAAATCTGAACGTCAAAGTAGAACAAGAACAATCTGGACTACAAAGGATGAAAGAAAAACATAAATTAGAAGAATATTTTAGTACGATGCTCATGCCTTGCAATGGAAAGTTTCACAATATATTAAAAAAAATGTATATCAATCTTATTAATAATAGTCTTACCAGAAAATTTTAATTCCATCACAAAGTCTAATTGTATTTGTAAATCTATTGACAATATACTCTTATCAAGTGTATGGAATTTTGAATGTTCAGTATGAAATTTTGTATGTTCAGAATTTTAGCTAAGGAGGTTTACCATTACATATCAATCCCAGATCAATGGAGCTAAAATTGTGTGAAATTAACATGTATAGTCATATATGGATCCATGGTGAGCCACGTCACATGTAGATTTGAGACATCTCTGATGTCCAAAACTAAAAAAAAAATAGCAAATACAATGAACTGAACTGAACAAAACAACAAAGACCATGTCCAAAGCTGAACAAAACTGCAACCTAGGAGTCTGCCTACAGTAAGATTTTCAAAAAAGCTCAGCTGCAGTCCTATACATGGTATGCTTGACCATGTTAATCTCTGGACATGGTATCAATAATTTCATACACAAAATGCAAGCCACAATTTCAGAATCTTTAAGATAGAGCAAAATGCATCTGTTCCGGGAAGTGGACCTCACGGAGCAATAATCCCAAATAGAAGTAATCCAACCTTAAGACATTTAAAGCACCATATGATGTTCACATCACTAATTATTCGAATTACATTGCAACATAAATTTTAAATTTTAGAAACATGTACGAATACAAACTTGTACAAGAACAAGATATGCTCCGACTTCAATACAAAGGTGACCATGCTTTCAACTATTACAAAGGTACATATTACACTACTGCAAAACAAATAAGCAAAGCAACAAAAATCAGAACAAACTCGAGCTTTCAAGATAAAAAAAATCTCCAAGCACTTCTTGGATATAGATCACATCTGCAACGGACTATAGAGGGATGAAATAAAAACATAAATTAGAACGATATGTGAATTAGAATGTTTGGACACCAGCCACCATAATTTTCCATCTTTTAAAAGTTTTAGAAATTTTGACAGCTCATCAATTTAGATCAGGATGAAAAAATAGACACCAATTATTTAAAAACTATCGGGCGTGATTAAAGGAAACAGGTGATGGCATGACAAGGGTGATTTCAAAATTAGGGCTTTAAATTTTAACGATGGTTTAATATACACAATATACAAAGGACAGTAATCCTTGTTCACAGATAACACTACTAATCACGAAGAATGAAGACAAACTAAAGCTATGCAAAAGACAACAATGCATGTGAAGTGAAACAAACTATTTATTAAGTAGCTTGAGACTAAGCACAAGCGCACGTTGAAATAAACAGGGTAGAACGGGCGAGCAACCATTTGTCAGACAAAGAATTCTTCATACGGTCGGCTTCCTGCGTACCTTATACAAGTATTTGTTTGAGTCATCTCTACTTCGAAGGTATTGTCCTTGTCACAGTGGAAACGCCATCAACAAATTTATTTCGGAATTACATTGGCGTTGTTAAACATACCCTCTTTTATGAAGAAAACTATGAACTGCAAAGACAGCAGCTACCGACTTTCAGAACTATGAACTACAAGGATGAATGGATGAAACAAAATTCACCTAGTATGTGTTTTTCTTTTCCCACCTCCACACTAATTGTAATATGCATGAATGAGGATTGTTACAAAACTACATCATTTAACAGAGAGATACTTAGGAATGTCGAAAATGTGCCTTGATCATTCTGCCAATGTTCTTGGTATGGCTCAAATCAAGGGCATCATCAACCTGCAGTTTAGGAAGATCCACATCAGTTGAAAAGTTTTTTTTCTAGTAGTTTATAGTGTCTAAGCAGATCACCGCACAAATACCAGAGACATCAGGTATAAAGGACTTGCAACTTGTCGGTTCCATGATGTGCAATTTGAGCACGAAGAACGTCATCCTCCTACGAGAAGGGTGAAAGCATCAGCAAACAATTCAACCTTTGCGCATAAATCGCATAGCCACCCCTAGCATATACTAAAAATTATCAGAGGTCAGTCCGAAGGGGCAAAATTCGAAGTGGAAAATACAGCTCTAAGAGAAATAGAAGATTAGGTTTCACACTCAAGAACGGACACAATCCGGCATAAAAATAATCTCCTTTTGGAACTAAAATTAAGTAAGGAATCTAGCATTCCCAACAAAAAATTGGATTCTATGCCCAACGAAATCTGTCCAAACAATCGAAGAAACAAAAATTTAAGATTCGTGGAGAGGAAGCGGCAGCGTCCGTGGAGGAGCAACGTGGTCGAGGCGGTGGTGGGGGAGGGAGGCACATGGGAGAGGTGGAGGTGAGACGCAGGGGCGACACGAGGGAGAGGAAGCGTCGGGCGGTGGAGGAGCTACAAGGTCGAGCACTCGAGGCGGTGGCAGGGGAGGGAGGTGCAGGGGCGGCGGCTAGGTGGGTGGGGGCAGCGGCGGGGCTGGATGGCGGCGGGCGGCGGAGGTAGGGGAGAAGGGGGCGGCGACTGGGTGGGTGGGGGGCAGCGGTGGAGGAGCAGAGGCCGCGGGTGAAGAGGACAGGGCCGCGGTGGCGTTTGCTGGGTGAGTGGCGGAGGGCGTCGGGGGAGGAGGAGGCGAGGCAAGCAAGCGGGTAGGGTTACGCTGACGGGAGACGTTGATCACTGATCGAATGGACGAGATTGCTAATGGGTGAAATCACCACCACCACCACCACAACCACAAGGTGCTTTATAATAGCAGAGATAAAACGAATACTCTCTTGCTCTCTGCACCAAAGTAGCAGTTTTTACAGAGACACACAGACAGAATACCGCAGCCAAATCATTAACTATGCACCACCACTACCCCCATTTATCTTTGCTAACTATATCCTGATTTTGCATTTGATAAGCAAAAGAAAAAAAATCTGATATTACAGGCACAATTATGCCAAAAATCCGACTTCCAATCTTGCCATCAACAATAGGGATCGCAGGTTATCTCAGTCCGATACACATGTGAGAGGCGTAGAGTTTGTGATTGCCATGTACATGAATACATGATGCTAAAAGAGCGAAGATAATGTTCTCACTGTAGAAGCTCTGCACCAAGGTACAACCGTACAAGGCTGAGGCAAGCTAGTCCTAGATGTGAAGCACACCTGACACCAATTCATGGGATCTCCTCTCCAAGTCTGCAGCAAATAAGGATTTTATCTTGAGGGCTCCAACAAACTAGATAAGAAAGCTACTACTTTTCATATGACTCCCAACTTCAAGATGCATCATGATTCATTGCCATGGATGGATCATTCGAACTGCAACGCATGAACTCCTGGTTTTGGAGAGAATGGCTGTTCCAAGATCCATTTTCATTTGGCAGCGAGCTGATAAGGCCATATCCTGAACTCTGAACCAAGTGATTTTCTTGTAAATTTTGCCAAAAAGGGTCGGAGAGAGCGTTTGAGGCACCCACAATTCTTGTTTCCTCAGTTTGGTCCATCCGTGAGTTAAGCGTAGCTGCTACATGTCCAAATGAGAAGGAATTACTATGGACATTTGCAGAAGAAAAATTATGTGCTGGTTGTGGACTTGGATGCTGTGAAGACCCTGGTATGTCCTCTGCTCTTTGCTCAATCTTCTTCTGTGTACAGACGAGAAGCATCAAGCACATGGGCCACATACACATACTGTCATACAGTAGAGAGCAATATCATCTTTTGAACGAGTTTCAAGGCGATGCTAGTTTTATAACAGCATGCTAAGCACTTTAGTAGGCAAACCCGTTAATTTTGTGATGTATGGATACCTTACTCTCAAGATTAAAAGCCATTGAACCAACTATAAATATTACAATGGTTTCATATTCATAGTTCACCTAGAATTTTTAGAACTTAACTAGGCAAATCAAAAAAAGCATACCATGTGTAAAAGATGTGCTTTAACCACAATTACATGTTTCTATAGATTATGCCTTGTATGCACTTATATTTCCTCTACTAGATTATACCTTAGCATCTATCAATGTCATACGGTTACATAATCCATAATTCCTCAAAATCCAGTTCTTTCAAGTTTACTAGTAATCCATATGTTCATAGCATCATGTTACATATTGAATAATGCTATTGAACTAACACATAAATGTCAGTTCCCCAGTATTAGCCTAGGCCACAAGGAATCAGCATAATATACCAAATATGGTTTAAATGATTAATAAAAATGGGCGTGATAAGTTGTCCATATAACCTTTAAGAGAGCAAGTATATCAGCAACAGACACCTCCGAAGGTCCTTCAAGCTGACTGAATATCCATCGATAGACACTCTCCTGCAAAAACTCCAAAATCAGGATAGGATCAACTGAAACGAAACTATTAGCTAACAGTATGCATTGGAGATTCAAGGGCACAAACTGATGACATCCAACGATTTACACCTAACACCTATAAGGCTACAACGTACATAACATTTGAGCAAAGACCTGAGTGACTACTCAGTACTCTAGGTGAATTCTTGGCCTTAAAAGTTTGCAAAATCAAATTGCATATGCAAAACACCGTGCACCACTTCACTTTCAATCATTGTATAATTAGGTCTTCATCTGTTGTGCTATGCATTTTTAACCTACAGCAAGAGCAAAATTATCAACACATTCTCCCAAAACCAGAAACTTTGGGTGGGTGATGGCAATACAATAAAACTGTCCTTGACCATCATCGGCTTCAGCTAATCGGCTCCAATGGTGTTGTGCTAAATCATATCATTGCAAATGCAAAACACCTGGCAGTGCATATTTGATCTCATTCTTGCTACACAGTGAAGTTTTAGGAACAGGAGGTGGCATGTTTCACCCAAGAAACCCCAAGTCACCCCACTCCACCAAGAATTTTCGATTAATATTCAGTAAAGCACGAGTTTTCTCCGTTCTAATACACCAGCAACTCCAAAGAACTCGAGCCAAGATCGCATCGCCATCTAATTCCCCATAATTCGACACCAACCGGGCACAAGAACCCGGGCCAAGATTCCGGCCTTCCCACGATGCGCCACCGATCGGAGCGGAAGGTGGAGGAAAGGGATGCACGGACCATGGCGTGCCGCTCGCCGGCGAGAAAGGAGGCCTTCTGGTGGGCCATGGCCTTCGTGTACACATGCGAGAGTGCGTTGGCGGCGCCGCGGAACGCCAGGTGCATCTCCTCCTCCGCCTCGTCCTCCGGCCTCTGCTTCTTCGCAGCGTGCGCCTCCATATGTACCGGAAGCCTCCAGAAGCTTCTGGAAGCTTCCCCAGGAGCGAAGTGGAGGCGAATGCGCAGGAAGAGGAAGGAGAAGGAGATCAAGCTTGTGCGCCGATGGTGTCGTCGTCATATAGGTGGTGGTCTACACGGACTCCATGACGGGAATGCTTAGTAGGCTCAATTAACTGGGCCTTCCAATTTTGGTCCAAGTTTTCTACTTCTAAGAGCCCATGCACAGCTACCTCATAGAGCTCCGGCCCAACACGTTTCCCGGTTTACTTTACTCGTGAGGAGTGGAGGCGGCAACCGAAGCCAGTAGTGTTCAAAATTTCCCCAAAAAAATTTCGCCGTCTCGCCGTCTCCTCCTCTCCATCCCCGCGCTCCCCTCCTCCCCCGCCGCGCGTCGCGTCGCGCCGGCGAAGCTTCTTGGGCAGCCCGCCGAAGCCTGGGACTCCGGGAGAAGGGTAGCTTTCTGCTGCGGCCCTCGGCTCCGCCGCTCGCCTCCGGAAGAGTCCGGAGCACCACGCCCCGCCGGGGTGTCTCGTCGCTGGAGCTAGGGTTTCGCCGTCCCGGGCGCTGGGGACGACGGGTTTCGAGCTCAGGTACGCCTCCTCTAGCCGCTGGGGTTGGTTCGTGTACCTGCTGTCTAGGGTGTTCGTGCGTTGCGGGGATGGGTTTTTTTCTTGCTCTGATGCATCGGGATCGAGAAGCAGGCCGGCGATGCCGCGGATCCCTGCGACGGACTTCTCGGCTTCTCGCCCCGCTGCAGATGTTGTCTATCTGGTGGGAATTGGGAGCAGCAGTCTCGACTGATCGCGACCAATGGCTTTATTTTTCTCAGGGTGCAGTTGGTTCTTGAATTAATCAATCGTGAATGAATAATCTTGTTAGATTTACCAATCACACCAGAATTAATCATATCCATAGACAACGAATTACTTACTGGTTATTGACATTTGCTAGTCTAAGTGAATTGCAATCAACCAATACCATCAAGGCATTCCCAGGCACTCTAGATTTTGTTGAAATAATTGAATTGTTATATTGAGCGAGGCAATAGAAAACAGGCAAACTCTCATAGGTTGTAGAGCACCGCTGATTGAGGTGATAGAGAACAAGGCTGCCTGCGTGTGTATCTTCAGGCACTTGTCCGGCCTTGTTCGCATATACAACGAATAACCGAACTGGCAAGTTTAATTAGCTGGATAAGACTGTTTAAGGGCTACTGTATGTGTCTCTGTATATCTGTTGGCCCTAAAATTTTTTAGGGAATTTCTATTTCTCACATATAGGGTTCAAGTATAGGGCCTCTTGTTGGAGATGCTCTAAGAAACTACAAGTAGATTTTTGCTAACCGATCGCGCAATTTATTATCTGCAGGAAAAGGTTTAAAGTTTTTCAAGAGAAGATCAATATTGAACCAGTTGGCTACCATGAAAGCTCCTCAGCATCGCTGTAAACCAACTGATGCAAGTGCAATGCCCAAACTTGGTTGTAATAAGATGCAAAGCCTGAAACCCAGCAAATATACACAAAAATCATCAGGTGATATGCTGGTACATTATTATACCCTATTGCATACCTATTGAGCTTCCAGTCTAACTATATCAAAGTCGAAGCGAGAAAAAAATACAAAATATTGTTTGTTGCTTATGTTGAACTGAAACAATGGCATAGCCCTGTTGCCAGGTAATTGACCATATGCTTATAAGTACAACAGCCTCAAACAAGAAAATTACTTTTCAGGCAATGCTGGGGTGAAAAGTAGAGCAGGGTCTGGTACACCATCTGGCCAATCATGCACTGAAGGTCAGATAGCATTGAAGAGCTGTAGCTTCACGGAAGCAACATATACTGATTCTAAGAATTTATCTGCTCGACCGCCAAATCATTCTGGAAAGATCAAGCTGCAACTTTTCCCAATGGATGAGGTGATTCAAAAGGTTCTGCAACAGGTGAGTGGGTTTTTCAGTTTTTGCAAAGGTTTTATATGAGCACCATCTCATGTTTGCATGGCTTATTGTTCCGTTTAATGTAACAGGAAAAACACAATCCTTATCTTGAATTGACTTTGGCTCCTCGTAAGAAGATATCCTCAGTTGTGCAGCATCTGAACACAAAATGGGGCAATTCTCATTGTGCAAAAGGAGAGCTCATGCTCTTTCCTTTTGATGTGAGACTGGAGAACATAGTTGGCAGTGAAAAATGGACTATTAATGATTCTTGCAAAGCTGCTGATGTGCATGTTGCTGTTGGCAGCCCTTCAACGTTTCGCTTAAGGTTCAATATTTTGCCCAGAATATACCTGTGTTTATTGCGGAATTTGATGGCTAAACATCTTTTTTTTTTGTTTCTTGAAGGTATGGTTGGTTTGGACCTACTTTTGGGCAACAAAACGTGTCTTTGGCATCAGTTCACTCTGCAGGCAAGACTATTGATGACAAGACAACAGAACTTCTTTCAAATGAACCAAAAAAGATGGTTAATTTGAATGAGTTTCCAAATAAATTTGCCACTCCATCTATAGAGTGTGATGCAGTACAGACTGTGGTGAGTAATGGAGGTTATGCATTTCCTGCAACATTAATGATATTTGAACTTCAGACCTAATCCTTTTGTGCATGCTAAATAGGACAATCAGA
Source organism: Raddia guianensis (assembly GCA_036346415.1). Lineage (NCBI taxonomy): Eukaryota > Viridiplantae > Streptophyta > Magnoliopsida > Poales > Poaceae > Raddia > Raddia guianensis. Next base: position 37,351,816 of record CM070534.1, read on the forward strand.
ACAAAGTGACACCACTTTCATGGATTGACTGCATATCTAACATAAGTTTTGGAGCATTGTTATCGGAGGTTGCAACTTCTCAAGACAGCAAACAACCGCCTTTACAAAATACTTCGAATTTCCAGCAGATCTCTGTTACTTGTGATTCATTTGATGCTGCTATTGCTTCTCTGATTGCTAACCAGCAAGCAAGTAGCCAGCCAAAGGTGGCAAATCAATCCCTTTGGGAAGCTGAAGATACTTGCCATGCTTTTCCTCTCCAGAATCAAATTTCAAACAGGTCATTCGATTCTTCTCCTAGCAACAGCGGTGCTATTACCTCGTATACCCTACGAACAATTCCAGAAGATGGTGATCAGGTATGTGTTATGCACTTGCTCTTTGAATGTCTTGTCTTTCCAAGGACGTTATGTGACCATGCGTTGCTTATTTGCTTTTGCTCCTGCAGGAATGTTATACTGATGGTAGGAAAGAGGAACCGAGCGTTCAGATATCAGTCTTGGGCAATAAGTGTAATGCAAAGCCAAACATCTCAATGGTGCCTATCTAGGCCTCTAACAAACACTGATAGCTTTAAGATGCTAAGTTTAGCTTGCTTTTCCAATTGCTGAAAGGATGCTTATCATTGTCACCTGCTCGATTTCAGCCTGAATCCATTGGTGAGCTGCAGCTTGGAGCGTCTTACTCTACACTTTTGAGTGGAACCGACAGTCTAGGACTGAGTAGGTTACTTGCAAACAGCTTGGATGCATTCCAGAACTTCTCGGTTTCATAAAGCTCATACTTTTATAGGGAAGAACTAGAGTTATGTTCTTAACTTCTTATAGTTAACACCGTATGGAAGTACCAAGTTATAGATCCTGTAAAAATGAGGACCTAGGCAGAAACATTTCTTTTCAGGCATACCTGATTAGGCTGGCCTGCTATATTGTATGTATCCGTTGAATTCAACTTTGCTTCTTTCAACTATCCTTAAAGTTTGGTTTTACCTCAATTTCGAAACAGGATAAAATACTCCTTCACCAGAAACCACCCTGGTTTTGGATGATGTGTTGTTTAAGTCAAACATGTTTTCCATGAAAATAAATTTAGAAAATCAAAGGATGCCTAGAAAAATAAAATAAAAAATTTATAAAATTAGAAAACGTGTAGAATCCAAATTTATACATTTTTTTATTATAGTGTTTTTATTGATTAGATAAATCAAGTATTTAGAAAATTTTATTTGGCTTCTCAAAAAAGGGGGAAATTAAGGAATTTTTTTTTTTTCAAAAAGGGGTATAGCCCAAATTTCCATTACCAAATGAATATGAAAACATCGAGTATTTTTTGAAGGAAACAACAAAATGCACGGAGATAACAGACACATAGACACATGCCCCAAAATTTTTAGATACTACCGCTCAACTGACAAACACTCCCAACATTAGAAGAATTACAAAACAGCACACCATCATTGATAAACCACTAAGAGTTTTCTTCCTGTATCAAGATCCAAAACTTCAGTTCCCCGCTCGCAGCATGATGCATGATATTCTCCTTTTCCTTTTAGTTTTTGATCAATCGCCACTGGATCCCCCCGCATCCATGTAAGACGCCAGCTTGCAATTCATCCTGACTCCTCTTCACCCCTCTGGGGCCCTTTTCCGCCAAACCTGCAACAAAAATACCTAGTTGATGGGCACAGCTTCTCAATATGTCATCCCATTTTTCTTTTTGCATACCCGTCCAATAACTCATATTAGAGCAAGCCATATGTAGTATTGTGAGAGGTGATTTTATTAAGAAGTTATTAAATACAACTTTGATTCTGTAAATCCAAATGTCCCAGCACAACAATGCCAAACACAACATCTGTACTTTCCTTAGTTTTGGTGATATGGTATTCATCCATCCATAATAATGCCCCAGATTTCTAGGCCTATTCTTTGCCCCACAACAAGTCGCCATAACACCCCACAGAGCCTTTGAAGTGGAACAAGAGAAGAAAACATGCTCTACCGTTTCAATATTATTACAAAAGCTGCATCTCATTTATTCACTTGTGGAATGAATGAGAAATAAAAAATGTAAGGATATTACTTTGGACATTTGAGAATTTTTAAAACACAATTAAAAGGTCAAACTAACTTTGAATTTGAATTAAAAAATTGAAAATTGAAAAATGGAGCTAATATTTTTCTATTATTTTTAGTTTCCTCCAATTTTTCCATAAGACAATCTGATTTTCCCTCATAGATACTTGATATATTTAATCAATAAAATAAATTGTAAGACATTTTTTTTGCTTATAAGTATACACACAAAATTATATTTTTATTGCATATTTGGATTCTACACATATTTTATGATTTTGTAGATACTTTTTTTTGAGCTTGCTGTGATTTTATATAATTTATTATATTTTTATAATTTATTTTCTAGAAAATTACATTGATTAGGACACCAAATCATATAAAACCGGGGTGGATTCAGATGAGGGAGTATTTTATCCGATATTAATAGTACAAGTACGTGAGTTGGCCATCCGATTTTGAAATTGAAAGAGTAAAATTATTACTTTAACTATAGTATAGAATGGGGATGAAGTGAACTTTTCCGTTCGAGATTCATGTGTCATGGTAGTATATGGGTCTGTTTGGATGGCCACCGCCGAGCGCCATGCCAAAACTTGGCCAGCCATGCACCAGGGCGAGCCCTCGCACGAATTGACGAAAATTGGCGATCAAATCGGGCGCCCTCGCCATCGCTTGCCTGAACGTTTACTATGCATGGGCGAGCGCGCCAAATCGCCGGCGTGCCAAGTGAAGGCGGCCATCCAAACGAGAGCCAAAATTCCACGGCTCGCCCAGTTTTGGCATGGCGCGCGGCGGCGGCCATTTAAACAGGCCCTGTACCTTAATGGGCTGGCTAATGCTACCATTCTGCCCAACCTTTTTTTGTCTTGCAATGGAGTGCACTGATGTGCGTTCCTTTGTATACTTGTGCGATCTGTGCTTGCTTGGACACTCGCACAATTGTCACAGTCCGAATCTCATTGCCTAATGTGTTGATCTCATCAACATCAGAACTCTTGTACTTAGTAGTTGAGTATTTATGAATACTGTTGGTCGTTGCATATTCTTTTCTGGAGAAAAAAAAAACTATCAGAAAAGGCACTGAAAGCTCCAGCTAACCAGCTCAATTCTTCTGAAAAAGAGGTCTGAATTCGTCCACCGTGTGCTGCTCCTTTCTCACTTGTGCTCAATAATAGCCAGCTCAATTCTTCTCAGGTTGTGCATCCACGAGTTTACTAAGCTCCAAGAAACTCTGAGTCAAAGAAGTTTGAAAGGTTTAATGCATGCGACGCCATGCACTGCTCTAGCTTGCATTGTTTGACCATCTGATCCCATTCCCTGCAGTTGAATGTGCAGGCAGAAAGAGCGGAGGCATACGTAGCGGTAGCAACTTGCCTGGAGATCTGCACGGCATGCATGCGATCTCCTGCACCAATAGTCAAATTTGGCGCTCTGAGCAATGCTATTGCTGCTAGTATTATTTTCCTTCTCTCTTAGCCGCTGCTGTATATACCCATCGCGCATGCATGCATGCATGCCATGGTTAAGTCATCGAACTATACTGCAAATGGTGTCGTGTTTTTGTTGTAAAGCAGGCACCATCACGGCTTGAATTAATGTGCATAGCTTGATTGGGATTGATCGTTCGCGCAGTTCTGTGTGCTGGACAGAGATGCTGATTAGACTAAAATGTGAGAGGAACATGTAACTGCCGTAGTGCCGTCTCATCTCATCTCAACTGCTAAAGTGTTCTTCGTAAGTCCAGCCGGCGCCCACAGATATGCTGGTATATATTATACTGCTTGGAAAAATTGCGCTCGTGCTACCGTAAAGTTGTTGTTTTAAAAGTAACACTATTGCGTACGCTATATAAACTTTTTGTGGGTAGGAGATTGCAACACCATACTATTTGTGGTTCTTACAGCCGAGACTTATTGATTTATATTTTAGTTTTCCTTTTAACTTTTACTATTAAGAAATACAATTGTTTTTTAACACACACCCCAATTGTTTTTAACCATTGATCTAATCTGATCCAATGGTATTTATGATATCTCAACCCCTATGGGGTTAGGACCACGTTTCATTTGACTTTTCGATGACTTTTTTTGTTTCCGATGGCTTATTTCCGATGTGCAAGGGCGTGAACGCACGACTATGCGTTTTAGTTGTCTACTTTGCCAAAAGAGGGATGCCGCCTACGCTTGCCGCCCTCGTCGCCGCTCGCCGTCGTTAGACGCCCATTCCCATGTCTTCGTCTGGATTGGTCGACAAGCACATGGCCGCGGTCGCTATGGGACACGCAGTGGCAGTGGGGGCCAAGGACACATAGCGTCGCAGGGCGACGAGCGTGTGGCCGCGGCTGCACGCCGGGGGGCCGAGGGGACGCGCAGCGGCAGTGGTGGTCGGGGACGCATGACGGCGCTGGGCGATGAGGGCGTGGCCACTGAAGGGATGCGAAGCGGCGGTGGTGGCTAGGGACGCATGGCGGAACCGGGCGACGAGCGCGCGGCCACGGGAGACGCGTAGCAGCAGTGGTGGATGAAGACGCATGGCGTTGCCGGGCAATGAGCACGCGGCCGTGGGGGACGCACAGCGGCGATGGTGGCCAGGGACGCATGGTGTCATCGGGCGACGAGCGCACGGCCGATCAGTGAACGTGCGTCATATTATCTTACGAACCCAAATTAGCCATATGATGGACGATGCACGGTTAATAATGCTCTCACCCCCATGGGGGTTCAGAGGGAGTACACTAGAGGCCCCTAAAAAATAAAGGTTATTTGGTCTATTCTAAAAACATAATTGCTTATGTTTTGGGTTCGTTTCAAAGCAAAAAAAACCTATGTACTTAAAGCATTTGTAGCAAAGTCTTAAAAATTAGACCTTTATGTCTCCTTCTCTCTAAACCACTACTTGTTCTCAATATTTTTGTCCTCTCATGTATCGTATCCTTTAAAAGAAAAAGACATGAGAGAGTATAAGAGAACAAAGACTCGTAGAGCTAATATCTAAATTTAGCGACTGATACAGAATATATTTTTATTTGTCTTAAAATAATTAAATAAATATTTGTATTTGTTTATATCAACTATAGGGCTTATCAAATCCTTTATTTTTTAAAAAAATGTAGGCACCAAGATCTTCTGTCCAGGCTATATATTTCACCTCACCTTTTGTTTTGTTTTTTTTTTGTATTTTCAACCTTAAGGTTAGGCTTTTTGGGTCAATTTTGTGCAGTTTGGGCCTTGTTCTATTCAGTTTAAATTAAATTAGATTAAAATCTAGCTTGTCATTTTTTACAAACCAAACAATATCGTGCTTTTGTAGTTTGTTTTGAGATTTATTTTTTTTTTTAATTTTTTGACTTTCTATGTCCTTTCTCGAGGGGGCACAAAATTATTAGATTAAAACTTTTAGGTAATTTCGTCCGAAAGTTGAAAACAACAAGATTAGGCTACACCTGTGGCAAGCTACTAACCATAGGCTAGACAATATTAGACGACAACCAAACAGGCACTAAGGACCTGTTTGGTTGAAGGCTAAGTTTACCTAACATTGCCACGTCTAGTGTTAGTAAAGTTTGACTGAATTAGGTTGTTGTTTGGTTCACGCATAAGATTAGTGAAGATTCCTTTTCTGCCACATAGACCCCACATCGTACACACATCAAAGTGTGGCAAACTTGGTTAAGACAGAAAAATTGTGGCTAGGAATTTGAAAAACTAAACTTATGCAATTTTAGCATGTTAGGTATGGCAAATTTTGGCAAATTTAGCTTCAAACCAAACAGTCTCGGGCCTGTTTGGTTCGTTGTTAAATTTGGCTAAGTTTGCCACGCCTAAGGTGTTAAACCCGTCTAAAGTTAGTTCTCCAATTTATCCGCCACACTTAGCACACCTAAGAAAAATCTTGCCACACTTTATTAGGCCACTTACATACGGGACCCGCACAGAAAAAGAGGAATCTTGGCACAAGTGTGGCAGTGAACCAAACACACACCTTACTCGATCAAACTTAAATAATGTTAGGCGTCGCAGGTTGTGACAATATGTTTGGCGCGAACCAAACTTGCATATGCCTCGCGGATAGCCGGCCCCATGCTTTAATACCTCCATCTCCACGAAGCAATTAATGAAAAAAAGAACTCCATCGAGGTCAGTAGATTAGCAAAGGCGAGTGCCAAACGCGGTAGGCCTAACCGAAGGCTTATGCCACAACATTGATATCATGATTTGCCACTTGGCAAGAAGAGAAAGATCATTAGCTTGGAGTAATTTAATGGAATCTCTTTGCCACTTTGCCAATCAAACGACCAATGGTACAATATACACGCAGAGAAGAACACCCACAAATGGTCAAAAGCGCTTTTGGTAGAACTAGGAGCAATCAATGACAATAATCTCATGATCCCAAAGTGACGAAACACCCAGCTGAGGGCAATGATGAACACCAAGGCACATGCGGCCAGGTGAACCGGGAGGCTAAGCACGCGCCAAAGTGCGCTTTAATTACTTAAACCATGCCGTTACGAAATTCACTTTCCACAAATATCACTCATGTGTCTACGCATGTAAATGGATGTGTCCGTGGACAGCCGCGAGACAGCCGCCACTGCCGCTACCGATACATGGGCTTCCGCCGCAGTCCAGTAATTGGTTCCATAAGTCCGCGGCTTCCGTCGCAACCGCTGCAGCCATTAATTGCATGCAGCCGCTAATTGCAAATGTTGTAACCGCTTAATACTTGCATTCAAAACTGTTGCAACTAATTGCATGCAGTCGTTACAACTAATTGCATGATACAGTAAAACAAACTAATAAGTCACATAATATTAACGGTAGTTGAGAGTTTGTTACAAAATTTTTAGTACACATAACAGAAATAAAGGTCCACGGCTATTCTTATAGAATTTCCATCTTTTTAACCAAACAAAATATCCTAGCTTCCTCTAATAATGCTAGAAGGTAGAAACATTGAGCCACTAACAACCAACTAGGCCCAGTTCTTGGAGAGGACATAAATCAAGAACAAAAGAAGGAATCAACGGAGACTCACTTCTTGAAGCCAAACTCGTTGCCGAGCTTCCTCACATGGCCAGCTGCCGTTGTTCGGTGCTGTCGAGGTCCTCCGCTTGATTAATTGGCACTTCATTGAGCACCTCCACATGGACATGGATGTCCGCTTTCTCAAATGGACCTTTGTCGTCTTCCATCGCGCTCATGAGTAACGAACCGGTCCTCAAGCGTCTATGGCTAGGGATGGGAGAGGCGCTAAATCAGAGAAGGGTATCGGAGATTCATCAATTCAGATATCTAGGGTTCGTCTACTAGCGAGCGAGGCAGCGTCAGCAAGCTGCGATGCAGAGAAAGGGGATTGGGAGAGTAGACGAGGCGGAGCCGCTGATCTTGGTGGATTGGGCCGCTTAAACAGCGTGCAAGCTGCGGCCTTCCACCTGGTCGCGAGGTGATTGTTTCACTGACAGAAATTGCGGCTCCACGTGGTTCCACGTCCATTTACAAGCCTACATGTGTCTGTGCCATATGGATACATAAAAACATCGTCTTTATAATGATACTGCGAAGATTCGTAGATCGCTAGCAAGTTTCCAAGCACGCACTCATCAATTTCACCCTCAGGATAGGTCTGGAGTATCTCAATGGTGCGCATATCGTCTTTCTATCTAAATCGTCAGTGCCTAGGACCGCTTTTGATTTTTGACCCATCAAACTCATTCACGGTCTACGTAAACTGTTCATAAGGATTTTGGCGTCTCATCTAGCATTTTTCATGAATGCCCTCATCTCTCCTTGTCAGAATGCAGCATATTCAAAACAACTTTATGTACGTTCAGAGCAAGGCCAAGGCATTTCATAGATCCCATACTCTCATGCTCCTGATCAAACTTGACATCACAAAGGCTTTTGATTCTGTATCGTGGCCTTACCTCTTAGAGTATTTGAAAGCCCGAGGTTTCAGTGTCAGGTGGAGGAAGTGTTTTTTGCTAATCCTCTCCCTCCTTCTCTAGACTGCATATCAACGACTGTTTTGGTGCTATGATCTTTCATCATAAAGGCCTTCACCAAAAAGACCCCCTGTCGCCCTACCTTTTCAACCTTGCTATTGAGAGCCGCTACACAAGCTTCTTGAGTTGGCCACTTCTATGGATGTCCTCACCCCGATTTCGAGGAGAGGGACAAACCTCTGCTCCTCCCTGTATGCTGATGATGCAGCCATTTTCATTGCTCCAATACAGGAGGAGGTTGACGCCCTTGTTCAAGTGTTACAGCTCCTCGGTGATATTTCTGGCATGCACACCATTTTCTCCAAAAGTCTTGTGGCTCTAATCAGCTATTGTAATGTGGATCATGATTAGGTCCTCGCCAACTTCCCGGTCCAACGCTCAACTTTCCTATTAAACTACCTGGGGCTCCCCTTCTCATTAAAGAAGCTCTATCAAGTTCACTTTCAACCTCTTATTGACAAAGTGAGCAACCGTTTGGCTGCCTGGAAAGGTCCGTTGATGTCTAAAGGTGGGTGTCTTACCCTCCTTAATGAGTGCTATTTGCTCTCCCCACTTACACCCTATCCGTCATTGCTGCCTCGTGTTCAGTTCTGAAGCTATTGGACAAGCTTCGTCGCGCTTGGCTTTGGAAGGGGTAGCAACGCAGCTTTCCTGGGGCATTGTCGCCTTAGCTGGGGATCTATATGCCACTCATTTTGTTAAGGAGGTCTCGACATTTTGGATTTCAAAAGGTTGTCTAGGGCATTGCGTCTCAAATGGCTTTGGCTTAATAAATCTTCCCCCATCAAATCTTCGGAGGGCTCCCTCAGCACCTTTTCTTCGTGGATCTGTCTCTCTTTCAGATGACCACCAATATCTGTTTGGGAGATGGTTCAGCTAGCTCCTTCTGGTTCAGCTACCACCAAAGCCCTTGTGCTATTTCTTTCCGGAAAAACTGCTTTGTTGCCAATGCTCTAGCTAATGGCACTTGGATCTCAGATCCACGTCTCCATTTATCTACCTCTCTCCTTGGGGAATTCATCATGCCGTGGAAGAAGTTTGCTTCAGTTTGGTTGTATAGCACGACCACTAATTTTGGCGTTTCAATCTGGATGGTATATTCTTAGTTAATCCGCCTACTTGCTCTAGTGCCAAGGTGGTGTTCTTTCCAGCCTCCAAAGTTAGTATGGTAGCCTTGGGCGCTATCTAAATGCAAGTTCTTCACCTAGCTCCTACTTCACGACCATATTTTTAATGCAGATGCCCTCCTTCGTCGCCAGCTGCCGAAGTGTTATTTTCCCTCTCTATCGCCGTAGCCTACAAACTCCCCTTCATATTCTCCTCGACTGCACTTAGCTGCTCATGAGTCATGTCTGGCAAGACATTGCAACCTCGATTGAGCTATCGGCTCTCAATCGCTGCAACTGGGATCCCCCGCCTATGTTTTGCATTGGTGGTTGGATAACATCTTCCTACAACTTCCTCTTTCGCGGCGTAGGGGGACTTGCTCAGTAATTGTGGGGTCCTTTGGCGTATCTGGTTGAAAATGAACTCTAGGTTCTTTTGCTATATCAAGCGTTGGTAGAAGTTTTTCTTGATTCGGTCAAGAGTGATCTTCGGCTTTCTAGCCGTGGAGATTTGTGGGGGTTTCATTTGATGATGTAACATAGCTCTTTTTAGTGTTCTCTGTGTCGATTGACCATAGGTTTGTACATTTCCCCTTTTCTCTTGTAGTCTTTGTGAATAGAAGACAGTTCGTGCTCCTTTTTTTACTTAAAAAAATGCCAAGAATTAAGAATGTGACACACGACAATTAATCACTCGTTAATTTGGAAGCACGCACGAATTTCGTAGCTACGCGATGGTCGCATTGACGGAGGTCAAGAACATCATCATCATCAAATTACTAATGGCATCTTGCGTTTTGCCGATGCGACGAGTCGTGCGGCTTGTCCGATGCTAGAGGTTGGTGACGCCTCCGCGTCATGGGGTCTTCAGCATGCCAACGACCAACATACGGATCATCTCACCTTTGAATGTGCTTTATCTTTTCTCTGTTTGAAAAAAAAAATCTTCACGTCATGATTAAAATAGCCCAAAATAAGTATATCTTGGATTAGTTCTGTTTGTTCGTAGCTGGCTCTAACCATAAGCATTATATTTTGTGCGTGTATGGAGACCTAGCGTATTTTGAGCTTCTGGCTGTAACCATGATTGGAAGTTCTTGCTTGGAGGCTAGAATGTTCTGCAAAGCATCCAGCTGAGTATGAAGACCAGTAAACAAAAAATAAACTAAGGATAAATTACCCCATAGGTACATCACTACAGGAGTACGTGCTTTTTTCGTCGGCCCGAATAAAATTCGTCGGCCAAAAAACAACTAACGAAATTATATAGTTAATTTCGTCGGCAACTATAAACCAATGAAATTATATAGGTAATTTCATCGGTTTTCCTAGCCCGACGAAACTGTAATAACAATTTCATCGGCCTATGTGGCCGACGAAATTACATTTGAAAAAATCCGCCGGCCATATTCCCAAAGGGTATTTTCGTCGGCCTGGGCCGATGAAAATAATTTTAGAAATACTTTTTTATTTATTTTTGTCGGCCTGGGCCGATGAAATTAATTAAAATATTTTTTATTATTGGAAAATTGGCAGGCTATATTCCCCAAGTGTATTTTCGTCGGCCTGGGCTGACGAAATTAACCTTATTTTCATGGGCCCTGGCCAACGAAATTACTTTCACGTAATTTCATCGGCCTAGGCCGACGAAATTATCCATGCCACGTCACCATCTAGCCGTGCCGCCGTCCAGTCAACATATTTTCATCTGCCAGCAAAACCGACGAAATTAAACTTATTTTCATGGGCCCAAGCCGACGAAAATACATGCGCCACATCATCATTTGACCTGTCCCGCCGTCGGCTGAACATATTTCGTCGACAACCGACGAAACGGTTTGTAATTTCGTCGCCGATATTTCGTCGGGTTAATTTCGTTGGCAAACCGACGAAATTACGTTATTTTCATCGGTATTGGCATTAATTTCGTCGGTTTCAGGCCGACAAAAATAACACGTATTCCTGTAGTGCATCAAGCTGGCACGTATTCTTGGTTAGATACATGAAGCTCAAAACTAGACATTGCTATACATGAATTTGTTTTTTGTTTCATGGTAGGTTCAAAATGGTTTGCGTAGATGATTTTGTGATGTGGCGATCCTAATCAGCATTACATATGGTAAAAAATTGTCACATTTTTGAAATGTCCGGTTTTGAAGATCGTGTCCTCAACGAGAACTGGTGCCAACTTTATGTCTGGTGGTGCAATTTACTCATAAAAATATAAAATACTCATAAAATCAAGAAAGAATTAATTTTATGGGGTTTCTACAACTTTAGACCGGTCACTTTTTGTGGTTCATACCAAGCCATGTCCTCCCCTACCGTGCCTACCTCTTGAAGAATTTTTGATCCTTTGAACTGAAATGGGTCCCCTTCATAATCTTCTTTACAATATCAATCCTTTCACACAAAAAAAAGTATAGCTTAAAGTCTCAAAATCAAAGGCCGAGAACATTCTTGAGCAAATAAAATAATTCCATTAATAACCTTTAATAACTAGAGATGCGAGAACAGTCTTTCTCTAGTATACATCTTGTAGATTATGAGATTAAATAAACAATCCATTTGAATATAACGGGAATAGTTCGCCAGTTGTATCATCTTGGACTCTATGGAAAGTAAACAAACTCTTCACTTGGAGAGAACGGGAATATTTTGTCGATAGCTGTATCTGGCTGGGCTAATGGAAGGCGTAAGATCAAAGGAAAATCCATCTTTAATCCTTCAATTATAAAAAGGCAGAAATATAAATGAATTCAGCATATCTTTTTGCTTTAACAAAAAGGCAGCGATGCTGCTTTTTCATTGTAAAATATGCTTCTAAGGACATATACAATGCTCCACCTCAGTTGTCTATGAGCTGTCTGTTAGAAGTGTCACAGTACACTTTTGATGATCTAAACAATAATTAATAAAGAGAGAGGATGCAGCCGTCGCTTCACCAAGCGACATCGCTACGCCCATGGCAGTAGGGCAGTATAGCATGCCCATTTTATATTTTATTTTTTGCTATATCTTTTTATTAGTATCTCCGATTAACGAACTGATTTCAAAAATGGGTTCCTGATACTTTTTTCAAACAAAACTAGATCACACTTGCCATATAAATTTTAAAAAATATTTTTGAATTTTTATAATATATTGTTTGTTTTTAGTTTTTAAAATTTTTGTTTAAAATTTATAGCTACTCGATCACCACCGTTTTTAAACTCCATGCAATTATTTTAAATGACTGTGTAGACGGCTAGATACAACCCACTGTATACACTGTGTATAGAGTTGTCTATAGGTGACATGGCAATGTTTTAGAGACAACAGCTGTCTTTAGCATTGTACATGCTCTAAAAACTTAAAAGTTTCCATAAGCTTCTAATGAGATGACATACATCACCTCTCTCCTCTCTTGGAAAAAATACCAATTTTCACTTGTTACGATTTAAATTTTGAAACCTGATGTTTCAAATTTCAGATGGCAGCTTTGATTATTCAAATCGTCGGAGAGGTCTTGATCCTGATCCTGATCCTGATGGTCGTCGTCGACATTTGTTTCAACAGGATTTGTTTGGAGAGCTCTTGTAAGGCACTTCCAGCTGGAGTGAACGATCATGGGACTGTTGGATTAAGCATATATGATTCAAATATCCAAATGCATTATGTCTTACTCTCCGTGTCATAAGATAATGTCACTATGCTATTATGAGTTAAATATAAATGGTACAACATACTTTGTGAGCATCTTTTAAAAATAAAAATGCCAATTTGGTCTCTCAACTTTCACATTCGAGTTAAATTTCTCCTGAACTTTCACGTTCGAGACAAATTGATCTATGTGGTACAAAACTTGGTGAAACTAGTCTCTTAACTTTTCAAACAATACTAATTTGATCATTTGACTGGTCAACAAGGCGGTTTTATGATGATATGGTGGATTTGGGTGATGTGGCGTTACATGTGGCAAAGTGGCACAGTGGTCCATATGAAACATTTGATTTTTTTATTTCTAATATTAATATCCATAAAAATATTAAAAATTCATTAATATCTATCAATGATAATAATTAATTTATGTTTTCCAAATATTAATATAAATGATAGAGCAACATTTGGGTCTAAGGGAATCAACAAATAAATAAAAACAAGGTTGCAGATTTCACATATGTACATCATGTAATTTGTCATGTGTAACGCGATGTCATCAAACCCTCCACGTTTAACGCCATGTCATCAAAAAGGCCATCAGATTCATCAAAACAATTTTGTTGATTGGTCAAAGGACTAAATCAACATTATTTAGAAGGAAAAAGTGCCAACTTGGTCCCTCAACTATTGGGTTTGTGCCTATTTGGTCCCTAGGGTCAAATACCGCTTTTAGATGGTCCTCAAACAATCAAAACCGTGCGATAATAGTCCTTTGACCAGTCAAAACCGGTTTGGACTTGTTTCTCGTGACTTGGCCGAACACGTGTCAATGTTTTTCTCGTTTAAGGGCTCACGCTCGTGTTTATGGCGAACCCGACCCGTTAAGCACCCCATTCCCGCCTTCCCTCTCGCTTTGCATTAGCTCTCAGTTAGGGTTTCCCCTGTCTCCCGCCGCATCCCCTAATCGCCCCTAGCGCGCTGCTCATGCCTGGGATCTGAAGTGGACGGAGGCCCAAAGTGGAAGCTTCACAGTGGTTAGTGAAGAAATCTTCTCTCTTTGCAAATCCTTCTCATTTTTTCACGAAATATTCGGTTCTTGTGATGCTTCGGTTCTTGATGCCGCATTCTTTGAAATGTAGGCTTGAAATGGATGTTGTTGACACGCTTCCGGTTAGGTTTTTCTTTGATGGCCAGTTTGTCAACTGCGGTAGATCGATTGTGTACTGCGGTGGGCTTGAAGGCATGTCTTACATCGATAGAGATAAGGTTTCATTGCCTGAAGTGATCACACTCAGGATGTAGAAGATTGTGTGCTACATTGGTTGTTCCCTGGGATGAATCTGTCAACAGGTCTTAGGGTTTTGACAGATGACAAAACATGCCAGTTTATGGCTGATTGCATATCTGAAGGGGGTGTTGCTGACATATATGTGGAGTCTATGATAGGACAAGGAATGATAGGACAAAGAAGGGACAGTGAGGGAGATGAAGAGGAAGGCAATGACTGGGAGGCTGATTTTCAGGCTAGGGATGTGCAAAGGGATAGGGATCTGCAATCAAAGAGGAAATTTGATAAGGGATTGTCTGATTTGCAAAGGGATAGGGATCTGCAATCAAAGAGGAAATTTTATGAGGGATTGTCTGATGTGCAAAAGGATAGGGATCTTCAATCAAAGAGGCAGTTAGTTGTTGCTTCAAGGAAAGGAAAAGAACCAATTCGAAGTGAAAACTCAAGCTCGACAAGAGAAGCGATCTTTGAAAGTTCTGAGGATGATGAGGAATTAGCAGAGGCAAGGGCTAATTACATAAGTTTCAAAAAGAAATTAAAGGATGATGAGGACAAGGATGATGAGACAGACACCTCATATTTCGGTTCAAGTGAGTCTGAGGATAGCTATGAGGTATGTGAAGATGGTGAAGTGCTGAGAAAGAAACGTAGGCACCCTAGGTTTGACAGGAAGGCAATAGTTCCAAAATTTGAACTTGGGATGACCTTCAGTGATAAGCAGGGTTTCAAGGAAGCTGTTGAGGCCTATGGCATTGCACATAGGCATGTCATTAAATTTGTGAAAAATGATAAAGTTAGGATAAAGGCAAAATGTGACTAGCCTAACTGTCCATAGTTCATCCTTCTGTCCAAGACCAGCAAGCTAGATGGCTGGCAAGTTCAATCATTTACTGATGAGCACACTTGCCCTCCTAGAAGGGACAACAAAATGGTCACTTCTAGAAGGATAGCCAAAGAGTTTGAGAATACTATCATGTCCAACCCAAAGTGGAAAATTGAACATATGAAGCAGACTATTCAAGAACAGTTCAATGCAGATGTGACACTAGATAAGTGTAAAAAAGCCAAGTCTTTGGTGATGAAAAAGCACATGTTTGACACAAAAGAGGAATATGGGAGATTGTTTGACTACCAATTGGAACTTTTAAGGTTCAATCCAGGCAGCACATGTGTTGTACAGTTGCATCCAGATAGCCCTGATCCTGTTTTCATGCGTTTCTACATGTGCTTTGCTGCATGCAAGAGAGGCTTTTTAGCAGGGTGTAGGAAGGTTATTGGCCTAGATGGATGTTTTTTCAAGGGGCAAACATCAGGAGAGCTCATTTGTGCCATGGGAAGGGATGCTAACAATCAGATGTACCCTATAGCCTGGGCAGTGATAGAGAAAGAAACAAATGAGGCATGGGATTGGTTTTGTTCAATTCTCTGTGGTGATTTACAAGTTGGTGATGGAGAAGGATGGGTCATCATATCTGATCAACAGAAGGGGCTCATCAATGCTGTTAACAAATGGATGCCAAGTTGTGAACACAGGATGTGTGCTAGGCACATATATGCTAATTGGAAGAAAACTTACAAGGACAAAGCTTGGCAGAAGATGTTCTGGAGATGTGCCAAGGCGCCTTGTCTTAACCTTTTCAACCACCACACAGCAAATCTGGCCAAAATCACCCCCCAAGGTGCAGAAGCACTGATGAGAACAGATCCTCACCATTGGAGCAGAGCATGGTTCAAAGTGGGTTCTTTCTGTGACTTGACAACAATCTGTGTGAGTCTTTTAATCACTCTATCCTTGAGTCTAGATTTTTGCCAATTATAAGCATGCTAGAGTGGATTAGGAGGAAGCTAATGGTGCGGATCCAAGTAAACAGAGCTAAGGCAGATAGGTGGTCAGGAGTAGTATGCCCAAACATATTTAAGAAGCTCAAGGATTACATCAATGAGTCAGCCTTCTGCCATGCACTTTACAATGGCCAAGACTCATTTGAGGTAACCCATAGGGAGCACAGGTATACAGTGGACCTAGAAAAAAAGATATTCTCTTGCAGGTTCTGGGATTTATCTGGAATTCCATGTCCCCATGCTATTTCTTGCATATATTGGAGGACAAACACTCTAGATGAGTTCATTGCCCCTTGCTATTCAATTGAACAGTACAAGAGAACATATGAACATTGTATGGAACCAGTGGAAGGTATGCTTTGTTGGCCTACATCTGACAGGCCTAGACCAAGAGCACCCAAGAATGTTAGGATGCCAGGAAGGCCTAAGAAGGAGAGGAGAAGGGAAGCTGGAGAGAAGCCAAAGTCAGGCAAGATGTCTAGAGTTGGTATCAAAATTAGGTGTAGCCAATGCAAGCAAGTGGGCCATAATAAGAGCAAGTGTACTAATGGATCATTCCAATCAAACAGTGAGCCTACAAATGCTCAAAGGACCTCTGACTTAATGGTAACTTGTGTTATTGATTTATACCTCTAAATCAATGTATTATTGATTTATATATCTGACTCAATGTGTTGCATTTGTAGGCTGTTGTGCATAATTCACAGCAAAGCTCAAGCAAAGAGATAAATCCTACTAGGACAGAGAGGGCAGGCAGTAGTACTAGACCTGTGAGTTCATTCCTATTCCTTTTCTTCCTTACAACAAATAGATCCTACAGAGGCTCATAATCTTTCAATTATTTATAGGAAGGAATGCCACAAAAGAGGAATGTGTCAAAGTCTGCAAAGGCAAGAGTACAGACATCACATGGTGGTACTGCCACTCTTGATGTTCAACACCAGCATGTGAAGATCACAATGTCTTCTGGGATGGTCACTGCTGAAGTTTCTACCAGCGAGCAAACCTGAATATGTCAGGCTATGTGTTACAGTTGTATGTCTGAGCTTGTGTTGTGACAATGAGCATGCCATATGTGTAAGATTTGAATCATATGTGTAAGGCATGTGCCATGACTATGTAAGACTATTTTATTCCTCCAAATGTGTCAGACTATGAATTATTCAACTGTGAATTAGCAATTGTGCTGCAACTATATTCATCTCACAATACATATCACACAACAAAGCATTCATAATTGGAAATGCATTCTGACAGCCGTTGCCAACATTTCACAATGATCAGTACATTAATAGTGTCAGGTTTACATTAATCAACACTCACAATCGTCAACACACACAACTGATTCTCACTTTCTTACACAAAACCTGAGAACACAATGGCAAAAACAAAGGAAACAAGAACTGACAAACACAGTGCTTTCCTTTGAAACTCCAAAGTTCTAACCCTATCCCTCAACAATCTAATTGTTGCATCCTTCTCTCCGGCCATTGCTGTTGAATTGTTCTGATGGCCTTCTTCATAGGAGCACACTCTCACTGCCAACGAATCTCTAAGCTCGACGTTCTCATTCTCCAAAGAGTTCACTGCATCCCTGAGATCTCCCACCAATTCTCTCAAAAAAGGAGTTAATTCCTCATCATCCCAACGCCAAAAATTGCATCCGCCGGTCCGTTCAAAACAACAGTTCAAACACAACTTCATCAAAAACCATCCGAAACCATAAGACCTAGAAGCAAAATCCAAACACAAATCAACCTTACCCGCTGTGAAGAGCAGCACATATACCTCCTTCCAGGGTTTCTATCGCTCCATGAGATCCATCGCGCCGCTTTCTTCCCGCAATGGCACCGCACCTCGGGCTCGTATTGAAGCGGACCTTCTCGATAAGGGATGGGCGACGAAGATATCTTCCTCCCGCCGGCAATCCGGTGAGACGACGACCGATTCCAATGCGATGAGCTTCCTGTGCTACTCCCCATTCCAATCCGAGCGAGCGCTAGCTTAACCCTAAATCGGGAGCAGAGGAGGATGCGAGAGAGAGAGAGGATGCGGGAGAAAGGATAACGGGCGCGCTTAACGGGTTAAAGAGAGAGACGGGAAAGGGAGGGCTTGCCCACGACGAAGCCGCGTGTCAACAATCCCGTGCGCCCACGTCGGCATAACGAGGCCAAGTCACGAGAAACAAGTCCAAACCGGTTTTGACTGGTCAAAGGACTATTATCGCACGGTTTTGATTGTTCGAGGACCATCTAAAAGCGGTATTTGACCCTAGGGACCAAATAGGCACAAACCCAATAGTTGAGGGACCAAGTTGGCACTTTTTCCTATTTAGAAAGTTGAGGGACCAATTTCATTGTTTTTTCATTGTAGGAACCGGTGTGACTGAAATATAAAAGTTCATCAACCAGTTTGCCATTTTTCCTTAAAAGGGAAGCCTTATTTGCATTCATGTTAATTTTCCACGATGATCTCACCCAATTTGCGGAGCTAGTGATCTCACCTTATGTTGTGCATGTGCATATGTGTGTGCATGGATTGTGTTTGTAGACAGTGCTGTCAATCCTTTTCGACCTATAAAAAAAGAAAAATTAGGATATGCTAAAATAAAATGTTACCCATTTATTTGCTTTATTTAATGGCTTACCATGTTAATTCCTCCTCACCAAAAGCATAATATGTTATTGCGAGGGTGGCCTCAATTTCACTCTCATCATTGTTACCCCAAGGCTACTAAGGGTTTGTTTGGAACTTCAGAAATGCCAGAGATTAGGCATCTGATCCGATCGGGCATCGTGCCTAGCATTTCCACCACATCTGCGGCTCGCCCCTCGTCACTTCTTCCTCCCATCTCCCTCTATCCTGCTCCGACCCCCTCTCCTCTCCTCTTCTCGCGTGTGCCTCTGCCTCACTCTCGCCTCGTCGGAGAAGCGTGCGCCGATGCACCCTTCCTCCTCTCAGATCCACAATTATGCCAGCTAGACGGGGATCTACCGATGTCCGACGACGAGCGGCGGTAGTGTGACGTCCAGCAGCAACAGCGGTGGGATCCAAAGGAGGGGAGGAGCAACAAAGACTAGGACTGAGCCGACAGCTTAAGGATGTCCTCATTATGGGGAGGTTGCCGGGGCGGCGTCTTGCTAGGTTCCCAGCAGGACAGCAGGGGTCCTCTGTCCTCTTCCACTTGATTCACCTTTGTCCGATGAGCTAGGTGGCTGGATTCGGCGAGCACGACGGGGGCTCGTCGGATTTAAGGAAGAAGGTGAAAAGATGTGTCGTATTTTTTTTTCTCTTTGGAGCATCACACTGTGCATTTAAAACATTCAAATTTGCATATTGGAACATCGTTTTGTTCTTATGAAGCATCTAACTTTGTATTGGATGGATAAATTATTATGGAATATGGTGTTCCATCATTTTTTAACACTTCTATCAATTTATTTGGCATGTTCCAACATTTTTCATGTTTTAGCAGATCAATATCATGTTCCAAAGTAGCATATGTAATGTTTCAACAAACTTAAAAAAGAAGTTCCAAAAGTCGTTTGATATGTTTCAAAATATCGAACGTCCAACCGACAGTTAGATCTTAAGTTTTTTTTCCTGTCGTATATGAAAATCAACTGTTCTCTGTAGAATTTCTGAAAAAAAATAATATTGCTTTCAGATACTTAACTTTTAGATATTTCAAGGAAAACGCCTAGACACGGACGTCCGGCCGTCTGCCTCATGTGCGCGCCCCTAAACGCCAAGTAGGAACACTGTGTCTTAAGCATGCGGTGGGTCCCACAACATTTTTTTCTTTTGGTGGCCATAATTTTTGACTGGGTACTCTAATTCACAAACCGTTTGCACCAACGTGTTCCTTATATTTTTACGAACAAAACAAGATATATGTTGTCATATAAATCTTCAAACTTACTTGGTGAAACTTGGGTTTCGTCTACCGAAATTTGGGTTTCATACTCGTTAAACTTTGGTTTCTTCAAGTTTCATCAGATCAATCCAAATTTCATCAAGTTTCAACAGGTTTCATCCAAGTTTCATCAGGTTACATCGAAGTTTCATTCAAGTTTCATCAGATTTCCTCAGCACACGGCCAAGTTTCATCAGCACACGACCAAGTTTTGCTAGTATAGGTATAAGTTTCATAAGTGTCTTCTCCTAGGTTCACATAAAAAAAATAAAAAAGTGAAAAAAACACTTCTACCATGACGTCCGGCTACGGATTTCAGCTACACAGCATGCAAATGTATGAACACAAGCAGTGTGTGGCATTGTAGCATGCAGGTGGGTCCCACAAGCATTTTTTTCTTTCGAAGGCCATAATTTTTGACTGGTTGCTCTAATCCACAAACCGTTTGCACCAACATGTTTCTCGTATTTTTACGAACAAAACAAGATGTATGTTGCCATATAAATCCACAAACTTATCTGGTGAAACTTAGGTTTCGCCTATTGAAACTTAAGTTTCGCCTACTGAAACTTGGATTTCATATTCGTTAAACTTACCGAACTGTCAAGTTTCATCAGGTTTAATGCAAGTTTCAACAGGTCTCACATAAGTTTCTTCAAGTTTCATTAGGTCAATTCAAGTTTCAACATGTTTCATCCAAGTTTCATCAGGTTACATCGAAGTTTCATCCAAGTTTCATCATATTTCAACAGCACACGGCCAAGTTTCGCTAGTATAGGTATAAGTTTCGTAAGTGCCTTATCCTAGGTTCACATCAAAAAAATTGAAAAAGTGAACAAAATTTTAAAAAAAAAATAAAAAGTATTTAAAATGGGTTGCTCTCGATTTTAGAAGAATTATGAAATTTATTCCACGTATTTTGAACACTGTTTGAATTTTATACAAAAATCAGAAGTTTAAATGAAAAACGTGATCAACCGCATAGCTAACAAGCGCTCGCACCTGATCTGGTCGCAGAGCGTCTTGGCGGCGTTGGATCTTGCGTGGTGCCGGACGATGGATCGACGGCTACTGGTTCGGCTACAAGTAGTCCGTCCGGACGTCCAACGCCTGGCACTCGCAAAAAAAAAAGTATTTAAAATGGATTGCTCTCGATTTTAGAAGAATTATGAAATTTATTCCACACATTTTGAACGCTGTTTGAATTTTATACAAAAATCAGAATTTTAATTGAATAATGATCAATCGCGACGGCTAACAACTTGCTTCGCCATGGAGCACGGCAGGCGCCGGAGGCGCGCGGTGCCGGCGATCCAACGGCCAGCTGGTCCGGCCCGCGCGCGTTCGTCGAACGTACGACGCCTGGCGCTCGCCATATTTCAATTATGGTTTTACTCTTTTTAATACTCCATACAATACAAAATTAATGTCCGCATCCACCGGCCACCTCCCCCACTCTCTACATAAACCAGACCGCGACGGCGCGACGGGCGACGCCACTTCTCCCCGCTCCCATAACCCGCCGCCCCCGACGTCTCCTCCCACCCACCACTCCCTCGCCGTCGCCATGGACGGCGGCTACAGCCCGCGGCTCCAGCGGCAGGCCTCCTGCTCCTGCGCGCCTTCCATGTCCCGCGGCTACGTCCGCGGCGGCTTCGACCTCGCCGGCGACGGCGACGACGACGACGACGACTACATCTTCTACGCCGACGCCGCCGACGCCAGGGGCGCCGACCACCGGTACTCCGCAGGCCGCCACGCGCGTCCGGCGGCAGCGGCGGCGGTGGCCGGGCGCGGCTGCGGTACGCGGCTGCGGGCGCTGTGGCGGCGGATCATGCGGGAGAAGCGGAGGATACTGCTATGCTCCACGGGCTGCATGCCGCCGGCGCCGCCCGCCCCGGCGAGGGAGCCCTACGACGCGTACAGCTACGCGCAGAACTTCGACGATGGCGCGGCGTGGGTGGAGCCGGAGAACCTCTCGCGCTCCTTCTCCGCGCGCTTCGCCGTCCCCTCCAGGGTGCTGCAGAGGGTCGCCGCGTAGCCGAAGAGCCACCCCAACACTCCGCCGTCTCTCCGATCCTCCTCCTCCATTTTTTTTCTTCTTTTCTTTTCCTTTCAGTTTTTCCTCAATTTTGGCGTCGCGAATTGTGCAAACAGAATCTGTTCGCATCTGTACATGGAACATGGTAGCTCCCTCTCCATTTCATGATCAGTGTCAATTTGCAGCAACTGTTCACCTTTGTTTTTATTTCCCAGCTAATTAAGATCACACATATGGGGCAATCATGTAAAGAAAACGTATTTTCGCAAAAGTTTAGATTTTTATACGCACGGATTAGTTGACTAAGAAAATCTTCAAAAAGATTAGTTTGATATGAAGAATGCTAGAAAATATTTATCGATTTTGTGCCCTTTTTTCGTTTTTTTTGGGGATAAGATCACCGAATTCAAAGCGTGTATAAAATTTTCTAATCCAACTAGGTTTATTGGCCGGTTTGGTCAAACATGTTTCTTGGAGATTAGGCGATGTGCCCTAGCATGTGAAGTTGATTGGACTACTCCCCGCTTCTCTTTTTCAACGCACCAAATGCGTGCCAATTCGACCACATAATGGATTTCATAAAGGTGAGACAGCGAGATATCTGAAGATCTTCATGGAAAAAAAACCACCTAATCTGTTCTCTCTGATCAAAGTTAACCTCCCATTTTCGCAGAAATCATAGCGTAGACCAGAAGGAGGCACAAACTCTGACAAAGCGAATATTAATTTCATCCCGTTGGAAAAATGGAAGTGTTCTACTTATGAACGGCGACGTCGGCATCACACCATTTTTGCTGCTTAACCAATTATCCTTCTCCTGAAAGGGATGGCTCATTCAGACCCTAAAAATTCTTGATTGCAGAAGCAATCTTGGTGTGCCCATCACCCTAAAGAAAAGGGAAGTCGCAAGGAAATCTTTCGGTCTTGTTAACCCTCCTTTTAATGGCATTGTGTTTTTGTGTTCTTTACAAGTGGATTAGATTAAAACATGTGTTAATCTAGGTAGCTAATGTTGGGCAAAATGGTGAATGCGAACTGTCGATTTCCATTGCCTGACAATGTTAGGCACTGGGGGGGAGCAAGGATCTCTCGGAGTGCTAAACTGCTAATAGTTATTCTGATTTGTCTATCGAGTTCTTAATCCCTTGTGTTTACTTAACTCTGATCTAACAGCACGTTCATCCTCTCTGTTACATGCTGCACTTTCACTGTACAGTGAATGAACATCAGTGCATGCACTCGTACCATGATTCATTGTACATACATTCTCGAGTCTTGACATGCATTTGTATACGGTAAATGTTGCTCAGATACCAGTCCAGCTACCGACAACGAGTAGAATGGGAAAGAAAATCCTAGTTTGGCGCCGACTCTGATTTGATCCTCAAACTCCAAAACTAGGTTAAATTGGTTCTCGATCCCTTGATATGTTATAGAGTAGTTTCCACTGATATATACATCGATGGCATCCTCCTCTCTCTCTCTCTCTCTCTCTCTCTCTCTCTCTCTCATAGTCTCATCCATATCTCTCCCTGCCGACCAGCCGCCATCCTTCCTCGTCGATGTAGCCCCTCCACTATCAATGGTGTCCCTTCTTTACCGTCGACTTCGTCCACCTCCACCATTACTGCAAACATCCTTCCTCACCGGTTCAACCCTCCTTCTCTGTCAATGTTGCCTCTCCACTATCGACGCTGACCCTCCTCCCCTGTCGGCGTCACCGCTCCATCGTACCATGTCCAATGTCGCCCATCCACCACGGATGATGCCCCTCCTACCTCGCTGGTTTAGCACTCCACTGTCACTGCCACCCTCCTTCCCACCGGTGCCATTGTAACACCCTGGCATGAAATTTGCTTAAAGCCAACCTCCTTTAGAGACTGGCACACACATACAGAACATCTCACTTTGGCTTTGGCTTTGCTCGCTAAAAATAGTTAACCTCAAATGCTATGATTAGGCTATCAGGGGTTATAAGTTTTGTAACACTATGGTCTAAAATTAGCTTAGAGCCAACCCACCTTAAGGACCGGCCCACCTCCACTAGCTTCTCCTCCATGCCCCCCTTGACGCCATGTGCTACCACCCTCGAGTTCCCCTTGATGCTCTCCTATGGCTCGACCCTAGGGAAAGAGCAAGTGAGGGGGGATAAAGAAAGGCTTAGGTGGGCCTAGAGTTGAGGTGGCACATCAGATGGTGTCTATACGAAATAAAACCATCACATCATTGAAAACCACTCAAGTAGCTCAAAAATACCCGTTGACCGATCAATTGATTGATTGTGCCCAATTTTAGAGTTTAGAAACCAAATTGGGACTGAGGTAAAAATTTACAAACCAAATAGCTACTTTTTCAAAGAATTTTTTTGCTTAATTTCTAAATTAACATGCAAGTAAAGATAACTGATTGACTAGGATAAAAAAGTAAAAGGAACTACTTGTTAGGATCTCAACCTTCTCTCTATAGCTTCCTCTGAAACACTATCTATTGACACATGCACCATAGCACTAGCCTGCCGTGATGCACGGTACTCCACTACTACTAGCTAGTGTGCACTGGTGTGCATGTGAGCAGGTGATTAGCGAAAAAAGAAGAAGATATGCACCGATGCATCTCTGGTTCATCGGAAAGGAATTAATTGGTTTGAGGAGAGGAGGGTGATTAGTTTAGTTGGTGATTAATCAGGCTACCACATGGGAGGCGCCTCCTGTTGAAAGCTGATTGCGTGCATCAGCATGGTCTTCGATCCAAGTCCCTCTCCATGCCATCTCCATCTTCTTCTTTTTTTCTTGAACTGGCTAAGGCTCCATAATGATCAATTCACTCACACCAACAAGCAGAAGAAACATGGTTTAAGACCATGTACATAAGCAATTTCACCGGTGAGAAGTAGGAACAGCAAAGCAAATTCAATTGTGTTAAAATATCTGCAGTTCTCTGAATAATTTAAAGTTCAGCGAAACAAAACAAGCTGAAGCTGCTCATCTTGCTGGTGGAAATGTTTTTCCACGCAAGTCGAGCAGTTGATCCGATCCGGTCAGAGCGCGAGTTTATCCTGCACTGCAATGGATCTCAAACTCCAGGCAAAATGCAAATGAGAATCTTGGCGTGTGGCTAGCCTTGACGAAGTGTCGTCAGACCAGCGAGGAGGCGCCACTTGCAATAAGAAACGAACGCCTCTGAGCCTCTGAGGTTGCTACTTGAACAGGTGATTGAGCGCAGCTCATGTATGATTTCTCTCTCTCTCTCTCTCTCTCTCTCGTGTAATCATGTGAGGAAGTTGCATTCGACGATGAATCTTCTGCTTCTTTGGATACCTTGAACACGCTGGCTTAGCTTGTGGGCAAGTGGCCTACACGTTCTTTCACTAATCACAATCATTCGGCAGCTGCCTGTCCAGTGTCCACCTGATCCCATTATTTTCTAATCTTAAGATTCTTAACAGATCAACATTTTTTTTTCCTGAAAAGCACCCTGCTTTGAGCCTTTGACTAGTAAACTGAACCATACTCTCATCATGCACTCTGTGTTAAGATATAGATAATTACGGACTGTTGCTGTAGATAAGCAATCTCCACTCTGATGTTTATCCCTCCTAAGTATTAGCTCTTTGCTGTTGAGTTCTGTTGTAACAAACTCTTTGTAACTTTCGGTGATTACCGAGTATATAAAGATCAGAGAGCCCTCTCAATTGAGTGTGGCGCATTATACATATTCCTAGTTCCTGGTATTTTTACATGGTATCAGAGCTAGCTCTACACAACAATCCTCTCTTCCAGAAGCCATGGCTGGTTCTTCCTCCACCACCGGACCTAGCCCCGGCTTCAATCATCTCGTCAACATCAAGTTGGCGCAAGACAACTTCCTTCTTTGGAAAGCACAATTGATGCCCTATCTTCGAGGGCAACAACTCCTGGGCTATGTTGATGGATCAATCAAGGCACCAGAAGCTACCATGAAGATCACCAACAGCAAAGGTGAAGCAGTAGACGCTCCCAATCCTGAGTACCGGCAATGGGTCCAGCAGGACCAAATGGTGTTGGGGACCATCCTTTCCACGCTGGAACCGAGTGTTCTCTCCCGAGTACTCTTCTTAGCAACTGCTGCTGAAGTTTGGGAGGCCCTGGAGAAGATGTACTCTTCCCAGTCTAGAGCTCGCCTAATCCAGATCAGGCGACAACTCTCCACCGCGCGCAAGGGCTCTCTGTCCATGGCGGAATACTTTAACAAGGTAAAAGGTTATGCTGACTCTTTAGCTGCAGCTGGACACCCTCTCGAAGAAGAGGAGATCGGCATATACATGCTGTCGGGTCTTGATTCAGAACATGACCCACTGGTGACCTCGGTGACCACCAGATCAGATAAGATCACCCTCAGCGATCTCTATGCCCACATGCTGGCTTATGAGATCAGGATGCAGCAAAATCAAGTCACTGTTGATGGCCCAGGAGCTTCGGCCAATAATGTGTCCCGAGGGGCATGGCGCGGAGGTGGACCTCGTGGACGCGGAGGTGGTCGCAACCGTGGAGGACATGGTGGCGGCGGCCGAAATTCAGGCGGTACCCATGGTACTGCCAATGGAGAAAGAAACAGGACCGTTTGTCAGGTATGCAACAAGATGGGACACACAGCTCTTAGGTGTTACAACCGCTTTAATCATGCCTATCATGAAGAAGATCCCCGCGTAGCTGCGCTGGCCAGCAATGGTTACAGCAGTGATCCAGCCTGGTATACTGACTCGGGCGCCACAGATCACATCACTGGTGATCTGGAAAAATTGACAATGCGGGAAAAGTACACCGGCAAGGAACAAGTTCATACAGCCAGTGGCTCAGGTATGCCAATTATGCATATTGGTTATTCTCAGATTAAAACCTTGTCAAAACCTCTCCTTCTAAACAATGTGTTACACGTCCCACATGCACAACGCAACCTGCTCTCAATCCACAAGCTTTCTAATGATAATAACATATTTTTTGAATTTCATCCTGATTATTTCCTCATCCAGGATCGCAACACGAGGAGAACTCTACTCCGCGGTTCCAGTAGAGGAGGATTGTACCCGCTAGGATCATTCGATTGTGTCCAGCAGAAAGAAGCTCATGCAGTCAGCATTCTCCCAGATGCAGCGTTGTGGCATGCACGTCTCGGGCATCCGTCATCCAACATAGTTCGACAAGTTATTTCTAGAAATAAGCTAGCTTGTCGTAGTCAGTGTTAGCCTAAACGGTAAACGCTAAACAGTCGGCCACTCTTCGTTTAGCGAATAGTCGGACTACACGGCCGATTAAACGGGCCAAAAAAGGATTAAACGGGATTATACGGATTAAACGGCCTACACGGCCTACACAGTTGACTACTGAGTAGCGTTTAAACGGTGTGTAAACGGTCTAAACGGCCGTGTAGGCGAACAGTGGTCGTAGTAATAAAACTCTCTCTCATGTATGTGATCCTTGTCAACGAGCTAAGAGCCATCAATTGCCTTACTCGGTTTCAAATAAAATTTCATCCCGTCCACTTGAGCTCGTTTTTTCTGATGTATGGGGACCAGCAGTAACTTCATTCGGTGGCTATAAGTATTACGTGAGTTTTATAGATCATTTCAGTAGATTCACGTGGCTTTATCCAATAAAAACCAAGGCAGATGCATACAAGATTTTTCCCCACTGGCAAAAACATGTCGAAAGACTGTTAAACACCAAACTCATCACTCTCCAATCTGATTGGGGAGGTGAGTACCAAAAGCTCAATTCTTTTCTCCAATCCCTTGGTATAGATCACCGAGTCTCGTGCCCTCATACCCACCAACAAAATGGTACTGCCGAGAGAAAACACCGGCACGTTGTAGAAGCCGGTCTGACTCTCCTTGCTCAATCTGGACTACCTATGTCCTTCTGGGATGAAGCCTTCGCTACGGCTTGCTACCTCATCAACCGAACACCTTCTCCTGTCATCGGCTCTATGACTCCCTTGGAAAAACTCCTAGGCCAACCTCCAGATTACACTTTTCTTCGATCTTTTGGTTGTGCTTGTTGGCCCCATCTTCGGCCATATAATTCGAAGAAACTCCAATATCGATCAGCCCAATGCATCTTCCTTGGATATAGTAGCTTGCACAAAGGCTACAAGTGTTACCATCGCGAATCTGGTCGAACCTACATTTCAAGGGACGTGGTATTTGATGAATACCACTACCCTTATCTTTCTGATTCCACATCTCAAACGTCACCTGCTAGACTGACCGAAACAGCCTTGCTCCTCCCTTGTCAGCCTTATGAAACAAGGTTTAATTATGAGAATATGCCTATGCAAATTGAGTATACTGACCCGCCAGCAAGTAGCTCTGTTCCTATTGTCTCTGTTCAGGACTCTGATGAAGCTGCTGCGACTCCAAGCGGCAACGGTGACAGTTCTGCTGAAGCCACTGTTCACCATCAACCCATTGTCGACAATGACACTGACAGCCAATCTGCTGCGCCGATTGAGCATTCACCTGCTGCTAGCACCTCTGAAGATATCAATTCAGCCCCTGGTCTTGAGAGAACTCATACTATGCAGACAAGACTAAGAGATAACATCAGACGTCCTAAAATTCGTACTGACGGAACAGTCCCTTTTGGTGGCATGGTTACTCGGGAACCATCTTCATATGCTGAAGCAGGAATGGAGATAGGCAATGGACCAAGAATTTGATGCCCTCATTAAGAATAAAACTTGGCACTTGGTGCCCCCTCGTCAGGACACGAATCTAATTGATTCCAAATGGGTTTTCAAATTGAAAAGGAAGGCTGATGGGACGATTGATCGCTGCAAAGCTCGATTGGTAGCAAAAGGATACAAACAGAGATATGGGATTGATTACCGTGACACATTCAGTCCGGTGGTCAAGCCAGTTACCATTCGGTTAATTCTAGCTATGGCTGTCTCGAAAGGGTGGACTCTAAAACAATTGGACGTGCAAAATGCTTTTCTGCATGGTATTCTTGAAGAAGAAGTTTATATGCGGCAACCTGAAGGGTATACCGACAGAACCAATCCCATGGCGGTGTGCAAACTGGACAACTCTCTTTATGGCCTTAAGCAATCGCCCAGGGCTTGGTACTCGCGTCTGAATTTGCAACTCCAAGAGCTTGGTTTTCTGCCCTCTCGTGCCGACACTTCGTTATTTGTCTATAACAAAGATGGTATAGTTCTCTATATGTTGATATATGTTGATGATATCATTGTCACGGGCTCATCAGCTCAAGCTATCGACCATCTGATTTAGAAACTGAAGGGGGCATTTGCAGTTAAGGATTTGGGTGATCTACACTATTTCCTTGGAATTCAGGTTCAACGTTGCAACGGTGATTTTCTGTTGAACCAATCACGGTATATATCTGATATCCTTAGCAAATCTGGGATGCAGCATTGCAAGCCGGTTACGACACCACTGTCGGTTACAGAAAAGTTGACACGCACAGAAGGGAGAGAATTGGCACCTGAAGATGCAACAAAATATCGGAGCACAGTGGGGGCTCTACAGTATGTTACTCTCACCAGGCCGGATATTTCCTTTGCTGTGAACAGAGTATGCCAATTCCTACATACTCCTACAGAGGTGCACTGGGCTGCAGTTAAACGTATACTCAGGTATCTGAAGTATACGGAAACACTGGGTCTCCGGGTTACCAAGTCTAGCTCGGTGCTCATTAGTGCGTTCTCGGACGCAGACTGGGCCGGTTGCCCAGACGATCGGCGCTCAACCGGAGGCTTCGCAGTATTCTTTGGACAGAACCTTATCTCATGGAGTTCCCGAAAACAGACTACGGTGTCTAGATCAAGCACCGAAGCTGAGTATAAATCGTTGGCAAACGCTACTGCAGAGCTTCTCTGGATTCAGTCCCTGCTTGGTGAGTTGGGATTATATCAAGCTAATCCTCCCGTGCTATGGTGTGACAATCTAGGGGCAACATATCTATCGGCAAATCCTATCTTTCATGCACGAACAAAGCACGTCGAAGTTGATTTTCATTTTGTGCGTGAAAGGGTTGCAAATAAGGCATTGGATATCAAATTTGTTCCATCAAGAGATCAACTTGCTGATGGTTTAACAAAGGCAGTTTCAGCATCAGATTTGGCACGTATGCGTCACAATCTCAACATCACGGCTGTTGGGATTGACGGGGGGTGTTAAGATATAGATAATTACGGACTGTTGCTGTAGATAAGCAATCTCCACTCTGATGTTTATCCCTCCTAAGTATTAGCTCTTTGCTGTTGAGTTCTGTTGTAACAAACTCTTTGTAACTTTCGGTGATTACCGAGTATATAAAGATCAGAGAGCCCTCTCAATTGAGTGTGGCGCATTATACATATTCCTAGTTCCTGGTATTTTTACACTCTGTTCATTTATTTGCATACTAATATCTGTATTCAGTTTTTCTCCCCAATACTTCACCAATTGCAGCTCTGAAGTTTACTGATTACGAGTTAGACATCGGATTTTAGTCCATCTGAAATTTTCAGAGCATAGATATGATTCAATTACCAAAATTTGCCGGCTTTCAAATCCAAATAACATTTTTCTTCTTAAAAAATGAACTAGAAAGTATGTGACGGCGTTGTTCGATTCTCTTGTTCTGACTAAACAGCTGCCAAAGCTGTACCAATTGATGAGCTTGAAGGATACTGTATGATGTTCTGATATGAACAGTTTGCCAGGTCCAAAGTGAGCGGCAGAATCGGTCCCAGGCTCCCAGCGATGGAGCTGGGATTCATGGCATCTAAATACCTCAAGCCGACAAGGACATGAAAGGTCTATCATTTCTAAATTATGAGCAACAAGTTGGGTTTTCAATGAGACATATAAACAAAGGGTAAAGTCATGGTTGTTTCTCCGAGAAAAAAAAAATTTATCTAGTGGTTGCTCTTTTAAATTATCTTATTTACTTATCTTCTTATTTGCTTATAAAAAAAATTTAAGAGAGCTTTCCGAAGTGTGGGGACCAATTCCTAGTAAATAAATACTAGAAATTGTTTTCCAAATGATTATTACATCATTCTAGAATTGATACAAATACACACTTTAGTACAAATTAACGTCAGAGTGCTTTACAATAATGAGATTGTAGTCTAAATTACAACGTCAATTTCTACCGATATAGAAAAAGAGAAAAAGGCCAGACTACTGAGCCGAATTGATCCATATTATTCGCGGAAAAGCCTAGATCCAAATCTAATAGGGGTGTTTTATTTAAAAGATACAGCTTCTAAATAACGCGTAAGTACTCCAAATCTCCAACTGTACTTATAGGTTTTCATAGAAATAATAACTTTACCTATATGAAATACTACCTCCGGTCATAAAAACAAGTCGTCGTTGACTTTTGGACACACCTTTGACCATTCGTTTTAATCAAAAATTTATGTAAGTTATCGTTTATTTTATTGTGATTTATTTTATCATTGAAGATACTTTAAGAAGTACTTATATTTATGGATGTTTGCACTAATTTTTTTAGCAAGACGAATGGTCAAAGACGTGACCAAAAGTTAAAGGCGACTTGTTTTTTATAACCGGAGGCGGTATGATTCAAGTAAAATTGGCAAGGTACATTTGTGGAATTTATGCAACAAACATATACAAGATTTAAGACTTATCATTGAATTTCTGAATCAGATTTTAAACAAGTGCTATAAGAGTTAAGACTTATCATTGATATATACCTAAGATTTTTCTGGACATTTGTAAAAAGTATTTCCTTATAAGATAAAGTAGAGATTTATTTTAGGAAATTCTCCGAAAATTGAGGGCGGTTGTAGGGCCTTAAAATTATTTTTCATGAAAATTTTTGAGTGTGTGGGAGCAACGCAACGCAGCCCAGTCCCCAGTGTCGTGTATGCACTGTTCATTCCGCTAGCTCCCCCACCTTAATGCAATGAATGAAAGTAGTGAACCACCTGAATGATTGTTAATTGTACTATTTTTTATTTTAAATTTTACTATAGTTTCATTGTAATTGATACGAACCCTTTTAAAATATCGCATCCACACTTCATTTTCTTATTTCTAACTCTGATTTTTTTAAAAGCTTGATATGAATTCATTTTTTCAATCTAATTTGTTATAGTTTGGACCAACAACAATATATTGTGTATATTTTTCTTTTTCTTTCAAATAACATGGAAATTTCTTATATTTTACGATTAATGTGGCACTCTATTGGTTCTTATTTTAATTATTTAACATATATAAATATTTGTGAGGTCTTAAATACATTTTGCTTGCTGCGTGTAACTGCAACTAAGGAATATGTATTTATTTACGACTAACTTAAAACATGGAAGTGATCAAAATATATTTGTAACATATGAAAATAGGAAATAATGTTTTGTGCAATGAAAGAATTCAGCAAATATAGCTGGGGTGAAATATAGAGAACCACTCCCTCCATTGTTAGTAGTGACCATAGTACTGTGGCCGCACTGTTGCTCGCCCCAAGTTGGGCTAGCGTTGGCCCTGCTTTTCCATGAGACAGCCTGAAAAGTCCGATCAGTTTCGTATAAATTGTTTTTTTATAGCATTGGGAGCACGCCTTTGAGACAAAAGGAATAAATGGCAAAAGTTAAAATGTTGGACTTTTCGGTTTGGAGGTAATAAGAAGAGAAGTTGAGGCGAAGACTTTTTTCAGGACTCTTAGAAGTCAGAACCCTATTTAACCAATGATTGGACTTCCGGTACTACAGTGAATTAAATATAAGAAAAAGAAATTAGCAGTGGAAATATGGATCGAATGGTGTCTGAGTCGATGTAGGTTAGGTCCACATTTGAGATGCCCTTAGGTCTTGCCAATGACGTCCTAACTTGAACGATCCTATCAGTGCTCACATATTTTTTTCACTATTCATAGACATTTCTTTTTCTACTATTTTATTTGTCTAAAGTATTGCAACGTCTTAAGTTAGTCTCCATTGGACATGCTCTTATAACATCACCAATCGCCTGCCCACGCGCGCTCCTTCCACGGGCTCACCAGTCGGTGAGGACGTGGTGAGGTACAGATGACTGGGTTTGAGCAAAACTGAACTATTATTTATAACTCTTTTCGATATTCATCTATATTTATCTCTCTTCAGTTTTATTTGCTATAGAGATGACCTAAGTTATGTCTTCATTGGTGATGCTAATACGACCCAACATTTGAGCAACTTAGGTTCTATTCTTTTGAGCTGATCTGAACGGATGAAATGACTGAATTTCGAGAGCTTCTCGAGGTAGTCTCGGATCCATTTTGTTTGACTTGCTTTTTAAGTATTAGGACCCACCTTTGAAATAGCGAAAAAACAAAACTCAAAAATTCAAAGCGGATGTTTTTTTTAAAACATAGATAAATCGTTAACCTGTTAAGCCGTTAAGCCGTTAAGCCGAAAAGAATGTGACCTTAGAGTCTCTCACCAGCGGTTACTCCAGACGCTCCAGAGGCCATACAAAAATGAAGAAAACGAAGCCCACAACCTTCTCCACGGCTAATAATTCAGCCTGGTAACGTTGATTGAGAAAGCACAATCATGGCCCATATAAACAGCCGGAAAGGCCCAGTTTCATCCTCGCTGCCACGGGTCATCCAAAGCTGCCCTGCATCCGAAAGCCGCAGCCTCCAGCCCTCGCCGCCATGGCGACCACAGACGGTTCCGGCGCCGCCGTCGAGGTCCGGCGCCTCCTCGACCACCTCGACTCGCAGAAGCAGCTCCTCGCCGACTGCCACGACGCCTGGTCACGCGCACTCGCCCACTTCGCCGAGCTCGACCAGGGCCTCGCCTCCCGCTCCGCCTCCCTGGACGAGGCCCTAGCCGCGGCGGACGCCTCCACCGCCGAATCCCTCGGGGCGCTCGACGCCCGCGAAGCCGCCATCCCCGCGCGCCTCGCCGAGGCCTCCGACGCGCTCTCCGCCGCCGTCGCCGAGGCCGAATCCGCTGCGCCGCCCCCCGCCGACGTCCGCGGCGCCCTCCGGTGGATATGCCGCCGCATGGACGCCGCCGCGCTCTGGCGCTTCATGGGTGCGCGCCGCAGGGAGCTCGCAGCCGTTCGGAAAGAGATTGTCCCCGCTGTCGCCTCCGCAGTCGACCCGCCCCGCCTTGTCCTCGATGTGCTCAGCGACTTTCTAGCCGCCGGGGAAGGTGCCGGTGAGGACCAGTGCTGGGTGCTCGGCATGCTGCTGCGCGCGTTGTTTGATTCTGATGGACGGAAGCCGCCGGAGATAGGAGAAACATTGGTTGAGAGGGCGGCCGCTGTCGCCAAGGACTGGACAGAGCGGTTTGGGATCAAGATGGATACACTGGCACCCGAGAAACAGGATGTGGAGATGCCAGAAGCAGACGTTGTGGAAAATGCAGCGGCAACATCTGAGAAGAAGGACGAGGATATAGATGGGGAAGCTGAGGAGGAAGAGGACAAGGATGAAGAGGAAGAGCAGGAGGAGGACCCGGAGGAGCTGGTTCCTGCATCGGAGGACGAGGAGGAAGAGTGCCCGGAGGAGGTAGGGAAGGAAGCAAAGGGGGAGGAGGGAGAAGAGACAAAGGGGAAGGTGGCTGACCAGGCGAAGTCAGGAGAGGAGGTAGAAAATAGGGAAGATGAGGATGCGAAGAAATCAGAGGGAGGAAGTGAGGTGAAGGAGGGGGAGAAAGGTGTATTGGGACAGGCGGAAGTGCAGATATTCCTGCAGATGGTAGCAGCATTCGGATTGAAGGACAGGTTCGATGGAGAATTCTTGAGGAGGCTGTTCATTGCAAACGGGCGGAGGAAGGAGCTTGCCAGGTTCGCGTGTGTCCTTGGGTTTGAGGATGGCCTCAGAGGTGATAATCTGTTGGCATTGTTTGTTAATTTTGTTACCATTGTCAATCTGATTCAGTGTTCTTCAGTTCGTTGAAGTGAAACTGTAGGGTAGCTGCAGAATTTTTATTAATCAGTAATATTGCATAAGGATTGTAACATTCTTTGAGTTTACTGTGCAATCAACAGATCTCATCTAGATTGACAAAGAATTATCTTTAGTATTCGTGGCGTGGATTTAGTATGCCAACTTGGACCTGCATTTTTCCTTACTTCAGTGGAGTGCACTAAGCTTCAGTTTCTTTCATTTTGCATACTTTTTTTGTTGGTATGATTTCCTGGTCTAAACAATCACTTCAAACATGCTAAAACTACTTTCTGATGACATTTTCTTTCAGTTGGAACAATACTTTAAACTAACTGTGATTTAACTGGTTTTGTGCTATTTATTTATGAATTCGGGTGGGACTGAATTTGAATGAAATGAAACTATCATATTTCTAAGGTTGCAATCTGTTTTTGCTATAGCCATGGTTTTGTTTACTAGCTAATATGCTCTTCCTAATGTGGCTTATAACACAAGAGGACTGACAAACTGATTTCTGCATTTACTTTAAATTATTCTATGTTGAATTTGTAACTATACATAATGTAATTCATATTTTAGTCATTCTATTCAGCTTACTTGACTAACATTTCTAATGGGTAGAGAAGAAGACATGACAATATTATTTTGGTTTTTCTTTTCAGAGTTTGTTGAGGAATTGATAAAGACAGGAAATGTAATAGAGGCTATATATATTGCTCACGAGGCTGGTTTGCTTGAGCGTTTTCCTCCTGTGCCTCTCCTTAAATCGTATATAAGGGAGTCAAATGAGAAGGCTCAGGCTGTGCTGAGAAGTGGAAAGCGCTCCAATTCTGCTGTTGTAAGACTCTTCATTCTATTCTTGTGCCAATAAATTTGTTTTATCATTTATTTTGACAAGTTATTCAATTTAGGCAGAGGCCTTTTTATGCTTGAATTCCTGCACAAAAATATTTGTTTATGAAATAAGTAAGACCAGTGATTAATCTTCATTGTTGAGCCACATGTAGTTCTATTAAATAGGAAAAGGTACCTATTTAGTCCTTGAACTATGCCCACTATACCAAATTGGTTTCTGAACTGAAATACCGGGCTTGACCAGTCCTGAACTAGTAAATCTGGACCTAAACTACCGGTCAAAAAGCGGTTTTGGAGGGGGCTTTTCTGACATGGCATCCATGTTGGTGTTTTGGATGACGTGTCATCCACATGGCTGCCACCGTGTCATCGAAATAGCCACATGGATGCCACACACCCCCCCTCCTCCAAACCACTGTTTGACTGGCCAGAAGATCGTTTAGGTGTGGCTTTGCTAGTTCAGGGTCGGTCGTACCCGGTATTTGGTTTAAGTACCAATTTGGTACAATGGATTTTGTTGAGAGACCAAATAGGTACTTTTTCTGTCAGTAACTTCTCATCAGATTCATTGTGGTAGCATAGCAATATATGTGTACCACTTTGTGTAAACCTGCAATGCCACTCAGTTTTGAATAATTTGTTCAAAATTATGTTTATCTGATTCACCAGATTTAGAAAGGCCACCGAGTATCTTTGGGACTCATAAATTAGTTAGCTCCACCTAGCCCTTCCAGATCTTTATTTTAGTGCTTTCTTTGCTTAGTATCTTCTTTGGATAGAATTTGACCAGTTTTTTTTATTAGTTAATATTAAAGACTGTAGCTGATTACTAAATTTTCTTCTCCCTATTAGTTGCTTGCTTTTGTGTAGTGAAGCATGCCCTTTTCTATCCTTTATTCAGTCCCTAATAATTAGTCGTACTCAAGAATGTCCTCATTTTTTTTCCAGGAAGAGTCAAACAACTTGGAGTGCAGTGCCTGCAAGTCGGTCATCAGGTGCGTCGAGGCCTGCCAGCTACTGTCCGTATTCAACGTCGAGAGCTTAAAGAAGAAGGTTGCAAGGCTGGAGAAAGAGAAGGGTGACAGGAAGAAGCTAGCCGGCCCAAACAAATTCCAGAACAAG
Source organism: Raddia guianensis (assembly GCA_036346415.1). Lineage (NCBI taxonomy): Eukaryota > Viridiplantae > Streptophyta > Magnoliopsida > Poales > Poaceae > Raddia > Raddia guianensis. Next base: position 37,388,609 of record CM070534.1, read on the forward strand.
CGAGCACGGGGAGCCACTGGCCCTCACCCCTTCCCCGCCGCCAAGTCGGCGAGGGGCTCGAGCTTCGGCTCTTCGTCCTACCAGAACCCGGTCTCTCGCTCCTTCAGCTACGCCTCGCACGCCGGGTTTAGGAGTCCACGAGCAGCCGTTCAGCCATACTATGGGCCTGGTGGTATGACCGGCCGACGGGGTGGCGTGCTGTACGGCGGACCTGGAGCGACATTTGGCGGCGGGCAGCCACCGTACCACCGCTAAGGTCAGGGCTGTTGATGTTGCTGAACGTTTCTTTCCTCTTCCTGATTACGACGATGTACACCATCTGGCACTATAATTAATTGCATGCACTCCTGTGCTGTTAAATCCCTAATGGACTCGTGCGACATGTATGTTGAAGAGTTGAGTGCGTAGAGTTTAGTACATGACGTTGGTAGCTGTGGTGTGCCTGTGTTTTTCATTAGTCTGAGCATTTCTTGTATGCTACTTATGTGTAACTTATACATATGAACAAGTCAGATCGCAGGCGTGGGGAAGGCTTTCAGATTTATAAGGTGGAAGCCGTTTTGCATAATTAAGAGGTCCTCTGTTATATCTTGGCCTATCAATTACGCCCACCCATTCCGTTATATCTAGTTTCTACTTAGCACGGGATTGTTCTGTATTAAATAAAATTTGTTAGGTTTGGTACAATCAATCTGCCGCATAATATAAAAAAAAAATCTAAATTCAATGTACTGATGGGAAAAGCCAACTAGGCAATTTTGTAACATAGCAAAAGCAGAAAAATATAAATTTAGTGGAGGGGCCAAGCCAAGAACGATGGAGAAAACCGGCACCATCCCTTGGCCAGTGAGAGTTGGTGCCCTCCATGCTAGAGTGTTCCTCTGTCCTCTGCCTCTGCGCCAAAGTCCTGTTGCAAGTAATGCGGTTTAAGTAGATTGAACAAGTATTTTACATTAAATATAACAAAGAAATAATAATACCATGAATAATTCTCAGAATCATTAAATTCTTCAAGATTATGCAAATGGGCATATAAATTCATGATTAACATGTATCCAATAAACATGGTCTCAACCGAATTCAACAAAATCAGCATAAAGCTCATATTTAATTGAAAAGGGATTGCTCTCAGATTGCTTTAACGTGTTGCAATCAAGTTAGCCTTCCAACAATCAAAGATGGCTTAATATCACAGATTATTAAACTGAAATTTGCGCCTAAGTAATAGATGAACAGCACTGCTCTAGGTAAAAAGACTAGGACAACAATTCAATGTATAGCACAATATGCAAATCAGCCACCAATTTAGAAATAGGAACAACATTGGTTCGGCTGCACCAAAAACAGCCCAAATCAGTGGCAAAACTCCACTAAACACATCACAATACTGATCAGTAATCAACCAGCAAAGGACAATGCATAAAGCAATATCAACTCTTCAATTAGACGTGAATCTAACAGCTAGTTGACCAACAAACTAAATCAGTGGCAGCAGCATATATTAACAATGAATTTTCACATAAAGGAGTTACGAGCAGTGCTGAACAAACTACACACCAACCTAAACTGATTAATATAATCTCAATTCACACAATAATCATCAAACAGTATATTAAACCCACAAAACTACAGTGCAAATACCCTGATTGGGATCGGCCTCTATTCAAAGAATAGGTTCCTAGATGCCCAATCGGCCTGTTGCACACAAAGGAGGAGCACAAACACTTAAGGTGTGCCGAATACGAGTCGGCAAAGCATGCATAAGGCACTGTCCCAGAAATCAGATTGTCGTGCTACGTAGCACCACCGATAAAATGGATCGGAGATATGATGCCGTCACCCCACCACCACGGCCAAGCCAAGGTGAAGGGCCCGAGGAGCACAAAGAAGCAGTGCGGCAACACGGTGACCACCCCGTGGCCTACGGGTACCAGAGACGAGGGAGGGAGCACCACCACAGCACGCGCCAGCGGCGACGACGCCGAACCTCGGGCAAACAGCAGCGGCCACATGTGCACCGAGAGTGAGAAGAGAAAGAGGAAAACTCAGCAAAAACCAGCCAACCCAAGAGAGAGGAGTGGGACTTCCCCATATAGGCGACATCGGCGCAACAAACCCCGAGAACGATGGCCACACGCGTACGCACCCCCACGTTCATTGGAAGCTCCAACGGCCGCCGCCGCCACCTCTAGCTAGGGTTCGGGAGAACCCGATGTGAACTTACCTCAGGGGCAGCAGTGCTGCCCCTCTCTGCCTCTTAACTGGCCAAAATGGGCCAGGCCCAATAACGGGCAAAAGCCCAACAAGTCCTTCACTTCCTTCGCATGTAGCCAAGCGGGATTGACACCTTGAAGCCAAGCGAGCCAGAAGAGGAAGAGGTTGACCATGGCATCGACGAAGATGATGACGTGTTAGGCAAATGTGAGGCAGAGCACAAAGATAAGAGTAGCGATGGCGAGTCTGACGGAGATGAGTCCAGCAACAGTGAGACAGGTGGAGATGGAGACAATAAAGAGGCCAACGTCGTTGAGTTACAACATGTATTTGTGGTCATAATTCATTTCATGGTTGTAACTTCTTATTGCGTGTAGTCAAGGCCGGTCCTACAATTTAGAGATCATGGTGCGAAAATATAGAAAAGTTGCAAGCAGATCTCAAAATACAGTATTATAAGAGAGAAAATTCAAAATTATGTACTTTTTAACTTATAAAAAATTTCTTTAAAATTTTTTAACTTATAAAAAATTTCTTTAAAATTTAGAGAAACAAAATGTTCAACAAAATATTCATAACTAGTACTCTCTCCATTCTAAAATATAATGCAGAAAATTATAGATATATACTTACTTTATTGGACTATTTGAAGAACACGAGTTTAATTTAGGGCCCTACTAGTTTTGGGGGGCTGTGCGGTCGCACAGCCCGCACAGGGCCTAGGCCGGGCTTGCGTGTAGTGCACACACACATTCATCTAATGGAAAATAGACTTATGTGTGTGTATCTAGCGACAAAATATGTGACACCCACATGAATGTGTTGCATACACGTGCATACATATTAGCTACGCTAACCGTCCGTTCTAGCTCCCCTAGGAGGAAAGCTTTGCTAAAACACCCCTGTGATATTCGATTCATGTCAAGGTCCCCTAGATTCGTGTCCGGGTCCCTCCATAGTTCTTCCTCACGTATGCACAATTCAATTTACCCCCTCCAATTTTTCCTACCCTTGCCGCACAACCCTGTGTCCTTCGTAGGTGTACCTGGCCGGCGGGAGGTGGCGCTCCATTGCTTGGAGCATCTCCGGCTTGATTCCATGTATGTGTCGACCACGTCGGAGTAGTCATCAGGCACGTGGTCTAGCTCAGGGACCCGCCACAGCCGTAGAGGGTGTGGCTCCGACAGCAGTGGTAGAATTGATCTGCTGGTTCCGATCCCCTCGCCTCAGGCCTCAGCTCTTCTATTAGGCGGCGCCCACGGACAGCGGCATCACGTGAGCTTTAGCTAGGGCTTTGTGCGGCGGCGGCGGCGGCTGAGATGGGTTTGGGAAATTGGGGCTTGGGAGCAGGAAGGGTTTGTGAACTGCATGCGAGGAAGTGAATGAATATTGCAGTAGTGGAAACCGGGAAGGAGTGAAGCAAAAAGAAAAGGGTGATGGTGAGGAGCCTGGACACGTGGCATATATATGTAACAGGGGTTGTATGCCTCTAGGTGTATTGCACCGGACCTTGGCGCTTGGACTGTGTTTCTGTCAAGGGAGAACACCCCAATTTACCTTCAAAGCATTTGCAAACATCTTTCTCCAAAAAATTTGCAAAATGATGTATTTCTGTAGAGGCGGCTGCATATAAATATACGGAATAAAGGTACTTGTTTTGTATATTGTTGTTTATGGGAAATTATCGAGAGCATGCATGTTTGGCAAATAATAGGAAAAAAAGGAAATTGAGATGTGTCGAACACACGTTGAATCCTTTAGAATTAAAATTCACATGAAATGTTGCTTAAACATGTCATTTGATTGAAACGGACAAAAAAATATAAGAATCTTAGTGTTGACTAGCAAAAATACCCGTGCGTTGCAACGGGAGAAATAAACATCCTTTTACACCCCTAACCCCATAAGCTTGGCCCAAATACTTAGCCCCTTATAAATTAGCAAAGATGCTCATCGTTGCAACGGAAGAAATAAAAATCCTCGCACGTCCCTAGCCCCATAAGCAAGGCCCAAAGACCTAGCTCCATAAGCATGGTTCCAATTTAATCAAGAATAAAAAATGATGAAACATAGATTGGACGGCTGTAAACAGGTTAACGGACGAAAAAAACAATGGAATAAGAAATACTATTCGCTTTAATATTATATTTGAAAGCAAAATCTGTGTTCTGTATAGCACTAGGCAAGCGACTATCACCTAGCGATAACTGATAGCTGGTGTTACAATTTTTTTTACCATGTGTCTACCTGCACCAAATAGGTACTAAAACAACATTTTTTACCATACCAAAACAAATTATCGTATGATCACCCAAAAAAAGATTCTCATAGGCATACGCCCGAATTAATCAATACCCATGTGGACAATTTGATTTCTGTAATCAGATTCTTAAAGGAATTAGCATTGCACATTCAATCTCAGTGGCTCAGATGTACAGTCAAGGCACTAAAAGATTGCATCTTTACTAATGAAACCATTAAGAAAATTCTATTTGCACACCAAGTATTTGTTAAGTCAACACAGGCCACATCTGACAATCATTACAAGATGGACTGGAAACCTAACAGCCTCGCAAACCGCTCCATAAAGATTTAATCCCCTGACACTTGCCACGGAAGCAACAACCTATAGGGGAATAAACACTTAAAAATCTTGCGACGATACAGCGATCAATCTACAGAATAACCACCGGAGCGATTCGCACAGAACGATGGAAGGAGAACCACGGCGTCAGAAGCTCAGATATCTTGCTCAGAAGAGCCTGCGAAAGATCTCACCTTTACCGTCGGAACCAGGCACGGGAGAAGAGCGGGCAGGCAGGGAAGGACGCTGGAGGGGGAAGCACAACAATTTGGCAGTTACCAGCTCATGAATTTCAGCAGTGAAACCCAGTTCTAGCAAATGATCAGCCTCGTCAAGTATCAAAACAGCAAGATCTTCAAGCCCAACAGAAAGGGAATTCCGTAGATGATCTATAATGCAGCCAGTAGTGGCGGATCTAGGAATTCAACGATGGGGTAGCGGACGAAGGACACCGACCTTAGCAACACAATTCAATGAAAAAAAACACACCGAATATAATAGTTTAAATTAAAATACATAATAATTCCATTACAACCATATTGATGTGTCCAAAATACCTATATGCGATATGTGTTAGACTAACTGTTAGATAGGCCGGCTGCTGACTGCTAGGATATATATAGCTATATGCGAATTTTTTCAAAATTTTTGAGGTAGCGGATGCTACCCCATGCACTACTGTGCATCCGCCCCTGGCGGCCAGGAGTAGCTACAACAATGTCGACCTTAAAGCTACCTCTTGTACCTGAGAAAGCCAATAGCATTTCATTGGCATGGCAATGATGGGAAAAAAAAATCTAACAATCTATTAACCAATAAACTATACAGAAGCAGAAGAATGCAAACAATAAAAAATTACCAGAAAAGTGAAAGTTACAGTTTCAAGTTGGACAATGGAAGATTATATGGATACCGAAAGACAAAAAGGCTACAACTTACAATGCAGTACATAAAAATGGTTAGAATGAATGATTTATATCAAACTCTTCAGTTCCGTATACGATTAACCGATTAGTGTATACTTATTTATTTAAATGTTTCAATAAAATGGCCATTAAAGAATTTTGTTTCACATGTTGGCGTCGGCCTCGTGCTTGATGGACGTGGCGTCTTCTCCGTCGACGAGGGGGGTCCGGCGCGGCCGCGCTTGCGGGAGCACGCCGGGGAGGAAGGGAAGTTGAGCTTGGCCCTGGGGCCGCGGATGCCGCGCGCGGCGGCGTCGTCGTCGGACGCCAGCATGCCCTGCCACGAGAAGTCCGGCAGCGCGCCGGAGTAGGAGCTCTCGTTGGCGTCGGCTTCGTGCTTGATGGACGTGGCGTCTTCTCCGTCGACGAGGTCGACGACCGGCGCCGGCACGGCGGCGGGTGCTCCGGCGCGGCCCCGCTTGCGGGAGCATGCCGGGGAGAACTTGTTGTTGTTGTAGTAGACGTTGTAGATGTTGTAGTAGCAGAACTTGTTGTGAACTTGGTGTGGTTGGTGGACTCGTTTGCATACATAGGCGCGTCGGCATCGCTCAAAAGCCTGCAAAGTGTTAACTCGTGGCCAGCAGCATGTAGTACTGTACATCTCGGCAACCATAATAATTAGGTGATTGGAATTAAACATAATCAAAATCATCAAACAATACAATACCAACAAACGTACGTACGTACCACGCACACGCGCATGCATATATACTCAAGCAGAAAGCCAACAATAAGCTATAAGCATATGCATATGGCTACACATCCAAGATGCCAACAATAAGCTATAAGCATATGCATATGCATGGTGTTTATTGGGCACCCACAAGGCCAAGATGCCAACAATAAGCTATAAGCATATGCATATGCATGGGTGTTTATTGGGCACCCACAAGGCGACAAGGCTACGACACACAGAAAGCCAGCAAGAACACGTATAGCTACACATCCAAGATGCCGGCGGTGAAAATGGACATCCAAGATGCCGGCGGTGAAAATGGCACCGAGCATGATGTAGTAGGCGAGCTCGTGCTTCGTCCAAAAGGGTTAACCCGAGGTGCTATGATTAGACCTAACAGACCTTATATACTGAGTAAACTTTCTCTCAACTGGCAAGGTGGTACTATTCCACCACTACCACTTCACATGGGCCAAACGGGCCTCTAATCACAATGGGCCAGAATATCACAGTGAGGGCATTGGAGCCTTGGAGGGCAGCTGAGGGCGCCTTTAGGACCCGACATTCCGGCGCGTGGAGGCCGGAATGCAGAGACTGCGGAGTTTATTAGGGGAGGAAGTCACAGGGATAGATTCTAGTACGCGTATGGCCTTTTGTGTTGCAGCAATTTCTGTGCTTCGGACATTCCTTGTTAATTATGCTTACATTCAAATCAGCCATTGTATTTGCATTCCTTTCTCTTACAAACACTATACACCCTACAAGCTCTTTCATCTGTGAAATGGTGTTCCGAACACAAGAATTGGCTTGCTTGCTATTTTGTTTAGTAAGTTTAGGCAATTTTGTTTGGAACAATGTGTACGGGCATGCTATTTTTTTTCTTTCTGATTATCCTAAGTGATCAACCCCAATCAGTCACTTTCTGGGAAATTATTAAGCATGCACAGACATGGTGTTGCTCTTTCGTTTGCTCATTTAGCTTTGTGGCAATATGAACCTGATCAAGATGGTCAACTCTTGTGACCACTAACCAGCAATCTGTTTGGAATAGGAGTCATTTATAGTTTATTAATAACATACATAGTTAATTTATCAACTTTAACATACATAGTCTATGAACATAGCATTTACTTGTCCAGGTATTGTCAGAAGCATCGATGTACATAAGGTTATATGTAATCACTCCTGTTCCTCTTCAACGTCTACAAAGTGTTTGATCTATTGCTGCAGGGACTTATTGAGATACCACCATCTCTGCTTCAGGTAACCATTTTGGCCAGGCAATTGTTTGTTTATTAGTACACCGTGACAATAATTTTTTGAGTTTAACGGTCACTTGATAAAGAATGAATGCCATTTTTGTCTATAAGCAAGAACTGTAATGTTTGACCTTGCTGACTTTCTTGACAGTGTGATTCCCCTCTTATCCTTCCGATTAGCTACACTAGGAGCACCAGCACCTTGTACCAACTTTGAAGTCCTTCCTTTGGTACTCGCATGATGTGGGCTCGTTGATACCCTTCTCACATTACTAGTCGTCAGTGCTTCTAGGCTCTCATTTTTCTTCATGGCCTCTTCAATCCGTGCTGCTAAAGCCACATCTTTCTTTGCAACTAGGCTTGTAACTTTCCCTGCATCACAGTTGATAATGAGAATATATATCAAAAGAAAAGTATGCAAAAAAATTGCTTCCTTCTTACCCCAGGCGCCACCTGGTTAAATATTACAGTCCGCAGATCACTCGCATGGAAAAATTGACATGTCTTTCTTTAACCATCTCTCATCACCTCACCTCCAAAGATATATATACCACCATTTTACAAAACAATATTCAGTTCTAAATACGACAGTATTTACAAGCCATTACTACATATTATGTGCAATCATCTATCTCTTTTTCTAAATTTGCAAATCATAGTCCAACTATTCTCATTCAGATGGGTAATCCATTAGATCATTACTGCATGTAATGTGCAATAACCATTTGAAGAAACTTCAAAAGCAAAGCAGAATGAAAACTTTTACCGGAAAAACAGTGTATTTATTTAATGGATTGCCTTAACTTCAAAAGTTAGAAGAGGCGATAAAATCATAATATATAAAACGCCAAAGCTCCCTAGCCGCCGCCGCCTCACGTGCCTCGCCGCCGCCGCTCCTCCTCCTCCTAGCTCGCCGCCGCCGCCGCGCCTCGCCGCCGCCGCTTCTCCCCATCCTAAGCCCGCCACCGCCGCCGCCGCTACTCGAGGTCTCGTCGCCGCCGCCTCGGGCTCGCGCAAGCCGCCGTCGCCTCGGGCCCTCGCCGCCGCAGCCTCGAGCCTCGTCGCCGCCGCTTGGGCTCGGCGTGCCGCCGTCGCCTCGGGCCTTCGCCGCCGCTGCCTTAGGCTAGAGCGAGCCTCCGTCGCCTCGGGCCCTCGCCGCCCGCCGCGATCGGGCTCGAGCCGCCGCCGCCTCGGGTCAGCGCCGAGCCTTCCCCTCGGCCCTCGCCGCCGCCGCTGCCTCGGTTCAGCATAGCGCCGCCTCGTCGGGCCCTCGCGCCGCCGCCTCGAGCTCTCGCCGAGCTCTCGCCGCCACCCCGTCGAGCGCCGAGTGCCTCTTCCTCCTGCCTGCGTCCTCCTCGGGTGCTTCACTGTAGCGCTCTCGAGCTCGGCTCCTCCCGGCGGCGGCGGTGTTTTTCGGCGGCCGTTTCCGTGGCTGCCGCCGGGCCTTCTCGGCGCTGACCGCCGGCGTCTCTCCATCGGGATGGAGCAGCAAGGCGGCCTCTTCTTCTTCCCCTTTTGCTTCCTATCCAGATCCGCGTCATTCTGGTTGCGGTAACTTGTGTGCAACTATTTCTCGCAACATCATCTTCATCTTAACCAGTGGTTGTCCTGTTGGCCCGGAGACAATAGTCACCTTGACGTCGACTGACGGCTTCGCTTATTTGGGCGACTCATCTTGTCTTCAGATGGTTCCTGCGGACTCTAGACGTGTGCCCTTTGGCTATCTCGCGTCTCTGTTGTCGTGGGGTGCTTTTTTGAAGAAGGTTTGCTTGTCAACAAATTTGTGGCCGTTTGCAGTTGGTCAAGACTGGGCGTTAGGCGGTGCTGGCTTGGTTTGTAGGGGGAGGCAACATTGGGGGACTTCGGTTTGGCGGTGTTTTTGGGTATCGGTTCGTTGACTTCGGGGAGAAATCTCTAGGTCTGACCTTAGCTGGTTGTACCTGGCAATGGCGGCATCGTTGTCGCTCCCTTGTTGAAGGCATTGTCTGGAGTTCGATGAATTTGCTCTACAAGGTGAAAACCTATGGTCTGATCTTTACTGATTGGACCATGGCAATAACGGCATGTTTTCGTGTCGTTCCCTTCTTGGAGGCATTGCTTTTGGAGAGCCTTCATCGTTGTCTAAGTGTTGTTATGGTGGTGCTCGGTTTTAAAGATTTTATTGTGTGTAGTAGCTTGCTGTCTGAGATCAATAAAGCTTCCTTTGTCTAAAAAATAAAACGCAATGAAACATGAGAAGCAAGGTAACACACTAATACTGGAAGTGCGCGCATGAGTTCAGTTACAGTTAACACGTGAGTATACCTTTGGCTCCCATTCGTGCTGTTCTTCCAGTTCTGTGGAGGTAGTCAATCTAAAATGGAAAATTTTATAACATATGATGCACATCAATAACCCAGGGGTGAGAACTAATGCAGAACAGACAGTAAGAGAAAATGTAGTTAACACATACAGAGTTTGATGGGCAGTCAAACATGATGACATGGTCAACATCCAAGTCTAGGCCTCTAGCTGCCAGATCAGTGCAGACCAACGTTGGACAATCCCCCACTTCATTCCGGAACTTGTTCAAGTTCTTAACTCTACAGTTAATAAAAACCAAAAAAAACAGCAAGAATAGCAACCTTATACCACCTTCATATATCATAATTATTAAATGCAATAAGCCAAGCGTTATACCTAAACAAATGGTGTTAGACTGAAACTTGGTATATAGCCCAGAAACACTTTTTGGGTATTGGACAGATGTTGTGAATGTAACATATCCAGTGTAATTGCCTTGGCAGCATTATGTTAAGTGTAAGCCCCAATCCCAGCCTTGTATAGTTCTATGATGTATGTGGTAATTCATTATAGATAAAACTAGCATGGACACACCAAGACAAATATAACCACACAGTTTAAGCCCATGATTACTATGAAATTGAACATCGGCAATAGAATGGTCAACCGATTGCAACGCTCTATGGTGGAAAGAAAAACAGGGGCACCTAATACTAAAGAAAAACAGGGGCACCTAATACTAAGATTTGCCTCTCCCTTTGTTCAAAATTATATTGGGTAACAGGGACACATTGAGAAATTGACAAACCTTTCTTCAGCAGGAACCTCTCCATGGTAGTTGACAGTAGATATCTGATTTTCAGTCAGAAAATGGTCCACTGCATGACTTGAATTCAAAGTATTACAAAATACCATAACTTTATTTCCCTTTGCTAAGCTTGGCTGTGTAACCTGCAGATATAAAATTCCTAAGTATCACATTGAAGACAGAAGGTTGTCGTGGATAGTTTAGAAAGAAGCTTGTTAAAATTATATTTTTCAGTTTCTGATTTTTGTAATTTCTTAAGTTTTTTTATCCAGATAAGAATCACACGATTTTATATTACATGAGCTATAACACAAAAGCATTATGTTGCATGACAAAAAAGATTAAACCCTATAGTCCCTGCTGAGTACTGACTAATTCGGCCAGTCGTCCAAGAAGCCAAAGCCCAAAGATGTACATTTTAACGAAATATATCACTGATAAAATCCAGATACAATAGTGTCTTTAATTCTTCATACATTTGACAGTTATCAAGTATCAACGTCAACGAGATATATAAACAAATAAAGGATATCACTTAACAAAATAAATTTATTTGCATACATCAATTCAGTTTACATCTAGCCAACACGGAAACACACTCACATGCACAGTTAAAATGGCAAAGAGGATGGGAGGGGAGGCAGGCAAGAGTTCAAATAAACCTGCTGGAGAGCCTCAAGTTTGTTTTCTGAACCAGAAAGTTTGATGAAGTCATGACGTGCAGTTGCCACCCTTTTTTGGAAAGATGATGTCCGTTGATGCACAATACCTTCAAATTCCTCATCAATCAACTTTTGTACTGCCTACAGTAAACCAGTGGTCAACAAAGGATACCAAAAGTTTAAAACATAGGAGCAGGCATCACCTCCAGAAAATGAGGAATAACAAAGCCTGAAGCACCAGTATTAGGTAACCCAAAAGAGATGAAAAGATAGATCAAAGCTAAAAGGTTTGTTTACAAAACACATGGTGCAAACTCCTTTAAAGCCTAAAGGTGTGATGCTTTATAGTATAATAATGTGCCAAATTTATTAAGCCTAGTAGGATTTGCTAATTGCTAGTTAGCATAAAACCTTGGTCATGGTAGCAGTAACCAATACAGTGACTTGATCGCCAGGCTTTGCAGCACGATTCTTCAAAGGAGCGAGAAACTTTCGTATGTCTGGTCGAAAACCTTGATCAGATATTGTATCTGCCTCATCAAGAACCTGTGATGCAGTAAACAAACATAATCCAAATGATACATTATGAAAGCAGAAAAAAAAAAGTATTGTAGGATGGTAAACTTTTGTAATTAACTTAGAACACACCAGATACTTGATATCACCATAAACCATGTTACCATCCTTGATATGATCAAGAATCCTTCCAGGAGTCCCGACAACAATGTCTACAGGAATGTTCAACGAATCTTCCTGGGGTCTTAGACCGTTAGACGGCTGCCTCCACTAACCATTGTTGAACGAAAACGTGCATGATGGCTTATGGACTTTGTAACACGAAAGACCTGTAATTTGATTGCACAGCATGAAAAAAACCTACTTAGTTGTCCCATATATTATCGTCATCCCAAAAAAACTTCAAAAGTGAGGCTAACCTGCTCAGTGAGCTCCCTCGTGGGGCAGAGAATAACTGCTCTTGGACGCCTTGGTTTCATTGACATGCCTAACATTGCTTCATCGCGACGCAGAAGCCACAGAATTCACAGAGCTGCCATGGTTACTGAACCTTTTGGTTAGAGGATATTGTTAAAATAGCACATGTATAGGGGGTTTTCTGTATATTTTCCCTTCTCCTGTACATGTACTTATAGCCCATTTGGGGCCCATTCAATATATGCTGCACATTTCACCCATTCTAACATGGTATCAGATTAGGGTTAGGGTTTCCCCTCCTCCTCTTGCAGCCGCCGCCGCCGCCGGCCCGCTGTCGCCGGAGCTCTCCTCGTGGCGCCTCCTCCTCCTCTTCTCCAGCTGCCTCCGGTCCGCTCGGTCCTCACGCTGCCCGCTCTGTCCCTTGTGGTCCCGCCGCCGGCCTCCACCGCCCGGCCCGGCCTCGCCGTCGGCCTTCACCTCGGGCCGACCAGCGCCACCACTAGCCTCCGCCTCGGCGCCGCCTCGGCCTCCCTCGGCACGGCCACCGCTCGAAGGCCGCCTTGGCCTCCTTCCAGGTGCAGCCACCTCAGCGCCGCCTCGGGCTCCCCTCCAGCGCCTGTCTCCGCCTCGGGCTCCCCTCCAGCACGCCGCCATGGCAACTCCCTCTCGAGTGCTTGGCCCGGTGGCTCTCCCGCAGATCCAGTTCGACGGCACCAACTTCCGCGAGTGGTCTACGTTGCTCCACGTCTGCCTCGACAGCCAGCGCCTCTGGGGACACCTCACGGGTATCTCCGTGCCTCTGGCGCTTCTGCCCGTCCCGTGGCGCCTCGGCCGCTTGCCGCCGGTCGCCCGGTACCGCCGCCACCGAGCTCTGACGAGCGCGCCAGAGTCTGACGCCGCCGCTCAGCGCCTGGAGGAGTGGCGTGCTTCTGAGGCCCGGGCTGTTGCTGCTCTTGTCAGCAGCATGCGCACGGACCTGGCCCTGGACGTCGTCTCTCTCGCGTCCGCTCGTCTGATGTGGGACCACATCCAGGCGCAATACCAGCCGAGCAGCCAGGCGCTCTACACCTCGCTCTTGCGTCTGGCCGAGACTCTCCAGCAGCAGGACTCTACTGTCGATGATTTCCACCGACGCTTCTGCGACGTCTACCGTCAGCTGGACTCTCTCGAGCCGTCCCCGGATCCCTCCTGTGCGACCTGTGGTCGTCTCCGGGATCACCGGCTTGGCGCGAGGGTTTTTCAGTTCCTCAGTCGTGGCAGAGGAGACGGTGGGAGGCCGAGTGTCGAGGCGAAGCTCAAGACGCGCAAGGCGATCAGTGAGAGCCTGAGCCCATACCGAAGCCTCTGGAGAAGCGGAGCCAGGAGCGGAGCCGACGGGGGTGCCACTCTGCTTCCTGAGGCGCTTTCTGCACTGCTGGATGGTATGACCTGTCTTCTTGCAGTAGTTGTAGAAGGAGCGAACACCTACGCCTCCACCCTGAGTAGGAGCGGAAGTGCCCCCCCCCCCCCGGCAACCAAGCCGCCTGCTGGTGCGGGGAGAGCAGCGACAGAGCCACCAGTCGAGGCTGGGAGCAGCAGTTGGGACACCGGCACATGTGGCGGAGTCGGTACGGTGCCCGGCACATGTGGCGGAGTCGGTACGGAGGACACCTCAGCGTAGTCTCCTCGCCATGAGCTCGAGTCGATCTCTCGGTGAGGGACGGCAGCGGTGTGCGGGCCAGGAGCTGAGCCCGAAGCGACTCAAACTCCAGATGAAGGCGACTGAGGAACTGGAATACCCGCGCACCAAGCCGATGATCCCAGAGACGACCACGTGTCGCCTGAGAGGGATCCGGGGCGGCTCGAGAGTCCAATGACGGTAGACGTCGCAAGCGTCGGTGGAAGTCGTCGACGAGAGAGTCCTCGCCGCTGGAGAGTCTCGGCGACGCAGAGCGAAGTGTAAGCGCTGGTCTTTCGGTTGGTCTGCGCTGGATGTGGTCCCACATCAGACGAGCGGACGCGAGAGAGACGACGTCGGTGGCGGTCCGTCGCGCATCTTTGCCGACAAGAGCCGCAATGCCGGGCCTCGAAGCCGCCACTCCTCCAAGCGCTGAGCGGCGGCGTCATACGCATCAAGCGTCGCTCGTCAGAGCTCGGTGGCGGCGGTACCGGCTGACCAGCGGCAGGCGGCTGAGGCGCCACGGGGACAGCAGGAAGCGCCGGGGGTACGGAGGTACCCGTGAGGTGTCCCCAGAGACGCTGGCTGTCGAGGCAGACGCGGAGCAGCGTGGACCACTCGCGGAAGTTGGTGCCGTCGAACTGGATCTGCGGGAGAGCCACCGGGCCAAGCATTCGAGAGGGAGCCGCCATGGTAGTTGCCAAGGACAGAAGAGACTGGACGGGCAGGGAGCAGCCTCTCACTAGCAGGACCGTGAGAGAGAGCCTCGCCGCGACGAAGAGAGAGGAGCCGGCCGACCATGGGCGAGCCCGAGCAAGGGCCGAGGAGGGGCCGACGGCGGCGTGTGAGGACGGCGTCTGCCTGGCTGGCGCGCAGCAGCGACGACAACGACGACGACGCTGGGATCAAGCGCAGATCCGGCGGCCGGACGGCGACGCCGGCGAGACGCACTAACGGCGATGACACGCGGCGCAGATTCGCGCGCACTAACGGCGACGACGCGCGCTGGTCTGCACGCGGTGGCGGATCTGGCGGGATCGGGCGCGCGCGCGATCTGGCGACGCGATCCGGCGTCCGGACGGCAACGATAACGCACTAACGGCGACGACGCGGCGACGCGAAGTTCGGCGCGCACCGACGGCGAAGACGCTGAATCGGGCACCAACGGCGACGAACGGCGGGTCCGAGAAGAGGAGGCGCCGCCGGGGGAGCTCCGCTGACGGCGGCGCCTGCGCCGGCGGCGCCGGCGGCGGCGGCGGCCGCGATGGGTGGTGGGAACCCTAATCTGATACCATGTTAGATGAGAGAGAATGATGCAGCTTGTATTCCTGGGCCCCAAATGGGCTAGTTTTATACATGTACAAGAGAGGGAAAATATACACAAGAGCCCCTATACATGTTCTATTTTAACAGCCTTCGCCCGGAGTTTGAGTCGCTTCGGGCTCAGCTCCTGGCCCGCACACCGCTGCCATCCCTCACCGAGAGACCGACTTCAGCTCGTCTTGAGGAGACTCACCTGAGGTGTCCTCTCCTCGCTCAAGTCTGTCTTTGGCACCGTGCCGACTCCGCCACATGTGCCGGTGTCCCAGCTGCTGCTCCCAGCTTCGATTGGTGGCTCTGTCGCTGCTCTCCCCGCACCAGCAGGAGGCTTGGTTGCGGGGGCACTTCCGCTCCTACTCAGGGTGGAGGCGCAGGCGTTCGCTCATTCGCAGCTCACTGCAAGAGACAGCCACACCATCCAGCCAGGCAGAAGCGCCTCAAGAAGCAGAGTGGCACCCCATCGGCTCCGCTCTTGGCTCTGCTTCTCCGGAGGCTCCGGTGTGGGCTCAGGCTCTCACTGATCGCCTTGTGCGTCTTGAGCTTCGCCTCGACACTCGGCCTCCCACCGTCTCCTCTGCCACGACTTACCAGTCTCCTTCAGCTGCTTCAGGTACCTCAGCTGATTCAGGTACTTGGTACCTTGACTCTGGCGCCTCCTTCCACATGACATATGACTCCACTCACCTTCACCCATTGCGGTCTCCAGTCACTCCTGTTTTTGTCAAGACTGCTAATGGGTCTCCTCTCTCAGTTGCTGGCAAGGGCACTCTTCACACATCTTCCTTTATTGTTCTAGATGTTTCTCATGTGCCTCGTCTTACTATGCAATTGATCTCTGCTGGTCAGCTCACTGATATGGGTCTTAGCATCACTCTTGAGCCTGACCTTTGTTTTATCCAGCCTCGCAGTACAGGGACACTTGTTGGTCTTGGCCAGCGGACCCGTGACTCCCCCAGGTTGTGGGCTCTCGACTGGCTTCGTCTTCCCTCCACTTCCGCTTCCACAACCACCTCCTCCAGCCAGTCGATCAGCGCGTCTGATGCCACTGTCTTCGCCACCACCACTTCCGCCAGTTTTGCTCAGTGGCATCGCCGGTTAGGTCACATGTCTGAGTCCAGATTGTGTTCTCTTATGCGTCGTGGTGTTCTTGGGAAGGTCTCTCGTGATACCTCCCACCCCTGTCAGGGCTGTAAGCTTGGCAAGCAGCTACAGTTGCCCTTTCCTACTAGTGACTCTGTATCGGCTCGCCCCTTTGATTTGGTTCATTCTGATGTATGGGGACCTGCTCCTTTTGTTTCGAAAGGGGGAAATAGATGGTATGTGATTTTCATTGATGATTTCTCTCGCTTCACCTGGATTTACTTCCTCAAGTCTCGTGCTCAGGTGTTGGCTGCCTATCAGGCCTTTGCAGCCATGGTTCGACTCGCTTGACTCCCCTTCGGTGTTCCGTCTTGATTCACCGGCGAGTATCTCTCCACCGCTCTGCGCCCGCTTGTTGATCGGGGCACTCTTCCTCAAGACTGTGTCTTTGGTGCCCATGCGTGAGAATGGTGTTGCTAAGCATAAGCATCGCCACCGCTTGAGATCGCTAGAGCTATGATGCTCTCTCGCCTCCGTCCTACCACACTTCAGGCGAAGCGGTGTCACTACTTGTTTACCTCATCAACATTCACCCTCCATCGCTTTTCGTGGTGCCACTCCTCTCGAGCGCCTATATGGCCACTCAGCTGAGTACTCTAGCCTTCGTACCTTTGGTTGTGTGGACTATGTTCTCCTTCAGCCTTGTGAGCGAACCAAGTTGATCGCTTTCGGTCGGTCAAGGCGCCTTCCTTGGCTACGACTCAGAGCACAAGGGTGCCCGTTGTTGGGATCCACTCGGTCGTCGGATTCGGGTCTCTAAGGATGTCACCTTCGATGAGTTGCGTCCCTTCTTTGACGAGTCTCGCTCCTTTGACTCCCCTCACACTGCCTCACCTGAGTCTCTCTCTTTTCTTAGTCTTCCTGATCGCTTTGCCTTCCGCCTCTTCCGCTCCACGGTTGTCTCCTTCCACCATCTTCCCACCATCCTTCCCCACCCTCACCGGTCCTCTCTCCACCACCTCCCGTTTTACCACCACCACCTTCCCCAGTTTCCTCTCTACTACCACCTTCGCCTTCCCAGGTTGTGTCTCCACTACCACCTTCTTCGGTTGTGTCTTCACCTCCACCTTCACAGGTCGTGTCTCCGCCACCTTTCTTACCACCCCTTCCGTTTCACTACTCCTGTTCTCGAGTCCCCACTTCCTCGGTTCCTCCTCAGGACACTACCACTTCATCTCGGTATGCTCTTCGTGACCGGAGCAAGATTCTTCCTCCTGCAAGATATGGGTTCTCTGCTCCTGTCACCACTTCCTCTGAGCCTACCTCTTACCATGATGCTGTCGCTCATCCTGAGTGGCAGTTCGCGATGGCCGAGGAGCTTGCTGCTCTCAAGTGTACTGGTACTTGGGATCTTGTCCCGTGTCCTTCCACAGTCCGTCCAATCACTTGTAAGTGGGTCTATAAGATCAAGACTCGCTCGGACGGTTCTCTTGAGCGCTTTAAGGCGCGTCTTGTTGCTCGTGGCTTGCAGCAGACACCTGGTCTTGACTACGGTGAGACCTTCTCCCCAGTGGCTCACAGGACCACTGTGCTCACTCTTGTGGCTGTTGCTTCTGTTCGTCAGTGGACCATCACCCAGCTCGATGTGAAGAATGCCTTTCTTCATGGTGAACTGCGTGAGGAGGTCTACATGCACCCACCACCCGGCTACAGTGTTCCTAATGGTCATGTCTGTCGCCTTCGCCGCTCTCTCTACGGCCTGAAGCAGGCCCCTCGTGCTTGGTTTGAGCGCTTTGCCTCGGTTGTCACTGCTGCTAGTTTTGTTTCGAGTCCGCATGACCCTGCTCTCTTTGTTCACACCTCTCCTCGGGGTCGCACTCTTCTCCTCCTCTATGTGGATGACATGCTCATCACTGAAGATGATCCTGAGTACATTGCCTTTGTCAAAGCCCGCCTCGATGGCGATTTGGATGTCCGATTTGGGACCTCTTCGGTACTTTACGGGGATAGAGGTTGACTCCACACCGAGGATTTTACCTTTCTCGGTAAAGTACATTCAGAGCTCGTTGCTCGTGCTTGCCTCAGTGACGACCGCATTGTTGACACCCCGATGGAGCTTCACCTTCAGCTTCGACCCACTGACGGGGTTCCCCTTCACGACCCCACTCGCTACCATCACCTAGTTGGGTGCCTTGTCTATCTTGGCATCACTCGTCCGGATGTCTCCCACGCAGGCACATCCTTAGCCGCCCATGGTCGCTCCCACTAGTGTGCACTACGGTCACCTCCTTCGTGTCCTTCGCTACCTTCGAGGCAATCGCGACCGTCGCTTGTTCTTCTCGAGCTCCGATCCTCTTGACTTCAGCGTACTCGGGCGCTACTGGCTAGCGATCTGTGGGCGCAAGTCGATCTCAAGATATCTTGTGTCTTCCTTGGTTCTTCCTCGATCTCTGGAAGACCAAGCGCCATCGATCTGCTTTTTCTCGCTCGATCGAGGTGAGCCGTGCCTTGGCCTCCATGATAGCTGAGGTCACGTGGCTTCGGTGGCTTCTCGCCGATCTGGGAGTGCCTGTCTCTATTCCGACTACAGTCTCCTCCGACAGCACTGGCGCCATCAGCATTGCTCGTGATCCGATCAAACATGAGCTCACTAAGCACATCGGAGTTGATGCCAACTATGTTCGGTCCAGTGCGAGCACGGTGGTTGCTCTTCAAGATGTGCCTTCCAGTCTTGACTTGCCGACTTCTTCACGAAGGCACGCAGACGAGAGTGCAAAGATGATGTACATCTCTCCAAACTCAGTGTTATAGACCCACCATGAGTTTGAGGGGGGTGTTAAAATAGCACATGTATAGGGGGTTTTCTGTATATTTTCCCTTCTCTTGTACATGTACTTATAGCCCATTTGGGGCCCATTCAATATATGCTGCACATTTCACCCATTCTAACAGATATATCCTAATACACAGACAGTAACCAGTCCAGCATATTCTCAGATTCAGATATGGTGAAACAAAATGCTCATTTTGAGTGATCAGAACGTACAAAACAGGGAAGGCAATTAGTCGGTTTGTCGTGCAAGCATATAATTAAGCTCCATTCTGGAAACTTCTTTGAAGGATTAAGAATAAAAAAAATGAAGAATAGATCTAAACAAGATGGATCATATCTTCCTTTTTCTAACTACTCTATGTGATACAGGACCCACAAGAAATTGCTCATACATGAAAGAGCACCAAAATTATTTTATGTCATGTAATGTGCAGTAGACCAAGTAGGGACATAGACAAACTGACATTAGTGATGATACATTTTGTTTGAAGGATAAATTCACCAATGAGCAGTCTACATGGACTAAAGTACAAAAGAACCTCTCTAATTTGAATTATGAATGGTTATGTCACCTAAACTATGAGCCCACATTACGTTCAGCATGCAACATGTTTTTTTTTTTTGAGGAAAAAGGCGGGAGTTCCGCCGTTCCATTAATAGCAAGAGGGGAAGACAGAGTCAAAATTACAAAGAAAAAAGGAAAAGCCCAATCCTAGCCGTAAACTAGGCCGGATCAGACGGAGTTGAGAGCCAAAGCTGGAAGTCGGTGGCCGCATCTCTTGCCGTGATCGTCAGCAGTTGAGAGGTTTGGTTGAAGATTCGCCGGTTGCGCTCCTTCCAGATGTTCCAAAGGGTGTAGATCATCTTTCCATTTAGCTCCTTACGAGATGCAGGAGTGAGCCCCGACCGCATGCCTTCCCACCAATCCCAAAGGGTGGCCGTGGAGACGAAGGTTTGCCCAAAGGTAGCGCTCCAAACTTCAGCAGCATAGACACAGTTCTTGAAGAGATGATCCTGGGTTTCCGACATCAGGTTGCACAAACTACATAATTGTTGGTTTGGCCACCCCTTTTGCTGGGAAACGGGTAGGCTACGCTAGCGCAAAATCAAAATTTTCTACCACGAATCATCCAGGAGCACATGCAAGTAGAGGATCACAGATCGTTACCCTTGACGCGCAGATGCAGCGGAAGCAGTTCCTTGCGCGTAGAGGAAGTAGACGTACTCGCCCAGATCACCACCGAGTGCTTGCCCGTCCTCGCCGAGTGGTTCCCGAGTGGTCGTCGGCGTTCGCCGAGTGGTTGCGGATCAACCGCTGACTGTTCGTCGAAGTCTCACCTGTGTTCGTTGACGATCCAACCGAACAGCGCTTCCGCGTACGGCAGCGCCTCTAGCGGTATCCACACGTACCGAGCAGGAACGCCTCACGGGGTGTGCTAGCACCTCACCATGCGGCTAGGGTTTCTGCAGAACAAGAGGGGCGCGTGATGGCTAGGCGTGGTGAAGGCTCTACACCTCGCGCCGCCCCTATGCCTCTCCTTTTATAGTCACGCTAGTGGGCTTCGGCCCGCTAGGGTTTCTATCTCCAACGTAGATCATATCCACGCACAAACCCATTAAACAGTTCCAACCCGTTAAGTGTGTGACCCGTTAGGTTCAGTGCAAGTCGGCCGTGGATCTGGAAACCCATTTCCAATCCACCGATCAAAAGCGGCACCTAGCAGTACGTATTGACCCCCGAATGCACAGAATCATTATTCGACTGAACCTTAATACACTCATATACCGATCCCTTTGCCTCCCGATACCAGTCAAGCTCAAGGCGAGATGTGCGCCACCCTTGTTAATAGCTCGACCAATTCACTCGACAGTGGAATGGATACAAACCATGACTAACCCCTTAGTCATATTAGCACGGCCGTTCGCTTTCCTTATCCATCCACACGAGGGGCCCAGAGGTATCTCTCCCGTTATTTAGGAGGGGCAAATTCCATCTTGATCATCACACCCCTGGCTATGTATCGTGGCATACCCAGTAGGCACCTTTATAACTACCCTGTTACGGTGTAGCGTTTGATGATACCAAAGTATACGAGTCAACATGCTGAGCATCCATGACAATCTCAGGTCTAAGGACCATATAGATATACCACTCGAGACTATACGCTGATGGCGCTATAAGAGATAACAACTCACAGCGTCTCGGAGTAGGTCTGTCCGACTGCCCATGTTCTCCAACATGCGTCCATCCGATTGGTTTGATATCTCTATATCTATGGCATGTGAAACATTACCATCAATCAATACGTATGCTGATCAAATCATAACCGCTCCTTATAATGATATGGATCAGGGACCTGTTTAGAATAAAGTCATATAACAATATGTTTCACAATCAAGTCGTACCCAATGGACAAAGTCATGACATTTATTCAGGGAACCGATAAACAACGTTATCATATGTACATGAACAAAGACGTGGTACAATCATCACTATGATTAATCTAGGTTATATCCCTTTCAATCTCCCACTTGCACTAGAGTCAATCATACAAGTATCGAATACCCATTACTCTTGTGTGCGTCTCATGCTTTGGTTGTGGAAGGGGCTTGGTCAACGGATCAGCCATGTTTAGATCCGTGTGCACTTTGCAAACTTTCACATCACCTCTCTCAATGATCTCCCGGATCAGGTGGTATCGCCTGAGTATATGCTTGGATTTTTGATGAGACCTAGGTTCCTTTGCTTGTGCAATGGCACCACTATTGTCATAATAGAGGTCCATTGGACAGGATGCACTAGTGACTACACCCAACTCAGAAACAAATTTTCTGATCCAAACAACCTCCTTTGCTGCTTCAGAAGCTGCAATGTACTCGGCCTCCGTCGTGGAATCTGTTATTGTTTCTTGCTTGGAACTTTTCCAGCTCACTGCCCCACCATTGAGACAGAATACAAACCCGGACTGCGATCTTGAATCATCTCTGTCGGTTTGGAAGCTGGCGTCGGCGTAACCCTTTACGACGAGCTCCTCCTCTCCTCCAAAGACCAAGAACATCTCCTTAGTCTTTCGTAAATATTTAAGGATGTTCTTTACAGCTATCCAGTGACAATCACCCGGATTCGATTGGTATCTGCTCGTGACACTCAGAGCATATGATACATCTGGGCGCGTACATAGCATAGCGTACATGATGGATCCAATAGCCGAAGCGTACGGAATCCGACTCATCTTCTCTTGCTCATCAGGCGCCGAAGCACACTGAGTCTTGCTGAGACTTACACCATGTGACATCGGCAAGAAACCCTTCTTGGAATCATGCATGCTGAACCGCTTCAGCATATTGTCAATGTACGTACTTTGGCTTAATCCAATTAACCTTTTTGATCTATCTCTATAGATCTTTACGCCCAAGATGTAAGATGCATCTCCTAAGTCTTTCATCGAGAAACTCTTTCTCATATAAGCTTGTACAGCATCTAACATTGGAATATCATTTCCGATCAACAGTATGTCGTCTACATACAGGACCAGAAATACTAGTGCGCTCCCACTAGCCTTCTTGTAAATACAAGGCTCTTCCTCATTTTTGATGAAGCCAAACTCTTTGACCATTTCATCAAAACGAAGGTTCCAACTCCGAGATGCTTGCTTTAGTCCATAAATGGACTTCCTAAGTTTGCATACCTTGCCAACACCAGTCGGATTGACAAAACCTTCGGGTTGTACCATGTACACGTCCTCGCTTAGGTTTCCATTCAGGAAAATCGTTTTGACATCCATTTGCCGAATCTCATAGTCATGATACGCGGCAATTGCTAGCATGATCCGGATAGACTTGATCATGGCGACAGGCGAATAAGTTTCATCATAGTCAATACCATGAATCTGCTTGTACCCTTTCGCCACCAATCGTGCCTTAAAAATGTGAACATTTCCATCGGCATCTATCTTTTTCTTGAAAACCCATTTGCACTCTATGGTTTTTACACCATCAGGATGATCAACCAAGTTCCAAACTTGATTATCATACATGGACTTTATCTCGGATCTCATGGCTTCTAGCCATTTCTCAGAGTCCGGGCCCACCATCGCTTCCTCATAGTCCTTGGTCTCGTCATTTTCTAAAAATAACACATCGCGTTGCTCCGTTGTGAGGAACATAAACCTCTCGGGAGCTCGGCTTGCCCGACTGGATCTCCGTGGGGCTGGTATCTCCTCAATAGGTTCAGCAACACCTTGCTCATCCCGCCGAGTGCTAGCTGGAGCTGAAACATTTTCAGGTGGTTCCCGAAGCTCTTCGAGTTGCACCTTGTTCCCACTAAGCCTTTTAGAAAACTCTTTCTCCAAAAAGACACCAGTTCGGGCGACAAACACTTTGCCTTCTTCCCGGTTATAAAAATAATACCCTTCGGTCTCCCTAGGGTACCCCACAAAGAAGCACTTGTCCGATTTGGCGTGGAGCTTATCAGACGTCATACGCTTTACATAAGCCTCACAGCCCCAAATTCTGAGAAAAGACAAATTGGAACGTTTTCCTTTCCATATCTCATATGGTGTCTTATCAACGGATTTAGATGGAACCCTGTTCAACGTGAACGCAACTGTTTCTAGAGCGTGCCCCCAAAATGACAATGGAAGATCTGCTTGACTCATCATAGACCGTACCATGTCCAACAAAGTCCGGTTCCTCCGTTCGGATACCCCATTCCATTGAGGCGTGCCAGGCGGAGTCAATTGCGGAATAATTCCACAACTCTTTAGATGATCAGTAAACTCTTGTCTCAAATACTCACCTCCACGGTCAGACCGTAGAAATTTAATTTTCTTGCCCAAATGATTTTGTACTTCATTCTGAAACTCTTTGAACTTTTTAAAAGATTCAGACTTGTGCCTCATTAGATAGATATAGCCATATCTACTAAAGTCATCGGTAAAAGTAATGAAATATTGATGCCCACCTCTAGCCGTGAAACCCATTGGTCCACATACATCAGTATGCACGAGGGCCAATAACTCACACATCCTTTCACTCGAACCAGTAAAAGGTGCCTTTGTCATCTTGCCAAGTAAACAAGGCTCGCATGTTTCAAAAGATTCAAAATCAAATGAATCGAGAAGACCATCTTTATGGAGTTTCTCCATGCGTCTTTTGTTTATATGACCCAAGCGACAATGCCATAAATAAGTGGAATCTAAATCATTTGTTTTGAGTCTTTTTGTGTTAACATTACTAATAGAAGCATTACCAAGATCTAGCACATATAGCCCATTCAAGGGTAACGATCTGTGATCCTCTACTTGCATGTGCTTCTGGGTGATTCGTGGTAGAAAATTTTGATTTTGCGCTAGCGTAGCCTACCCGTTTCCCAGCATGCCTCCCGATACCAGTCAAGCTCAAGGCGAGATGTGCGCCACCCTTGTTAATAGCTCGACCAATTCACTCGACAGTGGAATGGATACAAACCATGACTAACCCCTTAGTCATATTAGCACGGCCGTGCGCTTTTCTTATCCATCCACACGAGGGGCCCAGAGGTATCTCTCCCGTTATCTAGGAGGGGCAAATTCCATCTTGATCATCACACCCCTGGCTATGTATCGTGACATACCCAGTAGGCACCTTTATAATTACCCTGTTACGGTGTAGCGTTTGATGATACCAAAGTATATGAGTCAACATGCTGGGCATCCATGACAATCTCAGGTCTAAGGACCATATAGGTATACCACTCGAGACTATACGCTGATGGCGCTATAAGAGATAACAACTCACAGCGTCTCGGAGTAGGTCTGTCCGACTACCCATGTTCTTCAACATGCGTCCATCCGATTGGTTTGATATCTCTATATCTATGGCATGTGAAACATTATCATCAACCAATACGTATGCTGATCAAATCATAACCGCTCCTTATAATGATATGGATCAGGGACTTGTTTAGAATAAAGTCATATAACAATGTGTTTCACAATCAAGTCGTACCCAATGGACAAAGTCATAACATTTATTCAGGGAACCGATAAACAACGTTATCATATGTACATGAACAAAGACGTGGTATAATCATCACTATGATTAATCTAGGGCATATCCCTTTCACCTTTCTGGTTAGGACCTCTGCCGTGTTGAGCCCTCCTTGGGTAAGAGTCCACGCGAAGAATTTGCACTTTGGTTCTGCATGGGCCTTCCAAATAAGATCCGCCCTTGCCGACCTTCTTGCGCCAGCAAACTGGATCTGATACGCCGATTTGGTTGTGAAGGATCCGTTTGTCGTGAGCTTCCAAAGCAACTCATCAGGGCTGTCTGAAAGAGGAGCATGCAACATGTTCAGGCATTGTTTTACTCTCGCTGTCTCTCATGGAAGAAAATGTACAGAAAATGTACTAAAATGACCAGGCATACAGTACAAGTTTGCTCTTCATTCCACGGTTCTTTGCAAAATTGGATGCCAGTACTGCAAAATACATGCACACACACATGTAACATCACTCGTCAGTAGTTCGGTACCTGTGCAAGAGGGAGCAGGTAGGCGAGCGTCTTCCGGAGTCGGTGTGCGAGCCCAAAGACGACGCTGGTGCCCAAGACGGCAGCACGCCGACGACCTTGGATCTCGGTAGGCTCGGAGATGCCCATCTCCCGCAGCGCGGCCATCACCTCCTCGCCGAGCCCGAGCTGTTAGGATTAATCTCGGACTAATTTAGTCCGTATGGTCATTAAGGAAACGGGTTCTAACTCGTATTGAGCTTATCTCTAAAAGGAGTCCTGATCGGAGACGCCAATTCTAGTCCTAATCAGTCCCCCCTCCCCCCAGAGCACGGCATGCACTATATAAAGGGAGGCAGGGCGTGGCATTGAGATACCACCTAAGCTAATTACAATCTAATCGCGTCGTTAGCCCTAACCTTCTCAAAACCCCAACCCGATCTCGTGGGATCGTGCCGGAGCTTCTGGGAAGGCCGTCTACCGCTGTCTACGCCATCCAGGAGCCAGACGGAGTTGGATTTAAGAGCGAGGAGCTGCTGTTCTGTACGTGCTACTTCCGTACGTCTCCTTGCGCATTGATCTTCGCCGAGCTAACGGGATGGCAACATCGAGCAACACCCTCAATGGTGATTTACCGATCTATGTTCCGCATTACTGTTCATGTTCATGCACTTGGTTAATCTTAATTGTTGTTAGGTAAACCTAACATTTGGTATCAGAGCAAATTAACCTTGTCGTGAACCGATTAGAACCCTAATTAGTTTTCGGCTAAAGCTTTTTTCGCTTGCTGTTGCTATCTGATTATGTTAATCAAGTTTGCCGATCAAGTTTAGGGGCGATCAAGTTTAGGGATGAAGTTTGATTAGCTAAACACTAATTTCCCTAGGATTAGTGCTAACCGTATGTGCACAATTAATTTCTTATTTGGCACGGCCTAAGAATTAGGCGAGCGCCAGGTGTCGGACATCCGACGCTTGATGCGCGGGCCGGACTAGCCTGGGCCGTTGGATCGCCAGCACCGCGCGGATCCGAGCGCTGCCGTGCGCCCGCATCCTGCGGACTAACAGCACGAGATGTGGCTAGATGCAGTTGATTAAATTTTCAATTAAACTTTTGATTTTTGTATAAAATTCAAATAGTGTTCAAAATGCATGGAATAAATTTCATAATTCTTCTAAAATCAAGAGCAACCCATTTTAAATACTTTTAAATTTTTTTGATTTTTTTCACTTTTCCATTTTTTATGTGTAACTAGAAGAAGGCACTTATGAATCTTACATCTATACTAGCGAAACTTGGCCGTGTGTTGATGAAACTTGGTCGTATGCTGATGAAATTTGATGAAACTTGGATGAAACTTTGATGTAATATGAGACCTGTTGAAACTTGATGAAATTTGCATTAAACCTGATGAAACTTGATAGTTCTGCAAGTTTAAAGAATATGAAATCCAAGTTTCAGTAGGCGAAACCCAAGTTTCAGTAGGCGAAATCCAAGTTTCAGTAGGCGAAATCCAAGTTTTACCAGGTAAGTTTGAAGAGTTATATGGCAACATATATCTTGTTTTGTTCGTAAAAATACGAGGAACACGTTGATGCAAACGGTTTGTGGATTAGAGCACCCAGCCAAAAATTGTGGTCACCGAAAAAAAAATGCCGTGGAACCCACCTGCATGTCGACGCAGTCTGACTCCCCAGCGTTTAGCAGCAAGCCTTGCCTTGAGTCCGAGGCGCCGGACTCCCCGATCACAAGTGTTTTCGTAATAATTAACTTCAGTTAGTTTCAGATTATGATTAAATTAAGTTGGCCGATTAGTGTTGAGGATTAATTAAGCTAACAAACTCTAGATAAGTTTCGGTTTAATCATTATGCTTCTGTTTAGATCGAATTAGAGTCAATTAGCATTAAGAATTAATTATTCTTCTAAACGGTAACACTAAAATTAGCTCACCGTTGATTAACTCAATGGCTCGGATTAGTTCAAATATTTGGGGGGAACACATAGCTTACCTGGGCCTATGGTCTTCGGGGATTTCACTTTGCTATCTCCGTCGCCGTCGCTGACCGCTCGTTAGTGGCTGCCGCATCCGCTCCTGTGACAGCCGTCCCCGGCTTCTGTCACAGCCTCCGCCATGCACGTTAGCACTGTGCATGCTGGATCTGTACGCCTCACGGTTTTAGCCAAGGAGCCGAGCCGCCTTCTCGCCCCACTCGCCGCCGTGTTTTTCCGCTTGCTGCCGCGTCTCCCGGAAGCCGTCAGCCGTGTCCCGCCCGTCGCCGTGTGCGGCGTAGCGGAGCGGCTCGAAAGCACCATGCGCACGAAAGCACCATGCGCGCGAGCGCCGGCGAGCGGCTCTACCGCCCCACGTCAGCGCTTTTGCTTTTTTTTTTTTTCCCCACCACGTCGCGTTTTCGTCTGGAGCAGCGCATTTTTAGCCACGAACGGCTAGGATTGCCCCTCTGCATCTCGGCCGGACCGCGCACATTAGCTGGGCCGTATTTTGGGCTGGCCTGTTTTGCCTGCACGCGGCTAATTTATTTTTTTGACAGTGCAATTTTTTTTTTCGAGCAATTTACTATTTAAATGATGTTAATGATTTTGCACTGTTTGATTAAGTAATTGCCGAATAATTATGGAAAATTAATGTTTTCAGCGCTCATTTACTTTATGTCCTATTTATGTGCACTGTTTTGAAATTTTGGTCGTATTTTTTAAGTTGTGCTCTTATCCATGAATTATGATGGCAATTTTAGCAAAACAAATTACGTTATTGTCTCTGATTAAGATGGAAACAAAAGAAGTTTTAATCTGGAGATAAAGTTAATGACTTATAATTATACTCCTGACCAAAGTTGATGTATGATTACATGTTATTTTTGGATATATTGTATCTTTTTCGTTTCTGTCCAAAGGTGATGCGAATTTGAGAAATATTGCATGTTTTTAATCGGACCAAAGTAGGTTAAATTCATGCTTAGCTAATTATTGCCGATTTTATTTCGTTTACGCAGCTCTCAACAATTTCACTTTGCTATCTCCGCCGCCGTCGCCCAGCGCTGCACACACATCAGCTACGCCGGCGGCAAGGACGCCTCCGAGCCCAATGTGATAGGCTAGCTCTGCTCGCCCTCTTTTCTCCGTCCCGCTTGTCCGGCCGGTGCCAGCCTGGGACGAGGCACTGCTCTCTGCTCGCTGCTAGCCGCACTGCCGCAGGCACCTGCGTTGGCACCGGCGCGCTCCACTGCTGTGCCCTCGTCTCATGCTCGTGCAGCTTCTTTTTCCTACCTCCCTTCCTTTCTCCGTTCCCAACCTATCTCTGGTCTCTGGATGGTCTTATTAAATTGATGAATTTGTGAGCTTGGCCGTCAGATCCGATGAGCACGGAGAGGGTTTGTCAGATTTAAAGAAGAAAAAGGCAAGAACGAGGTTTATCTCCCGTTTTACATGGACACTCAAACATGTATTTGTAAAACTTTATTTTCGTCTCCGGAACTTGTGTTTGTTCTTGTGAACTTTCTTTTTATTGAAGATTCATTCTCATTTTTATATGAAACTCTCACCAATGAACGTGTGCAACTTTGTTTTTTGTCTATTGAACTTCTATGTTGTTCTCTTAAATATGTCAATCATCAAGTTTCATCATTACATAACCATACTTCTATTAAGTTTTGCCAGTACATTTTACAAGTTTTGCATGTACTTTTATCAGCTTCGTTGTATAGTTAACCAAATTTTACTACACTCAAGATTCATCAGCATTCATCGATCTTTATTAAAGGTTTCAGCACTTCTTTTCCAGGGTTTTTCAAGATTACATTAGGATCTGCGCATATATCTTTTTCTTTTCCTGGTTGTTCAAATTTACATTAAGATTTGCACATGTATCCTTATTTTTTGAAGAAAAAGAGGTAAGAAACCTTTTCATTAGTTAGGAAAAGGAAGAACAAAGCAACAAAGTCCTTAGGCGGGCCCAAGACAACCAAAACACCGGGCCTAGGTCGATGTTCTCGACTAAACGAGTCATCTACGAGACTACGACTATCATCACAATCTCATCAAGCCAACTAGTCAACTAGAGGTTCACTAGAAGACCCGGTGCTCACAGGGCTCCGATGGATCGTCCCAGAATCCAACCAAACCCATCCCAGTATCCCACTAAATCCCAACGGAGTGAATAACATACACGCTGATGTCAACAATTCGATGAGAATATTCCAACATTCCTGTGGCACCGGCCTTTTAGCTTGGCGAAAATCATTCGGTACCCCATTAGACTAACACTACAAGCCAAAAATTTATTTCGGCTGAAGAAAGAGAGCAGATACGCGTCGAATGTCCTTTCGCCTGAAGAACAAGAGCGTAGATACACATCGTATGGCCGGAAGGGCAAAAACAATTCTATAAAAGAATCTTTTTTCGTTGAAACCATGAACCATCGACATGTTTTAACGACTAACGGATTCAGAAAAACATACATGTTTTGCTAATCACGAGACAAGAACTTGTAAATATTGCACCATAAAGTGAACTCTTTCGAACCATCGACATCGACAGAACATAAAAAATGGAATTCCATTGGAAGCCCCGCTTTAAAAGCCGTAGGACACCAAATCTGAAACGTGCCCATATCCTCAAATTAACCCATCACCGAAAAAAAAACCGATTATAAGGACAACACATGATACATGATAAATAGACGATTAACGCCGATACCCAAAATGTGGATGACAATTTCCCCCAGCGTATCTACCGAAACTAATAAGGGAAACTGATAAACACTGGGTCACCAGTCACCACCCACAGCAAAGCTTATGCCTGTGGCGCACCGTCCGTTTTGTCGGTCTCCATCTGCTCCCCGGTGGATTCAGCAGCACCACCCTCGGTTGTGACCGGCTCGCTTCCTTCCTCGGTGCCATCGGATTGTTGCTGCTCTGGTGTTTGGGGTGCCGGGGTCTCGGTTGGAGGTGGGGGTGGGGTCTGTGGCTTAGGAGCTGGTTTCGGTTTCGTCATTATTGGTTTGCAGAACCTGTAGAGATGGTAAACCGGAAATGGAGTCAGAAATGTTCTCAATGTAAGGAAGAAACATCACCATCACCATTACAGATATTTTCTTACCTGTCGAGAGTTTCAGCCTTCTTCTTTATATCAGAAGAAAGGAGTACAGGGTTAGCGTGCTTCGGCAGCGCATCTTGCTGCTGCTGCTTCTCTCTCAGCCAGGCTTCTGCCTCTGAACATTCGTTTACAACCTGCATAAAAAGACAGAAATGAAGCAAATGCATATCATAGCTTTCTCAAATGCTGTAAAATCCAGATTTCTAGAGATTTCCCATGCACGGCAAACCATAAAACAGTGTGGCAAGATGAAACGCAATCTTATTTACTAGAACGTACTCAACTAGAAAAATTAAAAAGTCGAGTAGGCTTCTTATTTGTGGTTAATGTAAATGTAATACCTTCTGCTTCTCTTCTAAGTCGATGTGATCAAACTTCGGATCTTTCGACAAGGCAGCCTCTCTGAAACTGCTGATGCAGTAGACAAGTTGGTCCATGGCAGGACCTCTATCCACCCACTCCTTGTACCGTGCCTCCATGGGATCTCCAACCTGCATCAAGACAAACGTCAGCATCTTTTCAATATCTGAAACGAGATAATACAGAATGCAGTAAACAACAGAGAATAGCAAAAAGGACAGACCTTTTTAAGTTCTTCAAGCTTAGCAACATACACTCCTTTGGTCTCGTCCTCACCATCTTCATACAACCAATCTTCAACCTCCTGAAGCTTGGAGATGAATGATTCCTTCTCTTCAGCCGTCACAAAATCATTGTACTTGTCATAAAGCTACAAAAAAACAGATAAATATCAGACCGTCCAGAGTATATGGAGGAGGAAAATAATTGGAATTGATCAAACCTTGTTACGCATGTCATAAACATAAGCCTCCACGGCATTCTTCTTATCCTTTGTTTCTTCCATCACTCTATCCTGAAGAGCCATTTCAAACTCTTTCTCCACAGCCTTATCCAACTCCTTAGACCCCAATGCACCATAAACCAGCTCAGAAATTGGAACGCTTGTTTTCTTGACTTTCTTTTTCGATGGCTCAACCTATAATTTTTCACAGGAAAGGACAAAAAATGTTAGATTGCACGTATTAAAAATAGAAATTTTTGATACTCCTAGCACTAAAACATGCCATGCACATATCATTGACCGATTTTTTGGGCAAACATAAACAGACCATGTGAACAGAATAGCAAACAGAGTTATGATAGCATCCAACCAAGCAAACAAGTGTCAAAAGTTAAGCTCCTATATGTTTGTATGCTAAAACACACCCACAGCTATCCACATATATGTGCAATTGAAAGCAAGGTGACACAGTCTACATGTGTAAATTTCAAAAGGTCATCTAATCTTTTTTAAAAAACAAAAGATCATCTAATCTCAAAGAAATAATAGTGGGACACTAGGAACCCAGGCAGTCAATAAACTACAATTGGCAAATATTTAAGATCAACACAGGCATAGGTCCACCATCACTATCCAAAAAATTGCCAGGAATAGAATTTCCCTAACTTTCCTCTTTAACTATGTCAAAGTTTGTAAGAGCGAATAAAAAAATTAAAACACAATAATAAAACGAACACCTCTCATCATGCAGGGAACTAACCCAAAACAAGTGGAAAAGTATTTCTGACAGGTTACAGGCTACTTATTTGTCAAATTATTATATAACTATTTCAAATAGGATTTGTTGGATAAGTTTTGAACATGCCCACAAAAACTAAAGAAAAATCTTTAAAGCGAAAACAGAATTAACAAGCTGCAGAACAGTATATTGATACCTCAGGTAAAGGCTACAAACTAGCTTCAGGCACTCACTAGCATGTGGCGTGAAAGCAACAGTTTATCAATGGTGGAAATTTACCTTGGAATCGGTTTCCATTGGAACAGATTTTTCCTCAGAATCTGGTGCGCCATTTTCAGCACCCTCCCCAGCAGCATATGCAGAAGCTTTGGCTTCCTGCATGTTTACATCAGCTCCAGACGCAGACTCACTAGGTGCTTCATCTGTCTCCATTTTAGTCAAATCCTTTGGAGGCTCATTAGTAGCTGAAACTGGAACTTCCACTTCCTCCTCCTCCAACATCTGCAGAGACAAAGTTGATTCACTCGGATCAGATTGATTTTCCATCAAAAAAGTGTCGAAGACAAAGCAACTAAAGGGGCTAGCTTTATCACTTACAGTTGCTGATTCAACTGAGACAATCCCATGGATGTTAAGACGAACTTTGACTTTAAGTTTTGCTTTCTCGCCCTTGCTGGGTTGAAATGGACCAATCTATAAAGAAAAATAATGATTATATAATCAACTATTTGAACCCATGGCCCATTAAAAATGTCAAACGAAAGTATCAAATAGATACCGTGTATGTGCTGATCGTTGAAGGAATATGCAAATCACCGGTGTCAACATATGTGATATCTACCGCAAACGTATTCGACCTATAGAATGTAAGAGCTTTGGTGCTTGGCATTGAATTCCCCTTGGGGAATACAACAGTCTGTTGGTTGTCGCCATTTTGAGAATCTGGCTTCCAAGACATCGCAACTGAGAAAGGAAATCCCTCATTCACCTGCACGGTTCAGGATTAAGCAAGTGTTATCTCGAGGAATAAGAAGTATAAAGGGACATATATAAAACTGAAATGTATTAACGCAGATATCATAAACTTCCCAATAAGATCCACTGGATTATGAAATAAAATACCATATTATTAAAGGATATTGGTATTATATCATAGGACTTAGGAGGAAGTGGAGTGAATCTTTGAACTTAATGTCTTTCATATGATTATATGGTCATATTGGCTTTTGAGTGGACTAAGTTGTCAAAACACCTAGTGACATGCTGAAAACTGGGTTCTATACTTCTATTGAGTAAAAGTGCCATGTGCCAGCAGCAAATCTGGGAGCAATGGCTCCAGCTGCTTGTGAGCTTGTGTGGGAGGATAATTTCCCAAGTCAAATTTGTAAGGTGGCTGCTGGTGATTTACACCAGCCGATGTAATGTTATTAAGCTGGTTTCTGTCAAAAAAAAAAAAAAGTGCCATGTGCCAGCAGCAAATCTAGTAATAAATTAGGCAGGGCATTAAACTGATGATCCAAATAAACTTAAAATATTTGAAGAACAGAAGCACACAATAGCGTTGCAGACCACAGTAGGAAAGCACATTCAGCTAATCCTTCATGGTGAGGACGTGGTTGTGCCATTAGATTGCTTTGCTTGAGTTATGTCAGTAACAAGATTTAAATTGTCAAGATTGTTTTCAATGGCAAGAACAAAGTATTTTCCCACTGACCTACTAATTAAGGAAATGAAAGATGACAAGGAGGTAGACATACCAATCAGCCAGCTTCAATCAGTATAAATATAAACATGCTAAAAGGATCCTTGCATTCTAATATTTCAAAGCTTAATATAGGCTAGCTAAAACAAATTCATGGTGTAAAGCTGCAGCATTTGTAGTTGGGAGTATATTTTTTAGCACACATAAGCAATGGACAAGAAAAAGAGAGTTGAAGAGGCCTAATACCTGGAACTCACGCACTTTAAAGGTGGGGCTGAGAATAGCGCACTCCAGGGCACATCCCCTAGCAACACACTCGCTTGCATTCATTGTTCGCCTCGGTTCTTTCCCAAAAAACTCCGTGAGTATCTTCATTATGGCAGGAACACGAGAACCTGACCCAACAACCTCGACAAAGTGGACATTCTCTGATGTTAGACCAGCTTCTGCCAAAGCCTTCTCCAGTGGCCCCTTTACACGTTCCAGTATCGGAGCACTTATTTGTTCAAACTCGTCTCTTTTGATAAAACCTCGCACATCCTTCTCATCCATCAAGCACTCAATGTTCATTGGTGCCTCAGGATTAGCGCTCAGCATCTTTTTAAGCTTCTCACAAGCCACACGCAACCTAATGCAGGCACGGGCATTCTGGTAAACATCTATCTTGTATTCCTCCTTGAATTTCACAGCAAAGTGCTTAAATAGGACTTCATCGAAGTTTCTTCCACCAAGGGACCGGTCATACGTATGTGATAGGATCTTGAGTTGTCCCTTCTTGAAACCAGCAACGCAGACCTGCATACTGGCATGACCGACATCGACGAAAGCAACATTCAGTTGATCATTCTCAGGAAGATCGGTTTTGTAAATTCCATATGCCAAAGCCGTAGCAGTTGTCTCATGGAACAATCTCAATGGCCTGACACCAGCAATAGTAGCAGCATCAAGCACAGCCCTTCGCTGCATATCGGTGAAGTACACTGGGATGCCAATGCAGCAGTCAACAACAGCAGCGTTGAGGTTACTCTCTGCAATAGCCTTCAGATTTGCGAGCACCATCGCCAAGAGCTGTGTTGGGGTAAACGTGCGCTCCTCGCCAAGGTACCGAGCATGCACAAGCGGGAAACCATCGGGGCCTTCCGAGACACGATAGGGGAATGAGGCAATATCACTCTGGAGTTCAGGATCAGAGTACTTCCGCCCAATGAGCCGCTTGATCTGAGAGATGGAGTTCTTCGGGTTCATGGTGGAGGACGCAGCACCAGCCGTGCCGATAAACCGCTGCTTGTCACCAAAGCAGACGATCGCGGGGGTCTCCCGCTTCGACTCCTCGTTGAGGACGACATCAATGCCGCGCTGCCGTGCCACAGCCACAATGCAGCTCTCATTGCCGAGATCAAACCCAACCACGCTCATCTTTGGGCAGTGCCTCTCAACTCTTACGATTATTCAGACCCAACCCACAAGCCCCTGCGCACATACACAAAATAGAATCATGATCTATCAGTTCGTCACAGCGAGATCCATACTTCAAACCACCTAACATGCACCTCACAATCACGTAAATCTCAACCGGCAGACCTAAAGTCCCAAATTGTTCATCGATCCAGACCCACAAACCGCGAAAAATTAAACTGATACAGTTTAAACACATCGAATCCCGATCTAAAACCCTATAGATGTTCAGAATCACCACAGCTTCGGCATTCAAACATACGGCTAACTCAAAAGCAAAACACCCTCGCGCTGAAGGGAAGAAAAAACTAAACCGCGTCGAACGAGTCGTCGAAACGCCCAGCGATCAGATCCGAGCTCGCGCGCGCGGGAGGGATCCAACCCACGGCGCAGCGTGGGCGGCAGCAAAGGGGCGAGCCGTACCTGCTGGGTGGAGGGAAGCTCGCGCAGCTGCCTCAGGAAGCTCGTGGAAGCGCCGCCGGTGGTCGTCCTTCCGCCGCCCGCGTCGACTCGCCTGGGATTCGAGGGGGCGGAGGAGGAGGCCGCGGAGGATATAGTAGTGGGCGGCGTGGTGCTCGGGTAGTCGGGTGTTTTCTAGAACCATCCATTCCCTGCCGTGGGAGGCCAGGATATGTTCCCGGCCGTGGGATCGAGCGGGTGGACGGGTAGGATCGAAGGCCCGATGGGGTTCGGAAGCACAGAGTTCTGACGCGTGGGCCCAGCGGTCGGAAAGTTCTGCGAGAGAGTCACCGGTGCGCAGCCACGGACGGCGAGTCTCCGGTGCGAGCGGGTTCCAGAAGGATCTATTGGCTCCCGAGGATGCTCGACACTAGAGACCTTTGAATGAGAAGATTTTTTTGTTCTTCTCCTGTACTCGTATAAAAAAAAGCCCTCCAAGACGAACGGTCATTCCTATAATTCGGTCACAATGGACTGATTGAAGATGCTGCCGCTCAGGAGTCGGGACCGATCATTGTGGCTATAAAAGGCCAATGAATCACCCTCGAAGAATAGGAGAGCACTCACTCCGAGCACCAACACGCCATCTTCGCCGATGAATCTGGTAGCAACAATCACGGCAGGATTAAAAAGACATCTCTCCCCACCCACACACCACCATCCACCACCCAGACCTCTTGAAACAGAGTCAATAGCGAGGAAAGCACACCTCCAGCGTCTCAGCCGACCGAATGAATTCCACGAAGCATGAAAAAACCATCAAGAACTTCCGACAAATCATAATAACTATCCCTAAAACCTAGATCTAGATCTAAAACCCTCTATACCCAACCCTCTAGGACACCGAAACCTAGATCTAGATCTAAATCCTCCTATACCCGACCCTCTAGAACACCACCGTAGCACCACCGAACCTAGCAATCGACCCCTCCTCCTCACATTGTCTACGAGACGACGTCAAGGGAGAATAGAGAGAACCAGGGGAGGGGGCTGAGATTGAGCAGTTGGGCCATCCTCCTCACATTGTCAACGAGACAACGTCAAGGGAGAACAGAGAGAACTGAGGGAGGGGGCTAAGATTGAGGGAGTGGGGAAAGGAGGAAGGAGAAGAACAGAAGATGGAGGGAGGGAACAGGGGACCAGGAGAGGTCGCTAGAAAGGGAGAGGAGAAGGAGGGGGGCCAGAGACGGCGATGGTGAAGTTTTTAAAGTTAGGTGTGTCTTCGGTTGTGAGAGCTCTATCTGAAGGCTAGTTAGTAGTTTTTATTTTTTTTGAAATTAATTGTACAGATATGTACAAAAATTATCAGCGAAAAAACTGATATAAAAATGTAGTGTTTCTATGAAGTTTTTAATGACCCAAAAAATATAATAGTTGCTGGAGATATTCTTACCAATGATATTTTGAAGTATGATAAATAAACAATAATTTAAAATATGCTATGATTATCATTTTTAATAAATAAATAACATCCTACTTTTGAAAATAAATAAATCGGTGCATGTGGCCCATTTATTAGGCGACAAGAGAAAAATTTCCTAACCAAAGGGCGATTTTTCTTGGTTGCCCAACAAACGAGCAACACGCGTTCTTATGGCCAAACAACAAGCGGTATTTTTTTTTAAAAAAAATGTCTTCTTTGTTCTTATCATTTAAAACCCCTTAAAAATCGCTAAAAAAGTCTTGAAAAAAGTTGTGTAGGGAATTCGGCCTTGGAGTTTTCCATAAAATTTCAACCCTAAACAATACTTGTACAATGAGAAGCAAAAGGTTGAATTTTAGTTTCTAGAATTTTTTTTTGTGTGAAAATAATATTGGGAACTGACATTTGTGGATAACTCGAAGATAGCTTACCCTACGCCACTAACCTTTTTTATAATTGTTTGTGGTTTTATATGGCAATTGAAAGGTTGAGATAAATATTATAATAGTTTTTAATTTTAAAAAAATTGTCACTCACTGGTTTGCATTGTTTCTGGCCGCCCAACCAACCGATGGGGCTATAGCATTTTGAAGTATATTTATTTAATTTTGATCAACCAGAATTTTTATTTAACTATAAAAATTTAATAAATAATATTAAAAGATCCTTACCGACAAGCCACTAATTGCAACAAGAAAGGAGAAGGTTAGGGTTAGGTTCCATTCTAGCATAAGCCCTTCTAGGCCTTTGGCCCATGCATAGATCGATAACTAGATTCAATCGTGGGTCTATGAGAACGAGACTTGTGTGGCATCAACTATAGTGATAAGAGGTTGTGATTATAGAGAGGCTTAGGGTCCACTCCATCATAAGTCCTTTTGGGCTTATGACCCATGCATAGATAGATATAGGTTCAATTGTGTGCCCTTAAGAGTAAGACTTCCGTGGCACCATCTTCGGTGATAAGCAGCTACAATAGAGAGGTATGGGCTGGCTCGCAAAACACACTAGTTGTGGCTAGGGCTAGACTAAAAGCTCAAACTCAACAAGCTACCAGAGATAGCTAAAGTCCATTTTGACCCTTTTAGCTATTTGATACCAGATAATTTTATTCCAAGAAACTAAAATAACCTTCCTTTAATAACTGATGTATTTAATCAATAAAAAACCTTAGCACAAATATAACTGTTAGCATATAAGTATCTAAAACCATGTTTTCATTACATATTTGGATTGTACATTTTTTGTTTTTAATTTGGTGATATTTTTTTTGAGCTCCTACAATTTTCTAGAAATTACTTTGTATAAAACGTTGCGTACTGGAATGCCACATCTGCTAAAACTATAGTGTTTCAACTCAAGGGGGATGTTTTTTAGAATGAAGAGTTGAAAGGGGTTGTTTACTTGGTTTTAGAGTGGAGGGGGGAAACTAGATTTGTTCGGAATTTGTTTTTAAAATGGGGTCAATCTCAAGGCCAGTCCTCGAGATCGAGACTAATTTGATTCGAGCTCAATCTTCAATAAACATCATTACACTAGATATCCCTCTACCAATTCGAGTCAAGCTCATCCCATAAAGCCTCGTCTCCTCGAGTTCAACTGATTTGAGTCGAGCTCAAGCCCATATAGGGTCAACTCGAGCCCAACCGTACCCATATAATCTTAACTCCTGTATAAACTTATAAAGAGTAAATTGCACTTTTGCCCCCGGAAGTTGGACGAAAATCTCACTTGGCCCTCTAAACTTTGTTTTGTCTCACTTGGCCCCTTAAAGTTTCCACACAGCCTAATTTTCTCCGCAGCCGGAGCCAACTTCTAGAGGTTGTGTTGCAACGGGATCCAACTTCTAGGGGCTTTGTTGCATCCAAAAACAACTTCCAGAGACCAAATGAGACAAAACAAAGTTTACGGGGCCAAGTGAGATTTTCGTTCAACTTTCGGAGGCAAAAGTGCAATTTACTCTGAACTTATCTTCTCGAGAAGAGCCCACGTAGCCATATCTCCTCA
The DNA here is from genome assembly GCA_036346415.1 of Raddia guianensis. Classification (NCBI taxonomy): domain Eukaryota; kingdom Viridiplantae; phylum Streptophyta; class Magnoliopsida; order Poales; family Poaceae; genus Raddia; species Raddia guianensis. Next base: position 37,428,072 of record CM070534.1, read on the forward strand.
AGGCCAACCGAGCCCATGTAGCATATATAACCTTATCTCATAAAATGATATAGTGTTAACTCCTATCATATAGTCTTATCTCGTCGAGCCCAGCCAAACCCGTGTCGCCTTATTCCTCAAGCCCATGTAGCCCTAACTCCTATTAGGAGATCAACCCCGGCCGGTCCAAGCTCGAGCGTAACCCTATTTACATCCTTCCTTCTGCTAGCAATAGCAACCTCGTCATTTAAGCTCAACTGAGCCAAGCTCCACTGTAATCATGCTTACATCCTGCTCAATCTCGAACCTAACCCTAAACTTAGGATTGGTCCAGTCAAGCTCGTCCAACAAACTCGAGTCGAGCCCGTATGATCTTTAACTCCTCCCTAATAATATTACGATTAGCCCGTTCATTCGGCTCAAATTGAACCAAACTCGAGCATAATCGAGCTTACATCCAGTTTTTAAAGGTGCTTCATAAGAAGAAAAATAACTGGAACAAAAAATAGTATTCTACGCAAATAAACATAAGCCCTTTACAATATGGTGAATAACTATGTTGTCAAGGATTCAGAAAATTACGCACATTTTGTCAATCATCATAAGAATATGTAGAGTTGCACATTCAAACCATCAAGAAACATAAAAAATGGAGTTCCATCGGAAGTCCCACTTAAAAACCCGTAGGACACCAAATCTGAAAACGTGCCCTTATCCTCAAATTAACCATGATACATGATGGAACTAAACGTTTCACATACATACCCAACAATATGGATGGCAATTTCCCCAAGCGTATCTACCGAAACTAACAAGGGAAACTGATAACATTGGGTCACCAATCAACACCCACCGCTAAGCTTACGCAGGTGGCACACCCTCATTGTCGGTCTGCATGTGCTGCCCAGTGGATTCAGCAGCAACATCCTCGGTGGTGGCCGGCTCGCTTACTTCCTCAGTGTCATCGGATTGCTGCTGCTCTGGTGTTTGGGGTGCTGGGTTCTCAGTTGGAGGTGGAGGTGGGGTTTGTGGCTCAGGAGCTGGCTTCGGTTTTGTCATTATTGGTTTGCAGAACCTGTAGAGATGGTAAACAGGAAATGTGTCAGAGATGTTCTCAACGTAAGGCACTGGCAAACATCCTCAGTAGATATATTTGCTTGCCTGTCGAGCGTTTCAGCCTTCTTCTTTATATCAGAAGAAAGGAGTACAGGGTTAGCATGCTTCGGCATGGCGTCTTGCTGTTGCTTTTTCTCCCTCAGCCAGGCTTCTGCCTCTGAACATTTGTTTACGACCTGCATAACAGAACAGAGAGATGTAGCAAATATCACAATTAGCTTTCTCGTATGCTGTAAAGTACCAAATTTCAAAAGATTGCGCATTCAGAAGAACACCATACAACAGTGTTGCAAGACGGAACATAATCTTGTTTACTAGAATAAACAAGAATGCTATCAAATAGAAATATTCCAAAATCAACTATGCTTATTTCTGTAGTTTATGTAATACCTTCTGCTTCTCCTCTAAGTCAATGTGATCAAACTTGGGATCTTTGGACAAGGCAGCCTCTCTGAAACTGTTGATACAGTAAACAAGTTGGTCGATGGCAGGACCTCTGCCTACCCACTCCTTGTACCGTGCCTCCATGGGATCTCCAACCTGCATTAAGACAAACATCAGCATCTTTTCGATATCTGAAACAAACAAGATAGAATGTGCTAAACAGCAGAGAATAGCAAAAGGGACAGACCTTTTTAAGTTCTTCAAGCTTAGCAACATACACTCCCTTGGTCTCGTCCTCACCATCTTCATACAACCAATCTTCAACCTCCTGAAGCTTGGCGATAAATGGTTCCTTTTCTTCAGCCGTCACAAAGTCATTGTACTTGTCATACAACTACAAATAATAGATAAATATCACTTTATCTAGAGTATATAGACAAGTGGAAAATAATTGGAATTGATCAAACCTTGTTACGCATGTCATAAACGTAAGCCTCCACAGCATTCTTCTTGTCCTTTGTTTCTTCCATCACTCTATCCTGAAGAGCCATTTCAAACTCTTTCTCGACAGCCTTATCCAACTCGTTAGCCCCCAATGCCCCATAAACCAACTCAGTAATTGGAACAATTATTTTCTTGACTTTCTTTTTTGATGGCTCGACCTAGAAATTTTCAAAGGGAAAAGGGACAAAAAAAAATTGTTAAGTTCCATAAATTAAAGTTAAAAACTTCTGTTGCTCCAAGCACATATCATTGATCAACTTGATTCTTTCTGGGCAAACATAACAGGCCATGTGAAGTTGTGAACAGAATATCATAGGTCTATAGCACGAAGCGATAACATCCAACCAAGAAAATAAGAGTCAAAGTTATGTTTCTCTATATTTGTGTGTTGAATACACTCACAGCTATCCACGTGTATGTACAATTGCAAGCAAAGTGACAGTTTACATGTTTGAGTTTTAAAAGGTCATCTAATCTCTACAAGAAATATAAATGAACTGCTAACCCGGAAGTCAATAAACTACAATTGGCATATACATTATACATTAGAACACCACAAGTGTATGCCCACGTCACTACTCAAAAATATGCCAGGTATAGTATTACCCTAACTTTCCTCTAGCTACGACAAAGTTTATAAGAGCAAACAGAAAATTTAAAACGCAATAAAAGAGAAGTGAACAAACACCTCATCATCATGCAAGGGACAAAGGCAAAAGGAAGTGGAAATGTATTTCTGATAATTATTTGCTTAATTTATTCTTCAACTAGTTGAAAATGGTTTTGTTGGATAAGTTTTGAAACATGCCCGCAAAAACTACATAAAAACTTTAAGGTGAAAACACAAATAATATGATCCAGAATAGTGTACACATACTTCAGTTAAAGGCTACAACCTCCAGCTACAAGCACCCACTAGAGTGAGGTATGAATGCCAAAGTTCATAAATTTACCTTGGCATCAGTTTCCATTGGAACAGATTTTTCTTCAGAATCTGGTGCGCCATTTTCAGCACCCTCCCCAGCAGCATCTGCAGAAGCTTTGGCTTCCTGCATGTTTATATCAGCTCCCGTCTCAGACTCGCTAGGTATTTCATCTGTCTCCATCTTAGCAGAATCCTTTGGTGGCTCATTAGTAGATGCAATTGGAACTTCCACTTCCTCCTCCTCCAACATCTGCAGAGACAAAGTTGATTAACTCAAATCGATTTTCTATCTGAAAAACAGAGTGGCAGAGAAAGCAAGTAAAGGGGATAGCTTTATCACTCACAGTTGCTGATTCAACTGAGACTATCCCATGGATGTTAAGGCGAATTTTGGCCTTCAGTTTTGCTTTCTCGCCCATGCTGGGTTGAAATGGACCAATCTACAAATGAATAAATAATGATTTTATAATCAACTATTTGAGTTCATGATCCATTAAAATGGAAGTACTAGATATATACCATGTATGTGCTGATATTTGGAGGAATCTGCAAATCACCAGTGTCAACATATGTGATATCTACCGCAAATGTATTGGACCTATAGAACGTCAGAGCTTTGGTGCTGGGCATTGGATTCCCCTTGGGAAATACAACAGTCTGTTGGTTGTCACCATTCTGAGAATCTGGCTTCCAAGACATGGCAATTGAGAAAGGAAAGCCCTCATTGACCTGCACAGTTCAGGATTAAGCAAGTGTTGCCTCTAGGAATAGAAGTATAATGGAAAATACATAAACCTGAAATAATTTAATGCTAATATCACAAACTTATCAATAAGATCCACTGGATTCTGAAACAAAATATATCAGTGAAGGAAGCATCAACTCAAGTAATAAACAAAAAAGTGATAGCATCAACTCTAGTGATAAACAAAAAGTAATAACATCAACTCTAGTAATAAACAAGGCAGGGCATTAGACAGGTGATTAAAATAAACTCAAAATATGTGAACAAACAGAAGCATACAACAGCATTGGTGGCGTCAATAAGAAAGCACATTGAGCATATTCTTCATGATGATAAAGTATTTTGCCATTGGACTGCTTGAGCTATGTCAGTTACAAGATTAAATTGTCAAAAAAAAAAATTCAATGGCAAGAACAAGGTATTTGCTCACAGCCCAACTATAGAAATATAATAAAGAAGCCAAGAAGGTAGAGATATCCATCAGCACACAGATTAAATCAGTGTAAACATGTGACAAGGAGTGAATGCAGGTTCCACCCATAGATTTTAATTTAATATTTTACTAAAGCTATATATAAGCTAGGTAAAACAAATTCATCTTATAAACCAGCAGCATTGTAGTTGGGAGCATTTTGTTAGCACAAATAAGCAATGCAAAAAAAAAAGGTGTGTTGAAGAGGTCCTAATACCTGAAACTCTCGCACTTTAAAAGTGGGACTGAGAATAGCGCACTCCAGGGCGCATCCCCTAGCAACACACTCACTTGCATTCATTGTTCGCCTCGGTTCTTTCCCGAAAAACTCCGTGAGTATCTTTATGATGGCAGGAACACGAGAGCCTGACCCAACAACCTCAACAAAGTGGACAGTCTCTGTTGTTAGACCAGCTTCTGCCAAAGCCTTCTCCAGTGGCCCCTTTACACGTTCCAGTATCGGAGCACTAATTTGTTCAAAGTCATCTCTTTTGATAAAACCTCGCACATCCTTCTCATCCATCAAGCACTCAATGTTCATTGGTGCCTCAGGATTAGCACTCAGCATCTTTTTGAGCTTTTCACAAGCCACACGCAACCTAATGCAGGCACGGGCATTCTCGTAAACGTCTATCTTATACTCCTCCTTGAATTTTGCGGCAAAGTGCCTAAACAGGACTTCATCGAAGTCCCTTCCACCAAGCGACCGGTCATACGTGTGTGACAGGATGTTGAGCTGCCCCTTCTTGAAACCAGCAATGCAAACCTGCATGCTGGCATGACCAACATCCACGAAAGCAACATTCAGCTGGTCATTCTCAGGAAGATCGGTTTTATAAATACCATATGCCAAAGCTGTCGCAGTTGTCTCATGGAACAATCTCAATGGTTTGAGACCAGCAATAGTAGCAGCATCAAGCACAGCCCTACGCTGCACATCGGTGAAGTACACTGGGATGCCAATGCAGCAGTCAACAACGGCAGCATTGAGGTTACTCTCTGCAATAGCCTTCAGATTTGAAAGCACCATTGCCAAGAGCTGTGTGGGGGTAAACACGCGTTCCTCGCCAAGATACCGAGCATGCACAAGCGGGAAGCCATCAGGGCCCTCTGAGACACGGTAGGGGAATGAAGCAATATCACTCTGGAGTTCAGGATCAGAGTACTTCCGCCCAAGGAGCCGCTTGATCTGAGAGATGGAGTTCTTCGGGTTCATGGTGGAGGACGCAGCACCAGCCGTACCGATAAACCGCTGCTTGTCACCAAAGCAGACGATCGCGGGGGTCTCCCGCTTCGACTCCTCGTTGAGGACGACATCAATGCCGCGCTGCCGCGCCACAGCCACAATGCAGCTCTCATTACCGAGATCAAACCCAACCACGCTCATCTTTGGGCAGTGCCTCTCAACTCTTACGATTATTCAGATCCAACCCACAAGCCCCTGCGCACATACACAAAATAGAATCATGATCTATCAGTTAGTCACAGCGAGATCCGCACTTCAAACCACCTAACATGCACCTCACAATCACGTAAATCTCAACCGGTAGACCTAAAGTCCCAAATTGTTCATCGATCCAGACCCACAAACCGCGAAAAATTAAACTGGTACAGTCTAAACACATCGAATCCCGATCTAAAACCCTGTAGATGTCAGAATCACCACATCTTCGCCATTAAAACACACAGATAACTCAAAAGCAAAACACCTTCGCGCTGAAGGGGAAAAAAAAAACTAAACCGCGTCGAACGAGTCGTCGAAACGCCCAGCGATCAGATCCGAGCTCGCGCACGCGGGAGGGATCTAACCCGCGGCGCAGCGTGGGCGGCAGCAAAGGGCGAGCCGTACCTGCGGGGGGCGGCGGGGAGAGCTCGCCCAGCGGCCTCAGGAAGCTCGTGGGATCGCCGCCGGTGGCCGTCCTTCCGCCGCCCGTGTCGTGTCGCCTGGGATTCGAGGTGGCGGCGGCGGCGGCGTGGCTGCTGGTGGCTGTGCTCGGGTAGTCGGGTATTTTGTGGTGGGATCTCCGCCGTCCGATCGAGCGGGCGGACGGCTGGGATTCGGAACCTGGTGTGGAGGGGTTGGGCTTGGGGTCTTGGGGAAAAGGCCGCGGAGGCGCGGAGTTCGGGCGTGTTTGGTTCGCGTCCGTCCGCGCCCTGCCAACCGACGGCGTGCCAGCGATTTGACGCTTGTTTGGTGCTGGCCGTCCGTCGGCGAAAGCACGGGGCCGAAGCGCGGTCTTCTGACCAACGTCTTGTGAGGAGCAAAGGCGCGGTAAGCGATTTCCGCGCCTTTGCGCGCGCGCCCGTGACGATAGCGGCGCCGGCGTGTTGGCACGGCCGGGAAGGACGCGAACCAAACACGCCCTTCTTCTCCGCTTGGGCCCCGCCGTCGGAACAACGTTGGACGGCGAGAGTCTCTGGTGCGAGCGGCTTCCAGAAGGATCGGTTGCCTCCTAGTTTCCAAAACTGCCGGTTAACCGCGGCTAACCGTACCTCCACGGGCCCGGTTTGGTAAACCGGTGGTTTAGGGTTTAGGGGTTTGATCAAAATTCGTTCAAATAAATTTTAAATGTAAAAAACACATAAAATTCCTAAAAATACTATTAATCATTCTAAGCATCTTGCCTTAAACAAAATTTTAAAATTTAAATTTTTAATGTATGTTTTAAAGAATTTTAGCAATTTTCATCTTTTTTTCCTCACGAACCACGATTAACCGTAGAAAACCACCGGTTAACTGCCAAAAACCGTAACTAATCGCGAACAAAACCGAGGAACCATGGTTTTGCATTTAGGGTGAAAACCGGCTGAAAACCGTGCCTAACCGCGGTTAACCGCCTCCGCGCCGTAGACGGTTCGGAGGTGCTCCGCGGTTTTGTAAACCCAGGTTGCCTCCGGATGCTTGACTTGCCGCGTTCGCTTAGGACAAAGGCCTAGTACTTTTCATCTTAACATAGCGTAGCATAGCGTTCAATAAAAAACTGTTGAAGGATTGTTTTCAAGATGTAGCATTTTTTGTTATTTTTGTATGGTGATGAGATATAATACTTGAAAAATTATAATTCTTTGACTTGCTCATCTCGATTTTTTTTTAAAATGAAACAATTAATGAAACCTTTCTTAAAATATTACTAAACATAATAGTTTATTAGATTCAATTCTATAAACTCTTAAAATTCATTCAAGTATTTCAACAGCTAACTGTCTCTAAGAAGTTGTGCCGTTTACTTTTAAATAATTTTTGAACCTTGACGGCGTGTTCTCTGCTCAACCACTGCGGATCACACCCCTGATCAGATTTTTAGTCTGCCAGCCAACTCGATCAAGCTCGGTGCGATTTGGCGTCGGGCACAACAAGGAAGACTTCATGATTTACCCGAGTTCGGACCCTCGCGGGTAATAGTCCTACTCTGCGAGTCTTAGCTCTTTTCGATTGTGGTTGAATGGGAATGTGTTTACTGAGGTGCTTGTGAAGCTGCGTGTGTTGGAACCTCTCTTTGCTCGTCCTTCTCCCCTTTTATACAAGCCTCGAACCGACGGAGAGAACCGGGAGGGTAAGCGTCTGATACTCTGATGATTCGGACAAGGCAGGTGAGACACGACAGGAGAGACGAAACGTGCTCTTTTCAGTGCCCGGTGGCGCCGCGCCTCGCGTGCCATGGCGGCCTCGACCCGCCTGACACACCGGTGAGGCTGCAGGCGGGGCCCGACCTGCTCCTCCCGACGGGCGATCATCTTAAGCAAACCTTCTCTACCGGTCAATTCTTACGCCCGCAAAGGCGGTACCTTTCGGACTGCGAAGTCATCAGAAGCGGTAATCATTCTTCATTGTCTATCCGCGCGATGTCGCCTTAAATGCGCCGTCCTTCGCGGCAGAGGGAGCCTTCGTCTCAAGACTCATACGCAACGTTCCGCCACGCTGGCCCCACCCGACGTGGGACCCTCGCTGGTCCTTGAGAGGCTCGCCCACGCACCCGCTTTGGCGCGTGGGGCCTCGCCTGTCTTCGAGGGGCTCGCCCACGCGCTCCGCTCGGGCGCGGGGCCCTCGCCTGTCTTGAGAGGGGCTCGCCACGCCATTGGGCTGATCGCCCGCCGACGCGTGGGACCTTCTTGGCCTTCGAGGGGCTCGCCACGCCACGGGGCTGATCGCTCGCCCGCGACGCGTGGGGCCTCTTGGCCTCTGAGGGCTTCGCCACATGCTGGGGCCTTGCTCGCCCGCTGACGCGCGTGGGCCCGCCTTGTCTTGTTGAGGGCTCGCCTCTGCTGCTGGGGCCTTGCTTCGCCGCTTGACGCGTGGGGCCCGCCTTGTCTTCTCAGGACTCTTTGTACCCCGGTATTTATTACACCAACAGTAGCCCCCGGGTCCACCATGATACGCGAACCGTCTCGCAGACACTTTTCCGTTTCTCGTGCGGCGGGAGACGAATCGTGGGGGCCCACCACCTGCGGCGGCCGTACGCCTGATTCTCCATCTGCACACGATCTTCCTTGGGGAACTACGGCGTTTTTCGCGGGAAACCAAAACACGCGGGGCAATGATAACGCCGCCAGCGCGAAGCGGAATCAAACCGTCGTGCTTTCGTCCCACGCCTATAAATACTTCTCTCGGTACGCGGTCAATCCTTCCGCGACGCTAAGTCTTCTAAGCCGCCAATTGCCTCCTTCGCGCCACCACGAGCCTTCTTTCTCTTCGCCAACTTCTCCACCGCTTTCAATGGCGCCAAACGCAGCAAGGATCGCCGTGAAGCGCGGCCGTCGCTGGGCGAGTTTTCCCACCTCCGCCGCCGACGAAGACGCAGCGAGGCGGCTTCAAGTGTTCGTGCCGCCAACCGCCGCCCGGTTCGCCCGGCACCATGGCGCCGAACCCTCGCGACAGGAGATTATCACCTTCGTCTGCGGGCGGCGGGGAACTCTCCCGCCGTACTCTGAATTTTTCTTGGGGTGCTCGCCTTCTACGAGATCCAAAGGTGCACCTTCCCCAACTCCATTATTGCGCGGCCATCTTCGTCCACCTCTGCGAGATGTTCGTGGGGCGATGCCAAGCCTCCCACTCTGGCCTTGGCTCTTCGTCTTGACGCGAGGCCGCGCCCGAAGCGGGCCATCGGGGCTGCTACTTCACGCTCCGCGAAATCGCCGCTTTCATCCTGTCGCGTCCCAAATCCAGCCGGAAGGATCGCACCGACAATGGTATGCGTGGAGGACTCCGGTGGCGCAACGATCTTTCTCTCCCGAGGTCTGCGAGCCCACCGCCAATCGGGGCTGCGCTCGACGACTCGCAAAGTTGGTTTGATCTTTGGCGCGCATCGTCGATCTTCGCCGCTGGCTCACGGAACCCTCGTCGCGGCGGATTTTTTGCGGCGCCGACTCTGCCGCTCGCGCGAGACTCGCCCACTTTGGATGTACTATGGCGACAACGATGGAGTCCGTGTCGCCCTCGGCGGTGAGTGCTTTTTAGTCTTTTGGTCTCTGTCTTTCTTGGAATCTTTTGCTTGCCGACCTTACGGCTTCCTTTTTACTACGCCACCGCAGGAACGTCTTGAGACGGCGTGCTCGGGGCCGTCAAGGGGACTATCGCCCCACCAACCAGCGACACTTATTTTTGCTGTGTATGCTCCTCTGCGGCGATCCACGGGGCGCAACCAACACTTGCGCTGCGCTTCCCCATGGAGGTCTCGGTCCTGCGGTCCAAGTGGCACGGGCCACTACAGATCCGCGATCCGTCTCCGACAGCGCCCAAGCCTGCGGCCGCCGCTACCTCTGTCGTGGCGGCCGACTCGATTCCGCGCTTCAAGAAGCGCCGCCTCATCTCGCCGTGGGCGGCGACGAAGAGGAGGGAGAGCGAGCCCAAAGAGGGCTCGCCCTCCAATCTGAGCTTCGCCGCCACCGCCCCCCCTCCGGGAGGCCTGCTGCTATCGCCGCCGCTCGCCACCGGGCGAAGCGCTGCGACTCTTCAGCTGGCGCCGCTGCGCGATTCTGCCGCTCCTTCTACGCCGACGCTCCCTGCGCCCGCTTGCCGACACGCCGGCCTCATTGCCGCACGGTGCTTCTGCCGGCACTACTACTCCAGCGCTGCCGGACGGCGGTGACCGCAATCAGCGCCACCACCGCCTCGCAATCAGCGACTTGGCTCCCTTCAAGATTCGCTTCGACGCGCCGCCTGTGTTAGCTTTCCTGCGCTTACGCACATTTCGCGTGGGGTTAGCATGCCACACGTTTTCGCATACGAACCTGTTTGTCCTTCTTGAAGCAGGCGGACGCTGGGGCATCGAGCTCCGCTCCGCCGACTTGCCGACCTCACCGCCCGCCGCTCTCTTCGACGAAGTACGCTCGCGGCGGCGGAGAGTTCGCCGGCCGCAGCCGGAGAACCCTCGCCACCGCGCTCCGTGGCGCCGCCGCCATCTCGGTCGTGACCGCCGGCGTAAAGCGCTCGCCGGCGCCCGTACCCTCTCCGCACTGAGCAGCGGGAGGAAGCCTGCTGGCGGAAGCGATCCGCGGCGAAGCTGCGGCGGGCCTTGCCAAGAAACCGCCGCGAAGGCGATGATGATCGCGAGGTCGGCGGCCTAAGCCGCCGCCCTCGGCCGCCAAGCAAATCGAAGACCTCCGCTTGGAACACTTCGAGCGCCTCCGAGCCCTCGCCGACATGCTGCGCACCGCCTACCACGGTTTCCGGGACGGCCTGCATCCACTAGGCGTTACCTTGTATTCCCATTGGAGAGAGACGGTTGCCTTGATATCTTTGGCGCCGTGGGACGAGCCGCCGAAGCCCTGCGCGGTCTTCCGGTGGCGATGCGGACGCGGGCGATCGAAGACGGTCGCCAAGGCGCTCTTGAAGCGGCGCGGTTCATCTTGGGCAACTGTCTTGCTCGAGACGCCGCGTTTGATCTCGACGCCGCCACCGGGGAGCCTTCGCGCCAGCTGGACCGGATTGAGCAGGCGCGGGTTGACACGCCACCGCCGCAGATCCATGATGGTGGCGCTGCTCGCGGAAGATTTAAGACTAGGAGGAGTAGCGAAACTCCCCTGTCTATTTTGCCTTGTAAACGTTGCCTATCAATGCAAACAAACTTTTACTCTTTTGTTGTGAGTCTCACTTGAACTTCGCACAATTTTAACTTGCGAAATTGAACTGGGGCACTTGACCGCCAAAGGTTTTAAACTGAACGTTCTGCCGCAAGTGAGCGCTGTTTCCTTAGGCATCTGGTTACTTCAACCCTTATGGCCTCTCGCAACCCGACTTAAACATTACGTGGCGAGCGCTTAGCTTCCTAAGTGGTCTAGTCGTCGGTGCATTGTTGGCGCATTGCTGACCGAGCCGACACACCGGGCTAGAACCCGCCTTCCGTCAACCGCGCCTCGCAACAGTAAGTTAGAAGCGTTGCCTTTGCAACTAAGGGCCATCGACCATAAGTACTTTTGCTACCGACTTTCGGCGAATGCTTTCTAACAGACCTTTTTAAGGCTAAGCCACTGATCGCGAAAAAGCTTTAGACAGAGCTTTCTGTTGAAAGTGAGCGCTTTTTCCTCAGGCATCTGGTTACTTCAACCCTTATGGCCTCTTTGCGAACCGACCCTAGACGTCGCGTGGTGAGCACTTAGCTTCCGGAAGTGGTCTAGTCATTGGTGCTGCATTGTTGGCGCATTGCCTAGACCGAGCCGACACACCAGGCTAGAACCCGCCTTCCTTCCGCTTTGCCTTGCCCAACCGCAAGTCGTAGGCGTTCGTCCTTGCAACTAAGGGGCCATCTGCCTTAAATACTTTTTTGCTACCGACTTTCAGCGAATGCTTTCTAACAGACTTGAGGCGAAAAAAGCAGATGCCCACAAGGAGATGAACTTATCTCTTATTGAAGATGGCTTTGTACAATGTAGCCCCCGAGGCGAAGGTGAAGGAAGAAGACCTCTCGCTCGGCTCCAAAGGAAGGCCAAAAAAAGCAGGCTGCTACCTCGGTAGAACTTCCTTAGTCGCCGGCGTTCCAAGTGTTAGCCAATTCGCGACCATCCTCGAATCGAGCCTAAGCGAGCCTCAGGCGGAAACCGAGACCACCTTGAAGGGGCCCTCCCACAGGGGAGACAGTTTGTTGCGCCCGGCCTGCGCCTGGATTTTGCGTAGAACAAGGTCGCCCACTTTCAGTGTTCTCACACACACCCGCCTTGCTTGGCAACGGCGCAGTGCCTGTTGATACTTGGCGACCCGCGCCGCCCTGTCTCGGATCTCCTCCAGGAGATTCACTTGCCCTGACGCGGTCGTGTCTTTGTCTTCGCTGAACGCCACCACCCTTGGGGAGCCGAAGCGAGCTCGATGGGAGCACCGCCTCGAGCCATACACCAGAAGAAGGGGTTTCGCGGTGGCTCTGTTAGGAGTTATCCGGCGCCCACAACACTGATGGGGACTTCTTGACCCGGTAAATACCACGCTTCTCCAGCGATCGAACGCCCTTGTTTTGAGCCCCAGAGTACTTCGCGTTCGCCGCTCAACTTGCCCATTGCTCTTCGGATGCGCAACGGAGGCAAAGCACGACAGGTACCCAACTCTTCGCACGATCTTGAAATCGGCGCTTTTAGGCGGCGCCGTTGTCGATGATGATTACATTGGCGACACGAACGAGCGAAGATGCTCTTCATAAACTTGATAGCCGCTGCGGATGTGATCGCGGGGCTGGCGAGACTTCAACCCACTTAGTGAACTTGTCGATGGCGGCGAGCGGATGTGTGTAACCTCCGGTCGCCCATGAACGGGCCCGAATGTCGGCCCCGGACCGCGAACGGCGGAGAAGCGGAATGGTTTGCGGCGCTGGGCGGTCGGTGGATCTGCTTAGCATGAAATTGGCACGCCGCATCTCCTCGCGGCTCGAAGGCATCACGGAGGCGCAGAGGCCAATAAAGCCGTGGCGAAAGCTTTCCCAACCAACACCCGGCTCCCGAATGGCTCCGCGCATGCCTCCATGGATCTCGGAGAGAATTGCACTCCCGCTTCCCGAGTGCGCGCTTCAAGAATTCGTTTGCGCCACGGTGATCTGGTCCCCACCTACCGTATGTAACAGCAACCTTCTGGCGCTATCTTCTCGGTAAATAGCGTCGCCGTGGGATCACTCCATCCCGCAGTAGGCTAGGATCGGATCCATCCATCGACCTACCCGGACGGCGTGGCGGCGTTACAGACATTGTCGCCGGCGTACTACGCTCGGCTCGGCATTTCGCCTCAACCGCCTCGGCGATTCTTCCGCCTCCTCCCTCCAACCGGGAGCTGCAGCGAGATTGGTGGCGTCTCCTCGGATGTGGGGCTGCGTTAGAAGCGTTGTCCCGCCAAGATTGGGGCTGCGACAGACGGCGCGTAAGTCTTTCTTCAAAGACCCGGTAAATTTAGCAGTGCCCTTGATGAGGCGATCTGGGGCGATTCATCCGCCATATAGTTGTCGCGGCGAGGGCGTGCACGGCCCAAACCCTCAAAGTACAGCTCAACCGGCGCGCCTCGCGGTAGGCCGCCATGACGGGATCGGCGGAGAAATCCTTCCTCGCTGGTTGATGACCGGAGAAAGTCGCCTTTACTTGTAGCCGCCGGTTGCCAAGGGTCGGCCACCACGAGCCCGCGAGCAATCCTTCGTATTCGCGGCGTTGTTGGTGGCGCGAAGTCCAGCACCACCAGTCTTTGGGCGACATCGCCGATGAAAACACCAGACGACGCCACCCCACCCCTCCAAATGGAATGAGCCGTCGAAGAAAAGAGTCCACGGCGAGGGTGTTGGGGTGTCTTCAGCTTCTGTGTCCGCCGGAGTCCATTCGCCGACGAACTCCGCCAGAGCTTGCCCTTTGATGGCCGTTCGGGGAGCGAACTTGAGATCGAATTCTACCAGCTCCATGGCCCACTTGGCGATGCGACCCGTCGCCTCGCGGTTGAAGAGGATCTCCCGCAAGGGATACTTGGTCAACACCGTGACTTCTCGCCCCTGGAAGTAGTGGCGTAGCTTTCGGGACACCGTCAGCACGGCGTAGAGCATCTTCTGGTGCTGTGAATACCTTGTTTCGGCGTCGTGGAGGACCTTGCTAACGTAGTAAATGGGGCGCTGAACGCCTTCTCTTTCCGCTACCAAGACTGGTTGACCGCTGGGGTTTGCTTGCGACGTAGAGGATCGGCTGCTCGCCGGGTGCAGGGCGACCAAAGACGCAGGGGAAGTGAGATACTTCTTGACCCGTCGAGCGCCTCCTGCGCCTCCGCCGTCCACTCGAATCTGGTTGGTCTTCTTTAGGAGCTTGAGCGGTGGGAGACTTTTATCCCCAGCGAACTATAAAGCGGCCAGGGGAGGTCAAGCGACCACCAAGCAATTGCATCTGCCAAGTCGCGTCGGGGCTTCATGTTCTCGATCATTGCGATCTTGTCGAGGTTCGCCTCTATCCCCTCCGGGAGACAAGGAATCCCGACAATTTGTCTGACGGAACGGCGAACACGCATTCTCTCGATTAAGCTTGATGCGATTTCCTCGGGTTGGTGAAGGTTTCTTCGGTCGCCGATCAACTCCTCGCCTTCTTGGACTTCACCACCGATCATCGACATACACCTCCGGGTTTCGCCTCTATTTGGGGCGGTGAAGCGATATGCATGGCCCGGCCGATAGGTTGGGCTGCATTCTTGATCGAACGCCATCCTTGTGTAGCGATGAAGCGCCCATGGGCGTCCACGAAAGCGATCTTGTCTTCATTTTCTTGACCATGCTAATCTGGTGGTACCGATGCGCATCTAAAAGCAGACTTCTCGCACCTCATTGTTGAGTCGGCGATAAGATCAATGCGGGCGTGGTCTGGATCCTTCAGACACGCCTTGTTGAGGTCGGTGAAGTCCACGCACATCCTCCAACGCCGTTAGATTTCTTGACGAGGACGGGATTCGCGAGCCACGAGATGGGCGACATCTGCGGACGACCCCGCGCTTAAGAGCTTGTCCACCTCTGGCGGATAACTTCGGCACTCCACCGATCGCTTCGGACCTTCGCATGACCGGTCGGCGGCAAAACGTCGCCAATTTGTGCTCAATCACCTCCACAGGGACCCGATCATGTCGGACGGTTGCCACACAAACACGTCTGCGTTAGGCGGAGGAAGGAGATGAGCGCGCCGTTTGGCGCCGAGAGAGCGCCCCCAACGGTCTTCGCCGGGTCGACTTCGCTCGGAGACCGCCTTAACCTCCGCGGACGAACAAGGAGGCACGGGCCTTCGCCAAGGAGCTCCAGTCGAAGCCTCGGCCTTCTGGGCACCGATTGCCCCCGCCAAAGCGAGAGCGTCCTTGTCGCAGCGGAGCGCCTCCGGGCGGTCCACTTTCAAGACGATGGGGCCAGCTGGCCCCGGGATCTTCACCACCATGTACGCATAGTGGCAAACCGCCATAAACTTGGTCAGCGCCGGCCGACCTAGTATGGCGTTGTAAAGGTCGAAGTCCGCCACCTCGAACTCGAGCATCTCGGTGCGGAAGTTGTCGAACCTCAAACGTCACCGGAGATCGACGCCCAGTAGGCGGACTCGGCCCGGCGCGATGTCAAGAACGGAGTGTTGGGCGAAGCTCCAGCTGCCGATCTGGGCGTCTTGGCGACCGGGCGACAGAGGTTGAGGAACTCCTCCGTCTATCGGCACCGCCCTAGATTTACATTCCGGACCGTGGGCGCAACCACGATCGGGAGATGTCGAGGCGGCAGATCTTGGTGGGTGATCGGCTTTGACCGAACGCGATCGGTTGCTCCGACCACGCCAATTGCCTTGTTGACCCAAAGCCGCACGCGCGGCGCACTTCCCTCATCGCGCGCTTAAAGCTAGCGTGGGGCGGATAGGTGGCGAACCGCCGTGGATGGCGGCAACCGGCGCTCACTTCTTTGAAAATCAAGCGAAGCCGCCTCCTTGCCCTTGCCATCGCCGGACGCTGCTGCTGCTTTCGCTCGTGGACTCGCTTGTCCACCATCTTCGCGACGACATGGCAATCTGCCGAGTCGTGGGAGTTGTTGCGGTGAATGGGACGATGGGCCTTCCGTCCCACTCACGGGCGACGGTCTCGCCCTCGTCGCGGCCATGGGCCCGTCGCGCCACGGTGATCACCATGGCGTCGCCCGGCCGCCCTACGGGGCCATACCCGCCGGCGCGCGACCTCCTCCTCTTTTACATCGCCGCGCCCATTGTGCGGTTGGCGCGTCGTCGTCGTCGTCGTCGTCGTCGTCGCTTTCGGCGCCATGACTGTCCGGTCTCGGCCGCTTTGCGCTTCTTCTTGTCCTTGCCGCGGGGTTCTTGAGGTCCGGCCTCGCCACATTGTCCCCCCATACATACAATGGGCGGTGATCGAGCCTCCGCTGAAGAGCGCGCTTGTGCGCCAAGGTGAAGAGCTCCTCCGTCGTTTTGATCTTGCGGGGGCCATCTTCTCCTTGACCTTGGGGTCTCGGCGCCTCTCTGAATGCCGTGACCACGGCGTCGATGGAATTTCAGAGATGGTGTTGCGGACTGGTGAAGCGCCGAATATAGTCGCCAGCGGCGACTCTCGCTTTTCTGCTCCCACGTTGTGGAGGTCGTCTTCTACCGGGCTGCTCGAAGGTGTCACGGAAGTTGGTGATGAAGAGCTCAAGAGCTCCTTCCACGACCCCATGGACTCGGGGCGGGTTCATGAGCCACGAGCGGGCTCACGGTGAGGACCGCGGAAGTAGTTCGCGAGAACCTTCCCGACCCTTCTGTCATTGCATCACCATCGTGTAGATCTGCAAAAACTTCGTCGGGGTTGGTGGAGCCGTCATACTTTTGATGGGGCGGACGAAACCGTTCCGCCATCGGACGCGGCGACTCCTTAGAAAAAGCGCGGCACCCGGCGTCGGAGCCTCCTGCTCTGGGCGCGGTCCTCGCCCGCCGCCCGTCGCTGACGGCGCCAAGAAGCGCCACCCTCATCGGCCGGGCAGCTCTGCGGGAGCCCTCTTGCTTGCCCTGCGCGAGCTTGTCACGCAGAGTCTTCTCCATCACGACAAGTGGCGGTCCTCCGTGAGACCGGAGATCACGGCCACTGCATACCGCCCGGCCGAGCCCCGTAGGGTCGCCCGCTCTTGTCGTCTTGGCCCGTCCCCCTCACCAGAGATCTGCGAGAGGTGCGAGGGCAACAAAGAACGGAGGAAGCGGAAACACCGGTTCCCACGCCGAAACTTGCACCACCGGCCATGGCATGGCGACGAAGGGGCTGTTGCCAACCACGGCGCCCGCGGAGTCCAGAGTCACCGAACGGTGGGTTCTCCAACAAGGCCACAGCCGCATGGAGGTTCTGTCTTGGAGTGCACTCCTCCAGGCGAGACGCCGCTTAACTTGGCCGGGCGGTGCTTCCGCCAGGTTCCGACCCTAGGCGGCGGCTACCGCCGGGTGATCCACCGCCATCGCTTCGGCCGACTCGTGGCAGCGGCTCTAGCGGCCGCTTCTGCTCCATCGCGGATCGCTCTCGCCATCGCCGCTGAAGAAGGGTCGAAGAGCTTGAACCGATGCTAAGCGCACCCTACAGCGCGCCCATCGACGGCGTGTTCTCCGCTCAACCATGCGGATCACACCCCGTCGATTTTTAGTCTGCCGACCAACTCGATCAAGCTTCGGTTCGATTTGGCGTCGGGCACAACAAGGAGCGACTTCGCAGATTTACCTGTTCGGACCCCTCGCGGGTAATAGTCCTACTCTGCTGAGCCTTAGCTCTTTTCGATTGTGGTTGAATGGGAATGTGTTTCTGGTGCTTGTGAACTGCGTGTGTTGGAACCTCTCTTTTGCTCGTCCTCCTCCCCTTTTATACAAGCCTCGAACCGACGGAGAGAACCGGGAGGGTAGGCTGATACTCTGATGTTCGGACAAGATAGGTGAGACACACGGAGAGAGGAAAACGCAGCTCGCACAGTGCCCAGCGGCGCCGCCCTCGCGTGCCATGGCGACCTCGACCCGCCAGACACACCCGTGAGGCTGGCGGGGGGGCCCACTGCTCCTCCCGCGGACGATCATCTTAAGCAAACCTTCTCTCTGCCGGTCAATTCTTCTGCATACGGTGGCGGTACCTTTCGGACCTCTGAGGTCATCAGAAGCGGTAATCATTTCTTGTTTGTCTATCCGCGCGTGATGTCGCATTAAATGCGCCGTCCTTCGCGGCGAGGGGAGCCTTCGTCCTAAAGACTCATTCGCAACGTTCCGCCACGCTGGCCCCACTCGACGCGTGGGACCCTCGCTGGTCTTGAGAGGACTCGCCACGCGCCCGCTCGCTGGCGCGGGGCTCTCGCTGGTCTTGAGAGGGGCTCGCCCACGCCACTGGGCTGATCGCCCGCCGACGCGTGGGACCCTCTTGGCCTCTGAGGGGCTCGCCCACGCCACTGGGGCCTTGCTCGCCCTTTGTGACGCGTGGGGCCCGCCTTGTGCGCTGAGGGGCTCGCCTACGCGCTGAGGCCTTGCTCGCCCGCTTGACGCGTGGGGCCGCCTTGTCTTCTCAGGACTCTTTGTACCCCGGTATTTATTACACCGACAAACCTTTTATTGGTTGTTTCAAGATTCTTTAAGCCAAAATTAGTAAGTCAAAAAAATTAGTTTCTAAACATGCTCAACCGCAAGGAATGTCTATCATTTGTCCTTTGTCATTCACATACCTACAGAGTATAAACAAGTAATAAATGGAGTAAGTGTCATGGTTAACATACATTAAAATATTACAAATAATGGTAATATAAATATAACAAGTAACCTTAAAATCACAGCCATTCGCTCCTTGATGGATGCATCTCTGGACTCATCAACAAGCATAGTGAAATTTATGTTCCCTATGTCACTGATTATGGCATTGGTAGTCTCCTCCACACATGCTTGACACATTTGCTTTTGTATGCTTGGAGAAGTCTTTAAATTGTTCCCTGCAGAATTTTCAATCAATTTTGATATATATCTTGTCATCATTTGCCTTATACCATTTCAAGAGCTCTAGAAAGTTTCCTCTATTTTTTGAGTTATGAGACTCGTCATGTCCACAAAAAGCAAGACCCTATAATAGAAGAAACTTTGCTATGCGTACCATAATAGTTACACGGGCTCTATATTCTTCTTCTGTCTTCTTACTTGCTCTAGCCATCACATGGTCAACATTTTGTCTCTGAATTTTAAAATCCTCACAATGTCTTCTTGCATTATTGTGAGCACTATTGACTTTGCCAACATGTTCATCAAAACATTTGATTTCATTCTTCCAATTAGTAAACCCTTTGTTTGTGAAGGCATCAACACCAAAGTTCTCAGCCCTCGGTTGCTTAAAGAGAAAATAAGGAAAACAAAAGGCCGCATCTTTAGCAACACTGTATTCCAACCAATCATGCTTATCGAACCATGATTTTTGAAATTTTCTCTTTTGACTTCCTTGTTGTCTCTTTGGGAAATCATGTCCAAATAGTTGACATGGTCCCAATTGCAGGTACTCCCTTCTAGCTGCATCTTTAACATTCACATCTAACTCCTCAACCGGTGTTCGTAACCCAAGATCAGCAACAACATCATCTAGATCGAGTTCCATACCAAGATCATCCATTGTGCCTGTTTCAACCGGTTCTACAGGTGATTGATTGGACTGAGCTGTGTAATAAGATGTCAATGTGAAACATCTAGGCCCCTAAATATTATTTTGATGATTAATGACTCTAATAATTGGGACTAATACTTGTATTGAGCCTATTCATAAAATAGGTCCCAATGATGGTGTGTGTCACCCGCTCGGTTAAAGGATAATTACAAGGCAAAGGTAAAATTATTGAAGAAGGAGGACATCTTTTCTAGTTATTTGCAAGTCTTGGAGTTGGATGTGAGACTAGATTGTTAGAAATTATTTTATAGTTTTTCACCGTACTATAAAGAGGGGTTATGGCTAGTAGGTTGATCTCGTTCGGTGCCAAAATGATCAATTCTTGCACATATATTCACTTTGGCCATATTAAAATATATTGCATGGTTTTATAATGGTCTAGATTATTTATGTTTGGCTAAATCATCTTCCTATCCTTGGCCAAACAAGTTTCCAAAAAGTTACATGCGGACGGTCAGCTAAATGCGTGGACGATCTGACAGAGAGTTTCTTGAGTTTGTCCTCACTTTATTGCTGAATGTCCTCAATACACATGCTGACCGTCAGCATGTGTATCGCGGACGATTTAGCTGAAGAAAGTAAATTTTGATCGTGGATTACTCCCAGTGCGGATCGTCAGTACTCTATGGGCGGACTGTCAGTGTATAATAGGCTGACCGTCCACATGTCTTGTAACGGCTAGTTTCTGGCATTAAAATTCTTTCGTGAATAGTCGTTGCCCTCTAGATCACTTTGTCCGCGAAAAAACTTGCTGACCGTCCGCATATGAATTTCCAGAAATGGAAGGCCCCCAACGGCTAAAATCTTGGGTGAGGCTATAAATACCCCTTGTTGCCAGGCTTGCTCTCTCGCTTGGCACTCCATCTAAACACGCTTAAGCAAATTGCAAGCCTTCCTTTGTTTAGTGATTCCATTCCAATCATTTGAGATAAAAAATTTCATTGAGTTGCATCCATTGATTTTTTTGGCATCAAATTGAGATCAAGTGATCGTCATCAACTTATTACTCTTGGTGGTTGCCGCCACCTAGACGGTGTGGTGGAGTTGGCCAGTGATCTCTCCATTAAGAAGCTTGTCGGAGAGGCCCGGTATTGGTGTGAAGGTTGGAGCTCACCTACCCGGAGCGGGAGGAAGGCTCATTTGTGGTTGGAGCCGGCTTGATTCGTTCAAGCTATCTCAACGTGGAGTAGGGGAGACCTGCAAGTCTCCGAGACCACGGGAAAACATCGCTTGTCTACTTGTGTGGTTTATCTCTTGATTTCTTTACCTTGTGCATTTACATTCCTATATTTGCTCTAACTTGTGTTTCAATTGTTTATCTCCATAGATGAGTAATCTAGTCTAATTTAATTTATTGGTTCACTTGTGAGACTTAGTCTTTGTACTATTAATTTGTGCAAAATTGCCCTTTTGCTACTATTTATGCTTAATCAACTCGAACTTACAAAGAAAATTTAAAAACCTCCTATTCACCCCCCTCTAGTCGGTTATCCTAGATCCTACACAATGTTCTCTTCATTCTCTTTCTCTATTCCTAAATTGATGCAATTGAACTATAAATTAATAAATGAGTATATGACATATTCATATTAAATAAACTATACAAAAAATTCAACTTACCTCAAGAAATTAAATTAACAATAAATTAACCAAATATAAGTTTTAGGAGTTTAGGGCTTACTGAGTTTAGGGCATGATTTCTTGCAATCAAGGAGACGAGGCGAATTAGCGGCAGCCGAAGCAGCAAGTAGTAGGCGCGAGGCGTCTTGGCGCAAGCAAGACCTCCTTACGATATTTTTCGTCATCCACTTGTCCTATCTTTTTGTTATCAAGAGAATCAACGAGACGAGGAGGCGGAGATTAGCGAGCAGTACTGCACTAGCAAGGCATGCGGTGATGATACAACACGCTCACAAAGACACGAAGAAAATTGATCAGGGCACCAGACAAAAAAGAATCTCCAACGCGTACATGCGTACAGCCTAATGGGCTTGTGCAGTTGTGCCTTAGCTAAGCACATGGGCTAATGGGCTGATGGGCTGGACTGTCATTGGCTACATATTGAAGGGTATTTGTACTACAAATCCTTAGGCTGTCTCTAACAGCCTTCTCTAAAGCACCCTCTACTCTAAAATAGGGGATGGATTCTTCCCTTATGTGCTTCGACAGCATTCCCTATCCCGTTCCCGAAAATAGAGTTTTTCTCTCCATTCCCTTATATATAGGGGTTCTCTTTCCTCTCCCTATACAATTCTCCATATAGGGAACGCTGTTGTAGATAGAAGAAATATAGGGAGAGTTTTTTTTAAGGGAACCTGTATCCTGTTGGAGATAGGCTTAGCCCCGGGCTACAGCCCACCTAGCCACTGGCCTGGGTCCGCCCCTGCTCCTTTCTCTATTGGCAACTACCAACTTTCACTTTTAGTCCTCTTCGTTGATGATAAAACCACTTCTCAACAATAACGTCTAACAAATCAAAACTCTTGAAGTTTGATTGTGGCGCAAAGAGACAGCTAAAATGTGTTAAAAGCATCAAGTTAATGTTTCCCAAGCATTTCAACAAACCCCTATCCTACTAGATATCCATAAGAGTATCTCTAATGGTGTAGATAGTTGCTAACTATAAACAAGTGACATGTCATCTATAGATAGCATATAGCCAGGCTCTCCAATGTATTAGCTTAACATTGTCTATAAGATTAAATATGAGTCCACATACAATAGATAATAAGTATTCCATTGAAATCAACTATAGAGTAGCTGTAAGTTAGTAGCTAGCACACCATCATTCTCACCTCTACATAAAAAAAGCTAAGTTGTAATTTTTATACCTAGTTGACATGACATCATCACAGTAGATGATTCAAGACTGAAACGAGGCATTCCGAGTGCTCTGCCTAGTCGGCCCAACGAGGCAAACGAGTTCGCGCGCGTCTGTGATAGGTGTCGCCGTGTCCGAAACCGGGACACGGGAACACGTTCGTCGCGAATTGGGTCGGGAAACTGCAAATCCAGCCCAAACTTGCAGAGCCCACAACCACACCACGCCACCCTACTCCCGCACCCTCTTCCACTTCCACCGCCCAAGTGCGCGTTTCGTCTCCAATAAGCTTCCCTCCCTCTGCTCTCCTCCCCTCTCCCGCCTCCCGCCCGCAAAAATTCCCCCTCTTTCGCGCCCAGGCCCCTCCCCCTTCACCGGCATGGCCTCGCCGTCGCCGCCGCCGGCGAAGCGCGCCAAGCTCCCGTCGCCCGCGAAGCCACCGGTTGCGCCGCCTCCGGGGGAGGACGAGGAGAACCAGGACCCCCGCGCGCTCCTCCGCCGCCGATGGGAGCTCGCCTCCGTCCTCCACTTTCTCCGGGTGAGCCCCGCTTCGCCTAGGGTTTCCTTCTTCTTCTTTAAGTTCTCCCTCGGGGCTCCCCTTGCTTGCCTGGACCAATAACCGATTCGGTCCTGGAGCGGTTGGATTCATGGGGGCTTTCGGTCCGGGCATCACAGGTGTTCGAGGAGGTGATCGAGGGTGACCTGGGGCTTTCCGCGGAGGAGATCGAGACGGCGCTCATCTTGAACAACCACGACCTCGCGCGCATCCACATTGCCCTTTTGAAGGTAGTTTGTTTTCCCGTGCATCGTGGGCTACTGTAACGTGAAATCTGGTGTATGTTTGTATGGTTCGGAGACATGATTTGTTAGAGCCACTAGTGTCATGAAGTTCTTAGATTTGCAATTTTCTTCGAAACCAGATGATGCACAGCGGTAGAGGCGAGGTCTAGGGGAAGGTTTGAGCTAACTACGTTGCATGGGGTGGGGGCAGGCTGCGGTTGTGCCGATGCAATTTGCTATTGTTGTTGCATATCTCAATTGTTTTTTTTGTTCTTTTCGCATATTACGTTTGTTTTCAGTCACTGCAAGTCAAGCAAACACAACGTGCTGGTGTTGTCTGCATTTCTAAGCAGCAGGTGTGTGGGGATGTGTGGGGGCATATTTCCTGATTTGTGTATGACAGTATTTAGTAATCACGTGTTCGCATCAGTTGCTCCATGTTGGATTGCCACGGAATTTACAGAATATAAAATATAAATGCATCATACTTAAAAACATTTTTTTAGTAGAACTCTTCTTGCTTCTGATCATTGTTGCTCTAGGCTTCCACCCTGGGCCTCCCCACCTTGGGCCCCAAGGGGATGGATTTTTTCGCACCTACGTGCTGCCTGGTTTTAGACGCCAGTCATCCACTTGACTAGTGCCTAGCACCTAGGAAAATAATGCTTCTGATGCAACAAGCACTGACTTGTCTATGTTATGCTGTGCCCTTTTTGTCTTGCTAACCTACCGTCAAATGTATCAGGGAATACCACCAGTCAACAAAAATCTTAAGGTTGATGATGGATGGATAATAGCAACTGCCAAGAAACTATCAGAGTGGTGGTCATGGGTATTTTGCTAGTTTGCCTGGTTGGCCTTTTCACAAATTTAAATAAAATAAGGTAACTCCTGACTTCAATATTGTTTTGGTTTCAGGTTGCTGAAGGCGCAAATCCTTTCAAAACTAATCCAGGGTATGCATGGATCCTACGTAAGGTTTCTGTCTGTGTATTAGTCTTTTCTTGCTTTATCAATGCAACCTATTTGTGTGTCCAGGAAGGAGGTTGAGATTTATAAGCAGCAAGATCCAATCAAACGTTTGCTTATACTTAAAGCGCTCTGTGAAGTTCGTTCGGAGGTACTTTCTCTGTGACAAAATATTTCACTTAAGTCGTCTAAGCTAGCGGAACATATTTCTCAACTAAATATGAAGTTCTCACAGCTATTTACCACAAATTAGCTTGATAAAAGTTTTTTATCCTGCAGCAAAACGATGCAGTATGGTACATTAATGATGAAATGAAGAAAGGACTTGATATTTCTAACTTTCGAAAAGAGAAGTTTGGGAGTGGTAGGAATGGGACTACATATTGGTATGCAATTTCTTCTTATTTTCATAGCTTTTTCTTTATTCTATCATCTCCATTCATTGATTCACTGCTATTAATTATTTAAGTTGTTTCAGCATTTTTAATGCAATGTCTAGGGCCTTAATCTATCATCTGAAGTGGATGAAATTGCCATCACCTATATAAACTGTTTCCCTGGTGTTTCCTGTGCATTTTTAACATAGTTGATCAAATTGAGATTGTTAGCTGTGAGGAAAATGATTGGTTGTAAATGAAAAATTATTTAGGCGACAGCTTTAGAAATCTATTCTAATCCTTGGACACATGCTTCACAGTTATGCTTCATATTATTTGCAAGTTGCTTATATTGCATTTTTTTCATTCTGTTGTTCCAGAAAAAAAAAAACGCTGAGGAGCTTTTCAATAGATTTTATTTTCTGACACCGTCATTTCAAACTTTCTTCCTTGTTAGGTATGATGGTGACTCGACTATTGGCCATAGATTATACAGAGAAGATTTAACAGTTGATTTTAAGCAGAACTGGAAGGGAAAGCATGGCCGTTTGACAAAACCAGTCATTAATATTCACTGGGAAACAGTTGCGACTAACCTTGAAGAGTTTCTTGAGATATCAGTAGGGGTTCATGCTGATACATTTTTCCTTGTGAATTTTGATATTTGCTATGCATAATTGACTTGTGAACTTTTATGTTGACAGGACAAATTATGCAGTAAGGGTCAGCCAGAATCTTTCATTGGGGAAGACCTTAAGACAAAAATTGTACCAGCTGTGGAGAAGCTTCAAAAGGTAACTTCTACCTGGCATGCTTTCTACTTTTTTTTATCTATATTTCCACGATCAACTCCTGAGGTTATAAAAACATGAAGAAGACACTTGTATCTTATTTAAATATCTGCATTTTATGCTAAGCAGCAAGATTTGAACCCAGCTCTTTATTGCCGTGCTGATCCAGCGGTTTTTTTTTTGTTTGCCTTGCAGAAGAGAGAAAGGGATCTAAAACGCCAGCAGAAGAAGGATGAACTTTTAGCTTATGCTGGTGGTTTCCAAACCCGTTCATTGCGTGAACGTAGACCTGTCTGCTACAATTACAGTAAGAAATTTTGAACATCCTTATTTAAACACACACAAAAATGAAGCCTTGTTACGCTTATTATAATATGCCAATAAGCTTTGAGATGCATGACCTGGAGCTTGGGGGTTACATTGATTCTCATGTTTTATCCTTCATTTATTATGCCATTTTTTTTTCATTTTTCTATATAATTTTATGAATCCATCAATATGTTTTTACCAATTCTAGTGATTGTAAAGGCAAGTTTAGTGGGACAATATTTTTTTATGACTCCCACTAAAACAGCAATACTGCAATACAACATTTGCAATATGCGCTGTAGGCTGCTTCCAATATTTGACACTTTTTGACTTGACAGTATTTATATTTTATGAGCATCTGCCATGTCTTAACATTGATGTCTTTGATTTGCTTTGTGCGCAGCTGATTATGACCATTCTATAAAGGATGCAATAAAAGCTATAATGTAAGTTCAAACCATTGCACCACTGCAGTTTGCCACTTTTCCCATGTTTTCATAAAGAACTAGCATTTAGCATCTTTGAGGCAATATAAGGCTTCTGCAAATTTTTAATGTGATGCATACACCTGTTCATTCTTCCTTTTAAATTTGTAGTGTGTGGGTCTTCGGAAGTGGGAATAGATTAGTTACTATAAGTTACAGATTGTTTTCTTAGGTTACAATTAAGACAAGTATAAAGGGATACGATGTATTCATTATCAAAAAAGAGAGGAACAAATATATTAGTCTCAAGACCATCTATTGCCTGTCCCTGTAGTGTGGTCACCAGCCACGGCTTGATCGCACTCCTTGGGTCCATGGCCATCTAATCCTAGTTTGTTACACCTTGATTGGTATGCTACATTGTAAACAGAGTTCTTTGGTCGAGGGATTTGACTGTGCCTGTTCTTCCTGGGAGTTACATCAACAATATCTTGATAGTCTACTGAATGTTAGAATTTGTTCCTTCCTTTCTTAAACAATCTCAACTGAATGTTATAGTTTGTTCCTTCCTTTCTTAAACAATCTCAAAAGTGTTCTTCTTGAAAATATTTCATGTACTTGGACGCAGGAATGGAAAGGAATCTGATTCACATAAGGAGGCAGGCAAAAAAGAGAAACATGTTTCACATCAGGAAGACAAAGGAACTACTGGAGGATGTGACATCAGTCCGGATCATAATGAGGATGGAGGGCAAGAGGATGTCAAGTTCCTAGATGACCTGAGCTCTGAGGATGATGAAGACAGAGATTATAATGACAAGGATGATGGCTCCTCAAGCAGCGATGAAGAGCCTGACACTTGTGATCCCCCCAAGGGCGAGTTGGAAGAGGATGGCGCTGTTGTAACGCGTAAGAGGACTCGTCTTGCCACCCGTGGGTTTGATGACAAGCCTCGACAGGGTCTTCGTCGGAGTCAGAGAAATATGAAAAATTGTGAAGGCATTATGCACATGGGACAGCTCACTCCTCAAGCAATGACAAAGAAAACATTGAGACAAAGACCGACACCTGTCTCCAAGCAGTTGGAGTCATCAGGCTCGGAAGCGCTATCAGGTTCGGAAGATCTTGCATTGACAGCTGCAGACTCTGAAGAGGAATCTGATTCAACTTAGATGAGCATCGGTGCTCCCAGCGTTTTGCGTTCTGGAAGCCGGTGGATTCAGTAGGTTTCCACTTGTACTGGCTAGATGAAATCAGACAGCACCAGCATTTCCCCCCATGGCCGAGTTAATTTCAAAGTCATGAAAAACACCTATGCCCACTTCTTGGTGGTTGTATATATATATAAGCGATCTACTTTTATCAATATCTTAACTTTATTGGTCATGCCATTTGTATTTTTGCAGTCTGCCGTAAAATACATTACTCATTTGTTTTGCAACGGAAAACGGTGGCCAGATATTGCGCCTGTCCTCATTATCTGGTGCTCTCTTGTATATGAAGTAATACTGGACCGTCAAAATCATCCAAATACCTGGATGAACGATCTCGATTGCCTGATTTGACTCGTGGCGGTCTGCAAGACTGCAAGGATGATGCTCCCTCGGCTGTTCTTCCTCCTTCCGGCGATGGCTCGGAATGGCCTGGCATGCTACTACCGAGGTGGCGCCACCTCCGTCTGCACGGCCCACAGACTTGTCACTGGTCTCGTTTCATCTCCCTGAGATGCATGGGCTTCTCCCTGTCGGTCCCCGGAGCGGCCTTCTTTTGGGTGTTTTTTCGGATAAATCTTTTTGTTCATTGCTACACTATTAGTATACATACATCTAAACCTATAATTTAAAGTTTAAACATTTAGTGTTAAAATGATCCGATGGTTCCAACGACTCGTTTTTATGTATCCGCCCGCCGGTGGACGCCATTGCTCTCGCTCTCGAGCTCGACTCTTGTCTCCGGCCTCCTCCCGCTTCTGTTTGCTTCACAACGAGCGCGCTTTTTATATATAGAATTGAGACATGACCAGAGCTTGATTTGGATTATTGGAAAATCTCACTCTTTTTAATTTTTCCTGCATGCACGCAGGTATTAGCTAGACAGAGCTAACGGCATATATACTGCATTGTGATCTTGGATAGCCTTGCTTGAATTACTGCATGACAATAGTGTGATCAGGCCATGAGATTTTTAACTGGACGCGATTATGCCAATGCAATCTTGGTTGCTATGATTCTTACCTGCCATCTTTGCAACTGTCATTGCCTACAAATTTCAAGGTGACGCAGCTTATGGTTTATGCTGGGTTTTTGCCCGTTACTGGGCCTGGCCCATTTGGCCCATTTGGGGCGGGTTTCATTTCGGGTTGTTCTTGGACGGGTGAAAACGGGTAGAAGTGATTAACGGGTTGGGTTGTGTTGGGTTTACATCTAAATCGGGTTGGTTTGAAGTGAGGAAGGGTTGAAATGTTTCGGGTTCAACCCACGGGTTCACCCCAATCCCCCGAGGCCCCGAGCCCCCGACTGGACCACGAGAGTTAGGGTTCCCACCACGAGCGGCGATGGCGCCGGCGGTGGCCACCCATGCGCGGTGACGGCGGCCACCCACGCGTGGCGACGCCGGCTCCCAACGCGCAGCGACGCCGGAGCCTCCCCACGCACTGCGCTGAGACGGCGGCGATGGAGCTCCCCACGCACGGCGCTAAGACGGTGGCGACGACGGCTTCCCACACGGCGACGACGGCGGTGGTGCGTGTCGCATTTACTCCGCTTTCCCCTCTCCCATCCCCTATGAACTTGTAAATAAGTTCTTTGTAGAATCCATCACTGGATGTGAACTTTTTTATGTCATATTATGATACCTGCCTCAGTTAAATACATAAATATGCATTTCTTTTTCCTGATTAGCGTCTATCCTTCGTTATGACCCTATTAATACTCAGATGTTTTGAAGGATTTCAACACACATATGTACATCAAGTTTAGCTTCCAGAAAATACTGTGCTCATTTTTTTTATTATAGATAAGACTTGTGCTTCATCCCAAATAAGTGAGGATTGCTGTTTTTTCCCTTTATTGTTGCAACTATTGAGGATTAGCGTTTTTGTGAGCAACAATTTGATGTTGAAACATGGCAGTCCATGAATTCTGTTAGTATTATTTGTCGATTTATTCCATATTAGCTGTTAGTATTAAAGAAAGTACAGATCAGATGCCACATATATATACACTGAAGTGTACATGCATGTTTAGTTTGCAGGATATTTTCTTTAAAAATGACTCGGCATATATAGTCATGGAGTAAATCTCACAATGCACGTGTTCTGTTTTTGTTCTGTTATATGTTAGCTCAGGATAATTTGTTCTGTTTTTAGGTTATACGGTGTTCTTTAGTAAGATAAGCTTAGGAAGAGCATACACATTGCTGTAATCATGTCCTCAAACATGTTGGAGACTTCGGTTACTGGAGATTCCACTGAGGAGCTTTCACTAGTAACACCACATAACCGTAAGAGATCAAAAGCTTGGGAGTACTTTGAAGAGAATTTGGTTGTAGAGGATGGGGTCCAAAAGGTTGTATGTAAGTACTGTCATTTAAGGTTAATATGCAACACTGGGTCTGGAACAAACATTCTAAAAACTCATATAGCCTACTCCTGCCCATCAATCGGAGATGCCGATAAAAAGAGGTTTAAGGCAACAATGAAAAAGCAGCCACCCCAAGGCACCTTTGTGTTCGATCCTGAGATAGCCCGTGAGCTACAAGCTAAGTTTTGCATTAATGTAGAAATCTCTTTTCAGAAATTTGAGGATCCATACTTCAAGGACCGGATAGCATCAATGCAGCCAACTTTTAAAGTTTTAGGCCGATAAACCATTAGAAGTGACTGCTTTAAGTTGTACAAAAAAATGAAGAATGAATTGTGTTTAGAATTGCAAAGCCTTGAGTCTCATATTTGTCTTACCTCTGACCTTTGGACATCTGTTCAAAACTTGGGTTACATGTGTGTGACCGCTCACTTTGTTGATGCCAACTTCAACCTTCAAAAGAAAATTATTTCATTCAAAGATGTCAGGTATCCACATATAGGAACAGCCATTGAAGAGGCAGTCACAAAGTGTCTTGTAGACTGGGGAATAAAGGGCAAACTCTTCATTTTAACCCTTGACAATGCTAGCAATAACAATTATGCATGTAAATTGTTGAAAGAAGACCAAGAGCACGACCTATTGTTTGGTGGTGAACACTTTCAAGTTAAGTGTTATGCACATGTGCTAAATCTTATAGTTCAAGAAGGAATGAGTCAAATTCATGTGGTGGTTGAAAAAATACGCCACTTAATTAGGCACATTGATTCTTCGCCCTTAAGAATTCAGGCCTTCAATGGGATTGTGGCTAGATTTGGGCTTCCTACAAAGTCCGGTCTTATTTTGGATGTGCCCAACCGTTGGAACTCCATGTTCCAAATGATTGGACAAGCTCTACAATACAAAGGTGCGCTCAACAGATATGCATTGGAGAAATTGGAGCCTTGTCCAGATGAGGAAGAGTGGGTAAATGCTGAGGCGATTTCAGTCTTTCTGAAAGCATTTGAAGAAGCGATAAGAGCGGTGTCAGCTGATAGGAAACCGACTTCACATCTTTTTATGCATATTGTGCTATGCATTAGTCATGCATTCAGTGACTAGAATTGGCAGATCAACGACTCATTAAAGGAGTTGGCTAGTGCTATGCACAAAAAGTTTTTGAAGTATTGGGACAATAATTACAACATGGCTCTTGTAATTGCCACTATACTAGATCCATCAAAAAAATTGGATTACCTAGATTTCTTCTATGAGAAAATCTGTCCAAATTTGGATGAAGTTGACAACAAAGTGGATTTAGCCAAGGACTGGATGAAGAGATATTTCCAAGAATACGAGCATCTTGTGAAGAGAAGCACAGGGCACTCGGTGCCATGTACTACTGATGCTAGGTAGATTGGTTCTCCTGTTCTTGAAAAAATACAACTCGAAGAAGAGTTTGCTCGGTACAGATCAAATAGGAGAGGAAGGCGTGAGCCTAAGTCCGAGCTAGACATTTATTTAGAGGATGAGTTTGAGAGAAGCAAGGACTTTGATATCTTGTTGTGGTGGAAGCAGCATGCTGAAAAGTATCCCATATTATCAAGAATGGCCAGAGATTTCCTTGCAATCCCGCTCTCTACGGTGTCATCCGAGTCGGCCTTTAGTTGCGGCGGAAGAATTCTTGGGGATAGTCGAAGCTCGTTATCATCTGAAATGGTTGAAGCATTGGTTTGTGGAAAGGATTGGTTGACCAAGATTCCTAATGAAGCCCATGAATAAAGAGAAAGACCACTGGGTAAATTCTCTATTTCTATCTATTGAAATGGTATACATGTAGGTTTTAACTCAATTTATGCATGTAGGTTTCATATAGTATTGTAGTATTGTCAATTTATGCATGTAGGTTCCTCACTTGTATCCTTTTCTGATTTGAAATGAGAAAAGGCCTTTTCATCCACTGCTGTGTTGTTCTGTAGCTTCTTTGCTGTTGATTTGAATTACCTTTACGTTTTGACATTACTACAATACTTGGCACAAAATTGCCTGCTTATGCTTTTACCTATTATGTGCCTGTGTTCCTATACATGTAGTGAAATTGCTAGTTGTCCCTTCAATATATGTCTGAGTGTGCTTATTTTTTTTTTCTATTCACTCATTGGCTGGCACTTTTTTACTTCTAATGGCATTATGTTATTTTCTGCATTTTTTGTTGTTAGGTCCTATATGAAGCTGTCAGCAAATGCTCTGGATGTGCAGCAGAATTCAGTTCTTTCAACCGCAGAGTAAGAATGTTTTTCTATCAATTTGTTGATAATGCAGATTGGGAGTCCACCTTTTAATGTTATTTGTATGTATTTTCAGCATCACTGTCGAAACTGTGGGCCATTTAGCCTTGTTAGACATGGGGCAAGGATACTCTGGGGATATGTAGATACTAACTGGATACATCTGCAACTGTCTGTAGTTCTAGTATTATTCCATGTTATATGTTTTGCATTTATGACACTGGTACAAATGGCAGTAACAGATTGAAGCTTAATCTTGTTTGTGTTCCATCTCCTTCTCTGTTCTTTCCCTCTTTTTTTGTATATGACATGTTGGTGCCTATTTCTTTAGTATATTAATTGATTGATAGTGCTCTCCCTACTCTTTCCTATAAATAAAAAGAGGAGACAAATGGAGGACAACACTTGCTACCTCTGAAACCCTTCATATTTTATTTCAAATGTTCAGCGCTGAGCGCTTATATGCATCTGAACATGACATTTGATCCAAATTGACCTTTCCTTTCTCTTTTCTGCAGGTGCAAGTTCCAACATCTAGTTCAGAGACAATAGAATGTGGTGTATGCCAACACCCTTTCCTTGTCAGTGCTCGTTGAACACAGCATCATGCGGGGCAATCCTGTCTATCTACAAGACTACAAGGGAAAGTTTGTTTCCATGGAGACTGCTGCTTCAGTCATTCGCTGCCTACGTAGAGCCCCTTGCTCTTTGTATATGGATTGCAGAGCTAATTTAGTACAGTTACATCCAGAACTAAGGATTATATGAATAAGAAAATGTTGTGTGTTTTTCTTACCGTTGCAGAAGTTTGGTCAGTTGTTGTTTGAACATCTCATTTTGTTTTTGTTATATGCAGATCTACGTAGATTCCAGTTTCATTTGATGTGCTCACGTGGAAGCAATGTATTACGTATAGTCTGATTTGCTGCAGCCGTTGGCCTAGTGGGGGAATGGGGTAAAATGGGTTGGCCTAGTGGGGTGAAACGGGTTCACCCCAATCCAAGGGCACGTGGGTTGGGCTGGGTTGGTTAGAAAAAAATCTAATTCTGGAATGGGTTGGGGTGGGCAGTCCCTGTGTGTTCGATCGGTTGGGGTGGGTGTGGGGTGGGTTTGAACCCATTCCCACTCCTAATCGGATTCTTCCAAACCCTAGCTGGCAGCGGCGGCGGCCGTTGGAGCTCTTGATGAGCGCGGGGGTGCATGCACATGCGCGTGTGGCCGTCGTTCTCGAGGTTGGTTGCGCCGACGTCGCCTATATGGGAAGTCCCACTCCTCTCTCTCGGGTTGATTGGTTTTTGGCTGAGTTTTCCCTTTTCCCATCTCACACTCGGTGTACCTGTGGTCGCCACTGTTCGCCGGAGATTCGGCGTCCTCGCCGCCGGCGCGTGCTGTGGTTGTGCTCCCTCCCTCGTCTCTGGTACCCGTAGGCCACGGGGTGGTCACCGTGTTGCTGCGCTGCTTCTTCGTGCTCCTCGGGCCCTTCTCCTCGGCTTGGACGTGGTGGTGGGTGACGACATTGTATCTCCAATCCTTTTCGTCAGTTGTGCTACGTAGCACGGCGATCTGATTTCTGGGTCAGTGCCTTCCTGAATAGAGGCCGATTAGGCCTCTAGGGACCTATTCTTTGAATAGAGGCCGATCTTAATCAGAGTAATTGCACTGTAATTTTGTGGGCTTAATATACTGCTCGATGATGATTGCGTAAATTGAGTATATATATTAATTTGTTTAGGTTGTTGTGTAGTTTGTTCATCGCTGCTTGTAGCTCGTTTATATGAGAATTCATTGTTTATATATATGCTACTGCCACTGCATTCAGTTTGTTGGTCAACTAGCTGTCAGATTCACATCTAATTGAAGAATTGATTTTGCTTTATGCTTTGTCTTTTGCTGGTTGATTGTTGATCAGTACTATATTGTGTTCAATGGTGTTTTGCCACTAACTTGGGCTGTTTTGCACTACAGAAACGAGAATATTGTGGGTGGCCTAAAAACTTTTGTCGGTGGCACAAACACCGGTGATACTGTTTTGAACTCTTTGTCGATGACCGTAATAGAAACCGCCGACATTAAAAACAATGTGGGCGGCCACAAATAAGCCGCCCACACTGGTCACTCCGCCTCGCCCGCCTACCAGCAAATTTAAAATTTGGAGCAGCTCAACTAAACTTTATCGACGACAAAGTTTATGCCGTCGACATAGACACCCACCTCACGGCATCTTAACGGCCTAACGAATCCACCTCAAGGCGGGCCCGCATGGCAGACAGAAGACGTCTCTGCCATGATGGGCCTACTTGAAGTTTCGGTAGAGGAGCCATGCATCATCATTATCATCGGCGTACGTTATGCCGCCCACAGAAACCACAAAGGGTCCGGGGGGGCCTTGGGGAGTCTGTGTGGGCGGTTAAATAGACGCTGCCCACAATACTTAGTCTGTATGGGCGGCATAGCATGAGGCTGCCCACATTACTCCATTTGTGTGGGCGGTAGGAATTTAGGCCGCCCACATAGATGTCCCAAGGCCCCCCGACCCTTTTCGGCCCTCCTGCGCATTAATCGACATTATCCTATGTGTCATATAAGGTTCTAAGGCATGCACAACACATTACAAGTTCTTCCACGGGGCTATATTGGCCTGCGTTGCATTTATGATCGTATACGCAACAGGTAATTATGATAGTTTATGTAGCTAGGTTGCCATTAATTGTTTCAGACGCTAACATATCATATATGCAGGTGTTCCAGGGAGTGGGGACCTCCGGCCAGCCGCAGGTCATCTTCACGCAGCCGCTGTGGGCCCCGACGACACAAGCCGGCACTTCCCCCTTTGTGCCACCGGACTCGTTTCTCGTGCTCCAGTTTGGCTTTGCACCGATGGCTTCTTCAGGGGTAAAGCTTTTCTCCAGTTTACACAACATTTTTAAATAAAGGTTAATTTCACTGGTGCCATTATTGAACAGCCCGGAACCACGGATGCCATTTTTCGATTGCCTCAAGCAGAGATGCCATTTTAACAGCTCATCCGTGCCAAACGTGCCATTATGGGGGGATACCGAGCCTGGGCTGATGAAATACGGGTCCAAATACAAAAATACGGTCTGACATGGTGGGACCCACCTGTCATCCTCTCTTGCTTCTTCTTCTTCCTCCTCACTCTCTCTCCTCCACGGCCTCCGTCCCCGCCTTGCCAGGCACACCGCCGCCCTCTGCACAAGACCCCGCCACCACCGGAGCCCGCGCCGGTGAGCTGCTCCCGAGCGGCTCGGCCAGCCGCCGCCTCCTCCTCCACAAGCTCGCCGGTGAGCTGCTCCTCGGCGGCGGCTCACAGCGGCGGAGGCGCGGAGCTCATGCACGGTGGCGGAGAAGCACCGGTGAACCTCCCAGAGCTCCGCCGTGCCTTCCTGAACCTCCCCGAGTCGACGCCCTTGCCGGAGAAGCACCGGTGAGCTCTAATATATGTTTTCCCCAATTCCAGCCACCACGGCCAAAAACTTCGAATTGAGCTCGTACAAACCCAATTGATCCAATAGCTTGTGTCCTCGAGCATCCTAGGTCTCCCCCGCAGCTACCCCTAGTGCCGCGCCGGCCAATTTGGCCTCTAGCTGCCGCCACCATTAGCGCCGCCGCTCAGCTCTGCTTCGCGCCACCGCTAGCTCGCCTTCGGCCACCTCCCTCCTGGCCAAGCCTCTCTCTAGCTTCCCCGTGCGCCTCTCTTTCGTTTCCCCTTCATTTCTGACGGCGTGTTCACCGCTCAACCACTGCGGATCACACCCCTGATCAGATTTCTATCCTGCTAGCCTATCAGCCGCGCTCAGTTCGATTGAGCCTGGGACGCAGCAAGGAGCAACACACGGGGATTACCCAGGTTCGGACCCCCTGCGGGTAATAGTCCTACTCCTGCTGAGCCTTAGCTCTCTTGTTGTTGTGGTTGAATGGAATGTGTTTACAGAATGTTTCGAATGCACGTACGCTAGTGCAACGTACCCTCTTCTCTCTCTCTCCTCTCCTTTTATACAAGCTTTGAACCGACGGAGAGCCGAGGGGTAGGCGATCTGATACTCTTAGTACACTGACGAGACACGACAGGAGAGACGAAAACGTGCCGCTGCCTACGCCGAGCGGCGCCGCCCTCGCGTGCTTCGCAAGTGGCCACCCACCCGCACAGTCACACCGGTGAGGCTGCGGGTGGGGCCCACTTTCTCCTCGACGGACGGTCATCTCAAGCAAACCTTCTCTCTGCGGTCAATTCTTCTGCGCCCACGTGACGGCCGCTTTCGAGACTGCAGGGTCATCAGAAGCGGTAATCATTTCTTGATTGTCTATCCACGCGTGATGTCGCATTAAATGCGCTCGTCGCCGCCGCGAGAGAGCCTTCGCCCGAAGACTCCTTCCGCAACGCCTCGCCACGGGGCCCCGCCGACAGTGGGGGGCCTATCTTGCCGAGGCTCGCCACGCGCCACTGGTGCGTGGGGCCCTCGCCCGCCGCCGATGGGCTAGCCCACAAGCCGGGACCTGGTCGCCCATCGGACGTGTGGGGCCCTCGCCTAGTCTTCAAGGCTTCACAGACTCTTTGCACCCCTATTTATTACACCGACAATTTCCCTACCCGGACGCGAGGCGGTTCCGACGGGCATAGGGCGGGCAAGCAAGGAGCCGAGGGCCGAGGGCGACGACGGGGGGGGGGGCGAGGCCGAGCTCGGTGGGGCACAGCAGGCGGCAAGGCAATGGCGCCGAGCTCCGGCGAGGCGCAGGCCGGAGGAGAGCAGCCGCCATGGAGCCGGAGGCGGGCGGTGGCCGGACGGAGAGAGAGAGAGAGAGAGAGAGAGAGAGAGAGAGAGAGAGGGAGGAGGAGGAGGAGGAAGAGGCTAGTGGATGACAGGTGGGACCCACCGTATTTCCCGTGTATTTCTGGCGTATTGTGCTTGTAAAGCCTCATAATGGCACGTTTGAGAGCCTAAACTCACTGAATTGGCATTGTTGGTCGAGGCCATCGAAAAATGGCAATCGCGGTCTCGAGGCATCAAAAAATGGCACGTATGATATTAACCCAAATAACTTTAAATAAACACACAAATGAATAAAAGTTTTGAAAATTGCGGTTTCCTCTAATTTTGTAGGTGTCTGGCTCAGCGGCGCCAGCGGCTGCGACAAATGGTACGAAGGGAGGTGATTCTGGTGCCACAAGATCAGTCAAGGAGCAATTCGTCGAGGACATATTTGTCGATCCATTCCCAGATTCGCATTCGTAAATGTGGCTAGACGTGGTTAGAGGATGAAGTTGTGGGTTTTGTGCATGTAATGTGAACTTGTGGGTTAGACGATGCACTCGGTGATGAATGTAACGCGAATTTTTGGACAATGTGTGTATTGATGTCACACTTTTGTTTGTATATTTTTCGTATTCGTTTGTGATTGATCGACAAATGTATCGATGGATGCAAATGTGGTCGCTTGTGAAAAAATATATATTGTGATTGTTATGGGAAATTGGGTATGTAAAACTGTGGGGAATACAATTTTTTTTTGCAGGTTGAAATTGAGCTTTTTTTTAATAAATTTTTAGCATTTTTTATTGCTGGCACAATATCAATGTCGGCGGCCTCTATAAAAGCCGACCACAAAAGTCTTTCAAGGGGCATGCTAAAAGTAGCGCAGGTTTTTGTTTTCTCTGCGGCCAAACCTTTGCTGTCCACAAAGCTAATAGTATTGTCGGTGACATATGTAGAGGTCGTTCATAAATATGGAGCGATATCGGCGGCTCAACATAAAGCCGTCCATAAAAGTAGAGCAATGTAGGCGGCATAACGTAAGGCTGTCCACACAGAAAAAGCAATGTGGGCGGCTTGTTGGTAGGCCGTTCACAAAGGTTTGAAACGTGGCACCCTCAACTGGGCTGCGGGACCCACAAAACAGAGCGCCGTCACCGCGCCCGTGCTGTCAGGGTGTGGTTTTGTGGGCGGCTGAAACATGGGCCGTCGACACAGATGTTCTATAGGCGCATGACCCAGGAGGTGGCTATGTCGTCGGTTTTTTGCTCTGCCGCTGACAAAAAGTACTTGTGTCGTCGACTCATTGTCGATGAACTTTTGTCGTCGGCTGACGGACGACAAAACGTTTTGTCGTCGGTATTTGATGTTATGTCGTTGGTTTTGGCCGCCGACCAAAATTCAGTTTCCTGTAGTGTTGGTGCATCCAAACTGTTTTGTTGCTGGTTCTAAATTGGTGGTAGATTTGAATATTGTGCTGTACATTGAATACCCTAGAGTAGTTTTGTTCATCTATTACTTAGACCTAAATTTTAGTTTAATAATCTGTGGTATTAAGCCATCTTTGATCGTTGGAAGGCTAACTTGATTAGCAACCCGTTAAAGCAATCTGAGAGCAATCCTTTTCAATTAATTTAAGCTTTATGCTGATTTTGTTGAATTCGGTTGAGACCATGTTTATTTGATGCATGTTAATCATGAATTTTATGCACTTCTACATAATCTTGGAGAATTCATGATTTTGACAATTATTCATGGTATTATTGTTATTTCTTTTGTTATATTCAATGTGGAATGCTTGTTCAATCTACTTAAACCGCAATATCTGCAACAATTTATGGCTATTTTGCTATTTATATCCCAATCAGACACTTCAAGAAATAGCCATAAACCGTAAGCAAAATGAATGGCTTATAATGTGTCTTGAAAACTTGTAATGGAATAATCTGCCTTTCTTTTGATCCAGTGGTGTAAAATACTTACTACATGTGTGTGTGGTATGATTAGGTGGATATAACCTCATAAACAAACAGTAATATTTCAAAGTAACACTAACCATCGCGTAATGGTGAAATTGCTAAAAAAGAGAGAAAATTGACGATGAACACGTTTGGTTCACGTAAACGAGAGCATCCGTAAAACTAATTTAAATTTACTTGCTTGGACCATGGAGTCACTCAGTCACTGTCCAAAGCTTAGTAGTGAATTCATAGTGGTGTTTGTCGCTAGTCTGGTTTTCGTTTTTCTCCAGGCGAGAACACAGGGCACATGCATACAAAGATTTTAGGAAGTAGCCTTCAATTCATACCTAAATTTGTCGCAATCTCACCGGTAATTGGAATGGAATTGTCCAAGTGTATCGAATCGGTATATAATGTTTTTTTTAGAGAATTTCTGACCTTAAGTTCAATCCCTATCCCCTAGTAGGATTGACGTGGCGTGCTGTTCTGTATGTTTCATGGCATGCATATAACCCAGAACAAGTTCCATTAACTTCTAAAATAGCGATAATAAAAACATTTTTGTTAATAATCGGATGACCGAATTTAAAGAAATCTCAGCCGGTTTTCTTACATACCTTGATGTGTCCGTTTTCCTCCTCTCCGGTCGCTGCTGCAATCGATGCCTTTTCCCATCGTGGTGCCATGGAGTTCAAGTTAGGGTTAGGGTTTAAACTGAGTTAGATTCTTGGTGTCCAAGGCTTTAAGGGAGGTCGGATAAGGCGACGGCATGATGGTGAGGTTGAGCGAGAGCGAGGGCGGTGGCAGTGGCATCGTAACCAGGTGAGGGCATGAAGGCGATTGGAGCGCTGAAGGAGGATGGATCGGTGTTGGTCTGTTGGAGAGGAGAGGGTAGGGTGGGTGGAGAGTGCTGTGGCGACCGGGGGGCGGGGCGGTGAGATGTCGACAGTGGCGCAGGTGCGGGGAGAGAGAGGGGAAGTAAAAGAGAGGTGTCCAATCTGGACCGTTGAATCTCAAATCAACGGTAAAAAACACAGATAATTAATTAAATTTTGATCGTCTGATATTACCTAATAAAAATCATGCACTGCCATTTTGCCACCGATACCTCTTAGTTGATTCCTACCAGAAGCAGAGAAGAAAAATTTGCAGAGCAATTTCAGAACCGACTCCACTTTTCGATCGAGCACATGTACAGCAAAAATCAAAACAAACCGTGAAAAAACGAACAGGTCTCAGAGTTAATCCGGATCAAAATGCGGCCGCTCGGGCCTAATACTCGTCGGCGTCAGTGGAGAGCATAGGTGAGGACGAGCGCGAGAGCCATCAGAAGGAAGCCGATCCCTTGGTCGATCGCCTTGCCGTCCGGCCCCGCGCCCTCCGCCGCCGCCGCCGCGCGCCCTCCGCCCGCGCCGCGCCGGCGGCCTCCCTGCGCCTCCGGCGAGACCGGCACGGAGAACAGGAGCAGGAGCGCCGCCAGCGCCTGCACTCTCGGAAGAGCCATGTGGACGGAGACTGGAATGCTCTGGGCTGCGAAGAGGGACGAATCCGATTCGGATTTTGGAGAGCTGGAGCCAGAGGTGACTAGGGTCTTGCTCTTTTGAACGTATCGTTTAGTTGACGTAATACTATAGCAAGTCTAAAAGCACTCAAAAAAATTTAAAATTTATAAAAAAATATTTTAAAAATAGTTTTAGGATCCTTGAAAGAACTACTAAAAGTTATAAAAAAATAGTTACAAATTATCACAACATATATGCTATATAAAAATAACAAAATTTCTTCTGATGTCTGTAACGACGACGTCTACCGAAAAGAACGAGCCATGAGGATGATTTGATTGTGCTGGAGCTTACAATTAGGGTCGTTTGATCACGAGCTTATATACATATCGGGTGAAGAGCTTGAAGCTGAAGCGGATGTAGTCGTTAATTCGTCGCCGTATGGCCTTGGCTGGCTCTCCTGAACGTACGTGAGCTATGGGCTATGACTAGTAGTAAAAATTATCAATAGTTTTTTGAAGAAAACATTTTATTATATTGAGAAGAACGTGTCGAGCGAGCAAGATGGTAAACGTCCATAAGAAAGCGAGATATCAGATGTTTCAAAAGAAAAACTTGATTTTTTTATCAAAGAAATTAGCTAGCCATGGAAGTTAACGGATTGATTTGGCCCAGTGAACGACCACGATTTGGGTTTTGGCCCAAGGGCCATGTAATGCCGCGACCGAAGCAGTAAAGGCGTATTCCATTTCCCGCTCGAAATTTCCTCCCTATAATACGTAACCCAAGGACGGAGGCGGATTACGGCGTGCGTACTGGCGGCTGGCGCTTCCATGGGTTCTGTTTCCCGCTCGAAAATTCCCCCCAAATAATTCCATTTCCCTCCTCTTCTTCGTCTCGTGATATCGTTGCCTCTTCCCATTCTGGTGAGTCGTGAGTCGTTCTCGAGCTCACTGCTGCATCGTCTCCACCGCCCGAGCCGGACCTTCTCGAAGCTTCCACCCGGGCCCCCTCGCTGCCACGATGCAGCCGCGGCGGCAGCAGCAGCAGCAGTCCATCCTCTCCTTCCTCCAGAAGCAGCCGCCGCGCAGGAACACGGCGGAGGAGGCGCTCGTCGCCGGCACGACCCCCGAGAAGCCCCCGCGACCCCCCGCGTCGTCGGTCGCCAGCATCATGGAGAGGCTCGTCCGGCCGCCGCCGCAGGGAAGGTACGGACGCGACCACCAGCTCTAAGGTAGCGCCTCCACCCTAGGGTTTTGTTTCAGCTCTGGATGTTGTTTTAGACCCTTTTGGATGGGTTCGTGAGGTTACGAGGTTTGGGCTTCGAGCGGATTGGGGATTCGATATTGTCGTATTTTTCTGCTTGTTCTAGTGGTAATTTCCCACGGATTTCTTCTAAAAACATTTTGGTGGCTCATATGTTAGTTTTGGTGCGCAGTATGTCAGTAACCAGTAAGGAGGTCGATGAAAGTTTGCATCTGAAATTTGTTGTGGGAAATCATATCTTTGAGTTCACCATTGTGTTTTACTGAGCTGGCTGTCTTGATATTAGTGTGAGAGTTGGGTTCGGTTCTTTGTTTCTCTGGGTTTATCTCATGTGTTTGGTTTTGTCACTAAAGTGTCATTTTCCTTGTTGTCTTTTTCATTTTCTGATGGGCCAGATGAAGCATTTACCTCGACTTTGGAAATACTACTTATCTTGCATGCTGTACTGTTATCATGATAGTGCCCATCCGTGCTTGTTGCAGAAACCACGATGCTTCCCAGTCCAGACATGTGGAGGAGAGATCTCTATCTATGAAAAATCAATCTCCCTCAAATGAGCCCTCAAGTGCATTGTTCTCAGGATCTTGCAATGGGAAATACAGCGGAGCAACTGCACAGTCTGCAGGACGAGCTTCAGATAGGACTCCTTTGCAGGAGCCCCAGAACCACTACTTGGGGTCTTCCACAGATGAATTTGTTAGAGCAAGCACACTGTTCCCAGAATTCGGTTCGGATCATGGTCTTCTTCAGGATTGTCCGAAGAAGTTATCCTCAGAGTCTCCCAATAATCAATGCATTCCACCTACTTCATTATTTGAAGATTTTGATGTACAAACTCCTTCCCAGGACCCCTCAAAGAGGATCTTCTTGGGGTCTTCTCATGGATCAGACACACCTTTAACAGAATATGGTTCAAATGAAGCTCACATGCAACATCCGTCAAAAAAGATCTCGGTGGTATCTTCTAATGGTAAATATTTTAGAGCAGTGGGATCATGTGGAATTGATTCAAACAATACTCCTACACAGGAACCCTTAAAGAAGCTATTCTCTTGGTCTTCAGATCCTTCATACATTAAAGCAACAAATTTGTTTGCAAAATTCAATTCAAATGGAACCCCATTGCAGAATAACTCGAAAAAAT
This sequence comes from Raddia guianensis, assembly GCA_036346415.1. Classification (NCBI taxonomy): domain Eukaryota; kingdom Viridiplantae; phylum Streptophyta; class Magnoliopsida; order Poales; family Poaceae; genus Raddia; species Raddia guianensis. Next base: position 37,470,751 of record CM070534.1, read on the forward strand.
TCTCCTCAGGGTTAATGAACGATAAACTCACTGGAGCAGCAGCTGCACTATTTGGAGAAGTTGATTCTAGTCCTATGAAACCAGAAACACCAGCAATGCAAGCTCTCATTCCTCGACTAAAGCGAGTTCAGGAAGATCAATGCATGACTGCCAGCAACCTATGCTCTCCTTTGCGGGAATCATACAAGAAAATAAAATCAGCTAAATGCTCTCCAATAGAGAAGCAGGTTAAAGATGAAATGGCTGAAAGTGCACTAAGTAAATTTGAATGGCTGAACCCCCTGAATATCAGGGACGCAAATCGAAAACGACCAAATGACCCGCTTTATGACAAGAGAACTCTCTATATTCCACCTGATGCATTGAGGAAGATGTCAACATCTCAAAAGCAATACTGGAATATTAAGTGCAAATATATGGATGTTGTCCTCTTTTTCAAAGTGGTAGGTTTCATCGTCACAGAGTTAATGATACGTACCTATATGACAGTATACTGTAAGATTATCTTGCAAAAAAGATTATTGCTGTGGCTAAACAGTATCTCTTATAGTCTCAAGCCGTTCTGAGCTATTGCCTAACCCTATACATGGGGAGTGAATGCTTCTTACACATGGGAGTACCCCTCAATTCTTTGCTGGTCATAGCTTACTCTATGTGTACCAGAAATTAGTCATTTATAAATTATGTTTGTTCAGATTAATGGTCCATAAAATTTGTTTGCTTTTTATGTTTAGTGTCCTTGATTTGTTTTTGTCCTCAGAATGCTCACACCTTGCAGCTTCAAACACCTACATTGACTTCTTTGTATCTCTTGAGATTGCATTATTTACGGGTTGACTTTTATCCTCATTGCTAGGGAAAATTTTATGAGCTTTATGAGCTAGATGCTGAGATTGGCCACAAGGAACTTGACTGGAGAATGACTATTAGTGGTGTGGGCAAATGCCGACAGGTGTGTAAACCATGATTTTTTCTTGTTTTAATATTGAAAAACCCTTTGTTCTGAAAATATGTAGTACTGTTTCTGCTAAATGATAAATTACTCCCTCTAATTCTTTTTATATGGCATATTTTGGTTAAGCACAGGGATTCAGGGGGTCATGAACCAAGAGTGAAAATAGTTATTGTGTGTGCATGTGCATACTCATAAATATTGAAGAGAGTGAAAAAGGTTAAATATGCATGCATGCCTGATATTTTGAAACAAGATTGCAAAAATCACAGGCCATATTTTGGCACCTATATCTTAAGATGTTGGAAACATTTCTTTTACAATTCACTGTTAGTCTACTACTGTGCTTTCTTCTGAGTTAACAAGTACTATGTGCTGGACATTCATTCGTCTTATCATGTTTGTGCACTTATGCTATATTATTTTGGTAGTTTTGCGCAAAACTTTCCTTACTATATCTTCCAGCATGACTGAAATGTTCAGGCAAATGCCATCAGGTTTTTAGCAATAGACCAGTTCTTCATTTCCCTTGTCATCTTGGTTTCGTCCTCAGCGTTGTGTTGCAGTAGCCTTTTGTGTTTATGTTAGATCCTCTTGAAGAAAAGGAAGGTTTAAATCGTCTCTCTGTAGCTCGATTATCACCTATTAGTTCAGGACATTAACTTGTTCATCTGATATGAAGGTTGGCATTTCAGAGAGTGGGATAGATGAGTCTGTTGAAAAGCTTTTAGCTCGGGGGTAAACTCCTTAATCTCCTTTTGTTTTGTTCGTTTTCATCGTATTAATCATAAAATTATCTTGACCATCTGCAAGTTCAGATTTGCAATTCTTCATGTTGGTAATAGTTGAGCCTGTGTTATTGTCAACCTGACAATATGACAAATTTACTTGGTAGAATGGTAGATTGCCACCTTATTGATTTGCATGTCAATGTTGTTACTTTCCATTAAATTAGACATGCTCAACTACTTGTTCGTAAAATGCTTTTGTTCCCTTTGAATGTTATGATATGATTTGTAAATTGTGACACATCCATGACACTGTTGGTTATAATTTACCTCTTCTGTACTTTTGTTTTCATTTGTGGTTGTACTGCTTACAATCTTAACATTTTCTTCTAGGTATAAAGTTGGAAGAATAGAGCAAATGGAATCTGCAGATCAGGCCAAAGCTAGAGGATCAAATTCAGTAAGTGTTCAGTGTTCTCACCAATCCATTTTTTTCTTAGCTCTGAGAGCCATCCCGTTTTCTTCTTCTAGGCTAGTGGCAGAAGTGTGCTATAGTTTAGATTCTGGAACGAAACATTTTTTTTTGTTCGAATATGCATGTACAAGGTGGATACTGGATATCATCATCTTTCTATTATTGCTGACATTACAAAATCTTTCTTTGTGGTCTTAAAGTCACCATTCTGGATGTAATTTAATAGCTTTATACCATGTGTATCTCAAGGATTAATGCTTCCACACTTAAATTCAAACTGTAGCGAGTACTCTTGTTTGAAGAGGAAGTTTAAAAAAGTTTCTTTTGCAGTTACAAGAGATTTATTCCTTATCGCATTTTCTTTTAACTTTTGCAAGGTTATTGAAAGAAAGTTGGTTCATGTATCCACACCATCAACTGCAGCTGACAGCAACATTGGGGCTGATGCTGTTCACCTTCTTGCACTGAAAGAGGTTTACTTCTAAACATAGCATTTTGTTGTGTTTGGACCATTATGTTTTGGTGTGATTCTTTGGAAATCAGTTAATACATATGAGAAGTCACAATACTGTCACCAAACTTAATCATCTGACAATGGAAAGTACATTATTTCCTCAAAAAGGTAGAAAAGGGATACAGGCTCATGGTGTTAGCACATTGTAACCAAACAGATTTGCACCACAATGTTAGCGGTGAGTCTTAATGCTGATATAAATATGTGAAACCAGCAAGTCCATTACGGCATTTCCTGAAACAACACTGGGTCATTTGTTTTATAATTTATGCCATTTTCCTCAGAAACATAAAATATTATTCTAGTGTATATGCAACATTACCTGGTGAAACTTTGTGAGTACTCTAATGCATCTTGAACTAATTTTTGTTAACATTCTTTGCATGTGATCTTGATCTAATGCAGCCTTTCTTTTTTCTTTTCCAAACTTTCAGGATACTCTAGCCAATAATGGTTCTCGGATCTATGGATTTGCTTTTCTAGATTATGCTTCTCTTAAGTTTTGGGTGGGTTCACTCCAGGATGATGATTCATCTGCAGCTTTGGGAGCTTTGTTAGTGCAGGCAGGTTTATTGCTCTTGTGGTTTCTCCTCCCTCTCTCTCTCTCTCTCTCTCTCTCTCTGTTGATTAGAAAGGGTCATTCGCTAGTGTGCCTTTTCAGGTTTCTCCGAGAGAGATAATATATGAAACATCAGGTCAGGACATAATTTATCTTGTAATATTCATATATATAGGAACTAACACCTGTTTTATTTTTTCAGGCCTCTCAAAAGAAACTCATATATCTATGAGAAAATATGCCTCAGCAGGTAAAGAAACTCATAAACCTCTGTTCTTTTAGCTTGTTAATTTATGCAGTTTCCTTGTTGTCAACCTAAAGGTTAGGAACTCCCCCTTATTAAAAGAAGTGCAAAGCTGCTGGCATATGACAGCTCTTTCGTCACATAACTAGTTACTTGGATATCAGAATTTGTAAAGTTCAACATTTTTTGAATGCAGGCTTTGTTAAAACGCAGCTAACCCCACTATCTGGGATAGATTTATCTGATGCTTCACAAATACGAGCATTAGTACATTCTAAAGGATACTTTCAAGCATCAACAGAATCTTGGTTATCTGGATTCGACCATTCAGTGCACCAAGACACAGCTATTTGTGCACTTGGCATACTTATTGGCCACTTGACTAGGCTTATGGTATACTTATGGTTCTCCAATTTTGTGTCTTGATTGCATTTTGTTGCTCACCTTTGAGACATGTTAATCAATTATTATGTTATTAATAATTGTTATTTTTCTTTATGTCAATACTTTAAAATGTTGCTTCAGAACACTGTCATCAGCCATCATGTATTCATTTGTTTGTTTACTTTTCCAACCAACCACTCTGTATTTTTTTTTATAAATAAAGAAGTTGTCGATTTCATATGTTGTTCACATCAATTTTATTAATTATATGTGCAAAGGTGTTCTGGTTCCAATTAGTGTTAATAATGTACAAAAGTCACTTCTTGCAAATCATAATGCAAATGCTGTGCTTGTTAATAGATTATCTACTACAATCTCAGCCTGAAATGTGTTCAGTTTCTAATAAGCTTCAATTTGAAAACAGCTAGTGGATGCTTTAAAAAATGGGGATGTCTTACCTTACCATGTCTATAAAACTTGTCTAAGGATGGATGGTCAGACACTTGTGAACCTTGAGATTTTCAGCAACAATTTTGATGGTGGCTCATCAGGTAGGAGTATACATTCAAACTTTATTCTTCTCCAATTATTTTCTCTCCAGCATGATAATATTGTAAACATATAAAATAATATATTAAGTAATGTTTCTGTACTCTTTGTTGCAGGTACTCTGTATAAGCACCTCAATCATTGCATAACTGCATCTGGTAAGCGGCTTCTAAGAAGATGGATTTGCCATCCATTAAAGGATATTGATGCTATCAATAGAAGGCTTGATATTGTTGAGGGATTCATTCAAAATTGTGCGCTAGGCTCTATTACTCTTGAGCATCTCCGCAAAATTCCTGATCTTGAGAGGTTGCTAGGACGAGTTAGATCTACTGTTGGGCTGTCGTCAGCTGTTCTGTTGCCCTTTGTTGGCAAAAAGATATTAAAGAGACGGGTTAGTGGGTGTTCTTTTTTCTTAGTTCAACTATCTTATCCTTTCGTCGAACCGTGCCATTTATAGTCTAAATTTGATAAATGTCTGCCCATGTTCTCAATTTATGAATTTTCGTCTGTTTTGTATCTATGCTACTGATTTGAACATGCAAATTTTCTGACACGTTTCAGATTAAGACATTTGGCATGCTTATCAAGGGCCTACATATTGGAATTGACTTATTAAATGTCTTGCAAAGAGAGGATCATGGTATCTCAGCACTATCAAAGGCTGTGGATATTCCAACATTGAGTTCCCTTGGTGAATTAATACATCAATTTGAAGAGGCAATAGACAATAATTTTCCGCAGTATCAGGTATGAATATGCTGCTAATTTTGCATGGGCATTATCAAACGATGAAGTTGTTATTCATTTTATCCTGTTATTGCCTGGTCAGTTGTATTATCTTCAACTAGTATACTTATTGTTTGATCTTGTGAGCTTTGATAGGATCATGATGTCAAAGACGATGATGCTAACACTTTGGCTATTCTAGTGGAACTGTTTGTTGGAAAGGTTTCTGAATGGTCTCTGGTGATCGGTGCCCTCAGCACTATTGACGTGCTTAGGTCGTTTTCAGCAGTGGCATTGTCATCATTTGGCAACATGTGCAGACCACAAATTCTGCAGAAAGACAAAGTGCCTATACTTCAGATGAAGGGTCTATGGCATCCCTATGCTTTTGCAGAAAGTGCAAATGGGCTGGTACCAAATGATTTATCTCTTGGTCAGTATTTATCTGCTGATAATCGCTTTGCATTGTTGTTGACTGGTCCAAACATGGGTGGGAAATCTACAATAATGCGTGCCACCTGCCTGGCTGTTGTACTTGCCCAGGTCTGTAAAAATACAATTTGTTATGTCCTTATTCTTGTTCATTGATGGTCTTCTCTATTTTGACTATAGACTGGGTTGTTTTTTATCTGCAGCTTGGTTGTTTTGTCCCCTGTGTATCTTGTGAATTGACCCTTGCAGACACCATCTTTACACGGCTTGGTGCAGCAGATCGAATCATGTCTGGAGAAAGTATGTAATCTTTAGCAAACAAATTTGGTAATCCTAGCATATCCTATTGCTTTTGGCCTAAAATTTAGCTGAAAATGGATTGGTTTTTACTTGAATTGTCCTATGGCTATGGATAAGGGCTTAGTTGCAATTTTCCTGTCTAAATAGCACATTTACATACATTGATATCCCAATATGGTCTATAGTAGATTTGATATCCCCATCCAGTCCAATAAATTAATGCGGCCTGTATGAATAATACATGCCAGTTTTTGCGTTATATAGAAGTTCTTGAGTGGATCTACAGATTCTCATTAGAAAGCATTCCACAATTTTTTTAAGCTATTCTCATTAGAAAGCATTTCACAGATTTTCATTATAAAGCATTCCACAATAAGTTCATTTTTTGAGTAAAAATGAACTTATATACTCGAATTCATCAATTACCTACTTTCTGTTTTGTACTGACATGCACCTAGATTTGAGATGACAATGACATTACGTTGAATTGTTACAACGTTTTCACTTCCATTCTTGCAGGTACCTTTCTTGTTGAATGTACTGAGACTGCATCTGTTCTTCAGAATGCAACCGAGGATTCTCTCGTGTTGCTTGATGAGCTTGGCAGAGGAACTAGCACTTTTGATGGATATGCAATTGCATATGCTGTGAGTTTTCTTCTACACGTTACACGCACTATGTCATCACCGTTCTTGTGATGCCCTTCACTATGTTTTTTCGTGGTTGATGCTGTTTGTGAGCGAATTAATTGATGCCGTTGCCATGCCTTAAGGCCCATGGGCCATGGTGTGTAGCAACTGGTAAACTGGTAGCCATTGATGAACTAGTTTGTGTAATTCACAAATCGGTGGGTGGTAACCAGGAAATCTGTTAATTTCTCTCATAACATAGCGTATTTGTTATTCATTCTAATTATGCGCCTTTATCTTCTCAATAAACCACAATACATTAGTAAGCCTGATGACGAACTCTTGTAAGCGCTGTAAATTCTTCATATTTCATGTGTCTTGCTTCTGTATCACTTTCGCTGTCTTCATCAAGGTTCTTAGTTTTACATCTGGTAGTGAAGCTATCACTAATATGCATAGCGGAGTGGAGCGGAGCTGTCCTGTTGTGTAGATCAAGATGCTCGGAGCATTTTGTGACTCTTAACATCTTCTGCCCCTGATACATGTACCTCAGGTATTCCGCCACCTGGTGGAAAAGGTGCGCTGCCGTCTGCTCTTCGCCACGCACTACCACCCTCTCACGAAGGAGTTCGCGTCTCACCCCCATGTGAGCCTGCAGCACATGGCCTGCATGCTCAAGCCAAGAAGAGGCAGCCACGGCGACGAGGAGCTCACCTTCCTCTACCGCCTCGCGTCAGGTGCCTGCCCGGAGAGCTACGGCCTTCAGGTCGCCACAATGGCAGGGCTCCCGAAGCCGATGGTGGAGAAGGCATCGGTAGCGGGGGGCGTGATGAAGTCCAAGATCGCCAAGAACTTCAAGTCCAGCGAAGAGAGGGCGGAGTTCTCGACCCTCCACGAGGAATGGCTGAGGACGATCTTGGCGATCGGTGGCGTCAGGGATGGGCACCTGGACGAGGACACCATGGACACGCTCTTCTGCGTGTCACATCAGCTGAAGACTCACCTCAAGAATGGAGGATGAGCATTGGTCGGTCACCACTAACCACCATAATTATCAATGTTTATATCAGCTTCGATGGCATTTTTGCATGCTAATGCCATTTCTTCAGCACTACTAGATGTGTAATCTGTTTTTGCATCGATTCTGTGCGTCGGCAATCATGTGTATATAATAAGCCTTTTGGGTTCGGCTATTTTGATTGCTGGTAAGCTGACTTGATCCGTGCAAGCATATTAGCAATTGCAATTTGGCCCAGTTTGGTCAGCATGGATCACCCATGTCACAACACTAGTGAATACTGAATAGGATAAGCCTAACATGGATTCACAAAAGAAAGCATGACTTGCGTGTTTATTTTTTGTTGGCTATCAGTCTGTATTGATGTTTGCCAGGGTAATTATAGGGTAAAATTTTAGCCATCAAACTCCATTGTAACATCCATTTTCAAAAATCATAAAATCATGGCATCATCATTTTAGGTGATTTTTTTTTCAAAAAATAATTTATTTTGAAAATATGCATGCTACTATTATTAGGATTTCTAAAAGCCAAATTCGATGTTTTCATTTGAAACGATTATTTGCAAAAGCTTAAATATTTTTTGGTAATCAATATTTGATTTGGGTTTAACAAAAGTAATATTAATACTAATATAATATTTTGTAAATGCAATTATAAAGATTATATTCAATTAGTTTTTATGATTTTATATCTGTAGACTGAGGAATATTTTTGCCCCCTCCATCTCTGGTGGGCCCTCTCTTTTTTTTATTTTCTCCAACTCAATGGCAAGGTGGGCCCATTTGTCATACTAGTAATCATTTGCATAATTGAGCTACATGATTTGGCTCTCTTTTTCTTCCTCACCATCATTCAAGGCCTAGCTACTTCCTCCCCTTTTGAGGGTCTCTCCTTTTTTCCTCTACTCAAGAAACCTCCCTCTAGGGCGCGCACCACCATCACCCTCCCATGACGTCGTTGGGTTGGGCAGCGAGCGCCACCACCACCTTCGCCGTAGCAAGCAGCATCGGCCTCCCCCTATTGAAACAAGCCCTCTCCTAACCTCCTCGAGCCATCCTTACCCTCTCTCCCCTTGCTGAATAGTGCCACCGTTCTCAAGAGAGTGCTGCTGCCTAAGTCACCTAGCCGCCTCCCTGTTTCGTCCCATTGATGGGTGGACCTCACCATCAGTCTCTCTCATCTCTTTCTCAACCAATCCCTGAGTCGAGTGGGCTGCCTCCTCCATTATCTATGTGGGCGCACCCTTAGGTTGTCTCCAACAGTAATCCCTAAATTCGGTCAATTTTTTTTTATTTTTTAATCCTTTTTAAAAAATTATTTTAATTTTAACCCCTCGGTAGAAATATTTTCAAATCTAACCCTTTTGGACGCGTCACGGCACCTGGCACGTCGTCTCCACTCTGACGCGCCAGTACGAGTGGCGCGGCAGTCGTGCCACGTTGGCGGCCTTGGTCAATGGCCGCCAGCGCGGGCTGGCGTGGGTCCCACCTTGACGCGCCATCCCTCCTGGCGCGTTAAGGCAATATACAGAGAGCCGCGCGGGGCGCGCTGTTTGTCTTCCCCGACATTGCCGCCCGTCTCCGGCCACTTTGGGGTGGAGAAACCATTCCCCGTTCTCCTGTGAAGGTGATGTTCCAATATTTTTCTCCGATTTAGCCCTCGATTAACCGCATTTCGTAGGGTTTAGATAGTTAGAGTTTGAGAAAAAACTTGATTTATGTTCCATATTGATGTGTTTAGTTCAATCCGAGCACCGTGGCATACGTGTTGCATCTACTGTCCATGTTGTTAACGTGTAGAATCCGTTGCATGTACGGATGTGGTATTTAATTTTGGTGTAGATGATGTTGTAGAATCCGTTTAGTCCGTTTTTTTATGGTGGAAAGGAACTAGGGGCGATGTCTATTACGCTTTAAATTTTGTATAAAACTAACTTATATTAATGCTGGAATTTAACTCCTTTTTTTTAATTTTGCAGGATGGCGCACCCTCAGTACCCGCTACTTGAGACAGAGTACGATAAGGACCATCGTGCGCGGCTCATTTGCGATAAGCAACAGGTTTGGCTATCCACTCATCTCTTCGGATTGCAATTGTTTTATCCATCATTGTGATTATGTACTTGTTGTTCTTTTTGCAGACTCTGCCCTCGCTCCGTTCCCGTACCCACGCGATCTTCCTCACATGGGATGATAGGTTCGCGCCTTACTTGCAGCGAGCCGGCTTCCTCGACCTAGCCCGCACCGTCACGCAGGGGCTGCCGGACCTTGACGGGCCACTACTGACAGCACTCGTCGACCGTTGAAGGCCCGAAACGCACACCTTCCACCTCCATTGCGGGGAGATGACGGTGACCTTGCAGGACACGGGGATGGTCCTCGGGTTACCGTTGGAGGGCGTCGCAGTTTGCGAGATCTTAAATCCCGGCACCTGGCGCGACTTGGTGGAGGGCGCAATTGGTGTGCGACCCCCGGAGGACAAGAACGACCGGAGCAAGTAAGAGCATCGTTTTTTGCCCATTCCTTGGTTGTGGTGACTAATGTACGGCTGAAACAATTGTATGTTTGCAGGAGGACGTCCGACGTGAGCTCCGCTTGGCTGCGCGAGCGCTTCCCCTTTTGCCCAGCTGAGGCTTCCCCCGCAGTGGTAGAGACGCATGCACGGGTCTGGCTGTGGCACTTGGTCGCAAACTTCCTCTTACCAGATGTGTCCGGCAACACCGTCAGCTGGAGTATCCTCCCCATCCTGAGTCAGCAGTGGGAGAACATCGCCACGTACTCCTAGGGGTCGGCCACACTCGCCTGGCTATACCGGCAATTGTGCGAGGCCTGCCGGCGCGGAGCTGGTACATCTAGCCTTGGAGGATGTCTCTACCTGCTCCAGGTGTGGGCCTGGGAGTGGCTTTCAGTTGGCAGGTCATACCGATCGCCAGTGCCGGTACGTGCTGCTGCAGAAAACTCATATTCATATTGCTGTGTCATTCTAATTTCATTCGACCTGTAGACATGGCCCGTCCAGGAATCCTGGCCCACGTTGATGTATCTTTGGAAGAACATCAAGTCGGTGTGCGGCAACCCCGACAGGAGGTACCTGCAGTACACGAACGAGTTGGACTGCGTGACGCAGTGGCCGGTGATCTGGACTCCTTATCGCCGTGCCGAGGTGCAGGACATGGCCCTTAGCACACTTTGCACTCGGGACATGGAGCTCTGGAGGGCGGTTAGTCCGCTGGTGTTCTTCCACGTAGTGGAGTGGCACCTGCCGTGTAGGACACTGCGATAGTTTGGTCGCAGGCAGCGAACCCCACCTCCTGTCCACTCGACAGATCAGAGGCTGCACAAGTCAGATAATGGTTATTAATTCAGTTCGATTAATTCATTCAAAATTTGCATTAACACAACGTTCACTAAACTGAGAGAGGGGGTGCAGCCTGAGAGAGCTCCACTACAGCGTTACATGGTACGTGTATCTACAAACCACGCGTCCAGCATTTTATCCCGACTTCTTCTATGCACTATATTAACTTGTTGTTGCTCTTTACAGGCTACGCAGCTTGCACGCCTCTCCAATGAGACAGGGGTCGCTCTTGGCAATGCGGGTGCACATGAAAGCGGTGCCTTGCGAACGTTTACAGAGATACGACCGTGTGCATGTCATACATTCCAATTTACTACCATGCTAATACCCTTGTTCCTGGATTGGCCATTTACAGAGAGTACGACGATATGCCGCCATATGGCCTAGAAATTGAGCTGCATGAACCAGCAGGATATGGGTCAACAGCCAGTCGCGGTGCTTTCGCCGCAGTCGTCGAGCCACCGGACCCCCATCCATCAAGGGGGCACGGGTGCACGCACATCGCCACGGTCGAGCAGGTCCTCCGCAGCTACCACGGAGACTCCTGCAAGGAGGGCGCGTGGCAAGCGCACCGTGCCGCCCGTGGACGGCGAAGACGCTGGCCAGCACAACGACTCGGACTCCTCTGCCGACGACCCCAGCTTTCGCAGCACAATCAGGCTTAGCCAGATGCTTGATGCACTCCCCTTGAGTCAGACACAGCCCACCCCAAGAGCGGTAAGACATCTGAAGTCATCCCGTGAATGCTTTGTTGTTTCGTGTCATATCTGACATTTCTGCCATACAATACAGGGCCCCAATGGATCCACCCCTCCGCCACAGACTTACGTGAGGCGCAGGCAAATCCCATGTCAGGACCCGGTCTAATTGACCGAATCCTAATTGTGCATACAGTACTAGTCCTAGAAGATCATGGCTAGCACACACAATTTAATAATAATGGTACATTGCCTTCGAGTTACAATATTACAACATAGGGGACTAAACGTCTCACAGGAAGTCACAATTTAAAACATCAAGCACGGCACGCAGGCCAAGATATAGAGTTACACACACGGTAACGCAGGAGCCTAACATGGCACGATTTATTCTAGTAGCTAGACTATTCCACAGGCAAAGCGGCAGGCAGGACACAACTCTACTCTTCGTCCTCGAAGTCCTCCTCCTCGAAGTCCGGGTCCTCCTCGGATGGCGAGTCGTAGGGAGCTTCGGCAACTGTTGAAATTTTCGGAAGAGGGGAAGGAGAAATAGGGGTGAGTACAAAGGTACTCAGCAAGTCGAGGATATATGCAGATGGGGTTTAGTACAAATGGATGGCTTGGGCAGTTTTGCGGAACTTGCAGTTATTAGCCTAGTTTTGACAAAGCGATTTAGAAACATTAAATCTCCCTATTTTCTTTGGGCTTTTCGCAAACGGTTCTCGTCACTTGGCCTCAGTGCCATAGCAAGAACAAAATCATTTCTTCTTTTCTTTTCTCAAACCGCTAGGTCCATTCCATGACACTTTCCGATAGGTCGTTACCCATTTCGAAATATCACCGGTGGCCCCTAGCTCAAACGAAATCCTTCTCAAACCTTACTCATCTCAAATCATTTGTTCAAAACCCTTTTTTCTAAATTGGTTTTAAAATGAAGGAGCTACCATATAATCAGTCCTTCAAGCGCTCATAACCATGAAAGCACGGCTATCATGACAGCTTTAACTCTGCAGAGTGGGTACGCCTTACCTCGAGAGGCTACGCATCCAGACGATGTTTCGCCACAAGACCATCAACCACGAGGGCCAACGATCGGGCCCGCCCCATACCGGCTCGAGGTCGATCAGAATGGCTCATTCATAGGATTATAGGATGAGCAGTTCTTAGACTAGGGGAGAATTTATATTTTAGCCCAGTTCTCAAAACCCGGTGCTTCACTGCACCAACTGACACAATATCTCCCTAGTCGGAAAGATTTTGGGGTAAGAGGAAAATCATTTCCTATTAAGCATCACCCTTGACGCGCTATTTTTAAATCATCCTTTCCCAAGCATTTCTCAACAATATTCTCATTTCACACAAATGATTGAATCATTCCGCATAAAATGATTTAAAGCATTCATCCTACCTCAACAAGGAATTTAAATAAGAGCAATTCATATTTTAGCCTTAGGTTTAATCCTAACATATCTCTTACCTTTTCTATTTGGCATAATAACTAATTCTAGCAAATACGGTATTTATCTTTTAAACTAGCATGCATATTTCTAAGTCTAATAAACATTTTCTAAATAACCGAAAATGGCTTCACAATATGATCAAAGGGGGACTTGCCTTGGTCAGAAGACGGGTAGGAGCAACCGGCGGCGTTGGACGGGTCTAACCACGCGGACAACACATACAAGATAATACAACCATCCATTAGACAGAAAAACATTTATATGCAATTTTTGGTTTGAAAATCATGCACGAAATAAATATGCACGAAAATGTGATGCATGCATAACTATTTTATATGTTTATATTTTTATTAAATCAAGTGTATGCATAAAAATAATATTTTCATCATTTTTCTAAGGTTTTTGAAAATCATTCGTTATTTGCTAGTTAATGCAAAATGATTAGTTTAATTTTTATTGTTATAGGTATTAATATAAATGGAGAGTTATTAAATTTTTGGATTATATTTATGTGTATGCTTTGAACTCTAGAAAGCGTATTCTGCTCAAATACGTTTTCACTTATCAGAGCCAACCAACTACACAAGCTAGCACAAATCTCAAAGCACTTCTTCTTCTAGCTCTAGCTAGTCCCATGCAAGCACACAGCACGCACACAGACAACTCCATTGGAGCTAACTGGAGCTCGGCTAGCCGGTTATGGCGACCTCCGTTCGATGCAATGCGCGACCATGGGCTTGGGGCGAAGGCGCAAGGCGCGGCAACAATGGTTAAGGAGGACGTGCGGTGCGGGCTTTGCATGGGGCAACGACGACGAAGAATTTTTTATTTTTATTTTTTTGAAAAGGGATGAATCAATTGTTATGCATGATGCAAATTTACACCTATTTTTTTGTCATGTAAATTTAGATTTTGCACTAAATAAGAGGTGGTTTATCTTTCGGTACTCATCTCACTCTTGTTAATAGTTTCATTTCTTCGATCTGTGCCTTGATTAGGAAACTCCTTGCACTCATGCTTATGGGGTTAGGGGCGTGCGATGATTTTTATTTCTTCCGTCGCAACGCACGGGCGTATTCGCTATTATATACGATGAAAATAGTTTCTAAACAACTAATGAAAATTTTTAATCAAGTTTTACCTTTGGATGAGACATGCTACAGTGAAATTGGTTTAGCAACATATTCGGCTTAATCCATATTGGTCGATTTCTCCTGTTGTAGCGCATAGCAACATATGCGGCTTAATTCATATTGGTCGATTTCTCCCGCTGCAACGCACATGTATTTTTGCTAGTTTACAAATAAAGCACCATAGGGTATTTAACAAACTCGCTCCTAGTTCAGGTATTAATTCTAGCTATGGATTCGACCGCTGGGCTGATAAAATTATAACTGCAATAACTCCCTTGCGCTTAATTTTAGAGAGTACAATAATAATACCGTGCACATTTTTAACATAAGATGCTTTTTCGATTAAATCATATGAAATGACGATGTCATGATTTTATAATTCTTGCAATAAGGATGTTACATACACATGTGCATGTCGAAGACGCTCTCAATAAACAGGTCGATCCGTGAGAGCCTCGCAGTCGAGAGTCTCGAGCAAGAAAAGAGCTGGCTAGTGTGATCGATACTCCGATCTCTCTCTCACACACACACATCCCATGCATGCATCACGAGCCGAGACACTGTGCATTCTTCTTCCCAAAACGCTACGCTCGCTCGCCATCGATGCACAGCTGCATGCATGCATGCACGCACGCGCGCGCGCACTCTAGCTAGCTGCAGCTAGCCAGCTACACAAGCCGCAGAGCTCAGACTCGCAATCACAGATTCACAGCCTCGCCACAGGCTAAAAGGCAGAGAGCTAATCAGGAGAGAGCGCGCCCACGCAAAGCAGCGCAAAGCAGCGCGGGAGATCACGCAGGCCCCCCAAAAGTCAAAAGGCTGCGCGAACCAACGCATTGAAGCCGCGGGTCAACCCTCCCCCGCTCGCGCCGCACCCTCCACCCAACAGAAGCACCCTCTCACCCCATTTAATTAGGGCTAGCTCGATCGATCGATCGATCGATCTCGCTGCGCTGCTTAAATACCAAGAGCGTCTCCCGCTTCCCCCTCCACACGATCGTATACTGCACTGAGCTATGGGTGGCCGAGCGATGGGGTTCTTGCTGCTGGGTCTCGTGTGGGCAGCAAGTGCCGCCGCGCGACGTCAGCCCGTGGAGTGGAACGCGGTTAGCGTTAGGGCTGGGGACTGTGGTAAGAAGAGTGGGAAAGGCGGTGGAGGGGGTGGCGTAGGAGGTGGCGTCGGCGGTGGCATGGGAGGCGGTGGTGGGTTGGGAGGAGGTGGTGGTGTAGGTGGCGGAGCAGGCGTGGGCGGTGGTGTGGGTGATGGACTCGGAGGTGGAGGAGGAGTTGGTGGCGGCGGCGGAGCTGGTGGTGGGATCGGTGCTGGCGGTGGAGGTGGAATGGGTGGGGGTGATGGTTTTGGAGGTGCAGGAGGAGGCGGCGGTTTCGGAGGTGGGGGAGGGATTGGTGGAGGCGGTGGTCTCGGCGGTGGGGGAGGGATTGGTGGTGGGTTTGGAGGTGGATTTGGTGCCGGTGCTGGTGCTGGTGTTGGAGGAGGCATGGGTGGGGGTGGGGGTTTTGGAGGAGGTGCAGGAGGAGGCGGTGGGCTCAGCGGTGGAGGGATTGGTGGTGGGTTTGGAGGTGGATTTGGTGCCGGTGCTGGCGTTGGAGGAGGCATGGGTGGCGGTGTAGGTTTTGGTGGTGGTGTGGGAGGTGGCTCCGGAGGAGGCATTGGTAGTGGTGCGGGTGGTGGATTTGGTGTTGGAGGCGGTGCGGGAGGAGGCATTGGCGGTGGTGGCATGGGTGGTGGCGGAGGTGGAGGGTTTGGAGGCGGTGCTGGCATTGGTGGTGTTGCCAGTGGAGGCATGGGTGTTGGCGGAGGTGCTGGTGGAGGGAAAGGCGCTGGTTTTGGAGCTGGTGGAGGCATCGGTGGAGGAGCTGGAGGCGACAAAGGAATAGGCGGTGGCTTTGGAGGTGGCGCCGGTGCCGGTGGAGGCACAAGCGGAGGTGGAGAAATCGACAAAGGAGCAGGCGATGGCTTTGGAGGCGGTGCTGGTGCTGGTGGAGGCATAGGCGGGGGTGGAGGAGTAGGCGGTGGCTTTGGCGGAGGTGTGGGAACCAGTGGTGGAGTCGGAGCTGGCGGTGGCATCGGTATAGGTGGTGGAACTGGAGCTGGAACTGTGGGTGGTATCGGTGGAGGTGGTGGAGCCGGAGCCGGTGGTGGCACCGGTGGTCGAAAAGGTGGTGGGAAACACCACGGCGGAGGCAACATTGGCAGTGGAAATAAGGGCGTGTGATTCAGTTGATTTAGCGTGCAGCCCTGCAACAGGGATACTTACCCCGCGCGGCCATCCGTTGTCATGTAATCAAGGACCAGCTGACTGATTGGTTAATGATCAGGTGGCGTAATTGTGGATGATTAGCCGCAGTAGCTACATCTACTCCCTAATTTGATTTCTAGTACTCATCTCCCACATGTATCAGTTTATAGTATCATTTTTTTCACCGTTTATAAATCATTTTATTTATGTTCATTACGAATGTTCCACTGAAATTCTGTGCCATCGACTTCTTTTTCTCTCTATACTTCTTATTCCTGCTGTGAACATCTGCATGGGCCAAATTGAGCCCATATAATCTCATCAGGCCGATATGAGAACTTGTCGTATCCATAGGCATTCATAGCCCAATACTCGGCCCATTTTTTTGCAGTGCAGAACCCTCTTTTTTCCTGCATTTTCATTTTTCCATGTGCTTTTACACAATTCATGCAGTTACTAACCACCGTCCATCGATCAGGAATTAGGAAGAGATCTTACGGTGATCATACGACGAAATAACTGCGCTCATAGTACGACCATGCATGCCGTTAGATCAATCAAGCTACATATGAATATTGCTATCACTGCAAGAATCTGAACCGTTAACATCGGCCAAATGTATTACATTGGCCCGAAGAATGTTGTCGTAAATAAAAAAAAAAGAACCAAGGCGATGACCCAACGCGACTGACATGTATTTACGTCAGTCTCGAGACTGACATAAATAAGGGCTATTTACATTTACGTCGGCCGCCGACATAATACTATTTACGTTGGCTACCCCAGATTTATGTAGCATATGACAACTTACAAATTGGTGCATTATATATCATAGAGATCACCTATAGGGTTGTGTTGCTGGGTATGCACTTGTGCGCATACATACCGGAAATGCGAAATGAAATTACACCCGATGTTACATGTAACCTCGTTGGAGTTGTTGCCTACTTTAACATTGGTAAGCGATCTATATATGGAGTTGCTGCAAAGTTTTTAACATTGATTTGGAGCTAGGTTGATGGTGATCTCCATTTGGTTACTCCAATATTCCATCTCTGTCCTTACACCCTATCATGGAGCCATGCACGGTGGCACAGCGATCGATCTGCTGGGGATGAATGATATGATGGGGATGATTATAATTAGGGTAACTGGTGTGCCCTGGCAACACGGCCTCTGAAAGACACTAGCTAATTGAGTGGGAAATGGGGCCATCTTGACCAGCCGAGCCCCACGCATGCGGATTTGGGCCAAAACTTTTTGGAAAATCCCGAGGTTATGATCATTTCCATTGCAATCTTCTATATGGTTAACTACACAATAATTCTGTTAAAAAAATGATCTGAAGTGATAGGTACGAATTACGTCTTGTTCAACAGGCAACAGCTATATAATCTTGTTTTGGTTAATTGATACTCTATATGTTTAGATTCTACTGAGGCCCTCTTTGATAGCTTGTTTAGTTTTAGTTTAGTTTTAGTTGGTAAAATTTGACCTCCTTTGAAAGTGGTATGAAAAGGCTAAATAAATTATTTAAAAAATATCTTTGAGATCTTTGAGAAAAACCCTACAAAGTTATAAAAAAAATATTTTCAAAAAATAAAGTGAATGGTGTATATAAAAATAACAAAAGTTGCAATTCCAACAAAAACTAAACTAGAACAAGGTATCAAAGAGGCCCTGAGTCGGGTTAGGTTGAGTGTTTCTTCATTTGGAGATTTACACGGTGGAGAGTGAGAGATTAGAGAGAGTGAGGTGGAGGGAGGATGTGGCGGCCACCTAGTTGCCACATAAACAAATCTATGCCATATGTGCGACTTTTTTTTATAACCATTGTATTGATCGGTCAAAGAACAATTTGGTCTGGCTTTGGTTGTTCAGTGTTGATCAAGTCCAGTATTTAGGGATAGGGAGTAGGGACTAATTTGATCCGACGGATATAGTTGAGGAACCAAACCGATATTTTTGTCTTAAATTAAATACTCCTGGTATGCTATCTTGTAAATAACATACCTGTAAAATTGAAGCAATAGTATTTAGCCTGGGAGCGAAGGACAATGCAATTACTAAGCTTTATATGTCTATGAGACTAAAATACATATTAGGCCCCAACCCTAGCAATTATTCGGAACATAATCTGGCCCATGCTATGAGTGTGACGTTGTAGCACTGTAGTAGAAACAAATCAAATAGGGTTTTTGGCTACATTGTCTTTACACTTTCGACAGCAGACGAATGATGGACCATTCCGGTCTCCTGTAAACGACAAGTTAGTTCTTGGGTTTCTTTCTTAATAAATTAAATTAAGGCGTGTTTAGAGCATACGGTATAAATTTTCATGATTCCTCAGGAATTGAACTGTTTTATGTAAAAATTTCTATGCTTAAAACATACAGATTGTAAGAAAGAAAATGAAATGTGAAGACAGTTCGTGTGACAGGGAATTAGCTGCCTGTGTTTAATTTAATAGGAAGGAAAATAGGACTATTTTTTCTTATGGAAATCCCACATGTCTTAACAACTGTTCTTAAAATTAGCATTATGGAGGAAAGGGCAACCCGTTCAGTACCTCTTGTGCCGCAATGGCAACATGGCCACTCCCTCTCTCCATTCCCCCCCCCCGTTGGTCGTTGCTACGAGAAAGTCGGCTGCACCGATGGACGAGCTCGAGTTGATTTCATTGGCGTCGGTCGGGTCTGGTGACTGAGATACCTTGTCACCAGAAGTCTCCTCATTTTCCACGACGTTGTCACAGACCAGCCATTCTCGCATACATGGGCCATACCCTCCATATGGCTACCGCCTCTGTGACACTTTGTCAAGAGGAACAACCTCCTCCTCCACCACAGTCGACGCTCTATGCTATGCTACTGCGACGACCAACGACGGGATGATGCCATGGCGGTAGGGCGGCGTTGGGAAAAGGGGGGCGACACTTGGGAGTTGGGGAGGAGGCCGATGTTGATATGGATGGAGGGAGAGATTAGAGAAAGGGGTGAGGTGGAGACTAGGGAGAGAAGAGAGGGAAAGAGAGAGGTGCCACATGGTTGCACCATGAAACATCTACGAAACCTTCTCAAAATCTTCCCGTTGACCGGTTAGAGGACCGATCAATCTCGGTTTTGATACTTGGGGACTGGTGAAAGCCTGGTTTTGAGTTTGGAGACTAATTTGGTCTGACCAAGATAGTTGAGATACCAATTTGATACTTTTGCCTTTTCCAATTTGTAATTGCATTGTATATGGAAGCATGTGTTTGCAAGATATTCCAAATGGGTAGCAAAAATTCATACCTAACGAGTAACGAAGTATGGAACACGCATATGGAACCAAAACAAAGCTAGTTAAATATTAACCCCCCCTCCACACACACGACCTGCTAAATGCAACAACATCAAATCAGAGTAAAATGCTACTAATCTACTGCTTGAACAAGAAGCGCATGTACAATGCAACCATCGATAGAGAGTGCGTATGGAAATTTAGACCATCGTTAATGCAAAAGCCTTCCTACATGAGAATTAGAAATATTTCTACATGAGCAATCTGTTTAGAAAAACGTGTGGCCATCTATACCAACGTATGAATTATATTTAGTGCTGTCTATAGATAGAATGTCAATAGTTAAATACAGTTTACATGCTCTAGTTTATCTATTCAAAAACTGTAAAGGTGGTTGGACGCTCGTGGTACAAACTACAGACTTTGAATAAACAAAAAAAAAACTAAATTAAACCATCAGAGAACGCAACAAGGGCTCACATTCGTCACGCACAGACACATCGCCATTGTTTACTTGGGGGGTTGGGATCTCGCACAGTGTGCATGGAAGCAGGTAGCTACACCAGCGACGCATGGAAGCAACGCAGCTGTGTCTGTTTCCCGCATTTTTTTAAAAACACACACATTTGAATAAAGAAATGGCGATATTTTTAATATGTCTGGTATTAAATATTGAAATATTACCCCTCCTCTGCCTCCGTGCTAGTCTGGTGCCATTCATCACACGCACGCTCTGTAGTAGAGTAGTATCGCTACGGCAGGGCAGGGCAGGGCAGGGCAGGCAGTGCTCATGGAGTGGAATAATAATAGCCGCAATTAACCCTCTCTGAAGATATATGGTCCACATTCTGGGGGAATTTTTAGTTTCTCGTGAAGCGCACCTCTGCTATTTACTTCAGTACGCACACCGATTTACCATGAGCGGCAGGCAGAGCCGCTCAATTTTCCCCCAGTTTTATTTAGGATTCGGAAAACAGTATTAATCTCTATTTTTTTATCTTTATTTCTATAATATTATTATGAAGTGTCTTGCGATGGTGGTGGTGGTGGCTTCACCAACTATTCTTCTCCACCCTTCATCTCTTTGATGAAATTCTATTCAACGGTCTTGTATACGTCCTCCGCATCGGCCCAATGCTTCCCCATGCCACCTAGTGTGGCGGATCACCCTACGCTACCTCTCCCTTCGCCCCTCCCCATGTGCCGCCCTTCCCGTTTTGTCCAAGCCCTTCCTGCACAGCTCGTTCCTCTCTTCACCCCGCACGACTCTTTTTTTGTTGCCCACTGTTGCCGCAAATGTCTCATCCCTTACCCAAGACATGCTACCGCAACCTCACCCTCCGAGTGTCGTTGCCCCCTCACCTTGTCGACCGCCACCCAACGGTACCACCGCAAATGCATCATCACTGTGTCCACCTTCCTCTCACCCCTCCCAGGCCGGCACAACCCACACCTTAGCCCACCATCCCCATGCTGCCACAATAATCACCTGCTTTACAGAACAAACCAACCCCGTATTGCGGACGATTCAACATTTTTTCAACTTCATCCTTCGCTAATCGCTAATCACGCCCTCACTCTACTAAGTTTGGATTTGGTTGTCCCGTACAATGTCAAGTTAGCGTCTAGTTGCCCCATGCGCCGCCAATCTCGGATTCGATCGTCACCCATGTTGTTGACCCTAGATTCGGTTGCCTCGTGTGACACCAATTCGAGTCCACATTGGTCTTCTCCCACGGCTATAAGTACGTCCTTTCGCCATCTTCTATGGCCGTGGTTTTTGCACCGTTGAGGGATGGCACATAGCCTAATTAATAGTAATTTTATTTCTTCAATTATTATTATTATTATTATTATTATTATTATTATTATTATTATTGAAGAACTAATAATAGCCTGCATTATTTATTTTATTTTAAACTTTTGTTCAATAGTCATGTCGTAATATTTTATAAGATATTTGGGCTATGTACATCTCACATATCCGAAAGGAAATCTATTGTTAAAAAATATGCCATTATTTTCATATTTGCTTGTTGTGATTCAAAAACTTTTGTGCATCACTATGAAACGAATTGGTAAAACCTTTTAGATATCTTAGAGAAAATCGAGGTCGTCCTCTATAATACTGTGGTAGATATAGAGAGACTGTTGCAGAGAAGAAATATTTTAAAGGATAGTATTATTTGTGAAGGAATTTTCGAGTGATGGATAGAGGGGACGCTAATAGTGTTTCAGAGGTAAGATATAAAGGAGGAGTTGGAATTTTCGAGTGATGAATAGAGGGGACGCATGCCAATTTTCCTTGAGAACTTGCGCCAAAGGAAAGCCACCCATACGAATAAGTAAATAACCCGATTCCAATCGTACGAATCAAACAAGGCAGCAAGGGAAAAAATTCCGTGGACGGAGAGCTTCGGTTTTACTCCACGTCGGTAAAAGTAAAAACGGCTTTGGTTTGTCCCCACGTCGGCAAGCACGTGCGGTGGGGCCCCTCCGCGCTCCACGCTCGGGCCGTACAATCGCGGGCGGATCTTCGAGGTGGGCCGTCGGATGGGCCTCGGGATGGGTGCGCGTGGGTGGACAGGCCCGTCCGGAAGACGACAGAAAGGACCTCCACTGCTCACTCCGAGGAGAGCAGCGAGCACGTCTCGCCTTTTCTATCCCCCCACCCACCCACCCCGGTGCGTATTCTCTGCCTTTGTGTGGCAAAGGCAGGGAAAAAGAGACAAAAGTTCACGGTGATCAGAAGAAAACACCGTTAAAAAATCATTTACGGGATCAGAAGAAACACCGCTGAAAACACTGCTCATTTTTCACTGCTTTTTGACTGCTTATCGATTATAAAGTCACGATTCTCGTTCATCTCTGCCTTTGCCACGCAACGGCAGAGAATCCCGTTTGCACCCACCCACCCATCTCTCTCTCGCTCTCTCGCGTACACTACGCCTAGCCCCTATTTACGTTCGTACCTTGATTTCCATAAAATTTGTAAGAGCAATTACTCTAAGAACATATACAATAGTTGAGACAACAGCCATCTCTAACTATTGTCATGTCACTTATAGAGATGACTTAGAGACAATTCATACAATGGTAGAGATGGCTTAGAGACAACTGCACATTTTTTTATGACACTTAATCACACATAAGATTTCTTAATTCGCGTGTAGAGTCATCTCTTGCATTGGAGACGGCTAAACTCTTTATGCATATCCTCTCTCCTTCACGTCATTATCTATCCTACATGGCAAACCTTATAGATGGCTTAGACACAGCTGAGGGCATGTACAACGGCAATTAATAAGTCGTCTATATACTGCCACCTCAGCGTTTTCATCCTACGTGTACTGAGTTAAATGAGGAAAGAGAGAGGGGTCGTCGCCTCACGAGAGGACGGCACAGGCTCGTGCTCCCAGATGAAATCGCCGAAGCATTCGCCGTTGTATGAGCGCTAGGCCGACTCCAGCGCTAGGCAGACTCCGGTTTGCATGTAGCACAGACATGCAAACTCATTTGCTGATTTACTATTTCCTATATCTTTTTATTAGCATTTCCGATTACCGAACCGATTTCAAAAATGGATTTTTGATATTTTTTCAAACAAAACTAGACCACACTTGCCACATAAATTTCAAAAGTTTAAATTTTTTATTTTTAAAATTTTGATTATATATTGTTTATTTTAATTTTTAAATTTAAATTTAAATTTTTGTTTTAAATTTATAGCCCCTTTGATAACAATATATTTTAAACTCTATTTAACTATTAAACTATATAGACAGCTGTAAAGACTACCCATTGTATGCACTGTCTATATAGTCGTCTGTAGGTGACATGGCAATGCTTTAGAGACAGCAGCTAGCTGCACCATTGTACATGCCCTGATGTGTACCATTGTACATGCTCTAAGACATTACTCCATTAAAGTTTCCTCCATCCACCCTTTATAAATTTCTTCTGCGAGCAAATCCAGATGACCATCTATAATACTGTAGCAGATATAGAGGGGCTGCTGGAGGGAAGGAATGTTTTAGAGGGTAGTGTAATTTGTGAATAAAATTTAGAGGGATGGATAGAGGGGACGCTAATAGTGTTTTAGAGGGGAAATAAGAGGGGGAGTTGGAGTTGCTCAATAATCCTTCCCTCCAACAACCCCTCCATATCTGCACCTTCATTATATAGGGGCTACTGGATTTGCTTAAGCACGCCTCAAAGCAAAGTGCTCGTGCACAAGATGTGTCCAAAGTTTATCTAATCATAGTTTGTTTCAGTTTAAATTAAATTAAATCAAGTTTGTTATTTTTTATAAACCAAATGATGTAATCCTCTGAAGCCATTTTTTTAGGTTTTAAATGTTTTTTTTAAAAAAAACTTTGTATAATAATTTTTTCCATATTTTTTGAATTCTTTAAAACTTCTTTTGAGGGGTATAACTTTTTTAGAATAAAATTTTCAGCAACTTTCAGCCGAAACAGACAAAACCCTAAGCGGATGGTTGTGACCATGTTTCTTCTCCATTTCTGAGTTGAAATATTCTATGGCTACGTCTTAAACACAGTTTGAGATATGTGTAAACCATAATTTTTAAACTCTATGGCTCTGTTTCTTTTAGCTTATAATTAGATTATAAGCTGCAACTTAAAATTTATCATTTTTGTACCGGTTATATTTTGAAATATTTTATAGTTATTTTTTCGAAACTTTGCACAATTTGTCTCAAAGATCTCAAAAATATTTTTCATAATTTTTTTGGCTCTTTAAATCTTCTGTAAAAACACTACAACCTTTTCAGATTATAATCTAACCGCCCAAAGAAACACGGCCTATATCTATGATATCTTTTGAGCTAGAATGAACATATTACAATCATACATGCAGATTTGTTCTCAAATTTTTTTTTATAATATCATTGTTTTAGTAGATTATGCATAAAATTGCAATATTAATAAACGGAGAGTTGGTTTTTAAATGTTTAACAAACGGATTCGAAGAACTGATACATTTGTTTGCCCTATAGTAGGAGCATAGAGACGTAAGTCATAGATCGAATAAAAAAGTAAACACAAGAGCATGTCTAACGTAAAAAAGTAAAGACAAGAGCATGTCTAACGCTTCACAAAGAAGACAAGCACCAAGAGAATCTTGATCAACTCACCGGCGCATTGCTCACGGCTAGATTTTCCTAGGAGCGCTCAAATCTTATTGCAGTAAAAGATGAAAAAAAATATTTCTGAAAAGCTGAGTTTTTTCACCGTGCCTAGTTTAACGCGGTGGGATAAAATAAAGCGATAAATAAAAAAACGCCTGAAAAAGCCATGGAAGAGAAGGGAATCCCAGGGATGTGGGCCCACTGGCAGGCAGTCAGCTTTGTCAATACCGGGCCATCGCTGTCCCGTAAAAGTTACTAATTAATGGTTACTAATTCGTGTCCCCGCGCGTCCCTGCCCAGTGGGCCCACATCCCGCACGGGGGTAGATTGTGACAGCCACAGTGGATGCAGGCGTGGTACATACTACGTGTGCGTACGCGGTCCCGGCGCGCATCATCGACGACAACGCAGTAATACAGTGCGTTTTATTTTTTAACCGGAATAAAAGTGTGTTTCCCAGTCATTTTTCTATTTACTTTTTCTAAGAGGTAGTATCACGTACGTGTATATATTAGGTTACATGGATTTTAAGGTGTAATAGCATGCAGAGGATGTACCTATTCAGTGGCGTAGCAAGGATTTTAAGATTGGTTGGGCCGACTTTTAAAAAAAATTCTCAGTTACATGCCAACATATATGACATCATGTATTTTCATCCATTTAATAGATATGATTTCAAAAAACAATGAACCTTGAATTTTCTAACACTAACAATTTCCTAAATTTTCATCTATTTAACTAGGCCTATGCATACAATTTCCTATCAACATCACAAATGATTTCAAAAAAATTGGTTAAAAATCAGGAAATCACACCAAAATCTGACGAGATAAATATCTAAAATCATAACGCGATCACCCACAGAAGCAAACACTGAATTGAGGTGAACGGCTGCCCGTTCAATCCAACGAAAATCGGTGAAATCACGAAAAAGACGCAAACTTTATCGCAAACTAGATATCTCATCGCGAGGATTCAGATCCGATGCCAAAAGGCCCTACTAAACCTCGTCGGCCTACATCAGATTAAAGCCACGGAACCTTGGAGCCATCCCAGAGCACATCGAATCCCCATTGGGAGTGCCCGAATCTGGCCTCCACGGTACGATCGGAGCCGAACCCCACACCAGTGGAGGCGGCGGCGGCTACTCGCCACCCATATCCCCGCATCGCACACCAATCCACACACACGTCATGACGCGAGGCCAAGCGGAGGCGTGAGGGTTTAGCGTGCTCGGTAGCTTACTTCTCCTGGTCGGCGACGGCGGCGGGCGGGCGCGGAGGCGGAGATCTTGGGGCAGTCTTGAGGTGAGTCTGAGCGCGGAGGCGGAGGTCGAGAGCCAGCAGCAGAGGCGAGCTTGGCAGGCCCAGTGGCGGGCAAGGCGGCGGCGGCGGCAGAGGCCGAGACCGAGAGGAGGCGCCGCTGGCAGTGCATAGCCCTACCAGTTGGGGTGGCGAGCCGACGGTTTGGGGATGGGATTGGATGGATCGGGGGGGGGGGGGGTGTTGGGTCGGCCCAACATTGGTTGGGCCATGGCCCAGCGGTGACAACCCCTGGCTCCGCCCCTGTACCTATTGTTGCCCTCTATATATTAGACCATATATAAAAGGAGCACGGCCATCGGGCCATATATGTGTAACGTAGGGTGTGTAGGGATATCGATTAACCGGCATGTGGTCGTGACTAGGATAATCCAATGTGCTTATATCATTGGAGAGAAGCACCCGTAGTCAAAGCCCTATAAAGGTACGTAAGCACTCGCATCAAACTATATAGCTGTTGTCAAGATTTTGCATGGTGATTAGAATTGTAACAAGTGGTATCAGAGCTGTAGACCTGAACCCCGTATAATCCTAGATCGCACGACTATTGGGTTAGGTGAGTGTGTGTGATGGTGGAAAATTATTGGCTTTAGTCTCACATCAGTTATCAGTTGTGAGGGCAAAAATTAAAAGGTGGAACAACTTTATTTTACAAAAAGGTGGGATGACTATCATCCATTAGACTATTATTTTGGGTTGAGTAGAACTAAGACCTTGGTTGTGGCTCCAGTTGAGCCTAGTGATGTAGTATGCCTAGTGAGACTTGGGCACGCGACTAAGTGTTGGTCTTGGGGGAAGCAGGATCGCTACGAGTCTTGAAAATGATTTGATCATGACGGGCTCTAACACATGGTGTCAGAGTTTTAGAACTAAAAAATCTGATGTGTCTCCTTGACTGCACGTTTATCGGGTTATCGATTATCGATTCTGAAAATGGTTGGATCGCCATGTCGATTATCGGTTGTCGGGAGCACAACTTAAAAGATAGGGTAAGCATAATACATGAGGCTAGTCTTTTGGGTTGAGTAGGCTGTAACACCCCAAATTTTAAAAACGATTTGGCACGTTATTAATTTCCTAAGTTGCATAATTTAAAAATATTAAAATATGTTGCATCATGACATCATCATCGCATACATCATTCTGAAATAAACCGGTGCATTTGGAAATTCCAAAGTGAAAATATTTTGGCAAGTTATAGTAATCTGTTAATGTAATATTTCATTAAAGCCAAATCCTAAAGTTATTAATTTTTAAAATTATTAATTTAACCTGGTATGGATTTTTGCTAAAAGCTAAAGTCTTTGCTTATTCAAAAGAGTATCTGAAAATAAAGGCCCATTGGAAAAATCAGAAAATTCAAAAATGTATTTATTCCTTTCTTGGCCCAAGCTGGCCCATTCCCCCTCTCCCCTTTTCTTTCCACCACCCCCTCCTGTTCGTCCCGTGTTGGGCCGCAGCCACGCTGGCCCACTCCGCTCCTCCTTTACCTCGGTTGGGCCGCAAGTTGGTACGCCGGCCCATTCCGTTGCTGGCCGCCTCCCTTGCGCTGCGCACCGTGGTTCCACCGATAGGTGGGCCCACGCCGTCAGTCCCTCCCCTCACCTTCTTCTTTCCTGCATCGCCCCTGTTCTCCCCGCTCCGCCGCTGTTCGTCCTCTCTCCCGGGGCCTCACTGGCTCGTCTCTCCAAGCGGTCGTTCGCCCTTATCATCTCCCTCCGGACCCCTCCTCTCTTCCTTGTCTTGTCGCCGGCCAAACTGCCTCGGTACCTTCGCGTCCAAGCATTCCCCTTCATGGCACCGGTCAGAATCGGCGCCGGCGATTGCCAACCCGCGCGTCGCGTCAAAGATGTTCCGGACGGAGCTCGCCTATAAATAGGGAACTGCTCCCCCTATGCTCTCTGCCTTCGCCGCCGCATTGTTTCTCACCCGAGTCGGTGCGTTGTCAATGTCCCCTGCCTTGCCACTGTTTCCTTCCTCCCCTTCCGCCTCGCCTCTTTCCCTCTGACCCATGCTCTCCTTGGGCTTGGTCGCAGGACATCGCGGAGGAGCTCGCCCCCGGGGAGTGGAGCCGTCGGTCCGTTCGGGGGTCGCCAACACCGGAGACAGCGACTACGTCGTCGTCGCCACGCCACCTGGCCATCCTCTCCGTCCCGGTGAGCTTGCCGAACGTTTCGCCCCACTCCATTGTTGCTTACGGCCGAGAGAATCGAGCTTTGATTCCGTTCTTCGCCGGCGCCGCGGACACTGTGAGGTTCCACCGCCGTGCTCAGTTGCGCCGACTGTCCCGTCCACCTTTCAGGACGTTTAAACACTCGATGTGTCCGCCTCGCTCGTGTCTCTCACCCCACCCGTTTAATTGGTTCGGGATGGTCGGATTCGTCGCCGCCGTGGACATCGCCGCCGTCGCCGGAGCCTCCCCTGTTTTCCCCCTTAGCCGTGCGGAAGACGCCGACAGGTGGGCCAGGGGAGGGTCCCACCGGTTAGCCGCGTCTGCCGTCCTCTCCCGCCGCGCGGCGCTGGGATGCGTTTCGGTTTGGACCGCCCGGCCGAGCCGGCCCAACACCGGAAGTCCATCCCCCTTTTCTTTTCCTTTATTTCCTTCCCCTCTGTTTCCTGTTTTAAACCACGAATTATTATCTTGAAGCATTATTAAAAATACCTGCTGTATTGTAAAAATTCTGGAAAAATCCCTGCAAATACTTTGAAGGTTCCTGGACTTTAGAAAATTTTTATTAGCACTGTCACCCATGCAGCAAGTATTTATTAGTAGAATTCTTGGCTTAGGGATTTCATCATTTCATGTGTACATAGTTCATTTAGCATAGTTTTTCTGTTAAATAAAAATGCGTTCGAGTTGCTGCATTCATTCTTTTCATAAAAACAGCAAGGCATGAAATCTTTTATGTATGTTGTATTGCTTTGCATGGGCGTTTGCGCGTTTAGGAGGTCAAGGCCCCGAAGACCCGATCGTCGACGTCCCCTTCGTTTTCCCCGGAACCGATCAAGGCAAGTCCCCTTCGATCGTATCGTGAAGCCATTTTCGGTTATTTCGAAAATGTTTGCTAGACTTGAAAATATGCATGCTAGTTTAAAAATGATAAATGTCGTATTTACTAGACTTAGATATCATGCCGAATAGAAAGGTAAGAAATATGGTAGGATTAAACCTAAGGTTAAAATATGGATTGCTCATATTTAAATCCCTCGTTGTGGTAGGATAAATGCTTAAAAATCTTTTATGCGGAATGATACAATCATTTGTGTGAAAGGAGAATGTTGTTGAGAAATGTTTGGGAAAAAGGGTGATTTAAAGATAGCGCATCGAGGGTGATGCTTAGTAGGTTTTTTCTCTTACCCCAAAAATCTTCCGACTAGGGAGAGATACTTTGTCGGTTGGTGCAGTGCGGCACCGTTTTGAAAACTGGGCTAAAATATCAAACCTCTCCTAGTCTAAGGACTGCTCGTCCTATGATCCTATGAACTAAGCCATAACAGTACGACCTCGAGCCCTGGTATGGGACGGGCCTGATCGTTGGCCCTCATGGTTAACGGTCTTGTGGCGAAACACCTTCAGTGCGTAGTCTCTCGAGGGTAAAGCGTACCCACTCTGCACAGTTAAAACTGTCATGATAGCCGTGCTCGTGGTTACGAGCGTGCGAAGGGACTGATCATATGGTAGCTATTCTTTTTTTAAAAAAACCAATTTAGAAAAAGGGTTTAAGCAAAGGATTTGAGATGAGTAAAGGATTTGAGAAAGATTTCGTTTGAGTTAGGTGCCACCGGCTACATTTCGGATTGGGGGTCGGTCTACCGGAAAGTGTCGCGCGGAATGGACCTAGCCGTTTTGAGAAAGGAAAATGAGAAAGAATTTTGTTCTCGCTATGGCACTGAGGCTAAGTGGCGAGAACCGTTTGAGAAGAGCCCAAAGAAAATGTTAAGATTTACTGTTTTCAAATTGCTTTGCCAAAACTAGGCTAACAAATGCATTTCCGTAAAATATCCTAAGCTCTTCTTATACCGAGCCACATTTGCATACTTTCCGACTTGCGAGTACAATTTGTACTCACCCTTGTTTTTCTCCCCTCTCTTTTCAAAATTTCAACAGCTGGTCCATCCGAGTATGGTCCGCCGTCCGAGGAGGAGGACCCGGATTACGACCAGGAGACGTTCTCCGAGGAAGACTATGAGGATTAGGGTTGCGCGTTCCTAAGGCCCTCGTGCCTATGGGATGGATAAATTTCTAGATATTGAATTAGGCCTGCATCTCCGTGTACTCTAATTTACGGCCTGCAAGACGTTGTTTGTGTTTGTATTGGACTATGTTCCCTTTTGTAATAATCAGATCGTTGGCAATGTTCCATTTCTGTATAACTGTGTGTACTAGCCATGATCCTTGGGACTAGTACGTGTTTACGCAGTTGGAATCTGATCTTGTAAATCGGGTGCCGACATAGGCCGAGGACCTTGGCTGTAGCTCTAGTTAGAATTGTGTATGTAGCTGGCCAAATGAGACCGAGACAGTGTCAGGGTGGTGGTGGATCACTATGAGCCATGATTGGGCCAGATCGATATAGGCTCTAATAAGTGGTATCAAAGCGGGTTGGCTATGTGAAAGATCTCATTGGAGGCACGAAGTTCATGACTCCACGGACATTTGATAAAGCTCTAGCATTATGTGGAGCATGACGGTGATCAACAATTCAATCTGTGGCGCCACACATTTTGAGCAAGCGACTCAGACCATTTGATGGGCTGTAGTTGGTGAGAATATGCTAGAAGTGGCTTTTGGTGACTGGGGAGTCGACGCGGCAAAGGAGATTCTGGTTCAGAATCATACTGGCGATGGGACCAAACATGGTGAGTGACCGGATAAATTGGAGCGGCAAGAGCATTGTAGGCAGTGATGTGACCTCACATGTGTGGCACAGGCCGACATCATGGCGCTCGAGCAATTTTGTGTCGGTGATGTGGGTGATTAAGGTAGGGCATGTTTGCACACATGGTATGCGGTGGCATGTAGTTGGCACGTAGGATGGCGGCGGGTCTAAAACCAATTCAGACTCGTCAGGTGACTCTTAGTAGGCTGCGAAATATTAATTTGAGTTTGAGTACACAATTGTTCGCATGGGACAAGTTTTAAGCTTCCAGAGGTGAATTCATATTCGTTAAGGTGGAGTTTGTTATAGTTAGTGTTGAATATGTGTATGTATTGGGTTATGTGCACTCCAAGTGTAATACGCATGGGACAATAGATTTAGAGTCGACATGTGTCCTACTCTATATATATATATATATATATATATATATATATATATATATATATATATATATATATATATATATATATATAAAGGGAGAACTGTCATGTAACCTATCATGATGAAATAATTGTAGCATAGGGCATGCAGGATCAGAAATAAACATGCGTCCGTGACTCGGTTAACCCAGTGTGTTTGTGCTGTTGGGGAGGAGCAATGGTGGAGCTTCAACAATAATCAAGGAAGACATACCGGAATCAACAGAGAAGCCATGTATAAAGATTAAACAATCAAACTGAAACATTTAACTATTAAACTTCTAAATCTATGGACTAGAGATGGCAAACCTATTTGTTTGTTAGTTTAATATAAAATATAGTTAGTTAACTTTTTAACTGCACATAAGGTTGGAAAAATAGAAAGCCATGTTGGCATATATTAGGCTCTACCCCTAAAGAGGCGCACTCATAAATTAAGCCCCGTAAATATAGGTAGCCGTGCTGAACTACATAACTAAATATCGTGCCTCTTCTGTCATCTAGATTTTGTGCGATTAAAATCCTAACACTTTTCAAAGTAAGTATTAGCATTGTTTTGCTTCCAAGCATGGTAACGAGAGAAACTATTCGTCCTATTGCTACAACATACAAGTTGCGCAATAAACACCCCAAATTAATTCGGAGTCACGGCAAGAGAAAAAAGCGTTGGGACGAACCATTATCTACGGAAAAATTTATAAGCAGCCCACCTTTCTAACCATGCCATCAAGATCAACAAACCATATAAAAAAATTTACTTTTATTTGGCATTCTAGACTTCAAAATTTATTATTTCAGCAAATTGGATCCCACTTATAAGTTGTAAACTTGGTTATACATGGACTCACTGATAACACCCCTATCGTATCGCAAATGCTATACCACCACATCATGAGTGTGAGAAATAATTAATTTCCTCCTAGTATCTAGCTAAACAATATCCTATTCTTGTGTTCTCAAATCCTATGAACTTTTAGTTCTTCTTAGTGAATAATATGAGGGCGATCAAATCCAGAAAATGCAAGCGACAAGAATTAATTGAATACTCATAACATTGAGTTTTTTTTGCGATTTTTTCCATAGGCTAATGAAGCAAATTTTTTTGGAGTGATCTTAGAATGGTATTACTTATTTCTTTTGTTGTTAACCCAAAGGAAATGCTTGAGCCATAATACCACAATAGCTCGTTCTGGGTATTTTTTTCATATTGTTTTCTCGCGTGAGCTGGTGGTTTTTATTGCTAATACTTGTTTTTTCATTGTTCTCTTTGTAAATATTATTACTGAACAATAGAGGTTTGCTATTTTAAAAAAGAACTAAAACTTATAAATGGTGCCTGAATAGCCACAAAGAAGGGGCGGAGCAGAGGATCCACAAAAGTAACGGTGTTAACCGTCCAGACATCGTTTACCGGGCATCGCTCAGAGTTGTGTCATGGGATTTTGTGGAGCATCTGAATATATACTAAAAAATTCCAAGATATGTCGGGTTCTGCGTCTACTGTCACCTGGCCATTCCTGTCGAAACCAAATGCATACAAAAGCTTCAATCCGGGCGACGTCGGCAAACTTGAATCTCCACCGAATCGGCTTCATTCCGAATATGTTTTGAAGCCACTTTCGTCGGATTTGGAACCTAGCGTGCACTGTGAGACACGCTGATGTTCAGGGTCTCATGGTTCATAGAAATTTCAAATAGGAAAAAGGTTTACCTATCCCCCTTCAAATATTGAGTCGGTCGCATATAATTTCCTGACTTCGAAAATCAGGTAGTCTGTCATCCGAAAGATTCAAACCGATGCAAATAAACCCCCAGTGGATGGTTTTAAGGGTGGTTTTGCCATGTGAACCGAACATGCGAGCTGTTTTGTCCACGTGGACTACGACATGGCACTTGAATTAAAAACATTATATAAATAAAAATAAAAATGATGGGCCCACCTGTTTTTTTACGCGTGGCCCTGGCTTGGGCAGCGAGGCACAACGACAACAGTGTGGACAACGACGTGGGGAGGAGGCGCGCCCCTAGCCTAGGCAACGAGGCACGGTGACGGCGGCGTTGATGACGGCGTGGGCAAGGCGGCCTCCTCGGCTTGGCGGCAAGGCACGACGACGACGTGAATTGGACTAGAGGCGGCGTCACGGTTGGATGAGACGGTGGTGAAGTGGGTGGCGCACGGTGAAGCTCCACCTCCCTCTGGCCTCTGCGAAGATCGCCCCCCCCACCGCCTATCTACTCTTACTGTCATTCGGCCCGGCGACGAGCGCTGCCATCTCCCGCAACCTCACGCCGTCGCCGACTGTCTTCCTGGGCATGTCCTGGTGTGTCGCTGACACCAATAAACTCCCCTAGCCCCCTCTCCATTTCCCCTCAACTTCCCCCACGAGCTGTCGCGTCGATCGCCGGAATTTGGCACCGCTCGAGCCACCCGCCGTCCTCCCCTGCTCCAGCTTCCCCCTCCTCTGACCTTGAATTTGGGAGATTGGTTATTTGTACCATTTTGAATCCTTCGGGGAGCACAATACTTGGTTTTAGAAGTCAACGTGTTATGTGTGCTCGGATCAATACTTCAATGGGGGTAAGTAGACTTTTTCCTTTCAAATATGTTTTTATTAAAGGTTGCAGTCCTACGGTTATTTCCAATGGCTTCTTTGATTTGTTGGCATAGGATAATAAGGTTCCTACATAAGGATATTTCCAATGGTGTAGTCAATTGCTAGCTATAAGTAAGCTCATGTCATCTATAGATATCTTATAGGCAACCTTCCCAATGTACTAGATTTAACATGGTCTATAAAATTAAATATGAATCCATATGTAATACTCCCTCCATTCCAAAATGTAATGCGTATTTTGAACGGAGAAAAGTCATACTTAGCAAATTTTGACCATAAATAAATCAAATTATTTCAAAGTACTTTTTAATACAATATTACATTGTAACAATTCATAATATATAATAGAGGAATCTAACGGTCAAACTCTATCTTTAAAGACTTTTATGGAGTCAAAATACGTCTTATATTTTGGAATGGAGGGAGTAGTATACAATTGCATTGGAATATACACTGATTACAAATTAGTAGCTAGCACACTCTCCTCCTCTCCTGCACACAAGCAAAAAGCTGAGTTGGAATCCTTATAGCTAGCTGAAGTGACACCATTGAACAAATTATTATTGTTGTTGTTGTTGTTGTTGTTGTTGTTGTTATTATTATTATTATTATTATTATTATTATTATTATTATTATTTCATCAAAGTAAAGTTAAACAGAGCCACCATGTTATCGAGAGAAAAGAGAAGATTAACACCGTTGATTATAGTGACATCAGATTATAACGGCTTAATTAAAAGAAAGAGTTCATATGAACTAAAATTTTAAAATAAAATCAAGATAAAATAATAAAAATAAGAGTCTATGTCAACTATAATATATAAAAGAAGTTCATATCAACTATAACAAAGAAACACAAATTTAGAATAAAGAATAGTTAATATTAGTTACAAAACTAGCCGCACAATTAGACAGAACACCATGCTCTCTTTTTTTTTTTATTATTGAAACTACGGGTAGTTCATACGTTTCGGGAGATGAATATTGTGGTGCAATCAAACATCACGGCCATTTCTGTAGGATTCAAGAAGTCAAGATTTATTTTAGCAGTGTGTTTTGAAATCATGCAAATCACAACCACCCAAGATGCTATATCCCTACACCATACTCTCCATAGTGATTTTTATTTCGTAGAGTTTCTTTCATCATTATCTGGATAAGTGTATATAGAGATTCTCTCTTTTTACCTCGTATAGTTTTTTTTTTTAACGAGATCCGAAGAGTTCCGCTGAAGATGATACAAATTCTCGAAAGGAATCTAGTTAGCTCCATCCAACCTTTTAGAACACTATTCATATCACTATTTATAAGACATAAATATTGTTTTATAGGATGGGATAGAGGCCCTGTTGCTGTTGGGGATGCTCGGCATAAGCTGCAGAGGCCTGCACAATGGGGTACTCCATTGCAGTACTGCTGCAAATCAGTTACAGTGAAAGCAAGGCAGCACTGTGCTGTTAGAAAGCCACTCGTCTTCCTCCTCCAAATTCAAAGCCAGCACTGCTTTTTTTCACAAGAGGAACAGTGAGAGCTGAGATGGGAGATTGGAAGAAAAGAAAAAAGTCGAATTACCACGAGTGTATAAGCTCAGCTAATAGCTTTAGACCTTTGCAACGGCAGTAGTAATTCAGGGCAGCTTCGAAATTAGAGAAAAGCGCTCACTACTGAATGTTTTTTTCTTTGCATCTTTTCTGCATCGCAGTTGCAGGCTCGCAGCAGCATCAACATTAAAGAAGAGAAAAGGAAAACCCCTAAAGGTTCAATGATTTTGCATGCCTAATGTGATCTGATAGGAAACTGGAGAGGAGATTATGGGGGGAGCATATGTGATTAGGTGGTGGTAGCAGTACTAGTACTCCCTCTGTCATGAAATATAAGGATTCGAAGCATTCAAATCTTGTCCTAAAATATAAGAATTCCTACCATTCAAGTTTTCCCTCCAACCATCATTCATTCAAATTTCTTTCCATCTTACTCCCAACCACTTTCCCACTCACCACATACCATCATTAATTGAGAGACATTATAGTACTTTCCTCTTCTCTTTAATCTCTCCTTTAAATGTTAGAAGTTCTTATATTTTAGGACGGAGGGAGTATTAGATAGGACGACTGACTGATTGATTTCTTGATGCAGATTTATTCTCGTTGCTCCTCCCTTTACCTGAAACCTGTTCTGAGCTGATAGAACCACTCATGTGCAAGGGATTAATTGTGCCAATTAATAAGTTTGAATGAGCTGCTAATACGCATCCCCGGACAAAAATAAGTTGACAACAATGTACCCGTACAAGTTGGGCGCAATTTCATGGTAGTGCGATTTGGGCTTCAGACTAGCACCATTCCGGCGTGTGAACTGAAGGATTGTGTCTGAAAAGCGTTCAGATTCACCCAACGGCAGGAGCAAAATGGGTGTTCACCCAAATTTCATGTGTGTCATTTCCAGTATCATTACAAACCTTTTCTTTTGAACAAAGGTGACAAAATTTCTGACGAAATTTCCTCAAATTTCATCAGGCGCTCAGGCACACGATACATCTCGTCCTGTGCTACATGAACCGGGAATAGCGCTGCGTACGAGATACAGTAAACGCCCCAAGCCTGAGCCCGAAGTGACCGGCCAAACCAGCCTTGAAGGCGTATTGTGCGGTACTGTACAGCATGGGGGCGAGGAGGAGGCCACCCTACGCTTGAAGGCGTATACGCCGTATGCGTAAGCGCACAGTGTACAGGCAGAGCGCAGTTAAAATGCTGCGCCTGCCTCCCTTTCTCTGACATCCATGAATGGGAGGAGGAGGTGGGTGGTGGCGTAGGAGTATTTCAGAAGCCACCACACTGCCCTCGCCTCTCTCTCTATCTCTCTCTACTCTCTAGCTCGCTCACTCTCTCACTGCGTCTCTGATTTTGATGCATGCAAAGGGTCAGAGAGAGAGAGCATCAGCTGTACGAGTAGGAGTAGTACAGTGTGGTTTTACTGCAACTGTGTTCCCTACCCCTCTCCTCAATTGTGCTTTTGCTTCCTTCTCTCCCCTCTCTCATATGGAGCCATTGCAGAGTGCGTGAGAGAGAGAAAGATTGATACTACTGCTGGTAAAAGCGAAAGAGAAAAAGAAAAGAGGTGAGGTGGTGGGGGTGCTTGTTGCTTGCTTCCCCTTTCCCTTATTTGTTGGTCACGAGATGGATGAAGATTGTGGAGCCTTGCGTTTCTGGGATGAGATGAGATGAGATGAGGGATGGCGAAATTTGTAGTGGTTGTTGATGGGCTTTGATCTTGGGCAATGGGCGGCGAGTTGCAAGAACGCGGCGTGGATGCGTGGAATGGGGTAAATTTGTGATCTTTTTCGTGTGTTCTTGGGCGGGTTTCAGGAGGATTGCCCGGCGATGCTGCGGAGGATGATGGCCGACCAAGTCCCGGACTCCCCCCGCGGCGGCGGCGGCGGCGGCACGCTGTTCGCCGTGCCGCGGCTGTTCGTCGGGTTCGCGGCGAAGCGAGCGCCGGACGGCGAGTCGTCGCAGAGCCCGACGTCGCCGCTCGACCCCAAGGCGCTCCTGCTCCGGTCGCCGCGGTCGCCGAGGACGTGGGACTCGGGGTCGGTGGGGCTCGGACTCGTCGACGCCCTCGCCGGCGACGCCAGGAACAACTGCCTGCTCAGCCCGCGCCTGCGCCTCAAGTCGTACAGCTCCCTGCCCAAGGACTGCGCAGCCGCCGCTGGCGGCGGCGGCCACTCGCACCCGGAGCTCGGCAAGACGATGTCTTGCCCCGCGCCGGACACGGCGGCCACCGCCGGCATGTCGGTGCCGTGCAGCAGGTTCTTCCACGGGGATCTGAAGTCTGGTCCGGAGGCCACTCGGTCGGATGGCGCTCACTCCAGCGCCAAGCGGCATTCCTTCGACCTCGGCAACTTCCCGGCGCCGGGGTCGCTGCCGGCGGCGATCTCGGGCGGCGCCCGGCGGTTCGTCGGCTCCCTCTCCGCGAGCGAGATCGAGAAGTCGGAGGACTACACCTGCATCATCGCCCGCGGCCCGAACCCCAAGACGACGCACATCTTCGGGGACTGCATTTTGGAGCCCCACACGGTCGGGAAGAAGAACGACGAGGCCGCCATGGACGTGGAGGAGGCAGCTCCCGAGACTTACTGGGTCGTCAAGTGCGCCGCCGCCGCCGATGACTTCTTGAACTCCTGCTTCACCTGCAAGAAGAAGCTGGAAGGCAATGACATTTACATTTACCGGTACGTTGATGCGATCATCATTTTGTTCTATAATAGGGAAGAACTGATGGTCCTTCTCTTCTGCATGATGGCATCAATCGCATCGTTTGGGGAGGCATGCATTTCAGGTAGAAGATTACTGTGCAGAATGAAACACTGAACTGAATATCTGATAAAAAAAAACATTCATCAAGCGAATTGCTTCACTGTTCATCTGGAACTGAGCATTCCTGGTTTTTTTTTGGGGGAGAAGAAACTTCACTAAAAGTTGAAACTTTTGGCAAATTCAAAACGAAGCCGAACATGAAAAACATACTGAATCATGGTTACCAAACTGGCATGATCAACGATTCATTAGCTGGACATGCATGCTGCTTCGGTGTTCATCCATCCGAGTGCATCATTCGGTAGAACAGTTTGCTGTTTCCACTTCCTATGACATACTGAACAGTTCGTTGCTTGCGCTCTTGCAGTGGCGAGAAAGCGTTCTGCAGTGCCGTCTGCCGGGACCAAGAGATCCTGATCGAGGAGGAAGCCGAGAACAACACCACCATCGGCTCCCCTCGCTCGTCTTGCTCGTCCTACCACGAGGACATCTTCATGGCCGGCATGGTGGTGACGACATGACCGCCCCCCTTGGGCAAATGGCCGAGCAATGCACCGTTTCGCCGCCACGAAAGCGCTGATTTTTCCACCCTCCTAGCACCAGAGGATTGACGAAGACGATCGTAGATGATCGATCCACCACCAATTCACCAGTGCATTCGTATTGCCATCGTCAGTTCGTTGTTTTTGATTCAGCAACTGAAGAGAGGAGCAGGAAACGGTGTTCTTGTGTGGGCCATTGTCTGTCACTGTCACTCGCCGGGGATGAGCTGCTGGCTTTTTTACTAGTCCTGGAAACTTGCAGAGATCTGGGGCTTTTTAGAAAAGGGGGGACGCCTGCCTGCCTTTAGTTCTGTAGTTTTGATCCTAAGGCTGCTGGCCATGGCCAGTGCAGTGAGTGCAGTGCACCCCCATCCTTTTCTCCTTCTCTTTCTTTTTTTTTTCTCTCTCTTTTCTTTCTCCTCTTGGCAGCAGCAGCGGCAATGTCTGCATATTGCTACACTAGCCTGTGAGATAGTGACATTAAGCTGCTTTGCTTTGGGTCTTTTCCATCCTCCTTTTGCTTTGAGCAGCAGTACTGATTGAAAGGGCATGATGATGATGGTTTAACTGACTTTGATTTGCTTGTTGCACTAGAATTAAAGGCCTCTTTTCTGCAATGGCCTAGCAGAACCTATCAGGGCCTATATAATGAGTTAAATCAAGGCAACTGTGGGGTCATAACTCATAACTAGTGAGGTTGAAGCCTCTCACTGAAAGTCATTTTAGAAGCTCCAGGAGCTATGACAATACTGCCCCATCAGACCAGAGCATAATTGTCCAACTAACAAACTGCAGAGCAATACCTAAGAAAGATACTCCCAATCACTCATTGGCATTTGGTTGGTTAGTTACTGATGATGACAGTACAGTGCTGATTTTGATGTGGGAGCTTAACTCCTGATGAATGCTGGTAGGTAGGAGTATTGATATTGGAGCCTATTCCTCCTGAAACCAAGAACATTTCAGGCCAATGCTACAGGCCACAGGGTGAAGATTCAAGAATGCATTGCTGAAATCTATGGTCATACTCTCAGAGATTGATTCATTGCATCACACCCAATTCTTTTCTACAAATCGGTTCTGTTGATCTGGAAAAATAAGCCTGACAGAGCAGAACAGGCGCCACATTTGGAAGGAGAACCCCTGTGTAGGATTCAGGGCCGGCCATGCCATTGCTGACTTTGTTTAGTACTATATGGACGCTGCTGCTGCTGCTATCAGCTGCCAATTTTGCTCGCATCTTTTTTTCATTTGGGATGCCAGAAGCCGTTGGATCCGCCTGTGCTCATGCTGTCATGCAAACCAACAGGCAGGAGCAATGTATGCATGACCAGCGATTGGCGATGCATTTGGCGTTCTGCATCGATTCGGCTTACGAAAAAAATTCAGTCTTTTGCAGCGCAATTTCACCGCAATGAAGAAGAGGAGAGAGGGAACATACTTAATAATGCATCAATGAGCGCACCAGACAGCCCACACAGACATTAATACAAAGACTGGTTTTAAGATGGAAAAAACTACTGGGGCATGTAT
Organism: Raddia guianensis; assembly: GCA_036346415.1. Classification (NCBI taxonomy): domain Eukaryota; kingdom Viridiplantae; phylum Streptophyta; class Magnoliopsida; order Poales; family Poaceae; genus Raddia; species Raddia guianensis. The sequence continues at coordinate 37,511,237 of CM070534.1, forward strand.
AATGGCGATAGTGTAACATGGACCGTCTACAAAATTTACCGTGTAGGACATCAGCTGAAGTGTACAAGAGAGAGACCAGAAATAATTGTGCCGCTTTGTACGATGTAGTCGCCTATAAACACAAGAACCAATGTTCTTTTTGTGTGTGTATCAGTGTGTATAGTTCTATACTCTACATGACTATACTGTCTATACAATTGTACATGCCTCTAGCTAGTGCAATTATCTTAAAGATTGTAGCCCAGAGATTATTGGTTTAGGTCTTTGCACAAATGATCGATCCACCTAACATGCTGTTATAGTCCACAAACTACGGGTTTAAATCCCTAAAATTATACTACCTTCGCTTACAAATATTTATGTTTTAAGGCACGTGCTCTTTAAAGTTTCGAAACTTAAGTCACAAATATCTTTTTAAAAAATTAGATTATGTGCATAAAAAATACATCTCTAGATTTGTATAAAAATTAACTAATAATATTAAAATTTTAGTGGTTTTTAAAGTACATCACAGTAGTAATTAGTGGTTAAATTTGATCATGAATACTGTGTAGTCAAATACGGAAGAAATTTATGACCCGAAAGAGTTGTTGAAAACTTGCACAAGGAGCCTATCGGATCATTGAAACCTAAAGTTTGAAAACTTTAGAAATAGCTTCTAAAAAATGGTATATTTGTTTTTTTTTTCTTTAAAAACCATGGAAACCGGGTGGAAAAGTCACCTAAATTTCCAATAAGCAGTTTAGAACAAACTAACTCTAGAAAGCTGAGAACACGAGTTACCACACCGTTAGTTTATGTCGGATCTTTCTACTAAGCCTTGTTTGATTATGCTTAAATTAAAATTCGATCTACAACAGAAAATTTAATTTTCTACAGGGCAAACGGTTTGGTCCTTTATAGTGGGCTTTCATCCAAGCTTCCAAAATCATTTGCAGCAAATGTTTTTTTTGTTTAAGCATGAACAGAGTTCTCTTTGAAGCTCTCAAAGTCATTTTTAACAAAATTTATGGCCTCTGTAAACGTCTGAATGAAAGTATAAAGATTTTAAAGTTCTAATCTACATTAGATTTTCAGATATATCAGACAAGCGTAAGATCCGTTTAAAAAAGGGGCGTAACCGCGTGGTATGATCTCGTGCAAATGGCAAAAGCTCAAGACTAATTTTAAGCCCAAATCAGCAAACAATTTGGGCTTTCGGCCGAAGTCTACAAAAGCAAAAGGCCCACTACAAAGCCCATACCCCTAATACTACGTGGCCTAATCGCAGGCTCACACTCCGGATCAGCATTTCCTCCTGGTACCCATCTCTCGAAATACCGAAAACACCCTCCCAAACAGCCACTTCAAAACTCGTGCAGGGGAAACTCCGTTGGGGAAACCGTAATTCCACTGCCCTGACAGTCTCTCGCCCACGGCGAGTGGGATCCCACCCACGCGAACACCCCGAATAGCCCCGTAGGAAACCTCTTTAAGATTCGTGCAGGCCAAAAACCAGGGGTAAAATGGTATTTTGCTATCCCGGAAAGACTCCTTTCCCCCCTCTCACAGGGTGGGGAGTGTGAGAGTGAGACCCACCGCCTCGTTGCTCCTCCTCCTCCTGCTTCGCCTCCGACACCGAGATGGCCGCGTCCTAATCCCCTGCTCCATTCCACCGCCGCCGCCGCTCATCGGCGTTCGGGCTCGAGTGCTGCTGCGCTGCGCTGTGGGGGGCTAGGGTTTTCGATTGGCGGGATGGGGTACCTCCTCCTCTCGCCGTCCCCGACGCCGCCGCTCGCGCTCCGGTACCCCTCCACCTCCTCCCACGCCGGGTGCCGCCACCGCGCCCGGAGAGGCGCGGCGCCGGTGGTCGCGTCGTCCGCGGCGCCCGATGGCGGGACGGAGATGGCGGCGCACGTGCTGGCGCGGCGGGCCGTGCTCCTCGGCGTCACGGCGCTCCCGCTCCTCCGCCTCCGCGGCACCGAGGCCGCGGCGGCCGCGCGTAACAGAGGAGGTCTTGTGACGGGTTAGTGCTATTCTCCTCGCGAGGATTCGGTTAGATTCCGTGCTCTGCGTTGTCTGTCACTCTTTCTTAGCTTCGAGCGTAGTCTAACACTGGGGCGGAGTAATGTATGAACCGCATGCAGTTCTAAGGATGGAAGTCGAGCTTGCAATTTTTTTGTGTGATACCTGAGAGTTTCGAGTGATAAGACAATTCTCGGAGGGACATTATAGTGTTGTATTGTATAGATGCATGTGCTGTTCGGGCTTAGCTCTGGTGCACCCTTGTGTATGCATGGCATTGATACTAAAGAAATTTAGGAGTCGGGTATTTGTGTGTAAATTACCACCAGTTTAGACTTTAGACTGTAATATGTAATACTTGTCGCCTTTAAGCAAATTTGTATGCTTGGTGCATGCCCAATTGCTTTTTTTTCTACCAGGGTTTTGCATGAATGGAAAGCAATTAGGAGGTCGAGCAGTACCCACAACCAGGAGCATTTATTCAAAAATTAGAACCTTATATGTAATTTTATGTGACCTTTATGAGTTTACGTGACCACTCATAAGTTTCTAAATTGTTGCATACATGTACAGAGTTAGGGAGCACATTAATAGTAATGAAACAGGTTTGGAAATGGAAATGGCTTGCACATTAATGTGCCCCCTTACACCCACCAACCAAAGGCTTATGTGTAGAATTTGTGCAAAAATAAGTTCATGTATTTGGTCTTGGCCACTACGGGTATGGCTTAAATCATATACTTGAGTGCAGTGGATGGTTTTGCTCCTTGTTTTGGACCTTCTTAGTAGATTATTGAGATGCCATGTTGTACATATGTGCATCCCTGCATGATAGATATCCTATTAATTTGGGGTCAAGAATGTTCTGAAAATTCATAAGCTGCAAAAAAGGTGTCGTGATAATGCCTTATTTTAAAGTTTATAATTTTGATGGAACAACTTTCAAGTTGGAGTTCTGCACTCATTATTCACAGCCTATCCCAGTGAATCTTGAGTTTGATTATTGCGCATGATCAGATGTCACTTCTCTCATTTTCCCGCAGTTTATGGCATGTCGTTACCCCAAGGATTTATTAGAAGAAAGGGGGTCAATGTCCCAAGGATAGATCATCAAGCCCAGAATTGCTACAAAACTTTCAAGATTGGACGTAAAACCATCATCTGTAGACCTATTGAGGCTACGTTAGATGGTCAGAATTTTCCCCTCATATAAGTAGGTCATATTAAAGAAGAAATTTATGGCTATTTGGCAAACCCTATTGACGTTTACAATTATGTTTCCTTTGTTTTCGTTGCCTTTGTAAATATTTTCTGTAGTACCTGCAAAATTGTCTTGAGTCCTGACTCCTATGAACGCTAATCTGGAACTGGTTCCTGGGCATCAGTAATGGTATTTTACTTGAAGTGGAAATTGTCTTGAATCCCTTGTTTTTGTGCTGCCTCATTGCCAGTGACAATGTTAGTTTTTGCATACTAAGTTACTAACACTACTAACTTGGAAACATTCCGCACACATACTGATATAGTTGATTTGTTTAGTTCTGCGTAGTAGCTTGACAGCCTTGTATAAATAGTATCTGTTGTTTTCTTCTGTAGAGAGAAAGGATGTCTCAAAGCCTGATGAACCTCAGTCGGGAGAAACTCAGGCTGAAACTCCTCTACCTGAAGCTCCTCAATCTGAATCATTCTTGTCAGTGGTGCAAGAACAATCTCCAGGAAATCCAATTGCTGGCCTTTTGAATGCAATTGCTGTTGTTGCCTCAGGTGTTCTTGCTGGATTGTATGGTACTTCTCAACAGGAAAAGAAGGCCCTGGAATCAGTCATCTCATCTGTAAATCATCTGCAAACCTGTAATTAGTGTCTTTTACTTTTTTTATTTGTTACTATTATTTGATTTATAATTTTATACAACTTAAAGGATAATCATGGATTACCTGAATCCTCACCGCATAACAAATTCAGTAAACCCCCTTCATTCATGATCTTGTTGATATCGGTTTCACCATCCTGTTATTTGTAAACCATTTTATGTCATATAAATGGCTAACATTTTTTGAAGGAACTTTGTAAATCATTAGCTAGGGTTGTTGATCTTTGGTGCATCTGTAACCAATAGTGTACTTCAGTATTTTCTTTTCTATAATTGGCACTAGGGTTGGAGCCAGGATTTTGCCCTAAAAGGGGATTCACATGGGACACAAATTTGCTACTACAATTACAATTCTATTGTAATATGGACATTTGAGCTATTTTAAATAAGTATTTATTAAAAAAGTTATATCATGTCATTGGTCCTGTGTAGCAGCCAGATATATATTCTGGTCATCATGATAAAGCAATGCTATACTTGGCAGTTGGCTCTAGGCGGGTAGAGTGGGGGCCACGGGCCACCTAGGTGGCCACAACAACAGTAGTTATGTAGTGGCTGGAGCACCAGCAACATCATCACATTGTGAGTACGTGCAACTGCTCCAACCGGCTGCTTGCCATCAAAGCAATTAAGCAGGTCTGAGAGAGGATTGGACAATTGGGAAGCACTTGTGACTGGATACAGCGATGGTGGTGACGTGTTCACTATCAACATCATAATTCATAGCCCCTTCCCCTGTCTTGGGTCCGTCTAATTGCGATGTGATCTGACTAGACTCATACGATGCCACCTTACCAAGATCCGCCATGACCACCTGGTCTATGCCCGGTATTGCGTTGCTTAGGTATGTTTCAGACATAGAGTGTTGGCTAGCGCAACCGTTACCTAGGCAAACACTGTGGTGGAGTTGCTGCACACATACACTACAGAGCTCCCAATGACATAGTTTTGGCACAATGTTGAATGTCATCGAGTCAACCAATGGTGAGACAGAAAATTGACACATATAAGAACTCCATAACTCCATATGCTTAGCAGTTAGCACTCTTAACTTTTGAAACATTGAGCAATTTTATTTTTGGGAGTTTTTTTATTTTTGGGTGTGTGTGTGTGGGGGGGTTGGGAGACATCATGTACGTAAGGTCAATATATGATATATATTAGACATTGTGGACTTGTAAGTATTTGGGAAAAATATATGAGCTCATTAACCATGAATTAATTCATTTGCCTTTTAGATTCACGCAAACAACTACTTAATCACTCAACTATGGAAGTTAATTAGTAGGGGCTGCTAACCTAGCTCTAATGTGGCATTCTAGCTTTACATGAACCACATGACTATGCAAATAATTAAACAATCCCCTAATCTCTTCAACTGATTGCTACCATCCATTTCATCTCTTTCTAAATCCCTCCATTCATTATCTTGCACTTGTATTAATGTTAACTTAACAGCTAGTTATGTTGGAATAGTGGGCCTATTGGCCTTGATTTGTATTGGGTATATTTTAAACTGTTTGTTGAGCCTCATTGTGTCTCGTCTGAGGTTTGAGCATGGTCTCAACTCATCAAACACTCTTTTAAAATGCTCTCTGCCATCCTTGTATGGTCTTTGTCTGGAGAGAATAAAAAAGAGAAAATACACTGAATAGTCATGTGTACATGGATGCATGTACAATTGCACTTTTTTTTCAGTTTGCATGAGTAATGTCTGCCCTTTGTATAAAGAACGGGCACTCTCAACTTATGTTGTGTAAGGTACATAACCTGAACTAACTAAAGTTAATTTTTATTTGGTTAAAACTTAGAGAACTTTATGAACACTAATACTCCTTTTCCCACCATGGTCTCAGGAATATAAATACATATTAAACCAGCTTACTAAATAATATAGTACAGGTACAAAATGTCAAAAACCCACCAAAGTATTTTAATTGTCTTTAAATCCTCCAAGTCTACATTTGTTATAATCGATCTGAAAGACAATACATTTAGCTGACATATCTTATATACTATTTTATTATTTTGTTCAGATGGAGAGCAAAATGGCTGAAAATGAGGCAGCAATCTCTTCAATGAGGCAAAACTATGAGAAAAGGTTACAAGAGCAACAAGCAGCACAAAAGAAGCAATCCATGAAGTTCCAGGAGCAGGAAGCTTCCCTTTTAGATCAGTTGGCTTCGACAAAAAAGACTGTAACATCGCTAAGTGAAGAATTCAGAAGGGAGAAGACTCTAGCTGAGGAGCTTAAGGATGAAATACGGCGACTAGAGAGTACTATCGCACAAGGGGGCAATGACAAAGATGTGCTTGAAGGAAAATTGAAAGAAAAGTTGGATGAGATCAATGTTTTGCAGGAAAATTTAAGTCTACTCAGTCAAGAAATCAATAATAAGGAGAAACACATCGGGGAACTCAAATTGTCACTTTCTTCAAAGGAATCAGATTACCAGAACCTATGTTCTCTCTCTGATCAAACTAAAGAGAACCTAGAACTGGCAAATGCTAAAATACAACAACTGGAGGAAGAAGTTCGTAGAACTAGAAATGATCTTGCTTCCAAGACATCTTTAGTCGATTCACTGAATGAGAAACTTCAAACAATAAATTCTGCGAAGAATGAGGCTGAGGAAAAAATAAAAGAGTTAGTAAAAGAGTATACGGACTTGCAGGCTTCTTCTGAGACAAGGGCGAGTCGCGATACTGAATTACTATCAGAGAAAGATGATCTGATCAAACAGCTTGAAGAAAAACTCTCTGTTGCATTAAGTGATTCTAGCAAAGACCATGAAATCATTGCCGAATTGAAAAAGGAATTGGATGCCACCAAAGCAATTCTTGAGAATGAAGTTGCAGCAGTCAAAAGTTTAAGAGATTCACTTCAGTCTACTGAAGAGGCACTACGGGATACCAAAACTGAGGCTTCCAAACTTTCTGAGGAACTTGGTGAAGCAAACAGAATGAATCAGGACCTAGTATTGCAGATTTCGACACTCCAGAATGAGTTCAATGAAATGCAAGAAGGTCTCACTAATAAACTAGGAGAGGTAGAATCAGTATCTAAAGCTCTCTCAGATGAACTGGTCTCAGTGAAAGACATGGTTCAAAAGGGGCGGGAAGAACTTGAAGCCACCTCTAATGAGCTTTCATCTGTTGTTGAAGCTCGTGAAAACCTGAAGAAGGAATTGTTGGATGTGTACAAGAAGGTAGAATCCACCACACAGGACCTTGTCGAGGAAAGAAAAATTGTGACTACATTGAATAGGGAGCTTGAAGCTTTGGCAAAACAACTGCAGGTGGATTCTGAAGCACGAAAAGCTCTCGAGGCAGATCTGGATGAGGCAACTAAATCACTAGATGAGATGAACAGGAGTGCATTGTCACTGTCTAAGGAACTAGAGAGCGTCCATTCGAAGAATGACACTCTTGAAGCAGAGAAAGAGATGCTATCCAAAGCTCTCGCTGAGCAAAAGAAAATCACAGTTGAAGTTCAAGAGAATACCGATGATGCTCAGAATCTTATCTCAAGGCTTCAGACAGAGAGGGAGAGTTCTGAAATGAGGTGTAGACATCTTGAAGAGGAACTGGCACTAGCAAAGGGTGAGATTTTACGCATGAGGAGGCAGATTAGCACAAGCGGATCTCAGAAAACAAGAGCTCTTCGCAGAACAAGCGCACCTGCAGAGACCAGTCAAGCTCCGAACGAGCAGACTGTGAATGACCATGATCAGAAGAACAGTGAATTTGCTGCGGAACCTCCATATACTACAAAAAGAACTGCTAGGAGAAGAAAAGGGGGTGCATCAACATGAAAGTGCTTGGGATAAAGAAAAACATTCTTCCTTTTTTTTGTTGCTATTAAGTCATCAGTTATAACTTCATTTTTTATGCTACATCCTTGTCAAAATATGGTTGATAACCATCTCAGTATTATTTTCATTTGCTTCTTTGTAGCTTTCCAGGCTTCCAAATCCTTTGCTGTAATTTCTTTGTGGTGGGTTTTGGAAAATCAAGGTTTATATGTGTACATATGATTCTTTGAAAGGTCGACATGCTGGATAATTGTGCCATTTGTAGTTATGCTGAATTCTGCATACATATTATTCGCTCGTCTATGTATTTAATTTGATTAAATTTTCATCACTTTCTGTCTTATCTAGCATTATTGTTAATTTTGAAATGCAGTAGTGTTACATACTTTGTGTCTCACATGCATTTCAGTTAACCTAAATCCTTCTGGTCAATTACACGATGCCTACATGATGTGCTGGAGGCAGATCTGGTTGTTTCCTGGGAGATCAAGTTCTGGAATCCACCTAGTGAAGTGGTATTTCCTCCCTCATTCCTCCTCTCTCTGCAACAATTGATGTACTTGCTGCCTATGCACTTGCAGTTTTACTCTGTTGAAACACTAATTTTTGTGAGTTGGCTATTAGTATTTAGAGCGAGTGAATGCATGTTTGTACTAGTTTTGTTGGCGATCTACTTCTGATATAGCTGGATTAAGATTTGAGAGGTTATAGTTTCATGGAATTACTAATTTATGCCTGGAGGGTATCACATTCATCAGTTCAGTTTTTTATTCTATTTTTATCAAAGTGGGAATAAGAAAGCTCAGCGGCAACACCCAGATCATGCGGTGCAGCCAAGAGAAGAGCGGGGCTTTGCCAAGCAATCGGTGTTTGCTAGGGTCGACCGTAATGATCCAAGGGTTCGTTAGGGCCATAGCAAAACAACCCAAGGGATCGACCCTTTGACCGATTTGTTAAGTCATGGAACTCACGGGTCGAAGCCAATGGATAACGGACCGACCCACTCCCCACGCCGCTGCTAAATAGCTCCTTCTGGACAGGCAGTACACAAGTCTGGATATGTACCAAAGCACAAAGGAGTTGGTGATGACTAGACTCAAAGAGCCTAACAACCAAAGTACATTGCAGTGCTGCTGGACTGGCTTCAAAAATAGCTGGCACAATGGGGTACTTGGCCAGGTTAGGTTGGATTCCTTTCCAAAATTAATCCATTCCCCTTGACCTCCTGTCTTGGCCTACTTTTCTTTCCTTATAATAATTGAGCTTTTGGCTCCATGTATCATGCTTTGTGCTAATAGTAGTAAGTGGCCAATGGGATTTTCTTTCAGTTGTGAATTATGGTGAAATTTTCACCTTTCTGGTTATCAACCTAAGCACTAAAGCTTTCCATTATTTGCACTGAAAAAAATCAATCCGGGAAAGCTGCTTAATACTGCAAACTTGAGTGATGAACTGATGACAGAGAAACAACATAGATTGCATAAATTATTTTGACAAGATCATAGTTGGGCTTGAATATTACTGATCTGTGGTTCATTGCCTTGAGTCCTGAAATAGTTGGTTGTAGCCACATATGGTGGTCTTCACTCTCCAGTGCACATTGAAAGAATCTGCCCTTTGCATGACTGCATTGACTTGAATTATCATCAGAGCAAATGGCTCCATTTAGTTCTTAGTTGTTTGATCCTCTTGTTTTTGAGTCCAAACAAGCTGTCACCATCAATCTTTTTAACAAAGTAACAAGCAGATTTGGTTTATCGAGGTCATCCCCAATTTTGTCGTTACAAAAAAGAGTCAAATTACAGTCAAGGTGAATTAATCCTTTAATGTTTTTTTTTCATTTCTAGCACATCTTTTTTTCGAACAGAATTCATTTTTATCATGTTTGCTTGCCGCCAGGTATGCTTGTTCCAAAGAAACAGATGGCGTTAATAAACAAACACCTCATCAAGAGATGGTAAAAGTTTGGTTCGTAGGAGTATTTTCCCAGCCTTGTGGATAAAAGGTTGCTCTCAGGTAACAAGAGCTTTGCCCGTCAATTACGGTTTTTCTTCTTCAAAACTTCATCCCCACATTTCTTCTCCCATTCCGTGAAACAGTAGCATGTGCTTCCTGTACTAGTACGAGTCTATTTACTCGTCGAGAGTAGTGTTATATCCTTATCAGTTGATCTCACATGGTCCCATTTTAAAAGCTTGTTCGTTGAAATTCACTAATTGTTTGCTGAAATTAAACTGAAATCGGCTTAAAAAAATTTGAAACTAATAATCGAGCTCGAATTAATAATGTCAATATCGTTGCTTGTGATTTTCGAGAAATGGTGTGTAAAAATCAAAGCATTAAGAAAGCTAATCAAATAACAAAAAAAAAAATGTTTAACATGCCGAACCATGGCCTCGTTCGTGCTGAATATTGCTGATGCCCTGCTTAACCGGTCCCGCGTTCTCGCAGTGGCAGCACCAGCACCAGCCGACGCCGACCCACAGATTCTGATTTCTGACGGGCCCGACGTGTGTGTCACCAATAGCAAGCATCTGCCATCCTCAATTACTGCGGGTATTACGGCGGGGGCCCGTGCCTGCTTTAATCACCTCTACTGCTGCTGCTACTAAATGCTTAATTTACTACGAGTACTATGTTGATATGCCTTGGTTACTGCTGCAATCAAATGCTACGGTAGTCACGAGCTGCCGAATCGGCCGCTGCTGTTGGCCTCCTCTCCAGTCCGGTCCCTCGTGGCCCCGTGCGGTAACCCTGCGGGAGCTAACGAATTTTGCATGCTTTCTTAGCGGTTTTCATATAAACCTTGTTACTTCCGAGGTTCCCATTTTTCACCGCGGCATGAAATGGCGAACCCTACATTGCGGGTCATCTTTCTAGCCCCTGGTTTTCATATCATGGAGCTTGATCAAGAACAACTTCTTGATTTTTGTAAAGAGAGACAGAGACAGTGTATTGTAAGGGACCAGCTACAACGCAGGTGTCTGCGTTTTAGCATTTAGAGCAGACGATTGAATTTTCAATATAAAAACATAGAAATTTCAGCGACAAGCACAACTGAAATTATAGTACAAAAGATATGAAAACTATTTTAAACTAAGCAAAATAGGCATAGCAGCTAAGTATGATTTGTTATTGATGTATTTACATCTCGTTTGCATTGATTTTATCAAGTAAAAAAATTACAATATAAAACAAATTGTTTTCATATAAAATAAGCCCAAAAAACATGGGGAAACATGTTTTGTTGCTACTTGCTAGCCGGGCATCACGTTGTGGCCATGCACTTGCCTGCATCCTTCGTGATTAATGCTGCAAGTTAATGCTGCGATTAACACCTGCCATGCATGCCTCCTCCGCCATCAACGCCAAGCAGTTGTGCACCATCAACGCCAGGTAGCCGCGCGCGCATGTACACAGGCGCCTTGGAAAATCGTCTGCGCTACTTGGCTTATGCAGGCGCCTTGGAAATGAGCAAAACCGGTATTGTAATCTTTATTGATTAGTAGGCCATTCTTTACCATAGGATGAACCCCTTGATAGAGTACAATTATAACCGTCAAGTGGATAGTCATAGCGTCATAAGACACGAGGTATAACCACCATGTGGTTATTGTCATAGAGACAAAGACAACAATGGTCTTATCATAAACATACATTAATTTGCCCACGTGAATAATATCACAAGAGAGCTTAAGGGCATGTACAACGGCATTTATTTTGCCGTCTATATCATGCCACATCAGCAATGATTAATGAGAAAAATCCTACGTGGACAACAATTAGTGAGGAGAGAGGGTGAAGCCGTCGTCTCGCGAGGCGCCGGCTCCGGCTCGTGCTCCCAGAACAAACGACGGCGAAACCACCGCGCTGTACGAGTCCAGCGCCAGGCCGACTGCGATTTGGCGATTTGCTGCGCCAACTCCAGTGCTATGACTCAGTTTGCATGCAGCATGCACGGACATGCAAACTCATTTGGCCAATTTACTACTTGCTATATCTTCTTATCAGCATTTCTGATTACCGAACCGATTTCAAAAATGGATTCCTGACATTTTTTCGAACAAAACTAGACAACACTTGCCACATAAATTTCAAAAGTTTAAATTTTTTATTTTTAAAATTTTGATTATATATTGTTTTTTTTTAATTTAAATTTTATTTTTTGTTTTACATTTATAGCCCCTTTGAGTATCCACCATGTATTCTTAAACATGCAACAAAATAGCTACAAAGATCAAATGTATGCTTGATCAATATGGAGCAATAAAGGCTTTGCATGAATTAAATAGTACACAGACAGTCTAATAGACAAACCACTGTACGAGCTGTCTCTTCTGCTGCCTGTGTATGATATTCAAAGCACTTACAGACGGTAGCCGTCTGCACCATTGTACATGCCCTAAAGCGGTTGAGCCGGAGCTGGAGCATTGTCAGCCTCCTCTGTTTCTTTAGGAAAAAAGACCGCAACTCCGCAAGGCATCCCCACAATCATATATAGCTTAAAACACATAAATAAAAGGTAAAATTGCCAAAATACCATTATGAAATTTTCACTTTGCCAAAATACCACTCATGTGTGTATGACATGTGGGACCCAATGTGTGTATGACATGTGGGGACAGTGGTATTTTGGCAATGTGAATTCTTCTATAATGGTATTTGGGCAATTTCCCCTAAATAAAATGCTCCCCCGTGATCTTTAGTGGCTACCTACTATACACATACGTGATCATGCTCGCCCTCGCCATCACGGCATGGCGAATTATTGGCCGTGAGCGAGGAGGCAACGAGGCATGGCCGCATGGGACGCGGACTACTCTCCACTGCGACTCGTCTCAGGTTGCCGCTGTTTCGATCTATTTCCCAACCTGCTCTTTGCTTCCTCTGCACTACAGTGACTCGTCTTGTCTCTTTAACTCTCTGCTTTGCTGCTGCCATCCTACCTGGGGCGCTTTGCTTGCTTCCTCCACAGGCCACAGCGCCGCTGCGTGTGTGTGTGGTGTATTACTGTATCGGTGTGCCGTGTGGGCCTGGCACTGCCGCTGCCGCTAGCTACATGCAGCCATGCACGCTTTGGTTGCTTATTCCTGGCACGTTATGTAGGTATACCTGCAGGTCGTACCTACGGATGGTAGCTTGTATTCCGTACAGGGTTTGCACCGGACCGAGGCCAACCATACCTGCAGGATCTTGTTGTTTGGGGTGGTTGCGGTTGAAATTTTATTCTTCAAGGAAGAAATCTTCTAGAGATAGCGTAAATTGTGTGAAACTGATATTCTGAGAATGTTCGACGGGACACCAACGCCACTGTTCCCATGTTTACTTTGGTGAACATGGCAGAACCCGCTTATCATTGAAAACCTAGAGACTTCTCATTATTTTCTCTTACGGTCTCAACCCCAATCCTATCCACGGGCTTCGCGTTACTCGCGATAAATTCATGGCTTCCACCACATACAAAAGCACAATAGTTATTTAACTCACTCACTCCTGAATTCTCCATCTCGATGACTCGAATCGCTCGATGGTTGATGCTCCCGATAGCTTCGGTTGAGGGTTTCACTGTCCTACTCATAGGCGCTTGTGCACCACACTTGCCACTACACTTGGTTCGCCTCCTCCCTCCAGGCCTCCATCCCTTGCTTCTTTAATTCCTAGATCTGAATCTTGACGGCCACCATCTTCATCTCATTGCTCCCTTGCTATCTAACTGCATCGCCGACCGCAAAAGTCGAGCAACATAATGCAGGCCAGATCCATGGCTCTCCTTGTCATCTTCCCGACTGGAGTCGAGCAATATAATTCGTCGCCCATCGCCTCCCTTCTCCATATTCGTGAAGGCGCCGCCCTCATCGCCGTCTTACTGAGACACCGACAACACAAAAGGATCAACTGTAGACCACAACATTGGTGGTCATGTTCCCTCCCTTTTTTGGGCTTGTTAGCCCTCGTGAGCCAACCTGACCCGTGACAATCCCGAGTTGAACTTTTTTTTATAGTTCACGGTGTCACCAAGCCGAGCCTAATCCAAGAGCTTGAAAACGATTGAGTCGAGCCAAGGCAAGCCGATCTAAGACCTGGCTCGCTTAAACTCGGCCCATTGCCACCCCCTACTTCTTGATACAACTTTATCAACCAGAGCTACATAGAATTATAGATCAGCAACACAATGAGAGCAGCCCCATCATATTATCTAAAAAACATCTCTCCATGCCTCTTCTTTGAATCACTGTATTCAACCATCTAAAGCAGATCAACTCTCGCCTCTCCGGACTGGGCAGCATCGCTCCCTGTACGTCAGCATCGTTGCTCTCGCGTTCCTGTCACGGTCGGGCCGCGTGCGGCCCACCAAATTAAAACCGTCGCCTCGTCTGTTCTGCGGCGGCCCACCATGCTCGCTTCTCCCCGGCGGCCTGATGGGCCAGCAGCGCCGCTGTCACCGCCGTCCGCCCACGCCACAAGATGCATGTCGCGGCGCCTCATTGGCCGCGTGTCGGTGCGACCATGGCACCCGTCGGTCCAGCCCAACCGCCCGTGTTGGTGCGGCGTCGCCGTCGTCACCGCCGTTGGCGCGGCGTTCCACCGCGAGCTACGCGCGCGGTTCGATCTGCGCTCATCTGAGGTGGACTGGACCAGCGCGATAAGTGCAAAGCTTCTTTATTATTATTTTTTTATTTCCCCTGCATGACCAGCTCGGAGCCAGAGTGATTTTCCCCCCTTTAAATCAAAGAGGTTTTTACAAGAGCCATATGGATTATCCTGGGATTGTTCATTTAACTTGATTCGGTCTGATGATCTATTACTCATTGAATACTACATATGTTCTTTTTATCAATTTATTGTTAGTTGCTTGTGTCTTACTGCCGCATCAGAAAGTCACACTTTGTTTTTTTTTTTTTTTGGATTTTTCGATCTTAAAATCACCCGTCAGTTCTTTAAAAGATAAGTCAAGCAAGCAAACTAAGCTTTTCAAATTGTTTAAAAAGTTTCAAAATTTAGGTGATCGGCATATTTGAAACATCACTCGAGCATAATTATTTGGCAACGTATCATATGTACACAGGATTTTCTGTATACACAAACTAACAAAAATTATAAAAATAATCTTAAAAAAGCTATAGATGTACTTATAAATCTACCCAACCTATTATCAAATTGTAAGTTCAAATTTATTTTGTATTAGGAATTACAAAAAATGGAAACTTCTATCAATTTTAAATTATCAGATTTGTAAATTTTTTCTATTTTTATAACTCTTGATATGAAATGAATTTAATCTTGAAACTTAATACTCTCTCTATGGTCACAAAAAGAAGTCGCCGTTGACTTTTTGGACACGACTTTGACCATTCGTCTTATTCAAAAAAGTTATATAAATATTATTTATTTTGTTATCGTTTGGTTGTTTATTAAATGTATTTTAAATATGACTTATATTTTTATATATTTTAACTAATTTTTTAAATAACACAAATGGTTAAAATCGTGTCAAAAAAATCAACGGCCACTTCTTTCGGTGACTCGGGGAGTGAACAAGAAACACGTCAGTTTTTCTTTACTGCCGTTGGGACTAGTTGAAAGGGCTACTCTGTGTGCTCGTCGCGTATAGAGCAGCAGTTCCGGCCTGCAGTAGTATAATTTATGGGGGCGCTTTACGCTGTGCTTAAATGCGAGCCTGCATTTGTAGCTAGCTGTTGCCACGACAAGTTGGCACCAGCCCCCTCCCTCCCTCCCTCCCGTTGCGTCGCATGCCCATCCGATCCCTGCGCTGCACGCAAGACAGCAGCATGCCGCCGCTGGCTAGCGACCGCCTCCATGCATGCACGCACGAGATCTTCTTCGTCTTCTCCACAGCGACGACGCTGCTGCACGCACGCACGCACCAACCACGGGCCCTGCAGGGAAACCGGTGAGCGCGGCTGGAGGCCGGAAACGTAGCCGTACCTTCCTCTAAAGCGCTGTTTGTTGAGACATGAATATTGTTTTATAAGGAGATATAGAGAGGCTGTTGCGATGCTAAGTATATGCATATATAGGTCTCGTTCTTTTTAGCGTAAAATTCAGTTGAGTTTTACTGTAACAAAATATGTTATTTTTATATAGCTTATAATCCTATATGTTGTAATAATTTGTAATGATATTTTGAAAGCTTTTAGTGCTCGTATAAAAAATCTTAAAACTATTTTTAATTATTTTTTCAGCCTTTTTAGACCCTTTTCGGGGACTCTTCACTCTTGCTACAGCAAAAAAAACTCAACTTTACTCAGCACTAAAGAGAACAAGCTAGGCCATAGTCATCGCTGCTCGTCTATGTAGGCTAGGCCAGTACGTGCGACAAAACGAGTGAAGAGAATTTTTCTCACGTCACTATTTCTGGAGAGAGCAATCTGCGGAGAAATGCCAAGGTTCTCCTCCTTGGTTTGTTGATTGATCACGGGATGGGTGAAAATTAGCTGATGTGAGAGATCAGATCAACATAGGAGAAGATAACTTGTACCAGTAGGGGTCGACATGAACGTAACACGTAACGTATAACAGCTGGCGTATGTATGTATGTATTTGCATGAAAGCGAACGCGGGAATTCAATCGATGGAAAGCTTGAATGAAAAGGAGAGGTGCATTGCATGCATGGCTGCGTAGATCGAGCATGTCTGCACATGAGAGGGCTCCAGCTGCTAGCTAATGGCTTACTGGCGCCTCTTGGACGCGGTCGCCTTTTCTAGCTCGATTTCTTTTAACCAGTGGAATATCAGTGCTTTGCTGGTATTCCACCATGCACCATCACCCTCGGGTGTGACCTCATCGGCGTGTGGATTAGCCGAGGCGACAGCGACGACGTGATTGCATGCATGCCAGGGCTAGCTTGGGTGGTCGTCGGAGCCTAAGACGGCGCCATGACCGGCTCTGGCGAGCAGGAGAGAGAAGAAGAGGAGGGCCTGATTCTTTTTTTCCCTCTAAATTTTTATGGCATTTTCGCAAAATACCTAGGGGGCGAGTAGGCGACCTTCGATCTCGATGCACATCGGAGGGTAAAGAAGATGCAAGCATATATAATGCTTTCGACTTTACTATATATATAATTAATATACCGGTGAGAAAATCAGTTAAGGCATCAAATCTGTCGGAGTTATATATATAAAATTTTGAGGAGTTGAACTTAATAAGATGAGTTGAGTTTTTTACGACCAATTACATTTTGCGAGAATTTTGTGTGGTCTATATGTGCATGCCAATGTTATTATGTGTATTCGCCCAAGGTACGTACAATCCTAGCTCAAACTGCATGGTCATCCATAATACTCCCTCCGTTATAAAATTCTAGTAGTTTAAATTTGTTTTAAGTCATAATTTAAAACTTTATCTATAGAGAGATTTTATAATATTTAAGTTGAGAACACAAAAATTATATAGATATAGATTCATTTTGAAATGAAATTTCATAATATTATAATTTTTAATGCATTGTAAAAAAATTTTAAAAAATATGTTCAAACTTGTAGTTTAGAGATCGTGTCAATGTATAGAACGATAATTATTTTATAAGAGGGAGTGTACAGTTAGTTTGGATATTACCGTAGATTAGCTCATGAGTAAGCATAAAAGTAAACGGATTAAATTTTTCGTTCTATAGTTTCGTTGCCATGCATGCATGCATGATCACCGATTGATAGAACCGAGTGCATCCGATCGAGTACAAACCGTCATTGTCTGCTACGTACGTCTATGTATGACGAACACTGATGGCAAAAGCGGAGCATATGTGCATGTACACGCTATGAGCCAATTTTAAGTCGACCGATCAGCAAACTAGAGTACGTACGTGCATGGGTCTCCTTGGGACTTTGCACGCCGAGCGGGTCGTGTACTCGTGTGCAACAGTAGTTGAGGCAAAGATTAGGTTGAGCTGAATTGCTCAAGTGACCGATTCGTGATAATACTGGGTTAATTACGGGAAAAAAATTAAAACGCTTTTGAGAATTGGAAGTGCGTCGCCTCAGTTTTTAGAGATTAATTTGAGACGTCATAGCTTAGAGATTTTGAAGAAATGAGCTCGAGAAGAAACAAAATGTTTGTTTTTTTACGAACAACCTAGCTTATACGTTGTGGCTAATAAATTCTACGAGTAGAGAATAGGACAAAGGTAACATCAATGGTCACAGTAGGGATGAATTTACATGTATGAACTTCAGTTTTAAGTTTTGTACATATGACATATCATGCACAAAGAAACTACCTAGCTAAAAAACCTCTGCCTCACGGTTAGGTGGTTTACAACCCATTGAAAATACATTAAAACCAATCGTTAATCAATTATTTTTTTTGGGTGACTTAGATTCTTGACACTACTCAGTCATAAATTAGATTTCGTGTGCACTGTACAGCCGACTTAAAATTAGATTTTGTGTGTATTGTATGCCACCAATTTTAAGACTATGAAGTAGCATATATCTAATCAATCCCTGTTTTAATTTGTGTTTTTTGCTAACATATGTACGTTTACCTGAATTTATGGTTTTTCAACGATTTTTTGTTAAAAAAATTACCCTAAAAGACTAGCTCGACGACGCCGACATAGTAGAAACAATGCACGGATCATCGTTCCGGTACCTAGGACAGGCAATTTCACTCTTAATTATCGGCATGCACCGCATGCATGCATGGCCGATCGAATCGCACCGCACGCATGATGTGTCAGGTATTGAGCTGAGGATGGAACTGGAGAGGCATGCATGGCTAGCTCGCAGCTCGGGCACTGTGCCAGCCGGTGGTCCGGATCGGAGGATTCGCGTGCAAATGTGCAATGGCAATATGGCATGGGAATGCTAGCTACAAATGTGCCGTTGCCATTTGCCATCCCCTCCGTCCCCGGTGCTTGCAAATTTTAGCTAAAAATGGATGCAAAGTGCTCACAATGTTCAGACCAAAATGATAAATTTTCCGTTCAAGCTCTTATTTGATTTTAATCACCTGATGAGAGCCGGCCAGAACCGGCAGCTTAACTGTGGTCTGCTCCGTGACATCGCATCGACCAGCCTCACCAACAACAGCAGCAGGCAGTACCCGTAGCCCGGCTAATCACCCACCTAATCAAATCCCCCCCGGGGACGGCGGTGGGCGGGGCCCATGGGCCGTGGGCCGTGGGGGCCCACGCGCGCGGACGCCGACGCGTGCGTGCGCTTCGCTCGGCGCCCCCCGCGAGAACATGCGCCGCGGCCGCGGAAGGGAGAGGCGTCCGCGTCACCCTCCGTCCGTCCGTCCGGTCCCGTCCCGTCCCGCGCCGCACATGGACTAGCTTGCATGGACAATGACGCCACCCGAAATTACCGTACTGCCCTTTCCCACTCCGCTTGACGAGCATGCATATGCTTTGCTACGTTCCCGCAGATGCATGGTCGGTAGGTCTGTGGATTGTACCGCCTCTGTATTTATAGTAAGTATATCCATATAAAAGAAGATATGTATGTATGTGTATGTAGATATAAATATTTTT
The DNA here is from genome assembly GCA_036346415.1 of Raddia guianensis. Taxonomy (NCBI): domain Eukaryota; kingdom Viridiplantae; phylum Streptophyta; class Magnoliopsida; order Poales; family Poaceae; genus Raddia; species Raddia guianensis. The sequence goes on from CM070534.1 coordinate 37,530,422, forward strand.
TAAAATAAATTCATCCGAATATAAATAGCTGTGCATTTATTTCTCTTATACTCGTGTTGTAACTGTTTTTTTTTTTGCGAAAATATCAACCATATATGAGCATTAAAACATACGTATTGCCTACATATATATGATATGTCATGTGTTTATATCCTCCTTCTCCATATCTTTATCATGTATCTGTGAAGATATTGATCACGTGGATGGATGGCTTATTCAATTTTGGCTGGCACGCACATGTATATCGATAAAATAAAGGTAGTAATGCCGGGTACGCCTCAATTTGTCTAATACGTCACACGATAGTTCCATCGTAGTTGAACGGGCTGTTCGTGGGCTTGAGAAAATTACAATAACGGTCGATCCTCCGTGACCCATTTTGAGCATGCATGAATCTTGCTTTGTAAGATTTGGGCACCGAGATGGCTGCGCGCTCCCCTGCTCCGCTGCTCGCCCCTTTGGCGACGGCGGCCACTTCCCCACCAAGCTCCGCTGCTCCGGCGAGCGCCTCCACCGAAATCCCACGCGCCAACCCCAACCCTTCCGCCATTGTGTCACGGAATCGCTGGATCCGCCCGTTCCCGATCTCCATGGCGGTGCCGCCATCGAGGGGAGTGACACTCCTCCGCCGCCCCTCGCCTGTAGCCAGCCCCGCCCATATCGCTCCTTCTCCACGGAGCTCCCTTTCTACCACACCACCCCGCCATTCTTGCCCCACACCCACCTTCCGACCACATTGAAGTCCCCAAGCCCAAGTCTGCTCAATCGCTATCCCGCCTCAAAGATTTCCCTTGGCAACGCTGTCGCCTTAAGCTAAGCATGGCGCAGTAAATACTTCCCTTCGGGCGGCCGGAGTTAAGGCGGCGAGGCATGGAGGCAAGCTCGCCGTCCCGGCCCCGGCCCTTAAAGGACGCTGCTTCCGCTGCTTCGCCAAGGATCACAGAGCCGCTGCGTGCCGGGATCCTATCCGGTGCTTTCGGTGCAAGCGTTCCGGCCACACCTCCAGACATTGTCGCTCTGCTCCTTCCCCACACCACCGCCACATCATCCCGCCGCCGCCGAAGCTTCCCGCCTAGCTTCTCCTCCGGCGCCCCTGCCAAGGCGAAATGGCCCTTCAACTCGTTACGCTCTTGCCGCGACAATACCGCTTAGCCAACATGAAGTTAGCGTTGAGATCACCTCGGCGATGCGCTCCGATGCATCCGACCTCCACCTCCGTGGCACCATTGTTACCATTACCGGAGGACCTCACCCCGACACAGATTTCGTCGCCCGGCAAATCAATCTCCACACCGACATTCCAGTTTTTGACATCCGTGTGTCTCACCTCGGCCACCTGCGTTTCCTCGCCTTCTTCACCCTGCCGGAGCAGGCCCGGCTCGCCGCTCGGAGCTCCTTCCGTTCTTGTGGCCGCCGCTTCGACATCTCGGCCATCTCCAGCGACCTCCACGCTGTGGGAGGCGCCGGCATCGTTCGCTACCGGGTGCGTGTATTCATTGAAGGCCTCCCCCTGCACGCCTGGTCGCCCTCCGTCGTCGAGCGCGTCTTCGTCGGCGCCGGCCGCCTCGACGTGGTGGAAGAACCTACGAGGCTCCGCCAAGACACCTCTGCTTCGCGTCGGATTTGGACGCGGATCCGCCTCCATCCGCTGAGGTGGAGCTCGAGCTCTCGAGCCTCGCCGTGCTTGAGTCGCGCAACCACATCGACCGAGGCCCTGCGAGGCTGCCCGGCGCTCCTCGTCCCCGGCCTCCGCGCGCCTCCGTCCACTAGCTCATCCTCCATGTTGACACCGTCGAGGACTTCTCCGAGCTGTCCGCGCGTCTCGGCGGCGGACTTCCTCGGCTTGATCCGCATCCTTGGCACTTGGGTTACCCCGACACGGTGCCGCCCCCCATCTTCATCGCCGCTGCGCCCCCGCGCTCCTGTCGGGCGCTCTTTGCCCCGGTACGACGCCGGGACGAGCACAGTGACGACGACGACGCCGCCGACGGTCTCAGCCCGTCCTGGACCCTGCGCCGCCGCTGGAAGGAGGCCTCCATGGCCACTCGCGCGCTGCCGCGTCGGGTTCCTCTGTCTCTCCACGGCGAGCGCGGAGCCGCTCCCCCCCGCGTCGCCGCGGCCATCCCCGTTCTTGCTCTCCACGCCGCCGTTCGCTTCAGGTCGTCACTGAACCGCCTGTCCGCCTCCGATCCCGCTCACCGCGCCGCCGCCTACTTGGCCCCACTATCTCCGCCACAGCCGGGGGCTCAGCCACAGCCGGTAGCTCCTCCACCGCCTTGCATTCTCCTCCCCGGCGACCCCCACTCCGTCACCTCTCACCGGGCCAGCTCCGCGCCTCGAGCTCCCCCCTAATGCAAACCCTCCTCCTTTGCTCTGTCAGTCAAAAGCGACCACGCCCCTACCTCTACCGCTCCACCCTACCAAAGCAGCACCCTCGGATCTCAGGATTCAAACACCAACCAACGCCACGCCCAGCCAGATGGGGTGCCTCTCCGCCTGATTGCCTTCCCGCCCATCTCAAGCCCAGCTCGCAGCCCACCTCGGCCCATTTCAAGGCCAGCTTGCAGCCCCACCCGCCTCCCCTCCACCATACCAGCTCTCACCATGGGCCTCTCATCTTTATCGGCCCAACCGCTGCCTCCAGCTCACGGGCCACACCTCTTAGTACCTTGCATTCCTAGCCCACTAGCTGCCTCTCCCGCTTCTGCCTCTCCCGCTTTGCTCAGCCCAGCTTCCAGTCACGATCTCGGGCACCTGTGTGTGCCCGTTGCCCTGGACGCCACTCCGCTGAACACGTCACCCAGCCTCCTTTCTAGCTTTGACCCCATGACCCTTGAGGCTGACCTCGTGCCCCCTCCACCTCCTACACCCACTCGCACCCTCCTCTCACGGGCTTTTGTGCCCCTCCCCGCTCCGCTGATACACACCCCTCCACCCCGACGCCCCCGCCGCTTAGCCCCATGTGTCGTTCGTCGCCGCTCTCGTCTGGCCTTCGCTAGGCCGTCTTCCGTCCTTGCTGGCTCCTCTGCTATCCCGGCCATCCGTAGGGCCCAGTGTGTTCTAGCACGAAAGCTAGGACTCCCCCACTCTCCTGCAGTCCCCTCTCCTGCAGTCGATGACCTAGCCGAGCAGCTCCGCTCCCTGTTCACTACTACCCACTGGATGCTCAACCCGCCCCATCATCGCCGACCTCTGCGGCCTCTCGAGGGCTTCTTGACTGTCTGGTAGTCTGCCATGCGGTCGACGAGTGCACCTCCTAGCTCCCGCCCCCGCTCGTCGTCGCCACGAGACCTCTACCCCCCATGTTATCTTTTCCTACTTATTTAACCCGCCTGCGCGTGGATCTGTGCAGTATCGTAGTCACCACCTGCGAGTGGTTCTAGCTTTGTTCTGTCATCCACCTGCGTGTGGAGTTCGAGTGCTAGATCACGGGTCCCCACCTGTGCGTGGTCCACCAACCCGCGTCTTAGCTTTTCCGCCTGCGTGCGGTTTGTCTAGGACAAACCTCCCCCTGCGTGGGTCCAGGTTTGTCCCCCTCTATCAGCCGTCGCCTGGGGGTTTCTCTCTTTCGCTAGCCCTCTACTTGGGTGTTTTACCTTGTTGCAAATGAAGATCATCTCTTGGAACGTCCGTGGTCTCAACTCCGCCGCCAAAAGAGATGTCGTCGCTTCTCTTGTCCGCTCCTACAACCCCTCAATCCTTGCCATCCAAGAATCCAAGCTCTCAGATCCGCACAACCAGACGCTCATGGAAATCTGCAGTCACAGACTTAGAGGCGTCCTTCAGCTGCCTGCGATAGGAACTAGAGGGGGTATTCTCCTCTTTTGGGATGACTCCATTCTTCGGTTTGGACCTCTCATCCTTCAAAGACTCCATCTCTGCAAGAATCTCGCCCCTAGATGGCCAACCGAGCTGGGTCCTATCCATCGCCTATGGACCATCCTTGGATTCGGAGAAAGAGGCCTTCCTCCAGGAGCTATCCTATATTGCAAACCATTTCTCCTCTCCATGGGTGATCCTCGGCGACTTCAACCTAATATACAAAGCCTCCGACAAGAATAACCTTAACCTCAATCGCCGCCAAATGTCTCGCTTTCGCTCAACCCTTAACACCTGCCTCCTCAAAGAGCTCTACCTCTCAGGACGCCGCTTCACCTGGAGCAACGAACAGACAAATCCGACACTTGTAAAGCTTGACCGAGCCTTCTCCAACACTGCCTGGGAGCTCCTCTTCCCCTCCTGTTCTCTCCTCCCGCTGTCCACCTCGGCCTCAGATCACTGTCCTCTCCTCCTAACAGCTGAAAACCTCGCCCCCCCCTCCCAGGCGCTTTCGATTTGAGAATTTCTGGACCAAGATGCCTGGGTTCTTGAATGTAGTCCAACATGCCTGGTGTGAGTCGTCCCCGAACCTTCCCAATCACCCTCTCCACCGTTTCAAAGCTAAAATCCTCCGTGACCGCCAAAGCCCTAAAAATCGGAACTGTTCCTTCATCGGGGACATTGACTTCCAACTTCTTTGTCTCCGAGGTCCTGCGCCTACTTGATGTGGCCATGGAAGCGCAACCTTTCGCTCAAGAAATCGACCACACCGACAACTCAAGCTCCGGAGCTTAGGCCTCACTGTCATACAAAAAATCAAATGGAAACAACGCTCCCGCCTAAATTGGCTAAAACTTGGAGACGCCAATACCAAATACTTCCACTTAAGAGCTAGCGGTCGCCGGAGGAAGAACTTTATCCACTCCCTCCAAAGCCCTGCAGGCACCCACTCGGAGTTCCAAGAGAAAGCCCTCATCCTCCACGAACATTTCAACTCCATCCTTGGGGACGGTGCCCCAATGCCCACTGCGAACCCGAGACACACACTAAATTGGGAATACCTAAGACTCCAACCCCGAGACCTCTCATCCCTAGAAGAGCCGCTCACCATGGACGAGCTTAAGCAGGTTGTCTTTAGCCTGCCTAGTGACAAGGCTCCAGGCCCAGACGGTTTCACCTGGGACTTCTTCAAATCCTCCTGGGAGCTCATCTCGGCAGACCTGTTCAAAGCAATCCAATGCCTCTTTAACCTCGATGGTCCAGACTTCGAAGCCCTAAACTGCGCCCACATTGTCCTCGTCCCCAAAAAAGAAAACCCGATTGCCGCTTCAGATTTTCGCCCGATAAGCCTAATCCACAGCATTGGGAAACTTTTCACCAAAATCCTCTCCGCCTGCCTCGCTCCGTTCATGGATGAACTGATCTCACCCTGTCAGAGCGCTTTCATCAAGAAACGCCACATCCAGGACAACTTCCTCTCTGTCCAGGGCAGAGCCAAATCCCTCCACAGAACTCGAACTCCGACCCTTCTGCTCAAATTAGATCTGGCAAAGGCCTTCGACTCGGTTTCCTGGACATACCTTCTTGATAACCTCCGCAGCGAGGCTTTGGGACCAAGTGGCGGATTGGATCTGCTTATCACTGGCCTCCTCATCCTCGAGAGTCCTCCTCAACGGACATCCAACAAACACTATCTTCCACCGCCAAGGGCTTCGTCAGGGGGACTCGCTTTCCCCCTTTCTTTTTAACCTCGCCATTGACCCCTTGTCGCTATCTTATCAAAAGCCACGGAGGAGGAGCTCTCTCTCCGATTCGCGGGGGCCTCCAAAACCCTCGCATCTCCCTCTTCGCGGATGATGCGGCCATCTTCATTAACCCAACCGCGCAAGACGCCACTGCCTTGGCTGCCATCCTAAGCAGTTTCGGTGACATCTCTGGCCTACGTACAAACTTCTCCAAGAGCCAAGTTGTTCCCATCCGGTGTGACAACATCGACTTGGACAATATTCTCCAAGACTTACCTGCGACACGAGCCACTTTCCCCATCAAATACCTGGGCCTTCCACTTTCCATCAAGCGCCTCAGACACGTCCACTTCCAACCGCTCATTGACAAAGTCTCCAACAGACTCGCTAGCTGGCGCGGCCCCTTGATGTCCAAAGGGGGTAGGCTCACCCTCCTCAAGGCGGTCCTCTCGGCGCTCCCAACCTACACCCTTTCAGTTATCAAACCCCCTTGCTCTGTTGTTCGGAAAATTGATAGCATCAGACGGGCTTGGCTGTGGAACGGCTCTAAAACAGCCGCCGCAGGAAAAAGCCGGGTGAATTGGACTACCGTTTGCTCCCCAACTCAACTTGGAGGCCTTGGCGTCATCGAACTTAATTCCTTCGCTAGAGCCCTTCGTCTTCGCTGGCTATGGCTTAGCAAAATATCCACGACGACGCCTCGGCCAAATCTTCTGGCCTCCAACTCGCTCCAAGACTCTGACCTCTTCTGTGCAGGTGTAGCTGTAGCTGTGGGAGATGGCTCTTCAATCTCCTTCTGGGAAGACCCCTGGCTTGCTGGCCTCTCCCCGAAGGTCTTGGCTCCGCAGCTCTTCTCGGCCTCTCTAAGGCACCGTAGGTCTGTTAGCGACGCCCTAACAAACAACAACTGGCTGACCGACCTCGGTCAAAGGATCACCCCCCAGATGGTACCGGAACTCATCGCCCTACTAACACGGTTGTCTCAAAGCACACGAACTGCGGGTGTGGCCGACCAGTGGACTTGGCGCTTCTCCAACGACGGATCCTTCTTCGCTGATCCGCCACGGCTACAATTCATCGGCCGCCGCTTGCACCGGCATCCAACGCTTGAGACTCGGGCCCCGTCGAAATGCAGGTTTTTCCTTTGGCTACTGCTCCTTCAACGCGTCTCGACGTCTGACGCTCTGCAACGTAGGCGCCTACCAAATGCCTACTTCTGTCAGCTGTGCATGCGCAATTTAGAGACCCCCGAGCACCTCTTCCTCCAATGCGATTACAACACTTTTATTTGGGGACGCCTGACCCTTTTGACGAACTCCCCAACCATTGACCCGTCGTCCTGGAGACATCAGACCAACATCCTAGCTTGGTGGAATGAGGATATACTCAAAGGCAGGGCCCCGCCTGGCACTTTATCAATAATCTGCGGAACCCTATGGCAGTTGTGGCTCGAGCGTAACAACCGGCTTTTCCGCCAAATCGAGCGGCCCCGTGCCATCTTCCTAACACACCTCATCGATTTAATCATGCTCTCGATGGTCATGGAGCCAATTTTGCAATCATGTAATCAATAATTCTTTTTGGGTGCCCTTGGGGGGAGGGCCCAATCCCCCCAACCTGTAATTCGTCTCACTTTGATCAATACATGGCAGTCCTCCTGCCCTTTGACTCAAAAAAAAAAAACAATAACGGTTGCCCTTTTTGTCTAGTAACATCTGCATGCGCACGCCTTATATTATGTCCTGTATAGAAAACAGAGCAAGTACATAGATATGAAGAAAAGTATGATATCTCTGTGCCATCTAGATGTCACATGTATGCATACCATATCATATATTTCTCGTAAAATGTGCCGCTCTATTTCTTGATTATCTCACACTATTTATTTGCTAGCACTGTTGCACTTAAGCAATAATGAATAATCCATCCCCTATTTATCTTGAAAGCATTGCAAGCAATAAAAATCCAGGAATACATTGGTCACCACATATGATTCTTTGGTCGAGTGAAAAGTATGTAGTCTACCGATATGAAAAAAACCACCGAGGGCTAAAATGGCCACTCTCCCAACTAAGCTATCTGTGAGACTGTGACCCTTTTCCTCCATATCCGTTCCATTTCCGGTAATATTTTTCCCTTAAATTATTTTGAGACAAGACGAGGAGCGCAAACTTACGTCTTAAACAAAATGAAATATGAGTGCAGCGGATTTAGGACCGGTAGTTCAATATCTGTGATTTATTTTTTAGAATATCTGTTATTTATTGAAATTTACTTCCTTCCTTCATTTCAAAATATAAAACGTGCACGTATAAAAAAGACAATGCAGCTAGTTTTTGACTAATAATTAAGTTTAAAATATATATGTTTAGTGTCATGTATAGTTGAATTCGTATTTGAAAATACTTTTATATTATGTTAATTTTATAGTTGTCGATGATATATAATAATAGAAATTACTAGTTAAAATTCTACATTAAATATCACGTTAAAAATTATTCGTCTTATAGATATGAATAGTGTTTTATAGGGGTACATAGGGTTGCTCAGAATGTTATTACATTTTATTAAAATGGGGAAGTGGTTGTTTTGTTGCCTGGAACAGGACATGCAGTGGATTACGGTTAGTTTACTATTCCCTGTCACCTCCCTTAATTCCTCGTTGAAACGTACAGCAGCTCCACTGTTCCAGTCAGCTCAGTGGACAGAATCATTCAGTACTACTAGTATAATATTACTCTCTTTTCTTATTGTGTTTTCTAGTAATTTATTGTGCTTTACTACGAAGGTAAAACCATTAAATTAAAGGCCGCACAGTTTTGCATGTGCGTGTCATGTCCGTGAATGTTTTCTGGCAAAGCTACCGCAAATACCTCGCAAAATTCCAATGCATTTTGCGTCTGCATTTATGATTATGCATATAAAATATCCAGCGGCAAGAATGGTGATATTTTTTCTCAACATTATGGGCCAGGAAACAGAACACTGGTATAAACGAGTGAATAGAATGGAACATGTTTGAAGAAATTTTGGGATTTCAAAAATATCAAATTTGTTTCTGAAAATAAAAAACTATGGTTTAACTTGCTTTTAAGAGTTTTGATGAACCAATTCTAGAATTTTTTAAAAAGGTAAATAGAATTAAAGTGCTCTTTTTTCATAAAGACTTAGACTAAATTATTGATAACCAGTTAAGACTTAAGAACATCACTTTATTGTGAGAAAAATCTTCACAATCTCGACCTTTTATCTTTGCAAGAACAACAACTACAGTAGCGTTTATCTTTGCACAAAGTGCATTCACCTGGGAATATTCTCAAAACACCCTTTTGCTTTCCACAATTTCTTTTTGCTACTTTTTTCCCACACACTGTGACTCTCTCGCTCTCTCTCTACACCAGAATTTGAACAGGACACGCGGAGACTAGTAGCCCAAGGTTGAATTCAAAGCGGAAACCCTGGCCAACCTTTCTCTTCCTCTCCCGATTCATACTGACAGTAATTATCGGACGCAATTCCGGAGACGAACGCGGGGGACCCCTAGTCCCGCGGGGCCCATGAGTCGTGCGCCGCGCCCGCCTCTGCCACGCCGGCCCCACACCCCACCGTTCCCGCTACACGTACCCCGCTCACGCGCACACAGGAAAAGCTGTACCCCACCGCTCTCCTCTTTCTTCTCCCCCTCCGCGTCTGGTGAGCTGTGTGTCTCCGTGTGACGGTGCGAGTGTTTATAGCCGCCTCCGAGGCTTTCTCTCTCCACACTTCACTCCTCTCCTCTCCTCTCCTCTTTCTCTCTCTCTCATCTGCGCCAAGAAACCGACCGGAGTGGATCGCCATTGCGACGGCCGGAGATGAGATGAAAGGGGCGTTCTTTGTAGTGCTGGTCGCGTGCGCCGTCGCCGGCGCCGCCGGCGGCGGCGGCGGCGGGGCGGCTGGGCTGGATATCTCCGGCGATGGCGGTGGCGAGGGGCTGGCGGTGGCGGTGGATCCGTCGTGGAGGTTCCCGAGCCGGCGGCTCCGGGACGCGTACGTCGGGCTGCAGACGTGGAAGCAGCGCGCCATCTTCTCCGACCCCAAGAACCTCACCGCCGACTGGGAGGGCCCCGGCGTGTGCAACTACACTGGCGTGGTCTGCGCGCCGCTGCCGTGGGACCGCCGCGAGGTCGCGGTCGCCGGCGTCGACCTCAACCACGGCGACATCGCCGGGTATCTCCCGCCGGAGCTCGGCCTCCTCGCCGACCTGGCGCTGCTGCACCTCAACTCCAACCGCTTCTGCGGCGTGCTCCCCTCCACGCTCCGCCGCCTCCGCCTCCTCCACGAGCTCGACCTCAGCAACAACCGCTTCGTGGGGCCCTTCCCCGCCGTTGTGCTCGACATGCCGGCTCTCAGGTTCCTCGACCTCCGATTCAACGAGTTCGAGGGCAGCGTCCCGAGCCGGCTCTTCGACAAGCCGCTCGACGCCATCTTCCTCAACCACAACCGCTTCCGCTTCCAGCTCCCAGACAACTTCGGCAACTCGCCGGTCTCCGTCATCGTCCTCGCGCACAACAGCTTCGGCGGCTGCCTCCCGGCGAGCATCGCCAACATGTCCGGCACGCTCAACGAGATTCTGCTCATCAACAACGGGCTCAGCTCCTGCCTGCCGCCGGAGGTTGGCCGGCTGCGGGAGCTGACGGTGCTGGACGTGAGCTTCAACGAGCTCGCCGGCCCGCTGCCGCCGGAGATTGCCGGGCTGAGGAAGGTGGAGCAGCTCGACGTCGCGCACAACCTGCTCTCCGGGGAGATCCCGCAGGCGGTGTGCGAGCTGCCGCGCCTCAAGAACTTCACCTTCGCGTACAACTTCTTCACCGGCGAGCCGCCGTCGTGCGCGCGCGTCGTGCCTCGCGACGGCGACCGGAGGAACTGCCTGCCGAACCGCCCTGCCCAGCGCGCGCCGCAGCAGTGCGCCGCATTCTACTCCCGCCCGCCGGTCGACTGCGCCGCGTTCCATTGCAAGCCGTTCCTGCCGCCGCCGCCGCCACCGCCGCCGCCGCCGCCTCCATCCCCACCTCTCCCTTCACCGCCACCACCATCACCACCTCCACCTTCGCCGCCGCCGCCTTCTCCACCGCCGCCGTCACCTCCTCCGCCATCTCCACCTCCACCGTCACCTCCTCCTCCATCTCCACCGCCACCATCGCCACCTCCACCTTCACCACCGCCACCATCGCCACCTCCGCCTTCGCCACCGCCGCCACTTGCGCCGGTCTACTACCCGCCGCCGCCCCCGCCCCCTTCACATCCACCATGCCCCCAGCTGCCGCCGCCGCCGCCACCACCACCACCACCTCCCTGTGGGCCAACACCAACATTGCCACCGCCACCGCCGTATTTCCCCGGTCCATTGCCACCCATCTCCTGGGCTCCATATGGATCACCGCCACCGCCTCCGCTGCATTGATAGATTCTCCATAAAGAAGCAGATTTGGAGGGGGGAAACATGGTTTTGCTCTCATCCTTAGCCTCCAGCAATGTACGTGGTCATTGTCATGCTTAGCTACTAGTGTTCTTGATTGATGGCTACCGGCGTCAAGGGAGTCGTAAAGGTGCACAAAATTTTCTTTGATTATGATTTGCTGGTGTCCATCTGCGCGTCGAAAACGGTTGGTCTTGCGGTGCTAAGGTGTTGAGAGGGATTGGAGGTGGATTGGGTGGGGCTTTGGAGGATTTGGGCTATGGATTGATGGCTAATGGGTTGTGAATAATATGAGAGTTTGAGAGTGACAGAGGAGGGGTTTGGGGGAGGATTGTTAGGTGCAGGGATATATGTGGGGTGTATAGAGAGAAGCTTGGGTTCAGTTTAATCAGTTCAGTTAAATTCAGTCAGACATAAGCTTAGAACAAGAAAATTTGAGTCAGTGCTATTTCTTCCTTTTGTATCACAGTTGTTTCTGGTTATTCAATTCTTATATTATTTAGTCTGGATCCTTGAATTTTTTTTATTTTATTCATTGTCTATATCCTGGTGCTCTATATATTTTTGCCTGGTATTAACTGATATTATCAAGGAACTATAGCTACCACTGCTCCCATCAGGTGGAACGATTTAAAATGCATTTATTAATTTCCTATATAAAAATCCGGTCAGAAATATGTTCTGCTTTTAGTTGTGCCAGGCCTCAACATTTCATTAACCTGAACAGTTAGAGAATTACATGCTGTTGCTGTTATATTTTAATGGCTTCTCACAGGCTTCTGGTCCATACATTCTGTCTAGCTCAGCTGATTGTCAAGGCTGTATTATCCAACTTTCTTCCAAGAATTTCTTTAAGATGAACTAGCTGCCTCTTTGAAATGAGCTTCTTGATGAATAGTTCCAAGTGCACACTAGGAACTTGTTTTAAGTCACACTAGGAACTTGTTTTAAGCCTCATTATTTTCATCTTATTTAACTTAACTTATGTGACTTATTTTTGATTTTACACCTACAAAGCCTCATTATCTTTGATATGGCAGATAAGTTGCATATCCCATAGAATACCTCCTCAATGTTCTGCCCTATCTGAACCAAACTGACCATCACCATTCGTTTCCATTGTGTAAGCTCAACATATTTAAATTTGCACAGTTGCTTTTGTAGCACATTAGGAAGAATCTATCAAAGCCAGAAAAGTATGCGAGGACGGTGCAACTTTCTTTAGGGTTTCCAGTGCCTTTGTCTTGATAAGGCATGATCGAGGTGCAGATATCCTGGCTTTCCTGCCATGTTCTTGCTTGCTTTTGAAGAATCCGGCAAGGAATATGATTTTTTCCCCCCAACAAACAAACATTTCTGGTCTCCAATAAAAATCTTCGGGAAGAAAACAATGTGCACCAGACGCCAGTTATTCTCGTTAGGATTTGCGCCAATATAAGATCATGAAGGACATCATGAGACATGATGTTTGGTAATATAGTTCAGTTTTCGTCTATATCTGCAGGGCACTGATTATGGGCGCTCCTGTTCAAAGTTCAAACCATAATATTGCAGCATACCGACTGACCAGATCACAACCACATGTCGATCACTGAGCTCCTCTTGCCTATATCTGAAGTGCACTGATTATGAGCGCTCCTGTTCAAACCATAATACCGCAGCATACTGGCTACCTTTTTTTATATAGTGGATGCCTGGTTAGAGTCCTACCCTAACTCTAAACCAACCCTGTCTATTACAAAAACACAAAGTTTATGTAACCTACTCGTACACATATTCGACACAAAACCTAACAGTTCTGCTTCTGCTGGTGGTTTTCATGATGTTTAAATTACCGCTACAAACGATCACTTGAGCATAGGCCACTGTGAGAGGAGCCTGTGCTATAGCACTGGTTAGTCTTTCTTTGTTGCGGCTTCTTTTTAATCCTTGATTAGACTCATTGATTCGTAGTAAGGCTATTCCCAGTGCAAAGTATCATATTTCAATATCCAAGAATGCCACATAGGATGAAAAAGTACTACGATACTGTTAGAAAGAAACACCCTCTACAATGCATGATACCATACTCGTATTTTTAAAACAATTAACTTGTGTGATTTTGTGTCTATGAGAGTGAACTCATAGCATTGGATTTTGTGATATGGCCTAAGATATCGTGCCAAAACAGTATCTTGCTTAAGATACAGCTTTCTTCTCCCTCCTATTAAATGTTGTGCCACATCAGCAAAAATTTCTATGTGGCATCTCATTAATAAGTATGATACTACCCATTGGGAATAGCCTAAGTTGGAACATCTGCTGGTCTGAAGAGGAGCAGGGATGGACAACTTGAGGTTCCTATCCAGACTGTTACTGCTTGATTTTTCTATTATAGTTCCCAAAAAAACTTGTGATTGTGATGTTGATTAATCTTTTAACTTTTGGGACACCCAGCTTTGGTTAAGATTAAATTACTGTTAGAACTAAACCTAATAGTTGCGGTGATTGGCTGAGTGCTGTCGCCACTACGCACATTGGCCGGTCAGGTCAGCCTTCGGTTCTTTCGAGGAGGCGAAAGGTGAGATCATAATCTGATCCCGCTCGCTTTTGTGCCCGACATGACCGTTATGCAACTCCTCGTCTATCATGCCTGTTGCTTCCGCATAATCCCTCTGATTCTTTTCTTAGCAATTTATGGACTCCGAAAACAAGAGTTAACCAGTACAAAAACTGTGTTTTATGCACCTCTGAACTGCTTCTCAGTGCTCTCAAACTCGTCTATCATACGCCGGCTTCTCCAATACTACCTTAGAACCATTTCTTTAACATTCTCAAATCCGGCACACTCTCTTCAGTTTATCTTCGCATTCCTTATCTATTTTTTTTTAAAATAAAAAACGAAATGCTGTAACTTTTTCAGGCATTTTCCCTCTCAAGGATACTTCGCCGAGCTTTTAAAAACAAGTTAAACAAAACGGACTGACTTTTTCAAACTACTACTACCTTAGTTTGGAATTTGATGTGTCTCGTCCACAATCGGTGGTTGGTTGTTGCTTGCAATGCTTGCTCCTTTCTGGATGAAACTATGCTCTTTTATAGAAAGACATCCTTTACTATACGTCGAGTGATCCAAATAACGTTTGAGTCACTGATATATGAACCCACGTTGTCATGGTCCACATGTCAATGGCTCAGAGTTAATTAATGTGAAAAGGAGACACCATTGAAAACTGGAGAGTGCAACTCGTCCTGTCGTAGGATCAACTGCACTCGTTCATGCGAAATATCTACATCCCAAATCAGCCCGGTGGCACTGCCATATGCCTTATTATTTTCAACCAAAAGTACTTGAACATGTTAATTTAAAAAGGTTGTAACTACTTGAGAGAGGCTCTAGAGAGTTCAAAAAAAATTTAAAATATTATTTTAAGAACTCTAAAAACAATTTAAAACCCATAAAAATGATTACAGAGTGAGTATATCATTTTTTTCTTTTCGATAATGGATTTAAACCCAGCCTCTGCATCTCACGATGTATAAGGCCAAGTGAGTATATCATTTGGCTTGTACAAAAGTGATGAATTTCTAGTGTTAGTTTTTTTATTTTAATTTAAGCCAAAAAAATGTGGAATTTATTTTAATGACCACTACTGCATCCACATGTGGCATGGCATGCAGATACAGCGGAATTTCCCCAGGAAGCACTGGTTGGGTTTCTGGTAATGAACACCCCGGAAGAAACTAAAACTAAACGCTGCTCCATACATTTCAGTATTTGGGGATCCCAATAATGGCCACTGCACTAGCCTGCCATTCTTGATTCTTCTTCTTCTGCCTCTTCCGGTCTCCCATGAGCACGGTCTCCCTGTCGGTTCCTGCGTTTCTTCGCCGAGATTGTCGCATGCAACTTCTCCACAAGTAGGGTGTTCCCTCTCTCTCTCTCTCTTCTCCACAAGTAGGGCGTTCCCTCTCTCTCTCTCTCTCTCTCTCTCTCTCTCTCTCTCATGCGGTTAGATATGCTATGAACACCAGGCATACACAAACTGTGACGCGCCTGTTCTACGATGCTCAAACTTAATTATCCGACTATTTGATAAAACTGAACTTTGATAGAAACCCGAAAATAATAGAATGACTATCTTGTTTTGAGATTTTCGTAAACGGAAACAGTTCGAATAGATAGTATAAAAATTTTGGCAGAAAAAAACGGGCAGAAATGGATAAGGAAGTCAGGGTTAGAGAAGCGGATACTCTGCAGCATGCACCCCTACAGTTGTGCTAATGTGGATGGCTACGTAGGGTCCACGTACTACATAGGATATGTTTTCCAAGATTGATGTAGATAAAGGACGGCGAGGCACATGGTGAAGAGTAATGTAGTACTGCTTGCCTTATCCAACGCGTCTGGTTCATGGACCATAAAATCATGCCTAGGCAATGCTAAAATTGTTTTTCATTTTCTATAGAACAATACACTGGTTTTACTATAATTAAGATAAAAATGTTAACTCTAAGCTAAGAATTCACTGGTTTTACTAGTTACTACCATTACAACAAATTAAAAGTTAAATCTACCAAAATATCTCACGACGAAAAGTGAAAAACATACTTATGAGAGAATTCAGATTGCTTATGTGCATAGTCATAACAATTAAATTGTTTAAAATGCAATCTGCAAAAGTAAAAGGGACAACACGAGAGATATAAGTGGGTTTGGACCCTAAACCCCAAGGGAGATATAAGAGTGTGTGTGTGTGGGGGGGGGGGGTCCAAATCTAAGCCTGGGCTGTCGCCTTGGCAGCCTAGATGGAGGATCTGCCCCTGCCAGGCTACCAGCAGCTCGTGTCATTATGTGTGGTTGCAGGGTGTTAGGATATGCGCCGATACAAGATCACGAACGACATCAAGAGACACGATGTTTGTTAACGCAGTTCAACTTTCTCCTACAACTGCGGGGCTCTGATTATGGGCGCTCCTCCCCAATCCATAATACCGCAGCATACTGGCTGCACAGGTCACAGCCACATGCCAGCCGCATATCTCCTCTTGCCTATGCTACTGTTACGAGGTCGTTGTCTTGGTTACACCAGGGTTGCCTCCCTTTATATAGTGGAGTCCTGACTAGAGTCCGACACTAACTCTAAACCAACCATGTCTATTACAATACAGAGTCCATTTAACCTACTAATACACATATTCGACGCAATACCTAACAAACTCCACCTTGGAGAATATGGTCTCTTCATCTTGAAGTCGTTCCAGCGTTTTGCACAAACCTTACACTCTGGTTGATTTCTTTGCAGCTCACGTCAAACCGTCCGACGAGTCCACCTCCTTGGATCCACCGCCTTCTGAAACAAACTCCGACTTAGCCACATTCGGCTTAGCAGTTCCACCTACAATGGTACTCTCTGCACTTGGAATTCACAACTCCCTTTGTAGCATGTACACACACGTGATGTCGTCCTCTCCTCGATCATCACCATTGCCTTCTGAGCCACTTTCAGCCACTACCAAGAATAACACTAGTTTCTTCCTTTTGTCAGCATCATCTTGCCGAGCACAGTTTGCATCGTCCCGATCCGTCCGCCATCTAGAATAGATCCCTGTTCTCATCTCTATAATCCGTTCTCCATCTTGAACAAATTACTGTCACGACCACTTGATCCGTTAAAAGTTGAACTGCGTTAACAAACATCGTGTTTCCTGGTGTTGTTTGTGATCTTGTATCGGCACATATCCTAACAAGTGGTATCAGAGCTAGGTTGGCGAGGTTGGCCATGTGAAAGATTTAGAGGGAGACATGAGGTTTATGCATACACGGGCGCCATAAAAAACACCTCATCGGCGTAAGGTTGTAGCTAGAATTTGTGAGGGCATCTTTGTCGAGGAGCAGGCAAGGAGATCTCGTGCCCATCATGTAGCCTTTAACCCGTTTAAGGGGCCTTGCGAAAAATTGACGTAGATTACAACACACTGACTTTCAAGTCTCTCTGATCTTTCGGATTTTGATTACTTTTTTTATCTTCGTAAAAGCTTTTGGTTTTCGATCTTACAGTGTTATATCTTCCGAAATGAAATGGCAGAGCCATCGGTTTTGGGGGGCAAAAAAAAAAAAAAAAGCGGGATGGAGAAGTCAGCTGCGCCTTCGACGGTGCCTACCAGCTGTCCAGCTTATTTCTCTCTTATAACGAATCTGAACCGAGCACTTGGTTCTCTCAAGCTGATTGATATGCCTTTGATCTGATCGTTCGTGGAAGTCATCATTTCCAGGACAAATCTCCGGGTTTTCTTATCCGGAAAAAAAAAAACTGTAGGTGTCGCCGGTGCTTCAAAAGCTTTTCGCCAACATGTGTAAGGTTGTTTCTAAAAAAAAAACGTGTAAAGTGTATACTATGGGCTATGGCCCGTGTATGCTGTGGTGGGCTACACATTAGGCCCATCCAGCGGAAGTGAGCTAATCCGCTGGAACTTGAGAGAACTTTGTGTGCTGACTCCATTTCTCCTGGACTAAAATTGGCATACTATTTTCTCCTTTCTTATAATCTACAAAAACTAGAAAGAAAAAAACCATAACATCCAATATTTTCTTAAAATAATTGATTAATTGCTACTGTAAACATGGGCATTTATCATTTCATATATCCATATCATATGTGTGTGTAAGGTCCACGTGTCAGTGACACATGGAGTGACAATTTATGTCTTTCACGCTTATACATATCATATCTTCCTTTTATATCAATGTCCTCAACACGCATGCTAAATCCAATTTTTGCTATCACTCCTTTAGCCGGCTGCGCATCTTGCTTCCACACCACGTCCATTAGTGGGCTATAATTTTTTTTTATTGTCGGACAATTTTTAATATTCAACACATTGAATTTGCTTGGTGGATGTGCTAAGCTTTCTTTGTTTGAGACTTTTTAGTGAGTAGAATTTATTTCTGGGAACTAAAATGAGTCTGTTGGGGCTATCAAAAGACACACTGACTGTCTTTTAGAGGGAAGGGTTGGTAGTTTATTTGAGAAAATTTATGACACATTCAAATGAATGTGACCTATACATTCCTCTTAATCAAACCTGTTATATATTAATTTTATATTTTACTACTAGATACTCTCTCCGTTTCAAAATATAAGGCATATAATTTTTTAGCATGGTCATGGATATAGAACTTTGACCATTAATTTCTTTCAAAAGATATCATCAACAAATACAAAATTAGCATAATATGAAAGTATTTTTAAATACGAATCCAACTATATCACATGTATAAGACTAAACATATATGCTTTTAGCTTAATTACTAGTCAAAATTTATAAAGGTTGATATTTTGAAATACATGCACGCCTTATATTTTGAAACAGAGGGAGTAATTTTTATACTATAATGATAGTATGTTCTTGTAAATGGTGCCCTCTAAATGAATGATTATATCTAAAATATATTAATTCCAAGTTATATTATTGTTTAACTGTGGTCGATATTGATGTCTTTTGGTACCTAAATTATACTGCAGGGTAAAAATGGTTATTAAATGCGAAAATAATTCAACAAGGTCCCTTTGAGACCTACTCAAAGACAATTTTGGCTGGTTAAAGATGTTTAACTAACTGAAGTGCTCGCGGCATTTTTAATAGTAAAAAACTTTATGGGAGGAAGTTGAGAACTAGATATACAAGTGCTTTTCAGTGGGATCATGGATTCATGTCGATCCATCGATCCTCCAAATTCAGGCTTGTGCAAGTGGTAATAAAAAACGGGCCAATGGCCCGTGCACACCAAGCCTGCAGTGGAAAAAAAAAATCATTATGCGCAAGAAACGGCTGAGCTGGGATTCGAACGACGCTCGCCGAACTGAAAGCCAGCGCCTCTAGACAACCCGTCGATGCGCCCACGCCGCTGCGAAACGAACGGACCTTTTTCTTTTAAAAGGTAAGTTGGTATGGACGGCTGGATGCTGGCCGACGAGACGATCGGACGGCCGACGATCGGTCGGCGACGTGGCCTTGCGGGCGGGCGCAGGGCGAGGGGCGACGTGGACGCACGAGGAGGCCGGCTGATAGCGGATTGTTATATAAGATAGATTAACTATAACTTTCCTCACCGTATACAACGGCAACGATGCTAAGCCTCTGTCTCTCTCATTTCCGGAGGGCTCAGCTGGTTCTTTCTGAACCAAACCGAGCTAAACAACACACAGTAGCGCTGGTGGTCAATCTAATTAATTAAGCCACACCTGGAGACATTATCCTTCAGCTTGTTCCGCAGGCACCAGACAGACAGGGTGCAGCAAGCAATACGTGCGTGCATGGTCCAAATTAAAGTGCACGCAAGAGAGAGCAGGTCGACCATGCATGTCGCTGCAAGCCTGCAATGATTCTTCCTTGCAAGTGATGCCTGCCTTGTTGTTGCTTGCTTGCTCACAGATCACATGGATGCACTAGCTTCAGCAAGTGCCTGAGCCTGAGTGGCCTCTGCTTAACTATAAGAGACCTCGTGGCTGAAGCTTTTCGCAGGGGTCAGCTTGACAATGCAATGCAAGCTAGCCCCGTCTTTACCGACAAGCATCGGCAGAGGCGGATCTAGAAAAAAAAAGGTTGTTGCTGGAGCCGGTTTGGATTTGTAATCCTAGACTTTTTATAACAAAGGGCTCGTGTGCTTAATTATATTCTCCCTCCGTTTTTTTTTATTCGATGAATTTGACTTTTAGACACGACTTTTACCTTTCGTCTTATTCAAACAAAAAATATCATTTATTTTGTTGTGATTTATTTTATAATCAAAGGTACTTTAAACATGACTTACAAATTTACATGTTTGCACTAAATTTTTTAATAAGACGAATGGTCAAAAACATGTTCAAAAATCAAAAGCGTTAAATAAAAAAAATGGAGATAGTACAAATAGAGTAACGCGGAAAAACCCAACATCAAGGCCTTGAGTCGCTTAGCTCCGACGCCAGGGTCGGTCCTGGGTTTTCTGGGGCCCGGGGCGAAATTACAAACGGAGGCTCCTAACATAACCAAGAACTTTTTTATACTACCATATAATTAGACAATATTCAATGTATTTTAAAAATTGGTATCGATAAACAAATGAAAGTACACAAACGCCAGCCAGTTCTCGCAGTCTCGCTTACATTGTAGATCCCCTCTTAGCCCTCTGACCACCGGCATATCAGCATCTGCATATATGGTTCAACCTATGTCACAAGTGTGCCTACTAGATCTTGTGCTAGATTCTGGTCTAGGAGAGCCAACAAAGTCATTAGGTAGTACTCCCTCCGTTCCAAATTATAGGGCATATAAATTTTCGGCACGGTCTTCAAAGTATAATTTTGACCATTAATTCCTTTCAAAATATATCATTAATAACTACAAAACTAACATCATATTAAAGAGCTTTTAAATACGGATCTAAATATATCACATGCATATACTAAAACATGTACAATTTTTTACTTAATTATTGGTCAAAATTGTAAACATTAACTTTTAAAAAAACATGCACGCCCTATATTTTGGAACGGAGAGAGTATCTGGCTAGGAGGAACTAACGAAGGATAGCGTCATTCTGTGAAGGTGATTCGATTCGTTGACGCTTGACAGTGACAGTGCGTGAGACTCACGACCGAGGCCCATGCATGGTTTATGGTTGTTTCACTGGACTTTGGAGTGTCCAAGAGCCTGTATATATGTTGGATGTTCAGAGAGCCAATCGACATTCAGATTCGATCTGGTATGGTCTTTTATCCCGACTAATCGAGAACAACTGCCCTCTTGCTTGGCCTAGCTAATGACTGTATACATACTTTCGTGAGTGGACGTAGTCACATTGAACTGTCACAGTGCTGTGTACAGCAGCATGCCGAAAGAACGAAGAGAAGGTAGAAATAATCTGAATTTGTATGCGTCCACTGAAACTCTGAATAGATGTTTGCCTCTCACTCTGAATACGTGTTTATCTCTGGACACAAACAGCCTGCCCTGGATGCATGCTTGCAAGGATCCATCCATGGACACATGCCCAACATGCATGGACACATAAGAGCATCGGCGAAGAGAAAAATATCCGGTAAAAATTGCGACAAATATGGAGCCTGGCATCGTGAACAAATGAATATTGTAGCCTTTGCCGTCTCTTGTGGTAGTCTGCTGCTTGCTGGTGCCTGGTGCTCACCAGAGTATAGCTGACGGTTGGTGCTACGCTACGCGGCATATCCCCACATGCCAGTGGTCGTTACATGTCCACACTCCGCACATGCTACTTTTATTTTCTTCTTGTCACTGTTGTTGTCTTGTCTGGAGTCTATGTTAACAAGCTAAGTGTCTCACATATTTGGACAACTAGATTTTTGTTAAAGATCCTTTCGTATTTATAAAGAACAAGTATTTTGTCTCACGTATTTATGCGGTAGATTTGTTTTAAAAAAAATGACCGTTTATACATTTATGAACAATTAAAATAATAAATGTTTTTCAATATGTTGCTATATCAATCTTTTATCTCTAATGAAGAGACTAAATCCAATCTAAAAAATATATTAATAACTATGATCTCCTTAGAACTAGATCATGACTTCCAACATTACTAGTGTATTTATGTCGATCTTTACCTTCTCTTTGGTTTTTGTATCATCTTTGTTTGTGCTTGTGTGATTCATCGTGTCACCTATGACTCTAGCGCCAGGTTCTTTTCCTTTAGCTCGCAAGTGTTGACAATGTTATTATTTTCCTTCTTATGGTAAATGATATGAATTATTTTTTAGCTTTCAATTATAATTCATGTGGACTCTTTTTCTAGTGTTATAGTCGATATGTATCTTTTCTTTTATTTTTTATTATAAATTTTTGTTGGTGTTATTTTAATATTGTATATGCTCATTTTCTAGTTTTCTAGTTGATATATATTTTTTCTATTAACTTTATTCCTATTTTATTTTTTTGTGGTTGATATAGATTTTTTTGTTGTTGACATGGTCTCCCTTTTATTCTAGAATTTTTATATTTTTATTTTTAGTTGTAATGAACATGGACTTGTTATAATCTGATCTGTCATAATCGATGATAGAGATCTTATATTTTAACCTGATTTACATGTGAATTTTTGTTGTAATAAAAGACTCAATCTAAGGCGTTGTAATATTGTTAACCTTAATCGAAATCTATTCTTTTTCTCTAATTTACGTGGGAGTTTCTTCAATAATAGATTCAATCTGGCCTTACCATAATCGATAGTGGAGATCCTTTTCTATTTTCTTTGATTTATATGATAATTTCTCTGATTAACATGATGACTCTGTTTCTTATATTTATATATATATATAATAGGTTGTAGTCATATTTGTTATTGTCAACACTAAGCTTATGTCACAAATCTAGTACAATTAAATTTCATTTAGATATGTAACCTTATTAGTCATGGTAAGTTTTAATATATTCCCATGATTTTCTGCCAGATCAGTGCAGGTACATATGGTGCTTGCACATATTTTTTCCACAAACTAATTACGTTTATGTATGGTACATGTTTGATGTTTTGGCTGCTGCAACTCGATCTCATGATCGTTGCTTGCCAGTTGCTGCTTGATATTGGTCGCTAGCGTGTGGAGTCATGAAGAAGGTTGTCGAAGTAATATTCTAAATTCTCTATATATAGTTCCCTATTGATCATCCTGTTCATATAAAATGGGACCTGCGAGAGGACCAGATTGAATACGAACAATGACGAAACATAGTTGAGGTCAGACAAGTAATTAATATTTGTTTCCAAAGCAATGAATTCTTTGTCAATGCAAAGCAAATTATGATCAAATAAATTACTTCCTTCATAAGTCTAAAATGATAGGTGTCAAATAAAAAAATGGAATTGATTTAAATTTTACTTTGATTTGGTTTCCATATTCCAATGGACGAGGATTAGACCAATCCATAATAAAAAGAGAAAAATGGGACCTACTTACCTCCTAGAGGATTAAACGCCGCGGTCTTAGCCAATAGAGGTGTAGATGGTGTATCCTATAATTGTCCGTAGAATCACATTACATATTAGTAATAACGATTCATAGATCATTTTTTAAGATCGATCGATGTTTTATTTCCACGCAATTGCTATTTTGCAGGCGCCTGCAATTAGCCAAAACGTGCAGACACAAAAAATTCCATTTTCTTTCTACTGTTTTTCCACATTTGCATTTATGGAAGAAACGCTTCGCGATAGTGGAATTTTTTTGTGCGAGGTTGATTTTTGTATAGATATATTTTGTTTTATGTTTATTATAGATTTATTTTGTTTCTATTTATTATAAATTTTGTTTTGTTTTCTATTTTTCACGTCGAGAGATTTTTTGCTAGTATAATTTGCGAAATCGTGCAGGCGCCAAAAATTCCACTAAATTTCTACTGTTTTTCCATATTTTCATTTATTGAAAAAAAAAGTTTTGCGATAGTGGAATTTTTTTGCCCGAGGTGTGCATGTGTGTATGTGGCATGCGCCTGCACAAATACTGAAATTGCAGGCGCCTGCCCAATAGTGCCTCCCTTATTTTCACTGAATTTCACTCGGCCACGAACAAATCAGAAGTATAATATTTTTTTTTAAAAAAAGAAATGGATATTCTGCGCAATCAAACCAAGCACACACAAAATGGGTTGAATGGAGCACACACAGAATGGATTTAGCTCGCGCAAAATGCAGCAGGCACGCAAGGATCCGATGAGGCGCGCGGGCGTAACAGCGGCTAGCCGGCGGCGGCCGATTCCAGCCGCGCGTGAGCTTGTGGAGAGAGACGGAGCAGGACTGCGTGTGTACGTGTGAGACATACATATATATATATATATATATATATATATATATATATATATATATGTGTGCATATATATACTCACGTACTCTTTCTTCCTCCTGCCACAGCTACGAGCCAAAAAAATAAAGCGTAACAAGGAATCGACTCGGAGCGCAGTAAATGAGCAGCGCTTGCGGCCGGAAAAAAACGGAGCACCGCCACCTCCACCTCCACTCTCCTCCTTCCTCCGCCTCTTGAATCCTCCTCCTCCGACGAGCTCCCTGCGTTGATATAAGCTGGCACCGGCAGCAATGGCGCCACGCAGCTGCTAGTCTGCTACTGCTAGCTGGGAGCCTGGGAGTCTGGGACAGCTGCTGCTGCTGCTGCTTCTTCTTCTTCTTCTTCTTCCTCCTCTCCATGTGCATGTGGGTCGCCTTCTTTAATTTGCCTTCCTCTTAGATCATCTTCTGCAAGCATTTCCTCCGAAGAACTGTTCGCTCTGCTGTGCATGCATTTCAGATTGTTTGTACGCTTTATTAATTTGTCTGCTTGATCCGATTTGTGTTGCAAAGTATCAAGCTCGAGAGACCATTAGTTTCTTCAATTAATTTCTTCGCTCTGTTACGAAAGGGCGTTGGGTTTTCTTGCCTAGCTAGCTCCTTCCGTGGTCGATCGGGACTCACCGGGTACGTGTGCGTGTTTCTTTCATGACAACGCTTCCATCTGATTCCTCGATTGCTCCAGCAGCTGGCTCGTCAGGGGATCGGATTCTGGACGCATGCACCACTGTCCATCGCCCAACAGGAGATGCAGCATATATGTAAGATTGTAAGGTACGTGACTGCGTTGTTTAGCTAGGATTAGTTGCGTCTTCTTTCAATCACTAGCTAGTTCATTTGGGTTAATTACCCAGTTTGGGTATGTATAGTATTAACTTCATCACCATGCTTCCATTCAGAGAGCATGCGTGCATGGTTAAGTAAAGAAAACAAAACATTGGGTTGTTGCAGATGCAGAAATCAATAGCAGCTTTCGTTTCGCAGAATTTAGATGTACCTAGTTTTCGTTTTGAAAAATGAACCAGAATTTTAGTTTGCTAGCAGCACGACCACAGAAGACAGGACAATACCAAAGCAAAGGACTAGCGCTATCAATTCCAACCAGGTTAATAAAATCTCTGAACCTAGCAGTGTCAGAGGCGTTCCTAAAAAAAAAATGTATCAGATGGGACAAGAAGCTACAGCTAACTGTAAGGGAAAATGTTTCAAAAAGAACAAAGATTGTAAGAGCAGAGTTACACTTAGAATGTACCAACAACACACGCAAAATTGTTGCTTAAAAGTGGACACAATGACTAGCATTTCTCTTGAGGAATCGACCTAGCTTCCTTTGCTTTCCCTCCTTCCACCATCATTGTGTGCAGTGTGCTTCGCTTTGGAGCTTTACTCTTTTCCACACACATCAAAAGCACCACATGGCAGTCAAAAAAAACACACACATAAACACATACACACGTACAGTTTGCAGTTCCATTCGGAAGACAAAAGGATGATTTACCTGGTGATTCTAAGCCAATAAGGAAAAAAAAATACTATCACCGGTCATAAAAACAAGTTGCTGTTGACTTTTGAACACATTTTTTGACCATTTGTCTTGATGGTGCTAGTGTCAGTGCACGCACTAGAGCCGACGTGTCGGTGACTACATCGTGCCAAGCTACCACACATCAAGTCCACGTTGAGCCGCCCTATATCAATGTCGCACCGGCGTGGTCTTGCGCATGCTTGCCGATGGTGGTCGACGAGTGGTGGCGGGCTCATGTGGAGGGGCAGGGGAGAAGAAGGTTGAATGGCCTGATTGATTTTTTTTTAAAAAAAATTACTAACTTTTTTTACAAAGATGCCATTTAATGAATGTGTAGAGTTGAGCACGGATCGACAGCAACGAACATGCATTAACCGCATATACTAGTGGATTTTTTGGTTTGATAGAAAAGGTATCGTTTTCAAGTCTACCAATATAATCATATTTTGACATTGTTACAATTTCTGTCATATAATAGATTTTCCTCATGACAATAAGCGATTGTTTGTTTTTATGGTAGTGGCAGTGCATTTACCTCTTTCTTCAAAGAAAAAAAGGACCTATTTGGTCCTTGAACTTTGGCTCTAGTCCTTTTTTTTATCCCTAAACTTCAAATCAGGTTAAAATGGTTCTCAAATTATAAAAAACGAACAAAATTGGTCCTTTGACTGGTTAAAAGAGCGGTTTTGGACTGTTTGGGATGGTTTTTGTTGATGAGGACGGTGATGTTGGCTGTTTTTTCCTACATGGGCATCATCTGGACAATCCTATGTATATGGCCAAGTCACCTATTAACGCTATGTGTATCTCCATATTTGCATGTAGTCAGAAAAAACACCAAAATTTGCGGATCATTTTAACTCTTTTAAAGTTATGAGACCAAATTAGAGCTGTAACCGAAGTTTAGAGACTAAATAGGTACTCTTTCCTTGTTTTAATTCATCTTTAGTTCTAATCTTTCTTTAAAGCCAAGCTTTGTTGCTAGCTAGCACACATTCCTGGCCTCTAGTTACTTTTCTTCTTTAACTTTGCTTCACCTCTTTATATATCCCCATCCCAGTCGGCCTGACAGTGAAATTAGACACCACGATATACACGTAGCTTTGGAAGAAACCTTTAATGATTCTTGAGCAGCTGAACAGTGAACACACAACCTTAATTTTCGGACATGGAAAGAATTAAGCCAAAGTGAGGAGTAAAATTAACCGTTTTTCTTTTCTTGCAAGTGAGTGTCGAGTGACGGTTAGTACAACCGTCTTCGTCAGTTAGTTAATTAATTTAAGGGAGGCACTATTAAGCAAACGCCTGCAATTTCAGCATTTGTGCAGACACATGCCACGTACATGCATGCCCACCTCGCATAAAAAAATTTCACTATCGCAAAACATTTTTTCTAATAAATAGAAATATGGAAAAACAGTAGAAACTTAGTGGAATTTTTTGCGCTGGCACGATTTTGCAAATTATACGAGCAAAAAATCTCTCGACGTGAAAAATAGAAAACAAAATAAAATTTATAACAAATAGAAAACAAAAGAAATCTGTAATAAACAGAAAACAAAATAAATCTATAATAGATCAGACCTCGCACAAAAAATTCTACTATCACAAGACATTTTTTCAGTAAATGAAAATGTGGAAAAACAATATAAATTTAGTAAAAATTTCACTAATTAAGTGCTAACTATTGGATTAATCCGGACGCACCCACGATCTAACGGCCGACCACACGCGCAGCGAAGATCCAACGGCTGACCGCGGCGCCTGCGCGTTTGGCCGGCGCGTGCAGGCACTTACGAAATAGCAGGACCGTTAATTTAAAGAGCAGTACTACGTACCATAGAAGTTCGTTGGTCAATGCGAGTCAAACTTGGAGTGGTCTTGCCCACGAAGCAAGACAAGAACAACACTCTTTTGGGATGATAGATAGATAGATGCATGGCTTTGGCGCAAAGGAACACATCGTTTTCGATCACGCGCGCCAAGGTGATGCGTACGCGACGAGCGAATTGAACCCCTGAATTCGCGTGCGATGAGAAGAATCTTGCTTGCGATCGTGCTGCGTGCGCAGGAAGCGGTGGTAGCGCCGTTCTTGGGATGACGTTCGGCGGCGGCGGCGACGGCATGGACATCGAGGCGAGCATGGCGGGCCACGGCGGCGCCAGCGCCGGCGCCGGAGACGGCGGCGGCGGGTGCAGGGAGCGGTACGTGCGGTTCACGGAGGACTCGTGCTGCGCGCACCTGTGCACGGGGCCGAACCCCATGATGGCGCGCTACATCTACGCACTCATCTTCCTCGTCACCAACCTCCTCGCCTGGACCATCCGCGACTACGGCGACTCCGCCCTCGCCGAGCTCCAGCGCCTCAAGGTCTGCCATGGCGCGCGCTACTGCCTCGGCGCCGAGGGCGTCCTCCGCGTCAGCCTCGGCTGTTTCGTATCCTAATTCAAATCCAAATTAACCATCTGTTCGAATTAAAAAAACTTGCCAGTCTTCTTCTCCTTCTTCTTCTTCGTCGAAGTCGTTGTCCTTGACGAGATGAGCTGCGCAGCTCTTCTTCTTCGTCATGTTCCTCTCGACCATGAACACGAGGAAGGTGCAGGACTGCCGCAACTCGTGGCACTCCGAGTGGTGGCCGGCCAAGATCGTCCTGTGGATGGGCCTCACGGTGATCCCCTTCTTCGCGCCGTCGCCCTTCATCCAGCTCTACGGTCAGTTCCCCTGCTCCGCCGCGACGCCATTTCCGCCGCCGCCACTCCTCTCATCACCTGATCTTGCTCTCTCTGACGATGCTGCGCTCATGCATGTATGTCTCTGCCTGAATTTTCCCAGGGAAGGTCGCGCATTTCGGTGCAGGGTGAGCAAACACGCGTGCATTCTTCAGGCTTTGATTTCAGGTTTTCAGGAGCATCATGTACGTTTTTGCTTGCATGTCTTGGGATCAAACAGGGCGTTTCTGATGATCCAACTCATCAGCGTCACCAGCTTCATCACATGGCTCAACGACTGCTGCCGGTCAGAGATCAACCAGAAGAGATGGTAGGTTTTCTCGCCATGGCCAAGCTAGCTGTTGTGCTGTGTGCATGCATGGCTGCAATCTGACGGTGGCAGTGAGTGAATGGCTGAACCGCCGGTGCAGCCACATGCAGGTGCTCGTGGTCTCCAGCATCGCGTACGTCGGGTGCATCCTGGGGATCGTTCTTATGTACGTCTGGTACGCGCCGAGGCCGACCTGCAAGGCGAACATCCTCTTCATAACCATCACTCTGGTGCTTGTGCAGCTCATGACCTGCATCTCACTCAACTCCAAGGTGATTAAGAACAACCCGAATCAAAATGGTGATGTGTTTCTGAATTAAGACGAGGTGAAATCGCACTGATCTGTTCTCAAAATCAGGTCAAGGCAGGGTATCTGGCACCTGGGCTGATGGGGGTGTACGTGGTGTTTCTGTGCTGGTCAGCAATCAGAAGGTAAATATTTTGTATTCTGATGAATGTGACTGCATAGCCAACTAGTCCATGCATATATCATGGTTCAAGTTTCTTGCTTTTGTATCTACTGACAATATACTTCGTATTCCCCCCAACAAATAGCGAGCCTCACACAGAGATTTGCAACAAGAAAGCAGAAGTTGCAACGAGTGCAGATTGGCTCAATATCGCGGTAAATGCACTCTCGGAGCCCTCTTCAGAAACAGCTCAGTAAAAGTTCACCAAATAATGACATCGACTTTTAATTGCTACTCCACTGTGGAATACTATGTACTAATCTGATGTATAACCATGTATTGTACTGCAGAGCTTTGTTATTGCGGTCATCGTCATTGTCATGGCGACTTTCTCGACGGGAATAGATTCCAAATGCTTCCAGGTATGCTGTCAACTGCACTGAACTGATCACAGCTCACCAGATGGGTAAACCCATTACAATTCGAACTGAACTTCCCCAAGCATTTGCAGTTCAAGAAGACCGAAACCGAGTCCGAAGACGATATCCCCTACGGCTTCGGCTTCTTCCATTTCGTGTTTGCCATGGGCGCCATGTACTTCGCCATGATCTTCGTCGGTTGGAACGAGCACCAAACCATGGAGAAGTAAGTTCAGACAGAATCAGACCCACTCAGCCTCTCTCTCAAAAAAAAAAAAAAAGAAGAAGAAAAAAACTCTGGAATTTGAAAAACGTCTGAATTTTGAAAAACACCTGATCGTCCGTTGCATCAGGTGGATGATCGATGTCGGATGGGCGAGTACGTGGGTGCGTGTTGCCAACGAATGGCTCGCGGCAATCGTGTACAGTAAGCGAGCTGATCCCTCATCCCTGAACTCCTTGTCTGAAGAATTCGCGGTGCATTCTGTGCTGTGCTGAAAGAACATACATGTGCACCGAGTTTACTGACGATCCGATGCTTGCATTTGCAGTATGGATGCTGATTGCTCCTGTCGTTTGGAGGAGCAGGCAGGTTGGATCGTCGTCGTAAAGATGAGTGCTTCTCACTAATGTTGATTCTGAGAAAAGAAATGTGTCCAAGGGAAGACAAGAAGTGGTGCTATATTATCAATTCACACGCGCATTCCTGGATGGCCAAGAACGAACTGTTTGGCCAGTTGTTGATGTGATTGTTTCTTTTTTTGTTAATTTGAAGGCAAAGAGAGAAAAGAAATAGAAACAAGAGAGAAGGAGGCGAAATGTGTCCCGAGTTGAAGGTGGTGTAACTGTCAAGCTCAGAGCTTCTTTATACAGAGGATCATTTTTGCTTGCCGCTGCCGCAGAGAGAATTGTTTGGTCTTTGACTTGATGGTGTCATGAACCCAGAAATGTGGTCAATAAGTAGTCCTGTGAATTGGGCCGTGCTGGGCCGGCACGGCACGGGCCCGTCGTGCCTCGGGCCGCTGTGTAACGGGCCGGCACGGCCCAGTCAACACTTTGGGTCGTGCCGGACTGGCACGGACTGCCAAAAGCCAGGCATGGCAAGGCCCAAAAGCCCGACAGGCTGCGATCGGGCCGGACCGGTCCGAGCAGGGCACGTCCGACAAAACAGAGAGAGAAATGATTTTTTATAAATTTGTACGTTGCTCAAATGAAAACGTTGTCTGTACAAAAAAGATGCGTCTCGAAATTCTTTACAACTTTGATGTAGAACATAAATTCATCTGAGCAGTGAAATATCTCGAAAAATGTGAATTACCGTAATGGGTGATGTGGGTTTTAAAACAGCTAGCGCACTAAATATTTTTTTTTTATAAATTCATGCATTGCTCAAATGAAAAAGTTATCTACATGAAAAAGATGCGTCTTCAAATTATCTACAACTTTAATATAGAAACAAAATTCATCCGAGCAACAAAAGACCATTAAAAATATAAATTACTCACTCATGCCTTAGTTCAGGCCGTGCCGGGCGGCCCGTTGTGCCGGCTTCTCAGGCCCGGCCCGGCATAGCAATCGGGCCGGGCTGACATGGCCCAAATAATTTCGTTCCGGGCCATGCTTTGGGCCTCTAAAATCGGGCCGTGCTCGGGCCGGCCCATAAAGGCACGGCCCAATTCACAGGACTATCAATAAGTAAGGAAGAAGTCCACATTGCCTCCCTCAACTATTGAAAAAGTTCACTTTTCCCCCCTCTGTGTTAAATGGGTGAGATCTGACCGTCCAATCTTGCATCGAACGGCCATAAATGAGTTGAGGGAAGAAAAATGAACTCTGCAATAGTTAAGGGAGGTAAATTGGACTTCTTCCGATAAGTAACTAGCTCACTTCTACATGCATATAAACGACAGATGAAATATCAAGGGTGGTTTGAATATCAGCATATTGGATGTGCATTAGCAATTGGGAACAAGTAGCACAAAGTGATTCGTTCTTGTTCTACACTTTTACAACAAAAGTATATTGCTAGCTTGTGACGCGTACGAACGGTACTGTTACAGTCAGGTACCTAGAAGGAAAATAGTAGGAGTACTACCGTGGAGAAATAGGTCCACTCTTGGAGAAGGAAGTCTTGGCTAAGGCCTTGTTCTCTTCGGCGTATCGTTGCATTGGTGTATTAATGTAGCAAATTTGAGAGAAGTCTTGGCTTAGGCCTTGTACTCTTCGGCGTATCGTTGCATTGGTATATTAATGTAGCAAATTTGAGAGCCGGAGGTCTAAAGAGTAAAAAAATAATTAAATATAGTTTTAGATCTTTAAAAAGACTACTAAAAGTCACGAAAAAATCGTTATAAATTATCACAACATATAGGCTATATAAAAATAACAAAATTTACTCCAATGATACAAAACGGTACGTAATACTGAAAAGAATAAAGCCTTGTTCTTGCCGTCGATTGCGTATGCATGCACACCGTCTAGAGAGGAGAGAGGGAGGGGATGAATATGAAGGACCCAATTACTTGGATTTCCTAATTGGAGGGTCCTTTTTGTGATGATACAACCGCCATGGGATCAGGAAAGGGAGAGAAGAGAGGAGAGAGAACATCTTGGGGAGGAAGGCGAGTTCATTCATCAGCTTGAATCTTTTGTACAGGACACAGAGGTACTTGTACCGAACTCAGAATCCTCACCACGGGCTCGACACAGTGACGACCCAAACACACACACACATCCAACTGCCCAAAAAGAGGCACCCAATACCATACAACATATATATTTGAAGATGCAAAAAGAGCCCAACTCAGTACTACTGGCACTGCCGACCTCTGGAGATGCAGCTTGTCCCCAAGCTGTTACCGCTGGGTACCTTTGCCGAACAACTTCGTAGTCTTCCCATGTAGCTGAATCCGCTGTGACCGCTGGCAACGACGATCATTCCCTTTCTCAATCGGGCAGCTATCATGAATTGCTTCTAGTTCCACGTCCAACACATCAAGAGCGACCAGAACCGTAATCTGGCGCCTTAGGGTTTCCCCTAGCCGCCGCCGCCGCCGCCGCCGTCCCCTCCACCTCCGACGCCGCCTCCCCTCGCCCCCTCGGACCCCCACCGCCGACGCCCCTCGGACCCCCACCGCCGTCGCCTCCCTCGGCCTCCCCGCCACCATCGGCGCCGCGCCTCCCTCGGCCTCCGCCACCACCGCGCCGCCGCCCGGCATCTCTCCGCCGCCTGCCGCCTCCACGCCCGCCCTCCTCCGCCGCCCGACCTCCTCCGCGCCGCCCTCGCCGCCGCCAATGGCTCCGTCCCTTCCACCTTTCGCCGTCCGCTCCGCTCCCCCACTTGCGCCGCCCCCAAGCCACCCTCAAATCCACCCATTTCGGCCACTTACCTACAAGGATGTCGTCGCGGATCTGGTACCCCAATGGTCTCTCGGTCCGGTTCGCCTCACCACCGGCCGCTCCTCGATCTTCAAAGCGCGGACCGGAGGGATTCGCCTGCGGCCGCCAACTCCGCCGATTTGGACAAGATGGCGAAATCACTCGGCGATTCTGGTGCTTTGAAGGTGGCGATTAAATCGCCTCGTCCCCGATGTAAGAAGAGCCCGGCGCATTCAACCAGCGAGAAGAAAAAGGCGGGTTGGTGTCTTGCTAAGCCAAAGCATTGGTGGCGTCAAATCTCACCGCGTGCTCGGCGCCTCGCCCCCACCTTCCAACCGCGCTGAACTTCTCGCTCGGCCATCGGGAGGAAGGAGATGATCCGACGCCTTACTGGTGCCTCTCTACCTCTCACTTGCGTGCAGAGTGCGGGATCCCGTTAAATGCCGAGCACTGCCTGCTCCGCCACATCGCTGCCCACCGCCGCCGCCCAAGTCTCCACCACCACCAAACCTCTCGCCTCGTTGCGTCTCGGATCTCCCCGCCCGCCGACCAGCTTGGTGAGCGGAGAACCGCCCGGCAGAGTGGGCGGCTGCGTCCTCTCGACAACCTCCTTGATTCGCGATGGGTGGCGGCTTCCTCCACTGGCTCGGCCTCCTTCCGAGGCAACCAATGACGAGCCCTCGGCGGCGGCGACGACCGTCCACCAGCGGCCATGGGGCGGCGGATTGTCGCTACTCCAACGTCCATGTCTCCAACCACGCCGGAGGACTTCCTCGTTAACCCGACACCCAGGAGCGGCGTGATCGAGCCGTTGGCGTGGCGCGTCGCCATGCCAACCGACATCCTCTTCGGATCGTGGGCGCCGCGGTTCACCTCCTCGCCACGCCCGCCCGCCACGAGTCCGCCTCTGCACGGAAGGTACCGATGCATCGTGGTGCCCCGCGTCGTCGAGCATCATCGGCCCGGCATGCGTGCTCCGGTCGTGGAGGAGAGTCCTCGCGCCTCCTCAACACCGCCACCCTAAGCGTCGGGGCATAGACGGCCAATCCGAATACCATCCCAAGACTCACCGCTCTCCATCGCGCGTCCCGTCAAGCGGCGGCGACGAAGGCTCGGCGACCTTGCGTCCCATGGAGTTCGCTTGGCCTCGTCATCATCCACCTTGATGTGTTGGAGCGTCGGAAGATCATCATCACCAAGCCGCTATGGCGGCGAATCTGCGTCGCCAAGTTCGAATGGAAGTCGGGCCAAGTCGATGAGCCCCGTCGTTTCTACCGCCGAACGCCACCTTCTCCACGCGTCATCGCCGCCACCATGACCGTGATCACCGGCGAGCGGCCGCGACGGTAAGCGCCATCGATCGCGTCCCTATTCTCGTCGCCAAGACAACACGCTGGCGACTTCGCCGACGCCGTCGGCGTGACCACCACCATGAAAGGGCGATTCAGCCGCGGTTTCATCATCACGGACCTCCTTACTAGACTGTTCAAACCGGGCGGGGCGGGCCGAACCTGGAAAAGCCGGTCCCGAAAAACCGAGCCGAGTCGGCCCGGCCGGCGCCGCTCGAAAACCGGGCCGAGCCCGCCCGGCCAAGTCGGCCGAAGCGGCGGCGAGCCGGCCACGCTAGAATCGGCGGAATCCGGGCCGGGCCGCCCGCCCGACCACGGAACCGAGAACGAGCCGAGCGACCGATGCCGGTCGGTAGGCCGGCCGGGCTTTCGGCCGGGTTGGTCGGACTCTGGCCGGGTTTCCGTGAGCGGTCTACTCCTTACCGATATCTGAGCCCAAGCTCAACGCTCAACCAAGCTAGCGGATGGCCTTGGGGAGACGATGGTCTTTGTAGAGTCGACCCTACCTCACCGACATTGAGCCCAGCGAGTGCCGACCGCCTCTCTCCCGGTGGAAGCGGTTTAGATTCGCGATCGCCACAATGGCCGGCAAAAGCTTCGGCGATCGATCGCAGCGGTTCTTGCCGATGGTCGCTCCTCGACCCGCCTCTTCGCGGCCTTCGCCCTTGCCGTGCGGGGCGGGGCATCTGGGCGAGATCTGTCTGCATCGCCTTCGCCGCGGTCCAAATCCTCGAAGAGGCACCCTTTCTCCCCCAATGGACAATGTCGCCTCCAGCGGGGTGTTCCCCCAGCGCCCTCCATCGCTGCTTGCAACCTCGGCAATGGACAACCAGGACAACCAGACTGACACACGGCTAAATGAGTTCTTGCAATCGATCCGGCACTGCTCCTCGGCCGTGTTACGAGTTTATGTCGACGTCGCCTCAAGATCAACAACCGCCCGATTAAATCGCAGCAAGCGCCTACGCCGCAGAAACGTCACCAAGACCACGGTGGAGACTCGTGCACGCGAGCGCATTGCTCAGGCCATGGCACCATGGGCGCCGGCGTCCTCTTCACGTGACCTCTCCACCATCCTGGCGCGGCCGCTCCCAGAAGCGGCGGCTCTGGCCATGGCGGCGCTGGCTAACCTCACCATTGGGGCGTTGCGAGCGGTCAGCTTCAAGCCACGGCCTGAGCTCGGTCTCTAGCGCCTAGTCGTCGCTTGCGCTTGTGCCTTATGAAGATTGACCACTTTTGTTCGGGGACTACAGGGTGTGGTACGCCGCAAGTGTATTGGTCAAATGCCCTCTCAAGCGTGCGCCCACCTTTGTATGTGGCGCCTTACCCCGTCGGATACATCAAGATTACGCCATGGGCTCCCATTGTCTCCTCTTGATTGATGAATAGATCGGATCGTCTGCGTTTGCTTAATTGGAACGTTAGAGGGCTCAACTCCGGCGCGCATCGAAGCGTCCTAAAAAACCTTGTCGTTAACTCGGGGGCAAACATTGTGTGCCTGCAAGAAACTAAAATTGATCTTTGGGACACCAGCTTGGCCATGGACTGCTTAGGCCAAGCTTTCGCGGACCCGGTTTCCTTTGTGCATCGCCCTGCTGTGGACACGCGAGGGGGCATCCTTCTAGCAGTCAAGGGCTCAGAATTCTCCATCTCAGATACATCCATCGATGAGTTCTCTCTCTCAGCGAAAATTACTGCGTGTTCAGACCCGTTTGAGTGGTGGATCACCGTGGTGTACGGTCCTCAAGACCGTGTGCATAAGCTAGCCTTCCTTGATGGCCTCATAAATGTTGTGGGGCACCTAGAAACACCTTGGTCGCTAATCGGCGACTTCAACCTAATCATGCAACGAAGATAAGAACAACTCCAATGTGGACTGGACTTGTTGGGCGCTTTAACCACGATACACGCCTTCGTCTTAAGGAACTTGACTTTTGGGCGTCGTTTCACTTGGAGCAATGAGCGAGCCAACCCAACGCTTACGGGATTGATAGGGCCTTACGCTCCACGTCTTGGGAACTCGCCTTCTCGGACTCCATCCTCCTTGGTCTCCGTCTTTAAGTTCGCACCATGCCCCTTCCGATCGGGGCCACCCCAAGCTCCCGGTTTGTCGTATCTTGATTTGAGAACTTTTGGACTACTTTGGAGGCTTCTCAACCACAGTCCAAAGCGCGTGGGATCGACCTTTAACTGCTACCGATCCTTCAAAAGATTGCACATCAAGTTGGAGCGTCTGGCGAAGGCCCTCTCCTCTTGGGCCCGCACAAAGATCCCTTCCGTCCGACTCCAAATAGCAATCGTCAGCGAGTTGATTTTGTTGTTTGACAAGGCCCAAGAATATCGTGTGCTGACGGACTTGGAAAGGGAGCTCAGGTCGGCCCTAAAGGCTAGGATTCCTGGCCTGGCAACCATTGAAAAAATCCGCATCAAGCAGCGTGCGCGTCTCTCGTGGCTCCGGTTAGGGGATGCAAATACTAAATTCTTCCATCTAAGGGCATCCAAAGGGAGGAAAAAGAACCTCATTTACTCTCTTGACACACCTTCTGGGCCGGCTATTGAGCATCATCAGATGGAGCAGGAATGCTCCCGCTACTTCGGGGATCACCTAGCTTCCTCCACCCCGAGGACTATCACTCTAGCTTGGGACAATCTAGTCCATCCAAGACCAGACCTCTTGGAGCTCGAAGCCCCTTTCACGGAGGAGGAGATCTATGCGACCATTAGGTCCATGCCGGTAGATAAAGCCCCAGGGCCGGATGGATTCAACGGTACCTTTTACCGTACTTGTTGGCAAATCATCAAAGATGACTTGATTGCAGCGGCGGCGTGGTTTGCGAGTGGACACTCAACACATTTCTCTCTGTTGAACTCGGCCAATATCATCCTTATCCCTAAGAAGCGGGATGCGAGGGACCTCGTGGATTATAGGCCTATCAGTCTCATCCATAGTGTTGGCAAAATCTTCTCCAAGCTTCTCGCCAATAGGTTGGCGGTCAAGCTAGATCACCTTGTGGCCCCGATTGAGCGCCTTCATAAAGAAGAGATGCATCGAGGACAACTTCCTTCGTACCCGGTCCAACATCCTCAAACTTCAATGACGAAAAAGCCCGGCGCTATTCCTTAAGCTTGATTTTGCCAAGGCATTTGACTCGGTCGGTGGAGTTACCTCCTCGAGCCGCTTGAGCTAAGGGGTTCGGCAAGCTGTTGGAGGAACTGATTTCTACTCTCTGGGATCGTCCTCTTCAGCAGCTTATTCTCAATGGGATCGAGAGGCCTGGTTTCCTTCATGAAAGGGGGCTCGAGCAAGGCGACCCCTGTCCCCTATGCTTTTCATCTTGGCCATGGACCCATTGCACAAGCTCTTTAGTCTTGCGGATGAGAATAACATCCACGCACGGTTGAAACCCCCTATTCGGGCGTATCTCCTCTTTCTTGATGATGCGCCATCTTCATCCAACCATCTAAGCGAATCTTGACTCCACAATCGGTTTGTTGGACACTTTTGGGCGACATCGGCATCAACTTGAACAAGACCAAGTGCTCGGTCT
The DNA here is from genome assembly GCA_036346415.1 of Raddia guianensis. NCBI lineage: Eukaryota > Viridiplantae > Streptophyta > Magnoliopsida > Poales > Poaceae > Raddia > Raddia guianensis. The sequence goes on from CM070534.1 coordinate 37,567,941, forward strand.
ACCCAATCCGCTGCGAGGGGATCGACTTGGATGCCACCCTTGCATCCTTTACTGGCCGGACAGGCTTGTTCCCTTGCACTTACTTAGGGTTGCCTTTGCGCCTTCGCAAGCTTCGCAAGATCCATTTCATGCCCCTTCTGGACAAGATCGCGGGCCGTCTTGCCCCTTGGCGTGGAAAGTTTTTTCAAAGGTGGGCGCCTAGTCCTTGTTCAGCGGTCCTTTCGCCATCCCGACATATCTCATGGCCTCCATCCCTCTTCCCAAATGGGTAATCAGAAAGATTGACCAATTCAGACGGTCCTTCCTATGGACCGGTAATCAACAGGCCAATGGTGGTCAGTGCTTGGTGAACTGGGAGGTTGTGTGCAGACCCAAAGATCTAGGGGGACTAGGCATTCTGGACCTTCATCGTTTTGGTCGAGCACTCCGTCTCCGCTGGCTTTGGAATAATTGGCGTTCCGATGGCACTTCGAGCTCCTCAGATGCTATCTCGTTCACTGCGGCAGACCTTGCCCTTTTCAGAGCCTCCACCCGGGTTGTTGTTGGTAATGGTGAGCATTTCAGTTTCTGGAAAGACGCCTGGCTCGATGGACTCTCACCTCAGGAGGTTGCCCCCAATTTGTTTGCCATTGCAACGCACAAAGAGAGAACACTCTGCGATGGTCTACAGAATCATAATTGGATCCAGTCGGTGGCGCAAATGACCACAGAGGAGCTGCTCCTTCAATACGTCACCCTTTGGGAAAAAATCGCTCAGTCCTCGCCTCTCTCAGATAGCCCTGATGAGTTACTTTGGACCCTCACACCCAACGGGTCCTAAACAACCAAGTCGGCTTATCAGGTCCAATTTGCTGGCGCTAGGAGGTCGGCAAGGGCGACACTTGTTTGGAAGGCCTACGCGGAGCCCAAATGTAAACTCTTCGCGTGGACTCTTAGCCATGGAGGTCTCAACACGGCGGATGTGCTCACCAAAAGGGTGGCTTTGCCCAACAATTGTGTTGTCTATGCAACCTAGCGGTGGAAGCAGGATCATCTCTTCAAGGAATGCACCTACACCGTGGAAGTTTGGAACCTCTCCTTTGCGCCGCTTTTGACCCGTGGTCGCATTGTGGGATTGGTGGGACCGTATGCATTCGAGGCTTACCCCAAAGCCTCGTAAGGAGCTAAATGGGAAGATGATCTATACACTTTGGAACATTTGGAAGGAGCATAACCGTCGTATTTTTCACCAAACTTCACAACCACCGACGCTTACGGCACAAGACGCACGCGCCGACTTCTTCTTTGTGGCGTTCATCGCCAATAGATTCAGGCTAGATTAGGCAGAGGGCCCCGCCCTCCCCACCACTTGTAATTATGACCATCTTTTTTCTATCTATTAATGGATCGGCGGAACTCCCGTCCCTTTTCCCTCAAAAAAAAACACATCAAGAGCCACCGGATCAGGAAGATTGGTCGACACTGCAGTGTAATCAACAATGTCAGGTTTGAACTGAGATACATGGAAGACTGGATGGATCAAACTTGAAGCTGGAAGCTGAAGCTTGTATGCGACAGTGCCCCCCTTTTTTTGAGGGAAAAACCATAGGAGACGCTCCTATGGTGTATATATATTAACAAAAAAATATTTACATATGTACAAAGTCAAGAGGCTACAAGGGAATTATGCCAAGAAGAAAGAAGAGAAACATGATATGCTTTCACTCTACAAACCAGGAGAGCAAAATCTTTATCAAAACCAATTTTCCATGGATGAAAAGAGGGCTGAACATCATCAAAAGTTCTCCTATTCCGAAGCTTCCAGATATTCCAGCAAGCCAACGTGACGATGTCCAAGAAGTACTCAAATGGAAGAGAAATAAATTTAGAGAGAAGACTGCTTCTAAGATCAGACCAATTATGCATTTGAGGCCAACTGATAGAAAGAAACACCCAAACCCTTGTAGCGAACGGGCACTGAATGAAAAGTTGAAGAGAAAATTCTTCTGCCAAGGTTTGACACATGACGCAGCTAGCATCATCAGCAGGCAGCAAATTCTTGCAAAGCAAATTACGTGTGTTGAGACGACCTCTGTACAATAGCCAAAGAAAGAGTATAATTTATATATTTAAATTATGACGCATACTTGTTAAGCATATTTGTTTTCTTATTTCTTATGCTTACATAGGTCACCCATTTGTAACTGGGTCACTCCGGTTTGGTCCCGATTACTGTTTTTTTAACTATCTTATCATTATTAATTCATCCAGTATTCAATTATTACTATACTTCTTATATTTAATCATGATCCTAGATGAATAATAGTGAGAGATATAGTCCTTACCTTGTTCACCAAAGGTAGGGAAAACCAGAATGTGAACCAATAAATTCATGCTAAACCACACAATAATCCATCCAATGAATTAATGCTAAGTCACGCAGGACAGATATCCGGCATTAGTTCATACGTAGTACATAATGTTGGTATCCATCAATAAATGATCCAATATATGCATAATGCATCCGTGTTTATAAATGGCCATTGATCACCATCCATCACCACATGTCTATATACAAGTAGCGAACCACCTCGGTTGAACTCAAGCATCGTATCGATCCAATGCCGAAACCAGCAGCCAGCCACCGCCCAGCCTCCATGAAGGCCGGCGGCCTCCTCCTCGCGGTGGTCGCCATCGTTTGCGCCGCCGCCGCCACGGCGACGACCTCGGGTGGGTGGGAGAAGATCCCGGACCCCTATGCGCCACAGATCCATGAGCTCGGCAAGTGGGCGGTGGCGGAGCACATAAAGGAGTCGGGCGAGTACCTCATGATGTACCGCAAGGTGGCGTGCGGCGAGAGGCAGGCGGCGCCCGGCGGCGTGGTGAACTACCACCTCCTCATCGTCGTGCATAACCACGCCTGGCAGGAGATGCGGTTCCGGGGCGAGCTGTACGAGCAGCCGTCGACGCGCACGCGCAAGCTCGTCTCCTTCTATGGCGTCAATGACGCTCATAATTGGACAGTCTGTGAGTGGCATTAGAACAAGAGTAGTTGCTGTTTTTCTCGATGCAATGATATATGATGATATAATAATGGGTGTTTTGGTATGATAAACTGATACTGAGAAATAAATTTGAAAGAAGTGTCAGGTTGGTCATCAACTTTCGGTTTTGAGTCTAATCGGTCCCTAAAATGTAAAACCTCGTTTGAAAACGATTTTAACTGACATGGCATTCATGTGTGTGGTTTTGCATGCATGGATGCTGACTTGGACCTAAATACGAGCATATGCCTAATACGTGAGCTACACAACTGGAATTTCATTTAAGTTGAAAGTTTTTTGACTAGGTCCCACCCGTCATTCTCTTCCTCACCTCCTTTATCTCTCCTTGCGTCCTTCTTTGTTGCCAATTGGCTTGTCACCATCGATGTCGCCGATCAGCTCGCTGCCGTCGAGGGGCAATGGGTGCCGAGGAAAGAGGTGACGGCGGTGGCAGCTGGTATGGGAACGAAAGGAGGGGCAATGGGTGCTAAGGAACAATGCAATCTTCTTATTATATATAATTGATAGGAGTTTTTTACCATACACCCCAATGAATATGTATCGTTGATCAATATTGATCTAACGGTTGATGTCAAGTGTCTCCACCTTGGGGCAGACATCATTCCCAAACTCTCTGCTGTTGGGAAGCGTATCCTGTGCAGTTCTTCCCCTGCAGTTGGAGTCACTGACATGTGGGCCCCACACGCCCAGGCCCACATGTCAGTTGCAGTACTGTTGGTATCGTTCCCCAAACGAGGCGTTCCCAATCCCCTCCATCCCCAATCCCGATCCCCCCGTCTGTGGCTGCGACGACCTCGCCCGCTGCTTCCATGCTCAGTCGCCGCCGCTGCCACTCCCTCTTGCGGCGAGCGGCCGACTTCTTCCTCTTCATCTCCTCCAGCTGCGTGGACCTCGACCGGCTGCCCCCATCCTCAGTTGTGGTCTCCTTCACCCCCTCCTGCAGCGAGCAGCAGTAGCGGAAGTGAGGGTTGTGGCACCGCCGCGGTACCGCGCTAGGAGGAAAGGAGCAGGGGCGCCGTCGCCATCATCAGGCAACTTCTTCAAATCAGGTGTGGGCTGGTGCTGATGAAGGTGCTGATCGATGTTTGCTTGGGCTCTCCTTTTGCTTTGACTTGTGGGGGGAATAGGATATTTACCACAAAGTTCATTGCTCCTATGATATATGACACTAAGTTGAGTGTAATATGTTATCTGCCACTGAGTTGCTTGTCTTCCTAGTTAAATGCCATTTTTTGACTTTTTTGGTACAATATGACCAGCCCATGTAAAAAGATCCTTTTACCGCTGCTTGAACAGCATGTGTTCTTAGTTCATGCAGCAGCAGTCCAATGGGGAATGGGAGGGAAGGGAATAGGTTGACCACTACCGCTGCCGCCATTTCCAATGATGCTGCCACCAAGTGAGGTGCGGGGGCTGCCGCCCATGCCGCCGCCGGCGCAGCCGCCGTCGCCCAAGCCAACTCCGACGCGATCTCCCATGGCGCTAAGGACTCTAGGGTTCTGAGTCAGCCGTTGCCGCCGCCGTCTCGCGGCCGCCTGCGCCGTGAGGGCAGCCGCCCATGCCGCCACCGTCGCCCATGCTGCCGTTGTTGCCTTCTCCCATGTCACCGGCGACCATAGGCTGTGGGTCGGCCACGCGCACAAGCTAGAGAGGTGTGCTGTAGAGATGAGTACTGGAGGGGGCATCGGGCCAACTGGGCAAGGGCAAAAGATTCCTTTCATGTACAGATTTGGTTAAATTCTTTCAAAAAATTCGAAAAATGGCATATACCAGTGGGAGCAAGCAACTCAGTGGCAAATAATATATTACACTCAACTTAATGGCATATATCATAGGAGCAATGAACTTTGTGGCAAATATCCTATTCCCCCTGACTTGTGCTGTCTTAGGTGTTCATGAACAAGGAGAAGCAGCCGATGATGGAGGGCCTGCTGTTGCACCAGTACATGGAGGACCTGCCTCTACATCAGATACATGTGTTAGGTGTTCATGAATGTTTGCTGCAGTTTCAGTTAGCAAAACTAGCCGATTCAGTTTCAGTTAGGAAAATTGATAGTTTCAGTTAGCAAAATTGATAAGTTAGCAAAAGCTTTAGTTTTAAGTTAGCAAAACTAATTTGATAAGTTAGCAGAATTGATAAGTTAGAAAAAGATTTAGTTTTGCTACAGTAGCAGAACTTCTGTTGTCGGATTGTTGTAGTTTCATGTTTCAGTTATTTTTAGTTTTAAGTACTGTTGGATTGCTACTGTAGTAAACCTTCTGTTTCAGTCATTTTTAGTAGCAAAACTACTATTATCGAATTGCTGCTGTAGTAAACCTTCTGTTGTCGGATTGCTGTGGATTCAGAATCAGTCATTTGTAGTTTTAAGTCAGTTTCAGTTTCAGTCAAATTCAGTTTAGTTTCAGACATTTTTCAGGTATAGTTTCTGTCATATTTGGTTTGGTTTGGTTCAGTCAGGTATAGTGCTGTCATTTTCAGTTAGGTATAGTTTTCAGTCAGTTCCAGTGCTGTCTTTTCAGTTAGGTATAGTTTCAGTTAGCTACAGTTAAAATCAGTTTGAGTAATCAGTTTAATTTTTAATAAATTTCAGTTTTCAGTAATCAGTTTCAGTTTAAATCAATTTTAGTAATCAGTTTCAGTTTAAATCAATTTCAGTTTTCAGTTTAAATCAATTTTAGTTTTCAGTTTAAATCAACTTCAATAATCATGATCATGCTTCTGAAAATCTGTTATCGTAGTATATTAGTTAAGTAATTATTTTTATTTGTGAATATTGTATCACAGTGTTTAGTATTTGCCTTGTTGCATCCACAAAACTTTATCAATGTTGTGTTTGTAATTGCATGATGCGTAGAATGATATTACGTTGGTTTTCTGCTTATATGTATGGAGTGTTATTCATCATATCACTGGGGCAAACTGAACATTTGCTTTGCTCAAGTGCACACAATTTTCAATAATAACAGGTTGAAGATCTGACAGTCCGTTGTTAGGTGCTCATTTCCTGCCTATTTTGGTTAGAATTTGGAAGATTTAATTGGTGAGTTCACTTTCAGAACTGGTGGGTAAGGTTTTTGTTGTTGCTGTATGCCTGTATTTAGTGTGTATTTGTATTGTCCTAGGTGGCTGCTGACATTGTCCATACCAATTTGCAGGTTTTGCTACTGGAGTACGACATCTTGTTATTCTTGTTCCCCTGCTTCCTTAATGTCTTCAATCTTCTCGCTGGTAGCTGGAGTTGTCGCCGTTCTTTATCTGCCTGTGTTGTGAAACCCCTTCAAATATGAAGGCTTCCATGGATTTGGCACCTGATGGCTTGTATATATGGATTCAGAGGAATTTATTTATTTTTGTAAGTGATAGAGGATGTAATTGGAAAACATGGAATGCTTTGGATGAAATTTGAGCATGTAATATCTGTAAGTGACCATGTTTCTGAAACTTCAACATGCCTATGTATGGATTTATTTAGCATGTGTAATTACAGGCAAAAATATGAAATGTAGATATGATTTGAATAAGGGGAAAATGTTGGTAATCATGAAAAGAAGGGAACTACACTGGTTTGTAATGTATATGTGTGGATTTTATGATGTGATTATTGTCCGGGTTATGAAAAATTAGTAAATTAGTTATGTTTCACGGGATAATTATTTAGTTTGTAACAAAAATTTAGAAAAAATATTATTTCTCATTAAAATTACCAAACTATCGCTCTAGTTACAAGTGGCGTGGCTACCGCTGCCTATCTCCTAGGATCTTGAACTTGTGGCTAGGGCTTCCATCGGTCGGAGAAGCCTCCCTTTTATAGGCCTGGCGGCCGCCCCGAAGAATATCTAGCGGGGCCCCGTGCCTCCCTTGCTTTGTCCATCCTGGGTTGCAAAGCTCCTGTCGCGGTCCAGGGCACTTTGGCTTCTATACACTGAGAGAGAGAGAGAGAGAGAGAGAGAGAGAGAGTTCTTCCCTGCAAAAGAAAACTGGTCGGGTGAGAGTGGCTACGAAGAGTTGTCTTGGTGTGCTTGCCGCCCCAGGAAATGCCTGACTGATCTTGCCAGCTGCGCGCCACCCGTTGAAGGCAGGTGGCGCGCTGTCCCGCCCTTAGAGAGATCCAAGGTAGATACGAAACACATGGCCCTTCAATGGGACCCACGCCGAGCCTAAGAAAGCTCGGGGTTCGCGGGCCGATCTTGGAGACTTAAGGGCCTGTTTGGTTCGTTGCCTAAGGTTGCCACGCCTAATCTTAGTCGTGCCAAACATTTTGAGGCGTCCGTTTGGTTCAACGTCTAACCTTAGGCTACCTTCTTTTTTGCTGGTTTGCTAGTTTGCTGGTTTGTTGGTTTTGTTTGTTAAAGACAATTGATTGAGATTGTGGATTTGATTTTGTATTTTCTTAAATTATGGATCTAGTGATGCCGAAACACAAAAAAAAACGAATAAAAAAACTAAAAATTTTGGTCTCTATAAGCAAACCAACAAAGTGTTGAACCAACAAACAAGCTGAAAAGAAGGGGCCCTTAGTCACATCACACTTTCTTAACCTTCGTCCTCACATGTCATTGACTAGTTTTCTTGGCTCACTTTGCCACAAGTGTGACGTGGATTTTCTGACTTGCCATACTTTACCTAATGTGAGGCATGACACTTTTAGCCGAGAACCAAACAGGCCCTTAGGCTTGGGGTATCCCTCGAGCTTGGCTGACAGCGGGGGAAGGCTACTCCACGAGCTCTTAACAGGCCGCTCAGCCTAGACACAGATTCTTGGAAAAATCTAGAGCTCTGGAGAGGACATACGGTTGGAAACGAGAATTGCTCTAACAACATTTTGGTAGACTGGATCAATATAAACAACTGTAATTATCATTTTATCTTTCAAAGATCCTATGTCCGGCATAAACGATGGCAAGAATTTTTAAAAAGAAATTTTCATTAATTGAAATATGTGAGGAAAAATTTATTCATACGAATGAACAAACACAATTTACTTCCTATTGGTTCTTCAGATCAAACGCAAACAAGAAATCTTGCATTGGAATCAGGGAAAAAAAATCTCTTAGTGCTCTACATCAAACACGAGCTTGACATCTTGAAATCGTATCTTTCGAGAGATTTTTGTTTGCCTCTCCAGACCAAACGATTGGTAGAGGGGGGAAAATTCCACAGTTCATCGATCCAAACAAAAACGCTCAAAGAAGGGAAAAATCGGATCAAAGTATGACTAGATATGACAGATCTGACTATGCAGGTGCAGGGTGAGGTGCCGTTGGGGTACGAGCGTGATGGGGAGAGAGTTCTCTAGCAGGCGACGGAGGGGCCGGCGACGGTGGCGACATGATCAACCGGCCTGACAAGCAGCAGTGGGTGGATCTCACGAGGGCATGGCGTGGGGAAGACGAGGATTGAGGAGAGAGCGGGCGCAAGACTGGTTTCGTCCGACCTTTTCATCCCCGACCATCTGATACCGAATATCAAGGGAATATTCCATCCGGATGATACTCTCATCCCGGATGAGTAGGTCGGTCTGTGCGCCCACCAGACAACAAAACGAACTGATCCGAGATGAAACGATGCAGGACGTGCCAACCAAACACATCCTAAATCACTAAATTAGATTACGGTTACTTCACATTACAGCGCAAAAGCACTATTCTTTTTATCCATTACAGTGAGTATATCGCAGGAGGCAATGTTAAATTGGCTAATACATGAATTGAGCTTGGTTCTAGGATTTTGACACTACTTGAAATCAAGGGAGGATCGCATGTTGACGGCTGAACTTGCTTTGCTAATTAGTTCCTTTATACCAAACTTGCTAATCAGTAAAAATAATGCTTGATGGTGCTAACAATAAAAATATTATTCTCTTATTCCCCATTAGTTTTGAATTAAAAATAATCTCATATATCCAGATTTTTGTTATTTTGGTCATCATGGAAACTTGATGGTGCTAGCAATAAAAACATTACATTTTGTTTTTTGTTTTCAGGTACCAGCTGATCCTGTATTCGGCTCCAGCGAGACGATATACAACGAGGAGCCAAGCTCCTACTCTCACTGACGTCTCTACTTTTGTGGAGTGAACAGGTGTATATATGTCGGCCCCCTCTCGGTAACACCGGGGGAACCTCGGTGCGCTCGCGCTGTCCCTGGATCGACCTTGCCAGCACGTCACCGTACAGTTTACAACAGCTGGAACCATTTCATACACGCACTTGAAAGTTATATTACATCACAATTAAAACAGGGTGGCTCATAGTTTGTGAGCAGCCGATCCTGCCAAATATTACAATACCAAAATGAGCTCATGTCAGAGGCTCGGTAGCGGAAACATCAGATAAGAGGCATCGGGATCCATGGCTATGCCCATTCCCGATCAGGCAAGCGACTGGAGTCCCTCCTAATCGTCCTGGTCGTCAGCATCCCCTTCAGCGTCCTCGTCCTCGTAGCACCCGTACGGGTCCAAGTCCTCATCTCCATCACCTGACATCGTGAACGTGTGTGCGAGTGTGAGCGCGCAATCAACCAGCGCTCGCGAACCAATACCAAACCTAATGCAGTTTAGTGATAAGGGCTATTTGGTGGAGGCTAGATTGATTTATTTGCGTAAAGCCAAGTTTTCAATAGTTATAGATAAAAGTCCCAACTAGCAGTGGTAAAACAAAGACGTACTGTGCTAGCATATGCAATTGTTCATGTAATCAGGGGGGTTTCATTATCAACAAAATCATCATCGTCATCATCATCTCATCTCAACATATATCACCCATAGGCAAACCGGAAACCTCCACTCGTCCTAGACCGGACCCTTTTCACCCTAGCGTACGTCCTCTAACATTTGGCGGTGGACTCACCATCCGAAAGGCGTGATCCCCTTGAGATCAACTATGGCCAGGATCCTCAGATCCAATAGTTCATCAAGTATATGTAATTTCAAGGGTGTCCATAGGACAAGACAATCGCACTCGGGCAGAAATGGCACCCAAGTGCATGAACCGTTTCCAGGGCCTTATCTAGTTGCAAATTAAGCTCGGGAAAGTGGGACACAACTCATCACCATAGTTATGTACTCGAGATACGCACATGCTGACTAGACTGTCCAAAGTTCTAGGCATACGGATGCTATGACACCGTAGTCTTAATCAGGCAGAATTGGATGATTAGACTGTCCAAGGCTTTAGCCATACAGGTGCTAAAACAATGTAGTCTTTATCAGACAAGATCTGGTGATTTGACTGTCCAGTGCATAAGCATAGGGATGCTATAGCGATGTCGTCTTCATCAGACGGGGTCTGGTACATCTTTGATACACTATGCTTTACCAACAATCGTGTTCAAAGAGACTAACTCCTATCATGACACATACCATGGCAATGATGGGACCGTTCCACTGAGTAACTTGCCCGTGAGATAAGTCAGAGCCACCGTTCAGATATACCTTGCCGGGGCAATAGAGTATATGATCGAATAACCCGTCAGCCGAACCGCACGTTGATCTGTCGAGATTCAACCCACGGACTTTAGACTTAACCCAGCAGGTCTAAGCATTTAATAACTTATTAGTCCAAGGAGTTTAGCAGCTAAGTCCTTAGGTTACAAATGACAGGTTATGGAAGTTATACCAAGGAAAGGGGTGTGCTTATTTAACACTAGTAATTCAAGTGGCATTTAGCTAGACCAGCTCTATCAGCTCTTTGTTTGACAATATAATTGATAGCAGAATATAAAGCATGCAAGTTCATAATTTAACGCAACATAAATTTAGTAAAACATGGGTAAAGAAGTATGAACTAGAGTATTGACTCGCCTTGATCCTCGGGGTCGAGCTCCTGATCAAGGTTGTCGCTCAGGGGTTCTTCCGGATCCGCGTTCTCTATTTGATCGAATTCAAAAGTGCGACAATCGAATAAATGATCCATTTAAAGCAACAAGGATGATGCATGCCAAGGGGGAAACAACCCTAGGGTGGTAATTTTAATATTCTAAAGCATTTAGAATAGCAAGAATTTACTTTGTTATTAATATGTTTTTTAGTTTTCTAGATGAATAGGCCTCATCTTTTAGTTCTTTAACCTTTTAACAAATATTTCTATAAATAAGTGGAATAGGGCATGCCTATATGATTATGAGATAAAATGCAGTAATATTACCCATATAATAATCCCCACAATGGCAAAATACTTATTTAAAATATTAAAAGCAAGGCAATCCATTTTTCTTGTTATTTTTACCTAGTGGATTAAACCTTATATGAGCTACACAAATTTCTATAGCAAGGGAATACAACTAAGTGTAGCCATATTATATTTTTATTAAATCTATCATGCAACAAACTATTTTCCCTAAAAGTTTCAGGGCAAAATAATGTTGTTTGCTATTTTTACTAAAATAGTTAAAACTCTCGGGTTAAAGAAAAGGAGAGAAAAGGTTAGGGGCTTTGCCCTCAAAGTGATGGGCTTCGGCCCACAAGCGGGCGGCCCAACGCGGGGGTGAGAGGCGCGGCCTCTCTGGCGAGGCGGGCTCCGGGGGCGTCTCCATTGCCGCTGACAGGTGCGCCCCATATGTCAGTGACTGCGGCGGGAAGAAAGAAAAGGACAAGGTGAGGTGAAGCCCGGCTGTCGGTGACTCAGGCGGAAAAAGAAAAGAGGAGGGGGGCCCGGTTGTCAGTGACCGCGGCGCAGGGAGAGGGGCGCGCAAGCTGGCTCGCGCGCGTCTCGCTCCTTCTTCCTTGCGCCCGGCGGCGCTCCGGCGAGCCCTTCGGTGACGTCGCGGCGGCGCTACGGTGCACTAAAGAGGGCGTGCTTGGGCGCTATGGAAAGAGGAGGAGAGGGCCTACAACTTCCTGGCCACATCCGTGCCCGCGGAGGGCAGAAATGGCGGCGCGGCGGACGGAGGCGAAAAATGGGGGCACGGGGCCATGATCACTCGCGAATCTACGCCAGCTGGAGCAAGAAGAAGGGGTGGGGAGGCATCTAGGGTTCACGGGGAGCACGACCGTACCGTTGGTTTCGCCGGAGGAAGCTTGAGGCGGCGGGGCGACAAGCGGCGCGGAAGTAGAGGGGTGGAGGTCGCCGCGAGCTGGCTCCGGTGCGCCTCCCTCCGTGGTCTTCACGTGAGGTGGTGGCGCGGTTTGACGGGGAGGCGGAGGATACCGGCGACGGTGGAAAAGCTCACCCTCGCGGGGGCGAGCTTGTCGACGACGCGAGCGCCTCCGTCGTAGGTAGGTGGGGGTGTGGTGAGCGAAAAGAGAGAGGGGAAAATGTGGGGCTTCGGCCCCCTTTTGTAGAGGGGATTCGCGCCGGGAGAGAGAGAGAGAAGAGAGGAGAGAGGAGAGAGGAGAGAGAGAAGGGAGGAGGGAGCTCGGCTGTACGGCGCGTTGCGGGAGCTTATGGCGTTGCGCTGGCTGGAGCGGATCGGCCGAGAGCACGGCTCTCGCGCCGTTGGATGCGGGGGCTGCGGCGCGGGCGGCTGCGATGGCGGCGGCGCACGGGCGAGGCGGGCACGGCGCGGTGCACGGGCGCGCGGCTTGTCCCCGCGAGCGTGGCGGCGATGCGAGGCAGAGAGGGAGAGCGAGCCAGAGGTAGGGGATGACGGGAAGGGCGCGAGGTGGGCTGGGCCGAGGGGAAAATGGGCCGGCTGGGCTGAAATAGGCCCCAACCAAAATTTCGGATTTAAAAACCATTTCAAAAGCTACACAGCACTGTTTCAAATCCGAAAACACTATTTTCAAAACTGAAAATACCATAGCAAAATTGAAAATATGTTTTCCAATATTGAAAATAATATAACTTGTTGAAATTTGGAATTCAAATAACAAATCGAATTTTGTAGGTTTACAAATACAATATTTAAAGTATAGACCCCAAACTTTTGGGCTTTCAAATAAATTTTGGGGCAAATTGTTTTCAAATATCACACAAGATCAATGTTTAAAGTTTTTCCCAAAATTTATTTTGTCAAAATTTTACACAAGCACACAAAATTTATATTTGAATTTTAGTTTCAAAAATAGGGTGTTACTCCCTCCGTTCCAAATTATAGATCGTTTGACTTTTTTGACACGTACTTTGACCATTCGTCTTATTCAAAAAAAATTTATATTTATAATTTATTTTTGTTATGATTTAGTCTATCATGAAAGGTACTTTAATAATGACTTGAGTTTTTTTTTTTCATATTTTCACTAATTATTTGAATAAGACGAGTGATCAAAGTACGTGCCAAAAAAGTCAAATGACCTATAATTTGGAACGGAGGGAGTACAATATAGTTGTGCATTTCCTCTCCCGTTGTGCACCCGATGTCCTACTTTCCTAGCTGATCACCAGCTTGTAATGGTTGTCTAGTCATTTACAAGTAGAATGAGATGCAAGAGGTGTGGAACGGGCAGAAAGCTCATCCCTGCTCATGGAAATGGGAATTGTTGTATGTTTTTAATTGATATTTGAATAGCTTTCAGCTAGCGCTTTTATTCTCTCTTCATATCCATGCCTTTTCAAGCATAAGTATGGTTGTTGTCGGCGATTTTTCCACCGGCCAAACGAATTTTTAGGTTCGGTAGCGGGGTAGGACTGTCGCACCTCGATCTTCCCTCGAAATCCCAAGAACAACAAGAACGAGAACGATATACCTAGGTTCGGACCCCCAAGGTGGGTAACAGCCCTACTCCTGCTTGAGCGTTAGCTCTATGTGTATGTATTGCTCATGAATGAGATGGGAGAACAGAAGTCCTCTTTCCCTTGGTGGCTTGGTCCCCTTATATCATGGGGGGAGTGAGCCCAAGCCGTCGAGGAAAGAGAGAAAGGGGGATACGAGTTGAATCTTACACCCGCTGTACTGGCAGATACATATTAAATGTCGTGTTGTCGTAGCTGTCTGCTACGCACGTCCTGTAGCCTTGCCTCGAGTCCCGCTCCCGTCCCGTCCGCCCTGACGCGGCATAAGGGAGAGGGTGATGATATCGTTGGGCGTGTCCTGCCCCTCATCGCGTCCCGTCGGTGGCAGGTGGGGCCCGGAGTCCCGCCAGCCCTGTCATCTGCTCACGGGGTCATCAATGCGGCGCGAAGCGTGATCGCCCGCCACCTCGCTGATCGCCGCGTGTCTGGCCGAGGCGGTGCTTTCGCTTCGGCGTCGCGTGTCCTGGCCCGGGCGGTGCTCGTCGAGTCGTCGCGTGTTCTGGTCTGTCTCCTAGCGCAGGGGCCTGGCCGCCCCCGCCTGCCGAGAGCACCTCGCCTCGGGGTCCAGTTCCGAGCGATGGGCCCGCGTGCCCGCTAGTCCACTTGGAACCAGACCCAGTCTTATCGTTTCTTCTGGATGACTCGATCTTCTACCCTCCTCTAGAGGAGGTGGAGAGGGCGCCCCGGTACTCTGTGTACCGGCAGTAGCCCGCGGGCCCGCCCTGGGGTGCTGGCCGAGCTCGATGTCTCTTCTGGTTCGGATCATCGCTGATGCGCGGATGCAACCCAGGGTGGGTCTAGTTCCACTGCGCGACACGCGCTTGCCTTCTCCACTTTGGCCAGAGGGGTCCTAGCTGGGAACTGGGGACCTCCCTCTGTCTCTGATTCTAGCATTGTAAGTAGGTCGCCTGCTTGCTTCCTTTCGCCAACCAGGTAGCCCCCGGAGCCCTCGAGCGTCTTGCTCGGGGCGATTCACCTGCGTCCAAATAATCATCTGTCCCCGCATGAGCGGGGGGTTATATCACACTTTTGCATAGAAGGATAAATGGAAGCTATTGGAGTAATTTTGCCATTGCGGTGTTGCCAGTGGGTGTATGTCACCTTGTCGTTTCCTTTTACCTTTCGGAACTTATGCCCTTGCGGTCTCTCGAGGCATGACCATGACATCGTGCGGTGGCACGGATGTTGGGCGTCCTCATTTACCATCAAGGGGTAGTCAGGCTAGAAATATATACGACAATTGTGCGAGACCGCCACTGGCAACACGCGGGCTAGGCGATTGAGCAGTACACGGAAGTAAATGAACACGCGCCTAATAGAACCGCACGATACTCACGGTACTTGTAGGCCGGAGGCACGGCCTTCTCAGCGCCAGGACACTCATCTCCGGATTATCCACCGGACTTGACGCGCTCCTGGTAGTACAGCCGTGATGCCGACTTGATCGATGTACTCGTCGACGGTGGCAGTCGTGTGGGTGAAGCCCCCGTGGAACGTGGGAACGGACTCGGTACATCCGGCCCCCCTCACCTCGAAAGGTCACCACGAGGGGGGAAGGTTTATAGTGGCCCGGCTGGTTGCTGGCCTTCAGTAGGCCTAGCACTCCCCACCAGCTCGCAGGCATCCTAGAGGGCGGCTGACCGACCGAATAGGCCGGCTCTCTCTCGTGCCTCCTAGGATATCAGAGAGCGGCTGCTCTCCTCTTCTCGGGCGATGCATTTCAGAGGAATCATAGGCGTAGATCTAGGCCATATGCTCATACCTCCCAGCTGAAGCATCGTCGCCGAGGATCACTTGGGCTCGTAGGAGGGCTCAGAGTCGACATCCGTAGCTTCTCCCGGCCAAGCGTGGTAAGCGATATGGCGATCGCCTAGGTACTCCGCTGGGCCAAGCGTTTCCACCGATGATGGGCGGTCGTGTATGCCTCCTCTAGGAGGCCCCGACCGCGGCATATTTTCTTCTTTTCCACGCCAAGTCGTGGCGCCGGTGCCGTGCGTGCTGGGCAGGCATGTCCGCGCTGACGGGGGCGAGATGGGGACGTCGTCGCCAGAGGTGAGAGCGAGGGACCGTCATCGCTCGCAGGACTAGAACGGTGCCCTGCAGGGAATGAGATGGGGCCCCCTCCGCCTTTGCACGTCGAAAGCTCAAGGGGGTCGTCGTCTCGTGACCAGAAGATGGTCGTCGTCGCCGGACCCGCGTTCAGGGGAGCTGCGAGCCCAAAGGGCGGTCGTCGCGCCGTTGCTGTGAGTGGGGTGGGGGACGCCGCGCCGTCGGAGGCGGGGCATGAACGGTGTCGTCGTAGCGCCGGGCTGGGAGCAGAGGAAGGGGCCGCCATTGGGAGTAGAAGCCTGGGCTGAAACGCTGTCCCCGTGCACCACGAAGCATCCACCGCCAGACGCTGGTCCGACACGCCCGCGCCGCCGGGGACGGAGCGCCGCCGTCGGCGCTAGACCGAGCCACCACAAGCGAGCAGCCACAGGGGCGAGGGCGCGCGTGTAAGTTCATAGGACTCCTAGGTCAAATAGGTTTTGGCATTTGGTGCCATGTCAATTAAGGACATTATTTTGCTTAGCACATACTTTTCATGTCTTTCGGTTGCGTGCTTGTCCCTAGCATAGGATGGCATGTGAGACTTAGTCTCTGGCAAGTCTGTCCCATTGAGCACCCGAGTTGTCGTCTCTCCGGGGAGTCTAGGTCCATCTAGAATGTTCGAGAGCGTCCGAGAGAATTCCAGGTGTCCGAGGGGGTAGTTGTGTAAGGATCCTAGGCCGAGAGGGGGGTGAATCGACTCTTTTCAAATTTTATTTCACTCAATTCGCTTGCTTAATTAGTCAAATTAGGAACCCAAGCTATCGATGGATTTAGAGTCTAGTTGCGGAAGCGATCACAATGAGACACAAGCGACTACTAGGAGGCTCGATGACACTCACATGCAAACGATCAAGTTAATGTGCGGAAGTAAATGAATGAGACAAGAAGGCGCAAACCGAGTTGTTTCCCAAAGTTCGGTGCTCAACACATAAACACCTACGTCTCCATTGAGGAAACTTTTCACACAGAGAAGTCGGAACCCTTTCGTTCCTAGCCCTCAATCCACTCGTGGTAGCTCTTCACCAACACATGGTAGGCGAGCTCCAAACCTTCACACGGAAGCGAGTTCTCTCACACGCGAGAGCTCTCACACCCGACCGGCACTGACACACGGCATCGACCACCGACACACGGTGGATTTCACCTCAACACATGAGGTACCCCCAACACTTGGAGGATTTGGCTCCGATACAAGGACATCTTGGCACCACCGACACACGGAGGTGGCCATCGACACACGGCGGACTTGTGACTCCAACAGATGGAGAGGATGCACTCCTACATAAGGCGGTGACCACCAACGGATGGTGGGTTTGTGGAACTGTTGATGTAGTCGTTGGGTTGATGAAGCTCGTGGCGTGACGACGATCTCTCCGGCGGCGAAGTCCCAAGAGCACAAGATCGGAGACCGTCTCTCACCACTACCCCTTCTCTCCCACCATGGAAACTAGGGCAAGAACACCATGGGAGAAGGGGCAAACCTTGGGGATGGATGAGAGGAGGTAGGGGGCACCTTCTTCTTTCTCTTCCTCTCTTCTTCTCCCTCTCAATCTTTCAAGCACATGGAACCCTAGGTGGAGATAGGAACCATGGGAGGAGCTCTCTTGGTGGCTAGGGCAAGGGGTGGCTGCTAGATTAGGCTCTCTCAAGTTTCTCCCGTGCTCCAAACCCCTATTTATAGGCACAAGGCGAAACCCTAACAATGGACGGCTCAGATTTAATCCCGAGTTTCGGATCTGTCCATCGGACGCCGTCTGGTCCTCATCGGACGCCATCCGATTAAATTTGGTCCCAAATTCGTACACTGTCGAACACCGTCCGGTGAATTATCGGACCCATTTCGCACTGTGGACACACACTAAAAAATTCATATCTTTTACTCCCGAACTCCGTTTTTTATGATCTTGGGCATTCCGGAAAGCTAAGAGAAAGGGCTATCCAACTAACTAAGTTTCACCACCTATTTTTAAATGGATAGACCATAAATTCTATAGAAACCACTCTCCGGCACCCTCGGACACCTCTCTCTCTCTCGGCTTCGTCTAGGGCTTCGGTTTTTGGAATTTGTCGCTTTGTGGACTCGGCGGGAACACTTGGATGACTTAGGCGGGAACCCAGGTGACTTAGGCGCTAATAAAAACTTGGACAACTGGAAAGTGGCTTCCGGAGACTTCCTAGCACTTTCGAAGACTTAGGCGCTAAGAAACACTTGGACAGCTGGAAAGTGGCTTCCGGAGACTTCCTAGCACTTTCGAAGACTTAGGCGCTAAGAAACCCGAACCTTGGACAAACATCCCACTCAGGAACTCTCTCGAACCCTGGACACCTGGCATCTCTAGAACCCGCTCGAACTCACTCAGATGAACTGGAACTTGTGCTCAGTGAGACCTACAACCAGTGAGATGAGCTCGCAGACATCAATGGGCCAGATGGGCCAGAAGCAGACACGCACACAAGGAAAATAGAAGAACTAGCAAATGACATCCTTAGCCTTGATGCGATCCGTCGAGGCCCAGTTGGCATCAATTACCAAAGCATTAAGCCCAAGGGAGGCTTGATCTTACAATCTCCCCCTTTTTGATAATTGATGATAACACCTGCAAATCCAACATGGCAAACCACAAATACAATCTCTGGAGCAATGGGTTAGCTCAGAAACATTGCTCCATGCCAATGCAAAAATAGACATGAGCTCCCCCTAAATCAATGCATACTACTTGAGAATACTATCACATCATCCTAGGAGCAAAGCATCTCCTAAGATATCAATTGTAACCCGAAGTCAATTCTCCCCCGTTGCATCTCAAAACATGACAATGCCCAATGTGTTTCCAAAGCATGGATTTGCAATTATTTCTCCCCCTTTGGCATCAATGACCACAAAGTAGCAAAACATGGGATTAACAGCAAATTAAGAGCTTTGGATGTTATACTAGTGCAAACACGCCCACAAATCCACCACAATCAAACTCTAGCCATCTCAAGATCACAATGTCACAAGATCAACTAGAGCACAATTGTTAGATGTGTAATTCAAGTTATTATGACCTAAAGCAAGTATAGGATGAACAATAGTTAGAAGTATCAAGAGTTGCTCCAAAACTCAAAGGGGACGCATGATACACCATAGCACTAGAAGATGCACTCCAAGCTACACATGCTATCACAAAGCCTATTTGAGACTAAAACATTTTGGTTGAGCTCATTTGAAAAACTTTCACAATTTCCACTTTGTATTTTCTTAAATTTACCATGTCTCAAACCATAGGCGACGCCACCCAGCATGATACTGAAGATGAACGTCTCGGTCATCCAAAACTCCCCCTAAGTTCAAGCCTAGTGCCATGGCAAGCTATCTCATCGAGGAGACATTGGTGAGACAAATATGACCAATTATGGTCTTATTCATATTTTAGTATATTTTGCAAATTTTGGCTCAACATTTTCTCAAAATTGCTCAATTTAACGAAGTAAAGACATGTGCAAAATGGAAGAACACAATCTAGACTTAGAAGCACATGGTCAACCAAAGAATTTAGAGCAATCAAATGAAACTAGAAGCTATAGCCCTCCTAACACATGCTCATGGCTTCCAATTGTATGATATATTGAGCTAAGCACAAGTTGAACTAGTGACAAGGTAAACACATGTTATAGCTATCAATTTTCATGTGATGAACATATAGACAAGGAATAACATCAAGTATAACAGGCAAAGCACCTCAATGCTCAAACTGGTTTCAAAAGATTTGCAGTGAATGACATAGCCGCACGACCGACTCAGGCAATGTTTGACTTGTCTAAAATGTTCAATTCATTTCTCAATTTACAGAAACGTGCCTCATCGAGTGGCTTGGTAAAGATGTCGGCAAGCTGATCCTCCGTCCGCACGTGTTCAAGCACAATGTCGCCCTTCGCCACATGATCCCGAAGGAAATGGTGGCGGACATCAATGTGCTTGGTCCGTGAGTGTTGGACCGGGTTGCACGCTATCTTCACCGCGCTCTCATTGTCGCATAGGAGAGGCACATGGTCAAGTTTAAGCCCAAAGTCAAACAGTGATTGTGTCAAGTAAAGAAGTTAGGCACAAGAACTCCCCGCCGCTACATACTCAAATTCGGCGAGATAGCGCCACGGAGTTCTGCTTCTTTGAAGCCCAAGACACAAGACACCTACCTAAGAAGTGACAAGCCCTGAAGTGTTTTACGATCAATCTTGCACCCGCATAATCTGAGTCAGAATAGCCTAGGAGCTCAAACCGCGCGCCCTTCGGAAACCAAAGGCCTATGCTAGATGTGTGTTTCAGGTATCAAAGGATTCGTTTCACAGCAGTCATATGCATTTCTCTAGGGGAGGCTTGAAATCTAGCGCACATGCACATACTAAACATGATGTCCGGCCTAATGGCAGTCAAATAGAGCAAAGCACCAATCATGGAACGGTAAAACTTTTGGTCGACATGTTTACCTTATTCTTTGAGGTCGAGGTGGCAGTTCGTCCCCATTGGTGTTCGGATTGGCTTGCAGTCACTCATGTTGAAGCGCTTGAGGAGATCGTGGATATACTTCTCTTGGCACATGAAGGTCTCGATTTTGAGTTGCTTGATTTGAAATCCCAAGAAGAAGTTCAGTTCACCCATCATTGACATTTCGAACTCCTTGCTCATCGTCTCACTGAAATCTGCGACCAAAGACTCATTGGAGCTGCCGAAGATGATGTCATCCACATAAACTTGGCAGAGGAACAGGTCTCCATTCACCACCTTGGTGAATAGGGTCAACTCTTCCAACTGTGAAGCCCTTGGAGATGAGAAAATCTTTTAGCCTTTCATACCACGCCCTGGGAGCTTGCTTGAGACCATACAAAGCCTTCGACAGTTTGTACACATGATCTGGGTGCTGAGGATCTTCAAACCCTGGAGGCTGCTCCACATATACTAGCTCTCCAATGTACCCGTTGAGGAAGGCACTCTTCACATCCATCTGCTTGAGGACGATGTTGTGACACGTTGCAAATGCCACAAGCAGTCTGATAGTATCCAGACGGGCCACGGGAGCATAGGTGTCACCGCAGTCAACTCCCTCGATCTGTGTGAAGCTCTGAGCGACCAGCCTAACCTTGTTGCGCACCACCAAGCCAAACTCATCTTGCTTGTTCTTGAATACCCACTTAGTGCCAATCACGTTGCAGTCGCTTGGCCTTTTCACCAAGGTCCAGACTTTGTTCCTCTCAAAATTGTTCAGCTCCTCGTGCATCGCATTGATCCAGTCTGGGTCACTCAATGTCTCTTCCACTTTCTTTGGCTCAAGCTCAGACACAAACGTCGTGTGCTCACAGAAGTTTGCCAAGGCAACGACCTCACTGACGCTGGCTGTCTTTGACCTTGTTTGCACACCTTGAGTCAAGTCCCCAATCACTTGATCAGCTGGATGATCACGAGCAATGGTGTGATGGGTCTTGATCAACTGATGTGGTAGCTCGACTGACTCTGCATCTGGCTCACACGCTGTCTCTGCCTCTGGAGCCTGATTAAGATTTGAGCTGTTCGCCTGAGGTGAGACTCCCCCTGACTCTGGCACTGGTTCAGGTGTGAGAGGGGGTGGAAGTCTCGATCTCCCTCTGAACCTCTACTGGCCTCACATCACCAGCTGGCATCTCCTCCACCGCTCTAGCCAACTGCTCACCATCCACATCATCCAGGTTCTCATGCTCCCCTTAGCTCCCATTTGACTCATCGAACTTCACATCGCAGGTCTCCTCAATCTGACCACTGCCCTCATTGTACACCCTGAAGGAAGATCCTCTGGCTGAGTATCCCAAGAAGATTCTCGTATCCACTCTGCTCTGGAACTTGCCCAAGTGCTTCCGCTTCTTCTTGATATAGACCTTGCAACCAAAAACCCAGAAGTAGGAGACATTGTGTCGTCTTCCCACTAGCAGCTCATAGGACGTCTTCTTCAGGAGCTTGTGGAGGTACAACCTGTTGATGCAGTGACAGGCTGTGTTGATTGCTTCAGCCCAGAACAGATGTGAAGTCTTGTATTCATCTAACATTGTCCTCGCCATTTCAATGAGCGCCCCGTTCTTCCTCTCAACCACCCCATTTTGCCGAGGAGTGTAGGTGGTCGAGAACCGGTGATCAATCCTTAACTCATCACGAACGTACTCAACAAGTGTTAGAGAACTCCGCTCCATTGTCACTTCTCACCTTCTTGAGGGTACAATCAAAAGCATTTTGGGCTTTTTTACAAACTTTTGAAAACATCTCCTGTTGGAGTTTTGTCGTAGAAAGAAACCCAAGTGTATCGGGAGAAGTCATCAATAATGACCAAGCAATAGAGATTTCCCCTGATACTCACATAGGTTGTTGGCCCGAAAAGATCCATGTGTATAAGCTCGAGAGGTCGAGATGTAGACATGACATTCTTGGCAGGATGTGAGCTTGCCACTTGCTTGCCTACCGACGAACCAATCGCAAAGCTTGTCTTTTTCGAATGTCACATCTTGCACCCCAAGGACCAACTCGTTTTTGAAAAGTTTCTTCAAATTTGCCATGCCGACATGTCCAAGACGCCTATGCCAAAGCCAACCAAGAGAGATTTTGGCGACAAGACAAGTCGAGACAGATGCAGCGGGCTCATTAAAATTCACAAGAAACAAGTTTTCAAAACGAAAACTTTTGAACACAAGTTTTTCATTTTTGTCCAAAACCAACAAACCCTCAGGTGAGAAATTACAATGGAACCCCAAATCACATATTTGGGCAACAGAGAGAAGATTATAGTTCAAAGTTTTCACTAGTAGCACATTGTCAATTGAAAGATCTGAAGAGATTGCCATCTTTCCAACTCCAAGTACCTTGCTTTTGCTTCCATCTCCAAAAGTGACCTTGGGGGGAATCTTGCCTTCCTCCCCTATTGAGGTGAACAACCGGGGGTTGCCGGTCATGTGTTGGGTGTACCCGCTGTCGATGATTCAATGGCACCCTCCACTCCGGTAGTTCACCTGTCATGAGAAAAGATCACTTATGTGACTCAAGTACCCACACAGGAGGTCCCCGAGAGTTAGCCTTCAAACTAGAAGCACCAGGAGCAAATCGATCAATAAAAAATTTAGGCACCCAAGCATGTGCCTTATACTCATTCTCAGCCCTCAAGCCAGCATATCTAGCAACTACCTTACCCTTGTCATTCACCCTAAGCAAGTAGTGATCATACAACTCAGCATGAGCTCTTGGAAGCTTGGGTTTGGTGTGCTAAGGAGTGTTCCTAGCTTGGTTCCTAGGTGGAGCTTGTCTAGCAAAGTTTTGCCTAGGAGGACCATTCCAGAAGATAGGTGGAGGAGGAGCTTGCCAAATGTTGTATGGCATAGGAGGAGGACCATTCCAATTATTGTACCTAGAAGCATATTGTCAAGCATATTGGTTCCTAGGTTGCCATGTCGTGGAATTATAGTGCCTAGGAGGTTCTTGCCAAGTGTTGAGTCTAGAATCATGCCATGTGTTGTGCCCATTGTGCATCCTAGAAACATTGTTGCTAGTGCGCAAATTGTTAGGCCCAGAATTGCTTCTCTTCTTGGGATGAGCATGATAGTAACCTTGCCTACTGGTAGATGCTTGAGGAACACTTGATTTCTTCCTCCCCTTTGGCTTCTCAGGGGTAAAACACAAGCCACCCTTTTGGAAAGGTTTTCTTTGTTCCTTAAGCATCTTATCCAAGGCTAGACTACCCTCATAGCACTTCCCAAGTCCTTTATCAAATTTCTCAAGTTTAGATCTAAGTTCACCATTCTCAATAACTAGTACCCTAGCAGTTAAAACAAATTTGCAATTATCAGGAGTACAATCATGAGCATTGTTAGAGGAACCACTAGAGTTAGAAGCAATCAGGGTCAAGTCAATCAAATCATCACAAGAAGTAGAGCTATCAATTCTAAGTGGTGCAACAGTTATAGCACAAGCAGGAGCATCATCAACAACATCACTAGAAACAGACAAGGTAGCAGGCAAAGGATCAACCAAGACATGACAGTCAGAAACATCAACAGATTGAGCGACAGGCAAAGCAATCATGAAAGTATTGTCGGCTACAAGCCGCTCATTACTAGCCCTAAGCTTATGAATTGTAGCAAGAAGATATTCTACCGACTCATTCATAGCCCTATTTTCTTCTTCAAGCACACTTGACTTCTTAACCATAACATTACTAAAGCCTATCATGATGTCATGTTCAGTTTCTAGTGATTCATGCTTAGACATAAGATCATTGAACCTAGCATCCAAATTGTTAAGACGCTCCTGAAACCTCATGCTTCTTGATCTTTCCTTTTCTAGAAATTCAAGTGCTTGAGCAAGATAAGCTTGAGCAGTTTCCTCCTGATCATCGGCATCAGAGTCAGAGTTACAAACCTCATTGGTAGTTGGCTTGGCCATCAAGCACTTGACGGTATTGGTCGGAGTCGACGTCGCCTCTGGTGTAGTGGAAGTAGAGGAAGCAGACTCATCATCATCGGAGTACCACACTTGAGGCTCGGTGACGACTGTGAGGCATCTTGGAGGGAAGGCTGGTGGTGGTGGCACGGCCTGAGTGATTGCCATGCCGGCCAATCCTTGGTCACTTGACTCCTCCTCGCCATCGAAGTCGAGAGTCACTAGAGCCGCTGTCTCAGGACCCACTCTCCCACAAAAGCCGCCTCTTGCCTTACTTGGAGAAGCCCTTGAAGCCTGACTTTTGAAAACTCTTCCTCCTGTCTTTCCCTTTGTGTTTCAGCTTCTCACCATCACCGTTATCCTTTCCCTTCTCCTTGTACTTGATGTTTTCTTTCTGAGGACACATTGAAGCTATGTGGCCCTTTTTTTGACACTCATAGCATCGGAGTGATGCATATGAGTTTCTTCCGGACCTTCTCTTGTCCCCATGTCCATTGTTGCTCATGAACTTTCCAGCATTCTTCATGAACAATCCCAATTGCTCAAATCCAGCTTCGAACTGACTCAGGGTCATCTCTCCACCATCTTCAGCTGAGTTTATCTTAGTGTCACTCTGCCTGGGTCCACTCGCCTTGAGTGAAACAACCTTGTTCTTCTCAGGTGCAGGTGGTGCCCCAGGCTCAATGATGAGCATCTCATGAGCCGTGAGCTTGCTCAGGAGAGCTGTGGGAGCAAGCTTCTCGACTTCGCCACTGTTGAAGAGATACGTGATGATATCACGGTACTCTTGTCTTGGCAGCACCCCGATCATCTTCCTGCACACATCAACATCTGACAGAGAAGAACCGAGCCCCTTGAGCTCGTTGATTATGGGGTTAAGCCTAGAAAACATCTCATTAACATTCTCATTAGGAAGCATCCAAAATTGATCAAATTTTTTCTTAACCACCACCAACTTGCCCTCTTTGACAGAAGCTGTCCCCTCGTGGATTTCTATAAGTGATGTCCAAACATCATGTGTAGTGGGAAGGTTGCTAACTCTATCAAACACATCCATGCTCAAACCACAGAACAGTGCATTCATGGCTTTAGCATCTAGTTCAAACAATCTAATTTGCTCAGGTGTGGGAGCTGTGTCATTCGCAAGTGTGAAGCCTAGAGGGGACTCTACAACCTTCCAAACATCTAAGCCCATAGATTGGAGATAAACAGCCATGCGACTTTTCCAGCAAGCAAAGTGAGATCCATTGAACAAAGGTATTCGATTACTAGCGACACTACCCCCGTCGGCCATCTCTAATGCGGTTAAGCACAAATAGAGAGCCGAGCTCTGATACCACTTGTAAGGATCCTAGGCCGAGAGGGGGGTGAATCGGCTCTTTTTAAATTTTATTTCACTCAATTCGCTTGCTTAATTAGTCAAATTAGAAACCCAAGCTATCGATGGATTTAGAGTCTAGTTGCGGAAGCGATCATAATGAGACACAAGCGACTATTAGGAGGCTCGATGGCACTCACATGCAAACGATCAAGTTAATGTGCAGAAGTAAATAAATGAGACAAGAAGGCGCAAACCGAGTTGTTTCCCGAAGTTCGGTGCTCAACACATGAACACCTACGTTTCCGTTGAGGAAACTTCTCACACAGAGAAGTCGGAACCCTTTCGTTCCTAACCCTCAATCCACTCGTGGTAGCTCTTCACCAACACATGGTAGGCGAGCTCCAAACCTTCACACGGAAACGAGTTCTCTCACACGCGAGAGCTCTCACACCACACCGGCACCGACACACGGCACCGACCACCGACACACAGTGGATTTCACCTCAACACATGAGGTACCCCCAACACATGGAGGATTTGGCTCCGACACACGGACACCTTGGCACCACCGACACACGGAGGTGGCCGCCGACACACGGCGGACTTGTGACTCCAACGGATGGAGAGGATGCACCCCTACATAAGGCGGTGACCACCAACGGATGGTGGGTTTGTGGAACGGTTGATGTAGTCGTTGGGTTGATGAAGCTCGTGGCGTGACGACGATCTCTTTGGCGGCGAAGTCCCAAGAGCACAATATCGGAGACCGTCTCTCACCACTACCCCTTCTCTCCCACCATGGAAACTAGGGCAAGAACACCATGGGAGAAGGAGCAAACCTTGGGGATGGATGAGAGGAGGTAGGGGGCACCTTCTTCTTTCTCTTCCTCTCTTCTTCTCCCTCTCAATCTCTCAAGCACATGGAACCCTAGGTGGAGATGGGAACCATGGGAGGAGCTCTCTTGGTGGCTAGGGCAAGGGGTGGCTGCTAGATTAGGCTCTCTCAAGTTTCTCCCGTGCTCCAAACCCCTATTTATAGGCACAAGGCAAAACCCTAACAATGGACGGCTCAGATTTGATCCAGAGTTTCGGATCTGTCCATCGGATGCCGTCTGGTCCTCATCGGACGCCGTCCGATTAAATTTGGTCCCAAATTCGTACACTGTCGGACGCCGTCCGGTGAATTATCGAACCCCGTCCGACCAGGTTTTAGGCCAAAATTGTGCTCTGTCGGACGTCGTCCGACGGCTTATCGGACCCCGTCCGACCAGATTTTTAGGTCAAAATTGTGCTCTGTCGGACGCCGTCCGACGGCTTATCGGACCCCGTCCGTCCGACGGCTTATCGGACCCCGTCCGACCAGCTCCATTTCGCACTGTGGACACACACTAAAAAATTCATATCTTTTGCTCCCGAACTCCGTTTTTTAGATCTTGGGCATTCCGGAAAGCTAAGAGAAAGGGCTATCCAACTAACTAAGTTTCACCACCTATTTCTAAATGGATAGACCATAAATTCTATAGAAACCACTCTCCGGCACCCTCGGACACCTCTCTCTCTCTCTCGGCTTCTTCTAGGGCTTTGGTTTTTGGACTTTGTCGCTTTGTGGACTCGGCGGGAACACTTGGATGACTTAGGCGGGAACCCAGGTGACTTAGGCGCTAAGAAAAACTTGGACAGCTGGAAAGTGGCTTCCGGAGACTTTCTAGCACTTTCAAAGACTTAGGCGCTAATAAACACTTGGACAGCTGGAAAGTGGCTTCCGGAGACTTCCTAGCACTTTCGAAGACTTAGGCGCTAAGAAACCCGAACCTTGGACAAACATCCCACTCAGGAACTCTCTCGAACCCTAGACACCTGGCATCTCTAGAACCCGCTCGAACTCACTCAGATGAACTGGAACTTGTGCTAAGTGGGACCTACAACCAGAGAGATGAGCTCGCAGACATCAATGGGCCGGATGGGCCAGAAGCTGACACGCACACAAGAAAAATAGAAGAACTAGCAAATAACATCCTTAGCCTTGATGCGATCCGTCGAGGCCCAGTTGGCATCAATTACCAAAACATTAAGCCCAAGGGAGGCTTGATCTTACAAGTTGGCTAGCTGTCGATGCCACCGAGTGGGCCCGGAAGCATCCGAGGCCGTGTTGTCGTGTCCCGGGTAGTTTCGTAGCCACCAAGTCGAGTTAAAGGCCTTAGGCGCGAAAACTCCCGCCCAAAGAGAATTGAGCTTATCCGAAAATTGATTCGATCCTATCCGGAAGCTTCCGTGTGACCCACCAAGTCCAAAGCCGACAAAAGTGACCAACCAACTCATCCCAAGCCACTCAAGACCATGTGAGAGAGAGTGGGTGAGAGAGGATGAGAAGGAAGATGAGACTGCTACCAGGAAGTAGTCATCGGACGCGTCCGACCATTTATCGGACGCATCCGACCACTTGGGGACAGGGGGCCAGTACTGCTGTCCGAAGAAACTTGTTCATCAGACGTGTCCAACAAGTGCTCAGACTCGTCCGATGAAAGGCAGCGTAGCAGTAGCGGCTAAGTCCCAGATCACCCGATTTGCAGAGCTCCTATCGGACGCGTCCGATGAGGCGGTCACAGAGGTACTCGAGCTGGCATCCGAGTGAAGTCATTCATCGGACGCGTCCGACAACTGATCGGACGCGTCCGATGAGAGGTGTGCGCGTTATTTTGGCTAAGTTCCTCGCGAGCCTGTTTTTGCAACCTCACTGTCGGACGCGTCCGACTGGGGCATCAAACGTGTCCGACCACGTTGGTAACAAGTGTCGAACATGTACCGTACATCTCCCAGCACGCGCCCACAATTCATCGGACGCGTAAGGTAAGGGAAGGTAAGCACGGTCACCCTCTTCGTTTTCCCCATGGTTTGGCTTGGTTTTTCCGCGGGATTTGGTATGGGCTTTGGGGTCTCTCGGTGAGTTCTTCGTGTGTGCTCTTTGGGTCTCACTTGCCGGTGTTGAGTCCTCCTGTGCCATCCCCGAGCTTCGACGTCCAAGCCTTCGTCCGTGAACCGCTTCACCAACACCACCGTCAAGTCTTCACCAACGAAACCCTCGCCACGGGCGGGGTCACCCTGTGTGGGAACTGGGTGCTTCCACTTCGCCGGAGACGAAGTCCGAGGGAAGCTGTGGTCGACGTCAACTCCAGGCACGTGGACGCCAAGTTACCGACATCAACACCAAGGTTCAAGTCTCCGTCGGTCCGTGTCCAAGCCGAAGACTCCGTCGCGAACCTTGTACAAAACACCTCTTGAGCGGAGGTCGGCACCTACCAAGGTGCCGGGGTGTCAGGATAGCCCTTGACTTGTGAGGGAGCCCGGCCTCGGTGTGAGGGTCCGAAGCAAGCCGGGGGCTTTGCCTCTGAAAGCTTCCCGAGTAAGTTGCCGGCTAGGGACGAGAGAGTCCAGTCACTCTTTAAGTGGTTCGGCATCGTGGAGTAGGTGCTTGCACCAACCACGTAAAAAATCGTGAGTCTCCCTATTACCTTCTTCCTCATTTATTTCTGTTCTCCTTATTTGCTTCGGCTATCCATTGTTTAGAATTGCTAGTTTAATTCCACTTCGTAGCTCTTCGTTAGTTAGTCAATTTAGCTTAGTTGCTTAGGTTGCTTTAAATTGACTAAAACCAACAAAAACCATAAAAAGTAGATAAAACTTGCCTCTTCACCCCCCCCCCCCCCGAGGCCTACGATTCCTGCAGCGCGTGGGACCGGGTGCCGCGACGGGGTTGTGCAGCAGAGGAGGACAAACTTCTTATGGGACTTCAACATGTGGGATTGGAGTGAATATGGAGAGATTTGATGTTTGCTCCACTAAAGGGGGGTTGTACCTGTTCCACACAATACTCCGGGGCAAACTTCTTATGAAAAAATGGTCCTTAATTTTTGTATATAATCCTGCACGTGTGGAAAACAAGATTGAGTTCCTACATGAGATGTGGGAGTTTTGTTGCAATATAGATCATCCCTACATTAGTGTGGTGACTTCAACATCATGAGAGGTCCTAGTGATAAGAATGGAAGGTGGAGGAGCTGTAGAGCTTCTCAGCTCTTCAACTTCTTAATTAATGAACTGGCCATAATTGAGATTAATATGGTTGGTGATCAGTTTACTTGGACAAACAATCAGGATCCCCCTGTGCTTTAAAAACTTGATAGAGTGTTCATGAACTCACAATGGGGGCCCATGTGTCCTCTGGTGAATATAAGAAAACTCCCAAGGGTGTTATCAGACCATAACCCCATTTTCTTGGATGATGGCACTAAAACCCCCAAAAAATATGGTGGCTTTAAATTTTACCTTTCTTGGGTCCAAGAGAAGAATTTCATTGGGATGGTGAGAAATATATGGGATCAAGAAGTGGTATCTAAAGACAATTTAAGCTTGTTCTTGATCAAGTTGAAGAGAGTTAAAAATGTTGAAGGGATGGGGAGCAAATCTGTATGGGCATAACAAAAAAAAAACAGATTGAATCTCCAATTAAAGTTAGGGGACCTTGAATCTAGAGAAGAGTCCAGTATCCCGCCCTCTTCAGAGAGAGAGAGAGAGACTGAGAGAGAGAGAGAGAGAGAGAGGAGAAAGTGCATATAATTGCTAACATCAACAATCTGTTGAGAGATGAAGAGAGTTTTTGGCACCGAAAATCACAGACCAATTGGCTTTTGAAAGGTGACAATAACGCAAAGTATTTTCATGTCATAGCAAATGGCAAGAAAAGAAAGAAGACCATATCACAACTGGTGGATGATGAAAATGTGATTGAAGGGGATGAAAACTTAGCTAAGTTTGCCACCAAATTTTATAGAAACCTCTTTGGATCACTAGAGATGTCGAGTTTTGACATTGATCCTGTTGTCTAGGAGAACACATAAGGTGTTTCGATAGAAGAAAATCATTGTTTGGTAAGAGAATTTTGTGAGAAGGAGGTAAAGCAAGCACTTGATGAAATGGGCAGAAACAAGGCTGTCGACGGTTGGGATATTGACCCAAGTCAACCAAGGTTCTTCAAAGAGGAGATAGGAGACACGCCGAACAACCACGAACAAAGAACGAACAGAGATGTGGGTTTTTATCCTGGTTCAGCCTCTCGGAGAGATAATAGCCCCACGCCCAAATTTTCTTATATATCAGAGATGAATACAAGAGGTGGCTCGGCGAGACGAACAAGTCTCGGCGAGATTATGGTGTACAGGAAGCAATAATGCGAAGATCAAGTGCCAGGAGCCCCTCTACACGCCGTAGGGGCCTTGTTTATATAGTGCTGAGCAAACCGACCTACCGAGGGAATATCGGGCCGGGCTAACTATGAGATCGCAACGAACTCATACATGCCAAATATATCCCGAGGTAGATAAGGTATACTCCTAGTCTTGAGGATCACGACTCCTAATCCAATCCGGGAAACCACGTCCGGGTCTTCTCGTAGCCGTCCAGAACTCTTGTTCGAGTCAGACTCAAACACGAATCCTAGGTCGTTATTGCATCGCAAGCCCCAGAGGCGTTGGCGGGCAGATGCATATGGGCGATAGAACCTTCCAGGAGCCGGGCCCCGTAGGTGATTCGATTGGGCCGCTGGGAGTGGGCCATGGCAATGGGCCGTGATTCAATCTCGACAGCTAGCCCCCGAGACTCAAGTGGAAGGACTCACTAGAGTGGGTCGCCCCTTGAGACTCAAAGTCACGAAGAGGGTATTTTTCCCGCTACAAAGACATGTAACAAAGCAATCAACAGGTCATGGTTCAACCGAACAAGACTTGTTCGGACCGAATAAACCCGATCGGCCGAGCAATTCCGTCGCGTCGAAAGGTGGAACGACATCTGTCCGAAAGCAGAACTCTCACCTTTCAGCGAACACTCGAAAAATAGCCGCTAGCGATTCCAACGGTAACTTCTGTCATTGCTAGATGAAAACAAAGCGACTGCTTTACCTAGCCGCTGCAAAAAAACTAGCCGCTTTGGGATCGAACTGCTCTGGTAGCCGCTTATACGGACTATAAAGCACCTAAGCCGCCTGCTGCCACCACTGCTCTCACGCCTTTCCTCTCTAAGCCTTAGATCCAACAGGCCAAAGATCAAGCACCCAAACTCCACCACCAACCCCGCTCGCTCCACTACAGGAACCGCTATGGCTAAGTTCACTGCAAGACTAGCTTCGTCTGAGGAGGACCTTAGGATCTGGGAGGAGGAGGGCCACATCGACACCGGTAGCTAGAGGCTGCCCGAGAGGAGGATACTCGGAGTCACCGGAGGAGAGTTCGTTAACTTCAACAGCTTCGCTCTGCTCGGGTTGCGATCTCCAAAGCGACTTCGCTGAGGCCTTCTTAAACATTAGCGGATTGGAGGTGGCGAACCTCAATCCGAAAAAGATCCTCCAGATGGCCGTCTCGCACACCGCGAAGGCTATCTGAGAATCGATCCACCGGGGGCTGTTCCTCCACTATTATACAGATGACGAGGAGCAGCTCCGCCGCCAACCGGGTGCTACTACCTTAAGCTCCGGCCACCGCCGACGACGCAGCCGCACTCGCCCACTTCGCCGACTCAATGGGCGATGGTGGGTGAGGTGGTTCTACACAAGCGGAGTGGCGACAAAGAAGCTCATCTTCACCGGAAGGCGCCGACGGCGGAACGCCAATGCCTCGGCGGAGATGAGTGCCGAGGATCGGTACGCGACAAGGAAGATCGCCTCCCTCGTGAGCCTTGGGCTCACGGCGGAGATCATCCGGACTTCACAACAATGTAGTCCGCACTGCTGCGGAGAAGGTCCTATCCTTCTACAAGATAGAGGGATGGGAAGACATCACAAGGGAGAGCACATGTAAGTGCCTTTAAGACTCAACCTCTTCATTGGTCGCTTTTCTCCGAACAGAATTTAACGATTCCATCTGCCGCGCGAGATGCCGACCGACGCATGGGTGACCGAAGCGGGTTGACGCCATGTCAAGGCGGCGAAGAAGGACAGCGAGGTCACCGCGAGGTGGCCTACACTTGTCCGAGGAATGTGCTCATCCGCATGCACGAGGTAAATCACTTACACCCACCCGTGTTGCTAGATTTACACCGCTGGTTTTAATGCCGACGCTCGCTTCTCAAAATGCGTGGGAGGACCACCGATCCTGAGGGATCGCCGAGGATCTCTCCGGTCTGAGAAGGAGAAGCCAAGAAGGGCAAGGCCAAGGCGCCACAAAGCCCAAGGTGGCGGCCGAGCCGACGCGAGCTCGCCAGCCATGGCGGCCGCCACCGCCCAAGAAACCACCAAGGCGACGGAGCGCCCGCACAAGCGGGCGCGCGGTCAGGCCGAGAAGAGAGACCAAGCCCTCCTCCTCGCCGAAAGCAGAGCGACGAAGAGTAAAGACCATGGCCCTCGGGCTTAGGCGCACGCAAGCTCACCCGGCCATATGGCGCGGCTACAACAGTCGCCGAGCAAAGGAGACTCGAGGAGGAGGTTGCGCGCAAGGAGAAACTCCTTGCGCTATGCGAGAGGAGTGCCCACTTACTGTAAAGCCGAGCTCATCGCCGCGAACGCCTAAGGGCCAAAGCGAGAATCCGCCAAGGAGCCCCCGAGGAAAAGCGGAAAGTTCTCGCGAAGAAGATCAGATTAAGCCCTCCACGGCAGTATGTAGAAATCGATCTTTGATCTTTCCACCTTCTCGACCGCATTAGACTTAACGATCAACTCGCTCATCACCGCCCAAGAAGAGACCGCCACGACGACGCCGAGGAGGCGGTTGAGCGGTTCGCCGCCCGAGCACACGCACGGCGCGTCACGGCAAAGGAGGTCGGGCGAGCCTCAAGGACAAGCCGGCAACAGGAGCTCGCCGCCACGGCTCCAAAGGAAAGTGATCGACGCGCCAAAGACGCGTGAAGCGGCCGGAGGCAAAAGTAACGCGGTGGCGCCACGGACTTCGGAGCCAAGGCGATGGTTCGGAGGCTGCCTGTGGCAGACCGAAGCGGCCGGTCGCCAGCACTTCGACGCAGGGCAGCCACCGAAGCGACGGATTCTCCGCCGAGCAAGGTGAGACCCAACCGCCCGGGAACAAGAAGAAGCCTCGAGCAAAGCCGAAAGGTGTCGTCCCGCCGGTGGAAACAACGGCGCCGCCGAGCGGAGCGACTCCGCCTCGCTCAAGACGTTCGGGCGGAAGAGGAAAAGGAAGAGGAGAAGGAGCGCAGAGACGAAGCGCCGCCTGCCGCTCCAGCTCCCGAGCGTATGCGCCCCGCAAGAAGAAGGAGCGAACAAGGCGGCGACGGCAAGAGCGCGCCGCCTCATCCTCAAGACGAAGGGCTTCGTGGCCGATGGCTCGAGGACCGCTGCGTCGCGGATCAAGCGCCGACTTGGCAAGGTAAACACCAAGGCCGAATCTTATTCACTTTTAGCCACGCCATCGCAGCTGCATTAACTTGTTCTTCCCTCCCAGTCCTCGTGGACACCATGGCGGAACTCGAGGATGGGGTCACCATCGAACGGGCCGCCGGCTTGCCTTCCTCCGGAGCACCTTCGGCGGGGATCCGGGCAGAAGCGCTCAAGGCTGCCCAAAGCCGAGCCACCAAGGCGAAAGCGAAGAAGCTCAAGGCCAAGCCGACCAAGGAGAGGCATTCTCTGAAGCTCTCCTAAAGGAAGCCGAGGAGCCAAGGCAAGAAGCCGTGAAGGCGAGCACCCGGAGGAGATGCCGGCAGCACGAAGTGGCTTGAAGAGCAATTTTGCCGAGGCGCCCCATCATGGAACCACCTCATGGAGGAAACCAAGAAGCTTAAAGCCCACTCGTCAAGGAGGAGCGGACATCCGCGGGACTCTGTGCTAGGATCTCAACCCCGGGCTTCACAGAGGAGATCGAGGAGATCTGTGGGATGGCGGTGAGGGCGATCACCGCGAGAAGAAGGTCAAGGAGCCGGACGAGCAGCTCAAGACCGCCGAAAGGCTGAAGTTAGTCGAGCGAGGCTCGACCGCCACCAAGGGCCAAGACCGAAGAAGTCGAGGCTCTCCGCAAGGCGACGGAGCGTGCCAGAACAAAGCAAGGAGGAAGCCGATCGCCTCCGAGCCGAGGCCGAGAGGGGTTCAAAGCCCAAGGGAAGTCTCGCGCCTTAAGGAAGTGATCGAGGAGCTCAAGGAGCAACTCGCTTCTAGGTAGTCAGAGGGTCAGAACCCGAGATGGACTTTTGTACCGCAAACTTTGTTAATAAAGGCTTACCCTTTTCCTCGCATAGAAAGAGCAAAGAAAAAGACAAGAACTAATGAAACTAAGAGAAAAGCGAAACAGCTTAGGAAGTTTAAGAAAACCGTAGAGCGCTCGCTTAACTCCCAGCCCACAGTATCATCGCTTAAACCCGAGTTTGCGAACCTAACAGTGCACAAGAGAAAGAGCGACACCCTAGCCCCGTGCAGACGACGATGCTCGAGAACCTAAGCTTGCGAACTCGAAGCGCGTCGCGTAGAGAGAAAGAGCGACACCAACCTTGCTCGATTTGTTCCATACCGCTCGTTGACGTAAGTTAGGCGCCCGAGAGTAACCGAACAAGGAAAGTGCCTCTCTGCCATGGGGCTTACGAGAGCGAGCTTTACCAAGTGGTCGCGCCGAGCAAGAAGTGCCTCTGCCATGAGGGCTTACGAGAGCAGACTTAGCCGCAAGGTGGAAAGGCCGTGTTACGCAACCCCGAAGTTTAGGAACTTGTCGAAACCAGATACGGTAGGGAACAATCCTTAAGATTATGGAGCCAAGAGTTCGCAAGACCGGGCAGCCATCAAGTGTTACCAGAGAGAAAGTAGTCTGAGAAGACGAACAGTGAAAAGGGCACAGAGGCCACGAGGATTCACTGAAGAATTGGATTGAACTTTACATGTTGCCCGAGAGACTTGGACGAACTAAGGCGCGAAGTTTACAAAAAAGCGCAAAGCTAAGCAAACAAACGAGGACCTACACAAAGAACTTACGGCCGGGTCGATGTTCCAAGTGCCGGTCACTCTCTCCGCCCTCCATAGCCAGCGAATGTTTCGGGCGAAAGCGGCGGAAGAAACGACCGTGAACGGGCCCTCCCAACGAGGAGTTAACTTGTTGGCATTGGACAAGTTCGACACGGCGCGAACGAGGTCGCCCGCCTTCAAAGCCCTAGGTCGAATCGACTTGGCAGCGCGTCGGCGAAGATCTTGCCGGTAGCGCGCCATTCGACTTGTGCCCGGTCGCGTGTGCCTTCGAGGAGATCGAGATCGAGGAGGCGCTTGCTCGCCGTCAACTAGGTTGACCGAGCTCGCGGCGAGGCTAACCGAGTACGATTTCGGGCGGCGTGATGGCTTCGCACTATAGACCGCTTGGAAAGGAGTTTCCCGCCGCCCGGTCAGAAAGCGAATCGCCTGAGGACGGAAGGAACTTCGCCAACCCGTGCCTTGTTGTGCTCCGAGAGCAAAAATACCCGCCGCTTGATACCCCGGACTATCTGTCCGCTAGCTCGCCGACCGCTCCATTGCTCGTGGATGTGCTACTGAGGCGAACAGACCTTGGTACCCAAATTGCTCGCAGATTGCCGAATAGCTCGCTTCGAACTGGTACCGCTATCCGTGATCGCCTTATGGGGAATCCCGCTGCGGACCACGTTGCTTTTGAAAAGCGAATGCACTGCTTTGGCGTGAAGAGATTTACACAGTGCTCGCCAATCCACTTTGTAAAAGTGTCTATGGCGACGCAGGTGTGTATAGCCCTTGTACCCTTAGGAATGGGCCGAGCAGATCCGCACCCCATGTGGAGAAAGGCCAAGATGGGGGATTGTTTGGAGCTCTTGGGCGGGCTTGTGTGCCTTCCGGCGTGAAATTGGCAAGCCTTGCACTTAGTCACGATGTCCCGGCATCTTGTAACGCATGGGCCAATAATAGCCCATGCGAAACGCTTTGCCGACTGAGTTCTCAAGGAGGCGTGGTTGCCACAGCACCTCGTATGTCCCTAAGAAGGAACACACCTCCTTGCGAGATGCACTTGGAGAGAACTCCCAGAGCACCTTGGCGGTAAAGGATGCCGTTCACAAGCTTGTATGGAGCAGAACGCCTTGTAAGCCGGGAACGCTCGGCTTCGTCGTCGGGCAGGGTCCCATCTGCAAGGTACCGGACAAATGGCGTTATCCAGTCCGCAGCCTGCTCGATGACGGAGACAGCGCCACCTGTCTCTGTTGCCTCGTCCGAAGACGTGATTGAGGGCTTGTGAAGGTGCTCGACGAGCACCCCTGCCGGAGCAGGTTCTCGTGAGGATCCATACTTGGATAGCTGGTCGGCCAGGAAGTTGTCTTTCCTGGGCACGAAGATGTAACATCCCAAATTTTCAAAACCAAATTTGGCACGTTAATAATTTCATTAAAATGCATAATTAAAATATTAAACTATTTAAGTGTTGAAAAACATCATGGCATCATCATTGCATGTAACCGTTTTGAAAATGGGTTGGGTCATTAATTTTTAAAGGTATAAATATTTCAATGGGTGCATTTAGAAGCTTTCAAACTCATGTGAATTTGTCAAAATCTATTTAATATTTGACCTTTGAATAATTATTTAGAAAGAAGAAAAGAGAAAACAAAATTGGAAAAATTAGAAAACTTCTCTCTCTCACCTTTTCTCTCTGCTTCTTCTCTCCCTCTCGCACCGCAAGTTTATCGCTCAGAACTCAAATTGCCGCTTATGAAGTTACTCCTCGCAACTCCCAAGTCGTCGTTGGCTCACCAAAGACCACGCCACGACCTTCTCTCGCTGCCACGCCAAGCGCCTCGACCTCGCTGTTTTGTCGCCACGCTATTGTGCAATAGCACTGTCTTTCGTTGCCTCCGCTGCTGTGCCATCCGTCGGAGTAAAGTCCGACGCCGCGTGCCCTCCTCACTATAAAGTGGAGCTCAGGTTCCTACCTCTCCTTGCTCAGTGCCTTGCCGTGTCTGCGTGCTTCTTCTCGTGTTGAAGGAACCCAAGCATCACCAAGTCAAGAAGGAAGTCGCCAGAAGGCCACTCATTGCCTCTCTGGGTAAGCTTCGCTCATCTCTAGGTGCGCAAGAGCTTGGGAAGATGATCCCGAGAGGTCAGAGTCTTCCTGCGTGTGCTATGTCGAGTTAGAGCTCCCATGGAAGCCATGCGAGCTAGTTTAGAGCATGCATCGTAGCTATGTATAAAATACGTGACGTCAGGCGCGGACGGCGGATCAGCCAGCTATAGGGTCCTTTGGAGGCGCCGAGTCGAGAGGAATCCATTTTGCAATGGTTTGTCGAACGGAGGTCGCCACCGCCGGCCAGCCGAGCCCAGTGTGCTCCAATGGAAGTTGCTGTATGCGTCTTTGTGTGCATGCATATGGCTAGCTAGAGGTAGAAGAAGAAGTGCTTTGAGATTAGTGCTTTTGTGTGTGGCTCGATGAATGGAAACGATTCGATCGTAATACGCTTCCGTGAGTTCAAAGCGCATACATAAATATAATCCAAAAATTTAATAACTCTCTATTAATATTAATACCTATAAAAATAAAAATTAAGCTAATCATTTTTCATTAACTAGCAAATAATGAATGATTTTCAAAAACCTTAGAAAATAACAAATATATTATTTGGATGCATACACTTGATTTAATAAAAATATAAAAATATAAAATAGTTGTACATGCATCACATTTCCATGCATATTTATTTCGTGCATGATTTTTAAAACAAAAATCATATATAAATGTTTCCTGCTTGATGGATGTTTATATTATGTTGTATGTGTTGTCCGCGTGGTTAGACTCCGCCAAATCAGCCGGTTGCTCCTACCCGCTATCCCACCAAGGCAAGTCCCCTTTGATCATATTGTGAAGCCATTTTGGTTATTTAGAAAATGTTTATTAGACTTGAAAATATGCATGCTAGTTTAAAAGATAAATGTCGATTTGCTAGAATTAGTTATTATGCCAATTAGAAAGGTAAGAAATATGGTAGGTGAAACCTAAGGCTAAAATATGAATTGCTCTTATTTAAATACCTTGTTGAGGTAGGATAAATGCTTAAAATTATTTATGCGAATGATTCAATCATTTGTGTGAAATGAGAATATTGTTGAGAAATGTTTGGGAAAGGATGATTTAAAGATAGCGCATCAAGGGTGATGCTTAATAGGAAATGATTTTCCTCTTATCCCAAAATCTTTCCGACTAGGGAGATATTTTGTCGGTTAGTGCGAAGATGGCACCGGTTTGAAAATCGGGCTAAAATATAAATTCTCCCTAGTCTAAGGACCGCCATCCTATAATCCTATGAACTGAGCCATTACAAGATGCGACCTCGAGCCCGGTATGGGACGGGCCCGATCGTTGGCCCTCGAGGTTGATGGTCTTGTGGCGAAACATCGTGCAGGGTGCGTAGCCTCTCGAGGGTAAAGCGCACCCACTCGCAGAGTTAAAACTGTCATGATAGCCGTGCTCGCGTTATGAGCGCCAAGGGACTGATTATATGGTAGCTCTTCATTTTAAAACCAATTTAGAAAAAGGGTTTTGAATAAATGATTTGAGATGAGTAAGGTTTGAGAAGGATTTCGCTTGAGCTAGGGGCCACCGGTGATATTCAAATGGGTAACGCCTATCGGAAAGTGTCGCATGGAATGGACCTAGCCGGTTTTGAGAAAAGAAAAGAAGAAAGGATTTTGTTCTTGCTATGGCACCGAGGCCAAGTGGCGAGAACCGCTTTGAGAAAAGCCCAAAGAAAATATGGAGATTCAATGTT
The DNA here is from genome assembly GCA_036346415.1 of Raddia guianensis. NCBI lineage: Eukaryota > Viridiplantae > Streptophyta > Magnoliopsida > Poales > Poaceae > Raddia > Raddia guianensis. The sequence goes on from CM070534.1 coordinate 37,607,224, forward strand.
TCTAAATCGCTTTGTCAAAACTAGGCTAATAACCGCACTTCCGCAAAACCGCCCAAGCCATCCATTTGTACTAAACCCCATCAAGATATATCCTCGACTTGTCGAGTACCTTTGTACTCACCCCTATTTCTCCTTCCCTCTTCCAAAATTTTCAACAATGAGGAGGTTCTCACGACTCGCCATCCGAGGAGGACCCGGACTTCGAGGAGGAGGAGGACTTCGAGGACGAAGAGTAGGGTTGTGTCCGCCTGCCGCTTCGCCTGTGGAATAGTCTAGTCGCTAGAATAAATCGTGCCATGTTAGGCTCTGCGTTACCGTGTGTGTAACGCAGTATCTTGGCCTCGCGTGCCGTGCTTGATGTATTAAATCAGGACTTCGTGGGACGCTTAGTCCCCTATGTTGTAATAGTATAACTCAAGGCAATGTACCATTATTGTTAAATTGTGTGTGCTAGCCATGATCTTCGGGACTAGTATCAGATGCACAATTAGGATTCGGTCAATTAGACCGGTCCTCGACATAAGAGCACTTCAAAAAATCGAAAATGCCGCCCAACTTCCTCACTTCAACCGTATCGCGCCATTGAGTTATCGCAAAGACCGATACTCCTTGTTAACTCGATTGATGACCACCGTGAATCTCCTTCACGCTTAGCCGTTGGAGACCAAGCGATTTGCACGCCTTAGTCCGTGAGGAGGGTTTCAGACTCTGCAGCGTTGTTAGTCGCCGCAAAGTGTAGTTGGATAGAATATCGAGTTGCTCTCCTTGAGGGGAGATGAGAACAAGACCAGCCCCGAGTTTCCAAAGTCGCGAGCCATCGAAAAACATGGTCCAAGGGGTTCATCAGTTGCTCGGGAGCTCCTCGATTTGGGCGGCAAGTCCATTCAATGACAAAGTCAGCTAGGACTCGTGACTTGATAGCGTTCGGCAAAGAATAATGATCAAACTCGCTAGTTCCATTGCCCACTTGGCTATACGTCCGCTAGATTCCTTGTTCCGTAGGATTTCTCCCGGAGGGAACGTGGTCGGGACCAAGATTTGATGCGCTTGGAAGTAATGGCGAAGCTTCACGGAGGACATGAGCAAGGCATAGAGGAGCTTCGACCTCGTGGTAACTCTCCTTTGATCCGTGAAGTACCTCGCCACGTAATAGATTGGTCGCCAGATGCCTTTCCTTTCGACCGTCAAGACCGGCCACCGCTTGTGGCGGCAACCTAGGTACAAAGAGAGCCGCCGCCATGCCGCTGGGTAGTCAAGACGGAGGATTGACAGTATCGCTCAGATCCCGGAAGGATCTATCGCTTCTTCCGTCCACTCGAAACCATTGTGCTTACGCAGGCCTTAAAGAAGGGCAGCCGCGTTCGCTTTGACGGAAAATAAACTCGCTTAGAGCAACCATCCGTCCAAAGAGGCTTTGTACTTCCTTTATGGTAGTTGGAGCCTCGATATTTTCAATGGCCTTGATTTTTTCGTGGTTGGCGTAAATACCTTGCGAACCAATAACATAACGAGCAACATTCCGATCGAACACCAAAGGTACACTTCTCTGGATTTAATTTTATTCGATGCCCGTGAGATTACGAAAAGTCTCGCGGTGTCTTTTACATGATCCGAGCATACTTGTTTTTTACAACTATGTCGCCGACATAGACCTCCGTGTTTTTTCCGCTACTGCTCGGGAAGGTTTTCCATTGTTACCGAACGTGGCACCAAAGATTGCGCAGACCGAAAGACATGGTCGATAGCGTAAAGTGCCGAAGGGTGATGAAGGCGCTTCTCTTCATCCTCTGGGAGATGCTTATTTGGTGGTAACCGGAGTAAGCATCTAAAAAACTCAAGAGCTGGGCGTCCGCAGTCGCATCGACCAGCTGGTCAATACGAGGCAGCGGGAAATTGTCCTTAGGACAAGCAGCGTTCAGATCTGTGTGATCGACACACATCCTCCACTTGCCGCCTTTCTTCTTTACAATGACAGGGTTGGCTAACCACTCGGTGTGATCAACCTCGCGGATGAACCCAAAGAATGAAAGCGCTTGCTGTCGATCTTTGATGATCCCCGCTTGAATTCGAAAGCGACGAAGCTTCCGGCGAACAGCTTTGTCCGCCGGACAGACGCTTTGTGCTCGACATTCTCTTTGGGACTCCGGGCATGTCGATGGCTCCCAAAGCGAATACATCCGCATTGGCTCGGAGGAAGGCAATGAGCTCGCTTTCTATTTGGGGTCCAGATTGGCCCCAAGTGAACTCGTCTTGGAAGTATCGCTGCTTTACGCCGAACTTTTTGGTTTCTCCCCGGTCAAGGGAGACCCTAGGGCGTGCGACTTGGTCTGCAGAACTTGAGATCGCTGGCGGAAGCCGGGTCGACGGGGCAAGGGATCGCTCGTCGCAATCCAAAGGCAGCTTTGTAGTTGCCCTTGACCGTGATCACGCCGTTAGGACCCGGTATCTTCACGCAATGGTAAGCGTGGGGGACACGCCATAAACTTACCGAGATGGCTCGCCCAAGATTGCGTTGTACGCCGACGGAAGTCGACCACGCCGAAAGTGATCAACTCGTCCGGAAGTTGCTTGGGCTGCCAAGGTGACAGAAGGACAACTCGCCCTAACGGCTTGATGCCTTCTCCGGAACAATTCCGTAGAAGGGCATTGCGATTTCCTTCACTTTGGAACGAGGAATTTGCATCTCGCCCAAGACTTTAGCGTAAAGCAAGTCCAAAGCGCCCCGCCGCCTACTAAGACACGGCCAACTTCGCGTTGTCGATGGTCGGGCGACCACCGATGGGAGCCGCCGAGGCTTGGTCATCCCAAGGGGCAATCCTCCCGAGAAAAAGAGATGGGGACCTCACCACTTCATCGATTCAGCCGAGGTTTTGCCTTTTCGACGCTAGGACCTCCCGCGGCTTCCTTGAGGTCTGCGCCGAGAGGTGTAAGTCGAGGAGCCGCCGAAAATGACGGCGATATGGTTCACGGCTCTTGATATTCGTCATCATCTTCCCGATCACCATCGCCGGTTTGGCGCTATCTTTACCGGCATCACCATGTTCGGCGGGGTGGGCATTGGGCCCTTGCCGCTGTAGAAATCTTCGAGCTTTGCAGCCCAAGTTCTACAAATGGCGATATCATGCCCGTAGTGTCGGTGGAACTTGCAAAATCGGTCGCCGGACCTTTCTTGCCTTGTCCGCCTCCCCGAGCGTGCTTTTTGCCCTTGTAATTATTGTTGGGCTTCTTCCGCCTCCTTGGGAGGAGGTGCGCGATCCATACCGCGACGGTATTGTTCGTGATCACCTTTGTTTTTCTTCTTCCGGGACTTCTTGTCACCGTGAACATTGTCACTTGCTTCTTCTTCTTCTCATCCACACCAGTCAAGGCGGGCAACCGCCTTGTCAAACGCTTTTTGATCTTGAACGCTCGCCGCTACAGATAGCGGTCACCGCCTTGAACAGGTCGTTGGCGGTCCAGTCTCATTGATTTCGAGATCTGGGTGATACGCTCGTCGCGACTCCGCTTTTGAAGGCGCGGACAACAGATTCATCCGAGATGTTCGGATCGTGTTGCGGATCTTAATGAAACGCTTCACGGTTGCGGAGGGTCTCCCGCTCATCCGGATCATCCGGTGCAGATCATCCTCCTTGCCCGACGCACGTAATGCCTCCGAAATTAGCGATCGAGCGCCACAAAGCGGGTTCCATGAGCCGATGGAACCCTCTTGCCGATTGAATACCACGTCCGAGCAAAGACCCTCAAGGACACGGGAGGTAATTAGCCATAACGAAGCTCGTCACCCCGCCGCCATGATGGCCGTGGCGTAGATGGAAAGGAATTCTCCGGTTCTCGAGTCCCATTGTACCTCTCCATGTGACCGGCTTGAATTTTGAGGGCCACCGACAGCCCGGCTCGTCGGAGAAAGCCCCGCAGCCTCGAGCATATGACCGCCACCTTCCCGGCAGTAACCTAGTCTTAAGAAGACGTTATCCTGCGGCGCGGAGGAACTCCTGCTGAACGGGAGGACTCGGCCCGAGAAACTCTCTCCGGATAATCCACCACGCCCTTCCTTGTGGTGGCGACGACGCCGCCTCACGAGGGACCGTCCGTGATCATCGCTGCTGCTGCCCCTCGTGGTCGCGATGACTACGAGGACTTGGCGAAGCGACGGCGACCACGGGTAGCCCGCTCATGGACAAGGATCCTTCGATGGTGACGGGTCACGCGATCGATCGAGCTGTCCGAATCATTCCGGCAACTTGGCTGCGCCGCTCGAGGAGTTGTTGACTTCTCCTAGAGACTTTAGGCCCTCGACCGCCGCTCTAGGTTAGTCGCATAAAGACGCCCATGCGGCGAGATCAACTTGATTGGTGGATCTAAGGACCGCTGCTATAACTTCGAGCCGCTCCCGACTTTGATCTATGGGTCCCGGATCTCGAACCATCCGCTGCTCGCCTGATCGAGTCCGCCACGCGAATTGACCCGAACAGGGAAGCTTGCGGGAGGCTTAGCGCCGCACGCGAGGTGGGTCGCGACGTCGCCGCTTACACCGGTCGCGAAACCGCGCTAAGGTTTGATTTATGGAATCGCCGAGGCTGCGGCGACGACATCTTGCTTTCGCGAGCGGCTTGTCGACCTCGCCTTGATGCCGAAAGCGAGTTAATCTGCTCGACCGCCAGCCGCCACGGCCGCAGGGATCCTCGAGGTTCCTACATCGCCATGTTGATGCTGCGGGGCTATGCGAAGGTATGCTAGACGGTGTCATCGCTGTGTTCCACAGTGGAATCTACCGACATAGCCTTGGAATCGATAAATCTAAACCGTCGTAAAGGTCATCGCCCCGTAGTCGCTGCCGATGACAGAGTGCGATCCGAGGCTATCTACGCCATGTAAGCGAGACATCCGCCTCGGATGCGGAAAGCGCTCGAGACCGAACAGATCGATCTGAATCGACAGGGGGCGAGACATCCTGTCCTTCCGAAGTCGTAGCCCTCGTGAAGTATCCTCAGATCGCCGACGGAGTTCGACATGCTCGATCTGCGTGTCCCCACGGACGGCGCCAAATTGCCGACGGTTGGGATATTGACCCAAGTCAACCAAGGTTCTTCAAAGAGGAGATAGGAGACACGCCGAACAACCACGAACAAAGAACGAACAGTGATGTGGGTTTTATCCCGGTTCAGCCTCTCGGAGAGATAATAGCCCTCGTCCAAATTTTCTTATATATCGTAGATGAATACAAGAGGTGGCTCGGCGAGACGAACAAGTCTCGGCGAGATTATGGTGTCTGTGAAGCAATAATGCGAAGATCATGCCAGAGCCCTCTACACGCCGTAGGGGCCTTGTTTATATAGTGTCGAGCAAACCGACCTACCGAGGGAATATCGGGCGGACTAACTATGAGATCGCAACGAACTCATACATGCCAAATATATCCCGAGGTAGATAAGGTATACTCCTAGTCTTGAGGATCACGACTCCTAATCCAATCCGGGAAACCACGTCCGGGTCTTCTCGTAGCCGTCCAGAACTCTTGTTCGAGTCGACTCAAACACTAATCCTAGGTCAAGACGTCACTGCACGGCCAGAGGTCGTTCGGCAGGATGCATATGGGCCAGATAGAACCTTCCAGGGAGCTGGGCCCTGGTAGGCTGTTCGATTGGGCCGTCAGGGAGTGGGCCATGGCAATGGGCCGTGATTCAATCCCCGACAAAGGCCCCAGGCCCTGACGGGCTGCCAATGGAGTTCTATCAAAAAAGTTGGGATGTAATAAAGCATGACATCATGAATTTGATTTATGACTTCCACAAAGGGAGGTTGGATGTAGAGAGGATCAATTATGGTACAATTGTCCTTTTGCCAAAAACTAATCAAGCTGAGAATATTAGACAGTTCAGACCCATCTGTTTACTGAATGTCATTTACAAATGGGTGACCAAAGTTCTCACCAACAGGTTGCAATGTGTGATGGAGAAACTTTTTAGCAAGTCACAAAATGCCTTTATACCAGGCAGATCTATCATGGATGGCATCATGTCATTACATGAAGTTATTCATCACACAAAAAAGGAAAGGAGAATGTGGCATCTTTGTGAAAATCGACTTTGAAAAAGCATATGACAAAATTAATTGGAAGTTTTTACTAAAAAGCTTAAAGTGGAGAGGCTTTAGTGAACAATGGTGTGCTTGGATCAAAAGTGTGCTTATGAAGGGCACTCTGTCTGTGAATGTAAATGATGTGAAGGGGGATTACTTCTATAGTGCAAAGGGTGTGAGACAAGGTGACCCCTCGTCTCCCTTACTTTTCAACATTGCAGTAGATGGCCTGAATAGGATTATGTCCTATGCTCAAGAAAAGGGGATGGTTAAGTGCCTGGCTGATGACCTGGTGGCAGGGGGACTTCCATCTTCCAATATATGACACGATTTTGTGTCGTAAGAATGACATGGAATCTGCTTCCAATGTCAAGATGTTACTTCTGCTATTTGAAAAAATGTCAAGCCTAAATATTAACTTTCAGAAAAGTGAGGTGATTTCTATTAATGGTGGTCATGACACTGACACATCATTTGTTGAGCTTTTTACTTGCAGTATAAGAGGTTTCCCTATCAATTACTTGGGTGCCCAGGTTAGTCATAAAAAATCAGGGTGGCAGAATGGGAGGTTCTGTGCACCCAAATCCAAAAAAGACTTCATGGAAAGGTAGGATGCTCTCCATGGGTGGAAGAGTCACTCTGAGCTTGATTGACTAGCATTCCTATGTACACCAAGTCTATGTCATGCATCCCACAAATGATATGCCATAAAATTGATGTGATTAGAAGAAGATTCCCGTGGAGTGGTGGAGAGGGCAAAAAGAAATATAATCTAGTAAAGTGGGCTGAGGTAGTTAAGCCAAAGAAAAGTGGAGGCTTGGGGATCCAGGACTTGAGACACCTTAATACTAGCCTGCTTTGTAAGTGGTTTTGGAAGTTGGAAAATGGGGAGGGGATATGGCAGAAAATAACTAAGGCCAAGTATTGTGTGAATGAAATACCGGCCCACACAAAAGCCAAGCCAATGGACTCCCTCTTTGGAAAACTCTCATGAAAATTAAGCACCTTTATCTAAAAAAAGAATGAAAGTAATTAATAATGGGAAGACAACTAGTTTTTGGCTAGATTGGTGGATTGGGGGGAGACCTTTATGTGAAGAGTTCCCTGAGATCTTTCAGATCTGAACTCATAAGACTTGTTCTGTGGAAGATTGGTTCAGGAGATGGTCAGGGAACTGGTTTAGAAGAGATGTGAATGACATGAACATTATTGGGTGGCAATCATTGCAGAGGTTGGTTGCTGATAGCAAACTGTCTAATCCACCTGATGAAAGTAGATGGATGAGTGAGAAAAAATGTTCTTATACTGTGAGCTCCATGTATAAGAACTTCTTCCATGAGAAATTCCCTTGTGAGGTAAATAGAATCCGGAGAGCAAAAAATCCCACTCAAAATTAAAGTGTTCCTCTGGCTGTGTTGTAAGAATGACATTCTCACAAAGCAAAACTTATCGAGAAGATGGTGGTGTGGTGATATGACTTGTGAGTTCTGTGACATGGTAGAAACAGGGAATCATTTGTTCTTTGGGTGTGGCATGGCCAAGATGGTGTGGGGGTGGTTGGCAGGGTGATTAACAAATCTGTTGTTCCCTGTGACCTCTTACAGGCTGTGCTTTGGCTGGATAAAATTTCTATAGGGAACAAAAATCTCAGTATGTTGTGTGTCGCAGCAGTGATTAGATCTGTGTGGTTGCTAAGAAATGATTATTGCTTTGGCAGACACACCGTTAAAAATCCAACTTGCCTAATTTACAAAATGCTTTCACTGACTAAAATTTGGGCAGGTCTTCTCAAAGGTGACGACAAGGAGCTACTTGACTTGGACATTTCAAGGATCTTTCAGGTGGTGAAAGATTACCATGACCTGGTGGCAAAAGCTGGAAAGAAGCGGGGCACAGAAGATGAAGACAAGGATGATTAGCTGCCTCTGGTTCGATGTGTCTGCAACTAGATGTGCCAGGGGTCTTTTGCCTTGTGTTTTTGCTGCCACCTGCGTGTGGCCTTCTGTTGTGATCTACTAAAGGCTGTTTGTTGGCCACTGTGATGGTGAAGTCAATTTGGGTGGTCTTGGTGACTTCAGCTGGGCTGTGAGGTCACGGCGTAGCTGAGGTCTGGTCCTGTGTGTGTGGTCGGTTAAGCTTGTGGCACAAAACTCTGTTGTCTCCGTTTTCGTTGGAAATGGCAATGGATGAATCCCCTATTGCAAAAAAAAAAGATATTGATTCTTTCTTCCTCCATGACTGATCGGTAATCAATTACTCAATTAGTCATGCTAATTATAGGAAGGAAAGGGAAGCAAAATAATGATCTCTCCTCAACACTTACATAGTTACTGGTCTGAAATCCTCGAGCCAGACATGATATGTGGTTCCAGGCTTCTAGATAGCTATCGAGTAAAAGAAGCCAAGCGGACAGACATGTTCAGACGGACACCAATGTTTATTTCTAATGGACAGCAATGGACTTCCGTCCAATGCCTTACGGCCAGCGTGGACGTGTCCATGATGCCCAACGGTCTGTCCGTTTGCACACTTGGTCATCATTTGATGGTTGGGCGTTGCTGTATCTTAGACTCTTCAACAGGCTCCTTTAAACCACTCTACCTTAAAATAGAGGATGACTACTCCTTCTATGTGTTTCAACAACATTCTCTATTCCACCACTTAAAATAGAGAGCCTTCCTCCCTTTCTTTATATGTAGGAGTTCTTTCTCCTCTCTCTAAACCATTCTCTATATAGAAAATATTGTTGGGGATAGAAAAAATATAGGGAGAATTTTTTTTTAAGGGAACTGGTATATGAGGTCATAGGGGATCAAATTTAAGGGAGCCTGTTGAAGATAGCCTTAGGGTCACCCGCTCTCTTTCCTGTCCCTGTAGCAAATTTGATCCTTTGATTCTCATTAATGCTGCCAGTCTGGGTGTTCATGGTCATGGACATCATCATGTATCATCTATACTAGTACTGGTTACTAAATTAAGCACTGGAAGGCAACCAGGACTCGAAGCTCCGGTGTACGGATGCTCGGGGAAGCTCACACGGTCACACACCTCCGAGCAGCGGAGAAGGCAAAGCATCTGTTCAGAATTGGCCAGTTGGTTGCGGTCTCGGCCAATAGCCCAATAAAAATCGGCCCACGTATCCATATTTTCACTAGACGAGCTCGCTTTCTACCTCCTAGATTTTTTGCGTTACTGCTAATATTTCCATATATCTAGAGTAAATTGCACCTCATGTGGTGCTGGGCTTTCCAACAATCTTGTGTAGTTCACTATGTCATTTACATCTGTTTAGTTGATTGATCCTTCTTGGAGAAACTCTGTTGGTGGTTGTGTAAGGCTCATATATACTAGTATTAAACTGCTACTTGTAACCATCCTTTAGTTACCATATATTAGTATTAAACTGCTGTTATGTTCTCAACTTATGTCACTTCCTCTTTTTGTGCGCTGTGCTCTGTGTTAAATTTCGGTCGCCATTCGGTTATGTTTTTTGGCCGTCGATTAGTGATTTGTATGTATGTTGTGTCATATTTTTTGTTTGTATAGTGCTTCTAGTGGCTGTCTATACCAGACTTTATATTTTAGGATATATATGAAGTGCATGAGATAGCACAACATTGCATAGGTGGTACACAAAAAGGATTAATCGTGTGCAGTTAATCTCCTAGATGATGTCTATGGTGCTTGAGATATGCAATCGTCGTTGTGTGCAGCAGCTAGGTTGAAGGAAATAAATGTCTGATTTCTAGGGTTCCGTGTGTTTTTGTCGTTTTGTTTGTTTCCGTGTGCCGGTGTGCAGGAGTTTCGTGGCTAGTTTCGTGGGCCTGGTTGGAAAAAAATCGTCTGCGCTTGGCATGCACGCGCAAGCGACCTGTCGAGTGCAACAAATATCCAAACGCAATCACAGTCGGTCGCATATTTCAAGTAGCTCGCACCAACTTTCTATAAATTTAGTCATGCTCTATCAACTAGACAACTCCACATTTAAAGAATCTGACTAACCAGCGTTCTCTTTCATTTTCAGATCTACTGTGAGCAATGGATATTGCCTCAAAAATGTAGTGTGTGCTTCCTGTACTTCATTTTCAGATCTGATAGACACTAACCATATGTTTTTCAACATAACTAGGCTGTTAGAGACACTATAACACAATGAATATATGTGCCCTTGACCATGTTTTTCACCAGCTCATAAAATTCATGCATCTAAACAGATTCGGAAGACCAGCTCACAAAATTTATGCATCTAAACAGATTCGGAAGACCTATGTTTGGTCATGCTTCATCCAGATTGAACAGTAACCTCGCCTCCCCCCTCATTATTAGGTTTTATCAACCTAAATTCTGACCTTAGCACTTTTCATGTTCTATAGAAGCAGAGAAGCTGATAAAAAAAGCTATACGCAATGAAAGCGCGGGGTTCGATGACAGGCAAAGAGTGATGTGTATGTAATGTTACTTAGCTATAGTACATTTACTTGTTTTTTATTCTAATAATAACTGTTGCATGCAGTTGAGGCTAGAATTGGCAAACAAAGGTGGCAGCACAGGTTTCAAGACCATCGAACACAATGGTTTGCTGATTCTTCATTTTGCAGCCAACAATGGCTACACTCTTCTCACTGAAGTTCTTATGAATTGCCTTGACGTGGACATAAACACATAAGATGATACTGGTAATTTGCTTGTTTTCATCATTAGCTAATTTGCTTCATCATCACAAATATGTATTCATAGCGAAATCTGAACTTGCAGGGATGAGAGTTCTGCATTATGCAGTAGCATCTGAATTGAAAAAGCCAAACTACGTGAGGTTTGTAGTACAACACCTGGCTGCTAATATAGATCTTAGAAACAACAATAGAATGACTGCTCTCCAGATGTCTGTTATCACTGGTAAGCGAGCTAGTAAATTTTTTAGTCCTGCTTTTAAGTTTGTGTGTATAAATTCCTTGTGTTCTTGTGTGTCCTAATAGTCTTTTGTCAGGTAAAAACTGGGCAATTCATTTGTTATTGGAGCTGGGAGCAAACATCAACTTTGATTCTTTTTATGGAAAGACAATGCATGCAGCGTGTGCTAGAAATGATGTTGAAGCACTCCATTTGCTTATCCAGATAGGAGCTGATGTATTCTTTTTTTGTCTTCTTATAAATCTGAATTATAGGGTCGTCATCTGTGGAATTGCCATCAATTGGCCTATTTAAAACTCCTCTTGACATAGCCTCATTAATAATAGATTGCAAGAGATCAGCTCGAAGAACAAAAGGTGACCGTGGATCTCCTTGCCTAACACTGTTGGCCACAGGAGCTCACAAAGAACTCTCCCAAGAAGAAGGCACAAAGATAAACTCATAACAGAAGTTTATTACATGGCTACTAGTATTACCTCTATTCTCTTCTTTTCACCCCTTAGGTTACAAGCATGACTATCTATTTATAGTCTTCAAGAGCCTTATACAACTCATGGACAACTATGTGACATCTAATAACATCTAGATGACAACTCAACTACAACTTTTCCTGTTAGCTCATATACAACTCATGACAACTAATATCTAGCTACTAGCATTTTCTAAGAACTTCTACAGCGTACATACACTAAGTAGACAAGTTCAACTTTGCTTTTTTTAGTCAACATGAGTGCATGCACCTAACTATTACCTAATTAATATCCTTTACATGGTAAATGTCACACAGAACACATCAAGAGCCAGGTTGGTTTCTAGGAAGTCTTTCCCAAAGAAAGAAAATAGAAGCAGTAGCAGCATGATGTTGTGCAGCAAAAAGGTGATGTTCTGTGTGGTAAATTGGTATCAGAGCCAGATTGGTTTCTAGGAAGTCTTTCCCAAAGAAAGAAAACAGAAGCAGTAGCAGCATGATGCTGTGCAGCAAAAAGGTGCGAGGGGCATCTAGGATGCTGCCACGCCAGGTGCATCGATGATTGCCGTCAACCAGTTTCGCGCAGGCCAAGACGGCTCCAAGATGATGGTGGTCGTGCTGCAGATAGTGAGGAAGGTTGGTGGCTTGATGCTGCCAGCTGAAGGCCTATCAGAGGCGGGCGACGAGTTCGTGAAGTGAAGCTGGACGTTGCGGGGCAAGTGTTCAGGAGGGTACGTAGATCCTGTGTGGGTCAAAATAGTAGGTTCCTTATGTGAGAACCAGACCCTGTGTGGGTTATTGTTGTTTCTCTGTGTGAGAAACGCACTCTGTGTGAGTCATGAGATTGTTCCTCTGTGTGAGTTACAATCATTGGTGTAGGTTCTCTGTGTGAAAATCAGACCCTGTGTGGGCTATAGTTGTTTCTCTGTGTGAGAAACAGACTCTGTGTGAGTCGTGAGATTGTTCCTCTGTGTGAGTTACAATCATTAGTGTGGATGTTCTGTGTGAGTATCATATGGAGAAAAATGTCACTTTGTGTGACAAGTGAAGATCGGACTTGAAGTAGATGAAGGTGTCTTCTACAAAGAAGATTGTTGCTGCGTGTGGCCCAAAAACAATGGTTGATCCATCTGGTGAGAGATGTCAAGATTAAGGGGGAGATTGTTGGATATAATCTTGACATTTACCATGTAAAGGATATTAATTAGGTAATAGTTAGGTGAATGCACTCATGTTGGCTAGAAAAAGCAAAGTTGAACTTGTCTACTTAGTGTATGTACGTTGTAGAAGTTCTTAGAAAATGCTAGTAGCTAGATATTAGTTGTCACTAGTACAATGCCCGTGCTCTGCCACGGACCATAAGGGATCAAAGGAAAACATAGTTCGTAGAAAAATATATAAGCATGAAGAGTGATTTATAGAAAAGACATTATACATGAACTCGTTTTAGATCGAGTGTATCGCACGTGAGGTAATGTAACAGTTAAATTGATAGCTCTAAAAAAAAGGATTATCCACAAGGCTCTTTTTAATGGTAGAGATGATAATTAGGGACAAAAAGACTTCATGTATCCACGGCATCTTTGGTGATTGCGCAGTATTAGACTATATGTCATTATGCACAAATAATAAAAGTTCCTGACATTTACAAACAAAATAAGTAGGCGTTAACTTTCAACCTTCTAAAGAAACTCTTGTCTTCTGGATCGAGTCCTTGATCAGCATGAATAGTCTACCTAACCCAGTTTGGATCATTGGGGTCATGCCATCTCGATGCACACCACCTATATAGCTAAAGAAAAGTTCAAAAAAAAACTAAAATTTGGAGTAACTCTAATTGCAACATATAAGCTCTACGTCTAAATGAATTATTTGTTTGTCTCAATTTACCATCTAAGTAAGCGCCATCAACAAATGGCTGCTCTCGCCTCTCAGTACAATCCAAAGGTGAATTTTGTATTACACGACCTAAAGAAAATTTTAAAAAAACTGAAACCTGCAATGTCGACACACCAGAGGCCAAAGGGGAATCACAAGAGGTTTGTCCCCATGGCAAGTTGGGATCTCCCAGCAGCTGCACTCCTCCCGCCGATGGATCTGGGCAGTGGTGCGAAATTACATTAAAAAAAACACATGCGTTCAAAACTATGGTTATTCGGTCAAAAATGAAGCTAGGCTAACGCAACAAAATGGTCAAAAAAACTGGTCAATATTCCACGTTTGTTTAGGGGTATAAATGTGAGCTTATACACCATTTCTTCTAGGGGCATTTCGGCCACTTCACTTTGCAAAACATGAAAAGTCAGGAAAAAGGGGTGAAAAATGAGCAAAATGTCATCGGTGAAGAAAATTATGAATTGAGTGTCATCTCGTAACAGGCATTCAAATTTAATTTAGGCATTCCAATTTAATTTCGTTTCCTAGGCGAACGAATTAAGTGGCATACATCCACTCGACGGCACGGCCTTCTCACCAATTTTGCATGGCACATCAAATTTTTATTCAAAAGTTTCATTTGTTCACAAAACAATTTTTTTAAAAAATCCCTGAGAGCGATACCATTGCCAGCCCCTGGTCGAACTAAACGCCCGGCCGAATCCAACCCCAAATGATGTTGAAGGCAATACTCTGTAATTTATATTTTATAGCTAATGATGTGTTTTTTTTACTACAACATCTAGGTCTTTTGGCGATAGTCAAATTAGTATTCATTACGGAAATAGGAAAGGACCATGCAAACAGCCTCATCAATTCAGCATAAACAACTCAAATCATGGCTGACATGATGAAGGCATGCTTTGTATAATCTAAAATCACAACCGCACATCTGTAGCAATTAACAAACACCTTAAAATAATACAAGTGGTACAGTATGGTAGTACATAGCAATTTATCAGGCCCAAACATAAAATGTGAACAGTACATAAAATGGCAAATAACATAACCATATATAAACAGTAAAACATAACTGAAAATGAACTGAGTACACTGTTTATTTAATTTTGGCCTGAAAATTGAAAAGCAAAAATGGCGCCATCCAAATATACACGTGCGCATAATTAAACATTAGTACTAATGTTAACACTAAGACATATTAGAAATGAATTATAAGCACGGCTAATTGAACTGATGTGGTCCAAACTTTCAGCAGCATGGCGGCGCAGCTCTGCTGGCCCGATTGAAAACGAGCACGAGCATTGCCGAGAGCGGTCCAGAGAAGGAACGACTCGGAGCCGTCCGATTTGATGGAAGGCTAAGATTTGCACTGCTGATGCTTAAGCCCGGCTCAGGGAAAGGAAAAAACCCTAGTCAAAATCCATTGCCCCCGATCCGAAAATCACGCGTGAGCTAACAGGGACAACGGCAGCCTCGGCAATGCCGACCCGAAGCGGCGGCGCGGCGGAGCCACTCGCCGGCGGCAGCGCGCGGTGCTCCGGCGCTGCGCATGCCCCCGCCGAGCCGCTCCGCGGCGCTGCGTGCAAGACGCGGCGGCGCGTGGAGAAGACGCGGAGGGAGGAAGACGAAGGCGGAGCCGCGCACTACGGCGACCGGAAGCTCGTCGGTGATACCCAGAAGAACACCGGCGACGGCTACTAACTTAGGTATGCCCAAAATATGTGAAATTTTGTTCGGGATTTGCCTGATTTGACTTCTAGGGTTCCAACACAATTTGGGGCTTTTCTAATCTAATATTTTTCCCGTGAAATTGGTCAGGGTAGAGGCGGTCCTCCCGGGGGCAGAAGAAGAGCCGGGGCGGGGAGGATGGGAGGAGGAGCCAGGGCAGCTGCGGCAGGGGAGGTGCGAGTGGATTGGGCACAGATGGCGGTGGAACCGTGGGAGGGTGGCAATGGAAACCGTTGGATGGATTTGAATGATCAGGATTAGTTTAACGAGCCATCACTCACCACCACAAGGTGCTTTTTAGGAGTAGAGATGAGTTGTCAAGTATGAGTTGTATATGAGCTAATAGGAAAAGTTGTAGTTGAATTGTCATCTAGATGTTATCAGATGTCACATAGTTATCCATGAGTTGTATAAGGCTTTTGAAGCCTATATAAATAGATAGTCATGCTTGTAACCTAAGGGGTGAAAAGAAGAGAATAGAGGTAATACTAGGAAAGCTAGTGTGCTTTCATCGTAGCGTTCGAATCAAGAGATGTCTAACAATGATCAAGCAGATTGATCTTGTTAAATCTCATTTGAAATGTAGCCAGTAACTAAGTTTCGCATTTTTTTTGAATTTGTTTACTATTTTTAAAAATCAGCCTTCCAATTAGTTGTGGTGCGTCCAAAAAAGCTGATTTTTGAAAATAGAAAACAAATAGTAATAAATTTAAAAAAATACGAAACTTGGTCACAGACTACATTTCAGTGAGACGAACAAGATCAACGGTTCGGATCAGTTGTTAGACATATCGGATTTCGAAAACGCGTTGGGAGCACAGAGAGATCCGTGCTCCCGAGTGCACATTAGCTTTCCTCGAGGTAATACTAGTAGCCATGTAATAAGCTTCTGTTATGAGTTTATATTTGTGCCATCTTCTTGGGAGAGTTCTTTGTAAGCTCCTATGGCCAACAAACACCACAAGCACATTTAAAAGACTTGCCAATAGTGCTTTTCAAAATCACTGAAGAAGTTTGCTAAAAAAAATCATTGAAGAAGAGGCAAAATCAACAATACTATCAATCCAATTAATCCATTTAGATGGGAAACCCTTGGCCTGCATAACTTCCCTTATATCTAAGTGCTCAATGGTATCAAAAGCTTTTTGCAAAATCCAATTTAAGCAACACAATAGGCCGCCCACTAGATTTGCATTGAAAGAGATAGTTGAAAGACCAAGCCAAACAGTCCTGAATTGACCTCTCTCGAATAAAACCTAACTGATTATCATGTATCAGAGATGAAATGACTTGTTGCAGCATATTTGCCAAAATTTCAGCGATTATTTTTGCAGCACAATTGATGAGAGAAATGGGAGGATAGTCATCAACTCACTCAGGATTTGAACCTTTCAAACCAGGGTAATAAAAGAGCTATTGATACTATGCAACTAAATCCTGTGATGATTAAAACATAAAACAAGAAGATAAGACAGGTTCACCATAACAGCGTTTTAAACATAACACCGGAAGCTAAGTTCACCATAACAGCGTTTAAACACTGTACATAGTTAACTGAACATAAAAATAAGTAGTTCTTCTGATGCTAGCATCCAGGAGGAGCAGCACAGGACAAAAACACTGGACACAACAAATGGTTTTTCAAATCTGGCTTCTGGCTTCCAAAACCTCTTCGATGATCTCCCTGCCTCGACCTCCTAGAAGATGGATGTAGGCAATGGTTTCCGAAAGGCGCGGGCAGGCCCACGCCTGAGCCCAGGCTCAGTCAGAGGGATCACCTGGGCAGGGGGCTCGAAGGGAGGGGACTCTGCAGGGGTAGGACTGCTCGATGGGGAGTTGGGGAGGCCTTGACTCTCACGCTGGAGTCTGCGCATGCCGCTGCCACGCACCTCGTCATCAAAACTCCAGATGGCAGAGCTTTCCGCGCCTGGTGATTGGGTCCCCGCCTGAGTTGCTGGTGCCATGTGGCAGAATCAACAGCAGGCGCTGGTGCCGCTGGATCAGCAGCAGGACGGCGGCGGCCGTGGGGCTGCTGTCGTGCAGCATGGTTAGCAGCAGGCGCTGGCACCGCTGGATCGACAGCAGGCGCTGGTGCCTGAGAAGCAGCAGGACGACGGCGGCTGTGGGGCTGCTGTCGTGCAGCATGGTTAGCAGCAAGCACTGGTGCCGCTGGATCAGCAGCAGGCGCCGGTGCCTGAGCAGCGGCACGATGACGGTGGTTGCGGGGCTGCTGCCGTTTAGCACGGCCAGCAGCTTGTGCTCGTGCCTAAGCAACGTCACCGCGGCGGCGCCTGCGCGGCTGCTGCAGTACAGCGTGAACGCGTCGGACGCGGATGCCGCGCGCACGACAAAAGGAGGCAACCAGGCTCGACTCATCACAAAGGATCTTCTGAAGAGCACGGGGATGGTCAGATAGGAAGCGGACCTTATCAAAGCTTCGTAGCGTCGGCAAACGACTGTACTCAAGTAACTGATAGCCATGATCATAGTAGGGTACAAGATCTGCAGGCAAGCCCTCCCGTTCCAGATGCATGCGACGGCCCCCTTCACCCCCCACCTCTTGAGAGCAATGTTCTGGTCGAGGTTTAGAAAGCCCATTCTATATTCTTTGTGGCACTCCACCGCCACGTAAGAATACTAGAGCCACTCACCAAATATAGGACGGGTGTCTGCAATTCAGGCCATGCCCTCATAGCTCTTAAGAACAAGAACAAAGAAAAAACGACACTGAAAAGTTTGAAACTCATCCCATGGAAGAAACTTAAAGAGGGTGCTGAACTTAATGCATTTAAACACCACACATACTGCACGCACGCACCCATCCTAAACAACTTAAATGTGAATCTAAACTCTCCAGTGACTAGTCTAAAACTGTAATTGCTAAACCCAAATGGCTGTGTCACTGAACAGACCGAGTTCGATGAAATGTTCCGGATTTAGATATACGGCAAGAGCTTCTTTAATGTTCAAAAATCGATTCCCTCGTCCCTGTATAGAGATCCAAAGAGCTTGAAGAGCAGAAAAACCATGATATGCTGCCCCCTAAACACGAACAATAAGGCGAACAGTTAGAATAAGATTTGGCCAGAAAATCGCATAAAATAGTTTAAAATCTCGAAATATAGTTTAAACTCTCAAGATTTTTAGAGCTAAAAACACAAAGCAGATAAAATTTCAGCTACTTAAGGTAGAAAATCAGGCAACGCAGATAAAATCTAGACACTTACGAATAGATCTCCCTCCATTTCGGCGGAGCGGAGGAGGGTGCGCTCGGCGGCGAAGGGATCGCTCGCAGCAGATGGTGCGTGACGAGGGGAGCACTCGTAGCAGATGGTTTTGCGTTATAGGGTTTGTGCGTCTCGGGATTTTATGGCTAAATGGGATTCGACGGCCCAATGGCCCATTTTGCTCTGGGATGGGGCGGCTCATTTTATATTTAGTCAGGTTTACCCTTAGTATCAAAATCAACATGAGAAGGCAGCCGGAGGCATGCAGAGTACAACAAAGATTCAAATCACAGTCAAGCCAAGTGAATGCACATCGTTTTGTTCACAGTAACCAGAAATCCTAGGGGAATTCTCTTCGTTCTTAGGATACCCAGATATAGCGATGCTTCCTTCAATGAGACCTCCGGCTAAAACATCCACGGCATGAAAGCGTGCCACTTTTCCGTGCAGCTACGAGAATCACTATCGGCAACGGTTTTAAAACTAATTTCTGACAAAATTGTTGGCTTCAAGGCACCTTGCTCCAAGCCTTTACCACATTGCAGAGCTAGAAACCGAACCGTTGTGGCTCTACTTTAGGACAACAAGTGTGTGTGTAATATTATTTATTCTATTGTTTTGTATCTAGAAAAATTGTAAGGTAGAACAACAGAACAAATCCTGGATTCTCCATTTAATTCGGAGAAAAAGAAAAAGAGAAATTCTTGTTCATGGAACATCGATATAGACAAAAGCCTACTATCGGATTTGAACCGACGACCCTTGCATTACAAATGCGATGCTCTAAACTCTGAGCTAAGTGGGCTTACATAACATAAATAGTGTTTAGACGTCCTAGCAAAGAAAGGTTGGCCTCATTGGCCCAACGACGTCCTTTGCCCCATAGGTCTCGAGATGATCAACCACTTTTGTGTCCATTGCCCCTTCTCGTTGGCAGTCTGGAAAGAGTCCTTGTGTTTGTTTCACCAACCTTTTGCGGTCTATCCAAATATCTTGACCCTTCAGGACTGGTGGATTCAAGTCATTGCAGGTTTACCAAAACACACTAAAAGAGTCATCAACGGTCGCATAATCTATATGATCTGGAATATTTGGAAAGAGCGGAATATCATCTTTTCCAGCAGCAGAGCCTCTCGGTTTCGCAGGTGGTGGAGAAGATTGCCTCCGACATCGTCCTTTGGGGGCGCGCTCCTTCTCTAGCCTCTAACGATTAGTCTCTCATTGTAGATTTCTCCCCTCCCCTGCTCTGTTCTCCTTTGTACAGTGTACCGTTCCCCTTTTCTAATGAAATAGCAGTGTTTCTGCTCGTTCTTTCCAAAAGAAAACATCCATGACGGTGGTTTTGCCAGCGCCACTGACTCCAACAAGTGTTGTTAGTGTCCCTGGCCTAAATGCTCCAGTGACATAGCAACTGCAGGCTCTCTTCTGCTATACCCTGCCTTTTCAATTCCTGACTAACAAAGGTGTATTATGAATGGATAAATTCTCTCTCTTTGCTAACCAATTTCAATCATACACATGAGCCATCTCTGATGTACCTGTTCTACATCAACGTAGTAATTGAACAAAATTTGAACGAGCCCCCGCGTCGTCCTGAGCGGGGCGACTGGGGCGACGCCCCAAATCCTCCTCCAACACACTCGCCGAAACTCCAGCTCGCCAGCGGCGGCGGTGGCGCCGCCTCCACCTGCCATCCCTTGCCTCCTCCTCCCACCCTTCCCCTCCCCCCTTCCTCCCCTTTCCTCCTCCTGTCTCCTAGCTTGCGGCTGCTCTGGTCGGGGCTGGCGGCGCGGAGGCTGGTCTCCGGCTAAGCCCAGGCCAGATACGGCGGCTGTGGGGAGGTGCGACGGCGCGCGAGCTGCAGCGTCAGGCGGCAACCCCGCTCCTTCGACTCGGTAGCGACGTCTCGGCCGGTGCGGCGTCTTCCTCCCTCGAGCGATGGCCAGCGTTCAGGGGCCGGCGAGGTCTCCGCCGCTCCGCTCTCCTCCACGTGGTGGCCGGTGAGGTCCCGCCGTGTGCCTCCCAGTGGCGGGGCTTGGCCGGGTGGCGCGCGGCGCGCTATGGCTCGCTTCTTGCGACAGTGCGGCCGGGACAATGGCGCGACCTTGGCCGCGCGCTTGCACCTAAACCGGCTTTGAAGCGGCGGCGGCGTGGATCGGGCTCAGACGAGGCGGCAATGCTGTTGGTACGACCGAAGCCGGCAAGGGCGGCGCCGCCATGGTGGCGGTTGCCAGATCCGGCGCGTCGTGACCGGATCCGTGGGTGGCGTGGCCTAAACCCGGCCGGCGGCGGCGGCGTGGCTGGGCTGCCGGCGGTGGTGGCGTGGCCTAGCAAGGGCGATGGCGTGGCCTAGCACTGGCGGTGGTGCACTGCGGTAACCGAAGCCGCAACTGCCGCGGCCGCGCCATAACCGGCGTCTTGTGGCGAGCCATAACCCGGCGATGTGGCGGCGCGGCCAGCGTCGAGGCCGGATCGCAAGGCGCTACTGGCCGGCGCGATGGCGGCACGGCTTCGGCAGCCAGCGCCGGCGTGGTGTCCCATCACGGCTCCTCGGCGTCCTTTCCCCTTGGGGCGACGGCGGCGCTGCGCCGACAGTTGCGGCTCGTGGCCGGCGTGCCTCGGGTTCCTCGCTCCAGATCTGAGCTCGACCACTGGCCTTCTTCCTTTGGTCCTCGGCGCCGCGGCGACTAGTCCCTCCCCCTCCAGCGTCGCGACGGCGCCTGGTGACACCCACACCCCACCTCCACCCCCGAATTTCCCCCTCAGACCCACACGTGCAGCGCCTGGGTCCGGTGGCGTGCGGCCCCATTCTGAGGGGCTTTCCTTATTTGTTCACACCTTCACGCGCAGTGGTGGAGCTCGACGTCGGCTTTCCCTCTTCTTTCTCCCTTCTTCCTTCTTTCCCTCCTCCTGGGCCTGTCTTGGCGGAGGCCGTCCGGGGGGTCCGCTCTATGTGATGCCGGATTCACGGGCGGGAGGCTCGGATCTGGCGGTGTGTGGGCCGAAGCTGTCGGAGTGGGTGTACTCCAGGGTCGTGGTACCGGTGGCGTCGTAGCTCGGCGGAGCTCGGCACCGGCTTCTTATCCTTCTTCCCCTTCCCCTTAGCCCGCCTCGGTGGAGGCCGCTTAAGGGGCTCGCTTCGGTAGCTGGCCGGAGCTAGCGGAGTAGGTGGGCTCCAGGGGCGTGTGCTTGACGTCTTCTCAGCTCCTCCCGTGGTGGCTTGGTGGGCCGTCGCCCGTCCTCAGCGGCACGTCGACCCTTGTTTTCTAGCCTGGTCCCGTCCTCGTCCACCTTGCCCTCCCCTCCCTGCAAGGTGCTCGGTGGTGTGGGTTGGCTTCTTCTGGGTTAGTGGCAGGGTTCGGCTTGTGTCGCCTGGGTGGCGCGGTGGCCGGTCTCCTTCGCTCCCTGTGCGCTGGCCACCAGGCGTGGTGGCCCCTCTCCGGCGACTTTGGTTGACGAGCTTTTCTCTGGCAACGTTCCCGTTCTCTGCCTCTTGGCTCGGTCCCATCCTCGTTGTCTTGACCCTCCCTTTCTCCGAGGTGTCTACTGGCGTCGGCGGCGTCCTCTGCGTCGGGTGGCAGCGTTCGTTCGCGTTTTCGGCTCTGCGTCTTCGGCCAGCGACTCAGTTCTTCTTGTGGTTTAGACCTTCGGTGGCCTTTCCCTTCGATGCTAGTAGGGCTGGTCTTGGGCGAAAGCCTTGCCCTTTTGGGGCTGGTGCTGATGTCACCTTTGATGTTGTCCCCTCGTTGGAGGCATCACCTATTAGACCTTACCCTACTCTGGGTGAAAACCCTAGCGGCTTTGCGACGGCGACGGGTTCTCCCCATCGCTACCTCGTTGGAGGCGTCGTGGTTGCCGTTTTGCACTTTGGGTTTTCGCTGGGTCTGCTGCTCTAGGAGTCGTTTGCTGTTGTGTGAGTGTTGTTGGTGTTCCCCCTTCTCCCTCAGCTGTATCTCTCTCTTTGTTCGGCCTTGACTTAGGTGGCATCGGTGGGGCTGCGTTCCTTTCTCTCTCCCCTGTAGGTGTTGTGTCCGGCGATGGCCGGAGGTGTGTCTGGCTTTGGCCAGGGTTGCAGCGGAGTGCTGCGGTTGTACCCCGTGCTTGCACGGCCTTTTTATTTTATTTTCTCCTACTGATCAATGAAATAGGTTGGCAGTTCTCCCGCCCCTCTTTAAAAAAACGTAGTAGTTGATATTTTTAAAGCACATGGAAAGCGGTTGAAAAGGTAATACCAGTCAACAAAAATGATTAGGAGCCACACTGTAAAAGAGGGGAAATCTAGTGATCCAGGTACTGGGACCAAATACTTCATTTCTCTACTGTTGTTACCGTTTACTGAAGTTGAATACAGGTAAGATCGGAGCTCCAGGGCTCCTCTATCATTCTCTCTTAGAATCCTTGTGGCGAATTTCATCTTTGGAGACAACAGATTGTATATTCCAAATTGCTGCGTATGAGAAGCATTTTGTGAGAAGTGGTATACTATTTTAATGTTCAAGCTGACAAGGTCTTGAAAGGTAGCACAAACTTATGGTTGAGAAGTGTCCAGAACAATGTAAACTAGATATTCAAAACATGGCATAACCAAATAATGCTCCAACACCGATCCAAAATCAATATTTTTCCTTGAATAATCCATATCCAGTGAGTATTGCTTCGCCTAATGTGGTGTTCTGGTATGCAAATTGCTGCCATTGTTTAAAGCAAAATGCAACCGAGTATTACTAATAAAAAACAGCACTAAGTAAGGTTAGTAGAATTTTTTTGTTAACAAAAATGTCTTTCTATATGTTCATAAGAATACTTATCTCTCTCTTAAGTAATTTTGGTATTCAGCATTATTGCACCCACAAATATCCATGCGTTTGAGTCTATTACGTACAACCAAACTAAGAAAACATCCTTAGAAGGGGATTGAAATCCAGTGTTGCCTTGCTCCAAGAATGCCCATGGAATTCATTCACAGAAATAGCATTTTGTGCATCCATCATAGGGGATACCCAATAACCCAAAATCGACCAAATAGATATGCTTTCTGTCAGATATTCAGGAATTGTTTGTAACATGTTAGATATATGATCTTGAAATATATTCTCAAGAAGTTTAACCTTTTCTTATAATGAATCCCCGAAAGGATCATAAGACCAGCAAAGCAAATGATCCAAAGGTGTTAGCAACTACTCCCTCGGTTCTTTTTTATTTGTCGCAGTTGACGTTTTGACAATGTCCTTTAATCATTCATCTTATTAAAAATTAATGCAAATATGCAAAAATATAAATCATGCTTAAAGACTTTTATTGATAAAACAAAGTATAACGAAATACATGATACTTAAATAGTTTTTTTTTAATAAAACAAATGGTTAAAAAACGTGTTTAAAAGTCAATGGCGACAAATAAAAAAAGGATGGAGTATCACATTTCGGCCCAAAGATGCCATGACTTGGAAAAGAGCCAAAGATGTTTGGTGCAGAAAGAAGAGCAACAAAAATTGTGCCAGGAATCTGCGGGCAACAAATTAAGATCAATTTTCATGTGAAAAGATCTCTTTTCCGAAAACAGAAAGAAAAACCAGAATTATATAAGTTACCTTGTAAATTGCAGATCATAATTGTAGGATCATAACAAGATTATGGATAGTTACGGTGTTTTTGATGTAAAAGCCGGTAGAGCCAATACCAGCAAACACAGGCACAACGGTTATTTCCAGGATGGCACACAGACATAATAACTTAAATATTACAAAAAGACTTGCATCCTTATGAGTCTCATAATGACTTAACAAAACATTTCACCTAAGCCACAAAACAGTCATTGGTGACATTTCACCTATGCGCAAAACAAAAATAGAACACATAAACAGTCATTGGCGATTTAATGATACATTTCACCTAAGCCACAAACATGAATATAAATAAATGGATACAATAGCATTGTGGAGACGGCAGCAGATTACACCAAGGAAAGCGACGTGCATGCTAAATATTTAAGGCTTCGTAGTGAATGTTCCCTCCGCTCTGGTGAAGCATAGGAATCCACACCGTCCTTCAGCCCTAGTGAAAGAATAATAATTTAGAAAACAGCGGAGAGGAGAGGCAACAAGGCTACGACAATATATGTATATATGTATGAAGGAAGAAAGGTAAAAACAAGGTTCTAGACAGAAAGGATCCACAATTTTGTCGATTTAAAATAGAAACGCATAAAAGCTAGTGAGCACAATTGTAAAGAATGCTTGCCATGTAAATGCCAAATGTGAGTAGATTTCAACTAAATTGTGAACAATATTCTTACGTACGTGTCACTGCATGATAACAATAGCTCTAGATTCTAAAACATGGCTAACAAGACGGCAAAGCACAACAAACAAAAAACATGAGAGGAACATGATATGTTGTACTGCATAATCCTAAACAAAGGATCAACCAAAGGAAGTACTAGTCGTAATTAAGGCATTCAAAAAGAAATAAGGGGCCGTAGGACTCACCCCGAGACGCAGCCTTCTCTTTGCCAGCCATTTGGTGGGGATGCAATCTGTCTGGCAGTATATCTTTCCTTTATTCCTACAGATCCATAAACAAAATCAGTTATCAAGGAATATAGGTTACTGCCGCAGAGGAGGTGGGCACATTGACCATTCAAGGAAAACAGAGTTATTAGGATGCTCACCAATAATTAGGCATACAACAAGTGTAGATATGGTGGCAATTCTCCCGTAGGGGGACGGTATGGGGCCATGTACAATATGGCCGTCAGTAGCTGTCAACTAGGTGCTGTTTTTGAGATCGTACTGTCCAAAACTGCTGCAGTCGGGACTCAAGTCAACGATGGAGTCACCCAGGATGGTTGGATGTACCTTAGAGCAGACACAGAGGCTTCAATCCGGTGAAATTAAGGGTAGGACTTCACCACCGTCTCCGCCTCGAACTCGGAAGCGGCGGCGGAAGGACGAAACCCGCCGCCCCTCGCCCCTTCCCACGACCTTTCCGCCGGCGAGACGCCCCTCGCGGCCTCGCCCCCTCCCACAGAGACCTTTCCGCCGGCGAGGTCATGTGTGCGCCGGAAAAAAGGAGTCTTTTTTTTTTTCGGTGATGAAGAAGTAAATGTGCACAACACAAGTGTGCTGGCCAAACGGGCCAGTGAGCCATACCCTCTGTCCAGACTGGACGAATATGCTGGTAAACGAATGGCCTAGGAAGGCCGTTTTGGCCCATCTCCGAAACCCTATCTCGCCCTGTAAAATGAATGTTATAAGATCTAGGCATCCAAATGCAAGCCGCCAAACCTTAATTTTCTCTCTTGGCTATGAGCTATTGGTGTCATCGTTCTACTAGCATCTAGCCCTTCGTGCTCACTAGTATTTCAGCCATGACGCTATTGAGTGGAAGTTTGTCTGTCCTCATATATTATACCCATTTTTTCTTGTATGAGTTTTCGTGGAAGATTTCTCATAATAAGATTTTTAAGAAGGCAATATCACATGTTAGCAAGCATATGCAGTGCATATGCTGAGGTTTTCGGTTTGGTACACAAGTTAGGGTGGGTCCCATTGCCCACCACGTGCATGACCATAGAAGGGCCGGACGACGGCGGTTTCACAACACTAAACTTGGTGAATACTCCCTTCGTTTCGCTATGTTTATACATAGCACAACATGCACACTGACAAAAAAAAATAGTAGCTTAAAAAAAACTATGTGCAAAGACCACCATACCCCTATTTAATGACATGTTCCAATTACTTTTCTTCCTCAGCATTTAATTGAGGGGGGCAAAGAGTGGAAACATCACAATAACTTAGGGCTGAACAAAAAGCTCGGGCTCGACGAGCCACTCGAAATCGGATCAAGCTCGAGCTTTATTCGAGCCGATCTCGAATAGATATTCAGTTAGCTGCTCGGTTTCAGCTCAAATAGATATTCAGTAAGTGACAATTTCAACTTTTAAACGACCTAGCTAATAGTACTATGGGTTCATTGGTCATTGTTTAGCATTATACTTTTATGCATTTATGACTATAATTAAGGAATATTATTCGATGTTGACCGTATCATGTTATTGGCTTAGTATTTATTTTTGAGATGGTTGCATTGTCAATGTAAAATCATAAAAAATAATATATTTAATATTTTTGAGCCAAACCGAGCCGATCTCAAGCTTAACCGAGCCAAACTGATCTTGAGTTCGATTCCTACACCGACCTCAATATACATTCGAGCCGAGCTCAAGCCAAACCGAGCTCGAGCCTGGGCATGCTCAACTCGCTCAAGATCGACTCGAATCCACCCCTATAATAACTACACTCTTGGTATTCGCAATGGACAAATATTATGAAACGTATTTTTCCGAGGTCATGGACAAATACAGTGAAACACAGGGAGTAGTTCTGTGCGGTGAAGAGTATCTCGGCTCTAGCCTTGGTGAGTCGAAAAAGGATGGGAAATTAATATAGCACTGTCATCTAAGTGTGAAGAACAGCTCAGCTTAGTGATCAAAGAGGGAAACGAAGAAAAATGGGGGCGCGGAAGTGGGATCAGAACATGTGACCTTTGTAGCATGAGGATCGCCATTTCCCCCTGAGCTACGCATATTTACGCGATGCTTTGAAAATGTGTTTCGCTACTAATCACTTACTAGCTATCACAGCCATATGACGCTAACAGCTTCTAAAAAATGAACGAGCCATTAATTCTTAGGGGAGAAGGTTCTCTTGAGGCCAGGAATTTAATACCCTTACACAATCATTTATCACAAGCGCTAGCTCCATTATCACATAGGGCGACACAAAGTGCTATGCAGAGCGCGGTCCTTAGGTGCACGGGAGGAGACCCGCGTTGGCATGGCTCCTCCTGCCGGTGGCAGTGGACACTCCAAGGCGCATGGGTGGAGGAGGATGGAACTTGGTAGGCTTCAAGACATAGGGGGAATGGAAAGCACAACACAACTCTCGGTGGCGGTGGTGGGGCAACGGATCCAAGGTGCGAGAAGGATCGTAGTAATTAGTAAAGGTAGAGAAAGATTGAAGGAGAGGAGGATGGCGTCGGCACAAGCACAACCTTTTCGTGTGGCGGCTCCTCCTTACCTAGCTAGGGTTCAAGGGGTGGAGAAGAAACAGGGAGATATAGGAGGGATGTGAGGAATGTTTATGGATTTTGACAATGGGATTTTGTCCGAGAAAGAATAAAGATTATTTGTGGGTTTTGAAATGACAAACAAATTCTCACGTGTCTAAACATCCCTCTGTTTTTTCTATTGCGGAACCAAACAAGGCTTCATGTGCTACTACATGAATACATGTCCGACTTAGACCTAGTCATTCGTCAGGTTTAAGTAGGTTCGGACCGGATTTTCTAAAATAGGACAAAAAAAAGTCAGCCCAAGCCCAACT
Source organism: Raddia guianensis (assembly GCA_036346415.1). Taxonomy (NCBI): domain Eukaryota; kingdom Viridiplantae; phylum Streptophyta; class Magnoliopsida; order Poales; family Poaceae; genus Raddia; species Raddia guianensis. Next base: position 37,634,921 of record CM070534.1, read on the forward strand.
CGATCCGGTACACTGGGTCACAAATCCATAACTGAACCCGACCCGAAAGCTCAGCCCAGTCATGGCTAATATCGTAATTTTCTTGGGCCCGAGCCCAGCGGTTGAGCTTCAAATCAAGGCCTGAGCCCAACGCGATGCACTGGTCAGATCGGGTATGTCGGGCTAGTTTGCTCATGAGCATGTCTAGTCCGACTAGACACTCATTCAGTTTGTTAGGAAAAATATAATTGATGCTTAATAAATTAAGCTCTAATCCCCCTATAGATATCTGTTGGTAGCAGCATCATTGTTTTTTTTCCGAAAACCGGCACTATGGTTTTCTTTGGTGATCTTCTTGACGACATCTTAAGTAGGTTTTGTACCCGTGGTCCTCAAACTGTTAGACTATTGGGATTTTTCTCTCTTATGGTGGGAGTTTTGTGCCGAGTTGTTGTGGAAAAGAATTATAAAGTTGGATTGGGGTGTTGTGCCTCTTCTCTAGCAAGGCAACAACATGTCTTTCTCAAAAAAAAAGTCTTTTGTAACATGCATGAAATTCCTAGTAAAATATTAGTAGTGCAAGTATTGTACCACACATGCTACAAATGCTTGGTTTGAACGTGAGGAGTGCATGTCGATCTTAATATTGCTTCTAGTAGGTGTTGGCTCTATGGATGGAGTTGTGTTGTAATAGTTTTTTTATGTTACCCTTTGGTCTTGATCTAATGAAAATTCTATTGTTCAAAAAAAGGTGACTTATTGATCATAAAAATCAAGTGCATTTACATTTGGCAAGGAAGAATGGAAAAATCGACTCTACATGTACATGTAGTGCGCATCTAGAGAATCGTCGGATCAACTCTGAAATTCGTGCATGTAGAACTCCATGTACATGTGGTGATGTGGATAAGTAGCAAATTCATGCAATCCTCCTAAAGCATGAGCTAGCAATGGAAATAGAATATTCCACATAGAACATGAAAATTGGTTGTTTGGATCGAACAATAGAAAGGAGAATAACATGGCTCTTCTCAATGGTGGTGGCAGTGGCTCCTCCTCAAGTGGCTACGGTTCAGAGGAGAAGGGGGGGGGGGATGATGAGACATAGGGGCAATGGGGAAAATTGTCAGGACCCGGTCTAATTGACCGAATCCTAATTGTGCATACAGTACTAGTCCCAGAAAATCATGGCTAGCACACACAATTTAACAATAATGGTACATTGCCTTCGAGTTATACTATTACAACATAGGGGACTAAACGTCCCACAGGAAGTCACAGTTTAATACATCAAGCACGGCACGCAGGCCAAGATCTGACGTTACACACACGGTAACGCAGAGCCTAACATGGCACGATTTATTCTAGCGACTAGACTATTCCACAGCGGCGGCGGCGGGACACAACCCTACTCTTCGTCCTCGAAGTCCTCCTCCTCCTCGAAGTCCGGGTCCTCCTCGGATGGCGAGTCGAAGGGAGCTTCTTCGACTGTTGAAAATTTTGGGAGAGGGGAAGGAGAAATAGGGGTGAGTACAAAGGTACTCAGCAAGTCGAGGATATATGCTGATGGGGTTTAGTACAAATGGATGGCTTGGGCAGTTTTGCGGAAATTGCAGTTATTAGCCTAGTTTTGACAAAGCGATTTAGAAACATTGAATCTCCATATTTTCTTTGGGCTTTTCTCAAACGGTTCTCGCCACTTGGCCTCAGTGCCATAGCAAGAACAAAATCCTTTCTTCTTTTCTTTTCTCAAAACCGGCTAGGTCCATTCCGCGCGACACTTTCCGATAGGCCGTTACCCATTTCGGAATATCACCGGTGGCCCCTAGCTCAAACGAAATCCTTCTCAAACCTTACTCATCTCAAATCATTTATTCAAAACCCTTTTTCTAAATTGGTTTTAAAATGAAGGAGCTACCATATAATCAGTCCCTTCGCGCGCTCATAACCGCGAGCACGGCTATCATGACAGTTTTAACTCTGCAGAGTGGGTACGCTTTACCCTCGAGAGGCTACGCACCCAGACGATGTTTCGCCACAAGACCATCAACCTCGAGGGCCAACGATCGGGCCCGTCCCATACCGGGCTCGAGGTCGTACTGTAATGGCTCAGTTCATAGGATTATAGGATGAGCAGTCCTTAGACTAGGGGAGAATTTATATTTTAGCCCGATTTTCAAACCGGTGCCATACTGCACCAACTGACAAAATATCTCCCTAGTCGGAAAGATTTTGGGATAAGAGGAAAATCATTTCCTATTAAGCATCACCCTTGATGCGCTATCTTTAAATCATCCTTTCCCAAACATTTCTCAACAATATTCTCATTTCACACAAATGATTGAATCATTCCGCATAAATAATTTTAAGCATTTATCCTACCTCAACAAGGTATTTAAATAAGAGCAATTCATATTTTAGCCTTAGGTTTCACCTACCATATTTCTTACCTTTCTAATTGGCATAATAACTAATTCTAGCAAATACGACATTTATCTTTTAAACTAGCATGCATATTTTCAAGTCTAATAAACATTTTCTAAATAACCAAAATGGCTTCACAATATGATCAAAGGGGACTTGCCTTGGTCAGATGATGGTAGGAGCAACCGGCGATATTGGGCGGAATCTAACCACGCGGACAACACATACAACATAATATAAACATCCATCAAACAGGAAACATTTATATATGATTTTTGTTTTAAAAAAATCATGCACGAAATAAATATGCATGGAAATGTGATGCATGTACAACTATTTTATTTTTTATATTTTATTAAATCAAGTGTATGCATCCAAATAATATATTTGTTATTTTCTAAGGTTTTGAAAATCATTCATTATTTGCTAGTTAATGAAAAATGATTAGCTTAATTTTTATTTTTATAGGTATTAATATTAATAGAGAGTTATTAAATTTTTGGATTATATTTATGTGTGCGCTTTGAACTCGGAAAGCGTGTTCGCTCGAATCGTTTCCACTCATCGAGCCACACACAAAGCACTAATCTCAAAGCACTTCTTCTTCTACCTCTAGCTAGCCATATGCATGCACACAAAGACGCATACAGACAACTCCATTGGAGCACACTGGAGCTCGGCTGGCAGGCGGTGGCGACCTCCGTTCGACAAACCGATCGCAAAAATGGATTCCTCTCGACTCAGCGCCTCAAAGGACCCTATAGTCTGCGATCCGCCGTCCGCGCCTGACGTGCGTATTTTTATACATAGCTACAGATGCATGCTCTAAACTAGCTCGCATGGCTTCCATGGGAGCTCTAACTCGACATGGCACACGCAGAAGACTACGGCCTCTCGGGATCATCTTCCCAAGCTCTTGCGCACCTAGAGATGAGCGAAGCTTACCCAGAGACGGCGAAATGGCCTACTGGCGGCGACTTCCTTCTTGACTTGGTGATGCTTGGGTTCCTTCAACACGAGAAGAAGCACGGCACGACAAGGCACTGAGCAAGGAGAGGTAGGAGCACGAGCTCCACTTTATAGTGAGGAGGGCACGGCGAAGTCGGACTTTACTCCGACGGATGGCACAGTGCGGAGGCAACGAAGACAGTGCTATTGCACAATAGCAGTGGCGACAAGACGGCGAGGTCGGGCGCTTGGCGTGGCAGCGAGAGAAGGTCGTGGCGTGGTCTTTGGTGAGCCAACGACGCCGCTGGAGTTGCGAGGAGTAACTTCATAAGCGACAATTTGAGTTCTGAAGCGATAAGCTTGCGGTCTGAGAGGAGAGAAGAGAGCGAGAGAAAAGGTGAGAGAGAGAGAAGTTTTCTAATTTTTCTAATTTTGTTTTTCTCTTTTCTTCTTTCTAAATAATTATTCAAAGGTCAAATATTAAATAGATTTTGACAAATTCACATGAGTTTGAAAGCTTCTAAATGCACCCATGAAAATATTTATACCTTTAAAAATTAATGACCCAACCCATTTTCAAAACGGTTACATGCAATGATGATGCCATGATGTTTTTCAACACTTAAATAGTTTAATATTTTAATTATGCATTTTAATGAAATTATTAACGTGCCAAATTTGGTTTTGAAAATTTGGGATGTTACAAAAATGTTTATGGGTTTGATCAAATGATTTTGCTCAAGAAAGAGAGGAGATTTTCAATGGGATTTGGAATGACAAACAAACTCTGGCATGCCTTAAAATTACTCCAAAAGTTCCTAACAGCACACAACCCCAAATTGGCACAAGAAAATATTTGACAGTGGATAATGAATAAATCTAGTCCACACACATGCAATGCACATATGGATGTGTTGGATCCAATCTAAAATCCGTGAAATAAAATAGAACATTCCATGTATTGATGTAAAGGGGATGGCTTCAAATCGACCCTACCCTAAGTCCCTAACCCTCGTGGCCCTAGAAGGGATAAGTGAGGGTAAAGGGTCGACTCGGCCCTTGTCTTGGACATCGCCTTTTTGAAGCCAGCGACCTCGAGGCGCCGGGGTGGGCAACAACTTTTAGCTCGAGCGGCCAGCGGAGCCAGTCCAACTGAGGAGCCTGGGCTCAGGGTGGCTGGGTCTTGGCTCCGCCCAGTTGGGCCGGACCACTTGCCATAAGTATGCTGAAAACCGAGTTGGGCCTTAAGAAATAAATACCTTGCTATTGGGCCAGAGCCCAGGCCTGGGCCCAAGGTGGCCGGGCGGTGGCTCCGCCACCCCACACGGATGTGAAGCTCCGGGTTGCAGCGGTCGTGCGGACGAGCTCCACAAGGAAGTGGCAAATGAGCTCATCTACGCCTGTGTTTATTTCGAGGAGCCACGCATGGATGCGAGCTCCAGCCTGCAGCACGAGGTGGTGGCACGGATAATTAAGCACAACATTTCTCTGTCATACATGCTCGTCAATCCACAGAGAATTCCCAGCCGAAACACAGCGAGCTTCAGCTATGCAGCGCAGATTAATGAGCACCAGGTTGAGGCGATGAAGCGGACGGAGCAACAGCACGAGGCTGCAGCGAATTCGAGGACCAGGTGTAGCAGGATCAACTCATTAATCCGATATTTGCAATCAAGGAATGATCATGCAAGCATCCGATTTTCCTAAAGATCGGAGGACTTCACCAATTATAAGTTTCCTTTTTCTTTCTTTTTTTTTTGCAAAAGGAAAACACCACGATTTTCATTTCTCAGAAAAAAAATGGAAACAATGTTCATCCAGCTTACACAGTTACACCCAAAGCTACCACCACCTGCGAACATAACCAGAAGAAATAGTGTCATACGAACGGCGACCTCACCACTCGTAGGCACCAACCACCTTCTACCGAACCTCAAATCCTAAACCTCGGGCAACATAAACCACAAGTACAGACCAAGCACCAGACCACATAGAGAGCACATAGGCTCTCAGAACAACAACAAACAAAAGTATGCAAAGAATAGAAACTACAAAACCAAGAAGGCTGGTCACCATCATTCATCAGCATCCGTCTGGGACCTCTTCACCAATTACAAGTAAAAGAAAATTTACCACTTACCATTATCTGACATTGCATGAATCAAATAAATCATATGGGCGATAGAAATCGTTAGAAGGGAGTAACAGATGTATGGGTCTGCGATTCCTTCCCTAGTTAAAGACGACGCAGGAGTCGAGTTCTCCATGGACCATATGGACCGTGACGCCACGCCATGGTTACGCAGGAGAGAGCTTGGGCCAAGAAAGGGTCAAAAGGACCATGACACCGTTTGGACCTCTCAATCCGTTCCATGGTGCCATAATTTTTTATGCCGGCCGGGCCAAGGAGCCCCCTTGTACATCCATAGATCCATGCACCTGGGCAGATAGAAATCTCAGCCGAGACGCTGCACGTGCCAAAAATCGATGCCAAATTGACAACCGAAATCCCATGAAACAACCAACACTAAAAACGTCCGTCCCATTAGGCAAATCAATCATGGGTAGCCCGGCCCAAAAAAACCCGATCCGAACTTGACCCGACGATATACCGGTAGGCTCGAGTATCAATTTGCAACCCAAAACTCGAAAAAACCACAAAAAACCTTAGAAAACCCAAAGAAACCAACTGACATGTTGAACAGATAGGCTCGAGCCTAAGGAACAAGCCCAATAACCAGATCATATCCAATCCAATCCAATAAATGATCAGGTCTAGACAAACGGCCAGTGAAAATGCCCTTCTTGGCTACTTGTGGCGGGCACCACACAAACACGTGTACTGGGCGCGCACACTCTCTCTCTCTCTCTGCCTAACGCCAACCCAACTTGCTGACCACACAGCCCCTCCTGCTTCCCTCACCGCTTACGTCACCCCGACCTCTCCATCTCCTCCCTTGTATATAAAGCCAAGCCACTCCCGCCTCCCCCTCGCATCACACCTCGCTCTCGCTACGAGCCAAGAGGGGACGGTCACGACCTCGCAATGCCGGCCATGGCGGAGCCGCACTTCTTGGTGGTCACGTACCCGGCGCAGGGGCACATCAACCCGGCGCGCCACCTCGCGCTGCGGCTGCTGCGCGCGACGGGGGCGCGGATCACCGTGTCGACGGCGGTATCGGCGTGCCGGAAGATGTTCCCCGGCGCGGCGGCGGAAGGGGAGGAGGAGGAGGAGTACTGGGACGCCGCCGGCGTGTGCTACGTCCCCTACTCCGACGGCTACGACGGCGGCTTCGACCGCGCCGTGCACGACCACACGAAGTACATGGCAGAGTCGAGGCTCGCCGGCTCGCGCACGCTGGCGGCGGCGCTCGCGCGGTTCCGGGCGGCGGGGCGGCCGGTGACGCGGGTGCTGTACACGCTCCTGCTCTCGTGGGTCGGCGACGTCGCGCGCCGCCACGGCGTGCCGGCGGCGCTGTACTGGATCCAGCCCGCGTCCGTGCTCGCCGCCTACTTCCACTTCTTCCACGGCACCGACGGCGCCGACAAGGCCATCGCGGAGGCGGCTGCGTCCGGTGATCGATGCGCCGCCGTCCGCGTCCCGGGCCTCCCGCCGCCGCTCCGCGTGCGCGACCTGCCGTCGTTCCTCACCATCAGCTCCGACGACCACCCCTACGCCTTCGTCCTCGCCGCGTTCCGCGACCTCATCGACGTGCTCGCCGGCGAGGAGAGCCCCGTCGTGCTCGCCAACACCTTCGAAGCCATGGAGCCCGACGCGGTGGCGTCGCTCCGGCAGCACGGCCTCGACGTCATCCCCGTCGGCCCCGTCCTCTCCTTCCTCGACGCCGCCGCCGCCGAGAGGCCGGCTGCAGCAGCCGGCGGCGACCTGTTCACACCAGACGACAAGGGGTACCTCGAGTGGCTCGACTCCAAGCCGGCGAGCTCGGTGGTGTACATCTCCTTCGGGAGCCTCTCCGTCATGAGCAAGCGGCAGATCGAGGAGGTGGCGCGCGGCATGGCGGCGAGCGGTCGACCGTTCCTGTGGGTGCTGAGGAAGGATAACCGCGGCGAGGTCGGCGCAGGCTTCGTGGAAGACGACGGCGGCGGCATGGTGGTGGAGTGGTGCGACCAGGCGAGGGTGTTGTCGCACGCCGCCGTGGGGTGCTTCGTGACGCACTGCGGCTGGAACTCGACGCTGGAGAGCGTCGCGTGCGGCGTCCCTGTCGTCGGCGTGCCGCAGTGGACGGACCAGGGCACCAACGCGTGGCTGGTGGAGCGGCTCGGCGTCGGCGTCCGCGCCTCCGTCGGCGAGGACGGCATCCTGGAGGCCGGCGAGCTGCGTAGGTGCCTGGACTTCGCGGCGTCCGACGCGGTGCGCGGCAAGGCGGCGCTGTGGAGGGAGAAGGCGCGGGCGGCGGTGGCCGCAGGCGGCTCGTCGGAGAGGGACCTCAGGGCCTTCGTCGGGCAGATCGTCGCCGGCGGCGACCAGTAGCCCACCACCTCGCGTTGTTGCGCTGATAAGACGGATTAGCTGGCTACTGTGGCCTGTGGGCAGTGGTGTACTCGATCAAGTCTTCTACTGGTTCAGAGCCAGGTTAAGGATGAGGAATGCTCAAGAGAGATGTTATGCATGTGTGAGATGGCTCGAAAGAAATTTTGGGCCAAGGTTATGTGCTACATGTGTATGGACCGTCATACCATCTAAAAGTAATACATTGTTGAAATATGTTTATTCAAAAATCTAGTGTCATGGTGGATTTTTTTTAAAAGGTGGCAACAAACTATAAAGAGAAAATTGTACAGTTGCCCCCCTAAACTTGCAAGAAATCTCACGTCGCTGCTTGAACTTGCATTTTACTTTCTCGGCCCCTAAAACTTGTCACCGTTTGCACCGTGGCCCCAACTCAGTTAGGGCAGCCGTTAAGTGATGACGTGTCGCTGATGTGGCAATTAACTGATGACGTAGCAGTCAACGCGGCAGGCCATATCACGTAAATCTATTAGAAAATTTTGAAAAATCGTAAAATAAATTCAGAAAATCATTAAAAAAACAGAAATATCAGAAAAAATCGAAAGAAACCATAAAAATTCATAAAAAATGAAACAAAATTCAAAAAATTATGATTTTTTTCTATTTTTTATGTTTTTTATGAATTTTTCGAGCTTTTATGATTTTTTATAGTTTTTATGATTTTCTGAATTTATTTTACGATTTTCTAAATTTTCTAAATAGATTTACGTGATGTGGCCTGCCACGTTGACTGCTACGTCATCACTTAACAGTACACACAATTAGTTCACTGCCACATCAGCGCCACGTCATCACTTTACGGCTGCCCTAATGGAGTTGGGGTCACGGTGCAAACGATGACAAGTTTGAGGGACCGAGAAAATAAAACGCAAGTTTAAGGGGCTACGTGAGATTTCTTGCAAGTTCAGGGGAAAAATGTGTAATTTTCTCAACTATAAACTATGAAATGTGACATTACGACTCTATTATGTATAATCAACTTTTCTTAAAATACTAGTTGAAGTCAGTGCTTTGCTACGAGAAAACCAAAAAAATTCACCATTGAGAATACTAGCTGAGACGTGCGCGCCTGGCGCTCCCGTCGCCACGCACGCGGGAAAAACCGCGGGAAAAAAGCGCGCGCCGAGCGAGCGGGCACGGGCGCGAAGGGCGAAGCGTCTTGACGACGCAAGGCGATCTTTGCCGAGCGAGTCACCACGCTGCAACCAGCAAAGCGACGCGAAAGGCGCTGCTGGCGAGGCGGCGGCGCGGCGCGGGCGAGGAGCGAGCCACGTGGCATGGCCGGGGCATGTAAACCCGCTCTTGTATATTAGATGATGAGCAAAGGTTTGTCCAGCATGTACATGCGGCGTAATGCGTCACGAGCAACCATGTGGGTGTCTTCTTGATACAAACATGTTGCAACCGATTGGCACTAGTTGTACCCACCATCATGATTTTGATGGGCTAAATTAGATAGGATGGATTTATAACAAAGGATGGCTTCAAAATAATTTTAGTGAATAAGATGGATTTATTATAATGGATGATATGATAGGTCATTTTAGTGAAATAATATATATTCATCGGACACCATTTACCACTAGTAAATACCTTTTAATAGAGTTTCAAAACATGTGAATGTAAGTAAAAAAAAATTACTAAGGCATGGAGCTAAATTTTGAGTGCATCGGCTTTATTTACCACGTTCATCCACGTCACCATTACACACGTGTGGTTTGGTAATGTTTGCGAGTATATCAGCACTTCCCCAATCACTTGCAACAAGAAAAAAGAACGATACTCCCTCCGTCTACATATGATCTACATATAAGCTTTTTTTGTTTGTTCCGAAAAAATCTATGTATTAGCCTGGTTTTAATTGCATGAGGTTATAGTTAATTGCATTTTGATGTGAGAGTTATGCCTGTTGTGGGCATGCTATAAGTATGCAGTCTTTGGATTGATGGGAGGACACAACTTTTGGGGTGAGAGGCTAGAAAGAATAAATGATGGCACTACTTTCGTAACAATATTTCTAAAATTAAATGGGCAGTTGATCTGTTAATTGCTTTTCTTGATCTTTGTGATTTTCCTTAGACGTAGATCATTTGTGGACGGAGGAAGTATCTTTGAACCTGTTGATGCAGGTTGTAGTCTGGACCTAACCTGGTCGACTGGTCATCTCATGTTAGTGAACTGAATGTCTGAACAACTGAAAGGGCTCTTTACATTAGTGACATCCTTACCATGATGCACCAGACATTTATGCACGAGAACGTAGCAAAAAAAAAAAAAAGATCTAAGACAAAACAACACTAACATGCTGCAGACCTTGGTGATATATTGTTTTTTAAGTATTCAGGGATCCGACGATTTGACCTGTAAACAAACCCTCAAATATAAGATTTAGATATTTATTGTCACTGTGGCTCCAAAGAACCTTACCACAGAACAGTTCTCCTTGACGATGTCTAAAAGGCTTCAGAAGTGGCTCTATTCATAACTCTTTTGAGTTATTATGAACACATGCGATAGAGGCTTACCAAACTGAGTAGCTTTCAGCTTCAGTGCTTAAGCTTCTGTAAGAAGCCTGAAGAATTTATGGCCCGATAAGAGGAGCTCAAGCTGATGTTGCCATAGTGCTGGGAGAGTATGCATCAAGCCTGCAGACACAGTTAAATTTGCAAATAAATGTGGCACATACACCGTCTGCTTGCCAATACACGTATCACACAGTGCACTCTCTAGTGTACGGCCCACAAGACAGTAACAGATGCAAACAGTATGACCGCATATGATAATTGAATGGGATCACATGTCAGGCTGAGAACCACATTCTCTACTATTCTCTCAATTCTTTTTTTTTTTGGTCTTTTTTTAACCGCAGGAAACACTAGGCCCAACGGCCTACCCTGGAACGGCTCACAACAATGAGAACTTGAAAACACATCACCACATAGCTATACAGAAAGAGATATGCCGGACTGCCTGAACAGCTGCTCTAACATTTTGGATTTTTTTTTTCTGGCCCATTTTCCTCAGCAAAACGTTAACCAGGAGGTCTAAGGAGAAATAAGATTTTAAAAAACTATGTACAAATAATTTAAAAAAGAAAAGAAAAATAAGGCGGCCGCGATTCTATCTACTGGCTTGATTGAGTGGAGCAAGCAAGCTCCCTTCTATCGACAAAAAGATGCGCTTGCACAAATTGCATCTACACGCATGAACTCACGCTAAAAAAAAAAGTGTCAATTTTCTTCGTCTTTCAATTCTCTTCTGCCGTCCAGGGATGAATCCCTCTTGGATGCCCTGATCGTGTCAGCAATTATGAGGGCAACTGTGGCCTTATGGACAGCGAGATCAGCCTTATGCATCAGGCAATGGGCCCTCTCTCTCTTGAGTTTGGCCATTGTTGCTGCATGCTGTGCGGCGCTTGAGGCGTCCCGCAGCTTGAGCTCCTCGATGTCAATGCGGTGGCTTTGGGATGCCCCAGGGAACATATGCTTTGAGTTCTGCCAATCATGAATGACTGAGCTCCAATGATCAGGTGTGTTTCTCTTTGTTTTCTGATGGCGGAAGGAAGGTGATTGCTGATGATCCTCGGAGAATGCAAAGCTTGCATTCCTTTTGACACTGTTAGTCCTGAAAAATCTTGGTGTAGAACCTCTTTCTGAAACATCAAATGCTCGAGGGGAGTGTGTTCTCACAGAGAACCTGGGAGAGTACCCTGTGGGTGAATGAAGATTACCACCGTCATAGGGTTCACATGTCCTCCCATCCCCTGCATATTCATTATATTTCCGGCCTGGTAATTAACATAAACGGGAATATATCATATATCTCAGCAACAGCAGAAAAACTGGACTAATGAAAGCAAGACATTAAAGAGTTGTACTTGGTCGGTAAAAGCCATCCTGCTCTCTTGAAAAACTGTGGCACCCTGAGGACATAAGCTTCTTATGGGATCGCTGCTTCGGTCCCTTGTATGGCATATGGTATTGGAGTCCACGAGGTTTCAAACAGAAAGCGAACAATGGAGGTTTGGAAAGCAGCCTGTTTTCTTGGTACCCGTTTGATGAACCCTGTATTGCGTGTACCATTGATTCCCATTCCTGTAGCTGCCGCTCGTAGATCGTCCACAAAGCAGGCTGAAAAAAATATATAGAGTATGCACTCATGTTTGGTGAACTACAATGATCCAATTGGAAAAATAAAAACATAACTAAAAAATGTAACAGCCAATCATTTTCCTGGAAGCAAAAGACACTATTTTTGCCTCTTTAAATTCAAGATAAAAATTCCTAAAAAAATCAAGAACATAAGTATGATTAGCCATGACCACATTTGCTTAATAGTCACTCTTATTTAAAACCCTTTATATTAAAAAAAGAACTTCAAACTAGCGACACTGTGCATAAGCTACTTAACCGCACAAGGTTTTACAATATAAGAAAGTTTTTGGTTTGTAGGAGCAAATGGTGAATGTGTCATCTGATCCTTTAAACCTAACCCACCTTTTGTCTTGAGAAATGGAATGACTACTATAAAATGTGGGATGGCATTGTCCCAACTGAATTTGATGGGACCATCCCATTCTACATGAGGTGGTCACTCAAACCAAATACCTCATTAAGGTCAAAACAATAATCAGGAACAAAAAAATTTACAACTTAAAAACTAGAAGTAACTCAATATTAGTTGCAGCCAGGAGCCTACGACCATGAAGGGACCAAGTCAGAAACTAAACAACCCAAGGAAGACAAATGAAAGAATTACCTAACAAAGAATCCAATGTTTACCCATTTTCTATTTCCATACACCATCAAACATGAGCAACAAGAATCTTTTTTCCTCATGTGAAAAGCAAGACAAAGCTATTGACAAGAAGGCATATAAAGGATGACAAAGCAAATGTTCACCTGAAAGTGTCGAACGAGTGGCATTCCCTTTTTGTGCCTCTTGTCCTGCCAATAATCATGTGTCACTTTAATGGTGTCCAATGGAATATTATCAATATCTACTTCCTTCATCTGATCAATGGTGAGCTCATTGCATTTGTGGGCATATGCAAGTTTCTCAAATTTGTCCATGATCCTCTCAAACAAGTCCTCTGTCAAGTCGCATGCAGTGCTGTTCTTACCTGATAAGGTTTTTCTCTGTTCTGAAATCCACTCTTCGTCATCACTATCCATATCATATATCACACGGGATTCATCAAGAGCCATTTCAACATCTGTTCCAATATGATGAAGATAATCTTGGGAGAGAGCAAAGGACACAGCATTATCATCAACATGAGATTTAACCAACCAGACACCAGGGATTGGGATGTTTCTTACAGATGCAGCCCGGATGTTATGACTGTAGCATTCATCGTGCATTTGTTTGAAAATTAACCATTGGCTTCTGTCAGGAAATTCTAGGTACCATTCAGGGCCCCCCTTCCACATCATAGCATGTGTATAGCGGTTTGTGGCCCCAGGCTGCAAAACTTGACAAACCTTGTGAGCATACTTGGTTCCTTCAGCAAGTTTCACACAGATCCTCCGATCACTCTGCCCATCAGAGTCAATTGTGATCTGAGTATCATATTCCCTCCATCCTCTATCACCAACTGTAACCAGGACGTTTGCAACACATGTCAAAGACTCTGGGCTGCTCTGGCCGCTTGTAAAATTATCAGGAAGTCTCTTGGTATCATTAGTCTTAGCATTGGAATGCAACTGCATCTTCCGAAAATGACCTTTATGTTTTAAGCCAAGTTCGTCACTTCCAGAAGAAACTGAGTATGACACCTGAGTTCGTGGCTTCTTAGAACCACCTGCAAAGCCAGTCAACATGAGATCTTCTTGCCATAATTTTGAACCATCCCCAAAAGTGCGTGATATAGATGTAAACCGGTTCCGATGGTAGGTTGTCCTGGGTGCAGTTGGTGTAGCACAACCAATTGGATAGTCATTCAATTCCTGGACCAAATTAGATACAGGCTGTGTGGCCTTGTCGAACTTATCATCCAGCAGATCAGATGTCTTATGTTGAGTAAGATTTATGGATGGACACGTCTCTTTAGACTTCTGTGGAGAGCGAATAACATTAAGATTCTCAGAATTAACATAAGGCCCATTTTGATCTGAAACCCTTCTGCAAGTCACATTTGTATCACCAATATCTCTATTATTACATTCAAGACTTAGTTTAGCTGTATTGAGCTCCCTGCTAGCAGTGCTAGAATAATTTACGCGACCAGCAGCGCTGATACCCAAGGGAGCAGCTGCAGGAACAACTGGATAGACCAGATCTGATGTATGTTGTGACAAAGAGTGCTGATCCTCTTCTAAAGAAAATGGAATGATCTCTTCAAAACCACTAGAAGTCAAATTGCTTTCAACTAGCAATTTTAAATGGTGACAAAGCACAAGTGAGGGCGCAGCTGCTGCATCCAAATCATTCTGAACAAATCCATATCGCTCATCAGTACAGCATATGACAGGGTCAACATCTGAACAATCTGATTTTGTAAAAAACTGCGAGTCCTGAACAGTGAACGACAAACCCTGTTTACCAGAAATATTTTATCAGTGATTGGTAAAATTTTCCATAAGCCTAATTTTTGGTAAAATATGTTTCAAACTAAGGCATTCAATGATGTAATGACTGTGCAAATAGAAGATCAGAAACTAAGTAAAAGATTACTCAATGGTAACACATGAACAAGTAAACAGAAACTTTATATTTCATTTTAGTATTGCATCAATATATGATTCTCATTGCATATGATGATATGAAGACACATTGGGAATCATGTGAGGCATAGGAAAACTAAAATTGTTTATAGCTAGTTTTCGGAAAAATGCTAAGGGAAAAGATTGTAGGCACAGATACCACAAACAGAAATGGTTAATACAAGTGAAAAGCTCTCAAAAAAATACAAGTGAAAAAATGGCCATTTACCTCTAAAAACAAAATCTTTGGATTAAAGATGGGTAATATTTAGCACCATGCTTTAAGGTAATAAAACCAGAAAACAGTACAAGAAATTAGTGACAATAGTAATTCTATGGTTCGAAGAAGAGAACCCCTAGATGAATAAAAACTATTCCACAGGGTTTTAAACTTATAATGTAATTATATGGTTTAAAAGGTAACATCAATTCAATTAAGTGTTGTACAACAGACCCTATGAAGCTATGTGTTTACAAAGTTAAATTAAAGTTTGGCTTCCTGGTTATCTTGGGGCAAAGGAAAACATACAGCAGATACGCCGTCAGCAGATATTTGCTCTGACGTGTAAGATGAAATTGACCTTCCATCACTAGTTAGCATTTCAAATAAACTCTCAGATAACCTCATGATCACTACCTCAAAAAAGTTTTGGGAATACTTCCAAAAAAGAGTCAAAATATTACTACCTCACATAAGTTCACACTTCGTAGAACACTTCCAAAAAAACAAGAAAGAAATGTTTTACTGCTATTCCAGAAAACGTGTAGCTTCAGTTGGTGTGTGAACCCAATTTATCCAAATAGGCAAATTCATGTCTTATATGTCATTGGCTGAGCATTTCATAAAGGGAAGTACTAATCAGCTAAACTTGGCTGGATCTTTAAGTTTTTGCATTGTGTTTTTGAGCAATATCTACATATTGCACGAGGTAACTCATGCTGATCATTTTCCAGCCAAGCATTGGCTGAATTATGTTCAGCACACGCGTGCTTTATTCACAGTGCTGAGGGAGACAATAGAACTATAGAAGTCAATATTTCTGATTTCAAAAATGATTAGTGAATCCGTGTTGATTAATATTATAGTAACTAAGAGGGAAAACTCTCATTGTTAATGAGTGTAAAATCATGGGAAGCAAGCAAGGTTTTAAATAGAGGTTGGCCGAGGCACAGTGGTAGAGTATTCTTATAGTAGATAGTGTATATCAAAGATATAGTGGGTGGTGCATACTTAGCCATAGATATTTCAAAATATAATTTTATACTTACGCAAACTACATCTCTCTGGCATAATTTGTAAAACATCCAAAATATCAAATCCTGCGTGTTTACGACTGGAATAGCATCAAAATCATATATAATACTAGAAGGGATTGCCCCACATGACGAGAGGGGGAAATGGGTAGAGGAAGAGATATCAGATATTGCATGCTATTAATTAGTACAGCTGGTATCAGTGAAAAGAATAAAAATTTATAAATAGGATTAGTCAGGTAAGGAAGCCCAACTGAATGCTCGGTATTAATGGATGTTAGTATGTTACCATATCTGAGGTATTGGACCGTTTTGGGCAATAGTGTCAATGTAGCGTCGGCAACGGCTGTATTGCACTAAATCGCAGGAACAACTGATATGTAGTGCTAGGTTGGGGTTTGTGTGGGTGGGGGGGGAGGGGGTGTCAACAGAGCTACAGAAAGATATTTTAAAAAGTAGCAGTAAGTAATCTTTTCAGATTTCGTTTTGTAAACATTCTGAACCAACAACTTTTTTTTCAAGCAATACAATCTGTATAGATAAGGAGGGTGTTACCTTAGAAATGAGACTCAGTGAAGTAGAGACTCTTTGATCACTCTCACTGGTGAGCTGCTCTATGTTGGCATATGAGCAATTAACTTTAGACAACTCCCTTTTGAAATAGTGATACTGAAGCTTTCCTTGCAGCTGCTTCCATTCTGATTTCCGTATCCCAAAAAAGCTGAACAACACAAATACTACTTGTCTAGTACCATGCAATCCAGATATCTGAAATCTGATAGATGTGCATGGCTTTTCTGATTTCTTACTCTTCTTAGAAGACTGATTGAAGCTTCCGACAAGTAAACAGAAAAGAGATACTGCTGATCTTAAGCATGTATCAAGAAGCAAGTGTTTCAAACCTAAAGCATTATCAACAAGAAGTATGTCCAGATGTACAGTAGGCCATAAGGCAACCAATGTACCATGCTTGAGAAAAAAACTATTGGAAACCCAAACAGTGCATGCCTCATAAATAGACTTATAAGCAGATTTCAGAGGCAGGCTCAATACCAATATGACATATGTCATGAAAGCACCGGTTTCAGCACTAGATGCCTGCCCAGCTGAAGAAAGAACCACCGCAGAACTTGCATAGGTACTATGATTTGAAGTCCGATCAGAAATTTTGAGAGAACCATTCTTTCTCCTGAAAAATCGTTTCCTAGAATAAACAAAGTGAAACCTCCTTTTCTTAAGAACTTCTGTGACCCCGTTTGCAGGTGAGCTACCTGGTACAGGACTGTTAGGGCTCAACTTCTGGTCTGCATCAACTGGGTTTGATAACAGACAATGCTTTGGGTAGTAAAATATATCAGGAGCAGTATTTGAAATGGTATCCAGCTTATTGATGTTACTGGATGTAGATTTTGACTGGTTTGATTGAGCCAGCCATGAAATAATTGGCTCTGAATCAGAACAACCCGCACTGTTTCCATCCATGTCTTCTCTCTCATTCCCTTCAAACTCTGGCTTAGATACTGACATTGAATTATTTAGATTAGATCTCTTGCGAACTTCACCTGGCAAAAACAGGAGCTTGATCCTCTCATTTTGAAGATTGATCCATTCTTCGTCCTTATCATCATACCTGACATGATGCATCCTTTTGACAGGGTCATATTCCTTAACCAGGCCAAAGTACCAACTTTCGTCAAGAGGCCAAAAAACCCTAATCCTCTCTTTTACAATGCAAAATGGATCCACATCACGTGGACTGACTTCATAAAAATGACGACGTGGACGACGCTTCCTAAATGTTGCTTTATCATCACGCTTTCGTAGCAACCTAGCAGGTCCTCCTACATTATTGACTTTTCTGTCTGGATCATTGATATGGTTAGAATGCTGACGAAAAGATGCCTTTGCTGATATACCAGGTGATTTCATTCTCTTCCTCAGTGGGCCAGAACATCTATTGTCCGATAAAGAACAGAGCATCCTAGCAGCATTTTCTTCTAGGCTAACATCATCATCCTCCTGTGCATCCCCAGAGCTTTGCTTATCAACATTAACAGCTTTAGATGGTTCGCCTGAAAGACGTAAATGTGAGTGCTTTTCAACAAAAAGATCATTTTCAGAACAGAACTTTGTGTCGCTGTCCTGATCACAAGTATCATTCTCTGCTTTCAAGCAACTGACAGGTTCATCACCACCAACTCTGTTCTCCTTAAGCGCACGAGATTTCCTCCTCTTGGTCCTCCTCAAGAGATTAGTAGCCTTAGCAATGCCATTGGATCTTAGAACCCTACCATCTCCCATTCCACTCTCGGTACTGACATTCTGAGCAAGTTTCCTCAACCTCAAGACACCACGGGGCTGCCTGATCACTGCAACACCACCTGAACTAACTGAATGCTCCGAGTGGCCATTCTTTTTTCTTGATAATGAAAAAGGGTGATGGTCATCCAAAGTATCCACACTCCATGTGGAATCACCTGAACTAGATCTTGCCAACTCTGGTCCATTAAGTTCCAACCTATCAGAACTCAAGCTATCGTGCTTCCTCTTACTCCCTGCAGATGAACTGGTTGAAGGGGCCTCTTTTCCACTCCCATTCGGTGTGGCTGGCCCCCACCTGTCTCCAATCGACCCCCTCTCAGACAAAGTTTCCTCACCATCTAAACCCGGTGCTGACTCGGTGGCATCGGTTGCACTGGGCTTATCACTACCACTGGATTCCATTCACAAGCCCAGAGTTCACGAGGCGGCCAGAATTCCAGAATTTCACCTTCCATCATACGCAAAGTCCCACACCCAGATCTTGTCGCCTCATCCCGACCACATAATCCACAAATTGCAGCCAATGTAGGATGGACGCCTAAAGAAACAACGAAGAAAAACTACAGTCACATAAAAAACGGCATCTTACAAACATTATGCGTCACTCTAGATCGAGCAGACCAAAAAAAATGAAAAAAAAAATGAAGAACACCACACACCTGAGTAGGAGCGTCGATCCGACCACCGGTAGAGGCGACCACTCGCAGCAGAAAAAACACGGATCAGAGAAACTTCTCCAGATTCTCAATCGCCGCGGCGCGGATTGCGCACGGAAACAGCGAGCTTTCGCGGAGATGGGGCACCTCGGTCGTATCGGGCGGCGGATGCGATCGGGCCACGGATCGGCCCCAAATTGGGCGGCGCAATCGAATCCGCGCGGCGGGGAGGGCCGATCTGCGGCAAAAGCCCCTTCCCTCGGTCGATCCAATGGGGGCAATTAGGGTTTCGTCGACGCCACGGGAACCTAGGGTTTGCTCTCTACGGTTTTTTTTTCTCGCCCTCCTTTTCGTTTTTGTTTTTGTCAAAAAAAGCGGGGGGAAGGGGAAGGAAGTGGTGGGGGGTGGGGTACAGCTGGGCTGGGTGGCGGGGCGGGGCGGAGCTGCGTCATCTGGGGCCGTCCGATCAAGATCTGACGGACGAGATGCTGCGCGGGAGCTTCCGGGGTTTGGGCGCGCTTTGAGGCTCGTCAGTGAGCTAAGACCATCTCCAACCGAGTCTCTTTCCGGTGCCCATTCCCTTCGCGATGGAAAAACCCCGGGCGAGGCGGGCGGCGCGCTCAACGAGTCCTTCCGGAAGCAATCGCGTCGCCGGAGAAAAAACCTTCGCGGAGGATCCTCTCCATTCCCTTCGTCGCGAGGTTGCCCATTGGGAGGAACGACCGGTGACTTCATGCTAGGGCGGAAGGTGGAAAAGGGCAAGGACGCCGTGACGCAGCGCGAGGTCGGTCTGGGAGGAGGCGGCGAGGCGTGGCGAGCATATCCGCGCCCCGGACCGTGGCATGAAGTCGAATCGAGCACTGCAGCTAGCGACGCCCGCCGACGATGTGGAAAGGCAAGTTCTTGCACTGAAATCCACCCGCAGATTCAATCTTGTTGCATGTTGAGCGATTCTGATCGCGGATTTGCGTCGATCTATGGTGTACGTGGGTGGATGTTGCCGATTTATTTAGATTTTGGAATGTTTGGGGTGATTAAGATCTGGGGCGATTTGGGGTCGATTTGGGGCGGTGTGTGTCTTGTTTGGCTGCGATTTGTATCCAAATTCCTCGAAGCAATGATAAATATCTTTGAGGAACAATCTCAAGCTAGTTGTTAAAATTCAACCCGTTAAACAAATTTAGTGCGTATTTTTTTGTATGCTTATGGTCGTGAAAAAATTGAACCTTCCGCTCATACTAGAAGCCAACCCGATGCCACGGTACATTGAAAAATTGAACCTTCGCTTTCATCTTTGGAAGCCAACTTTGATGCCAAAGTATGAAAAATAGTTGAAATCGGAAGATGGTCGATCTTCAAATAGCTTGCCCTGTGGTAGGTTCCATTTATCGGAAGAATGAAGACCATGTTAGCGCTAGATTCATTATGTATTTTAAAATAACTAGAAACATGTGTCACCGCAAATTTTACGAGTTAAGAACATTTTATATTGCCAAAAAAGCGCATGTACCTTGTCATATATTGCCGACATGTAGTCGCCATTCATGTAGCAAAGAAATTAGCAAAGTACGAGGATATTAACAAAATAACAATTACATTCTTTTATGTTGGTCATTCCACACTTTTAGTCTTGATTTCGAAATGGCATACATAATATTCCTTGTACGTAACCTAATCAAAATCAGTCCGGAGAGTAGGAAATAGATAGTTGCAATCGGTGAATTTTATTACATGATCAATTATCTGAAATCTTTTGCAATAAAATCAAATCATATGAAAGCACGATAATCGTCTTTGTTCCATTTTCTGTTATTGCTTCACTTGTACTATTTAATTCCATGCCTAAATTTACAAGTTTGTCATTGTAAATAGAGACCAATTCGTTAATCACTCTTGCAAAAGCCGGTCTTGTTCATACCTCGATCCCAATCTGGATGAACCATGGTTTCTTCCACTGCTAAAATCAAAAATTTTGAGTTCTTCCTATGTTTGTGTAGCATAAGTATTATGTTAGTATGTGTATTTTTCTCTCATCTGTTAGCTAGCTAACTAGTTCATGTCAAACATTTCTGTGTGGACTCTACTTATTAGGCATAGATTGCAGAACTGCACGTGTATGCAGTAGGACTGTAGGAGTATGGGCAATGTATTAGGCATATGAGCTGTGTATTTAACTGGTAATCACATATCCTGCTTTACTCTGTATTTGTGATAATTATTTGTGGTATGTATGGTATGCTAGTTTATGTTGTAGCCTATATATTTTTTAGATTCATGAATGCAAATGCTTTTCCAAAGAAGATATGGGTCCTTTTGAGTTGCTGAACCAGATCAACTAGAACTGAGTCACTCGGCTTAATCCTTATTAATCACATGACTAGTTGTACTAGATAGCCATGAACAAAGTTTGGTATGTTCTGAATGAATCATCTAGGATCGATCCATCATGGTTCATATTCGGTGTTATGTAGATGAACAAACTTCTCGCATCTCTACGCGCGTTGCAAGAAGCGGTGGACCTGGAGGCTCACGCCCTGAAGAAGGTTGTTGGCAACAACTTCCACCCTGGGCCGTCACATATGGCCATTGAGATGAACCGAGCTCTCATGGAGGTGGAAGAAATTGCTACTCGACTAGAGCAACTCTCCTTGCAGGCATTGGCAGTCATTGATGAAGCAAACAAGCCGACTGATGTCGTTGCTTCTTCATCTGCGATCCACGAGAATTCGATGCATGTAGATGGTCCTATTAATGTTGCACCCAATGAGCAATTAGACAATGTTGTCGTTCCTCTCTTTGGAAGGAAGTTCGAGGACTACTCCTCGGATGGCATTGATGGTTGGGAATCCGATCGATCGTGGCATCTTTCGTAGGATTTGGCTTTACTTGAGGATTTATGGGTGTAGTACCATGTCTGTGTTATGTGTGAACCATTTGCATTGCCCATTGTCTAGACTTATGTAATGTTGGGTTATTATGCACTGCTTCTATGTGTGTTTCGATTGTCGTTATGAGTATGTAATGTTTGGTTTGAACTCATTATGTACTACTTTGGACCAATTATGAAATGATGTATGCTTTGAACCGTACTGAATGCTTCTACTTTCCATAATTTATATGCGATTGTTCTATGTAGGAATAGCATGGATCCCTTTTTGGCTAGTCTCCTCGAGGAAGGAGTGGAACGCATCTCTTGCTATGGTTCCACTGATTCTACAGACTTTGTTGATGTAGAAGTGACTGGACAGAGCAGCCCATTGTCTGTCAACGAACATATTGCCACCCCAACCTTCGTTGAGCCTAGCATTGGTCACTTCACCGACTCGATGGTTCATTCGAGTGAAGAAAGTTCGAGGTAAGGGCAAAGAAGAAGAGACCTGCACCAAGACCGCATACTTGTTGGGAGCCCGAGGAGGATGAGTTGTTAGTGTCCGCTATTTAACGTAAGCCGTGATCCCATTATTGGTAAGGATCGATCTTACGATTCGTATTGGGGACGATCGCAAGTATTATAACGAAAATAGGAAACCCGCAATGAAGGAGCGTACCATCAAGAGTGCAATCACCACCGGCAAATCTTGAGTCAGATTGCGATAAGTTTGCGGGCTACGAAGAAGGTTGATGACCTCAATGCGGCGGGACCACCATCGAGGACGAGTAAGTCTTATTACCATGTTAGTTCATATCTTCACAACATTGAATAGAGTTTACAAATTTGCTCGATATAATCCTTTGGTATGTTGCATGTGTGTGTGCAGATTGGAGCGACCATGAAGATGTTCAAGGAGGTTGAAGGAAAGACTTTTGGATTCCTCCATGTGTGGCTTGTTCTAAGTGAGCATCCCAAGTGGTGTTCTTTCTGTCCTCGAAAAGACGAAGACCAATGCCATGGCCTCGCCCGGCAGGGACCCAGTGGAGGATCACCACATCATGGCCTTAGTGCAGATGTGGACTCACAGGCTTCCACCGAGCCCGAGAGGCCGATTGGTCGTGAGGCGGCCAAGAAGGCTAGATCACGGGTTCTTCTGCGCAGGTGGTGGTGCCTACGTTCAGCGAGCACCGAGCTCAACTCCCATAAGGCGGCTTTGGTTGAATTGAAGAGAGCAAGTTGGAGTGATCACGGAGCTACAGCCGAGAGCAGTGAGCATGATGAGAAACGCTGAGGAAGAGAGGATTATGAACATAAATGTAGACCACTGCACAGGTGTGACGCGAGAGTACTATGAGAGCCGCCAGCGTGAGATCATGCAAGCTCGGAGAGAGCGGCTTGGGCCACAGTGAGGTGTCGTTTCGCAGGAGGTTGGAGTTTATTTCTGTGATAACTATGTGGACTATTTGCATTTGTTATGTGTGTGTTTGCATGGACATTATGACATTATGATAAGTAGTACGGTTGCATTAACACATGATGGTTCTTAGTACAACAACGCATCACATAAATTACATATAATAGTACGACGACCTGCGGATGACATGATATCCGAGAACTATGACTAATATCACAAACCGCATATATTATCACGAACTACAAGTAGTCTTTAGGTCGACCGTCCTTAATTACTCATCACCTCCGTGACGCATCCAGAGGTGCTCGATGAGGTCATCTTGGAGACGTCGATGGGCTTGGTTGTCTTGGATCTCTTGGGTGGCCTCGATGAAATGAAGAATGGATCTATTGGGGGGACGAGCGATGGAGACACGTTCTTCCATTCCGTCGTAGATGTAGTCCTGTTCTGGTCCGTTCCTCTCGTCTTCAATGATCATGTTATGCATGATCACACAAGCAGTCATTATATTGTGCAGGGTATTCTGGCTCCAGCACCTTGCGGGGCCACGGACAATTGCAAACCTCGACCCCAATACCCCAAAGGCTCTTTCGACATCCTTTCGTGCTGCAGTATGGGATGCATTGTAATATATACGCTTGTTTCCTCGAGGAGATGTTATACCCTTCACAAAAGTAGCCCACTCGGGATATATACCATCCGCGAGATAGTATCCCATGGTGTAGTTGTTACCGTTGATAGTGTAATTCACTTCGGGGCTTGTGCCGTCCGTTAACCTGGACAAAACATCAGAGCGGTGCAGCACATTGATATCATTCAAACTACCGGGCATGCCGAAAAAGGCATGCCAAATCCACAAATCGTATGATGCCACCGCTTCCAGAACTATAGTTGGCTTACGAGTATGTCCTGTGTATGCACCCTGCCATGCCTTTGGGCAATTCTTCCATTGCCAGTGCATACAATCAATGCTTCCAAGCATTCCAGGAAATCCATGCATCTCACCAAAGGCCAGGAGCCGCGTTGTGTCTTCTGGTGTTGGAGCGCGTAGATATTGGCCTTTGAACACCTTCACGACGGCTTCCACAAATCTTGTAAGGGCTTCATTGGCCGTGCTTTCTCCGATACGCACGTACTCATCAACGGCGTCGGCGAGAACACCATCTGCTGAAATGGCGCGATTGCGTGATGATCTTTTGTAGGGCATCCACCCTAGCCTAGAGGTGGCATCCTCTTACGCTTGAACCGGTCGTCGGATCGCTCAACGGCCTTCGCAATCCGAAGGAATAGCCTTTTGCTCATACGAAATCTGCATCAAGTTTTACAAAATAGTTACATGGTAAGACATGAAATACATCTGACTAATATTTGAAATTTATTTCGTCCAACCACCCATACCTGCGTCGGAAATGTTTGTGTCCATAAACAGGGGAATCAGCAAAATAATCGGCAATTAGCCTCGCAGCCCCTTCCGCCCGACCTCGATTGATAACAATGTGACCATGGACAGAACCTCGGTGACGCATACCAGGGGTCTGATTGGCTAGCTCCTCCTCTTCGATGGCAGCAAGAAGGGCTATTTCTTCGTCGTCATCGTCATCACTTGAATCAGACCACTGCAATTTACTGCTCGAAGCAAAGGGGTCGTGATTCATTTTGCAATGTGAGAGTGTATGCAATATGGGATGGAATGAAATGAAGAGCAACCGCCCTTTTTATAGGCGGCCAACTAGAGCTTATCTTTGGAAGGAACCTATTGGGAAGCTTATCCCGCAGAAAGCTTATCTGGAAGGAAGCTTATACTGCAAGAATAACTTTACAGATGTCATATTCCTTCTTGCGGAAGCTACCATTTTGCTATACCGATTTTTCATATTTATATTATTCCACTAATTTATTTTACAAACATAAGTTACATTTTACCACTGTGTACTTGTTTTTATTGTGACATTCAAACGATGTCATAATAAATATTTTTAAAATATTTAATTGCATCATTACTTTTTAATAATATCTATTTGATCGGATTACAATTTTTACAATATTTTGTAATATTTAATTCATGTCAATACATTTTTTAAAATTTTTAATAATATTTCAATGACCCGAATACATTATATGAATTTTTTACAATATTTATATCCATCCTAACCAGTATATCATTCGCTGGTATATGCGGCAATAAGTCCTCGTATAAATACGGTATGTCATATGGCGGTTATGAAAGAATGTTAAAATATGCAGGATGGGAGTGGAAGGGAATGTGGGAAGAAATTCTGTTGGAGAACAGGACTGGGAAGAGAATGAAGACTGGGAAAAAAATCTCTTTAGAGGTGTTAAAGAGAACGGTGGGAAGAAAAACGGTTGGAGATGGTCTAAGCAAACTTTTCGTACGGGAAGTTTTGTAGATGGCTTAAAATGTTGGCTTTTTCTTTGCACAAAAAAGGGAAAACTGAAGCAGTGAAGCGTCTCTCTCTACTTGTGCGTCTAGCTGGCGAAGAAAGATACATATAAGTGTGGAGTTGCAAGTAGCTTTCAGGGAGTTGGACTGCATGCATGTGTCTGCTGGTTCCATGTTTGGACTTCTTTTATCTATTTTCAAATGCCACTATTGAGGGGGGACTTTTTTATGCCATTGTAGAATTTAAATTTTTTTTCTCCTTGTCATTGATTAGTGATCACTTTATTTGTCATCACGATAGCTCGACTATTTACCCTATGTTTCATTTATGAAAAATAAATCTTAAAATTTAGTATAAGCATGCAAAAAAATCCTCAAAAATCAAAGTAATACTAAATATGCAAAATAATTTAAACCTCTTTTCAGAATACTTTTATGAATATTTTTCATTCAATATGCACTTAAAATGTTTTCAACATAGAAAACTAATCTTACAAATATTATAAACATTCACATTGGTCCATCATGTGTTTTTTGAGGTTTTTTATGTCTTCACAGCTTAAATTAAAATTATAAGTTTCTAGAAAAATAATCCAATAATTGCAGTAGCATGGAAGGAAAAGTCACCAAGTGATTATGCGGATTGGGTTAAGATCAAGTGCAAATGGCACACAAAGTTTTAACTCTTTACAAAGAGCCAACTTCCTGGTAACATGCCTCGGTAAAGATAGCATGCCAAGCGAACCGTAGACAGTTACAGTCACGTCTCCCTGTCATAACCCTATAATTGCTTTAAGAGGGAGAGGATTAGGCCTGATCATCTGCTGGGCCGCGCTTGGAAAAGCCCGGTCCCGCGGGACCAAGCCCGAGCCTGGCCCGGCTTGGCCCGACGCTCCGGGCTTCGGTTTTGGGCCCGAACCCATCCCAAAGCCCGGGAGCCCGGCCCGGCCATGGCTTGTCAGCATAATTTTCTCGGGCCCGAGCCCGGCTGGCGAGGCAGGTGGCCGAACTTCGAGGTCTGAGCCCTGCCCGATGCACCGGTCGGGCCAGGCCGAGTCTAGCTTTTTCGGGCCGGGCCGGGCCGCCCATGAACAGGTTTAGAGAGGATATTCAGTAGTATTTTTTGTTGCTCCTTTTTTATGTTGTGTGGTTCGTCCATTTGTTAAGTGACTCGGAACATTTTTCTCCCGAATAGACAATCAACGTTTCTAGCCTAATATACAAACTATATATAAAAATGCATCGATCCCTAGCACCCAGAAAACTTTATTATCTTATATTGATCTATTATAAATGTTTTAGTCCGACCATCTACGTCTTCCTATGTCCTTTTCCCTATCCATGCCCATGTGGCTTCCATGCATGCAAAATTGTAGACACATATAGCACCGATCATATGGAAACATCTAGTACGAAAATAGATAAAAAGTTGAAGCCATCTTGCTTCACACCTCCTCTCAAACGTCGCTACGCGGTAGTAACTAGTTCTAGTATTCTAGCAATGATCCAGTGTTTGAACAATGTCGAATTTGAACCCTTCCAAGAAGTTCCTTTTTTATTTAAAAAAAAAAGTGATACGAGGTCGGACACATGTAGTATTTACCAGAAAGCTTTTATTTTAGGGGAGAGATAAGATATTTATTATTGTCGTAGGTAACAGTAACTGAATTTAGATATAGCCATTTATTGACTATTTAAACACAATATTATCTTCTACTTGCTCATTACCCGTTGTTGCTTGTCTAGCTTGTTCTATCTGTAATGACAATATTGCTATTTTTGTTGTTTGCTTCAAATGTGTCCGTTGAGTATGACATAATTATATTCGTAAAATCTATAGTTTCCATGCTAGCACAGTCAAGCTGGCCTTTGTTGTGATAATGCCAAGGGTACTATTTTCCTAAGCATCGCATCAAGTTTTTTAGTTAGGTCTTATACTTCACAAAGTGACCAAAGACTACTTGTTTGTCAAAAATAGTGGAACGGAGCTAGTGTCATCTATTTGGGGATAGAGTGTAATTTTTGTTATAATCATGGTACCTTTCATAGGCATATTGCATGACATCAATAACTTCATAACATTAATCCTAAAATCCATATGGTCCATTAGGTCCGTATGCATGGGATGATTCAAACGGTAGCTTGATAGCCATAATGTGTGTTATCTAGAATAATTGGTTTTGATCATATAAAATGCTCCTCTGTACATTAGCAAAGTCCTATAACACCCTGCATGCTACTTAGTAAAGGAACCAAGTTCCTGAACAGAATGATATGCCGCATCCATTTTCTGAAAAACTTTTGGAAGAAGTGGATATAATAAATTTTCTAGAAAATAGTAATAAAGGAAAGGAAGACAAATAATAAAGCAATATGTATACATGCATGTTTTATTAAATCAAATATTAAAGGACATGTTTTGTGTTTTTGTGCGACTATTCTCTTTACCAACCTAGGGTTGCTTACGAATTTACGATCAACCTAGCTTTTAGTACCATTCATGTGGGAAATGAGATTTTCCTCAATATATATTTGTTCATAAAAAATTTACAACGTGTCAAATTTTTCTACATTTAACATGTTTTTTAAGAACAAAAGTTTAATCTAGCCCTATACTTCTAAAATTGGAAAAAGTCCATTTTAAGTACCCAAACTATCACGAAGGTCCAACAAACCACCTAAACTATAATTTGGTCTGCTTTTCTCCCCTGAACTTTCAAAACCGGCTCAAAACACATCACAATCCGGTTTTGCTCGGTGGTTTTGCTAATGTGGCGCCACGTAAGGGTGATTTTGCTGATTTGGCGGCCACGTAAAGATGGTTTTGCTGATTTGGCGGCCACATATTTCTTTTAACTTATTTCCTTTTTCTTTTCCCTTCTCTTCCATCTCTCCCCTCTCTCTGCTCTCATCTCTCTCTTTCCTCTCTCTGGTTCTCTCCCTCTGCTCTCTCGCTCTCATGGTTGGCGCAAAGCAAATAGGAGGGGGAGGCCGGCGTGCCTCCCCTGTCACCTTCCCAACACGCCGGCGGCGGTACCCCATGGCGGCGAACGCCGAGAGGGGAGAAAAGGGGATTAGGCAGCCCCTGTTCTTCATCCTCCTATCACAGAGAGAGAGAGAGAGAGAGAGAGAGAGAGAGAGAGTGCCACGGGAGAGAGAGAGTGAGGGTGGCGGCCGGCAGCAAGGCAAGGGCGGCGGCATCCCGGGGCAGGGACGACGGCTGCTGCTGGGCCGAGAGGGGAGGGAGGAAGGGAACGGTAGGTGGATTCGTCCTAAACCGTTGGATAAAATAGGAGAAAAATCCCCTTCTTCTTCCCATCCCATGGCCACACACTGAGAAGGAGAGAGAGAGAAAGGAGGACGAGGCCACGGGGGAGAGAGCCACGGCGGCGGCTCCGGCGACATGGCGGCGCTAGCGGCGGCGTGGGTGAGGCGTGCGGCGGCTCCAGCGAGGCGGTGCGGCGGCATCGGCGAGGATGGCACGGGGGCAGGGCAGGGCGGCGCTGGGGAGCTTCGACGGCCGCACTGGCGCGGGGCAGGGGGCGGCGCTCCGGTGGTGGCATGGGCGCGGGATGAGCAGCACAGCGGCGCTCCGGCAAGGGCGGCGGCTGGCGGTGGCTCAGCCTGGGCAACGCGGGATGGGGGCGGCGCGGGATGGGGAGGAAAGAGAGAGAGAATGGAGAGAGAGAGAGAGAAAAGAAAGGGACAGGCTCCAGCCCAGACGACTGGGCACGCCCAGCGCCGCCGGCCCACCTGTCGGCGGCGGCATGCGGCGCCCAGCGCCTGGTTTAAGCCAAACCGTAAAAGAAAAGGGAAAGAAATAAAGAAATAAATTAAAAGAAATGCGTGGCCGCCAAATCAGCAAAACAACCTTTACGTGGCCGCTAAATCAGCAAAACCACCCTTACGTGACGTCACATCAGCAAAACCACCAAGCAAAACCGGATTGTGATGTGTTTTGAGCCGGTTTTAAAAGTTCAGGGGGCAAATCATAGTTTAGGTGGTTTGTTGGACCTTCATGATAGTTTGGGTACCTAAAATGGACTTTTTCCTCTAAAATTTAACTTTCCTCCTTTTTGCCATAGGCGGGCATGAAGGCAAAATCCTGGGGTTGTCTAAGCTAGGGTTTTGGCTAAATTGCGGGATAGGATGCTCCGTGAGGAAAAAGGGGTGATACTAAGGATGTAAACCTAGAAGTAAAAAAGGAATATTTTCATAGGTTTTGAAGTTATTAAGAAAATATAAGAATCAGATAATGGGCTTTTGAATATCACAAAATTAAGGGGGGAATCAAAATGAGTAAAATGATGTAGGAATATCGAAAAATATTAAAAAAAACCTAAAAAAATAGCCAAAAAACTGTATAGCTCAAATATGTGGTTAAATTTTGAAACTTGCCAAAAGAAAATCTGTCGACGGTTGAGATAACGATCTCAAATCGCTAAGGTTTTAGAAGACACGCCAAACAATGCCAACAGCAACGAACAGGAGACAGGGGTTTTTATCCTGGTTCAGGCCTCTCAAGGGAGATAATAGCCCTACGTCTAGCCTTTCTTATATATCAAAGATGAATACAAGAGGTGGCCCGACGAGACGAACAAGTCTCGGCGAGATTACGGTGTACAAGAGGCAATATGCGACAATGCGAAGACTCTTGGCCAGGGTCAAGTCGTAAAACTCGTCCCTCTACACGCCGTAGGGGCTTGGTTTATATAGTACAGAGCAAACCGATCTACCGAGGGAATATTGGGCCGGGCTAACCACGAGATCGTAACGAACTCAGACGTGCTGGCACGTCCCGAGGTAGATAAGGCATACTCCTAGTCTTGGGGATCACGACTCCTAATCCAATCCGGGAAACCACGTCCGGGTCTTCACATAGTCGTGCAGAACTCTTGTTCGAGTAGGACTTGAACACGAATCCTTGGCCACTACGCACCACGCCAGCCAGGAAGCTGTTCGGCAGGATGCATATGGGCCAGATAGAACCTTCCAGGGAGCTGGGCCCTGGTAGGCTGTTTGATCGGACCGTCAGGGAGTGGGCCATGGCAATGGGCCGTAATTTAATCCCCGACAGCTAGCCCCCGAGACTCAAGTGGAAGGACTCACTAGAGTGGGGTCTTCCTCTTGAGATCTAAGTCACGAAGAGGTATTTTTCCGCTACAAAGACGTGCAAAAGCGCATCGAACGTTTATGGTTCAACCGAACAATACTTGTTCGGACCGAACAAACTCGCTTCGGTCTTGAGCAACTCACAGCATCGAGCAGGAACGACATCTGTCCGAAGCGAGTACCCACCCTCGATCGTAAATCGAAAGAAGTGAGGTGAATCATCTCCTTTAGACTGAACGTCATCAAGGAAGGATTGGATTCTTAGTAGTGAAGAGCGTACCACCGCATCCGGTAAGATCAGATCTTCCGGGAGAATGAACATAACAAGTCGCGAGATGGACTCGTGTTGCTGCATCCAGGCATTCAGATGCCTAGGAAAAGATAGAGGAACCACCTCTCGGGCTATAGTTTGCCCGAGAAAATAGAGATTGCGCTCTCGAGCGAATGTCGCGCTCAGGAGCGAAGGTGATGTGCTCCCAGACGTAGATCGTGTGCCAGGAGCAAACAATGCATACGAGGGGGAAGGTGACCTAGTCCCCGAGCGTAGAGCTCGCCAAAGGAACCAAGTAAGGAGATCTAGTCCCCGAGCACGGAGCTCGTTAAAGGAACCGAAGTGCGACCAGCGAAGACGTGCGGTAGGAGCCAGCGCTCGGGCGAAGAGTCGCCGGTGCGAGGTGATCCACCCCAACACGGAGCTCGTCGCGGGGACGGATCGCTCTCCGGGCGAAAAACTGCCCGGTGCAAGGTGAATCACAACCCGATGCAGTCAGAGCCGCAAGAGAACGTGTGAAATCAACGTTTTACCCATGACGTATTCCTTCGACGGTGATAGCGTTGTCTTGGCAAGTCGCGAACCGGCGCTGAGTGCCCGCCGCGATGAGAATCGACTACGATGGGCTTGCCCGTTCGCGATGAAATCGACTACGGTGGGCGGGACTCAGTTGGTAGCGCGCTACCTTGATTTAGCCGAACTGTGAAGGTCGATCTGGGCAAAGGCAAGAAATCATACGCGGTGAAGTGAATCGGTCTCGGGCATGCGCGAGCAAACCGGGAAGAGAGGATGCGACATCGGCTTTGGTGGGAAGCACGGAACCTCGCCACAACCATCACGGTCGATGTTCCCGTTCTGTATTCCTGCGGAAGACAAACAAGAAACGAAAGAAGGGAAAAAGAGAGCAAGAAAAGGCTCCAAGAAAAACAAAGCGAGTTTTAGAAAACACACAAAAGGCGACCTACCGCACAAGACATAATTTTTTACGGTGCGTCCCTTGATAGCGTTAGTGTCACCGCGGCGAATCGCGAACCGACGCCAGAGTGCCGTTGAGATGAGAATCGACTACGGTGGGCGGGACTCGTTGGTGGTGCATTGCTCGATTACCGTGCCAGGAAGGACGTAGCATGGATAAAAAAGACGTGTGCGGGCAAGTGCAGTCCCGCTGTGGCTAAGACCGCTAACCAGGGAAGGCGATTGGGACCTTAGCCGTAGGCAAAACGTGCGAGGCGAAATCTTATCCGGGCTTGAACCCGTGCAGCGTTGATGTCGCCTCGGCGGGTGCGGAACCAGCGCCAAGAGTGCCTATTGCGATGAGAATCGGCTTACGGTGGACATGCCCGTTGCGATGAAAATCGGCTTACGGTGGGCAGAACTCCATCGGTGGTGCACCGCTTCAGTTAACCGGAGCCATATAGGTCGTCGCCAGATAAAAGACATGCTCAGACGCGAGAGCGCCACGGGGCGAAAAGACCAACGAGGTTTTGGAAAACCAACGCTAAGGAAAGGAACGAAAACGAAAACGTCTCGGGGTTGCGAAATTCAGCTCAAGTCCCAACCGATCAAGAGAGGTAGTCCTTCAAGGAGCTGGCGAAAGTTCAAGACCGCCGAGCGAAGACTTGAATCGAGCGAGATTCGACCGAAAGCGACTTTCGAAGCGACTTTTCACGCAAAAAGAGCAAAGAAAAGACAAGGACGAACAGAAACCAAGAGCAAAGCGACAGCTAGAAAGTTTTAAGAAAACCGGTGAGAACGCTTAGCCTAACTCCAGCCCGTTGTGCGGTTGCTCGAGAACCCGAGTTTGCGAACTCGAGCAGTGCACAAGAGAAAGAGCGACGCCTAGCCCCGTGCAGACGATGCATGAAGACTTGAGCTTGCGACTTCAAGAACGTCGTAGAGAGTTAGGCGACACCGTATCTGATCGACTTCGTTCGAGAACCGCCATTAACGTAAGTTAGGCGATTCGAAGGTAACCGAACAAGGAAAGTGCCTCTGCCGCGGAGAGCTTACGAGAGCAGGCTTTGCCAAGTGGTTGTGCCGTGAACGGTAAGTGCCTCTGCCTTGGAGGGCTTACGAGAGCAGGCTTAGCCACAAGGCTGGATGCCGTGTTACGTAACTCTGAATTTAGGAACTTGTTGAAACCAGATACGGGCAGGAAAAACCCTAAAGATTGCGGAGCCAAGAGTTATGAAGACCAGCGACCATCAAGTGTTACCGAGAGAAAGGTAGTCCGAGAAGACGAGTGGTGAGAAGGACCGCAGGGGGCCGCGAGCATTCACCGCTCAATGGGTTGAACTTTACATGGCAGCCCGAGAGACTTGGACGAACTAAGGCGCGAAATTTGAGAAAAAGCGCAAAGCTAGGAAACGAAAGACCTACACGAGGAACTTACGAAGTTGGTCGATGTTCCAAGTGCTGGTCAGCTCTCTCCCGATATCCACTCCCAGGCGAACAGCCCCGGGATCCAGAAGGAGTTTTGATCCAGTCCCCGAGCACGGAGCTGGGAACCAGATCTGGAAGGCGATCAAGATCGAAGGGATCGATCCGATCTGGCAGAGGAAGAGACATCCCGCCTCCGAGTCGTAGTCCTCGGGAAAATCTCCGATCAGCCGATAGAGTTCGATATGCTCGATCTGCGTCTCCCATGAACAACGCCAATCGTCGACGGTT
Source organism: Raddia guianensis (assembly GCA_036346415.1). Taxonomy (NCBI): domain Eukaryota; kingdom Viridiplantae; phylum Streptophyta; class Magnoliopsida; order Poales; family Poaceae; genus Raddia; species Raddia guianensis. The sequence goes on from CM070534.1 coordinate 37,668,479, forward strand.
GAGATAACGATCTCAAGTCGCTAAGGTTCTTGAAAATTGAGATAGGAGACACGCCAAACAATGCCAACAGCAACGAACAGGAGATAGGGGTTTTTATCCTGGTTCAGGCCTCTCAAGGGAGATAATAGCCCTACATCCAGCCTTTCTTATATATCAAAAATGAATACAAGAGGTGGCCCGACGAGACGAACAAGTCTCGGCGAGATTACGGTGTACAAGAGGCAATATGCGACAATACGAAGACTCTTGGCCAGAGTCAAGTCGTAAAACTCGTCCCTCTACACGCCATAGGGGCTTGGTTTATATAGTACAGAGCAAACCGATCTACCGAGGGAATATCGGGCCGGGCTAACCACGAGATCGTAACGAACTCGTACGTGCCAAGTACGTCCCGAGGTAGATAAGGCATACTCCTAGTCTTGGGGATCACGACTCCTAATCCAATCCGGGAAACCACGTCCGGATCTTCACGTAGTCGTGCAGAACTCTTGTTCGAGTAGGACTCGAACACGAATCCTTGGCCACTACGCACCACGACAGCCAGAAAGCTGTTCGGCAGGATGCATATGGGCCAGATAGAACCTTCCAAGGAGCTGGGCCCTGGTAGGCTGTTTGATCGGACCGTCAGAGAGTGGGCCATGACAATGAGCCGTAATTTAATCCCCGACAAAATCCTAAGCTAAAAAATTATGTTAATATTTGAGATGGGACTCAATATCTCCAGGTTTTATGACTATAAGGTTTAAGAGTTCATGTGTATTTTGGAAAGACTTTTTTGTGTTGTGTTGGTAGTCATCTCAAACTATTGCTTTTGGAGGAGAGGTTTGGTGATCTCACAAGCAATTGAAATAAGTCGTTGTGGAGGCCAAAGTTCACCTACTGTAGTGTTAAAGGACTACATCGAGAAAAAACATAACTATACTCCTCTTCATAAAGAGTGCTCGAACAAAAAGTAGGAAAAGATAAAAGGCTTTTTTCAAACGGAAAAAATGTCTCTTTCACCCCGTCTCATTATAGTTATCCATTTACGTTTCTACAAATTTACTACACTGTCTCATTATAGTTATGCATTTACGTTTCTGCAAATTTACTACTAGTACTTGTTTGTGTCTTCAAATGCTTTCTCTAGCGATCTACTAGCTTGTAGTTGTAGAGAGTTTTTGGTCTTGTTTAGCTAAAAGAAAAACGAAAAAGTCTAAAATACGCAATTAGGCTAATTCAATCCTCTTCTTGGACCCAAATTCCTTACAGCGAAGCATTTCTGGACTGACAAAAACATTTGAAAGGAAGCTCTTAAGGTCTCATCGCTTGTGGATCATTTGGCCTTATCTCTTTTGGGAGTATTTTAGACTTTCCACATTTCACAATTTTCTATCTTTACTCTATATATACTGGGCCAATGATTTTCAAATTGGTTTCTAGATGAATACAACTCTTTTTTGTAAGGGTTATCGTTTCATCGCTTCCTATTTTAGAATGTGAGAGCATCTAAATCCGTCACTCTATCCTTCCACTCCATTTCACTGTTAGCTACTCCCTCAATCATTCACTCTAAATTTCTTTCACAGTTTATACTACACTTTAAAAAAATTATTCCCTTTATCAGTTACTCTATCCAAAATTACAGTGTTTTAAAGTGACTACTACGGATGCTTGCTTAGAAACATTAGCGTATCGACATACTCCTGCCCATAAAAAGTACTCCCTCCATCCTAAAATACAAGGCACAACTGCTTTTTTCTTAAGTCCCAAAATATAAGACGCTTTCCTCATGGAACAGTGCAAACTCCTCATTTCCCGTCCATTAACTCATAAAAAACTACAAATTGCATGCGAAATTAATTAGCATGCATGCGTAAAAGGCTGCTTCTTGTGGTGCATGGACTCGCAAAATTTGCATCTTGAATTAATTAGCATGCATCTTGCAGGTGCATCTTGTGGCGACCAATTACTGTCAAGACGCATCGCATCTTGGAATCGAGAGAGATAATTAATTCACCGCGTGTTTAATTAGGGAAATAAAACCATTTCTTGGTCTCTGTGTTACTATCAGTTACGCCTTGTATTCTAGGATGGAGGGAGTACTAGATGCAGTGGAGCTATTAATAATGAGCTTCTTCACCCATCGGGCGACATGCCTTTTATGGTCAAGGGTGGATTCAATGGGTGTGTTTGATATGCCTGCACATCCCTAGAAAATCAAGAACAAAAAAAGCCTATATCTATATCTATATCTATATACAACGCGCGAGCAGCGCGTTCGGTCTTCTGACACGTGTCCCTTGCTACAGTTCCGAGCGCCACGGCCGTCCGATCGGCAGCATCCGGCCGTCCGTTTTTCCATCATACATAAAACAATTTCCTTCGCAACCAAATAAACAAGGCGGGCCGGTTCGTCACTTGGTTACCGGCGCCACAACTCACGTCGCCCGCCGCGGTTCGATTCCTAGGTGCTGCGGACTTTAGCCCGATTTTCCACCTGCCTCTCCTGCCTCCTCTTCATTCCTTTTCCCCAGTTAAGGCAACCCACAACGCGTGCGCAGCTCAGTGGTTAAGCTTCGGCTGGCCGTTGCCCCAGGGGCTGGGTTCGAATCCTTGCCCCACCTGGTGCGTTATTTTACTCTCCCCTTTTATTTTGTTTCTCATTTTTCCTTACAATGCAAAAAAAAAAAAAATTAAAAAATAGAAATGGATCAATATTTGGCTCTCAAATTTTTGTACAATGCAAAAAAAAATTAAAAAAGAAATGGATCAACATTTTAATATTTGACAAAGTAAGAAAAATAGAAAATGTATAGAGAATAATGGTACGAAGGTTACGTAATCACTTCTCTTTTTTTTTTGAAAACGACGGAGCAAATGTGTAGTAATATTTCATACGGATCCATAAGAGAATAAAAAAATTGACTCTCGCTAATAGTTCTAGGTTTAGTTGAGAAACAGATTGAGGTCCTTCTCTTTCGTTCAACCTTTTTATGGCAAACTAAAAAAAATTCAAACCAAACCTTTACAGATAAATTTAAAAAAAATGTATAAAAATTTATGGTACCGGAGTTAACCAATCACTTCATTCTTTTCTTTTTTAGATTTTTACAACGGAACAAATGCGTCGTAGTATTTCGTAGGGATTTATAAAAAGAATATGTCCAACTAAAAAAATTATTCCAAAACTAAACCTTTGCGGATAAATTACAAAATAAAAAAGGATAAAAGTTTATGGTTGAGGAGTTAGCCAATCGCTTCATTCTTTTCAAATTAAGATTTTTACGACAGAGCAGATGTGTCATAATATTTTGTAAGGATCCATAAAAGAATGAAAATATTTGTTTCTACGAATTTGAGGTTTAGGCCTTGTTTGTTTCAGATTAACGTTGAATTGCGTTTTACTGTAGCAAATTTGTGATCCACTCGAAATCTGTTCTAAAAAATTCAAAAAAATATGAAAAAATTTTGCGAACTCTAAGAAAATTCTAAGGGTTAAAAAACAAAAAAAAAGTTATTTTCTTTCTTTTTCATTTTCTTAGAATGCAAAAAAAACAAAAAAAATCCTAAGAATGGGTCATAGTATCACGGTGAGGATTCATTTCCTTTTTCAATTTATTTAAGATGTGGAAAAGCAATTTCAAAGAAAGACCAATCATTTGTTTTCTTTCCTTTTTAGAATTTTTAAGATATTTTTTAGAGAGCTCTTAGTTTATCAGCTTCAAAGCTATCTTAAATTTTTTACCTCAATCAAAAGATAGTATTGAATTAACAACACTCCCTCTTTTTTTCTTTTGTTTTTTTGGAAACATTACTGACCACGGCGCATCGGGACGCGCCTACTGCCCTAGTAGGTATTAGGCCTTGAATTAGAATGAGTGACTGGTTTCATAAAGAAAACCTCTAATCGAGCATGCCATCCATCCACGGGGGGATTTGCCCAGAAATTGGCCTCAGAGGTGTAGATGATGGGTTGGTGGGACAAATGGGCATCACCTAGACCTCTCCCAGTTTTTGGGCATCACCTACCCAATCAGTCTCCCCCAAATTACCTTATTCCCACGGCCGATCATGTCCTAGCCTTAGCCGCCGCAGTGCATCTCCTCCGGCATGGGGCATCACTAGCCATTGTCACGCCCTAAACCCACCTAAGGCCATCTCCAACCATTTTTTCCTGCATTTCATTCCCTTCCTCATTTCCTTCACCACATTCTTTTTCTTCGTTTCCCACCATCTCCAACAACACATTTTCAAAAAAATCGTGAAAAAATGAAAATAAATTTCTTTTTAAAGGAAATGCACGGAGAAATTTCTTCTGAATAGAACTGCGAAGAGAATCTGTTGAAGCATCTAAGGAACTAGAATTTCTTGAAGAAAAACATATAACATTTAAAAAGGTAACCGTTGAATATGGTCTAACAACTAATCCGCCATAGCACCGCTACACACATTGACACCCACAGAGGGGCTGGTTCCCGGCTCTTGCATGGCGTTGTCCTGTGTGGCGGTACCCCCGTTCGCACATCTAGACGATGAGCCGAAGACACTTCAGATTCCCGAGTCCCAACATCCAGGTCTAGGAACCTTAGCGACTTTACCCTCCACTCCAGGCTCCGACGACCAGAGTCATCCCTTGGTACTGTTCTATACTTCTGGTGCTTAGGCCCTGTTTGTTTGAGCTTCTAACCAGCTTTTAGCCTCGGGAAGCTCAAACAAATAGCCAGCTTTTGGAACCCCCTTCAAAGAAGCCAAAGGCCACCAAAAGCCCAATTTGTACTGTGATCTGAGCTTTTCCCCATAAGTTAGTTTTTTTGTGGTTTTCCCAAAAACAGCTTATAGAGAAGCTGCAGCTCAAACAAACAGGGCCTTAGTCCTCTTATCTCATAGCTCATTGTTTGTGAACACTGAACAATTAACCTTCATTGAACTGAAACGAATTGAAACGGTGAATTGATGTAAACTTGTTATTTATTTGTGATCCATGCATACATATATTGGATAATATGAAGACGGATAGAAATACCGCTTCGGTTTTTTTGGAGTTTAGAAGGAAATGCAAAGAAGAGTACACCTCTATCTGGACCATCACCATCACTTGTTGAAGGGGAACAAGGGAAAGAAGCGCAGGGCAACAAAGAAAGAGAAACATAATAAAGTGGAAATCAACTAGCAGTGGTTGTCATTGATAATCCAGGCAGGGCCTTCGGCTTCACAACCCCAACCACAAAGCCAACCTCCAAGTGTTGGAGCTTCCATGTCAATCCTATACAGCAAAACCAGTGACGGGAAAGGATTTATGATGGTGGTCTCCTTCCTCATGATGCAGGAAAAAGGATGCCATTTCAGGTTTTGATGTCAATGATCGAGATGTTGTCCATAGATATTTATGTTGTTAAAGGTCAATGTCAACCATACACACTTGACTTTCCTTGCAGCGAAATTTCAGATAAAAAAACACCACTGCAGCTTATCTTGGTTTGATCAGTACAAATGGGTTGAATATGCGTGGAAAAAGATGATGCATTTTGCTTTATGTGCTATCTACTTAGGGAGAAAACTGCATGAGGTGATAGTTTTGTTAATGTTGGTTGAAGAAATTGGAACAAATATGCATAAATCTTGAAAATCATATGAGTAGTGCGAAAGTGCCCATAACAAAGCTCAAGAAAATAGAATAACTTTGCGATTGACTCCGTCACAGTCATCTGGGTCCCTATAGGGGTGCCCAGACGATTTTCTGGGCCGTTGGACCCAGATCTCCCCCCTCTCTTTTCTCCCACTCCCTCCCCGCGTCTCTCTTTCTCCCTCGGTCTCGCCTGTGCCCCTCCTCCTCCACCCCCGCCAACGCCCTGGCCAACGGCGCCCTCGCGCCGGACGCACCGCCCCCAACTCCCTCACACCGCCTTGCTACCCCGACCAGGTGACCACCCTAACCCGGTTGGCGCCTTCACCCCCCGCCACCACCGCCCCAACCGCCTCCACCCCCTTCCCACGGCTCCGGCGGCACCGCCACCGTCCTCACTCCATCCCCAACCAACCACCAGGCCGCCGTCTCCCCCGGCCATTCCTCTAAGCCCGGCGGCACGGAGATCCCCACCCCACAACCCTGAACCCTAACCCAAAAACTCGTGGTGGCTACGGCAGTGGCGGTCGCCGGGGACAAAGAAGAAGGTGGTGCAGCGGTCGCCGGCGAGGTGGAAGATCTGACGATCGCAGTGCTCTCCCCTCTAGTGCATCCCCAAATTACTGCGCCAAAGGCGGGGAGGCGATCGCTGGCGAAGTGAACTGTCGCCTGACGGTCAAGTGAGTAGATCTGTATAACTTTTTGTAAACCTAGAACATCGGTTGCTCATGTTTTGAAAAACGAAGTAAGAGAAGAAAAGTAGTTGCAAGGCCAGACTCACTGGTACACCTGGATGCTTGAGGTTTTTATTGCATCAAGGGATTTCCTTGTTGTGGACATGATGAAAATAAACAATTAATAAATAAAGGAAAATTTCTCAAGCTTTTGAAATGGATTGTGGATAGCAATGAAAATGCTAATAAGGTTGTTTTGAGAAATACTCCCAGAAATTGCATCTTAATTGTCTCATCTATACAAAGGGAAATTGTCGACGATCGAGAAACAAATCTCTCGAGCTTACTATTAATTTGAGGGATAAATAACCCCCTTTTCACCACATATTATACTTTTTCGATGCCAAATGTCGGGGACAAAATTACGGTCCATTGCCATGACCCACTCCCTGACGACCCAATCGAACAGCCTACCAGGGCCCAGCTCTCGGAAGGTTCTATCAGGCCCATGTGCATCCTGCCGAACAGCCCTTGGCTGGCACGGTGCGTAATGGCCTAGGATTCGTGTTTGAGTCCGACTCGGATAAGAGTTCTGCACGGCTTCGTGAAGACCCGGACGTTGGTTTCCCGGATTGGATTAGGAGTCGTGATCCCCAAGACTAGAAGTATGCCTTATCTGCCTCGGGATGTATTTGTACGTTGAGTTAGTTCACGATCTCGTAGTTAGCGGCCCGATATTCCCTCGGTAGGTCGGTTTGCTCTGTACTATATAAACCATGCCCCTACGGCGTTTAGGGGGCATCTGACTTAGAGTTTTACGCACTTGTACACATATAACCTCGCCGAGACTTGCTCGTCTCGTCGGGAATCCTCTTGTAATCACTCGATATATAAGAAAGAATTTGGGCGTGGGGCTATTATCTCTCGAGAGGCTGAACCGGGATAAAACCCTATCTCTGTTCGTTCTTTGTTACGTGATTGTTCGGCGTGTCTCTATCTCAATTCTAAAGAACCTTAGCGACTTGAGATCGTTATCTCAACCGTCGGCGGTTAGGCGCCGACCGTGGTGACACGCAGATCGAACATGTCGACCTTCGTCAGCGATACAGAGATTCTTCCTGAGGGCTACGACTCAGAAGGGCAGGATGTTTCTTCCCCTGCTAGCTCGAATCGATCTTACCGACCTAGATCGCCGCCCGCGTATGCGAGGCGAAGTTTACGGATACGCTCCGAGATGGTCTCGGTCGAGCTCCCGTCATTGACGATGAATATGGAACCGACGATCTTTACGCTGGTTTAGATCTATCGGATTCCAGGGCTATGTCGGTCGATTCCTCCTGTGGCGACACAGTGATGACACCGTATAGCGCGCAATCGCACGGCCACCGCGTCGTCAACATGACCGGCGCAGGAACTTCGAATCCTGCGCGGGTCCCGGTGGCCGGATAGATCGAGCAGATCGATTCTGCTCGGCATCCAGATGAGGCTGCATTAGCTGCTCGCGAGCAAGATGTTGTTCGCCGCACTTTTGACAAGTCCATCAACCAAATTCTGGCGTAGATACGCGACCAGCGTAACGCGTCGGCGGCGTAACCGCCTCAAGCGCACCTCGCCAAGACCCGGCGAAGTTCACTGCCGGGTAGAATCCCAGCGTGCCCGGACTCGGTTGGGCAAGGCGCGATGTCTCGAGATCGGGGTCCACGGAGCGAGCCAAGAGCGACTCGAGGCCATGGTTACCATGATTAGATCCGCTCACGAGGACAATCTCGTCCTCGTGGGCGACGCTGTGGCTTCTTACCTCGAGAAGTTGGCCGAAGGCCTTAAGTCTTTAGGTGAAGCCTCATCCGACACCGCGATCGAACTGCCGGGTGGATTGAGCGATGGCGATCCGATCGATCGCGTGACCACCGTCACCATCGAAGGATCACTGTCCACGAGCAAGCTGCCCGTGGTCGCCGCCGTTCGCCAAGTCCCCGTAGTCATCGCGACCACAGGGGCAAGCGTGCGCGCGACGATCACGGAGGATCCCCTCGCGAGGAGCGTGTTGTCGCAACCACGAGGAAGGAACGTGGGGGCTTATCACGGAGAGAGTTCCTCCAAGCAGAAACCTCTCGCTCAGCAAGAGTTCCTCCGACCAACAGGACCAACGTCTTCTCAAGGCTAGGTTCTGCCGGGGAAGGTGGCGGTCTTACTCCTTGGGTGCGGGGCTTTCTCGGCGAGCTTCGCTCTGCTTGGTGGCCCTCAAAGTTCAAGCCCCGACACATGGAAAGATACAATGGGACCGAACCGGAGGAGTTTCTTTCCATCTCGCCTGACCATCATGGCGGCGGAGGTGACGAGATTGTCATGGCTAATTACCTCCCGACCGCCCTTGAGGTCTTTGCTCGGACGTGGTCGTTCAATCAGCGGAAGGTTCCATCTCTTCTTGAAACGAACTTTGTGGCGCCTCGATTGCTAATTTTCGGAGCCATTACGTGCGTCTGGTAAGGAGGATGATCTGCACGGATGATCCAGATGAGCGGGAGACCCTCCGCAACCGTGAAGCGTTTCATCAAGATTCGCAACACGATCCGAACATCTCTCGACGAATCTGTTGTCGCGCCTTTAAAAGCGGAGTCCGCGACGAGCGTATCACCGGGATCTCGAAATCAATGAGACTGGACCGCCAACGACTGTGTTAGGCGGTGACCGCTATGCCAACGCGGCAGAGCGTGTTCATCTAAAAAGGCGTTCGACAAGGCGCGAGCCGCCTTGACTGGTGTAGAAGAGAAGAAGAACGGCGAAGAACAATCACGGTGACAAGAAATCCCGAAGAAAAAAGAAGGGTGATCACGAACAACACCGCCGCGGTATAGATCGCACACCTCCTCCCAAGGATGGGCGAAAAAGCCCAAGAATAACTATAAGGGCAAGAAGCCCACCCAGGGAGGCAACCAAGGCAAGAAAGGTCAAGTGACCGATATTGCAAGTTCCACGTAACTACGGGCATGATCGCGCCATTGCGTAACATGGGCCGCAAAGCTCAAGGATTTCTACAACGGCAAGGGCCCAATGCCCACCCCGCCCAAAAAGGTGATGCTTGCGAAGGCTATGCGCCAAACCGATGATGGTGATCGGGATGGCGATGAATATCGAAATTTGTGAACCATATCGCCGTCATCTTCGGCGGCTCCTCGGCTTATACCTCTCGCCGCAGCGTCAAGGAAGCTGCTCGGGAGGTCCACAATGTTGAAAAGGGCAAGCCTCAGCCCGAATTGATGAAGTGGACCGAGGTCCCCATCTCCTTCTCTCAGGAGGATTGCTCCACTGGGATGACCAAGTCTCAGCGGCTCCCACTGGTGGTCGCTCTGACCATCAGCAACGCCAGAGTTGGCCGTGTTTTGGTCGACGGCGGGAGCGCTTTGGACTTGCTCTCTGCTAAGGTCTTGGACGAGATGCAGATTCCTCGCTCCAAGCTTAAAGAGGTCGTGATGCCTTTCTACGGCATCGTCCCGGGGGAAGCTGTTCAGCCATTGGGGCAGATTGTTCTGCCCGTTACCTTTGGCAGTCCAAGCAACTTCCGGACGGAATTGATCACGTTTGACGTGGTCGATTTCCCTTCCGCGTACAATGCGATCCTGGGCCGGCCATCTCTTGGCAAGTTCATAGCCGTGTCCCATCATGGATACCATTGCGTGAAGATACCGGGCCCCAACGGTGTGATCATGGTCAAGGGCAACTACAAAGCTGCTCTAGATTGCGACGAGCAGTCCCTTGCCCTGTCGACCAACTTCCACCGCGTGGTCGAGTTCCGCAGAACCAAGTCACGACGCCCTAGGGTCTCCCTTGATCGGGGAGAGACCAAGGAAGTTCCATGTCTCTGGATGATTCCTCCAAGATAGTTCATCTAGGGCCAATCTGGACCCCAAATAGAAAGCGAGCTCATTGCCTTCCTCCGAGCTAATCTGAGCGTGTTTGCACAGGAGCCGTCGATATGCCCGAGTCCCAAGGAGGTTATCGAGCACAAAGCGCCGTCCGGTCGGACAAAAAGCCTGTTCGCGGAAGCTTCGCTTTCGGACTTCAAGCAGGGATCATCAAGGACCGGCTTGGTAAGTCTTTCATTCTTTGGTTTCATCCGAGGTTGATCACACCGAGTGGTAGCCAACCTCTGTCATTGTAAAGAAGAAAGGCGGCAAGTGGAGGATGTGTGTCGATCACACGATCTGAACGCCGCTTGTCCCAAGGACAATTTCTGTTTGCATCGCATAGACCACGGTGGTCGACGCGATCATGGATGCCCAACTCTTGAGTTTTTGGATGCTTACTCGGTTATCACCAAATAAGCATCTTCCCGAGGATAAAGAAAGACGCCTTCATCACCCCTTCGCACTTTCGCTCTGCGACCATGTCTTTCGGTCGTACAGCAACGCTGGTGCCACGTTTGGTAACGATGGAAAGACTTTCCCGAGCAGTAGCGAAAAAACACGAGGTCTATGTCGATGACATAGTTGTAAAGAGCAAGCTTGCTCCAGATCATGTAAAAGACACGGCGAGACTTTTCATAATCTCAACAGCATCGAATAAAGTTAAATCCAGATAAATGTACCTTTGGTGTTCGATCCGAATGTTGCTCGGTTATGTAATTGGTTCGCAAGAATTTCGCCAACCACGAAAAAATCGAGGCCATTGAAAATATCTGAGGCTCCAACTACCGTCAAGGAAGTTCGAGCCTCACCGGACGGATGGTCGTTCTAAGCGTGTTTATTTCCGTCGTATGAACGCTGGTCATTTAAGGCCTGCGCAAAGCACAATGGTTTGAATGGACGGAGGAAGTCGATCGATCTTTTCAAAAGCTAAAGCAATACTGTCCAACCCACTGCCTTGACCACCCATAACATGGCGGCAGCTCTTACTCTATCTCTACAGTATGCCTCAAGCGGTGGCGCGGTCTTGACGGTGGAAAGGGAAGGCATCCAGCTGCCAATCTATTATGTGAGCGAGGTACTTCACGAATCGAAGGAGCATTACCCTGAGGTCCAGAAGCTACTCTACGCCTTGCTCATGTCCTCCAGAAAACTTCGCCATTATTTCCAGGCGCATCAAATACTGGTCCCGACCAAGTTCCCTCTTGGAGAAATCCTAAGGAACAAGGAAGCTGGCGGCCGTATAGCTAAATGGGCAATGAAACTAGCAGAATTCGATATTCTGTTTGCTGCCCGAACTGCTATCAAGTCTCAGGTATTGGTTGACTTTGTCGCCGAATGGACCTGCCCGCCCAAATCCCAGGAAGCTCCCGAGCAACCTGATGACCTCCCTTGGACCATGTTTTTTGATGGCTCGCGTACTGGAAACTCGGGGGCTGGATTTGTTCTCATCTCCCCTCAAGGAGAGCAACTCCAGTATTCTATCCAACTACACTTTGCGGCAACTAACAACGCCTGCGTACTGAGGCCCTCCTCACGGGACTTAGGCGTGCAAGTCGCTCGGTGTCCAACGGCCGATCGTGAAGGAGATTCACGGTGGTCATCAACCAGTCAACAAGGAGTATCGATCTTTGCGATGACTCAATGGCGCGATACCGGTTGAAGTGAGGAAGTTGGAGCAGTACTTTCGATTTTTCGAGGTGCTCTTCGTGCCCAAAAAGGACAACTTTCTGGCCGACCAACTGTCCAAGTATGGATCCTCACGAGAACCTGTCCCGGCAGGGGTGCTCGTCGAGCACCTTCACAAGCCCTCTATCACGTCTCCGGACGAGGCAACAGAGGCAGTGGTCTTGTCTCCGTCATCGGCGGTGCCGGAATGGACAACGCCATTTGCCCGGCATCTTGCAGATGGGACACTGCCCGAAGACGAAGCCGAGCGTTCCCGGTTTACATGGCGTGCTGCTCCATACAAACTTATGGGCGGCATTCTTTACCGTCGAGGTGCTCTGGGAGTTCTTTCCAAGTGCATCTCGCAGCAGGAGGGTGTGTTCCTTCTTAGGGACATACACGAGGGTGCCTGTGGCAACCACGCCTTTTTCAGAACTCTGGTCGGCAAAGCGTTTCATATGGGCTACTACTGGCCAACCGCGTTACAAGATGCCCGGAATATCGTGACAAAGTGCAAAGCTTGCCAATTTCACGCTCGGAAGGCACATAAACCCGCCCAAGAGCTCCAAACGATCCCCCCATCATGGCCTTTCTCCACATGGGGACTGGATCTGCTCAGCCCGTTCCCTAAGGGGTACAAGGGCTATACACACTTACTCGTCGCCATTGACACTTTTACAAAGTGGATTGAGGCGAGCTCGTGTCGCCTCTTCACGCCAAAACGGTATGCGCTTTTTCAAAACAACGTGGTCACGCCGCTTTGGGATCCCCATAAGTCGATCACGGATAACGGTACCGATTTGAAGCGAGCTATTCCGTGAATCTCGCGAGCAGGTTGGGCACCAAGGTGCGCCGCCTCGTGGCACATCCACGAGCAATGGAGCGATCGGCGAGCTAACGGACGATCGTCTAGGGTATCAAGCGGCGGCGTGTTCGCGGCACTCGCGACCACAACAAGGCTTGGGTTGACGGTTCCTTCCGTCCTTTAGGCGATTCGCTTTCGGCCACCGCAACCGGAAAACGCCGTTCCAATTGGTCTATGGTGCAGAAGCCATCCTGCCCGCCGAAATAGTACTCGGTTCGCCTCGCACGAGCTCGGTCAACTTCGTTGACTACGAGTAAGAGCGCCTACTCGATCTCGACCTCCTCGAAGGCACACGCGACCGGGCACAAGTCAGAATGGCGCGCTACCAGCAAGATCTTCGCCGGCACGCTGCCAAAACAGTTCGACCAAGGGCTTTGAAGGCGGGCGACCTCGTTCTGCGCCGTGTCCAGAACCTGTCCAATGCCAACAAGTTAACTCCCCGTTGGGAGGGTCCGTTCATGGTCGTTTTCACTTTGCTTTCCGGGCCGTTACGCTGGCTATGGAGGACGGAGAGAGCTAACCAGCACTTGGAACATCGACCAGCTTCGTAAGTTCTTTGTGTAGGTCTTTTCTGTGTTTTCTTAGCTTCGCGCTTTTTGTCAAACCTCGCGCCTTTGTTCGTCCAAGTCTGTCGGGCTCCATGTAAAGTTCAATCCAATAAAAGTGAATCTTCGCGGCCCCCTGCGGCCTTTTCACATCTCTGTCTTCTACGACTACCCTCTGGTAACACTTGATGGCTGCTCGGCCTTGCGAACACTCAGCTCCGCAATCTTAAGGATTTTTTTCTGCTCGTATCCAGCTTCAACAAGACCCACAACTCAAGGTTTCGTCACAAGGCTTTTCCACCTCGCGGCTAAGTCTGCTCTCGTAAGCCCTCCGCGGCAGAGGCACTTACCGCCTGGCGCGACTACCTGGCAAAGTCTGCTCTCGTAAGCCCTCCGCGGCAGAGGCACTCTCCTTGTTCGGTTACCTTTGGAATCGCCTAACTTACGTAGCCGAGCAGTTCTTGGGATAAGTCGATCAGGATACGGGTGTCGCTCTAACTCTCTACGCACGTCCTCGAATTCGCAAACTTAGGTCTTCGAGCATCGTCCGTACCAGGGGCTAGGGTGTCGCTCTTTCTCTTGTGCACCTATTCGAGTTCGCAAACTCAGGTTTTCGAGCAGCTGCACAATGGGGGCTGGGAGTTAGGCTAAGCGTTCTACCGGTTTTCGTTAAAACCTTTCTAGCGCCGTCGTGCCTTTTTCTCTTAGTTTCCTGCTCGTCCTTGCTTTTTGCTGCTCGTTTTTGCAGGGAAAAGGTAAGCCTTGTTGTGCAAGAGTTATGTCTTTATTGCATTGCTCAAAAGTTTACAGGTACAAGGAGTACAACCCTACTTCTACTTCGAAGCGAGCTGCTCCTTCAGTTCCTCATTTTCCATCTTCAGACGCAGGACTTTGCCTTGCGCCTTGAAGCCTTCCTTTGCCTCAGATCGGAGACGGTCTGTTTCCTCCTTGCTGAGACGGGCTTGCTCCGCTGCCTCTACGTGGATCGCCTCGACCTCTTTGGTCTTGGCCTTGTTGCCCGGCGAGCCTCGCTCGACCGCCCCATTTCTCGGGCTTTGAGTTGCTCCATGGCGGTCGGCCTCTCTTGACAAAGTCGAGCCTTGAGGGCCTTCACCTCCGTCGAGGTGACTCCGCCCGCGCGGCGTCGTGGAGCTGTTCCTCGAGCCACTTCGTGCGACTCTGTTCCTTCTCCGCGACGTCCGCCCGCGACTTGCGCGCTGGCTCCTCGGCCTCTTCACGGAGAGCTACGGAGGATTGCCTCTCCTCGGTCGGCGGCCTTGAGCTTCCTCACCTTCGCCTTCACCGGCCGGCTTGGTGGTGGTCAGAGGGCTCCCCTCGAGTCCCCTTGCTCGGAGATGCTCCCAGAAACCCGCTATCACAGCGGCGCGCTCCACGGTGACTCGCTCCACAAGGTCCTCCATGGTGGCCCCCATGAACTGAAAGAGAGAAGACTAAGTTAAGACCTTGGGCAACTTTAGCCCGATCAGACAATGTCTTGGTTTGAGGGTTACCTGTCCGAGTCGCCGCTTCAGACTTCAGCGCAGGCGATCCTCGAGACCATGGGTCAAGAAGTCTCGCTCGTGCGGGATAAGGCCTGCGTGGCGACCTGTCCGCCTTGTTCTCCCCGCACGGGCCCGTGCTCGTCTTGGGGCAGTCGCGGCGGGCGAGCTATCGCCTCGCTCGCCTCTCCTCCTCTTCTTCCGCCTTCCTCCTTGGCGAGCTCGGTGTCGCTCATTGGCGGCTCCAGAACCTCCACCGGCGAGGCGGCTTGCACGCCACGCTGTGGCTTTCTTCCACTTGTTTCGGCCGCAGGTCTTCACCGCCGCCGCCATTCTCCGTCGCCACGATGATACCCCTGCGCCGAAGTGCCGTAGGACCGCCGCTCGGTCCCACTTGGGCAATCAAGCGAGCCAACTCCTTAGCCCGCCGCCTGTGGCGCCTTGCGCCGCCACCTCTTCTGCCTCCAGCCGCTCCACCGCGCCCTTTAGCGCGTCGAGCTGGTCGCTGGAGCCTAGCGAGAGCAAGCTCCACGCTGCCAGCTTGTCTTTGAGGTTGGCTATCCGAACTGCCCGCGACGCACCGTGTAGGTGCTCGGGCAGCAGGGACCACTCGATCGCTGCTTCCACGTCGTCCGTGGCGATCTCCTCTTGGACAGCTGATGGACAAGGAACAGAATTAATCCTACGCTGCCAGGTTAAGTGCGGAACCGAAAGGTTTAACACTGCATACCTGCCGTGGAGGGTTTGATCTTGATCTTCTTCGCCGGAACCTTCCGCCTCTTCCTCGGGGGCTCCTTAGCGGCTTGTTCGTCTTGGCCCCTGGGTGTTCGCGGCGATGAACTCAGCTCCTTGGTGAGCTGAGCGCTTTTCTCGCGCAACGCAAGAAGCCTTTCCTTGCGCGCGACTTCCTCTTCGAGCCTCCTCTGCTCGGCGACCTGTTGCAACCGTGCCATGTGGCCCGGGTGAGCCTGTGCATAACGCTTAAGCCAAAGCGTCATGATCCTTACCTCCTCGTCGCTTTGCTCGCTGAGGAGGGAGGGGCTTGGCCACTTTCCGCTTGGTGGCACAGACTTGCTTGGCACTTTCGGCGCCGTTGCGGCAGGGGCTTCTTCGAGGCAGCGATACCATGGCGTGGCAAGCTCCGCGTCGGCTCGGCCGTCACCTTGGGCTTTGCGGCCGCCTTGGTCTTGCCCTTCCTCACCTTCTCCTTTTCGGAACCGGAGAGCTCCTCCACGATCCCTTCAAGGATCAGCTGGTCCTCCTGTTCAATCGAGAAACGGATGTTAGCTTATTCAACGATACGAGTCCAGCAACACAGGCTGAGTTAGGTGACTTACCTCGTCTGTGCGGACGAGTACATTGTGTGGACAGGTGAAGGCCACCTCGCCGGTGACTTCGCCATCCTTCTTCGCAGACCTTGAGCATGGAGTCAACCCGCCTGTGACCCATGCCTCTGTCGGTTCTCTGCCCGACGTAAGAAAAGACTTTTAATACTGCTCGATGAGATTATCAAAAGGAGGTTGAGTCTTAAAGATCCTT
Source organism: Raddia guianensis (assembly GCA_036346415.1). NCBI lineage: Eukaryota > Viridiplantae > Streptophyta > Magnoliopsida > Poales > Poaceae > Raddia > Raddia guianensis. Next base: position 37,684,776 of record CM070534.1, read on the forward strand.
ACCTGCGCTCTCCCTTGTAATGTCTTCCCATCCCTCTATCTTGTAGAAGGGATAGGATCGCCTCCGCAGACAGACGATCTGTTCCTCGTGAAGTCGCGGATAATTTCCGCCTGCGAGCCCGAGGCCCACGAGGAAGCTATCTTCGCGTCGGTACCGATCCTCGGCGGTCATCTCCGGCCGAGGCGTTGGCGTTCCCTTCGCCGGCGCTTGCCCGGTGAAGACGAGCTTGCTGACGTCGCTTCGTCTGCTGTAGAACCACCTCGTCCACCACACGCCCATTGAATCGAAAGCGGCGGGACGGGGTACAGTGCGTCGTCGATGGTGGCGGAGCTTGAGGTAGTAGCACCCAGCGCCAAGCGGCGAGCTGCTCCTTGTCACTTGAGTAGTAGTGCAGAACAATTTCACCGGCGATCGATGCCCAAATAGCCCTCGCACAGGTGTGCGAAGACGGCCATCTGGAAGACGCTGTTCGGATTGAGGTTCGCCACCTCCAATCCGCTAATATTTAAGAAGGCCTCAACGAAGTCGCTTTCGGGAGATCGCAACCCGAACAGGCGAATCGCCGAGTTAACGAACTCTCCCTCCGCCTCCGAGTATCGTCCTCTCTGGCGACCTCCACTACCGGTGTCGATGTGGCCCTCCTCCTCCCAGATCCTAAGGTCCTCCTCGGTCAAGCTAGTGCCGTGAATTTGGCCATATCGGTTCCCAGTGAATGACTAATGGGCTTGAGATGGAGTTTGGCTCTTTGGTCTTGGCCTTGGTTGGAATTAGGGCTTGGGAAGGAAAGACGTGAGAATGTATGGTGGCGCGGCGCTTTGGGAGCTTTTATAGGCTCAAGTAAGTTGCCTCCAACGGTTCTTTGCCACTAAGCGGCTAGTTTTATCGCCAACGGCTAGGTAAAACGGTCGTTTGTTTTCCTTCACAAGCAATGATAGTTACCGTTGAGATTTGCCAACGGCTATTTTTTCCAAAGGTTCTGCTGAAGGTCGAGTGCTCTTTCGGCGATGTGATTCCTGTTCGACGCAATGAGAGTTGCTTTCGGTCTCGATCGGTCTGTTCGGTCCCGAACGAGTCTTGTTCGGTTGAATCATAACCTGTTCGGTCGCTTGTTACACGTCTTTGTAGCAACAAAATTTCCCTCTTCGTGACTTAGAGTCTCAAGAGAAAGACCACACTCTAGTGAGTCCTTCCACTTGAGTCTCGGGGGCTAGCTGTCGGGGACAAAATTACGGTCCATTGCCATGGCCCACTCCCTGACGGCCCAATCGAATAGCCTACCAGGGCCCAGCTCTCTGGAAGGTTCTATCAGGCCCATGTGCATCCTGCGGAACAGCCCTTGGCTGGCATGGTGCGTAATGGCCTAGGATTCGTGTTTGAGTCCGACTCGGACAAGAGTTCTGCACGGCTTCGTGAAGACCCGGACGTTGGTTTCCTGGATTGGATTAGGAGTCGTGATCCCCAAGACTAGGAGTATGCCTTATCTGCCTCGGGATGTATTTGGCACATTGAGTTCGTTACGATCTCGTAGTTAGCCCGGCCCGATATTCTCTCGGTAGGTCGGTTTACTCTGTACTATATAAACCATGCCCCTACGGCGTTTAGGGGGCATCTGACTTAGAGTTTTACGCACTTGTACACATATAACCTCGCCGAGACTTGCTCGTCTCGTCGGGAATCCTCTTGTAATCACTCCTGATATATAAGAAAGGCTGGACGTAGGGCTATTATCTCTCCCGAGAGGCCTGAACCAGATAAAACCCCCGCCTCTGCTCGTTCTTTGTTCGTGATTGTTCGGCGTGTCTCCTATCTCAATTCTAAAGCACCTTAGCGACTTGAGATCGTTATCTCAACCGTCGACACCAAATATCACATAAAGACGAAAGGTTTTACCTAGATTTGAACCTCTCATGCTGAGATGATAGCTCTCACTAGATTGATTCCGACGATACAAGGTTACAATAGGTGTGTTTTGAGCATGGTCTAACTTATTATGAACATGGATCGCTCTCCAGGAGACGATAATATGCTATCTCATATCTTTTATGTGTAATAAATATACATAGGATTTTATCTCTATATGGACATACATATATATTTGAAAGCCCCAAGTCAGCGGAATAAACCCAAGCCTTCTAGAAGATTATGTCTTCTTCTGTGTTGAGATCAAGACCCACAAATATCGTCCCTTGGGTTAGAGCGCGATCCACCCACTCTACATCTAAGTTTCAAATTGTCAAAGCCACCACAGGCAAGGATAATTGTAGACTATATTAACGGCCTCGTGCCCTCACAGCACCATCTTGAGGCGACATGTTACCCTTTTATCTCTATGAAACATATTCAGAGGCAAAGTATGGATGGCCCACTTGCTAGGATGAGTTTTATGTGTGTGTGTATATAATGTTATTAAAAAGCGGCACATACAAAATTAATGCCGTTATTATCGGTTGTTTTCTTTTTTTCCCTAGAAAATGATGTCACCCTCGTAACAATCATGAAGTCTCTTTTTTTAGTTAAGTCATTTCATCTCATCAATGGTTTAGACATTACACCACCTCTGATTACACACAAAGTTATTAAGTTGGTAAATCGAGTCGAGTCGAGAAGGGACCGACTTACCCACTAGTTCATCGACTTGGCAATAAATAAATATAACATTTACAAGACTACATGTGTACATCTTCATATATATAAAGCGTAGCTAATGTTCACAACAGTCTTTATAAACTTCACAGACAGGCAACAACAGCTACTAGCTAGTTCCAAACTTAGTAACATGAATAATAATTAAACATAAAAAAGCAAAAGACACTCATAAGTCACAAGTCAAGTCTCCCGCCTAGTCGACTCAAGTTGATGGCAAGTCGCCCGACTTGCTTACTAAGTTGAGTTGCCAGCGTGAGTCGCCTGCTCCGAACCGACTGGACGACTAGTCGTCGACTTGATAACAATGATTACACATTTGACCACACGTGAAAACAACATCAACGAAATAGCAGGCGTTCTTGAATCGATGGCTGGTTCAATCCATTTGAATGGTCAAAATGCATCTCACGTTTTGCAAGTTCCGACTGAGAGGGTACATGATACATCATACTCTTCTCTCAGAGATGGTGAGAAACCTTAATCTTTATGTAGTCTTGTCATGATGACACCAGATACCGCAGGCGCACAATTTTTTGTTAGACATCACAACATACCAGAGCCCATCCAACATACTGTCAAAGACGTAACGAAGAGGCTCAAAAACTTTAACAGCTCATACAGAGGTGTCTTCATATTTCATGCTAACTTCGAATTTGCTACATATGTACAACCTCAGAAACTTTGTTTCCGAGAAAAAGAATGTAGATACAACAAAAAGCAAAAACAGAGCAGATCTACATATACAGCTGCTTGTCAAAACTTTGCATAATCTACAAAAAGGAATCAGGGCAACAAATCTTAGCGTAAGGCAGTTGCCACGCCACAGTTCTTTGCTTTGCGCAATGGCGACAAATGAATCAGTCCTGTGATGTTGCTGAGTATTCAAACAGGAGCCGGTTGGATGGTGTAGATTGGAAGAGAACACGGAGCCTACTAGTTAGCTGATATATAAGTGTCCACTGCATCGCCATTTCTGAATCTTTCATTTGCCTAACGACAGAGGCCTGCAGAACACGACAGAAATTCAGTTTAGTTTTTATCCATCTAGTCATTATGCGTCATTAAGCTTAAAGGTTTACTTTCTATTTAAAAAAGGTTTGAAGAGTTATACCTGAAGACGTTTCCCAAGCTGCACTTCAACCTCCGTAGCGAAAGAGATATTGTTTGCCAGTGATTTAAGCGGATCAACTGTTGGGTCTACAGATAGTAAGCTTGGAATCTGTGGAGCATAAACAAGCCGCCACCGTGCTTGTCCAAACTCACCCTTGCCTTCGATCCTTGGCATCAAAGTTTCAAGTGTTGCGGTTGCGAGCTTCTTGAAAGCAAGCTGCCCATCACCTTCTAACAATGATTCGGCCAGCTGCGACTCAAAAACTTTTGCAGCCTAAAAGACACCAAGAAACAAGGACTTCAAAAGTTGCACACAATAGGTAATCCAGAAAAAAAGAAAGAAGGTGGTTAACCAATTGAGAACCCCCTAGTCAACTAGCAAAAGGTTCACCAGCTACATGCAATTTTAGCACGATAGTTAGATGGTAAAAACTCGAACAATACAGGGAACCAAACTAAGGCATTATCAGCCTGCAGCAAAGTTATCAGTAGCTGTAGAACACTACTAGAGGCCTCACCTCACTAGGTGACAGAACATCCTGGTCCACTGAGCGCGTTGAGTTTACAACCAGATTGTCTTGCCACATGCTTGCTCGACTTTGGATCTTGAATTGCCATTCAGATCCAACAAGAACAAGATCCAGAATAGGATCCAAACCAAGTTCAGGCTCAAACTTTGCAACATTTAAATGGTCATTTTTAAGTCTAACCTGCAATTGAGTATAAAAAGGCTGAACCATTATACCAAAATGTATACTAAAAGATAAAAATAAAGAAAGGTTTCAAGGGCTTACGATAATCAGGCTTACCTGGGTAGCTACCAAATTGACCTCACCATTTTCAAACGTTAAGACACCCTTGGGTCTTATGTACTTTGGATGAACCATGCCATTTAGTTCAAGGTCGCCGCCGACAGCAAAATTCAGAATTAAAGGATAAACAATCCTTAACTCTGGTCCCAATGTGAGCTTCAGGTCATTAAGTCGGGCATCAATGTTTGACTTAAAACTTCCATGCTCAAAAACCCTTTCTGATTCTGACTGTTGACCTATAGATACAAAGATTGAATGTTTCTTCATTTGGCTCATAAAGAAGATTACCGAAAATCACAGGGGAGGGAGAGAGGGAGGCATATGCTGCTTTCGAAAATTCATGTCAAATTGGAATCACTCAAACAGTTACGGAAAATGTACCAGTCAATAGCACTTTATGTAAAATACACGTCAAAGTTAAAATTGATGGACTACTTACTGTCTGGTGAAGTTGAAAGTGATCCCAGGAATCGTGAGACATCTTGCGAAGTGATTGTTTCGTCGAAACCAGAAGGAAGATAGCCGGACTTGTTTGAAGCCAACCTATTGGCAACAGCACCATTGCCTTTATCATGAGGCAAATATGCTTCACCATGGCTCAATCGGATAATCCCAGAGACGTCTGGCCGCAAAATTGAGCCTGTAATCTGAAGCTGGCTGTCTACTTGGCCACTGCACAAAACAACAAAAAAAAAACATAGCAAATAATAAAAAGATGTAATATGCAACCTGTACAGTCAATATCAATTTATGTGATGCATCTCAGATCAGTGCATTACTGTTAAGGCATATAAAAATTTCTAAAAGCAGTTTTAGAAGATAATCAACCAGATCACATGATATTACCACATTACTTACAACCCATAAGTCAGCAATTCTGTATCAAATATTGTTTAGAAATATAAAATATATAAAGTAGCAATAATTACCTTAGAATATGTTTTGCCCGTACATCTATGACTTCACATTTCAACTCAATCTTATCATTGGCTGATGGCTCACTACTTTTCAAAGGTAGGGTCCCTTTCATTGACAATCTCCCTTTCCTTCCAACCCTGCTTTCCCAGGAACTGATGCACAGTGTGTTGGATATAACATGAACGTTACCAGCAAAATTTGTCAGTGGGGTCCTAAGAAAAGGAGAAGTCACAGTAGCTCGGTGAAATGATGCAGATCCGTCAACAACAGGCTGATCAACAGTGCCTTTAACCTTTAATCCAAATGACAGAAAAAAGAAGGAAAATCTTATCAATTGCAGTATTGATGTTAGAACCAAACAATAAAGAATGAAGAAATTTTTTTATATGCCATTGCAGAGTGTTTAAGCTGATACTATCAATCTATATTATTTTTGGCATTTTACGAAAAAATCTAAAGTTTCTATATTCAATTTACACTGAAAAACGTTTTACATAAAAAGATTAAACTTGAAAATAAATAAAAAACATATTTTCACACACTTCATAACTGTTTTTTAGGATTTTTAAAATGTTTACACAAGTTTAACAAAAATGGTAAGTTTGTACCAATGGCACACATGGCAACAATCAAGCAATTGCAATGGCATAGATGGGAGAAGTTACTAAATGATGGCACAGATAAGATTAGTCTTGAGAGCAGCCACAATGACACATGAGGTTTTATCCCAACAATAAATGATTGTATATTGCATAAGAGGGCTCCTAGCGGACAATATACTGTTGGAACGGTATATGTGTTTCACGTGAAACACAGTGTGAAACATCATATGAAACACTTATGAAACACCACATAAAACATTTATAAAACGCAACACACATGAAATGCACATGAAACACCTAATGAAACACATGAAACACCATATGGAACACCTATACCGTTGATTAATATTCTTGATTGCATAAATGCAGCAAAAGAACTATCTATATATAAACACAAATCTGACAGATGGGAGAAGTCACTAAGTGAATTGCATAGATAAGATTACTCTCGGGCATAGTGGCACATGAGGTTTTATCACAATAATAAATGATTCTATATTGCATAGATGCTACAAAACAACTATCTATATATTCACAAAATCTGTGCTCGATAGTTTAATTTCATCACACGTTTTTGTCAGTGGAAAATTAGTGGCATTAAAAAATATTCAACAACTAATCACATAGTGCCATTAATGAAATTATAGAAAATAACAAGAATAGGCCACCTGGAGGAGAACATCAGCATAGCCTTGAAGCCAGTTTGCATAGGGACTCAGTGCAGTTATCAACATCATACCCCCATCCTTTATGTCTGCATTTATCCTCACTTCATCTGGTCCTAGCAAATTCCAACTTAAACCTTTTAGGCTTTCGGCTAATTGAAAATCCCAGGCCTCCTCAGGCTTCTCTCTCGTAATTCTTGTTTCACTGATGTCATTAGATGATCCTCTGTCTTTTGCCCAAACAGGGATCCTGATGATACCTTGTTTACCATCTCCCCCTTCCAAATTTTCCTCGATAGAGCTACTGTCTACGTAAGTCACAGGAATACTACCTTGAACATTTACATGCCCACTTTGTATGGTTGGTTCAAAGTTTGCATCAAAAATGAAACGACTTGTTGGGGTTACAGAAGCTAATACTTCTGCTCTTCCAAGATCAATGCCTCCAACAGTACCATCAAGAAGTCTTATTTGAACATCACATTCTGGTTTTGCAAGAGTACCTCGCAAATCTCCCTCCATGTGCAAAATACCTTTGATTGGTGTCAACCACTGCCTCAGAAAGTGAATTGAGTCCGTGGTGGATGATTCTAGAGCCTGAACTAAAGCTGGTATAAGACCAACTGGGAAATTAAGTACAGCAAAGTGAAGATTTGTTAGCGGGCCAAGAATTGATCCATCAGCATGAAGGGTGGCGTTATCCTTTTGAATAAATAATTTATCGAGCCGCAGACCATCATTGTTGCTGTATAAACCAGATGCCAGAACACGCTGTGTCTTGTAAGTGCCCCACTCCCAATCTTCACCATTGAAATCAAAATCAGCCTGTAGTACATCATAGTAGGATATGTTTAGCATATGAAATATATATTAAACAATAATTCAAAGAAGATTGTCATCCGGATAACTTAATTTAGATAGTCAGGCTTCTGCAAGGGGCATACCAAAGAATGCAATGGTATTAAACCACTAGTACAAATATGAACAAGGTTAGGGGAAACAAGCAGAATATAAAGTTAAAAAAATGCAAAGGGGAGGTCAATGTAGCTCAACAAAATGCATGTACAGACCACTTCTCTGCTGTCCTAGAAGTCTTAAAGCGAAAGACGGTATAAGCAGTTCATCTATAATTAAACTGGGGCAAAAAACCAAGAGTATATTCAGGAAAATGCTCACCATAGTATCTCCGTTTCCTCCTCCACTGGCATCAAGAGAGCCACGCCAATAACCTCTCAGTTCAGCTAATCCAGGAAGAGTTATATCTTCAATTGTATCATCATCCAACCAATCATGATACATTTCTAATGCCTGGTGCAAGCAATTGGATAAATTTTATTTAAAGTAGCAGATCAATAAATAAAGCAAACCACAGCATTACATAAGACATGAAACTCTATGCATGTCGTTCCATTTTCCAAACATCACCTAGCTTTAGCACAATACCTTTAGTTGGTCACGAAGACTTTCAGCATTGAACCCAACAGAATGCAGACATTGCATAAAAAGTTCCTGAAAATGGATGGATAATAAATAAATCTCTGCCACCTAATAGATGAACACCAACAAATATTTTGTCCAATTCAAGTAAAAGAAAAAGGGAATGACAGATGCAGGATCAATTGTGAACCTTTGATCTAGAACGAATTGCTGGATCTGTACTTCGTGAAAGAAGTCTTGCCAAGGGAAGTATTTCAGCTACTTCAGCACCAGGAACTTCTAGTCTCATCCTCCACCTGCCCATTGAAGACATAATACTACCGAGATGCCCTCCCATTGCTTTCTCTATAAACCCATTACTTTGACTGTCCATAGGAATTCTATCACGTGTTCCCGGAAAGACATACTCCCCTTGAAGCTCATATTTGCTATTAGCTTGCTCCAGTACTGATTTTTCCATAGTAATCTGGGTATTGAAAATACAAAAGAATAGCTAGTAAATCAAAATAAGACAGTCCACAAGTAATTTTTTTAAAAAAACCTCACTGGGAAAGTGGGAATTTATAACTAGAGTCAGGAAGAACAACACGTGAATAACAAAACACAGTATTCTGTATATAAATTGTTTTCTGATTTTTTCTTCTGGGAAAGGAAAATACAGTACACATTAAAAACGAAGTATAACTGTGAGTGAAGTTTACTCATAACTACACTGCTATATTCTACCAAGCAGGTGACGAAGGTGTAAAATGCCATGGGCACAGTCATTGAAATTGGAATTGATTAAAGAGTAATTTATACGGTCAGTCCCTAAACTGTCACACAGTTCTTATCCAGATCCCCGATCTTTCAAATTGCAGTTTAGGGTCCCAGAACTATTAAAGTGACCCAAATCCGATCCACCGTTTCCATGCCACAGCACGGAAGCCGACGTGGCTGCTCCACCGCATGAATCCTGCCACCGTGGACAGTCCATGTGGTATTTTTATATTTATATAATTTTTTGAGTAAATAATACTGGCGTTTCCTAAACTATCACACATTTTTATTATGTTCTTACCCTTACGGCTGGTTCAATTAGAAAAAACAGGGGCAGAATCACAATCCGGAAAAAATGAGGGTAAAATCACAATTAGATTTGAAAAGCAGGGTAAAATCACAATTTTCCCTTTTATAATTTACTCAAAAAAAATATAAAATATAAAAATGCCACATGGACTGTCCACGGTGGCAAGATTTGTGCGGTGGAGCAGCCATGTCGGCTCCCGTGCAATGGCGTGGCAACAATGGACCGGATTTGGGTCACTTTAGTAGTTCAGGGACCCTAAACTGCAATTTGGAAGATCGGGGACCTGAATGAGAACTGCGTGATGTTTAGGGACCGTCCGTATAATTTACTCTTGATTAAATTAGATCTGTTAGATATATGATTTAATTAGGACATTTAAATTGAATTAGATTAAATTAGATCTGTTAGATATATGATTTGATTTGTTAGGGATTTGATGAGATTAGATCACATATGTTGGGGGCGAGTCCGTCTACAAGGAGGACTGCCACATACTATTATCAATCAATCAAGAATTAGATCAGGAGTCGTTAGATTATCTTCCTCCTGCCTCTCACCCTGAGTACCTTACCCTACTGCGCAGCTGCCAACCTTGGGTTGATCACACTCCTTGGGTTCAGGATCATCTAATTTAAGTATGTGATTTAAAATTCTTTTATATGAATATACCAACCACTTGCTCAAGATAGAACACATGGGATATAATTGTAACTTCAGAAAATAAGATATGTGTATATGAAAAGAAAACTCACAACATCACCACTCCATCGAGCAGCTATATCAAGTGCTTCACCAAGCACACCACTAAATTTGGGACGAAGTACTGATAGCAAACCATGGCCTCTTCTTTTCTGGAAATTAAGCTGAAGTTCTGCCTGTAACAACGAAAGAAGCCGTCAATAGTGAATTATCCATCAAACTAATAATTTACATTAATTTATACCAATCCTGTAGAAACTGGAGCTTCCAAATTCAGTCTTAATATCAAACTATTAGCTCCTTACAAAAGGTTTTTCCAAAAATAAAAAGGAACAATGCTACTGAGTCATTAATTTTAAGAGAATAAGGCTATGCTGTGTAGGCTGTAGCTTAAACAAATTACAGATGTTACAGAAAAATGGTACAAAACAGAACATGTATTTTATAAACAAATTGGATAGCAGAAAACCAAAATGTGCGGCACTGCAAATAACTGCATATCACATTTTCAACAGAATAACTGTATAAAAACTTGGTTAACGGCATCATACTGTAACATTTTATTAGACTCCATGACCTAAGACAATCTCCCTTAGAAACATAAAGTGTACCAATCTCAAGGGAAAAGGTATCTAAACTTGGGTATGTAATATAGGCAACATAAATAATTTAGAAATACACTAGACAGTACAATCAAACCAAATATCCAGAGAATAATGAAAAAGGACACGGTAGAAAACATGTATTTGCATTAACTAAAAAACTTGAAAACCACAATAGGCCATATTTCAAGCAACGACAATGTTACCTTCTGAACAAATCCACGTAATGAAGCAAACTCCAGCTCATCAAGTGGCAAATTCCGAACCTTTCAACCAGGAACAATGATCACCAATAATAAGTATCAAAACAGCCTCTCCGAGATTATAATGCTTTAGAATGTTCTGTTGGCAAGCAAAAACACAAGCACACTAGTATAGTACCTCCAAACTAGTCAAATTATCAGGATGATAACAGATATTAGACCTCAGCTGCCCCTTTTGGAGGAAAATTGATAAAAGCCTTCCGTCTTGAATGGCCTCATTTGCACCGAAAAATAATGGCCCACTCACTTCTATGGAAAAATTTTCATCAGGCCTGCCTGTAGCATTTACCTGTTTGGGTAAGGAATAGAGATAGTTAGAGGAAAATGAAAAAGGGTCTAAAGTGAAACCCATGAAGAACTAGAAATCAACATAAACATTGAATGCATGCATGCCCTCTCTCCACATTTGCTACACTTGACACTGAAAACCATCAAGGCCATACACATTCAAGGTGGCATGCTTTAATTTGTGTAAAATCATTAAGTGTGCGGATATAATTAAAGTCTCTTAAAAATTGAAATTATGATATATTTTTTGCTCCAATGAAATCTTTGTTGGACAAAAGTTCACTGGGGTTAATATTTTGCTATAATTTGTCAGGAGTACTCATTTGTCAAGAGTATGTTATTGTTGAAATGTATTAAATGGGCTATTAAACAGTGTTGATATAATCAGAAAGAGAAATAAATAGAATTGGAATGCAAAATGCACCTTTGAGAGGATACAAGATCCTCAAACCTTGGATTAAAAAAAAAAGTAGATCCAGATAGAAATTCCATTACACCATATTTCTGTACTTGGTTCTCATTTTGTATTGCAAGTTAATAGACTCTGAAATTCTTGTTTAAAACTATTAAAGATCTTTCATCTGTGTGCATACTGCATACCACCGTCATTACTCTGAATTATAGGGCCAAGTGCACAAAATCAAGACATGTACAAATGAAGAGTTAAATTTGGCTGTAAAATAATATATAAGGAAAGCAAGTCGAATATAAAGGACAACACCAAAACAACTTAACAGCATTTCAAAAGACATTACCATTACAGAATCCTGTGATACGGAAAGAACACCAGTAGACTGAGGTGCTAGCATAAGTTGGTTAAGTTTTATTCCTGACAGAGAAATATCGCCAACAAGACTTGACACATTACTCTCAATGTTGCGTTGTTCACCATCAATCTTGTCATCAACAGTACGTTTAGATTTCACCACTTTTCCTTGAAATTTGAGCCTTCCAGATGCTTTCAAATGTAATGGTCGTGGTGAATCAAAAGGTATCGAAGAAGCTATATGAGCAAACTCAAAGCCTCGCATACGTAAATCCAAATCCACACCCTCTACAATTAATGGCATGATTTTTTTCAGTTGATACATCTCTTTGTGCTCCAAATAGTCATCAATATATGATGTTTTAACACAGGTATTTAAATCAAACGAAACTGACGATGAGTTGACCATAATATAATCATGCGCAATAACAACATTGCCACGTGCATCAGAAAAAGAATCTTCTGCATTTGGTGCAGCCCACTTGATATCAAATTTGCTGCCAAGCATTTTAGTTGTTGTTAGAAGATCAAAAGAAAAATACTCAACCTATTTTGAGGACTGCACATGGAACATCAAAGGTACTCACGGTCTAACAAGGGAACCAGAAAGTCTAGTCTCTCCATTAAGCTCTCCAATTTTGAGTGGAATCAGCTGGATGCCTCCAGGAATGTAGCGATGCAAAACCTTATCAAGTAAAATGCTCCCCGACAAATTAATATCCATAGCAGAATCATCATCTTCTCCCTGCAAATAGCTAAATATGTATTATACTTGCATACGGTGGTAAATTTCTTATATATCATGAGAAATGGCAAAGTATCTTTTTTTAGTGGAAAATGGCAGAAGAATAGGCAGTAGTGAATTTCTTGGATAGTTAGCACACTAAATTTATGTTTAGGTTCGCTATTATTTGTAACCCGTTTACCCCATCTCGAGTAAGCTTGCGTATCATTATCATTTCTGTCATGATCATATTTTGAAAATCATTTTTCTAAGGTCCAAATCAGTCATCCCTACAAAAGAGACGTCATATATCTATTATGGGAGGAAAGCAATGAATTAATTTGTCTTGTATGCAATGGCTCCAATTAACATACTAAGAGTTAGCTTCGACAACAGCTCGTTCCACCCGCATTAAGGGACACATTTATCTTCATTAAGTGCTTGGGACAAGGCACACAACAATAATGAATGGAGTCTGGAACATTCTTCATAAATGCACATTGTTTGCTTCCATTTCCTCCTGATGTATGTTTGTCTACTGTACTAATCATAATCCATAATCCTCCATGGCTCCAATTTTTTTCAGCATAGTGCACAAAATGCTTGGATAATTTAAAACAAATTGAAGAAATTACAGTAAAAGTAGAGAGAAGCTGTCCAATCAGTAAATGATGAAATTCAATGTAGAGCTGAAAGTGTCACTCTTAAACCACAGTACCTCTGGACAAATCCATGCATTACCAGCCCCTCGAATTTCTCCACCATCCAAAAGGCATGCTCTAATACCATACAAGTCTGCAACCTGCAGCCAGTGAGAATAATTAAGAAAATAATTGCTAAAAATCCCCAAACTTCAATAATGGCATGAATGATCAATAGATTTGTACTCACACAATTATCAAGGTTGAAAGTGAAATTCGCTGATACGTGTGAGAAGGGAATATGATCAAATGCGGCAACTGCACCGGCCTCTTTATTTTGCATCACAGCTTCAGAAGCTGCAGATGGAGGCATGCCAGATATTGAAAGAGACTTCCTTGAAACAATCCCACTTCCAACAAAAACAGGAGCATCAAGTGGTCCTTGACAATTAAATACAGCGGTAACAGCACCAGCCAACTGAATAAATTAAGTTATTGCATCAAAAGTCAAGTCTTAGAGGACGAACATGAAAAACATAAGGCATAAAAGTGATCTTACACAACAACAAAAAAAAATCATTAGAGATGAAATCACTATAAATTTATTGTAAAAGGAAAGAAAAATAAATGAGGGTATGAGACGTCACAACGTAAATGATAATTTAAAGTGGTCATGTTGCTACATCCAGAAGCTTTTTTTCTTTTAAGAACCGAGATAATTCCGTTTTTAAGAAAGAGCACAAGAACTATTGTTAGGAATGCAAAATTAGCCATCCACTCATATATAAAAACATACTTACTTAAGGCCTTGTTTGTTTGAGCTGAAAGTTACTGAAAACTTTAATCTGAAAAAGTTGTGACCCCTCGAAAGACATCTTAGGCCTAGTTCTTTTCAGCATATCGTACCGTTGCGTATTACTGTAGCAAATTTTGTTATTTTTATATAGCCTATATGTTGTCATAATTTGCGATGATTTTTTTGTGACTTTTAGTAGTCGTTCCAAAGATTCTAAAACTATTTTTTAATTATTTTTTAAAAATCTTTAGACCTCATTTTGAGGGCTCTCAAATTTGCTACAGTAATACACAAACGCAACGATACGCTGAAAAGAACAAGGCCTTAAAGAGTTAAAAAATTATGCAAAAAAATATTTTACGAACGCTAAGAACTATTTTAAAACCCCATAAAAATTACTACAAAGTAGTAAATCATTTGGCTTATACAAAAATTACAAATTTACATTTAATTTAATTTAAGCTGAAACAAACAAGGCCTAAATAGGTCAGCTGTATGAGCATTTCTGTACATACAAAAGAGAAGCATATAACATTCAAGTCAAACTGTTTTTTCTTCTTGTGCATGATAACTGACATGTAGGTTCAGTGCAACTAATTCCATACCTGAGTTCAGGTCGTAAATCTTCACATCGAATCAAATGGTACAAAACAAATGTGCAACATGTTCTCTTTCTATTATACAAATATGAAATCTCTTTGCCCACTTTTCAATAAACAAAAGATTTTTAGATTTATTTTGTAGTATAGATAAATCATATATGATGTGTCCAAACATTAGCCAACCATCAAGTAAAAGACAAGGATCCAAACTTATGCAGGCATATTCCAAACAAGGCATGCAAGCATCCATAAGAAATAAAAGAGAGGAGAGAGTAATTTGTACCGGAAACATTAAAGGTCTCATTTTCATTGTCTTCATAAGTGCATTAACTTCGACAGATGGAACCTGGAAAAAGAAATTATCATGCATTAAAGCATTGGATGCAGGGGACTACGTGTATGCCACATACTCAAATACGCAATTGCCAACTAGCAAGTTTAAAGATACCTGACACATCAGATGAAACTCTCCATCCTCAGGATTTAGGCCAAAATCACCAGAAGCTTCAACCGGAGCATCACCAAACCAACCACTTGCATTATGCAGAAACACTCTTTGACCACGAAATGATAGAGTTGCCACTACTTCCTGAATTGTTAAGGATTTCATTAAAAGGCTATAATCGTTTAGAAAGTTTCCAGTACTAGCACTTTTAGAAGAGTGAACATTTGCAAATTTAAGCGTTGAAAATCCGGAATTGGACACCTGAGCACATGTAGCCTATTTTATTTACTTCAGATCAAGATGTTAGTATCCACAAAAAATAGATATTTTGAAATGCAGATGGGTAGCAAGCACCTGCCCTAAGAGCACTGTATAGCAACCATTCCTGTCCCACACCTCATAAATCCAGATTTCAGGTTATTTTTTGTACAAGAATGGTATGCTCTAGTTATTTCAACAATCAATAATATCACCCACATTCCCCATTGTGGTTGTGTTTTTTTAGGGAAATGTTTCCTTTTTCCTTTCAAAATGACTAGACTAGTAAGCCTAGATCAATGTTCACTCTGAAAACAACAATAGTTTATTGGCGAAGAAAAAAGGCCAACAGGGAGCTGGCTAGTGGCCTGGTGGTAGGGAGGAGGAGGATGTTTAACCACCCCCCTCTTTACTGAAATGCCAGATCACATGCCTAATGTTAAAAGGAAGGTCAATAACATAAGAGAAACATTGCTATCTCAGACTAGTGCCATATTATCAAAAAAAAAATCAAGAAAAATACAAGGTGTGTCATTTATTTGCAAGACCCTATCTACTTCAAATATGAAGAGTTGGAGAAAACAAAATAACAGGGTGAAGCAAAAAAAAAAAAGTACCGAAAATGATGATGGAGCATCTATTATCTGGAAAGCTAGGCCTTTCACATCAAGCTGGCCATGAGTGCTTGGGAAACTATCACCCTTTGACATACATATATGCACCTGAAGGAGAAAAGTGAGAAGTGTCAGTGTAAGCATTTAATATATTCAAGCATGACAAAAAATGGTTTCCATGAGACATGAGATGCCTTGATGTGACTTGCAATAAACCCCTACGCTAAGTCCAGCAATTCATCAAGTGCGTACGGAAGTCGTCATTGCTAGTTACAAAGAGACTACCAGCATTGATATGTCCCCTCTAGTTTTGGAACCCCAACTCCCCAATGGCCCACATGGTAGCCTTTCTCTTAACCAGCCCACCTAGCAGTATCTCCCTCTGCCCATCCTCAGTCCCTGCTCATCAAGTTGTAAGGGAACTTCCTGTCCGATTTAATATTTGGTCCGCTTCCTTCTTTGGTTGTGTTGGTGTTTAAGAAGGTCTACACTCCAGAATCAACATCTGGCCTGGAAGATGGAAAAAGGAAGACATTGTACGAAAGAGATCAAGTGTGCATAATTATTTCTTAAAGGCTTAAAGCAATTAATTGGTGACTTATTCATTTCCCATTATTCATGTAGGCCAATATCAGCTTGATTTGCTCAGCAAGCAAAGTAAGCTAGCAACTATTCATCATCTTTGAGACATATGTGCACAGTGCACTGCTTTGGCTGCATACACAGACAAAGCCCTTGCTAATGAAGAAAATCATAATGAGCCGGCCATGTCCTTGTGGATCTTGGCATTGCAGACTCAGAGCTCCACTCTCACTCGTCATGCATCGAGGGAGAGAGCCTCCAGGACAATATGGTGGGGTAATACAATATTCTTTTTATCCATAGCAACTAGCAACTCATTGGACATCTGGCTACTATTTTAAAATTTTTCTTCAAACATATGCATTTGCGCCAATGCAAGTAGGGAGAAGGAATATGTAAGGGATAAGAGTTTAGAAAAGCACCTCACCAGTTGCTCTTCCTTTCTGCCAAACAAGTGGTATTTCTAGGATCCGCTCAAACAGCTGCACATGAAAAAAAAAAACTCCCCTTCAACACAATTACTATAATTATAAACACCTTTTGTCTTCAAAGAGAATTATTATATCATAACGTAACAACCAGGCAGATATCATAAATATAGTTGCATTACCGGAGCAAAGGCATTGATTACTTTCAAATTAGCATGCCATGTTTGCTCAGCTATATCAACAAAAACATCTGTAGCAAGATGACCCCCTCCTTGAGAAGTCCGATCTTGTCTCCATTCCATGCAGGTGCCAGTGACATGCACATGTACATGATTATAGAAGTTTTTGAATTTGATGTGTCCATTAGCATTCTTCATTTCCCTGCATAGAAATAAAATCCAAACTAAGTAGTGGAATCATTTAAAATGACTCAGTTCAATAACAAGAAAATTCCCTCGCTCCCTTCCTTTGAACAGCTAATAGAACTCGCTTTTTCAATAAGCCTATAATAATTTGTTGGTAAATTGAGATTAAAGTAAATAACATAGTGAGTCATCAAACTTAAAATGTTGGTTCATCTAGGTCACTGTACATACGAATCGTGCATATAGGTTGTTAAATGGTAAGACTAACTAAATTTTGAACAAGATGGGCTACAAAAGAAAAGAAGAGCATCTATTTGCAATGGAGCTAGAAAATAAAGAGGCTAAACCTTGGTTCCTGGTCACCATAGCCCAGAAGCATCAAGTTCCCTCCATTGAAATAAACAGAATCCAGGGTGATGGGAAGAGTGTTCTGCAAACCACCAGGATGGATCTGACCAAACCCTTCGGCAAGTTCAGCAGATACATCTCCAGGACCAATAGCAAATAGTGACTTCAACTTCCGAATTTGAGCATCCAGAGAACCAGATGATGTATTAAGACTTAAAGAAAACTCCTTCAATTGGAAAGGCCAAAATGATGCCCAGTTGTGAGCATGAGTGCATGAACCAAAATTCCCAAAAATAAATTCTTGCTGAGAGCCAAGATTATCTTTAGAAAGATTCTGAAATTTCATCAAATGATGGCATACTAACCCTTCCCTATCCAAATCATGTGAATTACACTGACTAGATTGCTCATTATGAGAACATTCCCTAAAGACGTCATCTATATTGCTGATTGGCATTGCACTTACAGACCTGCCTTCAACAGCATAGTTCGAACTGAGACTATTAGGCAATTCACCAAAATCCATAGCTGTGGCCTCAGAGCTGCCAATTGGTCCATTGTTTAAAGTTGCATCCTCACAGCCAGCATTCGTATGACTTCCATAAGATGAGCTGTTCCCAGGACCACGGGATGATTCATCACGATCATGGTGGCCAATATTTATGTTTCGAAAATTTTCCAAAGCAGCATAAGCACTACGTCGGAGGATCCTTTGCTGAGAGGAATTGTCATTTTCCAATACCACCTTGTTGTGAGGCTTTCTCCTGTGCCTTCGCCAGGAGTTTGGAATCATCTTAGACCAGAAGTTGACACCCGGAATACGAGATTTCACACCAAACGATTTCTCCAAATCAGCATGCTTCGAGCTGGAATCAATACCCATATCCATGTGATGATCCTTCCTGTGCATTTCATCCGCACAGAGGGGCAGGCTCAATTTCCCAATCTCGACTGGTCCATCATCCTCCAGCATCTCATCAGCTGAAGGAGAAATCAATTGACCACTTGGAATGAAGTAGCCCCTTTGAGCGGCATCCCTAGCAGCTGTGTCCCTCTCCTGACTCCAATTCCTGGCAGCCTTCTCCCTCGCAAGCCTCCTGGTCTTGGTTCGGTAATGGATGCCCTCCTCCCCCGAATGCCTCTTGATTGTGCCCTCGGACGGTGGGGGAATCCCCAGCCAGGAGAAATCCCTCTTCTGCGCCACGAGCGCGGAGGGCTCGGACAGCACGGCGTCGACGACGACTCTCCCCCTTCTGAGGCTGGCGAAGGGCCTGATCCTAATCTTCATGACGGGCACCTCGGCGCAGGAGAATTCCTCGGCGTGCGGGCCGACGGAGCAGGTGTGGAGCGTGATCCCGAGCGGGGAGACGCTGCGCACCTTGCCGAGGTGGACCTCCCGCTGGAGGTACTCACCCAGCATGGCGGAGGCGGCGGGGAGGAGGCGGCGCTCGACGAAGGCCCGGGCGCGGAGCTGCGAGTACCAGGAGAGCGCGGCGGCGACGGAGAGCACGGCGGCGAAGACGGAGCAGCGCACGAGGAAGAGCCCCTCCCGCCATAGGGGCGCGAGCAGGGCCTGCGGGCGCGGGAGCAGCGGCGGGTGCGCGTGCGGGTGCGGCGCGGGGCAGTCGCTGGAGTCGGAGACCTTGAGGCGGAGCAGCGGCGGCTGGTCGAAGCGGGCGAGCGAGACGAGGGGCCTCGATGCGTGGTGTTGGCGCCGCCGCCGCCGCCGCCGCGCGGGGTGGAGGAGGAGGGGCGGGCCCGGCGCGAGGAAGGGTGGGGCGCGGAGGCAGTGCGCCATTGCGCCGGCCTAGGTGACCATTTGCGTGCGGCGAGAGGAAGAGGCGGAGAGAGGTGGGGAGTGAGAGGGACGACGTCACGAGCCCGTTGCCTTGCCTACGAGTACTTGCCGTGTCGCCCGCCTCGGCTGCACTTTCTCCTTCACCTCTCTTTCGCCAAAGCGGCCACGCCTTCTTCTTTTTTTTCCTTCTTTTTTTCTTCTTTTTGCCATGGGTTCTTAACTTCTGAATTCTGATTTCCAAAGATTTCATGGTGATAACTTTGAATTAAGCTCAGCGGCTCGGGGCAGGATTTCATATATTTGTTTTCCCCTGGAGGCCGGAGGAAAAAAAAAGAACAGGGACGCAAATGCGCGACTATGACACATGACAAGATTTTATTAGCCTTACACCATAGGCCTGCCTCCCCCAATAAACTAATAAAGCAAGGACTGATGCAAATAGAGAAAAGAAACAATCTCCGTAAGCTGCAGAACATTGCACGAGATAAACAAGCACATGTGGTGGTTTCCTATCTTACAAGACCAAAAAAGGCATAAGCAAATCCACTTGGTGAATTTCAGCGCAGCAAGCCACCGCAAAGGAAATCTGACACGAGGGAAGTACCCAATTAGCCCTCATTAGCCATGTCGTCCATGAAGTTCCCACCGGATGAACAATTCAAAACACAATTACATGACCGTTTTGGGACCAAAAAGGCCTTTATGAATTCTGAAATGTATCTCAGAAAGGCGCTTGGTGGTCATAACACATAAATACCAACTCAGACAAAAGTTTATTGCGAGTCCAAAACGAACAAGGGGATTTCAAACTCAGAACATTTCAAAACTTCGGCGGGAACCATCTACCGCACAGGTTGCTGGTTGTAATGGTTCTTTTCTTTCTTCTTTGCTGCTGCGAGCCTGGCACTCCTCGCCGCGGCCTCAGCGGCAGCAATTTTTGCAGCAGTGTCCGTCTCTTTGCCGGATTTCTTTTTCTTCATTGAAGCCATCTTCTTTAGGCGCTCCTTCACATCAACAGAAGCTGCGTCTTCATCAGCTTCCGCACTGGCAACCTCCTCTGTCCCATCAGCTGGTTCCTGTGCTTCTTTTGATTCCTTTGAATACTTGTCTTTCTTGTTTTTCTTCTTCTTGGAGGCCTTGCTCTCTCCAGGGGCAGGGGCGTCTTCCTTTCTCTCCCCATCACCAGTTTGATCCACACCCTTCTTCTCAGCTGCAAGAATGAATAGCATTGTAAAAGCAAAATCCATACAAGCACCTCAATTCCACGCTGGGCCGCTGGCAAGCTCCATTTAAGTCCAAAGGAATCTTCCTTCAAGCATGCACCAGTGCACCACAAAAGAAGACACATGGAGGAAAAAAAGATAGTATGTACTGTAGGAGTTTACCGTTGTTTCCATCCTGTGCAGCATTACTTGACTCGCCAGATATTCCCAACTCTGCCAAAACAGCATCAAGTTCTGCTAGTTCCTTCTTCTTCAACTCTTTTTTGGATAGCTGTCTTTCTGTATCTTTAGGTGGCACCATTGGAGCCACAGCTTTCTTCACAGCAGGATCAGCAGCTTCCACTTCATGCTCAGGTTCTTCCTCAGCACCATCATCGACCTCATCGTCAAGGTCTTCATCATCACTCTCAATTTCCTGCAAACATATACAAGCAAATGCATCTAAGAATACTAACAGCAAGAGGTGTATTGAGACAATTAGTCCACCATGTTATACTCAGATCAGACGCGCTCTAGAATTATTGTTGCATTCAACTTCAGTCAATTATGACCTGAGCCAACAAAATTCAAACACTAACAAGAAACCTCTGGTAGAAATCCAGTAACTTTTAGTACTGAAATCAGAATATCATTTCCCCAGCTTCTAATGCTCCTAAAAACCCTGTAATCACCCTTATCAACAACTTTAAACCACAGGAAAGTATGGTAGCTTTGCAAGGTAAAAATGACTACAGAAATGAAGTGAACAATCACCATGACACCATGTTAAATCATTTTCTTTCCTCATAATTTCAACACGTGTTATGTGCTATCAGCTCTCGAGACTCAAAACTAGCTAAAAGTTAAAACAAAAGTCCTAAAATTCACATACATACTATCTGTCTGCAAGTATTTACAACTGTGTTACACCCTTAGCAGCAAAAACATTGTCGAACCTTTCCATGTTCACCGAAAAATCATTCAAAATTATCAATGCAAGCATAAATACTCCACGAGCGCATGTGGTGTCATTTAACCGATTCTATCTCTACAGTTATAACATGTCAATCTGTCAGTTGAAGCATCCACTGTACAGCAAAAAGACAGCATCACATTAATGGATGGAATAATCCTGCAGGTGTGGATAAACCTACAGTACATTGCCTTCATGTCAAGGTATGAATTATCTGCATACACTTGCCGTTTGTGATTAGTAAACAAATAATGTGCTCTACAAAGAAACATTTCATGAGTGGACAAAAATAATCCCACTAGCATAACTAAGGAATTATTGTCCGGATTCACTATTTACCTACCTACACCTAAGAAAAACAGATGTATCCACTGAGCATACGTTGCAAAAGGTTGGCGGATAGCATGATAGGCAGATAACGTCGACATAATTTAGCACAAGGGCATACTAGTTTAGTATAAGCAGAGACTACATGACTTATTCCTATCCAATCCAACAGTTCCATACAACAGCACTGCCATACTGATTTATCAACTAATCCGAATTGTACAACAGAACAGTGTTTTCTCAAGCAAGATAAATCATGCACAGCACATACAAGCAGGCGTATCAAGGGGGCACAAGTCAAAAACGAGGAGAAATGGACCTCCTGCAGCGCAGCGTGGACGGCGTCCTCCTCCTCGTCTTCCTCCTTATTCCCATCATCGCCGTGGCCGGGACCCCAGACAGGGCGCGGCGGCGCGGTGGTGGCGAAGTAGTCGTCGTCGTCGTCGTCCTCGACGTCGGCCCAGGACTTGGTGGTGAGCGGCGCGGGCGCCCAGAAGACCTCCTTCTGCGGCGGCTGCTGCTGCTGCGCGTCGTCGCCCTGCTTCCTCCTGGAGGACGACGAGCCCGCCTTGGCCTTGTCCCCGCCGGCGCCCTTCTTCTTCTTCTTGAGCGCCTCGAGTGCCGCGAACACGTTGCCCGTGTTGAGCTTCACCTCCTCCGCTCCCCTCCTCCCTCCGCCCACCATGCTCTCCCGCGGGGCTCGCGAATCCAACGAGACGCCGGAGCGCGAATCTGAATCTCGCCGTCCACCAGCCTAACCCCAACAGGGGGCGGGGCCGCCGATCTGCAGCGACGACGAGCCGCGGCAGAGGTGAGCCCCTCGTCGCCGATCGGGCGCGCGGGCGGTGGCGCGATGGGGTTGGGGATGGGATTGGGGGGGCGTTAGGGTTTTGAGACGGGAGGCGACGCGACGGCCGCCGCTTGCTTTGTTTGTTTATAGAGGACGACTCGCTTCCGTCTCGCTCTCGCGTCGCGGTTTTTCCGATTTATAGCGAGAGGAGAAGAGGTTGCCTGCCCGCTCAAGGGAACTTATCTCCATAACGCTATCCGGTATCCGCAATGCACACGCTACGCCTACACGGTGGCAAGCGTGGCTAACGACAGCTCTCGCACACCGGCACACGATCCAGATCAACACATGAATTTTGGAGGCTCACTTGCCACGGAAGCTCGTAAAACTCAGCAATTAGCCTAACTGATGGTATTGTCACACATGGCACGTCGAGACTCCCTGCACCACTGTACGGTGGCATGCATGCCTATGGCTGCTCCCCCAACCATACCAAACATTATTTTCAAAACTCATTTGTTACCGAACTCGGTAATTTAGTTGGATGGTCATATTGTCACAATATTATCACACGACATTTGTTGTGCTACACGGTAGCATGCAAGCCTACGCCAACCCTCCATTTAGTGTAAATAAGCATGTTTTTTTATTTTTAGAAGCTCACTTGTTCCAAAGGCTAAACAATTTCATCATTTTAATCCAGCTGTCATATTGTCTCACAGGGCTCACTATGCTACACGGTGGCATCTAAGCATACGCCAGCTCTCCATCTAGTTCAAACCAAGCATGTCTCTGTTTCCGAAAGCTCGTTTGTTCAGGAGGCTCGTAAAATTCATTATTTTTGCCCAACTAATCATTAACTTGCTTTCGTTTTCAGAAGCCGCCATGTTCCAAAAGCTCATGAAACTCAACGTTTGTACTCCCAACCGATCGCATTGTTACATGAGTACATCACGTATATAGCAGCTCTACTCATGAGCCAACATCGGCTCTCACAACCTATTCGAACATTTTTCGAATCTCCCAAAACTCGGCCCTCTCCTGGGCACGGTAGAAAGAAGAGACACTTCTTAAAAGTCAATGTCATGTTACTAGTTTCTTGAGCGTGCTAGAAAGGACTCACACAGCTCACTGGCAGCGGCAGGGGGAGATTGACCAGAGCGATGCCACTTTCGAACGCCTCGTTTCAAAAAATGTTAGATTTTAAAATTTTGAATTTGACCAAATTTCAAATTTTTAAATTTTGCCCAAAAATTTAAAATTTAAAATTTGGCCAAATTCGGAATTTTAAAATCTAAAAATTTTTATGGATACAACATATTTTCATGACATTATCAAATTTTGTTCAAAATCAAAAAATCGTGCATATTGATGGATACGGCAGAGGGCTGCAATTCAGCGTTTTGATCCAAGAGTAATTTGGTCAATCCAGGTGGAGAAAATAGGAAATGGTTAAAAAAAAGATAGTAAATGGGTATAATGTGTGTCGTATAAGTCAAAGCCATCGAACTTAATGTTATTTAAAATGAGGCCAACGAACTGAGTTTCGTTGAGGACATTCTCCCAGTGGTTGGGAGCCATGAGGTGAACGAAATTGTCCATGGACGCAGGCACGATGCCAGTAGGGCTGGAACTTTAGCTCGAAACTCGCGAGCTGCTCGGTCTCGGCTCGATAAAAGCTCGGCTCATGCTCAGCTTGTTTGTAAATGAGCACGAGCCAAGCCTCATTTTCAGCTCGTGGCCATTAGCGAGTCGAGCCGATCCCGAGGCTGGCTGGCTCGGATTCGGCTCGTTTTGGCTCGTTTACATGCTACCGCTAATTATTTCATCTCTTAACCATTAGAAAATGACATATCCTATTATCAAAACGTTCTAAAATAGTCAAAAACCCACATATGCATGAACAAGTTATTTTGATACTCATATGTACAATGCTAACTTATATTTTGCAGTGGTTAATGCAAAAAAGGTTGAAAGATTAAAATTTCCCCTGGCTCGCGAGCTTCCAATGAGCCAAGCGCTCGAATTCGGCTCGTCCAGTGTTCATCTTCAAAGTCGATGGAAAAATGCAGACGTCACAGTCACACCCAAGCAGATGCAAGATATAGCAAGACGGTGTCGGTAGCACATAGCACATCAAGCATATGCAAGTTTTAGCAAGGAGGCAATCAAGTATATGCAAATGGCCAGTCAAAACAACGTGGATGCAAGATATCGCTAGATTCTAGCTGCATTTTTATCGCCGGATATACCCATGGCAACATTCACATGTTGCCGTAACATTTTCTGAGAAACCCAACGAGGCATCACATGAATTGCAATCCACAAATTTAGTTCCCACCGAGCAAAACCTGAGAATAGCGGTGACGATTTGGAACATTGCTATCAATGTGTGACATGAAACGTATACAAACAAACTGTACGAATATCGCCGCTCAAAAGGAACAAGTCCCTACTGGAGCTTCTCCCAATTTACATCACCACCATGGCTAGATAGCTGCTTATCATTCAAGTGAATTTGTGCACATGGTGTAGTTCGGTAAAAATTAAAGAATATATTGTGCACAGAAGACAACTATGCAATACGTTGGAGGGTGCCGTTGCAGCGAAATCATGCGACGAAGAATATGAAGATCATGAGGAAAACCATCAGCACAAAGAATATCTTCATCATCAGCCACCTGTTCGACGAAATGCTGTTGAGATACTTCAGGAGTTGACCCTGCGCTCCCTCAACGTTAGCCAGTGTGTCATCCATGTTCTCGTCAATTCTAGTCATGAATAGCGCAGCATTAAGCCAACATTAGCCCAACAGAATCAGAAAACAACGTCAATAAAGCTTGGTGAAGAAAATCTAGCCTCTCAGAAGTAATTCATCGCGACTAAAAATTTATCCTAAGAACATACATGCTTATAAGGTAATTCCGTAATAACACATGGTTGTAAATTTTGATTAAAAAAGGACAGAAAATAGAAAGACAAATATGCTCAAGGTAAGATTCAAGAGGTTTATTGAGGACAGCAGGAAACACCCACTATAGGGCAGAGAACATGCAAAACAAATAAATGTCAAATTATCATAATTTGTGTACGTATGGTCATCTATCGTTACTGAACCATTACTCATAGACCAAATCTCATCAATTTCAAAGATAATTCAAGTTAAACCAATATAATACTATAAGAATCTAAACCAGAAACCCGCTCAAAAAAATCACAATTATGACTAACTTTTTCAGAATGTGTTCATCTCTTTTAATGATACGATTAAGTTACAGATACAGATTTCACAAGTGCAATAGCCAACCCCTGAAATTAGATAGGAGGCATGGAACAGCAATAGTTAAAGAAAGTTCACCTTATTGCTAGCTCTCCTTGCTGAGAAACCATGGTTGCCAGCTGTGTAAAGATGTTGCTCAGCTCATGGATGGTTGATTCCACACTTTGAAGTGCATCTGCTCTGCTCTGCATATAAGTATCCTGTTGTACTGCCAACTGCTGCTGCTGCTGCTGCATGAAAGGTGGAGTTGACGATGAAGCTCCATGATCTCCATTAGTCTTCTTCCTGGTGAACACAATCAAAAGAAAATAAACTCCCAGAACACACTGGGTATGTTTGAGGAACTTTTGTGATCAAATAACAGATTGCATTCTTCCAAAACAGAATCAGGCTAGTTTATACTTCATAATTTTAAAGGCCATAACTGAATAACCTATTTAGGGCATAATCATGGGAATAAACTAACAAAAACAGCTGGGTTCCGCATATAAATTGAGCCGGTTCTGCGTTCTTTCTGCTCAGAACTGAAAATCAAAGACAGTTTTGCAGTCTTTCAAAACTGCACTAGCATTGAGGTATTTCCATCATACAAACAGTTCAGAATTTATTAATCCTCCATTATGTAAAAGAAGTATCCCTCAAATAAGTAGCAGATTAATCAGCAGTCAGCAACCAAGTGGAATAGCAATATAGCATTGAGTTAGAGAGTTAGTAATGAGCTTATTTGTGCAACCAGCTGTTTGGATGTAAAGAAATTAGAAGCAGCAGGTAACTTCAAAGCACTTATACTAGCATGGACTGGTCTTCTACAATTGGCTAATAAAACAGCAGCCTATGACCACGGCGACTTTCGACTAGAACATCCCTCTAAGAAGCAGTCTATGACCACAACAACTTCTTATGG
Source organism: Raddia guianensis (assembly GCA_036346415.1). Lineage (NCBI taxonomy): Eukaryota > Viridiplantae > Streptophyta > Magnoliopsida > Poales > Poaceae > Raddia > Raddia guianensis. The sequence goes on from CM070534.1 coordinate 37,711,730, forward strand.
GCGCATCTCTCCGAGTAGAATTTCTATGGATAAACCAATTCAAGTAGCTTTTGCATTATTCTTTCCTGTAACTAAATCATGTCACAGTAATAGAAGAAAACAAGAGAAGGGACAGTAATAGTGTTATACGTAACAGACACCAAAGAATATAACCTAGTGGGTATTGGTTTAAAAATATGAAAGCCCTCAAATAATGTGGTCGCGCATCACTGCTCACAAATGTAAGTACACAACAATCAAATTTAATTGCATATTTACCTTTGAAACAATGGGGCAGATGCAGAGTCACTGGCCCATGGAGCTGGAGGCACAGAGGAGTCAGATGTGTCCCTCGCAACAGTGGGACGTTGACGGATGAATGGATTTGATGCATCGCTTGCAGATGATGAGGAGAACATTTGTCTCCTATTTTCATGAATCTTTAAATTCTGCACATGAAACATGCAATATGAGATTCATTCGTACTAAAGACACTGAGAAAAATGTGAAGGCAATATATCTGAATAGAACAAGCATTTTTATATGACCTCTGTCCGTTTGGTAAGAACATCCTTGAATTCTTTTGTTGCACTCATCAGGCGATTTTTTAGGTTGTCCACAACTGTGGTTGAATGGTTTGTTGTATCCTTGGAAAGGTTTCCAGTCTCATTTTGTGAATTGCACAGAGCCTGTAGGTCTACAATAGCAGAATTCAAAGCAGTGATATCCTTCTTGACAACTGCAGTCAACTCTTGTATTTCTAAGGAAGGGTCATCAAAAACAGATGTCCTCTTTGCCACTGCAACATATATGTTGTATGATCAGCATCAATCCATCCTTTGAAAGTTGAAACAGCACACTAATTATTTAATAAATTCTGACATAATATTACTGTATTCATATACGGAGGTTATATGTGTTGACTGATATGTCACAGGTGAGGATTTTTGGTAACAAAATATCACGTATAATCACATTAGTAATTACGTTTGTAACTGGATCTCAAGGTAGCAATATAGCAAAGCAATATTCCATAAATCAAAGCGGTCAAGGTAACATAATAATGTGTCAGATAAAACAGCATTACATAACCAGGAACATAGCTTGCATGTTCAATAAAGTATTAAGAAGTCATGCACATGATTGATCAGGGATATCATCATAGCTGTAAATGGCACTACCTGTTCTGAGCAGCTATGTAGTATAACATCCAACATCCATTACAACTCTACATTGGTAACTGGGATGTCAATCCATGCACAATTCTTGGCAAACCACATATAACATTTATGAATATGACAAGGTGCAAAAGGTAGCATATATAATCAATCTGCATTTGACAGTGGCTGGCGTGCATCTAAAACACATCCAAACCCAGGTAACCAACAGGAGCTAGCCATTTCACCCAAAAGGAATCCACGATCCAATCTCGGACACTATCACAAGAGCTAAAACAAACCACTGGCCATCACCCATACAGTATTTGAGCAATAAGTAATCAGTTCATGAAATGCTTAACCCCCAGAGCAAGGGATCAGGTAGCGTTCAACACCCTTGCACCCACACAACCCTGACACTAGTTTCACTGGCTTGAAAGAATGTCCATGTTATCATTGTTTGGTACATTGTAATGACTAAAAAAGCATCCACTGCTGCACGCTGGCAACCATCAGATTTAAGAATGCACAAATGGTCTATGCAACATTTACATGGTGCAAATGCACTCATCGAGGTCTATGCAACATGGTGCAAATGCATTCATCGACTCATCGTCATAGCCACAAGAGGTGGAACACGTCCTGATAAACTGTAAAGCGAACTATGCAAATATGCAATCCCACAAAATACACTAGCAACCAAGGATCAATCGAAATAGCAGACATATATGCCAAATATCATTAAAAAAATCAAGGAATGTGCATACACTAGAAATGTCTCGCTAATCCCAAGTAACTGCAAGCACAACTGCACAAACAACCAGCAATCATCCGCAGGTACTGTGCAAAGCACTACCAGCTGCCAGCCTATGCACGTCGGAATCTTCCCTGGCTACGAATGCATCAACCACAGCCTCATGAGCATCTCGAGATCCCCATCCGAATAGTGCCGGATAGAGACCACCGATCCGAAACAACGCAAGCATGGACGGTTTGAGATCGATGGAAGGGAACGAGAGGGGAAGCCATACGTTGGGCGAGGCGGGCGAGCTTCTGGGAGGTCTGGTGGATCCCGAGCCCGATCTTCGACGCGCGGCGGTTGAACTCCGAGTGCGACGACGCGGCCGCGCGCGGCCCATCGAGGGGGGCTCCACCGCCGCCGCCGCTGCTGCTGGCCGACGCGGAGACGTGGCGGCGCGCGCTGTCGACGGCGGCGCGGAACTCGTTGGTGCGGTCGCGGAACGACGACGGCGTGGGCCGCGTCGAGTTCATGGCCGGCGCCGGGAGGATCTAGATCTGGGTCAGGGTTCCGGCCTCGGTGGTTGGGTCGGTCGGTGGTGGTGCTGGTGATGGATTTGGTCGCGGTGGAGACGGCCAGACGGGAGGAAGGACGCACACGCGGAGGGGGGTTTGCGACTTGGAAGGGATCGAAATAGTGGCCATATGGGCCGGTCCGGCCGAACCGACCCGGGTCGGCCCATACTGTTCACGGTTCGCATAGTAGCGGCCCGGTTCGGTTCGGTTCGCTACTGTTGTATATTTATTTAATTCAATATATATTTCTATATATATTTTCTTTAATTTATAATGTATATTTGTGAAATATAATGGTTTTTCTTAATTTATATATATTTTTAAATAAGATAAACCGACTAATAAAAACCGGATCGATCTTGGTTGGTTCGATTCATCGTGTGAACCGAACACGGTGAGACTCCGGCGGTTGGCCGATTCAGATCTGATAATCAACCAACCGGCAACGAACCGAACCGAACCGGGCCGGCTCGTTGGCCAGGTCTGGATCGAAATGGAAATTTTGCACAGAGGACGCGATTCGCGACTCGCGAGTAACATGGGAGTGTTTTTTCCTGACGAAAATTCAAAATTTGATATATATTTATAAAGTGACTGTGACCTAGTTCTTTTCAACTTAACAGCTTAACGGTAGCTTAACAGCTTAATGGCTTAACGACTTATCTACGTTTTGAAAATACATATGTTTTGAGTTTTTTGAGTCCGTTTTTTCGTTGTTTTGAAGGTGTGTTCTAACGCTTTAAAAAAATAAGTCAAACAAAATGTATCCGAATTTTCAGACTATCTCGAGAAGTTCTCAAAATTCAATCATTTCAGCTGTTCAGCCGTTCAAATCAGCTTAAAAGAATATGGCCTATGCCTGGCCGTTTTTCTACGGAATATGGCACTGTAGCCTTTTTCTCGTCATATACAGTTCAAAATACGTATGAAATCATCGTATTTACGCTTTTACCACCATCCTAACATGTGGGTCACCATTAAGTGGTCCAATCTAACCTTACCATCACCAGGTCAGTTGGAACCATGCCCCGCCACTCAAGTAATAACCCTAAATCCCTACATCCATAGGCACCTCGGTGTCGCTGCGACATAGTCCACCTTCACTGTGCAAGTGCCACCGCCACCGTGGAAGCTTCTCCGTTGCGCAACCATTGCCGCCGTCATGATCCAAGACCAGCTGAAGTATGGCAACGAGATTTGTGGTTTAGTTTTAATCGACCACGGAGCTTAGTGACGAGTACCACAACGTCAGCATCTCGGCTCGCATAGGTTAATGCAAGTAAGTGTGTATAATCTTCCCCTCCATTATCTATGAAATTAATAGAAAGTATAGATGGAAGCAAGTGAGTATAATATTCTCCTTTTTTTTGTTTTTTTTTGTTGCATTTGGTTATGTTTGGGCTGCACACACTTTTTACCACTACAGGAATCCGTTGTAATTTCGTCGGCCATAAACCGACGAAAATAGGGGCTAAACCGACGAAATTGATATAATTTCGTCGGTTTGCCGACGAAATTACACCGACGAAATATGGGCGACGAAATTACAAACCATTTCGTCGGTTCCCGATGAAATTAATATAATTTCGTCGGTTTCCACAGGCCGACGAAATATGTTCAGCAGACGGCGGGACAGGTCAGATGATGACGTGGCTCATATATTTTCATCGGCTTGGGCCCATTTTTGTAAAAAAAGGAAATAGGAACCGAAAAATCACAGTTATTTACAAAAAATTCACAGTTATTAACAGAAAAATCCCAATAATTAATAAACCCAATTTCATCACAAATTAAATAAACCACATCACAATAATTAATAAACCCAATTTCATCACAAATTAAATACACCACATCACAATTTATCGCATTAACATCACAGTAGAATCAAATACAGAGTCGCATACATAGTCTATGTCACATACATATAGTCCATTGTCGCATACATATATAGTCCATCGCATACATAGTCCATCATCACATACATAGTACAAAGTTTAAGTTATACACATGATACTTCGCAAACTTCACCAAAACACAAAGTCTAGGTTCGAGGAGAGTGAGAACCACGCCCGCTACCTACTGCCTCGTCTCTAGAGTTCAGAAATCGACTGAAGGTAGCAGGTAGCAGGTGAGAAACCTAAATTTATATAGTTGACCATCCTTGGGAGCCTTTCAATAGTTCCAACTTACTGTAAAGAACTAAAGCGAAAACAAATCAGAGCAACCATAGCAATATCGCTACATTTTCTCTCATGCGAATGGGAATATGGGATGATCCCTGAAATGTGCATTAGCGATTACATCTTTGATAGCATGCCCTTTTGTATGCATTAGAGCTTTAAATTAGATTATGTCGATCTGTCTGAGCAAAAGAGAAATAATTTGCTACTTTTCAGAAAATACCAAAAATCATCTCCGTGTGTGACTTCAAGCACAGCTAATAAAAGAACTCCAGGGAAGAGTATTTTTTGTGATTACCCATGAAGTATTGACCATTGTGTTCTTTGTGTGTTTTGTTTACAAAGTTCCCTTATTAGTCGAACCAAAATCATTTCTTGCAAGTTGAAACTCTACACATAACTGCAAAATTGGATTTCAAAAAACTGCTTACAAATTTATGACAGATTTCTCTAACTTTTCAAAAAAAAAAAGCGTAAAGCTAAAATTTCTGCTTGGAGCTCTTGATGCAAAGACATTCTTCACTAATAAAATAGAACTACATAACCTTTACTATCATCCTCTCAAATGAATTGACTCTTGGGGGTCAGGAATCATCATAGACATGATAATTGATGATAATATGACTTCTTTGCAGCCTCATAGCATGCCAAATTTCAAGTACGACAGCTGAATTACAACTCAAGATTTACGTGGACAAATACACCAAACTCAACAGTATACCATCAAATTACTTGTATATTTATCTGATAAGTTAATACAGAAATAAATAGCAGAGAAAACTCTTCCAGATACACGAACATCTTGTTTTTTTGAAAAGATGGCATGCTGAATTGGTGAACAGTGAGTTTATCAACAAAGAATACAAACCAATTAATTATTACAGACATAACTGGTCAGATGAAAATCATATATCTGTAGTTGTTGGTGCATCCGCCTAAGTGTTTACCATGTAGTAGGTCTCTGCTCATGAAATAAAGTTTTTGAGACCATCAATCCAATATTGTTAATTTTGATTTTCTCTAATCATATATATTCTGAAAAGACTAATAGAGACACTGAACAAACTTTGTGTGGTTTGAATAAACAAATGCCATAGATAAGTTTTTTCCAAGACCAATGATATTCACTGCAGGAAAACGAACTTTTAACATCGGCCATTTCTATTTACGTCGGCCCAGAACAAACCGACGTAAACCCAGCAGTTATTTACGTCGGCCCGGCCGACGTAAACCTGACGATCCGACATCGAGGAGTCTAGGTGGCGTGGCGTGCTTATTCGTCGGCCGTAAGCGTAAATATGGTATTTACGTCGGTCCGAGGCGGCCGACGTAAATAACAGAGATATTTACGTCGGCTCGGCCCGGTCGACGTAAACCTTTCCTTTAACCTAACCCCGAGCCCATCTGTTTTGTCATTTCCCCACGAGCCGCCGGCCGCCTGCGCTCCGCCCGCACCGCCCGCCCGACTCACTCGACTGCGCTCATCCAGCGCGCCGCCCGCCGCCTCGCTCGACTCCGCCCGCGCTCACTCGCCGCCCGCGCGCGCCGCCAGCGCTTCCATCTCCGCTCCACGCGCCCGCGCCAGCGCCTTCTCATTGCGCGCCGCCGCGCCGCTCCGCCCGCGCGCCCCGCCCGTGCTCGCCCATGCGCCCAGCGCGCGCCCGCCCCTCGCCTAGTCCCGTCGCCGCCCGCCCGCGCCCGCGCGCGCCATCCTCCGCCACCACCGCCTGCGTCGCCTCTCTGCGCCCGGCCGACCCGTCGCCGCCTCGACGGCACCACCCGCCCTGCCGCGTCCAAGCCTTGCCCATCGCCCACGCCCGCCCTCGCTGGCGGCGACAAGCGATAAGCAGTGGCGGCCGCCTCCTCGCCTCCTCTGCTCCTCCTCGCCAACTCGCAGAATTGAAGAAGAAAGGTGAATCCCATTTGGTCATCCCCAATTGAGTAATCGATAGATAATACCGATTTATTATGCATGTTGATTTTTATTCGTTCTTGAACATTATAATGCGATGATTAGGAAGGGCTTAAGTGATTTCTTCTTGCTTGGTTGTGTGCTATCTTGTTATGGTTTTGCATGTTTCTTTGAAAATTGAAATGGGGTAAGATTAATCAAAGCTTCGGCCAAAAGCCTCTTGGATGGTCTCGGTGGTAGATTGCCAATTCCCATTCCCCATAAATGATAAATACATGCTTTGTAATTTGCAAAATCTAAAATGCAATGAGTCAATGAAACGATTTTCCAGTGACCAGTGAGATGTTTGTTGAAATTATTACTATTTTATTTCATTAATTAGATGGAGAAGGAGAAGGGAACTTTGCATTCATCTTATGCAAAAAATCATTGCACATGGTTATTTTGTACTAATTCGTATTGTATTAGGCGCTTAATTATATATTTTATATGGTTTTTTCATGTTATCGATGCTTAGCCTAGCCCCCCCTTAAATTTGGTCCTGCGTTTGCCACTAGCCCCGGCCCCGCCCTGGCCTTGTCCCTGCTCTCTGCCCCCGCCTCTAGCTAAGTATGTAGCCCTGCTCTCGCCCATCCTATCTTCTAATCTTCTATGGATGTGCTGCTAAGTTTGTTATATGACATTATTTGTTCATACTTCTTGATTGTGGTTCATGAATCATTTCATTTCATTGATTCAACCTGAATATAGAAATGCGGTCAAAACTTGTCACATACAATTAATGTCTAATTAATTTATTCATTTCCTATGCAGGAGAGATACCGTTTGCAGAGTGATCAGGAGCAGGCTCTCCAGGAGAAGACAAGATATGTTTTTGAGAACGCAGCGACCAGGACGGTCAAGGAGATGATGTACCAGGCTCGTATTCAGGCGGTGTGCTTGTATTATAAGAGGGTGCTACATCAAGATATAAGTAAGAAGCTTGGTGCATCAAAAATCTACCTTTGCGAAGATCAGTACCGATGGCCTGAAGTTATGTTGCCTTGGTTCAACAAATGCCCTAAGCATGGCATGCTCTTAGCTAATACTGGGCTTCAGCAGAATTTGTTCAGAAATCAAATAAGAAGAGGGATAATAGGGAGGCGGGCCCGAGGGTATCTCAGCGGTACGGAGCCGATGGATATCTTCGTCTTGCGCGACGTATGGTATGTTTCTTACGGTGCTGTATGTTATAGATCATTGTCGATATTTCATTAGTGTAGTTTACTAATGTTGACTAATATATCATATGTTCACTAATGCTGTTCTATAAGAAGCTCAAAGTGGGTCTCGACCTACTGAGGTCGAAGCCTACATTAGAGGTCACCTTGGCTATGATCCAACACAGCCAGACCAGCTATGCAGTGACAAGGCGACACAGAGCCTGGTTAGTATAATTGTTTTCTAACTGAAGTGAATTCTTTATTATATCCTAATGCATTGATATGTTGTGCAGGCATCTTATGGGCAAGTGATGGCCGATGCTCACGGGGCTGAGTATGATTGGAGAAGGGAAGATGTCGATCATGCGGCTCTGTATAGTAGTGGAGGTGGCAAGAAACATGGTAGATTCTCCATGTTTAATGGTGTCCTGAATAGTTCGGCTGTTTTAAGTTCAGTAAGATCCTCGGCTTCTTCGCAAGGTAGTGGGTCGAGCGCTCGTGAGACCCAAGTATTACAGGAGCAGTTGAGGCAACAGACTGCCCACCAAGCTGCACGCGAGGCCCAGCTACAGGAGCAGATGAGGCAACAACAAGAATACTTCGTTTCATGGCAGGCAGAGCAACAGGCAGCTATTCAGGTAATCTTGTTCATTTTATATCATTGCTCATTTCTACTTCAAATTAATGAAAATTACAAAATTATGTTGCTCCTGATGCCTTGTTTGAATTCCATATATTACTGCTTTATGTTAATAAAATAGCGCAATTATAGTTAATTGTTAACCTAACAACTACAAATTTTACTTCATATTCATAATCATTTTCTAATATATGCAATTCACTATTTTGATCATAAAATGGTTAAAATTATTTTTAGGCATATATGACACAACAGTTTGGAACGCTATTAAGTCTCCCTCCATTCCGGCCTCCACCGATATTTACACCACAATCTCCCATTACGGTATGTATCAAATTTAAACTTTTGTATGTCCATGGTTGTGTAACTTAGAAATTCTAATATTGCATTGTAATTTAGATTTCGGTGGCTCCTCCAGACGCCAATGTTGGAGGCGCTTCTTCCTCGAGGACTCCGCCGACCGTTGGAGACTACCTTGGCTCAGGAGGCGATGCTGGTAGCGGGCATCAGTTTAATAATACTCCTCCAAATTAGGATATGTTGTGAATTATCCAACTGTTGATGTGTAGAACTTTGTGTTGATTTGTTGATGACGTGTTGAACTTGTACGAAGTAGGGTTGACGTGTTGATTTGTGCGAACTTGTGGATTGGAACTTATATGTGGACTTCTGGAATATAAATGTGTTGTGTTGAAATTACAAGTTTGATTGTGTTCAAAATGGTTGAAATTGTACTTTTGATTGTGTTGAAATGTGGAATGGAAATTTTGGGCTGCTGGAATGGGAATTTGGATGCTGGAATGGGAATTGGGATGAAATGTGAATTTTGTGTGTAGGATTTGGGAATTTTGGTGCTAATTTTGGTGCTGGAATGCTCCAGTATTTACGTCGTCCAGCCTGGCCGACGTAAATACCTGAACGCCACGTAAATACTTCGATGCCACGTGGCGTGTCGACAGGCCACACCTAACCGGTATTTCCGTCGGCTAGGTATAATTATTTACGTCGGCCCAAGCCGACGTAAATAGACGCCACCACCGTTGGGCCGAACTGACGAACAGTATTTACATCGGCCGCCCGGCCGACGTAAATAACCGCTATTTACGTCGGCTGCCAACGTAAGCCGACGTAAATAGCTGTTTACATCGGCTTTTGGGCTATTTACGTCGGTTGCTGGGCGACGTAAATACCTCGGTTTCCTGTAGTGATTATGATAAAAGGAACTGAATGCACATAATAATATGCTCAATTTAATGCATACGCTTCATGCCATGAATGATTACCAATCAAACTAGAGCGAATAGAATTACCAGAACGGATAGATTATGCTCAAGCTAACTTCTTCAGAACCATTGCCACTGATATCATCATGGACTGTCCTGCTAGGTTATTAATAAAAATATAAGCAACAATTTAATTCAGACTTCACTATTAAATGTTGATGATGTTCCTTTCAGGAAGTAATCATGTCAGTAAATAAAGTGTCTAAGTATTTAAGAGCACAACTATTAACAAAGGTAAATCAAAATTGAGACCAGCTCAAACTACCAATGATAGGCTGCATAACTGCAAATCAGTTGCATTATGTTGTTTAAGTCAATAAACGAAAAAAAATCTTATCCAAGTATTTTCTATACTAATTGTCTGAAGTTCCTTAACTCAAAATCATATCTGTTATGTCTAAGCATGGTAGGAGTCAGAAATTACACGCTACATTACCTGCTTTACTACTCTGTGGTGACGACCAGCGGCTAAGCGGGCGGCGATGACAATGGGCAGTGGGGCTTGACGGGCGACTAGGGTGTGGTGGCGCTGAATGGGCGGGCGGTGCACGACGGGTGAGGCGTATTGGAGGGTCAGAGCAAGCGGCCGTGGAGGCGGAGGCGGCTGGAGGAGGCGGTCGGCGATGGCGCACGGGTCATTGAAGCGGCGGGAGGGTCTGGGGTGAGCAGGCGGCACTTAAGAGGCGGTCGGGCGCACGCGGTGGGGCAGCGGTGGCGCCTGGCGACTGACTGCACTAAATTTTCCAGCCAAGAGGATGAGTTAATAGGGTTTAGATTAATTTCATCGGCCGAGGCCGACGAAAATAAATAAAAAATGATTTTTTAAAATTATTTTCATCGGCTCAGGCTGACGAAAATACCCTTTGAGAATATGGCCTGTCGATTTTTCTATAAAAAAATATTTAAATTAATTTCATCGGCCGAGGCCGACCCAAAATAAATAAAAAATTATTTTCTAAAATTATTTTCATCGACCCAGGCCGACGAAAATACCCTTTGGGAATATGGCCCGCGGATTTTTCTAAATGTAATTTCGTCGGCCACACAGGCGATGAAATTGTCATTATAGTTTCGTCGGGATGGGAAAACCGACGAAATTATCTTTATAATTTCGTCGGTTTACGGTTGCCGACGAAATTAACAATATAATTTCGTCGGTTGTTTTTTTGGCTAACGAATTTTACTCAGGCCGACGAAAAAAGCACGTATTCCTGTAGTGTACACTAGAGTTGAAAGAATATGCTTTATCCACCAAAGACCCTGGCGATAGAAGAAGATACACAAAATCAAGGGTTTTCAAATGGAGCGTTGTCGTTGGTAGGCCTAGTGTTGCAAATTTAACAGATTTCTTAAGAAAGGAATTTTCTCGGGATTTATACCAGATTGTTACTTTCTGGATGTATGCCCCGAGGCGTGGAGAAGACATTAAGTTGCATGATAGCCAAATTTCTGCTCTTCTTGAGATAAACAAAGATGAGAAAAAAGCTTGATATTAGTGTATGAATAATTGATATTAAACTCCACACAGAATCATCATCTCGCTTGATGCCACCAACAATATGATTTTTAGAGGTCCAAGAAAACCATATTATTTTATCACTTGATAATTTGATCATCAATGCCAAAACCAATAGAGGCCACAAAGATAGGCCTATGCAGGCGTTGTGATAGCTTCATTAGCCGCGACGAGCACAATGGCTACAGTAGCCGTGTTGGTGCTAGCCGCGGAGAGGGAGGCGGCTAGTGCAGCCGGATAGGCGAGGCATGGCCGTCCAAAACAAGGGAGGCGGCCACGATAGTGATCAGATCGCTGCCAGTTGTAGAGAGGGTCGCTGCCATGGCGGTCGAATCAGGTTGATACGGGCGGCCGAGACACTGGTGCAGCGAGCATGGTGGCCATACAGCGGTGGAATCCATGGCCATGACGGTTGAAGTGCATGGACTCGACGAGGGTGGTTGTGACCGCGGTAACGATGACTGGATCTACGATCTGCCCGGTGCAATGCTGGGTTAATTCGGTAAGACAAATGAGTAGTTGTTGCGACGGCATAGGCAGTGGCTTGGGTCGTCGCACTCTCAGTGGTGATGATCTGATCCGGCATGGATGCAGGATCCACAACGACCATGGCAGCTTCTTGGTTGGCGGCCTGAGCGGATGCGGCTCGGCGCTCTACTATGCCACTAGACAACATGGTGGAGAAGATAGATATAGCTACGGTTTGTGGAAGGAGGATTCACGCAATATATTGATTAATTCAATGGAGAGTACGAACTCATATAGTACTCACAGGCCTTTTATATCTCTAGACTCGCTTGTAGAACAAATATAGGGAGATTGGGAAGGTTTAATACGCATGGTGACACATGTTCCCATGGACCACGCATCATGTTTCTGCATTTCTTTTGTCAAGTTTCATCATTTTCCACCCAATGTTTTGTCAGTATATTGTCAAGTTTTGTAAGTAGTTTTTCCAAAGTTTTAACAACAACTATTCAAGTTTCATCGATAGATTATCAAGTCTCATCAACCGTTTCCCTAAGTTTCAACAAAAAATATTGAAGTTTTATCAATATTTTTTTTCATGTTTCATCAGTATATTGTCAGGTTTAATCGGTAGTTTTCCAAGTTTCAATAGTAATTGTTTTAAACTTCATTTTGTTGACACTAGCATGATGGGAATGTTCGATGATGGGTTAACATGGTATGTTCAATTCCCTAGTGTTCGCGTTCAAATAAATGCATGAATACTTACTATTATATTAAAGTTTATAAATTGTCGCCGGCAGATCCATGGAAGTACTTTTCCAAGTTTCAATAGTAATTGTTTCAAATTTCATCATGCTAACACTAGCATGATGCAAATGTTCGATGATGGTTTCCCATGGTATGTCCAATTCCTAGTTCGCCTTTAAATAATGCAAGAATACTTAACTATTATATTGAAGCTTAGAAATTATCGCTAGCAGATCCATGGAACTATGAACGTCAGGCCATCACCAATGCAATCCTAATGTAAAACATCTCAGTTACTATTCACACATTTTTTCACTAATTGTTATAGGGAGTGGCTCCGGTGCAGTCGTCTAGGCCGCGCGCGCCTCGCTCGGGCCCAGCCGTCAGCGCAGACGATTGGGTTTGAGCAAAACCGTCTGTTATATGTTTTCTCTACTAGTATTATTTCTTCTACAGTACTTAAAATGTCTTAGAGACTTATCGAAACTGTCTTGATTACCGAAGAACATGACAACGAGAAAAACATGATGTTCTAGTGTCTAGAACCTATGCGTTGGTATCAGTGTGGCCCGAAAGAAATCCGTAAAAAAGGTATAGAAAATCCGGCTAAAATAATGGTAAGAAAGAACTAGATAAAAGTGACCCGTAAAAGTAAAACATCAAAAATAAAATAAAACAAAGTTACTTCTAAAATCAATAGCTTCGACCCGTTCAAAATCAATAGAAATGTAATAGAAAACTAAGAATTCAAGAGAGCCCTCTTCCACATACGAAGACGGATTCAATGGGACGCCCGGTATACCCTAAGCTGAGCACCGCCGGAAAAATGACGAGCAAAAAAACTCCTCCTACACTACAATGGATGCCCAATTAATCCCATCAATCATTCTCTCGCCCCTTCATCCCAATTTGGGGAGCAATTTCCCACCCCAGTGGCCCATTTTAAGGGCAATTCCAATATATAGTGGTCCAATTTGGGGCAATATAAATCCCACCTAACTTATCTCTATCTGGTTCTGCCTTACTCTCAGCCTGACCGGTCTCCTCATGGCATCACCTGTGCCCTAGCCCTAAAAACAGTTGTGCACCGCCAACGCCACACCCACCATGTTGCAACCGCTTACGATCGCAACATCACCGGCCGATGCCTCCGCCACAACCACCCATCACCACGTACGGCCATCCGCCGCAACACCGTTGTGCTTTATTGCCTGGTCGCCTATGGAGGGGCGAAGACTAGCCACTATTGGTTTGTTTGTGGCACACTGATTAATACATAGCTTGGCGACACTAGTGCGCCGTCCACCCAACCCCAAGCCTTGATGGCTAGCTCTAGTGCGAGTGTGCAACAACGCCTCTACATTATTATATGGGAGGCGGCAACACTTATTGTGCTTGTACATCCTCTATTATGTGTGTGTATGATAGGAAGTTGCTAAAATATATTGCATTAAAAAAAGTAAGTTAGGTAATAAGTTGATTTGGTATATCTTGAGCAATCCCTAAACTTTCCAATTTACAATACGCTAAAAAAATGTGCAAAAACATATAGAAAATGTTCAGTATTGGATACTTGCATAAAAAAAACGTTCGCGCTTATAAAAGCATTTTCTTGTACTTCGGTGGCAATCGAATGTGTATCGAGATGTGTTACAGTCACATGTTCTTTTGCACAAAATCTCTTCATTTTTTCTCCACAAGAGCATAGCCCATAGTCTTTAAGAGCATCCCCATCTCACCCCCCAAATGCCCCTCTATTTCAAAATTTTTCAAATGCAGCAGGAGGGAATTCGATGCATGTGAGAGGAATTTACTTGTAGCAATTCTTATGTGATTCTTCGTAGCGATAGAGGGAAATTTAAAGGCCCTGCTGGGGATGCTCTTAGATGAGAGCTCTCCTGCTTGTTGCAATACGCAAAGTACCTTGTCAACTGCCAGTGCATGTCAAATCGTGCCTTGGCTCCCATGCATTGCACCTTACCTGACCTGTTAGATTTCCATCACCGGTGACAAAAAAACACTATGGTTTTGAGGTTTGCGAGAGGTTTCCATCCATCTCGGACGAGATTTTTGTCGCCATTGACAGAAACCCTTTTTACGGTTTCCGACTTTCCTTCCATCCATCGCTGACTAGGTTTCTAGGAGGTTTTCATCATCTCTTGCGATATTTACATCATTGTTGATCGAAAATCCCCCTTTGCGGTTATGGTGTGCCTTCCGTCCATCTTTGCGAGATACCACTATTCATCTTTGGTTTAAAAAAGGAGACGACGACTGGTTGCGACCTGTGAGGGAGGTAGATAGAAGGACACTATGCAAAAATTAGAAGTTTAATAGAGGTCTTTCAAAAAAAAAAAACCTTCTCAAAAGCACAAACAATGCACTCTACTTTCGATCGATGAATCCATGGTAAAGTAACCATGAACCGTCCAAAGATGCTGCTGGCCATGCATGGATTAAACTACGAATAGTTTAACCAACGCCCATTTGATTTAGCACTCCTGCGAATAGTTTTATTAAGACACGCACACTTATTTTTCCTTGTTAATTCAGGACCTGTTTGATTGTTCCCTTCTCTGCCAAGCGAGGATCAGCAGTCCAGTCGGTCAGTCGTCTCCGACTGCCCCTGCTCCTTCCTTCCCTTGCGTGCCTTATGGCCATGGCGTCCACCTATGTGGAGCGGCTCCCGCCGCGGCTCGTGGTCCCGGCCGAGCCTGCGCCCCGCGGCCCACTCCGCCTGTCCTGGCTTCATCGGTATCCCACGCAGATGGCGCTGATCGCGATGCTCCACGTCTTCAAGCTGGCTCTTCGCCGGCGCACCGCCGGCGGCGGAGGCGCCCTGGCCCGGACCATCGAGCGGGCCCTGGCTCAGGCGCTGATCCACTAGTACCCGCTCGCCGGTTGGCTGGCTTTCTCGAGCATTGGCAAGCTGCTCCTCTCCCGCCGTCTTCCTCCCCTTCGGCGACCTCCTCCCCTCTCACCGCCGCGCCGCCATGGATGGGTTAGGGTTTAGGTGGGGTTTGGGTTCGGGGTGCCGCCGGGCTTAGAGGGATGGCCGGAGGAGGCGGCGGCTCGGCAGTTGGTGGGGGATGGAGTGAGGGCAGCGGCGAAGGCGGGGGGTGAAGACGACGATCGGGTTAGGTTGGGCAGGGTAGCATCAGAGGGGAGAGGTTGGGCGGCGAGGTGGGGCGGCTAGGCGCCGGTCGCGGGCGGCGGCGGAGGCGGCGGGGGAGGAGGATGAGGAGCGTGGAGCAAGGGCAGGCTCGAGCCGTCGGGGTCGAAGGCGGTGGAGGGGAGGGGAAATGGGGAAAGTAAGAGAGAGGGTGGGCGCGGGGCTCATCTAGGCCGTTGGATTGAGATCCAACGGTACAGAAAATTGACTGATGGGTACTAAAAAAATAGTGGAATTGCTAATCATTAGTCGACTGAAATCTAGAGGATTTGGTCGATTTCTCACTACCAGCGCCGCTGCCGTCTTCCTCCCTTCGGCGACCTCCTCCTCTCCGCCACGCCATGTGGATGGGTTAGGGTTTAGGTGGGGTTCGGGTTGAGTGTGCACTTGAGCTTAGAGGATGGCTGGGAGACAATGGCCGGTGGTTGGTGGGGATGGAGTGAGGCGGCGGCGGCGGCAAGAACCGAGCCGAGGACGAGGAGGAGGCGGTTGGGCGGCGGTGGCGGGGTGAAAGCGGCAGTCGGGTTAGGCTAGGCGGGGAGGTTAGGCGGCAGGCGGCTAAGCCGGCGGCGTGAGGAGGAGGAGGCGCGAGCAAGGCGCGGGCTCGGTCGTCGGGATCGGGGCGGTGGAGGGGAAGGGAAAAGGGGAAAGTAAGAGAGAGTGGGGGTGCAGGGCTCATCTGGGCCGTTGGATTGAGATCCAACGGTTCAGAAAATCGACTGATGGGTATTATAAAAAACAGTCGACTATACAATAGACAGTCCCAAATATGTTATCCGATCCGTATCTAATTCGTTTCCATCCCTTATTAAAGTACATCTTATTTCTTCCCCTGACTTGCGCCCGATTTTTGCTGTCCCCCTCCTCTGCCCCTCCCCCGCAGCTCCCGGCACGGCGCTTGCGGCAACCCTAGTGGCGCGGCGGCTGCGGTCAGCGACAGTGGCGGTGGCGGTCAGCGTGGAGGGGGGATTGGGAAGAGCCCTAGACAGAGCAGAGCACCGGCGAAAAATCAGCGACCACAACCACCGTCCCGTCCCTATGTCGATGTCGTCGTCCTCCCGAACCCGAACCGATCTGGGGATGGGGACATTCTCTTGTTCCTGCTTCCATGGGGGGGAGCAGAAGCGCCGGGAGGAAGCCGCTCTCAAAAAACCCTAGATATGGTGCTATTTATACAAGAAGAGTTGTATAAGGAGGCGGTGCGGCGGCTGCCCATGGAGGAGATGCCGGAGCTGGGCGGCTGCACCGGCGCGGGAGGCCACTGCTTCGGCCTCGCCAACCCCGTCACCAACATCATCCTCAACACCATGGGCTTGCTGAACCTGAAGCAGAACCAGAACCAGAACCAGAAGCCCCAGCCCCAGCTCCAGCCCTAGTCCACGTGGATGCGGTTGTTGGTGTTGCAGTTGGGGCCGGCGCGGACGCGGTCGTTGGGGTTGAGGGCCTGCTCACTAACGGTGGCGAGATGAGGGCTGCCCTCATGGTGACCGCGCGCAAGGCAGGGCACCCTAAGCCCCACATCCTCGCATGCCTCATGACGGCGCAGTACCCCTCGCACCTGCTAGCTCCTGTCTTGGCCATGCTGCGGGGAAGGGAGCTGCTCACCACGCGGGACATCTGCAAAATCTGAGACCTTCTGGCCTGCCAATGGCCTCCAAACCCGCCTCCCACCAACATTGACTTCTGGTGCCGCCCAAATTCAAATGTCCCTGGACCCGACCACGATATCGCTGCTTCGCAACTATATCTACAGTGCTAAATGGGAAGAGCTAATCCGCATACTCCGCTTGGAAGCAGACAATGTAAAGCCTGTGCCAACAAAAAAGGAGAAGCCCGCTTCCCGCCTCGATTTCTCAATGCTGCCCATGCAGGTATCTGCAATGAAGTCGGCGTTCAATAACAAGTTGAACTTCATTCGCACTAAGCTGAATAAAGTTCTATGCAAATACTGCTACCAGCATCCTTGGGTAAATACCCCTCGAACACATGGACAAAACAGCTAGGACCTCCATTCATTTTATTTTACTCACATCTGTTCAGTTGTAGGCCCATGCTAATGTTATTCTCATCTTTAATTACTCCATGCTTTTACTTACAGTGTAGTGTAGCTGTTGGTCTTTAATTTATTTGCTGCTGCCTTGCCACAAGTGCTGTGTTACATTCCCGCTGGGCCATGAGCTAGCCACTAGTCCAAAAGGCTTCACAAACGTAACCAGCCTTGTGCTTAATTATTTTGTAGGAACTGGGCTATCAGGTTGACCTTATCTGCGGAGCAACACTAACCAGATCCCAACTTCGCCCAAATGTCTATCATGTCAACTTTTTGGCGAGCAGAGATGATGTTGTTACTGCCTCATCACCCCATGAGCGCAAAACACTCTTCTTCGCTGAATTCTGGGTGTCACCTTTCTCGTATTTCTCTGAAGATGTTCAGTCAAAGTTAAAGGCATCCATCTGCTGCCCTGCGAGTACTGGTGAGCCCTCCTTCCTACAACTAAAAAACATCGGTTCTTTTTAACATGATATGCCACAGTTTTACTGGAAAAGCGAATCATGTTCATGGTAAACAACCACTTGGTAATACTAGCATGGATGAAGTTTGGTTTATTAGCCTTGAACCATGGTTGATGAGGGAGTGTTTATCATAAATCATGTTGAAGGGCTCCCTTGCTAGCATTTAGACACAATAACCTAAATATTCTGTAGGGAATGAGTTATTGATTCTATGGTTGCTGTTTTTTTTTCAAACCAGTAGACTTTTGATTCTCAATTTCTTTGCTTACTTTCTTTTTGTTGGGGGTGGGGGGTTGTTGTTTTGGTTGGGAACATGCCGTTGCTCTATCTGCGAGAAGGAAGGAAGCAAGGTTATACATCCGCCATATGGAGGTCATTCCAGAGATTTTGTTGCCACCAACGATTTATACGGTCCTGTATGAGAGGCGCATAAGGATGGTTTTGAAGGCTTGCTGGAGTCGGACTTCATTTATTTTGATCCCAAGAGAGATTCTTGTGACAACATTATTAAAGATTTGGGTGATCCTGAATACAGCACCATGTGTTAGATATAATCTTGACATCTAGTAGAAGATTGTAGGAGTAGCTAGTTGGTAGCTATATGGAGATGCTAGAAGCATCTAGAACATTAGTTCTACTACTAGTTTATAGATGAACAAGATACTAGATACTAGAAACATCTAGCTATTAATAGGACTAAAATATTAATAGCTAGATGTAGAATGTTTTAGATATATGGGTTGAGCTAAGGTTAGTTTAACTTATCCTATAAATAGAACATCTAGGAGCACTTGTAAGCCAAACTTGAGGACTAGTTCAGCTACAATATAGTGAACCTCAATTTCTTCCTAAGTGATCATTAGTGTGACATCTTGTGAGAGTTTTGCTTGCTGTTCGTGTGAGCTCCTGGGCCAACACCATGCGGCCTGTGATGCGATATTCTTAACTAGGAAGTGCCCGCCCAACGAAAGCAGAGAAAAGCCTTGGGAGGCATGTGTCTGCTGCTGTAATATTATAAGCTCATGAAGGTCGTCTGTAACTTGTAAGATTGAGTAATATATGTAGCATCTCTTGAACCAACTGCTATTGGTAGTACGTATGTTAAATAAAGTATCGCCTAAAAGGTAAGTCTCTAAACTTGGACAAACAAGGGTATTGAGATAAAGGCCCCAAAATAAGGTGTACATGTATATCTTAGTGCACTCCGAGGAGGCGGTTGTACATGATGAACTAAGAACGTAGCAACGAGAAAAAAAATTAAACTGGATCACATAATTAAGTATGGCCTCAAACATGTAGGATGCAACAGAAAGAAATTAATCTCATGTTTGAACCATGAACTATTTTTTTTAAAGTAACAACCTTTTTTTGACAAAAGAGAGTCGATGACTACAAATTGACACTGAGATTAAATTAAAATGTAGAGACTACAGGACAGGTTTGTTCATGCGGCCTCATTGTGGTTCAACTTCCCTACCTAGTTCATTAATCCTCATCTATTGACATAATGTAATCTCCGTCTTTATCATAATTTTCATCTCCTACATTTTGGTGTGGTGGAGGTTGCCATGGCATGAAGCGATTGAACCCCGGGAAGGGATTCTTGACCTGTTAATAGAAAAGAAGATATTAGTAATTGTCACAGCAATTAATGTACGTCTACCAATTTACGAAAATATAAGTATATATGGAATACATGAGTGATTATATGGAGTATATCGTACCAGGGTCACCCAGAAATCTTCCACTAGCTTAACGCAGGACAAGTGTGCTTTATCTAGCACAGCTGCTTAACATTTGTTAGGCTCCATTCAAGCTTAAGCTTAAACATGTCATTGTTACTGTCGAAGTATGTTTTCGTTTGATAAGCTGCCTCACTAGAAAAAACTCGAGGTATAGGACCACCCCTCCTATACCATCTGGGACAGCTCTCATATACTCTAAATTGGCGTATTTGGCCATGTAGATTCTCACGGCCGATAGCACTAGATCGGGAGACAACTTCTTAAACTGATCATAGTTGATAACCTTCAGAGTCTTGATAACTACCATCTGAAAAGGTATATAAATATAAGCAGGTGATAAGATATTGGTATGGAGTACATTAAGAGATTTAAATAATGTCACAAGGGGTATATATCTTTGCATGAAGCTAGCAAAGAAAACATATTAATATAGGCAAAAAAATTATCATGCCACGAACAGGAAAAGTACATAATTAAGAGCAGGTAATAATTTGATAAACAATTAGCAAAACAACAGTACGTTCTAATGTAATATTTTCAGAAACATTGCATTAGGGGTGGATCTGCAGTAGAGCCATGCCCCCCCTCCCAACACAAACACAAAAGCAGAATAAAAATAGCTCAGGTTCTACTATGGAAGTGCTTTGCTAAAAAACCTACTATGCAATTTTAGCCCGGTTAGCCTAGTTAACCACCATGACAACCCCTCCCCAATTCACGGGCCTCTTCACGTTGGTGACGACATGCATGTGTTTCTTACCTCCTGTCCCTCTCTTTCGTTCTCACCTCCGGCTTGAAAATTTCAACTCACTGCTAGCATTGCATTACAAAGGCCTGCTCTTGCCACCATGCTATTGATCGCAGTGCTCATATCACCAATACAATTTTTATACGTGGTGAAGTTCATGCATAATTTAATCAAACCCATTTTATTTCGGCCAGTTAGGAGGGCCTCAACGATAAAAGGACCCATGATTTGTACAATGGTTTGTGTGTACAACCATTTTATATGTTGTACCGTAGGATACATTTTATGCTTAGTAACCGCCTCACATAATGCATTATAAGTGACACTTGTATTAAACAATCCTATATGAACAATGATATAAGACACCTCCATATTTATAAACCGTCTCTTACATTGTAACACTGTAACATAAAAGAGTTCATTTATGGTTGTCAGACATGGGAGAGATTACATATATGAATTTCATCCCTTGAAAAGAAAAGGGTTATAGATTGAGTGTTAATGGCGACCTCTCTCTCCCTCAATCACTGGCCAAATAATGAAAAGAAAAGCAGCAAACATGCGCAATGCCAAAGAACCTCACTATGACAAGGTAAATAGGAAGCACTCCTGTTGATCATTGCCACATTGCAACAAGACTAGCTAGTCTGTGACTCCGTGAAAGAGGATCCTAAGGCCTAGAGGGGGGTGAATAGGCAATTTTAATTTCTTTTTCGATTATTCTCAATTAAGCATCATATTAAAAATGACCCAATCCTAGTTGCAATTATCAAGTAAGAGGAAGCGATAAACAATTACAAGGCAACTAAGACATGGTATTCAATTTATCACAAGCGATGCAAGGAAAGTAAGTGCGGGAATTAAATGAGAGAGTGACACAGTATTTGTTTGACCAAAGTTCGGAGCCGCAACTCCTACTCTCCGTTGAGGCTACCCCTTGCGCACAAGGACCGGCTAGCTCTCGAGCCTAACGCCTCACTTACTCCCGGTAGTCGTTCCGCCACTCCGGCGAGGTGGACTCCGTCGCCCGTACACCGACTTGAGAGTAGCCACACGCCAAGGCCTACTCCCAAGCCCACGCCTCTACGAAGGATGTCGTCTTCAAAAGTAACAAGCCCGAAACGCTCCGATCATGTCGGATCGAAAGACTTCCATGAAGCTCGGTGTTGGGGTTTAATGATTTGTGGCTTTGGATGATTTGTGGGTGGAGGAATGGCTCTAGATCACCTAATTGATGAGCAATAAGTGTGGTAGGTGTAGAGAGCAGCAAAACCTCAAAGAAGCCAGCCACTAGACATCTATATATAGCCCCAAGAGCAAACTAGCCGTTGCCCCTCGGAAGAGGACAAAAAGACTAGCCGTTAGCCTCTACCGGACGCCGTCCGACGGGCACCGGACGCCGTCCGACAGAGCCTACTGCTCACAGAAAAGCGGCTTATAGGACGCCGTCCGGTCCCCACCGGACGCCGTCCGACAGCAAGGAACGCTGACGCGCTAAAACCACCGGACGCTCTCAACCCTCTCCCAGACGCTGTCCGATGGGAGGAAACTCAGATTTTTGAACTTTATCGGACGCCGTCTGGTAACTGCCGGACGCCATCCGACAATGTGCACCTGGCGTGTTTTTTTGCTTTGGTGGACGTGTCCGTTGCCGGACGCCATCTGACGAGAGAGTTTTCACGAGAAAAGGCTTGAGTGTGTGTGGGAGAATTTGGGGTATTTCTTTTCTCTCTAGAAATCTCACAAAGGAACATTTGGGTATTTTTAGAAGTGGTGGACTACGGAAACCGATTTTCGAGAGGTCGCAAAGATCCGGCATAGTCCGAGTGATTCAAACCCCTTTTGAAATCCGACGAAAAACAGGAAATAAAACCTAACTACTCCTAATCTATACGTGACCTCTTCTCTCGCCCGGTCACGCACTTGAAACCTTGGAGCAGCTCAGAAATTGTCGACGTTTCAAATTGGGGATTTACAAAAACGCTGAGTCTTCGCTAGGGTTCCGAGAAATCCAAAAACCCCCTAGAACTTTATATTAAATTAACTTTGACATCAATGCCACTAATAAAAATTAGGGCTCAACAATGCTCACACTCCGTACTATACATGTATGCATTATCAATTGCAGGTGCTAGATGCTAAGCTGAAGAGGCTATGTTTGTGCGATCGATGGTGGGATTACTGGATAGAACAACTTAGTTGTACGTCTATGCTAATCAAATGGAGTACAGATGCATCGATCATATGCAGCATCTCTGAACCACCTCCCACCATGATTAAATCAAGAGAACAAACAACCATAGCACAAAGGAAGCGCCACCAGAACCAGAATAACAGAGCACACATACCGAGTACAGGCGTGCATGCAAGGCAGCAAGGGTTTGATGGGGAGAAGAAAGGCGCGACCTTTGACGCGGGCAAGGTCGCCGTCGACGACCGCTGCCTTCAGGAGATGGTCACACAGACAGAGTATAGGCGTGTATGCAAGGCCAAGGGGTTCATGGGAAGAAGAAAGGCGCGACCTTTGACACGGGCGAGGTCGCCGTCGACGAACGCCGCCTTCAGGAGATGGTCAGTTCGTCACCAGACCTGCACACACGAATCAAGTGAGAGGTCACCATTAGAAACTAGGGCAGAGAGGCCTCTGTGCGGAGCTCGAGGCATCAGTGTAGGAAGCAACGGGAAGGGAGAAGAAGCCTGATCGCACCTCTTACGTCGCCGGTGGCCGAACCCGCAAGGAGGAGGAGGGGCCGACGCGGAGGCGGAGAAGAGAGTTGAAATGAAATGGTGGCGACCAGTAGGAAGGACGAGACCGGGTGACTGGCTCGACCGGTGCGATGCGTCCGGCCCGCGCCCGTGGCTTGCGAAGAGCAAGCAATGGCCCATGAGAGGGCGCATGCAAGTGGCCCACGCAGCAGGTGGCGGGTAGAAATTGGCTAGAGGTGCATGGAGGTGGAGCCGACGGTCTGTATGGATTCGCCCCAAGCTCCGCTACGTGTCTTGACGGAGGGAGCAGTGTGACTAGCGACTAGCGAGGAGAGGTGTTAGACAACCACGCTACCGAGTGTAGTCCGAGGTTGCCAGCTGTGCGTAGATCATAGACGACAAAGAACAATCACAGATGAACATAGAGATATAGGAGAGGAAGTATTCTTTATTGCGTTTTCATGGATACATAGTAGTTGGGAACCTCTCCTATTTATACTTGGTGATAGGATTAGGCTGGTCCAATCGTGTGGGCCCCACCCCTTAGGCTCGCGCCCGCCCAAGCCGGAGCGGCCCGATAGGGCGGTTCCACAACACTACCCCTTGGACTATGCCGCGTGATGCATATGCCCCAAAAACTCCATAAAAACCCAGTGGAAAAAATATTGGAGAAAGAGTACATAGCATACGCTTGCTATGCGCACGGATTTGCCTCGTTAAAAACCTCCCATGAGAAACTTCATTGCAACCTCACTTAAGGAAAAACGAGTACAGATCCACCCAACGTTTCTTCACATTCATACATTCAAGTTGGGTACTCGAACTTCATGTTCAAGATTTCAATTCATAATATGTGAAGTTTCTCCTCCTGAATTCTACACTTCTCTAAGTCTTTTTATTTTAATTTCTTTTACGCATCTTTCAAAAATAGATGCAGGGAGTGACTTATTAAATAAGTCTACTATATTCTCAATTAACTTAATTTGCAGAAAACTGATTCTTTTCCTAGGGTTCATACACTCAATAGATTTTCCTTCACATATCCAGTCTACACTTGTAAGACACATGCTACATTATCTTCATAAATGATAGTAGGGGTTCATTCAACATACAATCCACATGACTGAAAATATGGAATGACCTTCTTCAAAGCCTTGCATATTCACAATATGCTTCATTCAATGCTATGATTTTCGAGTGGTTTATCGACATTGACATAAGAGTCTGCTTTAACGACTTCTACTTAATTCCAATTCTTACCACATAGGAAACATATTCATATTGATATCTTGGTTCTTTCATCCCAAGATTTCTATTTCTTCGGAGATATAGGGAGATATCCTTGATTCTTTCAAATGCCCTTCTTGTGCTCTACGTTATACCAAGTATTCATGAAATTAACGGCAAATACAACGTACAGCCAGCAAATGCAATGTACTGCCGTATACTATTCACGAGGTATATGAGCCATTCAAATTGTAATACATAACTTCATGTTTCTAGACATCCTCCCCCTCACCCCTAAGTCTGTACTGGTCTAGGCCTATAAGAAATGACCAACCAACCATTGGGTTTTTCATGGATACACTTCAAAATCAAACCTGTCCAACAAGATCAATGTGTAGCTTGATTGGTGTAACGAGATTCATTTGGCATATGCTCAAGGTGTTAACCTAAGCTGCAATGGCCAATCCATTTATTCCTCTCTCATACTTCAAGTGTGTGCTTTATTCTTTTGTTCAGTCTGTATGGTAATGCAAAGGATTACACTATATAGATTTCTATTTGCTCTATTTGGTTCAGGACAATGATACTCATGTATTTTCATATATCCATTCAAGTCTCTCTCCAGTAGTCCAGTTACAACATCCTTTCAATTTATTTTCTTTCTCAACTTTCAGTTAGGTACTACCATTGAGATAAGGCTAAATGTTATACCACCTATGACCGGGGAATAAGTTTCATCATAATCAATGCTAAGGCGCGACCTTTAACGCGGGCGAGGTCGCCGTCGACGACCGCTGCCTTCAGGAGATGGTCACACGGATAGAGTACAGGCGTGTATGCAAGGCCAAGGGGTTGATGGGGAGAAGAAAGGCGCGACCTTTGATTCAGGCGAGGTCGCCGTCGACGAATGCCGCCTTCAGGAGATGGTCAGTTCGTCACCAGACCTGCACACATGAATCAAGTGAGAGGTCACCATTATAAACTAGGGCAGAGAGGCCCCGGTGCGGAGCTCGAGGCATCAGTGTAGGAAGCAACGCGAAGAGAGAAGCTTGATAGCACCTCTGACGTCGCCGGTGGCCGGACCCGCAAGGAGGAGGAGAGGCCGACGCGAAGGCGGAGAAGAGAGTTGAAATGAAATGGTGGCAACCAGCTGGCAGGACGAGACCGGGTGACCGGCTCGACCGGTGCGGTGGGTCCGTCCTGCGCCCGTGGCTTACGAAGAGCAAGCGCAGGGTGCTGAATACACGGTCGCTGACATGGATGGCCCATGAGAGGGCGCATGCACTACTAGAATTCTAACTTTTACCGAGTGTGTAAATACTGCCGGCCATTAGAAAATACCGTAGGACATGTATATGGCCGAGCGTATACCGTCGGTAACTTCCCCTCGACCACCCATGGTGGGTAATTCGTGCAATTACCAACGAAACCCTCGGGAATGAATTTAGCAACAGTTTTTTAAGCACTCGGAAAATGCATGCGTGAGTGACTTTAACTTATCGTCGGAAATAGAGAACACTTGAGAAAAGTATGAGTGAGCAGCTTTAACACACCGACGGAAATGGTAACACTAGGGAAATGTGGTAGAATAAATATGACCAAATTTAATGGATGAAATAGGAAAAATATTTTCCTATCTGGATGAACCTCTCTATACATACTTGAACTTTGACATCATTTTTTCCCATTAAATCAAGTTAATTATAAATGTGTGTCGCATAGGATTCGAACCCATGACCAATTGAATAAAACTCTCCCACCTAGCCAACTCACCTCACACACTTGTTGTTTAAAATTGTACATACATTTCTTTTTTAACTCCTATCATTTTGTATACAATGGTCGAGTGTTTTGCTTTAAACCTTCGGTCATTCCTTGAATGGCTGAGGGTTCTCTCAAATGGCCGAGGGTTTTATTTTAACTGTCGGCCATCACATGAATGACTGAGAGTTTTATTTCAACCGTCGGTCATTCCCTTGAATGACCAAGGGTTTTCTTTTAACCGTCGGCTATTCTTTTAGATGGCCGAGAGTTTTAGTTCTACCGTTGGCCATTCCCATGAATGGCCAAGGGTTTCCTAAAAACCGTCGGTTATTGTTGCACCCTCTCGGTTAAGCATTTAATAGCCGATCATTTTTTTTCTAACACTAGGGAAAGTATGCACTGTCGGCCACCTTAACTTTTATCGAAGGTTTGTAGGTAATTGTTCTTCACACTTGGCAAAGTTAGATTTCTAGTAGTGATGCAAGTGGCCCATGCAGCAGGTGGCGGGTAGGAATTGGCTAGAGGTGCATGGAGGTGGAGCCGGCGGTCTGTACGGATTCGCCCCTAGCTTCGCTACGTGTCTTGAAGGAGGGAGCAGTGTGACTAGCAACTACAATGCGCCACATAGAGGAAAACGAAGCCACCACAATGCGCCGCATGGGCTAAAAATCCGCAACCGTCCGATCACCGTAAAATTTGAATCTGATGCTATCTGAATCGCCACAATGCGTCACATAGGCTAAAAATCCTCGACCGTTCGATCACCGTAAAATTTCAATCCGAAGCTATCTGAATAAGTTTCTCCAAAAAGCCACAGTTAAAAGAAAAAACGGTGATTAGCATGTACGGCTAGAGATAGACAATATCAGTATTAGGCAATCTTATATCCACCCCTTTTGTTGCCGAGGCTGTTATCCAGAAGAATCGCATGTACAACTAGAGATAGACAATATCGGTATTAGGCGGTCTTATCTCCACCCCTTTTGTTGCTGAGGCGGTTATCCAGAAGAATCGCATCTCTAACAAACAATAACATGAATAAAAGTAGATGGATCTCCCAACGAACGGGGGTTTACACAGGTTGATCACATACACACACATGGAGCCAGGGTTACACACGCACATCATGTATCGAAGGCCTTACTAGAGACGCAGACTTCAGCGAACTAATCTGCTCCTCGACAATGATCTCAACCATGATGAATAGGTCTCGGCGAGATTGATCTGCTACTGCACAACAGCCATGGCCGTGCCTCTGCTGCCGCGCCCCGTCACAGACGTGCCTCTGCCGCCCAGCACCAAGCCACTGCACACCCCTGGCTGGCGTCATCCAACTGACCTGTGCTCTATCTCCAACCGACGCGCCCACTAAGCATTGCCCCCGCTGTCTTCTTGGTGTCTAGCACCAGCTACTCCACTCGGTCTCCTCTTGATCTCGCAGGCTTTAGCGCTCTCAGGCTATTGGATGGAAGAGGTCATGACCTGGGGATTGATGGCAATGGGGACCCCTTTGGTTCGCGGTTCGGTTTGGTTTGGTTTGGTTAGGCTAAAAATTGAGAACCATAAAATAACAATATAAAAATATTAAAAAGTTATATAAAAAATATTTTTGAGAATTTTAAGTAAAATCCTGCAAAGCTCACAGAAGCTACTCGCCTACTCGATGTGGAGTTGAAGATGGTCAAAGCACCTTTCAGTTTACCCTTTGGGCTTTGAAGAAATAGATGATCAGATGATGCACACTCTCATCAAAATACATGTGGACCATATACCTGCACAAGAATTGTGTTCCGTGGCTATTTTGATTAATTGTAGTATATTAAAAATATTCTAATTGCAGATTATATATGTATGCATGTTCTTATTTCAGAATACCCGGAGAAGCTGATGTATTTTCCAGTTTCTCCAACATAGTCAGCTAGACCCTAATTTCTGCCGTCTACATCAACATCATCTATTTTATAATTATCTATTTTTATGTGCATAGCAAACACAAGTGAAGATTGACCGACATAACAAAACATAGCTTAATCGGAGATTTTTTGCGTGATTAACTGGGCGACCTTCCGAGGCCCCATAATTCAAAAAATCCACATCGCCTATTTCAAATATTCTTCTAACAAGCTATGGAGCGCAAATATAATGGGAACCATATATCTTACCGGTAATATTAATAAAGATCATGTGTTTTCCCTATGTTTGTTTATTTGTGTATTCCGATACACCGGCACTTCCGCAACTTTATTATTTCTCACCGGTTATATATAAACTCTAATCTAATGTGATATATTATAGATAGATTATGAGTTGGAGATTACTGTAAAAAAAGATTATAAGTTAGAAATAAACTCTATATGCTAACATGAATCTAGCCGCGCAAACGTACGCGAGCCATCTCGCTAGTTCTACTTATTCAACGATGCATTCAATTATCACCTTATTGCCCCTTCTTATATTTTAATTCTTACGATGCCGTTTTGGGTATCCCAAAAAAACAATGAATAGAAATAGCATCGGATATGCCCTTACCTACTCACACTGGAGCTATAGAGCGCGAGAAGCCGTAGTTGGGTAGGCAGCAATCCATGCATGCATGATTCAAGACTTCAAGTTCAAACACGGCAAGTGAGGCTCCGGCCGGTCGGCAGAAAGCAAGGTATATCGACTCGTCGGCTCGTCGCTCGTCACTCGTCAGCGAGCACTGCAGTCTGCAGCTTCCTGGCGCATGCATCAGTGTATGGATCGCCGTTGCATTTCTCAACGCTATCTTCGTCTGTACATATATAGATCATTGGTGGATGCGCACGTAGGCCATATATGCATATATGTTACTGTATTCCTGTAGCAAAACGCAGTTTTGCGTGCATGCAACTATGCAAGTCCATCGATCGGTTCAGACTTAAAGTTCAGAGCAACGAACACAAGCACGAATTCTTGCTCAGATCATGGGCTGCTTTGAGTCTTGACCGGTGGATGCCAATCCATGCATGGCATGATGCATGCATGCACCTGGCTAGAATTAGTATAATATATTGTTTTTTTGTTCGATTGATTGATCGGGTTTCCTACACAAGGCAAATATCTCCAGTGCTGTCACTCTCCACTTAGGCATCAGGCCATGCATGTGTTTGTGCTAACCCCATTATCCTCCCGTCCATCCATCCGTCCATCCATGATCCAAGCGTGCGCTAAATTGAACTTGGAATATCAGCAACTTTGGTTACTGATTAATTAGTTAGTAGTGGAGTTGGGCGCGCAGTGTGTGAGAGCGGCTACCAAGCTAGTTGACCTTTTGGCAGTGGGAGATCGATAGGCTGATCTTTCTGGGTATTTATCTATTGTATTCGATCGCCTGTTTAAACCACATTTCTCTCGAGTTTGTGGGGCTGCGTATTTTAACTGCGAGAAGGCATTTTCAAAGCGTGAAATAAAGGTAGGAATCAAGTCTAGGATTGTCTATAGTATTGAAACTAGTAGTTTCTTGTTTTGCTTATAGGACTGCTCCGAGCATTTTGAATAGCGAAGTCGGTCAGTAGCTAACTATAAGAAATACACATGTTATATATAGGAAAAACTTTTTCACCTTTAGAATTTTATCAAACCCCATAGGTGTTGTAGCAAAACATCAGATAATTCTCATATGTACACGCGGCTTCACATACATTTGCAAACCAGGACGCCTAAAATTCATGTTTGGTCCCACTCATAATTCCTCATGCCTTTTTATAAAAATACCCCTAAAACTTTTGAATATAACAACCTGGTCCACTTGTAGATCTGCAGACTATTGCATGGCAAAGGAAGAGGGCATTGTAGCATTGGATCTAAAAATGTTTTGCCAAAGTGAATTTTTCATTAGTATATGCTACTCCATTTCAGTTCATGATCTCATGATGTTCTCCAAGATTAGTCTTTAGTCTCACTTACTTCTCACGTACATTTTTCAAATACATACATATAACTTTTGAAAAAAAAGAATTGAACACTTCTTCCCCTCTACTCCGGCCCTATGTATGACCCGACTCTCCTTCGCGCCACCCTACCAACGATCATGAGGGCATGGCCTGCTCAAAGCCACCATGCGATGTTGTCTACCCAAACCGAGTTGAGCACCCGTGCACCACACGGTGACTCGAGCTCACATTGATCGCTGGTGTGCGATGCAAAAGAGAGCCGACTTGGCTGGGTGGAAGAGAGAGAGAGGTAGGAATGATTCGATTGTATTTTAAAAAAGATCTAGGTATGTTTTTGAAAACTTGTGAGGAGTGACCAGAACTAAACAAGAATCTTGTATCACATCGTGTTATATATGGTGAAAATTAAATATATGGAGCCATGTGCACCAGTGAAAAATCCGTTTTGGCAAAATATTTCAGATCCAGTTTTTTTTTCTCTCGCTACAAAACGGGCGTATGGCTCGCTTATCATAATTGTCAATCAAAATTAGTTTTCAATCAAACGGTCCGAACCTCTAGTAGAGCTAGGTGCAGTTAAATCAACCAACTGACCGAGACCTCCAGTGATTTGGCTAGGAAAGGTTTAGACGACAAATCCGATTATCATTACGATCCCAATTTTTTAAAAAGTCAATCGTTCTTAGCCATCACAAAATTTTTACGGTTTTGCTCCTGCGCGACCTTGAACCGACGCCAGACGCTCGCCATCGACTCCGCCGTGCGCTTCGCGGCAACGCCGCTTACTTCTTCTTTACGCCGCCCGCGAGACGCCCGCCGCCGCTTGCTCGCTGCTGCTTCGCCAGCGTCAGCAGCCTTCGCTTCTTCTTGCCGCCGCCGCCGCCGACGGCCTCAAAACGTGGCACCATCAGTACCGCCCGACGGCCCGTCGATCTACTCTTCTCTACCTCTCTAATTTACTCGATTTGTAGCTTCTGAGTTTTTTTCACTTTTTATACTGTTTTTCAATACTTACATGCGGTGAAATTTCGTATAATCGTCTTAAAAAAGGGCACTGCACGAACGCAAAAATCTGCAAAGCTTTTGCGACCGTAATCGGTCCCAAGTTTTTAATAAGCTTTTTTTGTACTTTCTCAACGCACTTTCTGATCGGATTAAAGAACAAAAGCCATCCATAATTTTAACAAATTATATAAAAATTTGTCTATAAGCATATGCTAAACGTACTAGCTAGCTATTATTGATGAACTAGCCAATTGGATTCATTAAATTATCGTTTGCCACCAACCGCGCGCTAGCTTAACGCATGCATTTGGTTCCTACATGCATGTGTTAAATATGAACAAATGATTCACACACGTCTCCCTTTGTAAGCAGCCATTGAGGAAAGTTGCATTAGTTCCCACATGCTTGTTCGCGTCATCTTCGTCATCATCAAAAACTATGTATATGCAACATTTTCTAGATTGTTTTAGGCTAGGCCGGCACTCAAGCAGCAGAACTGAAGGTGAAGGAGCTAGCTAAAAATATGGATTTTTTTTAAAAGATGTGCCCTAACTATTATGAGCCATTTTTTTTTTGATTTGAACGATCAAACGATTGTTACTTCTTACTTATAGAGATTTAGTCGACAATGAGTACGTACATCTAGACGTATGCTTATTGATCCAACCGTGTAGAGAAACGTTTACCCCTTGTTGTATTGTAGGACAGTAGGAGTGCGCTAATTATACACAGACATGTCCACAGTGAAAGGATACATATACTTTAGGTCAAATATTTTTTTGTGTGTTCATTTGTGATTAGTTAATAACATTACATATGTATTAATTGTCATTTGTCCTTATTTAAGGTTTTTTTCCATAGGTACCAGGTACTAAATGAAGGGCAGCTTTGGCATTTTTTTTTTTTAAAAAAATTATCTCTTAACATGCGTGGCCAACGTTGGGCTAAAGCACCATGCCAATCGATGGGAACGCATGGGCGCACGACGACGCGTAGAAAAGGGCCGGAGCTCGCGAGGCGATTTAGCTCCTAGGGTGGCATAAGGTAAGGAATGGGTTGTAAAAAGATTTTCATTGAACATTTTCTAAGGGTATGCTTGATTGGTTGTTCTTGTGAATTAGATCTTGCTCATGCAAAAACATTGTACGGGTCTGGCTCTAGGAAAATAGCCGGCACGATCGTTTTCTCTCAGCCTAGGAAGCACAATGTCGTGTGCGTGCGAGCTCAGCTGGGTGGCAGCGGCGGCACAACTTGAGGGTGGTGGATCCGGCGACAACGACCCTTGCGTTGGCGACCCTCGAGCGCGGCGGATTCGACGGTGGCATGCAGGTAACCAAACGCCCACGCGTACGGACTAGGCACGGTGATGCAGGGGCAACCAAACAATGTGTCTTGCATCGCCACAGCTTGCCTACGCTGAGATTGTCTAACTCAACTAGGCTCGACCCGCTTAAACGACAACAAAACACACCCTAAATGTTTGCGGTGCAGTATATATAATGCCACTACGCACAATGGTCGGCAGGCGGCGTTATTGCGCTTGCGGGGCACGACTGGTGTACAAGCTTAAGATTAGAGAGATGAGTAGATAAAATTTTGTATTTATCCTTTAATTTTGTATTCGGCTTTTCTATTTTGCAGGTGCCTGCGGTTTAGCAAAACTCGCAGGCGCCTGCCCGTTTCTCAGATGTGCTAGTAGAATGCAGGCGCACGGAGATGCTGCTAGTTAGTAGTTGCATTGATTCATTTTTTCCATTTAGATTTCTCTTTTTTGTATCTATTTTATCCGGAGTCCAAATTGCGTAGAAAAAATTTCATAATTCTTCTAAAATCCTAATCAACCCATTTTAAATATTTTTCTATTTTTTTGTTTTTTTGTTATTTTTTGATTTAATTAGCACTCAATTAGTGAAAATTCCACTAAATTTCTATTGTTTTTCCACACTTTCATTTATTGGAAAAAATGTTTATAGTGGAATTTTTTGCACGAGGTCTGATCTATTATTGATTTATTTTGTTTTTCGTTTATTATAGATTTATTTTGTTTTCTATTTTTCACGTCGAGAGATTTTTTGCTCGTATAATTTGCGAAATCGTGCAGGCGCAAAAAAATCCACTAAATTTCTACTGTTTTTCCACATTTCCATTTATTGGAAAAAAAATGTTTTGCGATAGTGGAATTTCGACAATACCTTTGAACTTGGGGATTTTGACAGCTACTTAAAAAAACACAATAAATAGGCGCTGTCAAATAGTTGGTCCCTTTTGTATGTCTTTTAATTTTGTATTTGTCTTTTTTAGACTCATGTGGTACCAAGAGGTGAGAGAAAGGATACCTCTAGCATTTAGGTACCTCCTTTTGTCAGCATTAGACCTAATTTGCTCAATGGGCATGATTGGTGGTATATACTTCCAGGTACCAAAAGGTCCCATGCAAGGATCATAGAACTCTTATATATAATAATAAAGTTAATGATAGGTTAGGACAACTACATGAGGAATAAAGTATTGTTCATTGAACAATATATATCCAATAATATACTGTACATAACTACACATATAAAATATGTTGACCATATATATTATTGTAGTTAAATAATGAGAAGAGTACGTATCTTTAGACGTCACAAGATAATCACTGAATGGGCGTATCTCCTTAATAGTTAATGATTCTCTACATATCACTTCTATTTTATAGATAATGAAAAAGTTTCAGTCTCTAAATCAGAAATGTATATGATCTGTTCAAATAAAATATCAAAAAACACAACATAAAAGATTAAACAACACAAAAAATTTTGGTTGACTAACAAAGAGCCGAAAATTAGCAAGAACGGCATCGCCAGAGCTCGTTTGATTAAAACACTAACGTGGTTTTTTAGTAAAGAAACGTGAATTTTACCGAAGGGAACAAAACGAATCAAAATTTGGTAGTACTATCTTCCAAACAGGTCTCGTTTCAATCTCATGTAAGCCATCAAATTTATTGAGGACGGGTTAATTAGACATAGAGAGGTGGGATCTCTTTTCCACTTAGTAAACCAGGGTTTTTTAAGTGAGAAAGAGGATTTTCGCTTTTCTATATCTAAACCGTTCCTAACAAAATCGATTGCTCAAATCTAATGTTAACAGGTTTGTATTCAATGGACATTACCACCAAACATTGTCCTTAAAGTATGGGTGTGCTCGTGAACTACGAGTATATGCCAGAGGGAGGCTGCGCAGCACGCACCTTAAACAATTATTATAAGCCACTACGCCGCAGCGCTTTTCATTATTACTAGTTTGATTAGCGGCGCTCTCACGCGTATTCTTTTCTGCTTTTCGTGTTAAATTAGTACGTACGGCAGTTGACACTGACGCTAATCCGTTGCTAGATCGTGATTAACTAGTTTGCTAATCCGGCACCAGCCACACCACAGTACCACACCACTCGCTTCCCACCAGGATGGATTGGACCTCGTCCATGGACCCAGTAGCTTTCGTGCCCCGGTTGGAGGGAGCATGACTTCACCTTGGAAGTTGGAACGTGTCTCTCGACTATGAACCACTTGACAAATTCACTAGCAATGGATGCTGATGGAGAATGAAACGCTTGTATAATTTGATGGGAGATATTAGTGTTAAGACTTAATGTACATTGAACTAAACTAAATATATTACAGATAACATAATTCTCCTAATTGAATAGTTGAATATAATTGCACTACCACAATATACCACCTTCTCCGGCCGTAATGTACCTAAAAGAGCTCATTCTATTAACACTAAAGAGCAGTGGCGGAGCCAAGGCCCGGCCACCCTGGGCTCAGGCCCAGGCTCCGGCCTGCTAACAAGAGAGGGATTATGACTGTTGGGCTGTAAATTATGGCTTCTAAGATGGGCCAGTCAAGGGCCAGCCAGCCTGGGCCCAGGCTCCTCACATGGGCTAGCTCTACCACTGCTAAAGAGCACATTTTTTTTTTCGGTATTTTGCATGATCATCCATTCTTCCCTGAAAGAAGTACTCTAGAGGGGCTGGAGAAGCGTCATAGAAGCTGCAAGATCTCTGTGGCTATTTTTCCTTCAGCCATCTCATATATCTCATGCTAAAATATGTAGATACATTAGTTTACAACTCTGTCATCGATATATAAATGGTCAGCTGATTACGACTTTCTTAGTCATCATACTGCGTAACTGGCCGGCGGATCACAAGGTAGGGTGTGTTTGGTTTTGGTTTGGAGCCAAGAGTTCATGGCCAATGAAAATAAAATAATTTTAAAAATAAAAAGCTGGAAAGTACTTAAAATGAGTTGTTTAGGATTTTAGATGGATTATAATTTTTTTGAATGATTTGGGAACTGTATGGAATATTTATAAATATGAGAAAAAAATTGGAACTAAAATGAACTGAAAAGAAATGAGCTAGCTGCTTCCTTGCGGGTGCTAACTGCTTGACTGTGTGGATGCCAGTGGCCCCGCTACAATGGCGTGAAGCAGGAAGGCAAGGGCGCCCATATATGGGCCCTCGCCTTTGCCTGCGAGGCAGCGAAAATACGACGGCTCGCCGATCTTGCTGATTCTTGGATGCCA
The DNA here is from genome assembly GCA_036346415.1 of Raddia guianensis. NCBI lineage: Eukaryota > Viridiplantae > Streptophyta > Magnoliopsida > Poales > Poaceae > Raddia > Raddia guianensis. Next base: position 37,747,501 of record CM070534.1, read on the forward strand.
TTCAAACGCTGGTCAAATTACGAAGACATTGTCTATGATTGGTGAGGCAATCATGCAATGCTGCCATCCAAACACGCTCTAGATGTTCTTATATTGTGTTGCAAGTGAACATACATACCTACAAATCTTATCCTGGGGCTGTTAGGAAACAGTATACATGAACAGGAAACTGACCATCAGCATATCGGCAGCTAAGCATGGCTTGAATGGTTTTGATCATGCAGTATGCCAGTATTGCAGTACTCTTTTAACTTTAGGAGTGGCCAGTCCATGGAGTACGTACGGATCGGAGGTACCCCGTGTAGGAAAGCACAGCTCCACCACCTTTGACCCCGACGTTGCAGCGAACCAACCAACCCCCACACGAGCACAAATCCCGGACTCCTTCCATCTTCCCCGATCCATCCGACTCCTGGCCCCGTCACCGTCGCCTCCCACACACACCTATAAATACCACGTCTCCCTTCAATGCCAAGTCAAGCAACCAAATTAAACCTAACCCAACCCAACCAAGCAAGCTTCAGTCCCCGCCTTCCATTTCAGCTGCTTCTCGATTCTTTCTTTCAGCAACTCCATTTTTGCAGCGACATGGCGGCGGCGGCGGTGAAGTCCGTGGAGCGGCTCGCACACCGCCGGGTGGTGCCGGTCGAGCTGACGCCAGACGGGTCGCTCCGTCTGTCGTGGCTCGACCGATACCCCACCCAGATGGCGCTGATCGAGTCGCTCCACGTGTTCAAGCTGGGTGCTGGTGGGGCCCTATCCGGCCTGGTGGGCCCCGCGCCGTGCATTGAGCGGGCTCTGGCGAAGGCGCTGGTGCACTATTACCCGCTCGCCGGCCGGCTGGGCTTCTCCGACGCCGGCGAGCTGCAGGTGGACTGCGGCAACGCCGGCGTGTGGTTCACCGAGGCTGAGGCGGCGTGCAGCCTCGAGGATGTGGACTACCTGGAGCACCCGATGATGATCGCCAAGGACGAGCTCCTCCCGCCCACGCCCGGGGAGGAGGACGAGCGCCGCCTCGTGCTGCTCGTCCAGGTCACCACCTTCGCGTGCGGCGGCTTCGTCGTCGGCTTCCGGTTCAGCCACGCGGTGGCCGACGGCCCCGGCGCCGCGCAGTTCATGGCAGCCGTTGGGGAGCTCGCACGCGGGGCGGAGGCCATCGCCGTCGAGCCGATCTGGGGCCGCGAGGCGATCCCTGACCCGACCTCCGCCGTAATCGGCGGTCTTCCGGACCCCGCGGGCGCCAAGCGGCTCGAGTACCTCGCCGTCGACATCTCCGCGGACTACATCGACCACTTCAAGGGCCAGTACAACGCGGCGCACCCGGGCGGCGCCCGCTGCTCGGCGTTCGAGGTGCTGATCGCCAAGGCGTGGCGTAGCCGCGTCCGCGCGGCGGGGTTCGACGCCGGCGACGACGTCCACCTCTGCTTCGCCATGAACGCGCGGCCTCTGCTCCACGCCTCGCTCCCGCGCGGCGGCGCCGGGTTCTACGGCAACTGCTACTACATCATGCGCGTCTCCGCCGCCGCGGGCAGGGTCGCCGGCGCCTCCGTCCCCGACGTCGTCAGGATCATCAAGGACGGGAAGCGGCGGATGCCGGCGGAGTTCGCGCGGTGGGCGGCGGGGGAGATGGCCGGCGGCGACCCGTACCAGATCACGTCGGACTACCGGACGCTGCTTGTGTCCGACTGGACGCGGCTCGGCTTCGCCGAGGTGGACTACGGGTGGGGCCCGCCCGCCCACGTCGTGCCACTGACAAACCTGGACTACATCGCCACGTGTATCCTGGTGCGCCCGTGGGCCCACAAGCCAGGGACACGGCTCATCACGCAGTGCGTCACCCCCGACCGCGTCGCCGCCTTCCACGAGGGCTTGATCGACATGAACTGACCAGGGCCGGGACGAAGGAGTCAACGAAGCCGAAGGCGAAAAGGAAGCCGACTATTTAATTGCGTGATTAGGTGGGTAATTAGAGATGGTCGCTGAGGATTTGTCAAGGTTGGCATTGGATTAGCTGTGTGGATCGATTGAATGAATTGGTGGGTGTTCTTTGTGCTGTCGGTGTGTGAGTGTATAGTATACCAGCTGAAAAATAACAGCCTGACTCCTGAATTTTGGGGTCTTGATCCATCAATGGAAATCGGATCGAATTTGGCGGGAAGCCGCCGATTTAACTGTTCCTTCTTGAAGTTCGAGACTTGATTCTGTGCCATCTTGGAATCTGTTCTCGTTCTGTTCAGATCTCCCAATGTTTTCAGAATGGTGGCACCAGTGACCACTCAAATCCTCGATTCAAAATTTTGTTTCCATTTGTCCCATTCCTGATGCGGGATGCCATAGCTAAAGTGCGTGTTATCGTTTCATTGCTCATTTCTTGCTTTGCGACTTAACGAAAAGAAAGGGCAGAAATCCTCTTGTCAGTCTAACTCCGTTGTCGCTTGACAGATAAAAGAAGTAGGATCATGTGACAGTGATGCTTGCATCCTCAAAATGCTCTTCAGTCAGTCAGTCAGTCAGTTGCATCACCAGATTTGAGTTTCATCACCATCCATTTCAATGTAACTGTAACATAATCTATTATTCGGACCCTCATCAGCTGCAGCTTGCTCCAACAGAAGACCAGCTAGCACAGATCAGGGTGCAGGCCTGGACTCAAGGGAACTAATGTCAGCTTGTAAATCGTGCCTGCCTCTCTGCATTTGACTCCAGGATTATGGGCACACAATCGAATACAACCGAATCATTCTCTTTCAAAACTGCCAGGTCCAATAATCTCCATATTATCCTTTCAGAAGCGGATTTGGTATTAAACATTTTAATGAGAAGAAAAATATAAGCTGCGCAAAATCATTAGATGAAGGAGCAGCAGACTGCTGGCAGTCTGAGACACTCATACGTCTCAAACATATAGGTCCCATATATAATGGAAAAATTAGCTTGATACCACTGGAAATTTGTATTTCGCCAAAATACCATTTTTATTTCGGTGACATGTGGGGTAAATTTTTAGTGGTAACACAACAAAAATATATGTCAGCAAGATATCTGTCCTGTTCATTTGAGCTGATTTGAACGAATGAACAGCTGGACGACTGAAATGACTGAATTTCAAAAGCTTTTCGAGGTAGTCTCGAGATTCGGATCTACTTCATTTGACTTATTTTTTAAAGTGTTAGGACCCACCTTCAAAACAGCGAAAAAACAGACTCAAAAAACTTAAACCATTTGTCTTTTTAAAACGTAGATAAGCCGTTAAGTTGTTAATCTGTTAAACTGTTAAGTTGAAAAGAACATGGAGTCACCGAGTCAGTCAGATTGTTTGCACACTCTTCGTGCATGGTACCAATTTTAGAACATCCAAATTTATTACAGTGAAAGTTTCAAAAAGAGGAACTGATTTAAAATGGCAATATATAGACTAACAGGACTACTAGTGATTTAAAAGAAGACTATGAAAGTTAAAAACGTGGAGAGAGGAAATGAGTCTTGGTTAGAACTTCTGTTTTCTTTTTAATTAAAAAGAAAATATAGTCATCTTAGTTTTCATTGTTTATGTATGCAATTTGCATAATTACATACTCCCATTTATATTTGGGATTGATCTAACATACAGCATGTTACACCATTTATAGTAAAAGATATCACAGCACGAATCATGGTGATTAATCCTTGATTACAGCATTAATGATGATCCGCGCAGTCTCTGCTTGGCTAATCCTTTTGTCTGATAGCGTCCAGTGTGTGTGATTGGCTGGTCCTTCTGACTGATCTGCAGTTTCATCTGTCCTTAGCCATGCTGATCCGCCATGACAAACGGATCGAGATTCCCAAAGCTAACCCTACAAATGAGCGCATGCAAAAACATCTAAAGCCCCCAAGTAGCACTAGCACCGGTAGCTTCATCGATCAAGCACAAAAAGGAAGATCAACTTGATATCAGGAAGCGTGATGTGAGGGTTTGTTAGAGTTAATTTCAGATTAACCAATCCGTACGATCATGTAATATGATTTTAATCTATAATTGAGCTAATAGGAGTTCTTCTCGTAGACGCCACGCTAAGTCGCTAACCTATCTGATTTCGGCTTCCCTAAACATCACGATATAATTATAGAAGGAGGGCTATGACAGAACTAATCTAATCAACAATGTCGCCTTAAGCCCTAATCTTTTACACCCCAACCCAATCTCAGGGGATTGCATTGAAGTCCCTAGGAAGGCCACCGCCGCCATTGCTGTTGTTCTAGGAGCCAAAGGGGGACCGCACTACAACCGTCTACCTTCGTCCTCTACGACTCTCTGCATCGGATAATCGTCACGCAGGCTATCTAGCCTGAATCGAATTAGAGATGACATCAACAGACAATAACCTCGATGGTGATCAAAGAACAAGTGTTGAATTGTGTTGATATTATTATAGAAGTTGCAAAAAGTGATATATTACCGATTTTTTTTATCCAAATTATCCTTAGTCAAAAGGACCCCTCTCTCTAGAAACCAAAGAAAAAACCTTAATCTTAAACGAAGATGCCAAAGTAACTTGTTAGAATAGACAACATTGCTATTCACTAATTCTAAATACATTGAGTGAAACGGAGAACCCTAATTTTTTATAGGGAGTTCAAATAATCTCGCCGTGATGATCAGTAAGGTGTATATCCTGAAACTAGACACAATATTGTGCCAACCAACTTGCTTTTATCCAATCAAAGGTTTATGAAAAAAAATACTTGATAAGGCATAACATTAAAAACTTCCACCACGGTGTCATGCTTGCTCCTAACAATGGAAAACAGGATAGGATAAAGATGACTAAGGAGAGAGGAGTGTAACCACACCTTTTTCAATCAACATGACAGTTTCACCATTCTCAAGCTTGAAAGAGGTGTAAGTTAGAAACTCTCCTTTAATCTTCATAACATCGTTCCAAAAGTTAGTCTCTTGTCTGAAAATTTGCAATAACACCTTTCCAAAAGTGAGTTTTGTGTTAATCTGCACCTGAGTTAGAGTTAAATTACTAAAATACTTAGTTTTGAGAGTTGTGAATATAGTTGTGTTGCCCTAATAATGCCAAGTTCTTGTGGAATTAATTTATTATCATGTTAGATCTATACCGAGTATAATTTAGGATTATTAGTTTGTAAATGTCGTAAATTTACTTTCAATTAATGTGAGAATTTTGAAACAAATGTTGTGACTTTGCTTACCCGCTTTTTTTTTAAAAAAAAACATAGATATAATAGATAGATTTGGAGTTGTGAATAATAGATTTAGATATGTGAGTTATAAAATTTGAGACTCTGAATAATATTTGGGTCAGGGGTTTGCATCGGGCACGCAGGCAGTACACCCACAAACTCATGTGCCGCCTGGCATCTCAGGTCAGAGTTAGCAGTACAGTCGTACAGACACGTGACAACTCGCAGTGCACGAAAACTTGTCGCCTATACATGCACATCAACAGTGACAGAACAAGCATCACAAGGGAGAGGAGTCAAATGGGCCGCAAATCACCACACAAATCTGAACGGAAAAAATTTTGCAGAAATTTATATGTGTTCATGTACACTTCACCTGTTTCATCTTCTCACCACCTAACCAACTAATGTAGTGCGAGCACATCAGTACATCACCATAATTTGACCATTCGCCTCGTGTCTATGTCGTGTTTGTTCATCGGAATCATCAGATCAAGACATTGAAAGACTAAAAAAGTACAGTGAGAAAACGGCTCAGTTCCGGCCCGACGACGGGCCGTACGCTCGGCCCGGCCCATATCCAGCACCGCGGGCCGGGCTTCTCAGTCGGAGTCACGCTCGTGCCAGCATAGGAGCATGGACACGCACCTCCCGAGGATGTACAGCCTCGTCTTGTGCTGCTTCAGCACGGCGTAGCACCGGCCGGCGGGCTTCCGCCCGGAATGCCGCGCCGCCGCCGCCGATGACGACGAGAGGTGGCGGTAGGCGGCGGAGCAGACGGAGTGGGAAACGGAGGCGGGGAGCTCCATGGCTGCGTGGAGGAGGAGGCCTTGCCGCCCGGGCGCCCGGCGAGAGCGAGGTAGAAGACGAAGTGTTGCGTGTGTGGACTGGAACTGCCGAACTGGAGGGAGTGGGAGAGTGGTGTGCTGTGAGCTTGACGGAGTAAGGAGGGACGCCGGGTTGCCGGTGTTTAAATAGGCCCGGTCGCAGGCCCATGGCCCACGTGAGATGGAACGCTCGTGGTGGGCCGACAGCGGTGCAGCGAAATGGCGATCCTGTCCTCAGTGGACAGTGGTGCCGCGGTGGACTAGCTAGCTTATCACCTGACAGGCTGACATTGCTAATATGTTGAAAGCTTAAATTGTAGAAACATGCTAGCTAAGACCTTGTTTGTTTCAGATTAAATTAAATTAAATTAAATGAAAATTTGTTTTCTTTGTATAAGCCAAATGATGTAATATTTTGTAGTCATTCTTATGGGGTTTTAAATAGTACTTCTTAAAATTTGTAAAATATTTTTTCATAATTTTTTGAACTCGTTAAAACGTATTTTGAGGAGGTCACAAATTTGCTACAGTAAAACGCAACTCTACATTAATCTGAAACAAACAAGGCCTAAGTTACCCGAATTACTTCCTCTGTCTCACTATGTTTGTCCATAGCACATATACGTACTTACCAAGGAAATAATAGTTCGAAAAAATGTAAAGGATATTCATATCCCTATTAGTATGTTACAACTATTTTTTTCTGCTAAGCATTTAATAAAGGCAATGAGTGAAAACGTCACAATAACTATGCTCTTTATATTTTCGATAGACAAACATTATGAAACTTATTTTTTCGAGATCATTCACAAATATAATGAAACGAAAGAAAGGGAGTAGTTAATACTACATATCAGCTTAATTTAGAGCCGGACAAAGTTTACATTGTTGCTTCTTCTTGATCTTCGTTTATTTCTTCTTTTCAGTTTTTTTTTTTTTGCTTAGGCCCTGTAAATATTTTTGAACAATACATCAGTACGATCTCGTAAATATTTCGATACGGTTGGTTCAGCATGTTTTTAATAGTTTTTTTTTTAGAAACAGGCTAAGTAAGTCAAAATTATTGGATTTTAGGAACTCGCCACCTGAATCGTTGAACCATTGTTAGATGATAAGTTGTCAATAAGTACTTCTAGTTAATACTACATACAGTATCAACTTACTTTAGAACCGGACAAAAAAGTTTACGTTGCTTGGTTGCTTATTCTTGCTCTATGCTTATTTTTTGATGCTCTTGCTAATCATCAGACGGCTGGTTTAGATAAGCCTCAGTGGATTTTTCTCACGGAACTAGATGCTATTGTTGTATCTTTTAGTTTAGATAAGCCTCAGTGGATTTTTCTCACGGACCTAGATGCTATTGTTGTATCTTTTATATACCCTACGAAGGTGTTTGTGACGACCTAAAAAATAAACTAATAATTAAATAACTCTAAGTCGTCCGATGTCCATTAAATAACTCTAAGTCGCCTGATGTTAAGTCAGTCCTCTTTTGTTGATGATTATTTTGATGTTGGTATTGTAACATCCTTTTGGTGAGAACTTTGTGACTTGTTTGCCGTATATATCTTCGGATGTGGAGGCCGAATTAATTTCCGTTATCAAAAAATATTTGCTTGGGCAGGATCGTAAATTGAGCTAGCTCATGGGTCAAACGCCGGTGCATGCAAGAGGCGGTGGCCGGTGGCTGGTTAGCTGGCGCACGCACCATGGACCGTCGCGACTGGTGGCGCGGCGCCGTCGACGTCTCGCCGTCTCGCGGCCCGGCCGGCCGGCGGCCGGGCCCCATCGCCCGCGTGCGCGCGTGCAGCCACGCGCAGCGAAGCACAGCTAGCGCGGGGCGCGCGCGGCGGCGGCGTCTTCTTCCTCGGCGCGCCCGACACACCACGCGCGTCCTTCTCCCCTTCCTTATCGCCTCACTGTGCACACGCGCGCGCCCACCGCCGCCTCGTGCGTGCCCCCCCGTCTTTCTCACGGACCAACCGCGCGTACGTGCGATCGATCGGTCATCGGTCCATGCGTTCTTCCTGTCATGCCCGCCGGTGGTCAAGGTTCACCGTGCCTATTAGGGCATTCTTATTTCCGGCGTATCGTTACGAATTACCGTAACAAATTTTGCTAATTTTATATAGCCTATATGTTATGATAATTTGTAACGATTTTTTCGTGTCTTTTATAACCCTTGGAAAGATCCTAAAACTATTTTTAATTATTCTTTTATAATTTTTAGACATCTTTTCGAACGCTCAAATTTATTCTGATGTCTGTGCCAACGCAACGATCTACTGAAAAGAACAAAGCGCCTAGCTACTCCAAAGATCAAGAGCTATGGCTTGCTCAGTACGAAGCTAATTAATCATCGCCCTCCGATTCCACGGTACCTGTCGCTTTGAACATTGGCACGATATTTAAAAATGTAACTTTGATCATCGATTACTAATAAAATTTATTTATTTATAAAATTAACGAAAATATGATACTGCGAAAGTATTTTTTAAGACGAATTTATACGCATATCTTTTATGTATGTAATCCAAATAGTTCTAAAAAGCTTTGATAGATAAAGTTTTAAAACCATAAGGCTAAAACGATAGGCAGCAGAAAACCGGAGCGAGTAATTGTGCGCACGTATGTACGACGGCTTGTAGCGTGGCCTAGCGGACACCCCTCGTCTCCGCATGCTCACACGTGTTCATGCATGTCCTGACCTTCTCCCGTCGTGTGCAGGATCGAGATGAATCTACTCCTCTTCGCTGCTCTTCTCTTTCACTCCTAGAGAACAGAGTGCTCTTCTAGACGATTTCAGCTACCTGCTACCCTGTCCCGACCTGCCGATGAGCAAGGGTGGGAGAAGAACGAGCCGTTGTCGCAGGTCACAGTAGACGAGGACGTACCCTACCATTCACCATTGCAGGGAATCGTTGACACCCAGATTTAAGCCGGTTGTGCATAGAAGTAAAAAAATTCTAATATATCAGATTGAATTTAGAGTTTATCTCTAATATATTATATCAACTTTAGTATTTAATCTGAATTTCTAATATTTTCTTTTAATCTATGACGCATAGATCTTTTTTTCTTGATTTATGTGAGAATTTATTTGATTAATCTAGGCCGTTATAATTTGGTCCCACTGTTGATCGAATGGCTAAAATAATCATATTATATCATCTTTAGTATTTAATCCGAATTTCTAATATTTTTCTTTTAATATAAGCCGTTATAATCCGACCCCACAAAAATCAGTGGCGTAGATCTTTTATTTTTTTTCTTGATTTATGTGAGAATTTCGTTGGTTGATCTAGGCCGTTATAATTTGGTCACACCGTTGATCGAACGCCTAAAATAATATAGGTGATGTAAACTAACGTGGTCGCTCCGTTTTTCTCTATTGTAATAGTATAATAATAGATAATAGATCGCAATATCAAGATATCGGTTTGAATCTATATTGAATGTGACGCAAGAGTCCTATCTAATTAGGTTAGAAACCATTATAAATGGAAGGCCTCTTGGCATGTGACCAATCAATCAAATATACTTTTATCATGTCATTTTTTTCTCTGTTTTTATCGTGTTAGGTCTAGTTCAGAGTAGTTTCATCGTATTTTATTCTTAATAGACTTGTTGCGCATATCACCATTTCATGCAAAGGCTAGGTTCTACCCTCATTTTATCGGCTTGTCTCAATAGAGGGTTGATAGTCTGTTTATCCTCATTCTATCAACTATATCGGCTTATTAATCTAGCTGATAATCTGTTTACCTTCTTTATGCTATTTAGTATATTTATGGGCTTTATAGTAGATTGTTTACTCTTTTGAATTTACTGATTTAAGTTTAACCTAAGCCAATAGTTTCATTATCTGGATCTAATCCATTGCATTACAGGCCCAATCTTTTACAAATTCAATCGGCTATTTAAAGCTAATTGCATCTTTTCTTGCCGGCGACAAGATCAAATTGGTTGGCACGCTCAAAACCTATTTGGTGCTGGTGGGGGCTTTGAATCCTAAGTTCCACAGTATATTTAGCCAAATCCACTTCTCAGGCGAATAGGGATGAAGTCGCCGCTACCGCTCTAGGAGACCAGGTTGCTCTGTCGAGCACTGCTCTAATGGTACAAGGGTGCCACCTCCACATTATGGATGTTGAGGAGATCAAGGGAGACACCATGGAGAGAGAGGTCATCATAAGCGTTGACCATGGGGAGGACAACGAGCCATGATTGTGGAGGCCTAAGATAGGGGCCGCAATCATGGGAGAGGTGTCGAGATGTTGATGGGAGGTGGCTAGGGCGAGGGCTCATGGCTGATATTTGAGAGAGTGAATGGGGAGTGGTGGCCTAGTGGGCATCGGTTGGTCAAGGGTGGGCGTCTGTTGTCGGGTGGCTATGGCTCTTGGGACTTGGCCACAGAGGCTTTGGGGGCCATTAGACCATGGGATACAGAGGCCAAGTGCAAGATAGGACAAGACAAGACAAGACTTAACCATAACTCGACCCGGCTAAGACCGAGTGGTTGATCCAATTGCACCTGTCTATCTTTTTATAATGAAAACAAGTTGACCATATCCAGGTAGATTGGACAAGACTTGACGAGTCATGTGGAGATGTTGAACTTTACTAGCCGGGTGTGTGTGCATTGCAATGAAACATAAAATGAAGTTGAAGCATATAGTTTGTTGGGATGGAGAAATACAATGTCACCTTTTCGATAGGCTTAGTAGAAAATTCCTTTAAAAAAATTATGTGTTAAGGATTACTAGCAAATTGAAAGAATCATGATGGCTAGACCTCTATGAAAACAATTCATAGACCAACGTGATACTAGCGGGCTAAAAGTTCTCTAAGCTAAACCAGATCATTTCAACAAAGCACATGCGCGTACATGTTTCTTTTGTATGGCGGCCAAGATCAACAAGAGGGAGAACATGCTGCATCGAGCAGCAACCAGTAGGTTGATGCTTGTCATCGTGGTCAGAGAAACAGGTATGTATGTAGGGTTGGAAACGAACTGAGCTTGAGCGAGCCAAGGGCTGGCTCGGCTTGGCTCGGTACGCTCATTTCCAGGCTCGGCTCGGGCTCGGCTCGTTCACCACACGAGCTAGAGAAAAAGCTCGGCTCGGGCTCGTTTGAGGCTCGGTCCGGCTCGTGAGGGCTCGCGAGCCTAATTAATTTGTTGATAACCGGTTTTGGGGGTTTGAAAAATGGGAGGTTTAGGGGGCTACGTCAAGGAAAACCTTTAATTTGAGCCTTTGATTACCTTTAATGGGTTAGGTTGGCGGTATATCTAATTGTATACAAGCAAGTAGGGCAATTATTAGTGATATGGGATGAACATATACTTAAAAATTTACGAATCCACGAGCTACGAGCGAGCCACGATCGAGTCAGCCCTAGGCTCGGCTCGGCTCGTTTTTTGACCGAGCTGCAAAAAAAGCTCCAACTCGGGCTCGTTGGCCTACGAGCCGAACCCGAGCCGAGCCAAAACCAAGCGAGCTACGAGCAGCTCGCGAGCTTCGAGCCAGATTGCTAGCCCTATATGTATGCCGAGTGATGTCAACTATAACTGGAAGGCATTGCATCGTTGTCGCTGAGTAGAGAAATTTGAAGGATTAAAGAATGATGGTGCTTGTATGTGGACAATGGAGCTTAACAAATTGGATAGCCGTGGGGATGTGGGGAGAAGTAGGGCTCACTTGGACTCGGAGCTATACCTCGCTAGAGGTTGCTACAAGATAGCTTGGTGTGTACGTCCCATGGTGGTGTAGCTTTGGCATGAAGCTAGCAGGATTGGGCAATAGGGTAAGTGGGGAGGCGCTGGTGGTGTAGGAGTGGGAGATCAGGTGCGGCACACTGGTGTTGCGTGGCGGCGGCGACGCCATCATTGGGAATCAGGGCGGTGTAATGGTGATGCTTGGCAACAACAACATCATCGCTGGAAATTAGGGGTAATGTAGTGGTGTTGCGCTATGCGGTGCAGTGGAGGGGGAGATCTGAGGTGGCATGGATAGGGATGGCAGTCGGAAGTAAAGTGGTGGGAGAAGCAGTTGAATCGAGCGGGTTAATAGGATTTGAACGATGGAAGCGTTCAAAAAGTTGGGTAAGAGCGAGAGAAATAAAAAAAAATCAAATTTTTTTTGAACAAAACGTTTTAACATTTACCATCACCATAGACTTTTTTTAATTGTAGAGATAAAGATCTCTCTGCGTTTGCATGTATGCAGCCACATGTGTACCATGGGATCGATGACGGTACGCTTACAGTTTTTAATACTCCCTCCGTTTCAAACTGTAGTTCACTGTTGACTTTTGGAGATACCTTTTGACCATTCGTCTTATTCAAAAAATAGTGCAAGCATGCAAAAATATAAGTCATAATTAAAATATGTTTAATGATAAAACAAATCACAACAAAATAAATAATATCTACATATATTTTTTGAATAAGACGAATGGTCAAATAGAATATTTAAAAATCAACAGTAAACTATAATTTGGAACGGAGGGAGTACCTAGACCGTAAGACCAGCATATGGAAACAACCATGAGCTAGGGCCAGTGGCACGTGAATTTGGGCCCACTGCATGCCCAATCACTCACACATGCGCTGCCTCTCTTCTCCTTTGAGTTTTGACCAGATACATCCTGTTTGGCTTGCATATATCTAAGAACGAAAGAACTGCTTGTGCAGCTTGTTTGTACTGCTGGTATCTACACCAGGGATTAAAAAACTGAACAGTCCCCAAAAAATTGCTAACTAGTGGTTTGACAGCTTTCACGGTCTTTTCACTAAGAAAAATCGAGTGGTTACCTGTTTATGTATTTTTTATCTAATGAGTTTTGATTTGCGGTTAACCGAGCTGTCTTTTAAATCATCGTTCTAGATGTAACGGTACCATTGCTCTTCTGGTTCTCTGTCATCTCTTTGTATGCACCAAAATCTGCTGTTTTTAGCTTGTTATCGATCTCTTCCCCTAAAATAGTACCTGTTTTATAAAGTGTTTCCTTATGGTCAAGCTTGTGCATGCACGACGGAACCATTTTTTTTTTTCTAAAAAAAACTAACACGTTTACTTTCTCACAATTAAACTGTTGTTAAAAAAGTGAACACCCTGTTTATCTATTTATTTGACTAGTACTTTCCAACTTCCTATAATTGATCAAGAAGCAATGTGGGTGATGAGATATAATTAGATGGACATATACATAAGAGTTGCTATCAACTGTCTGTGCTGTCTGCACAGTATCAGAGCAAACAAGAGAGGGCCAATAATTGGAGTAATTCATCTTTTCTCTTTGGGGATGCAAGGACAAACAACCATCAATAAGATTGTTGCTTTAATAATGCGGTCAATGCATAAAGTTTCTTGCAGCTCATATGTAGGAGCACCAAGCAGCTGGTTGGATCTGCATTCGTGCTATATAAATAAACGTGGGGGATCTGGGGATGTAGAATGCACTGTTCCGTACCTGCACTTGTCAGATGGTTGTTGCCTTGTAGCTAGGTATCTTTTACTGAGACCTTAATCGTGAATGTTGCATGTTTGGTGAATCCTGCATTTGACCCTAACTACTAATGCGGTTTGATAATGGTAGTTCTACATTTACGAGCTGAATAGTGGCGTTTATCTGATTTCTCAAGTCTATCTAAGTAACCCAGTAAAAAACATTTTATTCCTCTCCTTTTAAGAACACAAACAATCCTACAAGTGAACCACCGTGTTTATCTATTCATTTGATTAGCCGTACTTTTTCCAACTCTCTATACTTCCAACTGTCTGCGCATCATCTTTTTTTTTAGCAGGACTGTGCACATTATCAGAGCAAACAAGAGAAGATTAATAATCGGAGCTTATATTGTTACTTTCTTTTTTGTGTTTATGTGTTTATATGTACGAGCACCAAGCTGTTGGATCTGCATGACCGCATGCATGCCCAATAAACGTTCGAAGACTATGTGTACACTGTTCTGTTCTTTGCACTTGCCCAATTATTACTGGGTTGATCATGAATGTTACATTTTATATAAGTACTAACTACTAAGATCTACATGATTTACAGTGATGCGACCGTGCACGTTGATCAGATCAGTCAAAGAAAGACTAAAATCAAGATGGTCATTTTCTATACAAGGAGAAATTTTTAGCCCCGGTCCTCTTCGGGCTAGAAGATTGCAGCCAGAATACCCTACATTGGCAATATGTGACATGCCCGTCAGAAAAAAAGAAGGGGCTTGTCGGATCATACAAGGAATTGCACGCCTAAGTGTATCTTGTCATGTCAACTAAATTCACAAGTAAATCGGTGTAGGCCACAGTAAAAGGGAATGCTCCATCGTCATGCTCATGGCCAGGAGGAGAAGATCAGCTATCGTTGTGACTCGAGGTCTTCCTCGGTTCTGTCGTTGCTAGGATGACCTCCAGAGCTAGCGTCTGGAGCATTCGTTGAGCTACCGAGCTCAGCCTTGCACAGAGGGCACAATGCGTTTATCTTGAGCCATTGATCGACGCATTCCATATGGAAGACGTGTGTGCAGGGAAGCTCCCGTAGGTCTTCGTTGTTGGAGAACTTGGACAGGCAGATGCAGCAAACCTGAAGAGAGCACAGAGATTTGCAGGTGTTCAATCAAACATGGGCGCCAAACTGTATGCGCAAGAATTGCAGACAGGATCATAGGGTGGAGCTCACAGCGTCTTCTGCAGAAATAGTTCGTTCTTTGTCAGTTCCAGCCGCCAAGACTCCACCACTGTCCTCTCCCACATTCTCATCACGAATCCTTCTCGACATGAACTTGTATGCCACCAAGGCATTGATCGCTTCTGTGGTAGCACCTCTGTTCAGATCCATGTCCTCATGGAAGCCCATCATGGAGATTACGCAGGGCAGGCAGCAGCATATCATTGTACATAGAATGAAAGGTAGCGCGTAACCGATGAAACCGAATGCAAGGAATACTATACACAGCCTGAAAAAGATTGAGAACAAATAAGGGAACATTAAGGTTGACGAAGAAGTATCACAAGTTCTCAACACATGTAAAAAGTGGCACACACCTGTACAAGTTAGGAGCGTCATGGACAGACGAACGGCCACCAAATATCCACACGTTCCCCACAACAAACCACACAGCAAAGAAACAATCCAGGGCTAATTTAAAGCACGCGACCAATGCGTACACCCTAAAAAGTAGAGAATTCATTCTCGCTTCAGAATGTTAGACAGAAGAAAATTCAAGGCCAGGGTCCAGATAAGTAGAAATTTATGAAAGCCCTAATGTTTTTTACGATTATAAAGTAGGCTGCACTGCAAAATCATAATAACAAAATTTGTTGTGACCATATACTACAAAATTTTGGTTGTTGTGCAATAGGAAATAGCAATGCACCTGAAAGGTTTGGATGTACACAACAGGTTTATACACTTCGATAAATTTATGTGGAAGAGAATGCTACCTTGGACTTGCAATCAGTAAATTACTTCTTGGGATTACAGTGCTGTTAGCTCTGTCCACAACGTCTGACACTTGAGCGGAGGAAATTACTTCGTAAGGATTAGCCTCAGATATGTTCCTTTCAGGTGAAGCCTGACTTACTGACTCCTGCACTGTGTTCTGGATATTGCGATGGAGATAGCGCCAATAAAGATGAGGAAGAGTAGCAATACAGCCTACTGTGTAACCAATAAGCCACTCAAATAGTGGAGCACGTGGATGCTCATTCCTTGACACCGACAGAACAGAAATAGCTGCTATAATCTGGCTAACATTTACAATAAGCTCAATTGAGATCCAAAAGCCAGAATTCAAAGGATTTTGCTGACGACGACCATGATCTCTTCTACCAGAAGATGTGCTTTGAGGGTTAGGAGAGGCAGGTATGCCAGAAGAGCTTTCTGGTACAGGAGGAACTTCATTTGAAGGACCTCTGTTGTGGTGCAATTCATCCAAGTGATTGTGATTGTCTCGACGAGATGTTGATGGGGAGGTAACATCATTCCTTGATATGTCGATTGTGTGATCATGATGACTGGCATTTCCAGAGTGAGCCATCAATAAAGGATGATTATCTGCTTGAGTCCCGGATTGTGATTCAACAAGAGGAACAGACATAAGTTGTAATGTCACTCAGCACAATAGCTTGATACTCTTCCTTAATATGCTGCCGTTTTCGACTGAACGCACTATAATTGATATGGAACAAATCCTTATCACACACTCTGAACCAATTTGCTTTCTTCCTCTACACCACCCTGCAGGTCACTTTAGTGTACGGTGAACCTGAAGGGAAGGAATGTTTAATTAGTAAAAGTCTATTAACTGCCTATCTGCTTGCTTAGGTTATGGGGTAAGACATCACATATCATAATATACAGGTTTAAAGTAGAAGGAAAGATTAGAAATAGGTTTATGAAACATTGCTAAAGGCCATAGCCTCGTTTTCGATCCCTGGTTCCCATTTGTTCATGTTGAGTTCTGATAATACAAAACCAACTGTTTCATCAAAATTTTCCTACAATTTTAGAACTTGTCTGTAACTTTAACATAAAAGGAAAAGACTAATCCTAAGGGATAAAAAGTCAGTACAGAACAAATTTTCAATAGCAATTATCACAATGGAACACAACCTAGAAGAATTGGATTAGTGCACGCAATGAAACAGCGCCCTATTACTCCCAGGCTTCCAACCACGGAATCCAAGCGCGGTTTAAACTATACATCGATCCTAGAATTCAAGAACTCATAAACCAAGCACCAAATGTTTGTTCAAAACAAAAGAAAATCTCTAGAAATGCTGCAACAAGACCCCTCCCAATCACCAAAGCTCATCTACTCTCCCAATCACCCGAACCATCAAGAACCCATGTAAAACGATATCAATTGGAAACCAAACCCCCATGATCATCAGGTAAAAATTGAGCATTTTTAAAATAACATTTTCCCATCCTGTTTTTTTTTTTATCAGAATTTTCCCATCCTGTTAGATAGCTAAACGATGCCAATAATTCCCATGATCAAATCAACAGGAACAAGCGTACAGCTCGCAAAGATTTCATAGGCAGCCCTGAACGCAAAAAAATTGATAGAAAAATCGCGAAATTGGGAGTCCTGCATCGGCCTGAACGAAGGGAAGAATCACTCATTCCGACTATCGGAGCAAGGCGGAGCAACGAAAAAAATATGAAAATTCAAAACGAAAGCGAAAGAATCCGCGGGGAGAAGCATACCAGGTAGGAATCAACGCTTCGATTCGAGCCTTTGAGCTAGCCTTGTCTAATCGCGTTCGCCGATTTTTCCCCCCCTCTATTGTTCTGTTCTTTCGGCTTCGCTTATGTAAGAAATAGACAGGTCAGCGGTCAGGGGCGAACAGGTCATTTGTTGCAGGAAATGCAGGGGTAGTTTGGTAATTACATGGAAGGTGCATCACGGCCGCTCGTGTGGTCCGGACGTTAAGATCAACGGTCAGAAATGGGCAGTTCGTCAGCACGTGCAGAGCTAATGTTTTTCCTGAGGAAATTGTGTGCGATCTCTGTGCTACCAGTTTAGAATTACGAAGGTAAACGTTTTTTCTTTGATTATATATTGTTAGCTGAAACAAATGGGTAGAGCAGGACACGTTTTCCTTGTTCTTTTAGAGGGGAGTTCATTGGTTAAAATTAGGAAAAAAAAAAGGTGAGTTCACGCCCTTGATTAAGTATAGGCATTCTGCATTTACAGTTTTACACACAAGTTTACAACACTTGGCTAAGAGATGATACGCCATTTTTTAATAGAGTTGAAAGCGATTTTGTCAGAGTATATGGGCCTTGGGGGAGGCCCATCTCCTGTACTCTATATATATTCCACCCCTGATCAATACACAGCATCTATTCCGCAAAACCTATTCTTCAACATGGTATCAGAGTTGCATGCCCTAACCAATTCACCCAGAAGCCTAAACTGGTGGGGAAAGGAGGGCAACTCACTTATACTTCAACACTCCCCCGCACGTGCAGGCTCCCCCAGGGCTCAAACGTGGAATAGAGTGGGCGACTTATTTAATTGCGCCGGCCAGGACTCGAACTCGAGACCTCTAGACATGTCGAGAAATGATGATGCGGTTGGACGAGAGATCCATGCAGCGCCAACCTTTGTGATCGGATGGATAACCAAGGAAGACACAAAGGGTAGAGCGAGGGGCGAGTTTGTGCGGGGCAGTGCTAGAGAGGTTAGGGTAGCATGCACAGCCAAACACGCGGAGGTCGTCGTAAGAGGGGTGGATGTGGTAAAGGGCGAAGTGAGGAGTAGGGTGGGATAGGGTGAAAGTGGGACGAATATTGATGAGGTAGGTGGCTGCGTGGAGGGCCTCGACCTAGAAGGAAGGGGAGGCTCGCCTGGACATCACATCATTAGTGGTGCGAATGGCGCGTTCAACCTTACCGTTCTGAGGAGAAGTGTAGGGACAGGACATGCGGAAGACAACGCCGTTGGTGAGAAAGAAGGAGCGAGAAGCGGAGTTGTCAAACTCGCGACCGTTATCAGATTGGACACACTTGACGGTGGTGCCAAACTGAGTCCGAACATGGGCAAAGAAATGGGAGATGGTGGTGAAGGTGTCAGACTTCAGGCAAAGGGGAAAGGTCCACATGTAATGAGAGCACTCATCGACAATGATGAGATAATACTTGTAACCAGAGACACTAAGAATGGGAGATGTCCACAGATCACAATGGATTAAATCAAAATTGTGAGCAGCTCGAGAGGTGGAAGAGACAAAAGGAAGACGGACACGACGACCAAGCTGACAGGCATGACAGAGGTGGTCAGGAGGATCCTTAGGGCAGGGGATAGCAGACGAGCTCTGCGGGGGAGTGTGTGTGTTTGCTTTGTATCAGTCTAGACCGCTTAGTGCCGTTCAGACTGCGGGGAGTGTTAGAGTATATGGGCCTTGGGGGAGGGCCATCTCCTGTACTCTATATATATTCCACCCCTGATCAATACACAACATCTATTCCGCAAAACCTATTCTTCAACAGATTTGGGTAGTTTTTTTCAAAAAAAAAAAAGAAAAAGAGTGGTACGTACGAATTAGAAATTTTATGGTCTATCGATATGACTACGAACCTTTCAATCCTCTTATTTGACAATGCAGCTTTTTTTTTTGGGGGGGGGGGGGGTTATACTACCATATTAAACTTGCATATGAAGTATACCATCATTTTAGTATATTTGTCATATTCTAGTATATATATTTGTCATCAAATATATGGATAACTATAACCGAGAGGATAGCTCCATGAAATGATGAACCTTACTCAGCATCACTCGGTGACTACTTGTGTCTTGATTGCCAACGATGACAACGTGAAATATAGTTTTGATGATCTTCAAGACTTCAACCAAACTACTTGGTGGTGGTAATATTGGTCATTAAAAAAGGGTTTTGCTCAACAGCAGTCGTGTGTTTGAGCAAACCCACCACCATATATCCGACCGACTCAATGTTAGAGTTTGTAGTGGGGTTCAGGGCCTTCAGACTTAAAGGGGAAGCTGGGAGGTGGTGGCCCGATGATGGGATGGGATTGTGGTGCGAGCGGCAAGGCGACGAAGCCGGGAGAATAGTCGAAGGTGTTGGGGTCAGCCACGAGTATGTGGGTCGCTGCCAACGATGGTGGTGGAGGCGTGTAGGGCAACCAAATAAGGGCGACTCTCGCAAAGAAGAGAAGGAGGGCGTATTGGGTATCCGAGGAGGTGATTGCATTTTGAGAAAAAACGCAGTTGCTTACACCACTGTCGATCTAAGCAAATAAATATAGTGATAGATGACATAAATTTCTTTTTGTTCAAATTCCATCGTTGACTAAGAAGAAGGAAGCGACTAGCACACGTTACCCGTCGCTCAACTCGTAAACATAGTAGCCTCCGAGCCCACCACCTGCTACCACCACCCGCGACCCTCTTCCTTCTACGCGCCACATCGACATCACTTGCATTAACTTGGACCACCAAAGTTGATCACCTGTTTTCACTGTCACACCGACATCGCCTACGCTGACTTTAGTCACCAATGTTGATCTCCCGTGTCCACCGATCCACCACCTTCATCTGTTTTCCACTGCATTTGATGTTTCACCATCCCACCATGATCCCTTCTCACTGTCGTCCTGGGAAAAAAAAAAAAAGAGAAGATGCGGAGGGAGCGGTGTGGGACCTTGATCATTTTGTTGCCCAGACCATGGCCTTGTTTGTTTTAAATTAAAGTTGAGTTGAGTTTTACCGTAGCAAATTTGTGACCCACTCGAAAGACATTTAAAAAAAAATCAAAACATTATGAAAAAATTATTTTACAAACTCTAAGAATAACTATCTGAAACCAGACAAAAATGACTACAAAATATTACATCGTTTGGCTTATACAAAAATGACAAAATTTTATTTAATTTAATTTAATTTAATTGAAAACAAGGACCATGACGACGTATCCTTCGGTATATTCAGTGCTAATATGCTAACAGTAGATCTGAACCATCAGATTCATAAGAAGTGGCTCAGATCTAAAAAGGTGGAAGCCCCTTTCCATTTAGAAAGTCAGGGGTTTTTTGTGAAAGTGTTTAAGTGAGAAAAGTGGCTTACACCTCTCCAGATCTGGGCCATTCCTGATTGATCCGATGGCCCAGATCTATTGTTAGCATGTTAGCACTTAATGGGCATTTGCACTGGATACGTTGCCTTTTAACCAAGAATAATTACAGATAGTTCCGTGGTCGATTGATTGGGCTAGGCCTGTCTACTTTGATCACGGCCCGTAATGAAAGACAGCTCGGCCCATGCTGATATTAAAATTTCGTCGTCCTCTGTGTTCACCCATTTCAGCGCCTCGATCTGTTTCTCCCTGGTGCATTGCATGCCGCGTTCATCATCCGATTCCACAGAAATAATATATCTGCTTTAATTTGCATCACGAAATGGAGCATACGAACAGAGAAAAATCATTACCAAGACGCAGTGTTTATTAGTGTTTCATGTGGCCTGTAGCTACACTGGGGAAGAGGAAGAGGAGTGGGAGCGGGCGCAGTCGGCGGCGGCGAAGGTGACGGTGCGCGCGTCGAGGTCGTAGCCGACGTGGAAGTTCTGCTGCGCGATGTTCCCGAGGATGGACACCGGCTGCGCCGCCGACATCGCCGCCACGGCCAGGCACAGCGTCCCCTCCTGCACCAGCACGAACGCGTTCGCCGCCGGCAGCGTCACCGCCGCGCCGCCGCCCAGCACCAGCGTCACCTCCGGGATGCCCAGCTCGTCCCAGCGCCGTCCCGCCCCGCTCACGTCGTAGCACAGCTTCAGGAGGCTCTCCGGCGACTTCGCCCGCGGCAGCTTGATCCGCCGGGAGAGCTCCGCCACCAGCGGCTCCATCAGCGCCGCCTCCAGGAACGTCAGCGTCGTGCCGGAGTCGACGATGATGGTGGATTTGTGCGCCGCCACCTCCGCGCTGCCGACCTTGACGCCGTCGATGGCGACGGTGTAGTAGGTGTCCACGCAGGAGTCCACCAGCGGCGTCGTGGCGGCGTCGGGCTCCGACACGACGGCGCGGGCGCCGAAGTTTAGGATCGACGACGTGTTCGCGTCGTAGGGGACTAGGCAGTAGGAGAACCTCCGGCCGAGGGACGTCGCGCCGGCGAGCTGCGTCACTAGGGAGAGCGCGCCGCCGCCGAGGCCGACGAGCCCGTCCCCGAGGAACGTGCCGGCCATGGCCGTGGAGCAGCCGAAGTTCACGCCGGCCACGGGCAGCCGGCGGCCGCCGCCGCCGCCGGCAGCGTCAAAGGTGAATGTCTCGGTGGAGAGGAGGCCGCTGGTGCGGGAGCCGTCGCCGTAGGCGTACAGGTACTGGCAGTTGGATTCGGCGTCGCAGGAGGCGTCGGCGAGCTCCTGGCACGCGTCGGACTGGCAGTTCACGCGGCCAAACGTCGCCGAGACGGACGGGTCGAACAGCAACGGCGGCGGCTCGTCGCCGGACGGCACGCGGGCGGCGGCGCTGCCGTTCTTGCATCCGACCCACACGAGGTCGCTGCCGGTGTCGGCGATGGCGAGCATCTGCTTCGGCGGCGTGCCGACGTTGACGGCCATCAGGTACTCGAACGAGCGGGAGACGACCTTGGACACGACGTCGCCGGCGGCGGGGGGAGGCGCGTCGGCGACGTAGGCGCGCACAGCCGACCGCCGCGCGGCCGCGAGCATGCGGCCGTGCGCGGTGAGCGCCGGGTCGCGGTACGGCGACCTGGCGGAGTCCCGGTGGATGAACTCGACGCTGAACCCGGCGGCGGCGCCGCCGCCGCCGCCCGCCGCGCACACGTACAACTCCCCGGAAAGGACGACGACAAACACCATCAAAAGCACACGACTGTAACACATCGTCGCTCCCATTGCGCGCGCCCTACTCGATGCTCTCATCTCTGATGATCACTTCGCTCTGCTAATGTTCTCGTCAGTGGATGCACTGCACGGGAACTTACGTAGTAGTGCCAGTATTCATAGGAGATTAGCGTAACGCAAATGGTAATTAGCGCGAGGTTAATGGCCGGTGGGGTGTGTGTGGAGCGTGATTAGCAGCTGCACTACTCGCAATTACCTGCATGCATGCCGGGCTGACATGGTAACGTATTAATGCCAAATGGTATATGGCACAGGCGTAAAGCTAGCCATCCATAGAGATTTGATTATTGGAAAAGAATATGCGATTTTATTTCTATTTAAATTTCATTTTATTTTGTGGGGAAGAAACTGAAGATTTGAAGAGATATGCATGCATCGAATTGGGAAGAATAATTAGTAGCCGGATTTGTAAAGACAGAATGGGAGGACAAAAGGGTCGTTTGGGATACCTACCAGGTTAGACGGCTAATTACTGGCAGAAACATTGCAGTAACGGAAATCTCTAGGAACCGAAAATGATTAAGATAATAAAATTCCTCTTGTTTCATCTTCTTTCGTATCCACTTCCGACCCATTTTAATGCCGTACGTATATCCATTCCATTAGTCGCATGCACTGTCATGTGAAATGAGGTTTTAGCAAATCAAGCACCGGATCCGTGGAGATCAATTTCCGATAAAGGATTATCAAAAAAAAATTGGATTACAACGTCATTCTGAAATCAATACAAAATCACTTTTACCTATATAGCTATTATCGAAGTGCAATTTTACAAAACCAAAATATGGTGTTTTAAATACTCCTACCACTATCCACTAAGCCTGCATGTGACATAGAAAAACTAGATTATAGAGCCGAATAGTTCCATATCTTACTCAGAAAATATGAACGTCCATATATATGTGCAGCGGAATAAAGATTCATTCATTTAAAATGGATAGTTCCCGATTAACAGGTAAGTACCACCCGAACTTGTGGGCTTTAAAAGCTGTAAATATATGCATTATTTTATGTAAAAGTTCAAGAGCTTATGCTTGTAGATTTAAAAAAGTTTTCAAGACATTTTATTACAGTTAAAACATATATCTCCTAAACTCTCGTCCTTACAACTTTTTTAAAAGCATAAATTATATTTTAATAGAATAGCCATCACCCCATTGACACAACTCCATATATCCGTAGTAGGGTCATCGATGATTTTGTTATCAGCCTTACAGAACCTATCTAACTTTACCCGTATAATACACGGTTACATGGATCGATGTATTTTGTGTCATTTCTATTCCGAATAACCCAAGATTTGCAATGTTGAGCCTCTAGCACCCTGTACCTTAGGATGCGCTGCATCTTGGATGCCTCGCATCTAAGGGAATGTCCCACATGTCCCAAATTCCCCTGATTTCTAACATTTAATAAAAACACATGGATACCACTCTCCGAGGAATGTCCCACTCTCCGAGGAATGTCCCTCGTTCCTGACTTTTCTCCTTTCCCGCCCACTTCCATATCCAATAATTACTTATTATATGGACAATATTATACTATCCTATCGTCTATTGAAATACACGAATCCCCCACCTCCTCGGCACCCCCACATAGTGTAAAGGTAGAGAACCCACATTGCAATTGAAGAGTTGGGCATAATGTATATTTCAGTTTTTAATAAGTTAGTTTTTAGACCATCAAGTTCCTCATAAAAGGTACATAAGACTTGAAAATTATAGCTTTATCCATGTCATCTTCTAAGCACATAGTAGTGTAATTCGCTTATTGAAGCACTGTTACTAGCTACTGAATGGGGGACTAAACCAGCAACGTACCGACCCTTCACCATGAGCTAATATAACAAATTTAACTAAACAATAACCCACCAAATTGAACAATAAGGGAGAAAGTGGATCACCCGATCTAACCTCTTTAAAACTTTTAAAATACCAACCAACAGATCCATTAATCATGATACTAAGGGTCCTATTAGTTACTACCTTCCTAATCCAGCCACACATTTAGGATGAACCCCTTTTTCAAAATAATTGAAGAGAAAATCCCAATCTACTTTGTCAAAAGCCTTCTCAAAAGCTAACTTTAAGAAAACCCCACAATTTGCGCTTTTTTCAGCTCATGCATTACTTCATGCAATTGGACGAATAGTGCGTTGGAAATCTTAAACTTGTGAATAGATAGGATATAGCATGTTCAATGATGTAGATAGTTGCTAGTTGTAAACAAGTGCCATGTCATCTATAGGTAGCATATAGTCAGTCTCTCAAATGAACTATCTATAACATTGTTTATAAGATTGAATATGAGTTCACATGAAATGCATATTAAGTGTATTGGAATCAGTTATAGACTAGCTGTAAGTTAGTAGCTATCACATCTGCTGTAAGTTAGTACGTAGCTAGCACATCCTCATTATCTCCACCAAATAAGCAAAAGGTTGAGTTACAATCTTTATAACTAGTTGGCATGACATCATTGAAGATGCTCTAAGATCACGGTGCTAGATTTTCCTGGCTCTCCATCCTTAACTTCCGGAGAGTAATCATGTCCTCCCGCATCTAGTTTCGTGCTTTGTGCAATCGTTCTTCGGAGGGGTACGAGTACGACGCAATACGAAGCTACGACGCACTAGATGGGGGAGGACATGATTACTCTCCAGAACTTAAGGATGGAGAGCCAGAAAAATCTAGCACCGTGATCTTAGAGCATCTTCAATGATGTCATGTCAACTAGTTATAAGGATTGCAACTCAGCCTTTTGCTTATTTGGTGGAGATAATGAGGATGTGCTAGCTACGTACTAACTTACAGCGGATGTGATAGCTACTAACTTACAGCTAGTCTATAACCGATTCCAATACACTTAATATGCATTTCATGTGAACTCATATTCAATCTTATACACAATGCTATAGACAGTTCATTGGAGAGACTGACTATATGCTACCTATAGATGACATGGCATTTGTTTACAACTAGCAACTATCTACATCATTGAACATGCTATATGATATCTATTCACTGGTTTAAGATTTCCAACGCACTATTCTACTAATATCTAGACTACCAAAGGATTGGAAAATATTTAAGGCATCCACTTTAATAACATCCTAGCAAATTTGATAGAATTCAATGGGCATACCATCTCAGCCGGTAGCTTAATTAGCACTCATGCTAAATAAAGCTCCTTTAATTTCCTCCTCTGAAAATTCTCTAACCAATACTTTATTTTCCATTTCACTAATTTTTTAGTATATGTACATCTCTAATGCAAAGGTGATTGCTTTATTGTCTTTGGCAAAAAGTTTTTTTATAATAGTCAATAGCTAAATTAAGCAATTTTCTCATTAGTGTCACCAGAGTTCTCTTCATTTTGTAAAAGTAATAGGGGTTTTCCTCCTTGTACCATTAACAATACTATGGCAGAATTCAGTATCAGCCTCCCTTGCAGCAACCAATTTTCATAAATCCGTTGTACCAAAGAAGTTCCTCTTCTACATGCATTTTTTTTTCTTATATAACAAGTAAATTTCTTAGAAGCTTCCTTTGCAGATATAATGTATTTTCCTTTCTAGACTAGTTTTTGCAGCCCTGCAAAATTCAACCTTCTAGTTCTAGATTTACTATAAAGGTTAGCTCCTCAACCTTTAAGAAAAGTTTTAAGTCTTTTTTTTATTCCGCCAACATACGGAGATAATCAGATACGTTATATTTTGAGAACAGCAAGGACATGCCTAAATCAACTAATTCTTTCTTCTGACGTGCGACTCAATCCAATTGGAAGCAGGACAGGAAGCCTATCGGCAACGACAAACCATCAAATCAACGAGATTGGATGCCTGATGTTTACTATCAACTAGGGCTTGAATTGTTGAGCTTGGGTTCGGCTCTAAAAAAACTTAGCGAGCAGAACATATTTGTGCCTTGCTCGTGGCTCTTCGCATGTTTTTTTACAGGGAATCTTCGTCTCCTACCTACTACATCCGTCTCAAAATAAGTGTCCTTTAAGATTGTTTTGACAAAACTAAAGAGTACTTTATAGTGTGGGAGGGGAATATAGGGGTACTTTATAGTGGTGGAAAAGGAATCTAGGGGTATTTATAGTAGTGGGAGAGGTATCTAGAGGCTAGAAGAGCACTTATTTTGGGACAAATTTGTATCCTAGAAAAACACTTATTTTTAGGAGGAAGAAGTCCACATTGCCTCCCTCAACTATTGAAAAAGTTCACTTTTCCTCCCTCTGTGTTAAATGGGTGAGATCTGGCCGTCTAATTTTGCATCGAACGGCCACAAATGAGTTGAGGGAGAAAAAATGAACTTCTGCAATAGTTAAGAAAGGTAAATTGGACTTCTTCCTTTTTAGGAAGGAGGGAGTATTACCTAGCTTACCCACTGGCCCAGCCCATCCCGACTTCCTGTCAGCCCATTAGCCGGCCATGCCCAACCTAATTTGCCCTATTCCATTTTCATTCCCAGCCCAGCCCAACTAATCCTCCCAGGCACCGCACCTGCCTTTCCACCTCCCGGCCGGCGACGCATCCTCCGTTACTTCCTTCCCTCTTCGCCGGCGGCGATGGCGTCGCGGAAGCTCCTCCTAGGCGGCGTCAGGGCCGCGAGGCGAGCTAGCTCTCGCGCTACCGTGCTACGGTTGGCCTCCCCCTTCCTGGAAGCCTCAGCCTCGACCTCTCCCTCCCACGCCGCTGCCGCGCAGCCGTCAGCCGGGTCCCCGTGGGCACTGCTCCTCCCTTCCAGGGCCCTCTCGTCGACTCGTCCGGCTGCGAGGTCAGCCGGAGATGCGCCAGTCCCGTCCTCCGTGGACTACAAGTGGGTTCCTCGCCCTTGCTAAGTTTCATTCTTGCTCATTCCCTTGCTGTTTCGGCTTCTAGTGTAGTTTGCTCTCAGGTGAAATTAGGGTGTTATCAAGATCAAGATGTTAATTGTTAATACATAGGGAATGTTCGATGCCGCAACATGTGATTTATCACTGCCTCTGTCTTCCTGCTGCAACGGGCAATCCTAGCGCAGACCCATTAACACTCTATTTTGGTATGCATTTTGAAGGGGATAATTAAAGTCGTCGAATCTCGAAAGTGTTCATGAAAATGTTGGACGCGTGTTGTTGTGTTAGTTAGTGTTATGTGAAAATAATTGCATTTGTTTGCAGAAAAAAGTGATCTTTGGTGATTCATTTTGTAGTCAAATGTACATTGGAGATTGGACTGATTTGTGGGTCGGTTGTGCCTTTGTTTAACAGATCGATAATTTCAGAGGATGAGTTCCATAGATTAGCTGATGAGACGATACACGAGTTGCTCGAAAAACTCGAGGTGATGGATCCTCTTTGATAATATCTTCAGATTTTTGCAGTTGATAGAAGAAGCCTTGCTGAGAAATGAGAGCAGACTAGTTCAATCAGATTGGCTAATATTGTTCTATGTGGCTCTGTTTTAGGAATATGGTGATTCTGTTCTGATAGATGGCTTTGACATAGACTACGGGGTTAGTCACAGTGAAACTCTATGTCATCTCTCGAAATTATGATTGTTTTTAATTATTTGGATTGTTGAAACGTTTGTTGTTTTTCGTTTGACATTGCAGAATCAAGTTTTGACACTAAGGCTGGGCGATCTGGGGACATACGTTGTAAACAAGCAAACACCAAACAGACAGATCTGGCTATCATCACCTGTGAGGTATGGTAATGTTGGTCATTTGGTTTTATGTGTTAAGTGCCTGAATTTGTGTATGTTATTGTACTATCTTGGTGTAGTGTTAGTGTACAACCCTCTTTTTGAAGTTGCAACTCACTGTTGTTATTATACTGACACTTGTCAAATATGGTTTAAAACAATAGAATTCATACCCACTAAGTACTTGAAAATGCTCTAGAGTTTGAGCACTACCATTTATGGTTTTGATACCCCTGCAGTATGGTGATCTAGCTCTCAAATCAGTTATTTGTCAACATATGCTGCTTTTCAGAAGTTTCTGGTCGACGTATTATGTATTTGTTTCGAAATTTACGCTCTTAATTATCATTTCCAAAAGCTCTTTGGACATTTTTGGGAACACCGTATTTTCATAGTTTCGAGATAAAATCATGGTTTATAAGAATAACATGGTTTCCAAAACAATGAGGTGTTTGGATGACTAAAAATATATATTTTAAAACCATGGTTTAATAGAAACAATGATCCTTTTGAAGTATATGAAACTCCACCTACAGAGTGACAGCTAAAGTTTTCATGGTTTGGCTCTCACTAACTCTTGATTGGTTAAGTTTACCATCCTAAATACCATGTATCCAAACAGGTGATTGTTCCAAGGAATACTAAGGTTTTAATAGAGTTTGGTGAAACCATGGTATTTATGTTAAAACAATTGCAAACCTATGTATTGCAAACCTATGGTTTTGAAATACTTCGTTTCCAAATAGGGGATTAATGTTGATTCTTATCGAAAGACGCTCTGTATGTTTATTTGCAGTGGGCCTTCTAGGTTTGATTGGGATGCGACAACTAATTGTTGGACATACACAAGGACCGGAGCAATTCTTGAGCGGCTTCTTGAGGAGGAGATTGGTAAGTTGTGTGGAGCTCCAGTGCAACTTTCATAACAGCAAACCGAAGTAGAACTTTCCTTATAGTGACCTGAAGTGTCGCGTGCCTAAGTTGGATCGACTGTAAAGACTTCCTGACGATGAATGAGATGATGCCCTGTAATGTGATTACTTGTGCCAATGAAACCAAAAGTGCTTCTATGCTGTACTGCACATTTGCATGATTTTTGAAATAATTTTCTGCCATTTGTCTGCATTGGGACGTTGCGTCATACTGATCTTTGTTTTTCATGAACTGTATGAAACTAGGAATCAAGTCCATAATTGGACGTTGGCTGATGTTTGTTTTTTGTTTTGTATCGCTCTTGTACAAACCATACATTGTTGCACTTTGTAGCATTTCTGAAGCTTTTAGCTTTTCTTTCTAATATCTCAAAACTATTTTTAGCACTTTGTAGCATTTTTAAAGCTTTTATATTTCCTTTCCAAATATATCAAAAACTACTTTTAATATGTTTTTCAGTCTCCCCAAATCTCAAGGATCGTCAACTTTTAAAATTATAACAATGCTGCAAAGAACAATGATGCACAATCATATCCTGCTCTCCGTGGCTCCATCCACTGATCCACGTACGTTCAGGTGGATTGGGGCACTGTTCCTGACTGCGAAAGGAGACATGGCCCTTCTGCTTTCTTTTCCACCTTTGCATCCCACTAGTTCTCGCTCCCTAATTTCACTTCCAACATGTAAATGTGACGTGCGTTCTAAAGTAAATTACACTGTTGTTCCTAAGAAGTTGGCACCGTTTACACCATAGCACCTCATCCTTAGATCAATTATTAAGTGATGAGTTGACCGTTAAATGTTGACAGCCATAGGTGCCGTTCTTTCACCTGAATAATTGAAAATTTTAGAATTTCACAACTTAAGAAAAAAAATGAAAATTTGAAAATTTTCAACTTGAATCATAATTTTAATTCAAAATTTAAAATTGAATTTTCATATTGATTTTTTAGAATTTTAAACTTTATCAAAATATTTGGATGTTTATAAAATATTTTTTCCCATAAATTTAAATTCAAAACTTTGAATGAATTTGAATAAAAAAAAATCAAATATGAAAGTTTTAAGATTCAACTATTTTTAATCCAAATTACACTATTTGGAGTATATTTTAATTCAAATTATGATTGAATCTTAAAAACTTTCAAATTTGTTTTTTGGATTCAAAATTATTATTTTAAAATTTCAATTTTAAAATTTGAATCTTGTAAACTTATGAATTTGTTTTTTGAAAAATAATTTTAAATATTCAAATTCCAAATTCCAAAAACGTTGAATATTATAATTTTATTATTTAAATTTGAACAAATTAAGATTCAAGTTGAAAAATTGAAATCTTTGAAATCTTTTTTGATTTTATTTCTTAAGTTCTTGAATTTTTATTATTTATTATTTTTTATGTTTTTCGTTTATGTCATCTCATTAAAAAAAAGTATGTGTGGAGGCCACCTCATTATTTAGTAGTCAACTAACGACCACATCATCACTTAACAGTTGATCTAACGATGTGGGGGTTACGGTGCAAACGATGCTAATTTTTAGGAGACGTAGAAAATAATTTCAAAAAGTTTAAGAGGCAACAATGTCACTTATAGAGATGACTAATTTTCAGCATGTACAATGGTTGAGACAACATCCATCTCTAACCATTGTCATGTCACTTATAGAGATGACTTAGAGACAACTAATACAATGGTAGAGATGGTTTAGAGACAGCTGCACATTTTTTATGTTACTTAATCACACATAGATTTCTTAATTCGCTCGTAGAGTCATCTCTTGCATTGGAGACAGCTCAACTCTCTATACGCACTCCCTCTCCTCCACATCATTATCCATCCTACATGGCAAACCTTATAGTCGGCCTAATGTGTACCATTGTTGTTGGTACAATAAATACCGGGGTATGAAGAGTCCTAAAAAAGGCCAGGCGGGCCCCACGCGTCAGGCGGGCGACTAGGCCCTAGCCCCTGGGCGAGCCCCTCATAAGGCCAAAGGGCCCCACGCGTCAAAGCCAGCGTGGGCGAGCCCCTCAACAAGACCAAAGCGGACCCCACTGTCAGTGAGCGACCAGTGCCCCAGCAGTGTGGGCGAGCCCCTCGAAGGCCAAAGGGTCGGAGGCCAAAGGGCCCTACGCTGTCAAGCGGGCGACCAGCCCCAACCACATGGCGTGGCGAGCCCCTCATAAGGCCAAAGGCCCCCCACATCAAGCGGCGATCAGGCCTCAGCCATGCTGGCGAGCCCTCAACAGACCAGAAGGCCCCACTCGTCGGTGGGCGACCAGTGCCCCAGCAGGCGGGCGAGCCCTCGAAGGCCAAAGGGCCCCACGCTGTCAGCGGCGACCTGCCCAGCACATGGCGAAGCCCCTTAGCGCCACGGGCGAGCACGAGAGGTCTCCTCCCTGACAGGTGGGTCCCGTGCTACAGGAAGCGTCCCGAGGGGAGTCTTCTGGGCGGAGGCTCTCCTCTGCTGCGGAGGACAGGCGCATTCAATGCGACGTTACGCGCGGATGGAACAGAGAAGAGATGATTACCGCCTCAGTGACCTCTACGGGTCTGATCAACTGTCACTGTGGCTCTACGGAATTGACCGGCGGAGAGAGGGTCCGTCGCCATCAGGGTGACCGCCCGCGTCAGGTGGCGTAAGTTGGGCCCCGCCTACTTCCTCACTGGCGTGTTCACATGAGTCGGAGGCCGCTTGCGAGGCACGCGTGGCGGCGCCCCTCGGCGCAAAAAGCAAAGACGTTGCCTCTCCGTGTCCGTGCTTTTACGCCTTATCGCTGTACTAAGCGTCTCAGATTGCCTACCCCTTGGCTCTCTCCGCCAGTCCAAGGCTCGTATAAAAGGAGAAAGAGAGAGAAGGGAGGAGGGTACGTTGCATTCAGCATTCTGTAAGCATTCCCATACAACCACAATACGAAAAAGAGCTAAGGCTCGGCAGGAGTAGGACTATTACCCGCAGGGGTCCGAACTCAGGTAATCGCAGCATCGCTTTTTCTTTGGGTTTGACGCTCGAATCGAACCGAACTTGGCTGATCGGCTAGCTCAGTGGAAATCTGATAGGGGTGTGATTCACCGTGGTTAAGTGAAGAACACGCCGCGATGGCGCGCTGTAGGGGCCGCTAGCATCGCTTCAAGTTCTTCGATCCTCTTCAGCGGCAATGGCGGACCAAAGCGATCCGCGATGGACCAGAGGCGCCCGCCAGAGCCGCTGGCTGCAAGTCGGCACGGCGATGGTGGTGGATCGCCAGTGGCACCGCCACCGAGGGTTGGCGCCTGGCGGAGAGCAACCGCCTGGTCAAGCTAGGCGGCGCTGGCCTTGGAGGAGTGCACTCAAAGACAAAACCTCCACGCTGCCAGGCCCTCTCGACAACCCACCGGTGCCGGTGACTCCGGATTCTCCGGCAGCGCCGTGGCTGGCCAGCTTGGCCCGCTACGTCGACGCCGCCACGGCGGTGGTGCAAGTTCCGGGAGGAGCGGGAACCGGTGTATCCGCTTCTTCCCGCTATTTTGTTTCTCCGCACCCATCCCACGAATCTCCGGTTGGGAGTGAGCGGGGCCAAGACAACCGGAGCCAGGCAACTCCTACGGGGGTTCGACCGGGCAGGCGTGCAGGTGGGCCGGACCTCCGGGTCCACTTGGAGGACCGCCATCTACGACAAGGAGAAGACCTGCGCGACAAGCTCCGCCGGCGGCACGGTTGATCGCGCTATCGCTCGTGGGGACCAAGAGGAGGACTCCCGCGGTGCCGCCTCCGCCGGAGAAGGCGCCGCCTCTTTGGCGCCTCCCGAGAGGCGGGCGCGGCGGGACGAGGGACGCGCAGCAGAGCAGAAGATCTCGACGCGGGTGCCGCGCTTTTCAAGAGAGTCACACGCGCCCAAAGGGCCGGAAAGGTTTCGACCGCCCCCATCGAGAAGTACGACGGCTCCACCAACCCCGACGAAGTTCTTGCAGATCTACACCACGGTGATGCACCGATCGAGGGTCGGAAAAGTTCGCTAACTACTTTCCCGCAGCCTCACCGGCGAGCCCGCCATGGCTCATGAACCTACCCCGAGTCAAGAGGGTCGTGAAGCGCTCTCGAGTTTTCATCACCAACTTCCAGGGCACTTTCGAGCAACCCGGAGTCGAAGATGATCTCCACAATGTGGAGCAAAAGAAGGGAGAGTCGCTGCGCGACTATATCCGGCGCTTCAGTCGGGTCCGCAACACCATCCCTGACATCTCCATCGACGCAGTTGTCACTGCATTCAGGAGGGGCGCCCGGGACCCCAAGATCAAGGAGAAGATGGCCACCCGCAAGATCAAGACGACGGAGGAGCTCTTCACTCTGGCCCACAAGTGCGCTCTGCAGGCGGAGGCCCGCTTTCGGCCGGCCGGAAGGGTGGGGGCCGCTGGGGGTGGCGAAGCTAGGACCTCCAAAAACCCCGGCAGGAAGGACAAGAAGAAGCGCGAGGCGACCGATGCCGATGTGTCTCGCCACCGATCGCGACGACGACGACAATGAAGATCGGGCGGCCGCGCTGGCGGCGCGCGCGGCGGAAGAAGGGTGGTCGCGGCGGCGCAGAACGGTCCCAGCGGGGCGGCGCCGCGACGACGCCGCCATGACGGAGGCGAGGCCGCCGCCCGACGAGCGGGATGGAAGGACTTACTATCCGATCCATCGCAGTAACACCATCGACTTGGCGGATTGCCAGGTCGTAAGCAAGATAGTGGACAAGCGAGTCCACGAGCAGCAGCAGGCGTCCGGCAGCGGCAAGGGCAAGGAACTGGCTTCGCTTGGCTTTCAGCAGTCGGAGCGTGAAGTTGCCGTCGTCCACGGCGGATCGCCACCTATCCGCCTCACGCCACTTCAAGCGCAGTGATGAGGGAGGTGTCGCCGTCGTGCCAGCCGCCAGGGTTTGCTAGGCAACCGTGTGTGGTCGAGCAATCGATCACATTCGGCCAGCCGACACCCGTCAAGACCGCCGCCCGGCACCTCCCGATCGTGGTTGCGCCCACGGTCCGGAATGTCAAGCTGGGGCGGGTGCTGGTCGATGGAGGAAGTTCTATCAACCTCCTGTCCGTCCGAGTCGCCAAAGCTCTTCAGATCCAGGAGCAGGAGCTCCGGCCGGCGCTTCCTTTCTTCGGTGTCGCGCCGGGGGCTGAGTCCGTCCCTTTGGGGCGCGTCAGCCTCCCTGTGACCTTCGGAGGCGCCGACAATTTCCGTACGGAGATGCTCGAGTTCGAGGTGGCGGACTTCGACCTCCCGTACAACGCCATACTCGGACGGCCGGCGCTGACCAAGTTCATGACGGTCTGCCACTATGCTTACATGGTGGTCAAGATCCCGGGGCCTGCCGGTCCCATTGTCGTGAAGGTGGACCGTCCGGAGGCGCTCCGCTGCGACAAGGACGCTCTCGCTTTGGCGTGGGCGATCGGCGCCCAGAAGGCTGAGGCCTCGACTCTGGGAACTCCTCCGGCGAAGGTCCGTGCTTCCCCCGGTTCGTCCGAGGGGATTAAGACGGTCTTGTCGGTACAATAAATACCATGGTATGAAGAGTCCTAAGGAAGGCCAAGAGTGCATCCGGCGAGCCCCACGCGTCAGGCGAGCGACCAGGCCCCAGCGTGTGGGCGAGCCCCTCGAGCGCCGGGCGAGGGCCCCACACGCCGCGGCGACCAGCCCTGGCGTGTGGGCGAGCCCCTCGAAGACCAGCGAGGGCCCCACACGCCGCGGGCGACTGTGCCCCACCACTCAGCGCCGGGGCCCTCTCGCGAGTGGGGCCCGCATGGCGGAGCGCCCGAAGGAGTCTTCGAGCGGCTACCTCCCCTGCTGCGAAGGGCGACGGGCGATTCAATGCGACATTACGCGGATAGACAGATGAAGAGATGATTACCGCCACGGTGACCTCTCGCAGTCTCGATCAATCGCCACCGTGGCATCGCGGAATTGACCGGCAGCAGAGTTTGCCTCACTGCTAGCCGCCGTGTTCGAAGGAGCAAGCCGGGCCCCGCCAGCCTCACCGGGCGTGTTCACACGGGTCGGGTTACTTGCGGCATCGCGCTGGCGGCACCATACGGCGCAAAGAGCGCACATTTTCGCCTCTCCCGCCCCGCCCCTTACGCCTTATCGCAGTACCGAGAGTATCAGATCGCCTACCCTCGGCTCTCTCCGCCGCTTCGAGGCTCGTATAAAAGGGGAGGAGAGAGGAGAGAGGGGTGGTTGGAAAACATTCTGTAATCGCATTCCACACAACCACAACACGAAAAGGGCTAAGGCTCGGCAGAGTAGGATCGCATTCCGCGAGGGATCCAACTCGGTAAACTCGCTGCCGCGCTCCTTGCCGCGTTTCTACGCCGAATCGAATCGAGCTTGACCTGATCGGCTAGCAAAATAGAAATCTGATAGGGGTGTGATCCGCAGTGGTTGAGCGGAGAGCACGCCGTCAGGTCTCCCTAAGCGAGTCAGACCCGGCGAGGACAGTTCGGGTGGGCGCCTCTCGGCGCCAAATAGGAAGGCGCGCCGCTCCTTCCTCCGCCTAACGCAGATGTGTTTGCTCGGCAACCGTCCGACATGACCGGGTCCCGGGGAGGTGATTGAGCATAAGTTGGCAACGTTTCGACGCGACGGTCTTGCGAAGGTCCGGAAGCCGCTCGGTGGAGCGCCAGGCCGTTATCCGCCAGGAGGTGGACAAGCTTCGAGGGCGGGTCGCTCAAGTGTCGCCCATCCTGTGTGGCTCGCGAACCCCGCCCTCGCCAAGAAACCCAACGGCGCGGAGGATGTCGCCGACTTCACCGACCTCAACAAGGCGTGTTCGGCGATCCAGACCACCGCCTCGCGATCGATCTCATCGTCGACTCCACGGCGGGGTGCGAGCAGTTGTGCTTTCTGGATGCGTACTCTGGATACCACCAGATTAGCAGGGTAGAAGAAGACGAGGACAAGACTGTCTTTGTGACGCCCATGGGCGTCTACTGCTACACGAGAATAGCGTTCGGATTGAAGAATGCGGGCCCGACCTATCAGAGGGCCATGCATATTGCTCACCGCACCCAGATCGGGCGCAATCTGAAGGTGTACGTCGACGACCTGGTGGTGAAGTCCAAGAAGGCGGAGGAGTTGACCGGCGACCTGGAGGAAACCTTCGCCAATTTGAGGAAGTACTGCATCAAGCTTAACCCCGAGAAGTGTGTCTTCGCCGTTTCGATGGGCAAGCTGTTGGGTTTCCTCGTCTCCTAGAGGGGGATTGAGGCGAACCCCGACAAGATCGCTGCAATCGAAAACATGAAGCCCCCGACGCGACTCCGATAGATGCAGTGCTTGGTGGGCTGTTTGACTTCCCTGGGTCGCTTTATAGCTCGCCTAGGGGATAAGAGTCTCCCCTTGATCATCTAAAGAAGACCAACCAGTTTGAGTGGACCGCGGAGGCGCAGAAAGCATTTGACAACCTGAAGAAGTACCTCGCCTCCCCGCCCGTGCTGGTCGCCCTAGAGTCGGGCGAGCCGTTGATCCTCTATGTCGCGGCAAACCCGGAGGTGATCAGCGCGGTGCTGGTGGCAGAAAGAGAAGGAGTTCAGCGCCCAGTCTATTACATCAGCAAGGTCCTACATGATGCAGAAACAAGATATTCGCAGCACCAGAAAATGTTATATGCCGTGCTAACGGCGTCCAGGAGGCTGCGTCACTACTTCCAAGGACGAGAAATCACTGTGCTGACCAAGTACCCCTTGCGGGAGATCCTCTTCAACCACGAGGCAACGGGCTGCATCGCCAAGTGGGCAATGGAGCTGGTGGAGTTCGACCTCAAGTTTGCTCCTCGGACGGCGGTGAAAGGGCAGGCGCTGGCGGAGTTTGTCAACGAATGGACTCCGGCGGCAGCAGAAGTTGAAGACGTCCCAGTACCCTCGCCGTGGACTCTCTTCTTCGACGGTTCATTCCGGCTGGAGGGGGCTGGGGCCGGCGTCGTCCTGGTGTCCCCCACCGGCGACTTTGTTCGGCACCTGGTGGTGCTGGAGTTCCGCGCTACCAACAACGTCGCGGAGTACGAAGGATTACTCGCCGGGCTCAGGGTGGCTTCTACCCTGGGCATCCGGCGGCTGCAAGTCAAAGGCGACTCTCTCCTGGTCATCAACCAGGCGAGGAAGGAATTCACCTGTTCGGATCCCACCATGGCGGCCTACCTGACGGAGGTTCGTCGGTTGGAGCGGCAATTCGAGGGTTTGGGCTTCGCGTACGTCCCTCGCCGCGACAACTATATGACGGATGAACTGTCCCAGATTGCCTCGTCAAGGGCACCTGTCCCGGTTGGGGTCTTTGAAGAAAGACTCACGCGGACGTCTGTCGCAGCCCTCGATTCTGGTGGGGACGGCATGATTCTTGACGCAGCTCCCACATCAGGAGGAGACGTCAGCATTCCCGCAGTAGCTCCCCGGTCGGAGGGAGGATGCGGAAGAACTGCCGAGGCGGTTGAGGCGGAAATGCTGGGCCAGGCAGAGTACGTCGACGACAAAGTTAACGTCGTCGCGCTCGTCCGGGAAGGTCAGTGGATGGATCCTATCCTAGCCTACTTGCGGGACAGAGTGGTCTCCGACGATGATGCATCGGCTGAGAAAATAGCGCCGCAAAGCCAAGCGCGCCACGCCGTAGGTGGGGACTCAGACGCTGTACGCAAACGGAGTTCTACCGGCGCGCCACTCGGAAGCGGGAGCGAAATCTTCTCGACATCCATGGAGGCATGTGCGGGAGCCATTCAGGGAGCCGGGCTTTGGTCGGAAAGGTCTTCCGCCACGCTTCTATTGGCCTCTGCCTCCGTGATGCCTTCGAAGTGCGAGGAGATGCAAGGTGTCAATTTCATGCTAAGCAGATCCACCGACCGCCCAGTCTTTGCAAACCATTCCGCTTCTCCGCCGTTCGCGTCCGGGGCCGATATCTGAGCCCGTTCCACGGGCGGCCAAGGGCTACACGATCTGTTCGCCGCGACAAATTCACCAAGTGGGTTGAAGCATCGCCGCCCGCGATCACCTCCGCCGCAGACCATAAAGTTCATGAGAAGCATCTTCGTCCGCTTGGCGCCGCCAGCAGAATCATCACCGACAACGCGCGCGCCAAAAGCGCCGACTTCCAAGATCGGTGTGAAGAGTCAGCACTAAGTCGTGCTTTACTTCGCCGCACACCAAGATCAATGGGCAGGTGGAGCGGGCGAATGCGGAGGTGCTGAAGGGACTCAAGACAAGAGCGTTTGATCTCCTGGAGAAACGCGGCAAGCGCTGGGCCGAAGAAGTCCCCACTGTGCTTTGGGCACTAAGGACAACTCCCAGCAGAGCTACCGGCGAGACCCCTTCCTTCCTGGTGTATGGCTTTGAAGCGGTGCTCCCGTCGGAGCTCACTTTCGGATCCCTAAGGGTGGCGATGTTCAGCGAAGATGGAAACCTTGACCGGCGTCAGGATGAAGTAAATCTCCTGGAGGAGATCAGAGACAGAGCGGCGATCCGGGCCGCCAGATATCAGCAGGCCCTGCGCCGTTATCAAGCAAGACGGGTGTGTGAGAGAACACTGGCAGCAGGTGACCTCGTCCTGCGCAGAATTCAGGCGCAGGCAGGTCGCAATAAGCTGTCTCTCCTGTTGGAGGGCCCCTTTAAGGTGGTCTCAGTATCCCGCCCAAGCTCAGTCAGGCTTGCCTTCGAGGTTGGTCACGAATTGGCGAACACCTGGAACGTTGAGCAACTCAGGAAGTTCTACCCGTAGGTAGCTATTTCAGAAGCCTTTTTGTCTTCCCTTGGAGCCGAGCGGCGAAGTCTTCATCCTTCCCCGCTCGCCTCGGGGGCTATGATGTACAAAGCCATCTTCTGCAATATAAAGATAAGTTCTGTTTCTCTGTGAGCATCTGTTTTCCGCCTTTTAAAGTCTGTTAGAAAACATTCTGTTGAAAACTGGTAGCGAGGAAGTACTTAAGGCTGATGGCCCCTTAGTTGCAAAGGCGAACGCTTAAACTTGCGTTGGGCGAGGCGAAGCGGACGAAAGGCGTGTTCTAGCCTGGTGTGTCTGCTCGGTCTGGGCCCTACGCCAACGACGGCACCAGCGTCTAGACCACTTCCGGAAGCTAAGTGCTCGCCACACAACGTTTAAGTCGGTTTGCGAGAGGTGATAAGGGTTGAAGTAGCCAGACGCCTAAGGAAAAGCGCTCATTTTCAGCAGAACGTTCTGTCTAAAACTTTTGGCGGTCGGTTGCCTAAGTTCTTCTTTTATCGCAAGTAAGAAATTGCGTAAAATAAGTGGGACTTCTGGCAGGGAAAAAGCAAAAGTTTGCATTAACAGGTTTTATATACAAGGCAAGACAGGCGAAGGAGTTCAGCTACTCCTCGTCGTCGTCGTCTCCTGCCGGTGCAGCGCCGCCCATCATGGATACGTGGTCGGCGGCGACCTCAACCCGAGATTGCTCGTCCCGGTCCAGCTGGCGCGAAGGTTCCCCGGTGGCAGCGTCAAGGTCGAACGCGGTGTTTTGGGCGAGTCAGTTGCCCAAGACGAACCGCGCTGCTTCAAAGGCGCTATGGCGACCGTCTTCGATCGCCCGCGTCCGCATTACCACCGGCAGGTCGTTCAGTACACGCAGCGGTAGGTCCCCACGGCGCCGCGTCTTCGCGCAGCCGCCTCTCAATGGGCGTCTGTGGTGACCTCTGTGGATACAAGATGTCCGCGAAGTCGCGGTAGGCGGTCCGTAGCATGGCGGTGAGGACCCGGAGGTGCTCAGAGTGCGCCGCGCGAAGGTTCGTGGTTTTTTGGTGGCAGAAGCGGCTGCGGCTTGCGCCGCCGCAGCCTCGCGAACTGCCACCTCCCTCACGGCGATCGCCTGCTCAAGAGCCCGCCGCAGCTCGCCAACAGCTCGCGACGCCGGCTGAGCGCTTTCCGTGCCGCCTGTGTGGGCGAGGGCACGGAGCGCTGGCGAGCGCCGACGTCGGCGGCGATGGCAGAAAGAGCGCCGGTGTCGGCGGCGGCAGCGGCCGGAAGGTCCTCTAGCCTCGGCGCCGGCACACTCTCCGCAGTGGGAGGTCCCGTCTCCGTGGAAGGGGCCGCAGACAAGCTGGGGGCTGGCGGGTCGCGCGGGCCGGAGCTTGAAGCCCTAGGATCCGCCCTGATCCCGTGAAGAAAAACCGAAAAAGGGTTCAGGTATGCGGAAAACATGCAGCATACTAACCCTAATGCGAAATATGCATGAGAGCAGAGAAAGCCACCTGAAACGGCGTCCCTCGAAGGCGAAGTGATGGGGACACGGGGGCGGCCCGATCTTCTGGTGAGACTCGAAGGGATAATTTTGATCTGGTCGGAGAGGTGACCTTGACGATCCGGCTACCAACCTCTCAAGGATGTCAACCCGGCAATCGCTAAACCACCAAACCTGCTCGTTATCAACCACGCCAAGAACGTGATTGACCTGACCACGAAGGTCGTTTTCTGCAAGCGATCGAAGAACAAGCAAGAAACAAGATAAACGCAATCTAAAATTGCAAATATGGATGAATCACTTGATAAATTTGAGGTTCGGTAACTCGACTCGGGTGGTCTAGTCGACACACGCAAATTCGAGGGGGGACGCACACGGGGTCTACCAACACACAACCAAACCTGAGTCTAAATAGCGACGGCTATGAAATATATAGTGACGGCTAGGGTTTGGGGCACAGCCCTAGGAGGTACATGGGCCATGAGCCCAAAGTGGAGCGCCACAGCGCTTGGCAGATTCTGGTCGCAATTTTGTTTCGACGATTCCTGTTGATCCGTAAGGCATTTGGAGCTGGGACCAGATCCGTTGGAAAGATCTCGTCGAGAGCTTGTCCGTGCATACCAAGAACGTCGAAAACGGAGTCCATATGTGGCCTGGGCATCCGTTTGAAGTTGGGCTGCGCGTAGACGAGCGAACCGAAGTCGCGGATGAATTGGCCTTCCTCTTGGGCCTTGGAGCGATGTGACTTGTTCGGCCTTAGCGAATGTTGTGGGTGGAGATGCACCTTTCTTAAATTCATCTTGAGCTTGGGGAGGCGGCCAAGGTGGAGGCCGAATCACTGGCAATGATTTATGCAATATTAACACGTCAAGCTTGTGTGTTGCGCATACGACCGGGTCAAGGTGGTGGTCGATGAAGCCATGCTGAAGGATCTATCATAGTAGACATGGATGTAGCGGAACGAGTGTTGATCTTGTCCATATAGGTGATGTCCTCATCATTCTCCCCTTCTTTAATTGGAGTCGTCCTCGACTCCATCATAATATTCTGTAAAATGTTAGTACCAACAGGGAGCAATGCAATATGCACATATTTTGTGATCAAATCATTATTCCAATAATCATTGTCATCCATATGCCCCTTTTCTTGAAAACTATCTTGTACATTGAGAATTGAACTGTCGTAAGTTTGCATGACATGATTGGTAATATTGCAGTCATCTAATCGAACACATGGTTGCATAACAAATGAAGGTATCAGATTGGTACAAATATAAACTCGATGCACCACATTATCTCCTTTATGATTATGTTTGCCAATAACATGAAAAGTATTTCGTGATAACCATGGAATGTTTGCATGTTCAAAAGCATTTTCTTTAAACTATTTAGGTTGCATAAACCGCCAAAGTTAATGTAACCCAAAGTATTTAAGGAAGATATCAATTTCAGCTCATCCTTTTGACTAACAATGTGAATGACATGTTTATTTTCATTTTCAAAATGGGTGTTCGATTCCAAATCATGAACAACATGTTTATAATCTAGTTGTGACATTGATATAAGTGAAGCACTATCGCACAACTCTTCTTTATCACAAGTAATAACAAGCAAATTATCTTGTGACAAAGGAAAATCAGAGAGTTTTACTAATGGTTGCTCTGGAATAGCATGAGTAGTGGACAATTTAATATCATCACAAATACTATCATTGTATTGAGCAAGAGCGTCACCTTTTTCATTACCTTGCAGTGTCTCAGTTGATATAGGCGTAACTTCAA
Source organism: Raddia guianensis (assembly GCA_036346415.1). Lineage (NCBI taxonomy): Eukaryota > Viridiplantae > Streptophyta > Magnoliopsida > Poales > Poaceae > Raddia > Raddia guianensis. The sequence goes on from CM070534.1 coordinate 37,789,528, forward strand.
TGGTTTGCTCTCTACTCATGACAATGATCTCTTCATCATTCATGTGCTCCTCTTTATCTTCATCTTGGTAATGCTTATCTTCCTGCATAATGTTAGGTACGACAATAGGAGCAATAGTGGGTCCATCTAATGAGCTAATAAATTCATTCAACGATTCAATAAAGATATGTTCAGCTCTACAAGCACATCTGAATAATTCTGAGAGAGAACTGTATGTTTCATGAATGAGAATATCATGAATTTCCTCGTTAAGTCCCTTTAAAAATCTATTTTCAATTGCCTCTTCACATTCAATTAATCCACTTAGTTTTAACAAGGTCTTGAATTTTCGATAGTATTCCTTTACCTTTAATTTACCTTGTTTCAGATATTTCAGGTCAATATAAGCATCTTCCGCATCATAGTCTTCAAACATATCTCTAGGTGGAAAAGGAACAAATACTTTGTACTTCTTCACATGATGATGAGAGGTGTAACCTGCCATTGTTAGTAGCAAACAAGAAAATACACAAGTAGTATATATTTTCTATAAACTACTAGGTGGTGGAGTCGCTCAAGTCACACTCGCTCAAGCATTTACCTTGCTCTTACAAGTTTTTACCACACAAGCAGGCAGTGCAATCGGTGGCTGGTTCGTGATAATCCAAACACACGTGGTGGTAAAGCGATATCAAGGTCTGTCCCTATTTGGTTAGTAGTATGTGGAGCTTAGACAGGCTAGTATTTGTAGCAAAGGAATATTAGATATAAACTCAGTAATTGCAAAATCAAATAATAATCCAAAAGTTATCAATGTCCTAAGTTGCTGTCACAAGGATGGATGGTAAAGCAAGCAAAATAGGACTAGTAACAAAGTGGATATGAAGCACCGTGCAAAAACTGAGTGGATAGTTTTTTTTTTTCCTCCTCTCTTTTTCCCCCCTTTTGCCGAGAGCACTATTTATTTTTTACTTTCTCTCTTTTTTTTCTGCTGCTTCTTCTTTTCTTTTCTTTTTTTTGCTACGTGAACTCCACTCACACACTTTTTAATCTCTCTTTTCCTTAATACTCTCAAAGCCAATTATGGAAACAGGTAATGCATGCAATAGATATACGAGGATTGCTGGACCGTGAACCAACTAGTAGATTAGAAAAGAAAAATCAATTATGGCTGTTGGTAGGTGCAACAAAATCTGGTATTCCTTCCACCTTTTTTTTTCACGGCCGGTACATACCAAAAAGATGAGTAGATATTTTTATGGAGAGATCGGAGGAACACGTATCAACCAATAGCGAAAGAATAGGAAAGAAATATGCTATGGTTGGCGATTGACGGTTGCTGCGTGTTTTGGACCTGCTCAACAAGAAATGATTGGCTTGGCAACAACACTTTGGTGCTGATCTGTGGTGGAAAAAACGCAATAGGAACAGAGGGTGAGGAAAGATGAACGAGAACAACAGTTCGGTGCTGACCTGTGGTGCGAAAACAAGATGGGAACACTGGAATTTTTTTTTTTGGTTTATCCGATGCAAACGACACGGGTGATGAACCAGGTGATGGAATAGACAGCAACTAATGACAATCTAACACATGGATCAAAACTCGAGAATGCAGAACTAAGAACAGATCTAGTCACAACGGGGTTTGGTATAATGATTTTTTTTTTATGGAGCAATTTTCTGGACTCTAGGTATTAAAAACGATACAAGGATCCTCACCAGTCAACACAAAGCTCTGATACCAAATGATGGGGACACGGGGGCGGCCCGATCTTCCGGTGAGACTCGAGAGGATAATTTCGATCTGGTCGGAGAGGTGACCTTGACGATCCGGCTACCAACCTCTCAAGGATGTCAACCCGGCAATCGCTAAACCACCAAACCTGCTCGTTATCAACCACGCCAAGAACGCGATTGACCTGACCACGAAGGTCGTTTTCTGCAAGCGATCGAAGAACAAGCAAGAAACAAGATAAACGCAATCTAAAATTGCAAATATGGATGAAGCACTTAATAAATTTGAGGTTCGGTAACTCGACTCAGGTGGTCTAGTCGACACATGCAAATTCGAGGGGGGATGCACACGGGTCTACCAACACACAACCAAACCTAAGTCTAAATAGCGACGGCTATGAAATATATAGTGACGGCTAGGGTTTGGGGCACAGCCCTAGGAGGTACATGGGCCATGGGCCCAAAGTGGAGCGCCACTGCGCTTGGCAGATTCTGGTCGCAATCTTGTTTCGACGATTCCCGTTGATCCGTAAAGAATTTGGAGCTGGGACTAGATCCGTTGGAAAGATCTCGTCGAGAGCTTGTCCGTGCATACCAAGAACGTCGAAAACGGAGTCCATATGTGGCCTGAGCATCCGTTTGAAGTTAGGCTACGCGTAGACGAGCGAACCGAAGTCGCGGATGAATTGGCCTTCCTTCGGCCTTAGCGAATGTTGTGGGTGGAGGTGCACCCTTCTTAAATTCATCTTGAGCTTGGGGAGGCGGCCAAGGTGGAGGCCGAACTGCTGGCAGTGACGATGCAATATTAACACGTCGAGCTTGTGTGTTGCGCATACGACCGGGTCAAGGTGGTGGTCGATGAAGCCATGCTGAAAGATCCATCATAGTAGACATGGATGGAGCGGAACGAGTATTGATCTTGTCCATATAGGTGATGTCCTCATCACGAAGGGAGAAGGGGGCAGCGTCAGACCGCATGGTCGTGGAGCCGGCGCAGCCGCTCCTCCTCCGCGCGAGGCAGGAGGTGGAGGGGGTGGTGGAACAATCGCGATCGGCGCTGTCAAAGCGAGCACCAAACAGAGGTGCCGGCGCAAGCGAGCCGTCGACGGCGGCGTGCCGCCAGCAGAGGTGCCGCGCGCGAAGAAATCGGCGCCGTGGCGCGCGGTTCGGAAAATCGCCAGCTCTCGCCGGGCGTGAGCGGCGGCATCAGCAGCAGAACCCCCGTCGAGAGGGATCGAAGGAGGCGAGGCGGCTTAGGACTCGGCGGCGAATCCTCTTGGGCTCGCCTCTCCTCCTCGTCATCGCTATCTTGGGAGAGGCGAGGCGGCGCTTCGAGAGCACGGTCGAGTCGACCGCACGGCAAAAGTCCACCACGTAAGGAGTGGCGGCGGAAGCTTCGGTCGTCGACGGAGGTTGGTCGCGGATCTGCAAGGGTCGCTGGACCACCTGGACCGCGGGACCGGAGACTTCCATGGAGGCGGCAAGACGCAGTACGCTGCTGCGCCCGTGCATCCTGATCCGCAGAGGGCGGATGCTCGCGGCGAAGGATGTCGCCCGGTGGCGCGCGACAGAGTCCAACCGACCATTGCCGAACACCTCCTCCGCACGTTCCCGGGTGGCGCACAAGAAAGAAGAAGCCGCGAGTTGGCAAGGAATCAAGAGACGAAAGAGAAGAAAAGACGTTCTGCAAAGTTAGAAGATCCAAAAGAGTGCGAGGGTACTCACCTCCAGGGGCAATCCCGTCGCCATCGCCATAGTACTGTCAGGTGGGGCGCACCCTCATGCGAAGCGGGCAGAGGCGGCGCTGCCGAAAGTCCGCCGCCACATAGGTTCCGGTGAGCCCATTGCGGCGGAGCTCAGCAATGCGCGCCAGCATCGCCTCCATCTCCGCCGAGTCGTCGGGCTGAGACCCCCAGCTGGCGAGGGATTCCGCAGGACCCTCGGGAAAGGCAAGATCATCGCAGCCGCTAGTGTCCTCCGTATATAGCCACTGTCGCACCCAGTCCTTTCAGTTGGACTTGAGCGTGACTGGGATGAAGGCGGCGGCGTCGCGAAGCGTAAAGTAGCAGCTTCCAACAGCCCCGCTCGAGCGCGAGCTCACGTGCAGCGTGAAGAGCCGGCGCCAGAGCGGGAGACTTGGCATCGTCCCCACAAACATTTCGCAGAGGTGGGCGAAGATAGCCAGCATCACGATGGAGTTTGGGGGAAGGTGCGCCGCCTGAATCTCGTAGAAGGCAAGCACCGCCAGGAAGAACTCGGAGTACGGCGGGACAAGCCCCGCCAGCACCGCCTAGGTGAAGGTGATGATCTCCCCGTCGCGGGGACTTGGCGCCATGATGACGGGGCGGAAATGGGCGGCGGAAGGCGGCACGAGTCGCTGGAGCCGCACAACTGTTTCCTCATCAGCGACGGAGGCGGGTAGGGCGGCATCGGACGGCGGCGCGACCGGAATGGCGCCCCCACGGCGACCCCTGCTGCGCTTAGGAGCCATTGGAGGGTGGCGGAAGCGCGGTGGCAAAAGTTAAAAGGGCGAAGAAACTCTGCGGTAGCGGCAAAGAAGGCAGGTGGCAGTTCAAGGTACTTTGGCGCGCGGAAGGATTCATCGCGGCGCCAAGGAAGGAAGCATTTATAGGCAAGGGAAGCGAGCGCGACGGTTTGGATTCCGTTCCCACTCGCGCGCGCGGCGCCATCATACCCCGCGCGCTTCGACTTCCCGCGAAAAGCGGTACGGTTTCCCAAGGAAGATCGTGCGCAGGCGGAGAATCAGGCGTACGGCCGGCGCAGGAGGTGGGCCCCCACGATTCGTCTCCCACAGCACGAGAAGCAACAGAATATCGGCGCGACGGTTCGCGTATCATGGTGGACCCGAGGGTTACTGTCGGTACAATAAATACCGGGGTATGAAGAGTCCTAAAAAAGGCTAGGCGGGCCCCACGCGTCAGGCGGGCGACCAGGCCCCAGCATGTAGACGAGCCCCTCAGAAGGCCAGGCGGGCCCCACGCGTCAGGCGGGCGACCAGGCCCCAGCGCTTGGGCGAGCCCCTCATAAGGCCAGGCGGGCCCCACGAGTCAAGCGGGCGATCGTGCCCAGCAGCGTGGGCGAGCCCTCAACAAGCACCAAAGGGCGACGCGTTCCCAGCCAGTGGCGCGAGCCCCTTAAAGGCCAAAGCGGCCTCACGCGTCGGCGGGCGACCCGCCCAAGCGCTACGGGCGAGCCCCTTAGCGCCACGGGCGAGCACGAGAGGTCTCTCCCCGACAGTGGGGCCGTGCTACGTGAAGCGCCCCGAGGGAGTCTTCGGCGGAGGCTCTCCTCTCTCCGGAGGGCGACAGCGCGATTCAATGCGACGTTACGCGGATGGACCGAAGAAGAGATGATTACCGCCACGGTGACCTCTGCGGTCTCGATCAATCATCACCGTGGCTCTACGGAATTGACCGGCGGAGAGAGGGTCCGTCGCCATCAGGGTGACCGCCCGCGTCAGGTGGCCTAAGTTGGGCCCGCCTACTCACTCCTCACCGGCGTGTTCACATGAGTCGGAGGCGCTTGCGAGGCACGCGTGGCGGCGCCCTCGGCGCGCAAAGCAAAGACGTTTTCGTCTCTCCTGTCCCGTCCTTTACGTCTTATCAGTGTACTAAGCGTACTGTATTGCCTACCCCCCTTGGCTCTTTCCGCCAGTCCAAGGCTCGTATAAAAGGAGAAGAGAGAGAAGGGAGGGGGGTACGTTGCATTCGGCATTCTGTAAGCATTCCCATACAACCACAATACGAAAAAGAGCTAAGGCTCGGCAGGAGTAGGACTATTACCCGCAGGGGGGTCCGAACCTGGGTAATCGCTGTGTGTCGCTCTTTGCTGGGTTTGACGCTCGAATCGAACTGAACTTGGCTAATCGGCTAGCTCGGTAGAAATCTGATAGGGGTGTGATTCACCGTGGTTAAGTGAAGAACACGCCGTCAATTGTACATGCTCAACTTCAGTCCAACTTACAGGGAGAACAATGCAATTTTAGAGGATTTACCAGCCTTTCACTAACATATGTCATTCCTAGGCATAATTCTCTTTGTAACGTTTATTACCGAGCAACATAGGTTTGTTTGAAAAACAGAAAGTTTCATGTACTACTAATTGAAAATCTTGCGGTCATGCAGATTGAAAATTTCTTTTGTTGATAGGGGTGCAATCAGGTGGACAATGCTGGATACAAATACGGATCCATATTTTTTATCGTATGTGGATACAGATACAAATAGTGCCGAGCATAGATAAAGCCATGGATATTGTCAGATATGGAGATGAATAGTAGTATCAAATACGGATGCGATCATATAAGTTCAATATTTATCAGATATAGTTTGGAAATGGATATTACTTTGATAATTTATGGAAATGCAGTTTGAAACATCATCATCATAATAAGTTTAATGGAGTGTTGTCCGATGTAGAGTAGTGTCGTCTACTAAGAGCATCCAAAGAGGCCTTCAAATTTTCCTCAAGATCGCTACTGAATCGTTAAAGAATCGCTACAAAGGTAAATCGCTACTCACATGGACCAAATTCCCTTCTAATGCATTTGAAAAATTTTGAAATAGAGGCTATTTTGGGGGGTGTGATGGGGATGCTCTAATGAGTCGGATAGTATCCGTCGAATATTATCCATATTTTATTTGGAAAATATGCGCTAAAATTTCCTGCAATCAAAAAAAGATATTCGTAAAACCATTCCAATCATTGTCTGATTAATTCGGTCTAGGGATGCAAATGGGCCGACTCTAGAATCACCTTTGACCCTCTTTAGTTCATTCGTTTGTACTAAAAACTTGATTCTTAATCTATTTAATACAAATAAATAAACTAGGGAGGTTCAAAGGTGGCCTTAGGGCCAACCCATTTGCATTCCTAATTCGGTCGATCGAAGGGTTAAAAAAAATATAGGTACCATTTGCACACCGGTTGATCCGCTTTCTTCTCAACGAGGAGCGAAGTGGTGGTGTTGCTTGCAATGTGGCGTAGGATGCCCCTCACTTGGCAGACAGGATGTGGGTTGACTGACAAAGCATAACCCTGATTCGCTCGCTCCATCTTCAAGGACAAGTCACCGCCAAAGAAAAAACTCCCATCTTTTCCATGAGAAACCGGCACCTAGCAGGCAAGCCGGTTTTGACTGAATGGGCGTGAATAGCACCAGTGGGGAGACCAAAAGCAGCCACGATAACTGAAAAAGCAAAGAAGAATCTAATTGACCTAGTAGTGTTTAGTGCGCAAATGGCCTACTTGTTATTATACTTATGCTCCAATTAGAGCAGGCATAAGCTAGGCAGGTAGGTAGAACTCTCTTGTAGACAGGAGGAACAACTGCGACAACTCACTGATGCGATGCCGATGGACGTGAGATATGAGATCCCAGCAACAAAATGTGTCAAGTACAACTTTTGTTTTTTTGGCACCCATCTAAAAATTTGGAGAAAAGGGTGATTCCACGGTCTTTTCTTGTCTGAAGAAAACCACAGCATATAATCCCTGTCCCCACGCGAAAGAAGAACGGTGCACATATTCCTTCTTGAAAAGAGAGCTGAGCATGCATGCATGCATGCAATGTACAATGCCTTGAGCTGGAAGTGTCAACAAAAGCAGCCGGCCATGGCGCTCGATTTGACATTATTTTGTTCAACGAGATCTCTGCCTGCTTTCTGGCGCCCGATCTTGGTCCAGGCCCAAAGGAGAGGCACGCAGTAGTGCAGCACCCGGCAGCCTTGTTTGAACCAGCACCACATGCAACTATGCCAGTGCATCCTTGGTTGATTCTTCCTCCCTGCAGCTACCACAGGAGCAGGAGCCATGGCTGCTCTGGTCTGACTAGGCAGTGAAGTGAGGCCTCTCCCTCCCTGCACCTGCACTGCGCATCCATCTGCAGTTCTGCACAATCGGCCATCCAGGATCCAGAGTCGAGCTGGCACTGCAAATGCAGAGGATTCATGAATCATGATCCCACAGTCATAGGCCATGATTCATAAAAGGATCCGGTTCTTGGAACGGGATCGTTTGGCATGCTGCTCCTGATCCTGCTCCTGGTCTTCAGAATCGCCAAGAAGATCATCACATGCAAGGATATATCTGGCTGTTGGAACGGGGTCTTGGGATGCTGCTGCTCCAGTGCTCCTGGTTGGGAGCCGCCAAGGTGCTCGCGTGATGCAGCACGGCGGTGGCGGCGATATTCGGAGCTCGCCGGCCGCCGATCCTGTCGCGCCTGAACCGGACACCGTGCCCGGGCAACCCGCGACCGGGCTACGTGCTTCTCGCGCCGCGCCCACGGGGAAACCGAGGAGGACGAGAAGCTGCAGCAAAAAACATAAAAATCGATCCTTTTTTGCGCGTGACGCAGCCGCGGCCAGCTCGCTCCGGCCGCCGGCGCCGGAGAAGAACCTCTCCGGGGGTCGGCGCGGCCGCTGGCCGGACCGGAGGAGGGGGCGCCGCCGCGCCGGCCAAAGCAAGGCAGGGCAGAGGCGGCGGCGCGCGCGCGCGAGAGAGAGAGAGGCGGGAAGGGATTGGGGTGGGCCCACGGGCAGGGGGAGGGGACAGGGGGCCGACAGGCCGGCACATTCACATGTCGCGTCTTTACGCATCCGCATCGCCTTGCCGATCGGTCCACCCGACCCAACCGTCTCGTTTCCTCGCATTTATTTCACTCCCAAAATGCTGGTGGTACCGTTATTTTCAGCGTTTTTAAAGTCACTCATTATGTTTATCTGCTAAATAAATAATTTAATTTCTCATTTATTTTCCAATCGTAATAATAATATAACCATTTACAAGACTCTTAATAATGCTTCCTCCGTTCTTTTTCATTTGTCGCTGTTGATTTTTGGACGTTTCTTTCGACCATTTGTTTTATTGAAAATTTTGGTACAAATATGTAAAAATATAAGTAATGTTTAAGAGCATCCTAATAGCCTCCCTATCTCACCCCCTAAAACACTATTCATGTGTGTATGAATAGTGTTTTAGGGATGGGATAAAGGGGATGTTGGGGATGCTATGATAAAATAAAAAAACAAAATAAATGATACTTAAATAGTTTTTAAAATATGGCAAATGGTCAAAGAAAATGTTTAAAAATCAACGGTGAAAAAAAAACCGAAGGGAGTAATATAAACGAAATTGACAATAAGAAACAGATTCAAAAAAACTGTGAAGTCTAATTTAATATATTATGCTCATGTTCGCTAAACCATCGAGGACACTCCCACTATGCATATCCTCATTTTGTTGTATATACTCTTTTAGTTTGAATGCTCTGAACATACTTTCTTTTTTTACTATTTTGCCTTTCCTTCTTTCTTCTTCTTTGTTTTTTTTTAAAAAAAATATAGGAGAGAGATCTCTTTGTACAAGATGTAAACTTGACCATGAATTGGTCATAAATAATGGTTGTTCTAAACATCAACACGGTATCAAAATATACCCTTAACCACTTGAATAGTGCAAATAATTTATAAAAAAACACTAATTATTATATTGTGAAAGTATTATTTGAGACGAATCTATACATATAATAATTTTGATGTACTCAATCTTATCGGTTAAAAATATATTCGGAGTTAAAGTTTTAAAACTTTCGTGTGCACATACTTTCTATGACAAATATTTGTACCCGGATATAGTACTATACATTATTTTTGGAAAATTCAATAAGATTGAAGTGTTCTATCTTGTTTTCGATACAAAACTTGTATAGGTGTCGCTCTTTTTGTTTCAACTTAACTTTACCGATCTTTTTTATCGGTATGATCCAAGCTTTTCTTTTTTTTTAAAAAAAAAGTATGCTGCTTCTGTGTTACTGCGGGCCCGTGGGTGGCCGTTGGTTCGAGATCGTGCGGGCGGGAGCCGCTCGCTGCTTCCGGGGGGGCGCTGCAGGGCGGCCAACCGGCAGGCGGGCCCACCGCTCGAGCGACCCGCGCGAAATGCTGTGCCACTATTTTCTTGTTTATTCCGTTTTGGGAAAACCCTAACCTCTCCGCTCCTTTTTACGCCCCACACCTCGCATCCTTCGGATATTACGGTACTATACGCGCCTTCGTTGTTGGCACTAGGGAAGCTGGAAAAATTCTTGAGCTTTATTGAAAAAGCACCAACAGTTAAAAGGTAGACGTAGCATGTGTTCTCTTTTGTGTTTAGAGTGGTTCTTGCGATCTTAAAGATAAAAGATGGAGCCTCTAATTATAATTAAGCGAAAATTTATCATCTATTTTAACTAACAAATATGACCATGTAATTATTTTACGTTGAAAGTTATCATTAGGCTTAGAGGTAATGTTAAGAACTTTTTGTGAGAGACTTAAGATCCATAGAAGACGAGGATCATCGTGCAACCTCCTTAGATAATTTAGTCGACATTTTAAAAATATTTTTAAATACACTATCTTCTTAACTGTGTCTCTCAAAATTCTAAACCAGCCTCTTAAAAACTCTTAAAAACAAGTCGAACCAAGTAAACCAACTTTTTGAAGATGATTATGAAAACTATTACGGTAAACTTTTAAGGATAATCGTTACCTTTTTACCAAAGAGTGGCAAGCCTTACAAAGTGTGGTCTTCAAGGATGCCACCTTATCCGAAACATTGACACAAAAAATGTTTATTATATGTGGGTTTTATTAGCCAGAAAGTGTGGCATTTAGGGATGTAAACAAATCGAGCTCGAACGAGCTTGCGCTCGAACGAGCTTGCCCTGCAAGACTCGATCTTAAATCAAGACTCGAGCCTAAAGATAGGCTCGCCAAGATATAAATTCAATATAAAATATAAAAACTTGAGCAACCTCAAATAAAGCTCGAGCTTGGATTCAAGTCAACTTGGTAAAATATGATGTGATCGAGAAAAAATATAGTTTAAATAGATATGATGAAACTCAAGTAGGCTTGGATGGAGCTTGAACTTGAGTACACTCATATTTTATCTAGAATATTGAGGTTTTAAATATGCTCGACAAAGCTGAGGTAGGCTCGAGTCAAGCTTGAGGTCAGCTTGTCTAGGCTCGTAAGCTTAGGATCAAGCCTTGAGCCCAGCTAGTATGAAGTTCAATCCGAGTTCTAACCGAGCCTAACACAAGCTGAGTTTGAGCAGTTTATGAGCTTTCGGCTTTTTAACATATCTAGTGGCATTACTATTAAGCAATGAGAACCAAAAGTGTTTTAAAAGGTTTGGTATTATATGGCATTGTTTGGATATGTTTTGAGAGTGAGCCAAATGATCCAGCTTCCAGAGCTGGCTTTTCCAACAGGTGTGTTTGATTCGCTGCCGGCGGACGCCGTGCCAAAATTTGGCACGCCGTCAAATTTAGCATCCATTTGGATTAACGTTGGGCCAAAATTTGTCAGCGCCAAAAAATGGCATGCCAACGCACAGTCTACTACAGAGCAAGCAATGGCGCGGGCGAGCAAAACGCTCGCCGACGCTCGCCAATTGCTGCGATGGCGAGCCTGTGTCGCTGGCTTACCAAATTTTGGCACGGCGAGCTGGGGACGTGAACCAAACACGCCCGTAATCTTTTTGAACTGGCACATGGTTTATTTTCACTTTGCTCCCTCCATACTCGTGGTTAGACCTGTTCATGGGCGGCCCGCCCTGAGCCGACCGGTGCATCGGGCCGGGCTCGGGCCTCGATGCAAGCCCACCGCCGGCCGGGCGGGCGAACTCGGGCGAGAAAATTATCGTCAGCCGTGGCCGGCCAGAACTTCCGGACCGGATTGGGTTTGGGCTCAAAACCGAAGCCCGGAGCGTTGGGTTGAGCCGGGCTCGAGCTTGGTCCCATGGGACCGGGCTTTTCCAAGCCCGGCCCAAAACCCGGCTCGGCCCGATAGATGATCAGGCCTACCCGTGGTACTCGGCTAATGTTATATGGACCCTTCATAGAAATCAGAGTAAAGGTAGGGTACCTATAAGCAAAACTTCACGCAGCCAGAATGCCTCTGCCATTGACCGCCTGTGACCGCACCCACCTATAACCAACCCCGCCTCTCTTCTCCTCTCCCAGAGCGCTCCTCCCCCATCTCGCCCTCGCGAAGCGGTAGCGGCAGCCGCAGACGCCGCCGGCCATGTCGGTGGAGACGGAGCGGAGCTCCACCGAGTCCTCCGCCGCCTCCGGCCTCGACTTCGAGGACACCGCCCTCACCCTCACCCTCCGGCTCCCCGGCTCCTCCGTCGCCTTCTCCGCCGACCCCGACCGCAAGCGCGCCTCCTCCTCCGACGACGCCGACCACTTCCCCGTCGTCGCCGCCGCCGCCGCCTCCTCCGATGCTCCCCCTGCCCCCAAGTACGACCTGCCTCCCTCCCTCGTGGAAAAAAAAACCGCTTTCTTGCGAGAAATCATGGCGGTTTTGGCTTGAGTTTGACCCGGGCTTGTTGCTGCTTGTTTGGGCGGCCAGGGCGCGGGTGGTGGGGTGGCCGCCGGTGAGGTCGTTCCGCAAGAACGCGCTCGCCGACGTCGCGGGCTCCGGCAGGGAGGCCGCCAAGTTCGTCAAGGTGGCCGTCGACGGCGCGCCGTACCTGCGCAAGGTGGACCTGCAGGCCTACGCCGGCTACGACCAGCTCCTCCGCGCCCTCCAGGACAAGTTCTTCTCCCACTTCACCATCCGTCAGTGCTCTCTCTTCCCTCTGGCTGCTGCCTCGTTGCTTGCTTGATGAGTGATGGTTTGAGCTGGACTTGCGGCGCGCAGGGAAGTTCGCGGACGACGAGAGGAAGCTGGTGGACGCAATGAATGGGACGGAGTACGTGCCGACGTACGAGGACAAGGACGGCGACTGGATGCTCGTCGGCGACGTCCCCTGGAAGTGAGCTTCTTGCCCTGCTGCTCTTCCTTTCCCCTAAATTCACCATTAGTTCCGTTTAGTTCTTTGCAATTTGTGTTCTACGATTAGCTTTTAGTGTGTGTTGAGATGATTGTTTACTCTAGATGGTTACTGATTGGACCCATCACCAAATTGGACCCCTTAGCTTTGATTATGAGCATGACAGATGTTGGAGGGCAGAGATATATAGGTCTCATCCACTGTTTTAAAAATCCAAATTAATCCCTGATTAATCACTAATCGGTAGTCCTCCGCCTAGGAGTGATTACCAATTACATCTGATTATTGTTGGATTAATCCTGCCTAATCGCTAGTCTCTAGTTCACCGCCCGACTAGTGCGTAGCGCCTTCTTGAACCATGGTCTCATTACAGACTGGTATTATCTCTAGAAGTGGGTTTTGTGCTGGTTAAGATCTGCAATGAGGATGATCGATACGAAACAATGCTTTACGATCTGGGTAGGAAACTATATGGTTGCTTTGCTTGAGGTTTAAAACAACATAAAGTGATATAGTTTGATTCCCAGGAGATGTTCTTGGTTGTTGGCAGCGATGCAATCCATGACTGTAGCATGCATGCCTCTACAAATATGACCTGCTCCTCAGATTCTGCTTGCATCAATCTAACAGTGATGTTATGGGAGGTTTGAGTGAAGCAGAATTAGGAAAGACAACCAATATTTCTGTGCCGACAATCATTCCTGTTCCTCTTTCCCCTAGTCAGCTCAACGAGCCACCTGTGTCAGAATTATCCCTTTTGCCAAGTTAAACTGATTTTACATGTTAGAGCATAGATAATGAAAAAAGCAACTTAGTTATTCCCACATCCTTGCCTTTCGGTTTTTAGGCATAGGTTCCATCTAGAAATGTCGATCCTTGGGCCAATCACAAGAATTCCCTGTTTGGTTCTTCTTGCACTGAATTACTGTTTCTACCTTAGCAGGTTACGAATCTTTGGTGTACAGTCTCTGCACTGCAGGGTGGCCCATGGCCATGAGGCCTATGTATAATACTCCTAAAAGAGTCCACTTTGTTAACACAGGCCACTTTGGATAAGGCTTCCTTTCTAGTTTGTTCTCTACTTTGAATTGCACTGTGCGCTAGCCTAATGCTAGGACATAGAATTGCATCTTGATCCTTCTAGGGAATACGATTAAGAATTTACTAATTTTTTAGATGGTTTGGTCCTTGCTATTTTCTTTTTAATATTTTTCCTTATTCTGATCTCATTGAATTAATGCTTACAAAGAAAACTCGCATTGACATAATGTGCTCTTATCAAACTTTTCCAATCTTCTAACAAACACATCCTGATGCTTGTGCAGGATGTTTGTGGAAACCTGCCAACGCCTTCGTCTCATGAAAAGCTCTGAGGCTGTTAACTTAGGTATATGCTCGTTCCTATCACAAATCCTATGAGCATGTTAACTTAGGTTCATGAAAAGCTACAGCTGAAGCTGCACTCTCTTCTTGTACAGACTCTCTCAGCCATCTTGATTTACTTTTTTTTGTTGTTGTTGCTTCCAGCACCAAGAGCTGCTCAATGAGGCAAACCCATGCTCCTTACGCTGGGTTACTTTGGAAGAAAAGGGAAACTTTGCTCTGCTTGGGGTTCTTCATGTGAGATAGAAATGTGTACAGTTGTCACCTACTACTTTCGGTTCTTTATGCTATTGAGTTGAGAAAAGGTTGTAGTTTCATTACTTGTCTGTAGTTTTCTACATATAAATCATGAAGCACTGAAGCTTGAAATATACACCTACAGTTTGTCCCTTGATGAATAAGACCACCAGGCACACGCTACTTGTGTTCTTTGCTGTCAGATCGCCTGTTGTTAGATTATGTGTGATGCTGCAGGTCAGCTGGTGAGGTCTCTGGTATTACTGCCGTAAACCCTATCGTGTTATGTTATGGTTATGTTTGAAGGTCAGGGTTCTGCATTATATGATGTGCGATCACCTTATTCTGTTGCTGATACATTTGTTGATTATGAATTAACGGATTAGATGTTGACGAGGTTGCAATTTGGACTTGCAAATGTTTCTCTGAATTTCTAATTCGTATTAGACGTATCCTCTGTATAGATCATAGAACGCACGAATGAAACTAATTACTACTAGGTCTGAACTTTCCTAGTGAACATGCAGCCAAGTAACCAATAATGTTGGCCTTGAACAGTTGAACTTCGAAGCCTTGATTATCTTCTTCGTTACTCTTCCAACTTGTAAATGTTCTCCTTTTTGCAAATACACTCATTTTCGATCTCGTTTACAGTTAACTACCCGCAGGTTTTTCTGCTGAAAAATATATAATGTTTCTTGCCCCCGTGGAACCCATGTCATGCTGATGCCAGTTGGAATGGTCATTGAAAATGAAGCCATTATTATCTTCGGCTTAATAAACAAGTGCAGGGCCCCCTGATGACTACGTGACTGACCACGTTGCGCTGACTGTTTGAGACCACTGTTTCCGAAGGTAAAATAATTCGCATGTCGGAGAATCGAATCATGGACTCGGACATGTTCTTTCAGCCAGACCGGAGCAGATGAGATCAAAACGGGAGGTCGTTTTCTTCCTTTCGTTTCCTTTTCCAA
Source organism: Raddia guianensis (assembly GCA_036346415.1). Classification (NCBI taxonomy): domain Eukaryota; kingdom Viridiplantae; phylum Streptophyta; class Magnoliopsida; order Poales; family Poaceae; genus Raddia; species Raddia guianensis. The sequence continues at coordinate 37,804,677 of CM070534.1, forward strand.
TTGTAGCCGGTGAGCTAGCTAGCTCGCTGTCGAGTGCCTGTTCCTGCATCCCATCGTGTGATCTCATCGACCAAAGACGAGCGGTTACCACTCCCATTTTGCGGCCGTCCACCATTAGCTGTCTATAACCCTTTCAACACAGCGTTTTAGCTGATGTCGATCAAAGATTGGAGGAAAAAAGAAGTCATCTCTAAATGTTATGCTCGCAAATGCTACCCATGTCACTCCGCTCACAAACTGGGTAGTGTCGCCTTCCTCCTTCGCCGCCCGGTCTCTGCCCGCTTCCTCCCTCGCCGCTCAGCCTCGGCCTTGCATCCTCCTCTCTCTTTTCTGTATTTGTTCTGTGCGTCTCCTCCATCACCGCCGCCACCATCCACGGTTAGGGGTGCAATCATCGCCTCGCCTCTCATCCTCCTGCTATCATGCAGACTCTGGTCACCTTAATTTGATCGTCGTGTGCTGACCTGCCCACTACCACCGCTCCATCGCCTTCCATTGTTCGAGTAGCTTCAGCGGTGTTGCCGTTGCCTTGCCTTTCCCCCCACGATCCTCTACCCAACGCAAGGTGATCGCCCTGGTCTCCCTCTTAGCTCGAGGGGCACAAGGAACCCGCTCTCGAATCCTAAGCAAGGGGAGTGCAGCCGCTGGCGACGTTGCAATAGTGCGGAGGAAGGAGGAGGCCGGTGAAGAAGAGGAGAGATGCGACGTGAGGAAAGAAGGAGCTTCCTGTTGTTTCAGTAACTCAAAGAATAGGATACCATTTTCTAGTTTTCTTCAAATGTTGTAACCAATTGTACCACGAGGACAAACAATACTGTATTAAAGACAAATATAATCGTGCACTAACATACAAGTTACTCTCGTACATGCCGCTGATAAATGTCTTGAGTTACATGAATGAGTATTATTATTGGCGTTGTGCACATCTTTACACACAGAATTCATATTTTATCAATTAACTAAAATGACGTGAACCGTGAACGAGTGGTCGCATACCATTGTACCTATATATCCTCAGTCGCACGAGCATGTTAGGACAACCTGAAATGTGATCAATGCGCAGGCACTGTGCATAAGTGCATTCGCTCAGATGCATGCACCCCGCGCGCATGGAATGGAACGAACATGGTTGGAAGGTTGGGGACGATGAGTGAAAGGCATCGGCTTTGGCTAATTCGGTGTCATCTCGTCGTCGCCTCTGCGGCTCTGCCACAGGGCGCGGTAGCGACGTCTCGACCCCCGTCCCCTTGGTCGTCGCACCTTTTCTCCGCAGAAAACGACCGCTCCGTCCATGCGACGTGCATCTATCTACTATCTATCTATCTATCTACTATCTATATAAAGCAGAGTTAAACGGAGCCACCACATTAATCCTAAAATCCTAGAAATTCCCACATTAATCGAAAAATAGTAGAAATTCTCACGTTAATCATATGAAAAAGAAAAAATCTACATCGTTGAATATAGATATTATTATGTAAATCTAGCGGTCAATATTAACCTCTATAATAAACTACTGAAGTTGATCTATATATTAGAGATAAACTCTGAATCTAATATGATATATTATCTATATTTTAACACAAATCTATCCGTGCAAACGCGCGGGTCACCTTGCTTGTTATATATATAAAGGAGGGAAAAAGAAGCCACCACGTTCGTCCACATCATCCAAATTATTTCAGCCGTTCGATCAACGGTGGGACCAAATTATAACGGCCAAGATCAATTAAAGAAATTCTCACATAAATCAAGAAAAAAATAAAAGATCTACGCCGTTGATTTTGTGGGGCTGGGGCTTAGATTAAAATAAGAATATTAGAAATTCGACATAGATTAATCAAGAAATTATCATATAAATCAAGAAAAAAATGATCTATGCGGCTTAGATTAAAAGAAAATATTAGAAATTCATATGAAATACTAAAGTTGATATAATATATTAGAGATAAACTCTAAATCCGATCTGATATATTAGAGATAGATTATGAGTTAGAGATAAACACTCTATACCAAAACAAATCTAGCCGCGCAAACGCGCGGGCCACCCCGCTCGTTATAATTAAAAATAAAAGTTTTTTAGCACCACCTCAGTCGTTTTTAACCATTGATTTAGGTCTTGTTCTTCTGAGCTATTCCGAATGGCTAAACAACTAAAATGACTGAATTTCAAGAGCTTCTTGAGTTAGTCTCGAGATTCGGCTCCATTTCGTTTGATTTGCTTTTTAAAGCGCTAGGACCCACCTTCAAAACAACGAAAAAAGGACCAAAAAAATCTCAAAGCATATGTATTTTCAAAACGTAGATAAGTCGATAAGCCTTTTTTAAGCCGTTAAGCTGAACAGAGCATGGCCTTAATCTGATCCAACGATGTTTACGAGATCTTAACCGTCGGGAGTTGGGACCCACTTCCTTTGACTTCTTGATGACCTTTTCCGATTCCTGTGGTCTATTTTTTTATTGTACGAAGGTGTGGACATAAAAATCGACGTTGCAGTTGACAGCGCTCAACGCTGCCAGAAGGGCCGCCACAAGCACCGCAATCGTACGAGGACGTCTCAATGACCTCGTGCACCAACAGCTGCAACAATGAGCAACAAGATGGCGGGCTTAGTGCATGTGTTAGACCACCTCACCGATCAAAGGAGGCAAGCGGCCAAGGAGCATGCAACGGCGATTGTCGGGTGGCGGCGCAGCGCACCGTGTGGCTACGCAGTAGCGGCGGCGATCGCCGAGGACGCACGGCAGTCGCGGTCATGGAGGTGTGCATGGTCGCGGCCCCTGCAGCACACGGGCGTGCACCGTAGGGCTGCGCAGCAGCGACCATGGTCGTCGGGGACATGCGGCTAAGGCGGTCGCCGGAGATCGTGCAACGGCGGCAATAGGATTCTATTCCCAAATGTACAATGGGATTCTATGTCCAGCCTATCATCTCACGGAGACACACGGCAGCCATACGATGGATGATTTATGGTCAATAATGCTCTCACCCTCGTAGAGGTTGAGAGTGAGTACACTGTTTCATGTGGGTCACACGAGCTTCACATCTAGAGTATTACATGTGTAGGGCAATTGCTAGGTTACAATGTCAGAGGTTTGATCCACCAATTAAAGCACCTTGCTCAGACGAGGTTAGGTAAACTATGTAGGCTTACAATTAAGATGGTTTTTTGGATTATATACTAAAAGCTTTTCGAAGCCAAGAGTATAACCCCATTGGATGCAGATCCTCTGCAGTTACTGCACTCTACTATGATCACCGACATCAACCCCATTTCGTTCCACTTATTTTTCCGGTTACATGCAAATAAAAAAAGACGGGACATGCTTTCTCTTGTTACTAACCTCGTTAATCAAACACAATAATAGACTGAATGTCTAAATTAGTCGTCGAACATAAAAAATAGATTAAACTAACCTCACAAGTTAAGTTAACTAGTCATCGTTAACCCACCCCAAAATATGCGACGTCAATAATTCTCATATTCTCGAGTGACGTGTTCTATTGCTACTAATGTGTTGGCGCCGAAAGTTGTATTAGCCAAACATACCGTGGAGCTTAGAGTTCGGAGTTTCTGTCAGCACCAAATTTAGGTTCACAAGTATGACATTGATTTGATCCTACAATCAGCAAGAAAAAAACATAATCAGCTTTATTGAGCCGATTGGATCTACTAAGATGGTCAAAGACAAACGAAGCAAATCTAAACAAGTGACAGATAAAGAAACTATTGGCTTAGAAGTACTATAAACCAATAGATTCTAGGTATAAATATGTTATCGAATTGACAAAATCATCCAAATAGCAAATTTAAAAGGATAAACAATACTTAGTCGATCAGATAGACAAAGCAGCAGAGTAAGGGTAAACAGACTACGAACTAGTTAATATGATCAACTAGCAAGTAGAACAAACGGTGAACGAACTATTGGCTAGATAAAAAAGCGATCAGCTGATAAAAAGTGAGAACCAAGCAAAAAGATCGGACTTGATCGAGACATTACTCACCCGGGGTTTTATTGTGTAGTTGATCGAGAAGGCAACACGCGACAAGTCGACCAAGAACAAAATATGACGAAAAACTACTATGCTGGATCTAATGCAATTAAAAGTATATTGCAAGAAAAAGAATAATTGTATTTGATTGATTGTCGATGCGCCTTATAGAGTTGTAGCCCAACTATTTATACAAGAGAAAATGTGTTTCTCATGTGTCGTATTTGATTCAAACTCCTGTCTTTTTTTTTTTTCAATCTGATTCTTCTGTGTTGTTCACACTTCATACCCAACTCAAACCCTATCTTCTTTTAGGCTCTCTCCAACAGGCTCCCCTAAAGAGTCCCCTACCCAAAAATGAAGACGGATTCTTCTCCTATGTGCTCCAACAACATTTCCTATTTCATCCCCTAAAATAGAGAATTGCTCTTCATTCCCTTATATGTAGGGATTCTATTTCCTTCCCCTATACAATTCTCCATATAGGAGATGCTATTGAAAATGAGAAAAATATAGGAAGAGATGTTTTTAGAGGATGCTTGTATATGAGGCTATAGGAGGCCAAATTTAGAGATCACTGTTGGAGTTAGCCTTAGTCGACCCGGTTCGTAAATTCTTTCCTTCTTAGCCGACTCGACCCGTAAATTCTTTTCCTTTTCTTACATGTCATCCACGTCTCGTAAACGACTTAAACCCTGTCTTCTTAGCCGATTCAGTCCATAAATTTTCGTATAAATCAATTTCCAAAACATTCTAGAGCCATATGCTATTTTCATATTTTGGTGTTAACACGATGATATCGAGATGCTCAATTTCCCCCCTAGGTCTCGGGGTAACAAAAAGGGTTGGAGCACTTCGTGCTTACTCAAACCACCATAGTTTAAGAGAGCAATCACGGGGTTTTGGGATGTCAAACACGCCCATCATTTGATTTTAGGAAATCAACATACTCCTCGCTGGCTTCCTGACTAACCAAATGATTGATGCAAAGGAACTATCGAATTGTGGGCTCATTGATCCACGAATCATTCGCCAAGTAGAATGTAATTCTGTTTAAAATGCAAGAATGAAACTAGGCCATGTTCTTTTCAGCTTAACGATTTAATAACGTATCAGTTTAACGACTTATCTATGTTTTAAAGAGACATATGCTTTGAGTTTATAGTCCGTTTTTCGTTGTCTCGAAGGTGGGTCCTTACGTTTTAAAAAGCAAGTCAAACGGAATGGATCCAAATCTCGAGGCTATCTTGAAAATCTCTCAAAATTTAGTCATTTCCACCGTTCGACTGTTCAGATCAGACTAAAAGAAAAGAGCCTAAAACAAACGAAGCAGGAGAAATCTTTGTTTTCTTAGAAAAAGGAGACTTTTCATTAGAATATCAGTGTCACTTTTACACAAAACCCTCACAAAAAAGAAAATTATAATTTTCTTCTGTCAAGGACCTATTGCTAAAATTCTAGCATCTCCAGATTTCTCTCTGACTCCATCGATTGTAATCTCTGACAGCCGTTGTAGTCCACCATAACATCACATCCTTGTCCATCATGGAAAATAGATTTAATAGATCAACATCAAGAAGTAATCATGGCGACTTGAATATTTGACTAGAGGAACAATCTAAAAAAGACTAAATATGGAAAAAAAAAAACACACGACTTGCTCGATTTTACTAAGATCTCCGACGCAAAAAACAAATCGAAAACAACCAGATCTAGCAAATAAAGAAGGGCAAAAAGAAACCTATTTTCCCTATTCGACAACTTTATTTTGGATTTCACCGGATAGCCCGAAAAGAAGCCCTCCTTTCGACCCAAATTACCAATCCGGATATCAGCATCGCTGCACCGACCTAGGATGAAGTCTAAGATCTGCATCTTTCTCCGTTGCGTCGATGCAACGAGTCCTTTATTGACTACTCTCTCAACCTAAAAACTTATGTCTAATCTTCCGTCGGCATCGATTCATCGTCGTCCTTACCCATTGGTAGCTCGAAGGTCACCAAGAGCGAATACGGTGAACGGATCGACGCCAGCTTCAAACTCTCCCTCTCTCCTTTTCCTCTCTAGATCTCCTTGATGGTGGCGGCGGATGGAACCCTACCAGGCCAATGTTACACATCAGCTAGTAGGAGAAATCTTTGTTTAAAGCAGGGACTTGTATACACAGTTTAAAGCATGTTAAAAAAGGAAACAAAGCCAGAAATCAGTTAAATCACAATGATCTTATCCAAAACAAAGTAAACAAACCACCGAATTATACGAAATTTCTCGACCGTTGCAGCAGACTTCTGATTATCCAGTCGACATCAACACGTCGTACACCCCCGAAACCGTAGGGGGAAACGATCGGACGGTTGGGACAGCTCGACCGGCCTGATCTGACGGCCGAGATGGGGCGAGGGATCCGTGCAGCTGTGCAGCTCTGCCTCTCGCTCACTCGCACAGTCGCACACTCGCACTGTCGCCCAGTGTGTGCGCGTGTGTGTGACCACCCTCCTCAAAGCGCCAAAAATTCCCCACTTCTCCACTCCTTTCCCCTCCCCTCCTCCCGAGATCCCATCCATGGTGGCCGCCTCCGACCCCCGGATCTGGCCCTGAGGCCGCCATTGCTGGATCCTTCCCCGCGGTTGCGCTCTTCGCGCTCGCGCGGCGCGATATCTCCACCGTTTTCTTGAGGTGGCATGCCCCTTGCTTTTCGTTTTCTCTTCCTTTTTTCGCTCCCCCCTGGTGCGTTCTTTGGCTCTTGATCCGTCGCATTGGTGGTGTGGCGTGGTTTGGGGGCGAGGAATCGATCCGTGCCTGCGGTTTCTGGTGAGGTTGCAGTCCCCCGTCGCCGTGGAATCCCGCGGGCGTTGCATGGTGCAGTTTTGACGGCCCGGGATTCGCGCCGTCGTGTTCTTGGGAGGGCGGAGGATTGTCGCAATGGTTGTTTAATTGGGGGGAATTTGATGTGGTGTTGGTGCCGCCGAATCTTGCCGCCATGTGGAAGCAATTCGTTGGCAAGCTGTCGTGGAAGTCGCTGAAATCCAGCTCTGGGGGCGGCGGCGGAGGGGGCTCGCCGCCGACGAAGCCGCTGCCTCTGTCTCCTGTGGCAAATGGGGCTGCGGGGAAGCCGAACGTGTCGCCGCCTCCTCCTGCGGGGGGAGCCGAGGGGAGGTCCAGGGAGGATGCATTCATCCAGAAGGTGAACATTTGCTGTGTGGTGTTCGACTTCTCCGACCGGGGCAAGGACTCGCCGGAGAAGGAGAAGAAGCGGCAGGTCCTCATGTCCCTCGTCGATTGCATTGGCGCTGCCGAGGAGCCCCTCACGGAGGCGATGATGTTGGCGTGCGTGCGAATGTTCTCTGTTAACCTCTTCAGGGTCTTCCCACCCAAGGTTCGGACAGGAACAACAGCGTCGGAGACTGAGGAGGACGAGCCGTTCTTTGACCCCTCCTGGTACCACCTGCAAGTCGTGTATGAATTGCTTCTTCGGTTTGTGACCTCACCATACGTTGATCCCAAGGTAGCTAGGAAGTTTGTGGACAGTTCATTCATTTCAAGGCTGCTAGACCTGTTTGATTCTGATGACCCAAGAGAGAGGGATTGCTTGAAAACAATATTGCATAGGATATATGGCAAGTTCATGGGGAATCGGCCCTTCATCCGTAAGGCTGTGAGTAATATCTTCTATAGGTTTGTCTTTGAGACTGACCATCACAATGGGATAGCTGAGCTGTTGGAAGTGTTCGGCAGCGTAATAAGTGGTTTTGCAAAGCCATTGAAGGAGGAACATAAGCTGTTTCTATGGAAAGCATTGATTCCACTTCACAAGCCAAAGACAATGGGTGTATATCTGCCACAGCTGACGTACTGCATAACACAGTTTATCGAGAAGGAACCAAAGCTTTCAGGAACTGTAATCAGAGGTCTGTTGAAGTACTGGCCAGTTACAAATAGTCAGAAGGAGATGATGTTCTTGGGGGAGTTGGAGGAGGTGCTGGAGCTGACCGACATGGCTGAGTTTCAGAAATGCATGGTTCCGTTATTCCGGAGGATTGCAAATTGCCTCAATAGCTCCCATTTTCAGGTAATTTTATTTCTAAAACCAGAACTTTAATTTGAAGTAGCCACTTATTAGTGTGTATACTTGAATTGTGTCTCCCCTCAGCCCCATGTATTATTTCATTATACTATATTTGCAACAATCTCTAGGCTGAGAAATACGATTAAGAAATGCATGTTGAACATGAATTTAAGACATCAATACGAGCTTTTCATCACAATTGTTTTATCTAGGAGTTGCAAAGCTGTGTACTGGTTCAGTCTTTTGCTTATTTTAGTGAAAAAATCTGTTTGATCTCTTTCCTTTTCCATGTGCCTTTCTAATTTATTAACACTATTGCAACTTACATGGTCCCCTGCACCTTTTATGACATCGTGGTTACTGATAATATATTTCATCAGTGGCTAAACTCTTTTCTTGTTGGCTAAAGTGAGACCAAGCAACTCCATTGTTAGTTCAAGTGCAACTGGTGGTCTACACTTTCCTTTAGAAAGTTCTAGACCATCCTTGTTTGAATATAGGATTGGAAATACCGTAGGATTGTTTATTATTTCCTATATCTTGGTCCCAGTGTATGGTAGGTTACAAAAGTCTAAATCATCAATCCATAAGAAATAGGAAGATAACAGGGAGGAAACTGTGGCAGTGAATGTGTTGGAATCATCTTGTTTGGGTTATATGTTTTGCATGATCAAAGTCATTTGGTCCGGTCAGTGTCATGTTGTGAATTATGATGTTGCAAATCCCCACTCCCTATAAAAAGAATGTGTTTTCTATGGACCTTGACAATCAATTAGGTAGAAACATGGTTTTCCATTTGAGACATATTAATGTGGACTATTCCATGGATCTTGTTTTCTTATATCCACAGAACTACTTTTCTGACAATTATTTTTAAGCTGATAAAACCATGCATTAATTAATCCATTATTGATGTTGCTTGAACTAGAATGGATCCTTGAGACTGAAATGTCACAAGAGCTGTGATATATTGAATCAATATGTAAAAGGATATGATTTGACTACTAAATGTCTAATAGCTAGCTGTGATAGCAACTGCTCTGGAGAAAACATCAGAAGATTTTTTTAGACTCAAATTACCATAATCCTGTTTTTGTTTCTTATACAGTACATAAATGTGAGATTATGAATGTCCTAGCACTACTATCTTCTTGGTTGATGTCACTTCCTTGCTGTAGGATTTGCAGATCTTCCTCATGCAGTTGTTGGTGAAATTATCTTTTTAATTTCTCTTCCCTTTAAAAAAGTTACCTTTGCTTTGTGATTCAAGATCTGAGTTCTTTTGCTTGCCTTCCACAGGTTGCTGAGAGAGCTTTATTTTTGTGGAATAATGAGCATTTGTTCGATATGATATCCCAAAATCGTCAAGTGATCCTACCTCTCATATATCCAGCTCTGGAGAGGAATACTCGTTGGCACTGGAACCAGTCTGTTCTCAATGTTACAATGAATGTCAGGAAAATGTTCTTTGACATGGATGAGAGATTACTCCTGGCTTGTCAGAGCAATTTCCAAGCAGAAGAGGAGAAGCGAGCTGCAACTGAGGAGCGGCGAAGGCTAATGTGGGAGCAACTGGAGCGGAATGCTGCGGCTGCATTCCAACCAGTGATCACCGACACAAGCTTTCCAGCTCCTCCATCATCAGCGCCTCTGGTAGCTCCAACTGTGACATAACATGGGGTCAAATATACCCCATTCTACTTCCTTGCTAGGTAGCTAGATGAAGTTGCTTGCTTCTCTGGGGATACATAAGGCATTTTGTTACCTTTGTAAGCCCCCTGTCAAAGTCTGTAATTAATAGTTGATGGTGTGAAGACAAAGGACACTTGATTTTTCGTGGCGTATTCTCGAGTAATGGGCATTGTTTCCTGGCAAAATGTTGATTGGTTCTACCTGAGTGCTCTGAAGTGTGGACAGTATAGATTGCATGAGAGCAAGGCAAATTGGCAAGTCGGCAACCTTTTTTGTGTGGCCAAAAACTTGTTAAATCTTATTGCTGTGTTTTTACAGTATAACATCTGATTCGGTTGTTTGTGAACAAATTGGCTTCTCTATTGATCAAAACTTATGAAGCACAAAAAATTAAGCAACTATTTGAAAGGTTGGGAATTTTCAAGCAATTAGATTCAACGGGCAACAAAAACGAATGGGAGTTGTTGAGAACTTCAGTTGTCCTAAAATAATTCTATCATGATGTTTAGATTCGATTATCTGCTTGCTCTTTCTAGTGACTTTTAATGATCAAAATAACCTCATGAGACGGCATGACAGTCGCTTCCCCGGAAAATGGAAAAAAAATGGTTAGATGGTGTCCACTATTTTACACCTATATTACAGACGGACCAAAATGATAGTGCAAGCAAGTAGCTCCTTAAATGTCATCATGTCTCTCTCTCTCACCGAAAGAACAACCTAATTTTTACCTAACACTTCTGGAGTACTATTTGGATCCAGATACGATGAGCCTAGAACATTTTACTCGTTGGTTGTTAGTTTTGTTCATACAAGCTCTATCATTAGTTTCCAAAACATAGAGACAATTGATTACAATAGGGCCGTGTCTATTCTGTCATAGCACAAATTATTAGGTAAACTAATTTCTATCTTCCATCGTGGATATGGTCTAAACTCCGAGCCAATTCTCAGCGGGTGGATGCATGCCACGGTGTCTCTTAATTAATTCCCCTTCACCACGTTTCTCCTGACATTTGCTAACATGTGTACACCACACGACGGGCATGATGCTAAACAAGATTAACAAAGAGCATAATCTATCTCTTCAGTGTGATTAAGCACCGCATTAGCCGGTCAATTATTGCTCCCGGGCTAGTCAAAGCCAGTACCATTGTACCAATGCATGTTACTACCTGGGTAAGCCGTTTTTAGTGATTGGTTGCCTGGTTCAGGCTTGAGCTGAGCTGAGCTGCCTATAAAAGAAGCCTCGAGCTTGGCATGAAGTGATCCATGCTCGAGACTCGAGAGCCGTTAATACACCTCTCTCTCTCTCTCTCTACTGGTTTGGTCTTCGTCTTCCTCTCCGGCGAGCGACTCGGAGCAGCGCGGGGAGAGATGTATAACCCTCCGGCGGCGCAGGACATGTCCTACTACGGCCATGTCCAGAAGCGCCATGAGGACAAAGGCTGCCTCTATGCATGGTGATCCTTCTTCTGTCAGATGTTGTTAGTTTATACTTCTTCTTGATGTTCCTTCCAGGCAAAACATGATTTGTTTCCATGTTTTTCCCCACTCGGATGCATGATACATTGAATAGAGAGATCTAGGTTGCCGGTGAATTACGGTAGATTTATGCATATCCATATTATCTGCCTTAGCTCGTGAGCATGCAATTTAATATAATATGAGAGTTTTTTTTCATGAGCGTTGAATTCTTAATAAAACGAGTGTGGAGCATTGAATTATAATACCTGTCGTTCCTCAACTTCGATTTTCGGGGGAATTGCCCTCATACCATTATAGAAGAATTCACCTTGCCAAAATACAACTATTCCCACATGTCATACACACATCAGTAGTATTTTGCCAAAGTGAAAATTTTATGATGGTATTTTGGGAATTTTTTCTTGATATTTTGGTCTTGGGTGAATTGATCGGAGCATGCAATTTAATTAAAATGTGAATTTTTCTTCTGGCAATCTGACTTCAAGAACAGAAGTACAAGGAAAATCCAACTTCTTCTTGAAGGTTAGAAAAAAAAAATCATGATTTCACTCCTAGACTCGTAAATGATAAATCATAAACGGATTAGTTGCAGTGGTTATTGGTCATTTTCATCTGATACCGAATGCCCTACGGAAGGGGAAATTACTTTTACACTGGTCCCTGACTTCTTTTGCAGCCTCTTCACCCTGTGTTGCTGCTTCTGCTGCTACGAGACCTGTGAGTGCTGCCTGGAGTGCCTCTGCTGCTGCGGTTAACCTGCTCATCGTCATGGCAAAATTAGCGATCCATCATCTCCATTTCGTGTCACTTCGGTTCAGGAACCGAAAAAATTAGCGATCCATCATTTCCATTTCGTGACGCTTCAGTAGTTCAGGAACCGAAGCACCCTGTTTCAATTTGTTGATTTTGTTGTTGTACACGTACCAGCTGTTTGTAAAGCTACTTTTTGTCTCGTCACTGACGTGCCTGTTCTATATAGAAAAAAAGACTTCTCTTAATTAAATGGAATCAATTGGCCCGACCATCTTTGCCACGGTTAGGGCAACCACTTCATGGCATCTGCCCTTTTTTCTCCAACATTTGGTAGATGGTAAGTGTGACTGAGATTCAAACGTTTAGGTATGATCTCATCTAGTGATTAAACATATGATTAGCTAAGGTGATCAACCACTGGCAACATATTCAGTGCAAATATCCATTAGATGCTAACATGCTAACAGCAAATCTAAATCATTGGATCCATAAGGAGTACCTTAGATCTGGAGAGATAGAGGCCTTTTTCCCACTTAGAAAGTTAGATGATTTTTTGTGAAAGTGTTCAATTAAAAAAAGAACTTCCACCTCTCATGGATCTAATGGTTCAAATCTATTGTTAGTATGTTAGCACCCAACTGACATTTGCACCGAATATGTTGCTGACCTTAAAATGGCCGAATCATCTACATAAAAAGTTATATGAGTTAATGGTTAGCAAAGAACAGGTCACGGGAATCTCATCCATTGCACACTCGAGAAATGTATGAGAAGGCAGCACTTTTCTGATGTAAAGGCCTGCTCTATTCAATGTGACATCCGTATGGGATAGCTACAGCTGAATTTGTCCATACAAGAATTTGCGTTCGAAGTGAAACACTAATATTAAGAATATAGAAATGAATAATCACATTACTACAAGATATCTGTGATAACTCATCAATATGTTTCCTATTGTCGTCAGAAGATGTATCTGCACGCCAAAGCAGTAAGAAGAGTTGTCAAGAACACAGAAACTACATTGACACCGTTGTTATCTAGTATGTTCATCCCAGAAATCCTGGTAACCGTGGGACCATCTGCTCCAACAACCTGCATAAATGATGAAATAGAAAGCAAATCATCTTCTAGGTAAAAGGTTGTCAACTTATTATGGTTCTAAACATCTAGAATTCTTAAATGCTAAAGCCTCGTTTGGATAGCAGGAATTTTTCCTGATTTCTAAAGGAATCGAATTGGTTCCGTAAAATTACCATGTTCTGATTAGGGTTTGAGAGTGCAATACCTTTTTACGGACACTGCAGTACCCACTGTATTGAACTGTTGCACCCAAGAATGAATCGATCAAACTTCCACATAGGCCAGCAATTGTAGCTAAGGGTATAACTAACAGTTGCTTCCAGAATACATCAGGAGAACACTGAGTAGTTAAGAATCCTATTAGGACAAACGCGAGCCCAATCAAGAATCCAGCTGCTGCTGCTGCAAGAAGTCCATCAATGGTTACCCCGCCATTGGTTCCCTTTCGCACCCTCTGATGAAGTTTCACGTCGAAAGAAAAGGTGAAAATACAGATTTACTGATTTTTTTCCATTTACAAAAAAGATCTAATGTATACCTTGAAATTTGTGATAATCCGTGGTTCAGCATTGCTAAGTATCCCGAGTTCAGAAGACCATGTATCACCATTGCAGCAAGCATAGTGTCCAATAACACCACCAATAAGAGCAGTTACAAAACTTGAGTCTTTTGAATCTAAACACTTATCTTTCCCTCCAGTAACTAGCGCTATCAAAACTACCAAGATACTTGCAATGCCACTGTTTGACAAAACTTGCTTCCTGCCAATAAGAGTGGTGTGCACCTGCATTAGAAAGATTCAGAAGGGCATTTTCTGAAAACTGAAAGGCATCCTAGATTCCTATCCTCTCTAAAATGGCAATGACAATAAATTCTCAAATTTAAAAAGCATGCAAGCATATAGGAACAAGGTTCACATCCTTTTACACAGCAATAAGAGTTATTTGTGGTTTGAAAACTATCTATCAAATGTGAAAATTGGATAAATATGGGGGGAAGTATTTGCATCAAAGTAGACTGTTCATCATTTTAATTGATTTGTCTTGTAGTAAATTTAAGCAGGATTGATCTTGGTGTATAAATCAACAACATAGCCAATGGGAAGAAATAAAGTAGACATATCTCAAGGTAATAACAAGATCAATTTAAAGCAAACTAATACAGGCCTAAAAAGTTTCCAGCTACACAAATTAAGTTCGTAATAAAAGAAAGCTGTCAAGTTGTGATCAAAATTTCCGATTCATATATGCCATCGAACCACTCATCAGAAATGAACTTATTTTGTGCTTCAGGTTTAAGCTCTACCAAAATAGAGCTCAAACCAGCTCTTCTTCATACGAAAATCTAACTCACCAAGTCCATTTCTTTCTTTGACATAACATATATAATCAAATTATCAAAAGCACATTTAGATAAAAGAACTCCTGAGGCTCTCATAAACTTTGTTCCACCATTGAATTGCAGATATTATCCACTTAAGGGGTATTTTTGTGTTTCGACGAATTACCTTATCATCCTACTCAACAATCAAAACCAAACTCATTTGAAGCCCATTTTATTGACATAAACCGGTACATTTGTCAACCATCCCAAAGGCCATCAAACAATCTCATCCTCAATCACAACAATACATCCACTGAACACATAAAGCTTCCACAGAATTGCCGCCACAATTCATATACTCAACAATAAACATATTGGAAATCTCTAACAATACAAATAGCATTTTTCCAAAATCTCTCCAGGGTATCCATTCACTGCATCCACTAGTTCCTTCGCATAGATAAATAAGAGTAGCAGAAGCAACGATCTCACTCACCAGTTGCGTTGCCCGCCCTCCTTAAACTCGGGATCAAGCGCGCGCTTCCTCGCCTCGCCGACCCTCGTCATCCGCGACGACGTGAAGAAGAACACCAGCAGCAACCCCGCGAACCTACAAAGGTTCGAATCGAGATCCGAGATCCCAATATCCCATCACGAACGGGCCACCCGCCGGAAACGAGAAATTCCACGAGCAAGAGGAGGCGCCTCTCACCTGTACCCGGCGACGGTGTGGGCGACCATGGCCGGAACGCCGACGAAGACGGCGGTGGAGTCGACGGACTTGCGCCGGACCGCGCGCGCCGCGATCGCGCCGCCCGCCGCGACAGCCGCCGCCGCGCGGATCCAGACGCCGCCGCCATGATCCATCGCGGAGATCTCTCCGCCCTGGGGATCCTACGAATACCACCGATGCCGATTGCTTGATCTCGCTGGTCGTGAGATTGATTCGTGAGGGGGGTTTGGACTTTGGAGCAGCACGCTGCACGCGACGCGAAGGTGGCGGTGACTTGCGGCGCTGTCCTGAGATTTCTTCAGGTTCAAGGCCTTGATAGTTTCATACGCGGTTCGGTTCGTTTGAGCTAAAGCTAAAAGGGACAGGCAAAAAAGCTAAAAATTTACTTTTATTTTGATTTTTAGAAAATAAAAAAAATAATATTATAAAAATAACGTTAATGGTTTGTATAATAATAATAACTTTTATTTAGTTGAATAAAATCAAACCAGCCAAGCAAAGAGGGTCTTGTTTGGCAATTGTTCCAACTTCCGAGTTGTGATCTGGCCCATACAGCGTGTACAGGGTACCGGACATTTTCACGTGGGCCAGAATTTTTTTGCTCCATATCGGTGGGCCACGCCCAGGATCTTGATGAGAGATTCATCAGGAACGACAGGCTTTGCCAAGTTAACTCAAACGCGCTAAGAAGAAGAGTTAAAACTCAAACGAGTAAAGTTTCAGCTTGAAGGGAAAACAAAAGTTTAAGTATGCATGTACTATTCATCTAATGAACAGAAGAAAAATAACTAATGCCAGTTTCATACATCTGTACACATTGGAATTTTAATCAAGTTCAAAGTTAAGAGCATGTGCCAATTCCATACATCTGTTAATAAGACCAAAATTTTCAGGAAAGTGTACAGGTTGTTTCTGAATCCTGGCATTACCTAGCATCATTAGGGGAAAAAGAGAAAATAACATTTTTTTAAACAAAGAAAAGAACATGATTTGAATGTGGTCTTCACATACTACTGCAAGAATTCCAATACTAACATCTCTCAAGGACACGTACTCAACACTAAAAACCCCCTAAGAACACACATTTTGGGATTGCACTAAAATCTTCCCCGGCCCCGGCCCCGGCCCCGGCCTCCACGCCCCCTTCCCCTGCCCTGTCCACGCCCTCGAAAATCTCTTCTCCCACCACCCATTTCTTCAGGGCCATTGAAGCTGAGCATGCTCATTCGTATGCGTTCAGCATCTGAACTCTCCGGCATACCCTGGAAAAACATCGCATTGTCATTAAAAATGAAATTTCGGACCAGTGTAACTGAATGCTTTGAGAAGGAAGACAAAATGACGTGGAAATTAATAACCAACCATGATATCTTCTAAATCTAGTTGTTCCTGGAGCTTTCTTGCCAGCTCCTCGTCTCGGCTAGTATCTTGTATGTGGCTATCAGTTTTGGATATTAAACCAGCGGTTTTTCTCCTCTCCCATTCATCAAGGGTAAAGACCTGAGTGTCTTCTTGCTTGTCCTTGCCCTTGAATTTATGACCCCGACTATGCCTGTCTTCAGGCATAGCCATTTTCTGGAGCAGCTTCTGTGCAGCAGCTTGGTTTTGAACAGGAACTGCTTCGCTGACTGCACCAAGCAAGGGCAGAAAGTTTGAAGTCCTAACTGTGCCTGACAAATTTTGTCCAGTAAATTTAGATTAAAGGAAGGTTCTGGAAGCCAACCTTCTTTTGGTCTGCTCTCAGAACTGGACTGTTTGGAATCCACCTTGCTCGCTATAATCTCTTTCTTCACATTACTTGAATCTTCATTCATTATAGGTTTGCCACTGGAATTAACCGACACATGGTCATGAGGGACCCCCAAGTTCTGAGCTTTATGATCTGCTATGACGCAAGAAATAAGTCAAGGTGGTTACAAGTTACAGCTAAATCACCAAAATTATTGCAAAATATGCAGGCACTAGTTGCCTGGGTAATCTTGTATGCAGCCCCAAAGACTGTAAAAAATGACAACCATGTAAATGTACAAAAATGCTTACTCCTAATGTTGAGAAATCTCAAAGCATATATTACAGGTACATAAGGAACCTAGGAAGGATAAACTTTTTACCTAGAGAAGAGATTTTTAGCTTAGTTCAGCTCCATGTTTTCCAGATTTGACAAGAAATTACGGCTTGTCAAATTTTGCAGGACTTAACCATGACTCCCCATTAAGTTCCAAAATAGCAACCATCTTACTACTTACTAGTGCATAATAACACTACCATAATCACCCTTTCTTTGAGGAAATAGTCCAGAACATCTCAATCTGACATGAATGTGAATTTCACCAGCAGAATCGAATGCAAATCTTATTTGCTACGATGCTATACTTTACAGAGAGAGGCAGCTACACATAAATGACAGATTTAAGTAATCATACAAGTGGAAAGTGGAAACAGAAACAGTGGAAACATGAATTGTTACCAGGATATGCTTGCACCTGGGATGCCCCGCGGGGGCGCACACTGATATCTAACTTTTCGAATGGCGGAGGCCCAACACCATCATCATTTTGAGATAACCTCATTGATGGGCGAGATAATCCTGAGAATTTCTGGTTCATTTGCCATTCTTCATACAAGGATTGGACAGTTCCTCCGATGACACTCACATTTTTTGCACTCAAGCACAGTATGCCATTATTTATTGGAATCCTGTTCTCAAGACGAATCTACAGAGAGTTGTAAGCAAAGGAGAAAAGGCATGCTGATTTAATATTCAACAACTAGCAAAAGAATCTGAATTGCATGTACTGTATAAAGTATCATATGTTGTAGTTTTGAGACAAAAATGAATATCTCTAGATGAAAATGAACATTAAAAAATGCCTTCAGTTATTCCTCAAAACTTATGATGCACTAAAAAGGTGTTTAAGAATGCATGTTTCAAACAGACTGTAGGAAGAGAAGCAGAGAACCAGTGAGAACTAGGAATATTATATCTCAACCACATCATCTTCGATAAGTTTATTGTTGCACTGTTCACATCAAGCATCAGTAAGTACCCTCTGCCTTCAAATATTGTTTATATGTTACATTCATGCAAAATGCATAGAACAGCAGTATGGAAAAAGCCATATGAACAGTCTTATTCTCTTCGCAATTTCTAACCTATGTGAACAAGTATTTGTCAAGTTACACTCTAGCCTCTCGTTATCAATGATATTCAATATTAAACCTGAACCTAGGACAATATAAGACAAACTTAACCATGTACAAAGACAGGGAATATTTCCTGTAATAAGCAACATAAAGAGAAGCTATCACTACACAACTAGAACCTTGAGACATATATGGGCAACTAACCTTGGTACCTGGTGCTATCTCTTCAGTGATGGATGGGATAGGGGAGAACTCTATGGCTACTGCTTCAGAAATCCCATCAGTAAGACCAAACCGCAGGAGCCGCCGTTGCTGTGGATTTTTGAAGGAGGCATCAATGCTGCTGCTATATATGTCTCTTACAGAAACCACCTGCGTAAGTTCAAGTATCAGGTTAACATAAAAAAGAGGAGAATTTGACTATTTGCCACTCAAAAGATGAAGAGGACTAAATGTGAATTCAATCAGATCCTCAAACACCAGGCAAATGTGCATTCAATCAAAATGAAGAATAATGAAACCATTGTTCAATTGACCATTGAGATAGATGGGGTTATTTCACAAAAGTATGTTCCCCAGTCACCAAAGAACAGCCACCCAAGAACATCTTTTTTTCGCTCTTGTCAGTGCACAGCAATCCCTTCCACTATGGCACTATTTGAGTCGTACAATGAGCCACTAAGAACAGCACCTAAATGGGGGGTTTATTTCTTTTTCCCTTACAAACTAAGAACAAGCGTGGGGCTTGGTGATTTCAGAAGCACCTGCAGGATGACGGGGCCATGGAGATACGAAAGCCGCCTCGCCGCCGTGGATGAGGCTCGGTCGGGGAGGGAACTTCCGCCGAACAGCCTCAGGTCCATGTCGAGGAGCTCGGCCTCCACGGCCTCCGGTGACGGCGACGGGGAGGCGTGGAGGAGGGCTTGGACGGCCTCGTCGGCAGGGTCACGGAAGCGCCAGCCTCGGGCGGCTAGGGACTGCAGGAGCTTCTCCTCCTCGGGAGGAGAGGGCGATGCTGCTGACGCCGCCGCAGCCATCGCAATCGAGATTCGAGAGCAAATCGTGCTCCGGTGAGGTCGTTTTTCGTCGTCGTCGGAGACAGAGAGGGCAGGGGTTTGCGTTACATGGAGTGGGTGGAAGCGCACCCACAACGTTGCCGCGGACGTACGACGAAGACGGATTTGGATGCTTCCGTTATCTCCGTAGATAAGCGGGATACTTTGTGTCAGAGTTTGACATTGGCTGGGCAGCCTGGGCTGATAACTGATAAGCCTGGTTACTCCGAGATAAACGGAATATAAAGACTTTAGACGTGCAACAGGGGTTGACGCAGAACATATTGAAACAAATAAAATAGTAGAGAAAAATATAGATAAATAGTAAAAAAGAGCGGCAAATAATAGTTAGGAGACTGTGTTCAATGAATGTAAACTCATCCTACATTAGCATCCATTGGACGTGCCCTAAGAGAATTGCAACATGGTGTCTAGAAGAGAATATTCTGCATATCAATATCACTTTAACAGATTCTCTACATTGGTCTCTAATTGTAGAGATTCTCTCACTAAGTTTTTATATTTAGGGATTCTTCTCTTTTGAGACTTTGTTGGATCTCTTCTCTTCTAGTCTTTGTATGTAGAGATTCTCTTTTACGAGAATCTATTTGAAAGAATGAAAATATAGAAAAATAAACAGTGGTCTGGACTAGGGGGATATACAAGTTAAAATTTGGAGATGATGGCATAGATGCTCTAAAACCGTACTTGAGATCAAAGTTTAGAGAACTTTTTGTAGTACATATAGAACTTTACAATGTGTGCATGCAACACCATTCCAACTATCATTATCTTCGCCTCGAATTTTCTTATAAATTACAGCTACAACACTTGCCAACAATGGAAGGTAAAAAAAAAGGGGGTGCGGTTTGATTTATGTGCCCTTGCCTCTGGTTCAGTTTGGTTTAATTTGGGGTTCTTCGCTTCATTGTTGGGAAAAGCTTGTTCCTTTTGTTTTTGTGCTTGTAGTTTAGTGATTCTGGGCAATATACGTGTAGGAATATAACTACAACAGCTCATCCAAGTAGTCCTCAAGGTTAAACATGGATTGAAGTGTAGAGGGGCTGTTGGCGATACTCTAATCTTGACTAGTACAATGCCCGTGCTCTGCCACGGAAGTACAAAAGGGAGAAAGAAAAACATAATTCGGCGCGGTTTCACATGTTAGAGCAGTAAACACATCCATTCTCTACAAAAATCCCATCTCAGCAAAGAGATTAATAATCACATTTTAATATCCTCCCAGAGTTAACTGGAGATTAAAACATAGAGGTTCGCATCATGAACCTCTTGTTCGATCACCATCTGAAAACAAGTATACACGAACTACGCGCAACTTCCTCTCCAACAGTAGCCCATGGCATATCGAGGCAGCAACCAAGGCTTTCTCCACACAAAGGGGTGGGTGGTGACAACCGAGGAGCTCTAACAATTTGATGGATTCAGACATTCTACAATAGGTCCACAATAATTAAGAATTAATGGAAACAATTTATCAAACCACACTACACAAAGATAGCACGCTCGCAGAGCATTTTCATCTCAGATATGTACAACACCCTTTTATAATACAGGTTTACATAGGAAGAATTGGAAAGAAGTATAAGCAAGCCATTGCCCATTTTCAAGAAATATTCACCCGTTGTATTTGCCTGCTCCCTCCCGCAAAAACCAAATGCATGGAGTGCGCTCGAAAAATTAGTCATGCATGGCACATGGCATCACAGTTGATGGAAACCAAAGGCGTTCACCTTCGAAAAAGAAATTTGCACCAGGAATTGTCAAGGAGAATGATCATTGCACATCCAAATCCAAATTAAATTCTAGTTTTTTTAGAAACAAATTAAATTGTAGTTTAAATGTCATGTAGTGGTTACTCTATTGGTCTATAAAGGGATGAAAAACTAACTTGCGCATAGTTAAAGGTGTCAAGAACTCAAAATGAATATTTTTCCCTGTAAAACTTGTCTTACATGGCAATAGATAGGTGCTTATGAGCATATAGACAGTTAGATAGGCGTGTAACACTTTGATGCTTCACGCTTAGCTTCGGCTAAAACACGACTTGCAAGAGCTACACCAAGAGATCACAAAACATCAACTCACAGTGCAATGCAGTTCAAAGACACGACTAGTAAGGTACTATTACCAAGGAGGTTTATATTACACTATAAAAAAGTAAAAAATCCTCAATGTAAGAGAATTAATTACCCGTCACTATCATATATGATGCGTATCGCAGAAGTAAGATTGATACCAAGCCCACTGACCGTGTGCTTAGAATGAAGATGCTCATTCTATCGCTCAAGTCATTAAATTTCAATATCCGCCACGAAAAATAATAGAAAATCAATTTTGTGCTATCAAGCTTCACATGTTATGTAATGAAAGAACCGACATGATGTAAAAAGTAAGTAACATGGAGAGGATATTATAATGCATCAAAATAACGCTTTTCACGGATTTTGACAAGATTCCAAGATTGTGCAATAATATGTGCATTTAGAACCACGCATGCAGAGAAGTAATTCAAGTCATGCAAAACCATATGTGAACAATAGTTGATGCACACAATTAAGAAAGTGAGCATATGTGCATGTGACTAAAACCTGATAGGCAGATATAAAGCACCACAAAGCTTTGATGTAGTGCAACTAATCTGAATGTACTCGTGCAGTTGGTCTACCAAATAACACATCAATATACATGCATCATAAATTTTCCACCACATTACCTGCCTCCTCCTGTCTTCCAACTTAACACCGCCATCAATCCGGCAAACACCAAGGCCTTTGGTTTCCAAGTAATATTCAATAATCTGATGCAGTGCACATCTTATTCAATCCCTTGACCACGCAGGATTCATGGCATTAAACTAAATGAAAAGATGTCTATTTAGTTTTTTCTCTTTTTAAGCACTTTCTAATCTTTTATTTGTTTGCAGCTTTTTACAATATTATCATGGTGAAACTCTCTCTGTCTACCATTGGGATGACCTTTGTGAATATATGTACTTTAAGAATAAGCATACCAGAAATGGATTGCCTGTGTATTCAAATTTTATCTTGCTAGTAAACCTTTATGAGCTTACGAGGAAAACATATGCTGCCAAAATGCTTGGTAACATAAGAAATAGGAATAAATTGTACTGAAATTCAGCAGTAAACAACCCAAATCCTGACAGTGTTAAATGCTTGACTTGTATGACCACTAATCTGCTAGAGTGGCAATCAAAATGGATTAATTTATAAATTAATAACCTGTACTCAAAATAGAAGCTATTAGCATGGCGGGTTATAATGTCAGAAGTGGATATTTTAACTGTTAATAAAATAACTATTCGTGATGTTACGCAAAGCTTTGATATAATCAATAGTCCCACATAGTTTAGCCAGCGAGTACCAGGATCAATATAGTAAGTGTCCGAAGCAATCCAGAATAGGTGAAATGCTAGGTTCACCTGAATCCTAAAAAGCATAGAGTACCGCATCATTCTGAAACAGATGAATTGTGAGATCACCAAAGCAAACAATTGTTACAATCTAATATGTTGTCCACACTGAAGTTCTATCACACTAATATACAACAAGAGCATAGAGAAGACTGATCTACATACGAAATTAAGCGGTGTAACCGATGACTATATGTACAAGTGAAAAATTGAAAATAAGCACGTAAAGAATAATGGGAGGTATATGCTAACAAAACGAAATTAACATAACTTTGCCATTAGGTATTAATGTGGGAAAAAAGCCAACATAGTTGTCTAAATTATAGTCCGAGTCTTCGTTTGTCACCACTACCTCTAATTAAAGCACGGACCTCTAAATCAAAATATAATTTATAGAACATGTTGTAGTTCTTTACAAAGAACATCATATCCTCCCTTAAGATGCATACCTTGCAGTTCTTTGCAAAGAACATCATATCCTCCTATTAAGATGCATAGCTTCTAATATGCATTTCCATGTTACCTATGTACTTCTTTACATATAAAATTTGTTGCGGGGATGTTCAGTAGCGAAAATTAGATTTAGTACATTGTCAGCACTAAACTCTTCAATGCATTATTAATATCACATACCGATAGATACTCGCATTTTCACAAAAAAAACATTACTAAATAACTTGGAGCTAACAAAAAAAAATCTTGTAATGGCTGTCAAGACTATTAATTAATCCAAGAGCAAGTAGATTAGAACATATAGTTTAGGGTCTTGGCAGGCAAGAGGAATAGGCACACGATGCTCACGAGCCAAAGCAAGGAAACCAATGGCGGGGTTTCAAGGTAAATCATTGCATTTAGCATTAGTGTTATAGTAAAAATCATCCTAGAAAACTATAGAAATTAGTTTGCAGTTTAGTAGTATAGAAATTCATGGGAACTTCTATCGGTGACCGACAGGCGCAGAGCAAGAACACAACGAACTAATCAAGTGTACCCATGTAGGAGAATCATGTACAAAAAGATATTATTTCAAGTGAATGATCAAGTAACATGATTGATAACTACGTATCTGTTTAAGTCCATGAAGGTTGCATAACCAAATTATTTTCGTAGGCCACATTCATGATTCAAGTCACGTGAGCATGGACGATTTAGTGATGCATGCATTGATGGAATCAAGAAAGTAACAAGCCGGATTATTGTCTATAGAAAAAAGCTAACTTATCAGCATGGATGAATAATCAAAACCAATCGGCAAGAAAGATTAGCTCGTACAAGTTAATGGCATAGTGGCATAGTATTAAACCGAGAACCATAAATCTTGTCTTACCCATGAGTACGACAGACTCTGCGTGGTCAGGAGCACCAAGCCACCAACAAGCCTATTATGTGGCTTTTCTTCCTAAATAAATTGGAGGCTCTATTTCGTAAGAAAAAAGATAACATAATTCTAGTCTTACCTATTAATTAAAATCAAAATGCACCAGCTGCATATCTTCTGATATCTCAACTTCAATAGTTGCATGAGGCCGTGCCTGCATGTTAGGGGAAAAAATAGTGAATCCCTGCCATTTGGCCCTACATGTAAAGAAAATAACATTTCTAAATGAAACAAAAGATGAATAATTGGGGAAAAAATCCACTTGGACAAGGATAAATGGCAAGGAAAACATCCAGATAGCTCTACCTGATCATCAACCAAAATACCTCCACCAGAATTGTGCTAGAACTCATGAAGCTGATTGAGCAAACTCAAATGATCACTATCTTAAACCAGGGGGGCACCAATCTGATAGCCTATGAAGTTTCTGGAACAGACCATATTTAACCTGTAAATGCAATAGATAGTACTCAGTTGATAAATTTTTATATAACATAAGGGTATGTTTTAAATGTAGAAATTTCACAAAAACAGTGTAGCTCCAACAGATTTTTTCTGAAATTCCAAAGGTTCAAATAGCCCTAGTGCACACATCACAAGTGCACAAATAGAATGAAGTTGCTGATAAATCAAACTATAAGACAACAAGGGTAAAAAATTTAAGTGCAAGTAGCCAACAACACATGTGCTCTTTGTCGTTACCTTCAAGCTGGTCACCCAATTCTCTGCATAATACGATGAGAAATCCTATAACCCAAAAGACGCAGGGTGAGCTTGGCCCCTAGAATCGGGGGAGAACCTCGGGTACAGAAGTGTAGTCGCCTTTCCGGCTTGCCCCATATAGCAAAGTTCCAATCTGAAACTCTCAAGACGTTGCGCCGCCTAACCATAAGCCGAACAGGGCCAGGAGGAGGAGGAGGGCAGAGACGGGCTTGGGATGACGGCGGTGGCGCTGATGGTTGCGTCAGAGGCAAGGATGTGAATAGAACGGGAGACAACATGGCCTATCTTCACCTCTGCTACTCCGCAACGGCAAATCGAGTGAAGCGGCGGTGGATGGGCGGGAGAAGGGATCAAAGTGAGGCGACTTACGGATGGATGGGAAAAGAGATCGAGTGGGCACTGTCCAATCTTGGCGGTGGCAATCTGCTGAAATTAGCGGCGGCGATCGCTGCAGATGGGCGGACGACGACTGTGGTGGCTGCGTCGGCGTCATGCTGGGAGACCGGGGCCGGGGCGGCGGAGACGAGGAGACCGAGGGATGGATGGAGGAAGTGCGGCGACGGGGAGACCGAGGGAGGGAGAGACTGAGGGTAGGATGAAGGAAGCGTTAGGGTTAGGAGTGAGAGCATGGGAGGTTAGGGTTAGGAGTGAGAGCATGGGAGGCGGGAGCGGCGGCGGATCGTGGGAGGCGGGAGCTGCGGTGGGGTGAGAAACGGAGAATGGAATCGGGTGGAGATCCAACGGTGCGCAGAGACCAGTCCTGTTTGGATGGTCCAGATCGTAAGTTGGCACTACCACCACCACGACCACAAGGTGCTTTAAGATAGTAGAGATTAATGGGTGGAATAGGTAGCCTATGTCCTAAGAAAGCTACGTTTTAAATTTGAACTCAATCCATTGTTCCAGTCAAAAGTTAGGATGATCCCTCTGATACGGTGTAACACTAGGTCTGGTCCAACACAATAGTAGTCCCAGTAAGGTGCAAATCCGCAAACACACCTCTGGCCTAGTGCAACACTATGTCTTGTCCGGTGTAAGCAAGAGAGGAAGGCAAGGCTAGTTTATGTTTTCGATTAAATCGTGTTAATTTGGTTCTAGTTTGATTTAATGTTTGGAAGTTGTTTGAAATTTATGAATATATAGACTTTTGGGGTGCATCACGAAGAAAATGGTAAAATTAATTTTGCTCATATTTTTTTAGAAAATGATAAAGATCGATGTTTGATTTAATGTGTCGGGGATAAAATCACGGTCCATTGCCATGGTCCACTTCCTGACGGCCCAATCGAATAGCCTACCAGGGCTCAGCTCCCTAGAAGGTTCTACCTGGCCCGTATGCGTCCTGCCGGACAGCTTCCTGGCTGGCATGGTGCGTAACGGCCAAGAAATCGTGTTTGAGTCCGTCTCGAACAGGAGTTCTGCACGGCTACGTGAAGACCCGGACGTTGGTTTTCCGGATTGGAATAGAAGTCGTGATCCCCAAGACTAGGAGTATGCCCTATCTGCCTCGGGATGTATTTGGCATGTATGAGTTCGTTACGATCTCGTAGTTAGCCCGGCCCGATAATCCCTCAGAGGTCGGTTTGTTCAAGACTATATAAACAGAGCCCTACGGCGTTAGGGGCATCGAATATCACCAATCCTACAGTGAGTTTACGATCTAGCATCTCGTAGACACCGATTATAGCACATTGCTTCCTCAGACATCATAATCTCGCCGAGACTTGTTCGCCTCGCCGAGCCATCTCTTGTATTCACCTCGATATATAAGAAAGGCCGGCGTAGGGCTATTATCTCTCCGACAGCCCGAACCGTGATAAAACCCCCGCCTCTGCTCGTCGCTTGTTCGTGGTTGTTCGGCGTGTCTCCTATCTCACTTCTAAAGAACCTTAGCGACTTGAGATCGTTATCTCAACCGTCGGCGCTTAGCGCCGATCGTGGGGATACGCAGACGAGCATGTCGAACTCTATCGGCGATAAGGAGATTCTCTCGAGGACTACGATTGGAAAGGCGGATGTTTCTTCCCCGCCACCGAATCGATCCTATCGTCCTAGTTCGATGTCTGTATCCGAGACAGAGATCTCTGGATATGCCCCGGAGATGATCTCTGGTCGAGCTCCCGTCATTGACGATGAATACGGAACCGACGATTTTTACGCCGGTTTAGATCTATCGGATTCCAGGGCTATGTCGGTCGATTCTTCCTGTGGTGACACAGCGATGACACCGTCTAGCGCGCACGGCCACCGTGTCGTCAACATGGCTGGTGCAGGGACCTCAGGGGATCCTGCACGGGTCACGGTGGCCGAAGAGATCGAGCGAATCAATTCCGCTCGGCACCCAGATGGAGCCACACAATCTGTTCGCGAGCAAGACATTGTTCGTCGCACTTTCGACGAATCCATCGACCAAACTTTGGCGCAGATCCGCGATCAGCGCAAGTGTCAGCGACGCGATCCGCCTCGACTCCACGCCAAGACCCCAGAAGTTCACTGCCGGGTGGAATCCCCGCGCGCCTGACTCTAATCGGTAAGACGCGGATGCTTGAGGATCCCGTAACCAATTGAGCAGAGCGGGAACGGCTCCAGTGCCCCGCAACCGTGTCAGATCCGCCACCAGACAATCTCGCCCTCGTGAGCGATGAAGTGGCTACTCACCTTGAGAAATTGGCCGAGGTCCTTAAGTCTATAGGTAAGGCATTATCCGGCAGCG
Organism: Raddia guianensis; assembly: GCA_036346415.1. Taxonomy (NCBI): domain Eukaryota; kingdom Viridiplantae; phylum Streptophyta; class Magnoliopsida; order Poales; family Poaceae; genus Raddia; species Raddia guianensis. The sequence goes on from CM070534.1 coordinate 37,832,273, forward strand.
CGTGAGCTGTCCGGGTAAGACAACGAAGCGATCCGACGATCGCGGACCGCCGCCACCGCCGAAGGACCACCGCCCACGAGCAAGCCGCCGTGTGGTCGCCGCTTGCGCCAAGTCCCGTAGTCATTGCGACCATTGGGGCAAACGCGCGTCGCGGCGATCACGGACGATCCCCGTGAGGAGCGGGTTGTCGCAACCACGAGGAAGGAGCGCGGGGCTTATCACGGAGAGAGTTCCTCCAAGCGTAAACCTCCGCCAAAGAAGAGTTCCCCGACCAACAGACCAATGTCTTCGAGGCTAGGTTCTCGCGGGAAGGTGGCTCTGTCTTACGCTTTGGGCTGCAGGGTTTTTCCGACGAAGCTCGCCTGCTCGGTGGCCCTCAAAGTTTAAGCCCGACACATGGAGAGGTACAACGGACCCGTAACCCAGAGGAGTTCCTTTCAATCTACGCCACGCCATCATGGCGCGGAGGTGACGAGCTTGTCATGGCTAATTACCTTCCGATCGCCCTGAGGGTGCCGCTTTCGACGTGGTCGCTCAATCGCAGAAGGTTCCATCTCTTCTTGGAACCAACTTTGTGACGCCTCGATTGCTAATTTCCGAGCTGTTACGCTGGTCCAGGCAAGGAGGATGATCTGCACCAGATGATCCAGATGAACGGGAGACCCTCCGCAACTTTGTGAAGCGCTTATCAAGATCCGCAACACAATCCGAACATCTCGGACAAATCATTGTCCGCGCTTTTAAAAACGGAGTCGCGATGAGCGGCTCACCCAGATCTCGAAATCAATGAGACTCGACCGCCAACGACTGTTTCAAGGCGATCGCTATGCCAACGCGGCAGAGCGTGTTCAGTACAAAAAGGCGTTCGACAAGGGCGAGCTGCCCGCCCAGCCTGGTGTGGAGGAGAAGGAGAAGAGCAGCAACAATCCTGGTGACAAGAAGTCCCAGAAGAAAAAGAAAGGTGATGCGAACAACACTGTCGCCGGTATAGATCGCACACCTCCTCCCAAGGATGGGCAGAAAAAGCCCAACAATAACTATAAGGGCAAGAAGCCCGCCCAGGGAGGCAACCAAGGCAAGAAAGGTCCTAATGACCGATATTGCAAATTCCACCAGCATCACAGGCATGATACGCGCCACTGTAGGACCTGGGCTGCGAAGCTCGAGGATTTCTACAATGGCCAGGGCCCAATGCCCACCCTGCCCGAAAAAGGTGAAGCCGGTAAGGCCAAGCGCCAAACCGATGATGGTGATCGGGACGACGACGAGTATCAAGAGCCCGTGAACCATATCGCCGTCATCTTCAGTGCCTCCTCGGCTTATACCTCTCGACGCAGCCTCAAGGAAGCTGCTCGGAAGGTCCACAACGTTGAAAAGGGTAAGCCTCAGCCCGAATCGATGAAGTGGACCGAGGTTTCCATCTCCTTCTCGTGAGGATTGCCCTCTTTGGGATGACCAAGCCACGAGGTTCCCACCGGTGGTCGCCCACCATCGAGAACGTGAGAGTAGGTCACAGATCAGAGACGCCGGGCGCTTTGGACTTGCTCTCTGCTAAGGTCTTGGGCGAGATGCAAATTCCTCGCCCAAACTTAAAGAGGTCGCGATGCCCTTCTACGGCATTGTTCCGGAGAAGTCGTTTCAAATTGCCGTTAGGCGGTCGTTTCGCCCATTACCTTCGGTAGTCCAAGCAACTTCCGACGAGTTGATCACATTCGATGTGGTTGACTTCCCATCCGCATACAATGCTATCCTGGGCCGGTCATCTCTTGGCAAGTTCATGGCCGTGTCTCATCACGGATATCATTGCGTGAAAATACCGGTCCCAACGGTGTGATCACGGTCAAGGGCAACTATAAGGCCAGCCTCGATTGCGACGAGCGATCCCTCGCCTGGTCGACCACTTCCACCTCGAGGCCCCGATGCTCCGCAAACTAAGTCTGCACGCCCTAGAGTCTTCCTTCAGCCAGGAGGAGAGACCAAGGAAGTTTCGCTGTCTGTGGATGATTCCTCCAAGATAGTTCATCCGGGGCCAACTGACCCCAAATAGGAAAGCGAGCTCATTGCCTTCCTCCGAGCTAATGCAGATGTGTTTGCACGGGAGCCATCCGACATGCCCGAGTCCCAAGGAGGTTATCGAGCACAAACCGCCGTCCGGCCGGACAAAAGCCTGTCGCCGAAGCTTCGCCGCGGACTTCAAACAGGATCATCAAGGATCGACTTGGTAAGCCGCCGCCGCTTTGGTTTCATCCGCGAGGTTGATCACACCGAGTGGCCGCCAACCCCGCCATTGTAAAGAAGAAAGGCGGCAAGTAGAGGATGTGTCGATCACACGATCTGAACGCCGCTTGTCCTAAGGACAATTTTCATTGCCTCGCATAGACCACCGGTCGACGCGATCATGATGCCCACTCTTGAGTTTCTTGGATGCTTACTCCGGTTATCACCAAATAAGCATCTCCCCCGAGGATGAAGAGAAGACTGCCTTCATCACCCCCTTTGTCACTTTCTGCTATACGACCATGTCTTTCGGTCTGCAAGAATGTCGGTGCCACGCCCGGTGCTTAATGGAGAAGACTTTCCTGAACAATGGGAAGAAACACGAGGTCTATGTCGATGACATATTTGTAAAGAGCAAGTATACTCGAGATCATGTAAAAGACCTGACCGAGACTTTTCGAAATCTCAACAAGCATCGAATAAAGTTAAATCCAGATAAGTGTACCTTTGGTGTTCGATCCGAATGTTGCTCGTTATGTAATTGGTTATGCAGGCATATCCGCCAACCCCAAAAAATCGAGGCCATTGAAAACTTGCAGACTCAACCACCGTCAAGGAAGTTCGAGCCTCACCGGACGGATGGTCGCCTTGGCGTGTTTATTTCCGTCAGATTAACGCGGCGCCCTTCTTAAGGCCTCGCGCAAGCACAATGGTTTCGAGTGGACAGAGGAAGCTGATCGATCTTTCCAAGATCTAAAGCAATACCTGTCCAACCCATCTGTCTTGACCACCCCGCGATACGGCGTACAGCTTTTGCTCTATCTTGGCTGTATGCCTCAAACGGTGAGCGCGGTCTTGACGGTGGAAAGAGAAGGCATCCAGCGGCCAATCTATTACGTGAGCGAGGTACTTCATGGATCAAAGGAGCGTTACCCTGAGGTCCAGAAGCTGCTCTACGCTTTGCTCATGTCCTCTAGGAAACTTCGCCATTATTTCCAGGCGCACCAAATACTGGCCCAACCAAGTTCCCTCTTGGAGAAATCCTAAGGAATAAGGAAGCTGGCGGACGTATAGCTAAATGGGCAATGGAACCGCGAATTTGATATTCATTTCTTGTCGCCCGAATCGCTATTAAGTCCTGTGTCTTGGTGACTTTGTCGCCGAATGGACTGCTGCCCAAATCCCGTGAAGCTCCCGAGCAACCCGATGACCCCTTGACCATGTTTTTGACGGCTCACAGACCGAAACTCGGGGCTGGTTTTATCCTCATCTCCTCAAGGAGAGCAACTCCAGATTCTATCCAACTACGCTTATGGGCGATTAACAACGCCGCGGAGTACGAGGCCCTCCTCGCGGGACTAAGAGCGCAAGTCGCCGGTGTCCAACGACTAACCGTGAAGGAGATTCACAACCGGTCATCAACCGTAAACAAGGAGTATCGGTCTTCGCGATGACTCAATGGCGCGATACCTGGTTGAGGTGAGGAAGTTGGAGCGGCACTTTCGATTTTTCGAGGTGCTCTTCGTGCCCAGGAAGGACAACTTCTTGGCCGACCAACTATCCAAGTTCGGATCTTCACGCGAACCTGCTCCGGCAGGGGTGCTCGTCGAGCACCTTTACAAGCCCTCTATCACGTCTCCAGACGAGGCAACAGAGACAGGTGGTGCTGTCTCCGTCATCGAAAGGTGTCGGACTAGACAACGCCATTTGTCCCAGACCTTGCGATGGGACATCGCTCAAGACGAAGTCGAGCGTTCCCGGCTTACAAGGCGTGCTGCTCCATACAAGCTTATGGATGGCATCCTTTACCGACGAGGTGCTCTGGGAGTCCTCTCCAAGTGCATCTCGCAGCAGGAGAGTGTGTTCCTTCTTAGGGACATACACGAGGTGCTCGCGCAACCACGCCTCCTTCGAACTCGGTCGGCAAAGCGCCGCATGGGCTATTATCGCCTCTGCGTTATAAGATGTCCGGACATCGTGACAAAGTGCAAGGCTTGCCAATTTCACGTCCGGAAGGCACATAAGCCCGCCAAGAGCTCCAAACGATCCCCCATCTTGGCCTTTCTCCACATGGGGTGCGGATCTCGCCGCCCGTTCCTAAAGGGTACAAGGGCTACACACACTTGCTCGCCGCCATCGACACCTTTACAAAGTGGATTGAGGCGAGCTCAGGTCGCCTCTTCACGCCAAAACGGTACGGCGCTTTTTCAAAAGCAACGTGGTCACGCTTTGGGATTCCCCATAAGCGATCACCGATAACGGCAACCGCCCGGCGGGCTATTCCAGAATATCGCGAACACCGGGCACCAAGGTTCGCTTCGCCTCGTGGCACATCCACGAGCAATGGAGCGATCAAGCGAGCTAACGGACGATCGTCCGTGGTATCAAACGGCGGCGTGTTCGCGGCACTCATGCGAGCACAACAAGGCTCGGGTTGACGGTTCCTTCCGTCCTCCGGGCGATTCACACTACGGCCACCGCAACCGGGAAACTCCTTTCCAATTGGTCTACGGTGCAGAAGCCATCCTGCCTGCCGAAATAGTACTCGGTTCGCCTCGCACGAGCTCGGTCAACTTGGTTGATGACGAGCAAGAGCGCCTACTCGATCTCGACCTCCTCGAAGGCACACGCGACCGGGCACAAGTCAGAATGGCGCGCTACCAGCAAGATCTTCGCCGGCACGCTGCCAAATCGGTTTGACCAAGGGCTTTGCGGTGGCGACCTCGCTTCTGCCGTGTTCGAACATCCCAATACCAACAAGCTAACTCCCGTTGGGAGGGCTCGTTCACGGTCATTTCTCTCGCTCGCCGGGCCGTTCACCGCAATGGAGGACGGAAGAGAGCTGACCAGCACTTGGAACATCGACCAGCTTCATAAGTTCTTTGTGTAGGTCTTTCTGTGTTTGCTTAGCTTCGTGCTTTTTGTCAAACTTCGCGCCTTTGTTCGTCCAAGTCTGTCGGGCTCCATGTAAAGTTCAATCCATTTAATAGTGAAATTTTCATGGTCCTCTGAGGCCTTTTCACATCTCTGTTTTGACAAGACTACCCTCTCTCTGGTAACACTTGATGGCTGCCCGGTCTTGCGAACATTTGGCTCCGCAATCTTAAGGATTTTTCCCGCTTGTATCCAGTTTCAACAAGTCTCTCAACTCAAGGTTGCGTAAAAAGGCTTTCTCGCCTCGCGGCTAAGTCTACTCTCGTAAGCCCTGTGCGGCAGAGGCACTTACCGCCCACGGCACGACCACCTGGCAAAGTCTGCTTTCGTAAGCCCTCCCCGGCAGAGGCACTTTCCTTGTTCGATTACCTTTCAAATCGCCTAACTTACGTCGCCGAGCAATTTTTGGGATAAGTCGATCGAATACGGTGTCGCTCTAACTCTCTACGACGTGCTCGAATTCATAAACTCGGGTTTTCGAGCACCGTCCGTCACGGGGCTAGGTGTCGCTTTTCTCTTGTGCACTGCTCGAGTTCGCAAACTCAGTCCTCGGCAGCACCGCACAACGGGGCCGGAGTTAGGCTAAGCGCTTTTACCGGTTTTCTTAAACTTTCTAGCGCTTTCGTGCCGCTCTTGGTTTCTGCTTAGTTTTGTCTTTTCTGCTATTTTTGCAGGAAAAAGGTAAGTTCTTTATTAGCAAAGTTTGCAGGTACAAAAGTCCTTTTCGGGTTACAGCCCTACAGCTACTTAGAAGCGAGTTGCTCCTTGATCTCCTCGACCACTTCCTTGAGGCGCAGGACTTCCCCTTGGGCCTTAAAACTGTAACATCCCAAATTTTCAAAACCAAATTTGGCACGTTAATAATTTCATTAAAATGCATAATTAAAATATTAAACTATTTAAGTGTTGAAAACATCATGGCATCATCATTGCATGTAACCGCTTTGAAAATGGGTTGGGTCATTAATTTTAAAGGTATAAATATTTTCATGGGTGCATTTAGAAGCTTTCAAACCCATGTGAATTTGTCAAAACCTATTTAATATTTGACCTTTGAATAATTATTTAGAAAGAAGAAAAGAGAAAACAAAACTAGAAAAAATAGAAAACGTTCCTCTTTCTCACCTTTTCTCTCTGTTGGGTCTAAAGTCCTCCGTCCTCTCCGTGCTTTTCTCTCTGCTTTGAGCTTATCTCTACCGTGACTCAAATTGCCGCCAGAGTTACTCCATCCAACGCCGCTTTCGCCAGGCACGCACGCTCGCACCCGGCACCTCTTCCTTTATTATTTTCCTCTGTGCCTGCCGCTATGAAGTTAATCCTACGCCCAGCGTGCGTCGTCCGGTGCACCAGAGGCCACGCCACGCCAAGCGCCCGACCTCGCCGTCGTGTTGCTGCAGCTGCAGTAATAGCACTGCTCTTTCGCTGCCTCCGCTATTTGTGCCACCCGTCGGAGTAAAGTCCGACGCTGGCCGTGTTTCTTCTCGCCTATAAAGCTCGTGTTCTGCTTCTCCTTATCCAAAGGCCTGCCGTGTTTCTCCTCGGTAAGCTCGCTTATTCCCTCGCCTTCGCCATTTCTTCGTCGCTTCTCACTTGTTTCCTCTCATCTTCCCTACCGCAGCGTCAAGTAGCCCGGAGCAACACCAAGTCAAGAAGGAAGTTGTCGCCAGCACTCGGCCTCGCCGCCGCTTCGGTAAGCTTCGCTCATCTCTAGGTGCATATGAGCTTGGGAAGATGATCCCGGTGGTCGAGTCTCCCTGCGTGTGCCATGTTGAGCTAGAGCTTCCGTGGAAGACATGCGAGCTAGTTAGAACGTGTATTGTAGCTATGTATAAAAATACGTGACGTCAGGCGCGGATCGGCGGATCAGCACCATAGGGTCCTTTGGAGGCGCCGAGTCGAGAGGAATCCATTTTTGCAAATGGTTTGGCGAACGGAGGTCGCCACACCGCCAGCCGAGCTCCGCTTAGCTCCAATGGCGTGTGTCTTTGTGCGTCTTTGTGCATGCTTGGCTTGAGGTTGAAGAAGACCCATGCTTTAAGATTAGTGCTAGCCTGTAGTGTGTGTGGCTCGATAAATGGAAACGTATTCGATCGTAATACGCTTTCCAGTTCAAAGTGCACACATAAATATAATCCAAAAATTTAATAACTCTCTATTTATATTAATACCTATAACAATAAAAATTAAACTAATCATTTTGCATTAACTAGCAAATAGCTTAATGATTTTCAAAACCTTAGAAAATGATGAAAATATTATTTTGATGCATACACTTGATTTAATAAAATATAAAATAGTTGTGCATGCATCACATTTCCATGCATATTTATTTCGTGCATGATTTTTAAAACAAAATCATATATAAATGTTTCCTGCTTGATGGATGTTTATATTATGTTGTATGTGTTGTCCGCGTGGTTAGACACCGCCAAATGCACGGTTGCTCCTACCGATCATCCGACCAAGGCAAGTCCCCTTTGATCATATTGTGAAGCCATTTTCGGTTATTTAGAAAATGTTTATTAGACTTGAAAATATGCATGCTAGTTTAAAAGATAAATGCCGATTTGCTAGAATTAGTTATTATGCCAATTAGAAAGGTAAGAGATATGTTAGGATCAAACCTAAGGCTAAAATATGAATTGCTCTTATTTAAATACCTTGTTGAGGTAGGATAAATGCTTAAAACTATTTATGCGAATGATTCAATCATTTGTGTGAACTGAGAATATTGTTGAGAAATGTTTGGGAAAGGATGATTTAAAGATAGCGCATCAAGGGTGATGCTTAATAGGAAATGATTTTCCTCTTATCCCAAAATCTTTCCGACTAGGAGATATTTTGTCGGTTAGTGCGGTATGGCACCGGTTTGAAAATCGGGCTAAAATATAAATTCTCCCTAGTCTAAGGACCGCCATCCTATAATCCTATGAATCGAGCCATTACAAGATGCGACCTCGAGCCCCGGTATGGGACGGGCCCGATCGCTGGCCCTCGTGGTTGATGGTCTTGTGGCGAAACATCGTCTGCAGTGCGTAGCCTCGAGGGTAAAGCGTACTCCACTCGCAGAGTTAAAAGCGTCATGATAGCCGTGCTTTCATGTTATGAGCGCCAAGGACTGATTATATGGTAGCTCCTTCATTTTAAAACCAATTTAGAAAAGGGTTTTGAATAAATGATTTGAGATGAGTAAGGTTTGAGAAGGATTTCGCTTGAGCTAGGGGCCACCGTGATATTCCAAATGGGTAACGCCTATCGGAAAGTGTCGCATGAATGGACCTAGCCGGTTTTGAGAAAAGAAAAGAAGAAAGGATTTTGTTCTTGCTATGGCACCGAGGCCAAGTGGCGAGAACCGCTTGAGAAAAGCCCAAAGAAAATATGGAGATTCAATGTTTCTAAATCGCTTTGTCAAAACTAGGCTAATAATCGCAATTTCGCAAAACCGCCAAGCCATCCATTTGTACTAAACCCCATCAAGATATATCCTCGACTTGTCGAGTACCTTTGTACTCACCCCTATTTCTCCTTCCCTCTTCCAAAATTTTCAACAATCGAGGAAGCGCCCTCGACTCGCCATCCGAGGAGGACCCGGACTTCGAGGAGGAGGAGGACTTGAGGACGAAGAGTAGAGTTGTGTCCCGCCGCCGCTTTGCACGTGGAATAGTCTAGTCGCTAGAATAAATCGTGCCATGTTAGGCTCTGTGTTACCGTGTGTAACGTCAGTATCTTGGCTGCGTGCCGTGCTTGATGTATTAAATCGGACTTTCTCGGGACGCTTAGTCCCCTATGTTGTAATAATGTAACTCAAGGCAATGTACCATTATTGTTGTTAAATTGTGTGTGCTAGCCATGATCTTACGGGACTAATACTTGTATGCACAATTAGGATTCGATCAATTAGACCGGTTCGACAAAAGTGGTATCGAGCCGATCGCTTTAGGACGAGCCCTAGAATTAGAGACCATATACTTTATAAAGGAAATAATTGTTAAATAAATTCTTAATCTTACGCAATCCATTTTTGCCGATGATCTTTTGAAAAATTGTGAATCTGCCGCCTTTCGCGTCCGCCTTGGACTTGGCTACGGAGGTTTCGTGCGCACCGTTGTCGATGCCGAGCACGCTTGGTTTCGTGACCCTATGTATCATGGGGCCACTACTTTGCGCAAAGGACGACTTTGGGTGGTGTGCGTCCATCGTTTTGCCGCAGTCCACCGCCTACTCGTGGACCGCTCCGCTACTCGCTAATCGCGTCAATTGCTCGGGACGCCATCCAAGACGTGTCGAGACTTGCTTTACATCGACTCAGCAATGCATTCGCGCGTGTCGATGTCTCCCCGCTTCGCTACTTTCCTCTCGTTTGCCTAACGAGTTGTTCACCATGCTCAGACGGGCCGAGGGTGAGAGCGACCAGACGGTGTACCACCTTGCCGAGCTCGTCCAATCCACGGACGACGCGACACCATCGCCTTGCGGAGTTGAACTCGCCTATGACACCAACCGCCACCGGAGCAAGCCAAGAAGGAGAGCGCGAACTTAAAAAGCGTGACTCTTTCCACTTGGTGGAGAAGGTCCAGCCGCAAAAAGAATCCGTCGGTTGGTTCGCGAGAACCGGCGTCTCGTGAATGCCGCTTCTTCCTCCGGGACTCCTGCTTCTCTGCTTGCTCGACCTCGCGCAGCAGAAGAAGGAGGTCGGGACAAGTCCCGTCCCCGCCCAAGGATCCCGCCGATCTTCCCTTGTGTTTCTTCGAGCTCACCCCAAGGATCTCAAGTTGATCTGGTCCTTCCGAGTGAGAGCTCCGCCTCCCACTCTTGTCGAGCTCCAAGGCATACCGTTGATGGTTCGATCACCACTGTCTAGTTGGCACCCCGCCGTGGATGCCGACGATGATGATGATGATGACGGGAAGACCCCATGGAGTTGGTCTCCGGGTCCGATTGCGACCGGGGACTAGCTCAGAGCCCTCAGATCCTTTGTTTGGGTCGTTGTCACCCTTTTCTTTTCTTTTTTTCTTTTGCTTTGGGTCTTGTCCGCCGCTTTGCCGCTTTGCCAGCCGTCCCTCCCACTTCAAATATTCGGCCGCCTCTTTAAGAGGCCGTCCCTTATGATTCGCCAGCCACGCTTGCGCTTTAGCCGCTGCGTTGCCGCGCTTGCTCTTTGCTTTACCGCCTTGTCAGTCTTTGCCGCCTACTTTGGCCTTTGCCGCCCGCCTGCCCGCCGCTTCTCCACCAAGGATGAGGAGAAGGTCGGAGATTCGCTCATGAGTCCTCCTCCTCGCTGCTCATGAGCCTCGCCGCTCGGTGAGTCCTCGCCGTTCTCCGAGTCCTCCTCGCCGCGCTCCAAGTCCTCGCGTTCCCCTAGTCCTCGCCCTCGCCCGAGCCGAGCGAGTTCCGCCTCTTCCTCGAGGAGATGAGGCATTTTCCTCTCTCGATCACCGTGGTAGCCATCCTACTACGGTTGGTGCTTACGGTGGGCCTTGTGGATCCAATCCTATTAGCCGTCCCGACGATATCCGTGTAACCGTGGGTAGTTAGCTCGTGATTTGGGCCGACATACCGCCAGTGTATTGCGCCCTGCTTGTACCCTAAACATTATTATGTGATGTATGTGAATGTGCATTGTGCCAAATTGCATATTTAAAACCATGTTTTGGATGAAAAACGTAATTCCTCCTTATGCTTATCCCGTTCCTCTCCTACCTATCAGATGGTGATTGCTCGAGTGGCTGGAAGAAGGGATGTTGCCCGGGGCCGAGGTCATGGAAGTGCCCCGAGCCGAGCAAGTGCTTCACACCAACCTCGTGAGCAAGATCGCTCAGTTCGTATGGATCAACATTCTGTTGGAGGACCTCCTCCTGTTCCTGTTCCTCCGCCAGCTCCTTTGCCAAATCCTCCACCAAATTCCCAACCAAGATCCCACCACGAAAATTCTCCCGAACATCAAGCCGATTCCAACCACCATCTTCCACCACCACCTCCTGAAGAACCCACCACCCGAGAAATCATGCAAATGCAACACCAGATGATCCGCAACTTGATTCAAGAGCGAATCATCCTCCCGCCTCACTCCCTCTCCTGCTCATACACCACTCCACCTCCATATCGCTCCGTAGATTAATGACTTCCTTAGGGCCAATCCCCTAAGTATCTTTGGTTCTCGTGACTCTCTGAAGCGGCGGATTGGTTAAAGGAGATTGAGAAAAGCTCATCATGTTCCAATGTGGTGAGATTGAGAGTGTTCATTCGCAACACATCACCATTGGAGTTCTTCTTTGCCGGTGGGACACGCTCAGGAGGCCCATGATAACCCCGATGCTATCGAATGGGCTGAGTTCGTTGAGGCATTTGAAGAGAACTATGTTCCCGATGTGTTAAAGAGGCTAAAAGAATTGAATTCCACTCCCTCGTGCAAGGAAGCATGACCTGCAGAGTACCTCACCAAATTCACACTCTTGGCTCGATATGTTCCAAGGGGCGTGAGGAGCGATCTTGATAAGATATATTTCTTCAAGAAAGGCATGGACCACGAGATACGTGCCTTGATTGACTCCTCTGAATTTTCCACTTTTAAGCAAATGTTTGCCCGGCGGTTAAACAAGAGGAAAACCGTCGCCAAGGTGTCTAGTTGCCGAAAGAAGAAGAGGGCCCATGAGGATAGCCATTCCTCTGGAAGTTCTCGTTTCAAGATCAAGCGCTCTCGTGATCGTTTGCATGTCATCCCTCCTCGCCCTCGACTTCGATGGGTCGATCGCGACACCGCTCCTCTACCACCTCCACCAGCCGCACTCCAAGTCTCCACTCCTCAAAAGAAAGATATCTCCACCATAAAGTGCTTTGCTTGCCAGCAGTTGGGTCACTATGCCAGCTCGTGTCCCAATAAGAATACTAAGCCTCAAGGGAAGTCTGCTGCTCCGCGACTCCTGTCTTCTGGGATGGGTCGCGGGAACTTCCAACCTGCAAGATCTGCTCTCGCCGTTGGGCGTGGGCGTGTGAACCACGTCCATCGCCGAGGACGCCCATGCCGATCCCAATGTGGTGATGGGTAAGTTTTTCATAAGTGCGATGCACTCATCGCTCTTTTCGATTCAGTGCGACGATTCATTCATCTCAAAGATCTTTTGTCAAAAATCATGAGTTGAAAACTCGATGCCTTCAAGAATCCAATGTTAATTAAATCCCGGGAAAAATCATGAGATCCACTTTGATGTGCCCCGGTTAAGCTAAAATTCAAGACACCGAAGTTCTTGGCGACTTGGTGGTTATAAACTCAAGAGGAATTGAAGTGATTACGGGTATGGATTGGTTAACCAAAATAAAGGTCAAATAGATCGTGCCACCAAAACAGTAAAATTAATTAATAGTGTTGGACAGAGGTCCAATTCATCGCAAATCCTTTCCTCCGATCTAATCACCCTTAATAAGTTGGAGGCCTCTTCCCTGAAAACCATAGCTGTGGTAAAGGATTTCCCCGATGTGTTCCCGGACGAGCTACCTGGAATGCCCCCTGATCGGGAAATTGAATTTGTGATAAATCTGGTCCCTGGCACTGGTCCTATCTCCCAAAGACCTTATCGCCTATCTGCCAATCTAATGGCTGAATTGAAGAAACAAATTGAAGAATTGCAAGAAAAAGGATTTATCCGACCAAGTGTTTCCTTGGGGAGCACCCGTGATTTTCGCAAAAGAAAGATGGATCTCTCGCATGTGCATAGATTATCGATCTCTAAATGAAGTAACAATTAAGAATAAATACCCTCTTCCCAGAATTGATGATCTGTTTGATCAAATGAAAGGAGCTTGTATCTTCTCAAAAATCGACCTGAGATCTGGTTATCACCAAATAAAAATTAAAGATACCGACATTCCGAAAACAGCTTTCACCACAAGATATGGCCTCTATGAGTTCACGGTGATGTCATTTGGTCTCGACTAACGCTCGCCATATTTCATGAATCTAATGAATAAAGTGTTCATGGATTTTCCGGACAAGTTTGTGGTGGTATTCATCGATGATATTCTAATCTTTTCTAAATCAAGAGGAGCATGAAATTCATCTTAGAAAGGTTTTGGAGAGGTTAAGAGAAAATCGGTTGTATGCCAAGTCGAGCAAGTGCGAAGTTCGGATGAAGGAAGTGATTTTCCTTGGTCATGTGATATCACCGGAGGTGTTGCGATGGACCGGAAAAAGTCACCGCGTTTGTTGAGTGGAAGCAACCAAGTCTCAGAAACAAGTGAGAAGTTTTCTTGGATTGGCGGGATATTACCGCGGTTCATTGAAAATTTTTCAAAATCTCTCGCCCTTTGACAAATCTTCTTAAAAGGAAAATAAATTTGAGTGGAATGATAAGTGTGAAGCTAGTTTTCAAGAGTTGAAAAGGCTATTAACTTCCTCCCGTGTTAATCTTGCCTCGATGTCCATAAGGATTTTGAGGTATTTTATGATGCATCTAGGCAAGGCCTAGGTTGCGTCTTGATGCAAGAAAGGAGAGTTGTTGCTTACGCATCAAGACAACTCAAACCTCATGAGCGAAATTATCCCACTCATGATCTTGAGCTAGCCATTTGTGGTTCACGCCTCAAAATCTGGAGACACTATCTAATTGGCAATAGAACCAAATATTCACCGATCATAAAAGTCTCAAATATATATTCACTCAACCTGATCTCAATCTAAGACAAAGAAGATGGTTGGAATTAATCAAGGACTATGATGTAGGAATCCATTATCATCCCGGCAAGGCTAATGTAGTGGCCGATGCCTTAAGCTTCTGCGTTCGCTTGCAATCATCTCATGCTTAAAGAAGATCAACCTGAATTATATAAAGAATTATCTGACCTCAACTTGGAAATGGTTGAGGTAGGCCAAATAAATATGCTTGAATTACAACCCACCTTAATGAATCAAATTAAAGAAGCCCAGAAAGGTGTTGATGAAGTCCTTGAAATTAAAGAGAAGCTTAAAAGAATAAGGCACCAGATTTTTCCATGGATGAAGAAGGAGTACTGGTTTAAAAGAGAATCTTCGTACCAAACAATAAATCTCTTAAAGAAATCATCCTAAAAGAAGCCCATGAAAGCCAATTTCTATCCATCCCGAAGTACCAAGATGCATCTTGATCCGAAAACCACTTATTGGTGGATCGAATGAAAAGAGATATTGCCGAGTATGTTGTTCTCTGCGACATCTCGCCAAAGAGTGAAGGCCGAGCATCAAAGGCTCTTTGGTCGTTGTAACCGCTCAAGGTTCTGAATGGAAGTGGGAAGAAGTGGGGATGGACTTCATTGTCGGGTTACCTAAAACTCAATCCGCTATGACTCCATCTGGGTAATCGTCGATCGCCTCACTAAAGTTGCACACTTCATCCTGTCTCAACCACCTACACCGAAGCAAGTTGGCCGAAATTGTACATGAGCAAAATAGTCTGTCTACATGGGGTGCCAAAGAAGATTGTCTCTGACCGAGGTACCCAATTCACCTCCAAATTCTGGGACAAGCTCCATGAGTCGCTTGGTACCCATCTGAATTTCAAGACGCTTTTCACCTCGGTCGATGGCCGACCGAAAGAGTTAACCAAATACTTGAGGATATGTTGAGGGCAAGTGCCCTAGCCAACCCCACAAGCTGGGATAAGCAATTGCCATATGCTGAGTTTTCTTACAATAACAAATCACCACCAAGCATCCAAATGACACCCTATGAAGCATTGTATGGAAGAAAGTGTCGTACACCTCTGTACTGGCAAGAAACTGGTGAGACAAAGGTATTTGGTTTGGATATCTTGCAAGAGGCCGAAAAGCAAGTGAAGTTAATCCAAGAAAGGTCAAGGCATTTCAGCCTAGGCAGAAAGTTACCCGACAATCGCCGGCGTGATCTAAAATTTGCCAAGGGTGATTTAGTATCTGCGGGTTTCTCCTCTCAAAGGCATGCGCAGATTCCGTGTGAGTGGAAAGTTAGCTCCAAGATATATTGGTCCTTTCCAAATTTTAGCCTGAAGGGGTGAGGTGGCATACCGCTTGAATCGCCTGAGTATCATCCGATGTGCACAATGTGTTCCATGTCTCTCAATTAAAGAAATGTCTCCGTGTGCCGAGGAGCGATTGCCATTGGACAAAGCGGACCTACACCTGATTTGACACTTAAAGAATATCCGTCAAGATTTTGGATGTGGCTATCGCAAAACCCGGAGAAAAATATTTCGGTTTTACCGTGTTCGAGAGAGTAACCACTCGAGGCGAAGCCACTTGGGCGTGAAGAGGATCTTGGCACGAAGTTCCCTGAGTTATTTCGAAGAATCCGAATCTCGGGGCGAGATTCTCCTTAAGGGAAGGTTTGTAACATCCCAAATTTTCAAAACCAAATTTGGCACGTTAATAATTTCATTAAAATGCATAATTAAAATATTAAACTATTTAAGTGTTGAAAAACATCATGGCATCATCATTGCATGTAACCGTTTTGAAAATGGGTTGGGTCATTAATTTTAAAGGTATAAATATTTTCATGGGTGCATTTAGAAGCTTTCAAACCCATGTGAATTTATCAAAACCTATTTAATATTTGACCTTTGAATAATTATTTAGAAAGAAGAAAAGAGAAAACAAAACTAGAAAAAATAGAAAACGCTCTTTCTCACCTTTTCTCTCTGTTGGGTCTAAAGTCCTCTGTCTCTCCGTGCTTTTCTCTGTGCTTTGAGCTTATCTCTACCCGTGACTCAAATTGCCGCCAGAGTTACTCCATCCAACGCCGCTCAAGGCAGTGCACGCACGCTCTGCACCCGCACCTCTTCCTTTATTATTTTCCTCTGTGCCCGTCGCTTGAAGTTAATCCTACGCACCCAGCGTCGTCGTCGGTGCACTGGAGGCCACGCCACGCCAAGCGCCTCGACCTCGCCGTCGTGTTGCTGCATTTGTTGTAATAGCACTGTCTTTCATTGCCTCACATGCTGTGCCACCCGTCGGAGTAAAGTCCGACGCCGGCCGTGTTTTCTCGACTATAAAGCTCGTGTTCCTGCTTCTCCTTATCCGATTGCCTCCGTGTTTCTCCTCGGTAAGCTCGCTCTATTCCACGCCTTCGCCATTTCTTCGTCGTTCCTCACTTGTTTCCTCTCATCTTCCCTACCGCAGCGTCAAGTAGCCCGAGCAACACCAAGTCAAGAAGGAAGTTGTCGCCAGAGCACTGGGCGATTCG
Source organism: Raddia guianensis (assembly GCA_036346415.1). Lineage (NCBI taxonomy): Eukaryota > Viridiplantae > Streptophyta > Magnoliopsida > Poales > Poaceae > Raddia > Raddia guianensis. The sequence goes on from CM070534.1 coordinate 37,848,612, forward strand.
CCGTCAACCCGGTAAGCTTCGCTCATCTCTAGGTGCATATGAGCTTGGGAAGATGATCCCGGTGGTCGTAGTCTCCCTGCGTGTGCCATGTTGAGCTAGAGCTTCCGTGGAAGACATGCGAGCTAGTTAGAACGTGTATTGTAGCTATGTATAAAAATACGTGCGTCGTGGCGCGGTCGGCGGATCAGCAGCTATAGGGTCCTTTGGAGGCGCTGAGTCGAGAGGAATCCATTTTTGCGATCGGTTTGGCGAATCTGAGGTCGCCACACCCGGCAGCCGAGCTCGATTAGCTCCAATGGCGTGTGTCTTTGTGCGTCTTTGTGCATGCTTGGCTTGAGGTTGAAGAAGACCCATGCTTTAAGATTAGTGCTAGCTTTGTGTAGTGTGTGTGGCTCGATAAATGGAAGCGTATTCGATCGTAATACGCTTTCCAGTTCAAAGTGCACACATAAATATAATCCAAAATTTAATAACTCTCTATTTATATTAATACCTATAACAATAAAAATTAAACTAATCATTTTGCATTAACTAGCAAATAGCGAATGATTTTCAAAACCTTAGAAAAATGATGAAAATATTATTTTGATGCATACACTTGATTTAATAAAAATATAAAATAGTTGTGCATGCATCACATTTCCATGCATATTTATTTAGTGCATGATTTTTAAAACAAAATCATATATAAATGTTTCCTGTTTGATGGATGTTTATATTATGTTGTATGTGTTGTCCGCGTGGTTAGACCCCGCCGTACCGGATTGCTCCTACCCGTCATCCGACCAAGGCAAGTCCCCTTTGATCATATTGTGAAGCCATTTTCTGTTATTTAGAAAATGTTTATTAGACTTGAAAATATGCATGCTAGTTTAAAAGATAAATGCCGATTTGCTAGAATTAGTTATTATGCCAATTAGAAAGGTAAGAGATATGTTAGGATCAAACCTAAGGTTAAAATATGAATTGCTCTTATTTAAATACCTTGTTGAGGTAGGATAAATGCTTAAAACTATTTATGCGGAATGATTCAATCATTTGTGTGAACCGAGAATATTGTTGAGAAATGTTTGGGAAAGGATGATTTAAAGATAGCGCATCAAGGGTGATGCTTAATAGGAAATGATTTTCCTCTTATCCCAAAATCTTTCCGACTAGGGAGATATTTTGTCGGTTAGTGCGATATGGCACCGGTTTGAAAATCGGGCTAAAATATAAATTCTCCCTAGTCTAAGGACTGCTCATCCTATAATCCTATGAATCTGAGCCATTACAATGCGACCTCGAGCCGGTATGGGGCGGGCCCGATCGTTAGCCTCGTGGTTGATGGTCTTGTGGCGAAACATCGCAGGTGCGTAGCCTCTCGAGGGTAAAGCGTACCCACTCGCAGAGTTAAAAGCATCATGATAGCCGTGCTTTCATGTTATGAGCGCCAAGGACTGATTATATGGTAGCTCCTTCATTTTAAAACCAATTTAGAAAAGGGTTTTGAATAAATGATTTGAGATGAGTAAGGTTTGAGAAGGATTTCGTTTGAGCTAGGGGCCACCGGTGATATTCGAAATGGGTAACGCCTATCGGAAAGTGTCGCATGAATGGACCTAGCGGTTTTGAGAAAAGAAAAGAAGAAAGGATTTTGTTCTTGCTATGGCACTGAGGCCAAGTGGCGAGAACCGTTTGAGAAAAGCCCAAAGAAAATATGGAGATTCAATGTTTCTAAATCGCTTTGTCAAAACTAGGCTAATAAGCGCAATTTCCGCAAAACCGCCCAAGCCATCCATTTGTACTAAACCCCATCAAGATATATCCTCGACTTCTTGAGTACCTTTGTACTCACCCCTATTTCTCCTTCCCTCTTCCAAAATTTTCAACAATCGAGGCGCCCTCGACTCGCCATCAGGAGGACCCGGACTTCGAGGAGGAGGAGGACTTCGAGGACGAAGAGTAGAGTTGTGTCACGCCTGCCGCTTTGCACGTGGAATAGTCTAGCTGCTAGAATAAATCGTGCCATGTTAGGCTCTGCGTTACCGTGTGTAACGCTGTATCTTAACCCGCGTGCCGTGCTTGATGTATTAAATCAGTGACTTCTGTGGGGCGCTTAGTCCCCTATGTTGTAATAATGTAACTCGAAGGCAATGTACCATTATTGTTGTTAAATTGTGTGTGCTAGCCATGATCTTCTGGGACTAGTACTGTATGCACAATTAGGATTCGGTCAATTAGACCGGGTTCTGACAAAAACCCTCTCTGGCCTCAGCTCGGAGACGGTCGGATTCCTCCTTGCTGTTCCTGGCCTGCTCCGTTGCCTTCATGCGGAGAGCCTCGACCTCTTTGGTCTTGGCCCGCAGTTGCTCGGCCAGATCTTCGCTCTGGCTGGCTCGCTGCTCGGCGGTCCTGAGCTGCTCGTCTAGCTCCTCGACCCTCTTCTCCGCGGTGCTAGTCCTTGCGGCCAGCCCGCGCATCTCCTCGGCCTCCTCCTGTGACACCCACAGGGTGGAGATTTTCTCCTGGAGTGCCGCAGAAGTCGACTTCTCTTCGGCGAGCTGGGCCTCGAGCTGCTTTACCCGATTCACGAGCAGCTTCCGCCATTCGAACACGTCGTGGAGTTGCTCTTCCAGCCACTTCGTGCGGCCTGGCTCACCTTCCGCGACGCTCGCCCTCGCGGCCTGCGCGCGAAGCTCCTCGGCCTCTTCCCGAAGAGCCCCCGAGGATTGCCTTTCCTCGGTCAACCGAGCCTTGAGCTTCTTTATTTTCGCCGCCAACTTGCTCCGGCTCTTGGCTGGCGTGGAGGGCTCCCCTTCGAGCCCCCTCATTCGGAGCTGCTCTCGGAAACCCGCCAGAACAGCGCTCCGTTCGACGGTGACTCCATCCTCGAGCTCCTCCATGGTATCTTTGAAGACCTGAGAGAGAAGACAAGTTAACCACTTCGCTCTGATGTTGCTCGACTGGACCTTTTGGAACTTATCTTGCCGAGTCAGCGCTTCAGTCCTCGGCGTAAGCGATCTTCGAGACCATGCGTCACGAAGCCTCGCTCGTGCGGGATGAGACCGGCGCGTCGCCCTCGTCGCCGTCTTTTTTGCTCCTTCTTCTTACCGGAGCGCATTCGCCCAGGAGCAGGAGCGGCGGGCGAAGAACTTTCACCCTCGCGCTCATGCCCCTCTTCCTCTTTTGCCCGATCACCCTCGGGTGAGGTCGGAGCCGCTCCACCGGGCGGCACCGGAGCTTCCACTGGCGGGGCAACTCGTGCGCCCTGCTCATGGTTTTTTCTTGCTCCTTGGCGGCGAGGCTTTCGCCCTGCTTGCCGGTCGCCTCCGTCGCCTCAGGGACGAGCTGCCCCTGCGACGAAGTGCCCGGTAGGACCTGCTCGGTCCCACCTCGGGCAGCTTGCGAGGCCAACGCTTTGGCCCCGCTTTCCGTGGCGCTGCCTGCCGCCTCTTCCGCTTCCAGCCGCTCCACTGCGCCCTTCAGCGCATCGAGCTGGTCGCCGGAACTTAGCGGGAGCAGAGCTCCACGCCGCCGGCTGTCCTTGAGGTGGCCAACCTCATCGCCCACGACGCGACGTGCAGGTGCTCGGCGAAGAAGATCGCTCGATCGCCTCGTCGACGTCGTCCGTGGCAATCTCCTCTTGGGCAACTGACGAAAAAGAGAATGGTTGAGCCTGGTGCGGTTAAGGAAATTGTAAAAGACGAAAGTTTCATTACAACATACCTGCCGTGGAGGGCTTGATCTTGATCTTCTTTGCCAAAACCTTCCGCCTCTTCCTCGGGGGCTCCTTGACGCCTTGTTCGTCTCGGCCCCCGGACGCTCGTGGCGATGAGCTCAGCTCCCTGCTGAGCTGAGCGCTTTTCTCGCGCAGCGCAAGAAGCTTCTCCTTGCGCGCGACTTCCTCCTCGAGCCTTCTCTGTTCGGCGACCTGATGCAGCCGTGCCAAGTGGCCCGGGTGAGCCTGCGCGTATCGCTTAAGCCAGAGGGTCAGTGTCTTTACCTCTTCGTCGCTTTGCTCGGCGAGGAGGGAGGGGCTTGGTCGTTTTCCGCTTGGCTGGCCGCGCGCGCTTGGTTTGCTCGACGCGCTCCGTCGCCGCACCAGGCTTCTTCGAGGGAAGGCGGCCGCCGTGGCGCGGCGAGCTCCGCGTTGGCTCGGCCGCCGCCTTGGGCTTTGTGGCCACCTTGGCCTTGCCCTTCTTCGCTTTCTCCTTCTCCCCAGAGAGCTCCTCTGATCCCTCAAGGATCACCGGTGGTCCTCCTGCGTGTTGAATGGGAATGTTAACATTTGCAATAGTGTGAATCCAAAGAACACGATTTTGAGATTGAGCAACTTACCTCTACTGTCGGGACGAGCACGTTCAGCGGACAGTGTAGGCCACCTCGCGGTGACCTCGCCGTCCTTCTGGCCCTTGACATGGCGTCGACTTCGCTCGGTCACCCATCGTCGGTTGGTTTTTCTGCCCGAGCAGGAAGTCCTCTCAGTTTCTGTTCGGAAGAAGCATCAAAGAAAGGTTGAGTCTTAAAGGCACTTACCTGTGCTATCCCTGGAGATGTCTTTCCATCCCTCTATCTTGTAGAAGGGATAGGGTCTTCTCCACGATGGATGATCCTCTGTTATTTGTGAAGTCCCGGATGATCTCCCTGCCCGTGAGCCCAAGGCTCACAAGGGAGGCGATCTTCCTCGTCAAGTACCAATCCTCGTTGGACATCTCCGGCCGAGGCATCGGTGTTCCCTTCGCCGGCGCCGTCCCGGTGAAGATGAGTTTGCTGTCGTCGCTCGGCCGGGTGTAGAACCACCTCGTCCCACCACGCGCCCATTGAGTCAAGCGGCGGCGGACGGGGTGCAATGGCGTCGTCGTGGCGGTGGCGAGCTTGAGGTAGTAACACCCAAAGCGCCCGGCGGCGAGCCGCTCCTCGTTAAATATAGTAATGGAGGAACAGCCCGCCGGCGGATCAATGCTCAGATAGCCCTCGCGCGACAAAAAGCGAAGGCAGCCATCCGGAGGATCTTTGCTCGGATTGAGGTTCGCCACCTCCAATCCGCGATGTTCAAGAAGGCCTCGGCGAAGTCGCTCTCGGAAGATCTCAACCCGAACAGTGCGAACTGTTCGAAGTTGACGAACTCTCCCTCAAGCGGCTTCGGAGTTTCCTCCTCCTCGGGCAGCCTCCAGCTACCGGTGTCGATGTGACCCTCCTCCCAAACTCTCAAGTCCTCCTCGGATGCGCTAGAGCTAACGAACTTGGCCATAGCGGTTCCCAGTGTTGGACGAGCAAGTTTGGTGGTGGAGTTTGGGTGCTTTCGGTCTTTGAGTGCGGTTGGAATTAGGGCTTGGGAAGGAAAGCGCGAGAGCGAGAGTGGCTAGCCATGGCGGCTTGGGAGCTTTATAGTCCCATATCGCAGCTCTGCAGCGGTTTGCCGCCAAACGGCTAGTTTTTATTTATGTGGCTAGGTAAAACGGTCGCCTATTTTCGCTCTGTGCAATGACGATGAAGTTACCGTTGAGTTACGCTAGCGGTTACTTTTTCCAGCGTCGCGTTGAAGGTGAGTGCTCTGCTTTCGGCGGATGTGATTCCTCGATCGTGCAACGGAGTTGCTTTCATCTTGTCGGGTTTGCTCGGTCCCGAACAAGTTACTGTTCGGTTGGACCCTAACCTGTTCGGTCGATTGTTACATGTTTTTGTAGCAGCAAAATTTCCCTCTTTGTGACTTGGAGTCTCAAGAGGAAGACACCACTCTAGTGAGTCCTTCCACTTGAATCTCGGGAGCTAGCTGTCGGGGATAAAATCACGGCCCATTGCCATGGCCCACTCCCTGACGGCCCAATCGAACAGCCTACCAGGGCTCAGCTCCCTGGAAGGTTCTACACAGCCGTGTCGTCTGCGGGACGGCTTCTGGCGGCATGGTGCGTAACGGCTAAGGAATCGTGTTTGAGTCCGTCTCGAACAGGAGTTCTGCACAGCTACGTGAAGACCCGGACGTTGGTTTCCCGGATTGGAATAGAAGTCGTGATTCCCAAGACTAGGAGTATGCCCTATCTGCCTCGGGATGTATTTGGCATGTGTGAGTTCGTTACGATCTCATAGTTAGCCTGGCCCGATAATCCCTCGGTAGGTCGGTTTGCTCCGCACTATATAAACAGAGCCCCTACGGCGTTAGGGGGCATCGAATATCAGTCAATCCTACAGGAGTTTACGCATCTAGCATCTCGTAGACACCTGATTATAGCACATTGCTTCCTGTACATCATAATCTCGCCGAGACTTGTTCGTCTCACCGAGCCACCTCTTGTATTCACCTCTGATATATAAGAAAGGCTGGACGTAGGGCTATTATCTCTCCCGAGAGGCCCGAACCAGGATAAAAACCCCTGTCTCCTGTTCGCTGCTGTTCGTGTTTGTTCTGCGTGTCTCCTATTGTCGGTGTAATAAATACCGGGGTACAAAGAGTCCTGAGAAGATCAAGCGGGCCTTAGCGCGTCAGGCGGGCGATCAAGGCCCAGTGGCGTGGCGAAACCCCTCGGCTAACAGGCGGGCCCTCGCGTCGGCGGGCGATCAAGGCCCAGTGGCGTGGCGAGCCCTTAACGCGTCGGGGCGATCAAGGCCCAGTAGCGTGGCGACCTCTTAGAAGGCGGCGAGGGCCCCACGCGTCGGCGGGCGACAAGGTCCCAAATGCGTGGCGAGCCCATCAGCAGCCGGGCGAGGCCCCATCGCGCCGGTGGGCGCGTGGGCGAGCCCCACGCCTGCCTGAGGCCTCCCCAGCTGATAAGCGGGGCCAGCGTGGCGAGGCGTTGCGGAAGAATCTTACGGCGAAGGCTCTCCCTGCTGCGAAGGGCGGCGCATTGTCGCGACATCACGCGGATAGACACTGAAGAAATGATTACCGCTTCTGATGACCCTGCAGTCCGGCGGTATCCTTTGTGTGCGAAGAATTGGCCGTGAGAGAAGGTTTGCTTGAGATGGCCGCCGCGTCGGGAGGAAGCGGTGGGCCCCACCCGCAGACCTCACCGGCGTGTTGTCTTGGTCGATGGCCACTGCGCACGCTGTGAGGCGCCGCTCGGTGTGTAAACAGCAGCACGTTTTCGTCTCTCTGTCGTGTCTCGTCGATGTACTATAGTCTTATCTTGCCTACCCCTCGGCTCTCTCGCCAGATTCAAAGCTTGTATAAAAGGAGAGGAGAGAGGGAGGAGATACGTTGCACAAGCATCGTGCATTGAAAAATCCTGTAAACACATTCCATTCAACCACAACAACAAGAGAGCTAAGGCTCGGCGGAGTAGGACTATTACCCGCAGGGTCCAACACAGGTAATCCCTGTGTTGCTCCTTCTTTCAGGTCCCAAGCTCAATCGAATCGGCCGGTGATAGGATAGCAAGGTAGAAATCCGACTAGGGGTGTGACCCGCATGGTTGAGCGGTGAACACGCCGTCGATGGCGCGCCCGGGTAGGGGACCGCTAGAGCGCTGCATGGCGTCGGGCGCGGCGATGGCGGTGGATCAGCCGGCGGCGGCCGTCCAGCCAAGCTAAGCGGCGCTGGCCTTGGAGGAGTGCACTCCGCCGCAGAATCTCCATGCGGCGAGGCCTGTTGGACAACCCACCGTCTTGGTGACTCCGGACTCCCGGTGGCTCCGTGGTCGCTAGTTTGGCCCGCTTCGTCGATCGCCCGCGGCGGTGGTGCAAGTTCGGGCCTTGGAACGGCGTTTCCGCTTCTTCCGTTCCTTCTTGCCCCGCGTTCCTCGCGAATCACCCGCGGGAGGGCGGGGCGAGATGATAAAGCGGCGACTCCTCACGGGGTTCGGCGAGCGAGCGCCAAAGGGCGGGATCTCCGGTCCCACTTGAGGACCGCCATCTGCGACAAGGAGAAGACCAAGTCACGATAAGCTCCATGCGGGCACGACCGGGTGCGCGACCGCGCCGATGCTGCCGCCCGTGGGGACCAGGAGGGCTCCCACGACACTGCCTCCGTCGAGGAAGGGGGCGCCTCTTCGGCGCCATCCGGACGGTGGGCACCGCGAGCCGGAGTGCGCACCCGGGAGCAGGAGGCTCCAGAAGTCGGCTGTCGCGCCTTCTCGAAGGAGCTGCGCCGCGTCCAGTGGCCGGAGAGGTTCCGGCTCACCCCCATCGAGAAGTACGACTGCTCCACCAACCCTGAAGAGTTCTTGCAGATCTACACGACGGTGATCGGCCGGTGGAGGTCGAGGAAGGTTACGGCGAACTACTTCCTGCAGTCCTCACCGTGGAACCCGCTCTTGGCTCATGAACACCCCCGAGTCCGGTGGGGTCGTGGAAGGAGCTCTCGGAGCTCTTCATCACCAACTTCGAGGCACGTTTGAGCAGCCCGAGTCGAGGGCGACCTCCACAGCGTGGAGCATAAGAAGGAGAGTCGTTGCCGACTACATCCGGCGCTTGATCGACTCATAATACCATCCTCGACATCTCCATCGACGCCGTTGTCACGGCATTCGGGAGGGCGCCGAGACCACAGGGTCAAGGAGAAGATAGCCACCCGCAAGATCAAAGCAGCGGAGGAGCTCTTCGCCTTGGCGCAAGTCGCCCTTGACGGAGAGCTTCTTCCGCCCGCGCTGGGCGAGGACAGGCGCGAGGCGGCCGGACCTCGAGAATCCGGCGGCAAGGACAAGAAAAAGCGTAAAGCGGCCGAGGCGACAGGTCTTAACCGCCGGCGCGACAACGACAACGACAGCGAAGATGGCGGCGGTCGCGCGGCGCCTTGGCGGCGAAAAAAGGAGGCCGCGGCGGAGCCGCGTGGCGGCGCCGGCGGAGCGGCTCCGCAGGGTAGGCGGGCGGCGGTCGAAGCGTCGCCGTGGCGCGGCAGCTCCAGCGCGATAATGACGGGCGAACCGCCGTCCCGCGTGTGAAGCGGAGGGCCTTATTGTCCCATCCACGCAGCTCCCGACTTGGCGGATTGCCATGTCGTCAACAAATTGTGGACAAGCGCGTCCACGAGCAGCAGCGAGCATTCGCGGCAAGAAGGGCAAGAAGCGGCAGCTTAGCTTCAGCGAGCGGAGCGCCGGTCGCCGTCATCCACGGCGGATCGGCCACCTATCCGTCCCACGCTAGCTTTAAGCGTGCGATGAGGAAGTGTCGCCGCCGCCGTGCGGCATTGGGTCAACAAAGCGGTGGCGTGGTCGGGCGGCCGTCGCGTTGATCGAGCCGATCACCCACCCGATCTGCCGACCTGGACATCTCCCGATCGTGGTTGCGCCCACGGTCCGGAATGTAAAGTTAGGGCGGTATTGGTAGACGGAGGGAGTTCCCTCAACCTCCTGTCCGCCCGGGTCGCCAAGGCACTCCAGATCCAACAGCAGGAGCTTCGACCAGCGCTCCGTTCTTGACATCGCGCGGGGCCGAGTCCGTCCCCTAGGCGCGTCGACCTCGGTGGCGTTGGAGGTCAAACAACTTCGCACCGAGATGCTTGAGTTCGGGTGGCGGACTTCGACCTCCCCTACAACGCCATACTGGGTCGGCCGACGCTGACCAAGTTCATGGAGGTTTGCCACTATGCGTACATGGTGGTGAAGATCCCAGGGCCAGCCGGCCCCATCTTCTTGAAAGTGGACCACCCGGAGGCGCTCCGCTGCAACAAAGACGCTCTCGCTTTGGCGGGGGCAATCGGCGCCCAGAAGGCCGAGGCTTCGACTCTGGGAGCTCCTCCGGCGAAGACCCGTGCCTCCCCCGATTCGTCCGCGGAGGTTAAGGCGGTCTCCCTGAGCGAGTCAGACCCGACGAAGACCGTTCGGTGGGCGCCTCTCTCAGCGCCAAATAGGAAGGCGCGCTCGTCTCCTTCCTCCAGTCTAACGCAGACGTGTTTGCATGGCAACCTGCATTGTACAAAGCCATCTTCAAATAAAAAGATAAGTTCTATCTCCCTGTGGGCATCTGTTCTTTTTCGCCTAAAGTCTGTTAGAAAGCATTCTGTTGAAAGCTGATAGCGAAAAAGTACTTAAGGCTGATGGCCCCTTAGTTGCAAAGACGAACGCTTACAACTTGCGGTTGGGCGAGGCGATGCAGACGGAAGCGGGTTCTAGCACAGTGTATCGGCTCGGTCTTAACAGCAGCATAACAATGACACCAGCGTCTAGACCACTTCGGAAGCTAAGTGCTCGCCACGCAATGTTTAAGGTCGGTTCATAAAGAGGCCATAAGAGTTGAAGTAACCAAAAGCCTAAAGAAAAAGCGCTCACTTGCGTGAGCGTTCGATCTAAAGCTTTTCGGCGATCGGTTGTTTAGCATAAAAAGTCTGTTAGAAAACGATACATCGAAATTCGGTAGCGAAAAAAGTACTTAAGTGATGGCCCTTAGTTGCAAAGACGAACGCTTACAACTTGCGGTTGGGCGGGCGATGCGGATGGAAGGCGAGTTCTAACCGGTGTGTCGGCTCGATCTTGGCAGCATAATAACAACACCAGCGTCTAGACTACTTTCGGAAGCTAAGTGCTCGCCACGCAATGTTTAAGGTCGGTTCGCAAAGAGGCCATAAGGGTTGAAGTAACCAAAAGCCTAAGTAAAAAACGCTCACTTTCAATAGAATGTCCTGTCTAAAGCTTTTAGCGTTCAGGTGCCCCATTTCTTTTCGCAAGAGTTTTGCGCAAAATTTGGTTGAGACTCACGGCAAAAGAGCAAAAGTTTGCATTAACAGAATTTGTACAGGACAAAAACAGATGAGGAAGTTCATCTACTCCTCGTCATCATCCCCGTCGCCCTCAGCTGGCGCGGCGCCGCCCATCATAGAGACGCGGTTGGCGGCGAGCTCGACCCGAGACTCTTCGATCCGGTCCAGCTGGCGCGAAGGCTCCCCGGTGGCGGCGCCTAGGTCGAACGCGGCGTTCTGGGCGAGGCAGCTGCCTAGGATGAACCGCGCCGCTTCGAGAGCGCCGTAACGACCGTCTTCGATCGACCGCGCCCGCATCAGCGCCGGCAGCTCGCGCAGGGCGTCGCCAGCTCGCCCCACGGCACTAGCATACTGCGCGGCCGTCTCTTCAATGGGAATACAAAGTAGCGCCCTAGCGGTACAGGGCGTCCCGGAAGCTGTGATAGGCGGCGCGAAGATATCGACGAAACACCGGGCGCTTCGGTGTGCTCAGCGAGGTCTTGGCGCTCTTGGCGGCGGCGGCGGCGGCTTGCGCCGTCGCAGCCTCGCAGAATCGCCGCCTCCGTCGGGCGCTTCGCCTCCTCGGCCTTGTCGCGGCTTCGCCGGCTTCCTCCGCCCGAGGCAGAGCGCTTTCCGCGCCGCCAGTGTGGGCGAGGCGTGGGCGCTTGGCGAGCGGCCAACGTCGGCGGCAATAAGCGCCTGGCGTTAGCGTCGGCAGCAACAGCGGCGAAGATCTTCGACCTCGTCCCGCGCGATCTCGGCGGCGGGAGGCCTCGCCTCCGTCGAAGGAGCCGTGGGCGGTGAGGGTCGGCGAGCGTCTTGTGGCTGGAACTTGAGATCGGCGTCCGCTCTATCTGATGAAGATAAGCGAAAACAGGGTTGGTATGCGAAAACATGCGGCATGCTAACCCTAATACAAAATGTACGTAAGTCTGAGCTACTGGCGCGCGTCGAAGCGAAATCGAAGGCGGCGTCAAAGCGCCCGCTATGAAGCGGCGGCGCGCGTCACGGTTAAGCGCCGTCGGAGCGGTGGCCAGCGCGAGTAAGCGCCAGCCAGCGAAGCGCCAACCGCGACAGCGGAAGCGGCGCGATGGCAGCGCCAAGCCAGCGAAGCGTCGGCACAGAGAAGCGAAGAAATCGGCGCAGCGGCTCCGATTCCGCAGAGCCGCTCTCGCTCGCGCCGGTGGCGAGCAGCGGCGGCAGCAGCAGCAGGCCCCCAGCTGGAGGGGGCCGGAGGAGGCGGCGAGCTTCGGGGCGAGGGCGAGCTCTCTTGAGCTCCCTCTCCCTCCTCGTCGTCGTCGGCGAGATGGTAGCGTTTTCGAGCCTTGGTGGTCGGCCGCCACGCCCGAGCGGCGGCAGCCGGAAGCTTTAAGCGGCAGCCGGAGGCGTTCAGCGGATCTGCAGCGTCCCGGGCCAATTGGACCACGGGACCAGAGACCTCCATGGGGGGCAACCCACGCAAGTACTAGTTGCGCTCCGTGGATCGATCGCGAGAGGCGGATGGTCCCGGCAAAGAGATATCGCCCGGTGGCGCGTCAAAACCCCGCCACCATCGCCGAGCACCGTTCTCCCAAGACGTTCCTGCGGGCCGGGCGCAAGAGAGAAGAAGAAGCCATGAGACACGAGAAGTCAAAGGAAAAGTCATTCCCAAAAAGACAAGATTGAAGGAGCGTTTACCTCCGGGGATAAGGCGGACCCCATCGTCGTCGCCATAGTATTGCCAGGCGGGGCGAACCCTCATGCGGAGCGGGCAGAGGTGGCGCCGCAAGAAATCCGCCGCAACGTGGGTTCCGGTGAGCCCGTTGCGGCGGAGCTCAGCGATGCGCCCCAGCATCTCCTCCAGCTCCGCTGAGTCCTCAGGCGGAGACCCCCAGCTGGCAAGGGATTCCGCCGGACCCTCGGGGAGTTCAAGGTCGTCGCAGCCGCTGGAGTCCTCCACGTATAGCTATTGACGGTGCCAGTCCTTCCAGTTGGACTTGACCGTGACCGGGAGGAAGGCGGCGGCGTCGCGGGCGTGAAATAGCGACTTCAATGGCCCGCTTCGGCGCAACCGCATGCAGCGTGAAGAGCCGGCGCCAGAGCGGGAGGTTCGGCATCGTCCCCACGAACATCTCGCAGAGGTGGACGAAGATGGTCAGGGCCACGACAAAGTTGGGGGGAAGGTGCGTCGCCTGGATCTCGTAGAAGGCGAGCACTGCCAAGAAGAATTCCGAGTACGGCGGGATGAGCCCCGCCAGCATCCCCCAAGAGAAGGTCACAATCTCCCCGTCGCGGGGGCTTGGCACGATGGTGCCGGCGCGGAACTGGACGGAGGTGAGCGGCACGAACCCTTGGAGCCGCGTCGCCACATCCTCATCGACAGCAGACGGACAAGGCAGGCCCAGATGGTGGCGCGTCCCCGCGGCGACCCTTGCTGCGTTTGGGCGCCATGAAAAAACGGTGGAGTTGGCGAGGAAAGAAGAAGGTGGCGGCGAAGAGGGGCTCTGTGGCGGCGAAGAAGAAGGTGAAAAGCGGTTTGAGGACTTAGCGTGCGGAAGGATTGGCTGCGGTGCCAAGGGGTATTTATAAGCGGTAGCCTTGGCCGCGAGCGGTTTGGTTCAACCCCAGCAGCGCCATCATTGCCCCGCGTTTGATTTCCAAAAGCGGCGTGGTTCCCAAGGAAGATCGTGCGCGGTGGAAAATCGAGAATCGGCCGCCGCCGCGAGGTGGGCCCCACGATTCGTGTCCCGCCGCGAGAAGCGGACAAAGTGTCTGCGGCTGACGGTTCGCGTGTCGTGGTGGACCCGGCTCTTGTCGGTGTAATAAATACCGAGGTACAAAGAGTCTGAGAAGATCAAGCGGGCCCACGCGTCGGCGGCGATCAAGGCCCCAACGTGGCGAAACCCTCGGCGCTTCAAAGGGCCCCACGCGTCGGCGGGCGATCAAGGCCCCAACGCGCTGGCGAGCCCCCTCGGCGCTTCAGCGGGCCCAGCGCGTCGGTGAGGCGATCAAGACCTCGGTAGCGTGCGCGAAACCCCTCGGCTTCAAAGGCGGGCCCCACGCGTCGGCGGGCGATCAAAGCCCCAGGCGTGGGCGAAACCCCTCGCTTTCAGCGGGTCCCACGCGCGTCGGCGGGCGATCAAGGCCCCGGTAGCGTGGCGACCTCTAGAAGGCGGCGAGGGCCCCACGCGTCGAGCGGGCGACAAAACCCGTGGCGTGGCGAAACCCATCAGCCGGCGAGGCCCCATCGCCCGGTGGGCGCGTGGCGAGCCCCACGCGGCATGGGCCTCCTCATCTGTCAGCGGGGCCACGTGGCGAGGCGTTGCGGAAGGAGTCTTCGGCGAAGGCTCTCCCTGCTGCGAAGGACGAGCGCATTGTCGACATCACGCAGCGGATAGACGGTGAAGAAATGATTACCTTCTGATGACCCTGCGGTCGGCGGTATCGCATCATCATGCGGTACGTAAGAATTGACCGGAGAGAGAAGTTTGCTTGAGATGGCCGCCGCGTCGGGAGGAGCAGTGGGCCCCACCCGCAACCTCACCGGCGTGTTGTCTTGGTCGATGGCCACTTCATGGCACGCGAGCGGCGCCGCTTCGGTGTAAACAGCAACGCGTTTACGTCTCTCTGTCGTGTCTCGTCGATGTACTATAAATCTTTATCTTGCCTACCCCCGCTCTCTCCGCCGATTCAAAGCTTGTATAAAAGGAGAGAGAGAGAGAGGAGAGAATGCGTTGCACAAGCGTCGTGCATTGAAAAATCCTGTAAACACATTCCATTCAACCACAATAACAAGAGAGCTAAGGCTCAGCAGGAGTAGGACTATTACCCGCAGGGGGGTCCGAACCTGGGTAATCCCCGTGTGTTGCTCCTTGCTGCGTCCCAAGCTCAATCGAACTGAGCGCGGCTGATAGGCTAGCAAGGTAGAAATCTGACTAGGGGTGTGACCCGCAGTGGTTGAGCGGTGAACACGCCGTCACCTATCTCACTTCTAAAGAACCTTAGCGACTTGAGATCATTATCTCAACCGTCGACATAATGTTTGGAAGTTGTTTGAAATTTATGAATATATAGACTTTTGGGGTGCATCACGAAGAAAATGGTAAAATTAATTTTGCTCGTATTTTTTTAGAAAATGATAAAGATCGATTCATATCGAAATCCTTTACAACAAGATCCATGGTCAATTGCTAGATAAACAACAAAAAGTTTGTATGACTTACGTAAGAAACAATGTATGCATCTAGCTTCATTCTGGTTACTGCCACCATCTAATCGAAAGATCCTCGTCATTCGCATCGCTGTCAACTTCATCACCTGCATCCACATCCTCATAGGAAGATTGAGTTGAAGGTCAATATCGTAATAGATTTGAAAGCTTGTATACCCATGACGTCCACAAAGAAGAATGAATCCAAACACCGTCATCGTCATCTTTGGATGCAATTATGCATGACAACCAAAGGATATGTTTTACAAATTATAACATCAAAATTATCTACTTTTTAGGAGTACCGCGGGAATCCAACGATTTAGGGTATGTTCTTTTGGGCTGATCTGAACGACTGAACAACTGAACAGAAGAAATGACTGAACTTTGAGAGCTTCTCGAGATTCGGATCCATCTCGTTTGACTTTGCTTTTTAAGGTGTTAGAAAATACTTTCGAGACAGCGAAAAAACAAAACCAAAAAATTAAAGTGTATGCTCTTTTTTGTATGAAGATATCCCTGAAGAAATGGCCCTTAGTCCCATAGTTATAACACATCCTTAAAGTGAAGCCTAGCTTTTTATTGTACGTGGGGATTTCCAACCGAGTGGGGCGTTTCACATCCAAGCACTTATCACATGCCCCAGGGACAGTTTCCAACACTAAAATTATCTGTTGGAATGGAACTTTAACTGATTTAAACCAGTGGTTTTTGGGAAATAATAATAATAATGATTGAGCCCGGGATGTTTACCTTTCGACTTTGAGCATTTCTTAAAATATATGGACAAGAAAAATCAAAACGTTTAAAACGATAATGGAAGAATTTTAAACTGAGCAGCGCCTGCACAGAGAGTAAACTCGCAATCATGGCGTCATCAAACAGCCAACAGCGGGAGAGCGGTTCCATGGCGCGCCCGGCCGTATCACGCCGTCCGGCGGTGCAGAGACCCGACAGAAAAAGCCGCCCCCCGCCGGGTCCGGGTCCGGGTCCGGGGCAAGTACGCAAACACAGCGCAATTCATGCACGCACGCCGCGGCGCAGTGACGAGGGGCCCGACGCGCCACCGCACTAGCGGAGGCGGCTTCCCGGGCACAAAAGCCCATGTGCGCCATCATATCCCCGAAACCCATCGATCCTACAGCTGCAGCAGCGACCGCAGCCGCAGCGGCGGGGCAGCTCGTCGTCCCCTTCCTCGGCAGTCTGCGTCTCTTTCTCCGTCCTCGCCGCAGCGCTCACTGCTCGGCCGCGCCATCGACCGCGCTCTCCGCCGTCGTGCGCCGCGGCGGCGGCTGCTCGCCGACCGGCGTATCGCTCACCCCTAGAGGTTTAATTTTTACTCCACAAACGCGTGCTTGGCTTGTTGCATGCTCCTGTTCTGGTGTTCTGCCATTGCTAGTTTTACTCCACTCCATTACTTGACCAGTTGACCTCCGTTTCTTATATTGCTCGGTAGCTATGCAAGGTCAATTAATTAGCTGCCTTTACTGGGATTATATTACCCTTAATCCCAATGTGCCCCCTCTGAGATGGCGTCGTTTTGTGTACTGGTGGGCGTGCCGATCCGGGATTCCCAGGTCCGACCATGCAGGCATGGGTGCCCTTGCCTCCCTCTCCGAGCCTTTTTTGTCTGCATCTGGAACTGGATTATACTACTAAAATCTCCCTTCAAAAGGCTCTGATCGGAGATATATTTGCGTTTCTTTGATTCTTCTCCACTGTCTCTAGATCTGATTCTTCTCAAAAAGTTTTAAGAGGATCTCTCTGGTGCGGTGGTGTGGAGCATTTGCGTGTGCCAGTTAGAAAATTAGCCTCCTTTTCCTCAGAGTTTTTTTATACTTGCAAAAGTGTGTGCTCCCTTCCCAGACGCCAATGACACTATATTAAGTTATTAACAACCACCATTAGAGTGTTTATTAGACCCTCCTTACATGCCTGAGAGGAAGGGAAGGCACCACCACACCTTCATTAGTTCTCACACTAAAGCATATATATGAACCCCTAAAAAATAATTTTAGTCCACCAAATGGGCATTATTTTCACAAGACTCAAACGTCCATCATTATTTTGAGTTTTTGACAAGATTTTGGTACGTGCGTCACCTCCTCCAGGAATCTTCCCAGCATCAATTGCCCATTATCTTGCCAAATTCTTTGCAGAGCAAATCAATATTAAAAACGCAATTTTATTGCTCTCTCATGCTAAAAGCTTTCCCCCTTTTGACGCAGCATTTTTTTTTTATCCATGCGTTCAATGCTTATCCTCCAACTACGCCGGCACCGGCACCCCCACCACTCCTGTAACGTAAGCCAAAAGATCAGAGAAAAAGACAATAAAAGAACGATAAGAAAGAACAGTGAAAAAAGCCGAATCTTTGGCCATTTTTTCCCCTGTGCCTTCGTCTTTAGATGTTGCCTTGTTTTTTTGGGAGGCTGACTGGGTAGGGGACTAGAGGGTTGGTGAGTTGTGAGCTCGGGAAAAGCTGGTGACCTGGTTATCTCGGAACTGTTAACTCCCTCTCCTTCCACTGCTTCTTGGGGTTGCCGCTGTTCTTTGGTCTTCTTGGATCTCTGGCTCGGATTGTCCCCTAAATCAGCAGTTCTTTGGTCTTGGAGGGGCGTGGCAGGAGGAGGAGACATGGGTACCTTCGGGAAGCTGGCGAAGAGGGCCATGGAGACGGAAGCGCCGGTCATGGTGAAGGTGATAGGAAGCTCCTGCTCTACGGGTCAAAATTGCATCTTGCCCTCCCAATTTCTTTGGTCTTTGTTTGCTGAGCTCTTTCTGATTCTCCTTTTCAGGTACAAGAATTGCTTCGAGGGACCAAAGGTGTCATGTCGCTTGCACAGGTACCTGCCCACAATTCTCATGCCTGATGAGCCTTGTTTGAGTGATACAAGGTTAATTGGCGGCTGGCGCAGGCATTTTCATGCTTGCGTTTGTTTGTGAAGAGAAAGTCAAAAGGGAAACAAAATGGATTGATTAAGCGATCATCTATATTGCAATTTTCCCGATGTTTCTGCAATAAAATGATCAAACCGTTTTCATTATTTCATATATAACACAAGTATCTGTCAAGCATGGAAGTTGATAAGCTGCACTGGTTAGTTCCTAGAAACGACGCTTAATTGCTTATGCTATTTTCCATTATATAAAAAATGCCTTTTCTAATGAACTGATAAAGCGAAAAATACTTGTAATTATTTTTAATGACAAACGTGTTTCCTAGCCTCCTATCAACACGATCGCAATATCATATCACGTGGTATTGCCCCAAAATTGCTCTGACTCTTTTCGTAGCTTATGTATATCTTGAATGTAGGGAATTGTTTATTGGCAACCTCCTGAGCGAGCTTTGAATAAGGTCAAAGAAATTGTATGGGAACCATCAATCAGTAAATATGGCTCTGACGATGGCATTCCCGAACTTCGAGAAGCACTTCTCGAGAAGGTACTTCTTTTCTTTGGGTTACTCCTCCGATCACAAATATTTGATGTTTGAGATGTGTGCCGATCAAATCTTTGAAACTTGAGGTATGAATATCTGTTAAAATATTTAGATTGGATACATAAAAATAGTATGCGTAGAATTGCTCCAAAGTACTTTAATAATATTAAAAATTTAATAAGTTTGTAAGTAAACTGTTGTGGTAGTTAGTGGTTAAAGTTGTGCTTTGGAGGCTGGAAAGTCAAATGCGTCAAATATTTGCGACCAAAGATATTATATATTTCTCTCACATTAGATTATGTAGCTTTCTAGTAACCTGTGCCACCCATGTGGCTATTGCTAAACCCTTTACTACCCCCTCCCTTTCACTATATTTGTCTCTGGTCTCGGGAGCATCCGTTTTAAAATTGTTTGTCCATTGTGGTAACCAAGAATACTTTATGCTGTATTTTAATGGTAAAGCTAGTCAACTGTTATTTCCAATGAAGTTTAAATGCATGCAACCAATCAAATTCATGTGTGCAGCCGACCAAATTCATTTATTAGAGGTAGCATAGTCATCACAATGCACCTTTTCACTTGATTTTGTGTTTTCTTAGTCTATGTGTAATGGTGGGTGTGAACAAATATAGTGAAATGGAGGAGTATTATTTGAGATGATTTTACTACAAAACTTGATCCTAATGCTAAGAGTAATATCTGAATCCATATATACTTGACACAATATTCAGAAAAATAATTGTATTAAAGAAAAGGTTCCAGAAAATATGTTTGTCATACTCATCTTATTGTAGCTGATTGGAGTATGAGTTATGTTTGGGGAAATAATATGCGTTGTTCAAAATAACTATCTTTTATTCATCAACTGAGGAAAAGAATAATTTTGGTGACTACTATGAAAATCCGGTGGGGGTAAAATCAGGGGGTTGATAACTATAAAATATCACTTGGACTTCCTGTGCAATGCTGTTGTTAGTAACAGTTTGGTAGCAAAATCGTAAGACCATTCATCCTTTGAGTATCTTTTATAGCACCTTTTATCCTAAGTGGTCCCTTCTGTAGAATTATTTTCCAATTTGGCTCTACTGTTTGTTGCCTATTGTGATAAGATTTTAAAACCTTTTAGAAGCTTTACTGGTTAGTATTGCATAAATCGGTTCTTATTAACATGGTCCTTGACTTGTCGTCTTGGTGGCATTATGAACTGCTAGCATAACTTTCCCCTGATATTTATTGAATTGATTGCAGATGCGCAGAGAGAATAAGCTAACCAAGTCGTCGGTTATGGTCACCGCTGGTGCAAATCAGGTAAAAGACACACTTCCCATCCGTTCAAGCCTCTACCTTTTTCTGTGTTTGGCCGTCAGATTATAGGTTTTGTTCCCCAATTTTCCACCTTTTAGTTGCAAATGATATACCCTCTTGCTTTCCTTTATGTCTGCTACACCTAAATCTTGTTTTCCATCTAGGTTGGTCAGATGAAGTGATCTTACATCTGTTTTCTTAACAGGCTTTTGTAAATCTGGTTCTCACCCTTTGTGATGCCGGGGATTCAGTTGTCATGTTTGCACCATATTACTTCAATGCCTACATGTCCTTCCAGATGACAGGTGTCACTGACATATTAGTTGGTGCAAGCGATCCCAAGACTCTTCATCCTGATGTTGGTAAGATGACTACATCTATAGTGTAACATAAAATAAACAAATTTCATTTTACTGCCAGTTTTCGGAGCTTCTGCTTCACTGATAGTTGATAAGTACCTAGCACAAGATTATCCATTAAAATAAACAAATTTCATTTTACTGCCAGTTTTTGGAGCTTCTGCTTCACTGATAGTTGATAAGTACCTAGCACAAAATTATCCATTCATAATAGTAATGAGTCTTTGGACTGTTCCATTAAGTGAAGACGCAGGCCTTTGCATTGCTGTGCAATCTATACATGTGGTCAGATTATATTCCGGTTAATTGGAAACTATTTCAGTACGGAGGCATATTTTACATTATGTCTTATAAATGCAGATTGGTTAGAGAAGGTTCTGAAAGAAAACAACCCTATCCCTAAACTTGTTACTGTTGTAAATCCGGGAAACCCCTCCGGAGCTTTTATACCCAAGCCTATGCTCCAGGTCATTTCATTCACCCTCCCTCCCTGTCATACATGCGAGCACTTGCACATGTTTGGAGTCGTAGTTGACTATTTCCTAATATTGCATTTTCATTTCAGAGAATTTCAGACCTGTGCAGAAATGCTGGTGTATGGCTTGTGGTTGACAACACCTATGAGTAAGTTAATTATGAACAATGCAGCTGTGTATCTTTGCATTTGTTCTCTGCTAAATTCCCCAGTCCTCCTTCCTCATGCTCAAAGTATTTTTTTAAAGAACTGTAATAATGAAACTAGTCATGAACTGAAGAAACACATGGATATGAAAACCTGAAATTATAGTTAAGAGTTTAATAGGACAGATCTTTATAAGCAATTACACAACCATCCCTGACTTCTTGAAATTGAGTCCAGGATGACATCCTCTCTTAAACAGCTTATGCAATGAAGAGGTATACAAATCTTGAATGTGCTTGTGCTGGCATTAAACTTCTTGTAATATACCAGAAGGAATAAAGAATCAGTATGTGAAATGCAATTCAGCAACAGCTGAAGTACAGAATCTAACTCACCATTAACCATATCTATAAAGTCTCTGGATAAAGTTAACTCTGAGGAATAGAGTCTATACCTAAGAGAAGGAAAGTTGGAAAGGTCATGAAATCTAGTAACCTTCAACTCATATTTTATCGTTTTTTCTTTTTTTGACCAAATTTTATCGTCTCTTCTTGGCATTGGAAAACATAATCTGTCTTTAGTTCTTGCTCAGGTGGTCAGTACTCTTTCATTGCTCACTGTTCTATATGGCGTGCCAGGTCTTTCTTTTCTTGACTGGCTCAATAGTTCAATAATTAAGAAATAAGTGATCTTATTTTTCCATGTACTTACCCTATGTTGGGTTTGAAGATGCTATGTCCTCATTCTGAATTGGACTGATGATAGCAAATATTAGACTCATGAAACTGCGATGTATTAGCACGCTACTATTTTCTTTTGAGAAGATTAATACACCTCTATTAATTTTATTATTTTGACATCTGTAACCATGCGATGATTAATACACATGTGTAACTGCGATTTTAATGTTAGACTCATATCAAATTTCCAATAAGGTGTCACATGGAAAAGCTCGATTCTCAGGGATTCTCTGGTTGACTTTTTTTATAAGCTGTATTTTACAGCATATGTATACAGTTCACATTTAAAATGTTAGCTTTTATAAGCTGTATTTTACAGCACATGTATACCGTTCACAGTTAAAATGTTAGCATAAAGAATGAAATCCAAATATGTTGTGAAAATTCGTCTTTTTTAAAATGAATTAGACTGGAAGAAATATTCTTGATTTTAGAGTCAACGAAGCACATGGAGTGGCTATTGTCATACTTCCTGTAAATTAATATGCATGCTGCTTGTTCTTATATTTTTATCTTGAGCTGAGTTGTAAATTTCGTTGGTGTTTTGCAGATACTTTATGTATGATGAAATGGAACACTATTGCTTAGAGGATAATCACATTGTTAACCTCTTCTCATTCTCAAAGGCTTATGGAATGATGGGGTGGCGTGTAGGATATGTAAGCGTGCCTTCTCTTTGTTAATTTTAACTCAGGCTGAAATTGCTGGTTTTAGCTTTTTACGAGTCAATATTGAGTTCTTTCAGTTTCTTAGATCAGTGCCAATGCTGCCTCAAGCCCTCGACTTGGGGTGAGGAATAGTGTTGATAGAATAAAATAGAAGAGAAGAAAAAAATGATGAATAGTGCTAGGTTCACCCTAAGTTGGGGTAGCATTGGGCATGCCCTTACACTTCCCTCATGCACTTAATTGCCTTTATACCCATATCCAGGACCACTGAATGCAGTATTAGTAAGTAGTAACCGTGTCACTCTGCAATCCTTTTTTTTTTTGGAAAAATACTATGCAATGCTCAGTTAGCCTTACAAGAGCTGATGAACTGGCTACTGCAGATTGCATATCCAAGTGACGTTGAAGGTTTCCACGCGCAGCTCCTCAAAGTGCAAGACAACATACCCATATGTGCTTCGATCATTGGGCAGCACTTGGCGCTCTACTCACTAGAGGTCGGTCCAGAGTGGATCAGCGAAAAGGTGAAAGATCTTGTGAAAAACCGAGAGTTGCTTGTGGAAGCAATGTCTCCACTTGGTGAGGATGCTGTCAAGGGTGGGGAGGGTGCCATCTACCTCTGGGCAAAACTGCCCGATCACTGCTCAGATGATTTTGAAGCTGTCAGATGGCTTGCAAACAAGCACGGGGTCGGTGTGATCCCTGGGAGTGCCTGTGGTAGTCCTGGATACATCCGTGTGTCCTTCGGAGGGTTGAAGGAGGAAGATACAAGGCTCGCTGCTGAGAGACTAGCGCGCGGTTTGCAAGAACTGGTGAGTGATGGAATGGTACAGTAACAGCCCATTGGATCTTAGCAAAGCATTTAACACAGGTCCAATTTTTCGATGATCTCAATTCTTCGGGATTGGTTCAAGATTAGGAAATGGCCATATTTTCATGAATACATGATTATCAGAAAAGTTGGGAGTTTTTATATCATAGAAAATTGCACCATGCTGGAGCTGCCCGATAGAAAAGGCATTTGGTGGAGTTAGAATTGGTGCAAAATAAAGGTCGTCCAGCTTATGGAATTATCCATTTAGTACTTCATATTACTGATGACAGAAATTGTACACAAATAAACATGACAACGATAAGCTGTTCTTGACGTGCTTTTGTTCGACCTGTCTACGGATTTCTTGGCTTTTCTAGCGTTTTTCTGTAAGCTTGGAAACTGCTTAGTGCTGTTTCTTATACTTGACAAATCAAGAGTAGCTATTTCTGCTCTAAAAAAAAGAGTAGCTATTTCTGACAAACCAAAAACAACTGATTGCAGCGTTCCCCGTTCAAAGAACGAAAAAAAAAAAAGACTACAGCGTTTTGCATGTGTTTTCTTGAACCAGTGGTGCTGAGTGCTGACACGAATATTCTTGTAATCGGAATGAAATAGTATAGATCAAATTTAAATTAAAAGGTAATGTCAGAAATTTGTTATTTTTTACAAGGTAAAAGCAATAGCAATTTGTAATAATTTTTATAAGGTCTTCGGTGGATTTTCTCAAAAAATTGAAAACATTTTAAACATTTTTTCTGAACTCTTCAAGCCCTTTATCAAGGGTCAACAACCTGTTCGAATTATATTTTCAGTAAAAAAAAGAACAACACCTAAAGCAAAATTTACTGTATTCAGTCAGGTAGAATCAGCATTACTTGCTACCATAATTTAATGTTCTGTCAACTTCAGATCCCGCAATTTTTTGCAAATTTCTTCGCAACTTTATCTCATGATACTGACCCATCATTCGGAGCTGGGGGCTGGTTTCTCCGGTCCATATATGCAGTATCACTATCTGCTGTCTTTTGCTGGTCACATTGCTCTCATATATATTTTTCTTCTCCCACCATGTCCCTTTCATCGTACACCGATCGATCGCAGCGACATGTGATCGGCTTGAAACATTAACACCGTTTTATGATAGCAATATTTCTATTCCTTTTCTTTTCTGGGAAGGCGCGAGAGGGATGTACACTAGCGGCGCATCAATTGCCTGCCAAACGTCGAGGGTGCCCATGAAAATGACAGCATCCTCACAGCGCATCACACTGAAATAAACAAGATTCATGGCAATCTTAGGCTGCAAATTAAGCTAAATGAGTTGAAATGAGCTGAATGTTTAAACTAGACTTCGATACGTTTTTTGAAAATCTAAACATGCTTCTCAAAGATGATCCGTTTTCCAAAAAATTTTATATTTTAATCCTTTTTAAAAAATAATTTTAATTTTAACATTTCGGAAGAAGTATTTTCAAATCTAACCCTTTTAGACCCGCCATACCAACTGGCGCGGCATATACACACTAACGCACCAATTTATATGGCGCGGCAGAGGTGCCACGCTGGCGGCCCCGGTCAATGGCCGCCATCGCGGACGGCGTGGGTCCCACTCTGACGTGCCACCCGCTGCGCGCGTCAAGGCCCTTCTACAGAGGATGCTGGGCTCCTCCTCTTCCTTCCTCTCCTTCCCTCCTCATTTTCCCTTCTCTCCTCCTCTTCCCTAATCAAATCACCTAGTCCATTGCAAGAACTTGATCTCCATCCGGCGGGATTTGTTGTGGGGAAAAGCTTTCCTCCACCATGGCAGGTGATCTCCTCTCGATTAATGTTTCATTTATCCATGTTTGGCACATTTTTTATTGCTTTAGGGTTAGGGTTAGATTGTGTTTTGCGGTTATTATTGTAGTATTGATTTTTGTAATATGAATCCGTAGTATGTATGTGTAGTTTAATGGTGGTAGAAAGTATGTTGAAGTATTTTTGATTGCTACTGGGGAAGAAGAACAGCACGGGCATCCCGCGCGGCGCTCTGTATAAGTCCTTGACGCGCTAGGCGGGGTGGCGCATCAAGGTGGGGCCCACGCCGATCGTCTTTGTGACCATTGACCGGGCCACCAACAGATCTGCCACGCCACATGCATCGGCGCGTCAGTGGGGATGACGTGCAGTCTTGGTGGCGCTGAAAAAAGGTTAGATTTGAAAAAAAAATTTCCGAGGGGTTAAAATTAAAATTATTTTTTAAAAAGAATTAAAATATAAATTTTTTTGTCCGTTTTCTTATATTATTTTTAAGAGTTTTTAAAAGCTTCATGACAATAAAAGGTTGGACTAAAAAATCCAAGTTGTTTCTCTTTTCCATTAAACTAAGCAACCCCAAATATGCTAGTCTAAAGGTGTGTGTCAATGTACTAAAGTGTCGAAGAAATTGATGGACTCTGACAAGAAAAAATCAAGCAAGCAACGATGCTCACACCACCGGAAAAATACTCGAAATAATCAACAATAAATAGAAATTAATAAAATAAGCCACTGGTTAAAAAAATTACGGGAATGGCATCGGGGCCGTCACCCGTGTGTCAGAACATGGCGGCTACCACTCACAGCAGGCAGCCAGCCTTCTGCCGCTACCCAGCGTGGCACACAGCTACGCCACCACCCAGCGTGACTGGAGCTACACACAAACCCACGCCGATTTGTTCACTGATTAGCCTGCACAGTTAACACACCGACAAAACAGTGACTTGCACAGTTAGCACACCGACAAAATAGTGACATGTTTTGAATAAAAAATACCCCACGGACAAAAATATGTGTAGAATGAAGCAGCAATGCAGGAGTGCTTAACAAAAACAGTAATCATATGATTTATGTTAATTAAATGAGTTTAGACGGCACAATGATCATAAATTTCAGGCTATATATTGCTGCCCCGCGGAAGCCTTCGCTTTCATTCTTTGCTGCGGAAGCTCAAGAGTGAGACTTCAGTTCAGGATTCACAAAATTTGCTTTCAGTCTTCGCTTTCAGTTCAGGTATATATTAACCAAGAGTGTGACTATGCTAATATTTTTCGTATTCAGCCTGAGGGAATTTTGGATTTAAAATTTGATCTACTTGTTAACAAAATTTCAGAATTGGCACCGACCCTGTGCTGAACGGCGGGGAGCTAATAATTAGTGCTAATTAGTGCTATTGCGGTACGTATATGCAGCAATTAATCTTGGCATAGTAGTATTGTATGCTAATCTTTCTAATAGTATTGTATGCTAATCTTGGCATATTAGCAGTTAAAATTGTATGTATATTATACACAGTATGCTAATCTTGACATGTGAGGGCTATCTTCCAAGGATTATATATATTGATGTTGGCATAGTATGTTAATGTTCACACTAATTAATTATAAGCACTAGCACCAACTAGCTAGCTCTTGCTTCACATTCTTTCTTAATTTTGCACCGCACCCTACCACGCACCAGTACTGTAGAGCAGCAGCACATGCACCAGATTTATCAAGGTAACAAGCACATACACTGCAACTTCAGTGATTGACCACTTAATTTCGTATATTGTGTCTAATTTACGCATGTATTAATTCTTTCAGTAAGTTTAAACCGACCTTCTAACCGTCAGGTATGCATTACTTTTATAGTTAACATAAACATGTTGTGTTAGGTTAACTTAAATTAGGATTACTGATTAATTAGTTAGGTAAGGAGAGAAAATGGTCTACAATTATAATGAAAATTAGTGACTTATTTTTATAGCATGTCAACTAGCAGCCTATGATATTGCCACGGGGACTTGCTAGCAAGCATATGTACTGAGAGTTCAGACTATTGGATGACGACATGTTTTCTAGTCTGCATGAATGCCGTGGAAAGATACTCGCCGGAACGTGTTCAATGATAATTTGGCTACCAGCAAGCATTTCCACTCCCACCTCCTCGGCATCCGAGCAACTCACATGGGTATGCATCATATGTTATACATTTCATATATTTGTACCACTTATAATGTAACGTACAACTTTTTTTCAGGCTTAGTTCATCCAGCCACAATCGTGATTGAGCACACATCCACAGTATCCATATCGAGCGGTGGACTCAATTGGCTACCAAGTATGGTATTCTACTGAATCCGCACACCAGATTGATATTTGGGGTACATGAAATGGTACCGTCCAAGGTCGAGATGTCATCTTGCAGTACCACAGGCAACAACAGCACCACTCCGACAACCAGAGGGCTATGCCTAACGAATCTATGTTCTGATATGATGCGCACTCTCCGATAGTTTCAGCTATATTGCCTACTTCGTAACTCCTGAAGACCAGATGCCATTATTGTTGCAGACACAGGAGGCCGATTTGTTGCATGACCATGCAATACAGCTTGTATCACAATCACAGTGGACCGGCCAATCTTCTACAAATGCATTGAGGGCCCTCATTAGAATGACCGAAAATCGGATTACGGGAGCAATTAGGGGGTTGGCGGGCATAGATCGCGCACAAATCACGAAAGAGATAGCCTAAGGCGAGAAGAATCTGTGCATCGCATTTCTGAGTCACCAGCCCCTCCAGTATCCGCTGCTCCTGCGAGATCTCATTCTATGGACATGCGTACACCACCCTGTTCAGCTCCACACCGACAATCTCAACCTCCCCGAGCTTCTACATCGACACCCTTCAAATACACCGTCCACCATTCTTCACCTTCAGCTGGGGCAGGTCATCAGGAGTGGTTTGACATTAACTTAGCACTATCTTTAGAAGACTACGATGACTATCTCAGCACACAGGATACATAATTTGATATCAATTGGACAAACATGGGAGGATCTATTCTGGATAGTATATGCATCCAACATTAGCTTTCAAGATATCATGGGCGGATGCAACATTCCTATACCACATCCGGCATAGCCTGGAGGGTCTAACTGGCATGGACAACAAATCTCCTACGACTTCCCTTCACATTTGCAACATGGGGAGCAAACCCCGTGGTATCCCTTCACAGGTTGTGCACGGCCATGAAACCCCTTATGAACAAAGCATGATAGCGGGTTTTCACACTATGGTGGGTCTGCGTACGCCATAAGTTCACAGCCCGGGTATATCCTAACCGCGGAACAAACTGACCTTCAAAATTGGTTTGGACCTTCTCAGACTGCAGGACAACGTACGGCGCATCCACCAAACCATTACACCCCAAGTGCATACACAACAAGGGGTCGTCGGCGCTAAGTGTTATCATGTAATCAGTCATATTTTTTATTAGTATTTAAATGAGCAACTACACTGCTTCCCCCATCTCGGGTGGCAAATGTATTTAAATGAAATGTCCATATGTGAAAATTTACGCAAATGACGATAGGGTCGGTAAAATTGTAAAAAAAAGAAATGTCCATACGTGAAAATTTGATTACATTTGAATTCTAACTTGACAAAATTACATATGCGCAAAACTTGATAAAATCTAAAAATTCCACATGCAATAACGCAGGGAAATTTTTAATTTTAAAAATTTGATACAACTTGATAAAATTTTAAAATTTTCAAACTTGATAAAATTTTAAATTTTTAAAATTTTCACTTGCAACGACACGGCTTCGAGCGGCAAAACCACATGCAATAACGGTGGCAGGGGCCCGACACCTGGGTGGCGGCGTGAGCCAGCCCACCACGCTGGGTGGCGAGGCAGAACTGCCGCCACCTTGACTGGTGGCGGAGGCTGCCCGGCCGCCCACCATGCGGGGTGGTGGGTGGGTCCCCCTGCTACTTTCATAATTTCTTTTGTCAGTGGTTTATTTTATTAATTTCTATTTAATTGTTGTTTATTTCGGGTATTTTTCCCACACCACCTTCAATTGTCAGAATTCAGATTAGCGAGAGCATTGGTGCAATATAAATGAGAGCAGATGAACTATAGTCAAGATATAGGATATTCGTTTTGGGCGAGGACCGAGGAGGACGCCTCATGTCATGTCAGGCCAATGTATTCAAAGAGAGGCTAGCTAGCAGGAGTAATAAATGGTTGCAGAAGAAAGCAGGTGAAGCACTGCACTTTGTCCTTGCAGTGCAAATGTAGATTTGCGGACGCAATTCAGACCCTCCTCCCTTCACGTTATGGTTCAGTTCGATTTAGACCCTATTTGTTTGAGTTAAAAATTGCTGAAAACTTTAATCTGAAAAGTTGTGACCTTTCGAAAGACGTTTTAAAAAGTTCAAAAAAATATATAAAATATATTTTACGAACTCTAAAAATAACTATTTAAAACACCAAAAAATAATTATAAAGTATTACATCATTTGGCTTATACAAATTAACAAAATTTAATTTAATTTAAGTTGAACAAGCAAGGCCTTAGTTGAGTTAAAAGTTAAGAGGTTGAGTTAAAAGTTAAGAGCCTTTAAAAAAGACATGAAAAGACTAAAAAGTATTTAAAAAATATTTTAGAGATCTTAAAAAAAACTCACAAAGTTCCCAAAAAATATTACGAAATGCTATGCTAGATGGTTAGCACAAAAATGATAAATTTTGACTCAATCGAACAAAACCAAATCAAACCACGAATCAAAGAGGACATCAACTCATGGAAGTCTCTAAATTATGGGGGTGCTTCTCCCCCTGCTGCCACACTAATCAATTTGGAATCTCCTATTTGGGTGCCCTCTCATGCCATCTACTTGGCATGTACGTGTTGCTCAAATTCTTGGGCAAGCTGATGATACAGTGCAGAGCACTGCAGTGATGCAGATGCAGCAAGCAGGTCAACCACTACCAAGCCCAACGCAGAGCAGACCAGTAGGCTAATCTGCAGGTTCCAAAACAGCGCCCCCCCAACACACGGCCCTCGCCCTCCTGTACTGTACTGTTCCTGTGTTACAATCAAAATTTAGGAAGAAATTAAACTAGTGAGGTTGCATCATGCAAAGATGCATATGTTCACGTCCTGCTAATGCCAACCACTGTGAAGTATAAATGAATGGATCAACTAATCAATGGCTCAACAGGAGCATGCCTGGAAGAACAGCAAGGCAAATAAAGGGGATATTTATCTTCTGGTTGTCACTAGTACTTGAAACTTCAACTACAGCGCCACAGCTAAGCATACTCCGGCCCCTTTGCAAAATAGGTTTACATGACCTGGCCATATTTAGGACAACATTGATTCCTAGCACCTTTCTTACGAACAACTGTTCTGACTCGATCTTCGTAATTTTTTATTATCTTTTTTTAAAAAAAAATTTGGAACAAAGTTCTAAACTCTACATTGTTTGTGAGACGTACGCAAGTCTACAGATGGCCACCCCAGGTAGGTCCCCCCTCCACACACACCATGCGCACGCACACAGCCCTACCCTTCCTTACTCCGTTGTCACCGTTGGCTACCTCATCGCCACCTTCGCCTCCTTCCCCCTGATCCCGCCTTTTGCACGTGCCTCTGCTTGCACTGACACTTCCCTACCTCCTCTTCTCATCTTTTTTCCCCGACGCTTGTGCCTCAAGCCACTGACAACGTGAGCCATGACGGCGTGTTCTCCGCTCAACCACTGCGGATCACACCCCTGGTCAGATTTTTAGTCTGCTAGCCAACTCGATCAAGCTCGGTTCGATTTGAGCGTCAGGCACAACGAGGAGCGACTCGCCGATTTACCCAGGTTCGGACCCCCTCGCGGGTAATAGTCCTACTCCTGCTGAGCCTTAGCTCTTTTCCGATTGTGGTTGAATAGGGATGTGTTTACAGAGCGTTTCGAATGCACGAATGCTAGTGCACGTACCCCTTTCCCTCTCTCTCCTCCCCTTTTATACAAGCTTTTGGTGGCGGAGAGAGCCGAGGGTAAGCGAGACAATACTATCAATTACAATCGACACGACTCGACGAAGAGAGCAAACGCCACGCCGCTTCTGCCAGCGCCGCGCCCCCTCGCGTGCCGCCAAGTGGCCTCGACCCACACAGTCATACCGGTGAGTCTGCGGGTGGGGCCACGCCGCTCCTCCCGACGCAGGCGGCCTCCTCAAGCAAACCTTCTCTCTGCGGTCAATTCTTACGTGCCACGATGGCCGCCCGCCAGACACGCAAAGGTCATCAGAAGCGTAATCATGTCTTCACTTGTCTATCCGCGTGATGTCTCATTAAATGCGCTTGTCCTTCGCAGCAGGGAGCCTTCATCCCGAAGACTCATTCGCAGCGCCTCCCGCTGCCTGGGCCCACTGGCGCGTGGGACCCTCGCCTCTCCTTGAGAGGGGCTCGCACGCACTTGCGCCCGGCGCGTGGGGCCCTCGTCTCTCCTTCAGAGGGGGCTCGCCCACGCACCCGCCCGGCTCTTGGCCTCCAGAGGACTCTTCCTACCCTGGTATTTATTACACCGACAAGCCACAACCACCTTAGGGGCAGGGATGGGTTCTTGAGGCAGGCTCTGCTGAATTTTGCTCTGGATATGGCATTTACCTCAAGTAGATAAACCATTACTCCCTCAATCTACCTTTCTCTGGACATCGTAATTGAGCACCTTCCTGCTGTGAGCGCCCTCTCGTGTCCCTCCATTGATGGCAATGCTATGGCAGAAGGATCTTTGGTGTGTTCCAGGTACTTCTCCCTATGCTATCGAACTCAAATTTCCTCCTGCTCCTGCTAGTCTATAGCGCCGGAGCTACGCGCTAGTCTTGCTTACTCCACCTCCGCTGGTTTTTGTAGTTACTCCACCACCAACCCTTGTTATGGTCAGCCTTACTCGGTGCCACTCGTCACCTCATCCACTTCTTTCATTACCTTGCTTGGGGCCATTTGGCATCAGATTGCAGAGACCTCGTCCATTGTCTTTGCTGCAAGCGCTTTGGCACAAATTTTTGGAGTGCAGGCTCTTTCCCTAGCTCTGCTTCTCTCGCCCCAAGCATGGTTGTGCCTACAAATCCCAAAGACGTCGACTATGTCACCTGGCCTCTGAGGGCTCGCCCACGCCACGGGCCTTGCTCGCCTGGCCAGACGCGTGTGGCCTCTTGGCCTCTGAGGGGCTCGCCACGCCACTGGGGGGCCTTGCTCGCCACTTTGACGCGTGGGGCCTCTTGGCCTTCCGAGGGGCTCGCCCACGACTGGGGCCTTGCTCGCCCGCTTTGACGCGTGGGGCCCTCTTGGCCTCCCGAGGCTCGCCAGCACGCCACTGGGCCTTGCTCGCCTTGCCGACGCGTGGGGCCTCTTGGCCTCCCCGAGGGGCTCGCCACGCCATTGGGGCCTTGCTCGCCCGCCTGACGCGTGGGGCCCTCTTGGCCTCCTGAGGACTCTTCCTACCCTGATATTTATTACACCGACAGTAGCCCCCGGGACCACCGTGATACGCGAACCGTCGCGCCGATGTCTGGTTATCTTCTGCGTGGCGGGAGACGAATCGTGGGGACCCAACCCCGCATAACGGCCAGTCGCTGATTCTCCACCTGCGCACGATCTTCCTTGGGGAACCGCGTCGCTTTTCGCGGGAAACCGAAACGCGCGAGGCAATGATGGCGCCACGCGCGCGCGTGGGGGCGGAATCCAAACCGTCGCGCTCGCGCCCCACGCCTATAAATACTTCTCTTGGCGCTGCGGCTAATCCTTCCGCGCTAAGTCCTCAAACCGCTACTTGCCTCCATCACTACCACCACAGAGCCTTCTTTCTCTTAGCCATCAAGTCTTTCGCCACCGCCACCGCCAAATTTTCATGGCTCCCAAGCGCAGCAAGGGCCGCCGCGGGGATGCCGCACCACCTTCTGGAGCTGTTCTGCCTGCTTCCACTGTCGATGAGGATCAGGTGGCGCGGCTTCGAGTCTTCGTGCCGCCGACCGCCGCCCGGTTCCGCGCGGCACCATCATCTGCGAGTCCTCGCGGGGAGATTGTGACCTTCTCTGGCGTCTTTGGCGGGCCTTGTCCCGCCGTACTCAATTCCTCTTGGGGTGCTTTCGCCTTATGGGATCGGCGGCGCACCTTCCCCCAACTTCGATCATGGCTCAGCCATCTTCGCCCACCTCTGCGAGATGTTCGTGGGGCGATGCCAAGCCTTCCGCTCTGGCGCCGACTCTTCATCACGCACGGGCTCACGCTCGGCGCGGTTGGGGCTGCTATTTTGCGCTCGCGAGGCCTCCTAGCCGTACTGCCGCGGTCAAGTCCAGCTGGAAGGATCGCACCGATGGTGTATGTGGAAGATTCCGGCGGCTGCGGCGATCTGTCCTTCAGCGATCCCCGCAGAGCCCACCGCCGACCGGGGCCCGGCTAAACGATCCGGCGAATGCGGATGCGATGATGGCGCGCATTTCCGAAGCCCGCCGGAGGGGCTCACCGGAACCCATGTGGTGGCGGACTTTTTGCGGCGCCGCCTTTGCCGCTTCGCTTGAGCGCGTCCGCTTTGGGCGTACTTACGCGACAATAGCGGGACCCTTTACTCTTGGAGGTGAATACTCGCGTTCTTTTGGATTTCGCGACCTTGCGGTCGTCTTTCCTTCGCCAATCTTATGGTTTCCTTTTCGTTCATCCACCCCGCGAGGAACGTGCGGACGGCGTGCTCGAGATCGGGTGGCGGGGCTCTGGCCCCACCGGTCGGCGACACTTCACGCTGCAGAATCCTCCCCTCTGCGGCGGGATCCACGGAGCGCAACCAATACTTGAGTCGCTGCCTCCCATGGAGGTCTCGGCCTGCGGTCCAAGTGGCATGGGGCCCACTCTGATCCGCGATCGCCTCGGCGACCGCCCAAGCTTCATGACCGCCGCTACCTCTGCCAAGGGCGGCCGACTCCGACCAAGCCTCCGGAAGCGCCGCCTCATCCTCGCCGTGGATGATGACGGCGAGAGGAGAGCGAGTCAAAGAGGGCTCGCCCTCCAACCTCGAAGCTTCGCCGCCACCGCCGGCCCCCTCCGGCCAGGGCCTCGCTGCTGCGCCGCCGCTTCCGCCACCGGGCGAGCGCGGCGACTTCAGCTTCCGCCGCCGCTCGGGCGAGCGCTGGCGACTCTTCCGAATCGGCGCCGCTGCGCCGGTCTCTTCCGCCTCCGTCCAAGCTGGCGCCTCCTGCGGCTGGCGCCGACGTCGTCGACCTCTCTTGCCACACTGGTGCTTCTGCCGGCGCTGCGCCCTGCTGCTTGACGGCGGCGATGCGGCCGTCTTGCACGCCGCCCGCAAACAAGCGACTTGAGCTCCCCCCGGCTTCGCCTTGGCGCACCGCTTGAGTTGGCTTTCCTGCGCTTACGCATATTTCACATTAGGGTTAGCATGCTACGCTTTGCATACTGAATCTGTTTGTCCTTCTTGGAGCAGGCGGTATTTGGGGTGTCGAGCTCTGCTCCACACGACTCGCCGACCCTCACCGCCTGCCGCCTCCTTCTCGGAGGTGCTTCCTCGGCGGAGGGTTCGCCACGCCTTGGCGGAGAACCCTCCGCCACCACGCTCACGGCGCCGCCATCTCGGTCGTGACCACCGGCGTGAGGGCGCTCTTCGAGGCGCCGCACCTCTCCCGCACTGGCGGCGCGGAGAAGCCTCGCCTTGGCGGAGCGATCTGCCGGCGAGTGCGGTGGGCCTTGGGCGAGACCGCCCGCCAAGGAGGCGATGACCAGCGAGGTCGCGCCAAGCCGCCGCGCCCCGCCGCCAAGCGGTCAAGACCTCGCCTCGAGCGCTTGAAGCCTCTGAACCCTCGCCGACATGCTCCGTCGCCTCTGCGGCTTCCGGACGCCATGCATCCACTGGTGTTACCTTGCATCCTCCGCTGAGGAGACGGCTGCCTTGATCTGTTGGCGCCGCCAGGACGAGCCCAAAGCCTGCGCGGTCTCTGGTGGCGTTGCGGACGCGGCGATTGAAGACGGTGCCGCCAAGGCGCTCTCGAAAGCAGCGCGGTTCATCTTGGGCAACTGTCTTGCTCGAGGCGCGCGTTTGATCTCGATCGCCGCCATCGGGAGCCTTCGCGCCACCGGACCGGTTTGAGCGGTAGCGGTCGACACCGCCCGCCGCCGCGTGTTCATGATGGGCGGCGCCGCTCGGAAGAAGAAGACGAGGAGTAGCGAGACTCCTGTTTTTTGCCTTGTAAATGTTGCCTATCAATGCAAACAAACTTTTGCTCTTTTGTTGTGAGTCTCACTTGAACTTCGACAATTTAAACTTATAAACCGAGGGGCACCCGCCGCCAAGGCTTTAAATCAACGATTACGCCGCAGTGGCGCTGTTTCCTTAGGCATCTGGTTACTTCAACCCTTATGGCCTTCGCAACCCGACTTAAATATTGCGTGGCGGCGCTTAGCTTCCTAAGTGGTCTAGTCGCCGTGCATTGTTGGCGCATTGTTTAGACCGAGCCGACACACCGGCTAGAACCGCCTTCCGTCGCTTTGCCTCGCACCAACGTAAGTTATAAGCGTTTGCCTTTGCGATTAAGGGCCATCGACCATAAGTACTTTCGCTACCGACTTTTCGGCGAATGTTTTCTAACAGACCTTTTTCAGCTAAACCACCGATCGCCAAAAGTTTTAGATGAGCTTTACTGAAAGTGGCGCTTTTTCCTCGAGCATCCGGTTACTTCAACCCTTATGGCCTCTTTTGCGAACCGACCACGGACGTCGCGTGGCGAGAACTTAGCTTCGGAAGTGGTCTAGTCGCCGGTGCCGCTGTTGGCGCATTGCCTAGACCGAGCCGACGCACCATGCTAGAACCCGCCTTCCGTCCGCTTCGCCTCGCCCAACCGCGAGTCGCAGGCGTTCGTCCTTGCAACTAAGGAGCCATCCGCCTTGAGTGCTTTTTTCGCTACCGACTTTCAGCGAATGCTTTCTAATGCACTTGAGGCGAAAAAAAACGGGTGCCCACAAGGAGACAGGACTTATCTCTTATTGAAGATGGCTTTGTACAATGCACGGCCCGAGGCGGCGGTGAAGGAAGAAGACCTCGCTTTCGGCTCCAAAAAACAAAAAAAAGCTCTTGGACCGCTTCCTCGGTAGAACTTCCTCGGTACTCGGCGTTCCAAGTGTTCGCAATTCAGCGCCATCCTCGAATCTGAGCTTTGGCCGAGCTCGGGGGGAGACCGAGACCACCTTGAAGGGCCCTCCCACGGGGGAGAGCAGTTTGTGGCGCCCGCTGCGCTTGAACTTTCGCGCGAACAAGGTCACCCATCGCCGGTGTTCTCACACACCCGCCTTGCTTGATAACGGCGCAGCGCCTGCTGATACTTGGCGGCCCGGATCGCCGCCCTGTCTCGGATCTCCTCCAGGAGATTCACTTCATCCTGACGCCGGTCAGGGTCTCTGTCTTCGCTGAACGCCGCCACCCTTGGGGACCCAAAGGCGAGCTCTGATGGGAGCACCGCCTCTGAGCCGTACACCAGGAAGAAGGGGGTCTCGCCGGTGGCTCTGTTAGGAGTTGTCCGCAGCGCCCTGTCTGATGGGGACTTCTTCCGCCAGCGCTTGCAGCGCTTCTCGAACGATCGAAAGCCCTTGTCTTGAGTCCTTTGAGTACTTCCGCATTTGCCCGCTCCACTTGCCCATTGCTCTTCGGGTGCGCAACGGAGGCGAAGCACAGCTTGGTACCCAACTCTTCGCACCAGTCTTGGAAATCAGCGCTTTTAAAGCGAAAGCCGTTGTCGATGATGATTACATTGGCGACACGAACCGGACGAAGATGCCCTTCATAAACTTGATAACTGCTGCGGATGTGATCGCCGGGACCGCGAGGCTTCAACCCACTTAGTGAACTTGTCGATGGCGGCGAGCAGATGAGTATAACCTCCGTGCGCCCGTGAACGGGCCTGAAATATCCGGCCCCTGCATCGCGAACGGCCAAGAGAGTGGAATGGTCTGCGGCGCTGGGCGGTCGGTGGATCTGCTTAGCATGAAATTGGCACGCCGCATCTCCTCACCACTCGAAGGCATCACGGAGGCGATAGGCCAATAAAGCCGTGGCGAGCTTTTCAACCAACGCCCGGCTCACTGAATGGCCCCGCGCATGCCTCCATGGATCTCGGAGAATTTCACTCCCGCTTCCCGAGTGGCGCGCTTCAAGAAACTCCGTTTGCGCCACAGCGTCTGGTCCCCACCTACCGGTATGTAGCACTTGGCCTTGCGCTATCTATCTTCTCACCGCGCGTCATCGCTGGGATCACTCCATCCCGCAGTAGGCTGGATCGGATCCATCCACCGGCCTTCCGGGACGAGTGTGACGACGTTACAGACATTGCCGCCGACGTACTCCGCTTTGGCCCGACATTTCCGCCTCAACCGACTCAAGCAGTTCTTCGCCTCCTCCCTCCAACCGGGGGCTGCGGCGAGGTTGGTGACGTCTCCTCGAAGTGGGGCTGCGTCGAAAGCGTCGTCCCGCCAGAGTTGGGGGTGCGACGGACGATCACAGTAAGTCTTTCTTCAAAGACCCGGCGGAACAGTGCCCTTGAAGAGGCAATCAGGGGCGATTCATCCGCCATGTAGTTGTCGCGGCGAGGATGTGCACGGCCCAAGCCCTCGGTGCCGCTCAACCGGCGCGCACCTCCGCCGGAGTAGGCCGCCATGACGGGATCCGCGGGAGAAATCCTTCCTCGCTGGTTGATGACCGAGAGAGTCGCTTTTACTTGTAGCCGCGGATGCCAAGGGTCGGCCGCCCGAGCCCGCGACGATCCTTCATATTCGCGGCGTTGTTGGTGGCGCGAAGTCCAAGACCACCAGATGCTTGGACAACATCACGGTGGGAGACACCAGACGACGCCACCACCCTCCGGTGGAATGAGCCGTCGAAGAAGAGAGTCCACGGCGAGGTCTTTGGGTGTCTTGACTCTGTGTCCGCCGAGTCCACTCGTTGATGAATTCCGTCGAGCTTGCCCTTTGATGGCCGTTCGGGAGCGAATTTGAGATCGAATTCGCCACTCCATGGCCCATTTGGCGGCGCGACCCGTCGCCTCGCGGTTGAAGAGGATCTCCGCAAAGGATACTTGGTCAACACCGTAACTTCTCGCCTGTGGAAGTAGTGGCGCGACTTTCGGACGCCGTCGACCTGGCGTGAAACATCTTCTGGTCTTTGTGAATATCTTGTTTGGCGTCGTGGAGGACCTTGTCGACGTAGTAAATGGGCGCTGAACGCCTTCTCTTTCCGCCACCAACACCTTGTTGACCGTCTGGGGTTTGCCGCGACGTAGAGGATCGGCTGGCTCGCCCGGGTCCGGGCGACCGGGGACGGCGGGGAGGTGAGATACTTCTTCGACCGTCGAGCGCCTCCTGCGTCTCCGCCGTCCCACTCGAACTGGTTGGTCTTTTTAGGAGCTTGAGTAGTGGGAGACTTTTATCCCTCAGTCGAGCTATAAAGCGGCCCAGGGAGGTCAAGCAACCCACCAAGCACTGCATCTGCCGAAGTACTTCCTCAGGTTGGTGAAGGTTTCTTCCAGGTCGCCGATCAACTCCTCCGCCTTCTTGGACTTTACCACGAGATCATCGACATACACCTCCGTGTTTTGCCCTATTTGGGGCGATGAGCGATATGCATGGCCTGGCCGATAGGTTGGGCTGCATTCTTCGATCAACGCCATCCTTGTATAGCAATAGACGCCCATGGGCGTCACGAAGGCGGTCTTGTCTTCATCTTCTTCGGCCATGCTAATCTGGTGGTACTCAGATGCGCATCCGGAAGCACAACCGCCACACCTGCGGTTGAGTCGGCGATGAGATCGATGCGGGCGCGAGTGCGGATCGCCGAGCACGCCTTGTTGAGGTCGGTGAAGTCCACGCATCCTCCGGCGCCGTTGGATTTCTTGGCGAGGACGGGTTCGCGAGCCACAGGATGGGCGACATCT
Source organism: Raddia guianensis (assembly GCA_036346415.1). Taxonomy (NCBI): domain Eukaryota; kingdom Viridiplantae; phylum Streptophyta; class Magnoliopsida; order Poales; family Poaceae; genus Raddia; species Raddia guianensis. Next base: position 37,887,116 of record CM070534.1, read on the forward strand.
GCGGGCGACCCGCCTTAAGAGCTTGTCCACCTCTGGCGGATAACTTCGGCGCTCTACCGACCGCTTCCGACCTTCAGCATTACGGTCGCGCGCGGGCACGCGTCGCCAATTTCGCTCAATCACCTCCACGGGACCCGGCCATGTCGGATGGTTGCCACGCAAACACGTCTCGCTTTAGAATGGAGGAAGGAGACGAGCGCGCCTTCCTATTTGGCGCTAAGAGGCGCCACCGAGCGGTCTTCGCCGGTCGACTTCGCTCGGGAGACCGCCTTAACCTCCGCGACGAACCGGGAGGCACGGTCTTTGCGGAGGAGCTCCCAAAGTCGAAGCTTGACCTTCAGGCACCGTCGCCCCGCCAAAGCGAGCGTCCTTGTCGCAGCGGGCGCCTCCGGCGGTCCACTTTCAAGACGATGGGGCGGTGGCCGGGATCTTCACCACCATATGCGCATAGTGGCAAACCGCCATGAACTTGGTCGCGCCGGCCGACCCAAAGATAGCGTTGTAGGGAGGTCAAGTCCGCCACCTCGAACTCGAGCATCTCGGTGCGGAAGTTGTCGAGCCTCAAACGTCACCGGAGATCGACGCCCGGGGGAGCGGACTCGGCCCGGCGCGATGCGAAGAATGGGGCGTTGGACGGCTCGTGCTCTTTGGATCTGAGCGCCGCGGCAACCCGGTGGACGGGAGGTTGAGGAACTCCTCCGTCTACCAAAGACCGCCCTAGTTTTACATTTCGGACCGTGGGGCGACCACGATCGGGAGATGACCGGGGCGGCGGATCTTGGTGGTGATCGGCTTTGATGACGCGATCGGCTGCTCCGACCACGCCAACCGCTGCTGGTTGACCAAAAGCGAACGCGGCGGCGCACACTTCTCATTGCGCTTAAAGCTAGCGTGGGGCGGATATGTGGCGAACCGCCGTGGATGGCGGCAACCGGCGCCGCTGCTGAAAACCAAGCGGAGCCGTTTCCTTGCCCTTGCCGCTGCCGGGCGCTGCTGCTGCTGCTGCTGCTCGTGGACTCGCTTGTCCACCATCTTGCTAACGACATGGCAATCCGCCAAGTCGTGGGAGTTATTGCGGTGAATGGGACGATGGGCCTTGATCCCACTCCGCGGGCGATGGCCTCGCCCTTCGTCGCGGCCGCTGGGACCGTCAGCGGCTACGGCGATCGCCATAACCGCCGCCTCGGCCGCCCTACGGGCCCATACCGCCGGCGCGCGACCTCCTCCTCTTTTACGCCCGCGCGCCCATTGCGCGGTGGCGCATGATAAATCATCGTCGTCGCGCTTCGGCGGCCATGACCTGCCCGGTCTCGGCCGCCTTGCGCTTCTTCTTGTCCTTGCCGCCGGGGTTCCTCGAGGTCCCGGCCTCGCCACCACCAGGTTGTCCCCACCAGCGCAGTGGCGGATCTGACCTCACTTTGAAGGGTGCACTTGTACGCCAGGGTGAAGAGCTCATCCGCCGTTTTGATCTTGCGGGTGGCCATCTTCTCTTTGACTTTGGGGTCTCGGGCGCCTCTCCTGAATGCCGTGACCACGGCATCGATGGAAATGTCAGGGATGGTGTTGCGGACCTGACTGAAGCGCCGAATATAGTCGCGCAGCGACTCTCCTTTCTTCTGCTCCCACGTTGTGGAGGTCGTCTTCTACCGGGCTGCTCGAAGGTGCCACGAAGTTGGTGACGAAGAGCTCGAGAGCTCCTTTCATGACCCCACGGACTTGAGGCGGGTTCATGAGCCACGGCGGGCTCGCGGTGAGGACAGCGGGAAGTAGTTCGCGAGAACCTTCCCGACCCTCCGATCATTGCATCACCGTCGTATAGATCTGCAAAAACTCATCGGGGTTGGTGGAGCCGTCATACTTTCGATGGGGCCGGACGAAACCGTTCCGCCCTTTGGGCGCGCCTGACTCCTTAGAAAAGGCGCGGCACCCGCGTCGGAGCCTCCTGCTCTGGGCGCGGTCCTCGCCCGCCGCCCCGTCGCCTAGACGGCGCCAAGAAGCGCCACCTCATCGGCGGGGCAGCTCTGCGAGAGCCCTCTTGCTGGTCCCAGCGTGCAACGGCGACAACATGGTCGCTGGCCTTCGGTCGCGGCCCTGCGGAGCTTGTCACGCAGTGTCTTCTCCATCAACAAGTGGCGGTCCTCGGGTGAGATCGGAGATCGCGCCACTGCTGCGCTTTGCCTCGCCGAGCCCCTTAGGGGTCGCCGGCTCTTGTCGTCTTGGCTCGCCTCACCAGAGATCTGCGAGAGGAGTGCGAGGGCAACAAAGAACGGAGGACGCGAAACACGGTTCCCCGCTCCCAAACTTGTACCACCCCTTGCGGCGTCGGCGTCGACGAAGGGCTGTTGCCAACCACGGCGCCGCCGGGGAGTCCGGAGTCACCGGAACCGGTGGGTTCTCCAACAAGGCCCTGGCCGCATGGAGGTTCTGTGCTGGGGTGCACTCCTCCAAGGCCAGGCGCCGCTTAGCTTGACCGAGGCGGCTTTTCGCGAGTTCCAACCTTAAGCGGGCGGCCACCGCCGGTGATCCATCGCCATCGCGCGGCCGACTCGGGTCAGCGGCTCTAGCGGCCGCTTCTGCTCCATCGCGGATCGCTTTGCTCCGCCATCGCCGCTGAAGAAGGGTCGAAGAGCTTGAACCGATGCTAAGCGCTCCCTACAGTGCGCCATCGACGGCGTGTTCTTCGCTCAACCATGCGGATCACACCTGGTCGATTTTTAGTCGCTAGCCAACTCGATCAAGCTCGGTTCGATTTGGCGTCGGGCACAACGAGGAGACTTCGCCGATTTACCTGAGTTCGGACCCCTCGCGGGTAATAGTCCTACTCTGCCGAGCCTTAGCTCTTTTCCGATTGTGGTTGAATGGGGATGTGTTTACAGGCGTTTGAATGCACGAATGCTAGTGCATCGTACCCTTCCTCTCTCTCCTCCCCTTTATACAAGCTTTTGGTGGCGGAGAGAGCCGAGGGGTAAGCGATCTGATACTCTCGATGCTCGACACGACTCGGCAGAAGAGACGAAAGCGCCACGCCCACGCCTGTCTTGGCACCGCCTCGCGTGCCGCAAGTGGCCTCGACCCGCCTGATCCTGCCGGTGAGTCTGCGAGTGGGGCCTGCACTCTCTCCTCCCGACGCAGGCGGCCTCCTCAAGCAAACCTTCTCTCTGCGGTCAATTCTTACATGCCCAATGGATGTACCGCCAGACACAAAAGGTCATCAGAAGCAGTAATCATGTCTTCACTGTCTATCCGCTGCGTGATGTCTCATTAAATGCGCTTCGTCCTTCCAGCAGCAGGGGAGCCTTCATCCCAAGACTCATTCGCAACGCCTCCCCGCTGGGCCCCACTGGCGCGTGGGGCCCTCGCCTCTCTTCAGAGGGGCTGCCCATGCCTTTTGCCCGGCTCTTGGCCTCGGAGGACTCTTCCTACCACAGTATTTATTACACCGACAAGCCACAACCACCTTAGGGGCAGGGATGGGTCCTTGAGGCAGGCTCTGCTGAATTTTGCTCTGGATATGGCATTTACCTCGAGTAGATAAACCATTACTCCCTCAATCTACCTTCCTCTGGACATCGTAATTGAGCACCTTCCTGCTGTGAGCGCCCTCTCGTGTCCCTCCATTGATGGCAATGCTATGGCAGAAGGATCTTTGGTGTGTTCCAGGTACTTCTCCCTATGCTATCGAACTCAAATTTCCTCCTGCTCCTGCTAGTCTATAGCGCCGGAGCTACGCGCTAGTCTTGCTTACTCCACCTCCGCTGGTTTTTGTAGTTACTCCACCACCAACCCTTGTTATGGCCGCCCTTACTCCGGTGCCACTCGTCACCTCATCCACTTCTTTCATTACCTTGCTTGGGGCCATTTGGCAGCAGATTGCAGAGACCTCGTCCATTGTCTTTGCTGCAAGCGCTTTGGCACAAATTTTTGGAGTGCAGGCTCTTTCCCTAGCTCTGCTTCTCTCGCCCCAAGCATGGTTGTGCCTACAAATCCCAGCACGTCGACTATGCCGCTCCAAGAGCATCATTCCTACCTCTATGGAGATGGAGGCAGCACTGAAGACCTCCCTGTCTGCTTAGCAGTCTGCCACCTCCATGACCGTCGTGACCTAGTGCACACTACCAACGTCATCCTTATTAGAGGCCCCTAGGAAGTCATCTCCGTTGTGTTCCCTTGGAGAACTACCTCGTTTACCCCCCCTAGAGCACCATTGTGGCACCATCTGGCACCACTGGAAGGAGAGGAATAAACACATCTTTCATAACGTCGAGCTTCAACCATCCTCTGTCGTCGCGACAATTGGAGATGACGTTCGTAATTGGAGCCAGGTGCTCCCTCTTGCCTATATGTAGTTGTCTGTGGCCTTGTATTACATAACCGTGGCTAGATTCTTGTACCGTGTACAATATTTTTTTAATAAAACAATAGAGCGTCTACCCTGTTTATTAAAAAAAGAGGCTACACATCCATAAAACTTGCGACACCCGTGCCGCGCGATACCTAGAAATCGATGAAAATGAACGACCGAACGCTCATCATCTCTCAGCTGCCAACCTCTTCTCCCCGAGAGAATTGACAGTAGACAGCAGCGATCCAGTTGTGATCGCTCGCAAAGCTAGCTAGATAGCCAGGCCATGTGAATATGAGGTGATCAACTGATCACCAATGAGGCAATGACCAGCGCTGTCAATACGCATGGTCCCAAGATCCCACGACGCACAGTCGCACACCAACTCCGGCCATAACTGCACGCCATTCATCCATCCGATTCAAGCAGTGTCAGGCGGGCAGCAGTACCGGACCGTGATAAAGGCCCTGTGCATTTCAGTTCAGCGTAGCGTTTCAACAAAATTTATCTTTTTATATAGCCTATTTGGTGTAAAAAGTTGTAATAATTTTTCTCAGGTTTTTAGTTGTCCTCTTAAAGATTCTAAAATTATTTTTTAATAACATTTAAACCTCTCTTTAAAAATTTTTAAATTTTGCTGAAACGCTACGATAAGCTAAATTGTACGAGGCCAAAGAGGATTCAGGATCAATGCCCCCGCTAATCCGCATGCGCTTTCCTTCGGGCTTTCGAAGCATATTTGTAGGATATCCGTATTTCGTTCTCTATATCTTTTCTTTAAATCATTATTTGTTCACTATATTTTCATCATATTTAGAAGAGTCTCTACTCTTAAAAAAATACGACAGATCGTATAGACAGTCTTTATATATAGAGATTATGAAGAAGGTTTCTAAATTTAGAGACTAATTAAGACAGAGACTCTGTTGGATCGTATAAACTGGAAACTGTTCGCAATAGTATTTCAGGAAACCTACTGCTGGTGATGCTCTCAGCGGCTGTTGTTTGTTGCGCTCGTTGGAGGCTTGATCTTCACTTCAGTTCACTTCAGGCAGGGCGTTGATATGTTGCTGTATCAGTATGCATGCCACGCAGGATGCAGCTGATGCGCGCCTGCCTGCCTTCCTCTTCCAGCTGCATATTAAGAAAAGGATCAGAAACTGATCGCTTGCCCAATGCAGATACCTTTGGGACTTTCAGATCTCGACAACGACGTCGTTAATCGATCGATCTTGCCTTGCTAGATCTGCACATGTACAGCCCAGTTCAGTGTATAATCATTCGTGCGGACGACAAGCTTAGGATCGTTATCGCGATGGATCAAATTAAGGCAGGGGCTCCCTGTAGGCTACTGCACACCGGCAGATGCTTCCATGCAAATCCTGTAGCTGTGATTAATAAGGGCGAATTAACATGGTCTGCACTGCCTTGCAAGGCACCACACAGCAAATATACTTTACACTATACATCAAATGGGCTGATCAGTGATTAAACCATCCACTGATCAGAAGACTGAAGCTAATTAAGCTAGCACGGACTGCACGGTGATCGAACTCCATCCACTGATCATATGGCTGAAGTTTGATGGCAGCGAGCAATTACGGTTGGAGGCGGCCGTATGAATGCCTTCGCCCTTGGCGGCTTCGCCTCTCTTATTATTGCCAGCTGCACCATCGTCGCATCGAGCGAGCTGTACGCACACGTAGGGTCCATGGCAATTAACACATGGCCTTGGCGTCTCTGCCCGGCCCGGACACTGCCCATAGAGAGGGACCCCAGCTGCATTCATCTCTCTCCCTCCCTCTCTCTCTCTGATGAGGTGCCTACTTAATTAACAGCGATAGCAATTAGTAGGGGTGGGCATTCTGTTTATTCGGTTAATTCGTTTTCTTGAAATTTTAATTGTTGAAAAATGGCAACCGAATTATTATAAAAATATAGAAAACCAAACCATGTAAAACAAAAAAATTTCCGTTCGGTTCTTTCGATTTTTAACCGAAATATCATGTTCAAACAATAAACTAACATATCATTTAAATATCTTTCCATAAACTACACTATCGTATGCTCACAACAATAAAAATAATAAACCAACACAAATAAGATATAGAACAAGTAAACAATGAATCAAATAAAAATCAAACATACATCGTATAAAATTATGAACCTCACTGCTGTGTTGCCGCGTGTTTCTAGCCTAACACATAATTTCGGTTTAATCGATTTTTGGATTCTAAAACCCACACCGAACCATATTAACCGAATAGCATGGAAATAAAAACCGAATTCTAACTAAAAACCCAAATTACTAATAAATTTCGGTTATCCGGTTCGGTTTTTCGGTTTTTTATACCCACCTGAGCATCCACACCAGTTACTCTATTCCCACCCTCCATTTCACTATTAGCTACTCCCTCTATCCTTCCCTCTAAATTGTCTTCACATTTTGCACTGCACTCTAAAAGATTTCTTTTCTCCATTAGATACTCTATTCAAAGTTACAATATTTTAGAGTCCTGCTACAGATGCTCAGCGATTAGCTCTGCCTGATCTCTTGGGTAAATGGTAAAAAGAGGCCGGAATGAGGCCCATAGGCAAAAACCTCACGTAGGGAGGGCCCAAACCGGGGAAACCGAACAGCGAACAGTGTGAACTTTCCCTCCCTTCCCGGCTTCCGTCTTCCGCTAACCTCCCAAGGATTAGAGAGAGAGAGCGCGAAGAGAGACGGAGAGAGGGAGGGAGGGAGGGAGAAGGCGCGCCATTAATGCGGCGAGTCGGTGGATCCACCCCGTTCTCCGTCGTCGCGCGCCATGGCCAGAGCCAGTACGCCCCTCCTTAAATCCCCCCACTACCACGCGCCACCCACCCTGCCACCACCAGCACTTACTGCGCCGCGGCGAGGGGAGGAGGGGGGGCTAGGGTTTGGGGGCGATGTGGGCGGCGGAGGCGGCGTTCTCGCGGTCGGGGTCGTGGCGGGAGGCGGAGGACGAGCAGGAGGCGCTGCGGTGGGCCGCGCTGCAGCGCCTCCCCACCGTCGCGCGCGCCAGGAGGGGCCTGCTCAGGTCGCCCGCCGCCGCCGCCGCCGCCGCGGGGGAGGTCGAGGGGCCCGACGACGCGCTCTGCGAGGTCGACGTCGCGGGGCTCTCCTCCGGCGACCGCACCGCGCTCGTCGACCGCCTCCTCGCCGACTCCGGCGACGCCGAGCAGTTCTTCCGCCGCATCCGCAGCCGCTTCGACGCGTGAGTAGCACACGGACACACATTGCGCATTCCCTCCCTCGCAGCCAGCATCGCGCCATCGTCGTCTTGCGTGGAAGCTTCTAGAAGCGCTTGCTACGGTGCGCGGCGTGGAGCTCGCGTGGAAGCTTCTAGAAGCGCTTTCCTGGGTGGCGCGGTCTCCCATGGGGCCCACTGCTGCATTGGCTGACATGTGGGGGCCACTGGTACACCAGCCGTGTTCTTCTGTGAGCGAAGCTTCCAGAAGCGCATGGTTGGAGCGGCTGACACATGGGCCCCGCAGGCCTGGCTTGCCTCAAAGCCTGACCAATGCTCAGTCCCCAGTGTCCAGTGTCCAGGCGTTTGTATCAACATGCCATTATGCTGCTAGACTACTAGTAGTTTCAGCCTGATTTGCCCAGCTCGCTATGCTGATCATGGTTTGGAGTAAAAAAAAAAAAAGAATTTGCTTTCACTTGTTGGTAAATTCCGTCTCTGGGATCTGGACCGAATCCTCATTCCTTTGTATTGTTCTTCGTTTCCGGGCGCTGCAGGGTGCAGATAGAGTTCCCCAAGATCGAGGTGAGGTACGAGGATCTGACGGTGGACGCGTACGTGCATGTCGGGAGCAGGGCGCTGCCCACCATCCCAAACTTCATATGCAACATGACAGAGGTTGGCCCGTGATCCACAGCAGCGAAATTGCCCCTTTCCGTTAAAATGTGTCCGTCAAGCAGTAATTTATGTAAATACATTAGTTTTACCGTGAGTTAAAAGCTGGGATTTTGATCTCTAAGTGGTCCTTCACGAATTGCCAGTGCTCACTAGAGGCCGTCTTCCCAGTGAGTTCCTGACAGAGGCTGCACAGATAGTAGATCCTAGATCTTGACATGCTTTTGTTTTTATTTGTTTTGGAAGACATTTCTGAGGCATCTGAGGATCTACCGAGGGGGAAGAGTGAAATTGCCGATATTGGATAACATTAGTGGGATCGTTCGTCCATCAAGGTACAGTTGAACAGAAGCTTTTGCTTTCTGGCCCATCAGATAGGCTATGATTAACCGGATATTTTTCTGTTGCTGTAGAATGACACTGCTTTTGGGTCCTCCAAGTTCTGGGAAGACCACCTTGCTCCTGGCCCTTGCAGGACGGCTCGGTCCTGGACTAAAGGTGTCTCATATTATGTCAATTAAATTGCTTTCTTTCTTCAGCTCTTGCAGTTCAAAGATGAACAAGTTTTCTCTATCTGATCTCATTTAACCACCAATGCATCTATCCCTTGATGACAAAACTTGTACCTTGTGTAAACCATTAGCTTGTAACCAGTGATCAAAAGCCCATCTCACTCGTATTAGAATATTTTTTCTATGTCGCAACCAATCTGATATGTATGATGAGACTATCGAACATGGTGCAATATGCAGTAAAAAAAGACCCTGTATTTTTACTGATTACTATAACCCGATTATTGTAGATGTCTGGGAACATTACTTACAACGGCCACCATCTAAACGAATTTGTGCCTCAACGGACCTCTGCTTATGTGAGTCAGCAAGATTGGCATGCTTCAGAAATGACAGTCAGAGAAACCCTGGAGTTTGCTGGGCGCTGTCAGGGTGTTGGGATAAAGTATGGTAGGTTACTGCACCACAACGTCTTTGGTGTAGTTCCTTGACTGTATCGTCTCTGACATCAATTGACGTGCAGATATGCTTGTCGAACTTCTGAGGAGAGAGAAGAATGCCGGGATAAAGCCTGATGAGGACCTTGATGTATTCATGAAGGTAGATTACATCCTATTAGCATTGGAAGTATGGACTTCTCGCTGATGATTGGTTCATACTCTGTACTCTTGCTTTTCAGGCATTGGCTCTTGACGGAAAGCAGACAAGTCTTGTGGCAGAGTATATAATGAAGGTATGTCTTGTACCTCTTTTGGTCGTTTGTTTATTTAATTGTGCTCAATCTGAAATGTTTGCTTTTTCATATTGCGGCACTTGCCTTATGCCCTTATCCTATTATTCTTTGTTGATCAAATTTATTCTTTCCTAGTTTCTTGTGTGAATTCCCCTTTTAAATATTACATCTAAATGATTATTAGTGTGACTACTCTTTTTTAAATAAAAATGGTTGTTTCTGTGTTTTTAATGGGAAACTGATTTTTAAACCTTTTACAGTTTCATCTACATGCTCGTTCTTTTTGTACTAACATCTTGATTACATGATTCCGGTGAGATTTCTGAATTGCTAAGTTTGATCTAGCCAAGATTTTAGGGCTGGACATCTGTGCCGACACCATTGTCGGAGATGAGATGATCAAAGGAATCTCTGGGGGACAAAAGAAGCGCCTAACAACAGGTTGTGGCATCCTACTACTCTTTATATTAGGAACATTTGGTGCTGTCAGTTGTTGAACCTGGAGAATTGCAAGATTTCATGTTTCTGGTGGTGTTCAACTATGCTGAAACTAGTTGCTTTTGCAGGTGAATTGCTGGTTGGTTCTGCTCGGGTTCTGTTCATGGATGAGATATCTACTGGCCTTGATAGCGCAACCACGTATCAGATTATCAAGTATCTGAGGCATTCTACCCATGCTCTGGATGGCACCACAATCATATCCCTGCTGCAGCCAGCTCCTGAAACTTACGAGCTATTTGATGATGTAATCCTAATAGCTGAAGGCCAAATTGTATATCAGGGACCACGTGAATATGCTGTTGATTTTTTTGCTGCTATGGGATTCAGGTGCCCTGAAAGAAAAAATGTAGCTGATTTTTTGCAAGAAGTAGGAAGTTCTACTCCTTCTATGTTTTTGAATTTATGCAAACTGTGTTTTTCTTGTATATTTATGTTTCTTGTGTTGCAGGTTTTGTCCAAGAAAGATCAGCAACAGTACTGGTGCCACTACAATTATCCTTACCAGTTTGTGTCTGTGTCAAAATTTGCTGAAGCCTTTAAAACATTTATTATTGGTAAGAGGCTGCATGAGGAGCTAGCTGTGCCATACAATAGACATCGTAATCATCCTGCCGCTCTTTCAACATCAAATTATGGTGTCAAGAGGCTTGAGCTTCTCAAGTCCAATTTCCAGTGGCAGCGTCTGCTGATGAAAAGGAACTCATTCATCTACGTCTTCAAATTCATTCAGGTATTTTCAATTAAGAGATGCATCTATCACGCTAGCACCATGCCACATCAAATAAATACATGACACTGCAGCTTTAACACTGTTTAACAGTTGACACATAATCCAACCCTATGCCTATATATACATAATAAAGGGATTAACACTAGCTAGGAATAGTAAGAAAAGACTATAATGGCCTTGCTAACATATTATCCCTGCTTTCAAATTCTAAACGCACTGAAATGGTAAGTATTGAGTTGTCATAAATGCCTTCCTAGCATGCTTAATGTCATGTATCAGCCAGCCATAAATTCGATAGGTAAAGACTTCCACTAACATACAGTTAAGTTGATTGTAGTTGGTAATTGCATATTTTAATAATGGAAGTTGGTCTGAGCTTGCGTCCACAATCACTTAAAGATTCTAATGTTCTCTCTTTTTTTTTGTGGCAGCTTCTACTTGTTGCCCTTATCACAATGACAGTGTTTTTCCGATCAACAATGCACCATGATTCAGTTGATGATGGAATCATTTATCTTGGAGCCCTATATTTTGCAATAGTGATGATTCTATTTAACGGCTTTACCGAAGTCTCACTATTGGTCACAAAGCTCCCTGTTCTTTACAAGCACAGAGACTTGCATTTTTACCCACCATGGGCATACACACTTCCTTCTTGGCTCCTGAGTGTTCCAACATCACTTATTGAATCAGGAATGTGGGTACTTGTAACATATTACGTGGTTGGTTATGATCCCCAATTTACAAGGTAACTGATACAACCATTTCTCATTTTTCTTGTTCAGAATTTGAGAGATTTTTTCACATGGAAATTGATCTTAATTTGTTGTCTGCAGATTCCTGGGACAATTTTTGCTGCTTTTCTTTCTGCACCAAACATCTTTGGCTCTTTTCCGAGTCATGGCATCTTTGGGCCGAAATATGATAGTTGCTAACACCTTTGGATCATTTGCTTTGTTGGTTGTTATGATCCTCGGAGGATTCATTATAACCAAAGGTTAAACTTCTCTGAGACATTGTTTACTACTTGAGAATATATTTCAAGATCATATACCTAATACATTGCAAACAATTCCTGAATATCTAACAGAAAGCATACCTGTCTGGTGGATTTGGGGTTATTGGGTATCTCCTATGATGTATGCACAAAATGCTATTTCCGTGAATGAATTCCATGGGCATTCCTGGAGCAAGGTAACACTGGATTTCTTATTTCAATCCTCTTCTAAGGATGTTTTCTTAGTTTGGCTGTATGCAACGAACATATGCACATGGATATTTGTGGCTGGAATGATGCTGAATACCTAAATTACTTAAAAAGTAAGATATATTAGTATGCTTATGAACATATGCTATTTTCTGCTAAATAAAAATTCCTACCGACCTTACATTGTGCTGTTTTTTTTGTTAGTAATACTCAGCTATATTTTGCTTTAAACAATGGCAGCAATTTGCAGACCAGAACATCACATTAGGTGAAGCGATACTCACTGGATATGGATTATTCAAGGAAAAATATTGGTTTTGGATCGGTGTTGGAGCATTATTTGGTTATGCCATTGTTTTGAATATCTTGTTTACATTGTTCTTGACACTTCTCAACCGTAAGTTTGTGCTAACTTTTAAGACCTTGGCGGCTTGAACATGTTCAAAGTAGTATACCATTCTCAGATAGTGTTTCTCTTACGCAGCAATTGGGAATATACAAGCTGTTGTGTCCAAAGATGAAATTCGGCACAAGGATTCCAGGAGGAAGAATGACAGAGTAGCCCTAGAGCTGAGATCTTACCTGCATTCGACATCAATAAATGGTAAGCGTAGATGAATGAAATATTTGGTCCCAGTACTTGCATCACAACCATTTTTACTAAGTGTGGCTCCTAATCATTTTTATTGAGACTGTTCCAGGGCTTAATCTCAAGGAACAGAAGGGCATGGTGTTACCTTTTCAACCACTTTCTATGTGCTTCAAGAATATCAACTATTACGTTGATGTACCATTGGTAAGTCAGAGATGGCTCATGTGTATGACTGCAATTGGTTAGCAAAGCGATATATAATCTATCCATTCATAATCCAGTTTTGCTAGCAGGAATTGAAAAAGCAGGGTATAGCAGAAAATCGCCTGCAGTTGCTTGTTGATGTCACTGGAGCATTTAGGCCAGGGATACTAACAGCACTTGTTGGAGTCAGTGGCGCTGGCAAAACCACCCTCATGGATGTTTTAGCTGGCCGGAAGACTGGAGGTCTCATTGAAGGAAGCATCACTATATCTGGGTATCCTAAGAACCAAGAGACTTTCACTAGGATCTCTGGTTATTGTGAACAAAACGATGTGCATTCACCTTGCTTGACCGTGATTGAGTCTTTGCTATACTCTGCATGCCTCCGGTTGCCTTCTCATGTTGATGTTGACACCCAAAGGGTAGGCCTGGCTAAGTTCTATGTTTGGCTACACATGACATTGTTATTTTGATTTTTTGATCCCTGCTGGTTCTTTTCATAGGTTTTTGTTGAAGAGGTGATGGAACTTGTTGAACTGAATGCGTTAAGTGGTGCTCTTGTTGGCCTGCCAGGAGTAAATGGTTTGTCTACAGAACAGCGTAAAAGGTTGACGATAGCTGTGGAGCTCGTGGCAAATCCTTCTATTGTGTTCATGGATGAACCTACCTCAGGGTTGGATGCTAGGTCTGCAGCCATTGTGATGAGAACCGTACGAAATATTGTTAATACAGGACGGACAATTGTGTGCACCATACATCAGCCAAGTATAGACATATTTGAGTCTTTTGATGAGGTTATTATTATCTTTTGTAATTATCTTTTTTAACAACGATGTGAATTAGGAATCAATTTTCCTTCAGCCTTATCTGTGGAAGCTCCATTGATCCTACATTATGGAACCTACATGATTTTATTGTTATACTAGTATGAGATTCCTCCATTGTCCTATAGTAACTTATATGCATATGCTGCTGCTCAGCTTTTGTTTATGAAGCGGGGAGGGCAACTTATATATGCTGGTCCCTTAGGCTCCAAATCACGCAATCTGGTCGAGTTTTTTGAGGTATGTTCTGTACAATGAGTTTTTCACACTGACAGAAAATTAGACAAGGAGGTCTCTTCTTACATCAAGTTTACAAGCAGGCAATTTCAGGAGTGCCTAAAATCAGGGATGGCTATAATCCGGCTGCATGGATGTTGGAGGTCACAAGTACTCAAATGGAGCACATTCTTGGAGTCGATTTTGCTCGATACTATCGGCAATCCAAATTATTTCAGTAAACACAATGCCTCTTAATCTCTATGAGTTTTAAGAGCCATTTTTTCACAACTCATGTATGCTTTGTTATTGAATTTCAGGCAAACCAAAGAAATTGTTGAGGTCCTGAGCAAACCGAACAGCGAATCAAAAGAACTTGCCTTCGCTACCAAGTACGCTCAACCATTCTTTTCTCAGTATATTGCTTGCTTGTGGAAGCAAAATCTATCATACTGGAGGAATCCTCAATACACTGCAGTTCGATTTTTCTACACCGTCATCATTTCCTTGATGTTTGGGACAATTTGCTGGAAATTTGGCTCTAGGAGGTATGTCCACTTATTGTTGTGACAGCAATTTGCCCGCATACATGTACATATAAATCTTTGCAGTGGGATGATCATAAATAGTGTCGTTCTATAATTGCAGGGAGACCCAACATGATATATTCAATGCTATGGGTGCCATGTATGCGGCAGTACTTTTCATAGGAATCACTAACGCCACTTCTGTTCAACCTGTGATTTCCATCGAAAGATTCGTATCATACAGAGAAAGAGCTGCTGGGATGTACTCGGCATTACCTTTTGCATTTTCTCTGGTATTTTCTTCTCAGAAATTTCAGTATCCTGAGAATATGACCATATCATGAATAGAACTAACACAGTGTTCTTGGGGCAGGTCACTGTGGAGTTCCCTTATATTCTTGTGCAGTCACTTATCTACGGTACAATCTTCTACAGTCTGGGCTCGTTTGAGTGGACAGCAGTGAAATTCTTGTGGTACCTGTTTTTCATGTACTTCACTTTGCTGTACTTCACCTTTTATGGCATGATGACAACGGCCATCACTCCGAACCATACGGTTGCACCTATTATTGCTGCTCCATTCTATACCCTATGGAATCTCTTCTCTGGCTTCATGATCCCAAGAAAGGTATGCATGGGATAAACAGTGCCTCCATAATTTGCACCTAACGTCATCTTGCTGATTTCACAAGACCTATCAGTTTCCCCATAAAAAAAAGGCCTATCAGTAACTTTTGCCCTACAATGTCGTATTGTATTCCCTCTAAAAATGACCTTTTTTTATTTCTGTATCGCACAGTCTGGTATGAGTTTAAATCCTAGAGTACCTGTGGTTAATTTACCATCATTTTGCAGATATTGCACAATCTACTCAGCTCTACATATTCATTGAAATTTCATGTCATTTGCTATAAGACACTTGAGTCAATGACATGTGATTTCAGGGCCCACATGTCATTGACACTGTCAGTGTCCTATAGCAAATATATTAAATTTAGTGTCCCACAGCCAACTGATTGTTGATTTACTGTTTTTTTTTTTGTTAATGCAGCGGATCCCTGTGTGGTGGAGGTGGTACTACTGGGCCAACCCAGTGTCGTGGACGCTGTACGGTCTCCTGACCTCCCAGTTTGGCGATCTGGACCAACCCCTGCTGCTCGCCGACGGCATCAGCTCCACCACCGTGGTGGAGTTCCTCAAGGAGCACTTCGGGTTCAGGCACGAGTTCCTCGGCGTCGTCGCGGCCATGGTGGCCGGCTTCTGCCTGCTCTTCGCCGTCGTCTTCGCCTTGGCGATCAAGCACCTCAACTTCCAGCGCCGATAAGGCCCCCTCCCTGCTCGTCGTCAATCCAAACCCCCCCAGTGTACAATGAACGCACTGCATGGATCCCGCATTTGTTCAGAGACGGTTTGCTCGTAAATAATTTTCTACCAATGGAGTAAGAACAAAACCGAAAAAAAAAAAAACACAAAGCAGAGCAGCTGCATGATGCTATATGGAACAAAACAGCAGGCATCATGAATTTACTAGGATATCGTAAGTATCATGTAGTATCCTATATTGTGAGACCTGTGATGTTCGCTGATACTGTTCCAAAGATATAGCACTTGTGTGACATGTGATGTTCGCTGATACTGTTCCAAAGATATAGCACTTGTTTGTTTTTCCTTCTTTCGGATGGCGGTAGTACCATGGAATGGCAGAAACTTCGTGGTACTGCTACTATATGTTTTTTTTGCTGTATGCAAGTATCGCACAATAGTAGTCACTCCATTGCGTTGGGTCGTTTCTTTCCAGCCCCACGAGACATGCGTCGCCGTCGCCGTCGCTTGCTGAGCTGAGCTGAGCAGGAGCACGATGCACGGGCGCACCCGGCACCCAAGCTTACACCGTTTACTATACGGCTTTGTTCTCCTCGCCCAGCTCAGATATTCCTCGAGCTTTTGCAGCGCCCAGGAGCATCGTCCGGCGCCTACGGGCGCTCGACACCTGCTCCTCTTTTTGACCGCTTTGGCAATTTGGCAGCGCAGGTTGCATCTTGCATGCATGCATGCCTGCATGCCCCTGGCCCTGAACTGACGCCCTCTTGTACGCAGCACAGCAGCTGCTTCCTGCTTCCAAGGACTAGGACTGGGAAAGAAAGAAAAAAGAGAGCCCCAGAGACGGTGACCGTGTGCTCGCCGATCCATCGGTGCATGAGACCCCTCCGAAAGCAGCATCTCTCTGCTGCAGCCTGCAGGATATGCAACAGATCGATCGTGACCACCATGCACGCCCCCAGCTTTTTATCTTGTCGATCTATGCGTCGCCCAGCCCTTGCGTGCGTGTCTACCTTCTGTTCTGTTTTTTTTAGTTGATGAAAAACATTGAGAAGTGAAGCCACCGGCTGAAATCTCCCACGTTAGACCTATTATTGTTAGAGTTAATCTTGTTGTTTTAGGTGTTAAGTGCGTGTGTGAGTGAGTAATAGAGCAGAAAACGCAGCACGGTGGTTGCCGGCTGCATCAAAGAACTCTTGTGTTCTTGTGTTCTTCCTCAAGTGTGTGTTCTAGAGAGAGCCATGAGTGAATCCTCTCCGGGTAGGAGAGCCTAGGCCAACAGTGGTATCAGAGCGAGGTTGTGAGTTGTATGCCCAAGTGCTCATACCGCGGCATCATGTCCATCGTGGAGCGCACGACGCCGATCAAGGAGGGATCCGTCTCCCTCCAATACCCGATGTTGACGAGCGCCAACTACTCCGCTTGGGCGATCAAGTGGAGGAGGCAACCGTCGTCGAGAAACTCCTGCGTTCCGTCCCCGACAAGTTCCTACCCATTGTGAGCACCATTGAGCAATGGGGGGATGTGTCGGCGATGTCGGTGGCGGAAGTTGTCGGGCGTCTGCGGGCGTTCGAGGAGTCTACAAAGGGGCGACGGCGTGACAAGGAAGAGGAGAAGCTGCTGGTGGCACATGCCGAGCAGCGGCTCACGCGTGCCGAGTGGGAGGCCATAGTTGCGGAAGAGAAGCGCAACGGCGAGGCCTCCGGCAGCGGTGTCAACAAGAACGGTGACAAGAAGAAGTACCGCGGCAGGTTCGACAAGTCCAAGATTGATTGCCGCAACTGTGGTGAGTATGGTCATTTTGCTGACGAGTGTGACAAGCCGAAGAACGTGAAGAATGCAGTGGCGCAGCTTGGCATTGCAGATGTGGATGAGCCCACGCTGCTGTGAAGTTGTGTGGAGGTGAAGAATAAAATCAACAAGATTAGGGGGTGATTGTTAGAGTTAATCTTGTTGTTTTAGGTGTTAAGTGCGTGTGTGAGTGAGTAATAGAGCAGAAAACGCAGCACGGTGGTTGCCGGCTGCATCAAAGAACTCTTGTGTTCTTGTGTTCTTCCTCAAGTGTGTGTTCTAGAGAGAGCCATGAGTGAATCCTCTCCGGGTAGGAGAGCCTAGGCCAACAATTATGATATAGGCTATGTGCATTGTTGCCAATATTAGTTAAGGGCGCAACGTTATGAGATCACGCTTTCAGGGTGTCGCGTCACTAATGGTAATTACGCTATATGCATGCCTTTGGCTAGGGGGCTAAAACGTAAAAATTGTCGGATCCCAAGCCACGTCTTGCGCTATCAATCGTGATTAGTCATGTCAATATATAGCACTGCCAGATAGCAGTCGACTCCTAAAAACTACTCAAATCCAATATGAATAAGTGTAATTCATAACGTCAAAGCCGCACTCGGACGAGATCCTCTGTTGCAAAATTCACAGATTGGGTTACCAGTCCACCCTTTTTTTCTCAAGTTAGATTTTGTTAGCAGAGCATTTCTCTTTAACAACCACAAAATTTTTTTGATCTTCATGGGAATTTTGGTTCTCCAAAAAACCCCATCTAAACGCATCAATGGCAAAATCAAGTTCATGTTTCTACTATCAATCCCTAGTTATTTATAATTAGAATTGTATCTATATTCTTAAATAAGATCAACATATATTAGTTTAGTAATTCTCAGTGTCAGTTTACAGGGACCGCTGCAGAATGGTGTCCCATTGCAATGGTAGCTCGGTGAGTATCAGTGCCATAGTACGTGCCATTGAGTATAGCTGGGCAGTGTCTATTAGCTAGGGATGCCTCGGCGCATACGTCAGTCTGCGAAGCCAACAAGGAACGCGCCAAAACACCAAACTTTTGTCCCTTTGCTTGGCCGCGTTTTCACCGGGCTCGGCTCGATCGTTGCCTGTCCGTCTCGGTGGCCTATCTGGCTTGTTTGTTTATGCCTCTTCTCGCTGCAACTTGTGCAATGCGCTGAAGATAGCTACTGGCTTCATGCAAGTTGAAGGTTGGGACAAACTTCTGTGTGCCACTGTTTCTAATTCCTTTTGTACCAATCGCGAGACATCGTATTAATGAGTTGTTTCCTTTTTATTCCATCAGGCTTCAGGCCAGCCAGCTTTTGATCCACACGGTACAGAAAACGACTGCAGACTCGAGTGCCTCCGCACCCTTTGACTACCAGAAAAAGGACAACCGAGCAGACGACGACACTCTCGATGGCTACCACAAAACCATCGAGAACACCCTTCCACATGCATCTATCTCGACGTCTCTAAATGAATCCGTCGAGACTCTACACCGCCAGCCACCCAGCTAACCACCAGAAAGTTACGAAGTCGGTTACTCTCGATGGTCAGCCGTCAAACGGTCGAGAGTATACGACATCAGAGTTGCACTACTATCATCTAGACCACTACGATAAATGGTTTATATATTTTTTAATTTTTTCTACTAGGGCAGTGGGGCGTAAGAGTTTCTAGCATCTTAGGGCGAAAATCGCATGGTGGCTCAGTTGAACCCGTTTCATAGTAAAACAAAATTTCACCGGAGCTAGCCACATAGGGGATCAACCCGCAAATGCAAGGGTGCATCATAAGACTGAGATGATTCTACATTATACATAGCGATTGGGAGACTAATACAGTGGCATAAAAAAAATCCTTTAATTAGACGCTAGATAGGTAAGGCGGCGCGTGGCGGCTAGCTAGCTGCCCGTGGCCGGGGGTGTGGATTAATTATATTGTTCATTCAACTCGATCCTGCATCCTCCCTAGCGAACGAGCCGGTGATTGCCCGCGCTCTCACCGGGGTGGCGTGCTCTTACGTGCTGCGCGCATGTGACTCTGATCGAGGCTCTGAGCCAATTTCTCCACTTGATCATCACCTCCATCTCCATGGCTGGCTCTCGCGCGCTCGATCCATCACATCCTGATCGACCTGATCTGCGAACGGCCAGTGCCCAGTGGTGGCGCATGGCTGCTGCCGTGCCAGCATCAGCATGCAGCTGTCGCGGCGACTGCGAGGGATATATAGTATGATCGAGCTAGCTAGCTAGTGATCGATCATATAAGCGATTACATTAACATGCTAGGATATAGCTGCAATGCAAGCACATATCTGGCATGCAGATCGCAGCAGCAGCAGCAGCAGCAATAATTGGGCCGATGATGAGCATGATCGATCGGGCATTCGGGCGAGCTGGATCAGTTGCTAGCTAGGGGTAGATGTATGCTTGGCAGGTAGCGGCGCCGCGTAGCTGCAGATGGTGCCAAGGCCTGCAGATTGCTGCTAATCTCTCGTCTCGTCTCACCCGCAGGACGGCAGGGAAGAGGCGGCCGTAGGAAAAGGCACTCGCACACTCGCTCGCTACACGGATCGAGCTGGTAGCCGCCAAGGGAAACGGCCGGAGAAGCGGCCGTCGCTACGGCCAACGCCAAGGCCAAGCCCCCTCTCGCTCTCATCAGCTCTCGCAGCTAGCAGCAACACCAGCTTTGGAACTCTCTCTCTCTCTCTCTCTCTCTCCAGGCGTCAGGCGTGTGGGATTGGTTGGCTAGGGTTCGGAGGAGTGCGGTGCGATTCGATAGCTCCATGGAGATCGTCGTCTTCTTCCTTTGGAACCGGACGGACGCGATGCGCCCGCACGGAGACATGCACACATGCAGCGCGCCCCCGCGTGCCGCCAAGGCCGCACACGCACGCAGGGACGCACCGCGCGCGCGCACGTGCTGCCAAGATGGCTGATGCATGGGTGATATGAGCGCCACATCTCTCTCTGTCTCGCTCCCCATCCTTGTTCGTTAAATCCTCATCGGGTGGTAAGGAACTAAGGATTTACAATGTTATAAAACACAATTAAAGCACTTTTAATCTATATATTTTTTTTGAAGGGATTGTCTTGGCAGCAGTCGCCTGGATCTTGGGGGGGAGCGCAGGCGATTTTCTGGCCGTTGGATCTTGATCCAACGGCCAGCTCGTGCGAGCCGCCCCTCCTTTTTTCAGCGCGTCCACCACCCCCGCTACCCGATCCCCTTCTTCCTCACGCGCTGCTCCGCGCTCCTCACGCCCCAGCCCCGCCGCCTCCTTCCTCCGCCCGGCCGTGGCCCTCGCCACCGGCCGCTCCGCCGCCCAACCTCCCCTGCCCTCACCACCCACCCTAACCTCGCCGGCGCCCTTGATCCCCATCCACCGCCCCGACCGCCATCTCCCCTCTCGGCTCGGCTCGTGGCCCGCCCTCCGCCCGCCACGACGATCCCGACCAACCGCCGATCCGCCGCCGCCCGACCTCCTCTACACCCGAGAAACCCATATTCTCTAACCCAACCCCAACCCTAAACCCTAACCCGAACCGGCGGCGGCGAGCTCGAGGACAGCGACGGCGAGGCGACGGGAGCTCGGCAATGGCGAGGCGCGCCCTCCTTCCTCCTCCTCTTCTTCCTCCTCTGCTTGAAGAACAGGCGATCGCTGGTAGGGTGATTTACCGCCAGCGATCGCCAGAACAAAACCGTTTTTTGAATTATTAGAGTTTTTTTACTCAATTTACTCATAGAAAGACGTACTTTATGAAATATGAATCATGAAACACCCAAAATAAAATTTCAACTCCAGTTCTCATGAATTTTATAAGAGATTGTGATTTTAAAGTTTTTTTTTTTAAAAAAAATGTACGCCCTGAGAAAAAGAAAAAGATGGAACTAGAGCTAATTTTGACCGTCGGATAAGGATCCGATGCTTAGAGCATCCCCTTCTCACCCCCTATTCTTCTGTGCCCCCATTTCAAACTCATCCCTTGACTGAATGACCATTTATCACGACCTTGTGTTTGAATTTTTCGTATGAACAGTAATTTACAGGCTTGGCTGATTGGGGGGCAGATGGGGATGCTCTTAGGGTGGATATCGGACTGTCATTGTTTTTCCATTAGGGTGGAAGCGATAGATTTCAGGAGTATTAATGAAGAAGAGAAAAGAAAAATTGCCCAGGGGTGTCCTTCAAGTTGACCCACTTTTTCATTTAGGTCCGATGGATATTTGGGTTCATAAAATTGTGTTATCGTTTCAATTAGATCCAAGGTGGTATAAAAAAAAGTGATTTTGATGGCATGATTGTATAGTCAACATAATATATAGCCACATGCCATTCTAAATCAATAAAAAATTGAGTTTAACTTGACAGTATAAAAAATCCTCTAAATTTATTGAAATATCTAAAACATAAATCATTAACAACCATAAAAATCTAAAATTCATAAATAAATTTAGAATTGTAATAAAAAATTAGCAGATTTTAAGATAAGATTTGTTGAAAAATTTAGAAGTACAACAAAATATAGATTTTAAAAACTTATAAAATCCTTTAAAATATCTAAAAGCGCGTAAAACAACTAAGCATGTAAAATTCATTTAAAATCCAAAACACTTCAAAATATAAAAACATTAAAACTCTAACAATTATTATATACACATATTACATTTTTTTATGGATTTTGGGCTTTTAAATTTTCCATTGAATTTTAGAATCTCTTTTATAAATTTTCAATTTGAATTTGTTTTTTTTATTGATTTATGATGAGACATGGTCATTTATGGCCACATATTATGTTGACTAAGTAGCCATGTCATCAAAATCTCTCTTTTCATACCACTTTAGACCAAACTGAAACGTTAATAGATTTTTAAAGTTTTGGGCTTAATTGAAAACGTGGAACAACTCTAAGGACGTGTGGTGCAGTAGGGATGGCAATCGGGTGGGTATCTCCGGGTACGCCCTTGACATACCCGAACCCGAAACCCGAAAATACTACCCATACCCGAACCCGAAAATGCTCATGGGTATAAACCCGCACCATACCGAACCGGTGGGTACCGATACCGTCGGTACCCATACCAAAACACAAAGACAAAAACCCTACTTGGAGGAAGAGAGGAGGGGAGAGGGGGGGAGAGAGGTGGCGGCGCAACCCGATGTGGCTCGGGGTTGGTGACTGCGGCTTGATGGAGCTCGGCGGCCTGGCGGAGGCGACCGATGCAGCCGGTGGCGGCGGCCCCATGCGACTTCAGCGGAGGTGGCGGCGACTCGGCCGGATCTGTACTGCCCGGCTGATCGGTCCGATGGCGGTGGCTCGACCGGATCTGTGTGATGGCGGCGATGTGGTCCGGTGGCGGCGACGAACCAATGGAGAGACCGGGGCTCGGCGGAGGCGGAGGCAGCGGCGGCCGATCTTGATCCGGTGGCGGGCGACGACTGAGCGAAGCGGCTTCGGCGGCGGCTCAGCGGAGGCGAAGGTGGAGGCGGCATGGTCTTTGAAATTCTGGCGCGATCCCGATTAGGATCGACCGGGATTTGGGGTTAGGGATTTGGGGGGTGTGGCCGTGTGGGACTGAGGACTGGGTCACTAGGTGTAGCCGGTTGGGGGATTTTGGATAGTGGCCCACCTGTCAGTGAAATTCGGGTAACCCATGGGTTACCCATGGGTATAAAATGAAACCCATACCCGAACCTGAAACCCGCGGGTATCCGAACCTGAAAAACCCATGGGCATAGGTTGAGACCCATACCCATGCCCATCGGGTCGGGTACCCGCGGGTGCCCGAACCCATGGGTATTTTTGCCATCCCTATGGTGCAGTTTGTTTACTAAAAAAATTATTGAAGGTGAAGATCAACCCAATACAAGAAGAAGAAAAGGACATGTTTTTGGAAAGACGAGAGGACATACTATGTATTTGTGCTAACAAATAAATGCATATTTTTTATGTATACACAAGACCATTCAAACTATATGTGTTTTAGCGTAGGGAGCTAAAATGAAGCATTAGCCGGGCATTCATCAGCACTCACACAAAAATATTCTCTCTAATATTTCAAGGTAATTAAATATGAGGGCATGCAGCGTAGGACATTTCTACTCACTCCTTTCTTAAATTCATCGCCACCTTAATTCTTGTACAAAGTCTTAATGCGCCTTGTTTCCAACAGAGAGAGTAATATGATTCCGACCTCCACCGCACACCCACAGAGTCTTGTAAATAACTAGTTGAGATGGCGCGCCTGTGGCGCGCCGAGAGAGAAAGCTGACTCTGATCGTTTTTTTTCATAGCGCAACAGTGTAGATATCGCTACAATCCATTTGACGATGAAGTAAAAGCAGGATAAATATCGAGGCATTAGGCATGCAACATACTACATGTGCATGCACATAGATAAACATAATTATATGTAAACCAACGAATACACGGACACTATATAGAAGTAAGGTTGGCATTTACAAAATGAGGAGCATCACTCCCTAATCCACGCACCCTCACATGTGCGGGGCGATAAGTGGAACATTGTGAAGATAGTTTTACCAAAAAAGATAGTTTTACCAAAAGAGAGGTTGTAGGTATTTCACAGAGTTAACCAGCATCTAAATAGCGCCTTCGCACATAGCGCTGACCAACCATAACAACAGACGGTAACAGAATGGAAAGAAGAGGCTTCAGAAGACCTTCCGCTTCGCGGGCATTGCCAACACTCTGCCAGGGAGTTGTCATTCCTACGTGGACGAAAGAAAACAGATGTCCATCATCTCTAGCAAAGATTGCAGTTTAGCATATAAGTAAACATGAGTGAAACTTACACCGAATCATGTCCGCTCTTCTTGGAAGGCTCAGATCGACAGGATGCAGCAACTGCAATTTGATTATGCATAAACCCACAAAAGTGCCAAGGCAATAACAAAACATAAATCGAAAAGCAACTTGTGAGCTATCTTTGTTGGTATACCTACAGAAATAGAAACAATACCTAACATACAGTCTACACTACATATCTCGCAAGTGATCAAAAGGAACCTTGTGTTGACTTGACAATAAATCTCAGCTGCCTCTTCATTCTACAAAGGATAAACCTCTACTTGGTCTAACATGTTTCGTGCAATTACAATGCCATGCTAAACTTTAGTCTAAGACAATATATAACTGGTCAGAGAGATTTAGACTGAAATGAAATGAGATATTTCAATTCTAACTCAGATTTAAGTGTATAGGATATACCTGGCCACTATGTGTGAATAGATGATTTTAAGTGTATTTGGGATCGATAAAGTCAGTGACTTCAGTGCATCTTTACTACTCTTCTTTTATTCTTTGCTGACTTGCACTTCTTGTATCCTTCTCCCCTTCCTTCTTCTTGCGCCTAGCACTGTGCAGAGGATAACAGTGCAACGCTACACCCTCTCAGCTCCTCTGCTGTTAACCCATTCCTAGTTGGATTCATACCATCTAGAACCCAGCAAAAAAGTAGAATATTTTAAAGCCATAGGGAAATTCTGTAAACAGGTTAACTATTTAATATGTAGTATTGAAAAACAAATATTATGTTCTCTATAGTTTCAGGAAAAAACGTTTCCAAATATTGACATAGAAAGCGCAAGGTAAATATGACACTAATTAGACATGGCCTATCGGACAAAATCCAATCTCTCCTTATGATACAAATCGAAGGGAAACAATTGATCTGAAAAACTATAAATAAATGTGGAACCATGCCAATAAAGACACCCAATATTGTATAATGTACATGTCATAAAAAGGTATATTCTGTCCGCTGAGCATAAATAATCGTGTCATTACATAAAAAAGAAGGTAAATGACAGCCATATAGGATTCTGATGAGGTCCAGTGACCAATAATTTGCGAATTCAGTGATCAACAATTTACTTTGTTTTTAATTGTTGGTCACTGACCTCTGTTTTAATTGTTGGTCGCTGACCTCTTTTTTTGAGATGACCTCTGTTTTCATTAGTGTTCATCAGTGACCAAAAAGTACCATCCAACTAATTACTACCCAATAAGCTACTCATAAATCCATGTGAATTCGCAAATTGTATGTCTGGTACACATACAATGTAAATGCAAAAAGATGAATGAGGTGTATAAACATACTATAATGATGATGTTGAGAGAGGAGCATAGATTTTTTGCTACCAATTTACCCGCCGATGACCATAATCCGTCTGCAAAGAAGAATCAAAATCCAGGAAGCACCAGAAGCGATGGCCGTGAAGAGCATGGCCAGTAAGGAAGCCCCCCCAACCCGGCCACACATGAGGCCGGCACACAAAAGGGGTCACACCTTGCAGGAGAAAATCACCGATGACGGGAGAACGAAACGTAAACGGGCAGCACAGCAACGCATGGAGCAATAAAAAAAATGGAGGCAACACACCGGGGCACGGAGCAGGCAGGAGACTATGACCTCCAATTAGTGACAACTCATTAATAATCTGTAGGGGGGATTGGCAACCAATGAAGGGGAACATACCTAATCAGTGTATGCGAAGGGGCGGGCAGGATGCAACCTCCGATGAAGGGAAGCGGGGGCGGTCCAACGCCCGTCGGACCGCTGCTCCGTCCGGCCAGCGCTGGCCGTTGGATTCGATCCGGCAATGGTGCGTAAATCTTAATGACATTTGTTTTTATTTCACCATGTAAAAAATTCAAAAATCAAAAAATCATAAATATTCTCTAATCAATGTAAGATACCACATATATTTTTATATTGATATAAACATTTATAAAATTAGGTTATTCTTTAAAAACGTTTATAAAAATGAATATTGGTCGCGTTAATGTCTGAATAAAATATATGTTGTACGACATTGATTAGAGAGTATTTGTGATTTTTTGAATTTTTAAATTTTTTACATGACGAAACAAAAAACAAATGTTTGCTCAAGATCTAACGCCGCCGTTGGATCGAAATCAACGGCCAACATGCAAGGCGCTTGGACGGAGCAGCTGTCCGACGGCGTTGACCGCTTCCTTCGCTTCCCGAAGAAGCTCAGACGTCGGCGGTGGGCTCGCTTTGGCCTGGATAGGGTCGACTCAAGAGGCGGATCTTGGCACTCGACACGGGAAGGCCGAGGCGAGAGCAGGAGGATATAGTCGGGTTTTAGGCCCGGAGTTCCATTAGGGCGTCCAAAACTGTGAAAGAGCAAGGATAGAAAATGTGGCCAATCTGTCCAAACACGAAGTATTCATTAATGCATCATACCATATTTAACTAATTAGATCTGAAAAGGTAGTTCAGTCCTTCGTATGAAGGACTGAGTATGCTGTAAAATCTAGAAATTTGTAATTTTATTTTGTGCATATTTTACTTTTAAAAAATTATCATACCAAGCAAGGGCGGCCACCGAAACGCACCTCGCTGCCGGCGAGGGCGAGGCCGACTAGCGCCGCGCCACCGACAGACGGAAAGCGAGCATGGACGTGGCGAAACCGAGAGGGTGTGCCGCCGCCGGCGATGCCGTGCACCATGTCCATATAATAGATACCTGGAATGGAGCAGGAAAAAACGAATAAACAACATGAGTTCATCAAATCCCTAAATCCGTACCATAAACCTTTTAATAGGAGTCGATTTGGATAAAGAACCGCTATATCCAAGCCAGTAAACATCGAATTAGCCTTGTGGGAAGAAGAAGCCCTTAAGACCCAAATCAGTGAGAATCCCCAATTCTCTCCCCAATCTCCGAACCCTAAATGTGTAAATCCGAGCAAAATAAGGAGTAATTTTGGGCAAACCTTTCGATTAGGGCAAACCCTAAGTGCTGGCTACCTAGATCGAGGAGGGAACGGCATCGAAGACGCGAGAAGAGGCGGCGTCGGTGGCATGGATCCTGTCGCCGCCATGAGGGAGCCACAGCCGATGCCACACGGCGCCTTCCCTTCAGATCCAGGCACCGGCCGACGGCACTTGCCTCAGCCACCGTAGTCGCCGCACGCGCCCATGCCGCCTCCGCCGCCGTGGGCACCGCCACGCCGCCACCAGCATTGATTCGCGGGAGAGATGCGGCAGCGGGTGGGGATGCGTGAGAGAGGGGTGATTAGGAGGCGGAGAGGCCGAGAGGGAGCGGAAGGGTGACGATGGCGCGAGGGAATGAGAGGGGGGGTAGCGGGGAGGGCGAGGGAAGAGGTGGTTGTGCGAGGGAAGAGGCGGAACAGGGAGCGGTGGGTGCGAGCGAGCGAGCGGTGGGAGACTTGGGAGCGACCGACCGGGCAGCCACGCGTCGGCTTGCCCCGAGCGAGCAGCTCCGCTGCGGGCAGACACGTGTCGGCTTGCCTCGAGCCCCCGAGCGAACAGCTCTCGAGCGAGCGAGTGGGCAGGCACCACGTGGCGAGGAACGACGGGCTCGAAGGCCATGAAAGGAAGGCCACTGCAAATGAGGCCACCCACGCATCGCGCGTACGACGCTCGCCGTCGGCTTTGTACTATTATTGATGCTTATGGTCCTTGGTCTCACGAGACGAATTACCAATCCTACTCCTAAATCACTATTGAATTAATACATGTAAAGACTAATGTCTAGATCTTAGTGGACTCGGTGGAGCATCCACGGCCCATCACCCTCAACCATATGAGAGACCATCTGATTTCACTACACCACGTGGATCGCCCAAATTATCGACGGTCAAAGCCGTCGAGACAGATACCAAAACCGTCGAGAAAGATTAATCTCGACGGCCAACCGTCGAGATTTGGCCGTCGAGAAAGCACGGTCGAGAGAGAGAGTCTTTCTCGACGGCTCGGCCGTCGAGATTAATCTTTATCGACGGCCTCAGCATAGCCGTCGAGATACATGCACCGGGCAGGCACGACGTGATGGTTGAGTCTTTCTCGACGGCTACTCTTTCGCAGGCCGTCGGCGGCCCAGCCCACTAGTTTTTCACGACGGCTTACGGCCGTCGAGATAGCTTCTCCGCCCGGAGCTGACGTCTCGGCAATGACGGCGCTGGCAGGTGGGCCATGGCAGTTTTTCACGACGGCTTATGGTCGTCGAGATAGCTTCTCCGCCCTGAGCTGAAGTCTCGGCAATGACGGCGCTGGCAGGTGGGCCATGGTAGTTTTCTCGACGGCCAGGTTCTAGCCGTCGAGAATAATTGAAAAACAGCAAAAAAAAATTAAAATTTAAAAAAATCATAATAATTTTGCAGCCGCTACTGCACCCAACAGCAGCAGCAGTTGCACCCTGCACACCCAAAATAGCCCCCGCATTCAAATTTCTCATAATTTCACAAATACACATATACCTCCGACAATTTCAATATATCACAAACATCGCAGTATATAAATCACAAACATCAAATCCACATTCACAATATACGGTCACGACAAACATCGCAATGACAATATCAACATCATAAACACAATAAAACAAACATCATGGCTGTCGTGGTGGCGTCCCGAAGAGCTGCTCCGCGAGGTTGGTGGCCATGTTCCCTGAGGCGTCGTCGCTCTGCTGCGCGTCGTCCTGAGGAGGTGGCACGAAGGACGGAGGCGTAAACATCGTAGAACCGGAACCCTTCGAGATTTTTCAATTAGTAAGTTGACATATATGTACTATAAGATAGTGTATTGCTTTGGCATAGGAGACTTATCGCTGGATCACGGAACCAGGGACGCTCGACGTTCGGGGTAGTTGGGCGTACGTGGGGACATAGGCCGGCTGGGTCCCGTAGATGCCCGGTGGTGCCGTCTGTACAGGGTAGCCGCCCTGCCCAATATAGGTGTCTGGAGGGGTTGGGTGGCTACCGTATATGGCCGGGTCACCTTTGTAGGGACCCACAGTCCCCACCTGGCTCAAGGAGCTGCCCGCAAGCCCCGCGTGACCACTTGGACCGGCCTGCACATATATTTGATTTCGTTAGTACAAATGATAAGATATGCATCTATAAAAAGGAATTGAAGTGCGAATGCGTTACCTGAGCGACGAACACCTCAAGCTGTCAAAGCCTTCTGTCGTAGTCCTCCTGCGCGGCTCTCAGGCTCTTCTGCATGGCCCTTAGCATTTCTCTATCATGAGCCCGCTCCTCCTCGTGCCTCTTCTGCTGCTGCTCCTCTCCTCAGAGGCGCCTCGAATCGGGCGCGAGTCTCACCGCTGCTCAGCTAGCCCGAACCTCGGGCATATACTCTGAAGACCTGCAACATGCATAATATAGCAGTCAGTTTTGCAATCATAATATACAAGTGTACGAAAGAGATCTTATCGTAGGTGGTCGCCACTGATCGCCAGGCGCCCGTGAGCCTTGCCCCCCATGTGCTTATGAATCACATAAGGATTGAGGAGAGCCTCCTCTGGATTGCTCTCCTTCCCATGCTGCTCTCTATAAGCGTCCTTATAACGCTCCTACATGTCGTTGTGATAGTCAAAATCAAACAAATAAATGAATATAAGATAGTTGTATTGACCAATCTTGTCAACACTTACCAAATGGAGATAAGCATGGGGATCCAAGGTCGGTTGTCCACCAGGCGGCGCCTTTTTCGTGTGGGCCTGCTTCCACACGTCCATCGGGCTGGGCCTAACCCCGTCTTCGCCAACTAAATTGTAATATGACAGACATGTGTTAGTACGAAAAATCTAAAGTGATGACAAGTAAAAAATTTTTATTACCAGTTTCTTCTTCAACTGTGCGATTGACCACCTCCCGATGTTAGATTTGTAGTCCTTAACGCCCCTGTTCTTCTTTACCTTCTCGGACTTCCCCTTCCACTCAGGGTTGTCTCACTTCCTACCTATAGCCTCCCAGGCGTCCTCCTGACACCACTCAAGACGGACCTGATTGTATTGACTGGCAGTCAAGTACAACTGACGAGCAGCCTGGGCCATGAGGTTTTGCTGCTCCTGTCTCCTACAAAAACAGGGAAAGGTAGAAATTAGAAATGAACACATTAAACTTAAATGTATTGTGAGGTTAGGCTACTTACCTGTGATACTCCTGAACGGCCGAGATACGGGCATTGGACATCATGTCCTGTACCCTCTGCTTCGCCATCCTCTCGATGACAGGAGCGAAGTCGGTCTGCTGAAGTCCTTCCTGCAGAGCGAACCTGAGCTGAAGTAGGATATAACAACAGATATGGTTAGAAGTTAAAATAAATAAATGTTTGAGTTATTGTTTATCTTACTTACCCAAAACTCGCGGATGACCTGATCCGCGGCAGTGCTATCCCCATGCGGGGCTAGCTTGTAGTCGTCCCAGCTGTACGCTGGTCTTGCTGTCCCATCCTGGGTTATTAGCCCAGGATAGTATTGCTGCGTCAGGGTGCCAAGCGCTGTCCCAGGCTGATGCCTCTCGTTGACATCCACGGTGGACATGTTGTTGCACATTAAACAAAAGATGTGACAGGTTTATATAATTAAAATCAAAAATGTCACAAAAGTAATTTGCTACAAAAATATGTACCTGTCATCGTCAATCTGGATCGCCGGTCGTCCAGACTACTGAGGCGGTGCGGCCCTCACCCTGTTTGGGCCCCTTTTCTTCCTACTATCCTGAGAGGACGACCCTCCCTGGTTATCTCCTGCCCCGGACGCACTAACTCCACTCTCCTGAGTCAGAGCTAGCTCCTGTCCGGGCTCAAAGGCCTCCTCCTCCTCCTCCTGTGCATGCCGCGAGGGGTTGACGAACCTGCGAGGCGCCATATCCTGCATTTGAAAATTAAAGAATAGTTAGTTAAATAAATAAAGCAAATCTAGATAAATAATTGAAAGTAAGATATTTTTGTACGCACATGTATCCTCGGATATTTATAATATCTAGCAGTAATTATCGTCGACATCCATAATATCTTCGTTTAACGATCCCACGACATCCGGGTCTTCTTGAACCTCATACTCTTCATGTTCTTATTCGACATCCGGGTCTTCAATTGCTTTTAGTTCATCAAGTCCCGACCCAATATCGACTATCATTGTGGTGTTCCGTCGGTGATCCTGTGTTGGACCCTCGTAATCATCGGTTGTTGGGTCTACGAATCTGCCTGGCCGACGAACCTTAAACACAACCCACCACGACTTCAAATCTTCCTTAGCACTGCCTTTTATAGATTTTTGGCATGGATAGGGAAGATAATACATCTGCTCTGCCTGGTTTGCGAGAATGAATGGATCGTATCCTTTGAGTCTGGAAGTGTGCTTTACCTCAACTAAGCCAATGTCATGTTTATGTCGGACGCCATCATATGGATCAAACCACAGCCAACGAAATAGAACTACTGATAGCTCTTTACTTCCTTCGAATACCAGTTCGATTATCTCTTCGATTATACCGTAATAGACAACCCCATCCTCCTCCTGGCATAAGACACAGCTATTTATCGATCGCAAATCAGGTTTTGACTGCTCATGTGTGGAGGAACGAAATCGAAAACCATTTATATCGTAACGGTTATGAACTTTCACAGATCTCATGCATCCACGTAACATTTGACGAAGATCATTATGTAAACTAGCATCAATAGCAGCTTGTTTCCAAAACCATGATAAGAAATTCGGCGGCCCATGTCCAGCACCCATTCGCAAGAGTTGGGTTCTTTCACCAGCTGTTGGCTGTTGACTTCCTTTTCATTCGGCTCGGACAAATTCGTCTCGTACAGCTGCCAACTCTTCGATGTTGTCGAATATATATAACAATGCGACAACTCGTTCATCTCCAGATAAGTCTCGGGTCAGATACTTACCTACCGCTCGGCTTTGCACTTGATAAATTCTTAACTCAGACTGAACTCTTCGCTCGACTGGGCGGTACCTCGGTATCTGAATATTCACATTTTTCTCTATTGCCAAGTATTTGTTAGTGAAATTAGTGATCTCCTGGACATGGTATGCCTCGGCTATTGTGCCATCAACTCGTGTTTTGTTTTTCACACTTGCTCTTACATTTTTTAGTCGCCGTTCTATAGGACACATCCACCTATATTATACTGGTCCCCCAAGTCGAGCTTCGTAAGGTAGATGCACGAGCAGATGTTGCATTAGATTGAAAAACCCGAAAACATAAATCTTTTCTAACTTGCATATGAGCACGGCGATATCATCCTCAAGCTTCATCATATCATCCTTATTGATCTCCTTAGCACATAACTTTCTGTAAAAGAAACTCAGTTCACTGAGCGCTCTCCAGATATCTTCAGGTATGTAACCTCGTAACACGACGGGTACGAGATCTCGCATAAATATGTGAAAGTCATGGCTTTTCATTCCATTTATCTTTCCTTGAGTGATGTTCACGCCACGCCCAAAGTTTGACGCATACGCATCGGGAAACTTTAGACTATTCTGAAACCAAAGTAATACCTCCTTCTTTTGCGAGATTGTTAAGCAATACACAGCTTTTGGCTTCTTCTTTTTCCCCTCAGCCATATTCATTGACGGTCGATCACATATCTCCTGACAATCTCGTTGTGCCTTCGCATTATCTTTACTTTTTTCAGCTATATCAAAGTTTGTACCATAGATGACCTCTGCTACATTTTTCACTTGATGTATCACATCAATGTTGTGCGGTAAAATAAGATCATTTGCATATGGAAGAGAGTATATGCAACACTTGTGTGTCCAATTATGTGAGATATTGTAATCTTCGTAAGCTTCATTCTGACTATGAACCAATTTGGCATGTCATTCCTTTATGAACGCAATACCCACACTACCATGTTTTCTCCTTTTTACTTTGTGTTCTTACGGAATGTATTTTTCTGCTTCCGAAATAGATGTCCCAGTTTCAAAAATGTTCGATGACAGTCGAACCAACTCGGTTTGCCACCAAATCGTAACTGGAATGTCTCTGTATCATTCAAACACAGGACAACTAAGCCGTCCATATGTGCTCCATCCGGAGAACATACCGTAAGCGGGGAAATCATGTATTGAGTACATGTAGGCAGCCCTCATACAGAAAGATCTGTTTATTTTTCTATCTTATGTCGGGGCACCCTCTTCCCATAACTCCTTCAGCTCGTCAATCAATGGACTCATAAACAAATCTAGATTTTTTTAGGATTCTTTGGCTAGACACGATTAAAGAAAGAAATATGAACTCTTCTTTCATCAGAATTAAAGGCGGGAGGTTCAGAGGGATGCTAAAAACTAGCCAACATGAGTATGATGCAGCCATCATATTGAAAGGCGTAAAGCCATTAGTGGCAAGTGCGAGCCGCACGTTCCTTATCCGCTGCGAACTCCGGATACACCCTATCAAAGTGTTGCCACGCTTCTCCATCAGCCGGATGAACCATCATACCGGGTCTTACACGTTTACCCTCCTTATGCCACCTCATCTGCTGCGCGGTCTCCTTCGTAATGAAACACCGTTGGAGTCGTTTCTTTAACGAGAAGTACCGCAATACTTTTCTCGCCACCTTCGTTTGTTTCTTTTCTCCATAACTGTCGACTATCTCAATATATCTGGGCTTCTCACAATGATCACACATATTTTTGGCAGCCTCATTTTTGTAATACAACATGCAATGGTTTAGATAGTAATCTATTTTCTCGTAAGACATTCCCAGACCAGCAAGCAGTTTTCTACACTCGTACCAACTTGGGGCATCTTGTGTCCTTCTGAAAGGGCATCGCTTAAACATCTTAACAACTCATCAAAACAATTGATAGAGAAGTATAACTTGCATTTCAGAGCCATCATCTATGTTACCATAGAGAGCAGGGTCACGGTGGTTTGATTGTGTAAAGCCTGTTTGGAAGACTCTAACAGGGTTAAGAATTCGGTCATAGTGGTAGTTGCCTGCTCATCATCAAAATCATAGCCAAAGTCATCCATCATATCTTGCATTCTGTCAATTTCATAAAATCCTTCATCGGGAGAAGTAGGGACGGCACGAGCATAACCACTCTCACCGTGATAAACCCAACGATGATAACCGGCCTTAAACCTATTTTTGCATAAATGCATTCCCATGTCATACCGTGTTCTCTTTCTAGGTTTCACACTCCGCATACAAGGGCAATGAGCGTCGCCGTGTCAGGGTTTGGGGTCGCCTTGAAAGCATTATCGACAAATGCATTGGCCTTCTCATACCATTCATTTGAATGTTGTCCGTTCGATCTCCATCCATCGTAGATCCACCTCCTCTCTTCATCCATCGCTCTTAACACGGGAAGCTACACGTTAGGATTTTAGAATAGGCTTAGAAAGGCTTCTAAACCTACCCACGAATAGCCGCTTAGGCGTGTCCCGCTGTGCCATCAGTAGGGACGAGACAAAATTTTGGCAGCATAACCCTATAGTTCTCCTAGTGCAACGATGGCTAAAAAGCTGAAATCCAGCTTAATAGCATTTATGTGCATTTATGTTATGCACTAAGAGAATTATAGGGTTATGCTGCCGAATTTTGTCTCGCCCCTACCGATGCTGAATGGACACGCCTAAGCTGCTATTCGTGAGCGATCAATCGACGCCACACATTGGTCATCCCATTGGGCGATTCGAGTCATTTACACAAAGTGTAATAGAAATGAACGAATCACCGTCCAAATACTTTACGCGTTGTGTTTTACCCGAACGGGTGATGTATGGCTAGGTTACTGATTGGTTCGATGTAATATAAATCAATTACAATAAAATAGGCAAAGCATATGGCAAAGCTAAAAATGCAGCTAAAATTATATGGGAAAGCATTACAATTGCATTATCTATTTTTGCTATTTTCTAAATTTTGTAATTTTTTAATTATCACTACTTGCAATACTAATTAATTCATTGTTATATTAAAATTTATAAATAAATTGCACCACAAATTAAATGGTAAAGTATAACAATTGCATTATTTATTTTTGCTATTTTTCTAAATTTTTTTATTTTTTTAAATTATTACAAATTACACCACTAATTAAATTTTCGACGGTTTAAAGCCGTCGAGACTACACAACAGTGATTTTCAAAAAAGGCGCGAAGAATTAACACATACCTCTGATGATGAGGCGGTGGGACGGCAGCTAGGTCTAGACGGGACGACGGCGAGCGCGGCGGCGAGAAGACGGCGCAGGCTTGAGGTAAGCATGCGGCGGCGTGAGCGTGGGCGTGGCGCCGCGACAGCGGACGGCGAAGCAGCAGAGAGAGGCGGCGGGCGCGGACGGCGGCGTTGCCTAGCGGGATGGGCGAGTGGGATTGAGGCGAAAATTGCCTAAGTCCCAGCGCAATGTCATTATATACGTCATTCTCGACGGCCTTTAGCCTTCGAGAAAGACAGTGACCTGTCAATCATCCAGTCAAAGCGCGCCACATGTCACATTTGATCTATCTCGACGACTGAGCCGTCGAGATAACATGACTGCACGCGCGACCATTGGGTCAGCACTGTCTCGACGGATTTAGGCCGTCAAGATAGCTTTCACGGTCACTGCCATGTCAACAGAACACCACGTGTGAAATCGTGACAGGCCGCACTCTATCTCGACGGCTCCAAGCCGTCGAGATAAACTGCATGCGAACCGTCGCGGCCCGCCCAAGGGACGCTGGGGAACTTTTCTCGATGGCTTAGGGCCGTCGAGATAAGTCATAGGATGACGTGGCCCGGTGGTGTGGTCTTTCTCGACGGCCTCTAGCCGTCGAGAGAGATCCCCTATCCGTCGGGTGCTGGCTAACATGATCTCGACGGCTCATTACCTCCAGCCGTCAAGTAAAACCTATTTCGATGGTTTGCGTTGACTACCGTCGTCAATTGTTGCCCTTTCTTGACGGCCGTAACATATGCCGTCGAGACTGATGTCTATCTCGACGGCCAGTGCAGCACCCCCCTTCGATGGTCAACATAGCTTATTTAATTTTTAAAATATTTTTAAAAAATTCTTTGGTGCTTCGTAATGGCTAATATTGTTTACGACATGAAAATTTACCATCAACAACATTCGTATGCTCAAATTATGTATGCAAACGGAGTTGCCTATGTAAGGGGTTATATCGGGGAGAGTATTAGTTAGCGTTCTATATAGTTTTATGAAATATGGGTGACAGGGATATTATAATTTTCAAATAATGCACCATTTAGTCGGAAAATCATTGTACATAGATCATTGCATTGGAATGTAACAAAATATTCCATTTTTAAATAATTTAAATACAATTTTCTAGTTTTAAATATATATACATATATTACACCTAACATTAATTGTAAATAAAAATTATTTTAAAAATTAGTATGCAGCATAATAACATCTTGTACTATTATATATTTTTCCCAAAATTTGGGACTGTTTCATATTTTGTTTTTAAGTTGCGTTCATTTTTTATTAAATTGCTAAATAAACAACTCTGCAAATTATGAAAAATATTTAAAAAACAAAAAAATTCAATGGGCCAGCCCACCAGTAGAGCATGAACCATTATCGACGGCCAACATCTGGCCGTTGAGATTGAATCATTCTAATGGGCCCATACACTATTCTCGACGACTGAATCCGAGCCGTCGAGATAGAAACTTCCCGCCTTCGCGAAAAAACAAAAAAACCCAACGCGCGGGCCTGGACGACCTTATCTCGACGGCTTTGTGTTGGCCGTCGAGACTAAACAAAAATAACGACGGCAAGCATGCGGCCGTCGAGATTACGTTCACCGTATCGACGGCTTTACTTTGGCCGTCGAGAATAATTTTAGCTGTCGAGATTTCGCGCGATTCCTGTAGTTCTAGCGACAATCGAACGCGTCAATATAATTATATTATTCGAAAACCCAGCAAAACAAACCCATATCGAAAACTAATATCTCAAAAAATTAGCCATTCCGGGCCAGAAACAAAATAACCAAAACAAAACAAAAACAAAACCGGCGAGTAAAACAAAAGGTCGTTATCACATCCCCCTACTCTTTAACCACTCACCCCCACCTTCTTCCCAGAGTATGTCGACCGCCCAGACAGATTAGGATATCGCCGCATCTGCTTTTACCCCCTGCTTAGCACGCATCGCCCTAATTAATTATTCTCACATCGCATTCTAGCCAAGATCTTGGCGATTGCGTCGATCGTGTGCCCCCCTTGTGCCCAGGGCAGTGCTCGCTGGTTGCGCAAGCAAGGAGGCACATGGGGGCCCGCCTTGCCTGCTGGATGAAGAAGCTGCAAGGAGAGAGAGGAGTGAGTGATGGGGGCAGCTTGCACACAGGCATTGGAGCATGGCTTGGCTTATGTGGAAGCATCAGTGGAGGCTGCCCCAGCAGCGCGCGGACATGGCAAATGGGACACTTGGCAAATTGAGCATGCCACTCTGCCCCCTCTCTCCCCCCCATGGCTGATTGCGATTGACGATGATCATTTTCTATCTGGGTCGATTTTAACCGATCGATTACATTAATGCCGTTGTTAATTAGCTAGTTTATTTTTTTTAAAAAAAAATTGATTTAAGTCAAACTTATGTACTCCAAAATTTCATTTTACAAAATCAGTCAAAACTAAACGTTTTTTTTAACTTGTGTGTGTGTGTGTGACACTGTGACTGTGTGTGTGGAGCCCAGAAATTGGCCACCGGTGTAAAATTTCTGGCTTGGATACTAGCAACTACAGTAGTAAAATCATGCAATTTGTGGTTTCCCACAAGAGTTTTTTTTTAAAAAAATGGAAATAGTTTTTCACTAGACAGTACGTATCAAAACATTTGCTGAAGAAAGACAAAATATCGACACCCACCGACGCCTAAAAATGACCAAGGAAAAAGGGAATTGCACAAGATATACATGTCGATATGGATAACGATTATTCACGTGCATTTTCGGTGCAAAAGGAGGTCAAGGAAAAGAAAACGTTTTGTCAAGAGATCCAAAAGGATTTCATCATGGTGCACAACTAGCTAGCACATATCCACAAAGATGTCCTAAACTGCGGGGGGTTTTTTTTTTTTTCACAAAGATCGATATATATCACCTCACAGTCTCACACCCTTCAACAACCAATTAAACTGTCCTGTCCTTGATCGATGGTGCTTGAGAAACACCAAAGCCGATCCCCTCTTCTTTTTTTCGTGCTAAGCATGCATGCAAATGGGATCCTACGTACTAGCTATTTGCGTAGAGCCAATGTGTGCTGTTTCTTGTCCTATATGTGCATGCATATATGCATGCGATCGGTTTCAACACCGAAGCATAACCAAATTGACTCTTTTTGCATGCAACAGCGTTGTTCGTTATGCAAAGCTCCTGCACTGAGCTCTCAGTGCTGGTGGTCATGTCAGCTAGGAGACACTAAGCTCCATCTCCTCCCTATCCTCCTTTGGCCTTTGCTGCTACCAACCAGCAGCAGCCGCGGCCTCACCACCCTCTCCATGGGACATAGCCATTGCCCCTCACCACCCACCACCCTCACACACTTTGTCCTAGTGTTTCCTACTGGTTAAGCATGCACCCTATGTGTGTGTGGTATGATGCAAGTGCAACGTATATATATGTACACAAGTACTTCCATCCGCAAGAGTTTGCTCCATGGCCCATGGTTGTGTTATGTATCCATCTTGTGTAGATGGTTACACATACCCCATGTATAAATGCATGCATGCATGCATGCATTGTCGGTTTTTTGAACACGTGCTAAAAATAGCAGCTCAGTTGTTGAGTTGCATGCATCGACCAGACCAGCTAATTGGAAGACTAGTGAGCGGGCTAGCCCTGTTGGAGGCACAGAAGGGTGTGCGGTGTAACCTACTCGTGTTTTTGGCACTGTTCATGCGCTGTAACTTTTATTACCTAGGTTTCCCCACAACATGTGCCATCCACATGGAAGACAAGACCCCTAATTCCAATTTGCTTGTCATATTTGGCCGGCCCTGGCCTCACAATGCCCCTAGACAACGTGTGTTGGGGGGCTTGGGATGCCCACATGGTGAGCCTCCATCAGGTTTGTATGGCAATGCCGCCTCCTCCTCTTGATAGTACTACGTACTGGCTGGCCGATGGATTAATTGCCCTGAGATATGGTTCGCCGCCATGAATGCCCTGTGCTTTAGCATGATTGAACCATGTGTAACGAAGATGGAGAAACCAGCCAATCAGGCTAGCCAGCCAGCAGCTGGGGCAGACCGGCCAAGAAAGGAGGTCCCGGGAGTTGTTACCAACTCAGTATAGCACACTAGATTGGCCCGGAATAAAAGAGATTTGTGCTTGTAAGTACTCCCTCCGTTTCAAATTGTAGTTCACTGTTAACTTTTGAATATTCTATTAGTCCATTCGTCTTATTCAAAGAATATATGTAAATATTATTTATTTTGTTGTGATTTGTTTTATCATTAAACATATTTTAAGCATGGTTTATATTTTTGCATGTTTGCACTATTTTTTTGAAAAAGATGAATGGTCAAAAGGCGTTTTCAAAAGTCAACAGTGAACTACAATTTTAAACGGAGAGTAGTTTTTTTTTTGCTTATCTTATTTACTTATAAGCTAAATTTGAGAGCTTTTTGAGATAGTATGAAAAGTTTGGTTTGTTTTTTTTTTGACTTATGTTTTAGAGCTATGAGACGTACGTGGTTTTGAGATAGAAAAATGATGAATAAAATTAAAATATTTATTTTTTATTCAAAGATAAATAAGATAAAAAAAATGTAAGCTAAAGAGAACAAACTCACAGGCTGATGCTTGACATGACGCTGACACCGTAGATATCCATTCCTCCCACAAGGAATTAGCCAGTTTACAGTACATTATGTATAAAATATATTAAAATTGTATTTAATGAATATACTTTTCGAACCAAATCTCCTATGTTTTTTTATTTACATATCGACATAGATATGTTAAAAAACATTTTTACCTAAAGTTTTAAATCTTTTACCAATATTTATCGGGAGAGACGTGACCGCAGGTATAACAGCGAGTAGCTGATCCATATATATTAACCGCAGTGGATGATTTTCATGGTATTAGAGTG
This sequence comes from Raddia guianensis, assembly GCA_036346415.1. NCBI lineage: Eukaryota > Viridiplantae > Streptophyta > Magnoliopsida > Poales > Poaceae > Raddia > Raddia guianensis. Next base: position 37,927,398 of record CM070534.1, read on the forward strand.
ACAGAGAGGATAAGGACAAGCGATATTTCATGACACGAGATGCGTTATCCATCAAAATTATACACATGATAGCTGGCTAGCCAGGTCGATCCCCATTCTAGAAGTGCTGTTCTTTTCTTCTTTTTTTTCCATTCGCAAATTATCACATCGACAACTCAACTAGAATCGAGCATGCTCGATCTCCATCCAATGATCCAATGAGCAAGTAAGCTAGATCAAATTGGCTTCGATCCTCAAAAATAAGACAAAATATGAGAGAAAAGAAAAGAGGATAGAATTGGCTTCCATGCAGCCATGATTAGAAGAACTTAATAGTCTAAGCCACTCTTCGATCACATGTGTACCGTAAAGCTAAATTTTATAAAGTTTTTTTAAGCCAGTCCTAAAGTTTTTTTTTAAAAAAAACTTTGTAGGTTGCCTTGCTAGATTTAATTTTGATTTAGTATAAGTTACTAGTTGAGGTTCACTGTCAACGTTGATATGAGACTACCGATAACAAAGATGAATGGTGACGCGCATAATGCTACTACAAACAGGATGGTGTTGCAAAGACGTGACGGTTAGAGTATCAAGATCAGGGGTAATAGAGCCCTAAAAAGCTTTGATTTGAAGCCTGGTCGGACCAAAAAAAAAAAAAAAACTCGAGCTCCCGAAGCTTTTAGATCTAAGCTAGCGCTCGATCGGTCACAGCCGTTCCAAACAAGTTAGCCTACTACTGATCGATATGTACGTAGCTACGGGACATGGATGTGCCATATATGCATGATGCTTGCAAATTAAGGCTATATATAATATATCTATCTAGCTGCATATGGCAGATCGAGCTTGTTATGGTGCATGTAGTGGTGTGTGCCGCAAGTGCGAGTGACCTTTCAGTGATTTATCTAGTCACCCTAGCTATCGGCCGGGGTGTCGGATCGAGCCTAGCCAAGCCAAAGACGTCGCTGCGATAAGTGACAAGATCCGACGACGAAACGAGCTAGAAGTGGTGCTCGATCTTGCTGCTGCATGAATTTGCATGTGTCGCCTCTCGAGTCTCGAGTAGCTTAGGCCTTGTTTGTTTGAAATGCGAAACTTCTAAAAGTTCTTTCCTAAAAGCAGGAAAAACGTAAACACGTGAAAGCCTCAAATCACAAAGACAAATTGAGCTTTGGTGGCTTTTGACTTTTTGAAGGGGTTCAAAAGCTTGCTTTGTTTTAGCTTAACCGGCTTCGAGGCTAAAAAAAAATTAGAAATTCAAACAAACAGGGCCTTAGCTAGCTTACCGTACGTACGCAGCAATCCGCCTCCCGGCCGGCTTCTGCGTGTATATATACTCATATGGCCATATTCCCTAAGAGCATCTTCACCTAAACTCTAAGTAAACGCTCCATTACACTATTTACTGCACATTCTATACATCTCTCTAAATTTTTTTTCACACTTTACAGTTTATGCTACAGCATAAAATGTTTCTTTCCTCCAGCAAACACTCTATCCTTGCACACATTATTTTACATTTTCTCCTACGGATTAGGGAAAATGCATATGTGCTAATTAGCAGAGACACTCTCGGACTATCTTTTGAGTCCGTGTGTGCAGCCTCGCACCTCTCGCACATGGTCTTTTGCAAGCTCCATCTAAAAAGATCGAAACAAAAATAATCAGATCATTTTTTTTCCTCTATCCTCTAACCGGTCGAGGCATTTCTACTGGCACCGTTGCCGCCGCCGCCACCGGTCACCATGATCGCCGGTAGGGCAGCAAAGTGGTTGCTGGCGAAGTACCTGATTGTTTTTGTTTTGAGATAGGTGTGGAGTACAAATCTCGGTACATGACTAATGATGGAGATGAGGTGAGGAATCCCTCAGCTAAGGGCGAAAGCGGTGCTCTTTTCCTAGACTCGATTGAAAATTAAACGGTGTTTTCATGAAGTTTACTTTTTTGAACATTATATATATGGTCTCTTAAAATGTAAATTTAACGCTCATTTCTGTCGTCACATGTTTATGATTACGTTTAGATTTTAACATTATGAGCATGCTTTCATAGATAAAAATCCATGTGTAGTTGGCAGGTCATTCAGAACGAGCGACTAGCTTCCTTTTTAACAAAAGGGATGACTAGCTGCTTATCGTGTTGCACTCGAAGAGGAAACAAGAATCTACATCATCACTCAGCACGGTCGATATTGTGGTTAACAAGCCATGTAGATGGCCTCCTAAAAATAGCCATGCAGATAACCGCCCGAGAGGCCATGTACATGTTGGATATTTAAAGTAGATCTCCCACCCTTTGTTGGCCCTCAGAAAGAATTGTCTTAACAGACTTGCTATTCACCTCAAAATATTGTTAATTTCAGTTGATTTTGATGTCCATCGGATGAATTCTAAGATACATGCCCCCAAAGACCCTAAAATTATCCTCTCCAATCATATCTCTTCCTTTAGTCGCCACTATATAACCCGCTTAAAGTGCCGCCATTGAAATGTGTTAGGTCCATGCTTCACCACTCTTCTTATTCTTAGAGGGTGAGTCAGATTGGCTGGAGCATAACAATGGTGGTGGTGACACCGCTTGATTAGTGGATCATTGGAAGTGGCGCCGCCTTAACGATGCCTTTCATTGGAGTAGGAGCGGCTAAGGATAGGAGGGTAGCATGAGATGATAATAGGAGTTAGGGTGACTTGCATGGGCAAGGCTGGTGCGATAACGATCGAGAGGAAAATGGGTGGAGCGTCATGGGTTTGATGGCAATGCTAGCTAGGGAGTATTGGTAAATGGTGGTAGGGGTTGGGGCACTACAGGAGGTTGACAAAAATATTGATGGCCAGAACCATCGAAAGAGCAAGAAACCCTATCAAAAGAGTTCACTCGATGGCCAGCTGTCGAGAAATAGCTATTGTGAGTGCTTGATTGAGAGAAACGCCAATTCTCGAAGACTGGGCCTTCGAGAGTACTTATCTCGATGGCTAGAAGAGAAGCGGTAGATATTCTACGTGGAGCCGCCATCTAGTGCAATAATGGCTTAGTTCCGATGGCTCATAGCCATCGAGAGAGCTCCCCGGCCGTTGGGTCGGCCAACCGGCCACTAGGCGCCGCCTGCTCCGAAGCTCGCTGTCTCGACAACCAGGTTTTTTAAAACCATCGAGAGAGCTCACGGGTGCTATCTACCTTGCCCAGCCTGCCAGGTGGGCCTAGGGCTTTCAAACCATCTCCAAAGGAGTCCCTTCAGGGAATTCCCTCCGCAAAGAAATACTGATGCTCCAACAAAATCTCGTCGTGGTTCTTGTAAGAAGAAATTTCTTCGTGCATTATCTTTAGAATGAGATTCTCTCTCTATTTTCTTCACAAATTTCTTATAAGGGGTGTTGTTAGAGATGGCAGAAAATGAAGGGAATGAATGTGGGAAGAGAATGAGAAAGGGAATAGAACGAAGGGAATATGGTTGGAGATGGTCTCACTACAGGAATCTGCACCAGTGTCAACGGCTAATGCCCCGACATAGGTCCAGAAACCGCCGACATTGACCTTTCTCGGCGGCTAGCCGCCGACAAAACTTCGCTGACACTACTTGACCGACATAGCTTAATTTTGTCGGCGGCCCCGCCGACCAAAGATCTATGTCGGCGGCCCATATAGCCGCCGACATACCCTATGGCAAACAGCCCGATCCTATCACGGCGCTCTGACTAGTGGGGTCCATATGACGAGCGAGAAGGCGACACGTGTCTACACCTATTTCGGCGGCCATACGAAAGACCGCCGACACATATCCTTCCAGGAGAATTCCCAGGCACCTCTGGAACGTATCTATGTCGGCGGCATATATTAAGGCCGCCTACATAGGTGAGGTCTGTTTCGGTGGCAAATATGAAGGCCGCCTACATAGATGCTGTCTGTATCGGCAGCCTATAAATTAGCCGCCGACATTGATATAGGGCTATGTCGGCGGTTCAACTACGGCCGCCGACATTGATTCAGGGCTATCTCGGTGGCTCAGCTACGGCCGCCGATATTGTTATATTGGCAGCAGCACATATTGCTACAAATTATAGAAAACATTAACTTCTATCTGCAAAAAAACCCAATTCCCAACATATATTCAATTCCCAGTTCCCACATTCACATCGACACATATTTAGAAGCTGGCCACCACGATTTCGAGCCCATATACAACCACATCACCGCAAAACACTAAATTAACGACAAATACAACCATTTCATCGCAAAACATCGATCCACACATATTTACAAGTCATATGTTGTCACTAGAGTATAAACAGAGTCGCAGAAAGTTCGAATATATAGAAAGTATGCAGAGAATGGAATGAAGAACCTAACTACATCTCGTGCGGGCCGCCGCCACTCAAGTTGTAGTCAGGATTAAGGATATTGGTGACAAACTGCTCAAGCGGAGACCCCGTGCCACTGTCGACATCCCCCTGCGAAGCAATCATCATCTTGCACCGTGCAGGGCGGACGCTGCAAAAGAGGATGAAATGTCATATTTGTAAAAATTAGGGGCATTGCGTTATTTGGATCAAACGACATGGTCGCAAACTTACCCCCGGTGAAGGCCTCGGTGCAGGTGGAAAGTACGCCATCGAGAATTGCAGTGGTGGTACGAAAGCAGGAGTAAAGGTAGGGACAAACTGTGTGGCTGGGGGCCCCTGCGTCTGCGTCATCACCGCAGCATCCGTGGTCGGTGGGAGGTCTTGGTCCCTTTCTTTGGAACCCATGCTGATCAATAAGACAGGTTAGCAAATGAGCTTTGCTGGAAGGAATAATTTGTGAGCAACGCATGTGTAAACACCTGTTGGTACAGCCACAGGAGGAGCAGGTTCTGTTCTTGGACGGCCTTCAGATTTTCCATGGCCGCCTGCCACTCCCTTCGCGCCTCCTCTCGTTCCCTTCGCTCCTGCTCTCGCTACGCATCTCGCTGCGCCTTCTCCTCTCGAAGCTACCGGTTTTGTTATTCCAATTCAGCGATGTGCTTGTTCTGAGCTGCGGAGCCCTGTCGTCGACGTCTCCTGACCTCTGGCTTGTACGCGTCGAGCGGCATGACGGCGTTCATACCGCCGTACCTGTCGTGAGCCCATCCGCCAAACTGGTCGTACAGGAGCACAGGGTCAACGGACATCTCCTCGGGGTTAACTTCTTCCCCGTGCTTCTTCCTCAAGGCCTCAGTGTATGTATCCTGCAAAAAATTGAGATGTGTGATATTTGTTCCAGAACGACGGTTGTCTAAAGAATTGAAATAATAAGTTTTAAGAACTTACAATCAGCTCTGACGGCGCTTTGCATCGGTGGTCGGAACTCGTCTGGCCGCACACAGGCGTGTGTGCGACCCTCAAACCGCGAATCCCGAGGGTTCAACCCCGTCTGAAACTCTGCGTGGAATTAAATAATGACCTAATTAGATATAGTTATGAAATATAATTGATTGTAGGGGTTAAAAGATAGGTGTACTTACTAGGTCTCGTGCCACGTGACCCATGCCGAGACCTCCCATGTAGGCGTTGCACAAACCTGCGCCGGCGTCCCTGTTTTTCCTATTTCTCTTAGACATGTCGATCCACTCCTGGGACGCCCACATGCTACACAGGTCCCTCCAAGCACGTGTACGCATGTCCATCCAGTCTGGACGCCATGGGAGGTATTGGTCTGCAGTGCGGTACTCCCGACCTGCTGCTGTCCTAGTCATTTTTCTGTCCCTCTTGCGGTAGTGCTTCATCACCGCATCTACACAGGCAAGCCTGAGGGCCTTCTTCACGAGCTTGGTAGCCATCCTGTCGATGACTACCCGAGCCCGGGTGTAGTCCTCGCCAGGAGGAAGCTGATACCTCGTCTGAAACAAAATAGACACATGAATAAATGCATGCATGTGTAAAGATATAAACACGGAACGTCGACAGTAATAAAAGAATTTGGCATTTTACCCAGAACTCGTCGACGACTGCCTCGGCGACAGTTCCTCCATCCTCGTACCCCATGAGCTCGTAGTCGGCCCAACTTAGCGTGGGACGTTTATTCCCGCTCTCGCCAACTCGCCCGGGGTAGAGCGACCTGATAAGCACACCAAGCTGTTTTCTGGCTCGGTAGCAATTACTTTATTTCGCAAACCATCCCACTGCATATAGAATACATCGAAATGAAATGCATCGAAATGAAATACATCGAAACGTAAGATTTGTGGTTAGCACACATACCTATCACCCATTGTAATGTGTACGATGGCCCTCTCTTCTAGGGAATTGGGGGCTTTCGACAATTTGTTCCGGCCCCGAAATCTCTTGGAGTTAGAGAACTCCGCTCCAGAGTCGAGAGCCTCCCACTCATCCTCGGCCACCTCCTCGTCGCCCCCTCCTCCTCCAAAGAACGCCTGATCCACCTCCTTGTCGGTCTCCAACCCGACTCCTCCACCCCTCCCCTCCAAGCTTGTCTCATCCTCGTAGTCCTCTGCAAACCCGCATTGTCGTCGCCGGGCACTGAGCGAGGGGCCTCCTCCGGCTAGTGCCTGCTGTGGGCACCTCCGCACTCTCCTGCTGTGAGGCGGTGGCCGACACCTCGTCAAGCTGCAGCTGTGGGTCGGCGGCGGCCACCTCAGCAAGCTCCTCTTGCTCTGGGTCGGAGGCCGCCACCTCGGCAGGCTCCTCCTGCTGTCGACTCCTCGTGCCACTCCTCCCGAAGATTTTCTTCCGTTCCGCCCTCACCTTCGCCATAGGACCTGTCATCCTGCAAATGTCAAAGATATAAATGTATTAGACTCTTAGTTAAAGTAAATGAAATATATAAATGTACAAAACCAGATATTGAATGCCTTAAAAATCTTCTACTTCATCTTCCTCCTCCTCCTCCTCCTCCTCTTCCTCATTGTCCTCTTCGGTTTCTCCCTCTTCTCCTTGCTCTTCCTCTTCATTTCCTTCTACTTCCTCATCTGGTTCTACTAGCACATCCCCAATATCAACGTGCAACTCCCCTAATAATTCTTGTTTTTGGAATGGTTCGACGTCTAGGTTCGGCTCGTAGTCTTCTTCCGTGAGGTCGTGCAATCCACCAACTGGATGACATTTATGAACAATCCACCAATTTTTGTATTTGGGGTGGGCGTACGGCAGATAGAACACTAGCTTAACTTGTTCAGGGAGAATGAACATGTCGAGTCTTTGATAAAGGTGTGTATGGTTAATTTCAACTAGTCCTATTTCCGGTGTACGCCGCACCCCACTCTCCGGATCGAGCCATCTGCACCGGAACAACACGAGCGAAAGTTGGTTGTTGTCTTCATAACTTATTTCGAGGATCTCCTCAATAACCCCATAGTACTCTACGTCTGGACCACCAAGGGTGTCTGCGACATAACTCACGATGCCGCTATTCACCGTGGTTGCATTTGGACGGGCTGACTCGGCCGCTTCGGACCGATATCGATATCCATAGAAATCATAGCATCTATGAGCCTTAATTCTACGACTGCATCCACGTGACATTTATCGGAGATTATTGTGTACGCTAAAATATCTTTGATACTGCAGGACAAGCATGCATAAAAAGATTCATTAAAACATGTACTGTTGGGTTAGGTAATTAGATGGTATATTTAAGAAAAACTTACGTGGTAAAAGAACCATGTAAGAAAGTTAGGATGGTCTGGTCCACGCCCTCGTCGTTTGAGGTTGTCAATTTGTTTCCTCAAGGGCTGATCTGGTTTTCTTCATTCTTCTTGAATAAGTTGACTACAAGTGTAGGTGTTTAATTAGTTAATTAGTTAATTTGAGAAATATAACTATGCGTTTATAACTTAATTGAAAAATGTTTTCACTTACTCGATGTACACGTTTATTTAATCCATGTTGTCATACACATACAGCTGGATCATAATTTTTCATCTTCACCCAATTGACGTGTTGTGCTTTTGCCAACGTTACGTCCAACTTGATTATTGAACACATCAAGATCGGAATTACTTATACGCCGTGCCTTCTTATACCTCGGTTGTGGCACATGGACCTTGTTCTTTGTCGCAAAATACTTATCCGTGAAATATGCGATTTCCTGGGTGATCCAAGCTTCGGCAATACTTCCTTCAACTCGTGCTTTGTTCTTCACTTTCAATCTAAGATTTTTCATCATCCGTTTAACAGGATACATCCACCTGTACAGTGCCGGTCCTCCTATTTTTGCCTCTAATGTCAAGTGCACCAATAGATATTGCATGCAGTTGAAAAAATCAGGAACATATAGCTTCTCAAACTTTGTGACAATAACAACGTTTTCCTTCTCTAATTCCTCCATTCTCGAGGCGGATATCTCTTTGGCACATAGCTCTCTATAGAAAAAGCTTAGCTCCGACATAGTTCTCCAAATAGCGTCGTCAACATATCCACGCCATACGGCGGGGAATAAACGCTCTATGAAAACTTTGTAGTCGTGGGCCTTCATTCCATTTAATTTGCATTGGTCCATACTAACGGCATGACGAAGGCTCGTCGCATAATCATCTGAAAATTTTAACTTTTTCTACATCCACACTAGAATCTCTCTTACTTGGGCACGTGTCAGGCAGTATTTTGCCCTAGGTCTCATCCTATTTTCATTGAGGTTCATCTCTGGTCGATCGCATATCACAGCACAGTCCAACCAAGCTTTTGTGTTATCTCTAGTCTTATGTTGGATATCCCAGTTCGTGTTGACTAAGGCCTCACAGACATTCTTCTCCTGGTGCATCAGGTCGAGGTTGTGCGGCTGCTTCAGATCTGTTGCGTAAGGAAGGTTATAGATGCTGCACTTATGAGTCCAATGGTGCACCTTTCCATAGTCTTCGTCATCGTAACCCTTCTTTGCAAAATCTTCATGCCATTTAATGATATCCTCTATTTCGAACCGTTGTGGTGGTTGTAGGTGCCTACTACTTTTGCCTTTACGAAAAGCTTTTCTTTCCCTCCTAAATGGATGATTGAGCGGAAGAAATCGACGGTGACAGTCGAACCAACAAGTCTTGCCCCCTTTTTCAATTTGAATGCATTAGTGTTATACAAGTATTTAGGGCACGACAATATTCCATGCGTACTCCACCCCGAAAACATACCATAGGCCGAAAAGTCGTGAATTGACCACAGGTATTGAATGGTGTGAACCCATCAGTGGATAGACCAATGCGCACATTTCTGGGATCGGCTGCAAATTCAGGATGTTGCTGGTCAAAATGTCTCCAGGCTTCTGCATCTGACGGATGAATCATCACGCCTTTCTTTCTACGTTTGCCGTCTTTGTGCCACCTCATATGCCTAGCCGTGGACTTGGACATGTACAGACGTTGCAGGTGTTGAGAGATGGGAAAGAAACGGAAGGTTTTCTGAGCAACCGTTGTCTGTCTGTCTACATCATCTCGTCCTTTAACTAGCACGTACCGACTCTCGCCGCAATGCTTGCAATGAGTTAGCCCAGAATCGGTCTTCCGGTAAAGCATGCAGAATTTTGGACAGTAGTCTATTCTCTCGCACGACATGTCTAACAAGCTAAGAAGCTTTTTCGACTCATACAAATTTGGAGTCATCTTGTGTCCAACCGGAAGTAGGCTGTCCAACAGTTTGCACAGGTCGTTGAAGCAATTGGCTGAGGTTGTATTTCGTCTTAACGGTCATTAGACGCGACACCGCCGACAGTACGGTAACATCGGTTCGCTCATGGAGCGGCTCTTTGGCATACTCAAGGAGTCCCTCGAATTTCTGTGCAAGTGGCTCGGACTCTTCCTCGGGAGAGAGATCGAATGCCCTACCCACATCATCCGTTAGCTCGTCCAACCTGTCGACCTCAATTTCGTCGTAGCCCTCCCCAAAATCCACAGGGCTAGGCACCGGCGCCGGACACTTCCTCTCTCCATGATATACCCATACAAAGTAATTTGCCTTGAAGCCATGCCTACAGATATGCTCGCTAATTTTCCTTTTGACCTCTTCTCCGTGTTCGAGCAAACCGCGCAAGGACAAGACACTTTTGCTAAGTTAGGGTTAGGGAATCTTCGAAAAGCCTCTTCGACGAATGCTTCTGCCTTGTCGAACCACTCATCTGTGTGCTGCCCAGATCTCATCCATCCATCGTACATCCACTGTCGATTTTCTATCTCTTAATCACTATATGTACATTCATACATGCTTTTAAATTCTTGGTTTATATATTTATTGAACAATTACAGCAAGTCAAAAATGGCTTATCCACCACACCAAACAAACGTTCCATGTCTAGCTACATAGGAGGGCTTACCCACCCACGGATGTTGGTATGAGTATGGGGTAGTGGCCATGGGAGATGCACGGGCCGGGATTCCAGCGACATAACCCGCATCCTCCCGGTGTAACGACGGTGCAGCGTACCGCTTATGTTATGCACTAGGAGGACGACAAGGTTACGCCGCCGGAATCCCGGCCCGTGCACCACCCATGGCCACTACCCCATACTCATACCAACATCTATGGGCTGTCCAAAATGTGGACAGCTTGGGAGCACAATATTTTCGTAAATGGAACACAACGAATCACAGTTCGCGTTCCGTACAAAAATTTGTTGCGTCCCCGAACAGGTTTGACTATGGTTCCGTACATGCTACAACCTCAACATATATTAATAAGCACTAATCAACACAAATTACGTCTAACTGTCGTTTTACTTAACTAATTAGAAGCACTAATGTCGTCGGCCCACAAAATACCGACGACATAGCTACCACAAACAAAAAAAAAGGTCGGGATTACCTTGGGTTGGGGTCTTGTGGCAGTGGAGGAAGGAGGGTTTGAGGCGGCGGACGGCGAGAAAGGTGGCGAGGAGGAGAGAGGAGGAAAAGGAGGCTCGGGAGGGAAGGCGGCGCGGTAGGGGGGGGGGGGGGCGGCGCCGCCCTGGGAGACGGCGCGCGACGCTGGAAGACGGCACGGCGACGGGAGACGGCGGTGCTAACGCTGGCAGATGGCTGCGCTGTGCGCCAGCGGCGGCGCTGCAGCCGGCGGCACGGCAAAGCAAGCGGCGGCGCAGGGAGACGGCAGCGGCAGGCGCATGGCCTTGGCGCGGCAACGCGGCAAGATGGTCAGAGCTCGTCGCGCTAAGTGCTAGGGCACTTAGCGCGGCCAGACGCTTTTAAATGAAGATCAATGTCGGCCTCGGCCCACCGACATAGGTGAAACAAACCGCCGACACTAAATAAATTAAGAGTTCTTTAATTTGTGGGGCCATTCCGTTAGTGACATAAACCAATGTCGGGGGCCTTACATTTTGCCACCGATATTGCCGCTCAATGTACTATGCCAACCACATTGCTCTATCAGTGTCGGCGGCCGAAGCTCTAGCCGCCGACACAGTTCCTCCCCCCCCCAAAGCCCGCCATCTCTCCCCGGCCCTCCCGGGGCCCACGGGGTCTTGGGTACGTGCCAAGTGACTTCCTAGGTCATGCTATTAGCATAAGTCCTCATTGAACCAAGGAGTGCCGTCTCGGGTCGACCTCTAATGCAAGTTCCTTTACAACCTTAACGTCGTAACAGCTTTCGGGCTCGATCGGCTAACTATTCGAAAGGAACTTGCCGTACAACTCAAGCCGAGACGGCACAACCTGGTCCAATCAGCCCTCATGCCAGTTGCATGACCTAGGAACGCACTTTGCACCTATCCTATACCCCGTGGGCTCGGGGGAGGGCCGGAGAGAAGGCGGGCTTGAGGGGGAGGGTCTTTCTCGGGGGCCAAATAGTTTACTGCCGATATTGCTCGCTCAGTGTCGGCGGTTAATAAAAAAGCCGACCACACTGATCCATCAGTGTCGGCGGCAGAAGACCTAGCCGCCGACACAGTTCCTCCCCCCCCAAGCCCGCCATCTCTCCCCGGCCCTCCTGAGGCCCACGGGGTCTTGGGTACGTGCCAAGTGACTTCCTAGGTCATGCTATTAGCATAAGGCCTCGTTGGACCGGGGAGTGCCGTCTCGGGTCGACCTATAACGCAAGTTCCTTTGCAACCCTAACGTCGTATCAGCTTTCAGGCTCGATCGGCTAATTGTTCCAAAGGAACTTGCCGTACAGCTCAAGCCGAGACGGCATAACCTGGTCCAATCAGCCCTCATAACCATTGCATGACCTAGGAAGGCACTTGGCATCTAGCCTACACCTCGTAGGCCCGGGGGAGGGCTGCACCGAAGGTGGGCTTGGGGGGGGGGGAGGCGAGGAGCAATGTCGACGGTCCAAGATACGACCGCCGATATAGAGATATCAGTGTCGGCGGTATAGGTAAGGGCCGCTGACATTGGTAAAGTCTGTATCGGCGGTAAGGAAAAATGCCGCCGAGACAAATCCTTCCGCGCAATATTAATAAAATTTTGCAGCTGTAGTCTGTTGAATGAAAATGTCTGCTCACCCGGTTATCGGTACCAAGCGCGCTGGCTCCTATAGGTCTTGGGTTCGAGCCCCGCCGCGCCCCCTGATAATTCTTTTTATCAGTCTCGGCGGCCTTATATATACCGCCGACATAGAGGGTTGATGTCGCTCCCCAAGCTGCTGGCCCCGCATGACGCGTGGGACCAGTTTGACGTCGTCCCGTTCAAGCCGTTATTCCTCCGTCTGGGGGGAGGGGTAATGTCGGGGGCATTTTTTGGCCGCCGACATAGAGTAATGGCGGGCTCCAAATTTGAATTTTCAAACCTGGTGGTGCGAGGGGGCTGCTCCTTTGTCGGCAAGCTCAACTGGGCCACCGACATTACTCTATCTACGTTGGCGGTTTTGTTATTGCCACCGAGATTGTTTGGTCGGCGGCTTCCTGGCCGCCGACACTGACCTTTCTGGCCGCCCACATAGAGTTTGTTTCCTGTAGTGTCTTAGTCTCGGCGGCTAGGACCGGGCGTAGACATGCATAGTTGTGTGGATAAGAAAGATGTGCTGGAAAGATGGAGGTAGAGGTGGAGGCGAGGCTAGGGCCAGGGAGGAGCAACAACCCTTGGAAACAGACAAAATCTTATATTAATCCCATAGAAATGCAAAATAATAGTGAACTGTGACAAGCTACTCCCTTTGATCAGAAATATTTGCGGTATTTGATACATGTAGCTAAAATTTTGAAACATTAGTGATCAATATCTTTTGAATATTTATATTGATCATAAAAATTACATAAATATACACACATATAAGTCAGAAAAATAATTCTATAATATTATAAATTTATTTTTTAAAAAATATAGGTAGTAATTAGTGACCTCATGTAGATGAAAAGTGGCCTCGACTACTATTTCATAACGCAGGGAGTAATATCTACTAAAGCTATGATATTCAAAGTGACTCTTGAGATGAATATATATGTATGGTTTATATGTATAAAATCTAAATAGTTTAAAAGATTTTCGTAGATAAAATTTTAAAAATTGATTTGAATGTATGTGCATCTCTTTCTTTAGCATCTCCACTGGCACTCTAAATACACACCCTATAGGGCACATATCATGTGTAATCAACAAAAAAAATTTAAAATTTTTTACAACTTTTGATAGTTCGATTGCACGGTGGTTGCATCGTAAGCTTAATTGCACGGGATATGTTTCCGGGCCACTCCATAACACTATCCACTATCCACTATATTCATTTCTCTTAAATATTTTTACAATTTACACTACACTTTAAAAAATTCGATTCCTTTAGCATACACTGTATTACTACACATTTTATTTTAAAACTTCTCCCATATCCTCTTCTAAGGAACTGGTCGGAGTATAAAGAAGTAGAAAAGTTAAATGGTTGACTACATTAATTCCACGTGATTAATTCCAGATCAGGGGAGCGGTGTAGGATAGGCTTTACAGAGGACATCATTAATGGCAGCATTGAGCAGCAGTCAGCAGGGGAGAGGAGAGGATTTGTAGACTAGATATAGGCCACGTACTCCATGCACTGTTGAGCAGACCAGAAACTAGCTGCAGCATCCATCACAACCGTTTATTAATTATAATTGCACGAACCAGTACAGCGCCTTGGATCTGGATGCTGATTAATTACCCACCAAATCCTGCTTTAATTTGGCCCCTGGCTGGTTGATTAATCAAGCCATCACGTGCTTTTTTTCTGGGTATTGCTATGTATAACGACATTTCATCCTATTTCTAAAGCATTTCAATCACGACCAACCACGCAGAGCCGAATGCTTTCCTTTAGATGGTGGGAATTTCACATTGACCAAATTAAGTATGTAGATGAATTAATTGGAGCAGATGGGTTTGCAGCGTAAGCATGGTGTATTTTGCATATGTTAAACCAATCTACGACGATCAGAGGAAGGTGAATGAGAGTCTCAAATCCATCTTCACTCTAAAAACCGCAGAACACACAACAACTTCACCCATTCTAAGTGACAAATAAAATCTATGCATGGATGTGTGGATTTTCAAACCATGGTCCTAATTGCTAAGACTCCAAACATGGTGGAATCAAAACTAAATCCGCTTTAGCAAAAGTTAATCAAGCTGAATGGCTAAAACAATTTTCAGAAAAAAAAAACAGATTCCAACAAAAACTTGTCCTCTAATATAGGTGTTGTTGTTGTCTTTCTTTGATTAAAAAATTATAATAATTTTTCTTAAGGTAGATATATGAGTTGTGCGCAAGCAACAAAATTTGTGCTCAAAACATCATGCAGGAAAAAAAGAAACTTCTTGCAACCCGGTCCGCTAGGAACTTCGTAGTTCGCACGGAACATTTGGAGCTCAGAGTTCACCTCAAGGCGCCCAAAAGGTTTGCCCAACGGACCTAAAATTTTTTCCATGGATGAATATGAAAGTCAAACAACTTTTGGCTATGGAATCATCGAAATCTAGGACATGACGTGGATTAGAGGAGCATTCATAAAAAAATTAAGATCATTTTCAATGCAAGAATTAATTATATATGATGAGAAACAATAATTTTTACGTGTGAAAGTTGCCCGTAAAAATGTCGAACCATCTATACCATTATATATGTTTTCTATAAATGACACGAACTGCATTATAGGCAGCAGCCAGCTATCTATACATGTCATGATACAAATTGAAACTTAATTTTATTCATTTTTAATAAATAAATAAATAGAAAGAAAGAAAGAAAGAAAAACTATACATCTTTCATTGTCTTCCCAATTTCCATAGTATTAATGGAAGTGTGACCGTGATCCTCCCATGTGGTCAATCCATCATGAAACATTTGAATCTCTGCGCCAGGTCAACATGTGCCTTGTGACGTGGACTTGAGAGGGTACGTCCGTCCTTGCATAGTTGGTTGGCATCTGCGCCTTCAAGCAAGCTGTTCCATCTGCTACGAGACTATACACGAGAACGAGAGGCCTCTAATAATCAAGTCATTAGCCGGTATATAAACGCTACGTGCCTAAACAACAAGCACAAAACAAATGCCGTTAGCTAAAGCTAATGTGGCTATCAGAGGGAGAGGAGGAAAATAATTAAGCTAAGCTAAGCTAACGTGAGGACGTGTGACCAGACAAAGCGCAAATCTTTTCTTGTCGCCATGTCTGTACTGTGCCAAATATTAATGCGTCTCTCAACATCACTGGACTACCATGCAGAAAGGAAATGAACCAAAAAAAAAAATGTAGTCGTTTCTGTTTCCTCGAGGAATATTCCAACATATCAACGTCATTAAACAAAAGTGCCCTGATTAAGAAGTAACAAAATTGGCGACGCCACAAAACCGGAAGGTTTTCTTTATTTTTATCACAAAAGTCCATTTTCGTGCTAAACAGTGGTGGCTGACTATTTTCATGGTATCTTTATTTTTAGCTTAAACCATATTAAAATTTTTGGTTTTTATTTTTTTATTTTGTATAAGTCATACACATGGTAGTCATTTTGTGGGATTTTCAATAGTTCTTCTTAAAAATCTTAAAACTATTTTAAATATATCTTTAAACCATTTTGAGCCGGTTTTTAACTTTTTGGATTTTATCTTACATAGCCTTTCAGCTCTATATATTTAATCTCTGAAGTTTAAACCGGGCAGGAATGATTCCTCGACTACGGGAACAATTTGTTGTTTTTGATTGGGTCAATGGCGGTCCTGGCCAAAGTGGCATGTTCGACCTAAAGCTCTGCATATATTTTTTAGTTTCCAAAATAAAGTTTATATTTAAATCACTAGTAATTTTTATGAGCTAAAAAATTTCCTTAATTCTATAGCATGTTATATTATTTGTTGCATTTTTGTAGTCTAAAAATACTAATGTTATAAAATTGCAGATGACCTCACAGAATCATAAAGAACACAAATATGAAGAAAAATTAAATTCTATTTCATGAAACATCTTTATGATAAAATCTTGGTCAAACATATGGCAATTCGGCCAAAATCATCCTCGACTTGTCAAAAGTCATTGTTGGACAATTTTCACAATTGGCCACTTTTGCCTGGTGTCAATCAGTGAACGCAGTGCATGACAGAAAAATGTTTATTACTTATTTGATCAAGACAATCTAATATCATTTATTGAGATAGGCCAGTATTTTTTTATTTATACATTATATTTTTTTTTGAAAGGGCAGGAGGACTGCCATTCATTAAATAGGTAGAAGTTACAGAGAAAATTTTTGGGGGGGTTAAACAAGCCCTTCCCCCTAGTAGGGCTTACAACAACTTAAGGGATTACAAAATGGGCACCGGCGGCCACCCAAAGCCGCAACTCGTCGAGAAGATGGCGCAGGAAGACAGGTTGTGTGCGTTCCAAATTTCTGAAGATCCGGTTGTTGCGCTCAAGCCACAGGTGCCAGATAGCAGCAATGACGATGGATATTGATGAGCGCGGTGAGGCTGGAGATGCCACGTTAAGCTCCCACCATAGCTGCAAGTGATCCGAGGAACACCAGCGGGCCGGGTTGAGGGCGGGCAGATCCAGGGCTGCGGCTAGGCCCGACCAGGTGGCGGAGCTGAAGGTACACTGAATAAAGAGGTGTTCCGGTGTCTCCAAGTTCCTGTTGCAAAGCTGGCAAAAAAAGCTGTTGGGCAGCTGGCTACGCAGGAGGGCGTCGGCTGTCTAGACCCGTGATCGCAGGAGTAGCCAACAAAAGAATTTACACTTCGATGGGGCCCAGGCTTTCCAGATTGAGTGAAGGCCGGGCGCCGGGCGTCGGCCGACAAATTGAAGGTCGTAAGCTGACTTGACCGTGTAAGCGCCATTATTTGAGAAGCGCCAAGAGATGGAGTCTTCATCCGTCGTGGCCAGGTCCACCTCCACCTCGCTCAGCCGATGCAGGAGAAGGATAAGCTGGCGGAACAATTCGGTGTTCAGATGGTGACCAATGTCGGTTAGCCAGTTGTTGTTGTGGAGGCTTCCCTGACTAGGCGGCCCTTTCTGGCGGAGATCTCAAAGAGTTGAGGCGCGATGTCCTTTGGCAAGGAGCCATTTAGCCAGCGGTCTTCCTAGAAGTAGAGGGAGGCGCCGTTGCGGGGGTGAAGGAGCAACCCAAACGCAGTAAATCTGAATCGGCTTGGGGCGGGTTGTCGCAAAATGCAGGCCAGGTGCGTCGAGGAGAAGTTCTGTTCAGCCAATGGCAGCGCAGCTGGAGGGCGCGGGCAAAACAGGAGAGGTTGAGGACTCCTAGTCCACCAAGCCTGGCCGGGGAGCAAACCGTGTCCCAGTTAACTCTTGGGGGGGTGCCAGGCTCTGCCGAACCGCCCTAGAGCCAAGATCTCCTGATCTGGTCAATTTTCTTTAGAACAGAGGCCGGGGGGTTGATGACCGAAAGGGTGAAAGTGGGTAGAGCTGTAAGGACTGCTTTGAGCAAAGTCAGTCTCCCACCCTTGGACATTAGAGGGCCCGCCACCCTGCTAATCGATTGGCCACCTTGTCAATGAGCGGTTGGAAGTGTACATGCCTGAGATTTCTGACGGAGAGCGGGATACCCAGGTATTTGATTGGGAAGGAGGATTTGGTTGCTGGAAAGTCCTGTAGAATGTCGTCGAGGTTTAGGCCATTATATAGGACGCACGGCACCCTCTGGAGATATCCACGTCACTAGCTAATTAGCTCTTCTAGTTCTTTATCAATATGTTTAAACTTGTTTAATCTTATTTATTTAGCTTGCTTATCTATTCAATCCTGCGAATAAATTAATTTCGGTTGTCGGGCTTATTTATTCAACTCAGCCACTTCGAACATGCTCTGTGTCTCCCTTCTAATCTCACATCAACTTGCATGTGTCCTATGTGGTACGTGTTAGAATTATTGGGCTTGGCCCATTTAATATCTAAATAATTCCTGGAAAATCTCAAAGGCCCATGTATGCATGAGGCATGTGAAATTTCTTTAGTACCATATTGCTAGTGGGAGGAGTGGAGGACATGCTTAAATAGTGTAGCTTGCTCCCTCCCACTAGAGAATGTGATGGGAGAGAGAAATAGAGAATCACACGCGCGCGCTCGCCTCGCCTCGCCTCGCCGGCCGGGCCGGGCCGGGCGGGCAAGGCAGCGTGTGCACGGCACCTGCGTGAATGGTCCGCCGAAACCGGACCCTCGTGCTTGCGTAGACGCAGCCTCTTTTTGCCGCCGCCCGCCCGTAGAGACAAGATCGATCGACCTAGGGTTTGCCACCTCCTCTGCTGCTGCGCCGCCCGGCTCTTCCCGTCCGTCGCCGGCGTGCACCGCCGTTCGGGAGAGCAGGTCTCCGGAACCGATCGCCATCGAGCTCCTGCACCGGGTAGGGTTTGCCACCTCCCTCTGCTGCGCCGCCGCTTCGGCTCTTCCCCATCCCGTGCGCCGGCGTGCACCGCCGCTCGGAGAGCAGTGTCTCGGAACCGATCGCCATCGAGCTCCTGCACCGGGTAGGGCGAATCAGGTTTTTGAGAAGCGCTCGGCGCGACTGCTCGCTGCTTCCTTCTTCCGCTTTGCGAGGACTTCTTCCACTACGCCGTCGCGATCTGCGTCGGCACCACCTTCTCCAACACGGCGTCAGATTTGGAGAATCAGAACCAGACCTCGCCGCAACTCGTACCGTACGGCGACGACGACCAAGTCCAGTAAGTCATCTCCTTCGCAAGTTCACCAGAGAGATATACGTGTATTTCTTCTGCACGTGTATCTAGGTTGTGCTTCTATGGTTTCAACCTGTTTTATCTATCGCTCAGTAGTTGTGCGTGTTTTATCTCCTGATTAAAATAAACCTGAAAGTGCTAATTATTCCAACAATCCAAAAACCTGATTTATTTAGGCACTTTGGTTTATCGATGGCTCATTTTGCTGATGCTCTGAAACCGGAGAAATTCGGTGGAGTAAATTTCAAGAGATGGCAAGTAAAGGTGCAGCTGTGGTTGACAGGTATGAACGTGTACTGGGTAAAGGATGGCAAACCAGAGGGAACCCTAACTCCTGAAAAGGAGAAAGAGCTCCAGGAAGCCACCACTCTTTTTCGGGTGCGTTCTTAGTGTGCTCTCGGACCGTCATGTGATGTGTATATGAACATCACAGATCTGAAAGAGATCTGGATGCGTTGAGTAATAAATTTGGTGCATCGACGCCGGCGATGGAATCGTATGTCATGGAGCGATACCACGACTTCAAGATGGTTGATAACCGCTACGTTGTCGAATGTGCTCATGAGATATTGGTCATTGTGAGGGAACTCGAACTCCTTAAGTGCAAGTTACCCGATATGTTTGTGGTCAGGGCATTATTGCCAAGTTACCTCCTTCGTGGAGAAACTTTGCCACATCTCTAAAACATAAGAGACAAGAGATCTCCGTTGAGGGGTTGATCGCGTCTCTAGATGTTGAAGAGAAAGCTCGGGCTAAAGATGCACCTGGAAAAGGAGTCGAGGGACAGTCCAGCGCCAATGTTGTCCAGCAGCATGGCAAGAACAAAGGGAAGAATAAAATCAAGCAAACCACTGCATTCAAGAAGAAGAAGTTGAACAAGGATGAGATGCCTTGCTGGATTTGCGGTGAGGTTGGGCACTGGGCCAAGAAGTGTCCAAACCGTAAAGACAAAAAGGGTAATCCTGGGCAGACTTCAAAGTCTGTCAATGTGACCATTGGCGACACTGGTGAGGGAACCGATGGGTATGTTTTACCTACTGTTCTTTCAGTGAATCAGTCTACCGATTGGTGGATTGATACTGGGGCTAATGTGCATGTGTGTTCTGACGTTTCAATGCTCACTTCTTATCAGGCAGCCCACGGTTCAGCCGTTTTGATGGGGAACGGGTCCAATGCTTCTGTTCTTGGAGTTGGCACGGTAGATCTGAAGTTTATTTCGGGAAGATCCCGCAATCAAGAACGTGCGACATGTCCCTCAATCAATAAGAACTGGTCAGCGGGTCCCTTCTCTCAGAGATGGGTTTAAAATGGTGTTTGAGTCCAATAAGGTAGTCTTGTCGAAACATGGTTTGTTTATTGGCAAAGGCTATGAGTGCGGAGGCTTGTTCCGCTTTTCCCTTTCTGATAATTGTCATAAAGTTGTGAACCATATTTGTGATCATGCTATTGAGAGTGAGGCTGATGTTTGGCACTCACGTTTATATCATGTTAATTTTGGCTCTATGTCTCGGCTTGCGAGTATGGGTTTAATCCCTAAATTTCCCACTGTCAAAGGTTCTAAGTGCCAGACTTGTGTGCAATCAAAGCAACCTCGTAAGCCTTATAAGGCCGCTGAGGAGAGAAATTTGGCACCTCTAGAGCTCATACATTCAGATATTTGTGAGATGAATGGTGTGTTGACAAAGGGTGGAAAGAGATATTTCATGACTCTGATTGATGATGCTTCTAGATATTGCTATGTGTATCTGTTGAAAACTAAAGACGAGGCTCTAGACTTCTTTAAAATCTATAAGGCCGAGGTTGAAAACCGCTAGACAGAAAATTAAGAGACTTAGGTCGGATCGTGGTGGAGAGTATTTCTCTAGTGAGTTCGACTTATTCATGCGGACGGAAATGGAATTATTCATGAGAGGACGCCTCCTATTCGCCCCAATCAAACGGGGTGGTGAAAGAAAGAACCGCACTCTAACCGATTTGGTGAATGCCATGTTAGACATCAAGGGTTTATCTAAGGCACGGTGGGGAGGCCGTGTTGACCGCATGTCATGTCTGAATAAAGTCCCCGCAAAGAATAAGGAGAAAACCCCATATGAAATATGGAAGGGAGAAAGCCATCACTTTCTTATCTGCGCACTTGGGGTTGTTTGGCGAAAGTCAATGTGCCAATCGAAAAGAAGCGCAAGTTTGGGCCTAAGACGATGATTGTGTCCATCTGGGTTATGCTCCTCGTAGCGTTAGCGATAGATTTTTGGTGATAAGATCGAGGTGTCGACATGTGCATTGCCACGATCATGGAGTCTAATGATGCTACTTTCTTTGAGAACATCTTTCCTATGAAAATTGAGCATAGCGCCCGGTAAAACTAGTGAGATAATTCTCGAACCTTCTACTCAAATTGAATATCCTGAACCAACACCTGAGGAAAATCCTGAGGAGGATGACGGTGAGGCTCCGAGGAGAAGCAAGAGACAGAGGATTGCAAAATCCTTTGGTGATGACTTCACTGTGTACCTCGTGGATGACACTCCCACGTCGATTTCAGAAGCGTTTGCATCCCCTGATGCAGACTACTGGAAAGAGGCGGTTCGTAGTGAGATGGATTCCATTCTTGCGAATCAGACTTGGGAACTCACAGAACTACCTTATGGTTGCAAACCTATAGGGTGTAAATGGATATTTAAGAAGAAGCTTAGGCCTGATGGTACTATTGAAAAGTATAAGGCTCGGCTTGTGGTCAAGGGTTATACCCAAAAAGAAGGCGAAGATTTCTTTGATACATATTCACTCGTGGCTAGATTGACTATAATTCGTGTACTACTTTCCTTGGTTACCTCACATAGTCTTATTGTTCATCAAATGGACGTTAAGACAGTTTTCCTAAATGGAGAGTTGAACGAGGAGATCTATATGGATCAGCCTGATGGATTTGTAGTAGAAGGTCAAGAAGAGAAGGTGTGTAGGTTATTGAAATCTTTGTATGGCCTGAAATAAGCTCCTAAGCAATGGTATGAGAAGTTCGACAGAACTTTAACTTCTGCGGGCTTTGTTGTGAATGAGGCCGATAAATATGTATATTATCGGTATGGTGGGGGCCAGGGCGTTATTTTGTGTCTCTATGTGGATGACATATTAATTTTTGGGACAAGTCTTGATGTGGTTCACGAGGTCAAGTCTTTCTTGTCTCAAAATTTTGATATGAAAGATCTAGGAGAGGCTGATGTAATCTTGAACATCAAGCTACTGAAGGGTGAGGATGGGATCACTTTGTCACAATCCCATTATGTGGAAAAGGTTTTGAATCGCTTTGGCTTTGCTGATTGCAAAACTTTTCCAACACCCTATGATCCTAGTATTGTGCTTGAAAGAACAAGAGAATTGCTAGAGATCAGTTGACTTACTCTCAAATCATCGGGTCACTTATGTACCTAGCTAGCGCTACAAGGCCAGACATCTCGTTTGCTGTTAGCAAGTTGAGCCGGTTTACTTCTAATCCGGGAGATGATCATTGGCGAGCACTCGAAAGGGTAATGCGCTACTTGAGAGGTACTACAAACTTTGGCTTGCACTATACTGGTTACCCAACAGCGCTGGAAGAGTATAGTGATTCCAATTGGATATCTGACGCTGATGAGATAAAGGTCACAAGTGGATATGTGTTCACTCATGGTGGCGGAGCAGTCTCGTGGAGGTCTTTTAACAGACTATCTTGACACGCTCAACAATGGAAGCAGAATTGACTGCTTTGGACACGGCCACTGTTGAAGCAGAGTGGTTGCGTGAACTCTTGATGGATCTTCCGGTGGTTGAAAAGCCGATTCCGGCTATCCTTATGAACTGTGATAATCAAACAGTGATTGTTAAGGTGAACAGTTCTAAGGACAACATGAAGTCCTCAAGACATGTGAAAAGACGACTGAAGTCTGTCAGGAAATTAAGAAACTCCGAAGTGATAGTGTTGGATTATATCCAAACGGCTAAAAACTCGCGCGATCCTTTTACAAAGGGTTTATCACGGTGTGTGATAGACAATGCATCGAGGAACGGGTATGAGACCCACGTGAGTTACACCATAGCGGTAACCCAGCCTATGTGATCGGAGATCCCGTGAATTAGGTCCTGGGGAAAACAAGCTAATGGTTAGCTGGATGAGAGTATAACCTAACCCATTCCATGTGAGATGCAATACTCTCAAATCAGATGGCAGGTTGGCATTTGCCTTAATGTTGTTCTGTTGGCTTTAATTAGCGAAGATGTCATCCTACAGAGCATCTTGAAAGAACACACCTATATGAGCCCGACTGTTGGAAGTCGCAGTCTATGAGATTTGGGTAATCTCTAGTAAGCTCATAAAGAGACCATGGAGTACGATTTATATGCTCCACCCGCGGGGTAGCCTATTGGCAGCCAAGTATCAGTTGGCTTTGAGTGAAACTTGTTCACACAAAACTTGCAATTCAAGACGTAGTCCATTGTTCAAGTTGTGAATGAATGTAGCTTAAATGTCTAGGTGCAATTCAAGGCATAGTCCATTGTCACCGAAACACTGATATATAAACAGCTTTGGGAACAGGCAAACTTGATGGGACTTTGAGACCTGGTGGGGGATTGTTAGAATTATTGGGCCTGGCCCATTTAATATCTAAATAATTCCTGAAAAATCTCAAAGGCTCATGTATGCATGAGGCATGTGAAATTTCTTTAGTATCATATTGCTAGTGGGAGGAGTGGAGGACATGCTTAAATAGTGGAGCTTGCTCCTTCCCACTAGAGAATGTGATGGGAGAGAGAAATAGAGAATCACACGCCGCTCGCTCGCCTCGCCTCGCCTCGCCAGGCCGGGCCGGGCTGGGCTCGGGCAGGGGCCGGGCAAGCGCATGATGCGTCAAGACGCACTGCGTGAATGGTCCGCCGAACCGGACCTCGTGCTTTGCAGACGCACCTCCTTTTGCGATTTTATTTCTTTTGCTCTCTGGATTTTGCGGATGATATGGAATATACAAATCGTGTTGGACTCGGTCGCGGCCCGTTTCGCGATCCGTTTGCCTCACGTATTTTGCTATATAAATCTGCCGCCGCGCCGTCCAGAGAGACAAGATCAGATCGACCTAGGGTTTGCCACCTCCCTCTGCTGCGCCGCCGCTTCGGCTCTTCCCCATCCCGTGCGCCGGCGTGCACCGCCGTTCGGGAGAGCAGGTCTCCGGAACCGATCGCCCTCGAGCTCCTGCACCGGGTAGGGCGAATCAGGTTTTTGGGAAGCGCTCGGCGCGACTGCTCGCTGCTTCCTTCTTCCGCTTTGCGAGGACTTCTTCCACTACGCCGTCGCGATTTGCGTCGGCACCACCTTCTCCAACACGGCGTCAGATTTGGAGAATCAGAACCAGACCTCGCCGCAACTCGTACCGTACGGCGACGACGACCAAGTCCAGTAAGTCATCTCCTTCGCAAGTTCACCAGAGAGATATACGTGTATTTCTTCTGCACGTGTATCTAGGTTGTGCTTCTGTGGTTTCAACCTGTTTTATCTCTCGCTCAGTAGTTGTGCGTGTTTTATCTCCTGATTAAAATAAACCTGAAGGTGCTAATTATTCCAACAGTACGTACGTCATAAGGTTCATAAACAGCTAACGCCAGACCATTTGTGCATGGCTTTGTTCATAACCAACAAAGCAACAACAATAAATAGTAAATAGATTGACAGCAGGAAGTGTCCATGGCTTTGTTTTTTAGATTCTAACATGTAAAGATTCCTTTTCTTTTCGGCTGGATATATGGCTCCAAGCATTGAGGTAGGGTTAGGGGTAGAGAGTTCATAGGATGTACCCTGCTAGGTCTCATCGTTGGACAGGGGATACCCCAAAAGAACCATGCATCCCTGTTCATTTTCTATTGTTAAGCCTGGTGTACAGTGTACCGTTGTTTGGTTACAGGTTTCCTGTCGAAATGCAGTTGGTTAGAATTATTAATTGAATATTGAGTGCAAAGGAATTCTGGCATGTATCTGGCCCTGCTGTTGAGAGCTCAATTGCCCTGCCACTGTTACTAGCACAAGCTTGCAATGTAAATTGCATAAAGAACTTCAAATAAATCACTTAGAAAGGAAAATTGTATATAATTTTTCAAAAGAGCTGTGTACATTGATTGGTATTAAAATTTTAACCTCAAAGCATGCATGCATGGATCAGCACGCCATTTTGGGCATGAATCCGGCCAACCCTAACTTTGCGCATGGATACCAATGGCAGATGATCATTTGAGCATATATAGATTTCTCCACGAATAACTTGATTCAATCGGCAACTGCTCTGCATTTTGATGGGCATTGTTACGCATGGGTTCTACGTGCAGCCACTTTGGGCATGGACTCCGCTGGTAGCCGCTTTCGTTGCTTGCAGATCGGCTCCATCGACATTGCTCCAAAAGGGTCGGAGAATGGAGATTCTCTAGGCATTCCATCCATTGTAGCTGGCCATTATTGCTTAGTAAAAGGTTTTTTGCCATTTGAATTTTATTTTTGGATATATACGGTTTGTTATATCTTTGTCGATTGGTCTCAGAGCATCCCCAACATCCTGGCCTCTATCCCACCGACTAAAACACTATTCATACACAATAGCGTTTTGCGGGATGGGATAGAGGGGCTACTAGAGATGCTCTTAAGCTGCAGGTACGATGTTTTTTATGCATAATTGTGTGTATGTTATGATGTAGAAATTGGATTGTTGTTTCATTAACTAAAAAATGTGCCCAGATATTACTCATGTCAAAAAATAATCTGTGTGTCTATAGCTATCGCATGATGAATCTCCTCCAACTAAGAATGGGTATGCTTTGTCGCACTGAAATTATCATATTATGCCTTGGTTGACTACTTTGAAATTTGAATAGCGGGCTTGAAAACCTAAAGTTGATTTTCAAAGCTAGACCTAAGAATATTTATCTTGTCTTTGAAATTTTCAAGAAGCTAGATCTAAGAATATTTATCAGTTATTTAGGAAAAAACTGTAGAACAAATTAACCTTTTGTGTCATTTTACATGAGCTTCATCCTCTGCCTTCAATCAGCTAGTGATTTCTTCCTTTTATATCCTTAATTGCAATTGCTTGATTATTGTCATGTGTGTTATTGGCAAAGAAAACTCCTGTTTAGTCTATGTAAACGTTTCACCATTTCTTGAAAAATTACAAAGTTATCAAGTATGCAACAATTTTAGATGTACATATTTTTTATATGTAAGTTTAATAATTTATTTTAAACACTTTTAAAGTGTAAACGGGATATAAGATTGAATGTATTGCATATTTGGTAACGATCAGTTATTTTGAGAATTTTATTATATTTATATTACTTAAATAAATATATAAGTTTTCACCCATGGCGCATAGAGAAATGACCAGACAATGGCAATAGCAAATAGGGAAAGGTAACTAAGAGATAGCACATTAGACTATGCAATGGCATACAAAGATTTGGCTCAAGAAAAATGACAATAGGTACGCTTCAAATGCAAATCATTTTAGGGGAAAACAACCAATAGACCTAGGGTAAAAAAATGGGTACATATGCCAATATGCCATGTAGATGTAGTACAAGCACTACAACATAAAAAAATACGGATTGACTAACTCATGAACCCCCTAAAAAAACATGCAGATAACTCCCTCGTCCCTTATTATTCTTCCCTATTCCCCGCTTGTCCTGATTCGACATCCTACTCTCCATTTCTTGTTTCGACC
The DNA here is from genome assembly GCA_036346415.1 of Raddia guianensis. NCBI lineage: Eukaryota > Viridiplantae > Streptophyta > Magnoliopsida > Poales > Poaceae > Raddia > Raddia guianensis. The sequence goes on from CM070534.1 coordinate 37,954,143, forward strand.
TCCTCCCGTCGACACTATCCCTCCCTCTTTGGCTCCTTTGCACACCTGACCCGCCGCTGCCAGACCACATACCCTAAATTGGCCGAGATGTTGGCCCCACATCTGGCCATAGTGCATTGATCCGCACACCGCCTTCAACTGTTCCCACGGTGTCGTCTCCTCGCCCCCCCCACACAAGCAAGATCCCTCCTCAACGACGGGCCACCATCGCCCTAGCATCCCTCTAAGTTTGGGGGCATGAGGAAAGTACCCTAAACATGGCCCGCTAACCTCGCGACGGTCGTGGCGAAGGCGACATCCAAAAATGGAGAAGACAGTGGCCGCGAAGGCAGATTCATGGTATGCATAAAATCAACTGAACACAACTACAAAATAGCAAAACTGAAAAAAGAAGTCTGTTTGAATTTGTTTTTTTTTTGTAGTATTTTTCATATTATGAGTTCCAAATATGCCCGTACAATATCTATTGTCCTTTTACAGAGCAATTTCGATAAAGAGTAGACCTGATCATGGGAAGCCTGGCTTAGTAAACCCGGCCTGGCCTGGTCCGAAAAAGCCCGGCCGCCGGGCCAGGCCGGACCTGGGCCCGGCAAAAACACAAAATAAGCCGTGGCTGGTCCGGGCATTCGGGCTTCGGACTGAGCTTCGGACTAGAAATGAGGCCCGACGTGCCGGGCCAGGCTGGGGCCTGGCTCTGTGGGACCGGGCTTTCCAAGCACAGCCCGGCCCGGCCCGGTCTTGTCTTTGAACAGGTCTAGTAAAGAGTACTTGCACGCAGCCTAAACCATACCGTAACGCCACCGTCTCATTGCAGAACAGGCGCTGCATGCGTCGGTGGAGAGTGCTATCCAAAATTCCAAATGCTGTATTATTTGGGGCGACCAAACAAGACGAGGATGATATCTTCCTAACGGCTTGCAGGTTTTAGAGTATTTTCTTCCCGAGGCAGCATCATCGCTGGCAAGAACTCTCCGAGCCACTACTTAATTGGAATTTGGAAAGATGGCATTCTTGCGATTGAGACAGAGATGAATTTGCTTCTCACCGATGGATGCTCAATATTTGCTGCTTTCTCAAGGACATTATCTCTAGCTTGCGTGTGATGCGCTGCTCCTTCTGTTCCTAGTGGTTGCCAGTACTGGTGAACTTGTTTGGCGTAAATAAACAAGGAACTGAGTTTATAATGGATTTTTCCAAAAGAAGATATCAAGATATCTATGCTACATTTTACAAAAAAAATAATAATAAAATCTTTCTTCTATCCTTGGCCTGGTTATGCCACTCTTCCATGACATCGTGCCATCCTCTTCCTCTTGTTCTCTCTCCTCTAACCTAGTCGGTTGCTTTCCATGTCTTCCTTGTTGTGACCACCAGCAATGCCTTTGGCTACAACCATAATCGAGAGCGCACAATGACCAAAAGGGGTAACACGATGGTCTTAACCGAGAGCACTAGGAGTATAGCCAGTTGTTCTAGAAGGGAGAGCGAAAGAGAGGAAGGCGAATTAAGAAGGGAGAGAAAGTGGATTGGAGACTGTTGGGGGATTTTTCTCGGTGAAGGTGGAACACAAACCTTGAAGCATAGTACTGTGAAATCAATGCTCTAGAAAAAAATACTCCCTCCGTTATGAAATAGTTGTCGTTTTGGACATTGACACGGTCTCCAAAATGTAACTTTGACCACTGAAAACTATTGTAATTTAATTTTAACATGCATCAAAATTATATATTTATGAAAGTTCTATTCGAAACGAAATCATCTATATGAATTTTATGCTTCAAATCTAAATGGTTTAGAAGTATTTTATAGATAAAATTTTAAAACATTGACTTAGGACATGTCTAAAACGACAACTATTTCAAGATGGAGGGAGTACATATGTAGACATATCTATTTATGTAGTTACTCTATGGTATCAGTGAGTTGTTTTATTAATATATATATGGTCTGAGCCTTATCTTTCTGGCCACTGCTATGTCGATGGACAAATAAAACAAAAATAAAGTTAAATTTCATACTAAAACTTTAAATCCTAAAGAGCCATTTTGTTTCAAGTACAAAATTATCCACCAACATCTACTTCAAAATTAAGAGGAAAGCATATTAAAAAAAGATGTGTGATCCTAAGCCACCAACTTACAAAAAGTGAAAGGGCTTATGAAATAAAACTAATAGAAACACTGGCCGTCTCCCACAAGAGAAGCTCGTCTAGCACACACACTAAGCAGAGAGGGTGCGTTACGCTCGACCTACCGAAAGATTTTATTGTTGCACTCTAAGAAGAGGGTCCAGAGGACACATAAAACGACAAAACCTGATGTAGGGAAAGCTCGACAATCACGGTGAAAATATCTTCCACCCACCATTGTGGAATGATAGTAGCATGGCCACGGTTTGCAAGATTGGATGTGGGGATGTTGGGCAGCACTCCTAGCACAATCCAAATCATAGCTGAAATCATATTCTAGAAAAAAAGTGGCAAGCGGTTTTCGGGTTACAGTAGCAATGGGGGCAAACATAACAATGTGACAATTGACATCGAAGCAGAGCGTCGATAGTGTGATTTGTTATGAAACAAAAGCCATGCGAAGAATATGCATTTAGACAACGTTTAAGGTTTTCAAATAATAGTTCTGACAGGAACATAAACCTTGAAACATAGTGTGAAATCTACGCCCTAGAAAAATACAAATAAAATAAAAAAATGTTTATTATCCTACTAAAAATTAAAATCCTAAAGGGCCATTTTGTTTTTTATGCACAGGACCGTCCACCATCGTGTCGTGATCGGAAATGCTAGGTTTTGGGAAGCCGCCTGCCGCCATGCCAAACAAAGCCGCCCCTGAAAAAAAAAACCTAGGAAAAGCGGCGGGGCGGCGGCAGGGCGTGGCGCGCCAAGGGCGAGCGGCGGCGGCAATGGCGGCGCCGCCGCGCGCATGGCTCCCCAGCAACGGAAACGGCCGCCGCGGGTCTCTGCGCCAGCGCGCGCGGCCGCGGCTCGGGTCCAAGCGGGCGCCGCTTGTCCCCGGCCCCCGGCGTCTCGATCGATCGCCTCGGGATCCTGTCCCCGCGTCGATCGCCTGATCGCCCGATCGATCGCCACCGCCCTCCCTTGTCCCCTTCCTCGCTTCCATCCCCCAGGCTCCAACCAGATCTCTGCGCTGCATGCGCGCGGATGCAAATCTCCGTATGGATCATCATCGAGGGAGCTTTGTTTCTAGCTGCCTGCGCTGTGCGTGCTGTGTGTGCTGGTGGAGCAGCAGCCGTGGTGGCTCCCTGTCTTTTCTTCGCTTCGCTTCTCTGAGCCCCTGTCTGCTTCTTCTAACTCGTCCCCGCCGTAATTAACCGGGTAATTTGGGGTTAGAAAATTCAGCCCTCTTGTGAAGGACATAGATAGATGCTTGCCCGAGGCGCGGATACGGATCCTGTTTGGAGTTTTCTGGATCCGTTGTGCTTGGCTTATTAGTATTTGTTAAGGTTATTTGATTTTTTTTTAACGTCTTGTTTTTTCGACGTTATTTCCTGAAAATGATAGAACACACGTGAAACGTTCTCAAATCCGGCTTCGATTAGAAGTTTTATATTTTCATAGGCATTGTTCGAAGAGCCAAAGAAAAAGTAGCTAAATAATCGGACAATTTCGACACCGAAAGAACAATTTTTTTTTTTTGAAGCAAGGCAGGAGGACTGCCATGTATTCAAAAGTAGGAAGAAGTTACAGATGGGGGGAGATGGAGGCCCCTCCCCCACGGGCCTTAGGTAGGTTAGGTAATTACAAAAGGTGCGCCCGCAGCCTCCCAAAGCCGCAGGTCGTCTACAAGCTGATTGAAAAAATCGTAGGTGGCCTTACGGTGCTCAAAAAATCCGCTATTGCGCTCCAACCGATGTTCGAGTAAAGCGCAGCGCGGAGAGTGCACTTCGGGAACCCGGACTGTCTTGTAGGATGTCGGTGGACCACCAGCTGACTAAACAGTCGTTATGCAGCCACCTTGAAGGGTTGAGACGTTGATGGTTGAGCAAAGACCGCCAATCTAGCCCGAACTGCCGCGGTAGGCACTGCTGAGGAATAGGTGCTCCTGTGTTTCAAGGTTCCTGCTGCAAAGTGGGCAGAAGTAGTCGTTGGGAAGCTGACGACGGAGCAGTGCATCTGCGGTGAAGACACGGCGGTGTAACAATGTCCATAGGAAGAACTTGCATCTGGAAGGGGCCCACAGTTTCCAAAAATGTTGGATGGCCGGCCTTGGGATGCGGCCAGCAAATTGAAGCAAGTAGGCCGACCGAACCGAGAATTTTCTATTAGAGGTGAAGCGCCATGGGAAAAGATCTGATTCTTCCGGGTTGAGTTGCAAGGTGGCCATCCGCCCTAGGAGCAAAGAGAGCTCGGGTAAAAGCTGGGGCGTGAGGTTTCGGCGGATGTCCGCTAACCAGGCAAAGTTGGAGGCCGCGTCAAGCACTGATCTGTTTTTCCTGGAGGAGGCCTTGTAGAGTCCTGGTGCGATCGTCCTTGGAGCGAAACCGGTGAGCCAGCGGTCATCCCAGAATGAGGTGGAGGCCCCGTTCCCGAGGATGATGTCGGAGCCTGCTCGAAGGAGGTCGTTGTCCGGACCTGGGGCAGACAAAGGTAGTGAGGCCCAAAGGGCGCATGATGTTGTCGTCTCACCAAAGCCACCGAGCCTCAAGGCTCGAAAAGCGGTGAAGGTCCGAACCCCAAGGCCACCGAGGGAGGTAGGTGAGCGCACCACACTCCGGTGATCTCGCCAAAGATCGCGTTGGGATTCGAGCCCTTCCAGAGCCGCCTGCAAAGCGTCGATTTTTTGATGACCGAGTTGGGGGTCGGATGACCAAAATATGAAAGTAGGGAGGGCGGTTAGCACCGCTTTTAAAGCGTTAAGCGGCGCCTTTGGACATGAAGGGCCTCGCCACCACCTAAACGGGAAGCCACTTTGTCAATGATTGGTGGAAGTGGACATGCCTTATCTTGTTTGGTGGAAAGGGCATCCCTGTGTACTTGATTGGGAAGGTGGCTTGCTCAGCTGGCAGGGCTTGCAGGATGGGTTCGAGGTGGAGGTTTGAGACCGATCGATGGTTATGACTAGCAGAGATCCTCATCCATTTTAAATTATTAGTTGCTTCAGACTTGCCCTAAAAAACTTCTAAAATTTTATTCAGAAAAAACTAGGACTATTTAGATTGAGCCCACCATTTAAAAATTAGTCGCCCGAGAAGCAATAAAACCGTAATTACTCCCTCCGGTCACAAAAAGAAGTCGCCGTTGACTTTTGAACACGCCTTTGACCATTCGTCTTATTCATAAAAGTTATATAAATATTATTTATTTTGTTATGAATTGGTTTATTATTAAATGCATTTTAAGTATTACTTATATTTTTACATATTTGAACTAAATTTTTGAATAAGATGAATGGTCAAATGCGTGTCCAAAAGTCAACGACGACTTCTTTTTATGACCGGAGGTAGCATAATATTATAATTAAGGAAGTTCTTTTTTGATAATATACATTACGGTTTTACTGCTTCTTAGGCGACTGATTTTTAAATAAGTCTCAATCGATTTTCACGCAGCTAGATTCTACTATTAGATCTTTTATATGTCCTATAAAGACGTTTGATCAACGGTCTAGAAAATCGACCGAGAGATAAATAACTCTCAGACGCCTCCTGATGATAAGTCAGTCCCACTTATAATTAAGGAAGAACTCCCCTTGCGGGGCGATCGATGGATGGATCACAATAATTCCCCGCGCTTTACATGCGCTGTGTTGCATCGATGCGTGGTATTAATGGCGGGAAGGGGGGTTGCCACCGTGCCACCGTGCCAGCCAGTACGTGCAGCTAGCGATGGAGCGGCACGAGCCCAGCGGCAGCAGCTAGCAGCTAGATTTGTGTTGCGTAGCTGGTGGCCTTGTGTGCTCCACATCGCTAGCTCCAAACCCCCCTCCCCTCCGTCCCTCTCACTCTCACCACATTTTCCTTTCTCCAATTAAAATTCCTCCCCCAAAAAAAGCCTCTCTCTCTCTCTCTCTCTCTCTCTCTCTCGTTTCTCACTCCCCTGACGCACTAGGCTCCAAAGCTTCTCTCCCTATATATACCACGGCCTTGTACTTCTCTAGTTCTTGCACTCATCTCGCCTTGCTAGCTCATACCACTATTGCAAAGTCCGAGAAATATAGTGAGATCGAGTGGGGGAGAGAGAGAGGGAGTTAATTTGTTTCTAGTTGTGTTAGTGAGGGGATTAGTTAGAGGCTGCTTAATTGCTTAGTTTTGTTGGGGGTCGGTGTATTGGCCTATTGGGTGTACGTATCGTACGTACGTGTACGTGTTGGATCGTCGACGACGACATGCCGACGCCGTCGCACCTCAAGAGCCCGCTCTACTTCGACTTCCGGGCGGCGCGGCGGGTGCCGGAGACGCACGCATGGCCGGGGCTCCACGAGCACCCGGTGGTGGACGGCGGCGCGGCGGCGGCGGCGACGGGCGACGCGGTGCCGGTGGTGGACCTGCGCGACCCGGCGGCGGCGGCGCGGGTGGCACGCGCGGCGGAGCAGTGGGGCGCCTTCCTCCTCTCCGGCCACGGCGTGCCGGCGGCGCTGCTGGCCCGCGTCGAGGAGCGCACGGCGCGCGTCTTCGCGCTCCCCGCCGCCGACAAGCTGCGCGCCGTGCGCGGCCCCGGCGACTCCTGCGGCTACGGCTCGCCGCCCATCTCTTCCTTCTTCTCCAAGTGCATGTGGTCCGAGGGCTACACCTTCTCCCCCTCCTCCCTCCGCTCCGACCTCCGCCGCCTCTGGCCCATGGCCGGCGACGACTACCTCGCCTTCTGGTACGACGTGCCCGGCCGTATCACTCACCCTTGCATGCCATGCATGCAAAAGGGTGCTCTGTACTGTGCTTCTTAATTACACTGATGCTGCTTAATTAACGACCTTACATGGACTGAACAGCGACGTGATGGAGGAGTTCCACAGGGAGATGCGCGCCCTCGCCGACAAGCTGCTCGACCTGTTCCTCCGGGCGCTGGGGCTCGCCGGAGAGCAGGTCGCCGCCGTCGAGGCCGAGCAGAAGATCGCCGAGACCATGACCGCCACCATGCACCTCAACTGGTAGCTAGATACCAACAAATGAAACGAAGATAATGCATGCATGGCGGCGGCGCCGCCATGATCGGCCAGTGTGATTGACTCACGTGTCGTATTGTAGGTATCCCAAATGCCCGGACCCGGGGCGAGCGCTGGGGCTGATCGCGCACACGGACTCGGGCTTCTTCACGTTCGTGCTGCAGAGCCTCGTGCCGGGGCTGCAGCTGTTCCGGCGAGGCCCGGACCGGTGGGTGGCGGTGCCGGCCTTGCCGGGCGCCTTCGTCGTCAACGTCGGCGACCTCCTCCACATCCTCAGCAACGGCCGCTTCCACAGCGTCTACCACCGCGCCGTCGTCAACCGCCACCGCCACCGCGTCTCCCTCGGCTACTTCCTCGGCCCGCCCGCCCACGCCAAGGTCGCGCCGCTGCCGGCCGCCGTGCCGCCCGGCCGCGCCGCCGCCTACCGCGCCGTCACCTGGCCGGAGTACATGTCCGTGCGCAAGAAGGCCTTCACCACCGGCGGCTCCGCCCTGAAGATGGTCTCCACGGCCGCCAGTGACGACGACGACGACGTCCATGACCTCTCGTAGATCAATTAATCGACATGCAATCCTTCACTTCACCGTCCGAGACACAAAAACAGTAAATTCAAAAGGCAAAAAAAAAAAAAGAATCCGAAATGGCAGTAGCTTAATTAGCTAGCTAGAGACGATCGATCGTGCATGGAACTAATTAAGCATGCACCGGTTGTTTGCACGCAAGAAATCCTCTGCAGCAGCTGCTGCAAGAACGAGCAGCAGCGGGTAGCTAGCATACAGAGTTAAGCATGCAAGATGCAACTATGGTTAAATATTCACTAAGTTTATGGAGAGTCTAGGTGTAGAAAAAAATCAAGGAGGAGGAGGAGAAGGAGAGAAGGAAATGAAAAGGCCATGTTGTTGTTTCTTCTAGCTGTAGCCTGGCTTATGCATGGTGAAGTTGCTTGTTTTGTTGTTACTGGTTTGTTGTTACTGATCAGCAGCTCTATTAGTTAAGTTAATCAATCCCTTGGCATGTAGTTAAATTGTCATTGGCGCAAGGTGGCTAGCCAGGCCGGTCAATGATAGGAGCCAGCATGCATGTATAAAATAGCAGCCCTGGTCTTGTACTGATCGATATGTACGCAATGCAAAGTAATGAGCTGAGCTACAAGCCTACAACTGAGGATGCATCATGCATGCATATTCCTGTAGCGGAATAGGCCATGGATGTATAGTGTAGCTACAACTGTGTAGGACACACCTGGCTTGTACTCTTGTACACACACAGAGGGAGAGATCTAGAGAGAGAGAGAGAGAGAGAGAGAGTGTGTGTGTGTGTGTGTGTGTGTGAGAGAGAGAGAGAGAGAGAGAGAGAGAGAGATGTGCATATGGATGTTGTGCCTGTGCATGCCTTGAAGAACTTAACAACCAGATGGACCAAACCATGCATGCAAAAGGATCACAAGGAAAGAGAGAAGATGGAGATGGGGAGCTTGAGAGGCATGCAGGGTCAGGGTGTGTGCATGATGCATGTATGCAGCAGTGTGTGGTAGGGCAGAGCCAGGGTGGGCTGGGTTGCAAGCAAGCAACTAAGCAAACACAGGGGGGTGAGGGGGCAAGGAAGCAGCCAAGGGAGTCCCTTTTTGTGGTGCTTGTCCTGCTTCCTGAATGAATGGATCAAAAAAGAAAGGGGGAAGAAAAAATAATTGGGGCCTGTGGAGATCTGCAGGGATCTTTTTCACCTTTCGAATTCTGCCTGGCCTCATCCCCGTTCTGCATGATGCAAAACAGAGAAGATGCCATGAGGACACACACACATAGACACACACATGCAGAGGGGGAGGGAGAGAGACCCCCCCTTTGCCTCAACTAACATTCAGAGGCGGCACTGCACTGCACTGCAGCTTGCAAGGCAGCAGTGCCGGTACTACTACTCCCAGACCCAGTCCCAGGCGATGCCAAACCAGATGCCAATCTCCACATCAATCTTAGAAAGATGGGAGCTGCCAGTCCTGTTCGACCCAGCTCTCTCACTGTTCTCCACAAATCCACCCTTGGCACGGTAAACGGGCGAATTTGCGGGCGTGCCAGTGTATAGAAATACACATAAACATATGAATTTGTGGACGTGTCCGTATATAGAAATGTAGATAAGAAAGTTCAACATGTGGTGATCACTGAGAAAGGTTGAGAGGCAGAACGTGTGCGTACGTACTGAGCTCGGTGCTGAGCAGCACGCTACTGCCGACTGGCCGAGTGAATGAGAGCATGTACAGCATGCACGAGTAATTGAACAACAATCAATTGGGCGCCATCACTTGAATGGATGTACAGAATTTCTCTGTCATTCTCTCAATTCCTACCTAGCTGGCGGCAGCAGAAGCAGCAGCTCAGCTCAGGCTCAGCAGCAGCCAAAGTCACTGGGCAGGTAATATAAAGCCTTGCAGGGGAGAGCTAAGAGCTTGTCTGTCCCACTCTCCACCCTCCCCAGGGTATTGATTAATAGTTCCGCGACGTCGCTCGCTGTGCAATATGCTGCATGGGTGGGTTCAGTACTTCAGCTCGTTTGTGGATTGGTTTTGCCGGTGTTCGGTTTCAGGAACAACCCCGTCCGAAATCCGGCTCCAGCAAAGCCAGGATCGTCGTGAAATTAAGGCACATCGCTCTGATCGGCTGCCGCTTCGTAGGTCGGCGGCGGCGGCGCGTTATTTGTTGCGCTGCGGCGAGCGAGCCCTCGGGCACATGCACGGAGTCGTGCGGATCGGCAGGTGCAGCCATGTAAACACGCGCCCATCCATGCAGCATATTGCAGAGCGAGCGACTTTGCGAGATGATGTACAATTTGTTGTTTTGCTTTTATTTTTTACAAATGTAATTTGCTGTGCGAGTAAAAAGATTTTAAAAAATCGCTATTATTCAAGGCGACAACAAAAGACAGATCAGATCTAAGCTGATTTTGATTTTTGACTCATCGTTAGAATTTCCAGCGATGCCTTCGGCCTCAACCCCAACAAACTTATCTCGCACCGCTACTTTGTCGCGTGGGATTAGCCAACCTCCCCCTCTTCGGCTTAGAGGACTCGGTGTTGAGTCATGGTGATGATGGGGAGGTGGTATGGGACCAATGGAAGGCGAATTGGCGGACGGATTGACGAGGAGGGTATGATTATTAGGAAGCGAAGGATGAATCCGTCATTGAAGACGAAGAAGAAGAGCTAGACCAGGGGAATTATAGATGAGGAGGAAAGGCGGCATCATACAGGAGGGTCTGGTGCGAAGGAGGAGGAGAATCAGCGTTAAAATCAACGTGTTTCCTACATGAAGGGGCAATAAGTGGTTGGCAATGACTACGCCTGCACGGGGAAGGATGATAGATATTAGTGTTAGAGATAAGGAATTGGCACCATGGCGATGATATCGGCCATTAGATTAAGACATAATAACCCAAAAAGTCTATTAGAGAATCTCCAAGAGTGGTCTATATGGCTACCTATATTTCAATTTAGGAATTTTGTTAAGAAAAATACTCCAACAAACAGTTCTATAATAAAAAAATTAAAAATAGGATAGGGCTCTGAGTAAAATATTCATATTTTAGGCCCTTTCCTCCTAGATCCTAAACATATATGCATTAAATATAATGCTCAAGTTTTAAGGCTCATTGTTGGAGCCAATATGCTTTAGAGCATCCCCAAGAGTGGTCTATATCAATTTAGGTATTTTGCTAAGAACAAACATTCCAAAAAGAAGTCCTATAATTAATGAAAAAAAGACTCGAAATAGGATAGGGTTTTGAGTAAAGTGCTCGTATTTAGATACTCTCCTCCTAGATCCCAAATAGATATCCATTAAATATAGGGCTCAAGTTTTAGGGCTCATTGTTGGAGTCAATTTGCATTTGTAGAGCAAAAAAACTTTAGGGAGTCTCTATATTGAAATATAGTGCTTAAGTTTTAATGTTTTAGCACTTAGGCCCAGTTCTTTTCAGCTTAACAGCTTAACGACTTATCTACGTTTTAAAAAGCCATATGTTTTGAGTTTTTAAGCCCGTTTTTTTGCTATTTTGAAGATGGGTCCTAACGCTTTGAAAAGCAAGTCAAACGAAATGAATCCGAATCTCAAGACTATCTCGAGAAACGCTTAAAATTCAGTCCTTTCAGTTGTTCAGCTGTTCAGCCGTTAAGATCAGCTCAAAAGAACAGGGCCTTAATGTTCGAGATGCTACTAGGGAGTCTCTATATTAAAATATTGGGCTTATGTTTTAGTACTTATTGTTGGAGATGCTCTTACTGTGGTGCAGTGGGTATGGTGCTAAGGAAGTAAGACACAGTACGAGTTAGACATCAATCCAACATGTTAGACTAAGGTCTTGTTCTTTTGAGCTGATCTGAACGTCTGAACAGTTAAACGACTGAAATGGCTAAATTTTGAGAGCTTCTCAAGGTAGTTTCAAGATTCGAATCTATTTCATTTGACTTACTTTTAAAGCGTTAGTACCCACCTTCAAAACAACGAAAAAACGGATTAAAAAACTCAAATCATTTGTCTTTTTAAAACGTAGATAATTCATTACGATGTTAAGTCGTTAAGCTGAAAATAACAGGTCCTAAGTAAGTTAAATATGGCTAACTTACATCTAGAAAAAGCCCAACAGCCAAACACCTATAGTATCACGCCCGATCACACATGTTTATAGTTTGAGATATATGCAAATCAAAGTTTTTAGACTCGAAAAATTATCATATTTGAAAAAAATACGTGGATTGGACGCATAAAAATAATATGCAGAGATTTGTTTGAAAAATACTTTAGTAATATTATAACGCCGCGCCTATTTCGCAGGCGCCTGCGCGCGCAGCAAACGCGCAGGCGCTGCGCTCGGGCGTCCGTTTTTGCGCTGGATTCTGTTGGAATAATTAGCACTTTCAGGTTTATTTTAATCAAGAGATAGAACACGCACAACGTCTGAGTGATAGATAAAACAGGTTGAAACCACAGAAGCACAACCTAGATACACGTGCAGAAGAAATACACGTATATCTCTCTGGTGAACTCGCGAAGGAGATGACTTACTGGACTTGGTCGTCGTCGCCGTACGGAACGAGTTGCGGCGAGGTTTGGTTCTGGTTCTCCGAATCTGACGCCGTGTTGAAGAAGGTGGTGCCGACGCAGATCGCGACGGCGTAGTGGAAGAAGTCCTCGCGAAGCGAAAAAGGAAGCAATGAGCGATCCACGCCGGCGCTTCCCAAAACCTGATTCGCCCTACCGGTGCGGAGAGCTCGAGGCGATCGGTTCAAGACCCGCTCTCCCGAACGGCGGTGCACGCGCCGCAAGACGGATGGGAAAGAACCAAAGCGGCGGCGCAGCAGAAAGAGGTGGCAAACCCTACGTCGATCTGATCTTATCTCTCGGGCGGTAGCAGATTTATATAGCAAAACACGTGAGGCAAGCGGATCGCGAAACGGGCGCGACCAAGTCCAACACGATTTGTATATTCCATATCATCCGCAAAATCCGAAGAGCAAAAGAAATAAAAGCGTAAAAGGAGGCTGCGTCGCACAAGCACGAGGTCCGGTTTGGCGGACCATTCACGCGAGTGCCCGTCAAGACGCCTCGCCCCGCCCCGCCAAAGCTTTGGCGAGGCGGCGAAAGCACGTGTGATTCTCTATTTCTCTCTCCATCACATTCTCTAGAGGAGGAGCAAGCTCCACTATTTAAGCGTGTCCTCCACTCCTCCCACTAAAGATATAGTCTAAAGAATTTCACACGCCTCACGATACATACATGGGTTTTTGAGATTTTCTAGGAATTATTTAGATATTGAATAGGCTAGGCCCAACAATTCTAACAGATTCCACGGACCAACCTTGGGTTAGGTGAAAATGTTGTGATTAACACCGACTAAACCAGATCCTACGATTAATACCGACTAACACCGCTAGAAAATGGAATGCTAGAAAATTTCCAATTAATTACTCAGATTTTTTAGCTTGTATAATAGTGAAAAATATCGGTTTGGCTTTTTTGCACGCGTCTGTCGTGATCAAAATCGTGCAGACGTTGTTTGTTGTAGTGATTTTAAACTGTTTTCCACCTTTTTATTTAATAAAAAAACATGCTGCGATGGTGGAAAAAAGCGAAAAAAATCATGTGATGCCAGTTGTGTGTGTTGCTGCGTGCGACGTCGCCGACGAACATTTCGTAGGCACCGACAGTGGGCGAAATCGTCCGGTCGTCGACTCGTCGTTGTTCCAGACTTTTTAAAACTGTTTTTCCACCTTTTGTTTTCGGCGTTGCTATTTGATAGGCGCGCGCTTGCCCAGCTAGCAGCAAGTAGATGCGATAATAGCCGAACGACTGCTAGCTAGCTACGCGATACCGTATGTAAACTGACCGTATGCGAGTAGCTATACATGCCAGGCATCTTCAAGCAGCTCAGCTCTCCCACGGTGCAAATGAATAAGATAATATGAGATATACACATGGAGTTTTTCTTTTACGAATTTTTCTTATGTGTTTATTGTTGATTTATTTTGGTTTATTTTTATTATAGATTTGTTTTGTTTTCTGTTTAGATTTATTTTCTTTTTTGTTTATTACAGAGAAATTACGAAAACGTGTAGGCGCTAAAAGTTCCACAAATTTTGTACTATTTTTCCACTTTTTCATTTACTGGAAGAAACATATTATTTTAGTGGAATTATATATTTCTTTTGTTTCTGTTTATTATAAATTTATTTTGTTTTCTGTTTATTATATTTTTTGTTTTCTGTATATTATAGATTTGTTTTGTTTTTTATTTATTATAGATTTATTTTGTTATTTGTTTATTATAGATTTATTTTTTTGTTCATTATAGATTTATTTTATTTTTGTTTATTATAGAGAAATTGCGAAATCGTGTAGGCCCTAAAAGTTCCACAAAATACCATTTGCTGGAAGAAACATATTATTTTAGTGGAATTATATATTTCTTTTGTTTTTTGTTTATTATAGATTTATTTTGTTTTCTGTTTATTATAGTTTTTGTTTTTGTTTATTGTAGATTTATTTTTGTTTTCGATTTATTATAGATTTATTTTTATTTTTTGTTTATTATAGATTTATTTTTGTTTTTTGTTTATTTTGTGTTACGTACTGCAATACTGGTCGAACGACTACTATCTAGCTGGGAACAGTATCTGGGAACGACTGCTAGCTGGCTACGCGATGGAGCGCTCCCGGTCGCGGCCATCAAGACGATCGGACGATGGAGCGTTCCCGGCCGCGGCGCCTACACGAATCCTCCCATCGCAGGCGCCTGCGAGCCAGTCGCTCCCATATTATAATTTTAATGGGTCATATAATTAAATTGTAATTCTAGATGCTAGTTCAAACCACTGAGCCATTTGTAAATATTATAATTTTAATGGGTCTTGAACTACCATTTTGGTTACGCCATCTAGAGCTAGCGTTTGACCAGATCTTTTTTGCTTGGTTTTGAGGTGCCATAAACCAAGTTTACTCGACTTTAATTTTAAAGTGGCAAAGGGGCATGGTCGAAGTTTCGGACTAGAGAAGTACCTTTTATCTTATTCGGAATGGTTGCGGCTGAACGTTGAGATTCGAGAGAAACCTTGGTTATAGAGCACCAAAACAATTTAAAATGGACATGTAAAAAACCAGGGCCTATACATTTTCGAAATGATAAGGTTGAGTGAATGATCACGTAAGAGGGACGTACGGCTCACATTGATGTGCCTCGAATTGAAGCTTCTTACCACACAGTTAATGGCGATAAATAACCCTAGCTAGATGGATCTGCCCTCCACCCCCTCTCATCGCCTCCACCGCCGATCGATGGAACGGCGAGGCCGGCCATGGCCTGCCGGCGGGACCCCGGCCACCCAGGTCGCGCCGGAGAGGACCACCGGAGATCAGATTTTGGCGCAATCATTTCCAGATGACACCAGCCAGCATCCATGCATGCATAATGCGTACGCATCTACATGCATGGCGATGATCAATACCCTACTATGATTGATCCAACCTGGTCCAGCGTTTAACTCATCTTGTTAAGATTCTCCCCGAGCCAGACAGACACACACAGAAGCTGCAGAGAGAGAGATTGAGATCGGCGAGATTTCGATCATGCAACGCCTTTGCCTGCTGCAAATAGTGTCGCCTGATCAGTAATCACTCTGCTAGCTGCAGCTGCATGGTGGCTAGCTATCTAGCTGCTTCACTCCATTATGCTTGCTGTCAGCCCTTCATTTCTCCGTAGGATCAAATGCTCGTCCCTCACCAATCCATTACGATGCCCAATTCCGCAACCAATTAAATAAGGAATTCCCCCAAAAAAGAGTTCTTTTTCGCAAAATTCTCCGTCGTGGGAATTCCTACGTTCCAAACAGGCCCTAGATTTCCATGGAAACCAAGCGGCCGGGCAAGTGGCAACTGTGCGTGGCCACTGTGGTTTCGCTCGCTCGGCCAACCGGCTCGTGGCGCCCCGGAATGATTGGCCCCCAGGCAGAGCATGCAGATGAGATGAGATCGGATCGGGTGACCATCGGGTTCAGACGGGTACAGCACGGAGGGGCGGCGCCGCCCATGGGTGGCGCCCCGATGAACAGTGGAGTGGAGGGTGGTTAGCGATCGATCGAAGGGGAAGGAGGAGGAGGTTGGCGAATGTCGACGCTGGTGCGTGGAAACATGGCCGAAAAGGCGGCCATGCCACTGCAGCTGCAGCTGGGAAAGCGTTTAAGGGAAGGAGCAGATGCCGTTCTGCTGTGGCAGGCAACCCGGCCCCTGCACAGCAGCAGCTCAGCTCGGCTCGGCTCGGCTCGGCTAGCTAGCTCGCCACTGTGCCACTGTATTTATCCTCCTCGGAGGAGTGAAATGAATGTGCTGATTTCTTGCCCCTGCTGCCTGCTGCCTGCTGCTCTCCCCCCTCCATGTTCTGTGCATTTCCCTGCTGCTGTTCTTGGGCAAGAAAATGTGTCTCACTCTAGCTCGTGGTCTCTCTCACCCCGCCTGCACCAGCTGCCTCTCTGAACCTGATCGCAACGACTTGAAGAAGCTAAATGTATGTATGCGAATGGGCCTGACGCAGATTCCGAAAAGAAATGGAGGGCTTGCCATGAATCTTTACTACCACCCGGCCGCAGTAAAAACACATCGTCAGAGCAGCTCATTCACTTTAGCTGTAGCTGCTTCAGATCTCTGTCTCTAGTCTCTCTACATTAGTATAGTAGTATTATTGTGCAACTCCCTCGACTGTTAATGCAACCGGTGAGCGAGTGACCTGCCTACTGCACACCAAGCCAAGATCCCTATGCCGGCTGACTGTTCTGAATTCCTGGCCAATTGAACACGAGCCAAACAAAACCGAGGTTATCCAGCAATGTCAACATTAATTTGTTCCGCCGGTAGCTAAGCTACCGCTGCTGCTACCCTGCTGGTGACCTCCGATGTAACAGCTTATGAGTCCGATGGATTGTGGAGGTTGAATATCCATCTAGCTACCAATCTGTCTCCGAGGGAAAACAGGATTTTCTCATACTACCCACCTCGAGATTCGCACATGACAATACACATATATATACTACCTCGACTGTAAAATTTAATACGAAAAAAGTATTGTTCTGCTTGGCTATAGCCCCCGACCTGTCTTTTTTTTTAAAAACTCCTAATCGAGTTAATTTGGACCTTAAAATATCGAAATCAAGCACACATGGTCACTTGACTAGTTTTGATCAAAATGTTACATGTATGCTTATGAAACAATATATTAAGAAATCAAATCTAAATTTTACATGGCAGAATTAACATGGCGGAGGTGCTTGCTCCCAGGTCATCCGTCCCCTTTGCCAGTCCGCACATAAACTCTCCCTCACTTGACATTGAATTGTGTCTGCTCTAGAACATTTGATAGGAGAGGAACCGACATAACTTTCAGCAATCGAGTCTTCCCTACTCCAAATTTGTAGAGCAGATAGCCGATGATGTTGCCTGTTAGGCTGTTAGGGCCATGTAGGCTACTCTCCCTTGAGAGCAGTCCCTTCTGTTTAGCACTCCCTTGTAAATAAGACATTCTTTTCCGCTTAATGAAATGATGGTGTCTGCCCTTTTTGCTCAAACAAAAGATATTAATAAAATACTTGCAATAACTGATCTCATCCGATTTTACACCATAGGGATCAAATTGATGTTCGGACGAAAACTTACATATCAAACAGAGACAACGTGCAGTGGTAAAGAAAAGAAAAACAAAAAACCAGACCGTCTACGTGAAAATCCTTACACAAGCATTAAAACCATGCGCGCAGGTTGTTTTTTCTTAAACAGCTTAAAGAGAGAGAAAATGAGAGGTGAGGGAAAGAAAGAGCAGCAGAGCAAAGCTGGGCAGGCCTTGCTATCGAGCTGCTGCTGCCACTCTGCTGGTGAGCACATGTCCCCATCGATTCATCCGCGCCATCCCAGTAGGCTCGGGCCGGACGAGCACAGCGCGCCTCGGTGTGGGCTCTCGCCGCGCGCGACCCATCGATCCATCGCCGCTCGCCGAAAAGCTCGCGACAACGACTCACCTCCCAGCACCACCCGCCGCAGCAAATTCACGGCGAACAACTATATACATGAATATATATCCGCATGCAAATCCTCGTGCCTCAACCGCGGCGGCGCCGCCGCGCCGGGGCGCCGGCGACGAGGACGTACAACGGCGGCGACCATACACGCGTGACGTCCGAGCATGCATTAACCCCGGTCGGCTGAGGCTCTGCGCCTGCAATCTGCACGCAGTGGTGCAGCCAAAGCCGAGGCTCCGGGTCAGCCTCAGTAAGCGGTTGACCGGGGCGAGCACGAGCGTCGCATTGAATCGGTGTGTGACAGCATGTCTGCCCTCCCACGGCGAGCCGATCGAGCCGTCGTGTCGCCTCGTCGTGCGCGTCCGTCCATGGGTCCACCACGCCGGCACGCCGGCACGTGCTCGTACGGCGCTGCCGATCGACCATGGGCGCAGTACGGACTGGGCGGGGCGGGGGCCGGGGCTGCCGCTAAACGGAGGCGAGGGATAGCGCCACGTTGCAGCACCAAGTCCACGTACCCGTGAAGACAACCACAGGGCGCACGTTTATAGTTGCTGTTCATTAGTTTATTTTCTTTGGCTTGTGAATATTAAAATTCACGTTTTCTGTTTAGCTGCTTTTTGCCGGAGCACTTAGATTCATGGAAACAAGTCCTTCTTTCATGGAACCAGAACTAAATCCCCTTTTCCGGTTATGCATGCACATGGTTTGTGCTCTTATATATGGCCTTGGTTGTTTCAGATTAACGTAGAGTTGCGTTTTACTGTAACAAATTTATGATCCCTTAAAATACGTTTTAACGAGTTCAAAAAATTATAAAAAAAATATTTTACAAACTTTAAAAAGTACTATTCAGAACCCCACGAGAATGACTACAAAACATTACATCATTTGGCTTATACAAAAATAACAAATTTTCATTTAATTTAATTTAATTTAATCTGAAACAAACAAGGCCATCTGCAGTTCTGGTCGGGTAACCTGAAAGATGAGATGCAAAGTGTTTTTACGGGGTGTTCCCAGCATTTCTGTTCTTTCATCGCAGGTTTAGCTCGGACAGAAAGGATGAGAGATGGGATTGGCAACCGCATAACAGGCAGCGGGGCTGCAAGTAATGTGCAAACTGGAAGGGGGCTGCCAAGATACAACCGCTCTAAAAAAACAGGAAGAGAGAACAAAGAGCTCCTGACTCAATGCATAGAAGACGATGGGGATGGTGGTGAACCGAAAAAGAAGTATACTGAGAAGGGAGAAAGGAAAGACTCTAGTTAGTTTCTCTTTGTTTTGACATGGCTAATCTCAAAACTGTCAAACTTTATGGTGTTTCCCCCTGTTGCTGTCGATGGCAGAACCGTTCTGGTATTGACTCGTGTAAGCTCGTGCATACTCTGTTTCTGTTGTCTCTTTTGGTAATGGAAATCGGGGATATATCCCTTTGTGGAAAAAAAAAATAATGCTGCTGCCACTTCAAACATGCTCTAATTAAAACCAAATCGAAATGATAATTACTGCCATGTTGAAGCAAGAAACGAGAACAAAACAAAAAAAGAAGTAAGATTATGTCTTAGAATAGCTAGATGAATTAAACATCTTGACAATTGTAATTTTGAGCATTATCACATAGATATTTGATCTTTATGAGAATCCTATGTAATTCCATAAGAGCAGCAAATTCCAAAGACCTCTCACATCCAAAATGATTTAGTGAGAAAGAGAACAACAGTGGAAACAACTAGTCTGAAATAGTAATGTTGACAAATCGAAACTAAGCATAATAACTCAAAACTTCATTGCAAAACCATCCATTAAATCAACGAACCAATTGGCAGACCAATATGAAAGAACCAAGTGGCAATTCATTAAAAAAATTTATATCCCTCAATGGCGTATGTAGTATTGTAACGACATCTATAAAATCCGTAGTTGTTAATTCCAGTTTAAAGAAAAAAAAAAAGAAAGTAACATTTCAACCATGTAGCTAGGTCTAGATGAAGGATTTTTCAGGAGCGGTACAAAATTAAAGGAAAGTGTTCATACACAAACCTTGCGCGTGTTTAAAGTGCAGGTTAGCCCGCTAACATTTTGATAGGCCGCTCATGGTCAAACAATTACATCTGTCCACTCTGAAACGATAGGCCACGTGTTTTTGGAGTGGAAACGTCCACTGCCAAAGCGTCCGAATTAAAGAACATTGTCGTTGGTACGATTGTACGAAGGTTGATGCTCTGTTTTTTCGTCCTCCCGGCAACAACATGATCTCCTACCATGAATCCATGATGGTGCAACGATGTGAGTGCTACGCACTTAACTGCGGTCTCTCAAGACCTTGTCCATTCGTTTTTAGATTATAATCTACGGTTGAATATTTGCTTTTGTTATATAAGCTAGTCAAACATGCACCTTGGTTCTTTGTAGCTGTTCTTCAAAAAGCTTAGTGTTTCTTCGTAAAACACTCAAAACCAACATTTTACACAAAATGTATTTTCATGTGCTAAAAAAAATATCGTATATGTTGGGTTGTTATACGGTACAATAACTTACCCCTTAAGGGATAAGACTTATATTTCCACCATTGAATGTATCATGGAGACAGGGATAACTGACACAGTAGGTCACGTTCCAATTCTCCTACCATATTCCAATTCCAAATCACCTTCTCATAGTAAGGATAGAAAGTTGTGTGTGGAACATGAAAAGTCCATATTTAAGGCCTAGTTATTTTCAGCTTAACAACTTAACGGCTTAACAGTTTAACGACTTATCTACGTTCTAAAAAGACGTATGTTTTAAGTTTTTTTAGTCTGTTTTTCGTTGTTTTGAAGGTGGGTCCTAACGCTTTTAAAAGCAAGTCAAATGAAATGGATCCGAATCTTGAGACTACCTCGAGAAGCTCTCGAATTTCAATCATTTCAGCCGTTCAGCTGTTCAGCCGTTCAGATCAGCTCAAAAGAACAGGCCCTTAATTTATGCTTACAAAGTGTTAGCCAGATTTTTTAAAATTAAATTTGACAAAATATTTTTTGACTTTATATTTTTATAATTTATATTTTACTATTTTATATTAATTCATGCGTAGAAAGTACTGGTGGAATTTTTCTTACATTAATTTCAGTGGCGAGCGCCAGCGTCCGGACGTCCGGACAGACGCTCGCGCGCCGGACTAGCGGCGTCCGTCCGATCGTCTGGCACCGCGCGCATCCAACGCGCCTCCGCGCTCACGTGCATGTGCGACTAGTTAGCGTGCAGTTGATTAAATTTCCAATTAAACTTCTGATTTTTGTATAAAATTCAAACATTGTTCAAAATGTGTGGAATAAATTTCATAATTCTTCTAAAATCGAGAGCAACCCATTTTAAATACTTTTTAAATTTTTTGATTTTTTTTTCTTTTTAAATTTTTTATGTGAAACTAGAAGAAGACACTTATGAAACTTACATCTATACTAGCGAAACTTGATCGTGTGTTGATGAAACTTAGCCGTGTGCTGATGAAATCTGATGAAACTTGAAAGAAACTTCGATGTAACCTGATGAAACTTGGATGAAACCTATTGAAACTTGAAAAAACTTGTATAAGACCTGTTGAAACTTGATGAAACTTGCACTACACCTGATGAAACTTGCACTAAACCTGAAGAAAAAAATGTTTGTGGGATCCACCTGTATGCTACAGTGCCACACACTGACACACATGCTGCGTTCGCGCGCGCTGCATGCGCGAGGCGCGAGTCCGGCGCGCCAAACGACCAGGTAGAAGTGTTTTCATAATTTCAATCCGACCAAATATTTCATAAGCTTCTCTTGATATATTTTTCCAAATTTCAGTACAACTTTAGAAAAAAAAAGGAATAAAAATGCACTATACGCATATCGCTCTTCCAGCACTTCTGTTTCTTTTTTTCATTTTGAAAATGCTCGAACAAAAGCGAACCGTGATAAAAGAAATAAAAAAATTGGACCAGGAATACAGCTTGAGCTGTCAAATTCCACGTGAGTACGTGACAGAACGACCTGCGCCTCGTGCTGACCGTTGAGAAACCTCGCTACCGGGTGTAGTCCGAGGTATAAACGTGGACAATCAATCACAGAGAAAGATCAAGAACACAGGGGACACAGAGATATAGGGTGGGGCTTCTCTTTATTATTTCTCAGATCTGTTATATAATGGGTGCTCCACCTCTTCTTATATAGTACTGCTTAGGGTTTAGGCTAGGTCCATATGTGGGACCCACCAGGGGAAGCTGCTGGCCTAGCCGGCCGGGCTTTTCCCCTATAGGTGGTTTCCCAACACTCCGTCTTGGACCTTGCCAGCGAGATGCATATGCCTCATCAAAACTCCATCCAAAAACCCAGTAGGAAAAAAAAGGATTGCAGAAAGAGTACATAGCATACGCTTGTTGTGCGCACGATTTGCCTCATTAAAAACCTTATGTGAGAAAACTTCAGGAAAAAACTCACCAAGGAAAAAAGAGTACAAACCACCCAACATTGCATTCAATCTTCTAGATCGAGTTGGGTACTCCGGCTTCATACCAAAGTTTTAATTCAGGGCGTGTGAATTATCTCCCCCTGAATCCCGCACTTCTTTGAGCCTGATCATTCCAATGTCCCTAACACACCTTTCAAAGGAGGCGGTAGGCAATGACTTAGTGAACAGGTCAGCCAAATTCTCACAGGATTTGGTGTGCTGGATACTTATTTCGTTCAATTTATGCAGTTCATGCGCATAAAAGAACTTGGGGTCGATATGCTTAGTGAGATTACTTTTCACATAACCCATATGCATTTGTGCAACACAAACAGCATTATCTTCATAGATAATTGTAGGGGTTTGCTCAATAGGTAATCCACATGACAGCAGGATGTGTTTCACCATTCTTCTTAACCATGCACATTCACGAGATGCTTCATATAATGCAATGATTTCCGAGTGGTTTGTGGACGTAGCCACAAGCGTCTGCTTGGACGACTTCCATGACATTGCAGTACCACCACATAGGAAAACATACCCAGTTTGTGATTTACGTAATGCGGTCCGAAGGTACCCAAAGATCGGCATAACCAACAATGTTTATATCTTGGTTCTTCCTGTAAAACAGTCCAAGATCAATGCTTCCACGGAGGTATCGAAAGATCACCTTTATTCCGTTCCAATACCACTTCGTGGACGCTGCACTGTATCGGGCCAACGTGTTCACGGCGAATGCAATATCGGGCCGTGTACTGTTAGCAAGATACAGAAGTGCTCCTATTGCACTCAGGTACGGGACTTCCTGCCCGAGGATTTCCTCCCCCTCTTCCCTAGGTCGGAAGGGGTTTTTTTCTTTCTGTAAAGATCTCCCTATCATAGGGGTTCTACAGGAATAGGCTCTGCTAAAACCAAACCTTTCTAAAACCTTCTGAGTATAGGTCTCCTGGTGCATTAGGATCCCATGAGGGAAATGCTCGAGCTGCAAGCCTAAGCAGTGCTTAGTTTATCATACTTCAAGTATAAGTATACTTATTTTAATTCTCTTCTTCAATTTATATAGTGACTTTCAGAGTTTCACACTATATATTTCTATTTGCTCTATCTTGGTTACGGAAGGTGATACTTCAAGTATCTTCATACATAAATCTGAATCCAAGTCTCTTATACATATATTTAGTAACAACATCCTTCAATTCAAATTTCACTCTCAACTTCAAGTTGAGTACTGCCAATAATGAAATATATCTAGAGGAATACCATGACCAGGGAATAAGCTTCTTCATGAAGCGTGGAGCTATCAGCCTTGTTATGTACCATTCTAATTCATTATTCTCATTTCTCTTCTAGAGAAAATGATAGTATACCGCGGTAATTGTCTTCTTTTATATGGCATATATATATCAACTTTGGTTGTTGCTCTTTTCATAAGTTCCCTTAATAATACAATTCATATGGCCATTTAGTCATGATGTGCTTCGTGCACTTCTACTTGCTCTGCACCGCTATTTTTCATCACGGGAGCAAGTTCCTTTAGTTTTTATCGCCGGTGTGTGCACACACTTTGGTTGATACATTCATACTTTATTCCTGCCATGGAATATTCAAGACTGGGAGTGCCTCGCTAGCAGGCTTCTCTCCAGCTGTCAGGTCTCAACTGACTCCCCTTCACTACTTGGGGCATTTTTAGTGATTTGGTCATGATAAGCCCTCTTTCCCTTTTTCCCCAGGCGTCCCCAGGTACTTTTGGTCGGAGGAACCAGACTCCCTGTTCATTCTGAGGCCTTTGAACATGTTGAGGGGTACCTTCAATTCTTCGGTACTGCAACCCTCTCTGGCGCATTACTTCTAGTAATGCAACTTAATCATTCCCTTCATATCACAAAAATGATTATTCAATGGCAGTTTCACATATATTTCAATAGTCATTAAGACTTTCATTTCTTTACTAGTGCAAGGGTCACGCACGAGAATTCTATATGCTTATTTTCTCGGCATTCTCATTCAGGAGTTCTAATTCTCCCCCTAATGACGGAAAAATATTCCTCGTCAATAGCGGTATGGTACATATAATTCAAAGTGGAAAATTTCATATGACCCTTTGCATGCACTAGTTGGATGTTGTAGAACTACATGTTCTTTTAAATAGTGATTAGGGATGCTCTGTGTAAAACTTCATGTTTCAACACATTCTTCAAGAATTACAACTCTGCTCATTAACCGGGCTAATTATTCAATTATTTTCAATTCATATGACTGCTAGTCTCTCTGCAAGAGGTGGTATGCTATGCCAATGCAAAGTGCTCTGCTTCAAATATCATCATCAAATGACTTTAAAATAAAGTCATTAGTAGTGTCCATTGCGGCGGACTTCATATGATGGGATGAGAAAATTCTTTAATTCCAGTGATCTACAAGATCTTCTCTTCAAATGCTTTGTTCCTTATGTGAGAGTAAACTCAATCACATCTAGGAGACTGTGTTGAGCACTACTAAGTACCAAAACTGCTCTGTTGAGGGCTGAATTGGAAAGCAAATGTCCTACTAGATGCAGTCCAGAGATTCAGGGACTTTTGTATTTTCTTCATAATTCAAAGTTTATTAATTTCCGGCGGCACATTCAGGCACACAAAATCTTCAAGATTCGAAAAATCTTCACGATGATATTATAACCCGATGTGAGTTGTTTGTGCAATCCCTTATCATTACAAACTGGGGAACCCATAATACACTACTGAAAATATAAGAGTTAAGAGCTTCTAAATCCAGTTTTCTAAGCTGGCATGCACTACAAGTGCATTAAATCTATTATAGTGTAGCCCAAATTCATATTGGAGGTATTACTTCTAGTAATGTTTTTCTTACATCCGACATTCTTCATAATGCATGAGCATTCAGTGCTATTCTCTTCATTTGTTTCTTCATGAAACATGCGCGGATGCCTTTAAATTTAAGAGGCTCCAAAATACTCAGGGTAAACAACGCTTCTAAAGTGCTGATGTAATACCCAATAATATACCCATGACTCTGTGTGAGCAAGCTATGCACAGATCGCTACTAGCGATTTTTCAAATTAATACTAACAGTATTCTTCAGGATAGATACGGGTATATGAGCTCTATTAAAATGCTATTTGTTGTTCTACAACAGTGTTAATAACCTCCATGGGCACTATATAGATTATAGGTTGCAATCAGGTAATGACATGATTCATGATTCAAAGGATTCATAAATTGATTGCAACTTTATATATACTGGAATAAGGGCAAATGCAAAAAACCCATCATGAGAATTAATGTGCGCTCTTCTAAAGCTTCAATTCAAATATGTTCTTCAGGAACTTCCAATTCATACTAAAAATTCATATGTCTGATAGCAACCACAATTTAGAGTGCAAATGCGATTCAAAATGTGCACCCACTACGTGTAGGTGTGCTCCCGAAACCTATAGGCCAATATGCGTCAGCAGCAGGCTGAGGCCAGAATGACGCAATCAGTGTGCGGCACATGATTGACTCAGGGCATGGGCGATGCAATGGTACGGGGCAAGTTGACAATAGGGGCTGCGCCCAGATGCTTCTATCGCTAAAAGGGCAGTCCCCATAGTCAACCACACAGATGTAACCGAACAGCGGCGCAACAGGGCCGAGACGGTTATTCTAGTTATAATGACATATGTCGAGATCTTCGTTTTTCCATGCACTTCATGTGCGATTACAATTAGAACAAGGGGGAGATTTCAGGAGGTCTCTGCTAGAGTTTCCATCAACAATGGCAAGGTATGCTTCTGCCATTGCTTTCCTTTCTTCTTTGATCGATCAGCCATAATTGAATGCATAATCATGGCAAATCATAGACCAATCTCCCTAATGCCACATAATTTTCCGACATTATGCCTTGAGGGTTCTGCCCTTTTAATGGTGGAAATAAAATGCGACTTCTCCTTGTATTATCTTTCTTAAGCAATGGACTTTCTCTTCATAGGTCAATTATTCTTATTCTTCCATTCATGCCCTTCGGTAAAGTTTGGGGCTTTCTCCCCCTATTAGCTTTTTCGTGACTATACAACAAAAGTTGTAAGCACTCGGAGTTATACTTAGGTGGGAGTGGGGATTACACCTCGAATGTGATCTTCTTTGTCACAAAAGAGGGACTGACCATTTTTCATAATTTGCAGTCTCATGCATGCCCCATTCTCATATAATAGAAAGGATAGTATACTAGAGCGCCCAAAACCGCTTCTGAAGTGCGGTATGTTGCTCATGCATACACCAATACTATATATATTCATAGAGGGGTGCCTAAGAAAATGCAATGCATGGTTGTTCCGCACATCGGTTTCTTATCCTTTCAGGGTTCTAGCCCGATGGCGGCCCAGAGTTTCATGCTACAGGGTACAATTCTATAGTCCAATGCTCAAGTGAGGTTGCTCTGGCTATGCAATGCCAATACCTCAAATTCATATTTTATTATACTCGACATTTATACTTCAGGATTAATTCATAAGACTACTTCATGTAATCTAATAAAAAGTGGTGCGTGACATAATTAATTCTCATGTATTCCAGTAATATATATATTCTAGCATGCCATTACCAATTCAAGGGCATAAATAATTACTGATAATTATAATGGCAAATGCACACAAGGATTGCACATAAATAATTACAGAATTAAATAATGCTTCAAATTCAAAGCCGGGTACTTACTTCAAGTTCCCGGGATGCTGAAAGGCCGAAGATTAAGTTTCTAATGCATTTGAAAATCTCGGAAGACATCGAAAAAACTTCTAGTAATTTCCAAACTTCTAAGAGATTTTAATACATTTTTCATTCTTCCGGAAGCAGAGGTACCAAATATAAAACCCCGAGTTGTATAACATGCCAAAATTCAAATCTCGGGTGATTCTGCAAGAATCAAAGGGGTTTTCTGCAATTTCACAAATCTCGTGGCCTTTTGCAATTTCTTTTGAAAAAATTCCGCTTAATCTGGACCTTTCGATCCAGCGTACGGCCTGCTGCTAGCAAGGCTGCACGTAGTTTTATAAGGGTTTGAAAACATATAATTTTCAATGACCTAATGGGTGATTCTTCAAGAATCGGGGGGCTTTCTATAATTTTCAGAATTTTTGGAGCCAATTTTCTCTGGGCCGTTTTCCAAAATTGCTCAATTTTGACCCAACTTGGGCCTTCGCCCATGCACAGAGCTGGTGCTTAGCTTGATTCAGGCCAGCCGCGGCAGTCGGCTCGGGGTCACCATTGCATGGGGTGGTGTGGCAGGCAAACATGGGCCCAAGCATCCTTGCGGGCGGCCCGATGGGGCACGACAGCTGGGGCGGCCCAGTAGCGGGCGCGCCCAGCCGGACGGTGTAGCCAATGGGCACGCAGTCTTGCCGGGTCGGCCCACGTGCGGCGTGGGGTGGCTCACGGGGATCGCCCAGGCGGCCCATTAGGCTTGCTGCGAAGGGGCGGCTAGGGTTTCCCTAGCCGCCGGCGCTGACGCGCGGCGTGCACAGCACGGTGCGGCGCGGCGCTGCGGGCGCGGGCGAGCGCGCGGCGTCGGCGGCTTCAGCGCGGCGGCGTGTCTTGGCGGCGTCGGCAGGACGAGGCGGCACATGCGGGCCGGCACGGCAACCCAGCGCGATCGCGGCCGGCGGAGCATGCGCGGGCACGGCGCGGACTCAGCGCGAGCGCGTCCGGCGGGGCACACGGCGTCGGCGGGACGCGGGCACGCGGCGGCGCGCGCGTGCGTGCGAGCCAGCGTGCAGGCCGGTGATGTGCATGGCTTCGTGCCGTGCGTTCCGAGATTCCGATGCCGATTCTAGGCGGGCTGCAGGTCAACCAGTAGACGTACAGGCAACCATGCATGCACACGTACGAGCATGTATGCACTGCTTCGTACTTGGATTTCACAATTGATTAACCATGCGTGTGCTCACGTGGCCGACGGGGCCTTGGCTGCTCAAGCGAGCGGCGAGCGCACCTGCGGCGTGCATGCAGTGCGTGTGCGGTGGCGCCGACAGGGCGCGTGCGGCGTGGCGACGGCGGCACCGGCAGGGCGCACGGCGATCGCGGCGGCGCCGAAAACAAGATCAATCTTCAAGATTGGTTTTTCAAATTCCCCAAAAACGAATCTACTAAAATTCTTGCAAAAATTTCCAATCTATTAGGAAAACACAGCAATTCTTCTCGATCTGCAACCAAAACCAAGCACAGATCACGATCTACGGGGTGATCGGCGTCCAAAAATACCTTCGTGGTAGAAGTAGATGCAGATCGGTCTTCCTCATGGATTGATCGGCACGTCGTGGAGCGAAGCGTCTTGATAACGTGTTGAGAAACCTCGCTACGGGTGTAGTCAGGCGATAAACGCGACAATCAATCACAGAAAGATCGAGAACACGGGGACACAGAGAGATATAGGGTGGAAACTTTCTTTATTATTTCTCGATCTGTTATACACGCCGGTCTTCCACCTCTTCTTATATAAGATTCTTGGGGTTTAAGCCAGTTTATATGTGGGACCCACCAGGGGAAGCTGCTGGCCTAGCCGGCCGGGCTTTTCCCCTATAGGTGGTTTCCCAACACTGACAAGGCGTCTCGCCTGTGATCTGTCTCGGATAATGTCTAACCTTTTTACTCAATTTTTACCGACCCTTGCATTCGCATCGAGTTTTTCATGTCAAAAAGGGTAGGTGAGAGAGGGGGCTGCAGGCTGCAGGTTATATGGGATCTGGTTACCATGGCGGGGAGGAGTAGGGGCCGGCCGACGGGGCGGCGGTGGTGGCGGGGGCGGCGGTCCCACAGGGGAGAGACAGGCTCGGCGAGGTACGACGCCTTGTGGGTGTCTCCGGCGCGGGGAGAAGCCAACCGCGCCGCCGCATGGCGCGGCATGCGCGCGCTCATGACGCGCCGCAGAGCCGCCCGCTCGGCCACCGGCGTTGAAGCGTCGGCGGAGCTGAAGGTCGGTTTGTGTATCAGTGTATGAAAGCCGCCGCCCCACCGGTCTCGGGAAACCTAAAGACGGGGGCGAATTTGAATTTGTAAAAAATCAAATCAATGCTGCAATTTTGGTAGCGGTTTTTCGGACAGTGCTGACGGTTTTTTTAAGGCAATGTTTTCGGTTAACTGTGTTAGTTGGCGGGAAAAATATATTGAAACATACGGGTATGATGAAAATTATAAAGATTGTACGGTTGCATGGAGAAGTTCAAAAGTGCATGGGTGATCAGAAATGTATGCTAGAGAAACAAAATAAAAATATGTACATTACACCGTGCCATGTCCTCAACTTGGTCCAGCCCAAACCGATACAATAATAAATTGAAAAACTTTATTCCATTATATATGAAAAAACTGGTAGACCATGAAAAATCAAAATTAAATTTATCTTAGACCAAAAAAATGAACATAATTTCTACAATTTATAGAGATTTTCAGTGATTTTAAAAATAAAATTAAAATTTCGGACATTCAGAAAACCAGTGGTTTTAGAAACCACCCTCATTGGTTTTTGATGGGTTCTCATCGTCCTTCACAATTTTTTAAGGCCATAGGATATAAATCTCATCCATTCAATTGACGAAACTAATTTTTTCCCAGCCGAGGGGTATAGTTAGACAAAACTCATCATTTAAATTCCGCCAAATGGAAATGGCAAGATTTAAATCCTACCAAACCAAATGGCGGGATTTAAATTTGGACGATAAAATATCACAAAGCTACAAGTACCAAATGGCCGGTTTTATCTCTGTGTAGCCCCCAATTGCCTTGATACCCATTCTGTCTGATTGTTTGGTGAAAATTGTAATCCCGCCAGTTGAATGGGAGAGATTTATATCCTGTCTGACGGAACATGGATAAACGCCTATTTATTAAATTTCAATAAAAAGAATCTTATTTATTTCAAAAAAAATAAAAAATATAAATATTTAAAAAATCGTTGGTCGTTGGTCTCTTGAGCTGATCAATGTTCACGTACTGTTTGTTTGCGCTTCGACTCAAAAGTCAAAACAACCCGCGTCTCGCCTTCTGCCCTGCAAAAAAAATTATTTTTAATCCTTTTTAAAAAATTATTTTAATTTTAACCCCCGGTATAACTTTTTCTAAATCTAACCCTTTTGGTCGTACCACCAGTGGGCGCGGGCGTCTCAGACTCGACACGCCAAAGGCATGTGGCGCGCAGAGGTGCCTGTGGCGGCCTCGGTCAATGACCGCCAACGCGGACTGTCGTGGGTCCCACCTTGACGCGCCACCCCTCCTGGCGTGGTAAGGCCATATACAGAGAGCAGCGACGGGCTCCTCTTTTGTTTTTCTTCCCCGAGCTGTCTCGCCGCCCCGCCCCGCCACCGCCAGCCGCCCCGTGCCGCCCATCTCCGGCCACTTCGGGGTTGGAAAATCGTTCCACGTACTCCTGTGAAGGTGATGCTCTAATCTTTTTGTCCGATTTGGCCATCGACTAACCGCATTTCGTAGGATTTGGATAGTTAGGGTTTGAGGAAAAAAAAACTTGATTTATATTCCATATTGGTGTGTTTAGTTCGATCTGAGCACCATGTCATACGTGTTGCATGTACTGTCCATGTTATAACGTGTAGAATCCGTTGGATGTACGGATGTGGTATTTAATTTTGATGTAGATGATGTTATATATTAGGCCTAAATGACTTGGATGTGTTATCTTTAATTTTGTAGATGGATCGTTTAGTCCCGTTTTTTTATGGTGGAACCATCGGAGAAAACGAGGAGTTTGAGAATACGAAGGAAAATGTGGTACTGTTTGATAAGAGCCCAAGCTTTGATGATTTAGTTTTCCGCTGCCGGTATTTCATGAGCTGTGGGGTTGGTGAGTGTGAACTGTTGTTGCAAGGAAGATTCGATTTTGGGAAGTCTAGGGCTCACTATGTGATGTTGAAGATTTCATCGGAGTCGGATTGGAATAGCTACAAGGAGGTTGTGAAAAATTCGAACGTCAGTTGTTGGGAGGTGGTGGTTGAGATTGCTCGTGCAAGTGGCTCATTAGTAAGACTCGTACAAGCCATGAAAGTGTTGATGACGAAGATGAGCCTGTAGAGCACTTGACTCAGGAGTTGGGCACAGTTGGACGGAGGCAGGTCAGATCTGAAGCATGTGTTGCCGAGGCGATGGGAGAGCCGTTTGATAACTTTGATAGCAGCCTTCTCATAAATGACTTTGATGATGGAGTTTTTGAGGAGGAAGAACGTGAGGTGGAAGACGACCAAATTTCTCTAGGATCCGAGGAGGAATCCTATGATGAGGAGAGGGCAGAAGAAGAGGCGGTGCAAGGCGAACAAGAAGAGGTGGGGAAGGAGCTGAGGTGGAGGAAGAAGATGATGTCGAAGAAGACGATGAGGTTATTTGCTTAGGCGTGGGAGATAGAGGACAAGCAACGTATGTATTATCGGCTGAGGAGAGGAGGCAGCTTAGGACAGTTCATGTTGATGTGCCCACGGTGACCACCTTTGAGGACCTAAGCCGAACTCACATGGCAATATGTGAGAGCGGCTTGTTGTTAACCAATGTACTGCAGGATTCTGAGAATCTGGAGATCCGAAAGGGCATGTCATTCGAGTCTTTTGAGCAATTGCAGTACTTTTTGATGGACTATGCGGTGAAACATCATAGGCCATACAATATTACTCATTCGGACGCTAAAGTCAGGTACACGGTGAACTGCAAACAAGGATGCATGTGGGGTGTGTGGGCTCTGCTGAACAAATATAGTGGGAGATAGAAGATTACTCGTGTGAGGCAACCTCACACGTGTGGCCCGTCGAAGACAAAGAAGGTGCATGCTCAAAACACAGCCAAGTACTTAGGGCGCCGTATCGCTGGCATTGTCGCGGCGGATAGTGACGTGTTAGTCGCCTCCTTGATTGAATCTATATTTGGATTCATCAGGTACTGTGTGAAGTACTCAAAGGCATGGCAGGCAAAACAATACGCCATGGAGTTGCTATATGGGGACTGGAAGGAGGCATACAACATGGTGCTAAAGATGTTGAATGCAATTAAACATTTCAACCCAGGTACAAAGTATTTCACCTACACGGGTTGCAGTGGGTTGGTCGATGAGAATGGCAAAACACGGTATGTTCTTGAGTGTGTTTTTTGGTGCTTCAAGCAGTGCGCGGAGTCGTTCGAGCACTGTCAGCCGGTCGTACTCGTGGACGCAAACTTTCTAACAAGCAAATATAAGGGTGTTTTGATGATGGCGGTTGCGGTCGATCTGGAGGATCAATTGATGCATGTAGCATTTGCATTGGCCGAGGGCGAGAACAATGCAAGCTGGGCATGGTTCATGACGCATCTAAGACGGGAGGTTCTCGGCACTAGCCAGACGGTTTGCATGATCTCCGACCGTCACCATAGCCTTCTAAATGCGGCTAAGGAACACATGTAAGGATTCCCTCCTATTGAGCACCGGTGGTGCATGAGGCACTTCGCGGCCAATATATGAGGTCGACAGAAGAAGAAGGAAGTGGTGTCGAAGTTAAAGGGTTTGCTGCACTAGAGAAGAGAGAGATTTCCATAAAAAGTTAGAAGAGTTAGATAAGATGCTAAACGATCGTGCCAGGGATTGGATGAAGGAACAGATGGAGAACAAGGAGAAGTGGGCTCTTGCTTATGATGAGGGTGGCCGTCATTACGGGATAATGACGACAAACGGCGCCGAGTCGTTGAACAATGTGTTCAAAGACGGGTGCACATGAAAGCGGTGCCTTGCGGACGTTTACGGAGGTACGACCGTGTGCATGTCATACAGTCCAATTTACTTCCATGGTAATACTCTTGTTCCTGGATTGGCCACTTACAGAGAGTGACGAGGACATGCCGCCGCATGGCCCAGAAATTGAGCTGCATGAACCAACAGGATATAGGTCAACAGCCAGTCGTTGTGCTTCTGCCCCAGTCGTCGAGCCACCAGACCCCCGTCTATCAAGGGGGCACGGGTGCACGCACACCGCCACGGTCGAGCAGGTCCTCCTCAGCTCCTACG
The DNA here is from genome assembly GCA_036346415.1 of Raddia guianensis. Lineage (NCBI taxonomy): Eukaryota > Viridiplantae > Streptophyta > Magnoliopsida > Poales > Poaceae > Raddia > Raddia guianensis. The sequence goes on from CM070534.1 coordinate 37,987,309, forward strand.
GAGACTCCTACGAGTAGGGTGCGTGGCAAGCACGCCACATGGCGCTCGTGTTGGACGACGAAGACGCTGGCCAGCACGATGACTTGGACCTCTCCGCCGACGACCCCAGCTTTCGCAGCACAATCAGGCTGAGCCAGATGCCTGATGCTCCCCCTTGAGTCAGACATAGCCCACCCCAGGAGCGGTAAGACATCTGAAGTGATCCCGTGAATTCTTTGTTGTTTTCTATCATACCTGACATTTCTGCCATACAATACAGGGCCCCAACGGATCCACCCCGCCACAGACCATAGCTTACGCGAGGCGCAAGCATGACTGTGACGCCACCGATGTCGGTAGCCACAATGTGCTGCAGACAAATCCCGGGAGGATCCGCCGTCCACGAGGTCCTTACACGCCGGGGCCTTGACCTTTTGTTTATATGGATGTACTGCCACTATATGGATGTACTTGACCTTTTGCCTATATGGATGTACTGCCACTTGTGTACTGATTATGTATGTATTGACAAACTAATCAATACTTGGCATGTGATGATCAAGATATTTGAAAAAATTGTTCGGTACTGTTTTGGGTTATAAACAAACATTCCGAAATACTATTGAATGTGTTCTTCTCAAATCGACCTATCTTCCTATCCGAGAAACGCCTCAATGTAGTTTGTTTAGACTGAACAACACATTGTAGGAGGTAGGCACGAGAAGAGGAACAGCCTCCCAACTGCCTCATCATGCCTCCAGCCGACACTAACAAATAGAAGAGAATCTTCAAGAAAATTGTGAGGCCTGACACTGACGCGCCAGTAAGGATGGCGCGTCAGGATAAATCTGCAGCGTCGGCAACACTGGCGTTACAGACTTCACGCGCCACACCTCATGGCGCGGCAGGGCTGTACTGCCGCACACCCTCGCCCTCCAAACCAGCGAGATACGGCATGCCCTTATGTGGGGTTCCAGTTGGTCCGGCAGCCAAGACTTGCCGCGCCACTAGGGATGGCGTGGCAGTCCAGTGCTGTAGCAGAGCCGTCAACCTTTCACCAGTGCTCCCCTATCTCTCTGGTTTTGGCCTGTAGTCTGTGCGGGAGCACAGCGCTGCCACGCCATCTCTAATGGCGTGTCAGGGCTGCGCTCCCGCCCAGATTACAGCTCAAAACTAGAGAGAACGCTGGATCTGTGCAGTACATTGGCGAGCATGACACATCGAATACTATGGCGACCATGACACATCGAGTACTATTTTCATCAAATCACTTCATCTATCAACACAAATTTCAATTAGCTATCGTAGTCTCACACTAAAGTGTTCGCAAATATAATCATATATTTATTTTTTTAAATAAGATACGGAGGTTTTCAGAGTGCTGCATAGAACAATCTAATGTGAGATAACATAATAAGTACCACACGTTACATTGATAAAAATATAAGTTCATTATCATATTACATAACGACATTGAATCAAGTCGATTTCACTCCTTTCGGTCCTCGTCATCATCTGGCACGACAGTAGGCAAGTTACCAACAAGAGCCCTCATGGTCTCTGTCTCCACCGTCCTCCTCGTTTTCTTGCGCTTCAGCGTTTGCAAATGAGCCTCTTATGAATTAGGCTGGTAATTGGCATTGAGGTCAATGAGTGAACCCTCAGCCAACTTCTTCCTGTACCGCTCAAGCTCACGCTCCTTCTCCATCTTCCTCTGATGCCTCGTCACCTCTCTTTGGTATTTCACCTCTCTTGGATCAACTCCACATGGGTACCTCCCCCTACGCCTCCTTCAATATTCCAATGTTTCTGAAAAGGTGAAGTAGCCACGTAGCGGCACGCCACGCTCCCTCCTCACGTCATCCAAGACTTTCTTTTTGTCCTTGGTGGACGGCATGAGCACACCATGCTCATGCCTTATCTTCTCTTTCCTCTTTTTCACTTTCTTCTCTCGTTCAGGTTGGCACAAATTAAGAATCTCGGCTTGAAAAGCTTGTTGTCTCTGATATTTCTCCCAATCACATGTCATTCCCTCCTACAAGATTTAGCGTAAGAGTTATCAAACGCAACATGCAATGAAGTAAAGAAACAAATAAAAAGAGTTATGCAAGTATATCGTATCCAAAAATCATCATAAGAGTTGCCACAATAATATCCGTACTTGAGCTCCGATGGAACAACAACTGTACGGGCCAGTATCCCGGGCTTACAAGTAGTTGGTGGATATTCCTCACATGGCCAATTCTTATCCCCAGAGTGGAAGGCCTCCACTTCCGCACTAGAAGGCCAACAGGATTTGGGACCATAAATATACTCCTGAAAATCACACAACGGCCATCCATCCTATGGAAAAAGTCACTTTGTTATCGAAAAACCCTTCAAAATGACACTAATTTAAATAGAAAATGGTATGCATACACTTACTGAATCATTGTGCGGGCAACAGCAGAATGGGGTAAAGTCCACCCCTGGGTTAGGCCTTACTAAGATGGACCGTTGATTGCAATGACATAGAGGAGGGTCTAATACTCTCCTCGCACTTGCGACCGCCTTCTTCTCATTTGTCATTTTCGATGGGTTTGCACGAGGAGGAATCCAACACCTAAAATTCTTGATTGGTTTAGTGTCCATAGAGCGCCAGGGTAAAAGTCGGATCTTCGGATCGTACATTTCTGGGCCATCAATCCACTCGAAAAAACAACACGGCCGAATAGAACACTGCATATTGTTATTGTGCTTCAAACCACAAGTGTAGAAGGCTCTACCGGCAGTATCAGGATCCCTCGACTGTTAAACCTCCGCAAGAAGGCCGTGCTCACAAACTGGAACCGGAAACGGGGACGAACGAACTGGGGCATCCTTACTCCGAGGGTAATTCTCATATTTGAGTCTTGCCTTCCCCTTACCGGCAACGTTTCCTACATTAAATTTAAAACCAAAACTCTACATATAATATTCAACATACTTTCTACCAACATTAAACTACACATACATCCTACGGATCCATATTTACTAGAATCAATACTAGAATAATACCCGCACTACACAATCTAACCATAACCCTAACCCAACCAAACATTTGTCAAACATGAATCAATAAAACATCAATCAAGAGGAAATCACCTGCCATGATGGAGGAAAACTTTTCCCCACAACAAATCTCGCCGGATGGAGATCAAGTTCTCGCAATGAACTAGGCGATTGGTCAGGGAAGAGGAGAGAAGGGAAAATGAGAAGGGAAGGGAGAGGGAAGGAAAGAGAAGCCCCTCACAGATCTCTGTAAGGGGCCTTGACGCGCTAGGAGGGGTGGCGCGTCAAGGTAGGACCACGCCATCAAGACCGGCGGCCATTGATGGGGCCGCCAACAGTGTCACCTCTGCCACACATGCATCATGCGCGCCAGTGTCGTTCTTGCAGCCAAAGGAGTTAGATTTGAAAAAAGTTCTACCGAAGGGATAAAATTAAAATAATTATTTAAAAAGGATTAAAAATAAAAAATTTTGTCTGCCCTGGGCCGCTGGCTGCTGATCAAAGTGGTGTAGATGACACTTGACAGGTGCTTCTGCTAAATACAGGCTTGTGCACGAAACCCTAATTTCGGGCACCAGCAATAACCAAGGAACGTTCAGCTGAATGCCACCTATTTTTAACATCGACAAAAGTTGAAAAATCGAATAGTGCTGGCCATTAGAACGACCAAAGTAGATGCTTTGCAACGAACAAATACGTTTAACATTTTGATTGCGAACCAGTAAGAACTGTTTAATACTACCAGCTTGCTTCGATGCTTCGAGTACTTGCGGACTGCAATAGTTAAAATCAGTACCGCTAGGAAAAAAGTATGAATAAAATTGAACATACGGGAAGCTACGGAAGGCAAACTGATTGACGACTGCTTCGTCCAATAGCAATATAGCATCAGTCACATTGTAATCAACATGAATGTAATTGAAGGTGCCAGTGTCACAAAGGAACAAAGCAGCATCCCAGCTGGTACTCAGTCTAAAATCAGCACCAACGATGTGACCAAACAGTCGCTTCATCATGTCAATTGGCAGTCTGTTCTGCGACCGATGCTTTTGATGACTGGTGCGCGCATGCCTGAACCATGACTTCAATCAGCGATTTATGTCTGCCTGTGAAATCTTTAGTTGCTTATCCTCTGAAAGAAATAGAGGTATCCCATATCCTTGGGCAGGTCGACAGATGCAGCAACCTTATTGTCGTTATATATTACCCACCTCCCTTCCTTGTGGACATGGGCGACATAGTGCCCACAGTGGGTAGAGGTGCCCATATGGCTCACAAATGCCATTAGCTTGTACCCTGCAAAACATAATATAAATAGAATATCCAACCATTGTATATTGCAATAATATGGTTGTAATTAACTATTCAGAGATGTAACGGCATGAACAGGACAACCAAAAAATGGATATGTACAAACCAACCACAAACATTTCAGATAGTTTTAGGAAATTAACTCATCCAATTCGCGCTACAAAAGGGAGTACATGCCAAGGAATTTTTTAAGGCAAGGAAGTTCTATGCAAGAAAGTTCTATGCAAGTTTACATCTGATGGTTGATGTCCATGCCTTATGGGTTAGAAATAATTTCAAGTACCCTACTTATTACTGCTGCACACTAACAGGTTACCAGGAATGGTGAGGGCTGGCGTCTGTGCATGGTGGACAGATAAACAGCTAGTTAATTATTTGCAGCCATGAAATTAGTACTGACCTAATATTGTCATGCATTTAAAGCAGATCATGGTTCTGGATATTTATAACTAGGAAGGGCTAAAATCTGAAAAGGTTTGGAGAAACTTACTGCCACTTCCATCTGGTACATGTGAGTCATCATCCTGTACATTGCTTTTTGAAGAATCAGCAGATACTGAACTAGATACTTCAGGGTGGCTGAAAATCCAGTCTGTGGCTCTCTCAATATTCCCACCCTAATACATCACAAGAAAAGTATTACACCAGAACACGGGCAACAACGATAAAGTTAATGGCCAGCAATACACATGGAAAATGCAAGTTGTGTTTGCGAGGGAAGGTTTCTGTCCATTCAGACAATGAAATCATAAAAAAGATTCTTACAGAAGCTTTCAAAGCTGTTCGTGCAATGTCTTCTTGAAATCCAAACGAAAGAAGTGTCTGAACATTTGCTTCATCAACAGCATGTTCAGCAGCTTGTGGAGCTTTAGATATTGGATCATCAATATCTGCATGTTGTTGAATGCTTTAGTTGATGGTTGTTTCTTTTCTTCTGTCATAATTTTAACTAAGCTAATTGTTTCATGACAAATAATAAACAATGGAAATGCATACCGACCTGGATCATCCATGTGTGAAAGGAGCCAATTCATCGCCTCCTCAACTCCTGTGTTAGCGGTACTAATAGCAGCTTTCTGACAATGAAGATAATTGAACCCCATGCTTGCAAGCTGGGATACAATATCCTCACTGGGAGCAGGATGAGCAGGTTCATCTTTGCTATCACCAGAAGCTGAAAGAGGATATCGCTAAGACATCAAAAATGAAGAAAAACCAAGAAGAGCATGTGGAAAAACCTAATTAGCACAATCACCAACCTCCTGGTAGCAGCTCTTCCCCAGGTTGTACACCTTTGCTGCGCATATGCGAGATGTCGATTACATCCGGCACATCAATGTAAACATCTGAGAGGAAAATCAAATGTTGAGACTCAAGACACCCAAATATGGAAGGGAAAAAATGAACCACCTAGACTGAATGAAAAATTATTGCATACTGGGATGTTAACACAACTAAACGAGCACTGGTTCACAAACTTCTGGCAGAACACACTACCAACATAGAACAACACAATGCCGACCAACATCAGATGCCTACCGAATCTTTCCTTTCTTTCTTTTTTTAAATTGCACTTCAAAATTATTCTTTCGTACAAAAGTAAAAGGTCTAAAAAACATCACATCATAAAATTATTCATTACTGAAAATGAACCATGCAAAAAATGGTTACAAACAGGTTTTTACTGAAAACTGCAGTAACTTGCATCCAACACTAGCAAGTAAAAGTATATGAGGTATATAAGTTTCCTAGCATGGAACACCTATAAAAAGGTCACAATGCAGACTGGTGCTGACAGCTCAATTTGAAACCATTGTTTGGATCCACAGCGTTCATGAACATGCAAATGATGATCGAGAGGAGGGTATTACCAAGTTTCTTTTGCACCCATCCTGCTTCCATTACAAACTTACGCATCTGCAGCACCAGGTAATCAGGAAAAGTCTTAAAGCCCGCAGTCCTGCAAATGAAATTTTATCTCTTTTAAATAAATCAAAATGTATGATATCTAATTCAGCAACAAACCTTATGTCGATTGTCCAACATCATATTCAACCAAATATCCAATCACTTTAAACAAATATAGTATTCAGCGCATACAACAAATGTAAAAACAAAATAGCATAAATGATTAAAAAAACTCGATCAGTAAGGAAAATGAAAAGATGTCAAGTATTTCCTTCAATCCCACGATAATAATTAAGGCCATTAATCCTCACATTTAAGACTTCGAGAGTAAAACAAATTCAGAAATTGGTTAGATTTCTGTACTGGTGTGTGCATGATAGGGCTAAATTATAGTGATATTTAACTACTACATGTTAATGATGAATTGTATGTTCTAGTCTAGTTTAAGCTGAAATATCACTATTCTCCATTTCATGTGAATTATTAACTTCGTTACTAATGAACTCCCATGCCACATATATTATCTCTACCACAATTCTGAAAATTTGATCAATAGTCTATAAAACATAGAACAAAGCATCCCTTCACATTGCTTGCTCGATCTTGATGTACTACAACTCCAAGGCAAGCTAAGCATTTCTCCATCTTGATGTACTACAATTCCAAGGCAAGCTAAGCATTTCCCAGCATATTATCATTAACACTTATAATTGTGTGAACACAAACAATAGGAACAGTAAAAAGCAACAACTGGAACAAAGTATTGCAGTTTGAAAGAGGATTTTATGCTGTAGGCATCCTATAACAAATACAGCATATGCATATCAAGATACATACTTAATTGCTGTTGTCTTCGAATTCAATGCGGTGCTGTAAAAATCATCAATATCTTCTGGGCCTGAAAAACTTGCTAAGCATGCCTCTAGTGAGACTCTGGGCCTCACGATTTCCTCATTAGATCTGTGATGGAAATAAAGTGATAAATATCTATAATCCAAACAACCATTAGACACTGCATGAACTATGATTCTATAAACAACTTACACTTCCTTTCCATCCAAGTCCATTGCGGCTTTCTTCTCATGAAACGCTTCTAGCTGCTCTGCAGGTTGCACAGATGTCAAGAATCTATTAAACACAGAATTCAACACGACAACAACAATTAACTTTTAGAAAAGCACCTTTGTTAGTTGCTTCATGTAATGGTATATTCAAAGATAGATGATAGTCAGAACGTGTGTTGTACGAAACTTTCCCCGAAGGGCATTGAATACGCTCCTCAACAATGAACTTGAATCCTGTACCAGGAGTTAACTCATTGTTTCCAGAGTTTGCCTGATCAACTTTATCAATAAGATGAAGGAAGAATTCAAGGGCATCCTGCACAAATAAATGAGATAGTGAATGTTAATAAACTTTTAGTACCCACAGTTAATGGCTAAGAAACAAAATCCAAATAAGTAGTTCCTAGACCAAACAAAATGATTGCATAGCCCACAGGCGAAGTACCTGCTGTCTCATACTAGAAAATTCAGGGTGATTTGCAGCAATAACTGTCTTAAACATACGAGGGCGTATTCCTTCTTGTCCCTAAGAAATGGAACATAGAACACTGTGAGCATCAACACAAAAGTAGGTTCTATACTAGTTTTAAGTTCTAGGGTTAAAACAATAAGAAAAGTAAACAAAAAATCAACCAGAACAAATATTGCTTGTAAGAACATATTATGCAAAAGTATGGCCAGATGCCTAACATATGAATGACAGTAACTCTCAAGTATGATGGGTAATCCAGCACATTTTATTCCATCCCAATGGTCGCACAGATGACCAGTATTTAAATTTCTATTCAACTAAAGGTACAACAAATAAAAGAGCACATAGCTTCAGCATAGTGAATACTGACATCTAGAGGATGTGTTTAAAATAAACTAAAAAGTGCATAAACCTACAAACAGTACACTTGCTTTCAATCAAATCCAATGGCGAACAAAGTGACAGAGGTTGTAATTTGTAAACCATCATAACTGCTGTGCAACGCGCCTTTCACAGAAACACACCCTAGACTATTAAAGCAAGAAAGCATACAATTGCCATTTGTGTCCGTGCTCATCAAATCTACAAGTAGCTCACCAAGAAAGCTCAAATTTCCTTTCCATTTCACTAAATATGCATAACATATCTGAGCAAAAAAGTAAAATCTAATTTCTTGAACAACAGTTTCAAAAAAATTCAACAAGGCCAAACTAGTTTACATGTAGACACGGTTTGCCTATCAGTAGAAAAAATTTCCCACGTAAATAAGGACCTTACTTTGGTAGAGAATAAAAAAGAGGCCTCAATTTGTATTGCACACGAGCAAAATGAACCAAGGAAGCATTCTATACTACTCCAGACTCCAAAACCATCACCCATGTGAACAAAAGTGCAAAGAGCAACTACCACGAGTGCCAACAGCACAAACATCAAATCAAGATAAAAAAGGGGAAAATTCTTACCTCCTGATTTGGCACGGAATATGTACCAGAGAGCATACCATGTGCCAGTTTTGTCCTAGAAATATAAGTTAAACAGGCATAAGGACATAAAATATAATGGTCAAAAAATTTGCACCTCAACATTAATTGTGACCTGCTGAGTTGGACATATATATATATATATATATATATATATATATATATATATATATATATATATATATATATATATATATATATATGCTAACAATAATTTCTAATGACAATACCACAGAGTAATAAGTTCAGCAAAATGTCAGTGAGAAGATGCAGTTCCATTTGGACATCATGTGATGTAACATTGTATATTCTGCACCAATTCATTAACCATAACCCCACCAAGGCAGTCAGGAGTCAGGACGAGTTTTACCTAGGGGCCAGCAAGTACCAACAGAACAAAAAGGTGTCGGCTCACCAGAATCAAATGCTACCATTAACCATGCTGTTTGTGATGGTGTTCAACAAGAACTATACAGAAATTTGTAGGCATACTAAGATGCTTTTCAAATGAGGAAAAACTGCTAAAGATATCCTTTGTGTATTTAAATTATATATAGGATAAATATAAAACTGCATCCAAAATCAACTAACAAAGAATAGCGAGACAGCCAGTACATATACACAAACACTTACATTTGCATGTTTAGGTCCAATGTAGGATCAGCTGGGGAAACTGCAAATGCAGCTTTCAAGCTCTGCTTCTCAAAGTATCTGAAACGATTCAATGAATAAATGGAAGATAATGTGTTATCAAAAGTAATAAGAGGGAAGTCAACACTAAAAAAGAAGTAATGAAGTATCATATGAGAAAGTAGAACCAACCGTGATATAAAAGGATGTGTTGAAAACATAACTTGCATTATTGAAGCCATATAGCAACTGTTAAAAGGGGATAAAAAATGTTAAAGAGATATTATTAAAAGAGATAATAATATCATATACTCAATTCATGCTACCTATTTCCAAGGTTTACAAGGCCAGTATAACCAGGTCCATATAAAAGTTCAGCATCTTTGCCACTTTCTTGTATTCTATTCCAATCAAAATTTGTGTTGTGATCAAGTTCTCTTTCAGCAGTAGTCATCTCAGTCTGCAATGATTAAAAAAAGGTCGATTAAATAAATGTATATATAGCCCCTACATAATAAATCATGTCGCTGAGCAGCAAGCATATATAGGAAGGGGAACAAAAAAATGCAAATCAATGCATTGCTAGTTGCGACATATTTTTCGTTTTTATTTCTGTCAAAGTTGCCAGTAGACACTGATATCTTACTTGGCTACATACAGTGATTCCTAGAACGACTTTTTTATTCTTAGTTAAAAAATCATTTGCATCGTCCTAAATTTTTTTTGGCAAAGTCCAACCATGCAAGAGTCCTTGGTATCAACTATCGAGTAATAAATATTGAAATATTGTAGCATATTGAAATATAACTCCAATATGGATTTAACCTCAGTGTCTAATGTGATTAGGCATGAAGTGTACAGTGAAGGTGCTAAAGCATATTTGCCACACACACAAAAAAAAAATTACATTTTACCCATATTATGTAAATTTAACTATCATAAGAGATCATAAAATAAATGATAACACATCACCTTTTGGAGTGAAGAAAAATCAATACCAAAATGTGACAAGTGCTGAGCTAATAGTGGATCTTCAACACTATCATCTTCCGGGTATGAGTAAACATCTGAGCTGTCACAGAAAATCTAGTATGAATAGGTATTTTAAGAAAAAAAAAAAAAGGCCAAAAAAAACTCTGCTGCCTGTGTTCCTTTATACAAAGGGTTGCATCAAGAATACTAGTAGTCTTAAATAGCTATGCAGGAAATTCCATACATGAAAAGGTAAAAAAAATGCCAGCAAGTTAGCTCTATATGAAGTATGAAGATATACGAGTTATGTGGTATGAAACACATATGTAAAGAAATTAAGAAAAATACTGTAAGTCTAAAAGTACAAATCAGACACCAATGGAAACTCAACTAAAATTTGTATCCTCAATGGTTACAAAATACTCCCTCTTATGATTTTGTTTTACATTTTTTCAATTTTTTTGTGTCTCAATAGGCACCTTTGGCCATCATTCTTATCACAATATATTTATGACGTTGTTAGAGTATAATATTCCAAAAACACTTGCATTCTGAATCTACCTGCTCGTATCATTTTCATGTGACCAATTTAAATACTCAAAATGGTACTGTTAATGAGAGAACAAGGGGTTTAACCGTATGATTTGACTGCAGGATTAACAATGGCAAGGTATTGTCCTGGAGGTAGTAGTGACTAGTAAGTACAGAAAAAAATGCAAACGTCCAAGAGTAGCATTACCTGCAGCTTCCAAATCAGCAGTGATTGTTCCAAGCTTTACGGCAAGAGGATATTTAGTCTGCTGGTAGTGTTCAACAGCATGATTATTCCCACCACTCCCATCCCAAAGCCGCCTTCCACAGAGGATCGTACCATCAGTTAAATTTAACCAGAGATTCTCAGTTTTATCACATTTACTACACTTCCATCCAGTAGGAGGAACGATAACACCATTTTCCAGTTGATGCAGCTCCATAGCATATGCACTTATGTTCTTCTTGTCAGCAACCCAAGAAGCCAGTTGTTGTTTTCTATCAGCACTTTCAGCAAGTATAACTTTATCAACAGCAAGCCTAACCTGAAGATTTATAGTACAGTAAATAACCATGCATATGACAGGTTCAATCTTAAACTCAAACACGAAATTTACCTTCTCTGGCAAGTCAACTGATGGAAATGGGAGAGAGATAAATTCAGGCAAGAGAACAATGTTAAAAGTCTCATCATATTCAGGATCTTGGTCAGTGAAACCTCCCTCCACTCCTATCAATTGTACAGGCTCATTAGTGAATATGGTAGATGCTTCAAATATATAGAGTAATCATAATTTACTAGACCCATGTTAATCAACGTATAAACATGGGACACACAGAAATGCAATCACAGTGCAATTCTGATTAGCATATAGACATTTCTGGCAACTCAAGTATTTAGACAGGTCTTGCCACAAAAATAGTGATATACTACACACACTAAGCATAAATAATGTCAAAACAAAAAAAAATCAACCAACACACCTACCTTACATTATAAATTTCTAACATCTAAATTTCTAGATAATACTAGACAAAAAAATAAAACAAATATTTTTCTGCAACACATGAGCATGAACCAACTAGCAAAAAAAAAGTACCAAAAGAACCAATATTTTGGTAGTCTACTAAGCATAGTTTCTTGATCTTGCAAATCCAAAAGTCATGCATAGGAGTTCATAATCAAATTCACAGCAAACAAGTCAAAGCTCACACAACCAGAAAACAATAAGGGTAAACACAAGCTACAAAACATATCATATCGTATCATGCATATTTCGTATCAAATTCCTATGCTAGATCGTGAAAGCAATCAACAATAAAACACAGATGATGTGAAGAGAGTGTGAGAGAGAAGTTTTTTTTGGCTTGTCACCAGCTATTAACCAACTGCAGCATTAAGCAAGTCTTAGTAGAGGCAATAACATCACCCAAACATAAGCATACAAATACACAATTAACATAGCCAGTTGCACACGAAGGTGGGCTACAATTTAACAGCAGGAAATACAAATTTGATCGGCCGATAGCCGCGAGCCGCGTCATACCGATGGCGAGGAGTGTGGGCTTCTTCAGCGGGCGATCCGCCTCGTCGGGCTCCGGCTTCCGGCGCCGCTCGATGTGGAGGTACACGGGGTTCCCCGTCTTCTCGAAGTTCCACTCCACGTGCTCCCTCCCGAACCCCAGGAACGAGCTCATGTCCACGTACAGGCCCCCCTCCGACCTCTGCGCACACCACGGAGGCAGAAACCCGCGTCAGACCCAAACCCTAACATTTGCAAATCAAACCGGGGCAGGGGAAGGGAGAGGGGACGGAGCAGTAGTTACAGGGGTGGCGAAGGAGACGCAGCACTCGTCCTTGTGGATGCGGTTGGTGGGCTCCGGGATGCAGACCTTCTGGAGGTGCGAGCGGAGGAGATCCATGGCCGCGGACGGCGTCGAGCGGCGGCGGCGGCGGCGGAGCGCTGCGCCTAGGGTTTTCGGAGTTGGAGACGACGCGGCGGCGAGACACAGAGAGAGAGAGAGAGAGGAGGTGATTAGATTGAAATCAAGGGGTAGTTAAAATGAGGCTCGTGGTGAGCAAGCTAAACCGCTGAAGTACACGGTGTTTGGCTGGCCGCCTTGCCGCGTACTGGGTTTGAGAGTTGTTTGAAGAAATTCGATCAAACTGTTTGAACTCTTGTACATTTCGACGTTATCTACGCGGCAAACGCCAACATATGATCCTAAATTTGACGTATTTTTGTGCGATGGAAATGGAAATCAAACAAGCGAAGCCACAGAGATATGCTACCTTGCAGTACATATTCGTAGATAAATCGGATGACTTCTTTGCAGACATGCCCCCAGAGCTTCCAGCATGGGAGCCATTCTAAAAAAGTCATGCCCAACTAGGATGCGGCCACCAAAATTTATACTCGTCAAAGATCACTCACCACGAGCTCACGATCAAACTCCTTAGACTTGTAGCTCGTGACGAGGACATGTTCTATTTAGTTTAAACCAGTTGTGGTTATGACTAAAGAAAATTGTGGACCCCTTCGTAGAAGGCTCGAAGAGGAAAGAAATATGCCAAAAAATGGTTTTATGATCTTTCGAGAAGACTTGATAAAAATCTTTAAAAAGCCTACAAAATGCTATAGCATTTTTGTTGTACAGAAATTCCAAATTGTCAGTCGCAACTTTTATTTTTAATTTAGGTGGAAAAGTGCTTTAAATTTGTTTCCAAGCCGTGCAAAGGCTAACCATAAAGGCACCTATAAAATAAGATACTTAAGCATTGGTGCTTAATAATAAAACAGATATACTTATGCATTGGTGCTTAATTATAAAATTCGTTTCCTTCTGTACAAACATTTTGGGCGTATATAAATGTATGTAAACATATATCATAAATTAATGGTCATGTCCATAAACACCCGTGCTTACTTAACGTTATGATGCTAGTACTATATAAGCACATTGCATGCCATGATATGTGCCTTTCTTGTGAGCCGGGGATGCCGATTCTTTTCTTTCCCTAACCAAGAAGCATACTTAGCAGAGCTACAATTGTAAAATATAAGCATCCAGGGCTAGCGATCTCCACGAACTACAGAATCATTAGCTTGCAGACCTACACCTCAGCAATGGCATATTTTCCACTCAGAGCAAAGACGCATCAGTAAACGATATCAGGTTACACACCATTTAAAGACATCAGGATGCAAGTTTTCACCTGAGATGCGCTATAAATATTAGTATTAACTCTTGTTCTATACAAAAGCTAGTGCTAATCCACCATTCCAGGGTTAGCAAAAGACGTAATTCGACAGCCATATCTTCAGTTGGGATGTAGCCAGAGTACGTTGGGGGGATATACCATCTAGAGTGTTTATACCATAGGCACAGTAGCAGTTGGTAGCTAATGGTGTGACAAAAAGAGCCCATCCAGAATTAGCAGCTTGAGCTCAGTGAGAGTGGAAGCGTTTCATTTCCACAGCTTGACATACTTGTCATGGCTTGTGGAAGCAACCAGCCCGGAGCTCGACGACGCCAATGCTGAGATGAGGCCGTCGTGAGCAGGGAGAGTCATCGTTCTATTCTCTGACATGTCCCACAGCTCAAGAGACTGAAATATTTGAGACAAAATCACAGAAGTGAATGGACATGAGTTGAAGGTAGAAAACAGCAGTCATAATAATGGAATGATCGTGTCTATCATATATATATATATCGAAGGTATTCCACTGTAGCAAAATTCATGATTTTTTTACATCATATAGAATATTCATGAATTTTCAGGCAGTATCTCTTGCATTAGATTATGGGAATTTCCCACGGCTAAAAGCAAAGTTGCAAGGCTGTAGCTGATAAAGCATCTCTCGCTACAGATATTTTTTATGAATCGTTGTTGCAGTTTATTTTTGATGAATCATTGTTGCAGAAGAACTCATAGAAGATTAAAAAACTTGCCTGGTAACAGCCAATGATAAGCAAGGATGAATATGAAGGATGGAAAGCACATGAATGAAACTTGCTCCCACTGCAATTAAGCTCATGCACGCAGCTCTCACCGTTCCTAACATCCAAAGACCACACTTTTACTGTGTCCTCACTGACAGATACAACAAATTCGCCAGAGGGATCCCAGCAAAGTGAATCGACATGCTTTGTGTGGCCCTGCAATCATCAAGAAAAGAGCAATGGTTGATATCTCTTCTCATAACTGGGAAACTATGACAACTCAAGAAGTTTGTTGACAACGGCAAGCACAGCATACTCAAGTAATAGCAATTTGTCATAACGGAAATGATCTTCACAAATCTAATTATAATCAATGTAGATATCGGTATTTCCAACTTACAGAGTATCAGAATAGCAAACTAAATGTTTTTGCAGAAAACTTAGTTGGTCAGTATATATTCTGATTCCTGACACCACTAAATGAACTACATAAAATCAGATTGCATGCACCAAGTTGCTAGGTATAAGGAACTGTCGTTCCTTTCCTACAAACCTCAAATCTCTTCAGGATAAGTTGTGTCTCCACATCCAGTATAGAGACCACGTTCTCTGAAGCTGCTGCAAGACATTTACCAAGACGTGGTTGAAATCTCAGCTGGGTTGAACCTCCCTACACAGGCGATTGGAAAAAAATAAATCAAGAAATCAAAAATCCTGTATGGCATTTGTGAAGTTCTGCTGTTTGTGCTAGTGATAACTCACTATTTTTGTGACAACCCACTTTCAGCATGGTTTACAGCAGTTCTTGCCAGCAATTAAACAAGTAATTATGATATCTAACACATGATGCTTTCGACACAACTTTTATAAATAAAAAGGTATAGCACAAACATGTCAGAATATTCACAACAAGGTAATGATTAGAGATTGACAGAATGCTCAATAACCAAAGTTGAGAAACCTCGGAAATTCGGACAATGCTTCCATTGTTGATACTCCAGAATCTTATCTCGCTATCCCCATCACATGAGCAAATTAGGTCATCCTTTTTCGGGTGAAAATCCAGTGACATAACAGATGCTGAGTGCCCAGTAAATGTACGAATTGAATATCCTTGCTGAAAAATTGATAACAATGGTATTATTGAAAACTGAAAGGCAGGATAAACCCACATGCACAACACATTTTGCTGTACCAGTAACTCTCAGGAAAACAGGGACAACCATCTCCCGAGCATCCACATGTTCAGAACTATCATGCCTCTAGAGAAGTACGTTCTACTTCTGCATAATATATTCCTATTAGGTGAACAAATCTAAAAACTGGTGTTGTGGACCTATCATGACATATGGGCTTGGTTATGGACATAGCTACTGCTTTCCTTGAGACTTCACAACCTGATTAACTATACTGTGCAGTTTGAACATAAAGGTCCAGAAAAGGCAGCAACACTTATAAATACAAAAAAATGGTGATGTGATATATTATTAGATGTTACTTGACAAGGACTATGCCAACATATCGAATGCATGCTGATTGACAGACAGACATGGACCATAGATGCATACTTACATTGTCGGCATCCCAGACCCTGACAGTTTTGTCAAATGATGAGGTAGCTAGGCGTGGAATGCTTGGGCTGAACCGTACATCAGTTACCAGCAGAGAATGCTCCTCCAATATTGATTTTTGTTTCAGAGTTTCAGCATTCCACAAGACTACCTGAGTTGCAACATAGCAGATTGGTATTCAACACCAATTTTGAATACAAGGATCTACAGTTTTGACTATATCCACATGGCTAGGTAACATAACAAGCATAACATATCTACCTTTTTGTCGTGACCCCCAGTAGCAAGTAGCTTCCCATCTGATGAGAAGTGGCAGCATACTACCTTATTTGTGCTTGCTCGGGCTGAAGAAATCTCTCGGAAGGTAAATCCTGGATAAAAATACATAAAGAAAACTAAATCACCATAAAACAAACTAATGATTTGACTTCCCATTAAACAGTATAAATATAACACATTGGGCATATGTTACCCTGGCACAGTTAGTAAGTTCCCATTTGTAACAGCCCAAGGTCATAAATAACTTTACCCTATTGACATGGTTTAATGAGCTATAACGTTATATGGTGCTAAATTGCTGACCAAGAGAACTGGTGCCAATAACAACCATACACCTAGACCAACAGCTCAAAGTTTAACAAGTTGTATGTTACCAAACAGTTTGGCCAGAGCATCACACCTTTAGAAGAATCCGTACAATGACTGCCAGAATCTCTTGGATCTGCCTCATCATGGGTCAAGAAGTCAACATTATTATCCAAGCAACCATCCTCCACAAAATGATCCATGTCAACCTTCAGTCAGATTATCAGAAGCTAAGCATAAAAAGATCCAGAATAAAACAGAGATTTTTCCAGCTATGTAACACATATCAATCTATTAAACTAATAGCTGTTTGCCTAAAGATTTAAGAACAAGTAAACAGTAGCTTACAAGTTGGTTTGTCGGTGATCCAATTGTTCCTGGGGCATCAGCACCATAAACAACTAATGCCTTTGATAAGTTGGCGCTGTGATGCATTGATGACATTGATATGGTGTCTCCTGGAGTGTGTGTGGACGGAGTTGAGGGTGCTGAGCTGGGGGAAGGGCCAGCAGTATTAGTAGTGCCAGAGCTATTAGCTGGACCAGATAATGAGATAGCATGTTTGCGCTTTCGCCCATTTTGATTTTTGGAAGCCTGTGAAACCATATTCAAGTTTGGGTGTTACAACCTTATGGCAGGTAGAGGTTTTAACAAAGGGTCAGGTGCGGCAAGACATTAAGATGAAAATAATGATTTTACACAGAACAAAGTGAAACCTGTTCGTTTCCACGGAAGGAATTAGACAGGCTTCCATCCATTGCAACATTTCCAGCCCCCAATTTTTCCTGCTGGCCAAGATGGTGATTTGAGGTTTGTGGTTGCTGACCTAGTAATGGATGTTGAAGGAGCTGTTGCTGACTGCTGCTATGCTGCTGCTGCTGCAAAGCTGCTATCTTCTACTATACATGAAGGAAGAGGTAGTAAGGTCTAACCTAAGATACAGAAGTTTTTTCGCAAACAAATAGTATTTTTGGGATACATTTGAGCAAGTATTAACTGGATGACAGACTAAGTACAAGTATTAACATCTGATGTATTAGAAGTTCTTTAGCAAAAAAATAGTTTTGGAATACAACTGAGCATGTATTAATTGGATGCCAGACTAAATACAAGTATTAACATCTGATGTATTCGAAGTTGTCTCACAAATAAATAGTTTTGGGGTACATCTCTAAATGTATAAAACTGAATGCTATATACAAGCAGTGGCGGATGCAGAATAGAAATGTAGGTGGAGCAAGCCTAAAATCCCTTTTGTCTACCGTTGGTCAAATACACCACAAAGTAGTTAAACTATAGGAACACAACAATAAATACAATAATAAACACACTAGTTCAAAAACAAATCCATTGGATATTTAAATTACCAACAACGGGCCGCCCATCAACCCCACTTACATACAAGTACTAATATTCAATGTATCCTCACAAACATCAAGTATTTATATGCATGTGCTGGTACAAGTGAAACCTACCTTCATCAGCATGTCTGTCTCCATGCGCTGGACAGGTGAACAAATGTTCTGCAACGAAGGCCCAGCACTAGGAATAATTTCTGTGAAGGCGTTTGATTGACCCTCCCTCCCAGGAATCATGTTTCGGCTGCTCAAAAGCATCCGAAGCCTTCGGCTATCCATCTCTCCAGATGAAGCTGTCATATTTTGTTGTGCTTGAAGCAGAAGTTGTTGCTGCTGTGGAGTGAGAAACTGAAGATGGTGCAATGGTTGGGGGGATTGCATAAAAGCTTTCTGTTGGAGAAATCCAGATCGAAGCTGATCTAGACCCTTAACAATAATGGTCAATTTGAAACCCATCAAACTTGCTGCTAAATTACAGCTTAAAGTGCCATTACAGAATGAAGTAAAAATAGAAAGCTAACCGTAAGCGGCCACCCTTTCAAGGTCAAACTGTTCCCTGCTGAATTAGTACCTGCCAGAACCAAAGTAAGAGCGTATGAACGAGGAAACATGTTTGAACAAAATTACAGCACAAAGCCACTAACAAAGCTCATGAGGACACACGTCAATGAACAAATTACATAATTGTCTGTGATAAAAGAGCGATGCAGCCTCTAAATCTCAACCCAACGTTCTTCAAAACTGGTATAACAGCAACCTTCTTCTATGCTTTCAAAAAACCACAATTTCTCTTTTCGTGAGTATGCATAACACTAACACTGAAGAAGCTATAAGTATATCTAAACCCTAGTCCTTACAGTATGGATCAGATAAAAAACCTAAAATTGAGAAAACGAAGTGAATAAGCACAAGAAGGTCAAATAAAAATTAAAAGTTAACTGTTCACTGAAATCATGTGCATCTGACTGATAAAATGATATAATGCGTCTTTATATTTGAAAACAGAATTGTGCATTTCTATCCTCTGTACAATTATATACTCATGAGTTGTATTTGTTGCACAACTGTATCAATTTTTAGATATTAATTGAATCTGCACCTGTATTAAGGTCCCACCGAATAAAATAAAATTATCGGCAAAACTATTCAGGAATAAATTAAAAAATGTCCTACAGTTGTTTCAGAATTCCATATACTAAAGTGATGTAGTTGAGTCAATTGGCAGCAACACAAGCAAAATTAGTCCATCATATTAGTATAGTTTAATAGCAATTACCTGGAACTCCAATTAACGATCCTTCTGCTCCCGCAGCTCTAAGATTTAGAGCAGTATTTGCGTCGGCCTTGATTTCCTGATGCAAATTTGACTTATCCAATAACAGACACTAACAATAGATGAATACATAATCTAAAATAAACTATAAACCTGTGTTGATCCCTGAAGCTGTTGATTCCTGGCCTGAGCCTGTTGCAAAGTACCTGACATGCCGCCAGCTGATCCATGGAGAATTTGCCTAGCAGTCATAAGAAATTCAAACTAATTAATATGTGCACTTGCCAATTCGAAAACAGCAGTTACAGGTGAATACCCTAATAATATCCATGCAAACAACAGCTAATCCATAATATCAGTATGCATTTAAACAATAACTGAAATCATAAATTATGCACATAGGTAAGGTGGTGGCGGTGGCATGAGACTGATATTAGCAGCCAGCAGGCACATCTTTCCAGATAGTCCACAAAGAACAATATAAGGATAATGTTGGAATTATTTTTTGAGTTCACCGAATTAGGAAGGAGTGTCTGCATAAATTAGCAGTCTATTAGGCATTCTTGTCAAGGATGATACCTTCATGTGGATGCATGTCAATCTAGAAGCTGGGTTCAAGTCAAGAGGATTTTAGGTGTTAAGAGATATATTAGGAGCCCTTTATCATATTATTAGGATAGATTAGATCTTTGCCCTTATTTGGGCTTTACCTACCTTATCTATAGGCTTCTCATGTACCCTATATATATAGGCCCTTGGGCTACCGATTAATACATATATTATATTCATAACATGATATTATCAATGCTAATGTGCTCAAAACCCTAGCTGCCGCCGCTGTCTTCCACTGCCATTGTTAAAACCCTGGCCGAGGAATCTTGGCTCTGGGGGCAGCCACCTGTTGTGGCTTTTCTTCCTCTCTCTGAGATCAGTTCAGCAGTAAGTGCAACACCTTAGAGTGCTCTCTTCGTCAGATCCCGATCAGATCTGGTGCTCTTTGTTGCTGTACTACCTCCACACGAGCAAGCCAGCCAGCACCACCACAATCCATATCGAGATTTTGTTGCTTGTTTTCGCAACTTTGCTTATCTGGATCTGAGGTCACCGCCACCATGTTGGTCCTCGCCGTGCCTCTCTGGTGTGCGAGCTGTGGGCCACATGGTCGTTGCTGGCTTTCCTGCATATTGTCAGCTTGGATCTAATCGTCGCTCCCTCATGCATCCATGGGTTGTCATTGCCACTGGATCTAGGTTGCGGGTCGTCGCCTCTCCTATGTACAGGGTTTGCCGCCAATGTTTGTTTTCCAGCTGCACCACATGCACCATCGGGCTCTACACCGGACCACCGTAACTGGATCATCTACTGCCAGTAGTCGCTGAGGAAGCCACGAACGGCCTTTGCTGCTCGCATCTTTGCTGCTTTGCTTGCTTGCTTCTGCTGCATGCAGATCGTGTGTCAGCTTCTTTTGAGCAGCCTACAGCAGCAGTAGCCCTTGAATACTAAGTCCTTGTCATCCTCTTTTAGGGCCTTTAGTGTTTTTGTCAATCCAAGTCCAATGCTTTCTTTTTCTTTGAGTTTGTCTATGCCATGTGAGTCCACAAATTTCTGTCCATCATCCAATTTTGTGTCCTTTCTTTAGCTTGCCTGCTGTCCTGCCTTTTTCTTTGAGCCACTGTGTTTTCTTTGCACTGCCGCCTCTTGGACCACAATCTGTGATGCTGGATGGAAAGAGTCCACTCTGGATTTTGGCAAATGTTTGTGACTGTGTTATGACGATCACTACAACATTTGAAAGACCCGGACTTCAGTTTTTTTTTAGTGTATTTCCATTCAAATGCAATGCTACTGCATATGCCTTGCATTTGAGGGCAGTACCTCTCTTTTTGTCTATCTTTTTTCAAATGCAGCAGTATTATATGTGCCTTGCATTTGAAGGGGGGTGTTAGAGATGTATTAGGAGTCCTTTTATCATATTAGGATAGATCAGATTTTTGCCCTTAGCTGGGCTTACCTACTTTATCTAGGCTTCTCATGTACCCTATATATAGGCCCTTGGCCTACAGATTAATACACATCTCATATTCATAACACTAGGTAGTAGTACTTCCGTATTGAATTGCATGCTTGGCCTATGAACCTACCACGACAGCCTGCGCACAACATGAATGACAAAAGCCAAGGGTTGATAGATTGATGGTGGAATTTAGAAATAATTAGGCGTCCCCGTAGGAGCCCACACCTCTTCATTATAGGTTTATCACTAATACAACTCTTATTTGTAATATTCCTAAATTCTAAATTCCTTATAGAAGGGTGGTCATGTAAGTGGTTTCAATCAGGCAAGAGAAAAAAACAATTTCTCCTCTCATCCCAATGTATGTCTAGCCTTCTCTAAAAACCATAACCCCTCCAAGCCATGCCTGACCTTCCTGCACAGTAGGATCCTAAGAATATGTAGATCTTAATAATCTTTCCCCACTGTAATAGCAAGTTACCAAATATAAAATAAATACATTAAGTTTAATGAAACAAGCTTGAAGTATTCAACAACTGGTTTGTCTGGGCATACTGTTATCAAATAAGGATGATAAGATTGAAATATAAAAATGGAAGGACAAACTAGAGGAAACACCACATAAATCAAATGCACACGCATTCCTCATATATGGTATACTAACGAATATCAGGGAGTATTTGTTACCCTGAAGCCTGAGGTGATATGGCAGCAGACTTGAGCATAGATGTTGGATTAGATTCCAGCAGCTGGCCAATGTTCTCAGTGAACCTTTGCTGCAGTATAAGTTGTAATAGAATCATAAGTATATATATAGAGAGAGGAAAGCTAGCATACTCTCGAGAGTACGGATTCCTCCGTACTCCCGATGAGTTTTTGCAATCCAAGATTATTATCGACTGATCCGAACCATTGATCCTTTTCGTCTCGTTGAAATGTAACTCCCGACCAAGTTTCGCATTTTTTAAATTTGTTTACTATTTCTTTTGTATTTTCAAAAATCAACCTTCCAATTAGTTGTGGCGCGTCCAAAAAAGATAATTTTTGAAAATATGAAACAAATAGTAAAAAAATCGAAAAAATACGAAACTTAGTTGAGAGTTACATTTCAACGAGACGAAGAGAATCAACGGTTCGGATCGGTCGATAATAATCTCGGATTGCAAAAACTCGTCTGGAGTACGGAGGAATCTGTACTCTCGAGAGTACGCTAGCTTTCCTATCATTTTATATCAGGAATATTTGAGTTGTTCAAGCAATTGTATACACTACATTGAGAACTTACCTTCATCGATGCCTCGTCCATGGTGTCCCTCTGAGCAGGAATCTTCATCCCATCAGACCTCTCGTCATACATCTTTGCAGATAAAGAACTTGCAGCTGCAGTATTTTGTCGCACTGGAGGATCGACTGTAACCAAACCATTCTGAGCATTTGTGGACAAATGGCTAGTTTCATTACGCTGTTGTTGCTTCTGCTGGCGGCGTTGCTGCGGCTGCGGCAGCGACCCATGTTGCTGCTGCTGCTGCTGCTGCTGCACATGTCTCTGTAGCAAGAGTTGCTGCATTTGGATCTGCTGTGGTGACTGTGAGTGAGCCTGTTGCTGATGCATTTGTGCTGGCTGCTGCTCTCGAGCTTTAATCGACTGTGTCTGGTACACAAATTTATACAATATGATACAAGGGAACACCAGACAATGCAAACAAGAAGAACAAGAAATATGCAAGATTACCACATTATATACCTAGTAGTGCAAACAGTTCAAGAATAAAAGCCATCATGTAATAAATTAGTAGTGAAACAAGACCAATGGCCAATTGGTTGTTGGGATCCTGGCTACGAATTGCATCGCAGCCAAAAATAATTTATACATTTTTAATTTGGCTCAGGACCAAAACTGTCAAAGCAACAGAACTACCTCTTATCCTGGATAACAATGCAAATTAGTAACCACGCTTAATAAGGAGTAATAGCTTCAAGATCTTACTTGAAACTTCAGAAGCAAAACTAGCTGGAAACAAATGTAGTACAAACTAACCGTCAGAACATGGTTGGTATGTATGGTAGTACAGATTCAACACCTTTTAAATAATTAAGATGTACGCTGACCTATATTCAATTGCCCCAGGTCCTTCTATAAAGTCACAAGTCCTTCAGCTATTGTGATTTTGCTCCACAATCATTTATTTGGCAACAAGAGCAAAACAGGAAAAATTGAATACAGTGAACCACGAATGCTTTAGCCCAGATAGACAGATTAGAGTTTTTTTCCCTCAACAGTAATGTGTAAAAATCCTTGGATATTACCTTCACCATCAATGTGGGAATTTTCAGTCTGGTTTTATAAATACAAATTACATCATTTTCCAGTAAACAAGTGATCAGTGGGCTGAGGGACAGGTGTGATTCATCCATTTAAACATATAGAAGTTTATTGAAAGATCGTATCAATAGCAACAGTAGCAATAAAGTACAAAAAAGCAACAGTAAGGACATGCAATAATCAACATGCATGTGCTATAATAACCTCAATGAACGAAGCAGCAACATCGGAATGCTTCTCGTTTGTCCTTGCAATGAAGATGTCCCAGAATACTGACCACCACTCAAAAAGGAATCCCCCTGGGGCGTCAATTGCTTTTTGCAAAATAAAATGTGGCTTGTTTTAGTACAAAAAATAAAATCAAAGCTTTAAAATGTAGAAATATCAGGCTGGTATGCATTAAATCAGACAAAAATAAAAAAAAATGCCTTGTAAGTATTGTTCTTTGCATCTGCCTCATACGAGCAACTAGTAATGCATCTGTCTTGCACAAGTAATTAGTAATATGTACGCTTTCATCCCGAGTTAATGAAATATATATTTACTTATCTTATTGACTGAAAAATGATGTTTCAAGGAATTAAATGTTTGGATGTGATGCAGATAGATCATACTGTAGCTTGGAAACTAAAATAGAGTCACCAAAGCAAAATCATAGTTTGATTGCAGCACGTGGCGTTGTAGCACTCACCAACGGGATCTGATGACACACTGCCCTCGGCTTGGAATGCCTTTGCAGTGTTTTGCAGGTTCCTCTTCACCAGGTAATCATGGATGTACACATCCAACCTGCTTATTAAGCAATGCGCATGGCCAGCATTAGTCCAATAATACAGATCATCTAGTTTGAAGTTCTGAGCGAACTTAAAGAAATGAGGGTCCTGCAGAAATCATTTAAGGATACATTCACTCAACACGGAAAACCCATACCCCAAGTTTGCATGCAAGAACTGGCTAGAACAGGAAGGGGAATCAATAGTTTCGCGAGACCAAACACAGTGTGAGTTTAAGCAAGAAAAGAAGCAATAAACTAAAGGAAATATTGAGGCAATCGCATTGCCCATTGCAAGGTACATATCATAAGAATAAACAAGGATACAAAGAACAAAGCAGCTCCAATCAAGACACAAAACAATACCGAAAAAGGAAAAGGGTGGAAAGAAACAGAGAGAGAAGGGGAAAACCGCAACTTTTGCAGAAGAGGAAAGAAAATGCAGAACGGAATAAGCAGAAATTTCAAGAAACTCCACGAAATCTAAAGCGTTTGCAACAAACCTGAATAAAAAAACCGAACAAAACCATGAAGAAACCAATCTGGAAAAGAGGTCATCAAGCGGAAAGCCTCGAGGAAGAAGGAAATTCAAGAAACGAGAAGAACGTCCTCATCACATAACAAGGGAGAGAATGCTAGAGAAGAAAAGTAGGTCTATGACTCCCCCCGATCAAAGGAATCTGATCGCCGAAACTAACTAGGAATCAGAGCGAAGTGAGAAAAGAAAGCTCACATCTTGTCCGCTTCCCATGCATTCTGAGCCATGGCCGCCGCTTCCTACTCGCAGCCACACTGTAGGGGGAGCGCACACAAGAACAGAACACTTCTCCTCACGAACTGACAAAAGAACAGCACAAAACACAACGTAGAGAAGATAAAAGAAAGATTTGACCGCTCACATTCTGCCCCAAATCTAATATAGGTGCCACTAAGCAACGCCGAAACACAAGCTGCTTCTTCAAAAAAAAAAAAAACCTTCAATCACAGAGAAAGCAGCTGCTGATTTTAATAATGGGAAAATTGCCCTTATACCGTTATAAAAGAATTCACTTTGTCAAAATACCACTGTCTCCACATGTCATACACATATTAGACCTCACATGTCATACACACATCAGGGGTATTTTGGCAAAGTGGAAATTTCATAATGGTATTTTGGCAATTTTATCTTTAATAAAATGGAGGAGAATGGTACGAGAAGAACTAGTTTTTTTCATTTATGCCACTACAATTTGTTTGTTTTGTGTTCTACTATTATAAAGTCGGTATTGCCATCCATGCTTTTAATAAAATGGAGGGGAATGCAGGAGAAGAATGGTACGAAAAGAACTAGTTTTTTCATTCATGCCACTATGATGTGTTTATTCTGTGTTCTCCTATTATAAAGTCGATATTGCCATCGATGCTTTTATAATTTAAAACTGCTATTATAAAGTCGGTATTGCCACTGATGCTTTAATAATTTTAAATTTTTTTACTATTTCAACTTGAAATGATCCAAATGCCCTTTTTCACCTCTTCAAATTTACAAACAACTTGTCGCTTCCTCGTTTTCATCCTCTTCTCTCTCCCACTCTCGTCTCTCCTGCTTTCCGGTCCCAACCCGCTGTTGCTCCTAACCTCTTCTAGCCCCTGACACGCTGCGCTTCTCCCCTCCTCCTCCGGACCCAACCCACCGCGATTCCTCGTCTCCATTAACCCTCGATCCACCATCGAGCTCCCATGATGTCGTCGTGGAGCCCCCGCACGCCACCGAAGATGAGTTTTTATGCCGCTGCCGAGCTCCCATAGTCCCATGTCTTTGCCGCCAAACTCCTACGCGCGCCAAAGCTGAGCTCCCGCACTCATGATCGTAAGCTCCCGCGAGCCGCTATCTAGCTTCCACACCTGCCGTCGTCAAGCTCCCGCGCCACCGCCATATAGCTCCCACACGCCATCAACAAAAACGCCACCGTCGAGTCCATCGTGCACCGCTCGAGAGAGCTTGCGGGGAGGAGGGTGAGAGAAAAGAGATCGTCGAAGGGGAGCTCACTAGGGAGTGCTCATTGGAGGAGAGAGAAATGAAGGAGGATGGGAGATGGAACGGAGGAAGAAGAAGGTAGGAGCAGTTGGGTCATTTTAGGTGTAAATGGCATAGATGTAATGGATTTGAAATTATAACGGCGCCAGTGATAATATCGACTTTGTAATGGCAAAAGCACAAAATGGACACATCGTAACTGCATGGATGCAAAAAAATCCCAAAAAGAAAGAGATGTGCATTGCCCAGGGAAGGGCTTTGGGCCGAAAACCCTAACAGGTGTTCATTTTACACTTTAGTCCTTCATATTTTTAAAAAACAGACTACTTTAGCCTTATGATGTAATATTTTTTAAGTAACAACTAGGCACACAATTGTGTACACCGTACAAATGAAAGAACACGTTTTAAGCTACTCAAAATATGATGAAAGTAATATCATATTCTTTATTTGTGATAAAGCACAAAAAATTAGCTAGTTTAATGCTAGCACAACATTTGTGGCAAGGGTGAAGCATCCATTGGTTAGTGGTAGGGTAGTAAGGTTTATCATTGGCTATATATTATTGGTCAAAATTGTTTAAAACATCTTTTTTAAAAAATTAATATGATTATCTAAACTCTCAGTGTCATCGATGCTTTGTTTGTGACTCTCTTTTAATAGAGTTAGTGTTGAATATGTATACATAAATAATGTAGACTCTGAGTCGCAATAGACAATGGAGGATAGAGTTGTAAACGGATTCTACACCCTAGTCATCTATATAAAGAGAGCATTATCATGTAACATGTTATGATGATAATGTTGTGGCGTAGGACGCGCAGGATTAGTGGCTGGTCTGTGACCACAACCTGGATGGTTTGATGTGATTGTGTTGTTGGGAAGGAACGTACATAGTATGAGTCGTGCAAACGTATGTAATCATACCAACATATGCAATCGTGCCAACTTATGCAATCATACCTATGATGTCATCTAGATCTTTCATGTCGATTAAAATACTAGCATTTCTTACGATGTCTCACTGGTACAATGTATGTTGCGGTTGAAACTAACCATCTAAACCAAAAACACAATAGACATGTGAAACCAAATGAGTCTACCTCTATTCAAGATTCTATGCTCTTTTTGACTTCTTGTTCTAGTTTGATTTTAGTTGTAGTTAGAAATGTTGACAACCTTAAAACATGTATGGAAAAGGCTAAACAAATTATTTTAAAAAAATTTGAGATCTTTTAGGGAAAAACTTACAAAATTCTAAAAAAATCCAAAATATTACATTGAATGGTCCATACAAAAGTAACAAAATTAATAAACCAGAGCAAAAGGAAACTAAAACAAAGGAATCAAAAGAGGGCCTAAGTTTAGCTTTATACGGCTATAACCGTGACTCACGTATCACCGTTAATACTAGACTAAAATGAAATCACTGTCGTACTACTCTCTAAGTTCTTGTTCTTTTTTAGCTTAAATTAAGATAAAAAAAACTTAGCTTCTCGTTTTTTTATAAACCAATCGATGTTGTACTTCGTAGTTATTTTTATGCGGTTTCAAAAAAATTAGAGTTTTTTAAAATAATTTTTGTACTTTCTGAGTTCACTATCAAAAGTTCACTATTTTTTAAATATAAAATTTTAAGTTACATTCAGGAAAAAAGCCTAAACGTTTAGCCTAAACGTTTAAGTTCAATAATCCGACACCACTAAACTGCTAGCACCTCCAAGTGAAGCTAGTCACGCGCACACACGAGGGCTTCGTTCATTTGCGAAAGATTATCCCATTGGCGAGCAGAGTACGGCCGCCGAGCACAAGCCTGCAGCATTTACTGGCGCAGATGGCCGATCAGAAAAGGGTAAGCCATGATTAGAGCCAAGAACCGATGAACCCCAGCAGCGGCGAGTCGGCGACAGAGCAGGCGAGAGTTTGAGTGTTAAATTAAGAGTAAATTGCATAGTACCCCTCGGAAGTTGGCATCTTGTTTCACTTAGCCCCCAAACTTGTATTTTACTTTATCGCCCTCTGAAAGTTGGCACCGTTTGCACAGAACCCTCGAGCCGTTATGTCCACCATAAAAATCATAAAAAATAAGAGAAAATAATAAAGAAACCATTTAAAAATTCATAAAAACTAAAAGTTCATAAAATTTTTAAAAAACATAAAAACATTTAAAAAACATGAAAACATAAAAATTTAGAAAAACATAAAAAATATAACAATTTAGAAAATCATATAAAAATCTAAAAAAAATCTAAAATATTATAAAAAAATATTGAAAAGTAAAAAGTAAACATCAAAAAATCAATCAAACAGAAAAATTCAGGTAGACAGGTGCATCGGGTGAGGTGAGGTAGTGAAGATGAGGTAGATCTAACTAGAGCGACGAACAACTACTGCTAGTGAAGGTGATGTAGACATGCGCATTAGGTTAGGTAGAATTTTTTTCATGGTTTTTTTTAATATTTTTTTATTTTTTAAATTTTATTTTTGGTATTTATATGATTTTTTTATTTTTTGAATTTTATGGTTATTCTGATTTTTATATGCTTTTTTGAATTATTATAATTTTTTTATGTTTTTCTGAATTTTTATGGTTATTCTGAATTTTTTCTGGTTTTCACATGCCATATCAGTGCCACGTCAACGCCACGTCATCATCTAACGGTGGATATAACGGTTCAGGGGGTTCCGTGCAAACGATGCCAACTTTTAGGGTGCTCCGTGCAAACGGTGCCAACTTCTAGGGGACAATAAAGTAAAATACAAGTTTTGGGGGTTAAGTGAAACAAAATGCCAACTTTTAGGGGCTACAGTGCAATTTACTCTTAAATTAAGGCCATGTTCTTTTGATTTAATCTAAACGGCTAAAATGACTGAACTTTGAGAGCTTCTTAAAATAGTCTCGAGATGTGGATATATTTCGTTTGATTTGTTTTTTAAAACGTTAGAACTCACCTTCAAAACGGTGGAAAAATGGACTCAAAAAATTAAAAACATATGTATTTTTAAAATATAGATAAGCCGTAAAACTGTTAAGTTTAAAAAAACCGAGTACAAATGAATTGGAAAGAGGAACGGAGTACCGGTACCGGTAATAATTAGGGTCAATTATAGTCGCATGGATTGGTGAGCCCGCGCAAAAGCATAGCTGTCCTCCAGCTCTCCGCTCGGATTTGCCCCTCGTTTGACCGTTATTTACTATGTTGCCCTCATGGTCCTTTTTCCCGTTTTATAACTTTTAAAGCTCTTTCTCTTGTACATCAGACTAAAAAAAAACTTGTACATAAAACTCCACGATGTAGCGATGAAATTTAAATAACTTATTATGAAAGTTTAAAAATAACCAATAAAATTTAGGTCAAGTAGCGATAAAATTTGAAAAGAAATTTATAAAACTTGACTAAACTATTGATAAAAATTAAAGAATGATCAATAAAACTCGATTAAATACTAATAAAACTTAAAAAGGACCGATAATATATAATTCATATGGTATTAGACTATACGAATTTCTAAGAATTGACGGTCAAAGATAGAAAAGTTTGATTTAGGAAAAAGCTAAAACGTCTTTTTATTTTGGGATGGAGATAGTAGTAGTTAAGATTCCATATTTAATACAAAAGATAAAGATATGTTAATATTGAATCAAACATTAGTTACAATCTACAAATTCTAATAAAATATGTTTAAAACTTGAAAGTCTATGTTTATTATAGATATAAAAAAAGATTCGTGTTTTGAGCCGGATTCATCACCTTGAGGAAGACAGCCGGTGGCTCATGCGAGAGCGGAGGAAGATAGAGGCAACGACTTGAGGGAGGAGAAAGGGCGGCGGTGGTGGCTGCAGGCAGGATGGCGACGACAACAGCTGCAGGCCGGAGAGCGGATGACGGCTGTTGTGGACAGATGAGCGGCCGCCGATGGGGTGTGAGGGAGGAAAGGAAAAGGGGCGGCGGCTGGATGGCGAAGAACGGATGGCGCGGCAGCATCTTGCTGGAGGGCGAGCGATGGACGCGATGGAAGGAGAAAAGGGGGAGGGTGGTTGCGGCTGCAGGGTGAGTGGGCAGCGGCGGCGATGGTGAGGAGTGCCGGGGAGCGGAGAGGATGGAGCGGCCGCCTAGGGCAAAAGGGGCGATGCGAAATGGAAGGAGGGACGATCTGGATGGATGGAGGGAAGATCTGACGGCTGAGACATGGAGTAGAGCGGCACTGGGAAGATCTGACGGCTGAGACATGGAGTGGAGCGACACTGTGCTTAGGAACAGGAAAAGCCGGATGAGGACAAAATCTCTAGGAATATAGAAGTAGGTGGATGCCATCATATATCTATTTTGCTAATTTATATTAGTATCTACTAGATCATCGCCCCAACAATCTCTTCCCCATCGCCGAGCCGCCACCCCTTGGACCTCCCTCTAAGCCGCAAGAAGGCATGGGGATCCCACCTCTGAATTCTAACCAGGGAGGGAGGGGCGACGCATGCAAGAGCAACAAGATTGCCGATGGCGGCGGAGGACGCGCGAGGAAGGGGGAGGCCGGCGCGTGACAAGGAAGAAAGACGATCGTGAGAAATAGGTTCGTCATTTTTCTTATTTGCTGGGAAAAACCTGTCATCCGTACTTCTCTCTCTAAATGTTAAGTTTTACAACATGTTCAAAGCGGTTTAAACTTATTTATTCAGCCAACCTTTCAAAGCGGTTTAAACTTATTTATTCAGCCAACCTATATATTTAATCAACATATAACTAATCTTAGCTAAACCAATTTATTTATTTAACTCGTTGATTTCAGACACGATCAACGCCAACAGAAAAAGAGCGCACTCGGTAGCAGAAGCTCTAAAACTTGCTGCAAATAGGTTTGCCGCAAATTTAGAGTTTTGTTACAAATTTTCTTCACACTTTATACTGCACTCTAAAAAATTCATCCGTTCTACCAGACACTCTATTCAATACAGCAACTTTTACAGCTTTCTGTTATCTTTACTCACGGAGGCGGCGAGCGAGCAGAGCAGAGAAGAGAAGAGAAGAGCACACCGCACAGTGGTAGGCAGTAGCGCTAGCGCCGCGGGGGTATGCATGCGACGCTGCGAAGCTGAGCGCAATGCCAATGCGGGGGTGTCAGTCAAGAGCCAGAGATGGCGCAGCGGTCAGGCCCCGGGCCCACCCATGCCATTGCAGCCTTCCCGCGCGCGCGCGCTGCGTGCACCCTGGTCGCCCCTTCCCCCCTCCCGCGGCGCCTGGTTAATGACCGCGCTGCCCTCGTGGGCCCCGCCCGCGCTGGGGGCAGGCGCGTCATTCGCCCGCGGCCCAAGACAAAACCTCACGCCAGGTGCGGCTGCCCCTGGACTCAGCCGAGCCGAGGCCGCGCGTAGGTACGTGCCAGCGTTGCGTTACGTGCCAGCGTTGCGTACGGCACGGCCTCATCGGCGTAGGATCAGGAATCACTCCATCCAGCGGCTACTGTGCATCACTATACGCGTCCTTCGCAGGGAGCACGTGACCCCCGTATGATTCGCGGCTTCAGGGCATCTTATTTTCAGCTTAACGATTTATCTATATTTTTAAAATACACGTGCTTTTAGTTTTCTGAATCTGTTTTTTTTTTTTTTTTGCTGTTTTTAAGGTGGGTCCTAACGCTTAAAAAGCAAGTTAAATGAAATGGATCCGAATATCTAAGATTATCTCGAGAAGTTTTTGAAGTTTAGTCATTCAGCCGTTCAGATCAGCTCAAAATAACAGACCCTAGCTCCGTTCTTTTCAGCAACGGCTTCACGTATTAACAGTTTAACGACTTTATTTACTTTTTTAAAAGACATGTGCTTTAGGTTTTTTTTTTTGTCTTTTTTAACTTTTTCGAAAATGGGTCCTAACAGTTTAAAAAGCAAGTCAAATAAAATAGATCTGAATCTCGAGGCTACCTTAAAAAGCTCTCGAAATTCAGTCATTTCACATATTCAGCTGTTCAAACATTTAAATCGGTCCAAAAGAACAGAACCTCAGTTTAGGTTTAGCTATAACTCAAAAATTTAAACACCTTTTTAGATTGAGAGGTGGTGTGGATATCATGTCACTTAAAAAATTTCTCACATAGCGGTCATGACAACCTTTAACGGCCAACTAATGTTCATGTAAGCGCTTAACATATGGCCTAATGGATATGAGCTATTGTGTAAACGGAGACAACTTTTAAGGGCTAACCACGAACAATTTAAAGTTTAAGAGGTTAAGTAAAATTTCATGTCCTACTTCAATGGTCAACAGTGTAATTTACTCTTGAAAAAATAAGGTGATCGAGTTAGATAATAAGTAGAATCAATTCTGGCTTAACATTTAGGAATTAGGACATATAAATCCTAACTTATGTCTTAGTACTGTGGCAAATAAAAAAAGGGGTAAACTAAAAATAGGGTATTACTCCCTCCATCCTAGAATACAAGGCACAACTACTTTTTTTTTAAGTCCTAGAATATATGATGTCTTCCTCGTGAAACAGTGCAAGCTCCTCGTCTCCCGCCTATTTACTCGCACGCCTTTGCATGCGTAATTAATTGCCTTTGCTCATCCTTCTCATTTTAAATGCAAAAGATTAGTGGCGCCAAGGGAAAAAAATTGTAGTGAAAAATTTTCTGCCCACGACGCTTTCAAAATTTTATACTTATGGTGCTTTCCAAATTTTCAACTGGACACACGCGTGAAAATAGAATGTTGCAAGCAAGCGCGGAATTAGCAGATTCATGAGCGGAATTAGCATGCATGCATGGGCTCGGAATTAGCATACGCGTGAGTGGAATTAGCATGTGTGCGCAGGCGCGGAATTAGCATGCATCACGCGGGCTGTTTATGCTGGCTGCATCTTGCAGCGCCGAATTAGCAGATCTGCGAATCTGTTTCTGTGGAGCAGCTGCTGTATGCTGCATATGCGAATGCAAAAGCGTCCGTCGCGTAGCGTCGAGCGAGATAATTAATTCACCGCGTGTTTAATTAGGAAATAAAACCGCTTTGGGTTTTTGTGTTCTTATCGATTCGTCTTGTGATTCAGGATGGAGGGAGTAGTATTAAAAAAAATGGTTGAAACGTATTCTAAATTAGACATGGCCGCTCACCTCCAACAGAGCACGTCCTGTATATTTACCCGACATACCTCGAGGAAATCCAAACCCACGGAAAATTCCCGGTGGCGCCATGTCGGGAAAACCCCCAAATTCCTTGACCGAAGAAACTCGAGACACACACATGGAAGCCAAAAAATTGGCTGGCTCCGGCGACAGGAGAGCGACCGACCTGTGGCGGGAGCCGCGAATTCAACGCGCGCCTGCACCGCGCCCTGCCGCGGCGACACCTGAGAGTGACCTGACCGCGCCCGGGAGGGTGCCCCCTCTGACGACCGAGGTGACCGCGGACGACGCATCAGACCAGACCACCAGCGTAGACTCGCACGGTGGCACCCAGACTCGCCCGCCCGGTTGGTCTCGTCTCGCTCGCCGTCTCTCCTGCACGAATCTTTTCTCCCCTTGAGCGAGTCCAACGAGGGTGTTGGACTTGGATCAACGTGCACTGCAAGCCAGCCACTGGCTCCGGGAGTTAATAAGACCGGCTCGA
The DNA here is from genome assembly GCA_036346415.1 of Raddia guianensis. Taxonomy (NCBI): domain Eukaryota; kingdom Viridiplantae; phylum Streptophyta; class Magnoliopsida; order Poales; family Poaceae; genus Raddia; species Raddia guianensis. Next base: position 38,021,645 of record CM070534.1, read on the forward strand.
GAGACGCGCTCACTGGACCCTGGCTGCTGTCACGGGCAGAGGCGAGGCACCGACACGTGTGTGCCTCCGGGCGTTGCCATGGACCGGATGGACGCAGGCAGGCAGAAGGGACATGTGTCCTCCTTTTTTCTCTTTTCCTTTTTATCTTTCTCTTTCTTTTTCAGAGCTTGCCCTTTTGCTATGTGGTCTATGGAAAGCTCGTGAATCCGTGGCATCCAAATTCACAGCCGGTCAATTCTCTCGTGAACTCGTGGTGTTATGGATCGGCCCAACAGTATCCAGCCCAGAAGGTTTTTCTATCCATAATTGCGGGCTGGGCCGGCTCGATTTCAATCCCGGCCCAACCATCCTACAAACCTCCCTGCAAAAGCATGGCCGGATGTTTAAGGCCTTGTTCTTTTCAACTATAGTTGCGTTGGCATAATATTGTAGCAAATTTGAGAGCCTTTGAAAAGAGATCTAAAGATTATAAAAAAAATAAAAAAATAGTTTTAGAAACTTTGGAAGGACTACTATAAATCACGAAAAAATCGTCATGAATTATCACAACATATAGGCTCTATAAAAATTACAAAAATTTGCTACGGTAATACGCAACGACATGATACGTTGAAAAGAACAAGGCCTAAACCCGGACCAAACGCTCAGACTTCTCCAAGAGGCTGAATGAATTTTGAAAACACCAGAAAGCTCCGGTGAACTCCGATGGTGGACCGGTGAACAACGATGAAGGTGGCGATGGCTTGACGATGGTCCGGCAAATTTCAACAAGGCATTTGAGGTTGACCCATTTCTTTTGGAAACGAGGTTCAGGTATCTACGCGTCAAGGCCAGAGTACATCCACACCATTTCGCGTGTAGTTGTGCTCGCATCTCACGCTGGGATAAAATATGAACCAAAATAACGATGGAATAAGCATTAGCCAAGAGAAGTCTAGTGTTTAATTTTTATTTGTGGTTGGTAAAGAAGGAGATGGTTGTGATCTCCGACGCTCAACACAGATCGACAGCTATTTCAAATGAGACAATCTCAACAACACATTATGTTTTAGTATATACCGCTAACCCATGTGGATGAAAATAGATAGACCCCCCTTGACCGCACAACTTGTGCTCAATATAATCGCCCTGTTCTTTTTTAGCTCAAAATGAATTAAAATCTATAACTTAGATTTTATCATTGTTGTACAAGCCATATGTTCCAACACTTTATATTATTTTTTATGTGTGAATGGGTGTCTTCTCAATATTCTCCAATTTAAATATGTTTGTTAACCATTTTAAATCAATCTTCGAGAGCTCTCAACTTTTTATGTTCTAATCTCAACTTTCTCACTGATATTGTCAAAGCTGATGATGTGTCACGTGGAGAAGACTCTAGCACAATAATTGATGTGAAGAGGTATTGTTGAAACGTGTTAGCTAGGCTCTACCATTTATGCACATGTATGGATTAATTGCATACATATCATTATAAAGTGACTGTAAAAAAAAATGCAACTGTGATTAGCTCGTCTCGCTGGCTATTCACACGTTAGGTTCAATATAAATCAAGTGTGGTTGTATGATCGTAACTCAAATAAGGATTGCAAGATCGTCTTGCAAGAAACCATTGGGGCAGTCCAGAGTGTGTTCTATCCGTTTGGTGAATCAACTCCTCACTGATGGTGGTCAGTCTTGGGACAGAGTTAAGCTCTCTCATCTTTTCTCCCCCATTGATTGCAAGGACATTTGTTCTATCCGTTTACCACGATCCCCGGTAGAAGATAGACTGGCCTGGTTTTTCACTAATTTAGGAGTCTATTCAGTAAAATCAGGTTATCATTTGAGTGTTCAGGTTGCTGAGTGTGCAGCTGCATCTCGGTCTGCTTCGGATGTCTTGGCTGGGTGGAAGTGTATCTGGGCTTTGAATGTTCCACAAAGGCTTCGTATTTTGGTGTGGCGGGTTTGTAGAAACAATCTCCCAATGGGTAATAACCTTGTGAAACGTAAGATTGTTGACTCCACAACTTGTGATCTTTGTGGCAGACAAGACTCTATGGAGCATACTTTTTTCTTGTGCCCCTATGTTCGAGATATATTGCACTGTCTGGAGAGGGTGTTCCCAAACCTTGAGCTTTTGTGCTGGAATGATAATGAACCTCCTGTTCAGAGCTGGTTGCTATATTTGATTCAGTCTAAGCCACAGGATAAACTAAGCGCTTTGGTACATTTACTTGGATTACATCTGGTGGGCAAGAAATCAGAGAAGATTTGCAAATTCTGAGTATGCTCCGGTGGTGTTGGCCAATAAAATTAGATCATCCTTGCTATTCATTCAGAACAACTATGGTCCAGAACCAGTTGCTAATCGAGCTCTGTCCACACATGATTACTCAATGGATGTTGAAGGAATTAAAGTGATTTGTGATGCTTCTTTTGACCACGCTAATGGGTCTGCTTCGCTCGGTGTGGTGGCGCTTAATGCAGGAGGAGAGGCTTTTGCTTGTTTTGGTTCACGTCTGTCAGGTATGCTCAACGTTGAAGAGACTGAGCTGCAAGGTATTCTAAAAGCGATAGAAGTGGCCTATGTGTTCAAAGACTACCCAAGTAGTATCTTTTCAGATTGTCTACCAGCAGTGAATAAGTGCCACAATCAAAGCCCAGATCGGTCCTCTCAGTGGGTCTCTGTTCTTGATATAAAAGCTAGCCTTGCTTGTCTTTCTGGTACTAAATTGAGTTATGTCCCAAGGAGAGAGGTTCAATTGGCTCATGAACTGCTCGTCGAGCTAAGTATCTCGCAAGATCTTTGTATGTGTTGTTCCGTTGGTGATGGAACTCGGGGCGCTCTCCACAGTAGTGAGACGTTTCTTGCCGATCACCAAGTTCCGTGGAGCCGATCCCCACCTTCTTGCTACCCAAATTTTCTTAATGCTTTTGTAATGCAAGATTCTGTACTTCATTCCATGCCCTCGCATGTTGTGGTGGGCTAGTTAATGTTATTGCTGTGTCCCTAAAAAAAAATAAAAAATAATAAGGATTGCAAAACCGTTTGGCTAGCCACGGTTTTTTAATGGTTACCGAATCAACCACTTTGGTTAGTAGTTCCGTTTTCTTGCTTTTTCACTAAACCATTGACATAATTTCTAGGGGTAAAACTGTTGTGTAAACTCTAAACGCATGTTTTTTTATCGAATAAATCAAACGCAATATGTGTCGTGTGTGGATATACATGGCGAAAAGATAACCAACGTGGATATATATCGCGGCTAGCTATTAAACAAAGCTTCGAAGCCCATTTAGAGCATCCCCAGTAAGAGCATCCAGTGAAGCATCAAATTCTCAGACGCTATTCTGAATCTGCGCAGCGAAAATGCTACTTTGGGGCATCAAATTCCCTCCTGCTGCATTTGAAAAATTTTGAAGTAGAGGCCTTTTTGAGGGGTGAGATAGGGATGCTCTAAGGGCGTTGTGGCGGCCTCCTGCATCACGTGCATGTGGGCGGGAGAAAATTTCAAACGCTGCTGTGTCTGCGTCGGCGGGCGGCCGAACTGCCGAGCGGGCGCGCGAGCCGTTACGCGATCTTTCTGGTGTGATGCATGCGGATGATGACCCTGCTACTCATGCTCTTAGGTGCAGATTGCTGACAAGCGAGATAGAGGGGGAGGCACGATAAAATTTACATCTGGTTTGTGCTGGAATTTGGAATCAAGGAGATGGTCAATCTATTCCGGAATCAAACTAGACCACTTGTCTTGTTCTTGTTGAGAGCCCTGTACGCACTCCGTTTGGTTGGTTTTGGAGCCTACCGACGGCGTCCATTTCGGCAAACAGCTACCGACGGCGTCCATTTCGGCAAACAGCAAAACCGATTCTGATTTGAGTCAAATTTAAACCGAATTCGGTCGGCAAATCCCCCCTTTTTTCCTGAAGAAAAAGAGCCCCTGATGCTTTTCGCCCCCGATTCAAAATTTGGCCTGATGCTTTTCGTCCCCGATTCAAAATTTGGGCAAAGATTATTGAACGGTTTAAAGTTTTTTTGAGCATTTTTCGACGAAAACCACAACAGCAGGGCTCTTGTTTTCAAACTGTAAATGTTGCTGCTGTGTTGACAGTTAAAGAACAATCTGATGGGCTTTTGTCCATGGATTAGGCCGAGTAGGCCTTTTAGGCCACGGGACGAGCAGAAGCTTCGTCTAAGAGGGCTGCGATGTTGGCGAAGGCGCCCGCATTCTCCGCATCATGGGCTTAGATATGTCCGAGTTTTGCACATCATTTTCTCATTTTAACAGGGTAAGTTCTTATTCTTTTGGACACCGAATGAACAGCTAGCTCGAACTCTAGTTTTTCCAAATTTTTATTTGACTTTCCCAGTTGATTTTGGCTCTGATATATGAGCGGAGAGATCTTTCAAGTGAATTTGGTGTTGCCCTTTGGCCCTGGTTCCTTTGACAAGAGGATTGTGGTTTGCGGTCTTGTGCTGCTCCTACTGCACCTCAGGGTCTTTGTGTGGTGGCCGTTGGTTGCTGCAGGCATCGATGTGGTCCCTTTCCGCTCCGTCGGGAGGTCGCAGGTCAGCTTGTCTTTATTTTGGGAGTCGTTTCATCATTGCTTAAGCGATGGCGTCCTATCGTGTGGCTGGTGGTGGCCGACGATTGTAGGTGGTGTATTGTTGTGTTGCTGACAGTCTGACATTAGCTGTTAGTTGTAGTTTGTGTTCTCGTTGAGCCGACGAGATGGTCAGTTTTTCTGCCAAAGCGGCAGGTTTTTGCGTTGCGGTTGTGATTCGTGTGTTGCAGCACTTTTTTTTTTTTTCCATTTTTCGTGTAATTTTTTTTTCTATTATGGATGAATTGGCGGTGCTCACGCTCTTTCGAAAAATGACCGTAACCCAAACAAGAATTGTAAAACCCTTCGATTAGCCATGATTTTTTAATAGTTACCATCTGTCGGGGATAAAATTACGGTCCATTGCCATGGCCCACTCCCTGACGGCCCAATCGAACAGCCTACCAGGGCCTAGCTTCCTGGAAGGTTCTATCCGCCCATGTGTCTTCTTGCGAAACAGCTTCGACGGCATGGTGCGAACGCCAAGGAATCGTGTTTGAGTCCGACTAACAAGAGTTCTGTATACTAAGCACGTGAAGACCCGGACGTTAGTTTCCCGGATTGGAATAGGAGCCGTGATCCTCAAGACTAGGAGTATGCCTTATCTGTCTCGGGATATATTTGGCACGTCGAGTTCGTTACGTACTCATAGTTAGCCCGACCCGATATTCCCTCGGTAGGTCGGTTTGCTCACCACTATATAAACCAAGCCCCTACGGCGTGTAGAGGGCATGTTTTTTGGTCACCTTGGCATCTCAATTTACGTTTTAGCATCTGGCTTAGAGCTTACACCGTAATCTCGTCGAGACTTGTTCGTCTCGCCGAGCACCCTCTTGTAATCTCCTCTGATATATAAGAAAGGCTGGACGTAGGGCTGTTATCTCTCCCGAGAGGCCTGAACCAGGATAAAAAATCATGTCTCCTGTTCGTGGTTGTTCGTGGTTGTTCGGCGTCTCCTATCTCAATCTTTAAGAACCTTAGCGACTTGAGATCGTTATCTCAACCGTCGACAGTTGGCGCCATCCGTGGGGATACGCAGATCGAGCATGTCGAACTCTATCAGCGATAAGAAGATTCTCCCTGAGTACTACGACTCAGAAGGGCAGGACGTTTCTTCCCCTGCCAGCTCGGATCGATCTTACCGACCTAGATCGATGTATGTGTCTGAGACAGAAGTTTCCGGATACGCCCCAGAGATGGTCTCTGGTCGAGCGCCCGTCATTGACGATGAATACGGAACCGACGATCTTTACGCCGGTTTAGATTTGTCTGATTCCAAGGCTATGTCGGTCGATTCCTCCTGTGGCGACACAGCGATGACACCGTCTAGCGCGCAAACCCGCGGCCATCGCACCGTCAACATGGCGGCGTGGGACCTTCAAATCTCGCGCAGTCGCGGCGGCCGAAGAGATCGGGCAGATCAATTCTGCTCGAAACCAAGATGGAGCCGCATAATCGCTGCAAAGCAAGAAATTGTTCGCCGCGACTTTGACGAATCCATCAACCAAACCTGGCGCAGATTCGCGACAGCGCGTCGCCGCCGACGTGATCCACCTCATGCGCCTCGCCAAGACCACCGGCGAAGTTCACCCCGCCTGTGGAATCCCGCCCGGACCCCAATCGGGCAAGACGCGAACGTCTCGTGGATCCTGGGCCCCGAGCGAGCCAAGAGCGACTCGGGCCTTGGCGGCCGTAATTAGATCCGCCACCAAGACAATCTTGTCGTCGTGGCGATCTTGGCTACTTACCTTGAGAAGTCGGCCGACGGCCTCAAGTCTTTGGGTGAAGCCTCATCCGGCAATAAGCCGAGCTGTCCGGGTGGATTCGACAATGAACGATCCGATCGATCGCGTGACCACCGTCACCGTCGTAGGATCACTATCCACGAGCAAGCTGCCCGTGGTCGCCGTCGCTCGCCAAGATCCCCTCGTGAGGAGCGCGTTGTCGCGACCACGAGGAAGGAGCGTGGAGGCTTGTCGCGGAGAGAGTTCCTCCAAGCAGCGACCTCCCGCTCTGCAAGAGTTCCCCCGACCAACAGGACTAACGTCTTTTCAAGGCTAGGTTTTGCCGGGGAAGGTGGCCGGTCTTATGCCTTGGGTGCGGGGCCTTTCTCCGACGAAGCCGCCTGCTCGGTGGCCCTCCAAGTTTAAGCCCGACACATGAAGAGGTACAATAGGACTCAAAACCCAGAGAATTCCTTCCATCTACACGCAACGGCCATCATGGCGGCGGGGTGACGAGCTTGTTATGGCCAATTACCTCCGATGTCCTTGAGGGTGCCGCCGGACGTGGTCGCTCAATCGACAAGAAGGTTCCATCTCTTCTTGAACCAACTTTGTGACGCTTCGATCGCTAACTTCCGTGAGTCATTACGCGCGTCTGGCAAGGAGGATGATCTGCGCACAGATGATCCAGCTTTAACGGGAGACCTCCGCAACCGTGAAGCGTTTCATCAAGATTCGCAACACGATCCCGAACATCTCGGATGAATATGTTGTCCGCGCTTTCAAAACGGAGTCCGCGACGAAGCGCTCACCCAGATCTCGAGATCAATGAGACTCGATCGCCAACGACCTGTTCATAGGCGGTGATCGCTACGCCAATGCGGCGGGCGTGTTCAATACAAGAAGGCGTTTCGACAAGGGCGAGCCCGCTTGACTGGTGTAGAGGAGAAGAAGAAGACCAAAGAATCCTGGTGACAACAAGTCCCATAAGAAGAAAAAGAAGAAGCGTCTGAACAATACCATCGCCGGTATAGATCGCCGCGCCCTCCCAAAGACGGGCGAAAAAGCCCAATAATAACTCTAAGAGCAAGAAGCCCGCCTGTGGAGGCAATCAAGGCAAGAAAGGTCCCAATGACCGATATTGCAAGTACCACCAACACCACGGGCATGATACATGCCATCGCAGTAACCTGGTGCGCAAAGCTCGAGGATTTCTACAACGCAAGGGCCCAATGCCCACCCCGCCCGAGAAAGGTGAAGCCGTGAGGCCAAGCGCCAAACCGATGATGGTGATCGGACGATGACGAGTATCGAGCCCGTGAACCATATTGCCGCCATCTTCGGCTCCTCGGCTTATTCCTCTCGCCCTTGCCTCAAGGATGCCGCTCGGGAGGTCCAGCGTCGAAAAGGGCAAGCCTCGGCCGAAGTCAATGAAGTGGACCGAGGTCCCCATCTCCTTCTCTCAGGAGGATTGCCCCACCGGGATGACCAAGCCCCAGAGGCTCCCACTGGTGGTCACTCCGACCATCAGCAACGCTAGAGTTGGCCGTGTCTTGGTTGACGGCGGGAGCGCTCTGGATCTACTCTCTGCTAAGGTTTTAGACAAGATGCAAATTCCCCGCTCCAAACTTAAAGAGGTCGCGATGCCTTTCTACGGCATTGTCCCGGGAGAAGCTGTCCAGCCGTTGGGGCAGGTTGTTCTACCCGTTACCTTCGGCAGTCCTAGCAACTTCCGGACAGAATTGATCACGTTTGACGTGGTCGACTTTCCATCTGCGTACAACGCAATCTTGGGCCGGCCATCACTTGGTAAGTTTATGGCTGTGTCCCACCACGCTTACCATTGCGTGAAGATACCGGGTCCCAACGGCGTGATCACGGTCAAGGGCAATTACAAAGTCGCCTGGATTGCGACGAAGCGATCCTTACTGATCGACCGACTTCGCCATGAGGTCCCGACGCTCCGCAGACCAAATCTGCACGCCCTAGAGTCTCCCTTCAGCCAGGGGGCGAGACCAAGGAGGTTCCACTGTCATTGGATGATTCCTCCAAGACAGTTCATCTGGGGGCAAATTTGGACCCCAAATAGGAAAGCGAGCTCATTGCCTTCCTCCGAGCTAATGCAGACGTGTTTGCCTGGGAGCCGTCTGATATGCCCGGAGTCTCAAGGAAGGTTATCGAGCATAAACCGACCGTCCGTGGGACAAAAGCCTGCTCGCCGAAGCTTCGTCGCTGGCTTCAAACGGGATCATCAAGGATCGACTTGGCAAGTCGCTCGTTCTTTGGTTTCATCCGCGAGGTTGATCACACCGAGTGGTAGCCAACCCCGTCATTGTAAAGAAGAAAGACGGCAAGTGGAGGATGTGTCGATCACACGGTCTGAACAGCGCTTGTTCCAAGGACAATTTCACGCCTCGCATAGACCAAATTGGTCGACACGATCGCGGATGCCTAGCTCTTGAGTTTTTGGATGCTTACTCAGGTTATCACCAAATAAGCATCTCCCCCTAGGATGAAGAGAAGACTGCCTTCATCACCCCCTTCGGCACTTTCTGCTATAGGACCATGGCTTTCGGTCTGCGCAATGCTGGTGCCACGTTCCAACGCTTGATGGAAAAGACTTTCCCAGAACAGCGCGGAAAAAACCTGAAAGTCTATGTCGATGACATAGTTGTAAAGAGCAAGCTTGCTCCAGATCATGTAAAAGACCTGGCCAAGACTTTTCAAAATCTTAACAGGCATCGAATAAAGTTAAATCCAGAGAAATGTACCTTTGGTGTTCGATCTGGAATATTGCTCGGTTATGTAATTGGTTCGCAAGGAATTTCTGCCAACCCTGAAAAAATCGAGGCCATTGAAAATATGCAGGCTCCGACTACCGTTAAGGAAGTTCAGAGTCTCACCAGACGGATGGCTGCTTTGAGCAGGTTTATCTCCCGTCAGGGTGAGCGCGGGCTGCCCTTCTTTAAGGCCCTGCGCAAGCACAATGGTTTCGAATGGACGGAAGAGGCTGAGCGATCTTTCCAAGATCTAAAGCAATACCTGTCCAACCCACCTGTCTTGACTACCCCGCGTTACGGCGAGCAGCTTTTGCTCTACCTTGGCTGCATGCCGCAAGCGGTGAGCGCGGTCTTGACGGTGGAAAGGGAAGGCATCCAACGGCCAATTTATTATGTGAGCGAGGTGCTTCACGGATCAAAGGAGCGTTACCCTGAGGTCCAGAAGTTGCTCTACGCCTTGCTCATGTCCTCCAGGAAACTTCGCCATTATTTCCAAACGCATCAAATACTGGTCCCGACCAAGTTCCCTCTTGGAGAAATCCTAAGGAATAAGGAAGCCGGTGGAAGAATAGCTAAGTGGGCAATGGAATTGGCAGAATTCGATATTCTGTTCGCCGCTCGAACGGCTATCAAATCCCAGGTCCTGGCTGACTTTGTCGCTGAATGGACTTGTCCGTCCAAATCTCAGGAAGCTCCCGAGCAACCTGATGAACCCTCTTGGACCATGTTTTTTGATGGCTCACGCACTGGAAACTCGGGGGCTGGTTTTGTTCTCATCTCCAAGCCTGGTAATGGAGGAAAACCCAACCCAAAGCCAAACCAAACCCAAAGTGTTATGTCTGAATTTCCAACCCAAACCAACCCAAAAACGATTCCTCCCAACCCAACCCAACCCAAACCATTATAAATTTTGCACCCATCCAAACCCAATCCACTTGACTTCCATGGGTTTGAACCCATTTCTCACCCCTGCTTTCACCGCTTCTCATGGAGAGAGAGATAACATCTTCTTGAGTTTCTCATGGTTTGAAGAAGAGCGGATGAGGCCGGAGGAGCTCCCTGCCGCCGGGAAGAGGAGGAGGCGGACGCCAAACCCCGCCGACCGCCATATGCCCCTGCCTTGCTTCTTCTGGAGAAGAAGAGGCGCCCATGTTCTTCGAGGAAGAGAGAGGAGGAGGCGCCGCCATTGTTTGAGAGGAGGCGGCGTCGGCCGGGCCGGAGAGGAGGCAAGAGGCGTGGAGGAGCCGCCTCGCGCCCTCCGCTTGTTTGGAGAGGGAAGCGGCGGAGGAGGCCCCAGCACGCCCGGCCACCAGCTGGAGAGGAGGCGGGCGGAGCTCGCGCCGCCGGTCTTTGGAGAAGAGGAGGGAGGCATGGAGGAGCCGCCCCGCACCGCCGGCCGCCTGCTGGAGAGGAGGAGCGGCGGGAGGAGGCCCCCCGCGCCACCATCGTCATTGCCGCTGCCGAACTCCACGGGAAGATGAACTTGGTGAAGGAAATCCATGGGTTGTAACCCATCCAAACTCCACGGGTTAGAACCCATTTCAACCCGAAAAAATACATCCCAACCCACCCCAAACCGACCCACTTTTGTTTGAAACCCGAACCACCCCAACCCGTTAGTCAGCTAAACCCGTTCTCACCCATCCAATAGCAATCCAATTGAATCCCCAACCCATACAACCCATTTCTTTTCAACCCATTAGCACCCCTACTCATCTCCCCTCAAGGAGAGCAACTCCAGTATTCTATCCAACTACACTTCGCGGCGACTAACAACGCTGCAGAGTACGAGGCCCTCCTCGCGGGACTAAGAGCGTGCAAGTCGCTCGGCATCCAACGGCTGACCGTGAAGGGAGATTCACAGTTGGTCATCAACCAGGTCAATAAGGAGTATCAGTGCTGCGATGACTCAATGGCGCGGTACCTGGCTGAAGTGAGGAAGTTGGAGCGGCACTTTTGATTTTTCGAGGTGCTCGTCGTGCCCAGGAAGGACAACTTCTTGGCCGACTAGCTATCCAAGTATGGATCCTCACGAGAACCTGCTCCGGCAGGGGTGCTCGTCGAGCACCTTTACAAGCCCTCAATCACGTCTTCGGACGAGGCAACTGAGACAGGTGGTGCGTTATCGGCGGTGCGGGATCGTATAACACCATTTGTTCGGTACCTTGCGGATGGGACCACCCTGACGACGGCCGAAGCGCCCCGCTTACAAGGCGTGCTAGTTCATACCAGCTTATGGATCGATCTTTACCGCCGAGGTGCTCGGGAGTCCTCTCCAAGTGCATCTCGCAGCAGGAGGGTGTGTTCCTTCTTAGGGACATACACGAGGGTGCTCGTGGCAACACGCCCTTCCGAACTCGGTCGGCAAAGCGTTCGCATGGACTATTATCGCCTCTACGTTACGATGCCCGGGAGATCGTGACAAAGTGCAAGGCTTGCCAATTTCACGCCTGGAAGGCACATAAGCCCGCCCAAGAGCTCCAAACGATTCCCCCATCTTGGCCTTTCTCCACATGGGGTCTGGATCTGCTAGGCCCATTCCCTAAGGGGTACAAGGGCTACACACACTTGCTCGTCGCCATCGACACTTTTACAAAGTGGATTGAGGCAGAGTCTATGTCGTCTCTTCACGCCAAAACGGCTGTGCGCTTTTTCAAAAGCAACGTGGTCACGCGCTTTGGGATCCCCTATAAGCTGATCACGGATAATCGGTACCTCAGCTCGGTTTAGCTATTCCAGAATATCACAACAACGGGCACCAAGGTTTGCTTCCTCGTGGCACATCCACGAGCAATGGAGCGGTCGAAATGAGCTAACGGACGATCGTCCAGGTATCAACGGCGCGTGTTCGCGGCACTCGCGATCACACAAAGCACGGGTCGACGGTTCCTTCCGTCCTCTGGGCGCTTCAGACTACGGCCACCGCAACCGGGAAACTTCTTTCCAATTGGTCTATGGCGCAAGCCATCCTACCCGCCAAATAGTACTCGGTTCGCCAAGACGAGCTCGGTCAACTTGGTTGACGATTTAGCAAGAGCGCCTTCTCGATCTCGACCTCCTCGAAGGCACACGCCGACCGGCACAAGTCGAATGGCGCGCTATCGCCAAGATCTTCACGCAAGCACGTTGCCGTCGGTTCGACCACGGGCTTTGTAGGCGGGCGACCTCGTTCTGCGCCGTGTCCGTAACTCATCCAATGCCAACAAGCTAACTCCTCGTTGGGAGGGCCGTTCACGGTCATTTCCATCGCCGCCCGGGCCGTTTCGCCTGCAATGGAGGACGGAGAGAGTCGACCAAGACTTGGAACATCGACCAGACTTCGTAAGTTCTTTGTGTAGGTCTTTCTCTGCTTGCTTAGCTTCGCGGTTTTTGTGAAATTTCGTGCCTTTGTTCGTCCAAGTCTGTCGGGCTCCATGTAAAGTTAAATCCATTCATAGTGAAATCTTCACGGTCCTCTGCGGCCTTTTCACAACTCTGTCTTGTCAAGACTACCCTCTCTCTGGTAACACTTGATGGCTGCCCGACCTTGCGAATAGTTGGCTCCGCAATCTTAAGGATTTTCTCCTGCTCGTATCTAGTTTCAACAAGTTCCTATACTCGAAGTTGCGTAAAACGGCATCCAGCCACGCGGCTAAGTGCTCTCATAAGCCCTTTGCGGCAGAGGCACTTACCGCTCACGGCATGGCAAAGCCCGCTCTCGTAAGCCCTCCGGGGCAGAGGCACTTTCCTTGTTCGGTTACCCTTGGAATTGCCTAACTTACGTTAACGAGCAGTCTGTGGAACGAGTCGAACAGGATACGGGTGTCGCTTTATCTCTCTATGCACATGCTCGAATTCGCAATCTTAGATCTTCGAGCATCGTCCGTACCGGGGGCTAGGGTGTCGCTCTTTCTCTTATGCACCTGTTCGAGTTCGCAAACTCAGGTACTCGAACAGCTGCACAACGGGGGCTGAGAGTTAGGCTAAGCGTGCTACCGGTTTTCCCAAACTTTCTAGCGCTTTCGTGCCCTGCTCTTAGTTTCCTGTTCGTTTTTGTTTTTTGCTGCTCTTTTTTGCAGAAAAAAGGTAAGTTTGCATTAATCAAAAGTGCGGGTACAAAAGTCCCCTTCGGGTTACAGCCGTGGTGCTACTTAGGAGCAAGCTGCTCTTTCAGCTCCTCAACTTCTAACTTAAGGCGCACGACTTCACCTTGAGCCTTGATTCCTTCCCTGCTTCACTGAGGCGCTCGATCTCCTCCTTGTTCCGCTTTGGCTTGTGTCGCAGCTTTCGCGGGATGGCCTCGACCTCTTCGGTCTTGGCGCTTGGTGGTCGGTCGAGCCTCGCCTCGACTAGCTCGGCCTTTCGGCGGTCTTGAGTTGCTCAATCAAATCCTTGACCTTGTTCTCCGCGGTGATCGCCCTCACCGCCATCCCGCAGATCTCCTCGATCTCTTCTACGTGAAGCCCATGTGGTTGAGATTTTCGCCTGGAGTCCCGCGGATGTCAGCTCTTCTTTGGCAAGCTGGGCCTTGAGCTTCATGACGTCCGCCGCAAGCGCCTTCCGCCAGTGGGACGTGTTGGCGAGTTGCTCTTCGAGCCACTTCGTGCGGCCCGGCTTCTCTTCCGCGGTGCTCGCCTTCACGGTCTGCGCGCGAAGCTCCTTGGCTTCTTTTAAGACAGCCTCGAAGGAACGCCTCTCTCGGGTTAGCTCGGCTTTGAGCTTCTTCACTTTTGCCTTCAGCTGGCTTCAGCTTTGGGCTAGTCAGGGCTCACCTCGAGCTCCCTCGTCTAGAGGTGTTCCGGAAGACGCCAAGATCTGGCGCTCCGCTAGATGGTGACGCCGATCCTCGAGCTCCTCCATGGTGTCCTTGAAGACACGAGGAGAATAACAAGTCGGCCGCTTTGCGATGATATAGCTCAAGCCGAACTAGGTTTGGTCTTGGGGCTTACCTTGCCAAGCCGATGCTTGACCCAATCCTGAGCGATCTTGAGACCATGCGTCACGAATCCTCGCTTTGTCTTGAGGATGAGACTAGCGCGTTGTTCTTGCCGCCGTCTTACATGCTCCTTCTTCTGCGGGGCGCTTACTTTCGGGGCAGGGCGATCGGAGAAGCGCTTTCCCCCCCCTCTGCCTTTCTTCCTCCTCTGCCCGGTCACCTTCCGGGCAAGGTCGGTCTGCCCACCGGACGACACTGAAGCCTCCAGCGGCGTGGCAACTCGTCTTTGCTGCTTTCGTGGGTCTCTTCTTGTACCTCGGCGGCGGGAACTTCGCTTTCGTCGATCGTCTCCGCCGGCTCGAGGATGGACTGCCTCGCGACGGAGTGCTCGGGAGGACCGCCGCTCGGTCCCACCTGGCGACTTGAGCCATTGCCTTGGCCTCACTGCTGTCCGTGGCGCCGCTCGCCGCCTCTTACGCCCTGACCTCTCCACGCGCCTTGGCGCGTCCGAGTACTTCGGAGCTTGGCGGGAGCAGCTCCACGCCGCCAGCCATCCTTGAGGTCGGCCACCCTCGCTGCCGCGATGCACCGTAGGTGCTCGGACAAAGAACGATCGCTCGGCGCCGTCTCGGCGTCATCCGTGATACTTCCTCCTAGACAAACCGATGAATAAGAAGATGTTAAGCCCAACACGTCGAAAGTGTGTAAGGTCAAAGAGATTCATTACTACATACCGCTGTGGAGGGCTTGATCTTGACCTTCTTCGCTAGAACTTTCCACCTCTTCCGGGGGCTCCTTAGCGCTCTGCTCGCCTTGGCCCTTGGGTGTTCAAGCGATGAATCGAGCTCCTCGCTGAGGTGAGCACTCTTCTCGCCTTGGCGCAAGAAGCTTTTCCTTCTTGCTGACTTCTTCCTCGAGCCTCCTCTGCTCGGCGACTGCCGTAGCCGTGCCATATGGCCCGGTGAGCCCGTGTAACGCCTAAGTCAAAGGGTCATGTTCTTTACCTCTTCGTCGCTTTGCTCGGTGGGAGGGAAGGACTTGGTCTCTTCCCGCTAGGTCGACAACGCCTCGCTTGGTCTGTTCGTAGCGCTCCGTTGCATGGTGGTGGTCTTCGATGGATGGCGGCTGCCACGTCGCGGCGAGCTCCGCGTAGGTTCAGCCGCCACCTTGGGCTTTGTGGCCACCTTGGCCTTGCCCTTCTTTGCCTTCTCTTTCTCCGACCCGGAGAGTTCTTCCACGATCCCTCCGAGGATCAGCTGGTCCTCCTGCGTATTCGGAAAGTAAAGTGTCAGCATTTACAACGGTGCAAATCCAGCGGCACAGACGAGGGTTCGAGCAACTTACCTCGGCTGTGCGGACGAGCACGTTCCGTGGACAGGTGTAGGCCACCTCGCCGGTGACCTCGCCGGCTTTCTTTGCTGCCTTCAGCATGGCGTCAACCCGCTCGGTCACCCATGCGTCGGTAGGTTTTTCTGCCCGAACAGAAAGTCCTCTCAGTTTCTGTTCGGAAGAAGCATCAAAGAAAGGTTGAGTCTTAAAGGCACTTACCCGTGCTCTCCCTGGAGATGTCTTCCCATCCCTCTATCTTGTAGAAAGGATAGGGTCTTCTCCGCAGCGGACAGATCCTGTTCGCTATGAAGTCCCGGATGATCTCCCGCCTGCGTGAGCCCGAGGCTCACGAGGATCTGATCTTCCTCGTCAGTACCGATCCTCGGCGGTCATCTCGACCGAGGCATTGGCGTTCCCTTCACGGCGCCTTCCGGTGAAGACGAGCTTCTTTGTCGTCGCTCGCTTTGTGTAGAACCTCCTCGTCCACCACGCACTCCATCGAGTCGAGCTACGGTGGGCGGGTACGCAACGTCGGCAGCGATGTGAGCTTGAGGTAGTAGCACCTGGGGTGTCGAAGCGGCGAGCTGCTCCTCGTTCTTGTAGTAATGGAGGAACAATTTCACCGCCGGATCAATGCCCAGATAGCCTTCGCACAAGTGTGCAAAACGCCATCTGGAGGATGGAGTTCGGATTGAGGTTTGTTACCTCCAATCCATCGATGTTTAAGAAGGCCTCGACGAAGTCGCTGGAGACCTCAACCCGAGCAAGGCGAATCGCTGTTGTCGACGAACTCTCCTCCAGCTGCTCTGAGTTTCCTCCTCCCCGGGCAGCCTCCAGCTACCAGCGTCGATGTGGCCCTCCTCCTCCCAAGCCTTCAGGTCCTCCTCGGTCAAGCTAGTGGCTAGGAATTTGGCCATAGCGATCCCTGTGGTTAGACGAACAAGTTCTCGGGTGGAGTTTGGTGGTTGATGTTGGCCGGTTGGAATTAGGGTTTAGGAGAGGAAAGGCGGGAGCAAGAGTGGTGGCATGTGGCGGCTTGGGTGCTTTTATAGGCCTAAATAAGCAGCTCTGCAACGATTTGCCGCAAAACGGCTAGTTTTTACTGTAATGGCTAGGTAAAACGGTCGTCTGTTTTCCTTCTTGTGACAGAAGATTACCGCTTGGAGTCATCGTGACTATTTTCTCCAGCGTCATGTTGAAGGTCGAAAGTGCTCTGCTTTCGAGGCGGATGTGATTCCACGCTTCGGCGCTGTGAGTTGCTCAGTCTTGATCGGTCTGCTGTTAGGTCTGAACAAGTCTTGTTCGGTTGAAACATAACCTGTTCGGTCGCTTGTTACACGTCTTTGTAGCAACAAAATTTCCCTCTTCGTGACTTGGAGTCTCAAGAGGAAGACCCCACTCTAGTGAATCCTTCCACTTGAGTCTCGGGGGCTAGCTGTCGGGATAAAATTACGGCCCATTGCCATGGCCCACTCCCTGACGGCCCAATCGAATGTACCTACAGGCCTAGCTTCCTGGAAGGTTCTATCCGCCCATGTGCGTCTTGCCGAACAGCTTCTGGCCGCATGGTGCGTAGCGCCAAGGAATCGTGTTTGAGTCCGACTCGAACAAGAGTTCTGCTGCCTACGTGAAGACCGGACGTTGGTTTCCGGATTGGAATAGGAGCCGTGATCCTCAAGACTAGGAGTATGCCTTATCCGCCTCGGGATATATTTGTACGTCGAGTTCATTCACGTACTCATAGTTAGCCCGCCCGATATTCCCTCGGTAGGTCGGTTTGCTCACCACTATATAAACCAAGCCCTACGGCGTGTAGGGCATGTTTTTGGTCACCTTGGCATCTCAATTTACATTTTAGCATCGGCTTAGGGCTTACATCGTAATCTCGTCGAGACTTGTTCGTCTCATGAGCACCCTCTTGTAATCTCCTCGATATATAAGAAAGAAATTTGGGCGTAGGGTCATTATCTCTCCGAGAGGCTGAACCGGGATAAAACCCACATCTCTGTCAAGTGGTTGTTCGTGGTTGTTCGGCGTGTCTCCTATCTCAATCTTCAAGAATCTTAGCGACTTGAGATCGTTATGTCAACCGTCGACACCATCCATCCATCTATCTATCACTACAGGAGGCGGCAACAGTCTCGACGGCCCAAGCCGTCGATAAACATCCTACAACCGTCGGGTAAACCTAGTGTCGACGGCTAGACGTCGAGACACGGCCGTCGAGTGAAAGTCGTCGAGAGAAGAAGCTAGTGTCGACGGCCCGGCTGTCGACACTGCTAGTTTCGACAACCAGCGATAGTTCGTCGAGACACGAACCCAAGAGCGGCGTCACCGTAGCGGTTGGCTAGAGTTTCGACGGCCAATAAGCGGCCGTCGATACTACTTCTAGTGGGACCCACAGGCGCGACTGACAGCAACGTTGATCGCGTGGCGGCGATGTCGGCGACACTGCATATGCCGTCGACATTATCTTGGCAAGCATATCGGCGGTAGTACGAGCGATCGACACAAGACCAATCTGACGACTACGTAGCCGACGGCCCTATATATGCCGTCGACACAGACTAAAAGTAGAAAAAATATTTTTGTATTTTCTAAAAAAACAGATTCTGCTGACTCTGCACGCTTCCCAGAAGAATAAATGGCAACAATGACTTTTGCAAACCCAAAATACCCCACAATGCATATATATACCCCTCGTCGCATATTTGCGACCACAATTCATCCAAACACACATCCAAACGACAAAATACACAATATAAACATCACCACATATCCACAAGCACATATATAGCACATCGAAGTCCACAAGCTATCATATAACAAATATAAGACGAATTTTACAACTAAAAGTATCAAAGTCAAAAGTAAAGCTAGCTAGCTACTGATCAGGCCGAGGATCGTTCTCCGGTGGGTTCTCTGGGCGATTAGGCGGCTGGGTGAACAGCCGGGCGCTTCAGAAGAGGTCGGTGACCCAGGTTGGGATTTTCTGGGTCACCGACGTGTCTCCTCCTCCCGCCACGGATCTCACCATGAGCCGTTGAACCGGAACCCTGCATGTGTACAAAACAGTTGGTTATTAGTTTGTCACGTTTAAACGGTTCGAAACATGAGTTAACGACTTACCACATCCGTAACATACGGCAAGCCACCATGTGGGCGAGCTGGGCCCACGATTACTTTGGTGGAGCGGTGTGGCTGCCGTGAGGGTGTAGGGCAGTGCCCATCCATCGCCAAGCGGTGGCGGACCCGTCAGAAGGTCGGACCGCCCAGCCAGCATTCACCAGGGCCACCTACAATTTTATGGACATCTAACTTGTGAATAGAATTGTAATACACGACATTTGGATGGATATTAAAGGTTTAAGGACATTACCCCGCCCAATCGAGAGAGCGACTCCAGATAGGCGAACCTCTGCTCGAACTCATATCGTTGCCTCGCCATCTCCGCCTCCTGCCTCTGTCTGGTTTCTTCTTGAGTCCTCAGGCTCTCCCTCATCGCTTCCATCATCTGTCTGCTCTCCTCCTTCTCCCGCTCCCTCTCCTCCCTCTCCCGCTGCCTCTCCCTCTCAATGCGGGCCTCGAAGTCGTGTCGGCTATTCGTTTGAGAGTGGGCAGCCCTCACCTGAGGCATGTAATCCTCCGATCTGTAACAAAGCGATGTTAGTGGTTACAAAATATCACCTGAACTGACACGTATAGAAATTTGACGGTATGATACCTCAGGTGGTCCCTCCTATCGCTAGCCTTCCATGAGCCTTCCCGCCATAGCCTCATGTATGACCCGGAGGGTCAAGGGCTCTCTTCTGGTCCATCTCTTGGCCATGCTTATCAACCAAAGCCCCATGGAGCGCATTCGAATTGAAGTGAAGATAGTCGAGTTAGAATATATGATTGTGTACGAACTAATTCATATATTATTGCGTACCTCTCATTGCAAGACTCTGAGGTCTCTGAGGACCGAAAGAGCCATCCTTTTTCTGGGACGTGTGGCCCCTCCGGAACATCGAAAGCCAAGACGGAACCTGGACAGTCGTGGCGCCCAGCATCTTACAAGTCGAGTGTTGATATCTTCCTTATAACAAGAAACGTAAAAAGATGGAAATAGTTAAGAAATAGCATTACCATCCTTTTCCTCAGCTGAGCGAACGACGACTTGTCGGTCGTCGTTTTGCTCGTCATTGCTGCTCGGTTCTTCTTGGCCTTCAAAGACTTTTTCTTAACGCCTCGGCCCAAAGGTTGCGGCGGCCTCCCAGGCATCCGGGGCGTTCGACACCCAGTCCGGTCGAACCTGCGCGTACTCTTGAGCCTCGAGGTACAGTTTGCGCGCGTCGGCCTGGGTGATCTACTCGCCATTCACAATCCTGAGAATACAAGACAAAAGTAAATTATTCGTATTGAAACCATATGCGGCAAAAAGACAGAAGAAATAAGAGAATACCTGTGAAAATCCTGAACGGCAGTGACCCGTGCACTCGACATCAGATCCTGCACCTTCTGCTTTTGTCGGGGATAAAATCACGGCCCATTGCCATGGCCCACTCCCTGACGGCCCAGTCGAACAGCCTACCAGGGCCCAGCTCCCTGGAAGGTTCTATCTGCCTATCGCATCTGCCGAAACGACCTCTTGGCGGGTGATGCGAACGCCAAGGAATCGTGTTTGAGTCCGTCTCGAACAGGAGTTCTGCACGGCTACGTGAAGACCCGGACGTTGGTTTCCCGGATTGGAATAGGAGTCGTGATCCCCAAGACTAGGAGTATGCCTTAACTGCCTCGGGATATATTTGGCATGTCGAGTTCGTTATGATCTCGTAGTTAGCCCGGCCCGATATTCCCTCGGTAGGTCGGTTTGCTCCGCACTATATAAACAGAGCCCCTAGGCGTTAGGGGGCATCGAATATCGGTCAATCCATTATCTGTTAGGGCCAAGAGTCTTAGCATTGTCGCATATTACTTCCTTGTACACCCATAATCTCGCCAAGACTTGTTCGTTTCGTCGAGCCACCTCTTGTATTCATCTCTGATATATAAGAAAGGTTGGACATAGGGCTATTATCTCTCCCGAGAGGCCTGAACCAGGATAAAACCCCTGTCCTCTGTTCGTTGTTGTTTGTGGTTGTTCGGCGTGTCTCCTATCTCACTTCTAAAGAACCTTAGCGACTTGAGATCGTTATCTCAACCGTCGACAGTTGGCGCCGTCCGTGGGGATACGCAGATCGAGCATGTCGAACTCTATCAGCGATAAGGAGATTCTCCCTGAGGACTACGACTCAGAAGGGCTGGACGTTTCTTCCCCTGCCAGCTCGAATCGATCTTATCGTCCTAGATCGATGTCCAGTATCCGAGACGAGGTCTCGGATCGCCGGAGATGATCTCGGTCGAGCTCCGTCATTGGCGATGAATACGGAACCGACGATCTTTACGCCGGTTTAGATCTATCGGATTCGAGGCTATGTCGGTCGATTCTTCTGTGGTGACCACAATGATGACACCGTTTAGCGCGCACGCCACCACGTCGTCAATATGGTGGTGCAGGACCTCGGGGATCCCGCCGGGTCACGATGGTCGAAGAGATCGGCGAGTCAATTCCGCTTCGGCACCCGGATGGAGCCGCATGTCTGCTTTCGCGAGCAAGACATTGTTCGCCGCACTTCGACGAATCCATCGACCGGACCTTGGCGCAGATCCGCGATCAACAGTATAAGCGTCGGCAACGCGATCCGCCTCGCGCACCTCGCCAAGACCCCCAGAAGTTCAGCTGCCGGGTGGAATCTTCGCATGCCGGACTCAATCGAGCACGACGGATGATGCCAGGGATCCCAGACCGATTGAGCGAGCGGGAACGGCTCGAGCCCAACAGCAATGTCGAGATCCGCTCACGGGACAATCTCGTCCTCGTGGCGATGAAGTGGCTACTCACCTTGAGAAATTGGCGAGGGCCTTAAGTGCAGGTAAGGCCTCATCCGGCGTAGCGGTGAGCCTGTCCGGGTAGATTCGACAATGGCGATCCGATCGATCGCGTGACCATCGCCACCGTCGAAGGACCACTGTCCACGAGCAAGCCGCCTGTGGTCGCCATTGCGCCAAGTCCCGTAGTCATCCGACCACGAGGGCAAACTGCGCAGCGGCGATCACGGACGATCCCTGCGAGGAGCGCGTTGTCGCGACCACGAGGAAGGAGCGCGGGGCTTATCACGGAGAGAGTTCCTTCAGCGAAGATCTCCGCTCGGAAAAGTTCCCCGACCAATGGGACCAATGTCTTCTCGAGGCTAGGTTACGCTGGGGAAGGTGGCGGTCTTATGCTTTGAGGCTGCGGGGCCTTTTTGACGAGCCGCTACGTTGCTCGTGGCCCTCAAAGTTCAAGCCGGACACATGGAGAGGTACAACGGGACCAAAACCCGGAGGAGTTCCTTTCCATTTACGCTCTGGCCATCATGGCGGCCGAGGGTGACGAAGCTTGTCATGGCTAATTACCTCCGATCGTCCTTGAGGGTCTTTGCTCGGACGTAGTTTGTTCAATCGCCAGGAAGGTTCCATCTCTTCTTGGAACCAACTTTGTGGCCTTCGATTGCTAATTTCGGAGCTTTTCGTGCGTCAGGTAAGGAGGATGGTCTGCACCGGATGATCCGGATGAGCGGGGAGACCCTCCGCAACTTTGTGAAGCGTTTCATCAAGATCCGCAACACAATCTGAACATCTCGGACGAATCTGTTGTCGCGACTTTAAAAACGGAGTCATGACGACGAGCTATCTCACCCAGATCTCGACATCAATGAGACTGGACCGCCAACTTTGTTCAAAGGCGGTCGCTATGCCAACGCGGCAGAGCGTGTTCAATCTAAAAGATCGTTCGACAAGGGCGAGCCGCCACCACTGGTGTGGAGGAGAAGAAGAAGAGACAACAATCCGGTGACAAGAAGTCCCGGAAGAAAAAGAAGGGTGATCGAACAACAACATCGTCGGTATAGATCGCATACCTCCTCCCAAGGATGGGCAGAAAAAGCCCAATAATAACTATAAGGGCAAGAAGCCCGCTCAGAGAGGCAACCAAGGCAAGAAAGGTCCTAATGACCCGATATTGCAAATTCCACCACATCACGGGCATGATCTGGCGCCATCAGGGACACGGGTTTGGCTCGAGGATTTCTATAGCGGCAAGGGCCCAATGCCCACCCCCCCAAAAAAGGTGAAGCCGGTAAGGCCAGCGTAAACCGATGATGGTGATCGGGACGACGACGAGTATCAAGAGCCCGTGAACCATATCGCCTTCATTTTCGGCGGCTCCTCGGCTTATACCTCTCGACGCAGCCTCAAGGAAGCTGCTCGGGAGGTCCACAATGTTGAAAAGGGAAAGCCTCAGCCCGAATAGATGAAGTGGACCGAGGTTTCCATCTTCTTCTCTTAGGAGGATTGCCCCACCGGGATGACCAAGCCCCAGAGGCTCCCACTGGTGGTCGCTCCGACCATCAGCAACGCCAGAGTTGGCCGTGTACTCGTAGACGGCGGGAGCGCTTTGGACTTACTCTCTGCTAAGGTCTTGGACGAGATGCAAATTCCTCGCTCCAAGCTTAAAGAGGTCGCGATGCCATTCTACGACATTGTTCCGGAGAGAAGCATTACGCGTTGGGGTAGATCGTTACGCCTGTTACCTTGGCGATCCAAGCAACTTCCCACGAGTTGATCACATTCGATGTGGTTGACTTCCCATCCGCATACAATGCTATCTGGGCGGCCATCTCTTGGCAAGTTCATGGCCGTGTCTCATCACGGATATCATTGCGTGAAAATACGGGTCCCAGCGGTGTGATCACGGTCAAGGGCAACTATAAGGCCGCCTCGATTGCGACGAGTAGTCCCTCGCCTGGTCGACCAGGCTTCCACCTCGAGGCCCGAGCTCCATGACTAAGTCTGCACGCCCTAGAGTCTCCCTTGACCCGGGAGGAGACCAAGGAAGTTCCATTGTCTGTGGATGATTTCTCCAAGACAGTTCACACAGGGGCCATCTGGACCCCAAATAAAAAGAGCTCATTGTCTTCCTCCGAGCTAATGCGAGATGTGTTTGCACAGGAGCCATCGACATGCCCGAGTCCCAAGGAGGTTATCGAACACAAACCGGCGTCCGGTCGGACAAAAACTGTGCGCGCCGAAGCTTCGTCGCTTCGGACTTCAAGCAGGGATCATCAAGGATCGACTTGGTAAACCGCTTTCATTGCTGGTTTCATCCGTGAGGTTGATCACACCGAGTGGTGGCCAACCTGTCATTGTAAAGAAGAAAGACGGCAAGTGGAGGATGTGTGTCGATCACACAGATCTGAGCAGCTGCTTGTCCTAAGGACAATTTCATTGCCTCGCATAGACCCGGTTAATCGACGCGATCATGCGGATGCCCAACTCTTGAGTTTCTTGGATGCTTACTCCGGTTATCACCAAATAAGCATCTCCCAGAGGATGAAGAAAGCGCGCTTCATCACCCCTTCGGCACTTTACGCTGCTCGACCATGTCTTTCGGTCTGCGCAATCTTTGGTGCCACGTTCCAGTAACTTAATGGAAAGACTTTCCTGGAACGTTGTGGAAGAAACTTGGAGGTCTATGTCGGCGACATAGTTGTAAAGAGCAAGTATGCTCTAGATTATGTAAAAGACCTGACCGAGACTTTCCGAAATCTCAACAGGCATCGAATAAAGTTAAATCGAGAGAAGTGTACCTTTGGTGTTCGATCCGAATGTTGCTCGATTATGTAATTGGTTGCAAGGCATATTTGCCAACCCGAAAAAATCGAGGCCATTGAAAACATGCAGGCTCTAACTACCGTCAAGGAAGTTCAGAGCCTCACCGAACGGATGGTCGCTTTGAGCGGTGTTTATATCCCGTCGAGGCGAGCAACGCCGCCCTTCTTTAAGGCCTACATAAGCACAATGGTTTCGAGTGGGCCGAAGATCTTGATCGATCTTTCCAAGATCTAAAGCAATAACATCCAACCCAATTGCCTTGACCACCACGCGATCGGCGAATGCTCTTGCTCTATCTTGGTCAGATGCCTCAAGCGGTGAGCGCTGGTCTTGACGGTGGAAAGGAAGGCATCCAATGACCAATCTATTACGTGGCGAGGTACTTCACGGATCAAAGGAGCGTTACCACGAGGTCCGAAGTGCTCTACGCCTTGCTCATGTCCTCCGTGAAACTTCGCCATTATTTCGGGCACACCAAATCTTGGTCCCGACCAAGTTCCCTCTTGGAGAAATCCTAAGAAACAAGAAAGTCAAGCGGACGTATAGCTAAATGGGCAATGGAACCGGCGAAATTTGATATTCATTTCTTTGCCCGAATCGCTATTAAGTCCTGTGTCTTGGCCGACTTTGTCGCCGAATGGACTCGCCGCCCAAATCCCGTGAAGCTCCCAAGCAACCTGATGACCCCCCTTGGACCATGTTTTTGACGGCTCGCTGCTTCGGAAACTCGGGGCTGGTTTTGTTCTCATCTCCCCTCAGGAGAGCAACTCCATATTCTATCCAACTACACTTTGCGGCGACTAACAACGCCTGCGAGTCTGAGGCCTCCTCGCGGGACTAGGCGTGCAAGTCGCTCGGTGTCCAACGACTAACTGTGAAGAGAGATTCACAGCTGGTCATCAACCAGGTAAACAAGGAGTATCAGTGCTGCGATGACTTAATGGCGTGATACCAGGTTGAGGTGAGGAAGTTGGAGCGGCACTTTCGATTTTTCGAGGTGCTCTTCGTGCCCAGGAAGGACAACTTCTTGGTCGACCAACTGACCAAGTTCGGATCCTCACGCGAACCTGCTCCGGCAGGGGTGCTCGTCGAGCACCTTTACAAGCCTCTATCACGTCTCGGACGAGGCAACGAGAGATGTGGTCTTGTCTCCGCCATCGAAAGGTGCCAATTTGGACAACGCCATTTGTCCGGTACCTTACAAATGGGACACTGCCCGAAGACGAAGCCGAGCGTTCCCGGCTTATAAGGCGTGCTGCTCCATACAAGCTTATGGACGGCATCATTTACCGTCGAGGTGCTCCGGGAGTCCTCTCCAAGTGCATCTCTCAACAGGAGGGTGTGTTCCTTCTTAGGGACATACACGAGGGTGCCTGCGGCAACCACGCCTCCTTCAGAACTCTGGTCGGCAAAGCGTTTCGCATGGGCTATTACTGGCCTACAGCGTTACAAGATGCCCGGGACATCGTGACAAAGTGCAAGGCGTGCCAATTTCACGCCCGGAAGGCACATAAGCCCGCCCAAGAGCTCCAAACGATCCCCCCATCTTGGCCTTTCTCCACATGGGGTCTGGATCTGCTCGGCCCGTTCCCTAAGGGGTACAAGGGCTACACACACTTGCTCGTCGCCATCGACACCTTTACAAAGTGGATTGAGGCGAGCTCGTGTCATCTCTTCACGCCAAAACAGTGGCGCTTTTTCAAAAGCAACGTGGTCACGCTTTGGGATTTCCATAAGTTGATCACCGATAACGGTACCAGTTCGAGGCGAGCTATTCGAGAATCTGCGAGCATTTGGGCACCAAGGTCTGCCGCCTCATGGCACATCCACGAGCAATGGAAGCGATCGAGCGAGCTAACGGACGGATCGTCCGGGGTATCAAGCGGTGCGTGTTCGCGGCACTCCGCGGCACAACAAGGCTGGGTTGGCGAAGTTCCTTCCGTCCTCCAGGCGATTCGCTTTACTGACGGCCGGTAACAGCGGAAAACTCCTTTCAATTGGTCTACGGTGCGAAGCCATCACCGCCGCGAAATAGTACTCGGTTACGCCTCGCCGAGCTCGGTCAACTTGGTTGACGGCGAGCAAGAGCGCTTACTCGATCTCGACCTCCTCGAAGGCACACGCGACCAGGCACAAGTCGAATGGCGCGCTACGGTAAGATCTTGACGCACGCGCCGTCGGTTCGACCAAGGGTTTTGCGGTAGGCGACCTCGTTCTGCGCCTTGTTGAACTCCGTCCAATGCCAAGAAGCTAACTCCCGTTGGGGCGGCCCGTTCACGGTCGTTTCTCTTTTCGCCGCCCGGCCGTTCTCCGGCAATGGAGGGCGGAGAGAAAGTGACCAAAGACTTGGAACATCGACCGACCGTAAGTTCTTTATGTAGGTCTTTTTGTGTTTGCTTAGCCTCGCGCTTTTTGTTAAAATTCGCGCCTTTGTTCGTCCAATCTGTCGGGCTCCATGTAAAGTTCAATCCATTTGTAGTGAAATTTTCACGGTCCTCCGAGGCCTTTTCACACCTCTGTCTTGTCAAGACTACCTCTCTCTGTAACACTTGATGGTCGCCTGCCTTGCGAACACTTGGCTCCGCAATCTTAAGGATTTTTTCTCGCCAGTATCCGGCTTCAACAAGTCTCTCAACTCAAGGTTGCGTAAAAGGCTTTCTCGCCTCGCTAAGTCTGCTCTCGTAAGCCCTCCATGGCAGAGGCACTTATCGCCTTTGCGCACGACCACAGCAAAGTCTCGCTCGTAAGCCCTCCGCGGAAGAGACACTTTCCTTGTTCGATTACCTTTGACATCGCCTAACTTACGTCGCGAGCGAGCAGTTTTTGGGATAAGTCGATCGGGATACGGTGTCGCTCTAACTCTCTACGACGTGCTCGAATTAGAACTCGGTTTTCGAGCACCGCCTGCACGGGGCTAGGTGTCGCTCTTTCTCTTGTGCACTGTTCGAGTTCGCAGAACTTCAGATTTTCGAGCACCAGCACAATGGGGCCGAGAGTTAGGCTAAGCGTTCACGGTTTTCTTAAACTTTCTAGCTTTCGTGCCTCGCTCTTGGTTTCTGTTCGTTCTTGTCTTTTCTTTGCTCTTTTTGCGGGTAAAAGGTAAGTTCTTTATTAACAAAATTTGCGGTATAAAGCCCCTTTCGGGTTCTGACCCTCTGACTACTTAGAAGCGAGTTGCTCCTTGAGCTCCTCGACCACTTCCTTGAGGCGTAGGACTTCCCCTTGGGCCTTAAAACCCTCTCTGGTCTCAGCTCGGAGACGGTCGGATTCCTCCTTGCTGCTCCTGGCCTGCTCCATTGCCTTCACACGGAGAGCCTCGACCTCTTTGGTCTTGGCCCATGACTACTCGGCCAGATCTTCGCTCTGGTCGGCTCGGCGCTTTCAGCGGTCTTGAGCTGCTCGTCCGGCTCCTCGACCCTCTTCTCCAGCGGTGCTAGTCCTTGCGGCCAGCCAGCGATCTCCTCGGCCTCCTCTGTGGCGCCCACAAGGTGGAGATTTTCTCTGGAATGTCATGAAGTCGACTTCTCTTCGGCGAGCTGGGCCTCGAGCTGCTTTACCTGATTCACGAGTAGCTTCCGCCATTCGGACACGTCGTGGAGCTGCTCTTCCAGCTACTTCGTGCGGCCTGGCTCACCTTCCGCGACGCTCGCCCTCGCGGCCTGCGCGCGAAGCTCCTCGGCCTCTTCCCGAAGAGCCCCCGAGGATTGCCTCTCCTCGGTCAACCGAGCCTTGAGCTTCTTTATTTTTGCCGCCAACTTGCTCCGGCTCTTGGCTGGCGTGGAGGGCTCCCCTTCGAGCCCCCTCATTCGGAGCTGCTCTCGAAAACCCGCCAGAACGGCGCTACGTTCGACGGTGACTCCATCCTCGAGCTCCTCCATGGTATCTTTAAAGACCTGAGAGAGAAGATAAGTTAACCACTTCGCTCTGATGTTGCTCGACTGGACCAGGTTGGTTTTGGAACTTACCTTGCCGAGTCGGCGCTTCAGTCCCCGGTGTAAGCGATCTTCGAGACCATGCGTCACGAAGCCTCGCTCGTGCGGGATGAGACCGGTGCGTCGCCCTCGTCGCCGTCTTTTTTGCTCCTTCTTCTTGCCGGAGCACATTTGCCCAGGAGCAGGAGCGGCGGGCGAAGAACTTTCACCCTCGCGCTCCTGCCCCTCTTCTTCTTCTGCCCGATCACACTCGGGCAAGGTGGAGCCGCTCACGGGCGGCAGACGGAGTTTCCAGCGGCGGCAACTCGTGCGCCTCGCTCGTGGGTTTTCTTGCTCCTTGGCGGCGGGGCTTTCGCCTGGCTGCCGTCGCCTCCGTCGCCTCGGGACGAGCCGCCTTTACGACGAAGTGCCGAGGGACTCGCTTTCGGTCCTACCTCGGCAGCTTATGGTTAACGCTTTGGCCCGCTTATCCGTGGCGTTGCCGCCGCTTCTTCGCTTCTGGCCGCTCCATCGCGCGCCCTTCAACAGATCGAGTGGTCGCCGAACTTGGCGGAGCGAGCTCCTTGCCGCCACTTCTCCTTCAGTGGTCAACCTCATCGCCATGACGCTTGCCGCAAGGTGTCGGCGGCGAGATCGCTTCGATCGCTTCGTCGGCGTCGTCCGTGGCAATCTCCTGTTGGGCAGTTGATAAAAAAGAGAATGGTTGAGCCTGGTGCGGTTAGGGAAATTGTAAAAGACGAAAGTTTCATTACAACGAAAGTTTCACCCATGCGTCGGTAGGTTTTTCTGTCCGAGCAGGAAGTCCTATTAGTTTCTGTTCGGAAGAAGCATTAAAGAAAGGTTGAGTCCTAAAGGCACTTACCCGTGCTCTCCCTGGAGATGTCTTCCCATCCCTCTATCTTGTAGAAGGGATAGGGTCTTCTCCTTGTGAGCAGATCCTGTTCTTTGTGAAGTCCCGGATGATCTCCCTGCCCGTAAGCCCAAGACTCACGAGGGAGGCGATCTTCCTCGTCAAGTACCAATCCTCGGCGGACATCTCCGGCCGAGGCATCGGTGTTCCCTTCGCGGCGCCTTCCGGTGTAGATGAGCTTCTTTGTCGTCCGCTTCACGGGTGTAGAACCACCTCGTCCACCACGCGCCATTGAGTCAAGCGGCAGAGACGGGAACGGGCGATCGCTTCGTCAGGGTGTGGCTTGAGGTAGTAGCACCCAGCGCCGGTTGGCGGGCTGCTCATCGTTACCGTAGTAATGGAGGAACAACCCACCGGCGGATCAATGCCCAGATAGCCCTCGCGCAAAAGTGCAACAGCCATCTGGAGGATCTTTGACCGGATTGAGGTTCGCCACCTCCAATCCGCTAATGTTCAAGAAGGCCTCAGCAAGTCGCTCTCGGAGATCTCAGCCCAGTGTGGTGAATCGAGTTGATGAACTCTCCCTCAGCGGCTCGAGTCTCCTCCTCCCGGGCAGCCTCCAGCTACCGGTGTCGATGTGACCCTCCTCCTCCCAAACTCTCAAGTCCTCCTCGGATGCGCTAGAGCTAACGAACTTGGCCATAGCGGTTCCCAGAGTTGGACGAGCAGGTTTAGCGGTGGAGTTTGGGTGCTCGGTGTTGAGTGTGGTTGGAATTAGGGCTTGGGAAGGAAAGGCGCGAGAGCAGAGTGGTCGTCATGGCGGCTTGGGAGCTTTTATAGTCCCATATCTTGCGCAGCTCTGCAGCGGTTTGCCACAAAGCGGCTAGTTTTTACCAGAAGTTAGGTAAAGCGGTCGCTTTGTTTTGGCCAAGCAATGACAGAAGTTACCGTTGAGTTCGCGCCAACGGTTACTTTTTTTTCCAGCGTCTGCGTTGAAGGTGAGTGCTCGCCGAGCGGATGTGATTCCTGTTGATTACAACGGAGTTGCTTTCATCTTGTCGGGTTTGTTCGGTCTGAACAAGTCTGTCGGTTGAAC
The DNA here is from genome assembly GCA_036346415.1 of Raddia guianensis. Taxonomy (NCBI): domain Eukaryota; kingdom Viridiplantae; phylum Streptophyta; class Magnoliopsida; order Poales; family Poaceae; genus Raddia; species Raddia guianensis. The sequence continues at coordinate 38,051,591 of CM070534.1, forward strand.
CATAACTGTTCGATTACTTTGTTGCGTCTTTGTAGCAAAGAAAATTTTCCTCTTCAGGACTTGGAGTCTCAAGAGGAAGACCCCACTCTAGTGAGTCCTTCCACTTGAGTCTCGGGGCTAGCCGTCGGGAATAAAATCACGGCCCATTGCCATGGCCCACTCCCCGGCGGCCCGAATGAACAAAGATACCAGGCCCGGCTCACGAAGGTTCTATCTAGCCTATCGCATCTGCCAAACGACCTCTTGGCGGGGGTGATGCGTAACGCCAAGGAATCGTGTTTGAGTCCGTTTGAGCAGGGAGTTACTGCACGGCTACGTGAAGACTTCGGACGTTGGTTTCCGGATTGGAATAGGAGTCGTGATCCCCAAGACTAGGAGTATGCCTTAAGCGCCTCGGGATATATTTGGCATGTCGAGTTCGTTCACGATCTCGTAGTTAGCCCGCCCGATATTCCCCAGAGTAGGTCGGTTTGTTCGCGACTATATAAACAGAGCCCCTACGGCGTTAGGGGGCATCGAATATCAGTCAATCCATCATCTGTTAGGTCCAAGAGTCTTAGCATTGTCTCATATTACTTCCTTGTACACCCATAATCTCGCCGAGACTTGTTCGTCTCGTCGAGCCACCTCTTGTATTCATCTCTGATATATAAGAAAGGCTGGACGTAGGGCTATTATCTCTCCCGAAAGGCCTGAACCAGGATAAAACCCTTGTCCCCTGTTCGTTGTTGTTCGTGGTTGTTCGGCGTGTCTCCTATCTCACTTCTAAAGAACCTTAGCGACTTGAGATCGTTATCTCAACCGTCGACAGCTTCGCGTTCCTATCCATGACAGAATTGATGTCGTCCTCCTCCAAACCCGGACGCGGACGATACCTAAGCTGAAAAGAAATAAAGCCGAATGAATAATAGTTGTCAATCATCTGTGATATGTAAAAACAAAATTATTCTAACTCACCCAAAACTCCCGCCTTATCTCCTCGGCGGTGGTCTTGTCCCGTGAGGTGCCACATTGTAGTCATCCCAAGAGTAAGCGGGATGTTGTGCCCTCGCTCTCCCACCATGCCAGATAGTATCTTGGCGCACGAGGATGCCAAGTCGTTAGCTGGTGGTATCCGCTTTGTTGGGGTGGACACGGGATAAGTTACTACAGAGAATAAAAGTAAGTTAGTAGATTTAATTGACAACAAATTAAAGAATTAGGATATTACTGTCGCCATTCGCCCGATCACGATCCGCCTGGTGAGGATATCTCGCCGCCTTGGGCAACTTGTTATGCCCCTCTTCGCCTCGAGCCCCCTCTGGCTAGAGCCCCAGCCGACCCTGCACTCTGTGTCGGTGCTAAGTCATCCCAGTGCAGGCGTGCCCTCATGGCGGACTCAGAGTGCCTCTGAACCTCCTGGTCAAGGTCGTCGTCCTCGTCCTGCGAGGCGCTCCTCCTGAACTGTCGGCGTGGCATCCTGCATTTTAAAGTAATGTCAATGCACAGATTAGTAAAATTAGAACAACAAAATTTAACATAATTTAACCATTATAAATACCATCAACTTAGAAGTATGTATCGTCTACATCGAGAGGATCATCGAAAGGCTCGTCATCCTCCCCCTCTTGTTGTGCTTGCTGTGCTTGTTGTGTTTCTTGAGCTTGTTGATTGGGTGGATTTACTTCTTCATCTACATCGCCATCTATTGTGGCTACGAGGTTATCTAGACCATTCCCAATGTCAATCATCACATTGCCATTCGTATGCGTTGTTCTGTCTTCGTTGGTGATAATCATCTGACGTCGGGTAGCCAATCTTCCGAGCCTCCGAATTTTGTACACAACCCACCATGACCGAAGGTCTTCCTCGCCGCGTTTAGTACTACCTTTCATTGCTTTGTGACATGGATAAGGCAGATAGTACACTTGCTCAGCCTGGTTGGGAAGAATGAACGGATCATACCCTTTTAATCTTGATGTGTGTTTAACCTCCACCAAACCTAGCTCTGCTCGACGTCTAACCCCTTTGATAGGATCGAACCAAATGCAACGAAAGAGAACAACCGATAGTTCCTTACTTCCCTCAAATACTAGTTCAATGATCTCCTCTAGTATACCGTAGTACTCCGTGCCATCTTCCCCGTAGCACAATACACAACTGTTGATTGATTTTAAATTAGGTTTCACCTTTCGTGAATTGCCGATCCGGCTTAAACCCGTTGACATCATAAGTTCCGTGCACTTTTACGGTAGTTCTAGGTCCACGCGATGTATCACGAAGATCGTTATATGCGCCGCATGCATCGTGTAATCGCTTAATAGAAAAAGAAATTTAACAAACTATGTCGACAAAATCTTCAAATGTTAACAGAGTTACGAAATCATATATACTTACATGTTTCCAGAACCAAACTAGGAAGTTAGGACGTCCAGGTCCCGCACCATCCTTCATCAATTTTGTTCTTTCCTCCGAGCTAGGTTCATTCATCCCTGTCCATTCTCTTTGTATGAACTGATTCTGCATGTCCCCCATTTCTTCCATATTATCGAACACGTACAATAGTGCAATCAACCTTTCTTCCCCTGATAACTCTCGTCGTTTACTTTTCCCCAATGGATTGCCCTTCCCAAGAAACAACTTAAGGTCGGATTGAGGTTTGCTACAAGCTGTGTTGTATCTTGGAACTTGAATATTGACATTGTGCTCTCTCGCCAAATATTTATTGCAAAAGTGGGTTATCTCCTGTATTCTTTAGAAAAAATCCAGATTCTTTCCGGGATTCTTTGGACCAGGCACGATGACGGATAGAAACATGAACTCCTCTTTCATTAAATGTGACGGCGGAAGATTCAGAGGCATAGTGAACAACGCCAATGAATATGACACAATGATCATATTGAAAGGGGTAAACCCATCGGTGGCAATTGCCAGACGCACATTTTTTGGATCAGTTGCAAAGTCCGGATGTTTCTGATCGAAGTTCTTCCACGCGTCCCCATCTGACGGATGTATCATCAAGTTGCCCTTTGGCCTTTTGCCCTCCTTATGCCACCTCATCTGTTGCGCTGTCTCTTCGGTCATGAAACACCGTTCTAAACGTTTCGTCAGCGAGAAGTAACGGAGCACTTTCCTCGCCACACTAGTCTGACTCTTGTTTCCTTCAGCGTCCTCTACCTCGACATATCTTGACTCCCCACATTTATCATAAGACTGTTTACCCGCATCATTTTTGTAGTATAGCATACAATGGTTCGGGCAATAGTGTATCTTCTCATATGGCATTCCGAGACCACCTATCAGTTTCTTACACTCGTACCAACTGGAAGGCATGTTGTGGCCTTGCGGAAGGACATCAGACCACAACGATATGAGTTCGTTGAAACAGTTGATAGAGAAATTGTATTTCGACTTAATTGCTAACATACGAGCCACAATGCACAAAAGGGCCACCGTTGTGCTATCGCAGAGAGGTTGTGTTGCAGCTTGAGAAGCTCCATGAAGTTAGACAACATTGTCGGTGGCTCGTCGTCAGAAATTATGACCAAGTCATCCATCATATCATTCACCCGATCAATCTCATCAAACCTTCGTCGGTTGGTGGTGGCGGCGGTGGTGGATCCGCCCATCGACTCTCCCCATGATAGACCCATCGACGGTACTCTGCCTTGTAGCCATGTGTATATAGGTCTATCTCCATCTGAGCGCGGGTTCTTTTCTTACAGTTTCCGCAATCAACACATGGACAAGTTACCCGGATATTTTCGTTTACAGCATCTTGAAAAGCACGATTCAGGAATATCTCGGTCTTGTCGTACCATTCGTCCGAGTGGTGTCTATTCCGTTGCCATCCTTCGCTCATCCAACTCCTATCTTCTTCCATCCGAGTTGCCGACCATCGTCGTGGTGAGGGTTTTATATTAGGCTTAGGAAGGCTTCTAAACCCATCTGAGCGATCGTTCGAAGCACACGTCGTCACAAGAAGATACGACATCGAGAAGAGATTTCGACGAAGATAACCCTCACGGGTTCTCCTAGTGCAACGATGGCCACGAGTCGATAAAAACTCGGAAGCACTTATGTTATGCAGGAGAACCTCTTAGGGTCATACCGTCGAAAACCTCATCTCGATATCCCGGTACCTCACAACGCGACGTGTGCTCGAACGATCGTTAAATAGGTCGCCCACCGGGGCGCCCATAAGGGCTCCATCAACAATTCGGAACAGCGTGTCACATCTCAGATTAGAGCACAACGAATCACCGTCCGTGTTCCATACGAGATGTGCTGCTTCCAACAGTGACGACTGACTAGGTGACATCCACTAAACTTATACATAAACGATAATTAATCACACGGCAAAATGTTTAACATATTTTTAAATACATTTTCTATTATTTTTATAAATTTATAAATATATTTCATACTATTTTTCTAAATTGTTAAATAAATTTCATACAATTTTCCTAAACATTTAAATATATTTCATACTATTTTCCTAAATTTTAAAGTTAATTTTTAAAATTATTCTAAATTTCAAAACATATTTTAAACTATTTTTAAAAATTTTACTATTTTACATAATTTAATTAATGTTAATCATGTTTATATTATAATTAGTCTCGAGTAGGCATTATTGGCCGTCGACACTACACTACCAACATTTTAAAAAAAAAGCGCGGGAAAGTTCGTACCTTGATGACGTTGCGTGGCGAGGCGGGTTGGGGCACGGCGAGGCGGCTACAATGACAGAGGCGTGGTGGAGGTGGGGCAATGGAGACAACTTGCGGTGCACTTGGGAGGCGGAGACGGCCGGCAAGGAGGCGGCGGGCGGCGCTGGCGCTGCAAGGGGGATGTGAAGGCGCGCCAAAGGGGTGGCCGAGACGGGCGGCCAAGCAATGGGGAGGCGGGCAATGGGGGCAACGGGAGGCGGCAGGGGGTTGGGCGGTGCCGGGCGGCGACGGGAGGCGGCGCGGTGGGCAAGGCGACGGAGGGCGGCGGCAGGCGGAGAGGCGAGGCAAGCGGCGGGCGAAGAGGCGGGCGGGCGAGGGCGGGCGGCGCGTCAAGAGGCGGGCGGCGCTGGCTGGGAGGCGAGGAGGGCGGCGGCGGGCGAGCGCCTGAACGGGACAATGGGCGGTGGCGCTTGGGCAGAGGCGCGGCGGGGCGCGGAGGTATAGGCTCGACTTGGCAAATTGCCAAGTCCCGAGCCCTAAGCGGGTCTTAAAGAGACACAAGGTCGACGGCCAACAAGATGGCGATCGAAACTACAAACGAATCGCCACATTGTGTCGACGGCCGTGTTCCGGCCGGTACTATTACCTAAGCCGTTGTCGACGGCCCAAATCTGCACCCGTCGATCGCTGTCGAGGTTCACTTTATCGACGGCCATTATAAAGCCGTCGATAATGTCATCCCGAGGGCCCAGTTTGACCACCGTCGATTTAGCTACCTTATCTCGACGATTACATGATAAACGTCGAGAGAGCCTTGATCTCGAGGGTACCTCACAAGGCCTTAATCGGTCAAACGAGTCAAATTCAATTTTTAAAATTTAAATAAAACATTTGAAATGATGAGACTATCAATACTATTTCTTACAAACAAATACACGATAGAAAAAAAACAAATTTTTAAACCTTATCGTGAGGTCACCCTTTGTAAATCGAAGGTTTCAGAGAATTTGAACTATATGTTTACTATTCCATTCGTTTTGATTATCAAGCGTGCGCTTTAATTTAACAATATCTCATTAATCGGGTTACAATTATGTATGCTAAAGTACACTAAATGATAACCTAATCGGATTAAAATTTAAACTTTTAGCTTTTCAAGTTTAAATATTGAAATTTAAACATTATTTTCAGAATTCAAAAGGCTACGTCAGATTATTCAAAGGCTATGCCGTATGTTACACAAAATAGCACAAACAAAAATAACATCAACATGACATTCATAGTATTTTGTTATATATATACAAAAAGAAATTTGAAAAGAAATATAAATCACAACAAAATTAAAAATATAAAAAGGAAAAATGTTTTAATAGTAAATAATATCGACGTCCGATTTGGCCGTCGTCTGAATCTCGGTTCATACGTGTATTGACGGCTAACGGTGAGCCGTCGATAGAACCATCGACACCGCCACGCTTAACGCCGCCACGGGTCTCCTCTTATCTGTATCGACGGCTGGTATATGTGCCGTCGAGATTAACACCACGGAGTACTCTGTATCGACGGTTAATCTTCGGCCGTCGAAAGTAGGTTAAGTGTATCGACGGTTTATTGTTGGCCGTCAACACAGAAATTGGCAGTCGATTCTGCGAGCGTTTCCTGTAGTGTATCTATCTATCTATCTACTGTATAAATAAAGCAGAGTTAAACGGAGTCACCACGTTAATACTAAAATCCTAGAAATTCCCACGTTAATAGAAAAATAGTAGAAATTTTCACGTGAATCATTAAAAAAAAGAAAATCTACATCGTTGAATATGGATACTATTATGTAAATCTAACGGTCAACATTGAAAAGATTAAAAAGACAGCTACTAAACGTGATCAAGCGAGATCAAATGTGATCAAGCGAGATCGAATATTAGAGATAAACTCTAAATCTAATCCGATATATTGGAGATAGACTGTGCGTTGTAGATTTAGTGGATATTAAAAATATTCGAGGAGGGATCAAGCGAGATCTACACAAAACCAACCATCTTAATTTGTGTTCGATTTATAGCGACGGAATTGATCATATAGCAACCTAGCATGTTCAAACAACTAATACATATTCAAGTAGAATTCTATAAAAGATTTCGTATAGCTACGAAACTAAATATTATACTATTCAAGTAGAATTCGGGTTCCATATAACAAACAAACCCTAAAAAAATATGAGTTAGATATAAACTTTATATGCTGACAAAAATCTAGCCGTGCAAACACACGAGTCAACATATTAAAGTAGAGAAAATTGGAGGCACCACAATGCGCCGCGTTGTCCGAAAATTCACCACCATCCGATCAAAATCCATCAAATCAAATAACCGTTCATTTGTCGTCCATCGAATCGAATTAGATAAAAAATAAATAAATAATCTCTATAACAAACTATGGAATCCGATATAATATATTAGAGATAAACTATAAATGTGATATGATATAATCCGTATTAGAGATAGATTATGAGTTGGAGATGATAGATTATGAGTTGGAGATTACACTAAAAAAGATTATGAGTTACAGATAAACAGGAAATCGGTCACTTTAGTTAGTAGCTCGGGTGGCCCAGGTGCATCACTCCTGCCACCGCTCCGACGAGCTGCTCGCCGGCGCGCTGCGGGCGCTGATGTGGCCGTCCGCGATGCACGCGCTTGACGCGGAGGCCGCGGGGGCCAGCCTCATGTACGCATCCACGGTACACTCCGACGCCTTCTCGAGTTATAGTCCATGGAGGCGGCGGAGCTCCTCGCGGCCACCGGCGACGACTACCCCGCGGCGGCAACCGGTGCTCCTGCAGCGCTGGACGTCTCCGTCGAAGCGCGGCGCCTCGTTGCCGTCGGCGAGCTCGAGGCGGTGGCGCAGAAGGCGGCGGGAATCTCGCCGGCGATCATCGTTGCCTCTTCGATGCTTTAGATGGTGCAGTAGTTCTTCGGGGACGCTCTGCTGGTCGATGGCCATGATGGTTGAGCAGAGTTTTTTTAAAGGAAAGCAGAGCTTGTTACTACTCAACACCATTGATGCATCACGCATAAGGTTGTAGCGTGGAATCCGTTTCATGTTAACATGTTTTTCAGATCAGATCAGACCGTGATCCGCGATAATACTCAGTAGCCGAAAATTCTAAGTTCATCTCAGATTTTCTAGCCCCATTGCGGCCTGGATTAATAACGAAATTTCTATCTGGATTCCCTTGGAATTTTCATTAGCCCCAGAGCACCGGCCTTGTTTTTGTTGAGCGCACTCCAATCGTTTTTACTTTCGGCGCAGAAACGATCCAAATTTAAATCAACACAAACCGAAATTGGTCTCCAGATAGCTCGTTTTCTAGCGTGTTTTTCATCAAATCCACCAAAATTGGCCAAAAAATGTACACCGGAATTGGTCACCGAATAGGTCGGTTTCTAGCCAGTCTGATTGTCTCTATCCGAGTATCCAAACCCACCAAAATTGGCCAAAAATAAAAGTTGCCCTCCGATTCAAAATTTGACTGAGTGCTGTGCTTGTTCGAGAATGTTCATCACACAACTACTGATTTTATTTTGATGAAGACCACAGCAAATGGATAATGAAATGCACAATAAGCAGTTTCTGTTTAGGAAATGACTGCTTCAATTATTGGCAAACGAATCACGGATGAATTCCGGTGTTCAATGGTTGGAGTATTCGGCGTTCAAACAGGCAACCAATCCAACAGGAGCACGTATGCACAAGTTCATCTATGAACAGGAACTCACAATCCTTCAGGGACGAGCATCAATTCAGTATAAACATGCAGGCATCGGCCATCTGCAGATAGACGACGCCCTGCATGTGGCGAACCTCTTCCAGCACCATGGCGGCGTCGTCTCGGGCGCGCGCCGCGAGCGGCGCGGGAGCGGGGGCGACGATTCCCCGGCGCGAGGGCACGAGGTTGAGCGGCGGCGCGCCGGCCGTGGGGCTGAGGTCTATGGGGCACATGTAGTGCGACCCGGCGGAGAGCAGGCTCCTCAGCGCCGCGTCGAAGTGGCCGGCGGCACTGGCGCAGCGGGCCTCCCACTGCGGCCACAGCCAGTTCTCCAGGACCTGGACGCCGCGGTGCGCGGCGTAGAGGGCGAAGAGGAGGCCGGCCATGTGGTGCATGGCGCTGATGCGGCCGATCTCGCGGCGGGCGCGCTCGAGATCGGCGATGGTCGCGACCATGTCGGCGGCGGTGTCGACATCGGTCGAGGGGATGACGCCCATGTAGGACAGGACGGCCCTGTTTGCGCGGTCGGTGAGCCTCCGGTGGACGGTCTCGGCCGCCGTAACGGCCTCGCCCGTGGTGCTGATCTGCAAGAGGAATTCCGCCACCGTCCAACCCAGACGCCTCCACTCAATCTCCATTCCCGTGGAGCTCCGCCTCCCACCCTTCTTGCCGGGCTCTGCGCCTCCGTGTTCGAGTTGCCGCCGAGCTCTCTCTCGAGCGGGACGAGGATGGGGGCTACCGTCTTATAAAGGATGCGGGATGCGATCATCCATGCCCGCGGCGAGACGGAGGCTCGGCTCAGCGGCGCCCGGACACGACGCTCTGAATCTAAACAACAGATTGTTAATGCATTTGCACGGCTAAACTTAATAGTTTGTAGTTTCATCTAAATGTTATCTATTAAATTTTTTGTCACAATTAATAAAATTATGTTTCTGCTCGGCGACCGTCGCCTGCCCTCGCCATGTTATCTATTGATTTTTTTGTCACAGTTAATAAAATTACGCTTCTGCTCGGTGGCCGTCGCCTACCCTCGCTACGCGGCCAGCCGATAGTCGGGCCCGCGAGAGGCGCCGGCGTGGGCAGACGATTGCCCCGCAGCCACTCCCATAAAATTATATTTAAGATCAACGATGTTAGATTTTAATATGAAAGAGGGAGAAAACTACTCACTATACATGTGTGTATAGATTATTCCATGTTAAAGCATTTGTGCTTATAAACTGATTGATTGCTCGGACTTTCATCCAAGTGAAACTACATTAATGTGACCGAGAGCTCTAAATGATTGTATGCCCTTCTCCTAAGGGCGGAAATGTCCCATATTTTTCTTGCTTAGTTAGGTGTGCTTTGGATTGTTTTTTTTCATTATGGCATTTGGGTGCCATCTTAGAATATGATTGTGATGTTATAAAATTGCAAGTGTTTTGTGAGAGTGTCGAGCAAACGTGTCGTGCGGAACTCTCTCTTGTCAACTTTTGATATGCGTGTCTACGTGTTGTACGTGCAATCCGGTTCCTTCTTTGGTTTTCAGGACTCTCATCGGTCCTTCATATAATGTTTGCAAATGCAATACTTGTTAGCTTCTTTATTTGTTGGTTGCTCATGATCTTGATGTTTTCTTCCAAATGATATGACTTCAAACTCCTGATATATAGTCCAACGTGGTTGCTCCTCCATCACATATGTACGGTGCTTCACTACATTAAAAATCTGCAGTGTCGAGTGGCTAAAATTGTCTCGACGGCTAGATCAAAACCGTCGACATAAAGTGATTACTCTCGAGTGGTCGTCGAGACACCATTCCCAGGCCCCTTACTCTCGATGGCTGCACATGAAACCATCGAGAGTACTTCACCATCTGCCAGGGAAAGCAACAACGTCAGTTAGTCTCGACGGCCAACCATCAGCTGTCGAGAGTAAGTATATTTATATTTAGCTTTTTGCTAGTAAATTAGAGAATAACAGACGTTAATTTATATAAAAAATAAAAACTCATTTAATGAATTTGTTTTTTTTTTCACATATGAATTAAAATTTTGAATTTTGTTTGATATTGGGAATTTGGTTTGATATATTGGGTATATTAACAAACTAAATCATACCTAGAATTTATCCGGAAAACACCCACTTACGTAGTGGTCATCGCATTGGATGCTCATATATTTATAATTTTTTCACCGGTGAGGTTATTTGAATCATAAAAGACCATAAAATGCATATGAACATCAACATACATGTTTTTATATTTTTAAAAATTCAAATATATTGTATTGACCATCGAGGGATTGTGGAGGGTAAAACCCTCGAGACAAGAACTTCTCTCGACGGCCTAAGGGGAAATCCTCGACACAACGCATCTACGTCGAGGGTAGTCAACTAAAGCCCTCAAGTTTGAATACATTGAAAATTCCCCTATACTATATAGCGCGTAGCGCCCTGAGAATCTCCTCCTTCGCGAGGCCACGTCGCCCCAAAAACCTCGCCCGTCGGATCGAGCCACGCGGCTCACGTCCCAGCCGCACGATTAGGCCCATCCAAAGGGGACGGTTTATAAAAAAACCCCTATAATTTGCGATTTTATATCCGTGTCCCCGTAAGTTCGCGGTGAGGTCCTTTCCGGTTCGTGCCATTTTCCGTCCGCCCCGATTTTAAATCGCCTCAACACGCTTTTCGCGTCTTCGTAGATGCACCCAGAGTTTGTCAAATTACCGCCTTTGCCACTCGGTCTGGACGAGCCCTAGCGTCGCCTCGCCGCCCCGTCTCTCGCGCCCCTTTCCCTTCCTCCTCCGCGTCCTCCTCGCGTCTTCTCTCCCCACCCTCCCCTCCCGCCCGCCCGCCGCCACCTCCACCGCCGCCTCCGCCCTCCTCGTCGCCTCCACCCGCCCGCCCCACGCCTCCGCCCGTCCCCCGCCGCCTCCGCCCGCCGCCTTCCGTCCGCCGCCCTTCCGCCCGCCTCCGCCCTCTCACGTCCGCCGCCTCCTCACCCGCCCCCCAGAGACAGATCCACCGCCGCCTCCTCCCCACCGCCATGCCTCCTCCCTTCCCTTCCTCCTCCCCAATCTCCGTTCCCTGCGTCTTCTCCTTACCCGCCCTCCCCCGCCCGCCACCCCGCCCTCCACCCCCCCCTCCACCGCCTCCCTTCATCCCCCGCCTCCACCGCCGCCCCCAGTCGCCGCCGCCTCCGCCGCCGCCTCCGCCTCTTCCCGTCCGCCAGCGCCTCCGCCCCCCGCCCCAGACAGATCCACCGCCGCCCTCCCCCCCATGCCTCCTCTCCCCTTCCCTTCCTCCCCCCCAATCTCCCGTTCCCTCGCGTCTTCTCCTCACCCCGCCTCGCCCTTGACCGTCGCCGCCTCCGCCCGCCGCCTCCTCTCCACGCGCCTCCCCGCCCCCCCTCCTTCGCCCTCCTTCCCCGCCTTCCACCGCCTCCCCGTCCGTCCCCCCGCCTCCACCTTGCCGCCGCCGTCCTCGCCCCTCCCCTCACGCCTCCTCCCCCGCCTCCTCCGTCCTTCGCCTCCCTCGCCCGCCGCCTCCGCCGTCCTTCCCCTCCCCACCGCCTCCGCCTCCCGTGTTCTTGACTTCTTGCATATTGGCAGTTGGCCTCGTAATCTGTCTGATTATTTGTGCTTTTGTTTGATTTGCACGACAGTAGTGAGTGAAACATGTGATGCTATATATATGCTAATCGCCATATATAATCTATAATCTTGATACAAATCACATGGTAATTGATTTGGTGCTAATTAGTTATCGTGACTTTGTTTGAAGATAATTCGCAGATTTAAATTCAATTTGTGCCTTTTAGAGCGTGGATTTCTTTGAGAAGTGTGTTTTAGATTGCTGCCATTAACTGTTTCATAAAACTACCAGAACCATGTTTAAAATTGTGATATTTGCTTTGTCAGGAGCTCTGCGGCTTGAAATTTATTTGGATGCATGTATCTGTGTTTAAAACCATATTCCAACTTCGTTCTTGCTACCCCTCTGCACGAAAAAGTATTTGACCATATATTGGTTGTTTGGTTTGTAGCTGTATGCACTTAATTATGTCAAGATTTTTTGGGTGCATGTATGTCATGCATTTTTTTTTTGTAACTTTCAATTTCTGTTTTGTCAAGAACATTGTCTTTGTGATTGTTCTGTATGCAAGTTGAATCACTAGATGTGATGTATTGCTATAGTTCATCGATTCATCACAGGGTGTGTCCATGGTCTTTGAAGTTTCAAGATAGATATGGCATATGACTTTTTTCATCATTGATGCTTCCATTTATTTGGTCCTTTTGTCATGATTGGAACGATTAGTGATTCATCCATGGTTTGATTTCTTCACAACAAGATATTCAGTACATGAGCTCATACCAACTATGCACATTGTACTTCATATGTGGTACTATTTGTCCTCATGTCATGCTCTAGGCTACTTTTTTTTCAGGTTATTTGTTTATTTGCCCATGTCCTTATTTGTTTATAAAAGAAAAACGTTTTGGTCTTCGGATCCGTTTTATTGCTTTTCTTAATAAATCCATGCATGTTTGCTTATATTGAGCTAGCCACTGCGCCTGACATACTTTCTTATCTTCCTGTGAATGCTTTTCTTATAGGGATTTTCAGGCTGTTCAGGTTGCCTTCTGTGGGATTTGCTTTCGAATCTATCTACGTATACACACAACAATTATTTTCCTTAAGCGGCGGCGAGCGAACGGACAAGCTAGCAGCGATGCAAGCGAGCCTGGTGAGAACCAGCCTAGCGTGTGGAGGCACACGAGCCTCGGGCCACGACGAGCGAGCGATGCTAGCACCAACGCGTCACGGGCGCGTTTGCTTGCTAGTGCTCCATATACTCCATGATGGAGTGGTTGCATGCAGCGATCGCTAAGAATAATTGCATGTAAATAATTTCGGTTTTTGTTGTAGCAATTTTGGGAAATCAAACTTAGGCAAAGAAAAAACCTTAGAAAGATTTGGAAAAATACCACGTCCGCTGGATAGATGCACGGTGCACGCACACAAATTGGCTCTAGGCAGCGGGCGTGAAGTCGAAGTTGCCGCAAGTAGCCAGCCTCCCCCAGAGCAGGCCGCTGAAGCCGAGGCGCCCCTTGTCGTCGTCGAACACCAGCAGGTTGTTCTCCATCTGGAACCCTCCCAGCACCACCGCCGGCGCCGCCTCGTCCACCTCCTTCATCTCGACGAAGGCGAGGCACGCCGTGCGGTCGTTCACGTCCACCATGGAGTTGCCGCCGAGCACCGTCCAGTTCTTGCCGCCCTCCAGCATCAGGTCAATCCGCGGCACGGGGTATCCCAGCCGCGACCGCGTCGCCCCCAGCTTCGTCGAGTCGTAGCACAGCTCGAACGGCGCCACCGCCGGCGTGACCCTCGCCGTCGCCCGGTCGAACGCCGCCACCAGCGGGTGGTACACGTCCGGCCGGAGCTCTGTGTACGGGGCCCTCGAGCTCAGCCCGACGAGGAGAGGCCCCTGCCGCACCTGCGCCTGGTTCACGGCGATGCCCTTGTCGGCGGCGATGAAGTACCCAGGGGAATCCTTCACCCTGTGGAGCGGCGTGTCGCCGGCCAGCGTCGCCGTCACGGCCGGCAGCGTCGGCGGGGTGAGGTAGACCGGCCCGCCGCCGAAGATGGCCACACCCGGGCCGCCGCTCGGGAGGCAGAGCGCGAACTCGCCGGCGACCCTCTGCGAGCGCCCGATCTGCTCCGGCAGGGCGAGCTTGGAGCGCCCGAGCCCCGCGACGCCGACGGCGCCGGCCGGCAGCCCCGCCGCCAGCGAGTCCGGCGCGCAGGAGGTCACCGCCGAAAAGGAGACCTCTCCGAGCGGGTTCTTGCCGTCGGTGGCGTTGGCAGAGAGCGTGGTGTGCTCGGCGGCGGCGGCGGCAGCGGCGCAGGTCGTCCAGATGAGCGGGCCGGAGAGGTCGAGGACGAGGGGGTGGCCGTCCTTCATGGGGACAGTGTAGAGGGCGGTGGCCGCGTCCTTGCTGATGGCCGTCACCAGCGGCTTGCCCGTCGCCGCCGTGCATGGCGGCGGCACCCAAGCGCAGAGCGCCGAGAAGGCGAGCACGATGGCGAGGGGTTTGTGCTGCCACATTTCTGACTGAAAGTTCATTTGGTTCGATCACTTTGGGTTTGGGTTGGGTGTTCCATTTTCGTTGCGAATATATACCATAGTATACGGGTTCTGACTTGTTTTCTCTCCGATATTGTCTGGTCCGCATTTGATTAGCTAGCCGTATTTGACTGCATCCACATCCGAGAATTTACACTGTTTACCCAAAAAAAAAAACAAAATTCCAAAAATGCCATCATTTGTTTAAATTATCCAAAATACCCCGCGCCGGGAGGTTGGCGCTAACATACTAAGCGCCATCTGGCGGTGCAGGCAGTTGGCGCCAACCCCACGGCGTCAACCTCTTGGCGCCACCTGGCCCGGCGCCCAGGGGTTGGCCATGCAACCACTGGCGCCTAGCCCCCCAGCGCCATACACATGGCTTACCACGGCCAGTATATAACCTTGGCGGCCTCGGCGATAGCGACCTCGTTCGCTCGCTTGACTCTCGGCTCCAATTGCGCCTGATTGAGAGAGGAGAGGAAGTTGAGAGAGAGAGAGAGAGAGTCTTTGTCGGTGAGTATTCCGTCTTGTCGGTGAGTATTATTATTTTAATTTTTTCGTGATATTTTTATTATATATTTGTAAAATCATGGTAGGCTAGTCATTTAGAAAAGTGATATTAATATGTTTATTAGGAGTAGATAGGTGGACTGTTATTTAGAAAATATAAATATGTTTATTATGAGTAATTTAATTAATTTAGTATAGGGATATATATATGTAATAGTAGGACATCTTCTTTGTAGTAGAAGTAATTTAATAAGTATAGTGCAATGGTATAAAATAAGATAATTAGGATTACGGTGAAATATTTTTAAAGTACAACGTAAATAATTTACTAAGTTTAGTGCAATGCTATAAAACAAGATAATTAGGATTACGGTGAAATATTTTTAAATGTTGGTAGTAATTTTATCGACTTGATTTGCAGAGAAATGGGCTGCTGACGGCGTTCGTAATTTTTATGGACATGGTAGTGTGATTGAAGGGCGAATGGGGTAGATCTTAGTCAATTTGCCTCCATGAAACAAAATTTGTATCCATATGGGGATAATATAACACTAGAAGAATGTCTAATTGGATTTCTCGGATATTTGGGTGGTCGCTGATTATCACATAATTTGGATACAAGCTTTATGGACAACGTCTATCGAAACTCCGTATTATAGGCTAATTAGTCTCAATACGGAGAATGGCTATCAAACTTTATACGTGGATGCCGGGAGGAGAAACTGCGGCCATTTATCCCGGTTTCGCTACCATGAAGCCGATCGCCCTATAACGGAAAATGTTGGGGAACACGGGGAAGGAGTGGGCGGTAGCCGAGAAACCCTATTCTCAATGCCACAAGAAGAAGGGGTTACGGACAAGAAGCTAGGGGTATGGAGAAGATCAAGCGGCGGAGGAAGAGGGTACAGACGATCAATATGTTCTTGACATGGGAGAAGTGAATGTGGCGATTGTGGATGGTATGGAAAATGATGATGCACAAGCGTTGCGGGAGGAAGAAGCGGACATGGATGATGATTCCAATGACGAGGAAGAGAGGGTTGTTCGGAAGAATGGAATAGATGCAACGCAAGTGACCTTCTTATGGCGAGCGGTCATGGGTCGTCTCTGATGATGGGGGCAAGAGAGGTGCGTCTTGAACAAATATTTAGTTCGAAGGGCGATGTGCGACATCTTTGTGAAGGTGTGGTCAATGAGCATGCAACGTCAATTCGGGTAGAAATCGGATAAGCGGTACACATCCGATGCATGAAGGATGGCTGTGAGTTTAGGGTACCGCATAAGCAAGTCCAAATTTGCTTTGAAGTGGAAGATTGAAGCGTGGATCCACACACATGCACTCTGTCCGGTATCTTTGGTGGAACACCGAACATGAGTTCTACGGATTCTTTGGTGTTTTGAGGATGAGATCATTGAGCGTGACATAGCCGTCCGCTTCATAATGAATGCATGTCGTGAGGTTTAAATACAAGGTAGACTACGAGGAAAGCATGGAGGGCTAAACAAAAGGCTCGTGTCGCATTATGGAAGCTATGAAGCCTCGTATGACAACCTACCGGGATGCTCGAGCTTTTGAAGTCAAGAAATCCTAGCATGTATTACGATATTGAAGACAATCCAACAGATGATCATGATGGGTTAAAGGTCCTTCAACGGGTATTTTTCGCATTTGGATGTTGTGTTGAAGCTTTTCGCGTATTGTCGTCGATCTTTGTGTTGTGATGGCACATTCCTTCTTGGGAAGTATAAGGGGACAATAATGGCGCTATCGGCATGGATGCTAATGATCGGTTGCTCCTCTCGGCCTTCGCTTTCGTGGGCGAGAATTATGATATTTGGTTGTGGTTTCTTCTGAGTGAAGCGTGGGGTGGTGCATGACCGACCGGACATATGTGTGATCCATGACCGACCACGTAGGGCTTTGCGGTTCAATAAAACCCTTCAGAAGAAGTGGGATACCCGTACCATTGGCGGGACATGACGAATAGATGGTGCATCGTCACCTTGCGCCCAATTTTCACGAGCGGTTTAGAAGCAAGAAGACTATGGACTGTTCAAAGCGTTATGCAAGCGTAATCAACAACGTAAATTTGATGCAATTTGGTCCACTCGATGACTGACTCGCGGCGAAGATAGTTGACATTGCACGGCAAGCACCTGCGCACCGCCGACGTGATTCAACCCTTTCTTCCCTGCCGGGGTTGATCTTGCGCCGGTAGTTCGTCGTCGAGGAAGGAATATTAGGTGCTTCTCAGTTGGATTGAGAACGAGCCCAAGGAAAAGTGGGCCTTGTTGTATGACACCGATGGTGCTCGGTTGGTGTTATGACAACTAACATGGTGAGGTGTACAATTGGGTGATCAAGCGGCTCGTCCATTGCCGCTAGTTGCAATTGTGGAAGGAATAATGCATAATATAAGAGGATATTTCCATGACAGGGCATCGAAGGCAACCTTGCCGCAATAAAGCCGGAGTTGTTTATAGCTCCATGATGGCGAGTATTTGGAACATAAATGTGAGAGTGCAAGGGGCATGTCCCAGCGCCCACCGCCCATGAGAGGGAGGTACGAGGTATGGGTAAAGTCGAAGGATGGGTATGGTGGAACAAACATGCGCTGCCCCCATGAGGTTTGTGCGGATGCAACGAACTGGCGGATGTGTGCACATGCAACAAACCATTACTTCAGAGGCCTTGCTCGCATTTGATTGCCGTTTTGCAAAGAATGCGAAAGGATCTATCTCCATATGTGTCTAAATATTTCCGGAAGGAGAGAGTTGTTGCAACATGGATGGCAATATAAATGGCTTTCGGCGCTTTGGATCATTAAATCGAGGATAGGGGTCCGGAGAGAGTGTGGATCCCGGACAGCGCCTTGTTCATAGAGGGAAGAGGGTCGCCCGTCAAAGCCGTCGCATCCACAGCGACATGGGCGAGTCTCAGAGAGGAGTAAAACTGCGGCGATGTGGCATCTGTAATGAAGTTGGTCATAGGAGAGATAAATGCCCACAACGGAACGTGTAATGTGTTCCGATGATAATGTATTTTGTCTACAAACATGTATATTACACAGAGGTGTGTGAGTGGAAATTTGGGTTCCACGATAATGTATAAACTACAAGAATGCTATGTAATCTTTTGTATTATTTCAATTTACATCATTTATTATTTGAGTGTGATTTTTGAATGGATAATGTCTTTTATTATGTGTCTCGTGTTATTAATTAATGATCGATTTGCGGTATGGTGAGGTGACTCGAGCTCTGGATTCAGCGATAGACCGTGACGCACCGAAACATACTAGCGTGTGCATAGCGGGGGATGCGATGGCGTCTTGAGGTGTCGCCATTCGCGTAGTGTGTGGGCACTTGACAGAGGTGGATTGGCAGTACCGTAATTTAACTTTGATTTCTTAAATATATGAAAATTTATTATCGCCAAATTATGATAATATCTGTCATGTATTGCGGACTCATGACAGCTAGGCTTCTCCCTCTTTGTCGGATGATGCGTAGATCGGACGCGACGAGGTGAGGGACGAGTGGAGGACGACAGTGGTGGTCGGAGTTCTTACAAAGACTCCCCACGATTCCGTTAAATGAGCACTTGTCGATTGCATTAGTCGATCATTGGCGGCGGAGACCCACACTTTTCACCGCCGTGCGGTGAGATGGCACTCACCTTACAGGGATGTGTCGATGTTGTTGGGTCTCCGGCTGCGAGGGAGGGCGTTAGTCTTGCAAGACCTTCGATGGAGTCTGTTGGGTGGAGGACACAAGTAAGGTTCCACAATGTTGTGGCGGCAGAGGAAGATGCGTAAGAGCCGCCATACATGAGAAGAAGAAGCGAGGTCCGGCGTTGCGATGGCTAGAGCGATTCGAGGTATAATATGTGATGCAATGTTTTGCTTTCAATTTATTTTAGTATTTGTGGAAACATGCAATCGATTGACACGCAGTATTTTTTCGCGCTTGAACAGGATGATGGATGATCCCACGCCGTACCGGTGGCTCGCCATCCGGAGGCTTATCTCCTCGGTTGTTTGGGTGGGTGATGTTCACCAACTCGAACGGTGGCCGTGGACGCTTCATTCCAATCGCGCGTGCCATGCGGAGGAACTTTGGCGGTGTGCCCGAATGCATACCGGGATCCGCGGTCCTTCCGCCACGCCGAGAGGCCTTTGCCTTGCTCGTCGCCCGAAATGGTACGGATTCAATTCTCGGTGGATGCCCCATGCTTGTGATGCTTTGTGGTCGCCGGAGCGCTTCACCATTGACGTCCGAGAGTGGGCGATCACCATCTGGTGGCGCTTTCTGGACGGGCGTGCCGAGGATGGGCCCACCGTTGGTTCTGTTTGGTGCGGCGTCGGTAAGAATTTGTGTGCATTTCATTGCAATTTGTATGTTTATGATGGCTCACGGCGTCAAGCATTTCAAATTACTTGGGCGAGGCATGCCGTGGTGTTCGTGTACGAGCACTTCGTGGGCGCTTGACCACTTGAGGCACACGGAGGTTGTGTGGGAGCCATATCCGCGCCAGTCGGATGTACAACGAGCTCCCGAGGCCTTTCCTCTCTGTGTGTCGGGGCGGTGACTTGTGGCTCACACGCCGCAAGGTTGTATCTGATGTTTTTGTGGAGGAGCACCGTCGCACGTGTGATCGACAGTTTGGCCCTCGCCAGACTTTTTCTGTACCTTCGGTTCTAGGGTACAGCATCGCGTGCATAGATGCGGTATACACTCTGAGTCGTCGTAGAGGTTTATAGAATGAATTATTATTAATCTGCTCGATAATTATTTGATTCCTCATTTGTAGGTACACCGTCGTGGAGGAACCCAAAGAATTCGACATGGCGGCGGTGATGGAGAAGTGGGTGGATGAGTGGGAGGAGGCTCCCAATGACTGGTTCCACCGGTGCACCACATCGCCCTTGAACTATGGAGCCTACCTCGATCGGTACCGGCCAGCGCACCTGTCGTCTGCTTGTCTGGTTGTGAAGGGGCGCCCGACCGCCGAGTGTGACGTCCACTTACTACCCCACCCTTGGATCGTCCCTGCACCTGTCGGTAAGGCTGTGTATTTATCAATTACTTCGCTTTTATCCGACCATTGACAAGATATTTTTCGTGCCTAGCTCGATGAGCATATTCTGAACGCCAACGAAGGCGCCCACATGATGGGTCGGATATCTCGAGAGAATGTCCCGCAGAGCACTTCATGGACTTTGTTAAATCGCGTCGTGGACCGCGGAGTCCGAGCCGTCCGTTGTGTGTCGTGCATGGGAGGTGATGGTGGCGCCGGCACCACCGCTCCCACGCTGGTACGCGCCCTACTCCTCGCGCCCCACCCATTCCTCCCCGCAAGTCCAATTGGCGTGGGCATGGAGAGACCGGAGAGCTCGCGTGGTACACACTTTGAGACGGGTGAGAGTTCTCGGATGGGCGGCGTTTTGCGACCGACCGCCCGCTTACTCTGTTGTGACCGTCGCCGTGTCGGTACACCTCCGGACGTGTTGCCTCCCCGGCGTGCGGACCACGTACACCGGACCACCTTCCACCGAAGCTTCGGCGATGGGCAACCACGACTTCGTGGCGAAGTTCCCAGCTCCCACTCTCCGTCGGGTTCTCTAGTTGGTCGGGCAGCCCACAAAGCTTCCAGCGAGGAGGTCAACCGTGTGCGTTACGAATTGACCGCTTTCATTGTGTTACATTGTACCATTTCATAGACATATTAACATCGTTGGCGCTTTTACGGTAGTACTTGCGGTGGACCAAGACCCTTCGCTTTCCTACCTTGCGCAAGGGCTCCACCTGCAGTCGAGAGCCTTTCGGCGACCCTTTGGCGGTCTTACGACCTGCACAATTCCAGCAAGTCTCGGGCCTTCAAGACTAACAGGTTCGGCAAAGCGGCTCTCCGGTTTCAAAGAAGTCGCACTATTACAAAGAAGACTCTCGGGACTCAAAGAGAGGTTCCGGCTTTGACCGCCTCGACAGTACATGCATATATTACATTTTGCATATGATACTAAACCGTAACCAAATCGCTTCCATTTATTACTATTTGTACGTTGTCTTCCACAGGTTTGACGCCACAGTCTCATGACCCTTCAAGACCCCGACCTAGTTCGAGACCACGAGATGACCTTCCGATCGTTGCTTGCTTCGGAGGATGGCTCGGTGGGTCCTCACAGAGGAGATGACGGCACCCCTGCAGGCCGAGCCGCCAGAGTGGGCGTCCCATGACGGACGACAGCGTCGTGACACACACCCTCGGCGGTGGAGCCCGTCGGTCGTGAGATGCCTCCCGCCAATAAAAGGGGCGGCATTAGTTTGTCTTTACTTTTCTTGTCTAACGGTATGTATGCGCATTGAACTTGTTTAACTCGTAACGTATGTCTTTCCTTTCGTACTTATTATGACATACGTACTTCTTATTTCTCACTCGTACAACCAATACAACAAACCGTAGAACAAACACATCACAATTGAACTCATATAACAAATCGTAATAAATCGCATAAACACCAATCATACAACAATTGTATCATAAGGTCGTCACCCTTAAAATACCTACTATTTTACGTGCGGCTATGGGTGTGTAAAAGGGTTGTGGCATTCGCATGAACACCACGTCATTGAACATCGAGAAGTCGCTTCCACTCCGTGTCAAAGAACCACGGATATTGTTCTTTGCATGATCGATCTTCGCGAACAACCTGCGTTCGGTGTGGCGGGTAATGGCATCCACAAAGGCATGACGTGTCACTACAAACACGAGTTGAGATGTAGTGTTGATCGAGAACCATGCGGTTTGATGACTCTGCGTTCCGCCGGTGGTTTGTTGGCGGCGACTCCCGAGGACGCCGCTGAATTGTTTGTTGTGCAGATGGTCAGTAGTGCACGAAGCCCGCTTTTCAAGCGATCTATCTTTGCATGGAGGCTTGCGATGTAAAAATATCTTGGCGCCGGGTAAGGTCATCCATCCACATAGTCCATCCACGGTAACATCCGGAATCGTGAGTTCAATTGATACACTTAGTGGAGCACGAGGTCTATGAGGAAAAATAAGGACGATACTTACGTTGTAGTCGTGGCACCGTAGAATCTCGACCGTGAAGCCTTCATGGACGTGGTCGAACCATCGCACAACGCGGGGTTACCACATCGACATTTCGCCATAGCCAAATTGAAGCATGACCGATCTCTCGAGGTGGGCCATCTCTCCGGTCGTCGTAGTCCAACACACGCATGTCCGATGCAAAGGACGAGCATGCTCCCTGGGCCAAATGACTCCCACCAAGTATCAGAATGAAAGGGCGTGAGAAGGACCCCACTTGCCATGGTATCGTTCGGTTTCTACGGTTCGAACCTTACGAGACACATATTTATAGATGGAAGGGTACCATCTCGCACGGTTCAAAGCGATGAATGTCAAATAATTTTACGAAAAGTAAAAAACAATGCACGTACAACGATCCGATGCCATACACAGCTCGAGAGTGACCTTACCTCGCACAATGCCGATAGTGACCTAACTCGAGCCCGCTTATACTTTTACGCACCGCCCCGACATAATCAACACATTGCATGCTAAACCTTCAAGACTCGTGCCAATGGCTCCAATTACATGCTACGCTCATTCTCTCCGCTCGGTTGGACATCGCAGTGACGGATAAAACACACTACATCCACATCCTTATAGTAGCTTTATCTCGCACTATTGGACATAGCGCCCGTATGGCGCCATCACCGAGAGCGCCGTTGCAGGCACCACCACCGTATCTCTCTCATGGGCACTGCAATGACATCGATGATACTATTCATGCACGCGATAATAGTTACCTCACCCAAAGATGCGTCCCTCACCTAGAACGCCTTTCCATCGAAACTTTCCCATTCTCTCTCCGCTTGGGCGACGACACGCCTTTGGCGGAGGGAGACGACAACCCTCATGCGTAATATCAGTATGCCTTTGCCTCACACATGCATGCCTTTGTCTTTGCCTATACATGTCTTTGCCTTTACCTTTACACCTCATGCATGCATGCCTTTGCCTCACTCATGAATGCAATCTCAGATAAGCGGCAATAATTGACATAATGGACTTTCACCGACATCCTTTCACTCCAACGGAGTATATAAATACCACATCATAGTAAGAAGAAGCTATATTGATAAACCCGCTAATTTTCTTCGCTCCAAGCTTCCAATACATCCTGGCGATACACATTACTATCCGGTTCGATGTCGCTGCGGATAAGGGACTCGGTGGGTTTGTCAATGTAGATACACATGTTGTACATAGTATCTGCGTATCACATCGATAAATCCATCGAATCCCTTCTTCGCATATAATCGATCTACGTTCTTTGAATCTACATTTGTTGTAATTTAACATTGAATGCAGTTTAAGCCATGGGGCCATGGCGCATAGCATGCATGGCCTAAGCGCCGTGGCGGCGCTGGCCTTAAATTTA
The DNA here is from genome assembly GCA_036346415.1 of Raddia guianensis. Lineage (NCBI taxonomy): Eukaryota > Viridiplantae > Streptophyta > Magnoliopsida > Poales > Poaceae > Raddia > Raddia guianensis. The sequence goes on from CM070534.1 coordinate 38,075,114, forward strand.
CCACAATGCATGGCTGCCTAGTGGGGCAGGGGCTTGCCGTCTTGTCCGCGGCCGCCAAGTGGGTATTTTGTATTATTCAACGTTGGATGGCATTTTTGGAATTTTGTTTTTTTTTTTGGGCAAACAGTGTAAATTCTCTCCACATCCATTCCTATCTTGTCCCCTCGTCATGGCCTCATGGGGACCAGCGGGCAAGGGGCGAACGGGCGGGCGACTAGGGCTTCCCCCTAGCCGCCGCCGCTGCCACTCCAACGCCGGCCGCCTCTCCAGCCCCTGGCGCCGCCTATGGCCTCCTTTCCCACGCCCATCCTCCTCTCCGCTCCAGCTCGCTACAGCCAGGTACAAGGTAGAGGGGGAAGCTATGGAGGCCGACGACGACAGGAGTTCTAGATCTGCTGCTGCTGTGCAACCTTTGTCTTGCTGAGTTTTACTCCGCTCCACTCCTCTCCCCTTCCCTCGGATCTACGATCCCCCGTGGCGTGTGTACTCTGGGCTTTGTCGGATCGGAGAGTTCGGGGTGACTCCGAGGCGTTCTTGGCATCGCTACCCACCCTTGGCTCTCTGATTTGGGGGCTCTTGGCTCCGAGCTGGGGGAGATGGCGGCGAGAGGGAAGGGACTCTATCAGGCGGCGGCGACGGGGGCGAACCCGTCCAGGTTGGCGGTGGATCCCTCTCTGGAGGTACCTCCGGCAGGCTGGTGTGGTCCCAAGACGGCGACGTCGGGCTCTGAAGATGGGGCAGGCGGATCTGGGCTTGGCTCAGGCGAACGGGTGGCGGAGATGATGGCACGCCTTCACCTCACGGTAGCGGAGGCAAAGGCGGTGGTCCTTGAAGACAACGAAGAGCCAGACTTGGTTGATCCGGCTCGGGCTCCTGTTGGTAAGGTTCTAGCGCCCAGTGCGTTACATATCCAGACGATTGACGCTACAATGCAGCCAGCGTGGGGCAACCCGAAGGTTTGACCTTCAACTCTGTGGGAGACAACATGTTTCTAGCGGAATTTGCCTCGGGTCTCGATAGGGACAGAGTCTTTGATCGGGAGCCATGGATCGTCGGCAAGCATGCCGTGCTTTGGAAGCGATATGACGCCGATTTCAAGCCTCTCCAGGTCAGATTTGACAGATTGGCCATTAGGGCAGGATCTTTGCTCTCCCCTACAAATTGATGTTTGCTCGGAAGGGGGAGATCATCGCCAAACCCTTGGGCAGAGTGATCAAAGTGGATGCTAATGAGAAAGGATGATGTTTTGGTGGATTCCTGCGTGTTAGGGTGGAAATCAATGTGGAGGAACCCCTGCCGCGCTATGTCACAGTCTTCTCGCCAAAGGAAAATACTCTGGAGCCATTCGAGGTGATGTATGAAAGACTTCCGATGTTCTGATTCTCATGTGGGATCTTGGGGCACTCTTCTCTGGTTTGCCCGACTCCTACGGAGAGGGATGAAGATGGTGAGTTGTCGTATGCGGCAAAAAGACTTTGCGTCCTGGAAGACTCCTTCAGAAAGTCTGGAAGTGCAGCCTCCGGTAATGCTTCGTCCTCTACTGGTGTCCGAGGGGCGGAGGCTTCTCCTAATGTCCCGTCGGGTGACCAGGCCAGAAGCCGTGCATCCAAAAGCCGCAGCAAGAAGAGCTCGATGGGGGAGCGTGCTGAGAGGATTGCGGAGATCACTTCACTGGTTAAACCGGCGGTCAAAGGGCGCGGTGATGGCAGGGGAGGATGTGGTGTGTGTGGTCGCGGCCGCGGGCGTTCAGCTGGTCTGGGCGTGGAAGTCTTCTCGGACAAAGACCCCGCTGTCGGTGTCCGGGAAACGTGCTCCTGAAGAGCCGCGGGTCACGGACCGGCAGACGAATTTGTAGTTGATGTGAGATCCAACGACCACCCTTCTCGATGGCGGCATGGCGCCGAGCCTACGGGACTCGAGCCACGCGTCTTCCGGACAAGGGCTGGTGCGATTTGGCGATCCGCACGGATCCTTCAGACGCGAGGAAGAGGGAAAGAGAGAGGAAACAATACAAACCGTGAAGACACAATCGATTTACCCTGATTCGAGCCCCCACTGCTAGGTAATAGCTTTACTCCAGCCTTGTTGATTATAGGCGCGGTGGGTCCAGGGATCCCTTCGAATGTCCAGGGATCCTCCTTTTATAGGCGCGGTGGGTCGTTCGGGTCACCCGGAGCTGACGCGGCGGGCCCCGTACCCGTCTCTGCTTTAGTGGCGGTGACCTTGTCTCATTCCGGGGCTTTGTCTGGTCTGGAGCCTGCAGGGAGAAACTGTTCAGGTTAGTACTGGACACGTGTTCGTCTTGACACGCCGATACGGGGAAGGATCACTTTAGGGAGAAAACACTTTCCTTTTATCCCTAATATAGCATTGATCGACCGAAAGCGACCTCGCGCCGCCGTTAGGCGTCGCAGAAGCGTAATAACCGCCGCCGCCGCCAAAGGAGGCACAACGACAAAGCCGCCATGAAGCCCCGGCCGCGGGTTCCCGAGAGATCTGATTCTTCCTTGGTCAAGGTCGGAAAGTGTGGTGGGACATGACAGTTGTCGCCACCTTCCCACGGATAGACGGGCTACCCGCGGGACCCTCTCCCGGGCTAAGGATAGCCCGGGAGCCGTGCCACGCCCCTGGTCGGGACTCAGGGAGGCGCGATTGACTTGGTCAAGCCTGGGAAAGATCCTGGCGGGTTAGACGCTTCCTTTAGTACGGCCAAGAGCGGCCTTTTAGACCTTCAGTACATGCGATGGGCCGGTACGGAACCGGCCCAAGGCCCGTCTTGGGATGGGCCACTTATCAATCACCAACAAATATCTTATTAGTTAGACTCATGTACTCATTGTATTGTTTATTTTTTTTCTTGTTTTTTTGGGCGAGGTTTGCTTTATCAAAGTTCTGATTCAAGAATTTTTCATACTAAATTGGAATTGAACGTAATTGTTGTCCTTTTGCGGCACGATATGGCTTGCTGTATCTTTTGAACACTGCTTGATTTAATCCAATGAATCTTTTGAACACTGCTTCTCTAGTGCTTCTACTAAGGTACGTTGCCACTTCCATTTTTTCAGAAGTGAGAGCCAACCATATATTCTTTGAGCAACCTCATAGAGATATATAGGAGGTTGACATACAGACCTTCTCTTGTAACTGATGAAAGCTGTTGGCTGTTACAAAAAAATTATACCTCGGTTCTCTTAGGATGTAGCTTGCAAGTTCAGCCTATATAAGAAGCCAACAAGAGAAAAGAAACAAATAATCTCTTTTAATACCTTAGTTCACTTATGTACCTTTATCTTTTTTAAATTGCATAAAGGGCATATAGATCTTTTGAGATTTGGATTTCATGAAAGATGGTCTGTACTCCAATTTCACATGTTAAGATGGTGCTTCCTATTTCTTGAGAACATCAAATGTCATACAAATCCACCATTAATTCTTTTGTGAGCCTCCTTTGTTGTGTGGCACATGCAACTTCTTTGCTCTAAAATATTGTTTTGTCTGGACTAACACGTGCTACTCCTAAGTGCGTTGAAAGGTTGTCATTTAGACATACCAATGACAAGTGCCAAAGTGTTTTGAGTAATCTATTATGGCATCATCACCTGAGCTACTAATGGTTTCAGTTCGCTTACGTGATGTGTTGTGTAGACTGATAATTCCATCGCACAAAACTTTGATTGCTCTAAAAGATCTTCCTTATATATCTAAATGAAATAATTGCTTTTTTGCCACTCTCCAAGATGACGCCTTACTATTTTGTCACTCCCTGTGTATTACATATGGGTCCATCTGTGTATATGACAGTGGGTCAGAGTGGCAAAATGGTAAGGGCCAATATTGAGGGTGGCAAAAAAGCAATTCGCCCATATCTAAATGGTCTTATTTGTTGGTGCCGTAGAATCTTATTTATTAGTATATGCATATATTATTATTATATCTATCTATGGATGTGCTCACAAAGGTTTCATTTTGTAGTATGAGATGTTTAGAGAGGTTATGACTTCTCCCTGCCCATTTAATTCTTGCGATTAATGGTATCACGGTCTATAATCAAAGTTTAGATATATAAGGAAGAGTATATCCCAAGTGGTTTTATATTCTAAATGGTTTTATTTGTTGGTGACACTTTCCTATATATCTAAAACTTTGTTGTCATGTCTTAGAGTATGTTTAACGATGGCTCTTTCTTATAACCTTTTATGATACAATATTATTCATCTACTTTATTTTGAACTAGATAAATAGCGTTGGATCCGTGATCACTAAAGATGTCTTTATTGAAATTACCCCTATGCTTTTGCATCAACATGTTCAATGAACAATCAATTAGCCTAGTTTGGCATAGTCTTCGGAGGTTCCAGATCGCATGGGCTATTTTTTCTGGACTACAACGATTATTGTCGTTTCTGATGATCTATTTGTTTCCTTGCTTTAAGTGCGTGGACGGTCCTTTGACTGGTAGCAAGTAGCATTTCAGTGGGTACGCCCATTAATTATTGCTATGATCGATTTAAGAGCATGTACAACAGTTCACTTTAGCGGTCTCTAAACCATTTCTAAGCGGTGTCATTTTAGCTAATTAATGATGTGGATGAGAGAGTGTGCATAGATATTTGAGTTGTCTCTTAAGTAAGAGTTAACTAGACATGAGAATTAAAAAACTTTGCGTGTGAGCAAATTATCTATAAAATATGTAGCCATCTCTACCATTGTATATGCTATCTTTAGTGTTGTCTATAGGTGACAACATATCTAGTGCTAAAGGTGATATCAGTGCTAATGTGCTAAAATTTAATATGGACTTTTGGATCAAGTTTTAAATGTTAAGATCTAGTGAGATGAAGGCCAACTCACTCACTTAAATGCTTACATATTTGAGATGGGAGACAACTCATTGTCATAAATGTTTTCACATCTAGCTGGTTAGTTAGATCTCAACCTTCAAAACTTGATCCAATGGCTTAGATTAGAGTTTAGCACATTAGCACTGAAACCACATTTAGCACTAGATACGTGACTAGATAATAGTTAAAAAAAATGTTGTCTCAACCATTGTACGTACTCTAAATATATCTAAAATAAAAAACAATTAATTATTGCTATGAGCTAAATATAGCGCACTATGGGTGCGTTTGCCTTTGCAGCTTTGCTAGTACAGCAAGTAGATAACTGGAGCTTAGCACATGGATGAGTGACCGTCTTGTCTTGAGCTTACACGTAGAGCGGTGAAGGTTCGCGAGTGGCAACGTGGCCGACAATTGCATGATCCATATGGCTGCGGCTACGTGTGCACGAACAGGAAAGTTTACGCGGTATTAGGCAATCGATTTCATTTTTTTGGCAGCACGTAATCAAATCTGAAATTAATTACAAAATTTTAAAATGGAGTTTGTATGAATACTAGCGATGTTTACGTGTCCATGACGCATGACAATAGTTTCGTAAGGCACAAGTGCATTTTAATTTTTTTTAGATTTGTTGGGTTTTTTATTTATGTATTATTTTTTGGAATTTTTATGACCTTTAATAAGAAAGAGCAAACTATTTGTAAATTTGAACTTCAAAAAAATTTGAATAACATAAAATTTTTTATGGATGTTCTTTGTGCAGGCATGGTTTAATTTTTGAAAACTTTTAATTTTTTATGAATTTTCTGCTACCTACCAAAAATAAAATCCATAGTTCCAAGCTTGCATTATGAAAACTTTTAATTTTACAAAAAAAATTTAATCCTAGTTATTCTTTTGCAAACATGTTTTGAATTTTTGGACTACCATAAATAAAATAAAAAGTGGAAATTTGAGATGAAATATGCCCTTAGTAAGAAAGAGCAAACTATTTGTTAATTTGGACTTTATAATTTTTGAATAACATCAAAAATTTTTTATAGATGTTCTTTCTGCAGCTATTGTTTAATTTTTGTAAACTTTTTTTTTATTTTTTTATGACCTAGAAAAAACGAGGTACGAGCGTCAAACAAATGCGAGCTGAGAGCTAACTCAGCTAGCCAACGGCCTTGTTCTCCAGCATGCGGAAAAATTTGTTTTAAATGTTATTTTTATATGGACGACTTGATTTGATTTCGTGATATGATCAAACAGGCTTGCTTTTATCAGTGATGTGGCGCAGCGCGACATCAGTTGGTAAGGGTGACATGGCGCAGTGCACTAGCAGTTGGTAAAGGCGACGTGCCACAACTAGCGATCAGCCTGTAAGGGCTTTGTAATATAGGTAGATATACTTATATTTTCGTAAATTGGTAGAGGTACATTCATTATTGTGACAAAATCCCTTCCTGAGGTTCAACCGCTTTAGAGCAACTGCTCCTGAAAACCACTATATCAGATATAGAGGGGCTGCTGGAGGGAAATAATCTTTTCGAGAGTAGTGTAGGTTGTGAAGGATTTTTAGAAGGGTGGATAGAGTGGACGCTAGTAGTGTTTTTAGTGGGAAGATATAAAGGTGTGGTTAGAGTTGCTCTTATGATCGGTAACCTGCCACGTCAAAATGTAGGAGATGAATATGAATGCGGATATTACGTTAGGTCAAAAGATGAGGGTTAGTAAACTAGGTAGGGAAGTTGAACCCTAAGGAGGCCGCATGAACAAACCAGTCCTGTTGTCCAATCACTTCATTGAATTGACGAGTATGATTTTAATTTGCATGCATTCTTATTTCCCCATCCGACTAATTTAACTGTTACCACATGATGACTTCTATGATTCGACCTTCTAGATTTACGGGTGGGCATTCCGTATCTTTTGTTATTTTCGATAGTGTATTTCGGTATTTAAAAAGGTTCGATATCTAAGAAATGGCTACCGAAGTTTGCAAGAAAAAAATTGCTACCAAAATAGAAAATACCGAACTAGTTCGGTTCGATACATCGGTATTCATAAAACACCGACAAATCAGAATATCTTCCTATCTCTACTCTTTGGCACCATGACGAATAACCATGTTTTTTCAACAATCAATCTCCATGGAAAAGAACACTAGCATCTAGCAACATACTATGTGCAAGAAACAAGCAACTACTCCGTATAATAGAAGCTAGCCAAGAAGTTAATAGAAGCCTCCATGAACGAAAAGCGACGTCACATCACATACTCATGGATTTGCTCAAGAAAATTAAGCTTGCGGATGGATCGTAGCTTGTAGCAGGAGACATCCAGCGCCGAGTGACCTCCACGGTCTCCTCCGAGATGCGAGTGAGGAGGGACGGGAGAAGGGAGGAGTCGCCCCAATCCACAATCGTGATATCCCGAGCGAGGGCAGCACAAAGACGGTGCCTCTGAGATCCCCAAAGCACAGGGGCGGTGCAGGGAAAATCCAAAGAGGGGCGGAAGGGAGTGGCAGCAGCGGTGCACGCGGTAAAGTCCAAGAGGGGTAGGAATACAAAAGGGCCGGTCCTATGGACAACCTAGTACATTTGAAATGAACTAATAACGCAATTTTTAGCTCACATTTTCAATTTTTTATACAAACAAATGCGCCTGCCTGCATGGGTTGTCTAGTAAGAAAATTTGGAATGGCCCTTCATATAGCTCTTTTCAAGAGTGAGCCCCACAAGTCATCCTCTCACCCTCTCATCTTCTCCTTCTTCCTCCCCCCCCCCCCTCCCAATTTCTCCCCCAACTCCGGCAAGGACGGTAGGCAAAGGGCAGCGGCTCGGCCTGGAGCTCCCCCAACTTCGGCGAAGGCAGCGGCTCCCTCAACTCCGACAAGGGCGACGGCTTCGGCGAGCCGCGGATCCCCCAACTCCGGCGCGGCGGCCTGGAGCTCCCCCAACTTCGGCGAGGGCAGCAGCTCCCTCAACTCCGACAAGGGCGGTGGCTTCGGCGAGCCGCGGATCTCCCAACTCCGGCGCGGCGGCCTGGAGCTCGAGCTCACGCGGCGGCAGACGGCAGTTGCGCGGCGATGGACGACGACTTCCCTAATGGTCTCCTCCTTACCCACAAGAGCCTGTGTCATGCGGGCACCACCTCAGCCTCCTCTGGTGAGCTCCCCACCTCCTCCTCCTCCCAAGCTGGTTGCCGGCCCCTTCCCATCGTGCGCTGGCCGAGGCGGAGCTCGCTGGTCGCCGCGCCTTCAAGCTTGCCATCGCGTCTTCGAGCCGCCGCCAAGCTCGTCGCCGTGCGCCGCCGCCTCCGCCTTCGAGCTCCGTTGTTGTCGTCGTCGTCTTCGAGCTCCGCTGGTTGCTGCCGCCACCGAGGAGCTTTGGGGGCCTAGACTGGAAGAACATCGGCGGTCGGAGGGCTAGACGACAGAGGCTCGCGAACATCGGCAGATTAGGGTGATGGGTTGATTTGGGGTTTTTTTTTGTTGTTGGAGACACATGCTTTAATATCTGTGAGAACACGTGTCAACGATTAGACGAGGTCTTTTTTTATTTGAGAAGGAACTGGGTTCTTTCAAATTTTTGAGTTGTCTAGCGGTGGGGGAGCTACCCATTTCTATCCTATCCAACGAACTAGATGAATAATATTAGGTATCAAAAGGTGTCGGTGTCTGGGAAACGCGCCCCTGAAGGGCAGCGGGTCCACGGACCGGCAGACGAATTTGTAGTTGGTGTGAGGCCCAACGACCACCCTTCTTAGCAGTCCGGGGCGGCGACCGAGCCTACGGGGGCTCAGGCCATGCGATCTTCCCGGACTAAGCCTGGTGCGATTTGGCGATCCGGGTATAGACCCTTCGTGCGGTGAGAAGAAGAAAGAGGGGGAAAGAAAGGAAACAAAACAAACCGTGAAGACGCAAGTGATTTACCCTGATTTGAGCCCCCACTGCCGTAATAGCTCTACTCCAGCCTTGTTGATTATATGGTGAAAAGCAGTACAAAGGTGCCGAGACCGGGCTTGAAGGCACCTATCCCGAGCTTACAAAGGTGGTGACTAAGGACTATGACTACTGCTAAGGAAGCTTCGGATGTGTGTGTTGCTTGGGTGATTGCTCGATGATCGGAGTCGAGGTCCCTTCGAATGTCCAGGAATCCTCCTTTTATAGTCGCGACGGGTCGTCCGGGGCTGATGCGGCGGGCCCCGCGCCTGTCTCTGCTTTAGTGGTAGTGCCCTTGTCTCATTCCAGGGCTCTGTCAGTCTCGAGCTCTCTGGAGAAAACTGGTCGATTAGTCTTGACACGTTGCTCGAAGCGCCGATACGGGGGAGAAACCTTCTTTAGGGAGAAAGCTCTTTCCCTTTATCCCCAATATAGCATTGACTGGACCGAGCCAGCCTCGCGCCACCCATTGGGGCGTCGCGTAGCGTAACAACCGTCGCCGCCTGCCAAAGGGGCAAACGACAAATCGAGCTGCCTACGTGCTTCTACCCAGGCTGCGGGTTCCCGGGGAGACACAGTTCCTCCCGGTCAACGCCGGGGAAAACGCGGTGGGACATGACAGTTGTCGCCACTTGCCCACGGACAGACGGAATACCCGCGGGACCCTCTCCCGGGCTAAGGATAGCCCAGGAGGTGCGCCACGCTCCTGGCTGGGACCTAGGGAGGCGCGGTTGAACTGGGGGGAGACCCTAGCGGGCTAGACGCTCCCTTTAGTACGGCCAGGGGCGGTCTTTTAGACCTTCTGTACGTGCGGTGGGTCGGTACGGAATCGGCCCGAGGCCTGTCTCGGGATGGGCCACTTATCAATCACCAACAAAAGGGTAACGAATAGGCAACAGATTTTCTATTCCAACGCTGTTTAATGAACTATATGGATAGGGAGCAGCTACACGACGAGATCCCGTCGGGAGCCCACCCCGACGGGACCGCTACACGACAAAGGGTGATGCGTCTGGTTCGTTTCGCCCGCGAGCTCCTTTACCCGATTTTACCATCTAACGTGTGCATAGCGTTCCCAACTATCTGTATGCTTAATGCATGTAGTATAGTTTTATTTAGCTACTGAGTTAATTTTGCATGTACATACGTCTGAACTAGTTAGAGTTTTGCATGTACGGTGAATTAGCTAGAGTTTTGCAAAGTAAGCTAGCTAGCTTCATGCATGTACGTACCATGCATATCGTATTTTTTTATTTTTTATAGTAAAAATAAGTTTACAAATACTATTTAATCAAGTTTCAAGTGGTTAGCAATTTGGACACGACTAGATCATGAAACTACGTCACCACATACGGGATTAGGAATGCAACAAAAAAATGTGTGCGCCCTATGTTGCCTAATTTTCATTCAAAAAAGCAAGTATAAGAGCAATCAGTCGTCTAATTTTAGTATCGGTTCTGGGTATCGAGTATCGGTGGTACCAAGTTAATGGTATCAAGTCAGGTGTCATGGAGTTTCCGGGAGTACCAAAAAAGGCTACCAGATATCACAAACAAGCATCAGGTCTGATATCGAGTATCGGGAAAGTATCATAAGGGGGTATCAAGTATCGCAAATAAAGTATTGGGTCTGGCATCGAGTATCGGTGGTATCAGGTTGGTAGTATTTGTCGAGTTTCATGGTATCAATTAGGTATCGAAAAAAGCATTGAGGTATCGAAAAAACTATCATATATCACAAACAAAAAGTATCAGGTCTACATGTCGAGTATTGGTGGTATCAGGTTGGTGATATCATCGAGTTTTATAGTATCATTGATGATATCGGGAAAAGGGTATCAATTATCACAAACAAAGTATCGGGTCTGGGTGTCGAGTATCGGTGGTATCAGGTTGGTGGTGTCGTCAAGTTTCAATATCGAAAATATCCAATAAGGTATCATAAGGGCATCATATATCACAAACAAAAAAATATCGGTATCAGTGGTATCAGGTTGGTGGTATCGTTGAGTTTCGGTATCGAAAAAAGGTATCACAAGGGTATCATATATCACAAACAAAAAAGTATCGGTATCGGTGGTATCAGGTTGATGGTATCGTCGAGTTTCATAGTATCATTGAGGTATCGAAAAAAGGTATCATATATTACAAACAAAGTATTGGGTCTGGGTGTCGAGTATCGGTAATATCAGGTTGTTGGTATTGTCGAGTTTTGGTATAGGAAAAAGGTATCATAAGGGTATCATGTATGACAAACAAAAAAGTATCGGTATTGGTGGTATTTGGTTGGTGGTATCGTCGAGTCTCATGGTAACATTGAGATATTGAAAAAAAAGGTATCATATATCATGAACAAAAAAGTTTCAGGACAGGGGGTGTCGAGTATCGACAGTATAGGGTTGGTGGTATCGTCGTATAATGATAACTCCTAACTAGTAAAAATAAATAAATTCAAAAATAAATAATATGTAAAAATAAATAAATTCAAAAATAAATAATATGAAAGTATTTAAAATGGGTTGATTAGAATTTTAGATGAATTATGAAACTTGTTCTATGCAATTTAGACTCCAAATAAAAAGATACAAAAATAAGAAATTTAAATAGGAATAAATGGACTGCGCATAACATGCTCAGTGCTAACGTATTCCTAGGCGAGAAGAGTAGCGCCCCGCTCTGGCAAGATGGAGATCCGACGGCTGGGAGCTATCCCGTCGCGTGGGCGCATGGACGGGATCCCGTCCGAAAGATTTTCCCCACAAAGAAGTATCAGGTTTGGTATCGAGTATCAAAAAAGTATCATAAGGGTGTATTAGATATCGCAAAAAGTATCGAGTATAGTGTCGAGTACAAGTGGTATCAATTTGGTGGTATCGTCGAGTATCATATGTATCATTCGAGTATCGGGTTAAAAAAATCAAGTATTGGATCAAAAAATATCATCGCATATTGGGTAAAACAAATCAAAATATCGGTGTCAAAAAATCAAAAGTTTCATAAATATGGTATCAAAAATTAATCGGCAGTATTGAGTTGCTTATCGGGTAAATCATTAAGTCTTAACTAGGTATTAGAGCAAAAGTATCATGCAAGCATCATCTAAAAATCCGTTCACAAAAACAGATATCAGAGCAAAAGTATCATTCAAGTATCATCTAAAAATCCGTAAAAAAATAGGTATCATTCAAATATCATTCACGTATCCACGTGGTGCATGCAACTGATAGTACTACGTGTGCGGTTTTGAACCTGGGAACTAACAAAAATGCAGGTTGTCGGCGGAAAAAGCGGAAAGCAAAATCGATCATGTCGCCGCGTGCGCGAGGCAACACAGAAAGCGGTACGATTCAATCGGACGGCTCCCAGCTATCCCGTCCGGTAACGCGCGCGACGGGATCCCATAGAGAATAATTCCTGATATGGATAATTCTGGGTATCGAAAGGGTAATAAATAGCTAACAGATGGAGAAAAAAAAAACTAGCTAGATTGCCCCATTGGGTTGGACGCTGATGGGAAACTAGCATTGGACTTGCCCTAAGAGGTGCGACGGGAAATTGGGCCGCGGTAGAAAATGGTCCAGAGGTTTGGGCGTGGGCTACCTCTAAACTCCTGAGTTGAATAATAATGCTCGGCAAGTTTGGTATTTCAGTTTTGTAGGCTCTGCTGCCAATTTCTCTCAAAATAGATACTGAAACAGAACCGAGATACTAAAAATACAAAAAAAAAAAAAATGTTTTTTCAACTCGGTTTTTCGGTATCGGTATAAATATGCCCACCCCTATCTAGATCCCCTACCGTCTTAGGTCAAAACTAGGTGGCGTTGTAAAACACTTAGCATGGGTCAAATCAATTTAGCACTACTAGCAAAAATATCCGTGCGTTGCAACGGGAGAAATAGAAGTTCACGCATGGCCCATGACATCCTCTATTTAACGACAAATATAAATGGTTTATGGATGAAGGGAAAAAAATATTGTAACAACATAAAATTGCCGGATATTTTTATTAATTAGTTTAGCAAGGGGAACACCAGGAGTGTAGGGAAGGGACTTGATATATCTGCGAGCTTTTGGATTGTCGATGAACTCTAAATTGGACTCGCTCATGGTGCCAAGAACATTGACTATGAGCTTGAGCTGATTTAGGCACTCGGTTCCTCGGAAAATAGGTTTACGGCCAAGTAACAGCAAAGATGCAGCCAACAGACCACACATCGATGCGGCCAAGTAATTGTAACAGCAGAGGAGCAGCTCAGGAGCTCTATACCAGCGGGTGACAACATATTGACAACATATTCAGTCATAAACTGTCCTTTGCTACTGTTTGTACGTGCAAGACCAAAATCACATATCTTCATATCACAGTTTGCATTCACCAATAGGTTCCCACTTCCCAGGTTTTAGGTCTCTGGAGTATTTCTGCTGAATGGAGATATTTGAGTCCTCGAAGCAACTGCAATAAAGAAAACACGTCTTAAATTATATAAAAAAAAGTAGGTAGCATAGACAAGAACTAAATGATGAATTTAAAGGATCTCTAACATGAATAGGAAAGTCATGAACATGTTGTTTACTTCATGTAGAGAAGCAGAATCCCTTTTAAACCAATGTTTTACTATTTATTAACTATAGCAAATAAGCCCGTGCATTGCAACGGGAAAATAAAATCCTCGTTGCACCTTTGTTTCTTTTAAAAAGAATTTCTAGAGCACTCTAGTGCTTTAACACATCACAAACAATTCTGAAAAGTTCAATTACAAATGCAGCTTTTATAGTAACATTCTTATCTCATGTTTTTTGAGCAAAATTCTCTCATACTAAGGCATCATATCAGGTGATTCATTATTACTCATTTTCTCTAGTTTCTTTAAACTATACCAACTGTCAGTAATTGAATATTAATAGCTTTAGACAAGGATTCAGCAGGAAACCTGAACTTTTTGAGAGCATCGGATGCATATATAAGCTGTTCTTTGCCAACATGCATCCAAGATACTTCGGCTACTGAACAATAGTTTCCTATCTCTCTTCGGGCTTCCTTCCCATTGACATTGTATGGATCGAAGTTTCCTACTTCATCGATAATATCACCATTGTGGTTTGAGTCAACTGAAGGGCTTTGCAGCACTGAGGTTACTAAAGATGAATCTGACATAGACGTCAATGAAGAGCCAGATAGATGCTCTGCTGATAAAGATGAATTTTCAGAAGACAACTTTGGTGATATCTTGGACGATTCAGATAAACGAAGAAATATATCTCTCATGCAGTGCACCATCTCTTCAGAGAGCTGATTTGGATTGGTCCACACATTTCCATTCATGCTGCTTTTTTTCATATTAGATCTGTCAAATGATAACGCATCTATCATTTGTATCTTCTTTACCTTCTTTTTCAATAGAGTATGGCTCTTGCATCTGCAGGAACAAATTAAATTTTAGTTAACTGACAACTATAAATATTTCTCAAAGAGCATAAGCTCTAGGACTATTTTTTTTGGTGTAAACGTAGGCCTAAAACTTATACATACATGAAATTGGACCTCTTCATCTTGGTATTTGTCCAATGCTATACTTAAAGGGACATATTGGTGCTCTTCTAGCAGCCCATTTATTGATACCACCTCTCTATCTTCACTCTCTTTTTCAAAATACTGTTGGTCATTAAGATCCGAGAATAAATTTTCTTGCATTGAATCATCTTAGTGTTGATATGTGCTAAGAAAGTTAAACAGAGAAACCATCAGTAACTGCATGCAAAAAGAACTTTAGAATGAGATTAAGTCTATAAAGAAGACTGACTTCTTCCCATGTTCTTCACATATCAATAAAGACCATATGCTGCACCAAATAGCATGCAAAGCAATCATATGTCATAGAAGGTATATCATAGATCATGCTCACTATGCCAAAGTATAGATTCAAAATTCCTAACACATCAGTATCATACATCATGGGTGTTGTACAGCAAAAAAAAAGCTGTAGTCAGAACACACCTGAATGATATTGTCTTTGGAGCTTACATCAGACCCTCCTTTAGATCTGCCATTTGCATTCTCTGTGATCTCCATTGCAACTCTCCTAGGTGAATCAACTTCCATGAAACTGCCCTGTAGAACTACATCAGGATCAGGTACTGCACACCAAAACAGGCGGAATACCAGAATGTAAACAACTCTACAAGAAACAGAGAAAAGGCCTAGTTCAAAAGCATAGATCCATGTGCATGGCTCGTGCTAAGCATACAAAATGTTGAAGGGGAAAAAAAACTCAAAACATATTCAATTAATCACATATGAGTAGTTGTAAACTAAGAGAACAGAATTATTGTGACACTGTAAACCTGAGGTGGAACATACCTTCTCAGAACCAATTCGTAGATTAGAAGTGCTATCCTTTTTACCCCCAACTATATCAAATTCAGAACCAGTGCGTTTAGCTGGAACTGTAGTATTCTTAGCCAATTTCTGCAGAACTAATAAGCTCATTAGTACAGGAAGGAGCAACCTAAAACTACAAAAACTCCTACCAGTCTACCGCCATGTTGTCTTGAAAAGCTATATTTATTTTGGCAGAAAATATTTTTCTATCAGAAATGAGTTTTATAATAAACAAAATAAATTGGCAAAAGATTTTGTTTCTAACACAAAAGTATTTTGTCCAGATACCAGATGAAAATTTTTAAGTAAAGATTGTTCACCTCCATGTGTAATGCTTTTATCTCAGAATACTGCTTCCTCAGCTCTGGATTATTAGGGTCAATACTGATAGAAAATTCAGCATCTGTATGCACATGATTAATGTACACTCCTTGTCACGTTCATGAAGAAAACAGTAGATTCCAAAGAAAATAAATAAAGGCCAAAATGCAGAATACCATCCATTGCTTCCTTAAGCTTCCCAAGTTCTTTTCTTGCAGTAATCCAGCGTGAGTATGCTTTAACATAACGATCATCCAGATTCAGAGCTTCAGTACAATCATTCTCTGCCTTCTCAAATCTATTGAATTAAATATCAAAATTATGAGACAACAACAGAGAGTGATTGTTTGAAGTTCTACCACATCAAAGGTTCCAGCAAATAAAGTTTCAACCATATTACTGGTCAGTGGTCACCAAATCTGGAGTAGTTCAAGTGTGAGGAAAGTTACTTGTAAGCAAAACCAAGTGGTCGGTGATAAAAGCCAACTATTCTAACAAACTACCATGATGTTTTTACCACCGAAATAAACAGAAATCAATTGCTAACTCAATCCTTCCTATTTCATTAACAAGAAACGTTTTGTACTGTCAACTTGGCCTAGCTCGATGCACCAAACATAGTATACCACTAACAGTCACTGATTACGCTTTCACAAAACAGCAAACAACTCGCTCAGGAAGTCCAAGAACCCAGGGTCGTCGACCTTACTGGAGATGGCGTCCAGGAGGCGGCGGATGTGGCGGGGGCCAAATGGCTGCCGTGGGATGGCAATGCGGAAGAACCAGGAAGCGTTGGGTATGGATCGGAGGTAGCGGACGGTGTGGCGGGCGCGGTAGGCGAAGGTGGCGGCGCGAGGGGCGAAGATGGCGTCGAGGGCGGACGACGCGGAGAGCATCGCGAGGCGGAGCGGGAGGTTGGGGAGGGGGAGCGGCTGGCCCTTGAGCCGGGAAGGGAGGAGGAGGTGGATGTGGGAGGAAGGTGAGGGGAGCGCGGCGGCGGTGGGAAGAGGAGGGAGCTAGGTCGTCGGGGAGGGGAGGGAGGGGTGGGAACGGCGGTGGAGTAGGAGAGCGGAGGCAAAGAGGATGGATGCGCGGGGGCAGCGGCAGGGGCGGACGGCTAGGGTTTCGAGGGGCGCGGGCGCGGCGCGGGCCGTTGCGCACGGACGTGAATAGGCGGAGCCGTGCGACCGCGATCGAACGGCTAAGAAGCCCCTGACCGACGGACGAGGATGGAAACGCTATTCTCTTTATTATTATATATATATATAATATATATATAGAGAGAGAGAGAGATGAGAGCATTCTGACTTTTGGGTGTGCAGTGTGCGAGCTCGAATACAATATAGATTATTGAATAATCGTTTTTGATATGTTTTTTTCTAAAATATTAGACAGGGTTGATAAAGCTCGACACGGATAGAGGCAGCATCAGTGGCATTATGGTGACCGCCGACATAGGGTGGTGTCAGGGCTCGCTGATGCTAGCTAGGTGGGGTATGTGTCGACGGCATTAGGGTGGCGCCAGAACACGCCGATGCCAGCCTAGGTGGGGTTTGTGTCGACGGCCCGCCGCCGACACTACCTTAGCCCATGCCAGCAGCCTTTCATTCCCCGACGACTGATATAGGGCCTATGGTGTCTCAAGTTTGCCCTGTGAGGCCCACACAAGAGTCATCTCCGCACCCTGTCGTTAGGGTGTATCGGTGTCGTTGGTTGGCGTGGGCCACGGACATTGACCTTCACCAGGTGGCCGGCCCTTGGATGCGTCGTTGTTGTAGGATTCTTCATTCTGCCGATACAGCCCGTCTGTGTCATCGATGTCGCATCATCGGATCCTATATCGATGGTTTTTGGGTCTGACACAAAGTCCGATTCCTGTAGTTTGGTTGTACACGTTTTGCCGGTGCTACACCAATGACATGGCCGGCATGAAGGAGGCGCGGTGGAGCATGATGAACCTTCTTGCGGAGAGGGCCGGCGACCAGCACCTGCGGGCTGAGTCTGATGCCTGATGAACGGGATCGGAGCCAGCGGTAGACAGACTCGAACGGCAACATGCAGGTGATGTACGGGCTAGCGCAGTACACCAGGGATTTGGCGCCCAGCGAGTGCACCAGGTGTCTTTAAGCAACAGATGATTGGGCTGTCGAGGACTCGAGGCTTGTCCCCAACAGCATCTCTGGTTCCTACAAGGGGTACCAGATGAATGATCCCATCGACATTACTGTCCCGCCGCCGCCAGCGCAGCTATCGTCTCTACAGCCCGCAGGTCAGTCATCATAGCTCACAATGTTACTACTTACCAGTACAACTATAATTAATTACATGTATATGTTCCATGAGCACTAATATTCAATATTCTCCAAGATTCTGGTCAACTTTCACCACCATTCAAACACATTTTGGAATAAGGCCCTTCAAAGTTTTGAAAAAATAAACCAATACAATCCTGCTTCCTCCCAATACAATCCTCCGTCCTCCTTTTTTTACTCCTATCGTAGAGGAGGCAGGCCCACCCTATTCCACTTGACAAACAGCTGGCCAAAACATCCATGGCCCAGAGCAAACTGTGGCACCTCAGCCCATGCGTGGTCCTCTGAATTATAATTTAATCTCAGTGTCGATTTATAGTTCACTGTCTCTCTTTTGTCAAAAAAAAGTTGTTAGTTTACAAAAGCAATAGTTTGTGGTTCAAATATGAGATTAATTTCTTTCTTTTGCATCCTATATGTTTGAGGCCATTCCTACATGTTTGCTACATTATATGATCTAGCTTAATATTTTTTTCTCGTTGCTATATTTTTAGTTCATTATGTACAACCATCTCGGAGTGCACTGATATATATACATGTACACCTGATTTTGGGCCTTTATCTCAATACCTACCTTTGCAGCGATGCTTTCATGTTTTGTTACATCCTCCTGCATACAAGGTTGCCATTTTGTTGTATGGACATACTGGTGAAAGCTGTAACTCTGTCTGAAAATGGTGTGTTTATCAGTCTTCGCTTTTCCATTTATTTCTTAATATGCATGTTGTTCATCCCCGGTGATTGCTGAGGGGGAGATGAATGATTCGAGCTGGGTGCGGCCATGATTTAGGCCCTGTTCTTTTCAAATAGATCGCATCAATTCACGTACATCAGTAGCAATTTTTTTATTTTTATATAGCCTATATGTTGTGATAATTGGTAACGATTTTTTCGTGGCTTTTAGTAGTCCTTCCAAAGATGTTAAAACTATTTTTTAATTATTATTTTTTTATAATCTTTATACCTCTTTTTGTGGGTTTTCAAATTTGCTACAGTAATACGCCAACGCAACGATACGTTGAAAAGAACAAGGGCCTTAATTCACTACCATGCAGGCTTCGACCGCCTTCTTTTTATCATCGTCATCCACGGTAAGCACATCATCGGTGTCTCTCCCCCTTCTGCTAAATCATTAGATCCCTAATTTTATACCAAAACGAGCGAGGTGGCCCGTGAGTTTGTGCGGCTAGATTTGTCTCTAACTCATAATCTATATCTAATATGTTAGATCAGATTTAGAATTTATCTCTAATATATTATATCATCTTTAGTATTTAATCTGAATTTCTAATATTTTCGTTTAATCTAAGCCGCATAGATCTTTTTTTTCTCTTGATTTATGTAAGAATTTCTTTGATTAATCTAGACCGTTATAATTTAGTCCCACCGTTGATTGAACGGCTAAAATAATCATATTATATCATCTTTAGTATTTATTTTGAATTTCTAATATTTTTATTTTAATCTAAGCCGTTATAATATGGCCCCACAAAAATCATCGCCATAGATCTTTTATTTTTTCTTGATTTATGTGAGAATTTTTTTGATTGATCTAGACCGTTATAATTTGGTCCCACCGTTGACGGAACGACTGAAGTAATCTGGGTGATGTGGACTAACGTGGTGGCTACGTTTTCCTCAAGCTGTTAAAATCTAATCCCAGCATTGATCGAACGGTTCAAATAATTTGGAGTATCTCGTAGAATATCCTCAGATTACGATGAATATAGATGGATGTGTAACGGATATATTTTGATTTATCTTCGAGACATAGATGGTGTTGATATCTATGTGTGTAACAGATTGATTTATCTCCGAGACATAGATGGTATTAATATCTATGATTGTAAATTATGAAACGGACGGCATAAGATGCACTATTATATGTAATGATTAGATTGACAGTGTGGATTCCGATTATATTAGCTTTATTCTAAGCTTTTAAAATCTAACCTCACCATTGATCAAACAGTTCAAATAATTTGGATGATGTGGACGAACGTGGTGGCTTCTTTTTCCCCTACTATATATATATATATATAATAGAAATAGATAGAATAGATAGAATAGAAGATTCGAGGCCATTTTGGATGCCTAGTTGTTTTGCCCATCTAAAATGAAATCACACAGATAATAGTACTTTTTTACGGCTGGTGATGATATCATTAGCAGGTACTAGTACGAACTACATATTTAGCATACGTGCTACCTGAGATGTTAAGAATATCGCATCACAGGCCGCATGGCGCTGTATTCAGGATCACCCAAATCATTAATAATCTTATCATAAGAGTCTCTCTCGGGGTCAAAATAAATGAAGTCCGACTCCAGCAAGCCTTCAAAACCATCCTCATGCGCCTCTTGTACAGGACCGTATAAATCATTGGGGGCAACAAAATCTCCGGAATGACCTCCATATGGCGGATGTATAACCTTGCTTCCTTCCTTCTCGCAGATAGAGCAACGACCTGTTCCCAACCAAAACAACAACCCCCACCCCCAACAAAAAGAAAGCAAGCAAAGAAATTGAGGATCAAAAGTCTACTAGTTTGAAAAAAAAATCAGCAACCATAGAATCAATAACTCATTCCCTACAGAATATTTAGGTTATTGTGTCTAAATGCTAGCTAGGGAGCCCTTCAACTTGATTTATGATAAAGATTCCATCATCAACCATGGTTCCTCACTCCGACCAAGACAGAACTTTTACCAAAAGTTCTTTTTGTTCAAATAACAATTAAGGTGAAGCAGGGTCAGGAACAACGAATCTCTTTATCTTTATATGGAAATGAAGGAATCTAGAGTAATTAATGAAAAAAATATTGAGGAATCGAAAGTAGCTCTAGTTTATGGCCAAACGAATGAAAGGCTAATAAACCGAACTTCATCCATGCTAGTGTTACCAAGTGGTTGTTTACCATGACCATGATTCACTTTTCCAGTAAAATTATGGCATATCATGTTAAAAAGAACAATGCTTTTTAGTTGTAGGAAGGAGGGCTCACCAGTACTCGCAGGGTAATCATACAAAGGGCAGCAGATGGATGGCTTTAACTTTGAATGAACATCTTCAGAGAAATACGAGAAAGGTGACACCCAGAATTCAGCGAAGAAGAGTGTTTTGCGCTCATGGGGTGATGAGGCAGTAACAGCTAGCATCATCTCTGCTCGCCAAAAAGTTGACATGATAGACATTTGGGCGAAGTTGGGATCTGGTTAGTGTTGCTCCGCAGATAAGGTCAACCTGATAGCCTGGTTCCTGCAAAATAATTAAGCACAAGGCCGGTTACGTTTGTGAAGCCTTTTGGACTAGTGGCTGGCTCATGGCCCAGCGGGAATGAAACACAGCACTTGTGGCAAGGCAACAGCAAATAAATTAAAGACCAACAGCTACACTACATTGTAAGTAAAAGCATCGAGTAATTAAAGATGAGAATAACATTAGCATGGGCCTACAACTGAACAGATGTGAATAAAATAAAATGAATGGAGGTCCTAGTTGTTTTGTCCATGTGTTGGGAGGAATCTTTACCCAAGGATGCTGGTAGCAGTATTTGCATAGAACTTTATTTAGCTTAGTGCGAATGAAGTTCAACTTGTTATTGAACGCTGAGTTCCTTGCAGAAACCTGCATTGGCAGCATTGAGAAATCGAGGCGGGAAGCGGGCTTCTCCTTTTCTGTTGGCACAGGCTTTACATTGTCTGCTTCCAAGCGGAGTATGCGGATTAGCTCTTCCCATTTAGCACTGTAGATATAGTTGTGAAGCAGCGATATCATGGTCGGGTCCAGGGACATGAGGAATGATCCAAACGCCGCGTGCTGGGGGTGCTTGGCAACCTTGGCCACAGCAGCAAATTGGACATTGCAGCCTTCCTGCATGATGCTAGATCTAAAGAGATGACAACCCTCAGAGTTGAGGTACTCCAAAGCCTCATGCTTCGACTCAAAGGTTGTGCGCTCCAAGATGGCAGCAACAAGGCCATCGAGGGAACGACACTCCAGACGGGCCATGGGAATGGTGTTGAGGATGCCTTGTGGTAAATCTTCTCGAGCAACCTGTGCGAGTGGGAAGAAGGTGTCGAACCAGAAAGTGTTGAGGATGATGTTGGACACAGGGTCCGCCGAGGGGCCGTAGCAATGCCCAGCCACGAGGAGAGCACGAAGGAGATTGGGGCAGCTGGGTAGTCTTGCGAGCGACTCGATGTACCAGGCGTGGATCCTGTCGATCAGGCACAGCCTCAAGGACTCTATGTGCTCGCACTGGGCGGTCGAGTCGTCGTCGTAGCTCGGCGACGCCTTAGAATCGACAAAAGTTGGGAGTGCTGCCTGGATGCAAGCGGATAGCTTAGCCTCCATGCCTTCGCTACAGAAAACTAGGTCGGAGATGTACTGGAGTCGTTGAGGATAAGAGGATGATGCGCTTCCCAAGTGATCCTGGGTTCTCACGATGGTGATTTGGGCGACAAGGCCTTCCCCAAGGCAGGTTGAGACCAGCAGTCTGCCATCTTCGCCTAGACTACAGGGGCG
The DNA here is from genome assembly GCA_036346415.1 of Raddia guianensis. Classification (NCBI taxonomy): domain Eukaryota; kingdom Viridiplantae; phylum Streptophyta; class Magnoliopsida; order Poales; family Poaceae; genus Raddia; species Raddia guianensis. The sequence goes on from CM070534.1 coordinate 38,097,425, forward strand.
GCCAGGGCCATTTGAATTTGGGCGGCACCAGAAGTCAATGTTGGCGGGAGGCGGGTTCGGCGGCCATTGGCAGGCCAGAAGGTCTCGGATCTTGCAGACGTCCTGCGTGGTGAGCAGCTCCCTCCCCCGCAGCATGGCCAAGACAGGAGTTAGCAGGTGTGAGGGGTACTGCGCCGTCATGAGGCCTGCGAGGATGTGGGGCTTAGGGTGCCCTGCCTTGCGCGCGGCCACCATGAGGGCAGCCTTCATCTCGCCACCGTCAGGGAGCAGGCGCTGATTGGGATTGGGGAGATGGTCGTGGTGGACGAGCTTGATGGCGAGGGGGAGGTCGTAGGAGGCCCGGTAGAGGTAGCGCCTGGCCTGGGTGGTGCTGAGGTAGCGGAAGTAGGCGGTCATGAACGCGGCGGCGCCGTCGAAAGAGCTGTAGACGACTTCCCTCAACCCCAACGACCGCGTCCGCGCCGGCCCCCACCGCAACACGAAAGACCGCGCCCACGCGGACTGGGGCTGGGGCAGGGGCTGGGGCTGGGGCTCCTGGTTCTGGTTCTGCTTCAGGTTCAGCAAGCCGATGGTGTTGAGGATGATGTTGGTGACGGGGTCGGCGAGGTCGAAGCAGTGGCCGCCCGCGCCGATGCAGCCGCCGAGCTTCGGCATCTCCTCCATGGGCAGCCGCCTGTTGACACGAAAAGTTAGCTTCTCGCGAACACACGTGCCGAAGCGTCAACTCTGGGGTTGTGTCGCAACAAGGAAAACCAGCGTCTTGAATTGATTTGACCAGAATCAATAAGGTGAAAATTGTCAGTAATATAGGCCCAATCGGCTTTTTAATATAGCCAGATCAGGTTATTTATAATCGGCTCTTAAATAACCCGATTATAAGTTCTATCGGCTTAAAACCCGATAGAGCAAATAGATTTAAATAAGCATTTAAATATAAGTCCTGTTTCTTTTTGGTATTTTTATTAATATCAGTATTGAACCTTTAAATCAAAGTATTAGATCAAATCAGATAAATAGATCGAATAGATTGGTCAGGCCAAGACAGTATTCAAATCCAAGACTAGACATAAACTAATAAATCGGTTTATCAGTTTAAGACTGATTGATAACACAATACTAATCCGCAAACATCTGGACATACCAGACCCTAAACAAGGGGTACGCAAGATCGATTTAACGAGACAGTCGCATACATCAGATTCAGGGAAAAACATGCAAGACATTTGATAATCGGCATTGCAAGGTAAGCGCATATTACAGATCGATTAAACCGAGACAGTGCAATATGCGAGAACATATTAAAGATCGGTAAATCCCGAGACAGTCTAACATGGTTTGCATACATGAGATCAAATTGATACAGCCATGCATACGGGTTACAAGGAGAGAATCGATTATCCCATCGAGATAGCTCTACCTGCGAATTGAAGCCTCTCGACGGCGTCGATCGGGTTCGAGAGAGTTTCTACCTGCGAATTGAAGCCTCTCGACGGCGTCGATCGGGTTCGAGAGAGTTTTTGGTGTATTGAGTCGTAGATTTTTTTCTATGAGACTTAAAGTCCTATTTATACTATTACAATACCGATACCGATACGACCTATTTTTCCGGGCTGCGCTTCTGATCAGGTTGTATCTCTTCCGAATCCTTCCGTCCATCAGTATTTTCAATACGTCTTCCCTTCTTTGCCGATTAGATCCAATTCCGGATTCAACCTGAAATTCCGATTTTACCCTTCGTTATCACATCCGATTTTCCTGCCAAATTTGGGTGTCAACACCGCCGCACCGCCTCCTTGTAGAACTCTTCTTCTATAAATAGCAACATATCCAGGGGTTCTCTGAGAGCGGCTTCCTCCCGGCGCTTCTCCTCCTCCCCATGGAAGCAGGAACAGGAGAAGGTCCCCATCCCAGGATCGGTTCGGGTTCGGGAGGACGACCACATTGACATAGGGACGGGATGGTGGTTGAGGTCGCTGATTTTTCGCCGGTGCTCTGATCTGTCTAGGGCTCTTCCCAATCCCCCCTCCACGCTGATCGCCACCGCCACCGTCGTCGTCGCTGACCGCAGCCGCCGCGCCACTAGGGTTGCCACAGCGCCGCGCCGGGAGCTACGGGGGAGGGGCAAAGGAGGGGACGCCGGGAGGAAGGGGTCGCCGGGGGAGGGAGACCCAGGGGGGAGAATTGCCAATTTGCCCTGAAGTTCACAGGCCTTTGCCAATTTGCCCAAAGTTCACTAGCCTTTGATGATTTGCCCTAAGGGGGTTTAACTCTAAACAAAACTTACAAAACGTCGGCTTCTACGTGCGAGGGCTCCGCCGCCCTTCTCCACGTGCTCCTCCACGATCGCTGGCGCCGCCCCTCTCCACGCGCAGCGCGGCGCCGCCTCGCTTTCTCCAGCGCGTGGCGCCGGCTCTTCTCCGTGCACGAAGCGCGACGCCGTCGTTGCCATCGAATAATGTCTCAGAGACATATGTATATGCTCGCTTGATTGCACAAGAACAACGGGTGCAGTGCGAGGTGCGAACTTGGTGTTCTTGCAATAGTATCGTCCAGGGCACGTCGGGTTCATGTACATGGCGCCGATGGTGGAGGACAGACCACGCGCGGACACCAGCGTCGGCGACGACCTCGACGACGTTGCGTGTCCCGCCGATCACCAGCTCGATGATCTCCTCCTGCAGCAGTATTACTAAGTGGCTGAATAATGTCTCGTGGACGAGTGCGAGGATCGATGGAGCTCGGCGCTCAACGCTCAATGACCAGCTTAGTTATCGTGGTCTTATTTGTAAGTCTTGTCATGAGTTTTGTAAGTTTTATTTAGAGTTAAACCCCCTTAGGGCAAATTATCAAAGGCCAGTGAACTTTGGGCAAATTGGCAAAGGCCTGTGAACTTTAGGGCAAATTGGCAATTCTCCGAGCCGGGAGGACGCTTGCCGGGGAGGGCGCGGGGAGTGGGCGCCGGGAGGACGCCGCCGGGAGGGGCGCGGGAGGAGGCGCGGGAGGCGCTGGTCTGGGGAGGGGGCAGCGGTGGCGGCGGCCGCCGAACTGTTCGGAGGGCGGGGTAGGGGCGCCCGCCGATCTGGCCTGGCCTCGGGGGGCAACAGAGAAAAGATGGGGAAGAAGGAGCACAACAAGAATCGGGCGCGCAAGTCTGGGAAAGATAAAAGGATGATGGAAACGGATTGGACAATACCTTTATCGTATTCGTATCCATATTTTCTAAACGAATACAAATACATATTTAGATAATCTCATGTTCGAATATAGATATATCCAAATACAAATTCGGATATTCTCAGATAATCCGTTTTAGAAACACTGTTACAAATTATACAACTACTTTATACTAGTTCTCTTCTAAAGCAGCAATATTCCCTACTTCCCTATCTACCCTTTTAAAATTTTTCGCCGCGAGCTCTGTCCGTGCCCCCAACGTGCCAAACTTCATCCGCGCCACTGTCGTGAGCTTCTCCTCCACCATGGGCCAGCCCCATCTCTCTTTTGTCATATTTTGTTTTTAGTTATATCCGTTATAATTTGGCCCCACTATAATATATGGTGTAGATCTTTTATTTTTTTGAATCATGTGAAGTTTTTTATTAACATGATAGTTCCATTAGCTTATGCTTTCATTACAAAATAGGTAAGATTTTTTTGTACTGGCTTTACAGCAAGCAAGTAAGCGATTGCGATTTTGGTTAAGTAGGCCATGTGCACAATGCGCAAACGATTAATTCGAGTGGTCATAGAACATCTCCAATGCTAGAAACAGTTGTTGTCTTTAAAACATTACCATGTCACCTAGACACACCTTATAGACAATGCATGCAATGGGTTCTCTTTAAAGCTGTCTACACAATCATTTAATAGTTGCATGACGTTTAAAAACTGTTGTGATCAAGTGTGCATGTCATATTTGTGGCGTAAATGTTTCCACCTCATTGTTAAATATTTTGTGGCCTAAATTGTTTCCACTTTATTTTTTAAAACTTGATTTTGATACATGGTATATACTGTCCCTGCTGTTTTGGCTCCGCCGGACAGTGTCCGCTAAGCCTTCGAACTGTGTTTGCTGGAGTCTTTGTGAGTGGGTCTTTGGGATTTGGACAGTCCTCCGGAGAGGTTGGCCCTGTGTTCTCTGCATGCAGGCTTGTCTCACCGCACCGTGTTCGGTGACCATCGGACCGTGTCTGATTAAGTTCTTGTTTTGAATCGTGTGTTGCGCGCGCTCGGCCTAGACGTTGTCCGATGGGAACCAGACCGTGTACGGTGGAGTTTGCTTTTTGGATTTGGTCCTCTAGTCGTTGTCCGAAGGCACCGGACAAGCGTTTTGTTGCCTCACTAGATTGTGTCTAGTGGTCGCCGGATATTGTCAAATGGAGTCCTAATGACAGAGGTACCATAAGCTAACAAGTGAATTGCTACACTAATCGGTGTTCAATTTTTATTGTAGGTACCATAAGTTTGTAGTTTGATCAAATATTATCTATTAAATATTTATTACAATTAAGAAAAATATGTTTAAGATCAACAATGTTAGATTTTGATATAAGAGAAGGATAAAACTACTCACTGCATATGTTCGGTATGGATTCTCCCGAGTTAAAGCTTTTGTGCTCCTAAACCGATTAGTTACTTGGACTTTCATCCTAATGCAACTACATTAACACGATGTGGCTGAGAACTTCAAATGATTGTATGCCCTCCTCCTAGGGATGAGGATGCCCCATATTTCTCTTGCTTAGTTAGGACTTAGGAGTACTTTGGACTGTTTTGTTTGGTTATGGCATTTGGGTGCGATCTTGGAATATGATTGTGATGTTATAAAATTGCAAAGAGTTGTGAGAGTGTTGAGTAAATGTGTCATGTGTACCTCTCTCTTGCTAACTGCTGATGTGTGTATCTATGTGGTGTGCACTTTGCCTCCTTCTTTGGCTATCAGAACTCTCTTTGATTCCTTCATCTAATGTTTGCAAATGCAATACTTGCCTTTATTTATTGGTTGCTCATGATTTTGATCTTGCCTTTCAAAGTCCAACGTGGTTTCTCCTCCATATTACATATGTACGGTGCTTGTATATATCCATCCATGTACTCCTAGTTTTGTGTGTACCTAAAATAAATATATATTTAACATCTATAGTTATAATAATATAGATCCATTATTATAAGGGTAAAAAGCATACATGCCAGTGTAGAGTCCGCTTTGGACAGAAATGCCATCGTAGAGATCGAAATAGCTGAGACGTCATTATAAAGTTCAAAAATGTGCACAGATGCCATTATGCAAAGTATTGGGAATATATGAGCTGAAAATACATTCCAAAATACATCTGACGAGCGGGGCCCACATGTCATCCCCTCTAGCCTTCTTCTTCCACCTCTAGCCATTCCCCTCTTCTCTCTCTCTCTCTCTCTCTCTCTCTCTCTCCTTGCTCTGTCTCCTCGCTTGCTCCGTCCTCCTCACTCAGCTTGTGCCACCTCCCGCTCAGCTCGGCGTTCTGCCGCTGCCTGCCTCCGCCATGCCATTGCCTCCTCCAGCCGGCCGGCACACCGCAATGCCAATGAAGATCGCCGGCGCCATCGATCCCGGAGATGAGCCTCGGCCTCACCGCTCGACTCGCCCGGCGACACGGACCATAGTCGGCGCCGCCGGCCTCCTCTGCGCCAGCGTCTTGCCTTGTGCCCCCTCTCTCGCCGACCGCCGCCTCGCTCGTCTCCTCGCCGCCGCCGCCCGCCGCCCATTGTCGCCGTGCCGTGCCGCTGCTGCCCCACTGCCATGCCCACCGCAGCCGCCCTCGCCGTCAGAGGGCCACGCCAGCCGCCCGCTGCCATGGGAAGCTCGGGGAGAGAGACGGGGGAAGAGGAGAGGGACGGGGGCAGAGAGGAGAGAGAGAGAGTGAGAGAGCTGGGAGGAGGAAGGAGTGAAGTGGCTGACATGTGGGCCCCACACGTCAGTACGTATTTTGCCTCGTATTTGTTTCAGTATTTCTCTAGAAATTCCCGTAAATCGTCCAAAATGGCATCTGTGCACATTTTTGAACTTTATAATGGCGTCTCAGCTATTTCGATCTCTACGATGGCATTTCTGTCCAAAGCGGACTCTACAATGGCATGTATGCTTTTTACCCTTATTATAATGGTGCATATATTTTTTTTCTTTGGTTAATGTGTGAATTTCTACCATTTTGAAGTGAAACATGATGGCTCTATTTACCTCCCAGCCATGACCACGCCTAGGAAGAACCCACCAGAGCCAGAGGATATGTTGGTTGTGTCATATTGCACATACTCCCTCCGTTCTTTTTTTATTGACGCTTTTCACTTTGAACACGTCCTTTACCATCATCTTATTAAAAGAATTATGTAAATATTATTTATTTTGTTATGGATTGTTTTATCATTAAAGCTACTTTAAGTATTACTTATATTTTTACATGTTTGCACTAAATTTTTGAATAAGATGAATGATCAAAGATGCCCAAAAATCAAAGACGTTAAATAAAAAAATGGAGGGAGTATACAGTAAGCTCTACTGCAGTCCAACTTTAAACTTTTTCGGTCTACACCGTTACAATACATACGAATCCCGTAAACTTTATACTACCACAACTCTATCACTGTGAATCTTTCTATGTCATAGGTACGTAGCCCCTTGGAGAAGCAAAACAACATTGGCGGGGTGGATCATGACTGCAACCCCAATCTTTTTGGGCATGTTACCATGGGCGTGTCCACCGTTTTTGAATGGACGGTGATTAGCTGAAACATGGGCAATTTAATGACAAGACAAGGATGGAATTAATAAGATTAGTCTGCACCCTGATATTATGTTGGTATTTCCCAGAGATGCAAGCTTAAGAACGGAGCTCTATATATATATATATATATATATATATATATATATATATATATACACACACACACACTACGCCTGTTCTGTGCACATGTTGTATCATCAAGAACAAAAAGGAGGAGCAGCATTTGTTCAAGTCGCCAAAAGCTACTGCCCGTATCTTCAATCTGTATGCTGTATACATCCTCAATATTTGTATGCAGCAAAGACACGAAATGAGCACAAAAAAACAAGTGCAAGTTCGTCGAACCATACCTGGTTGCACGGCATGCCACAGCAGGCGGTGAAGGGAAGTTGTTAAGCTGCCTACCAAAGGAGCAAGAAAGAACAACGAAGCACGAATCTACGAGTTCACGTATGATCTATGAACGGGGACTTACAACACCCTGCAGGCATCGATGAGCAGAGCGAATTCAGCGATTCAGAACCATCCAGGCGTCGAAGAACTCGAGGACGACGGCGTCGCGCATGCGGCGCACCTCGTCCAGCGCCAGGGCGGCCTCGTCGCGGGCGCGGCGCGCGATCTTCTCCTCCGCCGGCGCGTAGGCTGGCCAGCGCGGGGACATGCGGGGGAATCGCCCCGTGCTGACGATGCGGATGGTGTCTTCGCCCACCATGACATGCGACGCCGCGGAGAGCAGCCTCCGCGTCGCCGCGTCGAAGCGGCGCGCGGCCTCGACGGAGCGCTCCTCCCAGCGCCGCCACCGACGGTCGCGCAGGAGGCCGAGCCGCGCGCCGTACAGGGCGAAGAGGCGCCCGGCCGCGCGGTGCGTCGCGCCGAGGCGGGCGATCTCGCGGCGCGCGCTCTCGAGGTCGGCGGTGGGGCAGACTCCGTCGGGCGACTCGGTGGGGGTGCCGAAGGCGCTCACCGGCGTGGCGCCCAAGAGGAAGAGGAGGGCCTTGTCGGCGCGCGCGGCGAGCTTCCTGCGGGCGGCGTCGGCCAGCGCGAGGGACTCCCTGGTGGTGCCGACAAGGAAGAGTCGCTTCGTCACCTCCAGGCCCAGATCCCTCCACTCCTCCTCCTCCGTTGCCGTCGAGCGCCCCCTCCTTCTCTTCGCCGGGCTCTGCGCGTTCGCCATGAGCGCGCGCCTTTGTTGCCGCCGAGCTCTTGCTCGCTCTCGTCGTTGCGAGGAGCCGTGGACGATCGAGCGAGATGCCAACGGAAGATGGAGGCCACGAGATACGGTGGCCCGAGGTGAATAAGCAGTGGGGCATAGGGCCCACAGATCTGTACTCTGCAGTCTGCACCCACTGCCAGGTGGGTTCACGTGTAAACGGGCCCACTTCCAAACCAGAATGGCGATTACAATTTACGAACGGTGCAGGCAAAAAAATTGCAGCTCTGGATGAGACTTAGCGCGTCAGGAATTTTGTGCCATTTTCTCCATGAAATAACGTCCAACTATGCATGACGCTGTTCTTAAAAAAAATTATGCATGGTACAAATAATTACAACTTGCTCGATATCAGTTGTTTAAAAAGTTTTTAACCATTAGTTGAAATAACGTCCAACTATGCACCGCCATCTTCTTCCTCATCTCCAACCAGGTTAGGGTTCAGATTGGGGTTGCGGTTAGCGGTGCCCCAGGACTTAGAGGGAATTCAAGAGAGGCGGCGGCAACCGCGGCATGGCAATGGGATGGGCATTGTGGCGGGGCGACGAGGTGCCAGAACCGCAAGCTCGGATGAAGGCAGTCAGGCGGTGGATGACTGGAAGAGGGTGCATTGACACTGATCGTTCGAGTTAGGTTGGACGGGGTAGCACTGGCGGTGGGGGCAAGGGACGGAGCTGCGAGGGGTGGAGCGGCGAGGCATCGGCATAGGCACTAGCCGCAAGCGATGGAGGCAGAGACTAGGGAGGAGGAGGAGGCATCGTTGCAGCCATGTGGAATGCATCAAGAGGCGGGGGAGAGGGAGAAGAGGGAAAAGAGAGGAGGGGGAGAGGACTAGACTGATGGATCTCAATCCAAAGGTTTAGAAAATTGACGAAGAATTTAAGGCCCTCTTTGATTCGCGGTTGGGTATGGTTTTGTTCGGTTGGACTAAAATTTGTTATTTTTGTATATGCTATTCGGTGTAACATTTTGCAACATTTTTTAGACTTTGTAGGAGGATTTTACTCAAAGCCTTTCCATATCCCTTTTAAAAGCTTTTAATTTTTAACTCAACCAAACCCAACCGTGAAGCAAATAGGCCCTAACTCTCATTTGACTAACAGCTGGTCGAGTCCCAAATAATTATGCATGACACTGTTCTAAAAACATTATGCATGCATGACAATGACATTGCGTGACTAGCATTTATTTGGTGGTATAGCTTAGGCGCTTAACAGCGCATTTGCATGAAATCGTAAATCACTGGCAGTATACTAATTATGCTGAAACTTGAAACCTGAAGCAACAATTCAATTAGTACAAGCTAGTCAGAATTGGCGTGTGTACTTACTGTCTTATTCGGGTAGTCAGAGCAAAGGCGTATGAAACATATCTGCAGCAAAATGCCAGAAAGCACCCAAAATTTTTGGAAAATGCACCACTGATCGATGGCATCATGTACAGTGGCAATCCTGCGACATGCTCTCAGGTGACATCAATTTAATTATGAAACAGAGTTAACGAAGCATCATCGCACATACCCGCGAAGCATTTGCAGAAGAAAGAAATTAAACCATAAGGCATAGTCAGAAAAATCCAGGAACAAACAGAGATCGACATGAGTGTGATCGATCGGTCTATCGATCAAGATTTATCAGCGGGTCGTGCACTGAGAGATCAAGGGAGATCAAGGGACCGCATGTGTGGTGTGCACGACTCGTCTATCTAAAAATAGAGAAAATCTTGAGACGTGAGAGGGAATGAGGGATGAACAGATAGGTGCTGGCTTCCTGTGGGTCACTAGGTCGGCGAGTTCGTTGCTTGCCGGCGCGCATGGATAGACGCCGCGCCGCCGCCCTCAGCGACTCATGACCGCCCAGGCGTCGAAGAACTCCAGGACGACGGCGTCGCGCATCCGTCGCACCTGGGCCAGCGCGTTGGCGGCCTCGTCGCGGGCGCGGCGTGCGATCTGCCCCACCGCCTGCGCGTAGGGCTCGAAGGGCGGGGTCAGGACGGGGAACGGCGCCGCCACGAGGACTTCCCTGCTGGCGTCGAGATGTGACATGGCGGAGGTCACCCTCGCGACCGCCTCGCCGAAGCAGACGACGGCGTCGGCGCGGTGGCGCTCCCAGCTCTGCCACCGCGGGTCGCCCTGGACCTGGAGGCCTCGGTGCGCGCCGTAGAGGGCGAAGAGGCGCCCGGCCACCCGGTGCATCGCGCCGGCGCGGGTGATCTCGCGGCAGGCGAGCATGAGGGCGACGTTGAGGGTGATCCCAGCCACGGGGTCGTCGTCGGGGACGGCGGGGAGGTCTGCGGCGGCGGCTCCGGGCGAGGGGTTGAGGAGCAGCCACCGCATCGTGTCGGCGCGCGCGACGAGCCTCCCGTGGGCTTCGTCGGCCAGCGCGAGGGTTTCCCTGGTGGTGCCGACCAGCAAGAGTAGTTTCGTCACCTCCAGCCCCAGATCCCTCCACTCCTCGTCCGGCTCCGTCGAGCTCCCCCTCTTTCTCTTCGCCGTGCTCTGCGCGTCCGCCATGAGAGCTCGCCTTTGAGTCCGCCGAGCTCTCCTTCGCTCCCTTGATTTGTATGATGCTGGTGGACGATCGAGCGGGATGCAGATGACTAAATGAGGGGTCCATGAGGCTGATTCTTATATAGGATGCGGGATGCGTGTATGCGAAATGCGACGACGCGACGGGTTTCTTGCGTGAGTTTGTAAAACCACAATAGCTCGCCGCTAATATCCTTTTTTTTTAAAAAAAAAAAGCTGGTATTTTGGTTGGTCATATATATGTTCGGTGGTTGTAAATTTCTTTTTGAGTTACTTGAATGAGAGTTGAGTACATGCAACAAAAAATGAGATAGCTAGGTAGGTATAAGAGCTTGGGCAAGCTAGGCACGTGGCAATGGAAAATTTAGATTTTTTAGATTTATTTATTTATTCTTTTACGCAAAAAATATGTCTCTGTTCTGCGTATAGGCAAAATTAGACCCCTATCGCCATTTGAAAGGGTGATCGCTCCCTGATGTGGCAATCGGATAGTTTGCGTTAGCTGTCGTCGGTTCAAAAGACGACGGGTTCCTGTTGACCCCTATCGCCCTTTCAAAAGATGACAGGTTTCTGCTGACCCCCTGTCATCTTTTCAAAAAGCGATAGGTAACTAGGCATTGGTGGTAGCTAACGGATACCGTCCGATCGCTCCTTTAGGAGACGATCGTCCTTTCAAAATGGCGACATGAGTCAAATTTTGCCTAAATGCTTAATAGAGATTTATTTTTGTGTAAAAATATAAAAATAAATATAAGAATCCTAAATTTTCGGTGGCCATGGGTGCAGCCAAAATTCATGTTTCTACTAAGCCATGATTAGTGTGCATGATATATCCCATGAATTAGGTTTATACATAATAGATACATTCAACTAAACACTAGCGATACCACTACGTTTCACCGAGTCACAGGTCTAGCCGTGTTATGTGGGTGCAACTAAATGCGTTTCTGTACGCAAAGTCATCGATCCAATTAAATGATACATGCGGTGAGAATTGATAGTTGATGAGAGTGACTTTGTGATCCATTAATATCACTTTTTGGGGCTTGCATTTTTTTTTGAGAGTAGACCTGCCTATAAACTTTGTCGCATACTCTTATACGACGTTAGGGAGGATCTTAGATGTTTTTTTTTGTCCAACAGGATCACAAACAAATTTATCCAATGGTTCAAAAGTGTTGTTGCAACGGAGGTGTTGTTTAATTGTCGTTAGAAAAAAGGCGTAAGAGATTAGTGAGGATTTAGATATGGTTCATTACATGTATAACAGATGGATGGATGGAATTAAGGCAAAGGTTGATATAGGTAGAGGGTCTCGATCACAGTCCAGGTCTCCTCTCTCTTCTAACATAAAGGCATGCCAATTAATTTAAACATTAGTGATCCTCCTGTGGGATGTAGCCACTGCATGTGCACCTTCTTTTTGTGCACGGACGCTATTGGCTACACCCCATTGTCAGTGATCCACACAATTGCATCATACTTGGACAGTACTGTCCAAGTATGGTTTTACGTGGTATCATAAATGTAGTTTGATCACTCATCAAAGTATGGTGTCATATGGTTTAATGAGATGGGCCATATGATTTCATGTATTATCATAAGTTTCATCGTGTGTGCCCACTGTCGAAGTATGGTTCCGCATGTGGGTTTGCTGGTTAAATATAGTTTCATGTGATATCATATGATTTCATTCTGTGGGTTTATTGTTGGTATATGGTTCTATGTGTTTGATGAATTTTATTAGGTTTGCGGTATGCCCCATCGTCCAAAACAAAATATGTTTTCATGCGGTATCATGTACGTAGTTTCATCAACCCGTTAAAGTAATTGTTTCGTCATGTACGTAGTTTCATCAACCCGTTAAAGTAATTGTTTCGTCCGGTACTACGTGGTTTAATGAGGTGGGCCCCACCATCGTAAGCATTTTTTTTGTGGTTTCATATAGTTTCATCGCATGGGCCCTGCTGTTGAATTATGATTCCATCTAATTACATGAAGTATCACGTATTCACGTGGTTTTATCAGGTGCCTCCCATTAAAATATAGTTTCATATGATTTCATCGTGTGAGCCTACCACCAATATTTGGTTTCATGTGTTCTTATGTACTTTCATTAGGTCGGACACGCCATCACAGTATGGTCAGGTATCACGTAGGTATTATCAAGTATCACATATGTATCATTGAGCATATGGTGTCATTAACGTATCATCAAGAATCATGTAGGTAACATTGAGTGTCGGGTAGTCATCATCAAATATAAAATGTTGTTGATATCGTACCAGATATCGTCAAGTATCATGTCAATATCATTGAGTATCATGAAATATTAGAAATGCATCGTAGAGCATCAATCGGGTCGATACACAGAGTCAAAAAACAACTATATAGAAAGAAATAAAAAGAACATAATAAAACTACAAAAAAAAATAGTAGAAAACTAAATCTTGTTTTTGAATGAATTGAGAATTTTGTTTTGTATTAAATGGAGCTTGCGCGTATAGTTATGAAATTGTAAAAAGTGTTAAAAAAAAAATGGCCACCTAAGTAGTTCCTAACTTCCTGTGATCTGTGATGAGTGACACCGGGCCATGTTGCTCGTGTGGTGGTGAATGTGTGGAGAGCACCAACTAGGAGCACGTCACGCATCCCGGAGAAGCGAAGCTTCCACAAAAAAACAGAAGTGCAGCACCTTCAAAACCATACTAAAGAACATGTGCTCCTAGTTCATGAGGACCAATGGGCAGGTTAAATTGTGGTGGTCGCCGAAGCTTCGACCGTTGTGGATTTATACAATTATCTTGACAAAATAGCAAATCACATAAAGTTGAGTCGGTGACTTCCATTGATAAAAATTTCAGTGGAGGCGTCGCCGAGATCAGCAAGGGCTAGAACGAATCACGTAATCCTCGGCGATCGAATTTACCAAACAACAATCCGAACAATGTTATCTACAGGAAAGGAGATCGAGTTGAGCAGTTTAACCAAGCATCAGCGCATATACCCCGCAAATCATTAGCGTTGGAAGCAAACACCAAGCAGGAGTGTTCAGGAACAAGAAGAGATCGAAATGTGTGTGACGGTGTGCGCGATCAAAAGTATCATGTGACCGTGCCTGAGAGATCAACGGACTGCATGCGTGCGATTCGTTTTGTGTACGGGCAGAGATTCTCTCGAGACGTACTGCAGGTGCAGGGATGAACAGCGGTTGGCGAGTTCGTTGCTCGCCGCCGTTGCTCGCCGCCGCGCGCCCAAGCGCTCAGCGTCGAAGAAGCGCCCAGGCGTCGAAGAACTCCAGGAGGACGGCGCGGCGCATCTCGCGCACCTCGTGCAGCGCCAGGGCTGCCTCGTCATGGGCGCGGTGCGCGATCTGCCGCACCGCCGGCGCCATGGCGTAGGCAAGGTGCTGGAACGGCGCCTCCATGGTCATGTCGAGGATATCCCTGCCGGCGTGGACCTGCGACAGCGCGGAGAGCACCCTCTTCGCCGCCGCGTCGGCGCGGCGTTCGGCCTCGGCGCGGTGGCCCTCCCAGCTCCGCCACCGCGGGTCGTCGCCGCCCATGAGGCCGAGATGCGCGGCGTATAGGGCGGAGAGGCGGCCGGCCATGCGGTGCATCGCGCCGGCGCGCGCGATCTCGCGGAGGGCGTCTTCGAGGGCCTCGACGGAGAACTTTCCTTTCTCGAGCGCGGGGTCGGAGACGGCGATGCTGTCAGCATCAAGTTCTCCGGCCGACAAGGCGCCCAGACCCACGAGAGCCAGCACCAACCTATCGGCGCGCAAGGCGAGCTTCGCATGGGCGATCTCGGTCAGCGTGAGGGTTACCTTAGTGGTGCCGATCTGCAAGAGTTGTTTCGGCACCTCCAGCCCCAGATCCCTCCACTCCTCCTCCTCTTCCATTGCTGCCCGGCTCTTCCTCCGCGCGCCCGTGTCGAAAAAGCGTGAGCGCGATGGAGACGACGAAGGGAGACGCCGCTATCACCTATTCATCAAGGATTAATTAGAGGATGCGATGGTTTCCTTGTGTGAGAAGCCGCGGGAAATTACCGTCTTAATAAAATTCTAATCGCTGTAATTCTGTAATTAACAGAATCCCTCTTCTTTACTAGAGCAGACGACGCCATTATTTTACACCGGCGAGTAGTTTGCCGCAGACGGAGGGGTTAAGTAAACCGTGCCAGATATACCTTCTTGGAGTTTTCATAAGCGGGGAATCTATACGTTAAATCAGGTTACCATGTGGGTCGAATTACGCAATCAGAAGCAAGCACCAAAAGAGATCAGAGGGGTCAGTCTTCACTCACAAATTATCATAAAGCTTGGAAGGATACGTGGAAACTGAAGAATGAAGATACCTAACAGGCTGAAGCACTTTATATGGAGGGTCTGTATGGACAATTTGCCATCGGGGAGGAACCTTATTTTCAGGAAAACTTCACTTAGACCTCGTTGTTTTACTTGTTGTCTAGATGAAATTTTTGAGCATGTGGGTTTTGTTGGGAAACCACCTATGGGGGAAAAGCCCGGCCGGCTAGGCCAGCAGCTTCCTCTGGTGGGTCCCACATATGGACCTGGCCTAAACCCTAAGCACTACTATATAAGAAGAGGTGGAGCACCCATTTTATAACAGATCTGAGAAATAATAAAGAGAAGCTCCACCCATACATCTCTGTGTCCCCTGTGTATTGACCTTTCTCTGTGATTGATTGTCCACGTTTATACCTCGGACTACACCCGGTAGCGAGGTTTCTCAACACGTTATCAGCACGCTCGCTCCATCGACGTACCGATCAATCCACGAGGAAGACAGATCTGCATCCACTACGACCACGAAGGTATTTTTGGACGCTGATTACCCCGTAGTTCGTGATCTATGCGTGAATTTGTGTGCAGATCGAGAAGAATTGTGGTATTTTCCCTAGTAGATCGGAAACTCCGCATGAATTTTAGTAGATTCGTTTTTGGGGAATTTGAAAAACCAATCTTGAAGATTGATCTACGTCGACGCCTCGTTCAGACGCCGCTGCTTGCGCCGGCCGCTGAGCCTACCGCCCTTGACCCATGCTCGCGCGCGCTATTTGGCGCCGCCGCCACCAGACGCTGCCGCTGCCACGCGCCAAGCAGCGCCACGCCGCGCTTTTGCGCGCCCTCGCAGCCGCCATTACCGCCAAGCGCGC
Organism: Raddia guianensis; assembly: GCA_036346415.1. Classification (NCBI taxonomy): domain Eukaryota; kingdom Viridiplantae; phylum Streptophyta; class Magnoliopsida; order Poales; family Poaceae; genus Raddia; species Raddia guianensis. The sequence continues at coordinate 38,113,101 of CM070534.1, forward strand.
AGCCGCTGCCGCACTGACGCGCTTCGCCGACGCCGCCGCTTCAAGACGCCATGCCGGCAGCGCCAGCGCCGTCTGCGCATGCGCGCATCGCCGCCACGCCAGCGCCCATACCGCTGCTAGTTTAGTGGCGGCTAGGGAAACCCTAGCCGCCCTACCTTGAGCCCCTGGCCGCCCCGATGGGCCGCCTCGTACCGCCTTCACGCAAGCCGCCTCCAGACTGGACCACCGCCAAGAAGACACCGCCCGCCACGGGCACCCTCTGCCGGTTGGCAGACCAGCCAGCCATTGCCATTGCCACAGACGGCCACAGGCAGCGCCTCTCCACTGGGCAGCTCACAAGCGCCAGCCGCCTCGCCGAACTAGGGCAAGACTGCTTGCCAGTTCCCATTGCATTCTTCACAGGTCTTGCCTCGGGCCGCCATATCTTCAGCCCACCATGTGAGCTAAATCGGGGGAAAAGAAAAGAAAAGAAAAAAAAGACCTTTTTGGCCGGGAAAAATTCTGAAAATTCCGAAAATTACATAAAATCCGTCTGATTCTTGCAAAATCACCCGTTAGGTTTTGAAAATTATTTATTTTTTCAACCACTATAAGATTTCGTGCAGCCTTGCTAGCAGCAGGTCGTACGCTGGACCGAGAGGCCCGGATTAAGCGGAATTTTCAAAGAAATTTGAAAAACCCCCGATTCTTGCAGAATTAAGTGAATTACTTTTGAATTCTTGCATATCTTGCAACTCGGGAATCGAATTTTGAACCAATAACAGACTACGTGCAGCCTTACTAGCAGCAGGCCGTGCGCTGGACCGAAAGGTCCAGATTAAGCCGAATTTTTCAAAACAATTCGCAAAAGGCCATGGGATTTGTGAAATTGCAGAAAACCCCTTTTGATTCTTGCGTAATCACCGAGATTTGAATTTTGGCATGTTTTGCGACTCGGGATTTAAATTTGGCACCCTGCTTCCTAAGAAAGAAAATTGCATTAAAATCCCTTAGAAGCTTGGAAATTACTAAAAGTTTTTCCGTTGTCTTTCGAGTTTTTCAAAGGTATGGAAAACTTAATCTTTGGCCCTTTAGCATCTTGGGAACTTGAAGTTTGCACCGCCTTTGAATTTGAAGCATTATTTAGTTACGTAATTATTTATGTGCAATCCTTGTGTGCATTTGCCATTATAATTATCAGTAATTATTTATGCCTATGAATTGGTAATGGCATGCTAGAATATATATATATTACTGGAATACATGAGAATTAATTATGTCACGCACCACATTTAATTAGATTACATGAAGTAATCTTATGAATTAATCCTGAAGTATACATGTCGAGTATAATAAAATATGAATTTGAGGTATTGGCATTGCATAGCCAGAGCAACCTCACTTGGGCATTGGACTATAGAATTGTACTCAGTAGCATGAAGCTCTGGGCCGCCATCGGGCTAGAACCCCGAAAGGATTAGAAACCGATGTGCGGAACAACCCTGCATTGCACTTTCTTATGCACCCCTCTATGAACATATAGTATTGATGTATGCATGAGCAACATACCGCACTTAAAAAACGGTTTTGAACGCTCTAGTATACTATCCTTTCTATTATATAAGAATGGGGCATGCATGAGACTGCAAATTATGAATAAATTGATCAAATCCTCTTTTGTGACAATGAAGATCACATTCGAGGGTAATCCCCACTCTCACCTAAGTATAACTCCAAGTGCTTACAACTTTTGTTGTTTAGTCACGGAGAAACTACTAGGGAGAGAAAGCCCCAAATTTTAAAGAAGGGCATGAATGGGAGAATATGAATATTTGGCCTATAAAGAGAAAGTCCATTGTTTATGAAAGATAACACAAGGAGAAGTCGCATTTTATTTCCACCATTAAAAGGGCAGAACCCTCTAGGCATAATGTCGGAAATTATGTGGCATTTGGAAGATTGGTCTATGATTTGCCATGATTATGCATTCAATTATGGCTTATCGATCAAAGAAGAAGAAAAAGCAATGGCAGAGGCTTGACTTGCCATTGTTGATGGGAACTCTTGCAGAGACCTCCCAAATCTTTCCCTTGTTCTAATTGCAATCGCATATGAAGTGTATGGAGAAAACGAAGATCTCGACAGATATCATTGAAACTCGAATAATCGTCTCGGCCCTGTCGCGCCGCTACTCGGTTACATCTGTGTGGTTGACTATGGAGCCTGCCCTTTAGCGATAGAAGCATCTGGGCGTAGCCCCTATTATCAACTATGCTCCTGTACCATTGCATCGCTCATGGCCCGAGTCAATCATTGCCATGTAGGCGGCCCTAGCACGGCCTATGCCGCACACTAATTAGGTCATTCTGACCTCGGTCTGCTGCTGGCGCATTGGTGCAGACTTGACAGGCCATATGTTGTGCCGGTCGTAGACTCGCCATGCCATCTTGGCCTGCAGGTTTCGGGAGCACACCCACACGTAGTGGGTGCACATTTTGAATCGTATTTTATGAATTGCACTCTAAATTGTGGTTGCTAGCAGACATATGAATTTTAGTATGAATTGAAAGTTTCTGAAGAGCATATTTGAATTGAAGCTTTGGAAGAGCGCACATTAATTCTCATGACGGGTTTTGCATTTGCCCTTATTCCAGTATATATAAAGTTGCAATCAATTTATGAATTCTCTGAATCATGAATCTTGCCATTACCTGATTGCAACCTATAATCTATATAGTGCCCTTGGAGGTTATTAACACTGTTGTAGAACAACAAATAGCATTTTAAGAGAGCTCATATACCCGTATCTATCCTGAAGAATACTGTTAGTATTAATTTGAAAAATCGCTAGTAGCGATCTGTGCATAGCTTGCTCACGAAGAGTCACGGGTATATTATTGGGTATTACATCAGCACTTAAGAAGCGTTGTTTACCCCAAGTATTTTGGAGCATCTTAAACTTAAAGGCATCCGTGCACGTTTCGTGAAGAAACAAATGAAGAGAATAGCACTGAATGCTCAAACATTATGAAGAATGCAGGATGTAAGAAAATCATTATTAGAAGTAATACCTCCAATATGAATAGGGCTACACTATAATAGATTTAATGCACTTGTAGTGCATGCCAGCTTAGAAGACTGGATTTAGAAACTCTTAACTCTTATCTTTTCAGTAGTGTATTCTGGGTTCCCCAGTTTGCAATGACAAGAGATTGCACAAACAACTCACATCGGGCTATAATATTATCGTGAAGATTTTCCGAATCTTGAAGATTTTGTGTGCCTGAATGTGCCACCGGAAATTAATAAACTTTGGATTATGATGAAAGCCAAAGTCCCTAAATCTCTGGATTGCATCTAGTAGGACATTTGCATTTCAATTCAGCCCTTAACAGGGCAGTTTTGGTACTTTATAGTGCTCAACACAGTCTCCTATATGTGATCGAGTTTACTCTCACACAAGGAACGAAGCATTTGAAGAGAAGATCTTGTAGATCACTGGAATTAAAGAATTTTCTCTATACCATCATATGAAGTCCGCCGCAATGGACACTGCTAGTGACTTTATTTTAAAGTCATTTGATGATGATATTTGAAACAGAGCACTTTGCATTGGCATAGCATGCCACCTCTTGCAGAGTGACTAATAGTCATACGAATTGAAAAGAATTGAATAATTAACCCGGTTAATGAGCAGAGTTGTAATTCTTGAAGAATATGTAGAAACATAAAGTTTAACACAGTGCATCCCTAATCACTATTCAAAAGAACATGAAGTTCTATAACATCCAACTAGTGCATGCAAAGGGTCACAATGAAATTTCCCACCGTGAATTATATGTACCATACCACTATTGACGAGGAATATATTCCCGTCATTAGGGGAAGAATTAGAACTCCTGAATGAGAATGTCGAGAAAATAAGCATATAGAATTCTCGTGCATGACCTTTGCACTAGTAGAGAAATAGAAGTCTTGAAAAATATTGAAGTATATATGAAACTGCCACTGAATGACCATTTTTGTGATATGAAGGGAATGATTAAGTTGCATTACTAGAAGTAATGCGCCAGAGAGGGCTGCGTGCCAAAGAATTGAAGGTACCCTCAACTGCTCAAAGGCCTCGAGAATGAACAGGAGTCCAGTTCCTCCGCCCAAAGTACACAGGGGCCTGGGAAAAAAAGGAAAAGAGGGCTTATCATGACCAAATCACTAAAAATGCCCCAAGTAGTGAAGGGGAGCCAGTTGAGACCTGGCAGCTAGAGAGAAGCCTGCTAGCGAGGCACTCCCAGTCTTGAATATTCCATGGCAGGAATAAAGCATGAATATATCGACCAAAGTGTGTGCACACACCGGCGATAAAAACTAAAGGAACTTGCTCCCGTAATGGGAAATAGCGGTGCAGAGCAAGTAGAAGTGCACGAAGCACACCATGACTAAATGACCATATGAATTGTATTATTAAGGGAACTTATGAAAAGAGCAACAGCCAAAGTTGACATATATATGCCATATAAAAGAAGGCAATTACCACGGTATACTAGCATTTTCTCTAGAAAAGAAATGAGAATAATGAATTAGAATGGTACATAACAAGACTGATAGCTCCACGCTTCATGAAGAAGCTTATTCCCTGGTCATGGTATTCCTTTAGATATATCTCATTATTGGCAATACTCAACTTGAATTTGAGAGTGAATTTTGAATTGAAGGATGTTGTTACTGAATATATGTATAAGAGACTTGGATTCGGATTAATGTATGAAGATATTTGAAGTATCACCTTCCGTAACCAAGATAGAGCAAATAGAAACATATAGTGTGAAACTCTGAAAGTCACTATATAAATTGAAGAAGAGAATTAGAATAAGTATACTCATACTTGAAGTATGGTAAACTAAGCACTGCTTAGACTTGCAGCTCGAGCATTTCCCTCATGGGATCCTAATGCACCAGGAGACCTATACTTTGAAGGTTTTAGAAAGGTTTGGCTTTAGCAGAGCCTATTCCTGTAGAACCCCTATGATAGGGAGATCTTTACAGAAATAAAAAGACCCCTTCCGACCCAGGGAAGAGGGGGAGGAAATCCTCGGGCAGGAAGTCCCGTACCTGAGTGCAATAGGAGCACTTCTGTATCTTGCTAACAGTACATGGCCTGATGTAGCATCTGCCGTGGACACGTTGACTCGATACAGTGCAGCGCCCACGAAGAGGCATTAGAACGGAATAAAGGTTATTTTTCGATACCTCCGTGGAAGCATTGATCTTGGCTTGTTCTACAGGAAGAACCAAGATATGAATATTGTTGGTTATGCCGATGCTGGGTACCTTTCGGACCCGCATTCTGGTAAATCACAAACTGGGTATGTTTTTCTATGTGGTGGCACTGCAATGTCATGGAAGTCGTCCAAGCAGACGCTAGTGGCTACGTCCACAAACCACTCGGAAATCATTGCATTACATGAAGTATCTCGTGAATGTGCATGATTAAGAAGAATGGTGAAACACATCATGGAGTCATGTGGATTACCTATTGAGCAAACCCCTACAATTATCTATGAAAATAATGCCGCTTGTGTTGCACAAATGCATATGGGTTATGTGAAAAGTAATCTCACTAAGCATATCAACCCCAAGTTCTTTTATGCGCATGAACTGCATAAGTTGAACGAAATAAGTATCCAGCGCACCAAATTCTGTGAGAATTTGGCTGACCTGTTCACTAAGTCATTACCTACCGCCTCCTTTGAAAGGTGTGTTAGGGGCATTGGAATGATCAGGCTCAAAGAAGTGCAGGATTCAGGGGGAGATAATTCACACGCCCTGAATTAAAACTTTGGCATGAAGCCGGAGTACCCAACTCGATCTAGAAGATTGAATGCAATGTTGGGTGGTTCGTACTCTTTTTTCCTTGGTGAGTTTTTTCCCTGAAGTTTTCTCATATAAGGTTTTTAATGAGGCAAATCGTGCGCACAGTATGCGTATGCTATGTACTCTTTCTCCAATCCTTTTTTTTTCCAATGGGTTTTTAGATGGAGTTTTGATGAGGCATATGCATCTCGATGGCAAGGTCCAAGGGGGAGTGTTGGGAAACCACCTATAGGGGAAAAGCCTGGCCGGTTAGGCCAGCAGCTTCCACTGGTGGGTCCCACATATGGACCTGGCCTAAACGCTAAGCACTACTATATAAGAAGAGGTGGAGCACCCATTGTATAACAGATCTGAGAAATAATAAAGAGAAGCTCTACCCATACATCTCTGTGTCCCCTGTGTATTGACCTTTCTCTATGGTTGATTGTCCACGTTTATAACTCGGACTACACCCGGTAGCGAGGTTTCTCAACAGGTTTTATGTGCCTAGTAGCTGTGCTGTTTTGGGAGGAAATTGGCAAAATCTTTCCGATGGGAGCGGGGGCAGTTTGGGAACCTGAGACAGGAAAATCTTTATCTAATTGGCTTTTAGATCTTGTGGGATCAGGAGCTGAGAAGGAGATTCTTTTAGCAAGTTTGGGTCTATCAACTCTCTGGCAAAGGAGAAATGAAGTTTTCTTTAGAGGACATCCTGATGACATCCAAACAATGGCATATAAAGGTTAAACACTCCTATCCGGAATTGGTTTCGGGTTTCAATCAACCGAGAAGAAATCTAGTTCATCGAATCAGGAGGAAAGAACTCAACCCGTCTATCGCTCATCTTGTTGTATGGTTGATGCAGCTTTCGAGCCTACAAGTGGAAAGGCAACTGCAACTGCTGTAATATTTGATGAGGAAGGGAAACTTAGAGCAATCAGAGTTACAAGTTGTGGTCAGAGACCGGATGCTGAGGCTACGGAGGCAGCTACTATGGTGGAAGCTATTACCTTAGCGGAAATTTATGGGGGCCAGATCAATGTTCTTCTCTCAGATTGTGCCCTCCTCGTGGATAAAGTGAGTGCGAAGGAAATGGATTGATCGCCTGTGGCGGTGATGGTCGCGGAGCTGCGAAGAATGCGCAGAGCTATCCTATGAGTAAGGATCTGCTATCACCATCGTACGTGAGCAAAATGATGTAGCTCACCAACTAGCTCGCTGGGGAAATGAAGTGGGGATTTTTGGTGAATGGAGGAGCGAGCTGGACAAGAAGTTGCCTTGCGGTGTTCTTCGGTGGCCTCGGCAAGCAAGCTTTTGTGCTTCCGCAATGGGCTTTGGCTTCAGGGGAATGGGGTGGAGTCTAATGTTAATTTTCTTTGTAAACACTAGTTTGCGTATCCCTGATCAGTAAAAAAGTCCTGGTTGCTTGTCTAAAAAAAAAAAAGTAAACCGTGACGGGCAAAGTGACCCACCGTTTCGAAATGAATGCACAAAGACTTTGTTTGTTTAAACAGAAAGTTGCTCGAAAAATATTAATCTAAAAAAGTTGTGACCCCTCAAAAAGCGTCTCAAAAAGTTCAAAAAAATATAAAAAACATTTTACGAACTCTTAAAATAACTATTTAAAACCAAATAAATATAAATACAAAGTATTACATCATTTGGCTCGTAAAAATAATAAATTTTTATTTAATTTAATTTAATTTAAGCTGAAACAAACCAGGTCAAAATATATAACCACTGAAACGAGGGACCATGTTTATAAGGCCAAAGAAAGCAGGTTCTATGTCTTATGGCGAAGAGAAAACTATTGTCACTAACAAATGGACCTCACCAGTAATCACCCCACATATTAGTGCATGATCACATCTCTCTTATCTTATGACAGATGATATACTTAAAAGGTGAGGATTTCAGTAACAGAAAAGGACACCACATGAACCATGTCCGTTTATCATTTGATTTTCATAATCTAAATGAACAAAAAGAATTGATTTCCTATCAATTTTAAAGTAAAAAAACAAACTTTGCTAAAATATGTAGTTAGATTTAACAAATCCTAATCTATAACCGGAATTAGACATAAATCTTAATAACAAATAGGTTTTATATGAACTTAAAAGAAAAGGTAAAATCTAAAATAAAATTAGCAACTGAATTTTGTACAGAAATCCTAACGTAAAACTTATTAGAGATGCATAGTATTAACTAAGACTAGTTGAGATGCTAGCCACACGCTATATCGTTGGGAGCAATTTCAACGAGATATTAGTTTCACGTGGTTTTATGTGGTATCATTTAGTTTCATCACGTGGTTTTGTATAATTTTATAAGGTGGGAACCATCATCAAAATATGGTTTCATGTGGTGTTGTATGATGTCATATGGTTTTATATAACTTTATGAGATCGGCCCTACCATCAAAAGTGTGGTTTCATGTAGTTTTATTAGGTGGGACCCACTTTCAGTATTTTGTATTTCAAATCTCTCGATTGTTTCGTTTTTTTCTCTTGATATTCATTGTCTTTATGGCCGGTGACGGCGCGCTCTCCGCTCAACCACTGCGGATCACACCCCTATCAGATTTCTATCTTGCTAGCCGATCAGCTCAAGCTCAGTTCGATTCAAGCGTAGAACGTGGCAAGGAGCGACGCGCAGAGTTTACCCAGGTTCGGACCCCCTCGCGGGTAACAGTCCTACTCCTGCCGAGTCTTAGCTCTTTTCCGTGTTGTGGTTGTGTGGAATGCGATTACAGAATGCTTCGAACCCCCTCTCTCCTCTCTCCTCCCCTTTTATACAAGCCTTGAACTGGCGGAGAGAGCGAGGGATAGGCAAGACTGAGACGCTTGGTACACCGATAAGACGTGAGGGACGGACAGAGAGACGAAACGTCTTTGCCATCGTGCCGAGAGGCGCCGCCTGCAAACTCCGCAAGTGGCCTCGGACTCGTGCGAACACGCCGGTGAGAGAACGAGTGGGACCTCGCTGTTCTCCCGACACGGCGGCCATCCCGACGACGGTGAATTCTCTCTGCCGATCAATTCCGGCTGCGCCCAAGGATGCTTGATCGACTGCGCAGAGGTCATCGTGGCGGTAATCATCTCTTCATCTGTCTATCCGCGCGTAATGTCGCATTGAATGCGCCCGTCCTTCGCAGCGGGGAGCCGCCGCCCGAAGACTCCTTCGACGCCTCCGCGCCACGCGGACCCGTTTGATGATGGGGGCCTTACGCGCGCCGAGACTCTTGGCCTTCCTTAGGACTCTTTATACCCCGGTATTTATTGTACCGACAGTAGCCCCCAGGTTCACCATGATACGCGAACCGTCGCGCCGATACTCCGCCGTTTCTTGTGCGGCGGAAGACGAATCGTGGGGGGCCCACCCCCTGCGGCGGCCGTACGCCTGATTCTCCACCTGCGCACGATCTTCCTTGGGGAACCGTACCGCTTTTTCGCGGGAAACCGAAGCGCGCGGGGCAATTATGGCGCCGCGCGCGCGCGAGTGGGGACGGAATCCAAACCGTCGCGCTCGCGCCCCTTGCCTATAAATGCTTCATCCCTTGGCGCCGCGACGGATCCTTCCGTGCGCCAAAATGCTTTGAGCTGCCACCTGCTTTCCTTTGCCACCGCCACCAAGTTTCTTCGCCCCTTAGCTCTCGCCACCGTCTTCCCATGGCGCCGAAACACAGCAAGGGTCGCCACGGGGACGTCGCTCCGGCCGTGCCGTTACCTGGTCCAGCTTTGCCCGCCTCCGCCGCCGACGAGGAGAAGGTGGCGCGGTTCCAAGTGTTCGTGCCGCCATCCTCCGCCCAGTTCCGCGCCGGCACCATGGCGCCAAGCCCCCACGACGGGGACATCATTACCTTCACCTAGGCGGTGCTGGCGGGGCTCGTCCCGCCATACTCTGAGTTCTTCTTGAGGGTGCTCGCCTTCTACGAGGTCCAGGCAGCGCACCTTCCCCCAAACTCCATCGTGATGCTGGCCATCTTCGCCCATATCTGTGAACACGGCCATCTTCGCCCATCTCTGCGAAATGTTCGTGGGGGCGATGCCGAACCTCCCGCTCTGGCGCCGACTCTTCACGCTGCACACGAGCTCGCACCCGAGCGGGGTTGGGAGCTGCTACTTCACGCTTCGCGACGCCGCCGTCTTCATCCCAGTCGCGGTCAAGTCCAACTGGAAGGACTGGGCGCGACAGTGGCTGTACGTGGAGGATTCCAGCGGCTGCGATGATCTTGCCTTCCCCGAGGGTCCTACAGAATCCCTCGCCAGCTAGGGGTCTCTGCCCGACAACTCGGCGGAAATGGAGGCGATGCTGGCGCGTATTGCTGAGCTCCGCCGTAACGGGCTCACCGGAACCCATGTGGCGGCGGACTTCTTGCGGTGCCGCCTCTGCCCGCTTCGCATGAGGGCGCGCCCCGCCTGGCAGTATTATGGCGACGACGATAGAATCCGCGTTGCCTCCGGAGGTGAGTGTTCTTTCATTCTTTCGGGTCTTCTCACTCCGCGGAACGTCCTTTCCTCTTTTTTTGGTTGCTTGCCAACTTGCGGCTTCTTCTTTTTGTGCATCCAGCTGCAGGGAACGTGCCGGAGGATGTGCTCCAGCAGTGGCTGGCGGGACTATTGTCCGCGCCGGCCGGCGACATTTCTCCGCCTCATGAGCATCCGCCTCTCGCGATCGGGATCCACGGAGCGCAACCCGCGCTTATGCGGCGCGCCTCCCATGGAGGTTTCGTCCCGCGGTCCAAGTGGCCCGAGGACCCTGCAAACTGCGTGATCCTCGCCAACGACCGCCGAAGCCTGCGGCCGCCGCCTCTCTGCCCGTGGCGGCCGACTCGACCAAGGCCTCTCGAAGCGCCACCTCATCCTCTCCCAAGACGATGATGATGAGGAGGGAGAGGCGAGCCCAAAAAGGCTCCGCCCTTCGAGTCTTGAGCCGCCTCCTACGGCCCCCTCCAGCGGGGGCCCTGCTGCTGACACCGCCGCTCCACCGTCTGGCGAGAGCGCGGCGACTCTTCCTGAATCGACGCCTCCTGCGCCGGTTTCTTCCGGTGGCACCTCTGTGTGGCTCCTCTTTGCGCGGCACCTCCGTGCGGCGCTTGCTTCAACAGTGCGGCCATGGTGACCGCCGCCCCTCGCCTCCTACGATGGGAGGAGGAGTGGCGGCGCCTGCTCCGCGACCAAGCGGTCTGACACTGCCCCCCTCTTCCTTCGCTTTTAGGGGGCGCCGCTTCAGGTAACTTTCTCTGCGTTCATGTACATTTCGCGTTAGGGTTAGCATGCCAGGCGTTTTTCGCATACCTGAACCCTTTTGGCTTTTCTTCGCGGGATAGAGCGGACGCTGGGGCCTCAAGCTCCATCCCGCGCGATCCGCTAGCCCCCAGCTTGCCCGCGGCCCCTTCGACGGAGACGGCACCTCCAGCTGCGGAGAGCGCGCCGGCGTTGAGGCTGGAGGACCTTCCGGCCCCTGCCCCAGCCAACACCGACGCCATCTCTGCCATCGCCGCCGACGTCGGGCGCTCTTCAAGCGCCGCGTTTTCCCACACTTGGGCGGCGCGGGAGGCGCCACAGCCCGGCGGTGCGAGCCACCGACAAGTTTGGCGGGCCCTCGACCGGGAGACCGCTGCGAGGGAACGGCGACCATGAGGTCTGCGGCGGCACAAGCCGCCGCCGCGGCCACCTAAGATGCTGCAGACCTTCGCGCACATTCTCGAAAGCGCCCGGGTCTTGCGATATGTTGCGGACCGCCTCGCGACTTCCGGACGCCCTGTACCCACCGGGGTTACCTCAGACGCCTACCGGAGGAGACGGCCGCAAGATCTTTGGCGCGATGGGGCGCGCCGCCGAGGCCTTGCGCGACCTGCCGGTGGTATGCGGACGCGGGCGATCGAAGATGGTCGCCACGGTGCTTTCGAAGCAGCGCGGTTCGTCTTGGGCAACTGCCTCGCCCAAAACGCCGTGTTCGACCTCGACGCCTCCACCGGGGAACCTTCACGCCAGCTGGACCCGGGCTAACAATCTCGGATCGAGATCGCCGCCAGCCACGTATCCATGATGGGCGGCGCTGTTCCAGCAGAAGATGATGACGACGAGGAGTAGCTGAACTCTCTTGTTTGTTTCGTCTTGTATATAGAACCTTTCAATGCAAACTTTTGCTCTTTTTGCCACAAGTCTTGATTAAACTTTACGCAAATTCTCACTTCCGAAAAGAAGAACTGAGGCACCCGACCGCCTAAAGCTTTAGACAGAATGTTCTGCTGCAAGTGAGCGCTTTTTCCTTAGGCATCTGGTTACTTCAACCCTTATGGCCTCTCGGCAAACCGACCTTAAACGTTGCGTGGCGAGAACTCAGCTTCCGGAAGTGGTCTAGACGCTGGTGCCGTCGTTGGCGCAGTGCCCAAACCGAGCAGACACACCAGACTAGAACCCGCCTTCCGTCCGCCTCGCCTCGCCCAGCCGCAAGTTTAAGCGTTCGCCCTTGCAACTAAGGGGCCATCAGCCTTAAGTACTTTTCGCTACCAGCTTTCAACAGAATGTTTTCTAACATATTTTTTGAGGCTAAGCAGCTGACCGCCTAAAGTTTTAGACAGAACGTTCTATTGAAAGTGAGCGTTTTTTCCTTAGGCATCTGGTTACTTCAACCCTTATAGCCTCTCGGCAAACCGACCTTGAACGTTGCGTGGCGAGAACTCAGCTTCCGGAAGTGGTCTAGACGCTGGTGTCGTCGTTGGAGCAGTGCCCAGACCATGCAGACACACCAGGCTAGAACCCGCCTTCCGTCCGCCTCGCCTCGCCCAGCCGCAAGTTTAAGCGTTCGCCCTTGCAACAAAGGGGCTATCAGCCTTAAGTACTTTCTCGCTACCAGCTTTCAACAGAATGTTTTCTAACAGACTTTTGGAGGTGAAAAAGAACAGATGTCCACAGATAGACAGAACTTATCTTTATTTTGCAGATGGCTTTGTACAATCAGAGCCCCGAGGCGAAGCGGAAGGAGGAAGACCTCCGCCGGCTCCAAAGGAGGCAAAAAAAGCTCTCGAACAGCTACTCACGGTAGAACTTCCTCACCGCTCGACGCCCAAGTGTTCGCCAATTCGCGACCATCCTCGAATGCGAGCCCGACCGAGCTCAAGCGGAGATCGAGACCACCTTGAAGGGGCCCTCCCACGGGAGACAAATTGTTGCGGCTCGCTGCGCTGAACCTCAACAGAACGAGGTCGCCCAACGCCGTGTTCTCTCACACACCCGCCTTGCTTGATAACGGCGCAGAGCTCACCTTATCCGGGCGGCTCGGATTGCCGCCTCATCTCGATCTCCTCCAGAGATTTACTTCATCCCGACGCGGTCGTGGTCTCCGCTCTTCATCGAACGCCGCCACCCTTGGAGACCCAAAGGTGAGCTCCGATGGGAGCACCGCTTCAGAGCCATACACCAGGAAGAAAGGGGTCTCGCCGGTGGCTCTGATGGGAGTTGTCCGCAGCGCCCACAACACAGTGGGAACTTCTTCCGCCCAGCGCTTGCCACGCTTCTCCAGGCGGTCGAACGCCCTTGTCTTGAGTCCTTTGAGTACCTACGCATTTGCCCGCTCCACTTACCCATTGCTCTTCGGATGTGCGACGGAGGCGAAGCACAGCATGGTACCCAGCTCTTCGCACCAATCTTGAAAATAGGCACTTTTGAACTGAACGCTGTTGTCGGTGATGATCCTGCTCGCGACACCAAACCGGACGAAGATGCTTTTCATGAACTTTATGGTGCAATGGACGTGATCGCCGGATCGGGCGAGGCCTCAACCCACTTGGTGAACTTGTCGACGCGGCGAACAGATCGTGTAGCCCGGTGCGCCCGCGAACGGGCCCAGATATCCAAATTTCCTAGACCGCGAACGCCAGAGAGCGGAATGGTTTGCGCTACTGGGCGGTCGGTGGATCGCTTAGCATGAAACCGCACGCCGCATCTCCTCACCACCAAAGGCATCCCGAGGGTCAGAGGCGAGAAGCCGTGGCGGAAGACCTTCCACCAACGCCCGGCTTCAATGGCTCCGCACATGCCTCCATGGATCTCGAGAGGATTTCACTCCCGCTTCCCGAGTGACGCGCTTCAAGAGAACTCCGCTTGCGCCGGGCGTCTGGTCCTTACCTATCGTATGCGTGCGCTTGCTTTGCGCGCTATCTTCTCAGCCGACGCGTCATCGTCGGGGATCACTCCGTCCCGCAGGTAGGCTAGGATAGGGTCCATCCACTGACCTTCCCGGATGAGCTTGACGACGTTAGCATTGTCGCCGACGTACTCTGCCTGGCCTGGCATTTCCGCCTCAACCGCCTCGGCAGTTCTTCCGCCTCCTCCCTCCAGCCGGGGAGCTGTTGCAGGAATGGTGACGTCTCCTTCAGATGTGGGAGCTGCGTCAGGAAAAATATCATCCCCGCCGGGATTGAGGGCTGCGACAGACGGCCGCGTGAGTCTTTCTTCAAAGACCCCGGCCGGAACAGATGCCCTCGACGAGGCAATCTGGGATAGCTCATCCGCCATATAGTTGTCGCGGCGAGGGATGTGCGCGAAGCCCAAACCCTCGAAATGCCACTCCAACCGACGCACCTCCCCCAGGTAGGCCGCCATGGCGGGATTCGAACAGGTGAATTCCTTCCTCGCCTGGTTGATGACCAGGAGAGAGTCGCCTTTGACTTGTAGCCGCCGGATGCCCAGGGTCGAAGCCACCCTGAGCCCGGTGAGTAGCCCTTCGTACTCCGCGACGTTGTTGGTAGCGCGGAACTCCAACACCACCAGGTGCCGGACGATGTCGCCGGTGGGAGACACTAGGACGACACCAGCCCCAGCCCCCTCCAGCCGGAACGAGCCGTCGAAGAAGAGAGTCCACGGCGAGGGTGCTGGGGTGCCTTCAACTTCTACGTCCGCCGGAGTCCATTCGCTGACGAACTCCGCTAGAGCTTGCCCTTTGATGGCCGTTCGGAGAGCGAACTAGAGGTCGAACTCTGCCAGCTCCATGGCCCACTTGGTGATGCGGCCCGTCGCCTCGCGGTTGAAGAGGATCTCCCGCAAGGGGTACTTAGTCAACACTGTGATTTCTCGCCCAGAAGTAGTGACGTTAGCCCGGACGCCACAAGACGGGCGTAGAGCATCTTCTGGTGTTGTGAATACCTTGTTTCGGCGTCGTGTAGAACTTTGCTGATATAGTAGATGGGGCGCTGAACACCTTCTCTTTCGCCACCAAGACTGCTGACCACTGGGGGTTCGCGCGACATAAAGGATCACCGCCGCCGGGTCCGGGCGACCAAAGACGGCGGGAAGTGAGGTACTTTTTCAGCCCGTCGAACGCCTCCTGTGCCTCCGTGGTCCATTCGAATTGGTTGGTCTTCTTTAGGAGCCTGAGTAGAGGGAGACTTTTATCCCCCAGGCGAGCTATAAAGCGGCCTAGGGAAGTCAGGCAGCCCACCAAGCACTGCATCTGCCGAGGTCGCGTTGGGGGCTCCATGTTCTCAATTGCCGCGATCTTGTCAGGGTTCGCCTCAATCCCCCTCTGGGAGACGAGGAAACCCAGCAGCTTGCCCGACGGAACGGCGAATACACACTTCTCAAGGTTGAGCTTGATGCAAGATTTTCTCAAAGTTGGCGAAGGTTTCTCTAGGTCGCCGATTAACTCCTCCGCTTTTGGACTTCCCCACCGTGTCGCCGACGACACCTTCTAAGTTCCGCCTATATTTGAGGGCGGTGAGCGATGTGCATGGCCCTCTCGTAGGTTGGGTCTCATTCTTCAATCCAAACGCCATCCTCGCGTAGAAAGATAGACGCCCATGGGAGTCACAAAGGCATCTTGTCTTCGTCTTCTTCCGCCATGCTAACTGGTGGTACCTGCATCGCATCCGTAAAGCACACCGCCGCACCACCTGCCGTGGAGTCGACGATGAGGTCAATGCGGGCGCGTGGTACGGATCCTTCGGCACGCTTTGTTGAGGTCGGTGAAGTCGACGACATCCTCCACCGCCTGCTGATTTCTCGACGAGGACGGGTTCGCGAGCCACAGGATGGGCGACGCCCGAACGACTTCGCCCTCGAAGCTTGTCCACCTCGACGGATAACGGCCCGACGCTTCCACCGATCGCTCAACCTTCGTGATAACCGTCGCGCGCGGGGAACGCATTAACTTATGCTCAATCATCTCTCGGGGACCCGGTCATGTCGGACGGTTGCCAAGCAAACACGTCTGCGTTAGACTGGAGGAAGGAGATGAGCGCGCCTTTCTATTTGGCGCCGAGAGAAGCGCCCACCCAAACGGTCCTCGCCGGGTCTGACTCGCTCAGGGAGACCGTCTTAATCCCCTCGGACGAGCCGGGGGAAGCACGGATCTTCGCCGGAGGAGCTCCCATGGTCGAGGCTTCAGCCTTCTGGACGCCGACTGCCCCCGCCAAAGCGAGAGCATCCTTGTCGCAGCGGAGCGCCTCCGGGTGGTCCACTTTCATGATGATGGGGCCAGCTGGCCCCGGAATCTTCACCACCATGTACGCATAGTGGCAGGCCGCCATGAACTTTGTCAGCGCCGGCTGACCCAGTATGGCGTTATGCGGAGGTCAAGTCACTACCTCGAACTCGAGCATCTCCGCGCGAAAGTTGTTTGAGTTTATAAATGTTACCGGAGGTCGACGCGCCCCGCAGGGATGGACTCACTTTTCCGAGATGTCAAGAATGGGAGCGCCGGTCGAAGTTCCTGCTGCTGGATCTGGAGCGCCTTGGTGACTCGGGCGAATAGGAGGTTGAGAGAGCTTCCTCCGTCTACCAGCACCCGTCCCAGCTTGACATTCCGGACCATGGGCACGACCACAATCGGGAGATGACCCGGGCCGACGGTACTGGCTGGGTGATCGGCCTGACTGAATGTGATCGGCTACTCCGACCACACCAGCTGCCTTGCTGACCCAACGCCGGGCACGGCGGCGCACACCTCCCTCATCGCACGCTTGAAACTAGCGTGGGACGGATAGGTGGCCGATCCGCCGTGAATAACGGCGACTTCGCGCTCCGCCTGCTGAAAACCAAGCGAAGCCAGTTCCTTGCCCTTGCCACCGGACGCTGCCGCTTTGCTTTCGTGGGCGACTTGTCCACCAATTTGTCGACGACATGGTAATCACCAAGTCGTGGAATTGTTGCGATGAATGGGACAGTAAGTCCTTTCGTCCCACTCACGGGGATGGCGGTCTCGCCTCTCGTCGCGATCGCGGGGCCGCCATGGCCCACGGCGGTCGCCATGGTCGCCTTTACGGGACCACTCTGCCGCCGCCGCCGCGCCTCCCTTCTTTTTTTACGCCGCACGCTCACCGCCATTGTCGTCGTCGTCGTCGTCGTCAAGGCCGGCTGCCAGACTGTCGGTCTCGGCGCTTTGCGCTTCTTCTTGTCCTTGCCACCGAGATTTTTCGAGGTCCGCCTCGCCGCCATAGCTGCCCCTACCCTTGCCGCCGGACGAAGCGAGCCTCACTCAAGGGCGACTTGTAGGCCAGGTGAAGAGTTCTTCCGCTGCCTTGATCTTGCGGGTGGCCATCTTCTTTAACCCTAGGGTCTCGGCACCCTCCTCAAGCCCGTGACAACGGCGCCGATGGAGATGTCGGGGATGGTGTTGCGAACTGATCAAGAGTTGGATATAGTCGCGCAAATGACTCTTCTTCGCTTCCACATTGTGGAGATCGTCTTCGACTCGGGCTACTCGAACGTGCCACGAAGTTGGTGATGAAGAGCTCTGAGAGCTCCTTCCACGACCCCGACTCCGGGGGTAGGTTCATGAGCCACGAGCGGGCTCGGCCGGTGAGGACCGTGGGGAAGTAGTTCGCCAGAACCTTCCCCGACCCTCCAGTCGGTTGCATCACCGTGGTGTAGATCTGAAAAAACTCGTCAGGGTTGGTAGACCCATCGTACTTCTCGATGGCGGCGGGCCGGAACCTCTCCGGCCACTGCACTCGGCGCAGCTCCTTCGAAAAGCGGTGCGGCAACCGACGCCGGAGCCTCTCGCTCCTGGATACGCCCATCGTCCCGCCGCGCCCCGCCATCCGGACGGGCGCCAAGAGGCGCCGCCCTCTCCGGCGGAGGCAGCCCCACGGAGTCCTCCTGGCGCCCCCGCTGAACAAGAACTTCAGCGCTGTCGCGCTCGATTAATGTCGCTGCGGAGCTTGTCGCGCAGTCTTCTCCGGTCGAGATGGCGGTCCTCCAAGTGGGTCCGGAGATCCCGCCCACCTGTACGCCTGCCCGGTCGAACCCCCGTAGGAGTTGCCTCGCCTCGTCGTCTGCCCCGCCTCCCTCGCCAGAGATCCGTGGGGGATGCGGAGAAACCAAAGAGGGAGGAAGCGAAACACCAGCCTCGCGCTTCGCAACACTTGCACTACCGCCGGGCGTTTTCCACATAGCGGGCCAAATCGGCCACCACGGCGCCGCCAAGAGTCCGGAGTTACCGTAATCGGCGGGTTGTCCAAACAGGCCTCGCCGCATGGAGGTTTTGTACCGAGTGCACTCCTCCAAGGCCAGCGCCGCCAGCGACCGACGGCCGCTTCCGCCAAGGCGCCAACCCTACGGACGGCTACCGCCACCGATCCATCGCCATTGCGCGCCGACGCCATGGCTCTAGCGGCCGCTTCGTCCATCGCGGATCGCTCATCCGCCATCACCGCTGAGAGAGGTCAAGAACTCGAATCGATGCTAGCGCCTCACAGTGCGCCATCGACGGCGGTTTCTCCGCCACCCATCGCGATCACACCCCTATCGATTTCTATCTTGCTAGCCGATCACTCAAACTCGCCTCGATTCGAGCGAGAACGCGCAAGGAGCGACGCGTAGAGTTTACCTGTGTTCGGACCCCTCGCGGTAATGGGTCCTACTCTGCCGAGTCTTAACTCTTTCTCGTGGTTGTGGTTGTGTGGAATGCGACATGTATCGTTGAACCCCTCTCTCCTCCCCTTTATACAAGCCTTGAACCGGCGAGAGAGCCGAGGGGTAGGCAAGATCAAGACGCTTAGTACAATCGATAAGACGTGAGGGACGGACGAAGAGATGAAAACGCGTTTGCCATCGCGTGCCGAGAGGCGCCGCCACGCAAACTCCGTAAGTGGCCTCGCACTCGTCTGCGAACACGCCGGTGAGAGAACGAGTGGGACCTCGCTTGTTCTCCCGACACGGGCGGCCATCCCGACGACGGTGAATTCTCTCTCTGCCGGTCAATTCCGCTGTGCCCGCGCGATGCTTGATCGACCGCAGAGGTCATCCGTGGCGGTAATCATCTCTTCATCTGTCTATCCGCTCGTAATGTCGCATTGAATGCGCCCGTCCTTCGCAGCAGGGGGAGCCTTCGCCCAAAAGACTTCTTCGACGCTTCACCACGCAGCCCCGCTTGACAAGTGGCCTTACGCGCGCCGAGGGGCTCGTCCACGCGCTGGGGCCTGGTTGCCCGCCTGACGCGTAGGGCCCTCGCCCGACGCTGATGCACTCTTGACCTTCCTTAGGACTCTACATACCTTGGTATTTATTGTACCGACAGCCGGCATACTAGACAATACTTGGTAAAACTTAACAAAATATAATGAAACTTCGTGGAACTAGTTGATCCCAACAATACTTCATGGTTTCGGTGCCGACACATTCGGTGATATCTCATGACCAAATGATACATATGGTGAAACTATTGTTCTTCGGTGTTTTTTTTTCCACAACCATGAATATCGAGCCTAGCCAACCAACTAGCTATGACATTTATGTTAACTAGCTATGACATTTATGTTAGGATTAATCTTGAACTAACCTATGTCTATACGATCACTTAATTATGAGTTTATCCCATTGAGCAGGGCCGGTCCTACAATTTGGAGGCCTCGGTGCGAAAATATAACAAAGTTACAAATAGGCCTCAAAATACAACATTATAAGAGAGAAAATTCAAAATTATGCACTTCTTTTTTAACTTATAAAAAAATCTTTAAAAACTAGAGAAACAAAATATTCATAACTAGTACTCCATATATTCTAAAAATATAAGATAGAGAATTATAGTTATTTACTTACTATATTGGGCCAATTTAAAGGCCCTATTAGTTTGGGGGCCCTGTGCGGTCGTACAGCCCGCACAAGGTCTAGGCCGGGCCTGCCATTGAGCTTATCTGAGTCTTGATCGGCTCCTTGAGCACGACTATATATAGAGAGGTAAGGGCTGGCTACCTACCTAAGCTGACCATGCATGTCCTAAACACGCCCCACACGATCTCGTGGGATCGCGTCGAAGTCTCTGAGAAGGCCATCGCCGTCGTTCTTGCTGCAATGTTGTTCTAGGATGTCAAATGGGAGTTGTCTGCACTGCTATGGCCTACCAGCATCCTCTACGATTCTCTGCATCGGATCGTCGTCACGTAGGCCTTTTTAGTCTAATCCTGAGTTAGCTTAAAGATGGCTTCTACGAACAATGTCCTTGATGTTGATTATCCATCTTTTTTGCATTACTGTTTTGTGTTCATCTACTTGTTTAATTTAATCATCGTTAGATTAACCTAGCGATTTGGACTCAAAACTAAAAAGTGATTCCCATGAGCATACGAATCCAACTAATGCTGCAACATTGGCGCAAAAAATTGCTCAATGGGGCCAATTGTTTCTATGGCCCGCGGGATGAGCGGGACGTGCAGGAGCACGAGATCATGGGGTGCTGCGCGTGAATCCCGATATCATGTGATTAGGCTGAAGGCAGTTTCAATGCAAGATCTCTAAACATCATTTATATAGCTGCCATGTCATCTAGAAACTAAGAATAAACGATGGCTCTATTGTATATATCTTAACATTGTTTCCATCATTAATACTTTTTCCTTTATCCAAAGCCACCTTCTCTTTATGCATTAATTTTAGAGCTTTGAGATGAGCGTAGAAATGGTTTCTTAAAGAAAGAAACCATCTCCTCTCTGCTTATTAGTTATGCTCCATGTCAGCTTTCTATCCTATATGGTATACGAAGAAACACCGGTAGAAACCCCATTGTAAGTGCCCTGAGAACGAGGTTTGGTTGGATTTGGTTTGATTTAGTCAAAAAAATAAAGGTTTTTGAAAATAGGTAAAATAAAACAAAAAATATTAAAATTAATTTTATATCTTTGAGTATAACCCTACAAAGTCCCGAAAAATTGTTACAAAATGTTTTACCGAATAGTCTGTATAAAAATGATAAATTTTAGACCAAGCTAACAAAAAACCGAACCCACTTTGCACGGAAATGATGCACGCAAAGAGTATCTCTGTCGGACCCTTATATAGATACCGGGGTTACTGAAAGTTTTCCATTGTAGTAGTATAGTGTGCATTGTAAAAATAAAAAAATAAAAAAATAAAAAAGACGTTAACAGTGGTTTTAGAGAAAAGATAGAGAGGAATTAATGATGTACGATTGGAGATACGTGCGAGAGTTTTTTTTTTCCTGGCATAGTACCGTCGGGGCGGGCCAGAGAACGGTATAGCAGAAGCCAGCAGAGTCCTTTGATTTTTGTATCTGAACAATCTCAGAAACGCGATGGATCAATGGAGTCATTCGCGCTCTCACGTTCGGTCCTCAATTGAAACCGTGTGCTTTGAAATTTGAAACTTGCATGAAACAGTTTTGTACTGAAACCTGGGGCTCGTTCGAAACGAAAATCTTCAAAGGTGAAGCTCGTTCGAAACATTTCTGAGACCCTCGCTGTGAAATCTAATAAATTTCGTTCGGAATTCTCCCTGTGCTGTGAGTTCACCCCCAAAAAATGAACGATGTTGCGACTTGGGACACTCGGCCCCCAATCCCCACGTATCGTGGACCAATAGTGGGCCGAATACTGCTCCAGCTTCCGGGGTTGTTTGTTTGTTTCAGATAACGGAAATGCTACTGTTCGGGCGTCCGACGCGGCCCAGCAGCGCGGCCTGGTGTCTCGCGCACCCGTCCAGGCCGAGTGATTAGCGTGCGTGGCTATGTGATTAGCGCTCGCTGCTGCTCGTTCGCATGGCCGTGGGGTTAGCAACTAGCAGGCAACACGGTTTCGTTGTGCATGCAAAAAAATCGTTGCACTATATTAATGCGTGTATGTGCACTGCTTGTCGTTGCTAGCAAAAAGTGCAGTTTTTTTTTCTCATTTAATTTTTCCATTTTCGTCTCTATTTCATCTGGAGTCCAAAATACATGGAACAAATTTCATAATTCATCTAAAATCCTAATTAACTCATTTTAAATACTTTTTAATTTTTTCATTAGCCAAATTGTTTCGACAGTCTATACATATTGGATCCATAGGCTAAACTAATTGTTTCAGTAGGGTAGACATATTGTTCCAATAGAAAAAACTAATTTTTGCACTTCGATAGACATATTGTTCCAGTAGGCTAAACTAATTGTTTCAATAGGCTAAAAATATTGTTTCAATAGGCTAAACCAATTGTTTCAACAGACTAGATAGATGGTTCCAACAGCCAAACTAATTGTTTCAACATGTCGACATATTGTTCCAATAGGTTATACTAGTTGTTTCAACAAAGCTATATATATTGTTCCAATAGGCTAAACCAATTATTTTAGCATGCTATATATATTGTTCCAACAGACTAAACTAATTGTTTCAACATGCCGATATATTGTTCCAACAAAGCTAAACTAGTTGTTTCAACAGGGCTATATATATTGTTCCAATATCCCGAACCAATTGTTTTAGCATGCTATATATTGTTCCAACATACTGTACAAATTATTTCATCAGGCTAGACAAATTGTTTCAATAGGCTAAACTAGTTGTTTCAGCAAGTTAGACATATTGTTTCAATAGAAAAAACTAATCGAGAATGCTTACGCTCGGGCGTCCGACCGCGCGTTGAACGCCCGAGGCCCAGTTGCGTGGCCCGCGTCTCGCGCGATGCGCACCCGCCCAGGCCGTGTGATAATTAGCGCGCATGGCCACGTGAATAGCGCTGCTGCTCGTTTTGCATGGCCGTACGTAACACAACGACTAGAAAAAAGTGTGTTTCATTTTGCTATTTAAATTTCTCATTTTTGTATCCATTTCATATGGAGTCCGAAATGCATAGAATAAATTTCATAATTCATCTAAAATCACAATTAACTCATTTTAAATACTTTTAATTTTTTTTGATTTTTGATTTTCCCACAGACCAAATTATTCCGAATGGCAAAACTACTTGTTCCAATAGCCAAAATTATTTGTTTCGGCAACCCGAACATATTGTTCCAGTAGGCTAAATTAAATATTTCAATGGCAAGCATGATAGACTGTTCCAGTAGCACTAGTAGAGAAATGATTTTCAGTGACACAATGAATTCGTCATCATAAGTTAGCAAAACGTCATCACATACCTTTTATGACGATATTATGACGAAATCACAGTCGTCATCGAAAGTGCGTCACAGAAAACTTCTACTGACGAATTGCTTTCTTTCGTCACAGAAAATGCTATTTTCTATGACGCCTTAACTCTTCGTCATCAAAGAATCATTTTCTATGACAATAACAATCGTCATGAAAAGTATATAAAACATCATGAAAATTACCAAATCTGTCATAAAAAACTGTGCCGATGGACTGCGAAGGGTGTTGACCTAATCTTTTGTGACGAAAAATGATGTCATAATATGATGACACGTGGACAAATTATTTTGTCACTAAACATTCTAGTAACACGTCAGCGTCTAGGATACCTGATGTGGCTTATGTTCCACGTCATCATATTCGTTGGATAATGACATGTCATGTCTGCCACGTCATTTTTTTAAACCCAACAATACAATTAGACCTAGTAGATAATGTCACGACACAAATTGACTCATATATTAAATTGAGCAGCACAAAATACACACAATATTTAAGTGTTTCACCGATACATAGAATTGGCAAGTCATCAAGTCATATGATATTCATCTATACATATCATCATAGCATCACAGATACATGTTACATTTCTATGTTTCACTGATACATCTATTTTATAAACATGGCAGCAAGCATCGATTAGAGATACTAATTCATTACATAGAAGGTCTTGCTCATCAATCACCATTGTCCCTGCAAATGACAAAGAGGTACACTATTAATAAAATGCTAGATTTTAGATCTATGTGTAAGTTCAAGGTACACCTTGTGTGATTTTGGTGATTAATGACAAACACACTTAATGACAATGCTTGATTTAGTGATTGATTATATTGCTATGAGACTAACGTGTTTATTGCCAAGTTGAACATTAGTCTCATCTATTTAGAGGAGAATTAAATATAACAAGTGGACAAGCTCTCCATCCTAAAAAGGTATGCTCATGTTTTATGTTGAGGCTAACACACTTCATTGTAGATTTTTCTTAGTCCCATATATGCAAATAGGATGGATGACTAATTGAGGTATGCAATCTCGGTATGCTTGATCTACATTTGTTATTGCATTTCTCATGTGCAAGTGCTTTTTATCTTATCTAGAATTAAACTTCATATTGCTATAAATGGAATTGGTGCATGCATGCCTTGTTTGTATATATCCTCATGCATCTTAGTTAGTGAAGTTTAATATTGTTTAGTCCACATCTTCACTCTTGCTCTAAATATGGTTCGCACATATTCAATTCCTATATATCCTTTCTTGTGCATCATTTAAGTGAAGATTGTGTTCTTTGCCATGATTTAATTGTTTCATCATGTTGGCAATCATCTCTCTAGTGCATATAGATTAATTATATATGTCATGATGCACTTAATAAATAATATTGTGTCAAGTGTTTTTATTCATATTGTGTCTCCTTGTATGAAACACTTGACGCACTTAATTGCTCGCGAACATAACCTTATTCATATGTGTTGAGCTTTCGGATGACTAATGGATTTAATGAGTGATTTAAAAAGAATTAGGTCCCGTGCATGTGTGTGATGACTAAGGTATGTCAAGAGGATGACGGCTAAGCCGTAGTCAACAAGACGACGGTGTCACCAAGAGTTGAGGAACAAGTCGAGATCGATTTGACGTGGAGATCGTCGGGGGATGATCAAGTCAAAGTCGATAAGACAAGAGTCTCATGAGGTGAACCAAGTCAAGGTTGGCAAGGTGAAGACGTCATCAATCATTTGGTGAAGGTCATCATGCACATTGCTTCAAGTTTGCGACAGCATCAAGAAAAGAAGACGGCAAGTGCTATTCCTAGACTTGTACTATCTTGCTTTCATTTGAGTCTAAGGATTGCCGTACTATTAAGGGGGATGCCATGGAGAATGGTTTTGATATGTCTCAGGTGCTCAAATGATCAATCCTTGTGAGGAGACAAAGAGAAGTGATTGGTGGGGGTTAGAGAGTGCAAAGAAGTGGAGTTGGCTTTGATTTCCCTTGATCTATGCATCACTCACTTGGGTTTGAGGTGGTGATACCTTGTGGATTAGATAGCCCTTGTTCTCAGCTTTCCGTAGAGCCCAAGATCACCTAAAACGGAGTTCGGAGTAAAAAGTTATGTATGTTTTCGTCGAGGCTGTGTTGCAGTCTCGGACTGTCCGAGATCTGGTACGGACTGTCCGTGAGTTCGGACTATCCGGTCCGGACTGTCCGGTTCGGACTGTCCGAAGGTTCGGACTGTCCGAGGTAGCCTCCAGTTGAGCTCTCTGTTTGATTTATTCTGATTTACTGACTGTCCGAAGAAGTTCCGGACTGTCCGAAGTCTGCGAGCTCTGAACTCCAACGGCTAGTTTTCCAAGCCATCTATTTAAAGCCCCTCACTCCCCACTTGCAAATAACGGCTAGATCACAAGTTTATTGACCTATCCTCTTGTTCTTGAGCCTCCCACACCTCCTAAACCCTAGATCTTAGTGATCCTCTTTGAAAGAAGAGTTGGGAAGGGATTAGGGTTAAATCTTAGTGATTCCCCTTGTGAGGAGTGTTGGGAAGAAGGATTGAATCTTTGTGATTCATCTAGTGGGAGAGAAGATTGGTGAAGAAAGTGTGAATCCAAGCAAGCAAGCAAGCAAGATTTGATTGTTGAGCACTTGAGTACATCTCCGGGTTCGTTCTTCGTTGAGCATCTATTACCCTTAGAGGTTGAGGACTCCTAGACGGCTAGGCGTCACCGGTGAGCCACCGACGAGGTGTGGTTGGCCACCGCAAGTTTGTGAAGGTACGATTCCGCCTCCGCAAGGGAAGGAATCAAGAAGCAAAGTCGGTGAGTGCGTTGGCACAAATCCGAGAGGGAAAGAGTCAAGTGGGACTCGGGCTCAAAGGTGTTGGAGCCTACTTCAACGGAGAGTAGGATCCCCTCAAGGATCCGAACTTCAGAAAACAAATCTCCGAGCCTACATCTTCTTACCGGTTTTATCTACTCTCACTCTCAAGCTTGATTTATTTGATTATTGCGCTATTGGCTTGATTGTCTTGTGAGATACTATTGCACACTTACTTGCTTGTGAATCATATTGTGTCCTTGTGATATTACTTGTGGTATTCTTGTTATTTGAGTGGTGCAGGACACTTTCGTAGATTTGGGTACAAAATCTTCTCAGTTGACCTCGGACTGTCCGAGGGGTGTCACGGACAGTCCGAACCTACCTCCGCAGCGCAGCTGAAGATTGAATTTGGTGTCACGCCTATTCACCCCCCCTCTAGGCGTCATCTCGGTCCTTTCACTATGGTAGGCTTGCTTAGTTACTACTATCTTATACACAAAAACTAAATTGCAAGCCAAGCAAAAGAAAAGTCCAAGCCTACCTGTCTTTCTCGCCAAAGTTGGATAGAACACTTGTCGAAGTTGTGATCAGTTGAAGGAGAAGACAAAGTTGGACAGAACACTGCAATCTGTAGGCGAAGAGATAGATATCCAGTTAATAATCTACAGATCGAGCGCTCCAAAGGGAGAAGGAAAGGAACCAATAAACTGAATGCAACTAAATTCCCGATGAATCAAGAACCAAGGCACATAAGAGAGGCTGCACTTGAGCTCCTGCTTGTAGCCCAGCTGATGCAGCCGTGCCTGGTCTGCATCCGCCGGCTCCGTGTCCACAGCCACCACCTCGGAGACAGCGGGGTGAGGAACGGAGGGGAGGCGGCGGGACGGCTCGTAGGCGCTGCCGCCTCGCGGCCAGGCGGGGAACAGAGGCGGCTAGGGTTTTGCCGGTTGGGCTTGCGGGGCAGTTGAAGGGGATCCACACAGATTTTGCGAAGTCTGGTGTAGGCGCCTAGGCGGTGGATCTAGAAGGCTGGATCTAGAACAGGGTGAGAAAGAGAGAGAAAGGAGGGGATTGGGAGTCACCCATATCGTCGCCCAGGATGAAATTGTCGCCGTCACGCCGTCTCCTTGCCGCCCGATTACAAAAGGTGCTGCAAGCCTCGTCGCCGTCGCGTTCTACCAAGGCCGACCCCACCTCCCTTCGCCACCGCTGGAGTGCCGCCGCCGCTGCCCGCACTGCTCCCACCGCCCAACCTATGGATTTGGTAAGAGGAGGGAATTTGGGATTTAAGTAGGCAGGATTAGTCTAAATATTTTGGGGGCGCGGCCATGAAATTTTAAATAGCGGCTACAAATAAATTTATTACAGCAATAAAATTGTCCATCAACTAATTGTGTGTACTATCTTTTTTGCTCTTGCGTGATTCATTGCAGTACTTTTGCCAATAAATTACTATCTTTTAGTAATTATGTGAACAAACAAATTGAACGAGTTCTAGGCCAAATTCTCGAACCGTTGTAAAAATACTTGAGTCGTATAATTTTAAGAACTATGTACATGGTAAAAAAGAAGTTGAATCCACTTGATGTTAAGTCTAGATTTGTAGATATACCCAAAAACATTATTGATATGTCACACTCTATTAGTTTCAAGAAGAGATTTTGTCAGAATGCGAGGATGAAGCTATTTCATGAAGGCTACCATCATCAAAAGGGCAATTTGGTGCATCTATGCCAGCAACAACTTGCAAGATTAGAAAACTATTTATATTGTTCCAGGCTATGATGAATTTTCTATTCTGAAATATGAATAGTTTCTACATGATGAACTCAAATTGCCATAATAAATACATATATATGATGTTAGCAGCATATCACCAACGGAGCATATATTCTTCTTTTCTATGACAATATTTGTATTTGTTTTATGATGAAATTTCATGTTTTGTCACTAAAATACATGGGAAAGGGGCGCGCCGCACACTTTATGACGATTGATAAAAAATCGTCACTGAAAGTTTGTTTCCATGACGAAAGTTGACACTGTCACAACATTTTCGTCATAAATAAAGTTTGTTTCAACATACCAGACACATTGTTCCAATAGGATGTACAAATTGCTTCATCAACCTAAATAAACTGTTTCAATAGGCTAAACTAGTTGTTTCAGTAGGCTAATCTAATTGTTTCAAAAGGACAAAAATATTGTTCCAATAGGCTAAACCAATTGTTTCAATAGACTAGATATAATTGTCCCAACAGACTAAACTAATTGTTTCAACATGCTAGACATATTGTTCCAACAGGCTAAACTAGTTATTTCAACAGGCTATATATATTGTTCCAACAGGCTAAACCAATTGTTTCAACAGGCTATATATTGTTTCAATAGAATAAACAAATTGTTTCACTTGGTTGTGCATCCACTAGGTAAAAGTAATTGTTTCAGCGGACTAGCCATATTGTTTCAACAGGCTAGATTAATTGTTCCAACAGGCCAAAAATATTGTTTCAATAGGATAAACCAATTGTTTCAACAGATTAGATAAATTGTTCCAACTGACTAAACTAATTGTTTCAACATGCCAAACATATTGTTCCAACAGGCTAAACTAGTTGTTTCAACAGGCTATATATATTGTTCCAATAGGCTAAACCAATTGTTTTAGTATGCTATAAATATTGTTCCAATAGGATAAACCAATTGTTTCATATGGTTATACGTCCACTAGGTAAAAGTAATTGTTCCAATAGGATAAACCATTTGTTTCAACAGACTAAATTAATTGTTTCATTAGGATAACCATTTGTTTCAGCAGTTCATACAGATTGTTCCAATAGGCTAATCTAATTGTTTCAGGAGGCTATACATATTGTTTGCAATAGGCTAAATTAATTGGTGCACTTGGTTATACGTTCAAGCAAAACTAATTGTTTCAGCAGCTAGCCATATTGTTTCAATAGGCTAAACTAATTGTTGCACTAGGATAAACAAATTGTTTCAGTAAAATTTTATATAGCAACATTGGTCTTATTTTGTTCGTAAAAAAATGAGGAACACACTAGTACAAACGGTTCGTGGATTGGAGCTCCAGTCAAACGTTATGGTATCGAAAATGAAACAAACGGAATATTTTCCACGACATCGCTTGCATCATCCATGCAAAAGAGAGGAAGAGGCGTTGCATGCTATTTTGATTGGTGGCGTTTTGTGCGGGCCCAATGTTTGCAACACGCTTCATTGGTGTAGTAGGTGGGCCGACGAAGGCAGCGTCCGATCGATCGATTAACGATCGGACGTCCGAACCCAAGACGCATCCTTCAGATAAAGCTGAGTTGAATTTTACTGTAGCAAATTTGTGACCCTCCCGAAAGACATTTTAAAAAATTCAAAATATTATAAAAATTATTTTAAGGACTTAAAAAAACTATTTAAAACCCCATAAAAATGACTATAAAAATTCTCAGTTTTATGATTGGGCTCGCGCTCTACACAATAGACATTATATCGTCCTATTGAGCTTTATTCCCTGGATCCGATTGGCTGCACACGGCTGTGGGCCGTTGGTTGTCTATGTGGTTTGCCATGGTAGTCAATAGGGTTTTTAATTTCGACCGGTACAAAAAATCGCTTCCCAGATATAAATCCAAAATTTAGGAATATTGAAAATTTTGGCATAAATATCGAACAAAATCTACCAACTGAGAACACAAAAAAGACCAAATTTGAACAAAATTTTGCCGACAATGATAACTGCAAGTAATGAAAACCAAGATAAGAGGAAATATAAGATTTCAACTTAGCAAACCAAATCGGTTCATATAAGATTTGAGGCAGTTTTGGATTTAAATTGGACCGAAAATATTTGATCGAAATGAGCTCTTTTTTGTCATAAGCCGCAAAACTCGAAATTTCCGATATTTCAACGAAATTTCGCAGATACAAGTCCCTATCATCAACAAACTGGCCAATAGGTTACCGGCTGCCGCTCCAATGAGAATAGCGCCGGTGCCCGGCGCCACCGACGAACATCGACCTCCTCATGCGAGGTCGTCACCATCCTCGCCGGCGCTCGGCCTTGCCGGCCGGCCTGCGGCGAACCGATCGACGTCGACGGATGCACACGCCGCCGCCGGCTAAACTTATATTAACTTCACCGCCACGCCATTGCGTTGAGCCTGCACTCTGCAGTACGTCGTGCTGCGCCACCACGCGCGGAGCTTCTATTCCAACAGGTGCTGCATCCAAGCAGATGCAGACACGCGGAGCCGGGAGCTCCCATATATGCATCATCCGACGCCTGACGATCGATCTAGCCAAGGTCATCTGCATCGATCGGCATCCCATCCCATCGATCCCATCTCCGGCATACCGGCCGGCGCGCGGCGGCGGTCTCGATGCAAGAGCAGCAGCAGGCAGGCTTGCAGTAGCTAGACAATCATCACCACCAAGAAACGCACTAGCAGTAGCAGTGCAGCAGGAGCAGTAGCAGGTGCGTGCTGCCATGCCGACCAATAAGACTCCAGTGGTCAGCGAGAGAGCTACCTAGCTTAGACGTACTGCCATGCTGCATGCATGGCTGCGTAGGTTTCCCAAGGCGAACGAATGGGTGGAGACGGCGGAATGGCAGGGTAAATTCCCTGCCTGATTCCGGGAAACAGTGTGCGCGCGCGGTGACGGACACGCGGTGACTGACTGACCGAGTACTGGCTGGTGATAACTGATGATGAGCATATATGCCCCAGCTTTTTGGTTGCTTTCCGGTTCAAGCTCATCGCCGTCTCTTCTCCATTCCTTCGCTGCCCGGCCGGATGGAATCATGGAAAGCGTGTTGGTGATTTGGATGTTCTAATTGTATCCGCACGCTCGTTTGCTCTTGTTTAGAAATATGTACTACCGAGTGGCGTTCGATTCTTTCGATCGTTCCCCATGAACCGTTTTGAAGTTTCATTTTGGTGTTTCCTCCCGAGGCTCTCTCCAACAGAAGTCTCTAAATTTGATCCCCTATAGACTTATATATAAGCTTCCTTTAAAAAAAATCTCTCCTGATATTTTCTTCCATCATCAATAGCGTTCCCGATATGGAAAGCAGTTCAGTACGTAGTAAATCAACTCCGATAGTTTATCGCGTCAAAAAAAAATTTACTGCCAAGGCAGTTGGTTAAGCATGCTTATCACATTCAGCACTACGTACGGTCTGGCAAGAACGAATGTGCATGCCATGGAGGCATGGACACATTACGTACGACAGTACTACGGTGAAAATCTGGATATACTAGAGGACAACAATTACTTGTTACTTTACTACGTGCAACTTTGCAGGTGCAGCAAACGTGGCAACATTTTTACTGGCTCTTCATGCAGTAAATTTATGCATCTCATTGCATCACCCTGGAAGCTGAAAGAAAAAGTGAAAAACTGAGACTTGCACTGCCCAGAAAATTTCATCAGCACCTCTGAAGTTAAATTAATCTTACCGCAATGTTTGTCCATATCTAGTCTTATCAAGAAAAGTGGTCTGAAATTCTGAATGGCAAATAAAATGGTGTTACTGTACCTAGCATCTAGTCTAGGTCCGTCGTGCCTCGGGCCGTGCCGTGCCGGCCCGGCCTAGGTCCGTCGTGCCTCGGGCCGGTGCAAAACAGGCCGGCATGGCCCGGTCAGCACTTCGGGACATGCCGGGCTGGCATGAAGTGTCAAAATCTAGACCCGGCATGGCCCAAAATCACATCGGGCTGGCTTCGGGCTGGGTCGGCCCGAGCACGGTACGGGTGACAAAACAGCAGACAATGTTATTTTTTTTATAAATTTGTATGTTGTTCAAAAAAATATTTATATGAAAAAGATGTGTCTCATAATTATCTATAACTTTCGTGTTTAATTGAAATTCATCGGGACAACAGAAGATCTCGGGCCGTTTCCGCCTTGACAGCCCGTCCCAAACTCCCACCACTAGTCTAGTCTGTAATGCATGTTTATTTCTTCCATATGTTAATTATGGCTTCGGCTCGATATACTCTTGTGGCTGCAGGCAATTTTCTCCATGCACAGCTGCATGCACATGTACATGCCACAGAGCATGCACACCATAGCTCAATCAAAACTGTATTCATGCATGCACGAGAATTCTGAGATTCTTGTAGAAAAATCTCATGAACCATGCATCAAAATCTGGTGACTCCTGCTCCTTTTGACCATCCAACTAATCACCCATGAGTCCATGACAAATTCCCTGCTTAGTGCTTACCAGGTACCACTGCAAGGACGCGTGACCTGATAATAATAGAACTAATCAACAAGCTTAAGTAGATATGAATTAAGAGCCAATAAAATGAAAATGAAGATCGATCAATGCAGCTAATTCAATTGCATCTGCATGCACAGCATGAGCATCAATCCACACCCACACATGCATGCATGCAATTGTATGCTGGTTTCTCTAGGCATCTCACTCCCTAGGCACACCCTGCAATATGCACGGCTGCATGGCTAATGACCAGAAAGGCTAGAGCTGAAACTGAAACGACAGGCAAGATCCAAAATGGGGCATGAAACCATTGCAAGCTAGTACTCAACACATGCATGATACATGCCTGCAACCACCTTATTCCCTTCGGCCTTCACTATAAAACGCACTGTACTCACACTTTGGAAGAGAGTGAGAGAGTGGAATGTGTGTGTATGTGTGCAGTGTCAGGGCGGGGGGAGTGAGTGAGTGAGTGAGTGAGTGAGAGAGATACAATGGAGGGTGGTGAGGCGGCGGCGGCCTCCGGGAAGAAGGGGTGCATCCGCACGACGCGGGGGCCGTGGACGGTGCGGCGGCGCCGGCGGGGCGGCGCGGTGACGACGTCGCTGAGGCACCCGACGCCGCGGGAGCGGGAGAACAACCGGCAGCGCGAGCGGCGGCGGCGGCAGGTGGCCACCAGGATCTTCGCCGGGCTGCGCGCCCACGGCGGCTACACGCTGCCCAAGCACGCCGACCAGAACGACGTCCTCCTCGCCCTCTGCGCCGAGGCCGGCTACCTCGTCGACGACGAGGGCAACGTCACCGGCCGCGGCGAGGTAGGTCGACGTTCCCGTCATCGATCCCGACTCCCGAGTAGCTTCTACCTACTGCATGCTGTATCGCTTATTTTGCGCGCATTTGAGTTTGCCTTCTTCTCGCCTGCAGCATTCCGGCGGCGCAGATCATCTGCCGCCGTCCTCCTACGGCGGAGCGGCAGTGGCAGTGCCTCTCCAGCCGCCGGAGCCGGAGCAGAAGATATCTCTGGAGCTGTCCCTGTCGTTCGCCTACATGTAGGCATGCGTGCGGATGGCTAGCTGCGTTATCTCGGTGGAATGTGTTTAAATATTGTGCTGAAGTGCCGATAAATATTTAGTCCTGATCATAGCTTTTGTCGGAAAATACTGGCATAGCTAGCTAGGCGTCGTTCTGATGGCCGCCCTCCTTTAATTGTTTTTTTTATTTCTTTAATATGTTCAGACTTACTAATCCTTAATTAGTTAGTGTGTGCAAACTTGCACTTTCATAAGTTTCATCCTATCTTCTTCACTGAACTGCAAGATCTCCTGCCAATGGTTTTTTTTTTCAAAAAAAAAGTGAAACTGAAGGAAGCTGACTGAACAGAACAGTTATGCCACACTAGCAGAGCACACAGTCCCACAGAGGCAATCAGATGTTCGGGCAGAAATGCAGAGCTGCGCATTGGCTCAAACCTGGAAAAGATCAAAGCTATATAAAAGGAAATTTATTGGATTTCTACTAGTACAATTTGCTCAGAAGAAGAAAAAGAAAGGGCAAATGAAATGCATCACTGATCACACAGGAACATGCATGCAAAATGGCCTACGAGAGCAGAAGAGCTAGAGATCGTTGCTGATCGATTAGTTCATCCTGGCGTCGCGGCGGTGGCCGGCGGCGACGCCCTCGTTGACGCCGGAGACGAGCTCGGCCTCGAAGCTGCCGGACGACATGGACGGCAGCCGCTCGTACACCCGGGACCCGAGGTGCTGCAGCTTCTTCTGCTGCGTCTTCACGGTCTTGCTGATGATCTTGTAGTTCCACCGCTGCTGCACGTACACGGCGGCGGCGAGCCCCACGGCGGCGAGCGGGATCGCCACGTCGCCGAACCTCGAGTAGAAGTCGAGGCTGGTGTTCACGAACTCGTACTCCTCGGCGAAGTAGGGGTTGATCGCCGCCGGCGACCGGACGTAGTCGTACACGTGCGGCAGCAGCCTCACCGCCGTCACGCCGGCGTAGTAGCTCGTCTTCAGCGGCTTGCAGTTGATCCGCCACAGCACGTTGCCGATCACCTGTAGGTAAGTGTGGAAATTCAGAAATGTTTTTACATAATAGAATGAAATTCCAGCACCTCATAAGGTGCATGTGGCCACCAAACCAAAGATCGATCATCTTAGAAATTATTGAGCACTAATTTCTCGCATGATAATTGCATTGCTGATCAACTTTTGAGAGAGTTTATCCCACTATTTTTGATGTGTGTGTAGATAAATTCATTTTAGTCCAGACTCCAGACTATGAAAAATAGAAACTGGAATATGCACTTTAGGATATGGTTGTCTGTAGATGATTCTATTCACTGGGAAAATGTTATTAGCGAACGTAGAGACTGTGTTTGCTCTAATGATCCTGATTTTATTGGTTTGGGGAAGGATGACATGAAGTTTTTTCAACTACTATTGTTTATAGTATGATTTCTAGGACTGGGAGGAGCACTGTGTAACATGCTGGCCCAAATTCGTTTAGAGCCTAGCTCGGCCCAAATTTGCTTAGAGCCTAGCCCATCTACGGGGCTGGCCCACGCATGCATAACACCTACTTGTACTTTTAGCCTCGCTTCGTCTAAAAGGGTTAACCCGAGGTGCTATGTCTGGCTTCAACAGGCATTATATGCTACGACAACTCTGTCTCAGCTAGCTATATGAGACGAATCCCACCATTTCATCCACATGGGCCTCATAAAAATCAGACCGGAGTTTTACACTCATCCACCCTTAATAGGCTGACGCACTCGTCAGCACACCGCCTAAGCAGCAAATGTCCAGAATCCCACTCAGTATACGGTCGTGCATTTAGTACCGACCTATATGCCATGTTATATGACCACTCTGAACCCACACAAGCCATGTGCAATATGCTCGCAACTAAGCCCACACGATCTGTCGCACAGCGAGGATTGATGCTCTGATACCATTTGTAACACTCTAGACCAAACTCGCTTAGAGCCTAGCCCACGTATGGCGCTGGCCTATGCATGCATAGCATCTACTTGGACTCAGTCTCGATTCGTCCAAAAGGGTCAACCCGAGTCACTATGTTTGGTTCCAACAGGCATTATATGATACTACAACTCTGTCTCAACTAGCAATATAGGATTAATCCCACCATCTCATCCACATGGGCCTCACAAACACGTTGGGTCAAAGAATTACATCCTGATAGGCTTTTCAATAGAGCATGGAATTGTAAGGTGCCTCTTAGGATAAAATTTTTGCTTGGATAGTGTACAAAAGAGCTTTGTTAAGCAGAGATAATCTGCGGAGAAGAAATTGGTCTGAGGATCCTACTTATAACTTCCGTGACTGTGAGGAATCAATTGATCATTTGCTATTTCACTGTGTGTTATCTAGATCTATATATTTGGAGCATAGTTTCAAGCCCACAAACTTTTAAACGGTTTTTGCTTGCTTTGATAAAATGTGGCCTACCCCGAAAGATTAATCTAGCTGTGATTTGTATTCTGGCTACCTTGTTGTCAATTTGGCTTATCACAAACAAAGTTATCTTTGAAATGGTAAACTACTATCTCCAGAAACAATTTTTTTACTCTGCGTGTGTCATGGTTAAATATTGAGCGGGTCTTCAGAGGGAGGAGAAAAGGTGATTCGGACACAAATTTCCACCCCTACCTGCGGGAGGAGGAAGAAGTCTTGGGCGAGGCCGATGTACTCCACCAGTGTCACCGCCCACTCGCGCAGCGCGTGCGGCTTCCCGCGCGCGTCCATGTACGAGCCCTCCTGCCGGAGCGGCCGCCGGAGCACGCTCACGTAGTGCGCGGCGAGGATCACCGCGAAGCCGACGAGGTGCGCGCCGGAGGTGTAGACGAAGACCCTGCGGTCGCTCGGGACGCGCCCCGGCTCCAGCGGCGAGCGCGTGAGCAGCCGGATGCGCGACCGCCACACCTTCTGCGCCAGCCGGAGCGTGAGCAGCAAGGCGGCGAGGATGAGGATCTTGACGACGCAGTCGATGGTCCAGAACAGCTGGCTCTTGTCCACCTCGTACGACGGCGCCCCCACCCCCGCCGCGCCGTCGCCGCCGGCGGCGGCGATCCGCGCGAAGAGCGCCTCCGCGCCGGTGATCAGCGGCACGCTGTACCCGACCGCCTGCACCCCCAGCATCACCAGCGACACGTACGGCATCACGTCGGTGTTCGCCTTGATGTGCAGCAGCTGGCTGAACTCGGCGGCGATGGCCGCCGCCAGCGTCGCTATCCGGAGGATCCCCTCCCCGCTCCGCCGCGACAGGATGTCCTGCCGCTGCTGCCGGTAGAGGATCGGCAGCGTCTGGAGCGCCGTGGCGTTGAAGCGCAGCGGGTCGCCGGCGCCGCGCGTGCTCCCGACGCGCACCTTCGCCGTCGGGTTGATCAGCCACCGCGCCGTCGTCGGCGGGTACTCCATCGTCATCTCGATCGAGCAGTCCATGCCGTCCTCGAGCTCCCCCATCGCCGCGAAGGCCCGCCATGGCGCCTCGATGCTCCGGCACCCGATCAGATACATCCGGCCGTCCACCGGGTTGTACACGCCTTCCAACGACAGAGTCGACACGTTCACGTATGGCTCGCCGGAGAACGAGAGCTCCGCCGAAACGTTGAGGAGAGCTGTCGTCGTCTCCGGCGGCGGCGGCGGCGACTTCTCCGGAATTACCGGCACGCTCTGGGACGACGGCGAGCTCCGGCCGACGAGCGATCCGAGGGAGAGCACCTCGAGCTGAAGGAACTGCCGCTCGATTCGCTCGCGGGGGAGCGGGTCGGGCACGGCCGTGACGTGGAGCGTGAGCTCGTCGGCGAGGTTGGACAGGCTCGCCGCGTCGCTGGCGAGGTCGCCGTTGATTCTCGGGTAGCTCAGCAGCGACTTGGCGATGACGGCGCCGAAGTCGAACGGCTCGCTTCGCCGGAGGAACTCACCCGCCTGCTTCGTCTTGGTATAGCCGTACGTCGTGCTCAGCGCCACGCCGCCGGCGACGCCGAACCGGCTCCACAGCTCCGACGGGTGCACCGTCCGTTCAAACGTCAGCGGATAGTGGGCGGCGGCGGCGCGGCCGCCCTTGATGCTGGTGATCTGACCGACGTTGATGCTCCGGCGGGTGGCGGAGAAGCTGGTCTGCACGTACAGGCACGCGCGCGAGTGGCAAGCCTTGTCGCCGACGCCGAGGCACCCCACCATGCAGAGCTGGCCTGCGGACGCGCGCCACACGCCCTCCGCGGCCAGCGTCATGCCGTTCAGCCCGCTCCGCTTCGCCGCCGCGTACGAGTGCTCCCACGGCGGCACGGCCCGGAACACGGCCGACACCCTCGCCGACCCCTCGCCGCCGTTCGGGTCGCACCGGACGTCCTGCATGACGATGCGGACGCCAGCGAACCCGCCGTCCGTTGCGTCCACCGCCGCGTCCGCCTCGAACGGACCGAGCCGCCGACAAAGCGCGTCCGTCGAGTTGCACTGCCAGTTGGGCACGACGGCGAACACGTCCTCCGCCGTGAACCGGTCGAGGATGCCGCAGAAGGAGTTGCCCTTGTAGAACCCTCCTCCGCCGGCGAGGACGCCGTCGCGGTAAGGGTAGGGGATGCACGCCTTGTCCACGTGCTCCGACGAGCCGTACTTGTAGTTGGAGTACGCGCCCAGCTGCGACAGCAGGCGGACGGCGTCGAAGTACACGGCCTCCGACTTGCCGCCCGTGCTCGTCAGCTCGCCGCGCACGGCGCGCGTTGTCAGGGTCATCGTCATGGGGTATCGGAGCACGAGAAGAAGGTTCTTGTCGGTGGTGATCGGCGGCTGGAAGTTGTCGCGGTCGGTGTTCTTGGCCCAGCCCCACGGGTCGGCGGAGGCAGCGCCGCTGCCGCCGCGCCTCGGGAGCACGGCGGTGCCGACCATGCAGACCACGCGCTCGCCGTCGCCGTTCTCGGTGTACACGCCCTCGAAGAGGACCTTTAGCTCGGTGCTCCCCGGCCACACCTTGAACTCCGGCGACACGTACGGCCCCATCTCCGGGCCGGTGCCGTTGCGGGAGACGGCGACGCCAAGCACACCGCTGACGTTGAGGGCCGTCCTCCCGCGGCGCTCCACGTCGACGTGCGTGAGCTCGAACGACGCCAGCGGCAGGGGGGCCGGCGCCCCGGCGCCGCCGCCGCCGTCCGTCACGTCGGTGCGGTCGAATGGAAGCAGCGGCGCGACGCCGGCTTCCTGCGTCCAGTCCCCCTTGGTGAAGGAGAGCTCCGGCAAGAGGGCGTTGGCGCGGTTGGCGTCGAACGTAAGCTTCGCCGCTGCGGCGAGCACGGACCGGCACTGCCGCTCGACGTCGACGAAGCGGGCGTACTCGTGGGGGACGAAGGGGCCCTGGCCACCGGCCATTGCCCCCACCCCCATGGTCTGCGCATTCCGGTGGAATGGATCAAACGACGAAGCGATGGCGAACAGCGGCAGCAAAACCGCCCCGATAAACTGCAAAGATCGCGCCGCCATTGCTGCAGGGCAAGAACAGCTAGCAGTATCACTTAAAACATCCAACAACAGCAGCTTAATTAAGCTAGACGCTACCAATTTTCATCAGATTAACACGCTTATCTGCGAACACTGGCATGGATTCTATGCTATTGACAAGATCATACTGTGATTTGGTTACTGACCAAAGCATGGAAATTTCTTCCGTCCCCTCCACTTCAGTGTCCAAGAACAGCTCAGCTCACCAGGATGGCGCGATGCCCCCTTGCTCTAGTACAGCGCATGGATCTCTGACCAGAATGTGTCAGATCTAGAACAATTCCTGGACCAGATTGGATCACTTGGAATCTAGTCTAAATAATCGACTCCTGATAGTTCATAGCTAGAAAGATAGTTAATTACTTCTGTTGCATTGTTTCTTTACCAGTTAATCCCTCTCGGCTCCATGGGATTGGGGTTCTAGGAAGATGGGACATATAGAGTATTGAGTTTGACTTCGCGAGGCGGTGACCCAGAAGCAGAGGGTGGCGCGCGCGGCTGCCGCGGCGGGCATCGCGGCCGCCGCTCGGCGCGGCATGCCACGCCATGTCCGGGCGGCCGGTGAGGGCCGCACGTGCAGGGCCGGTCCAGATGGAAAAAAATTCAAATCCCACCGTGAAAAAAACAGGTGTTGGAGGTGAGCCGCTTCCCAGAGGCAATGAGCCGAGCGAAGCCGCCTATCTGGGAGCCGTTGCCCGGCGCGCGGGGGAGCGACTCGCGCGTGGCGTTCCATTGGATGGGCGCGGCGGCCACGCGGCACGAATCGAGATCGGGTATGCACGGGGTTTGATTTGTAGCTCGCTGCACCAAATTTTTTTCCGTCCAGATAGGGGGACACTTGGTGCGACCGCCAAAGGCCCTCAATTTTGGAGGCCCCGACTCATATAGTTAGTAGGTATTAGTAAGTACTTCTATTAGTAACAAATATGGCGAGCACTAGGGTCCGGACGTCCGGACCTGATGACGTCAGCCTGACGTCATCACGTAACCTACGCGAATACCTACGGAAACCTGAAAAATAACGGTAGAAACCTGATGAACCGTGGCAACCTGAGGATGAAACTTGAGATTTCAGAAAGTTTTCGAGAGTAAGAACCAAGTTTCGATAGTATAAATTCAAGTTTCGGTAAGCAATATCCAAAGTTTTAGTGGGCAAAACCTAAGTTTCAGCACAAAAAGCGAAATTTTCGAAAAAGTAAGACCCAAGTTTCAATAGTGTAAGTCCAAGTTTCTGTAGGCAAAGATCCAAGTTTTAGTAGTAGAAAAGGTACATTTTCATAAAACGAAGTCCTCAGAATTCCAGATAGAGAAAAGAGAAGGTTTCATATGTACAACTCCAGGTTTTGAGCACACAAATCCTAAGTTTTCAGAGACAAACCTTAGGTTTCGAGTTTGAAAATGGGATGGGTCTCCTCCTTGCCTCCTTCTTCCCCAAATCCGGCGAGACCCTGCCCCTTGCTTGTCGTATCCGACGGCGGGCTTGACATCCCCGTGCTTCCTCGTCGTCATGGTCGCCGTCCCCCTCCAGATCTGGCGGTGGCCCTTGAAGCACGGCGAGGGGGAGCTCCCTCGCATGTACGCCGGCGTGAGGAGGACGGGGCGGCACCGGCCGCCGTGAGTGGGAGGAGGTGGGGCGGCACCGGCGACGGAGGAGGGGAGGTGGCGCGAGGCGCGGGAGGAGGCGCGGCGATGGGCGACGGCGAGGAGCACGGGAGGAGGCGGCGGAGGAGATGCAAGATGAGGAGGCGCGGGAGGAGGGTGCGACGGCGAGGGAGGAGCGCGGGAGGAGGAACGCGAGCGAGCGAGGAGGAGGAGGAGCGCGAGCGAGCGAGCTGACGCGAGCGAGGAGGAGCGCGTGCGAGTGAGTGAGGAGTCCGGATGGACGTCCGTCCTAAAGTGTTTTCGAACAAATATTTGTGGTTTAAACTTTTAGTTTACAAAGCAAAGTCACTAGTTATCATTATAGTTTATCTATGAAATCCATAAAAATTATAATATTGTTGAAATACCTTTCGAAATGAATCTACATATTATTTGTATGTAGTTAATCTAAAATTTTAAAACGTATTCATAACTCAAGTTTTAAACATTGACCACCATGCATCTCCAACGCCAAATATTTATGATAGGAGGGAGTACTAGGGAGCTCATAAATCAACCAAAAATAGTACATTAAATTGGCCTAGTCACTAGCCAATTAGTCATAACAACATAGTACTTAGTCGTTGTGAGCTAGCGAGTCCACTACTATTTCATTTTCTATAAAGGCATGCATTACTTAGCAGAAAGAAGATACATATAATGGTTGTATAAAGCGGCCTAACCACCTAAGGTTTTGGCTTCGCCAAAGAATACAAGGTGTTATTAGCTCGTAGGATCAACAATAATTGACATGACAAGGGCTTCTAAATTGTAGTGACCATCGATGTGTGGTTTTCGATTGTGAGCAGTTGAGCAATGAGTAGTTTGATATGTGTAAGTGTAACGATGTCACTACAACATTAGGGCAGGACAGTGTTGCGCTTCAGCCAAGGTATAATATTATTAGGTTTCATCTTGATACAATTCTCTCGTTTCCTAGGATCCTAGGCCCATGTGCTTTCGATGCCATGGTGAGTCACCTAAGTGGTACGTGTGCAAGTTATTAGCCATAACAACATCTAGATGGAGCATGACAAAGACCGAACACATCCACGTCTCGCACCTCCATACCTCGATTGTCCTATCACCGACACAAGCTGATCATCCATGATTCGGTTGCATTATTTGTATAAAAAGTATGTCTATACATAGATATTTTAGTAATCCACACAATGAATAATGACTATTAGATATATTCTTTTATAACAATTTTAAGAATTACATAAAATATATATATGTTAGGAGATATTTGTATATGGATGAACTAGATTTTACAATGTGGCAATAATCCAATATTGTTAACACATTTATAAATTGATGTGCTTTAGAGTATCTTTTATAAGTCTGTGAATGACCATGTATAGATAGGTTAAGTACATGGTCAGTGTACTTGAGAAAAGGAGTAGGCTAGATACAAAAAATCTATAAATATTTTGTTATATTATTAAATCTATAATATAGTAGTCATTTGTAATAATGAGTCTCCTAATCAAGCCATGTCATTTACAGATGTTTAGTTCATTATTAATTTATGATTCGCTAGCTAAGAGAATAGTTCTTAAACACAAAAATATTTAATATTTAATGTATTAAGTAATTAGAAATTAAAATATAAAATTAAATTTAAAATGACATATTTTAGTCTCGCTCTAAGGCCCTTAAAACATTAGGAATGGCCCTGCGCACGTGGCCGCACGTGACCAGCGCGGGAAATCTATATCTATGCGCCTTCTCGTCGACTCAGACCGTGCTGCGGCGTCGACGGTTCATCAGCGCGCAGCCGGAGACGCGCGGCCGGTTAACTGAATGGTGGCGGCCAACAATCCTGAGCCATTGTTGCTTGAACAGGTGGTCCACGTTTAACGCGATTTGCTAACTTCTAAAATCTAAATGGTAAACAGCCTGAGACACGACTTCATAACATAATACTAACTTCTAAGGTTTAGCAGAACTTAGTTGCAAACTTGGCAACAAAAAAAATGTATGGATAGGCAGATAGCATAGAACCATATATATAGATGGCTGCTGTCTTAAATCCCAAGCTAGTTTTTAGACGACAGGATACTAGCAAGAATTCAAATCATGTTTGTAGGACATCGCTTATTAATAAGAAGTGAAAAATCGCTTATTAATAAGAAGTAAAAAATGTAGATTTGGTCTCTCATATGTGGTGCTCAAGAAAAACTAGTCAATTATTTAGATCGTGATTGTCGCGAAATCGCAAGCAATAGATCTATATATCATGAAATATTAGAGATTTTTCCGACGCTACCTAATTCATGGCTGCATATATACAAAATATTTTTTTTGAAAAGCTAGTAGCTGCCAATTTCATTCATGTAAGGAGAAAAGTGTTGCCAAGGTAAAAAAACAGAGCGGGATTAATTACAGGAGGGCTTCACACTAAGAACCCTCAACAGCCTCTTCATATCACCTTATAAAACACTATTTACTGACACATAAATACGATGGATCTAGTTTGAACGTCTTACATCGTGTGACTGAAGACTTTCTACTCCGATCTATGCACCCCTTCAAAAACCCGCCTATTCCGCATATAAAATATTATTACTTTCATAATTTTATTAGTGAGCAAGATACAATAAAATTAGTTGCATAAGTTTTTTATCATTTATATAAAGGTGGTCGAATGTTCACATACTTATATCAAAACAACATGTATATATGCAAATCTTATAAAATAGTTGTATGAGATGAGGTAGCTAGTATGCACTTCTTCCTACCACAAAAAAAAACACATTGATTTGAGACATATACAATTAAACTTTTGAAACCGTAGATATCTATGTATTTTTAAATATTTTAAATGAACACATAAATCATTTATACGTGAGGGAGTATTACGTAATTTGCAAAACTTCAGCATTTATCTATAAATATTTTAATGAATCATGATGCTCTATATCATTAAGATTATATAGCATATATATGTACATTAGTAAATTCAAATATATTTCCATATATATATATCGGGTCAACAAAATATGGTCATATGCATGTAAATTAATAGGGTTCACACGGTCACTATGAGTGTTAAATGCTATGCGCAATAACGATCTATTGAACAAATTATATACTCCTTACAAATCCGAATGGAGGGAGTATGGTTGTAGTAGTGCTAGCGAACTTCTCATGACCAACTTAGTGTTTGGGTGCCCAAAAAACACTACAACGGCGTTATAATGTTGCTATAGGGATCTATTTTAAACACTCATGATACAAAATTGGATGAGATTAATTAATCCCTGAACATTTTAATTCATGCTAATTTGATTCCTTGACAGGTCAAACCTAATTTTGTGAGTGTTTCGCTAATATGCAATTCATTTGGCGGTTCTCGATAATACAACATCATAGGTGGAAAATGATGTGGAGATCCATGTCACAAAACTGTCCACGTGGTAATTTTCAACAATATGTCATCATAGGTGTCAAATGAAATGGTGATCCATGTCTCACAAAAACTATCCAGATAGTTCTGCATGGATCCGTTCGCTATCGGTAGTGAGTAGTGACAAGATAAACATTCCTGGCATCCCAAATAAGCTTGGTGTATTTCTTTCGATAATGTTATATACCGTGATTTTCATGGATCACATAAATTATTCAAGTTTTAAAGGGAGCATGCTGGTGTCATTAACAAACAATTGGAACGGAAGCACAAGGAATAATTAATTGGGCTACAAACATTGCGCCCTATGCTGCATTTGGATATGGACCTGCGGTTTATTCATGCTTTTTTTTTTTTGAAAATTTAGGCAAGCTGTTTAAATATTCATTGCAAGGAGAAGTAAAACAGAGTTAACTACAAAACTAAAAACAACGCTTGGGCTATTAGAGCCCAAGGATGCCAACATAAATCAAGACACTGGCACGTGGCCTCATGCGTTCAAACCATTCACTCCTTCCAAATATGCCGAAGGATGTAAAGAATAGCCCCATCGGTATCTACGTGAGTACATGACCCCTCCCTCTACCCTAAAGCTCATCCCATCAAACACCAATGGATGAGGAAGGTAACATCGACGTCGGCGTAGGCAGGGCAATCTACGATAACCACCTGCGAGCTTCTGCCGAGACCCTAAGGACATAGGGGCAATGAAGGAATAAGTGGGTTGATGTTTCAGGCTTCTAGCCATAGAGAACATAAGTTGCGGAATGAGGCCATCCCCGATACAACAAGCGATTCGTAGTCAGAAG
The DNA here is from genome assembly GCA_036346415.1 of Raddia guianensis. Taxonomy (NCBI): domain Eukaryota; kingdom Viridiplantae; phylum Streptophyta; class Magnoliopsida; order Poales; family Poaceae; genus Raddia; species Raddia guianensis. Next base: position 38,157,754 of record CM070534.1, read on the forward strand.
CATATCCTATACCACAAGCCAACCAAAGATCTTGCAACAATTTTTATAATGGATGAACCCTAAATCCAAATGTAGCCATGGTCGGGGAAGGCGCCTACGAACTGAACAGAGTGGGCTGAGCTAGAAGAGTAAACACCGTTAGCGATGAGTTTCCAAATCACCATATCTTTCTTGCCTTCCTCCATCCGAACCTGCTGCACAATCTACCAGATCATCGGAAACTCCTCAAGTTCCTCGCTTGTCTGCATGCGCCTAAGGGTCCGAAGCCAACACTGTGAGGAAATGGCCTCAAAGAATGAGGGCCCCGATAGGCCCTCTCACTAGCCGCTAGCAACTAGGGGCTAGTAGACGCAAATGCTTCCCTTGAATTCAAGAAGAGTTCCAGAAGCTAGTGAGCCCCCCATTCCCAAAAGTTGCCTATGTAGCAATGTCGAATAGACCTCTATCTGCTCCATCGATCCCAATGAAGATTAGATGCATTCCACGCACTGTGTCACTCCTGAGAGTCCTTCCATAACCATTTGAGCCACAAGGCCCTACAGAAAACTACAACATCCTTGATCCCTAAACAACTGAAACTTTTGGGGGCACAGTACCTTGCATCAGTTTACCAGACAATGTCCCTACAATTTGCCTTGCCTTTATAGTGGAAGCTTCTCCGCACCTATCCAACTTTCTGATCACCCATTTGTCGAGCTTGAAAACTATCAATCAAGTGGTAAAACAAGTACGGATGTTAAGATAGAGTTGATGTGGGCCGGACGCCCTACTCTAGATACAAGCTTTGCTTTCCAGGACACCAGCCTGTTGTGGACCTTGTCAATCACCTTAGGACATTCGCTTTAGTCATACTTGTTGGCCGCAGTGAGAGGCCTAGGTACCTGCATGCAAACGACTTCATTTGGATTGGAAAATTTGTCAAAACTATGCCTAGGTGGTCCTGGTCACTGAAGATAGTGAAAAGGTCACTCTTTTTCTAGTTAACCGCCAGCCCCATCACTCCTTGAAAAGTATTAAGATTATGCATGATGGTCTGAAGCTCCCGTTGACATGGTTCGGTGAAAGCGCCACATCGTCCACCTAAAAGGAAATCCTAATATTTGGTAACAATGGTTGTAAGTCACGTAACTATGTAACGCACCCCCAGTGGGGGCCAAATCAGAAAGCTACACTAGGGTTCCATAGCCAAGATAAAGAGTAGCGGTGACAATGAGTCTCCCTATCGAAGGCCACAACAATGTCGGAAACTTCGCCTTGGTACTCCATTTAGGGGGCATGCGAGGAAGCCGAAGACAAGAGGATGGCTATCCAATCTCGCCACCATTGCCTAAATCCTAAGAACTGTAACAGCTATATTAGGTACTCCTAGCTGACAGGGCCTTCTTGATTCCTACTTGATGAAGGTTCCGATTGGTGTCACGAACTGGTACTTATGCCTAATTTTTGAAAAGGCTAAAAGGTATGTCTATGCTAGTTATATCAGAGCGTGTGGGTGGGTGAGTTGGTTAGAAAAGTGAGGTGTGAGAGTCACGAGAAGTCAAGAGGTCCTAGGTTCTAGTTTGATCCTCCTAATTTTTCAAAACAAGATTCTAAGTTCGAGTCTTGGTTCTCATAATATTTCAAAACATTTTTAGTCCCGGTTTCCAAAACAGAATTGCCTCAATAGGCATCACGAGGTCCTAGGTTGAAGAAGTGGTGGCGGTGAGGGCAACGCGGTGGCGATGGAAGATTGGGGTCGGGACTCGAGAGCCATTTTTTTCCACGCGTAACCTGTTACTGTTTATTCACACTTTTACATGCTTACATGCTCAAAGGCTTAGAGCATTCCCAACAACCCCTCTCTAAAATTCTACTCATAACACATATAAATAGTGTTGTAGGGGGTGAAATAGGGGGCCTAGCAATTGGGGGTGCTCTAATTAATAATCAGTCAGTTCAAAGATCTAAAAAATTGGTAATCAAAGGGATTAATTCTGTACGTAAAAGCACATGCAAATTAAGTCGAAAACTCATGTGACACTCTCGGGCTGCGCGGCCGCATGGAGACAAATGTTAAACAGCCATATGATCGTGCCTTGAGATTTGTGGAATCGTGATCAGATGGTTGTCTAGTGTCTACTATCTCCTGACCAAAGGGACAACACATTATACTACTATCATACACTATGTGCGGGAAAAGGTTACAATCATGCCCATTGCCGCTTGTTTGGGGGGAGAATCTCAAATTTGTAATTTCATAAAATTTTGGCAAAGATCACAGCATTTCACTACTACGGAAAGGCGTTGGGTCCGGTTGAACGAGCTTGATCCGGCTTTTGAACCGGGACAGCCCTTGAGATCGATGCTGCTGGGCATCGATCCGAATTCTGAGCACCGGACTAAATCTCTCCTCGATAGGCGGCCCGAATGCGGTAGCTCTATTGATCCGGTTGGTTGGTCCAACCGGATCGAATATATGTATTAGTCCCGGTTTTAACTACCAACCGAGACTAATATGTGCATACGTGGCGACCAAATAGTGCCGCTGGGGACACTTTTGGTCCCGGTTGGTTGTTCCAACCGGGACTGAGGTGTATTTTTTGAATGTTATGCTTATTTAGTCACTAATTAAACCACATTTAACACAATTAGCAGATGCACAGCTGGTTGATAACTAAAATCGAAATAGCATTAAATATTACAAATATGTATTACGTCAGACCGGCTCTGGGCACTGTGCAATCATCCATACTGTGCAATTACAAATATTCAGAGTTTACAAATATGTATTACAATACACTTTCTCCCAATTTGACAAGATCAGCTAGTATTCACGGTGGCACCCATTTTTAACTTTGATTTCAAATTTCCGCTAACACCTTCATTGGACAGCATCATCGATCAAACAATCTTGGGCTGTGTCACACCAAGCCACTTTGAGGCGTTGTCGAACTCAGCGTTGTCACTTTCTGAGATCATTGTCTTGTATCATGCCTTTGCACCATCGTTGACCCTAACAGCCTCCTCCTACAACCCAAATTAAACAATATTATCTAACAAAAACAGTAGAAATGGCAACATGCTATTATTTAAAATTTGCGGCGCCACATGAATAACACCACCAAACCAAGTAACCAACAACAGAACGGATATATAAATTTGATCTTTACCTTCTATCTTTCAGATTTCGTCAAGAACATAAGGGGAAGGGCAGTTCTCAAAAGATAACCTTCCAGGGCCAAAGACTCCAGGACTCCACGCCATGAAATCTTCAATCTGCTCCATTGTTAAACAACAAATATGTATTAGGTAGCTAGCTAGACATAAGTATCATACAATGTACACAGTGCACATACACTTTTTATCGGGATCTTTTACGAGCATCGCTCCTCGACGGTTGGCTAGTATTTTTTGAAGGCTCTGGAATCTTATTAAATATAGGGTGGTGATGCTCGCCTATCGGATTTATGACCTCATCTAAAAGGAAGTCGTCGATTTGCTCTTGAATTGCTTTGACACGCACCGGTGATAGTTCCGGACCTTTTTTCAAACCTTTTTTTTTTGCCAACTTTAGGGGAATCTATCATTAAATAGGGAATTAACATATCATTCTTTCAAACTATAGAAAATGTTTGCAGTAGCTACCTAGGCGTTATTAAGGTAGTAATTATATATTACTCACCCCAAACCCTGCATTTTTTCTTGTGTACTCAGCGGTGCCCCCGATGAAGTTGTGCATCATCTCGTACACATAGTATCCGCATAAATTGTTTGTAGGTGGTTGATACAAGACCTGTGGTCGACGAGTTGAAATCGTGAAATAGATCATAGAAATTACGTTAACTAACAAAATACTCATAATATGATATACATACATGTTTAGCGATGTGCAAGTCGAAACGTGTCTTGAATGTTCCCACGGTATTCTTGCGGAACGTTGCAAAGGCACTGCACATTTGATTACAAGTTATATATAATTGAGTTTGTTTGATATGGAGAAACAGAAATAGTAAGATATGAATGGAAGAGGATTGTACCGGTTGAGCATGGCGAGGAAGTCTTTGTACTTTTCAACTGGTCCCCTTTTCGAGTCCATGACCGTGATCCTGCTATGATTTAGCTCTATAATAAAAAGGATCCAGTGAAAGCTGCACAAATATATGTCAACGCGGTTTACTAATTAGTTCCAACAGTGTTAACAAAAGGAATTAAAATAAGGCGGTACGAAAACACGTACCTAAATTCGTAGGGTAGAAGTATATATCTTTTGTGTCGTTGTGCCATTAGCCCTTTGAAGGAACCTAAGGCCGAGAGGGGGGGGTGAATCGGACTATTTCAATTTGTACTTTTGTTGCACTTTGTCACTTAAGCAAGTTAAGGACACACAGCTAGCGCGTGAATTCCTACACAAGTCTAGTAGGCGGAAACAATCAGAGCACAAGTGTAGGAGGCACGAAGGCACTCGCAAGCAGTGGATATCAAGATGCGATAAGTAAATGAGACAGAGAGACGCAAACCGATCTTTTTACCGAAGTTCGGTGCTCAACACATGAACACCTACGTCTCCGTTGAGGAAACTTCTCACACAGAGAAGTCGGGACTCTCTCATCCCTAACCCTCAATCCACTCGTGGTAGCTCTTCACCAACACATGGTAGGCGAGCTCCAAACCTTCACACGAATCGGCAGCCTCCACACGCGAAGGACCCCGAAACACCGACTTCACAAGCGAAGCCGACCTCGAGCACACCGAGGATTTAGCACATCTCCGACGCACTGGAGAAGAGCACCTTGAGAAGCAAGGTGGCCGCCGACGCGATGGCGGGCTTTGCACACCCCGACGAACAGAGAGGAAGCACCGTGAGAAGCACGATGACCTTCACGGAGAAGGGTTTGCTTGTGACAACCTTGACGAAGCTTGGCGATGACAACGTCTCCCGGTAGCAAGAGTCCCAAGAGCACAAAGACCGGAAGACACCAACTTTACCACCTCACATCCACCATGGGGGCTAGATGAAGAACCCCATGGGAGTGAGAAGGAGAGGTTTGGGGATGACCGGAGGAGGCAAGGTATGACTTCTTCTTCTTCCTCTCTCCCTCTCCCTCTCAATCCCTCTCAAATGGCATGGAAACCCTAGATGGAGATGGGAACCATGGGAGGAGCTCTCTTGGGTGGGTAGGGCAAGGGGTGGCTGCTAGAATAGGCTCTCTCAAGTTTCTCCCGTGCTCCAAGCCCCTATTTATAGGCACAAGGCGAAACCCTAACAATGGACGGCTCAGATTAGTTTTCCCGAGATCCAGATCAATCCATCGGACCCCGTCCGGAGCTCATCGGACGCCGTTCAATTAGATTTTGTCCCAAATTCGTACTCTGTCGGACGCCGTCCGACGGCTTATCGGACTCCGTCCGACCAGGTTTTTAGGCCAAAATTGTGCTCTGTCGGACGCCGTCCGACGGCTTATCGGACTCCGTCCGACAAGATTTTTAGGCCAAGATTGTGCTCTGTCGGACGCCGTCCGATGAGGTTTTGGCCAAATTTGTACTTCATCGGACGCCGTCCTATGAGGTTTTGGCCAAATTTGTACTTCATCGGACGCCGTCCTGTAAGTTATCGGACGCCGTCCTATGAGGTTTTGGTCAAATTTGTACTTCATCGGACGCCGTCCTGTAAGTTATCGGACGCCGTCCTATGAGGTTCAAAATTTCAGGGTTTGCCAAAAAATTCATATCTTTTGCTCCCGAACTCCGTTTCTTATGATCTTGGGCATTCCGGAAAGCTAAGAGAAAGGGCTATCCAACTAACTAAGTTTCACCACCTATTTCTAAAAGGATAGGCCCTAAATTCTATAGAAACCACTCTCCGGCACCCTCGGACACCTCTCTCTCTCGGCCGTCTAGGGCTTCGGTTTTTGGACTTTGTCGCTTTGTGGACTCGGCGGGAACACTTGGATGACTTAGGCGGGAATTTTTCGTGCCGGATCAAAATATCTGGCTTTGAAAACTTGACGGCTACGAAACCCCGACAGCTGTCGCTCCCCCCAACTCTCTTGGACCTAGACAGGTGGCCTAACTTCGGAACCCTCTCGAACACACCCGAAGATTGGATAAGAATGATAGACTCAACGGACTGTGCTCAGTGGGACCTATAACCAGAGAGATGAGCTTTGCGGACATCAATGGGCCGGATGGGCCAGAAGCAGACACGCACACAAGAAAAATAGAAGAACTAGCAAATAATATCCTTAGCCTTGATGCGATCCGTCGAGACCCAATTGGCATCAATTACTAAAACATTAAGCCCATGGGAGCCTTGATTTTACAATCTCCCCCTTTTTGGTAATTGATGACAACACCTGCAAATCTTCCTGCACAACCATCTCAACAAGCAAATATGTGTCTGGTGCAATAGATTAGTTCCAACCGAGCAAAATAGCATGACCCATGACTTCACTTAAAATAGCAACTAGGCATAAGAAATGAAAGTGCAGGGCAATGCCAACCTAGGACCTAGCTCCCCCTAAATCAATGCATCTCTCATATGCACAGTTCGCTCTCCAACCATCTCTCCCTTGGTAAAGATCAAGATTTGCAATTCTTTCTCCCCCTTTGGCATCAATGAACAACAAAGGGTATAACAGCAAGCAAGTATCACGACCATTTGAGCAATATGCATAGCAAAAGAAATGATTTCATGAGCTTTGAGAGTTATACAAAATCATATAGCACAGATGATCCACCACATTTCATTTTCAAGCTACTCTAGGTCAACATGTCACATAAGGCAATATAAGCTGATTTGTCATGAAGTTCAAGTAATTAAGAACTTAGAGCATGATTTGGGTGAACCAAAACCATTAGTGCCTAAATGTGTTCAAGCCAACAATAGAAATCACATTGCATGCAATTGTTAAGAAAGGACATCTCAAGCTTATGTTTTCTCAAATTTTCCATGTCTCAAACCTTTGGCGATGTTGCCCAGCATTACACTGAAGGATTCAACATCTTGATTATCCAAAGCTCCCTCCCAAGTTCATGCCTAGTGCAATGGCAAGCCATCTCGTTGGAAAGACATTGGTGAGACATGTGTGACCCTTTTTTTTTGTCAACCTTATTTGATATTTTGCATATAATTTTTTTTTATGTTGATGTCATGCCTAGAGCTAGATATACAAGATCATTCAATGAAGTTTGAGCAACACCGAGGCAATAAGAGCTTTGAGTTTTGCCTAGCACATGCTCCAAGTGATAGTTTGCATAGTGAAATTAAAGTTAAGCATGTATTGCGTTAAATGACAGTATTCCTGAGAGCAAGCTATTCAAATCATACAGTTTCACAATAGTGCACAATTTGAACTAAGTATAACAACCAAAGCTCAGTCAACTGTCTCAAGTGTTAAGTTTTGCCAGGTTCACACACATAGCCCCACGGCTATCTCAGATCACATTTGACCTATCTAGTATGTTCAACTCATTTCTTAATTTGCAAAATCGTACCTCATCTAGTGGCTTGGTAAAGATATCAGCAAGCTGGTCCTCCGTCCGCACAGATCCAATCACGACGTCGCCCTTCATCACATGATCCCTAAGGAAGTGATGTCGGACGTCTATGTGTTTGATGCGCGAATGTTGGACTGGATTGCTAGCTATCTTAACAGCACTCTCATTATCACACAGAAGAGGTACATGATCAAGTTTTACACCAAAGTCATATAAGGATTGTGTCAAAAACAAGATTTGAGCACAACTACTCCCTGCCGCTATGTACTCAGCCTCAGCAGTAGATAGCGCCACGGAGTTCTGTTTCTTTGAAGCCCACGACACAAGACATCTACCGAGAAGGTGACAGGCCCCAGAAGTGCTCTTGCGATCAATCTTGCATCCGGCATAATCTGAGTCAGAATAGCCAAGAAGCTCAAATCGCGCACCCTTAGGGAACCAGAGGCCTATACTAGGAGTGAATTTTAGATATCTGAAAATCCTCTTGACAGCTTTCAAATGCATTTCTCTAGGGGATGCTTGGTACCTAGCGCACATGCACACACTAAACATGATATCCGGCCTAGATGCTGTCAAGTAAAGCAGCGCACCAATCATAGAACGGTATAGCTTGAGATCAACAGGATTACCTTCTATGTCGAGGTCGAGGTGGCCGCTTGTACCCATTGGTATTCGAAGTGGCTTGCATCCGTCCATGTCGAAACGCTTGAGGAGGTCCAGAGTGTACTTTTCTTGGCTTATGAATGTTCCAGTCTTGAGTTGTTTGATTTGGAAACCCAAGAAGAAATTGAGCTCACCCATCATCGACATCTCGAACTCTGCAGCCATCAGCTCACTGAAGTCTTGTACCATCTTCTCACTTGAGCTCACAAAGATGATGTCGTCAACATAAACTTGGCACAGAAACAAGTGTCCATCATCCACCTTGGTGAAGAGTGTAGAATCCACTCTCCCAACACTGAATCCCTTGGAGATGAGGAAGTCTCTGAGTCTCTCATACCAAGCCCTGAGAGCTTGCTTTAGCCCATACAAAGCCTTGGACAATCTGTACACATGATCGGAGTGTTTTTGGTCTTCAAATCCTGGAGGTTGCTCAACGTAGACCAGCTCCTCAATGTAGCCATTCAAGAAGGCGCTCTTGACATCCATTTGCTTCAAAGTGATGTTGTGACAAGTGGAGAATGCCATAAGCAACCTAATCGCATCATGTCTAGCCACAGGAGCATAAGTATCTCCACAATCCACACCCTCGACCTGAGTGAAACCTTGAGTCACAAGTCTTGCCTTGTTTCTGACAACCAATCCAAATTCATCTGTCTTGTTCTTAAACACCCACTTGGTGCCAATCACATTGCAGTCCTTGGGTCGCTCCACAAGTCTCCAAACTTTGTTTCTCACAAAGTTATTTAGCTCCTCATGCATGGCATTGATCCAGTCAGGGTCGGCCAATGCCTCTTCCACCTTCTTTGGCTCCAATTCAGACACAAAAGCATAGTGCTCACAGAAGTTAGCCGTCCTTGACCTTGTTTGCACACCATGAGTCAGGTCTCCAATCACTTGCTCGGCTGGGTGATCTCGAGCAATGGAGTGATGGGTTCTGATCAACTGAGAGGATTGTCCAGCTGTCTGATCAACCGTCTCACCATCCTTCTCACAAGCTATCTCTTCCTCTGACGCTAACTCCAAGCTTGAGCTATCTTGAGGCACAACTCCCCCTGAATCTGCCACTGGCTCAGGAGTGAGAGGTGGTGTGACTGTCTCAACCACTCTTGGAGCTTCAACTGGCCTCACATCCTCTGCTTCTATCTGCTCAGCTGCCCTTGCCAACTCTTCTCCACCAGCATCATCCAAGTTCTCATGGCGTCCTTGACTGCCGTTTGACTCATCAAACTTTACATCACACGATTCTTCAATCTGGCCACTTGCTTCATTGAACACCCTGAAAGATGACCCTCTGGCTAAGTACCCCAAGAAGATCCCACTGTCCACTCTGCTCTGGAACTTGCCCAAATGCTCCCTCTTCTTCTTGATGTAGACTTTGCATCTAAAGACCCTGAAGTAGGAGACATTGGGTCGTCTTCCCACAAGCAGCTCATAGGATGTCTTCTTCAGAAGCTTGTGAAGATCTGACCTATTAATGCAAAGATGGCGGTATCTTGATTGCCTCAGCCCAGAAGACCTCAGAAGTTCCATACTCATTGAGCATTGTTCTTGCCATCTCGATGAGTGTCCTGTTCTTTCTCTCAACCACTCCATTTTGCTCAGGAGTGTAAGTGGTGAGAACCGATGGTCAATACCTAGCTCATCACGAAACGACTCAGCGGAAGTATTAGTAAACTTCGCCCATTGTCGCTTCTCACCTTTTTTAGGTGCAGTCAAATTTGTTTTGAGCTTTCTTTACAAATTTCTTGAAAACATCCCCAGTTGGGGTTTTGTCTGAAAGAAAGAATACCCAAGTGTATCGAGAGTAATCATCAACTATGACCAAGCAGTAGAGATTACCCCCAATACTCACATATTTTGTTGGCCCAAAAAGGTCAATGTGCAAGAGTTCAAGTGGTTGGGATGTAGACATGACATTCTTGGCTGCATGAGTACTTGCCACTTGTTTGCCGGCTTGACATGCCGAGCAAAGCTTATCCTTCTCGAATGCCACATCTTTTACCCCAAGAACCAACTCGTTTTTGAAAAGTTTCTTTAAATTTCTCATGCCGACATGCCCAAGGCGCCTATGCCAAAGCCAACCAAGTGTGACTTTGGCGGAGAGGCAAACCGAGATGGATGCGGCAGGCTCATTGAAGTTCACAAGAAACAAGTTTTGAAAACGAAAGCCTTTGAACACTTTGTTTTCCATTTTGATCCGAACCAACAATCCCTCAGATGAGAAGTTACAATGGAAACCTAAATCACAAATCTGAGCAACGGAAAGTAGATTGTAGTTCAGAGTGTTTACCAGTAGCACATTGTCAATTGAGAGATCCAGAGAAATTGCTACCTTTCCGGCTCCAACTACCTTGCCCTTACTTCCATCTCCAAAAGTGACCTTTGGGGGGTTTGATCCATCCTCCCCCATTGAGGTGAACAACCGGGGGTTGCCGGTCATGTGTTGAGTGCACCCACTGTCAACGATCCAATGGCACCCTCCACTCCGGTAGTTCACCTGCATTAAGAAGAGATCACTTGTGTGACTCAGGGACCCACACAGGAGGTCCCCAAGGGTTAGCCTTCAAGCCAGAGGCAATAAGAGCAAATCGATCAATCAAAGATTTAGGCACCCAAACATGCGCCTTATGCTCATTCTCAGCCCTCAAGCCAGCATATCTAGCAACTACCTTACCCTTGTCATTCATCCTAAGCAAGTAGTGGTCATACAACTCAGCATGAGCTCTTGGAAGTTTGGGTTTGGTGTGCTTGTGAGTGTTCCTAGCTTGGTTCCTAAGTGGAGCTTGTCTAGCAAAGTTTTGCCTAGGTGGACCATTCCAGAAGCTAGGTGGTGGTGGAGCTTGCCAATTGTTGTATCTAGAAGCATATTGCCAAGCATATTGGTTCCTAGATTGCCATGTCGTGAAATCATAGTGCCTAGGAGGTCCTTGCCATGTGTTGTGCATATTGTGCTTCCTAGGGTGATTGTTTCTAGTGTTCATGTTTTTATGCCCAAAATTATTAGCATTGTTGGTGTTTCCCTTGGGCTTGTTATGAAGGGAGTTTTGCCCTTTGTTAGACACTTGAGGACCTTTCTTTTTCTTCCCCTTGAATTTCTCAGGGGTGAATCCCAAGCCGCCCTTCAAGGCCGGATTCCTTTGTTCCTCAAGTATCTGGTTAAGGACACGACTCCCCTCATAACACTTGCCAAGACCCTTGTCAAATTTCTCAAGCTTGACCTTGAGACTAGCATTTTCAATGGCAAGTTCATCACGCTCAATGGCTAGTTCCCTAGCAGCTAGTGCAAATTTGCATGAATTAGGAGTGCACTCTACACTAGCGGAGCCATTAGAACTAGAAGCAATCATGGCACACTTAGAGCAAGAATCAACCAAATTAATGACAGTACCAGCACTAGAGCCAATCAATGCACATTCAGAAGAAATATCGTGCTAGCGGTGTCATGGTGATAGCGGGTGTGTGATAATAAAGGTGCAATCACAGAGGGCACAATCAAAGCAGTGAAGCAATCAAGTCATCGATGGCATGAGCAATTGGCAAAGCATCTATGGAAGCATTCTTTTCAAGAAGCAACTTGTTTTCGCCCTAAGCTCAAGAATAGTAGCAAGCAAGCCATCTCTGATTCATTCATGCCTTTGTTTTCCACATCAAGCGACTCTACCTTCCTAGCTAATCCTAGTTTCTCACCATTCAAAAGATCTACTTGAGTCTCAAGAGAATCATGCTTAGCAGTGAGGGTAATCAGAGACTCCTGAAGAGTAGTGGCTCTCAAATGCTCCTTTCGGAGAACATCAAGCAACTTAGCCACATTCTCTCTAGTAGTCTCTTCATCCCACTCAGAGAGAGTTTCAGAGTCAGAATCAGAAGATACCTCAGCGGATGGTCGAGCCATCAAGCACTTAGAGGCTGAAGTAGATGGTGATGAAGCTCTCGGTGTAGAGGAAGTAGTGGAAGTAGACTCTTCTTCATCAGAATACCACACTTGCTCTTGTGGTTCAGGGACGGCCACCAAGCACTTTGTGATGCAAGCTGGAGGTGGAGGAGTCATCTCAGCAATTGCCATGGTGGCAAGCCCTTCACCACTTGGCTCCTCATCCTCCTCAGAAGCGGTTGAGTCACTGGAACTGTCATCGGAGATCCAAGTTCCAACGAACGCCAGCTTCTTTCCATTCTTGGAGGTGGCCTTGAACTCGGTCTTCTTCCACTTCTTGTACTTCCCATCCTTATGCTTGAGCTTGTCATCATCACTATCTTGCTTGTTCTTCTCCTTGCGCTTGGTCTTGTCCTTGTGAGGGCACATGGAGGCAATGTGACCCTTCTCATGACACTCATAGCATCGATAGCTAGAGTGTGAGTTCTTGGTTCGCCTCTTGAGGTCGAAGTGCTTTCCAAACAGACCCATGATCTCCTCAAGCGCCTCAGGTGGGAAGAAGCTCGATCCTTCTTGATCCTTGGAGGTGGTAGGCTTGGACTTACTTGGCTTGTGTCCAGTAGCCTTGAGAGCAATTGTCTTGATCTTCTCAACTGATGGAGTGGCTAGAGGCTCGATGATAAGCATCTCATGAGCACGAAGTTTGCACAGGAGAGCACCGGGAGTCATCGTCTCAAGATCATTGCTGTTGGAGAGAACAGTGATGATGTCCCTGTACTCCTGTCTTGGAAGAATCCTCATCATCTTCCTGCACACATCAACATCAGGCATAGAGAGTCCGAGCCCCTTGAGCTCATTGATTATGGGGTTAAGGCGAGTATACATAGCATTTGCATTTTCACTAGGAAGCATCTCAAATCTATCAAATTGCTCCTTAACCACCACTAATCTACCCTCCTTGACAAAGAAGGTGCCTCATGGATCTCAACAAGAGAATCCCAAATAGCCTTGGCAGAAGTGAGGTTGCTAACTCTCTCGAACACATCTCTACTCAACCCTGTGAGTATAGCATTCATAGCCTTAGCATCATTAGCCATAAGTGTTTTCTGAATATGTGTGAGTGGTGCATTCTCAACACGAACGATAGTGATGCCATTCTCAACAGCATCCCAGATGTCAGCGCCAATGGAAATAAGATAAATTTTCATGCGCTTCTTCCAGAAATCAAAGTGCAAACCATTGAAGATTGGGATCCTATTTGCAGCTACACTATCCCCTTCGGCCATCTCTAATGCGGTGAAGCAGAACTAGAGATAACCTGGCTCTGATACCAATTGAAGGAACCTAAGGCCGAGAGGGGGGGTGAATCGGACTATTTCAATTTGTACTTTTGTTGCACTTTGTCACTTAAGCAAGTTAAGGACACACAGCTAGCGCGTGAATTCCTACACAAGTCTAGTAGGCGGAAACAATCAGAGCACAAGTGTAGGAGGCACGAAGGCACTCGCAAGCAGTGGATATCAAGATGCGATAAGTAAATGAGACAGAGAGGCGCAAACCGATCTTTTTACCGAAGTTCGGTGCTCAACACATGAACACCTACGTCTCCGTTGAGGAAACTTCTCACACAGAGAAGTCGGGACTCTCTCGTCCCTAACCCTCAATCCACTCGTGGTAGCTCTTCACCAACACATGGTAGGCGAGCTCCAAACCTTCACACGAATCGGCAGCCTCCACACGCGAAGGACCTCAAACACCGACTTCACAAGCGAAGCCGACCTCGAGCACACCGAGGATTTAGCACATCTCCGACGAGATCTGAGAAGAGCACCTTGAGAAGCAAGGTGGCCGCCGGCGCGATGGCGGGCTTTGCACACCCGATTTAGCGGAGAGGAAGCACCGTGAGAAGCACGATGACCTTCACGGAGAAGGGTTTGCTTGTGACAACCTTGACGAAGCTTGGCGATGACAACGTCTCCGTAGCAAGAGTCCCAAGAGCACAAAGACCTGAAGGCACCAACTTTACCACCTCACATCCACCATGGGGCTAGATGAAGAACCCCATGGGAGTGAGAAGGAGAGGTTTGGGGATGACCGGAGGAGGCAAGGTATGACTTCTTCTTCTTCCTCTCTCCCTCTCCCTCTCAATCCCTCTCAAATGGCATGGAAACCCTAGATGGAGATGGGAACCATGGGAGGAGCTCTCTTGGGTGGGTAGGGCAAGGGGTGGCTGCTAGAATAGGCTCTCTCAAGTTTCTCCCGTGCTCCAAGCCCCTATTTATAGGCACAAGGCGAAACCCTAACAATGGACGGCTCAGATTAGTTTTCCCGAGATCCAGATCAATCCATCGGACCCCGTCCGGAGCTCATCGGACGCCGTCCAATTAGATTTTGTCCCAAATTCGTACTCTGTCGGACGCCGTCCGACGGCTTATCGGACTCCGTCCGACCAGGTTTTTAGGCCAAAATTGTGCTCTGTCGGACGCCGTCCGACGGCTTATCGGACTCCGTCCGACAAGATTTTTAGGCCAAGATTGTGCTCTGTCGGACGCCGTCCGATGAGGTTTTGGCCAAATTTGTACTTCATCGGACGCCGTCCTATGAGGTTTTGGCCAAATTTGTACTTCATCGGACGCCGTCCTGTAAGTTATCGGACGCCGTCCTATGAGGTTTTGGTCAAATTTGTACTTCATCGGACGCCGTCCTGTAAGTTATCGGACGCCGTCCTATGAGGTTCAAAATTTCAGGGTTTGCCAAAAAATTCATATCTTTTGCTCCCGAACTCCGTTTCTTATGATCTTGGGCATTCCGGAAAGCTAAGAGAAAGGGCTATCCAAATAACTAAGTTTCACCACCTATTTCTAAAAGGATAGGCCCTAAATTCTATAGAAACCACTCTCCGGCACCCTCGGACACCTCTCTCTCTCTCGGCTTCGTCTAGGGCTTCGGTTTTTGGACTTTGTCGCTTTGTGGACTCGGCGGGAACACTTGGATGACTTAGGCGGGAATTTTTCGTGCCGGATCAAAATATCTGGCTTTGAAAACTTGACGGCTACGAAACCCCGACAGCTGTCGCTCCCCCCAACTCTCTCGGACCTAGACAGGTGGCCTAACTTCGGAACCCTCTCGAACACACCCGAAGATTGGATAAGAATGATAGACTCAACGGACTGTGCTCAGTGGGACCTATAACCAGAGAGATGAGCTTTGCGGACATCAATGGGCCGGATGGGCCAGAAGCAGACACGCACACAAGAAAAATAGAAGAACTAGCAAATAATATCCTTAGCCTTGATGCGATCCGTCGAGACCCAATTGTCATCAATTACCAAAACATTAAGCCCATGGGAGCCTTGATCTTACACCCTTCGTAAATGGTGGTCTCTGTTCGTTGTGCGCTCATGTTAGCCATGTACTCGTTAATGACCAATGGGTTAAGAAAGCCAAATTCATGGATTCCCTGCATTGCGCATCTTTTAATCTCCATTCTACATAAGGAAAATTGATTTAGGCCTCGAAGTTAGTATAGTATACCGGCTGGCACGATCGAAATTTATAAAGAATACACTTACAGCTCCCAACAAACCACCATGGCGACGTCGACCGCCAATTCCTGATATAGGTAATGCAGAACCTCAAATTGAATCAAGAATTCAAAGTCCCCGCGGTAGAAATGGTGTTGCTTGAAGACGACACCTAACATTTCCATACCATTTTCGGCTGCGCGCAAATACCAATCATGGAGTTGCCGCATCTTCGTTGTTAGGCGGGGAAGCTCCTCACGCCTTACGAGCGATCCACCTTTCACATATTTCCATTGTACCTCTGCAGCGGGATGTCCTTAAGGCCCAAGACCATTTCGGATCAAGCCCGGCTTCAATGTAGAAATTCCTTTGCGCTTCCTCTTACGGAATCGCTCCTCGATGTTCCTTCTCGATTCCTTACGCAAGATCGCTCATAGTCCTGGTGGTCTTTACGGTTTGTCGATCTTATCCTTCAGCGATAAGATACACCTCTTTCCTTTGTGCCATTCGTCCGTCATCGGCCGGACCCTCGGTGGAGTTGGTTTGTTCGCAAAATGTGCGGTGACCTCGCCTCTTACTATCCGCTCGGTTTCCTCTTCGGTCATATCATCGGCAGACTTGGAGATGTTTTTTTTCGGATGACCTAGGCCTGTCTTCTTGAGAGGTGAAGGCCCCCATCACGCCGGCTTGACCTAGCGGCACCTTCTTGGGAGCTATTTGCTTAGTAGGGTGGTCTGTCTTGGCGGTGTGTTAGTTGGAGTTTCGTGTGAGAGGACTCGTTCAGAGTTGATCTGAGAGACCGTGGAGAGGACACGGGCATGTTACCTTTGAAAATTATGAACCGTTTGCGCCACACCATCTTGTGTCTTGCTTCTCCTAGCTTCGTGGTCCCATCACCCCTTCAATGTCGAGGTCAAGGTCCTCGTACCCACAGCATACCTCTTCCACGGAGACCTTGGCGTGCTCGGGGTATCTGTTGCCATGGATGACCTGCGCCTCGCCTCCATTGGGAAAGCCATGCCTCAAATTGCCTTGATGGAGAGGTTCCGCGCTTCAAGTGCAGCTCACAAGGTGTCGGCTGCGTGATGTCGCCCACGGATAGCGGGCCAAGTCTTCTTGGGCAGCCCACCGGAAGCACAACTGTTGCTCCGCCGCATGGAGGGCTAATGACGTTAGGATTACTTGGGCGGTTCTGGTGATCGGCCTCCCGCTACTGGCTCAAGGCTAGCTGCACCTCTCTTGGATCGTTTCTTGTATGCTCTTTGTGTTATGCTGCGCGATTGCTCTTCAAGGTCAAGGAGGTGTTGTGCACTGTCGCCCTTGCTCCTCGAATCGACTCTGTAAGTCTCGCATCCTGCGAAACCAACCTTCCACGGGGCGATGCCAGCGCCTCGTACGCGTCCGAGGTGCTCGAGGTTCAGAGGGCCTGGTTAGCTCATCGTTCTCCCTATTTGGCACGAAGATGCCTTGGGCCGACTCTTCGTGCGCCTCTTGAAGCCTTCTTGTAACATCTCTGATCCTTTCACCAAAAACTGGCCTACCGTCGTCGTCGAGGCCTCCGTCATGACCAAAGAACCAATTCCTCGATCTGTCGGACCATCTCATTGTTACGGGCTCGACACCTTTACAAGGTGTCATGTTCCTCTTCTCCCATTTGGGTATCGCCTTGCGGTAACCACCAGGACCGAGACGATGGTGGTATTGCTTCTTCGCCGCATTTTGCTTATTCTTTTCACTCATACTCTGACCTTGTTGAGAAGTTTTGTACCCTACAAATTTATCCCAATGATCTTGCAGCTTTGGATATTTATTGAAGTCAGGGAGTACATTATTCTTAACGTACTCGTTGTTCAACTTCTTCTTGAACGTCTGGAATGCCATTGCCATCTTCTTCAATGTGTAACTCTTCACCTTCTGTTCGGTCCCTTCGGGGAAGGTGAAAACTTGTTTCATATCGGTCCATAAGGTGTTCTTGAGGTCTGCAGGTACGTCGTCCCATTTGACAATACTAATGGGCACGTGGTCCCTAATAATCATTCCGAAAGTCAATCTAAACGGCCCAATCGCCGATGCTGGCTTCAGAGGCTCGCCTTCCTCGCTGACTTCGGTGATTATGTGCCTTGACTTCGGCCTCTTACTTTGACCTCGTTGACGTGACTAGGTATTGGTTTGACCGGACCGGATGGCTTCTACGGCCTCGGTGGCTTCTACGGCCTCACCGGCTTCCTCATCGGCCTCGGTGGCTTCTACGGCCTCACCGGCTGCCGCAGATTCAACTCTGTCATCCGGATGAATCCCAAACATCTCCATCAAAAATTCATCATCACCAATCCCTCCGCTTGCCATTGTAGCAAATAAAGGCACTGAAAATACAAGTGCATCCTCACATAAGGCAGTGATAAATTGATTGCAAGTTTTAACTAACTTGTGAAGCTAAATCAAATAAGCACTGCAATGCTTTAGGTCACAGAACAAACAATTCAACAATCTTTGCAGCGAATAGAGACTAGAGCAATGTTGTATGTGAAATAGGTCAGGAATTAACAGGCGACACGGATGACCTCTCGTCGGAGGGGGTTGTAACGGCGGCGACGTCGGAGAGGGTTGTCGTGGGCGGCGGCGACTTCACGGGGGCGTCGTCGGAGGATGTAGGCGGCGGCGACACGGACGGTGGTGTCGGAGAGGTTGTAGGGGGCGGCAACAGTGGCGGCGGCGTCGTCGGAGGGGGTTGTCGGCGGGCGGCGGCAGCGGGCGGCGACGTCGGAGGGTTGTCGGCGAAGCGACACGGCGGCGGCAACGTCGGTGGGTCGTAGTGGGCAGCGACATGGGCGGCGGCGACTTCACGGCGCGTCGTCCCAGGGTTTGTAGGCGGCGGCGACAGGGATGGTGGCATCGGAGGGGTTGTAGGCGGCGGCGAATCCGGTGGCGGCGGTGTCGACCTAGGGTTAATTTGGCGCGGTTTAGGGTGAGTGTTTTGAAGAATTGGGGAAACGGACATATAGGGCATCAATCCTGTTGATTCCAAAAACCGGTATTACATCTAACTATCAATCCCGGTTGAAACCATAAACCGGGAGTAAAAGGTAACTGACGTGCGGGCCAGGCAAAACTGCATTGTGTCTGCAGGCCCTCAGTCCCGGTTGGAGTTTTAAACCGGGAGTAATGTTGTTTGATCCGGTTGACTAATGCAACCGGGAGTAATGGTCCTATTTTTCAAAAATTGTGGGGTGCAGGGGGCAGAAGCGGGGCTCGAACCGCGGCGGCACAGTGAGCCCGCGCTTTCGCCTCGCGCTGCTAACCAGTTGGACGCCATACGCTTGTCAATGGAAAGGGGGGCGCATTGTTTAAATGGATTGAAAATATCTATTATGAGAATTTCCAGAAAATGTGGTTTCTTTTAATATTGGAAGTATTATTCGTAAATAGTTTATTACCACTCTGTCATACCAAATATTATGAAATATTCATTGTAATGTTTAAATTCCTGTCGTCACTAGAAATTACATTAAAGAGTATAAAATTCCAGTTAATTCCATTTAATAGAATAATGATCAGTAAATTCCATTAAAATTCTAACAGGATACATTTTTGGACTTAAAAAAAGAAAATTCGCATGAAATTAAGAAAAACTAAAACTACTACATAATGTCTAATCGGCGCCGCCCTCGTCATCCTTGCTATCCTCCTCCTCCTCCTCCTCGCTGCCGTAAATCATTGTCACCCTCGTCCCATTGTCGTGGTCTCGACGACGAGCCATTGCCGTCGGCTTCGCGTCACCGTCCGATTCGGTCGGTCGTCGCCGCCTCTGGATCGTCGGAGAGATCGTCGTACATGTCGTCGTCGGACCACCATGGCGCCTCATCCTCTTCGAGTGATACCCTCGAGAGATGCCACCCGTGGAGTGGCAAAACTCGAGAGCCTCCACCGCTGGTGGTGGCGACGCAGCGGCGATGAATCGAGCTAGAAGACATGGCGGCGGAGGTATAAGCGAGGAAATTAAGCTCGTGTGTGATGTTGATTCCGTCCAAATTTATAAGGGCTCGATCGATCTTTCCATTTTCCCTCGTGTGTTGGAAAATGTAGCTGCACGCGCGGCTCGCCTCCCCAATTAATTACATCGGGGAGGCGAACAGGAGCGACGCTTAGCGAACCGGAGGAAGGGGAAAGAACTGACGCATGGGGCCGCGAAGCCTTTCCATCCCGGTTTAAAACACCTACCTAGACTGATGGAGACAACTGACCTGTGGGGCCAGACAACTGATGGTCAAAATCACAAAATCGTAAGACGCCTATCAGTCCCGGTTGGTGGTTTAAACCGGGCGTAGAAAACCATCAATCCCGGTTAAAAATAAAATCCGGGATTAAAGTTTTACTGACGCGTAGGCCCAAGTTAACTGTTGTGCATGCCTTCAGTCCCGGTTGGTGGTTTAAACCAGGAGTAATGGACCCATTTTTCTAAAAAAAATGTGTTTGTAGAAGCGAAGCGGGGCTCGAACATGGCGCACAACAAAGAGCTCGCTTTTGCCTTGCGCTACTAACCAGTTGGACGCTATACGCTTGTCGACATTAATGGGGACGCATTGTTTAAATGGATTGAAAATATCTATTATGAGAATTTCTAGAAAATGTGTTTCTTTTAATATTGGAAGTATTGTTCGTAAATAGTTTATTACGGCCACTCTGTCATACCAAATATTATGAAATATTCATTGTAATGTTTAAATTCCTGTCGTCACTACAAATTACATTAAAGAGTATAAAATTCCAGTTAATTCCGTTTAATAGAATAATGATCAAGAATACGCTTTACTTGGCTACTAACCAGTCGGACGCAAAACGCTTGTCGAAAATGAGGTGTCTTCGAAAAAATAATTTAGCATTCACGTACTTGTCATATGTGATTATCATAAAAATAATGATAAATAGTACATATATGCAACTACTTTGTTTTGACAAGTGATCCTTCGTTGTGGTCATGGCGTACGTAAGGGGCATCGTCATCACCATTGAGGATAGTAATGTCTACATCCACCGAGAAAGGCGGCAGCTCGTTGAACTAATTATACTCTTCTTCATCCGTTACGCCCTCAACTCCGACAATCCTTCTTTTACCAGGAAGAACAACATGGTGTCTTGGCTTATCAGTATTACAAGTATTATCCTTCTACCTTTTGGTACTCCGTCCCTTTTGCATTTTCGGTTTGCTATCCATGTCAATCACATAGAAAATCTGTGTGACATCATTGGCGAGCACGAATGGTTCGTCCCTCAGAGGCCACTTGCTTAAGGTCCACGGTTGTCATCCGCACTCGCTAATCTGGACAACTGTCAGTTTGACCCATTGGCATCGAAATAGAGGGACTTTCAAAGGTCCGTACTCGAGCTCCCAGATTTTCTCTATAAAACCATAATAGGTGTCCATGTTTCCATTTTTGTCCAATGCATCAATTCGAACACCGCTATTTTGGTTTGTGCTCTTGCTATCCTGAGATGCAGTGTAAAATGTGTATCCATTTATCTCATACCCTTGCCATGATACCATTGTCATTGATGGTCCCCGAGCTAAGAGTTGCAATTGTTCGTGGACACCCTCCTTGCCCAACAGCTGCTTTTGTAGCCAACCGCCAAAACTGTCTACTTGCTTGTTTGCGATCCACTTTTCTCGACCTCCTAGGTATTCGCCTCAGAATCTTCTCGTGGTCATCGACATATGGAGCCACTAAAGTCGCTTGCTTCAATACAATGAAATGTGCTTGTCTAAATGATGGTATATCTTTGCAAGAGTATTCTTTTCTCCCTAGAGTGCCTTTTCCTTGTAGCCTCCCTCATAGCGTGATATGAGCACGCCAATCGGATTCAATTCATTAATGTAGTCGATGCAAAACTCAATCACCTCTTCGTACCCAACACCACGGGCAATGCATCCTTCCGGCGAGACCGTTACTGAACATATTTTTTAGGACACCCATGTACCTCTCGAAGGAACATGCTGTAAGAAGAAGGTCCGAGAATTTCTAACTGTTTCACCATGTGAACCATGAGATGGACCATCATATCAAAGAAGGACGGAGGAAGATCATCTCAAGGTTGACCAAAGCAAATGACAATATCATCCTGTAGATTACATAACTTATCTGGATCTATGACCTTTCGTGATATGGCGTTGAAAGAACGAGCACACCTTCACGATTGTCCTCGTACCTTGTCCGCGTAACACCTCTCAACATCACGGCAACAAGCGGGTCATCAACACGTAACAATCATGCGATTTCACGTTTACGATTTTATTCTCTTTTGTGTTTATAAGTCTTCTTATGTTCGACGAGTATCCGAAAAGGACCTTAACATTGTTTAACAACTGAATCATGTTCTTTTTCTCTTCTTTGCTTGGAGTGTAGCTCGCAGGATGGAGGTAATGCCCTTTGTCTCTTTCTTGCGGATGTAATTCCTACCTGAGTCCTAATAGTTGTAAGTCCTTCCGTGATTGAATAGTATCTTTTGATTTGCCGTACATATCTAGGAATCCTAGCAAGTTCACGCAGACATTCTTCGTTATATGCATAAAGTCTAATGAGTGGCGAACCTCTAAGTCTTTCCAGTAAGGCAAATCCCAAAAAATTGATTGCTTCTTCCAACTAGCCTTCTTTTTAGCTTCTTCAGGAGGGAGGGGTGGGACAAGTTTGCTACCATGACCCTTTCTAAATACGATTTTCAGATCCTTCACCATAGAAAATAAATCTGCCCCACTGTGATGCTTAGGATTCTTGCGGTTCTATTCCGTCCCATCAAAATTAACTAAGTTACTCCGTAACGGGTGCTTCAGGTTTAGAAACCTACGATGGCCCATTTATACAACCTTCCGAGAGTTTGCCAGGTACTTGCCTTTCATATCGTCCAAGCACTCGATGCAGACTTTATATCCCTTGATAGATAGGCCCGACAAAGTTACCAAGTCTTTGCTACCATTGATGGTTACGAATAGTAATGCACGTAGGGGTGAAGTACTCTTTTTGTACTCATCCCATACACGCATACCCATTGTTCCACAATGTTAGCAGATCTTCGATCAACGGTTTTAGGTACACATCGATGTCGCTCCTCGTTGCTTGGGGCCTTGGATGAGTAATGGCATCATAATATACTTCCGCTTCGACACAACCAAGGAGGAAGATTGTAGATACATAGAGTCACCGCCGTGCATCGTGATTGGTGCTCAACTCGCCGTAGGGTTCATCCCATCTGTACTCAACGCAAACCGTATGTTCCTCGCGATCGCTTGAAAACTCCGGTATTTCCTATCAAGTTTTCGCCATCGCGACCCATCTGCGGGATGTTTTAGCTTTCCATCAACGTTACGAGCATCGCTGTGCCAACGCATCATCTTCGCATGCTCTTTGTTCGCAAACAGACGCTTCAACCGAAGAATTATAGGAAAATACCACACTACCTTAGCGGGGGGTCTCTTCACCTTACGTGCCCCCTCTACCTCACCTGCGTCATCACGCTTGGTCTTATACCGCGATGTTTTGCACACCAGACAGGCTTCCAAATTCTCACACTCATTGCGATAGAGGATGCAATCGTTACGGCATGCATGTATCTTCTGTACCTCCAAGCCCAAAGGACAGAGAGCTTGCTTGGCTTCGTACGTAGTTTCAGGCAATGTGTTACCCTCTAGAAGCAACTTCTTCATGAGGCCTAACAACTCGTTGAATCGCTTATCAGACAATCCATTTGCCGCCTTCCATTGCATTAGTTCTAGTGTGGTACGCAACTTTCTGTGCCCCTGTCCGCAGTTTGGATACAACAGTGTTTCATAGTCCTTCCAAAGGCGCCAAACTTTTCGTAATGCCTTTTATCAACGATTCTCCTCTCCATCAAGCAAAGATCTGGTCCAGATCATCGCCGCCAAACTCCCCGCATATGTTCGAATAATCGTGTTGGCGGCGTCCGAGATATTATCGTCCACCGTTCTTCTTCAGCCGTGTAATCTCTACTTAGCCGTACTTGGTCCAACAGTATAATTTTCCATAAAACCTCTTGAGATCAAATGAAAATAAATTTGCTCACGCTTGCCCACCTTTTGATTCTTGCAATCAATACATGGGCAACATATATAGTCTAAGGTAATATTGGTTTCAACATGACGAATAAAAGTTTCTAAACCCTCCACGAACTGCGAGGAACATCGGTCCATGTACATCCATCGCCGATCCATCTGCATTATACATATTCATAGCATTGAGTGTAACGTTAGCTTGTGATCAAATACACATATTGATACCATACAAACAAACATCTTGCAAGGCTAAATACTCTGGGTGAATCAAAGAAAGATCATCCATCATTGATACTATTAGGAATTTGGTGTAGATATGTGGAAATAAAAATAATAATATTTTTTAACATCCATCATTCATGAAATACCCCTCCCAATCCTTGTCCCCTCCATTAATCAATGCTAGTACACATACAAACATGATTTAACAATACACATACAAACATAATCCGATACTTCACATACAACCATCCAATGATAGTACACATTAAAATTTAAAATGCATTAATAAACATACAAAGTCTGCAAAGACGTACAATTATAATAATTGTTCTGGACAACAACATTTCTTAAATACATAAAACTTGAATTAATTAAAAGTACAACATAGAATGTGATCTCGATGTCTCAATCACACTCTCACGGAACGTGACTTGCCCTTGCCCTGCCCTCCCTCGCCTCGCCTCGCCTCGCCTCGCCATCGCCATCGCCATCGCCTCGCCTCGCCCTTGCCGCCCTTGTCCTTGCCCTTGCCCTTGCCGCCCTTGCCCTTGCCCTTGCCCTTGCCCTCATTACCACCATTCCCGCCGCCGTCGCTGTCGCTGTCGCCCTCGCCCTCGCCCTCCTTATCACCACCGCCACTGCCATCGTCGCGACGTGGCACATCATTGGTCGCCACGTATTTTTTGTCTTTTGCGCTATTTCTGTGGGTATTCGTCCTCCCGCAACAAGCAATGGTGGAGGGGAAAAGACACTTTAGAAAACAGCACATTTTGGACCTAGTTGGAGGGAGCGTGGTTTCGATGTTAGTGGCGTTGTCACCGGTCCAACAAGACATCCTAAATCTGGACGGAAATTTAATGGTAAAAACACAGACAAAGGTCGCCATTTGTAGTTGCGCCGGTAGCGGTGGCGGCGGTGGCTGCGGCGGCGGCGGTGGCAGTGGTGGCGGTGGGATCAGAAACGAGCGATGCGATGCCGGTAGATAAATGTACCTCAGCGGCGTGGTCGGAGAGGCGCTGACGAATGGGCGGGCGCGCTGCGACGACGAGAGCGGCGAGGCCGGGGCGGTGGTGACGACGCGGCCGGCACGGTGACACGAGCGTTGCTCCGATGATGATCCAATCCCCTTTCACCGCTTCCTCAGCGCGGCAAAGAGAGGCTCCCCCCTCTCCTCCTTGCTCTCGCCTCATCAGCTCCTTGCTCCTCAGCTCCGGTCTCCGCTCCTTCCTCACAAGCGAGCTCCCTCAGCAAGTGCGGCGACGAGAAGACGATCGACGCAGAGGACTTTTTGTTACGGAGGAGAAATGGCTCCTATTATCGGTTGAGTATTAGTCCCGTTTGTAACACCAACCGGACAAATAGACAAATATCGCCCGGTTTGTAACACCAACCGCCATTTGTGACAGGAGAAATGGCGCCAATTATCGGAGCCAGTGTTAATCCCGGTTGGTGATACCAACCGACTAATATTCCCATCTCGTCATCTCGTCCCGCGAATCGACGATCGGTCCCGGTTGGTGGAACCAACTGGCTCGAAACCGGTCTTCGCCTCGTTACCATTGAACCGGATCGAAGTTAACCTCGATCCGGTTTGATGGTAACTTTGATCGATGTCTTGGGATGGAAGGGCCGTTCCGTAGTAGTGTTTTGAAAGCGCAATTAATTATACTTTCCTGATACTCCCTCTGTCACAGAAGAAACAACCGTAGATGATGACATGCTACTGATTATTTGAACAAATTAACAGGGGCAAACAACTATCAGTAGCTAGCTCATATTTAATTTCATCACCACATATTTACTACCTTATTTTTTAGATAAATTTACTAGATTATGATCAGAGCAAAGAAAAAGAACCAAAAGGAGAACAAGGCCAAGCCCAAGCCCGAAAAGAAAAAAGAAAAGCTCTCACAAACGCGTCCATGTGTCAATCACATCACGAATGAGACAATCTCCAGCTCCAGCTCCACTTCACTCTGCTCCACTCGGCTTCAGCGAGAGGTCGGCTTCCATTCTCCGCGCGAGAACAAAAAATCACTTTCCAGATGAGATAGCAGCACAGCACCGGCTCAAGTACGATCCTAGCGTGATTAATTAGCTATCTAATTACTGGCGCTGGTGTTCCACTTGATTGATCGATTGGCTAGTACTTGATCGCTGATCCTGCACCGGCGGCGTTCTCCTCGGCGTCGGCGTTTGCCGCCCCCGCCCCCGCCGCCGCCATGTCGTCGTCGTCGTCCTCCTCCCGCTCCTCGCCTTCGCCCTCCTCGTCGATGCTCTCCGACCTCTCTCGGCCGCTGCCGCCGCCGCTGCACCGCCCTTCCGACTCCGGCGACGCCACCCGCGCCGGCGCGGCCTTGTAAACGGGCGGCGGCGGAGGCGCCACCGCGCGGTGCACCATGGTGGCCGCGGGGTGGTGCTGCAGGTGGTGCACGGCGGCGGGGGACTGGTAATACTCCTGCGCCGCCACCGCCGTCGTGTAGTGCGGCTGCGTCGCCGGGTGCGCCCCGTAGATGGCAGGCGCCCCCGCCTGCGTCGCGTACTCCGGCGGCACCCATATGCCTCCCAGAACCACCAGCTGCGGCGCCGCCGCCGTCGCCGACGGTGGCGCCGGCATGGGCCGCCGCGTGTGCAACCTGTACTTCTGCTCACAACATAAAAATAGCATCGAAATCTGTTTGATTAGATCTCTCGATATGCATGTGTTTGCATGATGCTACTTATCAACTCATAATTAAGTACGTGGAGATGGGGCACGCATGGATGATGAGATTATAATTACCTGGAGATGGCTTTTCACCTCATCATTGGTCAATCCATCCACCTTCATCAGCTCCCGAATCTGCTTCGGGGTCGCCACTTTTAATTTGCAAAGAACAACCAAAGAGATTTATTTTGTCTTTAGTACCCACATGTAATTAGGCACGTTCATCTAGTAGCTAATTAAGTTTCGAATCGATGCATTATTTCCATCGATCGCTTGTGCGTGCGTGTTTATATACGTACCTTGAGCGCCGCCGAGGATCTGGAGGGCATTGACGAAGCGGCGGTGCAGCTCCGGCGACCAGCACCGCCGCGCCTTGCGGTGGGTCTGCGGAGGCGGCGGGCCCTGCCCTTCCGGCGCCGTCGACGTCGGCTTCCCGCCGTTCTGGACGGCATCTCTTCTCACCAAGGCGCCGTTGTTGCCGCCGGCGTCCACGTGGTACGGCAGCTTCTTGTCCACCTCGGCGGCGGCGACCGTGTCCTTCTCCGCCGGTGCGAGGGCGAGCTCCGGAAGAGCCGCCTCGCCGTCCGCCATGGCCTTGTCTTTGGAGAAGGGGAGGAAGGCGCCGCCGCCGCAGCCGTTGCGCTGAGCGGCGGGGCCGCCGTCGAGGGCGCTGAGCCTGGGGTTCGTGTCGAGCGGGTGGTGCTCGTAGTGCTCGTTCGGCGTCTGCGGGCCCTTCGCCGGCGCCGTGTCCGCCGCCGGCGCGTTCCACAGCTGCGCCGACACCATCCAGCTCGCCTTCTCCGACGGCGGGTTCCCCGCCTTCTCGCTGGCGTCGATCCCGATGTTCTTGAGCGGAATGAACTCCTCCAGCACTAGAGGCCTCGCCGCCGCCGCCACGGCGCCATGGCTCCCCACCTGGTACGCCTCTAGCTGCTGCCTGTACGCCTCCATGGCTGCACCCACCAGTACACTACTGTTAGCTATGGCCTAGGGGCTAGGGTTAGCTCGTACGCATGGATGCATTGAAGAGAACGCGGCTAGGTCACCATGGTTGAGCAGCTGCATGCAGAGAGGGAGCTCGCGCTTGAAGGCGTCGATCTTGAGCCGCTCCTCCTCGAGACGGGAGAGGAACTCCTGGAGCTTCTGGGTCGCCTGCTCCGTCGTCAGGTGGTGGTCGACGGCCGGCGGCGCCTGCTTCGGCATGATCATCGGGTACGCGTCCACCACCGCGCCGCCACCGCCGTTGGGCTTGTAGTCTAGGGTTAGGTCAGAAGGCGAGGAATCCATACTCCCAGGTTCAGCCGTGTTGGAGTGGCTGTGTTGCACCTTACACTAATATACTATAGAAGCTCAGCTTCAGCTACAGCTAGCTCTAGTATATTACCACTTGGATATCAAGTATGTGTGTCTGTGAGAGAGAGAGAGAGAGAGAGAGAGAGAATGTGGTTGTGTGTGCTTGATGGGGGATCAGAGGGGGGAATCGGCTTCTTTTAAGGGAGGGTTTGGGAGGGAAGAGAGAATAAAGTTGGATTTAGAGGGGGAGACAAGGAAAAGCACCAGTGCATATGTATGTGTGTGAGAGAGATCAGAGAGTATGATCTTGCAAGAGAGGTAGGCAGTAGGGAGGGATAAAGCAAAGGTATGGTAACTTCTTGCAAAGATCAAAGGCAAAAGCTAAGCTTCTGCTTGCAGGAGGTTTCATGTACAAGGGAATCAAACCTTGTCATGCGGTTTTGGACCTCTCTCTAGTCAAGTCTAGTCTCCTCTGAACCACGCATGTATGTACTAGTTGGCTGTTTCATTGTTGAAAGCTGTACGTGTGTATATGCATCCTCTGATCAGTGCATGCATGGGTAAAATGAAACCTTAATTCGTTGGCCAGTCTTCTTGTCCCTATTGAGTGGTTGCCACTCAACAGGTGCCATGTAAATGCATTTTATTGGTCAGTCTTTTTACATGGACATTGTGGTGAGTTTACTTTCCAATGGTTAATTTTTACACCAAGGAATCTTCATGCCCTTCACCCACAGGAAAGCTTAGCCGGGTGCGTCTGATTCAAAGGGATTAAAGATGGGCTCAAAGTAGTCCAAAGAGAACCTTGCAAGTCTAAGAGAGAACCAGCTATAGGTGTCTTGGAGAATATTTACCTTTTACCTAATTTTATTGGTTTTTCAAACACGCAGGGATAATCACCAGATATACCTAGCTGGGAATCACATCTTCTCCATCTCCCTACTCGCACTACAAAAAAAAGGAAAAATCAAAAGAAAGCAAATTTTAATACCTAACAACAGCTAATTAATAAATATCACAGATGCTCATGCGCAGAGTGTGCCAGTGCAACCTTTTGATCTTTGGGGTTCCGATGGATGATTCCAGCTTCATGATTAATCAAAGGAGGGATGAAATGGCAAAGCAGTACTAAAAGCATATACCACACATAATTCAAGCCCCCCAAAGATATGAAAAAGATTCTCCGCTCTTTGCTTTGAAAAGAGTGGTGCATCCCTTCACACACAAGCTCCTGGTGAGCCTTCTTCCTTCACCAGGAGAGAGCAACACACAGAAGCACACATGTACATATGCCTGTGCCTCAGGCCTCAGCAGCAAGCAGTGTACACTACACTTTGCATTCAGAGGGAATATATTAGCATGGCTCAAGCAAGGAATATCTTAGGCTTTGGGGGGTATCAAAGGGAAGACATGCATGCAATGCAAGGTGTGTGCTAGCTTTAAGGGGGGACTGGAGTAGTGAGTGAATGTGAGAATCTCCCTGCTGCTACTACCCGGCCTTGGCTTTTTAGGAAGTGGGCAGGAAGCTAAGAAGATTCTCTCTCTCTCTCTCTCTGAACACACATATATGAGAGAGAGCATGTATTGGTAGAGAGAAGGAGAAGGAAGAAAGGTGTATGTGTATTGGTGCATCGAATTCCCTGTGCAATAATTAGGGTTGGTCGCTTTCCTGGGGCAGTCTTGAGGTACAAGACTCCAACCCCAGCCTTTTCCCTGGATTCTCTCCCCGTACGAGCAGCCATGCATGGCACGTACATTCTATACGTAGACAGCCGTACGTATATATACTACGTATGTATTTACAACAGCAAATTAAAAAGCTACGTGCATGACAGCATGCATGCATGTTTCAGAGGCTTACTGAACACAAACGTACATATACACGTATCATTTTGTGTGGCCGGGGCTGGGAGGATATATAAATGTCCTCAAGATCAACCATCGCTGTTTGCATTATTGTTATTTGTTAACATATAATTGCTTCCAACTACTAGCACGAAAATAAATAAAATTTTAATTGACGTATTGTTCGATGTAAATAACCAAATTAATATATGGTTTGATGTCGTAAAAGTTTACGATTTAACTGTAAAAAGTTTGTATAATTTTATCACATATCTTCATTCTATAGATAGCCTTTTGTGTATCTTGTATTAATGAACTTGTAACAGTTAAAAAATAGGGTAAATATCACTGTTGCCATTATAACTCACCTCCTGACCGTGCTTGCCATTTTTAAAAGGCCTCAATCAGCAATGCCATTTCAACCGTCCATCTCTCTCAAACGTGCCATTATGAGGACCTACGGGGAAGAATACAAGGCAAATATGCTGAGAAATACGGGCTGACAGGTGGGTCCCACCTGTCATAGCCTCAATCATCTTCTTCCTCTCCTCTCTCTCTCTCCGACGAGCTCGGTCGCCGCACCTCCCCGGCGGCAACCTCCCCCCAGCACCCTCCCCGGCGGCGGAGGAGCCCCTCCGCCGCCCCAGATCCACGTCGCAGCACACGGCTCCCTCTCCACCAACAAGGTGTCAGCAGGAGGCCGTGGCCTCCGGTGAGCTCGGCGATGGCGGCGCCGGTGACCGGCGGCGGTTCCGGCGAAGGGGAGATGTCCAGGAGCAAGGTGAGAGCAAGGGGAAGAGGTTGGGGTGGTCGAAGAAGGGGGTTACCAAAGGAAATCGGAGCTCCCGACGACAATGGTGGCACGGCCGGAGGGAAAACGACGGCGAGGTGACTCTGAGGTCTCTGGGCTCGGGGTTTGTGGGGGAAAACAGTGCAGAGGCGGAGGCCAAGCTCGGGGACTAGCTACTAGGGCTCGACCGCTTGAGGTTCACGGAATCGACGAGTTCGGCATCATCTTCCTTGGTTCCGGCGGCTTGGAGTTGCAGAGGAGATGGGCACGGAGGCCCGCTGCCGCCCGTGCTCCTTCGCCGCCCGTGCCGTCGGAGCTCACCGCCAGGGAGGGAACTCACCGCCGCCAGAGGGAGCTCGCCGAAGGATCTCGCTGCCTTGGCCGTAGAGAGAGAGAGAGAGAGAGAGAAGGGAGGAAGAAGAAGCCGTGAGAGGCTGACAGGTGGGACCCACCTGTCAGCCGTATTTCTCAACGTATTTGCCTCTTGTATTCTCCTCGCAAGTCATCATAATGGCACGTTTGAGAGAGATGGATCGGTTGAAATGGCATTGTTGATTGAGGCCTTTTAAAAATGGCAAGCGCGGTCAGGGGGTGAGTTATAATGGCAACAGTGATATTTACCCTAAAAAATATCATCTAGTTGATTGTTGTATCATATTTACAACGTCAAACTATATGCAAATTTAATTATTGACTAATGTACAGTACGTCGACTGAAATTTTCTTCATTTTTAGTCGACTGATGAGAAGTCACGCCCTTAATTATTAATATTGCCTGCTAATACGTTAGATATATATCTCTCAGCACTCAAACATATATAATCTCAAACATGCATATGATATGGATTTCCTCGAGATATTCTTCCATCCAGTGATTAACACTGCATGGGGCTACCGGCTACGTACGTACCTAATTAAGCAGTAATATTCCTTAATTTTCTCCCATAAGCCACATATAGACATGTAATGTAATGTAATCTCATGACACAATATATATCAATAAAGTGGAGTGCGCATTTACAAAATACAAGAAATACAACAAAACATACGGAGAAAAAATACAACAACTACAACAAAACATACGGAGAAAAATACAAGAAATCCAACACGTACTTGGGCGTACGCATTTACAAAACATCACTCGTACCATTCGATTTAACACCTCAAACGCCGAATTATATTCAAAAAATTTGGAATTTGCAACACTGGATTTCAATTTCCTATGTGCTAAATCTTAACTTTCATGCGTGTATTATGTTATGTGACCAACTTAAACTAATGTTTTTTTAAAAAAATTGACCTTGATTCACTTTATTCACAATCTATCTTCACACATGTATGAAATCAGATGTCGTAGCACCTAAAAATATCACATACCAGCGGTATAGATCTGTAAATGGTTCTAGTGTCGTCTTTTTTTATATAACGAGCACGCAGCTATTTTCTCATCAAACTTCAAGAGAATTTTGTGTATGCAGTTAATTATTCGTATTCGCAATGATCATAGTAACCTCTAATCGAGTCACTATATATACATCTTATTATGAATTTTCTTTTCTAAAAAAATTTATGCTGTTTATTTTAGTATAGTCGTTGTATTTTTTTATTTAGCCTTTTAGTTTTTACTATTGTTGGTATTGATTCGTCTTATAATCTAGTAGTAGCCGATACAAGCTTGTCTTCTATTTTTTTTTTTTGTAAGTATTTCGAACTCCTTTTGTAGTCTCGTAATTGATACAAACGCAACTTTATTATGCTGCATCCCAAATTTAACTTGTTTCAATCAATACAAACGGTCTATCTTTGTTGAAAATTATTGGCTTGGCACAGCTCCCTTAGCTTCAGTTTTAATCACGTAATATATTTTCCTTTTGTATTTTAGAAAATCCCGGACAAACGCATTCTTTTTTCTACTGATCCTGTGATCCATCGACGCATTTGCCTAAGCCGTTCCAACACTAGGCTGTACTTCCAGGTCAAGAGGGTGGTGCACAGCTCTGACCGAGCCGCAGAGGCAGCGAGGCACTTCCTCCTCGTGACACGCGTCAGCGCAGTCGTCGTCCTGGGAATATTCCTTTTGTCTGGCGCCACGTGGGACCGAAGAATATTCCCCTCTCTCCTGTCCCCCCTCTCTCTCATTTCATTTTTCATCTCCTCTCTCTCTCTCTCTCTCTCTCCGCCTTCCAATTTTTTTTTTTCTCTCGGTCCCATAATACGGCTCAGTAGCGGTAGAACGCCTTTTGTCTCTCTCGCGGAATTTTTTTCGCTCGCCTTTCCACGGTGAATTATGCTTTTGCGTCGGGTGCAGTCGCTGCCGGCCAGTGCCCATGTTCTGCTTTGTCATACCTTGTTTGCAGCCTCGAGCCAACAGATCTTGAATCTTGATTTCGGTTGCACAGAGGTTTCAGTACTTAAACACGTTGCGATCACAACATTTATTTAAATATACGTTGCACATCTACTTTTATTTATATGTATATAAAACAGAGTTAAATGAAGCCACCAAATTAATTTTAAAATCATATAAATTTTCATGTTAATCGAAAAATGCTATAAATTTCCACGTTAATCGGAAAAAAGAAAATATCTACATTGTTGAACGTGGATAATATTATGCAAATCTGGCGATCAATATTAATCTCTATAGCAAACTACTAAAACTGATCTAATATATTAGAGATAAACTCTAAATCTGATATGATATATTAGAGATAGATTATGAGTTGGAGATTACCCTAAAAAATATTATGAGTTAGAGATAAACTATATATGCTGACACAAATCTAACCGCGCAAACGCGCGGGCCACCTTGCTCGTTATCATGAAACAATACATGCAAACTTAATTAGTTCATCACGCATCCATTATATATTACAATTACAACCCACTAGATGATGAATAATCATCGAAACCTTGTAGATTACGTGTGATGACTCTTTCTACACCTACGTGGCTTCCCTGTCTGAATCAAACTCCGCTAAATAGCCTTTGCGATAACCTGAGGATGAATGATCAGAGGTGATGACTATAATGTCGAGAGGTCCAGGCAGGCCCTGACCCTGGTAGCACACTCATAGCCATTTGGTCGGGAACACTGCCTTATAGCACTCTTTTCGATCAACACCCAGAGGAGGTGGACCCTAGTCTGGCCGTCGAGAAGGTGGAGGAGAGGAAGGAAGCAAGTAGGCAACATTGCTGAGGAACCCACTGATTCGGTTGAAGGTGGTAGCACTGGCACACATGGCCACTGTGGAGGCATTTCAACATTCGTGAATGTGATGTATATGTTAGGGGAATTTTGGGATTACATGTTGCAACTGTTGCCACTGGGTGCAGTGGTAGCCACAAAATTATGGTTTTCAGACTCTTTAAAAGTTATTTTTTTGAAATTTAGTCATTCTTAATGATTTTGAGCATGACCGTCAATCGAGATTAAGAGCCTTAGGCTCACCTAGCAGGCCATGCCATCGAGATGACACCCATATTCTCCGACGCCCAGGTCCCAGTAGTCGAGACTAAGAGCCCTTGGCCCACCTGACAAGCCGCGCCAGGTAGCTGACACCCATATGATTAATTTCTCAACAGCCAGGTCATGTCCGTCAAGATAGAGAGCCTCGAGCTTACCTCGCAGACCACGCCCAACAAGGAGCTACCTCAATGGCCTCGAGTCGTCGAGACTGAACCGCTATCACCTGAATGACAGCTTCACAAGTAATGTCAACTACTTCTCTTTTAGCCGAGGAGTACTCTTGACGGCCGGACCATCGATAATGTTTGTTTCTCTCGACCGAATGCCCACGACAGCCATTTCTGGACGGCTGGCCGTCAAGAGATCTAGCCATTGCTATCTGAGGTGCCTCCTGCAGTGACACACTCTCAAGAATGAGATTAGGATTTATTATTGTCTTCGTGCTGGCTTGAATTCGGGTGGTAAATTAACTCCAAGCACATTACCAAATGCCTAACCCTAGCGCTAAAGTGGTTAATTTCTTGAAATGCTAGACTTCAAAAGTTTCATAAAACATCCTACAAAAACCAATCCTCTTCATTTGATTCATTTTTTAGAATTTTAAAATGGAACTTTAAGATAAAAAAAAAGACTTGAAATGGCAAAATGTCTTTCAAAACGGTCCCAACTTATAACCTATGTCCTCGAAAGAATAGGGGCAGGTCAAACAATAGCATCACCTACTTGCATCCCTAAATGGGTATAGAATCTAATTAAAAATACTACTGTAATTAGATTTGCCCTTGTGTTTAGAGAAAGAGCTCGATCGGAAACAAGGCCAAGACCGGGCCAAACAATAGAAACACTTGGCTTGCACCTGGAAAACACATCCTAGCAATTCATAGGAGGCATTAGGATTAGGGAGGCACTATTAGGCAGACGCCTGCAATTTTAGCATTTGTGCAGACACATGCTGCGTACAAGCATGCATGCCTCGTGCAAAAAAATTTCACTATCGCAAAACATTTTTTTTCAATAAATGGAAATATGGAAAAACAGTAGAAATTTAGTGGAATTTTTTGCGCCTGCACGATTTCGCAAATTATACGAGCAAAAAATCTCTCGACATGAAAAACAAAAAACAAAATAAAATTTATAATATACAGAAAATAAAAGAAATCTATAATAAACAGAAAACAAAATAAATCTATAATAAACATAAAACAAAATATATCTATACAAAAATTGACCTCGCGCAAAAAATTTCCACTATCGCGAAGCATTTCTTCCATAAATGCAAATGTGGAAAACAGTAGAAAGAAAGTGGAATTTTTTGCGCCTGCACGTTTTGGCTAATTGCAGGCACCTGCAAAATAGCAATTGTGTTAGGATTATAAGCATAAAAAAAGCTTGCACGCGGTGCCACTACTCTATCCAAATCTACCGTGCTTTAGAGTGTCTGATATGGATACTCTAATAGCATCTTTAGCAGGATCCCTAAACCGTTCCCTAAAACACTGTTTCGAACAGTCTCAGGCTCTCAGCATCTATACCCTTCCAGCGGGGTCTCTATCTTATAATCTCTAAAGTTAGAGACTCCCTCCAAAGTCTCTATACTCTACAGAGAATCTCTATATCTTTTTAGGGATAGGGATTCTATTGGAAATGACGAAAATATAGGAAACGAATAGTGATTTAGAGAAGTCATATAGAGATATTGCTGGCAATGCTCTAGGGCTGTGGATTGTGATTTCTGGCAAGATCTGGTACATTATCCTGCCAGCAGTCCAGTACACATGAAAAGGACAAGAAATTCTCCACACACGAAGAAAAAAAAAAGTGTAACCGAGAGAGAGTGCAAGAAATATGGGCTATATATGCATGTCTGGGACTGGGAGTGAAGGGGAATGGAAGAATTAAATTAGAGTATATATACGTTGTGGGCTAGCTAGCTAAAACGATGTGCAGAAATGGTGGGGATAACTCCTGTGCAGAGAGAGGGGGGGAAAAGCAGCAATTATAGGAGAGGATTCATGCAGAAAAAAGAACGGCCAATACTCGTCAGGAATCTAACCGGGATGCTAATCGCTGGGGGTTAAGGTTCTAAGAGTAAAGGACCATCCAACTTTGATCGATTGATCTCGCAAGTGGCGAGAGAGCCCAGAGGGAATTCCCTATGAAAATCATATCTTTTTCCTGGGCCGATTCGGATTTGCGCTCTGAATGTTCCCCATTCAGTTCATATATATCCCCTCCGGCTCCACGATGATCAATGGACATTCTTTTTCGAGCAACTGGGTGGGTGATTACAGAAAGTTGACGACTACAATGGCCAGGATATTAGGTCTTGATTCGAGCTCAGGTGAATTTGAGCCGCTGATACAGCGAGATCGATATTGTAAAAATTGACGTGAAAAGTTGCATCAGAAGAGACTGAAGAGTCGCTGGGATCGATGGAATTTTCCTTGTCTATCTCGCCAAGTTTTTAATAGCGGGTAAACGAAGTGTCGCCACGGAGGCACGGATTACTCCCTCTGATCATAAATAAACGTTTGTTTTCAAGGTCAATACTTGATAGACTTTAAAATGGATATTTCACCACTAAATAATTTTAAAATTTATTTCGAAAACCTAATAAAATTATAATATTAGAGAGAGAGAGAGAGTTAGGCTCCCGTCGGTTGCTACTAGCGGAGCCCTCCGTCAGTTAGATTGTGTTTGAGAAAATTCGTGATGAAATTCTTCAATCCGAACGCACATCTTGTTCATCTCATTAAAAACTTATAATGTATAAAATTTTATATTTTTCTACTTTTCATTATTTGTTTCATATTTTTAAAAATCCATGATCTAAATAGTTTCGGAGCCTCCATTTATACCTAGTTTGGAAAATATGTAATAAATAGTAGAAACATTCGAAAAATGAAAAATTTTGTCGATCGTGAGACTTTAACGAGACGAACATGATGTGCGGTTCATACCAAAGAATTTCATCACGGATGTTTCAAACATGATCCAATTGACGAACGGATCTGTCAGTTGCAACTGATGAGAGCCTAACCCTAAGTATATGATCAATAACATCAGTCCCACTATACCACTTCTAGGTGTAGTTACACCATAAAAAATAACTACAAAATACAGCATAGCTAACTATAAGTCTTACATGAATTAACCATCGATCGCTACAACAGATAATTGTCACGATTGATAGTTACTTGCTGCAAAAATTGTAATTATTTATATAGTTATTTTAAATGGTGTAGCTAGGGGTGGGCACAAAAAACCGAAAACCAAAATCTGAATAGAACCAAACCGAAATAACCAAAAAAATTTAGTAATTCAGGTTTTTTGGTTATAATTCGGTTTTTATTTCCATGATATTCGGGTAATATGGTTTGGTTCAGTTTTTAGAATCCAAAAACCGAATAAACTGAATAAACCAAAATTATATATTAGGCTAGAAACATGTGACAACATAGTATAGTGAGATTCATAATTTTATACAATGTATGTTTGATTTTTATTTCATTCGTTGTTTACTTGTTCTATATCTTATTTGGTTTATTATTTTTTATTGTTGTGAGCATACGATTGTGTAGTTTACGGAAAGATATTTAAATGATATGTTAGTTTGTTGTTTGAATATGATATTTTGGTTAAAAAACAAAAACCGAAATAACCGAACCAAAATATTTCAGTTTATATGGTTCGGTTTTCTATATTGTGATGATAAATTCGGTACTGAATGCCCATCCCTAGGTGTAGCTATTCCTTGGAGTAGTATAGAAGATCTACAATAATATTATATATATAATAGGTGTAGATCTATAATAATCAATGGTCAAGAATGCAAATCTTTTCTTTTTCTCTAATTTATGCGTAAATTTCTTAGATAATAGATTCAACTTAATCCGTTATAATCTAGCCCCACAACAATCGGTGGTGGACAGAGATGGATCTACAATGTTGACACCAGGGTCAATCGACCCCGGTGCCTTTCGGATAAACCCTTCTTATTTATTGTTACCCTATAAGTATATACATTAAACATACAATTTGAAGCTTCATAATAGAGATTTAGTGTTAAAATAATCCCGACGACTCCAACGACTTGTTTTCCTGTATCCGCTCCTAATGGTGGAGATCTTTTTTTATTTAGAAATTTCTTCAATTACGATAATAGATTCAATCTAATCCATTATAATCTGATCTCACATCAAAGGACGGCGAGGACTTGTGCAACAACACAGATATAGGTCCGACATCGACAATATTGCACTAAAGTCAAGAACAACCGACTCGATTGGATGACTTGACAGCTATAGCGGTGATTTTTAAAACATCACTAACTAGCAAGTGTATAGAGATCAAAGTATTTACTTGAACTTATAGTTGCCGTGAAAGGTAATTCTTTCCGTCTTAATGAACAATTAAAACTGTTTGAAAACAATATTTATGTTTGAACTGTATTTTGTTTAAATCTAACAGAGAGAGACTCCGTACAACAAAGAAAATGCACAAACTACTTCGTCTATTTGTTGGCAAAAGGTCTATACTTTCATGTGTGGTCAAATGCTTTTGATTTCTTTTTATGAACAAAACCTGTGCCCCACTTGAACGAGAGAGACAGAGAGAACTTTCACTTTGGAATATTTCATCTTTTGGATACATTCCAAAAGAATACGTGCCTTTGAAAATTTGGAGTTGTTATTTTATCTGCAGTCGTGCATTGCTCTTTCAAATTAACTGAATAAACTGCAATAAACAGATACTACACACCGACGTGTGCAGGGGATTTGATTACCGAGGTTTCATTTTTAACTGTCAGATCGACAATTGGATTTTATGTGTGATAATCGGCTGAAATTTCAAACAAAAATGAATTGAAAAAATATCGGGTGATAATTGGTTAGAAATTACCAGCGGTTTTTTTTGGTTGAAAATTTGGCATATTTGGATACAAATCATTCAAATCAAAAATTTCAGACGAGCGGTTTAGTTTTGGTAGGATCGATTATTACATATAATGATAATTGACAGATTATCCGGTCCCTGCATGAGCTTCTTTTAGCTTTGATGGAAAAGAACAAATGGATAACAACATGTTCAGAGTTCTTTTTTATCCAGAAAGATAACGGACGATCCATGCATTAACAGTGAAACAACCCGGCCGTGGGACCTAAAGAGGTTCAACACCCCGTTCTCAAATTTTTTTTCTCAATTTATTCATAAAAATTATTAATAATAGGTACACCCCTCGTGTGAGCATACACTTTAGTTTTTTAGTATATTTTTTTTGCCATATCGACATTTTATTCTAATGATTTAAAATGCAAGTCAAATGAGATAGATCTGAATCTCTAGTCTATCATAGAAAGCCCGAAAAATTCAGACATTTTAGTCGTTCAACTGTTCAACCATTTAGATCAGTCAAAAAGAATATGCTTTTGATATTAGCTTGCCGTTTCTAGTGTTGTGCTCATGCGTACGCGTGTGTGCGTGAGGTGTGAAACACGTCGGGCGTATAACATCGTGTGTGTGCCGGAAAAAAACAGCCCTCAAATGGTCGGCAGATAGCTTTCCGTTTCTTCCTCACGTTCATCGTAAGCTTTAATATAATCTAACCTCTACGGTAAATTTCAAGAAGTAGGCCGCCTGTTGTGTCTCAAACCAAAGATCTATCAAGAACCTGCCGCGACAAAATTCTCTTTTGCTATTCAATCCATTTCTTTAACCCTCCTTTTACTCCGACATCAAAGATGCTAGCTTCACTAATCAGAGCTCTAAGCCACTACTGTGAATTGTGGCGACACTAATATTCTCTCACTCTACCTCAATTCTTG
The DNA here is from genome assembly GCA_036346415.1 of Raddia guianensis. NCBI lineage: Eukaryota > Viridiplantae > Streptophyta > Magnoliopsida > Poales > Poaceae > Raddia > Raddia guianensis. The sequence goes on from CM070534.1 coordinate 38,197,498, forward strand.
AGGTGTCTTTTCTTTTTTCGAATACGTAATCCTGTGAGGTGTCTGATTGCGAGTGTTTTTGCCGCTGAGCCGAGTCTTTTTAGATGTACAGGTCATTCGTTCTTGGTGAGCTCACTGGTCGCTGCATTGTTTTCTACTGTGCCTAACGCCTACTGGCCAAGCCTAGTGCAGACTTTACGGATCGATTCCTGCTTGCCACAATGAGCCGTGAACAATCCATCCAATACCACCAACACACCTCGGTGTAAATAATATAAAGATATGCAGAGAACATAGAACTGATCTTGTGAAGACTGAAGAACTAACAGTGACAGGCCAAGTCACTTCAGATAAAAAGAAATCCTTTTTTCCTTTGCTGCAAAAATCTGTATGTGCGGGTTCTTTCATAAGATAGTAACCAGGCGGCAGGCGTCTGTTTTTAGCATGACATGTAGTGGTCTTGGGCAGATCTTTTCAGCTCAGAACTTTTTAAGAATTCACAGAGGAGCACTGATAGTGGCATTGTAGACGAACCATTCCTGAACTTCTGACCAAAATCCTTTTTCTCCCTGAGCACTTCTGCCCCTCTGCAGTTTTCCTTGACAAGCTGGGTGCACTGCATTTTGACTTCAGTAGCATGGCACAAATCTTTTTGCGGCCACTTTAGTACCCCCAGCTTTGCTGCAAAATTCAAGCAGTCTTGCTCACTCGCCCCCTATGGTTACTGAATTCAGACTGCATCCTCGCAGGCCACTTTTATCTCGTTCCACCAATCACCTCATCACCTGTTGCATTTGATGCATTGGCATTGCCTCCTGGGGCTTGAGGACAGGCAGTTCGGTCTGTGACTCCCACCCCTAGGCGTCTCCAAAAGCAATCAAATCATCTCGAGATAGATACTGGCATTCTGCCACAGCTGCTACAAACAAGAACAAGAGACCAGAGGGAATTAGAGCTGAAGAAAAACATGGTGATAAGCACAAAAACATGGGGGATAAGGCTGGGTGGTGAGTGGTGACTGGTGAGATGGATTTTGAGAGGGGGATCCATGCTCCTGGCCTTTAAAGGGTTTAACGCCAAGGAAGGTGCTTAGAGATGTCAAAGACAAGGAAAAGAAGAGAAAAGAAGAGACAAGGGAAAGGAAAAGAAGCATCTTGGAGCAGAGCAAGCAGGGAATCCATCCATTCCATCCATACAAAACCTGCTTTCAGAGGGGCTTTAGGCAGTCAAGCTAAAGCGCCTGCAAAAGGCTCTTCTCGGGCTAGTAGCTGGGGGGTTTCGATCCAAATCTTGCAAAGTGATACTGCCAGTGGGAGCTGCTACTAGCCAGTGTGCTACTGCTGGCAGCTGCTGCTTGTTGCAAAGTGCTACTGCCAGTGGGAGGAGGCTGGAAGCAGCTAGCCATGCATGGCAAATTGAGATGGGCCACTAGGCATGCCGAGCTCCTGCATTGTACCATCGGTATGTACCATGTTTCGCGATATGAGTTCTATGAAGAATCTTTGCATAACAAAGTTTTTTTTTTCTTTGGAAAATAGTGCTGCGCACTGCATTATTTGAAAGATAATTACTAATTAGATAAGTATGCAAGTACTCACCAGACAGCTATCGAAGAAACAAAAACTGCTCAGGATTAAAGTACAGGTGAGATCAGTTGCTAATTTTTTTTTCTTATGATTTAAGCTGACTTAGCCATTGGCACTTGTCGTTTTCACATGTTGGTTTAAGGGAAGATTGCACTGACCCGGTTCAAACGATTTAGGATTGCACTGACCCGGGTCAAACGATTTAGGATTGACGTATAGCATGTTAATTTTTGAGGATCGGCTAGTCGATTTGCTGACCCGTTGAATTAAGTGGATCACAATCTAACGGTCCACATATCTCTTCCTCCTCTCTTTTCCCCCCTCTCCCTCTCCCCTTCCTCCCTGATAACTTTTTTCCCACATTGCTGTCTCCTTCTCCACCGCCACAGCCTCACCGCTCTGCCCTCCCCCCCCCCCCCCGGTACCCACAATCCGCCCTCCTCCGCCACGCGGCCACCTTCGCCTAAGCCCGTGGCTCCGATGCCGCTGCCGATGTCTCACCACCCCACCATGATCCGCACCCACCATCATGCCACCGCCTCTTCCGACCTCCCTCTAAGCCCGAGGCACGAGAAGCCCACCTCAATGTGAACCCTAACCCCAATGGCGTGGTGGTCGAAGGAAGAAGATGCCAGGTGAATCAAAATCGATTGATACAACTAACATCTAGTAACAAGACCTAGGGTTCCAGCTGCTGCCATCCTCAAGGAGAGAGAGGAAAAAAGGGAGAGTTTGAAGCCAGCGTCGATCCGTCTGCCGTCCTCGCTCCTGATGGCCTTCGCACGGAAGGTTAGCCATAAGTTTTTTGGGTTGAGATAGTAGACGATAAAGGCCTCGTTGCATCGACGCAATGGAGGAAGATGCAGATCTTTGATTTCATCCTAGGTTTATGCAGCGGTGCTGATATCCGGCTTGGTGATTTGGGTCGGAAGGAGGGCTTCTCTACGGGGTATCCAGTGAGTTCCCAAAAAAGTTGTCAAGTGGAGAAAAGAGGTTTCTTTTTACTTCTATATTTGCTAGATTTGGTTTTTTTTATTTGTTTCTTGCGTCGAAGATTTTAGTGAAATCGAGCTAGTCGTGTGTGTTTTTTCCATTGTTAGTTATTCTTCATATTGTTCTTCGAGTCAGATATTCAAGCCGCCGCGCCTAATTTTTTATGTTGATCGGTCAAATCTGCTTCCCGTGGTGGACGAGGATGAAGAATATGATGCTATGGTTGAATACGACGGTTGTCAGAGGTCACAAAGACGATGGAGTCAGAGAGCATCTAGAGATGCTGGAATTTTAGCACTAGATCCTTGCCAAAAGAAAATTGTAATTTTTTTTGTGAGGGCCTCTGTGTAAAAGGGACACTGATATTCTAATAAAAAGTCCTTTTTTTTCTTAAACAAAGTGACGTCTAGTAAAGTCGTAATTTTTTAACCCCTTTCATTCATGTTGAACCACGAGCCTTTTCTCATTTTTCAAAAAACTAATTTAGTTTTAGCTAACCCATTATGGCAATAGCCCAGCGATATCTACGGTCGAGAGAGCCTAGGCCTAAGATTAGTTATTTGGGCCCGACAGCATTACTCTTGTTCTTCCCTTGGGCCGTTGCGCGGCTGCGGTGTCTTCCCTTTTCATGGCCACGTGGCATGATGAGCTTCCCGCAGGGCTGCAGCACATGATTGGGCTGATTTTGGACCGTTTGCCTGCCACATGTTGTGCCACGTCCGTTCGATTTAGCTCTTTTATATATTTTTCTCCTTTTAAGCAAAAATGTATTTTTTTTATCGGAGGAATAAGCAAATCTAAGTTACTGTCGTCTCTTGAAGGGGCGAATGCCACTTGGGAAGGCGATATGCCCCCCACTGTCACTGCCGTTGAGTGCATGAGTAGGGCGTCGTGGGCACAGAAAGGGAGATAGGTTATTGTCGTCCTTCAAAAAGGCCTACAACCCCAACCCGAGGACCAGCTGTTGGGACAAAAACTAGTCATTGCGACTCCGACGGACACTATCCGGCAGCCACTAGACAGCATTCGGTGAAACAATAAAATGCCAGACTATAGCCATTGAACCGTGACCGAAGGAACAAACTTTGAAAAAACAAACTCCACTAGACACAATGGGGGACAAACCGTAGATCTAGGCCAACCGGACCTCATCTGGAGGAACCCCTTTCTTGGGCAAATCACAGCACAAAATCTGTCGGACCCAATCTAACAACGACCAGACACCGTTCGGAGAAACATAGAGCAGCCATCGAACACACTCGGCATCCATCCGGACCACATCCAAGCCGGAGAGTTTTTTATAGTGGGAGAACAAACTCTCCTCTATCTCCTCTGTTGTGAAAAGCAGACCCTGTTTAGAGTGCAACTATGTGATCCTGTTACGCCGCTTGACGGAGTTTACTTTTGCGTGAAAGAACTTGGTGTTAGCATCCCCCTCCCTGATGTACTTAGCCCGCGACTGTTGTTTGATTCTCAATCTCATGATAGCTAAAGCCCTAGAATTCTGTTTTTTCAGTGCTTTGTGTAACCCGTCATCCCTCTGGGATAGACTTCTAATGCCACAATGTCAAGACGCGGGATGACCTTATGAGACTGCAAGTTGCAATTTTGCCCCACCTATCAACCTGGTACTCCATGCCCTAAGTGCCTTTGTTGTCCTACGGAGTTTGATGGCAAGAATGCAGGGGCGACATAGGCCTGGATATCCTGCTCCCAGGCTTCCTGCAATGTCTCAGGGTTTTCTGGTAGCTTTGGCCAAAAGCTCTCGAATCAGAAACCGAAGTACCTACACCTTGGGAGAGAAGGCAGGAGTAGAAGCGGTGTATGATTAGATATTAGCAAAGGAAGTGCTAGGAGCTCCCTTTCCGGAAGGATGAGATCCCATTCCACCGAAGCGAAGAACCTGTCAATCCTGATTAGTATTTGGTTATTTTCGCGTCCAATGCCTGACCAAGTAAATTTTTTCCCCTGAAATCCAACTCTTTTAGCTCTAGATCGTACAGGGTCTGATTGAAAGTTCTCCTAATTGAGGGATTTAGATTAGCTCCGGAGCTCTTTTGTGTATGTACAATCTTTTATAGGCTGTTTGGTTGCCTTCTCTCACGAGCCTAGCCCGTCCAACTCAGCCAGGCTGGTGAGATACGGAATGCGCATATGCAGAGACAGTGTTTGGTTGAGTGTTTAGTAGGCGAATATTTTGAAATTTAATTATTTTGAAATTTATATAGCGAGTGTGGTCTAGTTTTGTTCAAAAAAATGTTAGAAATCCATTTTTTGAATCGGTTCGGTGATCGGATATGCTAATAAAAAGATACAAACAAAAAAAGGAGAATAAAAACCTACCTGCCACGTTAGCAGTCTATGAATGGCTTGATATGGGGACTGAGTCACGAGGCCGCCATGCGTTGCATCCAGAGAAACGCTCATTTTCTGTGTTTCTCTAGAGTCATGCTGCATGGAGAATCTTGCATCCACAGAGCTAGGCTCAAAACCAGATGCAGACAACCAAACACAAGAAAAAAGCAAGATTCTACATCTGTAGATGCAAAATCTCTGTAAATGCAGCCAACCAAACAGCCTATTAGTTTTCCTTTGTTTGATTTGCTCGTCTACATAGCAAGCTGGCTATGAATAGACAAGAATTGGTTGAAAGCATCGTTACGATGAAACATAATTCATTGCCCAATATGCCATAGTATTCAAGACAAGCAAACACAACCTTTCACAAGCAGGGAAAAAAAGGAAATAAATCCAAATCACAATAAATGTGTCAGCAAAAGTTTCCTTAGCTACTCGGCGACAAAACTAATTCAAGTGAAACACAAATTTCCAGCCTCTTTATCTTCAGTAAGCGCAAATTATGTGCCTCTAGCAGCTATCTGGCCTCCATCAAATTGCAGGAGGGAAAACTAAGAGTAAAATGCACCGGCGGCCCTCGAACTTGGCAGGGAGTGTCATCTCGGTCCCCGAACTTAGAAAACCAGCTATTCGGATCCCTAAACTTGGTACGGGGTGTCATCCAGGTCCCTGAACTTGGCACGGGGTATCATTCTGGTCCCCGAACTCAGAAACCAGCTATTTGGGTCCCTGAACTTGGCACGGGGTGTCATCCAGGTCTCTCAACTTGGCAGGGGTGTCATCCAGATCCTCAAACTCAAAAAAGTTTTATAAGATTTATAAGATTTATCCTAATTTTCATGATCTTCCCATAGTTTTATAAGATTTTTTTCCTCTTTTTATGATATTTCTAAATATTGTATACTTGTTTTTGAATGTTTTAGTGACTTTCTAAAATTTATATGTTTTTTCTTATTTTTTTGGATTTTTAATGATTTTTTTCTAAATTTTTTTGAGTTTGGGGACCTGGATGACACACCTACCAAGTTTAGGGATCTGGATGACACTCCGTGCCAAGTTCAGGAACCCAAATGTCTGGTTTCTGAGTTCGGGGACCGGAATGACACCCCGTGCCAAGTTCAGGGATCCGAATAGCTGGTTTTATAAGTTCGGGGATCGGGATGACACCTCCTGCCAAGTTCGAGGGCCGCCGGTGCATTTTACTCACTAATAAAAACTCGTTTTTTCCAATTCCACCATAACCCTAGGTAGCACCAGAGCGGAGGCACATGGCGACGACCACCGCGCGCGGCGTCTTCCCCGACGACGGCGGCCGAGCTAGTGCGCTGTCTTCCCAGGAGCAGCGCCTCCCGAGGAAGCGGTCCAAGTTGGAGCTGGAGACGCTGGGATTCTCAAGAAGGCCCGGGTCTTGGAGAGAAGCAACGCGGCGCCGTCGAAGCCACGCTCGCGCTCGGCTCCTCGCCACGCCAACACCACCGAATCGCGGCAGGAGACGGACTGCAGCGCCGGTGACGGCGCCGCGCCGCGCCTAGCTCCCTGGTTATGTGTAGGGGTAAAAACAATCCTTGCTGGTGCCTTCAAACATGGGTGGGCATATTGAACTGATGCATGGTTGAAAATATGGCATGAAGAATGGTGCACAAATTTTGGAGACAATGTTTAGAGATTAGTTTAGATTACTCTTGTGTTTACCGGCAAAACGACGTGGTGATATTGCTACATTTGCACAGTTACTCACAATAACTACGTAAGCACAAGGTTCGAATATCTGATTTTCACATCGAAAGGATGAGAGATTGCAGCACAGAAAACAGTGGTATCTACGCTAGCTTTGATGAGTGCTCTTGAGTAACTGTTTAGAGCATCCCCAGCAGATCCCCAGCAGAGGACGCATCGCGGCCGGCAAAATACTGTACGCGCGCTCGCGGGCGTTTCATTCAAAATCGCGCAGAGACAACGCGGCAGCACGGGAGCAGTCAGCGCTGATGGAGGCCGCTGATGCAAGGCCTCATGTGCATGCTAAGGTTCAAGAGCAACCCTGTCAACAACCTTTGCGCCCCTTCCTTTGGCCATGTAAAGTCCTATATGATGCATAAGGTCCTGCAACATTGTAAAGCCATTTGACTCATTAGACTCTTGTTCCAGCATCAAATAATGGCCGAAAGAGCAAAGAACCATAATAGTACCCATTAATAGATCAATTATTCGGTGAACAAACAAAATGCTTAACTAAATCCAGATTTCTAAACAATAAATAATGTTCTCCACACCTGACAATCTTAAACACATGATACAGGTTTGATGTTCCACAAGGACGTAACTTTCCAAGTACCACCTATCGATCATGAGAATTTTTATGCATGGCTACGTTCAAAAGTTTGGTATCTAATAATCATACCATTTTCTAAAAAATGAGTGTAGAAATATTCAACAAGTAATCATTTACTGAGGCCCTCTCTAATAGCTTGTTTAGTTATAGTTTTTGTTGGAATTGTTATTTTTGTATAGACCATTTACTTTATTTTTTGAAAATAAATGTTTTATGACTTTGTAGGGCTTTTCTCAAAGATCTCAATAATATTTTTTAAATAATTTATTTAGCTTTTTCATAGCACGTTCAAAGATGATCAAATTTTTCCAACTACAACTAAACTAGAACTAAACAAGCTATCAAACAGGGCCTGAAAGTCTATTTCTGGTCAATTTATGGTATGATGGTTTGAAATGCGCAGATTTCAGTTGTCCAATACCTGTGGATGGGCAAGAGCTCCTTTGATATTCGTAGCAACCTCAACAGGAAGGTCATATGTAGCACAACCCTCTGAATAAATGATGACGTCTTCTAACGGAGGTACCCGGCCAATATTTCTAGCAGCTAGACATGAGCTTGCAAAATCCAAAACACAAATATCTGTACATATACCTAGCACCAGGACCTGCAGCGATTCGGCTTGCAAACTGTTAAAAACCAGATTTATTTGTAAAACACCTATGGTATAAAACAAATTACTCACAGTTTTAATTTGAAATTTATCAATCCAATGAGCAAAAACACTTGAGCCATCCTTCTCGATTGAGCTAAGGTAGCCATCAATGCAATCCTTCCTCTTGATAGTCACATTTGGTTCCTTTTCTAACCACATTAGAGCTGCACATTGTCAAATCACCATTGTCACGTACTATCGGGAAATAATATTTTGTTGTTATTATTTCCTGTATAATCAGGGGACATGAAAAATGGAAGAACTCAAAAGAGCAGGAAATAATAGATCATAAAATCTGGACAAATGCTGCTAATCGCTAGATCATTAAGATGATAAGATTTGTTTTGCTTCGGCACCAACCTGGAACAAAATTTTCTTCCCCAGTACCAATGATGCAATGAGGTGGATATGGCGGTTCAGGTTTATCTGGATAATGGGTATCAAGAAACGCAAATATTGGCCAATTTCTCTCGCAGAACAGCTTGGCAAGCCTATCAGCCTCTTCCACCATCATCTCAATCTGTTTACTTGGTGCAACAGGAGCCTGTAAATGAAAAGCACAAATCGTTTGGCTACTAAAACCATTTCTTAGAAGCAATAAATGATAATTACTACTACAAATGCATGACATGAAAAAAAATGAAAACAAGATTTGCAGAATTTAAAGGAGAAACAAGTTGAACATTACAGCGAGTATTCCTAGATAAGAAAAACCACCACAGATGGAAGGAACTTTTCCACTCTAATTAGATAAAGGTATGCACTCTGCACGTTGTGATTTGTGAACTATCATGTAAGATATATAAACTTAACCACCTATCCAAGCATGCATCCCATGTGACGGCCCAACATCAGTGCATCACCGATGTGCCTCCCTCCAAACCACATTCCATCAGCCACAGGCCTAGACCAAGCCTCCTCGGCTCCTCCGCCTTTTTCATTGCGACATAGGCTGATGCTTCCCCCACTTCTATTGGGCACCAATATACACACCTATCGAAGCGACCTTTAAGTGGGGATAAAGGAAGACTCTTTAAAATAGTGAGGTAAGATAAGGATGGAAAACCACCATAGATGGAAGGAACTTTTCCACGCTAATTAGATAAAGGTATGCACTTGAATAGGGGTGGAAACGAGCCGAGCTTGAGCGAGCCAAGGGCTGGCTCGACTTGGCTTGCTCACTTCCAGTCTCGGCTCGGGCTCGTTCGAGGCTCGGTTCGGCTCGTGAGGGTTCGCGAGCCTTATAAACAAGTTGATAAGCGATCTTTAGGGTTTGAAAAAAGGGGTTTGGTGGCTCTGCCAAGGAAGGCCTTTAATTTAAGCCTCTGAGGACCTTTGTTTGGGTTGTGTTGGCAGAATGTCTAATTGTATGTAAGTAGGTAGACCGATTATTAGTGATATGGACTCAAAGTATACCTAGAAATCTACGAATCCATGAGCTTCGAGCGAGCCTGTCCTAGGCTCGGCTCATTTTCTGATCGAGCTACAAAAAAAGCTCAAGCTAGGGCTCGTTGGCCTACGAGCCGAGCCAAAATCGAGCGAGCTACAATCAGCTAGCAAGCTTCAAGCCAGATAACCAGCCCTAGCTGTGAACTATCATGTAAGATATATGAACTTAACCACCTATCCAAGCATGCATCCCGTGTGACGGCCCAACATCAGCGTGTCACCTCTGTGCCTCCCTCCAAACCACATTCCATCAGCAACAGGCCCAGACCAAGCCTCCTCGGCTCCTCCGCCTTTTTTCACTGCGACATAGGTTGATGCTTCCCCCACTTCTGGTGAGCACCAATATAGGCACCTATTGAAGTGACCTTTAAATGGGGGATAAAGGAAGACTCTTTATAATAGTGAGGTAAGATAAGGATGGCACAACCCACCTACTTAAGTTCGAGGCTCTTTCTACCTTGAAGTTGGGACCTTGGGGGAATAGGTCATGCTCATCCATATAAGACGGGAAAAAGGATAAGGATGAAATAGAGTTTGCTCATTTAAGTTCGAGTCTATTTCTACCTTGAAGTTGGGGAAATAGGTCATGCACTCATGCTCATCCATATAAGAGGAAAAAAAGGATAAGGATGAAATAGAGTTTGTTTCGAGCAAGTTGGGGATCACACCGAGTTCCACACAAACTGAACTTTCTGACAAAAACTTGTGGAAACTGGCTAAATTAGGCATTGTTATTTGTCATCATGGCTTCTCCACGTTCTTCTTCGTCTCAATTCAAATATCACTCTTTTTCTAGTCTCAGATACATCGCTCTTGTTTGAATTGTTCTTTTGTCCTTCAGTCAACTTCAACTACGGGACATAACAAGATACTCCCAAGCACTGGTTGGCATTAACAACACAACAATTAAGAATACTTATGTTGAGCAAACATGGCAAAAAAAACAAATGGAATGATACAGACGAGGAGTGTTCCAGTGGCTCGTTCACTTGTGCCCCTATCCAAGAAGGTATAAAAAATCAAAGAAGGTATAAAAAATCACTGCACAAAACCCCCCCATGGAACTGAACGATCCTAAGATCAAGCACCAAAGCCGAGAGGCCCCGCCCCTTCGAATCAACAGTTCTCTCCTACCCCCGTTGACCAAAGCTACCCGAGAGCAATTCTTAGTGTCCTTATCCACGCAAGTTTCACAAATCAAGAAAGCATGAGCAAGGGAGGGGAGGCTCACGAGCTTCCCGGCGCCGACGGTGCAGAAGCCGTTGACAAGGTCGACGAGGACGAGCCCCACGGCGGCGGGAGCGCCGCGCGCAGGGAGGAGCAGCTCGCCGTCGGACTGGAACGGCAGCTGCGACCGGATCAAGCCCGCTGCAACGGAGGCCACCGCCCCAGGCGTGGGGTCGCTGTTGTCCCTAGCCTCCGTCTCCATTGTTGTTCGCGGCGTCCGTCGTCTTGTGGCCAACTGTTCTAAAGTGCGGTATAAATTATAAAAAAATTTAAAGAGATGGACAACGAATATCAAAGTAGAAATGAAGTTATCTGCAGGGGCTAGAAAGATTTTCAGAATCGTCATTCTCTACATGCATGAGATCAAGCTTATCAATACTCACCACAATCGGTTCCACTTGCACATTTGACACTGATGGCAGCTGTAACAGTAAACAAAGCAAACAAGATTGAAGGAAGATATAACAAACAAGAAACAAATGCACACGAAATGGGGAAAATTGCCAATTTGCCCTAAAGTTGAATAGCCTTGGCTAATTTGCCCAAACTTGAGTGGCCTTTGATGTTTTGCCCTGAGTGGATCTAATAGTTAAAAAAACTTACAAATGGGTCTATTCCACCACCAAGACACCGATGCAACAGATCACATCATCATCTCCATGTCCGATTGCTACTTGCCATCTACCCAGATATATAGAAAATAGATTCCCACAATTCCTTATCAAGAATGGAACCAGCTCTTGAACCAAAAGAAACTGATTATGAACCGTAAAAAAGGGCATTTTTTTTTATCAATCTAGTTCATCGTCCATCATATTATCAAAAGAAAAGGACACCGTTGCTCCAAAATTCACACAATGACTCAATGAGAGGGCTTTAATAGGATGATAAATGGCAGTAATTACATAGAGTAGAAGGGCAACACACGAGCGGTTACTAGAACTAGAGGCCTTTTCTTCCCAATTTTCTAATATAATAATCCCAACGGATGTGAGAGAGGAGAAGAAGCAAGGAGCCTGATCTGAGCAAGGGAATGGAATTTCTTCATGAGAAGGTAGGCAGGGCATCAAGGAGAAGATCCCACACAGCAGAAAAGAAAGGAAAAAGGAGAAGGAGAAGAAAAAGAAAAAGAATCCTGGGAGTTGGTGCGGTGGAGGCGGCACCTGAAGGAGCTTGAGTGGGTCGCCGGCGCGCAGACGCACTTGGGCACGCCGCCGCCGACGCCGTGGCTGCCGGAGGACGCCGACGAGAAGGTCTGCCGCACCGTGCGCGGCGACGACGTCGGGGCCCCCGTGGGGGGTCGTCGTGCTGCTGTGGTGGCCGTCGAACCTGCCCTCCTCGCCGGTGGTGTGGATGTAGACACGTAGTTTGACGGCCATTTGGGAAAGAAAAAAAGTAAAGATTCCCCCCTAAACTATTGCAAGAGTATAGAATATTCCCTAAACTCTAAAACAGATAAAATACACCCTCCAACTATTAATACCGGTTAGAAAAGGACTCTAAACTTTTATGAGATATAGATTATCCCCTGGAACAAGTAAAGGTGGTATTTCAACCAACAAAATTCAGGAAAAATCTAAAAAAACAGGAAAAAATCTTAAAATATTCAAAAGACCATGAAAAATCTTAAATAATAAATTCAAAAAAAATCATAATATATTACTTTTCCTTTTTATTATGAAAAATAGAAAAATTCTTTCTTCCTTAAAAAATCATATTTTTTAATTTTTTAATTTTTTTTATTTTTATGATTTTTTCAAGTGTTTTGAACTGTTAAGTTTTATTTATGATTTTTTATGATTTTTCGTTGATTTTCTGGATTTTTAAGATTATTTTGAATATTTTAAGATTTTTCAGATTTTTTCAGATTTTTTTTCTAGATTTTCTTTAGTTGAAATATCACCTTTACTTGTTCCAGGGGAGTAATCTATACCTCATAAAAGTTTAGGGTTCTTTTTTAATCTCTACTACTTTAAAGTGTCTTATGGTGGTGATGATGGTGTGCGAACTTTCAATCATAGCCATCTATCTAAGGCAAAACAAATCCTGTCCTTCAATCCTTCTTGCCCTGTAACCCCCAAGCACAATTCAAAAATCAAATAACCCGTCGTTAATTGGTCCCCTAGATCACGCACTCACGCCACCACGATCCCCTAAATCACATCACGCCCCTTCTCAAAACCAATCCAGCGGTCCAGCCTTCTCTTGGTCACCTACTCACGACGCCGCTCCTCTGCCCGCCTCCCAGCCGGCGAGGCCGACGCCCTGCCTCCCAGCCTCCACCGCCGACGCACTACCTCCCAGCCACCGCTACCCACGCCGTCGACGCCCCGATTCCCAAGATCCTCGCCAGCCGCCGCCGCTCCCGGCTCCCAACCGCCGCAGACGCCGCTCTCCGCCTCCCAATCGCTGCCGCCTCCGCGGCCCCGTAACCGCCTCCCAAACGCCGCCCGAGCCTCCTTTGCCCTCGCCGGAGTGACGCCGCCGCCCCAACACTAACCCTAAGCCTTCCGCCGCCGCCACCGCCGCCGTCGCGCACAGCGCTCGCGCTTCTCGCCCCCCGCGAGCTCGCGCCGCCACGCGACCATGAAGGTACGCGCTGCTCCTCGCCGCGTTCTCCCAAAGGGCCGGCCTTTCGATGCGTACCGGCTCCTCGCTGCGCCCTCCCAAAGGAGCGGCCTTTCGATGCGTACAGGCTGGGTTTGTCTCAGTTTGGCGTTCTGATTCGTTTGGTTTTTGCGTTGGTTTCAGTTCAACATCGCGAACCCGACCACCGGGTGCCAGAAGAAGCTGGAGATCGATGATGACCAGAAGCTGTGAGTGTTTCCCGTCTCTTCGTCCGTGCGCTCGTGCTACTATCCTCTAGATCCGTGGGTGATGGCATGCTGTTTCAAAAAAAATATATATATGTGCCTATGAATGTGGCAAGTCCGGATTGGCGTTGGAAGTTGTGAACGAATTTGTGTTCCTTCATGACTGTTTAGCCCGTTTGGTAGTTTGACTCCGTTGCTTCATTTGACGGACAACTCTTAGTTTGGTGGATTCGTGTAGCAGTTTCGCTCGTGCATCTGATGCGTCGTGTTTCGGCAGCACTGGTGGTGGGATCTGGTTGATCTTAATGATAAGAAGAGTAGTATTTGTTGTTGCCACGTCGATTATGTTCAAGGTGTGGTGGCACCCTGGCATCCAAGTTTGATGTGGGGCATAGGTGTCGCCTAGGGGATCTCTGGTTATTTACTAAAGTTGAACCATTTCCCATGACCAATGTCTTAATGTTTCTGTTTGTACTGGTTCGTTGAACTGTCCAAAAATGCTGGTAGCTTTTTGCTTGTTTAGAAAATCAACTGTTTTTGAGCACAACTGTCCTGGAAAGTAGTTTACGTTCATAACCAAATTAATAGGTTACATAACCAAAATTATACATGTCATTGGGGGTGATGGACTCAACAAAAATGTGTGCCCCCATCTACCTTGTTAGAAATTCAATCAACCCCAGACCTCTCCACTGGTTCTGTTTTTCATTTTAGTATCTAATACCTTTGTCATAATTACAGGCGTGCCTTTTATGACAAAAGAATCTCCCAGGAGGTCAGTGGTGATGCTCTTGGAGAGGTAATCTACTGACAACTTTCACATGAAGGTGATTACTTGTATCGAATGAGAGGTATGAGTTTTGCTTCCTCTATGTGTTTAGTTATGTCGGTGTAATAAATACCAGGGTACAAAGAGTCCTGAGAAGACAAGTACAAGGCGTGGGGCAAGGAGGGCCCCACGCGTCAGGCGGGCGATCAGGCCCCAGCGCGTGGGCGAGCCCCTCTGAAGACCAGGCGAGGGCCCCACGCGCCCAGGCGAGGGCCCCACGCACCAAAGCGGTGTGCGTGGGCGAGCCCCTCTCAAGACCAGTGGGGCCGTCTGGCGCAGAAGCGTTGCGTAAGAGTCTTCGTGACGAAGGCTCCCTCGCTGCGAAGGACGAAGCACATTTAATGCGACATCACGCGCGGATAGACATCTGAAGAAATGATTACCTTCTGATGGCCCTCGCAGTCTGGCGGTATCCCACCGTGGCGCGAAGAATTGACCGGAGAGAGAAGGTTTGCTTAAGATGATCGCTGCGTCGGGAGGAGCAGTGGGCCCCGCCATGATCTTACCGGTGTGTCGAAGCGGGTCGAGGTCGCATGCGGCACGCGAGAGCGGCGCCATTGGCGCAGTGACGATGCACGTTTCGTCTCTCTGTCGTGTCTCACTGTCTTGTCCGAATCTTGAGTATCTTGTCTTGCCTACCCTCCCGGTTCTCTCCGTCGGTTTGAGGCTTGTATAAAAGGGGGAGGAGGACGAGCAAAAGAAGGGGTTCCGAACACACGCAGTTCACGAGCACCCTGTAAACACATTCCCATTCAACCACAATCAGAAAAGAGCTAAGGCTCAGTAGGAGTAGGACTATTACCCGCGAGGGGGTTCGAACCTGGGTAAATCTGCGAGTCGCTCCTCGTTGTGCCCGACGCTCAAATCGAACCGAGCTTGATCGAGTTGGCTAGCAGACTAAAAATCTGACCAGGGGTGTGATCCGCAGTGGTTGAGCGGAGAACACGCTGTCAAGTTACTTTCACATGATTTCCTCTGTGTGTTTAGTTACTTTCACATGATTATTTTATAGAGAGACTTTTTCAATATAAGTGGTTCACATTTTCCCTTTTTCCCTTTTTTTTTATCTAATCGAACCCTCGAGACAATTTCATGGCCGATTGGCCGGGTGATATATTTTTGCCTCAATCTTCGTATATTTCATTTCTTCTCAGTGTCAATTTTATACAAAAAGAGGATCTTCACATAATGTCGCAGAAACTAAACAATCCGTCCTCAAAAGGGAAAAGAGGTATTTATAGTTGTGTAATTCATTATCTATTTTGCATTATCAATTCATTGTCTATTAAATGATTCCGAAATACAATATGTAGTTCTTGTCGATCGTGGTGTCCCAAAGAGGACTTGTCGTGTTACACCTGGATCTTTATGCATTCGAGAAAATTTTATTTCAACAATACAAAGTGAGTCCGATGATGAAAATGTACCACCTACATTGAATTCGCCTTTTGGCGTGAATAGCACACTGACGTCATGCGGAACACCTACACAAGCTGAATGTTCAAATGGTATGCCAATTTGATTCTTAGCATAAGGTTATGTTCCACCAATTTGCGCTATTGTTATGCGATTTGAACACTTGTTTTTCTCCATTAATTTGATGTATAGCAAGAAAAAGACCCCTTCAGCCCTCGCAGAATGCAAATATTTTGTCTGCCCAAATTGTATCCACAATTGAACATGGAAACACAATGATCCAACCTACGAACAAGAAATGAGGGATCTTGCGTGGGATCGTTTAAGGTTGCGCCACAAAGAATGACCGACCAAAGAAAGAGAAGAGCACAATGCCAATCGCAGAGCGACTAGGGCCAATGCTAGGAAGAGATCAATGCCACCGGAGAAGTGCAAGGCGAGCACGCCATCCGAGGTTAGGGAAGATATCAATGCCTCCCAAGAAATGCTAGGCGTAACCGATCCACCGGAGGTTAGGAAGAGATGTTCGCATCTCGAGAGCCGCAAGGCGAAACACTGCCACCGAGGTTAGGGAAGAGATCAATGCGTCTCGTAGAGCAATTTATCTGACCACACGAGACACTCCATGTGCCGAGTCAATTGCAATGCCTTGTCCTGAAGAGGCTCATCCTGTGATAAATAGCCATGCAACTGTTTCTCCTTCGATCGAAGAAATCACGACACATGCATCTGTTTCAACAGGTAACATGCACGTCAATCATGTTGGCATATTGAAATTGCGGTTGTTACCGTCTTGTTAATCTCCTCCCACTGTTAATGCAGAAGATGACGGTGAAGATGTCAATGGTGTCCTTGACGGTGAACAATTCATCGTAGATGGAAGAGGTGCTTTTTTTATTCATCTATTTCTTTCCCGTCGATCAATACAGTCCTATGGCCACACCTTACCTAACATCGGTTTATAATCCATTTCAGCCGATGAGAGTGCTATTTTAGTTGATGGCCAACAAATAGAAGGGTCTTGTTCATCAAATAACCTCGTACCTGATCCGTATGATTATGTGTACAGCAACATCCCTCAGAACACACATAAACTCAAGCCAGAACCAGACTGCCAGAAATGTGGTGCAAAAAGATTTCAATACGAGACAAAGGGGTTTTGCTGTCGTGATGGAAAGGTCAGTCTGGCGAACCCATACATTGTTCAAGACCTTGTGAGACTATGGACGAGCTCAGACCCCGACGCAATTTATTTTCGAAACAACCACAGATTCCTCAATGGTCATTTCTCCTTCACAACCCTTGGCGTCAACTTAGATGAGCGGTACGCCAACATGAGGGGCGGTAATTGCCCATGGAGGGATTTATCATAATGTGCATTCTTTTGGTCGAGGGAATCTGGCGCTCATCATATCGAGCTATATTTCTATGACAACGATCCCACACTTGCTCATCGATTTCGGCATTCTCCTGACTTGGACCAACAGGTCATAACAAATATGGTCAACATTCTCCGTGGAAACCCCTACTCTGAGACCTTCAGGAGTCTCGGGCAGGTCGGTGATCTCGATGAATACAGCATCACTTTAAACCTTGATCCTCGATTAGACCAAAGGACTTACAATGCACCTATAACTTCTGAGGTTGCCGCCGTTTGGGTCGAGGGTAATGAGCTACGCACAGGATTTGATCGTAGCATCAATCTATATGGCAACAACAATACAAGGCATACCATCCAGCCACACTTCGGTTGTTATGATCCTTTGTCGTACCCTCTATTTTTCCCGAAGGGTGAGCTTGGATGGCATCAGGGCATCCCTAAGGTTGGTGTTTCTGCTGCATAGGCGGCCGCTAATCCATCAGACAACCATGATGATGAAGAAGGTTAGTAAGTGTTACACGTCACATTGTTTAAAATCTTTTTGCACCAATTGACACATTCCCACATGTACCCTGTAGGAGGCAGTAACAGGTTCACCGTTTCTACTAGGGAGTATTACTGCTACAAGTTTCAGATACGTCATGGTATATTCAACCCTGTACTGTATGGGACACGTCTCTTGCAACAATACGCGGTTGATATGTACATCAAGATTGAGACAGCGCGTCTA
Organism: Raddia guianensis; assembly: GCA_036346415.1. Taxonomy (NCBI): domain Eukaryota; kingdom Viridiplantae; phylum Streptophyta; class Magnoliopsida; order Poales; family Poaceae; genus Raddia; species Raddia guianensis. The sequence continues at coordinate 38,215,243 of CM070534.1, forward strand.
AACTACATCAGATTTAACCAGAAGAACATAAGGGCAGACCTTTATCAGGGATTGCTTGATAGCCTTGGAGTAGGTGAAGTCCGTGCTGGTAGAGTTGGAAGAAGGATCGTCCTTCCTCCTTCATTCATAGGGGGAGGTCGCGACATGAAGCGTCGGTTCCTAGATGCTATGGCTTTAGTACAGAGGTACGGCAAGCCAGACGTGTTCCTCACGATGACATGCAACCCATATTGGCAGGAGATAGTGGATGAACTTTTGCCCGGTCAGACCCCAAGTGATCGCCCTGACATCGTCGTCCGCGTGTTTAGGGCAAAGCTGGAGGAGCTCAAGAAGCAACTCTTCGAGAAACATATTCTCGGAAAGGTTGTTGCCTATGTTTATGTGGTCGAGTTCCAGAAGAGAGGCCTTCCACACGTGCATTTCCTCCTAATAATGAATGGACGATACAAGTTGACATCTCCAGAGCAGTACGACTGCATCATCTCAGCTGAGCTACCAAACAAGATCAAGTATCCAGAATTATACACGATGGTCGTAAAGCACATGATGCATGGTCCTTGCGGTGAACTCAATCCGAACAATGTGTGCATGAATGAGAAGAAAGAGTGCAAATGCCACTACCCGCGCCCTTTTAACTCTGAAACCATCCAAGGCAAAGATTCATACCCCTTGTATAGAAGACGTGACGATGGGAGTAAAGTTAAAGTGAGGGGTTCGTGGCTAACAAACAGATGGGTTGTACCCTACAATCCATACATCCTAAGGATGTTTAATTGCCACATAAATGTTGAGGTGTGTTCTAGCATAAAGGCCGTCAAGTACCTCTTCAAATACATATACAAGGGGCACGACCGGGCTTCTGTTTCTGTCGGTGAAGCTGAAAGCAACGAGGAAGTCGATGAGATCAAGTTGTATAGGGATACTAGGTGGGTCACCCCGCCGGAGGCCCTTTGGAGGATATACGGGTTTGACCTGAGCAAGATATCACCGCCCGTGAAGCAGTTGCAACTCCACCTCCCAAACATGCACATGGTCTTGTTCCACGCGGGCCAGAATCTCCATGATGTCGTCGACCAGCAAGGCGCAGAGAGGACCATGTTGACCGCATACTTTGAAGCCAATAGACTACACGCATCGGATCATCGCATCCTCTATAGGGATTTCCCTGCAAGTTTTACCTGGCAGTCAAAGGGCAAGCTCTGGCAGCCAAGAAAGAGGGGGACACAAATTGGGAGGGTTGTGTCAGCAAGTCCATCTGAGGGTGAGCGATACTACTTGAGGATCCTCCTAAATCATGTTAGCGGGGCTACCTCGTTTGAGCATCTGCGGACAGTTGACGGTGTTCTGTATCCCTTCTTTCGAGAAGCCGCGGAAATGAGAGGTCTCATTGATACGGACAACACTATAGAAGACTGTTTAATAGAAGCAGAGGTGTTCCAGATGCCGTATGCCCTTCGGAGGCTATTTGCGACCATTTTGGTCTACTGTGAGCCCAGCGATGTTCTTGGACTATGGAACCGTCACCTCGATGCAATGTCGGAGGACTATCAGCGTTCCCATACATCTGCACATGTGATCGAGCAGTTGGTCCTTATTGACATCAGACGCATCCTCCATTCGATGGGAAAGGAAATAAAAATGTTTCCCTTGCCTGCGATTAATGAGTCGTATGTCAACATAGGGGTTGAGCCACAGGAGGTCATAGACGAGACAAGCATTGGAGTAGAGCAAGAGGACGTCAATCTTTTTGAGTCTCTCAACCCAGAACAGAGATATGCATATGATAGGATTCTAGCTGCGGTTGAGAGTGGTAATGGAGGTGTATTCTTCGTTGATGGTCCAGGAGGAACAGGGAAAACATTCCTTTATAAGGCGTTGCTTGCCACAGTCCGTTCGCGCGGGGAGATAGCCGTGGCGACCGCTACGTCTGGAGTTGCTGCGTCCATCATGCCCGGAGGAAGGACCGCACATTCACGGTTTAAAATACCCCTTGACGTCCAGGATGGAGGGATGTGCCTTTTCACATGTCAGAGTGGCACTGCTGCTCTTCTACAGAGGTCATCGCTCATCATATGGGATGAAGCCTCCATGACAAAGCGACAAGCGGTCGAGGCCCTAGACAATAGCATGCGTGACATCATGGAGCGCCATGATGTTTCGTTCGGGGGAAAGACCGTCGTGTTCGGAGGCGACTTCAGACAGGTGCTCCCCGTCGTACGAAAAGGGACACGACCTCAGATAGTAAACTCGACCCTACGGAGTTCATATTTGTGGGAGTCCATGCAGCAGCTCAGGCTTGTTCGCAACATGAGAGCCGAAGCCAATCCTGAGTTTACAGAGTTCCTTCTACGCATTGGCAATGGAGTGGAACAAACAGATGAGGAAGGTAATGTGAGACTTCCTGCTGAGATATGCGTTCCATCTTTGGGGGAGGATGCCGATCTGGATAGGCTCATAGATAAGGTATTCCCGATGCTTGGAGACAACCTAACCGAACCAAGCTACATCACCACACGTGCCATACTCTCTACGCGAAATGACTGCGTTGACAGGATAAATATGAAGATGATTGATAGGTTTCGTGGGGAGGAGATGGTTTATAAAAGCTTTGACAGTGCGGAGGACGATCCATTTGGCTATTATCCAGTCGAATTCTTGAACACCCTAACCCCAAGCGGGATTCCGCCGCATGTGCTAAGGTTGAAGATCAATTGCCCGGTGATTCTTCTGCGAAACATCGACTCCGCGAATGGATTATGTAATGGGACAAGGCTGGTTGTTAAGGGGTTTCAAAGAAACGCTATCGACGCCGAGATCGTCGTTGGCCAATATGCTGGCAAGAGGGTGTTCCTTCCTCGAATACCGTTGTGCCCCTCCGACACCGAGATGTTTCCGTTTCGATTCAAGAGGAAGCAGTTCCCTATAAGGCTTAGCTTCGCGATGACGATCAATAAGGCACAAGGACAAACCATCCCGAACGTTGGTGTGTATCTGCCGGAGCCTGTGTTCTCGCATGGCCAACTGTACGTCGGGCTGTCAAGAGCCACTTCAAGAGGAAATATCACGGTGCTAGCTGGATCTGATAAGGCCAAATCGAAACAACCGAGGTCAGGAAGCACCCGTGATACGTCCACCAAGAACATTGTATATAGAGAAGTACTTACGTCTTAGCTGATATGTGTGAACAGCTGCATGTAATTTCATTATCGCAAACCAATGAGATGTCCTATGTAATAAATATGAACTATGTGGTCCTCATTTTCTTTTTGAAGTGTCATTTTCCATGAAAAGAGAAATGAGAAGTGCAATTTCTTGTTTTATATTCTGTCATGAAATTGTCATGCTATAGAGTCACAGATTTGGGTGTTTCTTATTTGCGAGGTAAACAAGACTTCTTGTCCCAATTCTAATCCTTAATGATGATTCGACCTTTGTTTGGTGTCCTATGGATATACTTATGATTTAAGATTATTTTGCTTGCTTGAGATGTTTCATTATAATTTATATTTCTTTTTCTTCTCTTTGTAGTCCGTGGCAGCGCACGGGCATTGTACTAGTCGTTTTTAATAGTTGGAGGGTGTATTTTATCCGTTTTAAAGTTCATGGGGCATTCTATACTCTTGCAATAGTTTAGGGAGGTAATCTATACTTTTTCCTTTGGAAAACTGGACTGGTTTGTAAGTTTTTTTAGCAGTTAGATTCACCCAGGGCAAAACATTAAATCCCACTCAAGTTTAGGCAAATTAGCCAAGACCCAAGACTAATCAACTTCAGGACAAATTGTCAATTTTCCCCAAGAAGGATGCATGACTTCCTAAAACTATAAAAGCAAATGAACTACAGATCTAGGGAGGCGGCCGGCTGGCGGGTGAAGACTTGGAGAGGGAGCCAGGGAGATGGGGGCTGCAGGCGGGCTGGCCGGGCATGGCAGGCGTGGTCGTGAGGTGGCTGAGCCGGATGGGGATTACCGGATGGGGAATAGGCAGTGGAGACTGGAGAGACCAAGAGGGAGACCAGAGATGGGCGGCGCCGCGGGGCGGCTAGGGCGGTGGATTTGGAGAGGGTGATGGCCAGAGCCAGATGCGGTGAGGAGCCCCGCTGACTCTCTGGCCTGGCCGAGTGGACACGTATCCTCTACTAGTTTTACTTAACGGCAGAGAGCAGTTGAGTCACTGCATGTGGGCCGGTCCCACGTGAGGCCACTTGAGGCCCGCATGTCAGTGATAAAACTGCCCTCTGCCTTTACGGATGGCCGACTAGCGGAGTGGATGTGGGTGAGTCTCTGCCTCTTTGGACTGGGCCGACAGGCCGACTGCCGAGGCTCAAGTGATTTAGGCCTCGTTTGTTTCAGATTAAAATTGAGTTGAGTTTTATAGAAGCAAATTTGATTTTAGGTCGGTTTTTGGGGTATTTTGGGTTCAGCAACCTAGGAATCGAACTGAACCCAACCGAATAGCACTAAAAAAACTGAACTGAACCCAAAAACCTGAAATACCCGAAATTTTTGGGTTTTTTCGGTTCGGTTTGGGATTTCGGTTCTTGGTTTTTTTTTTGCCCACTAATAGGCAGCGTAGATTCTAGGGTGACTTCCTCGGCGACTTTCCGTCTACCGTCCTAGCGTCCACATGTCAGGCTGTCAAGTCACATTCCAGACTTCCAGCCAGTGGTCGCTTGATGTATTTTTTGTTTATTAGAGCATTTGCAGGACAAGATGTAACGTATAATTTGTAGGGATAGAATGTTGCTAAAAAAATCTTTTATAATGTAATGTAAAGTGTAAAGGAGTTTTTAATAAATAAATAGAATGTATAGTGAATAGTGTTATATAGTGTGTATTTAGAGCGCTAGGTGGAGCAGCTTTCAGTGTCTTGTTCTTTTCAGCGTATCGTTGCGTTGGCGTAATATTGTAGCAAATTTGAGAGCTCTTGAAAAGAGATCTAAAGATTATTAAAAAAATTCAAAAATAGTTTTAGGATCTTTGAAAGAACTACTAAAAGCCACAAAAAATCGTTACGAATTATCACAACATATAGGCTATATAAAAATAATAAAAATTGTTACAGTAATATGCAATTGTACGATACGCTGAAAAGAACAAGGCCTTAGAATCGAAGCCATCTCCATGTAGTTTGAGCACTAGCAAGCGTCCATTGCATATGTTTCCATGCACAAGCAAGGCTAACTACCATTATAGGCCCTTTACAAAACGTGGCTGGGTTCGGTTTTGATCAACTTGACAAAATTTGTCATTTTTATAGACTATTCAATGCAATATTTTATAATACTTTTCTCAGGGCTTTGTAATTTTTTGTAATAATATTCATGTGCTCGTTGTCGATTGGTTGGAGAGAGAGATGGTGGTCGGACAGAGATGGTCGAGAGTGTTGTTCGGTGAGAGAGATGGGATGAGAGATGATGTGGATGCGCTATCGTGTCCCATCAGTGCGAGTGTGGCATCGATGAGGCATCAACAATCTCCTCCAGCGTGCCCGCCATCGCCTCATCCCATGTGAATCATCGCCGGCACCGCCACCTCCTCTCGTGCGACCCACCATCTCCTCCTCACGTGGACCGCCGCCTCTCACGCAACTCGCCACCATCGCCGCCTCCCACGCAACTCGTGTCACACCCCAGTTCCTCGAGAACCTAGAATGATACTAACTCTAAAAAAAACTGTAAATTCCGACAGCATCTCCTCTGTTTATATGCGCATCCACGACAGGCAATTCATATCAGGCAATTTATATCAAGAGAACAAATAAGAATTTCTATCAACCAGTAACCAATTTAAAACCTACAATAACCGCAACGCTCACCTATACACATGATAACTATTTAAATAAAACTTATAAGAAACTAATATACTAATCCAACATGAAAGGTAGTGAGTGCTCAAGTCAGTGTTCTATTTTCTCATCCCCGTGCATGATTGACATCACCAGTACCTAAAAACCAAATAAAGCAAGAATGAGTATCGGGGAATACTCAGCAAAGTTTATGTATAAACAACCAGAATAATAAAATAACAATGAAAAATCCATCCATTATCAAATCATACCAACACTCCACACTTTTCTTTGTTCATGCAATGCAATGCACATGCATATATCACCTCCAGAGCACTCCGGACTAGTCACTTTCGACTTTCTCACCGACCGAAACGGACTAGTCAAAAGTGACTTTCTCACTAACTGGCTCATATGCAGTATGATGCAATAATGTCTTCACCGTCATGCAATTGTCTAACCTCCGTCATATATAGCACAAACAACATAATCCAACCACAGATCATGATCAGGCACAAAGCATTAAATCAACAAGCCATATTCAACCAACCGGCTATATGTTTAACATATACTTGCCTTTAACCGCGAGGACCAGCACGATCAATTGGCGCCGAACTCGCACCACCACCTACGGAAAAGGACGAACTTCAATGCAAAGTCCACACGATTAACATGATGAGTAAACCAAGTCGCACCAACGCACACACCTCTTGACTCTTGCTATCCAATCACCTAGACCGAGAAAACTAACAATTTCATTATCTAGGCAGCAGTACTAAAATCAACGCATCTCCAAAACCGCTCATCCGATTTTGACATTCTTGTACTCAAAACAAAGCTAAGACATAGACGCACGAATTCTGTACAATGACGAAGATCTGAATCATGCTCCAAATGGGTCGAAACCTCGACCGAACCCGCTGCACGACACTGATCTACTACAACCGCATCCCTCCAACCTAATCCTCTAGTACCCACGGTGATTAACATCTAGGACAGGGTAATATCAAGAGAAACTCATATAATTCTGCTTTCTAATCTTGCACTAACAAGAATCAAAACCCTAGTTTCTCCACCTTAGCCATCCATAACCAATGCTGCCCCTCTCCTTCCTCCTCTCTTCTAGCTAGCATAGATCCCCAGACCCGTCTCCACCTTCCCTCTTCTCCCCACTGCCTTCACCACACTACCTACAAGCGGATCGACGACGAATGCAAAACGATGGCGGTTACCTTGTGCACAGAGCGACGATACAATCACGGCGTCGACGACGGAGGCTGGACAACACGGCGGCGTCGATCACGGCCGACGCGCCACGAGGCGGCGGCGGCGACGGCGCGCGCTGGTATGGCGACAGTAGCACGGCGCTGGATGGCGGCGGCGCGACCACGAGCGGCGGCGGCGGCGCGGCACGGCGAAGCGACGGCACAGGGATAGCTCGGAGACGATGGCCAGGAGGGTTGGGGCGGCGGCTAGGTCTTTTCCTGGGGGAACCGCCCCTCCCCCTCTCTCACTACCTTATATCCCCTTAAGTGGGCTAGGCTAGGGCAAGAGCCCAACGAGCTATTACATTCTACCCCCCCTTAGAAAAAAGAATTCGTCCTCGAATTCTAGACTCTCTCCTTCGGTACAAAAAACTTAACTATAACTTGCAAAACACCCACACATCTTCTATTCAAACAAATAAATTCTCAATCCTCGTACTTACCAACAAACCCATCAACTTAACGAAAAGATAAAACTATATCCTTCCTCTCAAAAGGTCAAGACCTTCCCACACAGAAAGAGCCAAAGGTCAATCTCACAAACCAAGAAACCATTAGCATCTGAATCAGAAAGTTTCAAACTCAAATAACAAGAACTTCCAAGAAAAAAGAAAATTAAGATCCATCAGTTCATCGTAACTGGAGTGCATAACTCAGACACTGGTAATGGATGGTAGGCCCATTAGATACCCGCACTACTACTCCAACACATTAGACAGTTCATGATTAAACGAAAAATCTAGGCTAGGAAAAGGTTACACTGGGCACGAACAAAAGTTCGAGGTCGACCCCCACATAACCAATCCAACAACCCATCTGAAAAGACACCCACACAAACCTCATAAAGCACAAAGAAAATCACGAGGAAATGCCAAATACAAGAGAAAGTAAACCAACTGGCCAAACTTCCATGTCATAAAGGAAGAAAATATATACCTCACTTTTCGGTAGACACACGGGCACTTCTAGGTAAGATAGGGCACGACAATGATCTGGACCATAGGGTAACAACTCTTCAGCTCCCTTCTAATTTTGGTTTGAAAACAGGTCAAGGCCTGAAAGGAATAAAGGATTAACTCGAAAGCCAAGAGGAAAGCCGTCGATAAACTTCACCGTACACTTGATGGCAACTCAGCAATTCGAGAGGAAAGTAAACTAGATCTTTCAACCATAAAGAGTCAACGATGTGCACCAATGGCAGGCCACCACAATTAAAGCCAATGACTACCACAACTTCATCACAAAGGAGTCAAAACTAATCATTCAGCAAAATAACCGCATGCATCCGGATATCAATCCCTAATCACTATAAAGACAACAACAAAGCTTCATCTTCCACACACGTATAAGACAACACTGGGAAACATCACTTAAAGACTGGAGCAAAGTATCTAAACACAGATACAATATCCCTAATCACTATAAAGACAACAACAAAGCTTCATCTTCCACACACGTATAAGACAACACTGGGAAACATCACTTAAAGACTGGAGCAAAGTATCTAAACACAGATACAAAAGTCCTGATAAAAAAAAATAAATCTCAATCTACAACCGTAGGACCCCAAAGTCCTCGACAAAGCCTCAGCACAGTCAACACCACGTCACGAACCACCAGCACAATCTTGCGTTTTAATTAAACCACATACAATAACCTCATTAAAAAAAATTATAGGCAAACTATAGCTATTACCACCAAAACATAAATCAATAATATAAACTTTTATAGGCATAAATGCAATGCAACCCAATTCCCATCATATGGTGCACCAGTGTGTCAGATCTTGAATAATTAATTCATTCAACACTATTATATCAGAATTCCATATTTATATGTTGCACATTTAGCCTCCTAAATCATTACACCCATACGGACCTAAAGCCCGCTCTGATACCAACTGTAACACCCCGGCCCAAAATCTCTTAGAGCCTAGCCCACCTACGGGGCTGGCCCACGCATGCATAGCACCCACTTGGACTTTCGGCCTCGCTTCGTCCAAAAGGGTTAACCCTGGTGTGCTATGTTTGGCTTCAACAGGCATTATATGCTACTACAACTCTTTCTCAACTAGCAATATGGGACTAATCCCACCATCACATCCACATGGGCCACATAGGCCTCACAACACATTGGGCCGGAGTATTACACTCACCCACCCTTAATGGGCTGACGCCCTCGTCAGCATACCGCCTAAGCGGCAATGTCTAGGATCCCCCTCGGTAAACGGCCGTGCGTTTAGTGCCGACCATATGCCATGCCGTGTGACCACTCTGAGCCCATACAAGCCATGCACAATATGCTCGCGCAACTAAGCCCACACGATCTGCCGCACAGCGAGGATTAATGCTCTGATACCATCTGTAACACCCTAGCCCAAAATCGCTTAGAGCCTAGCCCACCTACGGGGCTGGCCCACGCATACATAGCACCCACTTAGACTTTTGGCCTCGCTTCGTCCAAAAGGGTTAACGCGGGGCGCCATGTTTAGCTCCAACAGGCATTATATGCTACTACAACTCTTTCTCAACTAGCAATATAGGACTAATCCCACCATCACATCCACATGGACCACATGAGCCTCACAACACATCGGGCCGGAGTATTACAACTCGTCACCAACGCCGCTGCCTCCTCCCGCGCGTTTCGTTGTCGCCCTGTCATCTCCCCCACGCACGGACCGTCACCGCCGTCTCCTCCTCACACGTGGCCACCATCGTAGCCTCCTCCAGCATCGGCCACAGCCACGGCACAGCCGCACACGCACGAAACGCTGTCGTCGTCTCCTCCTCACGCATAGTTACCATCGCTTCCTTCCGCATCCTTCACAATCTCTTCCTCCTGCGTGGCCGCTGTCGCCTCATCCCGTGCGACCCGCCGGCGAAGCCTCCTCCCGCTCGATCTGCGGCCACTTCGCAACCTCTTTTCGCTCAACTCACACGTCGCTGATGCTGCCTTCTCTAGTGTGCTCACCGTCGACTGGTTTAGGAGATAGGGCTGGCAATCTGGCTTGAAGCTCGCGAGCTGCTCGTAGCTCGCTCGGTTTTGGCTTGGCTCTGGCTTGGCTTGTAGGCCAGCGAGCCCGAGCTCGAGCATTTTTGTAGCTCGGTCAAAATATGAGCCGAGCCGAGCCTAGAGCTGCTCGCTTGTGGCCCAGCCCGAAGCCCGAAATCTTGGCCCAAAACCCGACGACCCGGCCATGGCTGAAATCACGAAAAAACTCGGGTCCGATCCGGATTGAGTCCCGAGCCCGGTCCAATGCACCGGTCGGGTCGGGCCGGGCTTCCCGTGATTAGGTCTACTTCAAACTCCCTTTTTTCAAACCCCAAAGATCGCTTATCAATTTATTCATTAGGCTCGCGAGCCGTCACGAGCCGTCATGGGACTCGAATGAGCCCAAACCAAGCTTTTTCTCCAGCTCATGTGGTGAACGAGCTGAGCCTTGAAGTGTGCGAGCCGAGCTGAGCCAGCCCTTGGCTCGCTCAAGCTCGGCTCGTTTCCATCCCTATCATGAGAGAGATAGGGGAGAGTAGGCTCGGTGAAAGAGATGCGGTGAGAGATGACTTGGATATGCTATTGTGTGCATTCTGTGTAAGTGTTGGGTCGATGGGGGCATCCACGTGGGCAAAACCACTATAGTTGGTATTCACGTCTTTCAAAATTATGGCCAAACCCAGTTTTGACTGGTAAAGAGACAAAATAAGCTTTTGTAATACCATAGAGACCAATTCAACCCACTTTTATGCTTTAGGAACCAATTTGGTGTTTTGTTGAAAGTTTAGGATGAAATTTTTTCAAGAATAAAGAGAGAAATGGGAAGAGAAAGCACATGAAAAGAGAAGAGGCATGAGCGGGGGTGAACTGGTGATAGCCATCGAACTCCACCAACAGCCAACAACAATGATTGGGAAGCAATGTGCTCAGTCGCACGATGGGCCGACGTCGACAAGTGGGCGCTCAAACACACGACTTACAAGAAAGCAAAAAAGTAAGATCATCCACATCTATTCCTCCACCCCCACACTACATTTCACTATTACCAACTCATTTTATCTTTTCTCTAAATTTTTTCATATTTTATCCTACGCTTAAAAAGATTTTTTTCCCTTGCACCGGCTCCTCTATTGAAAAATAGTTGATGTCACGGAGATGTGCTCACTCGCGTGCATTATGAAGATAGGACCGCGACACCTACGTCCGGACGCTCATGGATGCGGCCATGCGGGCGATGACGCCGCTCGGACGGTAAAAGTAGGGAAGTGTTTCTGTTTAGCACATCCATATGGAACAAGTATTCTAATCTATTACTCCCTCTGTTTTTTTCCTGACGCCTTTGACTTTTTGACACCTATTTAACCATTTGTCTTATTCAAATTTTTTTTATAAATATCATTTCTTTTGTTGTGATTTGTTTTATCAATAAAGATACTTTAAATATGACTTATTTTTTACATCTTTGTACTAAATTTTTTAATTAAACAAATGGTCAAATATGTGCCAAAAAGTCAAAAGCGTCAAACAAAAAAAAGGAGTGAGTATCTATCTATCTACTATATATATAAAGCAGAGTTAAACGGAGCCACCACATTGATTCTAAAATCTTAGAAATTCTTACGTTAATTGAAAAATACTAGAAATTTCCACGTTAATCAGAAAAAAGAAAAGATCTATATCGTTGAATGTAGATAATATTATGTAAATCTAGCGGCCAATATTATTCTCTATAACAAACTACTAAACCTGATCTAATATATTAGAGATAAACTCTAATACTTATCTCAATAAATAATAACAGTTCATATTCAATACGTATCTAATACTTAGTCCAATTTTTCTCAAACGGGATGGTATATTAAGCATGCGAATATCGGTTCGTATCTAAAAAGCATCGAATACATATCCAATACGATTAGGGTCAAATAGGTCGCAAATTAGAACGTGCAAAACCAGTTCAATATATACAAGCTTTCATATACAATACTTAGCACAAATTGGATAAATTTAAAAATAATAAAAACAAGAGCCCACTTTTGATTAAAAGAGTGAGTCAATATCGTCTACATTAAATAACAACATAAATCTATCTTCTATCTATATACTATATATATAAGCAGAATAAAACGGAGCCACACGTTAATATAAAAATACTACAAATTTAGTCGACAAATACCAGAAATTCTCATATCAATCAGAGAAAAAAAGGATAAATATGTACAATGTGGATTATAGTGGGACCAAATTATAACAATCTAGATCTATTAGATGGAATATAAGAAAGAGTTTGTATCTAATAAGTAGAGTAGAAGGGACCCACCATAATGCGCCATATAGGCTAAAAATTCTCCACCGTTCGATCACCGTCCAATACGCCAATCAAGATCCACCAAATCAGATAAAAAAGATAACTACTAAAGCTGATCAAATATATTAGAGATAAACTCTAGGCATACTGTCCAATACATCGATCAATATCAACTAAAGCTAATCTAATATTAGAGATAAACTCTATATTTGATATGATATATTAGAGATAGATTATGAGTTGAAAATTACCTAAAAATTATGAGTTAGAGATAAAGTATATATGCTAACACAAATCTAGCCGTGCAAACGCGCGGGGTACCTTGCTCGTTATACTATTAATGTAGAGGAAAACGGAACCACCACTTTAGTCCACATCACCTAGATTATTTCAACCATTCGATCAATGGTAGGACCAAATTATAATGGACTATATCAATCAAATAAATTCTCACATAAATCAAGAAAAAAAAGATTTATGCCGCTGATTATAAAGGCTTAGATTAAAATAAAAAATATTAGAAATTCAGATAAAATACTAAAAATGATATAATATGATAATTTTAGCCGTTCGATCAACGGTATCTCCCAAATATAACGGCCTAGATTAATCAAAGAAATTATCACATAAATAAAGAAAAAAAGATCTATTCGGCTTATTTTTTAAAAAATTAGAAATTCAGATTAAATAATAAAATTGATATAATATATTAGAGATAAACTCTAAATCCGATCTGATTTATTAGAGATAAATTATGAGTTAGAGATAGACTCTATATGCCGAAATAAATTTAGCTGCGCAAACACGCGGGCCACCTCGCTCGTTTCAAAACTAATTTACAACCATGCTAAATGCTGAGATCATACTGTCATTATCATAAAACGAAGGAAACGGTAACATGCCTAACACGATGCCATAATCTACTCATCATTGCTAAAGTGTCTCAGCAAAAATATCAAGGAAGCCATGTCGCTTCCACTAAAAAGGTACTCTCAAGTGTGAGCATTCAATCATCATTAGCGTCAGTCACAACAACAGTGGAGACGAACTCTGATTTAAATAGCCTAAATCCCTCATCTGAAACTCAACAGGCTTGTTTTTCAGGAATAGGAACTGGTCATGCTCATCTTCGGTCAAAGAATCTTCAGTTAGTTTTGATTTATCACTTGCATTGCAAACTGTGAGGATCCGAGGAGCAACAGATAAGAGTGTGTCGCAGTGCAACAATACACGTTAGAGAAGGCAAACCTGAGCTAGAGAGACCCATTGAAGTCTGGAAGAATCTCAAGTTCCCGCCTCAGATCAACTTCTTGAAAAAACATCGCAACCTCCTGAATAACAAAGAAACAAATGGAATTTTATTTCATTGGAAAAACGGAAATGAAAATCAAGAAATGTCATGCATGGAGGCATGTAAGACGAGAACAAATTAGAAGATCAATGCATGACATAAATTCGAGGGGCTAAGTAAAAAATGCTGCAGCTTTGAAAGCTACAATGCAATTTTTTCTTAATTTTATACACAAGAAAAGGATAAAGTAAGTTTTTTTTTGCCGCCGTAATGCGGCGTCCTAAAAGAGGCCCGGCACATTCTTGCATTCACTCCACTCATTAATCACCCCCCTTCGTCACATGCCCCCCACGTGTCCAGTTTGAACACCAACGGCTCCCACCCTCCCCTTCGCCGTCCGGCTCGGCTCGACTCGACCGTTGCAGCAAAACGCTCCTCCTCTCTCGGCAAAAACAGCTGTTGCTTCGCCGTTCGCCCCCACCCCCCAGTCGGCACCCCACACCTCACCGGCTCTCGAACCCGACGCGGCGGCGGCGAGCGCGACGAGACGATGGCGGCGGCGTTCACGGAGGAGGAGAAGGCGGTGGACGACGCGCTCGGCTTCCCCAGGGCCTACGCCAGGCTCTGCCGCGGCGGTGCGCCGGCGCCGGCGCTCGGCATGTCCTACGGCCACGGCCCGCCCCACGTATTCCTCCCCTACGTCCTCCAGCCCCACGAGGTACGTGCGTGCGCCGCCGCGCGGATCCGGTCCGGATCGGGTGGGAGGTTCGCTGATGGTGGTCGACCTGGTGGCTCGTCGTTGCAGGCGCTGCGGGCGAAGGACCTGAACGAGATGTTCCCGGTGTCCGACGCGGGCGCCGCCCCCACCGCCAACCCGCGCGGCTTCGCCAACCTCCTCTGGAAGCAGCTTGACCACCTCGGCAACGCCGGCTTCGATCCGGCGCTCTTCCGGGTGGACGCGTACGGGAACGTGCTCTACCTGCACGCCGACTCCGCGTCGCCGCTAGCCTGGGACATCGACCACTGGTTCCCCTGCGCGAGTATGAAACTCTCCCCGATCTTACGATTTCACCGCTGGTTTTGCTTGGGATTTTGCTTCTGTGCATGGTTGTGATGGATGGGTGCGGGCTCTTGCAGGAGGAGGGAAGACTGTCCCTAGCAACCTGCGGATCGCGCAGTCGCACGTGTGCAGGAAGAAGCAAAACAAGCTGGAATTCCTCGTCCCATGGTGGGATCTGCAGCTCGGCATCTCCGTCAACCAGTTCCTCTCCATCTTCTCGTCCAAGAACACCGACTTCAGGTCAGTACTCTTCTTGCGGATGCTGTTTCAGGTGTTCGAGATGCACCGGGTTGCTCAATTACTGATGGATTCTTCTGTGATGAGGCGTACAGGAACAGAGCGTTCGCGTTCTTGTTCGCCGACGGGGCTAGCGAGGAGCTGAGCTCGCTGCAGGTGGTGGAGGCGCACGCGTTCCCGCAGCATTTCTCAGAGATGAAGAAGAAGGTCGGCCTGGCCCCTGCTGCAATTGTTTCCGCGAGGGGATCGGAAAATTTGGTGCTCAAATCTCTTGATGCAAACCGACCACTGAGGCCTAATTACCCTTTGATTGGTAAAATTCTTCCATTTCCCTGCTTTGATGTGTCTGTATGTGAACTATGGAGCGATAATGTAGTGTCCTTTGTGTAGCTGCAAAGAAATTCTCGGTAGAAAAGGATGAGAACGTCAATTTGCCAGTGTCCAGCCATGGGCCTAATTCGACGAAGGAGAACAGCAACCCAGATGCTGATGGCTACATTAGCAATCCTTATTTGTCGATAGCAATGGCTAGAGACTCACTGAGGCAAAGAGAAGAGGCCAAGAAAAAACAAGCTGAGCTCACTGAGATGGAGAATGAGGCCACCGAGCTGAAGCAGAAGAATGAAGAGGAGCGAATAGCCATCCAGGACCTGGAGGCTCTCCTGATAAAGAGGCGTCGAAGAGTAGAGAAGTGTCGTCGCGTGGCGGAGGCTCAATCCAACTACAAGACGGTCCTGGAGAAGATGATCAGAGACGCCATGCACCAGTAAGGATGAATATGAAAGCCAAGAACTGAATACTTAACTATTTTAATCTCATGGTGCTAATTGGTAATCGTGGTACAAAATGCAGGTGTGTTGTGTACAAGGAACAACTTAGGCTGAACCAAGCTGCAACCAGTACTCTGATGGCCAGACTGGAGGCCCAGAGGGCATTGTGTGATTCATCTGAAACTGAGCTCCGAAGGAAGCACCAGCAGAAGGATGATCTGGAGAGACAGATAAAGCCATTCACTGATCAAGCAAGAAAGAGGTATCGGGTTGATGATGGAATGCTAGAGGAAAGGTATAATGAGGGCGTAAAGTATTTGCCAGGAAGAAGATTGAGGGGTAGCCCTTTCAAACAAGAGTTGAGAGTTTTCCTGGAGGAAGATCAGAGAAATTCAGATGCATACGTCTCCATAGAGGAGGAAGAGCTTGGAGAAGGGACCTCAACATTGGACATTGCTAATGCCACGAATGACCGATTCAAGGTTATCAGCTTTCCAAGGAGGTCTATCTCCACTGAAGACCACACAGCTGATACCGGAAGAGGCCGAATATCAGTCCGGGAAAAGCTGGAACAATTAGCAATCAAAGATCAGCGATGCGGCAGGAGAAGAGAAAGAAGGGGTACTATAACACCCATGGGAATTAGCACACCAATGATGTCAAGAGATGATAAGGGCAAAGCCCCCATGTTTCCCTGCGATACTAACGAGTCTGAGACTGAAAGATCTTATGCCAGCAAGACAGTAAGAAGCTCCTCAGTTCCTCCCACTCCTCCTTACAGAGCAACTGATAGGTATGGAATGCCTAGATATCCCACAGATCAACCAATGCTATTGAAAAAGAACGAACTACTTAGTCCTCAGGGTATTGGCAGAACAGAACACGATGAAAATATGAAGTGTGTTGGCAAAGGCAATGTGGATAGGTGGCTTCATATGCTAATGGAGGAACAGCAAGAAGTTCCTGCAGCATATCATTCTCCAGAAGATCACAATACTGTTGAGGAGAACACTGCGGATGAGCAGCAAATGCATAACCGAATCGACGAAGAGAGCTGCAGGAATGAAATTACGGAATGTTCTGATGAAATTGCCATTGTCAGTGGCGAGGGTGCTACAGACCAGGGTGCTGCAGGATGCAGGAACAGCTTTGAAATCACGGAGAGGGAAGAGAAAAAGATTCGGTTCCCGAGGACCGACAGTGCTAGGGGTTTCCGGTCTCTGCCTTCCTCACCTTCCAAAATCTTGGGAATGAGAAGGGGTGTGGATTGCATAGGTAGAAAACCTAAGGTGGTTGGCGACCATGACTGCCGATATGGATACGAGGATTCAGTGTCCACAAGTAGCAGCAAGTTCCTCAGCAAATGCAAGCAGGTGATCAGGAAAGCAGTAAACAAATAAGGCCTGCACTCCATATACCATCAGCCTGTTCATTCCTCTTCATGCTTGTTTAAATTTGTGTCAAATCATTATTGTTTCAGTAGCTGAATAAGTTAAGTGTGCATAGCTTGTAGACTTCTGTCTGTGGCTCTGCAATGTCTGTAATTTGTGAGACATTCCATGGTCGCCCTGAGTGATCAGATTGGTGTGAGTACAATTATTTGCGGATTTGTGAAAAAAGGAATTAATTCTTATCTCCGTCCTGTGCCTGATCTGCCAAACAAAGAGTTTTATTTGCACTTTGAGAACATCACATAAAATTTTATGCATCGGTAGGAAACCTAAGTTGGTTGGCGACCATTACATGAACTAGAGAGGGCCAAAGCTGGCCCTAGGGTCGGCCCATTTGCATCCCTACTGCCGATATGGATACGAGGATTCAGTGTCCACAAGCAGGGAAAATATGCAAAGACTACACAGGAGGCCCCTGCGTCGTCCTGTGCAGGGCGACTTGGGTGGCGACGTCTCCTCCAGCCAAGCCACCCCCACCGGCGCCTCGGCCACCACCGCCACCAGCCAGCCAAGGCGGCGGCCTCCTCCCTCCCTCCTCTCCTCCTCCCTTCCTCCTCATGGCTGGCCTGGCGGCTCATGGAGGCGCGACCCCCTCCTTCCGGCCGGCCTCCCGTGGTCGGCGTAGGTGGCCGGATCTGGCGCGTGAGGTGGTGGATCTCTTGGTTTGGGCTTCGCGTGGTCGGAGAAGACGGCGGCGCGGCTCGCTCAAGGGCCGACGACGGCGTGGCTCGCCACCAGGGCATCGGCGCGCGGCTTGGCCGCTGAGGTTGCGTTGGTCCGGTCCGCACGGCGTGGTTGCGGCGCAGGCTTTGGCTTCCTTGGGCGACGACTCGGCTTGCCGCGCCAAAGACCGCACCGGCGACCTCGTCGTGCTCTCCGCCCTGCTCCGTTCGAGCTGGCGGCGCGAGGCCATTCCGGCGGCTCTAAGGTTGATCCGGCGGCGCGGAGGACGGATCCGACGGTTGTGGGCTTGTCCCTAGCGCCGGCGGCGGCGGTGGTCGCGGCAACACGCAATGGCGGCTTGGTTGTCCGGCAGCGCGGCCGGTTCCGGCATCGTGATGGCCAGTTCCGGCGGCAGCGGGGTCGTGGGGCCCTGGCGGTGATGGGCGACGCATGGGACAGATCTGGCCATGGCCTGGCGACCGCGGTGACAGCTCGAGTGCCAGATCTGGCCGTGGTAGTCAGCCCTGCTCTGGCCAGATCTGGCGGGTGGCTCCGAGCGCGGCGGGGCGGCACGGCGTTGCACAACATCCCTTCTGGTGGTGTGGTTTTGGACTTGTTCTAGAGGCGTGTAGTCAGCGTCCGTGGTGGGAGGTTGGCTCTTGGGGATCCTTCTCTGGGGAAAGCCCGCTCGCCTTTTGGCGGCCGACGATGCTGACACCTCTGGTGCCAGTTCCCTCCTTGGAGGCTTTGTTGTGGAGCCTCTCGGGCAAAAGCCTAGCCCGCTTGGGCCGGTGATGGCGGCGCTCATGGGCGTTGTGTCCCTCCTTGGAGGTATCACCGTGGTTCCTTTTTCCCCAGGGTCTTTGTTGGTGTGCTAAGCTTATGCACCAGTTGGAGCGGCTCTGCCTTCCCCTTCTCCTATGACGGCGAGACCCATTCTCCTCCTGGTTGCTTGTAGCAGTGTTGTCTGCCCTGGCGCTTGTGGCGCAGCTGAAGAGGTACCGTAGCTCCCTTCTCTTGCGGCGGTGTTGCCTCCTCTTCGTCTCATATGCGGCTGTAGACCTCGTTGCGAGTCGCGCTTGATTCTCGTCGACATCCCCTCCTCCTACGATGGCGACGCTCTTCTTCCCGTGCGTGGCGTGTTGTGCTTAGCTTGTCTTCTCCTCCCTCGGCGGCTGTGGATTGCCCCTTGTTGGTCTTTAGCTTTGTCGCTAGGTGTCGTGCCAGCGGTGGCTGGGTTGTTTTCGTGTGCGTTCGTTGTGGTGCCTCGTTGTTGCCCCCCCCCCCCCCCTCTCTCTTTCTCTCTCCCTCTCCCCTTCTTTCTCCCTTGCACATGTGTACAGTTTTCCCTCGTCTTTAATGAAATGGCAGTGCTCCTACTCGTTAGCTAAAAAAAAAAGTGTCCACAAACAGCAGCAAGTTCCTCAGCAAATGCAAGCAGGCGATCAAGAAAGCAGTAAACAAATAAGGCCTGCACTCCATATACCATCAGCCTGTTCATTCCTCTTCATGTTTGCTTAAATTTGTGTTAAATCATTATTGTTTCAGTAGCTGAATAAGTTAAGTGTGCATAGCTTGTAGACTTTGTCTCTGGCTCTGCAATGTCTGTAATTCGTGAGACATTTCATGGTCACCCTGAGTGATCAGATTGGTGTGAGTACAATTATTTGCGGATTTGTGAAAAAATGAATTAAATTCTTATCTCCGTCCTGTGCCTGATCTGCCAAACAAAGAGTTTTATTTGCACTTTTGAGAACATCACATACATTATGCTTGTTTGGTGGTCTGGACAGCAGTTGGTGCAGTAGCATGTTCACCATGAGGAATGAGGGGGAGAGACCTCCCCAGATGCAGGGCTAAAAGAGAAAGGTGGCTGACGAAAGGAGAAGGCAAAAGCTTCAAATCGTCAGCGCTGGCTTCAGATTCTGTCACGACATGGACTTGCGCCACTTCGGGGTCGGCGTCGCCGTGGCGGCGGCCCTGCCCTTCCTCCCGCTCGCCGGCGTATGCCGCTCCATGCCGCTCTCCGAGTCCTCCACCCTCGCGACGTCGGCGCTCATGCCGCCGAACCAGAACGTGCTCCACTTGAAGAAGCTGCCGCCACCGCCGCGCCGCCTCCCCGAGCTCAGCCTGTCCACCTGAGCATGCAGCGCGTTGCACTGCACCTGCATGGCGAGCACGAGACCATCTCAAACCATCCGTATAAAGTGCACTGGCACATGCTGCATTCAACTGAACGAGCAGTATGTCGCGCGGCTCTTAGATTTTTAATTTGATATAGATGTTATTTTTATTATAAATTTATGATTTTTAATTTCGTCGCTGATATGATATGTACACTTGTTTTATTTGAAATTCCTTTTTTTTATAATTGTAATGTAATAGGTATGAACTCTTTTTTAATTAAGCTGTTTAGGCACATGTTATAATCCGACTCATTATAATCAATAACATAGTTTTTTTTCGATTAACATGAGAATTTATAATATTTTTAATTAACATGAAAATTTCTATTATTTTATAATTAACTTAAAAATTTTTAGCATTACATAGATAACCAACCAACATTCACGAGAGTAAAAAGTCTAAAGACGCTTGCAAATGGGCTTTTAGCATAGTGGTGGAGGTTGTTCATTTCGGACGTGGGGGCGGTTTGACGGGCGTCGAACGAGCGTCCTGTTCGACGCCCAACGCTGGCCGCAACGGCCAGCATTAGATATTTAGATTTTTTTTTATTTTTGTTTCGTCGTGTAAAAAAATACACAAAAATCAGAAATATTCTCTAATACATGTCTATTTCCACATATTTTTTTTATTGATATACAACATCTAGATTTTCTTTTACAAAACGTTTATAAAAATAAATATTGATCATATAGACTCAAATAAAATAATTATGGGACATGAGAATATTTATAACTTTTAATGATTTTTTAAATTTTTTACATGGTGAAATAAAAAAACAAAATTTTACATAAGATCTAACAGCCCGTCGAACCACCCCCGCGTCAGTTCATCTCACCCCCGGTTCGGTTCGACACTTCGATTTTTAGGGTGAACGTGCATATTAAGGCGACGTGTCACGGACCTGGAGCCTTGCGACGTCCTCGCGGAGGCGGCGCACCTCCTGGTGGTGCGCGAGGACCTCGCGCTTGGAGGGGCAGCGGCCGGGGAGGTCGAGCGCCTGCGCCGGGCCGGGGCTCCTGGCGGCGCCGAACGAGCCGCTCAGCTCGGCGGCGGCGGCGCCGGCGCCGGCGAGGCGGCTCAGCTTGCCGTGCTCGGAGAAGAGCACCTGCAGCAGGGCGCGCACCGGCAGCCGGTCGTTCTGGATGGCGTGCGCCGCGGCCTCCGCCGTGAGCCTGCGCGTGTCGATCAGCCTGCACAGCGACCTGCGCTCCTCCTTGCCGGTGCTCGGATGCGCCTGATGCATCGACCATAGGAACAAGCTATACAAAAATCAGGTTTTAAAAGATGTCTTACTTGCATACCACAACTTTTTTGCAGTTTTTTTTTTCTTATTGCAAAATTATTCTGGTAGTTTGACAACTTGTTTATGCAGAGGTTGGAGATGCCCATGTAACAGAAAATATCAGAGATCATGATGATGCAGTCATGGTATTTCGAATAGTGTGATTGATACTATGATCTTTCATGGCTAACATGATTGATTTAACATAAGAATCTGTCCTCTGCAGACAGCATCACAGCAGTGCCAGTATTTCTGAGGGCCTCTGTAAAATGCACAGGACAATGAAACCGACTATCCACATGATTTGGTTGGTTGCATCTCGATCTGAACAAAGGAAAAAGTTCTGATACGCAGGCCAATGAAATTGCGAGATGAATCCAACCTCTTCCTGTGTGCTGTGGCAGCTTAAAGATTGAGGGTATCTATATGCCTGTTCATGTCAGCACTCTGCGAGATCCCTGAAAATAGTTGCAGACACAGCCTACACAACTTCACCCGAATTTTGTTTTTCTTTCACGTGTAATACATCCGTTCGTTTGTCCTTGATAACCTAAATGCTTGTTTACATTTGATATGAAATCCTTAATGGAGCATTATTAGCACCAATGTGTTCCCCTTTAATCTTTGAGCCAGACGCAGTTCTACAGTACATCTGTTAGTTGTGGTCACTACTCACTAGCTCACAGAGTCACAGCAAGACAAAAAGAAGTGTGGATGAGAACAGAGGCATCAAGCTAGGGACAAGAAAGGTTTGATATGCACATGAGCACTTATTCCATGTGTAATAACAGGCAATTCTTTGTTGTCTAGCAGTTGGAGCTCACGTGACCTCTCTCTTCTACTAAGGGCTAATGCTAGTTTTTCACTAAGCACACACAACCAGGTAGGAACACCCCCAGTGAAGTGATGTCAAGCTTCAGAGTTTATGAACTCTGGACACTACAGTAACGCTAACAGATAAGTAGGCATTTCAGCTTTACGGCACAATCTCCTGGTGCAGCAGACAGATGCAAAGAAGAATCTTAACAACAATCAGGAGCGATTTAATTAAGCTTTATACATGTATGACAGTGAAATATAAAACGCAACTAGTCAATCATTCAGTTCACAAGCTTGCCAAAACAAAAACCCATGGGATAAATTAAATAACAAGTGTACGTCCGTTGCGTTCGACGATGCACACTAGACCTAACTTATGGTTGAAGATCACATGCTGGTTTTTTATTAGCTACATGACCACAAGATGCCTGAAGAAACAGAAGCAAAAGGGAAATGGGCAAATGGCACTAGTGCTACGTACCATACGGATCATTATATATCCTATAGCAGTGCATGCATGGTCCGATGCAGAATGCAGTGGTCAAACACAAAAACACATGTACATGCCTCACAAGTTTTCAGGCATGCAGCATTCGGTTGGGCCGATTGACCAGAGAACAAAGCTAGCTCTCCATTTGAGTTCAGCGCCATGTGGTTTTGTATGGTATCTTGCTACTAAATGGTTTTATGTTTTTTATTCCCCCGAGCAATCGAGCATGCATCCAACTTAGGCGCGTCGCAATGCATATGCAAAACCAATGAAAGAACACCCTCTCACAATCTCGCTGCCCATCAACTCGCCGACCAAAATTTCATTGTCCTGCTCTTTCGCCGTGTGCAAAGTAACGGCGTTACGACCGAAGCTAAGCATCCGCCACGTACTCTAAACCCGGACATATATATACCCCCAAATACTAACTCTAAGACTCTGTGGTTCAAGGTTAAGGTTAAAGAGTGGATTCACTAAGTACTCTAGGTTAAGCAAATGGACACTTTTTTTTGGTACCTGGGTAAAAGTATTTAATACCGTTGGATCAAACACACATGGTTTAGATGTACTCGTTGTTTACATGTTGCCATACCCCTTAGAGAGTAAGAGTTCTATACACCGTTGGATCAAACAAAATGAATGCATAATAGTTTGTGTGTGCTAAAAAAAGCTTAAGCAAATACCCCTATATTAAGCAGGCTAATTTAGTCAACATTATTTATTATTCCTCCTAATCCAAATTAGCTAACCTAACGAAAGGGTGAGATGCTCTATCAACCTAGCTAATGACCAAATAAAACAATATAAATTTATTAGATTAGCTGCCAAACACAAAATTTTGTTAGGTTAGACTAAGGTCAGCTAATCTAGTTAAACCTTAAACCAAACTCAGCCTAAAAATTCCACCCCTAGAAAGTAAAAAGTTTCACTCCTTGTAAAATCGCACACTAACACTTCTAAAAGATACCTTCCTCTGTGAGAGACGACAACATTCACACAATCACACATCTAAACTCTAAATTGCTTCCGGTGTGCATGAGTGATTCGGGTCTATACATAACCATTTCAAACAAACAATATCATTTCACCTTTCATTATATTTTTATTAGTAGCAGGGATTTTTTTATTCGACCAATGTCCCCGATACTAAAGGTATGTATCGGGAAATGCCAACTTTTAAAGATATTTTTGATAAATTTGAAAATTATTGGTTGCATTTAATTAAATTTTTTTATTTTATTAGAGAATCTACATTTATGTTTTTTAAAAATATATAATTGTGTGTGATAAAACCAATAATAGCATGCATCCCTATTGTTTAGGTAAACAAGCTAAGGAATGAAGCAATGCATCAGCATGAAACTACATAAAAATTTATAAAACTATATAAAAATACATTAAAATTTTATAAAAACAAATGAAACTACGTAAAACCATTCTATAAAACTACACAAAACGATTCTATAAAACTACACAAAACCATTCTATAAAAAGGGGTGAAAATGAGGGCATTTTGGTCTTTTCTCCTCTAAAAATCATTAACATATAGGTTAAGTACTCTAAAACTATTGTAATGTCATAAAAGTGAAAAATTAGCAATTGGAGTGTCTCTCAGGAATTATAATACAATTTAGTGTCTAATAGAAACAAACACTCCAATTGAGTGTCATAGAAAAAAATTTCCCGGCTCCTAGTGCCCCCCCTCTCTCCGGTGTTGTGGCACTAGCGATCGGCCGGCTCTGACGATGGTCGTGCGGGTGGCGCCCCCTCATCAGTTATTCCCCGTCGACCGGCCGCGCGTCGTCTCTCGCTGGACGCGTGGCCTCTGCTTTTCCGTAGTCCCCACCTTCGCACATTGTGGTGGATTTTGTTGTCGAGTCTTCCTCATCCAACTTCCTTCTTCCCCTCCCCTGTGTCTTGGGTGACCGCCCAGGAGGATCGCTCCGTGAGAACCCGGACAGGAGGCCCGGATCTAGTGGTGGTTGGCTGGAGCGTCGGAGCTGTCTTGCTCTAGGTTCTTGGTCCGGTGGCCCCATAGCTCGGCGGAGCTCAGCATCGACGTCTTCTTCTCTTCCTCCCCCTACCCTTGAGCCCATCTTGGTGGAAATCGCTCGGGGGGCCCGCTTCGGTAGTGTCCGGCGGCTCCTCAACTCCTCCCGTGGTGACGTGTTAGGCCGTCGCTCGTCCTTCGGCGATGATGCGTCCCCTGTCTCTACCCTGATCCCTTCCTCGATTTCTTGCCCTCCCCTCCCTGCGAGGTGCTCGGTCGCGTCGGATGGCGTCTTCTAGGATTGAGGCTGGGTTTGGCATGTGCCGCCTAGATGGCGACACGTTTTGTTTGCTTTGATTCCCATGCGCGGGTCACCAGGTGTGGTGGTCCCTCTACGGCGGCATTGGCTGGCGACCTTTCAGCGGCGATGTCCACGTTCTCTGTCTCCTGACTCAGTCCCGTCCTGCCGTTTTGACTCTCCCTTTCTACGAGGTGTTGAGTGGCGTAGGCGGCTTCTTCCGCCTCGGGTGGCGGCGTTTCGTGCTCGCTCTTTGGTTCTGCGTCTTCGGCCAGCGGGTCGGTTCTCCTAGTTCTATCGACCTTTGGCGGGCTCTGCCTTGTGCGCAAGTAGAACGGGTCTTGGGCGAAAGCCCTGCCCGTTCGGGCTAGTGATGGCGTCACCTTTTGGTGTTGTTTCCTCGTTGGAGGCATCACCCTTCGGACCTTCTCCTGCTCTGGGTGAAAATCCGTAACGGTTTTGTGACGGCGGCTGGTCCTCTAGTCGCTACTTTGTTGGAGATGATGTAGTCGCCGTTATTGCGCTTAGGGTATCCGTTGGGTCTGTTGCTACAGGAGTCGCTCGTCGTTATATGAGTGTTGGTAGTGTTCTCCTTCTCCTTCCCATTTATCTCTCTCGTGTTCGGCCTTTGGCCTTAGTAGCAGTGGTGGGGTTGCTTTTCATTTTTCTCCTCTATAGATGGTGTTCCTGGCGGTGGCCGGAGGTGTGTCTGGCTTTAACCAGGGTTGCAGCGGAGTGTTGTGGTTATATCCCATGCTTTTTGTTTTCTTCTTCTGATCAATGAAACAGGACAGCAGTTCTCCTTCCTTTTTGCAAAAAAATAGGATTTTTTTCATGTGTGCCATTATAAAGTGGCATTAATTTAGTTTTCCCATTACAAAGTGAATATTATTATAGATGCCATTCTTTTTGCAACCTAATTTCACCCATGCCATTCTCGGGACTTTTTCGAATTTTTTAGTATATACGAGAACCAAATACAATAAGAAATACCATTTGACGGTGGGACCCGCATGTCATAGGCTCAACATCTTCTTCCTCCTCTCCCCATCTCCACTAACTCCGACGCGTGCACGCCGCTGCCGCCACCACCATTGTAACCTCCGCCATTGTCCCACTTGCCAAAACAAAGCGCCGCTTCGCCGCCTCGACGTTGCTTGCCGCTCCCGACACCACGCTGCTTCATTGCCACAGCATGCGGCGTCGTGTGAGAAGGCGCCAACGTCGTCTTGCAGCAGCCCGCCACGGCTCTCTGCCGCGTCTCGTCGCCGACAACTCACCGTGATCTCGCCACCACGTAGCTCACCGCCGTCGCCACCCGCGCCGCGCCCGCCACCCCCACTGCCGCCTCAAGATCTCGCCACCCGCCACCGCCTCGCTGCCTCACGGCCATGGAGAAGAAAGAGAAGAGAAGGGGAGAGGTAGAGGAAGGAGGAAGAAGAAGATGACAAGAGGATGACATGCGGGCCCCGCCTATCAGGAACATATTTTAATCGTATTTGATTTAGTGTACGTCGTAAATCCTCCGAAATGCCCGAAAATAGCATGGGTGAAATTAGATTGCAAGAATAATGGCATGAATTACAATATCGACTTTGTAATGGCAAAACTGAAGAATCGGATCTTTATAATGGCATACATGAAAAAAAACCTAAAAAAAAATATAGCGGAGGCTCAAATTAAGCGCACGGTAGTATTCCATCTCATGAGTAATGGCAGTCGATAAGACACTCACAGGAATCCGTGTCCTTTGCGGCTAAAGGCTTTCTGCGAATAGGAATGGGCGCGCAGCACGCGCCTGGTGTGGTGGAGTGCAACAAAGAGGAAGACGAAGCGAAACAAAAAGGTGATGGGAGCGGGAGCGAGCATGAGCGCGTGCAGCGTGCTCACCTTGAGGTAGGTGTCGACGGCGCGGTAGAGCGCGTCATCGGCGGCGCGGGCGTGGGCGGGGACGGCGCGCGCGAGCTCCTCGAACTCGGCCGGCCGCAGCCCGGCCTCGAGCGCCGCCTCGGCGAGGTACGCGTCCACCAGCCTCGCCACCCTCGCGGCGGCTGCGCCGGGCTTGGAGGCGGCGCCGTCCTTGAGGAAGCCGCGCACCAGCCGCAGCACCAGCGGCACGTCCAGCAGCGTGCCGCACGCGTGCCCGTGCCCGAACGCCGGCATCATCACCGCCCCCAGCGTCGCCTGCTCCAGCCGCCGCGCCGCCCTCACCTCCAGCTCCCGCAGCAGCGCCGCGTCCGCGCCCACCATGCTCCCCGCGCGGAGCAGCTTCAGCAGGAAGTCGCACGTGATGCCGTCGCTGCTGCCGCCGCCTGCGGCCGTGTCCGGCGGGAGGGCGGCGACGAGGGACTCCAGCAGGAGGCGCTTCTTGAGCCAGGCGGCGGTGGGGCTCTCCGGCGGCAGGAAGCGGCCGGAGGCGGAGGACGCCGGAGACGAGGAGGACGGCACCAGGTCGGGGAGCCACTTGGCGGCGTAGTGGGACAACACGGCCGCGAGCTGGTCGCCGGAGGCCGACTTGGACCTCAAGGCGGCGACGGTGCGCGCGAAGCTGTCCACGTCGTTGACGCACGAGTCGTCGTAGGCGCTAGCCGCGGCGGCGGCGGCAAGCCATGACTCCGAGTAGGAGCGCGCGTGCTCGGAGTAGGCCGCCGCCGCCGCAGCGCCGCGGGGCGACGGTGCCTTGGGGCTCTGGCTCTGAGACGACGACTTCATGGTGTGGCCGCGCCCGCGAGCTCTGAGTTACTTCCTGGATGGTGTACAGGGCTATAGCTGGCTTTGTGGCCTTGTGTTGGCTCCGGACTGGGGAGGTGTGTGCTGAGATGCGAGATAGTGACATGTACGCATACGGAATTAATGGATTTTGCTGTATACATTGGCGTATATAGTTTTTGCCAAGCAGTACTTCAGTACTTTATAATCTTTCTTGGATAAAATGTACAGTGGTACTCCCTTCGAACCCGGGAGTGCGTGTCTCTCGAAACTGTACTTTCATGGCGATTAATCATGTTAAAGTGAAATTATCTAGAGTACATAGTTTGACAAACGGTAAAATAAATTTTTCTATAGGTTAATTATTTTTAAAGTAGTATACTGATTACATTGTCGGCCATGAAAGTATATATTCTACGACGATTTTCAATAAACCATGAATGGAGATTTAATGACCGGCTTAATCAAGCTACACTAATTTTCTGTATTTTGTTGATGTTTATGTATCTATGTCCACTGATTATTGTAATAAGTAGCTTTATATATCCATTATCAAAGAAAATCTATAATAGGAGTACATAGTTTTGGATATATAAAAACGAGCAAGGTGACCCGTGCGTTTGCGCAGCTAGATTTGTGTTAAGATATAGATAATATATCAGATTAGATTTAGAGTTTATCTCTAATATATAGATCAGCTTCAGTAGTTTGTTATGCAGGTTAATATTAACCGCTAGATTTACATAATAATATCCATATTCAACGATGTAGTTTTTTCTTTTTTTCTATGATTAACGTGAGAATTTTTACTATTTTTCTATTAACGTGGGAATTTCTAGGATTCTAGGATTAATGTGGTGATAATATATCAGATTAGATTTAGAGTTTATCTCTAATATATATATCATCTTCAGTAGTTTGTTATACAGGTTAATATTGACCGCTAGATTTACATAATAATATCCATATTCAACTATGTAGATTTTTTCTTTTTTCTATGATTAACGTGAGAATTTCTACTATTTTTTATTAACGTGGAAATTTCTAGGATTTTAGGATTAATGTGGTGGCTCCGTTTAACTTTGCTTTATATAGATAGTAGATAGATAGATAGATAGATAGATAGTATGAAAATAAATTTATCGACCAACTTTCGTAACATGGCACTTTCACTTTTTTCCCCTGTTCACGTACGTAGATAAATCAAACGACGCTAGATATATGAGTTTGATTGGGAACGTACATATATATGCTTTTGCTTTTCCAAGTTCAAATCTCCAACAGCAATGGGTCAGTGGCGTACGGTGTCGACAGAGGCGAGGCGGACGAGTATGAACTAAAAGAGGAGACGATGGTGAGGGGTTGCATCAGCACCGTGATAAATTGGTCCCTTTGCCACTGAATCGTAAGGCTTTTAAATCCTCAAATTGGTCCATATGTGTCCTGGGGTTTGTTTCTAATCCCCAAATCGGCCAAACCAGTGTTGAAACATCTTTAAAATAATATGTCTTAAAACAACATTGTGTTAGTATTATTAATCATTGAGAAATCCACTGCTCTCTCAAATCCCCAAATCCCTAGCTAATTTTAGATGACGATGCTCGTTTGAGAATGCATTTTAGATTTTATAATCAAAGTACTGTAGATTTACATTGACAACCCAAACTTCATTTTTGAATCCGTTCGCAATTTTGAGGATTATTCTTGGTTTGTCAATGCAAATTATAGTTTAGAGGATGAATGCTCAGTGTATATATATGTGAACAGGAGGGGGAATGGGGGGATCGATATATGACAATTTACCGAGTCAAATTTTCTGATTTACCGAGTTAAATCTGCACCGATGTGCGGTGTGTGGGATACTGTTGAGCTAGCCGATACACGTACACGTACATGT
Organism: Raddia guianensis; assembly: GCA_036346415.1. Taxonomy (NCBI): domain Eukaryota; kingdom Viridiplantae; phylum Streptophyta; class Magnoliopsida; order Poales; family Poaceae; genus Raddia; species Raddia guianensis. The sequence continues at coordinate 38,244,740 of CM070534.1, forward strand.
ACATGAGACGCGACCTTGCATTGCATGCATGCGTGCTATAAATTTATTCTCTAGCTAGGTTGGTTGTCGTCGGAGTCGCAGCTGCACTTCTGTCCGGCTCGATAGATCACGGGAAGGGGTTACAAAAACTACTTTCATTTCATGTCCCCAAGGACGACCCCAACGCAGCCAAAACCCAGAAGGCCGGCGCCACTTGTCCTCTTGTTCCACCCTCGATTTATTGTTATTTTCATGTGTGTTCATCACTCCCTCCATATTATAAAAATCTGATAAAAATTTAACGTTTTGGACGTCGAAACTATAATCTTTAAAGTACAAGTTTGCCTATTGATTACATATGCAATTTATATATAAAATTCATATTGATTACATATGCAATTTATATATAAAATTCATATAAAATTTGATATCTAGAAAGTGCTTTTCGAAACAAATCTATATGAATGGTTTTCAAGTATTCAATCCAAATAGTTCAAAAGATTGCATCGATAATTTTTTCTTAATGCTATTCCAATCGGTTTCAACCATTTTCCACTTTTCGTCTTATGGGAAAAATTGTATTGTTGGAATGGGAAAAAATACTGCTAAGTTTAGATGGTTCCGATGAGACTCGTGACTATGCTTTAGGAGGGCGAAAGCTCATCACTGCTCAGACAAATTTCATGCCTACCTTTTTCATTCCATCTTGTAATGTTTTTTTTACATTTTTTTCTTTTTGGAAAAATAGTAGCTATGGTGGAGAAAAAAACATCGGATGGCGGCTATCATTGCTTCGCGATTTGGCTGCGATTCACGATGGTACCGGCTACGCACTGCTGGACAAGACAAAAAGAAATTGTCTGCGTCATGACAATGTATGCAGGCGCTTGCCAACTAGTCTGTCTTACGAAGTTTTATAACGTTGACTTATGACATATCTAAAACGCTAGCCTTTTTAGATATGGAGTGAGCAGTTCGCAATGGCAGGAAATTAACGTTGAAGTTGTTATATGCCTTAATGAATTAATTGGGCCTTCGAGCTGATGAAACATGTCGACGGTTGGGATATTGACCCAAGTCAACTAAGGTTCTTAGGAAGGGGAGATAGAAGATACGCCAACAAAGAATCAACGATTTAACAGGAGACAGGATTTTATCCCGTTCAGCCTCTCTGAGAGATAATAGCCTCACGCCCAAATTTTCTTATATATCAAGATGATTACAAGGTGTGACTCGGCGAGACGAACAGGTCTCGGCGAGTAGTATGCAACGATGCGATGATCAGGTGTGCTATCAGATGATGGCTTGACCCCTCAACACGCCGTAGGGGCCTTGTTTATATAGTGGTGATGAACCGACCTATCAAGGGATAATCGGGCCGGGCTAACTATGAGATCGTAACGAACTCGACGTGCCAAATACATCCTGAGATAGATAAGGCATACTCCAATTCTTGGGGATCACGGCTCCTACTCCAATCCAAGAAACCACGTCCGGGTCTTCACGTAGCCGTGCAGAACTCTGTTCGAGTCAGACTCAAACACGATTTCTTGGTCAAGACACGCACCATGCCGCCCAGAAGCCGTGCGGCAGATGCACACGGGCCAGATAGAACCTTCTAGGGAGCTGGGCCATAGTAGACTGTTCGATTGGACCGTCAGGGAGTGGGCCATGACAATGGGCCGTAATTTAACCCCCGACAGCTAGCCCCCGAGACTCAAGTGGAAGGAACTCACTAGAGTGGGGTCTTTCTCTTGAGACTTAAAGTCGCGAAGAGGGAAATTATGCTGTTACAAGGACACGCAACAAGTGACCGATCAGGTTACGGTTCTACCGAACAGAACTTGTCCGGGATCGAACAAACCCGATCAAGGTCGAGCAATTTGCTAAGGTCGAACAGAAAACGATCTATCCGAACAGAGCACCCACCCTCGCCATGAAGTCGAAAAAGTAGCCGTTGGCAAATCTCAACAGAACTTTACGCCACAAGAAGAAAAACAGACGACCGTTTTTACTTAGCCGTTACGGTAAAAACTAGCCGTTTAGTGGAAAAAATCCGCTGCAAAGCTGCTTGTTTGGGTCTATAAAAGCACCCAAGCCGCCCGCGGCTAGCCACTTCTGCTCTCACGCCTTTCCTTCCTAAACCCTAATTCCAACCGCGCTCAGCATCAAAGAGCCAAACTCCAACCTCAATCATGTTCGTCTAGCCCTGGGAATTGCTATGGCCAAGTTCGCAGGCACTAGCATGACCGAGGAGGACTTGAAGGTCTGGAAGGAGGAGGGCCACATCGACGCCGGCAGCTGGAGGCTGCCCGGGGAGGAGGAAACTCCGGAGCCGCTCGAGGACGAATTCGTCAACTTCGAACAGTTCGCACTGTTCGGGTTGAGGTCTCCCAAGAGCGACTTCGTGGAGGCCTTCTTCAACATCAGCGGATTGGAGGTAGCGAACCTCAATCCGAACTCCATCCTCCAGATGGCCGTCTTCGCACACCTGTGCGAAGGCTATCTGGGAATCGATCCACCGGTGGAGCTGTTCCTCCACTACTACACGGTGACGAGGAGCAGTTTCGCCGCTTCATCGCTTGAGTGCTACTACCTCAAGCTCCGGGCCACTGCCTCGGCCGGAGCTATCCGACGAGGACTGGTACTTGACGCGGAAGATCGCGTCCCTCGTGAGCCTCGGGCTCACCGGCAGAGAGATCATCCGCGACTTCACGGCGAACAGGATCTGTCTGCTGCGGAGAAGACCCTACCCCTTCTACAAGATAGAAGGGTGGGAAGACATCACCAGGGAGAGCACGGGTAAGTTACTCAAACACTTAGCCGTTCTTTGGTGACTCATCCAAACGTAAACTAACACCTCTTCGCCGGGCAAAGGATGCTAACCGACGATGGATGATCGAAAGCGTCGACTCCATACCAAGGTCGCCAGAAGGACGGTGAGGTCACCGGCGAGGTGGCCTACACTTGTCCGCGCAACGTGCTCGTCCGCACAGACGAGGTAAATCACTTAAACCCCACCTGTGTTGCTAGACTTGCACTTGTTGTAAACCGCTAACATTCGCTTCCCGATCAATCAGGAGGACCAGCTGATCCTTGGAGGGATCGTGGAGGAGCTCTCCGACTCTGAGGGAGCGAGGAAGGGCAAGGCCAAAGTGGCCGAGAAGCCGAAGGTGGCCGCCACATCGACGCGGAGCTCACCGCGCCATGGCGATCGTCAACCTTCAAAGAAGCCGCCCGCGGCGACGAAGCGCGCCGAGCAGACCAAGCGAGCGCGGCGCCAGCCAAACGGGAAAAGACCAAGCCCTTCTCTCCTCATCGAGCAGAGCGACGAAGAGGTAAGGGTCATGACCCTTTGGTTTAAGCGCTATGCGCAGGCTCACCCGGGCCATATGGAACGGCTGCAACAGGTCGCCGAGCAAAGGAGGCTCGAGAAGGAGGTAGCGCGCAAGGAAAAACTTCTTGCGTTGCGCCAGAAGAGTGCTCAGCTCACCAAGGAGCTGAGCTTGTCGCCACAAGCTCCTGGAGGCCAAGGCGAAGAAGCCGAGGAGCCCCCGAGCAAGAAGCGCAAGCTCCACAAAGGAGCGAAGAAGGAGGTATCGTTCCCTGCGACAGGTATGTGGAAACAAAGCTGTTCCTTGTACATTATACAAAACCGCACACGAACTAACCCTTCCTTTTTTTTTCATCAGCTGCCCAGGAGGAAGTCGACGCGGACTACGTGTTCGCGGTGGTTGAGCGGTCTTTGCTGTCCGAGCACCTGCACGGTGCTTCGCAGACGACGAGGCTGCTCGCGCTGAAGGACAAGCTGGCAGCATGGGCAGCGGTCCCATCTTGGCCCGGCGACCGAATCGTCGCCTTGAAGGGCGCGATCGACAAGCTAGAAGCCCAAGAAGTGGAGCACGGCGCCACGAAGAGCGGAGCCAAGATCTTGGCTCTGCCGGCTGCCCAAGGCGGGACCGAACAAGCGGTCCTGCTCGGCACTTCGTCGTAGGGGGAGGTCATCCCTGTGGCGACGGCAACCTCCGGCGAGCTGGGAGAGATCCCTGCCACCGGGGAACAAGAAGAGGAAGATCGCGGACAGGGGGCCCAAGTCACCCTGTCCGCCACTCCACCGGCGTCTCCAATCGAAGAGGAGCCGGTCCTGCCAGAAGGCGAACGGGCAGGGGGACGAGAAGAGGGGCAGGAGCGCGAGGGCAACACTTCGCCGTCGCAATGCCCTAAGGCGGCGCAAGGCCGCACAGAAAGACGGCGAAGGAAAGGCGCGGGTCTCGTCCCGAACAGACGAGGCTTCGTGACCCACGGCCTTGAAGACCGCCTGCGCCGGAGTCTGGAGCGACAGCTCGGAGAGGTAAACCTCAAAACCGGAACTATGTCTGCTCGAGCTAAAACTGTCCGAATCTTGACTTGGTCTTCTCTCTTTCAGTTCATGGAGGGCACCATGGAGGACCTCGTGGAAGGCGTCACCGTCGAGCGCAGCGCGGTTATGGCGGCCTTCTAGGAGCATCTCCGAACGAGGGGGCTTGAGGGGGAGCCCTCTGCACCAGCCAAGAGCCGGAGCAGGCTGAAGGCAAAGGTGAAGAAGCTGAAGGCCCAGCTGACCGAGGAGAGGCATGCTTCCATGGCTCTACAGAAGAAGATTTCCAGCCTGTGGGCATCACAAGAGGAGGTCGAGGAGATGCGAGGGTCGGGCAATGAGGGCGCAGCACCATGGGGACAAGGTTAAGGAGCCGGACGAGCAATTAAGACCGCTGAAAGGGCCGAGCTAGTCGAGCGAGGCTCACCGAGCAACAAGGCCAAGACCGAAGAGGTCGAGGCTCTCCGTCTGAAGGAAAGAGAGCAGTCCGGCCAAGAAGGAGGAAACTAACCGTCTCCGAGCTGAGGCCAGAGAGGGCTTCAAGACGCAAGGGAAAGTCCTGCGCCTCAAGATAGAAAACGAGGGACTGAAGGAGCAGCTTGCTTCGAAGTAGAAGTAGGTCATACTCCTTGTACCTGTAAAATTTTGGCAATGCAATAAAGACTTACCTTTTGCACAATAAAGGCTTATCTTTTTCCTGCAAAAAATAGCAGCAAAAAGACAAGGACGAACAGGAAACTAAGAGCAAAGGCACGACATCGCTAGAAAGTTTTGAGGAAAACCGGTAGAGCGCTTAGCCTAAGTCCCACTTCACAGTAAATACCGTACTCGAAACCTGAGTTTATGAACTCGACAGTGCACAAGAGAAAGAGCGACACCCTAGCCCCCGGTATGGACGATGCTTGAAGACCTAGGCTTGCGAATTCAAGCACGTGCGTAGAGAGATAGAGCGACACCCGCATCCTGATCAACTCGTGCTATGAACTGCTCATTAACGTAAGTTAGGCAAGTCCAAAGGTAACCGAACAAGGAAAGTGCCTCTGCCGTGGAGGGCTTACGAGAGCAGGCTTTGCCAAGTGGTCATGCCGTGAGCGGTAAGTGCCTCCGCCGTAGAGGGCTTATAAGAGCAGACTTAGCCGCGAGGCTGGATGCCGTGTTACGCAACTCTGAGTTTAGGAACTTGTCGAAACGAGACACGGGTAAGAAAACCCTGAAAATCATGGAGCCAAGAGTTCGCAAGATCGGGCAGCCATCAAGTGTTACCAGAGAGAGAGTAGTCTAAGGAGGCAAGAAGTGAAAAGGGCCGCAGGGGGCCGTGAAAATTCACTGATAATTGGATTGAACTTTACATGGCAGCCCGAGAGACTTGGACGAACTTAAGGCGCGAAGTTTACAAAAGCGCGGAGCTAAGCAAACACACAAAAGATCTACACAAAGAACTTACGAAGCTGGTCAATGTTCCATGTGCTTTGTCGCCTCTCTCCGCCCCTCCATTGCCAAAGCGAATGGCCCCGGGCGGCAAGAGAAACGAACGTGAACGAGCCCTCCCAACAGGGCGTTAACTTGTTGGCACTGGACAGGTTCTCGACACGGCGTAGAACGAGGTCACCCGCCTTCAAGACCCTTGGTCAAACTGACTTGGCAGCGTGCCGGCGAAGAGCTTGCTGGTAGCGCGCCATTCTGACTTGTGCCCGTTCGCGTGTGCCTTCGAGGAGATCGAGATCGAGTAAGCGCTCTTGCTCGTCATCAACCAAGTTGACCGAGCTCGTGCGAGGCGAGCCGAATACAATTTCGACGGACAGGATGGCTTCTGCATCATAGACCAATTGGAAAGGAGTTTCCCTGTTCTACCGTCAGAGCGAATCGCCTGAGGACGGAAGGAACTTCGTCGACCCAGGCCTTATTGTGCTCGCGGAGTGCCGCGAACACACGCCGTTTGATACCCTGGACAATCTGTCCGTTAGCTCGCTCGACTGATGCATTGCTCTGTGGATGTGTCACAGAGGCGAAACAAACCTTGGTGCCCAAATTGCTCGCAGATTCTGAAATAGCTCGCTCAACCGGTACCGCTATCGCGATCGCCTTGTAGGAATCCGGCCGCGTGACCACGTTGCTTTTGAAGAAGCGCACAGCCGTTTTGGCGTGAAGCGATGACACAGGCTCTGCCTCAATCCACTTTGTAAAAGTGTCGATGGCGACGAGCAAGTGTGTGTAGCCCTTATACCCCCTAGGGAATGGACCGAGCAGATCCAAATCCCATATGGAGAAAGGCCATGATGGGGATCATTTGGAGCTCTTGGGGGGCTTATGTGCCTTCCGGGCGTGAAATTAGCAAGCCTTGCACTTAGTCACTATATCCCGGGCATCTTGCAACGCTGTAGACCAATAATAGCCCATGCGAAACGCTTTACCGACCAGAGTCCTGAAGGAGGCGTGGTTGCCACAGACGCCCTCGTGTATGTCCCTAAGAAGGAACACACCCTCCTGTTGAGAAATGCACTTGGAGAGGACTCCCAAAGCACCTTGACGGTAAAGGATGCCGTCCACAAGCTTGTATGGACTAGCACGCCTTATAAACCGGGAACGCTCGGTTTCGTCTTCGGGCAGGGTCCCACCTGCAAGGTACCGGACAAATGGCGTTGTCCAGTCCGCAGCCTGTTCGATGACGGAGACAGCACCACCTGTCTCTGTTGCCTCGTCCGGAGACGTGATAGAGGGCTTGTAAAGGTGCTCGACGAGCACCCCTGCCGGAGCAGGTTCGCGTGAGGATCCATACTTGGACAATTGGTCGGCCAAGAAGTTGTCCTTCCTAGGCACGAAGAGCACCTCGAAAAATTAAAAATGCCGCTCCAACTTCCTCACTTCAACCAGGTATTGCGCCATTGAGTCATCGTAGCACTGATACTCCTTGTTTACCTGATTGATGACCACCGTGAATCTCCTTCACGGCCGGCCGTTGGACGCCGAGCGACTTGCACGCCGTAGTCCAAATGAGAAGGGCTCAGATTCCACGGCGTTGTTAGTCGCCGCAAAGTGTAGTTGGACGACATCGGAGTTGCTCTCCTTGAGGGGAGATGAGAACAAAACCAGCCCCCGAGTTTCCAGTGCGCGAGCCATCAAAAAACATGGTCCAAGGGGGTTCATCAGGTTGCTCGGGTGCTTCCTGAGATTTGGGTGGCAGGTCCATTCAGCGACAAAGTCAGCTAGGACCTATGATTTAATAGCAGTTCGGGCAGCAAACAGAATGTCAAATTCTGCCAGTTCCATTGCCCATTTAGCTATACGTCCGCCAACTTCCTTGTTCCTTAGGATTTCTCCAAGAGGGAACTTGGTTGGGACCAGTATTTGATCCGCCTGGAAGTAATGCCGAAGCTTCCTGGAGGACATGAGCAAGGCATAGAGTAGGTTCTGCACCTCAGGGTAACGCTCCTTTGATCCATGAAGTATCTCACTCACATAATACATTGGCCGTTGGACGCCTTTCCTTTCTACCGTCAAGACCGCGCTCACCGCTTGTGGTGTGCAGCCAAGGTATAGCAAAAGCTGCTCGCCGTGGCGCGGGGTAGTCAAGACAGGTGTGCTGGACAGGTATTGCTTTAGATTTTGGAAAGATCGATCAGCCTCCTCTGTCCACTCGAAGCCATTGTGCTTGCGCAGGGTTTTAAAGAAGGGCAGCCCGCGTTCGCCCTGACGGAAAATAAACCTGCTTAGAGCAGCCATCCGCCCGGTGAGGCTCTGAACTTTCTTAACGGTAGTCGGAGCCTGCATGTTTTCAATGGCCTCGATTTTTTCAGGGTTAGCGGAAATGCCTTACGAACCGATAACGTAACCGAGTAACATTCCAGATCGAACACCAAATGTACATTTCTCTGGGTTTAACTTTATTCGATGCCGGATGAGATTACGAAAAGTCTCAGCCAGGTCTTTTACATGATACGGAGCATACTTACTCTTTACGACTATGTCGTAGACATAGACCTCCAGGTTTCTTCTGCGCTATTCTGGGAAAGTCTTCTCCATCAAGCGTTGAAATGTTGCATCAGCATTGCGCAGACCGAAAGACATGGTTGTATAGCAGAAAGTGCCGAAGGGGGTGATGAAAGCAGTTTTCTCTTCATCCTCGGGGGAGATGCTTATTTGGTGATAACCGGAGTAAGCATCCAAGAAACTCAAGAGCTGGGCATCCGCAGTCGCGTCGACCAGCTGGTCTATACGAGGCAGCGAGAAATTGTTCTTGGAGCAGGCAGCGTTCAAATTTGTGTGGTCGACACACATCCTCCACTTGCCGCCTTTCTTCTTTACAATGGCAGGGTTGGCTAGCCACTCGGTGTGATCAACCTCGCGGATGAAACCAAAGAATGAAAGCTTTGCTGTCGATCCTTGATGATCCCCTGCTTGAAGTCCGAAAAGCGCCGAAGTTTCTGGCGAACAGGTTTTTTGTCCGGCCGAACTGCCAGTTTATTCTCTATAACCTCCCTTGGGACTCCGGGTATGTCAGACGGCTCCCAGACAAACACGTCTGTATTAACTCGGAGGAAGGCAATGAGCTCGCTTTCCTATTTGGGGTCCAAATTGGCCCCAAGTGAACTGTCTTGGAAGTATCATCAAGAGACAGCGGAACTTACTTGGTCTCTCCCCCTGGCTGAAGGGAGACCCTAGGACGTGCAGACTTGGTATGCGGAATTTCGGGACCACGCAGTGGAAGCTGGTCATCCAGGGGAAGGGACTGCTCGTCGCAATCCAGAACAGCTTTGTAGTTGCCCTTGACCGTGATCACACCGTTAGGACCCGGTATCTTCACGCAATAGTATGCATGGTGGGAGACGGCGATGAATTTACCGAGAGATGGCCGGCCCAAGATGGCGTTGTAAGCCGATGGGAAGTCGACCACGTCAAACGTGATCAACTCTGTCCGGAAGTTGCTAGGGCTGCCGAAGGTAACGGCGTAACGATTCGCCCAATGCTTAACACCTTCCCCGTAACAATCCCATAGAAGGGCATTGCGACATCCTTCAGCTTGGAGCGAGGAATCTGCATCTCGTCCAGTACCTTTGCAGATAGCAAATCCAAAGCACTCCTGCCGTCGATCAGGACGCGCCCGACCCTAGCGCTGCTGATGGTCGGAGAGACCACCAGTGGGAGACGCTGAGGCTTGGTCATCCCTGTGGGGCAATCCTCCTTAGAGAAGGAGATAGCGATCTCGGTCCACTTCATTGTCTCGGGCTGAGGTTTGCCCTTTTCAACGTTGTGGACCACCCGGGCAGCTTCCTTGAGGCTGCGTCGAGAAGTATAAGTCGAGGAACCGTCGAAGATAACGGCGATGTGGTTCACGCGCTCCTGATACTCATCATCATCGTCCCGATCACCACCGTCGGTTTGGCGCGTGGCCTTGCCGGCATCACCTTTCTCGGACAGGGTGGGCATTGAGCCCTTGCCGTTGTAGAAATCCTCGAACTTTGCAGCCCAGGTCCTGAAATGGCGCGTGTCATACCCGTAGTTCTGGTGGAACTTGCAATATCAGTCACTTGGACCTTTCTTGCCTTGGTTGCCTCCCTGGGCGGGCTTCTTGCCCTTATAATTATTGTTGGGCTTTTTCTGCCCAACCTTGGGAAGAGGTGTGAGATCTATATCAGCAACGGTGTTGTTCGCATCACCCTTCTTTTTCTTCTGGGACTTCTTGTCATCGATTGTTGTCGCTTCTTCTTCTTTTCCTCCACATCAGTCAAGGGCGGCTTGCCCTTGTCGAACGCTTTTTATATCGAACGCGCTTCTACCGATTGGCATAGCGATCACCGCTTTGAACAGTCGTTGGCGGTCCAGTCTCATTGATCTCGAGATCCTGGTGAGCCGCCGTCGCAGACTCCGCTTTTGAAGGCGCGACAATGATTCATCCGAGATGTTCAGATCGTGTTGCGAATCTTGATGAAACGCTTCACGGTTGCGGAGGGTCTCCCGTTCATCCGGATCATCCGTGCAGATCATCCTCCTTGCCCAGATGCACATAATGACTCCGAAAATTGGCAATCGAAGGCCACAAAGTCGGGTTCCAAGATCCGATGGAACCTCTTGCCGATTGAACAACCACGCTCGAGCAAAGACCCTCAAGGACACGGAGGTAATTAGCCATGACGAAGCTTGTCACCCCTACCGCCATGATGGCCGTAGCGTAGATGGAAAGGAATTCCTCTGGGTTTTGAGTCCCATTGTACCTCTCCATGTGACCGGGTTTGAATTTCGAGAGCCATCGAACGGCACGAAGCTCGTCAGAAAAAGCCCTACAGCCCAAGGCATAAGACCGGCTACCTTCCCCAGCAGAACCTAGCCTTGAAAAGACGTTGGTCCTATTGGTCGGGGGGACTCTAGCTGAGCGGGAGGTTTCTGCCTGGAGGAACTCTCTCCGTGATAAGCCTCCAAGCTCCTTCCTCGTGGTCGCGATAACGCGCTCCTCGCGAGGGGATCGTCCGTGATCATCGCGTGCACGCTTGTCCCTGTGGTCGCGATGACTATGGGGACTTGGCGAGCGTCGACGACCACGGGTAACTTGCTCGTGGACAGTGGTCCTTCGACGGTGACGAGGGTCACGCGATCGATCAAGCGCCATCGCCGAATCCACCCGGACAGCCGATCATACCGCCGGAGAAGGTGTTGGCCTCACCTAGGGACTTAAGGCATTCGGCCAATCGCTCAAGGTGGGAGGCAACAGCCTCGCCCATGCGGGCGAGGTCGGCCTGGTTGGTGGATCTAAGCACCGTTGCCATGGCCTGGAGTCGTTCCCGACTCTGATCTAGGGGTCCAGGGATCCGTGAGGCATCCGCGTCTTGCCCGACCGGAGTTTGGTTGCGCGGGGATTCGACCCGAGCAGGCTGAACTTCTGCCGGAGGTCTCGGCGTAGGTGCGCGAGGCGGGTCGCGACGCTGGCGCTTGCGCTGGTCACGGATCTGCGCCAAGGTTTGGTTGATAGACTCGTTGAAACTGCGGCAAACAACATTTTGCTCGCGAGCAGCTAGCACGGCCTCATCTTGGTGCCAAGCAGAATTAGACTGCCCGATCTCACCGGCCGCCACGGCCCGTGCAGGATCCTCTGAAGTCCCTGCACCGGCCATGTTGATGATGCGGTGACCGTGTGTTGGCGCGCTAGACGGTGTCATTACTGTGTCGCCACAGGAAGAATTAACCGACATAGCCTTGGAATCCAAGAGATCCAAACCTTCGTATAGATCGTCGGTTCCGTAATCATCGTCGATGACGGGAGCTTGATCTAAGACCGCCTCCTAACATATCCAAGACTTCGCCTCGATCTAGACATCGATCGAGGTCGATAAGACCGATCCAATCTGGCAGGGAAAGAGGCATTCTGCCCTTCTGAGTCGTAGTCCTCAGGAAGAGATTCGCGGTCGCTGATGGAGTTCGACATGCTTGATCTGTTAGCTCCCCACGGTCGGCGCCAACTGTCGACGGTTGGGATATTGACCCAAGTCAACTAAGGTTCTTAGGAAGGGGAGATAGAAGACACGCCGAACAGCAATCAACGACGAACAGGAGACAGGGGTTTTTATCCTGGTTCAGGCCTCTCGGGAGAGATAATAGCGCTACGTCCAGCCTTCTTATATATCAAGATGATTACAAAGTGGGACTCGGCGAGACGAACAGGTCTCGGCGAGTAGTATGCAACGATGCGATGATCAGGTGTGCTATCAGATGATGGCTTGACCCCTCAACACGCCGTAGGGGCCTTGTTTATATAATAGTGATGAACCGACCTATCAAGGGATAATCGGGCCGGGCTAACTACGAGATCGTAACGAACTCGACGTGCCAAATACATCCCGAGATAGATAAGGCATACTCCTATTCTTGGGGATCACGGCTTCTACTCCAATCCGGGAAACCACGTCCGGGTCTTCACGTAGCCGTGCAAAACTCTGTTCGTCAGACTCATACACGATTCCTTAGCCGTTACGCACCATGCCAGCCAGAAAGCTGTCCGGCAGGATGCACACGGGCCAGATAGAACCTTCTAGGGAGCTGGGCCCTAATAGGCTGTTCGATTGGACCGTCAAGGAGTGGGCCATGGCAATGAGCCGTAATTTAACCCTCGACAAAACACATTAAAAATATTGGTTTATTTTTTCGCCACGGCTAGTTGCAAACTAGCGAATGTTGCAGGCGCCTGCAAACTAGCGAATGTTGCGGTAGCCGGCGAGCTAGCGCTGTTTAAGACAAAGAAAACTAGCGTGAGCGACTAATTAATCCAAAGATTTATTAGCTCTAATTAATCCAAATCCGATTAGCAATTAATCAAATCATTATTAATTAATAATATAATTAGTGATATTTTTGTTTATTATAGATTTATTTTGTTTTATGTTTATTATAGATTTATTTTATTTTCTGTAGATTTATTTTGTTTTCTGTTTATTATAGATTTATTTTGTTTTTTGTTTATTATATATTTATTTTGTTTTCTTTTTATTTATGCAGATGCTAAAAGTTCTACTAAATTTGTACTGTTGTTCCACATTTTCAGTTACTGGAAGAAATGTATTAATTTGGTGGAACTTTTAGCGCCTGCACAGAAGTTCAAAGTGCAGGCAAATATTTTTGTAGATTTATTTTTTGTTTTGTTTATTATATTTTTATTTTGTTTTTTGTTTATTATATTTTTATTTTGTTTTCTATTTATTATAGATTTATTTTTTCCTGTTTATTTATTTTTTTCTTTTATTATTGTTTTATTTTTGCGAAATGGTGTAGATGATAAAAGTTTCACTAAATTTGTACTGTTTTTCTACTTTTTTAGTTACTGGAAGAAATGTATTAATTTGGTAGAACTTTTAGCGCCTGCACAAAAGTTCAAAGTGTAGGCGCCTGCTAGTTATACGGTCCCTTATTTTTTGTTGCTCGATCGTTCTGCGTATATGCATGCCTGTCAATGCCAAACTCACAGGCGCAACTTCCTTCGTCGTCTTCTCCTTATTTACGGGAGGGCGTAGTTTCGATGTCACGGACGGTACGCAGCAAAGTATGCATGCATGCATGCATGGGCCTGACAACACGCACGTACGTACTCATGAGTAGAGTATATATGAATGGCATCAATCGTAGCAACCAACGAATTAAGAGAGGATAGCGAGCTGGAGCTGGATCGAGTGGCGCACGTACTGGTGGCCTGACAAGGCAAAACGCAGAGGTGACAAAGCGCATGTTTAATGCAAATTCTCCCTGTACGCGCAACGGGCCGTGGCCTCCTGTACAGTTATACGGCTGTATTTCGTATGTATCCGAAGCCGAAATTATGGTTTGCGTACACGGCTACAGCGACGTCCCGGCTCCGGGACTTTTTGATGTGCATATGCTATACGTATCTACGTTCATTATTCATGCATGTAGTTGGTACGTAGCACGTACCTAGCTCTACCTACCCGTGTGTGTGTGTATATATATATATATATAGAGAGAGAGAGAGAGTTGAGCTACGGTGCTTCGCGAAGTACGGTTGTTTTGGTGCTTCGCGTTCGGTTTGCAAAACCTATGACCGATGTGAACGATCCGAACCGCTCATTTTGATCTTCTAGTTGATATGAGCTCACAAACAAAATTTTACATTTTTTTAAATTTTTTTTACTATTTTAAACATATTTTTGAAAACTCATGATCTAAGTTATTACGGAGCCTCCAAAAAGGCTGGTTTTCAAAAATCTGTTTAAAATAGTAAAAAATTTTTAAAAATGTACAATTTTGTTTGTGAGCTCATATAAATTAGAAGATCAAAATGAGTGGTTCGGATCGCTCACATCGGTCATAGTTTTGCAAACCTAACGCTAAACACCAAAACATCCGTATTTCAAAACACCATATCAACTCTCTCTCTCTCTCTCTATATATATATATATATATATATATATATATATATATATATATATATATATATATATATATATATATATATATGCAGTTTTGTACGCATGCGGTACACAGGGTGGACGCAAAAAAAATAATAGAAGGGGATAACGATAAATGGTCATTCAAATTATCTCATTCACTTCTTTTTTACACTATGTATGTTTTATCAGTCTAGAGCCCCTGACTCGATGCTGGATCCACCCTTGTGGTACGTGTATATATACGTGAATGCGTGGTGCATGACCTAGATCTACTTCGAGCTGCACATCTTGTTTGGAACGCACGAGTGGTACGTACGTACGTGTGCCCAACTACACTTGTTAATTCACTTAATTAGGATTGTGATTAGTGCGTCGACCGAGCTGCTGAGTGTTTTTAAGGGCTCGGGTGCTTGGCGATCCGTTCCAACTTCCACGCCGCAGCAGATCACGGATGTTGCTTGCCTGCTCATGGCGGCGTTGACGACCTGGGCTGCGCCTTGGTGAATGACGACGACGACACGTTCTCCTCGTTCAGTCGTTCCTCCCCTCGATTCTCTGATCAACGACAACTGTTTCGTCGATTGCTTCACCCAAGGTGGTGATGGCGATCATGTCGATCTACTTTGGTGAGAGTTGATGATTTTGCATTTAGAAATGATAGAAGACATTTTTAAGATAATATATACAAAATGTTTGAGGTAAAAAAATTATTTTTGTACTTATATCTTTTTTATTGACAACAATTTCTATAATACATTGAATAGTGCCTTCTCAGTTGGTAGTTGATATATAGTAGTATAAAAATATTTTGATACTTATGTCAAGACTTTCAATTATAATTTTGCTCGTCCAGCTACGTACGTATGTTTTATCAGTCTAAATATTCGCATTTTCGTGCGTAAAATTCGACAAAATGGGCTGAGTTTCGATCGTGTGTTGGCCAGTCCACTTTGAAAAACTAGCAGATTTTCAAACAAAAAAAAGATTTAGAATGTAGGGAAATGTGTACATGTTTGAACGGAGACGCTCATGCTCGCGGACACGGGTCTCGGGTCTTGTTTGTTTCAGCTGCCGGAAGTTTTAATCTAAAAAAATTGTGATTTATTGAGCCATGTTTTGGAGGTTAAAAAATAATAATTTGTTTAGTAATATAAGAAGAACTATTTAAAACCCAACAAGAATGACTACAAAGTAATGTACCGTTTAGCTTTAAAAAACAAAAAAATTAATTTAATTTAATTTATGTTGAAAAGAACGGGCTCTGATCAATGAAACATTAGCGCACTATTCACTAGGGACTATTTGAGTTTTAATGATCGAACCCACTCAAGCTTGGATCCCAAACAGTACCTCATCAAGGAATTGTGTTGGTCTAAGTGGTAGTGAGCATGGTGGACTTGTTCTTTTGAGCGTAAAGTTGAGTTAAGTTTTACTATATCAAAATTTATTATTTTTATATATCCTATATGTTGTAATAACTTGTAACGATTTTTTCAATTCTTTTTATTGTGCATGTCAAATAATAATTGTTCTTTTAGTGTTGAATAAAGTTGAGTTTTACTGTAGCCACAGTTCCAAATTGATTTTGGCAACTCGCTTAATCCCCACAAAACAGGATTCAAAGCCCGGTCAAAAAAAATAAATGCAAATTTAAAATTTAAAAATTACAAAAATAAAAAACTCTGAACGATTTCTCTCTAAAACCCGGTGATTTCCCCACAAAACCTAGCAAATTTTCGAAAAAACAATCCTAATGAAAATTTCTGTCTCCATTTCTCTTTCCAATGATTTTCCGATGAAACGAAATGATTTTTTAAAACTCTTAACGATTTTTATTTTTTCACTCACTCCAATCGATTGAAATCTCAGGAAACAAAATTTCGCCAAATTTCAATGAAAAAATCCCGGGAATGAAAAATCGGGTGGAAGCAGGATTTGGATTGGAGCCGGAGGACTCGAAACCTGAGTGTATCACGTAGAAGGGCCTCACTGTTCGACATAGGGGGAAGCTGGAACCCTGAACTAGCAAACAGATTAAAGTTGAGTTGAGTTTTATTGTAGTAAATTTGTGATCACTCGAAAGACATTTTAAAAAAATTTTAAAAATTATGAAAAAAATATTTCACGAACTATAATAAGAACTATTTGAAACCCCACAAAACGACTACAAAATATTACATCAATTGGTTTATATAAAATAACAAATTTTTATTTAATTTAATCTAATTTAATTTAATCCGAAGCAAGCAAGTCTGAAGCCACTGTAACTGTCGGTGGCTTGGTGCTGGTTGCCGTTGCCCCACGGGCCACGGCGCACCAATCCGCGCCCCTGCGCTCGCATTCCCCCTTCTCTCTCGCTCTTCCTCCCTGGCCCATTGCGCTCGCCGCTCGCCCACGCATGGCTGCTTGGAAGTTTGTCGCTGTCCCGCTTACTCCCGGCCCAGGCGCGCGCCACCGCCTCCGCCTCCTCGCGGTGACTGCCTGCAGCTGACGAGGGGACGCCGCGGTGAGGGGCGCGGATGCCGGACGAGGGCATGGCCCGCGCCACGTCGCGTGCCCGCGCCCTGTTCGACGGAATTCCCCGCCCGGCGGAGGATGCTCTCTCTGGCTACGTGGCCATGCTGGCGCGTGGCGTCGCGCCGGACGCGTACACGTTCCCGCCCTTGATCAAGGCGGTGGCGTCCGGGGGCGGCGGGGCGGCGGCCCTCGGCGACGCCGTGCACGCGCACGTCGTCAAGTTCGGGCTGGAGCTCCACGCCCACGTCGCGAGCTCGCTGATCGCCCTGTACGCCGCCAGGGGAGACGGCGCGGCGGCGCGCGCGCTGCTGCACGCGTGCCCCGCCGGAGCCTCGCCGGTCATGTGGAACGCGCTGATCTCCGGGTATAACAAGAGCAGGCAGTTCGGGGCGTCCCGCCGTTGTTTTGTGGACATGGTGGGCGCCGGCGTCGCGCCCACGCGGGTCACCTACATCTCAGTGCTCTCGGCCTGCGGCAAAGGCAGGGACATGCTGCTCGGCCTGGAGGTGCACAAGTGCGTCCTGGAGAGCGGCGTGCTACCGGACCTGACGGTGGAGAACGCGCTGGTCGATATGTACGCCGAGTGTGGCGACATGGACGCGGCTTGGGAGCTGTTCGACGGCATGCAGGTGAGGGACACGGTGTCGTGGACATCGGTGATTTCTGGTTTTGTGAGGTTCGGCCAGGTTGATCGAGCCAGGGCACTGTTCGATCATATGTCTGAGAGAGACACCGTCTCGTGGACTGCAATGATTGACGGCTATGTACAGGCTGGCCGGTTCAGGGAGGCATTGGAGATGTTCCGCGAGATGCAGCTTAACAAGGTGAGGGCAGATGAGTTCACCATGGTCAGTGTGGTCACGGCTTGTGCCCAGCTTGGTGCTTTGGAGATGGGAGAATGGGCAAGGGCTTATATGGCTAGGCATGGGACCAAAATGGATGCTTTTGTTGGGACGGCACTCATAGACTTGTACTCCAAGTGTGGGTGCATTGAGCGGGCATTGGATGTATTCAAAGCGATGCGCAGCAGAGGTAGGTTTGCTTGGACTGCTATTATCCTTGGTCTCGCCGTGAATGGGCACGGGGAGGAGGCTATTGATATGTTTTACAGAATGCTTAGGGTCTTTGAAGTTCCAGATGAGGTGACCTTTATTGGTGTCCTCACTGCCTGCACTCATGCTGGCTTGGTTGACAAAGGGCAAGAATTCTTTCTCAGCATGACTGGGACCTACTTGATTTCTCCTAATGTGATGCATTATGGATGCATGATCGACCTCCTTGGCCGAGCTGGGAGACTGACAGAAGCATTGGAGACAATAGGTAAAATGCCCATGAGACCCAACTCCTCAATCTGGGGGACCCTGCTGGCAGCCTGTAGGGTTCATGGAAATTCAGAGATAGGTGAATTGGCAGCCAAGCATCTTTTTGAGCTGGATCCAGAGAACAGTATGGCTTACATACTTTTGTCCAACATGTATGCAAAGTCTAATAGATGGGAGGATGTCCGGTGGCTTAGGCAGGCAATCATGGAGAAAGGAATCAAGAAAGAGCCTGGTTGCAGTCTGATTGAAATGAATGGCATGATTCATGAATTTGTAGCTAGTGATAGATCGCATCCTATGAGCGAAGAAATCTACTCCATGCTGGAGAAGGTACTCACTGACTTGAAGAATGCTGGGTATCTGCCTGATGTAACTGAGGTCTTTGTTCAAGTCACAGAAGAAGAAAAACCGAAGGTTCTTTACTGCACAGCGAGAAGTTGGCAGTCGCTTTTGCATTACTCGTTTCAGAATCTAGTGCAACAATAAGGATCATGAAAAATTTTTAGGATGTGTTTGGATTGCCATAATGCAATGAAATTGATATCCGGATTGTATGAAAGGAAGATCATTGTGAGGGACTCTGTTCCATCGTTTTAGACATGGACTCTGTTCTTGTATGGACTATTGGTAACTCATTGTACATCAATCACATAAAAAGCAAATGAATATTGTTAGCCTTGACTCTTGAGTGATCACCCAATGGTTTATAGACATTCTTCACTCCAAATATATCCAAACCAGTGGAGCCTATACATGTCATGTTATCTTTGGGATAGCCTCCTAATATCCTAGTGTAGACCTCTCTGTTGCTGGTTATGTTGACACAAGCTTTATTTGTAAGAAACGTGACATACTGACGCAATGAAGTTTGTTCTGGTGCATACCATGCAGAAATCTGTTTTCCTTTTGCTGTTAGATATCCGCAAGTCTTTTTTCTCTGCTCATCTGATTAATTTTTGTTTCTTATTCAAACTATTCTTTTGAGGGAGGTTCTGATTCAATTCGTATGTGTTTAGTCTAGTAGTGATACAGAATTTACTTCATGTTCGTAAGTTTTCTTTTACTAACACGTCATATATATATATTCTTGCAGTTAAGTTGATTTGTCTCTTGGCTTAGGACAACAGTGTTATATCAATCACCTGGATATATAAATAATTGTTTCTGGTGGAGCTGTACAGTTTTGATGTTTAGCAAAATCAGGTATATGCTATTCCCCCCAGTATGCACCTTTCATATGTTTGGTCATGTAAGTCAGGTTGCTGTTTGAAATTATGATGAACAATTCTCAAAATTTGCACCTACTTTTTGTGACGCACACAAATTCCGCCGGGGATTTTGCAGGCGTGCCAGTGCATTTATCGAAAACGCACAAAAGAAGGGGACAAGAACATTGATACTTTATTATCGCAATAAAATACAAGTTCCTGTTGGGATTGCGCTCCGTAGCCATGCTAGTTGGCCATCTTGTGTAGACGATTGTGATGGTTCTGGATTCTGGGGCCTCGAGAGGCTACCCAGTTAATTACATCCGCGCGGGGATGCGCGGAACACCTCCGATTAAGCCGCGAGGCTGTCTTCTTCTTCTCTTTGTCTTGTGGTTCACCATGCTGCGGGTGTATGTAGCATGTAGTTGGCGACGGCAGGATACGTGGGGTAACACATGGCCCACGCAGTGCCTAGCACATCCGTTGTATGGCTATGCCCGCCCGTGTCGTTTGAATTTGTGTCTTCAGGCTTCACGTTGGTGTAGTTGTACTTAGGAGTAATGCACGGCTTAGCACTTGACTTAGAGTTGAAGTAGACAACATGTTGGCGTCATCGGGGATATTCCGGCGCGTCCGAGGTTGGATGTAGACGTTGACGGTCTTGATCACCATCGTCTTGATTTTGTTGGAGCAGAGTGTATGTTGGTACCGTGGAATTGGGATTTCCACGATATCGTTGGCCTTCAGGGTCTTGTCCACCTTTGGGTCTTGATATTGGAGCTTTTCCTCTCTAACGGAAAGTTCGTCGCTAGGAGGTACGTCGGCACCGTGGAATTGGGATTTCCACGATATTGTCGGCCTTCATGGTCTTGTCCAACTTTAGGTCTTGGTATTGTCGGGGCGATATGTAGATCGACACCGTGGAATCGGGATCTCCACGACACCGCTGGCCTTCAGGGTCTTGTTCACCTTTCGGTCTTGATATTGGAGCCGCTCCTCCCTAACGGAAAGTTCGTCGTTAGGAGGTACGTCGATACCGTGGAATTGAGATCTCCACGATATCGTTGGCCTTCAGGGTCTTGTTCACCTTTGGATGTGTTATTGTCAGACGGATTGTATGCCGGTACTATGGAATTGGGATCTCCACGATGCCGTTGGCCTTCCGGGTCTTGTTCACCTTTGGGACGGTGTTTATTGGAACGGGGTGTAGATCAACACCGTGGAATTGGGATCTCCACGATATCACCGGCCTCCGGGGTCTTGTTCTCCTTCGAGCTTGTGTTGGAACGGAGTGTGCGTCGGTACCGTGGAATTGGGATATCCACGATACTGCTGGCCTCCAGAGTCTTGTTCTCTTTCGAGGCGGTGTTTGTTGGACGGGACGGAATGTCGGTACCATGGAATTGAGATCTCCACGATACCGCTAGCCTTCAGAGTCTTGTTCACCTTCGGGCCAAGCTTGGCAGATCAGGACGATATCCCGTTTATGTTGACGTAGTAGTCTTTTCCAACGGCGTTGACGGAGTCGTTGGAGATGGTCGCCGGACGGCCCCTGTGGTTGTTAACGGAGTTGTTGTCGGGCGATCTTCAGTTTCCTCGAGCGGAACGTGATTCCGCTAAGGAAAAATCCACGGACGGGGCTGGAAGGTGATTCTCCCTAGCGGAACGTGTTTCCACTAAGGAAAATTTGTTATTTCGTGTATTGTTGGCTGCATCCCTTCGCTTGGTGAAGATAACGGTGCGCGGTGCTGCGTAGGGCGCTGGCCGTCGTATATTCCGATATGAAGTGTTCCGCTGGTAGTATATCGACGGAGGTCGATCCTAGCGGAGATACGTTGACAGGAGCTAGTGTCTCTTTCACGATTATTACCGCACCTCCCAGACTTGAAAGCATAGCAGGGGTTAATCTGTTGATGCTGCTTAGTGATGGCTTCTTGCATGCATTGGCATGGTATGCATGCAACAATTAACACATACATACATGCACATACGTATATATATCCGTCAGCCATGCATGTACGTGGTCCTTTATTCTTTACGTGTTTTTGACTCCGTAGCATGGCTCGGCATTAGTAGCTCCTTGGCGACGACGCTGCTGCGAGCTGCATCATAGAAGCGTCCGCTGCTGCCGTAGCATGCTGGATTCGAAGAGCAGTTGGGCCACCGCGCGTCCGCGCCATGGAAAATGGGAAGACCACTGCATCAACATCAGCGTGGAGAGAGCTGTCGTGTAGCGCCGCCGTAGGGAACAGGGACGCCCTGCGTTGCTGAGCAGCAAGGAAATCGAGCTCGCCGCTGGTCGCTGGAGTGAGGAAAGGAGACTGTCGCGCCGCCTCCGCGTGTGGGCGCCATCGGCCGTGGAAGAAGATGGAGTTGCCATCGTGCCGAGCCGGACCGAGAAGACAGACGCGTTGCCTTTGCCATGCCGCACTAGGGGAGGAGTCACGCCGCCTGTGCTGCCGTCGCCTGTATGTGGGATGCCGCCGTGCCGCGTCGTGTAGATGGACGCCGCCGCTTGGCCTGGAGAAGATACAGGGGCTGGGCGCTGCTGCCATGGGAAGACGCCGTGGCCGTGGAGGTGCTGAGCCGTAGGCGCCGTGGAAGCACAGGGCCGCGTCGATGCGTAGCCGTGACGAGAGACCGCGCCGCCGCCACCGCGCTGAGGCGGGAGGAGCTGCGTGCTGCCGGGTTCAGGGAATCCGCGCCGTTGCATAGGCGAGCAAGGCGCCGCTTCATGTGTCGCCGAGGAAGGATGAGCGCTCCGGCCGCCGAGCATGGAGGATGGTGACGCTGCGGCCGCCGACGACGATGGGGCGGCGCGCCGACCGCGTGGAGGAGGCGGCGCCGTTTGCGTTGGTGTAGAACAAGACGCCGGCGCCGGCGCCGTGCCATGGATAGAAGAGGAACCATGGCCGGCATTGATGGAGAGGCGACGTGCGTTGGTTGGAGAAGAAGCCGATGCCGGCGTTGTGCTAGAGAGAAGACCGCCGCCGTGGAGAGGCCGCACCGGACTGAGGGGAGTCACCATCGCCGCCATGGAGGGTCCGTGTCGCCATGCCGTGCCGTGGAAGATGGGCGTGCCACCATCTGGGAGGAGAAGCCGATGCCGCCATGTTGGTGAAGATGATGCTCTAATCACGTTTGATTCTGCCTGCATGCAAACTTGTTGTGCGTATAGAAGACGATGGATTGTAGATTGATCTTTGAATCTTGATTTATCGGCCTCGGCCTTCCTTGTAGTTTATGCCTCCAATTTCAATCTGTTGTTTGTGTGTTTCCGGCCGACTTCTTGTTCCTGGCCTCCGTGTTTGTCTCCCGGTGGCTTGGTGCGCGTAGATGCAATTCCGCTGGAAAGATCACGAGGGAGCTCCTCTCCCCCGGGGCATCCGTCGGTGATAGCCAAACCTCTGTGCTACGTCTGGCTATGCTTTTATAGGGGTGAGAGATAGAGATAAGCACGTACAAGAGGATAAAACCGAGTTTGTTACCAACACTTATCCTTTGATTAATAATCCGCAAAATTATTTAATCAATTAATTACGGGATTAATTAATAGACTTGATTAATAAAGTTTTTTTTTTCGCGTCCAACACTTTTCACAGAGGATATGAGGATATTTGAATGTGGCTTCGTTCATACTTGCTCAGTAAATCTTGAGAACTCTTATGAAACAGTCAAATTCCGTTTATTTGCTTTTACACCATTGGGGTTATGAATAGAGATGCTTTTATCCTAAAAAATACTCCTGGAAGACTTGACTACATAAGTTGTAGGATTTAGGTACTTGAGGAGAATAAAACATCACACACAAACAATGACCTTAGATGGTTTATTCAACATTAGTAAGCTACAAATTCATGTTCTCCACACTTTTGAGCTAAGCATGAACTTCAATTTCCTACTTATTTTTTGTTGGAAAAGCAGATTGATGTATAAGCATTATTGTTGGCGGTCAAGAAACCTGTGGCAGTAGAGTGGAGAACAGCTGAAATTTAGACCAGGTCTTATAATGTTTATAATCTGGCCACTAGTGACCCTTATGCAGCCAGCGGGTTATTTGTAAAATAAAGTAGCTTATAATGGTGTAACAATGGCAGGGTCTTCCATTTCATGTTTACACCCAAAAGAAAAATGCCTATTCCCATCTGTATTAACCAGATGCAGTTGTCTTGTTTCCCATTTCTTGAATCAATAGCCTTATGTTGTTAACAGAAGAACCTCCCTTATCCAAAGCCCTCCTTGCCATGACGCCCAAGTTTTTTGCTCTCATCCTTCTCTCCTCCGCAACCTCCCCCTCATCCATAACGGTGGAGACTGCTGTCTCCACAGCATCCCTTGTCACCCTAGCCTCGACATGTTCCGATGTCCAATTTGCCACTCCTTTCACTCCAATCTCCACCCCAATTTTCAGCACATCCACCACCAACTTCTCGTTCAGAAACTGCTCCGCAAAGTGTGGCCATGTGACCATGGGCACACCTGCACAAATGCCCTCTATTGTTGAGTTCCACCCGCAGTGCGTCATGAACCCTCCAATGGCTTGGTGCCATAGGATCATCACCTGTGGCGCCCAGCCCCGTATGATCATTCCTCTGTCTTTGATGCGCTCCTCAAACCCGCCTGATAGCCATTCCTCGACTTCTGGAGACTTATTTCCTGCTTTGATCACCCAAACGAACGGCTTCTTGGAAGCTTCAAGGCCCAGTCCCAACTCAACAAGCTGCTGAGGTGCTGTGCATGCGAGGCTGCCAAAGCTGACAAAGATCACTGAACATGGCTTCATTGAATCAAGCCATTGCAAGCATCGGGCGTCATCCGTTGACGCCTTGTTTCCTCCTGCTGCTATCGTGTTGCAGTCTCTGCGGCAAAGGCACATTGGTCCGACCGTCCAGACATGTTTCCCTGTCGTCTGCTTAAAGGACTTGATGTACAAAGTCTCCAACTCTTGGAAGCTGTTCATGACCACACCGTCGCATTTCAGCTCCTCCTCACTGATCTTTTCACGGATTTGCTCCAGACCTGGAACACAAATGCTTCCAGGGCACCTTTCCTTTGTCAACTCAAGTGGCGTAGGGAACCCTGGGAACGTGAAGACCTCATTTGCATCTTTGAGGTGTGCCAATTCGTTGTAGCGAGAAATGATGTACCTACAAGACGGTTGTAGCTGTTAAAAGTGACATATCCACATAAAACCTCAGACATAATGGGCTGTTTGGCTCGAGGGACTGTAAGGTGAACTGACATCTCATATGTTGTGTTGAATGAATGGAATGGATCGGTAACTTGATTTATATGTCACGACCTCATCCACCATAAAGAAAAAATTATCACAAATGTAGGATTGTTCCTACCAAAATTTATGGAATGAACCATGCATAACCATCCTCCGTCTGCCTACCTATCTAATAATTTAAACAGGATCCAATAAAGTCATTGTATTGTTTGAAGAAATTCCTGAATAAATTAGAGGAACAAGATCCAAAACATCGATTATATTGGGACCAGACTATAACTTTTTAGATTAAAAGAAAGTTCATATCAACTAAAATAATAAAATTAAACAATTTAAATTCGAAATTAAATAGGTAAAAATATTTTATCAACTAAAGACTAGATAAAAAGAGTCCATATCAGCTTTAAAAATAGATCTTGGAATAAAAAAAGAAAATAACTTCGTATCAAATATTAACTACAATAATAAAACTGAAGCAACTTACTGAAAATAATAGAAAATGAGTTTGTACAACGCGTAGTTCTTTGCGGCTTAAATTTAAATTAAAAGCTACCATTAAAAACTTGTCATTTTTGTACAAACCAAATGATATAGTTTGTAGTCATTTGTGTGGGGTTTTGAGTAGTTTTTCTCTGAGTTTCTAAAATAATTTTTTAAATATTTTTAGATTGTCCAAGACCTCTCTTGAGGGGATACAACTTTTTATATTATAATTTTAGGTAGTTTCAGCTGAAAAGAACAAGGCCTAAAGCCTAGAAAAGGAGTCCATAACAACTCAAAGAATATATTTTTTTTGAAAACAAATAATTGAAAATTAAATATTAGAAAACATTTATGCAAAACATTAAAGGAATAAAATTCAACATAAGTATAATAGAAAAGGAGTTCATACCAAATAAATACTAAAAAAAGTACTCCATATCAACTACTATAATATTAAAAAATAGAAAATGTATATATGAAGAGTAAATCGTGTGGCAGTTTCTTAAAATTGTCTTGTGTTTCTGCTTACTTTTGGAATTTCTAAAGCCGTTTGATTAGGTCCTGAGTGGCATGAAGAGGACAGTTTGATGGCTGCCTAGTTAGCACCACACATGGCTAGTAATGGTCACGTGTCATTCCTAAATATATTTAAAAAACAACTTTAAATCCAAAATTCTAAAAAAATAAAAAAGATAAAAAAAAAATCTGTAAATCTTTCTCAATGAATTTTTAGGTTTTTAAGTTTTTTCTACCTTTTATTAATTTAAAGTTTTTTCCCACAAATTTTAGAATTTTTTTTAATGAATTTTAGGATATTGTTTGTATTTTATGTGAATTTATTTTAAATTTTTTTATTTGCAAATTTTAGGATTTTTTACCTTAATTATTTGATTAGTTACGCTCAATTTTTTATGGATTTAGGGATGACACATGCGCATGTGTTGTAGTGACTAGGCAACCGACATCATCAAAATCACCCTCTTTATACTACTTTGGACATATTTGGAATGAAAGCAAGACTTTATGTATCCAAATATCTGGTTTCTAAGTTTTGAACGTGAGCAAAAATTGTTTTGAAAAATATGAACAATAGAAATGTTTTTAAAAATAGAAATCCGTAACAACATAAAGGCTGACACTATTTGAGCTTACCATTAATCCATTATCAAATTGAGGAGGAATCTTTGTCTAGACAAATTTGTGAAAAGTTTGACACAGAATCTAGCCATGCATGTGCATCGGACACCCTGTTCTGCTAGTTTGACAAACGTCACAAACAGCTGCAGCTGGCAGTTCTTAATGAGCAACCTGAAAGCTGCTTAATATGAACATGTTTGTTATCCTTGCTATAAATTTATCTCTGTTTCTGTGTTGAGTAATACTCAGACCGATATTTTATTTTATTTTGCGTGTTCTTTTGTGCTTATGTTTTTTCTTGCATGCTATGTTGTGTGCTTATTTTTTTTTTTCTTTCTGAAACGAATTTGCAATGAGTTCCTCTTATTGTTGAGATTACGACAGATACTTAGCAGCAAATATGCCAACTAATTATCTCCAAAATCAATTACGCATAAGATTTGCCTTTGACGAACCTGACGTACGTCCTTACCTGGCTAGGGACGAGAAGCCACAAAAGCCACTAAACGAGAGCCTCGGGATGCCGAGCTCCCTTGCGATGTCACCTGTCCACCAGTGCATCGTGTCGGAGACGATGCAGCTCGGCGGCGGGCGCAGCTCACGGAGGCGCGCCGCGAGCGGCTCCCGCAGCGCCGGGCAGGCCTTTACGAAGTCCCTGGCCTGATCCATGGACTTGCACATGTCCAGGTTCTCGCACCCCTCGGGCAGGCCGAACTCGGCCGCCGGGAAGCGGAGCTCGACGAGCCGGACGGCCAGGCCCGCCGCCTTCACGCCGGCGAGGAAGCTCGCCATCCTGGAGGCGTTCACCGGCGTGGTGACGAAGCTGACCTCCGCGCCGTGCTCGGCCAGCAGGCGCGCCAGGTCGGTCATGGGGATGGTGTGGCCCTGCGCCATCATCGGGACCAGCACGAAGTGCGCCCTCGCGGAGCCATCCTGTCCGCCGGGAAATGCCATGGCCGTGGCACTGGCACCCAAGGGCTCAAGGTGATAAAAAATGGAAGCTTTATTAGACTCTCACTGGCAAGAACTGTCGTCGGAAGCACGCACCTGATTGCACTGGGAGAAGGCGTACGCTGTTTGGATTTGATGAGCTAGATATATACCAAGCGAAATCATTACGGATAGGCGGATTAGCTCCTGCCGGCCTCCGCTTCATGTGGGATTGCGCATTAGGTGACGCACTGACGCGCTAGGCGCTGCATGGTCAAGAGAAGTGCAGCGGCAACGTTTGGCCTTTCATATATGTATTATATAAAAGCAATGTCTGGCTTTAACTGGGAGAGAGGCATGCTCACACGCCAGACGTATGGACCAGTGGACCGTGGTCCACTCAAGACTGTCAGGAAGTGTACAGCTGTTCATGAAGGTCATTAATCCTATCTTGCTCAGGTTGGAACCATGACTCCAGTGTGCTCGAGGCAGTTCGATTGAACAACGGATGGGTACGACGATTTAACGGGATTACAGGTCGGGATTAAGTGCGACATTGCTCGCCCAGCCGGCCAGCGTTTGGGCCTGGGGCTCGGCACCTGGTTCCTGGCGAGAATAATTGAGTAAGCATATGTGTGTGCCACGCAAATAGACCTTTTCTAGTACCTTGTGTTGCATGTGGGATGGGTGTGAGTTTGTATGCGTCTGTTGTACCCCTAAAAACATCTTAGGATAACCTATACACGGGGACAGATGTTCTGTTCCATATCATGCAGAAATCTGTTTCATTTTTCTGGTTAGATATTAGTAGGTTACTTTTATCGGTTCATCTGAAAAATTGTTGTTTGTTATTTAAACTTTGCTTTGGAGGGAGGTTTTGATTCAATTCACATATGTTGAAGGTCCACCAGTGATTAATAATTTAACTAACATGTCATTAGTGATTCACTCCTGAATTTGCCGAGCGTCCTATAATTGGTGCTTATATTCTTGCAGTTACATTGATTTATCTTCTGGCCTAGCACAACTCTGTTCTATCAATTAGTTAAGTAAATAATTGTGCCATTGAGGCTTTACAGTTTGCTGTTAGCAAAACCAGGTATCTGCTATTCCCTCCAGTATTCAGCTTTCATATGTTTGGCCCTGTTTGCCTGGTTCCTATTTGAAATTGTACTTCACTCAAACTAAGCACATATTTTCTGTTTACACATGCTTTTATTCCACGTGTGGGTTTCAAATAGACATAATTTTATCCTAATAAATAATTTAGAAGACTAAACTGCATTATTAGCAGAATTTTGGCTCTATGATGGGAATAAAATAACACATTCAAACAAGGAAATTAGATGACTTATTCATCATTATTAAGCAACACATTCATGTTTTCCATACTATGGAGTATGGAGTCAAGCATAAGCTTATATTTCCTGCATCCTTTATGCTGGAAAAGCAGACTGATGTATAAACATTATGTTGACTGCCATGAAACCTGGGCAAAAGAGTGGAGAACAGATATTGCTGTTACTTAAGACCTGGTCTAATGTTTACAGTCTGTCCACCAGTGGACCTTATGCAGGCAACCGGTTATTTGTAAAGTAAAATCATTTATAATGATAACGACGACGAGGTCTTCTATGCTTAAGAAACATGTCTATTCCAGTCTATATCAACCAGATTCATTTGTTTTGTTTCCCATTTCTCGAATCAATAGTCTTATGCTGTTATAAGAAGAACCTCCCTTATCAAAAGATTCCCTTGCCATAACTCCAAAGTCTTTTGCTCTCATCCTCATCTCCTCTGCAGCCTCCCCCTCATCCATCAGGGTGGACACTGCTATCTCCACAGCATCCCTTGTCACCATAACCTCTTTTGGTTCACATCCCCACTGTGTCACTCCTTTCACTCCAATCTCCACTCCAGTTTTCAGCACATCCACCACCAGCCTTTCATTCAAAAACTGCTCCGCAAAGTGTGGCCATGTGATCATGGGCACACCCGCGCAGATGCCCTCTGTTGTTGAGTTCCACCCGCAGTGCGACGTGAACACTCCGATGGCTTGGTGCCACAGGATCATCACCTGTGGCGCCCATCCCCTAATGATCACTCCTCTGTCTTTGACACGCTCCTCGAAACCATCCGCAAGCCATTCCTCGACCTCTGGGAACTTATTTCCTACTTTGATCACCCAGATGAATGGCTTCTTGGAAGCTTCAAGTCCCAGCCCCAACTCAACAAGCTGCTGAGGTGTTGTGCATGCGAGGCTGCCAAAGCTGACAAAGAGCACTGAGCCTGGCTTCCTTGAATTAAGCCATTGCAAGTACCGTGTCTCATCTGTAGCTGCAATGGTTCCTCTTGCAGATATAGTGTTGCTTCCTCGGTGGCAGAGGCACATTGGCCCGACCGTCCAGACATTCTTCCCTGTCGTTTGCTCAAATGAATCAATGTACAAAGGCTCCAACTCCCGGAAGCTGTTCATGACCACACCATCGCATCTTCTGTCCTCCTCACTGACTTTCTCACGGATTTGGTCCATACCTGGAACGCAAAGGCTTCTAGGGCATCTGTCCTTTGTCAGCTCGAGCGACGTCGGGAACCCTGGGAACGTGAAGATCTCATTATCACATTTGAGGTGTGCCAATTCGTTGTTGCGAGAAATGATGTGCCTACAATATGGTCGTAGCTGTTAAAATCACATGAAACTGACAAGACTTATTTGGCAAACATCACAAACAACTGCAACTGGCAACTTAAGCAACCTGCAACTTAAGCAACAGGACAAACAACCGTATTTTCCGTCAGGTTGGCAGAACAGCTCAGGCCTTTTTCCTTTTTTTAATTGAGGAGTTGCGGCTTTGGGAGGCCGCAGGAGCTCGTTTTGTAATTAGTTAATTTTGTCCCATTCGGCTCACGGGGGAGAGGCCAATGTCTCCCCCTCACCTCTTTCTTCTTCTATTTTTGATTAATACATGGCAGTTCTCCTACTCATTGGCTCAAAATAAAAAAACTTAAGCAACCTGAGAAGCTGTTTATGAAATTGCCTGCCATCATTAATAGTGTGTTTGAGCAAAACCGTAACAAATGTAAGACTCCTACCGATTTTTTTTCTTTTACTGCATACTTTCTTGTGCGATTAACTGGTTATGCACTTGTCTCTTAATCCTTTTGTTCTTTCTGAATGGAATTCTGAACAATCTCCCTCTATTGCTGAGGTACATCGATAGATACTTACAGCAGCAAATGCGCATATTGCAAATCTAACAACTCACAAGGTTTGCCTTTTATGGATCTCACCTCACCAGGCTAGGGACGCGAAGCCACAGAAGCCACTGAACGCGATCCTTGGGACGCCGAGCTCCCTTGCGATGCCACCTGTCCACCAGTGCATCATGTCGGACACGATGCAGCTCGGCGGCGGGCGCAGCTCACGGAGGCGCGACGCGAGCGGCTCCCGCAGCGCCGCGCACGCGTCCATGAAGTTCTTGATAAGGTCCTTGGACTGTATCAGGTCCAGGTTCTCGCACCCCTCCGGCAGCCCGAACTCGGCGGCCGGGAAGCGGAGCTCGACGAGCCGGACGGCCAGCCCCGCCGCCTCCGCGCCGGCGAGGAAGCTCGCCATCCTGGACGCGTTCACCGGCGTGGTGGCGACGCTGACCTGCGCGCCGTGCTCGGCCAGGAGGCGCGCCAGGTCGGTCATGGGGATGGCGTGGCCCTGCGCCATCATCGGGACCAGCACGAAGTGCGCCGTCGCGGAGCCATCGTCCTGTCCACCGCCGGACACGGCGCCGCCGGCAAAGGCCATTGCTGTTGAAGTGTCGAGGGCTGAAGCTTAGCAGCTAGTGAGGCGGTGACACTGAAGTGACCTTGGAAGAGGCGTACGCTGTTCGAGCTGATGAGCTGGCTAGCAAGTGAGATTATACTCGTACAGAAGTCAAGTCAGCAGCCTATTTGCTGGCCATGTATCCTCTCGAACTTTCCAAAGTGCAGAGGATCGAGTCCGGTTTCCGCTGTCGGCTGTCGTGGAATGGATGCGTCCGCTTGCGCAGGTTGGCATGAACGGCACGGTGCCCCCGTCTTGGCCCGTCGTCAGCACATGTGGGGCATGCCGGCATGGATCTTTCATAAGACTTCGAGAATTGTTCAACTGGATCTTGGAGAGTTTCGAGAAGACGTCTCTCTGCGGTGCTAGTTAAATAGTAGTTAAATAGTTGTAGGGTATGTTCTCGTTAGCTTATATGATTTATTTGACTTTAATATTGACTTAATTGAAAAATAATTTGAATTTTTAAATCCATTCTTCTATATCAAAGGCGTGTCTAAAAGCTCTAAAAACACAAGTGAAACGTAGTGAATCCGTCTCTCGAGGATACCTCGAAAAACTTCTCTCTCCTCCGGTTCTTTTTTTAGAGCGGCGGCAGCCAGTTCCCTCTCTTTCTTCCTCTCCTTCGTCCGTCTTCTAGAGCAGGCAACACAGTAACCGACACCGGAGGAGTTGGTGGCGGCGGCGGTATGACGGCAACGTTATCCGCTGTGACCAAGACAAGAGGTCAGGGCGGTTACAATTGACATAAGAGGATAAGGTTCGGAATGCAACAGAACATAACAGTGGCGGAGCCAGGAATTTCGGGTAGCCTGAGTATAAACCTAATTGATGCTCTCAGCTTTGCCCATTTTTAGTCGTCCATGCCCAGAGTGTGGGTTAATTTTTCTATTCAAATATATGAGGCTTAATAACTTAGCGG
The DNA here is from genome assembly GCA_036346415.1 of Raddia guianensis. Taxonomy (NCBI): domain Eukaryota; kingdom Viridiplantae; phylum Streptophyta; class Magnoliopsida; order Poales; family Poaceae; genus Raddia; species Raddia guianensis. Next base: position 38,276,529 of record CM070534.1, read on the forward strand.
GTCAGGAGCCCGAACACAATGCCAAGGTCGCCGGGCCTTAACTCCGCCACTGATACTTAAAGTTGGTTGCAATGCAAGCACAACTTTTGTTTCCCCAAAAAGGATGAATTGTTCGTTGATTTTCCGTACAGCTGATGTATTGTACGGAAAATATACACGGGCCTAAAGATGTCAGTGATATGAACATGCAACGCGACCTGTTCTAGGAATGCAACGAGAAAGCTGCAACGGCTGCTTCGACCTCCTCGCCGTTCTTGCTTCCTAGAAGAGCCGCCGGCGTGGTGACCGCGTCCATCTCGTGGCTCCTCTTCCTCGAGAGCTCCGAGACGAAGCGGATCATGTCCGTCAGGTCGGAGTAGGACGACCCGCCCTCCTCCACCGCCGCCCTCGCCTTCGCGGCGAGCTCCTTGGCCCTCGCCCTCCTCGCCGCCCCCTCCGGCCCGTCGTCCATCAGCTCGGCGATGGCCTTCTCCACGTCGCCGCTCGCCACCTGCACCCCCTCGGCCTCCTCGGGGAGGATCATGGAGGGCAACTTGACGCCGGACCGGACGCCGACGCGGAGCACGTCGACGAGCAGCTGCTCGTTGCTGAACTGGTCGGCGAAGCAGGGCCACGTCAGAGCCGGCACGCCGTAGGAGATGGCCTCCAGCGTCGCGTTCCACCCGCAGTGCGTCAGAAACCCGCCCACCGCCGGGTGCGAGAGGATGGCCACCTGAGGCGCCCACCCGCGGACGAGGAGGCCCCTGCCCTTCACGCGCCCCTCGAACCCATCGCCGTCGAGCCACTCCCTCACGGCGGCGTTGCCCTTGGCCTCCTTGATGGCCCACACGAACGGCCGCCCCGACGCCTCGAGGCCGCCGGCGAGCTCGATGAGCTGCTTCGTTGTCAGCTGCGCTATGCTGCCGAAGCTGACGTAGAGCACGGACGCCGGCGGCCGCGCGTCCAGGAACGAGACGACGCGGTCCATGTCGACGTCAGCGCGGTTGCCCCGACCGGCCATGGCGTTCGCGTCGGCGTCCATGATGCTGGCGCAAGTCGGCCCGACGGCCCACGTGGTCCGGCCGGTCGCCGCCGCGTAGCCTTCGACGAAGGCGCCCTCGATGTCCCGGAACGTGTTGATGAGCAGGCCGTCGGCGGTGGCCTCGGCTTCGATCACGTCGCGTCGCTCCTTCTCGACGCCTGGCCACTGGAAGAATCCCTGGAACGTGGCCTTGCTGCCGACGGCTCGCACCGGGAAGTCCGGCACCTCGAATGCCTCCGTCTCGCCGGCTACGCGGTCGTACACGCCGTGGCTGGACAGGTTGTGCACGGCGAGGAGGAAGTAGGCGGACGGGCAGTGCAGCACCAGCCGCGGGATGAGGAGCCTGGCGCAGACGCCCGCCGTCCACGGGCTGCACGAGTCGGCGACGACGCAGTCCGGCAGGCGGGGCAGCGACCGGACGTACTCCTCCAGCGGTGCCGCCATGCTCCAGACGGCCTCGAAGAAGGCCTTGAACATGGCCACGTCGAGAATCTGGTCGCCGTTCTCCAGCCCCTCCGGGAGGCCGAACCGCGGGCCGGGGAAGGCGATCTCGGCGAGCTCGACGGGGAGGCCGGCGCGCCTGGCGCCGTCTACGGCAGCGCTGTTGCGCGCGGCGTTGACGGGCGTGGTGATGACGGTGGCGCGCACGCCGCGGCCGGCGAGGACGCGCGCCAGGTCCACCGCCGGGATGATGTGGCCCTGCGCCAGCAGTGGCACCACCAAGAAGTGGAGCTCCGTACTCGGCGCCATCGCCCTTGCCATCTCCTCGCTACTCCGACCACGTGCTCTCTAGCACAACAATGGCAGCAGCCATGGCGAGAGTACGGCCATCTTATACTAGTGTCAATTTGACACGACCGAGATGCAATCATGCAAGCTTGACGAAGTGACGTATATGTGTGAACTGTAGTGGGCCACATCTGTTCATGAACGGGTGCTCCAAGAAATCATCGTGCATTCGTGTGGCTACTAGGAGTCTAGAACCGAAAGATGACAAGGAGATTCACGTTGTCACTACAAGAATCCACGGCACTGTGGTCGGCCGGGGTCCACAGTGTCAACGGCCCGAAAACTGGCCTGCAAAAGACCACCTATCTCGGCGGCATATGTCCGGCCGCCGACATACACCCTCCACACCTTGTGCTCCCGTTAGGACTTAGAATATTTTTGGACTCGCCGAGCCCTATGTCGGCGGTATATATAATGCCGCCGACATAGCCTCCCTACCCCACCCCTTTCAGGCCGTGCGCGTGAAATTTTGAAATCCCGAGCGACGCTCTGTATCGGCGGCATCAAATATACCGCCGATATAGACCCTCAACCACGCCCCCGGTCACGCGAGTTTAACGGCCATGACGGCGCCGTAGCACCGTGGTCCCACATGGCAGGAATGCCTAGTCACCGCCATGCGGGCCATAGAGTACATGGCGGCCTCGTAGTCATCTATGTCGGCGGCTTACACAATGCCGCCGAGATAGGACCATTGTGATTGACTGTCGTATCGATAAGTCTGATTTGCCCACAAATTTTCTTAGAACATGAACTAAAGCTAACATCACTTTTACATGGGTATTTTGGTTTAAGCATGTGCTTATATTTGGATGGTTCGTGTGTAAATGGCATGACGTCGATTGGATTTATTTCCATGTGATAACGATCGATTTACCGCCGGTATTTTTTGCGCACGCCAGATATTGCAAGAGCACTAAAAAGTTTCTTGGGCATTTAGTATTTAGTATGATTTTTTTGTGTTCATATAAGTATCAATTGAACAACAGGTGTTGTCAAAATGTTTTTCCGGTTCGAGTACCCCTTTGTATGTTAAAGGTGATCGACATCGATACAGGTAACCCAGCAATTGTTTTATGAAGCATCATGGCGTAAAAAATTTGTCATGCGAACATGAACATGTAGAATATGTTGGTAGGTGTAGTGTAAACTCAATTATATTGGCCAACCCAATTAAACCACTTCGGATAGGCGATTATTGTTTGAAAAGGTGTGTGGGGGGAGGCTCTGTGTCGGCGGCCGTATCGAACGGCTGCCAACATTGCTTTTGGAGGCCTCTCAGTCTCGGCGGTAATATAAATGCCGCCGACACTGGTTATAGTCACTGCCCTGTGGGCCTAATGTTGAGAAAGTGCCTTTGCAGGGGCCTATGTCGGCGGCTTTTATGTGGCCGCCGATGTAGGGTAAGGATAATACCCCCCGGTTGCCTCGCTCCTCACACCCGTGCCTCCTCAAAAAAAGCCACCTTCCCTTCGCCCCCCCGTTCCCATCGCTGCTCCATTGCTGCCGCTTGCCGCGCCCATCTCGGCCGTCATCTCTGCCGTCGCCCGTGCCCGCCCGCCTCCTCTTGCTTGCCTTGCCGTCTGTCTCCGCCGTCGCCTCGGCCGTCGCCTCCGCGTCGCCCTCGGCCGCCTCCGCCATTCTCGGCCGTCGCCACGCTCGCCTTCCGCCCGCCCCCGCCGCCTTGCTCTGCCTCCGCCTCCGCACGCCTTGCAGCTCCACGGCGCTGAGCCCTAGGGTCCGCCATCCCGGCCCGACCTCCCGGAGCCCCGCCGCCCCGCCCCGACGTCCTCAAGCCTCGCCGCCGCCTACCCCAACGGTCCGGCCTCCTCTTCTCCACGTCCGACGCCGCCACTCTTCTCCCACACCGCCGGGGACCCTCCTCTGTCCCGCAGCAGCCTACGCCGATTCCCACTCTCGAGCCACCCCTCTCACGGCAGGTACTCCTCTTTTTCCTTAGTGTGCTATGTCGTCGGCTATTTGTGTACGGACGACGCTATTTAGATGTGTTAATTAATTAATTAATTGTAGCTTGTTTTAATTAGCCGTGCTTAGATGTGTTAATTAATTAATTGTAGATTGTTTTAATTAGCTGTGCTTAATTAGTTTAATGCATGGAGTTAGATTTTTTTAATTAGCTATGGTTGCTTAATTAGATGGTATGTCTGATATATGGTTTAAAAACGCGTGAACGGAGCCAAAGTCAAACCCGTTCGAGGGCGCGACACATTTTCGTAAGGGATACGGACGGTGATTCGTCGTGTTCCATTACGAGAGGTGTCGTTCTTCCGAGCTGTCCACGTTTCGGACAGCCCACGGATGTTGGTTTGGGTATGGGGGTCGTGGCCACGCGAGGTGCACGGTTCGGAGTTTCGGTCGCATAACCCTGTCGTTCTCCTTGTGCATAATATAAGCGATGCGTCGTACCGTCGTTGCTGTAATCGGGGGATCTGCGGGTTATCTTGCCGAATTTCGACTTCGGCGCCTCCGTGGCTGTGACCACTGCATCTCAAACCAACATCCGTTTTGATAAATTGTTTGAATACTTTTACTTGTTGAATAGATCTATGGTCTTAGGTTGTAAATGCATGTATACCATGGAGAGTTTGGATAAACTGTTTTAGTTACTTTACTTGTTAAATGTATGTGTAGCCTTGAAACGTAAATTTATTAATATACATGTAGTAATTAACCGATGGAAGATCGACAGTGGATGTACGATGGTTGGAAGAAGTCTGGGCAGCACACGAACGAGTGGTTTGATAAAGCCGAAAAGTTCGTTGAGGATGCTTTTCGAGGGTTGCGCAACACTGCAAAAGTGACGTGTCCTTGCGCTAACTGCTCGAACACGGAGAAGAGGTCGAAGAGGGATATGACCGAGCATCTCTGTAGGCACGGTTTCAAACCAAACTACTTTGTCTGGGTCTTTCATGGCGAGAGGAAGCGTCGGGCGCCCGTGCCTAGCCCTATTGATTTTGGGGAAGGGTACGACGAAGTGGAGCCCGACAGATTTGAGGAGCTAACGGATGATGTGTGTAGGGCTTTTGATTTATCTCCCGAGGAAGAGGCGGAGCCCCTTGCCCAGAAATTTGAGAAGCTTCTTGAGTTTGCCAAGGAGCCGCTCCATGGTCATACCGATGTGACCGTGCTCTCGGCGGTTTCGCGGCTAGTGGCGGTGAAGACCAAATACAATCTGTCGGCCAATTGCTTCAATAACTTGTGCAAGCTTCTGGATAGCCTGCTTCCGACTGGGCACAAGATGACTCCAAATCTGTATGAGTCGAAGAAGCTTCTGAGCGTGTTAGACATGCCTTGTGAGAGGATAGACTACTACCCAAAGTTATGCATGCTTTACTGGAAGACCGAATCTGGACTCACTCATTGCAAGCATTGCGGTGAAAGTCGGTACGTGCTAGTTAAAGGACGAGATGGCGTGGAGAGACAGACGTCGGTTGCTCAGAAAACCTTTCGTTTCTTTCCGATCTCTCAACGCCTCCAACGTCTGTACATGTCCAAAAGCACGGCCAGACACATGAGGTGGCACAAAGAGGGCATACGTAGGCGGGAGGGCGTGATGTCTCATCCATCAGATACAGAAGCCTGGAGGCATTTCGACTAGCAACACCCTGAATTTGCATCTGAGCCCAGAAATGTGCGTATTGGACTCTCCACTGACGGGTTCACCCCATTCAATATGACATCGCACCCGTACTAGTGCTGGCCTGTATTTGCCATCCCCTTTAACTTGCCGCCCCAAATTTGTCTGAAGGAAGAGTACATATTCCTTTCTGTTATCATACCTGGGTCTAAGTCTCCTGGAAAAAAATTAGACCTATTCATGCAACCACTTGTAGAAGAGCTGAGCGATCTGTGGACCAAAGGGGTCTTAACATATGACAGCTATATGGGCAAGAACTTCAGGATGAGGGCCGCGTACCTATGGTCCATACATGATTTTCCGGCGTATGACATGTTTTCGAGATGGAGCACCCATGGGTTGTTGTCGTGCCCTATATGTTTGTCCGATACAGATGCATTCCAGTTGACTAAAGGTCACAAAATGTGTTGGTTTGACCGTCATCGTCGTTTTCTACCGCCTAATCACCCATTTAGGAAGGATAGGAAAAGTTTTCGAAAAGGTAAGACAGTGAGGCATGATGGACCACCAGAACGGCTTGGAGTGAACGATATCATCCAATGGCATGCACGTTTGGCAAAGAAGGATAACAAAGACAAGTATGGCATAGAGCACCATTGGAGTCATAAATACAGCATATACACCCTTCCTTACGCAACGGACCTAAAACTACCTCACAACCTCGATCTGATGCACCAGGAGAAGAATATGTGTGAGGCACTAGTCAACACAAACTGGGACATCCAAGATAGGACTAAAGATAACATAAAAGCTCGGTTGGACTGTGCTTTGATATGTGATCGGCCAGAGTTGAACCTTGATGAAAATGGAGTGAAACCTAGGGGTAATCTTGCCTCACACGTCCAGAAGTAAGGGAGATCCTAGTGTGGATTAAGAAAAAGGTGAAATTTCCGGACGGTTATGCGACCAATCTTCGTCATGCAGTTAGTATGGATCAATGCAAATTAAATAGAATGAAGGCTCACGACTACAAAGTATTCATAGAGCGTCTGTTTCCCGCAGCATGGCGTGGATATGTCGATGATTCTATTTGGAGAACACTTTCTGAGCTTAGCTTCTTCTATCGAGAGTTGTGTGCAAAGGAGATATCTGCGTCGAGGATGGAGGAATTGGAGAAGGAGATTGTTCTGATCATCACAAAGCTCGAGAAGATATACGTCCCTGGTTTGTTCAATTGCATGCAACATCTATTGGTGCACTTGCCATATAAAGCAAAAGTGGGGGGTCCGGCAAAATTTAGGTGGATGTATCCTGTCGAACGGATGATGAAAACCTTAGGTTGAAGGTGAAGAATAAAGCACGAGTCGAAGGAAGTATCGCTGAAGCTTGGCTCACTCAGGAGATCGCGCATTTCACGAACAAATATTTTGCGACGAGGAACAAGGTACACGTGAGTCAACCGAGGTATAAGAAAGCACGACAAAAAAGTACATCCAACCTTACAGTGTTCCATGACCAAGTCGGACGCAGCGTTGGTAAAAGCACAACACGTGAGTTGGATGAAACAGATAAGGTTAACATCCAGCTCTACGTATACGACAACTTGGAAGAAATGAAGGTGTACATCGAGTAAGTCAATATTCTCTAAATAATTTAATGTAACACCTATTCATTGTAGTCAATTTAATTGAATTTCACACATATTTTTGTAGTCAATTTATTCAAGAGGAGTGGAGAAGACCAGATGAACCCTCGGCCGGTCAAATTGAAAGGTCGAAACGACAAGGCCGCGGACAAAACTATCCAAACTTTCTTACATGGTTTCATGACCACGTAAGTTTATCCTATTAACCGCATAATTCGATTACTACACGTAACTTCTATTTGATCTTGTTGTGCATATGTTTCTGCAGTGTCAAAGATATTCCAGCGTGCACAACGATCTACGACAGATGTCACGTGGATGCAGTCGTAGGATTAAGGTCCATGGATGCTATGATTGCCATGGATACCGATATCGATCTGAAGCGGCTGAGACTGCTCGTCCAAATGCTACCACGGTGAATAGTGGGATCGTCAGTTATGTAACTGACCCTAATGGTGGTTCAGATCAAGAGTACTATGGGATCATCGAGGAGATTGTGGAAATATCATATGAAGGAAATAATGATCTCTCGCTAGTACTTTTTCGGTGTAGATGGTTCGATATCCCGACTGGGGTGAGGCGTACTCCCGAGTTGGGCCTTGTTGAAATCAATCCATCAAAGCTATATCAAAGGCCCGACGTGTTCATTCTCCCCCAACAGGTCGAACTAGTGTTCTATCTTCCATATGCCCACCCGAAGTATAAAAACTGGTGGATTGTCTATAAATGTCATCCAGTTGGTGGATTGCCAAACCTCACTGAAGATGACTACAAGCCGCCTGAAGAGCCAAATGTGGATCCATTCCAAGAACAAGAGTTCGCAGGCCAGTTGCACGTCGATATTGGTGATATGCCACAACAGGTGGAAGAGGATGAAGAACAGGACGAGGAAGAGGAGGCACAAGAGGAAGTGGAAGAAGGGGAAGAGGAAGAGGAGGACGAGGACGAGGACGAGGACGAGGAGGACGAGGAGGAGGAAGCGGAGGATTTTTGACATTTACATATTTACTTATGAGTAACTAGGTAGAATTGCTTTATTTACTTTAATGTCCACTTGCTCTTAGTTCATATATCATTTTGTCTTCTATCATATTGATCTAATTGTATGCTATACTTTATGTTTTGCAGGATGACAGGGTTTCGGCGCAGGCTAGCTGGAGCGACGGATAAGATTTTTGGAATTAAGTACAAGAAGAAAGGGGTACACATGGCCGAGGAGCGCCAGTTGGGGGAGGAGGTGGAGAGGGCCGAGGAGGACCTGGCCTTGCAGGTAGTGGCAGGTGAGGTAGAGGAGGAGGACGAGGAGGACGAGGACGAGGACGAGAGTCTGGTACAGCTAGATTGGGTGCCAGCGCACCCGAGAGGGGGGGTGCAACCGGGCTACAAGGAGACGTGGTCGTTAGACTGGAGTGGCGAGGAGGAGGAGGAGGATGAGGATGAGGATGAGGATGAGGATGAGGAGGGGGAGGGGGAGGACGAGGGGGAGGATGAGACTCCGGCTTGGGTAAAGGAGATGGAGGAGGCGGAGGACGAGGACAAGGACAAGGACAAGAAGAGGATGGACTTCCTCGAGAGTCAGAATATGTACATGATGCAATACTTGCAAAGGGTAATTGAAATATCATATCCGTATCTATATCTTTGTCGTTATCCTTCCTTTAGATGCTAACATAGACATAATTATATATTCGCAGGCATTCCCGGGCGCTGGGTCGTCTAGTCAAGGCCTAGTACCTCCTCCTTCACAGTTCGCCTACACGCCGTCATGAGGGTTTTCTTACCAAAGCGAGCAGCATGGGGAGAGACAGTTGTAGGGGTGGATCAGGCCGCCGCCCGATCCGACGGCCCTGGACGAGGGGGCGACGTGGCCACGCTGGAAATGCGCCTAATGGCAGCTCCGGCTACGGCTTATTAGTGTGGGGGGAATGTCGGCGGCATATATAAGTCCGCCGACATAGGTCCCCTTTAGGGCAGCCGGGAGCCGTGTCGTGCCACTCCACCTATGTCGGCGGCATTAAATATGCCGCCTACATAGGTCCCCTTTAGGGCAGCCGGGGGCGTGCCGTGCCACGCCACCTATGTCGGCGGCATTAAATATGCCGCCTACATAGGCCTTCATTAACATCGGCGGCAGAACATATACCGTCGATATAGGACTTGGTCAACGTCGGCGGTCTGACGCATGCCGCCGAGATAGAACTGCCACGTGCCCTCTCCTCAACGCTGGGGTGGACCCCACCTGTCAGGATGCCGTTAGACGGCGAAGGCCGTCATGGCTGAGCTATGTCGACGGCCTTGTTATGCCGCCCAGGTAGGTGGCCTCTAGGGCTGGTTGCCCTGGATGCACTATTGTCGGCGGACTTGTCGACGTAGGGTAGCTATGTCGACCACGGGGTCTCGTCGGCGCAGTGTCGGCGGCCGGCCGCCGACATACATCTATGTCGATGGCTTTATGGGCTATGTGGTCGGCTTTTGTCGACCACACTAACCCTGATTCCTGTAGTGTGTTCTTTGCGGCTTAAATTTTAATTAAAAGCTACCATTGAAAATTTATAATTTTTGTACAAATCAAATGATACAGTTTGTAGTCTTGTGTGTGGGGCTTCGAGTAGTTTTTCTCAGAGCTTCTAAAATAATTTTTTAAATATTTTTGGACTGTCAAAGACCTCTGTTGAGGGGATACAACTTTTTTATTATAATTTTAGGTAGTTTTAGCCGAAAAGAACAAGGCCTAAAGCCTTGAAAAGGAGTCCATAATAACTCAAAGAATATAATTTTTAAAAAACAAATAATTGAAAATAGTCTATATCAACTAAATATTAGAAAACATTTATACAAAAACATTAAAGGAATAAAATTCAACATAAGTAGAATAGAAAACGAGTTCTAAAAACTAAAAAAAGTACTCCATATCAACTATAATATTAAAAATAATAGAAAATGTATATATCAAGAGTAAATCGTGTGGCAGATTATTAAAATTGTCTTGTGTTTCTGCTTACTTTCGGAACTTCTATAGCCGTTTGATTAGGTCCAGAGTGGCATGAAGAGGACAGTTTGATGACCGGGCTACCTAGTCAGCACCACACATGGCTAGTAATGGTCACGTGTCATTCCTAAATATATTTAAAAAACAACTTTAAATAAAAAATTCTAAAAAAATAAAAAAGAGTTTTAAAAAATAAATCTGTAAAAATTTAAAATTAAAAATTAAAATCCTATAATGTATGTGTCGACGGTTAGGATATCGGTCCTAAGTCAACTAAGGTTCTTAAGAAGGGGAGATAGGAGACACGCCGAACAGAGCGAACAGCAATCAACGAGTAACAGGAAGACACAGGGTTTTATCCTGATTCAGGTTTCTCGAAGAGATAATAGCCCTACGTCCAGCCTTTCTTTACATCAAAGAGGATTACAAGGTGGAAACTCGACGAGACGAACAGGTCTCGGCGAGATTATGTGTGTACAGGAGGTAATATGCGACAATGCGAAGTCTCCTGGCCCTTCTACACGCCGTAGGGGCCCTGTTTATATAGTATTGGACAACCGACCTACCGAGGGATAATCGGACCGGGCTAACTACGAGATCGTAACGAACTCATACACATACCAAATACATCCCAAGATAGATAAGGCAAACTCCAATTCTTGAAGATCACGTACGACGTCTGTTCCAATCCGGGAAACCATGTCCGGGTCTTCACGTAGCCGTGCAGAACTCTTGTTCGAGTCGGACTCAAACACAAATCCTAGACCATTACGCACCGTGCCGACCAGGAAGCTGTTCGGCAGGATGCACAAGGGCCAGATAGAACCTTCCAGGAAGCTAGGCCCTAGTAGGCTGTTCGATTGGGCCGTCAGGGAATAGGTCATGGCAATGGACCGTGATTTTATCCCTGATAGTATGTCCTACTCCTAAAGCACCACCATGAATGACTTTTAAAAATCTTTCTCAATGAATTTTTAGGTTTTTATGTTTTTTCTACCATTTATTAATTTAAAGTTTTTTCCATAAATTTTAGAAACTTTTAATGAATTTTAGGATATTGTTTGTATTTTATGTGAATCTTTTTAAAAATTTTATTTGCAAATTTTAGGATTTTTTATCTTAATTATTTAATTAGTTACGCTCAATTTTTTATGGATTTAGGTAGTCTTGGGAATTGGGCCTTGCCGAGTCGGCACGGCACGGGCCCGTCGTGCCTCGGGTCGCCGTGTAACGGGTCGACACGGCCCGGTCAACACTTCAGGCCATGCCAGGCTGGTACGGACTGCCAAAAGCCAAGCATGGCATGACCCAAAAGCCCGATGGGCCACGATCGGGGCGTGCCGGCCCGAGCACGGCACGCCTGACAAAACAGAGAGAGAAATGATTATTTTATAAATTTTTACGTTGCTCAAATGAAAATAGTTGTCAATACAAAAAATATGCGTCTCGAAATTCTCTACAACTTTGATGTAGAACATAAATTCATTTGAGTAGTGGAATAGCTCGAAAAATGTGAATTACCGAAATGGGTGATGTGGGTTCTAAAACAGCAAGCACACTAAATATTTTTTATAAATTCATGCATTGCTCAAATGAAAAATTTATCTACATGAAAAAGATGTGTCTCCAAATTCTCTACAACTTTCATATAGAAATAAAATTCATCCGAGCAACAAAAGACCACAAAAAATAAAAATTACTAACTCGTGCCTCAGTTCGGGCCGTGCCGGGCGGCCCGTCGTGCCGGCCTCTCAGACCCGGCCTGGCCCAAATAATTTCATGATGGGCCATGCTTTGGGCCTATGAAATCGAGCCGTGCTCAGGCCGGGCCATAAAAGCACGGCCCAAGTCCCAGGACTAGATTTAGGGATGACACATGGGCATGTGTTGTAGTGACTAAGCAACCGACATCATCAAAATCACCCTCTTTATACTACTTTGGACATGTTTGGAATGAAAGCACAACTTTATGTATCCAAATATCTGGTTTCTAAGTTTTGAATGTGAGCAAAAGTTGTTTTAAAAATATGAACAATAGAATTTTTTTAAAAAATAGAAATCAGTAACAACACCAAGGCTGACATTATTTCAGCTTACCATTAATCCATTATCAATTTGATGAGGAATCTTTGTCTATACAAATTTGTGAAAAGTTTGACACAAAATCTAGCCATGCATGTGTATCGGACACCCTGTTCTGCTAGTTTGACAAACGTCACAAACAGCTGCAGCTGGCAGTTCTTAATAAGACCCCTGAAACCTGCTTAATATGAACATGTTTGTTAACCTTACTATAAATTTATCTATGTTTCTGTGTTGAGTAATACTCAGACCGATATTTTATTTTATTTTGCGTGTTCTCTTTTGTGTTTATGTTTTTTCTTGCATGCTTTGTTGTGTGTTTATGTTTTTTTTTTCTTTCTGAAACGAATTTGCAATGAGTCCCCCTTATTGTTTTTTTTTTTGAACGAACAGGCGGGAGCACAGCCATTTCATTAAAAAGAGGAGACTATACACTTTACAAGGAGAGAAGGAAGGGAGGGGGGAGTTGTACAAAGAGAGACTACTTGATAGAGACTAGCGTAATATGCCAACTAATTATTTCCAAAATCAATTACGCGTAAGATTTGCCTTTGGCGAACCATACGTCCTTACCTGGCTAGGGGAGAAGGCGTACGCTGTTTGGATTTGATGAGCTAGATATATACCAAGCGAAATCATTACGGATAGGCGGATTAGCTCCTGCCGGCCTCCGCTTCATGTGTTATTACGCATTAGGGTAGTGCTTGGATTAAAGACCGCAGAACTTGCCTGGCCCAGGCAGCAAACCCAGTTGTCGATTTCCGCGCTGGGCTGGATCGACCGCTGGGCGGCGCCTGAGCCAGGCGTGATCCAAACAAGGCATAGGTGACGCGCTAGGCGCTGCATGGTCAAGAGAAGGGCAGCGGCAACGTTTGAACTTTCATATTATACTAGCAAAAATACCCGTGCGTTGCAACGGGAGAAATAAACATCCTTTCACACCCCTAACCCATAAGTTTGGCCCAAATACCTAGCCCCTTATAAATTAGCAAAGATGGTTGTCGTTGCAATGGGATAAATAAAAATCCTCGCACGTCCCTAGCTCCATAAGCAAGGCCCAAAGACCTAGCTCCATAAGTATGGTTCCAATTTAATCGAGAATAAAAAATGATGAAACATAGATTGGACGGCTATAAACAGGTTAATGGACGAAAAAAAACGATGGAATAAGAAATACTATTCTCTTTAATATTGTATTTGAAAGCATAATCTGTGTTCTGTATAGCACTGGGCAAGCGACTATCACCTAGCGATAACTGATAGCTGGTGTTACAGTTTTGTTTTACCATGTTCTACCTACACCAAATAGGTACTAAAACAACATTTTTTACCATGCCAAAACAGTACATGCGTCAAGTACTAAATATAATGCCAATTAAATTAAATTACATCTTTTTAAAAGAACAAATTATCGTATGATCACCCAAAAAAAGATTCTCATAGACATACGCCCGAATTAATCAATAGCCATGTGGACAATTTGATTTCTGTAATCAGATTCTTAAAGGAATTAGCATTGCACATTCAATCTCAGAGGCTTAGATGTACAGTCAAGGCACTAAAAGATTGCATCTTTACTGATGAAACCCTCAAGAAAATTCTATTTGCACACCAAGTATTTGTTAATTCGACATAGGCCACATCTGACAATCACCACAAGATGAACTGGAAACCTAACAGCCTCGCAAACCGTTCCATAAAGATTTAATCCCCTGACACTTGCCATGGAACCAATAACCTGTAGGGGAATATACACTTAGAAATCTTGCGACGATACAACGATGAATCTACAAAAAAAACCACAGGAACGATTCGCACAGAACGATGGAAGGAGAACCACGGCGTCAGGCGCTCAGATATCTTGCTCAGAAGAGCCTACGAAAGAACTCACCTTTACCGCCGGAACCAGGCACGGGAGAAGAGCGGCAGGCGGGGAAGGACGCAGGAGAAGAAGAGAGATGCGGTCGGGGAACCACCACTACGCCCTGGCCTCTGCGTGCCCCTCGTGGCCTCGTCGTCGCTTTTCTCACGAGAGGAGGAGGAGAGGAGCGTGAGGAGAGAGAGAGAGGCTTGGCGCTGTCGCGCCGTGTTCGAGGAAGAGGGCGGCCGCCGCCGCCTTGTCGAAGAGGGGCAGGTGGCGGCGCGCTGGCCGCCCCCTTCGCACGCACCGTGGTGAAGACCAGAGAGGGTGAAGGAGATCAAAGAGAGAGAAAAGATTAGGGGCCTCACCTGGCTCCTGCGGTAGAGAGAGAAGAGAGAGGCCAATCGGGAGTGGGAGACCGAAAGAGAGAGAGGCGCGAGGGCCACGTAGGCAGGGCGGCCGAGCACGGTTAGGGTTTCGGGCAAGGACGAGGCCGCGAGCCTGCGAGGGGAAAGGTGGGGCGCTAAGCATTCGTGAAGAGATGAACGGCCGAGATCGAAGCGGTGGCATAGGTGGGAAATTTTGATGAAGTGACGGATGAAGAAATACGAATGAAGAAAAGAGTGGAAACTCTATTATCTTTATTATCAGGTATACATATAGATATGTTAAAGAATAAATAATAATGGACAAATAATCAAAGAAGTAGTTAATCTCGTAATTAACTCAACCATTAATTATAGGATCAACGTACAAGATCAATATCAAAGGAAAACTGCCTTCACGCCGGAAAGGCAGCAACTGCCAGTACAGTACTATAAAAGGGCAATGCCATGTGTAAAGTCAATACTACAGTTCACTTGTACATCCATCCAAAAGAGTAATATAAAGCAGTTCTTACATCAATCACTCTCGCTCTCTCTCTCTCACCATTCACCACCGAGCAATATTACACTCAAACAAGATAAAAGCAATGTTTGGCCTTAACCGGGAGTGAGGCATCCTCACACGTCAGACGTATGGACCCGTGGACCGTGGTCAGACACTCAAGATTGTCAGGAAGTGTACAGCTGTTCATGAAAGTCATTAATCCTATCTTGCTCAGGTTGGAACCATGACTCTAGTGTGCTCGAGGCAGTTCGATTGGACAACGGATGGGTACGATGAATTAACGGGAATACGGGATTACAAGTCGGGATTAAGTGCGACATTGCTTGCCCAGCCGGCCAGCGTTTGGGCCTGGGGCTCGGCAGCTGGTTCCTGGCGAGAATAATTGGGCACGCATATGTGTGTGGCGTGCAAATAGACCTCTTCTAATACCTTGCGTTGCATTGCATGTGGGATGGGTGTGAGTATGTATGCGTCTGTTGTACCCCTAAAAACATCTTAGGATAACCTATACGCGGGGACAGATGTTCTGTTCCATATCATGCAGAAATCTGTTTCATTTTTTCTGGTTAGATATTAGTAGGTTACATTTATCGGTTCACCTGGAAAATTGTTGTTTGTTATTTAAACTTTTCTTTGGAGGGAGGTTTTGATTCAATTCATATATGTTGAAGGTCCACTAGTGATTAATAATTTAACTAACATGTCATTAGTGATTCACTCCTAAATTTGCCGTGTTTATATTCTTGCAGTTACATAGATTTATCTTCTGGCCTAGCACAACTCTGTTCTATCAATTGGTTAAGTAAATAATTGTGCCATTGAGGCTTTACAGTTTGCTGTTAGCAAAACCAGGTATCTGCTATTCCCTGCAGTATTCAGCTTTCATATGTTTGGCCCTGTTTGCCTGGTTCCTATTTGAAATTGTACTTCACTCACTATGCACATACATTTCTGTTTACACATGCTTTTACTGTTTTACACCATCTGTGGGTTTCAAATAGACATAGTTTTATCCTAATAAATAATTTAGAAGACTAAACTGCATAATTAGCAGAATTTTGGCTCTTTGATGGAAATAAAATAACACATGCAAACGAGGATATTAGATGACCTATTCATCATTATTAAGCAACACATTCATGTTTTCCATACTATGGAGTATGGAGTCAAAGCATAAGCTTATATTTCCTGCATCTTTTATGCTGGAAAAGCAGACTGATGTATAAATATTATGTTGACTGCCATGAAACCTTGGCAAAAGAGTGGAGAATAGATATTGCTGTAATTTAGACCGGGTCTAATGTTTACAATTTGTCCACCAGTGGACCTTATACAGGCAACCAGTTATTTGTAAAATAAAATCATTTATAATGATAACGATGGTGGGGTCTTCTATGCTTAAGAAACATGTCTATTCCAGTCTTTATCAACAAGATTCATTTGTTTTGTTTCCCATTTCTCGAATCAATAGCCTTATGCTGTTACAAGAAGAACCTCCCTTATCAAAAGCTTCCCTTGCCATAACTCCAAAGTCTTTTGCTCTCATCCTCATCTCCTCTGTAGCCTCCCCCTCATCCATCAGGGTGGACACTGCTATCTCCACAGCATCCCTTGTCACCATAACCTCTTTTGGTTCACATCCCCACTGTGTCACTCCTTTCACTCCAATCTCCACTCCAGTTTTCAGCACATCCACCACCAGCCTTTCATTCAAAAACTGCTCCGCAAAGTGTGGCCATGTGATCAAGGGCACACCCGCGCAGATGCCCTCTATTGTTGAGTTCCAACCGCAGTGCGACATGAACCCTCCGATGGCTTGGTGCCATAGGATCATCACCTGCGGCGCCCATCCCCTAATGATCACTCCTCTGTCTTTGACACGCTCCTCGAAACCATCCGCAAGCCATTCCTCAACCTCTGGGAACTTGTTTCCTGCTTTGATTACCCAGATGAATGGCTTCTTGGAAGCTTCAAGTCCCAGTCCCAGCTCAACAAGCTGCTGAGGTGTCGTGCATGCAAGACTGCCAAAGCTGACAAAGACCACTGAGCCTGGCTTCCATGAATCAAGCCATTGCAAGCACTGTGTCGCATCTGTAGCTGCAACGCTTCCTCTTGCAGATATAGTGTTGCTTCCTCGGTGGCAGAGGCACATTGGCCCGACCGTCCAGACACTCTTCCCTGCCGTTTGCTCAAATGAATCAATGTACAAAGGCTCCAACTCCCGGAAGCTGTTCATGACCACACCATCGCATCTTCTGTCCTCCTCACTGACTTTCTCAAGGATTTGGTCCGGACACAGAACATAAAGGCTTCGGGGCATCTGTCCTTTGTCACCGGCGGCGTGGGAACCACAGGACGTAAAGATCTCATTATCACATTTGAGGTGTGCCAATTCGTTGTTGCGAGAAATGATGTGCCTACAATATGGTCGTAGCTGTTAAAATCACATGAAACTGAAAAGACTTATTTGGCAAACATCACAAACAACTGCAACTGGCAACTTAAGCAACCTGAGAAGCTGTCTATGAAATTGCCTGCCATCATTAATAGTGTGTTTGAGCAAAACCGTAACAAATGTAAGACTCCTACTGATTTTTTTTTCTTTTATTGCATACTTTCTTGTGTGGTTAACTGGTTATGCACTTGTCCCTTTTTTTCTTTTTTTTTTTAGGTAAAGGCAGGAGCGCTGCAAAAATCAATAAGAAAGAGAACTGTACACAACAGGAACGCACGAGAGAGGGAGTGAGGGAGAAAGAAGCAAGGGGAGGAGGGGACACAAGGGATTACAGGGAGGGAATTTACAGAAGGACGAGGCAACCCTAAACTACTAAGTGGTTAGAGCCACCGTCGCCTCAGCCCAGGCTAGTACCCCTTCCTTGATGCGGTTGACAACTTGAAAAGGCGACATGGATTGCCCTTGAAAAATCCTTCTGTTTCTCTCCTTCCAGATCTCCCAAATAGTGAGGATGATAAGCCCATTAAGAGGGCGGGAGATTACTTTAGGGAGCCCCCCTTGTCTAAGGAACCACCAGGCGCAGAAATCTATTTGCACAACAGGAAAGGGGTCCGTAGGCAGCACTTCTCTCCAGACAGCAGTGGAGAAACTACAATCTCTACACAGGTGAGTCAACGTCTCCGAGGGACCATTGCACAGGCAGCACGCCTGGTGATGGGGCCAACCCTTGACCGCTAGGAGGTCTGCTATGTTAATGCGACGATGACTAACTGTCCAAGCGAAGAATTTGCATTTATTTGGCGCTTGAGCTGACCATATAGCTTCTGCGAGGAGGTGGCCCGTACTGCCGAGGAATTGCATGATGTAGGCCAACTTGACTGAGTATTGTCCGGCAGTGGAGGGCCGCCAGCGGATGTCATCCGGAGAGTCGGAGAGGGTAACCTGCCGGACCTTGTACCAAAGGAGGATGCATTCCGAGAAAAGGGTTGGCGAGGAAATTGGTCCACAAAATCGAAGCCAGCGATGATTAGGAAGAAGATATGCCACGGAGCGAGAGCGGTGCTTTGCTTGCTTGAAGAGGCTAGGAGCAAGGAGAGCAGGCGCGTTGCCGGACAGCCAACTGTCGTTCCAAAAGGAGGTAGTGCGGCCATCCCCCACAGTGAATTGCATTGCCGCCCTGAAGAGGGCAAGCTCTGCTTTGGACATATTGAGATCAGATCCGACCCAAGGCCGGGTCAGGGCAATGTGGCTAAGCCAAGGCCACCTGAGACGGAGAGCACGGTTGAAACGTTCCAGGTCCAGGACGCCCAGTCCCCCAAGAGACTTAGGCCGGTAGACGGTCGACCAATTGACCAAAGTGTGACCAGCAGCGGAGCCGTTTGCCCCCTTCCAGAGGAAGGAACGACGGATTTTGTCAATCTCGTTGATGACCCATTTTGGCAATGAGAAAACTGTGGCTAAGTAAGTCGGGAGGGCCGAAAGAATTGCATTTACGAGAGTAAGACGCCCTGCTTTGGAGAGGAGACGTCCCTTCCAGGACGGTAACCTATCCCGAACTTTATGGATTAACGGAAGGAAATGGCTTTTCCCCGGCTTCTTGAAGTGGAGAGGAAGGCCGAAATACTTGCAAGGGAAAACACCTCGAATACCCGGGAACAGACCAAGGGTATGGTCAAGGGTGTCATCAACGCAGTTGATGGGGGTGACCGAGCATTTGCTAAGGTTGATGCCGAGACCCGAGACCGAGCCAAAGGCGTTTAGGAGGTCTATAAGGGCGCCCAGCTCCATACGATCAGGGCGGAGGAAGATGGCTGCGTCGTCAGCGTACATGGAAGTGCGGAGACGAATCGGGGTAGTGCCAACGGGTCTATGAATCTCTGCTTCCTCTGCAAGAGCAATGAGACGCTGAAGAGAATCAATTGCAATAATGAAGAGCATCGAGGAGAGAGGGTCTCCCTGGCGAACACCTCGACTATGGGGAAAGGAGGACAGCAACGTCCGTTGATTAGAACCGAGGACGAGGCAGAACCAAAAAGGAGGGAGATCCACTCACGCCATCTAGGACCGAACCCAAGCCATTGGAGAAGCTCAAGTAAATATCCCCAATGGACGGAGTCAAAGGCCTTGGCGAAATCAATCTTGAAGAGAAGAGCCAGAGTACGCTTGGAGTGAAGCCGACGGAGGGTAGCCTGAACGCAACGGAAATTGTCCTGGATGCAGCGTCCTTTAATGAAGACACTCTGATTTGGGGAAATGATGGTGTCGAGCAGAGGAGCTAAACGATTAGCCAGAAGCTTCGAAAAAATCTTCTAGAAACTATGTGTGAGGCTGATGGGACGGAAATCCTAGGAGCCCCTCACAGAACTCCTCCTTATGGAGCAGCATAATGTGGGCAGAGTTGAGGAGACCGAGATTCCGGCCATCCAAACAGAACAATTGGTCGAAGGCGTCGAGGATGTCCTGCCTGATGATAGCCCAGCAGACTCTGTAGAAGGTGCTGGTGAAGCCATCCGGACCTAAGGCTTTACCTCTTGTCTCTTAATCCCTTGTTCTTTCTGAATGGAATTCTGAACAATCTCCCTCTATTGCTGACGTACATCGATAGATACTTATAGCAGCAAATGCGCATGTTGCAAATCTAACAACTCACAAGGTTTGCCTTTTATGGATCTCACCTCACCTGGCTAGGGACGCGAAGCCACAGAAGCCACTGAACGAGAGCCTTGGGACGCTGAGCTCCCTTGCGATGCCACCTGTCCACCAGTGCATCCGGTCGGAGACGATGCAGCTCGGCGGCGGGCGCAGCTCACGGAGGCGCGCCTCGAGCGGCTCCCGCAGCGCCGCGCACGCGCCTACGAAGTTCTTGATAAGGTCCTTGGACTGTATCAGGTCCAGGTTCTCGCACCCCTCCGGCAGCCCGAACTCGGCGGCCGGGAAGCGGAGCTCGACGAGCCGGACGGCCAGCCCGTCCGCCTCCGCGCCGGCGAGGAAGCTCGCCATCCTGGACGCGTTCACCGGCGTGGTGGCGACGCTGACCTGCGCGCCGTGCTCGGCCAGGAGGCGCGCCAGGTCGGTCATGGGGATGGCGTGGCCCTGCGCCATCATCGGGACCAGCACGAAGTGCGCCGTCGCGGAGCCATCGTCCTGTCCACCGCCGGACACGGCGCCGCCGGCAAAGGCCATTGCTGTTGAAGTGTCGACTGTCGAGGCCTCGAGGGCTG
Organism: Raddia guianensis; assembly: GCA_036346415.1. Lineage (NCBI taxonomy): Eukaryota > Viridiplantae > Streptophyta > Magnoliopsida > Poales > Poaceae > Raddia > Raddia guianensis. The sequence goes on from CM070534.1 coordinate 38,297,081, forward strand.
AAGCTTAGCATCTAGTGAGGCAGTGACACTGAAGTGACCTTGGAAGAGGCGTGCGGTGTTCGAGCTGATGAGCTAGCTAGCGAGATTATACTCCTACAGAAAGTCAGCACTCAGCAGCCTATTTCACTATTTGGTGGCCATGTATCCTCTCGAACTTTTCAAAGTGCAGAGGATCGAGTCCGGTTTCCGCAGTCGGCTGCCGTGGAATGGATGCGTCCGCTTGCGCAGGTCGGCATGAACGGCACGGTGCCCCCGTCTTGGCCCGTCGTCAGCATATGTGGTGCATGCCGGCATGGAGCTTTCATAAGACTTCAATAATTGTTCAACTGGATCTTGGAGAGTTTCCAGAAGACGTCTCTCTGCGGTGCTAGTTAAATAGTTATATGGTATGTTCTCGTCAGCATATTTGATTTATTTGGCTTTAATATTGACTTAATTGAAAAATAATTTGAATTTTTAAATCCGTTTTTCTATAATATTGACTTAACTGAAAAATAATTTGAATTTTTAAATCCGTTTTTCTATATCAAAGGCGTGTCTAAAAGCTCTAAAAACACAAGTGAAACGAAGTGAATCCGTCCCTCGAGGATACCTCAAAAACTTCTCTCTCCTCCGGTTCTTTCTTTAGAGCGCCGGCGGCCAGCTCCCTCTCTTTCTTCCTCTCCTTCGTCCGTCTTCTAGAGCAGGCGACACAGTAACCGACATCGGAGGAGTTGGTGGCGGTGGCGGTATGACAGCAACGTTATCCGCTGTGACGAAGACAAGAGGTGAGGGCGGCTACGATTGGCATAAGAGGATAAGGTTCGGAATGCAACAGAACATAACAGTGGCAGAGCTAGGAATTTCGGGTAGCCTGAGTATAAGCCTAATTGACGCTCTCAGCTTTGCCCATTTTTAGTTGTCCGTGCCCAGAGTATTGGCTAATTTTTCTATTCAAATATATGGGGCTTAATAACTTAGCGAGTCGGGAGCCTGAAGCCCAGAACACAATGCCAAGGTCGTCGGGCCTTGACTCCGCCACTGATACTTAAAGTTGGTTGCAATGCCAGCGCAACTTTTGTTTCCCCAAAAAGGATGAATTGTTCGTTGATTTTCCGTACAGCTGATGTATTGTACGGAAAATATACACGGGCCTAAGATGTCAGTGATATGAACATGCAACGCGACCTGTTCTAGGAATGCACCGAGAAAGCTGCAACGGCTGCTTCGACCTCCTCGCCGTTCTTGCTTCCTAGCAGAGCCGCCGGCGTGGTGACCGCATCCATCTCGTGGCTCCTCTTCCTCGCGAGCTCCGAGACGAAGCGGATCATGTCCGTCAGGTCGGAGTAGGACGACCCGCCCTCCTCCACGGCCGCCCTCGCCTTCGCGGCGAGCTCCTTGGCCATCGCCCTCCTCGCCGCCCCCTCCGGCCCGTCGTCCATCAGCTCGGCGATGGCCTTCTCCACGTCGCCGCTCGCCACCTGCACCCCCTCGGCCTCCTCGGGGAGGATCATGGAGGGCAACTTGACGCCGGACCGGACGCCGACGCGGAGCACGTCGACGAGCAGCTGCTCGTTGCTGAACTGGTCGGCGAAGCAGGGCCACGTCAGAGCCGGCACGCCGTAGGAGATGGCCTCCAGCGTCGCGTTCCACCCGCAGTGCGTCAGAAACCCGCCCACCGCCGGGTGCGAGAGGATGGCCACCTGAGGCGCCCACCCGCGGACGAGGAGGCCCCTGCCCTTCACGCGCCCCTCGAACCCATCGCCGTCGAGCCACTCCCTCACGGCGGCGTTGCCCTTGGCCTCCTTGATGGCCCACACGAACGGCCGCCCCGACGCCTCGAGGCCGCCGGCGAGCTCGATGAGCTGCTTCGTTGTCAGCTGCGCTATGCTGCCGAAGCTGACGTAGAGCACGGACGCCGGCGGCCGCGCGTCCAGGAACGAGACGACGCGGTCCATGTCGACGTCAGCGCGGTTGCCCCGACCGGCCATGGCGTTCGCGTCGGCGTCCATGATGCTGGCGCAAGTCGGCCCGACGGCCCACGTCCTCCGGCCGATCGCCGCCGCGTAGCCTTCGACGAAGGCGCCCTCGATGTCCCGGAACGTGTTGATGAGCAGGCCGTCGGCGGTGGCCTCGGCTTCGATCACGTCGCGTCGCTCCTTCTCGACGCCTGGCCACTGGAAGAATCCCTTAAACGTGGCCTTGCTGCCGACGGCGCGCACCGGGAAGTCCGGCACCTCGAAGGCCTCCGTCTCGCCGGCAACGCGGTCGTACTCGCCGTGGCTGGACAGGTTGTGCACGGCGAGGAGGAAGTAGGCGGACGGGCAGTGCAGCACCAGCCGCGGGATGCGGAGCCTGGCGCAGACGGCCGCCGCCCACGGGCTGCACGAGTCGGCGACGATGCAGTCCGGCAGGCGGGGCAGCGATCGGATGTACTCCTCCAGCGGCGCCGCCATGCTCCAGATGGCCTCGAAGAAGGCCTTGAACTTGGCCACGTCGAGAATCTGGTCGCCGTTCTCCAGCCCCTCCGGGAGGCCGAACCGCGGGCCGGGGAAGGCGATCTCGGCGATCTCGACGGGGAGGCCGGCGCGCCTGGCGCCGTCGACGGCGGCTCTGTTGCGCGCGGCGTTGATGGGCGTGGTGATGACGGTGGCGCGCACGCCGCGGCCGGCGAGGACGAGCGCCAGGTCCACCGCCGGGATGATGTGGCCCTGCGCCAGCAGTGGCACCACCAAGAAGTGGAGCTCCGTACTCGGCGCCATCGCCCTTGCCATCTCCTCGCTACTCCGACCACGTGCTCTCTAGCACAACAATGGCAGGCGGCAGCAGCCATGGCGAGAGGACGGCCATCTTATACTAGTGTCAATTTGATACATCTGTTCATGAACGGGTGCTCCAAGAAAGGAGAAGAACGCGACAATTCTGCAAGAAATCATCGTGCATTCCTGTGGCTACTAGAAGTCTAGAACCGAAAGATGATAAGGAGAGAGGCCAATGAGTGGGGGGCTCTGCTTGCAATTGTCCGGGCGCGCGGCCGGTGAGTGCCTGCAGTTTCTGGTTTTCCTATGCCACAATTGACTAGACCACAAGACACGCAATACGGTGGCCAGCATTTTCATGTGCCGCTCATTTTTTAAAGGGAGACACTATTTGACAGGCGCCTACAATTTCAGCATTTGTGCAGGCGCCTGTCAGGTAAAAAATATTCACTATTGCAAAACATTTTTTCAATAAATGGAATGTGGAAAAACAGTAGAAATTTAGTGGAATTTTTTGTGCCTGTACGATTTCGTAAAATATACGAGCGAAAAATCTCTCTACGTGAAAAATAGAAAACAAAATAAAATTTATAATAAATAGAAAACAAAATAAATCTATAATAAACGAAAAACAAAATAAATCTATAATAGATCAGACCTCGTGCAAAAAATTTCACTATCGCAAAACATTTTTTTCCAATAAATGAAAATATGGAAAAACAATAGAAATTTAGTGAAATTTTCACCATACATTTTTTCCAGTTAACCAAAAAGTGGAAAATCAGTTGAAACTTACTGGAACAACAAGCGCCTGCATGATTTGGCTCTATGCAGGCGTCTGTCAAATAGCAAAAGCGTTTTTTAAAAGGAGAAAAACCACAATACTTTGTAATATTATATCTTAACGAACCAGGTGGAGCCACATGGTTTTCGAACTGCACGGTGCAACGCAAACACCACCATGATCACAACGAGTTTGTCGTCCCTAATTCCCTATCCTCAAACTAGAGATGATGGTGATCGGATTGGATATCTTTGGATCCAACCAGGGGCGGACCTAGCACTGGGTCTGGAGGGGCTCCAGGCTCCAGCCCCTTCTACCCTTGTTGTGGCAGTGGAGCCCCCTTAGACCCTCTACCATTTTTAGGGTATGAAAGAGAAGAAGATGGGTCTGGAGGTAGAAAATAACCCTGTTAGACCGCCTACTATTTTGTTCTGCGTCTATCCCTGGATCCAACTGATCCTAACCTTGATCTAGAACCCCTGCACAAGCTCAAACCTTGATGTGATAGGTACTATGTGTTTGGTTTGTTAAATGAGGTTGTACAAAATGGCAAGGTACATGTTCAAGTGTTTAGTTGGTGAAATGGAATGCTACGAATTTTTATCTTGATTGGTGGGATGAGGTTGTATGCATTGGATTTAAGAAATATTCTCTATTTATGTATAACATGGTTCAATCGTTTTGATCGAACAATCACGTATAGTTTTTGTTCCATCTTGTATCATCCTATCATGTTTGGTTCCGTTCCGTCCAACTTCGTGCAGCAAGCCAAACACTGCAACGTAGCTTAGATTTGAGTCTAATATTCTCATCGGGGCTGCTGTTGTTGTGGGGAGGACACTACCACCCTGGCCCGTAGAGGGTAGAAGGGAGCACAGGGGCACCACCATGGCCCACACGATGTTGTGGAGATCATGATGCATACAGCCTTTAATTTCTGCGCTCTATGCAACTGCTTTAAGGACGGACTATCATCTCTTCGTTGATTATGACTTTGCAAAGACTGTTTGGACGCACGTTGTGGTCAACTCGGCCTTCACAAGCCTTCGGCCTACAACTTGGGAAAGCTCTAGCTCGGTTCTGAAATGGTGGTGTTGGACACAAAAAAATCTTTATTAATTAAGCATGTTAATTAATCCCGTAATTAATTAATTGATAAAATGATTCTTGCGGATAATTGATCAAAAGGATAAGTATTCGTAACAAACTTAGTCTTATCTTTTGCGTGCCTATCTCTATCTCTCTCCCCTATAAAAGCAACCCAGCACCAGGGAAAAAAGGGGGATCCGCGTCTACAATCCAGAATCGACGATTTACAATATGCAACCGGGAATCATCAATCGAAAAGCATCTACAATCGGCAAAGGAAAAAAGGAGAAGCAAGGCAATCGGTGAAGCACGAACAGGCAACAAGGAAGAAAAGCAAAGCCATCTACTACGTGTACAGGAAGAGAAAAAGAAAAGGTAAAGATGTGAGGCGGTCGGTCCTCTCTTCTTCCCTGATCTCTCTCCCCCATCTTTCTCTCTCCACGCCTCCTCCCTTCTGGGCACAAGCGACGGGGCGGCCGGCGCGCCGCCCCTTTTCCCTTGCCTGCGCGTGCGGCGCCCAAGGCAGCGACCCCCAACAATAACGCACCCGAGGGGGAACAAGACCCTGAAGGCACCCGAAGGTGAACAAGACCCTGAAGGCCAACGGTATCGCGGAGATCCCAATTCCACCGTACTGACGTACATCTCCGTCCCGATAAACACTGCCCGAAGGTGAACAAGTGTAACATCCCAAATTTTCAAAAACAAATTTGGCACGTTAATAATTTCATTAAAATGCATAATTAAAATATTAAACTATTTAAGTGTTGAAAAGCATCATGGCATCATCATCGCATGTAACCTTTTGGAAATGGTTTGGGTCATTAATTTTTAAAGGTATAAATAGTTCAATGGGTGCATTTAGAAGCTTTCAAACCCATGTGAATTTGTCAAAACCTATTTAATATTTGACCTTTGAATAATTATTTAGAAAGAAGAAAAGAGAAAAACAAAACTGGAAAAATTAGAAAACTCTTCTCTCTCTCACGTACCAGTTTCTTTCCCGGTGTTCTTTCCCCATTCCTTGCCATCACCACCTGCGCATGGTCCCGCAGTCGTCATTCACTGCCGCTTCTGCACCCGGGCACCTCTGCCTATATTAACTCCCTCTGTGCCCCGTCGCTTGCGAGTTACTCCCTGCAACCCCCGCGTGCGTCGTCGGCGCACCAAAGACCAAGCCACGACCTCTCTCGCCATCACGCCACGCCAAGCGCCCTGACCTCGCCGTCGTGTCGCTGCAGCTATTGTGCAATAGCACCTGGCTTTCGTTGCCTCCGCGCGCTGTGCCACCCATCGGAGTAAAGTCCGACGCTTGTCGTGCCCTCCTCAGCTATAAAGTAGAGCTCTGTGCTCCTACCTCTCCTTGCCCAGTGCCTTGCCGTGCCCGTGCTTCTCCTCGCATTGAAGGAACCCGAAGCGTCATCGCATCCAAGGTGCTAGCAGTCGCCGGCCTGCCTCGAGCCTTCTCCGGGCTGCTCACTTAGGTAGCTCCCTAGTGTCTCCTTGGTGTTGTTCTTAGTCCCGCCGTGTCGCAACACTTCCGAACCAGCTGCACCAAGCTCTCCCATGTCTGCTGCACTAGCTAGCTATAGGAAGAAGAAGCAGTCCTGTAGCTTGTGTATAAATATGTGCGTCGGCGCGGTCGGCGGAACCGCAACTTTAGGTCCCTTTGAAAGCGCTGAGTCGAGAGGAATCCATTTTTGCAGTCGGTTTGTCGAGCGGAGGTCGCCACAACTAGCTAGCTGAGCTCCATCGAGCTCTCATGGAAGTTGCCTGTACGTGCTATGCATGCATGGCTTGAGGTTGAAGAAGGCCCATGCTTTGAGATTAATGCTAGTGTGAGTGTATGCTAGATGAACCTTTGAAATGCAACCTTTGGTCCTGCCTGTCAATAAGTGGAAGCGTACCTGTGCAAAATACGCTTTCTTTGATTGAAGGCACACATAAAAATATAAATCCCAGATTTTGTATTTCTCAATCACCATTAAATATTGTAAAAATATTTCTTAGCGCTCATTGATTTAAAAAAAGGATAATTGGCTCCGCATGCAAATAAATGTTGCACCTTTAGTGACTTTGGGATGTAGGGCCTATCATTTCATGTACATGCATATTTCATCTATGCATTTTCTTTAAATAATAATTGCATAAAAATATAGCATGACTATGCATACATATAGTATTTGCAGTTTAAATTATGGGAGGCACTCCACCAGCGATCGGCGGCCTTTGCTTCATGGCCGGCCGACCCACCTGCGTCGGCGGCATGCGGCGAGCCCGATCGCTGGTTTTAGCCAAACCGTTAAATTATTGGGAGGTTTAGGGACCAGCATTTCATATGCATGGTTTCGTTTTCATGCATTGTTATAAATTAATAACTTGCATAAAAATTATTTCTATGTCTGAGATGTATGTTTTGCCTTGCATGTGCTGTTGTGTCGTCTTGCGTGGTTAGGAGCTAAAGGATTCGTAGACCCGTCCGACGTCACTGGTTGTTCCTACCCGTTGTCCGACCAAGGCAAGTCTCCTTGATCATATTGTGAGCCTTGTGCTTTGTGTTAAAAATGATTTATTAGAGATTGAAAACTTGCATGCTAGATTAAAACTAAAAATATCGTATTTGGTAGCTACTAGTTATGCAACCTAATAAATCATGGTAAGACTAGTGATAGGTTTAAACCATAAGGATTTACTAATAGTCTTGTGTATATATACTTTCCATTGATGGTAGGAAAAATACCAAAAATAATATTATCGAAATGACACAATAATTATTGTGTGAAAATAAATTGTGTGAAGAGAAAAGGATTGAAAAAGGTTTAAGAAAATTCTTTGCGAAAGACGGAAGCATCGAGGGCAATGCCATGGATGAAAAATGAGTTTATCTCTCTCCCATAAAAAACTTTCCAACTAGGGAGAGACATTTTGCCGGTTTGGTGCAATAAGGTACCGTTTTGAGAAAACGGGGCTAAATTATTGTCTCTCTTCTAGTTTAAGGACTACTCGTCCTATGGACATACGAACTGAGCCACACTGTACGACCTCGAGTCCCGTTATGGGACGGGCGTAGTTGTTAGCCGAAAAACCCTAGCGGAGACTCCCGGCGGTCGCCGTTGGTGTTTGAATCTAACAGCTTTGTGGCGAAACACTTCTGGGTGCGTAGCCTCTCGAGGGTAAAGCGTACCTACTCTGCAGAGTTAAAACTATCATGGTAGCCGTGCTCGCGGTTATGAGCATGCTAAGGGACTGTTCATATGGTAGTTTTTCTTTTCTAAAAACCGGGAATTTTCAAAAAGGATTCGAGGTGAGTAAAGGTTGTTGAGAAACAGTTTTGATCTTGAGATAGGTACTACCGGCTTGCCTCATGAATTGGGTTCGGCCTATCATGAGTTGCTGGCGCGGTTTCGACCTACCTGATGGCGTGCTCTCCGCTCAACCACTGCGGATCACACCCCTATCAGATTTTTATCCTGCTAGCCGATCAGGTCGAGCTCAGTTCGATTTGAGCGTGGAACGCGGCAAGGAGCAACACACAGGGTTTACCCAGGTTCGGACCCCCCTCGCGGGTAATAGTCTTACTCCTGCCGAGCCTTAGCTCTTTTCCGTGTTGTGGTTGTATGGAATGTGGTTACAGAATGTTTCGAACCCCCTCTCCCTCCTCTCTCCTCCCCTTATACAAGCCTTGAACTGGCGGAGAGAGGCGAGGGGTAGGTCTGATGACGCTTAGTACATCGATAAGGCGTGTGGGGCGGGGCGAGAGAGAAAGCGTGTTGCTCTTGCGCCTGCCGGCGCCGCCCACGCGTGCCTCGCAAGTGGCTTCTGACCCGCAGGAACACGCCAGTGAGACTGCGGGCGGGGCCCAGCTCTGCCCCTTCTGACGCGGGCGGCCAGCTTGAAGATGGCAAACTCTCTCTCTGCCGGTCAATTCCGCTGATCAGACCTGTAGAGGTCACTGTGGCGGTAATCATCTCTTCATCTGTCTATCCGCGCGTAGTGTCGCATTGAATGCGCTCATCCTTCGCAGCAGGGGGAGCCTTCGCCCAGAATACTCCTGTCGGGGATTAAATCACGGCCCATTGCTATGGCCCACTCCCTGACGGCCCAGTCGAACAGCCTACCAGGGCCCAGTCCCCTGGAAGATTCTATCTGGCCCATATGCATCCTGCCGAACAGCTTCCTGGCTGGCACGGTGCGTAATGGTCTAGGATTCCTGTTTGAGTCCGACTCGAACATGAATTCTGCACGGCTACGTGAAAACCCGGACATTGGTTTCCCGGATTGGAGCAGACGTCGTGATCCCCAAGATTAGGAGTATGCCTTATCTACCTCGGGATATGTTTGGCATGTACTGAGTTCGTTACGATCTCGTAGTTAGCCCGGCCCGATATTCCCTCGGTAGGTCGGTTTGCTCAGCACTATATAAACAGGGGCCCTTTGGCGTTTAGGGATCCACGGCATTGAGTTTACATCTTAGCATCTAGCTTAGAGCTTTGGCACTTGTACGCATAATCTCGCCGAGACTTGTTCGTCTCGTCGAGCCACCTCTTGTAATCATCCCTGATATATAAGAAAGGCTGGACGTAGGGCTATTATCTCTCCCGAGAGGCCGAACCAGGATAAAAACCCCGCCTCCTGTTCGTTGTTGTTCGTTGTTGTTGGCGTGTCTCTATCTCACCTGAAGAACCTTAGTTGACTTGGGTCGTTATCCCAACCGGCGGTTAGGCGCCGTCCGTGGGGATCTGCAGACGAGCATGTCGAACTCTATCGGCGACTAGGAGATTATTCACGAGGATCGACTCGGCGGGCGGGGCGCCTCATCCGCTGTCGATTCGGATCGATCTGTTCGGTCTCGAGCGCTTTCTATATCCGGGCGAAGTCTCGCCTATATGGCGAGATAGCCTCGGATCGTACTCCGTCATTGACGATGACTACGAATCGATAATCTTTACGACGGTTTAGATCCGCCGGACTCCAAGGCTATGTCGATGAGATTCCACTGTGGCAACACAAATGATGACACCGTCAAGCATACCTTCTCATGGCCCCCGCAAAGATCAACATGGCGATCACGGGAACCTCCGGAGATCCCGCGGGGGATCGGCGGCCGGCGTCGAGCAATTAATTACGCGGCGGCAAGATGAGGTCGCTACCGTCGCTCACGAGCAAGGCGTCATTCGCCGCAGCCTCGACACCTCCATCGGTCGACATTAGCGCGGTTTCACGATCGGTGTATGCGGCAGCGTCGCGACCCACCTCGCGTCTTGGCGCTAAATCTCCCGCGAGCTTCCCTGCCGGATCAATTCCCGCGTGACGAACTCGGTCGAGCGAAGCGCGGATGGTTCGAGATCCGGGACCCATAGATCGAGTCGGAATGGCTCGAAGCTATAGCGGTCCTCGATCCACCAATCAAGCCGATCTCGCTTCGTATAGGCGTCTTGTTCGCGTCTAACCTAGAGCGATCGGTGAAGGCATAAAGTCTCTAGGAGAAGTCAACAACTCCTCGAGCGGCCTGATCAAACCGCCGGAATGATTCGGACAGCTCGATCGATCGCGTGACCCTCGTCACCATCGAAGGTCCTTGTCCATGAGCGAGCTACCGTGGTCGCCGTCGCTCGCCGAGTCCTCATAGTCATCGCGACCACGGGGCAAGCGCGACGCGATGATCACAGACGGTCCCCTCGTAAGGCGCGTCGTCGCGACCACGAGAAAAGCGTGGTGGGTTGTCCGGAGAGAGTTTCTCGGGCGAATCATCCGTTCAGCGGGAGTTCCTCCGCGCCAGGGACCAACGTCTTCTCGAGACTAGGTTCTGCCGGGGAAGGTGGCGGTCGTATGCCTTGGTCTGCGGGGCTTTCTCGGCGAGCCAGGTCTTTGTCCGATGGCCCTCAAAGTTTAAGCCGGTCACATGGAGAGGTACAATGGGACTCGAACCCGGAGGAATTCCTTTACATCTACGCTTCTGACCATCATGGCGGTTGGGGTGACGAGCTCGTTATGGCTAATTACCTCCCGACCGCCCTTGAGGGTCTTTGCCGGACGTGGTCATTTAATCGGCAAGAGGGTTCCATCTGCTCTTGGAACCAGCTTTGTGGCGCTCGATTGCCAACTTCGGAGCTATTACGTGCGTCTGAGTAAGGAGGATGATCTGCACGGATGATCCGGATGAGCAGGAGACCCTCCGCAACCGTGAAGCGTTTCATTAAGATTCGCAACACGATCCCGAACATCTCGGACGAATCTGTTGTCCGCGCCTTCAAAAATGGAGTCCGCGACGAAGCGTCACCCAGATCTCGAGATCAGCGAGACTGGACCGCCAACGACTGTTCAAGGCGGTGATCATATGCTAACGCTGGCAGAGCGCGTTCATCTAAAAAGGCGTTCGACAAGAGGCGGTGCCGCCCGACTGGTGTGGATGAGAAGAAGAAGAGCGAAGAACCACGGTGACAAGAAGTCCCGAAGAAGAAAAATAAAGGTGATCTGAACAATACCGTCATTGGTATAGACCGCGCACCTCCTCCCAAGGATGGGCGTAAGAAACCCAACAATAACTACAAGGGCAAAAAGCACGCTTTCGGGGGGCGGACAAGGCAAGAAAGGTCCAGCGACCGATTTTGCAAATTCCACCAAAGACTACAGACACGACATACGCCATTGCAGAACTTGGGCTGCAAAGCCCGAGGATTTCTACAACGGCAAGGGCCCAATGCCCACCCTGCCCGAACAAGGTGCATGGCAAAGACAAGCGTCCAGCCGACGGTGGTGACCGGGACGATGATGACGAATATCAAGAGCCCGTGAACTATATCGCCGTTATTTTCGGTGGCTCCTCGGCTTATACCTCTCGGCGCAGCCTCGAGGAAGCTGCTTGGGACGTCCACAACGTTGAAAAAGGCAAACCACAGCCTGAATCGATGAAGTGGACCGAGGTCTCTATCTCCTTTTCTAAGGATGATTGCCCCACTGGGATGAACAAGCCTCAGCATCTCCCTCTGGTGGTCGCCCCGACCATCAGCAACGCCAGAGTTGGCCGCGTCCTGGTCGACGGCGGGAGCGCCTTGGACCTGCTATCAGCAAAAGTCTTGGATGAGATGCACATTCCTCGCTCCAAGCTTAAACAAGTCGCAATGCCTTTCTACGGCATTGTCCCGGGACGCCGTTGACCATTAGGCGATTGTTACACTGTTACCTTCGGCAGTCCAAGCAACTTCCGGACGGAGTTGATCATGTTTGACGTGGTCGACTTCCCTTCCGCGTACAATGCGATCCTGGACCGGCCATCTCTTGGCAAGTTCATGGCCGTGTCCCATCATGGATACCATTGCGTGAAGATACCGGGCCCTAACGGCGTGATCACGGTCAAGGGCAACTACAAAGCCGCTCTGGATTGCGACGAACAGTCCCTCGCCCTGGTCGACCAGCTCCCGCCTCGTGGCCCCGATGCTCCGCAGACCAAGTCTGCAGACGCCTAAAGTCTCCTTGACCAGGGTGAGACCAAGGAGGTTCCTCTGTCTCTGGATGATTTCTCCAAGACAGTTCACTTGGGGGCCAACCTCGACCCCAAATAGGAAAACGAGCTCATCGCCTTCCTCCGAGCTAACGTAGATGTGTTTGCCTGGGAGCCATCTGACATGCCCGGAGTCCCAAGGAGGTCATTGAGCATAAACCGCCGTCCGGGGACAAAAGCCTGTTCGCCGAAGCTTCGGCGCTTTGGGACTTCAGCGGGGATCATCAAAGATCGACAGCAAGCCGCTCATTCTTGGTTTCATCCGTGAGGTTGATCACACCGAGTGGTTAGCCAACCCCGTCATTGTAAAGAAGAAAGGCGGCAAGTGGAGGATGTGTGTCGATCACACGATTTGAGCGCCGCTTGTCCCAAGGACAATTTCCATTTGCCTCGCATAGACCACCGGTCGATCGATCGGATCTTGACTCTTGAGTTTTTGGATCCTTACTCGGTTACCACCAAATAAGCATCTCCCCGAGGATGAAGAGAAGATCGCCTTCATCACCCCCTTCGCACTACGCTGCTCGACCATGTCTTTCGGTCTGCATAACGGCGGTGCCACGTTCGGTAGCAATGGAAGACTTTCCCGAGCAGTGCGGAAAAAACACGGAGGTCTATGTCGATGACATAGTTGTAAAGAGCGAGCATGCTCCGATCATGTAAAAGACACGGCGAGGCGTTTAAGTAACCTTGCGGGCATAGAATAAAATTAAATCCAGAGAAGTGTACCTTTGGTGTTCAATCTGGAATGTTGCTCGGTTATGTTATTGGTTCGCAGGGAATCTCTGCCAACCCCGAAAAAATCGAAGCCATCGAAAACATGCAGGCTCCAACTACCGTCAAGGAAGTTGAGAGCCTCACCGGACGGATGGCGCCTTGAGCGTGTTTATCTCCGTCGAGCGAGCAACGCTGCCCTTTTTAAGGCCTGCGTAAGCACAATAACCAGTGGGACAGAGGAAGCCGATCGGTTTTTTCAAGATCTTAAGCAATACCGTCCAACCCACTTGCCTTGACTACCCGCGACACGGCGAATGCTCTTGCTCTATCTTGGTCAGATGCCTCAAGCGGTGCTTGACGGTGGAAAGGGAAGGCATCCGGCCAATCTATTCGTGATCTAAGGAGTTACCACGAGGTCCGAAGTTGCTCTCGCCTTGCTCATGTCCTCCGGAAACTTCGCCATTATTTCGGTAGCATCAAATCTGGTCCCACCAAGTTCCCCTTGGAGAAATCCTAAGGAACAAGGAAGCAGACAGACGTATAGCTAAGTGGGCAATGGAATTGGCGAATCGATATTACATTTCTTTGCCCGAATCTTTGTTAAGTCACAGTCTGGTGACTTTGTCGCCGAATGGACTGCCGCTAAATCTCGAGAAGCTCGAGCAACCCGATGACCCCTTGAACCATGTTTTTGATGGCTCGCGACCGGAAACTTCGGGGGCGGTTTTGTTCTCATCTCCTCAAGGAAAGCAACTCCAGTATTCTATTCAACTACACTTTGCGGCGACCAATAACGCTGCAGAGTCGAGGCCTCCTCGCGGGACTAAGGCGTGCAAGTCGCTTTCGGTATCCAACGGTATTGTGAAGGAGATTCACGGTGGTCATCAATCGAGTTAACAAGGAGTCGGTCTTTGCGATGACTCAATGGCGCGATACCGATTGAAGTGAGGAAGTTGGGCGGCATTTTGATTTTTGAGGTGCTCTTCGTGCCCGGGAAGGACAACTTTCGGCCGACCAGCTATCAAGTTTGGATCCTCACGCTAACACCTTTCGTGGGTGCTCGTCGAGCACCTTTACAAGCCCTCAATCACGTCTCCGGACGAGACAAGCGAGACAAGTGGTCTTGTCTCCGTCATCGAAAGGTGTCATGGATCGACAACGCCATTTGTTCGGTACCTTGCAGATGGGACCCTGCCCGAAGACGAAGCCGAGCGTTCCCGGCTTACAAGGCGTGCTAGTCCATACAAGCTTGTGGACGGCATCCTTTACCGTCACGGTGCTCTAGGAGTCGTCTCCAAGTGCATCTCTCAACAGGAGGGTGTGTTCCTTCTTAGGGACATATATGAGGGTGCCTGTGGCAACCACGCCTCCTTCGAACTACGGTCGACAAGCGTTTACGCATGGGCTATTATTGGCCTGAAGATTACAAGATGCGGGATATCGTGACTAAGTGCAAAGCCTACCAATTTCACGCCCGGAAGGCACACAAGCCCGCCCAAGAGCTCCAAACGATCTCCACATGGGGTCTGGATCTGCTCGGCCCGTTCCCTAAGGGGTACAAGGGCTACACACACTTGCTCGTCGCCATCGACACTTTTACAAAGTGGATCGGGCGAGCACATCTCGTCTCTTCACGCCAAAACGGTATGCGCTTTTTCAAAAGCAACGTGGTCCGCAACGGGATTCCCCATAAGTTGATCACCGATAACGGTACCCGTTCGGCGAGCTATTCTTGGAATCTGCGAGCAATTTGGGCACCAAGTTCGCCGCCTCGTGGCACATCCACGAGCAATGGAAGCGATCGGCGAGCTAACGGACGGATCGTCCAGGGTATCAAGCGGCGGCGTGTTCGCGGCACTCCGCGAAAGCACAACAAGGCTGAGTCGACGGTTCCTTTAGTCCTTTGAAATTTCGTTCGCTTTCTGACCGGTATGACAACTGGGAAACTCCTTTCCAAGCGGTCTCTGATGCGAAGCCATCACGCCGCCCGAAATAGTACTCGGCTCGCCTCGCCGCGAGCTCGGTCAACTTGGTTGACGGCGAGCAAGCGCCTACTCGATCTCGATCTCCTCGAAGCACACAGCGAACGGGCACAAGTCGAATGGCGCGCTACCGGCAAGATCTTCGCGGCATCTTTGCCAAGTCGATTCGACCAAGGGCTTTGAAGGCGGGCGACCTCGTTCTGCCCGTGTCGAGAACTTGTCCAATGCCAACAAGTTAACTCCGTTGGGAGGCCCATTCACGGTCGTTTCTTACGCTTTCGCCGGGACCTTACTCACCTGCAATGGAGGGCGGGAGAGAGTGACCGCAGACTTGGAACATCGACTAACCGTAAGTTCTTTGTCTAGGTCTCTTTATGTGTTTGCTTAGCCTTACGCTTTTTGTCAAACTTGGCGCCTTAGTTAAGTCCAAGTCTCTCGGGCACCATGTAAAGTTCAATCCAATTCTTAAGTGAATTCTAGCGGCCTCTGTGCCTTTTCACTTCTTGTCTTCGAAGACTACCTCTTTCTCTCTGGTAACACTTGATGGTCGCCTTGATCCTTGCGAACTGTTGGCTCCGCAATCTTAAGGATTTTTCCTTGCCGTATCTAGTCTCGATAAGTTCACGAACTTCGGGGTTGCGTAACACGGCTTCTCCACCTTTGCGGCTAAGTCTGCTCTCGTAAGCCCTCCGCGCAGAGGCACTTCTTGCTTAGTGCGACCACTTAGTAAAGTCTGCTCTCGTAAGCCCCAGCGTAGAGCACTTTCCTTGTTCGGTTACCCTCGAATTGCCTAACCATGTGGCAACGAAATGGAACAAGCCGAACAAGGTGCGGGTGTCGCTCTATCTCTCTACGTCGTGCCTGAATTCGCAATTTTAGGACTTGAGCAGCGTTAAATGCAAGGGCTAAGGTGTCGCTCTTTCTCTTGTGCACTGTTCGGGTTCATAGCTCAGTTTCCGAGCGATGCACAACAGGCTGGAGTTAGGCTAAAGCGCTCTACCGGTTTTTTTAAACTTCTTATCGTTGTTCGCTTTTCTCTTAGTTTCTGTTCGTTCCTGTCTTTTTGCTGCTCTTTTTTTTGCAGGAAGAAAGGTAAGTGCTTTATTGCGTTAATCAAAAGTTTCAGGTACAAGGCGTTTTCGGGTTAGAGCCGCTGCGCTACTTAGGAGCAAGCTGCTCCTTTAGCTCCTCAACTTCTAACTTGAGGCGCACGACTTCGCCTTGAGCCTTGATTTCTTCCCCAAGCTTACGCTGGGCGTTCGATCTCCTCCTTGCCCGCTTGGCAGGTCTGCGGCTTCTGCCCGGATGGTCTCGACCTCTTCGGTCTTGGCGCGCAGCTGGTCGGTCAGAACCTCGCTCTGGCTAGCTCGCCGCTCGACGGTCTTGAGCTGCTCGTCCAGCTCCTTGAACTTCTTCTCCGTGGTAATCGCCCTCACCGCCATCCCGCGCAACTCATCGATTTCTTTCTGTGAAGCCCACAGGGTCGAAATCTTCGCTGAGTCAGCGGAGGTCAGCTCCTCTTTGGCGGTGGGCCTTGATCTTCTTGATGTCCGCCATGGCGCCTTCCGCCTGTGGGGCCGCGTCGGCGAGCTGCTCTTGAGCCACTTCGTGCGGCCAGCTTCTCCTCCAGCGGTGCTCGCCTTCCCGGCTTCTTGTGCACACCTCGGCTTCTTTAAGAGAACCTCGAGAACGCCTCTCTTTGTTCAGCTCGACCTTGAGCTTCTTCGCTTCGCCTTGGTAGGCTCGACTTTGGGCAGCCTGAAGGGCTCGCCGGGATCCTAAATCTGGAGATGCTCCGGAGGATGCCCGATCTGGCGCTCCGCTCCATGGTGACACCGTCCTCGAGTTCGCCATGGTATCCCTAAAGACCTGAGGAAGAAGATCAAGTCAAACACTTTGCGTTATCTGATTAAAGCGAACAAGGTTCGGCTTTGGAGTTTACCTTGCCAAGCCGATGCTTCAAACCCGGCGTGGCGGTCTTGAGACGTGCGTCCACGAAGCCCGCCAGTCTTGAGATGAGACGGCGCGTTCTTCCGTCGCCGCCTTGTTCGCTCCTTCTTCTTGTGGGAGCGCGTCGCTCGGGAAGCGGGAGTGACCGGCGGCGCTTTTCGTCTCGCGCTCCTTCTCCTCTTCCTCCCTTCTTCGCCCGAGCGGCTTCGGGCGAGATTGGAGCCACTCCGCTGGATGGCGCCGGTACTTCCACGGGCAGGACGACTTGCGCGACCAGCTCGGGGGCTTCTTCTTGCTCCCTGGCGGTAGGGATTTCACCCTGCTCGCCAGAGAATCCCGTCGCCTCAGGGGTGAGCTGCCCCTGCGACGAAGTGCTGGCGAGAACAATTGCTCGGTCCATGCTGGCGACTTCGAGCCGTCGCCTTAGCCCAGCTGTCCGTGGCGCCGCTCATTGCCTCTTCCGCCTCGGCCGTTCCACCGCGCCCTTCAGTAGCGTCGAGTTGCTTCGGCTGGAACTGGCGGGAGCAGCCCCACGCTGCCGGCTTGTCCTTGAGGTCGGCCAACCTCACTACCATGACGCTTGCCGTGCACGGTACTCGGGCGGCGAGGGATCGCTCGGTTGCCGCGGCAATGTCGTCCGTGGCAATCTCCTCTTAGGCAGCTGACGAAAAGGAGATGATCGTTAAGTTTAACGCGGTTAGGAAATTGAAAGATCAAATATCGATCTCTACATACCTGCCGTGGGAGGCTTGATTCTGATCTTCTTCGCCGGAACTTTCCGCCTCTTCCTCGGGGGCTCTATAGCGGCTTGCCAGCCTTGGCCCCTAGGTGTTCGTGGCGATGAGCTCAGCTCCCGGCTGAGCTGAGCACTCTTCTCGCGCAGCACAAGAAGCTTTTCCTTACGCGCGACTTCTTCCTCGAGCCTCCTCTGCTCGGCGACCTGTTGCAACCGTTCCATGCGGCCGGGGTGAGCTTGCGTGTAACGCCTAAGCCAGAGGGCCATGGTCTTTACCTCTTCGTCGCTCTGCTCGGCGAGGAGGGAGGGGCTTGGTCTCTTCCCGCTGGGCTGACCGCGAGCCCACTTGGTTTGTTCGGCGCCCTCCGTTGCCGTGGGTGGTCTCTTCAATGTCTGGCGGCCGCCGTGTCGCGGCGAGCTCCGCGTAGGCTCGGCCGCCATCTTGGGCTTTGTGGCCACCTTGGCCTTGCTCTTCTTCGCCTTCTCCTTCTCAGAACCAGAGAGTTCTTCCACGATCCCGCCGAGGATCAACTCATCTTCCTGTGTGTTTGAGAAGCAAAGGTTAGCGTGAATAAGCGATGCAAATCTGCGGCCAGAGCGAGGTTCGAGCAACTCACCTCGGTGTCTTGATCGAACACGTTCCTCGGACAGGTATAGGCCACCTCGCCGGTGACCTCGCTGTCCTTCTTCGCCGCCTTGACATGGCGTCGACCCTTCGGTCACCCATGTGCCGGTGGGTTTCTCTGCCGAACGAAGAGATCGTCGGTTCTGTTGGGATGAAAATCATCAAAGTAAAGGTTGAGTCTTAAAGGCACTTACCGTGCTCTCCTGGAGATGTCTTCCCATCCTCTATCTTGTAGAAGGATAGGGCCTTCTCCGCAGACAGACGGACTACATTATTTGTATAGTCGGATGATCTCCTTGCCGTGAGCCCGAGGCTCACGAGGAAAGCGATCTTCCTCGTCAAAAACCAATCCTCGGCGGTCATCTCCGGCCGAGGCATTAAGCGTCCCTTCGCGGTGCCTTCCGGTGAAGACGAAGCTTCTTGTCGTTGCTTCGCTTGTCTTTGTAGAACCACCTCACCCACCACGCGCCCATCGAGTCGAGCAATGGTGGGCGAAGTCTGGCGTCGTCGGCGATGGCCGGAGCTTGAGGTAGTAGCACCCGGCGCCCGAAGCGGCGGGCTGCTCCTCGTCATTTATATAATAGTGGAGGAACAGCCCACGGTGGATCGACTCCCAGATAGCCCTCGCCAGTGTGCAAAGGCGGCCATCTGGAGGATGCTATTCGGATTGAGGTTCGTCACCTCCAATCCGCTAATGTTTAAGAGGCCTCGGCGAAGTCGCTTTGGAGATCGCAACCCGAGCAGTGCGAATCTTTCGAAGTTGGCGAACTCTCCCTCCAAAGGCTCCGGAGTATCCTCCTCCCGGGCGACCTCCGGCTACCGGTGTCAATGTGGCCCTCCTCCTCCCGGATCTAAGGTCCTCCTCGGTCAAGTTAGTGCCTGTGAATTTGGCCATAGTGGTTCCCGAGGGGCTGGACGAGCGGGGTTAAGTGGTGGAGTTTGATTGCTTGATCTTTGGCGTGGTTGGAATTAGGGCTTGGAGAGGAAAGGCGTGAGGGCAGTGGCTAACATGGTGGCTTGGATGCTTTATAGTCCGTATAAGCAGCTCTGCAGCGGTTTGGCCCCAAAGCGGCTAGTTTTACCACAGCGGCTAGGTAAAGCGAGTCGCTTTGTTTTCCTTCTAGCGGCGATAGGAAGTTCTGTTGGAATCGCTAGCGGCTATTTTTCCAAAGATGTCCGTGACCGAAGGTGAGTGCTCTCTTTCGGGACGGATGTTATTCCTTTCGGCCTTAATAGAGTTGCTCGATGCTTGGTCGGTGCATTTCGGTCTCGAACAAGTCTTGTTCGGTTGAACCATGACCTGTTCGGTCGCTTGTTACACGTCTTTGTAGCAGCAAAATTTCCCTCTTCGTGACTTGGAGTCTCAAGAGGAAGACCCCACTCTAGTGAGTCCTTCCACTTGAGTCTCGGGGGCTAGCTGTCGGGGATTAAATCACGGCCCATTGCCATGGCCCACTCCCTGACGGCCCAGTCGAACAGCCTACCAGGGCCTAGTCCCCTGGAAGGTTCTATCTGGCCTATATGCATCCTGCCGAACAGCTTCCTGGCTGGCACGGTGCGTAATGGTCTAGGATTCCTGTTTGAGTCCGACTCGAACAAGAATTCTGCACGGCTACATGAAAACCCGGACGTTGGTTTCCCGGATTGGAGCAGACGTCGTGATCCTCAAGATTAGGAGTATGCCTTATCTACCTCGGGATATGTTTGGCATGTACTGAGTTCGTTACGATCTCGTAGTTAGCCCGGCCCGATATTCCCTCGGTAGGTCGGTTTGCTCAGCACTATATAAACAGGGGCCCTTTGGCGTTTAGGGGATCCCTGGCATTGAGTTTTACATCTTAGCATCTAGCTTAGAGTTTTGGCACTTGTACACGCATAATCTCGCCGAGACTTGTTCGTCTCGTCGAGCCACCTCTTGTAATCATCCCTGATATATAAGAAAGGCGGGCGTGGGGCTATTATCTCTCCCGAGAGGCCGAACCGGGATAAAAACCCTGCATCTCTGCTCGTTGTTGTTGGCGTGTCTCCTATCTCCTCTGAAGAACCTTAGTTGACTTGGGTCGTTATCCCAACCGTCGACAACTCCTTCGGGACACTCCACCCACGTGGGCCCGGCTTGTGGTGGGGGGCCTTAGAGGCTTCGCCAGCATGTTGGGGCTCGGGTCGCCACTTTGACGTGGGGCCCGCCGACACGCCGAGTAAGGGTGGAAGCAGTGAGCCAGACGGCGAGCTCGGCCGAGCTCGGTCAAAAACGAGCCGAGCCCGAGCCGGCTCGCTATTTTAACGAGGCTCAAAGATAGGCTTGGCTCGAGCCGTTTAGAGGTCCGAGCCGAGCCAAATTCGTCCGAGCCCGAGCCGAGCCACGAGCCGCAGGGTTTTTTGCGTTCAAAATGTGTAGACGAGCCGAGCCGAGCCAGTCGAACGAGCCGAGGCCGAGCCGGCTCGCTATTTTAACGAGCCCCAAACTAGGCAGCTCGAGCCATTTTATGTTCGAGCCGAGCCGAGCCGAGCCAAATTTGTTCGAGCCCGAGCCAGTGCAGCCACGAGCTATTTTTCCAGCCCTAACGCCGAGGGCTCGCCCACCTGTTGGGGCACTGTCGCCACTGACGTGTGGGGCCCTCGTCCGGCGCTGAGGGCTCGCCATGCCTGGGGGCTGATCGCCCGCTGACGTGTGGGGCCCTCGCCCGGCCTCTGAGGGGCTCGCCTACACGCTGGGCACAGTCGCCGTCGGCGTGTGGGGCCCCGCCTCTCTAGCCTTCTTTAGGACTCTTCATACCCCGGTATTTATTACACCGACACTACCCTTTGTTCCAAGTTATTCCCCGTAACGGGAAGAGACTGAGGAAGAAACTCGCTACGGCATGAGGCCGAATGGCGAGAGTATTTTGACAATGAGCCTCAAAAGATTAATATATGAGTTTACAGCTTTCTTAGAAGTGCTTTTATAAAACTAGGAAAAGAACAAAAACGCATTTTCGCAAAACTACCCAAGCCATCCATTGGTACTAAACCCCATCTGCATATATCCTCGACTTGCTGAGTACCTTTGTACTCACCCTATTTCTCCTTCCCCTCTTCCAAAAATTTCAACAGTCGAGGAGGCTCCCTACGACTCGCCATCCAAGGAGGACCCGGACTTCGAGGAGGAGGAGGACTTCGAGGACGAGAAGTAGGGTTGTGTCCTGCCTGTCGCTCTGCCTGTGGATAGTCTAGCTACTAGAATAAATCGTGCCATGTTGGGCTCTTGCGTTACCGTGTGTGTAACTCTGTATCTTGGCCTGCGTGCCGTGCTTGATGTATTAAGTCGTGACTTCCTGTGGGACGCTTAGTCCCCTATGTTGTAATAATGTAACTCGAAAGCAATGTACCATTATTGTTGAATTGTGTGTGCTAGTCATGATCTTCTGGGACTAGTACGGTATGTACAATTAGGATTCGGTCAATTAGACCGGGTCCTGACAACAAGACCCTGAAGACCAACGATATCGTGGAGATCCCAATTCCACGGTATCGACATACACTCCGCTCCAAAAATATCAAGACGATGGTGATCAAGACCGTCCACGTCAACATCCAACCCCGGACACGCTGGAATATCTCCGATGACGCCAACAAGCTGTCTACCTCTACTCTACGTCAAGTGCTAATCCGTGCATCTCTCCGAGTACAACTACACCAACGTGAAGCCTGAAGATACAAATTCAAGCAACACGGGCGGGCATAGCCATACAACGGCTGTGCTAGGCACTGTGTGGGCCGTGTTACCCCACGTATCCTGCCGTCGCCAAACTACACCCTACATTCACCCGCAGCACAGTGAAGCACAAGACAAAGAGAAGAAGAAGACAGCCTCGCGGCTTAATAGGAGGTTGTCGACGGTTGAGATATCGATCTCAAGTCGCTAAGGTTCTTTAGAAGTGAGATAGGAGACACGCCAAACAATGCGAACAACAACGAACAGGGAGACAGGGGTTTTATCACGGTTCGGGCCTCTCGGGAGATAATAGCCCCGTCCAAATTTTTCTTATATATCGAGATGAATACAAGAGGTGGCTCGGCGAGGCGAACAAGTCTCGGCGAGATTATGGAATGTCTGGTGAGTAGTATGCGACAAAGTAATCTTAGATGCGAGATCGTCTAAGTCGTCTCCGATCATCCCCTAAGCGCCGTAGGGGCATGGTTTATATAGTCGAGCAAACCAACCTCCGAGGGAATATCGGTAGGACTAACTACGAGATAAATAACGAACTCATACATGCCAAATATATCCCGAGGCGGATAGGGCATACTCTAGTCTTGGGGATCACGACTCTGATCCAATCCGGAAACCAACGTCCGGGTCTTCACGTAGCCGTCAGAACTCTTGTTCGAGTAGGACTCAAACACGATTCCTTGGCCCTACGCACCACGCCACCAGGAAGGCATTGGGCGGATGCATATGGGCAGATAGAACCTTCGAGGGATCGGGCCCCGTAGGTCGCTCGATTGAGCCGTCGGAGAGTGGGCCATGGCAATGGGCGTGATCTAATCCCGACAATTTCCCAGAGACTCAAGTGGAAGAACTCACTAGAGTGGGGTCATCCCTTGAGACTCAAAGTCACGAAGAGGGTATTTTCCTCGCTACAAAGGCGGTAACAAGCGACCAACAGGTTATGGTTCAACCGAACAAGACTTGTTCGGGACCGAAACAAACCGATCGATCTTGAAGCAACTCCGTTCGCGTCGAGCGAGAACGACATCCGTCGAAGCGAGCACTCGGCCGGTCACGGACCTTTGGAAAAAATAGTCGTTAGCGGACTCCAGCGGTAACTTCTGTCATTGCTTGATGAAAACAAAGACCGTTTTACCTAGCCGTTCGCGGTAAAAACTTAGCCGTTTTGGGACTAAACCGTTGCGAGCTGCTTATACGGACTATAAAAGCACCCAAGCGCTCATGACCCCACTTCCGTTCTCACGCCTTTCCTCTCTAAGCCCTAGCTCCAATCGCGCTCGATCAAGTACCCAAACTCCACCACCAACCACCGCCGTCGATCCACCGGGAACCGCTATGGCCAAGTTCACCAACTAGCTCGACCGAGGAGGACTGAAGGTCAGGGAGGAGGAGGACCACATCGACACCGTGGTGGAGGTGCCGGAGGAGGATACTCTGGAGCCGCTCGAGGAGAGTTAAATCGACTTGAGCGATTCGCCTTTGTTGGGTTGAGAATCTCTGAGGCGACCGTCGAGCCTTCTTAAACATCGGCGGATTGGAGGTGGCGAACCTCAATCGAACAAATCCTCCAGATGGCGTCTTCGCACACTGCGCGAGGGCTATCTGAGCATCGATCCGCCGTGGGGCTGTTCCTCCACTATTACTGCAGATGACGAGGCGGCTCGCCGCTTCGGCGCCTGGGTGCTACTACCTCAAGCTCAAGCCACCGCCGACGACGCGCGCCTCGCCCGCCTCTCTTTCGACTCAATGGGCGCGCGTGGTGGGAGGTGGTTCTGACAAGCGGAGTGGCGGCAACAAGCTCATCTTCACCGGAAGGCACGGCGAAGGGGCGCCAATGCCTCGGCGGAGATGTCCGCCAAGATTGGTACTGACCAGAAGATCGCTTCCCTCGTTAGCCTCGGGCTCACAGGCGGGGAGATCGTTCGGACTTCACAAATGAGCGAGATTTGTCCGGCATGCGGAGGTCCTATCCCTTCTACAAGATAGAGGATGGGAAGACATCACGAGGAGAGCACGGTAAGTGCCTTTAAGACTCAACCTCTAAACAGATTCTTTCCTCCGAGCAGGCCGACAATCCCTTACGTTGGGCGGAGAAGCCAACCGACGATGGGTGACCGAAGCGAGTCGGCGCCATCTTTGAAAGGCGGCGAAGAAGGACGGGAGGTCACCGGCGAGGTGGCGTACACTGTCAGCGCAGCGTCTTTCGTCCGCCTGAGCGAGGTAAATTATTTACTCCCGATGCATGTTGCTTGACTCGCAATGTTGTTTAGTGCTAACATCCGCTTCTCAAAACGCGGAGGACGGTGATCCTTGGAGGATCGTTGAGGAGCTCTCCGGTCCGAGAAGGAGAGGGGAAGAAGGGCAAGGCCAAAGCGGCCTAAAGCCCAAGGTGGCGGTGTCACGCCCGAGCTCACTCACCAGCGCCATGGCGGCCGCCACCGTCGAAGAGACCAGTGCAAGGCGACGGCGCCGAGCGGACAAGCGGTAGCGGCTGGTCGGCCAATGAGAAGAGACCAAGCCCTCCTCCTCGCCGAGCGAGCGATGAAGAGTTAAAGACCATGGCCCTCGGCTTAGGCGTTACCGCAAGCTCACTTTGAGCCATATGGCGCGGCTTCTAGCAGTCGCCGAGCAAAGGAGACTCGAGGAGGAGGTCGCGCGAAGGAGAAACTCCTTGCGTTGCTTGAAGGAGTGCTCGACTCACTAGAAAGCCGAGCTCATCGCCGCTGTAACGCCAAAGGGCCATGCGGAGAAACCGCCAAGGAGCCCCGAGGAAAAGGCGGAAAGTTCCGGCGAGGAAGATCGAGATCAAGCCCTCCACAGCGGTATGTAGAAATCGATCTTTTGATCTTTCCACCTTCGACCGCATTGGACTTAACGACCAACTCGTTCATCGGCTGCCCAAGAAGAGACCGCCACGAACGGCGTCGAAGAGCGCTCGGCGATCGCCGCTTTGCCGAAACATCTGCACAGCGTCCGCAGCGATGGTGGCGAGCCTCAAGGACAAAATTGGCGGCGTGGAACTTCTTGCCGCCGGGCTCAGCCAGCGATCGGCAGCGCTCAAAGGCGCGGTGAAGCGGCTGAGGCGAAAGTGGCGGCGGGTGGCGCCCACGGACTTCGGGGCCAAGGCAATGGCTCGGAAGCGCCAGGCGGGACCGAGCGGCCGGTCTGCACACGCCGTCGCGAGGGCAGCCATGGTTATCAAGTCTGCGATTAGTCTCGATTAATCCACGATTAGTCCATAAGTCTCTTTTTTAAATACGACTAGGGACCTCGACTCGACTAGGCATTCTACCGTGAGTTTCATCATCTAACATTAGAAGAAAACTAGTCACTTGGCATTGCATTCTCATCCTTGCTATGCTTTTGGACTCCACTGTAATTGTTATTTTTTTTACAAAAGTACAAGTAGTCATGCCAACTACACAACTACTTTTCTAAACAAAATAGATGTTGTTGTTGTCGACTAGTCATGGACTAGCCACGACTAGTCCACGACTAGTCGCCAAGTCTCCTCTCATGCGACTCGACTCGACTTTACGACTTGATAACTATGGGGGCAGCTCACCCCTGAGGCGACGGGATTCTCTGGCGAGCAGGGTGAGATCCCCGCCGCCGAGGAGCAGAAGAGGCCCGGCGGGTCGAACAAGTCGTCTGCCGGTGGAAACAATGGCGCCACCGAGCGGAGTGGCTCGGCCTCGCCGAAGAGCGTTCGGCGGGAGAGGAAAAAGGAAGAGGACAAGGAGCGCGAGACGAGCGCTTCGCCCGTCGCTCCGCTCCCGAGCGAATCGTTCCCAAGAAGAAGGAGCGACAAAGCGGCGGCGGCAAGAATCGCCCGCCTCATCCCGCCTGGCGGGGCCGTGGCGCATGGCCTCGAGGACCGCTGCGTCGCGGATGAAGCGCCCGACTTGGCAAGGTAAACACCTGGCCAAATTTTGTTCAACAGCCACATCATCATAGCGTAGTTAACTTGTTCTTCCCTCTCGGGTCTTGAGGGACACCATGGCGGAACTTCGAGGATGGGGTCACCATCGAGCAGACGCCGTCTTTGGCATCCTCCGGAGCATCTTGAAAGCGGGGATCCGGGCGAGCGCTCTGCTGGCCCAAAGCCGAGCCGGTGAAGACAAGCGAAGAAGCTCAAGGCCAAAGTGACCAAGGAGAGCATTCTCTGAGGCTCTCCTAAAGGAAGCCGAGGAGCTTAGCATAAGCCGTGAAGGCGAAAGCACCATGGGAGGAGATGCCGGCCGCCTGAAGTGGCAGAAGAAGCGGCTTGTGTGCGTCCCCACCGGCGGAACCAGCTCGGAGGAGCCAAGCCAAGCTCAAAGCCCAGCCCGCCAAGGAGGAGCGGACATCCGCGGGACTCGAGGCTAAGATCTTAACCTGTGGGCTTCACGGGAGGAGATTGAGGAGATCTGGCGGGATGGCGGTGAGGCGATCACCGCGGAGAAAGAGGTCAAGGAGGTGGGCGAGCAGCTCAAGACCGTCAGCAATGAGTTAGCGAGCGAGGCTCGACCGACCACCAGTGAGCCAAGGCCGAAGAAGTCGAGGCTCTCCGTCTGGCGAGCAGGCGGGCAGCCAGAGCAACAAAGAGGAAGCCGATCGTCTCAGTGAGGCGAGAGAGGGTTCAAAGCCCAAGGGAAGTCCTGCGCCTCAAGGAAGTTGTCGAGGAGCTCAAGGAGCAACTTCGCTTCAAGGTAGGCTGAGAAATTTGTAACCGAGAGGACCTTTGTACTGCAGATTTTGTTAATAAAGACTTACCCTTTTCCCCGCAAAGAGAGAGCGACAAAAAAAGACAAAACGAGCGAAACTAAGAGAAAAGCGAAAGCTAGGAAGTTTAAGAAAACCGTGGGCGCTTAGCCTAACTCCCGGCCCGTTGTGCATCGCTCGGAAACTCGAGTTTGCGAACTGAGCAGTGCACAAGAGAAAGAGCGACACCTAGCCCCGATGCAGACGATGCTCGAGAACCTAAGCTTGCGAACTCGAGCACGCGTAGAAAAAAAGCGACACCGAACCTTGCTCGATTTGTTCCACGATCGCTCGTTGGCGTAAGTTAAGCGATTCCCGAGAGTAACCGAACAAGGAAAGTGCCTCTGCCGCGGGGCTTCACGAGCGAGCTTTGCCAAGTGGTCGCGTAAGCGATAAGTGCCTCTGCGCGGAGGGCTTACGAGCGCAGACTTAGCGCAGGTGGAAAGGCCGTGTTACGCAACCACGAGTTTAAGGCGTGTCGAGACTGAACACGGGTAGGGAAAAATCCTTAAGATTGCGGAGCCAAGAGTTATGCAAGGCGACCATCAAGTGTTACGGAGGAAAGTAGTCCGAGAAGACAAGCGGTGAAAAGGGCACAGAGGCGCGAGGATTCACCGAGAATTGGATTGAACTTTACATGGTGCCCGAGGGACTTGGACGAACTAAAGCGCCAAGTTTTACAAAAGCGCAAAGCTAAGCAAACGAAAAAGACCTACACAAAGAACTTACGAAGGTGGTCGATGTTCCAAGTCTTTGGTCGACTCTCCCGTCCTCCATAGCCAGCCGAACAGCCCGGGCGGCGGAAAAGAAACGACCGTGAGCGGGCCTCCCAACGAGGAGTTAACTTGTTGGCATTGGACAAGTTCGGACACGGCGCAGAGCGAGGTCGCCCGCCTTCAAAACCCTTGGTCGAACTGATTGGCGGCTTGCGGCGAAGAGCTTCTTTGGTAGCGTGCCATTCGACTTGTGCCGGCCCGTGTGCCTTGAGGAGATCGAGATCGAGGCGCTCTTGCTCGTCGTCAACTAGGTTGGTGAGCTCGTCTTGGCGAACCGAGTACAACCGGTAGGCGGGATGGCTTCGCACCATAGACTAATTGGAAAGGAGTTTCCCGATCGCCCGGTGGCCGTGGTCGAATCGCCTGAAGGACGGAAGGAACCGTCGACCCGAACCTTCTTGTGCTCGGCGAGAGCAGCAAATACCGCCGTTTGATACCTGGACTATCTGTCCGTTAGCTCGCTCATCGCTCCATTGCTCGTGGGTGTGCCCGCGAAGCGAAGCAGAACCTTGGTGCCCGGTATTCGCGATATTCCGGAATATCTAAACCACCGGGTGCCGTTATCGATGATCAACTTGTGGGGGATCCGGCGGCGTGACCACGTTGCTTTTAAAAAGCGAACAACCGTTTTGGCGTGAAGGGGCGACCACGAGCTCTGCCTCAATCCACTTTGTAAAAGTGTCTATGGCGACAAGCGGTGTGTATAGCCCTTGTACCCCTTAGGGAATGGGCGAGAGATCCATACCCCATGTGGAAAAAGGCCAAGATGGGGATTGTTTGGAGCTCTTGGGCGGGCTTGTGTGCCTTCCGGCGTGAAATTGGCAAGCCTTGCACTTAGTCACGATGTCCGGGCATCTTATAACGATGGGCCAATAATAGCCCATGCGAAGCGCTTTGCCGACGTAGTTACGAAGGGCGTGATTGCCACGAGCACCCTCGTGTATGTCCCTAAGAAGGAACACACCCTCCTGCTGCGAGATGCACTTGGAAAGAACTCCCGAGCACCTTGGCGGTAAGGATGCCGTCCACAAGCTTATATGGAGCAGCCGCCTTGTGGCCGGGCAACGCTTCGGCCGTCGTCGGCGAGGTCCCATCTGCAAAGTACCGGACAAATGGCGTTGTCGATCCATGACACCTTTCGATAACGGAGCAGCACCACTGCTCTGTTGCCTCGTCCGGAGACGTGATTGAGGGCTTGTGAAGGTGCTTGACGAGCACCCTGCGAAGCGAGTTAGCGTGAGGATCCATACTTGGATGGCTGGTCGGCGGAAGTTCTCCTTCACAGGCACGAAGAGCACCGAAAAATCGAAAATGCCGCTCCAACTTCCTCACTTCAACCGTATCACGCCATTGAATCATCGCAGACCGATACTCCTTGTTAACTCGATTGATGACCACCAGTGAATCTCCTTCACGATCGGCCGTTGGACACCAAGCGACTTGCACGCTCTTAGTCCGTGAGGAGGGCCTCGTACTACGAAGCGTTGTTAGTCGCCGCAAAGTGTAGTTGGATAGAATCTTTGGAGTTGCTCTCCTTGAGGAGATGAGAACAAAACCAGCCCCGAAGTTTTCGGTCGCGAGCCATCGAAAAACATGGTCGGGAGGGTTCATCGGGTTGCTCGGGAGCTTCACGGGATTTGAGCGGACAAGTCCATTCGGCGACAAAGTCGGCTAGAACACGTGACTTAATAGCGATTCGGGCGACAAAATAACGGATCAAACTACGCTAGTTCGGTGCCACTTAGCTATCGTCCGCTAGACTCCTTGTTAGTAGGATTTCTCCCGGAGGAACGTGGTCG
Source organism: Raddia guianensis (assembly GCA_036346415.1). Lineage (NCBI taxonomy): Eukaryota > Viridiplantae > Streptophyta > Magnoliopsida > Poales > Poaceae > Raddia > Raddia guianensis. Next base: position 38,326,233 of record CM070534.1, read on the forward strand.
GGACCCGATGTTTGATCTTTGGAAGTAGTGGCGAAGATTCACGGAGGACATGAGCAAGGCATAGAGGAGCTTACGGACCTCGGGGTAATGCTCCTTTGATCCGTAAAGTACCTCGCTCACGTAATAGATTGGTCATTGTATGCCTTCCCTTTCGACCGTCAAGACCGCGCTCACCGCTTGTGGCGTGCAACCTAAATACAAGCAGAGTTGCTCGCCATGCCGCGGGTAGTCAAGGCGGGAGGATTGGACGGTATCGCTTGGATCTGGAAGGATCTATCGGCTTCTTCCGTCCCACTCGAAACCATTGTGCTTGCGGGAGGCCTTAAGAAGGGCAGCCGCGTTCGCCTTGACGGAAATAAACACCTTAGAATAGCCATCCGCCCAGTGAGGCTTTGAACTTCCTTTATGGTAGTTGGAGCCTGCATATTTTCAATGGCCTCGATTTTTTCAAGGTTGGCAGAAATACCTTGCGAGCCAATGACATAACCGAGCAACATTCGAGATCGAACACCAAAGGTACACTTCTCTGGATTTAATTTTATTCGATGCCTGGTGAGATTATGAAAAGTCTCTGCGTGTCTTTTACATGATCTGGAGCATACTTGCTCTTTACAACTATGTAAATCGACATAGACCTCCGAGTTTTTTCCATATTGCTTACAGGAAGGTCTTCTCCATTAAGCGCTGGAACGTGGCACCAGCATTGCGCAGACCGAAAGACATGGTCATATAGCAGAAAGTGCCGAAAGGGGTGATGAAGGCAGTCTTCTCTTCATCCTCGGGGGAGATGCTTATTTGATGGTAACCGGAGTAAGCATCTAAAAACTCGAGAAAGGGGTCCGCATCGCATCGACCGGTGATCAATCTGGCGCTGAAATTGTCCTTAGGACAAGCGGCGTTCAGATCGTGTGATCGACACATCCTCCACTTGCCGCCTTTCTTCTTTACAATGGCGGGGTTGGCTAACCACTCGGTGTGATCAATCTCGCGGATGAACCCAAAGAATGACGGTTTAAAAGTCGATCTTTGATGATCTCTGTTTGAATTCAGCGGCGAAGCTTGGCGAGCAGGCTTTTGTCCCAGACGGTCGGTTTGTGCTCGATTACCTCCTTTGGGACTCGGGCATGTCGGATGGCTCTCGGTGAATACATACGCATTAGCTCGGAGGAAGGCAATGAGCTCGCTTTCCTATTTGGGGTCAGTTGGCCCCAGTGAACTATCTTGGAAGTATCATCAAGCGGCAATGGAACTTCCTTGGTTTCTCCCCATGGTGAAGGAGACCCTAGGGCGTCTGAGACTTGGTCTGCGGAACTTGAGACCAGCGGCGGAAGGCGGTCGACCGAGGGCAAGGGGCGCTTCGTCGCAATCCAAAGCAGACTTTGTAGTTGCCCTTGACCATGATCACACCGTTAGGACCGGTATCTTCACGCAATGGTAAGCGTGGTGGGACCGACCATAAACTTACCGAGAGATGGCACGCCCAAGATTGCGTTGTCTGCCGACGGAAAGTCGACCACGTCGAAAGTGATCAACTCTGTCGGAAGTTGCTTGGGTTGCCGAAGGTGACAGGCGGGACAACTGCCTAACGGCTTCACGACTTCTTCCTAACAATTCCGTAGAAGGGCATTGCGACTTCCTTGACTTGGAGCGAGGAATTTGCATCTCGTCCAAGACTTTAGCGAAAAGCAAGTCCAAAGCGCCGCCGTCTACTAGGACACGGCCAACTCTCGCGTTCGATGGTGGGCGACCACGATGGGGCCGGCGAGGCTTGGTCATCCCAGGGGCAATCCTCACGAGAGAAAGAGATGGGGACCTCGGTCCACTTCATCGATTCAGTGAGGTTTTGCCTTTTCGGCGTTATGGACCTCCCGGCGGCTTCCTTGAGGTCTGCGCCGAGAGGTGTAAGCCGAGGAGCCGCGAAAATGACGGCGATATGGTTCACGGGCTCTTGGTATTCATCATCATCTTCCGATCACCATCGTCGGTTTGGCGCTTAGCCTTCACTGCATCACCTTGTTCGGGCGGGGTGGGCATTGGGCCCTTGCCGTTGTAGAAATCTTGAGCTTTGCAGCCCAAGTTCTCTGATGGCGTATATCGTGCCCGTAGTCTTTGGTGGAACTTGCAAAATCGGTCGCTCGGACCTTTCTTGCCTTGTCGCCTCCCCGAAAGGTGCTTCTTACCCTTGCGCTATTGTTGGGCTTCTTACGCCCATCCTTGGGAGGAGGTCTTGCGATCCATACCTGCGACGGTATTGTTCGCATCACCTTTGTTCTTCTTCTTCGGGACTTCTTGTCACGGGGACATTCTTCTTGCTCTTCTTCTTCTCATCCACACCAGTCATAGGCGGCTCGCCCTTGTCGAACGCCTTTTTGTCTTGAACGCGCTCTGCCGCGTTAGCATATGATCGGCCGCCTTGAACAGTCGTTGGCGGTCCAGTCTCATTGATTTGAGATCTGGGTGAGCCGCTCGTCGCGGACCCGTTTTTGAAAGCGCGGACAGCAGATTCATCCGAGATGTTCGAGATCGTGTTGCGGATCTTAATGAAACGCTTCACGAAGTTGCGGAGGGTCTCCCGTTCATCCGGATCATCTGTGCGGATCATTCTCCTTGCCCGACGTGCGTAATGCTCTCGGAAATTAGCGATCGAGGCGTCACAAAGCCTGGTTCCATGGTGATGGAACCCTCCTGCGATTGAACGACCACGTCCGAAAGCGGCACCCTCAAGGACGATCGGAGGTAATTAGCCATAACGAGCTCGTCACCCCGGCGACCATGATGGCGTGGCGTAGATGGAAAGGAATTCCTCTGGGTTCGAGTCCCATTGTACCTCTCCATGTGGCCGGGCTTGAATTTTGAGGGCCACCGGACAGCCCGGCTTCGTCGGAGAAAGCCTGCGACCCGAGCATATGACCGCCACCTTCCCTGCGAACCTAGTCTTGAGAAGGCGTTGGTCTGTTCTTGCGGAGAACTCTGCTGAGCAGGATGACTTCGGCTGGAGAAACTCTCTCGGGACAATCCACCACGTTCCTTCCTTGTGGTTGCGACGACGCTCCCTCACGAGGGGACCGTCCGTGATCATCGCGTCTTGCGTTGCCCCGTGGTCGCGATGACTACGAGGACTTAGCGGCGGCGGCGACCACGGGTAGCTGCTCGTGGGCGATGATCGCCGATGGTGGCGGGGTCACACGATCGATCGAGTATCCGAATCATTCCGGCGGTTTAGCGCGCTTGCTGGAGGAGTTGTTGACTTCTCCTAGAGACTTTAGGCCTTGACCCGGTCGCTCTAGGTTAGTCGCGACGCACGCCCATACTGGCGAGATCGGCTGATTGGTGGATCTAAGGATCGTTGCTATAGCTTCGAGCCGTTCCGACTTTGATCTATGGGTCACGGGATCCTCGAACCATCCGCGTTACGCCCGACCGAGTTCGGTCCGCGAAATTGACCCGAACGGGAAGCTTCACGGGGAGACTTAAGCGCCAAGACGCGAGGTGGTCGCGACGCTGCCGCTACCGGTCGCGAAACCGTGCTAAGGTCGATTGATGGAATCGTCGAGGTCGCGGCGAATGGCGTCTTGTTCGCGGCGACTGCGCGAAGATCGTCTTGATGCCGGCGAGTTAATCTGCCCGACCTCGCCCGGCCGCCACGGCCGTCACGGGATCCTCGAGGTTCCTACATCGGCCATGTTAATCTTTGCGGGGCCATGCGAAGGTATGCTAGACGGTGTCATCATTGTGTCTCCACGAGTGGAATCTACCGACATAGCCTTGGAATCGACAAATCTAAACCGTCGTAAAGATCATCGGTTCCGTAGTAAATGCGTCGATGGCGGAGTGCGATCGAGGCTATCTCCGCCATGTGGCGGAGACATCCGCCTCGGATCGCGGAGAGTGTTCGAGACCGAAACGGTCGTCTGAATCGACGAGGATGAGACATCCCGTCCTTCCGAGTCGTAGCCCTCGGGAGGTATCTACAGATCGGCGATGGAGTTCGACATGCTCGATCTGCGTAGTCCCCACTTGACGGCGCCCGGTTGTCGGCGGTTGAGATATCGATCTCAAGTCGCTAAGGTTCTTTAGAAGTGAGATATGAGACACGCCAAACAATGCGAACAACAACGAGCAGGAGACAGGGTTTTATCTGGTTCGGGCCTCTCGGGAGATAATAGCCCTCGTCCGGCCTTTCTTATATATCGAGATGAATACAAGAGGTGGCTTGGCGAGACGAACAAGTCTCGGCGAGATTATGGGTGTCTGGTGAGTAGTATGCGACAAAGTAATCTTAGATGCGACATCGTCTAAGTCGTCTCCGATCATCCCCTAGCGTCGTGGGGCATGGTTTATATAGTCGAGCAAACCAACCTCTGGGGAATATCGGTAGGGCTAACTACGAGATCGTGAATCTAACTCATACATGCCAAATATATCCCGAGGCGGATAGGGCATACTCCTAGTCTTGGGGATCACGACTCTGATCCAATCCGGAAACCAACGTCCGGGTCTTCACGTGGCCGTCTGAGAACTCTTGTTCGAGTAGGACTCAAACCGATTCCTTGGCCCTCGCACCACGCCAAAAAAGTCGTTGGCGGGATGCATATGGGCGATAGAACCTTCCAGGATCCGCCCCTGTAGGTCGTTCGATTGAGCCGTCAGGGAGTGGGCCATGGCAATGGGCCGTGATCTAATCCCCGACAGAGGTGTTCCGCGCGTCCTCGTGCGGATGTAATTAACTGGGTAGCCTCTCGAGGCTCCAGGATCCAGAACCATCACAATCGTCTACACAAGATGGCCAATTAGCATTGCTACGGAGCGCAATCCCAACAGGAACTTGTATTTTATTGCGATAATGAAATATCAGCGTTCTTGTCCTCTTCTTTTGTGCGTTTTTTTTTATAAAATGCACTGGCACGCCCGTAAAAAACTGTGAATTTGTGTGCGTCACAGGTGGGAAGACATATTATCCTAGAACGTGGCTACCCTTTGGTCGGAACATGCCATGCGTAGCAAGTGGTCCGCTTAGCTCCTCACTCTATGAGTCTCTCTCTCTCTTTTACTTCTTTGCCCTATCCTATCATGGTTCTATATCCCTTGTAAATATGTTTGCTCTCCTACTCAAATGAGATTGCCGGTTGGCCTTTTAAAAAGAGTATTTTTTTATTAACGTGGGAATTATATAATATACAATTAATACATTTAAAATCCTTTATAATGCAGGGTAGGAACACACGAATGAAAACTCGTCGACTCACATGAGGTAGGCACAGCCTGACTCCCACAGATGGGACGCCCGAGCGACTGGACTCAGCCTGCCGGCACGTACGTCAATAGGCAGTGGTACCACGACACTACACGGCCACCCGGCGAGGACAAGAACAGATTCGCGTTGTGCACATGCATGCTGAACAGACTAGGGAATTCCAGAAATTGTTGCGCCTGGGCTCGATCGCCACCACAGGAATGGGATGGTTTCTTGCCCGGCTTCTCCTCTTTCTTCTTAGCACGTCGTGAAGCTTGCAGCTTTGGTCGTGCCAAATCGATGGCGTCGAGTACGGAGCTCCACTTCTTCGTGGTGCCACTGCTGGCGCAGGGCCACATCATCCCGGCGGTGGACCTGGCGCGCGTCCTCGCCGGCCGCGGCGTGCGCGCCACCGTCATCACCACGCCCGTCAACGCCGCGCGCAACAGCGCCGCCGTCGACGGCGCCAGGAGCGCCGGCCTCCCCGTCGAGCTCGCCGAGATCGCCTTCCCCGGCCCGCGGTTCGGCATCCCGGAGGGGCTGGAGAACATGGACCAGATGCAGGTCGACCCGGCCGTGTACAAGGCCTTCTTCGAGGCCAATTGGAGCATGGCGGCGCCGCTGGAGGAGTACATCCGATCGCTGCCCCGCCGGCCGGACTGCGTCGTCGCCGACGCGTGCAGCCCGTGGGCGGCGGCCGCCTGCGCCAAGCTCGGCGTCCCGCGGCTGACGCTGCATTGCCCGTCCGTCTACTTCCTCCTCGCCGTGCACAACCTGTCCAGGCACGGCGTGTACCACCGCGCCGCCAGCGAGACGGAGGCCTTCGAGGTGCCGGACTTCCCGGTGCGCGCCGTCGCCAACAAGGCCACGTTCCGGGGGTTCTTCCAGTGGCCCGGCGCCGAGAAGGAGCAGCGCGACGTGGCCGAAGCCGAGGCCACCGCCGACGGCGTGCTCGTCAACACGTTCCGGGACATCGAGGGCGCCTTCGTCGACGGCTACGAGGCGGCGATCGGCCGGAGGTCGTGGGCCGTCGGGCCAACGTGCGCCAGCATCATCGACGCCGACGGCGACGCCATGGCCGGCAGGGGCAACCGTGTGGACATCGACCTCGACCGCGTCGTCTCGTTCCTGGACGCGCGGCCGCCGGCGTCCGTGCTCTACGTCAGCTTCGGAAGCTTAGCGCAGCTGACGACGAAGCAGCTCATCGAGCTCGCCGGTGGCCTCGAGGCGTCGGGGCGGCCGTTCGTGTGGGCCATCAAGGAGGCCAAGGGCAGCGCCGCCGTGAGGGAGTGGCTCGACGGCGATGGGTTCGAGGGGCGCGTGAAGGGCAGGGGCCTCCTCGTCCGCGGGTGGGCGCCTCAGGTGGCCATCCTCTCGCACCCGGCGGTGGGCGGGTTTCTGACGCACTGCGGGTGGAACGCGACGCTTGAGGCCATCTCCCACGGCGTGCCGGCGTTGACGTGGCCCTGCTTCAGCGACCAGTTCAGCAGCGAGCAGCTGCTCGTCGACGTGCTCCGCGTCGGCGTCCGGTCCGGCGTGAAGTTGCCCTACGTGATCCTCCCCGAGGAGGGCGAGGGGGTGCAGGTGGCGAGCGGCGACGTGGAGAAGGCCATCGCCGAGCTGATGGACGACGGGCCGGAGGGGGCGGCGAGGAGGGCGAGGGCCAAGGAGCTCGCCGCGAAGGCGAGGGCGGCGGTGGAGGAGGGCGGGTCGTCCTACTCCGACCTGACGGACATGATCCGCTTCGTCTCGGAGCTCTCGAGGAAGAGGAGCCACGAGATGGACGCGGTCACCACGCCGGCGGCTCTGCTAGGAAGCAAGAACGGCGAGGAGGTCGAAGCAGCCGTTGCAGCTTTCTCGGTGCATTCCTAGAACAGGTCGCGTTGCATGTTCGTATCACTGACATCTTATGGCCGTGTATATATTCCGTACAATACATCAGCTGTACGGAAAATCAACGATCAATTCATCCATTCTTGGGGGAAAAAAAAGTTGTGCTTGCATTGCAACCAACTTGAGTTGTATGTTGTCTTGCATTTCCGGTCATAGGTCCCACCATGCACGGCCACGGGAACCAGTGTATACAATTTCCGCTTACAAAAACTAGGGAGCAATTTCACGTCCTAGTCAACTCACAGAATGTAGTCAGCACTTTCACTATCTAGACGAGAGCTAAGAGTAACTTAGCTGGTAGCATGTATCGGTTGTGGAAACTACAAGTTGAAGGTTCAATCTTTGGTCCTCACATCCATAGTTGTAATAATAGCGGTAGTTGTAGTAGTATTAGTGATAGCAGATCATTTGGAGCATCGACATAGATAGATGGATGGGAAAATTTGATATGCCATTACGAAGCGACCGATTCTGGGATATGCCATTATAAACAAGTTATTCGATACGTGCCATCATAAAGTCACACTTCTTCGATGTATGTTATTATGGCCATTTTTAACCTTGTTTTTGGTCAAATACCCCAAAATACGTATAAAACATTGTATTTACCAGATCGTCTCTATTTCTTTCTTCAACCTCCAGTTGCTCACGCTCGCAGCCACCGCCACCGCCTTGGCTGACCCCGCTAATCACGCTTGCCGCCGCCGCCATGGTCGACCACCTCCCCTGCTCGCGCGCGCCGCCTTCGCCGCCGTGGCTGACTACATGGGACCCATGTATTTTAAGGCGTATTTTGAGGTAAATATGGTGCAAAAATACGAATTTGGGATATTTCACCGAAAAAAGACTTAAAATGGTCATAATGTCATATATCGAAGAAGTGTAGTTTTATAATATCATGTATAAATAAACCGTTTTATGTTGGCATATATCATACTCGGTCACTTTGTAATGACATATGTCAAATTTTTCCTTCTATTTTTATTAGACTCAAAATCTTTCTAGTCTTGCCATCGAACATATGTACACCATTATAATTTGGTCCCACTGGAATCAATGGTGTGGATTTTTCTTTTTCTCCGTTAACTTCTAATCGTGCCGTTGAACATATTTTCACCGTTATAATTTGGTCCCACCAGAGTCAAATGGTATAGAGCTTTCTTTTTTTTATTAACATGAGAATTTGTAGTGATTTTCTATTAACATGAAAACTTTTTTTTTTTATCAAAGTGGTGTCTCCGTTTTATTCTGCTTTATATATACCGTTGATACAATTATTGATACTCTCACCAGAAGAGCTTGCGTTGCAAGTGGCCGCAGATTAGTATGCAGATTGCAGATTGGTATGAGGTCGATGTCAGCATTACAAAGCCGTGGAGAAATTCTCTCCGACAAGCTCGCATTCTTTCTTTGCTGCGACGATAGGGATACGCGTGATTGTTACAGGCAGTGAAGCGATTTCCCCACGGCTTTCCGGTTAAAGAAGACTAGTCGCGTGGGCGCGCCGAGGCTGGGTCACGTGTGGGTGTGCGCCACGCGGCACACGCGGGCCAATGGTGGCAAACGCGCGTCTGCGCGTGCGCGCATCAGGCGGCCCGAGCCCGGCAAACGCGTGCGTGGGCGGGCGCTAGGGAAAAGCGCAAAAAAGGGTCGAGCGCAGGATTCGAACGGCGGGCTCCGCAGTGAGTTCCGGACTTTCGGCTAAGCTAGCCAACCCAACGAACCACGCGAGTTGTTGATTTTTTCGGAGAAAAAAATTATTTTTTACCTAAAAATCTAACGGACGGTCAGATCTGACTGGTGCACGCGATTGAACAGCCGTGGTGGCGCTAGGCGGGGAGGCCAGCCACGTGGCGAGCAACCGTAGCTCGTGCTCGGCTTTGTACTATTTAATGATTAGCTTCACAGTACTCCCTCCGTCCAGTAAAGATCTACGTATTTGGTTTTGGCTCAAAGACCAAGACGTGATAAAAACTCTACGCATGTACTCTAATTAATCCGTGTTGAGTTAGCAGGAACGCCTCGTTTTCGGCGGCATAGCGCTCGCTGGCCCTTGCATGCATGCATATTGGAGCATGCAGATACCTGAACAGCCACACGCTATTGCTTCCCATCAACACGCGCGCGAAACGAAGCGATGCGGCGAGAGAAACGACGCGTTGGAGAGCAAATACGCAGATCAATTCTGGACACTTTCTTTTTGGTAATACGCTTATCAATTCTGGACAGAGGGAGTAACTGATAAGTTTTTAGAGCAAACATGGTGGCTCTGCTGGTTTCTATTTTAGTTAGTGTATTGTAATAGGCGTAAATCAATACTAAACGCAGTGTGTCTGATGGTAGGGAGGCTACTTAACCTTCGTGCAATGCCTGTTCAGATTGACTGATTTGTATTTTGGAGCGCCCATGCTAACGTTAAAAAAGGCTTAATTAGATACATGTCACTTCTTAATTTCAAAATAGAAATGCATATAAAAAAGTCACTTTTTCCCACCTACTCCCATTTTAAGGTTGAGGAGTGACATATATCCGGTTCACTAAAAAAAGAAATGGAGCAAACAAAAAATATCGGGGGTTGCAAACAAAGCCCTAGCGTCGGACTGTCGGAGGACACTGAACTCTGAATGTTAGGTCTTGTTCTTTTCAACTGATCTTAACGGCTGAACAGCTGAACGGCTGAAATGATTGAATTTCAAGCGCTTCTCGAGGTAGTCTCGAGATTCGGATCCATTTTGATTAACTTGCTTTTTAAAGCGTTAAGACCCACCTTTAAAACAACGAAAAAACGGACTAAAAAAACTCAAAGCATATGTCTTTTTAAAACATAGATAAGTCGTTAAGCCGTTAAGCTGAAAAGAATTGGGCCTTAATCTCACAGCAGATGTTCTGTTAACTTGTTGCCCGACAAAAAGTAGAAACGAAATGGATTAGATGGAGCCCGAACGCTCTTTTTGGCCCATTTATCGTAGAAAGCCCGAACGACCCAGTAATAGGCCGAACACAGAAGACATTTCGGGGCGTACCAAGCAAATGAACCCACGGGCCCAAATGGCCCAACGCTGCGAAACCGCCTCGCTCCAGCCTCCGCTTTCTTCCCGTCGACGAGTTCCCAAATTTTATTACCCACCAAAAAAAATGACATTTGGTTTTCGATCGGTATCGATCCATTCGAAATTTCGACGAGAAAACTGACAAGCATCTACCTTAAATTCATTTTTTAATAAAACGATCTTAACCTATAATTTAGATCTTTCAATGTGTTCCACATATGTACACACCTAGATTTGCATAGAACTTTGCCTAATACGGACTCTTATTTTTATTATTTTCTATTTCAGAGTTATTCAATATTTTTTTATTGATGCTGATGTAACTATATCTTTTAAACCAATAAGAACTCTTACTTTTACTATTTTTAATCCTGAATTTCTAATATTTGTTTCTTATAACTAATACGAGATGTTTTAAATCTAGCATGAACTTTTACTTCTATTTTATTTATTTAAAAATTCTATTTAATTTTTTTATTGTAGTTGATATTTTTAACCTAATCCATTATAATTAGGGCATAGAATAATCAATGGTGTGTATCTTTTTTTTCCTCTTTGATTAATGTGAGAATTTATATTATTTTTTTATTAATGTGGAAATTTCCAGTATTTTCAAATTAATGCGGCTTCATCCATGGTATGTCATGATGTGTCATAGTGTGTGACATAGTGTGTTGTGGTGTCATCGTGTGCCATAAGGATATTCATATCTCTCCTTTATTTTATTCCAAATATAACGATGGCCCTATTTCATATCTCTCCCCTGTATTTTACCCCTAGCCTTCTTTTTTATTATTCATGACATAATTTCTGCAGCGATGATGGTAGAAATGGAGCTAAAGTAGTGCCACCAAAAAACATGCCAAAATGACATGAAAAACCCTTCTTATTGGGATTTTTCTTGACACTGCTAACAAGCCTTTAGGATAGATGAGGTTTCTCCCTTGCACCCAACACCACTCTGAAAATTTGCCGTTGGCATTGTTCATATATTTAATTGCGGAATTCTGTCGTGGGCAACGTTAGTATCATGGGCCGGTATATCTATTTTCTGGAAGCGTTTGGGAGGTGATATTTTAAAAAATTCACACTTCAACTAGTTATAATCTATTTTTATTAACTTACATAGGTCCATACGTCGTGCACACGGTCCAAAAGACATACGGCGGAAAAAAATCGTGTTTCGACATGCTTGATTGTAAAATTATCGTTAAACCCTGCGAGCTGGCAGTCACGCCGGCCGCACGCTCTCCCTTGCTAAACTCCCTTCGTACGGTCCCTCCTGGCACAGTGGAGACCTGGGGGCATCACTCATTCACTCGTCAATTCACGTTGCTGCCTCCAAGGAAATCAACGGCATTCGTTTCTTCTCCCTTTTCTTCGACGAAGAAGAAGATAAGGTTTGGAAACTGTCTTCAGCTACGTCCTCGGACTGGCTCCTGTTTGAGAATTGCGAGCTTGTGTGCCATGCGGATGCACGAGTATTGGGTGGTGGCTATTTTAGGCCCAGTTAACTGCTACTGCTACCGGAGGAAGATCTGTCATGCTTAAACCCCTCCGATCGCAAAAATATTTGTTCCCTGCCGCGCGCGCGCGCCCGAGCCGCTAGCTAGAGAATCCCGGCGACGCGCACGTCTTCGGCGCGGAGCACGACGGCGACCGTCGCTTCATCGATGTATTCCCAACCCCAACCCCAACCCCGCAACCGCAACCAGGCACTGGCCCGCCTCGGTCGCTGCCTTGTCCACAAGCTCCTTCGTTTCTCCCCGCCGCTCGCTGCATCCTACCTACGCCTTGCTCTCTTGCCTACGGTCGGTCTGCATGCAGGGCTAGGGCAGGTCAATCCGTCAATGTACCGGAGTAGCTTGCAGCCTAGATGTGGGTGCCTGGGTGATTACCTAGCTACTTACCTTGCAGCCTTGCAGGTGCTAACTTGCTACAGTCTCTTGGTGTAATGACATTAATATCTAACTCAAGGGGATGGCCCATGCGCTTGGAGATCTGCCGATCACACGCTTGTCTCGTCTGTTCTTCGCGTCATCACCGGCCACGCCGTCGACGTCCCTTAGGCTACTCCACCAATTGCGCCGCCGATCTTTTCGGCGCTTACTCCGCCAACCAGCCTAGTTGTGCCGCCGTCGGCTGCCTTGGCACCCCATACGACTCTACCGGCCGATGCCATTCTAGTCGCTCCTGTGACCAATGATTAGACCTGATCATTCATCGGGTCGGGCTGGGTTTGTGTTGGGTGGACTTGTTCTTCAGGTCCAAGCCCACCCGTCAAACATGTCGGGTTGGGTATTTTGGGTTGGGCTCGGGTTTTCACTGGTTTTTTTGGGTTTCGGGTCGCAAATTGATATCCGAGCCCGCCTGGTATATCGTCGGGTTGGGTTCGGGTTGGTCGGACCAGGCTACCCATGATCATTCCATGATCACACGGGAAATATGAGTTTCACAAACCTCGCCGAGTTTTTAACCTTCAGACTAAGACTATTTCACCATTGCCTAAGACTTATAGAGGAGCTTTAGCGAATCCAAATTGGCGTGCTGCCATGACTGATGAATTTTCTACCTTGTAAGGCAATGACACTTGGTATCTCATTTCCTGTCCTCTGGGAGCTAATATTGTCACAAGCAAATGGGTTTTTCGTCATATGCTTCATCCGGATGGGTCTCTTGATCGTTACAAGGCACAATGGGTTCTTTGAGGCTTAACCCAGTGTCCTGGCATTGACTTTGGTGAAACATTCAATCTTAGTCGCGAAGCCTGCAACCATTGGGACAAGACTCACCGTGGCTCTCTCAAAGAACTGGCCTATCAATAAATTTGATGTCTCCAACGCCTTCCTTTATAGTACTTTGTCTAATATAGTCTACTGTGTTCAGCTTTCTGGGTTTGTTGACACCGCTCGGCTTGATCATGCCTGTTGCCTAAAGAAGTCTCTATGATCTCAAACTGGCACCTCGTGTCTGGTTCAGTTGTTTTTTACTCACCTGTTATCTCTCGGTTTTGTTGGTGCCAAGTCAAATTCTTCACTGTTCATTTATAGGGTTGTGACATAGTTTACTTGCTATTTTATGTGGATGACATAATTCTAACAACATCCTGAGTGGCTCTGCTTCATCGTGTCATATCTGCCTTGTAGCAGGATTTTCTATGCAGGATCTTGGTCAGTTGCATTTTTTTTTGTTTTTGTGTCTTACCATGGGAACAACTTGTTTCTCTCTCAGCACCAGTACATTCTTGGTATTCTTGAGCTGCAGGTATGTGTGATTGCAAGCCATGTTTCACGGTCGTTGACAGAAGCTCTAAGGTTTTAACATTCATTGTTTTTGATCCTACGCATTATAGAGGACTTGTTGGTGCTTTGCAGTTCTCACTTCGCAAAGTCGGATATTACATATGATATTCAGCAGATTTGCTTGCATATGCATGGTCCCCGAGAGCCCCACTTGGTGCCCATCAAACACTTTTTTCGTCATATATATTCAGGACATTCTGACATGGCTTATACTCCATTATTTTCATTGCACATGCACTGTATCCCCTGTAGCTTACTCGTACAGACACCACGAAACATTATGTCTACGAAAGGGTTGTTGGACTTTAACGTAACCTTAATTAGTCGCTTTCGTTCGTTACATCGTCGGGGTCCTTAAAATTATTCTTCATTAATTCGCTATCACGGTGTCAAGGCTGAATTAGCGATCATTTATTTGTTAATATTGAGAACGTTCTAGTGGCTAAGGGCCTAAGGGGAGCCATATATTTGAATAAATATTTGACAAAGATTCGTATTTTATCCGTTTGCTTCATCTGTCGTCCCCTACCATGCATATGCAAGTAAGCAAGTTGCTTCCGTCTGCTAGATACGCGTGGTCGGGAAGGCACCTGAGGACTAATTGCACCAAACCATGCATCTGTGGCTGCATGATATGGATTTGGTACACTCGTTTAAATTATTCATAGATTGTTCCCTCAAAAACTATTCAGATATAATTGTCGCATAAATAGCACGCTCCAGACTAATTGAGTTTTTTCAGCTGGTTTATTTAGCGATGTGTTTGGTGTTTGACCTCATTAGACAAGACATGCTGTGTAATTAGGCTCAGTTCATTTCAGCTTTACAGCTCAACGACTTAACAGTTTAACGTTTTATCTACGTTTTAAAAAGATATTTGCTTTGAGTTTTTGACTCTTTTTTTGTTATTTCGAATGTGGGTGCAAACGTTTTCAAAATCAAGTAAAACAAAATGGATCTGAATCTCGAGACTACCTTGAGAAACTCTTAAAATTCAGTCATTTCAGCCGTTTAGCTGTTTACCCATTCAGATCAGCTAAAAAAACATAATCAAATCATTTGCTTTGTCAAGGAGAGTAAGCTTTTAAGTTCCCTAGAGATTAGAGAAGAGTACCTCTGATGGCTCCTGTTGTTTTTCTTTTTTGTTGTTTTGCACAGTAATTAAAATCAACATGAGCTATCCATTCTTCCCTGTCAACTTGGATTGTTTATGCATTGGTAGTATTATTTACAGGAGGAAAAAAGAGCAAGTTGAATAATTTTGACGTGATGATCAAATTTCCACTAATAACGTAGATTTGATAAATTATAAAAAATATTGATTTGATCTAAGAATTGAAGTCTAGCGCATGTCCGTGATCCGTTAAAGTTTTAGGATTTAACCTTTCGTGACCACTATAAAAAAAGACACTTGACGGCCCCACTGCTCCTGTCTTCCTAGATTTACCAGGTGGCAGGTACGTAGGGGGTGGAACTTGAGCTTGAGGCTCGCAAGCAGATTAGACTCGGCTCGGTTCCTGGTATGGCTTGGGTTCGTCTCGTAAGCAAACGAGAATGAGCCGGCTCGTTTTCTAGCTCGTTTGTTTCGATGAGCCCTAGCCAAACCAAGTTTGCCTTGCTCGCGGCTCGTTAGCGCCTTGTTCATTGCAGTCTGGCAAGTCCCATGGAGGCATGGACCATGGCTCATCTGCCCATGGCATATGCCATTCTTAGCCCAACCCATCCACTAACCCTAATCCCTAACTCCCTCCCACCCTCACCCATTCTCACCCTAAACCCTAATCACCACCGTACTCCTCCCTAGCCCGGCGGCCAAGTGTTGAGGATTGAGGAACAACAAAGAATGCAAAATTCAAGCTGATGACGGAGAAATAAAGCAGACGAGAAAATCAAGAAGATGATGGAGAAATCATATTGATTGAACCCTTTCTTAATTTCGGTGAAGACCAGAATGACCTTTCCATTAGACGGTAGATGTAAGATATACTCATGCCACATAGAATACTTGTTAGTTTAATGTATAAATAAAAAAAATAACCCCTACATAATTTGTTTACCCCTCTATATAGGCCTTGTGCGATACGGCGTGGCGTAGCGTAGCGTTCCGTAGCGTGCGGGATTCAAAATCTCGCCGCTGCGCGTGCGATCCAGCCGCTTGGAACGCTACGCTACGGCTCGGCACGCTCAAACACACAACACCATTTTTTACTTATTAGGTCAAGATACAAACAGCATGGCGTATGCGCTTACATAGTTACAAGAAATTAGCCGGTCAATGTTTATACTGTTCAAGTTGCATGCATGTCTGAATTAGTCAAGCATAACCAGTGATCAATGGTTGCTTATGAAGCGATCGAAAGAGCTTATAATTTAGTACCCCTCCAATCATAAAAGCAAGTCGCTGTTGACTTTTAGACACGTCTTTGATCATTCGTCTTTTTCAAAACTTTAGTGCAAACATGCGTAAATATAAATGGGTTTAAACTACCTTTAGTAAATAAAACAAATCACAACAAAATAAATGATAACTTGAGGTAGCAACAAATTAACCTACGTGGCAGTGCCACAAATAACATGCTCTGCCGTACGATGCTCGTGGCATGGACATCTACCCACGCCCCCGCCGGGCGAATCTTCGAGTGTCGTCGTCCCTTGGATCATGCATGCATGGTGACGGTTTTTTTTTTTTTTAAATTGGGAACAGAATCGTGAGCAATTCTATACGAGGCAGCGCACTTTACTTACCCTAGTACACATATATATCAATCAATTCAAGGAGCTCTCGAAAATACAATCACACTTTTTTTTTTCTAGAACACAGCGGCATGTTCGACGACCACGTTCTATAAAATATAATATTTTATATAAAACTATGATACCATATATACTCTTAATAGATTTGACTCTTTCACCACATGGATCGCGGCAAATCTCGAGGGCCAAAGCCGTCGAGAAAGAACCGGAAACTATCGAGAAATGTCAATCTCGACGGCCAGCCGTCGAGATTTGGCTCTCGAGACAGCGTGGTCGGCACATTATTTTTTAAGTATTCACCATTCTATCCGAACACCGATGTAAAAAAATCATTGCACTCTAATGTTACAAATTACTAGTTAGCGTGCACGTGCAAAGCACGTCGGATAATATATCGTATTATAGAAATTGTAAGCTTGTATGTAAAATAGTTGTCGCGGGTTGATGTAATGGGGGTGCTGAGTCAGCTTAATAATCATTATAAATAATAAAAAAATATTAATTTACTAACGAAAGTCTCAACAATACGAAATGTCAAAAGATAAAATAAAATAATCAACATGGCATTAAAATTTGTTATGAAGTCCATGAGGACACGAAAGCGAGCAATACATTTTAGGAAAGCGAGCTGAAATTTTCATTATTTCTTTCAAAACCATTTTCAATTCCATTATTTCTCTGAAAACCATTTTTATTGTGGTATATCAGATATATTTCAAAACCCCCGCAGCCGATATTAAGGCACATTTCGTAATATATGTTACATGAAGTATATAACCACATATAATTAATTTGAAAGCAATCAAGCTGAAATTTACAAACATGAGGTGAACATACTCATAAAAATACAAATAAAATCACTGAGATGAGTGGCACTAAAACAAACATACAAACAACTGAAATATAAAGGAAGAAGATTACAGATCAACACATGAACACTATACCATTACCAAATAACAAATGAAATACATTAAGGACAAGGTCTACAGATAACCGACAATATAGAATGTTCAAATTACACAGCTGATTCAGTAGCATGACAACAATTCAAATTACACACTTGTATGTAAACAACAGTGATTACATCTGCTGTCACTACAATGTTCTTCTTGCTCTTACATCTGTTGTTCTATAACCTCTATTAAATTTTATTTCCTAGTGGAATGGCTTAAATTTGTCTGATACATGGAAATTTTAATATACCTTGTTTCCCAGATTACCGCACCTTGGCCTCTGCAGAGAAAATATTCAGAGTTAAAATGTCAGTTTGATCTCAAGTAATATGACCTAGCATTATTTCAGAACAGAGTTTAGCAAAAATGAACATCACAAGGTATTATCTTATGACATCGAGATGATATGGTTAGTTTATCACGTTCAGCTTCAGACTGGACCAATAGCTATATTCTATCTATACATTAGTTAGGTGAGCTTGTAAAGAAACTTGAACAAGACCTAAACTTGTGGAGCATTTTTAGGTGTCAATTATATGTTTCCCCTCAATCAATTCCTAAATATCTAACATGACATCACTAAATCTTTGTTTCAAAAAATGAAATAAACTTTTATAGTAAATTAGAAATTAGCTATTTGCCAAGTACATTGGGTGAACTGATGTTAACAGATTTAAATTATTATACACAAATCAATCCTAAAAGGACATTGATCGTCTAGTTCATCACTTCACCTTTTATGAAATTGGTCTCTTGGGAGTACACTACCAAAGCACCAGCCAAAGAAGGAATGGAAAAAGGGGCAGTACCATTACAGTTAGTGTTTTCTACTGATGCATTTTTATTTGAAAAGGCAGTAAGATATAGACCAAGTATACGGTTGCATCATGATGCCACCATTGAAATTCCACGGATTATCCTTGAAACTGTAGATTATTCAGGATGCTTACTAATTCCTACATTAATGCTACCAAAAGTAAAACATCATGAATGAACAACATGAATAATAGCTGTTTTCAAAAGAAATTACTCCCCACTGAGTTCAACATTGAAACAGCTGGAACTAAATCGAACGAAAACACAACACTACTAAAAGCATTCCGTGAAATGAATGATTATGCTAGCATGTGCAAAGTTCAAGATGCAGATGACATAAAGGGAGATTCATCAAAGTAGCACATATCATGGAACCATCTAATCCAAGTTCAAACAATAACAATTACAATTAGTTAACCCAATCATCAATAGTTGGAGGTATATGTAAGGTTTTATTTGGCCTAAAAGATTAATGACCACATGTACCAGGTGATCAATTATTTAATTCTAATACCAGCGAGACTTGCTTTGTTCTTCACATATGATAAGTTCATGGAACAATTGTTTTCAAAATTTAAAGCAATGACCTGACAATTTCTTAAAATGTATAATATATCACTATGGAACATCCAAAACATCAATGCATTTTTGTTCATGTACATTACCAAATTGTGTGCTTTGACTTAAGTATATAAAAAGCATTATAAAAGGTTGATAGGGAGAAGACCAAATATATGTATATGCCCAGCAAAATATTCGCATTCTTTAGTAAATAAAAAAGAACAACAGTTTAAAGTAGGCCTTTACACACACCTTAATTCATCCAAGTGATCACAGCAAGCTCTACCCTGTATATAGAGCTTCATCGCCTTCAAGCTCCAAACATGTTTTTCATCTCGACAAATTAGATAATCTAGATGATGCTCTTCTTTGGGTTAAAATTAATCTTTTGTGCACAAGTAACTTCGATTTATTTTTTGCAGCTCATGCAACCTAAAACAATATATAGATTCATGAGAGTGCTCACGTATTGATCCTTGAAGGATGTTTTCGGATGACATGATCACAACTGGGATGTCTCTGAGAGACGATGGTTCCTGGGGGAACAAGTCAGTTAAGCATAATTATGAATTATCACTCCTGTATTCAGTAGATCAGATCAATGGATGGCACCGAGAGTTGAAGATTACCTTGATCTTGTTGAGCAGATCATATCCTGTCATGCCGGGCATGCAGTAGTCCGTGATGATCAGGTTCACCTCAACATCCTGATCATCCACGCATGAGTGAAACCAAAAACACAAAATCCATCAGAACTCATCATTCAGGAATATTTCTAGCGACATTAAATGTTGGGATTGGTTCCAGTATCAAGTAGAGCCAATTTGAAACCCACACAATTTGTCAAGATTGGATTTTTAAACACTTCAGATCAAGAATACACGCATGCACATTGTCTCTGAAACCCACACAATTAAGCAGCAATGGTTCTAAATAAATACCACGCACACACACTGCTTGCTCCATAATACTACGGAAGGTAAAGCAAAGAAATTTACTCACTAACAACACAACACGATCGATTTTGCGTCTGTCTAAGGAAATCCAAGGAGCTTCTTAAGACAATAACACTCTTACATTACCAAATTAACAGTACACTTGAGAGAAGATGATTCGCATCATGGACAAATGGTCAAATTAACATGCATTATGAACACCGATTAGGAAAGAAGTAGGAATCTCAATATTGCCAATGTGCCAAGCACTACAAGAGTACAAGTAGAATATTTAAATCGTTAAAAGTACGGTGAAATCTTGAGTGCAACACATGTTGTCTCAGATTACTCTCAAGTTATTTAGAAAAATTAATCACGAGTTACCAAAAAATAGGATGATTACGTTGAGGATGGTAAAGAATAATCAAACCTCGATCTTTGTGTTGGTGTGGCGGCGGGAGGCGTGGAGGAGCGGCGGTGGCGGTGGGAGGGCTGCGTGGGAGGAGAGGAGGCGGCGCGAGGAGGGTTGGCGGGAGGGAGAGGCGCCGGCTGGGAGAGATGGCAGCGGCGGGGGAGGCGCCATGCGCAGGGAGGGCAGGCGGCGGGGAGGTGGAGAGGTGGGAGGAATGGGTGGTTACCGTGGTTAGTGGTTTGGTTACGTGGGATGTGGTCTGCTGCAGGATGGAGGTCGCAAGGATCCAATCGATGATTTGGACCGTGGGATGAAAAGGATGAACGGTTTGGATTGAATGTGTGCTGCTGAATTTTGTAAAAGCTGGTGCTTTTAAAGGAGCAGAGATAGAGATAGAGATAGAGATAACATTTTACGGTATTTTCTACATAATCTATAATTTTAAACATATATATATATATATATATATATATATATATATATATATATATATATATATATATATATATATATATATACACTTACTACCCGACACATTACGTACAACAAAAGCATAACTAAAAATCAAGAAATAACATGATTTTATTTTGTAAGTTTATTTAAATTTTTATTGAAAACGATAATTTTCCACCTTTTCTTATGAATTATTAACATTTTTAAATATTTACAAAGGAAATAAATATGTCTATAAATTATAAAATAACGTCCGACGCCTGGGACTCGCGCCGGACCAACCAGAGCCATTAAATCAACGGCACCGCGCCAATCGTACGCGCTGCCGTGCGCCAGCGTCCTGCGTTTTCCAGACGACTAGCTAGCAGCAGTGCGTTTGATTAAATTTCCAATTAAACTTCTGATTTTTGTACAAAATTCAAACAGTGTTCAAAATGCGTGGAATAAATTTCATAATTCTTCTGAAATCGAGAGCAACCCATTTTAAATACTTTTTAATTTTTTTTTTATTTTTTCACTTTTTAAAAAAAATTTATGTGAAACTAAAAGAATGCACTCATGAAACTTACACCTATGCTAGCGAAACTTGGCCGTGTGTTGATGAAATCTTAAAAAACTTGGATGAAACTTCGATGTAACCTGATGAAACTTGGATGAAACCTGTTGAAACTTGAATTGACCTGATGAAACTTGAAGAAACTTGTATGAGACCTATTGAAACTTGATGAAACTTGCATTAAACCTGATGAAACTTCACAGTTCGACAAGTTTAACGAATATGAAATCCAAGTTTCAGTAGACGAAACCCAAGTTTCATCATGTAAGTTTGAAGAGTTATATGGCAACATATATCTTGTTTTGTTCGTAAAAATACGAGGAACACGTTGGTGCAAACGGTTTGTGGATTGGAGCATCCAGTCAAAAATTATGGTCACCAAAAGAATAAAATTCTATGGGGCCCACCCGCACAGTGCAGCATGCACACACCCCCCCCACCCCCCCCCCTCCGGCACGTCGCGGGCAGCGCGCGGGAGTCCGGAGGCTCTCGGACACTAGCCTTTCCCAAATAATTTTAATGATTCAAAAAGAGAAAATGGTTCAGCCTAATATGCCTCGGCCCATCGGCCATTTAAGGATTCGGTCCCTCTCTCTCGACGGCCTAAATATGGCCGTCGGGATAGATGGTTTCCCGCGCAAGCGAAAAGCCGAAAATGTGACGGAGGCAGCCTGGAACAACGTCTCGACGGCCAGGCTCAAGCCATTGAGACTGACAGGCTGTCTAGACGGCTTGAGCCAGGCTGTCGAGAATAAGTGGTCTCTCTCGACCGGGTAGGTCTGGCCATTGAGATCTTCGGTGGCCCTCGAGATTCCGAGCGATTCCTGTAGTGTTTGCATGTCGATGTAGCTTTCATATATAGTTTTCTTGTAGCCTGTGCTATAGACGTCTCTTCCATTGAAACAACCTAAATTTTTATGTACGTGCTCTCTCCTCCGTTTAATTGACACCCACTAATTATACTTACGTGATACTGTGTAAGATGCGCTACACACCAAAATGTAATTAACGACTAACCAGCTAGTTGATATACCTTTGAACTTGATCAAATATGCAAAGCCTAGATATATTCACTGTCTTTAGAACCATACAGTTCTAGGCATATAACTGTACGGTACACCATGGTTGATGCATGATATAGTAATATATAGTCGCTTTCAGTCGTAACATCATCGGGGTCCTTAAAATTATCTGTCATTAATTCGCTATCATGGTGTCAATGGCTGAATTAGCGATCATATACTTGTCAACATGGAGAACGTTCTTGTGGATAAAGAGGAGCTAAATATTTGACAAGATTCGTATTTTATCCGTTTGTTTCATCTGTTGTCCCCAACCATGCATAATAAGCAAGTTGCGTGGTCGGGAAGGCACCTGAGGACTAATTGCACCAAACCATGCATCTGTGGCAAACTGGCGTCTGCGGGATTCGAACCGCGGTCTCCGAGGTGAGATCCGGCTCAGCTAGCCAATCCAACAAACCATCCGAGCTGTTGATATCTGTGCGAAAAATTGTTTTATACGTAAAAATGTAATAGACGGTCAGATCTGATTGATGCGCGCTATCGGATGGCCGTGGTGGCGCTGGACGGGGAGGCCAGCCACGTGGCGAGCCACCGAAGCTCGTACTCGGCTTTGTACTGTTTAATGATTCAGAAATTGTTCGCTCAAAAAATATCCAGATTTAATTGTCGCATAGATAGCACGCTCCAGACTAATTGAGATTTTTTCAGCTTGTTTATTTAGCGTTGATTTTGGTCTTTGACCTCATTAGACAGGACGTACGTGATGTGTAAATCGTTGGCTTTGTCAGGGAGAGTAAGGCCAGCTAGCTCGAACAACACAATCGAGACCACGGGATGTCAAAGGGTTGGGCCAAGCCATGCATGCTCGATGAAGAGACACAATGGGTTGCTCAGTATGAACTGGACTTGGTTGTACGTAGGGCCAAGCTAGCTCAAGCAGGTTCGATCAGGCCCGACACGACACGAAATGCAACGAGCTAGTTACTGTGCCTTTTGAATTGATCAAATATGCCCAGCCTAGGTATTCATTGTCTTTAGAACCGTACATGACAGCTCGAACTGTTGTAATATAATGAATCGCGAACGCCGTCAAGTACCAATTATAACATTCAATCACATAATATATAGAAATGGAACTAGAGAGAACATATGTAGCACCTGATTTTCGCGGCGCAGAACACGATTCTTGATACAACAGTGTTAGTCCAAGATCCTTAGAACCCGATTCTTGATACAACAGTGTTAGTCCAAGATCCTTACTAACACAACATTAAAGTCACAAAATGCTGGATAATAAACCAACCGATGCATAATATTATTATAATAAAGCTTAAATTACATAATGACTCAGTTTATCAGGCCGGCCAGGCCAAACATTACAATACCTAAAATGAACTCTCTAATTAGAGATTTAACAGCAAAGCATAAACATAAGGAAGAGTCGGGTCTCAAGGTTTTGCCCAATCAAAACAAGCAACCGACTGAAGTCTCACCTAACACCTATCCAACTCGTCAATCAGCTAAGCCTTCTATTCCTAGTTAATGCATCTCGATTCCCAAGAAAAGAGTAAATGTGAGCGAGGTGTGAAAAGTTCAGAGAATAGAAGTGTTGGTTTAGGCGTTGCACCTTAACACGGGCAAGCCACAATATATTTATAATCTCTCGGAGATGTACAGTTGGTTACAACGACATGAGCTAAACAAGTGGATCACTAACAACCTGAACAAACTCAGGATATATTTGTACAAGTAATCCTTATCTTAACACCCCCCGTCAATCCCAACATTGACAAGGTTGAGATTGGCACGACACCGAGTGAGATCTGACGCTGAAACCGCTTTGGTGAGACTGTCAGCCACCTGGTCTTTAGAAGGAATAAATCGAACATCCAGTGCCTTATTTGCCACTCGTTCTCTCACGAAGTGGAAATCCACTTCAACATGTTTAGTTCTGGCATGAAAAATTGGGTTTTCTGACAAATATTTTGCACCTAAGTTATCACACCACAAGATAGGAGGTCGATGCTGATACACCCCAAGTTCTCTAAGCAAGGATTGAATCCATAGAAGCTCTGCTGTTGCATTAGCTAAGGATTTGTATTCGGCCTCTGTGCTAGACCTTGATACAGTGGCTTGCTTCCTCGAGCTCCAAGACACTAAATTGCTTCCGAAATACACTGCAAAACCCCCAGTTGATCGACGATCATCAGGACATCCGGCCCAGTCTGCATCTGAAAATGCACTCATCAATTATGATGAGGACTTGCCAATGTGCAGTCCAAAATTGCTTGTATATTTCAGATAGCGAAGTATCCTTTTGGCTGCTGACAAATGTACTTCAGTGGGTGAATGCAAGAACTGGCATACTTTGTTAACAGCAAAGGAAATATCTGGTCTTGTAAGTGTGACATATTGGAGAGCCCCAACTATGCTTCGATATTTTGTAGCTTCTGCTGCAGTCAGACTTGTTCCTTGCTCTCGTGACAATTTTTCTGAAACTGAAAGTGGGGTTGTCACCGGTTTGCAGTTAGTCATTCCTGACCTATCCAATATGTCTGTTATATACCGAGATTGATTTAACACCAAGCCCTTCTCATGCCTCTGAACTTGCATTCCCAGGAAGTAATGGAGGTCTCCTAGATCCTTTACAGCAAACTCACCTTTAAATCTCTGAATTAACTGCTCCACTGCATAATCAGAGGATCCAGTGATGATTATATCATCTACATACACCAGGATGTAGATTGTTTTGTCACCTCGATTATATACAAATAATGAGGTGTCTGCTTTGGAAGGACTAAAGCCAAACTCCTGAAGTTTCTGACTCAACCTTGAGTACCATGCTCTAGGTGACTGTTTGAGACCATATAGTGACTTATCCAGCTTGCACAATGCCATAGGGTTATTTCTATCCTCATATCCCTCAGGCTGTTTCATATAGACGTCCTCTTCTAGTACTCCATGCAAGAATGCATTTTGTACATCCAGCTGCTTCAATTTCTAGTTTCTAGAGACAGCCAATGCAAGAATAAGTCGTATGGTCACTGGTTTCACCACTGGACTAAATGTGTCCCCATAATCTATGCCATATCTTTGCTTGAAACCCTTGGCCACCAATCTGGCCTTACATCTTTCAACCGAACCGTTTGCTTTCCTTTTCAACTTGAAAACCCATTTGGAATCAATGAGATTCATACCTGACCTGCGTGGCACAAGATGCCATGTCTTATTCTTGATCAGTGCAATGTATTCCTGATCCATGGCTTCCCTCCAGTGTGCATGCTCTGAAGCTTCAGAGTATGTGCCTGGTTCTCTTGTCAGGAGGTTCAAACTGCGTCCAAATGGTATTGTGCCATCGGTGCGAACTTTAGGCTTGCGAATGTTGTCCCATAACCTTGTACGCATGCCATGTGATCTCCGATGCAACACCAATCACCCCAACGCCATCAGATTCTTCTGCTGCAGCACCTGCTTGATCTGCTTGATCTGCTTGATTGGCGACACCCACTGGATGATGAACAGTGTTTTCAGCAGTGGCAGCTTCACCTGAATCTGCTGCAGTATCTGCATTCTCCCCTGTATCTGCAACTGATTCCTAGATAGAGGCATCAAAACCAGAGACATCTAGAGACCCATTAGAGTGCTCAATATACACAGGATGCTCATTATACACAGGATTATTCTCAGGAAAAGGGGTAGGGCTGGTGGACAGAATATGTTGTGGAAGAAGGATAGCAGTTTCGGTTGGTGCTGGTTGGGGTGATGTGGAACCGGTCAGGGAAGGAAATTGTAGTTCATCAAATTCAACATCTCGAGAAATGTATACTCGTCCTGATTGGCGATGGTAGCATTTGTAGCCTTTGTGAAGGCCACTGTAACCAAGGAAGATGCACTGGGCAGAGCGAAACTGAAGCTTTCTAGTGTTATAAGGTCGCAAGTTTGGCCAACATGCACAGCCAAAAACCTTAAGAAAGGAGTAATCGGGTGATCTTCCAAAGAGTTTGTCCACAGGTGTAGCCATACCAATAGTTGGAGTGGGTATCCTATTGATAAGAAAGCAGGCAGTGGAGAAAGCTTCGTCCCAAAAGGACAGTGGTAAGCCCGATTGTGCTAATAAGGCCAAACCTATCTCAACAATATGCATGTGTTTTCTTTCAGCAGAGCCATTCTGTTGGTGTGTGTGTGGGCATGACACCCGATGAGTAACACCCATGGATTGAAGAAAAGTGTTGAGTTTTTGATACTCTCCACCCCAATCAGACTGTAGGTGGACAAGTTTTGCATTTAACAAACGCTCAACACGATTTTTGAACACTGGAAATATTTTATAGGCATCTGCTTTTGATTTTATAGGATATAACCAAGTGAATCGACTATAATGATCAATGAAACTCACGTAGTACTTGTAGCCACCGAAGGAGGTGACTGCAGGACCCCATACATCTGAGAAAACAAGCTCAAGAGGACGAGTAGAAACATTATTTGAAAGGGAAAAAGGTAGCTGGTGACTCTTTGCTCGTTGGCAAGGATCACATACATAAACATGATATTTATTTCTACGACATGGAAGTTTATTTCTCGAGATGACTTGTTGAACTACTTTGGAAGAAGGGTGGCCCAACCGAGCGTGCCACAGAGCATCATCCGGCAGCACACTGACAGAGTTGGCCTCTCTGCACTGAATGGAGTCGATCTGACCAAGCGGATATAATCCACTCTTACTAGAACCGCTGAGAAGCGTTTTCTTCGTGATGCGATCCTTAATAAGAAAATGATCAGGGTGAAATTCAAAGAATACATTATTATCTGACGTAAGTTTGTGGACTGACAAGAGATTGCGGTGAGTATTTGGTACATGCAGTACATTGTTTAACAGCAAGGGTTTAGACAGGATCCTAATCTGAGAATAACCAATGTGCATAATTGGCATACCTGAGCCATTGGCAGTATGGACCTGATCTTTGCCATTGTACTTCTCACGCATCGTCAGTTTGTCGAGGTCGCCGGTGATGTGGTCAGTGGCGCCTGAATCTGTGTACCATGCAGGGTCTGCAGTGTAGCTTGCACTAGCCATGGCAGCAATTCTTGGATCTTCCTCTTGAAAGGAATGGTTGAATCGATTGTAGCAGCGAAAGACAGTATGGCCTGGCTTGTTGCACAGTTGGCAGGTAGGTCGAGGATGATCTCCATTTGAGCCGCGACCACCTTGTCCTCCACGGCCGCGCCCACGGCCGCGGCCGCGTCCATCTCCTCCACGCCCACCACGGCCACGAGAGACCGTGTTTGCTGATGCAGCAGGATTGTCGATGACGGTTTGGTTCTGTTGCTGACGGATCTCATAGCTCACCATGTGGGCGTAGAGATCACGCTGGTGGCGACGGATGTAACCAGCGGGTCGTGATCGGAATCAAGACCGGACAACATGTAGATGCCCACTTCTTCTTCATCCAGCGGATGCCCAGCAGCCGCCAGAGAATCTGCATAACTCTTCACTCGATTGAAGTACTCAGCCATAGACTGAGAACCTTTGCGAGCAGTGGCGAGCTGTCGACGAACCTGAATCAGGCGCG
Organism: Raddia guianensis; assembly: GCA_036346415.1. Classification (NCBI taxonomy): domain Eukaryota; kingdom Viridiplantae; phylum Streptophyta; class Magnoliopsida; order Poales; family Poaceae; genus Raddia; species Raddia guianensis. The sequence goes on from CM070534.1 coordinate 38,353,746, forward strand.
CCCGAGAGTGAGAGGCATACATGCGCTCAAGCGCATCCCATACCTCAGCTGCTGTCGCCAGGAAAAGCACTCGACCGAGTACATCCGGCTCCAGCGTGGACAGTAGGGTCCCAAGCACCAATTGGTCCTGTTGAACCCATTGGCGATACTCCGGATTCGGAGCATCAATCTCCTCGCCCTTGGCGTTGGTCTGCTTCACCGTAGATGCCGGTGCCTTCACTGTACCGTCGACAAACCCTAGGAGCTGTTGCCCACGAAGGTAGGGCATGAGTTGGGCCTTCCACAGAAGGTAGTTGCTCTGGTTCAACTTGATGTTCACCAGATGATTGAATCCTGGGGTAGCCATGCCTGAGGTAGATGAAGACGCCATGCCTTCAATAGGAAACGAAGAGAATGGCAAGATAGAACTCCTTCGGCTCTGATACCATGAAAAGTTCAGAGAATAGAAGTGTTGTTTTAGGCGTTGCACCTTAACACGGGCAAGCCACAATATATTTATAATCTCTCGGAGATGTACAGTTGGTTACAACGACATGAGCTAAACAAGTGGATCACTAACAACCTGAACAAACTCAGGATATATCTGTACAAGTAATCCTTATCTTAACAAGGTGAGCGCAGAATCAATCGTGCACTCGTGAGCTAGTTCCTTGTCTGAATGCAATTTAATGAGAACAGGCTATCTAGTGGAGCTAGGTTATTTTATTTGCATAAAGTCCATTTTGTAATATCAATAGAATTAAAACATATGACTTAGCAGTTTTAACAAAACAAAGACGTACCGCGTTAATTGTATGCTAGGTTGTTCGAAAATCTAGGGATTAAATTCTTACATTGGTGGCATCGTAACCATGGCCGTGGAATATATGTCCCAGGTGGTGGATCCAAGCCGTTGCCATGGACATGGTCCCCACAGATTGGCAGATCAACAACCATGGTCATAGAATATTGTCTACAATATGACGAGACCAACTAGCTATGGCCATGGCTAATGTCTATTTTCATGCATTTTTCATTGAGTTATATTTTCCATTGCCATTCTTTTTAAAATAATGGAATAACATGTCATTTTGGTTTCTTTTTTAAATAATGGAATAACATGTCATTTTGGTTTCTACGTCAAAGAAGATGACTATATCGAGCTTGATGAAATTTGTCCGTGATTTCACAAGTGAAGCCGGTGACTGGCCGAAGCAGCTTCAGGATTGCCACATGCGGATGATGATTTCGTTCGTTGACGGGATCGCTCGCACTCGCAGGCTCACCGACCAGGAAAGGCCGTGGCGGCAGTACAGAGCAAAGCAAAGTCTCCTCCATTTTTAAGGTTTACCAAGTACCATCCAGCTCCCGGAAGCAATCTCTCTCTTTGTTTTCAGCCATGATAATGCAATCAATACAGTGTTAATTGCAAGGTCTCAAATTTACTGCTTTTACCCGGCATAGCGGCGTCGTGCAAGCGACCTGGCGTTGCAGTTTTTTATTCGAGCTGCTTGGCCGTCCTGTAGACTGTAGCGAAAAATAACACATGGGCAAACGGGTGGTACGTCTAACAGTGAGCGGATATTCATCGCTATGATCGATACGACCAATACATCTCACCCTACGTGTTGAATTGAACCTGAGGTTTCCATCATGATATAATGCAAAACATGGAAATCAGGGGTGACCATATTGTTAATAGAAAAAACTGCATTTGAATTTTCATAAAAAATCAAATGCTCAGCGAATGGGTCGATCGGTAACCAGCCAGTTATCAGAGCGACATGCTGCATATACAGGCAAAAAATAAGAAATAGAAAAAATGCTACGTACATTGGTGATTGCATGCTCTTATCAATTTATTCAAAAAAAATTGAGTTGAAATAGAAAAGAGAGGTAATATATGCAAAACACAGCCGCTTCTTTGAGAGAGTTGTTGCTTCCATTTCTATACCACAGAATTCAGAGTCATCCCACTGTCTAGGAGAAAGTGTTAGAGCATCCCCAGGAGGGGCTTTATCTCCAGGAGCCGGTATCAACAAGGCAGCAGGGCGGGAGAAATTTTTGAATTTGCAAGAGACAGCAGGGCCATTACTTGGATGGAAAAATTAATTAGGGCATTGATGCAGGGGAGTTTAGCTCCCCTGCTGAGGATGCTCTTATGTTTGAATTTTCATACTACATCAAATGCTACATTAATTTTTACCTATCGTGATCGTTTACTCGCTTGATTTTCATGCAAAAGTAGATTCTTTGTGGTAAGACAGGAAAAAATTACCGTCACTAATAGCTGAGTCTCATCAACGATGTGCCCACATCAGTGACCATATCTCTTTGCGGCAGACATATGCTTCCTATTTATGTTGTCTAGTCTCATTTCTCGGTCTAGTTTTTCCATAGATATTTTTAGAGGCCTTTTCGCTGCAGTGAGATGCCAGCATTTATGAGTGAAGTCCTCAAGGCAGCAGCGGTTTGCAGCCTGCGGAGTTGTGGATGCTGCTACAGTGTAGGTACGGTCAGCTCTAACTCTAACTTCACGAGCTCACAGGCTCGCAGCTCACCGGCCAGGGAAAAAGGGTAGCAGCGTCAGTACAGTGCAGGGAAAAAAACCCTCCTATTTTCTTTCAAAGGTCTTACCTTCCAAAACAGTGTATATGCACACAAAGGGTACGTCCCAGCGAGGTGAACGCAGTGCATGCACTGCTGCACATTTATACGGCCTCCAGCTCGCAGTTTAAAAGCATCCTCAGCAATCCTTCTATATCTTTGAGAAACAATAGTATTTTAGAGAAACATATAAATGCACTGTTGGGATGCTCTAATACGCATAATTAATAAGTCAAATCGATGCATCGGACCATCATATATGGTTGACATTGCGGTTTTGGTTTAGTCGATTTGGAGCGAAGAACACGTGGGGAATCTAGGCTTTGATTGGTACTTGGCTTAATCAGAGCATGGCCAGCAGCCACCGTATGTCTGTATCAACAACCCGTAAAATACTATAGCTACAGTAACTGACGTGTTGTGTAGCGCGGGGGAGGTAGGGCGTTTGAATTTCCTGCCCAGCGCTTTGGTAACTAGCGCATTGATGCAGCGTGTGACGCAGTGGTTGCTGACAATTCTCTCAGGCCGTGTAATTATGGTCAACGTTGATATAGTATTAGCATGCACAGCATCAAGATCAACAAGGTATTTCCAAATACGAACTGCAAATTGGTTTTGTTACCGTGTCATCCGACGAATGGAAAAAAGTGAACATCTCAGTGAGAATGTATAAACATATACATTACACGACAGTGAAACCACAAGAATATTTGATAAAATTCTAGCATTATAGCTCAAGAACGAGAGGTGACAATTTGTGGTAGGTGTGTTTGATTGGTCGTAAAAAGTTGGATGAAACGAAACAAAATAGGATAAAACAAAAAAAATACACGATCGTTTGATTAAAAAAAAAAAAACAAACCATGACGTGCAATATGAACAAGAAAACCTCGTCGCTGCTTTTTGAAAGGCATCTGTGATTCTCTGTCAATTGGTTGGATCGCAGAAGAGATGATTTACTCCTGATGCAAGATCTAGCCGTCTAGTTCCAGAGAAAAAGCATTTTAGTGATATCTTGGTTCATGGATGCTTGGCTGGGAACATATCTCGTTTCCTACGTATCCTCAACCACATACAAGCGACGTAGCGACCAACGATTAACGAATATATACAAGCAAAAAAAAACAACAGTATCTGCACCCATTTCTTATCATCGATTCAGCGTGAAACTAGCTAGGCCGAGGAGCTGCTTACAAGTACAACCAAACAGCCCCGGGTGGCCACACGGCCAGGTGCCCAGGTGATATCACGGCCACGGGCTCATTGCCTCATCACCCGGGCGCGCTCCGCGCTCGCGATCCTCTCATATCACGGTGCGCTCGTAGCCGCCGCAAAGTCGCGCGCCGAGCGGCGTGGCGGCGCGCGGCAACACTGGGAGCCTGAGTTGCGGGAAGCCGTGGAAAGCGTCGCCGGAAGGTAGCCTCAACCCGGCGGTCCCACATGCATAGACTCCACGTCTGGCTGCCCGGGGAGGCCTCGACGTTGACATCTCGGGCCATCGGAAACCACCTGGACCGAGATCCGCACCCCCCAACGAGCGGCCAGGATTCGCCTGCGCGGCTGCCCCGGGCCCACTGCCAGACGAGGAGCGCCCAGCGCCAGTCTCTGCCACGTGCGCATGGTGGGCCTCCCAGCGCAGGGTCTTGTCCCCACGCGTCAGGGACAGGTGTGAGAAGCGCTCGCTGCCGCACACGGTGGGCCCCTGTGGCGTCATCTTCTGCCCCCACTCGTCAGAGAGAGAGAGAGAGAGAGAGAGAGAGAGATCTCAGAGAGATGCACACGCGGAAGCGCTTGCTAGTCCTCCACTCCTCCCCTCTCTTCTTCGCCAGGTCGCCGTCTTCTCTTCTCCTCTCCCCTCCAGTTGATTCGCCCGTTTATAAATAGCCGCGTATCTCGGGGTCTCGAGATGCCAACCACGCCGCGGCCCAGACCCACGCCTCCGTCCCCGTCCTCTGGCTCCGCCCGCGCTGAGGAGGAGGAATTGGCATTGCCGATCCAAACCCCAGCCTCGCTGCCGCCGCCGCCTCGGCGGGTTAGCCGGTACAGCCTCCGACCCGTATGCCTTTTCCTCCTCCGGTTGCTCGATCCATGCGCCGAACTCGCATGCCTTGGCCGTCCTCGGATGCTTCGCACGTTCGAGCAACGTTTTCTGTGCGGGTTTGGGGTGGTTTGTTCGCCGCCCCCGGCCGTTCCGTCTTTAGCCTCGCTGCGAGGCCGTATCTCGTGCCGTGCTGGTGCATGCATGAGTCACACCTGCGCTCGCTGCCTCGCTGTGTTTTTTGTGTTTGGTTTCTGTACTAGTCGACCATTCCCATGGCTGCTTGACTCCTTCCCTTGAGTCCAGTGATGTTCGTGTGTTGTGTTGTAACGATGCGGAGGGACACCACGTTGGTTTGTTTCAAACTATGGGAAGTTGTTCGTTCAAAAAAAAAAAAAAAAACTATGGCAAGTTGGTTTTTGCTCAGATTTGTGAGTTCCAGAAGGGAAAAAAAAAAAGAGTGCATCAGTTGTGCGCGTTGCTGTTTGGATTCTACTATCATCACAGCCGTTTTTTGGGGGGGATTTTTTCACCTGTTTTTCACGTCAGAGTTTGATCGCTTGGCAGTAGAGTGAGCTGAGGCGCTGTGTTTCTCTAGACCTGACTTGATGTCCTGCTCTTCTTCTTCGCAAAGTCGCGGAGCATTGCTGCGTGCGTTTACTCGTTCCTAAAGCCGTAACAGACCTCCGCACGAGAGCCGAGAGGCCCGTGCGGCGGCGTGGGGGACAGGCTAGGCTCGTGGTTCCTAAAGCGTCCGTTGATATTTCGTACGACTCCACAGTCCGCGCTGCACCACCAAAATTCTCACAAGGACAAGTTGGTGTTCTCTTCTCTGTTCATAAAAGTTTTTGTCTCCAAGAATTTCGGAGCAGTTTTGCCACCTTCCTTTTCTGCCGCTGGTCTTCAGTGTCGAAGTAACCGACAATTGTTGGACGAATTTTCCTTGTTCGGGCTTGAGCTGTGGCTGTGATTACTATCTAGCCTTCTGATGCTTATTTTGCATGCGTTTGCAAATTTCTCGGAAGTTTGCTAAAAAGAATTCCTAGCAGCATTGCTGATTTTCTTGAACTAGTCTGATCAGCTGATGGATCTACTGAGGAACCCCTTCAGGGGAGTCGTTGCCGATGTCAAAGGAAGAGCAGCTTGGTACAAGCACGACTGGGTTTCAGGGTTCCGAACTGGCTTCAGGTCAGTTTTGTTTAGACTAGTCATTTCGCCCTGTTTCACCTCGTCATTTTTACATCTTAATTTTATCGATGGATCACTTATGTTGTATTTTGTTGAACGCTACTTATGTTCCTTCTGAAATCCTATCGTATTATCAGGATATTGGCACCTACCACGTACATCTTCTTTGCCTCTGCACTCCCTGTAGTCGCCTTCGGAGCGCAGCTCAGCAAAGAAACTAGTGAGGCTTATCCTTTTACTGCTACTCTATATTTAACATAAACACAATAGTTGTGAATATATTTGTCCTTAGGTTTGAATCGCGCAATTTTTAACAAAAAAAAGAAGTGGTTTGTTTCAGATGGTATACTCAGCACGGTTGAAACATTGGCATCTACTGCCATATGTGGCATCATACATTCACTCCTTGGAGGGCAGCCCATGCTGATCGTTGGAGTTGCAGAGCCTACTATTATCATGTATACATATCTTTACAACTTTGCCAAGAAGCAACCAGGTCTGGGAGAGCGGCTATATTTGGCTTGGGCTGGATGGTATGCACTAAAACAGAAAACACGCAAGCCTACGTTTGCTTTAATAAAATTTAATATAAACATAAATGCTCTGCAGAGTTGATTGATAAATAAATAAATACATAAATGTTATGTGTATTTGATTGCTGCTGGCAGGGTGTGCATCTGGACTTCTGCCATGCTGTTTCTTTTGGCGATGTTCAATGCTTCCAATGTTATAAGCAGATTTACAAGGGTTGCAGGAGAACTTTTTGGGATGCTGATCAATGTTCTGTTCTTGCAAGAAGCTATCAAGGTATACACCATGAAGTAAACCCCAGCTACTAACTTTACTATTAGATTAGCAGAAATCTTTTCACACGGGCCCTACCTATTTCAGGGAGTTATAAGTGAGTTCAGTGAGTCTGGAGATGCTGACCATGGTTCACCAACATACCAGGTCCAGTGGATATATGTTAATGGTCTACTTGGTGTCATATTTTCAATTGGCTTGTTATACACTTCATTGAGGACCAGGCGAGCAAGGTCATGGCTGTATGGCCTAGGTTGGTCACACGTTTTCTATTGCTTATATATATTTATCATGTCACATAAAGTAAGGGCAAAACGAGCTCTCATCATCTCATGTTGTGCCACATCATGAAATCAACAAAGACTGTTCAATTGACCATGCGAAAATCACCAGCTGTTAAACTTATACCGCCTCACTTTTTTTACTTGGTATTGATTGGACTGCATTTAGAATTTTATTGTCTACGACTCTAGGCCACGCTTTAGCTTAACTACACCAATCCTTGTGCGCGACTGGACTTGGGTTGGTGCAGGTTTTGGCTGGCCCATATAGTTGGGCTGGGCTGAAATATTTTTTTTGTCAATACTTACAATTGATCCTATTTTTTATAATTTTATATGGGCAACTATAGATTTATACCTTTTTGTAGCATGATAGTTTTGTACATTTTGCTCCATGGACCCTGAAAAAATAAAATACAAAACTACTATGTATGCTAAATCAGCATATACATGTTGCACAGTTATTATATTTATGCCAGACCCCAGTGCAAAGCACAGGTCTAAAACATGCACTGACCACTGTTCCTTTGAGATGCTCTTTGCAGGGTGGCTTAGAAGCTTCATTGCCGATTATGGTGTACCACTTATGGTGATTGTGTGGACAGCGTTTTCATACACACTACCAAGCAAGGTCCCTTCAGGAGTCCCGAGGAGGCTCTTCACTCAACTTCCCTGGGAGTCAAATTCATTGCGACATTGGACTGTAGTAAAGGTAACAAGTAAATTTACTCGTGAATCCACAATTGTGAGCATTTATGCTCTTTGAAGTACAGACATTACCAGCACTTATCTTGTATGCCATAATTCTGAATGTTTTACCAATATTCACTTTCAGGATTTATTCTCTGTCCCTCCAGCATATATATTTGCAGCCATTGTGCCGGCTTTGATGGTTGCAGGACTTTATTTCTTTGATCATAGCGTAGCTTCACAGTTGGCTCAACAAAAGGAATTTAATTTGAAGAAGCCTTCTGCTTACCATTATGATGTTTTGGTCCTTGGATTCATGGTGTGTGGTATTTTTCCATCATACAGTGTGCATATTTACAGTGGTTTCTGTTATAAGTTCTGCTCCTGAATTTATTAGAACCTGATCACAGCTGTCAAATCCTGCTATGTGGTGTAATAGACATCATTGCATTTATCCCGACTTTGTTTTTAGTACGAAGTTATGACAATGTATTTCCTTTTTTTGAGAAAAATTGTATTTCCTTTTCTCATAGTATATAAATGATACGTACAGGTCCTGCTTTGTGGTTTGATTGGCATCCCTCCATCTAATGGAGTACTTCCTCAGTCCCCCATGCACACTAGAAGCCTTGCTGACCTTAAGGGGCAGGTTGGTGAACTTCAGGCTGATATTTATCTCTTCTTTTTTCTAGCAAGGAATTCCCCATTTCCATTTCACAACAGAAACAACTTTCCTCATTCATCTTCTCCTTTTCTTTTCAAATTAGCTGCTACGCAAAAGGCTGGTACAAACTGCCAAGGAGGGCATGATGAACAGTGCTAGTAGGTTGGAAATATATGGCAAGATGCAAGAAATTTTCATCGAAATGGATAGTGAACAGAATGTGAGTCTTTGGCTGTTTGTTACTAAACTCATTTATATTTTATAATTTAGTTTACCCTTTATTTTATCCGCAGCATTTTAAAACTGTTGTGAATGCTGCTGTATATTTAAAATACTACAACTTCCGTCGCCAAGACAAACTTCCCATGTTTATTTAGCTGCTTCTGCATCCTTTCCTTTCACAGTAGGATACGTGTGATGTTTTCATAGTTCCATACCTTAGTCTTATTTCAGAAATTTTTCATATATGTATGTCCCTGTTGATCTTGTATGAAAAATATCAACTAAGCATACCTCTCTAAAAATCGCTCTGCAGACAGACTCTGTTGACAAGGAGTTGAAGAACTTGAAGGATGCTGTTCTGCAAGAATATGACCAAGAAGGGAAATTGGCTGGACAATTTGATCCTACAAAACATATTGAAGTGCATTTGCCTGTTCGTGTGAATGAGCAGAGACTAACCAACTTGCTGCAAGCCCTACTGGTTGGTGTTTGTGTAGCAGCTATGCCGGTGATCAGGATGATACCAACATCGGTCCTCTGGGGTTACTTTGCTTACATGGCAATTGATAGTATGCCTGGTAACCAGTTTTGGGAAAGGACGCAGCTTCTGTTCATTGCATCAGGCCGACGCTACAAGTAATCTCTCTCTCAATTCCACACCTGTTTGTGACATTTGAACAAATGAAATGCGTATGCTGATTCAACCTTTGGCTTCCTTTTAGATTAATGATACTATTTTCCCGCAAGAATAACAGCAGGAAGCTTGCACTAACTCGTGGTTGTAACCCTTGCAGGGTTTTGGAAGGTCCCCATGCATCTTTCATGGAGTCGGTGCCTTCAAGAACAATATCTGTCTTCACAATCTTCCAGTTGTTTTATCTTTTGATATGCTTGGGCATAACATGGATACCAATAGCAGGAATCCTATTTCCTCTGCCTTTCTTCCTTATGATTCTCATCAGACAGCATGTCCTTCCTAAGTTTTTTGAGCCAAATGCCTTGCGGGAACTGGATGCAGCTGAGTACGAAGAGCTTGAAGGCGTCCACCACGAACACCTACCAGTATAAATTCATCTCGCATTCTTTGACAATGTATTTGGTAGACTTGATTACGTATGACTGCAATGCTCCGATTTTAGTTCATGTGTTTTTTCCTGTTCTTCACACAGGAGGAAGATGGTGCTGATTCAGGAAGCTGTGACAACTGCCACGATGATGAGATGTTGGATGAACTCACAACCAACCGTGGAGAGCTTAAGCGCAGAACTAGAAGCTACCGTGAGGAGAGATACCTTCAGGTAATATTAATAGCCATCTGCCCATTCATGGTATAGCTTAAGTATCATACGTGGTGCTCAATTAAGCACCACTCACAATGATTTTCTGTCTGACATTTCTGCTAGCTTAATTGAGCCAATCACTTGAAAGTTTTCTATTTATCGAGAGCAAGCACCACGCACATCAGTGGTTCTTTCATTTATTATTTTTTTCACCCTGAAACAGGCAAATTTTCAAGGGTGCAAATTCAAAATAATCCCTTATTTTGAGTTAAGCACGCTCCATTGCCATCTTATCTTTTTTGGTAGAGTGAGAGGTAGATGGTTTTGTCATTGGCTCATTGCCATCTTATCATTTTTGGCAGAGTGAGAGGTAGAGGGTTTTATGTCATCTATTTGAGTTTTGACGGTTTCAATTCCACCCTGCAGGTGCATTCAAATGCAGTTCAGCCAAGTGAGAGAAGACAAGACAACTGGCCCAAGGACTAGGCGTTTCTGCTTACCGTTAGAATTCAGAAGCGTAGAGTATATCGGTATATCATCTTGCAGCAATCCTTATGGTGAACATACTATTGGTAATCAGTATACTAAGTTGTACTTGGAGCTTAGGCAGCTCATAGATTATGTGTGTGGATGTATACATGAGTAAGATCTGCTATTAACACAAAGGTAGAGTTATCGTGAAGAGAAGCTGAGCGAAACTGAAATGGGAATAAGGACCCGGGGGAGTGAATTAGAAAGCTTAAAACATTAGAACTTATGGTACGTGTTGTGAGATTTTGTGGCCTGTCGATATAGCAAGTTTGACTGTTGTCCAGTACTACCTACCTTGCTTTGTTTGACTGAAAATTGTGAAGCTGCCCCAAACGGCCTAACCACATGTGTGTGCCATCTCGGGGCCCATTTAATGCTTCTTTGGCATTAGTTTAGTTCTTTTTCTACCGTTCAGTAACTTCAGTTTGCGATGCTTTTCTAGTGAATATCCGATAATTTACTTCTCCTTTTTATAAATCTTAAGGATGTTTGGTTCTTCTCTATACGAGGTTGAACTTATATGATACTAGCTAACTTGATTTTCAGTACCGTCAGATTTGCACGATTGGCAGATCATTCCACCACCGTAGACTTAAAATCGACATTATTGATCGACCGTTCGAATCCTTTCATTTGATCGGGGCAGGTGGATAGTACGTAGATTGAAGATTGTTTATCAGGATTCGATTTGTAAATAGCGAAGCAGCCACGTCTGTGTGGACTGGGTGTGAAAACTTATCGGGGACAGATATTTTTAACGCCGGGCCATGAATGAATGCGTTGCTAACAATGCAGATTGTTAATTCCAGCCACTTCAATAAATTTCCATCACTAAAGCACCAATTCAACAAGCGCTGCAGAAATGACGCACTTTCGATCTCCTTTGAAATTGATGCCACCGTTAAAATTAAAATGGGTTGCAAACCCATCATTCCAAATGTATTTAGACCGTTCAATTTTTTAAAGATAGTCGAGTTGTAACATATTTTTTCTAAAAAAATGCGATTGATTTAGTTTACTAAAATAATCTACAAAATAAAAGGTTGTTAAAAAATTCAGATCAAAATGAGATTTACCAAAATATAAATTACACAAAAATTTATAAAAATGTATACTTTTCTAATATTTGGGCGATTGTAACTAGCTTTTAATATATCTTGACCAGAAAACTAACATTTGGGGATTAAAATTTCAATGTGGCTTCACACAGCAAGCCACATAATGAAGCAAACTTGCGTACATATAGACCTCTTTAATTCGCGGCTGTGATTTGGTTTTGGCTGTACAGTAGTTGAAAAGTTTGAAGACCTTTAAAAAAAGAACTTGAAAAGACTAAAAAATTATTTAATATATTTTCGAGATTTTTAAGAAAAATCCTATAAAATTTTTTAAAAAATCACAAAATGTTATACTAAATGGCCTATATAAAATAATAAATTTTGCAAACCGGACCGGAACCAAAGAGAGCCATTGTCGATAAATGTTAGCAAAAGAAAATACGCTTTGACCGGTTTCCATATTGATGCTCGATTTCCATACTTAGCGGCCGGGTTCCAAAAGGGAAAGATAGGAGCAGGAGACAAAGGAAACATGCATGCTACGATGGAAGGTGGGAAAAGAAGAAAAGATGCCAAATAGAGATTTAGGCGTGAAACAACGACAGTTATAATCTTAAATTTTATAGACCCTCGATAAGAGACTCAGAGTGTCTAAATTATTAAAAAGGTACTTTTGAAAGTTTTGAGAATATATGCAAAAATTACTAAAGTATTGTAGCATTTGGTTTGTATAAAAAAAACTAACGATAATTTCTAATTTTATTTTAAGTTACGAAGGACAAGACCTTGCTGTACCGGGTCATCTGAAATATGAGAGAATGATGATGAAGGATGCGATGGACGACTTAGATTTATTTGGTTGTCTTGGCCCATATCATTTAAAGCATGTACAATGGTTGAGACATCTACCGTCTTTAATCATTCTTATATCACTTAGAGATAACATTATAGACAACTCATATAGTAGTAGAGATGGACGCACGCTTTTTTAAATAGGTTGTTTATACATTAAGTTTTTTAATTCTCGTGTAGAATCAACTCTTGCATTGGAGACAATTCAAAATCATATACGTACCCTCTCTCCTCCACATCATCATCCATCTTGATTAAATGACAAGGCTTATATATGGTTTAGAGACAACTGATGTGTATCATTGTACATGTGCTTAGAGCATTTCCAATGGTGCTACTTATAAGAAATTGGTTCGTGGTTTTGTTCTGTTCGATTTGGTTGGACTGAAAGTTGATAACCATAAAAAAAACATGAAAAAGATATTAAAAAAACTAAGTTAAACATATTTTTTGAGATTTTTGAGTAAAAATTTACGTAAAAATATATGTTTGGCGTGTAGAAGTGCTGGTTATGTTTCGTTCAATCAACTTGTCTCTCTGATGAGCTTGGATCATCACAATCTCTAGTGACTATAAAGATAACTCCATAATTTTGTGCCGAACTGCCGACCCAAGTTGGGTGTTCCTTTCTCCGGGATCAGCACTCCGAATCAGCTCCAAGCATGAAAGCGTCGTTGCCACTTGCCAGGCAGCTGCTGACCTACTGCTTATTCTAGACAGAGACGTGACTGTTGTCTTCTCTCTCTCTCTCTCTCTTAAAAAAAAATTGAGACGTGGCATGGCTGTTGTCATTAGCAGTTTAGCAACCATCACCATGTATATGATCACCCCCTTCTTGTGATGAATTATTAGCACAGTGGACGATTGAGAAAGATGGTGTGGAATCACCTTATTGCTTCTTATCGTATTGTACAATGATATGATATACAGGATAGAGTGCTTTGACAGGGTGGTAATTTCTCTGTCGGTTAATCATGACATTAAGTACTTAATTAGCCACGGTAGTTAATTACTACACACTCGGTCAAGTATGCATCGTTCAACAATAGCTCTTGTAGAACTAAGTGTAGCTCAGCTGATAGTGTCTCGGCTGTGGGAGGATGGGAGCTATTGGTCGGTGGTTCGATCCTTGGTTCTCACATATCATTGGGATTTTTTCTAGAGATAATTAGTTGTAGTGGGTATTTAGACGTGTATGTATTGATTTTAGTTAACACTTCCTAGCGTGTGTTTACATACACGCTTGTGGTGGTGTGAATTTATATGTTTTTGTAGTTGTACTCCTTTTAAGAAAACAACAATTTCATATATTGCCGTTACGGCACAATTTATGCATTATGCTACCCCTCCTCTCTTGGTGGGTATATACGATATGCACTTCGATTGATAGTAAGCATACATGATCTTAGGCCCGACCCCCTAATCGCTCGATAGGGTGACTCAGGGGGAGCCCCGATTCCCAGCGTCAACGCCTCTTTGTCAGTTACCCCTCCTTACCAGGGCAGTGGTGAGCCCTTCTTCCTCCTTACCCTTCCCCTTCTTTCTCCTCTTCCTCTTATGTTGTGCTTTGGCGTGCCCTCGTGAGGGGCTGGTAACGGCAGCGCGGCGCCCAGTAACAACAACAAGACTGGAGTTGAGGCGATTGAATATAGTACTGAGGCGGTCAGATCCGTCGTGGCTGCAGTTGGTGGTGTGTCAACCTTCAACCTCTTCACCAAATTGCGCAACATGGTTGGCGGCGAGCTGGCTAAATCCGATAGCAGGGTGGCCGATTCGCCACGGGGAGGCTTCTGGTTGAGGTGGCTCAGTGACGATGTCGGCCCTGGCCCAAGCGTGGTGCCTAGATCCAACAACGGGTATTCAAATTTAGTAGCAGATGGCCGGTTTCACCATGTGGTGGTTCCAGTTGAGCTCTCCTATTCGTCTCCGCTCGAGTGGCTCAGTGACGTCGGATCTGGCCTTGGCCCATATGGTCTTCATTGTCATTGATGTTTCCCTGCAGTCTGATTCTTGTCCGGCTCCCTACCCCCGGTGGGAACCGTGTGGCGTCAGGGCAGCCATGTGAGCAATGGTTTTGGTGGCCTTCTAAAAGTGGTTGTAGTGACGGTGTCGAATAGCTATATTTTTTTCATGCCAATGCTCTAATTTTCTCTGTAGCACGACTTCAAGGTGCAGGTGTGCCGGACGAAAGCCTTGCCCACGATCGATGGTGGCGACGCCTATTCAGCAACATTCCCCCATCTTGGTGGTACCATCTGTTCATCATAGGTGCTCCCTTGTCTTCAGGTGAAAACCCAGTTGTGTGTAAACAAAGGTGGTGACCTCGTCGTTGTTTTCTTGTTGAAGGCTTCATTGCGGTCCTTCCGTGCTGTTAGTTCAATCTAAAATGTTTGTTTGGTATATGAATCGTTGTCGCTTGAGCAATGGTTTCAGTTGGGTTGGTTCAACCGTTCACCATCATCATGCGTGTTAGCCGGTCAGTGGGCGACGCCTATCCAACACCATTCCCCCATCTTGGTGGTACCATCATTGGTGCTCCCTCGTCTTCGGGTGACAACCCAGTTGTGTGTAAAAGAAGGTGGTGACCTCATCGTTGTTTTATTGTTGAAGGCTTCATTGTGATCCTTCCGTGTTGTGGGTTCTCTCTAAAGTTTTGTTTGGAATCTAAATCGTCGCCGCTTGAGTGATGGTTTCAGTTGGGTTGGTTCAACCGTTCACCATCATCATGCGTGTTAGCCGGTTGTTTTAGTTATTTTCTTGCCGTGTTGTTTGAGGTGATTGGTTTTAGATCGAGGTGGCATGTGAGTTGATCAGAGCTTTAGGCCAAGGTGGTAACATTTATGTCGTGTTAGGCCTTGGTATCTTACACCGGATTGTTGTTGTTTTTATTTTCTTCGTTTTTTAATGAATATCAGCGCTACTGTCCTTGATTCGACCAAAAATTGTAAGCATACACATTCATTCCATTGCACAACATTTGACACTGTTCTGGCGTATACAGCTCAAAACACAAAGCCAACACGCTCGCTAATCTTTTGTTTAGTATATTCAGTATGAAAGTGATTAAACGAATGAACTAAAATGCTAGGCTGTAAGACCATCCCCAGCACACCCCGCAAAATGATGTAGCCACAGAGATTTTTTTCCCACCCAGCCCACGTGTTGCTGCTGCCCTTTTGCGATTCAAATCTCCCGCCAGCGCATACGCATAACAGCTGCATCAGCGCGTGATGCTAGCTGCTGATGCACATGCTCTACGGGACTGTTTAGTTTGTGGTCTAAGCATGCCACGCCTCAGCTTAGTCACGCCACTGACCCTTAGGCTGTTGTTTGGTTGGAGTACGAAGCTAAGGCTAGCCACACATACACGCCACAACTTAGTTCCCTTGTCATAGAAAATTCCGCTGCAAGTGTGGCGCTCAAATCCATTGCCGCAGTTGCCTAAACCTGCCAAACCCATGTCCTCCTCTCTCAGACATGAGCTGATTTAGCTGATTTTTTATGCATCTCATCCCTGAAGCTTTTGGAACTTAGTTTGTTTAGTGCTGACCTGTAATTGGGCTACATTTTAAGTAATGTTTGCAGTTGAACTTTGTTTATGCTTACATGTGCTTTCAGGTTTTTTATGAAGGACTTGATGGAGTGCCTTTTTCTAATCCAGCGGTATGTGCTTATATCTGTCATTGGAATTCTTCTTGTTACCTTTTGTAATTGAATTATTGTTCTTCTTGATTGAATATATTCATTCAGGTTGTCTGTGCACGGTATAGTGATGAAGAATATCCTTGTGAGATGCAAAGGTTAAATCCATATTTCACTCAAATTTCATTGAATTAAACATTTCATTTAAATGACCTGTCACTTGCTATATAATGATATTAATATCAATGTGATCTAGTCATCTAGATATCAGTTTGATTGTTAATGATATTTAACATAATTTATTTCATGTTTCAAGACTATTTTTTGCATTTGCCCAACTTTTTTCTAATCAACCTTTGTATTTGCATTACATCATAAGTATCACAACAATTTCTTGTTTGCAGTAGGTCTATTGTTCTTCTCTGTACATATGGTTAGAAAAGAAATTGATCTCAAGTATGAGCAAAGCATTTGTACAGCAAGCACATGTCTGGTTACAAGGTGGGGCAAACCATGAATGGCATTAAAATGGTTTGAATTAGTAAAGTTTTAATTATTTGATGCCTTAGGAAAAATTTGTGGCATCCATCCAAACTCTTGCCAGAACTTCTTAGCTTTGGCTAAGTTTAGCCATGTTTACAATCCAAACAGCAGACACAGGGGCGGCCCGGGAGCATGTGCAGCAAGTGTGCTGCACAGGGCCCCCAGTTTGAGAGGGCCCCTAAAATTTACAATTTTAGTATAACATAATGTATGTTTTCAACTATGTTTCACATCTAGATTCATATTATTATGTTAAACTTTTTAATACTTATTATTTAAATCTTCTGATTCACCTTTGCATTGTTTTAGGCCTATTTGAGACCTTTTGCAATGCTACAAATTTAGACCCATCAATGTTTTGCTTTAGTTCTGCACCGGGGCCCCCAAAATATTAGGGCCGGCCCTGAGCAGACACATAATTGTTAGGCATGTCTACCCTTAGGCTAAACTTAGCCAGTTTAATCATGCCACACTTGTGACAGCCTGCTAACCTTAGACGTGGCTTTTTTAGTCACGAACCAAACAATCCCTAAGTTTAGCCTTGTGTAAGCTCAAAGCGCGAGTAGGGCGCTACCACAAGCAAGTGCAAAAATCAATTGAGCAAATTTGATGTCACGCACTCTAATTTTCATGTCATTTGATGTTATAAAACAATTTTAACTATGCAATTGACACACGGGTTTAAAAAAATGCATGAAATTTGAAGCGTACCATACCCACAGTTTCGCTAACCGCAATATGTTTTCGAAATTTGAAGCGTACCACACCCAGTTTCGCTAACCGCAATATGTTTTCGCAAAGAGGAGAAAATCAGGTCTGTTTGGTTGCTAACTAACATTGCCTATCATAACTTTAGCAAAGTGTGGTAAGTCACAAAAATATGACGAAAAAATTCAGCGCCACACTTGTGACAAACTGTGGCAAATATTTCAGCCTATGACACGTGGGTCCGATAACTAAGAAAGTGTTGTAAGACATAGTTGTGGCATGAACCAAACAACTGTTGAACCCAAACACCTGTCGAACAAACTATGACATGGCTAACATTAGATATGGTAAACTTAGTTGCGAACCAAACAAACCCTTCGACAATTGGGCGACGAATTGACAGGCTTGGAAAAAAGAAAAGTTGCCGAGCAATTGCGCGACGGCACGGCAAGGAGAAGGGGGAGGCACAAGCGTACGTACGTTCGTAGGAACAACTGAACAAGCCGGCGGCGAATCGGCCGCCGCGCGCGCGCGCAAGGCAACGGCGGAGCGGTCGCCGTGGCTAGTAGCGGACAGGGGGGTTGCTCTCGCCGTCGCCTGGCGGGAGGGGGACGGGGGAGCCAGGTCGCCCACGCGGTCGGATTTGACTGGATCGCGCGTGGGAGCGGCCGGGGCCGCGCGCCTTGCCCGGCGCCGACGACCGAAAATATCCGTCCACGTCGAGCCCCGGACCGGCCGGTCGCCGTCGAGCTACCCAACAGTTTTAACCGGGAGTATGTTCCATCCACGATCTAGAAAGGGCTGTTTCACTACCCGGCCCGCCTGTTTCCTGGCCTCTAGAAGCACCGGGACCGGTTTTCGATTTCGTTTTCATTTCATTCTTTGGTTATTTACCGTGTTGGATACTCCAAAGAAGGTACAGTATGCATCTAATAATTCGTTGAGTGACAAAAGTAATTCCCCGGCCTTGTTTATATATTTTATGGGTAAAAATACGTAATACTCCCTCTATCCCAAAATATAAGACATATGAATTTTTCGCACGGTCTTTAAAACATAACTTTGACCAATAATTTCTTTCATGATATATTATTAACAAATACAAAATTAACATTATATGAAAGAACTTTCAAATATCAATCTAATCATATTAGATGCATAACACGGAAAACATAAGTTTTAATCTAATCATATTAGATGCATAACACGGAAAACATAAGTTTTTAGTCAAAAGTTACAATTGTTGATTTTTTAAAATCCATGCACACCTTATTTTTTGGGATGAAGGGAGTATGGCATATATTGTAAATAACCAATTGATTTCAAAAGGCCTGACATTTTTATTTACCTATAATGCAACAGAGTTATCGCTTCTATCGCTTGTATATAGATATCCCCTCCGACTAAAGTTAGGCTCCCCTGTCCTTCGTCGCCGGTAGGCAGGGCTAGAAATCTAACTCGAAGTTCGCGAGTTGCTCGGTTTTGGCTTAGCTCGAGCTCGGCCTCGTTAGCTCGGGCTCGGCTCGTAGGCTAACGAGCCCGAGCTCGAGTTCTTTTTTAGCTCAATTTAGGGCGGCTTGCTCGTTACTAGTGGATTCGTGGGTTTCTAGGCATTTGTTCAGCTCTTATCATTAATAGTTACTCCCTCTGTCCTACAAAGAACGCATTTCTGGTTTTTCTCAGACAGATTAGTGTGAAAGGCAAATGACTAATCTGTTCCTAATTAATTACATGCACAAGCGTGCTGCTGCTTTGGTTTTCAAAATAATTAAATGTGCATGCGTCTTCTTTGGTGGGGAACGGATATAAAGAGAGATGGGAGTGGGGGAGTTAATGGGCTCCGTCTCTTTTGATGGGCCTCACGTCTAAACATGCACTCTTTGTGAGACAATTTTTAAACACTAAAAATGCACTCTTTGTAGGACAGAGGGAGTAGTCCACATGCTTGCCTAAAATTAGACATACCGTCAACACAACCCAACAATGATACTCAAAGCCTCAAATTAAAGGTCTTCCTTGACATAGCCCCTCAGCCCCCCTAATTTGCGAACACCAAAGGTCGCGAATCAATTTGTTCATCAGGCTCATCAGCCCTCATGGGTTGAGTTGAGCTACTAATGGAAGCAATCCAGTAGAGTTTGTAAAAGAAAATCTTCTCTAAATTTAAGGATTCTCATCCTCTATATGGCAATTTCAATTCAATACAGTTTGTATCATTCTCTAATTTATTTATATATTCTCTCTCAATTCCTATATTTAGAGGTTATCTATCCTCGCTCTATATGCTTGTATGGCTATAAATATTGCAAAAGAGGGCAGAAATATAAGAAGTGAATGATTATTTAGAGAATGGGTACGCACCATCCTTCAGCCAGCGATGAAGTGTAGTTTCGTGAACTTAATATTCATTTGCCATCGCACACAGTGGCGAAGCCAGGGCCCGGCGACCTTAGGCTCGTGTCCAGGCTCCCGGCCCGATAAACTATTGAGCTCCATGTAATTGTATAGAAAAATTAGCCCATACTTTAGACGCGGACGACCCAAAATAGGTAAAACTAAGAGCGTCGATTAGGTTTATGCCTAGGCTCCCCAAAATTCCTGTCTCCGCCACTGTTCGCACGTATGACAAAATTCCTACACGCTTAATATTCTGTTGCCATCACGCAGATCATCCCAAGGGACAACCTCAAACTGCACGTGGATAATATGGCTCGCTATGTTTTTCCCCTCCAATCAATTTTCAAGGAGAGAAAAAAGAGAGAGAAAGAAAAAGAAAAACCATGGAAGAAGCGGCAAATCCCCCCTCCCCTCTTGCGGGGAAAACACCGTGCCGTGCCCACGGGATTACCGTGCGATCCGACGGTTAAAAACGACCCGTCGCCCCACGACGCAGGAGGACGCGTCCCGTCCCGTCCCGTTTGCCCAAAAGCGCAGCGCAGCGCCGAGCCGAGCACGCTTCCCCCCCACCGTAAAAGCGACGGCCATCGCGGAAAAGCACACCGCGCGATGCGCGCCACGTGGCCCCCGACCCCCTCCCCTCTCGTCGCCCCCAGTAACCTTATCCACTCGTTTGCCCCCGCTTTATAATCCCACTCCAATCCATTCCCACCACCTGCACTGCAGCAACCACACCGCCTCGTCTTCCTTCCATCACGAATCCAACTCCCAAACACACGACCGATTCCAATGGCAGTGGCCTCGGGCGCCGCTTCCTTCTCCGTCCGGCCATCGGCGGCGGCCAGGCCGTGCGCCGCCTCCGCTGCGGCCGCCGGCGGGGCGAGGTTCCGCGCTGACGGTAGCGCCGGCGGCGGCGGCAAGTGGTGGGCGCCGCTGCTCGGGTGGTCGGGCCAGCCGGACTACATCGACGCGCAGCCGCCGCCGGTGGCGGCCGCGGCGCCCGAGCCGGAGGCGGAGCCACGGGGGGCGAGGCGGTTCGGCGTGCTGACGGAGGAGAAGGCGCGGCAGCTGCGGATGCGGATGATGGAGACGGAGAGCTTCCACGACGCCATGTACCACTCCGCCATCGCCTCCCGCCTCGCCTCCGCCTCCCCCGAAAGCAAGCCCTAGCCGAGCGCTCGGCCCGCCGCCATGCGCTCTGTACATAAGCTCCCACACCACCACCATGCGTGATCTCTGACTTCTCTTGCTTGCTTTGGTTGGTATAAATAACGCCCGCCGCTGATGCTGCTGCTGCTGTCGTTGTGAGGGGAGGAATCGTAGGACTCCTAGATCGACAAGGGGACTAGTATTTGGGATGGCGCCCCTTGCGACCCGACCGCGACGAACCCTCCCGGATTGAACTCCACGGAGATGGACCGATGATTAAGCCTAGCTCTGTAGTTCTCCTTCTTCTTCCCTGCACTGAAATGTTCTGAAAAAAATTGAAATCTGGATGTTTTGGTTTGTTTAATGTTGTTGGCTTGTTGAAAGATCTGCGCACTGATTTCCATAATATTGTCAATTGATTTGTCTCTCTTCATTAATATTTTTTTTTTGTGTGCGCCTTTGTGAGGTGTTGTGCTTGTGCACTTGTGATGGATGTGGAGTGCAGTGTGCAGGGTATCTCGTTTTTAAAGTACAGATTCGTACCGAACGGTAAGGAAACTTCGTATGAAATTCGCTCAAGAACAGTTCGATTGTCAAATTCCAGAACTTTGAATACTACGCAGATGGAAACAAAATTTGGATAGTTTTTTTAAATTTTTTGTTGTTTTTGAATTGGTGCATAATTACCTTACGATTTTTTTGCACCGCCACAACGAGAAATTTCCGAGAGCAAAATTCCGCGGATTTGGAACCTGAGTCAGATCTGGAACACAAGCAAGCAAGCACTTTTGCTTATGCGTATGGAACTCTATCGCCGGTTTGGGCGAGGTTAATTTCTTCCCGTGACGTGTAGTCTTATCATAATCAAAAGGTTTAAAAGGCTTCGTGATTGGCCGTCTAGTTGAGCAATAATTCATGGTACCTCGTTGTGTCGCCGTCAGGCGGCACGAGATATCAGCAAGTAATCTCAGTCTAAGCAGGCGCATCGCCCATCACGGCCACTTGGTTTAGGCAGTCACCTTGCAGTCGGAACCTTACTTCGGGGAGACATGACACACTGACATCAGCTTTAAACTAAGCAAGAACTAGATTAATTTAGTTGGACCATCCAATCATCCATGGGGCAGAGTGTGTTTAGAGGCGTTGTCACTTGAGTGTATAGGCAGTTTCTAAACATTTTAATGGTTGTATAGCTCCACTTACATTTAAATAGATTGTACTCTTTTCAAATCATGTAAAATCATGGATGTTGCGCCTCCTTTTGATATTATGAAATTATTTAAGAGAGGTTGTATACTCAATTACTGATCTTAGCTTGTAACATGTAATAATATAGCCAACCACTAACTATAAAAAAAATGGCATATCATATATAAATAGCACATAAAAAACCTCTCCAATGAACTAGGTATAACATAGCTTTACGTAAAAAAAATCAAAACCCATCGGTAACTAAGGTCTTATCTTGATATTGTATTTTGACTAGTAGATAGATGTGTTGTATATAGGCGTGAACACGTTGATTAGAAGATAAAAGGCAAGTAAGGGCATGTACAATGGTATTCAATTTTAGATGAATTTAGCATTGTAACATACTCCCTTCGTTTCAAAATATAAGGCGTATTTTGACCGGAGAAAAGTCAAACTTAATAAATTTTGACCATAAATAAATTAAATAATATGCATCGTTAGTATACCAAAATTGTATCAAATTGTTCGTATCAAGGTGCTTTTTGATACAGTATTATATTTTAACAATTCATAATATATAATAGAGGAATATAACAGCCAAACTTTACCTTTAAAGACTTTTGTGGAGTCCAAAAAATGTCTTCTATTTTAGAACGGATGGATGGAGTACAAAATTTTAAAAAAAAAGTGAGAGGAAAAACCTAATAAATAGCATTGAACAGTGCTAAAATTCATTTAAAGTTAGACAGCATTGGACATGCCCTAAGGCAAGTAAGAAGGGAAAGAGAACGACCGAAATTATACACCGCATGCTTTAGCTCCCAAACGGCTGGTCGGTTGACTCGGTGCATTCATTGCATGACTCGGTGCTCCGTCAGTTGGCTCATCTAACGGCATCGGCGGCGAGACGGTCGTCGGCTTGCATATATGGCTTTGCTTATCTACACGCATGAGGCCATGCCACGCAACGCACACACGCATATCCCCGAGAAGAGAAGATCAGAAGCTTCTCCGGGATCGAGATCCAGCTAGCGCGGTAGCCGGATCGGTACCCAGCCTGATCCGTTTTGGTTCTCTTCTCCGACGCGCGTCGACGTCGCTGTCGCTGCCTTGAGTTGAGAGCCTCAGCTCAGCTAAAGCTCCAAGCACCTAGGGCTTGGATGCCACTGACAGTCTGGCAGGTGCATGTACGTCGTCTCGATCGCGAATCCCACGAGATTTGTACCATGACGGGTTGAAAAATATCACACGGTCGATATCCTGTCTGACGACGACGACTACTCGTACGTACCCGTATATCGGTATATATACCTAACTCTCCGGTTTCATTTTTAAAAAGTTATCGACCTCTTAAAAACAGCTTTGAGGCGCAACGTGAAAAAGCCTTTTTATATAGGTCTCTTTTACGTAAAATGCTACTCCCTCCGTTTTTTTTTATTCGACGCTTTTGACTTTTGAACACGTCTTTGACCATTCGTCTTATTCAAAAAATTTATGTAAATATCATTTATTTTGTTGTTATTTGTTTTATCAACAAAGGTACTTTAAACATAACTTATTTTTTTGCATGTTTGCACTAAAATTTTGAATAAGACGAATGGCCAAAGTTGTGTCCAAAAGTCAAAAACGTCAAATAAAAAAAACAGAGGTAGTAATAGACATGAGCCGTTTAATTCACTTGATCTAACGGCTTAGATTGTTCTTAACTTTTTTTTATACTACAACGTTAATATATTATACTACAAACGTAGTATATTTTTACGGAGGGTATAATTGACTTTAGGTACAATTTGATATGAGAACAAATAAGTAATTATGAAATTAATAGATTAAATATTTATGCATTTGGATTAAATGAATTTAAGACACTAAAACATAGAATCATACGATGAAATCATTTCTGTTGTTAAAATTTGCTAAAAAATTAGAAATTTAAATTTAAATCAAATGGATTTTAGAAAAAAAAGAAGAAGAAATCACTAGGGTTCTTGAGAAATCGATCATATATTGAAAGTTTTTCGAAAAGAACAGGAATTTGAATGGTTTATTTGAGAATCGAGCATTTTTTCGTCAAACAAGAGATCAGGTTTGAAAAGTTCATATCTAAAAAAAAAGGAAATCACGGCAACAGATCAAAGAGAAACTTACTTAACGCACTTATTTGATTTCCATAGATAGTTTTAACTAGTCCGGTTTTCATGGCATGACACGTGTGATATGCATGCGATCCGCTTGATGACCCTCCTAATTACATTCCATGCAAGCTGCTAATTACATTCCATGCAGCGTGCATGATGATTCATACGTGATTTTTTTCCCCCTAAATTGCACGTACACCATTAATTACTATTTCCTTTTTCAACTCTTTGCCATGCATGCGACCATAGAAAAAGACTAAACCGTCCCTAAAAAATAAGAGGTCGGATCTAAAATATACTACCATGGTAGTATTTTTTAATAGGTACCGTAAAAGAGCCCTTTATATATGGGATTGACTCCTCACAATCGCCTAGGTCCCTATATGGGTGCCCAGGCGATTTTCTGGGACGTTGGATTCCAACGGTCCAGATCTCCCCTCCCTCACTCTTTTCTCCCACTCGGCCCCTCCCTCCCAGCGTCTCTCTCTCTCTCTCTCGCCCATGCCCCTCCTCCTCCACCCCCGCCGCCGTCGTCACCGCCCCGGCCGGCGGCGATGCCGCCCCCAACTATCTCCCGCCGTCGTGCCACCACACCCACCCTAACCAGGCCGACGCCTTCACCCCGCCACCGCCGCCCTAACCGCCTTCACCCCCTCCCACGGCTTCGGCATCGTCGCCGCCGCCGCCCTCACTCCATCCCCAACCGACCGCCAGGCCGCCGCCTCCCCAGCCATCCCTATAAGCCTAGCGACACAGAGATCCCCACCCCCAACCCCGAACCCTAACCCTAACCCGAAAACTCGTGGTGGCTACGGCGGCGGCGGTCGCCGGGGACAAAGAAGAAGGCAACGTGGTGGTCGTCGGTGAGGAGGAAGATGCGCCGGTCGCAGGTGCTCCCCCCTCTTGGTGCCCTCTCCCCCAAAATTGCCTATGCCGGAGGCAGGGAGGCAGTCGCCTAGGCAAGTGAACTACCGCCCAGGTGACTACCAATGAGTGGATCCGTTTATATATATTCTCGTTTATTTGCGCCAGCCCGTAATCCTTGTATGTATTGTTTTGTACGTGATGAAACAAGATTAGCACATCTGTATTGGTTCTAACAAAAAACGACATAAATGAGTGAAAATTGGTGAGCATTTGTGCCGGTTCTAGCCACGAACCAACACGGATACATTTATGTTGATTCTAGCCACAAACCGACACAAAAGTTTGTTTTTTTTTTGAAGAAAAGACAGTTGGCAAATTTCATTCAAAAGGAGAAACAAATACAATGAAGAGTTTAGCCAACACGTGACATAAAAAGCACCCCAAACGCGACGCCCAGCGTAAGCCAGTAGTAGTGCCAACTAGGCTACCAACAGGTCTCCCCAAATCTTTGTCAAGACATCATCCGGCCAACAATCTTCCTGCTAGAAAATCCTAGCGTTCTGCTCCTTCCATATGTTTCAACATATGGCAATGATGATGCCATCTTCAATGCGCATGACGACCTTACTTCGATAAGAATTAACATGAAAATTGTAGGCTTCGATAAGATTTACAACTTTGTGGTTGAGAACTTTTCTACTTGATATTATTTGCATGTTTGAAAAGTTGTTTAAAGGCTTGAAAAACATTGGTCAAAAGGTATGCAAATTCTAATCTAATTGGAACATGACATAGGGTGGGTAGTTAGAAGGATGAGGTTGGAGTGAGCAGGTCTTGAGTTTGATTCCTAATCAAACATTTGAATTTCAAGTGAAATAGTGTGCTAAATATTTTTTCCATTTTCACTAATTTTTTTAGAGCCACGGGACCTAATTGTTATGCCCAAAATTGTGTTTTAAAAAAACTTGTGCCAGTTCTAGCCACGAACCAGTACGAATGATCGGTTATTTGTGCTAATTTGTGGCTATAACCGGCACAAATAACCTTTTGTGCTGGTTCGGAAACCGGCACAAATGATCGGTTTTGATTATACACATTTTTACAAGATTTTGTTGGTATTTTTATTTTATTTTTTAAGCTTTCTATGGTTTTCTATAATTTATTAGATTCATAGGAATTCATTATTAGAAAACCATGCTGGATATGACACCACACCATCCAAAACCAGGGTGTATTCGGGTGAGGAGGATATTTTATCCGATATGAAGTACATGGAGGTTGGATGTCCGGTTTTGGAGTTCAAGGATTAAACTAAACTTTACCGATAGTTCAAGGGGATAAGGTGGACTTGTTGCTTATTGTTTTGTATAATTCGGACATGTCCACCAGGGGGTATATTGGTATGGGCCATTTGCATGTAATAGATATATCATATATGGATGCATCGCTTTTTTGTTTGTATGGATGCATCGTTTTGCTCCTCGTCTACTTTGAAGGCCCAACAGCCCAGCCTGCATACATTTAAGATGCTTCGAAGTAACCCGGCCTGAGCTTCTTAAGTACTACGTAGAATTCCAAGGCCCATTAAGCCGAGTTCCAAGGCCTCTGCCAGCCCTCGCCGCTTTCCTGGCCTGCATGGCCGCATGCACACACGTACCTTTTTTGCTGAACTTGTCCCTAAACGTATAGACCTTAATCCCGTCGTCGTCGATTTCGCCTCATCACCAATCCTCATACATGCAGATTGCAGAGCAATGAGCATGCATTGCAGTGCAGGCAGCTTTGCCGTTCCATTTGTTCGTCGTGAGTTCACCGTGCCATTGTACGCGTTAGCGTATGCCATTCGAGCAATGCCGGTCTGGTCCAATTTTTTTTCGTGCCATGTGTCATGTTTCGGGAGAAAATTGAGTTTTTGCCGCTCGAAATATCGCCGCTCATAAATTTACCACTCTCAAATTGACGCTCGCTAAAAAGCCACCGCAAACAATTTCCACTCGCACATTTGCCATTTCGGGACATTTTCGCCTAATACACGAGCCAAATATGCAACAAATACGGAAAAAAAAATACATGGGGCCCACATGTAATCCTCTCCCCCTCCTTCTTCCTCCTTCCTCCCAATCTTCATCTTCCCTGACGAGCTCCCACCGAACGGCCCGTCGCCCTCGCCCTCGCCCCGCGTCATCATCTCCTCGAGGAGCTCCGTGGCATCGAGCCCTCTCCGGCATTTCGCCATCGTCCTCAGCAGCGATGAGCACAGCAGCATGAGGCTGGGCCTCGACATGGGGCCGCAGATGGCGCTGGCGTGTCGGAATGTCCCCGTCGGCGGCGGCACGCAAAGGCCCGCCCTCCGGCCGCCAGCAGCGCGCCTCCTCCTCCCATGCCGCCGGTGCTGCGCCGGCGCCAAGCCCGTCGTGGCGGCCGCGACCAGCCGACGCTACTGCACTCTGACTACGAGCTCGCCGTCGCCCGGCCTCCCAACGCCGCCCTCACGACCATGGACCCGACCAACATCTGCTCGACCTCGGGCGGCTTCATTTCATTGCTGCGCGCCCGCGCCCTCCCGCCGCCCACTTTGTTGCTGCTTCTGGCTGGGGCCCGGTCAAGGCGGCACGGTAGCCTCCCTCTTCCTCCCGCCCCTGTCCTCGCTCTGCCGCCGCCGCCACACCCGCCATTCAATGGGAGCTCGCTGAGGAAGATGAAGATTGGGAGGAAGGAGGAGGAAGAAGGAGGGGGAGACTATGACATGTGGGCCCACGTATTTTCCCGTATTTGTTGTGTATTTGACTTGTGTATTAGGCGAAAATGTCCCGAAATGGCAAATGTGCGAGCGGAAATGGTTTGCGGTGGTTTTTTTACGAGCGTCAATTTAAGAGTGGCAAATTTGTGAGCGGATATGTTTCAAGTGGCAAAAACTCAATTTTCTCCATGTTTCGGACCACCTTTTTCGAACCACATCCAGATCAGCCCGAACGGCCCGGCTCAAACTCCTAGCACTACATATGAAGGGGAGCAACCAGGGGCGGAAACGAGCCAAATACCGAGCCCGGTCTGGGCTGCTTGTGAGCCACGCAAGTACAGTCTTTAGCCCTCCTGACCCACTCTACTCTCATATATGCACGTATGTACATGGCGTTACTCATATACGCGACCTTCAAGGGTTTGGACATCAACCCAAGTGTGGCTGCGAATATATTGTTATTTTCTTCGCTTTTTAAAGTGGATTCCGCTATTTTAACATTTTAACCCATGTATAGATAGTTTATGTGTAGCGACAAGTGAGGGATAACAAATAGAGAACTATCAATCTGTATAACATATCCAACAGCCTCTATAAGTGTTTTAGAGAAGGTATAGAGAGACTGTCAGGATGCTTTTAAAGAAAAAAATGAAGTACAATATAATTAGGCGTCACCGCGACCTATTTAGTTGTCTAGTTTCCAACTGTCACGATTTTTTTTTTGGTCAAGGATTATGTTCAAATGCACAAATTAAGAAAGCCGAAAATCATCGGCCGTTGCGAGCGGCTTGTCCATGAGCAGTTTGGCGTACTGTTGTGCGGTGAGGGCCTGTGCAGGCGTTGCGCGACACCCTCGAATGCACCATTCATAATCATGGCCGAAAAGGATGCCGCGGCGAACCCTAGCTATTTAGCTAGCTGCCTGCATGCATGAACCATGAATTGCACACACATCACACACACATATAGATGTATGTGCGCCGGTGTGCATGGCACCAGCATGCAGGCCAGGCGCCAGTGTGCGTGGCCTGCGTTCACACGTACACAACGTACCTGGCTATGATGGAACCACTGCACCCAAGCTAACTATTGACAACGAGTTCATATATAAAGGGTTGATTGAATCCGTACCATCGTTAAGTTGGTAAATCAAGGTTAGTTTTATATTTTTTGTAGTGGGTTGTTACATGATATTGGGATCGACACGATGTGTTTGTATGCGGCGGTGGAGTCGGAAAATTATAAAGAGGTGCTAAAAAAGAAATATCTAAGACTCAAGCACAAATGATATCGACTTCTAGAGTAAGATGATGACTCCTATGGTTTTGATCTAGGCAAGAGTGCAAACAATCTCTCTTTGTAGAATCCATTACAAATATATATGTTGTTCTAATAAAAACAGCAAAATTATTTAATAATGGAGATTTCGGTATCGGGGTATCAGTTGTACATATTTGATTGGAGATCTAGATGTCAAAGTTGGCCGCTAGGTGTTGACGCTGTTAGTGCGATCGAGAACGAGTAAATTAGCCTAGAAAGCGGCTAAAAGCAAGGCACAACAATCAAATCACAATTTGAAGCAGGGGCACCGAACCATGGAGTCTTTTGTGTTGCCTGTATTGACATGACAATAGTTTGAGACAACCATTGTCTCAAACTATTATACATACCCTTACTCCTTCGTCCTCACGTGACTCATCATGTCCAAGCAAATTATCACACCTAGTGCATTTCACCACCGGTTAAATTGTTTGCTAGTCACCAATAGCCTTTTCCATGATTTAATTGATACAAAGGTTGGGTTCCTTTAGCAAATCACTACCGATGTGGTGGAGGTTCTCTCAGCCAACACCCAAGTCTAAAGCCCCATCATGCCAGGCCTTGGCTCTGCCATTGTTTGTATGTTTTATAATATTTTAGTTAACTAATTAAAAGGCTATTATTAGATAGGAAATATTTCATAGATCACTGTATTAAATGCATTTTGTTGCAAACATGCTATTGTAATAATGCAAAGGCCAAAATGCTCCTTATTGCCTCTTCTTCCACCTCCTTATGCCATCTCTCTCTCTCTCTCTCTCTCTCTCTCTCTCTCTCCCCCTCTATGTCCATGTTGACGCCTCCCGCTACTCTTGTGCCTCCAACAACATGCATCGTGCACCGCTCACCCTACTGCCTCCTTATCCTCCCTCCACTACAAGGAGAACACCCCTCTACCAACGCATCCATGCGTGGTTAAAAGCTCATATAGGCGTTGGGAGGGTCTTTACCAACGCATTGAATATGCGTGGCCACTGGAGGCGTTGCGAGGATCTATCGCTATGCTTATAGATGCGTTGGTAAGAGGAGAAAAAAGCGTTGCTAAGTAACAACGCTTATATTCTAACTGTAACTACGCCTTTATACGTTGGCACTTACATTGATGGTTTGAATTATTGTTGCAACGGATACAATAAGCTCAATATGCATAAATGGATTTATAATAATTTTTTACCAACATATTTATTTCACAAAAATGGAATAACAGAAATGAGAAATTAAATTAAAATCCTCGTATATAAAATAAATTGGAATTGTTATATTACATATGACATCATCTAGGACATATTACATGGAATTAATATTGTATTTGATACATCAATAACTTAAAAAACTACAATGAACTATCAACTTATTTCTTCAAGTAGGAGCTCCTTCAGACAATTTCTTCTAGCAGTGACTTGCACAATCATCAATCAGCCTCTTCTTGCAAACATTTTTTGTAGTTGGCTTAACTGTCTAGGACAATTGTTCCTGCAAACATATAATGTAAATAATTACCCTATTAAAGTGGAAGATTAATATGCAAAAAAAAAACTAATGTCCTATAATAACTAGATGAAAGTGGTCGATGGCCTTGCAAGCTTCAGATATGCAAAGATATTGTCCTATAATAACTAGATTAAAGTGGGAGATAGACATGCAAGCTTCAGCCATACCTTAAGTTTATCCTCCCTACCATTATTATAACTGGACCATTAAGATAAGCCGATATTAGCAACATCCGTAACACTATCCACCAAGTTTCCCAAACTTGTCTATCTTCGCTAGATGAGCAGTAAAATTCAGGAGCAGGAGCTGAACCAGTTTAAGCCTTCAAGCTAACCTGGAAGCCAATGCACGAGTAGTTAAGCACCAGCAGAGTGTACACAAAATTTTGGTGAAGCAAAGTACTGAATTGCTCACAGCCTGTTGCCATCTATATATAACTGTGTTGTTCAAATTACAAGCTTAAAACAGATTTCTGAGGAAAGTACATCTGGAAAAAAGTGAAACTAACATTAGTAAGCACAAGAAGTGAGGCTAGAGTTACCTCTTAACTACTTATCACCAACACAGACTGAAAAAATATGATAGATATATACTGTATCAAGTCCTCTACAGAAAGAATAAAATCAATGGAGAAATCCATGTAACATGAGATTACCAAAGTATTAATCATCAAAAGGATGTGTAGAAAGGTTTAGAACTAATAAATCATCTTAGCGTACACACTGGTGCGAATCGACATGCGCACCTTTAGGCCCTTTTTATCACGATGCAGTGCCACAAGCCCACAACTCTAAGATAGCGGCAGGGAAGAAATCAGTACCAATGGCAGGGGGGACCTCAACTTGGGACGTTTTTCTTATTCATGAGACCTTGTCTGAGATCCAAACCTATATTACGTATTTTTAGTTCCTCTCTTTGCTTTGAATAGTATGAGAACAAGAGGAGACTCAACTCACCATGGTCCACGGTGCGTGGTGGAGGGAGTCGTCGTGCCGCCGACCGCTTGACCTCTGTGTTCGTGGGCGTCTCCTAACGCCGCACGCCCGATGCCGCCGGCCGCTTGCACTCCGCGTGCCTACCGCCACCATGTCCCTTGTGCATCCGCCGCCGCTGCCTCCTAGTCGCGTGAGCGGAAGAGATGAGTTGAAGAGGCAAGGATCAAGAATGGGGAATCTAAGCCACCGCCGGCCACCTTCATCTCGATGGAGAGGAGGTGGAATTGGGGGAAATTGCGGAAGAAGGCGAAACCCTAGATCGGAGGCGGGAGTTGAGAGATCAGAGACGGGAGAAATCATGGGAGATAAAGGGGGTGGCCGTGGCCGGGCTGTAGTCGTGGAAATGGAGTGGGCCACTAGGCCGGCATAATTAGCTACGGATGTTTATAGCGTAGCCACAAATTCTTTGGTAAAAGGATGTTTGTGGTGTAGTGCCCCTCTCCCAACTCTGATGGCCTCCGTCCCCAACTTCAGTAACCCCTTTCCCCAACGCTACCATGCATCGCACCCCTCGGGGTGGCCTTGTCGAGTTGTCCAAGGCTCACCGCCATGCTTGCTAGAGAAGAGGGGAGTGAGAAAAATGAAGAAGAGATTAGGGATATATTTGTTATTTTAAGGTCGCATTGGCATGTTTGCAATAAAATGCACTTGCATAATGACACGTGAGATATTTTCTACTTTATGATGTTATTTTTTATTTAAGCCAACTTAATAACGACAAAAATACAATTAATTAACCTACGCATAAATGTGTTCCTACTGTATCCAATGGTCAGAGCATTTATTACAACTGTACACGTCTACGTTATATAAGCTTTGTCACACAAATATAGCATTTGCAGTGATATATGAGGAGAGATAGCATGTGCAGAAAATTGAGTTGTCTACATTGCAGGAGTGAACTATATTGCGAAAAACAACAGAAAAAATATACATGAAAGAATTGTACATAATGTTTGTCTCAACCATTGTGCATACGCTCGATTTATTGTCGATGATCGATACCTAGGGGAATTCTCGCTAGTGTCACCTCACCTGGCTAGATATGGCGACATATGGTATTGGTTACATGTCTCTAATGCCTATGAAAATCTAATACACTTGTATCTTGTATCATCTTCGCGAGCTATAAAAGAACGAGTTTTGTAGGTACTTTGCGGTGATTGTCGGTCTGCCGCAGCCACCGATCCATTTATTATGTTAGGGCATATATATACATTAATCTCGCTCCACGTCACATGTCCGTTCATCATGTCTCTCACCAACGCCATGATTAATTCTGGGGATAAGATTAAAGAGAGATCCATATAGAGCTACGCGCATAAGCACCGGAAATTCCGGGACACTGCAAGTTGCTGGAGCATGCATGCAGGCCGGCCGCATACAGTTAACAAGAACATGATAGCAATTTGCCATGCATGCATGCATGCATTATTATTTCATAACGCGAGGTTAGGATAATTAAACGTGATCCTTATCGATCTGTGAGCTAGCATGAGTGCATATATCCAATGTGTGGATGGCAGCGTAACAAGTAGCTAGCTAGGTAATGATGCATGCACTTGAGGCAGGCTGCAGGCCGGGCTCGATCAACACGTACTGACCATGCATCGATCCGTGCATGCATGCATTGAGCGATAGGATTAGATGGATAAGACTCCATTGTTACTATCACATAATTATTGTGGTTACACAGTTGCCATAGCTATATATATCTCTATGTATCTAGCTATCTGCTTGATCGATCGATCGATCGTTAGGGGTGATGGCAAATTAGCTAGATCGGTAGCCGCATGGCTACCTGGGTACGTAGCAACGTGCGCTGTTTTACGGCAGGCTTGTCATCTTCTTGTCCATTATTGATGATCATTAGCTAGCGTAGCTTCTTGACCTGACCGGTCTTTTCCGTCCAATTCAGACGTACGTCGAGATAACGATAGGGCAGCTTAATCCTATAGCTAATCGACGTTCTCTTGCTAATCATGTGTTCGTCAAGACCTGCAGTACATGTAGTGTAGGTCCAGCATGCTCGACCGACTGGCTGCTTTTGCTCTGAATACGACGTGCATGCGAGCAGCTACATAGCTAGGTTATATATATATATATATATATGTATGTATGTATGACCCATATGCATGTCTCGTTGGCAATGATATTTGACAATGATATACATATGCTGAAGAAGAAGCCATGGCTTGGTACAGAAGCCCCGGGTCCCCGGCTATGTGTTCAAAACAGTTCAAAGGGCAGAGGCATTATTCAAACGCAAGAACTCGCCGGCCGTCCCATGAAAAGGCCATTTAACTACCGCAAGCTTCTTGCATCGATCCATATATATATATATATGCATCATCGTTAGTTAGCAAGTTAGCTAGCTAGCACTATAGCTAGCTAGGTGGCCGGATGTTGCCAAAATATTGCTGCCGAGAAGATTAAATTAGCGTGCGTATATTTAGCATCAGTGCACCGTCGATCGATCAGTCGACGATGCGTACAATCGAGCACCGAAAGCGTGGGTTTTAATTAATCACATCCGCTTGACTATAGTATATATAATACTACCAGCATTGTCGGATTTATTTAATTGACCATTACGTATGTATGTCTACAGTATGTATGAATTAATATGTCTAAGCTTGAAACATGCATGCA
Organism: Raddia guianensis; assembly: GCA_036346415.1. Taxonomy (NCBI): domain Eukaryota; kingdom Viridiplantae; phylum Streptophyta; class Magnoliopsida; order Poales; family Poaceae; genus Raddia; species Raddia guianensis. The sequence goes on from CM070534.1 coordinate 38,387,773, forward strand.
TATTTAAAAGAATCTCAATTAGGACTCTTTCTGACCTGACATGGATACTAATGCGACATACATCTATGATCTATGTATATAGCAATTAAGTTGGCATATCATCTATAAACAACCTTATACAATACATACAATGGTATATTATTATATACACAACTACTTTGGTTTCATGGTTTAATCGATTGCAAAATTTTATAATTAAGAATACATCATCTTTCAAAAGAATATGGAGTATATACATCATCTCTTCTATTCACATTATTATGTGTCCTGCACGTCGGGTCTTCGTTGGAGTGGAGAAGCGGCGGCTCTTGGCCAGGATTTGTACATAAGTAGCCTAGGAAGTATAGTGAAGTTAGGTTTGAAAGGTTTTCGTCTGGCGGTGGTGAGGCACTTTTATATTAGGGTAGCTAGAGGTTGCAAGTTAGCTTCCTCAGGCTATGGTCTTTCCATCACCGGCGGGAAGCTCGCCTCATTGTTCGTTGTTTCTTTGTGTTGAGCTTCTTCGCCGATGGAAAAAAAGAAGGTAAGTCTAGATCTCCATGACGGATCTAGGCAGGCCACCTATGGTGGAGGCTTCGAAGAATTTTTTGGGAGGACAAAAGACCTCTTCAAGCGTGCTCGGTTTTGCTTCCCCATGAGAGTGAGGAGCTTTTGAAGTTTGTTTTTATGAAAGAAGGTATTGGGTTGGGTTATATATATTTAGAAAATACGAAGGATGACAAGCGACCGTGGTCATGGATGGCGGAGGTGATTGTTCGGCTTTGTCTTCCTCGTGTGGTTGTGGTGGAGCTTCGAGCTATCTAGACTATTTTTGATGATGTTATGCCTTTCCGTTCATGTTAGAGGGTAAAGTTGCAGGAGATGGACCTGGTGGTGCTTTTGTCTACGTACATTACTAATTTCTTGATTCTTAGGGGAATTGTAAGATGGAAAGGTGCTTAGAGTGTGTGGTTATTCAATCTTGTATCATCCACGATGTTCATCCAGGACGAACCAGGGCGAAAACGATAGACAGCCCATTGTTTCTGATAAGACCGCCTCGTTCTATTTTTGGAGTGAATATTTTTGCTTCATGGGATGGCCTCTTTCGGCAGCAATTTGCCCAACCAAACACTAAATTACGACGGTTTGTTTGAGTCGATCCGAAAAGAAACGAAAGATGTCCCTTTCTGAAAAGAATAAAATAGGAGCAACTTTAAGTAAGATCATATAAGTCGATAAGATACATGTATACCTGAGCCATAGAAGAACGCTGTGGCGCTAGGCGACAGAAGCTGCAGAGAGCCTGAGAGGTAGCTACCATACGTCCATACCACCTCCTCTCAAGCGCGTGTCGTGTGTGCGCGGAGGCTGAGGCGTACGTGCATGGGGCCGGGGGCACAGGAGGCCCTGCATGTCGCGGTTGCATTGGGACACGAGATTAGGGGATGGATCAATCTGCTGCATGATTAGCTGAGCTCGCTCGCCTGGCCTGCACACCTGCACCCGCAGCGTTCGACGCCAGGTACAGAGCACGGACGACGTCGCCCTGAGCGATGCATGGATCGTATGCCCAGCAGCAGAAGCAGCAGCATGCAGGGCGTGGGGTGGGTGCACCGTACCGGCCCGGCCCTTCACTCCTGACGGCTTCTGCTCCTGCTCCTGCTCTGCTCGCACACTGAACCCAGCCGGAATCGCAGGGGTGGATCGATCCATCAGCGGCTGCGAGCATAGGGCGCTGGCAGATGTGTGCGTGCTCGGGTCCCGTGTCCCGACAGGATAGGTAGCTACGCCCCGTCCCGTTGGCGTTGGCGAACGACCTATCCCGTCCTCCAGTTCATCAGGACGTGTGCACCATGGGTGACACGTGCGACGCGTCCCGTGTATTTACGTCGCCGGTTTTATTAACGGACTTCTTTTATTTTGCATTTCAAATTTATTCTAATTTTCGTGTGTGTATAGATCTTTAATATAGGTCATTACAATTTGATCCAAAAATAATCGCTGGTAATTTTTTTTTCAATATAATTAGACTCCGGGCCCACCGGCCAGTCGGTGCTCTGAGCCACATCGCTTTGCCCAATCGATCCATATTTTTGTTCTATTTCTACCGTTCAAGTCATACAAATTAATCTTTTCGGTACACCAAATATGGTAGGGCGATGGAGGACCATGCTGGGCTGTTGTGGCTGTAGGGCGATGGCAGCGGCAGGGACTAATGCCTTGATTGTGGGAATGGTGATAGTAGGTGGGCTATGACGGTCGACGGATCAACAAAGTTGTTGGGGATTGAGTTTTGCCTTAATTTCCCGGACAATGAAACACCTCATGGTGTTCTCAACAATCAGCGATCGGCAAAGCTTAGGCCATGTTCTTTTGAGCTGATCTGAACGGCTGAAATGATTGAATTTTGAGATCTTCTCGAGGTAGTCTCGAGATTCGGATACATTTCGTTTGACTTGCTTTTTAAAGTGTTAGACCCACCTTCAAAACAGCGAAAAAACGGACTAAAAAAACTTAAAGCATATGTGTTTTCAAAACGTAGATAAGTCGTAAAGTTGTTAAGCCGTTAAGCTGTTTAAGCTGAAAAGAACTGGGCCTTAATGGAGACCAAACCTGATCATCTGTCGGGTTCAGGCGCGTTCGGGTTGGGTTTTCCAAAATCCGATAAAAAAAAATAGTCGGCCCGAGCCGAGCCGACCCGGCGCACCGGGTCACAAATCCGAGCACAAACCCAACCCGAAACCCAAAAACCCAAACCGGCATGGTTGATTTTGCAGTTTTTGGCCCCGAACACGACCCGATGCACTAGTCGCCCTAGGTTGGGTCGGGTTAGGTCGGGTTGGGTACATCAGGCCGGGCTACCCATGAGCAGGTCTAATGGAGACAACATTGGACCTCCTTCATTTCTCTATCTATCTGTCTATCTATCTATTATATAATTATGATAGACCCAACAACGCCACCACATTGTAAAATATTAGAAATTACCATATTAATCGATGAAAAATTAAGATTTGCATCGTAGATTGTTATGGATCTGAATTATAACATACAAGATTAAAATATAGAATTCATTTTTTAAAAAAAAAATGTCTATGCAAGATTTAAAAAGAGTCCATATCACATAAAATAAAAAATTCAAAATATAAATAATAGAAATAAGAATCCGTGTAAGATAAAAAAAGAGATTATATCGTCTATCAGCTACAATAAAATTTAAAAGTGCATAAATTTAAAATAAAAAAATAGAAATAAGAGTCATGCCAAATTATAGATGGATACAAATCTAGTCGCGTAAATGTGCGAGACACCCTGCTCGTTTAGTTAATCCATGTTTGGTTATTTGCACGGAGTTGAATAGAACATAACGAAATAGGATAAGATGATGCAGCACAAAACAAAACTGTTTGTAATCGTTCGACGAAAACAATTGAACCATTTTATACAACATAAACATGGAATATTCTCTAAATCTAAATCAGCTCATGCAATCTCATCCCAACAACCAAACGGATGGACAAGGAATCGTACCATTCCATTCCACCAACCAAACGCCTAAAATATGTTCTATAGTGAATCATCCACACAAAACAAAGTTAAATGCTTATGAACAAAAATGATGTTTCGATAAACAAATTCAAATGTTTCAAACGTATAAGGGCAATGTTCCAAAGAGCAAAAATCAAAACGTGCCTTTTTCACAATCTTCTTCTTAAAATCCAGCGTGTCCCGTCGTGCTTGTCAGATCCGACAACCCAGCTCGTCAAAATGAGTTCGGGCGTGTTTGGACTGTGGCCGTGGCTCGCCGTGCCCGCGGTTGGCTCGCCGTGCCAACGCTGCTCGAGGGCTAGCCAACGAATGGCGCGGGCGGCCGATTCGTTCGCCCGCACCATTGCTCGATTTCACGTTGAAATGCGTTGGCTCGCCAATGGATTGGCGCGGGCGCGCGTTTTGGCGGCGGCAAACCAAACGAGCGCCAAACTTCATGGCTCACCGATGGTTGGCATGGCGCGCAGTGGCCGCAATCCAAACACGCCCTTCATCGGGGAAGATGCACCACACATGAGAGAGAGAGAGAGAGAGAGAGGGAGGGAGGAGGAGGTGGCGGTGGCGAGGTGACTCTGGCGAGCAGCGTAGCTCCGACGCCGGCGAGCCGAGTATAGTCCAAAACGTAGACGAACAATCACGCAATCACAGAGAATACAAAGAACACAAGGTGTACGGGTACGATTCTGTTTTATTAATTTTAAATTGAGGATACAATGAGTCTCCATCTTCTCTATTTATACCATTACATCATTTAGAATTTAAGCCCGATCTTAATGCAGAACCCGCTTGAGAGGGTACGCCGGTCAGGGGCACGGCTTCGTGCCGCGTCAACGTCCGGTCATGGGCCGATGTGCGGCCTGCAATCAGCAGTTCCGCAGCAGTCACACGCTCATGGGCTGAAAAAATGGAAGACATTGGGCCCCACCCACGTTGCTCCTTGCTGCTTGCTGCTCGCTATGCTCGGCGCAACAGCTGGTGCGGGCGTCCAATTTGATGCACGTGAACAAGCCAGCGAACGAGCGCCACGCCCGTCGCGCGAATGGCACGCGGACCCCACCGATGCACGCGGCGTCCAAAGGATCGGCCGATGCTAGGCAATTCCGTTCTTTTTTTTTATTATTTTATGTGTGTGAGGTCCCTCCAATGCTTAGACGACACGGCATGATTTTTTTTTCTACGTTTTCCCTTTCTTTCAGAATTCTCAAGTGGATTTATGTGTATATAATCTTCGTTTTTTATGTTTGCCATTTTATAAATTTGAGACGATTAAGTACTTATCGCTCATGAGTCAATGACCTGTGGGCCCATAGCCCACGTGTTGTCAATATTAATGCGGAAAGCAATAAATTCTTAAATATTAATTTTCACAGTAAATTGATCCAATTACATATGGTGATACGGCTCTGGTGGGTAGTCTGGTAAACTTATCCTCAATGATACTTTAAATTTTTTTTTAGAATGATAGCAAGATCTCTGCCTATATCATTACAGAGAGAAACCAATCTGGACATATTTACAAGACACAAAACATAGAAAGAAAAAAACATGGAAGGGGAAACAAGAAACCGAAAAGCTACAAACAACATAGATTCTGGCTAACCATGATCATCAGAGATAAAAAACAACTCTTTGATGAAAATATCTAGTTTGATCGTGTGAACAACTTGATCAAAAGTATTGTAAGACGCTTAAAAGATCCTCCTATTTCTCTCCTTCCAGATATTTCACAAGTAAATATGACGACCCGATCGATTGAAATGGTCGTCCGAACTTTTTCTAGAAATGTTTTCTAGCATTCTCCCACCAATCACCGAGGCTAGAAACCAGTTTTGGAGTGTTGATCGTACCAAATCAAAGAGTTTCACTAAAAATACGCTGCCAACGATTCTTTCAAGTCAAATGACAAACGGGGGCCATGCATCAAAGGGAGAGAGAGACACACGACGAAAAGGGGCGACTTGATTTTATGGCTGTGATGCATCTACGTAGCCTGTAGATCTCGTTGCATCAGTTCCAAATGAGAATCGAGGCATAGGAAGCACAGGGATAAAAAACGATTCTCTCTTCAGTGTGGGGTTAAACGCAAAGCAATTGAGGGCGAGATATTTTTTAAAAAAATGGAAGGGTTTTATGGTAGAGGAATAATATGGTTTAGGGCTTTAAAAATTAATAGAAAATTGTAAGATGCTCTAATAAATGTGAGATAAGATTCTAAAAATTCTGAAAAATGAGGATAAATGAAATATAGAATAATATTTCATATTTTATGGGTTTTAATTCCTTGAAAAATTAGAAGATGATTTTTTTGGAATAAATAGGAAAGTATTTATAAAATGCCAGAAAAATAGAATAATTTTAGGGACTTAAATTATGATTTTTGTAAAACATTTTATGCTAAAAATGGGAAAATATTCTTATTCCACTTTTGAATTAGTTATTTATTGGAATTTACCCATGCTTTCTTTTATATATCGAATTAAACACTTCTAGAATTATTGACCAAGAATTTCCAGAAATTTCTATTGAATATATATAAACCGATCACCGAAGAAGGCAGGTTTGCATTTCTTTGACACACTTTGAATTACCTATTTTCTTTTATATAATATTTATATTTTCTTAGCTAATTACTTATGAAGGCACCCTTATATAAACACATGGAATTTGACATTTTATGTAGAATAGATAGTCGAAGCTCCACCGCCAAAAGCCCTCCTAATAAAAATTACACTATACACAACCATAGCATAAGAAAATCTAAATATATGTATTTAAAAAGGTAGGATAGAATCATTATCCATATATAAGGCAACTTATTGATATGGAAGTGAGTATGGAAGAAATGAAAAATTTTATGCACAAGTCATTAGCAAGGTAAATGTAATGACTTTGTGGACGGGGCGTTATCTTAGATTTTTTCGCAATGCTTGCGCGGTTTTCCATAATGCTTGAGCAAGTGAGTCACCAGCAAGGTTATTGTGGTGATTGTGGAGAGCTCAACATTATTGAGGTTTATTTTCTCAATATGTGCGTGATGTATGGAATATTGTAAAGCCTTGGTTATATTGAATAGAAATGACATATTTACATCCATCCATATAATAAATTGTTATATGGGTAAAGCTAGATATTTTTTCTAGAGTTAATAGCAAATGCATCGATGGATCATATTTCGGGTATATGAAGTTGTTTCAATTGGGTGATGCCTCTTCTATTCTTATAACTCACGATTTTATGGGTAAAGCTACATAAGTTTTGTCGAGCTAATAGCAAATGCATCGATGGACCATATTTTAGGTATATGAAGTTGTGTTAATTGGGTGATGCCCCTTCCATTCTTATAACTCACAATTTTTAGAAAAAGCATCTAAAACAAGATGAGATAAGGATTGGAGGAAAGGGAATAGTATTTATTAATAATTTCTTAAATTGTTTAAAAAATAGTTTAAACAATATAGGATATAGAATGTTAAATCGAAAAGTTGTAGTGAAATTCCTTCGTTACAGCCTACACCTTTATTTGACAACATCCGCATTTAGTAGTAGTAGTTGTTGTTGTTGTTGTTGTTGGAACCTACGAGTATGGTTGATGAACTTACCTGTATATTCGGGAACTGTTAATTTTAAATTATAGGTCTCACCCATAAATTAATGATTTATTGTGAAGTTTTTGCTTTGTGATATTGATTTAGGCTTGATTAACTAAAATCAACATGGTGCGTGCTAAATTTAGGAGACCCGAAAGAGGTGGAATCTAGGCTTGTGGCTGGTTATGGAAGTCTCTTCAACTAAGGACCCTACACTTGTGACTAGTGGCCCGAACTATACAGTACAACCACTTATTCCTTCTGACCCTAGGTAACTTGTGAAACCTATGTAACCCTGCACTCGTGCTAATGGAGACGTGATGAGCAATCACCGATCCAAATGGCTTCAATGGGAACCGACTTTCCTGATATGCTATCTTGTATGGACGAATGTAGATTGCGCAATGCAGTCATCGATCCTGGTTGATGTATACCGGGATTGGTGAGAAACCTAAAGATATGGTGCACGAAGTGCAAGATATAACAAGTGAGCAGTTTTGTATTTTTTTCTCTTCGAGATGAGACAAGGTTTGTGGGGAGCATGTATACACTCTGTAGAGTTAAAACAATCATGATAGTCATGTCTGTGGTTATGGGCGAGGAGGAAAGTTTTCACATAATAGTCTCACCGTAGTTATCGGGATAGTGTAGACAGGGAGTGCCTGTTGAGCCGATTAACCGTCCTTTGGCTAAACTCATTTCATTTAGGTAGAGAGTGCTTGTTGATCTGATTAGCCGTCCTTTGGCTAAGCTCATGTTGTTTAGGCAGAGAGTGCCTGATGAGTCGTTAGTTGCTATTTGGCTAAGCTTGCGTCTTTACCGGGAGTTCACCTCGTGTTCAACTAATAATATTGTTGTTATAACAAAATAAGTAGATAGGTGTTGTTTTACCACGACAAACTTACACATCAGTTGTTACCTGCATTCATATTAAGGACTACTTGATGGGTAACAATGTACTCATTATATTGACCACGGATAGTTTTATCCAAGCGAAGGTTCGAGGCCAGTTTGGGATCATGAGGATCCTATTCAAGATGACGAGGACTACTAGCTACGTTTACTGAGTTGGCCGATTGGATTCGGTCGTGTTCTTCTGCTGCTACTCTGATTATTATTTATTTACTATTCAATACTAGATCAACCAGTCTATGTAATCTGGATAATATTTAATGTAAACTTGGTACTTTATTAGTTAATTATGCTGCGATGATATCCAATGTAACTGTCCGATGTGATATACTAGCTATGATCTTATAGAACTAGTATACGATCACAGTGACTCAATAGAAATACCGAGGGTCGTGACAACGTGCATGTGTCTCGACGGCTTATGTTGTAACCGTGGTAGAGAAGTATTTCATTCCACAATCGTTTCCCTGTGGTTGTCGAGAGCGTGGAGTTTGACTCGACTATTTTTAGGTGGTGGTCGAGCGATATATGGGTACTCTAATCTGTGGTTGACTTTAACAATGTTACTATGTATAAGGTTGACTTTAACAATGTTACTTATGTATATGGACCGATCGACAGATGAATTAAACAATGAGTCATTAATTAAAATAAATTAGAAAAGCGATTTTTTAAAAAAGAACTCAGGATGATGAGGTGACCAAAAGGTGAGGACCGGTGGTGGCAGGAATATACGTACGTATGGTCGATATCCAGCCGTCAAATCTGATCCACCCGTCCCATCCCATCCGTCAGATCAGATCATCCCATGAGAAGCTTCTCTCCCAGCTTGCGCCTTTTTTTCTCGTTCGGTGTCGCATTGCACCATCAAGCTCAGGGCATAGGCACCACTTGCTGGAAATTGGGATGGGGGCAATGGGCCTAGCTTAGAGATGTTCTATCTCCCTTTTTCCCCTGCCAATTATTATTGAATCTTGCTTTCCTGGCTATTTTTTCAATCCACAATCATTGATGCCCAATTTCCTGGACAGAATGTGGGAAAACATATGCATAATTATATATAGAGTATTAATGCAACATATGGGCATTAATCTTGCTGCACACTACTCCCTCTGTCCTACAAAGAGTGCATTTTTAGTGTTTAAAAATTGTCTCACAAAGAGTGCATGTTTAGACGTGGGGCCCATCAAAGAAGACACAACCCATTAACTCCCCCACTCCCATCTCTCTCTATATCCGTTCCCCACCAAAGTAGACGCATGCACATTTAATTATTTTGAGAATCAAAGCAACATCACGCTTATGCATGTAATTAATTAGGGGCAGATTAGTCATTTGCCTTTCGCACTAATCTGTCTGAAAAAAACCAGAAATGCGTTTTTTGTAGGACAGAGGGAGTACACTACTGAAAAAATATCATGTCTATTAATTGCTGCTGTGCTATGCGTAGCATGCACCCCATCTACCAAAATGAGTGCTCGTTTGAGGAGCTAGTCAACATTGTTCCCATGGATGCTTATCATACTCACGTTTTGATTGATATATCAGTGCGCGCATGCATGACCATGTTCATCCGGCGACGATTCTTCAACAAGAAGAGGAGAGGGAGGAGGAAAAGATTGCAAATGATTGCAAGCTCCGGTAGGATCGATGTGACGACGATTGATCACAGCTGATAAATTAATAACAGTTGGCTTCAGCTAGCCCTGCACACTCCAACATGAACATCGATAGTGATATATCATCCATTCATATTTGCTGCATAAAGTACATGAACAGGGGGGTACGTACGTACCACATGCATGATACACACTAGCACTAAACACTGTGTGCATATATGCATGGTCTCACGTTTTACCCCATCTGGATGTGGTATAGTGCGTGATAGCTCAGCAGAAGCACGAGATAAAATGGGCACGGGTAGATATAACCTGGACCTGACCCTGCTCCTCCATTTGCATGTCAAGTCTTTTCCCCCCGGCCAGCTCAGTGCATCCACGGCCACCCTGCGCACAGAGCAGCAGCCTGCATGCCTCCTGCAGTGCCCTAGCTAGCTCCTCACATCGCACACAGCGCCCAGAAGGAAACTTTGGCACTTTCTCTCGGCACAGCGCTCCATGCAACAGTGCCTAGATCCATCCACCAAGCCTAGGTCGAGCTTGTTCTCCATCAGCATGTGTACCACCTGCATTCTGATGCATCAGGCCGAGCAAGGAATAGATCAAAGAACTTCATATATACTAGACTACCATGTATGTTCGATGATATATATCTCTTTGAGCAGTGATGCACTGGCGCATGTACATATGTATATACACATGTGCCAGACATGGCTATAGTGACGCTTCCTAATCATTTGCAGCTCCAGTTATAGTAGCTCAGCAGAAATGGACCAAGCAGCTAGCTAGGTGAGCAACACATCAGGTGAGCAGTGGGGAGGCTTTAAGCTAGTGATGTACAACCAGCAATGCCAGTTGTGCATTATTGTGCAAAGTCATGTCATTGGAGGGAGCTAGCATGCACCATCGATCTGCTGGATTGGGGACTCTACAAGTTTTAGGCAACATGTACATGGTGTATGGTATACTATACGCTCACCCTTTTCCTCCAATCATGCCAAGTAATCAATGTACAATGGAAACAGCTCTGTACCATCAATGGGGACACCAGATGTTTGCACCACCAGCTAGCTGATCCGTGATCGATCTCTCCAAAACCCAACATCTTGTTACTACTACCTGTTGATTCCATCAGGTCAGCTTTAGCATGTGTTGTTCTACATTACCAGGTACAAGTAACATCACTCAGTTCATTGGGCATTGATCCATGATATAGGGGTCGGTAGTTCCAATTTCCAAACAAAGAGGCCCTCCTTTTGCATTCGAACTTGACAAGAAGTGGAGAATAAGATATTTTGGGAGGAAGGAGGTAGGCCGGAGGAACCATACACACCTTGTTGGGACGTAGGAAAGAACAAGACACAATTAATATGAGTGTCTTTTATTTTTAAAAAAGAAACACCAGCAGATAAGGCTCCCTCCAATTCCGGGGGCTTAATATGTAACAAACAAAACCGACCAGAAAATAATGCAACAATCCATAGGGAAGGAGGGATGAAGAAACGGAGCTTGCCGCACCAATTAATTCAAAAGGTGGGAAAAAATAAAGAATTGCAGCTTGCTGTTAAGTTGATGCAAATTAAAGATGTATAGGCTACAAATGCATCTAAGAATATTTTAATCATCAGCTAGTTACACCTATTGAGTGATATGATGATGAATCATCAGCACATACAAACACTTGTCTTACATAAGTCGCAGTGAACTCAAGGCCACGTCAGTGACATCACCCTAGAAACCTCGGCCATCTCTTCTGGCCCGAACGGCTACGTGACACATGATCTGACCGTCCACATAAACTTGTTTCTACCACAAGCTATCCAACGAGGCGGGCGCCCTGGCTGGGTGGCTGACTGAGCTAGCTCTCGCACCCCAGTGTTCGTCCCCTATTTTTCTCCCGCGCATGCACCCTCCCTGTTGTCTCTTATTTTTGCCCCGCTTCTACTTTGTTTCTTGTAGGTTGCATTTTTCGTCTCAAAACCCTTCCTTTTCCTAGAAAACCCTTTCTTCTTCCCCCACTTCTTTGTTTCTCCTAGATATGGCCATTCTGCTACGCCTCCCTGTTTGTCGCCGCCATTTACCCCCTAACGCACCGGCCGTCTCCTTTCTCTACTTCCGAACCTTTCCCCGCCGCATCCCACCTTCCCCTCCGCCTTTTTCCGTGAACCCCACTCCCTGAGCATCTATAGGGTTAGGGTTTGCCCTTTTCCCTCGGCTGCTTGCTCCGCCGGTGCGGCCATGGCTCATAGCTCTCCTCACACTGGCACCACCTCTCTCTCCTCGGTCTTCATCTCGCTGCTGTTGTCCTCCTCCATTGCCGCAAAATTCAGCACCTGGTTCATGGTTTATGTCTGCTTTTCATGGTATGCTCTCCTAGAATGGATGAAGCTATTAGCGCGGGCGTTAATAGGGAATTCAGGTCAAACCATACAAGCAGGTAATGAGAAAAAAGACAATAAAATGCAAACACCACGGTCATGAAACACAACAGCGAGCGCAAGCACGCTTTCCCTCCTAATATTATAAAACAACATGAGCGACGCCAAATCCTGGATTGAATCGAGCCTATCAGCCTAACAGCATGGTTTACATAGCCACGCCTTTTAATTTCCAGCTCTCTCCTTTTTCTCTCTAACCGAAATCCTACGCCTTAAACAAACCCTTCAATCGCCCTTGTCTCTCTTGCAAGCTTTTAACGCTCGTCAGGGGGACCCCACCAGGCGACACTACCCTTTTCCCCTTCCCCTGAAATGCATTGCATCCCCCATAAGGCAGAACCATAGCTGATGCAACGAAATGCATCAACACGCATAAGAGATCTCATCAATCTCGTCAGGTGACGAAACGCCCCCCCACCCAGGAAAGAGCCAGTGTAGCAAGTAGTAGGAAAGAAACAGCCCACACACACACACACGACACGCCATCAAAAAAACTGACATGCAATGCAGTGCCGTGCAGTGCAGTGCAGAGCTAAGAGAAGAGGAGGAAGGTAGTATGAGAGTGTATAACGCATGCATGAGTGGTCAGTGACAGTATATGACACTAGGGGAGGAATAAGAGAATGCCCCGGGGGAGGCTGTGGCCTGTGGCACGCACTGCTCACGGCTCATCGGTGCAGCGGTTAAGTGGAGCAGCATCGGCACGGTACGGTATATGGCGGCGTGGGGCCCACACCAAGAGAGAGAGAGAGGGAAGGGAGGGCCCCACTCCACAGAGCGAGCGAGAGAGAGAGAGAGAGTGAGAGAGAGAGAGGGGCCAAAACAAAAGAGAACAAACTTGCCAATTTGGGTTGACCCCCCATTAATCCCCGCGATGGCGGCCCCAACGGCGCCGGCCCTGCTCACTCTCCCAGCAGCAGGCGGCAGCAGCAGCGCACATCCCTCTGCGCTCTCTCTCTCCCTCCTGATTTTTTTATTTTAATGACCATTGTGCCCCTGCCCCTCCCTTGATTAGTTAATTGATTAAAATGACTAATCCTACACACACACACGACACACACTGCGTGCCCAGCCCAGCCCAGCCCAGCCTCCTACATAAATCTCCCCCGCTTTCTCTCCTCGCCTCCCACCTCACCACGTTTCTCCTTCCCTCCCAGCCACCTCACACGCACTCTCTCTCTCTCTCTCTCTCTCAACACACACAGAGGCGCAGCCACAGGCTCTCCTCTCCTCTGCCCAAGTGCTCTGCGCTGCTTCTCTGAGGACGGGACAGTGAGGGTCCTGAGGGAGGAGGAGGAGGAGGAGGAGGAGAATTGCCTTGTTGGGTGGCGCCGGCGATGGGCTGGGGGTGGGCGGCGGCGGCGGCGTGCGCGGCGGCAGCGGCGTACGTGGCGTTGAAGCTCCTGGAGGTGCTGTGGTGGCGGCCGCGGCGCGTGGAGGAGCACTTCGCGCGGCAGGGGATCAGGGGCCCCCGCTACCGCTTCTTCATCGGCTGCGTCCGCGAGATGGTGGCGCTCATGGTCGCCGCCTCCGCCAAGCCAATGCAGCCCCCCTACCGCTCCCACAACGTCCTCCCGCGCGTCCTCGCCTTCTACCACCACTGGAAGAAAATCTACGGTTCGTACACCACTACACGTCACCCTGCTTCCTTCCTTGCATGGCCTCCTCACTCATCGTCAGCATCACCATCTCTGCTTCTGCTTCTTCACCATCATCGTCTTCTTCTTGTTGCTGTTACTGTTTCTCTTGAGAAAGAACAGATCAAATGGAGTGGAATGGTGAAGACGAGCGACCGAGCAAGAAGAAGAATAGGATGAGGAGGAGCAACAACTTGGATGGTGGTGGCTCAGGCTGTGCCCTGTGCCCGGCGGGTTGGGATGCCGGAATGCTGCTGGCTCCTCCAAGTGACAGGATGCATTGAGTGGCATGTCGAGCGCCTGGGCTTGTCGGAGTGGTTTGCTGTAGTTGTCTCTCGTTTTCGCTGTCCCCCGGCTGCAACCCGGTTAGGTGGCCAGGGTCTATTTCCTACTTGCCGCCCCCCGGCGACATGAGCCTACACGTTTCCTTTTCTGCTCCCCGCCACCTCCAATTATGCCCAGCGCACCAGCGCCTTGTCTCTCCTCCCTCCTCCCTCCTCCGCCACCACCGCCGCTGTCTTCCTTCTTGTCACCCTTGCGCTTGTAGCCTGGTGCATTCGGCCTGCGATGATCGATCGATCTCGGCGATGCACTGCTGGAAGGAATCAGCGGTGCATCATGTATTGTGGTATATTTGTATGGTGTGGTAGTAACAGTGCTCGTACTCGTAGTCGTACCTGCTGCTGGGGTTGGGGTGTGGGGTGTGTGGTTGTGTACGTATCCAGCATCCTCTCCTGGCTGCCGTGCCCTGGCCTGCCCCCTTGGCAGTTGGTGGGTGCTGATGTGGTGTAACATGGCCTCCCTGGCTAATCATTGGGAGGCTTGTTTGCTTCCTCCCTTCCTCTTCCTTCTTGATCAGCGGCTAGCTTGCTCACTGGATCACTGAACACTACTGACCCTGCTGCTGCTGCTGCTGCTGCTGATGATGATGATGGTGTTGCCTCTCACGCAGGTTCCACGTTCCTCATTTGGTTCGGGCCCACGCCGCGGCTGGCCATCGCCGACCCCGACCTCATCCGGGAGATCTTCCTCTCCCGCTCCGAGCACTTCGACCGCTACGAGTCGCACCCCATGGTGCGGCAGCTCGAGGGCGAGGGCCTCGTCAGCCTCCGCGGCGAGAAGTGGGCGCACCACCGCAGGGTCCTCACGCCCACCTTCCACACGGAGAACCTCAGGCTGCTGCTGCCGTTCATCGGGAAGACGGTCGTGGACATGGTGGAGAAGTGGCACGCCATGGCCGGCGCATCCGGCGAGCTCGAGATCGACGTGTCGGAGTGGTTCCAGATCGTGACGGAGGACGCCATCACGCGCACCGCCTTCGGCCGGAGCTACGAGGACGGCAAGGCCGTCTTCAAGCTCCAGACGCAGCTCATGGCTTTCGCTTCCGAGGCGTTTCGCAAGGTCTTCATCCCTGGGTACAGGTAATTGATTGGTCGTAATTAATGCGCTTATGAATTTTGTTTCCCTGTTCAATTAATGTAATCCAAAACAAAGAAAATGAGATGAGATGGTACTGTGTGCACAGGTTCTTGCCGACCAAGAAGAACACGAGCTCGTGGAAGCTGGACAAAGAGATCAGAAAGAACCTGGTGACGCTCATCGGCCGGCGGCAGGAGGACGGCGACGACGAGAAGAAGCTCGACGGGTGTGCCAAGGACCTCCTCGGGCTCATGATCAAGGCGAGCGACGGCGGCGGCGGCGGCAGGACGGCGCAGCCGGTGAGCCCCATCACCGTGAACGACATCGTGGAGGAGTGCAAGACCTTCTTCTTCGCTGGGAAGCAGACGACATCAAACCTTCTGACCTGGACCACCGTCGTGCTCGCCATGCACCCGGAGTGGCAGGAGCGCGCCAGGCAGGAGGTCCTCGACGTCTGCGGTGCCCGCGATGTGCCCTCTCGCGAGCAGCTCGGCCAGCTCAAGACTGTAAGCTCCTGCTCCCTGCAGACACAACAAGCACAATTCTCCGACCACTTCAGATAATCGATACAATTCTCCGATCACTTCAGAGAATCATTGAGCTGACGCATTGAGTCTGACGCATTGGCAGCTGGCGATGATCTTGAATGAGACGCTGCGGCTGTACCCGCCGGCGGTGGCGACGGTGCGGCGGGCGAAGGCGGACGTGGAGCTGGGCGGGTACCTGATCCCGCGGGACACGGAGCTGCTGATCCCGATCATGGCGGTGCACCACGACGCGCGGTTGTGGGGCGCCGACGCGGCGCAGTTCAACCCGGCACGGTTCGCCAGCGGCGCGGCGAGGGCGGCGAAGCACCCTGCGGCGTTCATCCCCTTCGGGCTGGGCGCGCGCATGTGCATCGGCCAGAACCTGGCGCTCCTGGAGGCGAAGCTCACGGTGGCCATCATCCTGCAGCGCTTCGACTTCCGCCTCTCGCCCAGCTACGTCCACGCGCCCACCGTGCTGATGCTCCTCCACCCGCAGTACGGGGCGCCCGTCATCTTCCGATCCCGCTCGCCGCCGCCGTCCCAGCCGTCCGATCACGCGGCGGCCACACCGGTGAAGTGAAGAAAGACGAGCTCCGTCGATCACTAGGCACTAACCTCTTAAAAAATGAAATGACCGAAATGACCCCTTCTTCTCGTCAGGATGTGCTGCCTTGTCCTCGAGAGCAGAGAGATGGTAGAGAAAGCTACCGCCCCTCTCCTCTGCCTCTGTGACTCTGTCCTGTACTAACATATATCCTGCACAAGATCCCAGCGGCAGCTTAGATTAGTAGACTAGTAGCAGCAGTTTACAAGGGCTTTGAGCTGTGCCTCCCAATTTTTTCTGTATTTTGGGTGTCTTCTTGGATGGGGTTTTGGTGGGTCTGGCGTATGAAGGACCAGATATTGTACACATGTCATGTTCCATTTGTTCTTGATACATGAAGAGGAAAGGCAACGAAACAAGGAGAAAGTGCAAGGGAGAGGGGGAGGATGCATGCATGATGTTAAGATTGTGGCGCCACAGACCACAGTTGCCTCTGTTTACTTCTCTGTCATCCCCCCCCCCCCCCTTCTCTTCTCTCTGTGGTCCTCTTGCAATGCAGACTAGAAGCCATTAAAGGAAGAGATGGGCACTGCTGGGTGCTGGCTATTTAAGAGTGCCTTGCGAGGTGAACAAATGGAGACCCACAGTTGGAGCGAACACGGCAGCCAAGAAAGCAGCAGATGGATGATGGACGGACGGATTGATCGATCGATCGATCATGGCCACGGCGTACAATTGCGCTGCTCTGCTTCAGCATCAGCTCCATCACTCCGTGACACAACACAAGAATGTATTTGTGCGCAAGGCACGTAGGATGTCCGGCAAACTGTCACCGGCGGAGGGCCGACCGAGGACCAGAACTGTAGCGGCCGATGAGCCTCGTCCTCATAAAGGCGCTGCCGCGCCAGGCCGCGGCGAGGGGCGAGGGGGGGCCCTGCGACTGTTCATCTCCTCTGTCAGACTGCGCTGGCTGGGCGGCACAGCTCGCTGCCACATTGTGTACCAAGGGTATGAATGGAGATTGGGGGGATGAGGATGAGATGGCCACCTTCTGCTGGATTGGCCTGGCTTGCAATGGACTCCATGGGGTTGTGGGGGGAGCAGCTCGGACAGGCAGGGCAACGCAGGCAGGCTGCTCTTGGGATCTGCAAAATGATTCAAATTTTAGTTTTGGATCTGGATCATGCAAAGCCAAGTACAGCTCAGATTCATTTCCTGCAACACGAGAAAGACCTCTCCCAGCAACTCACCAGCTTACCGGCTCATGGTGAGATTAAAGAACTGCAAGCTTCCATACAGTCACAGTTGTCCTTGTACAGGGGAATGTCTTGCGGCGGCCGAATTTGATAGGAGCGATCTGTTGTTGCCCAGTAAGCTGTGAGTTCCTGGGCTCATGCTGCCTCATTGTGTAAACAATCTAGGGCACAACCTGCAGAAACCCAGCTGGTACATACAGCGGCCGCCTGAGGGTAAAAGAGGCCTAAAGTACCTACCACATGCCTTAAAACTCCCAATCATTGATCAGCAGAAAATAAAAAAGAGCACTGCCCAGTGTGCATTATACCCCAATTGACTGTTCCCGCATCACAAGTTTCACAGACAAGAGGTAGCATGGTGCTCGTACGTATAGGTTGCCAGCATCAAAGTTTCAAGTGCACAGCTCCTTTTTACCTCTTTCGTGACAAAAGGCAAAGGCATAGACAGAGCAGCCACTATACTGGCCAGGTGGAGCGCAGGCTCTTCTCCCCACCTGAGGGACTTACCTCCATCAAATGCCTTTCTCTTCTTCCCAAAGCTAAGCTCGATTCGGAAAAAGAAAAAAGAAGACTCATAGCTGCACAGCATCCAACCCCTCATTGCACATTCTTCCCCACAGATGTTGCCAGCCTCCATTAAGATTGTACCATGATTAATGGCCACTTCTTTATTTCCAGAAATGCTGGAAATCAGATATTAAAATATCTGGAGGAATTCACTTGTCACTGCTATGCAGTAAATCATCTTCGGTTTACTATAACGGTGTTACAGTCTGTAATGTATCAAGTCGAAAATGCAGCCACCAGAGACAAGAAAACAAATCTGAAAGTTAACATGCTACAACTTTGAACTATCGCTTTAATGTTGTATACTTGTAATTTATTGTGGGATTTGGACCAGGGGAGGGGAATGGTGATGTTATGGGCAAGAAAGCTCTCATCTTACAGATTTCCAAAGGGGGCCACACCCTAGTTCCTCTTCAGGGGGGGCTCTAGATGTGTAGCTCCCATGTGTTTCTGGTCCCCATAAGGGAAGGCATGTGCCAGAGGGCATCCTTCCTTACCCTTAATCCTAGCGAGATGGCATTCTTCTTCCGTATCCTAACAATGCCATAAAGAAATGAGGCAATTGGCATGCCAAAGAGCATGTGACCCCAGCACGCAGCATAATTACCTTTGTGATTAAAATAAACATGCAATGAGTTAAACCCTTTTGATTGTTTTTAAGAGTAGGGCTAGAGTAAACTACAGGGTAACACAACACAGCATTGGACATAGAGTCCTCCACTTCCCTCTAGCCGACATGCGAAGCATGAGCATGCTTTATTATCAAATCTGGGGGGCTAGAAACGCCTTTACAATCACGATAACAGCCTAAAAAGGTGTGACAGAACACAATTGAGCAATCTATGGACGGGTTTTCAGGAGGAAGGCAAGTTAAGCCTAAATATGAAGGTTAGGGCCATTAAGCGGCATGGTGCAAAACATTAATTGGACTGAAGGGGACCATGCTGGCATTTGTAATACTTATATTTAGTGCATATTCACAACATGCTGCAAAAGTATACAGTGGTGTACAAGATTAGATTTCTGCATGCAATGATCATAGCAGGCTAACTTTCTTTTTCGAACTCATCATTAATGTGATTGTATCATACAAAATAAGGGGCTTTGCAGTAGCAACTGATAAGAGCGAGATGGTTGTGTGCTTTAGGATGGTTGGATGCATGTTCATGATGACACGAATTCAAGAATGGATATTACAAGCAGAACCAGGAGGGAAGGTAGGGGGCATGGGAGAATACCAGGGAATCATCTCTTGTCCTTTCTCTACTGTAGTCTTTTTTGTTAGTTAATTTGTGCAATCTGGTTCCCCTCCTAGGGGCAACGCGCACCTCCTTATACATCTCACCAATAATCTCCTCTACTCTGCTGCTAGTCAACTAATGTATCTTCAGGAACCTTCTTTCCTTGCACCAGCCACTCCAAAAGAGCAAAAAATAAACCCTTCACTCTTGGTTAGCTTTCCAAAACAAGATCTTCAGTCTTGGTGTTACATTATTTATGCTGCAAAAAGAGATTGCAGGATCCTTAAATCTGGATTAACTCAACAGTAGCTAATATTATATTTGGAGTCCCCAGCTAATGCCAAAATAGCTAAATTGAGCACTCCCCATGTGATGAAAGCAGATGGAATTCTTATATAGTTATACTGCCATTCAGAAGTAATATATTACTTTTGCGGGATTCATATTCTGACTTAACCCTGTTTCTCTCTGAGACTACAAATGGACTAATCACAAAAGGTTCATGTTAATAGTACTGCATTACCTGTTAAACTGAGAGATCTAAACTTTGTACCCCCTACATTTAAAATTATAAGGCGTGCATGCATTTAAAAACGTCAACGTTTATAACTTTTGACTAATAATTAAGCTAAAAACATATATATTTAGTATTATGTATGTGATATAGTTGGATTCGTATTTAAAAATACTTTCATATTATTGACGATATCTTGTGAAATAAATTAATGATTAAAATTCTACAGTGAAGACCGTATCAAAAAAATATACGCCTTATATTTTGAAACGGAGGGAATGCTTACAAAGACATATCCACAGAAATCTACATATTGTCTGACTATGCACCTAAGTGCATTTTTGTCTATGAACATAATTTACTTTGTATTTTGCAAGACAAGGTAATATCAGTCCAAAGAACCATGAGAGCGCAAATCACCTCATTAGTACTAAAATGGCATATTGTTGTCTTTTTTAAGTCAGACCAACTCAAAAACAACTGGACACAGTACAAATATTCATGTGAAACTGTTGGTTCAATAATGGAGTATCTCTTGTTTATCCATCCAGTGCAGCCACACGTCTACTGCAAAGAGTACTATCACGTTGTGTGCTTGTCTAATATGCAATATACTTAAATATTCAAGCTAGCGCTGGATCAGATATGCATGACAGTTTGTTTAACTCAACAACGGAAATATAACAATTACCGCAGAGTGCAAAACATTTAATGTTTCAGTCAAACTCCCAAAATTACTCCATCAGGGACATAGCTAACAACCAAAAGTTGTATAGGCACTAGTTTTGGAAGTTCTGTGTCTTGTATGTTGTAATTTCAACAATGAATTTTTTATTAAAAAATACAGGTTTATAAGATTCCAAGGCAATACATCACGTTTGATTCTTTGGGAGACTTGAGTAGGCCTCACAATATCTTGTTGGGTGCTAGCTGGGTTAACGTAGCCATGTAGGTTCTGTTGCCATTTCCCTGCAGCACCTACAAGCCACAGCTATCCAGCAGAAACCGATTAGTTCAAGGGGAAATTTAAGAATATAGCCAGCCTGCAACATCCAGAAATTTTTTTTTTTAAAAAAAAGCAAGAAGCAGCAACAGCATGGCCTAAAATCAAAACGAGTTGCAGGTACGGAGACATAACAGAGCACATGTTGGGTAATGGAATGAACTAATGTAATGGCCCATCCTTGTGTCCTGCACTCCTGCTGCACTTGTTCTACCACCAAACCCAGACTCGATTTTGAAGCGAGAGAACATCAAACAAGTGACGAAGAATACATAAAAGTTCCATTCAACCGTACCTTCCAGCACAAACCAAATGACAGGATGAGAGGGTCTACCGTCACATGGCAGAGCAGGTCCTCCAAAAAGCTTCCCGTCTGTTAACAAACTGTACCGTTCCAGACAGCCGTCCGACCAACGTCTGCACAGCTGTGATCGGGGTGTGGAACACCGTATTTCAACAGAGACAACCCACCCCCAAGCTCTACCCTAATTCCAATACCACCACAGAAAACAAATCATGGACACATCAACCAAACCTTCTATCAACTATCTAATGATATGATGAGTTCGACATGCTTGGAGTGTACACTCTTCCATGGATTCCAGCAAATAGACTTACCAAGGAGACCTCGAAGACCCCAAATTTACTTAGTTTTTTACTGGCACCACACCTCCCCAGTAAATTCCCTCAGATCCAGGACCCTTATAATATAATCCCTCATCACATAACCTGTTAGCTTTCCTTGTTTTGTTTGATTAACTTGGGGCACTAAGTACCAAAGTCTTGTGGCCCTTAGCACCCTTGAATCATGCCAATATGTCGGAGAGTAGTAGACGGCAGCAGCGCGCCAAGCTGCTTCCTAATGATTGGAGTCATTTCAGCTTTCACTGCCTCATAGCAAGGCAATCTCCTGTATCTCTACCTCCCCTTAGTAATTGACAAATGGAATTAATGCTCTTACTATATATATATATATAAAGTTATCTCCACCCACTGGCATACACTGTTCCAGGAGCAAAGCATGGTCAATACAAGCTTTTAGTTACCAAAATATAGACACTGGCTTCTCCTTAGAACATGGTTCAATATGATGTTAACACATACCAAAACAAATGTCTCTGATTTCAATTCCGCATTTGAAAAAACAAATAAATATATATGAAAAGCGTAGCCACTGGCATTACCCATCTTGCCTGCACATCATGGCATTCGTCCATTTGACCTAGTCTTCATGATCATATAAGCAAGTATGGGCTAAAATCATATGTAATTACCAATTAAATTGCTGGCAATCATCTGGATTTCCAACTCCCAAGAGTTATCCAAGATCTTGGTGTCATCTGCATTCCCAAGTTATTGAAGATACTTATCTAATGTGGTCATTTCCTTTGATTCTTAATTCTCATTCAAATGTTGTAAAGTATCACATCGATTAAAGCTTACCCTGTTTAACTGGAATACACATTGTAGCATCATGGAGCCATGATATGGCATGGGCTCCATTTCTGCATGTCATCTTTGCTTCTCCAGATATTTTACTATTTTCGTAAAAGTAAGAAAAGTATCGATTTTCTTGTTCAGCTAACGACATCACAAATAAACATGCTTCCTGAAAGTTTTACCAATTATATATTAAACTCATTTTTCTCACTTCAACCATGAACATTTGCTAATTGAAACAGCAGAAATATTGGTCGTCAAAAAATTATAATGCAATGGCGTAGGCATCAGAGCAGTTTTAGGTTCTAGGCAAAGATCACGTCCAGAATAAAGAAATGATAGGCTATGTTCTTAGTGAAATGAAAACTTAAATGCACAAAATTCATTACAAGAAACAATTTGTTGGCTAAGAGTAGCATTTTTGTTGTAAGCAGCATAAATCATTTCCTGGAACATGGATCACCAAAAAAACAACCAAGACTTTATTTAAGAAATTAATGTGTGTATAAATGGTAACAGACCACACAGAAACATACCAACATGGGAATACATGATTCCTATCTGTCGTGTCAGAAGCAAGAGCAGTCACGATGATCATGCCATTCATCCAAGGGTGCCATCACATGCCCATCACGTGATTCAGCTCTTCTGATCTTGAAATGTGAATGCTAAATGTGTAACAGGGATTGGTGGACTGGTACAGTAGACCAATATAAAATATTTAGCAAATTAATAGCTGCACTGCTCATTTTCTCCAATCCTCCTTAAAATGATAGGTTCCACCATCCCAAGGGCATTGTTGTCATTAAATTATCTGACCTGAACATGAAAAGAAAAGAATAGCTAAGAACTAGACTGTACTCTCTGCAGGCATTTTAATGAATAGGAGAACAGAACAAACAAGACATTTGAAGACGAAGAACAGTTCAGATATACACAGATTCACAAAAAGTAAATGAAGTAGTTATATCTCTGATACCAATTCATGAATATACTACTGCCCGCCTCAGGAAACATAATTCATAATTATTGTCGTGATGTAATATCTGGTAAACTCAAGACTGGTAAAATTTATCAATGGATGTCTTTTGCACAATAACTGCATGGCAGAGAGAGGGAGAGAGCAGTTGGGGTGGGGGAGGTCCATTTGATCACTGTAGGCATAGCTGATGGCAGAATATATTCAGGCTCATACTAGCCCATCAGTGTATATTGAATGTAGTAATAACCAGATTTACCATAACTGACAATGCCAGGCATTGAGCTTACCACATGGCCCATCTGAGTACATTTTCACAAAGTTTGACTGCTCTGCATTCCCATAAACAATGTAAT
The DNA here is from genome assembly GCA_036346415.1 of Raddia guianensis. NCBI lineage: Eukaryota > Viridiplantae > Streptophyta > Magnoliopsida > Poales > Poaceae > Raddia > Raddia guianensis. The sequence continues at coordinate 38,411,343 of CM070534.1, forward strand.
TTCCATGGACAAGCTTAGCATTCCCGACATCCAGTTTTGAACAACACTATGACACTAAAAATAGCTTTCTCTAATTAGAATCCCAATGATCCTGCAGTGAATTGAGAAACTAGTAGGGTGTTAGTCTAGCAACATCGACAAACAAAAGATTCATTTCAGTCCAGTCAAAATACAGTATTGTCAATATACATAAAGGTGGTATACTTTTGTCTTCCAGTTGCTGAGATAACTGGTACAGAATTCATGCCATGCGAACAAAATATTGCAGAGGCTACTACTAATGGGGTCAACCGGATAAAGGTATCTCACCGATACACAAACCATGAATTCATCTATAGCTTATGTCATAGTGGTTAATGTTTAAGAAATTGAAGCTTAACGATCATAAAAGGGTGTCATCCTTCCTTTTATTTCTTCTTATTGACTCCCTGCTTACTCCCTAATCCACTCACACTTGATCTGACCTTCTAACCAACATAGGTTCACCCTTCAAGCCATGAGCACCAACCAAATATAGTTCCCTCCCCACCCTCTAATCTACTATTGCCAGAAGGTCAGAACAATCCTCCTTACATGTATCATCTGGCTGAACCTAGCACGCCTCCCCATCTTGGCCATACTAGCACTATTTTGTCCACTGCGTACTCTCCAGACCCCTAAATGCATGTTTACTTGACCAAGTCTTTCCAAACTCTTATCCTACTGAGGTTTAAAGAATGCTAAGTGTAAACAACAATTATTATTGTGGATGTATGTGCACTTTTAGCTAAAAACAACTACATATATTATCCATACTATGGTACTATTAATTTGTTCTGTACTAAACTTTTAAATGTTTCTGGAAAAGTTAAAGTACCCAGGCATTTTCTGTCGTTGATGATTGCCTCAAGTTTGTCTGTTTGCCATGGACTTATTTTTCATGAGAATGTTACGACTTATGACCTTATTACAAGCTCAGCTCAAACTTGAGCTTAGCGTGAAATTTTGCAAAGTCATTTGGTATGCAAATGAGCTAATTGGGACAAATATAAGTAGACAGCACGCTCTACTATAACATCCCTGTGTAACTCATTCAGCACTACAAAACTGAAAGCGAGGTGCAGAAGTTCAGACGAACAGATGATGATCATAGGAGCAATTTGCATCTGCTTGTTTATCAGCATAATAGTAATTTCATATTCAGCCAGTGGATCTCTTGCCAATTTGCCATTGCCCATTGCACATATTCCCTACTGTTGTAGTGCTGTCAACCTTCCAGTGATTTTACAGAGGTCTAGGGGCCCTCTAATTTGAATAATTATTATGCAGATTTCTCTCTTGTCAGAGCATGCGTCCGGTGACAGTGAGGACACTGCAGTGTTCGCGGATAAGGGCAACTATCCATTGTTCCATAAGGAGGCATGATCCAATGCTCCGCGAATCCTCAGCCCTAGGACCAACCAGAGGACGCATCAGAACCCAAAACGTGCATCCCTAGTACACAACCCTCGTCCATGGCGGCAGAATGCAGAATCGACTCGATCCAGCTCAAATTCGGCACTAATTTTGGCAATAAAAAAAGTTGCAGCCACCGCGGCGGCGATCGATCGACGGGGGGACGTGGAGCCAAACCCTAGGGCGGGCGGCGGGAGGCGAGCGATCGCGCAGGCATTTTTGGGCCGGCCGCAGCGGCACGGTGCGCATCGGCGGCATAATGCAGAGGGGAATCCGGCAAGATCCAAGCGGGTGGAGACAAGCGCGGAGGTGGGGGGAAGAAACAAAAATCCAGGCAGGGCGATGGGGAGTACCATCCTCTCCTAGGATCATGGATCTTGTCGCGGCCCACTTCCCCTTGTCGCCTTCCGACCCGGATCGCCCCCGCGCTCGCCGTACGCGCGCCCACCCTCGCGCCTCTCCCAATCATTCGACGCGTCGTCGCCGTCGTCGTCGTCGTCGTCGCGTGGTCTCTGGCCGGCCGCGGTCGCGATCGCCTCCGCCAGTGGGGAGGACACCTGCGTGCCGCGGGGCCGCCCGGTTTCCACGGCCGCTTTTCCTGGCTGCCAACAGCCACGGTCTCTCCTTGGACGAGGGCAGGTAGCATCAGTGCGAGCTCGCGAGTGAAAGCCCATGCTACCATGCAAATAATCCATCTTACTGTACATCTGGTTTTTATATAGGAGTATGTCATTAGCACGTTCAATGTGGTTTTTATGCCTATTCTCTCCAACTTATCTTATTTGATTTATTTATTTATCTAACTTTTCTTCAAATTTTAAGAGCCTTTTGAGGTAGGCTGAACCGGGTCTTCATTGTTTAACTTGTTTTTAGAGAGTTTTTTAACACGACTTCAAGATAAAAAAAAAAGACGGATTAAAAACAAAATTATTTATATTGTAAATAAATATGAGTAAATAAGCAAATAAGTCAAATAATGTGTAGAGAACTGGGCTTTAGGCCCAGTTCTTTTCAGCTTAATAGCTTAACGGTTTAACAGCTTAACGACTTATCTACGTTTTAAAAAGGGATTAAAATCATACATACCACTAGAGAGTCTTCTTTGAGCAGAAATGCCATCGTAGAGACTAATATCTCAGACACCATTACAGGGGTGAAGAATTGTGCATAGGTGCCATTATCAGGGTTGTGAGAGGATTTTGGACGAAATACACAGACAAATACGGTATAAAATACGGCCTAACATATGGGACCCACATGTCAGCCTCCCCCTATTCATCTTCTTCCTCCTCTCCATCTCTCTCCCCGATCTCTTTCTCTCTCTCTCTCTCTCTCTCTCTCACCTCTCTCGATTTGCTCTGTCTCACGACTAGCCACGCGGCCTGGCACCACCGGCGGCGCGCCGCCACCCACCTCCATCGCCGCTTCTCCCACCTCGCGCCACTTGAGTCACCGCCGCCATCGTCACCGGAGCCACCGCCGCCGTCGTCGTCATCTCGCCGGAGCCGCCTCCTCCGTTCTCGAAGCCGGGTGCCGCCGTCGCGCCAGGGCCGCCTCGCCCCTTCCTCTCCCCTTATCCTCGCGCTAGGCTTGGGGCGGCTTCGGCTGGCTCCGCGACGAAGGAGTCGGCACTTCGCCGGCGGCGACGGTGTGGAGGAAGATGAGGTGGTGGTGAGCACGGCCTAGAGGTGGAGGCGAGGCGGGCCCGATAGCGGTGCCTGGCTTCAAGGCCGCTCCTCCTTCCTCATGGCGTGGTGGCGGCGCTTACTCCCTCTCCACCGAGCACGGCGAGGCGGCGCCTATCCTCTCCTCTCTGCACGGTGGGGTGGCCCAGTAGAGCGCGCCCTCTTCCACAGTGGCATCGGCGACGCCCTCCGCCTCCGCCTCCTCCACAGCCGACAGCTACAGCGGCGCCCGCTCCTCTTCCTCGAGCTCCAGTGTCTCCCCTTTCTCAAGACGGGTGGCCGGCGCGCCGGCGCTCTCCTTGAACAGCGCGCGCGGGGCGGCGGCGCCATCTCCTCCGCCGGTTTCTTCCCTGCCGGATCGGAGCTTGAGAGAGGAGAGAGAAGAGGGGGACGATTGGAGGAGGAAGAAGAAGCTTAGAGGGGATGACACGTAGGGCCCATTGTCAGATTGTATTTAGTTGTATTTTAGATTGTAAATTCAGCTCCTATATTTTCAAAACTCTCCATAATGGCATATGTGCACAATTCTTTACTCTGTAATAGCGTCTGAGATATTAGAGACTCTACAGTGTCATTTCTGTCCAAAGGTGACTCTAGAGTGGCATGTGTGCTTTTAACCCTTTAAAAAGACATATGTTTTGAGTTTTTTGAGTCTGTTTTCTCGCTGTTTTGAATGTGGGTCCTAACGCTTTAAAAAGAAGTCAAACGAAATGGATCTGAATCTCGATACTACCTCGAGAAGCTCTTGAAATTCAATCATTTCGGCCGTTCAGCTGTTTAGCCGTTAAGATCAGCTCAAAAGAACAAGGCCTTAATCTTGTTTATTCGACCAACTTATCCATTTAGTCACATACACAACTAATTTCAGCTCAATCAGTTTATTTATTTGAATTAGCCGCTCTGAACATATATCTATCAGCTAAAGTGTAGCCAATGATTTAAATCACGGTTATCACGGTGTGGCGGAATTGCATAATCATGGACAATAGAGCTATCGCTGATGGCATAACCTATCCTACATCTTGGTTATATGTAAAATATTGCTTTTATGATTTAATATGGTGTGAGAATGGGTCATCGTTGCCCGTTATGAACCGGCACATATGACCGTGTACATCAATGTTGTTGTTTTGTGTCAGTTCAAAAACCGAGACTGCAGCCGTTTTAAACTAGAACCAGTGTCATGCTCTATAGCAGTGTGTGAGAGCATCCATAGAAGGCACATTATTTCACTGTAGCTATATTACTCACGCGCAGCAGATTTAAAAGCTACGCTGCGTTCTTGCGTGCGGGTAGGCGGGCGAGCTCGCGAGCAGCTGATGCAAGGGCTTGACACATGCCCTGTTGGGGATGCTCTGATGCGTATTCAGGCTCATCATGCGATTAGGAGCAAGTTATCATGGCCAGTAGGCGGGTCGACAAGAGGTGGCATGACTTGGGTAAGGCAACGTCAATCTAAAGGGTCTGAAGGCTAACCATCTAGATGTGGCATGGCTGGGGCAAGACGTCACTTGCTTTGAGGTTAACCAATTAATGAAAGGCAACATGGTTGTGTGAGGAGACGCACTTGGGTGACCAAAGCGAAATTGAGTTCAGTGAAGAGTTGGGTCGAGGAGGAAGAAGAAAAAAGAATAAGTTAGATTTAATTTGGTGTAAATTCTAAGATGACAAAGTTAGGGTGCACTGAAGTGAGTGAGAAGACCATCATCGCTGCCTAGAGCACATCGACAACAACCGCCATAGACCACTCCCTCTTCCTATGTCCAGTTGGTCTCTCAGCACCAACTCCATCTACATCATCATGGCATCGTCAAGTACACGTTTGAATTCATGATTGTCTTTAGGTGTTCATGATTTGGCTAAGTGTTTTGTTAAGATTTTGCGCTTAGATAATTTCACGTGCCCAAATCTAAGATTAGTTAAAGGCCATTTAACCGTTCAACCAATGGTTGTTTAATCAGCCCATGGAAAACTCTAACTGTAGTTTGCACATTTTGATATTGTTTTTTTCGGTTGAAACCAACCGAAAATTATAAGATGAAAAAGTTGTGACTCATCGAGAGAGATGTTTTAGAGCCCAAAAATTATAAAATGATATTTTAGAAACTCTAAGAAAACTTATTTAAATCCCCACGAGAATGACTACAAAGTACTACATCATTGATTTGTATAAAAATATCAAATTTTTAGCGATATATTTTAATTTTAATGTAAATTACAAAGAAAAGGGCCGCATGAGTTATATAGTATCACCTGATGCATTACTCCGCCCACTTTGGTTGCAATTCGCTCTGCTCGACACAAGGCACAACTCAGCCTAGTGACAATGACACCGACTGGTGCATGTGGCCTAATTCAGCGCTTAACCGGCCACCATCATTTCCACATACTAACCCAGCTTGCCTGGTTCCCTCGCCGCCTTCTAAAAATGTACCCATCGCCTCCCCTCTCTTTCTCCTCTGCAACTTAAATTTTTTTAATAATAGAAATAATTTTGTCGCTGCATCAAATGATATATATACAAGAAAATTAACATTATATCACTTTCAAGAGTGGACTTCATCATATACCAATATTCCATCCTTCAACATGTGAAACTTTAAAATATCATTCCATAATGTTATTGTTGACAAGCCAATTGAACAATAAACCAACGTGTATTAATAAATGGTAATGCCACAGCCATCAAAGGGTGCCTATGCCCGTAAATTATAGGTCAGGAGGACACAACAAGACAATGTTTCAAACATGATTACAGGAACACCCCTACTTTTACAGGGAGGCCAGGACAATAAAAAGAGAATTTTTCCTTTTGTTACAATTGTCCATAACCATGTATCACGTCCCTCACGATGTTTATCCCTCTGAATCTGTCGCGACCGTCAAATTCTGGGTCGAACGCCTCACAATGTAGTCTTCGCCTTCAACAAAAGCTTCATCTCATCGTCCCCTTTCGCAAACTGTGGCCCCTGCAAAATAGCATGGACGACCCACCAACCGTCCCTGCACAACCTATTAGAAAGTGTCAAGATTACCCTCTGCCCTGGCATTTTTTGTCCGTACAACACTATAAAGGGTATACATGATCTAGACATACAATAGTCGTGTTGATTGTTCCTTTTTTTCCCTATTAGAATTGTTTTTACCCATATTTTCCATTTTTACAAGGCATGACAGACAACGGTTGTGCCGTCAGTACGCAGTCATTCTCCCCTCTCTTATCTCTTTTAATAGCCAGCACAAAAGCTTCATTTTGAGACCTAGGCATCACTAGATCAAGGCCAAGTTGGGTGCTCTCCATCGGGCTACACGAAGTAGAGGAGCCAAGTGGGCGATGGGCACTAGCGATGCAAGCAATAAGACAAGATGGAGCTTCAGCGGCAGCGGCATTGACAATGTCAATTCAACCAAAGGGTGGCCAAGGTGGAAATGGAGATTACGGCGGGAGCTTCAAAGGGAGTGATGCAAGTGGGGATCCTCGGCTCAGGAAACAATAGGGGAGGATGGAAACATTTGGTGTTCACCATGGCAATGTCTGAGCATGGACGGCCATCGAAGGAATGAGAAGATGGCAGGGAAGAAGATATTGGGGTTGGCTCTAGAGCACCGTTGCTGTGAAGACAGAGATGCGAGGTCCTAGTCCTAGGGGAGAAAAAGGGCATGAATTCATGATGGATATTTTGCATGCCTAAGCATTTCTAACATGCCAAAATGCCAAACAATCGATATTGCAATTGTGTGAATGCCATTTTAAAGTTTTGCATCTCATGAACACCAAAATGGTGATGTCCACTTTCGAAAGTGGAATAATGTCAATTTTTTATCCGTACAGCCAAAACACAAAACCACAACTTCATCGCCCCAAGCCTCACCGGCTTCGAGCCCCACCATCGCATGCTCACATCGGCCCTAGGCCCCCACCACATGGCTCACCTTAACCTCGTTTCGACCCTGGGCACTGCCCACATTAGGCTCCTACCGCCCTAAGGCCTGCCCCTCTCGAGCTCCCATTGATGACCAGAGCCCTGGTTGCCTTGACCTTTTGCCGACCCTAAGCTCACCACCCTCATCAACCTCCCGTCACCCTAAGACCCACCCTCCTCGAGCTCCTGCCTTCCTCCTCAAGCTCCCGCCACCCAAGCTTGTAGTCAACCCAAGTCCCCGCCAGCCTAAGCTATGCCAAGCAACACCACAAACCAGAGATGGATCATGGTGACAGGGCGTGATGGCAATGCAAATAGGACGACGACTATGCACGGTGGCCCCACGAGCATCGTTGGAAGCTCGAACATCGGTGGATTTTGCATGCAGGGGTGGAGCCCAGTTGGCCCACCCTGTGGGTCCAATTTTTTTTTTTTTGTTAAAACTAGCTTGTATGGCCTATGGGTGAGCCCCCAGACTAGAATCTATGAACCTCTGTGCAGCCAGCAGCCCACTGATGGTCTGCCCCTAGTAGCGCACAGCCCATGCAATTTAATCAATGCTTAGTGGGCCATATTCTATTGATTGTGCACGTACTGCAACTAGACAACTAGTGACGGGCCGATGGCTCGCAGCTGTGACGCTTCCTATTCAGATCAGAGCAGCGAACTTGTTCAGCTGTTCCGGGCTCCGAGCGGCTTCACGCGCAGGCGTAGCGCTCGCAAAAACTCCCATCAACCGCCGGTGTCCTCGCCTGCTCGCCGCCGTTCGCCGAGGCACCAACACCGATGCTGATTCGCTATCCCCGAATACAGCGCCAACGCCGCTGCTGATTCACGAGCAGGCGCAGCGCTCGCAAGTTTGTGGTAATTTCATATGCAATAGTTCACTGTTCACAGCTAATCATGCACTTAATTGTTTACTAGTACAATGCCCGTGCTCTGCCACGGACCATAAAGGGATGAAAAAAAACTTAATTCATAGAAAAATATAAACATGAAGGGTGATTTGCAGGAAAGACATTATATGTGAGATCATTTCAGATTGAGAGTATATAGCACGTGACGTGATCTAGCTTGGATTGTTTAGGTCGGATCCAAGCATCGGGAATAATCTATCCATCAACCCATGCTTTGCTACGGACGTTTAAAGGAAAGGGAATAATACATGCATTATAAATAAAAACATAAACATTATTCTCAGTCATCCCAGTCTTTTTATTACAACCATCTAGAAAATTATATTGCTCCCTATGTGAAGAGAACACAAACATGTTTATTTAGAACATATTCACAGCTAATTATATGATACACACCTCCTAGGATACCTGAAATAGAAATGCTCACTGCCGATGCTGCTGCTGCTTCGGCTCGCCAGCTTCGACCGCCGCTCCACCCGTGGCGACACCGCCTCCATGATCAGCGCCTCGTCTTCCGCCTCCGTCACCGCCATGATCCATGCACCGTACTGGCTCAACTCAGATCTGTGGCTTGCAGAATGGTGCCATGCAATGACAGCGCCGTGATTTTCTTAGGTGCTATTTTGAGATTAGAGGAGAGAATCGGGGTGATCGTTACACGTGTATCCCTCTCCAATGGTTCCGCGTAATCACAGGGGATTCTTTAGGATAGGATTAGTCACTTCCATCTCATTTTTTTATTCCATATTTTGTTTACTGGATCTAAATCCCTAGCCTTGTTCTTTATGTTTAAATTAAAATCAAAAGATACGCTACAAATTTGCATTTTATACGAGTATTTTGTAGTTGTTTTTTTTAGTATTTTAAATAGTTTTACTAAGAGCGATTTTAAAATAATTTTTTAAAACTATCTAGGGCTTCTTTTACTATAATTTTTAGCTGGTTTTAACTGAAAAGAACGAAGCCAATGGACACAGATCAAGATCATATTTTCTTGTTTGTGTGCTAGCCAGATCTTGAAAATATCCTCTCAAAAAAAAAAAGAAAATTTCTAAACCAAAAGCAAAAAAACTAATTAACGGAAGAGATCAGCTTATGCTTCCAACAAAAATACGCTAAGTGTCAAGAAAAATACCCAAAGAAAATACCAAAAAATTAATTAACGGAAGGGATCGTAAGTGTCAAGCAAATAAACAAACATATTCATGCGTAGGTGATGCTGCGTGGCCTGACCTTGGAAGCTCTGGGTCGTGGCACGCCCACATATAATGGGCCATGAGCCGTGGCCGGCTAATAGGTTTTTCGGGCCTAATACGTTGAAACCGTAGGCCAGCCTGCACAGAGGCATGGCCGGATGGGCTGGACCGGCTCAGCTAGAGCCTGCAAACAGCACGCTTGAATGTTGATCTGATGGACGGGCATGTGGCATCCGACAATGTCATTGGCAAGAACATCACAAGGCTCACGGCAAAATCATGTTGAGGAATATATGTTCAACATCAAGAATGGAATGCAAGAACATCAAGGTTACACGGGAGTCGAAAATCTGATTTGCCAAGGACTTGCTACAGTTCCATTGGTTCAAAATGCGCTTTTGGGTACATTATTGAGAACTAAAATGACCAAAGCAAAGGTGAAGAACACTGGCAGCGAGACACAACTTGAGCATCCCAGGAACACTCTTGATGGCACCCCCATGGCCGCAACTTCCTTAGTGGGTAGACATCTCAAACTATGTGCTCAGCCAACGCCAAGATCTTGATATGTTTCTTTTTCCTGAGCTCATGGGGGACAGGTCCAAAGACACGAGTGCCAATCAGCTCACCTTTGTTGTTCACGAGAACTATTGCGTGGTCATCAAACTGGATCTCACTGCCATCGTTGCGCCCGCGTTTCATGGCAGAACGGACAACCACTCCATAGACCACATCTCCTTTCTTGACCTTACCACGAGGTTGTGCTTCCTTGACAGATCCAATTATTGTATCCCCAAGCCTTGCACCTTTCTTCCCCCTCAAAGACTGTATGCACATAACCCGCTTGGCACCAGAGTTGTCTACCACATTGTGGTTGGTTCTCATCTGGATGGATGTTCTGATTTGCTAAAACTATAATAAGAACATATATAATAAGAACATATGTAATCACGCTATTAAAAAAACATCCATGTTGAGATGAACATTCATAGCACGAGAACTATATATATTCCAGCAGGTTACATAGAATTTTCTTCAGAAAATTGACTTTAAATAGTAAATTTCTGCTGGTTTTGAGCAAACCAAAAGTAATGAGAAGTTCTCAAAGAGTGGCTAAAAGAGTATTTCACAAATGAAACCATAAACATGGAGTTCAAATCTGCCTCAAACAGGGCATACAAATTTGGCAAAGGGTCTAATCCTACACCTATTGTTCAAACCGCCTAGTGGCAAGTTAAGGCAACTTAAGAAAAAATGCAGATGCCGCCAGAAATCATCAACACAATCTATTCAAGCAAATGGCCTAGCAGTAAAACACAATTGATCAGCAATATCATGGGAGAGAATAAGGCAGAAAACTGCTCATTAATTAAATTTGTAATTTCTGAGGCATTACAGTATGATGACTTGACTATGTAATGAATAATGATTTGCTAACTACAAGAATTCATAATACTAAGGACATGGAATGAAGATAATTTTTTCTGCTTGAAAAGGAAGCAATACCTGACAGATAGCATCACAATGAGATGGTCTTATCACTGTTTCAGCAGACAAGTTAACAGCTCCAAACATACTGTTTCCAAGGTTTCCCATCAAAGTACGTCCAACTACATAGATGAAGAAGCAAAAACATGTGACCTAGAACAGCATTACAGCACAACACCATAAACAAATACAGAATGCTACAGGAAAAATGTAGAAGGAAACTGAACCACTCAAAAGATTGAAACAGAAACATGAGTTTATCATTTTTCGCATAGCTTGAGCATTGGTTGGGTCAGCACAGAACTAACAACCCTAATTCTGTAAGGATTTAAATGATAGGACATGATCATCATTTACCACGAGATGTTAGCCCTATAAGATCGACTAACAGTCATAAACTCATAATCATAAATTAAACTAAAGTGGTTAAGGTTCAACTAGCAGTTAAGATTTTTCTCTCCAAGGTCAAGTATATTGTTTCCTCCATGTACCAATAGCACCAGCTACAGCTGCACCTTAGCGATCTTGAATTTCAGACAGGCATCAAACAAAACAACAAGCCCATCACTTCATCGAACCTGATATAAACAAAATCTTCTTTACTAATCTGAAGGCAGGTGCTAATGTGCCAACGAAGCAAGACACTTAAATATTCTGAACATTTTCATGTGTGATAAGCCACAAAAGATATTTTTAAGGTTACCTAAAGAGCACAATAATTACTCAATGAATACAAGAACTCCTCACTTGAGTTTTCCGTAATAATCTTTCACATTGATTCCGGATTTGGGTTAAGAATTTGAAAATAAAATTTAAAAAATGAGTTTTCACATAGTTCTTGTTTAGCGTCTATCATAATTTCCTTCTATAATAAAAAATGATAACTGATTGTACGTAACGGAAGCAACTATACCTTGACAATAAGTAGCAGCACATATAACTATGAAATGTGGGTGGGATAACCATACTCATCGCTATTTGGTCGGCGTAGAGGATCATACTGCATCATATAATGGAGATGGCATGCACTGTCAGATTATGAAAGAAGAAAAATGTGTTTTGCCGTTTAAAAGGAACCATGCAACAATAATAAATGAAACGAAGACTATATATTCAATACTCGATGAATGCAAATATGCAATAATAGCATGCAAAAATATGCAAAATCTGCTTACGACAGAACAAATCAGACATTAGTAGCCTCTTATATGTGAAAGCACCTCAGAATTAACAGGCAATCTATAAACACCTCAGAATTAACAGGCAATCTATAGAGAAGAACCTTTCAAGGAGAAGACACCAACCTTGCAAGGATAGTGGAGTAGTAAGTTGTGGTTGAATTTCAGCACTGCAAAAGAAAAGAAGGGAAAACTCAGTTCTTGCTTTTTGTAGAACGATGCCGACATTTTGTTCAGACCTCTATATATAGACACAAAGGCCTAGTTTCCTGGTTGCCTAGCATTAGGAAGCTAAGCCATTCAACAAAAAAGGCGTATTATGTTTCAAAGAATCTAAAAACTTACAATAGTGACTCAGCCCATCACCATCATTGCCTCTTATCAATAATGTCTCGCTAGTCGTCAGAATCACAAACCTGAGTGGAACAGTGATGCAGTTCATTAACCCATGATAAATCCATCCCAAACAACAAATCCCTTGACAAAAAGGGCTGGTATTTTTGCAGAGATCTCGAGCACTATGTCTTGAATGTAAGAAAGAAAAGAACAAATATTTTTAAGCCTCTAAAACAATAACGACATCCTACAGCAGCTGGAAACTACTACATTAATAACAAGTTAACAACCGTCATAAAGAGCACATTAGAATTTCGTCTTCATCTTGGGCTATAGATAAAAGCAATGAAGCTTAGAATACTATCACACTCTGGCTAAACGAAGCTATTATGTTGCAGGCATACATGTGAACGACATAAAAATCTGGTCTAGTGATATCGCACAAAAAAAAAAGGCCTATCATTTAAATGATCATGTGCGTGCTATGCACTTTAGCTATGAATGTTCAAAGCAAGGAGAACAAAAGGAAAACATGCTATGCAACACATCCAACGATGGAAACATAAAGGATTTTCTTTTTCAAGATATATATAACAGCAAGCACTTGTTCAACATATATAACAGTAAACGTAAAGGACTTTCTAGAGATAATGACAATGCGCATAAACCTAAAATGCACTAAACAACTATATCTTTGCCTACCATTTCTATAGAGATTTGTGAGGCAGCAAGGATAGTAATAGCACAAGAGAATGACCTCCATAAGACAACATCACCGCCTAAAACTACATATCCTATGGTGCACAAACATGTTACTATGGTGGAATCGTGGAACAAGTGATCTTATCATAGCATTATTCATTTAAATGAGGACAGAGACCAATATCTTAGAGCCCTCAAACAACAATGCCCAGTGGGAGTCCTGCATCCGCCCAGCAGCATTGCGTCCGCCCCTGTACTCCTCCATTACAGCACCCCTCTCTTTCTCCAGATCCTCCGCCAATGCCTGAACCTTTTTCACCACAATTCCATAGCCAGTCACACCCTTGTCAAAATTAGCATTAGCACAAGGCCTAGGCATTGTAGTGATAAGTCGGAACCTAACCCTCACCTCAGGACTGAACTCGGCAAGTACGGAAATGGCCTGGGAGAGCAGGCCGGGCTTGTCTACGGGCACGAGCAGCTCGTAGATGGTCTCGTCGGAGGAGGTGAGCGCGTTCTGGCAGGCACCGAACTCCGCCCCAATGTTCTCGAGGAACTTGACGATGTCATGGTTGGTGTAGCGCGCAGTGGCGCTGAAGGCGAGGTGCTCGACGATGTCATGGTTAGTTTTTTTGAAAGGTTAAAAAGGGGTGGAGTAAACCTATTAGATCAGTTTCAGATGCCTACAAACTAAACCAAGATTAATACAACATTGGATGCATTTCATCTATCAATACAACATTGGATGCATTTCATCTAACCAGTACAACATTGGATGCATTTCATCAAATCATTACAACACTGGATGCATTAAATAAGCCGAACAGGGCCAGGAGGAGGAGGGCAGAGACGGGCTTGGGATGGCGGCGGCGGCAGCCGGCGCGGAGAGAACGAGGGAAGGGGGAAGGAAACAGCAGCACAACCGTCCGGCTCGCAGGGTCGCAGCGACCGAGGGGGGGGGGCGCGACAAGGGGCGACTCGGCGGCAGCCGGTGCGGAGATACCGAGGGAAGTGAGAGAGAGAGGGGCGCGACAGGTGGCTACTCGACGACGACATGATGCGGCGTCGGCGGCGGGGCCGGCACATAGAGAGAGAGAGAGAGAGAAAGAGGGCTTACCCGTGGAAGGACGCGACGGTCGCCGGGCGTCGGAGCGGAGGTGGTGATGACGCTGAGCGACCGGGCCGCATGCGGTGGCAATCGCCGAAATTGGCGGCGGCGATCGCTGCAGACGGGCGGACGGCACTGTGGTGGCCGCATCGAGGCGTCGCGCTGGGAGACCGGGGCTGGGGCGGCGGCGACGAGGAGACCGAGGGAGGGATGGAGGAAGCGCGGCGACGGGGAGACCGAGGGACGGAGGGACTGAGGGTGGGATGGAGGAAGCGTTAGGGTTAGGAGTGAGAGCGTGGGAGGCGGGAGTGGCGGCGGATCGTGGGAGGCGGGAGCGGCGGCGGGGTGAGAATGGAATGGTGCGCATGGTATAGGCCAAATGGAGATCCAACGGTGCGCAGAGATCAGTCCTGGTTGGATGGTCCGGATTGAAAGTTCGAACTACCACCACCACCACCACCACGACCACAAGGTGCTTTATAATAGTAGAGATTTTTCCCTTAATTACTTTCACGGATGTTGATTGCTGAATACAAAAGCGACCAACCTGCATAGTAGATTAATGGTTGTTTATGAACTATAGGGAAACCGACGTAACTCATTGCAAATAATCAATCTGGAGGAGAAATTGTATTTGATTTTGAATTGTGATTGAAGTGCTCAAATATGGCTGTTTTGCTTTTTAACCTGAAATCTTTTTAGTGCCTACTATGTAAGGCATGTAACTTTTTAGTTGATGTTTAACCATTTTCTTCAGCATAATAACTTGTTTTAAAATAAGCAAATGATAGGTAAATTTATGGAAAATTTTATAAAAAGGAAAGCTCCATATATCAGTTGGGAAGATGAAGTTCAATTCGATCCGGGCAAAAGAAAAGGAATAGATTCTTATCATCCTAACCAGAAAGATATGGTAAGAAGAAATTATTAGCGTGCTTCTTTATTTTCGGTAAGCATTTCTCATATTGTCACTGGTTTTGGTATTATTTAATTCCATATGCTATACATGATGTGTATATACATATGTATATGTGACTATGTCACCTTGAATGGTGAACCTGGTAGATTTTGCTCTAGTTCTGCCCCTGTTTGCGTGTGTTGATCTAAGAGAGATGAACGAGTGACGTTTATGTGTAAATAGACGTTGAATACAAGAGTAAAATTGTACCAGTTTAAAAATAAGTTGCTAAAATGAAACGTATGATTCTTGAAGTGATAAATATCTAATAAACACATTTTTATAATGGCATCCTAAAAATGAAAGGAACAATGACATATCTCAAATAAAAAGGTTCTAAAGTGACATCTATGAATTAACCCTATATAAATGACCTCTACGAGACAAATCTACATGGTTTTCAAATGTGCTAAATCTAAATAGTAAAATAATTCATACAAAAAAAGTATTGAAAACTTTGGCTAACACCTTTCTCAAACATCATTTTTTTTCTTTGAAAGGGAGGGAGTAGCTCAAGAGAACACCTGGCCCGATGCATGGTGCTATTGCACCTACGTAGTGATTATATTAATTTATAACATGTACAATGGTTGAAACAACAACCGTCTCAAACTATTGCCACATCATATACAGACAATGCTATAGATAGCATATATAATGGTAGAGATGGTTGCACATTTTTATACACAGTTTTTTCACACACAAAGTTTTAAATTATCGTGTAGAGTTAGCATTTGCATTGGAGACGATTCAAATATCTATGTATAATCTCTCTCCTCCACGTCATCACATGTTCTATACGACCAACCTTTATAGACCGCTGATATATACCATTATAACTGCTCTATCTTGCATATGATTTGAATGACGTGCTCTGACTATCTTATGGATTTGAATTACCTTCGCCAATAGCGATGGAATGGACCTCACATTCACCGATCGCCAGCAGCCTCGCATCACATTCACATGGACGCTCTGTGCTGCGCAAGAATGCATCATGGCTTGTTCGTTCCTTCAAGGCACGCGCACAGTGGAGGTGGGCCGGTGGCATCCAGCCACTGGGCCATCGCCCTAGGGAGGGCCCGGCCTGGCCGCAGCGTGCGATGATCCGCGGCTACCAGCAGCGTGGTGGAATTGCGGCCCGGCCCACTAGGCCGCTGCCGCCCAGTTGCCCTCTGCGCTTTCCGCCAGCTCGCGTTGTCTCGTCCCTCTTGTTTGCTTCTTCCTTGCCTTTTCAGTGACAGCGATAACGCACCCAATGATCTGTGGCCACTGGAAAAAAAAAATGGAGATAGAAGCATCCTCCTCCTTCGTTTATGGCTTTATGCGTTGTGTTTGATCGTGTATGCTTTGTGTTCACGTGAAAGCACCCCTAATCAATGACCAGGAGTCTACAATTATCTGGTTGCGGTTATGTCTCTCGACATATTAACTTTATTATATATAGCCCAGACACATATCAAGAGCACAGCAACAACGG
Organism: Raddia guianensis; assembly: GCA_036346415.1. Lineage (NCBI taxonomy): Eukaryota > Viridiplantae > Streptophyta > Magnoliopsida > Poales > Poaceae > Raddia > Raddia guianensis. Next base: position 38,427,748 of record CM070534.1, read on the forward strand.
CAAAGGATACCGGTCCCTAAAACATAATTGTTCTAAGGTTTTCTAGATATTTATGTGAGAAAAAAAGGAATATATGATACTAGGGATGCCCATCTACGTTGCAACAGAGTAGAGATTATAGGATGAGCAAATAATTATCGTTGTTTGAAATTTAGTAATGACTTGTGTTCAACCAATATAGTATGCTAGGTAGATGCTCGTGCGTTGCAACACAGAGTTTAAGACGAGATTACGGTGTGCAAATAAATAATTATCGTTGTTTGAAATTTAGTGATGACTTGGGTTCAACCAATATACAGTATGCTAGTTAGATGCTCGTGCGTTGCAACGGAGCTTAAGAAAAGATTAGGTGTGCATAAAATTATAGTTTTTTGTTTGAAATTTAGTAAGGACTTGCTTTCAACCAATATGGTATATATATACTCTGGACCCTTTTAATTTCTTGTTCAAGAAATGCACAGCCATATCGCACCTCCTCTCTTTGCCTAGATTGCATGCCAACCAACAAAATTCACAGAAAGACAACACCAATAAAAGTACAAAGGAATATTTTATATAGTACTAAGGTGTTCACATGCACATACATGTGCTAAATAGTAAATAGAGACGACTATGGTATTCTGAAAATTAAAATTCTGAGCACCAGGATATCACCAATATTCTGAAAATTAAGATTAGAATTCAAGCTCCTCTGCCTAGTAGTTGAAACTTGAACACAGGAGGGAATTCTCAGAGTGAAACGCCAGGGTAAAATGGAGTAAATTATTTATGGCACACTACTCAGTATAGCCTAATTTGCTATTAAGAGATTTTCATATCACCGATCTAGGTGAACAAACATAATAGTCTGCAAGCACAGGAACTAAATTCATAAAACACTACATCCCCCAAAACGGCACAAGACATACACAATTAAGCAAGAGAGGCATGAAATCTGATTACGCAAAAAAAAAACATTCATCGGTTATAAGTAAGAAATATCCGTACATTGCAACGAAACTACGAAGGAAGAAAAGAAAAACATAATCGGCCCTTTTGTTAGCACACTCTACAAGGACTCGGGTCAATAAACTATCAATGATGATAGAGAAAAGTGCATGCCAGCTTGTAACCAAAAGGTTATGACATTCAGTATCACCGTGGTAATCGACCAAACATGGTTGCTGATTCATCTCTACTGTCAAAAGTGCGTTGTGGTGAATGTAGGTGTGTTTTCTTCAAAATATATAAGATAGGAATTTACAAACAATTCGAGCATATGGAGAAATATCTGTCATGCAAATTGCAATGACAATAGGGTTGTGGTGTCATCTGCATCGATGGTTCTGGTAAGATATGGCCAGCATAGCAGTTAATTTGGTGAAAAGGAGGTTCCTTATCGACACGATTCAAAACATCATGACTTTAGCGAGAGGATTCATGTTGGAAAAATTATAATCAGGAGGACTGAGCAGAGCATACAAACGAAGTTGAAAGATGAAGCAGAGCATCCGTAAGGTACAAGCGAAAGAGAACGAGGCTATGCTAACCGAAAATAAAATGTTGTATGTGATCACCTGGGAAATATGCAGATAGATAATAGGTCGTTATCCTTGTATGACGTTCGCAATGAAAAAGAAGTGGGTGAAGCCTCCCCGTGTGCTTCAAAGCACTGATAGTAGTCGTACTTGACATGGCCAAACGTCTCCTTATTGATCCTCGTGCACACGACTGTAAAGGAAATAGTCATTTGGGCCGATCAGCGTTTAAGTAGTAGCGCCTCCACAGTATCCACATATTCAGGGTGGAACATTGTGAGTTGGTGTGCTAGCATCATGCGCCCGCGGCTAGGGTTTGGGGAGAGCAATGGATTACGACAGCTAGGGCCTGTGGTGGGATGACTCTCAACCGCACCGCCCCAAGCCTCTTTTTATAGAGCGTGCACTAATGGGACTTCTACAGTAGAACCTCATTTGGACCCTCATCTTTGCAGATCCATATTCGCAAAAACCCACCAATGGATCAATCCTTTAGGCATATTTCAACTCGTTAAGTTTGTGACCCGTTAAATTCATACACAAACGACCATAACCATGGGAACCCTTTTCCAGACCATAGGGCAATAACTATTCCTGGCAATACATACCGACCCTCGAATGCATAAGTGATCATATCGGCTCACATCCTGATACACTTACATACCGATCCTTTTGTCATGCAATACCAATCAAGTTCAAGGCAAGATGTGTGACATCCTTGTGCTATCTCGACCCATTCACTTGTCAATGTAATAGGGATAAATATAATATGATTTTTTAATCACATTGGCATGGTTATGCACTTCTTTATCCATCCACACTGAGGGCCCCAAACATATCTCTGTTATTGAGGAGGGGCAAATTCTATTTTCGGCCCTATTTGATTCACGGTTTTGTTCGGTTCGGTTCGGTTGTGCAAACTTTTTTTTGTACATACTATTTGGTGTAATATTTTGTAATAATTTTTTCGAAACTTCGTAGGATTTTAATCAAAAATATTTTTTACATAATTTTAAAACTTTTTCCTCCTTTTATTTTATGGTTCTCAACTTTTAACCCAATCAAACCGATCCGGACAAAACCGCGAACCAAAGAGGGCCTTCATCTCTTACACCCCACGTCATGTTTCGAGACGTGGTCCCGCTGCTCCCTGACTTCTTCTATCTCTTCTCCATCTTCAATCTCTCTAAATCCTCATCAACTTCTCACGTAAACTCATCCTCACCACAACCTGCTCCTCTTGCAGCCGATCTTCTCTAGCGAGCTCCTCCCCCTTCGTGGGAGCTCATTCTCTCCATCTCTCGCTCCAGCAAGTTCCTTCTCTCCCACCATGTCCTCTCCTCCTATATCTCCCCATCTCCAGCAAGTTTTTTGGCGGCCCTCGGCGGTCGAATCCGTCGAACATTGCACCGAAGCTCGCTGTATCTGGGAAGAAGAGGGCTAGAAGAAGGTGAGTCCTAATTTTACCATGGAACTTTGAAAATGTACGCGTTAAACATGGGTTTGCTTGTTGAACCCTGTGTTTGTTCTCATAGGAACTTTCTTATTTGCACTGGTAGGTCCATCCCTATTTTAACATGAAACCTCACTGATGTATGTACGAAACTTGATGTTTTACATGCTGAAACTTGGATTTCGCACTCTTAAAATCTCTATGTTGTAAAGTTTCAGCATTGTGTTTTTCAAGTTTCAACAATTATTTTTTCAAGTTTCAACAGGTATTTTTCCCAAGTTCCTAGATGGCGATGATGGCGTCTTGCATATTGAAACCTGGATTTTTGCCCCCCTCAACTTGGTTTGTTTTTTGTCTGCTAATTTTTTTGTTAGTTGACACTTGGATTATGTACCTGCGAAACTTGTCGCGCTGTCAAAAATAGGACTTTTAAGTTTTAAAGCAGGTTTTCCAAGATTTATTGATTTTTTCTAAATTGTAACCTAATTTTTAACTTTCAGTAATAACAAATTAATACTATTTACTATGTTAACCGTCCGATTTACGGACCGTCGGAACAAACCTTAACATCACACAACCAGACCGAACGGAACCAACCAGACCATGCACCCAACCCGCCGCACCAAACGACCTCGCGGAAATCCCCCGTCGTTGCGGAGGGGAGCAGAAAGATCCGGACAACACGAGTTCGCCTCGGCCGGCGCCTCGCGACGAACTCCACCTCCTCATCGGCTCATCGTCCTCCGCTCCGTCGAACCACCGCCGCGAGGTGCGCGCCCCGCAACCCCTGCCCATCTCTCCCTCTCTCTTTCTCTCTCTGCGCCTCCGCCAGCCACCACGCCAGGCAAGGACGCCGAGCGCGGCCGCTTTTCCGAATCCGTGCGGCCTCGCACTGTTCCATTTGTGGCGTGCCAGCGCCACTGCCACTGCCACTGCCACGGCCATCACGCGCGCTCATGTGGCGCAGTGGTGGCGCCCCTGCACCTGCGGCCTCTGCCAGATTCCCTCCTCCTCCGCCTCCGCACCGGGCAAAGGCGGCCCCCTTTCCGCCGCCCAAATCCCCCTTTTTCCCACGCTGCCGGCCGCCCGCGTCACGTCGTGGGGGCGCCTCGGCGACCTCGCCTTTTTAACCCCGCCGTTTTCCCCTCCTCCTCCTCCTCCTCAGCGTTGCTGGATTTGCGGTCGCAGGCAGCGTTGGCGGCGAGCGCGGTCGCGAGGGCAGAGGCGGGGCGGCGCGCGCCGGCGACTCTGATTCGCGGGATGAGCTTCGGCGGCAGCAGCTCCGTCGCGTCCGGTATGTGAATGCGATTGCGGTGCTCGCTTGGTCTTTGGGGATGCCAGCCATGGTTGCTTCCCGCGGCGGTTTCGCTCGTTTTGTGATTGATGATGCTGGGATGCGGGTGCAGGTGCGAAGAGGCCGTTCGAGTACGGGAGGACGCATGTGGTGAGGCCCAAGGGCGCGCACAAGGCCACCATCGTCTGGCTCCATGGCCTCGGGGACAACGGAGCCAGGTAAGGAGCCAGCCTCGCATTCCCAGCTCCAGTCCGGCCACTCATTGCGATTGATGATAGCCTCCACCGACACCCTGTGTTCTTTTGTGATGAACTGCCTGTTCTTCTCCATGAACCTTTTTCGAGTACTGGATTGTGGTGCGGGAGACGTCTCACTAGTCACTATCCGACTGTTTCTGATAAGTTTCTCCACACCAATGAATCAATAACTATGCGTGCTTGTGATGCTAATTCATTGAGCGAGAATAACCCATTGAGCAAATAGACATCCGTCGTGTCGTTTTCGCTGTTCACGGTAGTAACTTCTGCTTTGAATTTTTCGGTACCATTTCACAGATGACCCTGCTGCTAGCTTGCCGGTGCTAACTGTTAATGGGGCATATCTTCAGATGTGTTTGTTTGCACTGAAATGCATTGCCTGCTGTTAATATTGTTAGCAAGGAACATAGTTTCTGCGTGATGGGATCATGATCTAAAAAAGAACTCTCTACTGCGCTGTCACAAGTTAAAATTTGGGAGGTACTGACAGAAATGATGTTTTTTACGTTATATTTTGCAGCTGGTCTCAACTTTTGGAAACTCTTCCACTTCCCAATGTAAGTTAGGAGCATGATTTCAAACATGTAGCCTGTTCCATGTTATTGTGATTATTTGATCTGCTATCACTGCAGATAAAATGGATTTGCCCAACTGCACCTACAAGGCCTGTGGCGGTGTTTGGCGGGTTCCCATCTACTGCATGTAAGTTACGTGACTAGGTGTTATGCTTATTTTCCTATTTTGGCTATATATGTGATGCAACATTCCTTTTGAAATTGTTCTTTGTTTTATAGTTGTGCATAGTTCAGTATGTTTGTGTATGTATGCCACATATACGCATGTAATGCTATCTGTGACATAACTTTGTCCTTTTCTGGCTTCACAGGGTTTGACGTTGCTGATCTTTCAGAAGACGCTCCTGATGACGTTGAGGGGTTGGATGCATCAGCTGCGCATGTTGCAAATTTATTGTCAACTGAACCTGCCGACAGTATGTTTCCCCGAGTTAATTTCCTTTTTTTGTTGACAGCATAGCTTAATCATCTGTTATTTATCTGAACCCATTTTGTCATGCAAAGATCAGATATCGTAACAAACATATTTCTTTTTGTGCTATCTGTCTTTCCCTCTGTTGTGTTGCAAGTATTCTTTGTAAAATTTGTAACATCTTTATTAAATTATGGATCTTTGGAAAGCCTATGCATTTTTTCCAAGAATAAGCTAATTATCTTAAAAATTTGATAATTCAATAGGGTGTTCTGTCATTAATATTGTAGCTACATAACTTTTGGATTGTCACATTATTCATTACAGTCAAACTTGGCGTTGGTGGCTTCAGCATGGGTGCTGCTACTGCCCTTTACTCAGCAACTTGCTTTGCCCATGGAAGATATGGAAATGACAATTCATACCCTGTGAACCTAAGTGTGGCTGTTGGTCTGAGTGGCTGGCTCCCATGTGCCAGGTGTGTTCTAGTATGTTGATGTGTATAAGTTTCACTGAGACTGCTGCCTTTTGGCAGATGTACTTAGTGTTAAGTGGTCATTCCAGGTCCTTGAAGAACAAAATTGAGAGCTCACAAGAGGCTGCACAAAAGGCTTCATCCATACCTCTTTTGCTTTGTCATGGAAAAGGTGCATATCAATTTAGTGTGCCTAGTACCTGTTACAATTCTGTGGTTAGATTGACATTCATAAACTAGTGGATTTATAATTTTATGGCAAGGAAAAATATACTATAACATAGTTCTTGATTTTTAAAAATACCATGTTACCGTACATCATCATTCCTAGTAAGGAATCCTATTTATTAAGTTTATCTTGCTAACATTTTTCTCCACCACCAAGACCTACCTGTGCACAAATTTCTAGTTCTATATGTTCACATTGTGCCCTACCATTCATAAAAAAATAAACAATCTAGCCATCTCCGCGAACTGGTGACCTGTAGTCATCAATTTTGGACACAAGTTTGTGTGGACATCATGTCCCTGACATATTGGAGATGACAGAACCATAATACTTGCATCATGTATTCATGTGTCCCGAAATGGCTCCATCTGCTTTTGTGATGCACCAGGAACAAGATACCAATTCACTAAGTGTTTTTCCCTGTGTATTCATGCACAACGCATCACCACAGTCAGTAAATTATGGTTGTTTCGATTTTATGCAGCTGATGATGTAGTTCTCTACAAGCATGGGGAGAGATCTGCTGATGCACTGAAGTCAACCGGATTTTCAAACGTGGTGTTCAAGTCCTACAATAGGTTTGATGCCCTTCCCAGTACCCCATTAATGTAGCGGTATCCTTTACTTATGCTAATTACTCTACTTCGTGAAGACTTGGGCACTACACCGTCCCAGAAGAAATGGAAGAAGTCGGCAAATGGCTTACCGAGAAGTTGGGGATCAGCACCACTTCATCTTGATGGAACAAAAAATGTTCTGGGAGAGGAGAAATGTTTTGCGTAGCAGTGCCCAAATAATACCTGTGGTGGTTCCAAAAATTGAGGTAAATGGTTTGATAGAAGCGAATCTGGGCTTGGGTATACAGCCATGTCTTGGCTTTGCGTTATATTATGCAGACACGTCTCATGTAATTTTTGAACTTCTTTAAATTTTCCATAACTTGGATGTGTTTGACCCTCGTAAGCGGGGACATCGCGGTGATCTGTTTGATTGTGGTTGCTATGATATTTGTCTTAAATCTGATCGGCTGGCTGCTGGCATTCCTGTTTCTCCTGAACTGATTATCCTAGTTGAGAGGTTTTGCCTTCAGTATGAAAGATGAACACTTTCGTTGTGCAAAAGGCGAACACTGATGCTCCTAGGGTCAAAAGACGAAGCTTCTAGTAAAGAGAAGGAAGAATTCTTTATGGATGTAAATGCAAACCGCAATTCATACGTCGATGTGTCTTTTGGATGTAAATGCAAACCGCAAATCATGCGTGGATGTGTTTTGAGGGTCCGCACACCCCGCAGGTGAATACACCTATTTGGTGTAATATGCGCGGGTGCCAGACGAATGTAACATTATTTCATATGAAGTTCAACAACATGATGCAGCACAAAGGCAGGTCGGTTCTGAATTATGATAGAGCAACAGCACATCCTTCAGCCTAATAAGATGAACAAAACTTAAGTGATACAATAGAGCCGAAGCATGTAAAGCGCACTCCGGCCTAATCATTTTTCTTTTCGCGATGCAGCTTAGACAAGTCCAAATAAAAAGAAAAAACAACCAAACCACCTCATTTGCGTTGGAACTCCAAAGATACATATTCAGACAATCAGACATGGGCAACAGACCGTATACGAGGAAAGCATGGTGAAGTGGCGTTTACTTATCTTAAAATTGAAAGAGAGATTGAGTGCTCTTGGAAGTGGGACGTAGCGCAAAGATCGTCCAGAATATAAACATTCAGAAAGAAAGCACCTAATGTCAAGAAAGAAAAGAAGCACCCAGCTAATCCCACAGCATACTGCGGCTCATTCATGAGGTGCTGTTCTGCTCGCCCTTCTCCGCAGGATCAGCAAGTAGATCCTTGAGCTCACCTTTCTGAAGAAATCGAGTGGAGAAGATGTCAGCCACTGAATGAAGATACGAGCTAAATACACCTGGTGAATAAACCAGCAATGATGAGCCCACTTACCTGGTGCATGTTTAATATGATATCAGATCCCCCAATAAACTCTCCTTTGATAAATATTTGTGGAAATGTAGGCCAGTTACTGCACAAACAAGAGAAACTTAACAATATTTCCAAAAAGGTAATGAGTCCACCAATACCGGCATGAATCAGCTGAATGATGGAGGATTATTTCATACGCTATGATACACAGTTAAGCATTTGCACAGGAACTCATTTGAATAAAAATGAACCTTCAAAAGATGAAAATGACAAGGAGAGGTATGCAATGTTGCAAACATAAACTGTTCTCTGTGGACAGCATTTTTTGGAGGACACTGTTCTAAATAAAGCCTTGGTGTCCAACTAAATGAGTGTGTGACACCCCAGCTCATATTTCATAGGTTTATCAAATGTCTTGTCGAAGCAGATTCTTATTTAGAACAGTTTCCTTTATTATCCCATCTCATAAAGTATTCTCATGATGCAGAATTTTTAGAATATACCACGCACAGTCTACTAGTCTAGTTCCTTTTCTTTTTCAAGACAACAATGACGTCCATCTAAAAGCATACATTGAGGAGGTGTGAGGAGACTAACGTGTGAGCTTTGACACTCTCCTTGAGCTCAAGATTACTCAGAATATCTCTACCAATGATAGGGGCACCTGCAAATATACAAGATATAGATTATATATTTTGCAAAGACCATTAATTAACAACTCAATTTAAAAAAGGTACTAAGAGATAGCTTACGATATGACTGGAGGACCTTAACGGCCAGTGCACTGAAACCACACCTGGGAGAATCAGGAGAACCCTTCATGTAGATCAAGACTGGATTATCCTTGATATCCTGCAGAAATATCCGGTAGAGGCAAATGATAAATGGAAGAACATGATGCAACTTTAAGCCTCAAATTTTTTGATGTCATGCCTGCTTTTGTTACAATTCAGGTGCTTTGACCTGAATGATCTGGAAGCTCATGTGCACGTATAAATACCTTAGCAACTTTGTCATGATACGACATCTGAGAGCCTTTGCTTGTAGGTTGGAAATCCTGATGTGTATCAGGATCAGCAGCTACTCTTGCCGCACTTGCGTCCCCATTCACAGAATCACCAGTAAGTCCAGCTGAGTAGGTCATGAACTGTTGGAAACATGGTTGTGACACTGTCTGTTCTTCCGGTTATCATGGAAAAAAAAAATGTCACACAAATATGAGATCAATCACAATACAAATTACCTAAATAGCACAAAACAAACACCAACTGAACTGTAAATTCTGCTTGTCATAATCTGGTTCTGTCAGGTCAACTGGTTATTTGATAAGTTGTTACTAAAAGAAAGCTGACACTTGCAAACATCATAAGCAGAGGGCCCGAAGGACAATACATGCATGCACCAAAAAATTGGAGTAAATTACAAGACAAAACCTTAATTGTGATAAAACCATCACAAGTTTTTTAGTGGAGTTAAAAAAAATTTCTCAAAAATAATTCTGTCAAATGGTGAGTGAGCACATATCTTTGTTTCCAAATTCCAATCATTCTAGGCTGCTTGCGTACACGCTGTGGACTGTGGAGGGGGAGGCCAAGAGGGAGCAGGGGTTGTGAGCAATTGGATTGTGCAAACAGGGTGTGGCCAGCACCCCATGGCTGGCAGCTGGGCAGCGAATGGGCACAGCAAGCTGCAGGCAGCAGATGCTAGTCTAAATAGGCACTTTGTCCCCTTTGAGTCCTTTTTTTTTTTACAATATTGCTGTATAACTCGTGTTTGATCTGCACTCTTAAAGTGTAATCTAAATCGATCTGCACCCTTGCCTCTACAATAATTGATTGTTAATCAGTTCATAACAATGGTTAAGGTGATGAGGAAAAAACCATCTATTCAAATTTTAAAAGAAGAGGCATTAAAACAGTTGATGATGATCTCTCAACTCAGCCTTCAGCCCTGGTTAAATTGGAACAACAAAACGTATTTAGAGTTGTATTTTCGTAATGATCCTTCCACTCAGCCTCCAAATATCACAATTAAGTTATATTTTGGTATAGCTCACTTTGTTTAAGTCGTCATGCATGCATTTTGTGAGCCATCAGTGACATCATCAATCTTAAAAAACCTCAAACACCATGGTTTAGCATTTTGCGTGTATCATGAACTCATGAAACACTCTATGGAGGAACTCATAAGCCATAGCAATAGCATCCAGAACATTTCTTGAGAGAAATAGTCACAAGTTGATCAAGTGGTAGGCTGGTAGCCACACGAAGCAATCTCGTTATGGTATTACTCAGAAAGCCTAGATGGATGAAGCAAAAAAAAAGTTCGGAAAGCTGAGGATGAGTGGATTTGACAAGCCATACAGCCGTGGACGACGCGCGGCACGATCTCACGAGCCCCCTGACGAGGGCAGTCGACGCCAGCCTCGCCATGGTACCCTGCAGCGACGGGCACAGCGGCAGGCACCGCGGTTAGACGATTCGCCGAGGGATTGAGGGAGGGGCAAGACGGCGCTAGGGTTTGGATTGGGGCGGGGAGATCGCACCTGGAGGAAGGGTGTGCGATGAGGAGATCCGGTGGTGTCGCGGGCTCGCGGCGAACTCGATGCTGGGGAGGCGCAGCCGCCGAGCGCGCCGGAGACCTGGCCACCGGATGCCACCAGCCCACCACCGCGCAAACCCCAGCGCCCTCGAGCTAGCAGGCGAGGGAGTAGGATTGTAGGAAGAGGGGGGAAATGTGATGGGAGAGTGGGACACTCGGAGGTTGAGAGAGTGGCCAGGTAAGAGTTGGCCACCGGCCTGACCGTATCGGCCCGCTTGACCGGCTACAATGGACGTGTATGGTTGCCTACGTTTGGCCCGGTTAAGCTGAGTTTTTTTTTTTTTTTTGAGTCACGGTTAAGCTGAGTTGATGCAACGGGGAAGTATCTCGATGGCTGAACACGAGCCAAAGCAAGGTCCATTCTATGCAAAATCATTGTTCTGAGGTTCTGGCCGTGCAAGGGTGAGGAAACATGTTATTTGCACGAGGAAAAGGAGGGCGAGCATGGCGATGGGACGTGGGACCTTCGACGAGCTTGGTGCCGATGTGGGTATAACCGACGTGAGCAGCGGCGACGCCGAAGACCTTAGGGCCACCATATCCAAAGGCGGCGACTCCCATGGTGGCTAGATTCAGGGACATCAACAGTCGAGAAAGCCAGACTCGGTGGCGGCGACGGTGCTTGGAGAAGCTAAATCTAGAGGCGGCGGGGTGGTAAATACACAAGACCACTCAAACAATTTTCTCCTTGGCCGATGTGACCTGCGGAAGGAGGGTTGCAAGTGATGAGAGGTCTACGATGTTACCAGTGAATGGGTGTAAGAGTCAGACGGCCATGTCACCGTCCCGCTGTAGGAGGAGGAGGCCATCGACCAAGTCCATGGGGAAGTAGTCCCAGAAGAGCAGGAGACAAAGGCAGACAAAAATGCTCGTCCAGAGGATGATGAAACAGACCCACCCATGGAGCTTGGTGTGGCTTGGGTACGTACAAGTTGTAGCCCTTGGGGAGCATCCTCCAGCGACACGAGTGGAGGTGCGGACCGAGGATGCCGTGACCGCATGGGCACATAGCGGGGAGCACTAGTAGAGGTACACCGTGTGGAGGCGGATGTAGTCGGCGATGTCGATGGTGAACACGCGCCACACGACTAGGCAGATCAAGCCCTTGCGCATCCACGCCCAGGGGGATGATTTGGATTCCTCCGCCGCGGATGCGTCGCCGACGGTGCAAGGCGAGCTCTTCCTCTTCCTCATGTATGGGATCAACGCCCCGACACGTCAAAGTATTGTTTGCTGGCAACATCATGTTGGATATGATCTCGGTGGCTAACCACCAATGCTGAGTCATAAGGGCGCTAACTGCACAACTAGCGCCATGATCAGTGGCGCCCTCTATCCAATTTTGGTGTGGCTTCCTACTGCGCAACGTCTTAAAAAGGGGTAGGGCAATTAGTCACGAGATTAACTCCTAATCACAATTAGCTCGCCCCTAACAACCCCTAAGCCCAATCTGATCTTGTGGGAGAGTTGAAGCAGTAGGAAGACCAACACCATTCATTGCCTCTGCCCCATCACCAACAAACAGAAGGAGGAGGCCAGGCAAACGATGCCACTATCATCTCCCCGTCGCTTTGCTTCGCATCGGGGTGGGATCTTCACCCTTCTCTATTTTTGGCATATTTCAATTAGTTGTAGGTGTTCATCGAGTTTCGCACTAAATTGTAGATGTAGGAGTTCACGTGTTAGGCTAAAGTTAATGATAGAGTATAGTGCAAATTGTAAAGGAATTTTAGCTGAATTGATAGACGGGACATCAATAGTTTTATAATGAGACGATATAGAGAGACTGTTGATGCTCTAAATACAAAACCAAACCGAAGGAGACCTAACGGCCGGCCGTCCAGCTCGAGCCTCCAGCAGGTGAGTAACTGTAAGAATTGTTTAGATTGGGGCTGTGTTAATCTCAGCGTAAACCTATTGCTGAATGCAAGAAATTTTCTATTGCATTTTCAGTCAGTATAGGGATTTGTGGGGGATTCCTCTTAAAGACTTGAAGCATGCTCTAGACTGTAAAGACTTGAAGCATGCGCTAGACAGGGAGGGGTGTTCTCTGTTCAGGAATCTTCATGGTTTGGAACCTTCATCTGTGAAGCATTTGCAATTAGACTTTTTTTTTCAAAAATATTAAATTGCATCCTTTCATTAAGAGAGGGCAAAGAAAATTAAGAGCAGTACAAAAGCACAAGCAGGCCAAGAAATCAGAAAAAAGCCAAGCTAAACAACACAGAGAATCAAACAAGAACAGAAGGAATATCCTTGATTACTGCAGGTCTGCAGCTGCTGTTCATCATTGTGAATACATGGCAAGAAGATGTTGATAACTGCTGCTAGATATTCGTCTTGAGTTGGAGCCAAAGCAAGCTTCCATTGTAACTGGATCATACTCAAAACCGTGGACCACCAACTTAGGCAAAGTCAGGAAACGTGCTGCCAAGTGAAAGCTGTTATTCATGGGCTACAGTTCTGGTCCATGACAAAACAATCATAATTATCAAAAAAAAATTCAGTAGACTGTTGTTGCCACACAAAACAAAACTTAGGCACGGCTAACCTGGGACTTGGCAGATACAGTTTCCCCTAGTATTCAGTCTGATGCTGAGATTTGTAAGTATTGATTCAGGCCGTTATACTAATGCCGGCGACACGTCGTAGGCAGGCCATGATCAAATAGCATCCTGAATGACAGGTTTAGGCTATATCACCATCATGTTTGATTAGGCTGATCCTTTGGATGGATATTCCCTTCTATTATTGTATTGTTAAATACTTGCCTTTTGTTGGTGGACCTGCGTTGAGGCCATGAGCTCTTCTGCAAGCCATTGGCAAGAGTTTCGGGTTGGCTGCAGTGTAGGCATAATTGTGGGAAACGAAACTTTTTTCACCCCGATCAGAACCCTTTTTGAACTGGACTCGTTTGGCAATGATTCCAGTGGGTTGTGCCTTTGCAGTAAGGACCCTTTCTCTTTGTTACCCAATGGCTTCGGGCTCCAAAGTAAAAAAAAGGTGCCTCCAGACACTGGCACACTATACTGCATAGTACTATAGTTATATTTTTTAAGCAAAGTTTGTGTGTCATTTTGAATTGAAGGTCAGCTGAATAGCCTATACTTATGGGTTCATTATATCACATGACTGTATGATCTGCATTCTTCCGTACAGAATAATGTCCTTGAATAGCTCAGTTTGGCTCGCATGTTTACGTCCTGAATCGTTTTTTAACTTTCTCGGTGGTTTTGAGGAGATTTCTTCCATAGGGTAGTCCTGAAGAACTCAATTTCTCAACTTCACACTTGCTCATTTACTGAAAGTTGTAAAATTGGTTAATATCACTTACGACATGTCCAATGGGAATGGGTTCTAACTTATGACGTCTCAACATTGTAGCTAATAAAATAGTAGAGAGGCAAATATAAATGATAGTAAAAAGGCCGTGTGAATAGTGGCTCTTGATGATGGCCTTATATCTGATTAAGTCTATCTAAAATTTGTCTTCTCTCTTGTGTGTTCAACCAGTGATTGTCCACATTTTCTACCAAATGTATGGGGATCTACGGTGTAAGTGCAACGGAAAATCTATCTATTATATGTATAAATCGCTATATTATATTTTAGACATAAAACAAAGTTAAATGTAACTTCCATGCTAATTCTAAAATATAATAAATTTTCATTTTAATTGGAAATAAAAATAAAGATTGACACCTATGATCATTGTGGATCCAAATATTAACATATTAGATTAAAAGATAATTCATATCAACTGCAATAAAAAATTTGGAATAAACAATAATAGAAATAAGAGTAATGTCAGATTTAAAAAGGAGGTTATATCGGTTACAACAAAGTAATAATAGAAATTCGGAATAACAAATAATAAAACATCACATTAAAAAGAAGAGTTTATTAGAAAAAAATGCATTAATTTGAAATGAAAAATAATAGAAGTAAGAGTTCATGTCAAATAGAAGGATTTAGACAAATCTATCCATACAAACATGCGGGATGCGATGCTCGTTATGTATTATTGCAATGTTTATGCTTGCCGATCATTGGAAATGGTGGTCATGTTGTGTTTTGCCGATCCTGCGGGGTGGCGATTCAATAGTAGGCTTTGCGGTGCATGTTTAAGTATCATTATCTTTGCATTACATTGGTCCTCCCTGTCGAGGGCTATATTGACTATTATATTTGTTGTATACATCTTCGGATAAAGAGGCTTAGATTAATTTTCATATTATCGAAAACAAGAGAGGTATATAAACCTGTTATTTTGTTAACTAAATAATAACCTGCTAGTTGTAAATCACTATGAACAGATAGCTAGCATGTGCAGATTGCAAAGGGGCCTGTCAAAAGGCGACTGAACATAGTGTTGGCACTTGGCAGGCAGAATCTGGCATCAAGATACGGGGCTCCGAGTTTTCCCGCTTGCAAATGCTCCCGGCAGCAGGGAGTGCCCCTGCATGCATGCGCATTGCTCTGCAGCGATCCAAGGAGGAACAGCCAGGACTGTACAATACCATCGACCCGATACGGGGCGTACCTATATATGACGTATGGCTATTGGCTGCTGTGCCTGTACTGGGCTGGAACCAAGAGATATACTAGAGAGAATTCCCTGTGTGCCACTAGAAAAGTTTACAGTTTTCTATCTGCCACTCGAAATTCTCTCTTCCTTTACATGCCACTAGTTCAAGTTTTCTCTTCTCTCAGTGCCACTGCAGTTAATTCCGTTATTTGTAGCCGTTTAAAAAGTTCATTTATGTCTAAAATGCCCCTTTGGTTTAAAACTTTTAAAAAATCATTTCTCCTTCATTTTAACTTCAAATTGAGTACTTCAAATTTTAAAATTATATTTATGTAAAATCATGCTCGACTTGCTTTTAAATATTTGTAACATTTGATATTTGCAGTTTTTGTTCTCCTTTTTCATGAGGCGTGATAGATTTGATTATTTTTTAAATAAAATTTACATCTAGAAAGGTTAAATTTTTTACTTTCAAATCTGGTTATACATAATTTTATGGATATGCAAAAAATTTTCTCATGTTTTTATGAATTTTATACTATTTTATGATTTTTTTCTATTTTGTAACGTCTTAAAAAGGCAGGGGCATAATGGTTATTTTGTAACTCCGTTATACTTCTTTACCGTTTGAGTGGCACTGAGAGAAGAAAAAACTTGAACAGATGGCATGTAAGGAAAGAGATAATTTACAATGGCAGATAGAGAATTTAAAACTTTTCCAGTTACGTACAGGCAATTCTCTCGACATATACTACACTACAAGAGCAGAGAAAACCTGGGACAATTGGAAGTTGATGCCCGGCCCATTGCATGCCTGGTAGAGAAAGAACCGGGTCATATTACTGCTGCTTCGACATGACATTTGAGCTTTTTTCCAGCACGGTGGCGCTTGCGTTCTTCGTTTTCATCTCACTGTCTTGTGCTTTCTTCTTTCTCGCGGACGCACGTATATATGCCGAATTACGCAATTTTTTCAGGTGCTCCAAGATTTTCCTTGTGCGATGTCACCATGGAAAGACAGACTGCCGCAAGGATCAATCAATGGCGACAGTTGCTTGCACAAAGAGGACATGCCCTGATCAATGCTTGGACAACAACCTCGCAAGTAGGCATGGGAGGAACGGATGGACGTCTAGCTTGTGTGGGTGTGTAGTGGCCACTGGCCACTGAATGGACTCACATGAACGGCTAAAAGCATGGAGAGAGAGAGAGAGAGAGAGAGAGAGAGAGAGAGAGAGAGAGAGTGGGAGTTGAGGAAGAAAAGGGCAAGCATCTCCCTTTGATTTCAGCTCGATCGGAGCGATCAGGCTAGCGAGAGGTGGCGTGATGTTGCTGCACGGGCGATGCATGCAGCTGCAGTGCTTGTAGCTTTCAGCTGCGAGCTTTAACAGTCAGTCGTCTACTCTCTTCTTTAATACCAAAGTTTCTTGCTTACCCTAGCTCTTCATGTGACTCCATCCAGGCATGCATAAAAAGCAAATGTCGCCATGGTTACACTTCACTGTAGCACACCAGTACTCCACATTGCATGCATGATTCCAATTGAACTCTTGTTTCTTTCTAGTGGGAGTAGTATTATACTACACTTTCACCCATGCATCTTTGCTATGCTGACTAGTCACTGCTTGGTGTTGCTTTGGTGCAGCTGCTTGAGCACAACGGTGACTGAGCCCTGTAGTTTCCAACCAGCCAGCCTTGGGGTCCAATGATGCAATGATTGACATTGTTGCATATTGATCATCCGTCCAAGTGGAGAGCATCAACTCTACAAGATCCTGGATAGTAGTTGTATATACTTGACAAGTAGATACTCTATAGTAGAAAGCTGTGCCTTGTGTGTCTTTATCCTTTATTAGGTCTTGTACTCTTGTATACTTTGCATTCATATATGCATTGGCTCAAGGCAACCAAACCTGCTTATATAGCATAGCGAGCCGGAAGGTAGAGCTAGGAAAGAACCTTATCTCTGCATTCTTCTTGCATTGTGTTGCAACTTCACTGCTTCAGCCTTCAGCCGCTTCCATGGCTGCCATCAGAGAGGAATCCGACTACGACAGCAGCCGGTCTTCGCTAACGGCGCCAGACTCCCGCCGGAGCTGGATCAGCGACATTGGCAGCTCCAGCTCGGTGTCGGCGCGCTCCTTGGGCGGCGGCGGCGGCGGCGACACTCCGGCGGCGCCGTCGTGCCGGCAGCACAAGCCGCACAAGGCGAGCCAGGCGGAGTGGGAGGCCATCCGGCGCGTCCGCGCCGCCGGCGGCGGCCGCGTCGGGCTGGAGCACTTCCGCCTCGTCCGGCGGCTCGGCGGCGGCGACCTCGGCAACGTGTACCTGTGCCGGCTGCGCGAGCCCTGGTCGACGGCGGGGTGCCTCTACGCCATGAAGGTGGTGGACAAGGACGCGCTGGCCTTCCGGAAGAAGCTCCGGCGAGCGGAGGTGGAGCGCGACATCCTCCGCACGCTCGACCACCCTTTCCTCCCCACGCTCTACGCCGACTTCGACGCCTCCCACTACGCCTGCCTCGTCATGGAGTTCTGCCCCGGCGGCGACCTCCACGTCGCCCGCCAACGCCAGCCTGGCCGCCGCTTCGCCATCTCCTCCGCCAGGTAATTCGTCTCACTGCATGAGTGCATGCGGTCCAGGAGCTGCAGCCTGCATGTCATTGAGATATGAACAATGAATTAAAAATTACCAATATTTGAGAGTGATAAATTTGTTTTTTTTTTTTGCTAACGAGTGGGTGACTGTTTTTAAATTTTTGAGCAGTCAATTGTCTTTTAAGTTTGGGAGGCACTCCAGCCCAGGCGACTGGGCGTGCCCCCGCGCGCGCCGGGCCCACCTGTCGGTGGCCGCGGCGGCGAGCCCAGTCGCCTGGGTTTTAGCCAAACCGTTTAAGTTTATTTACACTATTTTTTCATGTAGTTCTATATCTAGATGATCTGAAGCTATGGCGTGAAAAAAGATTCTGCCTTTTCTTCATCACACACCCGATGATTTGATCTCTGAAGGAGCATGCCAGGAGAAAAAAAAAAAAAGATTCTGTTTCAGGGTCAAGCTTTGTTTCAGCCTCACTCCTTTTTGTAAAAGCACAGCGCTTTACGTTTAGTGCAGCTAGCGATCGTCTTTCGATGCGCATTGGTGCTCCCGGTAAACGCTTTTTGTCTCGCTGCGTCGATCTAAGGTGATTTGTTTGGAACCACTTGGGTGCCATGTTGAGCTAATGATTTGAGCAGCATGTATAGCCAGCCACATGCCGACCTGCGTACTGTATGTATACACACAAGAGCACGTCCAGATCCTAGAGATCATTCATCTTCTTTTCCATCTCGACGCTGAATGTTTCTTGTTTTGCTAGCTGGGACAGTACGCTGTGGATTGATTATTTGATTTATTAATTGTGTTTTTTTGTGACACTGAGCTGATCGAGCTGAGCCGAGCTGAGCTGATGGTGTTTAACAATGTCAGGTTCTATGTGGCGGAGGTGGTGCTGGCGCTGGAGTACCTGCACATGATGGGGGTGGTGTACAGGGACCTCAAGCCGGAGAACGTCCTGGTGCGCGGCGACGGCCACATCATGCTCTCCGACTTCGACCTCTCCCTCAAGTGCGACGTCGTCCCCAAGCTCCTCCGCCGCGGCAATGCCGCCGGCGCCGCCAAGCCAACGTCCCACGCCCCGTCCTGCGTCCCGCCGATCCAGCCGGTGCTGTCGTGCTTCTTCAACGGCGTCCACAAGTGCCAGGCCAAGGACGGCGCGGCGGCGGAGGAAGGAGACGGCCAGCCGGAGCCGGAGCTGGTGGTGGAGCCCGTGGCGGCGCGGTCCAAGTCGTTCGTCGGCACGCACGAGTACCTGGCGCCGGAGGTGATCTCCGGGCAGGGCCACGGCAGCGCCGTCGACTGGTGGACGCTGGGGGTGTTCCTGTACGAGATGATCTACGGCCGGACGCCGTTCAAGGGGGAGAGCAACGAGAAGACGCTCATCAACATCATCAAGCAGCCGGTGAGCTTCCCGCCGCCGCAGCCGGGCAGGGAGCGGGAGGAGCTGCTACGGGCGCAGGACCTCGTGAGCCAGCTCCTGGCCAAGAACCCCAAGAAGCGGCTCGGGAGCAGCCTGGGCTCCGGCGAGGTCAAGCGGCACGGCTTCTTCAAGGGCGTGAACTGGGCGCTGGTCAGGTCCGTCCGGCCGCCGGAGGTGCCCAAGCCGGCGGCGGCGCAGAAGAAGGTGCTGCTGATGAGCAAGAAGGAGAGGCAGGAGCCGTACAGCTACCGGCCCGACGACGCCGACGACCGCTTCGACTACTTCTAAAACCTGACCCCTTTGGCTGTTCAGAAGGGCAGATTAGTGCATGTACATACAGGATAGAGCCGAATTAACCACTACTCTCTCGCTGCTAAGCATCGGATTCAACCAGGGTGTAAGAAATCTCTTTGCTGATTGATCAACCAGAATCACTGCGCATCAAGATCCAAGATGTCTGTGTGCTGGGAGAAATGATGCGTGCAGGGACAGTGGCAGTGGCAGTGGCAGATGGACTGAAGCGCGGGTGAGTGGCGGCTCTCATGGCGTCCTCGCGCACGCGCGCCATGTCCCGCTCACCCGTGCGCTCGACCGAGCCCCCACCGGCTCCATCGCCGATCGATCGATCCTTGATCCGTCTCTCCGCACGAAATTTCTTGCACCGCCATTCGCGCTTGGCCGTCGTCGTTTTGCACTCGTGTAGGGCCGGAAAAATAAAAGCTCGCAGTTCGAAGCTCGGCTTGGAAGTGGGAACGAGTTCAAGCCGAGCTTGTTCTTCTAGCTCTCGAGTAAAGGCCGAGGCCGAGCCATCAAACAGCTCGACGAGCGAATTAGGCTTGGCAAGACAGGCAGGCCGACCCCGGCACAATAGACTAGTACAGGAACCGCGACTCAACTTGACCTAACGAGAATCTCGAAGAAAAATTATGCTGGCTGCCATTGAGCGTAGGCTTGAGTAGTGCTTGGCAATCCAAATGAGCCAAAGTTGTAGCTTGCTAGGAACACCGAGCTGAGCCAAGCTTGGCTCTCACCTGATCGAGCTTGGCCCTGGCTTGGCTCGACTCGTTTCCACCCCTACACGCGTGAAGCAGGTACCATACTTTGCCACCTGTGCAGCCTGTCTGCCCGGAGAAAGAAGACATGGTTAGTAGTACTCCTATTTGGTAAACATACAACGGTTAATGCTAAAAGGATAAACAATAACACCCGCCAAAGATAATGGTTGAACGGATGAGCTAACAAATGCATTAATAATGTCATCTATATAAAACATCTGATAAAACTATATGAAACCCCACAACTTCAGCACCGTCGTCGCAGATATAAAGGTTTTGATTTGCCATTTTTTTAGTAAAATATGGAATCTACATGTTCAATAATATATGCCAATTTATTTCTTGGATACGGCACGAAGAAAAGCCACCGAAAAAAGCCCACCCGAGCCCACCTGCAATGCCATGGGAGGCATTTACAAGGAAACCTCTAAGAAAAGGCCACATGGAAGTGTGAGTAGAACTTCGTTGGCGGTATTTTATATGGCTGACGACACAGAGCGAACCCCCTACTGTCGTGAGGATCCTCATTGAAGTGCTTCTACTCATTCTGTTACTTGGCCACAAGGAAGTGGGTATGTGTCAGCGGTTTTTGTTTGCCCGCCGACACATGTCCTTTTGCCGCAGTGCAAAATTTGAATTTGTGGCCATGTCACGCGATCAAACCACCGAGAGGCCTGGATAGGATAGTGTCGACGATTTTATGTTTGTGCTATCGACACTGTTCAAATTTTAGTCACCGGCCACTAAAATTTCGATCGACGAGATTAATCGTGTTTATTGTAGTGATTACTCTATACGTTGGTTACAAAGCAGCTTTTTTTTCCAAAACTTTGTTGCCAAACATGCTCACCTAGTTCACTGTATCGAAGTATTGAACCGTACTAAGCGCTATGCTCCTTACCAGGCATCGGTCTAAATTTCTGCATACGAAAATCCGTTTTGCCCTTGTTGCCAGAACTTTTGCATCCACCAAACACCATCGGTCGTGCACCAACGTTCACCCACAGAACCCACTCTCTCCCCCCAATGCTTAGCTGCCACGCACCATTGCTGTCGGCAGAGAAAAAAAAAGTCATTAGGGTTATCGATGTCGTTTTAACTTTAAATATCTAGTTTTTAACTTCAAACTATAGATTTGTATGTATATATATTAATAAAGTAGCAATGCAAAATAAGGGATTACATAAAAAAAACACGATGTCGCATGACACCATCTTAACATTAATTACAGATCCGACCTCGCCGCGGCGGCTGGGCTGGGCTAGCTTTGCATTGCGTGCATGCGTATGTCCCATCCCTCCACCCGCACTGTCGTGCAGCGTGAATGTGTACGTGTGAATCTTTCCGATATGTAGCGCACGGCGACCAAAATGTTGACACGTTCATGCATGCGCGTGCGTGATATCCATCTATCCCGGCCGGCCTCGATATTGACGTGCGACAGCTAGTGCGCGATGCGGTCTCTCATCCGATCGGGCTCGTGTTTTAGAGCATCAAAAATTCAAAATAGGTAGTTTTGGATGGAGTGTTCGGCGAAGAAAATAGATCTTTTAGATTATAGTGTAATATGTGAAAAAAATATTAAAGGAAAGGATAGAGGGAGCAGTTAATGGCAACATATCTAGTGCGAATGTTCATTAGATGCTAATATGCTAATATCAAATCTGGACTATTAAATCTATGATGGATGGTTTAAATACAGAGAGGTGGAGGCCCCTTTTTCACTTAGAAAGTTAAATGCTCTCAACAGCCTCCCTAAAGACCTCTACCCTAAAATAGAGGAGGATTCTTCCCTATGTCTTCAACAAAGATTTCTATTTCTATTACTCCTTTAAAGAGGAGTAGTTCGTCGTCGGCTCCCGAGCCGTTGAGCCGCCAGCCCGAGCCCACCTCCCACGGAAGCGGAGGCGGTCCACGCCTGATGGACCGAGCACTGCCGTCCGACGCCCGTCTTGGCCGTTGATCTCGATCCAACGGCCGTGATCAAATCTTGAAGAACATTTGTTTTTGTTTAGCCAAGTAAAAAAATCAAAAATCAAAAGCATCATAAATATGCTCTAATCAATGTCAGGTACCACATATATTTTTATATTGGTATAAAACATTTATAAATTTAGTTTATTCTTTAAAAAACGTTTATAAAAATGAATATTGGTCATGCTGATCTGAATAAAATATATGTGGTACCTGACATTGATTAGAGAATGT
The DNA here is from genome assembly GCA_036346415.1 of Raddia guianensis. Classification (NCBI taxonomy): domain Eukaryota; kingdom Viridiplantae; phylum Streptophyta; class Magnoliopsida; order Poales; family Poaceae; genus Raddia; species Raddia guianensis. The sequence continues at coordinate 38,450,307 of CM070534.1, forward strand.
TTATGATTTTTTTTGATTTTTTTGAATTTTTTTACTTGGTGAAACAAAAAAAACAAATGTTTGCTCAAGATCTAACGCTGGCCGTTGGATCGAGATCCAACGGCCAGCGCGGGCGTCGGACGGAGGCTCGGTCCGACGGGCGTTGGACCGCCTCCGCGTCCCTCCCCACGTTGGTTCCCCCTCCCCTCCTCAAATCTTCTCCGCGCCCTACCCACGACGCCGTCTGTTCCCCCTCCCCTCCTCGAATCTTCTCCGCGCCCTCCCCACGACGCTGCCCCCTCCCTGCCGCCGCGGCCTCCTCCCCACCACTGCGGCCTCCTCCCGTCGGCGCCGCCGCCTCCTCCTCCCTACGATGCCCCCTCCCCGTCGCCGCCGTCTCCTCCCTACCGCCACGACCTCCTCCCGCTGTCGCCACCCCCTCCCCGCCACGGCCGCTCCTCGCCGCGCCGCGCCGCGCCCTCCCCGCCGCCGCCGGCACCACCACCACCACTCCCCGCTCCTCCGGCGCAGCGTTCGGGCGTTCCCCGCCGCCAGGCGCCGGGTCCTGCTTCCCCGAGCGCCGCCTCCACCGGGTCCGGCTTTCCCGACCGCCCCCGCCACCGGATCCGGCTTCCCCGACCGCCGGCGCCGCCGGCTCCGGCTTCTTCGGCCGCCGCCGCCGTCGCCACCGGATCCGACGACCTCGAGAGCCACCGCCATCGGATCCGGTGAGCCCGACCACCACCGACACCAAACGTGGCTCCCACGACATGGATTCGGTTTTGCCGGTGACTGTCACGTGGTTCGCCATCGGCCACCTTGGCCTCAAGACCAAGATCCGCTGGTACCCATGGTACTCAGCTGGACAGGTAATTCATGAAATTGCCTTTGCTGTCATCTGTTTTTGGCATTTGCAGTTTAAGCAACAACCGTGTCATGGTTGTAACCTGATTGCATTAGTATCATATTCATATCTGTGTGCAGGTAGAAGAATAGACACAAGAAAAAGGCTTTTTTGCCTTTTTCTTGTGCCCAATAGAAGATTAATTAAGAAGACCAGCAACCCTTCCCAAGAGGAAGAAATCCTTTTCTTGCTCCTGCCTTTGCCTTGAATTCTCTTCTTTTGCATAAGATAGAAATAAGGAATATATTCCACGTGGACAAGGAGAATCCATATTTTACACAATTAGAAGTAGGCACATGCTGTTTTGACCTGTTCACCCGTACCAATCTGGGTCATGTTAATGCCTGGCCTCATAGTGCTTAAAAATGTGCTCGGCCATTAGGTTGATATATTATGTTTTTTTATGGCCAAAGACCCAGTATGGCAAAATTAATATGCATATGAAGCCTCGCCAAAGACCCAGTATGATATATTATTACAAATGCTAAATTTGAATAACACTAACCAGAAAAAGGTTCTCATGCGCGACAATAATAAGTTTCCAAGTCAACATACTACATAAATTGGGCAAGATCATAGTCAAGCAGCTACCTTTTTGAGTTAGAAATAGAAATGGGAAAATATGCAATAGTGATGTACACAACTTTCCCGGATACATTTTTTGGAAAACAAAAGCATCTTGAATTCAGCTCCAGCGGCTCAAATATAACTTGCCAGTATGCTGCAGGTTGAACATGGCACCTTTCACTTTCTTCCTAGGTTTTTATGTGTTCACAAGAATCTGGGTCAGCAGATTTCAACTGCAATTTGTGATGTTAATGGTTGTCGGGCATCTCAGCATATTTCACCCAAAAACTTTCTGAGTTACAGGCTTTCAACGGTATTGTATAGAATAATCATATAGAACACTACCTATATTCATGATAATATTTACTTTTGTTTTCTGCGTTTCTTGTGTGGCAACCAGTATGTAGTTATATTTGTTCTGAAATGGCCATACAAATTTAATTTAGACATGTGGAGAATATACAATGATTGTTGAAAACAAAGTGTGTGTGTTTTATGTTTGCCAAGTTCCCAAAGGTCATATTGCTGGCAATACAGATCAAACTTTGCGGTCAAGCTCTCTGCTTCTAACATCACTTTCTGTATCATGTGGATCTGTTCTTCGTAATAGCGTCATCGATATTCTTTCAGAAGATTAGTTTCTTATAAGTATCACGTTTTCTTTTTGTGTTCACAGTATGGAAGGGGTGATCATGGGCGTCTAGGCTATGGCAGGAAGGTGACAACGGGTCACCCAATGGAAGTACCCATAAACCTTCTTCCACCGAAAACTAGCACCGGTGCTGACGGGCAATGGCAGGCAAAATATGTTGCTTGTGGTGGTCGGCACACCCTGGCCATCGCTACATGGACTGAGGCACAAGATTGATCATTGATCACATTTTTGCTGAATGCTGCGTTTCCTGATCTGTTCAATTCTGGAGCTGGTGAGGCTGTTAGTATTCATAGAATAAGCATGAGCCATGTAACACTAGGCATGGTCACTGCAATGTATGAATCGGAAGGAAGAATAGTGAAGAATAAGATTCAGGAACATCTATAGAGAGAACAATGAGCCTTTTCTTTGGTGGTTGTTTGAGATTTCAAAGTCTTCCTGAAGATGTGAAGCTATGAAAGCTTTCTTTTTAATTCTTGTGTCTACAAAACTGAAATTGTGAAAGCATTTTTGCTTAATTCATCCTGTATGCACTGTCAGTTCAGTCACACTGTCAGTTCCTGTATGTGATGAAATGGTGCACTTGTATATTCCTTGAAAATCTATTTGCCAAGTGCAACCTAACAAATATTTGTGCAACTGCTAAGTTTGTATTCTGGCACTGTAGACTCAAAGCTGCCTTGTGCTGTGTCTCAGCGTCAATTAGCTTCAGTTATCTGCTTTGGGCCTCGTGTTGTTGTGTGCACCGGCAATCCAATTCTGTGGCCATGCCATCATCAAGACGAAGGCACGCATGTTTAAGGTGACGCTATTAGCAAGCAAATTAATTTATGCGGCTTTTGCTGATAGTGCATTTGCCGCCTCGATGATACAAACGGTTGCTAACCAACGGTGCATCAATGCATCATTTCAATTGTTTTCGATGGATTACTATGAGTAAAAATTATTACTTCTTGTTATTGGAATAATTTGGTTGGTAAAAATTGTTCGCAAAATGACACATCCTACAATAGTTATCAGCAGAATCTTATAGGGATAGGCTCAGAGAGACTTGCACAGAGCAGCAGATGCCGTAGGAAAAGATGCTCTCCAGCACAGAGCAGAATATGGCATGGATACAAGTGTCTTTATGCGAGGTATTTTATTTCTTCCGTTGCAACGCATGGGCATTTTTGCTAGTCGTTTCCTAAAATAGAGGATTTCTCTTCATTCCCTTATATGCAAGGGTTCTCTCTCCCCCTATACAATTCTCCATATAGAGAACGCTGTTGGAGATAAGAAAAATATAGGAGAGATTTTTTTTAAAGAGAGCCTGTATATGAGACTATAGTGAATCAAATTTAGGGGAGCCAGTTGGAGTTAAGGATGTTGTGTGAAAGCATTTAAGAGAGAGATGAGGTAATTAATGGGTTTTCATCTCTCCATATCCGAACCACCCATCATGGATTTAATGGTCAAGATTTAATGTTAACATATTAGCATCTAATGGTCATTAGCACTAGATATGTTGCCGCAGTTAATAGTGAAATAGAGAGTGAAGATACAGGTTCCGTTGCGGATGCTCTTACCTGCATATATATACTACAAATCAATAAATAAATATACAAACTGCATATGTACAGATGCATTTCCGTTACGATTATGCCTTTCTTTGATTCACGGTTGGGTTCGATTTTATTCGGTTGGTTTAGAATTTATCATTTTCTACGGAATATTCGGTATAATATTTTATAATAACTTTTTGAGTTGAGTAGGGTTTTACTCAAAGATCTCAAAAATAATTTTTAAATAATTTTTTAGTCTTTTCGTAACATTTTTTAAAGCCTTAAATTTTTTACTCAACTAAACCAATCCCAACATAGGCCCTCTTTGATAACTTGTTTAGTTTTAGTTCAGTTTTTGTTGGGAAAATTTGACCACCTTTGAAAGTGGTACAAAAGGCTAAATAAATTTTTTTTTGAGATCTTTGAGAAAAACCCTACAAAGTTATAAAAAAATTATTTTCAAAAAATAAAGTGAATGGTGTATATAAAAATAACAAAAGTTGCAATCCCGACAAAAACTAAACTAAAACAAGCTATCAAAGAGGCCCTATATCGTGAACCAAAGAAGGCAATTAATAGAGTCCCATTGCATAGGTTTCATAGTCTCATCGCAACTTTCTCTGTACTATTATGGCCCTATTTGATGCCTTATTTAGTTTTAGTTGGGAAAATTTAACGGAAACACTTGAGTCCGGACGCCCGGCCCATCCGGACCGGACTCCTCGCTCGCGCTCGCTCCCTCATGCTCCTCCTCCTCGATCGCGTCGCTCGCGCTACTCTTCCTTCCTCGCCTTCCTCGCCGTCGCATCGTCCTCCCGCGCCTCCTCGCCGTCGCATCCCCTCCACCGCCTCTTCTCGTGCCTCCTTGCCGTCGTCCAGCGCCGCGCCTCCTCCTCCCACGCCTCGCGCGCCTTCCCTCTGCCGTCGCCGGTGTCGCCCCAACTCCTCCTCCCTCACGCGGCGGCCGATGCCGCCCCGTCCTCCTCACGCCGGCGCACACGCGAGAGAGCTCCTCCTCGCCGTGCTCCAAGGGCCACCGCCAGATCTGGAGGGAGACGGCGGCCACGCCGACGAGGGAGCACGGGGAGCAGCGAGCTGCCGACGAGGGAGCACGGGGAGCAGCGATAGTGAAGCTCGCCGTCACGATGGCGGATCGGGCTAGCAAGGGCAAGGATCTCGCCAGATCTGGGAAAGAAGGAGGCAAGGAGGAGACCCATCCCCATTTCAGGCTCGAAACCTGAGGTTTGCCTCTGGAAACTTACGATTTATGTGCTCAAAACTTGGAGTTGTACATATAAAACTTTCTGTTTTCCTCGATCTGGAACTTTTGAAGGACTCCGTTCATGGAAATGAACTTCTCTCCTACCGAAACTTTCTGTCTAACTTTTGAAACTTGAATATCTACCTACCGAAACTTGAACTTTGCACTATTGAAACTTGTCTTACTCTCGAGACGCTTTCTGAAACCTTAGGTTTCATCGCCAAGTTGCACGAAACTTGAGATTTCACGGCCTCGAAACTTCGTTTTTCCTGGAAACTTAGGTTTTGCTCACTGAAACTTGTATATCGCCTACCGAAACTTGGTTTTGTACAGTCGAAACTTGTTCTTATTCTCGAAAACTTTCTGAAATCTCAAGTTTCGTCCCCCAAGTTGCCACGGGTTATCAAGTTTCCACCGTTATTTTTCAAGTTTCAGTAGGTATCTGCGCAAGTTTCCTGCTGATGTCAGCAGGTCCGGACGTCCGATCCCTGGCGTTGCCCAAAATTTAAACACCTTTGAAAGTGGTATGAAAAGACTAAATAAATTATTTTTAAAATATTTTTAAGATCTTCGAGAAAAACCATATAAAATCCCCAAAAAATATTTTAAAAATTAAAGCGAATGACCTATACAAAAATAATAAAAATTATAAATAAACCCAATAAAGACTAAAAACTTAGACTTGTATCTTCTCTTTTCATTGCGTCCACTCTATCTACTCCTACCTACATGCATGCGCGTTGATCTAAGCGTACGTACGACGTACGTACCTACGTTTACTTGCGAATCGACCGAGCCGGGACTGATGCTGTGATGTGCATGTGGGAGGAGGGCGAAAGGCGAATGATGGAGGCCATGGATCGATATATCATGATGACGAGGCGCCATGATTACTCCTCCACGTGTGGTTGAGACCTACTGTTCACTCCACCTCCACTGCATATATATGCTCACTACAGGAAACGGAAACAATCTCGAGTGCCGAAATATGTCTCGATAGCCATCTCAAACCCGTCGATATTGTATGATCTGTCTCGACGGCCACATGTAGGCCGTCGAGACAAAGAACCACAGTTTGGCAGTCTCAATGGCCGAAGAAATAACTGTTGAGTATTAACCGGCCGTCTGCTCAACAGACGAACGGCGTTATTACTCTCGACGGCGTAGAGTTAGGCCGTCGAGATAACCATAATTAGAATATACATTTTTATTCCTATATAGTAGAGTTTAGTTGATATTTATTTTTTTAAAAGTAGGAAAATCAATGTAGCTCTTTTGTTATTTTACATCAACTTATAAGTTTTATTTGTTAATTGAATTTGAATTTTTTGAATTAAAGTTTTTTTATGATAACTAACGGAACATCCGATATTGTACAATAACCTAGAACTTAGCTAGGAAACACCCCATTTAGTAGTGTTAGTCATGATCGATGCTCTGAAAATTTTTATATTTTCGCTGATGATATTATTTGATACACAAACGTGAACGCATTGTTTTTTAACAGCAATAAATTTTGTTTTGTATTTTTAGAATTCAAATTACGTTGGGTTGACCGCCGAGTCCAACAGAGGGCAAAACTCTCGAGACAGGGACTTCTCTCGACGGTTTCTACCATAACCATCGAGAGTAATCAATTCTCTCGAGTGTGGTCAAAACAAACCGTCGAGTGTGCGTTCTCTCGACGGCTATTGAATAAAAAGCAGTCGAGAGAAATCATATGTGTCTCGACGGTTTCCTTCTAGCCGTCGAGTGGCTTGCTTCTCCACGGGCCCATCTGGCACAATCATTGTCGACGGCCAGTGGACAATATCTCCAATTGTGCTAGCTATAAGGAATGACTCAACTCCAATGGTGCTAGCTATAAGAAAATGACATGACACTAAGAGATAGCATATAGACAATATCTCCAATGGTGCTAGCTATAGTGTTGCCTCTAGAATTAGTTTGGGTCCACATGTAATAGTGTGTGTCCATCTTATAATCCGCTAGAGATTATCTCTTGGTTAAGAGCTAGTCTCTATCTCTCTCTTCTCCTTCTCTCCTCCACATAAGTAAAAAACTGATGTGAAGCCCTTATAGCCAGCTGATGTGGCCCCATTGGAGATGCTCTTATACGCTCTGTGATTTGCCCCCTCCATCCCTTTCCTCCTTAATTCCGATCCTCTTTGGTTCGCGGTTAGATACAATTATGTTCGGTTGAACTATTGTCTCCAGCAGCTAGTCAAATTGGGATTCTCTACGGTTATCTCTTCTGATGTGTTCACTGATATATGGGTTCGGACCCATATATCAGTAATCCAACTATAGATAATGAGAATCTGTTCCCAGCCAGCCTGCCTGCCTCAATGCATGCTTGAACTGTTGAACACATCATGGGCTCATGGCACCGGCGCTAGCTAGCTAGCTAGCTGCAGACTGCGACTGTGATCAATCCATCGACCGATGCTAGCGCTGATCGTGATCGGTCACAGATCGATGGCAAGCGTGAGGATCGATCCATCTGATCATCTCATCCTGCATGCATGTTTCGTCGTGCCAACGGCGTGTGGTACCATCGGTCGGCAGGAGCTCACTCTGCCCACTCTTTCTTATAGATATCGATGGAAGCCAAAGAAAAATACTATGCGGGCAGATCGAACATTGATCGAGAAAGGCCCAAAAACAGCACCCGGAGCATCAAGTCCTGAACACAACTATTCCCTATATATGGATCTGAAAGAAATCAAACTAGAGATCTGAACCGTCAGCCATATATGATCATTGTCCCAAAAGCCCACCATCATCTGCTTAATTTGTTCAAAGATGCGGTGCACCATGCTAAAAGAAGACCGGAAAATCATTTTTAGAATAGTAAAATTTTCATTACATCATTCAACGAAGCTTACAGTCATAGAAAAAACTATTACAATGTACCAACGCTCATTGAATCGACATCTATTTAAAAGGGGGGGACTAGACTACGGGATACTGTCCGCGGGTGCTTTGGACAGGATAGGTAAACGACAAAACTGTTGCACGCCAGAAAAAAAAAAACACCGCGCTGAATCGCGTCGATTCCCACACTCGAACCCTGCAGCGAAACGCGTCGCGCGGCCGAACTATAAACACGTTATGATCCATGCGGGAGGATGCACATGCACCACACGTACTCAGTGTACTCCACTGCTAATGTATTTATTTTATTTTTTTTAAGTAAATTGAGTTTCTATTTTCGATATCAAACAAAAATTCAGATGTCTTGCAAAAAATATCATATGAGTATATAGCTTTCATGCAGATATTAAAGCAAATGTTTTGGTGCAAAAGTGCAGCGTATCATGGCGATTATCGGGTATCGTGTTGCAGTGTCGAGGTCGATTTTATCGGGTATTGTGTTGCGGTGTCGAGGTCGATTTTATTAGACCAAGTATTAGCAGTATCATTGAGTATCAAAAGTATCACCACATATGAGGGTTGAGTATCAGGGATATCAGAGGAGTATTATCATTCTTACTTCGAGCGTTAGGGGGAATCGAGCCGAGGAGGGTATATATTACATTGAGTATCGAGAGTATCATGTTCATGGTATTGAGCGTTAAGAGGGTATCGTTTTCGGTTTTCTATATTATATCATTGAGGTATCAGAAAAAATGTATCATAAGGATATCATATATCACAAACAAAGTATCCATTTTTTGTGTAGAGTATCGGTGGTATCAGGTTGGCGGTATCGTCGAGTTTCATGGTATCATTAAGGTATCGGAAAAAAAGGTATTATAAGGGTATCATATATCAAAAACAAAGTATCGACTTCGGGTGTCGAGTATTGGTGGTATCGAGAGTATTGGGTTTGGGTGTCGAGTACCGATGGTATCAGGCTAGTGGTATCGTCGATTATCAGGTGAAAAAATCAAGTATCGGATCAGAAGTATCATCGAGTATTGAGTCAAAAAATCAAGTATCAGATCAGAAGTATCATCGAGTATTGGGTCAAAAAATCAAGTATCGGATCAGAAGTATCATCGAGTATCGGGTAAAAAAAAAGCAAGTATCAGATCAGAAGTTTCATCGAGTATCGGGTATCGTATATCACAAATAAAAGTACCGGGTCTGTGTGTCGAGTATTAGTGGTATCAAGGTATCATAAATGGTATCGCGTATGATGAAGGGTATGGGTGTCAAGTATCAAGTTCGCGGTATCAAGAAAAATAAGTATCATGTTTGCAGTACAAAAAAAAATAATCAGGTCTGCAGTATCAAGAAAAATAAGTATCATGTTTGCAGTACCAACAAAAATAAGTATCAGGTCTACAGTATCAATAAAAATAAGTATCATATTTGCAGTATCAACAAAAATAAGTATCCGGTCTACAGTATCAAGAAAAATAAGTATCAGGTTTGCAGTATCAAGAAAATATATTATAAAATTGTGGTATCATATTTATGGTATCAACTCTTAGTTAGGGTGTCGTAACTAGTTGGAAAATAATTATGGTATCATGCCTACAATATCAAAAAATAAAATTATGGTATCATAACTAGTTGGAAAATATTTATTGTATCAGCCTTGCAATATCAAAAAAACATTATCAGATTGATACCATAATACCCAGTTATGAGGTATGATTGCAGAAAAAATAAGTTGTAGCACAAAAATAAGTATCGAGTCCACAGTATCAAGAAAAAAATCAGGTATGAGTTGTCTAGTATTGTTGATACTAGGTTGATGGTATCATCGAGTTTCATGGCATCATTGAGGTATTAAAATAAAAGTAGGGCCCAACTGGGCAACAGGATCCCGTCGCAACTCGCGCGGATGGGTCGCTAGGCCGCACGTATAAAAAAAGTTGATTGTAGGCAGTGCGTGCTCATCACAAAACACACATGACAAAAAAAATCCAAAAATGTTAATTTTAAAAATAAAAGCTAGTACAAGGAGAAAAATGAAAGCTAGTGCAAGGAGAAAAAGAAAAAGGTAAATCTAAATTTTAAAAAAGAATATTATTTTTTGTTTAAAATGTTAATACAAAATAGAATTAAAATTACAAAATTAAAAATTTTAAAAGAGTGCTTGCAAGCCATGCACCACGTGCATGCATCTATCGTGAAAAAAGGAAGATCTAATTAAGCTTCGCGTACTTTAAGCTTGCCGAGAAACTCGCTGAGAAAATCGAACGAGGCAGCAAACGTCCCGAGCGCATAGAAATTTTCACGTAGGCATCCGGCCCATCACCTCGCTCCCCCACGTTCGGTCGCCATATCAAGATTCGTGCAGATCGAGCGACACAGGGCTATCCTGTCGGCTCGCGCTGGAAACGGGACCCCGTTCCTAGGTTTTCCTGATTTAAAAATATATTTCCACTTGCACTTCTCTCGTCCTGTTCAAACATTTATAGCATGCGTGGTGCGGTACTTCCACTAGTATCATACTAGGATTTTTTTACATGTTCTGAAAGGCATGCTTTTTCATTGCTAGAGATGATATATAAACATCCCAATTCAACTTCTCCAACATCCTTCTCTAATCTGCCTCCATCGATCGCATATGCCGATCGACAAAAGCATCCGACATTAACATGGAGAGTAACTTTGCACAACAACTCGGCACAAAATTCTGATCACAAGGAGATACAAATCCCAATAGCCCATGAAGAAATCCAAAACCATAGGCACCAGACCTACCAAAGACACCACCGAGGAGATCGTCGAAGACAAATATCTCACTGTGTAATCTTTGATGAGAGCTTATTACAATACTAAATTTTTGTCACACATGACAAGGCGGACATCAAACCCTAACCCTAGAAAATTGAACTTAACAAAAAACCTGAAACTTCAAGACGAGGAGAGGGTCCCTATATATCACCTCCTCAACTCCGGTGTGATCACCAGAATTAGAACGGGCTAGGGGACCAATGAACTTCCCGCTATGTCACGCGGTGCTATTGTCTTCCAGAGTATCTCATAATTACCTAAAAAAAATTATTTCACTCTTTTCACACGTCACAACACTGTAAATTCACCAACATCATGCGCAACAGCCAGGAGCAAGCCATCCACCATGAAAAATGGTCGACGGCCAACGTATAGGCTGTCGATCAAAGGTATGTAGCCAGTAGGACATGGTGTTGTGGCTCTCTTGGTCGACAATAAAGACCTAGCCGTCAACCTTAACGACGGCCAAACTAACACCGTGCATATGCATTAACTAAAGTAGGGGGCGCTAGTCACTGTGACATGTGGGTCCACTATAGCAGCGAGCGGTCATTGTTTCAATGGGTCCAGGATCCATGGTGGATTAGATCTCCCTCGGCTACCAAAGCTATGGGGCTGGGACATGGTGGCGACACTGCTGTGTGGGACCTGGCCTACGTAGGGTCGATGGTAACATGGTCGTAAGGTTGGGGTAAGCTATGTATAAAAATATGATGCGCCCATTATGCTGAAAACGAAGCTCCTCTCACTTGGCTAGCACGTGGCGCTAGGGATGGGCTCACCACACAGTCGCGAGTTTGAGCTCCACGCGTACCTCCTACCCTTTTGCAAATTTACATGGTCGATGCGTCCATGTAGACGTCGACCATCCATATACCACACTGACATGTGGGCCTAGGAAAACCAACACAATAAATCTCTAGCATGTGATGATCACTAGCATGTGTTCAATTCCACCGCTGTCGTTGACCACACCATTGTCATCGCCGTATTCGTCCATAAGCCATGCATGACTACAGAGCTACTTATGTTGCTACCAATCAACATTCAAGAAGCTCACCCCCTCACATGACCTTTACATAGTTGATGACAAACACATTGGAGTAAAAACAAAATAAAATACTTTTCCACAACAAATATGTAGGATTTTCACTATTATATAAATAGAAAAACATAAATAATTAACTGAAGGAACAATCATGTTCACAAAATAGTCGAATACAGACACCTATAGCCTAGCAAAACGGTTCAAATTTTCCATATAGTCTTTTCGAAGACATTTCTCCAAGCTCTCAAAACTATATTTTATAAGACTAAAAACTCTGCTCACTAAAGAACGGGTGACAAACCATTCGCCATTACAAAATATCGATTTTTGTGAAAAGCACGGGCTGGACAGCACCGCGATGAAGGTGTAAATGATTGAGTTCTTTAGAGCTCCTGGCCTAGTTGGTCCTCAAGCTCAGTTGGTTGCAGATCACGAGGCATGATCATGTTTCTTCTATCTAAAAGAAAAGCATTCTACTCTTTCAATTATAGCTGGATTGCCCCTTGAGTTGAGCAAACTTGAATCTGTTTTGTTTAAATTACAAAGAATGCGATGGGCGAACGACAAGAATTGAACCCGCGCGACCCCTAAGATTGGTTATGGCTCTCTTCGAGAATGGTTTTGCAGATATACTGGAAGAAGTTATATCCAAGTGTTCAGCCTAGTGAGCGTGTTGTCACGCTTCTTCTATCTAAAAGAAAAGAATTGACATGCATGACATAACCAAACGATGCCCAAACGGCCTCATCTTCGCTGCATTTCGAGACCTTCAAGGCCTTCAGGCCCATGATCCTTCCAGGTCTTATTTGGGCCGGCAGCAGAAGTTCGGCCCATGAGACCGCTTAAACCCCAGGGGGGCAAGGCCGAAAGCCCATCTCGCTGACGCTCTTGAGACGATGCAAATATCACCTTGCTCACGCGCACGGGTTTTGATGCGTCGCGCTGCATTCGCTTGATCGATCGATCGATCAAATGGATCCCAAAATGCTAACCAAACTACAAATCTGGATTCATCCCTCCTGACCCGACACGGATTGCTCATTCGCCCCCAAATCGATTCCCCTCTCCTCCTCGCTACAAAATCTCTCTACTACTGGTCTACTCCGAGTCATCCTCTCTCTGCCCCCGTGTCTCTCTCTCTCTATCTCATCTATCTACGCCGCCAGAGCCGCGCGCGGGCCCTAGAACTAGGGTTCTGGGCATGGAGATGGATGCGCAAGCCGCCGCCGCCGCTGGACACCGCCGCTGGGAGTCGTCGTCGGACGACGTGATCGTGCTGTCGTCGGGGAGGGAGCCGCGCCAGCAGGAGGCGTCGGCGGTGGCGGTGGCGGGGCAGGGGATGGTGCTGGGGCCGCCGGAGAAAGTGTACTATAAGACGAGGCTGTGCGAGAAGTACGAGGCGAGCGGGCGCTGCATGTACGAGGACGGGTGCACGTTCGCGCACGGCACCGCGGAGCTGCGCCCGCCGCTGCCCATGCTCGCCGTCCCCGGCGGCGGCGGGTGGCGGAGACCGCCGGAGCACGAGCACGCGCGGGGCCCGGCGGCGGCGGCGGCGGCGGGGGCAGGGTGTGCTTTGAGTTCAGGGACAAGGGCACCTGCCACTTCGGGGACAAGTGCGCCTTCGCTCACGCATCTGCGCCAGGTACGACTGCTACATCAGTGCATCACGTTTACGCGCACGTGTGCATGGCCGATCGCCGGATCGCGTCGGGATCTCGCGGATCGCGCCGCGCTTCGATCGATCTCACTCGCGCTTGCGTCTTGGTGCAGAGATGCGCCACCCTGCCGCCGGCGCGGACGCCCGCCGGAGCGCGAGCGCGACGCCGCCCGCGAGGGTGATCTACCCCGCGCCCGTGCCACCCCGTGGCAACAGCTACGCTGGCGGCGCCGCCGCGCCGGCTCTCGCGAGGCCGTTCCCGCCTCTGCATGCTGCTGACGCGCCCGATCTCCCGGACCTGGATGACGGCAAGGCCGGCGCTCTGACGCGTCTCAGCCGCAAGAAGAGGAGCAGCATCTACGGCGACTGGCCGGAACATCTCTGACACCACCATGCTACAGCCGCCATCGCCATGCCCTGCATCCACCAATGTGATCATATATGAAGAATTCTACCATAGATTTCGCTCTGTGTGGCAATGTGAAGAACTCTACCATATATTTCTCTCCGTGTTGTTCAATCTGTGCATGTAATTCATACAAAAAAAAAGACCTGCATTGGCATTGCTGCCACCATGTGCCCATGAGAATCGGAATGTTTCATCATCGTTGTCTACTGTTGTTGCTTTGACTGCTTGTTGCTTTGCTCTTGCCTTTCCACCTTCCTTACGTTGCTTGTGGGCCTTTTCTTCCCAACACGGCCCATTGGGCTCCCGACCCACTTTTTGCTGAATGGTTCTTGTTCAGAGAGAGAGAGAGAGAGAGAGAGGTGTGACCGTGTGAGACAGTGAGAGAGACAGAAGGTTAGAGAGATGTGGATCTGTTTTTGTTTCAGTCCTCCAGAGCTGCAGGTGAAGGAGAGCTCAGAGTATGGGATCTGGGGTTGCAGCCATTCTGGTGCTTGCTGCAGCATGTCTAACACTTTCTGCGCCCAACGCTTTGGCTTCCTCTCGCAAGTAAGTTCCTCTTGCTCTTTGCTTTTTGCTATTTCTGTGCTACGAGGACCTCTGATTGGATATGGGCCCCACGGGCTATATGCAGGTAGGAATGGTTTAGGGCTAGTGTGATTCAGCCTCTAGGATTGGATCTTGTTTGCCTTGTGCAGTCATTTACACAAGTGTTTTGTGAGGGTGAATTGCATTTGCAGATCATGCTTGTCAACCCCATTTACTCCCCCATCGGCTCACCCTGTTCTAGTAGGGAACAACAGCATATTGTTAGAATTTGTGCGGTAGTGGCAATTTTTCCTTTGGAAAGACTGGAATACTGTGATCCTCATCATTTTTAGTTAATTTGGAGATGGTCATGATGGCACTAGGTTCAATTCAAAAGGGGGTAAACTAAGAAAATCACTATATGTTGACATTGGTACCTTTGAACTAAAATCTTGAGGCCTCGAGGTCCTGCAATGCAGTTGGGAATAATGTGGTTGATCAAGCAGGCGTGTAAAAGCGGTATTCGTTTGGGTTTTCTACCGAGAGCTCAGAACACAGCGGCCCACAAGCTTGCTCAATGGGGAAAAATTCTCAACTCCTTGGCCTGCTGGGCCGCAGTTTTCCCGATTTGCTCTAATCATTGGGGCGCCGAGGCCTCTGTAATTCCTGACTTCGTTGTAAACGATTTGATCACCTAATTCAAAAATTCAGCTGGTCTTTTCTCAAAAAAAAAAAATGTGGTTGATGTTTCGGGCCAAGCATTCCTTGTGGTGGACCGGTGGTGACTGGTTAGTGTATCACGCACACCCAACGGTGGAGTGCTTCGTGTTGTGTGTTGGTGTTTTGTTGAGACCACCGCTTGGTTGGGTCATTTTCATTCTCCTCCCCTCTCTCGTCCCCTTTTCACGTTGTATGTTTCTCTCTTTAAATGAAATGACAGAGCTCCTGCCCTTTGTGTTAAAAAACTAAAATCTTTAATTCAAAAGTTTTGATGGCCATATGATTTTTTACACAACCAAATTAATAAATGCTATTATAAGATCCCGGAGAAAATGGGGAGACGTGCTAATAGTAGCCAGAGCCATGAGGTATGAGAAGAGTAAAAAAAGGGGTAAGAAGAGTTAAATTAGGAGGGAAAGGGAAAGAGTTGAGGAGAAAATGAGATAAGAATAAGGAAGAAATGAAGCTGTGAGAATGAGAAAGAAAACACCATTCTAATTTCTAAGATGTTTTGTGGGGGCTGCTAGGCAACGGATCACAGTTGCAACAGATTAGCCGTTTCAGATAGTTTCAGTCAGTTTCGTGTAGTTTCATAATATGTTTTCATATAGTTTCAATGTGCTTTTATGTTGTTTTTATGTAGGTTGATAAAATTTCATTGAAGTTTTCATATAGTTTCATGCACTACGCAGCTCATCCGTTCCAACGGTCCTCCGTTCATTAGCATTTATGTTTCTTCATCTGTGTGATACCATTATTAATCCTTACAGGTTTGATCTCACACAATCATATGTAGTAAATTCCACTGGTGCTTTGTCTACACCAAGTTCACGCTTTGCTTTTGATCCTTCAAGATCAAAGCGGCTCTCATGGCATCCAAGGTCTGTTTTATGCCTATCGTTTACACTATGTGTACTCTAAGAAACCAACAGCTCATTTGTTTCCTTTTTAGTTGTTATGAATTTGTTATCATGGATGCGAGGTTTATGAAAGATTTTGATATTGTATACTTAATAGTTTTGTACACAGAAATGTGAATTGCTTGAAAATCTTGATACTTAGGTTTTTTTTTTTCCTTCTTGTTTATGTGGACAAATCCCATGTTTCTTACCTTACTTTAGGATCTTCTTATATGAAGGTTTTCTTTCTGAAATGGAGTGCGGCCATTTAATATCTATGGTAATTTTCCTGCTATCCTTATCACAGCCCAATCCTTGTGCTCTTGTTATTGAAGGTTCGTTTTTTATTATTGCAGGCACGTAGTAAGGTAGATTCATCTTTAGTTGTTAATGGTGGTGCTAGAAATAGTTCCCAGAACAACGTTGATGCAGACATCAAAGCGTACCTCGCTGATAGAAAAGTGAGCATACCTCCTACTTTATATAATATTTTGTTGAGTGATTTCATTTGCAATCATGCAGAAAGTTTACACTTAATAGAAATAAATGTAAGTGAGAATTTGAATTCCTGTATCTAATAATTTACTGTCAAATCATCTGTAATTTAATGAATACCAGTGACCTATGAGAATCAACTCCTGTGCAGTTAAATGAAATTGGAATGATGTATTCTTGATATCACAACCTTAGAAGCAAGTGTTTATTTCTTCATCATTCTTTGGATCTAAAGTACTTATTGGCATGTTTGAATGTATGATTTTAATATGTATTATCTGAACTACTACTAGCACTGAACCATTATACTTTTCAAAGACTTTTGTCTCCTACCTCCTGTAGGACGTAGTTGTTTCCAATATTGAAGATAGGATATCACTATGGACCTTTCTTCCTAAAGGTACTCACAAGTTGCACATAACTACTTCCTCCGTTCCAAATTATAGGTCGTTTGACTTTTTTGACACGTACTTTGACCATTCGTCTTATTCAAAAAATTTAATAATTATAATTTATTTTTGTTATGATTTAGTCTATCATGAAAGGTACTTTAATAATGACTTGAGTTTTTTTATATTTTCACTAATTATTTGAATAAGACGAGTGGTCAAAGTACGTGTCAAAAAAATCAAACGACCTATAATTTGGAACGGAGGGAGTATATTGTAATTATGTGTATCCTTGTTGCCGTGTACTGGCTGATGGTATTCTTAATGGTCTTCAGACTATGGGGAGAGCATACAGATTTTGAGATATGGGCTGAATAAGATTGACTCTAACAAGGATGAACCTCAACCAATCAGTGGTGGTGATATACCCGTGACCATTTTAATGTATCTTTCTGATGTCAGGCAAGGTGGTGAAACTGTTTTCCCCAGATCTGAGGTAATTATATTTGTCACATGGCCTACTTGTCAGAATAATTGTGCACCTTATATTCTAGGCATCATGTTTTCTTTAAGTGGTTTGAATCATGTGAAGAGGAGATCTTATGGTAGACTATGTATGCAGCTTAAGGATACTCAAGCTAAGGAAGGGAGACCATCTGAATGCCCTGGTTATGCAGTGAAACCTGTCAAAGGCAATGCAATTCTGCTGTTCAATTTAAGGCCTGATGGAGTAAAAGATAAAGATAGTCAATATGAACTGTGTCCTGTCCTTGAAGGCGATAAATGGCTGGCCATAAAACATATCCATTTGAGAAAGATTGATTCTCCAAATTCTACACTGGCATCTGAAGATGAATGCACGGATGAAGATGATAGATGTGTCAGTTGGGCTGCTGGCGGCGAATGTGACAAGAATCCAATTTTTATGATCGGCAGTCCGGACTACTATGGCACTTGCCGAAAGAGCTGTGGTGTGTGTTAAATATTTAAAATTTTATTCAATAGAAACGCTAAAGTTGTCGGTTGAGAATGATTCAAAAAAATTGTATATGTTGCAAGATTTTCTTTTCGCTCATCAGGACATATATAGTTTCTAATTCATTGATTGACTGTTCTTCTCAGATTATGAAAAAAATAAGATGGAGTTAAATTTTATTCCATCAACATTGTTTCTTTGTCTGTACATCTCATCAAGCTATTTATTCATTAGGATAAAGTATCAATTTGGTCTCTCAACTATAGCCGCTGGACCACTTTGGTCCCTGAAGTTCAATACCGGATTTGAGAGGTCCCTCAACTAACAAAATCGGACTTAAATAGTCCTTTGACCCGGTATTGAGCTTCAAAACCGGACTTGGGAGGTCCCTCAACTAACAAAACCGGACTTGGGAGGTCCCTCAACTAACAAAACCGGACTTAAATAGTCCTTTGACCCGGTCATTCTTGATGCCCTTTGAGATTGAGATTTTCTTATGGAAAGATTCATTCCTTGCTTATACGGTTGGTTGACCTTTTCAGGTTAGTGGTTTGGGATGATGTTGTCATTTTTCCTATGAGCAAATTATGTCTCGAAAAATAGTAATCAAGCAAGAAACATATATAACTTTACCTTTCCAAGTGAAAACACAGATCTACTTGGCACCTCAACTTACCTTCTAATGGAAAACATACTTGGCACCTCGTTTATGACTCTCTTGGTTGCTGTATACCTGAAATAAGATGAGAAAAACAATAATGTTCCCTGTTTGATGAGGTTCATAATTATAATCCATTCAGTAGCTACTTTTATAAAAACTAAAAAGGTATTTGTTTTATGTTATGAATCCATATGTTCACAAATGTTCATACTAGATTATTGACGAGATAGGAAGAAAAAAGTACTTACCTTTAAAATTTTGCTATACGCACAAGACTTTGGAGCAAATATTATGCACATACTTCTCTGTCAATCACCCTTAAATCCTCATGTTCGCCCTGTCCATCAAAGTCTCACCTCTAGATCCAATGGGGAGTAGGATCGGTGTCAGTGTTGGTCTTTATCAAAACCTCAAACCCTAGATCCAGCGGTGGCATGATCAATAGGGAAACATCAAAGATTGATGGCTTGATCTTCGGTGTTTATTGGAGCCCGAACCCTAAGATTTGATGGTTGGGCGGGATCTATGGGGGAAGGTCTTCCGTGTTTACCAATGCCCTAACTCTAGATTCAGTGGGCGAGATCAACAAGGAAGGTCTCTAGATTCGATAGACGAGGTCAAAGAGGAAGATCTTCAATGTTTATCGAAGCCTCGACCCAAGAGCCAGTGGTGAGAGGCATCGAGGGGAAGGTCTTTGATGTTTTATCAAAGCCCCATGGCCTAGATTTGGTGGTGCATGAAATCGATGAGGAAGGTCTACAATGATTGTCGAAGCCCCTAGATTTGGTAGTGGACGGAATCGTTGGCCGATGGGAAAGGGCTTCGGTGTTTATTGAAGTCTTAGATCTAGATCTGGGTGGTGAGCTAGTTTGACGAGGAAGTACTTCAGTGTTTATTGAAACCCTAGCTCTAGACATGGTAGTAGGTATGATTGACAAGGAAGGTCGTCGATGTTATTGAGGACCTGTCTCTAGATCCGATAGGGGACAAGAAAACAAAGGCTTAGCTATAGATTGGTGGTAGGTAGGGTTTAGGGAAGTTTTTAATGTTTATTAAATCAATGGAGGCAACAACATGTTAGGTTTTAGAGTACCGGCGGATGCCAACAGCAATATCTGACAAAAGGGCAAGAAAGATGGTGGACAACGTCAAAGATTGGTGGTAGATAAATAAATCAGATTTAAAACAAAGAAATGAGTGTGTTAGTGTCAACAAATGGTAATGGGATGGTACTAGTTGAAAGTAGGTAAAGAGAAGAACAATACCTATTTCACCCTCATCTCTCAAACTCTCTTATCATAATGGTGGAGCCACCTCTTGGCCAACTCATGTTTATGTTCCTCGCTCAGCGACAGTGAACCCCTAAATGTAGAATAGTAATTGATTTGTTTAGACTTCAAATTTTTCTCATTCCACCACTTTTATCGTAGGAAGGACGTATGCTCATTTCACAATTTTTATAAGAGGCAAATAATAACATCGCAAGGTTTAAAGTTGAAAAATGTTCTCTTCTATATGAATGATATATGTTCGAGGATTGCACTAGTATCTTAACCCGAGATTAGAAATTTGACGATTTTTTCAGACAAGTGCTAAAAATTGCAAATTACTACACTGCTAATCTGTTGAACCATCACCGGAAGTTAGTTTTTTTTTCCAGGCTGCTAAAAATTACAAATTACACTGCTAATCGGTTGAATCATCACTAGAGCGCCGGGGGCATTATCGTCAGTCTCCGCTCCATTTCCGCCATCTGTGTGTGAGCAGCCACCACCGCCGGTGGAGAGCCTCCTCCTCCCCCTCCTCCGCCCCCGCCAGATCGGATCCTCTCAGCATGGCCTCGCTGCTCCTGCGTAGGCTCGCCGGGACGCACCGCAGCCGCTGGCCGCTGGCCGCCGCCGCCGCCGGCGGTGGAGCTGCGCTCTTCTACGGCTCGTCGGTCCCCACCGTCGTACGAGACTCGCCCCTCCACTTGCCTCCATTTCTCTCTCCTTCGTCTTTCCTTTTTCCTCGTCCCTAGCGCTGCTAATAGCGAATAATCGAGTATTTTGGTTGCCTCGCGCCTCACGGTGGGCGAATGGTTGCAGGCGCACATGGAGGAGAAGGGCGCAGAGGATGCGGCCAAAGTTGGTGAGCTGCTGCCGCCTTCATTCTTAGCCTTTTTTCCTATCTAGGTCCATGGATGTTTGGAATGATCAGAATTTTTGTGCACCTGCCTGCATTTTATGGCATTTCGCGGCTGTGTCCTGCAATTTTTGTCGCAAATGATGTATGCTCTCAGAGACTCAGACAGACCACACGTTGTCTGGATGGTAGGAAATACAGAGGAGAAAAAGTCGTGCAAGAATTTACATTTTCAGTGTTAATATATGTCTAGGCACTCTGGTAGAGTGGCCTTATATGGATGTATCACCCTAATTTGAGTATCTTACTTTACTACAAAGTGAATTGCTGCTTCTTAGATATATATTTTTTTGCAGAGTTTCGTTGATTAGAATTTGACACGACAACCAATAAATTGTTGTTCACAAATTTGACAATTTACCGTCTCATAGATATATATGTTTTTTCCGAGTTTTTGTTGCTTAAAATTTCACCTGACAACCAATGAATTGTTGTTTACAAATCAAATCTGATAATCCTGTTGTCCCTGGGTTCCTCCAGACGCTTGGTTCGGGTTGCTAGCTTTATAATAATTTACAGTGGTTAGTCATTGGAAAATTTTTGTTATTTAACTGTACAACTATACAATAGCCTTCTTTTTTTGGTTGTTACTCCATGATCGTCATCTTGCTTTTCAGCACTTAACCCTGATAAGTGGATAGAGTTCAAGCTCCAGGAGAAGGCAAAAGTTAGCCACAATTCACAGTTATTCAGGTATTATTTACAGAAGTTCAACTTTTGTGATTGCGTAATTGCAGAAATAATTTGTTGTGTTACTCACTCATGATAGTTGCATGATGTTACCAGAGTATAGAATGTTCATGTACATATATATTCCAGCATATGTATTATATTGCACTGCAATGCTTGTATACATTGTTTATTGCATTTGTAATTAATTTTTCGTAATTCATTTTAGTGGCTTCCCATATATATAAGTTTTTTATTTTGTTTTCTCAAATTCGATAGAAAATTTATTAGTAGGCAAGATAGTAAAATATTCATTGCAAATGGTGGAATACTGAATAAACCTGAAATGAGAGTTTATTTGGAATATCAGTTCTCAATCATGCTATTTTATTTTGCGAGTCAATATTTCATTACCTGAGTCAGGCTGAGTCTTATGCAAGTGATTTGACTTGCCAGATTTTCATTTGATCCGTCTACTAGGCTGGGACTTGATGTTGCCTCATGTCTCATAACAAGGTATCTCTCTACTTGCTGGCATGTTGTATATACTTCTACTAGGGGAATGTTTTTAATAACCTGAATTAAAACCACTTCTCTAGCTAATAATTGTTGCTGTGCAAGCAAAATGCCATTTGTTTTAAGCAAATAAAGATTCTGTGTCGATTATTTCTGCTCATTGCTCCATATTGACTGCAATTGTTTAGCAATTTAGTTTACTTTAGACTCTAGAGGGGCTGGATCTAGCATCAAATTCTCCACCCCCCCTATAAGCATGGTTCTTTTTGCTTGTACATTCTTTATTGATACTGTGAGCTACTGTTTTTGCATGTATTCCTTTTTTTGTCTTAACCATTTAAAAACAATGATATTGTTGCAGGGCTCCTATAGGCGAGGAAGTGGAGGGAAGAAGAAAATATGTTATTCGCCCGTATGCAGATACACAAGCTGTTCTTCATTATTGCATAGGCTAGCATAATAGTGTAGTTTTGGTTAATTTAATTCTATTAGAATTCTATCTTGTTCTTTTGCAGGTACACCCCTATCTCTGATCCAGATTCTCAGGGATATTTTGATCTATTAATCAAGGTATTCGCAAAATTGATTTCTAAACCCCAGAACCTGCTATTGGCTTGTAAATGTTCAAAGCTCAGTATAAGTTAGTCTTGAAAATGAAATCAACAATATGGGAAAGGTGTTCTCTGCCATATTCGATTTCCTCTATCAGGCGAATGAGGTGATACCTGGCAAAAGTTATGCAATCTTTTTCAGGGGGCTAACTGTATTTTGCACAGGTTTATCCTGATGGGAAAATGAGTCAATATTTTGCAAATTTGAAGCCAGGAGATGTTGTTGAAGTCAAAGGGTATAGTGAAACGAAAATTTAATTAGCTTCATCAACATGTTATTGCCTTTTTGTGATTGAAATCCTTTCTCTTTTTTCTAGGCCCATTGAAAAGCTCAGATATAGCCCAAATATGAAAAGACAAATTGGCATGGTAAGGAAGAACATTCACTTGGGCCAGAAGTCTACCTTTTCCAATTTATTTCAATAAGACCAAAGCTGGAGAAATGATATTGTATCTTTTACTTTTGTCTTCAGTTCAGGCCCTTTGAACACACTGGTTCATTTATTTTATTTGATTAGAATTTAGAGCATAATGTCATGATTATATCATATATCTACTTACTTCTATGCTTGATTGCTCACAGATTGCTGGTGGTAGTGGTATAACACCAATGCTGCAAGTCGTTAGGGCTATCCTCAAAAACCCTGATGACAACACTCAAGTAAGTTCTCATCTCAAATTAATAAGCTTCTTCACATTGACTTTCATGCATTCCTGTGATGCTCCTGCATTTGTATTGCTGACAAAGTATTGTATTACTTGAACAGTTTTCTCACACTGCATACCACTATGCCACAAATAACCATGCTTCCAGAGCATATTGATCTCTCTACTTTTGCATAATAATCACAAACAACATGAATAGTTCTATCGTTGGATCAATATGTCTGTCCTTATTTTGTTCTAAACGTTTGTTTTTGTGGTTCCTTTATTATTCTCAACTAGGTCTCCTTAATATATGCCAATGTGTCGCCAGACGATATCTTGCTGAAAAGGGAGTTAGATAGACTTGCCAGTAGCTATCCTAATTTCAAGGTTGGTATTACGGGGGTAGTGCATTTTGACATCTGTATAATTACTTCTGAGTACAACACCATCCTTGCGAAATTTCAGGTATTTTATACAGTTGATAAACCACCAAGTGACTGGAGGGGTGGGGTTGGCTATGTATCGAAGGGCATGGTTTTGAAAGGTTTGCCAGGTCCAGGGGAGGATTCTCTTATTCTTGTGAGTGATTTTTTACATTTCCGGTTGCAGTTGTATTAAAGATAGTTGTTTTGAACAAAATCTTTGTTAATGCTTTTGACTTTGTTAGGTTGCTTCTGATTTCTATCAACTTCATTTATGAATACCATTAACTTCATTGGTATGATGGGATTATTAAGAAACCTTCCTAAATTTAATGGTTTTCTTGGTCAGGTTTGTGGTCCTCCAGGAATGATGTATCATATATCTGGAGACAAGGCAAAGGATAGATCACAAGGCGAGGTACTATGAATATTTTTAGTTTTTCCATCAGATTGTAAGAGCATCCCCATCACACCCCCCAAAATGGCCTCCATTTCAAAATTTTTCAAATGCATTAGGAGGGAATTTGGTCCATGTGAGTAGCAGTTTGCACTGTAGCAGTTACTGTAGCGATTACTGTAGCGATAGAGGGAAATTTAAAGGCCCTGCTGGGGATGCTCTAAGCTTATAGGCTTATAATGCAATGCTGCTTAATTGGAAGAAGGAAATAGAAGTAGGATAACTGGATGAGTGTACTGAAATACTAATTCCTAGCTAGGCAGTGTTTGCTGTATAGGCTTATGGCTGATGGTTGTTTCTCCGTTCCAAAACCCTAGAATCTGTCAAAGCCTTAAGAAAGGTCTTGGAGAAGCTCAAATGTTTTGGCTCAGAGAAATGCCATAAGCTTAAGCCCTATGCCTAAACCATAAGCTGTTTTTGAACAAGTTTGTCCATCTAAAAGACAGACCAGGAAGGCAATCAGGGAGCATTGCATTGACCTAAATAACTTTTTTTTTTTAAAAAAATGTTGATTGACCCAAAGTCCAAAGAACTGGACTGAACATTAGATTTACATTGTCTGACCCCTTCGCCGTACATTTGTTTACCCTTTTGTCGTTTTTATTGATCCAGTTTGATTTCTCTGCAGCTCACTGGCCTTCTCAAAGAATTAGGATACACCGCAGATATGGTATACAAATTCTGAGTAAATTCTGAAGACGTAGAGGTTCTGACATGCCTGCTGCCATGGCAATCAATAAACCACGGCTGTTACGCCACAACAGTCGGTGCCAAACTAGAAACAGTTTTGATCCCTTTTTTTATCAAATATTAATAAAGCCCGTTGAAAATCCAAAGATCACACGTTTTTTGGGCATTGAGCTGAACTTTGGCATGATGTGTTCCAATTTTTCATCCTTGCTCGGTTTGCTTGTGTTGTGTGCTTGCATTCCATGTACCGGAATAACCTGATATCGTCCAGGAGTTTTGGGCTTCAATCTTGCGATCTTTTTGGTGTCTTAACGTTGGTAATCTCTTGGGCTCTTGGCTGTCCATGAGACCATGAGATATAAACCAAGATCAAACCGCCCTGCCAAGGATATCCATACGAGGGCGAGCTGGAGTATACTGAACAGGAATAAAGGCCTTGTAGTTTACAAAACATGCATATATTTGCCGGCGTGGTCTGGATTCGTTAACTGATGGCTAAAATCAGTCTAAATTTTTATTTCTAATTAAATTCAGCGGTAGCTGGTCGGTTTTATTTTATGTAAATCGAAATCCATCTCTTAAAGTGGTTTTTGTCCAAACCGAACGGTGGGCTGCTGGTTTTTAACTGTGGCACGTAATTGTAAGCCATGATCAGGTTGGTTTATGGTTTGCTACACATTTTTGTATTGCCGCTCAACTCAGTACTCTCTGATCATTCGGGTGAACTGCATCCGTTAATGAGGGGCACACTTTTGAAGTTTTGCCAGAACATTGAATATCTTACGAATTCTGCATAAATCAGCTGTCTCCCTACATTGGAATCCTATTATGGCGCACAAAAAAAAAATCTCACGCTGCCACGAAATTTATCACTTTGTGTCTTTGACATACAAGACCCCAAGCCTATGACAATGCGATGATGGGATAAAGGTGGGATGTTCCAATACTTATGGTTATATAGACTAATTTTTTTTTAGAAAAACTACAAAGATATACATCTTAGGATTTACCACTTATGTGTCATGTAGGTCAAAGATCCAGGGTACATGATTGGCAAATCCTAGATTACATATTTCTAGGAGGGGAAGGTTAATAATTTTTTCACTATTAAAATAAAAACTCTTAAGGTGGTGGTGGTGGTGCTAATCTCCAACCACAACCGTCTGATCTCAATTCAAAAGCTATATATTAATTTTGACCCTTCACACGTCTTAGTCCACAAAATCATCCTTGGCCCATGTACACAATCCATCTCAGATGTCCATCATCCAATTGTACGTGCAAGATTAGAAAAGATTAGTTTGTTCAAGCGCCCCCTGATTCAACAATCAGCGGCATTAATTTGTTTCCTTCTTCGTTGATCTCGGATGATGCCTTTCTTTTCTTTCCCTGTCAACTTCCTTGTACGTCGTGTCATCTTAATTCGGCAATCAACATAATTTTTTCCTTATGCGTTGAACTCGGTGGATGTCTTGTCTTTCTTTTCTTTCTGTGTCAACTTCCCTGTACGTCGTGTCATCTTAATTCGGCGATCAACATTAATTTGTTTCCTTCTATATTGATCTCGGGTGATGTCTTGTCTTTCTTTTCTTTCCCTGTCAACTTCCTTACACAGCATGTCCACAAGGGTTGTTCAAATTCAAAATATTTCGTCTTATTATGGCACGTGCAATCCCCCGCAAATCACTCCATTTTTAAAAATTTCTATCCTACCATTCCGTCTCGTTACTCCTCTACTCCATTCTCCGTTGATGGCCGGTTGTTAAAATGACTCCAATCCATTACCCATCCACGCAGTGGCGGAGCTTGAACAAAAAATTAGAGGGGGCCAACACTATATTTGCCAAGTTTGGAGGGGCCATATTGCTATATTTTGCTAAAAACTTTTCTTATGATATACTCCCTCCATCCCAAAAAATAAAGTGTACATGTATTTCAAAAAATCAACAATCATAACTTTTCACCGATATTTAAGCTAAAAACTTATATTTTTCGTGTTATGCATGTAATATGATTAGATTGGTATTTGAAAGTTTTTTATATGATGTTAATTTTATATTTTTTAATAATATATTTTGAAAGAAATTGATGGTCAAAGCTCTGCTTTAAAGACCGCACCAAAAAATTATATGCCTTATTTTTTGGGATGGAGGGAATAGCAAATATTGGTATATAATGAAAGAAAAGCAATTTTATAGGGGGGCCAGGACCCACCCTGGCCCTAGCTAAGCTCCGCCCCTGCATCCACGTGCTGCCCTGAAACACTCATTCTTCTTTTTTTTTATCGTCAAAGATGGAGATACTTGAATTTTTATTTTTTTATATTTATTTTCATTCGTTTATGCAAAATTATATGTCGGATTGAAATTTAGACATAAATAGGCGCCGGTCGCACTTTCAATTAACGACAGGTTGCCTCTCGCACTTTGGACGCACGACAGGTTGCTGAGAGTACGTTGCAGGAGAGATGGGGCATCTATCGTTAAATGAACGCACGACACAAGACAGGGTCTCCTAACTTCTAGAGAGTCTGAACTTCTTATATCTATTAACATTTCATACCATATCCAACTTACACGAAACAAATTTTAAAATTTATGTAAAATCCTAAAGAACCCATTTTTGAAACTTTCAATTTTTAATTTTTTTTTGAATTTTAAATTTTGAATTTACACTTGAATTTATATTTTAAATTTGATTTTTTGAATTTTAAATTTTTAAAATTCTAAGTTTCAAAAATGGGTTCTTTAGTATTTTACATGAATTTTAAAATTTGTTTCGTGTAAATTGGATATGGTACGAAATATTAAACTTCTAATTTTTGAATTTTGAATTTTAAATTTACACGAAAATTTTTTATGATCAGAGATAGCGGCCCCTCTCATTTTTTATGTGTTTATGTCCAAAGGGTATCATGTCCCATTGGATCGTTGACCAGCCCCGCGTTGGATTAAAAACTGTGGCCCAAATTTGCCAAAAAAAAAAAAGAGGAAGAAGAAGAAGCGGTGGCCCAAAGACTCATGGCCCATTAAGGGTTGGATTCACGGTGATACAATTGGATTAGGAAAAAGTCTCTTTCACTCCTTCTCTTATTATCGGTTTAGTTTTTCTCCTCTACTTGGCAAATGTAAATTACCTTCTCTACTTTCCATACCGTGCAAATTACCTCCCTCACTTGAAAC
Source organism: Raddia guianensis (assembly GCA_036346415.1). Lineage (NCBI taxonomy): Eukaryota > Viridiplantae > Streptophyta > Magnoliopsida > Poales > Poaceae > Raddia > Raddia guianensis. Next base: position 38,478,072 of record CM070534.1, read on the forward strand.
CACTCCGGTTTTGGGTGTTTTTGACTAATTAAATTCTAAAAAATTACAGGAAACTCAGAAAAAATAAAATTAGAATATTTTAAACCTATAAAAAATGTAAAATCCAAACATGCATTAAAAATATGATATTCTTGTAAAACCTATAAGCCAAAATTCATATTTATGATTGGAGGTATTTTTAATAAAAAAAATCTCAAACATGTATATAATTTTTAGCATGTATGTTTATATGCAAGCACCACTTTATTAAATATTTGGATTTTTCATACTTTTATTCTGTTTCTCTGAGTTTTCTATAATTTTCTATAATTTATTTCCTCAAGATTATGGTGTCACATCAACAAAACTCTGTTTTTTTGTTGAGAAAATAAATTCTAGAAAACTAAAGAAAACTAAAAAATAGAATATAGGTTTGTACACAAATATCATATTTTTATTTCTCTTTTGGATTTTACATATTTTTATATACTTAAAATGTTTTATTTATTTTTCTAAGTTTTCTATCATTTTTAAAATTTAATTAGTCAAAAACCAATTGATTAGGGCGCCAAATCACTCAAAACCGGCGTGAGGAGGTAATTTGTCCGTATAAAAAGTAGAGGAGGTAATTTGCATGATATGAAAAGAGAGGAGTAATTTACCTTGGGGTAGAGGAGAAACCAAACCGAGACAATAGTAAAGGGAGGTAAAGTAGACTTTTTCCTTTGGATTACGCAACCTGGGTTGAGCCCATAGCATCTCTGCTGCTCCCACACTGCTTGCCTGCGTGATCCGGCTTCGGTGGCTTCGTGGCTCCACGGAGTTCATCGCCTGCATTCGCCGGCGCCGCCACTGCCTTCTCTTCTCCTCTCGGCTCCTCGATGTGGCCTGCCTGAGCTGCCTCCATCTTGCGCTGCCACCTTCTCTTCCACGCCAGGCACAGTGACGGATGGCGGCGGCAGAGGTGGGGTGGGGGGTGGGCAGCTTCGCCGTCCGGCGACCGCGCGCGCCTGCTTCCTCCTCCGCCTGCAAAGGTTACACCCGCAAACCCCAGCCCTCTGCTCAGTCTACTGTACCAGCATCAGCAGAGTGCTTGGATACCCAGAGGAAACACAGATTGCTTGCGCTCTGTTCGTACGCTCGCACCGTGAGACCTTGGGAACTCTCAGCTCATCAGGAGATTTATGGCCTGTTTGGTTCGTGGCCTAACATTGCCACAACTAAGTTTAGGCGTGCCACAGTGGCTTAGGCGCATGTTTGGTTCTCTTCTAAACTAAGGCTCGCCATAGGAGTTTAGGCAGGTTTCTATTCATTTTCCTTAGCTTTTCACGCCTAAGGTGTGGCGGTGTTTTTCACCGCCACAACTCCTTGCCGCCGCCACAACGCTCACTCTCGCAGTGGCATCGAAGACCGGAGATGGTGCAGCGACGGCGAGAGTCCGCGAACGGCGGCAACGGCGACAGCGAGGCAGTGGCTTAGGCGGCAACGGCGACGGCGAGGTTCTGCGGCGAAGCGGCGTCGGCGAGGTTCCGGCGTGGGTGGCGGCGTTAGCGAGGCTCCAATGAGCGAGCCAACGTCGGCGAGGCTCCGGCGTGGACGGCGGCATTGGCGAGGCTCCCGCGGGCGGCCCTCTCTCTCTCTTTGTGTGTGTTTATCATGATGGAGAATGAGGAATACTGGAGAAGAACGGGAAGAAGAGAGCAGATTGACGCCTGCCACATGCTCGATAAAATGTCATACCAAGCTTAGTCAGTTTTTTTCTTAATCAACCAAATGCTATCCGCAAAATTTTGCCTAGCCTAATGTTAGTTGTGGCTATGAACCAAACACCACTTAATATTAGTCAAGTTAGTCATGCCACAGATGTGGCAACCTGCTAACCTTAGGCGTGGCATTTTTAGGCGACAACCAAACAGGACCTAATTTTTTGCCCCTCAATTGAGAGGGCAAATATTTCGTGCCCCTCAATTGGGTTCTCCTTTATTATATGCCACTGGTACACCGAATTCTTTTATTTCTTGGCTCTCGCCACTCCACCCCTTAATGCTTTAAAAAATCATTAAAAAAAAACTCAAAAAAATCTTTAAAAATTCCGAAAAATGATTAAAAAATCTGAAAAAATCATAAATCTTAAAAAATCAGGAAAAATCTAAAAAACCAAAAAATGATTAAAAAAAATCTGAAATCATAAAAAAGAGGAAAAATTTAAAATAACTTAGGAAAATCATATATAAAAAATCTTAAGAAACTCAAAAACTATTTGTAACCATTACACAACAGTAAAATTTAAAGAATCATAAGTTACAAATTTAAATTTTACTGTATAGCAAGGGTTACAAAAGGTTTCTGATTTTCTTAAGTTTTTTTATTTTTTATGATTTTTCGGACTTTTTATTTTTTTGTATTTTTTAGATTATTCTGAATTTGTAAAGATGTTTCTGATTTTTAAAAGTTTTTTGAATTTTTTTTTTTCGGATTTTTATGATCTTTCAGAATTTTTAAATATTGTTTTGAATTTTTTATGATTTTTTAAGGCATTAAAAAGGGTGGAGGGGCAAGAAATAAAAGAATTCGGTGTAACGGTGGCAAATAATAAAAGAGAACCCAATTGAGGGGTATGAAGTATTTGCCCCCCTCAATTGGGGGGCAAAAAATTAATGCTGTGTTTCTTTGGGCGGTTAGATTATAATCTGAAAAGGTTGTAGTGTTTTTATAGAAGATTTAAAGAACCAAAAAAATTATGAAAAACATTTTTGAGATCTTTGAGACAAATTGTGCAAAGTTTCGAAAAAATAACTATAAAATATTTCAAAATATAACCGGTACAAAAATGATAAATTTTAAGCTGTAACTTATAATCTGATTATAAGCTGAAAGAAACAGAGCCTAAATCTCCCGCTCAGTAGGGTGTGTGGACGTCGCAGTCGCGGTGGAATCTGGCTACGAGCCTACGAGGGGCTTGGCTTCTCGTGCTCTTCCGCCGGGGTGTTTGGCGAGGAAAGAAAGAAGGCTGTTTGTTTCGGCTCGTCGCGTGCCAGGAATCGATCGAGACTGGTTAGGGTAGATAGATCTGCAGCTTTATTCTCTCTATATTTGGTTCATGGTGCTGATGCCGGATAGCAGCAGAAGAATACTAGGCGTGCCTGGGTGTCCAACATCTGAAAAGAGGTGGTGGTCTTAAAGAAAGCATATCCTAAGGTTTGCTGTATACATTGGTGAAGGCATCTGGTGGATCAATCACAGGATGATGTGATGTCTGGACTTTTAGAACAATTTGTAATTTGGGTGCTTGCAATGTCAGCCACGTTCAACGAAAGCATCGGCATATTTGGGTTAGAGGATTTGAGGGTTGGGGCATTTAAGCACAAGGGTTAATGGTAAGGATTTAGTGGTATTGCTGGTTGGCATAAGCTTTTATTAATTCTTCCATGAGCCAAAAACATGGTGTAACACCACTAGTTTAAGGAGATAAAAGTATGCTTTCGTGTATTTAATTGGTTGCTTGGTGTCAACTCAAGTGGCGCACACATACCTTCCGAGCTTCCTAATCCTTACCCGTATATGCCTGTCACCATCGTCTGACCCCTATCACTGCAATTTGTTGTATTTCTAATTTGTGGATATGTATGTTATTTAGCTTGGGCCATATCATTCCCCAGCTTCTCCGGTCCTCATTGTACACCATATAACTCCCTATAGAGGCAAACCTAGAGTGAAGAGATGGCTGGGCTGCAGAGATCTTCACAGACGTTTAGGAGGTCTGGTTCATCAGGATTGGTCTGGGATGAGAGGCTTATGTCAGAGGAGCTGAACCAGAGGGGTCAATGGAGCTCAGGGAAGCAAGAGGGTGAAGCCCTAGAATTCAACGAGCTAAGGCACTCCCGTAGTGTCGGTTCCATTGGACTGCAGCGCAGGCATAACGATGGTGCAGAGCAAAGCCGACGCAACAACAGCCAGGTTTTCCATACTCGACGCGTGCCACCTGCTGTGGATCCACCTTCACCCAAGGTTCTTGGTTGCATGTTCTGTGGAATTTTCAGGAAGGCAGGAACTTCAGAGCAGCCTAAGCCCAGAAGGTACTAGAGTGCTGTATGCTTTTTAACTATATGCGGAAAGGCTCTTAGTTTTTTTTAGCTTCCAAAGTTGAGGTCCATCATGTGACGATGTTAGTGATAAGTCATATGGTTGCAGTTTGGACAAGCTTGTGCTTGAGTGTTGCGCGCTTGCTTATTGCTCTACCTCTTTTCAGTTGTTGGTCTCTTACCCATCAAATGTACTCTTAAGTGATACCTGTTCCATCATGTACATTATAACGTTATATGTTGCTCCTTGTTATATATGTCCTTGTACATATGTACAAGCATGATGTTTTTTCTTTGTTCTGGTGCGTGTATTATTTCAAGGTCACTCTGTTTGGTGTACATCCACACCCCTTAATAATGAGTCATATGGTTGCAATTTGGAGAAGTTTGTGAGTCTCTGCTGTTGTTTTGCCTATACCTCTTGTTGGTTCTTACCCATGAACTGTATTCTTGACTACCTCTTCCATGATGTACATGATATCTGCAGCTCCTTGTTGCTTTATATATAATTACATGTCCTTGTAGATGAACTTGATGTACGAGCATGATACTTTTTCTTTATTCTTGAGTACTTGTTTTATTTCAAGCTTATTCTGAATGATGTCCATTCAAACGTATGAACTCAATTAAAATTAAAAGAGAAATGTTGAATGTGAACAGGGAGATGTCTGTAAAAAAATACATCTTTGTCAGACATGCTGCACCATAAGCTGTCTTATGAGATCAAGAAATATATCTGATGAGCTCGAGCAATTCTCAGAACATCTTAAATATTTTCTAGGTCGACCCATGGACATACTAATTCTTTTAACATTTTTATACTGGTCAGTGATTTCTTTCTTTCTGTTGTTGTTTGAGCCGTAAAGGCATACAGCTTTTCGTAAAAAGTTCATTATGTGAACTGGAAGTTTCGGTATTTATCCAGGTAATGGCATCTATTTGTTGATTTTAGAGGAGGCAACATATTGGTTGTACTGCTACAAGGTTTCGTTGTTTACTGAGATCCTAAATAATGATTGTAAGAACTCCTGTGTGAACAACCATCTGGAGGCTGTTGCGCCACTGGTCAATGCCCCACATATCTTTGCTCTTCTTTTTAACCCATCATCCCCAATAACTTTAAAAGAGATTGGACACTTGGAAATTTCATATTGGTATTAATTATACATGTACTACATTTTGCGGTGATTGCTTTGTTCGTTTTATTCCTCTTTTGCTTAAAGTTGAAAACTTCTTTATGAATCTTTAGCTGCTATTTTTAATTTCTTGTAGCTGATGCACATCATCCAAGACAGTCATATTTGTAACTGGTGTAAATTGTAATGAAATCTTGCTTCACATTTCGGACTACTGTTTCACTCATCTAGGAAATTCTCAGAGGCCATGCTGGTATATTGTGTTTTGACGCAGACTTGACGTTCATTAGTAGAAGAGTATGTGCCCATAATTAAACAGCAGGACTAGGATTTCCACTGAAAGTGAGTGGTTCCCAGGTGGACAAATTAACCTGATGCACTTTACATTTGGTTGGAGGGATGGGTTGTAGACTAGTATAGGCATATTATGGGCACTTTTATGAGAACGAAAGGTATTTCTGACTTCTGAATTTTGAAACGTTCAGAAATTCACTAGTTAATATAGTTAATCTAATACATTAGTCAGTTGTGAGATTAAGGATCAGAAGAGGGCAGTAGAGTCTGCGTAGTTCACTTGTACTTCTCAGGTGTTTTAGGTGCCATGGGAACAACTTATTTTTCGGTGTGACCATAGGCAGCTATTTTATATATATATATATATATATCTCATACAGTCATACATCATGCTGATGCCCTTTAGATATTAAATTTTTTAAAACGTGTGAGAGTAGCATTAAACAATTAATATGATCTGAATTCAAATTTTGAGCAGTACTGAGACCGCATCTAATTCTTAAACTAAAATAGCCGTTTGGTATGAGATTATTTTCGAAGAGTAGAGAAATATGATTTTGTCCCCCCATACTATTTTTTTTTTTTTTTTGGGGGGTGGGGGAGGGCAAACTTCCTTCTTCACACTACTAAAGTTGGGACATCCAAATCAGATAAAAGCAACAGTTTTTTTTTTCATTTCTTTCAAGTAAAAGAATATTATTTTCATGCTAAACAAATATGATGATAATTTATATGACAAATGATATTATGTTGCCCTCTTTAGGTCTACTTCTCTTATCCCTATCCACTTGGGGCCATGCAACCAGCTGTTGACCTTCTTGCCTACTCTCGAGTTGTCAGCCACTTAATGTGGTCATTATCACTTAATTGCTTGAAAAAGCCAAGCACTTACCATATCTCCACACATCCATTTTTTTTGTTGTGTAATATTATATTCCTACCTCTTTTGGACTTCTTCCCCTTACGTTTCTGCTAGTAACAGTCTTCTTTGTGCAATGATTGCATATGTGCTTTTGCTATTTTGATACAGAGTGGGTGTGTGATGTTTGTATGTGAATTTATATACGTTAATCTTCATATAGTTTTATCAGCTTTACCTGAATGATTGGCTACAATTAGATTCTGATGGACATGTAACTCTGTGGTCTTGTTTAATTAAAAAAATGAAGTATGAAGCAAAGCATGCCAAATGTTCAGAATGAAAGTAATGCAATTATGCTATAAAGTCACCTGGTTCAGTTTGCTCCTGTTGTGTTTTCTGAAAGCGGAGCTTGCTCCTATTGTTCCTTACTTCGTTGCCGTCTTGCAGATACAGTACACCTCATTGATGCGTGTGTTTGGACTAGCTTACGGAAATAGAACTGCTTCACTGAGCATTACTGTTCTTGAACTCCATTTTAAACCATGTACTTGCTGGAGTTTCCTGCAAATCCAGATTTGACTTTGCTTTCAGCACGTCCATCTTACTATCTGCCCTTACTGTTTTGCTTCTGCACACCACTAAATGGTACTTGCTGGAGTTTCCTGCAAATCCAGATTTGAGTTATGCTTCCTGGAAGGTTGATCCCTCGCTCTCCAGTGACCGTCTCATCACCAAATGGTAAGATCTCCAAATCTTTCTTCAGTGAGCATGACTCGAGGACTTCGTCATACTTCTCACCGTCCATCTGCTTGCCGAACAATATGTTGTCCTGAATCTTACCACTCTGTATCCATGCCGACTGGCTGACATATGCCATCGTCCCGCACTCCGCAAGTCTTAACTGTTTTGGACTGAAGAGGGTCACAGTTATATTTTCAACTGAAGTTCTGACAGAGTTTACAAAGTCAGTCAGCATCGATATATATGCTGCAGTTTACCTTTTTATTTTAGCAAACGGAGCACTGCCATTTCATTTATAAAAATGAGTGTACATTGTACAAGGGAGACCCGGGGGAGTGGGGGTGGGGGTGGGGTTTCCATAGCCCGTAGGGCGATGTCGACAGAAATTCTCCCCGTGACCTGAGCTGCCGGGAGGCTGCACTGTTGAAAGAGTCCACGATTATGCTCATTCCAAATGTTCTAAAACGTGTGGATGATGTGTCCATTGATCTTCCTGTCAAAATCAATTATAACATGCTTCTGAAGTTTGTGCTTCAGTTTTCTTTATGGAAGCAGAGCTTTTGCAGTTGCCAACTTGCCACAGCCCAGAGCAAATGAAAGTCAGCACACGCTTCATCTCTTTGGAAGAAAAGTGTGGTATATCCACTGCATCAGATTCTGTACTAATGATAAAACTCATGGTTGTTTTGGGTCTGAAAATATGTGCTGTGCGCCAGTATGATCATCTATTTAATTTCTTTAGGGCAATTTGGCTGATTAGCTAAGCATAGAAGTCAGATTAGTTTGAGTACCACTTGAGTAGTATTGGTATGGATGCATCAGAATTGTCAAAGCATGTACAATTAAGCAGTCAATTAAAAGGGAAAGCTACGGTTATAAAAGAAAAAAAGAAAAAAAAGGGGAATAGGCTGCTTTCCCATAATTAAGACAAGGATCTTTCAACAAACAGGAGGGTGCTGCCATTGGTGATCTATCCGCGCATTCTAATTGCTGTCCTGGTCTACCAATACCCTGTCTCAATGCCCAAATCCACTCAATTAAGAGCAGTTTATTTACTCTAATTCCTTTGGTTGTGCAGAGACGATGTGACATGAAACAAGACGAGATGGCACGAGCAGTATGGCTTGCAAGGAAATGTGCTGGGCTGTCACATGTTTCAGGCTCTACCATGGCCTTCCAAGAAGGAAAGATGGAAGAGACGCATAACTGATGCACGTACCTGGTGGTGACAAGTGTACGTGCCACTACACCTTTTCTTTTCCTTTTGTTTTTGAGCAAATTTTTCCTTGTCATTTATGACTCACCGCTCTCTTCTCATGTGGACACCAACATGTCGGCTTGGTATCCAAGGGGCTTGGGTACGACATATGGGTTGCTTGGTAGTTAGGGCGTATACTGCAAGTCAGCAACAGCAACACTCATCTTCAGCATAGGCCTTCAATTGCTGAATCAAGATAGGCACACACCCATCTGTCTCCATGAAAGAGGACGAGGATTATATTAGCAAAAAGGTTGACTTGATTCATGTTGCAACTCTGAGACACGACATATTTGTTTAGCGCTATGATCTACTACCATTGTATGTTTGTCGTGACAGTTACAACTTAAATTATGGATTGTCATGTTCGGTGGAAAATACAATGCAAAACGATGGAAAAATAGTGGACATCATGACTACTGAAAAAATAAATTTCAAATAATACAAACACCTATACCACCACCGAGCTTCATGGCATAGGCCTCGTTCTTTTCAGCATTACGTATTACTGTACCACATTTTGTTATTTTTATATAGCATATATGTTTGTGATAATTTGTAACGATTTTTTTATGTCTTTTAGTAGTCTTTTCAAAGATTTTAAAACTATTTTTAAATTATTTTTTGTAATCTTTGTATCTTTTTTTAAGTTTTCGCAAATTTGCTATCGCAATACGCCAATGCAACGATGCGCTGAAAAAAACAAGGCCATAGTAATCATGGTGTCGTTTCTTGACGTGTCATTTTTTTGAGGCATCACGTTTGTAAGGATCATTTCGGTGTCATTTCTTGAGGTATCTTATCCATTAGATTTTGTTTGAAGATACTTGGGATTTGTCAACTCCAGCACTATACCAGGTTGCCAAAGGATTATATTTTGTTTGAGGAGACCTGGGATCTGTCACACTCCAGCGCTATGCCAGTTACCGAAAGTTTTCTTCTCTATAGTCCACACGTGGCGTTTTATGTTTCATCAAGGGGTTATTAGTGGGAGAGGGGGGTGGCGGCTTTTGGGAATCGGAGGGTTGGGCATGCGGCCACGCTTCCGAGGACGTCACCGTCAGATGCGGCGGAGGCGTGTATGGTGCCGCCGCACGCCACGCTCCCCGCGCCGCCGCCGTCGGATGCCGGTGCCGTGCACGGCGGGGATCGCGTCTCATCCAAAACCCCCCAACCCCGAGCGCCTCCACTTCTCCCTCCTCTCTCTCGCTCTCTCTCTCTCTCTCCGCCCCCGCACACAGACTCTTTTTTCTCTCTCCTCTGTGCTTACTCTCTCTCTCTCTCTCTCTCTCTCTCATCCGATCTGCGTTTGCCTCTCGCCCATCCCTCCCTGTTCTTCCTTCCTCCTCCTCGCGTGGTCCAAGATTTGATTTTTTTTTGTTAGGGGGAGGGGGTGGTGGGAGGGTGGGAGATCTTGCTTGATCTGTTCGTTGTTGTTGGAGCGGAGCGGGAGGAAGAAGAAGATGGCGGCGCGGGAGCAGGAGCAGGAGCAGGAGCAGGAGCAGGAGAGGCAGCAGGCGAAGACGAGCACCACGAGCTCGCTCCCCTCCAGCAGCGAGCGCTCCTCCAGCTCCGCGCCCAACAACCTCAAGGAAGGAGGTAGGTCTCCGTCTCCGTCTCCGGCCGGCCGCCTCCGCTAGCTCTTGCCCTTTTCAGCTCGGTAAAGCCGGCAGCTTTGAGCGGTGTGCGCAGGGGTGGAGAGCGACGAGGAGATACGGCGGGTGCCGGAGATGGGCGGCGGCGGCGGCGCGTCGGCGTCGGCGTCGTCGGGGGCGGGGGCCGACGAGCGGCCCAAGGAGGACGGCAAACTGGCGGTGGTGGCGGCGGGGCAGCCGCCGGCGGCGAGGAAGCGCGGCCGGAGCGCCGGGGACAAGGAGCAGAACCGGCTGAAGCGGCTGCTGCGCAACCGCGTGTCGGCGCAGCAGGCGCGGGAGCGCAAGAAGGCGTACCTGACGGAGCTGGAGGCCAAGGCCAAGGACCTCGAGCTCCGCAATGCCGAGCTCGAGCAGAAGGTCTCCACCCTCCAGAACGAGAACAACACGCTCCGCCAGGTACACGACGACCTCCCCCTCCCCCCCTCACGGATCGATCTGCTCCCCTCCCATGGCGATCGATGCTTCAATCGCGGGCGCGTGCCCCTGTTCTTGCGCAGATACTGAAGAACACCACGGCGCACGCGAGCAAGAGGGGCGGCGCCGGCGCCGGCGGAGGCAAGGGCGGCGACGGCGGCGGCGGCGGCGGCAAGAAGCACCACTTCAGCAAGAGCTAGGAGCCCGCGGCGGTGGATGCTTGCGCTAGGAATTGAACTGTTCGTCTGACCTGACCATTGTTGCTGCTGCTGTAGTTGACGTTTTTTTTTCCTCTTCTTCTCGCTGCTCTTTCCTGCGTTTGCTTGCTCGTGTGCTCTTTCGCTGATCATGTCACTGTTCTCTTTCTCCCGTGTAGTTTTATTGTTAGGAAGCTGAACTATGAACATGTGTACTACTGTGTTTTCAGTTTTTTTTTTCACCCCCGGCAATTTGGCAAAGCTGTCACCCAAATTTGACGTTTGAAAAAGCATTCCTTGCACGGAAAAAAAAACAAATCCCCTCATGAATTGGAAACGAAATCAACAACAGTTGAATCCCCCCGAATTTCCTGGACTGTAGCTGGGACGTGTTTTTTTTTTTAAAAAAAAGTTTTAAAGTCTTCAACTGGTAAACTGCAAGGTAGAATCTCTGCATACGACAGCCGTAGTAAGTAATTCTGAAAAAAAAAAACTCTTGAGCGCTTCGAGAAGTTGGAGCATTTGATTGGATTGAGCTTTCGTTGAGATGTTAGATAAAGCCAAGGAAAATTTTTTGGCATGTCCATATTTAGTTTAGCCCTATTATGCTGCAACAACAGACGAAACTTTTGTTTCGATTGAGCTTCAGGAAGCGATTTAAGATACTCAAGAAAGACGGACCAAAGTGGATTATGCAAAAGCAAAGCCATGGCCGTACAAACAGAGATGTTTTTTTTTGGAAAAATTGGTTGAATAATACATATTAAAATATAAATTGGGAATCTATGCGGCAGTGAGGTGGAATTATTGAAATACGCACGGCTTCCGCCACCCGGGATGGCTAGAAGCTGCTTACACCCCAGTGGCTTCATTGTCCCAGACGGCAAAAGCCATTGGTTTGTGCCACCGGGTGTGGAAGCCACTCGTGCCGCTTATGTGGCCGAGCCGCTCCTTTCACACAGCCAAGCCTACAAGGCCGCTTCGCTCACTCCGACGCAGAACGGTAATTTCCCTCCCAAAACCGAGCTCATTTAATTTATAGGTTCTTAAGTTGATAATGCATCATTTTATGTAAATTATATAGAGATAGCTGCACTAATATAGTTAGAAATATTATATTTGCATTAAAGAAATATTATGGGTTGAAAATATAATATTTGGACAGAATTAGATTAAACGTGATTGATAAATTTTTCCTAAAATTTGAACAAGTTGCGGACGACTTAGGTGTTCAGTACGTGCTATTATTTGATTTATTTGTGCACTCAGTTGAATGAAGTACAAAAACTAAAAATAAGTAATCAATTCTAAAATTAGAAACGGTGATTAGTTCGTTGTGTCGGAGCAAATAAACGGTTTATGGTTATAGAGAACCGGAGATTAAATGGTAAAAGTTCGGATTAATCATACAAGTAATGGCACGCGTGATGCATAAAACAATCTACCATAATAATGTATCAATAGACATTTAATACTTTGGCAATCTACCATAGTAATGTATCTACGCCTCGGGAAGAAAATAGACATTTAATACTTTCGCAATTTTCATCTAAATGTGTCGAATACTCGTGGCGCATGTAAAAAACGGGAATGCGTGATAGACAACGAATGACCGGACAAAGAAAGTGCGTCTTTTTGCAATTCACGCCACCCCATGAATGATTTGCGGCGGCCGGAATCGGGCAATCAGAACACGGTTCAATGGTGCACGATCTGCGGTGTACGCAATCCAACGCAGCAGCAATGAAAGAATCCGATGTAGTTAGCACGGTTTTCTCCACGTCGTATGGCGGAATCCAGCGGGCACGGCTTAAGCCATTTCCAGACGGCGGAAGCATGATTCATTTAACTTGTTAATGTAGAGAACCGGAGATTACATAATAAAAATTCAGATTACAACATACAAACAATGGCACGCGTGATGCATAAGACAATCTATCGTAGTAGTGCATCATATCTAAACCTACATGCCTTAGGAGATTTAAAAACATATTTGTCATAAACGATAACCATACTACTGGGTGCAGCGGGGGTATTTCCCCTTCGCAAACGCTAGGATCTGCATCCTCGGCTCTAGCGACCTCTCGCTTTTCGCACGGTCGCCTCACGCCATTGAATCAAGGCTGTCGGTCACCTCCTCATGTGCTCGAAACTCTTCTCTCGCCGCTTGTTTCTTTCTTCCTTAGGCGTCTTGCCACCGTTCCTCGGCCTGCCTGCGCTCGGCCGCCTCCCAGATATCTGCTGCTCCATTTCGAGTTCGCTCGCGTCCAAAAATTGCACAAACTTCGCATAATGGAGGCTAAAAAGATTGAGGTTAGCATGTGCGTGTATATGTTCTTTAGGAAAGAAATAAGTAAGAAGTGACTTACAGGTACTTTGCCTCCTCTCCATCTCGGCGATTCGATTAAATGCGCATAGTTAGCGCACTTCCAATACCTTCTCCCGTAAGTATAGCCCATGGCTTGGGACAACCTCAAAACGCAAAGACTGCCGCATAGACACATGGGCGGCTGAACACCTTGTGGGACGGATTCGTGGAGAGACTCCCTTGGTGGCGATGGGAACTCCATATGACTGTCTTGATCCTGAGAGATTTGCGAAGTGAAGTGCTTAGAATGCTTTTGTTGGTGGTGCTGTTTGTAGTGAGAACGCATGGGTTTAAATAGGTGATATTGCGCAACGTGGTCGAATTGAATAAGACATACGCAACGCACAGTTCGAGATGATTTAATGTGTCACGGCAGCACTTTGCAGTGATAGGTCACTTCAACAGGGACCGCTGGACCGCACAGTTCAAGATGATTTAATGTGTCACTGCAGACCTTTGCAGTGATAGATCATTTCAACAGGGCCAGCTGGACCACACAGTTCTGCATGATGTGATGTGTCACCGCAGAACTTTTCAGTGATAGATCACTTCAACATTGTGGTCAGAGATTAGCAGCGATCGGTCATGTCGTGCACAGAGTACGACACTTTACCAAATGATGAGTCCGTCGCACATATCAGAAGACACTTTGGCGGTCGGGGTTGAAGTCGCATAGACGATAGGGCACTTTGGCAGACGTGTTGCTGGCAACATATCACATGGTAAAAACACAGAGTCCGATGCTCTGCATGTCTACATTACCAGTACGAAAAAACACACCAGACAATAGCATGACATACATAAACAGTGGCATGCATGATTTAGCGGAATATAAAAGTACGTAACATGTGGGTGCGAGCGGTTTACACACGACGCCCGACATGCGAGGCACAAGCGTTCCATGCGGACTTGCATCTCTAGTGTACGGCTTGTCATTTCAAAGCGTTGTTCGAGATCTGCGATCCTTGCGTCGAGAACCGTGATGTATGCATCTGCCGCCATTGGAAAAGGATCATCCATCCATAATGTCATACGACAATCGTTTATCTGTTTTGCAAAGGATAAAGGTTAGGTTACCTCGAAAATTATTTCGTTATATATGAATGTAAGTAAACTCACTGCGTATAGAGGACATCGGTAGAATCTCCGTCCGGTCCAACCAGATCTTGGCCTATCGAATGTCTCGCACCATCGCATCAATTCCACATGCACACTTGGGCGATCCGATGGATGTGAGGGCGGCCGCAAGATGGTTGATCGCATGCGGTAGTCTGTTTCATTTTGATCGGAAGGTCCTCCGAAGGGTAATGGGCCTGGCCTCCCGGACCGGACGATTCCCACCAACTTGGCCTAATCCATGCATTGCTGGAACGTTGTTCGACAATCGTACTACGATGGTAAATGCAATTAGTGTCCGTAATTCTCATAATGGTAAATGCTTGTACGGTGAAATCCGTCTCTTCTGGGCAATCCTCATACTCGGCAATGCTTTCAGCCACGAGAATGACACCCCTCGGTCACTCTTCGCACCGTATTCAGCGCCGAACCTGTAGTTTTGTTTCCTTGTTGTAAGTGTACAAATAGAAATGGTTAATTGTGCAATCGATTAGAATAATAGATTGTTTCGTACCTGTCTAGTTTGGGCATCTGCGACGGTCATGTCCAGGCTGCCTGCATCTAGCACAAAGCCTTAAACCAAATCCAGCTGTCATTGTTCTCACTCTCCACAATGGCGAAGGCAACAGGTAATATCTGATTGTTCCCATCGGCAGCTAACGCGGTCAAAAGCGTCCCGCGGTACCTCCCTTTTAGGAATGTACCGTCCACACAAATCACTGGCCGGCAGTGTCTAAATGATTCTATGCATGGACCAAATGCCCAACAAAGTCTCAACAGGTACATGTGACCTTCAGAATAGGAACCATCTGCCAGCTCCACGGGCCGCTGGTCAATTCCCCATTCAGTGCCTGGGTTGGTTAATGCTATCTGCCGCAACAAACGGGGAGCCCAGTTATACGAGTCTTTGAATCCCCCAAATATCATCGTTAGCGCCTTTTCTTTTGCCCGTCAAGCAAGGTGGTATGGGATTACCATCCCTGTTCGGCTTTGCATCTCGGCAATTATGGTATTTGGTGCTAATTTGATGTCTGACTCGACTATGCTAAGGAGTGTCTGGGCTATATACCTGGCATCCATGACCTTGCTCATGTTTAGGACACCCTCCGCGTTACAAGTGTGTGGTTCGTACCGTGAGATAATGAAATATTCATCATTCTTTGGTCTATGGGCCCGTACACGGTACGAGCACTCTCCCTCTTTTTTACACCCGACCACATAGACATCAGGCCCAGACAGTAGCACTTTGTGCTCACGACGTGTGGTGATGGCGAAATTGGAAATGAAGTGTTGCGCCTCCTGCTTACTCCCAAAACTTTGTCCTACTTGTATATCGCTATACTGATATCCCCAGCTCGATATCTGGGAGAAATCAGGCATAACGCAGTTCGCTGCTTGTATTTCACGAAGTATGCATTGCGAGACACGCATCATCCTCACCATCATCCTCACCTTCTCCCGTCACGTCGACCTCATCATCTTCCATTACCGCCACATCAATCTCCTCCGGTACGACAACCGTATCATGTCCTCCAACCCTCTCCTCTACTTCCGCGATTCCACCTCGCGATGAGTCCCCAATCTCTACCGTGTTACTGCGAACACACGTAGCAGACTCTACAGCCATTGATGATTCACTTGGGCCTCCCTCCTCTCGTGGTACCAGTTCAGCGTACACACCAATCTCGAACGCTTCCTCAATCGACTTTGTAACATACAAGTCCCAGGAACCTCGGTTCCGAAGCTCCCAAAGGTTGCATACTACATGCGAAGTGTTGGGGACGTAACGGGGCCGAACCGCCTGTAGGCGCACTTTGAAGTTCCGCCGATCTATGGCAAGTGTTCTGGCAACCACCCCTATTAAGTCTTTAGGTCCTATAGGAAGATCAATTGCGGCTTGTGTGTGCATGCAACTGTGCATGCTAACAAAAGCACCCTGCACTTGTGTTGGAGCATCCCCATAGAAAATATGCAAGGTTGTTGCCATAAAGATCTGTCCATGTGTCATTAAAAAATTTTATCACTCGTCTATATGTATGTAAGCTCGCATTCAGTACTATAAATTTTAATATTTTCACACAAACAGGCACATGCAGACACCTTCGACAATAATTGTTATTTTTATTCCGTCGGTCTACAATTGTTCAGCAGACTTTCTATAATTTTTAGGAGTTTTCATTCAATATATCATTTTTTTAGGACTTTTCATTCAATATATCATTTTTTTATAATCATGTGTTTGAACGTGTAGGTTTTATATAGATTAATAAGTATGAACATAAAAATGTGGTCAAATTATTTTATTTATTTCAAATTGAACTAACTTTAAATGTTACATTCATAGTCTGCGTTAACGTTTTGTTAGCACCGCAACTATTTTATTTATTTTAAATTTAACTTACTTTACATGTTACATGCACGGTCTACGTTAATGTTTTCTTACCACCGTTATAAATTACTCAGTACTATAGTCATAACATGTACGACATCATGCTAAATTTCATTGCTTACAAAATCTACATTAATGTATATTTGATTATACTGTATGATACAAGTCCACGAACGCGAGCTTATTGAAATACATACCTAGTAATAATATGTCGAAAAAACAGTCTGCTCACGAGGTACCAACACCTGCGCATTCAAACACATAGAATAATGAATGAAATTTTCAAACTGTTACATTACCTTAGAACTGGTACAAAGTAAAAAAATAGATCACCTTGATGAAGACAATGACAATATTCTACCAGCTCAAACGTATGTGAGTACTGCGTAGCAAGCTGAGCACCGAGCAGCAAGATGACCACCGAGCACCAGGCTAAGCACCGAAAGCGGCGGAAGTCGAGCAACGAGCGACAAGCTAAGCATCGACAAATGAAATGATTAAATCATCCTAAGCATGCAATTTATTAATAGCTAATTACCTTTTAATAAATTAAACGCAGGTTTAACAGCTAATCGGGACACATGAAATGACGTCGCACCACCGACCAGCGTCATTTCTTGGCATAATAATTAAACGCAATTTAATAAATCGGCACGCAGTTTGAGGCGGAAATATAAATTGGTTCCTATTCTTACCGCAGTAAGCTGAGACATGAGACATCTCCCAGCTATATGTGACCACGCAGTAAGATTTTCATTTTCCCGCACAAATACATATTATCACATATTAAGTTTTGAATAGTAGTTACTTAAATTAATAATGTAACATTTCTAGTCTCGGTTATCTCGGTTATAATTAATATATAATTTCTCATTATTCCATACAAATTCTACATATCTAGTCATGGCAATATTACCATTTCACTTATTTCTAACATGAAATTAAAACTGTTGTTCTATAATATGTGTTGTACGAGTTAATAAAACATTCACGTTAATTGATCAATACTTGCTTCTACTACATTATATAAGTCTACTAGCAATGTTTATTAAAATGCATACCTTTTAATAATGTCTCCAATGGACAGTATACTCCTGAGGTAGCAACGCCGTGCATGAAAAATAATGCTTTGTCTCTGGACAACTATTTTGTACTTACGCTAAATAACTACCTGACTTTATTAAACATAAAGCATAACATACTTTCAGTTGGTACGAGTTAATATCACATGCATATTTGATCTTAATAGTTTTTTACCTCTATATGAACATATAAATGTTGTAAAAAAAATATTTTTTTTTCAAATTCAACTAACTTGAAATGTTACATTTACAGTCTGCGTTAACGTTTTCTTAGCACCGCAAATATTGTATTTATTTTAAATTCAACTTACTTTAAATGGTACATGCACGGTCTGCGTTATTGTTTTCTTACCACCGTTAGAAATTAGTCAGTACTATAGTCATTACATCTACGACGTAATGCTACATTTCACTCCTCATAAAATCTACATTAATCTGTATTTGATTCTACAGTAATATACAAGTCCACGAACGAGAGTTTATTAAAATGCATACCTACTAATAATATGTCGAATAAACAGTCTGATCACGAGGTACCAACACCTGTGCATTCAAGCACATGAAATAATGAATGAAAGTTTTCAAATTATGTCTTCATCTATATTCAAACTGGTATAAAGTAAAAAAAGATCACCTTGATGAAGACAGTGAGAAAACGCTACCAGCACAAACGTATATGAGTATTATTGCGACAAAGTCGAGCACCGAAACGAAGATGAACACCGAAAAGACGCTTAGCACCGGCGGCGGGGAAGCTAAGCAACGAGCGAAGAAGTCGAGCACCGGCGACAAAGATGGTTTGCGGAGGACTTAGCACCGGGCAGAGAACCGAGGACACCTCTCCTTATATAGCCGTCCGTGCGTCATTAAACCATCCTAAGCATACAATTTATTAATGGCTAATTACTATTTTAATTAATTAAACGCATGGTTAACAGATAATCAGGGGACATGAAATGACGTCGCACCAGCAATACTGTTTTCCCGCGTGCAGCTTCTAGCCATGAATTGCTGCAGGCCACCTGGCTTCCGCCATCGGTGGTAAAATCGCCTCCGCTGCGGGGTGGCGGAAGCCGACCCGGCGGCGTGGCGGAAGCCGAACTTCCGACGTGCCGTGGCGAACGCCAGATTTGACGCTACGCGTGGCGGATAGTAGCTCATTTCTGTAATTCCCCCCGTATACCGTATAGTTTCCCAATTACCATTTATCTGTGTATTATTCAACCAATTTTTCCGTTTTTTTTTCCCTGACGAATCAGCTGAAAGCAACGCCATTTTCAAACGGGCAGAACAAGCTTGAAAGCAACACGCTTTGGTATATTCTTGCCATTCCCGCTCTCGCCAGATACAAAACTAGATAGATATTGATCTGCTTCATTCTCTGGCATACAAGCCACGCCACGATCAGGATTCGGTTGTAATGTTGAGCATACTACTTCCTCCAGACATCACCACTCTTAATTTGCTGTATTTTTAGTCTTCTTTCCTCGTTGAACATTCTCTTCAGTTTATAATCAGAACTAGGGTATTTATCATTTTTTATAAACCAAACGTCTTTAACGTTTTGTCATTACTTTCTGAAGATATCGATATTTCTTCTCAAAAATTTCAAAACTAATTTTTAGTTCTTAGTAACTCTCAAAACTCTCTTCTTTTTTTTCTTTTTTTCTTTTTCCCTTTTTTTCCTTTTTGTTCTGGCTCCTACGTACATGTCTTTTTGAGTAATAAATATCTATGGCAACTCATGTAGTGTTTAAAAAAAAATTCAAATTTATCTGGTCCATGCAAGCTCTCTTGAGTGTCTACAATTTTCGGATTGTAACTTTTCCAGCTCAAAAGAACACAGAGCAAATCATTGATCATTCCTTTTGGGAAGGCTGCTGAGGTTTCAGCCACTATGCATGCGTCGCCCTCACGAGCACAGGAGAGTTCTTGTCCTGCAGCAATTCGGCCGGCGTGTCGAGCGCCACGGCCACAATCTGCGGAGCGAATTGCACCGGTGCTCGTCGTCGTCGCTCCGGCCACGAAAGAACACGCCAATAGATGCAAAAAGAAATTTGTTACTCCCTCCGTTCCAAATTGTAATTTACCGTTGACTTTTAGATATTCTATTTTAACATACTTTAAACTTGACTTATATTTTTGCATGTTTACACTAATTTTTTAAATAAGACGAATGGACAAAAGATGTGTTCAAAAAACAGTGAATTACAATTTGGAATGGAGTATGTTCTTGCAATGTGCTGACGGAAGAAATCCATGGCCTGAAACGGAGGCACAGGAGGATTCCAGGGTTTTAAGTTTCAATTCTTGGTATATGACGCGACAACTTTTTAACAGCAGCAGGCAGGCAGGCAGAGAGAGAGAGAGGGGCAAGTACATTCCAGATCTGCTGTCAGGGCATTCTCAGATCAGTTGATTCTGCAAGTGTCGTACGACCGGAGCTCTGCAAACTCCAGCAGCCTGCTAGCTTCTGCAGCTCTTTTATGTACATCCATGTGGTATCACGTAAAAGGAAACCATTGGTTTTGAGCAGTGACCCGCGAGGGCGAGAGGCTGGTCTGCCGAATCAGCTGAAGAAAACGCGGAACATGCTGAAAACAAGGGCTTATGCTTGGCATTTTTGCACTCAACGCAGACCCATAAAAGCAAGTACTATCAATCAGAATGGGACAATGAGGTTGTTCCTTGTTCTTCTCTCTAACACAGTGGTAGCGTGCAAACATTTCTACTGCTCCATTATTTATTAAGCTTGATCGGTGGCACAGTTCATCGAGTTACATTGTCCAGGATAAACTACTGTGTTCAGGCATTAGCACTACTCTGAATCTGTGATAAGACTTAAGTGCCTTTTCATCTTCTTTCCCACCTTTGAAGCAAGTGAGTTATCGCTAGTGTATTATTAGCACCTACACCAAAGTAAGCGGATTCGCCGCTACTTCACATCTCGTATTCTCATCTACATCAAGTACTAGTTTTTTTTCGGCATTATCGATAGATGGACTCGGGCTCAGGCAGCCTCAGCGGCGTTGGTTGAAGAATCGCCCCCCAACTTTCTTCGCTGGTTCCCTATGGCCTTGTTTGTTTCAGATTAAATTAAATGAAATGAAATGAAAATTTGTTATTTTTGTATAAGCCAAATGATGTAATGTTTTGTAATTATTCTTGTGGGGTTTTAAATAGTACTTCTTAAAGTTTGTAAAATATTTTTTTTCATAATTTTTTGAACTCGTTAAAACGTATTTTAAGAGGATAACAAATTTGCTACAGTAAAACGCACCGCTACGTTAATCTGAAACAAACAAGGCCTATGTGTGTGTTTGCGTCGATCTCATGGTGTACTCTGCTACAAGCTTTGAGAACAGAGACGACTTGTCCTCCAGCAATTTGGTAGGCGTGTTGAGCTCCACAGCCACACCTGCAAATGTTGGCATTGCGTTCGTCAGGCAACAGCAAGAAATGCCAGGGTCATCAGGTTAGACGAATTTGCAAGAGACGTAGTTGTGATCTGTCATGGAGGCTGACCATTGTCAAGAAGCAGGACCATGTCGCTGTCGAGGACTGAGGTGATCCGATGCGCAATGGTGATGACCGTCGCGTCTGAGAATTGCTGCCGTAGTGTCTTCTGTATCAGGTTGTCCGTTGCGGTATCCACTGAAGCGGTGGCTTCGTCCAGGACCAGAATCTTGCTCCGTTTCAGAATCACCCTACCAAGGCAGACAAGCTGACGCTGACCCACGCTCCAGTTCTCTCCATTCTCTATCACTGCAAAGACAAATTTGAAGAACTTTCAGAAGAACAACTACTGCTGTGTGCTATGGCCTATGGTTTTTGAACTTGTGGGAAAAAAAAATAGCGTGGGAGAATGTGAAAGTGCTTGAGCTTTGAGCTGCATGACTCAAAGTATAGATAAGATATCAGACCTGGCGAATCAAGTTTCAGCTCCTTCTTCCTAACTTCATCTCCTAGCTGACAGCGATCCAAGGCCTGAAACGAAGAGCAAATGATTCATATTATTACCTCACTACCATTCTACAACTGCTGTTCGAGTGTTTGATGACTGAAAAGCAATGAAGCATGTGACAATGGAAATTACCTCCCAGATTTGGTTGTCAGTGTACTCTCCAAGGGGGTCAAGGTTGCTTCTCACAGTTCCCTCAAACATCGTTGGGTCTTGTGGAATGATGCTCAGTCTAGACCTTAGATCATGCAGCCCAATGGTGCAAATGTCGACACCATCTACTAGTATCCGACCCAGAGTAGGGTCAACGATACGGAAAAGGGCCTGTATGAGAGTTGATTTACCACTCCCTGTCCTTCCAACAATACCAGTCTTCATGCCTCCAGGAAATGTAACTGTAAGGCCCTTCAGAACAAATGGTAGTTGCAGAGCATATTTCACCTGCATCAAACTGAAAGGTTAGGAATATGTACTAAGTAATTAATTCTTTTGTTCATTTCACAACACAGTCAATTGAACAATTGCTTTGTCGATTAGAATAGGTTTCTTTAAGTTCACTTACAAGGGAAAAAAATCTGCAGAACACGGTAACAAGGTACAAAAGTAAATAGGAAGGAAAGAGAACGGGGGTATTTACATGGAGGTCATGGAGCTGAATTTCCCCTTCAGATGGCCAGTTTTGGGCCAACTTATCCCCTGACATGGAAAGAGGGGGTTCTTCAGGGATGCTTATGTATTGCAGAATTCTCTCTACTGATATGATCTTGTTCTCCAAATTGCACATGGTCCAGACAACCCATGCTTGCAGCATGTTCAGATTAAGCCCATATGTGACCGCGAGACCGGCAATTCCTGAAAGTAGGATCAATTTTAGTTATTACAAGCTAAATATCAATTCAGATCTTATCAGAAACATCTATTCAGTATTAATACTGTTCAGAACTAACATCATTTTTTGAAAAAAGGGGCAGGAGAACTGCCGTCCTATTTCATTGATCAGTAGGAGTAAACAAAATAAAAACCGTGCAAGCACGGGGTACAACATACCTGGATCAATGACGCCAGTCGGCAGATTGATCAAAAAAATCAGAGAGAAGGCAAATGTAAGGGATGACAGCACATCCAGGCGGAAGCAAAGCCATTCCATTGCTCCGGCATTGTAGAATTTCGGTTGAGAGTAGGCATCCATTAGATGGCTATTAGTTGATACAAACTGCTTTTCCTTCCCAAAACTTCTGATGGTTGTTGATCCAGTTATTGACTCAGCAAAATGCTGAATGATAGGAGCTTTACATACCCCTACCAGCCTTTGCAGCTCTCTGGCTGTATCAATGTAGTAGCGCTGCAAGCGACAAATATGATGAGATAGTGGTCTTGCAGATAAACAGCATGAAGATTAGAAGAATAAGTAGGAAAAAAGTACCTGATACCAGAAACAAGCAGCAATTACAGGAACAAATACAATGAAGACCTGCCATGCAACCTGAGACATCACAGCAATAATTCCAACTAATTGTATGATGGAAAATGCAACAGAACCCATCTGGTAAGCAATGCTGGTGTCCACCTCGCTTTGATCAGTTGAAGCCTACAGAACCCATTCTTATGTTAGCATGATCCAAGCAAATAAAAATTAAATTTCCTAGGAAATTTATGCAAATTCAAATGACTTACTCTATTCAAGATGCGCCCACTCGGGGTGGAATCAAAGAATGACATAGGAGCTCTGAATATGGACATATGCATCTTGTTGAACAACAGAGTTGCTGTCTTGTATGCAGCTGTTACAAGAAACAGTGCTCTTATAAGGATGCACACCGAACTTCCAAGAGCCAATGCAATATAAACATAGATCAGGGTCGACATGCTCACTGGAGGCTTGACATCCTTCGATACAGGTGCAGCCCAGGCCATCCAGTAATTGCTAGCAATCTGAAGTACTTGGAAAAGTATCTGAGCTAGCAACACGAATGGTACAAGAGCTCCCCCATAAGCTAAGGTGAGGTACTTCCAGTAGACCCAAAACCCCACCCTGCCTTTCTCCCTTTCTTCTTCCTGCACAAGCTGACCACTTCGAGCACTGCTGTCATCTTCTTTGCCATTCTGTTTATCTTTCTTCTCAGCTGATGACAGTGACCTGGATAGGCTTGTGCCACTGGAAGACGAAGCCACATTGCTTCCGTTGCTAACATCAATAGCGTCCAATGCTGTAAGAGCGTCCTTGTGAGCACCGACCAGTTCCATGAACTCTTCCCCTGAACCAAGAATCTCATTGTATTTGCCTGCCTGTGTTATTCTTCCATCTTTCATGACCTACAATACAATTACCTTCTAAGGAGAAGCATACACTTTATGACTAAAATATACATAAAATTTTTGCTAATGAAATTCTCACCAGAATAAGATCAGCTGCAGGTAGGAATTCAATCTGATGGGTGACATAAACCACTGTTTTTGAAGACAAGGCCCCAAGCAAGCATTCCTACAAAAGACAGAAACCTTAAGAAATGTGTTCCCAAAAGTCTATTGAACAACATAAAAGATAATATCATACCTTGAAAAGGTGTGATCCTGTATGAGCATCGACTGCACTGAATGGATCATCAAACAAATAGATGTCAGCGTCCTGATACAAAGCTCGGGCTATCTGAATCCTTTGCTTCTGCCCACCACTAAGGTTGATTCCTCGCTCTCCAATGACCGTCTCATCACCAAATGGTAAGATCTCCAAATCTTTCTTCAGTGAGCATGACTCGAGGACTTTGTCGTACTTCTCACTGTCCATCTGCTTGCCGAACAATATGTTGTCCTGAATCTTACCACTCTGTATCCATGCCGACTGGCTGACATATGCCAGCGTCCCACAAGTCTTCACATTTCCAGATAGCTTCGGAATCTCACCAAGAATGCAAGATAACAAGCTCGATTTTCCGGAGCCTACTGTCCCGCAGACTGCAACACGCATGCCTTGCCGAGCTTCAAAGTTCAGCTCCTTCAGTGTCAGCACTTCAGGTGAGGCCTCCCACGAGAAGCACCCATTGTTGATCTCAATTGCAACATCAGAGCTACCACTTGGCAGCCTCAGCACAGCATCCGTTGGCAACTCCTCGAGGCATAGGAAGGATGCTATCCTGTCAAGAGACACCTTGGTCTGAATCACCATTGAGATTGTGTCAGGAAGGTTGTATATCGGTTCTTGCAGCACCCGGAACGTGGCCAATGCAGACAGAACCTTCCCTGATTCCAATGGTATCCCCATGAACATGCAGGCTCCGAAGGTCACCGCGGCGACGAAAGTCGGGGCGCCCCAGAATACGAAGGTGACCATGGTCGACGTGTAGAGGTACTTCTTGAGCCAGTTCGTCTCCGTCTTCCTCAGGTCGATGATCTTGGACAAGAACCTCATCTCCCACCCCTGCAATTTGAGGATCCTCATGTTGCGCAGGATCTCGGATGTGGCCTTCATCCTGACGTCCTTGCAGTCCATCAGCTTCTGCTGGAACTTCTCCTGCATTTGGCCCGGGGGCACATTGGCAAGCATGACAACCACAGTGGCGCCGAGCGCGGCGAGCGACGCGAGCCCGAGTGTGGAGTAGAGGATGAACAACGCCATGCCTACTTGGAGCGGCACCAGCCAGAGGTCGTGCATGTACCATGAGAACAGCCCGACGCGGTCGGCATCCACGCTGATGATGTTGATCATCTCGCCGCTCGTGCGACTCTGCCTGGAGCGGCTGGACAAGGCGAGCCCTTTCTGGTACACGACGGCGACCAGCGCGGAGCGCGCACGGATCCCAGCTTGCTGCAGCCGGAAGAACCAGTGCCGCTGCGACAAGCACTCCAGCGCCTTGGCGACGATGAAGGCGAGGACGAGGAGCTGCCCCTTGCTCGCGTACCGCTCGTCGCCGTTGAGGTACTGCACCAGCGAGTCGATGAGGTACGGGCCGACGTAGGTGGCGACGTTGTAGGCCAGCGCGTAGAGCGCGGTCACCGCGACGTGCCACCACACGGTGCGCACCAGGGCCTTGGTGAGCTTCAAAGCCGTGACCTTCTGGCCAGGGCCGTCGCCGGCGAGCGCCTCCAGGTTTGTCCTGAACGACGGGAGCAGGCCGGCGACGGTGTCACCGGGGTCAAGGCCAGGGACGTCGTCGAGGCCGAGTGTCTTCTTGTGGCCGACGGCGAGCAGGGGCCCCATCCAGGAGAAGGTGAGGATACTGAGGAGGCCAGCGCCGGTGAACATGGAGCCGTCGGCGTCGGCGCTGCTGCTGTTCTCGTCGGCCGAGTCGGTGGTGCCATTAAGCAGGGTCTCCTCGGAAGCTGAGTCGCCGGCCTCCGCCTCCCTCTTGCCCAAAAATCCGGCGAGAATTAGCACAGCGGCGGCGAGGACCTCGCCGGCGTCGAGCGCCCACGAGCTTGCGGCGACGGGGAGCCCGTCGAGGCTCGCCGCGGCGTGGACGCCGACGGCGAGGACGCGGAGCAGCAGGAAGAGCCCCCACCAGAGCCTGAGCGGCGCGGGGAACCGCTCCTCCCGGCGCCGCCCGAACTCGAACTGCAGGTACGCCGCGAGCAGCAGCCACGCCGCCGCGCGCGCGGCAGCGTCCGCCTCGTCGGCGACGGAGTCGCGCGACCACCAGCCGCCGCCGCCGCCGTCCAAGTAGCAGGAGTACACGCCGAGGAGGATCTCGAATGCCGCCAGCGCCCACGTGGTGCCGGCCGCAACCCCGTACCACCGGAACCCGCCGCCACCGCTTCTCCGCACCTCCCCGCCCTTCCGGCAGGCGGCGGCGGGGCGGCACCACCGGAGCAGAAGCGGCCCGGCAACGGCTAGCGCGACGAGGAGGTGAGCGCCGGCGCTGACGCCGTGGAGGAAGATCGGCTGCAGGAAGAAGAAGGAGGAGGAGGAGGAAGAGATGGCCGTGAGCTGCCCACCAGCCACCATCCCCTCCGCGAGCGGCGACTCCGCCGCCTGCGAGGCCATGGCCGCGTGGGAGCGATGAGGCTGGACTGGACGAGTGGCTCAGCGGCGGACGGGGCGAGGACTTATATACGCGACACGCGCGTGAGCCCGCCGCCGTCGCGTTGGTCTTTCCCCGTGACGGCGACGGCGGTCAAAGGCGGCTGCGGCGCGGGCACGGGGCTCCTTGCCTCCTTGGGGTGCAAGCCACCGCGCGTCCGCGCTTTGATCTCGTGTTACCGCCGGACTACTGCGACGGCGACGCGAAGGGGAAGATTTATGGAGCGGGGGAGATTAAAAAAACGATTTTTTACATGAGTGCGTTATAAAGTTCGATCTTGAAATGTCGTTCTGAAGCATCTGTTATTAATGCAATTCTTTTCTTATCTATCGCGAAATCTGAATTCTCTATTTGAATGATTTACATATACGAAATAAAATCTGTCAAAATCGTTTACCAAGCAGGCCCGCGTGTCATCCTCTCTTCTTCTTCTTCCTCCTCCTCACTCTTCTCTTCTCTTTCTTCTTCTTCTTCTTTGTGCCGACCGCCGCCGCCGAGCTTGGCCAGCCCATGTGCCGCCACCTCACGCGTGCTGCCGTCGCCGCCCGCCGCCATCGAGCTTCGTTTATTGCGCCCACTTACTTGCCGCTGCCATTTCTGCGCGCCATGCATGAACTCTCCGCCGCCCTGAGCTCGTCTGCGCCGCCGCCGTGAGCTTCGCTGGCCGCTGCTTTTCAGCGCCGCCGCATGCTTCGCCATTCCGTAAAGCTTGCCGAGATCTATCTTGGCTCCACCGCCGCCCCGAGCTTCATTGCCGCCGCCGCTGCTGCCGCCGCCGCCGCTTGCCGAGCTCATTCAGACAACCCGCCCTGCTTCGCCGCCGCCGTCGAGATCTCTGCGGCTCCATCGCTGCTTCGAAGCTCATTCTGCCGCTTCCTCGAGCTTCATTGCCGCCGCCGAAGCTCGTTGTCGCCGCCGCTGCTTCGCTGGCTGCCAGCGCCGCCGCCGCCGTCGAGCTCTTCTGCATAGCCACCATGGAGCTCGCCGCCACTGTCGACCTCGCAATTGCTTGCCGCCCATTCGAAGCTTCATTCTTCTGTCATTGCTTGCTTTCGTCGTCATGAGCTCGCCGCCTCCGAGCTTCGCCGTCATTGAGAGCTCATCCTCGCGCCGCCATGAGGAGCTCATGACCTCGTGAAACTCCGCCGCCCCTTGCTTGCCTTGCCGGCCATGGAGAAGAAAGAGAGAAGGGGAGAGGTAGAGGAAGGAGGAGGAAGAAGAAGAAGAAGAGAGGATGACATGCGGGGCCCGTTTGTCAGAAACGTATTTTGACAGTATTTTTATTTCGTGTATGTTGTAAATCCTTCGAAATACCCGAGAATGGTATTTGTGATAGATATTTGCAAAAGTAATGGCATGAATAACAATTCGCGTTTTGTAATGGCATTTCTGAAGTATCGCAACTTTATAATGGCACTCATGTAAAAAATCCAAAAAACTTAAAAAAAGGAAAGAGGTTAATCACTTTGATTTAGGGTTCTTGTGTGGTTTGGTATCTAAACGACTGCCCGTCTCCCGAGTCTCGAACACAATATACGGCATAGTAAACGTGTTCGTCGATCAGCCGATTTTTATTAAGGTAGTGCTACCTATCAGTCAAGTAAAAACAGATAAAATCTCAATGAATATGTTTACAATTAAAAAAAGGGACCGACTTATCATCAGACGCCTAGGAGTTATTTATCTCTCAGTCGATTTTCTACACCGTTGATCAAACGTCTTTATAAGACATATAAAAAATCTAACGATAGAATCTAGCTATGTGAAAATCGATTGAGACTTATTTAAAAATTAGTCGCCTGAGAAGCAGCAAACCGTTAAAAAATTATATAGTTTTTTACGTATCTTCAGTCCTGTATAACCTCTTTTGTATTTTTTCTTTTATTTAACTTGGAACAATAAAAAATATCAACTAATTGATTGTTGCATTTTTTATAACATCAAACTATATTTAAATTTAGTTATTGTTTAATGTAGAAAACATTGATTGAAATTTCCTTCATTTTCATTTGACTGGTGAGAAGTCACAGCCTTTTTAATAAAGAAATAAATCTAATATCTGTATTTGTAGATGGACACAGTTCACAAATTAAAATTAATTACTCCAATTTCATAAAGCTCGCACGTATTTAAAATTCAAACCTTGTAATGTTGACCAACTATTTTTCAAGAGATATGTAAGGTTTTGTGATACAAAACGGTACCATTGAATTCATATTTTAATGTACTTTCCAATGAATATAATTTTAATTTTATAAACAATATATTTTAAGAGATATTAAGAGTCAGAGTGTAGTTTTAAATATTGTGTCAAATCAAATGCGCCTTATAAAATTGGATGAGCGGTGTCCTATGTCATTAAAGCAAAAAAGTGCTCTATAAAGAGGTGACATGAACAAAACGATAAACTAATCTAAAAGTTATGATTTATAGAATAATTATGTTGCCAATATTTCACCTCACACACCTATTGTACCTCCCTATCATTCTCCGATTGAAGTAATGACACCGCGCTACTCCTCCCTTATTCTCCGGCGACCCCTTCACATCCTTCTTCGATGACCCCTCCTTGCTCCCTGCGTCTTCACCACCACCGTCGACCCTCCTACCTAGGCCAACCCTTGCCGTCCACCCTTGTCCTCTCGCCGCCACCTCGACCCCACCCACCCTAATCACGCAGTTTGTGTCAAATCCCCCACCACTGTTGCCCGACAGCCTTCAACGTTCCTCGTGACTCCAACAGCGCCACCACGACCTCACCGCCCCCACCGTGATCCCTCCGTCCCTACCGCGGGTCACCACCTCCCTCTCAAAGCCTGGTCAGGCATAAAGAACCCACCCGAACTGAACCGAAACCCTAAAATGACGGCAGTGTCGTCGCCAGAGATGGAAAACACAATGCATCGCAGATCCAGATGAGTTGAGCAAAATCATCTTTTTGCTCAAATGCTGACGCCTGCATTTGAGCAGATCGATTAGGCCGTTGACATAGAAAATTCGATTTGTTGCGACTTGTATCTCATTGCGCATGCAATCGCTCGTGTATCGTATATTCGTGCTGAAGGGGAGCGCAACACGTGCTACTCAATGGCGTATTGTACACGAGTAGAAGAAGCTCTTTTCTCGAATTTTTTTTTGGAAAGGTTGTCCGTTTGGTACTTTGGTGGATTTCCTTTAAAAAACGGCATGACACATTGACACGTGCCCCTTGTTGAAAAAACAAACTCCTTTCTTTAATAAGCCTATTTTGAGCAAGGAGAAATATATGATGCTAGTATGCTACCACAAGTGTACCTCACATTTGTTTTTTTAGAATGGGACCTCATGATTGATTTGCCAGAGGTGAAAAGTGCTTTACTAACAACCTATTTAAGCGTTAAAACATATAGTACAACACATCATGGCATATCATCAATTTTGTGCGCGCGAAAATTTCATCAAGTGCACACAAATCGTGTGTTCTGGTTGACAACCCCCCTCCCACTCATCCTGGTTGGGCTGTCAAGGTTTCGACCCCTATCTTGAAGCGTTGAGACCAACATTAACTTATGGTGGGAGGATTATGTTACAACGTCGGTCCCAATCAAATGAAAAGGTGCTCGCTTGATCGTTATCATGGGGTGTTGGTATGTTACGTATGAACAGAACAACAAGATCTTCAAAACTAACTCTACCATGTACAAGATATCATATCGCTCATTCATTCGGAAGGACATTTTCTTGGATCGTTTGGCAGGAGTTCGTTAGCTTCACCCATTATTATTATACTAGGCATTTTAAACTTTTTATGACTTTTTTAAAGGGTCCATATTGACTGGCTCAGCTCCCTAACTGCTTTTTCATCCATGAACATAGCTCATTTGGTTTCTTGTTTTTTCATCCATGGACATGGAAAAAGAGAGGAAAGGGCTTTGTGACAAAAAAGAACATGCTGCAAAAGTCAAAGCGTTTGGTTTTTTTGATTCGGAGGCCTAATAAGTAGATAATATAAGTAGATAAAATATTCTTATTTACTCGTGTCTTGTTTCCATATCAAAAAATCACGCACTTTGTTGTTTGGTTTTGTTTTTTAATCTCGAAAGTGCTTCTCAAAATTCTAAGCAAAGCACACCAAACTTTCCAAACCGCTTTAGTACGCCTTTGAATTTATCTTATCAACAAATATGCAAATCAGTGAACGGCAGAGTTCAATGAAACATTATTCTTCTATAAAAAATGGCATGACTCGTGCACCTTACTAAAAAAAAGCATCTTCCTTAAAATCTTCCCTAGCGAGGTGAAACACATGATGCTAATAATATGCTACTCAGTGAGGTGCAACTCACACTTGTTTTTTTAGAAGGACCTCACACTTGATTTGCCTGGAAAAAGTGTTTACATCAAGTGTAAGCATATCATCAATTTTGAGGGTACGAAATTTGCATCAAGTGTGTTCTGTTTCACCCCCAAGCGCACAGTCATCAAAATATATGTGATTAATAGGTGATAACCGGATGGACCTCGTTAAACGTGAAGATTATTTTTTGTCATCTAAAAATCTCGTGAAATCCATAGCCAAGCACTTTCTAGTTAAAATTGCTTCATTCGTATTTTCGAAAATGTATTCTTTTTTGGATCAAAACTGTCAGGAAAATTAAGTTGGGATGGACCAATTTGTCAGGTTAATTTCGTCGCTTTCTATGATGGGGGTACACTGTTTGGTTTAATTTCTATAATTGTGAACCGTCAACCAAATCGAAAACTGAGGGCGCCCGCACCTCTCATCAGCTGGCAGTAATTACCTATTATTTTGATCTGATCTGAACAGCTGAACGACTGAAATAACTGAATTTCGAGAGCTTCTCGAATTAGTCTTGAGATTCAGATCCATTTTGTTTAACTTATTTTTTTAAGTGTTAGGACCCACCTTCAAAACAGCGAAAAAAGTCTACAAAAACTCAAAACATTTGTCTTTTCAAAACATAGATAAGTCGTTAAGGTAAAAAGAACAAGGTCAGTTGCTAACAAGCGAATTGGATTCCCTTGGTACTATGGTGAGTTCCAGAAACTGGAGTTCTTCCCATTGCCTAGAAGCATTGTTGTTACAACATCGAAGAGATCTTTGTCTGCTTCATCCCAAGGGAGATCGAGTGCGCTCCACGAAATATGCTCCGTCGGATTATCCTTCCAGAGCCAATGAAGGTGTATATAGAGCCTTCTAAAGAATATAGTGTCCTTTACCCCTAAGCCGCCCAAGCATTTTGAGTGGATGACCTTGCGCTAATTGACGAGACAATGTCCTTCACTACAATGCTCTTCACCTCTCCGAGGAAAACTCTGCCTGAGTTTATCTATCCTTTTAACCATCCAATTTATCTAACTTGAATATGGTAAACAAGAAGTTAGGATAGAATTAATAAGCAACAACCTTCCGACTCAAGACAAGAGCTTTGCTTTCCAAGAGAGAGGCCTTTTCCTAGTCATTTTTATCAACGGCGGGATATCTGCTTTTCTTATCAATGTTGACCGTAGCGGAGGCCCTAAATTCCTGCGGAGGAAACTTTTTCTTTGGATTGGCAAGCTATTAGGGACCTCGCTGTCTAGTTCACCCGAGCTAAATACAGTGTGTATATATTCTTTATGTGTTTTCAAGTAGCACCTCTTTGATATGCCAACTCTATGGTGCACTATGTAAGGAACTGAATCTCTCAATGACTGAAATCGTCGACGGTCGTGGTGTCGATTGCATCTCTTTCGACGGCATATCCATAGCTATAGAGAGCAGGGGCGGAGCTAGAACGTAAATGACCAGGGTTCACCTCTTCACCCACTATTTTATATATAAATTCTACTCCCTCCGTTCCAAATTATAGTTCACTGTTGATTTTTGGACACACCTTTTGACCATTCATCTTATTCAAAAAATTAGTGCAAGCATGCAAAAATATAAGTCATGCTTAAAGTATGTTTAATACTAAATCAAATTACAACAAAATAAATACTATTAATTTACATATATTTTTTGAATAAGACGAACAGTCAAAAGGCTTATCCAAAAGTCAATAGTGAACTATAATTTGGAACGGAAGAAGTAAGAAAACAATACCCTAAATAGTTGTGATAAAGGTCTTATTGTTTTTTTAGAAAGATATGGTTTTAGAACTGAAGGGTGATTTCTATATCTTTGCTACAGTTCAAATGTAACCTATGATTTCCTCTATTTTTTTTAAAAGAATAAGTGTGCGACTTGTTCGAATACTATGATTGTATGGATGCTAATATTGCAATTGACTAATGAAGTATTTTGTGCTTGATGATAAGGCCATGA
The DNA here is from genome assembly GCA_036346415.1 of Raddia guianensis. Lineage (NCBI taxonomy): Eukaryota > Viridiplantae > Streptophyta > Magnoliopsida > Poales > Poaceae > Raddia > Raddia guianensis. The sequence goes on from CM070534.1 coordinate 38,510,928, forward strand.
AGAGAGATCGGGAATTAACTAACTGGATCAGAAATGGTAGATATTAAACATCGTTCCACCATCTCTAATTTTTTAGGGCGTGTGATGGATTGAAGATGCTTGCTTGCAGCAAGAATGCAGTCAGTGGCAGTGTGGCTTCTTGGTCATGTTCGGGGTTCACCGACTTCTGCCAAGGGGGTGCACGCATGGTCAGATATTTGAACCGATGCTGAAAAAATCATTTGTACCCGGTGTCCTGTGACACTGGGTGATCTCATGTGGCTCCGCCCCTGATAGAGAGGAGCGGGCAAAAATTCAGTGTTTCCTATAGTGGCGGTACACGTCCAATCTATTATATTATATATATAAAGGAGGGGAAAGGAAGCCACCAAGTGAGTCCACATCATCCAAATTATTTGAACCGTTCGATCAATGGTGGGACCAAATTATAACGGTCTAGATTAAAAAGAAGGATTTGTATCCAATAAGATAAATAATAGGAAAGAGTTCCTATCCAATACGACTGATGTTAGAAAGAGTTCGTAAATATAAAAAATAAAGGATCCGTATCCAATACGATAAATAATAGAAAGGAGTTCGTATCCAATATGACAAATAATAGAAAAGAGTTCGTAAACATAAAAAATAAAATTTGAAATAAAAAATAATAGAAAAGTAGAGTTCATACTCAATACGATAGGTAATAGGAAAGAGTTAATAAATCTAGCCGTGCAATTGCGCGGGTCATCATGCTAGTTAAACTTATTTTAAAGCATCCCATATGCACATGTTACAGGCCAAATGGCCAATAGATAGATTGTTTTGTCCAAATAATTTCTATAAATAACTTTCACTTGCTCAACCGTATTATTCAGTTCTAAAATAAAGGATAGATCATGCATGCAGAATCGTTCTTACTTCTTAGTCTAGAATTCGGGGGATCAGATTCCTGCCAAGTGATGACGGTGGACATGTCTTCCATTAGTGCATCCTTTGTTGTAAGTTGATTTTTTTATGGAACAATACCACTTTTTCAAAAGAAAGTTGTATCATTGTATGGTTCTGTTTTTTAAAAAAAATCCAAAATGGTAGCGCGCGGCTCTCCCACACGTAAAAAGAAATGAAAAACGCTAAGTATATAACACCCAGCCTATTATTCCTCCACATTTTCGAAAACATTACAACGTACGTACACAAATTAAGGAAACAGATAACAAATGAAGATAAACAAACAATCGAAGGGAAGGACATGTTGTCCAAAACGATAAAACAAGTATACACGACAAGAACAAACCGTTGCAAACTGGCAGTGTGTCTAATTAATTAGCACCCGTTTCGACCATCCTTTTTTATAGAAACGGGTCAAGGACTGAGTCTAAGACCTTGGGAGGAGATGCTCGTTAATTGGGCCATGATCTCTGGCCAAAGCGACCTTATTATGTGCGTTTGTTTTTTTCGATGATAGAACAAACTTGTTGGCATATGAGTGAGTTCGTATCAGCAAAGAATCAGATAAAAGTCAATCCCTCCAATGCTGCATCTGAAGACATAGATTTTAAATTAACATGGAACCCATGAGTAATATGTTTTATTCACTTTCTTCGTCAACTCTCCCTAATTTCTTTCTCATCCCCCTCTGCCCTCACCTGCTCCATCCCGACTCGGCTATCCTCCGGCACCCTGTTGCCTCTGAATTTGTGCCGCCTGGCCTTGCCACCACGCTCCCTCCCCTGACTGCCACGATCCCGCCCTACCACGCTACCAAATCCCGCCTCGCCTCCGTGCCAATCCCATCCTGCCTCTCCTCAGGGACCTGCCTCACCTCCAGATCCCTACCCCGCCGGCCTCGGTGAAGAATGACATATCGTCGCTGACCTCCTTGCATATTGCAGCCCCTCCTCACCTCGCATTGCTACCGGCCACCTCCGTCTGCTCTCCTTGTCTCTTGCAACCCCACCTCGTGTCGCCTCGCCATCGGCCATCGGCCGCCGCCACCGTGGCCCTCCTCGCCTCTCCCTGCAACCCCTTCACGTCGGGATGGATTCTCTAGTGGTGCTATTGCTTCATGGATGCACGCGACAAATCTGGCATCTCTGGTGGTGCGGCTGCTTCATGGATGCACGCTATGGTTACTCTAGTAGGCGACGACGCCACCAAGCTGCGGTAACTTAGGCACGCGTAGCATCTCCGATAAAAGGGGCACCGTGATTCTAGAGGCAAGGATGGAGGGAGAGAGAGCGATGACTGCAGTGCCTCGATCTGCTCCCGAAAAGAGTTTATTTCTAGATGGATTCTCGGGCTAACAAACTGAGTGAAAGAAGCGGATTCAGTGTTAAAGAAAAAGCTAGGGATTTATTTTTTGCATCGTTAATGCTTCTTGCTGGTTGGTTCCATTGTTTGAAGCACACACAGAACCGAAAGCGCCCCTTGTTTCAAAGTGAGGAGCAGGCAGTTACTTCTATTCTTCGCTTATCTTACTTATTTCATCACCATAGGTCTTTCTAAAAGATGAGTGCCTTCTTGAGTACTTGAGGCTGAATCCAACTGTCGGGGATAAAATCACGGCCCATTGCCATGGCTCACTCCCTGACGGCTCAATCGAACAGCCTACCAAGGCCTAGCTCCTTGGAAGGTTCTATCTGGCTTATATGCATCCTACCGAACAGCCTCCTGGCTGGCGTGATGCGTAACGGTCAAGGAATCATGTTTGAGTCCGTCTCGAACAGGAGTTCTGCACGGCTACGTGAAGACCGGACGTTGGTTTCCCGGATTGGAGCGGACGTCGTGATCCTCAAGACTAGGAGTATGCCTTATCTGCCTCGGGATATATTTGGCATGTACTGAGTTCGTTACGATCTCGTAGTTAGCCCGGCCCGATATTCCCTCGGTGGGTCGGTTTGCTCTGTGCTATATAAACAGGGCCTCTACGGCGTTTAGAGGAACCCTGGCCAAGAGCTTTCGCATCTCAGCACTTCGTATACACCATAATCTCGCCGAGACTTGTTCGTCTCGTCGATCCACCTCTTGTAATCCTCTTTGATATAAAGAAAGGCTGGACGTAGGGCTATTATCTCTCCCGAGAGGCCTGAACCAGGATAAAACCCTGTCTCCTGTTCGTTGCTGTTCGTGATTGTTCGGCGTGTCTCCTATCTTAAACTTCAAGAACCTTAGCGACTTGAGATCGTTATCTCAACCGTCGACAGCTGGCGCCGTCCGTGGGGACCCACAGATCGAACATGTCGAACTCTATCAGCGACCAGGAGATTCTCCCTGAGGACTACGACTCAGAAGGGCAGGATGTCTCTTCCCCTGCCAGATCGGATCGATCCCTTCGATCTTGATCACCTTCCAGATCTGGTTTCCAGCTCCGTGCTCGGGGGCTGGATCACCTCGCACCGGGCAGCTCTTCGTCCGGGGCGCGCGTCTGGTCCCGCGGCGAGCTCCGTGATCGGGACTGGATCTCTTCGCGCCGGGCAGCTCTTCGCCCAGGGCGCTTGTCTGGTCCCGCGACGAGCTCCGTGCTCGGGGACTGGATCAAACTCCTTCCGGATCCCGGGGCTGTTCGCCTGGCAGTGGATGACGGGAGAGAGCTGGCCAGCACTTGGAACATCGACCAGCTTCGTAAGTTCCTCGTGTAGGTCTTTCGTTTCCTAGCTTCACGCTTTTTCTCAAACTTTGCGCCTTAGTTCGTCCAAGTCTCTCGGGCTGCCATGTAAAGTTTAACCCATTGAACGGTGAATGTTCGCGGCCCTCTGCGGCCCTTCTCACCACTCGTCTTCTCAGACTACCTTACTCTCTGGTAACACTTGATGGCTGCCCGGTCTTGCGAACTCTTGGCTCCGGGATATTTAGGGTTTTCGCTGCCCGTATCTAGCTTCAACAAGTTCCTAAACTCAGAGTTGCGTAATACGGCATTCAGCCTCGCGGCTAAGCCTGCTCTCGTAAGCCCTCCACGGCAGAGGCACTTACCGCTCACGGCACAACCACTAGGCAAAGCCTGCTCTCGTAAGTCCTCCGCGGCAGAGGCACTTTCCTTGTTCGGTTACCTTCGAATCGCCTAACTTACGTTAACGGCGCCTCGAACGAGTCGATCAGATACGGTGTCGCTCTAACTCTCTACGCACGTGCTTGAAGTCGCAAGTTCAGGTCTTCATGCATCGTCTGCATCGGGGTCAAGGCGTCGCTTTTTCTCTTGTGCACTGCTCGAAGTTCAGAACTCAGTCCTCGAGCACCGCACAACGGGCCGGAGTTAGGCTAAGCGTTCTACCGGTTTTTAAAACTTTCAGTATTGTTCGCCTTGCTCTTGGTTTCTGTTCGTCTTTGTCTTTTGCTGCTCTTTTTGCGTGAAAAGCTGCTCGCGACTCTCGCTCTGATTCAAGCGCTGCTTTCGGCGGTCTTGAGTCGCTCGGCCAGCTCCTCGAGGATCCTCTCCTCGATCGATTGGGACTTGAGCTGAATTTCGCAACCCCAGACGCTTTTCAGTTTTCAGTTCCTTTCCTTGGCGTTGGTTTTCCAAAACCTCGTTGGTCTTTCGCTCCCGTAGCGCTCTCCGCGTACGAGCATGTCTTTTTATCTAGCGACGACCTGTACGGCTCCGGTTAACCGAAGCGGTGCACCACCGATGGAGTTCTGCCCACCGTAAGCCGATTCTCATCGCAACGGGCATGCCCACCGTAAGACGATTCTCATCGCAACGGCACTCTGGCGCTGGCTCGCACTACCGAGGCGACACTAACGCTGCACGGGTCCATGCCCGGATAAGATTTCGCCTCGCACGTTTTGCCTGCGGCTAAGGTCCCGATCGCCTTCCCTGGTTAGCGGTCTTAGCCACAGCGGGACTGCACTTGCCCGCACACGTCTTTTTTATCCATGCTACGTCCTTCTTGGCACGGTAATCCGGAGCAATGCACCACCAACGGAGTCCTGCCCACCGTAAACCGATTCTCATCACAACGGGCACTCCTAGCATCGGTTCCGCATTCGCCGAGATGACACTAGCGCTATCGGGGGGCATGCTCGGAAAAAATTATGTCTTGTGCGGGTAGGCCGTCCTTATCGTGTTTTTTCTAAAACTCGCTTTGCTCTTCTTAGAGCCTGTTCTTGCTCTCTTTTTCCCCTTGCTGGCCCGTTTCTTGTTTGTCTTCGCAGAAATACAGAACGGGAGCGCCGGACTCGGTGATGGTCACGGCGAGGTTCCGTGCTTCCCCACCAAAACCGATGTCCGATCCTCTCTTCCGGGTTTGCTCCGTGCATGCCTGTGGATCGATTCACTTCGCCACAGATGATTTCTTGCCTTTGTCCGTCGCCCTTCACGGTTCGGCTAAGTTAAGGTAGTCGCCACCAACGGAGTCCTCGCCCACCGTAAGTCGATTCTCATCGCGAACGGGCATGCCCACCGTAGTCGATTCTCATCGCAACGGGCACTCAAGCGCCGGTTCTGACTTGCCAAGACAACGCTAACACCGCACAAGGAATACGCTATGGGTAAAGCGTTGATTTCACACGCTCTCTTGCGGCTCGACTGCATCGGGTTGTGATTCACCTCGCACCGGGCAGTTCTTCGTCCGGAGCGCGCATCTGGTCCCCGCGACGAGCTCCGTGCTCGGGGGCTGGATCAGCTCGCACCGGCAGCTCTTCGCCTGGAGCGCGGGCTCTTACCGGGTACGTCTTCGTCTGGTCGCACTTTCTGGTTCCTTTAACGAGCTCCGTGCTCGGGGACTAGATCTCCTTACTTGGTTCTTTTGGCGAGCTCTACGCTCGGGGAATGGGTCACCTTTCTCACTCGTATGCATTGTCTGCTCCTAGCACACGATCTACGTCTGGAGGCACATCACCTTCGCTTCTGAGCGCGACATCTGCTCGAGAGCGCAATTTCTATTTTCTCAGGCAAGCTCTAGCCCGAGAGGTGGTTCCCTTATCTTTTCCTAGGCATCTGAATGCCTGGATGCAGCAGCACGAGTCCGTCTCGCGACTTGCTATGTTCATTCTCCCGGAAGATTTGATCTTACCGGATGTGGTGGTACGCTCTTCACTACCAGAAATCCAATCCCTCCTTGACAACATTCAGCCTCAAGGAGATGATTCACCTCATTTCTTTCGATTTCTGTATCGAGGGCTGGGTACTCTGCTCGGACAGATGTCGTTCCCTGTTCGACTCAACAGAGTTGCTCGGCGTCGGGCGGGTTTGTTCGGTCCCGAACAAGTCTTGTTCGGTTGAACCATAATCTGTTCGGTCGTTTGTTGTACGTCCTTGTAGCAGCAATATTACCCTCTTCGTGACTTGGAGTCTCAAGAGGAAGACCCCATTCTAGTGAGTCCTTCCATTTGAGTCTCGGGGGCTAGCTGTAGGGGATAAAATCACGGCTCATTGCCATGGCCCACTCCCTGACGGCCCAATCGAACAGCCTACCAAGGCCTAACTCCTTGGAAGGTTCTATCTGGCCCATATGCATCCTACCGAACAGCCTTCTGGCTGGCGTGATGCGTAACGGCCAAGAAATCATGTTTGAGTCCGTCTCGAACAGGAGTTCTGCACGGCTACGTGAAGACCGGACGTTGGTTTCCCGGATTGGAGCGGACATCGTGATCCTCAAGACTAGGAGTATGCCTTATCTGCCTCGGGATATATTTGGCATGTACTGAGTTCGTTACGATCTCGTAGTTAGCCCGGCCCGATATTCCCTCGGTGGGTCGGTTTGCTCTGTGCTATATAAACAGGGCCTCTACGGCGTTTAGAGGAACCCTGGCCAAGAGCTTTGATCTCAAGACTTCAGATATACATAATCTCGCCGAGACTTGTTCGCCTCTGCCGATCCACCTCTTGTAATCCTCTTTGATATAAAGAAAGGCTGGACGTAGGGCTATTATCTCTCCCGAGAGGCCTGAACTAGGATAAAACCCCTGTCTCCTGTTCGTTGCTGTTCGTGGTTGTTCGGCGTGTCTCCTATCTCAAACTTCAAGAACCTTAGCGACTTGAGATCGTTATCTCAACCGTCGACACCAACAGACTTCCCTAAAATGTCCTCTACCCTAAAATAGGGGACGAATTCTTTCCTTAAGTGCTTCAACAATGTTCCCTATTCCAATACTAGAATAGGGAATTTCTCTCCATTCCATTACATGTAGGGATTCTCTCTCCTTTCCCTACACAATTCCTTCATATAGGGAACATTGTTGGAGATAGGAGAAATATAGGGAGGGATTTGTTAAAAGAAAGCTTGCATATGAGCCTATAGGGGATTAAATTTAGGGATTCCTTTTGGAGAGTGCCTGATGCCTTGGAGTACTTGCCCATTCTCTTGTTCAGCAGCCCTGGTGAAGGGTGTGCCACATTCACCCCGTTGGATGTTTAAAGGATAGGTTCAGGTATTAGTGGCACTTCCAAAGCTAGACTATCAGTAAATAGGATTGGTATTTGCTAGGCGATTTTCAGGGGGGTTCGTTGTTCTCGTTGAGCTGTTTATACAGGTTTTGGTGGCAATCCTAGTGAGATTCCGCCTACTTTTTTAGCTTCTTCGACTCAAGAAAAGAAGACAGAAGTAAGGCATGGTTACCATGGTGGGCAGCCTCCACGATGAGCGCTTGCTGCTCTTGGAGCAGAGCTCTCTTCTTGTTTTGAAGGGCGTCTATTTGGTTCTGAAGATCTTGTACAAGATTGTGTATAAAAACTGGATTTTCGATGTAAACTGAATTGAGGGAAGACAGAAACAAAGGGTCCAAGATGACACCCTGGAAGGTAGAAAAATTGCTAGATAGCATTGAACTTACTTCGCTTCGCTAGCTAATAAGATTTTCTACCCCTCTTTATTTTTTCTTTATATCAACTAAACCTTCGGATTGTCACTTTTCTCTTTGGGTAGTAACCATAACTTGAGCTAGAAACTCAACATTATAGGACTGAGTCTCTCGCGGGGAACTACTGAAACAAGAAATGGTGACCGGGCTTAGAATGAGGGAAGGAATAAAAAAAGAGGAATATTTGATTCGTTCCCAATAGCCATGAGATGATTATCTTACGGTGATCCTTTTGTCAACGGATTGCAGAGTGTGACCCCCCGGGAGCAGGGGGATCTAATCCCCCAAGCGGTCGTCGCTTCACCAAGTGTCAACACTAGCTTTGGTTGTCCCCTCTCTTTTTCGGCTCCGCGTGAAATTCGACGTGAAGTGTTTATACCCGATTGGCCTGTCCTAGGCCTTGTTCTTTTCAGCGTATTGTTGCGTTGGCGTATTATTACTGGCCCTAGAGTCAGAAAAAAATAGACATATTCCTCAATTAACGCAAAAGTTCAATTCCAATCGAAACTTAGGAAACTCCAACTAGAATTTAAGAAACAACAATTGAAACTGTGAGAGCTCTCGAAAAGAGGACTAAAGATAAAAAAAAATTAAAAAATGTTCTAGGATCTTTGGAAGGAATACTAAAAGCCATGAAAAAATCGTTACAAATTATCATAACATATAAGATATATAAAAATAATAAAATTTGTAACAGTAATACACAACGATATGCAAAGCTAAAAAAGAAAGAGGCCTATAGATGCTCTTCTGTGCCATCTATTGCCGTGGATGTTCGTGCGTTTTCATTATTCTTCTACGTACGTTCTAACGTTCTTTTCTCGATTACTCATGCATGCATGCATGCTATTAGATCGTCAGACCTAGATCTTGGTCTTGTTTGTTTGAGATTAATGTAGAGTTGTGATTTACTGTAGCAAATCTGTGACCCTCTCAAAATACGTTTTAACGAGTTCAAAAAATTATAAAAAAAATATTTTACAAACTTTAAGAAGTACTATTTAAAACCCACAAAAGTAACTACAAAACATTACATCATTTGGCTTATACAAAAATAACAAATTTTAATTTAATTTAATTTAATTTAATCTGAACCAAACAAGGCCCTTACCGACACGAATTTTAAAAGAAACGGTCAGGATTATGTGAGGAGGGAGACGTCGTCCCGTGCCGGCAATGCAGAGGCGCATGCCGGCACTAAACTACTAGTACATCCATCCTAATTAGTATAACTAAGTAGCAAACTGTTTGCTCTCGTACGTATACATGGCCAGTGCCTGTGCTAGCTATCTGACACTTGCTCAGTTGTTCGTGCCCTCACTGTCACTCATTACAATCAGTGCCTTGACTCCTAATCGATCGTCTCAGACCAAGTCGAACATACAGAGGCACGTGCCAATATCTATAGAAGAACGATCAAGTGAGATGAGATCCACTGATCCTGCAAATCAAAGACTTCTCTAGCGGTGGAGTCACTCGTCAGTTATAAAAAAATAGTACATGACATTTATGTAGATAGCAAATCGATAACCTCTTTGATGACCTAGTTATAGTAATATAAAGCTTTAAAATTAATATAGCAATAAAATAGGGTGTATACACATCTTGGAATTGGTTATAGACTAACGATTAATTTATATTTAGTCTTTATCTTTCCCCTCTCGTTTTCACTCATAGGGAAAAAAATTGAGTTGGAATACTTAATAGTTATTTGATATAATATATGAAAAAAAATGTGAATTTATCGTCCTAAAAATGTAAACCGATGTAAACAATTTTGATTGACATGCATAAACAATTCGGATTCCTATAGTATATGTAATAGTTTGCATAAACCTTGTAATCTACCGTAGACTAATTATAAGTTAGTAGATAATCTTTATCTCGCTCCTCCAGTTCTCTCCTCTATAAAAAAAATGCTGAGTTGTGATCATATCACAAACTGTCAAAGACTATCAGACTGCTAAAGCATCCCCATCTCACCCCCCAAATGCACCTCTATTTCAAAAATTTTCAAATGCAGCTGGAGGGAACTTGATGCATGTGAGACGGAATTTGCAATCAGAGTGATTCTCAGAAGATTCATCAGAGCGATAGAGGAAAATTTGGAGGCCCTGCTAGGGATGCTCTTAGAGGGTGACCAAAACAAGAAGAGGAGGCCTAATGAGGGTGATGAGGAGCGCTAATGGTGGTCTGATAGTGGGAAAGTGGTCTTTGTTTTGATGTGGTTAGGGAACCTGCGGTTGTCTTTTGAGAGCCTGCGTGCTCGTCTCTTAGTTACTGCTTTGTCTCTATTTTGGTTAGTGGGTGACTTGATAACTACTTGGTTATCTTACTTATACTAGTGCGAGGAGGCTAGTGATTGGCGAGGTCGCTTTTCATGCGGTGCTGTTCCCTCTCTTTTTTATTTCGCTTGCCATTCAGGTTGCTGTATGTGGCTGTGTTCAGCGTTCAGACATTGTTTTCGTTCTCTTATTGAAAATGGAAATTGGGGATTCCCCTTTTGCAAAAAAAAAAAGTTGCATGCCTCTGCTGCCTAAATCCTAAAAGTCGCCTTCTCCCAAACCCAAAACAACACAGCCTCCGAGGGAGCTCCCTCCACGGTGAGTTCCATGATCACTAAGCAGCCGCTAACCAAATCCGCCTCCACCGAGATCGCCGCGGTCTGATTCGACCTTCATAGAGCTTGTCGTAGCCCGATCAGGCTTCCCTGACATCAATGAGAAGGAGAAAGACCTCGTCCATGGCTCTGATATGCTACTCTCATCCCTCAGCCGCCATTGTGCCTTCTCTTTGAGCATTCCTCCTCTCCGCGGTGGGGTTCCACCGTTCACGCGCTTGTTAAGGGATGCGGGGATTGGGGCTCATTTCTCTTAGTATGCTAAATCTGTTTTAATCTAGTACTCCATTTGGGGTAATCCATGCAAACCAGTGATTTCCGAAGCTTTTTGGTTTGAAAATAGATACCATAGTGCATGTATAGTATGTATGTATATATAATATATGTATTATAGTGCATGTGTTATATGTATTATATATACTGCCCCATTTTACTAATATTATATTTTAATATAAATATATGATAAATATATACTAAATTATTATAGTTGTCTATATAGTAGGTGGCGTCTAATTTTATTGATAATTAATTAGTAAAATGGCATGTCTAAAATAATTTACGTTGGGAGGTAGGTTTCGTTCGAAGAAAGCCTCCCGCAATTTTTCCAGTGCAGTGAGCTCGTAAGATGACAATGACATGAACCACGATCACACACGCACACGCTTCTCGCTGCACCTTCCGCTCAATTTGCTCCGCTGATGGACCGAGACCAAGACCACAAATGACTGGACCTTTTCCCATGCCACGTTGCATGTACGTGGCGTATATATACACATGTGACCGGATAGCATATGCATATATACATTATAATATATGTATAATATAGATATATTTATATACACATGTGACCGGATAGCTTCTCCCATGCCACGTATAATTTTAATATATATGATAAATATATGGGCGAAGTAAAATTTGATACATGTATAAGCATGTGAATATACATTTTAATCACTCAAAATTGTATGTAATTTTACAAAATTGTAAATTTAAAATTTTAGCAAGTGTTAATAGTCGTTTGTATGGCAAACTAAATTTTGTAAAGTTAGAAGCTACGAGATAAATAAAAACATTAAATACAAGTAAAGTGAATCTTGTCATGTGAATAGACGTGTCGTACATAGACTTGTTAACGGCAAGTGGTAAGTGCGAAGTAGTAGTAAATGCAACGTCACTAATCGCCATAATGGTCAATGCAATGTCAATAATTGTATGGAGAATAATTTCATGGCCAAACCGCCGAATGCACATAATAACATAAGTCCATCAATTACATTATTACACTTAGCGCCGACGACCCCTTGTCGTGTATGCACTTGGGGTGTAATGGTCGTGGATCGTCGTCTGACGTCCAATGACTGAGAAGATCCAAACCGAATTTGATTCTCAGTTTGGTCCGCGGTTGGGATATACCCAGGCTGTGAACTTATGGCGTACGCAGACCCACCAAAATATGGAAAACCCCCCATCATGCTTTGTTCATAAGGGGTCGCTTGGCCGTGCACAACCTGTGGAGGGACCGCATAGGGGGTTTGCTCCCCGTGTTGCAAATTTGAAGGGACCCCATGGGGAGTTTGCCAGTTAGACCCCCAGTCGTGTCGGATCTGATATAGGAATGTTGCATCCGCCAAGATATCTTGAAAGCTAAGGTTGGATGCAAATGCACTATCCAAAGATTGATCCTCCCATGTTTGCCCAATTTGCATCAAATTGGGTATCTTGTGTGTCGCGATAGTCATCGAGGTTTCAAGACGGCGCTACGTTAATATCAATTCCTCCTCGTGACTCGCCCGCTTGGAGTTGAAGAATGGTGGGCGCTGTGTTGGAAGGGTGTCGATGTAGAGGCTCGGGAGGTTGAGATTGTCGGTGTGGAACTGAACCCGTGGTGTACGCTGTCCATGGATCGTGATCTCGCAGAGCAGCAGACATCGGAGGAGGTGGTGACTTCGGTTATGCGGTGCATGATTCTTCTCGGATCGGGTATCCTTTCGCGATCTGTCGCGCGATCTATGCCCGCCGACCCCTAATCGCTCCCGTAGCGAGATCCCGCTCTTCTAATGAGGGCCCTCAATGAATTTGAAGAAGATTGGCCGGTCCGCCGTGTTTATGATATAAGCTCGCTGCATGGCCATGCAACGAATCGGCTTCCTCGTGGTTCCGCATCAACCATGTCATATGGTATTCGAAGGAGATATGAAGTACGCAATATAGATGAAACTATCGGAGAGCGCACGCCGTGCGAAACATGGACTCGTTGGGCATAGCCCTCGTTGTTGAAGCGGTCTTTGCTTCTTGCTGTGGTATCACAAGTCGACATCGGTCCTTGGGCGGTACCATTCCATGTACCCCAAATATCGCCTCGCGGCGCGGCTCCATCAGGTACCACACTTCGTCAAGATAACTCACCCACCGCCGATGTGGGCGCTGTGGACGTGGGCCCAATCACGGTTGCGCCGGTTGAACTAAGCCTGAAAAACACTTGTACGCTTATATTATGAGTGGTACAAATATATTCAAATATTTAACTTATGATGCATACCCATGGAGTTGCCCGGATGCCGAAAGTGGAAGTGGAAATGTTTGCGGTAGCCAAATTGCCGCTGAACGCGTTCCGCGAGTATCCTTCGACGGCATTCATGCGACTAGATAATGTGTCGTCATCCAATAGTCTACACTCTCAAGACACGCATAGCCAGCCAAGCCCCCGTGGCAATATCATAGGTTGCCGATGGCGAATGGTTCCCACGTAACTTGGTCATGTACCGTAAGGTCTAGGTCCGACACAAGCCGCGTGTAAGACGCCTGCCTACTAATTCTCTCACCATCGCAACTCGCATGCAACCATCTATATCCCATTGTTGGTCTACATGCCGGGGTCAAATCGGCGTCTACATGAACAGATAGTATCGATCGGGCGTGTTTGGACGATTTAGTGGCAAATAACTCCACGACCATAATTGACGAGAGAGGACAACCCCAAACATCGCATTCGGGTCGACCGATGGCATGCGACACATAACTCCCGGTATGTATCGCCAATACGGCAGACCCCAACCGTCTGGCTCGTAGTCCTCATTAAATAAAGCTTCGCTGCATAGCTCTCGTAAGCACGAAGACTAGGTGAGGGGTATACAAATACCGCTGCCATTTGTGAACATGACGCCGGCGAGGAGGTAGTATGATACACCTCGTAATGCCGTAGTACGATCGCTTCTTCAGCATTGGATCGGACACAGACCAGCCTCGTCAAGGTGCTCGAGCCATGAGATCAAACACCGGTCGCTTCCATTATATTCAACTTCAAACTCAAGGCAGATTTAGAATAATATTTCATAGGGTAAATTTATGTACTAATTACAAATATGCAAGTGAAAAGTAGACACTCACCTTTCTTCGACATAATTTTTCCATGTTTGCTCGCTTGGTTTGTTGACAACGAAGACCCGCCCGAGATGGGCAACCCCGTGAGCATGGCCACATCCTTCAATATAATTGTCATCTCACCGACCGGTAAGTGTAACGTGTGCGCCTCAGACGCCATTGATCGACCAAAGGCGATGATAAGGCCCGGTCTAGTCTTGGTAGCGTGTCGACGGTCATTTCCTTGTGGGACCCCATTAACGTGAGTGCCCACGGCAATAGTCCGCACGGGCAAGGAACATCCAAAAGCGGCATCCAATTGTTTGATTTGTCGTGATGCCCTCAATCGTAATGTTTGCATCTACAAATAACAATATCATAATGTTAGCTAACCATGTTAATATGAGATAATTTTTATGAAACATGCAAACCTATTCATTGCCCTGCACCTATTTATGCGACCTATGGCCGGAGTCATCCCGTGCGGAGAAGAACTGTGGAACCTCCATTGTCTATACTGCAAGAAAATATTATAGTTATTACATACGACAAATAGTAAAACATCATGTGACAAAGGATTTAATACAAGTCTTTTATTAAAACTTACGAGTGACGATAGCCAGAATAGTATTGTACGACAGTGAAACAAGAAGTGAGGATATAACGAATACAACTCTTTTATTAAAATATGACAAAGATACAAGAATTGCCGTAATGATATTGTAGGACTCATCCTCGATTTGGACAGCGCCTACGGTCATGTCCTAGCTGTTTACATAGCCGACAGCGACGCAAACCATCTCCTCTATCGGCAGCATCCATGTCACCTTCGAAACGCACCGTGCGCGGTCTACCTTGTGCAACACGCTTCGTAGTGGGGAATGGATGGAAGGTAGGCCCTTCTCGAGTTTTTATATCCCCTCGATTAATTGGTCGCATCTTGGGTGCCAATGTTTGCCTAATTGCATTCATCGAATAGTACGGAGAGACGTATTGAGTGCGATCGCTTGCCGAAGATCTCGACATGCCGCCATGACGTGCGAGCATGGGATGTGTTCGAGGCGGGTTTATTGCAAGTGCATACAGCCTCATCATCGCCAAGTTGGTACTTTTGTTGATTATCTCCTCGCTAAATCCTATCATGTACTTTCTCTTGCAAATCCACATTGAATATGTTATTCATACGGTCATATATTGACGTGCGGTGGAATCGAGATTTCGCCGACGCCTCAGAGGATGGCTTCACACGAGGGGAGAAAGTGCTTGTGATTTGCATAGCCGCCATTTCTCGGTCAGGAAATAATCTCTTGTCCTAAAAAGATCATCTCAATGATAGTGTATATTGGCGAGCCACGACCTCCTCGTAGCACATTATTATACGACTCGCTTATGTTCGTCGTCATCACCGTATCCGCAATACGAGACTTCTTAAATTTACGATCGAATGGAATGGAAACTAACATTGTAAATAAATCTACCACTTACGGGCGCCATCGTTGTCATGTACGAGAGCCCATTTCTCCGCCGGTTTTGCGCTATCCATCGAAAGCAAAAGTAATTTTACGCCGAGAGTCGACTTGCTCGCCCCTAGTATTTGAACCCCGATGTGCTTTGCTCTTCGGCGACCATTTTTCTGCTACGTTCGTTAATATCATTGAAAAGCGCATTGAATTTGCGCTGTTGGTTTTGTATGCACATTGTCTTGAACTTTTTCACTAAGGGCTTATTCTTGAATGCAGTGTATAGGTTCGTCCCCAGGTGATGCATGCACCATCGAGAACGAACGTCGCCACATTGGGGCATCACCGTGGACAATACAGCATACACCATGTAGGATTCCCCGGTGGCGGTCGAAATGACGACACTCTCAGGGCGATCCATGACAGCGTGAACCTTCAGAAGAGTTAGAAACCACAACCAGCTGTCATTGTTCTCGGTCTCCACAAAAGCAAATGCCGAGGCAATATCGATTGTTCCGCTAACTCCAAGTGCCGACGGTAGAGCACCATAGTACCTACCGTGAGGAATGTCCCATCCACACAAATGACAGACGACAATGCCTAAGGCTCTATGCAATCGCCAAAAGACCAAAACAAAGATCGTAGAAGTGGTTGGGTGCGACACTTCCATCGGGAGATATACTGACCTCATGGGCGTAAACATAGCATGTCCCGTGATTGGTCTCCTCAGATCTTGCGGAGGAGACGGGAGCCCAGTTGTATGACTCCTTATAATCCCGAACAACAATTTCAAAGGTTTTGCTTGGCTCGCCATGCTTGGTGATATGTAATCGACATGTCGGTGCGGTTCGCACCTCGGTCATTATGGAGTGTGGTTTCATTGAGATATCGGCTTGAATAGCGCTTAGCAACATCTGCGCTATGAACTTCGAGTCCACATTATCGCTAATATTATGCACCAACTCCTCCGCATAAGTGTGCGGCTCGTACCTCTCGATTATGAAGTGGTGCTCATGTTTTGGGCGATGGGCGAACATGGAATGAGCACTCCGGCTTCTTCACGCACTTCACCTCGTACACGGCCGCCCGGACCGTATTTCACGGATTGCTCGCGCCCGTGTTGTCGCACCAAAGTTGCCGATGAAGTGTATGACCTCATCCTTCGTGCTAAACTCTTGACCCATCGTTATGTCATTGTGCATATACCCCATCCGAAATATTCGAGTGATCCCCGATCACCCAATTCAAGCATCCAGAGCGCGATAATACGCTATGGCGGGCATCGGGTCGTCCTCTTCTTCGACATCATGCTCACCCTTCATCGAAATCATCCTCGTGGCATGTGCATCTATCTCTTCCTCCTCCATTGAGATATCCGGATCCGTGCCCATACCTAATGCCTCGACACCGTCATCATACTACCAATTGGGTCCTCCCCATACCCTTCCAAGCACTTCCTCATGTGCACTCTCTTCTCGGTGTTGCTAGGCCCGCCTCCGATTGTCTTGCCTCAGCAAAGACGTACACACCTAAGTGGTACCCTCTTCTACGCCTTATTAACATAGTACGCCCAAGCAGATTTATTTCTCGGTGGCCACAGTTGTATACGATATCGTACTATTTGGAACCCGACATGGCCTAACACCGTAGAACAAGTTTGTATTCATGACGGTTTATATGGAGATTTCGAGCTATAACCACGCTAGCATTGGCAACTCTATTGGCAATGTGATCAGTAGTCGCAAATGGTCGCATGTGTGCATGCTTACAAAATTCCCTTGCATTAGCGTGGGTGCATCTCCGTAAAAATAGTCATTGGTGTCTCCATTTACGTCAGTAATATACACGTGCTCATTCATATTAATATTAAATTTACGCTTGTTTGTATTTAACTATTATTTCATACATTACATAAAATGTTAGCTTACGTGTTTAATACATAATACGTGTAAATATAGTGTACGTGTTTAATACATAAATACGCATAATTATTAGCTTACGTGTTCAATACATAAACCGTTAGTTTACGTGTTTAATACATAAAATGTTAGCTTACGTGTTTAATACATAAATATTAACTAAAATGTCACTAAAATACGCACAATTATATTACTATTTTGCATGCTAAATATACATTAATTTCTCTATTATGTTTAATTAAGCTAACAAGAAAATTACTATATGAAAAATATAGTCACTCTTTTTAACTAAGCACACTAGCGTTAATTTGTCGCTAATTATATATAGTTTTATGCTGACGCGTGCAATTAAAATTTAAACATTCATATATTACATGCTATAAAATTCACTAATTTCCATTATATTTGTACACCATTTTCTCTCCTTGCATAATTAATTAATCACTAAGCATAATTTAAGTTAACCTAACACAACAAGTTTATGTTAACTCTAAAATGCGATCTGACGGTTATAAGATCGATCGGTTCAAAGTTCCTGAAAAATTAAAACAAGCGTAAATTAGATGTAATATACTGAAATTATCGGTCATATTAAACTATCACCGTATGTCACGACCTTCAGAATCTCGTGCATCTTATTCGCTATACAATGTCAGTATACGTATACGGTAAGGTGCACAATTGATAACAAAATAGAAACAAGACCTAGGTGCTCGTGCTTAGTTTAATTAATTAATTACGCCACGGTGATTAGTTTAATTAACATTAACAACATACTATGCCAACATCAAGATAGTCAAATTTATCATACTGTATATAATATATACATACAATACATACATACAATATTAAGTACTAATATATATATATACATACAATATATACATACAATATTAAGTATATATATACATACAATATATACATACAATATTAAGTACTAATATATATATATATATATATATATATATATATATATATATATATATATATATATATATATATATATACAAGATTAGCATACAATATTATTATGTCAAAATTAACTCTTGCATATACGTACCGCAATAACACTATTTATTTAGCAAGTAGAAAGCGAAAGCGAAAAATATCAGCGAACTGACACTCCTCGTGAATCCCCAACTGAGGTATCAGCGAATAATATACCTGAACTGAACGAACTAAAAAGAACTGAAAGCGAGATAGTGAGTGTGTGAAGGCGGCTCTGCGTGTGAAGCCTGCGCGTGTGTGAAATGAACTGAAAGCGAGAGTGTTGCGTGTGTGAAGACGAACGAACGGCAGAACGCGATATATGTAGAGTAAATTTTTTGATCACTATGACATCTAATCGGTATTAATTAGCGTAAATCATGCAATTACTGTTTGCTTAATTAAAAAGTCATCACTATTTTGTCGGTGCAGATTTTTTTATTATTTTTTTTGACACTGTTTTGTCGGTGGATATTATTTTATTATTTTTTCACAGACTATTTTGTCGGCACGACATTTTTAATACTTTTTTTCCCCGCATGCGATAACGGACGCTGAAATTAGGGGCCGGGCCGGGCGGCGGAGAGTGCCGCCACCCGGCATGACATCGCGCTCGTCATGTGCCACACACAGTGTGGCGGCGGCTGTCATGTCATCCCGGTGGCGGCAAATTCAAGGCGGTGTTCGGTGGCGGCCGCCACCCGGGGAGGCGGGACCCGAGGATATTTTTGTAATTTCCTTTTACAGTGGATTATTTTATTAATTTTTATTTAACTGTTGATTATTTCGGGTATTTTTCCTGCAAAGTTCCAAACACGAGATCAGAGGAATAGACTCAGCAACGACTTTTTCATCGCATGATGGATGACATATTAGCATCCACACAAGAGAGTGAGTGGATCGAATTTAATCTTGTTTTCGCTCTGTCAAGCGAGCGAAAACCATGTTTCATGTTTGTACAATCAATGGTGTGGATGCAAATGTTATTATTCTTTTGAGTGGCAGAGAAGTATATATAGCACTTTCGCCACAGCTTAATACAAGAGGATCGATAGAATTGGATGATAGAAAGGTAGATGATACGGTTAATTTAGCATGGAAATTAAGTGTTCATGCATCTGATGTGGCAGGTTAGCACGCATGCAAGTAGCAAGCTGGGCTCCCTTTCGAACTAGGCTTCGATCTTTCATCAATATCAATATCATTATCAATAATAGATACAAGTCTGACCAGACCCCCCTCCACTTCCCCACTTGGCAGGTTTTCTGCCCCGCTGTGGCCACGTCATCCGAACTTCTCCAGCCGTCCGATGCTCATCCAGCGGCCTAAGGGAGGCGGCGGCTCCCGTGGCCTTTGTTTGCCCATGTCGGTCTTCCCCGATCCCCCTCTTCTCTGTTTGCCTGGCTCCGAGGCCACGCCTCCTCCCCACGCCGTCCGCTTCCATGCCGGCCTCGGTTGGTCCGCCACGAAGGCCCAAGCCCACCGGCGCTGCCGCTGTTCTTCCCGAGCAGAACAAGCCATTTTCAAACGAGCAGAACAAGCTTGAAAGCAACACGCTTTGGTATATTCTTGCCATTCTCGCTCTCGTCAGATACAAAACGAGATAGCTGCTTGATTCTCTGGCATGCAAGCCACGCCACGATCATGATTCGGTTGTAATGTTGAGCTTAATACTTCCTCCAGACATCACCACTCTTAATTTGCTGAATTTTTAGTCTTCTTTCCTCCTTGAAGAGAATAGAACTGCGGTATTTATCATTTTTTATAAACCAAACGTCTTTAACGTTTTGTCATTACTTTCTGAAGATCTCGATATTTCTTCTCAAAAATTTCAAAACTAATTTTTAGTTCTTAGTAACTCTCAAAACTCTCCTTTGTTTTTTTTTTCTTTTTTGTTCTGGCTCCTACGTACATGTCTTTTTGAGTCATCTGGCGTCTCTCCGCTTCTGGGGATTACTCGGTGGCCTCGGCTTATCACCTGTAGTTTATTGGTCGAACTTCGGCGGATAGTAATCGTTTGTGGAAGCAGTGGGCCCCGTCCAAGTGCAAATTCTTTGGGTGGCTACTCCTTCAGCGGAAAATCTTCACAGCAGACTCCCTTTTGCGAAAGGGGATCCCCAACAACTACTTCTGTCCGCTTTGTCTAAGGAACTTGGAGACCCCCGATCACCTCTTCCTCACTTGTACTTTCTCCGGCCAGGTGTGGACTACCATCTCTTCCAAGCTGGGTTCGCCAAGACTTTGCCCCTCCACGTGGCCTCACCAGGATTGCCTCCCCACGTGGTGGAGGTTGGATGTTCAAGGGCAATCCGTCAGCGGGGACGCCTCGGTCGCTCTCGCGACGTTATGACACCTTTGGTTAGAGCGGAATAACCGTATTTTCCGCTGCAGCGAGCGGCCGTTATCGCAGTTCCTTTCCTCTCTTCTAGATGACCTGCGCCTTTGGGAGGCGGCAGGGGCCAATTTTGTAATTGCTTAAACCTTTAACGCCTGGGGTGGGGCGTCTTCCCCTTTTTCCACCCCTTTTCCTTTTCTTTTCTCTTTTTCGCCTCTGTAATTTTGGCCTCAGGCCTCCTCTTTTTAATCAAGTTAGGGCAACCCTTTTGCCCTTCCCTCAAAAAAAATGTCTTTTTGAGTAATAAATATATATGGTAACTCATGCAGTGTTCAAAAAAATTCAAATTTATCTGGTCCTTGCAAGCTCTCTTGAGTGTGTACAATATTCGGATTGTAACTTTTCCAGCTCAAAAGAACACAGAGCAAATCGTTGATCATTCCTTTTGGGAAGGCTGCTGAGGTTTCAGCCACTACGCATGCGGCATGCGTCGCCCTCACGAGCACACGAGAGTTCCTGTCCTCCAGCAATTCGGCCGGCGTGTCGAGCTCCACGGCCACAATCTGCGGAGCGAATTGCCCCGGTGCTCGTCGTCGTCGCTCCGGCCACGAAAGAACACGCCAATCAGATGCAAAGAGAAATTTGTTACTGTACGTTCTTGCAATGTGCTGACAGAAGAAATCCATGGTTTCAGGGTTTTAAATTTCAATTCTTGGTATATGACGCGACAACTTTTTAACAGCAGCAAGCAGGCACAAAGAGAGAGAGAGAGAGAGTGGGGCAAGTACATTCCAGATCTGCTGTCAGGGCATTCTCAGAACAGTTGATTCTGCTAAGTGTCGTACGACCGGAGCTCTGCAAACTCCTGCAGCCTGCTAGCTTCTGCAGCTCTTTTATGTACATCCATGTGGTATCACGTAAAAGGAAACCATTGGTTTTGAGCAGTGACCCGCGAGGTCGAGAGACTGATTTGCCGAATCAGCTGAAGAAAACGCGGAACATGCTGAAAACAAGGGCTTTATGCTTGGCATTTTTGCACTCAACGCAGACCCATAAGCAAGTATCAATCAGAATGGGACAATGAGGTTGTTCCTTGTTCCTCTCTCTAACACAGTGGTAGCGTGCAAACATTTCTACTGCTCCATTATTTATTAAGCTTGATCGGTGGCACAGTTCATCGAGTTACATTGTCCAGGATAAACTACTGTGTTCAGGCATTAGCACTACTCTGAATCTGTGATAAGACTTTTAAGTGCCTTTTCATCTTCTTTCCCACCTTTGGAGCAAGTGAGTTATCGCTAGTGTATTATTAGCACCTACACCAAAGTAAGTGGATTCGCCGCTACTTCACATCTCGTATTCTCATCTACATCAAGTACTGGATTTTTTTCGGCATCATCGACAGATGGACTCGGACTCAGGCAACCTCAACGGCGTTGGTTGAAGAATCGCCCCCAACTTTCTTCGCTGGTTCCCTATGTGAGCGTTTGCGTCGATCTCATGGTGTACTCTGCTACAAGCTTTGAGAACAGAGACGACTTGTCTTCCAGCAACTTGGTAGGCGTGTTGAGCTCCACAGCCACACCTGCAAATGTTGGCATTGCGTTCGTCAGGCAACAGCAAGAAATGCCAGGGTCATCAGGTTAGACGAATTTGCAAGAGACGTAGTTGTGATCTGTCATGGAGGCTGACCATTGTCAAGAAGCAGAACCATGTCGCTGTCGAGGACTGAGGTGATCCGATGCGCAATGGTAATGACCGTCGCGTCTGAGAATTGCTGCCGTAGTGTCTTCTGTATCAGGTTGTCCGTTGCTGTATCCACTGAAGCGGTGGCTTCGTCCAGGACCAGAATCTTGCTCCGTTTCAGAATCACCCTACCAAGGCAGACAAGCTGACGCTGACCCACGCTCCAGTTCTCTCCATTCTCTATCACTGCAAAGACAAATTTGAAGAACTTTGAGAAGAACACCTACTGCTGTGTGCTATGGCCTATGGTTTTTGAACTTTTGGGAAAAAAAATAGTGCGGGAGAATGTGACAGTGCTTGAGCTTTGAGCTGCATGACTCAAAGTATAGATATCAGACCTGGCGAGTCAAGTTTCAGCTCCTTCTTCCTAACTTCATCTCCTAGCTGACAGCGATCCAAGGCCTGAAACGAAGAGCAAATGATTCATATTATTACCTCACTACCATTCTACAACTGCTGTTCGAGTGTTTGATGACTGAAAAGCAATGAAGCATGTGAAAATGGAAATTACCTCCCAGATTTGGTTGTCAGTGTACTCTCCAAGGGGGTCAAGGTTGCTTCTCACAGTTCCCTCAAACATCGTTGGGTCTTGTGGAATGATGCTCAGTCTAGACCTTAGATCATGCAGCCCAATGGTGCAAATGTCGACACCATCTACTAGTATCCGACCCAGAGTAGGGTCAACGATACGGAAAAGGGCCTGTATGAGAGTTGATTTACCACTCCCTGTTCTTCCAACAATACCAGTCTTCATGCCTCCAGGAAATGTAACTGTAAGGCCCTTCAGAACAAATGGTAGTTGCAGAGCATATTTCACCTGCATCAAACTGAAAGGTTAGGAATATGTACTAAGTAATTAATTCTTTTGTTCATTTCACAACACAGTCAATTGAACAATTGCTTTGTCGATTAGAATAGGTTTCTTTAAGTTCACTTACAAGGGAAAAAAATCTGCAGAACACGGTAACAAGGTACAAAAGTAAATAGGAAGGAAAGAGAACGGGGTATTTACATGGAGGTCATGGAGCTGAATTTCCCCTTCAGATGGCCAGTTTTGGGCCAACTTATCCCCTGACATGGAAAGAGGGGGTTCTTCAGGGATGCTTATGTATTGCAGAATTCTCTCTACTGATATGATCTTGTTCTCCAAATTGCACATGGTCCAGACAACCCATGCTTGCAGCATGTTCAGATTAAGCCCATATGTGACCGCGAGACCGGCAATTCCTGAAAGTAGGATCAATTTTAGTTATTACAAGCTAAATATCAATTCAGATCTTATCAGAAACATCTATTCAGTATTAATACTGCTCAGAACTAACATCATTTTCTGAAAAAGGGGCAGGAGAACTAGCGTCCTATTTCATTGGTCAGCAGGAGTAAACAAAATAAAAACCGTGCAAGCACGGGGTACAACATACCTGGATCAATGAGGCCAGTCGGCAGATTGATCAAAAAAATCAGAGAGAAGGCAAATGTAAGGGATGACAGCACATCCAGGCGAAAGCAAAGCCATTCCATTGCTCCGGCATTGTAGAATTTCGGTTGAGAGTAGGCATCCATTAGATGGCTATTAGTTAATACAAACTGCTTTTCCTTCCCAAAACTTCTGATGGTTGTTGATCCAGTTATTGACTCAGCAAAATGCTGAATGATAGGAGCTTTACATACCCCTATCAGCCTTTGCAGCTCTCTGGCTGTATCAATGTAGTAGCGCTGCAAGCGACAAATATGATGAGATAGTGGTCTTGCAGATAAACAGCATGAAGATTAGAAGAATAAGTAGGAAAAAAGTACCTGATACCAGAAACAAGAAGCAATTACAGGAACAAATACAATGAAGACCTGCCATGCAACCTGAGACATCACAGCAATAATTCCAACTAATTGTATGATGGAAAATGAAACAGAACCCATCTGGTAAGCAATGCTGGTGTCCACCTCGCTTTGATCAGTTGAAGCCTACAGAACCCATTCTTATGTTAGCATGGTCCAAGCAAATAAAAATTAAAATTCCTAGGAAATTTATGCAAATGCAAATGACTTACTCTATTCAAGATGCGCCCACTCGGGGTGGAATCAAAGAATGACATAGGAGCTCTGAATATGGACATATGCATCTTGTTGAACAACAGAGTTGCTGTCTTGTATGCAGCTGTTGCAAGAAACAGTGCTCTTATAAGGACGCACACCGAACTTCCAAGAGCCAATGCAATATAAACATAGATCAGGGTCGACATGCTCACTGGAGGCTTGACATCCTTCGATACAGGTGCAGCCCAGGCCATCCAGTAATTGCTAGCAATCTGAAGTACTTGGAAAAGTATCTGAGCTAGCAACACGAATGGTACAAGAGCTCCCCCATAAGCAAGGGTGAGGTACTTCCAGTAGACCCAAAACCCCACCCTGCCTTTCTCCCTTTCTTCTTCCTGCACAAGCTGACCACTCCGAGCATTGCTGTCATCTTCGTTGCCATTCTGTTTATCTTTCTTCTCAGCTGATGACAGTGACCTGGATAGGCTTGTGCCTCTGGAAGACGAAGCCACATTGCTTCCGTTGCTAACATCAATAGCGTCCAATGCTGTAAGAGCGTCCTTGTGAGCACCGACCAGTTCCATGAACTCTTCCCCTGAACCAAGAATCTCATTGTATTTGCCTGCCTGTGCTATTCTTCCATCTTTCATGACCTACAATACAATTACCTTCTAAGGAGAAGCATACACTTTATGACTAAAATATACATAAAACTTTTGCTAATGAAATTCTCACCAGAATAAGATCAGCTGCAGGTAGGAATTCAATCTGATGGGTGACATAAACCACTGTTTTTGAAGACAAGGCCCCAAGCAAGCATTCCTACAAAAGACAGAAACCTTAAGAAATGTGTTCCCAAAAGTCTATTGAACAACATAAAAGATAATATCATACCTTGAAAAGGTATGATCCTGTATGAGCATCGACTGCACTGAATGGATCATCAAACAAATAGATGTCAGCGTCCTGATACAAAGCTCGGGCTATCTGAATCCTTTGCTTCTGCCCACCACTAAGGTTGATTCCTCGCTCTCCAATGACCGTCTCATCACCAAATGGTAAGATCTCCAAATCTTTCTTCAGTGAGCATGACTCGAGGACTTTGTCGTACTTCTCACTGTCCATCTGCTTGCCGAACAATATGTTGTCCTGAATCTTACCACTCTGTATCCATGCCGACTGGCTGACATATGCCAGCGTCCCACAAGTCTTCACATTTCCAGATAGCTTCGGAATCTCACCAAGAATGCAAGATAACAAGCTCGATTTTCCGGAGCCTACTGTCCCGCAGACTGCAACACGCATGCCTTGCCGAGCTTCAAAGTTCAGCTCCTTCAGTGTCAGCACTTCAGGTGAGGCCTCCCACGAGAAGCACCCATTGTTGATCTCAATTGCAACATCAGAGCTACCACTTGGCAGCCTCAGCACAGCATCCGTTGGCAACTCCTCGAGGCATAGGAAGGATGCTATCCTGTCAAGAGACACCTTGGTCTGAATCACCATTGAGATTGTGTCAGGAAGGTTGTATATCGGTTCTTGCAGCACCCGGAACGTGGCCAATGCAGACAGAACCTTCCCTGATTCCAATGGTATCCCCATGAGCACGCAGGCTCCGAAGGTCACCACGGCGACGAAAGTCGGGGCGCCCCAGAATACGAAGGTGACCATGGTCGACGTGTAGAGGTACTTCTTGAGCCAGTTCGTCTCCGTCTTCCTCAGGTCTATGATCTTGGACAAGAACCTCATCTCCCACCCCTGCAATTTGAGGATCCTCATGTTGCACAGGATCTCGGATGTGGCCTTCATCCTGACGTCCTTGCAGTCCATCAGCTTCTGCTGGAACTTCTCCTGCATTTGGGCCGGGGGCACATTGGCAAGCATGACAACCACAGTGGCGCCGAGCGCGGCGAGCGACGCGAGCCCGAGTGTGGAGTAGAGGATGAACAACGCCATGCCTACTTGGAGCGGCACCAGCCAGAGGTCGTGCATGTGCCATGAGAACTGCCCGACACGGCTGGCATCCACGCTGATGATGTTGATCATCTCGCCGCTCGTGCGGCTCTGCCTGGAGCGGCTGGACAAGGCGAGCCCTTTCTGGTACACGACGGCGACCAGCGCGGAGCGCGCACGGATCCCAGCTTGCTGCAGCCGGAAGAACCAGTGCCGCTGCGACAAGCACTCCAGCGCCTTGGCGACGATGAAGGCGAGGACGAGGAGCTGCCCCTTGCTCGCGTACCGCTCGTCGCCGTTGAGGTACTGCACCAGCGAATCGATGAGGTACGGGCCGACGTAGGTGGCGACGTTGTAGGCCAGCGCGTAGAGCGCGGTCACCGCGACGTGCCACCACACGGTGCGAACCAAGGCCTTGGTGAGCTTCAAAGCCGTGACCTTCTGGCCAGGGCCGTCGCCGGCGAGCGCCTCCAGGTTGGTCTTGAACGACGGGAGCAGGCCGGCGACGGTGTCGCCGGGGTCAAGGCCAGGGACGTCGTCGAGGCCGAGGGTCTTCTTGTGGCCGACGGCGAGCAGGGGCCCCATCCAGGAGAAGGTGAGGATGCTGAGGAGGCCAGCGCCGGTGAACATGGAGCCATCGGCGTCGGCGCTGCTGCTGTTCTCGCCGGCCGAGTCGGTGGTGCCATTAAGCAGGGGCTCCTCGGAAGCATAGTCGCCGGCCTCCGCCTCCCTCTTGCCCAAAAATCCGGCGAGGATTAGCACAGCGGCGGCGAGGACCTCGCCGGCGTCGAGCGCCCACGAGCTTGCGGCGACGGGGAGCCCGTCGAGGCTCGCCGCGGCGTGGACGCCGACGGCGAGGACGCGGAGCAGCAGGAAGAGCCCCCACCAGAGCCTGAGCGGCGCGGGGAACCGCTCCTCCCGGCGCCGCCCGAACTCGAACTGCAGGTACGCCGCGAGCAGCAGCCACGCCGCCGCGCGCGCGGCAGCGTCCGCCTCGTCGGCGACGGAGTCTCGCGACCACCAGCCGCCGCCGCCGCCGTCCATGTAGCAGGAGTACACGCCGAGGAGGACCTCGAACGCCGCCAGCGCCCACGTGGTGCAGGCCGCAACCCCGTACCACCGGAACCCGCCGCCGCCGCCTCTTCTACGCGCCTCCCCGCCCTTCCGGCCGTCGGCGGCGGGGCGGCACCAGCGGAGCAGAAGCGGCCCGGCAACGGCTAGCGCGACGAGGAGGTGAGCGCCGGCGCTGACGCCGTGGAGGAAGATCGGCTGCAGGAAGAAGAAGGAGGAGGAGGAGGAGGAGGAAGAGATGGTCGTGAGGTGCCCACCCGCCGCCATTCCTTCCGCGAGCGGCGACGCCGCCGCCGGCGAGGCCATGGCCGCGTGGGAGTGATGAGGCTGGACTGGACGAGTGGCTCAGCGGCGGACGGGGCGAGGGCTTATATATGCGGCACGTGAGCCCGTCGCCGTCGCGTTGGTCTCTCCCCGTGACGGCGACGGCGGTCAAAGGCGGAAGGCGGCTGCGGCGCGGGCGCGGGGCTCCTTGGGGTGCAAGGCACCGCGCGTCCGCGCCTTGATCTCGTGTTACCGCCGGACTACTGCGACGGCGAAGGGGAAGATTTATGGAGCGGGGTTGATTAAAAAAAAAAAAGGAAACAGGTTAATCACTTGATTTAGGGTTCTTGGCCTTGTTTGGTATCTAAACGACTGCCCGTCTCCCGATTCCCGAACACAAAATACGGCATATTAAACGTGCTCGTCGATCAGCCGATTTTTATTAAAGATAGTGCTACCTATCAGTCAAGTAAAAACAGATAAAATCATAATGAATATGTTTACAATTATAAAAATTATATTTTTTTTTGGGCAGGTCCGACGCCTGGCGCTCCATTCGGACCAGCCTGCGCCGTCGGATCACCGCTACCGAGCCAATCCCTGCGATGTCGTGCGCCCACGTCTCAAGCTTCCAGCGACCAGATAAACAGTGCAGCGACTAGATAGCTGGCAATGCATTAGATCAAATTTCCAATTTAACTTCCGATTTTTGTACAAAATTCAAACAGTGTTCAAAATTCGTGGAATAAATTTCATAATTCTTATAAAATCGAGAGCGACCCATTTTAAATACTTTTTGAATTTTTTGAATTTTTTCACTTTTCAATTTTTTATGTGAACCAGGAGAAGACACTTATGAAATTTATATATATACTAGCGAAACTTAGCCGTGTTCTGATGAAACTTGACCGTGTTCTGTTGAAACCTGATGAAACTTCGATGTAACCTGATGAAACTTGGATGAAACCTGTTGAAACTTGATGAAACTTGGATTGGCCCGATGAAACTTGAAGAAACTTGAATGAAACATGTTAAAACTTGATGAAACTTGCATTAAACCTGATGGAACTTGACAGTTCGGCGAGTTTTGCGAATATGAAAATCCAAATTTCAGTAGGTGAAACCCAAGTTTCAGTAGGCAAACCCCAAGTTTCGTCAGATAAGTTTGAATATTTATATGGCAACAAACATCTTGTTTTGTTCGAAAAAATATGAGGAACACATTGGTGCAAACAGTTTTTGGATCAGAGCACCCAGTCAAAATTTATGATCGCCGAAAGAAAAATGCAAAAACGGAATCTGCTGACGTCAGCCTTGCGTCATCATTTTTTATTTCTCCTGCGCATGCTGTTTCCCCTCGTGAGCACGCATGCATGGACCGGCCTTGGGCTACAGGCCCATTGCCTGTGCAAGTCCGGACGGCTGGACTGCCGAGCACAAGCTTTTCCGTTTTTTTTTACGTATCTTCAGTCCTGTATAACCTCTAACCTCTTTTGTATTTTTCTTTTTATTTAACTTGAAACAAATAAAAAATATCAACTAATTGACTGTTGCATTTTTTACGACATCAAACTATATTTAAATTTAGTTATTGTTTAATGTAAAAAACATCGATTGAAATTTCCTTCATTTTCATTTGACTGATGAGAAGTCACCGCCTTTTTAATAAAGGAATAAATCCAATATTTATATTTGTAGATGGACACAGTTCACAAATTAAAATTAATCGCTCCAATTTCATAAGGCTCGCACGTATTTTAAAATTCAGACCTCGTAATCTTGATAGACTATTTTTCAAGCGTTATGTAAGATTCTGTGATACAAAACGGTACCACTGAATTCGTATTTCAATGTACTTTCCAATTAATATAATTTTAATTTTATAAACAATATATTTTAAGAGATATTAAGAGTTAGAGTTTAGTTTTAAATATTGTGTCAAATCAAATGCATTTTATAAATTGGACGAGCGGTGTACTCTATGTCATTAAAGCAAAAAAAGTGCTCTATAAAGAGGTAACATGAACAAAACGATAAACTAATCCAAAAGTTATGATTTATAGAATAATTACGTTGCCAATATTTCACCTGACACACCTATTGTACCTCCCTATCATTCTCCGATTGAAGTAATGATCAAGGGAGCAAAGTTGCCAACGTTTTTTACGCCGCGCTACTCCCCCTTATTCTCTGGCGACCCTCCACATCCTTCTTCGATGACCCCTCCCTGCTCCATGCGCCTTAACCGCCACCGTCGGCCCTCCTACCTAGGCCAACCCTTGCTGTCCCACCCTTGTCCTCTCGCTGCCACCTCGACCCCACCCACCCTAATCATGCCGTTTGGGTCAACTCCCCCACCATTGTTGCCCGACAGCCTTCAACGTTCCTCGTGACTCCAACAGCGTCATCACGACCTCACCGCCCTAACCGTGATCCCTCCATCCCTACCGCGGGTCACCGCCTCCCTCTCAAAGCCTGATTAGGCATAAAGAACCCACCCGAACTGAACCGAAACCCTAAAATGACGGCAGTGTCATCGCCAAAGATGGAAAAGACAATGCATTGCAGATTCAGATGAGTTGAGCAAAATCATCTTTTTGCTCAAACGCTGACGCCTGCATTTGAGCAGATCGATTAGACCGTTGACATAGAAAATTCGATTTGTTGCGACTTGTATCTCATTGCGCATGCAATCGCTCGTGTATCGTATATTCGTGCTGAAGGGGAACGCAACACGTGCTACTCAATGGCGTATTGTACACGAATAGAAGAAGCTCTTTTCTCCAAATTTTTTTGGAACGGTAGTCTGTTTGGTGGATTTCCTTTAAAAAATGGCATGACAAGGTTGGGCTGTCAAGGTTTTTGGCTGTCAAGGTTTCAACCCCTATCTTGGAGCGTTGGGACCAACATTAACTTACGGTGGGCGGATTATGTTATAACGTCGGTCCCTGATTGTTATCATGGGGTGTTGGTATGTTCGGTATGAACAGAACAACAAGATCTTCAAAACTAACTCTACCATGTACAAGATATCACGTCGCTCATTCATTCGGGAGGACATTTTCTTGAATCGTTTGGCAGGAGTTTGCTAGTTTCACCCGTTATTATCATAATAGGCATTTTTAACTTTTTATGACTTTTTTTAAGGGTCCATATTGACTGGCTCTGCTCCCTAACTGCTTTTTCATCCATGAACATAGCTCATTTGGTTTCTTGTTTTTTCATCCATGGACATAGTAACTCTTTTGACTTTTGGTCTTCTTATCAGCTTGCTAGATCTTTTGAAAAAAAAAGAGAGAGAGGCCTAATAAGTAGATAATATAAGAAGATAAAATATTCTTATTTACTCGTGTCTTGTTTCCATATCAAAAAATCATGCACTTCGTTGTTTAGTTTTGTTTTTAAATCTCGAAAGTGCTTCTCAAAATTCTAAACAAAGCACATCAAACTTATCAACAAATATGCAAATCAGTGAACGGCAGAGTTCAAGGAAACATTATTCTTTGTACTTCTATACAAAATGCAATGACTCGTGCCCCTTACTAAAAAAAAGCATCTTCCTTAAAATCTTCCTTAGCGAGGTGAAATACATGATGCTAATATGCTACTCAGTGAGGTGCAGCTCACACTTGTTTTTTTAGAAGGACCTCACACTTGATTTGCCTGGAAAAAGTGTTTACACGATGTAAAGCGATAAAAACACATACACAAGGCCAGATGGCATATCATCAATTTTGAGGGTACGAAAAATTGCATCAAGTGTGTTCTGTTTCACCCCCACGCGCACAGTCATCAAAATATATGTGATTAATAGGTGATAACCGGATGGACCTCGTTAAACGTGAGGATTATTTTTTGTCATCTAAAAATCTCGTGAAATCCATAGTCAAGCACTTTCTAGTTAAAATTGCCTCATTCGTATTTTCGAAGATGTATTCTGTTAGGTATTGTGTCGAATATGTTACATGGACTCTGTGTTGTAATAGATAGGATTGGTTAGTGTTAGAGTCGGACTCTATTCAGGCCTCCATTATATAAAGGGAGGCAGCCCTGGTGTAATCAAGACAACGACCTCATAATAGTAGCATAGGTAAGAGGAGGTCAGCGGCCGGCATGTGGCTGTGACATGGTTAGCTGGCGTGCCGCGGTATTATGGATTGGGGAGGAGCGCCCATAATCAGAGCCCCGCAGATATAGACGAAAGCTGAACTGTGTTACCAAACATCGTGTCTTCTGGTGTCTTTCGTGATCTTGCATTGGCGTAATTCCTAACAGGTGGTATCAGAACCAGGTTGGCCATGCGAAAGATCTAGGGGAGACACGGGGTTTATGCATACACGGGCGTCGCAGAAATCACCTCATCGGCGCAAGGTGGAGCATGGCGGCGATCGACGATTCGATCGGTAGTATCGGACACTTCGGGCAGAAGGCTCGAACCGTTCGATGGGGCTACCCTTGGCGAGGATCTACCAAGACCAGGTGATCAAGGGCCGACAAAGTAGCCGGCAAGGTCGGCAGGCGGGGAAATCGCTTATGTGCCACCCCCAACAATGCCCACCCTTTTTTTGCCACCCCGCACGTTGCCACCCCTAATCTGCCACCCTCAACAATTTTTCCACAGCCCTTATGCCATCTCACCCCCTTCTCTCCCTTTTCACCTATTTTCCACCATTTTCTCCCCCTTTTCACCCTTCTCCTCCAAGTCCGACGGGCGAGGCGGCGGCGATGGCGACGAGCTCGAGGCGGCGCGACGGCGATGAGCTCGACGCCTGCGAGCTCGAGACGGCGGCAACGACAACGAGCATGGCTGCGGCGAGCTCGAGGCGGACACGGCGGCGATGGCGACGAGCTCGAGCGGTCTGGCGGTGACCAGCGCGACCAGCTGTTGCAACGGCGACCAGCGATTCTGGCGAAGCTCGAGGCGGACGCGGCGGCGGCGGCGAAGCTTGAGACGGACGCAGGGCGGCGGCGATGGCGACGAAGCTCGAGCGGTGCAGCGGCGGCGGCGATGGCGACCAGCGATTCTGGCGGAGGGCGGCGGACCTCCTCGGCGACGGCTGAGCTCGTCAGCGAGCTCAGGGCGGCGGCGGCCGGAGTTGGGGAGGTGGCGGCGAGCTCCTATGGTGGAGGCGGCGGCCGAACCTGGGGGAGAAGATGAAAATGGGGAGCTCGATGTGGAAAATAGTGAGAAAATGGTGAAATGGGGTGAAAATGGCATAAAAATTGTGGGAGCTCAGTTGGGGGTGGCAGATTGGGGATGGCACTGTGCGGGGTGGCAAATAGAGGGGGGACATTGTAGGGGGTGGCAAATAGGCAATTGTAGAGGACATTGTAGGGGGGACATTGTACGGCGACGACCTCGGCTTTCGCGATCAGACCGGCAGGCGCGGATGGATGCCGGATAGATTGAAACGGCGGGAGCAGTGATACGACCGGATGTTGCATAGGATGCGCTGTATCACGACACTGAAGGTGAAACTGTGGCGTGGATGCGAATAGTCAGGGTGCGACATGTTTTGCCGTGCACGGATATGGTGCACGGTGGCGGGCTGAGAAGCCTGCTCGAGGGCTCGAAGATTGGAGATTGGATTTGGAATTAGAGGTGGTTTTGCTGCAATTTTTTGGAGTTTTTCGGTGACCGGTGGACGTCAAAGACGGGTCCCCACGACGCACGAGGTGTTCTTGTGTGGAGACAACCAGCGCGATCTTGCCCTAATCCGGCGCTGCCCAAGGGGCAGACGGCGGCCAGGCCGGGCGCGCCCACATGGGCGGCCCAGAGGGGCAAAGGGCGGCGGCGGGCGGCGGCCCAGCAATACTGGCGTGGCGTCCCCTGTGCGTGTGGCGGCTCAACACAAGGTGGCGACGCAGGACCTGCGGCGGGCGCGGCCGTGGCCTATCACGGAGCAAACCGAAATCAAGCCGAATATAGTGCGTTTTTCGTTTTTTCGCGCAAATTGGAGGAATTTGAGTACGAGAAGAAAAGGAGTTCTACTCGTGGAAGATTTTTTTTCCTCACCACTATAAAAGGAGAGGGTTCAAGGGGGAGCCAAACCCAACAATCCAAAGCAATCAACAGTGTTTTTTAGCACGAATTTTGGAGGAGTTTTTAAGGCGTGAGATTCCGAAGGAGGTAGGCGTTCTTGGAGGGCTGTTGGCGATCTGTTCAAGATGGCGAACAGGTCGGGTAGCGATACATCTATCGACAAGCAATTGGCGTTGGTAGAATCGCAGGTCGGCAGGATGAAGCTGACACATATAAATTTCGGTATGGTGAAGTTTGACGGTTCAGGAAACTTCAGTTTATGGTAGGCGAGGGTCCGGGATATCCTGATACAGCAGGATATTGTGGTGGCTCTTAAGACGAATAAACCGAAGAAGGTGAAGGCCGGTGATTGGGAGGAGATGCGATTGCAGGCTACGGCAACCATACGTCTTTATCTCTCAGATCAGGTCATGTATCATGTCATGAAGTTATCATGACCGAAAAAATTTGGGACAAGCTGGCCAGTCAGTTCATGTCCAAAACTCTGACCAGCAAGCTGTATCTGAAACAGAAGTTGTATGGGCTAAAGATACAGGAGGGGTCAGATCTACAAACACACATTGATGTTTTCAACAGGTATGTCACGAATTTATCACATCTGGAGGTGATAATCGCTGATGAAGACAAGACAATTATTCTTCTTTGTTCGTTGCCTCCGTCCTTTGAGCATTTGATCACAACATTGACATATGGCAAGAATAGCATCAAAACTGAGAATATTACTGCGTCACTTATGTCTAATCAATCGAGGAAGAATAAAAATGCAGTGGAGGAACCTCGTTCTGTTGCTTTGCTAGTCTCATGTGATCAAGACGGTAATGGGACCAGAAAGAAGAACAAGAAAAATAACAGGGCGGTGTGGTGCTTCAGATGCAATGAGTTGGGGCACATGCAGAGGGGCTGTCCAGGTTCACCAAAGGAAGCAGATGCTAATGTGGCAATAGGCTCGTAACTGATGTTCTTCTATTAGAAGGGGGTTCTGTTGCAGGTGGAGCTGCTAAGTATATTGCAGGGTCGGTGTCGTTTGTTCCAAAAGAACGGCGAGTTTGATGAGGACTCGTCGGACGGCCCGCTGTAGGCTGCAAAGAAGGAAGCAACCAGAGTACGGGTGCACGAATTCACGCAAGACGCTGGAACGACTTCAAGGTGGAGAGACCATATTCTTCAAGGTGGAGTTTGTTAGGTATTGTGTCGAATATGTGTACGAGTAGGTTACATGGACTCTATGTTGTAATAGGCAGGGTTGGTTAGTGTCAGAGTCGGACTCTATTCAGGCCTCCACTACATAAAAGGAGGCAGCCCTGGTGTAAGCAAGACAACGACCTCATAATAGTAGCATAGGCAAGAGGAGGTTAGCGGCCGGTATGTGGCCGTGACCTGATTAGCCGGCGTGCTGCGGTATTATGGATTGGGAAGGAGCGCCCATAATCAGAGCCTCGCAGATGTAGACGAAAGCTGAACTGCGTTACCAAACATCGTGTCTCCTGATGTCGTTCGTGATCTTGCATTGGCGTAATTCCTAACATAATCTTTTTTGGATAAAACAGTCAGGAAAATTAAGTTGGGATGGACCGATTTGTCTAGTTAATTCGTCGCTTTCTATGATGGGGTACACTGTTTGGTTTAATTTCTATAACTGTGAACCGTCAACCAAATTGAATTTTTGCGCCATATACAGACACAAGGCAAGATCGGAGGCGCTGAGGGTAGGGGCGACGTGGCCCGAGGAAGAGGCAGGGAAGGGAGCAGCGCGAGCCCTGGGCCAAAGCAGCGCTACGCGCTATGATGTAGCGTAGCAACACTATTCCAATTGCTCCGGAGTATGGAGGCGCCTGGGGCCGGAGCCAACACCCAGTCGACGTGGCCTCGAAGACTGAGGGCGCCCGCACCTCTCATCAGCTGGCGGTAAGCATCTATTATTTTGGTCTGATCTGAATGGCTGAACGACTAAAATAACTGAATTTTGAGAGCTTCTCGAATTAGTCTCGAGATTCGGATCCATTTCGTTTAACTTACTTTTTAAAGTGTTAGGATCCACCTTCAAAACAGCAAAAAAA
This sequence comes from Raddia guianensis, assembly GCA_036346415.1. Taxonomy (NCBI): domain Eukaryota; kingdom Viridiplantae; phylum Streptophyta; class Magnoliopsida; order Poales; family Poaceae; genus Raddia; species Raddia guianensis. The sequence continues at coordinate 38,546,547 of CM070534.1, forward strand.
AAGGTCTAAAAAACTCAAAACATTTGTCTTTTCAAAACATAGAATAAGTCGTTAAGTTGTTAAGCCGTTAAGCTAAAAAGAACAGGGTAAGTTGTTAACAAGCGAATTGGATTCCCTTGATACTATGGTGAGTTCTAGAAACTGGAGTTCTTCCCATTGCCTAGAAGCATTATTGTTACAACATCGAAGAGATCTTTATCTGCTTCATCCCAAGGGCGCTCCACGAAATATGCTCCGTCGGATTATCCTTCCAGAGCCAATGAAGGTATAGAGCCTTCTAAATAATATAATGCCCTTTACCCCTAAGCCGCCCAAGCATTTTGAGTGAATGACCTTGCGCTAATTGACGAGACAATGTCCTTCACTACACTGCTCTTCACCTCTCCAGGGAAAACTCTACCCGAGTGTATCTATCCTTTTAACCGTCCAATTTATCTAACTTGAATAATGAATATGGTAAACAACTATAGAAGTTAGGATAGAATTAATAAGCAACAACCTTCCGACTCTAGACATGAGCTTTGCTTTCCAAGAGGCAGGCCTTTTCCTAGTCATTTTTATCAATAGCGGGATATCTGCTTTTCTTATCAATGTTGGCCACAACGGGCAAAAAATTTATTTTTTAACCTTTTTTAAAAAATTATTTTAATTTTAATCCCCGGGCTGAAGAATTTGCAAATCTAACCCTTTTGGCCGCGCCACCCGCTTTGGGCGCGGCAAATTCATCTTTGCCAGCCAAGCGGATGGCCCGTCTGGCGCCGCAGAGGTTGCCACGCTGGCGGCCCCGGCGGGCTACCGATAGAATGACAAGTGGGGCGGTCATGCCGCGCCATCCCACTTGGCGCGGCAAAGATGTACTTGTTACGCCATCCGCTTATGCGCAGAAGATGAATTTGCAGCCACGGTATGGTGGCGCGGCCAAAAGGGTTAGATTTGAAAAAACTTTTGACCCGGGGTTAAAAATAAAATATCTATTTCAAAAGGGTTAAAAATAAAAAATTATTGCCACAACGGAGGCCCTAAATACCCGCGGAGGACCTAAATACCCGCGGAGGAAACTTTTTCTTTGGATTGGAAAGCTATTAGGGACCTCGCTGTCTAGTTCACCCGCGCTAAATACAGTGTGTGTGTATATATATACATATTCTTTATGTGTTTTCTAGTAGCACCTCTTTGATACGCCAACTCTATGGTGCACTATGGAAGGAGCTGAATCTCTCAATGACCGAAACCGTCGACGGTCGTGGTGTTGATTGCATCTCTTTCGACAGCATATTCGTAGCTGTAGAGAGGAGCGGGCGAAAATTCAGTCGTTTCCTATAACGAGTGTATACGTCCAATTAAACTTATTTTAAAGCATCCCATATGCACATGTTACAGGCCAAATGGCCAATAGATACATTGTTTTGTCCAAGTTTTGTTCAAAAAAGATTCCTGCCAAGTGATGACGGTGGACATGTCTGGCTAGGATCCAACGATTCCCATGCCCTTTCTTCCATTAGTGCATCCTTTGTTGTAAGTTGATTTTTTAATGGAACAATACCACTTTTTCAAAAGAAAATTGTATGGTTCTCTTTTAAAAAAAAAACCCAAAATGGTAGCGCGCGGCTCTCCCACACGTAAAAAGAAATGAAAAACGCGAAGTATATAACACCCGGCCAGCCTATTATTCCTCCACATTTTCGAAAAAATTACAACGTGCGTACACAAATTAAGGAAACAGATAACAAATGAAGATAAACAAACAATGGAAGGGAAGGACATGATGTCCAAACGATAAAACAAGTATACACGACAAGAACAAGCCGTTGCAAACTGGCAGTGTGTCTAATTAATTAGCACCCGTTTCGACCATCCTTTTTTATAGAAACGGGTCAAGGAGTCGAGAGTCTAAGACCTTGGGAGGAGATGCTCGTTAATTGGGCCATGATCTCTGGCCAAAGCGACCTCATTAATTATTATGTGCGTTTGTTTCTTCGATGATAGTGTTGAGAAACCCATCCCAGCCGCCTTCTTCGATGATAGTGTTGAGAAACCCATCCCAGCCGCCGCCGGCCTTGGGCCTGGCGTGCGCCTAGGGGTGGGGCCCACTTGTTGGACCAAGCCAAAATCCTAGCACCAAGTATAAATAGGAGAGGTTTCAATCTATTATGTATCCAAGAGAAAGGCAATAAAGAATATTTCCTCTCCTACATCTCTGTGTTCTTCTGTGATTGTTCTTTGTCGTCTACGATCAACGCACTGCTAGGCAACTTCGGGCTACACCCGGTAGCGTGGTTGTCTAACACGTTATCAGCACGAAACTCTGACGAACGACGCCGGAGATCGGTCGCCGACGGACTGCATCGAATCGTCATCTTCTTCGTTGGCCTAGTCGGGACCCGTCGATCTGTTCCACGCGACAGTTCTCGCATCCCGTCTTTGCCATAAGCAAGATCGGAGGTATACTTGAATCTATCTCGCGGGTTCCCGTTTGGATCTATTAAAGAATTGCAGGAATCTCGAAGATTCCATTGAATTTTAACTGCCGGTTCTTTGGATCGGCGATGAACGAACGCAAATCGTAATTGAATCTGTTAATGAATTGAAAACTACCGATATTGAATTGGTGACGAATTTGCATGAATCATGTGCATGAAGCATAGAGCACGAGGCCACCCCGCCGCACCGCGCTGCCGTCCCGCTGCCTGCAAGCCACTGGCGGCGGCTAGGGAAACCCTAGCCGCCCAGTGCGCCCAGCGTGGGCAGCACAGCGTGGGCCCCCATGGCTGCCCTGCAGAGCCGCCCACAGAAGCCCTCATTGGTCAAGCTTCAGCTAGGTCAAGCTCCCCGCCGATCTGAGCCCGCCGCCCGGTCATGCTGCCCCTCCGTCTGAGCCGCCACCCCGCTGGGCCGCTTCCCGTGGGCAGCTGCCCTCCCTCTGTCAGGCAGGGCCGCTGAGCAGCGCCTGTCATGGGCCACCTCAAGCGAGGCAGCGTCTGAACTATCTCTCAGAGGTGCCGAATGAGGAAAAGAAAAAAAAGGAAAGGGGGCAGGCTGCAAATGAAAGAAAGGAAGGCCTTTAGGCCGGAAAAATGAATTAAGCATTATGAAAAGAAAATAAAGAAAAGAAAGGGGAAGCAAATGAATGAGGCTTGAATTTTAAATTGCATGTGTATTTTCTGTTTTTGAATTTACATTTTGCCCTCTAAAATTTATGAAAAGAAGGGCGGGCTAGGCATGAAATAAATATGAGAAAATAGGGGCTACTGGACCGGTTTTAAACGGACCAGACCAAGAAAAGAAAAGAATGGGCCGGGGCAAACCAGAAAGAATGGGGAATAAATCTGTTTGCCCTGTAATTTTATGAATAAGTTCTTGGGTTTCCTAGAAATTATGCGAAATTTTCTAGGCTATTGTTTTACAGAAAAACCCTTGGCATCTGAAAAATTACATGAAGTATTTTCTGAATTTAAGAATATTGCAGAAAGCCCCTAAGAATTATGGAAATTGCGCATAGCTCTTTCTTAGCATTGAAAATTCCATAAATCCCCTTGGAATTAGCAGAAATTAAAGAAAACATATATTCAGGCATAGAAGCACCTCGGGAGTTCAAATTTTGACCCCGGTTTTGAATTTGAAAGCTTATTTAGCTACTGTTAATTACTTTTGTGCAATTATTTCATGAATTTGCTTTTGTAATTATCAGTTTTTGCCTGTTTATTATATGAATTGGTAATGGCATATAAGTAGGAATATTGGATTTACATGAGAATTTATTATTTAAAATCTAGCACCACCCTCCCCACTAGATTACTCATAGTAATCTTATGAATGAATTTTGAAATATGAAATTGTCGGGTATCGTAATTTATGAATTTGAGAAACTGACCCCTTGTGGCCTGAATTATCTTACTTGGACATTGGTAGTGATGATTGTATTCGGTCCCTAGAAACCCAACACTGCCAATCGGTTTAGGTCCCTGCAAGGAAAAGAAACCTATCGGTAAGCAGAACGAAAGCACTGCACTTTCTTAGACACCATCTCCTTACCAAATTTTGCATGCATTGTTGAGGGGGAGCACACTGATGCTATGTGCTGCACTTTAGAAGTGGCTTATGAAGCTCAAACATGCTATCCTGCCATAAGTATTACAGGATTTGGTGCACATAAGGTTTGCAAACTATAGAATTATGACCGAGTACAACTCAATATGCATAGAATTTATACGATCCCTCTCTATGTGACAAGATCACAAACGAGGGGATTGTACCTCCCACTTTTCACCTCAGTGCAATTAGAGCAGCTACTAGGGGTGAAAAGCCCATTCGTTGGAAGAATGAAAAGAAGGAAAATTATAGAAATTGACCTAGAAAAGAAAATCCATTGTCCAAGTGACATAGAATATAATAATAACGTCACATAATGCAAGCCACATGACCATTAGGTCAAGATGTGCTATAAATGTGGTATTTAGGGGCATTGGTCGAAGATTCGCCGCAAACCTATTGATGAAATTGCAGCTTATTAGACCGAAAAGAATTTCAAAGCAGTAAAGGTGTATCACTGTGGCTAGAAAAGAAACCTTTTGGTAGAATACACCTATGAAGAGACAACTTTGCACCGTCTCTTAATCGTATTGATGTCACAAGAAGTGAATAAAGAAGAAAAGATCTGGATAAATAGAATTGACGCGAAGAGAAAGTGCATTTAATTATGCAGGAGTTGCACTATTAGCATTCTCCCTGTAGATTGTGGTCTTTAATAGACACTGTTTGAAAGAAAGAATTGAAACTCTCGAAGAGCAAATCTTAATTCTCATGTTCATTATGAATTTATCATATATTCCAATATATATTTTGAAGTTGCAGTCAATATTTGAATTATATGAATTATGAATATTGCCATTGCCTGATTGCAACTATGAATAGAACTAGGGTAGTGCACTATGAAGATATGAATTATTGGTAGTTTAGCAACACCAATAGAATTTTAAGAGACGATATAAATTCCATGGGTCTTACATCAGCACTTTAAAGAAGTATTGTTTTACCCAGGATGCACTTGAACTCTCTTAAATTTGAAAGACATTCATCTCGACGGTTTCCGCGTTGAGACCAATGAAGATCGGCACATAATTGTTATGCATTTATGAAGCATGATGAATGTGAGTAAAGAATATTAGAATTTTTTCCCTCCATTTGAATTTAGGCTATACTACATTATAATGTATTTAGAAGATCTAATCTCTTCCATCTGGCATCGCAGAATTGCCATCTCAATTATAGAAAAGATGAGATGCAATCAACTCGCAAGGACATAGCATTAGTATAAGAATTTTCTGAATCATGAACTGGGCGCTCTCCTATTAAAGGTTAAGTCGAGTTTTCTCCTTACCTCGAATGCATCTAAGAGAGGTTCGCGGCCGTATGCAGCCCTTGCCGAGGGCACTTAACGACATTCTAGTGCTCATAATTGCTTTCTTGTGGTAAGGCATGAGTTTATTCTCTACACAAACCATATGTTCGTGAAGCTGATCTCGTAGATCATAAGAATTAAAAAATATATTATCTGATCATCACTATGAAGTCCGAAATAAGAAGGACAATGCTAGCTGATTAATGATCATTGAAGCGTATTGAATACTAAAGAAGAGCACTATATATCTCATGTCCGAGCGTCATGGACTAGAGATGTCCGGCCGCACTTGCTGAGTTGTCAAATATTGAATAAAAAAATAGAAGCCCAATAAGCAGCCCTCATCAATTAATGCATGGGACATGTAGTCCCACAACATCCGACTAGTGCAAAGAAAAAAAATTTCTTAATTTTGAATGCAAGTTTTATGTACATATACCACACTTGCAATGAATTTAACAATGACTGGGGATCATTTCCCGTCATTAGGAAGAGGAATAGAACCCTGAAAAGAAGAATGCCGGAAAATTATGTGGCTAATCTCAGACACCACTAATGCATTCCCGCGTATTAGCCGCACTAGTGTGAATTTTACAGTAATGAAAAATTAGAAAATAAACTGCCTAATCATTTTTGTGATATGAAGGATGTGATCAAGTCGCATTACTGACAATAATGTACCAGAGAGGATCGAAATACCATAGAAGGTACCCCTCATTCTGTTCCGAGGCCTCAAAGAAAAGGACAGAAAATCTGGTTACTCGAATCCCAAGTATCCGGGGACGCCTGGAGAAAAAACGATAAGAGAGCTTGCCACAACCGATCACGAAAATGCCCCAAAGGAAATAGAAGGGAGCAGTTGAGACTGGCGCCGTGAGCGACACTGCTAGCGAGGCACTCCCAGATTTGAATTTACCGGTACAAGAAGAAAGAATTAAATAAGAAGCCGAAAGACATACAAACGAGCGTGCCGAAGGGCGTGCAGACGAGCATGTGTGTGAGCATCGTTGAGCCCTAATTTTTATTAGTGGCATTGATGTCAAAATTAATTAATATAAAGTGCTAAGGGGTTTTTGGACTTCTCGGAACCCTAGCGAAGACTCGGCGTTATTGCAAAACCCTAATTTCAAGCGACGACAAATTTGTGAGCTGCTCCGAGGTTTCAAGTGCGTGACCGGGCGAGAGAAGAGATCACGTATAGATTAGGAGTAGTTAGGTTTATTTCCTGTTTTTTCGTCGGATTTCAAAAGGGGTTTGAATATCTCGGATCTTGCCGGATCTTTGCGAATTCTCGAAAACTCGGTTTCCGTAGTCCACCGCTTCTAAAAATACCCAAATATCCCTTTGTGAGATTTCTAGAGAGAAGAAATACCCTAAACTCTCCCACACACTATTTCAAGTCTTTTATCCGAAAATCCCCTCATCGGACGGCGTCCGGCGCAATGCCGACAGCGTCAACCAAGAAATCAGTGCACAATACACCATCGTCGGACAGCGTCCGGCAGTGACCGGACGGCGTCCGATGAGGTTTAATTTCTGGTCCTTTTCGCCGTCGGACGGCGTCTGGGAGCGGGCTGAGGGCGTCCGGTGCCCGTCGGACGGCGTCCGGTAGAGGCTAACGGTTAGTCTTTTTGTCCTCTTCCGAGGGGCAACGGCTAGTTTTGCTCTAGGGGCTATAAATATCTATCTAGTGGCTGGCTATTTTGAGGTTTGCTGCTCCACTTCACCTACCACATTCATAGCTTATCAATTAGGTGTTCTAGAGCCATTCCTCCACCCAAAAATCATCCAAAGTCACAAATCATTAAACCCCAATACCGAGCTTCATGGAAGTCCTTCGATCCGGCATGATCGGGGCGTTTCGGGCTTGTTACTTTTGAAGACGACATCCTTCGTGGAGGCGTGGGCTTGGGAGTAGGCCTTGGCGTGTGGCTACTCTCGAGTCGGTGTACGGGTGACGGAGTCCAGCTCGCCGGAGTGGCGGAACGACTATCGGGAGTAAATGAGGCGTGAGGCTCGAGAGCGAGCCGGTCCTTGTGCGTAAGGGGTAGCCTCAACGGAGAGTAGGAGTTGCGGCTCCGAACATCGGTCAAACAAATACCGTGTCTCCCTCTCATTTATATTCCCGGATTTACTCTTATTGCATTGCTTGTGATAAATTGAATGCCATGTCTTAGTTGCCTTATATTTAGTTTATCGCTTCCGCTTACTTGATAATTGCAACTAGGATTGGGTAATTCTTAATATGATGCTAAATTAAGAATAATCGAAAAAGAATTTAAAATTGCCTATTCACCCCCTCTAGGCCTTAGGATCCTCTTTCAATGTGAATGCGCACATCGGCAACCATCTAAAGGTCATTGCTCCCGCGAATGGGAAATAGCGGTGCAGTGCAAGTGATGATGCAAGAAGCATATGTGCACGAAGCACCCCATGAAGAAATGGCCATATATTCTGTACACTCCGGGGAAATATTGAATAGAACCACAGCCAATGTCGACATATATTTTGCAAAGAAGATTGCCAAAGCAATTGAACCCGATTCTGAGCCTGCATCTCTTTTGAGTGTAAGACACGGCTGGACCGAAAAGAATGGAAGAAGGCAATCACCGCGGAACTATTTTTTCTGAACAAAAGAGAAGTGCTTAGGCTTTTACGCCGCACATTCCCTCGTGTATGCCCCGTGGGCCTTTGTTCGAAAGGAGAAATAAAGAAAATGAAGTGGTATGGTACAAAGCAAGGCTGATAGCACAATGTTTCACTCAGCGCCTTAGTGTTGATTATGAAGAAACTTATTCTCTGGTCATGGGTGATGTAACCTTTAGATATCCTTAATCTCAATGGCAGTACTCAACTGAAAGTTGACAAATAAAATGAATTGAAAGGATGTTGTAACTAAAATGAGTCTTGGATGGACTTATATATGAAGATACATGAGTATCATTGTCCTAAACCAAAATAGAGCAAATAGAAATCTGTACAGTGTAATCCTTTGCATTACCATACAGACTGAACAAAAGAATAAAGCACATACTTGACGTATGAGAAAGAGATGAATGGATTGGCCATTGCAGCTTGGGTTAATACCTTGAGCATATACCAAATGAATCTCGCTACACCAGTCAACCTACACGTTGATCGTGTTATAAAGGTTTGATTTTAAGAAGGTGTATCCATGAAAACCCAATGATTGGTCGGTCATTTTTATAGACCTAGACCTGTACAGACCTAAGGATGAGGGGGAGGATGTCCATAAACATGAAGTTCTGTATCAGAATTTGAATGGCTCATATACCTCGTGAATAGCATACGGCAGTACAATGCATTTGCCAGCTGTACGTTGCAGTTGCCGTTAATTTTATCAACTTGGTATAATGCAGAGCACAAGGACACTTGAAAGAATCAAGGACATCTCCCAAAACCTCTGAAGAAAGAGAAATCTTGGAATGAAAGAACCAAGATATGAATATGAATATGTTTTCCTATGTGGTAAGAATTGGAATTACGAAGAAGTCGTCAAAGCAGACTCTTATGTCAATATCGACAAACCACTCGGAAATCATAGTATTGAATGAAGCCTATTATGAATATGCATAGCTTTGAAGAAGGTCATTCCATATTTTCAATCATGTGCATAGTACATTGAATGAACCCCTACTATCATTTATGAAAGGAATGCAGCATGTGTCGTACAAATTGTAGACTGGATATGTGAAGAGAAATCTATTGAGTATATGAACCCCAAGAAAAGAATAAGTTTTCTGCACATTAAGTCAATTGAGAATATAGCAGACTTATTTAATAAGTCACTCCTTGCATCTACTTTTGAAAGATGCGTGAAAGAAATTGTAATGAAAAGACTTAGAGAAGTGCATAATTCAGGGGAAAAAACTTCACATATTATGAATTGAAATCTTGAACACGAAGTTCGAGTACCCAATTTGAATGAATGAATGTATAAATATGAAGAAACGTTGGGTGGATCTGTACTCTTTTCCCCTTAAGTGAGTTTTCAATGAAGTTTCTCACGTGAGGTTTTTAACAAGGCAAATCCGTGCGCACAGCAAGCGTATGCTATGTACTCTTTCTCCAGCATTTTTTTCACTGGTTTTTGTGGAGTTTTTGGGGCATATGCATCACGCGGCAAGGTCCAAGGGGGAGTGTTGAGAAACCCATCCCAACCGCCGCCTGCCTTGGGCCTGGCGTGCGCCTAGGGGTGGGGCCCACTTGTTGGACCAAGCCGAAACCCTAGCACCAAGCATAAATAGGAGAGGTTTTAATCTATTATGTATCCAAGAGAAAGACAATAAAGAATACTTCCTCTCCTACATCTCTGTGTTCTTATGTGATTGTTCTTCGTCGTCTACGATCTACGCACTGCTAGGCAACCTCGGACTACACCCGGTAGCATGGTTGTCTAACAGATAGAACAAACTTGTTGGCATATGAGTAAGTTCGTATCAGCAAAGAATCAGATAAAAATCAATCCCTCCAATGCTGTATCTGAAGACATAGATTTAAAATTTATGTGGAACCCATGAGTAATATTTTTTATTCACTTTCTTCGCCAACTCTCCCTAATTTCTTTCTCATCCTCGGCCCTCACCTGCTCCATCCCGACTCGGCTATACTCCGGCACCCTGTCGCCTCTGAATTTGCTCCGCCTGGCCTTGCCACCACGCTCCCTCCCCTAGCTGCCACGATTCCTCCCTACCACGCTACCAAATCCCGCCTCGCCTCCGTGCCTATCCTATCCTGCCTCGCCTCAGGGACATGCCTCACCTCCATGTCCCTACCCCGTCGGCCTCGGTGACGAATGACATCTCATCGCTGCCCTCCTTGCATCTTGCAGCCCCCTCCTCGCCTCACCTCGCTGCTGGCCACCGCCGTCTGCTCTTATTGTATCGTGCAACCCCTCCTCGTGTCGCCTCGCCGTCGGCCATTGGCCACCGCCACCGTGGCCCTCCTCACCACCCTGCAACCCCTTCACGTCGGGATTGATTCTCTGGTGGTGCGGCTGCTTCATGGATGCACGCGACAAATCTAGCATCTCTGGTGGTGCGGCTGCTTCATGGATGCACGTGATGGTTACTCTAGTAGGCGGCGACGCCACCAAGCTATGGTAACTTCGGCAAGCGTAGCATCTCCTATAAAGGGGCACCATGATTCTAGAGGCAAAGATTGAGGGGGAGAGAGCGATGACTGCAGTGCCTCGATCTGCTCCCGAAAAGAGTTTATTTCTGGATGATTTCTCGGGCTAACAAACTGAGTGAAAGAAGCGGATTCAGTGTTAAACAAAAAGCTAGGGATTTATTTTTTGCATCGTTAATGCTTCTTGCTGGTTGGTTCCATTGTTTGAAGCACGCACAAAACCGGAAGCGCCCCTTGTTTCAAAGAGAGGAGCAGGCAGTTGCTTTTATTCTTCGCTTTTCTTACTTATTTCATCACCGTAGGCCTTTCTAAAAGATGAGTGCCTTATTGAGTACTTGAGGCTGTATCCAACAGACTTTCCTAAAACGTCCTCTACCCTAAAATAAGGGACTAATTCTTCCCTTAAGTGCTCCAACAACGTTCCCTATTCCAATATTAAAATAGGGAATTTCTCTCCATTCCCTTATATGTAGGGATTCTCTCTCCTTTCCCTATACAATTCTTTCATATAGGAAACACTGTTGGAGATAAGAAAAATATAAGGAGAGATTTGTTAAAAGAAAGCTTGTATATGAGCCTATAGGGGATTAAATTTAGGGATTTCTGTTGGAGAGTGCCTGATGCCTTGGAGTACTTGCCCATTCTCTTGTTCAACAGCCCCGTTGGAGGGTGTGCCACATTCGCCCCATTGGATGATTAAAGGATAGGTTCAGGTATTAGTGGCACTTCCAAAGCTAGACTATCGGTCAATAGGATTGGTATTTGCTAGGTGATTTTCAGGGGGGTTCGTTGTTCTCGTTGAGCTGTTTATACAGGTTTTGGTGGCAATCCTAGTGAGATTCCACCTACTTTTTTAGCTTCTTCGACTCAAGAAAAGAAGAAAGACAGAAGTAAGGCACGGTTACCATGGTGGACAGCCTCCATGATGAGCGCTTGCTGCTCTTGGAGCAGGGCTCTCTTCCTGTTTTCGAGGGCATCTATTTGGTTCTGAAGATCCAGTACAAGATTGTGTATAAAAATTAGATTTTCGATGTAAACTGAATTGAGGGAAGACATAAACAAAGGGTCCCAAATGACACCTTGGAAGGTAGAAAAATTGCTAGATAGCATTGAACTTACTTCGCTTCGCTTGCTAATAAGATTTTCTACTCCTCTTCCTTTTTTTCTTTATATCAACTAAACCTTCGGATTGTCACTTTTCTCTTCGGGTAGTAACCATAACTTGAGCTAGAAACTCGGCATTATAGGACTGAGTCTCTCGTGGGGAACTACTGAAACAAGAAATGTTGGCCTGGCTTAGAATGAGGGAAGGAATAAAAAAAGAGGGAATATTTTATTTGCTCCCAATAGCCATGAGATGATTATCTTACGGTGATCCTTTTATCAACGATTGCGGAGTGTGACCCCCCGGGAGGAGGGGGATCTAATCCCCCAAGCGGTCGTCGCTTCACCAAGTGTCAACACTAGCTTTGGTTGTCCCCTCTCTTTTTCGGCTCCGCGTGAAATCTGACGTGAAGTGTTTATAGCCGATTGGCCTATCCTAGGCCTTGTTCTTTTCGGCGTATTGCTGCGTTAGCGTATTACCCTAGAACCAGAAAAAAATAGACATATTCCTCAATTAACGCAAAAGTTCAATTCCAATCGAAACTTAACAATTTAAGAAACAACAATCGAAACTGTGAGAGCTCTCGAAAAGAGGTCTAAAGATTAAAAAACAATTTTAAAATGTTTAGGATCTTTGGAAGGATGACTAAAAGGCATGAAAAAATCGTTACAAATTATCACAACATACAGGATATATAAAAATAATAAAATTTGTAACAGTAATACGCAACGGTATGCAAAGCTAAAAGGAACGAGGCCTGAAGATGCTCTTCTGTGCCATCTATCGCCGTGGATGTTCGTGCGTTTTCATTCTTCTTCTACGTACGTTCTAACGTTCTTTTCTGTTCCCCACACTGTTATCGATTACTCATGCATGCTTGTATGCTACTAGCCGTGTAGGCGCGCCTGTGGCACGCTGAGATCGGGAAGGCAGGAAAGCGGTGCTCGCGGGAAGGCGGGAAAGCGGCGTCCTCCTGTGGCCAAGCCGGGTGTGCGCACCCGGGGAAAAAAGGTAGAGAAAAGAGGCGGGAAAGCGGCGGCGTCCTGTGGCCGCGCCGGGTGAGCGCACCCGGGGAAAAAAGGTGGAAAAAAGAGGCATAGCCAAGAATCGAACGCATCCGGCGAAAAAAGATGGAAAATAGAGGCATAGCCGGGAATCGAACCATGGCCTCCCAGGCGACCAAGATTGGGAAGGCGGGAGGGCGGTGTGCACGGGAAGGCGGCGTCCTCCTGTGGCCGCGCCGGGTGAGCGCGACCGGGGAAAAAAGGTGGAAAAAAGAGGCATAGCCGAGAATCGAACCGTGGCCTCCCAGGCGACCAGCTTGCTCAGCTAGCCAATCCACCAAATCACCCACCTTGCTGAGATTTGCGCTAAAAAAATCGTTTTATACGTTAAAAAATAATGGACGGTCGGATCTAGCTATTGAGCGCGATCAGACGGCTGCAAACAAATGGGGCGACGTGGCACACTGGCGATGACACATGGCACCGGGGAGAGGCTGGAACCCGGCTTTGTACTATTTATGGATTGATGATTTGATCGTCAGACCTAGATCTTACCGACATGAATTTTAAAAGAAACGATCAGTATTATGTGAGGAGAGAGACGTCGTCCCGTGCCGGCAATGCAGAGGCACAAGTGTGGGGACCCCGTGAGATCTCTGAAAATACAACTGTCCAGGATTTCAGTTGCATTTTGAAATAGTACAAACAGCCAAACTTTATTACATAACTAGAGTTATTTTACAATATTGCTTTCAATTTTTAATACACTTCCAAAATTTACAATACAAAACCACAGGCATGGCTCGAGTGTAGGATAAACTAAAAATCTACACCAAACTCTTCCAAATCTTCAAATGAAAAGTCTTCCGCTGAAAAGAAATGACCTACCCAAAAGAAGGGTAGCCCGCAAAAACAACGGGTAAGCACTTACGTCCTAACAGGTTTCCATATGCATGCCTATTAACTATATGCAAGGTTTTAACAGAAAATGACAGGGAGATTTAAGTATAGACTTATTGCATATTTTTAAAATAGTTTTTAGAAAAATCCTATATTTTGCCAATTCTTTTCTAAAGCATTTTTAAAAGAGATTTACTATAATAACCAAACTTTCAATGCTGACTCTAGACCAGACCAACAACAACAACAACCTTACAACCACACCTCTAGCCTGATTTATGTCAATATTTAGAATAGGCATCACCCCTGCGATACAACCTCATATCCCTGAAGTATGGTCCATCGATGATTTGTTTTTAACGACTCTGCAGAATCTGCACAGCTTTACCCGTAAAATGATCAGTAATACAGTTTGGGTAAAAAATTTTATCTTTTCTACCATGACATAATTCAATTATGAGCAATGAAAAAACCAACCACCGGCCCTGAAACAAGTGTCCCCTAGTCCGCGACTAGAGCGACCCACCATGCGTCTCACATTCCCATTGTTTCTTCACGCTAACTTCCAATAACACCAACAATACACCAACCTTAACACGACCAAAACCTCAACAACTCAACTTCTTTCCAACTCAACTAAAGTTAGATTAATATGCAACAATCATGATCCTATATGCTTATATGAGACATTGCCGTTATTATGGCTAAATTAAACTCCTAGGGTTTTCCTATAATCTAATAGAGAGGCTAAAATCTAAATGGGATTATGACTACGTGCAATCATAAATACTTTTAAATCAATACAATATTAGGGAACAGGAAACATGTCTGGTTCGGCTAGATCTTCGATATTTGCACTATTGCCCTGATAATCCTGCTCGGCTGATCCGAGGGCAATGAATTCGTTTTCTACACGATGAAGAAGGGAAAAAGAGAGGGAACTTAATAGAAAGAAAAAGAAAAATGCATGGAGCATGGATGCATGAAATCTTCAAGAAAATGCAGAAAAAAAGGTAGGGTTGACTAGGATGGTGATGGTTTGTATGATTTTATAAATCTTCAACAAAATTTCTTATAAAAGGAAATGGTGAGAGGGGGTTTTGGCATTATTCTGGATAGAATAATATTAAAGGTTAATTTTGGCATTATTTTGGGTGATCTCCGGATAGCAAGAATTTATGCATATGTACGTGGGAAAATATTTGGTGTGGATCAACAAATTTCCAGAGCTCGGGGTCGACGACAACAAAGTTATCGGAGTTCCGAGATGAAAATTATTGAAGATATAAGGTGAAAATATTGAAAATATATTTTTAAATAAAATATTAGGATGAAATATTTTTATTTGAAATTTTGGGATTTTTGGGAAAACAGGAAGAAATTTTAAAATTATTTTTCTATAGAAAGAGAAGGATAAACATTTTATTTTTGGAATTTTAAACTGTGAGGAATTTTATATTTTTATAAAATAGTAAGTTGAATTCTAGATTTTTGAGAATTTTTGTAGAATTGTTGAAAAAGGTTGCTATTTAAATAAAATTGGCAAAGCTGTATCTGGGATAAAATAAAGAGGAAATTTGAAATGGGCCAATAGGCAAGGACTGGGCCGGCCCATTAAAGAGGCAGGGCTGTACAGCGCATGCACAGTGCAAGCTAACAGAAGGGGCCCGCATGGCAGTGAGAGAGGGGGGAATGGAGGGGAGCGTCGGGGAAGGGCGGCACCGGCGAGAGATGATCGGAGACGGCAAGATGGTGCTCGAAAAATGCAATTCGAGGTGAGGGGGAACTAATTACCGTGGTGGCGGCAGGGCTTGGGGTGATCGGAGATGGCGGCGCGGCAAGCACAGTGTGGCGGCGGCGGAGGAGATCATCGATGGTGATGCTCCGGTGAGGACAGGAGGAGAGTGGCGGAGGAAAGTTGATTGAAGATGCAAAACGTCGGGGACGGCCTATTTATAGGCACGGGTAAGCGGCGGAGGCCGGAGGTGGATGCTAAGGGTTTATACTAACTACGGCAAGCAATCGGCGGCGGTCCAAAGACAAACCGTGGGCAAAGGTGTGCCGGAACAGGTTTGTGGTGACGTGTCGATGCCGTTGAGGGTGTTGTTGTGGCTTGGAACGGTCGAAATCGACGGTGGCGAGAGATTCTCGGCGGCATGGCGGGCGGGCGGCGCCGGGTTTTGGGCATGGCGGCACATGGAGGAAGGAGGAAAACAGGGTGCCATTGGATCTGTAGCAAAAAGCGATGAGCGCCGTCGGATTAGACTTAACTGAAGAATACGCATGCTGTTGACGTGGCAAACTCGAATCGCTCGATCGTAATGACAGATCTCGATCGTCCGTTGCCACTTAACGTACTGGAGGGGTAGAAAAGGTGACACGCCGAAGGCGTAGTCCGAAAAAGGAAAGCGATTTTCAAAATTTCCCAAAAGGAAAGGGCTTAATTAAATTTCCGTAAAAGGATTTTAAGCTTTGGAAATTCATAGAAAAATGTAGGAACTCGAAAATTATGTAATTGGTCTCTAAAAATCAAGAAAATGAGGAGAACCTAATGGTGGAATAAAAGTTGATATTTTATAGGATTAAAATCCTTGATAAATTAAAAGAGAGGATTTCTTAAATGGAATAAAATGGGAGTTGCTTTGGAAAATTCTCTGAAAATTAGGGAAGGTTTCTAGGGGCTTAAAAATGAATTTCTTTTGAATTTTTTTTAAAAAAAACCAGAATGCACTTAAGCCTTATGAAACTAATGCCACTTGCCAAGGGCGCGTACACATTGCTAGTACGTATACATGGCCAGTGCTTGTGCTAGCTAGCTGACACTTGCACAGTTGCTCATGCCCTCACTGTCGCTCATTACAATCAGTGCCTTGACTCCTGGTCGATCGTCTCAGAAGTCGAACATACAGAGGCACGTGCCAATATCTATAGAAGAACGATCAAGTGAGATATTGAGGGAAAAATACCCGAAATAATCCACTTTTAAATCATAATTTATAAAATAAACCACAGTTTAAAGAAATACCCGAAATGATATCTGCTCCCGCCACCCCAGATGGCGGCCGCCACGCGGAACGGCGGGAGCTCTGCTCCAGCCACTCGGCACGGCGGGAACTCTCCAGGCGGCGACACGTGGCAAGGGGGCGCTGAAGATCTTGGGACACGTGGCGGCTCGAGAGAGCTCCGCCATCCCAAGACGGCGGGAGCTCCTCGCATGCGACACGTGGCAGTGCAAGCTAGCTAGTTTGTTCTAAGTACCTTTGTAATTAAAAAATCATGTGACATTAAAATATATGCAATAAAAATTAAAAAATAGAAACTATAATTAATGGTGTCTAAGAAAGTTCTAAAATTTTAAAATATGTAATTTTGGTTAAATTTAAATTTAAAAATCACCGAGACAAAAAATTCTAAAATCATCTTTATCATGAACTAATTGTTTTCATTGCATTTCAATTTGATATTATTTTGCAAAATCAACATATGATACTAATTGAATATTGGTTCATGAAAACATATAAAAAGGTTATATTTTTCAAAAAAATTTGTTTTTAATTCAAATCAAAATTTTCCATGAATTTAAAATTTTGAATTTAAAAAAGAAGATAGTTTCCCAATTTTGATAAAAAAATCAAATGTTTCCAAAAAAAAAAATTTTCCCATGAGTACCGGGTACATGTCCAAATTTGGTGTTCATGGGAAAATTTAATTTTTAGAAAAAAAATGATTTTTGATCAAATTGAAAAGCAATGAAAAAATTAGTTCGTGAAAAAAGTCGTTAATATTTTAATTTTTTTATCACAGTGATTTTTAAATCTAAATATAACCAAAAATTAAATATTTTAAAATTTTGAAAGTTACTTACACACCATTGATATAGATTTTTTGGAACTTTTAAAAAAGAAACTATATATTTGTGGATTTGTTCTAAAGAAATAAACCGTGTTGTGATTTGTGGACCCGAAAAACGCCACGTGTCGCATCCTGGGAGCTCCCGCCGTGTGGGATGGCGGGAGCTCTCTGGAGCCGCCACGTGTCCCAGCCATGCAGCCACTTGCCACGTGTCACCGCTGGAGAGTCCCACCGTGCTTAGAGTGGCGGGGAGCGAGCTCCGCCGTTCACGTGGCGGCCGCCATCTGGGGTGGCGGGAGCAGGTGCCATTTCGGGTATTTCTTCAAACTGTGGTTTATTTTATAAATTATGATTTAAAAGTGGATTATTTCGGGTATTTTTCCGATACTGAGATGAGATCCGCTGATCCTGTGAATCAAAGACTTCTCTAGCGGTGGAGTCACTCATCAGTTATAAAAAAATTGTACACGACATTTTTATAGATAGCAAATCGATAACCTCTTTAATGAACTAGTTATAGTAATATAAAGCTTTAAAATTAATATAGCAAAAAAATAGGGTATATACACATCTTGAAATTGGTTATAGACTAACGATTAATTTATATTTAGTCTTTATCTTCCCCTCTCTTTTTCACACATAGAAAAAAAATTGAGTTGGAATACTTAATAGTTAGTTGATATAATATATGAAAAAAATGTGAATTTACCGCCCTAAAAATGTAAACCGACGTAACCAATTTTGACCGACATGCATAAACCATTCGGATTCCTATAGTATACGTAATAGTATGCATAAACCTTGTAATCCACCGTATACTAATTATAAGTTAGTAGATAATCTTTATCTCGCTCCTCCTGTTCTCTCCTCTATTAAAAAAAAAAGCTGAGTTGAGATCATATTCTATTCCCTCCACACAAACCTTTAATTAAGTTGCATGCCTCTGCTGCCTAAATCCTAAAAGTTGCCTTCTCCCAAACCCAAAACAACACCGCCTCCGGGGGAGCTCCCTCCACGGCGAGTTCCATGATCATTAAGCAGCCGCTAACCAAATCCGCCTCCACCGAGATCGCCGCGGTCGGATCCGACCTTCAGAGCTTGTCGCCGCCCGATCAGGCTTCCCTGACATCAACGAGAAGGAGAAAGACCTCGTCAGACGCTGCTCCGGCCTAGAACCCCTCCGTCCATGGCTCTGATACGCTACTCTCATCCCTCGGCCGCCATTGTGCCTTCTCTATGAGATGCCTCCTCTCCGTGGTTTCCTTGATGGGTTCCACCGTTCACGCGCTTGTTAAGGGATGTGGGGGATTAGGGCTCGGTTTCTCTCAGTATGCTAAATCTATTTGAATCTACTACTATTTGGGGTAATCGATGCAAACCAAAGATTTCTCAAGTTTTTGGTTTGAATACGATATCATAGGCATACCTAAGTTTGAACCACTTATGTTTTTTTTTGAAAATGGTTTGAGTTTAAATATTATTTTTTTACAATAGATTCTACAGTAACATTGTATATGGTCAAGGCGAGCCACCCAAGGCCGAGCTCGGGCGTGTGGTGAGCCTCGGTTGGGTTTGGGCCAATTGCCAAAAATATGCTGAAAAATGAGGTGGGCTAGAAGGCATTTATGCCTTGCGAATGGGCCGGAGCCCGGGCCTGGGCCCAGGCTGGCCGGGCGGTGGCTCCGCCACTGTATATGGTAATTTGCAGTTATTACTGTCACTTAGTTACCATCGGTTTTAAAACCGTCTATGCATAATAAAAGTTTTGAGCCGCCTCTGATGTATAAGATTCTGTACTAGTGATCAAACGCGTACGTGTAGCCGCACTGGCACTGCTTGTCTTCCACGTTGAACAGTCTTCAGTCTTGGAGTTGGAGGGCTCTTGGCAACCAAGATCTAAGAGCTTGACGGGCGAGACGTACGGTGCTTGGCTGCATGCAAAGTTCCAAACGACGAGAGGAATAGACTCAGCAACGACCTTTTCATCGCACATATTAGCATCCACACAAGAGAGTGAGTGGATCGAATTTAATCTTGTTTTCGCTCTGTCAAGCGAGCGAAAAACCATGTTTGTACAATCAATGGTACGTGTGGATGCAAATGTTAAATGTTATTCTTTTGAGTGGCAGAGAGGTATAGCACTTTCACCACAGATTAATTACAAGAGGATCGATCGAATTATTCTAAAAAAAAAAAAAGGATCGATCGAATTGGATGATATAGAAAGGTAGATGATATACGGTTAATTTAGCATGCAAATTAAGTCTTCATACATCTGATGTGGCTGGTAGCACGCATGCAAGCAGCAAGCTTGGGCTCCCTTTCGAGCTAGGCTTCGATCTTCCATTTATCTAATCGATGGCTCATGGTGCTTGGCTGACCCGTCGTCCATCATTCCGGTTGACGGCGACGAAGAATTAAGGAGGTGCTAGCGCCGCCGCCGGAGGACAAAACTCCATGCACGTACGGGTAACCAGCATGCATGTGCAACTGTGCAATTCTATAAATCCTTTTCTCGTATAATCTTATATTAACATGATAAACTTTTTTACCCGATCGCCCAGCGTCGAACCTATTTTTCTAATCCATATGTATATATATCACTGTCTTATATTTTTCGTCTTTTATTTTTCACGGGCTGCAATCGAAGCGACAGTCAAATCACGAGAGTACGCACTACAGGAAAGTTGATCATTTTAGACGGCCTGAGCCGTCTACCATAGAAGGAAAACCGTCCACCGAAAGTATACTCGACGGCCGACCGTCGACCATACGCCGACGACACTGCTCCGTCGACCATAAAAATATGGTCGATAGCAAAGCCGTCGAGCATACTATGGTCGACGGCATCTATAACGACCGTCGACCATATATGCGTAACGGCCAAATCCGTCTGGTCAACTTATGGTCGACGGCCGGAGAAAGCCGCTACCATAACCCTTGAGAGGATTTATCGCCACGTGGTTTATGGTGGACGACCTCTGCTCGTCCGTTTACCATAATATTATGGTCGACGGCCTTATAATTGCCGCTCACTATAATGTGCAGCCTCCATTATGGTCGACGGCCGTTATAAAGCCGCCCACCATAAATTGGCTACAAAAAAAAAAATTTTAAATAATTGTTAAAATTCCAGAAAACACACACCACTGCCACACACACATGAGGTCAGCAATTGGTGTCAGACTGCAGAAAATTCCCCACAATCTTCAATATTTCCCAAATATGGCCATATGCCCACATATAGCCATATTTTCACACAAATGCACATTAGACACATATATAGCCACAAATTTCACATATACATGCACATTCCAACACAATTATGCATCACAAAATACACACATTGTCACATTTCACACATATTCAACGGTAGACATGTAACAACATACATTCATCATCACGAGTCCGCTTACTTAAGAGGAGGGGGAAGGTGGGTGGTTAAGAAGCATATCATCGACAAAGTTATCGTCGAAGGCGGGCACAGAGCCACCGGTTGCATCATCGCCATGCTGCACCTCTTGTGCTGGGGCAGCTGATCCGGATCCCTAAGTAGCAATTTTAATGAAAGAGATGGAATTGATCAAGTAAGATTCAATTTGCCATTTGAGATTCTAAAATTAGATGAATTACCTGTCCTGGAGGCTGTGAAGGACCAGCTTGCTGAGTGTAGCCTTGAGGTGGAATTTGCCACATGTAGGGGCTTGGCATCGGCATATGGTGTGGTTGAGAAGGTCCAGGAGGTCCATATTGCCACATGTAGGGATTTGGCATTGGAACCTGTGCAGGAGCAGATCCTGACGCCTACAAGCAAACAAATTGAAATGTAATATATGTGGTATTGCCTAAAATGGATCACTGCATGGGAGTTAAGAAATTTTACCCCGTCGTGGCCAGGAGTAGGGATAAACGGCCAGAAGCATGGCATCGGTGGACGAGAAGGATCCACGGCAGGGGCTTGAGTTGGAGTAGCCGATGCTGAAGCCTGCAAAGAGCATTATCGATTGTGGTATGTCGCACTTCATGGCTAGACAATTAAAACATTTACATCGACTTACCCCGTCTGGAGGATTAATGTACGAAGCTCCTTGTGGCGGAGGGTAGGACTGCAAGGTAAAGCACAATTAGTGCGTGTTAGACTAAATATGGAAATTAAAAACATGGCATGTCGAAAAGCGAAATCCTACCGTATCCAACGCCGATGAACGCAAGTCCGGATAGGACAGCTTGGTTTGTTCTCGCCCTCCTCTCGCTTCCTAGTTAGCTCCTCGAATCTGTTGTTGCAACATGCGGTTCGTCCTCCAACGACGCCGCCTCAAGGAAGTAGACGGGCCCGGCCCTTCGAGCTGCCTCACCTCGGCATGTACTGAAGAGCAGAGGCGCTGCTCTTTAACGCCAACCGACCGTGAGCCCTCCCCCCCATACGGGAGTGAATGATGGTCTGCGCCCAGGGTGTCTCAAGAGGAGTGCACTCAGTTCGCACACCTCGGTCATTGCGCCCACGTAACGATCCTGCGGTCAAAGCCTCTTCATTAATAATGGTCAAATTAATCCTATGTACATGCGAACGCCAAAACTTAGAACTTACCAATCTCGCCTGGGCTGGGGCGTCCAAAGGTGCCTGTGTGCCATCGGTGTTTCTCGCCGAGTGTGCCTTGGTGTAGACATTTATGTAGCTTGGATCTTGGTCGGTTTGTTCTCTCTGCAGTGTTGTATACAAAGTCAATTTAGCTAACTAGAAAACGTTAAAGTAGAGTCATCTTACCATCACTTTGGCAAGCTGAGCCATCGACCGGCTACCGAGATGGGTCACACAAGCATCTCCGGAGGCAATACGATTTGCCTTGTTCCTTTCTCGATTTCTCTCTCACTCAGATCGCATACATGTCGAAAGGTACCTCCAAGCATCGTGGCACTTGTCGCACCACTCGTGTCGACACGCAAAGTACTCATCCGGCGTGAGAAAATGGTCTCGAGAAGTGCCATCCTTCCTTGTATCAATCCTTTCCTCTTGAAGTGTCGCCGACAAATTCACGCGAACGAGTGAAATCAACTCTCGCACCAACTTCGCGGCCTTTCTTTCAATAACTTGATTAGTGATGTTTCATTGTCACGAGTAAAATCAAGAGGCAATTGATACCTAGCCCAGATAGAAGGTGAAAAGACAATTGACTGTGCATTAGCAAAATACATCGAGTTTAATGAATGAAAAGATTGTTATCTTACCCGTAACTCGCTAAGTACACGCCAAAGAACGGAATCCAGCTCGGTATCCTTAGCAAGTTTGTAGTCCTCCCAACTAAGCGCCACTGTGCTCATTCCCACCTCCATCATCCTGGGTAGCAAACCCAGAGAATCGCCTCAGAGCAGACTGGCTCTTTCACGCCAAAGGATTGCCACCAAATTGCTAGAAGAACACAATAACAGCGTGAATTGATCATTTAAGTGTTAGTAAGATTGATGATGATGCAATTGTTGAACGACTCACACCGGAGTATTTAAAGTAAATTCGCGTTAGGATTGACAGGGCTGCAGGAAGCTTATTTATCCCTCGGCCTTTTCACAGTGTTGACGGCCTCCTAACGGATCCCTCCACGACTCCTCATCTCCCACGCCAAAGCCCCCGACTCGGCCTCCCGAGCCCCCTCCTCACCTCCCTCCTCGCCATCCTCACCTCCTCCTCGCCTCGCAGCCTCCTCCTCGCCATCCTCCTCTCCTCCTCGCCTGCAGATCTCCTCCTCGCCATCCTCACCTCCTCCTCGCCCACCACCACCTCCTCCTCCTCCTCCTCCTCCTCCCGTCCGACGGGTGAAGAGGCGTCGTCAAACGGTTTTCGATTTTTGTGTAATCGCGCTACCACACCTTTCTTCTTCCGGGGCCATCTCAGATAGTAATAAATAGTAACGTTAATAGAAAATAAACGTTGAAATAAAAATAGAATGGTAATAAATAGTTAGCTGCAAATGGCACCTACAATCGAAGTAAGCATCATCTTGGATATCATTCGGTCTCAGGCCGACTATTTCAGTTCAATATCATCATCGCCATCCAAGTGTCATCCTCTTCCTCTCCACCTCTTTGATGGGTTTAATTGCTTCCGCCACGTTCAAAGGTTCAATTTCTTCGTCCTCAATCAAAGGTTGGTTCGGTAGGTTGTCAAGTCCTATCCCAATATCCACATGAATCTCTCCTGGCAAGCCATCCTCTTGAAACGGCACATCTACTATCGTGACACATGGAATATCCTCATCTGTCAATGCAAGTAATTTATCCGGAGGATTGGTTTTGAATACAACCCACTTAGAACTGTATTTCGGGTTTGGATAGGTGAGATAGTACACTTGCTCGACTTGGTTAGGAAGAACGAATGGGTCGAAGCCAACATTCGATGAATTGTGCCTGACCTCAACAAGACCAAGTTCGAGTACGCCGACCCGAAACCGGATGAAACCAATGGCAACGAAACAAGACTAGAGATAGATCATTGCACCGCATAAGATATCTCTATGATTTCCTCAATTATCCCGTAATATTCCATCACATCTCCGCTTTCCCCACAAAGATAACTTACCACACCAGATTTACAATAAGTTAAATTGGCTTTGGCCGCCTCGGCTGTTCTAGAGCGAAATCGGTACCCACTAACATCATAGGTACCATATGATCTTATGGAACGCCGACATCCTTGAGACATCTGACGGAGATCGTTATGTATGCTAGGATGTTTTCGACACTGCAAAAAAATTGATAGGTTGAACAATATCTCTATGATTTTACGGCGACGCACGGTTGGAAATAATATTGCTTACGCTTGTAAAAAACCAGGTTAAGAAATTCGCCTCCCGCACGCCCATGACGTTTCAAATGCTTAATCTGGTCGGGATTAGGTGAACCCGGTCGTTTCCACTCCTCTTGTATGAATTGTCTGTCTAGATGTGTCGAACACATACATAGAAATAAGAATGTGTCTAGGGGATGAGAATAAAAAAGAATTAAGTGCACTTACTCGACATATCCTTCCATTTCCTCCATTTGATCATAAATATATATTTGTGCAACAATCTTCTCGTCGGTGTTAACTCACGTGAAGTACTTTTCCCACATGTGTATGCCTTGACCACCAAAGACCTTGAGGCTCGTCGCGACTCGGCGATTTAACTTTTTATATCTTGGTGCATGGGCCTTGACATTGTTCTTCTCGGCGAAGTATTTCGATGTAAAATGTGATATCTCTTGAAGCAAAAAGCCTCTGCAATACTTCCTTCGACACGCCTTTGTTCTTCACCTTTGCTCTCACCGCCTTCAACATACGCTCCACAGATACATCCACCGATATTGCACAGGCCTCCAATCTTCGCTTCATATGGTAGATGCACGAGAAGGTGCCGCATAGGGTTGAAAACCCCGACATAGATCTTCTCCAACTTAGTTATTATCACAACTATGTCCGCTCCAACTTAGCCATTTCCGACTCACTCACCTCCTTCGCACAGATCCGCCGATAGAAGAAGCTCACCGCCAATGTTCTCCATATCTCATCATCTACATATCCACGAAACACCACAGAATGAGACGCCCATGAATATGTGGTAGTCGTGACTTTTCATACCGCTTATCTTTCCTTGAGTAAGATTGACTCCTCTTCGGATGTTTGTCGATACCCATCGGAAAATTTAAGATTGGTCTGAAACCATTGAAGTACCGCCTTCACAGCCGGTGTTAAGCAATACCTCGCCCTTGGTCTCCGCTGAGATGTATTGTTCATCTCCATTTCAGGCCTATCGCATAGCATAGCACAATCTAAACGTGCTTTCACGTTGTCTTTCGTCCTGTCTGTGATATCAAAACTTGTGCTACTTATAGACTCGCCCATGTTCCTTTCCTGATGCATGACATCAACATTGTGAGGTTGCTTCAAATCCTTTGCGTACGGTAAACTGTAGATGGAACACTTATGTGTCCAGTTATGCTCCACACCAAACCCCTCGTAGCCGTCATTTATATCTTTTAATCTGTCATGCCAAGCCACAATGTCTGCAACCCCTCGACGCACAGGTGGATCATCCCTAACCACTTTACCTTTTCGAAATGCATTCGATTGTTTTCTGAAGCGGTGGCCACGTGGAAGAAATCGACGATGGCAGTCAAACCAGCATGGCTTACCACCGTGTTGAAGCTGGAAAGCATGTGTGTCATCCAAGCAATATGGGCAGGCCATGCGACCGCAGTGCTCCATCCCGAGAACATGCCATACGCCGAAGTCATGGATAGACCACGATAGGCGACGCGATCTTAAAAGTCGATTTGTTGCTCTATCATATGTGTCGACCCCATTTTCCCATAGATCCTTCAACTCCTCAACCAATGGCTTCATGAACAAGTCCAGCTTACCAGACTACTAGGACCAGAACAATTAGAGATAGAAACATGTACTCTTGTTTCATGCAAAGTGACGGGGAAGATTGTACGGATGCTGAAAATCGCCAGCAAGAGTACGACTGCACTTGTGTTGAATGGCGTGAACCCGTCTGTCGCAAGACCAATACGGACATTCCTTGGATCTCGAGCAAAATCAGATACTTCCTATCGGCTCTTCCAAGCTTCCGATCGAAGGATGGACCATAAGCTCGCCTCTACGGTGCCCACCTTATGCCATCTCATATGCTTCGCAGCTTTCTCGACATGTACACCTTTGTATCCGCTATGAATCGGGAAATACCGTAAGGTTTTCCTCGCAGCCTTGGTCTGTCGATCGCATCATCCTCATTCTCCACTTCAAAATATCGAGAATCTCCACAATGTCACAATGGGTCTTGTCGGCGCACCTTTCCGTAATAACATGCGCTATGATGACAATAATCTATCTTAACGCACGGCATTCCTAGACCTCTCGAGAAGTTTCGAAGACTCGTACCAACTTAGTGGCATCGTGTGGCCTTCAGGAAGAAGGTCACAAATTAGCTTGATGATGTCCTCGCAATACCAATTGAGAAGTTGTGCCTTGACTTTATTGAGATGAGACGCGCCATCGCGGCGAGGACAGACACCTCGGTTTTCTCATGCAACGGTTCTTGGGCGGCCGATAAAAGACCGAAGAACTGGTCTTGTGGTGGGACAGACTCCTCCCCCGATGCTGGCTCTGGCATTTCATGATGTTGGCCGAAATCATCAAGCAACTCATTCATCCTATCCACTTCATCAAACCCTTCATCAGCATCAAACGGTACACCCACATCTCTAACCGATCGTGTCCGCTTGCCCTCCCCATGATCAGTCCACACGAAATAATTTGGCTTGAAACCACGCTTGCACGGGTGATTCTCAATCTCCTCCCGAGTCCTCCACTTCAGGTTACCACACATGGCACATGGGCATCTCACTCATGCGGTATCGTGGTTCGACATCGAATGGAAAGCATTCCTCACAAATTCCTTAGTGTTCACAGCCCACTCCGCCGAATGTCTACCATTCTTCTGCCAACCATCGTACATCCAACTCCGGGACGATTCCATTGCCTAAGCTCTATGAACAATGCATGTATGAGGTCTAGTGTTTATAGGTCAGGATAGGTCCTAAATCCACCGACGAACGGGCCCATTGGCGATCGTTGTGGTGCACGGATTTGAGGAGGAATTTCAGCAACAGAACCTCGCGAACCCCACGCACGCACGGCCAGGCCTAGCCTAGCACTTATGTTGTGCACGCAGAGCTCAACGGGTTACGCCACCAAAATTCCTCCTCAAATCCACGCACCACAACGATCGCGCTTAATGGGCCCGTTAGTCGGCTGTCCAAAAGCGTGGACAATTCGAAGCGTGATCACCTCGTAATAGGTTCCAACGAATCACCGTCCGAACCCTTACGAATCGTGCACTCCCGAACGGATGACGTACGGCTGTACATGACAAACGTGCATTAATCAAAGCCGACGGTTTAACTATTTCAACAAAAACCGTCGACACTACCATATAACAACACAATAATTAACTTAGGTCGACGGTTTAACTATTTCAACAAAACCGCCGACACTACCATTATAACATCACATAGCTTAACGATAAATATTACGACGAGAGATGTACCTTACTTTTTCACGAACCCGCCGGATTGGGGCTTGCGGGTCAAAGGCGCTAGGGGCGAAGCTAGCTAGGGGCGGCGGAGGCGAGCGGCGCGCGGCGGCGGCGGGCGTGGGGCGAAGCTACGGGCGGCGGTGGCGGAGCGCGGCGGCGGTGGCGCGGGCGAAGCTACGGGCGGCGCGGCGGAGTGATACAAGGCGGCGTCGATCGGCGCGGCGGGCAGCCTCCAATGAAGCGACGGCGGCAATGGCGGCAAAGGCGCGGCGCAGATGAGGCGCGCGGGTAAAAACCTAGCTAAAAGCAAAAGGCCATACCAAAGAAATGGGGATAAGGATGACGCTATGGTCGACGGCCTAAAGCCGTTTACACAAGTATGGTCGACGGCCGGCTTTAATGCCGTCGACCATAAGCTTGACCTGGTCAAACACGCATCGCACTTCTTATGGTGGACGGAAAAACAAGGGCCCCCACAAGAGGGCGTAAAATTGGTCGACCATAAACTGAAAAATTAGAATTTCAAATCTAAATATCCAATATTTTCACAAATTTACATACTCCAATGCATCAAAAATAGTTACCACATTGAAGTAGATCATAAAAAGGAAAAAAGAAAACAAAATCCTAGTAAGACACATTTTTATATACGGTAAACATATAGCATATGGCTATTGCAGCAGAATGGTAGGGTTAGCGTAAAGATAATCGACAAAAACCCTCTAATGCCCTAATTGTCATCCTAAAATGCCCTAATTGCCATCCTAAAATACCCTAATTGCCATCCTAAATACCCATATGACACTCATGACAAAAATAGCCTTTGCAAAATTTTAATTAATTACTACATTCCAAATTTACCCAAAAGCTAACTATCATATAAAAAAAGTTAGCCTTTTAAAATTTTTAAATTTACCTTGCAACATAAAATACTACATGTCATAAAATACTAAATGCCACAACCAACCAATTTACAAATAATATTACTAATATCTACAAAATACACACATGATCCAAAGACATGGAAAATCACATGAAATATTAAATTGAAGCTATGGTCGATACTAATAAATGCCGTCGACCATAAGAAAAAATTTGGCTGTAGGCGCGAAAGCGCTCGAACCCGAGACCTCAGTGTGCACGCACACCACTACCGTAGCCAAAGGGGGGAAAGATTTTGTTCAAACTATGAGGCGCCGTTTTTTGACCTTGAGCCGCTGCAACGTATGGTCGACGGTTCGACCGTCGGCCGACGCACCATATGTGGGTCCCATATGTCATTCGCCGCTGGTGCTATCCAGACATGGAAAATAAATCATTAGTTATGGTCGACGCTAATCGATGCCGCCGACCATAACTTAAAAAAGGATCGTGGCGCGAGCGCTGCTCGAACCCGGACCTCGGGTGTGCCACACCGCTACCGGTAACCGTGGAGGAGGGAAGTTTTAGTTCAAACACTAAGGGCGCCGAGGCTTTTTGACCTTGAGAAGCGGCAACGTATGGTCGACGGTCGATTCTTCTACCGACGACCATATGTGGGTCCCGATGTCGGCCGCCTTCACCGACGTTAGGTCTTTGGCACAATACAAGGCCGTTAAGCGGCTATTATTATCGTGCCCATATGGTAGACGGCTTTTCCGTTAGTCGTCGACCATTCTCGCGTGATGGATCGATGGGCGACCGTGTTCCAGGGTTATGGTAGACGGCTGTGTTTCTGACCGTCGACAATTATGTTTATGGTGGACAGCAGCGACTTGGCTGTCTATACTATATTTGGCCGTCGACAATGAATGATTTTCCTGTAGTGACGCCTTCATTTGGCAAAACTAACGAGAGTCATAAACCAAACAAATCAAACAAGTCCTATATGTCCGTCCCTGTTTCTTTCGCCGTGTGCCTTGTAGATCGTAGAGACCATGGGGAGCACATCGAGGCGGCGCATGCGTGGAGAGAGAGGGAGAAGGGTGAGGGGGGACACAAGTACACAACACCTGGCTGAATGGCGTGAAATGGAATGGGTTGATTTTTTTTTTTGTTGGTATTTAACGTAGCAAAATTCTTATAGTGGTATATTTTAAAAGTGATGATATTTAAATGGTATAGGAGGAATTAACCCATTGATGATGTACAAGTACCCCCTCTGGTTTGTAAAAATATGATATTTTAGACTTTCACATTCTTTGAAATGCACCTTTGGATTGACACGTTAAAATCATGCATTAAGATGTCTCGAAAACACTCCTACAATATTATTATCTTATCTTATGGATTTTATAAATAAATTGTAAAAGTAATTAATAATCAAGGGTGCATTTTCAACACTATATTAATATGTTTAAAACAACAAGTTTCTTTTAGAGCCGGACGAAAGTGATCTTTTTTATTATTATTTTCAAACTAAGTGGCAGGAGCACTATCAGTAGCTACTAGAATCAAGAAGCGCCCTACTAGAATCAGTAGCTACTAGAATCAAGATGCATGAAATCTTCAAGAAAATGCAGAAAAAAAGGTAGGGTTGACTAGGATGGTGATGGTTTGTATGATTTTATAAATCTTCAAGAAAATTTCTTATAAAAGGAAATGGTGAGAGGGGGTTTTGGCATTATTCTGGATAGAATAATATTAAAGGTTAATTTTGGCATTATTTTGGGTGATCTCCGGATAGCAAGAATTTATGCATATGTACGTGGGAAAATATCTGGTGTGGATCAACAAATTTCCAGAGCTCGGGGTCGACGACAACAAAGTTATCGGAGTTCCGAGATGAAAATTATTGAAGATATAAGGTGAAAATCTTGAAAATATATTTTAAAATAAAATATTAGGATGAAATATTTTTATTTGAAATTTTGGGATTTTTGGGAAAACGGGAAGAAATTTTAAAATTATTTTTCTATAGAAAGAGAAGGATAAACATTTTATTTTTGGAATTTTTAAACTGTGAGGAATTTTATATTTTTATAAAATAGTAAGTTGAATTCTAGATTTTGAGAATTTTTGTAGAATTGTTGAAAAGGTTTGCTATTTAAATAAAATTGGCAAAGTCAGATCTGGGATAAAATAAAGAGGAAATTTGAAATGGGCCAATAGGCAAGGATCGGGCCGCCCATTAAAGAGGCAGTGTCAGACAATGCATGCACAAGGCAAGCTAATGTAAGGGCCCGCATGGCAGTGAGAGAGGGGGAATGGAGGGGAGCGTCGGGGAAGGGCGGCACCGGCGAGAGATGATCGGAGACGGCAAGATGGTGCTCGAAAAATGCAATTCGAGGTGAGGGGGAACTAATTACCGTGGTGGCGGCAGGGCTTAGGGTGATCGGAGATGGCGGCGCGGCAAGCACAGTGTGGCGGCGGCGGAGGAGATCATCGATGGTGATGCTCCGGTGAGGACAGGAGAGGAGAGTGGCGGAGGAAAGTTGATTGAAGATGCAAAACGTCGGGGACGGCCTATTTATAGGCACGGGTAAGCGGCGGAGGCCGGAGGTGGATGCTAAGGGTTTATACTAACTACGGCAAGCAATCGGCGGCGGTCCAAAGACAAACCGTGGGCAAAGGTGTGCCAGAACAGGTTTGTGGTGACGTGTCGATGCCGTTGAGGGTGTTGTTGTGGCTTGGAACGGTCGAAATCGACGGTGGCGAGAGATTCTGGCGGGTGGCATGGCGGAGGCGGCGGCGCCGGGGGTTTTGGGGTGGCGGCGCTGGCGGAGGAAGGAGGAAAACAGGCGCCATTGGATCTGGAGCAAAAACGATGAGCGCCGTCGGATTAGACTTAACCGAAGGGGTACGCATGCGCTGACGTGGCAAACTCTGAACTGTTCGATCAGAACAGACAGATCTCAATCGTCCGTTGCCACTTAACGTACTGGAGGGGTAGAAAAGGTGACACGCCGAAGGCGTAGTCCGAAAAAGGAAAGCGTATTTTCAAAATTTCCCAAAAAGGAAAGGGCTTAATTAAATTTCCAGAAAAGGATTTTAAGCTTTGGAAATTCATAGAAAAATGTAGGGAACTCAGAAAATTATGCAATTGGTCTCTAAAAATCAAGAAAAATGAGGAGAACCTAATGGTGGAATAAAAGTTGATATTTTATAGGATTAAAATCCTTGATAAATTAAAAGAGAGGATTTCTTAAATGGAATAAAATGGGAGTTGCTTTGGAAAATTCTCTGAAAATTAGGGAAGGTTTCTAGGGGCTTAAAAAAGAATTTCTTTTGAATTTTTTTTAAAAAAAACCAGAATGCACTTAAGCCTTATGAAACTAATGCCACTTGCCAAGGGCGCGTACACATCGCTAGTACGTATACATGGCCAGTGCTTGTGCTAGCTAGCTGACACTTGCTCAGTTGCTCATGCCCTCACTGTCGCTCATTACAATCAGTGCCTTGACTCCTGGTCGATCGTCTCAGAAGTCGAACATACAGAGGCACGTGCCAATATCTATAGAAGAACGATCAAGTGAGATACTGAGGGGAAAATATCCGAAATAATCCACTTTTAAATCATAATTTATAAAATAAACCACAGTTTAAAGAAATACCCGAAATGGCATCTGCTCCCGCCACCCCAGATGGCGGCCGCCACGCGGAACGGCGGGAGCTCTGCTCCAGCCACTCGGCACGGCGGGAACTCTCCAGGCGGCGACACGTGGCAAGGGGCGCTGCAGTGCTGGGACACGTGGCGGCTCCAGAGAGCTCCCGCCATCCCGCACGGCGGGAGCTCCCTGCATGCGACACGTGGCAGGTGCAAGCTAGCTAGTTTGTTCTAAGTACCTTTGTAATTAAAAAAATCATGTGACATTAAAATATATGCAACAAAAATTAAAAAAATAGAAACTATAATTAATGGTGTCTAAGAAAGTTCTAAAATTTTAAAATATGTAATTTTTGGTTAAATTTAAATTTAAAAATCACCGAGACAAAAAAATTCTAAAAATCATCTTTATCATGAACTAATTGTTTTCATTGCATTTCAATTTGATATTATTTTTCAAAATCAACATATGATACTAATTGAATATTGGTTCATGAAAACATATAAAAGGTTATATTTTTCAAAAAATTTGTTTTAATTCAAATCAAAATTTTCCATGAATTTAAAATTTTGAATTTAAAAAAGAAGATAGTTTCCCAATTTTGATAAAAAAAATCAAATGTTTCCAAAAAAATAAATTTTCCCATGAGTACCGGGTACATGTACAAATTTGGTGTTCATGGGAAAATTTAATTTTTAGAAAAAAAATGATTTTTGATCAAATTGAAAAGCAATGAAAAAATTAGTTCATGAAAAAAGTCGTTAATATTTTAAATTTTTTATCACAGTGATTTTTAAATCTAAATATAACCAAAAATTAAATATTTTAAAATTTTGAAAGTTACTTACACACCATTGATATAGATTTTTTGGAACTTTTAAAAAAGAAACTATATATTTGTGGATTTGTTCTAAAGAAATAAACCGTGTTGTGATTTGTGGACCCGAAAAACGCCACGTGTCGCATCCTGGGAGCTCCCGCCGTGTGGGATGGCGGGAGCTCTCTGGAGCCGTCACGTGTCCCAATCCGCAGCCTTGCCACGTGTCACCGCTGGAGAGTCCCAGCAGTGCCGAGTGGCGGGAGCAGAGCTCCCGCTGCTCACGTGGGCGCCGCCATCTGGGGTGGCGGAGCAGTGCCATTTCGGTATTTCTTCAAACTGTGGTTTATTTTATAAATTATGATTTAAAAGTGGATTATTTCGGTATTTTTCCGATACTGAGATGAGATCCGCTGATCCTGTGAATCAAAGACTTCTCTAGCGGTGGAGTCACTCATCAGTTATAAAAAAATTGTACACGACATTTTTATAGATAGCAAATCGATAACCTCTTTAATGAACTAGTTATAGTAATATAAAGCTTTAAAATTAATATAGCAAAAAATAGGGTATATACACATCTTGAAATTGGTTATAGACTAACGATTAATTTATATTTAGTCTTTATCTTCCCTCTTTTTCACACATAGAAAAAAATTGAGTTGGAATACTTAATAGTTAGTTGATATAATATATGAAAAAATGTGAATTTACCGCCTAAAAATGTAAACCGACGTAACCAATTTTGACCGACATGCATAAACCATTCGGATTCCTATAGTATACGTAATAGTATGCATAAACCTTGTAATCCACCGTATACTAATTATAAGTTAGTAGATAATCTTTATCTCGCCTCCTCCTGTCTCTCCTCTATTAAAAAAAAAAATGAGTTGAGATCATATTCTATTCCTCCACACAAACCTTTAATTAAGTTGCATGCCTCTGCTGCCTAAATCCTAAAAGTTGCCTTCTCCCAAACCCAAAACAACACCGCCCGTGAGCTCCTCCACGGCGAAGTTCCATGATCATTAAGCGACCGCTAACCAAATCCGCCCACCGAGATCGCTGCGTCGGATCCGACCTTCGAGCTTGTCGCCGCCGATCGAGCTTCCCGACATCAACGAGAAGGAGAAAGACTCGTCGACGCCGCTCGCCTAGAACCCCTCCGTCCATGGCTCTGATACGCTACTCTCATCCCTCGGCCGCCATTGTGCCTTCTCTATGAGATGCCTCCTCTCCGTGGTTTCCTTGATGGGTTCCACCGTTCACGCGCTTGTTAAGGGATGTGGGGGATTAGGGCTCGGTTTCTCTCAGTATGCTAAATCTATTTGAATCTACTACTATTTGGGGGTAATCGATGCAAACCAGTGATTTCTGAAGTTTTTTGGTTTGAATACAGATATCATAGGCATACCTAAGTTTGAACCACTTATGTTTTTTTTTGAAAATGGTTTGAGTTTAAATATTATTTTTTTACAATAGATTCTACAGTAACATTGTATATGGTCAGTGGCGGAGCCAGCCCAAGGCCGGAGCCTGGGCCAGGGTGGCTGGGCCTCGGTTGGGTTTGGGCCAATTGCCAAAAATATGCTGAAAAATGAGGTGGGCTAGAAGGCATTTATGCCTTGCGAATGGGCCGAGTTCGGCCCGGCCCAGTTGGCGGGCGGTGGCTCCGCCACTGTATATGGTAATTTGCAGTTATTACTGTCACTTAGTTACCATCGGTTTTAAAACCGTCTATGCATAATAAAAGTTTTGAGCCGCCTCTGATGTATAAGATTCTGTACTAGTGATCAAACGCGTACGTGTAGCCGCACTGGCACTGCTTGTCTTCCACGTTGAACAGTCTTCAGTCTTGGAGTTGGAGGGCTCTTGGCAACCAAGATCTAAGAGCTTGACGGGCGAGACGTACGGTGCTTGGCTGCATGCAAAGTTCCAAACGACGAGAGGAATAGACTCAGCAACGACCTTTTCATCGCACATATTAGCATCCACACAAGAGAGTGAGTGGATCGAATTTAATCTTGTTTTCGCTCTGTCAAGCGAGCGAAAAACCATGTTTGTACAATCAATGGTACGTGTGGATGCAAATGTTAAATGTTATTCTTTTGAGTGGCAGAGAGGTATAGCACTTTCACCACAGATTAATTACAAGAGGATCGATCGAATTATTCTAAAAAAAAAAAAAGGATCGATCGAATTGGATGATATAGAAAGGTAGATGATATACGGTTAATTTAGCATGCAAATTAAGTCTTCATACATCTGATGTGGCTGGTAGCACGCATGCAAGCAGCAAGCTTGGGCTCCCTTTCGAGCTAGGCTTCGATCTTCCATTTATCTAATCGATGGCTCATGGTGCTTGGCTGACCCGTCGTCCATCATTCCGGTTGACGGCGACGAAGAATTAAGGAGGTGCTAGCGCCGCCGCCGGAGGACAAAACTCCATGCACGGGTAACCAGCATGCATGTGCAACTGTGCAATTCTATAAATCCTTTTCTCGTATAATCTTATATTAACATGATAAACTTTTTTACCCGATCGCCCAGCGTCGAACCTATTTTTCTAATCCATATGTATATATATCACTGTCTTATATTTTTCGTCTTTTATTTTTCACGGGCTGCAATCGAAGCGACAGTCAAATCACGAGAGTACGCCTTCATTTGGCAAAACTAACGAGAGTCATAAACCAAACAAATCAAACAAGTCCTATATGTCCGTCCCTGTTTCTTTCGCCGTGTGCCTTGTAGATCGTAGAGACCATGGGGAGCACATCGAGGCGGCGCATGCGTGGAGAGAGAGGGAGAAGGGTGAGGGGGGACACAAGTACACAACACCTGGCTAAATGGCGTGAAATGGAATGGGTTGATTTTTTTTTTTTGTTGGTATTTAACGTAGCAAAATTCTTATAGTGGTATATTTTAAAAGTGATGATATTTAAATGGTATAGGAGGAATTAACCCATTGATGATGTACAAGTACCCCCTCTGGTTTGTAAAAATATGATATTTTAGACTTTCACATTCTTTGAAATGCACCTTTGGATTGACACGTTAAAATCATGCATTAAGATGTCTCGAAAACACTCCTACAATATTATTATCTTATCTAATGGATTTTATAAATAAATTGTAAAAGTAATTAATAATCAAAGGTGCATTTTCAATACTATATTAATATGTTTAAAACAACAAGTTTCTTTTAGAGCCGGACGAAAGTGATCTTTTTTATTATTATTTTTCAAACTAAGTGGCAGGAGCACTATCGGTAGCTACTAGAATCAAGAAGGCTTGGCACTACTGGTGATGACATGATTCTTCGATTTATGCAACTATTTTGTAAGGGACTGTCAGCAAAAACAATCTATAAGGCATAAAGAAACCATTATCCTAAAAATAAGCACACTTGCACGTGCTATGCCATTTCTGAAAACATTGTAAGAATGGAATGAAGGAAAGATTTGAAGAATTCAAATTTTTAATAAATGTTTCATCTCATTGATTTGAATTTCAAAATTGTAATAATTTTATAGTTTTTATCAGAAAACTGGAATTGTAATAATTTGTTGGATGTTAGGCAAAAACAAATTTCCTATGCATTAAATAGGCAACTCTTATATAATATCCTTTGATTGGTTGAATATGGAAACGCAAGTGTTTTTTGTGAACTGAATAATGAGCACTATTTAAAATTTTTTGTGATCTGAACAATGAACATTGCAGGATGACTTTAATCTATAAAGAAAATTCTTATCCTATTTAATATTCTTTGCAAACTGAATAATGAGCACTTCAGGATGACTTTAATCTACAAAGGCACCCAATTTTTGGCTGTATATATTTACAAATAATGGGTAAAGGAACATGAAAAAATGTAGACATATTTCTCCCAAGAACTACCCGAATAGCTGAGTAGAACAGGTTCACCGAATTGGAAAAGACGGAAACAATCAGAGTTTTCAGCCTGTGTGACGCTAGATCAATAGCAGTTGCAGAACCTAGAAAGAAATGCAGAATATTAAAAGATAGAACACTACTTAACAGATTCTAAACGACGAAATGCTAGGCACACTACCCTTTGTAAACTGAAAAATGCTATGAAAAGAAGAAACAAAAGAACAAATATTCTTCCAGGCCTCAATAACACAGTGGAAACTGTAGTGCAAAGGGGTAAACTGAAGCAAACATGCCTGTTGCAGTAGAGAAATTTGTACAACGGTACCTTGTATACAATGACCATAGCTGATGTGGTCTAGTAACCTAGTTCTAAACTAATGAACTATGAGCATACTCAAGAGGATGGCAAATATAATATGCAAACCCACAGATCAGAGGGTAAACTAAATCATTCAGCTCAATTTGCATTGAAATAATACTACCATAATAAACCATGTAATGTGTGGCCTTCAATCAAACCATCTTTGTTGATCAACTGTGAGCTGTAGAATCAAAATAGACTTAATTAACTGAAATAATACAGGTGTGTTCCAGTTTTGTCGCATGAAATACGACAGATGTGGAAGCCGTTTGGTCATGGCAAGCATATTGGATATATGAAATAGCACAGCTGAATGGAATTCTATAGAACAGTGAGCTGGTTTTATCCAGCCTGACCTTGACCACAACCAGATGAATAAGCATTAGCATGAAGCAGGTAAGCCTTGCAGGTGAAGTAAAACAACACAGCATCCGATGAGAAGCATTCCATAACAGTAGCAATTGCTTTCATGAAGGGAAATTCATTAATATTTGAAAGTCCCATTCCCTAGTAGAGGGACACACAGTTTGGAGAAAAAAATTCTAATATTATTAGGTACCTAGTAATGATCATCCCGGAGATCGTACTTCTAATAGCAAAAATAACATGTGTAAGCATCTCAACTTAATTTCAATGAAGCTAATTAGATTTTTTTGTGATCCTACTGCAAATATGTAGCAGAAAAAAATAAAGCCAGTAAGCAATTCACTGAACATGCCGACCAAAAAATCGATAGCAAAAAGAAAATCAAACATCATAAAACCAGTGGATTCACCCCATGATAATTATTCCTGGAAGCTATTACCGCAACTGGCTACCTAAATTTTCATCTCGGGAGAACATAATTTAATTTAGGTAGCCAGTCTAATAACATATATATTTGGGGGTGATCAACACAGATGAAGCTGCACAAGGCATGAAAGCAATCAGCATTTATCAGTTTGGAAACCACAAGCACGAATCAGGCCACAGTAGCTGCGAGATTAGTCCATTGTACAAATCTAACCAAATGCAAACCCCGCTGCCGATCTAAACGAATCCTTCCATCTAAAACCCTAGCAGCTCTACCCAACCTGCAACAAATCAGATCAAGTCCAAAACCCCAGGCCCCAACCCATCCAGATCCACCGCGGCACGATCCGATCTATCCATATGAAAGCAAGGGACGTAGCAAAAGAGGGGCGTCGGGCATACGTTTGCCTCCGCCGAGGTCGTCGTGGACGGATTCGAAGACTCGACGATAGGGATGGCCGGCGCAGCGGCGGGCGGCGGGGATGAGAGGCGGCGGCAGGCGGTGACGAACAACGGCGCAGACGGGGAGAAGAAGGCGGCTTACCTGTGGGAAAAGGGGAAAATGGGATGGGAATGAGCCGGGCAAACGGGGGGAGAACGGTATAAAAGCAGTGGCATTTGCGGGTAATTTCATCCGAACTCCGGGTGTAACTACGAAGGCAAAAAGGGCAGCGCTGCGAGAAGATAAAAAATCTGAGGGGCAAACCGAGAAGTGTGCAACACATAAAAGGACGCGGATGCGAACCTATGGGGAGGTGGAGAGGAAAAAAGGAGAACACAGGGGGTTTTATGCAAAGTCGACAGGGCGGATCGAAGGGGCTGGGCAGGAGCCAGCGCGACGGAAATGGAGGGCCGAGATTTACGGGCGACGTGGGCACGCTGGGAAGGCTGCAAATGGCAGTTTCGGCTACGCCTTATTAGTGTGGGGTGAATGAATGAATGAATGAATGTTTACCTGCCTCTGCCTGCAAACGGGAGCGTCGGTTTTGTCCGGCCAATCTATCTACTGAAGAGACACGGTAAAGGGCGTCACAGCCCAATTAAAGGCCAATTAGAATAAAGAAGGTTATCACTACGGAATGATTTCACCTTAGAAAGGCATTTTGCGAAACACATAAAATATTCATGAAAAACTATATAAAATTATACATTAATAAAATACTTATAAAACACAGCATTAAACACATAAACCACGAACGAAACGGATTAGCATTCCATAAAATACGTGAAGGCCTTCGTGCAGGTCACTCACGTTCTGGGCCAAGAGTATAATATGGGCCATCTATGCCTGGCCCAGCCCAGTCAGACACAGAGCCGCCGAGGTGTGGGGAAAGCGAGAGCAGAGCAGAGAGCAGCAGACGAGTAGACGACAGCACGCTCCCACTGTCACACACACACACACACACACGCACGGTCTCCGCCGTGGACGATGCGTGTGGTGTAAGGGAGGGGAGGGCGGAGGGGAGGCGGGGAGCACGCGGCGGCGCGGCATTGGCCGGCCGGCCGGCCAGGGAGGGGCCGACGATGGCGGCGAACGCCGGGATGGTGGCCGGCTCCCGCGGCGGGGTCGTCACGATCCGCCACGACGGCGACGGCGCGCTGGTGCGTTTGCTCTGCTCTGCTCGCCTTGCCTTCCTCCCTCCCTCCGCGTCTCTCGTCCCTTCCGATTCGGTTAGTGTGGTGGCCGCGCCGGCACGTCGATCTGGCCGCGGGCCGGGCGGGGCTCGCCGCTGGATTCGTGCGGGTTGGCCGTGCCGCCGCTAAGCTGTCGGGGTGCTTAGATTCGTCGCATTCGTGCTGCGCAGTTCGTCGCGTTCGTGGCTTCGTGCTGCTGATTTCGTTGCGCGCCTGCCTCTCGAGTGAGGAGTGTGTCGTCGGCGACAAATGCAGACGGAATTGAGCTCAGTGAATTGTGGCATCAGATGGTTGTGGGGTGTGTGCGACATTGCTCGCCGTTGCATTTTGTTTCCGATTCCAAATTTCCAACCTCGTAGGGCAGTTCGAGTTCCTCATTTTTGCTGGTATGCAGCTTGCTAATGTATCGCGTGTCTGTACCGGGAGTATACCATATGTATCTTTTATTATTATATCAAAGGAGTGTTAAACGGAGCCACCACGATAATCCTAAATTACTATAAATTCCCATGTTAATCAGAGAGAGAATAAAAGACCTACACCATCGATTGGGGGGGGGGGCTGAATTATAATGTATTAGATTAAAAAGTAAAAACTGAGAATAAAAAATAGAAATAAGAGTCCATGCTAGATTTTAAAAAAGAGTCCCTGAGCTAATAAAAATTCGAAATAAAAAAATAGAAATAAGAGTTCATGTGAGATAAAAAGAAAGAGTTCATATCAGCAATCGGATACAATAAAAAATCTGCAGAAATTTGAAATAAAAAAAATAAAGATTGACACAAATCTAGCTGCCCGGGACACCCTACTTGTATTCTAATATTCATGAGACCAATGTTTCTGAAAGCAAAAATATATTGGCCTTCGCTGATGTATGATGTATCCTGTCAATTCAATCAACTTCCTTTACAGTACACAACATTGTTGCGTCTTGCAGTCCTGGTCTCCTGGAGGAATGTTTTCTTTCTCTTGTTTAGGTTAACTTTGTTCTCAGTTCATCTCACCTGCTTCTGCGTTGGTGATGCAGGCAAATCCGTTGAAGAATGTGAACGAACAGATCTGTCAAATTTGTCATGACACTCTTGGGCTTTCGGCCACCGGTGAAATCTTTGTCGCCTGCAATGAGTGTGCCTACCCAGTTTGTCGGCCTTGCTACGAGTATGAGCGTAAGGAAGGGAATCAGTGCTGCCCCCAGTGCAAAACTAGATACAAGAGGCACAAAGGTTAGTACTTTATGCAACATACTGAGCACACTGAATTAGTACTTTATGCAACATACTGAGCACACTGAACCTATCTAATTGCTTCACACAGATCAATATCATGGACTGCATCAATTTTACTATGAATTCAGAAATGTTTCTGTTTTTATTTTCTGTAGTCTGATGAATCATGTGTATCATATCCCTTTATTTTTCCTTTGACTTGAAATTCAGGGAGTCCCCGAGTTCTAGGAGACGAGGAGGAGGAGGATGTTGATGATTTGGACAATGAATTCAATTATAGGCAAGACAATAGCAAAAGCCAGCAGCGGGTGCAAGGAGAAGATATTGATATCTCATCGTCTTCTAGGCATGAACCACATCATAGGATTCCACGTTTGACATGTGGGCAGCAGGTATAACATTTATAAGGAAAAAAGTGTATTGTTTTGGTTCCTGAACTATGGCCCTAGGCCCATTTTGGTTCTTGAACTCCAAAACCAAGTTAACTCGATAGTCGGTACTTGAAATATCAAAAGCAGTCACAAATGATCCCAGCCAACGGTGGTTTGACTAAGTGTTACATGTATTTTATTTTTTACATAAAATATTCCCTAAGAAATTGTATAATTGAGTTTCTAATTATTTAATAAGCTTATACAAATTATCCATTTTTACTATGCTGTATATTTTTGAGTATTCATAAAAATAAGGGAAAATGCTTGACAATTTTGTTTAGTTCCGAAAATTATGCAAACAGTTTCAATGAGCTTAGGCAATCATAAGAAACTCTAATATGTACTTTAATTTGAATTTCATGATTTTGTTATCTAAAAATACATATAACACTTGGGTCAAACCACATTTGACTGGTCAAAACCACCCTTGACTCAGTCAAGGGGCCACTTATGGCCGGTTTTGACATTTTGAAGACCAAGTTAACCCAGTTTTGAAGTCTAGAGGCCATAGTTCAAGAACCCAAATGGTTATTTCAAGACATGGGAACTGTTATTATGTAGCTTGCAATCTTGTAATCTTAGCAATGGATATTTTCTATAATCTTAGCAATGGATATTTTCTATGGTAGATTACTCTCAACATGTTCTAACCATGTTATGTTATGCTTGAATTGAATCATTCTAGTCATTGGCAGTCTGATACTCTGTGCTTCAGTGTTGTTTGCTACTTTGCTTCCTTTTTGAGATATTACTTTGGCAGATGTTACTTCAGAAATTATACTCACTAATCTGTAGTGCATTGTTCACTTCATAATGTCTAATGGTTAACTAGTCATCTTGTTGAGATTGCAATGATTTTTTAAGAAGTTTTGCTTTGTTTGCACATTACAATGTTTATGTTTATCTTCAGATTTCTGGAGATATTCCATACACTTCCCCTGATCGTCACTCTATCCGCAGCCCAACACCAAGTTATGTTGATCCAAGCATTCCAGGTATGCTATGTTATTATAAACAGCTTATTTTATACATTATGTTTTTCCAGATTCACCTGCAATACGCTTATTTGCTGTCGTATTGTCAGTTCCTGTGAGGATTGTGGACCCCTCGAAGGACTTGATTTCTTATGGGATTGGTAGTGTTGATGTAAAAGAAAGAATTGAGAGCTGGAAAGTTAAAGACGAGAAAAATATGATACAGGTGACCAGTAAATATACAACAGAAGGGAAAGGGGATATTGAAGGGACCGGATCAAATGGTGAAGATCTGCAAATGTATGGACTACCATTACTTGTTTCTGCTACTCCTTTTTCCTTGTGGTTTGACATGCTATTATCTTCATAGCATAAATTTCGCATTCACTTTGAATACAGAATCTCATTTTATGATTTGAGTTTACATGCTAATAATAAAACATGCCAAGTAAGATTTGGCCTCATTGCCAGAAAACCTGTTCTTTTCCTTTCACCTCCACAAAATAATATGTTTGTTTTCTGTTTAGGTGCACAT
The DNA here is from genome assembly GCA_036346415.1 of Raddia guianensis. Taxonomy (NCBI): domain Eukaryota; kingdom Viridiplantae; phylum Streptophyta; class Magnoliopsida; order Poales; family Poaceae; genus Raddia; species Raddia guianensis. Next base: position 38,589,230 of record CM070534.1, read on the forward strand.
CCAGGGGGAATTTTAGGATAAGCTTAGCCTCTCATGTTGATTAATGGTCATTTGTCTGTTTAACTTGTCTGTCTGAGCTGACCAGAATGTGGTGCTTATTTGCACTTTGCATTGACAACAAAATGTTGCTGTGGTTCATCACTTATTGTACAAGCTGTTCCAAATAACATTTAGTTGAGTTACTCACTTTTATATCTTTTGCAGGGCTGATGATGCTCGGTTACCTCTAAGCCGTATAGTACCGATACCCGCCAATCAGCTTAACCTTTATCGAGTAGTGATCATTCTTCGTCTTATCATCCTGTGCTTCTTCTTCCAGTATCGTATAACTCATCCAGTATGGGATGCATATGGGTTATGGCTTGTATCTGTTATTTGCGAAGTGTGGTTTGCCTTGTCTTGGCTTCTAGATCAGTTCCCAAAGTGGTACCCTATCAACCGTGAAACTTACCTCGATAGGCTTGCTTTGAGGCAAGTTGCAATTCTTGATGTTTTTTCATACGATTTTAGACAGTGCATCATATATCCTGATTTTTTTTAATTCAACATTGCAGATATGATAGGGATGGCGAACCATCACAGCTGGCTCCAATTGATGTCTTTGTCAGTACAGTGGACCCACTTAAGGAACCTCCTCTGATCACCGCCAATACTGTTCTGTCCATTCTTGCTGTGGATTACCCTGTTGACAAAGTATCATGTTATGTTTCTGATGATGGTTCAGCTATGTTGACTTTTGAAGCACTGTCAGAAACTGCAGAATTTGCCAAGAAGTGGGTTCCCTTTTGTAAAAAACACAACATTGAACCCAGGGCTCCAGAATTTTATTTTGCTCAAAAGATAGATTACCTAAAAGACAAAATCCAGCCTTCTTTTGTGAAAGAAAGGCGTGCAATGAAGGTAAGCTACGGTATTAGGTAGTTACATTACTAATTGTACTGCATTTTTGTTGGGAGGTTTTGATCTCTCTAGATGTTCTGTCAGAGGGAGTATGAAGAATTCAAGGTCCGGATCAATGCCCTTGTTGTAAAAGCACAAAAAATACCTGAAGAGGGATGGACCATGGCTGATGGTACTCCTTGGCCTGGGAATAATACAAGAGACCATCCTGGAATGATTCAGGTATGTTTTACTTTAACATGGACATTATGGTCAGAATTTTTATTTAATATGGTTCTTAACATTATGTATTCAATTCTTCGTTTCGGAGCTCAGGTATTCTTGGGGCACAGTGGTGGGCTAGACACTGATGGAAATGAGTTGCCACGACTTGTTTATGTTTCTCGTGAAAAGAGGCCAGGTTTTCAGCATCACAAGAAAGCTGGTGCTATGAATGCTTTGGTATAGTCAGTTGTGCATGTGTAAGTTTGGTTTATACTTCTCTCTTTAATTTTACTAATAACATCAATTAACAGATTCGCGTATCTGCTGTCCTAACAAATGGCGCTTACCTTCTCAATGTGGATTGTGATCACTACTTCAATAGCAGCAAAGCTCTCAGAGAAGCAATGTGCTTCATGATGGATCCAGAATTAGGAAGGAAAACCTGTTATGTCCAGTTTCCACAAAGATTTGATGGTATTGATTTGCATGATCGATATGCTAACAGGAACATTGTCTTCTTTGATGTAAGTATGGTGTTTTGTTTGTCATATTGTCAAATATTTAATGGTTCTTACATGATTTTTGTGTACAGATTAACATGAAGGGTTTAGATGGCATTCAAGGTCCTGTATATGTTGGAACGGGATGCTGTTTCAATAGGCAGGCCTTGTATGGCTATGATCCTGTGTTGACTGAGGCTGATTTGGAGCCAAACATTATCATTAAAAGCTGCTGTGGTGGAAGAAAGAATAAAGACAAGAGCTACATCGATAGCAAAAACCGTGCTATGAAGAGACTAGAATCTTCAGCTCCCATCTTCAACATGGAAGATATAGAAGAGGGCATTGAGGGTGTGACATTTGCTGTACATTTATAATTTTCTTGACATTCGTGAGGTTTAAAGTAGCAGCTGTGGATAGTGCCCGTTCATTGGTAGAAATTATCTTCTACTAGTATATAATCCTTTGTGCCATGCTAGGGACTGAAAACTGCTATGAGCTTATGATGCTAAAATATGCTAGCTTCTGCTAATGTTAATTTTGGAATTCCATCAGGTTATGAGGACGAAAGATCATTGCTTATGTCCCAGAAGAGCTTGGAGAAACGCTTTGGTCAGTCTCCAATTTTCATTACATCCACCTTCATGACTCAAGGTGGCATACCACCTTCAACAAACCCAGCCTCATTATTAAAGGAAGCTATCCATGTCATTAGTTGTGGCTATGAGGACAAGACGGAGTGGGGGAAAGAGGTTAGCGGATGAGGCATGATTTTTTGTTTTATACGGATAGTCCTTTGATTGTACAACCGTGTAGTTTTCTATGCTAGAGAACATTCGTTTTATAAAATTTATGTGATCATAATTGAGTTTTTTTATTTGGTTTTGTGGTTTTTCAGATTGGATGGATTTATGGCTCTGTTACGGAGGATATTTTAACTGGGTTCAAAATGCATGCAAGAGGTTGGATATCCATCTATTGCATGCCACTTCGACCTTGCTTTAAGGGTTCTGCTCCAATTAACCTTTCGGATCGTCTTAACCAAGTTCTCCGTTGGGCTCTTGGATCAGTTGAAATTCTGCTTAGCAGACACTGTCCTATTTGGTATGGTTACAATGGTCGTCTAAAGCTTTTGGAGAGGTTGGCCTACATCAACACCATTGTTTATCCAATCACATCCATCCCACTTATAGCCTACTGTGTGCTTCCTGCTATCTGTCTTCTCACCAATAAATTCATTATTCCTGAGGTAAGTCGCCTCACATGAAATTCATTGTGCTCCTACATGCCTTTGTTTCAAAATCTTGTAACTACCAACTCTTCTACACTCGAAAGTTTGAATTTCGTGGTTCTGGTCACATATCTGCTTGTAGGTTAGTTAGTGTGTTATGACATTAAACTAACCATGAAAAAACATACATACGTAGTTGGTAAGCTAGTATTTTGCTTTCCTTGCAGTGACCACAAATGTTTCCTTCTTTGACCTAAAAAACACAGTGGTTAAGCTAGTGATTTTATTTCTTTTTAACTGTTTCACATATAGGATTTTTTTAGAACTATTTGCAATATCCAGGCTTGAACAGTTCACATTTGTTTGGTAATTGAAAATGAAACCTTTTGCCCCAAATTTGTTTTCGGATGTGACATTCTAATATCTGTATCTTTATTTGGTTGTACAGATTAGTAATTATGCTGGGATGTTCTTTATTCTGCTTTTCGCCTCCATCTTTGCCACTGGCATTTTGGAGCTCCAATGGAGTGGTGTTGGTATTGAGGACTGGTGGAGAAATGAGCAGTTTTGGGTCATTGGTGGCACCTCTGCTCATCTCTTTGCCGTGTTCCAAGGTCTATTGAAGGTCTTGGCAGGGATAGACACAAACTTCACAGTTACATCGAAGGCAACTGATGATGAGGGTGATTTCTCTGAGTTATATGTATTCAAGTGGACCAGTCTTCTCATCCCCCCGACCACCGTGCTTGTCATTAACCTTGTCGGCATAGTGGCAGGAGTATCTTATGCTATCAACAGCGGCTATCAATCCTGGGGGCCGCTTTTCGGCAAGCTCTTCTTCTCAATCTGGGTGATCCTCCATCTTTACCCTTTCCTGAAGGGTCTCATGGGGAGGCAGAACCGCACACCAACCATCGTCATCGTTTGGTCCATCCTCCTTGCATCCATCTTCTCACTGCTGTGGGTGAAGATCGATCCTTTCATATCGCCTACCCAGAAGGCAGTTACCTTGGGACAGTGCGGTGTGAACTGCTGAACAGCACTGCTTTCTACTGGGTTGGAACTTGGCACGGCCTCCATCAATGTCTACCCCCTTCATGCCAATACTGGAGGTGGCAAGATGTGATTTTTGCTAGTAGATGGAGAAGATGTGCCTTCTAACTTCGTCAGTTATATATGCTGCTGCACTCAGCTTCTTCAATGCAGATGCAGAGCTGCTGCATTTGGGGGTTTGCAGCATATGTTAGAACTTAAGCAGCTGCATATGCCGCCTGCGTATGTACCTACTGTCTAACGCGTAGTATCGACTTCTGCCTGATGTGAGCCTGGTTGTACATGTACACTCTGGACTTTTGTGATGATGGTATTTATGTAGGGTCTAGTTAACCACTAGATATGAGAGGGTTGTGTAGTTTGAACACTTCAATTGTTTCAGCGTATCTACTAAGTGCCTAGTATATGTAGCGCATGTGCATAAATTTTTCTGCTTCCTAGAGTCATGAACGATGGGTTAGTTATATTCTCGATTGCTGCCTTTTCTATTAATTCCTTGCTGTTCTTCTTGGTTAAAAATATCTGCATGTCACACAATGAATCTTGGTTGCTTTACTGGATTTGTAATAGGGATAATTTTTTTTTTCACTATACCACAAATGCTCTCGGATCATGCCATCGAAGTTTGTCAGTTTATTTCTCATGTCGTTTTGGTTAGCCCCTTCTCTATAATAAGATTTAGTTTTTTGCTTGTGTAGAGTGTGGGAATTATACTTTCATTAATAAAAGAAGGTGATGAGAAGGGCAAAGAAGCAGTGAAAATGTAAGAAATAAGAATCAATCTCCGTGCTCTCGTCTCATCAGTAGTCTTAGAGCATTGCTAGTAGGAGTAGCATTTCATTGTTGCAGCCTGATTTGAGTCTCCAAAACATGCTAGCAGAAGTAGCGTCCCAATCTCTATATTATTTGGAGGATAAAAATCTGTTGAAAAGAATTAAATATAAAGGATGAATAGTGGTTTGAAGATGGCATACAGAGATCAAAATTTGGAGAGACGCGGCAGCTGGTGATGTTCTTTAAATTTACATGCAATACAACTGTACGTTACATGTTGGCCATTGATCACATCCATATCAGGTTGCATGCATGCACGCGTTGCTAGCTATAGCTCTCGCATCAAAGCCGGCTTATTAGCCACCATCACTTCGTCAAAGCTGATTGTTATCATAACGGATAGAGACATGCACCGTTCAGACGCATCACTGATGGATGAGTCATGCATGATTACTAGTGTTTGGACATTATATTTGTCGTTAAAATCGAACGCTAAAATTTATTTTATTTACAAGCTAGATGACATAATATTTTATAGTTATTTTTATGTGATTTTAAATGTGTTTTTAGAGTTTCTCTATAATTTTTAGGCTCTTTAAAATATTCTAAAAATAATATATTTTCATATTAAAATTTTCTGTCAAAAAAAAACATAAATGTGTTTAGTGTGATTCCTACATACGTGATGGCTAAAAATTTCATATGCACGTACGTAATATCGACCGATGGAGTTATTTTATAACCGGTTGACGAACATGCAGTAGCAATTTAGCGTTAAGAATCCCTTCTTTTTGTGAGCTTAGTACATACTCCGAAGGTAAGGGTTCATTAATTAATTGATTAATTGGTTGTTTTTGTTTCAGATCTTACTCTTACTCTTGCCCAATGTTCCTTTAGACGACGCCCAGGCACTATGCATTAATTGATAGCATGATTTCGTGGAAAATTTTCTATAAAAGAACATATGATTTATTTTATGAAATATCCAATATAGAATACAAACGTATTTCTACACTATAAAATTTTAGTACACAAGTCAAAATAAACACACATTACAAGTCAAAATTGTCGGTACGCAAGGTACCGGGGTGTCCTCTCCACCTCCTCTAGAGGGGTAGAAGACGGAGTCATTCAGGAGGACCGAGAGGACAGGGCCTGGTTCCGAGTGGACTGGCGGACACGTGGGCCTCATCGCTCGGAACTGGACCCCGAGACATGGCGCTCTCGGCAGGCGGGGGCGACCAAGCCCCTGCACCAGGAGAACGACCAGGACACGTGGCGCCGGGCGAGCACCGTGCCGGCTAGGACGCGTGGTAGCTCGGCAGGCAGACGCGTGGCAGATCGGCGGGCAGGCGGGCGATCAGGCCACACTCCGTATCGGAGACCACGTGAGTAGCTGGCAGGGCCGGAGGGACTCCGGGCCCCACCTACCACCGATAGGGCGCGACAAGACAGTAGGACGTGCGTAGTAGGCGGCTACGACTGCACGGCATTTAATGTATGCGCGCATGCCAGTACGGTGAGTGTGTAATAGGCTAGATGTACCCTATTTCTCTCTCCTCGACGGTTCGGGCTCACCCACATGATATAAGGGGACCAACCCACCACGGGGAAAGGGGGTTCTCTCCTCCCATCTCATTCATCTCAATACACATAGAGCTAGAGCTCAAGCAGGAGTAGGGCTATTACTCACCTCGGAGGCCCGAACCTGGGTATATTGCATGCGTTCATGCTGTTCTTGGGGTTTCGAGGGCGGATCGAGGTACGACAGCGCACACCCAACCATCGAACCTCTAAATCTGTCGGTCCAGCGACGAAATCATCGTCGACAAAAATATATTTTTTGCGAATCTGTTTACCCACACTACAAGGAATTTAACCTATTACAACGATAATTTTTGTTGCATTAAGTCCAAAATTGTGGCAATATGTGCATATTGCAACAAAACTAAAATCGTTGCAATAATATATGTGGTAATAAGAAGTTGCAACGATATCAAAATCATGGCAATAAATTTCTTTATTACAACAATATGGTTGTTACAATAGTTTATCACCACGTTTGTGAAATTGTTGCTATAAGTTATTACAACAGATATTATTTCATAGCAATATCATAATGCAATAAAATAAAATTCATGGTAAAAACTTATTGCAACAACCAAAAAGTCACATAGAAAAACAAATACGTAGATTCTATGATTCGAACCACAACCTCTTGACTTAAAGTGATCTCACCTAACCAGCTCACCTCGCATGACTACCTGTCTAAGATATATCATGTTTTCATTTTGATATTTTTTCATGAACATATTGCAACGAAATAAATATTGCAATATGCCCAATATTGTTGCAATATGTATATATTGCTACAATCTGTAATCGTTGCAATAGGTGAAGATTTTTTGCAACAATATAATTTTGTTGTGATAGAAGTTAGTTATTGCAATAGTTTATTTTTTGTTGCAATAGTAGCTAGTTCATGCAATAATTTTATTTTCGTTGCAATACATTCAATTTATTGTAACAAAAATAATAAATAATGCAACAATTCATGATTGTTGCAATATAGGAAACTTATTACCACAAAAAATATTATGTGGCAATAGCATTGGCTATAGCAATGAAATTTATTTTATTGCAATCACTGTGTGGCAATAGGTAGATTAATCCCTTGTAGTGCCACCTAGGCGCTAGATGACCCCTTCTCGCTTGCCTAGGATCTAGGGGATAACCTTGCTCTTATCTACCACTTTAAGTTGAAGGCAAGGAATGGATTGTTAGGGCATTTACAATGCAGTTTCTCCACTCGTTTCTTACTATGCCAAATAAGATAGAAAGATGACATGACGTAGAATTAATGTAGAGAGAATTAGATCTTTTCTTCTTCAAGAAACCATTTCTATGATCATTCCAAAGCTTTGGAATTAATGCGTAGGGAGAAGATGGCTCTAGAAAAAGGAGAAAGTATTAATGATGAAAACAATGTTGAGATACAATACAATGGGGCCACTGTTTCTTCTATACTTTCTATGTGACATTATAGATGGCCAAACGGGCCGGGCCAAATGGGTTGGCATGAGGCACGACATTTTGGCTGGGCCCAAAGCACGGAACAGCTTGGCCTGATCATGCATGTCGTGCCTGGGCCGAAGGCCAGGCACGTTGGGCTGTCCCAGCCCGACACAGTTAATTTTTTCGATTTTGTGTTCATCGACATGTATATTACAATACAACATGACACAACCATCACAAGAGAAACTAAGTCCTAGTGGTTAGTAGGTGTGACAATAGAGCTTTGAAAGTAAACAGGTCCTACGTTCAAACCCTAATGCCAACATTTTTACCTCCTATTTTCTCTATTTAGGTTAGATGGCCTAACAGGCCCGATGAGCCCGTCGTGCCTTGGGCCGGCTCGGCACGGCACGGACTCCTTTCGGGCCGTGCCTAGGCCTTTGCCTCAGTCCGTGGGCTAGCATGACACTGCCGCCACCTTCCTCGGGTCGTGCCGGGCCCGGTCTAATCGGGTTGTGCCGGGCCGCCCGTTTGGCAATCTATAGGTGACACGGTACAAATGGTGTTTAGAAATCTTGCATTGGAACTGCGAACACATCGTAATACTTGCACGGACCGGGATGCCTGTTTGACCATCGGCTTGTTTGACCATCTATAGGTGACACAGTACAAATGATGTTTATAAATCTTGCATTGGAAGTGCCAGAATGCAAGTTACATGCATAACACACTGTAATACTGGCATGGGCCGGGCTGCCCGTTTGACAATCTATAGTTGTACACGGTACAAATGATGTTTAGAAATCTTGCATTGGAACTGCCAAGCTACGGGCCGGGCCGTCCGTTTGACCATCTATAGATAATACGGTACAAATGATGTTTAGAAATCTTGCATTGGAGCTGCCAGGCCGCCAGCTACATGCATAACACACGTAATACTTGTATACTCATTTCGTGCACAATAAGAGAGAGACTGATTACAACAAGTGGCACAGATGGATCGGTGAGAACTATTACAACTTGCAACTTACAAGATGCATCATTTATATTGTATTGCATATACATATGTGCCATTCCATCTCCAATCATCATAAAGAGTATCAATGGATCCCGACAATAGTGTCAGCCAGCTAAAGCAGCAGCAGCTCCATATGCAACGGACAGTTCCTCAGAATCTCAGACCACGTACACTCAACATGGACGACCACGTGGATGCAGATTACTCAACTCGAACAGAGTATCGATCGGACAAGACAAGCTAGCAGTACATACAAAATAATTACGACAGGAAATCAATCAGACAGAAGCAAATAGCCCGATCGATCGATCATCAATCAAGAAAACGTCGTTTCTTGGCAGGTTTAGTTAGTTAGTCTGAACCTGCATGCATGCGTGCTCCGGGCAAGACCTGCAAACTGCAGGGATGTTCTTCGCGTCGGCGGCCTTCGCCGGCGCCGCTGCATGCTGCTTGACGGGCCTCTTGCAGGCCGGCGGCGGCGTGCGCGCAACGGCGGCGGCGCCGGCGCCGCCGTGGGCGACGTCGGCCGGCACGAGGGGCACGACGGGTAGGTTGTCGCAGGTGCAGACCTCGATCATGAAGCCGTCGGGGTCGTGGAAGAAGAGCTGGTCGACGTAGATGCCGCCCTCCTCCACGCGCCGCTCCACGTACCGGATGCCCAGCTCCTTCAGCCGCCGCTGCACCGCCTCCAAGCTCTCGCACTGCACACAGATCGAGAGGAATGATGCCATGCAGCCAACACGCACGTTAAGGCCCCCCCTCAGTACATCTTTTGACATAAAAATTCACGGAACTTTTTTTTTTAAAAAAAAACAATAGAGACTCTCTTCATTCTCCTTCCTCTCTTTCTCCTCTTCTCTCCCAACTTGGCCCCCACTTAATTAGCATCGGCGAGGCGACTAGCATGGCGTTGAGAGCACACGGCCGCTTGGTCGTGTGCCAAAAGGGCGGTGTTAGTAGGCGGCAATGGCGCTAGGTAGAGGTTAATTTGAGAGAGAGGAGAAAAAACATGATTGTTTGTCAAAAAGTATTATGTGAAAGAGAAATTGATTTGAGCATGGATCACGATTTAGATCGGGTGGTCACAAAAATCTATGAGACACTACAGGAGTTTAAGGTTTTTTTGTCGGCCCAAAAAACTGATGAAATTAAAACCATAAATTCATCGATTTATGAAAACCGACGAAATTAAAACCGTAATTTCGTTGGTTTTTAGTAACCCATGAAAATACAGGTTTAATTTCGTCGGCCCTGGCGAGCCGGCGAAAGTTTCGTCGGCCAGAAAAAACCGATGAAATTACTACAATTTCATCGGCAGCCGACGAAACCGTTTGTAATTTCGTCACCCAGATTTCCTTGGGTTAATTTCGTTGGCAGCCGACGAAACCGCTTGTAATTTCGTCGCCCATATTCGTCGGGTAAATTTCGTCGGCAAACCGATGAAATTACTGTAATTTCATCGGTACAGCCCCTATTTTCGTCGGTTCTAAGCCGACGAAATTAAACTCAATTCCTATAGTGAGACTGCATGTACCCTATGGATTCGATTCCCATTTTAGGGTTGGTGTAATGTTTTTACTAATCATTATACGATTTTTAGAGAAGTTTTGTTTAATTTTCGAACATATCTAAGTATGATATTTGTTGGATCTTCTATGTGCTCTATGCAGACGTCATGTTGGGTGGATGCGCGTGAGGTGTCCGACCGTGCACGCGCGACAGCCTATGCAAAGATCGGAGAAAGCACGCGACACGAGGTGCGCTTGTGCCAGATGTGCATGTGACCTGTCACTGGCCAGCGCATGCATGCATGCGTCCACTGTGTCGCCTGTCGCGTTGCATCGCTGCGAGCCTGCACTGCATGCATGTATATGCATGTGTTGCCGTGGATACATGCAGAGCATGACGTGGCCGGCTTCCTTAACCTTTTCTCCGCTTCATTTTTTTTCTACTTGAGTTTTTTAATCGGCATGTGTGCATGCATATGTTTACCGTCACGTATGGTTGGCCAATATAAATCGCAACATATACACACACATGCATGCATGATTTAGTGGAAAAATATATCATGGATCGATTAGTTGTTAATTAAGTATACTATATCATTATATAGCGCGTCTTATGTATTAACTTGTCCTAGAAATCGAAGCTCACAGTGATATTGAGGCACGTGCTGAAGACTGAAGTAGATTACTATCGATCACACTCCAGTAATCATATAACAAATGGTTCCATAACTAGTTTTTTCTGAGCGGTCGACTATTTTTTTCTAGATAGCCTATACTATTCACACTTTTAGTTTGATCGTGACAATTTACACATATAGCTAGCTGACATCAATTTTTAAACTTTTGGTTGATCGACTGGTTTATTAATTATTGATTTTGCTAGAATTTGGTCTGTAATTTTTTCGGAGGTATTTTGGGTTAACCATATAAATATATTTTTATCTTCTATAGAATTTTGGTAGGTAGGTTTTCTATTGTATTTTAATGTTAATTCGTACTCTCTCTGTTTTAAAATATAAGGCACATAATTTTTTGACATGATCTCCAAACGTAGAATTTTGACCACTAATTTGTTTCACAAAATATCATCGACAACTACAGAATTAACATAATATGAAAGTATTTTCAATTAAAATCCAACTATATCACATACATAACATAAGGCATATATGTTTTTAGCTTAATAATCAAAAGTTATAAACTAGACAGTGTTATATTTTGTAACCGAGAGGGAGTATTGGATAGGTGACTTTCACATAACTAAAAACCAGTCACTGCAGCTACCAAACCAGTCCCTTACTCGTGAATTTTTAGTTCTTTGTGGCCGTTGCAGTTATGGTACATTACTAATTAATCCTGACTATGCATATGGATCTTGTCGATTGGCCGCCATTTCTTATATTCCTAACAAGAGTGGATCTCTTTCTAAAATAACAAGAGGGGATCAGATCTAATCTGCTCATCGGTTTATGCATATGCATGTAGTACGTGTACTATACATATACGGTGAATTTACCCATTATAAGAGAAGTCCCATGCATTACGGGAGAAACCTAAATCCTCGATGGTCGAAACCATCATGAAAAATTACAAACTGAAAAAACATCAAGGAAGGTCACTCTTCACGGCCAAGAGTACTTTGGAAAACAAAGTGGTCCCTACAGCCGACAATTAATGAAAACCCTGCTCTGGTTTGGACTGATTAATCAAATGAATCCCAGCATGTGTCAGGTTGATAGTCCTTGTCATCTGCAGGTGTCAAACGCACATTGGCTATATATAACTGTTTATACGAGAATATATATACTACTATGTTCTTTTAGACATGTATATTTAATTAAATTAAACACGAGATAGGACTTGGAGATTAAGGATCAATATATCGATCTAAATGCAGCCTGGGGGCAACTTGCACAAGTGCGTAACCATATGTTCAAATTAAGTTAGGGTTAGGGCATCATCCGAGAATATCCGAAAGTATATATATAAAAAGAGAAATTTTTGGTACACATTATCAAATATGGATCGTCTATTCGTTCCGATCTATCTAATGATCCATATTATTAGTTTTAGGTTTTCGGTTTTCTTATACTACCATAGCAGTTAGTATATGTATATATATTCCTTTTAGAACGTAATCGTCAGTACATAATATTAGTGTGGCATCAAGGTAATTGATTGGGTTCATTTGTCCTTACTGCAAATTAATACTCCCTCCAGTTTGATAATTCATGTCGCTGGAGCGTTTTGTGTTTAGTTGAAAAATTCCTATCGTTCTAGGATGCATTGATTGCAAGCAAAACTTTACGTGGCCCTAGAACCATTTGTTGGGTGTGCATGTAAATAAAGTGTAGCATCAAAATTCGAATCTAGACATGCAACTCATGAAAAAGTGGGAGCAACCACTAAGCTACAAGCATTTATTTGACCATATGAAGTACTACGAGATATTTAATACTTTCTTGGTATGTGAGATCATGTCTAAAACGACAGGAATTATCAAACTGGAGGGAGTATATCGCTAATACTAACGACGCCCTTCCTCTATCTCCCCAATACACAAATTTTATTTTGCTTTGAATCGTTCCATGAACGACCGATGAACCCTAGCGCACTAAACGGTTTAACTCTTGTCCATTTCTGATCGATCGTCGTTCGTCGACGTTTGATGGCCAAGGCACGAGGGCCATCCTGCATGCCGGAGCAGTACTGTACCGCCAGGAAGCCGCACCATATCTCACCCTCATCGTCAAGCCGCCGGATGCCGCGCGCCTTGACGGGAGCCGCCGCGTGCCCGAATCTCCGAGATGGTTCTTGCTGAGGATGAATTAAACTTTACTACTAGATCTGCCTCTCAAACTCGACTGAGAAAAAGACCAAAATGTCCTAAAAATATGAACGATCGGATCTAAGTTATACTGAAGACGCTAGTATTTTTTCGATGTGTACCGTAAAAGAGCCCATATGGAAAAGGGCCCTCTACCAACATGTGCTCTTGACAACCATCGAGCATAGTACTGGCCCTCTTTGATTCATTGTCCGGTTCGGTCTAGTTGAGTTAAAAGTTGAGGGTCTTTAAAAAGAGTTATGGAAAAGCAAAAAAAAACTAAGATAAAATCCCACAAAGTCTCAAAAACATTATTACAAATGTTAAATTGAATGGTATATAAAAAAAAAACTTAACTCAACTGAACAAAATCAAACCAAACCGTGAATAAAAAAAAGGCCTCTGTCTCTCGCTTGCCTAGCTAATTGTTTTTATAACATTTGCATCGATCAACCATGTGTAGCTAGCTTACAAGGGGAGAGCATCATGATGATGCACGATTGCACATGCATGCATGCATGCATATGCATCTATGATCTTTTTATGGCGTCTACATCTTAATTCGTATTGTATGGTGATTGATACTGAACTAGAGAACACAACCGACTATGCAACTGTGGCTACCGCCGACATTGTTCCCTTGGGTGCTCAAATGTGTGGTTGTGTTGCTTTCACGTGTGATGAGCTCGGTTTTAGGCTGAGGTGACAATGCTGCACTGCGGTGTGGTTCTGGTGTCCTGCGTCGTGTTGTTTCTTTAACCTTTTTGTTTGCAGTTTTGCTTCCCCGCCGGCGCCTGCATTCGCAGGCTCGTGCAGGCGACGCCGCGCGCGCTGCTGCCACGACGCTGCTGCCGGAGTTCTCCTCCTCGTCGGCGGTGGCGTCTTCCCCGTGCTGCCTCCTGCATTGCTGGATGCATTGCTGCTTCCACCCTGCGCTCGCGGCCGAGTGCAGGCGCTCGCGCGGCGCGCGCGACGCGAGCGCGCAGGAGACGAGGCGGCACGCGACGCCGCCGACGCCGACGCTGCCGTGCTCGCTCGCCGCCGCCGCGCGTTCCCCGCCACCGCCACGCGCTTGCCGCCGATGCCGCCGCGCGCGCGCGCCGACGCAGCTGCTGCGCTGCCGCCGACGCCGAGGAAGCTGCCTGCACTCGCGGCCGCACGCAGGCGATGCCGTGCGTCGGCGCCGCTGCTCGCTCGCCGCCATAGCTGCTCGCCGGCGACGCCGCCACTGCTGCTCGCCGTCGATGACGCTGCACCGCCGACGCCGGTGCTCTCTTCCCCGGCAAAACGCGACGCCGTGCACGTTTTTGTAGCTTACGGAGTTTTTTTCACTTTTTTTATACTGTTTTTTCAGTATTTCTGTGTGGTGAAATTTCTGTATAATCGTACTGAAATTTCTGTATAATCGTACTGAAAAAAATGGGCGCCTGCACGAAACGCAAAATGCAGGCGTCTGCACTGTAGTCGGTCCCGTTTGTTTGTATGTACTTCTCTTAAAATGAATCGATGGAGAAATCATTCCGTTTGGTCAAAAAAAAAAAAAAACTGGAGAACCCGGCTCGGAGAATAAACTCCTCATGAGGACTGAAATTACATGCATATATATATATGCATGTGTGAAAATGTCGTTGGATCTGCTCCGAATACTTCATGCACACACATAGAAAATCCATCCTCGCCGCAACTACATACATATATATACGTGCTACTACACGTACGTACCGTGAAGGAGATGTGGTTGTCTTTGGGGTTGATGTGCGTCTTCTTGGGCGGCATGCTCCCCGGGTCCTCAGCCTGCAGCAGGTGGATGCCGATGCCGTAGTTGAACAGCCTGAGATCGTACGGTCGACGTCGATCGATGATGTTAGCCAGCTCAGCTCAGCTCAGCTAAGCTCAGCTAATTAAAATGCATGCGCTGCTAGTTAAGAACTTAAGATCGAGTGAGGTGATTAAGTGTATGTGGGTACCATGCGCCGTCGAAGTCGAAGGAGCCTGGGCGGCGGACGGGGACGAAGCCGAGGACGTCGCGGTAGAAGCCGAGCGAGAGCTCCAGCGACCGGCACACCACCGAGACGTGGTTCAGCGACGCCAGCGGCAGCACCCCGCCGCCCTGCCCCTGCCCCTGCGCCGTCTTCCCCCCTCCCGGCGCCGCCGTGTTCACCATCTTATGCTGATTAACTCGACCCTCCTTGCTCCGACTCCGGCGACCGTGTAGCTTGTGGGTGTGGCTGTGACGCGAGGAAGCAAGGACGACGGGGAGCTTGTGGGTGTGGCTGTGGTGCTGGCCCTGTACTCCCGGCCACCACGCGGTCGAGACGGTTATATAGAGCTAGGCAGCTAGTTAGCATTAGCAGTTAAGTAGGCGATTGCGGATTAATTTGCGGGAGGACTAGCAATCTGGATTGAAGCTAGCTCGCGTTTTGGCTCGAGCTCACTTGTAGGCCAACGAGCTCGAGCACAGTTTTTTTTTTTTTTTTCATAGCTTGGTCAAAAAAATGAGCCAAGCCAAGCCCAGAGCTAACTCGCTCGTGGCTCACTCGTAGCTCATTGGTGTGACCGTTGTCAATGGCTTACCCCCCCCCCCCCCTCTCCATCCTTGACCATGGTGCCGCCATGATTGACTTTTGACCATGGTGCCGCCGTGCCACCGTGATTGACCGCCACCACAATCTCAGCCATCTCCAAGCATATTGGCGATATGGCCTCTCTCCACCTTGTCGTGGGTTGCCTTGGTTTACTCTACACTGCTGATTTCTTTGGTGCAACCACATCAAAATAGTAATCGACCGCCCTGTGCCCGCCTTCTTCGTGGCGATCGGCCACCATGGCACCATGTTTCAGGCTAGAGGAAAGGCCAACCACAACATTCTAGGGTTTCTTTGAATTTGGAAGTTACCACTTAGCAGGTTTCTATATCAAAGGTTCAATACAATCAGGTTCGTAGCATAAACTGGTTTTGCTATATCTCCTTATTTTCCTTTTTTATTGAGATTATTAGATTCCCCATCTTATTAGAAATTTTTGTATCATAATTTATGCAAACATGTATCAACATACAATCGTATTAGAAAAAAATATCGTGCTCAACTTAAGGTGTACACCGTACACTACTATGAGGGGCCATATAGGGGTGGAAAATGAAAACGGAAAATCCGTATTATCCGGCATCCGTATTCAAGAAAAGCACTATTTGTATCCGATGTTATCCGTATTTGAATACAAAAACTATCCGTATCTGATGCTATCCGTATTCGAAAAAACGATATCCGTATTCGCATTATTTCAATCCATATCCGATGTTGAAGTCTTGATTTATATCTAGGATGAGACAAAAACACTCGAAAAAGTGAAATCCAAAACCGTATTCGTATCCGAGGATATCTGGATTTGTATTCGCGGATATCTGTATTTGAATATGAGATTATCCGAATTCATATTTGTATTCGCTTAAAAATATGGATACGAATACGGTAAAAGAAATATCCGATCCGTATCTGATCCCTTTCCACCCCCATAGGACCATGTGTATATATTGGAGCTAGGGATGAGTGACATAAGTACATACATAGGCCCATGCGTGTGTTTATTATGTTTATATATTTTGCACGCTGCCGATTGATCGTAGGCTCGTAACATCATTAGCTCGTCTGCCTCCCACGACGCTTACAGGGTGTAATGTCCACGTCATATATACCTACGCATGTGTGTGTGAACCTCGGTTCAACATGCATGCATGCCACGTTGGCGCGCTTTTACGTACGTGCTGCCCCTTAATTAATTGCTTTGCTAATTACTGGATTTATTGATGATGACAGCACGTATACCTCAAGGAGCTACCTAACTATACCATGTGGAAGTCTTATCGAGTTCCCCGATGCATCGATCTGTATAACTGTGTGTACCGTCACCTCAATCAAACGGTTTTGACATATGTATCATGAAGTAGACGACGTAGATCTGCGTCGACCATACACTCGATCGGTCGATCAGTTCATCATAAGAGGAGGACGAAGCATCAATCGCCAGCTGCTGCACGTACTACGGTCATGCATGCATGGCTCTCATGAAGCGATCAGTCATTCGATATATATTTGGATCAGATCATGCATGTGTGTGCTGTGTGCATGTGCTATCGGGCTCGATCGGGTGTAAGTGTTCAATGTGCACGGCGTGCTACATGTTGGTCTTTCGGTACTGATGATTCGCATTCGCATGGCGAACACAATAGGTTTGTTAATCAAACGCATGCACCTAATTAGCTAGATAGCTAGGCAGCCAGCCGTGCATAATCATTCCCCTAGTAGGGTGCCTGTCGTGCATAATCATTCCTCCAGCGGAAACTAATTCATAGGCGTCAAAGAACCATTACGTACCTACCATGTTTTGCCAACATTACGAACAAGTTGAATGATCGATATTCGAAAATTAATTGCAGACTAAAAGCATTGCACACTGTGATATCATGTGAAGGTCACTCTTATGTGATGAATATATTGACAATGGATTTGATGCTGAAAATGGATTTTGAAAGTTGAATTTAAATTGTGTTTGAATTTGTGCTTTTGTGTGTGCGGTCAGAAGTCCACCAGAGTGCAGTGAAGCTTGTTTCGACTTGGGTTAAGCCGGTTTGGTGTGGTTTTCGATGCTTTTAGAGATTTGGTGCATGATTAATTGTGAACTAACGTGCAAGTGATAAAGGTAAGTTGATATTTTGGATGAACTAATCTTTGTGATACAAGTCTAGATAGATAATGGTCGGCAACATGTCGGGACACAAACTGGTGGTTCCTGACTTCGGGGTCCAAACGACAAGTTGCACGGAACGGTCGGATTTGGACTTGGTGATCACGAAGATGATGATGGTTTTGTGGAAGACAAGCTTTGAATGGCGTAAGGATCCGAGGCACAATAGATGGTTGTGGGCGTCGAAAACTTAATCGGCGAGTCAGTTGTGTCCGATGTGTGGACCAAAGAGGGACTTGTATTAGGTGTGTTCAAAAGAATATGTGAGGCATATTCTTGTGTTGATGCATTGAATGCATAGTAGATGGCTGGGATGAATGACATACCGCTTTGTCAACATCACTAGTAGATGTCTTCAATAAGAAAGCAGGCCAACTTCAAGAAGCAAATGTAATAACCTCTCGAAAATCAGCTCATTATGCTCAGTGAGTTTATTCATTAAATTCGGCCACTATAAATATACCATGCATGTTTTTTAGAACTTCTCGTCAGTAATCACATAGCGATGCGCCATATTTTTTAGTTGCTCTTTCTCTATTATTGGTGGAGAAGCTAATTTGAAAAATGTCTGTATTTGAATGTTGCAAAAATGGACTTTTGTCATTTTTGGATGATGACCACTCAATAATTGAGTGCTTGCATTACCTCTCTGGAGTGTTTTTCTTTGCTCCATTGGACATTGGTAAGGTGGTCGATCCGTGTGTAGAGTGGACACGAGGTCGTTTCGAGCTTTTTCTAAAATCGACACAGATGAATTATATATGATTTTAGTTATTTTTTGAAGGGTAACTTTACAATCGGCTATGTGTGAGGCAGTTTGGTTCGTGAGGACAAGGATGTTGCTAAGATACTGGTTTAAGTTGCTAAAGTTGACCGAATTGCTAAAGTGGTAAGACTCAAGGGGTTCGAGAAGTGGGAGAAGTGGCTTCGATTTGACGAAACAATTAGTTCACCTATGATTCAAGAGGTTTGAGATTCAATACGTGAAAGAAGCCTCTCCAAAAATTTGCTCGAATAAACGAACACGTGAGCCATAAGCTGGAAATAACGTGAACGCCGGGAAAATGCGGCTCATTTTTTCATTTTTTTTAGTATTCGATTTTCCATTTTAAATTTTCTATTGTATTTTGTTTCAGTTGCATTCCAACCAAAGACGGCCTACCTGAGATATCTGGGCCGAAGAGCCACAGACCTCTTTCAGCCCTGTGGGCTCAATCCTTCATTTTCAATGGGCCTATTCTTCCACCCTCCAAACGCGAGGATTGGGCCAGATCCCTTCCCTGCCTGCCCCCTAGTGCTTGCCTTCAACTGCAAGCGCCGCCGCCGCCGCCGCCTTCCGTTCCACACAAGCCAAACCATCCCTCCCTCCTCTGGTTGCGGCGGCGCGGCACAGCAGCAGCTAGCACGCACTCATGGCGGTGGAGGAGATCACCGATGGCGTGAGGAACCTCGCCGTCGAGGAGGGCGAGGGGCAGAGGCGGGGCGGCGGCGGTAGCAACCGCATCCAGGTGTCCAACACCAAGAAGCCCCTCTTCTTCTACGTCAACCTCGCCAAGGTACCGCCTCCTCCCGTGCCCTCGATCCGGGCCGCCTCGTGGTTTTCTAAGATGGCTGCTTGATTCGTCGCAGAGGTATATGCAGCAGCACGGCGAGGTGGAGCTCTCCGCGCTCGGGATGGGTGTGTCTCGCTGCTCCTTAGCTTCTTGATCTGTTATCTCTGTAAAAAATTGTCACGAGAAGAGAGCGTGAGATTGCATTGTTTCATGTGTAATTGTTCTAGCCTGCTGAATCCCCCAAAATGTGCAGTTAAGGATTAAACCCTAACATTTTTCGATGTGGCATCTTCTGCAAATGTTCTAACCAGCGTTTGGTCATGGGAAAAGTGTGTTGTTTACCCCTAGAATTTGCCACTTCAGAGATTTATTACTTCATTACATCCCACATTAACCACTAAAATTGATTTTCCTCATTGGCACCCTACAATTTGCCACTCCAAACTAATATTAATCCCATTATCTGTCAGGCTCAGGCGATCTAAGTTTTAGTCAGCCAATCATCTCATGTAACCTTGAATATCCACATACAGGCCTCTGGCACTTTGACTTTGCGATGTAGAAAAACACACAAGTCATGACACCCTTTCAGGCAGCTTCCTGTAGGAATATTATCACATTTTATTAAATAAAAATTGATCCTTTCAAGCAGCCTCCTGGAGGAATATCGTCACATTTGATTTAATTTAAGTAAAATTTGATGAGATATGTTTAGTTCATTGATGGATGCCAGTGGGTTTATGGCGCATCTTGTTGTTGCCGTGGTTCTATGTTTTCTCTCTAGCTATCTAGAATAAAGCCTGAACACTTTGTCATTTTAGAGGGGATATGTCTGTACTGTTGAGGTTGCCACTTACCAGTAAGGCAGTAACCAAGTTGGTTGATCTGTTTGCAGCCATTGCAACGGTTGTGACTGTGGCAGAGATTCTGAAAAATAATGGGCTTGCTGTTGAGAAGAGTAAGATTTTTTTATCCGTTCCTTTTCCATGAGATTATGTCTTGTGATATCGCCTCATCAACATTATTATCATAGTCATTCCACAAGATTCATTGATCTGCACCCTGAACTTCCCCTTTTGAACTCAAAACTATGTAGAGATTAGGACATCTACTGTGGAAATAAACGACGAATCAAGAGGCCGCCCGCTCCAAAAGGCCAAGGTTAGAGAAGACTAATTTCTTATTTTGATGCTAATGCAACTTATTTCTTGTTTTACCAAGGTGTTTGTTATGTGCATAGAATTCTTTCCTCTTATTGTTTTGCTGAGAATGGTACTGAATTTGAATTCTATTCCTACAGATTGAGATAGTGGTAGGAAAGAGCGACAAATTTGATGAGCTGATGGCCGCTGCCGCGGAAGAGAGGGAAGCTGCAGATGGCGAGGAGCAGACCTGATAAAGAGCAGCAGCTCCCGGTGGCTGCTGCCGGCTTTGTTAGTGTTGTTTAAAACTGCATGCATCAGAGATGTCATGCATTCTTGTTCAACTTATGTTTTCATGGCACTATGTAAACTCGTTGGCTTTCTGATGATAATCTGTTCCCATTTTAGATGGGATGTTCGGCTATATATGAACGGCTTATCGAATGGGTGTTCTTTTTTCGTTGCTAATCTGGTTCTGTGGTGTGGGTCTACTCGAGGTTTGTCCACAGGCAATTTGGTGATTGTGCCATCGCTACCATGTTTGCTAATACGGTGATAATCCATGTGTATTCTGCAAGCTTGTTGGAGGAGAAACCAGCAGACGTCTGGATGCTATCAGTTAAAAAAAAAATTCTTTCCCTGGCCAATCTTATCAGTTGATCAGCTAAAAAAGGCTCTTTTTTCTCCTGACCAATTGTAAAAAAACATTTTTTTTGTCCTGGCCACTCTTTATCTCAGTTTTAAAAGGCTTTTCTTTTTTTTCCTGGCCAATTTTGTCAGTTGCTTGGATGTGCCACGTCCCACGTAGCATGAAGTAGCACCAGGTGTAGACGAGACTGAAGTTGGAAGCTGCAGGAGGTCACTGCACCGAACAACGGCTGCAGCAGTGCAGCAATCGAATCGACCTACACGAGAAGAAGAGCCGAGCTGAGCTGAGAGGAGGATGGCAGCCATGGCAGGGCAGCACTGCCTCTACTACTCGCCCTCCATCCTGCCGTTCCAGCGGCAACACGGCCTGGCGCTGCCGCTGCAGCTGCACGCCACAAGAAGTGGGCGAGGGCGGCGGAGCTTACAGGTGGCCGCGTCGGCCGGCGGCGCTCAGTTGGAGTCCGTGAAGGCGGCGACGGACGCCGAGTTCTTCCAGCCCTCCGACACCAGGCCCATCATGCTCTTCGACGGTGCGTACCGAGTCTGATTGAAACCTTCCTTCCTTCCTTCAATATTTTCGCCTCTTGTATTGGGCAATCGCAAATCCACGAGTAGATTAATCAAGAATTCACAATTCGGAAGCAAGTCAGCTTCTTGGCTTGATTACAAATTCACAATTTGAAAGCAAATCAGCTCTTGGCTTATGGGCTGTGTGCAGGCGTCTGCAACCTTTGCAATGGCGGCGTCCGGTTCGTGCGGGAGCATGACCCTAACAGGTCTGGCCGTCCTGCTTCTTGCATTACAAAAGGATATCTTTTTATAATTTTTTTAGGGGAATCTTTTTAGAATATTCAATATTGACATGGTCATTCATATAATGGGTGAAATTAGATTGCACTTTATAATGGCATCAATAATAATATGTGTTTTATAATGTCTGTTGTGACTCCCCATCACTTTGTAATGGCATGCATGATAAAAATCCTATATAACTGTATCCACCTATTTTGATTGTAACATATTAATAAAACCTAATGAAATTATAAGGAAAGATTGTGAATGCACACTACTGATTGAATTTTTTTTATTGAGCAGTAGCATCAGATATATTCCTCTCCAGAGCCAGTCAGGAAGGAAGCTCCTCCAGAGGTCAGGGAGAGACCCTGACGACATCTCGAGTGTCGTTCTTGTCGAGAAGGATAGGTAACTTACTGCCAGTGTATTTCTCCAAGAATTGTGTTGACTGTTGAGTTAATCACCGATTATTTATCTATCAACGTTAGTCATGAATCAAGTGTTATTTTTGCTGTGCAGGTCCTACATCAAGTCTGAAGCAGTGCTGAGGATATTGGAGTACCTCAACCTGCCTTTCCCTCAGCTCGCTGCTTTCCTCAAGTTTGCCCCTCTGTAAGCTTCCTCTCCCACACGCTCAGCTCAGTTCACATGCGCCATGGCATCTGTTGTGCTGCCAATTGATCCATTTTACAATGATGATGCAATTCATCCCTATTGATTTTCGTGTTAATTAGGTTTCTTAGGGACTTTGCCTACGACAATGTTGCAAACAACCGGTACGAAGTATTTGGCCGCTCCAAGTCAGAAGCTTGTGATATACTGTGAATTGTTGCCCAACACCTCAATGCTTTCCTTATATTATCATGCATTAACAATATGTAGTCATGAGATGACATGGGAAATCAGTAGAATCAACTTATTTTAGTATTAAGTTGTTTATGAGATACTTATCCATACAAGAATTGTAGTGCTCCTTAGCTGCATGTCTATGTATATAACAATGCATAGCACTTTTATCAGGTGGATGGAAGTTGTACTTCTGGTACCACATAGCCGGCAGTGGTTCCATATGCATTTAAAATAGACGCATTTGCTGGGGCAGTATGGTTCTCCCAAGAGAGCATAATATTTTCGAGATAGATGCCTTGGCAGTGCACACTTTGGCTGCATAAAATTTGGATGGCCTCTTGCTGGTAGGATGTTCCCTGGATGTTGATAAAGCTTGCGTTTCTTATAGCCACACCACCATCCTATAGACACAATCAAGTACAAGCATGTTTCAACCTTTGTTCTTGCGGATGAATTTATTGAAGTGATCAATGTGATGACGAGTTTAGTAGATCTTACCTTTTCTGGACAATTTCCCTGGGGACAATAGAACTGGTCAATGATAATAGGATGTTGGACTGCAGTCATATTGATGTTCTCAAAAAGGACTCCCTCTGCATAACCCTTTCCTCCCTGCAATAATAACTTCATACATTATGGCCTATGATTGCAGAGAGCTTATAGTGTGTGCAACCATCAGCATAACTTTATATATTATATGGCCTATGGTTTGCAGAGAGCCTGCGACCATCAGCAAAAAAAAAAAAAAAAAAAAAACTTGGAAATTGAAATATAATATGCAACGGCACATGTAGATGCATAAGATTGTGTTGCTGCTGCTTAGTTCTTATATACCTGCGTCGATTTGATCCTCACACCATTCAAAGTTCCATAGAAGTTGCAATAGGATGCTAAAATCCGTTCCACTCGTGCTGGCTCATCTCCTCCAAGGCTTCCCACGCTTCATAAGATCAGAGAATAGCTTAGCTCGATGTGTCTGACTACTTACTATAGATGAAGTTGATCAGTATGTAGCTTGTCAGCACAGGTCTGCAAATGCATGGTTCATTGGTACCTGATGCCATGACCAGGTCCACATGTGCTCTGAGTGACATTAACATCAGTGGTGCCTGATAGAATTGATACACAGTCATCTCCTGCATTGTCCAATGTCATCATTCATGCACATCTGAGGTTAGGTATCGTCACTTACATTTCAGTGTGACATCATGTCTATGCAATTATATATACAATGATCTGTAAGTACATAGTGGAAAGATTGTACCCGTTTGGAAAGAGCAAGACGAGATTTGCACATGGTCGGAAATTGCCACGGTAATCCCATCTGTGTTTGGGCTATCACTTGGCGCGGTAACGGATACACCCTGCACACGCACCTGGCTGCACTGGTATAAGCTCATGTGCTTGCCTGCGCTGTTCTTCAGGTGTATCCTACTCACCAGTAGATTATTACACCGTGCGAATGCCAGTAACTGGGTTACATGTACAAGCATCAGTTCCAGATACAGATGTCTGCCTAACAAGTTTCAGACAGAAATTGAAGGAGATATTGTGTATTTGTGTATACTTACAATAGGCCGGGTGTTGCAGCTCTGTCAAAATGATAGAGAAAACAGGTTATTATCAATGAATAGAGGAAGATGCAACTGCTATCTGCAGATGAAGCCTACCTTTTGGTTACAGCTAGTCCACCAGACAGCACCTTGGCCATCGACCTGGCCAGTCCCGTCTAATGTCAAGTTGTCGACACCGAAGAAGGTCATTAGATTGCCTGCTTGTGTTGTCCAAATGTAGTTTGGTGCCACTATGTTCCCAGTCAGCTGCAGAATACCAGTTCAGGTCTCTTGCTGCTTATGTGTTATTACAGATTGAGGATGATCAGATTATAGGTGCTACCTGTACGGTGATTGGTGCCTTGCAGGGTCCCGAAAATTCGACTTGGCTTATCAAGAACGCCACACTTGCAGGTATGATCATGATTGGTGATTCACTATTGTTGCAAGCTGCTTTCCATGTCGCCAAGAATGCCTTGAAGAGAAGACAAAACGAGGGCAGAACAAAAAAATCCAAGGAAATGAGCCAGCATGGGAACTCAGAATCATGGGGCTGTGCTGTTACCTGCGCATCATCTGTCTTGCCATCTCCAGCCGCATTGTAGTCATGAACATTGAATGTTTGACGCCCTGATGCTGATCCAATGACCAATACGACCAACAGAACCAAGGTGTGTTCTGCTGCAATCCTCTGCATTTGAAGATTGGTCAGGGAAGATAACATGGTTGACAAGAATATGGCGTTGAGCTGGTGAACAATGGTAAAAACTGATGCATACCATGATCTGCGGTGCTAATATGATTAGCAGAACTCCTTGGTCTGATCGGAGACGAGCTTTGGATGCACTCTAGCACAGGAGATGGCACATAACACACTGCTCTTCTGGTCCATATATATATCCACACACATGTCGATTCTCTCTGTTATTATCTGAGGTTCTCAGATCCAGAAATCGTTGGCTGTTCGAGACAATATCAAATCGTTGTGCTACTGCTGTTTGTTTAAGTTTAGGTGTGAGAAAGATAACCTGAATCAAACAGTAAAAATCTAGAGTATAACCTTCCAATACAAGAATGTCGAAATCTCCGGGGAGCATATAGAGTATGGGCCAACTATAAAATGTCAAGAATAATATTTGCAGTGTGTCTTTTGTCTGTCACACAGGCCACATCGATCCTATGTTTTAGCATTTTACCAAAAACTTGAGATTGTAGTGAGTATCTGCATTTCCAGTAGGATGGCGTTTTCTTGATTTTTCCAAAATAACATTGTGCTCATTTTAGAATGAATTAAAGACTCCGATTTTGGAAAGCTAAGGAAATACTCGTGTTTTCGGAAATTAACGTGATGTAGGGGTTAAAAGGCGACGTCCCGGGAGCTGACCAGCATTACTTACTTAATTGGTGGGATCACCGTGGCTAAGCTAAATTCAAACGCAAACTCAAAATTCCAAATCGGTCGGTATCAATGTAAATAATTTGAACTTCGACCTTGGTTTCAAAAGTTAAAAAACGTAATTTGATTGCTTTCTACAGATTATTGAGCGGTATTGGCTAAATTCAAATGCAAAAATCGGGTGATATCAACACAAATAAATTGAATTTTGACCTTGGTCTGAAAAGTAAAAAAAACTTAATTCGATGGAAACATATCCTTTGCAATCAAGTTTACGGTGCAACCATCATGCAACTGAACTATCCGAAGTTATAAAAAATTTTAAAAAAATTTATAGATGTACTTCATTATTTACTCCACCTATTATGAAGTTTCAAAGCAAAACTCATTTTATATTAAGAATTGTGAAAAAATAAAAAAAACTAATAGTTTTGACGAGTTCCGAGTTCAAAATTGATAAAATTTTATCATTTTTGTAACTTTCAATATATGATGAATTTGAACTTAAAATTTTATACAGAAGTAGGGTATGTTGAAGAGTACATGTACAATTTTTTTTAGATTTTGTTACAACTTTTGATAGGAGTACATGTACAAATTGTTTTAGATTTTGTTACAACTTTTGATAGTTCGGTTGCACGATGGTTGCATCGTATTCTTGATTGCACTGGATATGTTGCCTAATTTAATTGCTTTGTACTAATTGTCGAGCAATCTTTGTCAATCAATGGATGAACAGACCGATCGATTCTATATCAAAACGGGTAACTGTTGATGATGGTTGATTTTCGATCGGAAGCCCAATAAGTTTTTGATCGGTTTCTATAAAATGACGAGCACTATTTCTGGAAAAGCGTTGAAGCGATCATTGATACTGTTCGATATTGTGAACCCTGTGGCAGACCAATCCTGCATTGTGGTTGTGGGCTGATATGAAGTTCGTTGATTGCATATGATCCTGGTCATATTTTATTTGAAAAAATAAAAACAATCTAGCCGCAAATCCATTTTTCACTTCGGGTAAAAAGTCCATATATTTTCATTGCCTGTAGCTCATCGAAGAGCGATGCAAAACAGATAGCTCAGATGGGTTTTATTACTGGTATTTCCCATGGAAATTATTACAGACGTAGCAAAACAGAGAGAATCTCTCTTTCAAACACCGAGCTCCAAGAATCATTTGATACGATTTGGATTGGCATGTGGGCATCTACATGGCACGATCAATCATCAGCGCCTTGACAGTGGCGATCGATGCATCCTCCATGGACTACCACTACAGTGCTTGAACAGCAGCGGAGGAAGAAGACGAAGCGGTGGCGGCGGCGGCGGCGGCGGAGAGACGCGTGCAGCGGTTGAAGCCGTACCAGACGTTGTCGGGGAGGGGGTCGCCGTAGCGGAAGGTGGAGGGCGCGTCGGCGGTGGGCTCGTAGACCCTGACCCACTCCGGCGTCCAGCCGGCGCGGCCGGCGCGGCGGAGGTAGAGGTAGCAGACGCCGTAGCCGCAGGGGCCCCCGACGCGGAAGGTGTCGGTGGCGCAGCGCTCGAACGCCCGCGACGCCGGCGAGCCCAGCCGCGCCGCGTACACCTCGTCCCCGTACGCGTCGCCGAACGCCAGGCTCACCGCGTCCGTCGTCCGCGCCGGCGACGAGCAGCTCGTCTTGATCTGCACCGTGTACCAGCACGTCCGCCCGCGCGTTGACTCCCCGCCGGCGCCGGCGCCGGCGGCGGAGGCGAGGTGGAGGCAGGAGGAGACGGCGAGGGCGAGCAGCGCGAGCGAGCTCGAGCTCGCCATGGCTGCAGTGTTCGTGAGTGATCGAGGTGGGGACCGGAGGAGATGGAGACGGTGGTGGTGGTTGCTTGGTTGTTTCGGGGAGCTCGTTTATGCAATCATGCTGCACGAGGTGAGGATTTTAATGCGAGAAGGATGAGGTGGCTGACAGTGGGGCCCGGTCCCATGGCTCACTGTCAAGGACATGGACACCATTAATCTGCGACGTGTGATTACGGTTTGCTATATACTCCATTGTGTGAACTTGTCAGAGGAAGAGAAGAGGCTCATGGCTCAGCATCATCCACGAGACCACGAGTGTTGCCGTCGCTGCCTTCACTAAACACAACTCCAGGATTTTTTTACGGAGTAACATTTTATATTTGTTATTCTTTTAAAATAAATAAACAATATTTTATTTAATAAAATTAAATAAATAGACTCCTTCTGTCAATCCACTTGGATATAAATACAGCCTTTTTTGAGAGAGAGAAGGCAAATACAACCTATTCAACTAACAGATTTTGCATTAGATTGAGCCAACAAAAAAAAAACAACAAAACGACATGATTTAAGTGGCACTAGAAAAAACAACCAGGGGTGCGGTGGTCGGGGGGCCACTGGATGGGGATAGAAGACGGGGAAATAGATGGAAGATCGATGGGAGTGACCTCGTTCAATAATTTGAAAAAATGGGTGTCTTTTTTGGCGAAAGTGAACAAGGGAGGAGGCAGGGAAATGCATGAATCTCAAAGAAAGTCGAGGGCAACGAATGCGCCTGTTTCAATGAGGCTCTTATTAGTTTCTGTTATTTTTGGGTCATATCTAGTATTTAGAGTTTGCCTCGATTTGATACAAGGACACGGGGGCCGTTCGACGCCCATTGGACGCGCCCCCATCCGACGCCAGCGCTGTCCGTTGGATCTCCATCCAATTGCCAACGTTTGATCTTGAGCTAAATTTTGTTATTTTTGTTTTGTCATATAATCTTTTTAAAATATTCAATAAAAATCATGAATATTCTCTAATCAATGTCATGTCCCACATGTATTTTATTCGGATCAGCATGACCAATATTCATTTTTATAAACGTTTTTTAAAGGATAACCTATATGTATAAATGTTGTATTATCAATATAAAAAATATATGTGTGAATGGACATGCATTAGAGAATATTTCTGTTTTTTATTGAATTTTTGAATTCTTTTTACATGGTGAAACAAAAACAATAAAATTTGGAGATCCGATAGCCAATGCTGGCATCGGACGGGAGGCACCTCCGACGGGCGTCTATCCAACCTGACTTACTCGCACGAGTGATTCGTTGGTTCTCCTCGAGCGCTCTTTGCAGCTTGGCCTCCTACAAGGCTCCTCATTGGCTTTGTCTCAAATCCCCCTTCGGGACCGGATTCTTAGTCAGCGATCACTGAAAATTCAATATCTGGCTATACTTTGAATCACTAACTTACAGGTTTGCTTAATAGAACCTTCCTGACAGGCTTACTACTACAGCTACAGAGCTAGAACCTGTGGACTGAAATGATTCTCATTCTTCCTTCCTTACGAGACCGGGGGATTAAGAACCTCTATCAAAAGGGATACGATCTCACCTGGGCCGGCCCCCGCGTCCTAGTTTCAAAGGCTCGAGATGATGGGTCTCCCACGGCCGGATTCGGACTGGAGCTCACCATGAATCGAATCTGAGGGTTCATGCATGCTCACCATGATCCACGAGTATTGCCGTCATTGTTTTTACTGTATAAACACAACTCCAAATGAATGATATAATCATTAATTCTCAGCTCGGCCACATAAAAATAAATCATCTTTATTAAACACACGTATATGTACAAGTGCACCAGCTACTGTCTCAAAAAAAAAAAAGGCATTTCGGCCATGTTAAAAAAAGAGGGGGCATTCCGAGAATTGAACTCGGGACCTCTCGCACCCTAAGCGAGAATCATACCACTAGACCAAATGCCCTCGGTTGTCGTCACTCTTTCCAGAAAGATCCGTATACATAACACATACGTGCGTTTTCATCCGTGCAAAGTACTCCATATGGGTATCACAGTGCTCTGGAAGACATCCTGGAGAATTGGCAGCTAATGTTCATTTTGACACAGCGTAGCTTGGCAAGAACAAATTAATCAGGATGGATTGCAATAATAAAGCTACGAGATCATGCACAAGCTTTTCATTCAATCTTCTGATGGATCAGAATTCGTGGGCGATGGGTTTAATATAATTTTTCATGAATCTGCATCAATTTTTCAGTAATTTTTATTTCTTCTTTTAAAAAAGGGTCTGGTTTCTGGGGGTAAAACAAGCGGGCATCTCCCATTAGCTTCAATAACCCATTTTATCTTTACAAGAATCATTTCGTGGCTTCTTATAAACTTAAAACATTAGAAGTAGCGTAACTATACCATGTATTAATTGTAAAGCCTACCACTCGTATTCGAGGTCCTGATGGGCAATGAAAATCCAAGTCTCCTTTAAAGGGTGGTTTACATCCGTGGGACCAAATCTCCACGGTAATCCCTTGCAAGAAATCCGACAAAATCTGTCAAACGACAGCACATGCTATCTTGCTTCCTGGCCTAAAATATTTACTCTTGATAGTATCAACACAAATAGTCAGCAAAGGAACGCGATCCCAGATTATTATATCGGGCTTCCCACAGGAAAGCATTCAAAATTAGTGCAAAACATAGCATTCATAATTAGTGCAAAACATAAGCGACTATACCACCAAGCAATTGGTGGAATCAAGACATTGAAACTATCAAGCAAACAAAAATACCATTGCATCCCTATGCTCATATCTTGGAAGATTTTTCAACCATTATTGTCTGCATCACATTACATCACTTGACCAGTAGCTTGACTGTTGTATTGCAGCTACCATGACAGCGAAGGGAATGCTCATGGCCTAGTTTAGGACTGCATATTTTTGTGGTCCAATTGAAGACCAAATAAAGTTGCATTTACTTGTATATGAGAGCGTCCCTGCCAGGTCCAACACCAATGTAGTGGACTGGAATACCAACAAGCTCTTCTATCCTCTCCACATAACAGCGGGCAGCTTGGGGAAGCTCATTGTAACTTCGAACAGAAGAAATATCACTTTGCCACCCAGGAAACACCTCATATTCGACCTAAAACACAAGAAAAGGCACATGAGAGATGAAAGATAACCAAACCGACGATCTCATAAGTTTCTTAGACAATTGACATGAAGTCGGTAGAAGTCGGTACATTTTTAGTAACCAAATTATATCTTACAACCAGAGAAAGAACAATTTTCCACACAAGATAAGACATTATCCAATCAAAGGAACCTATAAATCTATAATTCAACTAACAGGACATGCTGATACATAATGAATAAAACTAAGACACATAAAGCTTACCTGTACTTGCTCCAGGGTGTCAAGATCCCCTGGAAAGGATTGTAGCCTCTTTCCATCAATTTGGTTATAAGAAACACCCAACTTGACTTCTGGCAACCCAGAAAGAACATCAAGTTTAGTTAGATTAAGAGATGAAAACCCATTGATCTCGCAGCAGTATTTAAGTGCAACAATGTCAAGCCATCCACAGCGTCTTGGGCGGCCTGTTGTCGTCCCAAATTCCATTCCAGCATTCCTAAGAAGGTCACCATCCTCTCCAAATAGTTCAGTTGGGAAAGGGCCAGACCCGACCCGCGTTGTATAAGCTTTTACCTGCATATGAAATGAATAAGCACTATAACAGAAAGAGAGGGTAGCTCAATTATACTGGTTAACATACCACTCCAATCAGGTCACCAATACACCTTGGAGCAATGCCAAGGCCAGTGCATATTCCACCAGCTGAAGGGTTAGAAGAAGTCACAAATGGATAAGTTCCAAAGTCAATATCCAACATAGTTGCTTGACCACCTTCAACCAGAACTTTCTTCTTCTGTTGGATAGATTCATTCAACACATGAACGGTATCAGCAATGAATGGCTCCAACTGATCTGCAAACCTCTTGTACCTCTCAACCTCTTCCTTGAGCATGCCTTTGCTATACTTGAAACCTTCAAACCTTGAAGCAGCATCCTTGAATAAGACATCAAGTTTATCCCCAAAAGTGTCCATGTGCCTTAGATCACAAACTCGCAGTCCGTTTCGAGTGACCTTGCTGGAATAGCAAGGTCCAATGCCTCTCTTAGTTGTTCCAATAAAGGAATTGGCAAGCTCAGCTTCCCTAAGTCCATCTACAGCTTGATGCAGATCAAAAAGAAGATGTGCCCGATCAGAGACCAGAATTCTTCCATTGCAAGTGACCCCATTGGACTCAAGACCATCAATTTCATCAAAGAATCCTGGAACATGGATCACCGCTCCATTGCCAACAACACATAGTGTTCCTTTGTGGAGAATACCAGACGGAACAAGATGAAGGGCAAATTTCTTTCCTTCAGAGTTGTAGATGGTGTGTCCAGCATTTGCTCCACCCTGATAAAAGTAGGAAGTCAGATAAATAGGATGCTAAACTTAAGAGAAGCGGCTGACCAGTGATTACTTATACTAGTCTATTAGGATCTAATCATCTAAGCATAGCCAGATTAACAGTAGAAAATTTAGTTACATAAACAAAGGTTAGTCTTGACAATTTTGCAAACATTCATCATAGAAACAAAGGAAAGGTGAATCTAAGCTAAACAAAACAATGGAAGTAACTAAGCATATCAAATTCACAAAAATGCAGACATGACCTTCCCCCACAAGCAGTAGTAATATTAGCTAGTTACCAATAATAGCCAGTACATAGATTAATACAAGTAATAAACCACTGTCCCATATACCAAAAAAAAACAGTTAAAAAACATGGTGATCCCCAAACTTGAGTAAGTTAAGAAACTCAGATCATTTACCCAGAGAAACATACAAGCTTGTACTATTATCAGCACACATACCCATCTTATGGAACAAAGCAGTCATTAAGCTTTTCTGCTAAATTTAAGAGATACATGAATAATAAATCTAGCTTAATCTTAAACAAAAACAAGAAAGTAATGCTCTTTCCAGTGTCGACTCTACAGATACAATTAGTATGTCGAAGCAATTCATATGGTTTACCATGTGCTAGAAATAGATGTTATACACTATCCATAATATTACTGACCCCAAAGCCAAAAGGTCCTATATTATTTTAGGGATGACTTAGGGGCCCAACCCTTAGGGCTTTTGGGGACGTCAGACAGACACTACGTGATATGCTTAGGTGCATGATAAGTTCATGATTCATGAGTCATCGTTTCAAGCAAATGTACTAATATATTCTCTATCTAGGCAGGCAAATAAGGGGGCTAGATGGTAACAAGTCTCAAGGGAAATCCGAATGAGATCAGATTCATTCGACCAATGCACATTCAACATCCTAGTAGCACCTCTAATCCACTGTTCTCTAGTCTAAGTGTTCCTTTATTAGGCCATCCTCAGTGATTTATCGCCCATGAGAGGACACGAAGCCCATGGGGTGCCTCTGTTTATGTGATGTCTGGAGAGATTGACCCACAGACATATCACATAGGGGGACACTATACAACATTGCATTGTCGGTAGCCAATCCGGTGGTACAGCAACCTGGCAAAACCACCCCTGATCCCTTCTTCTCCGCCCTGTCTGCCTTCCTCCCATGCGCCCTCCGCCTGTCTCTGTGGCTCGGCCCTCCCGCCTCTGCCCCCGCCCCGCCCCACCCTCCTACCTCATCTCCGGTGACTCTCCCACCACCGGATCTGATGTCCGCCTCTCCTCCTCCCTCCTCAACACTGGATCTACTCCGCGCACCTCTCCCACAGCCACCGTCAGCCTGACCGCCTTCAAACTATCCTGCTGTTGCGGGGTCAGGGGGCAGTGTCGGCGAGGTCGCCGACAGCAGAGGAACGCGAGGAAGGTAGAGGTCGACGGCACGAGGAGGAAAAAGAGGTTTCTTGCTTTCCTCATCTGTTGGAAACAAGAAAAACGGTGAACCATTTTTCTAGTATTCCCCTATCACATATACATAAACAGTTTGTCATAGCTGCCTTTTTGTTATCCTCAGCTCTAAGCTCAAGCCAACATCTAGGAAATGTAAAAGTCATAATGTATAGAACTCACCAAAACAAAGCGATCCTAAAATTTGCAACTTTACTCTGCTGTACATGCTTCATACAAACCTAGGTTCTCCCTGGTGTAACTCCTAACCAAAACAACCCCGAAATTAACAGATGAAGGTGAATTCCACGCATTGAGAACTCCCCCGATCTCATTCAAGAACAAGTAGGTTAAAAAATCCCGCGCGAACGGGTAGCAGTGCCACTGCCACCAAAGAGGGGATCAAGCATGGATCATCACCACGGCCGGACTAAAATCAATATAAAGACCAGAGCTGAGCCTCGTCACCTGGCAGCGCGCGACGATGTCAAACCGCGGGGCGAGCACGTCGACGAGCTTGCCCTTCCCCTCGTCGCCCCATTGCGACCCCAGGACGCCGGCGACCTGGCTCAGCGCCGAGACTCTGTCCGCCGCGGCGTCTGCCTCCACCGCCGCAGCCGACAACGCCGCGGGTGCAGGACCCCACCTCCGGGGCATGCGTAAGGACGGCGCCGCCGCCGGGGAAACGGATTTCCCTCGCCCGGGCGCCGCGGCAGCGGGGTTGTTGAGAGTGGAGAGAGACATGGTAGCGAGAGGAGCACGACGAGGGCTGGTTGGCCGGCGAGGCGGCAACGTCGGGGCCGGCGGCTAGCGAGAGGAGGAGGGCAACCGGCCGGCGACGAGTCGGCGACCAGGGAGAGGAGAAACCCTAGTGAAGGAATCACTGAGAGTGACAGGGCCACTTCCACTGAGCCATGGTACTGTTGCATCGTTAGAGGTGGCCTAATGGGTTATGGGTCCAACCAAGTCGCACCAATCGGGCTGGGCCTTGGGCCTGTGGGTCAACCCGGTTTGGTTCACACAGACTGATCTGGTTCGTTTTACGTTCGATTTGGTTTTCTACTTATAGTACGCATATACCTAATTAAAAATGGGATTGGCTTCACATCAGACGACCGAAAGTTATTTATCTCTCAGTCGATTTTCTAGACCGTTGATCAAACGTCTCTATAGGACATATAAAAGATCTAACGGTAGCATCTAGCTACGTGAAAATCGACTGAGGCTTATTTGAAAATCAGTCACCTGAGAAACAACAAAACCGATTAAAAATATATGCTTATATACTTATTGTCCTATGATATATAATTTATTTCTTTATTTTATAACACATATTTATTAGATATAAATTTTTCTTAATTTTTAAATATTTTTATAAGAATGGATCAATCGGTTCGGTTCGGTTCAC
The DNA here is from genome assembly GCA_036346415.1 of Raddia guianensis. Lineage (NCBI taxonomy): Eukaryota > Viridiplantae > Streptophyta > Magnoliopsida > Poales > Poaceae > Raddia > Raddia guianensis. The sequence continues at coordinate 38,624,068 of CM070534.1, forward strand.
TGTATGAATCCTGCCTGGGTCGAGACCCCAGCTCATTAACCCATTAGGCCCAGTTCATATAGTAAAGCGGGCTCGAAGCGGGCTATCCTAGTTCATTCATTGGCCACCTCTATGCATTATTCAACGTTGAATTATAGTATTGCATAGAGGACCTTGCGTCTTGCCCACGTTTTGCTTCACTCCTTCCCTTAGGTCTTCGGCAATGGCGTATCCATAGGGGGCGTAGTGGGGCTGGAGCCCCACTCGTCTGTGGCCTGCGGCAAAGAAAAATAGGTGCAGCGGTAGCGGCAGCGATCAGTGATTTGAACTCATTAGCGATCAGCAATCACCTCGACGCAGCGAGCAAGCAAGCCAATGAGCCTGTTCATCAGCCTGGTGGGTGGTGGCCCAGCTCCCAAGCCCAAGACCTGACTGGAAATTAGCAAAAGAATCCTTCGTTAATTGTTGCGCCTTATGTCAATTGATTGATCATTGATCTCTCGCGACGTGAGGACGTTTCGATCAGAAATTTGTACTTGCCCTACTATTTTAACATATAATTGAATATCTTTTTATCGAATAGAATAGACTACAATAAAGAGATATTATAAACCCTTGTCGTAATCAAAGCCATCGAAAGATATTTTGCTGCGTTTTCAGAACATGAAAATTCACAAACGTTAACTATCAACTCCTAAGAAGTATAATAGTACATTTTTTTTGTTTGTATAGTTACATACTTACACTATATGTAATTGTTAGATAACTTTATTTATTTATATATCATATACTATATTATTCCATGACATGTGACAATTATAAAACTATAGTGCCATACTATATGTCTATATATATTAAATATTCTAGTTTTGAGGGTCTCATTTTGAGCCCCCCTCCTTCCAATTTTCTGGAAACGCCACTGGTCTTCGCCCTTGGTCCAATTTCGATTGCTCTCTTCGAGCATCTCTAAAAGAGCTCCTAAACACACACCCTAGCTATTATTTGAGAATTCTAGTAAAAGATCCACTCTAAGAGAACCAATATTTCACCCTTATTTTCTCCCTCATTCCCTAAACTAATCCACCACCCCTATTCCTGGGACCTTCCTATCGGCCCCTTATTTTAAGCGCCCACCAACCAGCTTTGCTCGCACCTCCTCCCTATCGCTGCTATTCAAAGTCCTATCCTCCAATGTGACACCCTTTGTCTTCCCCTCAGATCCAAGCCCCCCTCCTCTACGGTGGTCAGAGCAACCAGCGCGGCACTTGGCGAGGTAACCCTCCCGGACGGACACAACCATCTTGTGCCTTCGCCTACTCCACAGCCACCCTGGTCTTAAGTCAGTCATTGTATGGGTTGGATATATTGGACTGAGTAGGTATGCGTTAATGCAAACCAATCTCAACGACTTTCTCAATTTTAAAAAACCATCAAAGGAAGAAGGGGAGCTCTATCAGTGATGGATGCCACTAAATATAGGAGTACAATTGGTGCACTTTAGTATGTCACGCTCACTCAGCCAGACATAGCTTTTGCGGCCAACAAGTTGTGTCAGTTCTTGCACACGCCAATGGATGTGCACGGGTCCGTCGTGAAGAGAATTTTGAGGTACCTAAAATACACTGAGGTCATGGGGTTTTGTATTGATAAGTCATAAAAAAATCATAAAACATTATTTAAAATTTAATTTGGAAGTTTGTGTCTAAGAAAATATAAAATTATAATTTTTTATTTCAAAAATTGTTTTTTGAGTAATATAAAATTATGAGATTGATAAAAATTCCAATTTGTAAAAAATATCTCAAAGTTGATTTTTTTAAAAAAATGAAATTGATTGGCATTTGGCATTTACAATGACATGACATACACCTCAGCATTTGACGGCCAATACATCATCATTTAATGGTGGCACTAACGTTTTGGAGACAGTGGTGCAAACGACAACAATTTACAGGTACTTAAAAGGTAATTTTCAACATCTGAAAGTTAAGTAAGATTTGACTACAATTTTTTGAGGGAAATATGTAATTTTATTTTCTCAGTTTTATGCGGAAGAAGGATGAGGTGGCCAACCATGGCATCACGTGATCATGACGCACCATTATCCGTTTTCAGTTTTCAGGTTCATGGCTCTCCATGATCCACGAGAATTAGCGTCGTTGTCACCGTTAAACAACTCCATTATTAGTGCATTATTGTCATATCGAAAATGGCAAGAGAACAAATCATGAAAAAAAATTGGGGAACAAATATAAAAATGAATCAGAGCGAAACATCAACCATAGAAAAACTCAATTGTAAGGTGCTGCTACCCCCTGAATTTATGACATTTTTGTTTTCCTTGCAACTTGCTTTTGTTCTCGTGCTATTTGATTGTTTTCCTGTCCTTTTTTTAAATAAAAAGGACTCATAACACTTTGTCGCTTATGACCCTAAAGTTTTTAAAATATATTTTTTATCCCTTAAAGTTATATCTTTTTTGTAGTAGCTTGCAGGTGTAGCCCCTTTCTCACAAGTAATGTCATCTATTAGTTGAACACAACAGTGTCTTTTTTTAATATAGCAAAAAATACTTTAAAATGAAAAACATTTTTTTAAAGTATAAATAACTTTTATCTAAGCTTGGAAAATAACTTCAATTGTTATGTCTAAAAATTGTGCACAACATGTCGGTGTCTTTGTAAAGTTTTAATGGTTTGAAATGATATATGAGTTGACTAAACCGAAGATAGTTATATGTAAGACTGAACGAACAAACTGAACGAATGTAAAAGTTTAAGCCACCTCGAACATCAGTTAGCATAGGCCGAGGCTTGAAAGGTAGTAAAAATTACTACCTTTCAAGCCTCGGCCTATGCAAGCAGTGAAGCAGCAACATATCCCTACGTCTAAGATGGTGGTGGCGCTCGTGGCAGCTACCTAACCATGGGAGTGTTGCATATGACAACAACATAGATGAGGCACTATTCAACGCATCAACCATTTTGCATCTTGGAGATAGAGAAAAGGCAAGCTTCTGGACTAGCGCCTGGCTTCATGGCTTACCGCCGAAGGCCATTGCCCCTGAGTGTCACCGTTTGGCCCCAAAAAACAGTAAGAGCTCGGTCAGAAGAGAGTTAACGGACCATCGGTGGATGGCAATAGCTCATAAAATTGACAACGAAGAACAGTTAGAGCAATTCTTTAAACTCTTTGCTCTAACTCTCAATGTTGTCTTGCAGCCGGAACCGCATGACTCTATATCCTGGAAATGAACTCCACATGGTCAGTACTCAGCAGCTTCGACTTACAAGATACAATTCAAAGGAGCGATAGCCGACGGCAACACCTTTCTCCGGCTATGGCGGGCACACGTAGAACACATATGCTATTTTTTTGTTTGGATGACAATGCACAATACAATCCTAACAGCCGATAGACTGCAAGCTAGGGGTTGGCCAAATAACAAGCTTTGCATGATGTGTGGCCTACAAGATAAATCCTATATTCATTTATTGTACACCTGCCTTTTTGCCAAGCAGATGTGGCAAAGATTAGCTAATCTCTTCAACATCATCTGCCAGAGTGATCAAGCTACTGACTTCGTTGCCATCTCCAACCACTATCGGAATTTTTTAGCAAAGGACAGATTCAAGGAGGCTGATGGGGCTGTAATCTATGTGATCTAGAATATCTGGCTGGAGAGAAATTCTCGTATTTTCACAAACAAGGCTTCCTCCTCGCAGGAAGTTTGGGATAATATCCAGAGTAGGGCTGAAAAAATAGCTTGTGGCTCGCCGCTCAGCTCGGGCTCGAACAAATGGCTCGGCTCGGGCTCAGCTCGAACATCTAAATGGCTCAAGCCAAACCTAGTTTTGGGGCTCGTTAAAATAGCGAGCCAGCTCGGGCTCGGCTCGTTTCTGACCTGGCTCGGCTCGGCTTGGCTCGTTTACACATTTTGAACGCAAAACTCCTGTGGCTCGGGCTCGTACGAATTTGGCTCGACTCGGCTCGGACCTCTAAACGGCTCGAGCCAAGCCTAGTTTTGAGGCTCGTTAAAATAGCGAGCCGACTCGGGTCGGTTCGTTTTTGACCGAGCTCGGACAAGCTCGGCTCGGCTCGGCTCGTCTCGTTTCCACCCCTAATCCAGAGAGACATTTCGGCTAGAAATTTAGCATACAATGATCCCCCTTGAGTGTTAGCTGTTTTTTAGTTTGCTGTTTTCGAGTTTTGTACATGATCAGAACTTTGTTTTCTTATCTCTATGAATGTAAGCTTTTAGCTGTCTTCAAAAAAAGAAGCAGCGACATATATCTTGCATCACAATTCACAAGCAGTGAAGCGGAGCATGAGCACATCTTGTCAGCGATAATGGATGATGATCAGATCAGTTGACCCTGGAGCACCGCCTCCGTACCTCGCCCTGGCCGTCGGTCTTCACCCCGATGCTGCTCATCCTCAGCATAGCCCTGGGGAACTCGTAGGCGAACCTGAGCCCGAAGAGGCCCCGGACGTTGCCGGCGTAGTCCCGCACCACGCCCTGCGTCGCCGCGTCGCCCCACAGCCGCTGGTCCGACTCCAGCACGGCGGCGCCGTCCCTCACGTTCTTGAAGAAGCCGGCGTCGAAGGTCCCCGCGCTGCCCAGGTCCAGCGCCACCCGCCGCGCCGGGTCACCGCCGGCTGGGCACAGCGACCGCAGCTGCGCCAGCGCCGCCGCGTTCATCGTCGGGTCCGCGCCGCCCGTCGCCGTGAAGTTGAACAGCCGGTACCGGAAGAAGCCGCAGTCCGTCTGCCCGATCGTGTGGGCGCCTGGACAGTTTGATCGATCAACCAAAAAAATCGATTTTTTTTACAAGATCATCGCAATAGCGGCGCACAGATGATGCATATGCATGAATGGTGAATCTGGCATGATGCGAGATCGATAAGATTACCGACTAGCGTTACGAGATCATGATCTGAGAGACCTTGATCTGCGAACTTCTGCCTCTGGACGGATACTGGATCAGTAGGGGACGGCAAGGCCTTGGCGCCTGAAGCTGTCGAGACCCTTCCATCCCTTCGTCCCAGTGGCACCGCCCAGCTTGGTCCTCCGGTCTTGCATGCATCCAGTGCAGCAAGATGAGCAAGCCTTAGTCAGCCATCACTCTCTCAATCAAAAGACATTAAAATAACAAGCAATCACCACGCTCTCGATCGATCGCAAGGTGAGCACTCATCCTTGAGCGCTGCTCGCCAAGATTCGGGCTCACCAGATCAACGGCATCGCGCGCGGCGAGGGCCAGTACGTCTGCACAGGACACCACCCCGGGGCACGCGGCCTCGAGCTGGGACTTGGCGTCGTCGACCACCTCGAACCCCCTGAGCCCGAAGTTCTGTGGCGCGCTCCTCTCTGAGCTTGCTCCAGAGATCAGAACCGAGGCATCGCATCCCTGCAAAAAAAAAAAAGTGACCAAGAAACAAATGTCAGATACATCTGAGACTGAACTATGGGTTCAGTGCAATTTGCAGATACAGTAACTACAGATTGGATTGGGCAGAAGAATCAAGGTTCTGACTTGCACGAAACAGTCGTGGAAATGTAGCCTGAGCAGGCCCGGGGCAATGGTGACGTCAGTGTTGTAGTACTTCTCGACGGTGGACCTCACTATGTCCTCGGCGTCAGGGCAGTTTGAGTCGTAGAAGCCAACTCGAAGCCCTTGGCCGTGGGCTGAAGGGCTGCCCAGCAAAGCACTGCACAGAAAAAGAAGAGCCGCTGCCATTTCTTTCAGGTGCTGTATCATGAGCAATTCTGAATGTGCCAGCCCTGTGATCTCGTTGCTCATTTTATAGGGCTATTCAGCTTGAGCTAATCTCCCATTTCCGCAGGCATTTCGCATTCCTGCTTAGTGGAGAGTCGCAAGTGGATCATGCACTACTGGGAGATGTGGGTTACAGCTAGTATATCTACCTGCATATTTATATGATTTATAAATCCCCTGTCACAGAAAAATTATCGTCAGATTGTGGTAGTAGTTCTTTTCTTGAGACGTGTGTGTTGCTACTTTAATTCTGATTCTGCCATGCAGGACAGCAGCATGCACTCAGCCTTCGGTTTGATAGGCTCCATTTCAATAATTCCCATTTATAAATTATGAACAAAATTCTCCATATGTGCTTCCCTTTGATGCGGGTAGTATTGTATACTCTGTTCAGTAGCATTGGTAGCACCGTAGCAGTAACAGTAGCTCACATCTGCCACAATAGGATCTATGAATCATCCTGATCTAGGAATTAGGAAAGATGGTCATGTTATTGATGCAATCTTTTTTTTTAAGAAGGGGCAGCAGGACTGCCGACCTTTTCCATTTAAGCAGAAAAAAATAAAAGAAAAAGCTCGCAAACGCGGAGTACAACCACAACGCAACGCTGTGACCCTAGCAAAAGGCAGGACACCACCGGCCACCGCCGGGACTGAAACACACGCCTAGAAAGGGAACGCAGCGCTGCCGCCACCACCTAGGCTGAATGCCTTATAGGAAGGGAAAAGAGAAATGCAAGGAAAGGAAGAAGAACATCGCAAGCCACAACAAGCCACCTCGCACGAAGGCGACAACGACAAGGGCCGAGACCACCAGCGACTACAACGCGGCTAACCAGAGGAAACACCCAGCCTAGGACCAACAATCTGCAGAAGCGACGCCTTCAACAAGGTAGCGACGCTAACGCGCCTCCGTCACAACGGAGTTTTCACTCAGTGAGCTTCAGGAGCATGATGGCCTTCACGACGATGCCCCCAAGAAGGGGAACGACGCCAAAACATCGCCATCATCGGCCCTAGCGAGAAGCCAAGGCAAGGCTTTCGCCTGATACAACAACTCCGGAAGCCAAACTGTAGGTTGTCCAGGTTCAGGATCACCAAGGGAGCCGAGCCCCAGCCCAAGAGCAAACGTCGCGAGCGACCTCCGAGTGGAGCCGAAGGAAACACCATAGCCACCCAGCTCGAACAAGCCCTAGGGCGCCCGACGCGCTAGGAAAGAGCACAGAGATTTCGTCGCCGAAGACCTCCGCAGCGAAGCAGAAAACACCACCAACCCGCGCCACAGTCTCACGAACCGAACAAGCCACCAACGCCATGGGATCGCCTCTCGCGAGCAAGCCAGAAACACCCATCGGCTGCCGAGACTACCCAAACCAACGCCTCCCAAGAGAGAGGGAGGCGGGGAGGAGGGGGGGGGGACAAGGCCGGACGGCACCACTCCTACAGGGAAGGGGGCAGGAAGAGGTGACCGCGAGGACATAACGGGCGCTCCCCAACCGGACCGTCGAACCACCCCCAGACGACGAAGGAAGGGACCGGGGAGGGTCGGGGGCACACGGCCCAAGCAACCACTCTCCAGAAGAAGGGAGAGCCAGTGGGGCGAGGGCGGAGCAGCAGTAGCTGGGAGGACAAGGTGGTGACCTAGAGGAGATGTTGCCCACAGCGAGGTGGGCCGCCTCCACCACGGCAACCACGACGGATAGGAATAAGGGAGGAGGCATCGCCGGCCGCCTCCATCGAAGCCGGGGCGCGCCTCCACACGTCCGGCCGAGATGAGCCCGCGGCTGCCGCTGGAGCCAGAGATGGCCAGCGCACCGGGGGGACGGGTCGCGAGGGAAAGGACCCCGGCCCAGTTGTCGCGCCACCTCGGAGAACTTGCTCCGCCGCCACCATGCCGCCAGAGACGGCCACCGCCACAACACCGCCGGATCTGGCCGACCGCCGCCCAAAACGCCGGAGAGGGAGGGAGCACCCGAGGGAGCCAAGAAGGGAGGAGAAGAAGAGAAGGAGGAGGAGTAGGGGAGGGGTACCGCCGCCGCCGGCCGGCTCAGGAAGAGGAGGCAGTGGCCGCCGCATCGATCCAGGAGGGAGGGGGGACTGTGCCACCGCGAGAGGCAGTGCGGAGGAGGCCGGGGACGGCGGAGGTGACAAGGTAGGGCCCACGGAGCGAATGGCAAAAGGGCAAGGCGGGGACGCTGGGGAAGTCCACCGCAGGCGCCGAGGCCACTGCTGGAGCCGCCCTTGCGCCTAGGCCGCCGAAGCCTCTAGCCGCCCGAGCTGGGAGGAGGCCGGAGGCGGTGGATCGAGCGTCGGGGAGACCGTAGACGTCGGCGACGAGGTAGGGGCACGGCGGGGGCGCGGCGACGGCTAGGTGGAGGCTCAACGGTGTGGAGGAGGCCGGGGGCGGCTGATCTGGCGCCGGGGGGGCGGCGGGGTCGCTGGCGGCTGATCTGGCACGGAGGAGGCCGAGGGACGAGCTAGGTTGCCGGCGCCGAGAAAGGACTGGAACGCCCTCGCCACTTCGTCGGCGCCGTCTCCGAGATGGAGGGGGAGGGGAGGCCGTCGCCCTGTGCAGAGCGACGCGAGGGCTCGGTTGTGACAAAATCAAGTTTATTGATGCAATGTTTATAACATGGAAGACGATGCTGCTTGAAACAACCAGAATGAGAGCATCCCCAGCAGGGGAGCCAAAGCGGCCTGCATCAGCACCGTGCATCGCCTGCGCGCCGCAGTCACACCCGCACGCCCGCCGCAGCTGCGCAGTTCAAAATTTTTTTCCCGCCCGCCCGCACTGATGCCAGCGCCTGATAATGCGACTGCTGCGCATGCTCTGAGTGGTAACATTTTGTTGACAACCATGCATGTGTCTTGACTATGTAAGTTCAGCAACAACAGGAGGATGGAGAGGGTGATCTGTTAGAGACGGACAGTCACAGAAACTCAAAGCCTGAGGTAGCTGGTAGCCTGATAATACGACACAAACACTTTCATCTCGATTGTCGTCAAAACAGTCTTGAAAATAGATACACACATATATTCACGCAACGATTCATTGAATTTCATCTACAATCTACATGGGCTGCATGCCCAAAGTGGCTTAGATTTATTTGGCTAAAAATTAATTTGATTTTTTAAGTTTAGTTTTATCTATCACAAAATCACCTAAAAAACTCAATAATAATGATGTAGGCAAAGTGGACCAGATATCCTCTCAAAGTCCGACTTAACATTCAACTCACTTAAGCTTAGTCAGTTTATTAATTTCAACCATACAACTAAAACAAAGACATATTTCGGTAGGAAAAGTCTACTTTACCTCCCTCTACTATTGCCTCGGTTTGGTTTTCCTCCCTCTACTCTAAAACCGGGTAAATTACCTTCCTCTACTTTTCATACCGTGCAAATTACCTCCCTCTACTTTTTATACTGGACAAATTACCTCCCTCACGCCGGTTTTGAGTGATTTGGCGCCCTAATCAACTGGTTTTTGACTAATTAAATTTTAAAAAATGATAGAAAACTTAGAAAAATAAATAAAACCATTTTAAGTATATAAAAATATGTAAAATCCAAAAGAGAAATAAAATATGATATTTGTGTACAAACCTATATTCTATTTTTAAGTTTTCTTTAGTTTTCTAGAATTTATTTTCTCAACAAAAAAACGGAGTTTTGTTGATGTGACATCATAATCTTGAGGAAATAAATTATAGAAAATTATAGAAAACTCAGAGAAACAGAATAAAAGTATGAAAAATCCAAATATTTAATAAAGTGGTGCTTGCATATAAACATACATGCTAAAAATTATATACATATTTGAGATTTTTTTATTAAAAATACCTCCAATCATAAATATGAATTTTGGCTTATAGGTTTTACAAGAATATCATATTTTTAATGCATGTTTGGATTTTACATTTTTTATAGGTTTAAAATATTCTAATTTTATTTTTTCTAAGTTTCCTATAATTTTTTAGAATTTAATTAGTCAAAAACACCCAAAACCGGAGTGGTTTCAAGTGAGGGAGGTAATTTGCACGGTATGAAAAGTAGAGGGAGGTAATTTACCCGGTTTTAAAGTAGAGGGAGGAAAACCAAACCGAGGCAATAGTAGAGGGAGGTAAAGTAGACTTTTTCCTATTTCGGTATTGCTCATGAAAAACATGCAGAACAGTTAGTGGGTCACAAGTGGGCTTTACATGTATGGGCTTGCAGCCCAATACATTTTTCAATTCACAGTGAAGTGCTTCACGTGTTTCTTGCAATGTGATGTGAAAAGGCAGCATCCTAACACTGATGCCATAAAGCGGTGAAAGCATAGTTTTACAATATTACATATAAACTGAACCTACTTTTTTGGTATCTTCTTCTGTATGTATCGATGGACGTATAGCTGAGATAAGGTAAAACCATCAGCTCAATTTCCAGAAGGAGAAAAAAAGATGGCAAGGAGAACAAGGCACTTTCTCGGTTTTTAAAAAAACTGGCTATACTAATTTCTTTAAAGAAATCTTGAAAAGGATTAAAAGCACTACCAATATGAAAAAATACAACGGGCCGGTGCAAAGTACTAACGCCCAACACATTACGAATGTTGCCACCTCAACTTAAACAACGAACTGGCATGTTGCCTCGGCCTAAGAAGACAACCACTCTCGAAGACGACAACCACAACACATGCGCCATCAACGACACCAGACCCATGACCCAGCCTAATCCCGATACAAGCGTTAACGTCGTGACTACCGAAAAAGCACTCTAGAGGAACACCAGGTTCATGGTACGACCACCAAGACACCTTCAACAAGAAAGTGATGACAGGGTCGTCATTGTCACTTGTTCACACCTAGTTTTTCACCTAACGTCGAGGAGACAGATACGACAGTGATGCTTAGAGGAAAAACGACGCCGGAATGCGTCGTCACTACTAGCCCGATGCAAGTTAATTGGGCGAAGCTTTTGTCTAGTACACCCTCACCCTGAAGCTGTGTTGCCAGTGGAACTAGAGCAAAGATGTAAAGAACAAAGCCAACGACACACCATGGCCACCGGAGACAAGATCGTTGCCCGCTTTACCACTTTATGCCACACAACTCACTAAAGGAGAAGAGCCGAGAAGAAGAACGACACTAAGCAGCAGCACAGCAGGAATCGGGACCGACGACTACAATACGATGTTCCAACCATAATGAACAAATACAAATAAAACACAACAACAGCAGCAGCAACAAAAAAAAATTAGGGCGCGTCTCCAGCCCAGTCGCCTGGGCACGCAGCAGCGTTGTCGCCGAACCCAACCCGGCCGGTGGCTGCTGGCGCAACCAAAGCGACGGGTATTAGCAAACCGAAAAAATTATCACACACCGACGTCTGTTCAGTGGACCAACAGATAAACCATGCAGTCAATAAATAATTTTCTTGTCTGTTCATCCTTGCATGGTATATTATATATAGTGCACATACGAGGTTTTCAAAATATCGTGAGTTCACAATAGTACATTTTTGCTCTCATAGGAATCAAACAGTAAAGCAGGATTGCAAAATTTCAAAAGGTAAAACAAAGCTCTTGCAGCCAATTGTTTTACCATAAATATTATAGTTTTATCAAACCCATTGAAATCATAGTGAAACTATGAACAACTTGGTTGTAAAGGTTTTTACGAAACTATTAACCGTGACCAAAGAAGATAAACGAAAATTATAGTGTGAATTGGAGCTTTCAATACTCCGCAATACCATGGTTTTGGCAAAACCATAGTTTTTAAAATAGTTTTTTCACGGGACAACCAGGGGTGGATTTAGGCTCATGGCAAAGGGGGCTTCAACCTGGGGCGTGGCCTATTAGCAATACTACCCTCCCAGCATATGGGCCTGTTCAGTTCTCTACGCAGGCTTCAACTCGCAACAGTGGTGGAGCCATAAAAACTCATGAAAAATACCCAAAAGCTAATCACTCGTTCATTATCTACTCTGAGCAACAAAAAAGATGTAATAGAAATAAATAATTCATAAAGAGTTTTAACCATATAACACATTGTAGTATTAGCATTAAAAACATAAAATAACATCAACAAAATAACATATAGCATATAGAGAGTGTGAGAACAAATCCTAGGCACCTAGATAATGAAGAATAGGTTCACAACCTTACACTAACATATATTTTATTGAGCATTAATTGGACATTTGCATATTAGCTTGAACCTGAAAACTGATCATATAAAGTCAATCAAATCTCTCTATATATGGTATATGTATATAACAAATCATATGAATGTAAATTTACTCAAATATAACTTACACTAACACGCGATAGGATAAACTTGCGTGACCTCGTCCCTTGAAATTGTTGTAAAAATCATCAATGCTTTGAAAAATCTCTCGCTCAATATATCAGATCATCCTATGATTCATCATTCATCTTATTCCGCAATTTGGTTCATAGCCAAGAAGTTCTATTGTTGTTGTTGCCACTGGCAAAATTAATGCTAATTCAATGAGACGATATATCAGTGGAAAAGTCTTGTGTTAACCTGTCTCAACCATCTTCACAGCTAAATTTCCAAGGTCATCACAACTTAAAAATTATGGATCATTTCTCACATCTACAATAAGGCCCTGTTTGGAAATGGAGTTATTTTATAATTTCTATGCAAAACCATGGTTTTCTCAAAAACCATGGTTTCTGAGACCATGAGTTGTTTGGAAGCAACCCTAAAAACTTTGTTTCGAAAACCATGGTTTTTTGGAGTTTTGTAGACTCCACTCCACACCAAAGTTTTCTAACTTGTGCTAGCAAACAATGGTTTTTAAAACCATGGTTTTTCATGATCTCCACTTCCAAACAGGGCCTAAATATGCCAAGTTGGTCCCTGAGGACTATGCATTTATATTGAGAGAAGTCGTTAGCACAAATCTTATCAAGATCAACTAGTTTGTCTTCATCAAAGTTTGCAAAGGAATTTCTTGGATCAAGACAAGCAATGCACCTCAATAGTTGAGTAGATCTTTCAGCAGAATGATTGTTCAATTCAACAATAACTTGGTCATGCACCACAATAAATTTTTCATTATGAAAATGATGATAGTAAGGTCCTGTTCTTTTGAGCTGATCTGAACGGCTGAACGGCTGAACGGCTGAAATGACTGAATTTTGAGAACTTTTCGAGGTAGTCTCGAGATTCGGATACATTTCGTTTGACTTGCTTTTTAAAGTGTTAGGACCCACCTTCAAAACAGCGAAAAAACGGACTAAAAAAACTCAAAGCATATGTGTTTTCAAAACGTAGATAAGTCATTTAGCTGTTAAGCCGTTAAGCTGTTAAGCTAAAAAGAACTGGGCCTAAGTTACCATTTGGTCACCACAACCCCTTAAATAACCCCTCACAGCTATTGCATCTGACATATTTGAAACAAAAAATCGAGATCACATCAGTTGCCTGTCAGTCGTCGCGGTCTCGCGAATGCAAGCACACAGTGGATCACGATGTGCTGGTGTCGGCCCATGCAACTAGTCGCATACTCGCGGGATCGCAGCGTGCAACCTCGCGGAGTCGCGGTCCTCACCGATCAGGCGATGCGATCAGGCGATCAGGTCTCGCCATTTGGGTGTCTCCGCGTCTAGCCGTCACGGCGTCACCCATCTGCCTATCTGCGGCGCTGTGAGTTGTGACGAGGGTCGAGGAAATCTATTTTTTGGGAGGCCTCGTTGCAGTGTTGTGCACAACAACCAACGAGCAGGCTTCAAGCTGGGCATCGTAGCCCAATCCTATGGCTATTTTGCCACGGTGATGTGACCATAAACATCATAGGTATGAACAATACAACATCGGTATGGATTCCATCAGCTACTCCCTCAACTAGGTCGCCGTCAAGATTTTCTTCCGCATGGACGTCGACGAGCTTTCGATCGTCTACTTCATATGCGACCTTTTCATCTACTACATGTTGGCGACACATTACGACATCCTCTACTACATCTGCACTGCCTACGATGACTATGTCTGCATGTCTTCGTCGACCGCCTCCTTGGCCAGGTCGTGTAGGCGGCCGGCAAGCTTGTTGTGTTACATCGTCGCCGCCAGCAGGTCGGCCTCCACCGTGGCCACCTCCCCAAGCTCAAGACGTATTCAAGAAAGGCGCATCTTCACCACTTCGACGCCCTCAGGTCCCACAAGCCACGTCCTTCAAGGCCGGCTCAAGAAAGAGCCCAATTTATCCACGAGTCCGGTTCGGCCATTTCCGTGCACTCAACTTAAAACGGATACTATGACTTCATACGGACTCCGTTTTGGATGTTCTTGATATGCACGGATAAGCCCTCGACGAGATCTTTCCAACGGATCCAGTCTCATGTCCAAATTCCTTATGGATCAGAAGGAATCATCGAAACAATATTGCGACCAAAATCTACCGGGATCTGTCGGGCGCTGCGCCGCTCCACTTTGGGCCCATGGCCCATGTACCCTAGGGGCTGCGCCCCAAACCCTAGCCGTCGCTATAAATTCAGTAGCAGTCGTTAGTTTAGACTTGGGTTTTGCTTAGATTATTCTGCTGTTGCAGTTTCGCCGTATATCGGTTTATGAAACCCCAACTTTGTGTACTTATTCGGTAATCAGTAATTTCAGATTGCATCTACCGCGTTCTTGCTCGTGTTCTCGATTCGCTTGCAGGAATTAACCTTTGTGGTGAGGTCAACCGTGTCTTGGCGTGGTTGATAACGAACGGAGACAGTGGTGTAGCGATTGCAGACCTAGATCTAATCTGATTGGAAGCCGGATCGTCAACGTCGAGTTCTCCACCAATCGTGTTTACCCATACCTGTCGGAAGATCGGGACCCCGTCCCCATCAATTGGTATCAGAGCCAGGTTGCCCGTCAGGTATACTTGTATCCCCTTTGTTCATTTTCCACCTAGAGTCCAGAAAATTGTCCCACAAAAAGATTTGAGTTTGCCGTCATATCCATCGTCCAAGCCACTTTGTGCCCTTCGCGATTTCGTTTTCAATTTCGTGTTGTTGAATTTGTGTCCATTGTGATCGTCTTGTTACTGGTTTAGATTAAGTTCTTGGCCTTGTTTGAGTCTTGCATCTTGACGTCGAGTCTAACGCCATCACGCCGTCGTCGCCGCCGCGTCCAAATCGGGTGTGAATCTGTTTAGTTCGGTAGTTTGTCATTATCTCCTTCGTCTGAATCCAAATTAGCCAAATTCGGGGTCTAAGTTGTAGCCCGGAAAAATATCTACAACTTTGTCAATTGCACCAAGTTCCAGAAACGCGATCTTCAGATCCAAAATCGCGTTGGAAGTGTTTCTGTATCTGTCTCGGATTTTTCTGAGCAGTCTGTATTGCGGAGCCCATATCTCCTAAATTCATTATCCAAAATTGGTGTTCCATATATGTATATTGATCAGCACGAAAAGATCTACAACTTTGCTGTTATGTGTTTTAGCGTTTGACGCCTCAAAAAATCCAAAAACAGCATAGGAAATTTCTGCATTGTAGATCTGTTTCTCCAGCAAGAGAAAATTGAGTGTTTGTGTATATATCTTGTAATCTCTCATTTGCGGCACTATTGATATTTTTTAAAAAAAATATGAAAAGGCAAGTGCATAAAAAGAAGCCGCACTAAGAAAAAAAAAGAAAAGAGAAAAAAAAAGTAAGCAAAAGAAAGAAAGAAAGAAATCAGAAGTGCTTGCATCCTCTGTATCCACGGTGTTACGTGATTCGTTTTGCTTGCTTGAGTTAGGTCTGAGAACAAGTTTAGGCCAGCAACATTGACAAGTACTTTGGATATTTATTCAACTTTGCTATTCTGATTTCGATAAGTGAAATACTTGAGGATGGGATCCCGTTCGGTTCCCTGCCGAACGGGATAACTTCAAGCCGTCCGATTCAGACGGGTGAGGAAACGACAAACGCGCTCCCGACCGACGCTCGTCTTGTGTTTGCTGATTTCTTGCGATAAACCACCTAATCCCCGCGCTCGCTAGCAACTAGCAACTGATTCCCACGCTCGCATGGTTGCTTCTATCGCGTATACTTCTCACGTCGGTAGCAGCCTTTTTCGTGTTTGCTCACGTTTGTGTGTCATGCTAGTACTACACGTACATGAGTACATGACTAAATATACTACCACACGTGCATGACTAGATATAGTGATATACTATTAATTTTTATTTATGATTATATGTCCTCAAATATATCGAAACCAAAAGCATTCTTATAAAATTGAGATATAGCTACTAGTTAATTCATATAAATTTTCAAGTTCTATTTTTTCAATTTCATAAGCATACCTGATACTTATTTTTTGACCTGATAATCGATGATAATTCTGATTTGAGATTTGATATTTTGACCAGATACTCGATTGATACTTATGATGCATGATACATTTGACCCAATGCCAAATCCGATACTCTTGACCTGATACTCGATGATACTTCTGATCTGGTACTTTATTTTTTGACCCGATACTCGATTATACTTCTTATCTGATAGTTGATTTTTCGACCCGATACTCGATGATACTTCTTATTCGATACTTGATTTTTTGACCCGATACTTGATTATACTTTTGAACCGTACATAATTTTTTGACCTGATAATCAATGATACTTGTGATCTGGTACTTGGTTTTTTTGAATCCGATACTTGTTTTTTTTACCGATACTCGATGATACTTCTAATCCGATACCTGATTATTAGACCTGATAATCGATGATACTTCTGATACTTTTTTTTTAATATGATACTTTGACTTTTTGATCTGATACTCAATGATACTTCTGATCCGATACCTGGTTTTTGGCCTGATAATTGATGATACTTCTGATCCGATACTTGATTTTCTGACTGGATACTCGATGATACTTTTGATCTGATACTTTAATTTTTTTCACTTGATAATCGATGATACTTCTGATTTGATACCTGATTTTTTTGACAAGATAACCGCTAATACTTCTGATCTGGTTCCTAATTTTTTGACTAGATACTCAATGATAGTTTTGATATGATAGTCTATGATACTTTTGATCTGACACTTGATTTTTTACCCGATAATCAATCATACTTATGATATGATACTTGATGATACCACTGAAGTTCTGATTCGATACCTGGTTTTTTGAACTGATAATCAATGATGCTTCTGATCCGACACTTTGCAAATAGATTTTTTTCTTTTTTCTCCGTAGCACCGCAGCTGGATGGGACTCGTTTTTTGTCGTATTCAATCCCATCCTAGGTTAGTCCGATAGGATCCTATCCTATAGTGTCATCCATTTTCCCGATACCTCAGTGATACGATGAAACTCGACAATACCACCAACCTGATACCAACCTAATACAACATTTTTGATACTTCAATATTTCAAATTTGTTTGAAACCTAAAACTATTTTTTAAACAATTTGAACTTTTTTGACTTATGCGGGGTATGTAAGTGTACTATTTGGAACAAAAAAAATAAAGAAATGAAGGAAAACAGGAAGTAAAAAATACTTTTGCTACTCCCGATGGATGGCAGACGTACGTGTATTTGGTTGCGAAATTCTCATGCACCAGAGGGAACACATTTCTCTGTTGTCATGTAGCGCAATTACGGCGAGCGTGCGGGACATCGTACATAGCTCGCGTGGAGCTGCACATGTGTGTTTTGTCGTTATCCACTCCCGTCGGACTGGCTCCGGACGGGAGTCCGTTAGCTAGTCGCACCCTTTGGATGATTGCATATTCCTTGCTATTATATATTGCCTACTCAAGCTCTACATACTTCTAATCAGTTCTGGTTCGAACTTGCAATCGCTTCGCTCACACTCGTTCGGTATCACGAACCAGCCACCGGTTGTACCTCCTGCAATATTGGTAATAACACTTGTAATAACATGGTAAGACGCTTGAGAGGGTGTGACTCCACCGTTCAAAACCTAGTAGTTGACAGGGATAATACTTTTGTGTTATTTTATGTTTTCTACTAATAATGGCAGGAGCGTACAATAGAATGGAGAGATTGCAACCATCAGCCACTAGTTGGAATGCATGCATCATTGGTGTGGAGGCTAGAGAAAATTTTGATCGGTTCCATCATGAGGAGAAATTGAAGAAGAGTTACACATCATCTTCTACCAACAAGTATGGTAATATCATTGAGAACCTCCCTTTATATGATATAAAATTTGGACCTGATGCTTTTATTGATTGGGAAATAGCACTAGATAAAATTTTTGCTCGACATAGAATTTTCGATAAAGAAAAGGTTATGACAGCTGCTAGTGCTTTAATTAATAATGCATCAATTAAATGGAAGGCGTATTGTTTTCGTATTGGGGTACCTTTGATTTGGAGAGATATGAAACAACGATCAAGGGATTGGTTTCTTCCTGTCTATTATCGTGAAAATTTACTGAACAAACTACAATGTTTACAACAAGGTAACAAACCAGTGACCGTTTACTATGAGGAATTACAAAATTTGTTGTTATGTTGTGGTTTGGAGGAAACAGATCAAGAGAAGGAGAGTAGATTCTTATGTGGACTTAATGAGAAAATATACAATATTGTTGTTGATAAAGAATATGTTTCTCTGTTACAAACCTTTACTCTTGCTTGTGTAGCTGAAATTAAAATAAAACGTATGAAAGTTGTACAAAAAATCAACACATCTGTTTGCAAGAATGGTGTGTATCCTTGCACGACTAACATTTTGCAGGCAAGTGCAAATGATCCAATGGAGAATGAAGAGATGTTTGTTGCTGCACCAATGCTTCCCATCCCTAGAATTGAAGATGTACCTACATCAGCTGAGGAGAAAATCAAAGGTAATGAAAAAGGTACCACACTTAATCAAGGTGAGAACAATCTTGATGTGCTAAAACTTTCCACTAATTATGCTATGTTAGAGCAACAAATTGTGGAATCAATTCCCGATTTATCTTTGTCGCAAGATGATTTGCTCGATATTTCTTGTGATAAATAAGAGTTGTGTGATAATGCTTCACTTATATCTCTACCACAATTAGTGAATGAACATGTCACTTTTGACTTGGAGAATAATAACACTTGTGCTGAAAATAAACATGTTGTTCATATTATTAACGAAAATGATGAGCTGAAATTGTTGTCTTCTTTAAATATTTTGGGTTATATTGAATTTGATGTTCTATGTGATTTAGACAATTTAGAGGAGAGACTTGTTAATCAATACAATTTGCCTTGGTTATCTAGAAACACTTTTTATGGTATAGGCAAATATAATGATAAAGAAAAATACATGGTGAATCGAGTGTACATTTGCTCAAATATAAATTTTTCTTATGATGTACAACCATATGATCAGTTAGAGAGCTACACTATCTACAAACATGTCATGTCGAGTACCTCTTGTTCAATTTTTAAGCCACATGAAATTTTTCAAGAAAGGGAGGATACAAATCCTGATAAATTTGGTTCTAACAATTTAATCACAAACGACATGCTTGTTGCTCTGCCTTCTTTTGAAGCTAACCTTTTGCAGATGAACGAGTATGAGTCGAGGACGACTCACAATCAAGAAAGGGAGGATGATGTGACCATGAACATCATAGGTATGAACAATACAACATCGGTATGGATTCCATCAGCTACTCCCTCAACTAGGTCGCCGTCAAGATTTTCTTCCGCATGGACGTCGACGAGCTTTCGATCGTCTACTTCATATGCGACCTCTTCATCTACTACATGTTGGCGACACATTACGACATCCTCTACTACATCTGCACTGCCTACGATGACTATGTCTGCATGTCTTCGTCGACCGCCTCCTTGGCTAGGTCGTGTAGGCGGCCGGCAAGCTTGTTGTGTTACATCGTCGCCGCCAGCAGGTCGGCCTCCACCGTGGCCACCTCCCCAAGCTCAAGACGTATTCAAGAAAGACGCATCTTCACCACTTCGACGTCCTCAGGTCCCACAAGCCACGTCCTTGCAAGGCCGGCTCAAGAAAGAGCCCAATTTATCCACGAGTCTGGTTCGGCCATTTCCGTGCACTCAACTTAAAACGGATACTACGACTTCATACGGACTCCGTTTTGGATGTTCTTGGTATGCACGGATAAGCCCTCGACGAGATCTTTCCAACGGATCCAGTCTCATGTCCAAATTCCTTATGGATCAGAAGGAATCATCGAAACAATATTGCGACCAAAATCTACCGGGATCTGTCGGGCGCTGCGCCGCTCCACTTTGGGCCCATGGCCCATGTACCCTAGGGGCTGCGCCCCAAACCCTAGCCGTCGCTATAAATTCAGTAGCCGTCGTTAGTTTAGACTTGGGTTTTGCTTAGATTATTCTGCTATTGCAGTTTCGCCGTGTATCGGTTTGTGAAACCCCAACTTTGTGTACTTATTCGGTAATCAGTAATTTCGGATTGCATCTACCGCGTTCTTGCTCGTGTTCTCGATTCGCTTGCAGGAATTAACCTTCGTGGTGAGGTCAACCGTGTCTTGGCGTGGTTGATAACGAACGGAGACAGTGGTGTAGCGATTGCAGGCCTAGATCTAATCTGATTGGAAGCCGGATCGTCAACGTCGAGTTCTCCACCAATCGTGTTTACCCATACCTGTCGGAAGATCGGGACCCCGTCCCCATCACACGGCCTTGTTGGGCTTGCGCCTGCCTGGCGCGTTGGTCCTTACGAGACTGGACAACTAAAGGAAGAAGTCCAATTTACCTCCCTTAACTATTGCAGAAGTTTATTTTTCCTCCCTCAACTCATTTGTGGCCGTTCGATGCAAGATTGAACGGCCAGATCTCACCCATTTAACACAGAGGGAGGAAAAGTGAACTTTTTAATAGCTGAGGGAGGCAATGTGGATTTCTTCCACAAGTAAACAACTCGTGGTATAAAATACCATTATTCTTATAAACCATGGTATTGCCTCTGTACTAAAAAATATTTTGACTCCAAAAGCCATTATAAATAGTACTGAGATAACTCATAAAATGATAAAGATGACCGCACATCTTTTCATAAAGCTCGCTCACATAAAATTTCTTACTTCTCACATAGAGTCGACTTTTGTACGAGAGATGATCCATATTTTCATGTACACCTCTCTCTCTCCTTCGTACAAACGTTGCACAACATTTTAAACGGAGACAGCGGACATATCAATTATATATGACAAGGCCCTAACAGTTAGCCTCCGAGACGTCCATCGCCGACGCTCACGCACGCTACTGGTTCCGCAAGCACCACGCTAACGAATAACCACGGCTGCTCGATCGCGATCGGCAATCAAATCCGCCATCCATTTATATATATATATATATATATATATATATATATATATATATATATATATATATATATATATATATATATATATATATATATATATATAACATTTTCTTTCATCAAATCTTCAACAAGGCGGAGCAATTGCTCAGGTCATTGGCACTAACTTTGGCTTGGCTGGCCACGGTTCGAATCCCAGCGGCTCAACCTTTTTTCCTTTTTCCCTTTTATCTTCTACCTTATTTCTACCACTCTTCTCCACACTAGAGCAAAAACAGTGCTTTGCTTAGTTGGTTCCCACTACCGTGGTTTTCTGCCCGCAAAATGTGCAAAGGTTTTCTGTGAGGGTGTAAGACAATCATTTCTTTCGTTTTCAGTTTTTTTTAGGGAAAAAACTAACAATGGTCATAATATCATGGTAAGGGTCCACAAACAGTTTTAGATTATCCATAAAAAAAGAGAAAAAAACTAAAAATCTATCATAACATCATGATGAGGTCCATAAAAAGCTATTTTTAAGAATTCTAGGTTTAGCTCAGAGATGAATCAAGAAATAAGTCATTCTTTACTTTCATTTTATCATTCTGTGGCCAACTAAATAAATTCTTTTGAGACCAAACCTTAACACATTTCGTTCTAGCTTGCAAATATTCAGAGATGACTATGAAAACACCTCTCTGGATCCTCGAATTGAAAGAGAGATTTAGAGGGATCAAGAATCCTAATTCTCGCTATTTGGAATGGATCCAATTATGTTGTGACCAACTAAAAAAATTCTTTTAGGACAAAACTTTTACAAGATAGAACCATTCTTTCATGGTAAAGGTCATAAAAAAAATTTAGACATTAAAATAAAAAACTAAAAAAACCTTCAAACTATGGAACCTTAACTGTAGTTTCATGAAAGGGTGCATAAAATGATTAGTTGTTAAAGATAGATAAGTTTCAGTAAAAATGAATTAAGAATAATGAATTAAAAAATGAGTGAAAGAAATTTTGTTGTGAGAGTATAAAAATATCTACTATTTTTCATTTTTATAAACAGTCACAAAAAATGAATTAGAAAATGCATTGTTACATCGCTTTATCTGCTGACCTTTTGGTGCGCATCAGATACTTTTCTAAGTACGATAAGCATATAATACTTTTGTATGATTTAGAGTTTAGATTGAAATAAAAAATGAATGAAGGGTTTTGTATACGAACCCAAAATCTTAAACCCTAAACCATATAATACTTTTGAACGACGAAATAAAAAAACCTAAACATTTCATTATACCTTTTGCACTTAGCTTAAAAAATCTAGGAAGCCGAACTATTATAGAATTGAACCGTAATTTAATCCTAGAATTTCATAAAAATATTTAAATATTACACCGAAAAACATAATAGATAATGCAGATCAGGAAATACAAAAAAGACTTTGAAAATATATAAACAAAGCTGAAAATCAATGGTCCATAGAATAAAAAATGAAAAACGAGTCTTAAAATGAAACCATTACCATGATTGCATGGTAAGGGTACATCAAAATATTTAAGCATTAAAAAAAAAGGTTTCACAAAATAGATTACATCATTCTATCCATTCGCCTTTTGCTGAAAAATCTTTTAAATTTTTTTATCCTTTGTATTTTAATGGACTAATGATTAGAACTTGATCAAAATAAAACTTTGTTATTTTTAGGTTGATTTTTTATTACTGAGATCAATCGAGCGGTGCACCATAGATGCGCTTCCATTGCTAGTATATACACACACACACATTCTCTAGCTTGCACCATCCGGAAACCGACGACCGGCCTGCCAAGTGCCCCCAAAACGGAACCGCACACACTTTAGTCGCTTGCTAGCTTACGGCCGCTGGCTACCTAGCTAGATCGTTGGCCTCAAAGCCCGAGCATGCGCTTGTGATGACCAGAAGGAAGGTGGCTTCGCCGCTGGTTGGCAGCTCACCGGCCATCTACTCGCTCCGTTTTAGATTGTAGTTCATCATTCGTCTTATTCCAAAAATATAAGTAAATATTATTTATTTTGTTATGATTTGTTTTATCATTAAATATATTTTAAGCATAACTTATATTCTTGCATGTTTGTATTTTTTTTTTGAATAAAACGAATGGCCAAAAAATGTCTCTAAAAGTCAACAGTGAACTACAATTTAGAACGGAGGAAGTAGAGAACAGTGGCACACTGACACTTATAGTGTACGTTGGCCGTTGGGTATGAGGAAATTAGAAATTTATTTTCTCAAAATCAAATCTATTATATATATAAAGGAGGGAAAAAAGAAGCCACCACGTTCGTCCACATCATCCAAATTATTTCAGCCGTTGAATCAATGGTGGAACCAAATTATAACGGCCAAGATCAATCAAAGAAATTCTCACATAAAATAAGAAAAAAAAATAAAAGATCTATACTGTTGATTTTGTGGGGCCGGATTATTATGGCTTAGATTAAAAGAAGAATATTAGAAATTCGGATTAAATACTAAAGATGATATAAGATGGTTATTTTATCCGTTCAATCAACTGTGGGACCAATTATAACAGGATAGATTAATCAAAGAAAAAATAAAAGAACTATGCGGCTCAGATTAAAAGAAAATATTAAAAATTCATATTAAATACTAAAGTTGATATAATATATTAGAAATAAACTCTAAATCCGATCTGATATGTTAGAGGTAGGTTATGAGTTAGAGATAAACACTATATACCAAAACAAATCTAGCTGCGCAAACGCGCGGGCCACCTCGCTCGTTTCAAATATAAGCCATGCGAGCTACGACATATGCTTGGCGATGTGTCACGTCACTCGAGGCATTTCTTTTTTACGGAGGTGCCACTTCGATCGGTGCGCATTGCATTTTAGGGGATAAGAGTGTATCCAACGTGTCTGTACCTTAAAATAGAGGATCCCGTGTGTGTTACAGCAGTGTTCCCTATTCTGTTCCTTAAAATAAATAATTTCTCTCAATTCCCTTATATGTAGAAATTCTCTCTTCTTCCCTTGTACAATTCTCCATATAGAGAATACGGTTGGAGATGAGAGAAATATAGAGAGAGTTTTTTTAAAAAAGAAACCTATGTATGAGCCTATAGAGGATGAAATTTAGGGATTCCTGTTTGAGAGAGCCTAAATAAACACCGGCGTCGGCTTGACTAGATTACAAAATACTGATCTTACCCTTCCTTTAATGATTTGCTATATTTTTTAAAAAAATCCATTATAGAAGGAGGACCATTGCACCCAGGTCTGTTTGGTGACAAAATGTTTTATATATAATTCATGATAAAATCAAAATTTCTAGGAATGTGATGTTTTCCTAAAACTCCACTTCTATCTAATTTTTTAATGGTTTAGTTCTCACTACCTTTGATGTTTACTATATCAAATATTATGTATCCAAACATGTGATAGTTTCGAAGAATACAATAATTTTAATGGAGTCTGGTAAAAAAAGCCAGGGTATTTATATTAAATTAATTATAAAACCATAGATTTGCAATATTTTGTTTGCAAACTAAGCATCGCTTGTATTATAGAAGCAAGATTCATGTATTAGGATTGTACCACAACTTTTGATCCAAAAATTGCCATGTCTGACCCTACTTATATTGTAGTTGTAAATGTTGTATTGCTTTTTGGGGAATAGTTTGTTTACCGTACTTTTCTTACTCCACGCATCATAGAGTACTTTTTCCCCTCCAACGTTTACAATTTCTTTGCACCGCCGTCCAATTTTCACACGTACACACCAAGATGATCATACTTAACAAACTTTAGTTATGAAAAAAAAACAAGCTTGAGGCACCATTTCTCTTCTCTCTCCAAAGCTGTCGTGTAAATAGGGCGGAAAAATTTTGTCATACATTTTTGGGTCACGAAACAAACAAATACTTAAGCCCGTTAATCTTCGGCAAAATTTAGATTATGGCCTTGCTACACCCCAAGGTTTGTCCCGATCGAGGAAGTCGACCAGCGCCCTCCTTCACCGGCCACCACGTTTCTCTTCTCGAAGCCGGGAAAGACGCGTTATCTTGTTCTCTCCACTTGCCACGAATTTAACACAGAGGTTTAAATTAAGATGGTGTCAGGTTATAAAGGCTTAGATCGAATATATTTTCGAATAAATTTCCACGTAAATCTGAGTATAATAAAAAGTTCCCACCATTCATTATAGTGGGACCAGATTATTATGACTTAGATTAATAGGAAGTATAATAGAAATTTGAAATTGAAATAAATAAGAATATGAGTCTATATCAAATTGGAAAAAGTCTATATCAGATAAAATTACACATAAATTTAGAATAAAAAATAACAATCCGTGTGAGAATAAAAGAAAGTGCCTATGTCAGATAAAATAAAAAGTGAAGTTATGCTCTAATTAAAAGGCTAGATATCATATCATTTTAGTTGAAAAAATAAAACTATCAATATAGTAGGTTTTAAATTATAACCAAATATATCATAGATCTTTTTAGTTGAATGCAATTATAATGACACATTTTTTGGTTGAAACTAAAATGTCTAATATTTAGAATTACTATTTAACAAATCTAGCCTCGCAATTACATGAGTCATGATATCACTAAAAGTATCATAAAAAAATACCACCAACGCGTCTAACAAAGTTATGTATATCACTAAAATGTAGCTATTATACAATCCATCTAAACAAACTCATGTCCTAAAGTTCTCCCCTTCTAAAATTCTTCCTTTCACAAACAATTGAAATGCAATTTCGTGATCTGGATCTTTAATTGTTGGAAACTTTTCAAGTTTTTCTGCCAAGCCTTGATTAATGAACCTCAAAAATCCCTCGAATTGGATCTGACTAAATCTGGGTATTATGGGCATTCCCTCATTTCCATTCCGGAGCATCTTAATCTTAAGTTTCCTGTTTATTGAAGAAAAATTCCATTATCAGCTCACTCCTCATCAATCCCTATGGATCGATCTAGCAATCATGGAATATATATTCTGTTTACTGAATCATATGAAATGCTAAGGAACTCCATATACATATTTCATATATGTATCAATAAATGTACAAAGCCGGGTTGAGGCAGCTCGGCTGACCACGTGGCATTTTTTTTTACCCCGCTGCACCCACGTCGCCTGCATGTCCCTGTCCGTTGGATCGTGCGACCGAGGCCATCTGACCGCCCAGGCTTTCAGCAGTGATATTTTTGCAAAAACACTGTTAGATTCCCCGGTAATCAACTCGCACTCCACATAACTCTTGAATCCACGCTTAAACATTAAAAGATATCAGCAGTGATATTTTTGCAAAAACACCTTTAGATTCCCCGGTAATCAACTCGCACTCCACATAACTCTTGAATCCATGCTTAAACATTAAAAGCTACTATATTTCCCACTATTAATTTGTAAATAATAGAAATAAAGAACTTCGAAATATATAGCTACAGTGTAAAATCATGTATTCATAACGATGTGCACAAAAAGATCTAGCTATTTTAAGACATTTAGCATCCAAAGATAGTTGTATGAGTAAATATTCCATTCTCTTCTTTTATTCAAACTTTTGTTTCGCTAAAAAAAAATCTGTAAAAATAACCTTTATAAACCGCAACGTAATGTCATGATAATAGCCTATTAAAAAATTAGCCATCAAAAACTAATTTCAAAAAGAAAAAATTAAAAGGGCAGCAACAAACAAAGATCTAGCTGTTTTAAAACATTTAGCATTCACAAATAGTTGTACGGGGAAATAGTCAATTCTCTTCTTTTACTTAACTTTTGCGTCCGCTTAAAATATTATAAAAAAGCTTTAATCATAAATAGTACAAAGTCCGTAGGGGCCATAGCCACGCCGACACGTGGCTTGCCTCCCTGCCCAACGCCCGAGCTGTTCGCTGGCTATATATGTAGGTTTCCACGCCCAGCCCCGTACGCCGGAGGAGTTGATGCAAGCGCCCATGCCTGCATGCGTGGCGTGGCTGCACCGGCCAGTCGGTCGCTTAGCCCTTTTGATTTGCAGTTATTGTTTGGTTTAGTGTGGTTTAAAAAATAATCAATAAATATACTCACCTTTTCGTGGAACAATTTGTAATTTTTTGGGCCTCCGTGGTTTTTTAAGATTATTTTAATAAATTTGTTGCCGCTGTGTTTATTTAATTAAAAAATTAGCAATGAATATACTGACCTTTTTGTGTAACAATTTGTAATTTTTTGGGCCTCTGTGGTTTTTTAAGATTATTTTAATAAATTTGTTGCCGTTGTGTTTATTTAATTAAAACCAAACCAAAATAGGTCTTTTCTTGCTCATTCCTCGTAGTGTCCATGCAATCGCTCGACCGGCAAGTCGCTCGGTCACTTCTGATCATTTCGATGTGACCCCTTGCCCTGCACATCAATCAATCTTATGTATATATATAAATAAATAGTACAAAGCCGAGCTACGCTGTTTTTTGGGTGGACACGTGGATGGCCTACCTGGTGTGTACTGTTTTTGGCTAGACATGTGCATAATTTGCCTGCTCTGCAAACACAATCGTTTTGCGTCACCACGTTAGCCGTTTTGGCCTGTCACTTCACTTGGTGCGCCACTTCGCTCGGCGCGCTGTCTCAGCTAGTCTCATACATATGAATAGAAACAATTTTGAGGAAAGTTCAATTTGCCAGGGGTACAATCTGTATGGGTATGTCATGTTTTGACCTCTACTATTGTTTGCATGATACTCTCTTCGGTCAAAAAAAAAGAAGTCGTCGTTGACTTTTGGACATGCCTTGTTCAAAAGTCAACGGCGACTTCTTTTTGCGACCAAAACCGGAGGTAGTAGTTTACATTGTGGCGCAGTGTACTACAACACCAATTAGTAGCGACGAGTTGATCGCATATGATCTGCTCATAGTTGCGACAAGTTGTGATGGGTTTATAGCATCAATCATCCGCTTGGACGTAGTCTAGAAGGTGAAATTTAGTTTTTCTCACATAAAGAACGAACACTCGTGCGTGCGTGTGTGTGTGTGGTGGGGGGGTTGGTTTGTGAAAAAACAAGAACCCGTTTGATGACGACTACTTAGCTTTGACTTCCTCGAGTATAACCATGATGGGTATGTGTGCAGTCACTATTATTACTTATTTTGATTTTCTTCTCCGCTTCCCTATGTGAACGAGGCCAGAGGTAACGAGGATGGCAGTGGAGTGAAGTGCGGCGGTCTTCGGTTTCGGCGATGATGGCGTATGAAAAAACCCTAGTTTCCTAGCTTTTTTTGAAAAGAATATTTGACACCGTCAAATAGATAAAAAAATATCTATCTAGTCACCACGTTAGTCCACATCACCTAGATTATTTCAGCCGTTCGATCAAAGGTGGGACCAAATTACAACTGCCTAGATCAACCAAAGAAATTCTCACATAAATTAAGAAAAATAAAAGATCTATGACGCTGATTTTTGTGGGGCCGGAATATAATGTCTTAGATTAAAAAATATTAGAAATTTGGATTAAATACTGAAGATAATGCAATACGATTATTTTTGTCGTTGGTCAATGGTGGGACCAAATTATAATGGCCTAGATTAATTAAAGAAAATCTCACAGAAATCAAGAAAAACTAAAAGATCTATGCGGCTTAGATTAAAAAAATAATATTAGAAATTTAGATTAAATAATAAAGTTGATATTATATATTAGAGATAAACTATAAATCCAATCTGATTTATTAGAGATAAATTAAGAGTTAGAGATAAACTCTATATGCCGAAACAAATCTAGCCGCGCAAACGCGCGGACCACCTCGCTAGTTTTATTACTGTTTGTCACGTAAAAATTATAAAAATTTACCTACACTATCTATATTCTATATTACAAAGCCACTAACAGGCTTCCTCCGGTGTGGCCACGTCACGCCAAAATCGTGGTCGTTTATTCCGACAGGATGGCCACGTTGCAGGAGATCCGACCGCACATATAGAACTAACATATAAAAAAATCCTACGCGGGCCAAGCGACGAGGCGGAAGCTTCGGCCAGTTGGTTAGCTGCGCTAGGAACTGTGCATGCGGTCTGCGGTTCGAATCCCGCCTCCTCCACCGTTTCTCCAGCTTTTTTTCCCCAGCGCTCGCAGCTCTCCGACTCTCCGCTTCTCTGATGCTCGCAGCTCTCCGCTCTCTCTCAGCTCTCTCTCTACCCCCCCTCTCTCTCTCTCAGTGAACTTTATTTCTTTCTCTTTTTTCCTTTCTATTTCCAGCTAGCTTCCCTTTTTTTTTCCCCCATTTTCTTTTTTCCTTCCGACACGTCACAAGAAAAAGAAAACAAAATCAAAGACTTCAAAAATTGAACCATGAAAAAAATAACATACATACAAAGTTATTTTTATCTTACGTTTAGAATTTCCTTTCCCCATATTTTCCATTTCTTTTTTGCAGGTCATAAAAAATCCAAAAATTGAAAAGCTTAAAAAATTGGAACCATGCTTGCACAAAGAGCGTACAGGGAAAAATCCAAAACAAATTAAAAAATTACAAAAAAATCAAGATAAGGATACATAAATAAATTTAAGTGCTACAAATTTTACATTATATGAAATGAATTAAGAGATAACAGAAATAAAAAACTTTGAAGAATATAATCATGTAAAAAAACACATATGTACAAAGTCATTTTTTTAAAGTTATCCTTCCCCCATGTTCATTTCTTTTTTGTGTCACAAAAAATCCAAAAAGATGGAAAACTCAAAAAATGGAACCGTACAAAGAACATTCCGGAAAAAACCAAAATAAATAATAAAAAATCATGATAAGGGTCCATTAATTAATTTAAGTATTAAAAATGTGAAATTCAATGAATGAATTATGAAATAATAGAAATAAAAAATAAACTTCAAAAAATATAACTATAGCTAAAAACATACAGATCATAATTCCATGTGGATGTCCATAAAAAAATTATCCATTTTCTTTAAAAAAAAACAGATTCACAAATAATTGAATTAGGAAATAATTTATTCTTCCCTCATTCTAACTTTTGTGGCGAACAAAAAATCTGAAAAAATTTTGTAAAATGGAACCGTAATATCATGATAATGGCCCATAAAAAGATTTGTCCAATAAAAAAATTATTTTTTAAAAATAAGAAATAACGGGAATAAAAATCAAAACTAATGTCTAACTTTTCTTACACGAAATCACACACGCTTATGCCTTATAGAGGTTATGCAACGCGCCATGGGCGCGTCAACTGTGCTATTGTTGAAATTCATGTCGGGAAGAAAAGGGGTGGCGCGTATCTAGAAGTTTAGAAAGCAAGCTGGATAATCTTCCAGAAATAAATTAGCGTCAAGATCGTGACGCCGTGTCACGGATTAACTGGCTTGCCAGCGACGGGGTGTGGGGCATTATTTAGCTCGAGATCCGTGGAGACGACGCGTAGGAAGCGAGCTTGATTGATTCCCGCGACGTGCACATCCCAGGATCCGGATCCTCTGCATCCCCGCACCTTCCTACGTTGAGAAAATTGGCTATTTGTCACTCTTTTCGTGTGGCTTCGCAAAATTGTCACTTTTATTATGGGCTTCGCAAATTTGCCACTCAGCTCGTTAACACTTTGTTTAGTCTGCCATTTCCCCCGTTTAATTACTTTTCTTAATTGTTTCCAATTAACCGGCTTGCGAAAGGACAAGAATGCCCCTGCCTAAAAAATTTTTCTGCTTCGTGAGGCCGCCGCTTGTCGCTCTTTTGCCCCACGGCCTCACAGGCTAAGTTGCCATTTTCTGCCTCTCACCGTCATCCACGCGCCAGGCCTCAAATGCAGAAACCATAAGATGCAGAACTGTAGTCCTTTCATGTGCCTAAAAATGGAAAAAGAAATACAAAACGAAGAAAAAGAAAAAAAATGGCAGACTAAACAAAGTGTTAACGAGCTGAGTGGTAAATTTGCGAAGCCTATGATGAAAGTGGTAATTTTACGAAGCCACACGAAAAGAGTGGCAAATAGCTAATTTTCTCTCCTTCGTTTGCCTCCCAAAGAAAAAATGGAAATAAAAAGCGCGGATCACTATGAACTCTGAATTCAAGCCGTGAGGAGTGGTGCCGTGGATTTGGATAGTCTTCCTCTACAATTTTATAATCTCGTCTGCATGCTCGATCGGATCTGCCGCTGCCGCTGCCGCTGCCGATTCCTTTTCTTCTCCACTTCTTCTTCCCTCTCGCCGTCACCTCACCACCGTCCTCGCGCGCATATCCTCTTACATACTGCCCTCGACGCCCCCTTTACCCTGAAAGCCTCTCTTAACTCTCTCTCTCTCTCAGCTGTTTCTGCCTGTCAGATCTGCCGGCCTCACCGCTTGCCGTCGGTGCGCCTCTCTGCTGGTTCTTGCTGCTCTGCTCTGGTTCTTGCGTCTGTTCGTCCTTGTGGCGAGTACTCGATCCGCGCGCTCTCACTGTCTCTTGTCTATGCGTCGTGCAGGTTGGTGGCTGACGACTGGTAAGGGCGCGGAAGAGGAGGAGGAGGAAAGGAGGGATCTTTCGCCATGGCTCAGATCCTGCTCCACGGCACGCTCCACGCCACCATCCTCGAGGCCGCCTCGCTCTCCAACCCGCACCGCGCCAGCGGCGGCGCCCCCAAGTTCATCCGCAAGGTACTGCGCCTCCTCCTCTCCTTTTTTCTTCTCCGCTACCGGCGTCGGCAGGTGGACGCCGGAGCCGAGTCGACCCATCCAGCCATCCTTATCGTGTCCGTCGTAACTCGACAACTGCTAGTTTACGGTTATATTGCCTATTGTGAAATGATGTGATTAGGGGGGGAAAAGAGATGTTTTTCTACAAGAACTGTAGATACATACATGCATAGGCCTTCACTGCTGATCACTTTTTGAGTACCTGAATTACGCTTGAAGACAAGAACCGGAAATACTTGTATGCCAAGGTTAATAGGCCTCTGTTGTTGTTCACTTTTTCTTCACCTGAATTGCTAGACTGAATCTAGAGTTTTCTGTATGTAGTGTGCGCCTTGCGACCATGTCACCTAATGTGTCTTTTCTTGTTCTAACACGATGAGCTCATATGAACAGTTTGTGGAGGGGATCGAGGACACCGTGGGTATCGGCAAAGGCACCACCAAGGTATACGCGACCATTGATTTGGAGAAGGCTCGTCTCGGGCGTACTCGGATGATATCCAATGAGCCCGTCAACCCTCGCTGGTACGAGTCTTTCCACATCTACTGTGCGCACCTGGCTGCTGACGTGATCTTCACTGTCAAGATTGATAACCCCATTGGAGCTTCGCTCATTGGGAGGGCGTACATGCCTGTCCAGGAGCTTCGGCATGGCCAGGAGATTGATCAGTGGCTTGAGATCTGTGATGACAAGCGTGAACCTGTTGGTGAGAGCAAGATCCATGTGAAGCTTCAGTACTTTGATGTTTCCAAGGATCGCAGTTGGGCAAGAGGTATCCGAAGCACCAAGTTCCCTGGTGTTCCTTACACTTTTTTCTCGCAAAGGCAAGGATGCAAGGTTACCCTCTATCAGGATGCTCATGTTCCAGACAACTTCATTCCCAAGATTCCACTTGGAGATGGGAAGAACTATGAGCCTCACAGATGCTGGGAGGATATCTTTGATGCCATAAGCAACGCTCGGCATATGATTTATATCACTGGCTGGTCCGTGTACACTGAAATCGCGTTGGTTAGGGACACCAATCGTCCGAAACCTGGAGGAGATGTTACTCTTGGGGAGTTGCTCAAGAGGAAGGCTAGTGAAGGTGTTCGGGTTCTTATGCTGGTGTGGGATGATAGGACCTCTGTTGGCTTGCTGAAGAGAGATGGCCTGATGGCCACACATGATGAGGAGACTGCAAACTTCTTCCACGGCTCGGACGTGCACTGTGTCCTGTGCCCTCGCAACCCTGATGATTCAGGCAGCATTGTTCAGGATCTCCAGATATCAACTATGTTCACACACCATCAGAAGATAGTAGTTGTTGACCATGAGATGCCAAACAAGGGACCCCAACAAAGAAGGATAGTCAGCTTTGTTGGTGGCATTGACCTTTGTGATGGAAGATATGACACTCAGTACCATTCCCTATTTAGGACACTTGACACTGTCCATCATGATGATTTCCACCAGCCAAACTTTCCGACTGCATCTATCAAGAAAGGTGGTCCAAGAGAGCCATGGCATGATATTCATTCACGGTTGGAAGGGCCAATTGCTTGGGATGTTCTTTACAATTTCGAGCAGAGATGGAGAAAGCAGGGTGGTAAGGATCTTCTTGTACAGCTCAGGGATCTTTCTGACATTATTATCCCCCCGTCTCCAGTCATGTTCCCAGAGGACAGAGATACATGGAATGTTCAGCTCTTCAGATCCATTGATGGTGGTGCTGCCTTTGGCTTCCCTGATACTCCAGAAGAGGCTGCGAAAGCTGGGCTTGTCAGTGGAAAGGATCAAATCATTGACAGGAGCATCCAGGATGCATACATAAATGCCATCAGGAGGGCGAAGAACTTTATCTATATTGAGAATCAGTACTTCCTTGGAAGTTCTTATTGCTGGAAACCTGAAGGCATCAAGCCTGAAGACATTGGTGCTCTGCATTTGATTCCTAAGGAGCTTGCGTTGAAGATTGTCAGTAAGATTGAAGCTGGGGAACGGTTTACTGTTTATGTTGTGGTGCCAATGTGGCCTGAGGGTGTTCCAGAGAGTGCATCTGTGCAAGCAATTCTGGACTGGCAAAGGAGAACAATGGAGATGATGTACACGGACATTACACAAGCTCTTCAAGCCAAGGGGATTGAAGCAAACCCCAAAGACTACCTCACTTTCTTCTGCTTAGGTAACCGTGAGGTGAAGCGGAGCGGGGAATATGAACCTGAGGAACGCCCAGAACCTGACACTGATTACATTCGGGCTCAAGAGGCTAGGAGGTTCATGATCTATGTCCATACAAAAATGATGATAGGTACTGGACTAGTTCTATGTGTCCTTGAATTGCATATTCACGTTACCTTCTTCATTGTTTTATGCATATCTTGTTTATTTGAAGTATCACTTCTTCATTGTTTTATGCATATCTTGTTTATTTGAAGCATCACACATCACACTTTTCTGCCAAAAATAAATCATCACGCTGTTGCATATGTCAAACAGTTAAGTAGCTTGAAGTCAGCCTTGCCTTTAAAGTTAAGGGTGATCAATTATTTAAAGTGAAATATCTTCATTGAAGATATCATACTATTCCCGAATAAAAAAATCGTAAATATGTTCTTTTAAAAGAAAGGAAAGAACAGCTTTTTAGTTGAATGGTTTTGAAAAGAGATTATATCTTCCTTGAAGGTATCATTACTATTCCTGAATAATTGTTTAAAACCCACAAATAAGGTTTTTTTTTGAGGAAAAAAGAACAGTAACATGTTACTAAATCATATATTCATTGAAGATCTCATACTATTCCTGAGTCATTCCTTTTAAATGAATTAAAATAAAATCCATGTCCTGCTGTTGGTTGCTTACTCCTGGTCGCAAAGCATAGGCCAGCTGAAAAATACATCATTCCATTGTTTGATTCCAAAAAAGATCCCCTTTTTCGGTTCAGGAAAAATACACAGTTATTGATCAAGCATCTATCTAACTCACTTCTTCCATTTTTCAGTTGATGATGAGTACATCATCATTGGGTCTGCCAACATCAACCAGAGGTCGATGGACGGCGCCCGCGACTCGGAGATCGCCATGGGCGCCTACCAGCCGTACTACCTGGCCACCAGGCAGCCCGCCCGGGGCCAGATCCATGGCTTCCGGATGGCGCTGTGGTACGAGCACCTGGGCATGCTGGACGACGTGTTCCAGCGGCCGGATAGTGTGGAGTGCGTCCAGAAGGTGAATAAGGTCGCGGAGAGGTACTGGGACATGTACTCCAGCGACGACCTGCAGCAGGACCTCCCCGGCCACCTCCTCAGCTACCCAATCGGCGTCACCGGCGACGGCGTGGTCACGGAGCTGCCCGGGATGGAGTTCTTCCCCGACACCCGCGCCCGCGTCCTCGGCGGCAAGGCAGACTACCTCCCCCCGATCCTTACCACATAGAGGAGGAGGAGGAGGAGGAGGCAGGTGCTCCCTGCCTTCGGTCCCCTGTCTGGCGTCAGTTTGGTTGATCAGGGTTTCTTCAGAGTAGCAGTTATATATAGTGGCTGTGGCCTGGGAGAGTGTAATAAGTGCAGTGCAGTGCTGTGCATGGTTTGAGCAGGAGGTAGGAGATACGACGAGTGGTCTGCAATCCCGTTTGTAAGATGAGACTCGAGTACTACAGCTTGACATGATCGTTTGTTTTGTGATTTGTTCTACGCTTGGTGTATTAATGTTGATGATGCTGTTTGGTGGTGTTTTTTTTAATGATAGTAGAATTTTTCAGTAGATTATTGACTATAAGATTACAATCGTAGAAAAGAATATCACAATACAACTCTACTTATACAATTGTCACTTACTAAAAGTGGTGTAACCATCACCTTCAAACATTTATTTCACGTGTGGTACAGGATGTACTAATAATGTTAAACTAACGTGTATGATTTATAGGACTCGAGACAAATAAACTTAGATCTAGAAAAAACGGAGATACGAAAAAGGGGGCATAAGTCATGCGGCGTGGACTCAACGTCCCTTGCCGTCGTCAGGTTAGCCTGATATAATTTACATCGACCTCTGCCCAAGAATAGCATTAAAATATTAAGTTCCTTGTTAATGGTTCGGTGAGGTGGTGTGTTCATCTTTCTTGGCAGCGAACTTGAACAACAACGATTAATTACTGCTTGATCAAAGCATCTATGACGGTGAATTTGCTTCCTTATCGTTGAATCTGGCAACACGTGAAGCGTCGACAACATGTGGATGTCATTGCAGTCATAGAGAAACCTCATGCGACGACGTCATGCGTGCGCCCTCTGCTCGTCGCCGCCTCAACGGTTGTGCGGGAAAAATGACGGTCAGGGTCGGAAATGGGCTTGTCTTCACATGATCGAGCCCAGCACAAACCCAACCTAGCCAAGTGGATGATCAGATCTACTTCAAGTAAGGTGATATAGAATCCCATGTCTCGCACCTACCAGAGTTTAGTGAGTGGGCGAAGATCTTTCAATTGATGACGAGGTACACACAATAATGTCAAGCAAGTGTAATGGTTCTTCAGTTAGCAGCTAAGCCCTCTTTGATTCAGCTTAAATGTTTAGTTAACTTTTAGTTGCAACTAGGCCCTCTTTGATTCGGCTTAAATGCTCAGCTAGGATCGTCCGGACTAGAGGAACTGGGCACACTGTCCCTGAGCTTGGAGATCCAATGCTTGGCTTTGCGGTGGTATAGATGAAACTATAACTTTGTTTCGTTCAAGGACGAGTCTACGAGGATGGCCAAGACGTACGATGAATGAGGGTGACTTTGTTGTTGTTGCAAATATTGCGGTATAAGCAAGATGAAAAAGTAATTCACACAAAATACACTAAGAAATATATTGCCATAATATATAAACAAAACTATGAATTCCTCGAATAAAAGCTTGGAAGCAAATAAATTCATGATCAAGTTTATTTCAATAAACATGGCAACTAACAAAAGAGATACAACCAGCATAATGCTCAGGTTAAAGATGATAAATGTGCTCTCAGATTGCAAATTACGGGTTGCTAAATCAATTAGTCATCCAACAAATAACTTGGGCAAAATATCACAGGTTATTAATTCTGAAAATCAGGTTTATACCCTAGAACAGCATTGTTCATGCACCATATTGGATAAACCAATGATCAATATGTATGACAATGAGCAGCTAGATAAACCAGGAGATAACAGATCATATCCACACTGCGGCCTGACTGAAACAGCCCACAAATGGCTTGAACAGCGGTGCTACTTTGGTCACAGGCCAATCACAGATCAATTATTAACTGAACTAAACAGCAGCACTTATATTCCAATTAACAAAGATAGGACAGCAGTAATAAGATCTTGTAAATCAACACCAAGTGCTATGTCATACACATTGAGCCGACAAAGATATAAATCAATGAACAGTGCTACTCTAGGTCTAGCAATTAAACCTAACAAACAGATTAATAAACCTCAAAACAATGCAATCATCACCGAGCAACTCAAGCCCACAGAAACAGTGCACATACCCTAATCGGAATTAGCCTCTATTCAATCGAATAGGTCCCCAGATTACCTATTGGCCTGCTGCACAAAGGAAGAAATCGAAGTGCTTACGTAGTGCCAAATCCGAGTTGGCAAAGAAGCAAGCAGTGGCAACGCGTGCCCAAGGCACTGTCCCAGAAAACATATCGCCGTGCTACGTAGCACCACCAGCGAAATGGATCAGAGATACGATGCCGTCACCCCCCCACCACGAACAAGCCAAGGAGCAGGGCCCGAGGAGCACGAAAGAGCAGCACGGCAATACGGCGACCACCCCGTGGCCTACGGGTACCAAAGACGAACGAGGAGCACCACCACAAGATCGCGCCGTGGCGAGAGCACGAACCCCCGTGACGATGGTAAAACCCGAGAGCACGAGAGTGAGAGGAAGGGATAAACTCACCAAAACCAACCGAACCGAGAGAGAGAGAGGGCTTCCCATATAGGCGACGCCGGCGAACCAATTCCGAGAACGCCGGCCAGACGCCAAGACGCCAAGACGCAGCCTCGCGCTCGTCGGGAGGCTCGAACGGCCGCCGCCGCCAGCTAGGGTTCTGGTTGAACCCGACCCAGCCCCAAGCCAGCCGCAGTCGGCCTCCTCCTCCTCTGCCTCTTAACCGGCCTAAAGGGCCAGATGGGCCATGCCCAGTATGGTCAAAAGCCCAACAGTTGTTTGGGAATACAAAGCAGCGATGGGATGAGTGTGCGAGCGGATGCAGCGACGGGTGGTGAGGGTGTGCCCTGTAGATGAATTAGTCATTATAGTCAAAGCGCATCATATAGGTGGGGTTGTCAGGGATGCGGACGAGGATCGTCGGGCAACCATGAGGTGGAAATCAGAGACCCGTAGGATGGGACAGTGGACACATACGTAGGAGGGGAGCGGCGGGCGGGCGGTGAGGAGGGTAACCTCGATAGGGCGGCCGGATCCCATGGCGGCTGTAGTGTTGCGATGGTTTGTCAAGTTACAACAGGTCTCAAGGAGGGCGCTGTTACTCGAGGCATCGAGGCTCTGGTCCTCATCGTTGGGATGGGTAGGTGGGGACTTCATAAGGCATTGGCGCCGGCGGCGGTCATGGTGTGTAATCGGATCAGATCGGATCTTCTAGGGAAGACGAAGAAGAAAAAGAAGAAGAAGAAGAAGAGGAGGAGGAGGAGGAGGAGGAGGGCATATATGCATTACAAGGATGAAAATATGTGCACCCAATATTTTTTTCAATCCGGGTGGTCTCCATAATTGAGTCCAGTTCGTTTTTTTACAAGACATGCATTTGGTACCCAAAAAACATATCGAAAAAAAAACCATGTTCCTTTTTTTTAAAAAAAAAAAACTACTATCTAGGTACAAATGCACGGAGTTTCTTTTGTAGACACCGTTAATAAAAATACACCTTATCGCTTGTTACCATACAACTCATTTATAAAATCTATCATATACAATATTATGAAATTACTCTTCGAGATGAATTTACATGTATACCTCAAATGGGGAGGAAGAAGTTAAACGTTGTGTCGAGAGATGAGAAAGAGAGTGATAGATAAGAGGGAGAGAGAGGTGACTAATAGAACGAGAGGGAAGGGAACGAGAGAGGATAGAGATAGACCAAGAGAAAGGACGTGCTAGCCATCAACGCCAAATAGCTACCATATAGCGAAACTACGTCAAATTAACGAAACCTCTCAAAACCATCCTGTATGGATTAAAATGGTTTAAGGAGCAACCATATAGCTTAGGAATCGTTTTGATATTTTTCAATTTCAAAATTCTCATCTCTCATCTCTATTTCATCCACTTTTCTATCATTACCTTATCACTCCCTATATTTCTCTCTTATATTTTATTCTCTATCTACCGCTAAAGTGTTTTAGGCGCAAAATGGGGATGTTCTGAAGCTAGCTTTGGGCATGAACTTAGGAATCGTTTTCATTTTTTTCTAGAGTAAATTGCATGGGCGGTCCCTAAATTATTAGTCGATTCTTATTCAGATCCCCAATCTATGAAACTGTATTTTTGAGTCCCTAATCTTTTTAAGTGGGTTCGTCCCAGTCCAAAATTACCATGTGACAACCTAAAGCTGACGTGGCGCTGACATGGTCGTGCATGTCATATAAATTACTTAAAAATAGAAAAATCCTAAAAAATTTTAGAAAATCATAAAAAATACAGGAAATAGTAAAACAATTAGGAAAATTCATAAAAAATTAGAAAAAAGTAGCACTTGAGAGCTCCCATACGCCACGATACCAGAGGTCTTGCGCTTACAACTATAGAGGGATTAAAGGCGATCGCATTGTCTTTATGTTTCTTTTTAATATGTTCATGCTTTTTTATGATTTTCAACGAATTTATATGGATTTCTCCTTTTTTTTATGATTTTTCTGTATTTCTATGATTTTTTTGATATTTTCTATAACTTTTTAATGATTTCCTTTTTATTTTAATGTTTTTTTAATAATTTTCCACATTTTAATGATTTTTTTCATTTTTAAATATTTTTAAAATGATTTCCACGCATTTTTATGTTTTTTAATGATTTCTCTCTTTTTAAAACTATTTTAGGTGACATGTCGGTGCCACGTCAGCTCTAGGGTTGTCACGTGGCAAATTTGGACCGGGACGGATCTAGTTAAAAAGATTAGGGATCCAAAATTACATTTTCATAGATTGAAGACGTAGATGAGAATAGACTAATCTTATATAATGAAGCACGATCCCTTTCTAGCCACCTCGTGCTTCCACGTCATCAAAATAAATAATGGACGTTGGATTGATATTTCATAGTCCAGATGAATCCAAAGCTCCTCCCCTTGTCTCCGCTTCCCCACCGCGGCATCCCATTCCACACTGCGGCTTCCGCCCCACCGCCATCCCCTTCCCCACCGCGCCGTCGCCAGCTGATCCTCCCCCGCCCGGCAGTTCTTCCCCTGCCTCCTATCGTCGGCAGGTCCTCCCGCCCCCGTCACCGACAGATCTTCCCCCGCCCCGTCGATGGCAACTCCTCCCCACCCTCGTTGCTGGTAGGTGGTCGTCCGCCCCCTCCCCGTCATTGAAGCTCCTCCTTCCCGTCACGGAAGGTCCTCCCGCCTGCTGCCGATATATCCTCCCCGCCTGCTGTTTAGGCAGCTCCTCCCTACCGCCGTTGCCGGTAGGTGGTCCTCCGCCCAGCCGGATCAGCGAGAACTGCGGTGGCGGCGACGTCATTGCCGCTCGAAGCGCCATGCAGCTAGTTTCGGCCTTTGCCTGGCTTGATGGATGGCCGGCTGCTACTACAGCCACGCTGTCGTCGCTCGACTCGGCGGTCGCACCGCCACGGCTGCGTGCCTCGCCGACACACCACCATTCGCCGCATCGCTGCCTGGACGAGCCGCTGTGGCTGGCCGCACCGCCGGTGAGCTCCATGTCCGATCAGCCCTCATCCCTCCTCTTTCCTCTCTCTCACTCTCCCTCTCCTTCTCGCTCTCTATGTACGACACAAAAAACTGAAGTGAGCACAGCACAAACACGGTGGAGAAGATAAGAACGGTGGGGAATTTAGGGGGATTTTTCTATTTTCAATTTAATCCATGTATTATGTGCTAATTAGACGAGGTGCTGGAAATACCTAGCCCTATATTCATGGTCATTGCATATTTCCAGATTGATTTGCAACCGAAGGAAAATGTAGTCACAAGCCAAGAACTACATGACTCCTCCTTTGTATTTTTTATTTAATAATCTCAATTTGGTTTAATAAGCCCCGATTATTGAGATGTGATTGTGTTTTAAAATCTTTCACTAGATCAAACTTGCACATATGTATCTATATTACTTGATACCATGTTACAATTTTGTTATTGTATCGATAATTCAAAGATTTAGTCTTTTGGTCAAATCGAAAATTAATTTAACAATGAAATAACTTACATATTTCATGGGTAATTAGAGCGCGGCAGCGCGCACATATTTTTTCCAGCGGCCATGGCTCGCTCTCG
Organism: Raddia guianensis; assembly: GCA_036346415.1. Taxonomy (NCBI): domain Eukaryota; kingdom Viridiplantae; phylum Streptophyta; class Magnoliopsida; order Poales; family Poaceae; genus Raddia; species Raddia guianensis. The sequence continues at coordinate 38,665,246 of CM070534.1, forward strand.
CCTTCTTTTTCCTCCGCTCCTCCTCCTCCTCCTAGCCTTCGCCCTCTCCCTCTCTCCCTCTCTCTCTCTCTCATGCCCCTGATTATCGAGATGTGATTGTGTTCTAAAATATTTTGATACATTAAAGATTTGTTACATATACGTATCTTCCTTTTGATTGATTTATATGTATGTAATTTTTCTCCGGTTAATTGAAAGCAAATATATTTTATTACATTCAGTGTTATTAAACCTTACAACAACTAATAATCTGTACATCAATCTTGCACATATGCATCTATATTACTTAATACCCTGTTATAGTTTTGTTATTGTATCGATAATTAAAAGATTTAGTCTTTTTGATCAAATCGAAAAATGAATTTAACAGTGGAACAACTTACATATTTCACAGGTAATTAGAGCGCGGCAACGCGCGTATATTTTTTGCTAGTAGTTTAGAAACCGCCGTGTATTTTAGGCTTTTTTCTATTTCAAAATTTCCAAGAAAAACAAAGACACTCTCGTGGTATACATGAATAGGCTGTTTGGTTGCCTGCATCTAAGAAGTTTTGCATCTAGAGATACAAAATTAGGGTGTTTGGTTGTCTTCTCACCCATCTGAATCAAGCTCTCCAGATGCAATTAACCCCTCCGGGCCAGGCTCTGGAGATACGACCAAATTGGGCATTTCCCCATAGCCAGGCTCCACGGATGCAGCAATAACCACATGCGCGACACATTTGATTCATTTATTTGCTATATCTTTTAATTAGTATCTTTGATTACCAAACCGATTTCAAAAATGGGTTATTGATATTTTTTCGAACAAAATGAGACCACACTTGCCATATAAATTTTAAAAGTTTAAAATTTTCTTTTTTGAATTTATTTATTTATGAGACTTTCTTTTGATTTTTTTTATTTTCGTAATTAATTTTTGTTATTTGATTTTCTAGAATTTATTTTTAAAAATGTTTCATCCCTTTTTTGAATTTCTCCATGCCATTCTCTTCTTAGTGCAGTTAATCAAACAACATCTCTACGTAGCCTGTATACAATCTCGTACATCTAACCAAACAACAATCATTTGTATCATTTCAGCATATCTCCAACCAACTTGACTCAGCGCATACAATATGGTTCAATGAAGAAGGCAATCAAACAGCCTAGAAGTGACCAGCGAGAAACTGAGATTCGGTCGGCGGAAAGCGAGCGAGAGAAGGAAAAAAAAAGGCACAGAAAAGCGTCAAATCGGAAGGCAAGGCGGCCGTGCCATCGTCGTCAACCCCAGTACCCCATCACCCGGGCCCTTCCCCTTCCCCTTCCCCTTCCCGTCGTCGTTATCCCAATCGCGACTCGCGCTCGATCCCAATCCCCAACCCCAAGCACACCTCGCCCAATTCCTCCCCCTCAACCCTCTCATCTCACACATCCAAGCCGGCCGGTGCCGCGTCCACTCCACTCCGTTCCCATCCCTTTCGCCCCGCACGATTCCGCTGGGGTTCCGCCGCGGCGAGCCGGGCCAGCGAGGCGGCGGGGGGTGGTTGGGTGCCGCGCTGCCGCGCCGCGCATGGCGGACTGCGGCGGCGGCGGGGGGACGGCGTCGAGGGTCGGCGACTGGGACGTCGACCTGGGCGCGCGGTGGGACTGGAGCAGCATCCCGCGGCTCCTCTCCTCCGCCTGCCTCTTCCTCTGCTCCGGGTGGGTGCCCGCTGGTTCTTCCGTCCCCCTCCGCTCCCCTCCCTTCCCTCTCAGCTGCGTTGCTCTTGCGAGCATGCTGGCTACGGGTGGCCAGGATTGGTTGCCGGGTAGCAGTGGTTGGTTGGCAGCGCCAGCGCGCGAAGCAAGAGGGGATCCTTTGATGGGGGAGCTTGCCATGGGGGATTAGGGGGAGAAAGGAAGTGCAGCACGATGCTTGTTTGCTCCATGGCCGTGTTCCTGCAAGTCAAAGCCCTAATTAGTGGTTACTGGTCCTGAATTTGTGTTCATAGCTCTATGCTATGATGATACGATTTGCCAATACCATTGGCTAGCTTGTTGCTCGTCGTCTTTTTGCTTGCTTGTAAAGGAGATGAGAGTGGGGAGGCGGATTGTTTCTCCTGTGCGGCTTGCAGGCTTACAATCTGTGCAGATTTCCACCTCTGCTAGCTACTCAGTGTTTTTTATGCTAATTGTCCACATGTTCATACTCCTTGCAAACAGAGCAGAGGCTGTTTTGGATGCTGTGATACTGTAAGACAAGTCGGTGAGCTTTCAAAGAGCTTACTGGACCAAAATCCCGCCGTTGGACAAGAGTTCTGGAGTACAAGCACCATCGAGATTGACCAGGCAGATCTAAGAGGAGTTTCTTCGATCAACACATCCTCTTGGGTCCTGGATCAGCACGGGCCAGCGGGAAGCAGTAACAGCCCTCCTGAATTTGTTAATCATGGTAATTCTCTCTTTTCGATCATGCTGCCATATATGCTCTGCTGATATGTATTCACTGAATGAAGTGTACGCATTCTCCAGGCTCCTTTGTACAGAACAGGGCCTATATGTATATTTCTTGGTAATCTGCAGTCATTTAGATGCAGTAAACACCTGCATTTTATCCAATATGCTACTAATGATCCCATACTTCAACTGTGAAAAAAATAATAGTCTTAGCTTGATGGCATTTCTTAAGTTCCAAGGATTGAAATAAATCGTAATATTCATGTCAAGTTTTATTGGGGAAGTTGTGCACCTCATGGTTTTTGTCAACATCAATGCAGCTGGTTTACCACTGTTTTATTGTGCGTACAACGCACTGCATATTTTGACTAATCATCAAGGCCTTAACTGCTGTGTGGTTGTTCAAAGCAGGAACTTAAAATGGAAATTTTGAGTTACGCACTTTAGCTTATGTGGGGAATAACACCTGCATTTTGTTAAGTTTGCCTGTAGCTGCCCATACTTTGGGATGAGAATTTATTTGGGAAGTTTTAATTCAAACTGCTGCCTTGTGCAATGTTTGGTATATTTCACTACCAGCTTGGACAGACTGCAAGGAATTTGACTAGACAAGTATTGGCTAATTATGTTCTGATTTTCTTGTTGAATAACTAGGAGAAATAGAAGTCCAACTTCCTATTCATGTGGCTAAATGATTAAAGGAATTGTCGCATATTTGCCTGCACAGAGTATTTGTTGGCACAATAAATTGACAAATCCGAAATATTGCTGCAGGCCTTTTTCTTTGGAAACAGAATAGGCAGGAGTGGACTGATAACAGAAGGCAACAGCCCGTAGTGAAGCAGATCCGTGAACCAATTTTAAGGTATGAAAATGGGTAGTTCTGTCATGTCACTCCTACCGACATGCGCAAAAGACAAGGATTCAACTAGAAAATTAACCTCTACATTCTTTTATTTCAACCATGCATGTAGTACATATTTGGACTTTGTGTACGGTTTGTCGATACTTTTCTTTTTTTAAAAAAAATCATATTGTTGTAAGTTGTAACTAGTTGATAGTTGTTCCCACTTTTTTTTTGTTCTACCAACATTTTAGATCAATCTGCACATAAATTTGTTTTTCGTAATTGAAGTGATTCCAGTGGTACTGCCCTTGTCAGTTTCCATTTCTCCTTACTATTCCAACGTTGCTCACTATAATAGATTATCACTTCTTCCTGTCCTTCCCACATACATCGTTCGTAGCACGACCATGAGATTTTTGATCTATGAGTGTGTTATTGCTGCATCTCTCCGTCCTTAGCATGTGAGTTTTATCTGTATAGTGTATAGTCATTTGATAGATCCTTGTTAAACAAATAAATAGTTTCGACCTAAGGAGTCAACAGTCAAGTGTAATTCTTGATTTTTTTTCGGAAGATAAAGAAAGTATCTATCATGCAATTATTTTTGTCCAACTCGATATCAGAATGCATTTTGAATATCTAATGAAACTTAGATGAACAATACTACGTTGTACTTTGCAGCCTCAATGCCTCTTACTAAGTAATTGATTTATGCAATTATACAGTTGGAATGCAGCATATGAGAGTCTGCTTGGATCCAACAAGCCATTTCCTCAACCCATCCCTCTGCATGTAAGATCTAAGATATTCAATTTACCATCCCATGTAAGACGTGGTTATCATATCTAAAACATTGATTTTCAGGAGATGGTTGACTTCCTTGTGGACATCTGGGAGCAGGAGGGGCTGTATGATTAGCAAAAATGCTTCCTATAATAAGAATAACATAGCTGTAGGCTCGATGACGTACTGATGGTTTGGCCTGTCATACTTGGTTTTTTGTGCATGGAGGCCCCGGCTGTCCTTGCTGAATATTACATAGGATGTGTTGGTTGTAATTTTAGAAAGGTCCAGTTTTTCGTCACTGCCGAATTTGTCAAAGAAAGCAAGCAAGAGGAAAGACGTGTGACCCTGACCTGTGAACGTGAATGTGATTTGTATTGATTGTGAAGATGATAGATGTTGATTTTTGACGGTCGTACCATTCTAAGGAGTCGTATCAATAATCTGCGCCTGATGGAGCGTGCGAGTGGCCGAGCTCTAAAATTGTTGTATTCCTATTGAATTTCGGGCGCTTCTACTGTTTTACAAGGTTGTGTGATTGTCTGCACGAGCTCTATCCCCATTTGTTACCACCACCTGAACCCTGTCCTTGCAAAATTTCTGTGAAATACATATCAAACGCACGTGTTCAGTTTTGAATCAATCAAACTAAACCGGATAGGGAAGAAAACTTCTTTGTTAGTTTTTAACACATTTTTGTCCTATAAACTGCAATGCAATGCTGAATAAAAGTAGGACCAATGCTCGGACCGAAGTGTTTTAGATTTTTTACATAAAAAAAATCACACTCCAAAAATTTCTCTACGTATTTGAATTCATAATAAATTTATAGGCTTGTAGAAAGAAACTTTAACAACACTGTATTCGCTCTTCAAATTTCCTAGTAGTCTTAAGAAGACTATTATGCTAAAATTTTATATAGTTTAGTTTATTCCATGCATTTTTTAATTTTAAAAATATGAAACATTTTTTGTCAAAATCGCTGTTGGCTCAGTCAAATCGCTTACGGCGAATGGTCTTTTATGGTTAATGAAGCACTTTTATCTATTATTATAGTTTAGGGGCAATATATGCCCATCGCTATTAAGTTGCACACACCAAGTAGTTCGTCTAAAATTCTAAGATGATAAAGAAGGGTGGACAATTCGCTTATCCCAGCACCCCTTTACATGAAGACTTCCTCAAGCTTAGACATGGAAAAGGAGTAACAAGCACACACAAATTTGACGTCTATCAATAACATGTTACGACTTAAAAAGTTTAGATGCCCACTGCCCACACATGTCACAAAAGTTGTGTTAGTTGCCCGCGTGTGGACTTACTAGGGCCTATGGGATGGAGTTTGCTTGGTTTGTATCAATGGATGAGTCTGATCCATGGGATGTAAATGCATCACTCAGTATAACTGAAGAAATGGATTTTGATTGTATCCCATTGGTATAGCTCGCATGAGATACTATGCATCTTAATTATATCTTTTTTTTTTGCAACCATTTATATCATACAATCAACCAAACAACCTCACAACAAAGTTGGCCCAGCAGATGCAATCAACAAAAAAAAAAAGAGGAGAAACTTTTGGCCACTCAACTTGACTTCCACTAGCACAGATGCTCTGTGTAGTAACCGATGCTACTAGCAATGTTGCATAGCCATTTTTTAAGAAAAAAACTCAAGCAAATCGGCTGCTGCCTTGCGTCTTCACCTCATTCGCTGCCCACATCCACCGGTTAGACCATATTCAACCATTTTTTTTCTTTATTTCATTCTCTTCCTCATTTCTTTCCCACATTCTTTCCCTTTATTCTCCATCATCTTCAACACCACCCCTTCGAAGAATTTTGTGAGGAGAACGGAGAGGGAATTTTCTTCTGAATAGAATGCACGGAAAATTTTCTTCCGAAGAGAATTGTGGAGAGAATCTGTTGACGCATCCGAAGGAAAACATAATCTTTAAAAAATTACCGTTGAAGATGATGGTATGGTCGCTCATGGTCGCAACCTAGATCACAAAAAGGAGCTTTCTCACCGGTCCATACATAGGCCTCGCTATTTTCAGTTTTTTTGCATATTACCGTAGCAAATTTTGCTAATTTTATATAGCCTATCTGTCGTAATAATTTGTAACGATTTTTCCATGGCTATTACTATTTTTTAATTATTATTTTAATCTTTAGATCTTTTTTAAAAGCTCTCAAATTTGATACAGTAACGTGTCAACACGATACACTGCCCCAAGAGGAGTTGGAGGTGGCTCCCTCCATCACGAAATGAGACCATGCAAGACAACCAACCAGTCAAGCACCCCAAACCAAACCAACGGAGCGAGCTACTACTTGGCTGAGCTGGACCCTCGGCTCGGCTCGGCGAGGAGGAGACCCGAGTACCCGGTCGGTGGCGGCTTTGCGCTTCCCGATCCCACCACCGGCTGTCGCCTCCTCTCCATTCCCACCTCCTCTCCGCTCCCTCACACTCCACGCCACGCCCACCTCACCTCCCCCCTCATCGGTCATCGCTGCCTCCGCGCCGCTTCCTCTTTTCCAGCCACGCGAGAGCGCCTCCTCCTGCCGCCGCCGGAACCTGCATTCGCCGCCGGCCGATCGCTAGGGTTTGTACGGCCTCGATCCCCCGCGGTCCTGCCCACCCCCGGTCTTCTCCTGTGCTCCCCGTCGCTGTGCTGATCTGACTTCTTTTGTTTTGTGCGGTTGGGGGCGAAGTGGGATGGCGGCGGCGGCGTCCCGGGGCCCGCGCTACGCGCCGCCAGATCCGACGCTGCCCAAGCCGTGGAGGGCGCTCATCGACGGCAGCACCGGCAACCTCTACTTCTGGAACCCGGAGACCAAGGCCGTCCAGTACGAACGCCCCGCCCCGCCCCCTCCTCCCTCCGCCCCCGCGCAGCCTCCCCGATGCAGCGATCCTCCGGAGGTATCGCATCAGTGACCCTCTTTTTTTCCCCCAAAAAAAGGAGTTCTTTCTTCTTCTTCTTCTTCTTCTTCTTCTTCTTCTTTTTTTGTGTTTGCGTCATCCGTTGCTTTTGTGGCCAGGGGGGGGGGGGGGTATAAATGTCGTCATGGAGGTGTGGTGCTAGATTTTCTTACTGGTTTGTTTGTCTCGCAGCAGCAAGCACAAGCTGGAGGGAGCCGCTCGCAGAATGTGCCTCACGCGGATGACAATCCTAGGAGTGATCATTTCGAGGTGCTACATCATCTCTCTAGTTTCATATCATTCACGTGTTAATGCTGCGTAAATTCTATATGTATTCCTCATTGCATTTGCCTCATCATGCACTCTAGCATGGTTTAAAATATGATTGCGGTAACAATGAAGCATGAAGTTTGGATTTATAGTATTTTTGCCTTCTTAAATGTCTCCACTCCTTAAAGAGGAGATAATCACTCGAAGGTCATATTAGTGACTCTTACATAATTGACCATGAGATGTCCTGGTTTTCAACGGCACACTGAAGCTGCAGGGAGCCGTGGGCAGAATGTGCCCTCTGCTGACCACAAGGCCAGGAGTGATTGTTTCGAGGTTCCATTCGTACACTTGTTACATGTTATGTATATTGCACCGCATACCTTCTCCATAAGTATGGTAGCATGTATGACAATTGCGTAGTACTTATGACATTGCAGTGAGCCAGATGTACAGACGCACATAGAGCATGATAATAACTGATGTATATTTCTTGTTTTACTCCCCAATAGCATTACTTAACATGCTGCCCTGTTTTCCAGGTGCGCTCTGCTGCTGGAATAAACCCTGCGCAGAATGTGCCTTCCACCAATCCAGTTTCACAGGCTGCCAATGGGAGCTACATCTCTCCAGAAGCATATCGTACTAAGCATGAGATTTCTATCGTTGTATGTCTTCAAAACTTTTATGCCCCTCGATCGCTCCTGGTTGTTTTCTCTGTTCTTCCTGGTCAATATGTTCTTTCTATTTGCCAGGGAAATGAGGCCCCTGCACCATTCATGACGTTTCAGTCCACGGGTTTCCCTTCAGAGATTCTAAGGGAGGTAGGTGCACATGATGCACAACAATAGTAATGTGTTTCCCTGTCTCATTCTCCAAAGAAACTAGGAGGTCATTGTGCATTCTTGCTATCCATTCCTCAATTATGCTGTACTTTCTGTCGGGCAGGCTCTTCAAGCCAACAATTCAAGTCGGGGTTTAACCTGTTTGTTGCCTTGTCCAGCCTGCTGTGGTTTGAAACAACTCTTTGTTTTGGCTTTTCCTGCAGTTGCAAGATTTTTTTATTCTGTTCTGATATAGCTAAAAAATTACATGCCTTGGGAAGCTTTTGAGTTTTGTCTATAGTGGATTTAGTCTCGTGTGTTTTTAAGTGCCAGTGTTTGGTTATTCATCACATACTTCTCATCTGTGTCATAAATCTTTGCCTTTACAGGTACAGCAAGCAGGATTCTCTGCACCAACCCCCATCCAAGCTCAGTCATGGCCAATTGCTTTGAAGGGTCGTGATATTGTAGCTGTGGCGAAGACTGGTTCTGGAAAAACACTTGGTTATCTAATTCCAGGGTTTATTCTTCTTAAGCGCCAACAACATAATTCCAGAGAGGGCCCGACAGTATTAGTTCTGTCTCCAACCAGGGAATTGGCAACACAGATCCAAGATGAAGCAATCAAGTTTGGCAGATCATCAAGAATATCATCTGCTGTATGGTGCTTTTATTTTCTTTGGTCGCATTTGTTACAGTGCTAGTTTAGTCCATTTTACAAGTTGTGTCAACTCTTAGATGACCTATGTATCCAATCTCCATTTTTTTTTACGTCCGCTACACTTTCATGCTAATATTGTATATTATCTAGTCATACCTTTTCTTTTGTAGTGTTTATACGGAGGTGCTCCAAAAGGCCCTCAGTTAAGAGATTTAGACCGCGGTGCTGATGTTGTTGTTGCGACACCTGGAAGATTGAATGACATTTTAGAGATGCGAAGAGTAAGCCTACATCAAGTATCATACCTTGTTCTTGATGAAGCTGACCGTATGCTTGATATGGGATTTGAGCCCCAAATTAGAAAAATTGTGAACCAAGTACCTGCTAGACGGCAAACTCTTATGTTCACTGCCACTTGGCCAAGAGAGGTGAGGAAAATAGCCTCAGATTTGTTGACTAAACCTGTCCAGGTTAACATAGGGAACACTGATCAACTGGTTGCAAATAAGTCGATCACTCAGGTAAGAAAAATGTTTTTTTTTTCCTTTTTTTGTTGACTTGAGATATATTTCTTTTTCAATATTTTGAAATGGTCTGTTGTTTGTTGCATCTCAGCACGTGGAAGTTATCTCACCTATGGAGAAAGGTAGACGACTTGATCAAATCTTGCGGTCACAAGAGCCGGGATCCAAAATCATAATATTCTGCTCCACAAAGAGGATGTGTGATCAGCTGGCTCGGAACCTTTCAAGACAGTATGGTGCTTCTGCTATTCATGGTGATAAATCGCAGGCTGAAAGGGATTCCGTATTGAGTGAATTTCGAAATGGGAGGTGCCCAATTCTTGTAGCCACTGATGTGGCTGCTCGAGGACTAGACATAAAGGACATCAGGTTGGACCTTTATCTTTGCCACATCTAAAATTTAGAGAGCTGGACACTTTTTTGGGGGTAAAAGGTGTCATAATATAGTTCATAATGATGGCTGAACACACGTTTTACTAATCTGCATAGTTTCAAATGTGCCTCACTGACAATCCTTTCCATTTTTTTGTCAGAGCTGTGGTTAACTACGATTTTCCAACTGGTGTTGAGGACTATGTCCATAGAATTGGGAGGACAGGCAGGGCTGGTGCAACTGGAGTTGCCTATACGTTCTTCTGTGACCAAGATTCGAAGTATGCTTCAGATCTTGTGAAGATTTTGGAGGGTGCAAGCCAATCTGTTTCACAACAATTAAGAGACATGGTTGGACGTGGAGGGTATGGTGGCAGATCACGGCGATGGGCATCTTCTGATGATTCTTATGGTGGTCAGGGTTATGATTCCGGCTATGCTAAAAGATCCACTGACAACTTCCAAAACAGCAGTTTTGGCAATCATTCTGGTGGTGGTTCAAGTTTTCACTCGAGGTATGTCTCAGTTTCTTTTTTGAATCCTACCATTTAGCTTTGCACCAACCTGATGAATCATCCATTTGCAGCTCCCATAACAGTAGCTGTGGCAATCAGTTTGGTGAAACTCCGAGCTTCCACACCAGGTATGAAACCAATCTCTATTCTACATTCAAGGTTCGCTATACCTAACAAACCATTACTTGACAGCTTTCATAGCAGTAGCAGCAACAATCAGACACAAGATAGTTCGAGCTTTCATGACAGGTTTGCATAAATCCATCGGGATACTTTTTTGTAGCTCATGTCTACTCCATACTAATAAATAATCATCTTACATAGCAGCGGCGGCAACAATCAGTCTGGCGATGGCCTCAGCTTTCATGCTAGGTACCGTTTCAGTCTAGTACAATATGCTTTGCTTTTAAACTTGTACTGTACTTGAAACTCGCTTGACATGTTTACCGCCTTTGGTGTTCACTTACGCCCATGCATACCATGTTAATGAGTGATCTAGATGTAAGAACCTTTGGTGCTTGAATGAAATATTTTTGTTAGCTTAATTAACTAATATTGTCTGGTTGAAATATTGGGGTAATACCTTTTTTTCAACTTGAAAGTTGAAACAAATCAGTGCTTCTTATGTCACATCTTCATGTTGTTAAGTAGTTTATAGTTTATTTTGTTGCGATGTGATTTCATCAACTATTTTCTCCATGCAATTGGCAGGTTCTATAGCTCTTCTCAAGGTAGTGGTAGGAGTGGAATGAACAACAACAATGGTGTACGTGGTCGGAGTAGGAGTCCTCCAACCAATCGCAGCCATGATGACTCCAAGGCTGTGGGGGTCTCTGGCTGGTAAAAAATTATCTGCAAGATGCAACCCAATCATGATGGTGACGAAACAAAGTAGACGAGATTGGTACCCTAACCAAGATAGTAATTTTGTATGCTCGCCTCCAGCAAGGAATGACCTGAAACATTAACTAACACAGGAGTGGTGCCTGGGAGGCACTTGATATACTTTGGTATTAGCAGTAGGACCTGGAAGCTTGGACTTAACTATTTATACCTGCTAGTGTTACAGTCCTGAAACAGACCGGCTGAGGCGTGAATTTTGGACGAAACCTTGTTCAAGCTATGTTGTAAAATGCTTCCGGCATGGTTTTATTAGACTAAATGCACTATGATCTACATGTGCTAAACTGCCCGATCATCTTTGCCCATGGGCGCTTTGTTCCTGCTTCGGCGTGTTAGTCCTGCTGAAGTTTCCTTGCGATTTGAGTGCCTGTTAAATTTTTGTTCCGACAATTTAAATTCAAGTTTCAACTAACGTTGCCACATTTTTTACTCCACAATATTTTTTTTACTGATCAACAGCACATCGTGGCCGAGAATCAGAAGCTGCAAAATGGAAGTGAGAGCCGCTCGTGACAACACGGTCGAAGACGTTTGCTTGCTATTTATCGGGGCATGTCAAACCAATTTAACTTAGGGGTGAACTTAGCACTGTCATCAGTTTTTTTATTTCATTGCTACAGTGCTAATTTACTCTAAGTTAGATACCATCGGACTTGGTCCCCGTGAAATTTCTGCTCGTCTTTAAATTCAAGTTTCAACTTAACAGCGTTGCTACACTTTTTTTTTTAACTCCAATATTCTTTTACTGGTCTTGGTAACCGCACATTTTGGCCGATAATCAGAGGCTGCAAAATAGAAGTGATAGCCGTTAGCGACAATACAGCAAAACCATCATGCATTCTGAGAATATATACAATAGCATCTCTCATCAGACCTCATACTATTCAATTCAAGAAGGATCTGGCATTTTTAATATATATATAGCAATGGAGGATCTTGCAGTTTGCAAGGAAAATGCTGTAGCCTGTGGTACAAGTGTACAACTGGGGTTTAAGCCGGCCTAATCTCTCTAACTCAAAGTATGTACAGAAAGAAAAAAATGTAAGTGCTGCAATAACGCAGAGTCCTCATGCATCCTTTGGTTTGGTTCTCTTCAACCTAGAGTACAGAAAAACTCCCCCTAGCGCCGCGCCAGTTCCTGCCATTAGAAAAAGAAGAGAGAGAGTAAATGATCCAAGCATGAATAATTTGGGCACAGAAACAATCAGAACTTGCAGCAGCTAAAGTTGAAGAACCATCCTGATCAAAGTTACCTAGTGCATTGACAGGTGAAATCGGGGTTCTGAAGAAGAGGACAGACGACACAATGACCACCACACGCTTCACGCAGTTGGCGACAGAGTGGGTCACGGGCGAGACTCTGGCCAAGATCATGTATGAAATCTGCCATTGCACACGACAAACAAAAAAATTTGCCTTAGTTTATTGATGATGCATCATCAGACAGTCTTTCCGGGGTCAAGGAAGAGGAGAGGTTAATTTCACTGAATCACTGGGGATTCTGGTTACTTTCTCACCTTTTGATACCCATGGAAGCAGAAGCCAGCGAGTGCTGCTCTCACACACAGCTCTTGGAGGTTCAGGCCCTACATGGAAAAAAAAAGGACGGATAAGAGTAAAACTACCAGATCCATATTATTTTTTTTTGGATCCGGGGCTAGTATCTGATACGGATCTAGGTACAGATAATATCGGATACAAATATGGACCGAATATGGATCGGAACGGATACGACTACAGACATTAATCGAAACATTAAAACCCTTGTACATTTAAAAGTAATAAAGGCTCATAAATGATTGATTTGATAATCAAATTTATATAATTTGTATGAATAAACTAAGTTTATAAGTACTAAATAAAACTATTACGAAATAATATGGGAATAGGAGGTTGGAATATAATTTCTAAACACTCTTTTGTTCGCTATCCAAACACTAATCACTATTCACTAATGCTTGGTGGGATTGGCTGACATGCCTAGTGAGCTGAAATGGGCTGAAATTTAGAGAATTCGGTTCCCGGTCTGGATCAGGAGGATCCGTATCCGTTTTCATCCCTCTCATGCTACCATCTCATGAGTTCATGATTTTGGGGTGCAGAAAGAGAAATCCAGGAATCTGTTTGTCTGAATTTTCCAGATACTCACAGTGCTCTGCAGGTACGCAGGACTGAACTTGATCCCTTCCGCAAACAGCATCAGAGGGCAAGATAGCAGAAAGGACAGTATGGTGATTACTGAGAAGAGGTTTATGTCATCCATAGCATCCTGCATCACAAGATATTCATCCTGTTATTTATCACCGATTTAATTTGTAGAGAAGCGAAAGGTACTGAATTGCTTACTGGTCGTGGTGAAGAAAAAAGAAGAGGAAGAAAAAAATTCACCTCTTCACCACCAAGAAGTTTCTTGCTGAGGACATTTCTCGATTGGTTGGTCAGATTCGATGCCATGGCACTCCAAAATCCAATCCTGCTTCCACAGAACTAGTGTGAAAAACTGGCATATTCCTTCAATCACTTTGTCTCAAAAGCGAAAAGAAACAATCATTCTTGTATGGTCAAAGATTCTCCATTGGTAGACAAGACTAACCAGTTGAAAGACACTTCGGTCAGCGATGCCAAGGCGACGCCGCCCACGATCGGCACGAGGGAGCCCAGCACCGGCATGGAAGGCGTCTGCAGGCGAAACAGCGAACGAATTGAGCTAAATCTCCAACCATTTCTTCTTCAATTCATTTCGCTTCACAGCGGAGTGAGAGTGATCGAATGGATCGGCGAGAAAGAAATGAATTTGTTCGTCGTCTCTTCATGCAGATGTGTGGTCACCTCTCCGAGGAAGAAGGCGGAGAGCAGGACGGTGAAGAACGGCTCGGAGGCCTTGACGGTGTGGGTGAAGGAGACGGCGACCTTGCCCAGGCTCATGTTGGTGAACACCGTGCCCAGCATGTGCCCGGCGGCCAGCGGCGCGATCTTCCCCAACTGCGGCGAGCCGGCGACGAAACCAGAATTAAAAATCTCCGTTTGATGCCAAGTTCTGAAGAAAAAATCTCGCGAGGATTTGCTCACCTGCGCAGGGGAGAGCTTGGGCATGGGGTGGAGCCTGGTGATCCACATGAGGAAGATAAGGAGGGAGCCGAATGCGAGCTGGAAGGCGGTGATGGTGTAGGGGAACGGCAATGCCTCGAGCACCTGCGGATTCGGACATGAACGGCGGCGGTGAGGAACAGGGGAGGAGGGAGGGAGCCATGGAGGGGAGATCTTGGCATGGGGGTGATGGCGGCGGACCAGCTTGTTGTAGATGTTGAAGTAGATGTTGAAGAGATACCAGGTGACGATCATGGCGCCGAGCTGCGCCGTCTCCGCAATGCCGCCGCCTCCGCCCCTCTCCCCGGCCGCCGCCTCCTCCGCCGGAAACCCCGCCGCCGCCGCTCTCGCCATGACCGCCCGCCCCTCGCCGTTCCACGGGACCCACTGGCCGCCGCCGCGAATTCCCTGAGCGATGGCGTCGCGGCGGCCGGCGGGGAAGGCCGCGACGGAGACGGCGACCCGACCGTCATGGCAAGAGGCGGACGACGCGCGGCGGTGCGCCGCCGCCTCCCAGGACGCGGAGGGGGAGGAGAGGCAGGCCTGCATCTCGCCGCGCCCGCGTGGCTTTCTTGGCAGTTGGCACGGCACCACCACCACCCACCTCCCTTAAACATGCGGACGCTGGTTGAATCTCGCCGGTATCCCGTACAGATTCTTAATCCCACTCGGTACATGCAGTGATGCAGACCGCAATAGCGGGACATGGACAGAGAGGACGAATGCCGAAATAAAATTCGACGCCTTGGGTGGCTCGTGGTCGTGGCTGCTTCACTCAACTGCGACTCCACTGCGAGGCAAGAAGAGATCAGCGTCACAAGTGACGCAGCTGCTTCACTCACTATTTCACTGGTCACGTTGAGATCGCTCAGCTCGGCAGCTTCCGCTTGCCTTCGCCCACCATGGCCAAGATCCCCCCTGCGGATCACCTCGCTCGCTCGTTCATGGCGACGGCGACGGCGACGGCGATGGGGTTGCGAGCACCGCGAGATGCGGCCACAAGGCGAGAATCTTGAGCATGAGTTGGTGGTTTCCAAAGACAAACGTAAACGCAAATGGCTGCCAAAATCAACATGAGTCAAGCTAGTGTTCGTGGTGTCACGTCCGGACAGCGACCGTGGCTGCCCCCCGATAATTTTTTTTATATCTTTTTATTGTTGATAATGCTGAAGGGAGGACGTGACTGACCCAACGTGGCATCAAGTGGGTCCGTCCATCATCCCTTTAGCGGGTGATCTCATATGCATAATTCATGCGTATTTTTATCTAAAATTGGGAAGGAATCCAATTTTGCAATATCGGGTAAAAACAAATAAGAGGCCTTTTGATGGTACTTTCAGGGTCGTATGTGGAACTGTTTCGAGGTGAGAGTGGGAGGATGCCTCCATACTACTTGGAAGGGTTCATGTGTCGGCGTGCTTGTTATTTGTGATGGTGGTTTTTTACGAAGCTTTTTCTATTTATCTTTTGTTAAATAACATGTAACACAACTTTGTCCGCCGTAATTTTTATCGGTATTGATTTTTGTAATCCGTTCTTGGTCAGGTTGAGTGAGAGGGAGACCACGGAGGTAGATTTGGCTGGACTATGATTACTTCTGGAAGATTCTTTGTCATGCATTTTACTGTAGTAGTAGAAAAAGAAATAAAATTGCCGCCCCGACAGCCTGAGGCCCAAACACAGCAAAGCCCACCAAACTACTTGTTTTGAGCCCACGCTGCTTACGGCGAGTGCGTAGCCGGGTGCGTGCTTCACGGCCCACCTCTGAGCCGAGAGACCAGAGTTGGGCAGCTCGCTCATCCACCGGCGGGTAGTTGCCAGCCATGGCGCGGGCGCGGGCGCGGGCGGAGGCGCCCGCCGCGGCGGCGACGACGGCGATGCCAGCGAACAGGAAAGCGCTCTACTTCGCCGCGCTCCTGCTTCTCGCCGACGCGGCGCTCGTCGCCGCCATCGTCGCCTTCGTCCCCTGTACGCCCCATCATCGCACGGCCAAACCCTCCCCTTCCCTGATCTTCTTCCCTGCCACTGGCATCTTGCCCGCGGCTCGCTCACCTCTCGGTCGCTGCTTCGATCTGCAGACACCAAGATTGACTGGGACGCCTACATGTCTCAGGTGCCTACCAGCAGCTTAGATCACTCGATTGTTAGCGATTCTTCTCCTCTAATTACTGGGTGGGTGAGGAATTTGGAGGGCTAAACTAAAGTTGTGATCTTGGCCGTCTCTGCTGCTCGTTTGGTGTGGAAGGTGGATGCTTTTCTCGAGGGGGAGAGGGACTACACCAAGATCGAGGGCGACACTGGGCCGTTGGTCTACCCGGCCGGCTTCCTCTACGTCTACTCCGCCATCAAGTTCCTCACCGCCGGCCAAATCTTCGCTGCCCAGGTCGCCTTTCACTGCAGGGTTCGATTTGTTTGTTCTGTTGCTGCGTCATTCTTGGGGTTAGCTTTGCTGACAATGGTTCCGCTATTGTGTCTGCAGATTCTGTTTGGCGTCCTGTACATTGTCAACCTGAGCCTTGTGCTTCTACTTTACATCAGAACTGAAGTGGTATGAGTGCAAAATTGATGACTCGTTTTCCCTAATTTCGGTTCAAATCTAGAACTACTGTTTGGTTATAGTTTAATGAGGTAGCTAAGTATGCTGTTGCAAGGGACGCGAAAGCTGTCTCGGTGTTCTTTGCGAGTAATCTTGTCAAAAATCTGTATGGTTAGTTTTCATCAGCAACAGTTTTTGTAGAGCTGCTTACCTACACGCTCTCTGATCCCTCCCTGACCCTGTTTATTGAACATGACTACAGCTTCCTTGGTGGGCTTTAGCTTTGCTTTGCTTATCAAAGCGAGTTCACTCCATCTTTGTGCTCCGTCTTTTCAATGATTGTGTTGCAATGACATTGCTCCATGCTGCCATGGTTTTGGTTATTTATCACAAGTGGTATCTCGGTCTAATAATTTTCAGGTGATTATCAACTGCATGACATTGATTCATTCACTACTTGTTTGTTTTAAAGTATGTTGATGGCATATAACCGTATACAATCAGTCAATGATAGCTGCTTACATTTAATTCCAATCGCTCTTACAATGCAGTGGTGCTGTCTCAGTTAAGATGAATGTGCTCCTTTTTGCTCCATCTTTGCTTCTACTGATGTTGAAGGTACGGTCTGACTGTGCTTTGTTCCTTACACCTTGTTATTCTGCAAACTGTCGCGCTTACTAAATTCTTGGTACAGGCCATGAGTATCAGAGGAGTGTTTGTTGCGCTATTAGGAGCTGCAGCAGTACAGGTGCATTGTGCTTTATTTAAGTGATCTTTTTTCCTTGTGGCAAGTTTGTTGAATTGTTTTCCTAGGACCATATATTAATCTTATTTGTAAAAATTGTTAATGCTTAATAAATAAACCAGGTCAAACTACAATCTGTTAGGTTTTATGTAGTGTCTTTATTTTTTAAACTGAATTAAGTGATGACTTTGCCTGCTGCATCACAACTCAGCCTGAAATATTCCCCTCCTAAGGGTTTGCAGTTGTACTTTCAAGAACTTTTAATCTTCTAATTGTGATAAGCTTTCTGATAAATGCAAATTCATCATGAAACTTTTAAGTATAACAGGTGCTTGTACATGATGTTATTGTTGTTTTACAGTGTTACACGTGGTATTGTTATTTTACATAAAAAGGATGAAAGCAATCTGTGGCCCGCAGAAAACATGAACAAGTTTGTAGTGTGCTTAATTTGCTAGAAAAGTGATTAGATGGATATGCAGTATAAACCTATCTACTAATGCTAATGGTCTGTATTTTTCATCTATAGGTTTTGTTGGGTATGCCATTCTTGTTGTCACATCCAGTTGAGTACATCTCAAGAGCATTCAATCTTGGGCGTGTCTTCATCCATTTCTGGTGCTTATAGCATATTTCTTTTAAGTTTTAAATCTTGATTGATCCATTTTAGTAGTATTATGTTCTATGTATCAGGCTCTTATTATTTTCAGCATTCATGCATCTGTGGTGCAATATTAATTATATCATATTTTTACAGGTCTGTCAATTTTAAGTTTGTCCCTGAGAAGTACTTTGTGTCAAAAGAGTTTGCTGTTGCATTATTGGTTCTTCACCTCACTACTCTTATGGTGTTTGCACACTACAAGTGGCTTAAGTGAGTACTTATGTTGTATGGATCATTCTGTCAATGTTCCTCATTTAAATGTATCTATTTTCAACACTCCAATCTGAACGTACCATTTCACTACAATGTATTTTCTCTCAGTATGTTCTGTACCAAAATTTTTTTTTGTTTGGCATATGTTGATAATTGTACAGTTTGTCAAGTGCCAGCTTCTTTTATTATGATTCCATATAAGCTTGTACCATGTGATTTTGCAAATGTTCAATATTCCTGTATCTATGTTCACAGGCATGAAGGTGGCATATTTCGCTTCTTGCACTCCAGATTTAAAGATGCTGCATCAATTCAACAGTATATTTTCTGCGAGCCCAGACTATCAACTCTGAGTAATGAACGTAAGTTAGAACCTAAAGTTCAAATCCACTTTGCACTGGATTTTTTAAACTAATAAATAGAATTTACAACTCGTATCCAGATATTGCGACTGTCTTGTTTGTTGGGAACTTCATTGGCATTGTGTGCGCCCGATCATTACACTACCAGTTCTATTCCTGGTAAGTTCAGTTTTTTTTTTTTTTCATTCAAGCATCAAAGGACAGTTCCTTGACAATAAATTTAGCCATTTGCTCATGAATGCCGGAAATCAAGTCCTTTCTGTTAATGTTTGCAGGTACTTCTATTCTTTGCCTTTTCTTCTGTGGAAAACCCATTTCCCAACACCTTTGAGGTAAGGCACCACACCTGGTGTGCGTATTTTACCAGTTAATATATACTATCCATGTTTAGTACTATTTAGGAAAGTCACCCATGGAAATCCTCTTTGGTTTCTTCTCTTTTCACTACTGGCTTTATCATGTCAGGATCATTTTATTCGCTGGTGTGGAGCTCTGCTGGAACATTTACCCTTCTACCACCTATTCATCGCTGCTTTTGCTATTCTTACATATCACCGTCTTGTTTGGTCTATGGAGTTCACCAGCTGAGTACCCTTATGTCAATAAAAGGTCATGACAAACAGTATCAACAGCTTGCACGAGATGCTTCCCTGCAGCCGGCAGGATTGTTTGATCTTTTGATGAAGAGCTGGTTGATTTTTGTACGGATGCAAGCAGCATCAAGAGTTTTAGATCTGATGTAATCTCATACACTTGACTTTTGGCATGCCTATACTCTTGCTTTGAGTTGGCCCCAGATCTTTAGAGGACCATCTAGTCATAGAAAAGATGTACCATGTGTAACATGTTAACATTGATGAATACATACATTCTTTTACTGGCCTTTTTTACCATCTTCTCTGGTGTCCATTGACTGCATAGGTTAAAATCTTACTAAACCCAACATTATTGATAAACAGAAAAGGAACACATCCATCCACACAGTACGAGCATACATGCAGATATGCTACATCAGAGCACACCAAAACACACTACTTCATGAACCCAGCATTCTTCATGTAAAGTAGAATTTAACACATCAAATTGTCATGGAAATGCAAAATTTCTATTCTGAAAAGTAAAAGAAGCAATGCAAATGTGTTCTTATTTAATCTTAAGAACACACATGTTCTTAAACGCACAACAGTAGGCAACTAGAGTTTTGCCTTGTCTCCTTGCTCTCTAACCGGTCATCAAACCGTGGCATAGAAAGATCAGTCAGATTCATGGGCGACCGGAGTCGCTTGGCGAGCATCCCTCGTCATCCAAGCCCAGTTCCTTCCTTGACAGGCAAGCCTGGCTCGTCTCCTGCCTCTGCTTCTTCAAGGACTCCATGGCCGTAGCCATCGCAGGCAGCCGAGACAAGCCCCAGTACGAGCTCACCTGGCTGCCATTCCCTTTCTCCCTTCCATCGCCATTGTCATTTCCTAGGCTCAAAAGCAAGCTTGATTCAGACACAGAACTGCTGCAGCTCATTATCACCGGGACATGGGCTGAGCTAGCATGGGGAGGCTCGATCAGCGAGCTTCCCAACCTCATCACCCTCTCCGAGTTGGCGAGAAACTCCGGCGTCCCCACCGACTGAACCAGGCTGACCAGATCGTCGGTCTGGAGCTCACGCGCCGCCACCATGTCACCGGCGTCAGGCAGCGGCTGTGGCGGCGGCTGGAATAAGCTCCGATCAGGGCGCTTGCCAAGGATCGACGAAGAGGTCAGCCTGGTTCTTGCACTGTCACTGATCCTGCCGGTGTTCTGCAAGCTCCAACAGGGTGGCAATGGCGATTTCTCCTTTCTTGGTAGCTGGGCATAGTAGTCCTCAGCAGGTTGTTGGTTATGGAGCTGGAAGTAATTCCAGCTGCTGTTATTTGTGCCAGGAACGACAGAGTAGAACTGAAGCAATCACAGGCCAACGGTTTAGGCAAAGCTTTTCTGTAGATCAGTCAAACCAAGTAATGTAAGGGGTTTCTCAAGTGTATCTTTACACTGGATAAATGTTGTGGTAGCTGGTATCCTCCTGCTCCTGGATCTGATCCACCTAAATTATTTCCACCTAGGAATCATCTCAAGTGATCAGAGTGGTTCTCAACTTCACATGGGCAGTTTTGGGCACTAGAAAATCTCAAAGGTGTCAAAAAAAATTTAAAAAATGTTTGTGAAACCCGGTACAACAGAATGAATAGAACAATTCATTGAAAAGAACAAGTTTTCTTCCATCGCAAAAAAGAGAAGAGAAATATGGTCGGTGGAGTTAAGATTTACCTTCTTTGTTAAGTGAACTCAAAGAAGTGGACGCCTTTGCAGTAGATGGTGAAACTGAAAGCGTTGGGAAGTACAAGTACGCCCTAGTTTCTCCTTCTTGAGGTGCAACTCCAGTACATGTACCACCAGAAGATGCAGGGGGGAAGGCAGAGTGACCATGGTTTTCATTTCTCTTATCTGTGGGATTTATGCTAGAAGAGCAAGCTGGATGTTTCAAGGAGGTAGAATCGTTAGCGCTGGATTGCGTTCTATTGTGTTGGCTCAGCAAGTGTGGTGGTGTCCTTCGTAGCATTGCTTCGACGTTCCTTGCCTGCGTAATAATATTTCTCGACTTAGCGGAAACATAAAACAATATTCAATCTACTGTATGTCAGATGTGTATGCTTTCACTTCTCTTGATATCAGTTTGACAATGACATAAGAGTCCTACGACCACATGCTGTTGACCCATGAGAGATAAATCCTTAATTTGCCATCTTCTTAAATCTAAAAAAGAATAGTTAAGTAATTACTCCATCATTCTAAAGATTGGTATTTATTATGCATTTGCCACTTACTCACTTAGTGTGATAGTGACTGCGAGTCCTAAAGCCACGTGTCATTAACCGATAAAAAACAAAAAATCCTTAAACTTATTAGACAAAGGCACAATATATTACATAATATAACGTATAGCACATAAAAACTCTCGAGAAAGGCAGTGGGGGAATAAGCAAGAGCAAGTCCTAAGCTAAGTTCATTTTACTGAATTAAATACAAAAAATGTGACAGTTGAATGAACTACACTAATTTGCCAAAAAAAAAAGAAAAAAGAAAAAAAAGAGACAGCTTGCTCCAATTCAAGTTAGCTTCTCATATTTGAAATAACACTGTAGCATGTTTTTACATTTAATCTAATAAAAAATTAGATAAGAGTGATATAAACTAACAAATACTCCGTAGAACGTAACAAAGGGAAAACTTTATGAGAGCAGCTATTGCCTGCCCATCTGGAACTCTTCCCTTTTTTTGTCTTCATTCTAGAATGTTGCAAGAAAATCGGGTCCATTGTCATAATTCAATCATTATTTATCGCAACCTTATTCTTAGATCTTCTATTCTGGTACTTTGGACATGAGGTGTGACCAAGTGAGAATTTTGTTTGGTCTATAGCAAATAAAAAAATGATTTTAAAATCATTGTTGAAATAAGTAAAAAATCTAAGCCTTTTTCAAATATAGGAAACACATGGAGTAACAATAACACATAGTTATAAACAACAAAAACATCATGTATAGCTAGCAATGGATGAAGATCCTTTCCATTAAAAAAAAGATGGATGAAATCCTTTTTAAGCTAGGTTTCGTATCGACTTAGTGGACTATGTCCTAGTTGTACTATGTTTGAAAATTGTACACGAGATGACAAAAGTTGTCAACATGGATTAAAAATCTTGCCAATTGCTGGTAGCAATCCTAACACTAGCCAATGGTAGCCATTGGTTATGAACCAAACACAAATCATGCATATTTATATGTTTGCACTCCACAACTACAAATTTTGGAGAGTAAGCATAACCTATGTGAATAAAAAACATATAGTTCACTGTGGAGCGTGTTTTCTTAGGTTTTATTGTTGAGATCTCACACCTTTTGATACATATATTTTTCTTCTTTTTTATAGCGAGATGCCAGATCTCTTGCCCTATTACTATTTTTATAAAATAATATACCCGAAAGCCAAAAAAAGACGAAATGATAGTAAACAAAACCGTGTACAAGAAAGAAAATATAAGCCTTTCGAAGAATACCTGTTTAGCCCGTCCAAATGATTCCTCTCTCTCCATCTGGTATTCTGGTGGACACCACTCCTCTGTAGATTTTTTTCTGCCTCTTAGTATATGCTTCAACTTGATGTCTTGGAAGGGATTTTATAATCTAGGTGAAACCTTAATAGGACAATTATAAGTTAAAATTAACATCAATCTTATACGATTTTTTTTAGAAATAAATGAATGAAATAGACTCGATTACTTGGGTATAGAAGTGTGTGTATCCATACGACAACCATATGCTACTAGTCTTTATGGTGTTTCCGTTAATTAATATTATCATGGTGGACAAACCACGAGCATTTACGTGGCAAGGCATATGTGGAAAATGGTGAATGTATTTACTATGCTTGAATTCTTCACAATAAGAGAAGGCTTAAGTGATTAACAGCTTTGAACTTTTCTTTTGATATAGAAATTCAGCATGCATATGCGTGTAATTAAGCACCGTTGAGGCGCAATGTTTTTAGGTAACATATGATGTGCTATAAGCATTTTTACAAATATATTTTCCCCATGAGATTGTGGTGCAAACACTTCTTCGGATTTGGTCATATTTCTTGGTTATAACGTAACGTCTGAACAACTGAATTGTTGGATTCAAGAGCTTGGAAGATTTACTTCAAGAACACAAAACAATATTTTAAATTTGACTTTGATAGCTTTGTGAAGCGGCTTTAAATTGTTTTGAGAAACAATTTCTTGAGTGTTTAATTCAAAGAAAAAAAACCATAAGTAAGCTGGAAGCCCAAAAAAAATGGTAAATTTCATTTCCATTTTCAGCTTTGAGAATGAGACCAAACAAGGATCAAACAGTATGAACACGTCCAAATAAGTAAGCTGGAGGCTCAAAAATCAGGGTAAATAGTTATAGATCAGTTCCAAAGTCAAAGGTCATGTTGGTTCTCAAAGAATTGTTAAGGCGCGGCAAGACCAGACTAGGTTGATGAAAGCAAATATAAGAAGAATGGCAGAGAAGTTGAATTTGGGTGTTCGAGCTTCGTCTTTGGCTAGAATAAAAGCATGCCCCTTAGAAAGTGAATAAAATGTCTAGTTGTATTCATTAGCGTAAACACTATACCATGCACAAAATAAGTTTTTGTTCCTAATAAAATGATTGTAGGATGCCCTTGGTACTGCTTCTACTAAGAGGTGTTTGATTTTTGTGTGAAGTTTCGTCGTAAGTGTTATTTATTTGGTTGTAAACAGTTGGCCTTAGATGTGATAAAAGTGTCGTGTTTCTAAAAAAATGTAAACACACTTGAAATGGGAAGAGCTCCGCTTGAAGCGCCTCCACAATGGCAAGATCATTGGGCTCGAAAGGCCATGAAAGAGGGAGTATAGTTGGAGAAGTCCACTTAGAGTGTCCCCTTTGATTTTATAGTCATTGTCCTTAGTAGACTCCGAAGAAGTGGAGGAGCACAATGGTTGTTGGAGTGCCAGAGTGTTGGTTTGGGGAATGACTATAATGAGTGCTGAACCAAATGAGGGGGGGAAAAAAAGAGCCGAAACGGCTTAGACCTATATAGTGGCTGCCCACCATTTTGATCGTTATTATAAAATGAGAGAAATATTTTGATTTATCAAAATGACAAATAATCAAGAAGCACTTTTGGTGACAAAAAATCCAGGTTGTTCTTTGACACGGCATATTATCAAAGTCACTATTTAGGGCGGGACATAACCTTTTTTTTTTTCTTTTCTCAACTTATTCGGGAAAAACATTCATATAAAAGTTAAAAATCAATATTCTTAGAGCCATAGATTAGCGATGTCAAAATTATTTATGTAACCCGAGAAGCGGGTCAAAATGGAGACAGGCGCCACCGGCACGTTGATTTCCCCGGGGTCGCGGAGGCAAAACCACGCAAGCAAATGCCGCGGCGACGAGTCATGGAGCCGTCCATCTCATCAGTCGGAGCCAGAGCCAGGCGGTGCCGGAGAGATCTGGGTCCATCTCATCAGTCGGTCATGGCGCCTCCAGATCACCTCCCCCGGTGGGCCACCCCGCGGCAATCAGGCAAGCGCCGCGGCATATATGTGGCTCGGGCTCTCCTCCTCTCCCTCCTCCTTGCGCGGTTGGTTTCTTGGCTTGTTCTCTTCTGCCCCCTCCTCCCCGCCGCCGGCTTGCTTCTGTGGCTGCGAGGCAGCGAGGAGTGGGCGCGCCGCGATGCTTCTTCCCGGCGCAACCGGATAAGCAGCGGCTCGTCACCGGCGTCGTGCGCCTTTGACTCGGGGATTGTGTATTGCGAGCTGGCGAGATCCAGTGGGTGGTACATAGCGTGATCTTGCTCAGTCCTGATCTTGTCGTCAACATCTGTGAATCTTGCCTCTGTTTCTTGCAAAAAAAATACTAATGCGCACATGCCTCTCGAATCCCAAGGCTGGAACGGTCGCAGTCGGAAGACGGAGAGGCATTAAGAGGTGTGGGAGTGGGACTGGTTGGTGGAAGCTTGGAGAAGGGAGGGCAGCGACGCAGGCACCTTAGACCGAGGGAGAGGGAGCGGTGGTTCTTGGCAGCGTCTTGCTCGTTTCCTCTCCTGCTCTTGCTCGGGAGAAGGCGCTGCACCCGCAAAGATTGATCTTTTTTTTTGTGTGGTTCTAATTCAATCGACGAATCTCTGGTAATTGGCGTGGTCTCCCTCTTCCTCTGCACATGCTCTGCTTGTTGCCCTCTGTTTACTGTGTACTGTTCCTGCTATCTGTGCTTGTGTGGATGGAATCATGGAGCGAAGGTTTAAGGTTAACTTTGCCTACCTCTTTTGGGTGGGGTACAAGGTTGCAGGATACCACCTGATTGGCACTGGTTTTCGCATTCTTTATAGTCGTCTTTCAGGGTTTCTCTCTGTTTTGCTATTAGGAAATTGAGTATTGATCTCTCCCCTTGTCGGCAAGGAAAGGAGAAAAAATGCTTCTTTTTTTGGGCGCAAGCATGGTATCGAATGTGCAGGAAAAGAACGAGTGGTAGGTCTACTAGTACCAACTAAATGTGTTGTGGATCTGGTTGTAGGGTTGATCACTTGAGCATTGCCACCAGCCATGGCCGTGGACACCACTGAGCCGGAGTACTGGCTGAATTGGAGGTTCCTGCTCTGTGCGATCTGGGTCTACTCCTGCATGGCCTTGGCGTGCTTCTTGATTTGGAAGTATGAGGGCCCCAGTTCATCACGCACTGATGATGACGATGGTGACACAGAGCAAGTGCGGCCCATGGTCGGGCCTGGAGTTGTGTATCTTGAAGATTGCTGGAAGCCATGCATTGAGCAGATCCACCCTGGTTGGCTGCTGGCTTTTCGCCTCGTGTCATTCTTTATTTTGGCTTCACTGCTTACGTATGATATCATCGTCGATGGATGGAGCATCTTCTTATACTACACTCAGTAAGCCGGCCTTAATCCTTCTTGGCCATGACTTATTATAGTAATTTTACTAATCGCAAAATTGCTTTTTATTGGAGTAGTATTTTGAAATTTTGTTTAATTGTGTTTGTGTTCTACATTTGGCAGGTGGACGTTCTTGTTTGTCACCTTATATTTTGGGGTATGTGGTTTTCTCTAAAAGAATCAATGTTTTCTATTATCTATTTACCAGCTCATCATTTATTATGATTTCCCGCATCTGAGAATGACATTATATGCTAATACATTGCTTGCCAAATTGGAACAGTGGCTAATGTGAAGTACATTTGTTGGGTGGACAATATGAAATACATTGTATTGTGTGTTTTCTGTATTTGTCTATACTTACTAGTGGATGCTTAACACTTTCATCTTTAGCTTGGCTCGTTGCTTTCAATATATGGATGCTATCAATATGCTTACAAGGCCAGTGGGGATAGATCTGGTGCAGATCATGGCTCATATATCATTGCTTCAACAGTGGAAAACACACATGACAATCCTGTTAAAAGTCCTTGTTACAGTAAAATGCATGGTGATCAAGAAATTGCAGGATTTTGGGGTTACCTGTTCCAGATCATGTTTCAGGTAGCTCATCATACACGATGATAGTTGCTTTACATTTCAACAAAAAATGCACGTCTATCTACTCATAACTGCTAAACTGTTGTCACGTTCTGATTGATGAAATAAGAAGCTAATGAGATAATAGGGTAGTTCGATTGCTTGAACTATCTGTAATTTATCTTACATCATTGGTCATTCTGTTTAATAACAGAATGGCCCCACTCTCCACCCTGTTTAACTTCTATATTACTGTTTCCAGACAAATGCAGGTGCTGTGATGATTACAGATCTGGTCTTTTGGTTTATCCTGTACCCTTTCCTTGCCCACAATGAATATGATATGAGTTTCGTGAGTACTCAATCTGACATTTTAGTCACTGCATTCTGAGATTTATAGAAGTTATTAGTCTTAAAAATAGTGAAAAAACAATGCCACTTAATTGGTGACCAATATTATACTGCATTGTTGAATTTATTTTACTGCATTATATATATAAATCCTTATATCACAGATTCATTAACTCCCAATTTTTTATTATAGATTTCCTGCATTTTTCTTGATCTCTCGGCCCTTGCTTATGATGATTCAGTGGTTCACATATTCTTGCTGAATCGGTGTCCTATTATCGTATCATCTTACTGAATCATTTTTCTTTTGTTATGATACATCATGTGCTGTCTTTGTATGGTTGGTTACTCATGTCTGCAAGTGTGCAACACAAATACAGAATTGATTGTGGCAAGTGATGCAGTACTGCTTTCACAAGTTGCATCAGTTACTTGGCCTGGCTTTTTTGAAGAAAGACAAAAAAACATTTTCATGATAGGATAGTGTGCTACACCTTTGTGTCTTCACCCTAGTGCACTCCACTTAAAAAGAAATAATTATTTGTCAGTGCTTATTATCATCATATCATATTCTTGATTGCATTTTTTTACCAAGTGCTTGTGATTAAACACTGCAGTTGCTAATTGGAACACATACGATCAATGTTGTCTTCATGGTTGGTGATACTGCTTTGAATAACTTGGTAAATATCTCGTGACAGAATATTGATCCATACCACAGTACCCTGATCTTCATGCTGACCATTGAATTTAAATTGCAGCGTTTCCCATGGTTTAGAATAGCATATTTTCTACTCTGGACAGGCATTTTTGTCAATGTCCAATGGATCATCCATGCTAATGCGTCGATTTGGTAATATTTGTACTTAAATGTTTCAGTTTTGAGTATCAATCAAGTGGAATCTCTTGATATGTTTATGCTGTTCATTTTCTTCAGGTGGCCTTACCCATTTCTAGACTTGACATTCCCTCGAGCGCCTATATGGTAAGCTCTACCCAATGAAAGAAATCATTTTTGTACTGCTAAATAACATTCTTCCATGTGCATCAACTAATCTGTGTCAATCTAGAGTCTAGACATCAGATGGAAGTAGAAACCTAAGATAGGCCAAGCATTTCGAATCAGTGATGTAGATGCACATACACAGTGTTTATTCACCACAAGAGTCAAGAATGATTTCAAGTCAGATCATCAGCTGTTGCTAGATTTCCTTTTTGGTTTTGCCTTAGACACTAAAAAGAATTGCAATTGTTATGCAACAGAAATATGAACATCAACAGCTTAACACTTTAATACGGTGGTTGTTCTATCATGTCACAGTACTGTTTAAACTTGTAATTTCTGTCTGATGCCAAGTTGTGGATGCTGATTAACTCTACTCATGGCAGGTATTTGGTGGTAGCATTGCTGCACTTCCCTTGCTACGCTTTATTCACCCTAGTTCTGAGGCTCAAACAATCCCTGTTGGAAAGTTGGTTTCCTCATAGTTACACTTACGTGAAGTAACTAAGAACATAGTGGCACAATTTCCTCTTTTTTTTCCTTGTTGCAAATTACTGCATGGAGCTGCTGCTTAATCGATATACCTAGAAACAACATTCTTCAGGGGTAGAGCATGCAATACTTGATTATGGAATCCTTCACGCCCGGCCCGACACAGCCCATTGGGTATTTCGCCTCCACTCCCATTTGCCATGTACAAAGAGAGAAGTGAGATCCTGATCGTCGGAAAGAAACAAGAAAAAAAATCGGACATTGGAATCACAAACACATCGGTTCGTTTTAGTACACATGAAAAATTGAAAAGTGAAATACCATACTATCCTGTTTTAGTGTAGTGATTATTGTAGATGCATCTGTTTTCTTTTCAGCTCTTGGCTTGTAGCTTATGATTTTCTATCCAGACTAGCCGAGGTGTCTGAGGTTTGCAACGAACCAACGTTATATTACATTCGGCGAAGTCACATTCGATATTACTTCACTTTCACACTTAATTTGTGTCATGCTGATATCTCCAGCATGGTATGCTTCTGTGCTCGACTTTTGTTATGGTCGATGCCCATGTGGAAAAGGAGAGGGAGTGGCTTGGGGCCTATGCCTTTTTATTATTTGTGTTAATTTAGTTCTTGTTTTGTTTGAAAATTTTATTAATTTTGTATAGATCATTTAGTGTAACATTTTGAAATAATTTATTCGAAACTTTGTAGGAGGTTTTCAAAGATCTTAAACATACTTTTTTAATAAATTGTTTAGCTTTTTCATACTTTTGTTTGGTTGAACGTCATCAATTCTTTCAACTATAAAAAAACTAAACTAAATCAGAAAATCAAATAGGGCTAGAAGATGGGGGACGGCGAGCGCTTGAGGTGGGATTAGGGATGCAAGTGGGTTGCTTCGCGAGTATCCGTGAGCCTGTTTATTTTATTAAAATACACCAAGCCTCACATTGATTAGTATATTTTAGTGAATCAAGCAGGCTCACGGGTATTCGCGAAGCAACCCACTTGCAGCCCTAGGTGGGATGGGATGACATTGTGGGTGATTTTGATGTGGGTGGAGAGATTTTGTGCGATGTAATTGGTGGATAATTTTAGTAAATGATCCATCATCACCCATCGGTGGAGGTTTTTATACATATTTTTAATAAGAGCATTACCAATCATAGGTGGAGCTGAGGGTGGGGCTTTGGTGGTCTCCAGCCCCACTAGTGGCCCGGTACAAGAGATCTTATATACGCAGTAATTTTGTCATAGCCTAATCCATACATGCTTTGTTACGACCTAATCCAAACAATGCTGTGAACTCACACAACAGTTTATCTCTTTCAAACAGTGTTGTGAGATCAGTGTCTTTCAACTATTAGATACAAATTCTATGCCTCTATCATATTCTATAATGTGATATAATCATATAATGGATTAATGGTATAACTATATATTATAATATTACAATATTTTAGAAATTTGATGTTAGTGCTCGAGCCATGGAGATTCCTTTCTTAGCCCTCCTCTTTATAATTTTCTAGCTTCGCCATTGTCACCAATCCAGGTCTAAGTTAGACCAACCTAGTATTGGAACCAATAAAATAGAAGAGATGAAAATGTATATGAATAGTGATCAATTAGTGTTAAGGTGACCTAAATTGGGTCTGGGTTGATAATGCCCATTAGATTAAAGCTTTGGTTTCTCAAAGCTACGACAAACCAATTGCTGTAGTTTGATAAATCTCTTAGGCCCTGTTTGGAAGTGGAGTATTTTTGTAGTTTCTATGCAAAACCATGGTATTCTCAAATACTATGATATTTTAGACTATGAGGTGTTCGGAAGCAACCCCAAAACTCTGTTTTGAAAACCATGGTATTGGCAATACCATGGTATTTTTAAAGTATTGTAGACTCCACTCCAATCTAAAGTTTTCTCACTTGTGCTAACAAACCATGGTATTGAAAAACCATAGTATTTCATGGTCATAGTAAAACAAAAACTATGGTATTATAAAACCATAGTTTTAAAAAACTTTGTTGCCAAACAGACCCTTAAAAGTTTAACTCTTCGATTGTTCATAAAAATTCAATTGCAACCGGAATAAATAGCTCCTAGTTTTTTTTCATCCATGGCTCTCTTTAATTCGCAGTTTGGATTGAATTGGCTTGGTTGTGGCAAAAGCCGAGGGCCTTTAAAAGAGGAATGGAAAGGTTCAAAGCCGCACAAAAAAAATTTTATTATAAAATAATACATTGAATTGATCGTAGAAAAATGACGAATTTTGGCTCAATCAAACGTGAATGTCCAAGAGTGACCTATATCTACATGGGTTGTGGCGTATTTTTTAACCTTTTTTTAAAAAATTATTTTAATTTTAATCCCCGGGCTGAAGAATTTGCAAATCTAACCTTTTTGGCGCGCCTTTGCTGGCGGCAAAAATTCATCTTCTTGCCATTAATGGGATGGCCCACTGGCGGCAGAGGTTGCCACTTGGCGGCCCGACGAACTCCGATAGAATGACAAGTGGGCGGTCTTGCCGCGCCATCCAAATTATGCTGAAGATGTACTTGTCGCGCCATCCCACTTGACGCACGATGAATTTCTTGTCTTGTTAAGCGGACTTAAGCGCCAAAAGGATTAGATTTGAAAAAACTTTTGACCCGGGGTTAAAAATAAAATATCTATTTCAAAAAGGTTAAAAATAAAAAATTATACATCTACATGCTAATAGCATAGAGACTACTTGGAGTTTAGGGTAGACGACAGAAGTACATTAGATTAGATAGTTTATATCTCAAGTTAACCTTCGGTGGTCTCGATTAATTGGATTGAAAATAAGATTTATAGATGGTAGAAAAAACTTTTAATATCTGTACCAACTAGAGATACATACTACCATTATAAAATGTCTATTAAAAAATTTAAAACAAAAACAATATGACAAACAATTATTATGCTAAGACAAACACATCGGTTCGTTTTACTACACCTAAAAAGTGAAATATTATACAATTCTGTTTTACTGATTATTGTAAATGCATCTGTTCTCTTTTTGGCTCTTGGCTTCTAACTTGCTTTTTTTCAGTTTAAATTAAAACTAAAAGCAACAATAAAAATTTGTCATTTTTATAAGCCAAACAATATAAAATTTTGTAGTTATTTTTGTGTGATTTTAAATGGTTGCTTTCATAGTTTCTAAAATAAATCTAAAATATTTTTTTTGCCTCTTCAAAGCTTCTCTCGAGGTGTCATAACTTTTTAAGATTAAACTTTTTCGGTTGATTTCAGCCGAAAAGAACAAGGCTTGAATCCTATCCAGACTAGTCGACATGTCTGACTTCACAATGAATGAACATTATATTACTTTCAACAATGTCACATTCGATACATTCGACTCACATTCTCAGCTTGAGTTTCACACTCAATTGTATCATGCTCATCTCTTCGGCGTCATATATTTCCATGCTCGATTTTGTCATGGTCGATATCTATGTCGGAAAAGGAGAGGGAGTGTCATGGTGCCTACTCATGTGACAAAGGTGGTGGAGAGTGAGCATTGGAGGTAGAATTTATGGGATGGGATGGTTTGGTGGGTAATTTTGGTGTCAGGGGAGAATGGTTGTATGGGATGTCATTGGCCGTTAATTTTAGCGAATAATCCATCATCACTCATCGATGGAGATTTTTTTTTTACCAAAGTTTTGGTTTCTCAATGCTAAGATAAACAATTGGTGTAGTTTGATGAACAGAAAAATACGATGACTCAAAGAAGTTCCCTACAACGAACTTTGTACCGCGCACATTAGTTATAACAACTAGGAAAGTAAGATAAGCAAGAATAAATAAATATTTGTCAGAATAGCAGAGTGCAAAATTAAGAAATGCAAAAATGAAGAAAAGGGAATCTCTTGAGTGCTCTATATTTCCATGCTCGACTTTGTTGTGGTCGATATCTATGTCGGAAAGGAGAGGGAGAGGGAGTGTCATGGTTCCTATACATGTGACAAAGGTTGTGGCGGGTGAGCATTGGAGGTAGAATTTATGGGATGGGATGGTGTCGACGGTTGGGATATTGACCCAAGTCAACCAAGGTTTTTCAAGGAGGAGATAGGAGACACGCCGAACAACCACTGAACAAAGAACGAACAGGAGATGGGGGTTTTATCTGGTTCGGCCTCTCGGAGAGATAATAGCCCTCGTCCACCTTTCTTATATATCGAGATGAATACAAGAGGTGGCTCGGCGAGATCGGCGAGTCTCGGCGAGTAGTATCTGAAAATCTATCGGCTAAGGGTCCTCTAAACGCCATAAGGGCCACCTTATATAGTCTGTAACAAACCGACCTCCGGGAATATCGGGCGGGCTAACTACGAGATCGTGAACGAACTCATACATGCCAAATACAACCTACGTTAGATAAGGTAAGCTCCTAGTCTTGGGGATCACGACTCCTAATCCAATCCGGGAAACCACGTCCGGGTCTTCACGCAGCCGTGCAGAACTCTTGTTCGAATCGGACTCAAACACGATTCATAGGTCGTTATGCACCGCGCCAGCCAAGGGCTGCTCGGCAGGATGCATATGGGCCTGATAGAACCTTCCAAGGAGCTGGGCCCTGGTAGGCTGTTCGATTGGGCCGTCAGGGAGTGGACCATGACAATGGGCCGTAATTCTATCCCCGACAGCTAGCCCCCGAGACTCAAGCGGAAGGACTCACTAGAGTGGGGTCTTCCTCTTGAGACTCCAAGTCACGAAGAGGGAAATCTTGCTGCTACAAAGACATGTAACAAACGATCGAACAGGTCATGGTTCAACCGAACAAGACTTGTTCGGGGCCGAACAGACCCGACCAGTATCGAGCAACTCTGTTGCGTCGAACAGGCAACGACATCTGTCCGAGTAGGGCACTCGACCTTCAGTCAGGAACCTTCGGAAAAATAGCCGTTAGATGACTCCAACGGTAACTTCCTATCGCTTGCTTGAAAAAAGCAAAGACCGTTTCACCTAGCCGTTCTATGTAAACACTAGCCGTTCTAGGACAAAACCGTTCTGAGCCGCTTATACGGGATTATAAAAGTACCCAAGCCGCCCGCGGCCAGCCACTTCTGCTCTCGCGCCTTTCCTCTCCAAACCCTAATCCCAACTACGCCCAGCATCAAAGAGCCGAACTCCACCTCTAGCACATTCGTCCGATACAGGAACCGCCATGGCCAAGTTCACGGCACTAGCTCGACAGGAGGACACGAAGGTCCAGGAGGAGGAGGGCCACGTGACACCGATGGTGGAGGTCGCCGGAGAGGAGGATACTCCGAGCCGCTTGAGGAGAGTTTGTCGACGAGCGATTCGCCTTTGTTGGGTTGAGATCTCCAGAGCGACTTCGTCGAGGCCTTCTTGAACATCGGTAGATTAGAGGTGGCGAACCTCAATCCGAACTCCATCCTCCGGATGGTCGTCTTCGCACACCCAGGCGAGGGTTATCTGAGCATCGATCCACCGGTGAAATTTGTTCCTCCACTATTACACAGTGACGAGGAGCAGCTCGCCGCTTCAGCAACTGGGTGCTACTACCTCAAGCTCGGGCCACCGCCGACGACGCTGCTACCCTCGCCCATCGCCGCTTTCGACTCGATGGGCGCGTGGTGAGTGGTGGTTCTACTGACAAGCGGGCGGCGACAAGAACTCGTCTTCACCGGAAGGCGCCAAGAAGGGAACCCCAATGCCTCGGCGGAGATATCCGCCGAGGATTGGTACTGACAAGGAAGATCGCCTCCTCGTGAGCCTCGGGCTCACGCAGGCGAGAGATCATACGGGACTTCACGAAAGCGAATGGATCTGTCATCATGCGGAGGAGACCCTATCCTTTCTATAAGATAGAGGATGGGAAGACATTTCGAGGAGAAACACGGTAAGTGCCTTTAAGACTCAACCTTTACATCGATTATTTCCTCCGAACAGAACTAACAATCCATTCTCGCCGGGCGGAGAAGCCAAGCCGACGCATGGGTGACCGAAGGGTCGGCGCCATCTTCAAGGCGGCGAAGAAGGATGGGAGGTTACCGGCGAGGTGGCGTACACTGCCACAGAACGTGCTTGTCCGCATGAGCGAGGTAAATCACTTACCCTCAGCCTATGTTGCTAGACTTGCAATGTTGTTTAAATGCTAATGTTCGCTTCTCAAAACGCGCAGGAGGACCAGCTGATCCTTGGAGGGATCGTAGAGGAGCTCTCCGGGTCTGAGAAGGAGAAGGCGGAGAAGGGCAAGGCTAAGATAGCCACTAAGCCCAAGGTGGCGGTGGTGGTGACGCGAGCTCATCATGACACTGCGCCGCCACCGTCGAAGAGACCTCTGCTGGCGACGGAGCGTGCACGAAAGCGAGACCAAGCGGGCGTGGTCGGCCAGTGGGAAGAGACCAAGCCCTCCCTCCTCGCCGAGCAGAGCGACTAAGAGGTAAAGACCATGGCCCTCTGGCATAGGCGTTACCGCAAGCTCACCCCGCCACATGGATCGGCCAGCATGTGTCGCCGAGCGCGAGGAGGCTCGAAGAAGAAGTCGCACGCAAGGAAAAACTTCTTGCGCTGCGAGATGGCCTTCGGCTTACCAGGGAGCCGAGCTCGTCAGCCTGAACACCCAAGGGTCAAGGCGGGAAGCCGCCAGGAGCCCCCGAGGAAGAGGCGGAAAGTTCCAGTGAAGAAGATCGGATCAAGCCTCTCACGGTAGGTATGTAGAAACCGATCTTGGATCTCTCCCATCTTGACCGCATTAGACTTAACGATCATCTCTTTTTCATCACCGCCCAAGAAGAGATCGCCACGAGACGCGTCGAGGCGCTCAGCGGTCGCCGCTACCCGAAACATCTGCCGGCGCGCGCATCGCGGGCGATGAGGTGGCGTGTCTCAAGGACAAAATTTGGCGGCGTGGAGCTGCTCCGCCAGAGCTCAATGAAACGACTCGGCAACTTAAAAGCGTGTGGAGCGGTGGAGGCAAAAAAACGCAGCCTTGTGGCGCCACGGACAATGGGCTAAGACGACGGCTCGGAAGCCGCCGAGGCGGGACCGAGCAACGGTTCCGCCAGCACTTCGTCGCGGGTAGCTCACCCCGAGGCGACGGATTCTCCGGCGGGTGAAACCCGGCCGCCAGAACAAGAAGAAGCCCCGAGCGGTCGCGCAAGTCGTCCCCGCCTGTGGAAACAACGCAGTGCCACCGTGGAGTAGCTCGGCCTCGCCGAAGACGTTGAGGCGGAAGAAAAAGGGAAGAGGAGACGAGCGCGGAGACGAAAGCGCCGCCGTCGCTCCCGCTCCCGAGAAGATGCGCTCAATGAAGAAGGAGCGGACAAGACGGCGACGGAACAATAAGCACCGTCTCATCCTCAAGACGAAGCGGGCTTCGTGACGATGGCCTCAAGGACCGCTGCGCCATGGTGAAGCAACGACTTCGGGAAGGTAAACACCAAGACCACGTCTAGCTCGGTTGGGTAGTTTTACCGCAAAGCGGCTAACTAGTCTTCTCTCGTGTCTTGAAGGACATCATGGAGGAGCTCGAGGACGGCGTTACCATCGAGCGGAGCGCCAGATCTTGGCGTCCTCCGGAGCACCTCCGACGAGGGAGTCCGAGGCGGCCCTCTGCACCACCCCAAAGTCGGCCGGTGAGGCGAAGGTGAAGAGGCTCAAGTCCAAGCGGCAAGAGAGGCGTTCTGCGAGTCTCTCCTAGGAGAGGCCGAGGAGCTTGCATAAGCCATTAAGGCGAAACATGCGGAGGAGAAGCCGCCGCGTCTGAAGTGGCTCGAAGAGCGACTTGCCGACGTTTTCCAACGGCGGGACCACTTGCGGCGGAAGCCAAGAGACTCAAGACCCGGCTCGCCAAGAAAGAGCGGACTTCGCGGGTCTCTGCAAAATCTCAACCCCGGGCTTCACAGGGAGAGATCGAGGAGATCTGCGGGATGGCGCGAGGGCGATCACCGCAGAAGAAGGTCAAGGAGCCGGACGAGCGACTCAAAGCGGCCGAAAGCAATGAGTCGGCCAGAGCGAGGCTCGACCGATCACCAGGCGCCAAGATCGAGGAGGTCGAGGCCATCCGGACAGAGGCTGGCGCAAGCCAAGCGAACAAGGAGGAGATCGAGCGCCTCCAGTGAAGCCCGGAAAGAATCAAGGCTCGGGGTGAAGTCGTGCGCCTCAAGTTAGAAGTTGAGGAGCTAAAGGAGCAACTTGCTCCTAAGTAGCACCATGGTCAGAATCCGAAGGGGCCTTGTACCAAACTTATGATTAACGCAATAAAGTACTTACCTTTTTTCCCGCAAAAAGCAAAGAAAAGACAAGAACGAATGAAACTAAGAGAAAAGCGAACAGCTAGGAAGTTTAAAAACCGGTGAGCGCTTTGCCTAACTCCGCCCTGTTGTGCATCGCTCCGAAACACGAGTTTGCGAACCCGAACAGGTGCACAAGAGAAAGAGTGACACCCTAACCCCCGGTACGGACGATGCTCGAGAATCTAAGTTTGCGAACTCGAGCACGTGCGTAGAGAGTTAGAACGACACCCGTACCTTGCTCGATATATTCCGTAGTCTGCTCGTTGACGTAAGTTGGGCAGTTCCGAGAGTAACCGAACAAGGAAAGTGCCTCTGTCGCGGAGGCTTACGAGCGAGCTTTGCCAAGTGGTCGCGCCAAGCGAGAAGTGCCTCTGCCATGAGAGGGCTTACGAGCGCGACTTAGCCGCAGGTGGAAGGCTGACGGCGTGTTCTCCGCTCAACCACCGCGATCACACCCCGGTCGATTTCTAGTCTGCTAGCCAACTCGATCAAGCTCGATTCGATTCGGCGGCCGGGCGCAACAAGGAGCGACTCTCGATTTACCTGAGTTCGGACCCCTCGGGTAATAGTCCTACTCCTCGCCGAGCCTTAGCTCTTTTCTCGATTGTGGTTGAAAGGGAATGTGTTTCTGGTGTTTTCCATGCACCAATGCTCCCATCCCTCTTCCTCTCTCTCCTCTCCTTTTATACAAGCTTTGGGTCATGGAGAGAGCCGAGGAGTAGGCGGTCTGATGCTCTCGATAATCGACAAGACACGACAGAAGAGACGAAAACGCCAGCCTTGCCCGCCATGCTGGCCCTCAGCGTGCCATGAAGTTGCCTCGACCCGCATAGTCACACCGGTGAGTCTCGCAAGGGGCCCCGCCGCTCCTCCCGACACGGCGGCCTCCTCAAGCAAACCTTCTCTCTGCGGTCAATTCTTCTGCGCCACGGTGGCCAAATTACCGACTGCAAGGGTCATCAGAAGCGTAATCATTTCTTCCTCTGTCTATCCGCGCGTGATGTCTCATTAAATGCGCTTCCTTCAGCGGCAGGGGGAGCCTTCGTCCAAGACTCATACCTGCACGCCTCGCCTTGCCCCCCCTGCGCGCGGGGCCTCGCCTGTCTCCAGAGGGGCTCGCCCACGCACCCGCCCGCCGTGGGGCCCTCGCCTCACTGTCGGAGGGCTCGCCACGCGCCCGCCGGCGCGGGGGCCTCTCGCCTTGCCTTGGGGCTCGCCGCACGCACCGCTGGTGCGTGGGGCCTCCCGACCTCTGAGGGCTCGCCATCCACTGGGCCTTGCTCGCCCGCTTTGACGCTGGGGCCCTTCCTCACTGTCGGAGGGGCTCGCCCACGCACTCGCTGGCGCGTGGGGCCCTCGCCTGCCTTCAGGGGCTCGCCCGCGCACTTTGCTGTGCGTGGGGCCTCCCGGCCTCTGAGGGCTCGCCACGCCACGGGCCTTGCTCGCCACTGACGCGTGGGGCCTTCCGGCCTCTGAGGGGCTCGCCCAGCGGCTGGGGCCTTGCTCGCCCGGCTTGACGTGGGGCCTCCCGGCCTCTGGGGGCTCGCCCACGCCACTGGGGGCCTTGCTCGCCTGGCCGACGCGTGGGGCCTCTCCTGCCTCTGAGGGGCTCGCCCGCACACGGGGCCTTGCTCGCCTGGCTTTGACGCGTGGGGCCTCACTGCCTCTGAGGGGCTCGCCCACGCCTGGGCCTTGCTCACCCGCTTTGACGCGTGGGGCCTCCTGCCTTCCTAGGCCTCTTTGTACCCTAAGATTTATTACAATCGACAAGGCCGTGTTACGCAACCACGAGTTTAGGAACTTATCGAATCTAGATACGGATAGGAACAATCCTTAAGATTATGGAGTCAAGAGTTCGCAAGACCAAGGCACCATCAAGTGTTACCAGAGAGAAAGAGGTAGTCTTCAAAAGACAAGAAGTGAAAAAGGCGCAGAGGCCGAGAGAATTCACTTAAGTAATGGATTGAACTTTACATGGTGCCCGAGACTTGAACGAACTAAGGCGCAAGTTTGACAAAAACGCGAGGCTAAGCAAACAAACGAAGACCTACACAAAGAACTTACTGAAGGTGAGTCGATGTTTCAAGTCTTTGGTCGACTCTCTCCCGCCCTCCATAGCCAGTGAAACGGCCCGGGCGAAAGCAGAGAAACGATCGTGAGCGGGCCCTCCTAACGAGGAGTTAACTTGTTGGCATTGGACGGGTTCGGACACGGTGCGTAACGAGGTCGCCCGCCTTCAAAACCCTTGGTCGAATCGGCTTGGCCGCGTGCGGCGAAGATCTTCTTTGGTAGCGCGCCATTCGACTTGTGCCCGTCGCGTGTGCCTTCGAGGAGATCGAGATCGAGGCGGCTCTTGCTCATCGTCAACTGTTGATGAGCTCGTCTTGAAAGCGAACCGAAAGTACGATTTCGCGGCGGATATGGCTTCGCATCGTAGACCAATTGGAAAGGAGTTTCCCGCCGCCCGTACCGTCAGAAAAGCGGATCGCCGGAGGACGGAAGGAACTTCGTCAACCCAGAACCTTGTTGTGCTCGCGAGAGCAAATAACACCCGCCGCTTGATACCTCGGACGATCTGTCTGTTAGCTCGCCGACCGCTCCATTGCTCGTGGATGCGCCACGAAGCGCCAGCAGACCTTGGTGCCCAAATGCTCACCTGATTTCTGGAATAGCTCGCTCAAACTAGGTACCGTTATCCGTGATCGCCTTATGGGGATCCCAAAGCGCGTGACCACGTTGCTTTTGAAAAAGCGAATGCGAGCTTTGGCTTGAAGAGACGACACAGGCTCTACCTCAATCCACTTTGTAAAAGTGTCTATGGCGGCGAGCATGTGTGTATAGCCCTTGTACCCTTAGGGAATGGGCCGAGAGATCCGCACCCCATGTGGAAAAAGGCCAAGATGGGGATTGTTTAGAGCTCTTGGCGGCTTGTGTGCCTTCCGGCGTAAAATTGGCAAGCCTTGCACTTAGTCACGATGTCCCGGGCATCCTGTAACGCAGTGAGCCAATAATAGCTCATGCGAAACGCTTTGCCGACCAGAGTTCTGAAGGAGGCTTGGTTGCCGCAGGCACCCTCGTGTATGTCCCTAAGAAGGAACACACCTCCTGCCGCGAGATGCACTTGGAGAGAATTCCCGAGCACCTTGACGGTAAAGGATGCCATCCACAAGCTTGTATGGAGCAAAGACGCCTTATAAGCGGGAACGCTTCGGCCACATCGGCGAGGTCCCATCTGCAAGGTACCGGACAAATGGCGTTGTCGATCCGCGGCCGCCGATAACGGAGACAAAGACCACCGCCTCTGTTACCTCGTCCGGAGACGTGATTGCGGGCTTGTAAAGGTGCTCGACGAGCACCCTGCCGAAAGCGAGTTCGCGTGAGGATCCAAACTTGGATAGGCTGGTCGGCCAGAAGTTGTCCTTCCGGCACGAAGAGCACTTCAAAAATCGAAAATGTCGCCCAACTTCCTCACTTCAACCGTATCGCCCATTGAGTCATCGCAGATCGATACTCCTTGTTAACTGATTGATGACCACCGTGAATCTCCTTCACGCTAGCCGTTGGACACCAAGCGACTTGCACGCTCTTAGTCCCGCGAGGAGGGCTCGTACTCTGCGGCGTTGTTAGTCGCCGCAAAGTGTAGTTGGATAGAATCTCGGAGTTGCTCTCCTTGAGGAGATGAGAACAAAACCAGCCCCGAGTTTCGGTCTGCGAGCCATCGAAAAATATGGTACAAGAGGGTTCATCGGGTTGCTCGGGAGCTTCACGAGATTTGGCGGGCAAGTCTATTCAATGACAAAGTCATTTAGGACACGTGACTTAATAGCGCCGGGCAAAGAAATAACAGATCAAACTCGCTAGTTCCATTGCCCACTTAGCTATACGTCCGCTTGATTCCTTGTTCCGTAGGATTTCTCCCGGAGGGAACGTGGTCGGGACCAGATTTGATCTTTGGAAATAGTGGCGAAGCTTCACGGAGGACATGAGCAAGGCGAGAAAGCTTCGACCTCGTGGTAACGCCTTTGATCCGTGAAGTACCTCGCCACGTAATAGATTGGTCATTGTATGCCTTCCTTTCGACCGTCAAGATCATACACCGCTTGTGGCGTGCAACCTAGGTACAACAGAGCCGCCGCCATGCCGCTGGGTAGTCGGAGACGGGAGGATTGGACAGGTATCGCTTCAGATCTTGGAAGGATCTATCGGCTTCTTCTGTCCACTCGAAACCATTGTGCTTGCACAGGGCCTTAAAGAAGGGCAGCCCGTGTTCGCCTTGACGGGAAATAAATCTGCTTAGAGCAGCCATCCGCCCCGTGAGACTCTGTACCTCCTTTACGGTAGTTGGAGCCTACATATTTTCAATGGCCTCGATTTTTTCAGGGTTGGCGGAAATACCTTGCGAACCAATAACATAACCGAGCAACATTCCAGATCGAATACCAAAGGTACACTTCTCTGAATTTAATTTTATTCGGTGCCTGGTGAGACATGGTCGTATAGCAGAAAGTGCCGAAGGGAGTGATGAAGGCAGTCTTCTCTTCATCCTCGGGGGAGATGCTTATTTGGTGATAACCGGAGTAAGCATCTAAAAAACTCAAGAACTCGGCATCCGCAATGCATCGACCACCGGGTCAATACGAGGCAGCGGGAAGTTGTCCTTAGGACAAGCGGCGTTCAGATCGTGTGATCGACACATTCTCCACTTGCCGCCTTTCTTCTTTACAATGACAGGGTTGGCTAACCACTCGGTGTGATCAACCTCGCGGATGAATCCGCAATGAGCGCTTGCCAAGCGATTTTGATGATCCTGTTTGAATTGAAAAGCGACGAAGCTTCGCGAATGAGCTTTTTATCCCACGGACAAACGGTTTGTGCTTGATGACCTCCTTGGGACTCGGGCATGTCGATGGCTCCTGTGCAAACACATCTGCATTAGCTCGGAGGAAGACAATGAGCTCGCTTTCTATTTGGGGTCCAGATTGGCCCCAGTGAACTGTCTTGGAAGTATCATCAAGGGACAGCGGAACTTCCTTGGTTTCTCCCTCTGGCTGAAGGGAGACCCTAGGGCGTGCAGACTTGGTCTGCGGAACTTTAGGACCGCGCGACGGAAGTTGGTCGACCAGGACGAGGGACTGCTAGTCGCAATCAAGAGCAGCCTTGTAATTGCCCTTGACCGTGATTACACCGTTAGGGCCTGGTATCTTGACGCAATGGTATCCATGATGGGACACGGCCATGAACTTGCCAAGAGATGGCCTGCCCAAGATCGCGTTATCTGTGACGGAAGTCGACCACGCCGAAAGTGATCAACTCGTCCGGAAGTTGCTTGGGTTGCGAAGGTAATCGGCGGACAACTCGCCTAACGGCTTGACAGCTTCTCCCGGAACAACTCCGTAGAAGGGCATCGCGACTTCCTTCAGTTTAGAACGAGGAATCTGCATCTCGTCCAAGACCTTAGCAGAAAGCAAGTCCAAAGCGCTCCCGCCGTCTACGAGCACACGGCCAACTCTCGCGTTGCTGATGGTCGGGGCGACCACCAGAGGGAGCCGCTGAGGCTTGATCATCCCAGTGGGGCAATCCTCCTGAGAGAAGGAGATGGGGACCTCGGTCCACTTCATCGATTCAGCCGAGGTTTTGCCTTTTCAACGTTAGGACCTCCCGCGCGCTTCCTTGAGGTCGCGTCGAGAGGTGTAAGCCGAGGAGCCGAAGATGACGGCGATATGGTTCACGGGCACTTGATACTCATCATCATCTTCCGATCACCATCGTCGGTTTGGCGCTATCCTTACCGCATCACCTTGTTCGGGCGGGGTGTGCATTGGGCCCTTGCCGTTGTAGAAATCTTCGAGCTTTGCGGCCCAAGTTCTGCAATGGCGTATGTCGTGCCCGTAGTGTTGGTGGAATTTGCAGAATCGGTCGCTTGGACCTTTCTTGCCTTGTCCGCCTCCCCGAAAGAGTGTGCTTTTGCCCTTATAGTTATTGTTGGGCTTCTTCGCCCATCCTTGGGAGGAGGTCTTGCGATCTATACCGGCGACGGTATTGTTTGCATCACCTTTGTTTTTCTTCTTCTGGGACTTCTTGTCACCGTGGTTGTTTCTTCTCTTCTTCTTCTCATCTACACCAGTTGGGCGGCGGCTTTCGCCTTTGTCAAACGCCTTTTTGTATCGAACAAGCTCTGCAGCGTTGGCATAGCGATCACCGCCTTGAACAGTCGTTGGCGGTCCAGTCTAGTTGATCTCGAGATCTGGGTGAGCCGCTTCGTC
Organism: Raddia guianensis; assembly: GCA_036346415.1. NCBI lineage: Eukaryota > Viridiplantae > Streptophyta > Magnoliopsida > Poales > Poaceae > Raddia > Raddia guianensis. Next base: position 38,708,368 of record CM070534.1, read on the forward strand.
GCGGACTCCGCTTTTGAAGGCGCGGACAACAGATTCATCCGAGATGTTTGGGATCATGTTGCGATCTTAATGAAACGCTTCACGGTTGCGGAGGGTCTCCCGCTCATCCGGATCATCCGTGCAGATCATCCTCCTTGCCCGCACGCACGTAATGCCTCCGGAAATTAGCGATCAAAGCGTCACAAAGCTGGTTCCATGAGTGATGGAACCCTCCTGCCGATTGAACACCCACGTCCGAGCAAATACCCTCAAGGACGGTCGAAAGGTAGTTAGCCATAACGAGCTCGTCACCCCGCCGCCATGATGGCCAGTGGCGTGATGGAAAGGAATTCTCCGGGTTCGAGTCCCATTGTACCTCTCCATGTGACCGGGCTTGAACTTTGAGGGCCACCGACGGCCGGCTCGTTAGAGAAAGCCCCGCACCCAAAGTATATGACCGCCACCTTCCCGCAGAACCTAGTCTCGAGAAGACGTTGGTCCTGTTTCGGAGGAACTCTGCCGAACGGGATGATTCGCTGGAGAAACTCTCTCCGAGACAATCCACCACGCCCTTCCTTGTGATTGCGACGATCGCGCCTCACGAGGGATCGTCCGTGATCATCGCGTGCGCGCTTGCCCCGTGGGTCGCGATGACTACGAGGACTTCGGCGAAGCGACGGCGACCACGGTAGCTCGCTCATGGACGATGATCTTCGATGGTGACGAGGGTCACGCGATCGACGGAGCTGTCCGAACCATTCCGGCGGTTTGGTTGCTACCGCTCGAGGAGTTGTTGACTTCTCCTAGAGACTTTAGGCCTTCAGCCAATCGTTCTAGGTTAGAACAGCATCGCCCATACGGGCGAGGTCGGCCTGGTTGGTGGATCTAATCACCGGTTATGGCCGCGAAGTCGCTCCCGACTCGCTCTAGGGGTTCTGGGACCCCCGAGACATCCGCGTTCTGCCCGACCGGAGTCCGGATACGCGGGGAACTAACCCGGACAGGAGAGACTTCTGCCGGGAGACTTGGCGAGGGCACGCGAGGTGGGTCGCGACGTGGTCGCTTGCACCGATCGCGGAACTGCGCCACGGTCTAATTGATGGAATCGTCGAGGTTGCGGCGAATGACTTCTTGCTCGCGAGCAACAGTATGACCTCGCCTTGATGCCGAGCGAGTTAATCTGCCGACCTCGCCGCCAGCCGCACGGCCGTGCAGGGATCCTCGAGGTTCCTACATCGGTCATGTTAATGCCGCGGGGCCATGCGAAGGTATGCTAGACGGTGTCATCGCCGTGTTCCACGGTAGAGTCTACCGACATAGCCTTGAATCCGATAGATCTAAACCGTCGTAAAGATCATCGGTTCCGTAGTCATCGCCAATGACGGAGTGCGATTCGCGGCTATCTCGCCATATAGGCGAGACCTCCGCCCCAGATCGGAAAGTGTTCGAGATCGAACAGATCGATCTGAATCGACAGGATGAGACATCCTCGTCCTTCCGAGTCGTAACCCTCGGAAGCATCTCAGATCGGCGACGGAGTTCGACATGCTCGATCTGCGTGTCCCCACGGACGGCGCCAAATTGCCGACGGTTGGGATATTGACCCAAGTCAACCAAGGTTCTTCAAGGAGGAGATAGGAGACACGCCAACAACCACGCAACAAAGAACGAACATGAGACAGGGGTTTTTATCCTGGTTCAGGCCTCTCATGAGAGATAATAGCCCTACGTCCAGCCTTTCTTATATATCAGAGATGAATACAAGAGGTGGCTCGGCGAGATCAGCAGGTCTCGGCGAGTAGTATGCGAAAATCTATCGGCTAAGGGTCCCTCTAAACGCCATAAGGGCCCTGCTTATATAGTACGGAACAAACCGACCTACCGAGGAATATCGGGCCGGGCTAACTACGAGATCGTAACGAACTCATACATGCCAAATACAACCTACGGTAGATAAGGTAAGCTCCTAGTCTTGGGGATCACGACTCCTAATCCAATCCGAGAAACCACGTCCGGGTCTTCACGCAGCAGTGCAGAACTCTTGTTCGAATCGGGTCTTCATGCACCGCGCGACCAAGGGTGGTCGCTTTACAGATGCATATGGGTTCGATAGAACCTTCCAGTGAGCCTGGTAGTAGGTCATTCGATTGGGCCGTCAGGGAGTGGACCATGGCAATGGGCCGTAATTCTATCCCCGACAGCTGGTTTGGTGGGTGATTTTGGTGTTAGTGGAGAGTGATTGTATGGGATGTCATTGGTCGATAATTTTAGCAAATAATCCATCATCACTCATCGGTAGAGATTTTTTAACAACAGAGATCAAAGTTTTGGTTTTTCAAAGCTAAGATAAACAATTGTTGTAATTTGATGAATCTTTTCGGCTGTTTAGCCATTCAATCGTAACCAGATCAAATAGCATCCAATTTTCACCACCTATACCTATATGCTAGTAAGATAGAAACGCTATTCGGAGTTTAGGTTAGTCGACTGAGGTAGATTAGATTAGATGGTTTATATCTTAAGTTAACATTTGATAGTTTCAATTAGATAGATTATATCTTAAGTTGGATTTCAAATTATATAAACTGTAGTTAAATATGTTATTAGCCTCCACCTTCCTACTTTCTCCCCACCGCCATTGTAAGCGTTAATGGTTTTAAATCAGTTTTTTTCTAAAATTAACTTGACATCTTGCGAGTAGCCACTTCCGCTGGACATTATATTTTTCAAAAAATTAAAAAGATGTGATCATATGCTTTTTAAGAATTGCTACATAATGGTATTACTGTCGACGATATACCTCCTTCCTCTCTCTCCCCCCATACCACCGTTGGGATTAGAGTGATGCCTGGAGACGGCGGTCTGACGGTTGGTAGGTGATCATAAGGGGGTAGCAAGTCGCTAACAGCGATGCCGGAGTTGCGGGCCTGGATGAAGGTGGTTGGGTAGCGGCGGTGGGTAAATCTGCACCGGTGCCTCGATATTAGGGTGGGCAGAGGTGCGCGGCGAGGGTGTCGCCAGCCACAGGTGGTGGCGGAGGCGGCGGCGACGGTGGGAAGGCGCATGGAGCAGTCTAGAGAGGAGGGCGAAGGTGGAGGAAGGAGTGACGACGACAACGAAGTGGTCAAAGGAGGAGGTGTTGTACGGTTCATGCAAGGAGGCAGGAAACGAGGGCATTTAGATCATTCCATCATAAAAAATAGAGAAAATTGACAGAAAAGTGAAAGATAATAGGAAAAAAAACTTTAAAAATACTCAAATATCATCTATCAAATAAATTGTTGTGGCCGATGTCATTTATCAAAAGACAGAACAATTTATTATCATTATTCGGACACACCAACAATCAGGGCTTATTCTCCCTCACTTATTTTATTTGACTTATTTACTTATTTAAGTTATCTCCTAACTTCAAGAGCATCTTGAGATGAAATCGAGAGCCAGATCCTATTTTTTAACTTATCTTAGAGATTTTTTAGACACCCATTGAGGACTGAAGAAAGATAAATTTAAAATAAATAATTATATTTTAAATATAAATAAATAAATAAACAAACAAGTTAAATAAATTGCAGAGAAAATGCCCAAAGTGGTGCATACGAATTTCCCGTCCCAATCCTATGCGTTTTCCTGACCTCTTTTTCCCCCAACCCGCGCATCGCATCACGGTAAAGCCCAAGTCTCGTCGCCGACCTGTTCATATGTACTTGCTAGTCTTGCACATCATCGCCTCGTCTGCCCTACACACCTCCCAAGACGAGAAGGCCATTTCTTTTCAACACGTCGCAGCCGTCTCTACTCTCTAGCTTAGCTAGGAAGATGATGAGCACCCAGCCCCCGTGCTCATCTTCGCCGGCGACGGCGGCGCCTCCACCGCCCTGCACCACCATCGTTTCACTTTCAGGTCGACCCAGCTTAGCTGTCCGCTCCATCCTCCTTTCCGGCCGGGTGCATGTCCACTCACTGACCTGTGTGTGAGCATGCGTGGACGTCTAGTCTAGGTTCAATTCTCCAGCATTCGTTTCTTGATTTTTTTCGCCTTGTTACATGATAGATGTCGCCGCCGACGAGCGGGAGGAAGAGGTGCGGCGGCGGCGCTACTACCGCTGCGCCCGAGCGCTCCTCCGCGCCGCCATCCAAGGCGACCTCCGCCTCCTCATCGGTAATGCCTTCATCATATATTCACTCGCTAGTCGCTCCTGCTACTCCGGCTTGCATAGTTGCATGATTGATTGCATCCATGGCTTAAACGATCGATGAACCGGGCGTGCTGAAGCGATGGCGGTGGAGGTGGTGGCTGCGACGCGGGGCCGCGCGAACGCCGGCGGCGTGCGGTCGAGCTGCGGCTACGGCGCGCTGCACCTCGCCGCGGCCAACGGCAGGACGCACGTCTGCCGCTTCCTGGTCCAGGGCCTCGCCGTCCCCGTAGACGCCCGGTCCGCCTCCGGCGAGACGCCGCTGCTCCTCGCGGCCACGCACGGGCACACCTCGACGGCGGCCTACCTCCTGGAGCGCGGCGCCGCCGCCGCCGCCGCCGCGCCGGACCCCGATGGCGGGACCCCGCTCCACTGGGCCGCCTACAACCGTGCGTGTTCTTCAGTCTTCACGTCGCCGGCCGCCCACTCGCCGCGTCGCGCTCATGGGTTCGTCCGTGCAGGGGATCGCGAGCTGGCGATGCTGCTGCTGTCGAGAGGAGCCGACGCCGGCGCGGTGAATCACCGGGGCACGCCACTGCATGTCGCCGCCGCGCGGGCTTGCTCCGCCGTCGTCGGCGTCTTGCTGGAGCACGGTGCTGATGTATGTGTGTGTGGGTGTTCTGATCTACTAGATTTTTCAGGTTCAGTTGGATGCCTATTTTTGGGGCCTATTGCCATGATGAATTGATGATAATACCAATGATTAGCAACCTCTTTCAGTGAGTTAGTGTTAATTAGTATTCCCTCCAGTTACTAAAACCTTAACGTTATGGCATTGACATGGTCTTTGAAATGCATATTTGACTACTAATTATCATTGCAATTTATTTATAAAATCCACAAAATTTATGATATTATGGAAGTGCTTTTAAAGACGTATCTAAATGTATGATTTTCCTGTGTGTAATCTAAATAGTTCTAAATATTTTCATCTAAAAGACTAAACGTCATGTTTTCAGGAATTAGAGGGACTGAAGGAGTACTTTAGCTAACAATGTTTCATTTTTGCAGCCCAATAAGATTGCCAATCGTGTCTTCACACCGTTGGTTGCATCTCTTCTTGGGGGCTCTCTGAGATGCCTGAAGCTACTAATTGAGGTACTGCATTATTTCTTAGATAATTAATCTCTAACTTCGTGCTGGTTGCAAGAATTTGTTAGGCGGATTGGTTACTTAGTTGTATGATTTTGTTCTGCTTCGATCTCCTGAGTCCTTCTATTCTGTAACTATGACACGTGGATTATAATCTGAATTTCAATAGCTTTGAGAAGCGATTTGGTGAAGCCAGCCTAGAACGTTTGGTTGCAATTCCATTGGGTTTGAGAGCTTTGATAAAAGTCTCTCAGATTTTATTACTTGGACACGGGTACGAGTATCAGAGTTGACTCGGGTCTGGGTGTCTGATTTGGCAAAGAAAATCTGGACAACCCAAATACTTGGAATAAGACATTTGTGCACAAGTGTCCGATTCGGCAAAATTTTAGGAGCTCGAAGTAACACTGATATTTGGAAAGCTACTGCGAGAACTTGAGAAGCTAAACTATTTGGCTTTTCATTAGCTGTGGATCATAAATATGATTACATAAGCTGAAAACGACTTAAGGCTGATCTGACTGTCACCTTTGTTTAGATACGCTTGCTGGTTTACTACTTAACGAGCGAGGTGGCCCGCGCGTTTGCGCGGCTAGATTTGTTTTGGTATATAGTGTTTATCTCTAACTCATAATCTATCTCTAACATATCAGATTGGATTTAGAGTTTGTATCTAATATATTATATCAACTTTAGTATTTAATATGAATTTCTAATATTTTCTTTTAATCTAAGCCACATAGATCTTTTATTTTTTTCTTTGATTAATCTATCTCGTTATAATTTGATTCTTCTTTTACTTTTAATCTAAGCCGTTATAATCCGGCCCCACAAAATCAACGGCATAGATCTTTTTTTTTTCTTGATTTATGTGAGAATTTTTTTGATTGATCTTGGCCGTTATAAGAGCATGTACAGCAGGCTCATCAAACAGGCCTCTATTTCAAAAAATTTCAAATGCAGCAGCAGCAGCAGTGAGAAGCAGAGCGCACTACGCGGTAAAAAATCACGTTATTGTAGCGATAGAGGCCACTGATGGGGGCTCTCCTGGGGATGCTCTAATTTGGTCCCACCGTTGATCAAATGGCTGAAATAATTTGGATGATGTGGACGAACGTGGTGGTTTCTTTTTCCCCTCATTTATATATATAACGAGCAAGGTGACCCGCGCGTTTGCGCGGCTAGATTTGTGTTAAGATATAGATAATATATTAGATTAGATTTAGAGTTTATCTCTAATATATAGATCAGCTTCAGTAGTTTGTTATAGAGGTTAATATTGACCGTTAGATTTACATAATTATATTCATATTCGACGATGTAGATTTTTTCTTTTTTCTATGATTAACGTGAGAATTTCTACTATTTTTTGAGAGGTTAATATTGACCGTTAGATTTACATAATAATATCCATATTCAATGATATAGATTTTTTCTTTTTTTATGATTAACGTCAGAATTTCTACTATTTTTCGATTAATGTGGGAATTTCTAGGATTTTAGGATTAATGTGGTGGCTCCGTTTAACTCTGTTTTATATAGATAGTAGGTAGATAGATAGATAGATAGATAGATAGATAGATATAGAAGATAGATTCCAATCTTGGCACTGTGGAAATTAATAGGAACCAAAACACTTTCTACAGGATCTTTAATAGTTTTTCCGTGTTCTCTAAATACTCTGAAAACTGTGCATATAATAACCAGGCTGGTGCTGATGTTAATGTCGGTGGATTCAGCGGAGCAACTCCACTGCAGTTAGCATGTAGCAGTGCTGACTACATCCACTTCACCAAGTGCTTGTTGGAGGCTGGGGCAAATCCAAACATCCCCGATGAAGTAAGCACTCTCCCAACCATCCTTTGCTGCCACACTCATCTTCTTAAATATGATGTTCTCTTCATTTTTATAATGTCTATAGTTTAAACGATCTTATTTAGAAATATAAGGCTTGCATGCGAATTTATGATGTTTTTCTCGGTCCACCCTTATTTATCATAAAATTCTCCCCTGTATTTATAAGCAACACCCTCAAATAATTATTCTCTTTCATATTCCCAGTGTGTATTTTTTTATCACTAGGGCAGGAAAGCTGCCGACTCTTTAGCTTTGATCTTGCGGTCTTTTTAATCCATGTGCCAATTCAAAATACACCTTACCTTATAAAAAAAATGGTGGGAGTATGTGTTTTACACAATTTCATTATTATTCTGCAGTCCTTAGCACCAAACAATACTGTTTCCCAGAAAACTCATGGCTTCTACGAACACTGCAACAGCTTGGCAGGTTACCAATCGAACTTGCTGCAATCCACGCAGAACAGGAAGTCGTCAAACTTTTATTGCCTGTGACCCACAATACAACAACTCTGCTAGATTGGAGTGTTGGTGGGCTGATCAGATATGTAAATTCTGCTGCTTACAAGGAGTGGGTATGTCATATTGGTATTGATGTTCAGTATCACTCGAACCTTTATGTGATTTATTGGTTTAGTTGATGCCCAACCACTTGTGTTTTTCTATTTAACTAGTGTATTGTCCTTGCTGTTCTTACTGGTGGTATTTGATGATTGCTGGACTTTAAAGTATTCCTTTTTTGTCGGTTTAGTCAAGAAACGCTTCTTGCGAAAGGAAAACTTACCTGAAACAACAAGGGAACTTGGCTTTCAAAATCAAGGACTATGATGGCGCAATACTTCTTTACAGCATGGTAATTCCTATGCAATTAATTGTAGATTTTATTTTTACATGACTTTGTGGTACTACAAATGATTTTCTTTTCATAGTTAGGCCCTGTCTGGAAGGCTGGAAAACACAATTTCCTAGTTAAAATAAAGCCACCAGGGAATGAGGAATCCTTCCTTGGGGCACACCCTTGCATATTATGTTTACCCCAGTTCACTTGGCTCAGCTCTACATTTCAAGTTCATAATCATCTTGTCATTCAGTTGGTATGAAATTCTAGAAACCATGATCTTTTTTCTGCAGGCGATGAAGTTTGACAACACGGATGCAGACCTGTATTCAAACAGGAGCATTTGTTGGCTGCACCTAGGCATAGGAGACGAGGCTCTCTCAGATGCTGAGATCTGCAGCAAGATAAAACCTGACTGGGCAAAAGGCTATTACCGTCAAGGAATGGCCTTCTTGTTACTGCAGGTGATCATCAAGATCATACCACTCCTTGTTCTCATAGGAACCTGGAAGTATCCATTTCTGTTTCTTGCCAGAAGCTAGCTTCAAATTCGCTTGTTGATGAGCACTATATTTACATTATTAGGATTATGCTAGAGCCTCAGATATGCTTCGTAGGGCCTCAAAGATGGATCCAAAAAATGCTACAATCGGCAAAGCTCTACGGTAATCAACTCTTCCTGCATGCCATTGTTCATTTACTCCTTACGGTCATAAAATATGTCTTTTCAGACATTTGGTATGGCCCCAAAATGCACATCTTACCGTTTTCAAAGCCCTGGAGAAGCGGGAGAGGTGCAGGATGGGGTGGGGATACATCTGCTGAGGAACATCCAACGCAATCTCAAAGCCCTGGAGAAGCGGGAGAGGTCCAGGACTCCCAGGCCACCCAGCGTGGTCGGGGAGCAGACCGTGCTCCAGTTGACTCTGCCTCCCCCACCCATTTGGTCGTTGCCTTTCCAAAGCCAGCCCCTCCTAATAGAGTCGATTTTTTTGATGACTGAGGTGGGCGGCTTGATGACGGATAAAACATAAGACGGGATCGCGGATAGAACTGCTTTGAGCAGCGTGAGACGCCCTCCTTTGGACATCAATGGGTCACGCCAGCCGACCAGTCTGGATGATACTTTGTTGATGAGTGGCTGGAAGTGCACATGGCGCAGTCGCTTGACAGAAAGTGGCATCTCGAGATACTTGATGGGGAAGGAGGCTCTCGTTGCCGGGAGGTCCTGGAGAATAAGGTCGAGGTCGATGTTATCGCATTTGATTGGCACGATCTGACTTTTTGAAAAGTTTGTGCGAAGGCCGAAGATAAAACCAAACTCACGGAGAAGCGCAGCGAGGGTTGAGACATCATCCTTGGAAGGATTTAAAAAGATGGCTGCATCATCCGCGAAAAGGGAGATCCTGGTGGCCTGAGAGGGGCCTTGTAGTGGCGTCAGCGCACCTAATTCGGTTGCGCGATGGAGCAAGGCAATGAGTGGTTTGATGGCAAGGTTGAAAAAGAGGGGGGAAAGCGAGTCTCCCTGTCGGAGGCCTCTACAGTGTTGAATGCTATCTATGGGGTGGCTAGTAAGAAGCACCCTGGAAGAAAACGAAGCGAGGGACGTCGAGATCCAAGCGCGTCAGCGAACGCCGAATCCACGGGCCCGGAGGTTGTCTAGCAGGTAGGACCAATGGATGGAATCGAAAGCTTTCTCAAGGTCTAGTTTGAGAAGGAGTGATGGGGTGTTGGATCTGTGGGGGGATTTGGCACTGCACTGAACCCGAAGAAAATTGTCTTGGATGTGCCTTTTCTTGATGAAAGCGCTCTGGCAGGGGGATATCAGCTCGTTCATGAAAGGGGCAAGGCGGGAGGCGAGGATTTTGGTGAAAAGTTTACCCACACTGTGGATGAGACTGATGGGGCGATAGTCCGAAGCGGATATTGGGCACTCTTTTTTTGGTAGTAGGATGATGTGGGAATTGTTGAGTGCTGCGAGCCCGGAGTCCTGTAGGTTAAAAAGGCACTGGAGTGCGTCAAAAAGATCTCCAGAGATGAAGTCTCAGCACACTTTGTAGAAGTTCCAGGTGAATCCGTCCGGGCTCGGAGCCTTGTCGGATGGAAGGGAGAAAAGAACTTGTTTGAGCTCCTCTATGGAAAGTGGGTCATCCAGCGAGGATAGATCGACCGTTGGCAGCCCTAGGAAGTCCCAGTTGAGGGAGCGAGTGACCGGTGGGTGATTGGAGGAGGAGCCCTCCCCGAAAACGGTGCTGAAGTGGTGGTGAAGCACATTAGCTAGATCTTGGAACTCTGTGTGCAATCCGGATTGGCTTCGGAGGGAGTGGATGGCGTTTCTCCTGCGCCGACCGTTTGCCCTGAGGTGAAAATACTTAGTATTTGCATCACCAAGCCGTAGCCAATTGAGACGCGATCGTTGCTTCCATTTGATCTTCTCGATGGCACTGAGACCCAAAATACGGGTTTTGAGCTGTCGTCGAATGGATAGCTCCTCCTCCGAGAGGACTCGAACTTCCATTGCCACGTCTAACAGCCTGATGACCTCGGATGCAAGAGCAAGCTGGAGCTTGGTATCGCCCACCTGGGAACGACTCCAACGCCGCAGGGCAGAGGCCAGACAGGTTAACTTGAAGTTGAAGCGACGGAGCGGGTGGGTGGGCATGGGCGGAGACGATTCGCGCCAGGATTGTTGGGCGACTTCCAGGAAGCCATTGACTGTCGGTCAAACATTCTCAAAGCGAAAGCGTCTTGGTGGCCTGTGGAGCCTTTCAGCGGTGAGGAGAAGGGGATAGTAGTCTGAAGTGGAGGAGGAAAGCGGTAAGAGGGAACAAGACGGGGCGTTTCACCGCAGATGGCTCTTTCTCTGTCAAATCGGCCTACCTGTTGCAGTTTGCAGGTCGCGTATCACAACCAGGTCTGCAGCAGGTCTGGAAGCTTTGGGCGCCGTCCAAGTGCAAATTCTTCCTTTGGACGCTACTGCTCAGAAGGATCTTCACAGCTGACGCCCTTCTTCGTCGCCAATTGCCAAATGATTACTTTTGTCCCTTGTGCAGGCGTAACTTGGAAACGCCCGAGCATCTCTTCCTGCAGTGCGATTTCACCTGCGAAATCTGGACGCGGGTGGCTGACCTTCTCAGTACTCCGCGCGTTAACCCAATGAGTTGGTCTCACACTAGTGCCATCCAAACCTGGTGGTTAGTCGACATTCTTCAAGGCAGGCCTCCTAAGGGTGTCCTCTCAGCCGCCTCCGCCACAATCTGGATGATTTGGCTTGAGCGGAACAACCGGATTTTCAACCAGACTACTAGGCCAGTCTCGGTCCTTTTTACCTCGCTAACTGATGACCTACGCCTATGGGAGGCCGCAGGAGCCCCTTTGTAATAGGGTAGTCTTTTTTTCTTTGTGCCCAGCGGGGGAGGGGCCTGTTTTTTTCTCCCCCACTCTGCACTCTCCCTTCTACTTTTGATCAATACAAGGCAGCTCTCCTGCCCCTTTACTCAAAATTTTTTATTTCTATTACGATGTATTTATACTAAAGGTGGTTTTAATCAAAGCAACATGTATATGACCTGGATTTTTTGTGTGAATTTTTTTTAATCCAAGATAAATCGCAGTGCCCGATAAATTTATGAGCTCATATATAAAATTGTCCCTGTATTTTGTAGTATTATTTAAAAAGAATTCTTGCATTTTCTGGTAGTCTAAAGTGTAGGAGAAAAATGGTAAAAATTTGTGGGGGAAAGAAAATTTTCTATTAATTTATAAAAATATGAGGAACTCAAAAAACATTTTCTATCGCAGGAAACATTTTCATGGAAAAAAAACCAGGTTAAAAATGTGTCACTTCAATGAAAACCATTGCAGTGATGCAGTCGAAGAACCATCTATGAACGGTTTTGTGGGGACCATTTGTTTTATCTGGCATTGTACTTTAGTGACTAAAAATAGTTAGAGGTGATAGTTCAGGGACAAAAATATATTTTCTCCACAAAACTATAATATCATAAATGCATTTCAAGGTGAATATCCACATTATTTTTGTTATTCGTGCTTAAAGTTTAAAGTTTTTTATTTTATTTGCATTTATCTCAAAAATACAAATATTTGTAACGGGTAATGCTATATTGTAGTGCCCTTCTAGGACTCTTTTGAGAATGGCACGTTTGACTCGACAGTTTTTTTTGTTAATATAAGAAAGGAATGACGGAGCTATGGTTTGACTCCACGTTTGTACTAGACGTCCGCATCTAGCCCTCGCATGAAATTTTTCAATCAAGTCAAAGTAGACTCCATGTTTGTACTCTCCGCTCGACCTTTAATGCAATTTTTTTTATATAAGGGAAGTATAACTTTAAGTCATGCATATATAGCCCCCATAGCATATATCTAGGATTTGATTGTGGCAACACCTTTGCATAACCATCAAACGAGCCGAGCCGACTAGCATTGACGGCAGCGTCTCATTCGGCGTGTTGCTTCCACCGTTGTGATCAGGAATGCTTCGGAACTCGGAAGGCATGTTGGGCCGGGTGATGGCAGATGAGAGGGAAGAAGAATGCCATCCATGGGAGCTGCTTGCTTTTTTGGTCGTCTGAGGGTGTGATGCAGCACAAAGAGCTCTGCCAGAATGTGTGCAGGTGTGTATTGGTATGTTTGAGGCCCTGTTCTTTTGAGCTGATCTGAACGGCTGATCGGCTGAAATGACTGAATTTCGAGAGCTTCTCGAGGTAGTCTCGAGATTCGGATATATTTCGTTTGACTTCTTTTTAAAGCGTTAGGACCCACCTTCAAAACAATAAAAAAAACAGACTCAAAAAACTCAAATCATATGTGTTTCCAAAACGTAGATAATGTTGGAATATGGCGAATATTAAATAAGTGCACTATAGGACAACTGAACCAAAAATATAAACCAGATTAAAAAGAATGAGCAAAGACAAAACAATGCCATGGAATAGATTATTTATCATGTACTCTTCAAAATTAGACTGCAAAGCACTAAGTAACATGATAATCCAATTAAAGAACATGGCAGCCAACATATCAAGTGAATAGATCACCATTGACATGATTAGAAAGCTCTCAGATTTAACCAATAACTGGTTGCTGTAAAAACAGTCGTTCTAGTTATAGTTCTTAGTGATTCATAGGTGAAATACAATCTGAGATTAATATCAAGGATTAGACAAAATAATTCTGCATTGTTTTAGAATAGAAATTAGATCATAACATCTCAATTTAACTAATTGACCTGCTGATCTACTAGAATTCAAGGTAATAGTCACTGGAAACAAGCCAATATAATCTGAACCAAACCGAACAGCACAAAAGTGCAATGCACAGGAACCAGATTCAATAAACAGATTGATAAACACAATATGGACAACACAAAGGTGCAACTGAACAGTACCAGTGATATACCACACTAAGATCAATTACCTAGTGTACAGATCATCAACAAGTCATGGCAAAAAGGGATGAACTAATTAAAATTCATAAACAGTGCAGCTTCTAACTGAAATAATCACAGGATATGATTAACAGATTATATTCTCAATGTCTCAATCAAATTTTCATCATTGAGCAAAAGGATTAAGCCCACAGCCACGATACAGTGCTCCAAATTAGAGATTTAGCCTCTAATTCAGGAATTAGATCCCCAAAATTTCTAATTGGTACATTGCACAACCAACCACAAAAGGGAAAGCCACAGAAATCCTTACTTAGCGTCAGATCCGAGCCGACAAAGGAGGCAGCAAAGGAAGGCAAAGCGCGAGCAGCTCGCTATCCCAGAAAACAGAATGCCGGCCTACACCGTGTAACCACCGGCGAGATGATCCGGAGATACGATGCCTGTCGCCCCCACCACGAACTGAGCCGAGGTGGAGACCCGAGGAGCAGAGGAGGAGCAGAGGGGAGCAGCACAGGGACTCGATGACCAAAACCCGTGGCCACCGGGTACCCAAGTCGAAGAAGGGCACAACAGCACCACCACGAGAACAACCATCGGCCGGCGAACCGACGGGCAAGGAGAAGCAGTGGAGTGCACAGAGAAAAGGGGAGAAGTGAGCTCGTGCAAGCACGCCGGAAAACCAGAGGGCAACAGGCTAAATAGAGAGAGGATAAGCCCGGAGGAGCAACGAACCGCGCGAGGAAGCCGGAGGATCAACCCCACGACGCACGCGCAGCACCTTCTCAGGAAGTCATGGAACGGCATACAGTACCATCGCATGCAGCAGCCGAAATGTTGCTTCGCTCCTCTGCTTACTAGGGCAGCACCAGCTGCCCTCTCCCTTTCTCTTATTCTCCATATGGGCCAATACCCAATATGGCAAAAGCCCAACAGATAAGTCGTTAAGCTGAAAAGAACTGGGCCGAATCTGCCAGCTGACCATCACAATTCAAACTGGAGACCTAGGAGTCCTTTTTGATCCTGTTGGATCGGAAGTTGTGATGGACCGAGGCCCAGTTATTGCGGGCCGGAACCCTGGCCCAACTGGTGCGATCGAAACACGAAAATGTAGTGCTTCCCAATGGCCCGGCTCAAGAGCTTTGTACTGCAGGCCCACATGTCCTGGCTCTGCCGTGCAACCCCTGCAAATCCGTGCCTGTGAGTTGTGAAGCCACCTCTCGCCCCCTGCCTTATGAGCACCGGCAACTCGTGCTTGAAACCGACTTTATATATTCTGGATATGTGTTTATTTAATATTTTATAAGTTCTAATTTCTTGGCTGTTTCTTACGATGTCGTGAAGAAGGTAATTGCGGAATGGTAATTGCGGAATAGATGGATTGTATTGCTGTCAGGTAGAGTATTATATATTAAAGTAATGGGCTTTTCCCAAGGACCTAGTATACTCTTGACATTTTAAATCCAGTTTCGGTTACCAGTTTCGACATCCTAAAACCATAGTTTTTTAGGGAAACTTAAAACCATAGCTCACATTAAAGCGGGATAAGTAAGGTCTGCTTCAGCAAATAAACAGGTAATTAGGCCTCCGAAAACACACTCTAGGACTACGGCTACCCGATCTATCCTCTGGTGTTTGCTTCCTCGCCCTCCTTGAAGTCTTGCTCCTTGTTCCTCCCTCGCTCTTGCTCTGGCCTTTCCAAGACACTTCGGTCGGTCGTCTACCTTCTTCCTCCCATGTTACGCCATGTCAACGGAAGCCACACACATGGATGCCATGTTAGTGAAACCCATTCAAAATCACTTGCATTAGCACAAAAGATTATGTATTTCCTCCGGTCACAAAAAGAAGTTGCCGTTGACTTTTGCACACGACTTTAACTGTTCATCTTATTAAAAAAATATAAATATATAAAAATATAAGTCATACTTAAAATATATTTAACAATAAACTAAATCACAACAAAATAAATGATATTTATATAACTTTTTTGAATAGAACGAATGATCAAAGATGTCGTCACAAATTAATGCGGTCGGCGCTGAATCCGTTCAGGACGAGGCGTGGCGTCGGTAGTAGAACAGGGGTCCTTGTGGGCTGGATCTGTGATGGAAGGACCAAGGCCCACACATTACGGCCCGGGACGGCGGCCTAACTGGGCCAGGCCGAGCCAACGGGGCGGAGTGGAACGCTGCGCTCCAGCACTGGACAGGAGAGCCTGGAGAGGCAGCAGGCAGCGATCCAAACGGCGTGAATAAAGTGACATAGGGTATTTTATTTGTTCAGTTAGTTTATACTTTATACATCCAGTCTCATGCACAGCTAATTTCACCTGAGTCAATTCGATATTTAGCTTAGCCACTTCCAACACGCTGAAAGCTGCAAAGGCGCGGCGGTTTGTGCTGCAGGCTCACATGCGAACAGTGAGTGAGAGGCTGTGGGTTGTGGCTTTCGATGCTGCCGTTCGGCCAATGGCTCCTGGCTCCTGCCTGCCACGGTCTTCGAAGCAGGACGCAGCGCTCGCTAGCCGCCGCTCCCTTGTCTTTGCTCTCGTCCTTCTTGAGCCATGCCATCGCGATGGCAAAGAAGGCCCGCCATCTCAGGGCGCAGAAATCGGGCACCCTGAGATGGCGAGAAAATTGCACGGGAGGCGACGGCTCGCCCTCGCACATGGCAATGGCACGCCCTTCCACGGCAGGCAAGCAAACGGCGACCAACTCTGCGGGCGCACCATTCGTTGGCAAGGTGAATCAAGGTAGCGATCCAAACAGCCTCTATATCTCTACTTAGGGGCCGTTTGGTTGCCGTCACGCTTAGCTATATCTCTACTTAGGGACCGTTTGGTTGTCATCACACGACGGCGTTAACTCCCCGACTTGGCCGTCGCTTGATTCGTCGCCATCGCTCGGCGTGCCATTGTCTTTGCGCTCCCTCGGCTGGCTATCGATGACACAGCGACGCTGCGTCGGCGTGTCTTCTTAGGACGTCCGATTCGATCGCCGCCGAAAGACACGGCGTGCGACCTCGTTCTGAGAAGACACGGTACGCGACGGCCGATGATCAAACAGCCCTTACAACCACTGCCACGTGGGCACAGGACCCATGTAACAGTGGGTGAGCAACGGCCGAGGATTTCATTCGAGGGACTAAGGGGGCACCAGTATTCCTTCCCAAATTTCACACGCAAAACAGTTCGATTTACCGTTCCAGACGGAACCGCTGCTCTGTACGTCGAAACCAGCTCCAGCTTCATATCATGGCGAGTTATCCGGGACTAGTTATTCCAGTTATCCAGCACTTCATACTGATCGGTAGTAGCACGAGCGTTACCTTTCTTTTAAAAAAAATAATGGAAGTAAATTTGAGTCTTTGCACTTAGGAATGCACACCGGCAGCAATATTGCTGGTTTCTTTGGATGGACGGAAAATCAAATGAAATCTATCTGTTATAATAAGTGTATTAAATCAGAGTTGAACATTTCCCGCGTTAATCAGAGAGAAAACGGAAGATCTACACCATTGTTTGCTGTGGGTTCGAATCATAACAACTTAGATTAAAAACTATAACAATAAAAAAAAATCAAAACGAGTTTATATCAAATATGAGGTTAGAAAAGAAAGTCTGTATCAAATACGATATCTAAGCGATTAGACGTACAGGACACCATACTCGTTTGAAGGTAACTAGCACGATGTCTCACGTATTTACGTGGCTAGTTTTGTAATTAGCATGGTCTCTTTTTTATTCTGATTTTTTTGTTGTAATTAATATGGACTCCTATTTCTATTATTTTTTTGTTGCAGCTGATAAGGACTTTTTCTTTAAATTTCAGTTGTAATAATTTTTTACCACTGTAATCTACTATGTGGATCTTTCTCTCTCTCCGATTAACGTGTGAATTTCTCATTTTTTATGATTAATATGGTGTCTACGTTTAACTCTGCTTTAATATAATAAATAATTATAACTAATAATAATAATGAGCAAGTTGTCCCACGCATTTGCGTGGCTAGATCTCGTATTTCATATGAACTCTTTTTCTAACCTCGTATTTGATATGGACTCCTTTTCTAACCTCGTATATAATATGAATTGTTTTTCTAATCTTGTATTTGATATGTGCTCCTTCTATAACCTTGTATTTGATATGGACGGCATTTGTAACCTCGTATTTAATACGGACTCATTTTCTAACCTCGTATTTGATATAAACTCCTTTTCTAACATCGTATTTATATGGACTCTTTTCTAATCTCATATTTGATAAGCACTCCTTTTAAATTGCTTTTATTTTATTATTGTATTTTAATCTAAGTCGTTATAATTCGAACCCACAATAGTCGAAGGTATATATATTTTTCCTCTCCGATTAATATAGAATTTTCTAGTATTTTAGAATTAACGTGGTGTATTTTATTTATCTTTGGTCTAATATAGTAATAATAGATATATTTATGAAATTTTTTATTGTAGCTGGTGGGAGGTCTTCTTTTAATATGACATGGAGTTATATTTCTATTTTTTTATTCCGAATCTGTATTATTTTATTTTATAAGTATGAACTCCTTTTTAAAATATAAGTCGTTATAATTAGATCCACCATAATCGATGGCGCATATTTCTCTTTCTTTTAATTCAAGCCGTTATAATCTGGTCCACTTAATCGACGTTGCAAATCTTTTATTTTTTTCTTCGATTAACGTGAGAATTTCTATTATTTTTTATTAACATGAAAATTTATAGTATTTTAGAACTAACATTACGGCTCCATTTTATTCTATTACATACATATAGTAGATTGGTGATTGAGGATCGCCCCCGTGACTATGACATGTTTGGTTTTCCGGACGGTGGGGGTCCGAGACCATCCGATCAAAGGATTGAAGCTAACATCGATTTTTGGTTTGCATCATTGGATTGGTTTGTTCGTTGCCAACCCACTCCTCGATCCTCATGGCCAACCTGCGAGGCAATACTCCGAAACTATCGGGCGATGCAGTCGTTCATTGATGGATAAAGTGATTATGGTCAAGGACTCGAGGCTAGCTCTCGAAGCAAACACGGCATTACTTTGGTGTCTGCTTCCTCTTCCCTTGGCTCACTATCCCTCTTTCTCTGGCTTGTTTTGTCCCTTCTCAACAAGCTTAGCGGCTTCGACGGTCCTATCGTTTTCTTCCTCCACATAATGCGTTGTATCCATCATATTAGTTAGAATAATGCGACACATCCATCATATTAGTCAGAATTATATACATGGACGCCGCGTCCACAAAAACCATTCAAAACTGCGATGTCAATCAACCGATCGAAACGCTAACATGTCTGTTTTTTCACAACTCCGAGACCAAATCAACCTGGTTGTAGAATTGACGAGCTAAAATAAATCCGGAAACCATAATCAGGCCATCTGCGGTGGTATTTTTCCGGAGACCATTTTTTCTCCGCGAAGAGATTCTAGTCCTTTGAACTACTCCAACAGATTCTCTTTGCGGTTCTCTTTGAAATAAATTTATTCGTGCACTTTCGAATAGATGTTGTTGGAGATGATGGAGGAATGAAGGGTTATTTTATTACATCAAGGATGGACTCGGGATGGATTAAATCCACCCCGACATTAATACGCACGCGCGTGCCCAACGCCCAACTGCCGCGGCTAGGCCTCGAGCTCGCAACCTTGGGGCGGGTCCTACCAAGGACCAACAGAGCAACGCTCGGCTTGCCAACAAAGGAAGATGAAATGAGGGGGAAATTTGGAACAAGGAGAAAATCCTGCTCTTTTCTTTAATTGCAAGGTATTCCCTCCGTCCCAAAATAAGTGCTCTTTCAGGATTTAAATTTGTTTCAAAATAAATGCTCTTCTAGCTGCACAGTACTCTAGATTCCCCTCCCTATACTATAAAGTATCCCTATATTCTTCTCCCACCACTATAAAACTCTTCCCACCACTATAGATATTATAGATTCCCATCCACATACACTTATTCTTAGTTTCTTCAAAACAACCTTAAAGAGCATTCTTTCTGAAACGGAGGTACTAGTACGTATAGTAGTAAGTATTACTCTAGGTGCCTCGGTGGCCGTTAATTTGTTGGCGCTGGGGGGAGGGGAATAAAAAGATGGATGAATGCGGCGGAATCTCGTCGCGGTCACCCGGCTGCGCACTGTACATTCCCCTGGGCATCACACGGCCACTGCATGTTGCGAATGCGAGGGAAGGGAGGAATAATCGGGTGCCTTTGGAGGGGAGCGCGGCAAAGATGCTCCGTGGAGTTTGGAGTTTGGATCGGCGCGCAGTGCATGTGTATGTGTAGGCTGCTCCACCCACTTCGGTACCTCCTCAAGGACGATGCTGTCTTCCACCTGGTTCCCATGTTTTGTTCCAGGGCGTGTGGTTTGGTTTCACTTTCATCCCCATTTGGTGGTTGTCTTGGTACCGGCCGGTGTCATCCCCCGTGGTCGAACACATCACCACGTTACCGTCTCACTAAGAGCATGCACAGCAGCGTCGGTGTCATTCGTGGCCTGCATCAAGGGCGAGCGGCAGGAAACATGGCGATTCGCTGCATGCAGCGGTTCCTGTAGCCGGGCAGGATCTGTAGGCGGGGAAAAAAAATGGCGCGAACACTGTAGCTACAGTGACCGAACGGTGATATGGGGATGCTATAAGCCACTCATCCGCGCTGACCGCCACGCTCCATTATGCTTGCATCTCCTCCTCTCCCCTATACCGGCAACGGTGTCGCTGCCCCCCCATGTGGAGCTAGCCGTCGTACCTCGTCGTGCATAGGCTTCATCCTTCCTCTCCTGTACCTCCAGGAGTTGAGCCTAGCATCACAGCTTTTCCCCAACGTCTACTATAGCTCGCCTGACCCTCGACCACCTCATGGGATCTTGCGTGCCCCCGGCTGCATCAATGGAGGTGGAACGAATCAGTTGTAGCTGTGGCCCGGCCCCCTACACTCCATGGCATTGAAGACGACTCGAGGAAGAGGAAGAAGAAGAAGAAGAAGAAGAAGAAGAAGAGAGGACAGGAGCGTCCGCCCATGGACGCTGCGTCGGTAGCTGCCCTCCCAACAACGGCGCCGCTCTACCGGCCACCGCAGAAACCGCATCTTCCAACGTCGAATCGACGCTCGATTTCTTGATGAGATCCAGTAGATGGCAGATTGGATGGATGCTGGTCCGCTTTTTTTTAAAAAAAAATAAAATAGGAACATAAAGTTGGCTCAAATGTTTCCAGGCGTATTTCACTTTTGAAAAATCGTACTGCTATTTTGATGTCTCACTCTGAAGCGTTTTTAGATGCCATCATCATCTAAACACCGAAGCTTTTCAAGTTTTAGCCGAATCAATTAAAGATTAAACTATCTAAACACGTCTCCCGGCCTCGATCACTGAGCTGATGGCCAATCAAGCTGTGAACTTGTCATGGGGAGCCGAGCTGGGTCTTTATTCCCTTGGTAGCCCCGTGATGCTACAATACTGCAGGACAGAAGGCGTACTGTTTTTTTTAGTAGGGGGGAGGGATCGATGCATCAAGCTCACTGTAGCTTAGAATGTCGATCTAACTGTAGAAGCAGGAGCAGTTAACGTAGCAGGAGAAAAAGCAAGCCGGGACGCTGGAGGAAAATCTGGTCGATCATTTGGCGTGGGTACGTGGAAGAACTAATCAAGGCGGATGAAGGGGCAGTTTGGTTGCCGCTGCAACACGCCACGCCGCAGCTGTGGCCGCGCCGAAGATGCGGCGGCCGATCCGAGCGCCGCAACTGAGGCGAGCTATGGTTGGAAAAATGAACTGAGCTGCTGTAGGCGAGATGTGGCGTGCCGAAGACGCGGCAGCCAATCAAATCCATGCCTAAACAAGCGTGGCGGCTGTGACATCCTAATAAAATTATTAGGTGTCCCAAGTTTTTAAAGGAAAGAAAAACTAAGGTACATTCAATTTCATTAGGTATCCTTATCGAAATTCATCGAAACCTAGTATTTTATGTGTCCGATGGACTATTTTATGCTCAAGACCTGCTTAGAATTTGGGCTAAAGCCGTGGAAACAAGTGTCCTAGGCCCTAAGCGCACTCCTCACCTTTTCCTAATTTTTGGGTTTACCGAAAAGTCGGATTAAGCCCGAAAAGGCCCAAATTAGGAGGTATTTCGCATGAAATCATGAGGAATACTAATCCGAAAATTCTCCAAAAATAGAGGAGTGTTCTAGAAGCCCTAGATAACCTGCTTACCAAGTTTCGGCCACAAACCCCTTGGAAAGTCGGGATCCTAATTCGGCAAGTCCCGAATTCTAATCCGAGTCGGTTTAGACTTTCTAATTCTCCTCCAACCCAGCCTGGCTGAATCCACCCCTTCCCCAGCACTATATAAACCCCCCAAGACCCCCCTTGCTGTTCACAACTCGTGGAGCCTCAAGTTGGAGCCCTAACCGCAAAACCCTAGCCTCCACAAATCTTTCCGAAGAAATTCCGCCAAGTTTCAACACCCAAGCTTCGATGAGCATCTAGGACGTCCTAGATCTCGTCGAGACGGATCCAACATTGCCAAGAGCGCGCAAAACCGAGATCCCTAGCCCAAGTTATCTTCCGCCGAAGGTTTGCTGCTCCCATGGCCGCCGCCGACATCGCCGCCGGCAATCTCGAGGGCAGCGCTGCTGACGCGTATCGCGGGGCCAACCCGCAGCCGCCACCCCTATAATTTTATAATTTTTATTAAACTATTTTTCTGTATTGAAGTTGGTTCTTTTGCTATTTGCTTCTACGCCAGAGGTCCCTTCACGACCAAGCAGTGGAGTATCGTCTGAACTCGACGAGACCCACAGAGTCTCGACTTCTACCAAGGCAAGCTAGATGCATATTGCTTCCTAGTTTGCGAAATCCTTATTTACCTTTATTTGTTAATTGCATGCATAATCTGATTAGTGTGTGAGTTTCTATCCTAAAGTCGTATTAGTCATCAACTAATATGTACTAGCCTTATTTGTCGAACCCTTAGTGATTTACTAGCCTATCCTTTGTATAGTTGCTTAGATGTGCTTTGGTAATTAATATGAGTCACTTTTAATAAAATTGTACATTATGAAGTTAAGGTTTCATGATGATTTTCAAGATAAATTGATCAAATAAAATATTGTGTTTGTGGGGTTGGCGAAGTGCTAGGATTTGTGCCGCATGACCGTTCCCTGGTCATGTGTGGGTAGAGAGTACCCGTAGAGCCGCTTGATCATCCTTGGTTACATGTGGGCAGAGAGTGCTCAGATCGTTGTCAAGATGTCCGTCTTCGGACATGTGTGGACAGAGAGTGCCTATTCTGTTGTGCCGCATGTCCGTCTCTTGGGCATGTGTGGGCAGAGAGTGCCTGTTTCCTTGTGCCGTATGATCATCTCTTGGTCATGTGTGGGTAGCGAGTGCCCGTTTCGTTGTGCCGCATGACCGCCTATATGGGGTTATGTGTGGGCAGAGAGTGCCTGTTTAGCCGCTTGATCACCCCTTGGTCAAGTGTAGGCAGAGAGTGCCTGTGGATCTTGTGTAGTAAAATGTTCACATTTGTTAACAGAATAATTAATGCTTAAACAAACATTTGAGTAGATAGGTGCTATTTTGGCAAAACAACCATCCATCTCTTGCTCCTGCATTCATTGTTAAGGATTGCTTGCTGGGTAGCCGCGTACTCACTATATCTATCGCGGATATATTTGTTATTCAGGTTACAAGCTGAATCAGGAGGATCCTAGCGAGGGTGCGCAGGGTTAGTTATAGTGTCCGGGTCAATCTTGGATATCATCGCCGATTCTTCGTCGTCACTCTGATCGTCGTTTATTTCGTTCTTAATATTTAGTGCTACTGAGCAGGGCCATCTGCAATATTGTAATAAGGCAAATGTTGTCTCCTTTAATACCTTAAATGTTATTTTATCTAGTTAATGTTTACATTCGCGATGATGTCCGCCTATTTGTCCATCATGAGATACTAGCCTGGGATTAGTATCGTCTCATGGTGTTGGATTCTCTGTACAAGTACCGGGGTCACGACAAAAGAAATGTGATATTCTGGCCCATTGTGATTAGAGGCCCGTTTGGCCCATGTGGAGTGGTAGTGGTGGAATAGTACCACCTTGCCAGTTGAGAGAAAGTTTACTCAGTATATAAGGCCTGTTAGGTCCAATCATAGCACCTCGGGTTAACCCTTTTGGATGAAGCTAGGCCGAAAGTCCAAGCAGGTGCTATGCATGCGTGGGCCAGCCCATAGGCAGGCTGGGCTCTAAGCGAATTTAGGCCAGGGTGTTACAAATGGTATCAGAGCATCAACCCTCGCTATGCGGGCCGTGTGGGCTAGTTGCGCGGGCATATAGCGCATGGGCATGTGGGCCGGAATGGTCACACGACATGGCATATGGGTCGGCACTAGACACACGGGCGCATACTGGGGGAGATCCTGGACATTTGCCGCATGTGCGGTGTGTTGTGTGCTGACGAGGACGTCAGCCGATTAAGTGGGGGTGAATGTGATATTCTGGCCCATTGTGATTAGAGGCCCGTCTGGCCCATGTGGAGTGGTAGTGGTGGAATAGTACCACCTTGCCAGTTGAGAGAAAGTTTACTCAAGATATAAGGCTCATAGGTCCAATCATAGCACCTCGGGTTAACCCTTTTGGATGAAGCGAGGCCGAAAATCCAGCAGTGCTATGCATAAGGCAACCAGACCAGTGGCGGTGGGGGTTTAAGCTTAATTTGGGCTGGTGTTACTGCTGTTGCGGCGTGGCGAAGGCGTCACAAGAACCAAACAGCCCAAATCATGGTGGATGGTGAGCTAGGTATATCGAGGGTGCACAGCACCGTGGTGCAAGACAAAACTAGTAAAGTGTAGGCCAATTGTTCCAACAAGTGCACCCCAAACATAATAATTGTGCATCCGTGGAACAATCCAACCAAAAGCGAGCTCGTGAATTTCACGCCTAGGGCCACTATACCAAGCGCCTAAACAAACGGTGTAATCGATAGTTCACGTAGCAAAGAATTTAATGCATAATTTAGATGATATCACAATTCGATGCTTAATTCTAAAACAAACTTGATAAAAATAAGTACCTAATTAAAGACGACTTGGTCCATCCCCACCTCTCATATTTTCATCGGCGTTAACACATGAACTTGAACCTACAAATACAATTTGAACATTTCAAAGAATTAAGTGATGCAATATAAAACGCTGAGGGTACAATTAATTAGTGAACAAAAATGACATGGGTATCATTGCTAGCTCCCACATCTACAGATTCTGGTTCCACACTATTTGCATTGCTAGTTCCTATCCCTAATGGTTCTTCTACGCCTATTGTTGGTTCTTGTACAACAGAAGGTTGGCTTGGACCATTTGGTGACCTTGGTTGAGTTTGCGGCGTCTGCCTTAGTTGTAAAATAGGCGTAGGAGCAGGAGTATAAAATGATTGCAATGTTCTTGCTCGTTTCATTGTACAAATCTACAATTCTATTAATTATTCTAATCAGTACAATGTTTTCTCTTTTTTCTGAACTTTTAACTTAATAAATAACAATGTTGAAGGATGTTGCAAGATCAGGGCTTAAATCCAGAGAAAATCAATGCTAATTTGAGTTTTCTGTTGTACTTATAAGTTTTATAACTATTAACTACGAACTACTAAGTACTAACTAGTAGTCCAGATGTGAGACGCCCAAGACCTTCCCCGAGGCCGGAGTCGAGCCGCCTCGCGACGCCGACTGCTGCCAGGCGCCACAGACTCGCCAGCAGAGCTGCGCCCATGCCGCCGCGCCGCCACGCCGCCGCCGCCGCCGGGAGCCGAGCCGCCGCTGCGCCGCCACATTGCTGGCATGCCCTCAAGCCTACCACGCGCCAACCATGTGCCACATTGCCACCATTGCCGCCGCCAGTTGCACGTAGCCAGTGCCATTGCATTCACACCCGACCGCCGCGCCGTTACGCCGCCTTGCCGCCCCGCCGCCGCCGCTTAGGTTTGATGGGCGTGTCACGTGGGTGGCTTCGGCCTCGGTGGTCGCGTGCTGGGTGAGTGGTCAAAGGGGAGTTGGCAATGGGTGAGGCGCCGAAATGAGGGAGCGAGGGAATCGGGTGCTAGGCTAGTGGGTCATTGGTGGTGTTTGCCATCGGCCATCGGTGTCTTGTGTCTTGGGCCGAGTGAGGAGCGAGTGTTCAAAGGTCGCTAATGGGTCGACAACCGGGGCGAAAATTTTTTTGGGGGTATAATAGCTTTGTTTTCGGCCCACGCCTAGGGCCGTGGCCCTAGTGGCCCTAGGCCCAAATCCGCCCCTGAATCCAACTAGTCAGTGTGTGAGTGAACCCCGACCATTCTTGCTCTGGCTCCGCCCCTGATGGTGGATGATTGCCCATAGTTGTGCTGATCAGTAGCGGTTCATCCTTTCACTTTACTTCCTCCTTTTGAAAAAAAAAAAGGTTTTGGATGTCTGCATTTGAATAAGAACGAACGCCTGCGATTTTACTCGCTCACTTAGGATCCTGGCTCGCAGGTTTTCGGCGACTACGTCGGAGACGCTCCCTAAAATAATTATCCAAGTGCGAGTCAGGTATAAACTAAACAAAGTGAACACATGTGATCATCCTACAACTCAAAACTCGAGTAAACATGACGGTTAAATAACCACCGTTAGGATGTTTGTTTTGGCTTGTTCAAGGCTTCAAGCTCATGATCACTAATTAAGGGGTGTAAATTGCTCTCTTATATTCTCTCGGTGTGGTCCTTATAAAATACAAGGGATAATGCTTGTTTGTCTGCATCTCTCGAGTCAAGACTCATGAGAATCTACATTTAGTTGTTCGCATTGCTTGCTTCTGCCAGTCATTTTGTCGAACACAATGCATGCGTTGTGAGGCTATCACCTACTTCGTTGGCGGTGTACATGTCATTCCTATCACTGACTGCCCCTCCTTGTCGCTGTGCGAGCTTCTGTAGTTACACTTGTCTATGTGTCGCTGTAGTTCGTTGACCACATTTAGCCTCCCAAGAACACTCCCCAACTGTTGTTGCCACGCTCCCACGTTGATATGGATGAATCATGTCGTCGTTGGCTAATTGTCATTGCCCACTCATCTCCTGCTCATGACGATCTTATCCCATCTGGATCTGATAGTTATGACGTATCAAGGGTGATTTAACTGCAACCAAATGCATCCGTGGTTCATGAAACATTTGGCTTCTCAATGCCACTCCTCACTGCCTCGCATATTAATGGATAGGATGTGCATGACATCACATAGTAGTTGCATGCATGATGGTAAAAAAGCTTATCATTTAATATAAAAAGATGTTGGAAGGCCGTGTGCTAAAAGTGGAGTATATGATTTGGATGAAGGTGAATTTTGATCGCTTTGAACCACGGTTTCAAAGTTGAAACAGATATTCAAAGTTGGATTTTAGAATGTCCTGCGCATGTGACCGAAAGATATTTTCATAATTTTATTTACAAACAACTCCGAGACGTGACGACGCTGGAAAAGGTAACGAAATAACATAAACACACACTCTGTTATAACATGTTCTCAGAGCATCGTTAATCCAGATCCAAATCAGCTTGGTCCAATCACTATTCACATATTATTTTTCACTATTTATCTAATTTTTTTCTCTTCTATTTTATTTGTTAGGGTACTAAGACAATCTAAATCACTCCCCCATCCGTGTGCCCGTGTAACAAAATTTCCCGATCCTTTTAGGGGCCAGCCTTGGGTTTCTCTAAACGGTGGCACGGCACGGGCGCACTGGCGCTGCCGCGCATGGCCATCCGTAGCGTGCATGCAAAGCACGGTGCAGCGCCGTACCACCGCAGCGTGGGTGCTTCCCCCTGATCCTCTCCGGTGTAGCTACCAGCTGCAGCGGCAGCAGCAGGAGGAGGAGAGGAGGCGAATGGTCTGAGGTTCCCGAGGACGAGCAACAGAGCAAGCTGCATGCTTGAGGCTGGAGCTGGATGGTGGATACATGGATGGAGGGAGCAGCAGAGACGCACTGCACGCAGCACTAGCAGTCGCAGTCGCAGTTGCAGGCGACCGATCCATCCATCGATCGAGCGCGGCGCCAGCCGGCAGGGACCCAGCAGGAAAGCCTTTTTTTTTTTTTAAGACCAAGGTCTCGTTCTTTTCAGCTTATCGTTGGGTTGGTGTAATACTGTGGCAAATTTGAGAGCACTCGAAAAGAGGTCTAAATATTATAAAAAATAATTAAAAATAGTTTTAAAATCTTTGAAATGACTACTAAAAGCCACGAAAAAATCGTTACGAATTATCACAACATATATGCTATATAAAATAATAAAAATTGCTACAGTAATACGCAACGGTATGATACGCTGAAAAGAACAAGGCCTAATAGCACTTCATTGAGATAACCTCAGCATGGAGTATCTCCCGAATACATTCCGGAATTATATTTCGAAAGATAATACAACCAGAGCGCTCAGAAGCTTTAGCTAGAGAAGGTGTCGTATGCTCGACAAGCGGTTAACATGCATAAACAAACAAGATTGAAAACGAAGCACTAAATTTTTCGTGTCACCGATCACCGAGCCAATGCCAGATCGGTCTCTCACCATTGAGTTGATTTGTTGAATTGCCGAGAGGCAATCAGAGGCCAAAATCACCTTCTGGAGACCATCAGCAACAGCAAGATTAAGGGCAAGACGAATAGCTAACGCTTCAGCAAGCTCAGGATTAGCATTTTCAGGGAGAAGTTTATGGCCAACCAGGATGCAAGCTCCCTGGTATCACGAACAAGAGCACCCAGACCCAGCTCATCATCTTTGAAGACTGCAGCGTCGGTGTTGATCTGTGGTATGCCAGGCGGCGGAGGCCACCGTCTGGCCTCTGGTGGAGGCATGACACACTTGGACCCAACCCCTAGAATTAGAGCAATGTTGCAAAATCAAATCCACATAAGCAAGAATTTTTTACACCACCAGACGCGGATGCCAGTTAAAATTGTTGTTCCTAATGTCATTACGAGCTTCCCAAATATGCCAGCAAGTCACAGCAAGAGCCGTGAGTTGAGCCTCTGAGCCCAAGGCCAAAAATTCAGCCACCCAATGTTTCATATTCATCGGTCTTCCCTTGTTCATTTTGATATCAAACTTGACTTTAATTGCTGGATGACTTGAAGGCACAAAA
The DNA here is from genome assembly GCA_036346415.1 of Raddia guianensis. Taxonomy (NCBI): domain Eukaryota; kingdom Viridiplantae; phylum Streptophyta; class Magnoliopsida; order Poales; family Poaceae; genus Raddia; species Raddia guianensis. The sequence continues at coordinate 38,736,909 of CM070534.1, forward strand.
GCAGCACATGTTCAATGGGGTCATCCAGCAACCTTCTTTCACAAAGATATGACGTCTCCGTAGATGAGAACCCGTTGGTAAGCAATCATGAACAGCCCTCCAAAGATTGATCTTCATTTTCCCTAGAGCATTGATCATCCATAGCCTCTTCCAAAGTTTCAAGTCACCATCCAAGTTGGAAGGTAGATCTCTTTCCACTGCAACTATGTGATTTAAAGAAGAGAGCCGACTTAGCCAAGTTGTACGCTGATTGAACCGAATAAAGACCCCTTCTATCGTGAGGCCATGAGGCAAAGTCATCGCCTTGACCAGATCCTCATCCTAGGACCGAGCCCGAACAATCAGCAAAGAGTTCGTCGAGGCACCAAGAGGAATAGGGATGCGAGTTTTGACTAACTCAGGTGGGTGACCTGGGATCCAAGAATCTGACGATGTTATTCTATTAATAAGAATGTGTAGGATTTTTATTGATGGTGGTGGTGACCCAGCAAGAAAGCTCGTTTCGCTCGTGCTCCATCCATCCGAATCTGGGCCTATCTCACCCATAGGTTCATAATTCACGGTTAGATTAGATTAATAGCCCTTGTTATCGCCATGTAGGGTTTTAGCCGCGGATAGGTTGGTGATCTGGTGGTGGTGTTGGTAGGAGTGAGGTCGTTCATTTTGATCCATCCAAATTTGATAGTTAGGATTGCGTTTCATATTTGATGTAGACGATGTTATTCTATTAATAAGAATGTGTAGGATTTTGTTTGATGTGGATAGAGAAGAGAATTAACGGCTTAACAACTTAACGACTTATTTACGTTTTGAAAAGACATATACTTTGAGTTTTTTCGGTCTGTTTTTTCGTTGATTTGAAGGTGGGTCATAATGCTTTAAAAAGCAAGTCAAACGAAATGGATCCAAATCTCGAGACTATCATGAGAAGCTCTCGAAATTCAGTCATTTCAGCCATTCAGCCGTTCAGATCAGCTCTAAAGAACAGGGCATTAGTCTAGCTTGAGTGTCAAGAAATCCACATTAAATTTAAGTATAATTGAGTTCTATATGGAGACACCGGTACAAATAACTCATTGTATAAAGTCATTATTGTAGCTATATCTATAGACAAATTGAAGAGTGTATAAACAAATGTGCCTATGTCATTACCTGGTCATGCCCTATAGCACTTTGATTGACTAGAAATAACCAAACAACTTGGCGGTGTTTCGTCAATCAATGATTATCACTCGAACCAGTTTTTTTTTTTTTACAGAAATTGAATTGCAATCTTAAGTACGAAAAAAATCACAAAAAGTACTAGTAATGTGTTTGAAGCGCTTGATATGATCTTTACAAATAAATCATCTATGTGTTGGTCACCGAGCCAGGCCGACCCAATATTGCTCACCGGGTTGGCCGACCAAGCTCATTGGATCAAACCGTGCCTGGGTTGGCAATACTAGTACAACCTTATTTAGCCTGGTTACTGTAGTACATTAATTTTTGAAATATAATGAAAATATACTCCATTCCTCTACTGTACAATGTATGTATGTATATATTTGTGTTACTTTTTTAATTACGAAATTGTTTTAGGCCTAAAATAAATCAGAGTTAGCAACCGATTTGATCCACTTCGTCCTACAAACCGTGATTATGGTTAACACCCAATTTGGTAACCCTGTCCATATAGTAAACTAGGCCTCAACCTGCCGCCCTACCTCACCACTAGTATCTCCCATGTGTAACAGTGGAAATAGATCATTTCATGTGAAAACCCAAGTTTTTTATGATAAGCTTTAAATCTCATAGCCTAAATTTCTGACGATTCAATTATCATCGGCATGGAGCCCTACCAATATTCCACCCCATAAAAACGGATACGGTGAAACCCCACGGTGCTTGCGAAATTGAATTGGCAAGAAGCCTATGATCCATATATGAGAATTTAGGGATGAAAATCGAGCCAAATTATGCTTTCTGAGAAAAATCTGATGGGCTAGATTATTTTTTCCATCGTTTCATCTTGTGATTTTTAAGCCGGTGAGCCGAGCCAAAAGTGAAAAATAAAACTCATTGAGAACAAACCCATTGTACTATTAAATCAATTAACAAGTGCATTAGAAATGAGTTTTTTTTCCCCCAGCCCTATCTGGGATAGAGAAGCATAAGATTCTATGGAGGCGATGTCGATGTGCCGCTCCCTGCTGGTGGGGTGGCCATGGTCGAGCGAGCCACGAGACAAGAAAGGACGAGACAAAATAAAAGGCGAGCAGAGCATGTGACCCGCCAGTGCCCGCGGCATCAACCGCAAGCTTTTCACCACCCCCACTCCTCCCACCATTTTTTTTATTCCCCACATCATTCTGTTTTTTATTGCCGCGTTTAAACTGTACGTAGATTAATCCTGCCTAGTAGAGGGAGCTCGAAGTTGCAGCTGAGCTCACTCTTGAGATTAGAGTAGACTGTGGTTATGACAAACATGCGTCCTGTGTGGTGGTTACTGTGCTCGCGGAAGTGACAACAGAGCGCGTCCAATCTCGACAATTATTTTTTTTTGCTTTCAATCCAGTCTCACGACACGCTGTGGCAAAGAGATCACATTAATATTGCCATTAAGATTTTGGAACGAGGAAGCACTTGATCATCGCCTGCAAGGCTGCAACGGCGAGCAGAAGCAATGTTGCCGTGCTCCCCTTTCTTCTTTACCCGAAAAGAGTGGCGAATCCGAAGGGAAAGGCGCGTGTTTTTTCGCTGATCGCGTCGTGCATCTGCCTCCCACAGGAGGAGAAGAATACCGGAGGTGAAAAGGGAGAAGACGAAGCGCAGAGAGAGAGAGAGAGAGAGAGAGAGGAGGACTGTGGAGTGGGTCGGGCGAGCCATGGTGGTGGCGGTGGCAGCGTAGGCATGCGCGCGTCCGTGTCGGGTGTGCGCGAGCGTTTGGCGGCTTGCAGCGGCGCGGGGCGGGTGCGGGCAGGGGCAGCGGCAGCATGGACTGATAGGGAGTGGCAGGTGCTCGTTGGCGTCTCTCCCCTACCTCCTCCCCCGGCCCACTCACCTCCCCACCAAAAGCTCCAATCTTTCCCTCTCCCCCCCTCTCTATCTCGCCGGTGAGATTGGATTAGGATCGTTTGCTCGCTCGCCGTCCTTGCGCGGGGATGGTCTCGTGAGGGGCCTGCCTCTCCTCGTGCCATCGCCGCCTGCTGCCGTGCTCCGGCGGGCTCGCTGCTCGTCCTCGTCGCGGAATTGCGGTGCGGGGTGGTTGGTGGGTCTGGGCGCCGAATCTGTGCAGGGATGCCGGCGCAGATGCGGATGCGGCGGCGCTGGCGGGCGGTTGCCGCCGCCGCCGCCGTGCTCTGCCTTTGCGTGATCCTGCCGCCGTCCACCGCGACGCTCTCCCCGGCGGGCATCAACTACGAGGGTAAGCAAACCCACCCACACACCCACCCGCACTCGCGCGGCGCGCGCTCTTCTTCTCCTTCTCCTATCCAGGAACCCATTTTTTTTTTCAGATGATGTTCTTGCTATAGAAATGTGTCTTGGTACAACTCAAGATGATTTGAAAAGTTTTAAAATTATCGCAAGGTTTAATTTTTGTTTTGAGAACCTCTGGGTCAGTGTTCATGACTTGTACCGCAAAAAGATCCTCGTTTTGGAGAAGGATAAGAAAATGTGGTTTCTGTTCGTGTGATTCCTCGCCATACGTGTGGGGTTTTAGTTGTTTCGCTGCTAAGATTTGGTGGCGCTTGTTCCGCAGTGGTGGCGCTGATGGCCATCAAGATGGAGCTGCAGGACCCCTACAACGTCCTCGACAACTGGGACATCAACTCCGTCGATCCCTGCAGCTGGAGGATGGTCACGTGCTCCGCCGACGGCTACGTCTCCGCGCTGTAAGTTCTTCCTTTGTTCATGCTGATTGGCTTCCGGTGCGAGCACTGGCAGTGGCTACATAGGTAGGGCTAATCTTCTCCGGTGATCTGTGCTCACAGAGGACTGCCTAGCCAAAGCTTGTCTGGCAAATTATCGCCCGGCATCGGGAACCTCACCAGGCTGCAATCTGTGTAAGCTCAGTGGTCTCGTGTTGTTTACCTTTACCATTCGGAAGATTGGGCAGCATAACAATTTCTTGAAATCGATTTCTATGGGCTCGTCTCAGACAAAGGATTTGAATTGTTTAACTCCACTATTTTTTTTTTTGACAGGCTATTGCAGAACAATGCAATTTCTGGTCCTATTCCTGGTACCATAGGCAGGCTGGGGATGCTACAGACGCTTGACATGTCAGACAATGAGCTTGCTGGGAGTATCCCAGCTTCACTTGGTGATCTCAAGAACCTCAACTATCTGTAAGATTTCTTTCCTTAGTTCTTGATTGCTTAGTCCTCTTGCTATATCTGCCGATTCACTTTTATGAAAATTCTTTGGTTCATTTGTTGCTACCCAGGAAATTGAACAACAACAGCTTATCTGGAGTCCTCCCTGATTCACTAGCCACCATTAATGGTCTTGCTCTTGTGTATGTTCTGTTGATCCCATTTTGTTATTCTTCGTTTTCCATTTTCATTGGTGTATATTGTAATAATTGGCTTGCGATGTCTTGTTCTATAGAGATCTTTCATTCAACAATCTCAGCGGTCCTTTGCCAAAGATTTCTGCAAGAACTTTCAAGTAAGTAATTAAGATTATCCCCTTTCACCGTGGCTATCCTATTATAATTCCTCTTTGAACACTCTGTATTATTACTTCTTTGAACAGCATCGCTGGAAACCCAATGATCTGTGGAGTCAAGTCTGGAGATAATTGCTCTTCTGTGTCATTGGACCCACTTTCTTATCCACCGGATGACCTAAAAAGTGAGATTGTTGTTCATTGTGCAGCTTTGGGAAATATGCTACCATGATAGAAATATCATTATTTTTTCTTATGTGTGCTATTCATATTCATCTCATTTTCCTCAGCTCAGCCACAACAAGGCATGGCAAGGAGCCACCGAATTGCTATAATCTGTGGAGCAACTGCTGGTTCAGTAGCATTTGTCTCTATCGCTGTTGGTATGCTTCTTTGGTGGCGACATAGGCGTAATCAACAGATCTTCTTTGATGTAAATGGTAATATTCTTTTTGATGCTGTGCTTATGCAATCATACTAGCATGAACTGGATTTTGATTGCACAAATTGGTGTCTCTATGCAGCTTTTCTTTCTAAAAAAACATCTTGATATTTGAGCTGTATTTTCTAAGTGTTCACTTGGACAGAGATAGAACAATGTTTTATAAATTTGGTTGGTGCCTTTGACATTTGCTTTGGACTAGCTGCAAACATTATGATAGCATTCAGTGATATGCCTAATGAGCTGTATATTCTCCTAAAAATTGAACATAAATAGAGGCACCCGGTAATCCTTTCTGTGGAACAGTACCATTGACATGTATTCAGTATTTCATTTCTGTATAACTTCAAGTGGTAGCATAGGTGATTAATTTGTCTCAATTCAGTAAAACAAAAATAGTTACGATTTGAACTGTATAGAGTTCTAGGTATAAAACTCTACACAGTCCAGAGGCTTGATAGCAATCAAAATTTTCCATACCTGGTGACCTGGTGGGTTTGTTTTATGCAACTTGTATGCCAAGTTGCCATGCATTTCATGGTTCGTTTGTTCTTAACTTTCGGTTTTTGCCAAGTCTGCAAGTACAATTCAGTTCATTAAAGTTGCACATTAATGTCTCCTAATATCACAAGACCACTTTACAAGGACATGGAGTACATGACTTGAATGAATGATTGACCTGAGCGGCTGAGCAATGCCTCAAGGATCAAGATGCTGCTGTACTTTCTTCTTCCTGAAATTAACTTAAAAGATTCTTATCTGTAGAAAGATACACTAATGCGTTTGCATTTACTAGATGAGATGTTCATAGTGTCGACACAGAATACTTGTCGAATTCTCGGTAGAGTTTCTTATATTATTTTTTCCTTATGGGTTGGAACTTGGAAGTAACCTTTATTCTGCTTTGTTAGGCAGAAAAGATCGAATGAATGACATGATAGTTTGGTTATCTTTATTAGGAAAACCTTTGGTGTATTTCATAATCATGATGCCCCAGTTATCCTTGGTACATTAATTTGCCTTGCGATAAACATGAGATGTTTTTCTTTCACCTCTACTGGACCCCCCCATCTTTTTACCACTCTCTGTTAAATGCATGCTTTCCTGTCTTGCATGCCATTCTGTTTTACTTTCCAGTACTGTGATGTCTTATACTTGTGCTAATCGCAGATCAATATGACCCAGAAGTGTGTTTGGGTCATCTGAAACGATATACCTTCAAGGAGCTTCGAGCAGCTACCAATAATTTCAACCCAAAGAACATTTTAGGTGAAGGTGGGTACGGCATAGTGTACAAGGGTTTTTTACGTGATGGAGCAGTTGTTGCTGTTAAAAGATTGAAGGATTATAATGCTGTTGGTGGGGAAGTTCAATTTCAAACTGAAGTAGAAGTCATAAGCTTGGCTGTTCATCGGAATCTCCTCCGGCTTATTGGATTCTGCACTACAGAGAATGAGAGACTGCTTGTTTATCCTTTTATGCCAAATGGAAGTGTTGCTTCTCAATTGCGGGGTCAGTGTTTCTTTATGCTCGTAACTTTGATGTGTATACAGAGTATCTGCGTTTACATCTGTGGCACACAGTCCCTATCCTATTTCTTTTAAGACAAACAAATTGAAGAAAAAGCTGCACACACCTTTCATGTAGGGGAGAATAAATTTCAAAATTTCCTCTTTAACTTTTGTACAAATAGGCTTCTCGCATGCATCTTACATAACTGACAAGCAGGCTTACACTAATGTTCCAAGTCATTCAATACAAAATGATGGCACACACTTAATTTATTATAGTTTCTGTCATGTGTGTTGGCTTTCCAATGTTTTCTTGGTAAGTTGCTATGTATGCACAGTTATTATACCACTTCCATTACTTCTGCACATTCATTCATTGGTCTCTGTTTTGATTTTGTTTTGCCCTGACCATATTTGAGGTTCATTTTAAATAGTTAGCAACCTTGTATAATCCATGTTGTGTATTGCAATATCCACTAAACTCAGCACAGACTATCATGGATTTCTCCAACTTAAAATTAACAGAAATACAGCTGAAGCACAGTAGCATTGAAAACAATAAGAGCACGTCAGCATTTGTACTTATAGCATGCCATGCAGCTGTCTAGCCAGTTCTAAACTTGTAACTTGAAAAATGAGATGTGACCTCTGCTACTACAGTCTAGAGACATGAGCCTGATACATGCTCTGTTGTGATCGCTTGTGGTCCTGACCAGCCAGACCTACCTATTTACCACATAACATGCCAGGCTAGCTTCGACCTTCTGTTGTGCCAGCAAACTATGCTTGGCCATGCTTCTCTTATTGATTAGAGCAATTTTGCACTGCACCATATTGTGGAATTTGAAATGGACCCATCCATGATATCACCTCTAGTTATCACTGATAGAATATTCTAGTCATCAATAATAAAGGGCATCATATGAGCATTATCTTAGTATACTGATCAGTGTGCGCGTGAAATAGCCTTCTTCTTTGGTATCACAGTATACCTAAACTAGCCCCTTTTTTTTCAGAACTCGTAAATGGTAGGCCAGCTCTAGATTGGACAAGGAGAAAGAGGATAGCACTGGGCACAGCACGAGGCTTGCTTTATCTCCATGAGCAGTGTGATCCAAAAATAATCCATCGTGATGTAAAAGCCTCCAATGTGCTGCTTGATGAATACTTTGAAGCAATCGTGGGAGATTTTGGTTTGGCAAAGCTTCTGGATCACAGGGAATCCCATGTTACCACCGCAGTGCGTGGGACAGTAGGACACATAGCTCCAGAGTATTTGTCAACTGGTCAATCATCAGAGAAAACAGATGTTTTTGGGTTTGGAGTCTTGTTGGTTGAGTTGATCACTGGACAAAAGGCATTGGATTTCGGAAGGCTAGCAAATCAGAAAGGTGGAGTGCTTGACTGGGTAAGTATGCTATCTTGTGTTTCTATGTGTAAATTCACTTTAATGTTTATGCAGGCCTCCATTTCACCTTTTTTTACTTTATATGAAAAAACTGTTTCCTCCTTTGCATCAGAAGCTTGTTTGGCACTGCTTTTCAGTCCCTTCATAGCTTTTTTGATAAGTCTGAATGCCATTCTTAGGTTTCTTTTGCCCTTTTTTATGTTGGGCATATTTAATGATAAAGATTTGATGTGCAACATAATAAATATTATTTTCCTAGCAAAAGAAGATACCCAAACAAAGGAAACTCAAGAGTTTCACTGTTCTGCATTTTTTTTGGAGTGTTATTCACCAATATTGTATTGTTTTTTAGGAAAACCAATACAATACTGAATTAGTTGTCTAAACAATAAATACTCACCGTCGTGATTTTATGTTAGAACTAGGCATTGCCTTAATAACTAAGATAGCAGTTCTCATGTCCTTTTTTGAGAAAATACCATAATAATCTTCAATAAGCAAGATACTAGTATATATCTTTGCTTATGTAAGTGTGGACATATTGACCATCGAGCATCTCCTGCTCAAATACTTCACATTTTAAAGTTTGTAAAAGCATGAAGGGGCATTATTTATTGTTTTTGTGATAGCCATTGTGTTTCCATGAACATCATTTTTTGATACTTGCTTCTGGTTCCAGGTAAAGAAACTTCATCAAGAAAAGCAGCTGAGCATGATGGTGGACAAAGACCTAGGTAGCAACTATGATAGGGTTGAGCTGGAGGAAATGGTTCAGGTGGCTTTGCTGTGCTCACAGTACTACCCATCTCACCGCCCCAGAATGTCTGAGGTAATCAGGATGCTGGAAGGGGATGGGCTCGCAGAGAAATGGGAGGCATCACAAAACGTTGACACACCGAAGTCCGTCTCATCGGAGCTTCTGCCCCCGAAATTCACAGATTTTGCTGTGGACGAATCCTCGCTTGGCCTAGAAGCTATGGAGCTCTCTGGACCAAGATGATCTACCGTCGCATATTCGCAGTAGATATCTGTTGTATGTGGCTGTATTACATTTGATTAGCTCTGGAGCCGTAGCATGGGGAGGTGAAATTTGTTAGATTTGACTCGGGTATGATGGTATTGTCCATAGCTGTGGTGGCATTCATTTGTACATACAGTAAGTAATGTGTGAGCTGAGCACATCCTTGTTGCGCATCTACAGGTGGCAAAGAGATGAGGTGAATGAGTAAATATAGAGATTTTTTCCCCGGCGCGCTCACGCTCATTTTTTCCCCCTCAATTTTTTGCCCCCCCTTTTTTTCCAGCACATGATGCCTGCAAAGTGCAAAGCAGGCATGGTTTGATCGAACTTTTGATGTCTAGTTTTATCTGCTGATATATTGATGCTTAAAATTGTTTCACAACACCATAAGCTGAGAAGAGGTAGCAAGCTCCAGAAAGAACATGTTGTGTCCTAGTATACCTATGTACTATGAACTGTCAGCATTGCTACTGCTTCTCCCAACATGCCCGTACCTGCAGCTCTGGAGGGCAAGCAGCAGCCATCAGTTTGCAAAGGCAGCCACGATGCTACTCTGCAGTCTGCTCCATGAGAAAGCTTTTGTAGCAAACAAGAAGAGACAGAAAGAGAAAAGGTTTGATGGATTGAGTGCGATGGAACTGATCGGTCTGGAAGCGGAGGCGGTCCAACGCCCGTTGGACCGAGCCTGCCGTCCGACGCCCGCGCTGGCCGTTGGATCTCGATCCAACGGCCAGCGTTAGATCTTGAGCAAACATTTGTTTTTTTGTTTCGCCAAGTAAAAAAAATCAAAAAAATCAAAAAACATCATAAATATGCTCTAATCAATGTCAGGTACCACATATATTTTTATATTGGTATAAAACATTTATAAATTTAGTTTATTCTTTAAAAAACGTTTATAAAAATGAATATTGGTCATGCTGATCTGAATAAAATATATGTGGTACCTGACATTGATTAGAGAATTTTTATGATTTTTTTTGATTTTTTTAAATTTTTTTACTTGGTGAAACAAAAAAAACAAATGTTTGCTCAAGATCTAACGCTGGCCGTTGGATCGAGATCCAACGGCCAGCGCGGGCGTCGGACGGAGGCTCGGTCCGACGGGCGTTGGACCGCCTCCGCGTCCGATCGGTCTTGGGTAGATTCAAGTGGAGGATGCTCTCGATCACTCATGCTGTCATGCGTCCCTTGTTGCTAACGCTGAGCTGAACAGTTGCAGATCGATCTTCTCGCATTCCATGAACTGACACTGCTCTGCATCCATCTCCGACCCTAAAGCTTCTTTCTTTTCTCCGATGCCGCAGAGCTTTGTTGCATCAATGGCGGCCGGGCATTGCGAGGCACGCGTTTAGCACAAGGGAATGGGAAATTAGCAGCTCTGCGATGGCATCGTCTCTGCTGCCGATGAGGGACGACAAGGCTCATGGAAGTTTCCGCCAGAAATGACAAGGTCCTGCGCGCGGCTCACGTGGCCGGGGAGGCAAGGGGCATGGGCGGCAGCGCGCGCCTGCCTGCCTGCCTGCCGCGCCGGTGCCCGTCAAGCGGCAGCATCATGGCCCCGTGGGCGCGCCCGCGCGGCACGGCGCGCGCTCCGGGCGCGCCCGGCGCGGCACGGCGCGCGCTCTGGGCGCGCCCCGCGGCGTCGGGCGCGACGCCCACCACTCATTGCGTCTTTAGCTTAGCTTGTCCGCCTCCCACGTCAAATCAAATCACCCTCCTCCTTCCTGTTCGCTCCCCTCACATCCATCATTGCCGATTATTGCACACCACGCGCCCCCATGACATTGCCATTGCCAATGCCAATGCATTAGCTCAGGGCTCAGCTGTTCATCTCTCTCTCTCTCTCTCTCTCTCTCTCTACACACACACACTACCGTTATCTCCTCGGCTGTGTCGCGGGCTTGTCTTGTTCCCACTCTCTTCTTCTTCCCGGAGGGCATAAGGCGGCATGAGGGTCAGGTGCATCAGGATTCTGGTGCTGCTGTCGCTCATCCCACTGGCGCTCAGAGCCACCTCGCTCCTCGGCCATGTCACGCCGGCGACGGCCGAGCGATCGACGTCGACGGGCGGTGCGATCAGCATGACGAGCGCCTCAGCGTCCGGGAAGCAGCAGCACCGGGGGCGGTACCGGCGGAGGATGGACGGCAGTGGTGCTACCCTCGCCGCCTTCCGCACGGCGAGGCTCCGGCCCGGCGGCGCCGGCGGCGAGCTCGTCGTCGACGAGAAGAGGCTGGCGCCGACGGGGTCCAATCCACTGCACAACCTACGATGATCCAGGAAGACGATGATGTCTTTGCTACTTTTGTGGTAACATGTCTCTTCTCTCCCTGCTCTCAGGTCTCAACCCTAGATTGATTTCTTGATATCATGGTATGTGTTGCACTCGATGGATATGTATATATACATACGTCTTCTTGGCGTCCCATGTACATAGAAAGAATGCGAGCCCATGCAAATTGTATGAGGGTCTTCTCCATGGAGTAATGAAGCTGTGATGTGTAGTTTTCAAGTCGAATTGCTTCAGTTAGTACTTCAGTAGTGAGCTTGTACACTTACTAGTTGAGCACAATTCACAAGTGATCAAAAGAAAATATTTCTCTTTTCCTCGAGCAAGGATTTAGGCCAGAAACAACATTCTGTCCGGAGTTAAACAGCACAATCAGTATTTGAGTCTACTCTAGAACAGAGACTTCCAATTAGATTGTAGGCAGGAATTCGACCGATACACGTGCAGTCGTACAGAAAAAACACTATTAAAAAACAATGGAAAAATACACTAGAATCCAACGCGTACATAAAATAATTAGTATTATACCATTAGTCTTCCTTTTCTCCTACTCAGAAAACAAAACAAAAAAAGAAATGAAGAACAAATCCCTGAGCTGAGATTCTCCAAAACCCATCCTCCAGTGCAATCATGGCATCGTCGAATTAGCCATCGCGGCATGCCGAAAGCGTCTGTCAGCGACCCAAATCGCTGGGACTAGAGACAAACACTAATTACAAATGCTGCAAGGATCCAAAAGTGGCCACCCTGGAATTCAGCGACCTGGTTTCTTTCTTGTTAATTTCCCCTGGAAACAAGATTAGACAGGTCATAGAAATGTCACCATCTGATGATAGCTTTAGCTGGTGGTAGGAGCACATCAGAATTCAGACAAGTAGCGTTCACAGTGACGCAACGAGCGGAGATGGCTAACAAAGCGTTGTTCTGTACCGCTCGATCTGGGCCGTCCGTTGTTGATCCAATGGCTGAGATTCCGTCCAGGGCACTGCCGACAGTGTCGAACACCAAAGAAAAGCAATGCAGATGCATCATGCATGATGCATGATTATGACTTACGAGCTAGCAGCAGTGTGCTGTAATGTTAGTCCTCGGCTACTCGACGACGGTGCAGGTCTTGCGTTGGTCGAGCAGACTGTAGAACTTTCCTCCCATTCCCAGACAGCCTGTATGGACAAAAACACAACCAAAAAAAAAGGAAATTTTTTTTCTCTATGCTCACATTCATATATCAGAACGCAAGCCGCTTCACAAAGACCCAAAACTCATAATGCACAGACTGAACGCCAGTTTGATTACCTGCGTGACATGTTCTATCCGCCAAAGTTTGAGTATCAACTAGACTTGCATTTTTAATGACGAATATCAACTAGACTTGTTGAGTGCTAATGAATCCTCATCACTGATTAGTGTAATTAATAATCAGAGCCAAGTACAGAGATGGTACTTTCACATCTTTCTGCCACCACAAGTACAGGGCTAGGTCACCAGCTGACACCTGAAACCGAAATGTGCGTCCCGGCTTTTTACTACAGGAGGAGGCAGCTTGTCATCTTTCATGCTAGATGTACAGTCGATGAGAGGGGGCCTTGTACTGTTGCTACACAGAGCTAGCTTCTAGTACTGTGTTAAAGAGGGGTCATGGTGCCGTGCTTTGGTCTTTGACAGAGACTTACCGGGCAGCAAGTAGCTGCATCACATCTGACCTGACGCAGCAGAGAGCACGGCCCAATTTGACAAGTCGCCACCACCGATTGAGTACAGCCGAAATGGCAACTTGACGGGTGAAACTCCCTATCAATGTGGGCATGGTCACTGTAACAAATGTTTGAAACCAAAGAACTGGTCTTAAATAGGCCGAGTCCCAATGGCATACAGAAACATGTTGAACAATGCTCACAAATAAATGTATGTACTGCAGAAAACAAAGCATAGGCTAAATTGGCTTACATTACTGTAATAGCCAAAATTTCAAACTTTTTAAAAATCTGAAAAAAAAAATTAAAATGCCAATTGATCTTAAAACCACAAAATCAAATTCCACCTCATTTTCGGCTTCGGGCTTGCTGTTCTAGGCTGCAATTTGGCCCAATTACTAGCCCAACTCCTCTCTCTCTCCCTCACTCTCTCTCATCCGGGTCGCGTGCTCCCTCTCTCTCTCTCTCGCCGCAGATGCCACCAAACCCTCATTGTCTCGTGGTCACTCCACCTCTCTTGCATGGCTACGTGTCACCGCTCCTACAGCCAATCACTCCCTCCCGCCGCCACCTGCACCTCATGGTCGTGTGTCACCTACACCACAACGCATGACCATTGAGCGGTAACATTGGTTGGAATCCAGCTGCGTGATGCGCAAGACACCCCTAGGCCGTTATCCAACCCGAGGGAGGCGGAATGGCGTCATCACCAAGTGGTGACCTAGACCTTATCCGCCAGGCAGACTGTAGGGGTAATACGCACCTTACCTTCACAGATGCGTGCCATGAGGTGGCGGGAGGGAGTGATTGGCAGTAGGAGCAGGTGACACGAAGCCATGCATGAGCGGTGAAGTGACAGCGAAATAGTGAGGATTCGACGGCATCCATGGGGAGAGAAACCGGGATGGAAGAGGGAGAGAGAGAGGAGTTGGGCCAGTAATTGGGCCGAATAGACGTCCAGAACAGCAAGCCCGGCGCCCAAAACGAGGTGGAATTTGATTTTGTGGTTTTAAGATCAATTGGCATTTTTTTGAGAATTTTCACAAAGTTTGAAAATGTGGCTATTACAACAGGCATACCAGGATTTGTTCAATGCGTACAAATGGTAATTTATTGCTATTAATTATATGAAGAGAGAAGGACCTGTGATGTACTTTGCTGACCCAGAACAACAATTTTAAGTTATAACAAGTCCAATATGTAACTCATGTACTTGTGACTTCCTATCTTGCTAATGGCATGGGAGCTTCCTCTCTCATATTCTAGCATTTGCCACTCCCAAAGTGTGTAATATAGGATTTACCACTGATGTGTCATTGGCATGTAGGCCCTGGACCAACATGCTAGTGATACACTGGGTGGCAAATCCTAGAATGCACATCTCTGGAGTGTCCGATCCTACATTATTTCCTCTCTTTCTGTACTTCTATACATGGCACATGCTAAAACCCCCAATGAGTGCACATAGATCTATGCAAATTCAGCTTAAGAAACTAAGAAAGTTAGCTGCCTGTAGTCTAGGCTTTATAGAGTAAAATGTACAGCAAAGAGTTTGTTGTTATTACTATCAAAAGAATGCTAAAGAAGGGCAAGCATTACCAGAAAGTTAGCTCATAAACCATATTGTATTAGAAGGGATGAGAAGAGAAGACACGTTGAATAATAACCTTTTTGTTTCTTTTCCATTGCTTTTTCATCCCTTTTAGAATGTTGTCTCATCAGTTCTCCATCTAAAATATATCTTAGTTCTGAGATCAGCAATTAGGGGAGCAAGTAGTCTTCAATTTGGTGACTCTCCTCACCAACATCATAAAAGCATCGGCGGATGGGATTAGCTTCTCATTCCCTGCCATTATCTTGTCGTATAACCAGAGTGCTTTCTTAGTGTTACCCTTCTCACAGTTACTGCTGATCAACAAATCGTAAATCTCACTAGTTGGAGCCAGTTGTTTCCTTTCCATCACAGCTAAAAACTTCTCAGCTTCCTTGGGATTTCCATACTGGCAAAGGATCCTTATGAGGGAAGTAAAAACTTCAACATCAAGATTAAGCTCCCTGTGTTCCATCTCATGGAAGATCTTGACGACACCTTCAGCATCACCAACCCTTCCATATCCATTAACTAGCCTCAAGTATGTACCTTGATCAGGAACAACTCCATTGTCCATTACTGACG
Organism: Raddia guianensis; assembly: GCA_036346415.1. Lineage (NCBI taxonomy): Eukaryota > Viridiplantae > Streptophyta > Magnoliopsida > Poales > Poaceae > Raddia > Raddia guianensis. The sequence continues at coordinate 38,752,104 of CM070534.1, forward strand.
TCAGAAACTTGTTGGCCCTGTGGACCTCTCCTGCATCACAAAGCGCCTCTAACATCTCATTGCAAGTGCCAATATCTGGCACAAAACGTTTATCGAGCATCTTATCCAAGTACTCTGAGCCCTCCTCAATTCTCCCTTGTCTGAAACAGCCCGCAATGAGATGACTGTAGGTAGCATCATAAGGCTTCAATCCTATAGACATCATTTCATGAAATAATTGCACAGCTTCGTCAACATTGCCTTCATGACAATGCGCTCTGATGAGGCAGGTATACACAAATTCATTCAAGCGACAGCCTCGGCGGACCATGTCATCCCGTTGTCCGCGTGCTGACGTAAGATCACCAATTTGGCTATGGGAATGCAGGATCAATGAGTAAGCAATGTCGTCCAGTACAATGTTCCTCTGCAGCATCCGTCTGAGCAACAAGATCCCCAGCTCCGCTCTCCCACTCTCAAAGATTTTCATCACCAGCGCAACATGTGCCACGATGCCTGGAGCGCACTTCTTGCCATGAATCCTCTTCACGAGGGCTACCATCCTTGCAAGCGCGCCTTCCCGGCTTAGGACGCCGATGACAAGCTCGACGGTGCTCTGGTTGGCATACACTCGCTTCAGTGTCATAAGCTCGAACACCTCCCAGGCAACCCCGAACCGTCCGGCGCGCTGCGCCGCGTGCAGCACGGCGTTGAAGGCGGAGAGGGAGGGGAGCACGCCGCGCTGCGCCAAGAAGCGGCAGGCCTGGAGCGCCTCCTCCGGGAGGCGCAACCGCGCGTAGGCGTGCACCAGGAGATGGAGGCCGCGGGTCGTCGCCGCCGTGCCGCTGTCGAGGTAGGCTGCGTAGAAGGCGTCCAGGAAAGAAGACTCGGTCGGCGACGAAGCGCGGTGCTTGGCGATGGCGGACTCGAGGAGGATGGACGCGTCGCGGATGAGCGCGGCGCGGGAGAGGAGGTGGACGAGGAGGCAGTAGGCGCGGACGGAGTGGGGGGACGGCGGCGACGAGGAGGCGGACCAGTGGAAGAAGGTGAGGGCGTTCCTGGCGACGGGCTCGGGGGAGCAGTCGGGGCGCCTGGCGAGCGAGAGGAGGACGGCGTCGAGGTGGCAGCGCGGCGCGGCGGGGGAGGGGAAGGCGGCGGAGAGCGCCTCCCACGTCGCCCTTGGGTGGTGCGCCAGGTAGTGGGAGATGCGCTGAGGCGTCGTGGCCACCGTGGAGAGCGCCGAGGCGCGAGCGCCGGTGACGAGGCCGCCGGCGCCGCCGCGCCACGCGACCGTGCGGCCGCCGGACTTGGCGGCGCTCATGGCCATCGATCCCTTGATTACTCGATCCAACGGTCCAGTTTAGTTATCCCGCCGCGCCCATGGACCTGTTTCTCTCAAAGATAGTAGTAATAGAGAAATACTTAAGAGTGTTACTGACGCGTCTTCGACTCCCACTCACTGACTCACACGCATCATTGTCTTAGCCGAATCAGTGCGCCTAGCTAGTCGCATTGGAGACAAGCCTATCATAATCAAATTTTAGCAACCAAATGAAGAGAAAAGCCTATTGTAAACCCTGCATTTGTAAAATAAAGAGCTCCGTGTTTGCTGTGCTATCAAGATTGAAGACAAAGAAGTTGCCATTGGTTTGTTTAGTAGACTGATATCACTTGCATGGTCTATTGGTCTTGTGGTGTTTTTTCGAAAACTTTGAAAGTTTTTGTTCTATATAATATAAGAATTAACTGAAGTTTTATAAAACATATACCTATCGGCTATAGTTTAGTATTTCACGTTGGGAGAGTTGGAAAATGAGTGTTTGACACAAGATTATAATTATTATTATCGAATGACATATGTTCATGTGCCTATGTCAAATAAAACTGTCCATGTAACCTTTTTATCTTGGAAATCACCTTGATCCACCGTGTACTTATATTTTTTTTTACTTTAGTTTTTGTTTTAGTTGAAAAAATTGATGACATTTAAATAAGGCATAAAAAAGGTAAGCAAAATATTTTTGAGATCTTTGAGCAAAAATCGTATAAAAATCTAAAAAAAAAGAATATTACAATGAATGGTATGTACAAAAATAACAAAAAAATAAACAGAACCATAACTAAAGTAAAACAAATGTGCGTGCGTGATGAATAAACAATGAAAATGGAGGGCTAGGATGTTTTTCCTCTTATTTGCTCGCTAAATATTTTTGCCAAACATGAAAAAATGGTAAAATTGCAATTGACTCATATTTTGTAGCATGATAGCAATTGTGAAAATAAGACAAAGGGAAAAACATGGATTAGTCATACAAAAAAATCCCCCACGAAATTCGTTCCGTGCAAGCATGTAACAGGGGGTAGAGGCTCTTGACGCGGGTGAGACGGGCTGTTGTCGAAACTAGCGCCTTTGACTATCATCGGAGCCACCGTCTATGAAATCTAGATTTCAGTTTTTAGTTTATTGCTTGAATGATAATAAAATGTACATGACCCTCCCTTTTTTATATGGATAATTGACTTAGATCTTTAGAAAATACTAAATTAAACTATAAGAAAAAAATATATGGAAACTAACGTAATATACTAAAATAGCTGTAACCGGGGTCACGTGCTACAGTACCACAGGTACTGTTCACGTCACTATAGTACCCTAATGCTCATGGGCCTTCTTGGGCCAGCACGAAACATTACTCCCCCACGTCGAATCAACCTTGTACTTAAGGTTGAAGCCTAGCAGATCTCGACGATGTAGACCGACACAATGAGGCCCATGGATTTGTCGTCGACGTTGAAGACGAAGCACATCACCATGAGCACGTCGTAGTCGCGATGGTCTTGTGTGGCTGTAACGCATCCGCCGATGAGGATGCAGATGTCGATGTTGTGGTCGTCGGGTGTGTGCTCGAGGTGGAGCGACGCAGACATGATGCCATGAGGGTGTTCCTCTTGAAACCTCGTCTTCTTAGGAGAAATCATGTAGGATCAGCATGGTGTTGCCAGCAGGATCATCCCAATGCTGTTGTTGGATGTCATCAATGATATCATTGATGGTATTGTGGTCGCCGACCAACCCGGTGTCGTCAGGATGGTGTTGTTTTGGAGGTAGGGTGCGGCTGTCCCTAGAGTCGTCGTGCTACTCCGACTCCAATTCCTCCACCGCCTTCTCCTTCCCTTCAATCTCCTCCATTTCCTTGCCCTTGACTTGGATCGACTTAATATGGTCGGCCATCTTCTTCTCCAATCTAGCCATTGATGCCCGCATCATGTTATGCGAGGTGTGTAGCTCCCTGATGGACGCCTCCAACCTTTCGATCCGCTCCTCGCTAGAAGCCATCACAGGAGGACCGGTCGGCTTTGATACCAATTATTTCATGCGAGCACGCAACAGGAGGGTAGAGGCTCTTGACGCAGGCGAGACGAGCTGTTGTCGAAACTAGCGTCTTTGGCTATTATCGGAGCCACTGTTTATAAGATCTAGACCTCACTTTTTACTTCATTGATTGAATGATAATAAAAGATATATGACCATCCCTTTTATAGGGATAATTGATTTAGATCTTAGGAAAATACTGACTTGAACTATAAGAAAAGAATATACGGAAACTAAAATAATATACTAAAATAGCTGTAACTGAGGCCACATGCTATGGCATCGAACCGCTGGTACTGTTCACGGCGCTATAATACCCTACTGTTTATGGGTCTTCTTGGCCCTGCACGCAACAAAAATCGTACCCATAGTTTGGAACATGAAATCTCGTATGACCAGTGCATCAATCTGAGGTTACCGATTTATATATCACGTGCATTTGATTCTTGAATCTTTCATCAGATAGATTTGCCATTTGCCAGGTATACCATCGCAGGAAAAACTCAAAACAAAGCACATCATTCCAGCATTTTCTTTTTCCTGTCATTACATACCGTAGTGATGGATGATTGCATCAGGCTTCAGGTGTTTTTCAGATACAACGCAAGACCTCCCGACTCGTGGTCAAGCCAACAAGTAGCAGCAGCGGCAATATGAGTGCATGCTAAGCACACTTTATTGTCTTATTACTGGTTCCTCTATCGTATGGAAGTTACCATTGTTATTTACTACTGTTCGTTACTGCAGTTACGACCTGAAGGCAGCGGCACCAGGAGTTAACTGCAGGTCGGTCCGCACGTCTGTACTGCAGCTATATGTTGCCTTTCACAACCGTGACCGGGCAGGTCGCATGGTTGACAATATAGGCGCTCACGCTTCCCATCAGCGCCCTGTGCCAAGAAACAACAATGCTCACACAAATCATCGAGAGTCGATCAGCTAGATCGGTTCACGAAGGTTTAAGATCAGAAGATAGAAGCTGTATGTGTACCTCTTCAGTGTGCTCAGGCCTCTGTTTCCGATGACCAGGCAGTTGAGGGGAACCTGGTCGACCGCTTCACTCAGCTTCTTGGCAGGGTCACCGTATAGTATCTTTGCAAGGACCTGAATCTGAAGTCATTTGGTTTTGGACAACGAAACAGTGATCAGCTGACAGGAGCAACCTCAGGAAGAGGAACACCATCAGAATTCAGAATTACAGCAAACTGTGCAGGCAAGATGAGTAGCTTGTACCCCTCTCTGGTTTGCCACTTGGGTCAGGATTTCTAGAGTCTCCTTGTCTGGTGATACACCGTATGTCTTGGTGACATGTGGATCAGAGAACTCTGCCAGAGGGATGAGCGCTGCAATCCAGAAATAGGAACGATTTCACAAGCATGCTGCTTTGGTAACAAAAGAAGGCTACAGCTAGTAGAGTAGTAGTGTGCTCAACGAATCATGTGTGGAACTAAATTCTCTTATCCTATGAATTTGAAATTAAACAGCAAAGAACGAAGAGTAAACAGTCAGGGACTCACGTGAACCACTCTGTTCCCAGAGATGAACTACTCCTTGCTCATTCTGGCAGGAGCTGTTGACATGGACAAGTATGAACTGATCACCGTTCCTTGTAAGGTTGGTTGATGCCCATCTAAGTGCTGCTTTGCTGCATGATGAGAAGTCCACAGCAACGCCAATGTTCCTCCCAGCCATGTCCCTGCAAACAAGCGCCAACAGGTTGCGATTTCCAGACCACTATGTCGAAGAAAGACAATGAGGTTTCAGCTATGGGTCTGCGGCTATTATTCAGTTCCTTAAATAGAAAATTAGAACCAGGAAGGTTGAAAATCCCCGGGGCTAGAAAGGCCTGTTTGCTTTGTTACTAACTTTGCCTAATCTAACCTTAGTCACGCCACAAATCCTAAAAAGTGTGTTTGGTTTGTTGCCACAACTGTCTTTCCACACTTTCTTAACCTTTTACCCCACATGTTATAGATTCATTTTTTATCATAATTTGCCACAAATGTGGCGCCAAATTTCTCCACCACACTTTTTGTGGCTGACACATTTTGACTAAGGTTAGTTGTGGCAAAGTTAGTAAATAACTAAAGACTGCGCCTATTTTTCCCTTCAATTTTATAAAATTCCTTTCACATAGGTGAACCAATGATCTTTCTCCTAGGCCTCACCTGATTCCTTATCTCCACTTTAGCTCCCGGAAACAAACATGTCACACCTTCTTGCTGCTGCTTATGAAGCTGATGAGTAAAAGGGGCATGGAAAGTCAAGATTCATGATGCAAAGAAAAAGGCTACAAAGAATTTTATTCCAGTTTCTTTCATCCCTCTGTCACTGCAATCCTGGATTCTACCTCATCAGTTAACTAAAGCAGCAGCATAAGGCATAGGTAGTGTGCGCAAGAGAATAATTCTGATGTCTACTGATTTCTACCAAAAGAGGGCGCATCCAGAAGCCAGGTTAATCATGACTAGGGCCGGACAGAAAGCTCGGGCTCGACGAGCCACTCAAAATTGGATTGAGCTCGGATCGAGCTCGAGCTTTATTCGAGCCGGGTATCAAGCTTACTATATATCGAGCTGAGCTCGATTATATATCGAACCGAGCTCGAGCTACCTGGTTTCAGCTCAAATACTGGAATAGCTATACTGGAATAGCTATTCACCTCCAACCTTCAAACCGCTTAGCTGATAGTATTGTATGCTCACTGATCATTGTTTTAGCACTATATTTTTATGCATTTATGATTATGATTAAGGAACACTATTAGATGTTAACTGTATCATGTTATTGGCTTTGTATTTATCCTTTAGATAGTAGCATTGTCAACGTAAAATCATAATAATAAAAAAGAGATATTTAATGATTTTTAAGCCAAACCAAGCCGATCTCGAGCTTAATCAAGCCAAACCGATCTCAAGTTCAAGCCTTACACCGAGCTCGATATACATTCTAGCCGAGCTCGAGCCGATCTTGAGCCAAACCGAGCTTGATCCTGGGCATGCTCAGCTCGCTCAATATTAGCTCGAATCCAATTAGGAGGTGCTTCATGTTCAGATGAGAAAGGCACAAGCTATCCATATTTAGTTATTATTTCAAGCACAATATCACCAGTAGTTCAGCACTGATGTTTTAGGAAGACAATGTATTGTACGCTATTTATCAGCCTTTGGTGTGTGTGAAGAAAGTATATAAGGCAGTGAGCATGCCTTGTTCCAATAAAACAAAGGGGCTCTGTATATGTTATAAAAAACCTCAATGCTATGTTTGTTAGATATAATCTTTACATTAGTATCTAGAAAATAGTAGAATTAGATATCTGCTGCATGGAGAAGCTGGCAGCATATAGAACACTAGTATGGTTTGCGCTCCCCGGCACGCCGTAGTGTGTGGGGGAAATTGATTTGCGTGTGCGATCAGGTAAAAAAGCCGGAGAAATGAGTTATACCGTTACGAACGAAATGAACTGGAGAATTAAACAATATAAGTTAGAAAAGCTGAAAATAGTCAGTGAAACAGATACCTTTTAGTAAATCTATATATTCCCTAGGATAAGTCTGGCCTGGCAAGATAGATTGAATAGGAGGGAAAATACCTATAATCAAGAAAGTAGAACCATTTACGTCAGTATGAATGTGCAGGGGCAATTACGAAAATGCATGTAGAAAACGATCGAAGAATACCCTGGCTAGAAGATGCATCTTCCGCATAATCACTGGACAACGTGTGCAATGAAGTGGACAGAGAAGTCCAAGAATTCATGCTGTAGCCTATACAGAAAAAGAAGACAGGTTAATGCATGTGTAGAACGTGATGATATGCAATGGAATAGTTCATATATATGTAAGGCACATAAACCTTTTTTTTTCTTGTACTGGAACAGTAGGACGCTTCCTTTTTTTTTGGGAGAGGCAGTTCAGCACGCGAACATGAAGCTACTGACTGAGTGGAGTAGCAATGAATCCACCGGTTGTAAGAATCAGTAACGACTGAAACAAACGAAGACGACTGTGTATAAAATAAAAGCATCGTCTGTTGAGAAGGGGGGAAAACCAGAACGGTGAGACAGGAAGGTAACAAAGGCACATCATAAAAGATTATAAGGTCAGTAGCAGCAGACAATACGCAGGCGCTGTAAACAACTAATATTTATGTCGAACGCAACCAAAAAATGGTAAGAACGATACATAAATTATATGGAGCGTAAACAAATAAAGAAACAGTTACCGGTAGAAACAATATGCTGAAAGCTTCCACAAGCTGACAAAGCCGATAGATCAACGGAGGGTACACCTTGTAGGTAATGCGGTTGCACTGAAGATATAAAAGGTGAAAATAACCATGACATAATGAGCACGCTGAATACAAATTAAACAAAATATGACATGGCAGACAAAACCGCTAAACATGAATTATGCTGTAAGGTCAGAGAGATAATCTACGCAAACAGAAGGTGGTAATGGAAACCGGAGTACAAAACGTTAAAATACTAACTGACGAATTAGAGAAGAACATGACAAGCCAGCAAATGTTCTTCGCGTGGACCCTTGCCCAAGGCGGGCTCAACACGGCAGATGTTCTAGCCAAAAAGGGGTGGCCAAACCAACAATTATGTTGTTTGTGTAACTTGATGCCGGAAACCCAAGATCATCTCTTCAAGCATTGCGCCTTTGCTATTGAGGTTTGGAGCATCATCTTCGGGCCACCATCGACCACGACGGCCCCCCTTTGGGTTTGGTGGGAACGCATGAGTTCTGGTCTCTCTCCTGCCTCGCGTAAGGAGCTCAATGGCAAAATGATTTACTGTCTCTAGAACATTTGGAAGGAACGCAACCGTCGAATCTTCAACCAAACCTTCCAATCACCGATGCTCACGGCTAGGGACGCGACCGATGGCTACCAGTTGTGGCGTTCAACGCCGGTAGATCCCGGCTAGTGGTCGGCTAGGGTTGTGGTCCCTCTTGTAAATACAACTCTGTTTTTACCCTTCTTCTATTAATGGAGCGGCGGAACTCCCGCCTTTTTGTTCAAACAAAAACAAGCCAGCAAATCGCTGTACGAAATAAACTAAGCGAGCAAAACATACCACACCATGTAGCCGCAAACGCCAAATGTACATGATACAACAAAAATACTCATGAAGAAGGGCTGTAAAAGTAAGAAACCGACAAACACCTGCCTGTCTACTTTCTGCTGGTTTAACACAAATGCATAAGTTAACGAAAATGCACTACCAATAAAAAGTATAAGTACAATGGCAAACAACATAGCGAAAGCATCTACCAGAAAAAGGGAGCTGTAAGATGGATGGAAAGGTAGGTCGTGCGCATGTGCTGTTAGCGATACGATTCATACCACATGAGGTAGAAGGGAATGTAGCAGGCAGAACAGGCCGTAGCAATGGTTGGCCATCAGAGGAGAATCCAGGAAATGGATTACCTAGTTTCTCTGTACCAACGAAATGTGTAAAAATGAATTACGTAGCTTCTCTGTACCAAAGAAATGTGTAGTACAAATAAACAATTAATATTGCAGAGTTCTATGCATGCAACCACACTGAACAAATGCAGTTGAATTGTACGCTTAGGTAATTAATTTTTTTTTCGCAGCACCAGAGGCAAGAGTAGAAAGGCTGTCAATCCTATGTTGCGTTGCCGTTTGCCGTGGAAGCGAAGAAATAATGGAAGGACCTACAGGCACAAGTATTTAAACATAGAGAACGGATCATGGAATAAATGGTTAGAACAATTAACACGAAATTAAGCATGCACGCATGAGAAGCAAGGAACACAAAACGCACAGGCAAAGGAGAGAACTCACCTGACGTGGTCCATAGAACATCTGAAGATTGAGAAGGTGATTTGTACGTATGCGGTGCAGCAGGGCAAGCATCCATGGGAAAACAGGAAGGCTGGTTGTTGATAACGCCATGTGGCCATAAGATTACGCGACAGATGAATTGAAATAAAGCAACATTATAATTTGGAGAGCAAAATATTTTGAATAATTGATAACGTACCCAGGAAATTAGCACAAATATGTAAAAAAATAAGTCATACTTAAAATATATTTAGTGATAAAACAAGTCACAACAAAATAAATGTAATTTACATAATTTTTTTGAATAAGACAAATGGTCAAACGTTTGTTCAAAAGTCAAAAGTGACAAATATTTTGATACGGAGGGAGTATGAAGATATGACTGTATGGGACTCACGTATTGTGGAAAAATATTATAGAACACATGCACAACCTTAGGAAATTGAACAATGCACAGAGGTTCGTAACAATATATGAGCAAAATGAAATATGCAATCAGTTTTGCTTTAGTATAGGCGCCTGTGTTGAGCGATTCTTGCAGGCGAATTTTTATTTTCCCACACACGTGGCGTTTGTGATGCGGTGGCCAGCAGCATGATGTCCACGTGCATCTACTCTGCCCACACACACGGCCACCTGCTTCTTTACTCCATACTAGGTGAAACCCCGCGCGTTGCTGCGGCAACGCGTAAGCACATGTTGAAGAGATAGGTGAAGTAGCCATGTTTCAAACGTATGCATTAGTAGCATTTTATTTTAAGCGGACCTTTTATAATGTATGATGAAGGGTAAAAGTGTATTTTAAAATAAATCTAGAAGAAAAACCTTGAGATTGAAAGAGAAGATATGGAAAACATATGAAAAACCTACACATGTCTCTTCTCTCCAAACTTGTACTTTTTATACCTAGATTTGCTGGACTTAACCTGTTGTAGCAATGAACTTATACATGAACTCTTTTTTAGAAAGGACAGAAAAAAAAATGTAACAACAACATGTTGTGGCCATGTACAATATATAATGTATATGAAACAAAAAATAGTTGGATAGAAGCGTAACATGTTACAGTTTCTTGTTGGTAACTATGTAGTTGAAATTTAGGAGCTCAACTAAACATGGGAGCCTTCAAAAGGATTGCTAACTCTGTGCCTCTGAGAACCATAAGAGATTGATATTTTCATGCCATTCTCTATGTGAAAACATATCAGAACTATGCATAAGTTACATAAGAAGTAATTGAAATATATATTGATGGAAAGGAGCATATGGTAAAGCAAAAGTCCACATATATATCCATGTAAAGTATCCATGTCCGTACACTTAAATGATAGCTGTGTTAGATTAAATCATTGTGCACTGAAATTTGTATCTTACTTTCTGCATTTTCGTTTTTGGTCTGTGTCTTGAGTCAGCGTTCAGTTAGCAAGTCAGCTAGTAGGCAGTTGGTTAGTTGCAGCTCGAGGCTTGCTTGTCCAAGTCGGAGCTGGTTTATAGGAGTAGTGGGGAGTGCCCACGTCTGCCACGTTGTGTGGGATGGCACACAGCGCTTAGTGGGAGAAGTGGGCTGTTTTGTGTGTCTTTTCTTATGCCTAATCAGAGAATAGAAAAAGCAGCAGTTGCTGCCCATTTGCTGGGCGTGTTTCCTCTGTGCTCGTGTGTGTTCATCCAGTGCTTGATCTCAGCACATCGGCTGATGATTAGCACGACACAGTGAGGGAGTGGTTGAGTGATTACCTCGATAGGTGCTGACAAGTGGTATCAGAGCCCTTGTTCGATCCGAGGTAGATGGCGGAGCGTGGCGGCGGCAGAGTTGGAGCCGGCGGAAGAGGCGGCAGCAGAGGCGAGCTCCAGGAGGTGGCTCGCTCGCAGACGCCGCCGGCACAACGCCGCGGACGGTCTGTGACGCCGCCGGCGAATCGCAGGCGCGGTGGCGACCGCCAGTGGTGGTCTGGCAGCGTCGTCAAGGAAGCGTCGGCGTCGCTTAGGTACCCACGCCACGCGCACCAATTACACCAATTGGGCGCCGGTGATGCGCGTGAACCTGCGGCGCGAGGGCCGCGGGACACAATCGAGACGGCGGCGGTGATGATCGCGACGATCGTCTCGCGCTTCGCCGCGATTCTGCGCGATCCCGGCGGAGATGCTTTCGTCGCTAGCGGTGAAGGATAAGCGCAAAGGAGGCTGGGATGCGATCAAGGTGAAGCACGTTGGAGTGGATCGTGTCGCGAGGCGAATCGCGCATCGCGCGGCGGAGCTGCAGGGATCCATTTCAAGGAAGGAGAGTCTATCGATGACTTCGCCGATCGCGATCACCGCCTCGCAACCACTCCGTGTGCTCGGCGACAAGGTGGCCGGCGTCGACATCATCAAGAAGATGCTCCAGTCGTGCCAAGCCGTCTCGCAGATTGCCATCTCGATTGAGGCGTTGCTCGACCCGGCGCAATGTCGATCGAGGAGGTGGCCGGCGGTGCCGCGGTGGAAACAGAGGTACGGCCTGAGTCAAAATCGGATGGCGGCGGGCGCGTGGACTCGGCGGCCGTTGCTCCTCACGGAGGAGGAATGGCAGGCGCGGATGAAGGCCCGCGACGGCGATGGGAGCTCAAGCCATGGCGGCGGCGGCAATGGAGGCGCCCAGATGGCGAGGCCGAGGCAGAGGAGGTCGTGGTGGCTCGGGTCGTGGCAATGGCGAGACATCTCAGGACCAATGCGGAACTGCGGCAAGCTCGGTCATTGGGCGAGGATTGCAGAGCGCCAGGAAGAAGGAGCAGGCTCATGTAGCGCAAGAGGAGGAAAATGCTCTTCTAATGGCTGCTGATCAAGAAGAGGAGAAGCTGTTCGCTCAATTTGGCAGCAGTGAGGCTGAGAAGGTTAAGTGGGTTGTTGATACTGGAGCAACGAACCACATGACGTATATCCTCTGTTTTTCCGATCTAGACTTGGGATCAAGGGATCGATTAGATTTGGGGATGGCTCGGTAGCAGCAATTGAAGGAAGTGGCACGATTCTTTTTGCTTGCAAAATGGTGAACACAGAGCACTGGAGAAGGTGTACTTCATACCTAAGCTCACCGCCAACATTGTGAGTGTTGGGCAATTGGCGTAAGATGGGTACCGGTGGTCAGAGAGAAGGAAGAGATGAGAATTGTGGCTCCGATCATCAATTGCTAGCCAAGATTAGGAGGTCACCCAATAGGCTCTCGTGCTCAACATCGACATTGCACTGACTGTGTGCTTGGCAGTGAGAGGTGAAGAAGAAGCATGGAGATGGCATGCAAGATTTGGGCATTTGAACTTCCAGTAGCTGCATAAACTGGCGCTGCGATGGAATGGTGTTTGGGATGCCCCGATTGAGCAGTGGAGCAGCTGTGTGGTGGCTGTTTGGCAGGGAAGCGGAGGAGGAATGCAGTGCCACAGCAAACAGTTTACAGAGCAAAGAAGCTCCTTGAGCTGGTCCATGGTGATCTTTGTGGTCCAGTGTCACCAATAACACCAGGAGGCAATAGGTATTTCCTGCTCTTGGTGGACGATGTGAGCAGATACATGTGGGTGAGGCTGTTGAAGACAAAGAACATGGCAGCAGCAAGCATCATGCAGTACCAGGCTCTAGTTGAGAAGCAGTCAGGCATGAAACTGAAGGTGTTCAGAACAGATCGAGGTGGAGAGTTTACATCTTCAGAATTTGCAGAATATTGGGCTGATCAAGGAGTGGAGAGGCATCTCACTGCTCCTTACTCTCCTTTCCAGAATGGAGTGGTGGAGAGAAGGAATCAGAGTGTTTTGGGTACAGCAAGGTGCATGCTCAAAGGCAAGGGAGTGCCTGCAATGTTCTGGGGTGAGGCAGTAACAACTGCTGTCTATGTTCTTAACAGGTCACCCAGCAAAAGTGTTGAAGGCAAAACACCATATGAAGCATGGTTTGGGAAGAAACCAGCAGTACATCACATGAGGACCTTTGGGTGCATTGCTCATGTGAAGGACACTACACCTAACTTGAAGAAGCTAGATGATAGAAGCAGGCCAATGGTATTTATAGGCTATGTTCCAGGGTCCAAGGCCTATAAAGCATATGATCCCATAACTGGAAGAGTTCATGTGAGTGAATCTGTGGTTTTTGATGAGATGGCTCAATGGGATTGGAGCAAGGCTGCAGATGGGAGCAGTCAAGAGGTCAGTAGTGAGTTCACAGTGAAGTACACTACTGTTAGCCAGGCATCTCCAGTGGCTGAGAGCACTGTTGAGACACCTGGAGGGGCAAGATCAAGTGTACATGGTGCTGGTCATGGTGTGCAGGACAGTCCAGAGGCACACAAGCAACCAGATGCAGAGTTTGTATCACCTCCAAGCAATTTCAGTGACAATGTGGATGCTGGTTATGGAGGAGAGTCACTGAGATTCAGAGCTGTGAAGAACATTATTGGGTCTTTGTCACCAATTGGAGTTGTTCCTAGACATCTAGCTCAGGTGGAGTTAGAAGAAGAAGCCTTGATGATAAGTGCAGATGAACCTGCCTCATTTGCAGAGGCAGAAAAACAGTCCAGCTGGAGGAAAGCTATGCTTGAGGAAATGAAGTCCATTGAGGATAACAAGACATGGTCTTTATGTGATCTTCCTCAAGGCAGGAAGGCAATTGGACTCAAGTGGGTCTTCAAAGTGAAGAGGGATGAGAAAGGAGTTGTTGTGAGATACAAAGCCAGGCTGGTTGTAAAGGGCTATGCCCAATGCCATGGGATAGACTATACAGAAGTGTATGCTCCAGTGGCTCACATGGATGCTATTAGGTTGTTGCTTGCTGTGGCTGCATCTGAGAATTGGGAAGTACACCACATGGATGTAAAATCTGCTTTTCTGAATGGGGATCTAGCAGAAGAGGTGTATGTGCAGCAGCCTGAAGGTTTTGTGTGTGAGGGAAATGAACACAAGGTGCTGAAATTGCATAAGGCATTGTATGGGCTTCATCAGCGCCTAGGGCTTGGAATGCCAAGTTGGACAGCACACTGCAGTCCTTTGGGTTCAAGAAGAGTGCCTCGACCATGCTATATATACAAGAAGAAGAGGAGAAGGAAGCTCATTCTTGGTGTCTATGTAGATGATCTTGTGATCACAGGCAGCAACAAGTTGGACATTGAATGGTTCAAAAGGAGATGGCAAACAGTTTCAGGATGAGTGATTTGGGTCTACTGCACTACTATCTCGGCCTGGAGGTGATTCAGAGTGTAGATGGCATATCACTCACCAAGGAGCATATGCTCTCAAGATCTTAGAGAAGTGTGGAATGGCAGGATGTAATCCCTGCCATGTTCCTATGGAATCTCGACTGAAACTCAGCAAGGATAGCGCTTTGCCAAAGGTGAATGTTACAGGTTATAGAAGTTTAGTGGGGAGTTTGAGGTATTTGGTGAACACTAGGCCAGATATAGCTTTTGCTGTTGGCTATGTGAGCAGATTCCTGGAAGATCCTCATGAAGATCATCTGGCAGCTGTGAAGCACATTCTGAGGTATGTGGCTGCGACTTGTAATTTGGGTCTTTGGTTTGGGAGGAGAGGAGAAAACAAGACAGACTGGTGGGCTACACTGACAGTGATCTAGCTGGAGATGTTGATAGCAGGAAGAGCACCAGTGGGATAATCTTCTTCCTTGGGAGTAGTCCAATTACTTGGCAGTCCACAAAGCAAAAAGTGGTAGCTTTATCTAGCTGTGAAGCTGAGTATATAGCTGCTGCTACTGGTGCTTGTCAAGCAGTTTGGTTGGCAAAGATGCTAGCTGAAGTTATAGATGAGGAGATCAAGATTCCAATGATAAGGGTGGACAACAAGTCTACCATATCTCTAATCAAGAATCCTGTTCATCACAACAGGAGTAAGCACATTGATACAAAGTTTCACTATATCAGGGATTGTGCTGAGAAGGGCAGATTGAAGTGGAGTTCATCGGACAGATGATCAACTAGGTGACATTCGACAAAGTCACTTGGAAGGGCTAAGTTCAGTGAGCTCTGCGACAAGATTGGGCTCAAGATGGTTTCAAATCAGTGCACAAAGACTTAGGAGGAGAATTGTTAGATTAAATCATTGTGCACTGAAATTTGTATCTTACTTTCTGCATTTTCGTTTTTGGTCTGTGTCTTGAGTCAGCGTTCAGTTAGCAAGTCAGCTAGTAGGCAGTTGGTTAGTTGCAGCTCGAGGCTTGCTTGTCCAAGTCGGAGCTGGTTTATAGGAGTAGTGGGGAGTGCCCACGTCTGCCACGTTGTGTGGGATGGCACACAGCGCTTAGTGGGAGAAGTGGGCTGTTTTGTGTGTCTTTTCTTATGCCTAATCAGAGAATAGAAAAAGCAGCAGTTGCTGCCCATTTGCTGGGCGTGTTTCCTCTGTGCTCGTGTGTGTTCATCCAGTGCTTGATCTCAGCACATCGGCTGATGATTAGCACGACACAGTGAGGGAGTGGTTGAGTGATTACCTCGATAGGTGCTGACAAGCTGGAGGATAAGTGATTAAGAGGACATGAGGCAAAGGGAAATGCTCTTCTGAACTGACATATTTTCATGAAGCCAATTAGTGTGTGTAAGCACAGTTGGTATGATTCTGCGTCACTAAAAAAGTATACGGCTCTCATGTATGGTACGTTTGTTAAGCTCTGCAGCAGTTAGACATGCATTGAAAAGGATGTCAACATAAGCATGACCACTCTTGTATAGTTTCTTATATTAATACAAAGTACATATAATCGAACTATATGGCAGTCATTTATATCAGATTTGGGAAGCTCTCTAATATGAATTGATGATAGGTATGCATAGTTGTTTATGGTAATGCAACGCATATTAAAAAAATGTAGACCAAACAAAAGGTTAATAAAGGTAAATTAGAAAGTACACAGTTGGTTTAAAAGCGCTGTCAGAGCTGAAAACACTAAGATTTGCACTCATCAACAAATTGTCCATTTTCCACTCGGCAGATGTGAAAGGCATGTGTATGAGCTGAGGCTATGTAATGAGGGAAATAGGTGTGCGTGCAACAAATAATTTTAGTTAGACATTATCAAGTAATCCTAGTAAATTGAAGCATGATCCAATTGAAGAGTAAAAATATGAGCCTTAACTTAGATGTACAGAACAATGGTGAAACTATGAAAAATTATATGACATTCATCTAAAAATGATCCATTTACCTCTTGAGAAATATAGTAGAAGCTTTTCAAAAGAAAGTATGTATAAGTATCTATTTAAAAATAAATTACATCTTTGAGACAACATATAAATATTCATTTACCCATTGATATATTGATACACAAATGATAATAGACATCTATTATAATCAATCCTATACACATATGCCAATTTCCTTTATAAATAAAAATAGTTTTGCATATAATTGCCATTTATAGTCATATATTCTAATTAACTTTCACTGAAAATTCTTTTTAGTTCCTTTCCTTCACACCTCATGCTTGCATGCCAAGCATTGCTATCTCTCTCCTGTTGACAGCACTCAGCTCCCTTGCCAGTTTGTGCTTCCACCTTCATGCCCTATTTATTGGCGAAGCCAAGCATGACACAGAAGCAGCAGAGCTATGCAGCACACTCCCCGACCATCCTCCTCCTTCCATCGTAGCCTCCTTATCGGTGAAACACATGAGATGTAGCAGAGAATGAAGCAGAGAAGCAGGATAGTAGAAGCATAGCCGTTCCTATGCTAATCCCCTTTCTTGCTGCACCCAAAGCCAAAGCTAAATCCTGCCATAAACCTGCAAATTCCCCATGTCCACCCCAAATCCCAATTTCCCCAAACTTCGCTACATTAATGGTCTCAGGTGGGAGGCGGAGAGGAGGAGGCGGCGCGGTGGGGAGGAGGAGGCCGGAGGGGGAGGAGGCGGCGGCGCGGGGAGGAGGAGGCCGGAGCGGTGGCGGCGCGGGGAGGAGGCGGCGCGGCATGTGGGAGGCGGAGAGGAGGAGGCCGCGCGGTGGAGGAGAGGGAGGAGGAGGCGGCGCGGCGGCACGGTGGAGGCGGCGCGGGGAGGAGGAGGCCGGAGAGGGGGCGTCGCGGCGGTGGAGGCCGGAGCGGGGGGCGGCGCGGCAGGTTGAGGCGACGCGGGGAGGAGGAGGCGGCGCGGCCGGCCGGAGCGGGGGCGGCGCTGGGAGGAGGAGGCGGCGCGGTGGAGGCGGCGCTGGGAGGATGAGGCCGGAGCGGGGGAGGAGGGGAGGCGGCGCGGGATTGAAGATTTGGTTAACTTTGGGGAAGACCGAGCAGGTGCCCTGTCGGGGGAGATGGATTGCCAGGACACGGGAAATGGATGGCCAGGATACGTCTGTACTGTAGTATGAACAGTGGTACAGTAACGTGGACGTGTCAAGCCGTGAGGATCCATCCATACATCTCCAGCTTTAAAGATAAGGATGGATTTCATCCTGAGCTAAGTGAAACCAGTCGGTGAACTACTCGAGGTGTTCGTGGTGGCGATTTTTTCTCTCGGATCTCGTATTCTTCCTTGCCTCAAGGAGCTCGTCCGGTGGTTGGGAGGGGATTGCTGAGATCTCGTATTCTTCCTCGTCTCAAGGAGCTCGTCCGGGGTGTGTGTGTGGAGTGGGGGTCAGATTTGCATCGGTCTCCTGATCTGTTCATCGTTGAATTCGGAGAGAGGCGACAGCTGATTGGTGACTCCTGATTGTTTTTTCTAGGAAATCATGGAGGTGCGAGGTTGTTAATTTAGCATATTTTTGTTCAGTCGAAATAGGGATTTTGTGGGTTCAGATCTAGCATTTTTGGGGGGTGAATATTGCCGAGCAGTCATATTTGTTTGCTACAATTTTCGTGAGTAGTCTATGTGAAATCATGGATGTTTTTCTTCTATTTTTAAGATCTGGGTTTTGTTTCTTAGTTTTAGTTGTGTAATCCTGACATGTTGTATTGTTGTTAGTACATCGAAATCATCGGTGATGAGTTTGTAGTATTAATATCTAGGATTTTGTTTGTTCTATGTTTGATATGTGTGAAATGCTCTGAATCTGACTTGTTCGTGGTGTAGAGTGGTGTTTTTTTTGGCATAATGCCTGGTCAGGAGGGAAGGTGATGGGAAAATGACACATTTTTTAGGGATGAATAAATAAGACCATGAAGAACAAGATGGTGAATAGGTGCTCGTATACAGAGGGAGATTGATGTGACGAGGTGCTGTAGTCTGTAGATAAGGAGTGCATGTTTTTGCTTGTATGCTTGTAAAATGGGAGAACATCAAAATTTGCCTCCTCCATTGGCTTTATTCTTCACTGGTCATATGCAAGCAACAAAGATACAGTTCGATATAGTTCATTGATTCTTGTACCATTTTTATACTAGTTCTGTACTTATGTCTGCCATTTACCTAATAAACCAGGACCTTTTTTTATAAGTTTCTTAACAACATTGTTCCTATCTGCGGAGGCAAAAAGATAGTTTGCTTTTGTTTTGGATTATTTCAGTATTCAAATACTATTTTTTAGTTATTTTTTAGCTGAAATTTTGTTGTGTTTGTGTGCAATTTTTCATCTAGCTCTATCTGTAGAAAAGTTCTCTATGTACATTGTGTTGAGGTACATCAACCACAGTATTTGCAATTTATTTTAATTTAATAAAATTTTTCACATTTTTATTTCTATTTTTTCAGAATCGCCAATAATGAAATTTATGTTCTTGCAGTTTGAAAATTTTATGTTATGTTTGTTTTTCGATGTTCTTTTTATTTTACAATCATAAAAATTCTTTCCTAACTTTCAAGAAGAAGAAAAAGAGAACTAAAAAATGTGTAGGATCTATTTGAGATTGTTCATCGGGGTTCTTTTTCGTTCCTGATCGCCGATCATCTCCACACAATTTTTTTTACTTTTCGTGTTTTGCGATGGAGTTCTTTCTGCTTTTGCGCGACGGCTAGGGGCGAATGTTCTATGTGCTGAGCCACTAGTTTCATGTGCCTTTATGCCAGTTTGTTCTGTCTGAGTTTCCTGGGCTTTTTTATTGGATGACTTTATTTGATTCTTTGTCTGATCTTCAGCTGGTCAGGAAAATAGACAGGATTCATCCTGGCGTAGGCGACTGAACAAATATAACTACAGACGTATGTGTAGCATTTTGGTGGGCCCTGGCTGTATGTTTGTTTTGCGGAGTTGAGGGAAATTAAAATCGCCTGCATTTAATACAATGTGCAGGCGACTGCACAAACACAAACAAGCAGACGACTGCAACAAAGGCGGTCCCTTAAAATATATCTAATAATAAATAAAATCACAATAAAATAAATACTATTTACATAACTTTTTAATAAAACAAATAGTTAAATATGTGTCTAAAAGTTAACATCGGGTTTTTTTAGAACGGAGGGAGTAGTATGTTAGCTTGTTGATGCAATGCAACCGCTACCTGTTGCTAACTTCTTTGGAAGCATATCCTCTGATTCTGCAGCAGAATGCGAGAGGCGATTCTCTCACTGCATGTGGATCCCACCACACGAGAGAACTGCCCTCTGCAGTACTGCAGGGGATATGCTTCCTAACTTGCTATAGTATAGCTCCAGCCAATGGTCCACTCCAGTCCACCACACACACTGCACACGCCCCAATTGCCAACTCCCCAATTATTCCTTGTACACTCCACATTCCACCACAAGTTGAAGTAAACAAATGTTCCCCCAAAAGGTTTCATTTGGTCCATGTAGAAGTGAATTTCTAAATGTTCTTGTTAATTCGTCTTTTATTCTTTTTTTATTTACTTCTCTTATTGTGACAATTGGTTATCATTTCACTTTATTTTGTTGCATGTGACAAGTACATCCCTAATTGGTGTACAGAGAGAAAGTAAAAAAATTAATTTAGCAGGAATCTTGTTAGTTATGAACGCTTCGATTTATTTTGTAGTAATACATTCATAAATTATTTGTTCCAACAAGATATAAACTTTGCTATAAATTAAGCGTTGATAGCCACACTTGCAACACTATACCACTCCTTATGTTAAACAAGTTTATCAGCATATGTTTGGTTCACAACCACACTTATATAGCAATATCCTCCTTTTCCCGGTGGATCCATAAGTAAGTGGATCAGTGTGACATTTTTTTTCCTAGACAGCTCCACAAATGCGACCATAATTTTGATAATATTATCTCTACTATTATAAAGCACCTTGTGGTCGTGGTGGTGGTGGTGGTGGTAGTTCGAACTTTCAATCTGGACCGTCCATCTCGCGTGTCTCCTCTGCTCCGTCCGATCTGGCTTGGCGAAATCGCCCCTCGCCCCCAGCCACGATCCCATTGCCATTTCGCCGCCCCCTCCATCTCCCTCATCCGCCGCCCTCCTCCCTCCTTTTCCCTTGTGCCACCTCCTCCTCCTCTCCCCACTTTCTTGCCCCCTCTCCATCTCCTCGCCACTGCCCCCGCCACCTCATCCCTCACTCACGGTCCGTCTCTCTTCTCCTCTCCGTGCCTCTCCCTCCCACCACCCGTCCTCCCTCTTCCCACCACCGCCCTTGCCCCCCCTCCTCCCCTCCTCTTGCGCCGCCTCCTCCTCCCTCTCCCACCGGCCGCCTCCCTCCATCTCCCTCACCACCGCCGCCACCACCTCCATCCTCACCTCCTCCCACCCGTCTCTCTTCTCCTCTCCGTGTGCCTCTCCTCCTCACCACGCCCCGCCTCCAGCTCCTCCTCTCTCCGCCCCTCCTCTCTCTCTCTCACTTGCCCCCTCTTTGCCGCCCCTCCTCTCTCTCCTCCCCCTCCGCCTCCCTCTCTCTCTCTCTCCTCCTCACCTTGCCCCCCGCCTTGCCTCTCTCTCCGCTCTCTCTCTCTCTCTCTCACACACACACACACCTCCAGCGCCACAGGGGGAACGACGACCTGGCGGCGGTGGCGATGGGACAAACTGGTGCGGCGGCGGCGGCGGCTAGATCTGGCACGGCGACGACGAATCAGCGACCTGGCGGCGGCGGCTCCCTCCTCCTAGGTGAGTTCTCCTCCTCCTCGGCTTAGCTATCGGCCCCTACGCCTCCTACCCCGGAAACCCTAGCACGCCGCCATGCCGTTTGGATGAATTAAATTGATTATTTTTCCCAGATTATCAAATGAACCAAAACTCAATACGATTTCTCTTTCTTTCACGTTTCTAGGGCATGTATGATTAGAGACTTCCTTTATGTGTTTCTGCCACTACAAGTACAATGATGATAATTGTTATGGACAAGGTTAATATAATGTCTTAATGGATTCCTGCAGCAGATGGACCTGTGCTTTAAATATGCTTCTGGAAAGATACTTTGCGAATTTGTAATTGTCTCAGTACTGCACTTCAAGGTAAAGGTGCTATGGTTCTACTGTGTCAGGGTATTTGTCGGTTTCCATTTGATCAACAAAAAAATGTATTACCAGTTCTATGAGTTCTCCGTTAGATCATACTGTGGTGAACCGCTATATTATTTGGTGCATTGGTTTTTTCCGTTAGAACATACTAGGATGCAGTCATTCGGACTATGCATCTGATTGACTGATTGTTGGATCTTATACTGATTTATTGTTTCTTGACGCTTCTTGCATTTCTAGGGAATCCGGTCAATGGAGACCTAGAAACTGGTGAATGGATCATCATGCAACAAGAACAAGGCGTTCGACAATTTAATTGGTGAAGATATTTCAGAAATGGATCCATCTTATAAAGTTTTCTTGGAACATCTAACGGTAGATGGGGAAGCCTATGTTTTGGATGTGCCAGATGGGGATCATGGCAAGGCTGCTTCTGTAAGGTATGAAGATGATGATATGTCCTATGGAGACGCAAAGACCAATGGATCAGGTGTAACATCTGACAGGGTTGCCGATAGAAATGTGGGTCAATCCTTTTTACTAAGGACATCATCTGTGAAGAAGACCCCTGAAGTGGATGAATCTTATGCATTATTTCTGAGCCTTCTGAAAATTAAGGATGGTTTTATGGTTATTGAGCCAGAGCAGCAGACAAAGACACTTGCGTAGTGCATCTAAACGCTACTGCACAGATGCAATTGGGCTGTCATATCTTGATTACTACCCAGGTAAATTACTAGGCTCTGATGGGCATTTTATTTTGCTCTTTCATTGTAAGTGGAGTCTTAAGAGCTTTTTTAACCTATCTGAATTTTTGAATGAATGGTGCCTTGTTTAAAGGTAACTGTAGTATCTTCTTATTCTCTTTGTGGTGTATTGATTTTTTCTCCAATATCATGCAGACCTAGCCATACAAATTGACTCTGCTGAGTGTGATGAGGAACGGCTATGCCTCCTGCGAAAATTCTTCTTCTGGTTGGAGGTAAATCCATGATTATTGTTGTAGCTATTGTTTTGTTTGCCAATGCTAATTATCTCATACAGTGGAAGTTAAAATTAATAAATGGTTCAAACACAGTGCTTTACCGAACAAAAAATTGTTAAATTACCCTAGCAATTGAGGTTTATTTTTCCTCATTTAGCAGTGCATTGGTATAGTTGTAAAATATGCCCACATAGGAACACAGGGGAGAGATCGAGAAGGGGGAGCCTGGGAGAAGCACGCGTTAGGCCCCCTCGCCACGCCCTCGCCGATAAGATGGCTTCCCTGCCGATGGTGCCGCCCCGTCTGTCTCCTCCTCCCATAGCCGTCGCAGACGTGGATCCGCACCGGTGGTTTGCCAACCCCATCTTCCACCGCCGCTGCTGATCCCCATCGTCGCCCCCGACCTCTGCGATCTGCCGCCCCCTCCTCACCGCTCAAGCTCCCTGGTAAGAAGTGCGGGCCCTTCTCTCGCGCCGACAGGGACGATGAGGACAAGAAGCCCAAGAAGCGCGCGTCGGCGAGAGGCCCTCCAGGACAGAACTCACCATCTTCGACACTAGCATCGACGGATGGAAGGCCTGCTTGCGGTTGGAAGATCCGGGACTAGAAGGCCACGGAGGTCTCTGAACCTGAGGATCTCAGCAAGGGCAAGAGGAGGGGCAGCCTCACCTCCAAACTCAAGAGTGATCGCCGAAAGAAGTAGAAGCAGAAGGAGAAAGAGACCACCTTGCAGTTGCAGGTCAATCCATCGCTGCTCTTACTCTCTACTCTACATGCATGTGTTCCTGCTACATTCTGTATTCAATTCATGGCCTACACTGCTTAATCTGCCTGTCCGTGGACTGTGAAACCTCACATTCTAATCGTCTTAAAAAAGCCTGCATTTTTCGAGAATGTCGCTGGAAGTGATGATATGGAGGTTTTAGATGATATATCTTGTTCACACTTGCATTGGCATTTTTACCATTCTCACCGGTGCTCACTGCTCAGCCAGATCGATGGAGACGTGATGAGTGCACAGAGTTGTTCCATCAGTACAAGGAAATGGTGAGTTGTGTTGATATTTGGTTTCAACTTAACAGAATTAGCATTGTGTTAAATTGGGGTTGGTATTTGACTGCACCAGTTTATTGTCATGCTTAGTAGTTTATTTGTTGGAGAAAAGTGGCCTTGTCGCAGCAAAAAAATATCATTTTATACTAAATTTTTAGATCTTGTGTTCCAGGTTCTAACTCATTAACCTATAGGCTCCATTAATCACTACCATGGTTCAAACATTAATCCAAAAGACAGTGTCTTTCGACAACATCAACCACATTGCATTTTCTGAAAAGGGATTTGCTGCCTCTTCAGGTGAACCTGCTAAAAAGCAAGTTTGGCTTTGACGACGCTTTCAACTACAAGAAGGAGCAGGACCTGGTTGCCGTGCTGAAGAAGTTTGCAATTTCTTTAGCTTCCTATGAAATTTACAGCTCGTTGCAAATGGATCAGACAATCAAGATCGAAGTATCGACCGAGTACCTGTTTGTTGATGCAGCGATGCTGCTGTTGTCAGGTGCTTCCCGCAAGGCACCGACATCTACTTCGACAACGTCGGCGGCGCGGCGCTGCTCAACATGCGCACGCACGGCTGCATCGGCGTGTCATTGTTTGCAAGCTTTTCGAATAGGATAATGCTAATTTCGGCTTTGATGCTGCTAGAGTTAGGATATTTCGTTTGTTTACAAGTGGCTAATGTTGCTTGCTTGGCTTACGATTTGTTGCTATAATTATTTACAATACAGAGCCTCTACAAAAAAAAGTCAAGGATAATGCTAATTTCGGCTTTGATGCTGCTAGAGTTAGGATATTTCGTTTGTTTACAAGTGGCTAATCTTGCTTGCTTGGCTTACGTTTTGCTGCTATAAGAGCATCCCCAGCAGGGCCTTTAAATTTTCCTCTATCGCTACAAGATGGCTACAAGAATCGCTTCTTCTGATTACAAACTCACCCTCACATGGACTAAGTTCCCTCCTATTGCATTTGAAAAATTTTGAAATAGAGGCCATTTTAGGGGGTGTGATGGGGATGCTCTAACTATTTAGAATACAGAGCCTCTACAAAAAAAAGTCATAATCTGAACTCTTCAGCATTCATTTGAAAAGTTCTTAATATTGTTCATGAATATTAATTTTTCTTTTTGAGATCATTCAGTGTCAGATAACTCCTTTATGCACCTAATTTTTCTGCATTATTTTTCCAACATTTCCATGTATGTAAAATCTATGGTTGTATCATTGCCTTGCAGGAGATCATTGCTGAAAATTTTCATTATAGTGTTGTTGATTGGTGGGCTTTAGGTAAATATATCTTCACTTCTATTCAAGTGTTTATCTATTTTTTATTGTACCCTTAGCATAAAAAAAGAGATATATGCTTCTCCACTGCATTGGTATACTAAGGTCAATGCAATTAGGTTAAGGATCGAGTTTTCTTACTTTGGTAGTTATTGGGCATGATTTTAATCTATCATATTGCACGGATCGGCTGAGTTCTAGAGAATAATTCTCTGCATGTGAGCATGACTTCATTTTTGGTCCTCCTTTCCCTTTCATATAAGTTGGATATCCCTCCTCTGTTATTGAAACATTGTGACGTGCTTTCTTTGTGTTGGTATATTTTTGTAATTGAAGTTGGCTTGCCTTAAAATCTGAGACATGCTATTTTAGTCATTCTTTCAGAAATTTAGAACTGCTTGAGAAATGGCTTATAAGTCAACTGCTCTAAAAAAAGTAAACTGCTCTAATTAACCCTTCATGTTGTCGCTTTGAGCATTCATTTATTAAGCACCTAATTTTACATATTAAGGGCATTGGCAAGCCAAAATTATTTATCCAATTGTTGTGTTCTTTTGTCAGGAAAAAGGATATTGCATGGCAGACCTGTTAACAAAGAAACGGTGCAAGGGTGAGTTTGGTAGTATCTACCAAGGTTATCTCTAGGATGATATCATAGGTGAAGTCTTTCTCTTGACAAAAAAGAATTTCAATACTCTTCCATTGCCGTTGTTTGTTTTATTTTTTGACTTGCATGTACGTTAAAATGTGGAGGCAATAGTTGAGAATTTTCGAGTAAACTGAAGCTATAGGCTAGCTCTAGCATTTATTTCATTGGTTTGGTTGAGAAATGGTTTGCTGTTTGGTTCACAGAAAATTTTTAGTTCATATATGAATAGAATGTATAATAGTCTAAGCCTATTATATGTATAGTAGGCATATGTTCTCGTAACCTTTAAAATCCTTCTGCCTATTATATCCAACTACTGAGCCTCGCTTTATAGTCTAGACCGACGCACTCAGCACAATGTAATGTGGTCAAGAAATTCGCATCATCGATTCTGAATGTCAATCATGGCCAATGACAGTCAAAATGGCATCTAACCCAACATGGTAGAAGTATTCGTTTTTAATGAATCTCGATGATGGAATTCTATTCATTGCTTTTTTCCCCTTATGTAGAAATGTATTTCTGCTAGGAAACTCATCTTGTTGTTTTGCTTGAATTTTATCCAGGTCCAGAGAAACTCGTCAATAGTATGCTTCTGACAGCCTTGAAAGGATAATATTCTGACGACTTTGAGACTGGGAATTTTGGGAGGCATTAACTGATGTTTTTTTTCTTGCAACAATTGATTCTAGGCTCACTATTTGGGCTAAATACATTTAGACATAGGATTGGGTTGTATGATGTTACCTTGTACCTACTCAGAGGCTCTTATCTTTGTGCTATGTTACTCTGTATCTACTGATCTTTTTTTTGTGAGGTTTACTTATATTGATAATTGATGGTGAATGTTGACTTCATATAACTGGTAAGTGGTAAAATGCTGAAACTAATTCATACCTCTGATTTGAAAAGTTCCTAGCAGAATGCATACAATGTGTGGCCTTATAGTATTATTTAGTCCACTCAAATTTCCAAGTTGCAAACTTCTTTAAAAGGTTATATCTACCGTGTTTATGGGGTTCTTTCGAATGAAAATGCTTTTAGGTCCATGCTCAGTTTCAGATTAGTATTATGTGTGTGCAGAGTTGTTTAGGTATTGTTCTTTGATTTTTTTAAGAATAGTTTGAAGGAATAGCTGCAATACCTCTTTCTTCTTTTGAGACACATGGATATGCTACTGACTGGAATAAATATGAAAGCCCTATTTACTTTTTCTAATAATGCACTATTGTCTATAGGATAACCTCCTAGCACAATATGTATCATGTATTGCATACTCTATAATTGGTCCTTTCCTAGATACATATGAACTAAGATTTTGTCTGTATAATCTTTAATTGGTCCTTTCTTAGATAAATATGAACCAAGATTCTGTCTCAGCTGCAGGTAATGCCGACGAACATGTAAGTGCCTCAATTCAACTAGGATTTTACCATATTTCTTAAGACAACCATGCCTCCTCTAAGATGGCTATTTTTTAAATATCGATGCTAGATACAGAAGACAACCCGTGTGTCAGTATTAAAATTATTGAATTTTGTTTTGTAGTTTTAAAGTTTGGTTTAGCTGGTTGGGATTATAAAAAAACACTCTTTATTGTCATGATGTATTGACTTTGAACGTGTTTTAGTGTCTGTCTGTTTTAGTACCTGTTTAGGAACCTGGACAAGGTGGTGCATGACTAATAAAAGGAAATGAATTGACAGAGAATTGCCTTGTTTATACTACACCTTTCATGCTCTCGGCCTGAAAGTAGTTAACATATAATATCTTTTCTCTAAATCACCTTTCATGCTTATATATTTTTCTATGAACTATGTTATCCGTTCATCCCTTTATGGTCCGTGGCAGAGCACGGGCATTGTACTAGTACTTAGGAAATTAAGTATGCGAAAAAAGAGTTGACAAAATTAAAACACGAGAAAAATATTTGACAAAAAATTAGCAAGCTAATTAACTAGTACTTAAACCAAGCATATGTCCGTATAATCCCGCATTGACATGCATCGGAATCATGCGCCAGCCATCTTCATGGTAGTAGTAGTATCCGTGTACACATGTGACATCCGGCAGCGGCTATATCCGTGTACACATAGGAAAGGAGGTGATGAAAGAAAGGAGGAAGGTCTTGTTCCTTTCAACTTACCGTAGCATATCATTTCACTGCATCAAAAATTAATAGTGAAAAGATAATTAAAATAGTTCTAGTATCTTTTTGAGGACTACCAAAATCATA
The DNA here is from genome assembly GCA_036346415.1 of Raddia guianensis. Taxonomy (NCBI): domain Eukaryota; kingdom Viridiplantae; phylum Streptophyta; class Magnoliopsida; order Poales; family Poaceae; genus Raddia; species Raddia guianensis. Next base: position 38,779,791 of record CM070534.1, read on the forward strand.
AAAAATTGTTAAAAATTATTAAAAACATGTAGGCTATATAAAATCATTTATTTTTATGGTCTTTAGGATTATTTTGAATATTTAAAGATTTTTTTCTAGTTTTTAAGATTTTTTCTGGATTTTTTATTGAAATACCATCTTTACTTGTTTTAGGGGGTAATCTATACCTCATAAAAGTTTAGGGGGTATTCTATAATTTTGTAATAGTGGGAGGGTGTATTTTATCCTTTTTAGAATTTAGGGGGTATTCTATACTTTTGCAATAGTTTAGAGGAGTAATCTATATTTTTACATGAAAAAAAGTAGCTGGAGGGACAAGCTATCACGGCGGGATAGGGTTGTAACCCTAGACTCCACTATAAGTTGCTACCAGAGCGGCAAAGCGCAGGAGAGAGCGAGGAGTCTGGGAGCAACGTGAGACGGGAGAAGCCATGGCCAAGGTACGGTACCACACCCCTCGTCCCCCTCGCCCTTCCCCTCGCCGTGGTTCTCCACACGATCTGCTCGCCGCGATCTTTCCCCTCGCCCTCCCTCTGGTTCTTCGTGTGCTTAATTTCCATCCGTTTTCTTGCCTCCTTTTCTTAAAAAAAATGTGCTTTTTTATGAGGAAAGATCTTCTCGCCGCGATCCAAAAAATGTGTCTTTTTTTAGGAAAGATCTGCTCGCCGCGATCCAAAAAATGTGTCTTTTTTCTGAGAAAAGATCTGCTCGCCGCGATCCTCTTGTATCGCCTGATTTTTTATCCATCTTCTCGCCTCTCGTTGCGATCTTAGTTCTTTTCTTTAAAAAAAAGTGCTTTTTCAAAGGAAATGCTAATATTTGAAATTTTTTAGGAGTTGCCACTCAGGATTCGCTCCTACCTGAAGAAGGCTTTGCCACTCGTTCCCAGGTATCTCCTCTTTTGAGATTTAGTCACAATCTCCACATAACTTACTAAGTTTTGTTTTTTTTCCAGTGCATTGCTGGTGGCTGGTTCATGCACTGTTGCGGGAGGGACAATGTGGTACCTGTGCAGGGCCGTTCCTAATGTTTTAAGGGCCCTAGGGCGAGACTAAAATATGTCATTTTAAATTTAATTTTATATTTTAATTTATAATTAGTTAATATATTAAATATTAAATATTTTTGTGTTTAAGAACTATTCTCTTAGCTAGCGAATCATAAATTAATAATTAACTAAACATCTGTAAATGACATGGCTTGATTGGGAGACTCATTATTACAAATGACTAATATATTATAGATTTAATAATATAACAAAATATTTATAGATCTTTTGTATCTAGTCTACTCCTTTTCTCAAGCACACTGACCATGTACTTAACCTATCTATACATGGTCATTCACAGACTTATAAAAGATACTCTAAAGCACATCAATTTATAAATGTGTTAACAATATTGGATTATTGCCACATTGTAAAATCTAGTTCATCCGTATACAAATATCTCCTAAAATATCTATATTCTATGTAGTTATTAAAATTGTTATAAAAGAATATATATAATAGTCATTATCCATTGTGTGGATTACTAAAATATCTACGTATAGACATACTTTTTATACAAATAATGCAACCGAATCATGGATGATCAGCTTGTGTCGGTGATAGGACAATCGACGTATGGAGGGGCGAGACGTGGATGTGTTCGGTCTTTGTCATGCTCCATCTAGATGTTGCTATGGCTAATAACTTGCACACGCATTACCACTTAGGTGACTCACCATGGCATCGAAGCACATGGGCCTAGGATCCTAGGAAGCGAGAGAATTGTATCAAGATGAAACCTAATAATATTATATCTTGGTCAAGCGTAACAACTTGTTTCAAATTTCTAATGTTGTAGTGACATTGTTACACAAATTAAACTACTCATTGCTCAACTGCTCACAATCGAAAACCACACCTCGATGGTCACTATAATTTAGAAGCCCTCGTCATGTCAATTTATTGTTGATCCTACGAGCCAATAACACCTCGTATTCTTTGGCGAAGCCAAAGCCTTAGGTGGTTAGGCCACTTTATACAACCATTATATGTATCTTCTTTCTGCTAAGCAATGCATGCATTTATAGAAAATGAAATGGTAGTGGAATCGCTAGCTCACAACGACTAAGTACTATGTTGTTATGACTAATTGGCTAGCGACTAGGCCAATTTAACGTACTATTTTTGGTTGATTTATGAGCTCCCTAGTACTCCCTCCTGTCATAAATATTTGGCGTTGGAGATGCATGGTGGCCAATGTTTAAAACTTGAGTTATGAATACCTTTTAAAATTTTAGATTAGCTACATACAAATAATATGGGTAGGCACTATTAGACAGGCGCCTGCAATTTCAGCATTTGTGCGGGCACAAGCCACGTACATGCATGCACACCTCGCGCAAAAAAATTCCACTAACGGAAAACATTTTTTCCAATAAATGGAAATGTGGAAAAACAGTAGAAATTTAGTGGAATTTTTTGCGCCTATACAATTTCGCAAATTATACGAGCAAAAAATCTCTCGACATGAAAAACTGAAAACAAAATAAAATTTATAATACACAGAAAACAAAAGAAATCTATAATAAACAGAAAACAAAATAAATCTATAATAAACATAAAACAAAATATATCTATACAACAATCGACCGCGTGCAAAAAATTCCACTATCACGAAACGTTTCTTCCATAAATGCAAAAGTGGAAAAACAGTAGAAAGAAGGTGGAATTTTTGCGCCTGCACGTTGTGGCTAATTGCAGGCGCCTGCAAAATAGCAATTGCGAATAATATGTAGATTCATTTCGAAAAGTACTTCGACAATATTATAATTTTTATGGATTTCATAGATAAACTATAATGATAACTAGTGACTTTGCTTTGTAAACTAAAAAGTTTAAACCACAAATATTTATTCTTAATAAGAATCTTACTAATACCTACTAACTATATGGGTCGGGGCCTCCAAAATTGAGGGCCCTTGGCGGTCGCACCAAGTGCCCCCCTATCTGGACCGGCCCTGTACCTGTGGCAGCAACACAAATCCGAGACTACCCAGCTTGTCAAGACCGTGCAGGACTCAACTACTATCGAGAGGGCCAAGATGATGGAGGCATGGGAGAAGGAGCACAACAAAGCTCTACGAAGGGAGATGGATCTCTTTAAGGAGGATGTGAAACGCAAGCAGGTAGAAAATAAGAAATTACATCAGGAGATCACCGCCCTCAAGGAACATGTTAAGAGGCTTCTTGATTCTGCTGGTGGTAAGGACTAGTCCTCCGGAAGCCCTGAAGGAACATGTTGAGAGGTTCTTGAGTCTGCTTGTGGTGCCTTAGGCAGTGCGTGTGCTCAGTTGTTAGGTCCCTTTTTATCCGTATTAGTAGTAGTTTATATCTCCCCTAATGCGGCTGCTAGTTGGCCCGTAGTTTAACTTGCTCTTTTAACTCCCCTAATGCGGCTGCTAGTTGGCCAGAACATGTATTGTTGTGTCTTGGTGAAAGGTAGCCTTGCTTCAGTTGAGCAAGGCTGTGTTGTTGTGTCGTTAAACTTCTGTCGTTGAACTTTTGCAGGGCTCATCTGGAAACCCAAGGCGCCGATGAGATGCAAAATCTTTGCATGGTTGCAGTTCAAAACAAAATCTGGACGGGTGACCGTTTACATGCTCGGAGATGGCCGAATAATCTATTCTGCCCCTTGTGCCAAAACGTTTTAGAAACACCCAAATTTGATTTGCCTTGGATTTTTTGCTCTCCTCCCTCGGATGGAATGCGAAACTAGCACGTACGGAAGAGACTCGCAGAGGCGGAAGCTGGTTGTGGCCTGTGGGCGGCGGTGGCTATATATATACTACTCCGTACATAGGAGGTCGGAGAGGCCGAGGCCGAGGCGAACACGCCCGAGCCGATAGCAGCCATGTGTCGCAGCGTGTGGACCAGATCACGCCCGATGGCTCCATTCCCAAGCGAAGTCGAGCCCTTAGCACGCCCAGGCCCAGCCGGCTCCCCCAGCCCGCCGCCTCAGCTCCTCCCAGGCCCAAGCCCATCGCCTGCTCCTCCATCAGTCCATCTTGGATATTTAATTTTTTGCCCCACAATCGAATGGTCAAAACCCTCATGCCCCTTAATTAGGTTCCTCTTTATGTTTCTTACGGGTACAACAAATTCTTTTATTTCTTACCACTCCACCCGTTTAATGCCTTAAAAAATCATTAAAAAATCAAAATAATCTTTAAAAGTTCAAAAAATATTAAAAACCTAGAAAAATTATAAAAATTCAAAAACTAAAATCGAAAACATCTTTGAAAATTCAAAATAATCTAAAAATCATAAAATTAGAAAAACTTAGAAATTCAAAATAACTTGAAAAATCATAAAAATTAAAAACTTAGAAAATAAAAAACTATTTGTAACCCTTACTCTAAGTAAAATTTAAATAATCATGAGTTACAAATTGAAATTTTACTTTCTTAAGTTTTACAAATTTCAAATAACTTCGATTTTCTTAAGTTTTTTAATGATTTTCAAGTTATTTTGTATTTTAAAGTTTTTTTCTAATTTTATGTTTTTCAATTTTTAGATTATTCGATTTTTTATGATGTTTCGATTTTTTAATTTTTGAATTTTTTATAATTTTTCATATTTTTAATGATTTTTCTAATTTTTAAATATTATTTTGAAATTTTTATGATTTTTTAAGGCATTAAAGAGGATGGAGTGGCAAGAAATAAAAGAACTGTTGCACCTGTGGCAAATAATAAAGGGGAACCCAATTGACTGGTATGAGGTTTTTGACCCCTCAATCGGGGGGCAAAAAATTAAATCTCCCAACCATTCCCCGCTCGCCGTCGTCGCCTCCTCCATCCCCACTCGCCAGCGACTCCTCAATCCCCCGACGCCTCCTGCCCTGGCCCATCGCCTGCTCCTCCATATCCTCGCTCATCGGCTCCTCCTCCATCCCCAGCCCACTCGTCGCCTCAATCCCCATTCCCCAGAGCCACGTGGATGCCCTCCCGTCGGCCGCCGCATGGCCTCCGCGGGCGGTGCGACCGGCGGCGGCTGTGAAGGGATTCTAGGTCAACGGAGGGGGTGAATTGACGGCTTCTCAAATTTTGTCACTTCTCTAACACTAGAACGCACGCACAATTGACACCTTAGTTAGCAATTTTACAATTACGCACGGAAGCCCTAGCAAGTCTAGTAGCATGGGAAGCACTTCTCAACAATTGCAAAGCAAAGCCCGACTCCTCTTCTCACTCCTTGTGGAGAACATAGACCCCGAATATCCTCATGAAGGGCCACGAGGACCACCCAGCAGGGGTGGCTCGAGCCGGCTAGAAGGAGATGGGCATCACTCGGACTGCACCTGATGTACCCGACAAGGAAGGCTTAAAGATAGAAGGTAATCCCGCTTTGTCAGGAGACTATAATTGTAAACCCGGATATATCCATATTTGGAAAGATGGAATAGGAATATAATTCTGCCAACAAGAGTATGACTCTTCCTTGTAACCCCTCCCCCCCACTATATAAAGGGGGTAGGGGGCCATAGTTCGGCATCAGGAGATATCCAAAGCATCCAATCCAATACCTCCCATCGAGAGACACCGCAATCTAATCTTGATATAGGGCTCCCCTGTACTTGAGATACCACCATATAATTCCATACCAGTAAGGTATAGGGTATTACCTCTAGAAGCAGCAGGATGTAGGGTATTAACTATAGAAGAGGGACTGAACCTTGATACATGTGTCTCCTTACTCTTGTGCACCATCGAATCTTCGTCTTGTGTGCCCCGTTACCCTGAATATCAAATTCATTGTCGGCGGATATCCCCAAGGTTACAACCAACGACAGTTGGCACGCCAGGTAGGGGCCGCGTCAAGATTGCTTCCAAGTTTCGATAGGATCTTCAATTCTTTCGGCTGTCATCTTCACCAAGCTCGATGGCTTCAGTTAACGGAGTCGCTGTCGTTATCGCCCTCGACAAGGTCTTCCGCTTCGGGAGCCAACTACTTCAATAACGATCTCGACGAACTTCACCTCTCGGATTCGATCTAGTCTGAAGAGGAGATCAAGACTTCTGCACCCTCGTTTCCACTCGACATGACGAGCTCCGCGGCTACCTTTGCTACAGCAATGAGCCAACGACCCACAGTCGGACATGGACACAACAGTGGGCAAGAGAGGCCAATCGGCGACAATTCCCCGAACACGGACAAGATTCAATCTGGGAGAACAACTTCAACAACACCTTCCGCTCTGGTTGGGAGATGCAACGGCCATCTACTCATGAAGTAGTGTGCCAAAGGTTTACTTCCGGACTCGGATACGGCGAGGACAGATTCTAGACGTCATCTTGTTCCAACAATTCCCGCTGATTCATAGGGAGTTTTAAGTTGGGACTGGATGTGTTGGAAAGATAATTTCGTTACCTTTCCGTGAAGAAGAACGTCCAAAACGGAGTCCAGATGCATCCGGGCCATCCGTTTGAAGGCAGGCTGCGCAGGAAGGTCGCGAATCTCAGCAAGCTCGTAGAGCTCGTCGACAGCGGCCGCGACGTATGGCTAAGCCGCGGCACAGCTCGAAGGACATCAAGGATCAACAAGGAGCTTATCCAAATGATCGACAACCAAGACTTCTACCGGACACAGACCCGATCCGATCTGAGTAGAACATCGGCGTACTTCGCTTAACTCCCGTTCGGGTTGAGGATCGCTACTGCTACCTACTCCCGAAGGGTGTGTTGGGGGCTCAAAATTCTCAACTCGGATAAGGACACCGTTGCTACCACGATGATCAATGGAGTTATCACCTCCTTCATACAGCTTTCCGCTTCGAAAGCTAATACTTCGTCGTCGGTATCATCTCCAACAACTTCAGCAAGGTCACGCTCTCGGACTCGGATTAGCTCTGATCTGAGGGCAACTTCATCGAAAACCAGTCCAGATTCCATTTTGAGCTGAAGAACGCCGCCTCCATATACTGACAAGCAATATGCCGGGGGCTCAAGGCCACTCTTCCTGATTCGGACTGGGTTTGATCTAGGAGAAACGTCAACAATACTTCACTCGGGTTCATCGCTATCGGCAACAACTACTCGGATTCAATAAGCAACTCTTCAGCTTGGTTGTTTGCAATCGAGCGCCATGAGCGCCCAGTACGGCTACAAACCAACAGCTGCAAGTCTAAGGCTCGGCTAAACGCCACATGGATACACCTCTAAGCCTCTATGACTACGGCTCAGTTGTACGCTATCGCGCGCCCCATGATCCCGGCTCAGCTGCACGCCTACACGTCTATGGCTCAGCGATACACCACTCGGCGATACGCCTACGCCTTCAAGTCTATGGCTCGGCAATACGCCACTTGGTTACACGTCTAAGCCTCTATGACTACGGCTCAGCTATACATCATCGCGCGCCCCGTGCACCCGGCTTAGCTGCACGCCTACACATCTATGGCTCGGCGATACGCCTACGCCTCCAAGTCTAAGGCTCGGGGATACGCCACATGGTTACATGTCTAAGCCTACATGACTACGGCTCAGCTATACAGCATCGCGCTCCCCGTACACCCGACTCAGCTACACGCCTACATGTCTATGGCTCAGCGATATACCACTTGGCGATACGTCTACGCCTCCAAGTCTAAAGGCTCGGCTAAACGACACATGGTTACATGTCTACGCCTCTATGACTACAGCTCAGATATACGCCATCGCACACCTCATGCGCCCGGCTCAGCTGCACGCCTACACGTCTATGGCTAGGAGATACACCACTCAGCGATACGCCTATGCCTCCAAGTCTAAGGCTCGGCTGAACGCCACATGGTTACACGCCTAAGCCTCCATGACTACGGCTCAGCTATACGCCATCGCGCGCCCTGTGCGCCTGGCTCAGCTGCACGCCTACACGTTTATGGCTCGGCGATACACCACTCGGCGATACGCCTACACCTCCAAGTCTATGGCTCGGCGATACGCCACTTGGTTACACGTCTAAGCCTCTATAACTACGACTCAGCTATACGCCATCGCGCGCCCCTTGCGCCCGGCTCAGCTGCACGCCTACACTATCACTCATCGATACACCACTCGACGATACGCCTACGCCTTCAAGTATAAGGCTCGATTCAATGCCACATGGTTACACACCTACGCCTCCATGACTACGTCTCAGCTATACGCTATCGCGCGCCCCGTGCTCCCGGCTCAGCTGCACGCCTACACATCTATGGCTCGGCGATACACCACTCAGCGATACGCCTACACTTCCAAGTCTAAGGCTCGGCTAAACGCCACATGGTTACACGCCTACGCTTCCATGACTACGGCTCAGCTATACGCCATCGCGCGCCCCGTGCGCCCGGCTCAGCTGCACGCCTACACGTCTATGGCTCGGCGATACACCACTCGGCGATACGCCTACGCCTCCAAGTCTATGGCTCGGCTAAATGCCACATGGTTACACACCTACGCCTCCATGACAACAGCTCAGCTATACGCCATCGCGCGCCCTGTGCGCCCGGCTCAGCTGCACGCCTACACGTCTATGGCTCGGAGATACACCACTCGGCGATACACCTACACCTCCAAGTCTAAGGCTCGGCTATATGCCTACTGTCCTTTCAATTGGTATCAGTGGTACTGTTAACCTTGTTTTTTTCGAGTTTCACAGCTTGAAGAGCAATGGGGACGACGACAAGGAGAAAGGAAACACGAGTAACATTTAAGCTACTATTCCTTATAATTATCCTGAGGATACCTCCTCATCTCATGTCTCTTACACTTCTGGTCGTGCTCCTCATTTTGATGGCACGCACTACCCACAGTGGAGACATAAGATGAAGATGTACTTAACATCTATTCACCCATCTATTTGGAGAATTGTGCAAACAGGTTTTAAAGCTAAGGATGAGGACAATATGACATCTGAGGAAGAAAGGAATCACTTTCGCAATTGCCAAGCGGTCAATGCTCTATTCGGAGCACTAAGCCCAAGTGAGTTCAACCGGGTTGATGGTCTCGAAGAAGCCAAGGCAATTTGGGACACTCTCAAGATTGTTCATGAAGGCACGGATAGTGTGAAGGAAACAAAGCTTGAGCTAATCAATGGCAAGTTGGAAAGGTTCATTCTTGAAGAAGGAAAAGACTACAATACAATGTTTGATAGGCTCATGATTATGGTGAATGAAGCTAAAGGTCTTGGATGCACAACTCTCACCAATCATGATGTGGTCAAGATTCTTCTCCATGCTATCACTCCTACCAACAAGAACCTTGTTCAGCTGATCCGTGAAAGGGACAATTATAAGACCATCACTCCACATGAAGTTCTTGGAAGAATCTTGAGTGATGAGTTGATGGACAAGGAAGCCACGAACATCAAGGACATGGCTCAATCCAACAAGAAGAAGAGCATTGCACTAAAGGCAAGCAAAGAGTCAAAGACAAAGAATGACAACTCTAGTGATGATGAAGGTGATATGAGCTTGAAGGAGATGACATTCTTTGTGAGAAAGTTCAACAAGTATCTTGTCAAGAAAGGGTACAAGAGTGGTAGCAAGAAGGACTCCGAAAAATCCAACACTAGGCACTCAAAGAGAAGATGCTATGAATGTGGAGAAACCGGACACTTCATTGTTGATTGCCCAAACAAGAGCAAGGACAAAGATGAGAAGAAGGACAAGCACTACAAGAAGGACAAAGACAAGAGCAAGAACCACAAGAAGAAGTCAAAGGGTGAAGCTCATGTTGGAGAAGAATTGGAATCAGGTTCCGAATCTGGCTCTGGCTCCGAGTCCGAAGAACAAGAAGAGGAAGAGAGTGTTGCTTGCATTGGGATGCACACATTCAAGGCTTCTTCATATCTCTTTGGTAATCTTACCGATGATGATGATGGTGCTCCACATCGCTTCATGGCTAAGGGCCCTAAGGTATCATCTAAAGTTTCTAAATTCATTGTCAATTCTTATACTAATGATAGTGATGATGAGAATGAAATGAGCAAAGCTAGCATGATAAGATGGTAAAGAAGTTCGACATAGGTAAGTTGACCAAGCTCATGAAGAGGGTTGAGCAACAAGATGCTCTTCTTGAGGAAGGAGAAGACTTGCTCATCCTTGAGAAGGAGAGAAACCTCCAACTTGAGAATGACCTTGCATTGAAAAAGGAGATGGTTGAGAAAATGGCTAAGGAACTCTTTGAAGCCAAATCAAGACTAGCTCACTTGAGATTAACAATGCTTCACTTAGAGATGATCTCATTGGTGCAAAGGAAGCACATGAGGCTCTTAAGGTGAAGTTTGATAATCTTTTAAAGAGCTACTCTACTTCTCCAAATGCAACTTGTGATTCAGCTCCCTCTACGAGCAATGGTTGTGCTACGTGCTACAATGTGGATGTGAATGCTTGCATGACCAACTTCGCCACTATGAAAGATCTTGCTTGTGAGAATGAGAAGCTCATGGGTTTACTTGAAGATGGTATTCAAAAGTCTTACAAGTCGAGTAAGGGACTTGATGAGATCTTAGATAAAAGAAGAGGCAACTACAAGAGAGCTAGACTTGGCTACATTCCTCCAAAGAGTAAGAAGGCACATGTTGTTATGGCCCTAGTCACAAAGCCAATTCATTTTGTGAGGCTCCAAGGCTCACATTTCTCACTCTACTTTTAATGCATCTTACATTCTTAAGAGAAATAATTTTGGTAGAGTGCTTGCTTATCGTGTTGGTAAAAATGCATATTTGGTAAGATCCATTTGGATCCCAAAGGCTTTTGTGATTAACATCAAAGGACCCAACCAAGTTTGGGTGCCTAAGACCAAGGCTTAAACTTTGTAGGAATATCGCTTCGGTGGTCCATGTTGGATACTTGATAGTGGATGCACTTATCATATGATCGGAGAGAAGGAAATTGTCGGGGTGAAAATCACGACCCATTGCCATGGCCCACTCCCTGACGGCCCAATCGAAGCGACCTACGGGGCCCAACTCTGGAAGGTTCTATCGAGCCCATATGCATCTGCCCAACGACTTCTTGGTCGCCGCGGTGCGTAATAGCCTAGGATTCGTGTTTGAGTCCGACTCGAGCGAGTTACTGCGACTACGTGAAGACCGGACGTTGGTTTCCCGGATTGGAATAGAAGTCGTGATCCCCAAGAATTGGAGTATGCCTTATCTACCTCGGGATGTATTTGGCACGTCGAGTTTGTTATGATCTCGTAGTTAGCCCGGTCCGATTATCTCTTGTGAAAGAGGATCCTATGGCCTAGAGGGGGTGAATAGGTAATTTTAAACTTTTTCGGTTATTTGTTAATTAAGCATCAACTTAATAGTGACCCAATCCTAGTTTCAATTGATACGCAAGCGGAAGCGATAAACAAGTTAATAAGCAACTAAGACATGGCATCACAATTCATCACGAGCAAAGCAATGGTAGTAAGTGCGAAAAGTAAATAAGAGAGCGACACGGTATTTGTTTCACGAAGTTGAACCCATGAACCCTACTCTCCGTTGAGGCTACCCGCTTGCGCTGAGGACCAGGCTCTCGCTCTCGAGCCTAACGCCTCACTTACTCCCGGTAGTCGTTCCGCCACTCCGGCGAGGTGGGCTCCGTCACCCGTACACCGACTCGAGAGTAGCCACACGCCAAGGCCTACTCCCGAGCCTCCACGAAGGATGTCGTCTTCAAAAGTAACAAGCCCGAAACGCCCCGATCATGCCGAATCGAAGGACTTCCACGAAGCTCAGTGTTGGGGTTTAATGATTTGTGGCTTTGGATGATTTGTGGGTGCAGGAATGGCTCTAGATCACCTAGTTGATGAGCAATAAGTGTGGTAGGTGTAGAGAGCAGCAAAACCTCCAAGAAGCCAGCCACTAGACATGTATATATAGCCCCAAGAGCAAACTAGTCGTTACCCCTCGGAAGAGGACAAAAAGACTAGCCGTTAGCCTCTATCGGACGCCGTCAAGACGGCACCGACGCCGTCCGCGAGAGCCTCTCGCTCATAGAAAGCGGCTTATCGGACGCCGTCCGTCCCACGGACGCCGTCCGACAACAAATTTGCACATCGCTAGATTCACCGGGCGCCGCCACCTCTCCCAGACGCCGTCCGAAGCGGTGAAAGCTTCAGATTTTTAACTTCATCGGGCGCCGTCGATAATGCTGGACGTCTTGTCCGAAGCGATGTACTGTTATGCACTTGTTTCTTTGGTCGACGACGTCGTCATGCGCCTGACACGTCCGTCCGAGAGGATTTTTAGGATAAAAAGCTTGAGTGTGTGGGGGAGAGTTTGGGGTTTTTTTTTCTCTAGATATCTCACAAAGGAATATTTGGGTATTTTAGAAGTAGTGGACTACGAGCCGATTTTCTAGAGGTCGCATGAATCCGGCATAGTCCGAGTGGTTCAAACCCCTTTTGAAATTCGACAAAAACAGAAAATAAAACATAACTACTCCTAATCTATACGTAACCTCTTCTCTCGCCCGGTCACGCACTTGAAACCTCGAAGCAGCTCACCAATTTGTTGACGCTTCAAATTAGGGTTTTATAAAAACGCCGAGTCTTCGCTAGGGTTCCGAGAAATCCAAAAACCCCCTAGCACTTAATATTAATTACTTTCGACATCAATGCCACTAATAAAAATTAGGGCTCAACGATGCTCACATCTTGATAGGTCGGTTTGCTCCATACTATATAAACAGGGCCCCTACGGCGTGTAGAGGGGCCAAGAGTCTTCGCATTGTCGCATATTGCTTCCTGTACACCCATAATCTCGTCGAGACTTGTTTGTCTCGCCGAGCCACCTCTTGTAATCTTCCTTGATATATAAGAAAGGCTGGACGTAGGGCTATTATCTCTCCCAAGAGGCCTGAACCAGGATAAAAACCCTTGTCTCCTGTTAAATGCGTTGATTCTTTGTTAGATTACTCGTAGGCGTGTCTCCTATCTCCCTTTATTAAGAACCTTAGTTGACTTGGGTCAATATCCCAACCGTCGACAGTTGGCGCTGTCCGTGGGGAGGTAGTAGATCGAGCATGTTGGACTCCATCAGCGACCAGGAGATTCTTCCTGAGGACTACAACTCAGAAGGGCAGGATGTCTCTTCCCCTGCCAGATCAGATCGATCTTATCGACCTCGATCGATGTCTATATCTGAGACAGAGCTCTTAGGATACGTTCCGGAAGTGGTCTCGGGTCGGGCTCCTGTCATCGACGACGAATACCGAACCGACGATCTTTACGCTGGTTTAGATCTATCGGACTCCAAGGCTATGTCGATTCTTCCTCTGCAATGGCGACACGTGATGACACCGCTAAGCGCACTAACGCACGGCCACCGCGGCGTCAACATGGCGGTCACGAGAACCTCGAGGATCTGCCGACGGTCACAGCGGCCAAGAGATCGGGCGGATCAATTCTGCTTTCGGCACCAAGATGGAGCCGCGCAAGCCGCCATGAGCTAGATGTTGTTCGCCGCGGTTTCGACGAGTCCATCAACCAAACCTCGCGCGTATTCGCGATCGGTATAAGCGTCGGCGCGATCCGCCTCGCGCCCTCGCCAAGACCCGTGAAGAAGTTCACTGCCGGCGGAATCGCGTGCCCATACTCCATTGAGCAAGATCACGGATGCTTGAGGATCGGGGCCCTTGAGCGAGCGAAACGGCTCCGATCCTGGCGGCCGTAATCGATCCGCCTACCGGATAATCTCGTCCTTGTAGGCGTCTTGTAACTTCTCACCTCGGCGGCGTAGGTCTTAAGTCTATAGGTGAAGCTAACACCTCGTCCGGCGGCGGTGAGCTTTGTCCGGTGGATTCGACAATGGCGCTCCGACGATCGCGTGACCGCCACCGTCGAAAGGATCATCGCCCACGAGCAAGCTACCCATGGTCGCCGCCGCCGCCAAGTCCCCGTAGTCATCGCGACCACGGGGCAAGCGTGCGTGACGATCATGGGCGATCCTCGCGAGGAGCGCGTTATCGCGACCACGAGGAAGGAGCGTGGAGGCTTATCACGGAGAGAGTTCCTCGGCGAAACCTCCGCTTCCGGCTAGAGTCCCCGACCAACGGGACCAACGTCTTTTCAAGGCTAGGTTCTGCTGGGAAGGTGACCGGTCTTATGCCTTGGGGCAGTAGGGCTTTTTCTAACGAGCCGTCTTTGTCCGGTGGCCCTCAAAGTTCAAGCCGGTCACATGGAGAGGTACAATGGGACTCAAAACCCAGAGGAATTCCTTTCCATCTACGCTACGGCCATCATGGCGGCCGGAGGTGACGAGCTCATTATGGCTAATTACCTCCTGACTGTCCTTGAGGGTGTTGCTCGGACGTGGCTATTCAATCAGCAAGAGGGTTCCATCAGCTCTTGGAACCAGCTTTGTGGCGCTCGATTGCCAATTTCGGAGTCATTACGTGCGTCTGGACAAGGAGGATGATCTGCACGGATGATCCGGATGAGCAGGGAGACCCTCGCAACCGTGAAGCGTTTCATCAAGATTCGCAACACGATCCCGAACATCTCGGACGAATCTGTTGTCCGCGCCTTCAAAAACAGAGTCCGCGACGAGCGGCTCACCCAGGATCTCGAGATCAATGAGACTTGAACCGCCAACGATCTGTTCAAGGCGGCTGATCGCTATGCTAATGCGGCAGAGCGCGTTCAGTATAAGAAGGCGTTCGACAAGGGCAAAACGCCCTTGACTGATGTGGAGGAAAAGAAGAAGAGCAGCAACAATCCTGGTGACAAGAAGTTCCAGAAGAAAAAGAAGGGTGATGCGAACAACACCGTCGCCGGAATAGATTGCACACCTCCTCCCAAGGATGGGTAGAAAAGGCCCAACAATAACTATAAGGGCAAGAAACCCGCCCAGGGAGGCAACCAAGACAAGAAAGGTCCAAGCGACCGATATTGCAAGTTCCACCAGAACTACGGGCATGATACACACCATTGCAGAACCTGGGCTGCAAAACTCAAGGATTTCTACAACGGCAAGGGCCCAATGCCCACCCTGCCCGAAAAAGGTGATCGGCAAGGCCAAGCGCCAAACCGACGACGGTGATCGGGACGACGATGACGAATATCAAGAGCCCGTAAACCATATCGCCGTCATCTTCGGCGGCTCCTCGGCTTATCCCTCTCGGCGCAGCCTCAAGGAAGCTGCTCGGGAGGTCCACAACGTTGAAAAGGGCAAACCTCAGCCCGAATCGATGAAGTGAACCGAGGTCCCCATCTCCTTCTCTCAGGAGGATTGCCCCACTGGAATGACCAAGCATCAACGGCTCCCACTGGTAGTCGCTCCGACCATCAGCAACGCCAGAGTTGGCCGCGTCTTAATCGACGACGGGAGCGCGTTGGACTTGCTTTCTGCTAAGGTCTTGGACGAGATGCAGATTCCTCGCTCCAAACTTAAAGAGGTCGCGATGTCTTTCTACGGCATTGTCCCGGGAGAAGCTGTTCGGCCGTTGGGGCAGATTGTTCTGCCTGTCACCTTCGGCAGCCCAAGCAACTTCCGAACAGAGTTGATCACGTTTGACGTGGTTGACTTCCCATCTGCGTACAACGCAATCTTGGACCGTCCATCACTTGGTAGGTTTATGGCCGTGTCCCACCATGCATACCATTACGTGAAGATACCGGGTCCTAACGGTGTGATCACGGTCAAGGGCAACTACAAAACTGCTCTGGATTGCGACGAGCAGTCCCTTGCCCTAGTCGACCAGCTTCCGCCGCCTGGTCCCGAAGTTTCGCAGACCAAGTCTGCACGCCCTAGGGTTTCCGTTCAGCCAGGGGGAGAGACCAAGGAAGTTCCGCTGTCTCTTGATGACTCTTCCAAGACAGTGCACTTGGAGGCCAATTTGGACCCCAAATAGGAAAGCGAGCTCATTGCCTTCCTCCGAGCTAATGCAGACGTGTTTGCCTGGGAGCCGTCTGATATGTCCGGAGTCCCGAGGGAGGTTATCGAGTATAAACTGGCAGTCCGGTCGGACAAGAAGCCTGTTCGCCAGAAGCTTCGACGCTTTTCGAACTTCAAGCAGGAGATCATCAAGGATCAGCTTGGCAAGCTACTCGCTGCTGATTTCATCCGCGAGGTTGATCACACCGAGTGGCTGGCCAACCCTGTCATCGTAAAGAAAAAAGACGGCAAGTGGAGGATGTGTGTCGATCACACAGATTTGAACGCTGCTTGTCCTAAGGACAACTTTCCTCTGCCTCGCATAGACCAAATTGGTCGACGCGATCATGGATCTTAACTCTTAAGTTTTTTGGATGCTTACTCCTGTTATCACCAAATAAGCATCTCCTCCGAGGATGAAGAGAAGACTGCCTTCATCACCCCATTCGGCACTTTCTACTACACGACCATGTCTTTCGGTCTGCGCAATGCTGGTGCCACGTTCCAGCCCTTAAAGGAGAAAACTTTTCCAGAACAGCGCGGAAGGAACCTGGAGGTCTATGTCGACGATATAGTTGTAAAGAGCAAGTATGCTCCAAATCATATAAAAGACCTGGCCGAGACTTTTCAAAATCTCACCAGGCATCGAATAAAGTTAAATCCAGAGAAGTGCACATTTGGTGTTCAATCTGAAATGTTGCTCGGTTATGTAATTGGTTCGCAAGGAATTTCTACTAACCCTGAAAAAATCGAGGCCATTGAAAACATGCAGGCTCCAACTACCGTCAAGGAAGTTCAGAGCCTCACCGGACGGATGGCTGCTTTGAGCAGGTTTATTTTCCGTCAAGGCGAATACGGGTTGCCCTTTTTTAAGGCCCTGCGCAAGCATAATGGCTTCGAGTGTATAGAGGAGGCTGATCGATCCTTTCAAGATCTAAAGCAATACCTGTCCAACCCACCTGTCTTGACTACCCCACGGCACGGCGAACAGCTCTTACTCTATCTTGGCTGCACGCCGTAAGCGATGAGCGCGGTCTTGACGGTGGAAAAGGAAGGCATCCAGCGGCCAATATATTACGTGAGCGAGATACTTCACGAATGAAAGGAGCGTTACCCTGAGGTCCAGAAGCTGCTCTACGCCTTGCTGATGTCCTCCAGGAAGCTTCGGCATTATTTCCAGACGCATCAAATACTGGTCCCGACCAAGTTCCCTCTTGGAGAAATCCAAAGGAACTAGGAAGCCGGCGGACGTATAGCTAAATGGGCAATGGAACTGGCAGAATTTGACATTTGGTTTCTTTGCCCGAATCGCTATTAAATCACAGTCTGACCGACTTTGTCGCCGAATGGACTCGCTGCCCAAATCGTGAATCTTCCGAGCAACTGATGAACCCATTGGACCATGTTTTTGATGGCTCGCGACCGAAACTTCGAAATGGTTTTGTTCTCATCTTCCTCAAGAAGAGCAACTCGATATTCTATCCAACTACACTTTGCGGCGACTAACAACGCCATGGTCTGAGCCCTCCTCGCGGGACTAAGAGCGCAAGTCGCTCGGCGTCAATGGTCGATCGTGAAGGGATATTCACAGCTAGTCATCAATCAGGTAAACAAGGAGTATCAGTGCTGCGATGACTCAATGGCACGATACCTGGTTGAGGTGAGGAAGTTGGAGCGGCACTTTCGATTTTTCGAGGTGCTCTTCGTCCCCAGGAAGGACAACTTCTTGGCCGACCAATTGTCCAAGTATGGATCCTCACGTGAACCTGCTCCGGCAGGGGTGCTCGTCGAGCACCTTTACAAGCCCTATCACGTCTCGGACGAGGCAACGAGGCAGTGGTCTTTGTCTCCGTCATTGAGCAAAGTGCCAATTTCGGATAACGCCATTTGTCCGGTACCTTGCAGATGGGACCCTGCCCGAAGACGAAACTGAGCGTTCCCGGCTTATAAGGCGTGCTAGTCCATACAAGATTGTGGACGGCATCTTTTACTGTCAAGGTGCTCTGGGAGTCCTCTCCAAGTGCATCTCTCAACAGGAGGGTGTGTTCCTTTTTAGGGACATACACGAGGGTGCCTGTGGCAACCACATCTCCTTTAGGACTCTGGTCGGCAAAGCGTTTCGCATGCGCTATTATTGGCCTACATCGTTACAAGATGCCCGGGATATAGTGACTAAGTGCAAAGCTTGCCAATTTCACGTCCGGATGGCACATAAGCCCGCCCAAGAGCTCCAAACGATCCTCCCATCATGGTCTTTCTCCACATGGGGTCTGGATCTACTCGGCCCATTCCCTAAGGGGTATAAGGGCTACACACACTTGCTCGTCGCCATTGACACTTTTACAAAGTGGATTGAGACAGAGCCTGTGTCATCTCTTCACGTCAAAACGGTTGTGCGCTTCTTCAAGAGCAACGTGGTCACGCCGCCGATTCCCCACAAGTCGATCGCGATAGCGGTACCAGCTGAAACGAGCTATTCGGGAATCTGCGAGCATACCGGCACCAAGGTTTGTTTCGCCTCAGTGGCACATCCACAGAGCAATGGAGCAGTCAAGCGAGCTAACGGACAGATCGTTCAGGGTATCAAGCGGCGCGTGTTCGCGGCACTCATGAAAGTACAACAAGGCTCGGGTTGGCGAAGTTCCTTCCGTCCTCCGGGCGATTCGCTTTCTGACGGTGGGCAACCGAGGAAACTCCTTTCCAATTGGTCCACGGTGCAGAAGCCATCCTATCCGCCGAAATAGTACTCGGCTCGCCTCGCACGAGCTCGGTCAACTTGGTTGACGACGAGCAAGAGCGCTTACTCGATCTCGATCTCCTCGAAGGCACACGTGAACGTGCACAAGTCAGAATGACACGCTACCAGCAAGCTCTTCGCCGGCACGCTGCCAAGTCAGTTCGATCAAGGGCTTTGAAGGCGGGCGACCTCGTTTTGCGCCGTGTCCAGAACCTGTCCAATGCAACAAGCTAACTCCCCGTTGGGAGGGCCCATTCACGGTCGTTTCTACTCTCGCCCGGGGGCTGTTCGCCTGGCAATGGAGGACGAGAAAGAGCTGACCAGCACTTGAAACATCGACCAGCTTCGTAAATTCTTTGTATAGGTCTTTCGTGTATTTGCTTAGCTTCGCGCTTTTTGTCAAACTTCGCGCCTTTGTTCGTCCAAGTCTCTCGGGCTGCCATGTAAAGTTCAATCCAATAAAACAGTGAATTTTCGCGGCCCCCTGCGGCCCTTTTTCACTTCTTGTCTTTTCAGACTATCTCCTCTCTGGTAACACTTGATGGCTGCCCGGTCTTGCGAACTTTTGGCTCTACGATTCTGAGGTTTCCGCCCAGATCTAGTTTCAAATGAGTTCCTAAACTTCGGGTTGTGGAAAATTGACTTTTTCGCCTCACTGGCTAAGTCTGCTCTCATAAGCCCTCCGCGGCAGAGGCACTTACCGCTCACGGCACAACCACTTGGCCAAGCCTGCTCTTGTAAGCCCCCAGCGGCAGAGGCACTTTTCTTGTTCGGTTAAACTATGAATCGCTTAACTTACGCCGACGAGCGCGCTTCTTGGAACAAGTCGATCGGATATCTGGTGTCGCTCTATCTCTCTACGCGTGCTTGATTTATAAATTTAGGACTTCAAGCATCGTCTGCATCAAAGGCTAGGTGTCGCTCTTTCTCTTGTGCACTGCTCGAGTTCGCAAACTCAGGTTTTCGATCAGATGCACAATGGGGGCTGGGAGTTAGGCTAAGCGTTCTAACGGTTTTCCTTAAAACTTTCTACAGCTGTCGTGCCTTTGCTCTTAGTTTCCTGTTCGTTCTTATCTTTTTGCTGCTCTTTTTTGCAGGAAAAAAAATAAGTTTTTATTGCGCAAAAGGTACGTCTTTATTGCATTGCCAAAACTTTACAGGTACAAGGAGTACAACCCTACTTCTAATTCGAAGCAAGCTACTCCTTCAGTGCCTCGTTCTCTATCTTGAGGCACAGGACTTCCCCTTGCGCCTTGAAACCTTCTCTGGCCTCAGCTCGGAGACGATCGATTTCCTCGCTTCGGCCGGGCTCTGCTCACTATTACGACGGAGAACCGCGACCTCTTGATCTTGGCGCTTGTTGCTTTACGGTCGAGCCTCGCTCTGACTAGCTCGCTGCTCGGCGGTCTTCAGCGGCTCGTCCAGCTCCTTGACCTTGTCCTCCGCGGTGCTCGCCCTCGCCGCCAGCCCGCGCATCTCCTCTGCCTCCTCCTGTGATGTCCATAGGGTGGAGATCTTCTCCTGGAGAGCCGCGGAAGACTGCCTCTCCTCGGTCAGCTGGGCCTTTAACTTCTTCACGTTCGCCTTGTTAGGTTCGCTTTTGGTGGTGCGAGGGCAGCTCTGGAAGGCCCATATATATATGCCAAGGCTTACGCAATGCATTTGCCGACGGTGATGCCTTCCACAAGCTCCTCCATGGTACCCTTCACGAACTGAAATAGAGAAGACCAAATCAAGATTTGGGCAGTTGTTGCTCGAACAGACAAAGTTCGGTTTCGAAACTTACCTCTCCAAGCCGGCGCTTCAGACCCTGGCGCAGACGGTCCTCAAGGCCGTGGGTCACGGCCTCTTCATTGGGATGAGACACTGCAAGGCGATCTCTCCGCTTCTTTCCTCAGACGAGCGCGTCCGCTTGAGAGCAGAGGCGACCTCCCCTTCTTCTAGCTCCTCCATCTGTTCGCCCTTGGGCAAGACAGGAGGCGCCGAAACATCCATGGACAGGGTGACCTGCTCGCCCTGCTCATGACCTTCCACTTCTTCTCTGGGAGCAGGCACTTCGCCCTACTCGCCAGTCTCTTCTTACTCTCCGGCAGCAGGAACTTCTTCCTGCCCGACGAAAGCAGCCGTCGCCACAGGGACGATTTTCCCCTGCGACGAAGTGTCCGGCAGGACCCCTTGCTCGGTCCCGTCTTGGGCAGCCGGCAGAGCCAAGACCTTCGCTCCGCTCGCCGTGGCCCCGTGCTCCTCTTCTTGGGCCTCCAGCCTGTTGATCGCGCGTCTCAGGGCGTCGATATGGTCGCTGGAGCCGGACGGGAGCGTGGACCACGCTGTCAGCTTGTCCTTCAGCGCGAGCAGCCTCGTTGTCCGCGAAGCACCATGTAGGTGCTCGGGCAGCAAGGAACGCTCGATCGCCGCGTAAACGTAGTCTGCGTCGACCTCCTCCTAGACAGCTGATGAAAAAGGGAAGAGTTAGTTCGTACACGGTTTGGTATAACGTACAAGGAACAGCCTTGCAACAATTACCTGCCGCAGAGAACGTGACCTTCTTCTTCGCTCCTTTGTGGAGCTTACGCTTCTTGTTCGGGGGCTCCTCGGCTTCTTCGCCTTGGCCTCCAGGAGCTTGTGGCGACAAGCTCAGCTTCTTGGTGAGCTGAGCACTCTTCTAGCTCAACGCAAGAAACTTTTCCTTGCGCGCTACCTCCTTCTCGAGCCTCCTTTACTCGGCGACCTGTTGCAGCCGTTTCATATGGCCCGGGTGAGCCTGCGCATAGCGCTTAAGCCAAAGGGTCATGACCCTTATCTCTTCGTCGTTTTGCTCGATGAGGAGAGAGGGGCTTAATCTTTTCCTTGCTATCGCAGCGCTGCTCATTGGTCTACCTTTCGCGCGCTTCGCTGCCATGGCGGCTTCCTTGAGGGTTGGCGACCGCCGTGACGCGGTGAGCTCCGCGTCGGTGCGGCCCCCACCTTGGGCTTCTCGGCCACTTTGGCCTTACCTTTCCTCGCTCCCTCAGAGTCGGATAGCTCCTCCACGATCCCTCCAAGAATCAGCTGGTCCTCCTGCTTGTTCGGGAGGCGAATGTTAGGAAATTACAACAAGTGCAAATCTAGCAACACATGCGGGGTTTAAGTGACTTACCTCCTCTTTGCAGACGAGCACGTTGCGTGGATAAGTGTAGGCCACCTCGCCGGTGATCCCGCCGTCCTTCTTGGCAGCCTTCAGCATGGAGTCGATCTGCTCGGTCACCCATGCGTCGGTTGGCTTCTCTGCCAAGGTATTGTTGTTCCCTTCGCCGGCGCCTTTCCGGTGAAGAAGAGCTTGCTGTCGCCGCTCCTCTTGGTGTAGAACTACCTTATCCACCACGCGCCCATCGAGTCGGCGCAGCGGTGGGAGGGTACTGGCGTGTCGTCGGCGATGGCTTGAGCTTGAGATAGTAGCACCTAAGCGCCGAAGCTGCGAGCGCTCCCTCGTCACCGTGTAGTAGTGGAGGAACGGCCACCGGCGGATCGATTCCTAGATAGCCTTCGCACAGGTGTGCGAAGACGGCCATCTGGAGGATGGAGTTCGGATTGAGATTCACGCCTCCAATCGGCGATGTTGAAGAAGGCCTCCACGAAGTCGCTCTCGGAGATTTCAATCCGAGCAGTCGAATGCTCAAGTTGACGAACTTCGTCCTCGGCGGCTCGGGGTTTCCTCTCCCGGCGACCTCCATTCTGGCGTCGATGTGCCTTCTTCCTCCCAAACCTTCAAGTCCTCCTCGGTCATACTAGTGCCTGAGAATTTGGCCATGGCAATCCCCAGGTTTAGACGAGCAGGTTTTGTGGTGGAGTTCGGTTGCTTGATGCTGAGCGCGGTTGGAATTAGGGCTTGGGAAGGAGAGGCGTGAGAGCAAAAGTGGCAAGTCGCGAGTGGCTTGGGAGCTTTTTATAGCCCTAACCGAACAGCTCTGCAACGGTTCTTTGCCACTAAACGGCTAGTTTTTACTGCAACGGCTAAGTAAAAACGGTCGTCTGTTTTTACTGCGCAGCACAAGTTACCGTTGAGATTTGCCAATGGCTACTTTTTCCAGTGTCCACGCTGAGGGCTGGGTGCTCTGCTCGGATGGATGTGTTTTTCTGTTCGACGCAATAGAGTTGCTTGGCACTGATCGGGTTTGTTCGATCCCGGACATGTTCTGTTCGGTAGAACCATAACCTGTTAGGTCATTTGTTGCATGTCCTTGTAGCAGAATAGTTTTCCTCTTCGCGACTTTGAGTCTCAAGAGGAAGACCCCACTCTAGTGAGTCCTTTCACTTGAGTCTCGGGGGCTAGCTGTCGGGGATAAAATCACGGCCCATTGCCATGGCCCACTCCCTGACGGCCCAATCGAGCAGCCTACCAAAGCCCAGCTCTCTGGAAGGTTCTATCAGGCCCATATGCATCCTACCAACGACTTCTTGGTCACGCGGTGCGCGAACGGCCTAGGATTCGTGTTTGAGTCCGACTCGAACAGAGTTCTGCACGGCTACGTGAAGACCCGGACGTTGGTTTTCTGGATTGGAATAGAAGTTGTGATCCCCAAGAATTGGAGTATGCCCTATCTACCTCGGGATGTATTTGGCACGTCGAGTTCGTTACGATCTCGTAGTTAGCCCAGCCCGATTATCCCTTGATAGGTTGGTTTGCTCCACACTATATAAACAAAGCCCTACGGCGTGTAGAGGGGCCAAGAGTCTTCGCATTGTCGCATATTGCTTTCTGTACACCCATAATCTCGTCGAGACTTATTCGTCTCGCCGAGCCACCTCTTGTAATCTTCCTTGATATATAAGAAAGGCTGGACGTAGAGCTATTATCTCTTCCGAGAGGCCTGAACCAGGATAAAAACTCTTGTCTCCCTGTTGTCGTTGATTGCTGTTCGTTCTGTTCGGCGTGTCTCCTATCTCCCTTTATTAACAACCTTAGTTGACTTGAGTCAATATCCTAACCGTCGATAGAAATATTCTCACATCTCAATTGCTACGATGAACCAACCGAATGTATCACTTTTGGTAATGATGGTATTTGTGATGTGCTTGGTATTGATAAGATTCCTATTTCAGAAGATTTGTCACTTTCAAGAATATTATTTGTTGATTCCTTGAAATACAATTTATTATCGGTGCCATAATTTTGTGCTACTGGTTATGATTATATTTTTACCGGTAATTGTGTGAATGTCGTTAGGAAGAATAGTGGTTTAATAGCTTTCAAGGGTAAACGAAAGGAAAAGCTCTATCTAGTGAATTTTTCACAAGATAGGCCGGACCCTGGTTATACCTTATGGCTAAATCTAGCATGATCTAGTTTTGACATCGCCGACTAACCCATGTTAGTATAAGAAACTTTCACAAACTCACTAAAGACAATCACATTATTAGACTAACAAATATGAAGTTTGAGAAAGACAGACCATGTAGCGCATGTTAAGCGGAAAAACAAGTTGAAACCATCCATCCCGTCAAGAATGTGATGACTAGTACAAGACCTTTACAACTACGTCATATGGCCTTCTTTGAACCAATTGCATATATAAATATAGGAGATAACAAATATGATATTGTTATCGTTATAGGAGGAAATGGATTACCTAGTTTCTCTATACCAACGAAATGTGTAAAAATTAATTACGTAGCTTCTCTGTACCAAAGAAATGTGTAGTACAAATAAACAATTAATATTGCAGAGTTCTATGCATGCAACCACACTGAACAAATGCAGTTGAATTGTACGCTTAGGTAATTAATCTTTTTTTCGCAGCACTAGAGGCAAGAGTAGAAAGGCTGTCAATCCTATGTTGCGTTGCCGTTTGCCGTGGAAGCGAAGAAATAATGGAAGGACCTACAGGCACAAGTATTTAAACATAGAGAACGGATCATGGAATAAATGGTTAGAACAATTAACACGAAATTAAGCATGCACGCATGAGAAGCAAGGAACACAAAACGCACAGGCAAAGGAGAGAACTCACCTGACGTGGTCCATAGAACATCTGAAGATTGAGAAGGTGATTTGTACGTATGGGGTGCAGCAGGGCAAGCATTCATGGGAAATAAAATGCACCGGCGGCCCTCGAACTTGGCAGAGGGTGTCATCCAGATCCCCGAACTTAGAAAACTAGCTGTTCAGGTCCCTGAACTTGGCAGGGGTGTCATCCCGGTCCCCGAACTCAAAAAACCAGCTATTCGAGTCCCTGAACTTGGCACAGGGTGTCATCCAGGTCCCCAAACTTGGCAGGAGATGTCATCCAGGTCCTTAAACTCAAAAAAATTTAGACAAAAATCAATAAAAATCATTTTCTTTAAAATTTTTATGACTATATGTTTCCTAAATTTTTATGACAAAAATTTTTAATGATTTTTTTCCTAATTTTTTTTGAGTTTAGGACCTGGATGACACCCCCGTCTTGGTTTAGGGACGAATGACACCGTGTCAAGTTCGAGACCAATAATTGGTTTCAAGTCGAGGATCGAACGACACCCCTGCCAAGTTCGAGGTCACGGCATTTTACTCGGAAGACAGGAAGGCTGGTTGTTGATAACGCCATGTGGCCATAAGATTACGCGACAGATGAATTGAAATAAAGCAACATTATAATTTGGAGAGCAAAATATTTTGAATAATTGATAACGTACCCAGGAAATTAGCACAAATATGTAAAAAAATAAATCATACTTAAAATATATTTAGTGATAAAACAAGTCACAACAAAATAAATGAAATTTACATAATTTTTTTGAATAAGACAAATGGTCAAACGTTTGTGCAAAAGTCAAAAGTGACAAATATTTTGATACGGAGAGAGTACGAAGATATGACTGTATGGGACTCACATATTGTGGAAAAATATTATAGAACACATGCACAACCTTAGGAAATTGAACAATGCACGGAGGTTCGTAACAACATATGAGCAAAATGAAATATGCAATAACAATTTAAACTTGCAACAAAATTTGCACGCAATGAAAATATAAAAATGGGCTCTCATCTTTTGTAATTAAAAACCTGCTGCTGTGAGGGCATGCAATCTGTGAATAGGCAGCCTTATTTAGCCTAGCAGTCACAAATGTAGATGTCAAAGCTGTTAAATGTCGATGCCAAAAAAAAAACTATGAATTAAAGCAGCGCAAAACCAAAGGAGATGCGTAAACACAAGGAAAGCAAGAGAAAGCAAGAAGGACAAAATCCTTGAGCGATGTGTTACAAAGAATAATGCACATCAGGCAAAAACTAAATTAAGGTCGCGTGAGCAAATAAGCGTGCCCGGTTAGAAAAACACCCCCACGAAAGCAATAACCACATAAGCAAACACAAAATGGATGAATACAGAATTAACAACAGGTAATCACACGGGCAACACCACACATAAGAAAGGCTACCCAACGTAAATTCGCAAGAAAGGGCAACGAAGCACGAGAATTGTGGCCTGCCTCTGTTCTGCGCTTTGAAATCAGAGAGGCTACGTAATGTAAGTGCTAACCCAATACGAAAAACAGCTACAAATGAGGAGAATATCATAAGTAGGCAGAATCTGAAGAGCTAGTCAGCGAAGTAGCGTCGCAGATGAACAAACGAAGGCACAGGCTCTCCAACACGGGTGAACAGCACACCGATTGGAGGGGAAACACCTGCATAAGTGCGAACACAAAACATAGATCTATGGGGACTCTTGCTGTCAATAGCACGCACAAGCAAATAAGAGTACTCACCTAACGTGGTGCACAGCAAAGCACAGGCAAAGGAGAGAACTCACCATGGAAGAAGAGCATGCGCAGCAAGATCGGAAAGACCTGCACAAGTGAACAGGCAAACTCCGGACAGCATACTCTTCTTTTTGTCACAAAACATAAATCACCTTGTGAGCCGGCAAGCACTCTTGCTGTGCGTGCTATGCAGCAACGAAGCACACAAAGGACGGCAACAAATCTGAGCAGAGAAAAAGAATAGCGACGATGTACGGCGGCATAAATCGGCAGTAGGAAACCACGGGTGAGGATCTGCGATACTGAGGAGCGCGAAGCACATGTGGGCCGGTGTGCAAAGAGGAAGCAGAAGGAGTAATCGAGACGGCCACCAGGAAGAAAACAACGTTGCAGGCAGGGACAAGGCACGGAGGAAACGATGGCAGGCGAAGCAAGGGAGCAGCCGGGACCTGGCTGGGAAAGGCGCTGCGGCGGCGGCGGTTCGCCGACAGGTGGGGGAGGAACGGAGGGTCGGCGGCGATGCCTGCAAGCCGGGCGATGCAGCGCCACCAAACGGGCGAGCAGCACAGTGGGCTGGGCCGGCGCGAGCGGGGCGTAAGGGACAGGCTGAGGCAGTGCGAGCGGAGGTCACGGCGCCACGCGGAGGTCGCAAGGACACGTAGGCGGCAACACGCGTCGCTGAGCGCCAGGCGAAGCGAGGGGCCACCGAAGACACGCGTCGCAACCAAAACGCAAGTTGCTTGCGCTATGTATAGATAGACTAGGAAGGTTTCCGCGCCTCTGGCGCGGTGTTTTTTTTTCTGATCGTTAAATTGAATTCTTAAGGCAAATAACTTATTGATTACGGTAAATATTCAGTCCATCAAATTATGAATAAATGGCAAATCTGTTGCCTAAGGTTTGCTGATGTTCACTACATTTACTTAAACCCATAAATGTTCAAAACAAATAGCTTTCGCCATAAAAGACAACAATTTCCATTTAAAGGTAATGCTAAAGCACTATGCATAGAACCCCAGCACACATGAAGGTGGCTTCTCTTTGTTTAAGGTAATGCACTAAAAATGGCCACAATATCAGAAAAGGACACATTTTCTAGCAGATAAAATTTGACATAAATATGATACGAAGGCATAACTCCATCTAGCAATATGCATTAGATTGCATAATATATATTGTGCTCTTTTGAACTACAAAATAGATTTTATAGATGAATGGCGTAGCTAATCATATATACCTCAATTCCAATTTAAAATGCAGGTATTGGACATTATTTTACAACGATACAGACGAAAATGGATAACCATTAGTACTTCGAAATTGATTTCAAATTCAAAGTAGGTTGTCATGCAAGCTATTTTTTTATTTTTTAGGTAGTCTATACTGAAATTGGTCAGGTTGGCAAGAATGAACATTGCTAAATTTTTCCTCCGTTTAATTACTTGTAGCTATATTAAACAAAATTGGCCTATAGTGGTCCAAACTGTTCCAAGTCAACCTAAAGCAATAAAACTTCGACATAAGGTATAGAATTATGTTGCCTAAATGTAGTGAAACCACATAAATAAGCCAACTACGGGGTGAAGAGAAACATTTGAAACGTAATGATGTCTTGCATCTGTTCAAACAGTTCTAAAAGTGACATAAATAAAGTCTTTTGCTAGTGTTGTAGGCAAAATTATGCTATCATATGAGAATATGATTGTTAAAACTAAAGGACAACCATAACACCTACCAATACATGTCCCAGCGCTGATGCATTGTTTCACCCATTATCCATCATTTCTCTGTAAAAATAACTCTGCAACCAACCACATGAATATCATACAACAATAATGGCCAGATTCTACAAACAAAATAGAGCACTTGCTAAACAAAAAAAATGAAATTCTTGACCACAGCTTGGCAAACCAGCTATTTCTAGGAGTTTTGAGATCATATTTTTATCTTAATTTCACCGGCTGGTATGCATGATTCCACCGTTGACAACCTATGACCTAATCATTAGAAAATAAGACATTGCATGTTGGTCAAACAGGTGATGATAGAAGAAAGAATCCCTATTTTGTAACATAAACATAAACCTTTTTATTAATTCTATTTTGGAACATAAGCATAAAAACTTTTTTATTATGTTTCAAACTATAACATGCCTTGACAAACTATAGAAAATCAAAGAACTATATATGTGAAGCATCAGTGCGAACCACCAAGAGTGCTTGTTCTTCATAGAATGTATTATCCTGAAATGTGAAAGCTAGCTGTGATGCATCTTTTACATTAAAGAAAACAGGAAATTGGAGAATGGAGATATTTACTATTTTTTGCAATGGAGCAAAAGATCAAGAATAAATAGTTAGTAAAATGTGGCAATTATGACATGGGCCAACAAAAGTAAAGATAGTTGCTGGAAATGGCTGGCTCCATTTTGTGTAGTCATTCATAACCATGTGTTGTTGAATGTGCCACCACCAATCCAGCATGTGAATTCCTAAGTCCCAGTTGCTCTGCATCTTAATGGGAGAAGGAAAAAACAAAAACAAATTTTGTAAGCAAATGGGAATCTTTCCCCAAAATAGGAAAGAACATGGCAATTTTCTTTCTAAAAAAAAGGAAGCGGGTGGGCAAATGGCAGTGTGAAGGTAGGGCAATTTTATAACTCGACATGAATAGCTCCATCTGAATGATATTTTTCTGCAGTGAAAAGGACTCACGGTCATCTTCTGATTGAAGAGAATCACCTAAGAAAGATAGCTGTATGATAGATCAATTAATTAATCGCAGGTATAGAAAATAATGAGTCCAAAAGGTTTTATTGAACATATGATATTCATAGCACTTACATTGAGCAAAATATTAGTTGCATATTGTTGACACCTGACAAAGGCCATCAAAGATGAAAAATGTGAGCTGAATGAGAAACGAGAAGCACAAGATCCTAAGTGAGTCCATGAACAATGGGCTTCTAGCTGCATCAATTAGCCGTTGTCGTTGACATATAAACCATGACATGATTTTCATGAACAAAGAATAAAACCAAGCATAAATCTGCAAAGAGATATGCCTTTTTCAAGAAAAACCAATGAAGGCCACCAAGCCAATAATTAGATATGCGCACCAAAAAGCTATAGGGCATTTTTGATTGCTAGAAAAAACACCTAAAGAAAACCAGAATAGAGTGGATATAGGCGACAAGCAGCTGTAGCAAAACTTACAACACCAACAAAGGTGATAAGGACAATTTATATCAGTAAAGTCGATGTCCCTTAGAACAATCATCTGCTTGAATCCATCATATAAACTAACGAAAATGTATCCATAAAATAAAGAAGAAACACATACTTCTTCTCGTAGCTATGTATTTTGTCGGAATGGAAATATGAGAGCTCACATTTCATTGCACAAGAATAAACACCAAGATTAATCATTGATGTAGGTTCAGTGTGATCCATCATGATAACATATCTCAATAGAACCACCACCCAAATTTTAGTCCAACAATAAATTGGAGACATGTGACAAACAAAAGTGAAGAGTTTAATGTAACATCCTTATTTTCAAAGCTAAAAAAATTATTTAGATCATGACTTTGTCATAAGCATAAAAAAACTTACATTGAACATCTTAGAAAATAAGAATGTTCTTTTTAAATCATTTTGATTTCTCAAAGTTAACCATATGAAAAATTTTGTCTCAAAGAAAAGAAGGCTAATGGTTTAAATTTTCATAGGTTTACAAAATAAGATATGTTCATAAACTATACTTGGTTTGTGACATCCATATTTTAAACCATTTTAAAAACAACTATGTAAATTTAGAAATCCATTCCATCTCCAACTTAAAATTATTTTTTATTTTTCATCCTAAAATTCAATACAAAATCTTAAACATTGCATATTATATTAAAAAAAGGTATTTAGAAATTTCTTCAAAAGATAAAATTCCAATTTTAGAAGCTTTTCAAAAGAAAGTATGTATAAGTATCTATTTAAAAATAAATTACATCTTTGACGGTATTAAAAAGAACGCACAAACTTCAGATAGAAAAGGAACAGACGCCATAGCAAAGAAAAATGAGCTGAAGAACTGACAGAGCAAACCAAGGGGACTATAAACACACTAAAGGAGCGGAGAAACCAGGAGTCAGTGAGTCACAAGCAAAACAATGCACAAACCACGAAGTGGACAGCTAAGTTTAGGAACTAATCATCTATGCCAAAAAACAAACGATGAGAAACTATAAATAAAAAACCAAAGGCATGGAACCATTCACCAGCATCGCAGCAATTCATCTGTATGCACTTGCACGCCAAAAACATACTCTGAATTCCATTAGGATATCAAATTCTCTCCAGCTAAAACATTCACGATGGTACGAAAAGTAAAAAACAAAAGGCATGCAGGCATTCACCAGCACCGCAGCGATTCATCCGTATGCACTTACACACAAAAAACATACTTGAATTCCATTAGGATATCAAATTTTCTCCACCTAAAACATCCATGATAGCATGAAATGATCGATCAATGGCCATATGGTGGGGTTTAGAGCTCCATTTGCGTAACATATACATAACGAATTTGATCGGAACCAGGAAAAAAATATCGATCATGATACACAGTTGATCAGTCAAGCGGAAATGGCTGCAAATCAATATGTTGATAATTGACATCGAGAGGAACATGGCTCTTTTGCCGATAACGGAAAACAAAGGAACCCAATAATTAGGTGCGCGCAACAAACAAGCTACACGGCATTTCTGATTAATAGGTAAATCACTGGAATAGGAAGAGAATAGAGTAGATAAAGGAGAGGAGCCGCTGTACCAGAACGGCGGTGGGGGAAGAGGCGTTGTCGGCGGCGTGCTGGCTTGGAAGAGGAGAATGAGCTACACGGCATTTCTGATAAATAGGCAAATCACCGGAAAAGGAAGAGAATAGAGTAGATAAAGGAGAGGAGCAGCTGTACCAGAACGGCGGTGGGGGAAGAGGCGTTCTCGGCGGCGTGCTGGGTTGGAGGAGGCGGTTGAACCGAAGGAGGAAGAGTTGCGGCGCTACCGTGGGTAGGCGTGGCGGCGGCGGTGAAGAGATCCGGTCTCCCAGGGGCGGATCTGGGCTCGCCGGAGCCCGGCGGCGCCGGATCAGCCGCGGCGGCAGTTAGAGTAGAGGAGGGCCATAGCGGGAGACGGCGGCGCGGGCGGAGGCACGGGGAGAGGATGGCGGTGGCGGAAGGGAGAGAGGATGGCTCGGGGACGAAACGGCGGCGGTGGGGCGAGCAACCGGGGAGCTGGCGGAAGCGGCGGGGTAGGGCGTGGAGAGACCGGAAGAGATGGAGCGCGGGCGACGGCGAGGGCGGGTCGGGGAGGGGGCACGGGAGCGGCTAGGGTTGCGGGATGGCTGAGAGGAGGTGGAGCGCGGGTTGATTCACGAAAGCAGAGGGGTTTTTTTGCAAAAACACATGGCAGAGCTGTTAATCAACGTAGAAAGCCAATCGAACGGCCCGTGGAAATCGGGCAACGTGGACAGCCCGTGGAAATGGGGCGACGTGGCCACCCTGGCCGGCGGGAACTGTAGCGCCCGGCTAGCGCTTTGCATTATAGAAGTAAGAAGTAATAGATTCCGGTTCTGCTATTTGGATTCATGGATGTACTAGATAGTAGTGCAGAGTGGACAAGTATGACCCAGGGAATTATACTAGATCACATTGTAATTTTGGAAAGCATTTCACAATTAGCAGTGATTTAAACCATTTCCTGCACAGTTCACCTAAAGAAAATGACAAATGTTTCAGTTAGCTAACGTCAGTCAGCTAGAGCTAGATCAATTTAGCTGCTGAGTACAAGGATTAGCTTGCTCTTCAGAACAAAAACATATGCTACCCCTATCACTTAACACATGACACACTATAGATCCACCAGCTGCCCAAAATCCCAATTAGATGCAGTACTGTTTTGTCTTCTAATTCAACGGTCCCAATAGTAAAGAGCTTGTAATCTTCAGCATCAATTTTTTTTGTCGGCGGGCACTGCAGGTAAATGCACAGGGGTTTAATTGAAAATATCCACATGTAAAAAGCATACCGCAGGAAAAAACAAGAAAGTTGAATATTGCCATACATATGTTTCAGTCATGCTTTAGTTAACAATTACTTCACAAAATAAAGCATAAATTTAAAAATTTATTTGCAGCATTTAATCTTAAAACTAATTTTCAGCGTCTACCTTTATGTTAGTAAGGTGCGATTCAAGCATAAAACTGAAATTGTTTATAAAAAAGCATAAAACTGAAAAGATCTAAATTGGTGAAACATATAGCTCAAATAAACTGAAATGCCTAACACTGTTTCTTGTAAAAAAACTGAAATCTTACCTAAATTTCAAAGAAAAAATAGAGATTAAGTCTGCTTACAAAAGTAGAATTTATTGTTAAGGAAAGTATGGTAGAGAACTGCAGGTATACAGCCAAAGGGAGGAGAAAGGCACAGCACATGATACATCTAATAGTTCTGTCAGGCCATGCGGTTTGTGCTTACTGATATATGATTCAAGAATTAAGATTGTATACTTCCAGCGTAACAGCATGAATACATTTCATACTTCCAGCGTAACAGCACGAATACATTTCACCAAATCATCAAATAGTTCTCCAAATACTGGAAAACAAACTCAATAGCCAATATCATCAACTAGTATTCTATCAGGAACCAAGGTTCATGAGGCTTTCCATGTCTAAATGACATAATACACAGTAATGGCAATTGACACCACCCCAAAGAGACCATGAAGAGTTAGGGTGGCCCCAAAAATGGCAGGCATGAACATTAGATCCAAGATAGACAAATCATTGATGGCTAATGGGTTTATTCAACTTAAGGTTTAAAAAAGGTGTACGGGAAAGTGAAATAAAATTTCTACTTTTCTTAATGGTAGGGTTATACCAACAGTAAAAAAAGGTAATGTGAGTGAATGCTCACAATCATATGACAAGCATTTTGAAACCAGTATAAGTTAAAAATAATGTGATATATAATTAATATGAAATATAACATAAATTGCAGACATCTCTTTTCCCCCTTTCTCACGGGAAGAAAGCATGGATCTCACCTTCTCCCTCCATAATGCAGGATTTTTTTGTATCTCACTTTGTCGGATCTGAAAGAAAAAATTGCAGAACATACTCCTGTAAGCTAATTAAGCATAGTAGCATAATTAAACTTCAAACAGTACAATCACTGAATGCTCATCAGTCATCACCATATATCTTGTGAAGACGCTTAATGATAAAAATAATATAATCATTTTACTAACCTCCTCAAGAAACAAGTATATTGAATAGGTGTTTGGCCTTGAAGAGTAGAGGAGAAGCAAAATATGGATGGCAAGGCCTAATGGGTTCTGCCAACCAAGCGCAATCAAAACAATCAAGCCAACAGGCAGGTTATATTTCCTGACCAAAGACCACAATCTGAGACGCTCATGTTTTGATAATCCTAAGGGTCCCTTGGAGTCTTCGAACAGAGGATCTGCTGGTCGTACTGCAGTGCACAAATTTAGAACAAGAAACATGATGCATTAGGATAGTTGGGGGCATTAATGGTTGGCTGTTGCTTCGATGCTCCACCAGAAGAAAAGGTTTACAGATATTAATTGAAATCGTCTATCATTAGCAAGATCTAACAGCATTGACCTGCAGATTATAGGATCAGATATCCAATTGATCAAGTAAGACCTCAAACTTCAAAACCAGTCCCATGCATACCCAATTACCCTGATCACACCACCAATATAATTAATCAGTGCTAGTTTTCTCCCTATGGAACGACGAATGCAAAACTGTACCTTCTTCAGCACAAGCCGCTTTCTGCGCATAAAGCGTCATGGCGAGAGTGGTGGTCATCCCAAATGCTTTGAGAAGCTTAAGACCTAAAAAAATACTCAAATTCAGTGAAAGAATTCATGGATAATTGGTGCTGCAGGCTATAGCCAAGCTACTTGACATATATAAGACAGATTAATCAAGTGAAATCCCCTAATAACAAGGGAAACCGATTGCTCCCATCTTGAAACGATCGAAGCAACGCACCACGCCGCAGGCAGCTCAAGCATACATAGTAGCAGTAGGCAGAAGCACACGAGTGAGGATTCCAAGGCTATACCTTGTGGCCGCGGCTGGGCGGCTCTCGCCGCGAGGAAAGCGAAAGCTCCGACCTTGGAGACGCGAGCCTGGAGCGTGGGGCTCGGGATCGACAAGCTCGACCACCCAGCACCCGGCGGCCGCCCATGCCGGCCGAGGCCCGCCGGGAGTGGCGGCTGGGGGATACGCGCGGGAGCGGGGCGCGGGGGGACGTCGCGTCGGAGGTGCCTGGCCGCGGTCCTCGCGAGCAGCCTCAACGCCATTGATCGCCTCTCGCCGTCGAGACCAAGAGACACTAGCAGCGCCGCCCGCCACGCCGCCTCGTCTTTATAACAGCATGGAGAAGACAGAGCGGCGGAGAGTCTATGCCTCCGCGGCTCCGTTCCGGCTACCGCCTCCGTTCCGTTCTTGAGCGG
The DNA here is from genome assembly GCA_036346415.1 of Raddia guianensis. Lineage (NCBI taxonomy): Eukaryota > Viridiplantae > Streptophyta > Magnoliopsida > Poales > Poaceae > Raddia > Raddia guianensis. The sequence continues at coordinate 38,814,676 of CM070534.1, forward strand.
AATTAGTAGATTTTTTCCTTTTGCGATATTTTATGGCGAGCGCTAGGCGTCGAACATCTGTTCGGATGCGTCCGGGCCGGTCTAGCGCTGTCCGTCCGATTGCCGGCAACCGCGCGCATCCGACGCCAGGCGCTCCCACGTGCATCAGACGCCAGTCTAGCGCCGTCCGTCCGATCGTCGGCAACCGCGCGCATCCGACGCCAGGCGCTCCCACGTCCATCAGACGCCAGACGGGTTTGTTAGCTGTGCAGTTGATCAATTTTTTAATTAAACTTCTTATTTTTGTATAAAATTCAAACAGTGTTTAAAATGTGTGAAATAAATTTTATAATTCATCTAAAATCGAGAGCAATCCATTTTAAATGTTTTTTATTTATGTTTATTTACTTTTTTTTATTTGAACCTAAAAGAAGGCATTTATGAAACTTACACCTATACCAGCGAAATTTGATCGTGTGCTGATGAAACTTGGCTGTGTGCTGATGAAATCTGATGAAACTTGGATGAAACTTCGTTGTAACCTGATGAAACTTGGATGAAACCTGTTGAAACTGGATGTAATTTGAATTGACCTGATGAAACTTGAAGAAATTTGGATGAAACCTGTTGAAACTTGATGAAACTTGACAGTTTGGTAAAGTTTAACGAGTATGAAACCCAAGTTTCGGTAGGCGAAATCCAAGTTTCACCAGGTAAGTTTGTGGATTTATATGGCAACATACATCTTGTTTTGTTCGTAAAAATACGAGAAACACGTTGGTGCAAATGGTTTGTGGATTAGAGCAACCAGTCGAAATTTATGGCCATTCAAAAGAAAAAAATGCTTGTGGACCCACCTTGCATGCTGCTGCAATTGGCTCGCCTCAGTACGTCGCTGCGTTGCTGGTTGCGGGTTTCGAACAACGCTTCACATACGGACGTCCGCACAATAGCGTTTCCGATATTTTATTTGTTATGTTTGAAAGGTTTTTTAGGTTAGGGTTTGCTCACGACTTTAGAGAAAAATCCGGTAAATTATTGTCTAACTTAGTCGTTTAATTTTTTCCCACACAGGTTATGTTAACTCCTGTTGTATTTAGCCAAGCTTCCTTTAAAGGAAAAAAAACAGCCATAACATGGGTATTTTTTGCATGCCATTATTAAGCGTCGTCTTTTGTAATTACATAATACGAAAATCTATACATGTCATTTTTTATCACAGTTAATTGCATCAGTGCCATTACAACCAGTCCTTGCCACTTATTGCTTCAAAATATGGTCTGACAAGCAGATCTCATACGTCATGTATTTCTTCTTCCTCCTCTTCTAGCGGGCTACAACGGTGTCGGAACTCGCTTGTGGTCGTCGCGGGGGCGATAGAACTCACAACACACACGGTAGGGGAGATAGAGCTCGCATGGCAACATCGGGTGTTGGAGCGCAACGATGTAGCTCGCTAGCTCGCTTGTGGTCGTGGCGGTGTCATTGGTTGACCTCGCATATGCATGACGGTGGTGGCGACGGTTCTCATAATGGCGGCCCATGGCAAAGCTCCCATGGCAGATCTCGCGTGGAGGGGCTCCCATGGACGGCAAAGCTCGCACTGGTAGCCCATGGCGGAGCTTGCGGCAACACCGAAGCTGAAGCTCGACCAACCCAATGGAGAAGAGAGAGGAGGAAAAGAGGAAGAAGTGCCTGACAAGGTGAGACCCATAAGTATTTTTGCATGCGAAACTAACCCTTCGTAAAGGCATGGATGCAAAAGTTTTGATTGAAATAGTGGCATGAATAATATATTTTTTCATTTTGTATTGGCATAAATTGGTACTTACTAATGGCAAAATTTATTATTTTGTAGCCATCTCTTCTCAATTTTTCAGTATTTCTTCTCAAATATTTTTTTAAAATTTAAATACATTTTCAGTCTTTCCAACATATTTTCAAATCAAAGTCAAAATAGGGTGATTGGAAAACTAGCAGCCAATTCTTTTGATTTTCTAAAAAAAGAATATTTTAGGTGCAAACGTATAAGAGTATGGTATTATATTGGAAGAAGTCCAATTTACCTCCCTTCACTATTGCAGAAGTTCATTTTTTCTCCCTCAACTCATTTGTGGCCGTTCGATGCAAGATTGGACGGTCAGATCTCACCCATTTAACACAGAGGGAGGAAAAGTGAACTTTTTCAATAGTTGAGGGAGGCAATGTAGACTTCTTCCTATTATATTTGGGATGGGCCGGAAAGTGAGGTCTTAGGCGTGTCAGTATGCTCTGGGAAATAAATTGGGCTTTTAGGCCCATTTGCAATCTTACCGCCGGCGCCGGCGAAATGGGACTCCCTTGGTCGCCGGCGCACGCACTCGGCACCGCCGGCCGCCGTGCTCCCTGGAAGAACACCGGCTGCCCCTGGATCTCTCGTGGATCCTTCCGACGATCTCGCGCTGCTTCGGTCTCTCACAGGTACCCTAACCACCAGCACTCCAACAGACCTCATCTTGAGAGGTTATTAATTCAGTTCTGTCAAGGATCGGTCTTCCAAGTCCCTCAAAAAAAAAAAAAAAAAAAGGTTTTCATCTCTCGCTCTCTCACTGCTAGAATGCATCACATTTGGAGTCCAATGGCACTGCATTTTCAGAACTCTCCAATGGTACTGTCATACTATGAGCTAACTGATCTTTCTTTCAGGTCAGGATGAGAATTGAGCAAGAATGTGTTGGTCAGTGGCCTCTTCACATCGATCCCACACTGACGGCCTGCCACTCCTGTGATGGAGTGGCGAATAGCCCATTGAACGGCATCGCGGCTGCTGATGCTGCCTGCTTGCCCCCTCGATCCACCGTACGTTTCAGTACTGGCGGGCGCACGGCCCGGCTCCTGTTCAATCATAGCTGATAGCTGCCAGGATGCGGTGACCACGGCTGGGTGCGTTTTGGTATGAGAAAATTAGGAGGAAGGAGTGGAATTTTTTAAAGAAAAATAAAGAAGAGGAAATTTAGAATGAAGGGAAATAAACTTAAACTCACCTAGTCACATGTTTGTTTAGAGGATGTAAGGGACAACGAATTTGTAGCTTGGACTAAGAGAGCTCAATTCCCGAGAGAACCTATGTGTTGGGCTGTGTGTGTTTATCTGTATAGATGAACTCGTGTCCAAAAGGCCCATATATAGGATGTATATATATAGAAGAGTGATGATTATGAACATTTCTCCACTTTAGCACATATGGTATCAGAGCCGATGGCCACGACAACGACACCCAATCTCTAATCGGGTGCGACAACAACGCCTGGTGGAGGCTGTGTGGACTGTGGAGCTCAAGGGAAAGATCACGGGGGAGAGAGGGTAGAGGAGAAAGCTAGGGTTTGGTTGGCTCTAACTCGGTCGGCAGTGGCGGGTGGTGCGGCTGCAACAAACGACGTGAAGAAGTCCCGCAACACTACGCAATAGAAGCAATTTAGGCGAGATCCTAGGTGTTGGGCTGTGTGTTTATTATGTGTATAAAACTATAGATGAGTTCAAGCACAACGCCTCATATAGGATGTAGAGTAAATAGCATCACATGTACGTAAAGTTGACTGAAGTTCTCGCTTAGTTACATCAACTATGAAATTAGGCATTATTGAGTGTACATGTTGGCTCCCAGTCTCATGGCAGGTCTGTAACACCCCGGTTCCTCGAGAACCCAGAATGCTACAAACTCTCCAAAACCTATAAAATTTCGACAGCACCTCCTTTGTTTATATGGACATCCACGACAGGCAATTTATATCAGAAGAATAATTAAACATTTCTATCAACCAATAGCCAATTTAAAAACCTACAATAACTGCAACTCTCAATTATACACATGACTCAACTATTTAAATTGAACTCAAGTGAAAACTATATTCACTAGTCTCAAAGTGAAAAGTAGTGAGTGCTCGGGTTAATTGTGCTACTCCCATGTCCCATGCATGATGCTGCCATCCATTACCTAAAAAAACAAATAAAAGCAAGAGTGAGTATTCAACAATACTCAGCAAAGTATATGTATAAACAATATGAATATCACAGTTTCAGAATAAATCCATGCTCATGAATCATCTATTATCTCAAAAGCTCCATATAACTCAATCGCTTCAACATATCCACGAAAAATACTTTTCAACCATCGATGCAATGCAATGCACATGTGTCTGTACTGTGAGCTCATACCGGTATAGCTAGAGTGTCACCCGTCGGTGCACACCCTTGCTCGTCCTCTCAAGGCCGGGGACCAAATACTCCACTCCCATGGAGTGCCTACCGAAGTAGGACTTTTTCCTCCCACCTCAGTGGGATGCCTACCCGAGGGTAGGTCCTGTCATATGAATGCAATGCAGGAGATGCAACTTATACCAATAAACAATTTCAAAAGCAAGTATGCCCAATAGAATTTGCATTGTCTCAGTAATTATATCTTCACCAAGCACATTCATCGATTGCACCAAAATAATAAAAACCCATCTTCCAACCATGAAATAAGAGCAATCACAAAGCAATCGGACCACATAGTCATATAGCTTCAAACAAACATGTGTTTAACATATACTTGCCTCTTTTACCAACAAAGCGAAATAGTGCAACCTCAGCATCGACCTTGAAGCCACTCCACCTACAGAGAGTATGACAATAAATAAATCATACAACCCACGTCGCTAAGCAATACATAACTCTACTACTTAAGCATCTATTTTCGGCATCGATTAGACCCCTATAGCCTAACCAATCCAATGCGTCCACTCTCTAATCGACCAAACCAAAACATCCCCATAAGAATAACGAAGGAACTGGCATCATATTCGTAATCCGAAAATATATATCAAGGTCAAGAACCCTTGCTCCTAATATCCCTTGATTATAAAGGTACATTTCTCCATTCCTCCATCATTTACCATCAATTCCGGTCACGTCCGAAACCGGACAATGATGATTTAAAACAATCGCATCTCCTAAGCCAGTAAATCCAACTCATGCGTTCTTGGACTCGATGAAAAGCTGAGAACATAACCTAACTTTTATTCAAAATGAAGGATCTCTAATTCCTCCCAAGAATACCTCAAATTTAAGCCGCAAACTGCTGTTGTCTTGTTAAGCTCTTAAAATTCAATCCAACCAACCGATTACTCACTAATCAAAAGCAAATACCACCTAAACATGAGCACCATCCATTAAACACATACATAAGCGAACCTATTAAACGAAAACTACAACCTTTCATCATCAAAGACTCATTAATCCCCTCCTGAACCTACATCCCGCCATAACTCGGAACCTATCCAGACAGCAGTACTGTTTTGGGCATAAATCCCAAACTGTTGGGCCAAAACTCGCGTTCTTGGATGCGTTGGAAAGCTAAGAACCTATGCCGCAATTCTTACAACATGAGCCTCCTCTGAAACTCATCCTAAAATGCCCAAATCGAGGCCCCAAACTGCTGCAGTACTCGCAACCCTAGCAAAACTCAATCTAGCCATCTAATCACCTCCAACACCAAGTAAATCTCATCTAAACAAGACCAATCTTGCAGGGAGAGGAGATTAATTACCTTTAGGGCTTGATTCCCCAAACCCTAGCCCCAATTTTTCCTTTCTTTCTTCCCCTTTTTCCTGCATCTCTTCTTCTCCTTTGCCTCCTCCCGTCGGCTTCCACTAGAAGCAGCAGGACAAATGACATGGTGGCGGCTCGGCCACGGCACGCGCGTCGGCGTGACGTTACGGCGCGGCGCACGGCGCTGGACGGCGACGGCACGCCCACCGACGGGCAAGATCAAGGGGGGCGGGGGAGGACGGTGAGGACACAGGGACGGCGGCGCCGGTGCAGCCCGGCGGCTGGGCAACGGGGACGAGAGAGAGGAAGGACAGGGGCGGCGGCGTCGGTTTGCCTTGGAGTGAACCGACGGGTTCACTCCCCCCTGCTTATTTGTCCTATTAGGTGGGCCGGCGTGGACCCTTGGCCCACGGGCTATCACAAGGTCCAAACCGCTTATGTCAGGTGGTTTCAGTGTCCGCAAGCCGCTAGCTAAGAACACACGTGGCCCAATATTTACATTCAAACCCCTGTAATCGATTAAAAATTATGCTTGCAGTAGAACACTTGTATAAAAGTACTTGTACATTTAACAGTTGGTCAAATAAGGCCATATTTGTAGTAGATTTTCTATAAGGGCCCTATTAGTTCAACATTTTGCAATACAATAGTAGTGTACACCCTTCAGATTCAAAAAATTGCTGTAAGAAGCATGATACAAGCATCATTCAATAGCAAATTGATCAATTTGTGACATAATGCAACATCGATAGGGCCCTCATAGAAAATCTAGTACATATATGGTCTTATTTGACCAACTGTTAAATGTACAAGTGTTTTTATACAAATGTTCTAGTACAAGCGCAATTTTCTATCGATTACAGGGGCCTGAATGCAAATATTGGACCATATGTGCTCTGAGCTGGTGGCCTGCGGACACTGAAACCACCTGACATAAGCGGTTTGGACCTACCATGAGACTAGGAGCCAACATGTACACTCAGTAATGTGTGGTTTCATAGTTGATGTATCTAAGCGAGAACTCCGGCCAGCTTTATGTACCTGTGATGCTAGAAAAGCAGTAGAGAAGAGGATTCTAGAAATTTACCCACTTTACCACACTAGGCATATTAATATCCACCCTCTTCCTATACTTTTCCCCCCAATTTCATGCCTTGCAAACACGCCCTCAACGTTCAGCTCGCTATTGCTGTCGAGGGTTGATGCTGACTTGTCGCGTGAGATGGCGTTGGCGTCCTAAGTGCCAATTTCTCTTCCTTGTTGGCATCTCCCCTCCACCCCTTCGGCCGTCTCCCTGACTGGTGGCACAAGATCTCTCTCTTGATCCCAAGGGTGCAGAGACGTGTCTTCAATGGGTTGTTCATCTACACAGCATGGAACCTTTGGAAATAACACAATAGAAGGATCTTTTAGGGGATGAACTGTCCTTCGTCTGTTGTTGTTGAGTTAACCATGGAGGACCTTTGCTTTTGGGATAGGGCTAGCTTATAAGTCAGCTAGGTTCCACCCTCGGGCCTTAGGCCCTATACACATGTATAGTCTTAACTCTTCCTAATACATTAGAGGGTGCTCCTGCCATTTCGCTCGAAAAAAAATGGCGTTGGCATGGGCCTCCACCAATGCCATTCCGCTAACATGGACTTGGTATCCCACTACCATGTATGACCACTATATAGTGTGTGTGTGTGAGTATAACTTTGCTTTTATCATGTTTAGGGTTAAGAGATGGATTAGAAGTTCAACCTAATATACACTTCTGGTTTGAGCAAGATTAAATTAATCTAGTCCATGTCATTTAACTCATCCAACCTAAGGATTAGACGATTAGTTAACCCAACAAAAAGGTGGGATAAGCTACCTGTAATACCTCACTTTATGATACATCCACTAACCAGCCAAGCACATTGGATTAATTGATTTAATTGCGAAACACAAAACTTGGGATGAGTTAAAGCAATCAAATTAGGTTGAGGTTAGTTGATCCTATTAATAATTAGGTTCAGGATTGGGGCAGCCCTGCAGTGCATTATCAGGAGAAGGAAAGACGAATTGGGGTGGTGCTGATGGTGATAGTTTCAGGTCCCTTTCATCGGTCGGTTGAGTTGTCGTTGTGCACCATTGTCCTTGCTGTCTCTCTTGGCTGCAATGGCACGAGGTGAAGCCGAACCAGAACCACGGTAACCTTTTGACAGAATTATGCTGATCTTTGTGTTCAGAGTTTGGAGGCAAGAACAGGAGTTGCCACCGACAAGGGCACGTCCCTGTTCTGGGCTGAGTTTGTTTACAGCATCTGAGAGCTTCTACAAAGGTTTTGAAGCCGGTTTGTTTGGTCCCACTTGTTTTTAAGAATTTTGAGAAGTTTGTTGGAGGTTTTTGAGAAATAGGGAGAAGTTAAAGTGTACGGCTTTTAGAAATGCTCGGCTAAATTGCTGAATGGCTGGTAATGAACTTATTTGCTTAAACACTAAACTTGAAGGGCCTCTATAGTAATTGAAGTTGTTATACAGTTGCATCAGACCAGGGCCGGCCCTACAATTTAGAGGCCCCGGTGCGAAAATATAACAAAGTTGCAAATAGACCTCAAAATACAGTATTATAAGAGAAAAAATTAAAATTATACACTTCTTTTTTAGTACTACCTCCATTCTAGAATATACGGTAGAAAATTATAGAGATATACTTACTATATTAGGTTATTTGAAGGATATGAGTTCAATTTAGAGGCCTTACTAGTTTGGGAGCCCTGTGCGGTCGCATAGCCCGCACATGCCCAGGGGCGGCCCTGCATCAGACACAAGAGGCCCTTGAGCGCTAGTTACCGGGCGACTTGAGAGGCGAACGACGATGTGTCCACAAGCCCTTTCGGCGGGCCTCCCTCCCTAGCGTTGGTGTCTCGTCTAGTCTGTGGGCTTTGGGACGTGGATTCAACGGTGACGCTAATGTTGCCGAGGAGGTCCTTGGCGGCCGGCATCCTGGTGATATCGTTGAGGTTGACACAGAGGAGGGTAGTTCCGGTGTGTTCTTATCGGTTCTACCCTTGAGGCCCGCTTGGTGATGGCTTTCCCTTGCTGCTCTGTCGGCTCCCTTGGTGTTCTCTTGTCGTTGGGGCTATGGTGGCGTGGGCCGAAGGCGCGCTATGGATGCATCGGGTGAAAGTCCTACCTAAGATTCTTACTTGGGCCGACGTTGACAACGCTTTCAGCGTTGCCTCCCTTCTTGGAGGCATCGCCATGGTAACTGTCTTTCCCTCTAAGCTTCCTCGGGTGAAAACTCTTTTGCTCGATAGTGTCACGCCTACACTGCTCCCTTATTAAAGGCATTGCCTCTGCTGATTGGGTGGCTGGCTGCTGTTGTGTCCATTGCTAACCGTGTTACCATTGCCGGTGGCCTTAAACCGTTGTTGTTGTTGTTGTTGTTGTTGTTGTCACCTTTGGTCTTGGTGGTTGCCGTGGCCAAGGTGGTTGCCATGGCCAAGGTGGCATGTCCACATGTGTGGTGTCAGCGTTTGTGCTATGGTGGGCCTTTGGTGCTTTGCACCTTTGTTTTGCTTCTCTTCTTGGTCGGGTCGCCTCCTCCCTAGTCTCTTCTCTCTCTTGCTCTCACCATTTTTCTCTTGTACATTGTATTTCTCTTTTTTTAATGGAATAACCAAGCTCATGTCCTTTGTGTTAAAAAAAAAAGCTTCTGCAGTGGCTTAGTAAAATCATTTAAAAGTTTTAAGAAGCAAATATGAGATTTTGGAAATGGAGAAATATGTTAAAAAAATTTGAAACATTTTGTGTTTTGGAAAAGGACATAAGCTATGAGCTATAGCCTATAAGCCAGTTCAGATACTTCTATTAGACGACGACGACGACTATTGGCCGCCTCAGATTGTGCCAAGTGTGCTCATGGTCCATGCCCATTCGAGCTCTGCTACGTTTGGCGTTGTGGCAGGTACAAGGATTTTTTCCGCAGGTTGCAGAGAATGGACACAAGGAGAAATGGGTGATGCTGAATTGCTGATGCTGAGGCTAGGGTTAGTTTTTTACTGTTCATCTTGCAAGAATTCGCTCTGAATCTTGCAAGTAGCACTGGAGCTGGTCACTGTGCATCTTACAAAAGCCTACCTTTCTGTGTCTTTTCCCCCCTCTCTGGAAGCAAGGGCGGAGCCAACACTGGTCGTAGATCTTCCACAACAAAGATCGCACGAGGCATTCGACAGGAGAGCTGTACTGAACTGGTTGCACATTTGCATTGAAGCTTATCAAATCTTGCAGTGCAGGCTGTGCAACCGAACGATGAAATGTACTGTACTGTACAGCCCAATCAATCACCTTGTCGATCTCATTGTCTGAGCATCGGATCTTTCTTTACCTTTCCGGTTTGAATTCGAACTTTACTATCACCGGGGAGTTTCACCGAGATAGAAGTCATCGAGGTAAGCTGTTTTCTCATTTTTTTAAACACTTTAGTACAGATTCAGATCAAGAGTTTACCAGTGTTATTATATCTCTGCTCTCATCTTGTACCAGATAATGTGACTGCATGTGCTTGGTAATGACTACTCCACTTGGTACTAGTACTATAGCCACCTTCTAGATCATGTGATAGTTTCTTGGTAACAAATCTGAATTATGCATTGTTCTGACGGTCTGCGTATAAATCATTCAGGGGGTACACAAGGAAAAGACTGAAGCTATAAAGATGAACAGAATGATAAGAATGCAGTGGCCAGTAGACAGCAGACAGATTAATCCTAGTTATAGTGGTGTGCATCAAAATGTTAGGAAAGGGAACAAGCATGCCATGCTCCCTCAGAGAAAAGGTAGAGCATGGCATGAAGAAACAGTGGTAGCTGCCAGCCAGCCAACCATTGTGACCATGAAAAGAAGTGTGGTTATTCTAAAGAAACAGGGAATAGAGACTAGGGTGGCACTAAAATCTAAGCCCCACTGATTTCCCCCTGATTTAAATGTTGTGCAGAATCAATTCACTGGTTGTACATACACACACTGCCTGCCCCCACACCTGCAACAGCAACAGCAATTGCTCCCACTGAGTTTGAGATACACTACTATCTTAATCTTTACCCTCTTTACCCCACACACAAAGGCAGCAGCCAGCCGGTGGCCTCATCACTCATGTGGACCTCTCCCACTTTTATGAGCAATGTATTGCGGCCAGCCTGAGCATTAGCCTTGTTAATTAGGTGTCACAGAGAGAGAGAGAACCATGAATTAAGATGCTTGGTTGCAAGCATAATAGTAGGTGTAATTAAGAGAGAGCGCCATGGGTTAAAGATGCTTGCTTGCAAGCATAAGTGGGGAGAGTAGTCCTCAGACATTAGGCATACTCTTGCAATGGATCCACTTCATTCATACGTGTGTTTCTCTTTGAAGTGAAATGCAAATATGCAATCAAGCCCATAAATGTGCCTATGGTACTGACAGTAGCCCAGTATAGTATTTGGTTGTGAGATATGGGAGTAATGATCGTCGTGGTACTGAGAACAGTGGAGTCAACTAACAACCAGGGAAGATGAATTGTTTATGGAGGCTGCCATTGCATGCCATAATGGCATATGGCATGGTTGCTTCTGTTAAGAAAAGGAGCAAAAGAAAGATCAAGGAATTTTTTTTAACAGTAAAGGAAAAACTAATTAAAGAGTATTTGGGTTAATGGACAGTACGTGCTTCTGCCTTCTGGAGATCAGTAACGTATGCCAACTCAGCTGCCTCCAGCAAATTGCCAATAAGCTATTCAGCTTTTGTCTCCAAACGGAAGCCAATTTGATGGTAAGCACGCTCGATTTAGAGCATGTTCAGGTAGCTGAACTAGATGAATAAATTGTTTGATCTGAAATGAGTTTAATGTTAACTTGAACTTTAATATGGTTTATGTCGGTAGTTGGGAATCAATTTCTCAGGTGTCGAGCTTTTTTGTTGAACTAGGGATCAACAAGCCCCTTCCTACGTTAGATAAGGACTTTGGAGGCAGCTAATTCTCAAGACAAGGAGGCAGGAGACAACAATTTTTCACCTTGGTTCGGACCTCCCATCGTCGGGATAACAGCCCTATATCCAACCTTGCATTCTTATACATAAAGGGAGCATAAAGGAGGGCCAGCCGAGCAAGAGGCCTACTCAGGCAACTGTGTGTATGTGTGTGTTATAGGGATATTGTGACCATGCGTGTTAAAACATGTGGATCGAATCGGAGTTTGATGGATACGACAGCGCCCGGAGGTTTAAACTTATATTAGCAAAGGAGGGGAACAACCTTCCTCGTGGGCTAATCGAGACCCCAAGAGGGAGTTGCTAGGGCTAGCTAATCTATCTTTGGTTGGCCTGAACTTCCTCGTGGACGAGCAACCTTGGGAGGAGCTGATTTCCTTGGACCTGCGTTCACGATGCTTGGGTCGGCCTAGCCCTAGGTTAGGGCCACGAGTTATTGGCCGATCCCATATAGTATAATACACATGTTTAATGTAAGAGCACTTCCATGATGCCCCACTGGTAAGAGCTTCATACTGTTTGATCAAACATGTAGGGTCTCTTTGGTTCACAGTTTGGTTTGGTTTTTGTTTGATTGAGTCAAAAGACGAGGATCTTTAAAAAGTGGTACGACAAGGCTAAAAAATATTTAATTTTTGTTGATATCTTTAAGAAAAACATCCACGAAGCCTCAAAAAAACAATACAAAATGTTACGCTTGTAGTTTTTTTTTGAGTCAAATGCAACACTTTATAGATCAGATAGCATCAACCAATACAATCTGGGATTACAGATTTGTAAATATTGCAACCAGATAGCTCAGCATTGCGAGCCAAAATACGTGCCGCCACATTTAATGTTACGCTTGTAGTTAAGATATAGAAATCACTAGGCCATTGGATCAACCAAAATGACCAGTGCACAATAGCTGGACGCATCTTAAAAAATCCCCTAACGTGTACTTTATTGGAATCGCAGTCGATTAACCCAGAAATACTCTCCTTTTCGTGTGATCACTCTGAACAAAAGCTGATCCAGTGTCTTGGAAGGTTGGAATCGATCCCTTTAATCTGGCCAAGAAAGCAAGCATGAGCATCAACCATGGAGCAGCAAGGGAAGGAGGCATATGTGATCTCATCTGATCTGAGCCCCCCCCCACAGCTGCCAAAGAAGAGGAGGAGGAAGAAAAGGCACTGTCGATTTTGCCATGGCTACTCTTCAAGAAAAGGGAGGCCATATCATTATCAACCAGAATGCACACATGTACAGTGTGCTAGCCAGCAGCTGAGGCCAGCGTTGCTCCAAGGGGGAACCTCCAAGGAGGAGATTTCTATCATGTTGTATAGACAGGGACTGGGGTGTGTGTGTGTGGGGGGGTGCTCATGAATCATGAGAGCATCCATATCTGCTACTCTATCCACACCCTCTATTTCACTATTAGAGTGTCCCTCTATTCTTCCCTCTAAATTTTCTTCAGACTTTACACTGCACTCTAAAAGATTCCTTTCTGACATCAGACACTTTATCCAGAGTTACAGTATTATAGAGTGCCTGCTACGGATGCTCTGATGATTGCTCCAGTTGAACACCACTGTTGGGCCTTTAAAATTCCCTCCCTGGCACATGGTGAGCACCCCCCCTCCCTGCCTTTGCCTCAAGAAAAGAAAAGGAAAGCAAAGCAAAGCAAAGCAATGCAATACATAGCAAAGCAGAGGGAGAGGAGAATGCCAGAATGCTATGCCACCACCACTCCTCCCATCCTCGGTGCAATGCACACTCACCTCAGGACGCATTGACCCACCTCTTTGCTCTCTCTCATCTCTCTCACCAGGTTCTTTCTTTGTTTATTCGGTCGTGCCCTGATGGAGCAAAGGCAAAGTTTTGCTGCGTGCCACCCAGCCCCACTTTACTGATGATGCTGCTCAGTTTTAGAGAGAGTGATGATGCTGCTCAGTGAGAGAGAGAGAGAGAGAGAGGGAGAGAGAGAGAGAGGATGCATACACAAGTAGCAGTGCAGCTCCTACCTTTCTTTCATGGGGAGAAGGGAATGTGGAGAGGGAGACAGGAGCGGGATATAAAATGGTGGAGGAGCGAGAGGAGGTGATGCAACGCCGCGCAAGGCATGGCCGCATGGGCTCCTAGTGGTGGTGGTCCTCGAGAGCAGCACACCACCCCCTCCCCAGTACACCACTTGAGCTAGCTCAACTCAAGTGCTCGCCTCACCTGCTGGGCTCCTCGTTGGCATTCATCACTCCAGTAGCCTCAACCGCTCTCCTCCCAGCCAGAGCAAGAAAGATTTTAGATTTGGCCTTGCTCGCAGTTCAGATACATCACATATATAGGGGAGGGAGGAAGAGGACAACCAGAACCAGGTCAATGTGCAAGCATCCAAGCAGCTTCAGAAGAAGAGGAAGCACAAGCAACGACAACTAGCTCAAGGTCCACGTTGATCGATCAATGGCGTCTAGCGGCGGCAGCAAGAAGAAGCCTGGAACACCAATCATTGCCCATTTTGTTTCCTTGCTGCTGCTGATGCTGATGCTGGCTTCTTCTTGCTCGGTCGTCTTGGCGGAGAAGGGAGGTAACAGCGGCAGCGGCAACAGCACAGGGTCGTCGTCGTCGTCGTCGCTCTTCCGCTCCAAGGGTGAGCTGCTCCGGTACCGGAGGATCATGGCGGGGGTGGCCAGGTTGAAGAAGGCCTCCGTCAAGACGATCCAGGCAATTACTCTTTCTACCTGCTTCCTGTGATCTTGTCTCTGTGCTCTGCCGGTGAGCTCTTGGCCTCGTTCTGCGTGCAGAGCCCCGACGGCGACGTCATCGACTGCGTGCCGTCGCACCGGCAGCCGGCGTTCGACCACCCCAAGCTGCGCGGCCACAAGCTCGAGGTAGTGATCGTCTTCATCTTCTTCTTGTTGTTTCACTGTGTGCATTGCCTGCAATATGTATGCAAATCCATGGGGGAGCCTTGCGTCTGCAGGAGGAGCCTGACGAGAGGCCCAAGTGCAGCGCGGCGGCGGCGGCGGCGGCGCCGGAGGAGGAGGAGGAGGTCGTGTTCACGCAGGCGTGGACGGACGGCGGCGAGGCATGCCCCGCCGGGACGGTCCCTGTCCGGCGGACGGCGGAGCGCGACCTGCTGAGGCCCAGCTCCCTCCGGCGGTTCGGCATGAAGCCCCGCGCCGCCGGCAACGTCCGCCGCGATTCCACCAGCGACGGCCATGAGGTCAGTGATCAGTCTCATCACTCATCTGCCACTGACACCACTGATCATTGTAGCATCATACTTGTATCATACGGTATAAACTCCATGATACTTGCGTTCTAAAGTATTTCTAGAAAATCAAAATGCACAAAAAAAAAAAATTTCTCCATATCACAAAAAGGTATGCGTTTTAGATATGCCATAAATCATTGTTTTTACGGTTTAGCTAAAACCCAGGCGACTGGGCTCGCCACCGCGGCCGCCGATGGGTGGGCCCGGCGCGCGCGCGGGCGCGCCCAGTCGCCTGGGCTGGAGTGCCTCCCTTGTTTTTAAAACTTTATCTAGATAAATCTTTTAAACTGTTTACATTGGGTACATGAAAATTACACGTGTAAATTCATCTTGACAAGCACCTTAATAGTAATATAGTATCATATTTTTTAGATTTTATAAATAAATTTAAGTTGAAATTTGAAGACAATATCGATGTCTAAAATGTCAACGGAGGGAGTAAACATCAGTACTGCTAATTATACGGCATTCAAATAAATGCTAAATTACTGCTAATTCAACAGATTAGATGGGAGGACACAAGTACTTGTACAGCAGTCCAGAGACAGAGGCTTCATAGGCGAATAGTACGAGTAATTATGGGGTTTTATTACGCAACCAAATTGTGTCTCTTGGTTTCCTGCACCAGCTTAGCACCGGCGGGACACACACAAACACGGCTAATTATTCTGAACCAAAGTAGCACTCCATGGTTTGACACATACAGTACTGACAGACATAAACACACGCCATATTGATTGTGCTGCCTGGGAGTAGCTAGCATGCAGCTGGTGCATGCAGATGTATATACACACACAGTACATTGATTGTACTGGGGGAGGCAGCTGCAGCAGCTGAGCAGCAGCTTGCAATGGCGGTGAACTGCATAGCTAGATAGAGAGCTTGCAACAGCAATGGCGACGGCCGCTGCGTGCCTGATGCTGCGTGGTGGCGATGTTAATTGTTTGTTTGGGCTGATGCAGCACGCGGTGGGGTACGTGACCGGGGACCAGTTCTACGGCGCCAAGGCGAGCCTGAACGTGTGGCCGGCGAAGGTGGCGTCGCCGGCGGAGTTCAGCCTCTCCCAGATCTGGATCATATCCGGCAGCTTCGGCAACGACCTCAACACCGTCGAGGCAGGATGGCAGGTACCAAAAACCCTAATTTTTTTTGTCAGATAAAACAATAGTTCCAGCCTCTATGTCCAATCCGAACATATATAAGTATAACCAATACAAAATCATCGGAAACATACCAAAAAAACAACCAATCATACTTGCAATGCTGGTGTCTGTTAAGTCCTTCATGCTGTTTGTTTGAACCGAGCTTTGTTGTGCCTGCTCTTTTGTATTGAACTATTGCTGGTTCCATTGCAAGAACACTGGAGGTAGGTTTAGCGAGCTGCGAGCGAGCATCCATGGTGCAAAGATTTCATTTCGAGCTAGGCTGTTCTTGCACTGAAGGCAAGCATTCATGCACAAAGATTTGGAGTGATTCTTCCTCTGCTGCTGCCGCTGCCGGCTGCTGCAGCTATCCTCTTTAATTCTGAACCCTGTGCTCCGGCGAGCTGTGTGGATCGATGTGGGTAGGAGAGGAGGCATTAAAAGGAGCTAGCTGGGTGAGTGAGTTGATGGTAGTCTTTGCTCTGGATTGGCCGTCGGTAGCTCTAGCTCGTTGTACGTACGGCCGGCCTCAGCTTTCGCATCCTTCTGAAAAGCCATCTCCAGTTAATGGGAACCTGACTCGCAAGCCTTCTTCAGGCTGTCTGGTTGGTGAACACGAGTAAATGTACAAGTTGGGCGGGCATCAGCTAGCTAGCTCTCGCCAGAGTCCAGCAGCAGCAGAAGAGTGATCACACACACTCCAAAAAAAAAGGCAGAAGAGTGATCACACTAGCGAAGGACAAAACTAGACAAACACTGGCCACAATTCACAAAGATACATGCAAGTCAGTCTTTCAAAATCTTTCTATCCTGACAGCACATGAAAATCATACACATATATAAAAGATATTCGCATAACTTTATAATTTTATTTGACAAACTTGGAATTTTTTTTAAGAAGAGGCGAGCTGCCAATTTCATTCAAAGGAAGAAGAAGCAAATACAGGTAGTAGTTTGACAACACACGATGCAAGACCACCCCACACTCAACACCGGTTAGGCGACCGGAACCCGACTAGGCTACCAATAGGTCAGCCCTAATCTTAACCAAAACATCATCCGGCCAACAATCCTCCTGCCGGAAAATCCTGGCGTTTCGCTCCTTCCATATGTTCCAGCATATGGCAATGATGATTCCATCTTCAATCCTCTTAACTGCCTTGTTTCCCGACAGCACATCCCACCAATGACCCATGGAGACAACAGTTGGCAAATCTACCTTTGTGAAGCGAAATAGAGACGCCATTCCATGCCAGATTTGTCTAACAAATGTACACTCCCAAAACAGGTGCTTATGAGTTTCATCCTCTTCACCACAAAGAGCGCATGTGGTGTTACATGGCCGTCCTCTTGCGGCTAAGCGATCCGCGGTGTATAACCTCCCACGGAGTAGCATCCAGAAAAAGAAATGACATTTCCTTTGCACTTTAGCAATCTGACAAACTTGGATTTCAAAAACATGTTTTTTTTAGTCGGAGGGAGCAGATTGGGCTCATGGCATTATTGGCAAGTACGAATAGCAGGCAATCTATTTGATGTAAAGTTAATTACCTTGTGTTTATAGCCCAAGAGCCTTCTTGCTCGTTTTTTAAAAAAACTCTGCTTAGAACCATGCTTCGTAATCAATTACGACGACTTAAGATCGAGCCATCAAGTCAATACTGGAAGAGTATATTTTTAGATGATCCACATGCAGGCTCAAGATTGGCCATGCTTGGTAAATGGTACTAATTAGTGGCGTTGGTTTTCTTCTGTGATGCTTAATTACTTCCTGGCCCCTGCCATGTGGTTGCATGTTTTTTTCTAAGAGAAGGGCAAAATTATTGCCTATACTTGATTAAAGAAGGGGGGCCAGAGGCCAAGAGTACAGAGCAGGAGAAAGAAGAAGCAAAACATGTGGTTGCATGTTGACTTGGTAGTATTAAAACGAGATAGAACTGGGACGCATTGATTAGATTCGGTCGATATGTTCTTGATTAGAGGTGCGTGCACCAGCACCATTGACTTGATTACTCCATTGCTCTGGTAGTAGAGAACCCAGAGTGATCTGCTGGTTGGAGACAGTGGTTAATGCATGTTAACTCTCTGCATTGTCTGTTCTTTATTCAGGTAAGCCCGGAGCTGTACGGAGACAACAGCCCAAGGTTCTTCACGTACTGGACGGTGAGTACTATGAACTGACACGCATCACATCACAGGGTTTCTATTTCGTGTTTGTTAGCAAAAACTAGATATAAAATAGAATAGGAGTGTCTGCGGCCCAGACAACTACCCTCCCACGCGTGTCCCTCGGATCCAGCCGTCGGTTAGCATGGGCGAGGCGCAGTCGTCTGAGTTAAAGCAAATGCAAAATACAAGAAGCGATTTTGTGTGAAGAAAACCGCAAGCATAGTCTTCTACCTCCTGCCCCCACATGGGCTCGAAGGGGAGGCTTTGGTTGTCTTCGAAATCTGGATGTTATATCAAGACCGTTTCACACTCATAAACTAGAACTTGCTAGGCTGTGTTTTTTTAACCGCTAGAAACTATGCAAAATTCTTTTCCATATTTCAAATTTTGGAGGACAAAACCTGCCTCTTTTTTAGTGAAATTCGATAGGTTTAGACCAAAAACCAAAATTGGGATAATATATCAGCAATGTTTCACACTCGAAAACAGAAAATAGGAACTTGTTCGGTTGCATTTTTTTTTGAAAACTGCCAAAAACTATGTAAAATTCCTTTCCAATTTCAAATTTTTGGAGAACAAAAGGTGTCTATTTTTAGTGAAATCTCATCGGCTTAGATAAAAAACCGCTCTGGTTGTACCCCAAACCAATTGTTTAGAAATCGATTTATGATTACCTAGAAAACTAGTCCTTTGGTCTAATTTGAATTTGGCTCGGTTCTACCCCGGTCGGTTTGTCGAACTGCACTATGTCGGTAAGTCCTAAAATCACAGAAAAGTCAAGCGGTTTTCACTGGCTTTGTGGGCCATGGCATATTATGCATACTCATATCAGAGGGAGGGAAAAATAGTATAAGTGCAAGTACTAATTTTGGATTCTATCATTGCAAACCTGCAGCTCTGCAAGCAAGCGCAGTAGTCTGTGACACCAATTTACTACAGTATTAGCAAGCAGTAGCAATCCTTTGCAGTAAATATTGAATGCAACAAGTCCCCAGGCTGAGCTGAACTGTTGAAGCGAGTACTCGTAATAAGGTGAACTAACTGTTGCAATGGTGCCGCCTTATGCAGACCGACGCATACCAGGCGACCGGCTGCTACAACCTCCACTGCTCCGGCTTCGTTCAGACGAACAGCCGCATCGCCATTGGCGCCGCCATCTCGCCTACCTCCGTCTACAACGGCCGGCAGTTCGACATCAGCCTCCTCATTTGGAAGGTAACAACAATTTGTACACATACATGTCTTTCGCACTGCGTCGATATCTGAAACGACATGTTCACTTACAAGAACATCGTTAGAGCATCCCCAGCTCTCCCCCCGTCACCCGCCCGCATCAAGCACGTAATCACCCGCCCAGCCCGGCAGTGTGCGCGTTCAAAATTTTTTGCCGCGCACACGCGCTCGTGATGCCGGCCGCCGGTGACAGGGAGAGAGCTGGGGATGCTCTTATCACCATGCATGTCTCTCAGGCCATATCGATATCCAAAACGACATGCTCCACTGCATGATGAGTGTATCACCTTGGCATGCATACACATACCTGTCTTTCGCATCGTGTCGATGTCCAAAACGACGCGTTCTTCTGCAAGACGAGTGTATCACAGTGGCAATTTAGCATGCATGCGTGACTGACGACGCGACGCGACACGCAGGACCCGCGGCGGGGGCACTGGTGGCTGCAGCTAGGGTCGGGGGCGCTGGTGGGGTACTGGCCGTCGCAGCTGTTCACGCACCTGGGCGGGCACGGCAACATGGTGCAGTTCGGCGGCGAGGTGGTGAACTCGCGGCCGTCGGGCTCGCACACGGCGACGCAGATGGGGAGCGGCCGCTTCCCGCGCGAGGGCTTCGACCGCGCCGCCTACTTCCGCAACGTCCAGGTCGTCGACTGGGATAACAACCTCGTCCCCGCCGCCGCCCTCCGCCTCGTCGCCGACCACCCCGCCTGCTACGACATCCAGGGCGGCCGCAACCGCGCCTGGGGCGACTACTTCTACTACGGAGGCCCCGGCCGCAACGTCCGCTGCCCCTAGCCCCGTCCGCCATCCGCCGGCCGCCGGAGCCCGAGAAGAAGATCGATCGATCTTTGGATGTGGATGCCGGCCGTTACTGATCGTTATTACGTACCAACCACCACCCTAGCAAAGTAGCAAGCAAGAACAGCATCAGGCTATATAGTGGTTACTGATGAGCGAGCGAGAGAGAGAGAGAGCACCAAAAGTTTTCAGGGTTGAGTTGATATGATGCTTCTTGTGATGATATCGTCTTTTGTTTTTTTAGGTGTTAATTTGTTTTTTATTACTGGGTTAATTATATATACACGGGGAAGAAATCGATAGAGAGGAGTGTTTTGAGATCGCCATGATGCCATATGTAAAGTACGTTAAGGCCATCCATATTGTTTGTGATGACATGTATGCCTGGCTTGCTTGCGTTATTGATTTGGCGCGCGTCTTTATTTTTTAGAGACAAGGGATGATGGTATCTTTGCAATGTTGTTGAAGCTTCGGCTGCCCAATAAAATAGAGCAAAATTGAGCCTTGATCTGTAAAATAATGTAGTGTTGCATATTGGTAACTGGCGTTAGTATCCAAAGTTTGTATAGTTAGCATGCTACTTCATTCGTTTCAAAATATAAGACGTATAGTTTTTTTATAACGGTCTTCGGCGTAGAACTTTGACAATTAATTTCTTTCACAAGAAATCATCAATTGTAAAATTAACATCATATGAAAATTTTTTTGTATATGAATGCAACTATATCACATGCATTACACAACACATATATGCTTTTAACTTAATTATTAGCCAAAAGTTAGAAACGTTGTTTTTTTTCAATACATGCACGTCTTATATTTTGAAACGAAAGGAGTACTATATATTATGGTATGTCCAAACGTATGTGAAAGCCCATTAAAATGTGCCATTTGCAAAACCCAGACCAAGTGGGCCCATTTGGTACTAATCATACAATCCATATGAAATTAAAACGGATGGGATTGTGGTTAGGGATTTTTTTTTGCCTTGTACTAATATTCCCCTGTCCTAGCCTTGGCCCATCTAGTTGCATCCATCACTGCCACTCCCAACAAAACTGCCTCCACCCTAGCCTCCCTTGTGAGAGCTCGATCATAGCATCACCTCCTGATCTCCTCCATCCCCCACATAGCATTGCCCTTGTTTCCTCCCCTATGCTATGCAGCTCTCCTCCTTCCCTTGCGCGGCGCCACACTTGTCCCTCGTATCACTCACTCTCATCTAGGCTCATATACCCAAAGAAATTGGCATGACTCTACTGGTTAGACAATATTGGTGTGTGCCCACGGGTAGCTAGGGGTCGATTGGGATTCGTTAGCCATTGCCACATGTTATATTTAGTCATTTGATAGGGAGTGTGATACATGTCTACTAAAAATATTCAGTGTTAATATCTAGTGTAACACCTAACCTGTTGCGAGGCTCATGCAACCCATATGGATTGGTTGCAGTAGTACCATCTTGCTACTCTATAGAGAGTTGGACTAGCATATAAGTTACATGCTGGCCAAAATTAAATGATAAGTTACATGATGGCTCTAAAAGCTAGATCAGAGTCTCTGAGACGTACCCTAGAAGTTGTGCCACTGACAGCTAGATCAGCGGCTCTGACACGCGCCCTAGAAGTTGTGCCCATAGAGAAGCTCGAGAAGCCCATGGGTGAGTTCCCCATTGGTGATCTCCTTAGAATGATCTTGGATGCTTGAGCTCGAGCATACATGCTTATGGGCAAAGACATGACAGAACTACTACGCATAGGTAGGCGAGCTCGGAAGCTCGTGCCCGAGCATAACGGCCAGATCGGCCGAACGGTGCATAGGGTTGGCAATTTAGCTCGAAGCTCGGCTCAGACTTGGCTCGTAGACAAGCCCAAGATCAAGCTTTTTTCTAGCTCGGTCAGCAACCGAGCCAAGCCTACTCAGCCTAGAGCTGCACCACGCAAATCGCTGAAAATCTCGACGGCTAAAGCCGTCGGGACAGGTACCAAAACCGTCGAGACAGAGTAATCTCGACGGCCGGCCGTCGAGATTTGGCCGTCGAGAAAGGCCGGTCGAGAGAGGGAGCCTTTCTCGACGGCTCGGCCGTCGTTATTAGTATATCTCGACGGCCGTACAAAAGCCGTCGAGATACTAGCACCGGACAGACACGACGTGATGGGGAACTTTTCTCGACGGCCGTCAGCCGTCGAGATTGTTCTTAAGCAGGCCGTAGGCCAGCCCAACCCACCAGTTAGTCACGACGGCTAGATGCGGCGCGGGCGGCGCGCGGCATGATCGATGGCGCGGGCGGGCGACGGCGACGGCGCGACGGCGCGGCGGCGGGGATGCGAGATCGGCGGCGCGGGACAACGGCGACGCGGGCGGCGCGGATCGAGGCGAAATTGCCTAAGTCCCAGCGCGAGTTTCTTTATAAACACCAATCTCGACGGCTTCCGGCCGTCGAGAAAGATCCCCACCAAACAATGAACGAACCAAATCATGATACGTGTCCATCGCATCTATCTCGACGGCCATAAGCCGTCGATATAAAAGGACTCCACGCGTGACCGTTGGGTCCCAACTAGCTCGACGGCTAACAGCCGTCGAGATAGCTGTCTCGGTCAGCGTCAACGAAGCCACGTGTCACATTTGCACAGGACGAACTCTATCTCGACGGCTTATAGCCGTCGAGAATTACAGATTGCGAAACGTCGCGAATGTCACATGCATGATGTCAACTTGTCTCGACGATTCTGGACCGTCGAGAAAGATCAAAGGGTGACGTGGCCCGTTCGTTCTGTCTATTTCGACGGCCAAGAGCCGTCGATACAGATATGTTTCTGTCGGCTCTTGGCTAGGCTCTATCTCGACGGCTGGTTATGTCTAGCCGTCGAGACAGGTATATTTCGACGGCTTCCATTGACTACCGTCGTCAATTATGCTCTGTCTCGACGGTGTTTTATTGTGCCGTCGAGAATGGGTTCTATCTCGACGGCCAGTGCAGCGCCCCCCTTCGATGGTCAACATAGCTTAGTTAATTGTTTTATAAAAATTTTAAAAATCTTTGGTGCTTCTTAATGGCTAATATTGTTTACGACATGATAATGTACTATCAAGAAAATTTGTATGCTCAAATTAAATTTACAAACGGAGTTGCCTATGTAAGGGGTTATATCGAGCAGAGTATCAGTGAGCGTTCTATCGAGTTTTATGAATTATGGCTTATAGGTATTTCAAAATTTTCAAATAATACACCATTGAGTCGGAGAACCATTGTACATAGATCATTGCATTTGGAATGTAACAAAATATTCCATTTTAAAAATATTAAAATACAATTTCTTACTTTTAAATATATATATACATATATTATACCTAACATTAATTAAAAATAAAAATTATTTTAAGAATTAGTATGCAAAAAAAATAACACCTTGTAACATTATATATTTTTCCCAAAATTTGGGACTGCATCAAATTTTAATTTTTTATTTAAGTTCTTTTTATTTAAATTACAAATTATGACAAATATTTACAAAATAAAAAATTCAATGGGCGACCACCAAATGAGCATGATCTATTCTCGACAGCCAAACTCTGGCCGTCTAGATTGACTCATTCTTATGGGCCGGCCCACAAACTATTCACGACGACTGCGTGCTAGCCGTCGAGATAGAGTCTTCCCGCCTCCCCAAAAATCAGAAAAACCGAGCGCGCGGGGGCCAAGGACCTTATCTCGACGGCTTTAGTATGGCCGTCGATATTACGTTCACTGTTTCGACGGCATGGCTGTGGCCGTCGATATTAAGTTCACTGTGTCGACGGCCGTTAGTTGGCCGTCGAGATAAGTTTCAGCCGTCGAGATTTTGCGCGTTTCCTGTAGTGCTGGCTCGCTCATGGCTCATAGATTCATGAGTATTTATGTACTAATACTGCTCATCCACTAGTAGTCAGCCCGCTCACTCGTCTTTGGCTATGACATGCCCTCAACATAGCCCATGTAACACCTCATCCCAACTTAGCTAAAGGTGCTACCAGCGTAACAATTTTTGTGACGAGGGTATCAACTCATTAGGGGGTTCAATTAAAGCTAACACTGAAATTTTATTATTTTTGTAGAAGCCCAACAATGTAGTACTTTGTAATAATTATTTTTATGTGGTTTTAATGGCTCTTTGTATAGTTTTTAAAATATTTTTTAATAACTTTTTTAATTCTCTAAAACCTCTATCTAGGGGTCACAACTTTTTCAAATTAAATTTTTTAGTAACTTTCAACCAAAAAGAACAATGCCACCTCGGCTTGTTGTGATGTAAGATCTATTTAGCCCATTTGAATTGATTGTGATGGAATAGTAACGTTACCACTCTATAGAAAGTTCCAAGCACAAACTTTTTTTTTTTTGAGGAAATTCCAAGCACAAACATAACACCCTAGCTGGATTGACTATTCTGAGCAAAGCAGTCCGATCGAACGCCATGCACTATGCATGCGTGGACCAATATACTATAGGCGAATTTGGTCAAAGCGCATGCACCTAGCTTATACATGCCCATTAGCCCATATGCAAATTAAGGACCTTCACAAAATTTCATAGGTACGTGATTATTTGGAGGGTGTTCTAGAAAAAAGGCAATATGCATGATGTGCATGCACCCAATTAAAGAGAGAGAGAGAGAGAGAGAGAGAGCGCTCAGGCCCAAGGGCCAGCCTCGCAAGGCCATGGCTTTGGCTTATCTCCTATCATGCATCGTCGATCCAGCCTAGCCAAGCTTAGCTGCTTCTCATTCGTTCCTTCCTGGATCCATGATTACTCATGGCTGATCCGATGAGATCAGGGCACGAACGCCTCTCGACATTGCCTGGCCCAGACAACTGTGGCATGCAGCAGCAGCTCACACACTCAGCTCTCACTGATAGCTCTACACATGCGAGCTTGCAGCAGTAGTAACAGTTGTTATTAGCTGCTCATCTTGTCACGAGCGTGTTGATCAGTGGTAATCAAATACGAGCTAGATATGCATGATGCTGCTCTAAGAGCTAGGTATATATAGCTCCTGTACTCCTGTTCCTAGATTCTTAATGGGAGCGAAGCACGGGGGAGAAGGGTGATGTCCAAATTAATTAATCCGGAGCTCAACTGAATACTGATCGTGTACGTACGTACGTACGACGTACGGTAGGAGAGTGGGTGTGATCAATCGATATATCTGATGGATTCTCATGAATGAATGAAACATGAGACCATGAGAGAGACAAGGACGGCTATAGCTAATCGATCCTCCATTGATTGACAATGACAGGCCATGCATGAAAGCAAATTAAGGGGGGGAAAGGAGGAGGAGAATGACGCGGCCGGGCGGACAAACTGCCCTGACGCATGTTTGACAGTGGGGCATCGTTGCGAGTTATTGATATGTGTTCCCTCTTCGTGTGGCCGGCCACTGCCTGGCCAGTGCATCTGACGCGGCTCCCTCGGCCCCATCCACATCATGGGGGAAATTCGATACTAAACACTCAATCAATTGGTTGGGCTCGCCAAAAATGACATTATATTCGTTGCTTTTTCATCGAATGGTCCACTCTCAGCCTTGATTACCGCCCGATTAGCCTTATTCACAATGCGGGCAAACTTTTCACCAAGATTCTAGCTTCCAGGCTAGCCCCCTTCATGAACGACCTCATTTCCCCCTGTCAAAACGCTTTTATTAAGAAAAGACAAATCCAAGAAAATTTCCTCCTGGTCCAGAGTACGGCCAAATCACTCCAAAGATCCAACTCCCCCGCCCTAGCTCCTCCTCAAGCTGGATCTTGAAAAAGCCTTCGATTCAGTGTCCTGGACCTACCTCCTAGACAACCTTCGCGCATGTGGCTTCGGTGTCCGCTGGCATGATTGGATCTTCATGTCCTTTGCCTCGACATCCTCCAGAGTACTCCTCAACGGCCATCCTATTGACACCATTCGTCACTGCAGGGGCCTAAGGCAGGGCGACTCGCTGTCCCCTTTTCTCTTCAATCTCGCCATTGAGTCGCTAATCGCTCTGCTTAACCGGGCAACCTCCTCTGGAGCCCTTTCGCCGCTAGAAGGGCCCCATCTTGCCACCCAGATCTCTCTCTTCGCTGATGACGCAACCATCTTCTAAAGCCTTCCAAGGAAGATGTCTCTGCCCTCGCTGCTATTCTTCGGATGTTTGGTGACATTACTGGGCTCCGGACCAATTTTTCTAAGAGCCAGGTGATTCCAATCCACCGCGGAGGAATTGATCTTGACCACGTCCTCCAAGATTTTCCGGCCTAGCGAACCAGCTTTCCCATAAAATACCCTAGGATGCCCCTCTCTGTCCGGCGGTTGCGCCACTTTCATTTTCAGCCGCTAATCGACAAAGTGTCTTCCAGATTGGCGGGCTGGCGTGGTCCTCTTCTCTCCAAAGGAGGCCATCTCACACTTCTCAAGGCGGTCCTCTCCGCGCTTCCCACATACATCCTGTTTGTCATCAATCCACCCCTCTCAGTCATTAAGAAAATCAACTCCTCCAGGCGTGCCTAGCTTTGGAAGGGCACCGATTCCTCGGCTAGTGGAGGTAGAGTCAACTGGCAAACCGTCTGTTCCCCGACCTCGCTTGGGGGGCTTGGGGTGCTCGACCTAGTTAGGTTTAGTAGGGCCTTGCGGTTGCGTTGGCTTTGGGTCAGTAGGTGTTCGCTAGCCCCGGCCTAGGCCTCCCTTGACCTAACCTCTCGCGGTGCCGACGACAACTTGCTTAGGGTTGGGACCGAGATCATCCTGGGAAGTGGTTCCTCCGTCTCCTTCTAGAATGATCGTTGGCTTGCGGGTTGCGCGCCTCGGGACCTGGCGCCAAACCTTTTCGAAGCATCCTTCCGAAAGAATAGATCGATCCTTGAAGCCACGACAAACCTTTGCTGGATCTCTGACCTAAGACGTAATTTCACCCCACAACTCATCCCAGAGCTCATCTTGCTGTTTCGTTGAATCGGCCAAGTGCAATTCCACCCAACCAACCCTGATCTTTTCCCTTGGCGCTTTGCTTCCAATGGAAACTTTTCAGTTATGTCAGCCTATCTGCTCCAATTCACTGGGCGCGTGCCTAAGCCTGCCTTGCACTTGGTCTGGAAGATTTGGGCTCCCTCCAAATGCAAGTTTTTCCTCTGGACGCTCCTCCTCAGGCGAGTCATGACTGCGGATGCCCTTCTTCGTCGACACCTTCCCAACAAATACTTTAGCCCCCTTTGCAGGCGGAACTTGGAGACTCCGGAACACCTTTTTTTGCAGTGCGACTACAATCTTTTTGTTTGGACCTATCTAGCCTCTCTGCTCAGATTGTCGCGCCTTGACCCTTCGAGATGGTCCAACTCCAGATGCCTCGTTGACTGGTGGGATAGGGACATCCTTCGGGGCGCTGCCAACTGTGAGGCTCTCTCCATCGCCACAGCCATTATTTGGCAGATCTGGATTGAGCGGAATAACCGCATCTTTCGCCTTGTCGACAGGCCTTCGTCAATCTTCCTTATCCAATTGCTTGATGACCTGCGCCTCTCTGGGTGGCCGCAGGCGCCCCTTTGTAATTAGTTAACTATCTGTGTTGTCACCCAAGGGGGGAGGGGTCGTAATCTCCCCCACACTGTAACTCCCTCCTTTTGATTAATACAAGGCAACTCTTTTGCCTTTGCTAAAAAAAAGATATACGATAGTTTTGGTATTTTCTAGTCCTTTTCATTTTCATGGCATTTTCCCGATTTTCCACGATGAAATGACCGGCGTGCACTTCCAAACTTCCTCTCCCATCGACACCTGAGGGCCTGAGGCCCATCTGTCAGCCTCTCTCCTTTCTTCGTCCTACTGCCCTCCTCCTCCTCCTCCTCCTCCTTCTTCTTCTTCTTCTTCTTCTTCTTCTTCCGTCCTTCCTCCTCCCGCATTTCTCTCATCCCTGCCTCCCAGCTCGCAGCACGTACTGTGGTGGGGTGATGCGGCAAGTGGCTGTGAGCAAGCGACGACGGTGGCGGGTGGCGGCGTACTCCACGGTGGTGGTGACTTAAGCACAATAGGAAGGGAGATGGCAAACTAGGATGTGCACAATTAGCACATGGGCGCGAGGGATGCCTTGTTGCCTCGATGTCGCCATCATTTGCCGAAGTCGTCGTTGTTTCATGCTGCTGCTACTACATCGCCGCTGTTGGACGAGGGTCACCCCCATCTCTCTCTCTCTCACACACACACACTCTCCACAGGACCAACAAATAGGGCTAGGAAGATGGCTGGTGGCATGGAGATGGTCGTTGGCGGGGCTCCGATGATGGGCCCTCCGATGGTGAGGCACGGTGGCACCCGCTTTTGAGAGGAGAGAGAGAGAGAGAGAGAGAGAGAGAGAGAGAGAGAGAGCAAGGAGGAAGAAGTAAGGAGAGGTTGATGGGTGGGCCATGGGTGATGGGAGAGGACGAAGATAGAGCAGGGGCACTTTGGTCATTTCATCATAGAAAATCGAGGAAAATACCATGAAAAAGGAAAAGGACAAGAAAAATGCTGAAAATGTCATATTTCGAACAAATTTGCGTGCCCAATATCATTTATCGAAAGGTCAATAAATTTAATGCCATCCATGGCGAGACCGATCAATTGATTGTTATATATGGAATTTTCTCATGCACATCCATGCATTCCTATGAAAACAATATATAAAATATCTAAGCCAGCAAGCTGGCCTCTCGCCATTAGGCCATGGCTGCAATGTAAGCACTACAAGATTGTTTGAAGTTTGTTTGGTTGCCTACATATGTATGGATCGGTCTAGGCTTTACGTCGCTACGATGAGATGTTTGGTCGTATGTATCTATCCATATAGGCCTCGCCTATCTCATGTGATACGAGTAGATGCATCCCCCAAGAGCAACTCTACGTATCCCTATAAAATACTGTAGCACTAGATAAAGGAGATGCTGGAAGAAAGAAATTCTTTAGAGGATAATGTAAATTGTGAATGAATTTTAAAGAATGGATGGAGGGAATACAAATAGTAGCGTTTTAGATGAGAGATATGGAGGAGCTACTGGAGCTGCTCTACGAAGGAACGGTCGTGCTAACAACGGAACAAGGTGGGAGCAAGACCGAAGACGTCACGGAGAAGCTCAGCAGCGGCCGATTCAGGAGTGATGAGCTCGGCGCAGCAAATCTAGGTGATTCGAGCTCGGCGGCGGTGGATCCGGCCAAGGAGATCGAGGCCGGCGGCTGGATCCGAGCACGACGAGGCCAGCGACGGCCGGATTTGGGCGGACGAGGTCGTCGATGGCAGGCTGCAGCTCATACGGCAACCAATGGCGCCCGCTGTCACTTTGCCTACTCAACTAGCCAATGTCAATATCCATCCATGCGCAGCTGCACACAACCAGCACAACCGCCACGTACAAAAGATCATCCATCCATTCAGAGATCATTCCCTGGCCCAGAGCACTGCGCTCTGCCTGCCCGGAAGGATCTTTATTCTCTTCTCATGTTCAGCAAAAAGAAACGGCAGTTTACAGTGGCGGCACATTTGCAGGTTCAGCCTTGCCACAGTGAAAGCGCACTTTGCTTTTCACCTCCAATTCCAAAGATGGGCAATTGGGCACTAGGGCACTAGCTAGTGCGCCCTTGTCCGTCCTCCCCAATCAGCTAGCCATCTTCACGTCTTTCACCTCCACCGGCCTGACCGACCCGCCATGAAAGGAAAACCTCGGTACACAGCCGGCTGCTCCATTTTTCAACCGGATCCATCATATGGCAGATTGACGGGCAGCTTCATGCACGGAACGATCGATCTTATGGTTGGATGGCCAAGCCACGTTCAAGGGTAGACCTGTTCACGGGAAGCCCGGCCCGAGCCCGGCTCGAAAAAGCCCGGCCCGGCCTAGGCCGACCGGTGCATCGGGCCGGGCTCGGGCCTCATTTTCGAAGCCCGTCGATCGGGCCAGGCCGGGCCTAGGATTTTGTCGGTTTAAGCCGCGGTCGGACCGGGCCGTCGGACTTCGGGCCGGGCTCGGGCCCGGTTTCTGAGCCCGACGCCGGTAAAGTTGGGCTTCGGGCTGGTTTTTGGGACCGGGCTTTTCGGGCCCGCCAAAGCTCGCCCCGCCCGGCATATGAGCAGGTCTATTCAAGGGTAGGAAATCCGCATGTACTTACAAGAAGCTGTTTGGACTATCTTAATCATCGCCTAGCGCACACCAAGATTCATGCTTCAACTATCATTTTTTTTTGCTAGAAAACCTCCATCTGTGCGATATCATGTCATGTGTGTGGTCACACCCTCCTGTTGATGATTAGTAAACGACCTATCTTGAGGCAGGCCTTGAGCCGATTCTGTACCGGCCCACCACATGAACAGAAAACCAAGCAGGCTATTCCTGGTCGTACTAAAGAAGCCGCCTAACTCGCTCGTGGCTGCCCCGGGCTTGACTAGGTCAAACCGTGCGGCACCATGTCCCTCCGGGCTATCCTTAGCAGGAGAAGGTCCTCGGTGATCCGCTCATCCGTAGGCGGTGGCGACAACCGTCATGACCCACCATACTTTCTCCGGCCTTGGCCGAACGAATCGTCTCCCAGGGGCCCGCGACCCAGGGGAGTACACGTGGACGACTCATCCGGCCGTTTGCCTTCTTTGGCAGGCAGCGGATAGTTGTTACGCTACGCGACGCCCCAACGGGTGGCGCAAGACTGGCTCGGCCCGGTCAAGGCTATTTCGAGGATAAAGGGAAAGTGCTTTCTCCCTAAAGAGGCTTCCTCCCTGAATAGGCGCCGAGACAAACACGTGTCGAAGATTAACTCGACCAGCCTCCTGCAGCTCCGGACGAGCATGAACCGGGCGAGACAAGAACTTCGCCACTAAAACAAAGACCGGTGTGGGGCCCACGGTATCAACTCCAGGCACCCCGCCGCGCCTATAAAAGGAGGATTCCTGGACAATCGAAGGGTCTCTCCCTTCCGCCTTCCCCGATCCGATTCCATCTGACTCAAGCCTAAGCAACACCCGCATCCGAAGCTTCCTTAGCGAGTAGTTTTAGTTCTCAGCCACCTTCATTGTAAGCTCGGGATCGGTGCCTTCAAGCCCGGTCTCGACACCCTTGTACTGTTTCCACCATATAATCAACTAAGCTGGAGTAGAGCTATTACCCGGCAGTGGGGGCTCGAACCAGGGTAAATCGACCTCGTCTTCGTGGTTCGTATTTCCTCACTTTCTTTCTTGCGCTGTACTGAGGACCTGTACCCATATCATCAAGTCGCACCAGGCCTGTCGGGGATAAAATCACGGCCCATAGCCATGGCCCACTCCCTGACGGCCCAATCGAGCAGCCTATTAGGGCCCAGCTCCCTGGAAGGTTCTATTAGGCCCATATGCATCCTGCCGAACAGCTTCCTAACTGGCGTGGTGCGTAATGGCCAAGGAATCGTGTTTAAGTCCGTCTCGAACAGGAGTTCTGCACGGCTACGAGAAGACCCTGACGTGGTTTCCCGGATGGGATTAGGAGTCGTGATCCCCAAGATTAGGAGGTTACCTTATCTACCGTAGGTCATATTTGGCATGTATGAGTTCGTTACGATCTCGTAGTTAGCCCGGCCCGATATTTCTTGGTAGGTTGGTTTGCTCCGTACTATATAAGCGGGGGCCCCTACGGCGTTTAGAGGAGCCCCGCCAATAGATTTTCAGATACTACTCATGAGACTCGCTGATCTCGCCGAGTTCCACCTTGTAATCCTCTTTGATATAAAGAAAGGCCGGGCGTAGGGCTATTATCTCTCGAGAGGCTGAACCAGGATAAAACCAGCCGCTCTCTGTTTGTTGTTTGTTAAGTGGTTGTTCGCGTGTCTCCATCTCCTCTTTGAAGAACCTTGGTTGACTTGGGTCGATATCCCAACCGTCGACAATTTGGCGCCGTCAGCGGGGACACGCAGATCGAGCATGTGGAACTCCGTCAGTGATCTGAGAGATAATTTCTGAGGGCTACGACTCAGAAGGACAGGACGTCTCATCCCCTGTCAGTTCAGATTGATCTGTTCGGTCTCGAACACTTTCCGAGGCAGAAGTCTCCGCCTATATGGCGGAGATAGCCTCAGATCGTACTCCCGTCATTGACGATGACTACGGAACCGATGATCTTTACGACGGTTTAGATCTATCGGATTCCAAGGCTATGTCGGTAGATTCTACCTGTGGAGACACAGCGATGACACCGCCTAGCATACCTTCGCATGGCCCCGCAAAGCATTAACATGACCGATGTAGGAACCTCCGAGGATCTGCCGCGACGGCCGTGGCGGCCGCCGAGGTCGGCGAGTTAACTCGCTTTCGGCATCAAGACGAGGTCATACTGCCGCCATGAAAGCAAGAGGTCATTCGCCGCAACCTCGACGATTCCATCAATCAGACAGTGGCGCGGTTCCGCGATCGGTGCAAGCGACCGCGTCGCGACCCACCTCGCATGCCCTCGCCAAGTCTCCCGACGGAAGTTTCTCCTGTCCGGGTTAGTTCCCACAGAATCGGACTCGATCGGGCGAAACGCGGATGCCTCGGGGGTCCCAGAACCCCTAGAGCAGAGTCGGGAACGACTCGCGGCCATGGCTTCGGTGATTAGATCCACCAACCAGGCCGACCTCGCGCGTATGGGCGATGCTTTTGCTTCTAACCTAGAACGATTGGCTGAAGGCCTAAAGTCTCTAGGAGAAGTCAACAACTCCTCCAGGCAGCGCAGCCAAACTGTACGGAATGATTCGGACAGCTCTGATCGATCGCGTGACCTTCGTCGCCATCGAAGGATCACTGTCCATGAGCAGGCTACCCGTGGTCGCCGTCGCTCGCCGAGTCCTCGTAGTCATCGCGACAACAGGGGCAAGCGCGCACGCGATGACCACGGACGGTCCCTTCGTGAGGAGCGCGTCGTCGCGACCACGAGGAAGGAGAGGGGTGGGTTGTCTCGGAGAGAGTTTCTCCAGTCGAAACATCCTGCTCAGCAGAGTTCCTCCGCGAACAGAGCCAACGCCTTCTCAAGACTAGGTTCTCGCCGGGAAGGTGGCCGGTCATATGCTTTGGGCTGCAGGCTTTCTCGACGAAGTTTGGTCCGTCCGGTGGTCCTCAAAGTTCAAGCCCGGTCACATGGAGAGGTACAATGGGACTCGTAACCTAGAGGAATTCCTTTCCATCTCGCCACGCCATCATGGCGGCGGGGTGACGAGCTTCGTTATGGCTAACTACCTCCCGACCGTCCTTGAGGGAGCCGCTTTCGGACGTGGTCGTTCAATCGCCAGGAGGGTTCCATCACCATGGAACCAACTTTGTGACGCTCGATCGCCAACTTCCGTGAGTCATTACGTGCGTCTGGGCAAGGAGGATGATCTGCACGGAAGATCCAGATGAACGGGAGACCCTCCGCAACTTCGTGGAAGCGTTTCATTTAGATTCGCAACACGATCCCGAACATCTCGGACGAATCCGTTGTCCGCGCCTTCAAACACGGAGTCCGCGAGGAGCAGCTCACCCAGGATCTCGAGATCAACGAGACTGGACCGCCAACGACTGTTCAAAGCGGCCGATCGCTATGCCAATCGGCAGAGCGCTCAAGATAAGAAGGCGTTTGACAAGGGCGAAGCCGCCCGACTGGTGTGGATGAGAAGAAGAAGAGCAAGAAGAACCACGGTGACAAGAAGTCCCGAAGAAGAAGAATAAAGGTGATGCGAACAATACCGTTGCGGTATAGATCGCGACCTCCTCCCAAGGATGGGCGTAAGAAGCCCAACAATAACTATAAGGGCAAAAGCACCTTTCAGGGGGCGGACAAGGCAAGAAAGGTCCAAGCGACCGATTTTGCAAATTCCACCAAAGACTACGGGACACGACATACGCCATTGCGAACTTGGGCATAAGCTCAAGACTTCTACAACGGCAAGGGCCCAATGCCCACCCCGCCTCAACAAGGTGATGCTTGTAAGGCTGCGCCAAACCGACGATAGTGATCGGGAAGATGATGATGAATATCAAGAGCCCGTGAACCATATCACTGTCATCTTCGGCGGCTCCTCAGCTTACACCTCTCGGCACAGCCTTAAGGAAGCTGCTCGGGAGGTCCACAACGTTGAAAAGGCAAAACCTCAGCCTGAATCAATGAAGTGGACCGAGGTCCCCATCTCCTTCTCTCAGGAGGATTGCCCCACTGGGATGACCAAGCCTCAGCAGCTCCCACTCGTGGTCGCCCCGACCATCAGCAACGCAAGAGTTGGCCGTGTTTTAGTAGACGGCGGGAGCGCTTTGGACTTGCTTTCTGCTAAGGTCTTGGACGAGATGCAGATTCCTCGTTCTAAGCTGAAGGAAGTCGCAATGCCCTTCTACGGAATTGTTCCGGGAGAAGCTGTTCAGCCGTTGGGGCAGGTTGTTCTGCCCGTTACTTTCGGCAGTCCAAGCAACTTCCGAACGGAGTTGATCACGTTTGACGTGGTCGATTTCCCTTCCGCGTACAATGCGATCCTGGGCCGGCCATCGCTTGGCAAGTTCATGGCCGTGTCCCATCATGGATACCATGGCGTGAAAATACCGGGTCCCAACGGTGTGATCACGGTCAAGGGCAATTACAAAGCTGCTCTGGATTGCGACGAGCAGTCCCTTGCCCTAGTCGACCAGCTTCCACCTCGTGGCCCCGATGCTCCGCAGACCAAATCTGCACGCCCTAGGGTCTCCCTTCAGCCAGGAGGAGAGACCAAGGAAGTTCCACTGTCCCTTGATGACGCTGCCAGGATAGTTCATTTGGGGGCCAATCTGGACCCTAAATAGGAAAGCGAGCTCATTGCCTTCCTCCGAGCTAATGCAGACGTGTTTGCCTGGGAGCCGTCTGATATGCCCGGAGTCCCAAGGGAGGTTATCGAATATAAACTAGCCGTCCGGCCGGACAAAAAGCCTGTTCGCCAGAAGCTTCGTCGTTTTTCTGAATTCAAACAGGGGATCATCAAAGACCGACTTTTGGCAAACCGCTCCACCGGGTTCATCCGCGAGGTTGATCACACCGAGTGGTTAGCCAACCCCGCCATTGTAAAGAAGAAAGGCGGCAAGTGGAGGATGTGTCGATCACACGATCTGAACGCCGCTTGTCCCAAGGACAATTTCCGGTACCAGATAGACCACCGGTCGATGCAATCATGGATGCCCAAATTCTTGAGTTTTTGGATGCTTACTCGGTTATCACCAAATAAGCATCTCCCGAGGATGAAGAGAAGACTACCTTCATCACCCCTTCGACACTTTCATTATCGACCATGTCTTTCGGTCTGCAAGCAGCTGGTGCCACGCTCCAAATAGCTTAATGGAGAAGACTTTCCCAGAACAGCGCGGAAGAAACCTGGAGGTCTATGTCGATGACATAGTTGTAAAGAGCAAGGATGCTCCAGATCATGTAAATGACCTGGCCGAGATGTTTCGTAACCTCGCCAGGCATCAAATAAAATTAAATCCAGATAAGTGTACCTTTGGTGTTTGATCTGGAATATTGCTCGGTTATGTGATTGGCTCGCAAGGCATCTCTGCCAACCCCGAAAAAATCGAGGCTATTGAAAACATACAGGCTCCAACTACCGTCAAGGAGGTACAGAGTCTCACGGGGCGGATGGTTGCTCTAAGCAGATTTATTTCCCGTCAAGGCGAACGCGGGCTGCCCTTCTTTAAGGCCCTGCGCAAGCACAATGGCTTCGAGTGGACAGAGGAAGCTGATCGGTCTTTTCAAGATCTCAAGCAATACCTGTCCAACCCACCTGTCTTGACTACCCCGCGTCACGGCGAGCAGCTTTTGCTCTATCTTGGCTGCATGCCGCAAGCGGTGAGCGCGGTCTTGACGGTGGAAAGGGAAGGCATCCAGCGGCCAATCTATTACGTGAGCGAGGTACTTCACGGATCCAAGGAGCGCACTCGAGGTCCGAAGCGCTTCACGCCTTGCTCATGTCCTCCAGAAAACTTCGCCATTATTTTCAGGCGCATCAAATACTGGTCCCAACCAAGTTCCCTCTTGGAGAAATCTTAAGGAACAAAGAAGCAGGCGGACGTATAGCTAAGTGGGCAATGGAATTGGCGAATTCGATATTCATTTCTTGTCGTCCGAATCGCTATCAAGTCACAGTGTCCCGGCCGACTTTGTCGCCGAATGGACTCGCCCGCCAAATCCCGTGAAGCTCCCGAGCAACCCGATGACCCCCTGACCATGTTTTTCGATGGTTCGCGACCGAAACTCGGGCTGGTTTTGTTCTCATCTCCTCAAGGAGAGCAACTCCAGATTCTATCCAACTACACTTTGCGGCGACTAACAACGCCGCAGAGTACGCAGCCTCCTCGCGGGACTAAGAGCGCAAGTCGCTTGGTGTCCAACGGCTAACTGTGAAGGAGATTCACAAATGGTCATCAATCAGTTAACAAGGAGTATCGGTCTGCGATGACTCAATGGCGCGATACCTGTTGAAGTGAGGAAGTTGGGCGGCATTTTCGATTTTTCGGTGCTCTTCGTGCTCGGAAGGACAACTTCCGGCCGACCAGCTATCCAAGTTTGATCCTCACGAGAACACTCGCTCCGGCAGGGTGCTCGCCGAGCACCTTTACAAGCCCTCAATCACGCTCTCCGGACGAGGCAACAGAGATGGTGCTGTCTCCGTTATCGAAAGGTGCCGGGATCGGACAACGCCATTTGTCCGGTACCTTGCGATGGGACCTCGCCGACGACGAAGCCGAGCGGCTCCCGCCACAAGGCGTCTTGCTCCATACAAGCTTGTGGATGGCATCCTTTACCGTCAAGGTGCTCGGGAGTTCTCTCCAAGTGCATCTCGCATAGAGGGTGTGTTCCTTCTAGGAACATACACGAGGGTGCTCGGCAACCACGCCTCCTTCAGGACTCTGGTCGGCAAAGCGTTTCGCATGGGCTATTATTGGCCCACCGCGTTACAAGATGCCCGGGACATCGTGACTAAGTGCATGGCTTGCCAATTTCACGTCCGGAAGGCACATAAGCCCGCCCAAGAGCTCCAAACAATCCCCCCATCTTGGCCTTTTTCCACATGGGGTTTGGATCTGCTCGGCCCATTCCCTAAGGGGTACAAGGGCTATACACACCTGCTCGTCGTCATAGACACTTTTACAAAGTGGATTGAGGCAGAGCCTGTGTCGTCTCTTCACGCCAAAACGGCTGTTCGCTTTTTCAAAAGCAACGTGGTCACGCGCTTTGGGATTCCCCACAAGTTGATCACGGATAACGGTACCCAGTTCAGAAGCGAGCTATTCCAGGAATACTACGAACAGCTGGGCACCAAGGTTTTCGCCTACGTGGTACATCCACGAGCAATGGAAGCGATCGGCGAGCTAACGGACAGATAGTCCAGGGTATTAAACGGCGGTATTTGCTGCTCTCGTGAGCGCAACAAGGCTCGGGTTGACGGTTCCTTCCGTCTCTCAGGCGATTCGCTTTTCTACGGCCACCGGCGACCGGAAACTCCTTTCCAATTGGTCTATGGTGCAAAAGCCATCCTGCCCGCCGAAGTTGTACTCGGTTCGCCTCGCACGAGCTCGGTCAACCTAGTTGACGATGAGCAAGAGCGCCTCCTCGATCTCGATCTCCTCGAAGGCACACGCGACCGGCACAAGTCGAATGGCGCTACCGGCAAGATCTTCGCCGGCACGCTGCCAAGTCAGTTCGACCAAGGGTTTTGAAGGCGGACGACCTCGTTCTGCACCGTGTCCAGAACTTGTCCAATGCCAACAAATTAACTCTCCGATGGGAGGGCCCGTTCACTGGTCGCTTCTCTTGCCGTCCGGGGAACGTTCGCCGCCATGGAGGACGCGAGAGTGACCAAAGACTTGGAACATCGACCACCTTCGTAAGTTCTTTGTGTAGGTCTTCGTTTGTTTGCTTAGCCTCTGCGCTTTTTGTTAAACTTCGCGCCTTAGTTCGTCCAAGTCCCTCGGGCACCATGTAAAGTTCAATCCAATTTTCAGTGAGTACTCGCGGCCTCTGTGCCCTTTTCACTTTTCGTCTTCTCGCACTTTTTCTTCGGTAACACTTGATGGTCGCCCGCCCGGCGAACTCTTAGCTCGCACTTTTCGTGATCTTTCCCGCCGTATCTAGTTTCGATAAATTCCTAAACTCAGGGTTGCGTAACACGGCCTTTCCACCTTGCGGCTAGGTCTGCTCTCGTAATCCCTCCGCGGCAGAGGCACTTACTGCTCGGCACGACCACTTGGTAAAGCCTGCTCTCGTAAGCCCCCCGCGGCAGAGGCACTTTCCTTGTTCGGTTACTCTCGGAACTGCCTAACTTACGTCAACGAGCAGACTATGGAATACATCGAGCAAGATACGGGTGTCGCTCTTTCTCTCTACGCACGTGCTCGAGTTCGCAAGCTTAGGTTCTCGAGCATCGTCTGCACGGGGCTAGGTGTCGCTCTTTCTCTTGTGCACCTGTTCGGGTTCGCAATCTTAGGTTCTCGAGCAGCTGCACAACGGGGGCTGGGAGTTAGGCAAAGCGCTCTACCGGTTTTCTTAAACTTCCTTGCGCTGTTCGCTTTTCTCTTAGTTTCTGTCCGTTCTTGTCTTTTTGCTGCTCTTTTTTGCAGGAAAAAAGATAAGTACTTTATTGCGTTAATCATAAGTTTCAGGTACAAGGCCCCTTCGGGTCACAGCCGCGGTGCTACTTGAGAGCAAGCTGCTCCTTTAGCTCCTCAACTTCTAACTTGAGGCGCACGACTTCACCCTGAGCCTTGATTCCTTTCCGGGCTTCAGCTCGGAGGCGTTCGATCTCCTCCTTGCTTCGCTTGGCTTGTGCCGCAGCCTCTGCCCGGATGGCCTCGACCTCCTCGGTCTTGGCGCGCAGCTGGTCCGTCAGAGCCTCGCTCTGGCCAACTCGCTGCTCGACGGTCTTGAGCTGCTCGTCCAGCTCCTTGACCTTCTTCTCCGCGGTGACCGCCCTCACCGCCATCCCGCAAAACTCCTCGATTTCTTCCTGTGAAGCCCACAGGGTTGAAATCTTCGCCTGGAGTCCCGCGGAGGTCAGCTCCTCTTTGGCCAGCTGGGCCTTGAGCTTCTTGACGTCAGCCGCAAGCGCCTTCCGCCCGTGGGACGCGTCCGCGAGCTGCTCTTCGAGCCACTTCGTGCGGCCCGGCTTCTTTTCCGCAGCGCCAGCCCCCGCGGCTTGCGCGCGAAGCTCCTCGGCTTCTTTTAAGAGAGCCTTGGAGGAACGCCTCTCTCGGGATAGCTCGGCTTTGAGCTTCTTTGCCTTTGCCTTCAGCCGGCTCCGGCTTCGAGCTAGTGCAGAGGGTTCCGCTTCAGGCTCCCTCGTCTGGAGGTGCTCCCGGAGTGACGCCAGTACGGCGCTCCGCTCGATGGTGACTCCGTCCTCGAGCTCCTCCATGGTGTCCCTGAAGACCTGGGAGGGAAGAACAAGTTAACAGCTTTGCAATGATGCAGCTAAGCTGAACAAGATTTGGTCTTGGTGCTTACCTTGCCAAATCGGCGCTTCAGCCCGCGGCGCAGGCGGTCCTCGAGGCCGTGCGTCACGAAGCCCTGCTCGTGCGGGATGAGGCGGGCGCGTTCTTCCCGTCGCCGCCTTGTTTGCTCCTTCTTCTTGCGGGAGCGCATCTGCTCGGTAGCGGGAGCGACGGGCGAAGTGCTTTCGTCCCCGTGCTCCTTCTCCTCTTCCTTTTCCTCTTCCGCCCGAACGCCGGTGGATCGAGCTACTCCGGTGGTGGCGCGCGGTGCTCTACGGCAAAACGACTTGCGCGACCGCCGGGGCTTTTTCTTGCTCCTCGACAAAGAGGATTTCACCCTACTCGCCAGAGAATCCCGTCGCCTCGGTGAGCCGCCTCGCGACGAAGTGCCGCAGACCGGCCGCGGTCCCGCCTGGCGCTCCCGAGCCATCATCCCGCCCCCATTGTCTGTGGCGCCGCGCTACCTCTTTCGCTTCTAGCCGCTCCACCGCGCTCTTGAGCGCGCCGAAGTTGCCGCCGGAGCTCGACGAGATCAGCTCCATGTCGCCATTTTGTCCTTTAGGCTTGCCCGACCTCACCGCTCGCGATGCACCGTAGGTGCTCGGGCAAGAGCGATCGCCGAAGCGTCTCCTCGACGCCGTCGTGGTGATCTCCTCTTGGGCGGCCGATGAAAAAGAAATGATCGTTAAGTCGGCGGTCGAAGACCGAAAGATCAAAAGATCGATTCATACATACCGCCGTGGAAGGCTTGATCTCGATCTTCTTCGCCGAATTTTTCGCTTTTCCTCGGGGCTCCTTGGCGGCTTCTCGCTTTGGCCCTTGGGTGTTCTCGGCGATGCGCCACTCCACAGTGAATCGAGCACTCCTCTCGCAACGCAAGAAGTTTCTCCTTCGCGTGACCTCCTCTTGAGCCTCCTCTTTTCGGCGACTGTTAGAAGCCGCGCCAAATGGCCCGTGTAAGCTCGCGAGTAACGCCTAAGTCGAGGGTCATGTTCTTTACCTCTTCGTCGCTTTGCTCGGCGAGGAGGGAGGAGCTTGGTCTCTTCCCGCTGGGCTGACCGCGAGCCCGCTTGGACTTTTCGGCGCCCTCCGTCGCCGTGGGTGGTCTCTTCAATGACAGGTGGCCGCCGTGTCGCGGCGAGCTCCGCGTAGGCTCGGCCGCCACCTTGGGCTTTGTGGTCACCTTGGCCTTGCCCCTCTTCGCCTTCTCTTTCTCAGGCTCAGAAAGTTCTTCCACGATCCCGCCGAGGATCAACTCATCTTCCTGTGTATTTGAGAAGCGAAAGTTAGCGTGAATAAGCGATGCAAATCCTGTGACGCAGACGAGGGTTCGAGCAACTCACCTCGGTACAGGCGGACGAAAGCACGCCCTCGGACAGTATAGGCTACCTCACCGGTGACCTCGCTGTCCTTCTTCGCCGCCTTTCAAAGACGGCGTCGACCCGCCGGTCACCCATGCATCGGTGGGTTTCTCTGCGTCGAATGTAAGGATCGTCGGTTCTCGTTCAATGAAAATCATCGAAGTAAAGGTTGAGTCTTAAAGGCACTTACCCGTGCTCTCCCTGGAGATGTCTTCCCATCCCTATATCTTGTAGAAGGGATAGGGCCTCTTCCGTAGCGGACAGACTCTGTTCGCTGTGTAGTCCCGGATGATCTCTCTGCCCGTGAGCCCGAGGCTCACGAGGGAGGCGATCTTCCTCGTCAAAAACCAATCCTCGGCGGTCATCTCAGGCCGAGGCATTGGTGTCCCCTTCGCCGGTGCTTTCCCGGTGAAGACGAGCTTGCTGTCGCTGCTTCGCTTGCTGTAGAACCACCTCACCCACCACGCGCCCATCGAGTCGAGCAGTGGTGGGCGAGGGTACGGCGCGTCGTCGGCGGTGGCCCGGAGCTTGAGGTAGTAGCACCCCAGCGCCGAAGCGGCGGAGCTGCTCCTCGTCACTGTGTAATAGTGGAGGAACAGCCCCACCGGTGGATCGATGCCCAGATAGCCCTCGCACAGGTGTGCGAAGACGGCCATCTGGAGGATGGAGTTCGGATTGAGGTTCGCCACCTTCAATCCGCGATGTTCAAGAAGGCTCGATGAAGTCGCTCTCGAGACCTCAACCCAACAAGGCAAACTGTTCAAGTCGATTTACTCTCCTCGAGCGGCTCGGAGTATCCTCTCTCAGGCGACCTCCAGCTACCGGTGTCGATGTGGCCCTCCTCCTCCCAGATCTAAGGTCCTCCTCGGTCAAGCTAGTGCTCGTGAATTTGGCCATAGCGGTTCCTGTAGTGGACGAAAGGGGTTGGTGATGGAGTTTGGGTGCTTGATGTTTGAGCGTGGTTGGAACTAGGGCTTAGAGAGGAAAGGCGCGAGAGCAGAAGTGGCTGGCGGCGGGCAGCTTGGGTACTTTTATAGTCCCGTATAAGCGGCTCTGCAACGGTTCTGCCCCAAAAACGGCTAGTTTTTACCACAACGGCTAGGTAAAACGGTCGCCTGTTTTCACTGCGCAGCGATAGGAAGTTACCGTTGGAGTCTGCCAACGGCTATTTTTCCCAGTGTCTGCACTGAAGATCGGGTACTCTGCTCGGGCAGAAGCGATTCCCTGTTCGACGCAACAGAGTTGCTCGTTACTGATCGGGTCTGTTCGGTCCCGAACAAGTCTTGTCCGGTTGAACCATGACCTGTTCGGTCGTTTGTTACACGTCTTTGTGGCAGCAAAATACCCTCTTCGTGACTTGGAGTCTCAAGAGGAAGACCCCACTCTAGTGAGTCCTTCCACTTGAGTCTCGGGGGCTAGCTGTCGGGGATAAAATCACGGCCCATTGCCATGGCCCACTCCCTGACGGCCGAATCAAACAGCCTATTAGGGCCCAGCTCCTTGGAAGGTTCTATTAGGCCCATATGCATCCTACCGAACAGCTTCCTAGCTGGCGTGGTGCGTAATGGCTAAGGAATCGTGTTTGAGTCCGTCTCGAACAGGAGTTCTGCACGGCTACGAGAAGACCCGGACGTGGTTTCCCGGATGGGGTTAGGAGTCGTGATCCCCAAGATTAGGAGGTTACCTTATCTACCGTAGGTCATATTTGGCATGTATGAGTTCGTTACGATCTCGTAGTTAGCCCGGCCCGATATTTCTCGGTAGGTTGGTTTGCTCCGTACTATATAAACAGGGCCCCTACGGCGTTTAGAGGAGCCCTGGCCAATAGATTTTCGCATACTACTCGCCGAGACCTGCTGATCTCGCCGAGTTTCACCTTGTAATCCTCTTTGATATAAAGAAAGGCTGGACGTAGGGCTATTATCTCTCCCGAGAGGCTGAACCAGATAAAACCCCCATCTCTGTTCGTTCTTTGTTAAGTGGTTGTTCGGCGTGTCTCCCATCTCCTCTTTGAAGAACCTTGGTTGACTTGGGTCGATATCCCAACCGTCGACAAGGCCCTTGTCCGGGAAGGCAGCGCGGCCCTAGCCCTCCGCAGGCTTGGCCGCCACCCGGGTTGCTGAGAAGGGTCGTCGTTGGGCCTCACTCCAACTACAAATTCGTCTGCCGGTCCGTGGGCCACTGCTCTTCAGGAGCGTGATTTCCAGACACCGACAGCTGGCGCCCACCGTGGGGCCCATGACTAGCCCTCATCACTCCGTTCCCTCGGGCACGTCTGAGATTCCGAGCAACGACGAGGCTTTGGACCTCGAGTTCGATGAGTGCGACGATCTGGACGATCTGGTCCCATCGTACGATGGCTGGCGGGAGGAGTACCTCGCCGAAGCCGGGGCCGATGAGATGGAGGTCGATGCCTCTCTCGCCCTAGGGGTAGAGTTTCGCCCCGAGGAATCGCTCCTGGTGGACCCTCCGTCACCCATGTCAGCGAGACTCCCATGGAGTTCGAGCTGCTAGGTGACTCCGCCACTTCTGCTGGCAACACCGGGACATTTCCCCCGGCCTCACGCACGTCCCGCTGTGTCTTCGCGGCGCGCGATCGGCGTGACGCAGGAGATGGGGAGACCCAGAGGCGAAGGCGTCGTCGCTGCTGCGTCGGGTGTTCTTCAACGATCTTTGTCCGTCGCGTCATGGGCGGGATCTGCGAGGAGGACCGTCGTCTGCGCACCCCGCGGGGTCGCCAGCCGGTCGACTCCCTCGTGGAGACCATAATGAACCCACTCCTGCGCAGCCAGCAGGCGCGCCATCACCACTGTCATCCGTGACCTGGAGAAGGATCCCGCGGCTTCACTATGGCAGATCTGTGTCCGGCCATCACCGAAGGTGTAGGCGTCATCACCTGCGGCATCGACCAGCACGAGCAGCAGACCTACGGCGATCGTCCGGACATTTGGCGCGGGAACGAGTCCGACCGCCGCGGCGTTCGAAACCGTTCTGGTCAAGATGGCGCTCAGGAGCATTCCCGCCGT
The DNA here is from genome assembly GCA_036346415.1 of Raddia guianensis. Classification (NCBI taxonomy): domain Eukaryota; kingdom Viridiplantae; phylum Streptophyta; class Magnoliopsida; order Poales; family Poaceae; genus Raddia; species Raddia guianensis. The sequence goes on from CM070534.1 coordinate 38,858,657, forward strand.
CGCCGCAGTCGATCGCGCCAGACCCAGACGGCCTCCTCTGACGGAGGATCGTCACATGCCCCGGGCGGGGTATTCTCCCGCCTGGGCCCGCTTCGGGACGCCTCTGCCCCGAAGGCTGCGCCGGGATGCCCCGCATTCTCCCGCGCTCTCCGTGAAGCGCCATGGCCGCCGAGGTTCAAGCCCGGACCAATCGAGAAGTTCGACGAGAGCAAGAACCCCGAGGAGTTCCTCTCCATCTACACCACCGCCGTCCGAGCCATGGGGGGAGATGAGGCCGTCATGGTCAACTACTTCCCCCACAGTGCTCGAGGGCATGGCCCGGACTGGCTGTTCAACCAGCGGCTGGCTCTATCCGTAGCGGGTCCCACCGCGGGATGCCCTCCGCGCTAGCTTCCGGGGTGCTCGCCCGCTCTGGGCCCCCAGATCTCAAACTCGTGGTGCGGCGAGGCGATGAAAGTCTCGAGTGATTTTGTGTGCGGTTCGTCGAGCCCGCAACACGATCCCCTGCATCTCATATGAGGCCATCATCGAGGCCTTCAAGGATGGTGTGAGGGACCGGCGCTACACCGAGGACCTCGAGCTCCACCCGGTCAACACCGCGAAGAGCTCTTCCCTTCGCCGCCCTCTCGTCAACGCCTCGAGGCGGTGGAGCGCAAGAGGGCTGTCTGAAGAAAAGGCAAGGTCGGCGATGGCGAGGCAAAACCGAGGCGGACAAGAAGAAGAAGAAGCGGCGGAGCAGCCCGCTAAGTTCATCGCCGCCGTCGAGCCCGACCAGCCCGAGTGCCGCCACACAGCCTCTGCCAACACGCCCGCCGCCTCGGCGTCGACATACCGCCCATTCTGGCCGGCTGCAGCCCTCCCTCATTGGGGCGGGCTGCTTGGCGGCGGGCACCCTGTAAACCTCCCGTCCACAAAGCAGCGAAGCAGGTGAGGACCGTTCCCACGACCCTAGCCTCTTCTCCGCCTTCATCAACGCCCGAGCCACGAGCTGCAAGAATCGTCGCACATGGGCCCGCCAGCTGGAGGATTTTTACGCTGGTCGCAGTCCCATGCCTGAACTGCCCGAGGGCACGGCCACGGCACCCACCCCCCAGGGCGGCCAGGATCAGGGCTTTCCTGAGGCCGGTGGCCACGTTGCCGTCATCTTCGGCGGCACGTCAGCCTACACCTCTCGTCGCGAGCTCAAGGCCGCGTCCCGTGAGGTCCTCCACATCTCCTGCGGCAAGCCCGCGGCAGAATCTCTGCCTTGGTCCAGCCAGGCCATCACCTTTTCGGTGACGGATCGCTCGGCGGGCTCTCAAACCCCGCGCCTCCATCGGTACTCGCCCCACCATTGACAATACCGGTCGACCGCGTCCTCGTGGGCGGCGGAGCTCATTGACATCATCACGGCCGGCGTCCTAGGCCTCATGCACGGGTCCCACGCTCCAAGATCAAGGACATTACCGTCCCTTTCCACGGGATTGTCCCAGGATCGTCGCTTCGCCCCGTTGGGCAGGTCGTGCTGCCCGTCACGTTCGGCTCCTCCGCCAACTTCCGGACGGAGTACATCACCTTCGAGGTGGTGGAAACAGAGCTCCCCTACAACGCCATCTTGGGACGCCCGCCTCCAAGTTCATGTCGGCCTCCCACCACGCCTACCATTGCTCAAGATGCGGCAACCAAAGGAGTCATCACCGTCCGAGGCAACCACAAGACGGCCCTCGATTGCGATGAGACATGGCTGGCCATGGTAGGACGACTCCTACCCGTGGTCCCAAAGAAGAAGGAGCTCCCACAACACGCCCAAGGGTGGCACTGCACGCGCAGAGCCCACCAAAACCGTCGTCCTCACGGTCGACCCTCCAAGGTGGTCCACGTGGGGACAACCTCGAGCCTCAATAGGAACTCGAGCTCATTACCTTTCTCCGGGCTAACAAGGACGCGTTTGCATGGGAGCCGTCCGATATGCCCGGGGTCCCAAGGGAGGTGATCGAGCACAGGCTAGCTGTCCGGCCTGACAAGAAACCGGTAAGGCAGTGTCTGAGACGTGTCCCCGACTGGAAGGCCAAGATCATCCAAGACTAGCTCGGCAAGCTTCTTCAAGCGGGCTTTATCCGCGAAGTTCAACACTCCGATTGGCTTGCGAACCCAGTCGTCGTCCAGAAGAAAGGAGGCAAATGACACATGTGTGTCGATCACCGCGACCTTAATTCCGCCTGCCCCAAGGATAACTTTCCCCTTCCACGCATAGATCAGCTAGTTGACGCTACGGCAGATTCAGCTTTGATGAGTTTTCTGGATGCTTATTCCGGTTACCATCAGATCGCGTTGTGTAAAGAGGACGAAGAAAAAACCGCCTTTGTAACGCCTTTCGGCACATTTTGCTATATGACCATGTCCTTCGGTCTCAGAAATGCTGGCGCCACGTTCCAGCGTCTCATGCAAAAAACTCTCCCTGATCAAATAGGGCGCAACGTAGAAGTCTATGTCGACGATATCGTAGTCAAAAGCAAGGATGCCCGTGACCACGTGTCAGACCTAGCTGAGACCTTTGACAGTCTGAGACAGCACCGGGTCAAGTTAAACCCCGAGAAGTGCGTCTTTGGCGTCAAGTCCGACATGCTCCTAGGCTACGTAATCGGCGGGGTGAGCATCGGTGCGAACCCCTAAAAGATCGAGGCCGTCGAAAAGATGAGGTCGCCGACCTGTGTAAAGGACATCCAGTCCCTCACGGGTAAAATGGCGGCCTTAAGCCGTTTCATCTCTCGTCTTGGAGATCGAAGCGCGCCTTTCTGCAAGCTCCTGCGCAAACACGATAGTTTTGAGTGGACTGAGGAAGCCGAGGCCGCGTTTCTGCAACTCAAACAGTATCTCGCCTCGCCACCCGTCCTCACTACTCCCAAGCTCGGGGAAGCCCTCCTGCTATACCTCTCGGTGACACCAAACGCCGCAAGCGCGGTGCTGACAGTAGAACGAGAAGGGAAGCAACAGCCCGTCTACTATGTGAGCGACGTACTAACCGGACCAAAGGAGCGTTATCCCGACCTTCAGAAATTGTGCTATGCTTTGCTGATGGCCTCGCGCAAGTTGCGTCACTATTTCCAAGCCCACCAAGTCAGTGTCCCGACTACTTACCCGATCAAGGACATTCTCCGAACCCGGAGGCCACCGGGTCGGGTCGCTGAAGTGGAGTCGAGTGGGTGAATCGACATCCGCTTGTATCCCGAAGCGATCAAGGGCGAGCCCCAGCTGATTTCGTCGCAGAATTGACCAGGTAGGACGAGCAAGAGAGAGGTCTCGAGTCAAGACGGGCGAAGCTCGGTGGACTCGTTCTTTGACGGTTCACACCAGTCCGGAGATCGAAATGCGGTATCGTTCTCATCTCCTCAACGGAGAGCGACTCCAAAGACGCATACAAATACACTTTGCGACTACGAACAACACCGCAGAGTATGAAGCCCTAATGCGGGCTTACGAGCATCGCCGCGCTTCGACATTAAGCGGCTTGTTGCGAAGGGAATTCGCACTTTGTCGTCCGCCAGTCGAGGAGGAGTTTCGAACAACCGACGACTCGATGGCGCGGTACCTGACGGAAGTGAGGAAACTGGAGAAGCGTTTCACGAGCTTCGAAATCAGCTACATTCCCAGGGAAGAGAATGGCGAGGCCGATAAGCTCGCCAACCACGGCAGTAGGCTGCTGGCTAGCAGCACGCCTGCATGTAGCGCGGCGGTGCCTCGCGGACGTGGAGTCCTGGGCTTCCTGCGTCGGCGACGATGGTCGATGGCGAGCCGGCGAGGCGGAGACTGGCTGGCGCATGGCGTCGGCGAGTTGAAGTGAGTCCGGCACAATCCTCGTCGTCGGGGGAGACGGGGTGGCTTCTGCAAGATCCCCAAATCCAAGTATTTATCCGACTCCATCCCCAACTCGGCAACGGATACACAATTCAATCGTCAGCCTTGGGAAAGAAATCGGGGATTTGGGGGGATTTTAGGGGTGGGCGGCGCCGGCTGTACGGCTGTTGGCTGAAGGGGTGGAGACAGGAGACGAAGGGAATGGGGATTGGAGTCTACAGGCGTACGTATGCAGCACATGGCATGTACTACTATTGGCTCTCAGATATCTGGGTGCAGGCCCCCATTCCCATGGACCTGGGCGTGGCACCGCTAACTTAACGACCGAGAACGGCCTTGCGTGCATGGTGGCTGTGAGGGCGCAATGTGCATGGCTGACGGCTATGCATGCCCCGGTGGTAACATTTAAAAATTTCTACCGCATCAATTTTTTTTTGAAGAAAAAATATTTATAGAAAAACATAATAAAATAGGCTTGAAAAGAATCGAATTATAAACGCCAAGAAAATAGCAACAACTTTTTAAAAATTATATATGCACGTATCCCGAGTCATGCATGAGCAATGGTGCGTTTATTCTGCGAGCACAAAAATTACTGTTCCAAGATGGGTAGCTCGAATTGGCACTACAATCACTATCACAGATCGACGTCTAGCCTGTTTGTGGTAGTGATTGTGAAGAAGCCAAGAATCCAAGATAAACAGGTTGAGACAATGGGGACGAGGCTGAGAGCACCATCATGCCCATGGAGGCTTGGATTGATTTAGGTACACAAGATGCAGTGCATTAGGCAGAGCTATGTATGGTACAGGACGCAGGAGGAATCATTGCCTCGTGTGGTTGGTGTTGCCTTCTTCCTCCTCAGCTAGCTTGTTTTCCCTGATCCACTTGATCCAACGATCAACTCCCAGCAACCCCAGATTCTTTCACATTGATCGACGGGGAGCGGCGAGCCGGCGACACGCTGCCTCCTTAATTCGGCGATGAGTGCTCGACGACGGCGGGTAGAGTCCGGAGTAGCCATCAACATGTCATGTAGGCAGCACGCCGCCAAGACTGGCATCATTGGGTGATTGGGTCCTTTCATTGGACTAGGCTACAGTGCTGTACTCCCGGTTGTTGAGTAGGCCAAGGAGCTGGAGTGGGCTTGGGCTGGGCCCTGCCCCACACCCGCACGGGTGAAGGATGTCGTTTTGGGCTGCGGCTCAACCCACTTTGTGGCAGGCCCAGGCCCGGGCCCAGTCCCAGGCCTAGGACCAGCCCCGGCCTTGCGTGCCTCGGCGCTGTCGTCGTGGCGAAGGCCACGGAGAAGCGCGGCCACGTCCTTCATGGTCGGCCGGTCCTCAGGACGTGCGCTGGCACAGAGCAGCGCGATCCCGAGGGCCTGGAGCATCTCTTGGACCTGCGTGTCCGGCCGGCCTTGTAGCCGGCCGTCGATCACCTCCGCCGGATCGCGCTTCCGGTGGAGGTGCTCGCGCACCCACTGCACCACGCTCTGCCCCTCGCCGAACGCCGGCTCCACCGGGCGTCGACTGGTGATCACCTCCAGCAGCACTACCCCGAAGCTGTACACGTCGCTCTTAGTTGTGATCTTGGTCATACACCCGTACTCTGCAGGGACAGTCCAGAGTAAATCGTAACCGTCAGTGTGCTGTCGGACGACTCCGCTGGTAACGAACTTAACTGTCGGCATGTACAGCCTTACCGGGAGCGATGTATCCGTAGGACCCGGCGAACGGTGGCGGCGATGAGTTGGCGCCGTCTTCGGCGACTCTGGCGAGACCGAAGTCGGCGAGGCATGCCTCGTAGCGCTCCCCGAGGAGGATGTTGTCCGACTTGACGTCACGATGGAGGATCGCCGGCGCGCAGTCGTGGTGGAGGTAGGCGAGGCCATCGGCCACGCCGACGGCGATCGAGAGCCGCACCTCCCACTCCACGGCGGCGCCGCCGACGCCGCCATGGAGCAGGCCGCCAAGGGTGCCGTTCGGAAGGTAGTCATAGAAGAGGAGCCGCGTCCGACGGTTCGCCGCCCACCCCAGGAGCCGGACGATGTTGCGGTGGCGCACCCGGGGAAGCACGGCAACCTCGCAGGCGAAGGCCTCGACGGAGGCCTCGCCGCACGACCGGAATTTTTTGACGGCGATGGAGGTGCCGCCGCCGCTAGATGGGATGCTCGCGCGGTACACCGCCCCGGACCAGCCGTGGCCGATGATGTTCGCCGGTGTGAGGCCGCGCGCCACGTCGCCGACGCTGATCTCGAGCTTCTGGTACAGTGTCACGTCCCACGGCGGCGACATCTCGGCGTCCTTGTCCTCGCCGGAGAAGGAGCGCCGTCGGCGGCTGAGGAGGACGAGTGCCGCGGCGGCGAGGAGGACGACGAGAACGGAGAGCACCACAGCGGTGGCCACCCAGGCGGCTCGACGCGCCGCGCTCTCGCGGTCGCCGGCACCGCTGGGGCACCGTGAGAGGCATAGCGCCGGGTTGCCCTCGACGTCGCTTGTTGGGAGCTTCGCGAAGAATGCTGTCTCTGGCACGCGGCCGGAGAAGTTGTTGAAGGAGATGTTGAGCGCGACGAGGTTCTGGAGCGCGGACAGCGGCTGGAGATCGCCGGAGAGCTGGTTGTGCGACACGTCGAGCGTGCCGAGCCGCACAAGTCCGGCGAACTCCTTGGGAATCGCACCGGACAGGCCGTTGCAGCTGAGGTTGAGGGCGATCTCCAGCCCCGTAATCTTGCCGATGCTCACCGGGATAGTACCGGAGAGGGAGTTGCCGCCGAGGTCCAGGAGCTGAAGCCGTGAGCACGAGCCAATCTCCGGCGGGATCTCACCTGAGAGCCGGTTGCCGGCAAGGACGAGCTTTGTGAGAGACCCGAGCACGCCGACGTCCGCCGGGAGGGCGCCGGCGATGGCGTTGTAGGAGAGGTCAAGGTACTGCAGCGAGAGCATGCCTCGGAACACCCCCCGCGGCAGCTCACCAGCAATGGCATTGCCGTGGAGATCGACGAAAGTGAGGTTCCGGCACCCGGCGATCTCGGCCGGGATGGCGCCGGACAACCTGTTCGAGCTAAGGTCCAGGAAGCTGAGGTTGCTGAGGTTGCCGATCTCGTGAGGTATCCCGCCGGCGAGGTGGTTGCCGCTGGCCCGGAACCGGACGAGCGATGTGCAGTTGCCGATCTCCGGCGAGATCTCGCCGGAGAGGGCGTTGTTGATTAGCAGCAGCTTGGACAGCCGCGGTAGCCGGAACACGGCCGGCGGGATCGCGCCGGTGAGCGCGTTCTGCGACAGATCGAGCGCCTCGAGGCCGACGCAGCCGCCGATTTCCGGCGGGATGGTGCCCGTGAGCTGGTTGGCCCAAAGGTAGAGCATCCGCAGTGCCGCCAGCTTGCCGAACTCCGGCGGGATGCCGCCGGAGATCTGGTTGTTGTCGAGCTCGAGGTCGGTGAGGTTGGTGCACCGGGCGAGCTCCGGCGGGATGGGGCCGGACACCTTGTTGACGCTCAGCTGTAGCTCCTGTAGCGACGAGAGGTTCCCAAGCGCCGCCGGGATGTGGCCGGTGAGGCCGTTCATGGACAGGTCCACGACGGCAAGCCACGTGCACGCGCCCAGCTCCGGCGGGATGACGCCGACGAGGTTGTTCTGCCACAGGAGAAGGTTCTTCAGGTTGCCGAGGCCGCCGAGCTGCGCCGGGATGGAACCGGAGAGGGCGTTCTCGTACAGGTAGATGTTCTGCAAGCTGCTGCACCGGCCGAGCTCCGGCGGGATCGGGCCGGAGAGTAGCGCCGTGTAGATGGCAAGCGTGTCGAGGCTCTGGAGTTCGCCGAGGCTCGCCGGGAGCTCGCCGGAGATGCTGGTCTCGGCAAGGCCGAGCATGGTGAGCCTCGAGCAGTTGCCGATCTCCGGCGGGAGCGCACCCTGGAGGTTCTTGTTGCCGCCGCCGCGGAGCACCTCGAGGCTGGCCATCATGCCGATGGTCGCCGGGATGGCGCCCTCGAGCTGGTTGTCGAAGATGATGAGCTCCCGCAGCGCCGTGAGGTTGCCGATGGCGGCGGGGATGGCGCCCTCGAGGCGGTTAGAGTTGAGGTAGAGGCTCTCCAGCTTGCTCCCCGGCCGGCAGAGGCTCGCCGGGATGGGGCCCGTGAGCGCATTGTTGCTGAGGTCGAGATGCGTCAGCGCCGGCAGGTCGCCGAGCTCCGGCGGGATGGGGCCCGACAGATTGGTGCCCGTGAGCACCAGCCTCGCCAGCGTGGCGCCGACGGCGGCGGCCAGGCCGGCGGCGGGCACGCCGCCGCCGAGCAGGTCGACGGACTGCAGGCTCAGCTCCGTCACCCCGCCGTCGGCATTGCACGCCACGCCCTTCCACCGGCACGGCGACGCGTCGCTGGGGTTCCAGTCGGCGAGGGCCCCCGCGCCGCCTCCGCCAAGCGTGCGCTTCCACGCCAGCAGCGCCGCGCCCTGCGCGTCGATGGCGGCGCCGCCGCCCATGCACGCCATGGCGACCGCGCAGCACATTAGCACCGGCGCCAACGCGCTCCTCCATCTACTCCTACTACTAAACATTCCAGGAGGCATCTACAAACTACTGTACTGATCAACCACCAAGAGGCAAGAGCTATACGTATCCAAGAACAAACCAAGAGCTGAGCTGATCAGCTGATGCTTGACGCTGCAGAATTCAATTAGCTAGCCACACATGTTGGTGTGTCGCAAGCAAATCTCGGTTCTTGCTTGTGTTGGAAGACTAGCTGGATAAGATAGTTTGGCTTGCAACTTTGCAAGGCTCAGTAGGTGGATTGGTGGTGAGGTTTACTCACTCACAAACCGGTGAGGTTTAGTAGAGGGAGGGAAGCTCAGAGAGACAGGCCATGCTCAAGCGGTGCAATTTTTTTTTTTTTTGAGGGAAGCGGTGCAATTTTTATGTCCATGTGTGTGTGAGAGAGAGTGCTCACATTTAAGAAGCAAGGAAATGGCAGATTAGGTGAGCACTAAGCATGGCTTAGAGTTGAGCTCAGTGCTTAAAATCAGGGTGTTTTAGGCTGCTGATGACACTGTAAAGTAATGGCAGGAGGAGGGTGCGCCATGTGTATCTGCAGAATCTCCGGATCCAAGGCCACCGGTTGGGTCACCCCTGTCCCTCCATGCATACTTGCTACTAGTTTATTCCATCGATCCATGCATGCACGGCATGATGCGCCCAGTGCTGCAACTGCAGCTGCCGATTCATTTTACTTCATGTCGTTTATGGTTAATGAGGCTTGATCGGGTTTTAAATCTCTCGAGAGGGATCACCAGCGACTAACCGGAGTGCCGCTGCTTCCTTTCGCTTTGCCAAACTGGGGATTTTTAAACTGCTGCAACAGCTTTGCTCCTCAGGGAAAGATGGCGGATCAAACAAAGTCACAGCGGTTGATGCGTTGCGTCCGGAGGTCAGGTAACTTCATGGAAAGCCTGTGGCATGAGTGGCAAGATAGGTTAAGATAAGATGGAATAAAATTACCAAGATGCTCCCCACCAGTTGCAACCCACCATGACAGTACTTGGTACTAATGTTCGTTGGTAATTAGTTTACCCTGCTTTCTTCCGAAGGAAAATGGGTTAGCACTTAGCAATTGGCAGTGCAAACGCAATGCTTTCATCGTGCATGAAAATTGCAATGGCTAATAAAGCGGTGGCGGTGCAGCTGGTGGGCAAGAATATCTTGGAAATGTAACAATTGACCTAGAATAAGATGAGCTCATAGCAAGATGTATCGCAAGCTTTTGTCATCGTGTAAAGGGTTGGTAAGGCCCCTGAGTTCTGCTATGATCATATTCATGGGCATTGCAGCGGTGGCAAGCAGCTGAAGCAAGAATCTCAGAGAGTTGAAATGAAAGGTGAAAAGGATAAAGAAAACAAAGGGTGAAAAAAAATAAAGGAGACATCACAGCTGGCTCCTTGGTGGGTTAATTAAGCAGTAACACATGACACGCAGAAGAGTTAGTTCATTCCATGCAGTAACAATAGTATTGTATTGTAATAGTATAGCTCTTTCTTGCAGTGGCTGTCTGCTCTGCAGGTTAAAAAAAGGATTAGATCTACACCCCTAATGGAGGGTAGCACATGTTCTTGGTTAGATGAGATCCACTGCTACCTATCTCACCCTTTTCGTTGCCAAGTAGCAGCAGTAATCAGATTAGTAGGAGTAATACCCTGCCTTTCTTGTACTTTGTGTTAATTGCGAGGAAGCCGCCATTCACAGGCAGTTAAAAAATTGCTAACAATGTACTGAAAATTTTGCAGGCTCACAGATCTAGATCTACCCCCCACTCCAAATTCCCATTGGTAAATGGGCAGTCCTAATTAACCAGGACACAACACCTCTAATCCCGTGGAAGATAATTTCAATGAGTAGAACTTACAGAGTATTTTCATCGGAATTAGGGCTTCCATTTGGGACAGGAAATGGCATGCATAAGTTGTTCTACCCCCATAAAAAACAGCACGCTTTTCTGGTCTTCTCTTGCAGGAAAGAACAGAGTTACTGCACAAGGAGGCAAGCTTCAGATGACTTTGCTGGTAAAGCTGTAAAAAACACACCTGCTTGCTTCAGTCAATCTAAGATCAGAAAAATATTACTGTGAGTAAGCTTAGTTCACAAGCATGTTGGTGGAGCAAATGTGTTGAGTAATGATCCATCATCGTGCAGGTAACATCAAAGTTGTCACCTGCTATCAAAAGCTGATCAGTTTTTGCATGGGTGATGAAAAGGAATGGAGAAAGAAAGAAAGATGCTCGGTTACTCTACTATGTCTATGTGCTGTCACAGCAATTTAGTTAAGGACTAACCGTTATACATGCAGAGTAGACCCAAAGTTTTCACCACACCATACTCTAGATCTACCAGATTTTCAGATTCTGCTTATTATTTAGTCTACTTCTACTTTATTCATCCTAGCATATGTATCTATGTAAAGCACAAGCAATTTTCTTTGACCAAATGCCAAGATTTGAAGTTTGGCATGCACCTGGCAATGGTAATAAAAAATGCGTAAAACTAAATTGAGCTGCGCAATCTAATGATATTGATGAACAGAATCGCAATATGATCTTTCTCCTCATTTAAAAGTCAAAACAAAGAAATCAGAGCAAATTAAAGTGATTAAAAGATCACGTGAGACAGTGGACCCTTTGAGTTGCTTGCCACGAGGCCGCTTCTACTCAATAATTTTCCATTCTATGGTGGCTAATCCATTTGGTTATACAAACTTATAGACTTTGGTACGATACTTCGAGTCTTTTCAGTGTCAAGTGCAACTTGGGAGCCGATAATAAGCGAAGATACGGATTGATGTGTACTTGGATATTAAAAGGACAATTACATGTAGTACTGCAAAATCCATAATCTGAAAAGGACGTGCATGAAATGGATGATGATAGTACCTAAAACGAAGAGCATCCCAGAAAATTGTGGCCCTGATTCTCCAAAGGTATCTATGTGATTTTCAACGAATTTTTTTTTCTTAAGAAGAGCATCAACAGCCCTACTATATGTACACATGAACAAAATCTATACAAAGGCCGTACAATGTGTGATTAACATGCATGCGCTGCATTAAGTGCGAATTAGGATCCCACAGGTAATTATCCATGGACATTCGCAACAGTTTTAGGGTGCTCGTTCATAATCATGCATAGTTGATACAGACTACATGCGCTAGAAATTCAAATAAGAATTAAAAGGAGGGGGAATTTTGGAAATGGGTCACCGCTTCAACTTTGAAGAAACTTGCAAGCAACAATTATCAGCAAGGAATATTGTTTAGTTTCCTCTTTGATTCTTTGTTTAGTTTTAGTTGGAAAAATTGATCACCTTTAAAAAGTGGTATGAAAAGGCTACATATATTATTAAAAAAAAATTGAGATCTTTGGAAAACTCCTACAAAGTCCCGAAAAAAATTATTTCTAAAAATTACCATGAATGATCTATAAAAAAACAAAAACCGCAAACCCAACAAAAACTAAATAAAACAAGAAATCAAAAAGGAAATTGTGTCGGTAATAGGCGAGTATCCCCAACATTCCCTCTATACCCTCCTTTGAAACAATATCCATTAAGATATGAATAGTGATTTATAGGGAGGTATAAAAGGGCTCTTGGGGAGGGAGAGTATGCAAGACAGATGGGGCCCAGAGAGAGAATCTAGACATGTGACGGGGGTTGGGGCCTTGGGGGTGGTAGGGGCACAATGGATAGGCAAAGACAAGAAGAATACAAGCCACAAGGACTGGCTGGCATAGTGGCATAGGTAAGTATCATGTGCGGGGGCTGGTGCTGGTAATACACTGCTACTAGGTCTCCATTAGTTTTAACTCCAGGCAATTAAGACCAGGGTGAGCGTGCATTTAGCCCTTAACCAGCATCATTAGCGCACTAGCTAATGATGAGCGAGGAGCAAAAGGAGCCATGGAGTGGGGCAGTCTTATCACCATGATGTGATGTTATCTGCAGCCTCCAGCCATCCACAAGGAAGGCCATGAGACCAGATGATCTACACAGTCCACACATGAAACATGAAAAGGAGAGAAGGCACCTCACTCACCCTGAGCTCCACAAATAAGCTGCTCCAGCTCACAGCTCACGGCCACAACAGCCATTGGGTAATTTGATCGGGTGCCTGGGCCCTCGGTGCCACGTCCTTCGAGCTCTTTCTTGCAAGGCACAAACAACTGGGCGTGGATTAAATTCTGCTGGGTTTCGAACTTGCGCCCCGTCTTCTCGACCGAAGCGATAAGGAAGGTTTTCCTGCTGCCGCGAGCGAGCGGCACGAGCATTCGAGCAAGCCGCTGTCGCCGAAACAGCGAGCGATTGGGATCTCTTTTCCTGCCAGAACAGTGCCAATGATTTGACACGGCTGGATGCCAGGTTCCCGATGGAAGTGGTCAAGCTGAACCAGCAGAGTTGATCCGGGCCGTGCCGGGCTGCAGCCTGCAGTGTATGTACGCTCGATCCACAGGCCAGATTCCAATTCCATGCATGCTTTGGTGCTTGTGCCGTTGTGCAAATTGGAGACGGTAACATCTTGTGCTCGAAAGAGAAGAAACTCGAAACATCTTCACTTATTCAGGTCTGTTACTAATGTTGGCTGCTAGATCACAATTAACAGGCAAATCGTGTATTAGTGAGGTGAAATCCTGGACCTTCAGGTCTATGCTAATTAGTGGCCAGTCTGATTTGGTTCCAGACAATGTACAAATCGCACAGTAAAGCTTAGACGTATACGAAACCATGCAGTGGCGGACCTAGGAATTTATCAAGCCCCAGGCTAAAATATATCATACTAAAACATACATATAAATATTAGAAATTGTCTACACCAAGTAATAATTCAAAAAACATAACATGAACACATCATAATACGAGAAGTATCTAGAAAAATACATAACCAATACAGGTCCATCTCAATGTAATTGAACTATAACAAATTGGTTGAGCTTGGTAATAAGATGTCAATGTTCTCTTCATTCTCTTTCTCTATACCTAAATCGATGTAATTGAACTATAAATTAATAAATAAGTATATTGTATTAAATAAACTATACAAAATTACAACTTACAAGAAGAAATTAAATTAACAATAAATTAAACAAATAGAAGTTTTAGTAGTTTAGGGCGTGATTTCTTGCCGGTGGCCGGTGACCTGATCTGCTGATAATGCCTTGATCAGGTGGCGAATCGGTGACCGATCTTTTTCGTTGTCCAAAGAATCAAGGAGACGAGGAGGGCAGAGATTAGCGAGCAGGGGCGGTGCCGCAGCACCCATACGAACATGAAGAGACGAGTCACGAGCAGGCGCGAGGATCATATCAATAGACGAAAAAACAATCCCGTGATGGTATCGCACGTAAGTCATAATGCATTAGCCATTTTGGTCCAGCCAGACCTCTAATGGGCTTGTGCCTCCACCCGAGTTTGCTTGCTCAATATCTTGGTTGTCATGTACGTTAAGTTAAGTACATAGTGCTGACCCAGTATTAGCTACATACTGAGGGGAATCCCTACTCAAAATCCCAAGCCCCGGGCTAGAGCCCACCTAGCCACGGGCCTGGGTCCGCCCCTGAAACCATGCATGCATCTTGGACGTATACCAGATCAAATGATTGAAGTGAATGCAACGCATACTATTGAGGCCTAAATAAAGAGATTAGTTGGCGCATCTCAGTATCTCATCTAGCGATCGGGCAACTGTCAACTGGTAATTGGTTGGAGTAACTGGTAAGCATCAGAGAATGGATGGGAGACGCTCCAAGCCATTGGTGATTACCTTTGACTCAAAACGACCCGGCCAGAATTCATATCTTTTTTTTACTATTTATCTACATCTCTTTCTCTACTATTTTATTTACTATAATATTGAATGCCTTAACTTAAAACCCATTGGACACGCTCCTGCTATTTTATTTCAGCTCTTCTGTCTAACAGGCACCTTAGCCATTGCAACGAAAACAAAATCAAAGTATGCTGGTTATTTCATTGAGGGCACATCATCTGCAGTTGGCGTCCCTGAATTTGTGCAATTGACAGGTGAGTCCAATTCAACTGCAGATGACACGTTCCCCTCCCTCCCTCTTTCCCCCATCTCTCTCCCTCCAATCTCACAACCCCGAGTCACACAAAAATTTTGAGAAACTATGCATATATATAACTCGAAAAATGCTAACTTGCAAGCAGGGCAAGCAAGTGTTCAGCCAATTCCGTGGGGTGAACACTCGAGGCTTCTATCGATTCCCAGTTTCTGCTGCCAAAGATCTCAAAATAATAATAAAATTTTTTAACCTTTCCGTACTTTTTTCTAAGGCCCTCAACTTTTAGCTCAACCAAACCGAGAGCCACGGATCAGTGATGACCAACATCTAAGTGAATCTTGCCAACAAAAAGATACTCAAAGCAATAGCCACCGACTAAAGCAATAGCCACCGACTCAAATATAGTCAAATACAGTCACTCTAAAATATTATAGCTTTAAATAGAATAGATGATGGAAATAAGAAATCTTTTGAAGTGTGGCATAAAGTGTGAACGAAATTTAGAGGAAAGGATAGAGGGACTAGCTAATAGTGAAATAGAGTGAGAGTATAATGATATAGATGTAAATGCTCTTGGAGGGTCTTTGCTTAAAAAAAATAGCGGTCATTGACAACTCACGACCAATTATGGACCGACTTGCGTCATTATGAATTCAAATGTGGAGTACAGAGTTGATTTAGGGTCAACCCACACATGACCAGTTGATTCCACATCTTTAGTGATCAGTAGTGCATCAAGATAACTGTTCTTTAGAGAACCATATTGGGGGCAGTGCGCGGGTTTTGAGGGTAATGGAATTGAGCTCTTTGATTTCTTTCCGCCCTAAAAAGCAATTAGGCCAAAAAGTATACATATAGTATTAGTCCTAACCACCTCCTTCCTTCCCTTTTCTTTGTGATCTCATCGCCTTTTATCATATGCCCTTATGCAGTATATATACCTTATACTTGCTTGCAAGTCACAATCAGTAGCTCCAGCCTTCTCCTAAAACTTTTAGGTTGTTAATCACTCCCAAGAAAGACTAGCTTTACTTTTCAATATACTTCTTCTGGGCTGAAAGAAGTTTGCTTACGGAAGTTCCTAATTCACACACCAGGGAGTGCAGGGTGGCTAATCCTAGTAGGCCTTCAAATGCTATTGCCTTATGCTGAGACAGTGGCAGTGTAGTTCTCCACTCCGTCATTTTTATAAATTACTTATGCCCAATTTCGTGAGTCATGATCACAATAGAAACAAACAAATGAATGAAATGAAAAAAAAAAGGAAAAAAAAAGGTAAGGTGGGTGTCATGCATGATCAAATGACATCAAATAAGATAATCAAGCTGAAATCCAAAATATAGTTCTACTTCCAGGTTCCACAATAAATATATGAAGTAGTATACTAGCATTTCAAAAGTAGAAAAATAATTGCTTCTACAGCAAACTGCACCTAAGAAACTCATGTATACACGCTTAAGAGCATTCCTACTACATTTCAGATATGTAAATAATAAAAGAGCAATCCCATACATTTTTTCAATCGACAGATGAACAACGAAGCATTTTGAATAAATATAACAGTATCAACTCAAGAACAATGCAAACTTAATGCTTTCAGAAAGAAAAGGCTGCCAATGTTTACTATTAGTAAAAAATGGGACACTTTCAATGATAGCCAGATCGTAGTTTTGGACCAGAGTTTAACAATTAGCGACAGAGGGAAGAAGAAAAACCCATACAAATGGTGGGTGGCACTTACGTTTCAACAGTAAAGACAATTACGGCAGAATGTTAGGGTCCCCCAAAGAGACAAAATTGAGGTCAAGTTAACTTGTTTTCCAATTTTTTTTGTTAAGAAAGTTGCTATTGTGTTTCTCTCACGTGAGCCTTCCATCAATCCTATAACTAACCTTCTGCAGGTTTTTAATCTGGAAATTTTCAGATATACAATGACTTCCTAGATGCAGTATGGCACAAATTACACATAAGTAGGAACCAAAACATTAAGTGTCTACAGAAGTAAAAACCTTTACTACCTACAGTAGTAAATACAACGTCCTCAAGAAGGGTCAGAATTACAACATGAGCAAGAGCCAATTACATCATTTCCTTCATAGAAGTTCACATGAATCAATAACATTAAGTTTTCGCAAGTTATTATATACACTTTTAAAGTTTCACACGTAATCTCTAATATTAGGGGCCGGTTTTAAAACTATTGAGCATGGTTCCCTAGGCGTCGCCTAGGCACTAGGTGGTGGTGTCCCGCCCCACCTAGGACCTAGGCAGCTAGCCCGCAGAGGTGACAATTACTAGGCAGTTCAAGGCCGGTGTCTAGATATTGATGATTGGCTGTTTAAATGACGATTAATGATTGTTACATGATTATGTAGGAGATTTTCTTTTAAAAAAAATTAAGTTTGCCCTCTTAACATCATATATGTCATATAGTGTGCAGATCAGTTTAGCCGTCTAGGCGCTAGGCAGCCCGCTGGCCCCTCTCCACTCGCCCAGCACCTAGCGTCTTGAATAACCTTGCTATTGAGAGATGCAGCAAAAACTAATGAAAAAAATACTGGTTTGATGTTCCTTGTTTTATGTGATATAATATAGATTTATCTCCAGAAGCAACAAAGCATGAACTGAGAGTCTGAGATCACCAATTACCAAAGGAGTTTAGAGATCAAAACACCTTATCGGGTTTGATTCCATCCCAATCCAGCTCCATGTTTGTTGATGGTGGGTTGTATGGGTTCTACAATACCATCTCTGCTTTTTCCAAGGCCCTCTCCCTGAGAAAATTTGACAAAAAAAAAGGAGGTAAATAGAAAAGTAATATATTTATTCTGCAAATCGAAGCCTTTATAAACAAAATTGATCAATGAGAAACACTTTCACCAAACATTGTTTTTGAGATAAATCATTTTTTAACTAAGCACTTTTGCCAAAAACTTATACTCCCACCGTCAAAAAATGTAAGGCGCACACGTATTTCAAGATTCAAACCTCATGATCTTAACCAACTACTTTTTCAGATGATATATAAGATTTTGTAATACAAAAAAGGTTGCTGAATTTGTATTTAAACGTACTTTCCAATGACTATAATTTTGTTATTATAAACAATATATTATAAGAAATATTAAGAGTCAAAGTATAGTTTTAAAGACCGTACAAGTCAAACTGCGCCTTACATTTTTAGACGGAGGGAGTAGTTATTAATTGCTTATTGCCATTGGTTCAGAATAAAGATATTAAGACCAGGGCAACTACCCAGTCACAAAGGGGGGCAAATATCTGCTGGCAATGGGTAACCTCTGTACTTGATATATATGCCCCGACATACTCAGGCGCTAAGATTCGAGGAGCTGGTATTTACATAAATACTAGATATGTAGAATGAATATACATACTGTTTTCACTGCACTGCATATTTTCTCAAAGCAATGGCTCCTGACATTCTAAAATTTAAAGATTATTATCAAAACTGACGATACACAGAAGAAGATAGACATATACTTCCTTCCAGCCCATGTTCTCCATGATTCTCTTGGCAGAATTCAAACCACTGGAACAGAAATTCATATCTACTGATGCAGCTCCCACTGAATCTATGTGCTCACTTGTATCATCATATTCAAAAGAAATGGTGTTTTCAATTTGCTTCTGTCCAGGTCCTATCCCTAAGCCACAGTGCAGGATCCTTCTCTCAGCAGCTCTGTCTCTATAAGCATTTATCTTGTGCTCCTACAAATATTACAGAAAATCTCAAATTATTGCTGATGTCAAGAACATTGATGCTGGGGCTTTATGTTTTGTCATTTATGGCAGATACAATGTCATACAGGAGAACAGATCAACAAATGCATGCTAACAACCCAGGGGATTTTACAAACGTTGAAGTGCTCTTAATTATAATTTATAAGCATAGAAAACTAGTGATGTCCATGTATTTTGATAGAGGAAAAAAAACTAAGAACTTCAGTGAACTGCTGACTGTAAATTATAAAATTACAAAGCAAGAAAAGTTTTGAGACACTTATTCATTTGCGTTCTTCAGTACAATGAACAAGAACAAGCGGTTTGGGTTTCAGAGCCTTAGCAACATATAAGCCCTTAAAAAAGTGCCTTAATATGCCAATGCTGTGCAACATTTATTGACTACAGTACTACATTTCCTAAATATTATTTACAGAACAGAATCAGTGCCGCATACTGTATGTAAGCCTGTCATTGATTAATTTGAACTTTTTGCAATTATTACAGGTAAGAGGAAAAGCTATAATTACATTTTCCATTCCAACAAACTTTTTTTTAACCATTCCTTTGATCATATCCAATTCATCATGAGACACCTAATCACTAAGTCGCATAATTCAAATTCATTAACAATTTGGAAATAGCAGAAGGTTGGGACATAGCCAAAGGCACCTTAAGTCCTTGAAAAGTGAAAAGAAAAGAATGGGAGTTGCATATTCAACATCGAAGGCACATAAGGTCTACAGATTGGTTTTGCTTTCACCAGATTGTGGGGGCAAGTAGCAGGCTGAACATTACTTTAGCAATAAAAAAATCAGTAAAATCCAGTTAATCTTAACTTACCTTGCCACTAGCAACTGAAATACCCTTCCTGGTAGAACATTCAGCGTCAACTTCAGACTGGCACTGTGCAGTTGACTGCTTATGGAAGCTATCATCCGAATTGGTACATATATCAGGAAAACCCCAATCTTTTGTTGGGTTGGAAGAATCATATGCTGATAAAGAGGCTAAGTATTTTCTGCTAGGGTTCCTTAACCTGTACAGCTTCCCTGATAATAAGACAAGTGAGTATAGTAAGCAATACACAGTAATGTCAGCCTGTCAGAGCCCCAAAAAAATGTGTCAATCAGAAAGACGCGGAAGTTCCCTTTACAATATTCTGTCTTTTTAAGCATAAAAAACATATGTTTAATTTTCTATCTTAATTACCAGTATTTGCTAGAAACAGGCACGCCTGCTTATATTACAAACAATGTAGTAAAACGAACTATCCCACAAGCCTATCCAGTCTTAGTATATATACAGATTACAGAATAGTGCATTTTTTGTTTTTTGAACCTATCCAGTCTTACCTGATGAAACACGTACAAGATCAAGATGAACTTCACGTACAGGGGCAGTTCTTACAAGGCCACCATGAGCAGGCAGAGAAGGATGAAGCTTCTTAGAACCCCTAACTAAACATCCCACAAGCCTAACCATGGGCTGACCTTTGCCAACTGGTTCTGTGACCATATCCCATTCCCACAGATCAATGCTCGGATATACTGGTTGATCATCATTTATCCGCTCTACTTGGCCATACTGAGAGAGCCATTCCTCTTCCTCTGGGGAAACATTATGTGTGAACAAATAAGGCTCAAAACATAAAAAGGTACACCAGATAATCACTAGCATGGTATTCAGCTTTTATACTCAGTGCACCTGGAAAACAAAGGTGGTGGTAACAGGCAACACAATGACCCCTCACCTTTCCCCAAAGAATCATGCACAGCTGTGATATTATCACTTTGCATTTCATCATCTATTTGCTGCGATGTAGCATCACTGAGGGAGGCCAGTGCTTTGTCCGAAAACAAGTTCTCAGGTTTGTTTTCAATTGTCTCTCTTCTATCTTCCTCTGATGGCCAACAATTAATTAGGATCAACAATAATACTTTTCAGCTCGTTTCAACTTTCAACACACCAAAACAAAGTGAAAAAAGAGTACATTTTATACCAACCATTTGTTGTTTGTGAGTTTCCCAGTGAACTTTCAGCACTGACATTTCTATTAGAGTAGCCTGACAAATACAAATTAATTAGTGTTTCCTCCATCCTGCAGGAAAAAAAATCAACAAGCACAGAACATCAGAAAATCTGCACAAAAGAACTCATTAAAAAATATTTAGGTGGTCTTTTATGAAAGAACCATTCTGATGGTGGTCCTTCTGTTTCACTCTTGTCACCTGGTATATCTGGTTCCAATCCTGCTATTGAAACATTAAAAAACAATCACACTACTTTTCCAGTGCCAATTGCACCAAAAAAAAAACAAAAAAAAAACTTTTCTGCGATTTTGTTTCCCAAAATAATAGTAGTGTCAGTGGTCTGAAATATAATTTTTCAATATTTTTGAGGGAAGGATAGCAAGATTACAAAGAAATAAAGAAAAACAGAAAGCTAAAGCTATATATACTCCCAAAGCTTGCCGTATTTTGGAATGCTAACAGTTACAAGAGTATTCCACGAAACCTTGGTTAGCTTCGTTGCATGGGTAATATGTTTTGGGTTCACTGCCCTGTTTGAATATAAATGTAAGATTATAAACGAGAGCCAATGACAAGCTGCGAAATTTAGAGGAACCAATTAAGGTCCTGGTTACCTCTGCTGACGTCCATGGCACGTAATTTCCATTCTCATAGATATAGTATTGACCATCTTTGCTGCTGTAATACCATCCCATGACAGGTTCATGGTAAAACCCAGTACTGAAAATGGTGCATTCAAGTAAATAACTAAATATCAGATCTAAATTTGAAATATGGCAATTCTAATGACCAAAATGAGAAGTGGAACTAAAAGGAGGAATACTTCAGAAATTAGAAGAACCAAAAATGCTGACCTAAAAAAAATCCAGGGCCTGAATTGTATGTCATGATTGAATTGGGTATGTTTAAAGGCTGAAGAATCGCTACATATCTATGTTGAATCTCTAAGGAACTCGTTGGCCAAGCAAGTAAGAATGAAGTGAATGGTACATCTATTATCACTAAATCATCTATATAAGGAACATATAAAAATATTATTGCATTAGCTCAGTCAAAAAGGTCACCCAGACAGTTATGATGATATCTTAAAGCACACTCCAATGATTAACCAACAGTTATCTACACAGGAACAACAAGACAAAACTTTCCTAAATCAATATGTGGTACTAAAGGTTAGTACAGTAAACATAATATCCAATCCCTCGTAGAAGCCTGTAATTACTATTCATACAAAACTTTCCTAAGGTCATAAATTCAGCATACTCTCTCATACAAGCTACTATTCATTTTTTTAAAAAAAATCGTGATCTTCAGTGTGTGGAGAGGTTCGAGTGATCGACCGCAAATTGCATAACAGCAGAGATAAGTATAGATTGAAATAGAAATCAGACGTGCAAGAGAGATTTAGCCAAAAAAATGCAGAAAACCACAACTAGCGTGCATTCAAGCAGCAAATGCTATCCTTGACAAGTTCATCACGAGCGACGACTACAAATCCTCTAACAATATGATCCACGCATCAACGCCAGCAAGCCCAATCAACGCCCTACACCCGATCAACAACTCCCACAGCTTCCAATCACGATAAATCCCGCGCAAGCACGGCGGATCCGAGGAACCGCTCGGGACGCCAAAAAGTGGCGAAGCATCGGGGTTTGGAGAGTGAGAAATCAAGCGGTGAAGGCAGGGGCGATTCCTAACCTGGCGTGGTAATAGAGCTGCGAGTCGGCGTCCCACTGGAAACCCGCGGCGCTCTCCGCCCCGGCCTCCCAGCCGCTCCCGCCCATCGCCGCCGCTTGCCGGAGAGCGCAAGCCGTCGGAATTCGAGATGGCCGCTGTGCGCGCCGCGCCGCGGCCACTTCAGTGGGCCGAACAAAATGGGCTCCAATAGTAACTCCAACGACAACGAAGGGTAAAGGAAGTAAGGCGGTTCATCTGGGCCGACTTAGTTTTGATGTGGCCTTGGTTCCACATCGATCAGGCCCATTTTTCAGGTGTAATTGATTATTGGAAAAAGTCCACTTTTCCCCTGAACTATTGGCACGGTTCGATTTTCCCCCTGAACTTTAAAACCGGGCAAACAACCCCCTGTAGTATCCAAACCGGACAAATTACCCCCTTGCACCAAATCTATCCTGGTATTTGCTGATGTGTAAGTGGTTTTGGGTGACATGGTGTCCAGGTGGCATTTTAGAAAAAAATGAAAAGATTATTAAAACGTAGAAAAGCACTAAAATCTTAGAAAAACAAAACTAAAATCGTACCCAGCCCAAAACAAATTCAGTTAAATGTAAAAAAAATGAAAAATTCGGAATTTTTTTTAAAAAATTCCAGAAACACCAGATCAGCTAGAAAAAATCTAAACAAATCCAAAAAAAGGGAAAAATCCAGAAAAAAATCCAGAAAATTTCAAAGGTATAATAGGCATCACACAAATGATTTTAGTGCTTTTCTACGTTTTAATAATCTTTTCATTTTTTTCTAAAATGCCACCTGGACATGTCACCCAAAACCACTTACACATCAGCAAATACCAGGATGGATTTGGTGCAAGGGGTAATTTGTCCGGTTTGGATACTACAAGGGGGTTCTTTGCCCGGTTTTAAAGTTCAGGGGGGAAAATCGAACCATGCCAATAGTTCAAGGGGGAAAAGTGGACTTTTTCCTTGATTATTTGCCCCGAAGTTGATGTGCCTTTGATTATTTGCCCTGCTGTTTGATTATTTACCCTGATGGCCCACATATCATAGATACACATCAGGGCAAATAATCGAGCGCACATCAACTTCGGGGAAAATAATCAATTACCCCTATTTTTCACGTGTCACCACTTGGTCTGGGCTGACATGTTTGGGCCAAACCTTTTGTGGCGGTCTCGAATGGGATTTTTTTTTATTCATTTCAAAATATATGCCGCGAACTTCTTTAGGCTACAATGTTCAGGTTACAATGTTTGGTTGGATATGGGTTATTGGGTGGGCGTGAAGGGGGGTGAGCTTTGGAGCCGTGGACGTGGAGGAAGGCCGTCGCGCTGTGACTAGCAAGGAGGAGGAGGCGCCGAGGATGTCGGCGGAGGTTAGCTAGGAGATGTTTTGACAAGCGGTGTTTTTTCCTCCTCGGCGCCGCGCCCTTCTAGGCGTGTTCGTGGTGCTTTACCCGTCCGGCATCGGTGGTAGCGGCGGTGGCTTTGTCATACACGGTATGTAAATGCAATTGTGGTGCTCGTTTGGTTGATGGGTCGGGAAGCAACGAGTCGGAAAAATCGGAGGAAGAAAAGGCGGAGGGTAGGACGAGGGAAGGCGACAGAGAGAAAAAATGTTATGGTTGTTGCCCCTGTGGGTACATGGTGATCACCCAAGACATGGGCAATAGACACGCCGTTGCCTACAGTGTTGACAGTGGGGGCGTCCATCGTCCATGACACTCGTGGTGGGGGCGATCGTCTAGGACATGGGCGACTGGCAGTATAATTAATTTCGAAATTAGTATAATGCCTATATTTTCAACATGGCGTGCCACCCCACACGGTGTTGACAGTGGGGACGCTCGTCGCTTATGGCTCGGGCAATCGATCGTGGGCCGAAAGACGTGTACATCTAAAAAAAACACGTGGGCATATATTTTTGAGAAAATGATTAGAAAATAATAATAAAAAGAATAATCTTGAATTTGGCAAGCTGCGAATTTGCGAAGTAGGCCTCTGCTTGGACAGTACAAATTCGGCAGAATTCGGGTGGAATCGAAATATTACAGATCATTTAGCGCCGAAAATATCAATATCTCACGCAGCCGAGGATACTGTCCTTTTTTTTTAAGGGAAAGGCAGGAGAGCTGCTGTCCATTCATTGATAGAACAAGAACGGTGCGACGCACCAAAGTTACAAGAGTTACAACGCAGCAAGACTACTGCACACCCCGGCCAAACGGCCGCGCCCACACGCGCAAGGCCAAGAGACCTTGCGGCGACACATAACTGGAAGGGAAGGGAAAGGAAACAACACCGGCCACGCCGGGCGCACTATCAACACACACAACGATGGACGACTCCGAATTAGCAGACCTAGTAGACAACTAAAAAGTGCAGCAATGACTAACACGACGCCTCCAACAAGGTAACGACGGGTAAGACCCGCCGCCGTCGTGCGACTATTAGGGTTTTCACCCGAAATGAGGGAAGGGGCTTTAAGACGAGGAGAACGTCACCAAAGGTGACGCCACCATCCGCCTAGGAATGGGCAGGGCTTTCGCCCAAGCCCTTCCCCCTACCAATGCACAAAGCGGCTGCCACAGAAGACCACCAACCGAGTCGTAGACTGAAGCCGCAGGGCCGAAGAGCGCACACAAAGCGCCGCCACTTAACACGGAAGACGCCGCCCACACCAACAAGCACCCCGTAGCAGAAGGAGGTCTAAAACGACGAGGACGGGACCAAGCCAAGTAACGAAGAACCGCAGATACTCCCGGAGAGGACGTCAGCCAAAGTCGATGAGCGGGGTGGCACCGGAAGACGACCGACGGCCCACCACGCCACCACAGGAGGAGCCGAGGAGCCGCTGGAAACACGCCCTTGGAGCCCACTTGCTCCGCCCACTCCGACCACTGCCGAAGAGGACCCCCCAAGCGGCCTCCACCGTGGAGGGCTCAGGGGAAGGGGAAGAAGGAGAAGAAGCCGGTGCCGAGCTTCGCCGAGCTACGAGGCCACCGGACCCACGAACCTAGAGCACACCCGCTCCGGCCGCTCCAGCCAACATCGTCAGATCCAACAAGGTAACGACGGGTAAGACCCGCCGCCGTCGTGCGACCACCAGGGTTTTTACCCGAAATGAGGAAAGGGGCTTTAAGATGATGCCTCCAACGAGGGGAACGTCACCAAAGGTGACGCCACCATCCGCCTAGGAATGGGCAGGGCTTTCGCCCAAGCCCCTCCCCCTGTTTTACCCTTCTACTTTGTTCGTTCCAACTCACAAGACTCTAGCGGGGCACAGCGCAGACTCAACCCTTGACAATGTTGGAATAATTAGCACTTTCAGGTTTATTTTGATCAAGAGATATAACATGCACAACGTCTGAGAGATAGATAAAACAGGTTGAAACCACAGAAGCACAACCTAGATACACATGCAGAAAACTACACGTATATCTCTCTTGGTGTACTTGCGAAGATGATGACTTACTGGACGTGGTCGTCGTCGCCGTACGGTACGAGTTGCGGCGAGGTTTGGTTCTGGTTCTCCGAATCGGACGCCGTCTTGGAGAAGGTGTTGTCGACGCAGTTCGCGACAGCGTAGTGGAAGAAGTCCTCATGAAGAAGAAGGAAGCAATGACGATCGTGGCTTCCCAAAACCTGATTCGCCCTACCCGGTGCAACGGCGGTGCACGCCGCCGCACGGGATGGGGAAGAACCGAAGTCTCATCTCTCCCGAACAGCAAGGGATGGGGAAGAACCGAAGTCTCATCTCTCCCGAACAGGAGCTCACCGCCGGCGCACGGGATGGGGAAGAACCGAAGTCCCAAAAACCTGATTCGCCCTACCCGGTGCAACGGCGGTGCACGCCGCCGCACGGGATGGGGAAGAACCGAAGTCTCATCTCTCCCGAACAGCACGGGATGGAGAAGAACCGAAGTCTCATCTCTCCCGAACAGGAGCTCACCGCCGGCGCACGGGATGGGGAAGAACCGAAGTCTCATCTTATCCCTCTGGACAAACAGGAGCTCGAGGGCGATCGGTTCCAAAGACTGCTTCTCCCGAGCAGAGCCCCCGAGCAGGGAGCTCGAGGGCGATCGGTTCCAAAGACCCCCCCGAACAGGAGCTCGAGGGCGATCGGTTCCAAAGACCTGTTCTCCCGAACGGCGGTGCACGCCGGCGCAGATCTCTCCCCCCTCTGGACGGCGCGGCGGCAGATTTATATAGCAAAACACGTGAGGCAAACGGATCGCAAAACGGGCCGCGACCGAGTTCAACACGATTTGCATAATCCATATCTGACCCGCAAAATCCGAAGAGGCGCCGCCCCGCCCTGGATCGCGAAACGGGCCGCGGCGACCAAGTCCAACACGATTTGCATAATCCATATCTGACCCGCAAAATCCCGAGAGGCGCCGCCCCGGCGAGGTGAGCGAGCGCGCGGGTGTGATTCTCTATTTCTCTCTCCCATCACATTCCCTAGTGGGAGGGAGTAAGCTCTACTATTTAAACATGTCCTCCACTCCTCCCACTAGCAATATGGTACTAAAGAAATTTCACATGCCGCATGTTTACATGGGCCTTTAAGATTTTTCAGAAATTATTTAGATATTAAATGGGCCGGGCCCAACAATTCTAACAGACAAGAAGAAAGGTAAAACGGGGCTGAATTTCGCAAGGATTTGACGTCAAGTCGCCAATCAAACGACCACGCATGCCTGGCGGATGTGGAGCAGAATCAAGGAAAGAGCAGAAATGTGCATATGAACTAGCACGAGCTAGATGCCTCGTGAAGTTTCTGCCCTAGCCTGTTCTTTTTCCTTCAGCAAAGAAAAAGAGGAGGGGAAACGATGGGATGGGGCTCGGGAAGCTGCTAGTTCACTGGATTGCCCAGCTACTCAGCGGCTGCCCGGCACAGTGGGTCCTTTCATCAGTCAGTCGCTGATTGAATAAATGGTTTGTGTTAAACCGACAACTTTGAATGGAGTGTGTTAAATCAACAGCTTTGAATATGGCACGAATATTTAGATAACCCGTTGTTTATTTTAGTTGGACATAATTGCCCTTAGACAGAACCCGCTACAGGTATGTCTAAGATTTGATCAAAATTTACGTTCTAGATGCTTCTTCGCTCCACCTATACTCTCTACATGCTCAAAATTTTAGGTTCTATATATTTTAAAATTCTATCTATACTCCAATATTGTAAGGGAACATACGACAAGGAAGGGCAAAATAAATAGATTGACTTTAAATTAGTAAAGACTCTAAATTAGTAAAGAGCCAAGTAAAGAGGAGGATGTTCTTTTTGTTCAAACTTATAGAGCGCCAAATGTTTTTATGCTTCACGTTGCTAAACGCGACGATCAGTGGCCACTTGGGATGCCGTCGACCATGGCTATGGAGTGCACTTTGTCACTCTGGCTGGGCACGCCCAATAACATGTGAGGCCCACCTTTCTAATCAATGTGTCCACCGCTGTGCTAGACCCACATGCCATTGGTGGTGCTCTATAGCCAGATGGGCTTGGTAGCCTTTGGCTGTTTCGCGCTTGTTTGATGGCCATGTGGCTGGCCATCGACCATACTTGCAAAAATAGCATATATAGGGGTGTAGGCACAACTTCACTACTAGAAATCTAACTTTTGCCGAGTGTGAAGAACAATTACCTACAAACCTTCGATAAAAGTTAAGGTGGCCGACGATGCATACTTTTCCTTGTGTTAGAAAAAAACGGTTGGCTATTAAATGCTTAATCGAGAGGGTGCAACAATAACCGATGGTTTTTAGAAAACCCTTGGCCATCCATGGGAATGGCCAACGGTAGAACTAAAACTCTCGGCCATCTAAAAGAATAGCCAACGGTTAAAAGAAAACCCTTGGTCATTCAAGGGAATGACCGACGGTTGAAATAAAACTCTCAGTCAATCATGGTGATGGCTGACAGTTAAAATAAAACCCTCGGCCATTTGAGAGAACCCTTGGCCATTCAAAGAATGACCGAAGGTTTAAAGCAAAACACTCGACCATTGTATACAAAATGATAGGTTAAAAAGGAATGCATATACAATTTTAAACAACAAGTGTGTGAGGTGAGTTGGCTAGGTGGGAGAGTTTTATTCAATAGGTCATGGGTTCGAATCCTATGCAACACACATTTATAATTAACTTGATTTAATTAATGAAAAAAATGATGTCAAAGTTCAAGTATGTATAGAGAGGTTCATCCTCATAGAAAAATATTTTTTCTATTTCATCCGTTAAATTTGGTCATATTTATTCCACCATATTTCCCTAGTGTTTACCATTTCCGTCGGTGTGTTAAAGCTGCTCAAGCATACTTTTCTCAAGTGTTCTCTATTTCCGACAATAAGTTAAAGTCACTCACCCATGCATTTTTCGAGTGCTTAAAAAACTGTCGCTAAATTCATTCCCGAGGGTTTCGTCGGTAATTGCACGAATTACCCACCATGGGTGGCCGAGGGGAAGTTACCGACGGTATACGCTCGGCCATATACATGTCCTACGGTATTTTCTAATGGCCAACAGTATTTGGACACTCGGTAAAAGTTAGAATTCTAGTAGTGACTTGATCCTTAGACCTCATGGGAGCATGCACCCACGCCGCATGCTGCTAGCCAAGAGGGAGGACAGTGGTTTGTTCAACCCACATACGTACGTGTGCAACTCTTTTTAAGCAATGGATGGTCAGCACGTTGGTTGACAACCAAGCGGCGGGCCATTGACATTGTTTGATGGCTGGGCCCACTATGTCACTGTCCGCTACACCCGCTTACTAGGTCCACCTTGCCACTGTCTTAAGAGCACTCAGGGGTGGGCATTCGGTATTATGGTATATCCGATTTCGGTATTTCGGTATTTTTGAAAGTTTGGTATTCCAAATTTGAGTGCCGAAATTTCTTGAGAAATTTCAACTACCGAAACCGAAATACCGAATAATTTCGGTTCGGTATTTCGGTACTTTGGTAAATGCATAGATTGGAGGAGGAAGGAGACGTGCATTTGTTGAGGGAGGAAAGAGGGTGTATCTGATCGTCGCAGCCCCACCGTGGGAGGAGAGGAGCCGCCGTTGGCCGCTGTCGTCGCGGCACGCCCAGGAAGGTGCCGCCCGCCGCCGTTGTCCGTTCTGACCGCCGGCTACTCAAGGGGAGGAAAGGAGCCGCCATTAGCTCTGCCATCATGGCCTTGAGAGGCGCCACCGCCGTCGTTAGCCTACTTTGCCACCGGAGGAAGAAGAGGACCCGCCCGTCGCCGTTGGCCGCTATGTGGGGAAGTGGATGGAGGCGCCACCGCCGCCGCCAGATCTAGATAGGGTTGAGGTGGAGAGGTGGGGAGGAAGGTGTGTGCATGGGCCGGTGGGGGAGGAAGGTCGTCGCCCGTCGGGTTTGAGGTGGAGGAGGCTGGGCCATAGAGGTGGAAAGAAAAATGGGCTATATTGGGCTGGAATCCAGTATTATCAGGATTTCGGTTTTTTAGGCCTGAAACCGAAACCGAACCGAATTTGTTCGGTTTTCTAAAGATGTAAACTGAAACCGAACTGAAATACCAAAATTTTCGGTTTATTTGGTTCCGTTCCGTTTTTTCGGTTCGGTACAAAAATGCCCACTCCTAATAGCACTAGCAAGCGGGGCTACAAACATGCGTGACGTCTATGTGCAAACTAAGGTAGATGACTTTTTGGATGACGTTGACCATAGTTTGTACTGCATGTGTGCTACCTTCCTTTAAGGCCATCTACCATAACTTCTTATGGTAGACGGTTGTGCTCTGTCAGTTATGCGTTTTGTTAGTCATCGAAAACAAACTCTTTTCTTACTGTGTGTTATCTTAGTTTCTGTGTTTATCGGCGTAAACTTTGGTAGTTTTTCGAGGTGTCTCATGCGTTGGGTTTATTTGGTCTAGCTCGCATGAGGTGTTTTTCAATCTTTATCTTTAATTGAAAAAAATAAAGCATTTTTTATTTTTAAAAGCAAACATAAGTAAAAAAAAGACAAGAACAACCGTGGAGCTGGAGCTCAAACATGCGCTGCAATTTTTATTGGCCGACGTGTACTCGCAGGCATTCATGCTAAGAGCATCTCCATCCAAAACGTAAATGCGCACTCTATAACACCTCATGCGAATTTACACATCCAGTGCCCCACCCAACAGAGAGGAGAAATGAGGGCTTACCATGGAGCATCACAACAATATATTCAACATTTTGGTGGGCAAGGAATGGGTGGCCGTGGATAGAGATGGCAAAAATACATACGAATACCCAACCCGATGGGTTTCGGACCGTCTCACATTAGACCCATGTACAGTGTTAGGTAGCGTCCTGCCTTGGTAGCTTAGCCTCCTTTCTCGGATGGCCTAAGGATAATGCGCCAGGCAAAAGCTTTTCCCTCTTGGGCCTAAGATCTGAGATCTAGAACATATGTGAAGACACTTTCACCACTGAGCTACTTGTAGAAGCTTCAAGTTTTTATGAAATATATTTCATTACTAATACTTACTTACCATCCATATATCATCATATTACTATTTTCTTAAAAATTGAGGGTGTGCATGGATATAGTGGTGGGAATCGGGCCGTGCCATGTTGGCCCGCCCCGGGCCCATCGTGCCTTGGGCCGATGCAAAACGGGCAGGCAC
Source organism: Raddia guianensis (assembly GCA_036346415.1). NCBI lineage: Eukaryota > Viridiplantae > Streptophyta > Magnoliopsida > Poales > Poaceae > Raddia > Raddia guianensis. The sequence goes on from CM070534.1 coordinate 38,889,166, forward strand.
GGCCCGGTCAGCACTTCGGACCAGGCACGGCCCAAAAGCACGGCGGGCTGGGCAGGCCCGAGCAAGGCACGGGTGACAAAACAGCAGTCAAATTTTTTTTAGAAAATCATACTTTGCTCAAAAAAATGTCTATATAAAAAAGATGCGTCTCGAAATTAGCTACAACTTTTGTGTTCAACCGAAATTCATCCGAGCAACATAAGACCTCGAAAATGGTGAATTACCGAGGACGGTGCCGTCAGCCCGAAAGCAGGCAGCGAAAAAATAATTTTCATAAATTCATACGTTGCTCAAATGAAAAACTTGTCTACATGAAAAATATACATCTTGAAATTATCTACAACTTTCGTATTGGATAGAAATTCATTCGAGCAATTAAAGAACAGAAAAAACACAAAATAATGACTCGTGCCTCTTTTCGAGCCAGGCCGGTCCAAGCATGGCCCGTACAGTCGAACCAGGCCGAGTGGCACGTCGTGCCTAGTTTCCAGGCTCGGCTTGGCACTCCATTTCATGTCATGACGGCCCGGCCCATCAAATCTTCGTGCCATGTCGTGCCGTGCCGTGGGCCTGTTTTTCGGGCCGTGCCCGAGCTGGCCCGTTTGGCACACACTACAGGAAACCGAGGTAGGCCGACGTAAATAGGGAAAAAGCCGACGTAAATAGCTATTTACGTCGGCAGGCCGACGTAAATAGGCCGACGTAAACAAAGCGACGTAAATAAGGTTATTTACGTCGGCCGCCGACGTAAATAGGTGTTATTTACGTCCGCCCCACGCCAACGTAATCTTGTTAAATCGGGTAGGGTTAACGGTGTGGTGCTTGTTTACGTCGGCCGGTAACGGAAATAAATGACGTATTCGTCGGCCGAGCCGACAAAATCTGCCTCGTGATGCATGTCGATCGCCACGTGGCAAAGATGTATTTATGTCGGCCTGGCCGGCGTAGATAAGCACGCGCGGCTCGGCTTTTCGCCACGTGGCTTCAAAGTATTCGTCGGCGGTGGCCGACGTAAATCTTGAAGCGCGATGAAGCGAGCGAGGCGGCGTCGGCGAAGCCTTGATGGGGCGAAGCGCCGTTAAGCGAAGCCTGATGGCGGACTTCGAGATCGTCGCGGCGGCGCGATGAAGCGCCTGGCCAGTCGTCGCGAAAGCGCGATGAGCGCGCGGCGGCGGCGTCGGCGGCGGCGATGAAAGCGGGCGCGCGCAGCAGACGTGGCGGCGCGATGGAAATAGCGAAGCAGATGGGCTCGAGGTTAGGGTTAAAGAAGGTTCGTCGGCCGCCCAGAGCCGACGTAAATAATGCCGTCATTTACGTCGGCCGAGACTAACCGACGTAAATCTGATTACCTCCGCGTCGCACGTACCCGACGCTGCTGATCGGTTGTTTTCGTCGGCGAGCCGATAAATCTGATTATTCGTCGGCCGAGCCGGCCGACGTAAATAACTGCTGTGTTTACGTCGGTTTGTTCCGGGCCGACGTAAATATAAATGGCCGACGTTAAAAATTCGTTTTCCTGTAGTGACAGGCCGTTTCCCCAGCACTACATGGACATACGGGAACCCTTTGGATCCGCCCTTGCACGGCTGCACCGTACAATTTGGACTTTTGCGGCCCTTTGGCTTCTTGGAAGGGGTTTCAAGAGCTGGGTGTTTGTTGGTTTTTGAGGCTAGAAGCTCAAACAAGCCGAGCCTATATTACAGTTAGAGATGGGTGGAGATAGGAATGTTGGTAACTACTCATATGAACCGTCATACTTCAATACCAATGACAAATAAAGAACCTGGACGGTCAGATTTCCATGCAATGGCAAATAAAAAATCGATCGGAAGTTTTCTTTTTCGTCAACTGATAACAAAATACTCCCACATTTTTTTTTGTTTGACACATTTGACTTTTGTACACGTTTTTTACTATTTGTCTTATTCAAAAAATAAGTAAATATCATTTATTTTGTTAGGATTTGTTTTATCAATAAAGGTACTTTAAACATGACTTATTTTTTTCCTCGTTTGCACTAAATTTTCGAATAAGACCAATGCTAAAAGACGTATCCAAAATTTAAAAGCGCCAAATAAAAAACGGAGGGAGTAATAGCCAGCCCGTTAAATTAGCACAGCTCCGCTCGAAATGTCATATCGGCTCTTGGTTTGTACAAAGTACAAACGCCCGCCCTCTGGACCGTCTGGTCGTTCGGTGCGGGAACAGCATGTTATTGGCAATATATAAACTCCGGAAAGTGATTGATGGGTGTTATGGATAGAGCAGCGACGTTCTCCTGCATAAACACCTGGAAGACTCCTCTTGGTGAACGCGCAGCCGACCAAGGCGTACGTGTGTGTGCGCTATTCCGCTCGGCCCATGCCGACCACGTCTACACCGGCCAAACCGGACTAACTGCCCAGGGGAGGCAAGCAAGTAAGCATATACAGTGCCTACCTGTTTATTTTTTTTAACCCTATCGACCATGTTTTTAAAGGTTTTTAATCTTGTCAACTAAAAGTCAACGCAAGCAAGAGCCCAGGACCCAGGTATGAGGTAGCTAAAAATCAAGGTGAAAGCCCAAGAGCTTGTTGTTGACCAACATTCTGGACAGCTCGCCGGCCGCTAGCATGTCTTGGGTCTTGTTCTTTTCAGCGTATATACTGTTGCGTATTATTGTAGTAAATTTGGTTATTTTTATATAGCCTATATGTTGTGATAATTTGTAACGATTTTTTGTGACTTTTAGTAGTCATTCCAAAGATTCTAAAACTATTTTTAATTATTTTTAAATAATGTTTATATCTTATTTTAAAGGCTCTCAAATTTACTACAGTAATACGTCAATGCAACAATACGGTGAAAAGAACAAGCCTTGGTCATGAGATGTACGTGACGGGACGCGAGGACCCGATCGCTGGATCGACCGGCCACGCACCCGCGTGCCGCGTGTTGCGCGCAGCTGCTGCATGCGCGCGTGCCGCGTGCGGCGAGCCAGCCGTGCCTCGGTGTCTACTAGCTAGCCGCGGCACGCACGCACGCACGCGATCCGCGGCTGTGCACGCATGCAGGGTCAGTGAAGTCGATGGCATGGCCGGTGCACCTAACTGGATCAGGCTCGACACTTGATCCATGCATCTCCGAATTCAGGACATATTCGATTTATAGCTTAGGACCTTAGGTGGGTCTTTGTTTACATGAGCCAAATTTTTTTATTTTTACGTGTAATATTTTATAATTTTTTTAAAATTTTATAGAATTTTTTTAAAATCTTTTAATAATTTTTAACCTTTTGTTTTTTTAAAGCCTCGGCTTTTGACTCAAGCGTGTAGAACTAAACCGAACGGGGAATGCAAGAGGCCGATCAGACAAAAATAACACACACGGTACGTAGCTAGGTCTCCGTCGGCGTGTGTGTCCTGGCCGGTGGCGCGTGTGCTCATCCGTTAACTTAACCCCGTTGATTGGGGTGCTGCTCCTGCATGCACTCGCACACTTGTGACTTAGCTTGTGCACACAGCTCAGCCTGTGAGGCCTGCATGCCCAGGTAGCGAAAAGCTGATCCTGGAACGTCGACGTCTCATGCATGCTGTTGCACCGACCAACACAAGCATCGCCGTCGCTTAACCGGTGCTAAATACTTAATTCCAGGCTCGCTCGATCGCTCGCTCTTGGCCGGCTCAGCAGAATCATGAATTATATTATATACTCTACACGGAGTATTTAGCTGCATCACCAACGGCACCTCCCCTCCGGGCAATTAAGTACAGTACGTGTCCGCCTGGCGTTGCCACGTGTGCTGGGGTTCGTTGAAAAAGCTCACCGACGTCGTACGACCAAACTGTCCCTTTCGATTCACCCTGCCCTCTGCCGCGTGCAGTCGTGCACCGCCTTCTTTTTCACAAAACACCTTTTTTTTAAAAAAAACGGATAAACTAATGAACATTGCCCCGTTCCAATGGTACAGGTAAAAATGTCTGTGTTTTATGTTATGTTTTATAAACATATCATATATATAAGTGTTTTATATGCTTCACACGGTGTTTCATCTTATGTTTCGTATGAAGCGCTATACTATTCTTAATGTATACCGTCCATTGCTACCCTCTTTTTATAATAAAAAAAAACCTGGAATCTAGAGTTGAACATGGGTGAGTTCAAAGGTGCGAAAACAAGTTTAATAAGCATGATTCCTCTTGCAACGTCTTATTATCCGACGTCTGGTGATCGATCTCGTACGTACCTAATCACCGGGAATTTACCTTTCGTGTCTGATCGGCTACGAAGAATAAAAAAAAAAGTTTTTCAAAATTATCAATGAAGAAAACAATGGCCCTAATCAATCAAAATCAAATCAAAAGTTTCCAAAGGATAAATTAAGGAGCTGAAATAGTTATTTATTTATATATATATATATATATATATATATATATATATATATATATACTTCCTTAAAACCAGAGACGGCCTACCGTATGCTAGTACTATATAAACAAAAAAAAAACCGCAACCGTAGACGTTTCCGCTTGATAAAAAAAGGAAATGGAATTGAGGGCATCCGCGTGGGCCCACGGCCCATTGCGTGTGGGCCACGCTTGTTCCGGAAAGGCCTGATTGGTGGCCTCGATCCGCCCCCACGTTTGAGGTTTTCCCAAATCCCACTCCCCGACCTTTTTTTTATTAAGCGCCAAGGCGTCATTAACGGACGCTGCGATACGACACACGTCGTCCACGTGTCACGCAGGGGAGGGGCAGAGCTCGTCGCCCCATTTTTTTTTCTGAGCTTAAATTAAAATTTAAAATTACCGATAGAGATTTATTAAGATATTGCACGGAACCAAACGTTGTGAAACATGTTCTAACGTTTTTGAAAGACTTTATTAAGCGGGCTCTGTCAAAACTCTAAAACAACTTCTTAAACATTTTCTTAAGCTATTTAAAAATATTATACTACCTCCGGTCATAAAAACAAATCGTCATTCACTCCTGACACGCATTTGATCATTCGTCTTATTAAAAAATTTAGTGCAAACATGCGTAAATAAAAAATCATGCTTAAAGTACCTTTAATAACAAAACAAATCACAATAGAAAAATGATAATTTGCATAGTTTTTTAAAATAAGACGAATGGTAAAAGGCGTGTCCAAAAGTCAACAGCGACTTGTTTTATGACCGGAGGGAGTATTATAATTTTTCGTTCGTCCGAGTTGAAAACAACCAGACGGAGAAAGCACCTCGCCTGACCTCAACCATGGCCCACCCAGCCCAGTGTGAGCTCAAGTCTAACCAAGTTTAACACGTAAATTAAGATATTATTGAGTAGCTAAGCTTAAGCCTGATTGAGTTTTTATCGAGCATCTTAAGCCAATCATCACTCAAATGTCATTCAATCCAAGCTTGAGTTTAAGCAAATCAAGCTTGCTCGCTAACCATGTGAACAAATGACTTTAGTAAACCCATACAATTTATAATGATCCATAAGGCTATCACAAATTTTCCTAAAAAAATAAAATGGACCCCACCAAACATGCTTCTTGTTTAGTCCACTTTATGGATTTTTTTATATATCTTAGAACATGCTTATTTCTTCTATTCTAAAACTAAAAAGTCCAATAGCATGAAAAATATATTTTTCCAACATATTGACTCATTCTTTTCTTTTCTTGTTTTTGAGAGGGAGCCGCTTACTTGTGTGACGATGATGTGTCTATTGTGCAAATTCAGGAGCCCAGGAATAGGATACACCTCTTTGCTACTGCAGGGTAGATTTGGATCCCATGAATCATGTGGAATTAAGGGCATGTCTAATGATAGCAATAAAACCTAGTAACCTCAATTCTAAATTTCACCAATACTAATCATATATTAAGTGCACCATTCACAGCTCCAACTTTTTCAGTTGAGGCAACATTCGAGGATAGTAGCATAGTCAGACTACGGGATTTGGGTTTCTTATCATGCATCGCAATCTAAGAAGGATATTTCTAAAAGAATTTAAAAAATCTCACGAGGATAGCAATTTTGATGATACTCCGTATATATTGGTAAAATTTGTAATATTCTCGTTGAACAAAATCATCCACGTACAACACTAGTAATTGAAGAGAAACCCAACGCTATCACCTATTGATTAATCGAGATCTTCGAACGCCATCACCTATTGATTGATCGAGATTTTCGATGGGCATACGAAAAAGCAACTCTTTTTTCACTCGGTATTTTCATACCTTTTGGACAGTAAATCACCTTAAAAAGTCTATGGGGATAGTATGAGAAGAGAATTTATCTGTTGATTCTGATTGAGTTATGCTGTTTTTTCGCTTTTACGGTGTTTGAAATAATGCTATTCGGTCAAAAAAATATTTCTAACCCCAAAATAAAGAGGAAATGATAAATTGCTAGGGCTTTTGGGAAATCAACGGTTTTAATGAGAAATCAATTTTTCAAATAAAATTGTGGGAAATCATTGGTTGAAATGGGAAACGAAATTGTTTGAATGTGGGATCACTAAAAAATTATTAAAAAAAACTAAGCACAACTAAGAGTAAATAAAGGGAAAAATTGGCATGACCTTGCTATTTTTGTGACATTTCCTCAATAGAACTAAAACAATTGACAACAGGTCGGGAGGGGGTTGTACCAGTTAATTATTTTTATCGAGATATAAATTCTAATTTTGGGATAATTCGGTTCTAGATTTATGAAAATTGTACCACCATAACATTCCTAGGTACGGAGTAAAAAATTTAGGATTTTTTATGTTTTTATCAAATTAAATTACATATTTAAATCAGGTATATATAGCCAGCGGATATCATGCCACCAACCAAAAAAATTGTACATGGCGGTTGACGGCGTGTTCTCCGCTCAACCACCGCGGATCACACCTGAGTCGATTTTGATCGCTAGCCAACTCGATCGAGCTCGATTCGATTCGGCGTCGAACCTGACAAGAGCGACTCTCAGTTTACCGAGTTCGGACCCTCGCGGGTAATAGTCCTCTCTCTGAGCCTTAGCTCTTTTCGATTGTGGTTGAAAGGGAATGTGTTTCTGAGGTGTTTCGATGCACCAATGCTCGTGCTCTCTAATGCAGAATGCACCAATGCCCTCCTCCTCTTTTTCGCCCCTCCCTCTCTCTCTCTCCTCCCCTTTTATACAAGCTTTGGGGTGGCGGAGAAGGCCAGGAAGTAAGCGTCTGATGCTTCGATACTGCGACAAGACCACTGACGAAGAGAGGCAACCTTGGCCCTTGCGCGCCATGCGCCCGCCTCGCGTGCCATAAGTGGCCTATGACCCGCAGTCCTGCCGGTGAGTCTGCGGGTGGGGCCTACACTGCTCCTCGACACAGGCGGCCTCCTCAAGCAAACCTTCTCTCTGCGGTCAATTCTTCTGCGCCACAGTGTGTGGCCTTTCGGACACTGCAAGGTCCTTTAGCGGTAATCATTTCTTCCTCTATCTATCCGCGTGATGTCTCATTAAATGCTCTTCGTCCTTCACGGCGAGGAGCCTTCGTCCAAGACTCATACGCAATGCTCCTGCCCTGCGGGCCCCCCTTGCGCGCGGGCCCTCGCTGGTCTCCGGAGGGCTCGCCCATGCACCCGCTTTGGCGCGTGGGGCCCTCGCCTCCCGTCGGAGGGCTGCCCCGCGCCACTTTGGCGCGTGGGGCCCTCGCCTTCCGTCGGAGGGCTCGCCCACGCACCCCCTTTGGCGCGTGGGGCCCTCGCCTTGCCTTGAGGGGCTCGCCCATACACCCTTTGGCGCGTGGGGCCCTCCCGGCCTCTGGCCTCTTTGTACCCGGTATTTATTACACCGAAGCAGTAGCCGGGTCCGCCATGATCTGTGAACCGTCGCGCGGACACTTTTCCATTTCTTGTGCGGCGGGAGGCGAATGGTGGGGCCCGCCCTGCGGCGGCCGTTCGCTGATTCTCCACTGCACACGATCTTCCTTGGGAACTCGCGCTTTCGGCGGAAACCAAAAACCGCGGGGGGCAATGATGGCGTCGCAGCGTGGGGTGGAATCCAAACCGTCGCGCCCGCGCCCCACGCCTATAAGTACTTCTCCCGAAGCCGCGGCCAATCCTTCCGCACGCTAAGTCTTCACGCTGTCCGCTGCCTTCTTCGCTGCTACCACAGCATCCTCGCCAGCTGCCACCAAGCCTTTCGCCAGCGCCACCACCAAATTTTTCATGGCTCCCAAGCGCAGCAAAGGCCGCCGCGGGGACGCCGCACCACCTTCGGGAGCTGTCCTGCCTGCTTCCACCGTCGATGAGGATCAGGTGGCGCGGCTTCGAGTCTTCGTGCCACCGACCGCCGCCCGGATTCGCGCCGGCACCATCGCGCCGAGTCCTCGCGCCGGGGAGATCGTGACCTTCTCCTGGGCGATGCTGGCGGGCCTTGTCCCGCCGTACTCCGAATTCTTCTTGGGGTGCTCGCGCCTACGGGATCGGCGGCGCACCTTGTTCCCCAACTCAATCATGGCCTGGTCATCTTCGCCCACCTCTGCGAGATGTTCGTGGGGCGATGCGAACCTCCGCTCTGGCGCCGACTCTTCGTCTTGCACGGGCTCGCGCTCGGCGCGGTTGAGGCTGCTGCTTGGCGCTCGCGTCACCTCCGCCTTCATCCTGCCGCGGTTAAGTCAAGCTGGAAGGGCGGCACGGCGGTGGTATCGTGGAGGACTCCGGTAGCTGCGGCGATCTCGCCCTTCCCAGCGATCGCGGAGCCTTGCCGGCCGGGGAGCCCGGCGGACGATCTTGCGAGCACGGAGGCGATGGCGGCGCGCGTTGCCGAGCTCCGCCGCGAGGCTCACCGGAACCCGTGGTGGCGGACTTTTTGCGGCGCCGTCTTTGCCGCTTCGGCGAGCGCGCCCGCTGGGCGTACTACGGCGACAACGACGGGACCCGTACTGCTCTTGGAGGTGAATACCCTCGCGCTCTTTTGGATTTCGTACCTTCTTTCTTTCCACTTTTGGCTAATAGCCAACTCGCTGCTTCTTCTTTGGGTGTTCAGCTGATGGGAACGTGCCGGGCGACGTGCTCCGGGACTGGCTGGCGGGGCTATTGACCATGCCGACCGGCGACATCGCCCTGCCGACGGGCATCCGCCCCCTCTGCGATTGGGACCCGCGGGAGCGCAACCCTTACTTGCAGGCGTTGCCCCCAATGGAGGTCTCTGGTCCTGCGGTCCAAGTGGCCCGGGGACCACTGCAGATCCGCGAGCCGCCCTTGGCGACCGCCCAAGCTTCATGCGCGCTTGCTTGCTCTGCCGTGGCTGCTGACTCCGCCCGCGCTCTCGGGAAGCGCCGCCTCATCCTTGCCGTCGGCGGCGGCGGCGGCGAGGGAGGAAGCGAGCCCAAAAGCGCGCCCTTCAACCCGGGCTTCGCGCCACCGCCGGCTTCAATCAGCGGGGCCTGCTTTGCTCCGCCGCGCTCCGCCCGGGCGGGCGCGGCGACTCATCGAAGCTGGCGCCGCTGCGCTGGTTTCTTCCTTCTCTCCTCGCCCGCGCTCCTGCGCGGCGCCCGTTCTGTGTTGGCGCTCCTGCACCACCGCTTCGCGCCAAGCCCGGCGTCTGGTTAAGCGGCGGTGACCGCGACAGCGCCGCCACCGCCGCCGCAAACAAGCGACTTGGAGCTCCCCTTCAGCTTCGCCTTTAGGCGCACCGCTTCAGTTGGCTTTCCTGCGCTTACGCACATTTCGCATTATGGTTAGCATGCTACGGTTTTGGCATACGAACCACGCTTGTCCCTCACAGAGCAGGCGGACGACTGGAGCATCGAGCTCCGCTCCACGCGACTTCGCCGACCCCTGACCCCGCCGCCCGCTCCTTCGACGGAGGTCGCTTCAGCGGCGGAGAGAGTTCGTTGGCGCGCGGCGGAGAACCCTCAGCCACCTCGCCCGTGGTCTTGCCGCCATCTCGGCCGTGACCGCCGGCGTAAGGCGTTCCTTTGGCGCTTCGCACCTCTCCCGCTTTGGCGGCGGGAGAAGCCCTTGCCTTGGCGGGCGATGCACTGCTGACTGCGGCGGGCCCTTGCCAAAACGCCCGCGAAGGCGATGACCAGCGAGGCGGCGTGGCTGCGGCCGCCTCGCCGCATAGCGGTCGAACCTCCGCTTTGGAGCACCGGCGCCTCCGGACCCTCGCCGACATCTGCGCGCCGCCTCTGCGGCTTCCGGGGCGCCTCATCCACTGGGTGTTTCCTTGCATCCCCATTGGAGAGAGCTAACTGCCTTGATCTGTTGGCGCCGTGGGGCGAGCCGCCAAGCCGCCGTCCTTCCGTGGCGCTGCGACGCGAAGCGTCGAAGACGATCGCCAAAGCGCTCTCGGCAGCGCGGTTCATCTTGAGCAAGCTGTCTTGCTCGAGGCGCGCGTTTGATCTCGGCCGCCATCGGGAAACCTTCGCGCCGGTGGACCGGTTTAAGCGGCGAGGTTGACACGCCGCCGACCGCGTGTCCATGATGGGGCGCCGCTCGGCGAAGAAGCGAAGGCCGGGAGGAGTAGCGAGACTCCCGCCTTTTGCCTTATAATCTGTTGCCTATCAATGCAAACAAACTTTTGCTCTTTTGTTGTGAGTTTAAGCGAACTTCGCGCAACTTTAACTTGCGAATTGAATAGGGGCACCGGCCGCCAAAGGTTTTAGGCGAGCGTTACGCCGCAAGTGAGTGGCTGTTTCCTTAGGCATCTGGTTACTTCAACCCTTATGGCCTCTCATGACCCGACTTAAACATTACGTGGCGGCGCCTAGCTTAGGAAGTGGTCTAGTCATTTGGTGCCGCCCGTTGGCGCATTACCTAGACCGAGCCGACACACCGAGCTAGAGCCGCCCGCCTTCCGTCGCCGCCTCGCGCGGCGTAAGTTATAAGCGTTTGCCTTTGCAACTAAGGGCCATCGACCATAAGTACTTTCGCTACCGACTTTTCGACGAGCGTTTTCTAACAGACCTTTCTAAGGCTAAACCAGCGATCGCCAAAAAGCTTTAAGCGAGCTTTCCGTTGTGATGGCGCTTTTCCTCGGGCATCTGGTTACTTCAACCCTTATGGCCTCTTTGCGAACCGACCCTAGACATCGCGTGGCGAGAACTTAGCTTCGGAAGTGGTCTAGTCGCGGTGCATTGTTAGCGCATTGCCTGAACCGAGCCGACACACCGGGCGAAACCCGCCTTCCGTCCGCCGCCTCGCTAACCATGAGTCGTGGCGCTCGTCCTTGCAACTAAGGGGCCATCTGCCTTGAGTACTTTTTCGCTACCGGCTTTCAACAGAATGCTTTCTAACAGACTTGAGGCGAAAAAAGAAACAGATGCCCACAAGGAGGCAGAACTTATCTCTTATTGAAGATGGCTTTGTACTGCGCAATTTCCCGGCGACGGTGAAGGAAGAAGACCTCGCCGCTCGGCTCAAGGGAAGGCGAAAAAAAGCTCTTGGTTTGCTACCTCTGGTAGAACTTCCTCGGTACTCGGCGTTCCAAGTGTTAGCCAATTCGCGACCGTCCTCGAATCTGAGCTGGCCGAGCTGGGCGGAGGCGAGACCACCTTGAAGGGCCTCCCACGGGGAGGCAGTTTATTGCGCCCGCTGCGCTTGGATTTTCGCGAGCAGGTGCATGCGCCGGTGTTCTCACACACACACCGCCTTGCTTAGTAGCAGCGCGCGCCTGCTGATACTTGGCGGCCGGATCGCCGCCATCTCGGATCTCCTCCGGAGATTTACTTCATCTGCGCGGTCGAGTCTTGGTCTTCGCTGAGCGCCGCCACTCTTGGGGAGCTGAAGGCGAGCTCGATGGGAACACCGCCTCGAGCCATACACCAGAAGAAGGGGTCTCGCTGGTGGCTCTGTTGGGAGTTGTCCGCGGCGCCCATATCTGATGGAAACTTCTTCCGCCCAGCGCTTGCAGCGCTTCTCCGGCGGTCGAACGCCCTTGTCTTGAGCCCTTTGAGTACTTCGCGTTCGCCGCTCCACTTGCCCATTGCTCTTCGGATGCGCAGCGGAGGCAAAGCACGGCAGTACCCAACTCTTCGCACCGATCTTGAAATCGCGCTTTTAGGCGGCGCCGTTGTCGATGATGATTACATTGGCGACACGAACGGGACGAAGATGCTCTTCATAAACTTGATAGCCAGCTGCGGATGTGATCGCCGGGACGGCGAGGCTTCAACCCACTTAGTGAACTTGTCGATGGCGGCGAACAGATGAGTATATCCTCCGGCCGCCCGTGAACGGCCCAGAATATCCAGCCCGGACCGCGAATGGCGGAGCGGAATGGTTTGCGGCGCTGGGCGGTCGGTGGATCTGCTTAGCATGAAATTGGCACGCTTCGCATCTCCTCGCGGCTCGAAGGCATCTGGAGGCGATGAGGCCAATAAAAACCGTGGCGAAAGGCTTTCCCAACCAACGCCCGGCTCCTGAATGGCTCCGCGCATGCCTCCATGGATCTCGGAGAATTTCACTCCCGCTTCCGAGTGGCGCTTCAAGAGAACTCCATTTGCGCTCTGGCGTCTGGTCCCCACCTACCGAGCGTGGCGCTTGGCCTTCGCGCTATCTTCTCGGCCGGCAGCGTCATCGTCGGGATCACTCCATCCGCGGTAGGCTGGATCGGATCCATCCATCGACCTTCTCGGACGAGTGTGGCGGCGTTACGTACATTGTCGCCGGCGTACTCCGCTGGCCGGCGTTTCCGTCTCAACCGCCTCGGCGGTTCTTCCGCCTCCTCCCTCTATCCGGGGCTGCGGCGAGATCGGTGGCGTCTCCTCGAAGGTGGGGCTGCGTCGAAGCGTCGTCCCGCGAGTGGGGGCTGCGGCGGACGGTGCGTAAGTCTTTCTTCAAAGACCCGGCCGGAGCAGGTGCCCTTGGCGAGGCAATGCAGGGCGATTCATCCGCCATGTAGTTGTCGCGGCGAGGATGTGCACGGCCCAAACCCTCAAAGTGCCGCTGAACCGGCGCACCTCGCCCGAGTAGGCCGCCATAGCGGGATCCGGCGGGAGAAATCCTTCCTCGCTGGTTGATGACCGGAGAGTCGCCTTTACTTATAGCGCGGATGCCAAGGGTGAAGCCACCCCGAGCGGCGAGCAATCCTCGTACTCGCGGCGTTGTTGGTGGCGCGAAGCCCAACACCACCAGTGCTTGGATGACATCGCGGTGGAAGACACCAAGACGACGCCACCCACCCCTCCGGCCGGAATGAGCCGTCGAAGAAGAGAGTCCACGGCGAGGAGGTGGGGTATCTTGACTTCCGTGTCCGCGAGTCCACTCGTGATGAACTCCGCGAGCTTGCCCTTTGATGGCCATTCGGGAAGCGAATTTGAGATCGAATTCCGCCCGACTCCATGGCCCACTTGCGTCGACCCGTCGCCTCGCGGTTGAAGAGATCTCCGCAAGGGATACTTGGTCAACACGTGACTTCTCGCCCACAGAAGTAGTGGCGTAGCTTCGGGATGCCGTCGGCCGGCGTAGAGCATCTTCTGGTCTTGTGAATACCTTGTTTGGCGTCGTGGAGGACCTTGTCGGCGTAGTAAATGGGGCGTTGACGCCCTCTCTCTCCACCAACACCTGCCGACCGCTGGGGTTTGCGCGGCGTAGAGGATCAGCGGCTCGCCCGGTGCAGGGCGACCAGCCGCGGCGGGAGGTAAGATACTTCTTCGAGGCCGTCGAGCGCCTCCTGCGCCTCCGCCGTCCACTCGGCTGGTTGGTCTTCTTTAGGAGCTTGAGCGGTGGGAGACTTTTGTCCCCAGGCGAGCTATAAAGCGCCCAGGAGGTCAGCGACCCACCAAGACCTTGCATCTGCGAAATCGCGTCGGGGCTTCATGTTCTCGATCGCTGCAATCTTGTCGGGGTTCGCCTCAATCCCCTCCGGGAGACGAGGAATCCCAGCGGTTGCCCGCGGAACGGCGAACACGCATTCTCTGGATTAAGCTTGATGCGATACTTCCTCGGGTTGGCGAAGGTTTCTTCCGGTCGCCGATCAACTCCTCCGCCTTCTTGGACTTCACTACGGATCGTCGGCGTACACCTCCGTGTTCCGCCCTATTTGGGAGCGGTGAAGCGATATGCATGGCCCGGCGATAGGTTGGGCCCGCATTCTTCGATCGACGCCATCCTCGTATAGCGATGACGCCCGTAGGCGTAACGAAAGCGGTCTTGTCTTCATCTTCTTGGCCATGCTAATCTGGTGGTACCAGTGCGCGTCCGAAAACCTGTTGCTCGCTCCCCGCAGATTAGTCGGCGATGAGATCGATCGCGAAGCGGCGAGTCGGATCGCCAGACACGCCTTGTTGAGTCGGTGAAGTCCACGCACATCCTCCAATGCCCGTTGGATTTCTTGGCGAGGCGGGGTTCGCGAGCCACAGGATGGGCGACCTGCGACGACCCCGCCCTCAAAAGCTTGTCCACCTCTGGCGGATAACTTCTGGCGCTCCACCGATCGCCGGACCTTCGCGCATGACCGGTCGCGCGCGGAGAACGTCGCCAATTTGTGCTCAATCACCTCCAGGGACCCCACCATGTCGGACGGTTGCCACGCAAACACGTATCGTTAGGCGGAGGAAGAGACGAGCGCGCTTTCCTATTTGGCGCCGAGAGGCGCCCGCCCGAACGGTCTTCGCGGGTCGACTTCGCTCGAGGAGACCGCCTTAACCTCCGCGAGACGAACCGGGAGGCACGTCTTCGCCGGAGGAGCTCCAGTCGAAGCCTCGGCCTTACAGGCACCGTCGCCCGCCAGCCAGGGCGTCCTTGTCGCGGCGGGCGCCTCAGGCGATCCACTTTCAAAGCGATGGGGCGGTGGCCCGGGATCTTCACCACCATGTCGCATAGTGGCACACGCCATGAACACAGTCGGCGCCGCCGACCTAGTATGGCGTTGTAGGGAGGTCGAAGTCCGCCACCTCGAACTCGAGCATCTCGGTGCGGAAGTTGTCGAACCTCGAAGGTTACCGGAGGCGATCGCCCAATGAGACGGACTCGGCCCGGCGATGCGAAGAAAGGGCGTTAGGCGAAGCTCCAGCGGCTGGATCTGGAGCGCCGTGGCGACCCGGCAGACGGGAGGTTGAGGAACTCCTCCGTCTACCAAAGACCGCCCTAACTTTACATTCGAACCGTGGGTGCAACCACGATCGGGAGATGCCAGGGCAGCGATCTTGGTTGGGTGATCGGCTTTGTTGAGCGCGATCGGTGCTCCGACCACGCCACCGCCTCATCGACCCAAAGGCGACGCGGCGGCGCACACTCCCTCATCGCACGCTTAAAGCTAGCGTGGGGCGGATAGGTGGCGAACCGCCCGTGGATGGCGGCAACCTCGCGCTCACTTGCTGAAAACCAAGCGGGCTGTCTCCTTGCCCTTGCCCTCTGCCGGACGCTGCTTCTGCTGCTCGTGGACTCGCTTGTCCACCATCTTCGGCGGCATGGCAATCCGCCAAGTCGTGGGGTTGTTGCGGTGAATGGGACGATGGGGTCTTCCGTCCCACTCACGGGCGATGATCTCGCCCGCCGTCGCGGCCGCTGAGGCCGTCGCGGCCCGCAGCGTCGCCGTCGCCGCCGCCTCGGCCGCCCTACGGGGACCGTTCCGCCGCGCCGCGACCTCCTCCTCTTTTCGCCGCCCGCGCCCATTCTTGGCGGCTGCGCCGTCGTCGTCGTCGTCGTCGCGCTTCGGCGACCATGACCTGCCGGTCTCGGCCGCCTTGCGCTTCTTCTTGTCCTTGCGCGGGGTTCCTCGAGGTTCCGCCTCGCCGCCCGCGGTGGCCCGCCCGCAATGGGCGGCGGATCTGACCTCCGCTGAAGAAGCGCTTGTCGCCAAGGTGAAAACTCCTCCGTCGTCTTGATCTTGCGGGTGGCCATCTTCTCTTTGACCTTGGGGTCTCGGCGCCTCTCACGAATGCGTGACCACGGCATCGATAGAGATGTCAGGGATGGTGTTGCGGACCTGACTAAAGCGCCGAATATAGTCGCGCAGCGACTCTCCCTTCTTCTGCTCCACGTTGTGGAGGTCGTCTTCTACCCCGGGCTGCTCGAAGGTGCCCTGGAAGTTGGTGACGAAGAGCTCGAGAGCTCCTCCATGACCCCACGGACTCGGGGCGGGTTCATGAGCCATGGCGGGCTCGCCGGTGAGGACCGCAGAGAAGTAGTTCGCGAAACCTTCCCGACCCTCGGTCGGCTGCATTACCGTCGTATAGATCTGCAAAAATTCGCCGGGGTTGGTGGAGCCGTCAGACTTTTCGATGGGGGCGGACGAAACCGTTCCGGCCCTTTGTCTGTGTGCAGACTCCTTAGAAAAACGCGGCACCAACGTTGGGAGCCTCTGCTCTGGGCCAGCGGTCCTCGCCCGCCCCCGTCGCCTAAGCGGCGCCGAACGCGCCCCCTCATTGGCCGGGCAGCTATCGGGAGCCCTCTTCTGGTCCCGCGTCTGCGGCGGACAGCCTGATCGCGCCTTCGGTCGCGACCCTGCGGGCTTGTCACGCAGTCCTCTCCATCGACAAGTGGCGGTCCTCCGATGGGACCGGAGATCGCGACCACACTGCCGCTGCCCGGCCGAGCCCCGTGAAATCGCCAGCTCTTGTCGTCTTAGCCCCCCCTCCTCACCAGAGATCTCTGAGAGAGCGCGAGGGCAACAAAAACGGAGGGGCGCGAAGCGCCGGTTCCCCGCCCGAATTTGCACCACCGCTGCGGCGGCGTCATGTGGGCCAAGGCGGCCAACCACGGCGCCCAGAAGGAGTCCAGAGTTACCGGAACGGTGGGTTTTCAGCAAGGCCACGGCGCGTGGAGGTTCTATCTTGGAGTGCACTCCTCCAGGCGGCGCCGCCTAGCTTGGCCGAGGCGGTGCTTTCGCCAGGGCTCCAACCCTAGGCGGCGGCCACCGCCGGGTGATCCACCGCCATCGCCGCGGCCGACTCGTGGCCACGGCTCTCGCGATCGCTTCTGCACCATCATCGGATGCTGCTCGCCATCACCTCTGAAGAAGGGTGAAGAGCTCGAACCGATGCTAAGCGCTCCCCTACAGCGCGCCAGCGGCGGCGTGTTCTCCGCTCAACCACCGCGGATCACACCTGGTCGATTTTCGGTCGCTAGCTAACTCGATCGAGCTCGATTCGATTCGGCGTCGGGCCTGACAAGGCGACTCTCAGTTACCGAGTTCGGACCCCTCGCGGGTAATAGTCATACTCTGCGAGCCTTAGCTCTTTTTCGATTGTGGTTGAAAGGAATGTGTTTACGAGGTGTTTTCGATGCACCAATGCTCGTGCTCTCTAATGCACGAATGCACCAATGCCCTCCTCCTCTTTTTCTCGCCCTTCCCCTCTCCTCTCTCCTCCCCTTTTATACAAGCTTTGGGCTGGCGGAGAGAGCCGAGAAGTAAGCGGTCTGATCTTCGATACTCGACAAGACCACGACAGAAGAGACGCAACAACCTTGCGCCCTTGCGCCCTTGCCAGCGCCGCCTCGCGTGCCATGCAAGTGGCCTCGACCCGCGCAGTCACACCGGTGAGTCTGCGGGTGGGGCCTGCCTGCTCCTCGACACGGCGGCCTCCTCAAGCAAACCTTCTCTCTGCGGTCAATTCTTCTGCGCCCACGGTGGTGTGTACCGCTCCAGACTGCAAGGGTCCTTTGTGTGGTAATCATTTCTTCCTCTATCTATCCGCGCGTGATGTCTCATTAAATCGCCCGTCCTTCCGGCAGGGGAGCCTTCGTCCCAAGACTCATACGCAATGCTCCCACCCTGGGCCCTCGCCTGGGCGGGGCCCCGCCTGGTCTCCGGAGGGGCTCATGCCGCGCCCACTTTGGCGCGTGGGGCCCTCGCCTCACGTCGGAGGGCTCACCCATGCGCTCCGCTTTGGCGTGGGGCCCTCGCCTTGCCGTCGGAGGGGCTCGCCACACGCCCGCTTTGGCGCGGGGGCCCTCGCCTTGCCTTCAGGGGGGCTCGCCCATGCACCTCTTTATACCCCGGTATTTATTACACCGACAGCGGTTGTATCTCCAATAAGGAAAAATAAAGTGGGGTGGAAAATACGGAACGGATGGTACAATATCAATCCTACGAAGTTCGGTGTTTTCAATGTCATAAAATATTTATTTTTCCACATTTTGCATCTGTTTGTATTTGTACGAACGTATAAAAAGTTAATATCTGACACATACAAAGACCTTAATACGATGTATTTGTATTTACATAGGCTACCAGAAGGCCACAAGTAAATTTTCATGACAATAAAAAAGAAGCTACTAGAAACTAAATTATTATCGTTTCAACAAGGTAGTTTCATTTAATTTTATGAGATGTTTTTGTAAAGTTTTATGTTATTTTTTTTAGATCTTCAAATTTAATCGAAGTTTTGCTTAACGTATACACACCTCATCCTCAGGGTACCAAAGGTGAGAAAAGAAACCTCAAGGTTGTTTAGGAAGAAAATATTCACCATGCGTGAAAAAAAGAAAGCTCAAACTTTATTTGGGAAGAAAATATTTTTTTAGCATGAAGGCATTTCCAAATGTAACCTTGTGGACCCCACGCGACCCTGTATAAATTGGGCGCTGATCGGCCTCCATCGGCATCGGCATAACACCAATCAAGCCAAAGACTTCCATCTTCCAGCTCTCCTCTCGAATCCTCCGGTTGAAGCAGCGAGCGAAGGAAGCCGCCGCCGCCGCCACCGCCATGGCCCCCAACCTCAGCAAGGGCACCGCCAACCTCGTCGGCGGCGTGCCTGTCGACGGCCTCAAGCCGCCGCGCTTCACCATCAAGGGGAAGGACCTCGCCGTCGACGGCCACGCCTTCCTCCTCGATGTCCCGGCCAACATCCGCCTCACCGCGGCCTCCGCCCTCGTCTCCGGCGCCGCCGCCTGCGGCAGCTTCCTCGGCTTTGACGCGCCCACGCCGGAGAGCCGCCACGTCGTCCCCATCGGCAAGCTCCGGGACACGAGGTTCATGAGCATCTTCCGGTTCAAGGTGTGGTGGACGACCCACTGGGTGGGTTCCAATGGCCGCGACGTGGAGAACGAGACCCAGATGATGATCATCGACCGCTCCGACTCCGGTGGCGGCGCAGCCGACGGTCGCCCCTACGTCCTCCTCCTCCCGATCATCGAGGGCGCCTTCCGGGCGTGCCTCGAGTCCGGCAAAGACGACTACGTCGCCATGTGCGTCGAGAGCGGCTCGTCGGCGGTGAGGGGCGCCGCCTTCCGTAGCGCCGTCTACCTGCACGCCGGCGACGACCCCTTCTCCCTGGTGAAGGAGGCGGCGGCGGTGGTGCGCCGCCACCTCGGCACCTTCCGGATGCTGGAGGAGAAGACGCCGCCGCCGATCGTGGACAAGTTCGGGTGGTGCACGTGGGACGCCTTCTACCT
This sequence comes from Raddia guianensis, assembly GCA_036346415.1. Lineage (NCBI taxonomy): Eukaryota > Viridiplantae > Streptophyta > Magnoliopsida > Poales > Poaceae > Raddia > Raddia guianensis. The sequence continues at coordinate 38,908,457 of CM070534.1, forward strand.
CAAGGTGCACCCGGAGGGGGTGTGGGAGGGCGTGCGCCGGCTCGCCGCCGGCGGCTGCCCGCCGGGGCTCGTGCTGATCGACGACGGCTGGCAGTCGATCTGCCACGACGAAGACGACCCCAACGACGGTGCCGAGGGCATGAACCGCACCTCCGCCGGCGAGCAGATGCCGTGCAGGCTGATCAAGTTCGAGGAGAACCACAAATTCCGCGGCTACGCAGGCGGCAGCGGCGGCGGCATGGCCGGCTTCGTCCGGGACATGAAGGCGGAGTTCCCGACGGTGGAGCAGGTGTACGTCTGGCACGCGCTCTGCGGCTACTGGGGCGGGCTCCGGCCGGGCGCCGCTGGCCTGCCGCCGGCGAGGGTCGTGCCGCCGAAGCTCTCCCCGGGGCTGCAGTGCACCATGGAGGACCTCGCCGTCGACAAGATCGTCAACAACGGCGTCGGCCTCGTCGACCCCACGCGCGCCGGCGAGCTCTACGACGGCCTCCACTCCCACCTCCGCGCTTCCGGCATCGACGGCGTCAAGGTCGACGTCATTCACGTAAGTTTCTATCTATTTCCATCTTGTGATCTAAACATCAATAGCCACTAAAAGCGTATTAAAATCAATTCTGCAGTAGTTTTTTTTTTTGCATAAGGGCGTGCTAAATTGGATTGAATAGCTTTTATATTTTTTTTCCATTTTATTCTAATCGAACATCAATTGTCACTAATAACGGACTAATAAATGCTCAATTTTCCAGTAATTTTTTTTTACATAAGTGCATTTTAATGGATCGATCAGCACAATGTAACTGTAGAGGAGAGTATAAGCGGTGCACGTAACAGTCGAGAGCTCTCTCTCTCTCGAGTGATCACCGGATGAACCTTGAACCGCTTAAAATTTCAGCCTTTCAGAGTATCCTGTTCGAATTGTTGCTAGAGCACATAAGTACCACAATATTTCATTTCGTCTTTCATGTTGAAAACACGGTCGTATTTATTTTCTGATGGCGACAGACATGAAAAATATTTGCACCCTGTTAATTCTGCACCTTAATCTAATTTTATTAATTAATTTTCAGTAGATAATGAAGAGCTTTCAGTCTTTTCTAGACAGTTAGTGACCTGAGCAGTAGGTAACCATGTCCCCATGAATCTGACCTCTTTTTTTTTTAGTTATTATGATGGATTAAAAGTTAAAAGAGTTTCGATTTTTATGGTCTTTGCGGTTGATCAAAAGTTGAAAAGGTTCGATTTTTATGGTCTTTGCGGTTGATGAAAAGTTGAAAAGCTTCGATTTTTTATGGTCTTCGAGGTCGATCAGGGGTTAAAAGCTTGGATTTTTATGGTCTTTTCGATGGATTAGAATTTAGAAGTGATGGAACCGAGGAATTTTGACGCGATTTTGCAGCTGCTGGAGATGGTGTGCGAGGAGTACGGCGGGCGGGTGGAGCTGGCGAAGGCGTACTTCGGGGGCCTGACGGAGTCGGTGCGGCGCAACTTCGGCGGCAACGGGGTGATCGCGAGCATGGAGCACTGCAACGACTTCATGCTGCTGGGGACGGAGGCGGTGGCGCTGGGCCGCGTCGGCGACGACTTCTGGTGCACGGACCCCTCCGGCGACCCCAACGGCACCTTCTGGCTGCAGGGGTGCCACATGGTGCACTGCGCCTACAACTCGCTGTGGATGGGCTGCTTCATCCACCCCGACTGGGACATGTTCCAGTCCACGCACCCCTGCGCCGCCTTCCACGCCGCCTCCCGCGCCGTCTCCGGCGGCCCCGTCTACGTCAGCGACGCCGTGGGGAGCCACGACTTCGCGCTCCTCCGCCGCCTCGCCCTCCCCGACGGCACCGTCCTCCGCTGCGAGGGCCACGCGCTCCCCTCCCGCGACTGCCTCTTCGCCGACCCGCTCCACGACGGCGCCACCATGCTCAAGATCTGGAACCTCAACCGCTTCTCCGGCGTCCTCGGCGCCTTCAACTGCCAGGGCGGCGGCTGGAGCCCCGCCGCCCGCCGCAACGTCTGCTTCTCCCGCTTCTCCGTCCCCGTCACCGCCCGCGCCCGCCCCTCCGACATCGAGTGGCGCGCCGACATCGCCGGCGCCCGCGTCGACGTCACGGGCGCCACCCACTTCGCCGCCTACTTCGTGGAGGCGAGGAGGCTGCGGCTGCTGCTCCCCGACGAGGGCGTGGAGCTCACGCTGGAACCCTTCACCTACGAGCTCCTCGTCGTGGCGCCCGTCACGGTGATCTCGCCGGAGAGGGGCGTCCGGTTCGCGCCCATCGGCCTCGCCAACATGCTCAACGCCGGCGGCGCCGTGCAGGGCTTCGAGGCGAGGAAGGAGGCCGCCGGCGGCGTGACGGCGGAGGTGGCCGTCAAGGGCGCCGGCGAGATGGTGGCGTACTCGTCGGAGAGGCCGAAGAAGTGCAGGGTGGACGGCAAGGACGCCGAATTCGCCTACAAGGACGACATGGTCACCGTCGACGTGCCGTGGCTGGGGTCGTCGGCCAAGCTGTGCCGCGTCGAGTATATCTATTAAGTTTTCTTTAGCGAGATAAAAGAACATGCCCTCTCGTGGTATACTGCTACTTAATTCAATTTACCTATAGGTCGAACAATTTACCAAGTGTGATGAGAGCTTGCAAGGTCTATGGCTCTTTTTTGTGCTCTTTTTTTTTTGTTTAGAACATGGTGTCCACCATTAAACATGCATGGTTTAGTTTGATTATACTGGTCTGTCTTCTTGTTTTTGTTTTTGTTTTGGGCAAAGATGATTGGTTTCTAGATGCGAGTCACGTTGCACATTGTTGCACCAAACAGATTATAGACGCCAAGAGTATGCAGCGTTTGATGAGGTTTTTGCTCATTTGCTCATGAGGGAGCTGGAACAAACAGAGCTGGGTGTATTGCTTGGTAAATACTCTGCTCTGTTCCGAACTAGAGGCAGAGCATAATAGCAGACGCTGCAGGCTTGCAGCTCTCTGCGAAACCGATGCTGCTGCGCTGTAAACACTAAACAGGGCGTGAACTACACTAATAGCAGTGTAGTTCGTCCTTAACATATGGACCTCACGTATTTCAAACCTACATGGCAGAGAGAGACTGAACAGACTACCCAACCGCAAAGGATCTCATTCCCTATAAATTTGTAACTTGCAAAGAGTCTTGCTTGAGTTCTTGTCGATGAAGGCCCCTCTAGTAAAACGGGTCACTTCCCTGCCTCCAATGATGGATCAATTCACCTCTGTTATAGTGACATGGTTTTATGTTTTTTCTAGCTTAAACTTAAAAGCCGTGTAAATATATTTGTAAAAGGTTAAAAGGTAATATATGTATGTGTCTCAAAGAAACATAGTGGCATGGGTATTGGTATCACCATTCGTTCCGTTGATCTTGCAAGGCCATCGAACAAATTAAAAGTTCTCGGTTTTTTTATATAAAGAGTCAGCAACATCATCAAAGCTATCCCCTTAACCTCGAGCAATCCTCAGCGGGTGATAGAGGAGAAGACCAAACTCAAGAGTAATCATGGATGAACAACCTCCAATGCAACCATTAATAAGGTGTCGAGGTGGACGAACTAGAGCAATCGCCACTAACGACCACCACAACCAACAATAGATCTTGGAGCCTCATCATCATCAACCACATCCTTCCCCACTACAAAGATCCTTCCCACAAGGTCACAACACATCTAGTGAAAGCCATCACATCTCCGTGAACGAGGTCTCAAAGATCAACCTTTATTACCAGTGAGGACAATGACATGTCGTGCCAAGCATACTGCTACCTCATGAACCATTCACCCAGATTCATTCTCCCCAACATCGATGATGGTGAACTAAACCCTTTGTCGAGGTTAATTCTTGAATGAGGGAATAGAAAGTATCCTTTCTACCATGGTGAGGCTTCTAAGATGTCTAAGAGATCTTGGTGTAAGAAGATGATGAACAACGAGCGAGCCTCCTATAATCAACCGTCGACGTACCACACTGGACACATGCAACAAGTTTTTGGTCATGGCAACGAGAATGCAAGGCGCTTTTGGTATTGCTTTTAGTAAGATGGATTTCGTTATCGTGTGGAGTTTCTTTGTATGCGTCGTTAAACTTTGGTCGGAGCTTCTCTTTTTCAAAACAAAAGAAAACCAGAAACCGAATGGAATTAAAGCATTTCTAACAGGCCGGCATATCATCTCTAGAAGGGCCGACAAAGCGATGAGCGAAAACGAAATCCCATTAAGCCCGCCTCTACATTTCAAGCGGCCCAAACTCCCACTCAATCCAGGTCCAGCCCAATAAACGAGGAGAAGGCCCACCGACTCAGCGTCGCAGCGTGCCGTCTCGTCTCGTCTCGTCTCCCCGTCCCCTCACAACATCTGGATTCCATTTCCTGCTGCCACTTCGCCATCGCCTCCCAGCTCCCCTCCTCACCCCACCCGCCGCCGCCGCCGCCGTCGACGCCGACGAGGCCGCCCTTCCCGATGAACGCGTCGCAGTTCATGGACAAGCAGATCCTCGGCCTCGCCGCCTCCGCCTCCCCCGCCGCCGCCGCCGCCGGCGCTGGCGCGGAGCTCCTCGATCTGATGAGCCCCAACCCCCAGGAGGAGGGCGAGGACCGCCGACGCCGCCGCCACAGCTCCAACGGCAGCGCTGATGACGTGCTACCCAGCTACGACTTCCAGCCCATCCGCCCGGCCGCCGCACCCGCCGCCTCGTGGGGCTCCCTCGACTCCGGCTCCAAGGCTGCTTCCTCCGCCTCCTACAACCTCAAGGTATTCCTTTTTGGTCGGTGGCTGGCTGTTCCCCTCCCCCGCCAGATCTCTCGATCTAGCATCGTTTCGTGGTACTCGCCTCCCAAATCGAACACATGTTAATGGAAAAATTCAATCACGAAGACGCCTAGTTTGTAGAGAACTCGACGCTCCTAGGCAGCGCTGTGAATTTGTGATGTAGAAATACTGGATAATATGTCTATATAGAGCAAGAGTTAAGCGGAGGCACCACATTAGTCCTAAAATACTAGAAATTCCCATGTTTATCAAAGAGAAAAAAAATCTATACCGTCGATTATAGTGAACCAGATTATAATGGTTAAGATTAAAAGAGTCCTTATTGACTGCAATAAATAAATAATAGACATAGGAGTCCATGTTAACTGTAGAGCCTGAAACGGAGTCCGTATCAAACACAATGAAAGCATAAAATCTAGAATAAAAAAGAGTAAATGTCAATTACAAAAACTAGCCTCGTAAATATATGGGACACCATGCTTGTTTTCCTTAAGTACATGTTTTTCTGCTAAAAAACAATACAAATACACTGGAGTACGCTGAGGGAGGAAAAAAATTATGGTTGACTTTTTCTGGGATTCTGCTAGTTGCTACTCCCAAATTTTGTGGCCGTGCTAGCGTATCGTACAAGGTGGGCTGCAATGTTTGGCTATGTTGTGTGGTTGGCATTATTTGGGCACTGGTGAATGCTATACGTAATTGCACTTGCCTATTTCTCAATTGATCTACAGGTTCATTTGTACTGTTACAGAACATTGTTAAGTGAAATATGTAATCATGTGACACGTGTTGATGCTTCTCAGTTGGAGAGACGAATTATGAGACTATACTCAATGTAGATTTTTATGTTTTTGAGTTGTCTGTGTAAACTGCTAATTCCTAGTCCATTTGTGCTATGAAACTTATTTTGAGAGATCATTTTTTACAAATAGTCAAATATTACACTCAACTTAGCTATATCTTTCGCCTGTCCCCCATTCCTCCTATTCGCAAGTTCATATATACTCTTATAATATTTGTATAGTTTGTATGGTATAACCGTTACTGGCTATCAGCTAATTATTGATGTTTACAAAATGGAGATTTTTTAGACATTCATTGGTTCTGGATTATTTGATTTCATCCTAATATCAATGCCCTAACCTTTATTTTTTAAACAACACACTTACCAATTTTATTCTGATTGGAAAGAGTGCTGGCATATTGGAACCTCATGTGCTGAAGAAAGTTAGCCACGAGGAGGACAGGAGTAACTTTGGAATGTTTAATATGGCGGATATTGATCGAACCATGAAGAAGTATTCTGATAACCTGTTACATGCACTGGAAGGTGTAAGCTCAAGACTTTCACAGCTTGAGGGTAGAACACACCATCTTGAAAATTCTATTGATGAGCTGAAGTTAACAATCGGCAACTGTAATGGTAGCACTGATGGAAAACTGAGGCAACTTGAAAACATGCTGAGGGAGGTATATTCCTTAAGCTTTCTCTCTCCTTTGTCTTGACTCTGAGATAATGGACTCTGAGATAGTGTTTGTATATCATACATTGATTGTGCTTGTTAATAAATACAGCTGATGCCATATTGTAACAGGTTTGTAATGGGAAGGAAAAACATTTAAGCTCCTTTGGATTAGTTCATGAATCTTTGTTCCAGTTCTATATATGCTACCACTACTTTTTGTTGCCTATGTTCTCCACTATATGCTGTATGTGATGCATGTCGATTGACAAAAGATCACATGGTTCTTCATGTTTATTGCTTTCTCTCTCTGTCTCTTCCTGCATCAAAGTCTTTTTTTTTTGCAGCGGCACATCGGATTTAGCATGTCAGGATACCTATGAGAGAATTTCTTATTTCACTTTATCTTTTCATGTGAATTATCCAGCTATGTAACTGTCGCAATACTTAATTTATAGTGCTGCTATCACCATTAGTCATTGTTAACAACAAACATGATGCTACATGCCATACTTGAAGAATAAGCTTAAAGTTGTCTATCTGATGAGATTATGTGTTAGTCTTATTGTTAAGATCCATACTGAAGTAGTTAACTATAGTCTATACAATTGTTTGTTTGGAGGTTTTAATCCATTGATGATACATTAATAAGATGCCCATGGGCCATGAGCTCCGTCTTGTTAGATGTGTAGTTACATACCGATCTTTAGCTTTCTTTTCCTTTTCACATATGCACTCCTGTTTCATGGTTTATTTTTCTCTTGATGATGCTAAACATACCCACCTTTTATGTAGGGAAAACAATAACTCATGAGACTTTTTCCTAGTATTTTATTAGTCCTATAAATGTATGGGCAAGCTATATGACATGGTAGATAAGGTGTCACTGTAGTGCGTAGTAATAATTTTTTGGTACTTCTATGAGGGTTAACTTTGGGATAACCACACGCAGGTCCAATCAGGTGTGCAGATTTTGCGCGACAAGCAGGACATCGTTGAAACACAGCTCCATCTTGCAAAGCTCCAGACACCCAAAACTGAGATCCAATCATCAGAAAACAGCGGGGCTGGACATACAGACTCAAGGCAGCAGCCAGTGGTTCCACCACAGGCAGCCATTCAACAACAACATCAAGCCCTTACCCCTTCCCAGCCACCAGCACTTCCTACCCTTCCTGCTCCAAATGCACCACCTCCACCTCCAATGCTTCAAGGCCAACCTCCATCACAGTTTCCAGCCCATTTACCTCACTCACAGGTACCGTCAGTCCCGCCTGTTGCACTGGTTCCATCAGTGCCAGCTTTACCTCGAGATCCCTATTACACTCCATCTGCTCAGTCAACTGAAACCATGCACCAGCAATATCAAGCCCCTGCGGTTCCACAGCCACAGGCACCTCCAGCACCACCCCAGCAGTATCAAGCCACGCCGCAATTTCCTCAATATTCTCAACCACCTCAGTCCGGAAATGTTAACCCTTCAACCCCACCTGCACCCCAGCAGCCAGAAGAAACCTTGTCATATGCGGCACCGCCTCAGAGCTATCCACCAAATGTTCGCCCTCCTCCACCTTATATGCCACCGCCTAGTGGACCCACGCCTCCTTTCTATGGACAAAATCCTGGCATGTATGAACCTCCTGCAGTCAGGCCCAACTCTGGACCACCATCTTATGGTGCCAGTGGGTATGGGCCTCAGGGCGGAGGTGGTTTCTCTGAATCATACGGTTACACTGGATCTCCTTCTCACCGTGGCAGTGCTGGAATGAAATCGGCCTCGCCTTTTCCTCCCTCAGGGCCATCCTCCGGGGGAAGTGGCAACTATGGCAGGCTTCCCACAGCTCAAATGCTACCGCAAGCAGTGCCAATTAGTTCCAGCCCAAGTGGCTCTTCAGGCAACAGGGTGCCACTTGATGATGTAGTTGAGAAGGTCGCAACAATGGGATTCTCAAGAGATCAAGTGCGAGCAACCGTGCGGAGGTTGACTGAGAATGGGCAGAACGTGGATCTGAACGTGGTGCTCGACAAGCTTATGAACGACAGTGATGTCCAGCCCCCAAAGGGCTGGTACGGGCGATAAGTTGAGCCAAACGCTATATTTTCATCCCCCACATCGTGTGTATAATATTAAAACTGCCATGTGAATCCTCCTTTGCACAATGTCGATCTTGCAATCCATGTTTCTATGGGGCCGAAGAAACTAGTGTTGCTATTTTTCACCGAGTGATGCTACCTGAACTGATACCCTTGTTCTTTCCTACATATGTGATAATGATACATATATAAAAAAACTCAACCATGGCTTCGTTCTTGTTCTCTGTCAATAAACGATATTTAGCGTGTTTGTAAGTTGTAACCTATTAGTTTCTGATGTCAATATCAGCTCTCAATGGATGCAATTCTATGTCACTCTCTCCACTCGCAAAGATCAGCTGGGCTAAGCTTAGCTGTGTGTTCAGCAGCAGCTCTCACTCTCGGCCGCGTCGCGCTCTCGCCGCGAGGCCTCGTCAAATCTGTAGAAGTCACTGGACGACGGCTCCAGCGACGACGCGACATGCATCGCTCTCAGCCATGGCGCGCCGCATCATCATCAGCATGGATCCAGCAGCCGGCTGATCACCTCGCAGCGGTCAGATGTCCCGGCCGGCGGGGAGGTCACGTGCCGCCGCGCTCCGGGAGCACGTGCCGCCATGTGGCTGCGCGCCATGCGCGCACGCGCGGCGGCGGCGGCGGCGGCGGCCATTAATGGCGTCGTCGTCGTCGTCGTCGGCAGCGTGGACGGCAATGATCGATCGCCGGAGGGCACGTATATACGTGTGGGTGGCGTGCGTGGTCCAGCTCGTCGTGCCCATCTCCGGTGGCGTCGCGGCGGTGCTCGTGCCCGTACCGTGAGGTAGCCATCATGCATCGCCAAGTTGGGGCGGCCGGCCCACCCGGTCCATGCCCGCCTACTGTCAGGTCATTGTTGCCATCTTTGAGAGCATTAGGGCAGCTAGGATGGGTGGTGGTGCAGCTTGTTATTCTCTTCGATTCATCGGGGGAGTGTGTGGGCTAGTTAGGGTAGTTTATATATTCATTTTTAAGGCTCGCGTGACTACTAAGACATGTTCAAAATGATTTTATGCTGAGCTGTTAAAAAACCAATTTCTTCTTAATTCGGTTTTTCCTATTATGAAACAATACGAAAATCTCTTAACCTTAACATAAACAAAGTTTTCAGGAACAGATTTAGCCCTCTTCTTTTGAGCTGATCTAAACAGCTGAACGACCGAAATGACTGAACTTCAAGAGTTTTTTTGATGTAGTCTTGAGATTCGGATATATTTCATTTGACTTGCTTTTTAAAGTGTTAGAACTCAAAAACAGACTAAAAAAACTCAAATCATATGTGTTTTCAAAATGTAGATAAGTCGGTAAGCCGAAAAGAATTGGGCCTTAGGCTCTGTTCTTTTCAGATTAACAGTTTAACGGTTTAACAGCTTAACGCCTTATCTATGTTTTAAAAAGATATATGCTTTGGGTTTTTTAAGTTCGTGTCTTCGCTGTCTCGAAGGTATGTCCTAAACCTTTAAACGACAAGTTAAAAGAAATGGGTCCGAATCTCGAGACTACATTGAAAAGCTCTTGAAAATTCAGTCATTTCAGCTGTTCAGCCGTTCACTTATTCAGATCAGCCCAAAAGAACGGGACCTTAGTTTGATGTTCGGCTTAACATTTAGCTCATTTTAGCTTGACCGACCTACTTATCCTGTTCAATTCAGATACTTGGAACATGCTCGTAATGTCAAAATCGTAAATCATAAGGAGATATGTATTGAGGGTGTGTGTGTGTTGTGGGGAGAGGGGGGCTATATAGTTTGGTTGCATGCATCCACCTCAGTTTAGTGGGGAGTTTGGAACCGATCTACAATTGATCCACTAGTTGGGGTTAAGCAATACTACAAAACCAACACTCTTGAAATTAACCAACCTATTTGGTAAGCGTATAATCCATTAGTACAGACTAAAAGACAGTAACTATAAGTTTATAAGGACCCCAACGGCCTCAATTAATGACATTATTTTCTAGATCCGCCATCACAACTTGCCTTGCTATGTTGTTTTGGTTGCTTCTTACTTACACTCAACATTAGTTACACATGCAAGACACCACTCGGCACTAGCGAGTTACGGAGCTTGGCTAATCGAGAACTCCAATGGAATTTGTTTCTTGCAAGACATAGCAGGTGCAACTCCTCATACAAACAACCAAACATGTTACTCCCACTGGTCACAAATAGTTAACACTTGAAATGTGTGCCATTCAAAATTTTAAAACTTGCGTTACGAATATCATTCCAAATAGTTAGATTGCGTATAAAAAATATGTAGATTCGTCTCAAAAGTACTTCAATAATAATATGTATTATAATGTTAATGGATTTTTAAAATAAACTGTAATAGTGGTCAGTGGTCAAATTTGCATGTTGGAGACCGTGTAAAATTTTAAAAAAAATCAAAAAATTGTAACCACAGGGAGTTATATGAAATTCACAAGTGCTATTATAACTCACAGTGGTTTTAGAGGGTTTAAAAATATTATGGTTCCCTTAATTCATAAAAAATACATGCAATCTTCTCAATAATTGAGAAAAACAGTAAAGAAAAAATATAGCCTATTTTGGTGGGGCCAATTCATATAACGGCACGTAATTAAATTGTACGGACACATTTTTTCCAATACACCCATACATTATAAACAATTATACTTGTGAAATACTCACTCCGTTCTTTTTTATTTGTCGCCTTTGACTTTTGTACACACCTTTTACTATTCGTCTTATTAAAAAAACTATGTAAATATCATTTATTTTGTTATGATTTTTTTTATCAATAAAAGTATATTAAGCTTGACTTATTTTTTATATGTTTGTACTAAATTTTTGTATAAAACGAATGGTGAAAGACATGACCAAAAGTCAAATACGTTAAACATAAAAAACGGAGGGAGTAACTAGCAGTGCAAAATTGAGCAACATTTATGTACAAAGGAGATTGCTCCATCCTGCTATCAACTTGTCAAAAAAAAAAAAAGGGGGGTTTGAAGAGGACGGTGCGCGCGGTATGAACTGACCGGAAACAAGTGGATAAATCCTTGACAACATAACCACGGCCGAGCAGATTCTACAATTTTATTTTATTTTTTTTCAAATTGCTATACACAGAATCAATACAATCGACAAAGATGTGGCACGATGGAAATGGAAAGAAAATAGGAGCTATTCAGTGGCGTCGGCTTAGGGAGTCCAATTCATCGGCATGTTTGCGTGACAGAATTACTCTCGTTTCTCCAAGGCTGATACAGAGCACCAATTTTGTTTCTTCGCTCTGGTTGATCCGAAGGGAGCCGGTTCTAAGACCATTTCCAGCCACTCTCTTTATTCCATTTTCCGGGATTTGTCCGGGCTACAACCCAATCAAAATTTTGTAAATTTCTTTTAAAAAGAACTGTGAAAAGAATATGTTGAAGTATGTTAAGAGACCAGAATCTATTCACAAAGGTAAAATAACACCAAAGAGATATCATTGGAGATGTACTTCTGCCTATATATAGACTATCGAGTCTGTGAGACACAGAGGTGGCCAGCTAGCGATTTGTTTTGGGGTTGTTGCAGTTTCACGGGTCGGAGATTGTCATCACGTTAACGACACTCTCTAATTACTTTAGGTTTAATTTGTTGTCGAATCTTCCAGGCATAAAGGAGGTATATGGAGCTCTAATCTGCGCGGCTTGGCACATCTAGAAAGAGAGACTCCCGCATATTCATGAACAGTTTTGCACTATGTGAAAGAGTTTACAAGAGAGAACTTAACGGAGCAAAGATTAGTGACCCATTGTTGAAAATATTAGGAATTTTCTTAATATTTTAATTCACAAAATATGTAAATCATAATTAAACAATTGCAAGTTTCCAGTTCAAGACTAAAGGTACTAGATATAAAAATATCTGTCTCATACGCAAGAGCTAATGAACAGGAAAATAATAAGACAATAGCACGGTATAAACGAATATATCCTTGAGCCGGAGCCGTAGCCACTACAGGCGCAGGCGCGGGCGCAGGCGGAGGAATGATTTGCACATTCTTAGCCGCCATGACGATTGATGTAGACGATCACAAATTGTTACAGGGAAGCGTTGATGCAGTGTAGAGGTCGATACAGTCGAACGTCGATACCGTGTAGATGTACTTCTCCTGGTCGATCGAAGAACTCGAGCAGTCGCGTGAGAACGCTTCCCAAAAACCTTATCGGCCTTCTGTCCCGAGCAGGACCACGAGAAGGACGAGGTTCCGGAGGCCTGCTCCCTCGGCTTCTTGTGCGCGCAAGGAAACAGAGGTGGAGAAGCAGACGAGCAGCACAACAGCGAAACTTTTCGAAGGAGAGGATGTGTCCTTGAGAGCAAGAGTATGTTACACAGGGCGAGGTGCGCATGCTTTTATACGCGGAACTTTTCGAAGGAGAGGATGTGTCCTTGGGTGCGCATGCTTTTATAGGCGGAACTTTTCGAAGGCGAGGATGTGTCCTTGAGAGCAAGAGTATGTTACACAAGGGCTTTTATAGGCGCCAGGAAGAGACATAAACTTTTCGAAGGAGAGAATGTGTCCTTGAGAGCAAGAGTATGTTACACAGGGCGAGATGCGCATGCTTTTATAGGCGCCAGGAAGAGAAGGTTCGTCGAACCTGGACGCCATCAAGCACTGGTAACGGATGTCATCAATCTGGCCATTAAGTCGTCTTACCAGTCATCAACCACGTCGGTTACTGGTACTGAAAGAGACCAAACAATTACTAGAAACGGCAAGACCAAACAATTACTAGAAACGGTAAAATGCTCCGCATCCGTGCAGCGCGCACGTCACGTCTAGTCACGACTCGGCTCAGCGCGCGCGTGGCAATCCCTTTTCTTTTTCTAGCCTCGCAATTGAGAGACACATGACCCAACTATTTAAGTTGGTCAACCCCTCTCTCAATTTTTCATATGGTACTTGACGGTGTGTTCTCCGCTCAACCACTGCGGATCACACCCCTAGTCAGATTTCTATCTTGCTAGCCTATCAGCCGAGCTCAGTTCGATTCGAGCGTGGGACGCGGCGAGGAGCGACACAGAGAGTTTACCCAGGTTCGGACCCCCTCGCGGGTAATAGTCCTACTCCTGCCGAGTCTTAACTCTTTTCCGTGTTGTGGTTGTATGAGATGTGGTTACAGAATGCTTCAGAACCCCCCTCTCGCTTCTCTCTCCTCCCCTTTTATACAAGTCTTGAACGGGCGGAGAGAGCCGAGGGTAGGCAATCTGATTTCTCGATGCAAGATAATCGATAAGACATGAGGGACACGACAGAGAGGCAACGTCTTCTCATCAGGCGCAAGACGGCGCCCCCAGCGTGCCTTCTCGCAAGTGGCCCGACCTGAGGAACGCTCAATGAGATCACGGGTGGGAACCCATTTTGCTCCTTCCTCGCTGGTGACGAGCTTGATGATGGCAAACTCTCTCTGCGGTCAATTCAGCTGCGCCCACGGTGATGTTGGTCGCCTCTGCGAGAGGTCACTTGTGGCGGTAACCATCTCTTCATCTGTCTATCCACGCGTAATGTCGCATTGAATGCGCTCGTCCTTCGCAGCGGAGAAGCCTCGCCCGAAGACTCCTTTCGAACGCTCCGCCACGCTGGGCCTCGCTGAGCGATGGGAGGCCCTACGCGCCGAGGGCTCGCCCACACGCCCGCCGACACGTGGGGCCCTCGCCCGACGCTGTGACGGGCTCGCCCACACGCTGGGCACGGTCGCCGCTGGACGTGTGGGGCCTCGCTGGTCTTCGAGGGGCTCGCCAGCGGCTGAGGCCTAGCCGCCGCCCGACGCGTGGGGCCCTTTGAAGCGCTGAGGGCTCGCCCACACGCTGGGGCCTGATCGCCCGCCTGACGCGTGGGGCCCGCCTGAAGCGCTGAGTGGCTCGCCACGCCACTGGGCTGGTCGCCCGCCGACGCGTGGGGCCGCTGATCTTCTCGGGACTCTTCGCACCGGTATTTATTACACCGACAGAGCCGGGTCCACCATGATCGCGAACCGTCGGTGATACTTTTTCCGTTTCTCATGCGGCGGAGACGAATCGTGGGGCCCCCCTCTCTGCGTCGTCGTCGATTCTCCACTGCGCACGATCTTCCTTGGGGAACTACGCGCTTTTAAATGAAAAACCGGCCTTGGGGGCAATGATGGCGCCGCGCGCGCGAGTGGGGACGGAATCCAAACCGTCGCGCTCGCTTCCACCTTCTATAAAAGCTTCTCTTCTCTGCGACGAGCTCTTTTGCATGCTAAGTCCTCAAACTGCCAATCGCCTCCATCGCTGCTGCCACTCTCTTTTTCGCCAACTCCACCGCCGCCTTCCATGGCGCCCAAACGCAGCAAGGGTCGCCGCGGTGAAGCCGCTCCGGCTGCGACGACATCTGGGCCAGCTCTGTCCGCCTCCGCCGCCGACGAAGACATGGTGACGCGGCTTCCTTTCTTGTTCGCCCAGCCGCAGGGAACGTGCCGGACGACGTGCTCTGGCAGTGGCTGGTGGGACTTCTGTCCGCGCCGTCCGGCGACACTTCTCTGCCTGGGAGCGTCCTCCCCCTCTGCGACTGGGACCCACGGGAGCGCAACCAATACCTACGTGCGCTGCCTCCCATGGAGGTCTCTGGTCCCGCGGTCCAAGTGACTCGGGGACCCCTGCAGATCCGCGATCCTCCGCCAACGACCGCCGAAGCTCCGGCGGCCGCTGCTCCTCCTGTTGTGACGGCCGACTCCGAGCACGCTCTCGGGAAGCGCCGCCTCATCCTCTCCCCGGACGACGACGATGAGGAGGGAGAGGCGAGCCCAAAGAGAGCTCGCCGAGTCCGAGGCCGCCGCCTTCTCGGCCCCCTCCACGCGTCTGGTCCCCACCTACTGTATGGCGCTTGGCCTTGCGCGCTATCTTCTCAGCCGACGGGTCATCGTCGGGGATCACTCCGTCCCGCAGGTAGGCTAGGATCGGATCCATCCACTGACCTTCCTGGACGAGCGTGATGTCGTTAGCATTGTCGCCGACGTACTCTGCCTGGCCTGGCATTTCCGCCTCAACCGCCTCGGCAGTTCTTCCGCCTCCTCCCTCCAACCGGGGAGCTGTGGCAGGAATGGTGACGTCTCCTCCAGATGTGGGAGCTGCGCCAGGAAAGGTGTCGTCCCCACCAGAATCGGGGGCTGCGACAGACGGCCGCGTGAGTCTTTCTTCAAAAACCCCGGATCGGAACAGGTGCCCTCGACGAGGCAATCTGGGACAGTTCATCCGCCATATAGTTGTCGAGGCAAGGGACGTGCGCGAAGCTCAAACCCTCAAAGTGCCGCTCCAACCGGCGCACCTCCGCCAGGTAGGCCACCATGACGGGATCCGCGCAGGTGAATTCCTTCCTCGCCTGGTACATGGAGGGCTCGCCCGCGTGCTGGGGTCTGATCGTCCGCCTGACACGTGGAGGGCTCGCCCGGTCTCCCGGCGCAGGGGTCTAGCCGCCCCCACCTGCCGAGAGACGCCTCGGGGCCCAGTTCCGAGCGATGGGGCCCGCGTGCCCGCCAGTCCACTCGGAACCAGACTAGGCGAGGCCCCACACGTTAAGCGGCGACCGAGCCCGGCGTGGGCGAGAGCCCATCAGCCGCGCCAGTGAGGGCCCCACGTGTCGGCGGGCGCGTGGGCGAAGCCCCTCGGCGCTGCAAGGCCCGCGTGGTAGGGAGCGTTGAAAAGGTCTTCGGCGAAGGCTTCCCCTGCGAAGGACGGCGCATTCAATGCGACATTACGCGGATAGACAGATAAAGAGATGATTACCGCCACGGTGACCCTGCGAGCTCGACCAATCGCCACCGTGGCGCGATGGAATTGACCAGCAGAGAGAGTTTGCCATCATCAAGCTCGCCGCCCGCGTCGGAAGGTGCAAGCTGGGCCCCACCCGCAGCCTCGCTGAGCGCGTTCTGCGGGTCGGCCACTTGCGAGGCATCGCGGCGGCGCGCCGCGGCGCAAAGAGCAACAGCTGCTGTCTCTCTGTCGCGTCCCTCATGTCTTATTAGTGTACTGTACCGAGAGTACTATATTGCCTACCCCCACGGCTCTCTCCGCCAGCTCGAGGCTTGTATAAAAGGGGCGGAGAGAGGAGGGAGGGGGGGTTTTGGAAGAAACATTTTGTAACCACATCTCATACAACCACAACACGGAAAAGAGTTAAGGCTCAGCAGGAGTAGGACTATTACCCGCGAGGGGGTCCGAACCTGGGTAAACCCTGTGCGTCTTGGATAAGATGCTCAAGTAACAAAGAAAACCTTCTCAAAAGGGTGGCTTGGGTTTTACCCCTGAGAAGTCAAAGGGGAGGAAGAAATCAAGTGTTCCTCGAGCATCTACCAATAGGCAAGGTTACTATCATGCTCATCCCAAGAAGAGAAGCAACTCTGGGCCTAACAACTTGCACACTAGTAACTTGAACTCTAGGCAACACTTTGGGCACTTCAACACTTGGCAAGGACCTCCTAGGCACTATAATTCCACGACATGGCAACCTAGAAATCAATATGCTTGGCAATATGCTTCTAGGTACAACAATTGGAATGGTCCCCCTCCTATGTCATACAACATTTGGCAAGCTCCTCCTCCACCTAGCTTCTGGAATGATCCTCCTAAGCAAAACTTTGCTAGGCAAGCTCTACCTAGGAACCAAGCTAGGAACATTCCCAAGCACACCAAACCCAAGCTTCCAAGAGCTCATGCTGAGTTGTATGATCACTATTTGTTTAGGGTGAATGACAAGGGTAAGGTTGTCGCTAGATATGCTGGCTTGAGGGCTGAGAATGAGCACAAGGCACATGTTTGGGTGCCTAAGTCATTGATTGATCGTTTTGCATCTGTTGTTTCTGGTTTGAAGGCTAACCCTCGGGGACCTCCTGTGTGGGTCCCTGAGTCACATAAGTGATCTTTTCTCATGATAGGTGAACTACCGGAGTGGAGGGTGCCATTGGATCATCGACAGCGGGTGCACCCAACACATGACCGGCAACCCCCGGTTGTTCACCTCAATAGGGGAGGAAGGTAAGATTCCCCCCAAGGTCACTTTTGGAGATGGAAGTAAGAGCAAAGTACTTGGAGTTGGAAAGGTAGCAATCTCTTCAGATCTTTCAATTGACAATGTGCTATTAGTGAAGACTTTGAGCTATAATCTTCTCTCTATTGCCCAAATATGTGATTTGGGGTTCCATTGTAATTTCTCACCTGAGGGTTTGTTGGTTTTGGACAAAAATAAAAAACTTGTGTTCAAAGGCTTTCGTTTTGAAAACTTGTTTCTTGTGAACTTTCATGAGCCTCCTGCATCCGTCTCGACTTGCCTTGTCGCCAAAGTCTCTCTTGATTGGCTTTGACATAGGCGTCTTGGGCATGTTGGCATGGCGAATTTGAAGAAACTTTTCAAAAACGAGTTGGTTCTTGGGGTGCAAGATGTGACATTCGAGAAAGACAAGCTTTGCAGTGCCTGTCAGACCGGCAAACAAGTGGCAAGCTCACATCCTGCCAAGAATGTCATGTCTACATCTCGACCTCTCGAGCTTATACACATGGATCTTTTCGGGCCAACAACCTATGTGAGTATCGGGGAAAATCTCTATTGCTCGGTCATTGTTGATGACTTCTCCCGATACACTTGGGTTTTCTTTCTACCTGACAAAACTCCAACCGGAGGTGTTTTCAAAAAGTTTGTAAAGAAAGCTCAAAATGCTTTTGATTGTATCATCAAGAAGGTGAGAAGTGACAATGGAACGGAGTTCACTAACACTTCGGTTGAGTTGTTCTGTGATGAGCTAGGTATTGATCACCAGTTCTCAGCCACCTACACCCCTCAGCAAAATAGGGTGGTTGAGAGGAAGAACAGGACACTCATTGAAATGGCGAGGACAATGTTAGATGAATACAAGACTTCACATCTGTTCTGGGTTGAAGCAATCAACACAGCCTGTCACTGCATCAACATGTTGTATCTTCACAAGCTCCTGAAGAAGACGTCCTATGAGCTGCTAGTGGGAAGACAACCCAATGTCTCCTACTTCAGGGTTTTTAGCTGCAAGGTCTATATCAAGAAGAAGCGGGAGCACTTGGGCAAGTTCCAAAGCAGAGTGGACACGGGAGTCTTCTTAGGGTACTCAGCCAGAGGGTCTTCCTTCAGGGTGTACAATGAGGACAGTGGTCAGATTGAGGAGACCTGCGATGTGAAGTTCGATGAGTCAAATGGGAGCCAAGGGGAGCATGAGAACCTGGATGATGTGGATGGTGAGTAGTTGGCTAGAGCGGTGGAGGAGATGCCAGCTGGTGATGTGAGGCCAGTAGAGGCTCAGAGGGAGACCGAGACTGTTCCACCACCTCTCACCCCTGAACCAGTGCCAGAGTTAGGGGAGCCTCACCTCAGGCGGACAGCTCAAGTCTTGATCAGGCTCCAGAGGTAGAGACAGCTTGTGAGCCAGATGCAGAAGCAGAATCAGATGAGCCACCACCTCAGTTGATAAGGTCCCATCACACCATTGCTCGTGATCATCCAGTTGATCAAGTAATCGGTGACCCGACTCGAGGAGTACAGACCAGATCTAGGACGGCAAGCTTCTGTAAGCACACGGCGTTTGTGTCTGAGCTTGAGCCAAAGAAAGTGGAGGAGGCGCTGAGTGACCCAGACTGGATCAATGCGATGCATGAGGAGCTGAACAATTTTGAGAGGAACAAAGTCTGGACCTTGGTGAAAAGGCCAAGCGACTACAACGTGATTGGCACCAAGTGGGTATTCAAGAACAAGCAAGATGAGTTTGGCTTGGTGGTGTGTAACAAGGCTAGGCTGGTCGCTCAGGGCTTCACACAGATCGAGGGAGTTGACTGCGGCGACACCTATGCTCCCGTGACCCGTCTGGATGCTATCAGACTGCTTGTGGCATT
Source organism: Raddia guianensis (assembly GCA_036346415.1). Taxonomy (NCBI): domain Eukaryota; kingdom Viridiplantae; phylum Streptophyta; class Magnoliopsida; order Poales; family Poaceae; genus Raddia; species Raddia guianensis. Next base: position 38,927,692 of record CM070534.1, read on the forward strand.
TGCGACGTGTCACAACATCGTCCTTAAGCAGATGGATGTGAAGAGTGCCTTCCTCAACGGGTACATTGGAGAGCTAGTATATGTGGAGCAGCCTCCGGGGTTTGAAGATCCTCAGCACCCAGATCATGTGTACAAACTGTCGAAGTCTTTGTATGGTCTCAAACAAGCTTCCAGGGCTTGGTATGAAAGGCTAAGGGATTTCCTCATCTCCAAGGGCTTCACAGTTGGAAGAGTTGACTCGACCCTATTCACCAAGGTGGTGAATGGAGATCTGTTCCTCTGCCAGGTCTATGTGGATGACATCATCTTCGGCAGCTCCAATGAGTCTTTAGTCGCAGATTTCAGTGAGATGATGAGCAAGGAGTTCGAAATGTCAATGATGGGTGAACTGAACTTCTTCTTGGGTTTTCAAATCAAGCAACTCAAGACCGGGACCTTCATGTGCCAAGAGAAGTATATCCACGATCTCCTCAAGCGCTTCAACATGAGTGACTGCAAGCCAATCCGGACACCAATGGGGACGAATTGCCACCTCGACCTCAACGAAGAAGGTAAACATGTCGATCATAAACTTTATCGTTCCATGATTGGTGCTTTGCTCTATTTGACTGCATCTAGGCCGGACATCATGTTTAGTGTGTGCATGTGCGCTAGATTTCAAGCCTCCCCTAGAGAAATGCATATGACTGCTGTGAAACGAATCCTTCGATACCTGAAACACACACCTAGCATAGGCCTTTGGTTCCCGAAGGGTGCGCGGTTTGAGCTTCTAGGCTATTCTGACTCAGATTATGCGGGGTGCAAGATTGATCGCAAGAGCACTTCCGGGGCTTGTCATTTCTTGGGTAGGTGTTTTGTGTCATGGGCGTCAAAGAAACAGAACTCCGTGGCGCTATCTACTGCTGAGGCTGAATATATAGCGGCAGGGAGTTGCTGTGCACAACTTCTTTACTTGACACAATCACTGTTTGACTTTGGGCTTAAACTTGGCCATGTGCCTCTCCTATGTGACAATGTGAGCGCGGTGAAGATAGCGTGCAACCCGGTCCAACACTCACGGACCAAGCACATTGATATCCGCCATCATTTCCTTCGGGACCATGTGGCAAAGGGCGACATTGTGCTTGAACACGTGCGGACGGAGGACCAGCTTGCCGACATCTTTACCAAACCACTCGATGAGGCACGATTCTGCAAATTGAGAAATGAATTGAACATTTTAGACAAGTCAAACATTGCCTGAGTTGATCGTGTGGCTATGTCATTCATTGCAAATCTTTTGAAGCCAATTTGAGCATTTAGGTGCTTTGCTTGTTATACTGGATGTTATTCATTTGACTATATGTTCATCACATGAAATTTGTAGCTATAGCATGTGTTTACCCTGTCACTAGCTCAACTTGTGCTTAACTCAATATATCATGCAATTGGAAGCCATGAGCATGTGTTAGGAGGGCTATAGCTTCTAGTCTCATTTGATTGCTCTAAACTTTTTGGTGGATCATGTGTTTCTAAGTCTAGATTGTGTTCTTCCATTTTGTGCTCTTCCATTTTGCACATGTCTTTACTTCGCTAACTTGAGCAATTTTGAGAAAATGTTGGGCCAAAATTACAAAATGTGCTAAAATATGAAGAAGGCCACAATTGGTCATACATGTCTCACCAATGCCTCCTCGATGAGATAGCTTGCCATGGCACTAGGCATGAACTTAGAGGGAGCTTTGGATGACCGAGACGCTCATCTTCAGTGTCATGCTGGGTGGCGTCGCCTATGATTTGAGACATGGCAAAATTTGAGAAAATGCAAAGTGCAAAAATGTAAAATCTTTTCAAAAATGAGCTCAACCAAAAATGTTTTTAGTCTCAAATAGGCACGGTGATAGCATGTGTAGCTTGGATTGCACCTTCTAGTGCTATGGAGCATCATGTGTCCCCTTTGAGTTTTGGAGCAACTCTTGATACTTGTACCTATAGTTCACCTTATATTTGCTCTAGGTTATAATAACTTGAATTACACATCTATCAATTTTGCTCTAGTTGATCTTGTGACATTGTGACCTTGAGATGGCTAGATTTTGAGTGTGGTGGATTTATGGGCGTGTTTGCACTGCTATAACCTCCAAAGCTCTTAATTTACTGTTAACCCCATGTTTTGCTACTTTGTAGTCATTGATGCCAAAGGGGGAGAAATAATTGCAAATCCATGTTTTAGAAGCATTGTCATGTTTTGGGATGCAATGGGGGAAGAATTGACTTTGGGTTCTTAGGAGATGCTTTGCTTCTAGGATGGAGATTAGGATGGAGATGCTTTGCTCTATGTGATGTGATGGTATTCACAAGTAGTATGCATTGATTTAGGGGGAGCTCATGTCTATACGTATATTGTGCTATGTTGACATGCAATGTTTCTGAGTTAACCCATTGCACCAGAGATTGTATTTGTGCTTTGTCATGTTGGATTTGCAGGAGTTGTCATCAATTACCAAAAAGGGGGAGATTGTAAGATCAAGCCTCCCATGGGCTTAATGTTTTGGTAATTGATGTCAACTGGGTCTCGACGGATCGCATCAAGGCTAAGAATGTTATTTGCTAGTTCTTCTATTTTCCTCGTAGGCAGAAATCGCTTACGCCCATCCGGCCCATTGATGTCTGCAAGCTCATCTCTCTGGTTGTAGGTCCCACTGAGAACAAGTTCTAGTTCATCTGAGTGAGTTCGAGCGGGTTCTAGAGATGCTAGGTGTCCAGGGTTCGAGAGAGGGAAAAATACCCGAAATAATCAACAGTAAAATAGAAAATTAATAAAATAATCCTTTGTAAAAGGAAATTAAGAAAATATCCTCGTCCCGCCACCGGGTGGCGGCCGCCACGGCACGGCCATGGTATTGAAGCCGCCGCCACCCGGACGGCCGAACGAGTACCGCCACCGGGTGGCTGGCGCTGAAGCTGCCACTCACCCGGGACGGCCGCAGCCACCGCCGCCACCGAATGGGCCAGACGCGCCACCCCCCCGCGTGTGTAGTGCATGTATGTATATGTATAGTATGTATATATGTATAGTATGTTATATATATGTATAATATGTATATTGCCCATTTTACTAATATTATATTTTAATATAAATATATGATAAATATATACTAAATTATTATAGTTGTCCAAAAATATATAGTAGTCAAGCGTCTAATTTTATTGATAATTGATTAGTAAAATGGCATGTCTAAAATAATTTACGTTGGGAGGTAGGTTTCGTTCGAAGAAAGCCTCCCGCAATTTTCTCAGTGTAGTGAGCTCGTAAGATGACAATGACATGAACCACGATCACACACGCACACGCTTCTAGCTGCACCTTCCGCTCAATTTGCTCCGTTGATGACCGAGACCAAGACCACAATGACTGGACCTTCTCCCATGCCACGTTGCATATGCGTGCGTATATTTATATACACATGTGACGGATAGCATTTGGCATATATACATTATAATATATGTATAATATAGATATATTTATATACACATGTGACCGGATAGCTTCTCCCATGCCACGTATAATTTTAATATGTATGATAAATATATGGGCGAAGTAAAATTTGATACATGTATAAGCATGTGAATATACATTTTAAAACTCAAAATTGTATGTAATTTTACAAAATTGCAAATTTAAAATTTTAGCAAGTGTTAATAGTCGTTTGTACGGCAAACTAAATTTTGTAACGCTAGAAGCTATGAGATAAATAAAAACATTAAATACACGTAAAGTGAATCTTGTCATGTGAATAGACGTGTCGTGCATAGACTTGTTAACGGCAAGTGGTAAGTGCGAGGTAGTAGTAAATGCAACGTCACTAATCGCCATAATGGTCAATGCAATGTCAATAATTGTATGGAGAATAATTTCATGGCCAAACCGCCGAATGCACATAATAACATAAGTCCATCAATTACATTATTACACTTAGCGCCGACGACCCTTGTCGTGTATGCACTTGGGGTGTAATGGTCGTGGATCGTCGTCAGACGTCCGGCCAACTGAGAAGGTCCAAACCGAATTTGATCCTCAGTTTGGTCCGCGGTTGGGATATACCCAGGCTGTGAACTTATGGCGTACACAGACCCACCAAAATATGGAAAACCTCCCATCATGCTTTGTTCATAAGGGGTCGCTTGGCCGTGCACAACCTGTGGAGGGACCGCATAGGGGGTTTGCTCCCCGTGTGGCAAATTTGAAGGGATCCCATGGGGAGTTTGCTAGTTAGACCCCCCAGGCTATGTCGGATCTGGTATAGGAATGTTGCATCCGCCCAAGATATCTTGAAAGCTAAGGTTGGATGCAAATGCACTATCCAAAGATTGATCCTCCATGTTTGCCCAATTTGCATCAAATTGGGTATCTTGTGTCTTCGCGATAGTCATCGTAGGTTTACAAGACGGCGCTACGTTAATATCAATCCTCCTCGTGACTCGCCCAACCGGAGTTGAAGAATGGTGGGCGCTTTGTGTTGGAAGGGTGTCGATGTAGAGGCTCGGGAGGTTGAGATTGTCGGCGGAACCGAACCCGATGGTGTACGCGTCCATGGACCGTGATCTCGCAGAGTAGCAGATCTTCGGAGAAGGTGGTGACTTCGGTTTTGCGGTGCATGATTCTTCTCGGATCGGGTATCCTTTCGCGATCTATGCCCGCCGACCCCTAATCGCTCCCCGTAGCGAGATCCCGCCTTTCTAATGAGGGCCCTCAATGAATTTGAAGAAGATTGGCGGTCCATTGTGTTTATGATACAAGCTCCGTTGCATGGCCATGCAACGAATCGGCCTCCTGTGTCTGCATCAACCATGTCATATGGTATTCAGAAGGAGGTATGAAGTACGCAATATAGATGAAACTATCGGAGAGCGCACGTCGTACCAGAACATGGACTCGTTGGGCATAGCCCTCTGGTTGTCGAAGCGGTGCTGCTGCTGCCTGTGGTATCGCAAGCTGACATCTGGTCCTTGGGCGGTACCATTCCATGTACCCCCAAATATCAGTCTCGTGCGCGGCTCCATCAGGGTACCACACTTCGTCAAGAGTTAACTCGATCCACCGCCGATGTGGGCGGCAGGACGGGCCCAATCACGGTTGCGCCGGTTGAACTAAGCTGAAAAAACACTTGTACGCTACATTATGAGTGGTACAAATATATTCAAATATTTAACTTATGATGCATACCCATGGAGTTGCCCGGATCCGAAAGCGGTGGAAGTGGAAATGTTTGCGGTAGCCAAATTGCCGTTGAACGCGTTCGCGAGTATCCTTCGACGGCATTCATGCGCACTAGATAATGTGTCGTCATCCAATAGTCTACACTCTCGGTACATCGCATAGCCAAAGAAGCCCCGTGGCAATATCATAGGTTGTCGATGGCGTATGGTTCCCACGTAACTTGGTCATGTACCAGAAGGTCTAGGTCTGACACAAGCCGCATGTAAGACGCATAGTTCTCGAGCTACGAAGACTAGGTGAGGGGGTATACAGTCACCGCTGCCATTTGTGAACATGACGCCGCCGAGTTAGTATGATACACCTCGTAATGCCGCGACGATCGCCTCTTCAAAGATTGATCGACACGGACCAGCCTCGTCAAGGTGCTCGAGCCATGAGATCGAAACACCGGTCGCTTCTATTATATTCAACTTCAAACTGCGCAGATTTAGAATAATATTTCATAGGGTAAATTTATGTACTAATTACAAATATGCAAGTGAAAAAGTAGACACTCACCTTTCTTGACATAATTTTTCCATGTTTGCTGCTTGGTTTGTTGACAACGAAGACCCGCCCGAGATGGGCAACCACGTGAGCATGGCCACATCATCGCAACCCGGCTTCATCGGATCCACTCACAATCCATTGCTAGTCCCGAGATCAATGCTAGCAACTTGTGAGCGACAATTTGTTGAACATCATCACACACCATAATAACTAAGAGAAATTACATATTATGCAAAAGTAATTGTTACACAACTACTTATTACACTTGTTTGATTAAGGATGACATAATAATGTCCATAATATACCAGAGTGCGGAAATTCAAATATGCATCGGAAAAGTATGATGATGCTCCAATCCGACCTTTGAGCGCCAGCTAATCCTCATCAAAGTCCAGAACAAGATCCTCCTGATCCTGTAGATACACCGAACCTAATCCTTCTCCTGAATACAAATTTATCCGTGGTTTTTGTATAGTGAGTACACGGCTACCCAGCAAGAGTCCTTATAAATGATGCAAGGATATAGCAAGAACAGGGTGGTTAATTTGCATAAGTACCTATTCTAGTCAAGATTAATTAAATTGTTGTAAAAGCATTTGTTGAACAATTATGAAGATAACCAACTCCCCAAGGTAACAAACAGAGCTCGGCTTCGAAAGCCCCTCTGCAAGATTGCACAAGCCTCGAATACTCAAACCAAAACCAACCCATCAGATTATTATTACACACATGAGACTACCATGTACGACCTTCCTCCCCTCCCATAACCGTGGGAACGGCTATCATAATAGTTTTAACTCTGCAGAGTGTAGCACACTTTACCCATAAGCCGAGTGGTACTTTTGCATCTTAGCTCTTCCTTAGGAGCCCAGACCAAGTAACAATACAGGGCGATTCATTAGTTCCCTCTGTTAACACCGATACCCCCTCTAAGGTTTAGCACTCGGGCCCCCTCTTGAGCCAACGGACCGCAGCCCGATCTTTTCAAAGTAAAGTGTGTTAACAGTCTTCCCTAACTACTAAGCCAGGACTAGCACATGTTGGCCGACATGCTAATGCTAGCACTTATGGTTGCGCTTGTATGGTTTGGCCGGATAAGCACACGCCCAAAGTCCTTAGACCAAGGTGACTACCTCCAACAATCCACATTCCACAAAACCACCCGACTATGCCACCTTTAGTCAACACACGCCACGTAGGTTTTAGTTGATTAGGTTAAAGTAACTCAAAGATCTCCAATCATACCAAGTCACAAGAGTAATTAAATGATGAACCTAGTCAACTACCAACCCACGAGCACTAGCAACTATGCACAAGGATAGGCTAGGAAAATAACTAAGGCAACAACAAAAGGTTAAATTCACGGGGTCAATGACGCAGATGTGAATATTAGGTTTCTACCCTTCCCATCATTTTATGCATGAGAAAAATAAAACAATAAACGGTTGAGTTTTGTAAGTTGGGAGAGCAAGATGCAACTATCTTGCCTTGGTAGTACTCGGTCTTGCGGGCCTCCTTCGAACGGCTCTGCAGCCTTTCCCGATCAACAATTGACACGGACGATCTACGCAGATATGCATATGTGCAAGAAACAGCAAAACAATCAACAGAACATATAGCTCAATAAAATATATAAAATTATAGGATTTATGGAAAATAATGGCTCGAATCACCTAATTTGGAGTTCGGATGCTCTGGAACAATTCTGGAAGTTTTGGATAAATCGAAAACTCGAAAAGATTAAACCGTTAAACCGAGAAAACCGCGAATCAGCGAACTGCCGGGCTCAGCCAGATCTTGGCGGCACAGCGTGTGACACGCGCGCGAGGGATTAGGCGGGCGGTGGCGCGGCGCTGCAGCTGGCGGCAGCGTGGCGGCAAGCGGCGGGAGGCGGGCGACGCAATGACGCGGCGGGTGGCGGCGATCGGGCAACGGCGACGACTAACGGCGCGGCGACGCGTGGCGGTGGCGAGGCGACGAGGCACAGCGCGCTGGGCCGGGCGGCTGCGGGGGCTGTGGCTGGCGCTGGTTGGGCGCGGCGGATCCGGGCGGCGGCGCGGCCGGGCGGGCGGGCTGGCGAGGCGCGGCGGCGGCGGCGCGGCGGCGTGCTAACTCCGCGAGCTCGATTGACATGTTTCTCCACCGATTTGATGATCCGGTATCCATCTGGACCGCCGACGAGATCTTCAACATGGCACCATCTAATCTTGAGTTTGGGCACGACGAGAGGATCTGAGAAAAGTGTTTGGTTGGGGAGGATTTTGGCGGCTAGGGTTTGGGACTTGAGGGATTTCGTGATGGGGGGTTGGGGCAGGGGTCTTGGGTGGTTTATATAGTGTCTTGGACGACCTGGGTTGGGCCTTGGGCTAAGAGGGGTTGGATTAGGACTCGAATTCTAATCCGGTAGAATTCAGATAGGCTTGGCTTGTTTAACAAGAAAACAGAGTTTCCCTTACTGGATTGGGCTGAAATTTGGAGGGTAATTCGGATTAGGCTACAAAAAGGTCCCCTCCAAATTTGAGCACGAGATTCCCTCGTTTGCTCATTATTTGATGGATTTGACGAGCTCCCGACAAGACGGCAAAACTCCAAGGAATCACGAGCTAGCTTTGGAATTTGGATATGAAATTTGGAGGGTTGCTTGATGATGGCTTCAAAGAATTACTGGAATTTTTCCAGAATTTTTCAAAAAGGTCTTCTGGGGTTTTGGCTTAAACCTTAATTTAAATTAATTATAACAGGGTTTCGTATATAACAATTCCCTTTTAATTTATTTTTGGGTTTTCGAAAATACAAGTGACATACGACAAAATAGAGGATGTCACAACATCCTTCAATGTAATTGTCATCTCACCGACCAGTAAGTGGAACGTGTGCGTCTCAGGACGCCAGCGGTCGACCAGTGCGGTGATAACGCCTGGGTCTAGTCTTGGTAGCGGTGTCAGACGGTCATTTCCTTGTGGGACCCCATTAACAGTGAGTGCCCACGGCAATAGTCCGGCACGGGCAAGGAACATCCAAAAGCGGGCATCCAATTGTTTGATTTGTCGTGATGCCCTCAATCGTAATGTTTGCATGTACAAATAACAATATCATAATGTTAGCTAACCATGTTAATATGAGATAATTTTTATGAAACATGCAAACCTGTTCATTGCCCTGCACCCATTTCTGCGACCTATGGCCGGAGTCATCCGTCTTGGAGAAGAACTGTGGAACCTCCATTGTCTATACTGCAAGAAAATATTATAGTTATTACATACGACAAATAGTAAAACATCATGTGACAGTGACGAATACAAGTCTTTTATTAAAACTTACAAGTGACGATAGCCAGAATAATATTGTACGACAGTGAAACAAGAAGTGAGGATATAACAAATACAACTCTTTTATTAAAATATGACGGTGATACAAGAATTGCGAGAATGATATAGTAGGACTCATCCACTGATTTGGGCAAATACCTACGGTCATGTCCCGATGCTTACATAGCCGACAATGACGCAAACTATCTCCTCCATCGGCAGATATCTATGTCACCTTGAAGCAGCCAGACGCGGTCTACCTTGTGCAACACGCTTTGTAGTGGGGAATGGATGGAAGGTAGGCCCTTCTGAGTTTTTATATCCCCCCTCTCTATTAATTGGTGCATCTTGGGTGCCCATGTTTGCCTAATTGCATTCATCGAATAGTGCGGAGAGACGTATTGGGTGCCATCGTTGCGGCAAGATCTCGACATGCCGCCATGACGTGCGAGCATGGGATGTGTTCGAGGCGGGTTTATTGCAAGTGCATACACCTCATCTTGCCAAGTTGGCACTTTTGTTGATTATCTCTGCGCTAAATCTCGTCATGTACTTTCTCTTGCAAATCCACATTGAATATGTTATTCATACGGTCATATATTGACGTGCGGTGGAACCGAGATTTACATCGGCGCCTCAGTAGGATGGTTTCGACACGACGGAGAAAGTGCTTGTGATTTACATGGCCGCCATTTCTCGGTCGCGAAATAATCTCTTGTCCTAAAAAGATCATCTCAATGATAGTGCATATTGGCGGGCGCGCCTCCTCGTAGCACATTATTATACGACTTCGGCTATGTTAAATCGTCATCACCGTATCCGCAATCTGAGACTTCTTAAATTCTGATCGAACGGAATGGAAACTAACATTGTAAATAAATCTACCACCATCGGGTGCCATCGATGTCATGTACGAGAGCCCATTTCTCCGCCGTTTTTGCGCTATCCATCGAGTAAAAGTAATTTTACTGGAGAGTGACTTGCTCGCCTCTAATATTTGAACCCCGATGTGCTTTGCTCTTGGCCACCATTTTCTGATACGTTCGTTAATATCATTGAAAAGCGCATTGAATTTGCGCCGTTGGTTTTGCATGCACATTGTCTTGAACTTCTTCACTAGGGGCTTATTCTTGAATGCGAGTATAGGTTCGCCCCGGTGACGCATGCACCATCGAGAACGAACGTCTGCCACATTAGGGCATCACCGTGGACAATACAGCTTAGACCATGTAGGATTCCTGGTGGCGGTCGAAATGGCGCACACTCGGGGCGATCCATGACAACGTGAATCTTCAGAAGAGTTAGAAACCACAACCAGCTGTCATTGTTCCCGCTCTCCACAAAAGCAAATGTGAGAGGCAATATCTGGTTGTTCCCGTTAACTCCAAGTGCCGTCAGTAGAGCACCATAGTACCTACCGGTGAGGAATGTCCCATCGACACAAATGACAGGACGACAATGCGGAAGGCCTCTATGCATCGCCAAAAGACCAAAACAGCGCATCGTAGCATGTCCCGTGATTGGTCTCTGTATCTTCGCGGAGGAGACGGGAGCCCAGTTGTATGACTCCTTATAATCCCGAACAACAATTTGATTGCCTTTTGCTTGGCTCGCCATGCTTGGTGATATGTAATCGACATGCGGTCGCGGTTACGCACCTCGGCCATTATGGAGTGTGGTTTCATTGAGATATCGGCTTGAATAGCGATTAGCAACATCTGCGCTATGAACTTGAGTCCACAATATCGCTAATATTATGTACCAACTCCTCCGTACAAGTGTGCGGCTCGTACCTCTTCGATTATGAAGTGGTGCTCATGTTTTGGGCGATGGGCCAACATGGAATGAGCACTCCGGCTTCTTCACGCGCTTCACCAGACACGGCCGGCCGGACCGTGCCACGGAGTCTTTCGCGCCGTGTTGTGACACCAAAGTTCTTGATGAAGTGTATGACCTCATCCTTCGTGCTAAACTCTTGACCCATGTTATGTCATTATGCATATACCCCATCTGAAATATTTGAGTGATCCCGATCACCCAATTCAAACATCCAGGCGCGATAATACGCTATGGCGGGCATCGGTCGTCCTCTTCTTCGACATCGTCTTCACCCCTTCATCGAAATTATCCCCTAACGCATGTGTATCTATCGCCCTTCCTCCATTGAGATATCCGGATCGTGCCCATGCGAATGCCTCGACACGGGCGATGCCATACTACCAATTGGGTCCTCCGTGATACCCTTCCGGCACTTCCTCATGTGCACTCTCTTCTCGGTGTTGCTAGGCCCGCCTCCGATTGTCTTGCCTCAGCAAAGACGTATACACACCTAAGTGGTACCACTCTTCTCTTGCCTTATTAACATAGTACGTCCAAGCTGACTATTTCTCCGTGGCCACAAGGTTGTATACGTACATTGAACTATTTGGAACCTGACATGGCCTAACACCGTGTAGAACAAGTTTGTATTCATGACGGTTTATACGGAGATTTCGAGCTATAACCCTCGCCAGCATTGGCAGCTCTATTGGCAATGTTATTGTGGTCTGCAAATGGCTGCATGTGTGCATGCTTACAAAATTCCCTTGCATTGGCACAGTGCATCTCCGTAAAAATAGTCGATCTTTGTCTCCATTTACGCCCAGAACATGTATGTGTTCATTCATATTAATATTAAATATAAGTTTGTTTTATATTTAACTATTATTTCAAACATTACATAAAATGTTAGCTTACGTGTTTAATACATAATACGTGTAAATAAGGGCTGAACATACAATATAGCAACTCCACTAATACTCCAAAGACCCTAATTATTAAGTAAAATGTCACTAAAATACATACAATTGTATTACTATTTGCATGCAAAATGTAGATTCATTTCCCTATTATGTTTAATTAAGCTAACAAGAAAATTACTATATGAAAAAATATAGTCACTCTTTTTAAGTACGCACACTAGCGTTAATTTGTCGCTAATTATATATAATTTTGTGCGGTACGTGCAATTAAAATTTAAACATTCATATATTACATGTATAAAAATTCACTAATTTCCATTATATTTGTACATCATTTTCTCTCCTTACAGAACTAATTAATCACTAATCATATTTTAAGTTAACCTAACACAACAAGTTTATGTTAACTATAAAATGCGTACCTGACGGTTATAAGATCGATCCGCTCAAAGTTTTTGAAAAAATTAAAACAAGCGTGTAAATTACACAGAATATACGAAATTAAGTGGTCATATTAAACTATCACCGTATGTACTTGTTACCTTCGTAAATCTGGTGCATCTTATTTCTTTGCTCTCAACATTGGTGCGTGCTATACGGTGCTTATGTGCAAAATTAATAACAAAATAGAAGCAAGACCTAAGTGCTAGTGCTTAGTTTAATTAATTAATTACGTGATGGTGATTAGTTTAATTACCATTAACAACATACTATGCCAACATCAGTATAGTCAGATAGCCCTCACATATCAATATATACATACAATATTAAGTACTAATATGGCAAGATTTGCATACAACACTGCAAATAATATTAGCATAGAATATTATTATGCCAAAATTAACTCTTGCATATACGTACCGCAATAACACTAATTTAGCAAGTACATCAAATTTAAATTCCAAAATACTCCCTCACGCTGAAAGCATAAAATATTAGCGAAGTCACACTCCTGATGAATCCTCAACCGAGGTATCGTGAATAATATACTGAATCGAACGAATCGAAAAAAGCTGAAAGCGAGAGTGAGTGTGTGAAGGTCTCTCTGCGTGTGAAGCTGCGGCGTGTGTGAACCGAAAGCGAGAGAGTGCGTGTGTCAAGGCCGCTCTGCGTGTGAAACTCTGGTGTGTGAAATTAATCAAAGCGAGAGTGCATGCGTGTGTGAAGGCGAACGGCAGGACGCGATATATATAGAATCAATTTTGTGATCACTGTGACCTCTAATCAGTATTAATTAGCGTAAATCATGCAATTACTATTTGATTAATTAAAAACTCAACACTATTTTGTCGGGGAGCATTATTTTATTATTTTTTTGGACACTATTTTGTCGGTGAGGATTTTTTTATTATTTTTTTCGACACTATTTTGTCGGTGGAACATTATTTTAATATTTTTTTACGCACTGTATTCTCGGCAGGTATTATTTTAATAATTTTTTCCCGATTGCATGCAACGTCCGGTTAATTAGGAGCCGGTCGAAAGCGGGGCATGACCACCGGGGTGGCGGCTACACCATGGCCGTCTCGGTGGGCGGCAAATACAATGCAATTGTGCGGTGGCGGCCGCCACCGAGGTGGCGGGACCCGAGGATATTTTCGTAATTTCCTTTTACATGGATTATTTTATTAATTTTTATTTAACTGTTGATTATTTCGGGTATTTTTCCTCGAGAGAGTTTCTAAGTGGGATAGCTGTCCAACGTTCGGGTTTCTTAGCGCCTAAGTCTACGAAAGTGCCAGGAAGTCTCCTGAAGCCACTTTCCACTATCCAGGGTTTCTTAGAGCCTAAGTCACTGAGTTCCGCCTAAGCCATTCTAAGTTCCCTTGAGTCCATGAGTCATCAAGAATGCCAAAAAATCGAGCCCACGCCTGAGTGGGGAGAGAGGTGTCCGAGGGTGCCGGAGAGTGGTTTCTATAGAATTTATGGTCTATCCATTTAGAAACAGGTGGTGAAACTTAGTTAGTTGGATAGCCCTTTCTCTTAGCTTTCCGGAATGTCCAAGATCACAAAAAACGGAGTTCGGGAGCAAAAGATATGAATTTTTTGGCAAACTCTGAAATAAGGACGCCGTCCTATGAAGCACAATTTTGGCCTAAAAATCTTATCGGACGAAGCCGACGGACGGCGTCCGACAGAGCACAATTTTGGCCTAAAAATCTTGTCAGACGGAGTCCGATAAGCCGTCGGACGGCATCCGACAGAGCACAATTTTGGCCTAAAAATCTTGTCGGACGAAGTCCGATAAGCCGTCGGACGGCGTCCGACAGAGTACGAATTTGGGACAAAATCTAATCGGACGGCGTCCGATGAGCTCCGGACGGGGTCCGATGGATTGATCTGGATCTCGAGAAAATGAATCTGAGCCGTCCATTGCTAGGGTTTCGTCTTGTGCCTATAAATAGAGGCTTGGAGCATGGGAGAAACTTGAGAGAGCCTAATCTAGCAGCCACCCATTGCCCTAGCCACCAAGAGAGCTCCTCCCATGGTTCCCATCTCCACCTAGGGTTCCATGTGCTTGAGAGATTGAGAGGGAGAAGAAGAGAGGAAGAGGAAGAAGAAGGTGCCCCTACCTCCTCTCATCCATCCCCAAGGTTTGCCCCTTCTCCCATGGTGTTCTTGCCCTAGTTTCCATGGTGGTAGAGAAGGGGTAGTGGTGAGAGACGGTCTCCGATCTTGTGCTTTTGGGACTTCGCCGCGGAGAGATCGTCAATCACGCCACGAGCCACAACAGCCGAACAACTACATCAATTGTGCCGCAAACCCACCATCCGTTGGTGCTCACCGCCTTGTGTAGGGGTGCATCCTCTCCATCCGTTGGAGCCACAAGTCCGCCGTGTGTCGGCGGCCACCTCCGTGTGTCTGTGGTGCCAAGGTGTCCATGTGTCGGAGCCAAATCCTCCATGTGTTGAGGAGGTACCTCATGTGTTGAGGTGAAATCCACCGTGTGTCGGTGGTCGGTGCCGTGTGTCGGTGCCGGTGGGGTGTGAGACCTCTCGCGTGTGAGAGAACTCGCTTCCGTGTGAAGGTTTGGAGCTCGCCTACCATGTGTTGGTGAAGAGCTATCACAAGTGGATTGAGGGCTAGGGACGAGAGAGTCCCGACTTCTCTGTGTGAGAAGTTTCCTCAACGGAGACGTAGGTGTTCATGTGAGTGCCATCGAGCCTCCTAGTAGTCGCTTGTGCCTAATTGTGATCGCTTCCGCAACTAGACTCTAAATCCATTGATAGCTTGTGTTCTTAATTTGACTAACTAAGCAAGCGAATTGAGAAAAGTAAAATTTGAAAAGAGCCGATTCACCTCCCTCTCGGCCTAGGATCCTTACAGGTTGTCCAGCAGGGCCCTGGCCGCATGGAGGTTTTGTGCTGGGGTGCACTCATCCAAGGCCAGACATCGCCTAGCTTGACCGGGGCGGCTGCTTTCCGCCAGGGTTCCAACCCTCGGCGGCTACACTTTGGTGATCTATCGCCATCGCCATGGATCGATGCATGCCACGGCTCTGGCGGCTGCCTCTGGATCCATCGCGGACTGCTGATTCGCCATCGATGAAGTCGAAGAACAGGAACTGATGCTAGCGCTTCCCTACCTGGCGCGCCACTGACGGCGTGTTCTCCGCTCAACCACTGCGGATCACACCCCTAGTCAGATTTCTATCTTGCTAGCCTATCGGTAGAGCTCGATTCGATTGGCGTGGGACACGGCGAGGAGCGACACACAGAGTTTACCCAGGTTCGGACCCCCTCGCGGGTAATAGTCCTACTCCTGCCGTGGCTTAGCTCTTTTCCGTGTTGTGGTTGTATGAGATGTGGTTACAGAATGCTTCAGAACCCCCCTCTCGCTTCTCTCTCCTCCCCTTTTATACAAGCCTTGAACGGACGGAGAGAGCCGAGGGGGTAGGCAATCTGATACTCTCGATGCAGACAATCGATAAGACATGAGGGACACCACGGAGAGGCAAAACGTCTTGCTCTGCAAGGCGGCGCAGCCGCCGCCACGCGTGCCTCGCAAATGGCCCGACCGCGAACGCTCCAATGAGGCTGCGGGTGGGGCCCAAACTTGCTCTTCCGTGCGGGCGGCGAGCTTGATGATGGCAAACTCTCTCGCGGTCAATTCGGCTGCGCCCACGGTGGCGATTAGTCGAACTGCAGAGGTCACCGTGGTCGTAATCATCTCTTCATCCGTCTATCCGCGTAATGTCGCATTGAATCGTTTGTCCTTCGCGGCGAGGAAGCCTTCGCCTGAAGACTCCTTCGAACGCTCCACGCCACGCGGGCCTCGCTGATGCTGGGAGGCCCTACGCGCCGAGGGGCTCGCCACGCGCCCGCCGACACGTGGGGCCCTCGCCCGTGCTGCTGCTCGCTCGCCCTACTGTTGGGCCTGTCGCCTGTCGGCGTGTGGGGCCTTCGCTGGTCTTCGAGGGCTCGCCCATGCACTGGGCCTGCCGCCGCCCGACGCGTGGAGCCGCTTTGAAGCCTGAGGCGCGCCCACACACTGGGGCTGTGCGCCCTGACGCGTGGGGCCCGCCTGATCTTCTCAGGACTCTTCGCACCCCGGTATTTATTACACCGACAGTACTAAACCTTTATTACTCCTAGTATTTTCACATGGGCCTTTAAAATTTTAATTAATTAAATTAAACGGGCCAACCGAATTTAATCTAACACCCATAAAACACCTTGATTTGTCCGGGCTACAACCCAATCAAAATTTTGTAAACATGTAGATTCGTTTCTACTTATATTCCTATTTACGATGTTCTTAAATATCGGGCTGCCTGTCACAGCGCTAATAGGCACACCGTAGCATGCATTGATCGTGCAGTGCACTAACTTAATCCCCAGTAGCTAGGCTGTAGTTAGCCAGTAACGATCCACGCGCGGTGAAGGTCCCATGTCTTGATCATGTCACTATATGACGGAAGAACGTACGTGTTACTCGAAAGTAAATACCCGAAATAATCAACAGTAAAATAGAAAATTAATAAAATAATCCACTGTAAAAGGAAATTACAGAAATATCCCCGGGTCCCGCCTCGGTGGCTACATACCACCGGGCGGCCGCATGACTTCATTGCCGCCACCTCAGTGGCCGCGACTATTGGCCCCGCTTTTCGCATATTGCATGTGTATAGTATGTGTATAGTATGTATATATATATATGTATAATATGTATAGTGCATGTGTTATATATGTATATGTATACTGCATGACATTTTACTAATATTATATTTTAATATAAATATATGATAAATATATACTAAATTATTATAGTTGTCCAAAAATATATAGTAGGTGGCGTCAAATTTTATTGATAATTGATTAGTAAAATGGCATGTCTAAAATAATTTACGTTGGGAGGTAGGTTTCGTTCGAAGAAAGACTCCATAATTTTTCGAAAGATGAGCTCGTCGGATGACAATCACATGAACCACGATCACACACGCACTTCGCTTCTCGCACCTTCCGCTCAATTTGCTCCGTTGGTGACCGAGACCAAGACCACGGCGACACGGAGCTTCTCCCATGCCACGTTGCATGTGCGTGGCGTATATTCTATACACATATGACCGGATAGTATATGGCATATATACATTATAATATATGTATAATATAGATATATTTATATACACATGTGACCGGATAGCTTCTCCCATGCCACGTATAATTTTAATATATATGATAAATATATGGGCGAAGTAAAATTTGATACATGTATAAGCATGTGAATATACATTTTAAAACTCAAAATTGTATGTAATTTTACAAAATTGCAAATTTAAAATTTTAACAAGTGTTAATAGTCGTTTGTACGGCAAACTAAATTTTGTAAAGTTAGAAGCTATGAGATAAATAAAAACATTAAATACACGTAAAGTGAATCTTGTCATGTGAAGTGAATTAAAGAATGTAGCTGAGTTCAAACCATACAATAGAACACAAACATCAATACGAAAGTAGCAGAGTTCAAACCATACAATACAAGCATGAAGATCTTATAGTCGTTTCTTAGGAAATTGAAAAGTACGACGTAATATTTGCGTGGCAGCTAGCTAGACGCGTCGCCTCCGCATCACGAGGCATAAGCGTTCGATGCGGACGTGCATCTCTAGGGTACGCCTTGTTATTTGAGGCGATTTTGAGATCTGCGATCCTTGCGTGGAGAACCATCATGTATGCATCTGCTGCCATTGGAAAAGGATCATCCATCCACGATGCCATCGACAATCATTTATCTGCTTTTGCACAGATATGAAGTTAGGTTACATCGTAAAATAAATTCGATCTATATGAAGGTAAGTAAACTCACGGCGTATATAGGACATCGGTAGAATCTCCGTCCGGTCCAACGAGATCGCCTATCGTAGATCTCGCACCATCGCATCCATTCATAAGCACACAGGGCGATCCGAAGATAATGAGGGCGGACATGACATGATTGCCTCCGTCCGTAGTTACATTTCATTTTGTTGGGCGGGTCCTCCGATGGGTAATGGATGTGGCCTTCGAGCGGACGATTCCCACCACTTGGCCTAATCCATGCGTTGGTGGACCTTTGTTCGCCATCCTACTACGATGACGGCAGCGGTATCACATGTCGTGCATAGGCGTGTCAGCGGCAAGTGGTAAGTCTTGAGTAGTAGTAAATGCAACGCCACTAATCGCCATAATGGTCAATGCAATGCCAATAATTGTATGGAGAATAATTTTATGGCCAAACCGCCGAATGCACATAATAACATAAGTCCATCAATTACATTATTACACTTAGCGCCGACGACCCCTTGTCGTGTATGCACTTGGGGTGTAATGGTCGTGGATCGTTGTCTGTTGTCCAATGACTGAGAAGGTCAAACCGAATTTGATTCTCGGTTTGGTCCGCGGTTGATATATACTGTGTGTAAACTTATGGCGTCTGTGACCCACCAAAATATGGAAAACCCCCATCATGCTTTGTTCATAAGGGGTCGCTTGGCGTGCACAACTTTGTGGAGGGACCGCATAGGGGTTTGCTCCCGTGTTGCAAATTTGAAGGGACCCCATGGAGAGTTTGCCAGTTAGACCCCCTAGGCTGTGTCGAATCTGGTATAGAAATGTTGCATCCGCCCAAGATATCTTGAAAGTTAAGGTTGGATGCAAATGCACTATCTAGCATTGATCCTTCCATGTTTGCCCAATTTGCATCAAATTGTATATCTTGTGTGCTGCGATAGTCATCGTGAGGTTTACAAGACGGCGCTACGTTAATATCAATCCTCCTCGTGACTGGCCCACCGGAGTTGAAGAATGGTGGACGCCGTGTTGGAAGGGTGTCGATGTAGAGGCTCGGGAGGTTGAGATTGTCGGCGTGGGCCGAACCCGTGGTGTACGCTGTCCATGGACTGTGATCTCGCAGAGCAGCAGACATCTTGGAGGAGGTGGTGACTTCGGTTATCGGGTGCATGATTCTTCTCGGATCGGGGTTTCCCTTTCGTGATCTCGTCGCGATCTATGCCCGCCGACCCCTAATCGCTCTCGTGGCGAGATCCGCCCTTCTAATGAGGGCCCTCAATGAATTTGAAGAAGATTGGCGGTCCGTTGTGTTTGCGATAGAAGCTCCGTTGCATGGCCATGCAACAAATCGACCTCTGGTTGCGCATCAACCATGTCATATGGTATTGAAGGAGGTATGAAATGCATAATATAGATGAAACTATCGGAGGCGCCGTCGTGCGAACATGGACTCGTTGGGCATAGCCCTACGGTTGTCGGAGTGGTGTTCTTGCTTGCTGTGGTATCATGGTGACATCCGGTCCTTGGGTGGTACCATTCCATGTACCCCAAATATCGATCTCGTCTTGCTCTCCATCAGGTACCACACTTCGTCGATAGCTAACTCACCCACCGCTTCGATGTGGGCGCTATGGGCGTGAGGCCCAATCACAGTTGCGCCGGTTGGACTAAGCCTGAAAAAACACTTATGCGTTACATTATGAGTGGTACAAATATATTGAAATATTTAACTTATGATGCATACCCATGGGAGTTGCCGGATGCCGGCGGTGGAAGTGGAAATGTTTGCGGTAGCCAAATTGCCGTTGAGCAGCGTTCGGCGAGTATCCTTCGACGGCATTCATGCGGACTAGATAACAGTCGTCATCCAATAGTCTACACTCTCGGTACGTGCTAGCCGACAAGCCCTCGTGGCAATATCATAGGTTGCTAGATGGCGAATGGTTCCCATAACTTGGTCATGTACGGAAGGTCTAGGTCGACACAAGCCGCGTGTACGCATACATCTACTAATTCTCTCACCATCGCAACCTCGCATGCAATCATCTATATCCCATTGTTGGTCTACATGCCGGGGGTCAAATCGGCGTCTACATGAGCGAGGATAGTATCGTCTTGGCGTGTTTGGGCGATTTAGTGGCAAATAACTCCACGACCATAATTGGATGAGGAGAGGACAACCCCCAAACACTGCATTCGGGGCTGACCGATGGCATGCGACACATAACTCCCGGTATGTATCGGTCAATACGGCAGACCCCCAACCGTACGGCTCGTAGTCCTCATTAAATAAAGCTTCGTTGCATAACTCTCGAGCTACGAAGACTATGTGAGGAGGTATACAGTCACCGTTGCCATTTGTGAACATGAAGCCGGCGAGGAGGTAGTACAGATACACCTCGTAATGCCGCAGTACGATCGCCTCTTCAACATTGACTGGACACGGACCAGCCTCGTCAAGGTGCTCAAGCCATGAGATCGAAACACCCTGGTCGCTTCCATTATATTCAACTTCAAACCTGCGCAGATTTAGAATAATATTTCATAGGCTAAATTTATGTACTAACTAGAAATATGCAAGTGAAAAATTAGACACTCACCTTTCTTCGACATAATTTTTCCATGTATGCCTGCTTGGTTTGTTGACAACGAAGACCCGTCCAGAGATGAACAACCCTATGAGCATGGCCATATCCTTCAATGTAATCGTCATCTCACCGACCGATAAGTGGAACGTGTCGCCTCTCGGGGCCTTGTTGATCGACCAGTCTTGATGATAAGGCGAGTCTAGTCTTGGTAGCGGTGTCAGACGGTCAATTCCTTGTGGGACCCCATTAACAGTGAGGGCCCACGCAATCACCGCACGAGGAAGGAACATCCAAAAGCGGGCATCTAATTGTTTGATCTCGTCGTGATGCCCTCAATCGTAATGTTTGCATCTACAAATAACAATATCATAATGTTAACAAACCATGTTAATATGAGATAATTTGTATGAAACATGCAAACACATTCGATCCTCGCACCCATTTACGAGACCTATGGCGAGTCATCCGTGCGGAGAAGAACGTGGAACCTTCATTGTCTATCTTGCAAGAAAATATTATAGTTATTACATACGACAAATATTAAAACATCATGTGACAGTGACGAATACAAGTATTTTATTAAAACTTACAAGTGACGAAAGCCAAAATAATATTGTACGACAGTGAAACAAGAAGTGAGGATATAACGAATACAACTCTTTTATTAAAATATAACAGTGATACAAGAATTCCCAGAATGATATTGTACGACTCATCCCTGATTTGGAAAACGCCTACGGTCATGTCCAGGCTATTTACATAGCCGACAGCGACGCAAACCATCTCCTCCATCGGTAGCATCCATGTCACCTTCAAAAGCAGCCAGTCTGCTGGTCTACCTTATGCAACACGCTTCGTAGTGGGGAATGGATGGAAGGTAGGCCCTTCTGAGTTTTTATATCCCCCCTCGATTAATTGGCTGCATCTTGGGTGCTCATGTTTGTCTAATTGCATTCATTGAATAGTACGGAGAGACGTATTGGGTGCCATCGTTGCCAGCAAGATCTCGACATGCCGCCATGATGTGCGAGCATGGGATGTGTTCGAGACGGGGTTTATTGCAAGTGCATACAGCCTCATACTGGCCAAGTTGGCACTTTTGTTGATTATCTTCCGCGCTAAATCCTGTTATGTGCTTTCTCTTGCAGTCCATATTGAATATGTTATTCATTCTATCATATATTGACGTGCGGTGGAACTGAGATTTCTGTCGACGCCTCTGTAGGATGGTTTCGACACGAGGGGAGAAATTGCTTGTGATTTGCATGGCCGTCATTTCTCGGTCGCGAAAATAATCTCTTGTCCTAAAAAAGATCATCTCGGTGGCGGCAGCCATCCGGGGTGGCGGGACTCAGTGCTACTTTTGTAATTTTTTTTTCTCTGTGGATTATTTTATTAATTTTCTATTAACTGTTGATTATCTAGGGTATTTTTCCGTTACTCGATCGAACGCTGGTCTTTAATTTCCACTTGACATCGCGAATCTAGCTGCCAAGCTGTACTGTAACTAAGCTCGAGTGCATGCGTGATCGATCAGCCATGGCCGACAAGATCCATCTAGGGCGGCAGCACGACAGAATGTTTCTCCAGTCCTGGTACGATGATCTTTTTCACATCATTTCATATTTTCATGCATGCGCAGGCACAGATGATGCATGCTGCTTACGAGAGGTGTAGTGACGTGTATACAACCTCTTGTCAATAAGTATTTGGCATTTCGTACATTGATATACGCTTACTTAAATAATATAGGTTAATTTCACCACTGTTTTCCCAATTTATTTAAAAACCGACTTATAATATATGTAGTACTAGGAAAAGCATTTTTAGATGGATCGACATATGATTTTTATTTATCCAATCCAATAATATATTTTATAAAAATATTCGCAACTAAAGTTAAAAATTGTTTAAATTGTAAATTTCTCAAAACATATATTTGTGACCGGAGAAAGGAGTGTCATATATGCTAGGTTCTGACCTATTATGTCGCGGAGCTAGAAAATTACTTTTTTGCCACTCTATTGGATGAACTCTTATCATTCTGCCACTCTGCATTTATGACATATGGGTAGACTTGTTCATGGGCGGCCCGGCCCGACCCGATCCGGCCCAAAAAAGCCCAGCCCGACCAGTGCATCGGGCCGGGCTAGGGCCTCGGTCTGAAGCCCGACCGCCGAGCTGGACCCGAGAAAAATGTGCGATAAGACATGGTCGGGCCAGGCTTCGGGTCGGGTTCGGACCCGAAACCGAAGCCCGAAGCGTCGGGCCGGGTTGGGTTCGGGCTTGGTTCCACAGGACGGGGCTTTTCCAAACCCGGCCCGGCCCGACCGATGATCAGGCCTACATATGGGTCTATATGTGTCTATGACAGTGAGACAAAGTGGCAAAATGGTAAAGATTAATGTTCAAAGGGGCAACTTTTGCCTTGTCGGGGAGCACGAGTTGGATTATTACGAGAATGGACCGACCATCAGTGATGATGCTCACTGGACGGTGGGCATCAATATACCTTGGATTCGAGCCGATCGATCTGACGGCGAAACGAGGCTGGTGCTGCCGGACGGTGCTCGTCACGGCCGGACATGGACACGACGGCTTTGCATGCGTCGCACGGCGGAATTACGACGGCTTAGCTAGCTCACCATCACGCCTTAATTAGCTAACTGCGCTAACCTATTGCCCCGCTTGATTACTACAGGGTACCCCCTCCGGTTTTTTTAACTTTTGAACACACATTTAACTATTTGTCTTATTTAAAAAATTAGTGCAAACATGCAAAAAAAAAGAAACTCGTATGAGACCTGTTGAAACTTGGGCCTTGTTTGTTTCAGATTAATGTAGCGTTGCGTTTTACTGTAGCAAATTTGTAACCCCCTCAAAATACATTTTAACGAGTTCAAAAAATTATGAAAAAAATATTTTACAAACTTTAAGAAGTACTATTTAAAACCCCATAAGAATGACTACAAAACATTACATCATTTGGCTTATACAAAAATAACAAATTTTTATTTAATTTAATTTAATTTGAAATAAACAAGCACTACAGGAAACACGCGAAATCTCGACGGCCAAAAATATTCTCGACGGCCAAATATAAGCCGTCGACACAGAGAAACTAATCTCGACGGCCAAGGGCATGCCGTCGACACAGTGCAACTAATATCGACAGCCACACGAAAGCCGTCGAGATAAGGTGACTGAGGCCCGCGCACATGTTTTTTTCAGTTTTAAGCTAAAGCGGAAGACTCTATCTCGGCGGCTCACACTCGGTAGTCGTGAATATTCGTAAATTTGGCCCATCGAATGAATCAATCTAGGCGGCTAGAGTATGGCCGTCGAGAATAGTTCACGCTCCACAATTGAAATTTGGGCCATTGAATTTTTCATTTTGTAAATATTTTTCATAATTTGCAGATTTGCTTATTTAGCAATTTAAATAAAAAGATCTTAAATAAAAAAAATATTTGATGCAGTCCCAAATTTTGGGAAAAATATATAATGGTACAACGTGTTTTTTTTTGCATACTAATTCTTAAAATAATTTTTATTTATAATTAATGTTAGGTATAATATATGCATATATGTTTAAAACTAATAAATTGTATTTAAATCTTTTTAAAATGCAATATTTTATTACACTCAAATGAAATGATCTATGTATAATGGTTTTAAGCGCAATGGTGCATTATTTGAAAATTTTGATATCCCCGTGACCTATAATTCATAAAACTCTATAGAACGCTCAACGATACTCGCTTTCGATATAACCCATTACATAAGCAACTCCGTTTGCAAATTTAATTTGAGCATACAAATTTTCTTGATAGTACATTATCATGTAAGTAAACAATATTAGCCATTAAGAAGCATCAAAGTTTTTAAAATTTTATAAAAAAATTAACTAAGCTATGTTGACCATCGAGGGCCTTTGCACTAGCCATCGAGATAGAACATATTCTCGGCAGCACAGATAAAAAGCCGTCGATAAAGAGCATAATTGGCGGCGGTAGTCAACGAAAGCCGTCGAAATAGACATTTCTCGACGCTACACATAACAAGCCGTCGAGATATAGGCAAGCAAGAGCCGACAGACACATATCTGTCTCGGCGGCTTTAGGCGTCGATATTAATGGAACAAGCGGGCCACGTCACCCTTTGATCTGTCTCGGCGGTTTGTAGCCGTCGATATAGATTGCGACCTGTGATAATGTGACACGTAGTTGTATTGGTGATGACCGCGAGAGCTATATCGATGGCTACCGGCCGTCGAGAAAATGGCGACCAACGGTCACGCTGTGGCGTCGATTATCTCGGCGGCCTTGGGCGTCGACATAGATCGCCGACACGTGTCATGTGTTCATTCGCTAATTTGCGGTCGGTATCTCATCGACGGCTTTAAGCCGTCGAGTGGTGTATATAAAAAACTTCATGGCTGGGACTTAGGCAATTTCGCCTCGATCCGCGCCCTCCACTCTCTCCGTCGTCGTCGTGCCAACGCCGCCGTCCGCGCCGCCAGCCAGAACGCCAGCGCCGCCGCCGCTCGCACCCATGCCGCCGCCAGCGCCCAGCCATCCATCCATCGCCAGCGCCATCGCCAGCGCCGCCACGCCCCCGCGCCCACAGCCCGCCGCGCGCGCCGCGCGCCGCCGCGCGCCCGCCCCGCCGCCGCCGCCGCCGCCGCCGCCTCGCCGTCGCGTCTAGCCGTAACTTGTGACCAACCGTCATCGGATGCGTGTTGTTTCTTCGCGCCTTTTTTAAATTATTGTTGTGTAGTCTCGACGGTTTTAAACCGTCGAAATTTTAATTAGTCTTGTAATTACTATTAATTTAAAAATTAATAAAATTTAGAAAATTAAAAAATAGATAATGCAATTGTTTTGTTTTACCATTTAATTTTAGGTGCAATTTATATATAGATTTTAATATAATATTGAGTTAATTAGTTTTGTAGTGATAATTAAAAATTACAAAATTTATAAAATAACGAAATTAGGTAATGCAATTGTAATGCTTTGTCATATGATCCTATATGTATTTTTGCTTTGCTATGTGATATGCCTAATTTATTGTATTTAATTTGTATTACATCGAACCGATTAATAACCTAGCCGTACGTCACCCGTTCGGGTAAAACACAACGTAAAGAAATTGGGCGGTGATTCGTTCATTTACATTACGCTTTAATGTAAATGACCAATTGTCCGATGGACAACCAATGTGTGGCGTCGATGGACTGACTCACGAGTAGCCGCTTAGTCGTATTCCGCTGTGGCATCGATAGGTATGAGACAAAATTTCGGCAGTATAACCATATAGTTCTCCTAGTGCATAACATAAGTGCTATTAAGCTGGATTTGAGCTTTTTAGCCATCGTTGCACTAAGAGAACTATATGGTTATCTTCTGAAATTTTGTCGATGCCACAATGGACACGCCTAAGCGGCTATTCGTGAGTGGGTTTAAAGCCTTCCTAAGCCTATTCGAAACCCTAACGTGTAGCTTCCGTGTCAAGATCGATGGATGAAGAGAGAGGTGGATGTACGATGGATGGAGATCGAGCGGACAACATTGGATGAATGGTATGAGAAGGCCAATGCATTTGTAGATAATGCTTTCAAGGCGACCCCAAACCCTGACACGGCGTACGTTCATTGCCCTTGCACGGAGTGTGGAAACTCTAGAAAGAGAACACGGTATGACATGGGAATGCATTTATGTAAAAATAGGTTTAAGGCCGGTTATCATCGTTGGGTTTATCACGGTGAGAGTGGTTGTGCTCGTGCTGTCCCTACTCCTCCCGACGAAGGATTTGATGAAGTTGACAGAATGCAAGATATGATGGATGACTTTGGCTATGATTTTGATGATGAGCGAGCAACTACCACTATGACCGAATTCTTAACCTGTTAGAGTCTTCTAAACACCTTTACATGATCAAACCACCGTGACCTGCGCTCTCTATGGTAACACGGATGATGGCTCTGAAATGCAAGTATAACTTCTCTATCAATTGTTTTGATGAGTTGTTAGGATGTTTAGCGATGCTCTTCGAGACGGACACAAGATGCCCCAAGTTGGTGCAGTGTAGAAAACTTCTTCTTGATGCAGGAATGCCTTACGAGAAAATAGATTCTTGTCAGAACCACTTGCATGTTGTATTATAAAAATGAGGCCGCCAAAATGTGTGTGATCATTGTGGGAGTCGAGATATATTGAGGTAGTCGGCGGTTACGGAGAAAAGATCTGAGCGAAGGTGGCGAGAAAATATTGCGGTACTTTCCGTTAAAGAAACGACTTCAAAGATGTTTCATTACGGAGGAGACCGCAGACGATAATGGCATAAAGAGGGTAGCGTGTAAGACCGGTATGATGGTTCATCCGGTGATGGAGAAGCGTGGCAGACTTTGATAGGGCGTATCCGGAGTTATGGCGGATCCAAGGAACGTCTGGCTCGCACTTGCCATGATGGCTTTACGCCTTTCAATATGATGGCTGCATCATACTCATGTTGGCCGTTTTTAGCATTCCTCTGAACCTCCCGCCTTCAATTCTGATGAAAGAAGAGTTCATGTTTCTTTTTTTAATCGTGCCTAGACCAAAGAATCCTGGAAAAAATCTAGATTTGTTTATGAGTCCATTGATTGAGGAGCTGAAGGAGTTATGGGAAGAGGGTGTCCTAACATATGATAGAAAAACAAACAGATCTTTCTGTATGAGGGCTGCCTACATGTACTCAATACATGATTTTCCCGCTTACGGTATGTTCTCCGGATGGAGCACACATGGGCGGCTTAGTTGTCTGTGTGTTTGGATGATCTGAGGCATTCGATTCGATTTGGTGGCAAACCGAGTTGGTTCGATTGTCATCGAGCATTTTTGAAACCGGGCATCCTTTTGAAAGCGAAAAATGCATTCTGTAAGAACACCACAGTAAAAAGGAGAAAACGTGGTCGTGTGGGTATTGCGTACATAAAGGAATGGCATGCCAAATTGAATCATAGCTAGAATGGAGTTTATGAAGATTACGGTATCTCGCATAATTGGACACACAAGTGTTGCATATACTCTCTGCCATATGCAAATGATCTTCTTTTGCCGCACAACATTGATGTGATGCATCAAAAGAAAAACGTAGCAGTGACCATCTATGGTACAAACTTTGATATAGCTGAAAAAAGTAAAGATAATGCGAAAGCACGGCGAGATTGTCAGGACATATCTGATCGACCGACAATGAATATGGCGGAGGGGGAAAAGAAGAAACCAAAAGCTGCGTATTGCTTAACCGTTTCGCAGAAGAAGGAGGTATTACTTTGGTTTCAGAATAGTCTAAAGTTTCTCGATGCTTATGCGTCGAACTTTGGGCGTGGCGTGAACATCACTTAAGGAAAGATAAATGGAATGAAAAGCCACGACTTTCACATATTCATGCGAGATCTCGTACCTGTCGTGTTACGAGGTTACGTACCTGAAGATGTCTGGAGAGCGCTTAGTGAACTGAGTTTCTTTTACAGAAAATTATGTGCTAAGGAGATCAATAAGGATGATATGATGAAGCTTGGAGATGATATCGCCGTGCTTGTATGCAAGTTAGAAAAGATTTATGTTCCCGGGTTTTTCAATCCAATGCAACATCTCCTCGTGCATCTACCTTATGAAGCTCAACTTGGGGGACCAGTACAATATAGATGGATGTATCCTATAGAACGTCGACTAAAAAATGTTAGAGCAAGTGTGAAAAACAAAGCACGAGTTGAAGGCTCAATAGCCGAGGCATACCATGTCCAGGAGATTACTAATTTCACCAACAAATACTTGGCAATAGATAAAAATGTGAATATTCAGATACCGAGGTTTGATCCATATGATGGCGTCCGACGTAAGCATGACATTGGCTTGGTTGAGGTAAAGCACACTTCCAGACTTAAAGGATACGATCCATTCATTCTCGCAAGCCGAGCGAGCAGGTGTATTATCTCCCCTATCCATGCCAAAAACACAGTAAAAGGCGGTGTTAAGGAAGATTTGAAGTCGTGGTGGGTTGTGTTTAAGGTTAAATCGGCGAGGCAGATTGTTAGACCCAACAACCGATGATTACGAGGTCCAACACGGATCACCGTTGAACACCACAATGGTAGTCGATATTGGGTCGGGACTTGACGAATTACAAGCAATTGAAGACCGGATGTCGAAGAAGAAGAAGAAGAACATAAGGTTGAAGAAGACCCGGATGTCGTGGGATCGTTAAACGAAGATATTATGGATGTCGACGATAATTACTGCTAAATATTATAAATATCCGATGTTATATGTGCGTACTAAAATATCTTAATTTTAATTATTTATCAAGATTTAAATTATTTATTTGACTAACTATTCTTTAATTTTCATATGCAGGATATGCCGCCGCCATGAGTTAAATCAACCCTCCGCACATGCGGAGGAGGAGGAGGAGGAGGAGGCCTCGAGCCCGGGCGAGAGCTCGCTCGACTCGGGAGAGTGGAGCTAGTGCGTCCGAGTGGAGATAGCCGAGGAGGTCGTCCTCTCGGGGAGGTAGGAGGAAGAGGGCCCGAGCAGGGTGAGGCCGCACCTCTCGATGGTCCAGGACGACCGTGATCCAGATTAATGGTGACAGTACATATTTTTGTAGCCAATTACTACATACCATTTTGAACTTAATTATATAAACTGTCACATTTATTGTTTAATGTGCAGCAACATGTCTCGGTGGATGTCAGCGAGAGCATCGGCCGGGACAACGCTTGGCACCTGGCGGCGGATTATCTGGGCTAATAACCCGGGATGGGGCAACAAGACCGGTGTCTGGTGGGATGACTCTGAGCTAGCCCGCATGGGATAGCAACTGCCATGAATCGAGTTATCCGCGAGTTTTGGGTAAGATACAAAATAACTCAGCTTCATTTATTTATTTTATCTTCTAACTATATCTGTTTGTTATATCCTACTTCATTTCGGGTTAAGCTCGCAGAAGGGATTTCAGCGAGCGGACTTCGCTCTGTCATCGACGGGATGGCGGCAGAGTCTGAGACATGATGTCCAATGCCCGTGTCTCGGCGTTCAGAGTATCACGGTGAGTAACCTAACCTCACAATACAATTAAGTTTTATGTGTTCGTTTCTAATTTCCATATTTTACATTTTTGTAGGAGGCAGAGCAAGAAAACCTCACCGCCCAGTTTGCTCGCTTGATTGTACTTGGCGCCGGTCGGTACAACAGTGTCTGTCTGGCGGTGTCGAGGACGCTGGGAGGCTATAGGTAGGAAGTGGGACAGCCCAGTGGAAGGGAAGTCCGAGAAGGCAAAGAAGAACAGGGCGTGAAGGATTACAAAACAAACCTTTGGGAGGTGGTCGATCGCCTGATTGAGGAAAAGCGGTAATAAAAAGTTTTTACTTGTCTTCACTTTAGATTTTCGAACTAACACATATCGGTCATATTACAATTTAGTTGGCGAAGACGGGGGTTATGCCCAGCCCGATGGACGTGTGGAAGCAGGCCCACACGAAAAAGGCGCCGCCTGGTGGGCAACCGACCTTAGATCCCCATGCTTATCTCCGTTTGGTAAGTGTCGATAGGATTAGTGAATACAACTATCTCCGTTTGGTTATTTGTTTGATTTTGACTATCACAACGACATGTAGGAGCGTTATAAGGACGCTTATAGAGAGGAGCACGGGGAGGAGAGCAATCCAGAGGAGGCTCCCCTCGATCCTCATGTCATTCATAAACACATGGGGGGCAAGGCTCACGGGCGCCTGGCGATCGGTGGCGACCACCTACGGTAAGATCTCTTTCGTACACTTGTATATTATGATTGCAAAACTGACTGCTATATTATGCATGTTGCAGGTCTTCAGAGTATATGCCCGATGTACGGGCTAGCTAGAGCGGCGGTGAGACCGTCGCCGATTCGAGGATCGCTGCGAGAGGAGAGGGCAGCGGCAGAAGAGACACGAGGAGGCGGGCTCATGACGGAGAAATGCTAAGAGCGTCTGGGAGAGTCGAGAGCTGCGCAGAGGACTATAATGAGAAGGCTTCGACAGCTCGGCGTTCGTCATTGAGATAACGATTCGCACTTCAATTCCTTTTATACATACAAATCTTATCATTTGTTCTAACGAAATCAAATATATGTGTAGGCCGGTCCAAGTGGTCACGCGGGACTTGCGGGCAGCTCCTCGAGCCAGGTGGGAACTGCGGGTCCCTACGCAGGTGGGGCCGCCGTGTACGGTAGCCACCCAGCCCCTCCAGGCTCCTATGTTGGGCAGGGCGGCTACCCTGTACAGACGGCACCACCGGGGACCTACGGGACCCAGCCGGCCTACGTCCCCACGCCCAACTACCCAAATGTCGAGCGTCCCTGGTTCCGTGATCCAGCGGTGAGTCTTATATGCAAAATCAATACACTATCGCATAGTACATATATGCCAACTTACTAATTGAAAAATCTCGAAGGGTTCGGGTTCTGCGATGTCTCGCCTCGTCGTTTGTGCCACCTACTCGGGGCGGCCTTGCGCGGCGGCGACGACGGCTCGGGGAGCATGGCCGCCAACCTCATGGAGCAACTCTTGGGGCGCCACCACGGCAGCCATGATCGATGTTTGTTTTGTGTTCACGATGTTGATCTTGTCATTACGATTTTTGTGAATGTTTATTAGATGTTTGTGATTGTGGATTTGATGTTTGTGAGCTATGTGATCGTTGTATGTGATCTGACGTTTGTGATCTATATGATCACGATGTTTGTGGTATTTATATTTGTGAAATTGTGGGAAATTTAAATCACGGAACTATTTTGGGTTTGCGAGTTGCATTCTTCTTTATTCTTGAGTGCGATGGCGGCTGCAAAATTATTGTGATTTTACAAATTTTAAATTTTTTTTGCTATTTTATCTATTCTCGACGGCTAAATCTTGGCGTCGAGAAAATAACATAGCCCACATGCGGATCGAGCTCTGCACATGCAGGTGGATCTATCTCGACGACCTTGAGCCGTCGATAATAATCACCGCCCACTGTCGGCGCTTCGCTACGATGTAGAATCTATCTCGGCGGCCTCGGCCGTCGTGAATAAAATGGTAAATTTGGTCGACCTCGGCCTTCTTAAGAATAATCTCGGCGACTTACGGCGTCGATAAAGTTTCCCATCACGTCGTACCGCCCGGTGCTTGTATCTCGACGGCTTTTGTAGGGCCGTCGATAAATGTTAATATCGACGGCCGAGCCGTCGATAAAGGTTGTCTCTCTCGACCGGTCTTTATCGACGGCCAAATCTCGACGGCCGGCCGTCGATATTAATCTGTCTCGACGGTTTTGTTATCAGTCTCGACAGCTTTAGCCGTCGAGAATTTCAGTGATTCGCGTGGTGAAGGCCCAGATGAAACTTACATTAAACCCGATGAAACTTGACAGTTCACGAGCGCCATGCAAGGTGGGTTCCACATCTTTATTTTTTTTCTTTTGGTGACCATAATTTTTGACTGGGTGCTCTAATCCACAAACCGTTTACACCAACGTGTTCCTCGTATTTTTACAACAAAACAAGATGTATGTTGCCATATAAATCCACAAACTTACCTGGTGTTGACACCCAAATTTGGCAGAAAATCGGATATTCAAAAGAGACCGAATATGCTGGGCCAAATCGGAAATGGGCTGCATCAGCGAAGGGGAGGACATATTGAAGAATACCGATGGGCACATGAATTCGGAAGAGATACGATTTGATCAGAAGCGCTACGCAATAGAATAGGTCGTATCGGTATCGACTTTGTAACACTATAAATAGGCCTTTAAGTCTCGGTAGAAAATATCTACAACACTCAATACACAAAACAATTTCTCGAATCCGATCGACTTCGTCGAAAGGCTTCAACTTGCAGGTAGAGCTATCTCGATGAGATAATCGATTCTCTCCTTGTAACCCGTATGCATGGCTGCATCATATTGATCTCGTGTATACAAAGCATGTCAGACTGTCTCAGGATTTTTCGATCTTTGACGTGTTCTCACATATTGCACTGTCTCGATGTAATCGATCTGTAATGTGTGTTTATCTTGTAATGCTGATCATCAAGTATTTCATATGTTTCGCTAAATTCGATGTATGCAACTGTCTCGTTTAATCGATCTTGTATATGTTTTGTTTGGGGATTTGCATCTGTTAATATTTGCCGATTGGTGTTATATCTACCCTATTAGTCTTTAAATCTTTAAATCGGTTTATTGGATTACATCTAGCTTTGGATTTGAATCTTGTCTTGGCTCGACCAATCTATTCTAATCTATTTCTCGATTTGATCTAATCTTGACGATCACGAAGGTTTATTGCTAATATTATACCAAAAATACCAAAAAGAAATAAGAGATTTAAATTTTGATTATTATTACGTATTCATTTGCTCTATCGGACTGGAACGATAGAATCTATATCGGATATTTCAAAGCCGATTATAGAAAAACTGATCTGCTATTTCAAAAGCCGATTAGGGTTAATTTACTGACGATTTTCTCCTTGTTAATTTATAGGTCAAATTGACTGGCACGCTTGGTTTTCCTTGTTGCGACACAACCCCAGAGTTGACGCTTCGGCACATGTGTTAGCGAAAAGTTAACTTTTCGTGTCAACACCTGGTGAAACTTGAGTCTCGCCTATTGAAACATGTAGTTCATATTCGTTAAACTTGTCGAACTGTCAAGTTCCATCAAGTTTAATGCAAGTTTCAACAGGTCTCATACAAGTTTCTTCAAGTTTCATCAGGTCAATTCAAGTTTCAACAGGTTTCATCCAAGTTTCATTAGGTTACATCGAAGTTTCATCCAAGTTTCATCAAATTTCATCAGCACACGGCTAAGTTTTATCAGCACACGGCCAAGTTTCGCTAGTATAGGTGTATGTTTCATAAGTGCCTTCTCCTAGGTTCACATCAAAATAAATAAAAAAGTGAAAAAAAAGTATTTAAAATGGGTTGCTCTCGATTTTAGAAGAATTATGAAATTTATTCCACACATTTTGAACACTGTTTGAATTTTATACAAAAATCAAAAGTTTAATTGACAATCGTGATCAACTGCACGGCTAACTACTCCGCTTGGCCTTTGTTGCACGCGGAGCGCGGGGCACGTAGGATGGGCACGGTGCCGGCGATCGGACGGACAACGCTGGTCCGGCGCGCGCGTCCGTCCGGACATCCGACGCCTGGCGTTACCCCTTAAAAAAGTCATGTTCAAAGTATCTTTATTAATAAAACAAATTACAACAAAATAAATGATATTTACTTTTTTTTTTGAATAAGACGAATGATAAAAAGCGTGTGTAAATTAAAGACAAAAGCGTCAAACAAAAAAGAACGGAGGAAGTATATATGCATTCTTTCAAACCAAATTAAAATCTTGCATGTGTGTGTTCTTTCGATTTTCTCTAGTTTATTTTTCGTCTTCAATTCTCTCCTGTTTTCCATCCAAGCTAGGATAGTCCCTCTCAAATCGCAATAAGGGATCAAGTTTCTAAAAAGACGAGCGTTTAGCCTCTCGCGTGACTGGTTCCGAACAGGCGGCGGAGAAGGCGATTCAGAAAAGTGAGCGGCTCCGGCTGGGATCCGGCCGTTTACCTCGTCGCCGGTGGCCTGCGGGCTTTTGCCGGGGATGGGGGACGCCGGATCTCGGCCGGGCTGTGTACAGCTCTAGTCTAGAGAGTAGCTTAGGGTGTTGTTCTAGTGTCTTTTGGTGGTTTCTTTTGGCTAGATCTAGATTTCTTCTTCTCCGGTGGCCTTCCGGGCTTCGGCGTGCGGGTGGAGACCAGCTTGGTTTCCTCTGGTGCTGGTGGCCTCTGTGTGGGTGCTGTAGGTGGGGAATCTCAGATCTGGCGCGTAGGGGTTCAAGCTTCTGTTCAGGTGAGTTAGCTTTTAGTTGTTCTGTGAGTCAAGACCTCGGCGGCGGGATGTGTATTCTCGTCGTTGGTAGGAGTAGGAGTGGAAGTGGCAATGGTTTGGTGGGAGACTCCAGCGCTGGCAACGGGGAAGATGGTGATGGATTGCGCTGAGGAAGCTGATCGATGGGAGGCCTACGCTCTTCATGATTGTAGTCTCTGTTCTTTGTGTGAGGAGATGGATGAACATCTTTTGATGCTTTATTTTACAGATCATGTGTGGAATTTGGGGGTTTTGTCCCTTGTTCAAGGATCTGCT
The DNA here is from genome assembly GCA_036346415.1 of Raddia guianensis. Taxonomy (NCBI): domain Eukaryota; kingdom Viridiplantae; phylum Streptophyta; class Magnoliopsida; order Poales; family Poaceae; genus Raddia; species Raddia guianensis. Next base: position 38,962,556 of record CM070534.1, read on the forward strand.
TGTATGTATGAAGATGTTCTATGAATGAATGAAAGAGAGGTTTCTGCTAAAAAAAAAGTCGCAATAAGGGATTAGTCTCCTTGCATGAAGTAGTTTGTATATCAATCGTCTTAAGCTTCATCCTCTGGATAAGTATGGACACATGAGATCAACACACCCACTGTACCATATTCACTGCGGGATACGTACAAAATATTGAACGAAATATGAATGGTCAAAACCGTCAAAGAAGATTTCGAAACCATGGAGAGATGTATTTCTCGACCGCTTGTTGTCGAGAAATGGCCGTCGTGACTAACGGATCGAGAGAAATTAACTCTCTCAATGGCTTAGTCATCGAGAAAGAGCTAGAGACGGTCAGAACTCAGAAGTGTTGGTGGAGTCGTGGTAAGGTTCACTGGCCCATCGGCAAATAGCCCCGCCGTGCTTGATGGGCCCAAAACAGGTTTTTTTATTGACGGCATACCAAGGGTCGTCCGAAGAGAGCAAGAGATGTCAGATCCTCGGTCCAGCCTGGCGCAACCTTTTTGGTGGGCCAAGGCTTTCTCTCTCGATGGCTTCACCCGTGGTTGTCGAGAATAAATAAATTCCAGGAAACAAAGATATTTAAAAATAGCATAAAAATCACAAATTTGTACCTGCAAATCCAATTTTTCTCTCATATATATCACAATCACCACAAATATCACCATGTCAATGCAAAATTCACATTCACGCACATATGAACATTACATTCACATTCACACACATGTATATATCGTATTAGAAACCACAGTCATCCACAACCACGATTACATAACCATAAGTCGATTAACATCGACACACAAGTCCAAACATCAAAGTGTGACCATCGCATGCACAAAAGAATTAGGTTCGTCACCTCGCTCTCGACTAAGGATCAAAATTCACCGATATGGCGCCATCAAACCACTGGGTGACTAAGTCCATGGCCTGGTTTGTAGAGGTGTTCTCGTCCTGTTGTCCATTGTCCCTTTGATCCGATGATAGAGCTGTAGGTAGATCCACTAAAGCATAACCGTGTGAGGCATACACATTCAAATTAGGTTTTTTTTAAAAAAAACATGTTGTAAATAAAATATTATGGTAGAATACACTTAATTACCAGGACTGGCACCCCAAGGATGTAAGACCCCATAGGTGGGAACGAAGCCTAGCTGGCCTGGCCCTGCAGAAGGCTCCCCTACCTTGGTGACCTGTGTAGATGCCCGGTCCTCCCTCGTAGGTGCCAGAGTCGTCTGCCTGACCGCTCGAATTGGCTTGCATATTTACTGAAGTTTTTGGTTAACGGAAATTATATAAAAACTAAGAAGTGGTTTTGCGAACACGTTACCCCTACGACTCGAGCAAGACGCACTAAGGTGATTATCTCCATCATCTCTTCCTAGTCTTTTCTACGCTGCTTCTCTATTGTCCGAACTCCAAAGGCTCTCCTGCATGCCCCACACCATCTTTTCATGGTGCTTCCTCTCCTGCTCCCTCTCTATCTTGATACGAGCCTCGAACAAGCGGCGATTCTCTATAGCACTCTGCTAGCCCTCACCTCGGGCATGTAAGCATGGCAAGAGAATGAATAACATGATTGTTGTTTAGTGCTTTCTTACTTCTGTTGTCGGATCATTTTGTCATTTCAATATTTTATATATTAGTGTAAACTACTTGTATTGACCGTATACGTCTTGCACTTAAAGGAGGAAACCTTTTTTCATAAAAAAAAAATCTCACGTACTAGCTAGCAACTCTCTCTGCCTATACCTTTGTTAGACTGCCTACAAAAGGAAATTCATTTCCCTCATATGCAATTCCATGCTCGTTCGTATCTATCCTATCTGCTCCATAATTCAAGCTCAACCCCGCTTCACATGTTCTTTTTTGCAAAAAAAAAATGGCCCATTTCTCTTCTCTTCTTCTTTTCTTCTCTCCTCTAATATGGCCATACTCCAGGGATGTGGCCGTCAGCGGCCATGAGGGCGCGCACAGTAATTTTTTCGTGTCCACAATTACTCCACTTGGTGTGACGGAAGTCTAGATGTTCGCTGGTGACTATTTCTCTTGTAGTGCGAATGACTTAAAGAAGAAGAATGGGAGACGAGAGGACGTAAAATATTTGACCGCTCGAAATATGAAAAATATGAGAGTCTTTATCAAAAGAGCATTCAAAAGGGAGAGTACAACCGAACATGAACTTTGGGCCACAATCCTATGGATCCGCAAACACCAGAGGAAACTTCGTTTGCTTAAAAAAAATGCTAGCGAGCTGGTTCATAGGCATTTTCAGTCATTTTCAGATATTATATATATTGGCGTGCTGTGCAGAATTTGCGTCATGGCCACATACACAGGTAAATAATCCGGGAGGTTTCCTCTCCATTTTTTATAAAGTATAGTCATGGGCATTTTGCAAACGCGGATGACGATATCATCAAATACAACGACGTATCTGCTTTTTTATTATGATCAGGTGCTTTTTTATATATGAAGCTGCCTGCAGTTTTTTTTTTTAAAAAGAAAAAGCCTGCCTGGCTGCTAGCTACCCTGGCATATATTAATGTGCTGTACGTAGGTCAACGTGCAACAATACAAATATACAATGCAGCGAAAGAGAGGTGATAAGATTATGCAGTTAATTAAGCTAACTTAAGTGAACATCAACGAAGAAAACGAGATCAATTAGCTTGTTTGGACTTTTGTAGTGGGTGTGTATGCATGCATGGTCATATTACTCCAAAAGAAGACCCTTTTCTCCTTTACGGTTGAGAATAATAGGTACTTTTTTTGAAAAATGAAAGAGCATTGCATTATTTGCTAGTTGGTGACTAGTGCGCAGCACATTATATATGCCACTATTCCAATCCGACAAGGTTGTGTGCTGTATTCTATTCTGGTAGAGCTATATGCTTCCTCCGTTTTCAAAATATACTGTTTTAGACATTCATACCATCTTCGAAATGCACCTTTAAGTCTTTAACTACTAATTACTATTATAATTTATTTACAAAATTCTAAAAAATTACTCCATCGTTCCAAATTGTAGTTCACCGTTGACTTTTGGAGACGCCTTTTGACCATTCATCTTATTCAACAAAATAGTGCAAACATGCAAAAATATAAATCATACTTAAAATATGTTTAATGATAAAACAAATCACATCAAAACAAATGATATTTACATATATTTTTTGAATAAGACGAATGGTTAAATAGAATATCCAGAAGTCAATAGTGAACTATAATTTGGAACGGAAAGAGTATGATACTATGAAAGTGAGTTTCAAGACAAATATGACTATATGTTTTTTATATAGCCAATTCAAATAGATGTAAATATATTTATACATAAAGCTTTAGAACGTTGACTTAGTACATATATAAAGGCAACATATCTCGTGTACACAGAGGTTCCCGTGTAAACCCCGTGTATACCAACTAGCAAAAATCATGAAAAAATCTAAAAAAATTTTTAGATGTTCTTCATTGATTGCTCTACTTATATATAAAGTTTGAAGATCAAATTCATTATATATTAAGAGTTATAAAAAAGAGAAAATAATGATAAATTTGAATGGTTTAAAATTGATATAGTTTTCTCTTTTTTATAACTCTTACTATAAAATGAATTTCATCTTCAAACTTTATACATAGGTGGAACAAGTTTATTACAACATTTGCAAATTTTTTTCATTACAGTCCATATATAAAACATCATGTTTTTACGAATCGAAGAAAGCATGATGTATCTGGACGTAATGTTCATCACCATGAGTCAATTGGGATTGGGAAGACGATAGTAGTAAAGACGATGGAGAGAAAGGAAATTAAGTAGGCTATTTGACATTTCTTTACAGCGTGGTTAATTTACAAGGTAGCTTTGTTGGTTTTGTAGCGATCGAGCACTATAATTTCTCACAAATACCTTATCGAAATTGCTTTTAACTCGGGTGTCTAATGGATCGGAATGCCCAGAGTTCGACTTGCGCACCACTCCCGTCCTTCCATTGCAAGTGCAATGCTTCATCCGTTTTCTTCTTCCTTTCCAGCGCTTTCTCTTCAGATCTCTCATATCCGTTCATCAATTGTTCCTGTACCTCCTGTCCCTTCCTCTCCAAATTTCCTCTGCTCTCCTCTTTGTGTTCTCTCTCAATCTCACGTCTCTCTCCCAAGCATGGAACGCCCTTCCTCCTTCAATCCTCTCTCTGCATGCTCGATCTACCTCCCTCTTTCTCTCTCTATATGCCTAGTCTACCTCCTCCCCCATCTCCCTCTTGCTCCCTCCTTTCCTCGGGATTGGGAGAAGATGGATTCCCAATTTAGGGTGAAACATCATCATGTGAGTATGGAAACATCCTATTTTCTCTTGTGAAACATTCATTTTTTTTTTCTAGTGTTTCACTACTGAAATTAGCATCCCATTTATTCTTGTGAAATATTTTGTTTGTTCTTGTGAAACATCTCACTTACTCTTGTGAAATATGGAGAGAGGGGTAAGGGAAGAAAGGTGCTAGTTGGAATGGAGATGGCAGAGCAACTCACCAGTGGCATTATGGAGCAGAGACTGTGAGGGAGGGGAAGGAGCTCAGTGCTTTTCAACTAGGTTGCTAGAAGAATCGAGGCGGGGAGATGTCTTTCTGAGGAAGGCAATAAGATAAGACCAAGAAATTAGGGTCTCAAGGGCAATTTGGTAAAAATACTAAGAGAACTATTGTGTAGCTAGAGGCAAAAATGAAAAGAATTGAGGGCAAAAATGAAAAGGGCAAATTTGGCATTATGGAAAAATGTGGAAACATCATGGGAGAGGTGGGTCCCACATGTAAGTAATTGAAAGTAGATTAAAAAAATAGTAGTTTAGGTTTCAAGTAATTACTTTATTCTTTGAAGAAAAAATAGATAATCTTCTAAAAATTAGAAAATATTGGTTTTGACATGAGAAATACCTTTAAAATATTTTTAAGCATAATTTTCCCTAAAACTGTTTTTAAATGCCATTTAAATGGATTGGCATGAGTATGACATGCTCATTTTGAAATATGTTTTGGAGTTTTAATGATTCTCCTTGACGGCGTGTTCTCCGCTCAACCACTGCGGATCACACCCCTGGTCAGATTTTTAGTCTGCTAGCCAACTCGATCAAGCTCGGTTCGATTTGGCGTCGGGCACAACAAGGAGCGACTTCATGATTTACCTGAGTTCGGACCCTCGCGGGTAATAGTCCTCTCTGCTGAGCCTTAGCTCTTTTCGATTGTGGTTGAATAGGAATGTGTTTGAGGTGCTTGTGAACTGCGTGTGTTCGACCCTCTCTTTTGCTCGTCCTCCTCCCCTTTATACAAGCTTGAACCGACGGAGAGAGAGCGGGGAGGAGTAGCGATCTGATACTCTCGATTACTTGACAAGACACGACGAAGAAGAGGCAAACGCGTCTTGCCCGCGCCAAGCGGCTCAGCCTCGCGTGCCGCCAAGTGGCAACCCACCCGACAAATCCACCGGTGAGGTGCGGGTAAGGCCCACCGCTCCTCGGGCAGGCGGCCTCCTCAGCAAACCTTCTCTCTGCGGTCAATTCTTACTGCGCCCGCGGTGGCGGCCGCCGGACACGCAAGGGTCATCAGAAGCGGTAATCATTTCTTCGAGATGTCTATCGCGTGATGTCGCATTAAATGCGCTTCGTCCTTCGCGGCAGGGAGCCGTCGCGAAGACTCATACGCAGCGTTCCTACGCTTTCGGGCCCCTTTGAGGCTCGCCACGCCATGTTGGGGCTGATCGCCCGCGACGCGTGGGACCCTCTTGGCCTCTGAGGGGCTCGCCCAGCCATTGGGGCTCGATCTCCCTTTGGCGTGGGGCCTCTTTGAGCGCCGAGGGCTCGCCCACGCACGGGGGCCTTGCTAGCCCGCCCTAGCGCGTGGGGCCCGCCTTGTCTTGTTGAGGGCCCGCCACGCTGGGCCTTCTTCGCCGCGCTTGTGACGCGTGGGGCCGCTTTGTCTTCTCGGGACTCTTTGTACCCGGTATTTATTACACCGACAGTAGCCGGGTCCACCATGATCTGTGAACCGTCAGCAGACACACTTTCCGTTTCTTGTGCGGCGGAGGCGAATCGTGGGGCCCGCCACTGCGGCGGCCGTCGCTGATTCTCCATCTGCACAAGATCTTCCTTGGGAACTCGCGCTTTTGCGGAAACCAAAAGCAGGGCGGAATCAAAACCGTCGTGCTCGCGTCCCACGCTATAAATACTTCTCTCGGTAGCGGCTAATCCTTCCGCACGCTAAGCCTTCCTAAGCGCCAATTGCCTCCTTCGCCGCCACCACGAGCCTTCTTTCTCTTCGCCAACTTCTCCACGCTTTCCAATGGCGCCCAAACGCAGCAAGGATCGCCGTGAAGCGCCGTCGCTGGGCGAGTTTTCCCACCTCCGCCGCCAGCGAAGACGCAGCCGAGGCGGCTTCAAGTGTTCGTGCCGCCAACCGCCGCCCGGTTCCGCCCCGGCACCATGGCGCCAAGCCCTCGCGACGGGGAGATTGTCACCTTCGTCTGGGCGGCGTTGGCGGGGCTCATCCCGCCGTACTCTGAATTTTTCTTGGGGGTGCTCGCCTTCTACGAGATCCAGACGGTGCACCTTCCCCCCAACTCCATCATTGCGCTGGCCATCTTCGTCCACCTCTGCGAGATGTTCGTGGGGCGATGCCAAGCCTCCCACTCGACGGCTCTTCGTCTTTGCCGCGAGGCCGCCCGGCGAAGGGGCCATTGGGGCTGCTACTTCACGCCCGCATGGCCGCCGCCTTCATCCTGTCGCGTCCAAGGCTGGCACCAACAATGGTCAGACGTGGAGGACTCCGGTAGCTGCGACGATCTTTCTCTCCCGAGGTCTGCGGAGCCCACCGCCAACCCAGGGGCTCGCTGACGATTCAGCGAGCTGAGTTGATCTTGGCGCGCGATCGTCGATCTTCGCCGCCGCGGGCTCACCGGAACCCTCGTCGCGGCGGATTTTTGCGCGCCGACTCGCCTCGCTCCGCGTGAGGACTCGCCCACTTTGGATGTACTATGGCGACAACGATGGAGTCCGTCGTCCTCGGCGATGAGTGCTCTTTTAGTCTTTTGGGTCTCTGTCTTTCTTGGAATCTTTTTACTTGCCGATGTCGGTGTAATAAATACCGAAGTCTGAGAGAGCCCTAGGAAGGCCCAACGTGGGCGAGCCCCTCGGAAGGCCGGGAGGCCCACGCGTCGAGCAGGCGAGCAAGGCCCAGTGGCGTGGCGAGCCCCTCGAGGCCGGGAGGGCCCCACGCGTCGGCCAGGCGAGCAAGGCCCAGCGTGGCGAGCCCCTCGAAGGCAGGAGGGCCCGTGTCGGCCAGGCGAGCAAGGCCCGGCGTGGGCGAACCCTCGAGAGGCAGGAGGGCTCCACGCGTCGGCCAGGCGAGCAAGGCCCAGTGCGTGGGCGAGCCGCTCGAAGGCGGGAGGGCCCCACGCCAAAGGGGTGCGTGGGCGAGCCCCCTCCGACGATGAGGCGAGGGCCCCACGCGCCAGGCGGGTGCGTGGGCGAGCCCCCTCTGGAGACCAGGCGAGGGCCCAGCGCCAGGCGGGGCCCGCGCGACAGGGAGCATTGCAGAAGGAGTCTTCAGGACGAAGGCTCCCCCTACTGCGAAGGACGAAGCGCATTTAATGAGACATCACGCGGATAGGCAATGGAAGAAATGATTACCTTCTGATGACCCTTGCAGTCTGGCGGTATCACCTTGTGGGCGCAGAAGAATTGACCTGAGAGAAGGTTTGCTTGAGGAGGCCGCCTGTCGGGAGGGCGCGGCGGCCCCACCCGCAGATTCACGGTGTATGTTGTCTGGGTCGAGGCCACTGCGAAGCACGCGAGGGCGGGCCTTGTGTGGCGTGGGCGTGACGCGTTTTCGTCTCTTCTGTCGTGTCTTGTCGATGTCTTGAGACCTTCAGATTGCCTACCCCTCGGCTCTCTCCGCCAGCCCAAAGCTTGTATAAAAGGAGGGGAGAGAGAGGGAGAAAGAGAAAGGGAGGAAAAATAGGAGCATTCGTGCATTCGAGACACTCTGTAAACACATTCCCATTCAACCACAATCAGAAAAGAGCTAAGGCTCAGCAGGAGTAGGACTATTACCCGTGAGGGGGTCCGAACCTGGGTAAATCTGCGAGTCGCTCCTTGTTGTGCCCGACGCTCAAATCGGATCGAGCTTGATCGAGTTGGCTAGCAGACTAAAAATCTGACCAGGGGTGTGATCCGCAGTGGTTGAGCGGAGAACACGCCGTCACCGACCTTACGGCTTCCTTTCTTGCTCGCCCAGCCGCAGGGAACGTGCCGGACGATGTGCTCCGGATCGGTGGCGGGACTCTTAAGCCCCACCAACCAGCGACATTTCGCGCTGCAGCATCCTCCTCTTCGCGATCGGGATCCACGGGGCGCAACCAACACTGCGTCGCGCCCCCCGGGAGGTCTCACGGTCTGCGGTCCAAGTGGCACGGGGGCCACTACAGATCCGCGATCCGCCTCGGCGACCGCCCAAGCTTCATGCCGCCGCTACCTCTGCCGTGGCGGCCGACTCGACCAAGCTTCGGAAGCGCCGCCTCATCCTCGCCGTGGGCGGCGGCGAAGAGGAGGAGAGCGAGCCCAAGAGGGCTCGCCCCTCCAATCTGAGCTTCCGCCGCCACCCGCCGCCCCCCCGTGAGGCCTGCTTCTGCGCCGCCGCTCATCGAAGGCGAGCGCGGCGACTCTTCGAACTGGCGCCGCTGCGCGCTTTCTTCCGCTCCTCTACGCCGGCGCTTCTGCTGGCGCTTTTCTTCGACGCCGCCTCCCATTGCCCAGCAGCTTTTCTGCTGCCGGCACCACTCGCGCGCGGCGCTGCGGCAGCGGTGACGCGACCAGCGCCACCACCGCCTCGCAATCAGCGGCTTGGCGCTCCCCTTCGGCTTTCGCTTTCGAGGCGAGCCACTTCAGTTGGCTTTCCTGCGCTTCGCGCATTCGCGTTAGGGTTAATATGCTACGTTTTTGCATACCGAACCTGTTTGTCCTTCTTGGAGCAGTATGACGCCGGGCATCGAGCTCCGCTCATGCGACTTGCCGACCCACCGTCCGCCGCTCCTTCGGCGGGCTACTTCATGGCGGCGGAGAGTTCGCCGGCGCCGCGGCGGAGAACCTTCGCCACGCGTCACGGCGCCGCCGCCATCTCGGCCGTGACCGCCCGGCGTAAAGCGCTCGCCGGCGCCCGCACCCTCTCCCGCACTGAGCAGCGGGAGAAGCCCTTGCTTTGGCGGGCGATCCGCCGGCGAAGCTGCGGCGAGCCTTAGCCAAAAACCGCGCTGCGAAGGCGATGACTTCGCGGTGCGGCGGCCTAAAGCCGCGCCGCCTCGGCCGCCAAGCAAACCGAAGACCTCCTTTGAACACTTGGCGTCTCCGAGCCCTCGCCGACATCTGCGCGCGCCTACCACGGTTTCGGGGCGCCTGCATCCATCAAGGCGTTACCTTGTATTCCCATTGGAGAGACGGCTGCGCGATGCTGGGCGCCGTGGGACGAGCCGCCAAGCCTGCGCGATCTTCCGGTGGCGATCGCGGACGCTGGAGATCGAGACGGTCGCCAAGGCGCTCTTGAAGCGGCGCAGTTCATCTTGAGCAACTGTTTTGCTCGAGGCGCGCGTTTGATCTCGGCGCCGCCATCGGGAGCCTTCGCGCCCGGTGGACGGATTGAGCAAGCGGCGAGGTTGACACCGCCGCGGCCACAGCGTATCCAAGATGGTGGCGCCGCTCGGCGGAAGATTTAAGACGAGGAGGAGTAGCGAGACTCCCCTGTCTATTTTGCCTTGTAAACATTGCCTATCAATGCAAACAAACTTTTGCTCTTTTGTTGTGAGTCTCACTTGAACTTCGCACAATTTTAACTTGCGAAATTGAACTGGGGCATCGGCGGCCAAAGGCTTTAGGCCGAACGTTACTGCAAGTGAGTATTGTTTCCCTAGGCATCTGGTTACTTCAACCCTTATGGCCTCTCGTAACCTGACTTAAACATTACGTGGCGAAGCGCTTAGCTTCCTGGAAGTGGTCTGGTCGCGGTGCGCTATTGGCGCGTGCCTGAACCGCGGCAAACACACACCGGCTAGAACCCGCTTCCGTCGCTTGTCTCGCACCAACGTAAGTTATAAGCGTTTGCCTTTGCAACTAAGGGCCATCGACCATAAGTACTTTCGCTATCGGGTTTGGTGAATGCTTTCTATGAGACCTTTTAAGGCTAAGCCACCGATCGCCAAAAAGTTTTAGGCGGTGCTTTACGTTGAAAGTGGCGCTTTTCCTCGAGCATCTGGTTACTTCAACCCTTATGGCCTCTTTTGAACCGACCTTAGGCGTCGGCGTGGCGAGCACTTAGCTTCGAAAGTGGTCTAGTCATTTGGTGCATTGTTGGCGCATTGCCTGACCGAGCCGACACACCAGTTAGAACCCGTCTTCCGTCTGCTTCGCCTCCTAACCGCAAAGTCGTGGCGTTAGTCCTTGCAACTAAGGGCCATCGCCTTAAGTACTTTTTTCGCTACCGACTTTCAGCGAATGCTTTCTAACATACTTGGGCGAATAAAAGCAGATGCCCACAAGGAGATGAACTTATCTCTTATTAAAGATGGCTTTGTACAATGTAGCCCCGAGGCGAAGGTGAAGGAAGAAGACCTCGCCGCTCGGCTCCAAAGGAAGGCCAAAGAAAAAGCAGGAACTGCTACTCACGGTAGAACTTCCTCGGTACTCGGCGTTCCATTCGCCAATTCGCGACCATCCTCGAATCACGAGCCTGGACCGAGCTCAGGCGGAGATCGAGACCACCTTGAAGGGCCCTCCACGGGGACAGTTTGTTGCGCCCGCTGCGCTTGGATTTTGTGAGCAACGAGGTCGCTCCCGCCGATGTTCTCACACACACCGTCTTGCTTGATAACGGCGCAGTGCCTATTGATACTTGGCGGCCCGAATCGCCGCCCTGTCTCGGATCTCCTCCAGGAGATTCACTTCGTCCTGACACCGGTCGTGGTCTTTGTCTTCGCTGAACGCCGCCACCCTTGGGGAGCCGGCGAGCTCGATGGGAGCACCGCCTCGAGCCATACACCAGAAGAAGGGGTTTCACGGTGGCTCTGTTAGGAGTTGTCCGGCGCCCACAACACGATGGGGACTTCTTCACCAACGCTTGCCACGCTTCTCCAGCGATCGAACGCCCTTGTCGCGAGCCCTTTCAAGACTTCGCGTTCGCCGCTCCCACTTGCCCATTGCTCTTCGGATGCGCAACGGAGGCGGCACGCCAGTACCCAACTCTTCGCACCGCCTTGGAAATCGGCGCTTTTGAATCGGCGCCGTTGTCGATGATGATTCATTGGCGACATCGAACCGACGAAGATGCTCTTCATAAACTTGATAGCCGCTGCGGATGTGATCGCGGGGCTGGCGAGGCTTCAACCCACTTAGTGAACTTGTCGATGGCGGCGAACGGATGTGTGTAACCTCCGTGCCGCCCGCGAGCGGGCCTGAATTATCCGGCCCCGGATCGCGAACGCCGGAGAAGCGGAATGGTTTGCGGCGCTGGGCGGTCGGTGGATCTCGCTTAGCATGAAATTGGCACGCCGCATCTCCTCACCAGCTCGAAGGCATCACGGAGGCGATAGGCCAATAAAGCCGTGGCGAAAGCTTTCCCAACCAACGCCTCGGCTCCCGAATGGCTCCCGCGTGCCTCCATGGATCTCGGAGAGAATTGCACTCCCCGCTTCCCGAGTGGCGACTTAGAACTCCGTTTGCGCCACGACGATCTGTCCCCACCTACCGGGGCATAGCGCTGCCTTGCGCTATCTTCTCGGCAAGAGCGTCATCGTCGAGATCACTCCATCCCGCAGTAGGCTAGATCGGATCCATCCACCGACCTTCCGGACGAGTGTGGCGACGTTTTGTACATTGTCGCGGCGTACTCTGCTCGCTTTGGCATTTCCGCTCAACCGCCTCGGCGCTTCTTCGCCTCCTCCCTCCAATCGGGAGTCAGAGCGAGATAGGTGGCGTTTCCTCGAAGTGGGGCTGCGTCGAAAGCGTCGTCCCCGCCAGATTGAGGCTGCGACGACGGCAGCGTAAGTCTTTCTTCAAAGACTCGGCGAGCAGGTGCCCTTGACGAGGCAATCTGGGATAGGTCATCCGCCATGTAGTTGTCGCGCGAGGGCGTGCGGCCCAAACCCTCAAAGTGCCGCTCCAACCGGCGCGCACTCGCGCTGTAGGCCGCCATGACGGGATCCGAAAGGTGAAATCCTTCCTCGCTGGTTGATGACCGTGAGAGAGTCGCCTTTACTTGTAGCCGCCCGGATGCCAAGGGTCGGTTACCTCGAGCCCGGCGAGCAATCCTTCGTATTCGCGACGTTGTTGGTGGCGCGAAGCCTAGCACCACCAGTCCGGACGACATCGCCGGTGGGAGACACCAGGGCGACGCCACAAATTTCCCCTCCAAAGGAATGGCCGTCGAAAAAAGAGAGTCCACGGCGAGGTGCTTTGGGTGTCTTCAACTTCGTGTCCGCCGAGTCCATTCACGACGAACTCCGCGAGCTTGCCCTTTGATGGCCGTTCGGGGAGCGAACTTGAGATCGAATCCTGCCAGCTCCATGGCCCACTTGGCGATGCTACACATCGCCTCGCGGTTGAAGAGGATCTCCCGCAAGGGATATTTGGTCAGCACCGTGATTTCTCGCCCTTGGAAGTAATGACGACTTCGGGACGCCGTCGACGGGCGTAAACATCTTCTCTTGCCGTGAATACCTTGTTTGGCGTCGTGGAGGACCTTCTTGGCGTAGTAAATAGGGCGCTGAACGCCTTCTCTTTCCGCCACCCGCACCGCGCTGATCGCCCGGGGGTTTGCCGCGACGTAGAGGATCGCTGCTCGCCCGAATGCAGGGCGACCAAGACGGGCGGGAGGTGAGATACTTCTTCATCCGCCGAACGCCTCCTGCGCCTCCGCCGTCCACTCGGCTGGTTGGTTTTCTTTAGGAGCTTGAGCGGTGGGAGACTTTTATCCCCAGGCGAGCTATAAAGCGGTGCAGGGAGGTCAAGACCCACCAAGCACCGTGCATCCGCCAAGTCGCGTGGGGCTTCATGTTCTCGATCATTGCGATCTTGTCGGGGTTCGCCTCTATCCCCTCGGGAGCGAGGAATCCCAGCAATTTGCCCGACGGAACGGCGAACACGTATTCCACGTGATTAAGCTTGATGCGTTACTTTCTCGGGTTGGTGAAGGTTTCTTCCAGGTCGCCGATCAACTCCTCCGCCTTTTTGGACTTCACCACCAGGTCATCGACATACACCTTCGTGTTTCGCCCTATTTGGGGGCGGTGAGCGATATGCATGGCCCGGCGATAGGTTGGGCCTGCATTCTTCATCGAACGCCATCCTTGTGTAGCGATGAGACGCCCGTAGGCGTCATGAAGGCAGTCTTGTCTTCATCTTCTTCGGCCATGCTAATCTGGTGGTACCCGGAGTACGCATTCAGAAAGCACAGCTGTTCGAACCCCGCAGTTGAGTCGACGATGAGATCAATACGGGGCAGCGGGTACGGATCCTTCGCACGCCTTGTTGAGGTCGGTGAAGTCCACGCACATCCTCCAACGCCTGCTGATTTCTTAGACGAGGACGGGTTCGCGAGCCACCGGATGGGCGACATCTGCGGGCGACCCCGCCTTAAAGCTTGTCCACCTCTGGCGGATAACTTCTGGCGCTTCACCGATCGCTTCCGGACCTTCGCATGACGGTCGCGGCGGGAGCGTCGCCAATTTGTGCTCAATCACCTCCTGGGACCCCACCCATGTCGGACGGTTGCCCGCAAACACGTCATGTTAGATCGGAGGAAGGAGACGAGCGCGCCTTCCTATTCGGCGCTGAGGCGCCCACCCGAACGGTCTTCGCCGGGTCTGACTCGCTCAGGGAGACCGCCTTAACCTCCGCGGACGAACCGGGGGAGGCACGGGTCTTCGCCGGAGGAGCTCCCAGAGTCGAAGCCTCGGCCTTCGGCACCGATCGCCCCCGCCAAAGCGAGAGCGTCCTTGTCGCAGCGGAGCGCCTCCGGACGATCCACTTTCAAGGCGATGGGGCGGTGGCCCCGGATCTTCACCACCATGTACGATAGTGGCAAACCACCATGAACTTGGTCGCGCCGGCCGACCTAGTATGGCGTTGTAGGGGAGGTCGAAGCCCGCCACCTCGAACTCGAGCATCTCGGTGCGGAAGTTGTCGAGTTTCAAGCGTCACCGGAGATCGACGCGCCCGGCCGGGGCGGACTCGGCCCGGCGCGATGCGAAGAACGGAGTGTTGGACGAAGCTCCCGCCGCTTTGGATCTGAGCGCCTTGGCGACCCGGCGGACGGGAGGTTGAGGAACTCCTCCGTCTACCAAAGACTCCGCCCTAGCTTTACATTCCGGACCGTGGGCGCAACCACGATCGGAGATGTCCAGGTCGGCGGTCTTGGTGGGTGATCGGCTCGATCAACGCGATCGGTCGCTCCGACCACGCCACCGCCTTGTCGACCCAAAGCCGCACGGCGGCGCCTTCTCATCGCGACGCTTAAAGCTAGCGTGGGGCGGATAGGTGGCGAACCGCCCGTGGATGGCGGCAACCGGCGCCCGCCGCTGAAAACCAAGCGAAGCCGCCTCCTTGCCTTTGCCATCGCCGGACGCTTTCTGCTGCCTTTCGTGGACTCGCTTGTCCACCATCTTGCTAACGACATGTCAATCCGCCAAGTCGTGGAGTTATTACGGTGAATGGGACGATAAGACCTTCCGTCCCACTCATGGGCGACGGTCTCGCCCTCGTCGCGCCAAGGGGCCGTCGCGGCCACGGCGATCGCCATAGCCGCCGCTTTGCCCTAACGGGGACCATACCACCGGCGCCGCGACCTCCTCCTCTTTTTTCGCGCGCGCGCCCATTCTTGCGGTGGCCGCGTCGTCGTCGTCGTCGTCGTGCTTTCGTGGCCATGACCTGTCGGTCTCGGCGCTTTGCGCTTCTTCTTGTCCTTACCGCCGGGTTACTCGAGGTCCCCTGCGCCACCATGTTGTCCCCGCCAGCAGCCGGTGGATGCGAGCTCGCCTAAAGGACGCTTGTGCGCCAAGGTGAAGAGCTCCTCCGTCGTTTTGATCTTGCGGGTGGCCATCTTCTCCTTGACCTTGGGGTCTCGGGCGCCTCTCCTGAATGCCGTGACCACGGCGTCGATGGAGATGTCAGGGATGGTGTTGCGAACCAGACTGAAACGCCGAATATAGTCGCGCAGCGACTCTCCTTTCTTCTGCTTCACGTTGTGGAGGTCGTGTTCTACTCCGGGCTGCTCAAAGGTGCCCTGGAAGTTGGTGGTGAAGAGCTCCGAGAGCTCCTTCCATGACCCCACGGACTCGAGGCGAGTTCATGAGCCACGAGGGCTCACGGTGAGGACCGCGGGAAGTAGTTCGCCAAAACCTTCCCGACCCTCATCGGTGCATCATCACCGCCGTAGATCTGCAAAAACTCATCGGGGTTGGTGGAGCCGTCATACTTTTCGATGGGGGCGGACGAAACCGTTCCGACCCCATCGACGCGGCGCAGCTTAGAAAAGGCGCGGCACTCGGCGCCGGAGCCTCCTGCTCTCGGACGCGTCCTCGCCCGCCGCCGCTTCGCCTAAGCGGCGCCAAGAAGCGCCACCCTCATCGGCGGGCAGCTCTGCGGAGCCCTCTTGTTGGTCCCGTGTGCGGCGGCAATATGTGATCGCCTTCGGTCGCGTCCCTGCGGAGCTTGTCACGCAGTCTTCTCCATGCAACAATCGGCGGTCCTCCGGTGGGACCGGAGATCACGACCACTTGCACGCCGCTCGCCGAGCCCCGTGAGGGTCGCGCGTCTTGTCGTCTTGACCCGCCTCACCAGAGATCTGCGAGGAGTGCGAGGGCAACAAGGAACGGAGGAAGCGGAAACACCGGTTCCCACGCCCGAAACTTGCACCACCGCCAAGGGCGCATCGACGTGCGGGCCAAGTTGCCAACCACGGCGCCGCCGGAGTCCGAGTCACCGGAATCGGTGGGTTCTCCAAGGGCCCTCGCCGCATGGAGGTTCTGTCTGGAGTGCACTCCTCCAAGGCCAGCGCCGCTTAGCTTGGCCGGGCGGCCGCTTTCGCTAGGTTCCGACCCTAGGCGGCGGCTACCGCCGGGTGATCCACCGCCATCGCCATGGCCGACTCGTGGCAGCGGCTCTAGCGGCCGCTTCGCTCCATCGCGGATCATTGTTCCGCCATCGCGCTGAAGAAGGGTCAAGAGTTTGAACCGATGCTAGCGCCCTACTGGCGCAGCATCGACGGTGTGTTCTCCGCTCAACCATGCGGATCACACCCCGGTCGATTTTTAGTCTCTAGCCGACTCGATCAAGCTCGGTTTGATTTGAGCGTCGGGCACAACAAGGAGCGACTTCAGATTTACCTGTGTTCGGACCCCTCGCGGGTAATAGTCCTACTCTGCGCCGAGTCTTAGCTCTTTTCGATTGTGGTTGAATGGGAATGTGTTTACTGAGGTGCTTGTGAACTGCGTGTGTTCGGACCCTCTCTTTTGCTCGTCCTCCTCCCCTTTTATACAAGCTTGAACCGACGGAGAGAGCGGGGAGGGTAAGCGTCTGATACTCTCGATACTCGACAAGACACGACAGAAGAGACGTAAACGTCTGCCGCCACGCCACGCCGCCTCGCGTGCCATAAGTGGCAACCCACCCGACAACACACCGGTGAGGCTGCGGGTGGGCCCACCTTACTCCTCCTAACGCGGGCGGCCTCCTCAAGCAAACCTTCTCTCACGGTCAATTCTTCGCCACGATGGCAACTGTACCGCCAGACTGCAAGGGTCATCAGAAGCGGTAATCATTTCTTCACCGCTATCCGCGCGTGATGTCGCGATAAATGCGCTTCGTCGCCAGCAGGGGGAGCCTTCGTCACAAGACTCATTCGCAACGTTCCCCGCCAGGCTGGCCCCACCTAATCGTGGGACCTTCGCTGGTCTTGAGGGGCTCGCCCGCGCACTCCGCTTTGGCGCGCTGGGCCCTCGCTGATCTTCGAGGGCTCGCCCACGCCTGGGCCTGATCGCCCGCCGACGCGTGGGACCCTCTTAGCCTCTGAGGGCTCGCCACGCCATTTGGGGCCTTGCTAGCCCGCTGACGCGTGGGGCCCGCCTTGTCTTGAGAGGGGCCGCCACGCCATTGGGCCTTGCTCGTCGTCCTTTGACGCGTGGGGCCCGCTTGTCTTCTCAGGACTCTTTGTACCCCGGTATTTATTACACCGACACTCCTATCAACTAGATGCCACATGCAGTAATTAAAATTATTTGAAAATGAGGATGTCACGGTGCCCTAATTAAAGGTGTCTTGATTAGGGAAAATTTCTTGTAGAACACTGGAAATTGAGTGGATTTGCTAGGTACCATTACAAAGTTATTTCTAATTTTATTGTATCATACACTAAATTTAACACTCTTTGCTAAAAGTCATTTTTTCTGATAAAATATTATATTTGGCTAGGTAAAAGATAGAAATGATAATAAAATGTCTATTTTGCCCTTCAAGTTTAGCAAGGTGATATGGGATAGAAAAATGACAAAAGTATAGAAAATGCAAAAATGCAAAAAAAAAGTTACATAAACGCTATAATTTTACGTATTTCTTTGTCATTTTCTAGCTCATACCGCTTTGCTCAACACAAAGGGAAAAATGGATCGATTACTATCATTTATCATTGCTTTCTGCTGATATAGTTTTTTATCTGAAAGTGTCTTCTAATAAAAGGGAAAATATTCGGTGCAAAAGATTTCTCAGTGCACAAAACTCATCTTGGTCCATTAGATCCAACCTATACAATCCATATGCATTGAGGTGGAACTCTCCCTCCCATTTATGCACTTGTGTGCAAAACCATGATGACTATTTTTCAAGTTTCCATGTGTTTAGCTAGACTACTGAGATGAGATCCAAGGGTCAAGATATATTTTTTGCATTTGTGCATTGAGAAATCTTTTATACAAAATATTTTCCCCTAATAAAGAGCGTTAAATTTAGAGTGCCATACAATAAAAAATTGTAATAGCACCTAGCAAATCCATCCTTTTTAGAGTGTCATACAAAAACAAAAATTCAATTTACTTATCATCAATCAATGTCGCAATTATCTGATTATGTTTTGAAAATGAACTTTGACCGCACTAAAGAGTGTACCTAAAAAAGCCGAAAGTGATAATTACTTGAAATCGGATATGAGAATGTTTCACCTGTGATTTCAAGATTTTCAAGAAACAACATAAATATTAAGGTGCTAAAATAAAATAAAATACCTTAAGCAAAAAAAAAAGCCAATAACATATTTTACAAATGAGTAATATACATGGGCGGTCCCTAAACTATTAGTCGATTCTTATCCAGGTCCCCAATCTATGAAACTGCAGTTTTTGGTCCCTAATCTTTTAAAGTGGGTTCGTCCCGATCCAAAACTGCCATGTGACAACCCTAGAACTGACGTGGCGCTGACCTGGCCGTCCATGTCATATAAATTACTTAAAAAATTTAGAAAAAATTCTAAAAAATTTCAAAAAACATAAAAAATATGAAAAATAGTAAAACAATTAGGAAAATTCATAAAAATTAGAAAAAGTAGCACTTTAGGGCTCTCATACGTCACGATGCTAAAGGTCTTGTGCTTACAACTATAGAGGGATTAAAGACGACCACACTGTTTTTATATTTCTTTTTAATATGTCTATGATTTTTTCATATGTTTATGCTTTTTTCCATGATTTTTTATTGATTTATCTTTTTATGATTTTTTCGTATTTTTATGATTCTTTTGATATTTTCTTTATATTTTTAATGATTCCCTTTTTCTTTTCTATGGTTTTTTATTTTTAATGATTTTAAAAATTATTTCCACGTATTTTTATGTTTTTTTTTAATGATTTTCTCCTTTTTTAATATCAGCGTCACGTCAGCTCTAGGGTTGTCACGTGGCAAGTTTGAACCAGGACGGACCCAGTTAAAGAGATTAGGGATCCAAAACTACAGTTTAATAGATTGGGGACCTAGATAAGAATCGACTAATAGTTTAGAAACCGCCCATGTATTTTACTCTTTACAAATCGTAAATCACCCGGTACCTGGTCAGTGTATATATGCTGCATGCACTATGTAGGAGTACGTACGTTTGTGAAGAAACATGTATATCTAATCATCAGGCGAATCATTGTCTGATTTGCTTGATTGATGCTTTTCATAATTGAGTGGTCCTTTTCGAGCTCATTCGCCTTCTTTTCCTCACATACATCATAAACAAATGATGAACAAGCTAGGATCTTTATATTATAAAAATAAACTAAGTTAAAGCCATCACAGACCTCTATAAAAGAAGATGAGGAATGCAGGTAGAAAAGGAAGCACTAGAGAGCTTAAAAATACATGGGAAGAACCAAACCCGACGATTTAATTATGTGCTTTGTCGTCATTGTTCTTAGCGCGCGCTTAGCTTTGCAAACTTACAAATAAGGGAAAAAAACTATATAAAACAGATAATGGTGTGGGTTTGTAAAGCAGATGCTCCTCTATTATTATCAAATATTGTAAGGTACGGATGCAAAGTGTGGCTAGGTTACTTTCTTACTCCTTTTTTATCTGTTTACTTATACGGAGCCTCTAATCTATCCCTGGGTGTAGATTAGGTTTAATCTACCCGCAACCGAACTCTCCAGCGAGCGCAGCAACCAACAACCAGGCGAGCGCGCGTCCAGATTCGATAGTAACTCATAGTAATTCAAACAAACTGAATTTAGCACTGGTAAGTAAATAGGTCTGCATGTGGTGCCTAAAATTATGGAAGCATTAACTACTTGTTTTCAAACGTATTCTACCTCGTTTTTTTATTTAATTTTTGATTCGTAGATCCGATGATTAAATCCTTTCCAACATCGTATTGCTGGTATTTTTTCAAACAAAACAAGATCTTGGTTGCCATATAAATCTGAAATATTTTATAAATATCAATTTGAACATGATTCTGATTTGAACGTAATTAGTAGTAATCGAGATGAATGTGCTGTACGTATGATAGTAATCCATGTTTTGTAGGTTTCAGCCCGATTACTTTTCCTTACTTTCGCTTTTCAACAGTAATGGACGGTAATTCAATTACTGCCATTTTTTAGGACAAAAAACTGATATGGATTGAGATTCCATACTGATTACTTTCCATTCCCTCCAAAATTACATTCTTAAAAACGGAGAAAAATACATTCACAGGTCGATTACTTCGCATTACAGTCTAAATCATTTTTCAGTAATCAACACAGATCGATTACTTCGCATTACTTCTCCAGTAATCCAAAGTAATTATAATTACAATTATACATCTGCAAGAAGTAGCAGCAAGAGAGCACAGATCGCATCGAGGAGATGCCAATAAACACAGGGGAGTCACGGATCAAGAGGCTGCGACGGTGGCGCAGTCAAAGCCGTAGCAGCAGCGCGTGCTCTCGGTGAAGTTGCCGAGAGGGAATGACGCGTTGAGCGGGCCAATGAGGAAGCTGAGCGTGCCGCCGCCTTGCTCCACCTGGATGCCGCGCCACCGTGGTGGGGAACCCGTGCCCCTTCGCATGGAGATTAGGGGAGGCCGCGGCCACGCCGACATGAGTAGGAGCACCGCCACGCCGAATGGGTTCCAGCGGGAGGAGAGCCGGGGCACGCCACGGGATGGAGGAGAAGGGGGCGACGCGCCGGATCTGGTGCATGAGGCTGGGCGCCGCGGCTGGCGCGGCCAGCCGCGTGGGAGAAGGGAGGTGCCGCCGGGCGCCGCGTGGGGGAAGAAGATCGAGGAGGGGCGCCGTCCACTGCCACATTGCTGAGAAGAGGAGGGGCGCCGCCTGGCACTGCCTACTCCCGTGCTGCGTCCCGTACCGAGGACGGCGAGCGCGGGGGAGACGGCGGCGTCGCGGGGAGAGCGTGTTTGGGTGACCTGTGCTTGGCGTCGTCGCAGGGCTTGGAGAACGCGGTGGTGCAGACGATGAGGTCCAGCAGCGCGGGAGGAGGGTGGTGCCGCCGGCGGAGGATTAGGGGCGCGGCCGCGCCAATGGGGTCGGGGCGCTCCAGATCTGATGCGCTAGCGGAGGAGGGTTGACGCCAAGCCTGAGGAGGGGGTAGGCCGCCGCCGTGTCGGTCGGGGGTGGGGGAGAGGTGGCACCTCCCGCTCCGCTGCACGCCGCGGCCGGCCGCCACCGCCCCGCGCGCTCCGCCCACCGTCGCCGCACACGCCGCCGCGGCCGGCCTCCCCGACGTGGAAATTTTTTGGGGAGGCAAGGGATGGCGTGGGTAGTTATTAGGTGAGAAAATGGGATCCGAAAATTACGGAATTTATTAATTTCTATTTTTTTATTCAATCCAATTGATTCAGTGGAACCAGCTTACCCCAAACTGGCTCGGGGGTAGTTTTTCCTAATCTACACCTAGGGTATATTAGGATCTCTATATATATATATATAAAAGTATTTGGGACTTCATGGGTCAGTCTTTCCGTCTTTGGTTTGGAAGCGATTAATTGTGCGTTTATTGATTCACACTTTGAATCGGTAATTAACAATGTTGTCTTGCGTGTGTTTAATATGTTTGCACGAATCTTGATGAAATCCAATGGTAATGAAGCATGGAGCACGACTCATGAAGTCCCATTCCGTCGTCCTATATATATATATATATATATATATATATATATATATATATATATATAGAGAGAGAGAATCTTAGCGTCACCTCTCCAGTCGGGAGATCAAATACTCTCAGCGTTTTAAATCCGAGATTATTATCGATCGATCCGAACAGATTGATCTTGTTCATCTCATTTGAAATGTAGCAGGTGACCAAGTTTACGTATTTTTTGAATTTTTACTATTTGTTTCGTATTTTCAAAATCAGCCTTCCAATTAGTCGTAGTGCGTCCAAAAAGCTGATTTTTGAAAATAAAAACAAATAGTAAATAAATTCAAAAATACTAAACTTGGTCACCGGCTACATTTCAAAGAGATTTAACAAGATCAACGGTTCGATCGATCGATAGTAATCTCGATTTTGTAACGACTTGAAAGTACTTGAGAGATCCGATCTACAGCAGACGCTATATCTTCTATATATATATATATATATATATATATATATATATGTGTGTGTGTTGCCGAAAAGCTTATATATCTTTTACTGTATGCATACATATGCAAAGATGACACTTTCAAAAATAGATTGAAAGTACTTGAAATGCACAAGGGTCGAAAAGCTTCACTGTGGAGGTCGAGTTAGCTCAAAACCTTTCGTTAGGTCGTCTACCCAGAATGCTCTCTGTCGTCGTACCCATTTGCCAGGCGTTCATGAGCGGGCTTGTTCCGCACAGTTCATTTGAATTATCAATTTATTTACTTATTTTTTGTTTAAAATGTAAATAATTTGATCAGTTTTTTTCTGTCTTAAAGACATTCTAAAAGTTCTCTACAACAAATCAAGTAAATTCAACTCTTGAAACCACCTTTTGCAAGCTCTCAAAGTCACAATAAAAGTCAAATAAGCTAAGTGGAATAAAATCAAGCTAAATATTGAAGAAATAATTAAGTAATGATAGTGCTACTACGTCAGGCCGTACATTCGGAATCAAAGAACAAAGTAGTCCTTGAATGCGTGCAATCAAACTTTAGCATAGCTCGATTTCACCTGTGCCTCGGATCTGTTCTTATCAACGTATCTAATTTATTTGACTTAACTGTATATTTTTTTATATTCGTTTAAATTTTAAAAATTATTTTTTGAATCTCATTTTTTTAATCTAAAAGACTTGTTTAAAAACTTTAAAATACATGTTGAACGAAGTGAATTGAACTCTCGAGTTTACCACAAGGAGACAAGTTAAATAAGTAGATAAATCACATCGATTGAGATTGGATTGATTGAGATTGGATTGAACTAGAGTAGCTCGCTGAGTCCACTGAGCCTAGGCCCAATACCAATCCTTACTCTCTAATATACCGATTCCACCCATAACTGTCTTGTGCAATGAGTGAGTAACGATCCCAGTCCCACGTGTACATACAACGTCACCGTCCCAACCTCTCATTTAGATGACGGGGCCCTAGGTGTTGAACATATTGCGATATAAGCATAATAAATTGACCAAATATAAATAGAATGAGCAGACACATAACAATGCCATGGAATAGATCAATTATCATGTACTCTACAAAATTAGAGTGCAAAGCACCAAGTAACATGACAAACCAATTAAAGAACATGGCAGCCAACATATCAAGCGAATAGATCACCATTAACATGATTAGAGAGCTCTCAGATTTAACCTATAACTGGTTGCTGTAAAAACAGCCTTCCTAGTTATAATTCTTAGTGATATCACAGGCTAAATACAATCTGAGATTAATATCAAGGTTTAGACAATCAATACTGCACTGTTTTGGAAAGGAATTAAGTTCAGAACATCCCAATTTAGCCAAACAGATTGCTGATATACAATTATCCAAGTTAATAGCCACTGGACTCACAACAGTTCAGAATGAATCAACCGAACATCACCAAAGTGCTAAGCAAAGGTGCCAGTAAATAATCAGATCACGAAGCAATCTGAACAGCACACTAATTCAGCCGATGGCACTAATAACAGATCAAGATAACAAGTGTCCAGAGACCAAAAATCAACAGATCATGGCATGAATTGGGATGAACACAATATAAATCCTAACAGTGCAGAAATTAATTGAATCTACCTCAAGATATAATCAACAAATGTATTTATATAAGCCTCAACCAGATTATCATCACAGAGCAATTAGGGTAAAGCACATACCACCCGCGATGCAGTGCTCCAAACCAGAGATTTAGCCTCTAATTCAAGAATTAGATCCCCAAAATCTCTAATTGGTACACTGCACAACCAACCACCAAAGGGGAAGGCACAGAAATTCTTACTTAGCGTCGGATCCAAGCCGACAAAGAAGGCAGCGAAGAAAGGCTAAGCGCGAGCAGCTCGCTGTCCCAGAAAACAGATCGCCGGGCTACACCGTGTAACCACCGACGAGATGATCCGGAGATACGAAGCCTGTTGCCCCCACCACGAACCGAGCCGAGGTGGAGACCCGAGGAGCAGAGGGGAGCAGCACGGAGACTCGGTGCCCAAAACCCGTGGCCACCGGGTACCCAAGTCGAGGAAGAGCAGGAGCACCACCGCGGGAATCTCCACCGCCGATTTAATCGACGGGAAGGAGGAGCAGTGAGCGCCATGAAAAAGAGGGATGTGAGAGCTCGTGCAAGCACGTACATGAAACAGAGGAGGCAACCGGCTTAATAGAGAGGGGGATAAGCTCGGAGGAGCAACAAACCGCGCTAGGAAGCCGGCGAGCCAACCACGTCGCCGCGCGCCGCGCGCCATCATGAGATCTTGGGCAACGGCTGCCGCCGCCACCTCTTCTGACGGCGGCTCGGCTGCTGCTGAGTGTTAGGGCAGCACGCTGCCCTCTCTCCCTCTTATTTCTCCCAATGGGCCAAGCCCAAAGGTCCAGTGCAAAAGCCCAACAATAGGCTCATGCCTTGCCGTTGATGTGCGTGGTGGTTGCCTCCCAGAACATAGTCCCTGAGATTCAAACGATTACAACCACTCTATGCAAACCCTGAGCCCTAGGCCACCATTGCGCCACCTTAGACTCCGATCGAAGCACAATCCTGAGCTCCTAGTAATATGGTTGTGTCGCCTCCTCTCCAATCTCCTCCCTCTTGGTCAGATACATATCCTATATCGTATTATCCTTTATTTTTGTCCCACTAAAATATATAGTATGACTTGCGTGGATCCATATATCAGTGCCATAAAAGCAAAAACAATACCATAGAGGAAACACCTTGCTGGCCACATGCTCGAGAGAGCTCAACCGAGCTAAGCCCGAGCTGTCTCCGTCTCCCTCATTTATCGATGAGCCAATCCCGAGCCGTCCTCCTAGCCCCAAGCCGCAAGACTATTCGAGCCGAACCCGAGCCGGAGCCGCATGCCTCGGAGTAGCAGAAGGAATATTTATTGTACCACCGTCCTCCTCTCCGTTGCCTCTGATGGTGGTGGGGCGCCCTCTACTATAAAGTAGCTTCGCAGTGCTGCGACTGCAGCGCTGCTGCCATCCTCCTGCGAACACCATC
Source organism: Raddia guianensis (assembly GCA_036346415.1). Classification (NCBI taxonomy): domain Eukaryota; kingdom Viridiplantae; phylum Streptophyta; class Magnoliopsida; order Poales; family Poaceae; genus Raddia; species Raddia guianensis. The sequence goes on from CM070534.1 coordinate 38,987,757, forward strand.
CCAAGCTGCAAAGCCTCTCTCTCTCTCTCCCGCCTCTTTCTCTCTCCTTTCCTGGCCCATTTGCTACCAGCTATGCAGTCAGCTAGAGCATGCATACACTCATCCTGTTCAACTGTTAATTTGCCGTGCTTGGGCGGGAGTGAGAGTGAGATTTGTGAGCTTGTTCCAATTAACCCGGTTTCTTCCAGCTAATCCTTGCTCCCCAGCTCAGCCCCCTTCTTCCATCCAAGAAACGAGTGATTTCCCCCCAAAAAAAAGTTTGCATTTTTTTTTTAATTCAGGGAGAGTCTACGAGAGCGCCGCCGCTTCTGGCGCCGGCATGGCGGCATTCCGCTTACGTACAGCGGCCGTGGAGGGCAAGCTACAAGGGAGCGGCGGCAGCTCGATACCGTCGCGCCTCGTCGCGCCCAGGGCGCCGCCGAACCGGGAGGAGCCGGCAAACGGTGCGGCGCACCGGGCGAAGCCGAGAGGCGGCGTGCTCCCCGCGGCGGCCAAGAACAGGCGGCGGGCCGGCCCCACGCCGCTCTGGCGCGTCGCCGTCTTCGTCTCCGTCGCGCTGAACGTCGCCACCCTCGGCCTCCTCCTCCACCTCTACGCCAACCACCACCACCACCGCCCCGCCGTTACTCCTCCTCACCAGCAGCACCACGCCTGCCTCGCCGGCGGCGACGGAGTCGCCAGCAAGAACGGCGCGGCGGCGCGGCAGGAGACGCCGAGCGAAGCCGGGACGTGGGCACCGTCGACCGGGAAGCCGGCAGTGACGCCGGACTCTCTAATCAACCTGGATCAGTGCGTCCCTCTCACTCTGATGTCGTTCTCCTTTATTAATTCTTGGTTATAATATCTGCAATTTGCAACCATGGGGAGGTGTTCTTCCCCACGAAGCATGTCCCTGTGCAATGTCAATGTCAAGGAGGAATGAACTCCTATCTAGGGCGGATTGACGCCACCACCGTGCAGATCTACCCACCATGCATGCACCTAGAGCCCCCCCTTATTTTTTTTTTTTGGAAATTTGGAAATTTGAATCCCGTTTGCTCGAATTGTGATTATATAATGGCGGTTTGACATTCGAGCTGCCGGCTGCAGCGGCGATCCGACCATGTTTGAGGCGTTCTGGCGGGAGACAGGGGAGGCGGCGCAGATCGTCATCCCAGGGTGGCAGACGATGAGCTACTTCTCCGACGTGGGCAACGTGTGCTGGTTCCTCGAGCCGGAGTTCGAGCAGCAGGTGCGCCGCCTCCACCGGCTCGTCGGCAACGCCGCGGTCGACGGCCACCACGTCCTTGTCGGCACCGGCTCCACGCAGCTCTTCATGGCGGCGCTCTACGCGTTGTCGCCGGCCGGCGGCGCCGGCGAGCCGGCGAGCGTCGTCTCCGCGGCGCCCTTCTACTCGGTAAGCGCAAAGCAAATAAAAAAAAAACAGGGACAGCAAGACAGTGGGAGGTGCATCACCGTAGACGCTGTCGCCAGGGGAGTATTTTCGATGGCAAAAAACCCAATAAAAATAGGAGCTTTACATCGGGCCGATGAATTGTTGCTCGACAAGGATGTCAAGACCCGTCATTATCTTATCATTCCCCCACTAAATGATGAGGAGATAGAGCAGAAATGAAGCCATTGGGGGGACACCGATGGCGCCAGTCGATTTTGTCCCCTGCTGCTTGGCCCAAACCGCCCTGTGATCATGTGATTGCTTCTGATCAATCGTCTGATCTGTCTCACCGATCTGTGATGGGAAAGTTGGGGGAATGATTCGATCTCGAGACGAGGGGCCGGCGTCTCTGTGATGTGCAGGCAGCCGACATGTTTCTTTAAGCAAGTGATCATGGGCTTCTAGAATCAAATCTGAATCTCAGTTCCAGACTTCCAGCTACCATGTTAGGCAGAGCTGCATCATCCTAAAAAAAAACAATCCTTTTCCATGTGCTGCTGAGAATATCGCAAACACATGGCGGCACCGGCTTATGCGATTGCTTCTTATGATCATGTGATATGATTGATCCATGGCTAACCTGGGAGACCATGCAAGTACAGGCATTCTGCTTCCATGTTACACTGTCATGTGTGTGTCTTCTGCTCCATATCTAGTGCTAAATCATGTGTTCAGTCATGGCCTCATGGGTGTCGGTGACTGTACAGTCTCACAGTTCACCTGCCAGTATACAGGCATACAGCTTACAGGCATACAGCTCCATGTTCTGAACTTGCCCCATAATTGAACTGAAAATAGTATTGCTCGCTGGTTATGGGGCACTTTTGAATTTTGAGATTTTCCTCTGATATGATCTGATCTTGAATGCAGTCGTACCCCGCCGTGACGGACTTCCTTCGGTCGGGACTCTTCCGGTGGGCCGGCGATGCCAGCTCCTTCGGAGGAGACGCCTACATTGAGCTCGTCTGCTCCCCGAACAACCCCGACGGCGCCATCCGCGAAGCCGTGCTGAATTCCAAGGCCGGCAAGACGATCCATGACCTGGCCTACTACTGGCCACAGTACACTCCCATCACTCGGCTGGCTGACCATGACATCATGCTCTTCACGGTCTCCAAGAGCACCGGCCATGCCGGCACGAGGATCGGGTAAGCAAATGTTGTGCATTAAGTTGCATGCATCGATCAGTTCATAAGCCGGTGAGAAGCGTGGACAATGCACCGTGCATGGATGATTTGCTGAGATTGATAATGAACTGAACTGAACTGAATCCTAGGGACGATGAACTGAACTGAATTGGGAATGGTGATTGATCGGAGGGCGCTGGGTGTGCAGGTGGGCGCTGGTGAAGGACAGGGAGGTGGCGCAGAAGATGACCAAGTTCATCGAGCTCAACACCATCGGCGTGTCCAAGGACTCGCAGCTGCGCGCCGCCAAGGTGCTCAGGGCGGTAACCGACGGGTACGAGCTCGCGGCGGCGGGGGAGGCACGCCCCCGCCTGTTCGACTTCGGCCGGCGGAAGATGGTGGCGCGCTGGAAGATGCTGCGCGCCGCCGCCGCCGCCTCCGGCATCTTCAGCCTCCCGGAGGAGACCAGTGGCTACTGCAGCTTCACCAAGGAGACGGCGTCGACGAACCCTGGTACGTGTAGCGCGCCGCCCATGAGCCGACGGCGCTGGCGCCGCCGCGGCACGATCTCACCGTCGTTTTTGTCGGGATGGTTGCAGCGTTCGCGTGGCTGCGGTGCGACAGGGAGGACGTGGACGACTGCGCGAGCTTCCTCCGCGGCCACAAGATCCTGACCCGGAACGGGGACCAGTTCGGGGCAGACCGGCGGTACGTGCGGGTGAGCATGGTCGACAGGGACGACGCCTTCGACATCTTCGTCCAGCGCCTCTCCTCTCTCCGGTGAGGCGGCGCCGCCGGCGCCGGCGAAGCGCGGCGTGCCCATGGGAGCATGCCTGTACCATGAGTAGTAGAGCAGAGCAGTGTACCAGTAGGAGGAGGAAAAGGAGCCGAGTTTTGTCTCGCTTTTGAGTTGAAAATCTCTGGCTTTCGGTGCTTTGTATTGTTGTTGCTTAGTATAATGTAATGTAACATTATCTCAAAAATTCTTACAAAAAAAGGGTTCATTTCATCTTCGTCCCTCGCGTTTCGAGAGAATTGCAAGATAACCAAAACATGTGTATTGCGTACCACGTCGACAGTTAGATATATAAGAGAAGAAGCGGTTAACTCGGTTAACTTTTCTTTCGTTGTTTGCTTGGTGTCTGCCAAGATTATCATCTATATCAAGCAGTGCTGGCCAGTGATTACATAACCGAACCGAGCCCAAAAACCGAGGGAGGCTCGGCTCGGCTAACCGGACGGTTTTCACGGTTAAAAGGAAAGTTCGAGCAAAAGCCAGCAGAGTTCAAATTTGAATACAAAAAAGGGTTTTCTGGCTAACCGACCGGTTAGCTCGGCTAACCGAGATTTTTTAGCTGAAAATCGAAAAAATTAGAGAAAAAAGAAAAAAGATTTTCAAATGAAAAACACATGAAAAATTCAAATTTTAAAATTCTGTTTCAGCCAATAGTCATATAATAGTGTTTACTATTTTATGGAATTTTTAAAGATTTTTTCACGAATATTCAAATTTGAACCAAATTTGGATTTAATTCAAACCTAGCCGACCGGTTTTTTAAAAACCGACCCGGACCGGTTTACTGGTTAACCGCGGTTTTTGTTCGGTTAACCGCGGTCTCAAAACCACTGGTGCTGGCAAAAGAGCATGGCCAATGATGTTAAACATGCAAGTATATGGATAAATTTTCTTACACTGGGAAATAGAGTTTTTACTTAGCACTCACCACATCTTGGATTGCACATGTAAATTGCCGACATAAAGCTAGAGATTGCTCCAAGACAAACTACCTTCGAAGTTTCAGCAGTTCTTAACAAAAAAAAAAAGTTCCATGACTCACACACGCAAAAAAAGAAGAAGAGCAAAAGCAAGATCATGAAAAGTATACGAAAGCCCATTGAATCCCAATGATGGGCCCATTCGTGTCCAAGGGGTTCGAAATAGGAAGAAGTTCAATTTACCTTCCTTAACTATTGCAGAAGTTCATTTTTCCTCCCTCAACTCATTTGTAGCCTTTCGATGCAAGATTGGACGGCCAGATCTCACCCATTTAACACAGAGGGAGGAAAAGTGAACTTTTTCAATAGTTGAGGGAGACAATGTGGACTTCTTCCTTCGAAATATTGAGAGAAATTTCGCTCAGTTGAGGACATGGTCCATGAGGCAGAAAACCATTTTGGGCCCATTTCATCTCCACTCCTTGATGGCCTATTGGGCCAGTCTAGTAGAAACACACCTCTTCTCCGGGACCATACACAGCCACCTCTCCGGCATCGTCTCCGGCTCTCCGCCTCTCCGGCAACCGCGTCGCCATGGCCTCCTCCTCCTCCTCCGGCGCCGCGGCCTTCTCCCGCCTCGTCGACCGCACCCGCGTCCCGGACCCCACCCTGCAGCGCCACGCCGTCGCGGCCTTCTTCCGCCACCTCCTCTCGCTGCCCCCGCCACTCCCCGCCGCCGCCCACGACGCCGTCTCCTCCCTCCTCGCCTCCCCCCAACCCGCCGTCGCCGCCCACGCCGCGGTCTCTCTCGCGCGCCTTGTCTCTTCCCGCGCCGACCTCCTCCCGCTCGACGCCGCCCTCCCGCTCCTCCTCGCGCCACTCTCCGCCTCCCCCTCCCCGCGCCTCGCCTCCTGCCTCGTCAAGGCCGTCGCCGCGCTCGCTTTCTGCGCCCTCCGCTCCGGCCCCAAGGGGCCACCCTTCCCGCCCCACGACCACCCCTTCGTCCAGGCGCTCGCGTCGGGGGCCGACGGCGTGCGCGCGGAGCTCACTCGGCAGGCGGCCAGGATGGTGGCAGAGGGGGTGGATGGGGTGCTGGGGTTTCTGAGGCCGTTCGTGATGTTCGCCGTGGTGAGGAAAGGGGACGCTGCGTTTGCGAGGGATTTGATCGGCGCACTGGCTGCCGCGGCCGCGGCAAAGCCGGATTCTGCAGTCCCGGTGCTGAAATTGCTCAGCGAGAGTTTGCTGCATTTCGGCCGAGGCGATGGCGAGGTACGCGACTTCTTCTCATTTCTCTGATTTATGCAATAGTTGGTAATGCTCATGTCTTATGTGCATTTGATTGTGTTCGAGCAACCCTTACGTGGATGCCTTCTGGTGATCAGACAATCACGAGAGTGATTGATTCCTTCCAATTTGCATTTATTTTCATGTAATTGTTCGGTTGTGATTATTAGATAGAGCATACTTCTGGAGAAAAAAAAAAGACAGTTCATGTAGCTCATAGTGCATAATTGGGAATGTGTTTGGTAGTGTATTATGTAATTGTCAAAACCTCCAAGCGGTATTTTCTTACTCTGGGCTTACTTATAGCTGCTTTCTTCTCAGGAAGTGAGGCTCTGGCTTAGTTCCGTGGAAGGCTTGCTGGATGCTTATGTGGTGGTGTTGAGAAAGTTGGCTCTGGCTCAAATGGTACTGCTCTGTGCCAATTGGTTAATTTTGACATGAAACATATTCCTGGCTTATTGATATTTAAGACGCAGTCATATTTATTCTGAACTACATATTTAGGTAGTTCATATTCTAGGCTGTGCTTCTTGAGTTAGCACCAAACAGTTTACTTGTTTTCTTTTTATGGAGCTTTTATCTACCAGGACCTAGGAGTTATTTGATTGCTAATCTTTAGTTTTGTATGTAATAATTAGTGAAATAGTGGCTCCTTGTAAACGTTATCACCCTCAGAAAACTTAATTTGTGTAAAGGTCACATAGGCCGTAGTGGCCTTCGTGAACTTACCCATTTGGCTATGGTGTGTTTTATTTACCTTCTATTATACTGCCTACACAACACACGCTGACCAGTATGCTGACGCACTTATTTTATACTGAAAACATGGCCAAAAGGAAAACCAAGGCTTGCCTTCTCATGGGTATTGTGTAGCTCTACATTTTTTTTAGCATACTAGATGTAGGCAAGCAATCAGTTAGTTATAGGGTGTATCTTTTCCCTTATGGTTTACTTGAGTTCAAATGATTATATAACTGAATCAATAATGCCTCGTAGATGTGCTATAACATGCTTCTTTTTACAGCCAACTTATGATGCCCAAGCAAGTAGTGCGGAGTTGGTAGGAACACTTCTATCACAATGCTCACTTCATCACCAGCTTCTGGGAATTGCTTCTGTAGTTCTTGGATTATCAAGGCATTTGTTTTCGGTGCAAAAGGGCCTTGGTTTATGCTATCTCCCTGATATCTCTGTTGTTCTCGGTTCTCTATCTTTTATTCTCAGTGCACTGGAGTTTGAACATGAGCAATTGGCTGGATTGAAACTTTTGGCCTTATTGATTGAGTGGAGACATGAACATGGTACATTGCTAAATTTTTGGTATCTTTCTCTCCCTCTCATGGAAAATGTGCAGCGTGCAGCATGCTCCCTCGAATGGAGAGATTTCCAACTTGGTTTTCTCTCATTGTTGCAGACACTGCAAACTTGGTTTTCCTAAAGCACTTTCTGAAATGTAAAACTTTCCAAGTAGTTAGATTTAAAAGTAAAGTTGGTACTATAAAAGTATTTAACAGCATCAGTTTCTTTTTTTTTATATTGATGAAAACTGCAATATGCAGCAAAGGTACATGAAATTTGTATAATAGAGGCTATCTAGACTATCCACATAAAAAATGATAATAGCATATCAGTGTTCAAAGGTACATCAACTTTGTAAATCTTATATTTTTTTGTAGTTCATCCTTATAAAATTGTTGAACAAAGTTGCCACTTGGGGGCTGTGAAAAGTAAAAAAAAAATGATGTGTGCTCTAACCCTTTTCCATAAGCAAATAGTTTTTTATTTTTAGAACTTTTTATGCCTTCACCTTCTATAAAGTACGGCTTTGACCATAGTTTTTTGTAACAGTTGCATGGTAGTAAAAAAAAATTTAAAACCATAATTCCTACCATTTTCATTCAGTCAATTTACATGCTTTTGTATATAATTTTTGTTAAAGTTGAGAGTGTTAGATTGCATGCATGCCATTGTGGCTTACATATGGAAACAGGAGTAATCTATAAATTATTCATTCTTATCCATTTATTTTCAATTGCACAGTCAACCAATATCTGTAGGTTAAAATCACTGTGATACAATGTCATAATGCCGGAAGACATGAATGCTTGTAATGTTTGATGTTTATGGTTGCAGTGCTCAAAACAAATGAAGCAGTAAATTACTTTAGCGATGAGCTTATATGTGTTCTGCCAGTTATTCATCTTGTCATTTCTCCATCCAAATCTGTCAAAGCAACGGCATCTCATGTTCTGTCAAGATTTAGTTTTGTTGCTTTAGATTTTCCATCAGAGCTACAGGACAGCTCAATGGTTAACCACATAAGCAAACCTACATTTATTCTTCGAAAACTTGTACATCATCTATGGTCTCAGGTATTTTTTGCCGCTTAATTCTGTTGTGACTGATCTCCCCCCTTCCCCCCTCTATGTGAAACACTGGATATAGAGAGATGAAAATGTTTGTGTGACCATTGTTGTGCTCCTTCTGCGAGTGACCTGTGTTGAAATGTATAAATTGACATCTGAATTATGAATTGTAAGAGGGTGGCAAATCAGCACTTGACATCCTCTGCAGTTACAGATGCTGATGTGGCACCATAAAGCTTTACTTGTATACATACATATGTGTATATGCTCAATTTGCAATCTTTCAGAATCCAGGTGCAAGATCCTATAATATTTTTAGATTTCATGACCATATCTGACATCACCAGCCTAGTTGTCCATCATTACCATACCAAATCCATAGACAGATCTAGACATCTAGTTCATAATGAAAGTTTTATTTTGTTACGAAGTTGTCACATACCAAAATGGGCATCCCTAGAGGTCCATGCGATTAGCATCTAGCCGGTCTTTGATAGGCATACTCTTAATATCTTTTAACTGAATCTGTGTTTTACATTTTTCTACTAAATGTGATATGACTGGTAAAATTTATAGTTGCAACCAATTTATACTCGATATACATATATGCGCACGTCTATATTGTTTTATAGATCTCTTTGTCACTGTGGTTTATTTTGAGTATATTATTCATGTAGATTCTGGCCCTACTTTTTCTGTTTTCCAGTCGCAATCATCTTCATCAAGTTTCTATTATACGAAATATGCAACTAGCAACAGGTTACCTGTGTCTGCTGGGAACTATTTGGAAGCTAATTATTGGACAAACCAATTAAACGAGTATTTGTCAGTCCTTGGCAGAGAAAAACTTACATTGGATGGCTCTTCTTCAAAAAAGATGTCATCAGGTTGATGAGTATACATGTGCCTTTTTATATGCTGCCTTGTCTTGTTCACTATGTAATTCTCAAAAAAGGTTCTAACTTTGCTCTGTGTAATTATTTGCAGTAACAATATCGTCACTGGTAAGCTCTGTGGTATCTGTTTTGGTAACGCACCCAAAACTTGGTACCTCTGCCACCCAGTCCTTGGGTATTCTTGGTGCATCAGATCCGAAATTGGGTATGCCATTGTTGGTAATTATCCTCTTTTACAGCAAGCTTCTGTACAGTAACGACAGCTTCTCAGCAGATATTTTGGTGAGTGCTTTAAGTTCATCTCTGCATTTCTGCATTTGGTGAGTAATGAAGTCATAAAATTATAAATGAAATTGTACTAGATGAACTTAAAATTAGATGTCAAATCCTAGGACACAAAATTTGACATAGATTATCACTATCTAAAATTTTGACGGAACCTATCTAATTAAGGCCTTGTTTGTTTCAGATTAAATTAAATTATTTAAATTAAATGAAAATTTGTTATTTTTGTATAGACCAAATGTTGTGATATTTTGTATTTATTTGTGTGGGGTTTTAAATATTTCTTCTTAAAGTTCACAAAATATTTTTTTCATAATTTTTTAAAATTTTTAAAATGTCTTTCGAGTGGGTTACAAATTTGCTACAGTGAAACACAACTCAACATTAATCTAAAACAAACAAGGCCTAAATTGGTATGTCTTGCAAATAAGGAAGCCAGAGTTGTAAAGAACTAGACCATATAATCTGGACATCAGGCAGCAAAGATAAATATGATCATGGTTGATTATTTCCATGAATATGAAATATACGACAACTCTTTCCAATTTTGCCGTGATTAGCTCCAAACAAGTAAGACAAATAACATCTCAAAAGGCAAATAAAGTAGAATATCTAAAATATTCTACATGGTTTTGTGCTTTGCAAATAAAGTATTCTAAAATATTCTACATGCAAATAAAGTACAATATCTAAAATATTCTAAATATCTAAAATATTCTACATGCAAATAAAGTAGAATATTTAAAATATTCTACATCCTTTGTCATTTGCAGCTCAGTTTGCTAGAGTCATTGCCATCACTCGCTATACATGGTTTTGTGCTTCCCCTCTCTCTGCAATGGATATCATCAATGCTTAACAAGGATACAAAATCGTAAGTTGTTTGATTACTTCTCAATTTTCTTAAGACATTACTGAGCTCAACTCCAGTTCCCATTTGATTTTTCTTATTTCTCTGTTCTAGTGTGTTACATTGTTTAGTTCTAAGAATTATGGCGCACATGCACTTTCTTTGTCACTTGCTCTTTCCTGTATTGGGAAGCATGAAAAAAGAAAGAGTTCAGCATTCCTACAGCCCATTTCGAACAGTCTGGGAATGTTTCAGAAATATTAGGAAAAATAAAAAGTATCAAGCAAGGTGCACATTGTATCACTGCTTCTGGCACATAGACAGAACGTGCCATGCAGAGCCTGCGAGTCTTCTGCATTAAGTAAACGATCAATATTCCTAGCATAACAAACATGATTTTTGTTACCAATCCAGTCTAACACATCAGAAAACACATGTATTATGCACAGCTTAATATCATTTAAAATCGCCAGCAAAATTAAGAAAATAAAATGAAGAAAAATTTGAAATGTTAGCTACCTTTTAATGAACAAAAATTCTGACGGCGTGTTCTCCGCTCAACCACTGCGGATCACACCCCTGGTCAGATTTTTAGTCTGCTAGCCAACTCGATTAAGCTCGATTCGATTTGAGCGTCGGGCACAACAAGGAGCGACTCGCAGATTTACCCAGGTTCGGACCCCCTCGCGGGTAATAGTCCTACTCCTGCTGAGCCTTAGCTCTTTTCTGATTGTGGTTGAATGGGGATGTGTTTACAGGGTGTTTCGAATGCACGAATGCTAGTGCTCGTATCTCTCGTCCCCCCCGTCCCCCTCTCTCTCCTCCCCTTTTATACAAGCTGTGGGTCATGGAGAGAGCGAGAGGGTAAGCGATCTGATGCTCTCAAGATAATCGACAAGACACGACAGAAGAGACGAAACGCGCTGCCCGTGCAGCGCGGCGCCGCCTCTTTACGTGCCGCGCAAGTGGCCTCGACCCGCGATCACACCGGTGAGTCTGCGGGTGGGGCCTCGCCGCTTCTCTCTGCCATGCGGCGGCCTCTCAAGCAAACCTTCTCTCTGCCGGTCAATTCTTCTGCGCCCGCAGTGGCGGATAAATACCTCCGACTGCGGGGTCATCAGAAGCGTAATCATTTCTTCATTGTCTATCCGCGTGATGTCTCATTAAATGCGCTTCGTCCTTTGAAGAGGGAGCCTTCGTCCGAAGACTCCTTTTGCAACGCCTCGCTGCTGGGCCCCGCCTCGAGCGTGGGGCCCTCGTCGGTCTCGAGAGGGCTCGCCACGCACCCGCTTGGCGCGTGGGGCCTCGCCTCACCGTCGGAGGGCTAGCCCACGCGCCCGCTGGCGCGTGGGGCCCTCGCCTCGCCTTCAGAGGGGGCTCGCCACGCACCCGCTGGCGCGTGGGGCCTCTCGGCCTCTGAGGCTCGCCCGTGCGCTGGGACTGCTCGCCTGCTGACGCGTGGGGCCTCTTGGCCTTCGAGGGGCTCGCCCGTCTGGCTGGGCCTTGCTCGCCTTTGTGACGCTGGGGCCTCTTGGCCTTCTCGAGGGGCTCGCCATCATGGGGCCTTCCTCGCCCGCTGACGCGTGGGCCCTCTCGGCCTCTGAGGGCTCGCCACACATGGGCCTTGCTCGCCTCACTTTGACGCTGGGGCTCTCTTGGCCTTCTGAGGGCTCTTTGTGCCCCGGTATTTATTACACCGACAAATTCTTTCAGAAAATGCTGAACTGTCTTCATAATATGCAAGTTTTTATTTTTTTAATGTTTCCATTTGAGAGTAATATGTTGAATTAGGCAATATCACTACATGTGCTGGCATAGTGACATCATAAATATAAAAATTCATCATCGTTACATGGGTTTTTCTGTTTGACAGTACGTCCTAATGTAAAAATTCATTTATCGTTATGTGATAAATATTAAAAATTCATACTGCAGGGTCCTATATGCCGTAGCTGTTCGGTTGCTTTGCAAGATATGGATTATCACTGATTGGGCATTTCCAAACTTACAAGTAAGAACATACTTTAATTTGAATATAAAAATCTTGTTTTGCCGTTGTCATGAGCTTTCATACATTGTGTATGACAGTATAAGTACTGTACTACTGATGCTATGACATCTATATAGACCATTAGTTTTTTTGATAAGCTTCAACTATGTAGAGTGATTTATGCCTTATGTTCCTGAATTCTCATATACTATCCAATTTTTATTGAGAAGCACATAGTCTTTGTAACACTCTGGCCCAAAATCGCTTAGAGCCTAGCCCACCTACGGGGCTGGCCCACGCATACATAGTACCCACTTAGACTTTTCGGCCTCGCTTCGTCCAAAAGGATTAACCTGGGGCGCTATGTTTGGCTCCAACAGGCATTATATACTACTACAACTCTGTCTCAACTAGCAATATGGGACTAATCCCACCATCACATCCACATGGATCATATGGCCCTCACAACACATCGGGCCGGAGTATTACAGTCTTGTCTCCTTTCCTAGAATTCTAGTAGAGATATGAAGAGTTCAACTATGGCCGTGTTATGTATTTATGTAAATAATAGAGGCCCTTTGCCAGTTCTTTTCTTGGAACAACAGGGTGTGGTCGATTTAATTTTTTTTTATCCTAGCTTACTGTTCATTTTAAGTTTGTCATTACCAGCATAACCTGTAATGAGGTTTTATTGTTGAATTATGAGCAAACCTTTCATGTAATGTTTGTGCAGCTAGGCGCATGTTGTTATGATTAGTTGATATTTCTCAGCTTGTGGTTTACTTGGATTACTGTTACAAGATTGCTACTAACTTTTGATTTCTAAAATAGGAAATTCTGGATCCTGAAACATTTTCTAATTTCATCACTGACAGAGAAAAAATCATCAGTGTTGCTGCATCAGTACGCGATGTTTGCAAGCAGAACCCAGATAGAGGTGTTGATCTCATATTATCTGTCTCGGTGTGTATTTTCTGGATCTTTTTGTTGACCATGTATTCTTGCCTTGCTCTACTTCCTAACACTTCCTTTTAGTCTTCTATTACGAATCGTGATCCTGTTGTTCAAGCTCTTGGTCTGGAAAGCCTTTCCTGTCTCTGCGAGTCAGATGTGGTTGGTAGGTTCATTTCTGATTTTTCATCAGCTCATTAGAATGTTGGTTTGTGATGAATGTTCCAGAATTCTCAGCAAATTGCTACCTTCTCAAAATACCATGCTGTAACAAGAAGCCATGTTCTCTCTAAACCAGAGTATTTTATAAGAGCTTCAGATGTCATGTTTTCTGCTTCACTGCTGAGTCCAGCTGCTTTGTTGTGTATCAGATTTCTATACTGCCTGGAAAGTTGTATTGAAGGAACTTATTGATTGTTCAAGTGATCCTACTGTCTCACATAGGTAAGATCACCGAGAATGTTGCGTTTAATGCAAATGTTCACACTAATTTTGTCAGCAGTTTTCTGGTGAATGTGGATACGTTGTCCCTTGCTATCTCTACCATTTTTTCCCTTTTCAGCATATGCATTTTGTTGAGATGGGGAGCAATGGATGCTGAAGCATATCCTGGAACGTCGAAGAACCTGATACAAACACTGTGGAGCATTGGAACATATAAGAAAAATGATGCTGACCCTCTCTGGATTAAAGCAAGAGGAACTGCTTTTCATTCCTTGTCCTACTACAAGGTTAAGCTCCACTTTGTTGTGCTATTATCGGCAATTTCACATATGTGAACCTTTTTATTGGAAATTATATTTCATATGGTTCCTCACTTTTTTATCTTCTTAAATTATTATCTTCAGGTCTCACTTTTTCAAGATGCTGTTCCTGATTTTTGGAGGACAAACTATGAATTTTTTACTAATGAATATAATCTGCATGTTCTCAAATCCATGGAGAAATTTCAAGATGAAATTATCAAATTTGAGCACATGTTAGTACATTTTTCATAAGTGCTTGATTCAGCTGCTTATATACATCCTTAACTGAGGTCTTTCCTACATACACAGAAACCGTCGTAGAGTGGATACAGATAAAAGAATCACAGTGCATAAATTTGAGAAGCTACTAGATGTTTTCCCTCAAACTCTGTTTAAAGGTATGCCTTTTGGAGTTAAATTAATTAATTTTGCAGAAGTAAGAAACATGAATGCCTGATTTCTGCCCAATGTATCATGTCTCAAAATAGTTGGCTTCTCTTTTCTATGTTTATTGTTTAATAATGCAAAACCTTAGTTTGTTGTGTTCTATTTTTAATACAATCTGCCAATCTGGTGTTAGCTTTACCTTTTAATCGACTAACTTTTCGAAAATGCAGGAAAGCCATCGTATCATGAGCTGCCTGGTGCAGCTCTTTTAACCCTCGATTTTTCCCCAAAAGACATCCTTCATGAAGGAAAATCTAAGGTAGTAGCCTGTGTCCCAGTGAAGTTGAGCTTCTTAATTTTTATATTTGTAATTACCAAAATCTATACCCTTTGTAGATGCTATTAATCTGTTATATACTATTCATTTCAGGATTTAGCTAAGGTTAATGCTGCTTATGAGCAAGCATTAGTGGACATGGCTGAATCTATGAATGTATCAAGAAACATAGTGATGGCTCTTCTAGCACTGCATTCATGGAAATCATTTGTTTCCCATTGGATGCAAGCAGCTGTAGCTTTGCTTGATATTAAAGAATCCTCGAAGTTGAACAAAGCTTTAAAAGTAGCTAACGACATATTTAAGGTGCAGATGGATGTATATCGTAAACCCATTCCTTCATTTTGTAATTATGATTGTTTGAGGATACTCTTTTCTATAACTTTAGCACAAATTGTAGTACGGAAGTGCCAGTTTGGTTGTGAAAGTTCTAATGCAAATAAAACCAGTCTTATGGTCTACCAGCTCTCTTGTTGTAAGTTATAACTGCATATTTCACAAAATACATGGCATGCCTGGTGCTTACTCAAATAAACTATTGTTTAGTTTTAGATAACTAGGTGCTTACTTGAAGAGCCATGTACTACTGGAATTTTTAATTTTGAAATTTGACATAAGCCAAATGTCGGAGTCTGCTATATGATTTGGTTCATTTTAGTTGTGAACCATGTTGCTATCTTCATCTTTTTTCTCCATGTTCAAGGACAAAGTTTGTTTTCTTATAATATGAACAATTCTTTTTTCCTTAAGTCTCCTTATTGTGACTGCAGATTATGTGCAAATGCATTCTAGAATCTACCCCTAGAGTTGCTGTTAACATTGCTCTTGCTATTGGATCATTGTGCTTGGTAAGGTGTTATTATTTGTGTCATTCCGAAAATATACATGACATATTTTTGGTCATTTTACTGTCACCTGTTTCTTCAGTTGTCTCTCCATAAAAGTTTATCTTTTTTATCGAACACGCAGGAGGGCTGCGTATCATTATATTAAGGAGAAAAAGGGGAAAGAACCCCAAGTACACAAAATAGGCTAAGAAATACAAAAACGAGCCTGACGACCAAGACAAAAAAGGAACCTAGTCACTAGGAGCTAGGGCGGTCAAGAGGGAGAGCCCTCGAGCCCCAGCCAACACCCAAAACTGGCATTCCTCAGTAGCAAACTGCAAAGCACGAGCCAAATTTGGGACTTCACCGTTAAACACACATTGGTTCCGATGCTTCCACAGAATCCAAGCACCAAGAATAATGAGAGAATTCACGCCCTTCCGCACCAAATCAGTAGCAGAATCACTGACCCTACACCACCAATCCTCGAAGGAGCAGTCTTGAACTGAAGGAGAAAGGCCTTGCAGCCCAAAACGCTGCAAAAGGCAGAACCAAAACTGCCTAGCAAAGACACAGTTGGTGAGCAAATGATCAATTGTTTCGCTATCCTGATCGCAATGAGGGCAGCGCACCGGATGTGGAAAATTCCTACGGGCAAGCCGGTCAGCAGTCCAACAGCGCTTGTGCATCACCAACCAAAGAAAGAAACGACACTTGCTTGGCGCCCAAGACTTCCAAATAAGTTTCCAAGGCCGAAACTGGATAGAACTTTGGAAGAAATTTTCATAGGCCGACTTAGCAGAGTAATGACCAGTAGCAGAGAGGCGCCAACAATGAAAGTCATCAACACCAGGCTGCAGCTCAAAATCAGCCACCAAATCCCAAATATCAAGGAATTCCGAAAGAATACTAACTGAGAAAGCCCCTTGTATGTCCTGAACCCAAAGGTGGTCCAAAAAGGCATCACTGACAGTGCGTCGGTTAGCCGTTCTAGTGGAGACCGCAGCAATTAAATTGGCGCTAAATCAGCAATTCGATGCCCGTGCAGCCATCGATCCTTCCAGAACAGAGTATTAGAACCATCTCCAATCTTTGTCTCAATTGCCATGGAGAAGAAAGCCCGAACACAAGTAGGCACCTGGACTGGGAGAATTGACCACGGCCTATTAGGATCTGTCTTTTGCAGCCACAACCATCTCATCCGAAGGGCCCAACCAAGAGTCTTAAGGTCAGAAATACCAAGACCACCCAGCTCACGGGGCCGTTGAACCTTTGCCCAAGAAATAAGGCGGTGGCCACCCTTGACATCCTTCCTCCCTTTCCAAAGAAAACCCCTCCGAATCTTGTCAGTTGCTTTAAAAGCCCATGGAGGAAGGTCAACGGCCATGGAAGGGTAAACAAGCATGGCTGTAAGGACAAATTGAACTTGCACAACACGGCCAGCACGTGTCAATAAATCAGCTTTCCAGCCAGGTAGTTGGTCCACAATTCGATCTACGATGGGCTGGACTTGAACTTTCGTCAACTTTCTCAAGGAAAGAGGTAATCCAAGATACTTGCAAGGAAATTCTTGCAACTCACAGGGAAGACGATCATGGATCACTGCAATTTCAGATTCCGAGCACTGGATTGGAAAAACACTACTCTTTTGCACGTTGGTCTTGAGACCCGAGGCGTCACCGAAGAGGTTAAGGATATCCAGCACTAAATCGATATCAGATGCAGTCGGGCGAAGGAAGATAACCACATCATCAGCGTAGAGAGACATCCGGTGAGGAATTACTCTTGAGGAGAGGGGCTGCAGCAATCCTTCCTCCGAGGCACAAGAAACCAAACGACTAAGGATGTCCATGACCAAAATGAAGAGCATAGGGGATAAGGGATCCCCTTGCCGCAAACCGCGCCGATGAAAGATGACCTCACCAGGAAATCCATTAAGCATGATCTGAGTAGAAGAAGAAGCTAAGAGCCCACTGATTATGTCACACCAAATAGATCCAAAGCCCAACTGTTTCAAAGTCTCGAGGAGGAAAGGCCAAGAAACAGAATCAAAAGCTTTAGAAATATCCAACTTGAGAAGCATACTGGGCTGCCTTTGTTGGTGTAGAAATTTAGCGGTTTGCTGCACAAGCATGAAGTTGTCTTGGATAAAGCGGCCTTTGATAAAAGCACTTTGATTGGGGGAGATCAAATATTGGAGACGACCGGCCAGCCTATTGGCCAAAATTTTGGTAACAAGCTTAGCAAAACTATGCACAAGACTTATAGGCCGAAAATCCTTGACATGCTTGGCATCACCTTTCTTTGGAAGGAGAGTAATATAAGCAGTATTCAGCAGCCCAAAATTCTGAAATCTTCTGCACCAAACAACTGAGATAGCAGCCATAATATCACTCTTGATGATAGGCCAACATGACATGAGATAAAAGTTTATCTAGCCAGTTGAAATTTGGAATTTGGTGTACCTCTCTCATTTATGGAATGTACTGATGTACTCATTACTGTTGGATCCAGGATTTGGCCCTGTGAGGTCTTTTTTTTTTTTTAAGGAACAAAACTGTGTGTTTTTTTGTATTATTCTGGTTAAGTATTCAGCTTTATCTATGTAAATGTTTTTTTACCAAAGAATTGGAAATCTGTGGTTTTTACTGATGCTATTTCTGTGACTGGTAATCATGGTGACTTTCATTTGATTACTTTTAACTTGTTCACTTCATGTCCTAATTTGGAATATTCTCATTTAATTTTCTTGCAATCTCTGAACCAATTTTAATTTTGTTTACCATGCACAACTCAGCTAAATGTACTCTACGTAGGAACATAACTCTGTAGATATGCCTAGAGCTCACAAAAATGAAGATCTGATTGATGGATACAGGCTAAGCTTTATTTTTCTTGGTTCACTTTCAGCTTTTAGCTGATTAGCTCTAATGAAAAGAATTTATATTTTTTTAGTTATTATGGGGTGTTGCTGGTGATTTCTAGTTTTGATGTAGCTGCCATCATATCATTGCCAGGCTGTTCCTCCAACTGCCCTTCTAGTAATCTCTGCTGCTTCAGATTTTCTTTTGAAATGGTTGTTCCAATACGAGCATGAGCACCAGCAATGGTCTGCAGCTATCTCTCTGGGACTAATATTCAATTGTTTTCATCCCACGGACAAAAAGAGCAAGGTTCAAGTTATCAATGGACTCCTTGAGGTGCAAGATCTTGCCCTGGATTTTTTTAACTATGTTGACCACATTCATTTTTGTGGAAGTGTGGAACTAGATATCAACAGTTTGTTGTGTTGTGTTCATCCACCTTAATGCACAAAAAAAAAAAAACTTTGTGTTCACCGATTGTGTCAAATCCGTAATTACACAACATGATAAGTATATTGTATTGCCAGGCTGCTTGTTACTAGCCCATGTAACTTCTGTATAACTTTACTGGATTATTTGGAGCTTATGATGCATTGCATCATGTTGCAAACAGTGCCTAGAAAATGTTCCACCATTCCAGATGGGTACAAGTGGACAGATCTTTTTTTGTTTTCTTCCAGATGCTTATGCTGGCACTTCTATGGTTGCTGTCAGCTCATTATTTTTTCCAATTTATAATGAGGATACCTTCAAATTATATTACAAATAGTTTATCATCATGTCCTATGCCCTTTCACATCCAGGTTATCTCAAAAACTGAAAGTTGTCTTGTAAAAGGGGCTTGTGGGCTGGGATTAGGTTATGCCTGCCAAGGCCTTTTAACAAGAGCGGATAATGCAGCTGATTCGGAATTAGAAGCAACCATGCAACTCAATGAGCATGCATCAGTTGAAGGGATTCTTCGCACTTTGACTGCTTCATTAGTTAAACTCTGTCCATCCTCATATCATTCCATCAAGAAACTAAGTGTTTGTGGAATAGGCTCCATGGAAGGAATGGAAGAAAATTTTGATAGCTTAGATGATGATCCTTGGGCTGTTGCAGGACTTGTTCTTGGTCTCGGAAACTCTGCAGTTGCTCTTTATAGGATTGGAGCTTATGAAGCTGTTACTGAAGTGAAGAACATATTGATATCATGGATACCAGATGTTGGTTCAGGATCTGTATCATTTGACGAAAAAAATTCAGTATCACTATGTATAGGCTCCTGTATCGCTCTCCCATCTGTCATTGGTTTTTGTCAGAGAGTGGAGTTGCTGAATGATGATGTAGATGCTTTGTTCAGCCGTTACACTTCTTTAGCTACTGAGCTCCTGAACCTCAAGAAATCTGGAACTCTCTTTCAGAATCTATTGATGGCCATCTGTATTGGTGCCGGATCTTTCCTGTCTTGCATCTTGAATGATGGGGTGCATGCTATGAAATTTTCTGATGCTAAAAATTTTCTTGACACACTGAAACATATATATACCCATCCATATCCTCCTCTTGTCCATTTGGGAGGCTTGTTTGGTACCGTCAATGCTTTTGGTGCAGGTGCTGGAGACGTCACTAGGATGTACCGGCAACCCATGAATACACATATAAAGCATGAGGAGGTATCTCTCCTTGTCTGCAGACAACAATTTACTTTTGGGACAATTGAGGATTTGCCTGTCCAAAAATCGACATTAGAGGTTTCGCCACTCATAGGTCACAATGGCATATGACCATGGGACCGACATGTCATTGACACATTAAGTGGCAAATCCTCAAATGCAACTTCTGATAGCTGTTAGAATAATCTGTTTCTTTTTGTGTACAGGAATCATCTTTGGTGAGAGGTCCATTACTCACAAGTCTTGTTGGCGAAGCTCTTTCAACATCAATGGTTCAAGAAATAGTTCTTCTTGCTAAGAATGCTGAGGATAACCATATACAGAGTTATGCTGCATGGGCTATTTCGTTTCTTAGTAACAGGTGGTTATTAAAGAATCAGGGTCTTTATGATGACAATTGTTCTCAAAGAAGTTCCATTGATTCCAGTCAATCTACAAGCTTTTCTGACGAAAGCTTAGTATGGAACTTAACTCTCTGGTTGAGAGATCTTAACTTTGAAAAGGTGTGATCTGAATCTTCTTGAAGAGAATGACTATGGCGCTGCTGTTTGTCGAAAACAAGTCTTTTTGCTGTACATTTGTTACAGAGAACATTGTAGAGATAAATAGGGCATTTTATTCAACCTTGCAGTTTACATAAGTTAAAAATTTGCTTTTTTTATAGGCTAAAATGTGCATTGAATATAACAAGATGGTAATTTTGAAGTATGTAATAATATTTGCTGAAACAGACACAGGCATACAATTTAGAACATATTCAGAGCTAGGCACCAGTCAACCACCTGACTAGCACCTAGCACCTTCCAGAACACTGATTCAGAGCTGTGCTTCACAAACAGTTTTGTCATTTTATTTCTCCTTTTTCCTTACACTTGAGTATGGTTTGCATATCTCTACTGCTGCAGTGGGTAAATTGGTTGATATCTTTTACTTTTGTTTTTGGATTTGATGTAAAATATCCATATAAAAGCACCAGCCTGAAGGTACAATTGGTTTTGATAGTGTGGGAGAAGTACCTAGCCCATACAGGCATTTTTTGCATTTGTCCCATTGCACATGCATGTCTTATATTTTTTTATTTTTTACATGATGCAAATATCAAAGAATGATGTACTCTTCTACATTAAGTATTGTAGTTTTTGCTCTTGAATGCTCAATTAGACTCCATAGATAATTTAAGCCATGGCGATTGATATTTACTTTTAGCGAAGCTACTTATTATAGGGTTGTTGAGCTAGAGCAGTAATTCTTTTTTTGATAGTTCATCTCTATTGACTTCTGCTATTTCTTTACCTACAGCCTGTTGATATGGTGCCAGTAAGTACGATTGCAACAGTTTTGAAATGCCTTTCCAAAGCTCCTAGACTGCCAACTGTAGACTGGGGGGTTATTATTCGGCGGTGCATGAAAGTTGAGGCACAGATTTCTTATAAGTCAACCAAGCATCAAAATCCTATGTTATTAAGGGAAGAATGCTTAGATTTTTCTCTAGCTCATGCTAATCATATCAGTCCACTCCTGCAGTTCTTGGATGATCTGTCAGACTTACCCAGATTCAGGAGATTAGAAACAAGCATGCAGTCTATTTTACTCCAAAATTTGTCACACCTAATGAAGCTCTTCTCTGATTCAAGATTGGAGAAACTATATGACGATTTTATTGAGTACTTCTATTCGTCCACATCTTCTTACTTGGATTACTCATCTGTGCAAAGAAGCGTGTTAAGAATGTCATTCTGGGAAGGCATTTGCAAGTGCTTGGTGGAGGTGGTCTCTGAAGAATCTGGTGGTCTCTCACATCTTAAGAAATGCATTGAATGCTTGTTACCTCTCTTGAGTCTCTGTAATGATGGTCAACCTGAATTCACGGAGGAGTGGTCTGCTGCTATCAAGTGTCTCACTGTTGCCCAGAATAGTTGGCTGGGTGATATGTTGCAGGTGCTGTAGCCTGTCTTCAACCTTCATAAATATTTCTGCACACATTATTTGTTTTTAGCAAGTTCTATGTTTTTCATGTAATTTTTATTCGACAATGTTGTGTTCACATTTCTTTTCAGGTTTACAATACAACATCCTTCAGTAAAGAACACATTGCTGTGGCAAAGAAAATTATCATCAGAGCAAGGTTATGTTCGACTGGTTGTGTTTCTGCAATAGAGCTGGGGAACTTAAAAGCTACCATACTGAGTACAATGACTGATGGTAAGAGGTAGCTGCGGTCCCTTAGCTTTGACGCGTACTTCAAAAGTTGATGCTTAAATGTTGGGTTTATGCTTATGAGTAGTGCTTAATCTTCTATCATTTCCGTCCTTTATTTTTTTCCCCACTGTTGGATTTTTTTGGGTGAACATAATATTGTTCATAAAGGTGACGCCTGACAGATACTATTTCAGGTGTCTGGTGGAACGTCCTAGTTGATGTTGCTTCAGCTTTATACTCTGCTGATAACAGTACAAAGAAGCAGTGGCTTCTGGATGCATTAGATATTGGCTGTGTTTCTGATCATCCCTCCACGGTATAATTGTTCAGTTGCAATATGTCCTCACAATGCTCGACTGCTTAACGCCTTACCCTCGCGCGTTGCTCTACGTCAAATATGAATATATTTAACTCCTTGCTTCGCCCCTCACATTGCAGGCATTGCGTTTTGCTGGCCTGCTGTGTGGTAGCTGCTGCATGTATATGCCACTTCTCATTGCTAATCCAACAAATGTACTGAGTGACTTGCCCGTCACCCTGCCTTCCTTTCTCTCTAGCAGCATTTGGGATGACCTCAGAAATTCTGTTGCTGATAAGCTATGGTTGCTGACAACCCGCATCTACACCTGGGCAGAACAATTGACTCATGGAGAAGGCCTCGATTTCCATGATCATATTCATGAAAGTGAAGCTGAGAAGGCAATTTTTCTTGCCAATTTGCTGCATGCTACATGCATTGCTGTGGGAGACTACTTGGCTGTTGATAAGCAGCTAAAGCTTGCAAACCTGGAGGAACTATGATCATAGGGAGAAGTGTTTTCATTTTGGTCTTATGTATGTCGTTGCTTATTTGTCTAAACATTTTTTTGTTCTTCCCACTGGTTATGTAGCCGTTCCTTTTCTGTGCATAATTTAGCTTAACAATCTCACCTTAGGCAAACAAAAAATGATGTTTCTAGAGTAATGGATGACTTGATTTGATGGAATATAAGTTGATTAAAATTATCTTGTTGCAATAATCTGATAGCACTCCATATCATGGCGCCAAACAATTAAAGAGCAGTTTCTTTACTGCCAAACAGTTGAGGGCAGAGTTTTGTAAACAAAAAAGAAAAGAAACTGGGAGCTATCACAAAATACCTCATCTGAAATGGTAAAGGCTTTCCTGGATCATTTAAATATGATTGTGCATGCCACTGTGTTGTCCTCATGGGATTTTGCTCGCTATATTTCTCTCAAAATGTGCTTACATTAATATAGTACAGGGAGCCTTGCTTCTGAATCAGAATCATGACTGGGGACTCACCTGTACTTTGTTTGAAGATTGGTAAGACATCCGATCATTTTGGCGATTGTCAGAGTTCAAGTCCCACCACTCGCCAAGGGTGGTTGTCGGTTATATCTGAGCCTTCTGGGATTTGATCCTGCGATCTCCTTGGTAGACAGGTACACTAACAAATTCTTCTTACTCACCAAAAAAAAAAAGGAATTTAACTTGGTTCTGGTGTGGATCAATCGATGGTGTCCAATTCTATAAAAAAGCTCAGATCAATATATAATTTCTCGATGTAAAAGCTATCACTAATAATGATTATATGAAAGCAATCACTAATGATTCTCATTCTTGCAGAAAGAACTCCCCCAAGCATCGCATTTGATGCTTAAGTTCTCACGCTGTTTTTCTTTTAAAGCTGCTCCCATTGACTTTTCATTGCTGTTGGAATCCTTTTTCAATAACTTATCAGTGTTCTCGACTTCTCGTTGAAAAAAGAACTTACCAGTGTTCCTAAAAATAGAAAAGGAACTAAACGCAGAAAGGCAGGTGCACTCATTTTTGAAATAATTGCCTTTAAATTTTTTATCTCCATTTAGCCTTGCACACATGATGTCCCATTCACAAGTTGCATACCGAACCTAGAACACTGTTCTGCCTACTGCTTTAAAAAATGTCTCAAGAAAGGTATTCTGTTATGCTTGCAGGATAGAATTAGAAATGGTAATTAGAAAAATCTAGAACTCTTCCTGGAAAGCGAAAGAAAAAATAGAATAGAAAATGTCAAATCTAGGATAGAGTGAGCTAGATGTCACTTTTGCACGTAGCTTGGTAGCTTCCATGTAGCCCACAACTCTCGTACGGACTAGTGAAATGTAAAGAAATCCAACGGAATCAATATCTTCCACCGTGTTCTGCACTGTCACTGTTGCCCTTCTACCCGTCCAAGAGCATTTGGCAGATTAGCAGCGCTAAACCTACTATGCTTTCTTTCTTGCAGATTCTTCTATCTTTGATGGATCTCGCCCTTTATATATTGTGATCATATATGTTGGCAAGCGCATGTAGCCGCGCGGCTACCTACAAAAACATCTTTGCTGAGATGTTTCCATGGAAGCACCAATTAGATGTCTCCAGAAACCATGCTTTGCTGCCCTTTTTGAGTATATGATAATCTAGGCGCATGTACTGGTTAACAGATTCTTCCAACAATCTAATTATCAAAGCCATGTCCTTTCACTATCACTTTATTTTATCCTCCAGTATAACATGAACCTATCATAGCTTCTGGCCCCAAAGCGCACCCAATCACATGGTTGCAAGTCCAACAGCTAGATCACTGGAAGGTCCAATAATTTATCCTTGTGTGGCTATCAAGGGTTTGGGGGGCAGTATGCATGCACTGTATAATGGTCCTGAGTCATGATTTATAGCAAACCAACCCTTTCCTCAGGGGAGTTTAATTATCATAGAGGTGTGAATGCATTAATTTGCAGGTGGTACATGTTCTTGGACTCGAGCTTGCTAAAACAGTAGAAGGATAAAATTGGATTTTTGCCATGCTATGGATGGTCCGTCCATGCATGGAGAACGATGGAAAAGTACGAGGGCTTGCATGCAATATGGATGATTTGACAACATGATCAATACCTTTGTTCGCTTAAGACATGAAGATGCGGTGGGCTCTCAGGCCTTGTTCTTTTCAGCGTATCGTTGCGTTGGCGTAATACTGTAGCAAATTTAAAATCCCTTGAAAAGAGGTCTAAATATTAAAAAAAGTAATTAAAAAATAGTTTTAGAATCTTTGGAAGGACTACTAAAAGATACGAAAAAATCGTTATGAATTATCACAACATATAGGCTATATAAAAATAACAAAATTTACTACAGTAATACATAACGGTACGATAAGGTGAAAAGAACAAGGCCTCAATGTAAGCGGAAAGCTACGTTCTTCTGCTTTCTTTTGCACAAGAGGTCTTCTAATTTTGCTAGTTATTAATCGAACTTAAACTTGACTTTAACAGGCTACTCAAAACTTGATTGACGTGAATAATGCCGGCTCCACATAGGCCAGATGCCGACAAGGCTGTTTATCAGCATGGCATCAGATATTCAGATGATCATGTCATGAGATGATCAGCTAGCTATCCCCAATCAGCCGAACCATCACAACCACTATATATGCTTCGACAATCAACGTGGGACTCTGCAGGCGCAGGTCAGTGATGCTATATTTGGCAACTATTATCTGCATGATTCTGATGGATATATATATACGTACACAACACTAGCAAAACCACTCTGCGAGTTGTGTCTTGTGATCCAGAAGGATTTGAAAGATGAGAGCATGGTGAAGTGAACAATGCTCGATGCTAATAACATTAGCGCTAGGTAGCCCCCCATGGACTGGCCAGACAGACAGGATTCTCTCTCGACAAGTACGGTGCCATGCACGCCCGTGCACAACCCCTCAACCCCACTGCATGCCCCTTTGTGACCAGAATTCAAAGGCACTGTGTCCTCGCACAGTGCAGTGTTAACCTTGCCTCTGTACCTCAAGGACCCATCAGCTCAGCTCAATATGTTTTCCTCACAGCCATAGAAATATATCTTTTTTCACATGCATACTGGTATTAATTTAGTTTTACTTGCATTACTCCTGCCTGCCTCACTTGAATCTCCCAATAGCATTAACATTTCCATAAAAAAATAGCATTGGATATGACCCACCTGAGTTATTTATATACGTACACAACCTGCACGGTAGAGTATCAACTGCAACTCAGAGCTACCATAACTATGGTGGCCTTTCACAGATAAGAACTAATCGTAAAGCAAATTAAGGGGCTGTTTGGTTCGTGGCCTGGGATGGCCATGCCAATTAATTGGTCATGCCATTCCAGGGCATGACCAATTTGTTGGCAAATTTTGGTCGTTTGAATTGTAGCCAATAAAACGTGCTAAATATAATAAGAGAATTGGTAATGAACTATAAAATTTGTTTCATACAATTTATATACCGTTTGAAATATAAAAAATTTTAAAAATTATATAAATTGGTTGATTATGATTTTATATGAACTATATAATTTGTTTGATGCAATTTGGACACTGTTTGAAATAGAAAGGGTATTTAAAAAATTTTAAATTACAAAAAATTTTAAAAATTTAAAAAAAAATAAAAATTGGTTGATTATGATTTTATATGAATTATAAAATTTATTTCATGAAATTTGGACACTGTTTGAAATATATACAAAAATGAGAAAATAAAATCAAATGAAATGAAACCTGCATTGGCTAACTAGTCGATGAGCAGGTGTGTCCCTGTGAGTGGGCTCACGCGCGTTGGCGCTTCGGCACAAAAGCGCGGGCGGCCGATCGGCCGCCTGCGCCGTTGGCTCGCGCTGCGTTGAAAAATATTGGTACGGCGACTTTTTACGTTGGCAAGCCAATGAATGGCTGTGAACCAAATTCCATCCAAATCATCAAGGCGAGCCAACGATTGACATGGCAACCAACGGTTACCATCCAAACAACCCCTAAGTCCCCTTGCTATTTGCTGCAATAGTAATAGAAGCAGCTTAGCCAGACGTACACAAACATATGGGCTTGACAATTGTTGGCAAGCTATGTCCTAAACTATAATAACTAGTACTAACCGCTGGTTCCACTGAAAGATTTGTGATTTTGTTGGTGTGATGAATGGGCTCTAGCACCTGGATGCAAGTTGCGAGGTGGCGCAGCTCAAAAGGACAGGCAGGCTAGGTCGTGAGCTCGGGAAAGGCTGCTACCATGCATGCATCCAGACACAAAAATGTAGGGACTAACAAGCTAGCCCTAGCTCAGCTCCAGTAGCTCTCCCCGGTCCAACGATTTGATGGGCTGTGGATTTCAGGATCGAATTAATGTTGGTGTACTAGGAAAGTGGCTTGCGCACGAGATCTGGTGCTCTTGTGGCGGGATCTCAGCAAGATCTTATACACTGGCACTACTGCAGCTCCCTAACAAAATCTTATACAGTAACCACATGACAATCTTAGTTAATCATATTTGCATGCATGTGGTGTATGGGTTCCGGGAGAGATGATACCAAATCTTGCTTGAGCGGTTGCATCCCATAATTGATCCCTTTCCCATTTCAAGCATCCATGTGCCATTCTACATGTCGAGATCAAGGCGGCCTAGCTGAATGCACAGTAGAGCTATATGTTAGCTAATGATGTTAGCTTGCTGTTACAACTGTGAAATAGCTTACTGATGTGAATCTACACTTGTCTGTTCTTGCCTTCTTGGAGACCGTGATCCCTCTTTCTTGACAACCTCTTACTACATGTTTCATCTGTTGACCACTCAAATTGACCTCACTTTTCTTTTAGGAAAGTTAAAATTGACCTAACTTTGTAGTCACACACTCACATTGGGGCAGACACTGTGCTTGGATACTGCTGTAATAGCTGTATAGTTTCAATTAGTACAGGACGTACTACAAGCGGTGGATAAAGCTAACTGCGGGCGCACACACACATGGATGATTCTAAAAGGAGAGCCTGGAGGTATGAACACTGTCACTTGCTTGTTCTGAGTGGTCTGTATGATTGTTGGCCAGACTGGATTATGGCTACTTATAACCACTTGTTGGATTGGGAAACTTTACGGCAAGTAGTAATTACGCGGTGTTGAGATTGTATGTAGATAATGATGGCGCTAATTATATATAAGCTTCAGCTAGCTATGCACCTATAGATGACAAAATCTAAGCCAAACCCAGCATGCTGCAACAGTACCCTTTGTGGGGCATGCACATTTTTTCTCTTTCCAAGGTGCATGCATATGATTATTAACAACTTTAATTAGCGGCAACTAGATCATTTCTCATGACTACTAATTTATCTACAAAATACTAAAAATACACTCTTTGTGGGATGGAGGGAGTATACTATCCTCATTATCGGGAGGTCTAAATCATAATAAACCATCGTGTCTATTTTTTGTCCCCGATGTCTTACGCAATTCATAGCATCTTAAAAGCCAATCTCTGCGAAATTGGAATTATGTTAATAATATTGCAATACCATTGGCTTCATAGATGAATCAAACAATAATCGCGCGGTGATTAAATTGTACCGCGGAGATCGTGCCAATGTTCAAATAGCAATTTTTTCGTGGCCGGAGAAAGTATACCGGCGCTAAACTGTGGGTAGAAATGCAGGAATTACCTTTTTGAGTTGGATGCATGCATGCAGCTACCTAGCAGCGCGATGCTTTCTGCACTGTTTACAATCAGTGAATTCAATGCTCCAAATCCATTATTGCTTTAACGCGTGACATGCATGCATCTATGCACACTGGTGCAGCTTAGCTTGGGTCCAAAATCAATCATTAACCGGAGAACATCTCTACGGGCTAGCTTAGTAGGTAGGCCTGATTAGTGAGAATCTCGCTTAATTCCCTAGGTATAAGTGGGGCATGACACTGCATGCATGCATGCCCAAAACTTGTATCTGATGGTTTCTTCGCTAATGATTGCGAATTATACTACTGCCGCCCTCTTAATTATGGGATCGAATTGAAGCCTTAATTAAACAAAGAGAATGATCGATTGGTTAACATCATGCAGCTAGCATCGCACACCTGGCCCGTGGTGTTGATCGCCACACCGGTGATCTAATTGTCCGCATGTACATCGATCGTTGCATGGCTGGCTGCTTAATTCTTTTATTACTGTGTTGCGTGCTTAATTAGGCGAAGCTCTGGGTTAAAGTTGGGCAAACTCGTTGATGCATATATGCGCTAGGGCCATGCATGCTGTATGCATGATTACTCTCAAAACCGGACGTAATGAGGATGAATTCTTTTGTTATTGCACAGGGTGCGTCGGACGATCATTGTAAGCTCACTGCTTGTTATTATTAAATTTTTAATTGATGTCTTATTGCCTGCATTAAATTCCTTTTTTCCTTAGTGGATGTTGAAAATAATCTTGATGAAATTAGATATGAGTTGCTATTTTTTATATATATATTTGAGCCGTTTTCCTATTTGATTAATATCAGGCTCGTGTGAGAGTAGGAGATAAGATTTTTCTAATTTGGTATGGAATCCGATATTCATATAATTTACTAGTATAAAGTAGTATAAATAAAGAGACGGAGACCGGTACCACATGCACCAGTTGACAACACAAAAACTGTTTGGTTTCGCATGCTGCATGCTTAATTGATCCCGGATCTAACGGTGGACATTAATCACAAATATAGCATTGAGGATGTAAAAAAGCTCGCTTGACCCGCTCTAGAGATTAATTGGGTCAACTTGAGTTTGATTCATTCGTTCCTATGAGTGCTTTCTTGAGCATTTGGATTTTTTTTTGATAAAATCATATTTTAGCGAGCCTGCGTAAGCTCATGGTCCAGCTTAATTACTTGGGCCTTGTTTGTTTCAGATTAAATTAAATTAAATAAAAATTTGTTATTTTTGTATAAGCCAAATGATGTAATATTTTGTAGCCATTCTTATGGGGTTTTAAATAGTACTTTTTAAAGTTTGTAAAATATTTTTTTATAATTTTTTGAACTCGTTAAAACGTATTTTGAGGGGGTCACAAATTTGCTACAGTAAAACACAACTCTATATTAATCTAAAACAAACAAGGCCTTGAGCTTTGCGGAACAAAATTTGTAAACAGATGCATTACTTTATTTATTACTATCAAAGGTAACTATTGAGCATGATATGTACACGTCCTTCAACTATCATGCATAGAGATAGAGCTTTAGATGGATCAGATCAGGTCGGGTTTCCCCTCGACCTGACCCGACTCAGTCTCCCTTGGGGACCTAGAAGTCGCCTTGATCTGATGGTGCCCTGGCTCAACCAGACTTGAGAGGAGCCGAGGTGCTTAGTGCTCACCCTGGTCGTGCGGTAGGGAGGAAGCCAGGCTACCATCACCGTCATCTATAGCCAGATCGCCACTTGTCGTCGTAGAGAGGGCCAGATCTGGCCATTGTTGTTGTGTAAAAGAGCCACCGTTGACAAATAAAAAGACTCATTGTTATTGTGGAATAGAAGAGCTGTCCAGCACTTGTGATGTCGGAAGAGCCTTCATTATCGTGCTTATAGTCATAAGTGGTCTAGAGAGCTCGCGGGTGGTCACCGTCGCTGCACCAGATGTGGCACTTGCTGTTTGCCATGCCAGTGGTGAACTTTGACGTCACCGTGCTAGAGAGAGAGAGAGAGAGAGAGAGAGAGAGAGAGAGAGAGAGAGTCTCAAGAGAAAGAGAAATGGAGGGAGAGGCGATGAGGAAGATTGGGGGCGGCGGCTAAGAGGGCAGAGAGGTTGAGATCTGAGAACGTGAATGAGGGTCGGTTAGGGTTTCCGTGTTTTGGAGTGATGGTCGTTCGATTGATATCCAACGGTGGAGATGGGGGCGGGGCGGGTTGGGTTGGGGAATAAGTCGACACAGACCCGACCTGGGTGGAGCTTGGGACCCAACCGACCTTAACCTAGTTGTTATGTCGGGTTGAGACCCAACGGGTCAAGGCAAAATCTAGATCTCTAGATATAGAACACATTAATAGTCTATTTGACTTAATTTTGAACTTTGTTCTTACCTACAGTGGTTTGTGTGCGGACCATTTCCTTTATTAAGTGTGGATCATTTTCTTTATTTTTTTTGTGACCGGTGTACATTGTATGATGTAGAGACTGGTCATATTTCATTATTAAAAGAAGCCAGGCATGGTATATGTGCATACACATACACGTACCTATGTATGTATATACTTTTCCGAAAAGAGTACGTACGTATATACTAAAATTTTCCCTACACGTAGGCGGTTGCTAGGCCCTGTTGGTGGATGGTGATGAGTTGAGGAGGCACTGTGGTAGATATTCTTACGAGTAGTGGCAATGTCACCCTCACACTTTTGCTTGTACTGCCATTAATCTCGATTTGTCCTTATTTATCTGTTTACTCTCTCTCTCTCTCACTCTGTCCTTTTTTTTTGCAACACCTCCACAATATTCTTCAACTCTCACTACCTCATTCAATACTGACCGGCCTTGCTTTTTTCATATTTTGTTGTCTACACCTCACCTTTCCCTTTGCTGCAGTAGTAGTAGGAGGAGGAGCTGATCTCTATATCTCTCTTCCCAACAGATCACTACCAGGGAGAAGAGTTAGGCTGTCCTACCTGATCATATGCTTCCCCCTCCTACAATTCTTTGATCACCCAAACAAACAGAGAAGAATATATTGCTAATGTTGTTTGTTTTTCCATTTCTATTTCTTCTCCTCTCTTTTCCATGTTGCAGCTTGTTGCATAGCAGTGGATCTTTGGAGGAAACAGCAAGCAGCAGCAGCAGCTAGGAGAGAGAAAATTCCTCCCAGATACTTCTCTTTCTTTCTTCATCAGATCATCAGATCTAGCCTCCCTCTGACCCCTGCAAGGAGGTAAAGATGAGCACTAGCTTGCTAGATGCACCTGAGAGAAATTTGAGGAAAGAGAGCTTGCAGCCTAGCTAGTCCTCTTCTCTTGCTACTAATATATTGCCCCATGCTCCTTGAGATTTGAGCAAGCATCAGGTTATTTTTACTTGGAATTTTGTGCTTCTTGTGCCATATCACCATACATGCACACATTTGCATTCATAGAGTGGATCACCATGGATGCATCTCAGGCCATTAATTCCACCAGTCCCTCATATATCAAATCATTCATTCCTATGCTGCTATGATATCAACAGTTTCTGTGCCCCCTTCTGAAGCTGGAGGAAAAAAGAAAGAAAAGAAAAGGAGATATAGCTAGTTTCCCATTTCTTGCATCCAAAGTTTGCACAAGTTCAGATCAGAGCGCCTTGAGCTCATAAACCCTAGTACCATCCTCCTCCTTCCATCCCAGAACGATCCCCAGTCCTGGAAAACCCTAGCCCTAGAAGAAGTACAGAAATCATGCATTTCTTTGGGAAAAGAGCTTGGCAGATTTAACGCCCCTCTCTTTGATCTGCGCCTGTAGGCTGCCAGGCCGCCGGCAATGGCGTCTTCGTCCAGCACCAGCAGCTCCGCGGTCTCGTCGGTGGTCTCGGCGGCGGCGGCGGCGGCGGCGACGACGCCGGGGGCCGGGTCGCCGTGCGCGGCGTGCAAGTTCCTGCGGCGCAAGTGCCTGCCGGGGTGCGTGTTCGCGCCCTACTTCCCGCCGGAGGAGCCGCAGAAGTTCGCGAACGTGCACAAGGTGTTCGGCGCCAGCAACGTCACCAAGCTGCTCAACGAGCTGCTCCCGCACCAGCGGGAGGACGCCGTGAGCTCGCTCGCCTACGAGGCGGAGGCCCGCGTCAAGGACCCCGTCTACGGCTGCGTCGGCGCCATCTCCGTGCTCCAGCGCCAGGTCCACCGCCTCCAGAAGGAGCTCGACGCCGCGCACGCCGAGCTCCTCCGCTACGCCTGCGGCGACGTCGTCGGCATCCCCACCGCGCTCCCCGTCACCGCCGCCCCCAGGCTCGCCGCCGCAATGCCCGCGCCCGGGCACCTCGCCGCCGGCCTCTACGGCGGCCGGAGCAGGCTCGGCGTCGTCGACGGGATCGCGCCGCCGCTGCCGCCTCCGCCGACCGGGTGCTACTACATGCGGAGCAACGCCGGCGGCGTCGGCGGCGCCGACGTGGCGCCAGCCCTGCCTTACGCCTCCATGGCGAATTGGACGGTGAACGCCATCAGCGCCACCACCACCACCTCAGGATCAGAGAGTATCGGGATGGATCACAAGGAAGGAGGAGACAGCAGCATGTGAGACTAAGCGCCTCGAATAGTAAGCGACTTAAGTAAATTGTTGCATTGCAATCATGCGTATGTGCGTGTGCTTGATGTGTGCTACATATCTACTTTGATGTCCTGTGCAGTTGAATATTGCTCCTGCTCAAATCTCAATATGCGGAGGTATGCACTTTGCCCTCAACGTGGGAGTGTGCCAGTGAGTGCTTCAGTGAAGTGAAGCTTCAGGGAGATTGGGAGCCCATTCTCAGGTTAATTAATTACGAGCTGAGAAACAATCAATCTATCTATCTATCTATCTATCTATGGATTGATCGAGCCATCTATCTATCTCTATATATATAGCCGGCATGATTTATATACATGTCCGTACGTGGCCCTTTTTGCATGTTGTGCAAACCATACTTTGGAGTTCTATATGTAATCAAATCGAGATCTTGATCTCTCCTCTTTTCATGATTAACTTGGCCTCGCAGGATCCATCAGTCATAATTAGCGCGTATAGCATGCTTTCTGATCAGAAAATAACCACCTTTAGGCCAAATAAATTAACAATGCACTGAACACACATCACATCGTTATGTGAGAAAAATCTCCTACTTGCATGCATGCTCAGGAGTACTAATTAAGCTAGCTATAACGGGTTGGGGCTGATTAAAGGCTACATGATCTGCATCTTATATCATATGTCATAGGCGCCAGTGGCCTACATTTGCATATATGCTCCAGATATATCATCTCGAGATGCTTAATGGTCTGGGAGGAAGCCTTAAACAGTTGTTTTATGGAGAGCATCACATCATTTGTTTTGCAGACATTCTTGCCTTCCATGTTAGTAAACTGTAAAGGGATGGGAAAAGTGGTATTCCCGGCACTATTCAGTCTATTCTTATAGGCCCCAGATCTTTTTATGGATCTCACTGCTGTGCATTGTACATGTATTTATTCGATCATCTAGAGTTTTCTTTCTTTGGGATTAATTGCCTCTTTTCTTCAGTAGGCTGGCAGGGGGTCTGGTTTGCTAGTGATAGAGCCACTGTTCATGCTACATGCTGTTGTGAGAGTTCTGATCTCTCTTGAGGTGAATTTGTCGTGTCATTCACAAGTTTGAATTTTGGGCGTTTCTTGCTGCTGAATTTTGCACACTCTCTCTCTCTCTCTCTCTCACACACGCGCGCGCGCGCGCGCATTCATTTGTCACGGAAATAGTAGCTTGGAGTGCCTCCCTTTGTGTCTGTATATATGTACATATTAATGTATATATAAGGGTTGATTTACAACTAAAAACAAGAAAGGAGCAAAATTACATTTTACAAGGACCCTTAACATGCAAGGGCTCGCGCATTTAGGGACAGCATTTTTACCATTTGACTTACTTTATGCTTGGAAGTTTATCTCCAGCAGGTAGCTAGTATATAACATAAGCAAATTAGTTTCACTTTCCTGTGGGCCGAGGCTAGTGGTCTTGAATTTCAACCTAGGGGGACTCCTTGAAATATATGGACGATAGAACATTTTAAATATTTCTTTTTTGTGTTTTTTCAGGTCTTGCATGGAACGCATGGTTTTTCGCATATATTTTATCATGGAATTAAATAGTCTCATTTGCATTTCTAATATTTCAAAATAGGTCCTTGGCATGCAGTTGGAACCTTTTTTTCTTCAAATTAGATAGATTACATGGTATTAATTAAGGTTTTGAAGCTGTGTTCTTGTTTTAATTTAATTGTAACAAAGCTGTACGTTGTAGGAAATGCACATCCACATTTTACACAACCCGTTAAACAACAGTCGTATATAAACATGGGTTTATTTGAGATCATATGGAAAAATTATTGAAAATATCAAATATGAAAGTAGGCAGTTAAGTTTTTCCATGTAAATTAGACATGAACAAGTTGTGAAAGTATATATGGATAAAGGTTGACGAAACAACTACATATTTATTTGCCAGAATTGATAAAATATTATTGTGGGAGTAAGTAACTGCATGTATAATAATACTTTACATTTCTACAGCATGATTAACTGGACTACTATCTTCTCTCCACCATTTAATTACTTAGTGCTTAATTCCTAACCTTGAATGATTACCTGACCATCACACGAACTTAATTTCTGTGCACCCCCTATTTGTCATCCTCTAAACAGATGCTAATTCCAAATTGATTATAGACATATAATATTATATATATAACCCCTGGTTGAGGATCAAGTAAGGATTCTTTGTGGAAAAAAGAGAGAGATATACATGGGCACATTGTTTCCAGGACCCACTAACGACTGGACCGGCTGATCCAGAGACGATGCCTGTACATTGCACGGCATTCCAAATCAACCCTATGCATCTAATTTAGCGTCAAATTCAATAAATTAATTTACAAACCTTTTGATGTAAAAATTAATAAATTAATACTGATTGTCAGGTTATGTACCAACCATGGAATTTTGTTGCCAATTTTCAGATTTTTTCTGCTTTATACATGTAATGTTCGATTTTTAAATTTTTTGGTCATTTTTCAGGGGTTTAGGGGATAGAAGTTTGTAGATTCAAATTTTAATTGAAAGTTTTGCCCAAAAAACTTCGCCAACAAAAAATAAGAAACTAATTAAAGGCCTTGTTTGTTTGAGCTGAAAGTTGTCAAGAACTTTAATCTGAAATTGTTATGACCCCTCAAAAGATGTCTTATAGCTAGAGTTCAAAAAATTATGAAAAAATATTTTAGGAATTATAAAAAAACTACTTAAAACCTCACAAAATAACTACATAATATTATATAATTTGGCTTATACAAAAATAACAAAATTTCATTTCATTTAAGCTGAAACAAACGAGACCAAAGTCTGCGGAAGGTGATATGATTTACCCTAGTTTGAATCATGTTTGGAACATATGGATGTTTTCTTTTTCTTAGAACATGTGAATATTTTTTGTTACAGATTTCTAACACAGAAATTGAACAGTGAAATTCTAGTGAGAATTCTCTGTTCCATACGAAACCCTTAAAGTTTTATATATGTTTATAATGGGGATTAATAGTTTAATATAGCCTGGCACATGATTTAACATGTCAACGTAGGATTTTATTCCCAGTTTAGACTTCAAGTAATTAAAACAATTTAATTTTAGTGGGAATCAAGAAAAGACGTACCCCACATTCTGACATGGACTGCCTTCTATATTGGGCTCCTAATAATTTATTAATATCAGAACAGCACATGAGATTGGTTGAGTTGAAGATAATGATAGGCCGGGATTATATATATGCCCTGTTGGTGTCCAATCAGTTGTCATTTTCCACTGGTAGTGTTATGCTATTTATCATCGATTCATGGAGCAGTTCAATTTAATACAGTCCGGGAGAATTGTTAATTTAAATATGCAGGGAGTGACCAAGGTATGTACATGTTTTATCTACATATTTCCACTACTGTATTAGAAGCGGGGAATATGGGATTCCATTTGTAGAATAATAGCTTTCGATGAAATACAAGTTTCGATCTCAGAAGGCATCTCATTATAATATTATTTGTCTTTTTAGAGATAGGAAAACTGCTGGCAAACGTATGTTTTGAAAATAGAATTAATGTAAAGTGTGAAAAATATTAAGGAGTGGAGGGAACTTTAATTTAGAGAATGGGTTGGATAGTGTTACGAGATAATGAGATTATGGAGAACCTATCGGTATGCCTTTAAAGATGCAATAAATATATAATTGTACCAAAAGGAATAATTTGTACAACAAAACAAATATTAGAGTCTGGGGCTTAAACAATGTGCGCACACTAGGAATAACAAGCTAGTTAATTTAGTGAGACAAAAAATGGATGATAAAATTAAACCTATGCATGTGCGGGGTCTTGCTTTCTGATATGAAAAAAAAAATTAATACGTCCATTTGTCCTAACACTACAGGAATCGCGCAAAATCTCGACGGCCAAAATTATTCTCGACGGCCACAATAATACCGTCGACATAGATAACATACTCTTGACGGCCACACTTACACCGTCGATATATTACGTTATTCTCGACGGCCAACATAAAGCTGTCGAGATAAGGTCGTCCAGGGCCGCGCGTGTGCATTTTTCTCGGTTTTCGTGAAGGCGGGAAGTTTCTTTTTCGACGGCTGGGACAAGGCCGTCGAGAAAGGTGTATGGGCCGGCCCATCAACATGCCTCAATCTTGATGGCCGTATGTTGGCCGTCGATAATGTTTCATCTGCTCTACTGGTCTGCGTGCGTTTCTCGACGGCTTGACCAAAGCCGTCGATATAGATAATCTCGACGACCGGGCCGTCGATAAAGATGGTCTCTCTCGACCACGCTCTCTAGACGGCCAAATCTCCGTCGATATTTATCTTTCTCTACGGTTACCTTACCTGTCTCGACGGCTTTGGCTGTCGAGAAATTGCGCGATCCGCGTGGTGTGATCTAATGGCTCTGTTCGGTTTTGATAATAACTTTTCTATACTATCATAGTAGTAGTATTTAAGCTGCAATGGAAATATTTTTTTAGCTAGAGACACTCTTAATCAAACCAAAGGTTAGATCTAAATTAATTATATTTTTGTCCAAAAGAATTGCACCGTTAGTCCCCAAACTTGTCCCACCTGTGCAAATAAATCCATAAGTATCAAAACAGTTTATTTAGATATCCAAACTTGCGAAACGTTGCAATCAGGTCCATAAGCTGGATTTTTAGGTTGTTTTGATGATATGGACTGCCATGTCAGCGTCTACTCTATATTTTTTTCTTATTTTTAATGTGGGACCTACTTATAATCGAGGAGAGAGGTGAGAGGGGGGGGAGATGACAAGTAGGTCCCACATTAAAAGTAGGAAAAAAATAAAAATGTCACGTAGGCGCTGCCATGGCAGTTCACATCACCAAAACAATCTAAAAAACCAGTCTATGGATCTGATTGCAACGGTTTCGTAAGTTTTGGTGGTTTCGATACTTATGAATCTATGTGCACAGGCGGGACTAGTTTGGGGACTAGCGGTGCAATTTTCTCTTTTTGTCTCGGTATGTTCACCGTTTTGTAACATTAAAAAAAATATTGATATCGATATTTATAACATATGTAATCACAGGGCATAATATATGTGTACGGTTCAGATATCCGCTCGCTTTCCCTTTTATCAGAAAGGCACCCCACACCGGCGCATATATAGCATTCCACTAACATATCTAGTGGACAGGCATACATTACATATATCAATTTTTTTTTAGCAAAAGATATAAAAACTACCATAAATTGATCAAAAGTAGGTGAAAAAGTACATGGTGGGGGGAGATAGAGGCCCCTCCCCCCGTGGGCCGAGTATAACTAGTTAACTAATTACAAAGAGTGCGCCTGCGGCCTCCCAGAGGCGCAGGTCATCAAAAAGCTGACATAGGAGGGTCGGGGCTGTCCTTTCCACCTGGCAGAAGATTATGCAGTTACGCTCCAGCCATATATGCCAAATAGTGGCGACGATGATGGAAAGGTCTCCCTTGGTGCTGAGGCTGCAGTGGAGGATGTCTGATGACCACCAGTTGGCAATGCTGCTGGCGTTTGACCACCCAGAAGGGACGACGGCAATTACATGTTGGCAATTACATATATCATTTGCATTTGCATACGATACATGCATGCACATTACCTTGCATATCTGCACCAGCTAGACCAGACGTGCATGTCGACGTCACCGATCGTATATATGTATCTATACACATAATTAGCATGGACATATATATTAAACACGGTACGTACGTACGTACGTACGAGACTGCATGTGCAACAGTGCACGCCGGCCGCGACTGTACAAGTACAAGGCGCGCGTACGTGGTAGCGTTGGCCATGCACTGCTGCATGCAGCTAGCAGATAGCCGATCGACCCTGGGATCGATTGCCAATGCTATTGCGAGCTACTACCACCAGTGGTACGTACTGTGCCCGTGCGTACGTGTGTAGGAGCTGGCCATGCATGCATGCATGCATTGCAGTTGCAGCTTCTCTTTTAATACGCACGCACGCTGTCTGCCTCTCGCTCCGATTTGACGTGACCGGTGCGATGCGATGTGTGCAAATGCGAGGCCAACCACTTGTACGCATGCAACAAGGCCGACCGACCGATCGATCGAGCTACACGACACGCGTACGTACGCGCCGGCCTGTCCATGTATCCTTTCACGCTTCACGGTGGTCAGCGTCTTCGGTGGACGCTCTATAATACAGTAAACATATGTAAGATCGAGATGTGAATAAGAATGAAATAGTTTAAACGGGTTTGATTTCTGTTCCGTGTCACCGTGTCAAGACCGGCCGGCTAGGCGTCTCGGGTGGTGTAAAAACACTGTGCGTCCGGCTCTCCAAGAAAAAGCTCGTAGTTAGCGTATAGATGTTCAAATGGGCGGCACGGCATGGTACGGCACGATTGGAACAGGCCCAGGCACGGCACAAGAAAGATATCGTGCCATGCCCACGGCAAGGACTTAACCGTGCCATGCCGGGCCGGTCAGCCCGCAAGCCCGTAGGCACGTGCCCTTTGAGCTCGAAGACAATGAATCACTTCAAATTTTCAGAAAAAAGAGAACTACTCAGATATCATATTAGAATTTGTAAAGTCTCAAACAGATGACATCACATATGAACGGAACACAAATACACAATGACAATTGACAATATTTTTGAACTGTTTATATTATATGGTTGCCTCATTAAAAATCTTTCTAGATAAAAACTCATTTCAACTACATGAGAAAACCCTAGAAAGGAAAAAAGAGTACAACCGAACTCTAGAAAGTTCATAGTCCATCAGTCCATGTCCATTAGTTACAGTCCATCATAGTTTAAATAAGATACCTACACTATTAGAGAGGCTCCAGGCCTCAAAGCACTCAAGCAAGTGCCTTGTCCTCCACATTGTGCTGTGATCTAGCTTCTCCTTGCTCCCAGTCCTTGAGACATGCCAGCATCTCCACCATGTCACTGGACAATCGATGTCGCCGATCCTCGATCACCCTGCCAGTGAGACTAAATGCAGATTCTGAAGATATAGTGGAAACAGGGACAATCATGACATCTTTGGCAAGTACAGACATAACAGGATAAGTAAGTTTATGCTCATGCCACCAGTTCAATATGTTGAAGTCATCATATAGGGTTACTGTGTCACTGTCAAGGTATGTTGTCAGTTCAAAGACTGCATCTGCTCCAAAGATTGCAAAAGCAAATGTTGGTCCCCTTGGTAATGGAGATTGAGAGGTAGAGGGCTGAGACTGAGAGCCAGAGGAAGAGGAACCATTGGTACCAGAAACAAAAATTAAGCCTCATTGGGCTTTCTTCTTACCAGTTGAAGCTGTTGACTGTGTAGGTCTCTGCAATCTAACTGCGCAAAACTTGCTTTCAAACTTGGAAAAGATGTTAATTAACTCAGCTTTTACCACAATTAAGTAAATAGAGTAATCAGTGCCAGTAATATTAGCCAAAAGCTGAAGGACATTGCAAAAACCTCTCACC
Organism: Raddia guianensis; assembly: GCA_036346415.1. Classification (NCBI taxonomy): domain Eukaryota; kingdom Viridiplantae; phylum Streptophyta; class Magnoliopsida; order Poales; family Poaceae; genus Raddia; species Raddia guianensis. The sequence goes on from CM070534.1 coordinate 39,028,226, forward strand.
TTAGCCCTAGAATCTAGGATAAATGCAAATGAATATAGCATTGGTATTGTTTTCCGGTACTTCAAAAATTTAGACTTCATAGAAACAACATCTCTTAGTAAAGAATCATTCTCATAATTGTTCAAGTGTGTAGTTATCTCAAGAATATGATGTGACATCAAGGGAGATGTGGAATAATAAACACCAGTCAAAGCAACAGTAGAATCATAGAACCTCTCACCTTATCATCGGAGCGCGGAATCATTGAGTCCGTAGCCCCCGCGGCCGCGGCCTCAGCATCGCCGCCAGCGTCCATGTCGTCGACATAGATGGCATCAGCGGCGCTGCTTCCAAACAGATCGTCTCGACCCAAATCCCCTTCTCTCGTGTCCCCTTGCAGCAGCAAATCGTGGTTGATGGAGGTGGGATCGAGATCCATCATCCCGTTCCCGTGCTCGGCGGCTCCGCTCCTCAACGATGTGCTCTGGCACTGGAAAGAGAAACACCCAAAACAGCATCAGAGAGGGAGGGAGAGATCTGGAGAAAACACAGAGAGGGAGGGAGGGAGCACTTGCCTGCGCATGCTGGAGCCCAGAGACGCCGGCGACGAGACCGATCTGAGTACTAGAGGCCAGGGGGAAGTGGATCTAGGGACTAGGGTTTCGACCATGGTAAGAAAGCGAGACGACAGCAAGGGAGACGGCGAGAGCTGACGACCTGCGAGAAAGAGGAGAGGGGAGAGGGACAGAGAGAGGAGATGGTGGCGTCTATGAGTCGGCGATGACGGTGAGAGGGAGAGGACGAGAGGGGGAGAGAGAGAGACGCACGCGAGGCGAGACTGAGAGAGGCGGTGTGAAATGAGCGAGGCCGAGGCGCTAGGCGGCTAGGGTTTCGCCTCGGCGCAACACCGCATATATATTATCGTGCGGGCCTAAAATGGACCTCACTTTTAACCAGCCCGTGCCGGTCGGATGCGCCGCCGCCTTGCTTGCCCAAGCACAAGACGCAGACTTCGGTGCGTCCCGCCCGAACCACTCCAAGTCGTGCCGTCCCGTGCCTTGGGTAAGGCCAAAACATTGGGTCTCGTGCTAGCCCATTTGGCCCGGCCCATTTGGCCATCTGTAGTTAGCGACCGTTTCTCTAGGGTTAGATCGGCATAGCACCAAGCAGGAGTGACAGTGATGGCTCGGCGGCAACAGATCTAGGCTGAAGAGGCTCCAGTGAGCGTGATGACAGCGTGAGGAGCTTTGATGAGCACGTAACCAACGCGGGGAGGCTCGACAATGACAGATCCATGCTCAGGAAGCTCCAACTATTACGGATGCCGGCTTGAGGAGGTCCAGCAACAATAGAGGCAAAGACAGGCGGAGCTCGAGGCATCGTGCATGCAACCAAACAACAGACAAGGTGGAGGCGACACCAGAGACCCACCTTGCTCAGCCAGGCTTTGGCAGTCTGCATGCCACGACCAGGCTGGACTTTCATGGCAACAAAACAACTATGGGCCTAGCTGTTTGGCAACAAAGTTTTTGAAAACGATGGTTTTGTAATACTATGGTTTGTGTTTTGTTATGACCATGAAATACTATGGTTTTTCAATACCATGGTTTGCGAGCATAAGTGAGAAAACTTTAGGTTGGAGTGGAGTCTACAATACTCTAAAAATACCATGGTATTGTCAATACCATGGTTTTCAAAACAGAGTTTTTGAGGTTGCTTCCAAATACCTCATTGCAAGAATATCATGGTATTCTACAAAACCATGGTTTTGCCTCGAAACTATGAAAATACTTTGTTGCTAAACAGGCCCTAAGTGTTTGTAAATTGTGAACGAAAATTAAAAAGATGGATATACATAGTATATCGGACCTCAGGTTAGTCCATACCAATTTAATGGTAAATTAGCATATGCATATTATCTGGCATGGATCGATCTGTCAGCGTGTTAATTTGCTTATTATGCAGGCTTAATTGTGTTGGCTCTCTCCTTCTGATTACGAATCTCTGGCCCTCTTTGATAGCTTGTTTTAGTTTAGTTTTTGTTGGGATTGCAACTTTTGTTATTTTTATATACACCATTCACTTTATTTTTTGAAACTAATTTTTTTTATAACTTTGTAGGGTTTTTCTCAAAGATCTCAAAAATATTTTTTTAATAATTTATTTACCTTTTTCATACCACTTTCAAAGGTGGTCAAATTTTTCCAACAAAAACTAAACTAAAACTAAACAAGCTATCAAAGAGGGCTTCTGTCTTGCAAGCTAGATGTGTTAACAGTCCAAGCTTCGACCTTAATTTTGAGAGTAAAAGTACCCCGTATAACATAACCTCCTAAAGATTGAGGAGAAATATCACTTAAGCCGTGAATATTGAAAATTATTTTTTACGATCTTTAAAATTGTTTTCGTTTGAACTGTCGAATCTTCCATTAAAAGCGTACGGGTTACTGATGTGTTCCTATTGGCCTAACCGTTCGAGGCGTGCAGGCAAGACATCGCAAAAGCAAATTGTAAAAGTAACTAGTGGCGTGTGAATTGAACCATGCAGTTTTTTTTTTAAAAAAAAAAATTGCACTGCCGATGTGAAAATCAAACGTGTTGACCTGTATATATATACTCTCCAAAGAGAATTCTGTGATGCTACGATTTTTTTTTTTTTGGTTTGACAAGTAAATCATATGTTGATCCGTCGAAACCATATATGGGAATTTGCAACCAAAGATAGAGTTTGATTCACGGAAAACTTATATATTTCGACACCTATACTATACACACACGTAAACGTATCAGCACGTACCGACGTACGCATAACAATGTGCGCGATTTGTTAATTTGTAGAGATCTAATTAAGAGAGGAACATATTTGTGGATGCGTATAATGATCAGGCCTTGCGGAGGACGTGCAATGTCGGTCACACTGCTCATGTGAGTAATTAGTGTTGCTCATAATTAAGGCCAGGGTGGCCTGTGTATTTTTAATTTGCCTCCATCGACCATTGATGATCATAGCTAAGCACCTCTTTGAACGCAAGATTTTAAATACTATAGGATTGAATTAATTTCGTAGTATTGAAGTTAATCCACACGAATTGATAATTAAAGCATGTCGTTTAAGTGTACATAGGAAAACATGGAAATTCTAATATTAAATATTTTTGAGGCAATTATATAGTTAATTTAGTAATTAGAGATGGAGAGAGTGAGAGAGAAAACTACTGACGGCGTGTTCTCCGCTCAACCACTGCGGATCACACCCCTGGTCAGATTTTTAGTCTGCTAGCCAACTCGATCAAGCTCGATTCGATTTGAGCGTCGGGCACAACAAGGAGCGACTCGCAGATTTACCCAGGTTCGGACCCCCTCGCGGATAATAGTCCTACTCCTGCTGAGCCTTAGCTCTTTTCTGATTGTGGTTGAATGGGAATGTGTTTACAGAGTGTTTCGTATGCACGAATGCTCCTCCCCTTCTCCCTCTCTCTCTCTCCTTTTATACAAGCTTTGGGTGGCGGAGAGAGCCGAGGGGTAAGCGATCTGATGCTCTCGATAATCGACAAGACACGACGAAGAGACGAAACGTGCAGCTTTGCGCCGCCAAGGCCAGCTGCCCCTCGCGTGCCGCAGTGGCCTCGACCATGACAATACACCGGTGAGTCTGCGGGTGGGGCCTCGCTGCTCCTCCCGACACGGGCGGCCTCCTCAAGCAAACCTTCTCTCTGCCGGTCAATTCTTCACACACCACACAAACCGCTCCGAGCTGCAAGGGTCATCAGAAGCGGTAATCATTTCTTCCATTGTCTATCCGCGTGATGTCTCATTAAATGCGCTTTGTCCTTCAAGATGGGGGAGCCTTCGTCCAAGACTCTTCGCAATGCTCCCTGCCGCTGGGCCCTGCGTCTGGCCTGGGGCCCTCGCTGGTCTCCAGAGGGGCTCGCCACGCACCCGCCTGCACGTGGGGCCCTCGCCTCGCCTTCAGAGGGGGCTCGCCCACGCACCCGCCTGGCGCGTGGGGCCCTCTCCTGGCCTTCCGAGGGCTCTTTGTACCCCGGTATTTATTACACCGACAACTACATATATTGGAATTCTCAAAATAAATTAAAATTAATTAAGGGGTCAAACGTCATGCTTTGAATCCTCAAAAATATGGAGGAAACTTTCTACCATGTGAAAGTCATCTGATGCAATCATTCACATCAAACACATCTTGTTTGAGTTGATTCATTTTTTCTCTGTAGATTGAATTTCTTAGGTTTCCCTTTCAAATTCTTTTGAATAAATTAAGAGGCCCAAAATCGAAGTGGCTCGAGATAATCAGCTAGCTAGCAAGTACATAGCTTGCCCCGCCACAAAACAAAAGGGAAAAAGGATTTCTGCAGAGGTTACAATTAAGAAGGCTGTTCATGGGCCGTTTAGTGTCTAATTATCTGTATATGTTGCCAAGATATGATGTCAGAGAAACCAGATTATTGGAGTTGTTAATCTTCTAAAAAACTTGAAACAACTAATGATTTTTTAAAATGTTAAGGCCGGCTAAACAGATTAACTTCTCAAATTCACTTCTATCTGGTCGACATACGTTGATACGAAACATGTGAACAGCTTCTCATATGAAATTGTTACTCACTCTGTTCGCGAGAAAAATCATTGTTCCCTTTTGGACACATGATTGACCATTCATGTTATTCAGAAAGTTATGTAAATATTATTTGTTTTGTTTTGTTGTGATTTGATTTATTAGTAAATGTATTTTAAGTATGAGTTATATTTATTACATATTTGTGATAAAATTTTGAATAAGACGAATGGTAAAATGTATGTCCAAAAATCAACAACGATTTCTTTTCGTGAACAAAGGGAGTATACTGTTGATCCGTTCGATGGGTGGGGCTGGCAGTCGCAGATATTATGTACTCCTGTGCAACAATCATGGAGCTGAAGTGCCGACCTGGAAGCGATGATGATTAGTAGACGACCACCAGTGATCCATGCCTAACATGTCTGGACTAAATCAATTTTTTTTACTAAGAAACACATAAAAGAACGCCGACATTTTTTTTTGGGGGGAGTTGCTGACTTTAAAGACACTGATACTTCGTTTTTTTTATCTTTTTAGATTGAAGACACGTTTAAAAACTTTAAGGCGTAGATCAAACAAAATAGATCAAAGCTCAACTTATTAGTAAATAAGGCGATAAAAAAACAAGACTTAAGAACATCTATGGCTGAAATATGACAGTTGCTAAGATAAAAACTTTCCTATAACGTTCATGTTTTGGAGCCGCGAATGTCTGTATGTGTGTTGGGATCCGTATCCCTGGCTCCCTGCCTGTGCTTCTAAATGCAAGGGGTATTGTACCATTCAAACCATCCATCTTGTAACTAGTGATCCATGTATCATATATTTATTAAGGCTCTGTTCTTTTGAGCTAATCTGAACGGATGAACGGCTGAAATGACTGAACTTCGAGAACTTCTCGAGATAATCTTTAGATTTAGATAAATTTTGTTTGACTTGCTTTGTAAAGCGTTAGAACCCACCTTCAAAACAGCGAAAAAACAGACTTAAAAACGCAAAACATATGTGTTTTTAAAACATAACATAGATAAGTCGTTAAGCTGTTAAGCTGAAAAGAACTGGGTCTAAAGCACGTATATTTAGCAACAAGATTTTGAGCATAAAGACATCAGTTTCGTCGATCCATCTCACGACGACCCGAGTTATGCTCCGATTGACCACGCTCTGAGAGCTCGTAGCGTTTCCAAGTATTTGCCGGGCATTTTATACGTGAAGTTTTAGACAAGGCCGGCCGAGGTTTGTTCAAATTTCCAAATTGATCGATCGCAAGGTCGTGTGAAACGCAGGGGAGTAGCTTTGTACTTGTACATGTGGATCGTGGATGGCGGTGGTGGGGAGCAGCCGGCCATGGCAATTTGGCACGGGGAGTGGCGTGCGTGCGCGTGACGCCCGCACTGTGGCGCAGGACGGGGGAGAGGCGTCACATCGCGTGGCCTATTCCTCGTCGACGGGCGCGGGGCCCAGGTAGCATGGTGGGCCCGGCCCAGCAACGCCGTCCTTCCCTTCGCTTTGCTCTGGGTCTGGGGTGTCAGCCACTGCCGCTGCAGGCTGCAGCCGACGATACATACTCCCCGGAGGCGGAGGGTCAAAAGCAAATCATGGAGGAGTAGGGCACATGCCTGCATGTAAACACCCCACTTTTACTAACGTGCCTATGAAAACCTGTCTCACAGGCTCTCGATCGTCAAGGTTTAATTATTTTTCAACAGATTAAGAAAATTAAACCGGCAAAGAGCGCACGGGCGGAGCTAGATCAAGAATGATCGGGGTTCACTCGGACGCTGACTGGTTGGATTATTCCACCGGATGCACAATTATTAGGTTTGAGGGTGCACTTGTTGGAACAATTGGCTTACTCTTTACCATTTTTGTCTTGCATCCTGGTGCCTGTGCACCCATACACACACACATATTCTCTCATGTAATGGATGAACCCTTTCGTAATATATATTCGTCGAAGAAGAACAAACAAAATGTTTTGTATATTTATTTTATAAAAGTTTTACTTGAGAAAACAAAATCATAAAAGCAAAATAAAATTATATGGTAAAATCACCTTCAAAACCACTCGCATTGGTTTATTTGTCTGTTTTTGAATAGTTCAGTGGTAAATACTTGGTTTTCTAATCCAATGTTAATTAAAGGAAGCTATATAGTTCACTCGTAAGTAGACTTTTTTTTTCTAAATTGAATATTGCACCAAAATGATAAGAATGTTGCACTAACTAATTGTGGCACCAAACCGAACAATGTTGTATTATGTTAAACAAAATATTACAGTATTTTAAAACCAAATGTTTCTCATAAAAATGTTGACTTATTTTGAACCAAATGTTGCATCGGATTGGACACTGTTGTATTGTGTTAAACCAAAATGTTCTGGTATGTTAAATCAAAATTTTTAATACCATTTTTAATTTTATGGTAACTTTTTTCTAGACCCTCACCTTTCGACAGAAACAAAACAAAACCAAACCAAATTAATTACGAACGAAGATCTAGATCACGGTCAATACATGGTTGGATGGTAGCCATCAAACCAACCGGCGTGCGGCCAATTATTAGCCGCATTCCCATGCACCCATCCTCATCTCATCCACTCATCAATCTGCATGCCTTTGTTTTTTTTCCTTGATAGCTAGGGCCTTTGCTTGAATTTGCTAGCTGTTGCTATTCCTCTCCTGTGAATTTGCACGCCAAATTACGGGATCAAAACGATTGCCGTACGCTCTGTCTGCTACCGTACGTACGTACCGGCTAGAGACTTTCCTACGTACGTATGCGGATGCATGTGGTATATACACCTAGCTCCCGTTTGATTTAAAAGAAATTTCAAGAAGATCGAAGAAAAAACATAGCATCAGGCATGTTAAGCTGAAAAATGTTATCCAACGACACATATAGATGTGTTGGATCTAAGAGATTGCATGAATTTCATCGGATAGAAATCTTCACTCTAAACTTTTGGAGGACTCGAAGGCTCGAAGCATGAGGTCTGATGCTTTTCAGATTGTCAATATAATATTATTTTTTCACCGTGTCTCTCCGTTCTCTGACCACTCGATCAATTAGTTACTTGCAATTTTCCTATGGTAAAATCAACCTGCATGCCTGAATAATTCATATATATTTAAATCCGATGGGATTATACATGTCTATACATATCAATCATGTGTTTTCTGACCCTTGCAAATCAAAACGTCGGCCCCTACATGCGCAAGTTTGGCGTGTTGTAGCTAGCTAGCTAGACACTTGTTTTACGGATAGAGTCTAGACTTACCATAAAAGCTTAGCATCCACCTGTCATACATTCAATTTTTAGCTGCAGTGTGGTCATTATGGGTGCCACGCTTGTGGCTAGGGGTGGAAACGAGTCGATTTCGAGCAAGCCAGCCTTCGGCTCGGCTCGGCTTGGCTCGTTCGCTCGGCTTAGCTCATTGGAAGCTCGCGAGTGCTCGTGAGCCAGAAAAAATATTAATCTTTCAACCTTTCATGCATATGTGGGTTTTTGGCTATTTTATGGACCTTTTAGTAATAGGATATGTCATTTTCTGATGGTTACGAGATAAAATAATCATCAGTAACATGTAAACGAGCCAAAACGAGCCGAGCCCGAGCGAGCCAACCTCTGGCTCGGCTCGACTCAACTCGCTAATGGCCACGAGCTGGAAATGAGGCTCGGCTCGTGCTCATTTACAAATGAGCCGAGCACGAGCTGAGCTTTTACCGAGCCGAGCCCGAGCAACTCGCGAGCTTCGAGCTAAAGTTCCAGCCCTACTTGTGGCAGAAAATTATGGTAGAATAGGCAGCATAAATCTATAATAAGTACAAATCGCGCACGCTGTTTAGATCTGGCCATCCATTTAATTTTTATGTATAAAATATTTTTTGGGCGCAAAGAACAACGGCTCAGGTGGTTTGGCGGCCTGGCTAGCACACGCAGCTCTCACCGCGGAGGTCGCGGTTCGATTCCCAGCCAGGCGCCGATTTTTTTTGCTTTTTTCACCATGCACAAGGCTTGCGTTTTTACTGTGTGCGGCGTGCTGTTCAGCGTTGCCGCCTGCGTTGTTCGCCCATTCTGCGTGCGACTATGCCGCGTGGCGCACGCGCACACGCCCCGGCCTCGGCACGCCATGGTAGCGCCCACGCGGCTAATTAACCAAACATGTGCAAGAAGCCCCAAAGTTGAGCCAAGTGTTTGAAGTGGACTAATCTTTATTGAAGAAAAAACGATTTGGCTTTTTTAGTATATTTTTTTATTATCATAAAAAAATCTAAAAGATTTTTAAAAATATTAGCAAAATGGATTAGTTTTGCTAAACAAGTTTAGCTTAACATTCGACTCACTACAGGAATCAACATCAGTGTCGGTGCCCAAAAAATCTATCCAAAAGCCCAACGACAGGGAAATGTCGGCGGCCTACGAAGAAGCCGACGACACAATTACTTTCTGACGAGCTGTGTGGTCGGCCACAACAAGACCGCCGACACATGCCACATTCACTTCTGCGCGTATCCGAAAATCTGAATTTCTGAACATGTCAAAATAGTTTGTGTTGTTGGTTTAACTCTAGTTGACCACATTGTGGCTCCCCTTGGCGGCGCCTTGACGCCAAAGACAAAAGGAGTTCAGGTTTGCCCCGCATGACGGATAGAAGGACCTCTCTGCCATGTGCGGCCAACCATGTCATCAGGGCCGCCGATAGAATCTAGCTGTATGTCGAAGCTACGTTGGCGGTGCAGTGTTGGTAGCCAGCCGCCGACATAGCTCTGTGTTTTCGACTTAGAGTTTTTTGAGGCAAATGTATATGTATACATGCTTAATTTTTAAGTGTTCGATCTATATATAAAGTTTGAAAACTTTAACTCGCACGTATTCCCTGTCCAATTTTTACACGCACGCACGCACACACTAGCTATAGCACATGCATCCGATATTTCGATACATGGAGGCAAAAAGAGCCTAGCTACCCAGGGCCAGGGGAGACACGGTCAGCATGCATGGAGAGATCGATGCTAGAAAGGTAGAAAAAGAAATAGCCACGAAAGCACAAGTACACTGTACTGCACAAATGCAAAGCTAGAAGCAAGCGCGGCCGTTGGTCGGGATGGATATCCGAAGCCGAGTCTATCGATCGGCCGTACGTACGTAGCAACTAGCTAGGGCATATCACGCATGCATGCACACGTACTCATGCACCGGTACGCACGTATGCAACTACGTACGCATATGCATGCATGCAAGCATGTCGTACGTCGTCTACGTTCGTCCGTACGTACGCACATGCGATGAGACACGATCGATCGGGCGCCAATTCGCCATATATACGTACGTGCGAGCGGCACATGCGATCGCGGGCGCGCGTGTGGTCGTCGTCGACGTCGCACGCACGCACGCTATTACTACTGCGTACGTACACGTACTCGCTATATATAGCTCGCTAGCTAGGTGGCGAGAGAGCTAGCAGAGGACACGCACACACACGCACCAGCTAGCTACACGCTACTAGGTATAGCTTAAATTGGGCGTCACATCGATGGATGGCATGGCATGGGCTCGCCGGCGTTTGCGTTTGCGTGCCTCTCCGGCCGGCCGGCCAGTTCAGTTCAGTTCAGCGCCACTGTTGCAGCGTTCCTTCTTCCACTGTTCCCCTACCCTCTTGACGCACGCACACGTCCATCCATCTCGCCGCGTCCCTGTACGCTCGTCGAGCTGCCGTAAGTTGGCTTTTGACTCCAGTTGCCGTAAGTTGGTTTTGAGCGAGTTGAATGCACGATACTCGCAACTTCACATTTCAGCAGAGTTATATTGAGTAGATAAATTCCTGACATGGTAATTTTTGCAAATTTTAAAAAATTATAATGGTAATCAGTAGTTAAAGATGCATTGATTTTAAAGACTATGTTGAAAACATCTCAAGATGTAAGAGCATCCCCAGCTCTCCCCCTGTCACCCGCCCGCATTAAGCATTAATCAATTTTGCCCAGCCGCCCGCCCGATCCTGCAGTGTACGCTTTCAAATTTTTTCCCGCGCATGAGGCACGAGTGATGCCGGCCGGATGAAACAGGGGGAGAGCTGCGGATGCTCTAACCATATTTAGTTTACCTCGATCTCTTTAGAATGATTAATCTATAGGTAGGCCAGATTAAGAGAGTGATCTAAGCGTGAGCGGTTGAGCCAAAGAATAAGCTAGCTCTACCACCAGGGGCGGAACCAGGCCCGGGCCACTGGTCATGCCCGAGCATGGCCCATAGCAGAAGCACCCCCACCCCCACCCGCCCAGGCGCCCACCACCCCGGCACCGGCCACTGACGCCCACCTGCCACCCAGACCCCCCAGCCAGCCCCCAGCCTAGCCGGCCAGTGACGTCCTCGACTCCCTCCCTCCCCACGGCCCCTAGCCCTAGCCGCGATCCTCACTCCACGCCACCCACACGCCCGCCCGCCCGCCCATGCCGCCGGGCTGGCCGTCGCCGCCTCCGCCAGCGCCCCAGCCCGCCCGGCGGTCGGCTAGCCCGGCCTCCTTTCTCCTCCGACGGTCCGATCTTCATCCAGTGAGCAGTGACACATCGCCTAATCCTTTGTTTATGTGCTGCAGATCTGAGAATAAGAGAATTGATTGTGTTTGAGTTTGTGTTTGACTGTTTGTGTATGCAATATGTCAATAGGTTTAACTTGTTTAAATTAGAAGGTATTTCCAAGACATGAGAACCCGCAAGATGAAGTTGCCTCTTTCTAGTGGTATGTAAAAATATTTATTTTGAAACTTGCTTAACTTTTTTTGGTCCATGTCATATCTTTCATATCTATTTTCTAATTTTTATTTTTAGGTTTAAGATCTGTAGCTACCATTGATGAAAATATTGGCTTGGAAGAAGAAAATGAGACTTAAAAAGGTATTTTGCTTCTTTATCATTTCGATGTAGCAGACTTTCTTTAAATTTGTGTGTTACTTTTTAATTGGACCAATTGAACTTACTAATTAGACCAAAATCTTATTGTTCATTACTATGAACATTATTTTATGTTTGATCTAGCAAATAGGCTAGCTTAATAGTTTGCTCGGGGCTTAGAGAAATCCTGGTTCCGCCACTGTCTACCACCGAGCTAATTGCCTGTCGTCGCGTAAGCCTCTCTATACCAAAAGCGAGAAAAACTCTGTCCCTTTTTTTTGACACCCTCATGCATGCCCGCACACCACAAACGGGATTATAATTCCTAAGGGCTCGTTTGGCAGCAAAGGGCAAAAAAAACCCATGATTATAATCCCCACAAGGATAGTATAGTGATCACTTCACTTCCCCGAGGAAACACTCCTTCCTTCCCCGTCTTCCACTCCTCCCACTCCGTCTCCATCGCCGCCGACCTCGACAACGACGACGACGGGACACCTCCGCTGCCTCTGCCTCGGTGCCTGCGGCCCCTCCACTGCAGGCGCCGGCACTGGTCCCCAGTGTGAGCAGGTGCCCGAAGTGCTCCCATGCCACGCGGCTGACTCGCCGCTCTTGCCGCAGCCCTCCGCGGCAGGCACGCCTAGTCGTCCTCCTCGACGGAATTGCACAGCTTTGGACCGCTATGCGATTTGCGCCTCCTCCTTACCCATGGCCACGCGGTGTCCCTCGTCCTCCACACCCATGTGTGCCTCTCTCCCATATCGTTACATCCCCCGCTCGACCATCTCCACGCGCCATGGCGATCGAGCCCTTCTCCTCAGCGGACAGGACCCTCAACGACAGCTCGCCGCCGCCCTTGCCGCCTGAATAGGTGTCTCCTGGTACACCCGCGCCCTTACTCCCACTTCTTGCTCTAGGCGGAGACACGGGTCAAGCGACTGCGAGCGAGGAAAGGGGAGAAATTCCACGAGTCCCGCGACAACGAAGATTTCCCCGTGGATTCGATGAGGAAAGGAGAAAATCAACCATGCGATGTGGGCTTCCAAACGCATCACCGGTCTACCCCGTCACCGGTCTACCCCGTGGAAGTTGTCGCGCGGGTCTCCAACTCGGGGAATGGACTGGGATCTCGACCCGCAGGGTTCCGGGCTTCCAAACGAGCCCTAAGTGGGGACTGGGGGCTGGGGCTGGGGGACTGGGCGCCGCAGGAAGTGTGTGTACATACACCACTTCAAAGTCTAAATGAGAAGCGATTGATTAGATGAGAAATTCGGGGAGAGTATCCCAAGGACATAATGCGGTTCAGTCAAAAGACAAATGCCTCGTGTACTCTTTGCTCCTTATTCTTCTTCCAAACTAGCGCAACATGCATGCAAGATCGATCGTCGTACGTACTGCCACACGATCCCAGTAGGGAATGGCATCTCTATCAAGCTGGACCAGTCTCTTTTTAGCTGACATAGACATATACAAGTGTCATCATCATCAATGAAGAAGCAACCAGGAATATAAGATGATCAGCATGGAGAGAGAGAGATAGATAGAGAGAGATCCCAATCCCATGATTTTAACATCCACGCTAGCACAACGTGGCTAATCCTCAAAAGTATTGCCCGAGTTGACATCAATCGGCCACATACGACACACATGAGCCATCATTGTATCCTACCCAACGATGAGATGGAACTCAGGTTTGTTTGACCACAACAAGATGATCAAAAACACATACAAGTACGTGCGAACCGAGGATCGAGGACTAGCTACAGCGCCGTCCAGCAGCTCGCAAACAGCCAAAACTAACCAGGGCCCCGAGCCACCCATCTCATGAGTGCCCAACTCTCACTCCCAGTCTCAGTCTCAGTCTCAGTCTCAGTCTTTGATCACTGATCACTCTCACTCTCACTCTCAGTCTCTCACTCTGATCACTCTCACTGTCACTCTCTCACTCTTCTTTACTCTGGCTCGTTGCCGAATGAGACAAGAACGCATGCAGTACTCCGTAGCTTGCAGTAACGGCCGGGGAGCTAGAGCATGCATGACGCGGGGCAGTGCAATGTTTACATCCATCACGAACTCGCGCACAAAGCCGGCGGTGCCGGACTGGCGCCGGCTCGCAGTCTCTTTGACTGGGTTTAGTAATGGTAGCTAAGCTACCTCTAGCTTGTCAGATCCTCTGAAAAGCAGCCCCTGAGCCCTGAGGAGATAGCTCGATCGCAGCTAGCGATCTACTAGCATCTGACGAGCAGGCCCAAAGCAAGCAGCAGCCAGCAATGGAGCCTAGCTATATATCCGGTCAAGCTGCATGTAGCTGGCCAGAGCTAGGGTTCCTGAGCTCTGAACCGATCGAGGAAAGAAGAAGCTACAGATGCTGGCCGGCCAGCTTGGAATCTTGAGCTTGGGTTCTTCAGGTTGCTTGGCCTGTGACGCCCCTGCCTGCATGTCTCGATCTTTGCGACCTGGGGATATTGCTGGTTAATCTCTGTCTCATTCTCTCACGGATCACGGATGCATCGATCATGCATGCATGCATGCATGCCAGTGATCGACCATAGCGAGCAGAGCATGAATAATTGGGCTTATCACCTTATGTTATAGGAGTAGAGTGTGTGTGTGTGTGTGTGTGTGTGTATATATATATATATATATATATATATATATATATATATATATATATATATAGCTCTGCTTGACACGTGCGTGATATGTGTGAAATTTTCCATATTATCGGCCGGCTTAGCTGACGGCGGCGCCGGTCACATGCATGCATGCATTTCGCCGCAGGCGTGTCGATCGGCAGACAGATCGACAGCGGCTTTGCATGCATGCGCGCACGATAAACTCCAAGTCTAGCCGCCGTTCTTAGGCAGCCGCCTTGGTGCCTTTTTCAGTGAAACTGTGCAAGCATATGCATGCACTTCGGTCGTGTAGGCGGTGTGCGTGGCTGCTTGGCTACCTACGTACCTAGCTACCTTCTTCGCTTGTTTCTTTTAGTTCAAAATAACCTCATTTCTGGACTTAATTAATTAAAACATGCGTGCATGCATGCACGGTTAATTGGCTTATCCAATCCGATTTTCCATTATGCGTGGCGTGCCTATCGAATACGATCTAAGGTTCATGCTTAGCTCGCTCACCAATCACACACTCCTTGCAAAGTTGCGATGCCACTAAAACTTTTTGAGAAAAAACAAACCGACCACTACATATGAATGTGTTTATTTCTCTATGGATGACTGTTGTCTTGAAAGCCTAAAAACAGTCATAAGAAACTACTCTCGATATTTATGGGCCGTTGAGAGAATAATGCTGTCGAGACTGCTCGTTGCCGAGAGAATTTAGCCTTTCAATATTATGCTATCGAGAGTAACATCTTTCTCAACGTCCAGTGGACAATGGCGAGACACGTGGCCATCATGGACCTAACAACTGGTTCCTAGTCTCGACGGCATAGTAGAATCCGTTGAGAATATTTTTGTAGTCTCGATGTACAACCCGAATCCATGGAACTGTCAATGGCGTTTGCCATTGTTGTAGGTGGTTATCCTGGTGCTCTACTCTATGAATTAGGGAAAACAGTCGAGCAAATATATATACGTACTCTCTACAACTTTAGTTTTCACAAATCGTAGAGAAAACATATAGTGGATCGATCATTCTTCTTCATCCTTTTCCCTCTCCTTTAGGGAGTGACATATGGTTCATTTCTACTCATTTAGGTTCTCTCTAAATCAGTATGATATGCTACTTATTTAATCTTGTGTATGTCTAAACCCTAAATAAAAAATTAATGTCCATAAAAATGTATGCTTGAGTTGACATTTAAAATTCATATCTTGTGTAATTAGTCTGAACGAACCTTGCCAGGATGTATGTTTGTCGTCGGTTGTGTTGGAGCCACCGATATTGCTACAACTTTGTCTCGGCGGGTCCTCAGCAGCCGACACATATATTTCACCCGACGACCCTGATATCGTTTTCTGTAGCTAGTGATGTGTCTTCTAGGTCCTGTCGGGGTCGTCGATCTAAAGACTCAACACATCACACATGAACACACATATGCCATGGCCAGTCTCTCAGCGACCGTTTGCCCTCTTTCCAAAAAAATTTAATTACGTTGATCAAGTTTTACAGTATATAAAAATTAAAAATAGCTTAACTAACTAAATTAGCTTGGACTTAGTTCGAACTCACCGACCATAATTAAATTAATCAAGCGTACGAAACATTTCATAACTAAACTCTTAAGTCTCACGTACGGAGTTGCATTTGGATGCCCAGACCGAAATATCTCATGCAATACATACACTCGAAGCATAGCTACAACTCGGATGTGTTTTGTTCAGTTCTGCATTTCTTTTTCCTTCTCTTTTTACTCTACGACTAGCTGTGGCCAGTGGGCCTGGTCCTTTGGCAGTGCATTTTGGGGAGTTGAGAGTTGAGATATACCTTATGGGCCGTATGTGGGCTGCCACACCATCAGGACTAGTGATATTGGGCTAGAGTGGGCTATATAGTTGCCTAGTCGGCCTGATGGGCTAGGGATGCATGTCGAGTAGCTCTTACCGGGTAAGGACATCATTTCATCATTTTCAGATTTTCTATATACTATAGTTGCTAATATTTCTCCAGCATCAAGCCGTCCAGCATGCTCATTGTCAAAGAAGTCCCTCCAATTTGGCTTATCCAACCTCTCCAAGTTCTTTTACGAAATGGGTCCTTTCATTCCTCCGCATTTGTAAAGAAAAAAATCTTTTGGTTTCGCGAAATCAACCTGCACTCCAGCCCCAAGTTTCTTTGCAAAGGCCCTTCCAATTTCTCCTAATCTCTCGCATATTCTAGGCTAGGCCTGGTATTGCGGTGGGGGAGAAACGGGTTTTTTAGGGTGGGTTTTAGCAGGGGTCTTCAGGATTCTAGGGCCCTAGAGCGAAATGCTCAAGGGGGCCCTAAATTTTTGAAAAAAATCATATTTCTAATATAACTAAGGCATACTTTCACTCAATTATATAACTTCAATATTTGTTATTTCGTACAATATTTATAAATATATCAAGAGCACCCTTGTGAGATTGAGCTACTGCTTCTAGCCTTTGTCTCTTCTTACGCTTTTCAGCACCAGAATCATACTTCCTATTTCTACTAGACATGATGACTATTCACGAAATAAAAGTCTTCTTGACTTCCTATTTTATAAACAAAAAATAATTTAAATTAATTAAAGCAGTACACATATATGAATAAATTGCATAATTGACGGATCGACCGAGACCGACTAATGACTATCGAGTATGTATCGACTCAGTACTTACCGTGTCTCGCGAATCGCGATCGCAGGGACGACAAGGATTACAAGATTAGCCAACTGTGGCCGGCGTGGATTGTGGCCGACGACCGGCGTCGCCGCCCTCGCGTCGCGCGGATTGGAATTTGGAAGCGAAGCGGCGCTGCGGCGGAACCGCGGAAGTGCCAAAGCCAAACGAAGGAAATCATGAATTAGCGTCGCGATTAGCGAATCAAGTGATCAAGGGCAGCGATTAGCGGCCTGCCTCTTCGGCTCCTCATGCATGCATGCGTGGCTGCATGGCCTCCTCCTGTGCTGGCCCGCATAGGAAGCACCGAACCGAAGCAGTAGTTCAGCGATCAGCACAACCTTTAGTAAATTGGGGGCCAATCACAACTCAGGGCCCTGTGCATGAGCACAGTTCGCACATGCCCATCGACGGGCCTGGGTTTTAGATTGGTTGATATTGGATGGGTTTGTAACGGGTCCGACGAGCTAACGGGTTGGGGTGGGTTGGGTATTAGATTAAATCGGGTTGGTTTGGGTTGGAATGGATAATTAAGTTTTGGGTTGAAATGGGTTGTAACCCGGAAATGAGCTAGTCTGGCAATTTGGGTTCATCTCATTTTCATCCACAGGCAAACCACCGCGCGTCCAGGCTAGGGTTCTTCGCGCCGTCGGCTCGTCTGCGCGCCGCATGCCGCCGACCGCCGCCTCCCCTGAGTGCAGCCGGCTCTCCTACGCGCCACCAGCCGCCGGCTCTCCCGCGGGCTGTCGGCTCCCCCATGCGCCGTCGGTCGCCGCTACAGGGAGGAGGAAAGGTGAGCTCTCTCTCCTTCCTCTTTGGCCTCTCTCTCTCTCTCTCTCTGCGCTTCAAGCTCATACTGCGGGATCTTTCTCACTCTTTTTCCAATTTCCCCCCTTGTAAGTTAGTTTCTAGATTTTGTTAGAGTTAGCGAGAGGCTTCATGTGTTCATAACCGCCAGCAAGCAGCAATCCGTGACATGTGTTCATAATGGCCAGCAAGTAGTCTTTTTTCTAGATTTTGTTAGAGTTAGCGAGAGGCTTCATGTGTTCATAACCGCCAGCAAGCAGCAATCCATGACATGTGTTCATAATGGCCAGCAAGTAGTCTTTTTTTTTTTTGGTGGAAACAACAATAAGTCGGTATACAATTCCTCTGATGTTCCTGCGTTGTAGATTGCTGCTCCACGACATGTAAAGTTCTAATTCTTTTAAGTGTTATTGTTGCCGGTTGATCATCATGGCAACATTAGTAGTTCTAGTTCAACATTATTACGTCTTTGTTCAAGAATTTTTTTTGGTAGAGATTGTTCAAGCAAATTGAAGTTATTGTAGAATCATTTCTTTTATAGATGGAGACTGGAGACAGAATTAATAGGGGAACTAGATTCTATGATGATCTCATGAACGGGACAGAGGGGCGGCGGGCTCAGAGCAATCATAAACTTTTTACTGAAAAATACGTGGCTTTTTAAGTTAGTGGCTTTTAAGTTTGTGGTAAAGTTTTAGGTCGACAAACTATTAGAAGTGATTGCTTTAAGTTGTAAGAGAAAATGAAGAATGAATTGCGTTCAGAATTGCAAAGCCTTGAGTCTCATATTTGCCTTACCTCCGACCTTTGGACATCTGTTCAAAACTTAGGTTACATGTGTGTGATCGTTCGCTTTGTTGATGCCAACTTTAACCTTTAAAAGCAAATCATTTCATTCAAAGATGTGAGGTATCCACATACAGGAACAACCATTGAAGAGGCAATCACGAAGTGTCTTGTAGAATGGGAAATAAAGGGCAAACTCTTCAGTTTAACCCTTGACAATGCTAGCAATAACAATTATGCATGTAAATTGTTGAAAAAAGACCAAGAGCACGACCTGTTGTTTGGTGGTGAACACTTTCAAATAAAGTGTTGCGCACATGTGCTAAATCTTATAGTTCAGGACGGAATGAGTCAAATTCATGTGGTGGTAGATAAAATACACTACTTAATTAGGCACATTGATTCTTCGCCCTCAAGATTTCAGGCCTTCAATGGGATTGTGGCTAGAATTGGGCTTCCTACAAAGTCCGGTCTTATATTGGATGTGCCTAACCGTTGGAACTCCACGTTCCAGATGATTGGACAAGCTCTACAATACAAAGGTGCGCTCAACAGATATGCATTGGAGAAATTGGAGCCTTTGTCCAAATGAGGGAGAGTGGGTAAATGCTGAGGCAATTTCGGTCTTTCTGAAAGCATTTGAAGAAGCGACAAGAGCGGTGTTAGCTGATAGGAAACCGACTTGACATCTCTTTATGCACATTGTGCTATGCATTAGCCATGCATTCAGTGATCAGAATTGGCAGATCAATGACTCATTGCAGAAGTTGGCTAGTGCTATGCACAAAGAGTTTTTGAAGTATTGGGACAATAATTACAACATGGCTCTTGTAATTGCCACTATATTAGAGCCATCAAAAAAATTGGATTACTTGGAATTCTTCTATGAGAAAATATGTCCAAATTTGGATGAAGTTGACAGCAAAGTGGATTTAGCAAAGGACAGGATGAAGAGGTATTTCCAAGAATATGAGCATTTTGTGAAGAGAAGCACAGAGCACTCGGTGCGATGTACTATTGATGCTAGCCAGATTGGTTCTCCGATTCTTAGAAAAATACAACTCGAAGAAGAGTTTTCTCAGTACAAATCAAATAGGCGAGGAAGGCGTGAGCCTAAGTCTGAGCTAGACATTTATTTAGAGGATGAGTTTGAGAGATGCAAGGACTTCGAAATCTTGGTGTGGTGGAAGCAGCATGCTGAAAAGTATCCCATATTATCAAGAATGGCCAGGGATTTTCTTGCAATCCTGCTCTCTACGGTGTCATCCGAGTCGGCCTTTAGTTGCGGCATATGAATTCTTGGGGATAGTCGAAGCTCATTATCCTCTGAAATGGTTGAAGCCTTGGTTTGTGTAAAGGACTAGTTGACTAAGATTCCTAGTATCGAAGGTATGGTAGTGCTATAAAAATGTTTTATAGCTATTGCTATAAAAATGTATTTCAGATCGTTCTATTATTAACTTAGTATTATTTTTTGCAGATGATAATGAGGCGTGATCAGAACTTCCGTTGCCACCAGCCCACCACCTTGGAGGTAAAAAAAAAAAGTGTATGTGAACTAGTTACTGTTTCAGTTACTAGTTAAAGAATGTACATTTGCTTCACTTGAACTGTTTTAAGTTTTTTCATATATGGTTGACGGCATCCTATTGGTCTTGCTGGATCGGAGAGAATTTTTGTCTTATCAAGTATGTTCCTGTGTATAGCTCTTTGTAATTTTGTAAGGTGCTGCTATCCATTGTTTACTGAGGGCAACCCATCTCCCTATATTTTTTTGGTATCATTAGGTACCTTTGCTTTATTGTACATTATTCATCAAAAGAAGTCAATTTTTGCTCTTTGGAGGTGTATCTTTTTGTTGTAGAGCCTTATTTTGTGGAGTGTGCATGTCAACAATTCCCTTATCAGAACTATTATACAACACAGATTTATGTGCTTTTTATTGAATGATGTTGATGTTCTTTGTGCAAAAGCAGACCTTCTGGAATTGGCTCCTGGCCTTGCAGGCATTTCAAAAAAAACAAGAAAGGATACTGATGTTAATTGATCCTTCAAGTTTGCTGTAGTTTGACTTGATATCTAGAAATTTCATGTGGCTTTCAATTAATTGATCCTTCAAGTTTGTTGTAGTTTGACTTGATTTTGCATGTTAGGTTATTGCTCCATCTGCAATGTTAGTATATAGCTTCTCTATGGACGTTGTAGCTTTGGGAATTTCTTTCAGTAGTTTTTGTTCATGTTCACGTGGATAATCTTACATGTCCAACATCATGTAAATCTTATCTTTGTGTTGTTTGTAACAGTCTAACACGTACTGTGTTAGAAATGTTGTGTTGATGTAATTTTGGTTTACTACTTCTAGTGGTGATGCCATTTTTGGCACTTCTCTGCTGTTTCGAGAAGCAACAAGGACCAACTGCAAAGATGGGATTAAAATCAGCCTGAGGGAATTCCTTCTCAGCCTGCGAACCAGCAGTAGCCAAATTGGGGGAAAATGGGTTGGTGAAATGGGTTCAACCCAAATTTGAAAAATGGTTTGGCTTGGAAAGGGGGAAGTGCATGTGTGGACAGGTTTGGTTCAGTTTGAAAAATCTGATTTATGGAATGGGTTGGGGTGGGTAGTCGGGTGATTTTTTCATGGGTTTGGTTGGGTTGGGAGTGGGTTTAAACCCATTGCCAGCGCTATTCTAGGCCACTACAAGGGAGACTGGCCTATAGCAGCATACTCATATGGTATTATATGTACGCATGTGTTGCTGATATCAACGACATCATATAATATATGTGTTGTTATAAGTGATGTTACCAACTGTATGCTGCATCACAAACTATATGATGCAATATGTTTATATATGTGTTGCTAGCCAGCAACATGCATTTAGCATCACATGTACACAATATATTAGCAGTATCTAACAATATCAATTAAACGGCCTATTGCAGCACCATTAAATGCATGTGTATAATTTTTTTTTGTACATAACATAGTTGTCACACGTAATTCATAAAAAATGATCTTGAACAACTCTAAAAATGGGCAATAATAAAAAAATGAATTTTATTCTTATAAATATAATACAATTTACATCACTTCACATAGAAATGAAAAACAGCACCTTTGTCTATACATATAGAAGCTATCAAGTAATAATCATTTTAAAAATGTGAAATACAACAAAGCTGTCTACTTTATTCCTATTCTCTTCTCTCTGATCTTCCCATGTCTCATCAATTCATCATGGATTGGCTTAACACATTATTCTCTTTCTCCCTCTTTTTCTCAAGACCCTGCAAGATCACCCATCTTTTTATTGGACTCAATATAGATGCAACGGTAGGCATTTTGTGATTGACTCGGATTCAAGGATAAAGCTTCAGCAGAATGGGCATGGGGCCTGTAGGAAGGACAATTTATTTAAACTACAACAAATGATCTTAATAATGAACTTTCAAAATTATGCCAATAACGTTTCAAAGCGAGTTCAAAGGAATCTTAGAAAGTCACCTATAATTTTAACTAAAG
The DNA here is from genome assembly GCA_036346415.1 of Raddia guianensis. Lineage (NCBI taxonomy): Eukaryota > Viridiplantae > Streptophyta > Magnoliopsida > Poales > Poaceae > Raddia > Raddia guianensis. The sequence goes on from CM070534.1 coordinate 39,050,094, forward strand.
TTCTAAGAAAAAAAAGCAAAGGTTAATAGTCTTCGTAAATGTATTTCAACAACAACATTCATCAACTCAACAGCCCGAAGAAAATAGTTTCAAGACACTGCAGAGGAAAGAAAGGTTTCCTCTCATCGTATTATTATGCAAACACACATGTACTGTAGGGTAAAAATATCAAAAAGAATAAACGAATAAGACTGCTAAGTTACAAGGTAGCCACAAAAAACTAATACCTCGGGCTTCTTGTTCTTAGGGCCAGGAATGTATTCCTTTATCCCAATGCGTTGCTACAATAATTAGGCATGATGTAGTTAGCTATTAAAAAGAATGAGCAAGGAAAACTATATGGACAGTATGCAATCTCTCTAAGACGTACTTTTTCGGTGCTTTACCATTAGATATTTGGTCCAAAACATAATGCTATAATCTAGTAAAAACTATTTAACATCATTGAAATAGACAACATGAAAAAACACATAAGGAAACTACATGTAGGGTGTGTCCTCAAAAGGTAACACCAAAGACATACACCAATCCCAAATATTATTTTTGTGAAATAAGCAAAGATTGATAAACATGAAGTCACATGCATCGATGCTGATATAAGAAGTAAGACAAATCATTTAAATTGCAATTAACATGCAAAAAACCAAACTGGATTCCTACTAATAGATTATAGGATGACAATTAATACAGTTTTTGTTAAAGTGAGGAAGTTGCATATTTGTTCTTAACTAAAAATGTAGGCAAATGTCCCCTCTAATAATAAGTTCAACATGAGAATTTATCAAAATAAGGCCGTCATCATAGAAAAAGGGTTACTCATTGTATGCTCTATTTCATCTAACCATACTTACAGAAAAATTTGATTTAGTGAAAGAAAGGTCATGATAGGTGTGGAAAAAATATTTTCATGGCATAAAATTAACTTAGAGGCTCATAAATCAACGTATGGACAATCCTACAAGCGACAAGCAGCAGAGAAGCCATACTCAAGAAAGTATCCCCTGTTTTAACTAGGAATCAGGCACAAAACATGGAAATGCAGAAACATAGTAACATAGCAGTGCAGAAACATAGCTGTACATAATAAAAACTTTTATAAAACATTGATGTAGGCATTGTCGTTTATTTATTTACATGAGATGTGGATGACCAACCTTTTAAAAAATTAACAAGGGTAGGATATCAATGAACAGTGGGGGTATCTAGAATTGCCTAGAAAATGTTAAAACAAATCTAACAATTTTTTTAGCCTTCCCATGTGCACTGATTGTGAAGTTTGTGGCAAGCTTATCTGGCAAACACAAAATAAATTTGTTAACAAACGATAATATTAGTATATTGGATCTGTAATACTATAAATTTGATACATGCACTTAACACCACTGATTTCAGTACCTGGCCATAGGTTGCAAATGCACAAGCAAGGCAAACACAACAAAGCATTCAAAGATTGGTTATTAAGTGATATATGCAAGAGAAAATAAAGAATTTGCCAATTATTGAAACCTATATTGTGCACGCATACTTGATAGCCTAAAACAATCATATGTACATTTAAACAAAGTTAGCATATATAAATTTAGGAAAAATCATATTAAAAGGATGATGCTAATGGTTAATCAAACCTGTTGCATTATATCTATTTCTAGGTCTTGGTTTGAGCAAACTTCCAGCAAGAACTGCTTGTTGGACCTAGAAAAAGGAAAGCGACAAGGCCAATAGCTTCTCCAGATTATAGCTTAGGTCGCTTGCTGGCATTTCTTATGGAGGCTAAGCACAGTAAAACATGAACCTGAAGATGGAGTACAATAAAAACAATCATCGGTAATTTATTGATTTTTACAACCATGAAAAAATAGGGAGAACAAAAGATGATGCACTGGTAGATCGAACTGTAGTAGAGGAGGCGGTCATAACTGTGGATGCGTTATCACAAAAAAAATCTTCACTAGGTTATCATGCACCTAAATGGCTAATCATATGCTCCATACAACTAAGTGATAAATGCCAATGTCCATGCTCTGAATTGAAGTGGGGAACACAAGCATTTGAAGGGGCAACACTGCACCGTGCCAATCTAGTCAAATATGGCAAACCTATGATCATTTTATTAAAAAAAATGATCTTTTAGTCAATTACAGCTCATGCAGTGCTATAAATAGATTTGGAAATTTAAAAATTAAACAAAAGCAAGAAGAGATTTATTTTGTTATTACATTAGGTGCTTGAGAGGAGGGGCGATCCATTTTGTCAAACACCGAGGTGTTCAGCTTCTCCATCAATTCCCCTTGATTCCGATTCCACAACCATAACCACAAGCATGACAAGGTAATCCATGAGAAATTTAGGGGAGAAACTAGATCGTCAAATCAAGAATGCTTTAGCATGAAAGGTCACCTGCTTGGGAGATTTTGGCCTGAGGAAAGAGCAGCACTGAGAATCGGGGAGGAGGCAACGAGTTGGGTGAGGTGCGGCACTACATGGGATGGATGACCAGAGAGGGGGTGAGAAGAGGGATCTAGCGGGGGAGGGAGGGGGAGGCGGAGACAACGCCGTAGGGGAACGGAGAGGTAGCGACGATGGGAAGAAGGCGGAGCTGGCGTCGCCAGGAAGGAGGATGTGCCGGCGAAGTGGAAGATGGCTGCGTTGGGAAGGGGGAAATGGCGGCGACGGGGCAGGGGCGGAGGTGGCGGCGCGGAGCAAGAAGGCAGAGATGGAGAGCCATGAAGGCGGATGCGCTGCGGGAAAAAAGGGAAGGCCATGGACTCACGGGTGAGAGCACGACCGGAACGAGATCATTTTACCTTTGGGTGAATTGCCCTCGTACCGTTAGAATGAATGGGTATTTCTAAACTACCATCCAAAGATACTGGAGTTCGAAAATACCATTCCCGTTATCTCCGTTGCACTCAAAATCCCCAAATCGCGTCCTTGCCGGCCTGCGCCCTAGCCTCCCCGCCGGCTTGTGCCCCGCTGACCTCGCCTCCCCGCCGGCCTGCTCCCGGCTTGAACAATCTAGTTTTAAAGAGAAGCATTCAGGTTTCGCTAAATCAACCCTCACTCCAACACCAATTTGCGAGTTGCCGAGGAGTCACCCGTCGGTCTCTACTGGACACACCTCGGCTGCACCGACACTACAGGAATCGCGCGAAATCTCGACGGCCAAAACTATTCTCGACGGCCAAGACCAAGCCGTCGACAAAGATTAGTTAATATCGACGGCCCAATTTACGCCGTCGATATAGCTCCCATAATCTCGACGGCCAACAACAAGCCGTCGAGATTGAATCGTTACAGGCCCGCGGCCTCAAATTTTTGTTTTTTCGCGAACGCGGGAATGCTCTATCTCGACGGCTGAGACCAAGCCGTCGTGAATACTCAATGGGCCGGCCCATCAGAATGAATAAATCTAGACGGCCAGCAAGTGGCCGTCGAGAATAGTTCATGCTGCGCTGGAGGGCTGGCCCATTAAATTTTTTTATTTTCTAAATATTTTTCATAATTTCTAGAGTTGTTTATTTATAAATTTAATTAAAATAAACGAAAATTAAAAATAAAACCAAATATTGGGAAAAATATATATGGTACAAGATGTTATTTTTTGACATACTTATTTTAAAAATAATTTGTATGTATAATTAATGTTAGGTTTAATATATGTATATATATTTAAAACTTAAAAATTGTATTTAAATTTTTTAAAATTGGAATATTTTGTTACATTCCAATGCAATGATCCATGTACAATGGTTTTCCGACTGAATGGTGCATTATTTGAAAATTACGATATCCCTGTGACCCGTATTTCATAAAACTATATAGAACGCTATTTAATACTCTGCCCGATGTGACCCGTTACATGGGCAACTCCATTTTCGTACATAATTTTATCATAAGAATTTTCTCGATGGTAAATCTTTATGTCGTATACAATATAAGCCATTACGAAGCACAAACGAATTTTTTTAAAATATTTTAAAAATAAAATAAGCTATGTTGACCACCGAAGGGGGGTGCTGCACAAGCCGTCGAGATAGACACATTCTCAACGGCCATACAAAAAGTCGTCGCAAAAGATGTCATTTGGCGACGGTAGTCAACGAAAGCCGTCGAGATAAGATTTTCTCGACGGCCGAGGATAACAAGCCGTCGAGATCGGCCAAGCCAGAGATCAATATATGGGGCCTTATCTCGACGGCCAGAGGCCGTCGGGAATAACATTACCACAGGTGACGTCACCTGTAGTGTCTTTATCGACGGCCCCTAGCCGTTGATATAGAGGAAAACCAGTCACATGTTGACACGTGGCAACATGTTGACTGGTCGCTGACCGCGTGGTGTATTCTCGGTGGCTTTTGGCCGTCGAGAACATTGGCAACCAACGGTCGCAAAGCGAAAGGCAATTTTTCTCGACGGCTTTATGCCGTCGAGATAGATCAGGTGAGCCACGTGGAGGACTGTGATTAGGTGAAATTTATTATGCGCTCTATCTCGACGGCTTCCGGCCGTCGAGAATGGTCTTTATACTGTCGTCCTCTCTGGCACTTAGCCATTTTTCGCTTGTGCCAAGTCTCGCGCCCGCCGCCGCCGTCCGCGGCCGCTGCCGCCAGAACCGCCGCTCATTCTTGTACCTGCCGTGCCACCTCGCCGCCACCTCCCTCCAGGCTTCGCTTTGCCGAAGCCGCGCTGCCGCATCGCCCAGCGCCGCCGCCGCCGCCTTACCGCCGCGCCGCCACACTGCCGCCATGGCCCTTGCTCCAAGCCCGTCACCGCGCGTCATCATCGCGTCGTCGCCGCTGGCCATTGTCCGTAGCCTTATACATGCCATGGTGCCGCGATCCGTTTAGCCCTACTTATGCGTTCCGCAACCCCGTCATCGGAGGTATGTTGATTCTTCGCGCCTTTTTTTTAAATCACTGTTGTGTAGTCTCGACGGCGTTAAACCGTCGAAAATTTAATTAGTGATATAATTAGTAATAATTTTAAAAATAGCAAAAATGTAGGTTATGCAATTGTTTTGTTTTATCATTTAATTTTAGGTGGAATTAATATATAAATTTTAATATAACATTGAATTAATTAGTTTTGCAAGTAGTGATAATTAAAAAATATCAAATTTAGAAAATAGTAAAAAAGTTATGCAATTGTAATGCTTTGCTATTGAACTTTAGATATATTTTTGCTTTGCCATGTGCTATGCGTAATTTATTGTATTTAATTTATATTACATCGAAACGATTAGTAACCTAGCCGTACGTCACCCGTTCGGGTAAAACACAACGCGTAAAGAAATTGGACGGTGATTCGTTCATTTCTATTACGCTTTGTGTAAAATGACTCCGAATTGTCCAGTGGACTGCCAATGTGTGGCGTCCCAGTGGATAGCTCACGGATAGCCGCTTAGACGTGTCCTGCTGTGGCATCGATAGGAACGATACAAAATTTCGGCTGCATAACCCTATAGTTCTCCTAGTGCATAACATAAGTGCTATTAAGCTGGATTTCAGCTTTTTAGCCATCGTTGCACTAAAAGAACTATAGGGTTATGTTGCCGAAATTTTGTCTCGTTCCTATCGATGCCACAGCGGGACACGTCTAAGCGGCTACTCGTGGGTGGGTTTAGAAGCCTTCCTAAGCCTATTCTGAAACCCTAACGTGTAACTTCTCGTGTCAAGACCGATGGATGAAGAGAGGAGGTGGATGTACGATGGATGGAGATCGAACGGACAACATTCAGATGAATGGTATGAGAAGGCCAATGCATTTGTTGATAATGCTTTCAAGGCGACCCCAAACCACGACACGGCATACGCTCATTGCCTTTGTAACGAGTGTGAAAATCGTAGAAAGAGAACACGGTATGATATGGGAATGCATTTATGCAAAATGGGTTTAAGGCGGTTATCATCGTTGGGTTTATCACGGTGAGAGTGGTTGTGCTCGTGTTGTCCCTACTCCTTCCGACGAAGGATTTGATGAAGTTGATGAAATGCAAGATATGATGGATGACTTTGGCTATGATTTTGATGATGAGCGAGCAACTACCACTATGACCGAATTCTTAACTCGCTAGAATCTTCCAAATGACCTTTGCACGATCAAACCGTCGTGACCTTGCTCTCTATGGTAACACGGATGATGGCTCTGAAATGCAAGTATAACTTCTTGATCAATTGTTTTGATGAGTTGTTAGGATGTTTAAGCGACGCACTTCCTGAAGGACACAAGATGCCCCCAAGTTGGTACGAGTGTAGAAAATCGCTTGTCGGTGCGGGAATGCATTACGAGAAAATAGACTACTGTCCGAACCATTGCATGTTGTATTACAAAAATGAGGCTGTCAAAAATATGTGTGATCATTGTGGGGAGTCCAGATATATTGAGATCGTCGACGGTTATGGAGAAAAGAAACAGACCAAGGTGACGAGAAAAGTACTGCGGTACTTCCCGTCAAAGAAACAACTCCAAAGATGTTTCATTACGGAGGAGACCGCGCAGCAGATGAGGTGGCATAAGGAGGGTAAACGTGTAAGACCCGGTATGATGGTTCATCCGGCTGATGGAGAAGCGTGGCAACACTTTGATATGCCGCCGCGCAGGTTCGTCAACCCTCCACGGCATGTGGAGGAGGAGGAGGAGCCTCGAGCCGGGCAGAGCTCGCTCGACTCGGGAGAGTGGAGCTAGTGCGTCCGGGCCGGAGATAGCCAGAGAGGTCGCCTCTCGTGGAAGTAGGAGGAAGAGGGGTCCGAACAGGGTGAGGGTTGCACCGCCTCAGCAGTCTGGACGACCGGCGATCCAGATTGACGGTGACAGGTACATATTTTTGTAGCCAATTACTTCTGTACCATTTTTGATTTTAATTATATAAACCTCATATTTATTGTTTAATGTGCAGCAACATGTCCACGGTGGATGTCAACGAGAGGTATCAGCCCGGGACAGCTCTTGGCACCCTAGCTGGCGAAGATTATCTCGGGTTAATAACCCAGATGGGATGTTAAGACCAACAGACTGGTGGGATGACTACTGAGCTAGCCTCGCATGGGGATAGTAATCGCCGTGGATCAAAGTTATCCGCAAGTTTTGGGTAAGATACAAAATAACTCAGGTTCATTTATTTATTTTATCTTCTAACTATATCTGTTGTTATATCCTACTTCAGCTCAGGTTCGCTCCGCAGGAGGGACTTCAGCCGACTGACTTCGCTCCTGTCATCGAGAGGATGGTGAAGCAGAGGGTACAGGACATGATGTCCAATGCTCGTGTCTCGGCCGTTCAGGAGTATCATAGGTGAGTAGCGTAACCTCACAATACATTTAAGTTTTATGTATTCGTTTCTAATTTCTACATTTTCCTGTTTTTGTAGGAGACAGGAGCAACAAAACCTCACCGCCAGTCGCTTGTCGGTTGTACTTGATCGCGGTCAAGACAACCAGTCTGCCTGAGTGGTGTCAGGAGGACGCCTGGGAAGCTATAGGTAGGAAGTGGGACAGCCCCGAGTGGAAGGGGAAGTCCGAGAAGGCAAAGAAGAACAGGGGTGTGAAGGACTACAAATCAAATACTGGGAGGTGGTCGATCGCACAGTTGGGGAAAAAACTGGTAATAAAAAGTTTTTACTTGTCTTCACTTTAGATTTTCGAACTAACACATGTCGGTCATATTACAATTTAATTGGCGAAGACGGAAGTTAGGCCTAGTCCGATGGACGTGTGGAAGCAGGCCCACACGAAAAAGGTGCCGCCTGGTGGACAACCAACCTTGGATCCCCATGTTTATCTTCGTTTGGTAAGTGTCTACAGGATTACTCAATACAACTATCTCCGTTTGGTTATTTGTTTGATTCTGACTATCACAACGACATGTAGAAGCGTTATAAGGACGCTTATAGAGAGGAGCACGGGGAGGAGAGCAATCTAGAGGAGACTCCCCTCGATCCTCATGTGATTCATAAGCACATGGGGGGCAAGGCTCACGGGCGCCTGGCGATCGGTGGAGACCACCTACGGTAAGATCTCTTTCGTACACTTGTATATTATGATTGCAAAACTGACTGCTATATTATGCATGTTGTAGGTCTTCAGAGTATATGCCCGATGTACAGGCTAGTCAGAGCGGCGGTGAGACCCGTCGCCAATTCGAAGAGCGCCTGCAGAGGGAGAGGGAGCAGCAGCAGAAGAGGCACAAGGAGGAGCGGACTCATGACAGAGAAATGTTAAGGGCGATGCAGGAGAGCCTGAGAGCCGCGTAGGAGGACTATGACAGAAGGCTTCGACAGCTCGAGGCGTTCGTCGCTGGGGTAACACATTCGCAATTCAATTCTTTTTTATAGTGCATATTTTATCATCTGTAGTAACGAAATCAAATATATGTGCAGGCCGGTCCAAGTGGTCACGCGGGGCTTGCGGGCAGCTCCTCGAGTCAGGTGAGGACTGCGGGTCCCTACACCGGTGGCCCGGCCGTGTACGGTAGCCATCTAGCCCCTCCAGGCACCTATGTTGGGCAGGGCGGCTACCCAATACAGACGGCACCACCGGGCACCTACGGGACCCAGCCGGCCTACGTCCCCACACCCAACTACCCGAACGTCGAGCGTCCTTGGTTTCGTGATACAGCTGTAAGTCTCCTATGCCAAATCAATACACTATCGCATTGTACATATATATCAACTTACTAATTGAAAAATCTCGAAGGGTTCGGGTTCTGCGATGTCTACTCCTCCGTCCTTCGTGCCACCTCCTCAGGACGACGCGCAGCAGGGCGACGACGGCTCAGGGAACATGGCCGCCAACCTCGCGGAGCAGCTCATCGGGACGCCACCACGACGGTCATGATCGATGTTTGTTTTATTGTGTTCATGATGTTGATACTGTCATTACGATGTTTGTGAAGGTTAATTAGATGTTCGTGAATGTGGATTTTATGTTTGTGATCTTTGTGATGTGATCTTTGTGATATATCGAAATTGTCGGAGGTATGTGTATTTGTGAAATTGTGGGAAATTTGAATGCGGGGACTGTTTTGGGTTTGCAGGTTGCAGCTGCAAAATTATTGTGATTTTTACAAATTTTAAATTTTTTTTTTGCTGTTTTTCAACTATTCTCGACGGCTAGATCAAGGCCGTCGAGACAGCTTCCATGGCCCACGTGCCGGGTCAACCACCGTCGGGACCCGAGGAGAGTCTATCACGATGGCCGTGAGCCATCGTGAATAACCTCCATGGCCTACCTGGAGGAGCCGTCGTTCCCTGTGGATGAAATCTCGACGGCTAGTGGCCGTCGTGAATAACTGGTGGGCTGGGCCACGGAACGGCCTGCTTAAGTATAATCTCGACGGCCTCAGGCTGTCGAGAAAGACTCCAAAGTCATGTCGTGCCTGCCCAGTTCATGTATCTCGACGGCTTATGTTTAGCCGTAGGGAAAACGTAATCACGACGGCTGAGCCGTCGATAAAGACTATCTGTCTCGACCGTGCTGTCTCGACGGCCAAATCTCGGCGGCTGGCCGTCGAGATGTATCTGTCTCGACGGTTTTTCGCCGTCGAGAATTTCAGTGATTCGCGTGGTGCGAGTGTGTGTACATATTTTGTGAAAACAATAGAAATTTCGTTAGATCATCGAAGTTTACAGCCATAGAAAAAAACTATTACAATGAAACATCATTCACTGAAACAACAACACATGGGAGGAGAAGGTGGAGAAGGACGAGCAGCGTGGGTGGGAGGAGGGAGGGGGCGAGGGGACTTTGTTTTGGGAAAACCGTTGTCGCCTGTGTCAAAGACAATCCCAAATTATAATATTATGCAAGTACTCCCTCCGTTTTAAAACATAAGAAATATAAATTTTTGGCACGGTTTTTAAAGTAGAACTTTGACCATTATTTGCTCTCATAATTTATTATCAATAAGGATAAAGTGCCACTTTGGTCTCTAAACTATTGTGTTTGCACCAAATTGGTCTCTTAGGTGTAATGACAGTTTTGTTTGGTCCCCGTAGTTTTCGAAGAGTGTCGTTTTGGCCCCTTGATCGGTTTTGAGGGCGGTTTTGCTGACGTGACGGTCCACGTGGCAGATCCGCATAGGTTGACATGTCATAAAAAACTGCCACGTGCACGTCCCGTAAAACCACCCTCAAAACCGATTAAGTGACCAAAACGACACTCTTCGAAATCCACATGGACCAATAAAACTGGTATTACACTCAAGAGACCAATTGGTGCAAGTGTAATAGTTGAGGGATGGATCAGGAACAGTGTACGTCCGTACATCTCTAGCTTTATAGGTAAGAATGGATGAGCAAATACAGATTAACCCCTTATTTCGTTTACGTTGCACACTTGAATTTGATGACATGTTGACGTACTTACACAAAAAAAGAAATAAAAAACTATTGAAATGTGGATCATTAATACATCAGCAAGAAATAAAAATCAACGGAACACCTGCCCTCCCCAGAGAGGGAATTGCTCAAATAACACTCTTTAAAATTCGCATTTGCTGAAATAACACTTGGGTCACTTTCAGTGACTCAGATGATCCCACATGCCATACTCACATGGGAATTGACACACGAATTCAGTGTCATTTAGGTAATTTTTACCTCCCCATAAGGCGAATCCATCGTGGCAGTCGTCGAGGTAGTACTCCCCGAGCAGGTGGCTGGCGTCGTCGTCGTCGCCGTGAACATCCCACGCCGCCTCCGTGCCCACGCTCGCGCTCGTGCACGGCGCCGTCACGGACTCCGCCGCCTCGTTCCGCTCACCGCCGTCCGCGAGAAGAGCTTCGCTTGTTCTTGCCTCGTCGCCGGCGGCCTCCTGTCTAACAACCGCATTGGCGCAGAAATTGGCGGCGCTGATGCTCCAGCCGCCGTTGTGGCCGGCGCCGGCAGGGCAGGGTTGGTGTCCGGGAGCCGAGTGGTGAGGGAAGGGGTCGAACACCGCTGCCGGCTTCCGGTCGTTGTCGTCAACAACGCCGGCGCCGTGGCGGCGGGTCTCGTCGGCGGCCGTGTCTTTTTGTCGGAGTTTCTTGCGCAGCCGTGCATTCCAGAAGTTCTTGATCTCGTTGTCCGACCTCCCCGGCAGCCTCGCTGCGATCTGGGACCAGCTGCATCGATCAAATTCAAATCCGCCAATGCACAAACACAAAAGGAAAAAAAAATCAGCACACGACGCGAATCAATCAATCTGAACTCTGAAGCCTAGCTGATCGGCGGGTGATCGATGGATCACCTGTTGCCGAGGGTTTCGTGGAGCGCCATGATGAGGTCCTCCTCCTTCTGCGAGAAGCGGCCGCGCTTGAGGTCCGGCCGGAGGTAGTTCATCCACCGGAGGCGGCAGCTCTTGCCGCAGCGCTGCAGGCCGGCGAGGTCGGGGATGGAGCTCCAGCAGCTGACGCCGAAGCGGGCGATGTGGGACGCCAGCCTCTCGTCCTCCTCCGGCGACCACAGCCCCTTCCGGAGCTTCTTCTCCGAGCAGCAACCCGGCTGCTTCGGCTTCACCACTCTCCCCATCTATCAGCGAGCAGCAGCAGCAGCTAGCCACTCCACTCCTGTGCTCCTGTGCCCTTCTTCTCCTTGACGTCGCCGTACGTCGTCGTCGATGAGCGGTGAGAGATCTTTATGGAGTAGCTCGCCGCCTCTCCATCGATGGCACTTCTCTGCCTGCTTACCTGAACTATTATAAGAAAGAAACGTGCATAGGAAATAGGGCAGCCAGATGCTGCATCTTGCACTATTATTAAGTAATCATGCACTTGTTGGGTCTTATTTTTAACAGCGAAATTCATTGTCTTATATTGTCTGTAAAGCACGCATGATTAGGGGGACGATTTACATGCAGTAGATGTACAATACATGCCATGATGCCGAAAGCTTGCCCTTCAACGACCACTAATGTCTCTACTCGCGTCCGTTTCTAATGATGGCGATGATGATCGAGCTTAACATGCTCGAAGAATTATGGGAGATAAATCAGTGTGTGTAATGCTTTTCTACACATTATTTAGTTTTTTAAGGAAAGGGGCATTCAAGCCCTATATATATTGTTGGACCAAATTAAGTTCATTACAATCAAGCATAATTACAAAGCCTTGTGAGGGCCAAATCATACAACCACGCCCAAACAAAAGCCAAAGATATATTGAGGGTGTGTTAGACTTAGAACACAAAAGTGCAGAAGACCCTCACAGTCAACCTTCCTATGCCAGTGAAGAAAATTGTCTCTCTTTTTTCTGCATGCCAAAAGCCTTCTATCTACAGTAGCATTTGCTTGAAGGCAGATATGGCGCCAGCTACAGATAGGGAACCTACACTTAGAGATAAGGATTGATATCCTTTGTCGTCATGGCAGAAGCAAGCTACTGCACCGGGAAAGACCTAGGAGGAGCTTATTTCTCGGCTTATATTAGTTTTGTTGTGAGATCAACTCCTCCATGGAAGACAAGATGACGCTTAAACCCAAACAATAAAAGACTAGATTAGCTACTTAACTGTTGGGCAAGAATTAGGTCCTTACCCCAACGTTGGTGAGGCTGGGGCTCATCGAAGAACAGGGGAGATGTGCAAGTTGTGCACGATTGTATGATGAAAACGATACATTGATTTAAGGTGGTGCGACATGGATGAATCGGCTACTAATCAACTAGTGAGATCATAAAGCGAACAATCTCAAAGTCACCACACTGAATGCGATCAATTATGACAAGACAAGAACGATTCTTATCCATGCAAGCAATCGAGATCAAGTATGAATGAGGTAGTCATTCTCATGAATAAAGTTGAGATTTTGTACTCAACTCAGTTGGTCCAGCCAACACAAGCAAGATTGAGGGAGGGTCACACATAAAAACGACCAAACTGAACAAAAGCTAAATAATAACAAGAGGGAGTGGCGGCCATATGTAGAGTGCTCACTAGAGGAGGGACACCCAACAAACCCTAATGATACATTGACCGTGGTCCCAAAGTAGGGATGTTATGCCAACTTATTTTGCATATTTCCATCGCTTTAGATTAATATGACAGTGGGAGTAAATTCATTAAAAAGCTTAAGGGATAAGCTTTTTCATAAAGTGGCGTGTAGTTAATATTGAATGTCCAAATTATGTCCGTTTAAAGTCTTTCATATATATGGCTGAACTAGGCTTGTGGTGACTCAGGCTTGGATTTGCATGCTAATTAAATGTAAGAGTTGCAGGAAAATCTTGTCTCGTGCAGATGCATGATCAGCAATCTTTTCAGTGTGTAAAGGTGATGGCCGGCCTGATTGCCTGAATATGCAGCGTTAAGGGTTCCATATTAATTTATATGCGTAGGGCCGTTGCATCACCTCACCGGTTGTATTGTACGTACGTGAGATCGACTTTTGTCCATGCAATGCAGCCAATGATGTAGATCGATGTGAAACAGCATCCGACACTTTTGACTTGTGATGCTATCGTCCGCCTGTATTCTGGAGCAGCTACGGCGCGTCCATGCCACATGGGTGTAGATTAATTCCAGTACTCATTAGCACCAATCGTCTTTCATATCTCTATATACTTGTTTTTGAAGCAAATATCTCTATATACTAGTAGAAACCTAACGCGCGCTGCGTAGGGTGTGAACACTCAGTTGCATCAGTTGGGCTCCGAAGGCTACCGAGTTGTATGAGCAAGTGAGCAAGGCCCTCTTTGATTTACGGTTTGATTTGATTTTGCTTGATTGAGCCAAAATTTATTGTTTTGTACAGACCATTTAACGTAACATCCTCTAATTTTTTTTGGACTTTGTGAGATTTTTCTAATACCTCAAAAATATGGCGAGCGCCAAGCGTCGGACGTCCGATCCAGCCACAGCGATCGGACGCCGCGCTGCCGTTGGATCACCAGCAAGCAGCACATCGGATCATCGGATTGCATGTCTTTCCGCGGCTCCCACGCGCCCGCGTGCAGCAACATGCTAGAACATGTAGTTGATCATTTTTCAATTAAAACTTCAGATTTTTGTACAAAATTCAAACAGTGTTCAAAATGCATAGAATAAATTTCATAATTCTTTTAAAATCGAGGGTAACCCATTTTAAATACTTTTTAATTTTTTTGAATTCTTTACTTTTTTATTTTTTTAATGTGAACCTAGGAGAACCCACATATAAAACTTGACACGTATACTAGTGAAACTTGGCCGTGTTCTGATAAACCTTGGCCCACGTATTAATGAAGGCGGGCGCCAGATGAAACCTAATGAAACTTGGATCTAACCTGATGAAACTTGGATGAAATCTATTGAAACTTGATGAAACTTGGATTAACTTGATGAAACTTGAAGAAACTTGGATGAAACCTGTTCAAACTTAGATTAAACCTGATGAAACTTGACAGTTCAGTAAGTTTAAAGAGTATGAAATCCAAGTTTCAGTAGGTGAAACCCAAAGTTTCACTAGACAAGATTGAAGTTTGAGGAAACACCGGTACATACACCTTGTTTTGTTCTAAAAATACGAGGAACGCGTTGGTGCAAACGGTTGGCGGATTAGAGCACCCAGTAAAATTTTATGGTCACCGAACTTTTTTCAATTAAACTTGGAGCAACGTGCTCATCGTACTCACGTGGAGCACTGAGCGCATTCGCGCGCACGCGGCGCACAAGTCCAAAGCGCCGGCCTGCAGCGTTTCCGCAAAAATATTCTTTTAGTATTTTTTTTAGCCTTTCAATGTTTCTTTAAAGGCTCTAAGTTTTTGGCTCAACCAAACCGAATCAAAGAGGACTTCAATATCATACCATGTTGCAGATGGAGTCAAATAATATGTTTGACGGCCTGCTATGGACATGCATGATAGGGAAATTGCTTGTGGACACTGTGTGAACATAGGAAGAGAGTGATTACACAGAGAAGCGCGAACCACATAAAAAAAAGTAATGTAAAACAAACTTTACATGGTTGAAAGGCCAAAAAAACTAAAGAATGGTTACCCTAAAGGTGACTATATATCCTTTGGTGGTGCAGGAAAAAGGTTTGAACAAAATCTGCATAAAGGTTGTCCTGAGGGTAACTATCCCATGTTGTGAGCTCCTATGATTGTGTTGCAACCTTACATATTTCAGAAACAGAGAGCCTTCATGTTGGATCTCAAACGCACTTTGATTTTGCTATTGCTCTTTGCTTTTCTTCGTCCAAAATCAAACATGAAGGCCTGCAGATAATAGATTTAGTAAAATTTCTTAAACTTGGCTATGCAAAGGAAGCATAAATTAAACATATATGATGCATAGGAACGAACAAGAAAGGAACTCTTTAAACATAAACACAGACCAAGTGACCTTGTGCAAATGACAGATGCAAGACCAAGGGGATTAAAAGATTAGAAGATACGTACCTACAGCAATTGACGGTGCGCATCCGTTTGAGCTGAAAATTCAACACGGCAGCTGAAGAATGTCGACGACCAGCTGAGGGCTTGTCGACGGGCATGTTTGGTTCATGTCCATGGGTTGCCATGCAAAAAAATTGGTATGACCATCTCATGGCATGATCAAAACTTGCTAATTTGTGGTGTGTTTGGATTGTAGCCAATGAAATTTGGCCAATAAAAAATAAAAAATTGTAAAAAAATAATTTAAATAGAAAAGTATTTAAAATGGGTTGTTTAGGATTTTAGATGAATTATCAAATTTGTTGTATGCAATTTGGACTCCAAATAAAATAGATACAAAAAAGAGAGATTTAAATCAGAAAATAATCAACTGCACAATTCTTCCTAGCAGCCTGCTCGTTCCGTCTCGCTGGGGTGCCTTGCACGTGTCTTGCGGTCACTAGCTGGCCTTCCGCGTGTCTTGCTATCACTGGTTGGCCTTGCACGTCGTTCGCTAGCGGAGAATTGGCACGGCGCCGGCGGCCGAATCGGCCGCCCGCGCCAATGGCTCGCTGCGCGTTGAAAAATTTTGGCAAGGCAAGTTTCTTCGTTGGCTAGCCATTAGATGGCAATAAACCAAACACTTCCCAAAATACCATGGCAGCCAATATTTTGGCATGGCAATCCATGGTCATGAACCAAACAATATATTACATTTGTGATGGTGCCCCAAAACATTACATTTGCCTGTTTATCAACGCGAACACCTATGCAACATCATCAGAACATTATTTGTAACACTTTAGTTTTAGCCCTTTAGGCACGGTTATATGTAATAGAACAATAATTCGATTTTAAAAACAAACACATCATGTAGAAAACATTTGGCCACAAAAAGGGTTGGGGGCTAGCTATAGAATACAGCTGTTAGCACTTTTTACAACATTAGTTACAGCCATAAGTGCTCAAATTAAAGAGGATTTTCCGGGTCGATCTGTGCTTGTGGAGAGTGCATTTTTTGCATTTGTCATGAAAGATACTTGTAGCTAAACCATCAGAGAGGCTAGCTAGCATGGCAACCTGCGATGATGAAAAAAAAAGATTATAACTATTTTGAAGTCGAGCGGCAGCATGATAAGTTTGTTGTAAATAAGTTGTGGGAGCAGAAAAAATAGGGGTCTCTTGATAAACAAAGATTACACCAGATTTATTAGAATTTTGTCACATTAGATACATGTTCTAATTTTCTGTAGCTGCGACCAAGGATGGATTATCATGCCAACCAAAAATGACTATGCTACATTAGTGGTGTTAGGTATTGTGTCAAGTATGTGTACGAGTAGGTTGCATGGACTCTGTGTTGTAATAGGCAATGTTAGTTTAGAGTTAGAGTCGGACTCTAACCGGGCCTCCACTATGTAAAGGAGGCAGCCCTGGTGTAACTATGTCAACGACTGCATAATAGTAGCATAGGCCTGAGAAGATCAGCGGCCGGCATGTGGTTGTGATCTGGTCAGCCCGGTATGTTGCGATATTATGGATTGGGGAGGAGCGCCCATAATCAGAGCCCCTCAGATGTAGACGAAAGCCGAACTGCGGTAATAAACATTATCTCTTGTTGTCGTTTGTAATATTGCATCGGCGCAAATCCTAAGAAGTGGTATCAGAGCTTGGTTGGCGAGGTTGGCCATGCGGAAGATCTAGGGATAGACACGAGGTTTATGCATACACGGGTGCCACAAAAAAGTTTTATCGGCGCAAGGTAGAGCATGGCGGTGATCGACGATTTGATAGGTGGTGTCGGACACTTTGGACAGGAGGCTCGAACCGTTTGTTGAGCTACCGTTCACAGGGATTGACCAAACATGGCGATCAGGCTAACAAAGTAGCCGGCGAGGTCGGCAGGCGAGGGCGACGACCTCGGCGTTCGCGATCAGACCAATAGGCGCAGAAAGATGTCGGATAGATCAGAACGCCAGGAGCATTGATGCGACCGGATGTTGCACAGAAGGCGCTGCATCACGTCACTGAGGGCAAAGCTATGGCGTGGATACGAATAACCAAGGTGCGGCATGTTTTACTGTGCACGGATGACGTGGTGTGCGGTGGCGGGCTGGGAAGCCTGCTTTAGGGCAACCAGAGTTCGGGTACAAGGGTATGCGCAAGACGCTGGAACAACTTCAAGGTGGAGAAGGTAATGTTCTACAAGGTGGAGTTTGTTAGGTATTGTGTCGAATATGTGTACGAGTAGGTTACATGGACTCTGTGTTGTAATAGGAAGGGTTAGTTTAGAGTTAAAGTCGGACTCTAGCCGAGCCTCCACTATATAAAGGGAGGCTGCCCTGATGTAACCATGTCAACGACTGCATAACAGTAGTATAGGTCTGAGAAGGTCAGCGACCGGTGTGTGATCATGACCTGGTCAGCCGGTATACTGCGATATTATGGATTGGGGAGGTCAGGAGCCCCCATAATCAGAGCCTTATAGATGTAGGCGAAAGCCGAACTACGTTAACAAACATCGTTCGTGATCTTGCATCGGCGCAAATCCTAATAAGTGGTGTGGAAAGGATATATGGCTCCGTAATCATTATAAAACCACTTATTGCTCTTGATTTTTTCTCTAATTTAATGACTGGACGTTGCCATTGAGTTACAGACACCAATCAATTTATGCGAAGCCCTATCCTAAAAATATTCCCCTCTCTACATCCATATACGACCAAGACCAACGGACCAAACACAAATGCATGAATACCTTATGCAAAAGGGTAAGCACAAACTGAATTAAAAATAGAGACCGGATAGCAAAAACAAAACTCAAATAGTAAGTCCTATTAATTGGAAAAGTTTTATCTAAAGTTGGCGAAGCTAGCATTTCATATGCAGCGCAACCTAATAATATGCAACTAGTAGACCCCTCTGAACTCTTGTTAAGTTGATGGACGACGGGACACGACGAATAATTGTTCACAACGGTAGCTCCCGGCCTGCCTTTTCTTAAAAAGAATAATTTCACTTGGAACATATATAGGTTGTTTGGTTGCCTTCTCTCACGAGACTGGTCCGTCTGACTCCGCCAGGCTAGTGAGATACGGGATGTGCAGTTATAGAGACAGTGTTTGATTGAATGTGTAGTAGGTGAATATTTTGAAATTTATATAGCGAGTGTGGTCTAATTTTGTTTGAAAAAAATGTTAGAAATCCATTTAAAAATCGATATTGCGTAGATAGATACTCCTACGCAATCTTCCAAGTCAATATTGCGTAGGAGTATCTATCATGCATGGTAAAAAAAAAATGTTTACTGCTCTGTTTTTGGTCCTTTGGTCACTTTTGGTATAAAAAAACCCTTAATATAGAATTTAAACCATTGATTGTGTGATTATTACATCGGATTGAATGGCTAACAACCTCGTAGACAAGTCAATACCTCTACATGCATACAAGCAATAAATTAACTAATTTGGTGTGTGCAAGCCGACATGACTGGAATTAACATACTGGAGTATACTAATTAAGATCTCATAATCCAACAACATGGTTGAGGCGGTGGCCAGTGGCCACGCATATACTCATGCATGCATGCATTCGTGAGTCATGACGACAAAAGATTAATTTCAAAAGGGGAAAAAAATTTCAAGGGTCACGTCGTGGTCGACTACGAGAGATCGTATATAGAAACACACATCATCGATGGCTACGCACCACCGTACGTATTATTTTCTCGTGCCAATGCGCACATTTCATGTGGGACTCAAAATATAATTCTCTCTCATAGACACACACACAACGTATACCGACGTGCGTATGTATCCAGGAGACTTTGCACGTTAGATTTACTCGATCGTCAGCATGAAATTAACGCCATGCATGCATGTAGTGCTTGTCTTACAGCGTTATTTACTCTCTCTCTCTCTCTCTCTCAGTGCAGGGCTGCAGGATCGATGCTGCTGCTCGATCTACTAATTCCATATCCTCTAGGATCGATGTTACGGAGCACCGAATCAACCGGACTGAAGTTAGCCGATAAAATCTTCGCAATATTCCTCTACTTCGAAACGTGCCAAATCATGCATGCACATAGATTAATGTTGATGCTGATCAACCTAGCTAGGAATGGAGCTTTGTGGCTTCGGGAACGAACATATGTTTGCATGCAGTTTCTGCGTGTATTCCACAGAGGAATATGGTGCCCGTGTGCGGCCGCCCTCTCTGCAGCAGCAGCTTATATATACACACACACACACATCATCAATTTATTTTGTTGTACCAGCATGCAGGAGCAACGCGAGGAAACTACATTTGTTTTCTGCTGTAGCTTAATTAATCCCATGCATATTAAGACTACACCGATGGGTACTTGGCTTGCCGCGCGTACGTTCCCTGTCCATCTCTAAATAATCACATCCTGCTATGAAGCTATTAATTCTAAGGTGACTCGGAAAACCGGGCTTCCTATAGGGCTATGCACTCACGGAGCTCTTTGCTTTTTTTTTTTTTTTTTGTGATTTGCCCTTTTGCCCCCTAAACCCTTTAAGTCATTTTTTTTTACCTTCGGATTAGTTTGGAGGTGAATGTGCCACACGCTAGAACAATCAATCCAATGGTTAAAAATGTTCATCTGTACATATAAGAAACCTTACAAGTTAAATAGGCAGTGGCAAACCAACTCTGCCTGATGAGAGGTTATACGCTAATATTTTCATGATCTGATTTATTTCTCGGATCAACAACATTTTTCTATCCAGCTAATATATGGCTCATGAGATCAAGTTAAACCCAGGTTTAGTTACCTGCTACGTACCACGCGCATCATTAGATTCCAACAAAAAAATTATCCTATTCCTCGCCAGCAACTTGCTTATAAATTACTCCAATAATTAAAGGTTCTCCCCCAAACAAGCAATTGTAGGAGCATCAGATCGAAGGAAAAAGTATGTGTCATTGATCATTGTGGAAATATTTTGATGTTTTAATCAGGAATTAGTCATATCGAGATGACCATGAGACTAATGACAAGGGATGAGCTAATTAACAACCCACACACACTAAACTTTTGTGATGTGATCTGTACCACGCGCAACAGTAGCATGCAGCAGTATGAAAGGCACACCCATGTCAGCCATTCGCTGTCAAGCTAACTAATCAATTAATCGATGGCCATGCATGTTGGGCGCATATTAATATACCTGCTAATACTTATTTTGTCGTGTTAATGATTAATTTGTGTTCCCAATCTAACAGCGCGCAGGCTGGTCAGTGATAATCAATACCAGATCCAGCGTACCGCAGGCAGGGCTTATGTAAGGGATGCATAATTTGATCGGCCATGCAGTGTAATACTCTGGCCCGATTTGTTGTGAGGCCCATGTGGATGTGATGGTGTGATTAGTCCCATATTGCTAGTTGAGACAGAGTTGTAGTAGCATATAATGCCTGTTGAAGCCAAACATAGCACCCCGGGTTAACATTTTTGGACGAAGCGAGGCCGAAAAGTCTAAGTCGGTGTTATGGATGCGTGGGCCAACCCCGTAGGTGAGCTAGGCTCTAAGCGCTAGGCTCTAAGCGATTTTGGGCCAGAGTGTTACAGATGGTATCAGAGCATCAACCCTCGTTGTGTGGCAGATCGTGTGGGCTTAGTTGCGCGAGCATATTACGCATGGCTTGTGTGGATCAAGAGTGGTCACATATCATGGTATATGGGTCGGCACTAAACGCACGGCTGTATAGCGAGGGGGATCCTGGAAGCACATTAAGGATGGGTGAGTGTAGATCCTGGAAGCACATTAAGGATGGGTGAGTGTAATCCTCCGGTCCAATCTGTTAACCCCTTTGGACAAAGCGAGGCCAAAAAGTCTAAGTGGGTGCTATGCATGCGTGGGCCAGCTCCATAGGTGGGCTAGGCTCTAAGCGATTTTGGGCCAGTCTGTTACAGATGGTATCAGAGCATCAACCCTCGCTGCGTGGCAGATCGTGTGGACTTAGTTGCGCGAGCATATTACGCATGGTTTGTGTGGGCCAAGAGTGGTCACATAGCATGGACGCATGCCAGCTCCATAGGTGGGCTAGGCTCTAAGCGATTTTGGGCCAGTCTGTTACAGATGGTATCAGAGCATCAACCCTCGCTGCGTGGCAGATCGTGTGGACTTAGTTGCGCGAGCATATTACGCATGGTTTGTGTGGGCCAAGAGTGGTCACATAGCATGGCATATGGGTCGGCACTAAACGCACGGCCGTATACCGAGGGGGATCCTGGACATTTTCCACTTAGGCGGTGTGCTGACAGCCCATTAAGGGTGGGTGAGTGAAATACTCCGGCTCGATCTGTTGTGTGGCCCATGTGGATGTGATGGTAGGATTAGTCCCATATTACTAGTTGAGACAGAGTTGTAGTGGGGAAGGGATATAACTCAGCGGTAGAGTGTCACCTTGACGTGGTGGAAGTCATCAGTTCGAGCCTGATTATCCCTAAACCCAATGTGAGTTTTTTCTATTTTGACTTACTCCCCCGCCACGATCGAACGGGAATGGATAAGAGGCTTGTGGGATTGACGTGAGCACATAATGCCTGTTGGAACCAAACATATCGTCTCGGGTTAACCCTTTTGGACGAAGTGAAACCAAAAAGTGTCTAAGTGGGTGCTATGCATGTGTGGGCTAGCTCCGTAGGTGGGCTAGGCTCTAAGTGATTTTGGACCAGGGTGTTACATGCAAGTTGCATTTATACTTGTTAATTTCTAGTTATATAGATATATAGCTTAATTATATCATATTGCAACTTCTGCATTGGAGATATGGTAGTATAATCTCTATTCCAATGCATGCACTTAATTAAAAAAAGGTGGTGATCGATACAGCCTTCCTCGGTGATGATCGATACAGCCTTCCTCCTAAGCTTAAATTAGTGCAAATACAGACAGAGGCCGCCACAAGTTTGTCCCTATATGCTCTCTCTCCAGTCCACATGCATAAATGAAGGTTTATTTATTAATTAAAGTACCAGTCCCTAGCTTGTTAATTATTGGAGCTAGAGCATATATACTATCCGAATAGCTAGGAACGGTGCAATTTTGACTATTTAGAGACCTTAAATATACATGCATGATTTGAGAAAATTTACCATGCATTCTCCCGCACATGGATTGGATCTATTTAAACTCATCAGGAATACAGTCACTAGAACGAGCATTCATGTCCTCATTTCGATCTCTATCAAAATCCACATAAGATTAATGTACTTCTTTGGATTAAAGTTTTTTGCTGTTCAAAAACGTACAGGATTTTAGATTCTTCACCGAAACTTTCTTGTTTCTGTCCATGATTTGCTCCTGCAATAATGCTATGGCTGTTGCCTGAAGAACAGTCATGGGCATCTGAATTTCCACCACAGCCCTCAATTCATCTTTCAAGTCCAGAATAAATTGATTGGTACCATTTCAATAAGTTGTTTATCATACATCTTAATCTGACAAACCAGATAATCAAATTTCACTCTATACTCTTCCTTGTACAGTGCCATGCTGTTTTAACATCAACAACTCTCCTGTACGTATTGTCCCTATCAACTGTTGTGACCAAATTCTTGAACTACTACTGCTTCTTTGAATTTCCGGCAGTGCAACCCCTTCACATTAACGTGCGCCTTTGTGTCTCCACCCAATAGGCTGCCCTATCAACCATACGTATCACAGATGCAACTTTGAAATCATTTTGTAAATACCTGTGATCCGATCGTCATTGGGTCATTGAGTCATTGGGCTGTTTCAAATATTGCGGTATAAGCAAAATGGAGAAATAATTCACACAAAATATACTAAGAAATATATTGCAATAATATATAAACAAAACCATGAATTCCTCGAATAAAAGCTTGGAAGCAAATAAATTCATGATCAAGTTTATTTCAATAAACATGGCAACTAACAAAAGAGATACAACCAGCATAATGCTCAGGTTAAAGATGATAAATGTGCTCTCAGATTGCAAATTACGGGTTGCTAAATCAGTTAGCCATCCAACAAATAATTTGGGCAATATATCACAGGTTATTAAATCTGAAAATTAAGGATATCAACCCTAGGACAGTACTGCTCCAGCACAAATGAATCAAATGCTTCTATATATGTATAACCAAGAGACAGCAGGATGTACTGTATAGTAAGAGATCAATCTAGCTGTTCGGCCAGTTCCAAGCAGCCACAAAACTGAGCCAAACAGTAGCGCAATAACACACTGCACAAACTAGTATTCAGTCCATAACAGTACTAGTTCTCCAAGTTAAGAAACATATGAAGTGCAGTAGTTAATTGACCAATTATGCCAACATCAATTACCAGATTATACACATAGAGCCACCAAAGTGAAATACTAAGAGCAGTACTTATCTAGGTCTAACAAATCCTTTAATTAACAGATTAATAGACCTCAAAATAAGCAATCATCATTGAGCAGATTATAGCCCACAAGAACAGTGCATATACCCTAATCGAGATTAGCCCCTATTCAATCGAATAGGTCCCCAAATCACCGATTGGCCTGCTGCACAAAGAAAGAAACCGAAGTACTTACGTAGTGCCAAATCCGAGTCGGCAAAGAAGCAAGCAGTGGCAAGCGTGCCCAAGGCACTGTCCCAGAAAACAGATCGCCGTGCTACGTAGCACCACCGACGAAATGGATCGGAGATACGATGCCGTCACCCCACCACCACGGACAAGCCGAGGAGCAGGGCCCGAGGAGCACGAAAGAGCAGCACGGCAATACGGCGACCACCCCGTGGTCTACGGGCACCAAAGACGAACGAGGAGCACCACCACAGTATGCGTCGGCGGCGAGAGCACAGAACCGCCGACGAACAGTGGTAAAAACCCCAGGAGCACGAGAGTGAGATGAAGGGGATAAAGTCAGCCAAAACCAACCGAACCGAGAGAGAGAGAGGAGAAGGGCTTCCCCATATAGGCGACGTGGGCGCAACCAACTCCGAGAACGCCGGCCGACGCCAAGACGCAAGACGCAGCCTCAAGGCTCGTCGGGAGGCACGAACGGCCGCCGCCGCCAGCTAGGGTTCGGGTTGAACCCGACCCAGCCCCTAAGCCAGCCGCAGCTGGCCTCCTCCTCTGCCTCTTAACCGGCCTAAAGGGCCAAATGGGCCAGGCCCAGCACGGGCAAAAGCCCAACAATCCCCACCCTTTTGCCTCGATCATCAAAGGTATCATCGTCATATAAATCCGTTTAATATACTATTGTTCAACAAAGGTACCGTAAAGGTTTGAACCAATGTTTAGCTATATGAAATCCAACCCAACACAGGCCGAGGAGGACTACGCCTTGATCCAAGACCTTGGTGTGAGGGCATTCATCCACACAGCACACAGTACTAGGTTGCAAAACTGCACCTCTAGCGGGGCAGGACGTTACGGTCATGTCCTTGTATCTTTTCATGAGTTCACTAGAGAGTATACCCAATACCTCTCACGAACCGCGACCACACGGTCAGCTCATATAGGTTTGTTTCTTCAAGGGAACCCTATAGGACAATTCCCCAGTCTTTCATAAGACTCCGAAACTGATTAAGAGGTTTTAGCCTCATCCTTCCTAACAGAATAAGCACGGCAGCAAATGGGACCAAAAAGGTGTGCTTTACAGTACCACAAAGCTTCGTTGTCCCAGAGCCTGTTTCACGGGATCTCCGCTCATTCAGGATGGGTTTCCACTGTTGGTTACCACTAGCAGGGTATAAGCCCCATTCCTCTAGATGCTGCTTCGATAGTCGTCTTAGGCAGACCCTTTGTAAAAGGATCAGCTAGATTACTATCAGACTGAGTGTATTCTACAGCAACTACACCCGTCTCTCTCGCATGTCGAGTAGACTTAAGTCTTCTCTTAATATGCCTCGAGGACTTCATATTGTCTTTTCTACTCTTAACCTTGACTAGAACAGTCTGGTTATCGCAGTATACTAAGACCGTTGGAATCGGCTTTTCCAGCATGGGTAGATCAGACAGAAGCTCTCTCAGCCATTCTGCCTCCACCGCATCTGAATCAAGTGCTACTAATTCAGCCTCCATGGTTGAGCGTGTTATCACAGTATGTTTAGCAGATTTCCAAGATACAGCTCCACCAGCTAAAGTGAAAACATATCCACTGGTAGACTTCATCTCATCCGAGTCACTAATCCAGTTAGAATCACTGAATCCTTCTAAGACTGCCGGATGGCCCGAGTAATGGATTCCAAGCTTCATGGTGCCTTTAAGGTACCTAAGTACTCGATGTAGTGCTACCCAATGACTATCTCTCGGA
Source organism: Raddia guianensis (assembly GCA_036346415.1). Lineage (NCBI taxonomy): Eukaryota > Viridiplantae > Streptophyta > Magnoliopsida > Poales > Poaceae > Raddia > Raddia guianensis. Next base: position 39,075,717 of record CM070534.1, read on the forward strand.
TTCGCCAGATAACGGCTCAACTTTACATCTGACATACGAGATGTCGGGTCTTGTTGCGCTACAGAGATACATCAAGGATCCAATTACTTGTGAGTATAAGTGTTGGTTAACACCATCACCAGTGTGCTTACTAAGTCTTAAACAAGGATCATAGGGCGTGGAGGCAAGTTTGGAGTCCATATGCCCAAAGCGGGTTAGGATCTTCTCCACATAATGGGATTGCGAAAGAGTAATCCCACTCTCACCCTTTATAAGCTTGACATTGAGAATAACATCAGCTTCTCCTAGATCCTTCATATCAAAATTTGAGGAAAGGAACTCTTTTGTCTCATTGATGACATCCAAGTTAGTCCCAAACAGTAAAATGCCATCCACGTAAAGACATAGAATGACACCATCACCCCCACGAAATCGATAATACACACATCTGTCAGCTTCGTTCACACAAAACCCTACAGATGTCAATGTGTTATCGAATTTCTCATGCCATTGCTTGGGGGCTTGCTTAAAACCATACAGAGACTTAATCAAGCGACAAACCTTATTCTCCTGGCCTTTTACCACAAAACCATCTGGCTACTGCATATAAATCTCCTCATCCAGCTCTCCATTGAGAAAAGCGGTCTTAACATCCATTTGATGAACTAGGAGTTTATACGCAGCAGCGAGTGCCAAAAGCACACGTATGGTGGGTAATCTTGCCACAGGTGAACATGTATCAAAATAATCCTCACCCTCTTTCTGAGTGAAACCCTTAGCCACTAGGCGAGCCTTATACTTTTCTATAGTACCATCGGGTCTCCGTTTTATCTTAAAAATCCACTTACAGCCCACCGGTTTACACCCACCAGGAAGATCGGTGATTTCCCACGTTCCATTAGCGATGATGGATTGTATCTCGCTACGGACTGCCTCCCTCCAGTACTCTGCATCAGGAGATACATATGCCTCAGCGAGGGTACGTGGTTCATCATCCACAGAATAGATGGCAAAATCATCACCAAACGACTTTTCAGTCCTTTGCCTCTTACTCCTCCTCAACTCCAAATCAGGAGTGGGCTCAGCCACCTCAGGAGGAATAGAGTAATGCTCACTAGAGCCATCAGATGTGATTAATTCATTAGACCTCATAGGAAAGACAGTCTCAAAGAATGTCGCATCACAAGACTCCATAATGTCGTTTAAAGCGACTTCACTAGTCTTAGATTTGACCACTAGAAATCTATAGGCTGTGCTGTTGGCAGCATATCCTAGAAAGACACAATCTACAGTCTTATGTCCCAATTTTCTTTTCTTTGGTAAAGGCAGACTGACCTTCGCTAGACAGCCCCAAGTCCGAAGATGAGACATGCTAGGTTTTCTCCCCTTCCAACCTTCATAAGGTGTCACCTCGCGATTGCGCGGCGCCACCCTATTCATGACATAGTTAACTGTGAGAACTGCCTCCCCCCACCATCGGACCGACATACCAGAACTTTGTAACAAGGAATTAACCAAGTCACAGAGAGTTCGGTTCTTCCGTTCAGCCACCCCATTCGATTGGGGAGAGTAGGGAGGTGTGGTTTCATGAATGATACCACTTTCTTCACAGTAGTGGGCGAATTCCTTGGAGATGTACTCTCCTCCTCTATCATACCTTAACCGTTTCATTGTCTTTTCTAGTTGGTTTTCCACTTCAGCCTTATAGATCTTAAAATATTCTAGTGCTTCATCCTTACTTTTAAGCAAGTAGACATAAGCATATCTAGTACTATCATCTATGAGAGTAAAGAAATACCGCTTGCCACCCTTGGTGTAAATGCCATTCATCTCACAAAGATCAGAATGAACTAACTCAAGTGGAGAGGTGTCTCGCCCTTCAACCGAATGAAAAGGTTTTCGGGGTTGCTTAGCTTGCACACACACTTCGCACTTAGAGCCCTTCTCATATGTATATTCAGGAATTAAATTCATCTTACTCAACCGCACAATAGCCTCAAAATTTAAATGACATAAACGAGAATGCCATACATCATGGTTTTTATTACAAATCACATTGTAAATGAAAATAGAGTTCTCACACAAGACAGAGAGACTAAACATGCCGTCTCTCTCATAACCCTTGCCAACAAAGGCACCACATCTAGTCAAGATAACTTTATTCGATTCGAAAACCAAACGAACGCCCTGCCTACACAAGGCAGCTCCACTGATCAAATTCTGCCGCATCGTGGGCACGAACAGCATGTCACGAAGAACTAGCGTCTTGCCAGAAGTCAACTTCAAGCAGACCCTGCCAACTCCTCGTATCAGTGCTGCTGCTCCATTGCCCATCAAGACAGATCCACGATCTTGATCCTGAAATGAAGTAAAGGAAGTTCTATCAGCAGCTATATGGCGTGTTGCACCTGTATCGATCCACCAGTCAAGAGATGAATCAGCCATAATGGCTCTAGGTACATACCCATCAGCTGCAGCGGCAGGTGCCTCGGCAACATGTACCTCAGCATCGCGCCCATTCTGCTACCCAGGTGCCGGTCCCTTGCCTTTGCGATCACGACACCTACGAGCAGTGTGCCCAGGATGACCACACACAAAGCAGATCAGTTCCTCCCTCTTCTTCTTCTTCATATTCTTGCCGTTGGCGCCATTCTGGTTCTGGGGTTTCTTGTTTTTCTTCTTCTTCCCACCACCAACCTTGGAGTTCTTGGCATCAGCCACATTGGCCTGGACAAGGGACGTAGAGTGCTTTGAGCCTCCACTAGCACGGGCGCGCTCCTCGACATTTATAGCTGTCTGAAGTTCAGGGAACGTCAGGCGCTCCTTCATGTGTCGACGAGCAGTCACAAAGTCACGCCACGAGGGCGGGAGCTTGGCCAAGGCTACACTCACTTGAAAACTTTCAGGCAGGAGACAGTCGAACTGGTTCAGGTCCCTCACGTGGAGCGGAAGCTCCTGGACCTGCTCCAGAATAGAGCGGTTCTCCACAATCCTGTAGTTCAGGTAGCTCTCGGCAACAAAACTCTCATTCCCGTTATCCCCTTCTGAAAATTTCAGCTCCAGGTCATCCCACACCTCTTTAGCATCAGTGAAAGTGGAGTAGGTGTCAAAAAGCCTATTCGACACTACGGCTAACAATCGTGCTAGGACTGCGTGATTGGCATCCTCCCACTGGCTCTTCTCCTCACCCTGAAGTTTCTCCTTCTCCTTCGGAGGATCGGAGATAACCCAGTAGATTTTCAACTCTGTCAACCACAGCCTAGTACGTGCCTGCCAGCGTTTAAAGCTGGTGTCGTCAAATGTCTCGGGCTTAACTACATCACTACTACTCCCCGAGGCCATAAAGAATATCTGTTTTCTGGATTGTTGCAAATATTGCGGTATAAGCAAAATGGAGAAATAATTCACACAAAATATACTAAGAAATATATTGCCATAATATATAAACAAAACCATGAATTCCTCGAATAAAAGCTTGGAAGAAAATAAATTCATGATCAAGTTTATTTCAATGAACATGGCAACTAACAAAAGAGATACAACCAGCATAATGCTTAGGTTAAAGATGATAAATGTGCTCTCAGATTGCAAATTACGGGTTGCTAAATCAGTTAGCCATCCAACAAATAATTTGGGCAATATATCACAGTTATTAAATCTGAAAATTAAGGATATCAACCCTAGCACAAGATCGCTCCAAAGACAAATGAATCAAATGCTTCTATATATGTATAACCAAGAGACAGCAGGATGTACTGTATAGTAAGAGATAAATCTAGCTCTTCGGCCGGTTCCAAGCAGCCACAAAACTGAGCCAAACAGTAGCGCAATAACACACTGCACAAACTAGTATTCAGTCCATAACAAGACTAGTTCTCCAAGTTAAGAAACATATGAAGTGCGAGAGTTAATTGACCGATTATGCCAACATCAATTACCGATTATACACATAGAGCCACCAAAGTGAAATACTAAGAGCAGTACTTATCTAGGTCTAACAAATCCTTTAATTAACAGATTAATAGACCTCAAAATAAGCAATCATCATTGAGCAGATTATAGCCCACAAGAACAGTGCATATACCCTAATCGAGATATTAAGCCCCTATTCAATCGAATAGGTCCCCAAATCACCGATTGGCCTGCTGCACAAAGAAAGAAACCGAAGTACTTACGTAGTGCCAAATCCGAGTTGGCAAAGAAGCAAGCAGTTGCAAAGCGTGCCCAAGGCACTGTCCCAGAAAACAGATCGCCATGCTACGTAGCACCACCGACGAAATGGATCGGAGATACGATGCCGTCACCCCACCACCACGGACAAGCCGAGGAGCAGGGCCCGAGGAGCACGAAAGAGCAGCACGGCAATACGGCGATCACCCCGTGGCCTACGGGTACCAAAGACGAACGAGGAGCACCACCACAGTATGCGCCGGCGGCGAGAGCACAGAACCCCGGGCGAACAGTGGTAAAAACCCCAGGAGCACGAGAGTGAGATGAAAGGGATAAACTCAGCCAAAACCAACCGAACCGAGAGAGAGAGAGGAGAAGGGCTTCCCCATATAGGCGACGTGGGCGCAACCAACTCGAGCGCGCCGCAAGCAGCGCCGCGCATGCATGCAGCAGCGCTCGTCGGGAGGCACGAACGGCCGCCGCCGCCAGCTAGGGTTCGGGTTGAACCCAACCCAGCCCCTAAGCCAGCCGCAGCTGGCCTCCTCCTCTGCCTCTTAACCGGCCTAAAGGGCCAAATGGGCCAGGCCCAGCACGGGCAAAAGCCCAACATGGGCTGGGTGATACTTTGAAATCATTTTGTGCTTGCATTGCACCTCGTGCCGATGCTCGGACCGGCTCAGTAGATCATTTGCTGCCTGCCTCTCGGCTACTGTAAGAAGGTCAGGTCAAGCATTGGGATCGAGCTAGCGATCTAGAGTCGTCAGCATGGAGAGGGGCTACTGGGCGGACGACAAGTCCCTCGAGCTCGAGCTCTACGGCTCTGTTTCTTTCAGCTTATAATCAGATTATAAGCTGCAGCTTAAAATTTATCATTTTTGTACCGGTTTTATTTTGAAATATTTTATAGTTATTTTTTCAAAACTTTGCACAATTTGTCTCAAAGATCTCAAAAATATTTTTCATAATTTTTTTTGCTCTTTAAATCTTCTATAAAAACACTACAACCTTTTCAGATTATAATCTAACCGCCCAAAGAAACACACGTCGTGCGCATGGAGTGACCAGTGCGTGCCCCAAGGACAAGGGGAGCGTGCTGTCCCGGGGCCGCACACCTCCGGCCACACCGGGTGGTGCTCGGCTGATCAAACCCCCAACTCTGTAAACCTCTTATCTTTTGATCAATAGATGGCAGCTCTCCTACCATTTGCTCAAAAAAAACTCGCTGGTGCTACTGCTCGACGACGAGCTGAGGAGGCTGGGAGGGAGAGGCGCCGGCAGCGAGGAAGAGGAGTAGGAGGAGGAGGAGGAGGAGGAGGGCGCAGATGGCGAGCCGATCGAAGCTGGCGAAAGGGACCGGGGTGACGGTGACGCTCCTCGCTTGGAAGCTCCCGGTCGGAGCTGGAGCCGAAGGACAGCAAGGAAGGGCGCGCCAATGGCGGCGTGCACCCGACCGTACCTACGACGTTCACGTGCGCGGCGTGGTCAATGTGCACATGGTTTTGCTCCATTCGTAGCTCTAGTGATTCCAGGGACATAATCTATCTATTTATCTATCTACTATATATATATAAAGCAGAGTTAAACGGAGCCACCACATTAATTCAAAAATCCTAGAAATTTCCACGTTAATCGAAAAATAGTAGAAATCATAGAAAAAAGAAAAAATCTACATCGTTGAATATGGATATTATTATGTAAATCTAGCGGTCAATATTAACCTCTAACAAACTACTGAAGCTGATCTACATATTAGAGATAAACTCTAAATCTAATCTGATATATTATTTATATCTTAACACAAATCTAGCCGCGCAAACGCACGGGTCACCTTGCTCGTTATATATATAAAGAAGGGGAAAAAGAAGCCACCAAGTGAATCCACATTATCCAGATTATTTGAACCGTTCGATCAATGGTGGGACCATTATAACGGTCTAGATTAAAAAGAAGGATACGATAAATAATAGGAAAGAGTTTCTATCCAATACGACAGATGTTAGAAAAGAGTCCGTAAATATAAAAAATAAAAGATCCGTATCCAATATGATAAATAATAGAAAAGAGTTCGTATCCAATATGACAGATAATAGAAAAGAGTTTGTAAATATAAAAAATAAAAATTTGAAATAAAAAATAATAGAAAATAGAGTTCATACTCAATACGATAGATAATAGAAAAGAATTAATAAATCTAGCCGCGCAATTGCGCAGGTCATCATGCTAGTTATATATATAAAGGAGAGGAAAAAGAAGCCATCACGTTCGTCCACATTACCTAGATTATTTCAGTCGTTCGATCAACAGTGGGACCAAATTATAACGGCCTAGATCGATCAAAGAAATTCTCACATAAATCAAGAAAAAAATAAAAGATCTATGCCTAGAGATAAGCTCTAAATCCGATCGGATATATTAGAGATGGATTATAAGTTATAGATAAACTTTATATGCCTAAATCCGATCTGATATATTAGAGATAGATTATAAGTCGACCCGCTAGATTATCGCTGTCTTCCAGATTTTCTCACCGTCGATGGTGCTTAGGCCGGAGTCCGTTAATCTAGAACCTTTAGTTCGTGTTGGCGAGTTCTTTATTTTGCAACTGCAAGCTCAAGATCAATCTGGAGTTCTGGAGGGAGTGCCCAGCAATGAAAGACATGCACTGGATGGAGTGTCGATCATGTGCCGATTGATTTCTTAAATTTGAACCATCTGCCCTGATGGAACTATACACGATCTACACATGTATAAGCTAGATCGCATCAAACAATTAAAACTGCTATTTTTTTTTCTCATATTGCTGCTGGTACCATGCTCGGTCTCATAATAATCAGGGATTCATTATTGAGCGCCACCCCCAGAACTAATAAGAGAACCTCGCATCAAGAATCAACGTTTCCTCACAAGCACATAAATAGTAGAAGAAACATCAGTCTGTTCAATTATGTAATAGATGAACTTTATCTACTATATATATAAAGCAGAGTTAAACGGAGCCACCACATTAATCCAAAAATCCTACAAATTCCCACGTTAATCGAAAAATAGTACAGAAATCATAGAAAAAAGAAAAAATCTACATCGTTGAATATGGATATTATTATGTAAATCTAGCGGTCAATATTAACCTCTAACAAACTACTGAAGTTGATCTATATATTAGTGATAAACTCTAAATCTAATCTGATATGTTATTTATATCTTAACACAAATCTAACCGCGCAAACACGATACAATCAATGGTGGGACCATTATAACGGTCTAGATTAAAAAGAAGGATACGATAAATAATAGGAAAGAGTTCCTATCCAATACGACAGATGTTAGAAAAGAGTCCGTAAATATAAAAAATAAAGGATCTATATCCAATATGATAAATAATAGAAAAGAGTTCGTATCCAATATGACAGATAATAGAAAAGAGTTTGTAAATATAAAAAAATAAAAAATTGAAATAAAAAATAATAGAAAATAGAGTTCATACTCAATACGATAGATAATAGGAAAGAGTTAATAAATCTAGCCACGCAATTACGCAGGTCATCATGCTAGTTATATATATAAATGTCACGACCCCTGCGTCACCACAGGGAATCCGGCACCATGATCTGATACTAGTCCAGACTAGTACCTCATGATGGACAATTAACGGCTATCATCGCTGGCATTCCATTATTGTTATTCAAAATAACGGAGAATTATAAGATAGCATCTTGTGCTTATACAGTAAGACATATTATCAAATATTAAGAACGAATAAAAAGAACATCAGAGCAGCAACAGCCTTCAGCGACGATATCCAAGCGATTGACCTGGACTTCCGCAGCTAGTCCTGCACACCTGAGTTCGGACCCTTCCTGGTCCCGATCAGACTTGCAACCTGAATAATAAAATTATCTGCGATAGATATAATGAGTACGCGGCTACCCAGCATGCAATCCTTAATAAATGTATGCAATGGCAAAGATCGAAAAATTGGCTATTTTACACCAAGACCTATTTACTAATCAAGTTTTAGTAAAGGTGATGTTTTGTTGAATGCATGAATCTATAGTATCATTAAGAACATCAAGGTAAGTGTGACATCCTAATAAAATTATTAGGTGTCCCAAGTTTTTAAAAGAAAGAAAAACTAAGGTGCATTCAATTCAATTAGGTACCCTTACCGAAATCCACCGAAACCCAGTATTTTATGTGTCCGATGGGCTATTTTATGCCCAAGACGTGCTTAGAATTTGGGCTAAACCCGTGGACACATGTGTCCTAGGCCCCAAGTGCATCCCTCAACTTTTCCTAATTTTTGGGTTTACCGAAAAGTCGGATTAAGCCCGAAAAGGCCCAATTTAGGAGGTATTTTGCATGAAATCATGAGGAAACCTAATCCGAAAATTCCCCAAAAATAGAGGAGTGTTCTAGAAGCCCTAGATAACCTGCTCACCAAGTTTTGGCCACAACCTCTCTGGGAAAGTCAGGATCCTAATTCGGCAAGTCCCGAATTCTAATCCGAGTCGGTTTAGACTTTCTAATTCTTCTCCAACCCAACCTGGCCGAATCCACCCCTTTCCCAGCACTATATAAACCCCCCAAGACCCCTCTTATTGTTCACAACTCGTGGAGCCTCAAGTTGGAGCCCTAGCCACAAAACCCTAGCCTCCGCAAATCTTCCCGAAGCAATTCCGCCAAGTTTCAACACCCAAGCATCGGTGAGCATCTAGGACGTCCTAGATCTTGTCGAGACGAATCCAACGGTACCAAGAGCGCCCAAAACCGAGGTCCCTAGCCCGAGTTATTGCTCGTCGAAGTTTGCTGCATCCACGGTCGCCGCCGCCGCCGACATCGCTGCCGGCGATCTTGAGGACGCCACCGCCCGGCGATCACGGGAGCAAATCCAGCTGCCGCCACGCCACCCAGCTGCTGCTGTGCTACAAGACGCAGACACGCCGCCGTCGCATCGCACCGACGACGCGTCGTCCATGGCCCCACCACCGCCGCGCCGTCGCCTCAAGCTTATTCCACCCAGCGTCGTGCGACGAGCGGGCCGGCAAAGCTATGGGACCATTGTCACCGCCGCCGCCGCCTGTCGCCGCCACCACGAGTCCCGGCGGACCACTAAGGCCACCCGTCTGGATTTGGGGGTCCGCCTGTCAACAAGAAGGCGCCACGACAGATGGGGCCCACCTGTCGGCACCAGCCACCTCGTGCGGCCTCTGGGCCATCTGGGCCGAGCGCGCGCAGAGAGATAAGTGGGCCGGGAGAGAGAGCTCAGCCCATTTAGGATTTTTAATCCTTTTTAATTTCAGAGAATTTCCTATTTTTGCTGGATCTTCTCCGAATTGTTTAGGGAGCTCCGTAACTCCAAATTGAATGATTCCAGAGCCTAAAAATCCTATTTAATCCCTAGAATTTTTATATATTTTTATTAACTATTTTCTCTGTACTGAATTTGGTGTTCTTTATTGTTTCTTTCTACGCTTAGATTCTGTTCATGCATTGCTATGCGAGGATCACCGCCTTGAAGTTGCCAGTAGAACCGCAAGGCGCCGAATTCTTCGAAGGCAAGCACTAGTTTGCATATTCCTATCCCATGTTTACAATTCACTTTACGTATTTATGTTACAACTGCTACTTGCATTCATTCTAGACTAGTGCGTGTGTGTCCGACCATGCTAGTCTTCTACTATCATGTTGTAGCCTTGATTGATGAACCCCTCTCTAATTCCATAGCCTATCCTTTAACTAGATGCTAGGTTTGCATTGGTGATTCACTCATAAAAATGAGATAGCGGAGCCGAGGCTTCGATATGTTTTGGTTAAAACCTAATCAACTAAAATCAATGTGTGGCTGGTTAGAGGAGACCCGGTCGAGATGATTCATGGGTTGTGGTCGTGGGATGGAGGTCTCTCTTCTAAGGACTCAAGCTTGTGACATGCTAGACCAAACTAAACAAGATACCACTTGTGCCTTGACCTGGCTTAGTACCCTCTGAACCCACTAACCACTTGCTCGCGACTTGTCCTTCTGATTCGATACTTTCGCCCTAGGGTAAGGAACCGGACCTTATCTGAGGGGCGGGTTCGTCTCTGAGACCGAATGGCTTAAATGGGGAACGCCCCCGGGTGGTGCCAGTAGTAGGCGCCTATCATGGAGGGCACGGCAGGCCGGAAAACCGAAAGAAAGGGCAGTGGTGGGGGCGAGTAGGTCGAAAGGTCTTGTACCGTATCTCCCTCGGGATGAGACGGGGCTTGTGGGGAACGTGTACACACTCTGCAGAGTTAAAACTATCATGATAGCCGTGTCCACGGTCATGGACGGGGCGAGAGGTTTTCACATGTAGTCCCACCTTTTTAATAATCAAACTTGACTAGTGTAGGCTGGGATTGGCCTGGTGTGAGATTGCACCTTCCTTTGTTGGTTATCAGTATTGTTTAGAGAGCATGCATTCACTTAATAAAATCTTGCTAACTAAAACTTGACTAGAGGTAGGTTTTGGTGTAAAACAACCCATCCCTCTCATTGTCCTTGCATTCATATTTAAGGATCGCTATTTGGGTAGCCGCGTACTCATTATACCTATCGCGGACATATTTGTTATTCATTCTTGCCGTAACCGGAGGGTTCCGGCGGAGGTCGCAAGTCTAGTCTGTGGTGTCCGGTCGACGCCTTGGATATCGTTGCGGTTTATTTATCGCTACTCGATAATGTGATTTCCTTTTATTTGGATCTTGATGAACGCTAAACAGGATGCTCGTTCTTAATATAATGGCAAATGATGCTACTTTTGGACCATTATTTAAATCTAGTTATTATGCATCGTGATGATATCCCGAATTGTCCATCATGAGATACTAGCTCGGCCTAGTATCGCCTCATGGTGTGGGACTCTGTATAAATCTTTGAGGTCACGACGATGAAGTGCATCATCACACCAGACTCAATATCAAAGGAAGGTGCATCATCACACCAGGCCAATCCCAGCCTACTCTAGTCATGTTTGATTATTAAAAAGGTGAATCTACGAGCGCAAACCTGCCAAACCGTTCATAACCGTGGACACGGCTATCATGATAGTTTTAACTCTGCAGAGCGTGTACAAATTTCCCTACAAGCCCCGTCTCATCCACTAGGAGAAACGGTACAAGACTTTTTCCAAATTACTCGCCCACCACTTCGCCAAATCTCTTAAGGTTTCCCGGCCTTGCCGGTGTTCGCCCACAAGAGGGCGCTTTCACGCCTAGGCACCACCCGTGGGTCGTTCCTCATTTAAGCGATTCAGTCTCAGAGACGAACCTGCCCCTCAGGTAAGGTCCGGTTCCTTACCCTAGGGCGAAAGTATCGAACCAGAACCGGACAAGTCGCGAGCCGGGGTTAGTGGGTTTCAGAGGGTACTAAGCCGGTAGAAGGCACAAGTGGTCAGATGATAAGGTTTGGTCGATGAGTACACAAGCTTGGGTCCTTATTAGAGAGACCTTCAAATCTCCACCACAATCCCTAAACATTTCACGGTCTCCCTAAACAATCTACACTAGTTTTAGTTGTTTAGATTTTATCACAAACACCATCACGAAGCATACGCCTCACAAGGGCACATTTTATAGTGAATCCCAATGCAATCCTACACATCTATTCAAAGGATAGGCTATGGAATAGTAAAGGGTTTATCAAATGAAGTCTCATCATGCTAGTAGATGACTAACATGAATAAGGCACACTATTCTATATGCATGCAAAGGTTAATTACAAAAAGTAAATACGATTAAGCTCCCTCCGTCCAAAGACTGTTGCCCTAAATTATAGTCAAAAGAGCACATATTTTTGGATGGACGGGGTTAGCAAAACATAGGACAAGAATATGCAAACAACTAGTGCTTGTCTGGCAGCGATCGGCCTCGCAACGAATCGTCGATGTTAATGATCAACCTTGTCCGTGGTGACGTCTCGGTCCGAATTCCATGCCTCCATGTCTTCCCAGGAGGTCATCGGCATCCACGGCTCCAGCGTCATCCGCGGCAACATTCTTGTTCATCTCGGGGTTTCAACGATTTTCTAGGGATTTAGCGACACTCACTACTCTGGTAAAAATATCGGAACGGCCTACGTGCAAACCGAGGCAACAACAATAAGCAGCAACATAGAAACATCGTAAAATCATGAAATAAATACAGTAGATAGTATAGAATAATACGAGACTAGGAAAATTGGTTTGGAGTGAATCGGACTTACGGTTGGAGACAAACAAAATGGCGAAGGCGCACTGTTTATCCAAATAGTGCACACGCGATTGAATTAAAAAGGGGATCGGGCTCTATTCGTCTTCAACCTCCACATCCAAATCTCCTACCAAGCACAGAGAGAGAGATGGGGGAGGCTCGGGCTGCGGTCTCCGGCGAGGGCGGCGGCTAGCCGGGGCAGAGCGGCGGCGGCTCCAGTGGCGACAGGGCGGCGACTGCTGCAAGGCGGCGGCGCTGCGGCAGCAGGGCAAGAGCGGCGGCGGCTCTGCTGCACGGCGGCGGCGCGGCGGCTTGGCCTCCCACGGCACGGTGGCTCGGCCTGGGGGGTGGCACGGCTCCATGGGGCGGCGCGGTGGATGTGCAGGGTGGCGCCGAGGGGCGGCTCCGGCGGCTAGTGCGGCCACGGCATGGGCGCGCTCCAATCTGGGCGGCGGCGACTCGAGGGAACGACGGCACGGGGGCATGGCAGGGCAAGGCGGCGCGGCGGCGACTCCTGTGGGGCAGGGTGGCGGCGGCTTGGCCTCCAGGGCGGCGCGACGGCGTGGCACGGCGGCAGGGCTGGGCCAGGGGAGAAGGCAGGGCGACGGCCCTGGCGCGACGCACAGTGACTGCGCACGGCGGCGGCGCTGCCATGGGTAAACACTGGTGATGGGCGGCGTGGAGGTGATGACGGCTGAGATGGGATTAGGTCTAGGTTAATCTTGTTTGGGGGTTTTTATAACACAGAGATGTGGGCTTTGGGCTTGGGTCCAATTGGGCTTGATTCGGGCACAAATCAAATTGGACAAAAACTCGCCAGAGATTGTGTTGTAGACCGAAAAGATGGGGGCGGTTGGCTCGATAAGGGTTAAGAGCAAAGATCAGTCGGAGGGTCGCAAGGGAGTTTGGCTTGGTTGCGTTAAGTGGGTGTTCAACTGATTAGGGTGAAGAGGGAGATCGGTTTCGAGTATTTATACAGGGACTTAGGTGGTCGATTAAGGTGGGGTCCGATTGGATCGTTCATGGGTTACGGATAGGGATTAGGGTTTCGGTTAGGAGAATGGTCGACTCGACCATATAGGTTAGGGTTACGGTCGAGAGAGGGACAAAAGGGAATCGATCGGGTTAGGGTTTCAGGATTCGTCAGTCGAGAGGACCGGACATTCGACAGGTGAGGGTTATGACGGAGGTCAACCGAAACTGGGGTTTCGGGTGAGGGAGAGGAAGGTGGACTTGACCTAGAGCTTAGGGTTTCGGACGAGGGAGAGGATGGACGGCCGATTCGACCAGGGAATTAGGATTCTGGTCGAGCTAGTTTTCAATCGAGAGAGAGAAGATTAGAGTTCCAACCGAGGAACGAATAAAAGTGAGGAGATAGACTTCGTATCTTGAAATCGTAAAGTTTGGAATTTTATAAATTGGAAATTATAATGAAAATAGATAAAATAAATTCTTATACGTAAGTAATCGTTTGAAGATTCAGGGATTTTCATATAGAAAATAATAGAAATTCTTTTAACTTGGTTTTTATTTTGTAAAGAAAGCTTGGGACATTCTAATATTTGTTAGGATGTCACAATAAAGGAGGGGGAAAAGAAGCCATCACGTTCGTTCACATTATCCAGATTATTTCAGTCGTTCGATCAACGGTGGGACCAAATTATAACGGCCTAGATCGATCAAAAAAATTCTCACATAAATCAAGAAAAAAATAAAAGATCTATGCCTAGAGATAAGCTCTAAATCCGATCTGATATATTAGAGATGGATTATAAGTTATAGATAAACTCTATATGCCTAAATCCGATCTGATATATTAGAGATAGATTATAAGTCGACCCGCTAGATTATCGCTGTCTTCCGGATTTTCTCACCGTCGATGGTGCTTAGGCCGGAGTCCGTTAATCTAGAACCTTTAGTTCGTGTTGGCGAGTTCTTTATTTTGCACAAACTGCAAGCTCAAAATCAATCTGGAGTTCTGGAGGGAGTGTCCAGCAATGAAAGACATGCACTGGATGGAGTGTCGATCATGTGCCGATTGATTTCTTAAATTTGAACCATCTGCCCTGATGGAACTATACACGATCTACACATGTATAAGCTAGATCGCATCAAACAATTAAAAGTACTATTTTTTTTTCTCATATTGCTGCTGGTACCATGCTCGGTCTCATAATAATCAGGGATTCATTATTGAGCGCCACCCCCCGAACTAATAAGAGAACCTCGCATCAAGAATCAACGTTTCCTCACAAGCACATAAATAGTAGAAGAAACATCAGTCTGTTCAATTATGTAATAGATGAACTTTAGTTTAGCAGATATCTTTGCGTAAAAGGGGTCAGTATCTCCACATTGCAGTGCAACCATTGATGAAAAGAGGGATTAGAACATAAAGGATAATTAGGGTAAACAATCTCACCCTTCAACGCAAAGGATGACAACGGTGACGAGACTGTGAAATCCTGAAAACAAATAAATCTATTATATATATATATAAAGGAGGGAGGGGAAAAAGAAGCCACCACGTTCGTCCACATCATCCAAATTATTTGAACCGTTCGATCAATGGTAGGATCAGATTTATGTAAATCTAGCTGTCAATATTAACCTCTATAACAAACTACTGAAGCTAGAAAAGGTTACAAAATTCAACCTCAGCTAAACCGAGAAAACAACCTCAGCCTCAGAAGCTTCTCTCGCTTTGGATCATCATTCCACCTCATGCTTGTTGGTGGCCTTCTTTGCCGAAGCGGAGTAGGGAAGGTAGATTCAGGTGGGGAGGTGTATAGAGGAACAAATAGCAGTAGCCTTGTAGCCACAATAAAAGAGATGGTGGCGAGTTGGTGTTGCGGCTGTGCAGGTGGACGGCGAGGAGGTTCGCAGGGCGTCGCTTTTGGTGACGGCGGTGGATTCGGTTCGTCTTCAACCTCTGCGGTCGGGGCTTTCTCGTGCGGCCGAGTGCCAGATCTAGGGGTATTGTGGGTTGGTTAGTGGGTGTTTTGCTTAGTGGGGAGTTCTCTGGTGCTGCCAGCGATCTCTTCGTCGGTGGCTTACTCCGCCGATTTCCCGCTGCTCTTGATCTGGTGGTTGTTAGGAGTTTGAGTGTAGACCTCGGTGGTGGATTGGTTCCATCACTAGTAGGAGAAGGGCTGGGTTTTGTGGATTTCAGTTTTGGGTAAGTTCGTTTTCTGGTGTCGAAGATGGTGCTGGCGATGGATGTTGCTGCATTTTCTTCATCTCCTCAGGATTTCGCGGTGTTGGATGCTTTGATGATTATGGCTATCTCTGATGGCCTACCTGATTTTGATCTTTGTTTCCCGCTGGCTGATGGAGAAAGTTTTGTTGAAGATGGGATGCTGCGATGCTCGTTTGCTGGTGCGTTCATCGATGCTGGACACGGAGCAGGCGCTAGGTGGTTCTGGAGTTTTTCTTTTTTGGCCCTCCTTGGGTATCATTGTAATTTCTTTTTAGTTAAGGGCCTGGTTGTAATGCTGAAAACTCTGGAATAAAGATTGGATGTCCCTTCTAAAAAAAAACTACTGAAGTTGATCTATATATTAAAGATAAACTCTAAATCTAATCTGATATACTATCTATATCTTAACACAAATCTATTAATCCTAAAATTCTAGAAATTCCCACGTTAATAAAAAATAGTAGAAATTCTCATGTTAATCATATAAAAAAGAAAAATCTATATATATAAAGGAGGGGAAAAAGAAGCCACCACGTTCGTCCACATCATCCAAATTATTTAAACAATTCGATCAATGATGGGATCAGATTTATGTAAATCTAGCGGTCAATATTAACCTCTATAACAAACTATCGAAGCTGATCTATATATTAGAGATAAACTCTAAATCTAATATGATATATTATCTATATCTTAACACAAATCTATTAATCCTAAAAATTCTAGAAATTCCCACGTTAATAAAAAATAGTAGAAATTCTCATGTTAATCATATAAAAAGAAAAAATCTACATCGTTGAATATGGATATTATTATGTAAATCTAGTGGTCAATATTAACCTCTATAACAAACTGCTGAAGCTGATCAGATAAACTCTAAATCTAATATAATATATTATCTATATCTTAACACAAATCTATTAATCCTAAAAATTCTAGAAATTCCCACGTTAATAAAAAATAGTAGAAATTCTCATGTTAATCATATAAAAAAGAAAAAATCTACATCGTTGAATATGGATATTATTATGTAAATCTAGTGGTTAATATTAACCTCTATAACAAACTGCTGAAGCTGATCAGATAAACTCTAAATCTAATATAATATATTATCTATATCTTAACACAAATCTAGCCGCGCAAACGCGCGGGTCACTTCGCTCGTTAATTAGTAACTAGTCTGCCCTAATAATAACACTACATGGCTAGAAGGCTAGAACTCAGATTATCCTCTCTGCTTTTGTTTTCTCTAGAGAAGTTTGGAGTAGTACTACTGTCGGCTAAAACGTTTGGACTAAACAGGTCGTTATGGGTTTAATTATTATTTCAACTGCCTGTTATAATTTCAGTAATGTTCTATGGGTCTCTGATCTGTTGGGTCTGTATTTTCTTCATACGCTCTACCATGCAAGCTTCTTGTTGTTTGTTGTGCGAGGCAGCGAGGGTTTGGGGTTGGCGTGGTTATGACAATTTATATACGAAGCTTTCACAGATCTCTACATTAATTGGATCCCTACAACTCCGTGAAAGCTAGGGGATTCGGGTTCGTCGCCGATACGGTCACCACCAAATCACCAAATAATCCATTGAAGGATGGGTAATTTGAGGGCTAGCCGCCTAATTCCGCCTAATTTAATAGAGTTTATTGCTCAGGGTCGGGGGTGCGGTCTAGGCCGTCCAACTCAACCACACAAGAGGATCTAGGCTGAGTGGATATACATAGGTGTTGCCGGTTTGATTGGAAAAAAAGGACATGTCACGCACTGAGCTGGCAAAGTGCTTTAGGATATGCATGGTATGAATCTAATCCTTACGATCGAGTAGTAACATTATCTAAAACATCAACAAATGGGCGAAGTTCTCTCATTATGGAATTGAACATTAGCATGGAACCAATTAATCTTTTTTTTTTTGTTATAGCATAGAACCTTCGGACAAAGACTTATCAGCCGAGGATGATCAGCTGTGAACCTACAACATGCATGTTCAAGCAGTTGGTGAGGATCAGCTGTGAACCTAAAATATGTTCAAGCAGTTGGTATGTTCTTTGTTAATTAAAAACAAAGCAAACAGGTGGCGGAATTTAGTGATGACGTTTCTTTGATTTTCAAACCTCGCAGTCGTTTCAAGGTTAATTGGGTCACGACCATGCTCGGCGAAGAAGAATGAGGAATGAGCGAGCAAAGGGAAGAAACAAAGGTCATTTTGGCAATTTCAAGGTCAAAATAGCATGGATTAAACTAGCTGGACTTTATGATGGCATAAGGATAATTTATGGTGTTTGTGCTATAGACTAAATAATGGCATAAATGCAATTAGTCTTAGTAAATACCATCAAATACCATGGCTTTATTCAATATCTTAAGAGACAACCCAGAACTTATCATAAGGGATGTCGATGTTGTACAGCATAAACACAGATGAAATTCTCTCCGGCTACTGGAAAGTGGAAACTCTGGAAGAATGCATTTGGAAGAGCACTTTGGTTGTGGCCTAGAACTTATGAGCTTTCTACGTACAATTATGCAGACCAGGCTAGTAGTCATTATTACTACAAAAAAAAAATTGTGAAACATCACTATGAAAACATGATAAGCTTGCTCAACATGGCCCCTTCCCTGCTTGTCCGCCCCGCTCCCGCTCCCCAAGCGTCGCCGCCGTTGACGAGGCTACCCCACCCCAGCAAAGCCCCGGCAACGACGACCTCATCCACGCCCCCCGCACAGGTACTGCTCCCCAAGCCCTGCCTCAAGCCTTCTTCGCTCTACAGAGCCCCCAGCCACCTCAGCCAGCCCAGCTACAAGGACGTCGTCGTCGTCAGATCCGGTACCTGCGTTGGCCGAATGGTTCGATTCGCTTCTCCACAGGCAGCCCCTTCGTCTTCATGGCGCGGATCCGGGAGGGATTCGCCTGCTGTAGCTGTCGCCTCCGCCGATTTGGACTTGATGGCCGAGTCACTCCGGGTGGTAGCTGGCGCCTTGAAGACCGGAGAGACCACGCCTCGCGCCCGCCACAACAAAGAAGAAGCCGGGCTCACTCAACCAGCAGACGGCGTGATGGCGGTTGGTCTTGATTAAGCCGAGATATTGGTGGCGTGCTCGGCGCGCGCTCTACCTCCCACCCGCGCGCGATTCGCCCGCCAGCGGGAGGAAGGAGAAGACACGGCTGCTTTTGAGATGCCTCTCGCCTCTCACTTGCGTGCCAATTGCGGGACCCCATTAAATGTCGCTCCTGCCCGTTCGGCCACATCGCTGCACACCGCCGCCGTTCAAGTCTCCTCCGGTTCCGCCCTCCACCTGCTGCGCCTCGGCTCCGCCTTGCCTCCTCGGCCAAGCATGGGCGAGCCGAGAACCGCCCGAGGGAGTGGGCGAGCTGCGTCCTCACCGACAGCCTCCTCGAATCATAATGGGCGACGGCGACCTCCACCTAGGCCACGGCCTCCTTTCATGGCGGCTGCGGCGAAGCCCTCGGCGGCCGACGACCGCCCACTTCGGCCATGGGGCGGCCGACTCTGCTACTCAATGTCCACGTCTCCAACCACGCCCCGGAGGATTTCCTCGTGCGCTTCGATTCGCAGCAGCAGCACGACCAAGCTATCGACCGTGGCCACTTTCGCCAGGCCTCCTTCGTCATCCTCTTCAAGGCTTGGAAGCCGTGGTTCACCTCCACGCCGGCTCCCATTCGTCACCGCGTCGCCTTTATGCGGAAGGTGTCCCGATGCACGCGCGTGGTGCCAGCGTCGTCAAAGAACATTATCGGGCGGCTGCGTGCTCCGGTCGTGGAGAGAGAGTCCTCACGCCTTCTCGACACCGCCACCCTCAACGTTTGGGCGTGGACGGCCAATCCGGACACCATCCCCAAGACTCACCGCCTCTCCATCGCGCGCCCCATGACAGCCGGCGGCGACGGCGGCTCCGCATCTATGCGCCCCATGGAGTCCTGCTCAGTGTTCGTCATCATCCATCTTGACGTGCTCGAGACGTCGGAGGATCCACGCCGCCATTCCAACTACGTCGGCAGGACACGAGTCATCAAGTTCGACTAGACCCTAGGGCAAATCGACGAGCCGCCTCGGCGTCCAGTCCGTCGGGAGCGCTCCCCTTCCCCCCTCCCCCCCCCCCCCCGGGCCACCGCCGACACGACGACCGCGACCGAGAGGATGACGATCGCCACCGGCAAGATGACCACACCAGCCGTCCGCTTCGGTCGCGCTCTCAACCCCGCCGCCATGCCAACGCGGAGGTGTCCCGTGGGCGTGACCACCATCGCCATGACAAAGGCAAGCCAAGCCATCGCTACCGCCACCGTGCAATTTCCCCCCTGGTATGCAAGCCCAGGCTCAAGTCTATGATCGTCCCCAAGGACGCTACTTCCTCCTTGCCATCAACCCAGTGCCCTGCTGAAGCTACTCCCTCTTTGTTGTCACCCGACGTGCAGCGCTCTTCCCGGCTGGACAGCGGCTCATTGTGCAGCGATGACATCTCTTGGACGGCGCCTCCTTCACCCACGATGACCCCGCTGAGGGGCGGTCGCTCGCTCTCCCCGGTGGCGTGGCTTCGCTCGCGATCGCCATGAGGCCGGCCGCAAAGCTCGGACGGACGTCATCCACGGTGTAGCCGCGGCGCGCGCCCGACCCCACCTTTCATGGCGCTCACCCTCGCCGCCGCAAGCGTGGCGCCCTAGGAGTGCCGACGCCTCTGCACCTCGCTTCGGTTCAGCGCCCTGTGTCGCCGCATGTTAGCCCGGTAATGGACAACCAGCCTGGCAATCATCTTGCTCAGTTCCTGCAAACAGTCACAACCACTCCCCCTCGGCCCGTGCTACAGGTCTACGCTCGCCATCGCCTCAAGCTCAGCAAGCGCCCAGCTTGTCGCAGCGCACGCCTCGCTGCCCAGAACGCCACCAACACCCCGGTGGAGACCCGTGCACGACAACGCATTGCCAAGGTGATAGAGCCCTGGGCGCCGGCGGCCTCTTCACGCGACCTCTCCACCATCCGGGCGAAGCCGCTCCCTGAAGCAGCGGCTCTGGCTTTAGCGGCGCTGGCCAACCTCAGCCTAGGAGGCGTGCCCGGCCGCCAGATTCAGGCCACGGCCTGAGCTCACCGGAGGATGTCCCACCTTGCCGTCTACAAGTGCTCCATGAAGACAAGCCTTACCTTTTGTTTTTGGTCAACCTGGGGTGTAGCTGACTCCACTTCAATCTCTGTCAGCGCCTGTTTTATCGGTATTAGCGTCGTGTCAACTCTTCTTGAAGCTCGTCGTCTCTCTGGCGCGTTGCCTATGCACCGCCTTGTATCGTGTCTGTATCGGCCAAACACTTTCGACAGCAGGCCGTGCTATCTTTTATGTATGCGGCGACCTTGTCTACTTCGGCTCCGATGACAAGGCTGCGCCGCTTCTCCCATTTGCTGCCCCCTGGTGATTGATGAATAGTTTAGATCGTTTGCGCTTGCTTAATTGGAATGTCAGAGGGCTAAATTCCGGAGCGCGGAGAAGTGTCCTCAAAAACCTTGTCGTCACCTCTGGGGCCAACATAGCGTGCCTACAAGAAACAAAACTTGACATCTGGGACCGCAGATTGACTACAGAGTGTCTAGGCCAAGCCTTTGCGGACCCGACGTCATTTGTACATCGCCCGGCTGTGGGTATGTGCGGTGGCATCCTGTTAGCAGTCAAGGGTTCCGAATTCTCCATTTTTGAGGTCACCCTTGATGAGTTCTCACTTTCAGCGAAAATCACTGCTACTCATGATGCGTATGAGTGGTGGATTACAGTGGTCTATGGTCCCCAAGAGCATGCACAGAAATTGGCCTTCCTTGACGGCCTCAAAAATGATGTGGGCCACTCGGACGAACCGTGGTTGGTAATTGGCGACTTCAACCTCATTCTGCACCCTGACGATAAGAACAACTCAAATGTGGACCGTGGTTTGATGGATGCGTTCAGCTCTACGATTCACAGCCTCCACCTCAGGGAGCTCCGTCTTCTAGGCCATCGTTTCACCTGGAGCAATGAACGGGCCACTCCAACTCTAACTAAAATTGACAGGGCCTTCTGTACCACGTCGTGGGAACTCGCCTTCTCGGACTCAATCCTCCTCGGACTCCCGTCCTTGAGTTCAGACCATGCCCCCCTCCTGATCAAGGCCACCCCAAAGCTTCCGGCTCCTCATGTATTCAGATTCAAAAACTTTTGTACTACCTTGGAGGGCTTCCTACCCACGGTACAAGGTGCGCGGGAGCGGACTGTAACCTGCGCCGACCCTTACAAAAGACTGCATATCAAGTTAGAGCGTACGGCGAAAGCGCTCTCATCTTGGGCTCGCACCAAGGTCCCTTGCATTCGGCTACAGCTGGCGATTGTCAGTGAGTTGATCTTGTTATTTGACAAGGCCCAGGAAGCTCGTGTGCTCACGGACTTAGAGAGGAATCTCAGGACAGCCCTGAAGGCTAGGGTCACAGGCTTGGCAGTCATTCAAAAAATCCGCATCAAGCAAAACCGCACGCTCGTGGTTTCCGGCTGGCGATGCCAACACCAAATTCTTTCATCTAAGGGCGTCCAACAGGAGGAAAAAGAACTTCATCTACTCCCTTGACACCCCTTCTGGGACCGCCGTTGAGCACAACCAGATGGAGCAGGAGTGCTTTCGCTTTTCTGGGGATCATCTAGCCTCCAACTTCCCGTGGAATTTGACGCTGGCGTGGGATACTTTAATCCAGCCCAAGGCAGGATCTCCTGGAGCTCAAAGACCCTTTCACAGAGGAGGAGATCAGCTCGACCATTAGGTCAATACCGGCGGACAAAGCGCCTGGTCCGGATGGGTTCAACGGTACCTTTTACCGTGTTTGTTGGCACATCATCAAAGCTGACTTGATCGCGGCGGCTTCTTGGTTTGCGACTGGTCACTCAAGCCACTTCTCACTTCTTAACTCAGCCAATATCATTCTGATTCCTAAGAAACGGGATGCGAAGGATCTTGCGGATTACAGACCCATCAGCCTCATCCACAGTGTTGGGAAAATCTTCTCCAAGCTGCTAGCCAATAGACTAGCGGCTAAGCTCGATCTCCTTGTGAACTCAGCCCAGAGCGCCTTTGTAAAGAAGAGATGTATACAGGACACCTTCCTGTGTACCCAAGCCAACATCCTAAAACTTCATCGGCAGAAAACCCCGGCGCTTTTCCTTAAGCTTGATTTTGCAAAGGCCTTTGACTCGGTCCAGTGGAGTTACCTTCTTGAGCTGTTGCAGGCCAAGGGATTTGGAGCCCGCTGGAGGGATTGGATCACAAATCTTCTCGGTTCGCCCTCTTCAGCGATTATCCTTAATGGGATCAGGGGCCCGAGTTTCATACATGAAAGGGGACTTCGACAAGGCGACCCTCTCTCCCCCATGCTTTTCATCCTGGCCATGGACCCGCTCCACAATATCTTCGACCTGGCGGATGAGAGTAACATTCTTGCACCGGTTGGAAACCCACCACTTTGGGACCGTATCTCACTCTTTGCGGACGACGTAGCCATCTTCATTCAACCCAACAAGCAAAATCTTGACTACACCATCAGTTTGTTGGACAACTTCGAGGCGGCCTCCGGCATCACCTTGAACAAGGCCAAGTGCTTGGTTTACCCAATCTGCTGCGATGGGGTTGACTTGGAAGCTACCCTCAACTCCTTTGATGGCCTGAGAGGCACATTCCCCTGCACCTACCTTGGGTTGCCTTTATGCCTCCGTAAGCTTCTCAAGATCCATTTCATGCCTCTTTTGGACAAGATCGCGGGCCGTCTTGCCCCTTGGCGTGGCAAGTTCTTCTCCAAGGCTGGACGTTTGGTCCTTGTCCAAGCAGTCCTCTCAGTCATCCCGACCTATCTCATGGCCTCCACTACCATACCCAAAGGGGTCATCAAAAAGATTGACCAATTCAGACGGGCTTTCCTGTGGACAGGTAGTCAACATGCCAATGGAGAACAGTGCCTGGTGAATTGGGAGGTAGTCTGTAGACCCAAAAAACTCGGTGGTTTGGGTATTCCGGACCTACATCGCTTTGGCCGGGCTCTCCGTCTCTGTTGGCTCTGGAGAAATTGGCGTTCCCTTGACTCTCAGTGCGCTTCCGACGTCATCAACTTCACCGAGGCAGACATTGCCCTTTTCAAAGCCTCCACTCGGGCTATGGTTGCCAATGGAGAAGACTTCAAGTTTTGGGAGGACGCCTGGCTTGAGGGCCTTTCACCTAAGGACGTCGCCCCTCTCCTGTTTGACATTGCCACGCATAAAAGTCGCTCAATCCGGGATGGCCTTCATAATCTTAATTGGATCCGGTCGATAGCTGTCGACGGTTGAGATAACGATCTCAAGTTGCTAAGATTCTTTAGAAGTGAGATAGGAGACACGCCAAACAACCACGAACAACAACGAGCAGAGAGGCGGGGTTTTATCTGGTTCGGGCCTCTCGAGAGATAATAGCCCTCGTCCGAATTTTCTTATATATCGAGAGATGAATACAAGAGGTGGATCGGCGAGGGCGAACAAGTCTCGGCGAGATTATGGTGTACAAGAAGCAATGGGCTATAATCAAGTGTCTCGAGATGCTAATACGTAAACTGATGCCCCTAAACGCCGTAGGGCTTGGTTTATATAGTCTTGAAACAAACCGACCTCTGAGGAATATCGGGCCGGGCTAACTACGAGATCGTGAACGAACTCGGTACATGCGAGATATGTCCCGAGGCGGATAAACATACTCCTAGTCTTAGGGATCACGACTCCTATTCCAATCCGGAAACCACGTCCGGGTCTTCACGTAGCCGTCAGAACTCTGCTCGAGATTGACTCAAACACGATTCCTTGGCGTTCTGCATCGGCTCTACCGGAGGTCGTTCGGCGGGATGCATCTGGGCGATAGAACCTTCCAGGAGCCGGGCCTGGTAGGTGTTCAAGCGGGCCGTCGGGAAGTGGGCCATGGCAATGGGCCGTGATTTTATCCCCGGCTAGCCCCGAGATTCAAGTGGAAGGATTCACTAGAGTGGGGTCTTCCTCTTGAGACTCCAAGTCACGAAGAGGAAATTTTGCTTTGCTACAAAGACATGTAGCAATCGATCGAAACAGTTAGGATTCAACGAACAGGACTTGTTCGGGACCGAACAAACCCGATCGATCTGAGCAACTCCGTTGCACCGAACAGGGAATCACATCCACTCGAGCAGAGCACTCAGCCTTCAACGCGGACGCTAAAAAAAAATAACCGTTGGCAGAACTCAACGGTAACTTCTGTCATTGCTTGGCAAAAAAAGCGACCGTTTTACCTAGCCGTTACAGTAAAAACTAGCCGTTTTGTGGGAAACCGTTGTAGAGCTGCGCATATGGGACTATAAAAGCTCCCAAGCCGCTCATGACCACCACTCTGCTCTCGCGCCTTTCCTTCCCAAGCCCTAATTCCAACCGCACTCAACACCGAGCACCCAAACTCCACCGCCAAACACCTTTCGTCCAACTCGGGAACCGCTATGACCAAGTTCGTTAGCTCTAGCGCATCCGAGGAGGACTTGAGAGTTTGGGAGGAAGAGAACACATCGACACCCAGAGTTGAAGGTCGCCGGGGAGGAGAAACTCGGGCAGCTTGAGGGAGAGTTCGTCAACTTCAGCGATTCGCCTGCTCGTTGAGATCTCCGAGAGCGACTTCGTTGAGCCTTCTTGAACATTAGCGGATTGGAGGTGGCGAACCTTAATCCGAGCGACATCCTCCAGATGGCCGTCTTCGCACACTGTGCGAGGGCTATCTGACCATTGACTCCGCCGGTGAAATTTGTTCCTCCATTACTATCTGATAACGAGGAGCAGCTCCGCTTCGCTTGGCTGAGGTGCTACTACCTCAAGCTCAAGCCATCGCGACGACGCCGTACCCCGTCCTTGTTGCTTGACTCAATGGGCGCGTGGTGGACGAGGTGGTTCTACACCCGGCGGAGCGACGACAGCAAGCTCATCTTCACCGGGAAGGCGCCGGCGAAGGGAACGCCAATGCCTCGGCCGGAGATGTCCGCCGAGGATTGGTACTTGACGAGGAAGATCGCTTCCCTCGTGAGCCTCGGGCTCATGGGCAGGGAGATCATCTGGGACTACACAGCGAACAAGATCTGTCCGCTGCGGAGAAGACCCTATCCCTTCTATAAGATAGTGGGATGGGAAGATGTCAAGACCCGGTCTAATTGACCGAATCCTAATTGTGCATACAGTACTAGTCCTAGAAGATCATGGCTAGCACACACAATTTAACAATAATGGTACATTGCCTTCGAGTTACATTATTACAACATAGGGGACTAAGCGTCCCACAGGAAGTCACAGTTTAAAACATCAAGCACGGCACGCAGGCCAAGATACAGAGTTACGCACACGGTAACGCAGGAGCCTAACATGACACGATTTATTCTAGTAGCTAGACTATTCCACAGGCGAAGCGGCAGGCAGGACACAACACTACTCTTCGTCCTCGAAGTCCTCCTCCTCGTAGTCCTGGTCCTCCTCGGATGGAGAGTCGTAGGGAGCTTCTTCGACTGTTGAAATTTTTGGAAAAGGGGAAGGAGAAATAGGGGTGAGTACAAAGGTACTCGACAAGTCGAGGATATATCTTGAGATGGGGTTTAGTACAAATGGATGGCTTGGGCGGTTTTGCGGAAATTGCGCTTATTAGCCTAGTTTTGACAAAGCGATTTAGAAACATTATATCTCCATATTTTCTTTGGGCTTTTAGCAAGCGGTTCTCGCCACTTGGCCTCGGTGCCATAGCAAGAACAAAATCCTTTCTTCTTTTCTTTTCTCAAAACCGGCTAGGTCCATTCCATGACACTTTCCGATAGGCCGTTACCCATTTCGAATATCACGGTGGCCCCTAGCTCAAACGAAATCCTTCTCAAACCTTACTCATCTCAAATCATTTGTTCAAAACCCTTTTTCTAAATTGGTTTTAAAATGAATGAGCTACCATATAATCAGTCCCTTCGCGCGCTCATAACCGCGAGCACGGCTATCATGACAGTTTTAACTCTGCAGAGTGGGTACGCTTTACCCTCGAGAGGCTACGCACCTAGACGATGTTTCGCCACAAGACCATCAAGCACGAGGGCCAACGATCGGGTCCGTCCCATACCGGAGCTCGCGGTCGTACTGTAATGGCTCAGTTCATAGGATCATAGGATGAGCAGTCCTTAGACTAGGGAGAGTAGATATTTTAGCCCAGTTTACAAAACCGGTGCCCTACTGCACCAACTGACAAAATATCTCCCCAGTCGGAAAGATTTTGGAGTAAGAGGAAAATCATTTCCTACTAAGCATCACCCCTGATACGCTATTTTTAAATCACCCTTTCCCAAACATTTCTCAACAATATTCTCATTTCACACAAATGATCGAATCATTCCGCATAAAAGATTTTCAAGCATTTATCCTACCACAACAGAGTATATAAATATGAGCAATTCGTAGTTTAGCCTTAGGTTTAATCCTACCATATTTCTTACCATTTCTATTCGGCATGATATCTAAGTCTAGTAAATACGTCATTTAACCTTTTTAAACTAGCATGCATATTTTTCCAAGTCTAGTAAACATTTTCTAAATAATCGAAAATGGCTTCACAATATGATCAAAGGGGGACTTGCCTTGGTCAGAAGACGGGTAGGAGCAACCAAGGCGTACCAAGTGGTCTAACCACGCGGACAACACATACAAGATAATACAAACATCCATCAAGCAGGAAACATTTATATATGATTTTTGTTTTAAAATCATGCACGAAATAAATATGCATGGAAATGTGATGCATGCACAACTATTTTATATTTTTACATTTTTATTAAATCAAGTGTATGCATCAAAATAATATTTTCATCATTTTTCTAAGGTTTTTGAAAATCATTAGTTATTTGCTAGTTAATGCAAAATGATTAGTTTAATTTTTATTGTTATAGGTATTAATATAAATAGAGAGTTATTAAATTTTTGGATTATATTTATGTGTGCTTTTGAACTCTGAAAACGTATTCGCTTCGAATACGTTTCCATTTATCGAAACCACACACACAAGCACTAATCTTAAAGCACTCCTTCTTCAAGCTCTAGCTAGCCCAAGCATGCATGCAAACAACACAAGACGCACAAAGACACACGCCATTGGAGCTAATCGAGCTCGGCTAGCCGGTGGCGACCTCCGTTAAGCCAAACCGATCGCAAAAATGGATTCCTCTCGACTCGGCGCCTCCAAAGGACCCTATAGTGCTGATCCGCCGATCACAAGACGACGTCGTATTTTTATACATAGCTACAGATAATCGTTCTAAACTAACTCGCATGACTTCCATGGGAGCTCTAGCTCGACATGGCACACGAGGAAGACTACGGCCTCCCGGGATCATCTTCCCAAGCTCTTGCGCACCTAGAGATGAGCGAAGCTTACCAAGGCGACGGCGAAGCTGGCGGCTTCTGGCGACTTCCTTCTTGACTTGGTGATGCTTGGGTTCCTTCGACACAAGAAGAAGCACGGCACGGCAGGCACCGAGCAAGGAGAGGTAGAGCCTGAGCTCCACTTTATAGCCGAGAATGGCACGGCGAAGTCGGACTTTACTCCGACGGATGGCCTGTGCGGAGGCAACAAAAGACAAAAGCTATTGCACAATAGCAACAAGCGACAAGACAGCGAGTCGAGGCGCTTAGCGTGGCGTGGCGGCGAGAGGAAGTCGTGGCGTGGTCTAGATCTTGACCGACGACGCACGCTGGGTTCTGGGAGTAACTCGCAAGCGACAATGAGTTCTGAGCGATAAACTTATGGTCGAGAGGAGAGAAGAGAGAGAAAAGGTGAGAGAGAAAAGTTTTCTAATTTTTTCCAATTTTGTTTTTCTCTTTCTTCTTTCTAAATAATTATTCAAAGGGCAAATATTAAATAAGTTTTGACAAATTCACAAGGGTTTGAAAGTTTCTAAATGCACCCATGAAAATATTTATACCTTTAAAAATTAATGACCCAACCCATTTTCAAAACGGTTACATGCAATGATGATGCAATGATGTTTTTCAACACTTAAATAGTTTAATATTTTAATTATGCATTTTAATGAAATTATTAACGTGCCAAATTTGGTTTTGAAAATTTGGGATATTCTGTAAGATCGCTTCGCTGGGGGTGAAGCGCCGACTCGGCAAGGTAAGTTCCAAAACCAACCTGGTCCAGTCGAGCAACATCAGAGCGAAGTGGTTAACTTGTCTTCTCTCTCAGGTCTTTAAAGATACCATGGAGGAGCTCGAGGATGGAGTCACCATCGAACGCAGCGCCGTTCTGACGGGTTTCCGAGAGCAGCTCCGAATGAGGGGGCTCGAAGAGGTGCCCTCCACGCCAGCCAAGAGCCGGAGCAAGTTGGCGGCGAAAATAAAGAAGCTCAAGCCTCGGTTGACCGAGGAGAGGCAATCCTCGGGGGCTCTTCAGGAAGAGGCCGAGGAGCTTCGCGCGCAGGCCGCGAGGGCGAGCGTCACGGAAGGTGAGCCAGGCCATACGAAGTGGCTGGAAGAGCAGCTCCACGACGTGTCCGAATGGCGGAAGCTGCTCGTGAATCAGGTAAAGCGGCTCGAGGCCCAGCTCGCCGAAGAGAAGTCGACTTCCGCGACACTCCACGAGAAAATCTCCACCCTGTGGACGTCACAGGAAAAGGCCGAGGAGATGCGCGGGCTGGCCGCAAGGACTAGCACCGCGGAGAAGAGAGTCGAGGAGCTGGACGAGCAGCTCAAGACCGCCGAGCAGCGAGCCAGCCAGAGCGAAGATCTGGCCGAGCAGCTGCTGGCCAAGACCAAAGAGGTCGAGGCTCTCCGTGTGAAGGCAACGGAGCAGGCCAGAAGCAGCAAGAAGGAATCCGACCGTCTCCGAGCTGAGGCCAGAGAGGGTTTTAAGGCCCAAGGGAAAGTCTTGCGCCTCAAGGAAGTGGTCGAGGAGCTCAAGGAGCAACTCGCTTCTAAGTAGCTGTAGGGCTATAACCCGAAAGAGACTTTTGTACCTGCAAATTTTGTTAATAAAGAACTTACCTTTTTTCTGCAAAAAAGAGCAGCAAAAGACAAGAACAAACAGGAAACCAAGAGCAGGGCACGAAAGCGCTAGAAAGTTTTAAGAAAACCGGTAGAACGCTTAGCCTAACTCCCAGCCCCCGTTGTCGACAGGTGACTAACTGGGGGGTCACCGCCGGCAATGATTATATATGGGGCGATGCATGCAAGATCCAAACTCGATGGTAGCACAAGACAAGGATTTATCTGAGTTCGAGCCCTCATGACGGAGGTAATACCCTACGTCCTGTGCTCTGGGATTATATGGGGTATATGTGTACAAGATGATGATCAACCTGGGAGATGATCAGGCTGTAGATCCCGATTCTCCAGATGTAGATGTGATTCTCCCGATGCAGATGTAGGAGATATGACATACTATGGCCCCTACCCCCTTTATATAGTGGAGGGGGTGGGGTTACAAGGAAGAGTCCTAGTCGGTTACGAGGTAGGATTCCTATCTATAGTTATCTTGGATTACAAGTAAACCTTTCCTATTAATTAGGGATAGACTTCTATCTTCATGTCTTTTCTTGCCGAGCAAGTCTTCTAGAGGCCGAGTGGTACCGTCCTTATCCACCCGACTTGGTCCATCCCCTGTCGGGTGGTCTTTTAGGCCCGCCGTGTGGATACCCGGGGTCTATGTTCTTGTCCGAGTCCGAAAAAGCGTTGTTGAAGTCCTTAGTTAAGTTCTCACCGTATTCGAGTCGAGAATCGAGCCCCCGGCGCACCACTCGGGAGTAGATGGCGACGGCATTCCTCGACCGAACGGAGTCCGACGGTTGGCGATGTCGATGTTCTCCTCGGATTAGATCGGATCCAACCGGAAAAGTGTTGGTCGTCGATTGTCTTGAGTAGCTCCTTGCTGATCCTCGATGTCCTTGGAGGTGTATCACGGCATACCCGCGTGCCGCATCCTCCGCAGATGGGTTTTACGAGTTTGCTGAGATTCGCGACCATCCCGTGCAGCCTGTCTTCAAACGGATGTCCCGGACAGATCCGGACTCCGTTTTGGGTGTTCTTGGGCTTCACGGAAAGATGACGAAATTATCTTTCCAACGCATCCAGTCTCATCCCGAAATTCCTTCTGGGTCTAAGGGAATTACAGAAACAAGATGGGTTTTACGAGCTTGCTGAGATTCGCGACCATCCCGTGCAGCCTGCCTTCAAACGGATGTCCCGGACAGATCCGGACTCCGTTTTGGGGGTTCTTGGGCTTCACGGAAATGACGAAATTATCTTTCCAACGCATCCAGTCTCATCCCGAAATTCCTTCTGGATCAACAGGAATTACAGAAACAAGATGGGTTTTACGAGCTTGCTGAGATTCACGACCATCCCGTGCAGCCTGCCTTCAAACGGATGTCCCGGACAGATCCGGACTCCGTTTTGAGCGTTCTTGGGCTTCATGGAAAGATGACGAAATTATGTTTCCAACGCATCCAGTCTCATCCCGAAATTCCTTCTGGATCAACGGGAATTACAGAAACAAAATAACGTACGGAATCTGTCGTCGAGCCGTCGCCGTATCCGAGTCGGAAATTGAGCCGTTGGCGTACTACTCATGAGTAGATGGCCGTGGCGATCCCCAACCCGAGCGGGAGGCGTTGTTGTAGTTCCCCCCAGATTGGATCTAATCCAGATCCGAGAGGTGGAGCTCGTCGGAGTCATCGAAGAAGCAGTCGGCTCCCGAAGCGAAGAGCTTGGCCGAGATTCGCGACCTTCCCGCGCAGCCTGCCTTCAAACGGATGTCCCGGACACATACGAACTCCGTTTAGGGCGTTCTTGGGCTTCACGGAAAGCTAACGAAATTATCTTTCTAACGCATCCAGTCTCATCCCGAAATTCCTTCTGGATCAACGGGAATTGAAAAAACAAGATCGTGTCCAGAATCTGTCTTTGAGCCGTCGCAGTATCCGAGTCGGGAATTAAGCCGTTGGCGTACTACTCATGAGTAGATGGCCGTGGCGATCCCCAACCCGAGCGGGAGGCGTTGTTGTAGTTCTCCCCAGATTGGATCTGATCCAAATCAAGGAAGTGGAGTCGCCGAAGCCGTTGATGACGCAGTCGGCTCCGGGGGCGGAGACGACGGCGACACCGTTGGTTGATGCCATCGAGCTTGAGCGAAGATGATCTTGACGCTGTCTACTACTGGCGCGCTAACCGCCGACGGTGACTAATCGGGGTCACCGCCGCAATGATTATATATGGGGCGATGCATGCAAGATCCAAACTCGATGGTAGCACAAGACAAGAATTTATCTGAGTTCGAGCCCTCATGGCGGAGGTAATACCCTCGCCCCGTGCTCTGGGATTATATGGGGTATATGTGTACAAGATGATGATCAACTCGGAGATGATCAGTCAGATCCCGATTCTCGAGATGTAGATGTGATTCTCCGATGCGGATGTAGGAGATATGTTAACTATGGCCCCTACCCCTTTATATAGTGGAGGGTGAGGTTACAAGGAAGAGTCCTAGTCGGTTACGTGGTAGGATTTCTATCTATAGTTATCTTGGATTACAAGTAAACATTTCCTATTAATTAGGGATAGACTTCTATCTTCATGTCTTTTCTTGCCGAGCAAGTCTTCTAGAGGCCGAGTGGTACCGTCCTTACCCACCCGACTTGGTCCATCCCCTGTCGGGTGGTCTTTTAGACCCGCCGTGTGGATACCCGGGGTCTATGTTCTCCACAGTAGCCCCCGAGTGCTTCATAGTCGAGTTGCTACTCTTATTCGTCGTACCTTGGATGAGTCATGCTTCATGCCGAGTGCTTGTAGATTATTCTTTGCTCCTTCCCGGCAAACCACTTTATCTCGTAAGGAGACTGTGAAGGACTCATAGAGAGTTGTTAGTGACACCCAGCCCGGGATTGCCGGAGTTCTGGCGGTAGGCTCTTTGTAAGGCGCATCACTATAATTTTGATGAAATGGTACCTGTACTGCCTTGCGATGTACAAACATGCGACCAACATGGGGCGTACCATGGTTTTAATTCAAGAGTCGAAGGTACTGCATTCCCAGAGTGGGATACTGTTGGCGACCAACATGGGGCGTACTACCGGTTTTGGTCAAGAGTCGAGTGATACCTGTATATGTCTTGCGATGTACAATGGCGACCTAACATGGGGCGTACCACCGGTTTTGGTCAAGAGCCGAGCGGCACTGCATGCCGGCCATCGAATAGGATATACCGGTAGCCCCAAAGGGCATACCGTGGGTTTTGGTCAAGAGCCGAGTGATACTGTATTGCCTTGCGATGTCAAACAAGCGACCAACATGGGGCGTATTAACGGTTTTGATCAAGAGCCGAGTGATACATGTACTGCCTCTTGCGATGTCGGTGGCGACTCCAACATGGGGCGCATTGCGGTTTTGGTCAAGAGTCGAAAGCGCACTGCATTCCAACGAGTAGGATATGTTGGTGGCCCCAGAGGGCATACCGTGTTTTTACCATCTGATACCTATACTCGTAGAGTACAGCTTGGCCCAACATGGAGCATACCATCTGGATAGGGTTTGGCCCAATGATACCTGTATCCGACTAGTGCGGTAACACAGCTAGTGTCCCAACATGGGGCATACCATTGTTGTCAGCCAAGCGGTACTTGTACCCGACCGTAGTAGGATACAGCTGAGGCCCCACCACAGTATGCATTTTAAGGATAGAGTTTAGCCATATGGCATCCATACCCGGGTTGCGGTGTACAGCATTGGCCCCAATTGGAGCGTACCATCGAAACTCAATCCCGACATCACTGGTATCTGGCCTGACATGCAGTGACCAACTAGTGACCCAACATGGGGTATACCAATTGATGGGTAATTTTATAGCTCGCCAATGTCGCCCAACATGGGGTGTACCGAGGCATGTGGCTTAGCCCGGTTCGCCTATAGCCCTTTGCTTGTGACGCGAATCGAAGGTCGTAGTTAGCGCTCAAGGCGCGGGGTGGCTCATGGCGAGGCGAAGCGATAGTCGTACCAAAGTTGGTGTAGACGATAGTCGCATCGAGTTGGCGTGGGCATATAGTCGTGCCCGATTTGAACACTCGAGGCGCGGGCGTAGGCTTGTAGCCATGCCAGGTGCTCGCCGAGCTATAGATTTGGACGGTCGAGGCGCGGGCGTAGGCTTGTAGCCATGCTGGGCGTTCGCCGAGTCGTAGTTGTCGCTCATTGCGCATGTCCTTCTTACTCGTGTACGGAGTCGTAGAAGGTACTCGATGAGGTAAAAGCCCATGAAACGACCTACACGAAGTTTGACAAAAAGCGCGAAGCTAAGCAAACACAAAAAGACCTACACAAAGAACTTACGAAGCTGGTCGATATTCCAAGTCTTTGGTCGACTCTCTCCGTCCTCCATTGCCAAAGAACAGCCCTCGGGCGGCAAGAGAAACGACCGTGAGCGGCCCTCCCAACGGGAGTTAGCTTGTTGGCATTGGACGGTTACAACACGGCGTAACGAGGTCACCCGCCGCAAAGCCCTTGGTCGAACCGATTTGGCGGCGTGCGGCGAAGATCTTCTTGGTAGCTCGCTATTACGACTTGTGCCCGGTCGCGTGTGCCTTCGAGGAGGTCGAGATCGAGTAAGCGCTCTTGCTCGTCGTCAACCAAGTTGACCGAGCTCGTGCGAGGCGAACCGAGTACTATTTCGACGGGCAGGATGGCTTCTGCACCATAGACCAATTGGAAAGGAGTTTCCCGGTTGCGGTGGCAGACAGAATCGCACGAGGACGGAAGGAACTTCGTCAACCCAGGCCTTATTGTGCGCGCGGAGCGCCGCGAACACACGCCGTTTGATACTCTGGACGATCTGTCCGTTAGCTCGCTCGACTGCTCCATTGCTCTGTGGATGTGCCACAGAGGCGAAACAGACCTTGGTGCCCAAATTGCTCGCGAGATTCACGAATAGCTCGCTTCGGAACTGGGTACCGTTATCGGTGATCAGCTTATAGGGAATCGCAAAGCGCGTGACCACGTTACTTTTGAAAAAGAGAACAGCCGTTTTGGCGTGAAGAGACGACACAGGCTCTGCCTCAATCCACTTTGTAAAGGTGTCGATGGCGACGAGCAAGTGTGTATAGCCCCTGTACCCCTTAGGGAACGGGCCGAGCAGATCCAGACCTCATGTGGAGAAAGGCCAAGATGGGAGGATCGTTTAGAGCTCTTGGACAGGCTAATGTGCCTTCCGGGCGTGAAATTGGCAAGCTTTGCACTTTGTCACGATGTCCCGGGCATCTTGTAACGCCAGAGGCGATAATAGCCCATGCGGCGCTTTGCCGACGAGTTACGAAGGAGGCGTGGTTGCCGCAGGCACCCTCGTGTATGTCCCTAAAAAGGAACACACCCTCCTGTTGAGAGATGCACTTGGAGAGGACTCCCAGAGCATCTCGACGGTAAAGGATGCCGCCCATAAGCTTGTATGGAGCAAAGACGCCTTGTAAGCGAACGCTTCGGCCGTCTTGAGCGATGTCCCATCGCAAGGTACCGGACAAATGGCGTTGTCGATCCATGACACCGCTCGATGACGGAGACACACCACCTGTCTCTGTTGCCTCGTTCGGAGACGTGATAGAGGGCTTATGAAGGTGCTCGACGAGCACCCCTGCCGGAGCAGGTTCGCGTGAGGATACGAACTTGGACAGTTGGTCGGCCAAGAAGTTGTCCTTCCTAGGCACGAAGAGCACCTCGAAAAATCAAAAGTGCCACTCCAACTTCCTCACTTCAACCAGGTATCGCGCCATTGAGTCATCGCAGCACTAATACTCCTTGTTTACCTGGTTGATGACCAACTGTGAATCTTCCTTCACAGTTAGCCGTTGGACGCCGAGCGACTTACACGCTCTTAGTCCTGCGAGGAGGGCCTCGTACTCCGCAGCGTTGTTAGTCGCCGCAAAGTGTAGTTGGATAGAATACTGGAGTTGCTCTCCTTGAGGAGAGATGAAAACAAAACCAAGAGGGTCATCAGGTTGCTCGGGAGCTTCCTGGGATTTGGGCGGGCAGGTCCATTCGGTGACAAAGTCAGCCAAGACACAGGACTTAATAGCGATTCGGGCGACAAATGAATATCAAATTCGCGGTTCCATTGCCCATTTAGCTATACGTCCGCCAGCTTCCTTGTTCCTTAGGATTTCTCCAAGAGGGAATTTGGTCGGGACCAGTATTTGGTGCGTCTGAAAATAATGGCGAAGTTTCCTGGAGGACATGAACAAGGCGTAGAGCAGCTTCTGGACCTCAGGGTAACGCTCCCTTGATCCGTGAAGTACCTCGCTCACGTAATAGATTGACTGCTGGATGCCTTCCCTTTCCACCATCAAGACCGTGCTCACCGCTTGAGGCATACAGCCAAGATAGAGCAAGAGCTGTTCGCCGTATCGCGGGGTGGTCAAGATAGGTGGGTTGGACAGGTATTGCTTTAGATCTTGGAAAGATCGATCAGCTTCCTCTGTCCACTCGAAACCATTGTGCTTGCGCAGGGCCTTAAAGAAGGGCACCGCGTTATACGACGGAAATAAACACGCTTAAGGCGGCCATCCGTCCGGTGAGGCTCTGAACTTCCTTGACGGTAGTTGGAGCCTGCATGTTTTCAATGGCCTCGATTTTTTCGGGATTGGCAGATATGCCTTGCGAACCAATTACATAACCGAGCAACATTCCAGATCGAACACCAAAGGTACACTTCTCTGGATTTAACTTTATTCGATGCCTGTTGAGATTTCGGAAAGTCTCGGTCAGGTCTTTTACATGATCTGGAGTATACTTGCTCTTTACAACTATGTCATCGACATAGACCTCGTGTTTCTTCCAGCATTGCTCGGGAAAGTCTTCTCCATTAAGTTACTGAACGTGGCACCACCGATTGCTTGACCGAAAGACATGGTCGATAGCAAAAAGTGCGAAGGGGTGATGAAGGCGCTTCTCTTCATCCTCGGGAGATGCTTATTTGGTGATAACCGAGTAAGCATCCAAGAAACTCAAGAGCTGGGCATCCGCAGTCGCGTCGACCAACTGGTCTATGCGAGGCAGCAGGAAATTGTCCTTAGGACAAGCAGCGTTCAGATCTATGTGATCGACACACATCCTCCACTTACCGCCTTTCTTCTTTATAATGACAGGGTTGGCCAGCCACTCGGTGTGATCAACCTCGCGGATGAAACCAGCAGCGAGCAGCTTACCAAGCTGATCCTTGATGATCCCCTGTTTGAAGTTCGGCAGCGACGAAGCTTCATGCGAATGTGCTTTTGTCCGACCAGACGGCCAGTTTGTGCTCGATAACCTCCCTTGGGACTCCGGGCATGTCAGATGGCTCCCAGGCAAACACATCTGCATTAGCTCGGAGGAAGGTAGTGAGCTCGCTTTCCTATTTGAGGTCCAGATTGGCCCCCAGGAGAACTGTCTTGGAGGAATCATCCACAGACAGCGGAACTTCCTTGGTCTCTCCTCCTGGCTGAAGAGAGACTCTAGGGCGTGCAGACTTAGTCTGCGGAGCTTCGGGGCCTCGAGGTGGAAGCTGGTCGACCAGGGCGAGGGACTGCTCGTCGCAATAGAGAGCGGCCTTATAGTTGCCCTTGACCATGATCACACCGTTGGGACCTGGTATTTTCACGCAATGATATCCATGATGAGACACGACCATGAACTTACCAAGAGATGGCCGGCCCAGGATAGCATTGTATGTGGATGGGAAGTCAACCACATCGAATGTGATCAACTCTGTCCGGAAGTTGCTTGGACTGCCGAAGGTAACGGCGAACGATCGCCCAACGGTTTGAACAAACTTCTCCGGAACAATGCCGTAGAATGGCATCGCGACCTCTTTAAGCTTGGAGCGAGGAATTTGCATCTCGTCCAAGACTTTAGCAGAGAGTAAGTCCAAAGCGCTCCCGCCGTCTACGAGTACATGGCCAACTCTGGCGTTGCTGATGGTCGGAGCGACCACCAGTGGGAGCCTCTGGGGCTTGGTCATCCCAGTGGGGCAATCCTCCTAAGAGAAGGAGATGGAAACCTCGGTCCACTTCATCGATTCGGGCTGAGACTTGTCCTTTTCAACGTTGTGGACCTCCCGAGCAGCTTCATTGAGGCTGCGTCGAGAGGTATAAGCCGAGGAGCCGCCGAAGATGACGGCGATATGATTCACGGGTTCTTGATACTCGTCGTCGTCCCGATCAATATCATCGGTTTGGCGCCCGGCCTTACCGGCTTCACCTTTTTCGGGCAGGGTGGGCATTGGGCCCTTGCCGTTATAGAAATCCTCGGGCTTCGCAGCCCAGGTCCTACAGTGGCGCGTATCATGCCCGTGATGCTGGTGGAATTTGCAATATCGGTCATTAGGACCTTTCTTGCCTTGGTTGCCTCCCTGGGCGGACTTCTTCCCTTATAGTTATTGTTTGGCTTTTTCTGCCCATCCTTGGGAGGAGGTGTGCGATCTATACCGGCGACAGTGTTGTTCGCATCAACCTTCTTTTTCTGCCCATCCTTGGGAGGAGGTGTGCGATCTATACCGGCGACAGTGTTGTTCGCATCAACCTTCTTTTTCTTCTGGGACTTCTTGTCACCAGGATTATTGCTGCTCTTCTTCTTCTCCTCCACACCAGGCTGGGCGGGCAGCTCGCC
Source organism: Raddia guianensis (assembly GCA_036346415.1). Classification (NCBI taxonomy): domain Eukaryota; kingdom Viridiplantae; phylum Streptophyta; class Magnoliopsida; order Poales; family Poaceae; genus Raddia; species Raddia guianensis. Next base: position 39,113,964 of record CM070534.1, read on the forward strand.
CTTGTCGAACGCCTTTTTGTACTGAACATGCTCTGCCGCATTGGCATAGCGATCAGCCGTCTTGAACAGGTCGTTGGCGGCCCAGGTCTCATTGATCTCGAAATCCTGGGTGAGCCGCTCGTCGCGGACTCCGTTTTTAAAGGCGCGGACAACAGATTCGTCCGAGATGTTCGGGATTGTGTTGCGGATCTTGATGAAACGCTTCACAAAGTTGCGGAGAGTCTCCCGCTCATCCGGATCATCCGTGCAGATCATCCTCCTTGCCCGAGACGCGACGTAATAGCTTCCGGAAATTAGCAATCAGAGCGTCACAAAGTTGATTCCAAAAAGAGATGGAACCTTCCTGCTGATTGAACACCCACGTCCGAGCAGCACCCTCAAGGACAGTCGGGAGGTAATTAGCCATGACAAGCTCGTCACCTCTGGCCGCCATGATGGCCGTAGCGTAAATGGAAAGGAACTCCTCTGGGTTTTGGGTCCCGTTGTACCTCTCCATGTGTCCGGGCTTGAACTTTAAGAGCCACCGAACAGAGCGAAGCTCGTCGGAAAATGCCCTGCAGCCCAAGGCATAAGACCGGCCACCTTCCCCAGCAGAACCTAGCCTCGAGAAGACATTGGTCCTGTTGGTCGGAGGAACTCTTGCTGAGCGGGAGGTCTCTACTTGGAGGAACTCTCTCCGTGATAAGCCCCCGCGCTCCTTCCTCGTGGTCGCGACAACGCGCTCCTCGCGAGGGGATCGTCCGTGATCGTTGCGCGCACGTTTGCCCCTGTGGTCACGATGACTACGGGGACTCGACGAGCGGCAGCGACCACGGGCAGCTTGTTCGTGGACAGTGGTCCTTCGACGGTGACGGCGGTCACGCGATCGATCGGATCGCTCACTGTCCGAATCTACCCGGATAGGCTCACCGCGCTGCCCGGATGATGCCTCACCTATAGACTTAAGGCCCTCGGCCAATTTCTCAAGGTGAGTAGCCACTTCATCGCTCACGAGGACGAGATTGTCCTGGTGAGCGGATCTGATTACGGTTGCCAGGGCCTGGAGCCGTTCCCGGCTCTGCTCAATCGGTCCTGGGATCCCTGAAGCATCCGCGTCTTGCCCGATTGGAGTCTGGGCACGCGGGGATTCCACCCGGGCAGGCTGAACTTCTACCGGGGGTCTTGGCGTAGGTGCGCGAGGTGGATCGCGTCGCTGACGCTTGCGCTGATCGCGGATCTACGCCAAGGTCTGGTCGATGGATTCGTCGAAAGTGCGGCGAACAATATCTTGCTCGCGAGCAGATTGTGCGGCTCCATCTGGGTGCCAAGCAGAATTGACTCGCTCGATCTCTTCGGCCACCGTGACCCGTGCAGGATCCCCTGAGGTCCCTGCACCAGCCATGTTGACGATGCGGTGGCCGTGCGCGCTAGACGGTGTCATCGCTGTGTCACCACAGGAACAATCGACCGACATAGCCCTCGAATCCGATAGATCTAAACCGGCGTAAAGATCGTCGGTTCCGTATTCATCGTCAATGACGGGAGCTCGACCAGAGATCATCTCCGGGGCGTATCCAGAGACCTCTGTCTCGGATACAGACATTGATCTAGGTCGGTAAGATTGATTCGAGCTGGCAGGGGAAGAAATATCCTGCCCTTCTGAGTCGTAGCCCTCAGGAAGAATCTCCGTATCGCTGATGGAGTTCGACATGTTCGATCTGCGGGTCCCCACGGACGGCGCCAACTGTCGACGGTTGAGATAACGATCTCAAGTCGCTAAGGTTCTTTAGAAGTGAGATAGGAGACACGCCGAACAACCACGAACAACAATGAACAGGAGACAGAAGTTTTTATCCTGGTTCAGGCCTCTCGGGAGAGATAATAGCCCTACGTCCAGCCTTTCTTATATATCAGAGATGAATACAAGAGGTGGCTCGACGAGACGAACAAGTCTCGGCGAGATTATGGTGTACAAGAAGCAATGGGCTATAATCAAGTGTCTACGAGATGCTAATACGTAAACCTGATGCCCCCTAAACGCCGTAGGGGCTTGGTTTATATAGTGCGAAGCAAACCGACCTACCGAGGGAATATCGGACCGGGCTAACTACGAGATCGTAACGAACTTGGTACATGCCAGATATGTCCCGAGGCAGATAAGGCATACTCCTAGTCTTGGGGATCACGACTCCTATTCCAATCCGGGAAACCACGTTCGGGTCTTCACGTAGCCGTGCAGAACTCCTGTTCGAGACGGACTCAAACACGATTCCTTGGCCGTTACGCATCAGCTCTGCCAGGAGGCTGTTCGGCAGGATGCATACGGGCCAGATAGAACCTTCCAGGGAGCTGGGCCCTGGTAGGTTGTTCAACTGGGCCGTCAGGGAGTGGGTCATGGCAATGGGCCGTGATTTTATCCCCGACAATAGCGCATTTGACCATGGAGGAGCAACTTCTTCAGTATATCACGCTTTGGGGGAAAATCAATCAGGCCACTCCCCTCTCAGATAGCCCCGACGAGTCGCTTTGGAAACTCATGACAAATAGAGCCTTCACAACCAAATTGGCGTATCACATCCAGTTTGCTGGCGCGAGAAGGTCGGCAAGGACGGATCTTATTTGGAAGGCCCATGCAGAACCAAAATGTAAATTCTTCGGATGGACTCTTACCCAAGGTGGGCTCAACACGGCAGATATCCTAACAAGAAAGGGGTGGCCAAACCAACAACTATGTAGTTTGTACAACCTAATGCCGAAAACCTAGGATCATCTCTTCAAGAACTGTGCCTATGCTACTGAAGTTTGGAGTGCCACCTTCGGGCAAACCATTGTCTCCACGGCCACCCTTTGGGACTGGTGGGAATGCTTGCGGTCCGGGCTCACTCCTCCATCTCATAAGGAGCTAAATGACAAGATGATCTGCACCCTCTGGAACATCTGAAAGGAGCGCAACCGCCGAATCTTCAACCAAACCTCTCAACTGTCGACGCTCACGGCAAGAGACACGGCCACCGACTACCAGCTATGGCTTTCAACACCGGCCGATCCTGGCTAGTTTTGGGACAGGACTATGGTTTTACCCTTTTTTTTCTTGTAAATATGACTCTGTCTTTTCCTCTTTCTATTAATGGAGCGGCGGAACTCCCGCCTTTTTCCTAAAAAAAAACATGATAAGCCTGATCAGTAATTTACAAATTACAGTACCCTAAAACTGGGTTGTTTGTGAGCAAAGCGCTTTTAGTAACACTAGCAGAGATCCACCTTTTCCAGTGACAATACATGAGCATGCATCTCGACTGGGTCCAACTCTGGTAAGATTATGATGTGTCCTCACCTTGCAGAAGTAGCTACTGTGACGGCAACGTATGTGCAGAGCTTTCACATTTTGATACTACGAGGTTCTGTGGCTAAAAGATTTTTTTTTTTTTTGGAGGAAAGCTGTGGCTAAAAGATGACGCAGAATCAAACTTGCAATCTCATCTGGAGTCTCTTTTCGGAGATGGAGCTTTAGAGCCTGGTGGACGAGCCAAATCTGTAGGTGGGCGAGCCAAATCTAAGTTTTGCATCTCACTTGCAAGCAACGCCCTTCTTTCTTTCAGAAAGTTGAGCCGACTTGTCAGCTTAGCTAATGCGGATGGTGGTGCAGCCCCAAATTCCTGAAACAATGACGGGCACGTATAGTTGCATAAGTCCAATAAAGTAGCGATGATGATTGCATTTCTATAAAGTAGCAATAGCAATGCCAACTTCATGGTGACCAAAATGAACATAATCGATGTCGTTCGAGGCATATATTAAGATTACCTCTATTTTATTATTTGAATAGGTATTAGACCCTTGAAGCCTGCTTAATAGCGGGCTATTTGAGTATTGTCTCTGTGAAAAGTTCCACCTCGATGTAAGTGAGCCTTCTCGGTTATCCTTCACAAGATCACCCTTAGAAAACAACATTCTTTGATCCCTTTGGTTGATGTTGCCTGTCTGCTCATTAGATGAGACACCTAGGCAAAACCAAAGATTTGAACTACTAAGATCTTTGTCATCAACTTTTGATTATTTGGATGCTTTGTGAATGTCAAGAAGTATATTTATTAGTATTACCCAAAATCATATTGTTTTGATAATTTGTACTCAATTGCAGCTTCTGATGAACTGGCTTGTCTATTGAAGGTAAATGCTTTGTGATTTGCTTCGTTGATTGCTCAATGTCTGCCTGAAATGAGCCAAATTTTTTGGGGTTAAGTTCACCTGTTCCATTGTAGGATCTCCGTCTCACAAATGCCATTTTTCAACTCGATTTTTCACTCATGCCATTACAAAAAGACTTCTGTTTCACCCTTTCCATTGTCCCCCTGAAAAGACACAATTGCCCCCAATATCTTCTTCTTCCTCCCCTTTTCCTCCTTCTCCGGCGAGCGGAGGATTGGAGCGGCGGCGGCGCAGAGCGGCGAGCGGCGGAGGCGCGGAGCAGTGGCGGCGCAGGGCAGCGGCGAGCGACAGATGCGCGACGAGAGAGAGAGGAGAGACTGCAGGGAAAAAGAGAGTTGGGAGGTAGAAGACACTCACACTGTATGACATGCGGGACCCATAGCATTTGATCGTAAATACTACCTGGTCAAAGGGGCATCCAGGTCTAGAGTGGCACATTTGATAGGAATCTTGTTTCAAAATGGCACCGATGGGAAACCCGAAAAATGGCAATCGTGGTACGTGGGTGTTTCAAAATGGCAATAGTGATATTAACCCAATTTTTTATTAATAATGGAATCGAGCAAATAAAGAACTTAGGCACACCCCCAACTTCTTGTATTCTAGTCGATAACTTCATTGAGCTGGAAGCAATGCTACTTTATTAGTATTTTTTGTTTGTGTCCACAACAGAATTGAAATGTGTGAGATAACTGTAATAGGGCTATTTTTTTTCTGTACTTTTTATTGCACCACCTCAACCCTATCATTCCTTGTTGTATATCTGAACATATCTAACTCATGCAATTAGGTTGATTATATAATTATACGTAATGTTCTCCATTTCCAGAGATTAGGAATAACATGGGATACCCATTGAATGCCAGTAAAAGTTTCAGGCAAGCCTTTTCTGGCAAAGGAGATCAGAACGAGTATTTTATGGTCTTACCATATCTGTTGCAGATACCATGTCAGATACAGATTTGGGCCCAACATTTGATGATGCCACGACTGAGCAGCTAATGTCTGGAAGGGCAGAACTTTGTTCATCTCTGGATAAAGGGAGAACGCTTCAGTAAACTCTTACTTAATATGGAACATAACATAAAATTGTAACTACAGAGCAAAGTGGTAAAATCAGTGAGAAAACACAACACAATGCTCTGGCAAGAAAACCTTACTCGACGAACTTGTCTGTATTTAGAAGTCGCTTGTTGCATGATTCACATAATAATGTAGAGTTCAGGTGGCCCCGATTGTTGAGTTGTCCACGAAGATCTGAGACCTTTTGCTTCAAGTTCAAAATATCAGCTTCAGCAGTACCAACCTCCTCAAGACCAGCCTTAGTCTTTTTAGGCAAAAGGAAAGTTTCAAATGGTGAAAAATGCTAAAGCCTTAATTAAATAAACATATCTTATGAAGAGTACCTTGTTGTCTATTGTTGACGGAAAAGACACCTGTCCTCTTCGCAGATTCATCAGGCCAGACTCCAATGATGCCCTCAAATTTCTCTCCTGCAACTGATCCCGCAAATTTTCCACCTGTTGAGTAAACAAACTTCTTGTTGAGCAGAAAAAATGCACAACTTATTCAGGCAAGCACATCAAAACACTTTCAGAATGGAAGTATATATAGTTCCTGAGTTATAATTTCCCATGCCGAATAAACATCTAGCAGAGATGGGCTGGGACATGCCACAATAATTGATAAAGGTAGAAGGATAGAAGAAGAGAATTTAAGTACGCATTCTGGTACTATACTTGTCCTGCAATAACGAACTATGCGGTCCAACGTGTGGTGATTAAATGGCTATGACAAAGCAGTATTTAAAAGTTATACTATTACCAATTTGGGCTACTGTTGTCTGTAGTCTATACCATAGTACATCACATAACTAGAAAAAAAAAAACTACAACATTCAGAAGATCGCAAGACGCATCGACTTTTTAACTAAGGAGGCAAGAAGTAGAAAACATATGCGTTGTTACTTCAATATATGTTTCCCGCCCTTTTTCCCTCAAAAAAAAAAAATTGTGGCCTCATGGTTCAAATAACATCATGATCTGACTATGACAATTTCATTGAGATGGCCGTCAGCATGTGCCTGTCATGAACCAAAGACAAACACTACCAGGAAGATAGCAGGATGGCTTCAGCTGCTTTAATTAGGCTGCGGTTGGGGGTTAAGTGTTTAATGTACCAAACACCCCTTGGTCAGCCAATTAACTGGATGGATTAAACCAGATTAAAATTAATCCAATTGGATCAATGTTAACTATAATGTAAACCCGAACTAAAAGCAGATTTAGGAAGAGGAAAACAGATTGGGATGACTAATAGATCGATTCCTGTAAGCATAGCCTCCTTAGTACTGAGGGCTAATACCTATAGATAGACTTCAACCGTTTTCAAATATCTAACAAATATTATCATAACACCAATACCTAATGGATAGAAACTAATCTACTCCCGGTGCTGCAGTACCCACACACTCAGTACTATGGGCAGTGTCATTAGTTTGTAGCAAGTTACTATACCTTCAGATATATGCAGTCAAAATCAAGTTCATAAAATCGACGTAGCAGAATGATGTGCTATTTGATAAAATTTGGTAGAAAACATGGATATAGAATGAACTTTAACCATGAACTTGAGTCGAACTTTATAGGCTGGCTGTTTTTTGCTATGATCTAGGAGAGTCTCTGAAAACTTCGAAGATGACTAGGGGAGAAATATGAGCAGCAGGAAGATGATCTTTCTTTTTTCTTGGTAAAAGGCAATCGTATTCATGTTTTTAAATAAAAAATAGAAAGGAACAATGGGTTAGATGTAACTCTGCAAGCTAATTTGCCCCTATCAACATGAGCTAATGATGGCTCTTCTGAAGGAATGACGCGATCAAACTTTTAGTAGACTCCACTCCAGGGCTTCCATTTGTTCATAATTATTGCATTTTTTCTTTCTTCTTGATGGTACGATTTACTTGAGTATTTCTCTTTCTAATATGAAAAATATGGACACTAGTTTAAGAATATCAGCCTTTAGTTTGAACTCTTACTTCTTTTTCAAGTGCTAAACGACGCTCATGTAATGATTCTTTTCGCTTTTGTAGACTTCCTTGGAGGATTGCATTTTCTTTGACCTGAAAAGACATGGCATCATTTCAAATGGAGGAATTTAATTACCTTGTGTCCTCATAGAGGAAAAGGTTGTACCTCCTTCGAAATTTTAGATTGGAGATCAGTCTTCTTGTTCTCAAGCTTCTCAATAAGAGCTCTAGTACAGAAGCCAAATTAGAAAAAATAACTCAAAAATACGAAGGACATAAATTGTAAAAATAAATCTTGTTTTTATCAATATTTGGTTTTGAATATGTTAGTAAAAAAATAACAGGCAAACTTCAAATGGTATGGCAAGTACAAAGAAGTTACAAACTTTCCGAAAACAAATGGAAAATTCACCCATTAATATATTATGATAGAGAATCCTAAATTTTAAGGAGTGAATATGAAAAATGTCTTCATATTTTATTTTTATGCACTTCGTGTAGTGTCTTCCACTACTCATCCTACAAGTAAGAATGAAGAGAGTGTAAAAAATGTAGGTGATAGGAAAAAACGAAAAACAATTTATAGCTGAAGCCTAAAGAATTGTTTGTAGTACCATAGTGGCATAGCCATCCCCCTTCTTTGAATTGTGGCAATGAAGAGAACTTAGAGAAAAGAAACAACTAGCAACAACTAAAAGTGCAATGACTATTCTATTACTTATTCACATTGTTAGCCGTACCAAGTCAAGAGTGAGTTACTCCCATTATTTTGTCAAGAGTGAGTTACTCCCATTATTTTGCTTGGGTCATCATCAGAGAAATAGTTAATTATTGAGAAACTGAAATAGAGCAAAGCAAGAGGTAAAAAACAATTGAAAACAAGAATGCGATCCTTTTAAGGGATATGCCTGCAACTCTCAGTAAAGAACATACTCCAAGAGGACTACAGGGGCATATAATAGGCTACTTACTCATCATCACTACAACAATCAATCTCTTCGGTTGACAGATCTTTTCTTGCCTGTAAATCAAGTACCAGTCAATCTATAAGATTATTCTAATAGCATTGACATGCAGAACTATGCAAATAATAATCGCTCTTACTGAAGTACGGCCCCATAAGGTCCTTTTGCTCTGGTTTGCTGAACTGCTTGATTTCTCCATAAATTTTGCTCTAGAAGATGATGTACGGGAATTTGATTTTACTATATGATCTGTGGATGATTTTGATTCGCATGTTTCCTGTTTTGTTTGGGATGATTTATTGCTCTCCATTTGAGAGGTATTCTCTACTTGAGCAGAAGAAATTTTATCAATGTCTTCCCTTGAAGCATCATGTTCTGTTCTTGCCGCATTCATAGGAGGTTGAACAGGCTGATCATTGTCATTACATGCAATGCCTGAGATATTGTTTTTAGCCTATGATGGAAGATAAATGTAAGGGCGACAAACAAGTCGCAAGGACATTAAATCAGTCATATAGATGTGGACAATCTATATGTTTAAATCACATGGGTTTGTTATTCAAGGTTTCTGCGACCAACGAATTTTTCAAAGATATTAGGAATCTATGATAATAAGCAGTCCCTGTCAAAGACCAGCATTAACAAAAGTTTAAGCTACCTTGTGTACTGCAACTGGTTAGATGCTCTATCATAATGCACATGATGAGTTTATGGGCTAACAATTAACATTAAAGTGCAACCTTTATAACTAATCACCTCCTCCCACCACACGCACAGAAAAAGGGGTAGTTTCTACTTTCTAATAGAGCACTCATTATATATAAAAAAAGCTTCAGTGTTGTTTAAATTGCACATTCTACTAACTGATGAATGAAGAACATTCAGTACATGAGACACAATGTTTTACATAGTGTATAATGGAAGCATAGAGCCAAAGTGTTGTTATAGTGATATAACAGCCACGTCATGGTCAGGTATATTTGCAAAAGTATCAAGGTAAATCATCAAGAGTAAAATAAGTAAGGAAACATATCCAGTGCAAATGTTTATTGGGTGTTAATATGCTAACAGCAGATCTGGACCATCAGATCCACGAGGAGTGGCTTAGATCTAAAAAGGTGGAAGCCCCTAAAAAGGTGGAAGCCCCTTTCCATTTAGAAACTCAGGGGGTTTTTTGTAAAAGTGTTTAAGTGAGAAAAGTGGCTTCCACCTCTCCAGATCTAGACCACTTTTGATGGATCTGATGGCCCAGATTTGTTATTAGCATGTTAGCACTTAATGGGCATTTGCATTGGATACGTTGCCGGTAAGTAATAGCTATATTATGATAGCTTGTTGTGAAGTAGGGCTATCCTTTGTTTTAGAAGAAAAGGAAACATCTACTTGCAAGACCTTTCCACAATAGCCCGTCTCATCTATGATAAATTGATAATTAGTTGATGTACCTTGTCATATGGGACATCAATCCTTATATTTTTGTCACATTCACTGCCGCCAAAAGAGTGATCAGTATTATCATCCAAGTCTTCTTCAATTTCATCTTCACCAGAATCGTAGGAACCATCCTCTTCATGGATGTCATTATCTGTTGAATATTCTTTGTCAACGTCACCATCATCAGATTCCGTATACGCGTCTGAAGAACAGGATTCTTCCTCCAAGTCCTATATAGGTAATTGTTGAATCAAAATACATAAATATCAATGCATTATACGAGCTTGATAACAGAAGAAACAATGGCAAGGATAAAGGAGGGTACATCAAATATTTGATCATATTCCTCTAGCATAATAATAACAATAGCTTGAGCATGGTTGGCGGCGGCGGCGGCTTGCAGCAGCTGGAATGAACCATCCCCAGCCATACTGAAGTCATTATCAAATTCACATTCACCAAGAAGAAGAGGTCGAAGGAGGAGTGGTGCCATGCAAGCTGCCAAAGCAGATTGAGACATCCTATTCACAGCTTTGTGTGATCCAACAATCTGCATCATCTTAAGAATCCTAAAAGAAAACCAATGAATTTGGTGTCCATTGATGGAATTTCATGCTGCTATTTTTTCAGACTAAAGCTAATGCATAATTAAATCATTATAAGGATGTAAAAGAATGAGGACATTCTTCAAGAATCACAATCCCAGCCAGGACACCATAAGCATTTTCAGTATACAGTATGCGGTGCTAAGAGATTTGAACAAAAGCATCTTGGGTAGATATACCTCTGTAATAATTGTCGATTTGGTTCTGGGAAAACTTCATATACCACTCTATTCATGGCATCAAGTCTTCTTGTCTTGTCAGTTCCTGTGCAATCAATTATCTTTGTCAGTTTATAAATCAGAATGTTGATGATAAGGGCATATTTGTGCTTATATTTTTTATAGAGAGCTCATGAAAGATAGCAAATGGACACATCAATATACTTAGGCTCATGCTAGACTGCACTGACTTTTAAATAAATAAACAAAGTTACAGGCCAGTCTTACGGTAGGCTCCAACCAGGGCAGTGCAACATGGTGCAGGGACTGGGGACAATGGCATCTCTCGAAGAACATACTGTACCAAAACAACACAAAAGGCAGTGAAAAGAATGTCATCATATTCTATTCCTCTTTTGACACCATAGTCAGCACGTGCCAAATAAATACCTTAATACAATCACCAATAACGTGTGCGTCCTCTTCTGGGGAAAACTCATTATTTCCTATAAAATCACATTAAAGTTGTGGATTTAACCATTATTTTATAGAAATGCTAAAGCAGATGAACTGCCAGACACATACAACCCTGACAGTTTATCCCAAATTTATAGACCTCACAGGACAAAAAAATATCTTTGTAATAATGTAACACAAAAAAATTCAAAATAAGAAAGGAAAATGGTTAGACCAAAAGAAATCACCCTTTTCGTAATCCCGAACTCTGCGCATGACTTCTTCCACATCAGCAGACTGACGGAGGATTCCTTCTACCTTGACACCTACAGAGTAATTTTCTGCTTGTTACTAAACTGCAAGATCTATAAATACCATGTTTCTACTCGGCTGCGATTCAGTGTTCACCACATCATGAACATATACTAAATGCTAAGTTGGTCAAAATTATGTACTGATTAATTACAGTAAGGGAAGAGCGCTTACCATAATCTTCAATGAACTTCAAGGCCTTCTCCAAGAAAGATGGATTGCCATCGGAGTCTACAAGTGCAAACTCTGCAGGTCTTCCAATGACAGATCTATCCTCTACTGAAATGCAAAGAATAGCATATGCTTATTGCAATGCAATGAACCAACTAGAATCCATGGAATGCAGCTTTTTTGAGACAGCATATTTGACGCAATCGTCCATCTATATTAATGGATGGACCATAAAAGAACCTCCAAGTATATTTACTAAGTGGTTGGCCCATGTACCCAGCAAGTGCATGTCAGCATGTGTAACACCCTGTCCCAAATTCACTCAGTCCAGCCCATCGTAGGGGCTACCCTAAGTATGCATAGCACACTTCTTGGGCTTTCAATCTCGCTTCACTCAAAAGGGTTAACTAAGGGTGCCAGCATTATACACTATAGTGGAACTCTCTCCATACTAACAGTGTGGCACTATTCCTAGTTTCCCACCAACACCAATCCACATGGCTCACTGGGGCCTCACACTAACAGGCCTGGGATTACATCAAGGGTATAAGCTGTAATGTCCTACATAAACTCTAATCCGTCTATACATTTACCAAAAAAAAAAGGCATGAAGTTGCATCGGACTGGAATGTCCTACAAAAGCCATTTTCCAATCCTCCAGAAAATTTATAAACCATCAACACATCCCAGATGTGAATAACGAAGTTATTTGAACATCAAACTGGAACTTTGGAGCAGATATTTTGGCACTTCTATTAAATATTCTGGTTAATCTCATATTCTCATTGAACAATAAGTCTGAAAAAAATTGAAGTGAAGAATTTGATATATGCATCAAAATAAAAATGTGTCTATGGTTTATACTTTATAATGAAAGTTGTGTTTCCTTTGGTCTAGAAAACTATGGCATACTTGCAACTTGTCTGAAATGATGAAAGTTGTAAGCATCTGCAAAATAATGTAGCATTTCAACTGATGAGCAATTGATGGATCTAAGATTTTATCCACCTATGATGATTGCTTTATCTAGCTACTTTGTTTAATGGATTTTCTCCTTTCTTTTTTTATGTATTGCTACCCCTGACTTCCTATTAATATATTTCAGTAGGATCCTCTCCTATTGTTTCCCATAAAAAAAAATAAAGCGATGAAAGTTAATATAGCATACACTGTTCAACTGGAGCTTCAGCAGGTTCTGTTATGTCAGTGCTGAATATTGGATTTTGTCCCACTGTATTTGCTACACTGGGTGCCTGTGCCAAAGCACTCTCTAATGCCATTCTCCACTCGTTGAGTTCTTCAGTAGTTTCTGCCTGCTTGGTGGAAAATTGTACAATTGAATTTCTAAACAATACCACACAGGTATGATACTTTTTTTTTTAGATAACAGGTGTGACACTTTTATCAAGTATCAATGGGACAAACGCCCTACTGCCGCCATCCGATCCCACCACCACCCTGTTGCAACCCATCATTTCACTTCTCATGGACAACAGTACACTATGGACTACTAACCCTCCTGTTGATACACAAATAACATAACAGGATACCAGAAATAGTACAAGGTGTAGAACCAACCTTCAGCGTAAAAGTACGTCCGTCACGACCATCAGGAAATAACACTGTTAATAGTTTCTTGTCTTCTTTGACTACAACACTGAAATATTGCTCAAGATAATATGCACTTATCAAACGATAGCGAAGAATTTTTTGCATTTCAGCTAAATTTCAGTTCTCAGTGCATACCTCCCAGAGTTATTCAAGTCGATTCCACCAAGTGTAACAACAGGTTCACTTCCTCCGACAGGTGAATTCTGAAGTAAAACAGAAAATGGGAACAATGATGATGTTATAGATAACCAAATCTGTTTGTATGGCATATATTCTCAAACGCAATCTTCATAAAGTTTGACTAGCAATCCTGAGAGTATGCTTCAGTAATTGCATTGGTCGCTGCATTAGTGTTACCCTTTCAAAAAAAAACTTTTCAGAATGGTTGCATTGAGAGTCAAAAGTTACTCAATATTTTTTCCAACACTTTAGATTTCTAACTAATGATATGAAAAATAACTATTCCAATAGTTCCAAAAAAAATTGGTCCACTTCAGATTCAGGCCAACACATTAACTTGCATACGTTTCATACTTGTATTATGAATTTATGAGTTATGACCTAGATCGAAGCAGAACATTGCTAATTTGTTGGGATGTCACCAAGTAGATGGGATAGCAAGATATCCAAATTGATCAAGAATCAAGACTTCAATTTCTTCGTTCGACAATACTTGTTGAGGACTTAAAGTTTTATGTCAAGTTTCTTATAAAATGAATTTACAAAAAAAATTATACTATATTGCATAAGGCTAAACCAGTGTAAAGAGCTCATTGCTAACTTGTACATTGTACGAGAGAGCGAGAGAGAACAGGGGAGGGGGGAGGGCTAAGAGGCTAGGAGCTACTCGTCATTTACAAAAGCGGTCACCTGCCTCCAAAACATTGCTTTAAAAACGGTCCTAGGCAGTGCCTAGGCAGGGCCTACGCGCTAGGTGCCAAGTGACCGCCTAGGTGTTTTACCCCACATAGGCGGTGTCTAGGCGGGATTTGACGCTAGGCACCAGTCAACCATCCAACTAGTGCCAAGCGCCTTCCAAAACATTGCTCCAAAGAAATAAATCTCCCCGATTATGATCAAGAGTTGTGTAGGGGAGAGGAGAATTTGTTCGAAAAGCCGTTTGTCTCTCTCATTCTAGATATTCCAGCTTATGTAGACGACCAATTCGTAGAACTCGTGCCTGTCCTCTTAATGAAGTTAGGCCTCTGTTAGGGCCCACCAATCGTAGAAGCTGCTACTGGTCTCGCAAGGAGTGATGTGCCAGGGGGGCCCCGAAAATTCCTCCTAGACCATGGTGGAGACAGGGCAGTGTGTGCAAAAGTGGTCAATAGCCACTAGCGAGGGTGTGCAAAAGGGGCATAAAGCCTAGTGCGGCCAACCTTTCTTCGCAAGGATGTTGGCCGTGTGGATCCAGGCATGTCCAAGCATCCACCCAAAGAACTTGCACTTGTTTTCCGTAAGCGCCTTATAGATAATGGTGGCGAGGCGGGATCGGGTACTAACAAGAAATTGAAGGTAATAAGCACATTTAGAGGAATCGGGTACTAACAAGAAATTGAAGGTAATAAGCACATTTAGAGGAAGATGCTGAGGGCAAAAATTCATCGTTGGGGGTGCCACATCGACATGCCCACATTCACCAACGACCGCCTTAGAGCAACATCACAAGATTTTAATTGTTATTTTCAATGAAATTAAATCTCGACTATTCCTCCTATTTTTTAACATCACAAGATTTTAATTGTTATTTTCAATGAAATTAAATCTCGACTATTCCTCCTATTTTTTAGATTTGATTAATTTTCTTCATATTTTTTTGGTTTTCGATAATGCTCTGGATATCAGAGCAACATAACAAAATTTTAAGCATGACTGAAACAATATTTTGCATTTATATATGGGTTCCTCATATTTTTTGGATTTGAAGATTTTTTGCATTTAGAAAACTCCTTTTGTTTTAGAGCATAGGCATTTCGCCACCATCCATGTCGTCGTTGTTCTTGAAATTAAATGTCAAATATTCCACTTGTTTTAGATCTGATGAAATTTTCTTTATATTTTTCTTAGTTCCCAATAATGCTTTAGCTATCAAAGCAACATAACCAAATTTTGAACATGACTGAAACAAAAAATATGAATTTATATGTGGGTTCCTCGATTTTTTCTGATTTGAAGAGTTTTTATGTATTTTTTATAAGTTCTCAATAAATCTCTAGTTATAATATGAATAAATAAATACAAAATATTTTTTTGCATTTATAAAAACTCACTTTTAAAAAAATAGGCAATTCACCACCATCTGCGTCGTTATTTTTTCCCTGAAATTAAATGTAAAATATTCCTCCTATTTTTTAGATTTGATGGATTTGTCTTTATACTTTATTAGTTCTCCATAATTCTTTGGCTATCAAGCAGCATCACAAAAATTGAGCATGATTGATGCAAATTTAATTTATATGAGTTCCTCGTATTTTTATGGATTTGACGAATCTTTAATTTATGTTTTATAAGTTCTCGATAATTTCTTTATGAAAGATGAAATTATTTGCATATAGGAAATTCATTTTGTTTTAAAAATTAGGCAATTCACCACCATCTGCTTTGTTGTTTTTCTTGAAATTAAATGTCGAATATCCTCCATTTTTAGATTTAGTAATTTGTTCTTTATATTTTTATTACTTGTTGATAATTTTCTGGCTATCAAAACATCACCACGTTTTAGATAATTCTCTGGATTCAAGGAGCGGCCCCTCGCTTTTTGGCGCCGAATCTTTTTGTTATTGCCAAGCGCAAGAAACGGAATGTTGCAAGTCTTCTTCATAACGACTCCTGGATCTCATCCGCTGGGCACCTTCAGACGCCTAGCCAGCTTCTTGACTTCATAAGGCTCTGGTCCTTGATTCAGCAGGTGACTCTGGCTCCGACAGGCACAAAGGACAAAATCTTCTGGTCAGCCACTGCCCATCAGTCTTACACAACACGCTCTGCGTATAGGCTGCGGTTCGCTGGAAACACTAGTTGGGAATTCCACAAGCTGATTTGGAAAGCTCACACGGAAAACAAATGCCGCTTCTTTGCCTGGACCCTCCTCCACGGTAAGATCAACACGGCGGAGGTGCTCACCAAAAAGGGTTGGCCTCATGACCCCTTCTGCTGCCTTTGTCAGGCGGGCTTAGAGGCAACCGACCATCTGACCTCGTCGTGTCCCTTCTCTAAGAGCGTTTGGAGACAGGTGTTAGCTTCTCACTTCGCATCCATTCAGCCTCCGAAAGGAACCCTTTCTAACTGGTGGCTCCAAAATCACCAAGCGCTCCGTGCTTCAGATCGCAAAGCCTTTGGCGGTTTGGTTATTGCAACCGTCTGGAATATTTGGAAGGAGCGGAACCGTCGCATTTTTGAAGGGAAGTTCCTCAACATCCATTCGGTGGTCTCCCTCATTACGGATGAGTTTCGTTGTTGGGGCCTTTCGGCCAGGCTTGTAAATATGGAGTAGTTCTCTTGTTCTTACTCCTTGTAAATATTTCTCCTTCTTAATGAAATGGCAGTGCACCTGCCCCTTTTCGATCAAAAAAAAAACATCACCACAAAATTTTGAGCATGATTGAAAGAAAATTTTGAATATATATATGACTTCCTCATATTTGTTTATTTAGAGCAGGGCATGGGGATCTCAACCCAAAGTTTGTCCACATGAACTCGGGCCAAACCCATTGAAGGCATGACACTATGCCAAATTTGAGGAGGTTGAGGACTCTTAGGCCCTCTAGGCACTTTGGTAGGCATATTGAATGCTCACCATGAGCATCCTCTTTTCTCGCTAGAGGAAGGACCGCCAAATCTTATCCAATCTCTCTTTATTACCCATTTCGGCAATTAAAAGGTGAAGATGAAGTATGTGGGAAGGGCAGAGAGGACCAAGTTGATTAGCACCAGTCAGTCTACCATGGAGAGTAGATTCCCTTTGCAGGTGGGGTGTCGTGCACATACCTTCTCAATGAGTGGCAGGAAGTGGGATCGAATGAGCTTTAGCAAGGAAGTGTATCTTTATAAAAATTATAATATCCTGATGAGTAGTCAATACTCAATAGCAGTTTAGCATTCTTAAAAGCTTCTTTTGTTTACAATACAAAATCATGTATATCTTAGAGTGAGCTTTGCTACCATAAAACATGTTTAGTTTGAATACCAAAAAAAGTCATTCACAGCTGTTTTACAAGTGACGTGCTAATGCAAAGAAGCATAGCAAAGTACAACTATCCAACAATATAATACGGATTTTTTTAAGAAGGAACAAGCGTATAAAGAACTGTTATAATGTATCTTACAGGGTCGCTTCTGAAAAACACTAATGATGTCCTTGTTAGAATGAACCAGCGCTTCTTCCATGTTGTCCATCCAATTCCTGCTACTTATCACATTTAATGAAACAAGAAGAATAGTGTAGCTACAAATATGTAGAATTTCACATCAAATACGAAAGCAGTCATTGTAAAAAATGGATATGGTAATCATGCTTCTACAGAATTCCATGTACAAAAGGTAGCGTTAAAGTCAGACATTTTGACCCACAATTAAATTGCAAACAGAAGTCCTCAGAAAATTTAGTTAAATAGCATGCACAATTGTTGGCTTCAGTTTACATAGTGTCAATAGTTATAATAGATTGCCTATAGACTTTGCATTTGATGAAAACATGCTTGTTTTACTCTTTGCCAAAATTGTTAATAATAATGTATAATATATGCCAAAAATGTAAGAATTAAGTATAATTTCATGTTGGTAAAATCTTCATGATAAATGGAATGATTGGCACAAGGCATTATCATGTTTTGCTATTTTTCTCTGCTTGAAGCCCAATGAATTAATGATAGGAGGTTATGTTAGTACTATGTTAATCGCTGGAAGGACACATTCAAATTGCATAGATATATGAAGTGGAGGCTAACTGACCATGCCAATAACATGTGTTTAAGATGAAACAAACTAACAGGTAAAGGAGATGGAGAAAACTATATCTACATTCTGGCCATGCTAAAACATAATTTATGCTACCCTCACGCATATAATCAGAAAGACATACCTTTAGATGACAGCAATAAATGTCCGCTCTTAAGAACCTGCACTAGAAGAATATCTAAAATTACTCATGAAATAATAGAAAGCAACCAAGTATATTTTTCTTTTGCTGCTGAACATAATTCTGAAGTAGGACTTAAGAATGTGCTTTTGCAATAGGAATTTAATAGCTCCCATTTTGATCATATGTTCATCGAACCACAACTGGGACTTCAAAGTAGTAATTGTGAAGTTACTATTATGCAAATGGGAAATATGGATAGCAGCGATACAGCTTATTCAAACATGTACAGATTAACAGTTTGCTAATTAAACTAAGAAATTGACCATGTGTCAACCAGAGTATCATTTTTAAAGGGAAAGCAGAGTATCAATTGCTCTAGGAAATAATAGGGCATTGATAGGCATTCATAGCACTGCATGACATAACCTTCGAATGCATGAAGATTCCACAAACCTGACAATTAGGACATATAGCTTGGGGACTGTCACCAGTTTCTGATGTGTTTGTTGTCTGGAAGTTTGGGTCTCCCTCCCCACATCGACAGACCCTGAACTGACCTGCATTCTCTGAAGGCTGCGAAGATGATACCTATAAAAAGGATGAAACACCTTTTTCAAAAAAAAGTATAAAACAAAGTGGAGTGAATAATTAATCAAGTGTTCTTCACTAAAGTGGCTAAATGGTGAGTCCAATGAATACTTCACTGATGTGGTTGACAGGGTAAGGAACACGGCAAAGATAACACAAAAGGAAAATAAGTTGCAACTGAAACATGTGAATCTCTTACTTGCTGGTAAGGGATCCTGAACTCCGAAGCTGACATTGTCTTCTTAAATGACTGACTAGCGAACACCTCAGGACAGCTTCTGTACGACCAATGAGTTGATGCTCTCTATTGTCTTCTTAAATGACTGGCCAGTGAACACCTCACGATGATTTCTGTCCTGCTAGTTAGTTGACCCTCTCTATTGTCTGATGCAATGCAAAATGTTACATTGATACTAGGTTCATAAAAAAGAAAAGAAAATGAAACAAGATATAAATCACTAAGCTTTCAGATAAAGACTTTACTCAATGTGGAGCTACATTGAGAAACGGAACTTCAGACGTATCAACTAAATGAGTTTTGATTGCATTCAATAACTGAAAATATGTCCCTGAACCACTCCATTAGCGGTTAGCCCAATCGCTTCTGTATATGCTAGTCTAAGCCAAGGGCAAAGGTAGTCTCTCATGGAATAGTTTCAATTTATTGAGTTGGATTCATCATTCATATCGTAATTATCAGCTAAAGCGTGTAAAACTATTTGTTGGACCTGGTGTATTATACAGCACAAGCAACATCACAAAAGAGAAATAAAATTCAAAGGACAGACAAGTTGAATATACAAGTTTCAAACTAAATATGACAAGCTACGAGCACAAAGTTGGAGCTCCAATGCCATGGTACGTGGTACCGCAAATGATCGGAACACTTTCATAATAGTAACATGGCATTGTGAGAACAACTTTAAATTTGATGATGATGTCTATCTACACGAAAATATCTGCATAAGTGCTAAAATTGCACCTTAGAACTCAAGCAACCATAGAATGATAGAAATATCTCCTTTACTTTTCCTCGATGGGCTAACCAAACAATTTAGTACCAGTTGAAAATATTTGGGCTCCAATCAGAGAGTTCAGATTACATGCAGATCAAAAACCCTCCAATCAGAACCCAACAGAGTCTATATCCACTGGAACAAGTCAGGAAACACATTCTCATAAAAATAAATTGCCGGGAGAGGCCAAGACATAGATCAACCAAGAAAATTTAGACCGTGCCTCACGCAATACCAAAATCACTATAGTGAAAATACCCTTCCTGCACTTAATTTGCACGACCTGAGGAAATGTTTCACAATTCACGTCTTCACGAATCAACAGCTGCATGGAGATCACCTGAAGGCACGGAACTGAATGCATCGCATCGCAGAACCCTCGTCGAAATCTATGTACAATACCAAATGCATGTAGAAACCAGATGAGAGAGAGCAACACTCCACTGCCTTTTTTAAAGCGAGAAAAAAAATGCATATCACCACCGATGAGATGAGGCGCTGAACAGAAGCGGAAACGGCGATGCGGCTCACCTCACCTGTGCGCCTCCCACAGCGCGATCAGGAAATCTCTGAGCAGCACGCGCGGCGCCATCGATCCCACCACCGCATGCTCCTCCTTTTTTTCCCCTTCTCTGCATGTCTCTCCCGATCTGCTCCTCTCTCTCTCTCTCTCTCTCTCTCTCTTCTATTTTTGGTTTTGCCTTCCCTCTTCGCCCGCACTTCGAAAATAGGTGACGACTTTATCTCGCTGCGGCGGGGGCCCGACGGATCAGACTAACGTTCTGCAATCACCCTTGCCTCTTTCCCGGTGCCAAGAGCGAGACGCGGGCGGGGCGTCCGCACGGGGTCAACGAGATCCGGGCCGTGGGATGATGTGGGCGACACGTGGCGGCAGATCCCGAGTCCACCGGGGGGGCTCTCTGTACGACGCGGTGCGGGGCATGGTGGGAAGCATGTCATGAACGGAAGGACCGGCTCAACCTGCCAACCATATCCTTTGTGCTTGCCGCTTTTAAGATGTGATGACTAATCAAAAAATGAATCTGCTCGCCGGCATTCGCCTATGCGGCAGTTCACTGGCCCAAGCGACTATCTCCCTGCCTCCAACGCAGGCAATTTGGAGGGAGGGGGCAGCGAGGCCGTCGCCATCTTTCTCCTCATCGACGACCGCCGCGCCGCCTTCTTCTTTGTCCTCGGCGACGGCCGCCACCGTAGCTACCACGAGTTTTCGGATTAGGGTTAGGGTTCAGGGGTGGGGTGGGGATCTCCGTGCCGCCAAGCTTAGATGGATGGCCGAGGGAGGCGGCGGCCGGACTGTTGGTTGGGAATGGAGTGAGGGCGGATTCCCTGGAGCCCTTCCATCGATGCCAACAGTTTCATCGTTGATCTAGTACCGAAATCCTTTTTGCTCCTTCTCAAGCCGCGCTAGCCTCGAATTTAGGGATTTTACCGTAGCGACCAGGGTCACTCGAACTTTTCCTGAGGAATTGCCTAACAACCCGGGCGAAGAATTTTTGGAGCAAATTTTCCACGGACCGTACTAGCTCTAATACCATATTGTTGTGTTGTAGACTTCAACGAGGAAGAATTGTGGAATTGACAGAATTTGGGTAGATCGGGATATGAGAACAAACTCAGAGGGAGAGAGAAATTTGAGATATTGGGTTTATTCATTTCATCGACGATCTTGCCGGTTTAGATACAGTTGGTAATATACCCCAGCCACAGCCACAGCTCACAACACACGCATCTACCAGCCCAAACACCAACGTCACCCTGGATCTGCCACCGCTCGGTCTAGCTTCCGCAGCTCTCCTCTCGCTGTTGCCATCCCATCAGGCCATCACCCCCTCCTCCCACGAACGTCGATCCTATACAGAATGTTCGATACGAAGACCACCGAGTTTGCAGGTACGCAGCTTTTGCTATCAAATTCGACAAGAATTACGCAATTGTGCACTTCATTGAGCAGGAGATATCAATGCTTCTATGTTTTATGCCTAAATACATGATGCCTTTTTTTTAGGGAATTGTTCAAATGACACTCAATTCGTTGCCACTAAACAAAATGACATCTAATTCGTCTCTATTTCTCCTATGACACCGAGGCAACGAATTGAGTTTCCGATTGATATTTTGGCATTTTTTACTCCCCACATTGTGTGTCACTCTGTTTGGCAGCAATGAATTTTGTGTTATTTAAGCAATTTTCTCCTTTTTTCTGGCATACATGGTCCATAAATGATTAATTGTGTAATGTTTAGACCCTGAACGTGCACGCTGCATGGGATGGCTACGGCAGAAAAGGGGCACATGCTACACGATGTAGTGTCAGTGTTAAGTGAGACAGCAAAGTTAATTGTTTTCAGTCATCACACACATTGCTTTCCAGCACAAGCGGTAATTAACATGTCTCGATCCGGTGTACATACGTACCCCTACGTAGGCAGCCAGGACAGGATCGAGCAGGTGCAGGAATTAGCCAGTCTGCTAGTGGCTAGGTGGGTCATTAATTAATTAGCAAATGGAATCAGGTGCATGCATGCACGTGCTTATCTGCTCTGGGCGCATGCATGCATGGCTAAGTATTGGAACTCTGTATATACGATGTATTCGTTGTAGACTTGGTCAGTTAGTTAGCACACGTACTGCTCAGTTAGTTAGCTTACGATTTAGCTCGCCCGCTTGTACGGGATCTGTAACAAACGCGTGAGTCAAGGCTCACCGTTCCAACTGCTTGTAATCTGCCTATTAATAGGCAATTCATATGAATGGAAATCGTTGTTGAGTGTTCACTCTTTCATGGTATCAGAGCCCTGTTGAGATCTTGCGTCCTTGCTACCTCCCAATGTCTGACACTGTCTCTTCCACCGAGAGCTCCGCCATCCGTTCCACCATTAGCGCCATGACTTCCTCCACCATGAGCTCTCTCTCGTCCGGCACTCTCACTACAGGAAACGCGCGAAATCTCGACGGCCAGAAAAATTCTCGACGGCCTGATATAGGCCGTCGACACAGTGACCTTAATATCGACGGCCAGGAAATGCCGTCGACACGATCAACCCTAATATCGACGGCCATAGAAAAGCCGTCGAGATAAGGTCCCTTGAGGCCCGCGCGCACGTTTTTCCGGCTTTTCGCGAAGGCGGGAAGACTCTATCTCGACGGCTCACAATCACCGTCGTGAATAGATATGGGCGGCCCATCATAATGAATCAATCTCGACGGCGGAAAAATTCTCGACGTCCGATATAGGCCGTCGACACGATGACCTTAATATCGACGGCCAAGGCAATGCCGTCGTCGACACGATGGACCTAATATCGACGGTCATAGAAAAGCCGTCGAGATAAGGTCCTTGAGGCCAGCAGCACGCGTTTTTCGGCTTTTAGCGGCGGAAGACTCTATCTCGACGGCTCACAATCACCGTCGTGAATAGATATGGGCGGCCCATCATAATGAATCAATCTCGACGGCTAGAATGTGGCCGTCGAGAAATAGTTAATCTCAAGCGGTGGGTGGCCCATTGAATTTTTCATTTTGTAAATATTTTCATAATTTCCAGATTTGCTTATTTAGCAATTTAAATAAAAGAACTTAAATAAAAATAAAATTTGATGCAGTCCCACATTTTGGGAAAATATATAATGGTGCAAGGTGTTATTTTTTGCATACTAATTCTTGAAATAATTTGTATTTATAATTTAGGTTAGGTATAATATATGTATATATATTTAAAACTAACAAATTGTATTGTAATGTTTTTAAAATGCAATATTTTATTACATTTCAATTGAAATGATCTATATACAATGGTTTTCCGACACAATGGTGCATTATTTGAAAATTTTGATATCCCCATGACCCATAAATCATAAAACTCTATAGAACGCTCACTTATACTCTGCTCGATATAACCACTTACATAGGCAACTCCGTTTGCAAATTTAATTTGAGCATACGAATTTTCTTCATAGTACATTATCATGTCATAAACATTATTAGCCATTTAGAAGCACCAAAGATTTTTTAAATTCCCTGCTGATAAAATCTCGACGGCTATTGGCCGTCGTGACTAACTTGTGGGATGGGCCTCGGAACGGAACGGCCTGCTTAAGAATAATCTCGACGGTTTTAGGCCGTCGAGAAAGCACCCAAAGTCACGTCGTGCCTGCCCAGTTCATGTATCTCGACGGCCTGGTTTTAGCCGTCAGGAAAGTTAAATAACGACGGCTGAGCCGTCGAGAAAGACTGTCTGTCTCGACCGTGCTATCTCGACGGCCAAATCTCGACGGCTAGCCGTCGAGATATTTCTGTCTCGACGGTTTTCCTCTCTTTATCGACGGCTCTAGCCGTCGAGAATTCCAGCGATTCGCGTGGTGTCTGACCTCCTCGTCGTCCGGCACTCTGTCCTCCTCGTCGTCCGGAGTCCTCGCTTCCTCCCTCGCAAGTGCGGCTCAGTCAGTGAACATCACCAGCCTCGTCACCGTCCGTCTCGACATGCTCTCTACGGCGTACCGTCGATGGAAACGGCGGTTCCTCGTTGTTCTTGGCCGATTCAATCTTCGCCCACATGTCGACGGCTCCGCCCCACGGCACGAGGACCCCGTCTGGATCCAGAAGGATTTGACCGTCCTCATGTGGCTGCACGCGACTCTCGCCGACGACCTTCTTGACATGGTGATGGACGACAACATCACCGCCTTCGGTGTTTGGACCAAGATTGCAGACTTCTTCCTCGGCAACAAGGCCAGCCGTGCCGTCCAGCTGGAACAGGAACTCCACAATCTCACCCAAGGCGACCTCTCTGCAGCTGCATATTGTCATCGCCTCAAGACACTCACCGATGCACTCGCAGATTGTGATCAGCCCCTTCGCAATCGGGCTCTCGTGCATCAGCTGATCCGGGGTCTCAACCCGAAATATCACGTCCTCAAGCAGATGCTGCCGGCGATGCCTGCCTTTCCCACATTCATGGAGGCACGTGACCAGCTCATAGTCGCCGAGACTACTCTTGCTTCCTCGCCCACGGCATCCAGCGACTTGGCCCTCGTCAGCACCGACGTCTCCACCGACTCCAGCCATGTCCCTGCACCACGCCAGGACACCGATCGCGCACCCACTTCTTACCAGCAGCGAGGCCACGGACGCGGTGGTCGTGGTTCGTACCGCGGGAGAGGGCGCGGACGCGGTGGCCACGGCTACCCTAACGGGCGGGGCCAACAGATCAACTCAGCGCCCTGGCTCCAGAACGTGCCGCCCTGGGTTGCTCCCTGGATGACCTCCGGCAACGCATGGCGCGCGCCTTGGACGGGCACGACAGGGCCGGGTGTGCTCGGGACACGTCCTCCAGCTGCTCAGGCCTACAATGTCGGCCTTCTTCAACCGACAACTCAACAAGCACCTGTTGCTCCGCCATCTTTCGATACCACTGGACTTCTTCAAGCTCTGCACGCTGCATCACTGAATCAGCCATCCCAGCAGCAAGAGTGGTATATGGACACCGGTGCAAGTGCGCACATGTCCGGCGATGCAGGTAACATGCCCGATTATTGTTCTTCATCACCGCATGATTCCTCTCATATTGTGGTTGGCAATGGTTCTCACCTCCCTGTTTATGGCACCGGCACAACCATCCTCTCTAATTCTACTGCACGGTTTACTCTCTCTCCTGTTCTTCACACACCGAACTTAATTGAAAATCTAATATCTGTTCGCAAATTCACTCGTGATAATTCTTGTTCCGTTGAATTTGATCCATTTGGCTTTTCTATTAAGGATCTTCACAGCAAGAGAGAGGTCATGAGATCCAGTAGCCAAGGCGAACTTTACCCCTTTGGTTCGCGTCGGCATGCCTCTCTGATGGCGCACACAGCTTCTTCATCAACCTTGTGGCATCGCCGCCTCGGACATCCCGGCCATCAATGCCTTGATTCTATTTTGTCTCAGTTTTCTGTTTCTAGTCGCAATAACACCTCTCATGTTTGTGAGGCTTGTCAAAAAGGGCGTCATGTTCGATTACCCTTTTCCAATTCTACTTCCATCACATACTTTCCCTTTCAAATAATACACTGTGATTTGTGGACCTCTCCAATTGAAAGTTTTACTGGTTACAAATACTATCTTGTGCTTCTTGATGACTACACACACTATCTGTGGACCTTTCCCTTACGGCATAAGTCTGATGCTACTGCTACTATCCAACACTTCTATGCTCTCATTCTTAATCAATTTTATTTTAGCATACAAACTCTGCAATGCGATAATGGAAAGGAATTTGATAATTCCTCTTTGCGCCATTTCTTCTCTGCTCGCGGCATCTCCTTCCGGTTTTCTTGCCCTTATACGTCTGCCCAAAATGGCAAGGCCGAGCGTTCTATTCGCACCATTAATAACATTCTTCGTACCCTTCTTTTTCAAGCCCATCTTCCACCAAAATACTGGGTCGAAGCTCTTCATGCCGCTACGTACCTCATCAATCGCCGACCATGCAAATCTCTACGTCTTGCCACACCGTATCGTGCTCTCTTTGGCCAGGACCCTGATTATTCTCATCTCAAAGTATTTGGCTGCTTATGCTATCCAAATATCACTCCCACAACAACTCACAAGCTTTCTCCCCGCTCCACACCATGCCTCTTCTTAGGCTATCCACCAGAACATAAAGGCTACAAGTGTATGGACCTCGCAACACGGAAGATCATTCTTTCTGTTGGTGTGTGGAATGTAAATAGTTAGTTACCTTGGTGGCAAAGTGAAAAAGTGTGTGTGTACAGTGCATATATGTAAAAGGGAGGAAGTGTCCAGAATACACAAGAGAAGAGAAGAGAAAAATTTCTCAAACCTCACCGTGCTCTCTCTCTTTTTTCTCTCTCCTGTTCATCCTCAAATTCCCAACTCAATCTTCAACATGGTACCAGAGCATCTAGATCCTGTCAACTTCGGGTTTGATTTAGCCAGTTCCTTGCCCTGATTGAAGAGCTTAAAGATCCTGTGAGATCTTGCCAGAGGCAGGGAGGTCTCCGTTGTTTTTTGCTGCTGTTCCTGGAGTTCTCCGTCGCATTCTTGCTGCTGTTCTTGGAATTCTTTGGGCAGTTCCCCATCAGCCGGAGCGCCAGGAAGATACGGGCCGGTACCTTGATATCGCCTGCACCTTGATATTGCTCGACCCGAGCCGGGCATGTCTACCACGAACGCGTACGTGCCCGGGAGCTCCTTGACGTCGGCCGGGGTGGCGGCCATGGCGCGAGCGTCTCGAACGTAGGCACGCGTCGGCCCGCCCGCCGCCTCGCCGTCCGGGACGTCGAGCAGGTGCTGCAGCGTGGTCATCAGCGGCGACTCCAGTGCCGTCCCTCAGATTGCTCTGCTCACCGATTTGTGGATTTGGAGATTTGGATTTCCCCTCACTTCATGTTCCATCAGCGGCGTTCTTGCTCTGAGCCGCCAGCTTCGGCCCAAGGTAATTGACCTCAGCCAGCCATTCCAGCCATTCCCTGTGCCCCTGGAAGCTACATTGTGTGCCATTTAGCCTGTGTGCTATCAACATCGTGCTTGTAAAATCATGGCCGAATCAAGCAGTCCTGATATTAGTAAACTGCTTGAAATGGTTGGTAAGATGGTGGAGCAACAGAGCAAGGTGATAGAACAGCAAAGCAAGGTGATGCAAGATCAATTGCAGCTAAGAGCAACTCCTGAGGTTGTCGTTAAAGGCACACTTGAATCAAATCCGGTTAGATTGTCGGGACCGAAAACTACATCAGTTGGGCTCGTAATGCCAAGCTAATTCTAAGCTCCCATGGCTACGCTGATCTGCTTACTTCAAGTAAACCAATCAAAGATGATGTGGTCAATCAACAGACGAATGATAAGGTCCTTGTGTGGCTGCTAGGAACTATGGAAACCATGGTTCGTGAACAAGTTGAGGCCATGTCAACTGTTTCAGAAGTGTGGTCAGCATTGGAAAAACAATTTGCAGGGAAATCCAACAAGATGCATGCTGCCAGGATCATGCATGAGCTTTGTAATATGAAACAGAAATCTCGGCCTATCAGTGAGTATGCTGGAGAAGCAAGAAAATTATACATGGACCTATATTACTTTCACCCATTTGAGTCCGATGACCAGGAATGGAAAACCAAACAACAGAAATGGTTTGAAGCTTTTGTTTGTAAATGGTTCTTGGATGGCTTAGATCAGAAGTTTGACCTCAGGCGTCAATTGATCTACTCTATGCGGAATGGCCTAGTCTGGAGGACACTATTTCTAGCATACAAGAGGAAGAGACTAGCCTTGCACGAGGCAAAGGAGAGAGTCCAATGAACTTGGAAACTAGTGCAGCCACATCTATGAGAGTCACATATGGAATGGATAAGAGCAAGCTATGGTGTGACTATTGCAAGAAAAAAGGACATGTTAAAGATAAGTGCTTTAAACTGCATGGTTATCCACCTGGATGGAAGAAGGAGGATTAAAGCCAGGGGAGCACCAACCAAGGGTTGGAATCTGGCCATCATATTGCATCTGCAGGTGAGGTATCAATGGTGGATCAACAAGCTCTTGCTGAGTTCAAGTCCAAGCTCCAACTCTCTGAAAGTTCTCCTTCCACTCAAGATTCCTCTCCAGCTGCTTCTAGCTATCATGCTTCCTCTCAAGGTATAGATCCTCACCAAACCAATAAATTAGAAAATCAGCCACAATCTTGGATCATTGATACAGGGCTACTAATCACATGACTGGATCGTCTAACTCCTTTACTTCCTATTCTCCTTGCTCGTAAGGACATGGTTAGATGTAGCAGATGGATCCACAGTTCCTATCATAGGGTGTGGATCCATCCAGGCACTAAGTCATTATCCTTGTCACCACTAAATCATGTTCCTAATTTTCCTGTCAATCTTTTATCCGTCAGCTCCATTACTAAATCCTAAATTGTCGATGTTTGTTTGATTCTACTCACTTTGTGTTTTGAGAGCCCAGCACAGGGGAGAGTACTTGGGACCCAGGACCATGCGTGAAGGCCTCTACTATCTTGATGCTAGAGGTGATGAAGTTGCTTTGTCAACCTGTATGTCTCCAACTCAAGAGTTGTTACTTCACCACCGTCGTCTTGGTCATCTCTCTTTCCGTGCTTTGGTCTGCCTTTATCCTGAACTTGTTACATTATGTTCAAAAGAAACCCTTGTATGTGATGCATGTGAGCTAGCTAAACATACAAGGGGTTCATATCCAAGTAGGGGTTTAAGAAATCGTGCTCCTTTTGTGATGATTCACTCTGATGTGTGGGGACCCTGTGAGGTTAACTCTGTTTCTGGTCACAGATGGTTTGTGACTTTTATTGACTGTTATAGTCGTTACACTTGGCTTTATCTTCTAAAACACAAAAATGATGTTTTTCCTGTTTTTAAGGATCTTTGTGTTCTTATTAAAAACCAATTTGGGGCAACAGTTAAATGCTTGCGTTCTGACAATGGAACAGAGTATGTTAACCAAGAATTTGGTCTCTTCCTTGCCTCAAATGGTATTAATCATCAAACTACTTGTGTTAACACTCCTGAACAGAATGGTGTTGCTGAACGGAAAAATAGACATTTACTAGAGGTTGCCCGTTCTCTAATGTTTACAATGAATGTTCCTAAGTTTTTGTGGGGAGAGGCAGTAAAAACTGCGACGTATTTGATAAATCGTATGCCTCTCCGTGTGTTGAATAACAAAACTCCTGCTGAGTGTCTTTTAGGAAAAAATGATTTTGTTGTTCCTCCAAAGGTTTTTGGATGCGTTTCCTTTGTTTATGACTACAGAAATTCAGTTGGAAAACTTGATCCTCGAGCTGTTAAATGTGTCTTTGTGGGGTATCCTCCCTCTCAAAAGGGGTATCGGTGTTGGTGTCCTTCTGAACGTCGTTTCTTTGTAAGCATGGATGTTACTTTTCATGAGAATGAATCATTCTATGGATCAAATAGTGATACCACCTTTAATTTATCTTCACCTGAAGTGGAACAAGAGGGGGAGAGTAATAGTAGGGGAATCCTGGTGAGTCCTACCCGTCCCCGTCCTACCCTTGCTCCTACTTCAGGTGTTCCTAGTTCTAGTCAGGGGGAGGGTCAAGTTGGTGAGAGTAATGATAATAACTCTAGTCATGGAGATATACAGGCTGAAGAGAAAATTCCATCAACCCCACTTCAAGAAGTAGAACCTCATGCAAGTCCTGACCCAGGTATGAATTCTTTGCCTGATGCTCCTGTTAACACAATAGAACAAAGTGATTTACCCATTGCTTTAAGAAAGCCATCTAGAACCTCTCAAATCCCAACACGCCTTAAAGACTATGTTGGTTACAAACATGATATAGCCAATCATATTTCCTATAAACATTGCAGTCCACCCTTTCATAGCTTCCTTGGTTCTCTTGATTCCACAATTGTTCCAAATGACTGGAAGATAGCTAGAGAGGATCCGAGGTGGAAGGCAGCTATGCTTGAGGAAATGAGAGCTTTGGAAAAGAATAAAACGTGGGAACTTGTTGATCTACCACCAGGTAAGCAACCTGTGGGATGTAAGTGAGTATTCACAGTAAAGCATACTCCTGAAGGGAAGGTGGAAAGATACAAAGCTCGTCTCGTGGCAAAAGGATATACTCAAACTTATGGAATTGATTATGAGGAGACCTTTGCTCCTGTGGCAAAAATGAAGTCCATAAGAACCCTAATATCATGTGCAGTAAATCTGGACTGGGAAATTCATCAAATGGATGTGAAAAATGCATTCCTCCATGGTGATCTCCAAGAGGAGGTATATATGCAAATACCACCTGGGTTTGAGACAAGCAAAACCAATGGTAAGGTGCTTCGATTGCATCGCTCTTTATATGGTTTAAAGCAATCGCCTAGAGCATGGTTTGATCGGTTTCGACAAGCCATCCTAAAAAATGGGTATAAACAGAGCAATGCTGACCACACTCTATTCTATAAGCGCACATTAAACAAGATAGCTATCTTGATAGTGTATGTGGATGATATTGTTATTACTGGTGATGACTTACAAGAGATCTGTCGCCTCAAGGTTCACCTTGCTAATGAATTTGAGGTCAAGGATGCAGGACAATTAAGATACTTCCTTGGAATTGAAGTATCTAGAGGTCCTAAAGGTATGTTTCTATCTCAAAGAAAATATGTTCTTGATCTCCTCCGTGAGGCAGGAATGTTGGGGTGTCGCCCTGCTGCTACCCCTATTGAGCAAAATCATCGCTTAATGAGTAATAGTGGAAAGCAAGTGGACCGTGAGAGCTATCAGAAAATGGTAGGAAAGCTTATCTACTTGTCTCATACCCGTCCTGACATTGCATTTGCAGTGAGCGTAGTGAGTCAGTATATGCATGATCCAAGATCAGCCCATATGGATGCCGTAAATAGAATTCTTCGTTATCTGAAAGGATGTCCTGGGAAAGGCCTTCTTTATACTCGTCAGGATAATCTTCATGTGGAATGTTATACAGATGCCGATTGGGCTGGCTCACTAGATGATCGACGGTCCACATCTGGGTATTGTACCCTGGTTGGCGGTAACCTAGTCTCTTGGCGAAGTAAAAAACAAGCTGTTGTGGCCAGGTCTACTGCTGAAGCTGAATTTCGATCTATGGCTCATGGTGTGTGTGAAGTCTTGTGGCTTAGAATCCTCTTGTCGAATTGGGATTATTTAAGGGCACACCATTGATGTTATCTTGTGACAACAAAGCTGCCATAGACATTGCAAATAACCCAGTACAACATGATCGAACAAAACATGTGGAGATTGATCGTCACTTTATCAAGGAAAAGTTGGATAAGAAGATAATTTACATGTCACATGTAAGCTCCACAAGTCAGGTAGCTGATATATTGACGAAAGGACTTCCTGAGAGGATGTTTTCGGTATTTTGTAGCAAGATGGGCCTTTATGATATATTTATCCCATCTTGAGGGGGAGTGTTGGTGTGTGGAATGTAAATAGTTAGTTACCTTGGTGGCAAAGTGAAAAAGTGTGTGTGTACAGTGCATATATGTAAAAGGGAGGAAGTGTCCAGAATACACAAGAGAAGAGAAGAGAAAAATTTCCCAAACCTCACCGTGCTCTCTCTCTCTTTTCTCTCTCCTGTTCATCCTCAAATTCCCAACTCAATCTTCAACACTTTCTCGCCACGTCATTTTTGACGAAAATTCATTTCCGTTTGCCCCTGCCATGCACACCATTCCGCAAGCTTCACCAGCTCCTACGTGCTCCTCCTTGGACTTGCTCCCAGGCCCTCCGGTTCCTTCCTTATCTCCTGAGCCCGTCGCTGCCTCCATGCCGTCCCATCCCGCTCCACCCGGATCACCTGAGCGCTCTCCTGCTGATCCGAATGATCCGCCATCTGCTGGTTCAACCAACTCCTCTTCTAGCGAGCAACCTGTCCCGTTTGTTCCACCGGCCACTTCCCATCATCCTATGCTCACCCGTGCAAAGCATGGGATCTTCCAGCCACGACAAATCATGAATCTTCACACTGCTGCTGTCATCTCTCCCATTCCTTCCTCCTTTCGTTCTGCTCTCAAAGATCCCAATTGGCACAACGCAATGTTAGAGGAATATAATGCATTGATGTTGAATAATACTTGGTGTCTTGTTCCTAAGCCTTCAGGTGTCAATGTGGTGACTGGAAAATGGATTTTCCGACACAAACTCCATCCAGATGGTTCTTTGGCCCATTACAAGGCCAGATGGGTGGTGCGTGGCTTCACTCAAGAATATGGCGTCGATTATGATGAAACCTTCAGCCCCGTCATCAAACCGGCTACTATCCGAGTCGTCCTCAGCATTGCCACTTCTTCTTCTTGGCCTATTCATCAACTTGACGTGCAGAACGCCTTCCTCCACGGTAATCTCTCCGAAACTGTCTACTGTACTCAACCCGCTGGCTTTGTCGATGCCTCTCATCCTTCCCATGTTTGCAAATTAAACAAATCCTTATTTGGCCTCAAACAAGCTCCTCGGACTTGGTTTCTTCGCTTCAAAACTTTTATTCAAACTTTCGGCTTCCAACCATCACGAGCTGATAGTTCTCTGTTCATTCTTCATACACCCAAACACACAGCTTACCTCTTATTATACGTAGATGACATTATCTTGACCGCTAGCAACTCCTCCTTCCTGCGCCATATCATCTCTTGTCTCTGCACTGAGTTTTCTATGTCTGACCTTGGGCCACTCAAGCATTTTCTTGGCATTCATGTCACACCTACTGCCAATGGCATCTTCCTCAGTCAGGAGTCATATGCTCAGGACATTCTCCAGCGTGCTAACATGGCGCACTGCAATCCAGTGACAACACCCATCGATACTCAATCTAAGCTATCTGCCTCCGCGGGTTCTCTGTTGAGCAATCCTACCGCTTATCGCAGTCTTGCCGGAGCGCTGCAGTACTTAACATTGACACGGCCGGATATCACATACGCTGTGCAGCAAGCTTGCTTGTTCATGCATGCACCCAGAGAACCACATCTGCACCTTCTCAAACGGATTTTGCGCTATGTTCGTGGCACCTTGCGACATGGTCTGCATGTCTCTCGTTCCCCTTCTTGTGATCTGGTGGCTTATTCGGATGCTGATTGGGCCGGGTGCCCCGATACACGTCGTTCCACGTTCGGGTTCTGTGTTTTCTACGGCGATAATTTGATCTCATGGTCTTCCAAGCGACAGGCTACCGTCTCCAGGTCTAGTGCGGAGGCTGAGTACAGAGGTGTTGCAAATGCCGTATCCGAATCCAGTTGGCTCCGGCAACTCCTCACTGAACTACATCGACCACCATCAAGGGCGACCATTGTTTTCTGCGATAATATTAGCGCCACCTATTTGTCGACCAATCCAATCCAGCATCAAAGGACAAAACATATTGAAATTGATCTTCATTTCGTCCGTGACAAAGTTGCTTTAGGAGAGGTCAAAGTTTTACATGTTCCCTCAACATTACAATATGCTGACATATTTACCAAGGGACTACCAGCAATACTCTTCAATGAATTCAAGACCAGCCTACATGTTCGGGATCGTCCAGGCTGAGGGGGGCTATTGGAACTCTGTATATACGATGTATTCGTTGTAGACTTGGTCAGTTAGTTAGCACACGTACTGCTCAGTTAGTTAGCTTACGATCTAGCTCGCCCGCTTGTACGGGATCTGTAACAAACGCGTGAGTCAAGGCTCACCGTTCCAACTGCTTGTAATCTGCCTATTAATAGGCAATTCATATGAATGGAAATCGTTATTGAGTGTTCACTCTTTCACTAAGGAGCAACGACCATTGTCCACTGACCAGTTCGATAGCTAGTCGTCTGGCCATTGTCACCGTACGTACACATATATGCATACTCCGTGCGTTGTGAAATAATAAACATTTTAAACATTAACACGCCATCCGAAGTATAACTTTAATCATAAAAAAATTAAATAATACGATAAAAACATTAAAAATTATAATATTATGTAAATTCTTTCCACGACTAATCTATCTATACAATTTTATATTCTCAACCTAAATAGTTTAAAAGTTCTCTATAGATAAAGTTTTAAAACTTTGATTTAAGATAAGTTTTAAAAGACTATTATTTTATAACAAAGAGACTATTATTTTATAACAAAGAGAGTAATACATGCACGACTGCTTATAAGTCTTCTGCATGCATGAAGGGGCTAGTTAACTTGTTCTACCTTTGGTCATCTACCAGGAGTTAATTAGTCGTCGATCAGTAGGAATGTAGGATCTTATTCACAGGGGATGTTTGTGCGTATTTGTCCTGTACTATATGTACGTAGTTGGTCGTTAATTAGGATCACCCAGAGGGGTTTCAATAATGGACGGCAAGGTTAGATCCGCCACGATCGATCAAACTGCCGAAAGAAAGGGGGTGATGCATGTCGATGCACGCGCAGATCAAACTGGGTACTGCCCCCTATGGGTTTTTTTTAAAAAAAATTATATATATTGAGAAAACTACGGTTCTGGCGTCCAATCCATTATCATGGACCCGATTCCCTCTGTGGTCTCTGGTCCAATCGGCCTCAATCTTTTATGCCCTTTAACTCTTACATTTGCTACCCTGCCTATTACAAATCATTATTTGCATCGTGAGATCCATTCCCCATTTTTACATAGTGCCTCATAAATGTATGTGTGAAACTTGTTTTTTTACCAACTAAACTTGTGTTTGTTTTGTGAATCTTTTTTATTTACAACGAGTGTTTTTTTGAACAACAGTGGAACAGGAGATCTGATTAGTACGTTGTCAAGTTTCAACAATTCTATTTCAAGTTTTATCAATAGGTTAGTCAGATTTCATTTATCATTCTTCAAGTTTCATCGGTCGGTTAGTCAAGTTTCATTGTTTTCCCATAAAGTTTCATCAATACATTGTGCAAGTTTCATCGATACATTCCGCAAGTTCATCAACAGTTAGCCAAGTTTCACTGTCATTATTAAGTCTCATCAGCATTTACCAAAGTTTCATACGTCTTTCTTGAAGTTTCATTTTTTCTAAGTTTGCATTCATTTTTCAAGGTTGATCAGGTTTCGCCCATGTTTCATATTTATATTGTCAAGTTCTATCACTGGATTTCTCAAGGTTCTGCGGTTATTTTTGAAGGTTGTGCCGACGACATGTGTCCGATGGGACGTCCACCTTAATATATGCCACTAAGCTGCGGCAAAATTGGGCTGGGTCGTCTCTAACTTTCAGTTGATGGGCTTCCTAACGGAGGTCCGTACTGGACCAAAAATTGTTCCCTAGTTAAGACCATAAGGTTCATTCTGCCTAGGCCCAAATACCGTAGAGAAAATAATACTACTATTTGGTTAAAACTGTGTAGCCGTGTAGTGTCATGTAGAGACTGTAAAACGGAATGAATGGGCGGAGTGTTTTGCTGGATGGAACGTGAATCTAGAGGGCGATGCTTGTAAAATCTTTTGTGGTTTGATGTGCATTGTATAGTATTAATGGATCGGGGGTTTGAAGTACAACTGTTGCATGCCGTTTTAAACCTGGGGAGGAATTGATTAATTGCTACCGGTTTACGTGTCTGCAGCTTATGTACTTATTATTGTGCATAGCTATCTACTTATTTGCTTATTATTTTCTAAACGTTGAGAAATATTCGTTGTCTTAAATTAGTCTGGAGTTTTGTGGGTTGGTTTCAGTTCGTTCAACTATATATATATTTTTTTTTTCAGATCTTACGGACATGTCTTCAGAATATAAGAGGACTGAGAAACAAAACATTCATGTATTTTGAAAATAATAAAGATAAAGAATAAGTACACAGGGTGCAAAGAACACTCTTCGATCATTGCTTTAGTTCCTGCGGCGGTCACTAACGATTGGAACCATATGCATGCATGCAAGTGCTAGTTACTTGCTCTAACACATATATATATACCTCTCCTGCTTAACTAACCCTTTATATTTTCCTATGCACTAAATGCATGCGTGGCTAGCTTCTAGGATCTTGGTAGTTGCGCTAGTTGCGTGACATTTGACCAGCTGGTAGTTTCTCTAGGATCTTGGCCCTTAGGATCGTATAATATTCGTAACTAGCTTCTGCTGCTTGTGGATTGGAACCTGGAAGAAGCTAGGTGCAACTTATTGGGCCGAGCGGCCTACAATTGTCCATTGCTAATTGCTCGACTTCCCATCGGATCAACCCCGGCCCAAACTGAAGGGAAGCTCTCTCTTTTTTTTTTTGGAAAAAAAAAAGATACACGAAAAGGAAATAGCAGCGTGTGTTAGGTGGCCACCAAAAACCATTATTAGTGAGCACACTTGACTCGAAACACTTGTTAACCAGTCGCCATCACACTGACCTCCCAACTGACAGCCTTCAAGAACGTAGCATGCATGCCGTATGCACCCATCCTGCTGATGCTGGCCGTCAAGCAAAATGAAAGCGTAGATGGCACACAAATGTATGCTCGCCGGTGACATGTGGGCCCAGGCATCCCAAGTGAGTGGCCTGGCATTTGTGCCTTGTTAGTTTCGGCTTAAATTAAATTAAAATTTGTTCTTTTTGTATAAGCCAAATGATGTAATACTTTGTAGTCATTTTTATAGGATTTTAAATAGTTTTCTTTGAGTTTGTAAAAAAACAATAATTTTTTAACTCTTTAAGGCGGGGTCGCAACTTTTTGAAATTAGGTTTTAGGGAAAAAAAAATGGTTAGAGCAGATTTGGATGGTGATGGGCTGTATAATTTCAAAATTTAGAAAATTATTCTTTATAGGTAAGGGTAAGAGGGTAATTTTCATTGAGTTTTGGTAGTCCTCATTGCATGTGTATGTGAAAATCTAAGTATGGATCAACAAATTTACGGATATAGCCAGAGTTCTAAGATAGAAATTGTTAAATATATATAAGTAGAAATCTCAAATTAGTTTTTTATGATATTATTTGTGATATTATATTTTTATGAACCCTAGAATTTTTGGAAATCACTTTTAGCGTTTCAAACCATTTTTGCTATAAAGAAAAGCGAGTAAAGAAATTTATTTAAATAATTTTCATATTGAAAATAAGATTTTATATTTTTACAAATTAGCTTACATATTTGAGTTTTTTTAGAATTGTTGGTGCATTTTGATATTTTAAATAAAATAGAAGAGTACTTTTGGAAATAGAAATTAAAAAAGGAATATTTTAAAAGGAATGGGCCAATAGTGTTGGACTTTGCCCAATAGGTTTCAGTGGCTTACGTGCGGGGCCAGACGCGGTTGATAGAGAAGGCCCACAAGTTTTGGGAGAGAGGGGCTGACTGGTAGGCCCGATCATTAGTGAGAAAAAGTGATGGGGAAAGAAGAACTTGTCGGAGAGTGTGAACAATGGCTGGAGCCAGAGATTGGATGCCAGAAAAACAAAATTGGGAATATGGCAAACTTGACGGTGGCCTTCTTGGTGCTCGAGGAGGTCGAAGGTGGCCGAGCGGCGAGGTTAGGACGGCGGTGCTCACGGGCAGCGACGGTGAAGGAGCTCCGGGGATCATCGGTGCATAGAGATAGTGGGAATGGCTTCATGACACCAAGTGGGCGCCTTTTGTGTTAGTGTCAAGGCTCAAGAAGCTCAGGAGTCAGGAGTAGCAAGGCGAACTTTGCAGCAACTTAGGGAGAAGGCGGCAGTGTGGAGCCTCAGGGTGGCAGACGAGGAGTAGGGTCAGGAAGGGAAGCTTGAGGGAACGACGGCAAAGTCGTCGATGCTCCTTTTATAGCAAGAGTGAGTAGGAGCCACGCAAGTAATTCTAAACCATGGCAGCCGCAACAGAGCGTGGCGGCGGGCAATTTGGTGAAACGATAGCCTGATGAGGATGAAGGGGTGGCGGATGAAGTTTACAACATGGAGATCAATTACTTGGTGGCAAGACCATGCTTGGGGAGGATAGTGGTGGCGGCAACAATGAATTCCAACGAGCAACACGGCGAAGAAGGCGAAGAAGCAGCGCCGACATTTTGGGTGAAAGAGGCGGCGACATCGGGAGGAAAAAAAGATTGTGGAATGTGCCCCCATTGGATTACACTTAAGCAAATCAGTACAAGAGCAAGAAGGAGGGGGCGACATTGCCAACGTAACGACCGTCATATCGGAGAGGAATTGATCTGCACCGCCTATAGTCAGTTAAGGTCTTAGTGGGTTAGGTTTGGACCGGATGGAACTAGGGTCGTGGCTGGGCTATGGCTAGGGGGTAAAGAGTGATGTCCAAGACGTATTCCCAAAACGGAAAGCATACTTTGAGAGAAAAATCTAGAAAATGAAGATTAATTTATAAATCAAGAAATAGATTGGCGGATAATAGTTAGAGATTTATAAATTACTATAAATCAGTGGAAACTCAAGAAAATATTGAATAAATTTATAAAAAAAATTATTAAAAAGAGGAGAATTCAAATATGGGAAATAATTTAATATTTTATGGGTTAAATTATTTTTGGAATTTTTAATAAGCCATTTCCTCATGGGATTAAATGGAAAATTGGCTTGAATAATTCCAAAAAACTATAGGATGATTATAGGGGTTTTAATTATGTTTTTTTGAAAAAAAATATGATAAAAATGGTAAATTTTTGGTATGTCACACCATGTGTGGGGAGCTAATGCATGCGAGAAAGGAAAGAGAGAAGGCGAAAGAGACTGTTGTTTTCATGTCGTGGGAAAGGGGTAAAGGCGAGGTAGATGAAACCCTAGGAGAGACTGGGAGAGGAGGAATAATAGATATAGGGGCGGAGAGTGAGATAGAGGTTGATAGAATGAGTGAGTGGCGGTGGTGGGGACGAGATGTGGGGCAGTGGGGAGTGTGGATGGAGCGGATGTGGTTATGATTTAGCAGGGAAAGGTTGGATGTATATTGGAATAAAAAACAACGGTGAATGGATTGTCGAGTCAGGGAAGTGGTGGACCCAGAGCCAACCCAGTTGGAACTAGGTACCCGACCCTACCTCCAGCCAACTGTAGGCTCAGGTCAGAGCCCGGTAGGTTGGGGTTAGGATTTAAATCTATAGTACTATCTATGGTGAGCTCAATGTCAACCACATGGCGCTAACAAGGTGCGCGTGGTGGGCACAAGCTACCGTATGCATTCTAGGGCTGCAAACGAGGTGAGTTCGAGCCAGCATATCCTGCAAGGCTCGAGCTCGATGAAGCTCTAGCCGAGCTTGGACAGATGATTGGACCTATCTCCAATTAAGCTCTAGCTCGGCTCCACCAAACGTCAAGTAAGCTTGAGCACGACTCGTGTAAACTCGGTAACACAATCTCTTTTAAGAAAGCAAAGCTTGAATAGGATCAAATAAAGTTTGTTGAGCTCTAGTTCGAGCTTGAGTAGATCGATTCGATAAAATATTTCTTTATCAGGAAAAAAAGTTGAAGTGAGCTCCATGAAACTCAAGTAAGCTTGGATGAAGTTTGATCAACTCGAGTACACATGATATATAGATCTTAAAAAGGAAATACGAATTGAAAAAACTCGATGAAGCTTGAATGAAACTTAAGCTTACCTTGAGCTCAAACTCGCAAGCTTGAGATTAGGCTCAATTAGAACTCATTTGGAGCTCGAGCCTCTAGTAAACCGAACTCGAATAATTTACGAGTCCCAAACTTTTCTTATAGCCCTAACACCTGTCCTGCCTCCCTCCGTGCCCCTGACCACCTTACACCTCAACCGGTTAGCTACCAACATGATCGGAGACTATGGCCACATGACAACTAGGCAACGACAGACAACTACATGAGCTCCAAGCGAGAGACATGCAATGACTAATGAGTGGCATGGGCTCTTTAGAGCATCAGCGATGGTGCTTAGTCAGTTAGTTATAAGGATGTCAACTCAATTTTTTTATATAGAGGAAAGAGATATAGACTAGCTAGTAGCTATTAACTTATAGCCAATCTATAGCTGATTCAATTTTTATGGTAGTTCATTCAATTTTTATGGTAACTATAGTCCATCGAAGACGCTATCTATATGCTATCCATAAATGATATATATGATTTATGTTATAACTAGTTGTTGGCTATATCATTGGACATAGACGCAAACTTGTAACTTGTGATTGAAGTGGCCACCTACATTGCACACAGAGATAGGTACTATTTAATAACGGCAAAGAAACCACAGCACTACAGCAGAAGCAAAGATAGCAATGGGTTTCGTCGTGTCCCTCATCGACGCCGTATTCCGGCGCAGGTTCACTTCCGCCGGCCTCCTCCCGCGCACCGCCGCCATCGACGACGACACCACCCTCCATTTCTGGGCCCACCCCTCCCTCCTCCTCCCCTCCTCCAACGGCGATGCCTCCTCTGTTAGATTAGGCCAAGATCAATCCTTCGAAATTGCTCGGTAAGCTCACATATTTTTTCGGTGCTAAAACTTGCACCTTTCCTTGGCCCTTGGCCATATATTTATACTAGAGAAATTACAAAAGTCCTACTCAAATTAGAACTTCTAAATCTAAACAAACTCTCTCTCTAGTACTTCTACTTTTAAATAAATCTAGTTCTACTCAAACTAGACAACCTCTTACCACCTAATTGTTACCTTATCTAGATTATTTCCAACATACTCCCCCTTAATCTAGATTAGGCTTCAACTCTCGAACTCAAAACTCCGACGATCACACCAATCTGAAGAGACTCAATGTATGACATGCCGTCATATATGAGGTTACACACACCATGTGAGTCCGTCACGCACGCCGCGTAACAATGAAGATTACCACACCGATAATCTTGAACTTTGTTGGAGATTACCACACCGATAATCCCGGACCTTTTGTTGGTAGATTACCACACCGATAATCCCGGACCTTTGTTGCACGTCGCAACTAACTCCACGTAGATGGCGCCACCTCGCCAAACTACAGTAGAAGTGGTTCTTGATCATCTTCAGAACGGATGAGGTTCGCCTCCTCAACCTGTGGTTTGCTCTTGCACTCCGACGCGTAATGCCCCATCTTCTCGCAATTGAAGCACTTGATGTGGCTTTTATCGCGCCCTTTGTTGCCTCGATTTCCAAAACCGTTCTTACGGTTGTAGTCACCCCGACCACCGCCGCTACTGCCACCGATCCCACGACCTCTTCCATTACCACGCCCACGACCACACTGGTCGCAGTAGTCATCATCGTCGTTGGATGAGGACAAAACTGGCTCGTTTGATGAAGTGTCGTCAGCTGTTGTCTTCATCTTCTGTTGTGCCTGCCATTCCGCCTGAGTTAACAGAAGCTGGCTATCACCGGTGCTCCCCACCGATGTGTGTGCACGTACACGCTCTTCGTATGTCTTCAAACGTCCCACTGCTTCCTCGAAAGGCATTGTGTCGAGATCGCAGAATTGCTCCACTCCGGCGATGATGAGATAGTACTTATCCGGCACGATATTGAATAATTTTTTTACCATGACAGCATCATCAAGTTTGGAGTCCAGATTAATATACCTTGCAGTCATCCCGCTGAGTTTGCTAGTGTATTCATCTAGAGTTTTAAATAAATCTACTTCTACTCAAACTAGACAACCTCTTACCACCTAATTGTTACCTTATCTAGATTATTTCCAACATCCTCGACCTCGAGCTCCAAGCTGCAGCGGCCGGTGGTGGTGCTCATCCACGGCTTCGGCCCCGGCCCCACGTGGCAGTGGGCGGCGCAGGTGGGCCCC
This sequence comes from Raddia guianensis, assembly GCA_036346415.1. Classification (NCBI taxonomy): domain Eukaryota; kingdom Viridiplantae; phylum Streptophyta; class Magnoliopsida; order Poales; family Poaceae; genus Raddia; species Raddia guianensis. The sequence goes on from CM070534.1 coordinate 39,155,771, forward strand.
CTCTCCCGCCACTTCGACCTGGTGGTGCCCACCCTCCTCTTCTTCGGCGCCTCCACCACGCGCGCCCCGGCCCGCTCCGACGCCTTCCAGGCCGCCGCCGTCGCGAAGCTGCTCACCGGCGGCAAGCACCTCCGCGTCGCCGGCGAGGTGCACGTCGTGGGCACCAGCTACGGGGGGCTCGTGGCGTACCACCTGGCACGGGCGCTGGGCGGAGACGGCGAGTGCAGGGCGGGGAAGGTGGTGCTGTGCGACGCCGACGCGGCGAAGGGCGCCGACGACAACCGCGCGCTGGCGGCGAAGGGCGGCGTGGCGGAGGTGGCGGAGCTGCTGTCGCCGGCGGACAGCAAGGCGCTGCGCCGGCTGATGGAGCTCACCGTGCACACCCAGACCATGACCACGCACATCCCCGAGTGGCTCATCCGCGACGTCCACCGGGTACGTACACCGGTACACGTACACGCCTAGCTGTACGTGGCTGTGGCCTCGCCTAGCCGTTCGTCCATGATCCAACGCTTCTGGGTTGTTTCCCCTCACATTTTAATATAATTTGAAGTGAGGAATAATCAATTAATCCCATAATTGGGTATTATAGGTTAATTAGCTTGCTGAGCTTACCATTGATCATCCCAAAGAGATTATATATTGGGTGGCTCTGATCAACAAGCCATTAAATTATTTTTCATTTCTGTTTAATTTGATTCTATTGCGGCTTCTTGCGTGTACCTGCTCAGAAACATTGTCGTGCGGACCGAAGAGATGACATCGTTCAGCTCGTCAAGGGTATCGTCACCGGCGAAGGCTTCCAGCTTGCCCCTCTCGCTCAGGTACATATATACCCAATTAGCTACAAATTGATTATAATTAATATTAATTGCACGTTCCCTTTTCATAAAAAATAATGAAGTTATTTTTATTTTTTTTGCTCTTCTGCAGGAGGTGTTGATCATTTGGGGAGAGTTCGATCAGATTTTCCCCGTGGAAAAGGCCCACGTAGTGAAAGAGTAAGCTTGATTAATTCTTTCCAGATTTACTACAAGATATAGATAGATCAATGCCTTTTCCATATTCTCCCCTTTTGAGCATCCCCAGGAGGCTCTGCAACTCATCCTGCAGCCTGGCGAAGTTACTGTAGCGCTGGGCGGGAAATTCAAACCTCAGTCACAGCACAGTCATCTAGAACCTCACACAGCGGTAGTTACTGTAGCTACAGTAAAAAATACGGGCTGTTGATGCATGGCCTCCTGGGATGCTCTTAGGGCTATAAATAGGACAGATGCTAATGCAAAAGGTCAGAAAATCGGATAAAAACAAAATATCGTCACAAATTCTTTACATAAATTTACCATTATAAAATGACACAAATTAGAACAATAATGTCATAGACACAACATATGGCATCTTTTGTCATCATCCCATCACCCTCCAACAGTGGGGACCTTGGCCCCTCATCCTTTTCTAGTTGTCTTGTCCCTCAGTCTCACCCTTCTTCCTCAGCCAGCTGATGAGACCCCCTACCCCTCCTTCACCGAGCATAAGCTACACACCCCTCTTCTTCTTGGGCCAAGGTAAGGCCCTTGGGAAGCATCACGACAACTGGTCGTAACGTGTGGTGGCAGTTGGCGGCTTGGTGCACAACTAGAAGGAGGAGAGTGATCTATTCACTGAATCCGGGCAATGCAACTCCGACTGGCTCACTATATTCAAGCATCAATGCTAGGGGAGAAGAAGATGGGGCGGGAAAGGCAATGATGGTTGGCGAGATGGCCCGTGACGAGCAATATGGTGGCTAGGGAACAATGGAGAGGCATCTCGCCGCTGCATGAGAGGGGAGGTCAAAAAGGAAGAAAAAGAAGAAGGGATGGAGGAAGAAGAAAGGAGGTAAAATATGAGGGAAAAACAAACCATCCAAATAAACAAATATGGACTGAGTACGTAAAAAATGTGTTTTAAGATTTAGATAATTTTAAATACCTTAGTTTTGTATTAATAGAATAAAGAGTAAAAGGCACTAGCGGTCCTTAAACTATTCCCGCGGTGCCATCTAGGTCCACGATCTCCCAGATTCGACAAGCGCATCCCTGAAGTTGCTAATGTGTGTCGTTCAGGTCCAAATCTCACCCGGAGGAGTAATTTGCCATTGTGGACAGTCCACGTGGCATTTTTTATATTAAAAAAATCCAAAAAATAAAAATCCAAAAAATCACAAAACAATTCAAAAAATCAAAAAAATCATTAAAAAATACAATAAATAAGAAAAATTCAGAAAAATCTAAAAAAATTCAAAAAAAAATAAAAACCGAAAAATCACAAAACAATTCAGAAAAATCATAAAAAATTTAGAAAAATCATTAAAAAAGAAGAAGAAAAAGTATAAAAAAATCATAAAAATTCAAAAAATTCAGAAAATCAGGATCAGGACATGAGGCTCGCAGACGCGAAGCTCCAAACACGTAGGAACACCCGCTCTTCACGCCACAGGAGATAGTCGAGTTCTATGGCAAGACTGGATCCAGCATTTTCTCGAACCAAACGAGGTATCCTTTTATTTTTTAAAAAGGATTTACATCATTTCAAAAATGGCTTTCAACTTATATCAAAGCCCCTGATAAACAAGGAAACAACCTCGGTACTATTGTGGTTTTTTTTCTATGGGCTAGGTCAAAAAAAACAAGGAAACTATCATATCCTACCTAGCATTTCAATATTTAATGAAATACTTACACTGGATCAATCACATTCCACCGAATGAGGAAATTAGCGGTACTTTAAAATTATTTTTTTTTGATTTTTTTCTGAATTTTTATGATTTTTTGGATTATTTATGATTTTACTGATTTTTTTCTATTTTTTTGAATTTTTTATGATTTTCCTGAATTTTTATTTTTTTTGTTTTTTAACGATTTTTCTGAATTTTTTATGATTTTTCTGAATTTGTTATGATTTTTTTGAATTTATTTTATGATTTTTCTGATTTTTTTGTGATTTTTTGGATTTTTTATGATTTTTCTCAATTTTTTAAATATAAAAAATACCACGTGGACTGTCCACGGTAGCAAATTACTCCTCCGGATGAGATTTAGACCTAAACGACACACATTAGCAACTTCAGAGATGCGCTTGTCGAATCTGGGAGATCGTGGACCTAGATGGCACCGCGGGAATAGTTTAAGGACCGCCAGTGCCTTTTACTCTAGAATAAAATAATTATGATGCACCAAAAGAAGGAAACTATAATTATTTGGTCAATTGCCAAATTTATACAAGGTAAAGGCAGAAAGTTTGAACATTTTTTTTGCCATAACTCTAAATCTGTGTTCCCTGGAAAAAAAAAAACCATTTCAGTGCGTGCTTCTGGCTTGAACAATTGATTATACTCAATCATGTAAGTGCTCGATATATGTGTGAAATAGAGCAAATCGATCGTTTTTTGCAGGAGGCTTGGTGAGAAGGCGACGGTGAAGATAATCCCCAACACGGGGCACCAGCCGCAGCAGGAGGATCCCAAGCTCTTCAATGACATCCTCCTCAGCTTCTTGATGCCTCATGCAGCCGCGCTGCTGCAAAATAGAGATAATGTCCATTAAACGTTAACATGCTAACATCAGGTTTAACCATTGAATCTATGAGGAAACGGCTCAGTCATGGAGGAAGGAAATCTTTTTCTCGCTTAAACACTATCTTGAACCCTCCAAACTTCCTAAGTGGGAAAGAGGTTTTCGTCTCTCCATATTTGAGCTGCTTCTCTAGGATTTGATGGCACAGATCTAATATTAGCATGCTAACACCCAGTAGACATTAGCACTAGATATGTTACCAAAATAGAGAGCACATATATGCTTCATACATGCATATCCATGTGTGAGCGTTCATTGTTTCCATTTCATATTTGTTTTGTTCCCTCTGGGTGCCAATCTACTGTTTTGCTATGTGATGGCAAGCTTAAGTTGTACCAATAATAGTTGTTCTGTCAATAGGATGTCATGTTACAAAACCGTCCTGTACAAACTGCTTTAAACCAATAATGGAACAAAAACCCAACATTATGTATGGAAATGACAGGTTTGGACTTCATGTACCTATGTGAGAACGGGGACAACTTCATAAATCTAAGGTGCAGTTTCCTCATTGTACACAATTTTTTTAGTATTTTTAAGATATTTTTTTATGTTTACAAATGTTTTGCGTATATATTTAATACAAAAAACTTTTTATAAAGCATAAAAAATATAGATTAAAATTACGGTTTTACTCGTTTGGAGGCGCATGCATTCCTTGAGTTGGCGCAGTCGATTTTCAATCATTTGATGTCGGGTTAGGGTAGCGGCGTCGGCTCGGCGGAGGCTGAGCGTGAGGCGGCGTGGCGCCCCGGCGGGGGAGGAGGAGGCGGCGGGCGGCGAGGTGTCTTGAACAGAGGCGGGCCCGCCGAGGAGGAGGAAGGAGGCGGCGGGGTGGCGGGCGGCGGCGGGCGCGGCGGCGAGCCCAGCTGCCGGCCGAGGCGGAGGAAGGAGGCGGAGGCGACGAACGCGAGGAAGAAGAAGAGGAGGGCGTGGGAATCGTCGCTGGGTTGCAACGAAGCAACCCAGGCGACTGCCACCAGTCACTCCCATTAAAATTCGATACAAAGTATGCATATATTTTCAGCAGAGAAGAAAAGCAAATTGTAGAGAAGGAAATACACAGAGCTTTAGCATTGGCACTGGCCTTATTCCCTACCACACCATCAGCTGAGCCTAATGCTTAGAAGCTAAATGTGATTAAGCAACGTTCCCACCAAAGAATAGCATCGAAGACAGTATAATTAAAGCCAAACAAACCCTACTTTATTTAAAGCGAATATCTAGCCAAACTAGAAGCCGAAGAGCAGGCAGCGATAGTGGCAAGCAAAGTGCAAAGCCAGCAAAGACGAGGAGGCATGGGGTTCGGCGTGTCCCTCCTCAACGCCGTCTTCCGGCGCATGTTCGCCTCCGCCGGCCTCCGCCCGCACTCCGCCGCCGTCGACGACGACACCACCCTCCACTTCTGGGCCCACCCCTCCCTCCTCCTCCCCACCGCCGCCGCCGCCTCCGGCGCCAAGCAGAAGCCGGTGGTGGTGCTCATCCATGGCTTCGGCCCGGACCCCACGTGGCAGTGGGCGGCGCAGGTGGGTCCCCTCTCCCGCCACTTCGACCTGGTGGTGCCCACCCTCGTCTTCTTCGGCGCCTCCACCACGCGCGCCCCGGCCCGCTCCGACGCCTTCCAGGCCGCCGCCGTCGCGAAGCTCCTCGCCGGCGGCGGGCACCTCCGCGTCGCCGGCGAGGTGCACGTCGTGGGCACCAGCTACGGCGGGCTCGTGGCGTACCACCTGGCGCGGGCGCTGGGCGGCGCCGCCGGCGACGGCGAGCGCAGGGTGGGGAAGGTGGTGCTGTGCGACGCCGACGCGGCGAAGGGCGCCGAGGACGACCGCGCGCTGGCGGCGAAGGGCGGCGTGGCGGAGGTGGCGGAGCTGCTGGCGCCGGCGGACAGCAAGGCGCTGCGGCGGCTGATGGCGCTCTGCGTCCACCGCCCGCCCAAGTACATCCCCGAGTGCCTCGTCCGCGACCTCCTCCGGGTACGTACGTACGTCACACCCATGCATGCATACGTATTACTACAGTAGATGAGGTGACTGGTGAGGCCATCGGTAATGGCGGCCATGAATCATGAAAGGCAAGCTAGGGTTTGGTGAGGTGGTGGACTGATGTCCCGGACTAAAGGCAAACGGAATGAAATCATCGCACCAGCTTACCAACGATTTGGTGGCGAATCACATCATCTTTCCACCACCGACAGCGGCCACCATAGCTTAGCGTAAGCATGACGTCATCTCTGCTGATCTGCTGCATAGCGCCGAAGGAAGCAATGAAGCATCGATCCTCTGTACGTACATGGTAGTGGTTTATGCATTTATCCCGTCGACATGTTGACCCATGCATCTAAGTTCTGTTGTTAACACACTAAGGGTCTGTTTGGCAATAAAGTTTTTTAAAACCATGGTTTTGTAATACCATGATTTGTGTTTTGATATGACCATGAAATACTATGGTTTTTCAATGCCATTGTTTGCTAGCACAAGTGAGAAAACTTTAGATTGGAGTGGAGTCTACAATACTCCAAAAATACCATGGTTTTTAAAACAGAGTTTTTGAAGTTACTTCCAAACACCTCATGGTTTAAAATACCATGGTATTTGAGAATACCATGGTTTTGCATAGAAACTACAAAAATACTCCACTTCCAAATAGGGCCTAAAATCGTTGAGACAAATCAACCTAAAAAAACCATCTTAAAAATATTGGCCCTATATTAAACATGTCTCTGTCTTTAATTATCTTAAACCAAGTTGCAGACAGAGCTGCTGAATCTAATTCCTTTGTCAAGCGACATGAAGATGATGCCACATCTTTACCCAACAGCAGAACAGCTGTGAAGACAATATTTGCAGCTCTGCTTGTATAGATAGGGAAGTTGATTGTAGGCTTTCAATGAGTCGTTTAGATATGGAAAAATACTAAAATTTTGTTTCGAGAGCATCATGAAGAAAACACCATGATGTCTAAAGACAATGATATCTAAAAGACGACTACAAACCACCAAACAAAACAGTACGTTTAGACTACAATTTCATTTTAAATTGAATTAAACATGGCCATAATAGACTAGGATGATTTTTGTGATGTATTTTTTCCTTATCGATCTTGGGGTACGAAGCCACGGTACCAATGCAAAGGACCTGCTTCCCTCCTTTATTTTCACCCGGTTTGCTAGGATATAAGTAAAGACGTTCATGTACGCTTTAACATGACTATCCAAAGATACACGACATGATATGCTTTTAGGGACAGGTATCTCCTACATATTGGATAGTTTGTCTTTGTGTCCTTCGCATGGGGACCTGGTTATGGCCTTGTTTGATTCATATTAAATTAAATTAAATGAAAATTTGTTATTTTTGTATAAGCCAAATAATGTAATGTTTTGAAGTCATTCTTGTGGGGTTTTAAATAGTACTTCTTAAAGTTTGCAAAATATTTTTTTCCATAATTTTTTGAACTCGTTAAAACGTATTTTGAGGGGGTCACAAATTTGCTACAGTAAAACGCAACTCTACATTGATCTGAAACAAACGAGGCCTATATATGGGTCCCACGGTCTACATGTCACCGGCACACAGCAATGGCATAGCACCTTGCATTCTTGCTCCCATGGTAATGCATATGTTAGGCCTGTTGACCGAGCCTACTTCAGGCGCCGTCGTAGGGCTGGGCTAGGACCTGAACCTGGTTCGGGTCAAGGGGAGACTTAGCCGATCAGCTCTCTGCGCAGTTGTTGTGGCTGAGTTAGTTAGTCAAGAGCTTATCTCTTTCCATCGTGGTTTATCTTCTTTCCAATCTGTTAGTTGGGTAGTTCAGATTTCCATTTCTGTAGCCATTATTGTTAGGTGAGCTATGGCTCTTTGCTGTACGCTGGAATAAAAGGAAAGAGGGGAGAAGAGAAAAGGTACGCTTTTGTACCACAAACTCCAGTGAGGCGCTGCCGCCGATAATCGGTCGGTGGCTCCGTACAGCCAGCTATCATAGGGAGGCCGCGCTCTAAGCCGGCGCCCTCCTCCTTATCTAGGTCAGGGTCTCGCCCTGGCACTCGTGCCTTTGATAGGGAACATCCCTATCAGCATAGATGAAGTTTTGCATCTTCAAAAAAAATATTAAAAAAAAACACGCAAGGCACATGGAGTTCATAGTTGTGCATGCAGAAATACTTCGCGGAGCGAAGAGAGGAGAAGATAGAGCTCATCAAGGGGATAGTCACCGGACAAGGCTTCCAGATTACTCCTCTGCCTCAGGTAATTAATAATTTACCCCCACTCTAACATCACCGGCAAACTAATTAATTACGGTTAAACACGCATGATCTTGCGCTTCTGCATGCAGGAGGTGTTGATCATCTGGGGAGAGTTCGACCAGATCTTCCCAGTGGAGAAGGCGCACATAGTGAAAGAGTAAGCCTGGTTAACTAATCCTGCATCCAGTTTTTTAATTTCATCACGAGAGACCAGCCACAGTGAACCTTAGTTCCTGACCATCCTTAGTTTCGATGGTTTGATTAATATTGCCCGAGAGATTCGTACTTCATGCTGATACGAAAATAAATCAAGCAAAATTAAATCAATTGATTTTTCTTTTCTTTTCTTTTCTTTTGCAGGAAGCTCGGGGAGAAGGCGACGGTGAAGGTGATCCCGAACACAGGGCACCTGGCGCATCAGGAGGATCCCAAGCTCTTCAACGAAATACTCCTCAGCTTCTTGCTGCCCCCTGCTGCTGCTGCTGCTGCAAAATAGAGGGGGAGCATGCATGCATAATGCACAAGCGAGTGTTCTTGTTTCGATTGTTTGTGTGCACCTTTTTCCCGTATTTTAGGATGACCGTACAATGCGCAACTGTACACGCGCGAACACGATCGAGCTGGTTTGTTAAACTTCCTACTTGGTTTGAGAGAGAGACCCATGGTTGCAGTGGACAGTGGTAATTGTGGATGTAAGGGTTAGATGTTCTTCCGTGCTAAAATTATTTGTTGAAACTGAATTTCGAGAGTTTTGAAACGTGTCTTCAAAAGGTCGAAACTGATGATGAAAGGTGGAATAAAGAGCATTTATCTCGTCGCTTCAAAACTTCGAGGACTCGAATCGTCTAAAAAAAACTAAAATCTTTTCGAGGGTGTGCTGTCGACCATTCATCCCTTTGATATATCATAATAATTATATTTAAGCACACCATCAAAAAGGGTCCATAGCTCAGTGGTAGAGCAATTGACTGCAGATCAATAGGTCACCGGTTCGAACCCGGTTGGGCCCTTTGTACTTTTTACAATTTTTTTACAAAATATTTTTACTTCTGAATACCATTTTTTCCCCCAAACGCTCTAATTTAACTTCGTACCCATTTTTTTCCGAACGATTTCATTGCCGCTCGAAATCCTCATGTTGAATCAGCATGCGAGTACCATCACGAATTCACAATTTAGATGCATACCATTTCATTTTGCTAGCCAATTAAAACGCGTCATTAATTCTCACGGTCTAACAATCCATGAGTTCAGCCAAAAAGAAAAGAGGCAAACTTTGACAAACAATTTGGCAATCAATGTGTGCTATCTTCAAGCCCTTTGTACTTTTTACAATTTTTTTAAAAATATTTTTACTTCTGAATACCATTTGTTTCCCCAAACGCTCTAATTTAACTTCGTACCCATTTTTTTCCAAACGATTTCATTGCCGCTCGAAATCCTCATGTTGAATCAGCATATGTTTATGTTTAGAGTACTGAGACGTGGAGGAATCGTTGTCATACTCAACAAGAAAATACAGTAAAATATTGCGTCAAGAGATCAATCGTTTAGGTTCAAACGACGCGTGCAAGGAAGTTGTCATCAGCTGATTTGGCTGCAGAGGTACTGATCAACGTACAGAAAACGCGGCAACAATCATGCAGAAGTTGTTTGTACGCATATTACACTCCATGAATCAGTCGTTAGCAGAAGAAAAAACATTGATCGGTATCTTGATCCTTCAGGAATTGTGTTTGTCAGGAAAGTTCTTTGTGAACTGAAAATTTCAGTGGTCTTGGTGACTAGTACAGCAGTACAGAAAGAAAAACATTGAAGAGAAATTATTCGCAAAAAAAATTTAAAAAATGAGGAAACCGAAGTCCTACATATGCATGATCAGAGTCAGGGCTGCTGCTCCTAAACAATGAACATAGGAGAAACAGAAGATGGGAATGAGATTAAAAAAATGATCAATTAATGAATAACTACAATGGGAAAGGAGTAGCTGCATCTCTTCTTTCTGAACCTGGAGATCTTGAGCTCTTTTATCAGCTTTATTCTGTGAGGACATCTGGTTATAAACATTTGAGGAGTAAGCCTGCCTGTACGTGGAAGTAAATGCCCAGTAAGCAGAAAGAACTGTGGTCAGCTGTACAGAAGAGCTGGTGTCGCTGAGGGAACACACTACATTATCAAAGTTAAGGCCCCAGTACTCAGAGAATGCTTTTCCAAGAAGCATTATCATAAAATATCTCTTAATCCCACATTGGAACCAGGGCATTCTTGGGGATTAGAATAGAAATAGTCTTCTTCCTTGGGCCGGCCAGGCATTATCCTTCGGTCTGTAGGTTGGCCCATGCGATTCTTGTGTGCCTCCTTCACAGCAGCAGAGAATTCATCCCAGGTCATTGCACCTCCTTGGACAAGATCCAAAAGTTCGACAACTTTCATCCTGTCCAAAAGGATGGTTTTGCGGAAGCCCGTGTACCTAAAAAAGGATCAATGAAAAGGTTCATCAGTATAACCTTGATGTTAAAGTTTTAAAGTCACTACAAAGCATAGATAAACTTTTGCGGTTGTTCCTCTAAGAATTGAAAGTATAAACACCAAACTCAAATTTTTCCTTGACATACTTAGAAACAAACCACAAGTAAAAACTTCTATCAGATTCCAAAGAAGCAGACCTGCGGTGACCTTCAACAACCCTTGCCATATTCCCATCATAACTGGGGATGAAAACATCACTTGCTATGGAAACCATGTAGTCCAGTGCTGCCATCTGGGTTGAATGGTTCTGGAATGGCCGCAGTTCATCTGGAGATAAAAGCTTCTCCTTCCTTACCTGATTTAAGACAAACTGAACGAATTAGTGCCCAACTAAAATCTCAGGGAACATTGCACATGAAAGAAAAAGGCACTCACCAATCTAGGATATGCAGCCTTCAGAGCTGCCAACCGCCTTTCACCTCCATAGATCTCACCAGAGGCAATATATATCAGTGTATTCTTTGTAAATCCTAGGGCTTTAAGCACTAGAGTAATTTCCTCAGGTGTGAGGGGGCAAAGTCCCTGAAGCCTCTTCGCTTCAGAATCAATCTCCTTTTCTTTCCACCATGGATATGCATATCTGCAGTTCTAATACGATTAGTTTATATCTACTAAGGCAGCAAAGCAGCATAGCATACCGTGTAAGTACTAGATGTAAATGGTGATGCAAAAGACAAACCTCATTCTAGTGAGATCCTCAGTTTCTTTGTCAGAACAGCCATGTGTGCAGCCTGAAAAGGAGAGCATGTCCATTTCATAGCGTAAGTGGAGCACAACAAATTGCCCACTTCTCTGAAGGGTGGATATAAGTTTTCTGCCAAGGGCCTCAATCTGTGGGGTGAATCTCAAAGCCTCAAAATTGACACGGCAACGCAGCATTTGGAGCTGGATAGGGAGGCCATTATTTGCAAGGCGGGCATCTGTTTTATTGAAATGAATTACTTTGTGCTTCCTAGCAAGAGGTAGTATCTGCAGGTGAGCAACTTTCAGATCACATAGCTAACTGTGCTGCTACAAGAAACCTGCAGTATGAAAAAACATTTGTACCCGCTTTCGGTAGTATGTCTCATTTGACCAGCTGATAGGAGGCAGCGAGTAAAGTCTTCTCTTAGTTTTTAGCTGGAGCTTCAATGGCAGTTCTTTCACGATCATCAGTTCATCTCTTAAGGAATTAATGAAGTGATTCACATCAAAAATATCTCCAAATTCACTGCAAAATGAGAATAGAAAACTAATTTGCAAATGAACACATAATAGAATAAAGAACTCCCATTCAACAAAAATTTCTGACATAAAAGAATCCTTAGTAGCTCTGAAATGTGGAGATGAAAACTGTTCCACAACAGCACAAGACGATAAGTCATGCTAGAGTATTTTCAGAAAGCAAATCAGGGCAGACAACTCATAGAACAGGAATATTGTCTATCCTACTGAACAATGTCTTGATGTCATGTAAAAAAATTACCTCGGATCAGCCCAAAAAGACCTTTTATCCAGTTCAGGCACCACTAACGTTAGATTCAAATAGCGTGCTATGGTCACCATATCACATATCTGCAAGATGCCACTGATAAGCAATTTGCAATGAAATAAAACATCAACAGTTGTGTTGGTTTGCAGCCTTCAACCAGGCGATAAAGCAACAAGAAGCTACTATATATAGCTAAGGTACAAACCCCGGCGCGCATTTGATTGAGGCCTCCGTTGCAAGTCACTTGTAAATAGCCATTGCTTTTATAAATTCCTGCAGAAAGTAAGAGGGCCCTAATCAGCTGTAGCGCCAACAAAAGGCTGAGACAACAAGATGTGCCAATCGTCTTCTAATAATGCATCCATCAAAGAAAGCTGCTCAAATGCTACAAATATCTATTTACTGATAAAAATCAACAGAAGTCTGCATCAACCAGAGCTAGCTCGGCGCATTGAGTTCCACACATTTCGATCTCATCATGCGCCATATGCCTGCGAAATGTATTTCAGGTGCAGAACCAATTTAAACTGCAAAGCAAGCAAGTCCCGTGATCGTTCGACGGCACCAATTGCAGATTTCGTTTGCAGAATAAGCGCCCGTCATGCCGAATCAGCACTAAATATAGCAAATGACCATTTTCGACAGAGGAACTATAAGATATGAATCCACATTTAGGTCAGGCTGAGAAAGGCCCGTCCGCCCAAATCCGAGAGCCAGGAGCTCCCCCCAGATCGCGCAAGCTACACCATCATAGGAAAGCGACAAGGAGAAGGGGGGAGCAAGAAGAAGAAGAGGGCGAGCGCTCACTCCTGGGCACGAGCGCCGGCGAGCGCGGCGAGGCCGGCGGCGCCCCCGCCCCCGCAGTCCGCGAGGACCCGCGGCCGCCAGAGCCCGGCGATGGACGCCAGCTGCACCACCGCCGTCCAGACCACCGCGCTGGCCGCCGCCCGCATGGCCCACCGCCACACCCGCCTCCGCCGCCCCCCGCCGAGCGCCGCCGCCACCATCTCCTCCTCCCTCGCCTCCACCACCTACCCACCAACTAGCAGCAGTACTACACCACCACTACTAGAAGAGCAGCACTGGGCGAGGGCGAGTAATTAGCGCGGAAGGCGACGGCGCCAATGCCAAATCAGCCGCACTAGCTTTCTTGATTAGTTTAGGACAGATAAAACCAGGAAAGATTTGGACTTTGATGGGGGCATGAGCATGAGGAGGCGAGCTCGAGGGAGGCATTTGGATTTGGGAGGACGCCCTTGGGTGGGGGTGCGGGTGGGCATCGGTTTAACCCTTAAGCACGGCGATTAATAATGAATTGATTGGCCGTTCCTCCCAATTAGTGCCAGCCTGACATGTACTCCCGGTTTCCTGACTTGTATCGTCAGGGGTGAAGAAAACTTTTTCTTCGCTGCTCCAGCCTCCAAGGCGGAGTAAACCCGCTATGCTTGAGGACCGTTCCATGGTATCTCCAGATTCGTGAGGTCACGCATGATGAAATTGTTTTCATCCATAGCTGAGCAAGTACTACTATCTTATTTGGAGCAAAAGGATTTTATTAAAAAAAAAGTTAAATTATCGTAAACCTCTCGTGCTCTTTGATGCACAAGTATCTTATTTTGAGCAAAGGAATTTTATTAAAAAAAAAGTTAAATTATCATAAACCTGTTGTGCTTTTTGAATATGCCTCTCACCCCTTCCATCACCAACCCTAGCTGTTCCTCCCCTCAAAATTGATTAAGGCGCCACGATCATTTGTCCCTTTTTATGCGCCGCTTTTCATCCCTGCACTTCTTCGTCCGGTGTTGCTCCTTTTTTTTTTTTTGGTTTTCTTTCTTATTGATCCTACTCCCATGGCCAAGACACCCCCGTCATCATAGCTTACGCCTATACCTTTGCCATGGCACTATGGCAGCATGCCGAGGGGAGGAGGGGAGGGGGCTGATGTACCCAAATTCTAAAAAGACTTTAATAAAAAATGAACCTTCAAACCAATTTGAGGTATGAAACGCCGAAAACTATGGTTGGTTTGGGATAAACGACTCATGCCAAGAAATTTCATTATTTTATCTGCATGTAATGTGTTGCACAGCTTCAATTGTTAGAGCCCGATGTCATATGACCCATCTCATTGCCCACAGCGATCCGACTCTCCATAAGATCAATACCACTTGATAGAGTCCGCTGCGATCCTGCCATCTCATGGCCCGCTAGCGATCTGACTTCCCCCTTGACCAACACCTGGTCTCTGGCCCAGGTTCCCACATCTATTGGTCCAACTGGTCCTATCCCAACTCAGCCCAAAAGACTAGCTTGGTGGGAGAATGGTGCCTACACATTTTAAGTTGTGCTTTTCCATTACCAACATTTGATGTGTAACTAAACCCAACATCAGTAAAACAACCAATTACACAAATGTATAAAACATCGATCGATTATGATTGCGGATTTTTAGGCGGCAATTCTGTTATTTACTTCTATGCGTAATGTATATCGCAGCTTCGATTAATATTAACGCGATCGTTAGGGTAGCATTTCTATACGTGCATGGTGAGCCATGGGTGTTGCTTCATGTAAGTAGCAAGTGTGCCACGTGATGGAGAGCTCGCAGCCGGTTCCCATTTTATAGATGCTGAAGCTTCAGGTTGACCGCCTTGTTAGATCAAATAATTGCACCATAAAATAACGGCAATAGCTGTACTTGTTTGCTTGCTTCTTTACCAATCTTTACATTTCTTTTTTCTTCTCCAGGTTTCCAGCGAAGAGAAGCTGCATCTACAAGTCACTGTCCTTCATGATCTCCTAATAGCAACGTGCTGGCTATCGATGAGCAGGTCCGTTTAATTAGAGGGATTTTTCGTCTCCAAAGTATATGATGAATGGTTGCTTTTCAGCCGGGCTGGCGAGATTAATTTGGGGGGCCTTAATTAAATTTTTAATCTGCGTTTTCTGCTCATCTCGGGAGGAGAGATAACGTATGGTTTTGCAGCTGATAAGATCGAAGCCAATGTAGGCAACCACCGGAAATAGATCGTTCTGCTCGTGAATGAAAGCGGTGCATGAAAGACACGGGGGCAAAAGGCAAAGAGCAACTGGTCAGATGTTCTTTTCAGAGAAATTTATACGAGAGCCAGAACAGTGTAGCGCACCTGTCACACGATGGCATTGCCTTGGAGCACGCATAGATATGGATCGGTATATTCAGCCATATACGTCAGTCCCTCCCACACCGACCGCATATATGAGGCATAAGAATTGAGTGTCACATTCGTGCGAGGGCTACTAGTTCTATCGAATTCGGAATTAAAATCATCTTCAACGGTATCTTTTGGAAACCATTTTTTTCACGAAGAGATTTTGTTCCCTTCAGATGTTTAAACAGATTCTCTTCGTGTTTTGGGAACCATTTTTTTCACGAAGAGATTTTGTTCCCTTTAGATGTTTAAACAGATCCTCTTCGTGTTTTTCTTTATTCTTTTCACGAAATTTTTCGAAGATATGTGTTGAAGATGGTGGATCGAATGAAGAAAAAAAAGGTTGGAGATGGTCTCCATGCCGGGTATTCGTGGAGGTCGCTCCCTTCGGTTGACTTGAGCATGTCTTCACTATAGCTAGCACAACAATAGCACTACAGGGCGTCAGGCAAGACAATCTTATCAATCATTCCATTCGTGAAAGATTCCATCGCGGTCATGTTACTAGCATAGAGAAGTTAATTAGATCTAAATCCTGGTCAGTTCATAAGCAACGCATGCGCAGCGGCACGGATATAAAGAATCGATCGAACATGCCTGGCACAAGAACAAGGCCCACCAACTCAAACCAAAACTGTAACATGTTGTTTTTTTTTAAAGAACATGCAGAATATTAGCGTTTAAGAAAACTTATATTCTGCTAAGATGAATTATGATCTGAAAAGCTTTAGAACCTATCGCGGTACTTGTAATCCGCGAAGCTGGATCATAAGCTAAAAAGCTATAGAACTTATTTGAATTATAATCTAAAAGGTTTGAAAACATCGATAGGGGAGGCCAAAATAATTACTAAAAATGTTTGGAACACCAAGATACAAGCTCGTAAAAAAAGAACTTTTCGTTGTAGACTATAATCTGATTTTAATCCGAGAAGAACAAATCAACCAAATTATAATCTGCAAGGTTTTAAATAGCCTAGTATAGCTTTTTCGGCTGTAAAATGCTACGTTAAAGACTAAAATTCGGCAAACACAGTTATGCCCACTATAGCCACTAAATTGGCCACTAATTTCGCTATTTTTTGTATCACTATGCTATTTTTTAACTTCCTTTGAAAACCTGACTATCAATTATCAATTATGTGTTTGGTTATACCCTGCCTCATTCACTATTAATTAATATAAAACACGTGCATTGTTGGGGTTCTATACGAAAACAGAGAGGTAGCTCTTCTTTTTGTCTTCTTATTCAAATCCAACGAGCATACACATCTTGTTTGTCGATTGTGTCGATCCACCAAAGTCACTCAGTATGCATAGAAGGAGAGAGAGAGAGAGAGAGAGGGAGAGTGGGACAAATAACACACAAAGAGAGCGCGCGTGTTTATGATTGATACTGCCGCTATGTGAGGTATGGAGGCATTGCGAACGCAAGTAGATGGACGGCTGGGCGCCCGACACATACAAAAGCTGAGCAGCTCGCCCCGTGATTGCTCCTGCCTGGGCGCGTGGCCCCGGGGAAGCGTCTGACCCCGGCGAATAATAGAGGCCCCATTTTACAAACGTCATTATACTATTTCAACGGATGCTCCAGTTCATAGAAATGATAAATGATCAAGTACAAATTGCAATTTACATGGTAGGACATCTGGTGGAAAATGGGACGGGGAATCGGTGGCGGCCGGCACCAAGCTCTCCTTATTCCGGCAACCTAGAACTTTTGCCGGTGGGAGACGATATATACAATGGAGTGAGCCACAACCCTTTTATGTACATGTCTTGAAGGTGGTAGCATCATGTCATTGCTGCGGTTCAGGCGGTCATGGTCCTCAGGGGAGGGCTGTCAGCCTTCAGAAACCGGAAATACTCCCTCTGCGACATCTGCCCACCATTTACTTGGTCGAAGCTGCATCTGTAGAAGCTGAAAATGATGAACGCCGGTGAAATCAGTGAAATCAGTACAATTGTTCAGAACATGCATGAGGAGGTTGCTGACATCCATATGTTAAGACAAGAAATGTCTGCTAGATCAAATAAGACGGCTGAATGATATTTTTTTAAAGAATAAAATTAAATGGACACTATTTTGTGCTGCATGCTGCAAGGTAAATTCTTCACTTTGCTCCAATCTGAACGAGACGATATGCAGATTCCCTTTGTTTCTATCAACTATTTTTCTGTGGCTAAATATGATACAGATGTCATGATATTATTCACCCAAAATCCCACATAGCTATAATGTACGCAGGTGCATTGACTATTAACAGCAAAAGTTGACTTATTATCATCTGCTGCAGCCTACAGGTGTTTATCACATATCAAAATTCACATGTGCAATGATTAGTAACATCATTTCTACATTGCATTTTTTGAAATGACAATCATGTGGATAAACATAAATTGAAAGAGATAAGTACCTGCCATCCAGGCCAACCATCATTAAAGTGTTTTCAGCACCGAATGCTACAATGTAGCATGTGACTTCCGGTAAATGGAACTGGGCAAATGACCACTCTGAACTGAAATACTTCGGAAGAATCCCTGGAGAAATTCAGCATAGTGAGTTAATAGACTGGGTATTCATCCATCATTCCATAGGCAGCATGCAAAATTGCAGAAAACTGTGCGGCCAGTTAATACATTGTAGGGTTTTTTTCATTTCTGCCCAAAGCTGCACAGAAAACTAATAAAAGATTCAGACCAGATCAACTAAGAAACAGTGCGAACAGAGACAGCGTGCTAACCTCGCATGAAAGATAGTGATGAGCTCGCATTAGATCCAGTGTTTGTTTGTATAAGAGGATCCATAGAACTAGAAGAGTTCTGGTGATCCATCCTTGGACCTTCAAGACTGCGCTGCTCGTTACTTGCATCTTCCCCTGCAACTCTGACTCTCAGACTGAAAATATGAACAGTTCCTTTGTCACTGGACACTGCCAACCACTGCACGTTAGGTGATAGCGCAATACTGTAAATCTCTGCTTTGTCAAGCCCTCTGCGCACCTATAAGTCATTTAGACAAATAAAACATTACTTGCTGATGCTTGACGTCCAAGAATAGCGTATACTACAAACATAGTCAGGCAAAACCTCAACCGGCAAAACAAAAAACAATAAAGATACATTTATTGTTTATTCATAAGTAGGGTGTCACGAAACAAAAGAAGGGACATCTATTATGTCGTCATAGAGAACTACAGAAAATATCTCTCACCTCTTGCAGGCGAGTGCCATCCATTGTGTTGAATATTCTGATCAAAGTGCCCTTCATGCTTGCTGTTGCTAGTAGGAGGCCATCCATAGTTAACGCCATGCAAGAAATGTGTGAATCATGAGCTGTAATTGTCTTTGCCACCTTCAGCCCAAAATGCTCCACTCGAACTTCTCCCTGTTGCAGCCCAGGGCAGGCTAACACTGAAGTATTGGAATGATGGGAGAGGCAGCACAATCCTTTGGGATTTGACTGAGTCTCAATCTGATGTAGCATCTTCAAATCCGTGAAGTTGTAAACATATATCTTCCGCTCAAGAACAATCACAATGTAGTCCTTCCCCAATTTTACTGCCCGTACATCAGAGCGGAAGGAAAACTCTCCAATACAGCGGCTCTGGTGATCGTCCCAGATCATCACCTTGTTAGGTGGATAGTGCATATTAGAACCACCACCTACAAGAGCAAGGATATTGCAACGGAACAGCATCTCAACAATCCCAAACCCACCACGCTTAAGATCCCTCCTGAAAGTTTCCTTGAAAGGATCACAATTAAAGATCCTGAAGCCATTGCTGGTACCCGCAGCAAAGCAACCGAAGTCCTGATTCCAAGAAACTGACAACAGCGTGACCTCCTGGTCATCACCGCCTCCTGCTTCAGCCTTGCTCTGAGGCACTGACGGTGTCCATGCGTGAGGGGGTTCAAAAGCCCCAAGCTTGCCCGGGGTGTGCAAACCCCGTAATGTGGAGACCTGGGACTGGGAGCTCATGGAGAGAGCAGATAGGCCAAGCTAATTGATTCCAGGTACAGTGAGTTCAGCAACCTCAAAGGTCGTTAATCTGCTGCATCACCAACTGAAAGGAAGAACCAAAGGTAAGTTAGTGAAAGCATCAGCAGCATCTAAAAAACATACAATGCAATGAGCACAATGAACAAAATATACACGAAATAATTGAGCACTAGTCACTAACTGGCACATCCTCAAATGGGGGCTGCTCGGTTCGAAAAGAAAAAAAAAATGGAACCAGTCTCTCGACTACGGTGCCCAGCCTAGCAGGTAAGGCGCGCCGCGTGGAGGCCAGCCGTCGCCGTCGCCTTCGCCGATCCGGACCGGATGGCGACAAGGGAGAGGCCCCACGGCGAGAACCGGCTTACGGGCGGCGCTGCGCCCCAGGATCGGGGCTCGTGCTCCCGGACCCACGATGGCGGCGACGGCGAGCCGGAGATGAGGGGGAAGGGGATCCGGTGAGAGGGGATCAAACGGCTTCCCAAACCGGCACGGCGCGCAAGGGATATGGGGCTCCCCTAGACTGGGAGGAGGAGGAGCAGCAGCAGCAGCATTCGGGCGGGTCGCTTACCCGTCTTGCGCTCGCCGGAGCCGACGAGGACGCCGGCGGGCGGGGGGAGAGGGGATCGAGGAAGCGCGCGCGGCGGGAGGGGAGAGAAGGCGAGGCGAGGCGAGGCGTGGCAGTGAAGCAACTGAGCAAGGACGGACGCGCACGCATCCGGTCCTCCAGCCTCCGCTGCCCCCGCGGAGCCGTTCGATTCGATTCGATATGCACGCAGCACGCCTGAGTCCTGACGCCTCCTTGATCTTGATCCTACTAAATCCTAATTTCGGAATTTCCTACCCGGCTGACCGGTTCCTGTTCCCCCCTGGGCTCGCGTCGGCCAACGCGGATCGGTTTAACAAACTAATTTACGCTCTCTCTCTCTCTCTTCTTTTCTTTTTTTTTTTGGCTTAACAGAACGATTTATCTACATTATAAAAAAACAAATGTTCTGAGTTTTTAGCTCGGCTTTTTTATTGTTTTTAAAGGTGCGTCTTACCGCTTTAGAAAAACAAGTCAAACGAAGTGGATCTGAATCTCGAAACTAGCTCAAAAAACTCTTGAAATTCAGTCGTTTCATTTATTCAGCTGTTCGGCCGTTCAGATCAGCTCAAACCTTAGAAAGAGATATCGGTTTTAAGATATCTTGAAACAACAAATTATTTAAAAAAAATAGAAACAACTTGAATTTTTTAGTGTTAATTGGATTGATGCCACTACAAAACTTAAATATTTAATTAACACTACCGTTACTTTCAAATTTGTGTAAATTTGTCAATATGAAACCCAAAAAAAATAAAAAATATCGTTCTATATGACACTTGCCGATTTTACCATAAACATACAACATGCATTCATGTTAAGACCAACAACCTTCGCGCGATACTAGGAAAAAGTGAAAACATATGAATTTTTTTGAGATGTTTGAAAAAACCACGCAAAGCCCCAATTGTTAATATGTCGAGCTACCACTTAGAGCGCCACCACGTGCGAGCTATTAGGGCGTTCCCAACGCTACATCTATACGGCCCCTACCACATAACTGTAACACTAGGTAGGGAATAAATCAATAAATATAAGAGAGTGAAATGTAAAGAGAGATAGGTTAATAATAGAAAAATAAATGAATAGTGATAAGATAGGATTTATATGAAGGTGGCATTGGGAATGCCCTAACTCGCTGATATGTTGAGCTACCACTTGCTGCTAGCATGTCATCCATGAGTAGTTGAGTTTACTAAACGCCAAATTTATTTTGATATAATTTCAATAATTACATAATTGCGAGTCATGCCATGTGCCCATGTGTTCTGTTTTGATGCGATAGTGTTTCGGTACTAAAAAGTTCACAAAAATTATGTGAGATCAACTTTGGTGCACATCACAGTATTAGATCACCATAGACGGTCAATATGAACACACGGATATAGCCATTTGTTCAACTTTGGTTGCACAAACAGCCCGCTTTTGAAAGCCAAAAGTCTTTAAAGTCCAATTTGTACTGTCATCTAAGAAGCAAATTTTGAATGGCTTTTCACAAAAGCAGCTGTTAAAGCAACTCAAACAAACAGGCCTTAGTCGTTTCACTCCAGTTTTCTTATACCATTAGACCATAGATAGTCGACATGAACACACAGATCAATGTTATAATACAAGGCGCGGACAGGCCGCCTCCCGGCGAGGCCACGTCGACGCCTTGCTCCCCGGGTAGGCCACGTCGGCCGAAAAAGCGGTGGCTGTCCGATCGCAGGCACGGGCTCCATCTAGCCGTCCATTCACAAATTATATATATAAAAAAATTCCATCCAGATCGCAACAGTTCGCGGCGTTTGTTCAGTTGGTTTAGTGCGCACGCGTTCGCTTCAGTGACCTGTGCTCGAATCCCCCGGCCACGCCTGCGTTTTTTTTTTGGCACCTTCCGATGGAGCGTGCTGGAACCGATCCAGCCGTCCGAACCAGCTGTTACCGAATTGCCCTTCCACTTGCACGGAACTACCCGCTTATGCCATAGCTCCTTCGGTCCTTGCCCCGAACGGCCCAGCTCCGATTCCCCAGCCCGACCCCGTCACCCCTAGGGTTGGGTTCGCCGCCTCCTCTTGCCGCCGCCGCCGACCCCGTGCCCCTCGTCGTTCCCCCACCTCGCCGGCGCCGACGTCGAGACCCACCGCCTCCGCCTCCTCGCCGGCGCCTCCGGGCTCTTCCCCGACCGACCCGTCACCCCCAGTGAAAGAGGATCCTAAGGTCTAGAGAGGGGTGAATAGGCAATTTTAATCTTTTTCGATTATTTGTTGATTAAGCATCATATTAATAGTGACCCAATCCTAGTTTCAATATTCATGCAAGCGGAAGCGATAAACAAGTGAATTGAAAAACTAAGACATGGCATTACAATTCATCACAAACAATGCAATGGAAGTAAGTGCGGAAAATAATGAGAGAGAGTGACATGGTATTTGTTTGACCGAAGTTCGGAGCCGCAACTCCTACTCTCCGTTGAGGCTACCCCTTGCGCACAAGGACCGGCTCACTCTTAAGCCTAACGCCTCACTTACTCCCCGGTAAACGTTCCGCCACTCCGGCGAGGTGGACTCCGTCACCCGTACACCGACTCGAGAGTAGCCACACGCCAAGGCCTACTCCCAAGCCCACGCCTCCACGAAGGATGCCGTCTTCAAAAGTAACAAGCCCGAAACGCCCCGATCATGCCGGATCGAAGGACTTCAATGAAGCTCGGTGTTGGGGATCAATGATTTGTGGCTTTGATTGGTTTGTGGGTGGCAGAATCGCTCTAGATCACCTAATTGATGAGCAATAAGTGTGGTAGGTGTAGAGAGCAGCAAAACCTCAAAGAAGCCAGCCACTAGGCAGGTATATATAGCCCCTAGAGCAAACTAGCCGTTGCCCCCCGGAAGGGGACAAAAAGACTAGCCGTTAGCCTCTACCGGACGCCGTCCGACGGGCACCGGACGCCGTCCGACAGTGGCTACTGCTCACTTAAAATGGTTTATCGGACGCCGTCCGGTAACCACCAGACGCCGTCCGACAGAGAGAAAAGCTCACTGAAAAAGGCTGATCGGACGCCGTCCGGTAACTACCGGACGCCGTCCGACAGAACGCACTGTGCACGGGAATTGTTGATCGGACGGTGTCCGGCCGTTTCCAGACGCCGTCCGACAGAGAGTAAAAACGTGCTAGAAATTGTAGAAGAATTTAGGTGGGTTTCTCTCTCTCTAGAAATCTCACAAGAGTATATTTGGGTATTTTTAGAAGAGGTGGACTACAGAAACCGATTTTTCAAGTAGTCGCAAAGATCCGGCATAGTCCGAGAGATTCAAACCCCTTTTGAAATCCGACAAAAACAGAAATTAAAAACCTAACTACTCCTAATCTATACGTGACCTCATCTCTCGTCCGGTCACGCACTTAGAACTTGGAGCAGCTCACAAATTTGTCGAAGCTTCAAATTAGGGTTTTACGTGAAGCTGAGTCTTTGCTAGGGTTCCGAGAAATCCAAAAACCCCCTAGCACTAAATATGAATATTTTTGACATCAATGCCACTAATAAAAATTAGGGCTCAACGATGCTCACACCTAGGAGCTAGGGTTGGCTTCACCGCCTCCTCTTGCCACCGCCGCCGCCGACCCCCGTGCCCCTCCTCGTTCCCTCACCTCGCCGGCGCCGGTGCCCAGACTGACCTCCTCCGCCTCCTCGCCGGCGCCCTCGGACTCTTCCCCGACATCGTCCCCCTCGGGCTTGCCTCCTCCCTCTCCTCCCTCCTTTTTAGCTATAGCGCCTAATTAATTCATTTTGTTTTCAATTAATCTGTTCTAGAAAAAAAAATCTATATGTGGAGTTTTTCAATATGGATATCATTTTCTCTACTTGCGGTGATTTTGCTTGTGACTTAAAAGGTTTGGAAGGCTAAAGAATAAAACTTGTGTCCATTTTACATGGAGGAGAGATGATTTTAGTATTGAATTTGTCATTTTAATCAATTATATTCACCTGGCTGTAGTGATTGCTATGCCCACATTTGCATTTTTATCCTAAATTTTTGTGCCAGTTAATTGCTTGCTCACCATGATGGTTGTTTGTCAGCTAGATAGTAGAGTACAAAAGGTTGAGAACTCCGCTCGAAATGGATAGCTCTCTCCCAAAGTCCCAATAGATACTTCTATCTACAAGTAGTTGTTGCCTTGATCTCAGGTATGCTTTTCGTTTTGAAATTTGTTTCCATCAAAGTGATCGAGGAGTACTTAAAGCAAGTTATGAACATAATAATGATACAAATTCTGATGCATGTGAATCGGAAAAGGCTCCAGGTTTTTATAGCACATGATATTACTTCTCAATGCTGGAGTTTGGTGAGGGAATTTTGATATGCACTCAATTTGAATGGGTGGGTAAAATGGAGCAGATTTGGTAGTTGAATGAATCCCCTTCGCACTTCTATCATAGCATCCCATAGCCATGCATGTTCACTGTGGCAAGTGATAGTGAAATTGTTTTAGAGAATCCAATCATACAACACGATTTAGTGGGTTTCTTTGTGACATGGAACATAAATACAGTGTTGGGGCTTTTGTCACTCAATTCATATTTTCTATTATCCTAATTTCTCGATATTAGTGGATTTTCGTATTCATATATCTAGGAAAGGTTTAAACATACAACAACACCTTGTAATGGTTGGCACACCCTGTACACTGCTGCAGACACCTCACTAGAGATGGTTCGAACCGTCTATCTCTTCTGTCAGTGATAATCCAAATTATCAGACATAGTTCACCAAAACCATCTTTGATATTATTAACCATCTTTGATAAGTATATTATCAGATACGATCATTATGTAAAACATCTCTGATGTGTATATTATCAAAGACAGTTCATTATTCACACCGGCTCTGATGAGAAATGGTTGTCTTTGATTGTGATGTATCATGGGTGTACTACAGGGCCGAATCTACAATGTCAGCGGTTGAAGACCCGACGACACCAATTTCGAGTTGTGTGTAACATCCCCATTTTGTCTATAAGATTTTATCCTCCAGTAATGGTAGCCTGTGCAGTTAAATGGTTAATGTACTGACAATTTGTTTCAAGGCTACATGCTGCAAGAATCACTGCACCAAACCAATAAGAAAAAATAGTACAGGTTATCATTCTGCCAACAATGTGTTCATTGTTTAATAGTAGCATCAGGTATAAAATACAAGCAACCGTACACAGATCGTACTTCACTGTTTTCAAATAATCGTTACCCTGTTGATAGCGTCGTTCCTTGTTTAAGTCAATTATATCTTTCCAAGAAGCCAGATAAATATGGTGTTGTCTTTGCTATTTCTTTTCCCTTAGTATTTTCTGAATTCTGTAATTCAAAGTATATTTGCATCATTTCGTATGTCTACAAACTTTTGCAAAACAAACGAATATTTTTGCCTTTAATTCCTTTTAACAAAGAAGGGACACACCGTAGGTGCGTATACCTCGCTAGTAAATATACATTAGCCACACGTGCATTAGACATGCGCTAACGGGATGTTCCGTGCCCTTGATCACTCTTTGGCTGGCAACATATCCAGTGCAAATATTTATTGTGTTAATATGCTAACAGTAGATCTGGGCCATCAGATCCACGAGGAGCGGTTCAGATCTGAAAAGGTGGAAGCCCCTTTCCATTTAGAAACTCAGGGGTTTTTTTTGTGAAAGTGAGAAAAGTGGCTTCCACATCTTTAGATTTAGGCCGTTCCTGATGGATCTGATGACACAAATATGTTATTAGCGTGTTAGCACTCAATGGGCATTTGTACTAGATACGTTGCCCTCTTTGGCCAGCGGATATATTATTATGTACTGACCAAAATAGCCACAAAATTGCAGTCCAAAAGTCTAGCCGTCAAATTGCAACGCCCTACAACCAACTTTTCCTAAAACAGCTATGAATTACCATCTATTTTGAATGACAAACAGGGCCGTAAAATCACTTTGTGCAATGGTGAATGGCATACAATGGTTGAAGGCAGCCTCTGTGCGTTCTCTTTCATCCTTAAAGAGGCAAACATAGAGGAAGGCTTCATAATTTTTCCTTTTTTTGAAAAAGAACAGTTCATGATTACACGTTTGGGGCATATGAATATAGACACATGCTTGTGTCTTTATTTCTATTTACTTTAATTCGTATAGGGTCAGGTAAATTACCATTTATAGTGATCTGCACAGGCATATCCCGCAAGAGCTCTATACAAGGGGATAGTATGCACACTCAAACGTGTTGAGACTCATTCAGCACCACACCGGGCTGCTCTGATCGCGGCTGCGAGCAAAACACATAAACACACGCACGCCTAACATTTGCCTTATCTGCACACAGAACATGTTCAGTTGTCTAGAATAGTTGGAAAAACAGGCTTGTTGAACCATCGCCGAATGACCGCAGGTCAGCTGGCTTCACCAATGCCCTGCACAGTGGGCATGTCCGCTCTCTCTCAAACCTGACATCAAACACGAAGTGTTAAGAAGAAACAATGCAAAACTCTGCAAGTTAAAAACTCAAGCGCAATTGAAGATGCAAAAGGCGGTAAAAGAATTATCAGTTGCATGTCGAATACCATTCAGAGACACAATCTTCGCAGAAGATATGTTTACAACGCAAAAGAATGGGAGTATGCATCTTTTCTTGGCATATAGCACACATATCTCCAGCAGCAATAACCTGAATCCACACACACCATATAGTTAGTCAAGGGGGAAAATTAGTGTAAAAAATGCTGCTATGCAATATTCCGTGTCCTGCATGTTTAGCAGGCCATTATTACTTCTGGACATTCAAAAATGCTGCATATAATGTCCCATGACATGCATGTTTCACAGGCCATTATACTTCTGGACATTCGGTGATCAGACAAGGCTTAGTGCTTAATCAAATTGTTACCTGCTCACTTGTTGCATATGAACCATAATGGAAGTCTTTAAGAGATAACGCTCTCAGCGCGGTCAAAAAACGATTGAACCTGAAAAAAGAAACAGTTAAGTGTTAGAAGGCTTTCGCTCAGTATCAATTTCCGATTAGACGGGGAAGGGATAGCACCTTTTCCACAACAGATGTCAACTTGAAAGTAAGATACAGTCCAGTGGTTAGAGAAGAAAATAGACTTCCGTACTCCTTGTTTAAGAAAAAACGGTACCATACAGGTGCAGGCAATAATGCACGGTACAGAAGTAGAAAATATTCCACCACTGTTAACATTTGACCCTGAACAAATGGAAAATTTGGTTATAGCTCCCCAATTATACAAAAACAATAGTGATGCACCTGGAA
This sequence comes from Raddia guianensis, assembly GCA_036346415.1. Lineage (NCBI taxonomy): Eukaryota > Viridiplantae > Streptophyta > Magnoliopsida > Poales > Poaceae > Raddia > Raddia guianensis. The sequence continues at coordinate 39,182,683 of CM070534.1, forward strand.
CCATCAGGAAACAAAAGCACACCAAGATATATCACAGAAAATCTAGTATCACAAATGTAAAATGGACTACCTGCCTACGATAGCTACGGCCTTTACTATTCTTATAGTACATCAGCAGCATGCACTTCACGACCATTGCAGTTTGGCGTACCAATGTATCTGCATCAAATTAGAAGCACCCCACATGATTAGAACCTTTCTGAAGAAAATGCCATGTCTAAACACAATATGGCTATATTGACCTATGTGACTATGTTGTCCATTGAACATAAATGTGGCCCTTATAAAGACACATTAATCGTTTACAGCATAGTGCCAAGACTTGAGCCAAACCACCAAATTAAAAGACTAGTGCCAAGACCTAAATATTTTCAGGCAGTATTTTATTCCTAATATCAGCATTGTGAATTTATAAACCATCTCAATGCCAAAAAATATGCTTATGCACCATAGAAGAAAAGAAAATACCATTCACCAAGATGATAAATATGGCATGCCAAAACGGTGGTATTTCTTTTGGTGGAAGCATCACAAGAGGTCTTACAAGGTCGCCATCCTTGTAACACCAGTAAACTCCACATACATGAACAACAAATAATATTGTAACCCCGACAAGAACTGTATTTTTTCTCTCCCCCTGCGTCAAGAAGAGATAACAAGCAAAATTAGCCAAATGGCAAAATAGATCATAGTTCAGCACTGCAATGTCAATAATAGAGAACATCTTCATAAATATTGTGAGCAACAGAGCTCATGGGCTGTTGTTACTTAAGAGCAAATTCAAAATTCAGAATGATACTAATAAGACAAATGCAGCTCAAGCAATTACAGGAATTGATTAGTTGCTGTCAGTAAGGCTTAAACTAACAGATCCTATTGATCTACATACACAGCTATTGCTATTTGTTGGCTATAGGACAAAAAAAGTAAAGAATTCCATTTAATTTATCATTGAACAACAGTATAACACAGGTGCAAAGCACAGCACAGCACTAGTGATTGCTAATACACATGCATGGAATGAGAATGTGATGGAATAGAGAAAATCCATGATTATGCTAAAAAAACAATGATGTGACCAAATAACCAAAACATCACCATCACATTAATTGAAATGTCTAAACATTGAATATATTCATTAGACAAAATTGACGTAGGCAATATGATAGCATTCAACAAATTGGATTTATTTCATTAATCAGCCATAAAATTTCAGCCATTGACACACTTTAAAATTCGAATTTCTGCGTATGACACTCTAGCCAACCATTATAGACTGAGATAGTCCCAAATATCATAGATACATGTTGTGAGGCGTGCGAATTGTGTGTCATGTTCTGAAATTTCTCTACTTGGCATTCTTGTCACAATACTTTATGGGCAATGAATCAAGCTTGAATATGGCAATGAGGTAACTGCATCGGACAGGCGGACATAGACATGGGCAAGGGTCCGACTTAGACCAAACATGTGTTTGACCCATGTTCGAATATTACAATGAAAAAAAAAACATTTCTATGCCCAACATGTATTGAATTCACTGCAGACACAGACCAGCCCATTTAACAGTCAACATCCCTTTGCCCTAGCAATGCAACGCCACTCCTCTTCTTGTCCCTCTTGAGTCCTCTCACTCTCTCCCTCCTCATGGCAATCGTTTTGTGCAGCAGAGAGCAGGCAGCTGCAGCCACCTTCTACGGCAGCCAGCAGTGACCATAATCTACAGCCAATCGGCAACCAGCAGAGAAAACAATCCCCTGCCATTGCGGCTTCGTCCCTCCCTCTTAGCTCCCACCGTCTCCGGGACGCCAAGCCAACGCTGCCTCCTCCCTGACTCCTTTTCTCCCACAGCCTGCAGATCTGATTCGGGGTGAGTCAGCGAGTGCCCTCACCTTTGTGCTTGTGTGCTTGATTTTGCTGTGTCTTGTACATCTGATTCAGTAATCTGTATGGTTTATTAGGTTTAGGGTACGGCAAGTGGAAGCAAGAAGGTATGCTAGTGGGAAGGGTGTGGCCAGGTGCTGAAGGGGACGATCAGAGACCTCTCTGGAATCATGTTCCAAGACCCTGAGAATATTGGTACTAGCCCAGTGGATTTTCTTAATGCAAATTTTACACGGGTTGTTTTTTCCTCCTGGATACAAGAAGTTAAGGAAAATCTTTAAACAAGAGAAGAGACATAACTGCTGGAGAAAAAATGAAATTGGAGTCAAACAATGGTGCTGCGATGCACCTGACTATTAGACCATGCATTGATATAATATATATTATATTTAATCATTATTATTTAAAATATAAAGCCATGCTTTCATGTCAGCATTTTTGGGAAAGATGGTAAACCACCATATCTGTGACTAGTCTGTGCAACATAGTTCATGGGTAATTACAAGAAAAATTGAACAAACCAAGTATGAACCTTCAAAGCAGTCTGCTTGCGCAGGATATCATTGGACTTGAACATCACTGCCGCAATCCAAATTGTCACAAAGAAACCTGCACAGAACCGCCACATCAAACTTAGTCAGCATTCCCATTTTATCTGCAATTCTCACATTCACAAAGAAAGTAACACAATCATCTATGCAACAAACAAGCAAACGCATAAAAACATATAGATTCAATTTGTGCTTGTGGATAAGGTAAAATGAGGAGGGCACAAGCACAACCTTGCAAGTGCTGTCTGATGAAGACGACGAGCAGCAGCAGGGAGAAGGGAAGTATCTGCTCCACCCACCTTGCCACCTGCTGTATGTCGTACCTCTGATACGAAAAGGATGACTCACTCCCGCCCTCCCCGCCGGCCGTGGCCGGCGCAGGCGCGGAGGGGTGCGCCCTGGCGGCCTCCCCCTCCTCCTCCACGACCCCCGCGTCCCCCCTCTCAGACGACGGCCCCGCCTCGCCAGCCCCCACGATCCGGATCGACACCTCGCCTGCCCCGCCGCCCCCCGCCTGGTGCGGCCCGCCGCCGGGGTCGGCGCGGAGGATGCCCGAGTACTCGAGCAGCGCGGAGAGCGGCGCCTGGATGAAGCTCGACGCGGAGAAGTGCACGCCGTACCTCCTGGACGCGGCGGCCGCGGGGGGAGGCGGCGGCGGAGGCGGCAGCGGAGGGGACGGGGACGGCGGCGCGTCCATCTCGTGCGGCGGCTTCCAGAGGCCGCGGCCGCTGCGGCGGCGGAGCACGGCGGGCGGCGCCGCGGCGGCGGGCGGGGAGGCGGCAGGGGCGCTCGGAGGCACGCGGCGACGCGGAGGCGGAGGCGGCGGAGGGTCCCGTGCTCGTCGCCGTCGTCGCGGTGGGAGGAAATTTCTGGGGGCGCTTTTAGGATATTTTCGGCCCTCCTCTGTCTGCCTCGATCTTTTTGAAAAAAAAATTATTTTCTTCGAGAGCGGGTTTTGTTTCTGTTGCTTGGCGGGGGATATGTCCTACTCCTTGTCCTACCCTTTGCTCGCTTGCTTGCGTTCGTTTTTTTTTTTTTTTTGCTGGTTAAAATTTAATTAGTCGCTTGTTTTGTCGGGCTTAATTAAAATTTAAGCGTCTAATCTGTAGCTTCCGCAGCACCGTCCGGTAGGGAACAGAGACTTTTCCCCTCGGCTAACGATCAGCTGTGGAGCATTACTCTCAAAAACATATTACGAAGCAGGAGTATATATAGCTCAAAGGCTTTTTTTTTTTTACGTCTAATTTCCTATTTTATGTATTATGGTTATTTTAGCCCGATTGTGTTTTGTAGCATGTATATGGTTAAAAGGTTGAGCTACAACAATAGGTTTGGAGAAAGCATAGTGGTTCATTTAACTGGCATGATATTTCTGAAAATGGCTTTAAATTATACGATGAATTATTTTAAAAAATTTAGAGCATTTCACTTGAAAAACGATAAAGGGGCTTATAAGCCATGAGCCAGAAGAAATGGTTAATCGTTGCGGTCGATCTTTCTAGAATTTAAGCAGAATTATTTTAAACATTGTTATCAATAATGTATAATCAAATGCACTACTTTTGTATTGCTATGCTATGACTCTCGCTTAATGCCGTGCTAGTCTCTGGTTTGCCATCAAACGGTCAATAGTGCCATCGAAGATACTTACGTCTATAAACATAGTTATGATTATCACTAATTATGCCTTGTTAATCTCTGGTTTGCTATCAAGTGGTCAGCACGCAGCACACTTGGGTGGACCAGGTAATGAGATAAGAAGCACTAGCACCGGCGCTAGCAGTGGTAGCTCCACTTGTCCAATGAAATGACACAACACATCCAACTACGACTGAAGTGACAAACCAATGCAAATTAAGCTGTCATGCCAAGAACACTTCTTGACCACCATGATTAGGGGGGGAGACACTGATGTAATATTGCTAATACATGTGCTTAAGTAGTAGGTTAATTAGCCTAATCTAACCCCGTACTATGCCACCAAACTCAAGACTTAGATCACTCACGAGAATCTCCTGATGCAAATGCTATACATGCATGGCCACGAATGGTTGGCCGTTCCGGCCAAGAAGCAGCAGCACACCGACCGACCGACGGGGACGAAAATAGTATGCACGGGACAACGTACGACCACCAAACCAGGCTCACGTTTATGACTTGATTATGACTTGATTCATTGCATCATATTCTTCCCGAACTGGTCGTGTATAGAATGCGGGATTTTATTGTTTTAAAAATTCTTGCTAAGAATTGAATGTTTCTTTCGGACTTGCACAGAAAGACCGACAATTCGAGCGAATGGAAGGGAAGAACATGATAGGATTGACGAAGCTAACGGTTATTATAAACCGTCGAATGGAATAGAATAACATGATTGGATTGACGAAGCTAGCAGTTCTTATAAATCGTTTAAAATTATATGTAGATGACCGATGCGCCATTGCTATACGTTAGCGTCGTCGGACATAGTGGAACAAACTCACTTATGACTACCCCTTATATAGGCTCGTTTTGGATCTAGCAAATCAATCAATAGATGAGGGATGGAGGTGCTTCTGAAAAGGTTAAACCCTAGGGGCTTTCTAGTACCTCGTGGGTAAGTGACCACCGCACCCTATCATGGCTAGCAGGTTAATCCCTCATACAAAGTAAAGGAAAGGACTAAAATACCCTCCCACTATCATAGTATAGCAGGCTATAAAGGAAAAATTATAAATGCATATGATTATGCCATGTTCTTTGGAGAACGCATGTAATGAGTTTCCTGACACAGGGTGGGCCCACTCTGTATTGGTTGTCGATCCCCAGCTTTTGTAGCCCTCAAGTTGGACTCCAGTCTTCCTTCGGGGACTCATTTTGCTCTGCCCTTCTTCCCTTGGTATCTAGATACAACAACAAAAGAAGGCCTAGATTGTTGCTTCGCATTGCTCCTCTTAGGCCCCACCATGCTTTGCGTCCATTGGTCCTTGTTTTTTCAGCTTAAATTAAATTAAATTAAATTAAATGAGAACTTGTCATTTTATACAAATCAAATGATGCAGTGTTTTGTAGTCATTTTGTGGGGTTCTAGTAGTCCGTTTTATAGTTTATAAAATATTTTTTTCATAATTTTTTGACCTCTTGAAGACGTCTCTCGAGGGGTTATAACTTTTTCAGATTAAAACTTTCAACAACTTTTAACTGAAAAGAACATGGCAAGTCACCGGGATCACCTTTACTACATTTTGCATCAACATGGTTTAGCGACGCAATGGCACTCAAGATACTTGCCTCACCCATGGTTGCTTGGGGGTCTATAGCTTCACCTCTGGCCACTATGTCACGATGGTGAGTGCATCCTTACAAATTGTTAGCTAGAGACTTTTCTGCGATTGATATATACAACATATGTGGAACAGCGTAAGCAACATGTTTGACACGGACTCTTGCGTATGATTAAAGAAATTTTACGGTACATATTAACGAATACCAACCGTCCATTCCTTTCAATCTAATCACTCAAAATGTTTTCTATTTTTTATACTATCATGATAGTATTTATACTATAATATTAGTATATATTTTGTGTGGGAGGCTTCTTAAATGAATGGTCAGATATGAATTAAACTAACATCATAGTATATTTATCGATGTGTACCGTAAAAATGTTCTATAATTAACCTCTCCTTCACCCTGACTTGTACACTAGCAGAGATTGACATTAAGATCTCTCCCACTAGCTTTCCTTCATATGAAGGGGAAATCTCTCCTACTTATATAAGGACAAGCTTAGAGCATCTTCTGATACAATTTATCCTATAGTCTAAAATATTCCTTTTCTATGGATCTCCTCTATATCTGCTACAATACTTTTACGCAGATATTTCTTGGACTCGCCGGGATCTTGCTAGAGCTTTCACCTGTTTAAGAATAAGACTCGACTTCAAAAGAGCTGCTGCATCCCTCTGATTGCTAAAATTTAGCGGTTCGAGCAGCATTGTTTTCTTCGGGTATCCTCTCTACTTCACTTCTATGGTTTTGATGTCTACATATAAAAAAAAAATGTGGACGCGTAGAAGAGGATATATATAACAACAGGTATCCGATTTCGGACACGCCGTCGGATCGATCGAGACGTATGCTTCAAACTCCATGTAAGATGGCAAGAAAGGGGGACCAACAACAACAAGGACTCGGCAGCGTCAATGGCGACGCCCGCCGGCCGCGAGGGTAGGTGATCGACGCACACGCCATCACCTACCATTGCTGCGGCGCCAAGCAATGATATCGATGCCGCCGTCGGTGCGCGCGGCGTGGCCGCGTACGTGTGGCTGCCTCCTTCCTTCCTCGCTCCCTCGCGCTCGCCGCCGTTGCTTGCCGGAGGCGGCAGAAACGTACACCGACGGCGCCTCATGGAGGCAGGACAATGCATGCAGCTAGCTCCGTGCATGGCTTCCATGGCTGGCTTCGCCACCGGGGAGACGCAATGCTATACGTACGCGCGGTGCTAATTCGGTTGCTTTCTTCGGGGAGCTAAAGATTGCGTGATTCGATCGATCGTTTTGAAATGATGCCGTAGTGTTCAGTGTTAATTCACTGCATGTTCAGCCGCAGATTAACAGTGGTGGAAAGAGCCGGGGCCTGAGATATATCGATCGTATGGAGGGCAGTACGCACGAGCAAGCGGCAGGTTGGGATGCAGTACGATGCAGAAATCAATTCCGTTTGGCCATTCAATTCAGAGACTTGGCTCGATTTTGGCTATCGGTTTCAGGGGGAAAAGATCGGCGGATACGATATGGCCCATGATTCTTTTACTGGCTGATGATGCATGGGTCGCTGCTAATTTTTGAAAAATTGCGCATTTGAATTCATCAAATAACTCGGAAGTTCAAGTCTCGAGGGGAAAAAATCAAATTTGACTAAAATTCACTCAAAACAGTTTTTTTTTTGGGTCGGTAGGAACAGCCACTAGGTTATACGTTAATAGACTATCCCCAATAATGGGCCGATCATCATATCCTTGTTCATAAAATAGTACATAGATATGAATATTTTTTTAAAAATGGTAGGAGCACTGACTTATTTGAGGAAGACAAGCCTTTCAATAATATTTGTTTCCTCTTCATAGCGTTTTATAACTTATGTAGTATGTAACATCTAACATCTATCTATCTATTATATATATAAAGGAGGGAAAAAAGAAGCCACCGTATTCATCCACATCATCCAAATTATTTCAGCCGTTCGATCAACGGTGGGACCAAATTATAACGGCCAAGTCACATAAATCAAGAAAAAATCAAAAAAAAAAAGAGATCTATGCCGTTGATTTTGTGGGGATGGATTATAACGGCTTAGATTAAAAGAAGAATATTAGAAATTCGGATTAAATACTAAAGATGATATAATATGGTTATTTTATCCGTTCAATCAATTGTGGGACCAAATTATAACGGGATAGATTTGTCGGTGTAATAAATACCGGGGTACAAAGAGCCCTCAGAAGGCCGAGAGGCCCCAGCGTCAAAGGGGCGAGTCGAGCCCAGGCGTGGCGAGCCCCTCGAAGGCCAAGAGGGCCCAGCAGCGTCGGCGAGGCGAGCAAGGCCCCACACCACATGGGCGAGCCTCGAAGGCCAAGAGGGCCCATGCGACAAGCGGGCGAGCAAGGCCCTGGCCACATGGGCGAGCCCCTCAGAGGCCGAGAGGGCCCAGCGTCGTCGGGCGCGCGTGGCGAGCCCCTCTGGCGAGGCGAGGCCCCCGCGCCAAAGCGGGTCGTGGTGAGCCCTCCGACGGTGAGGCGAGGCCCCGCGCCAAAGCGGGTGCGTGGCGAGCCCTCTGGAGACCAGGCGAGGGCCCAGCGCCAGCGGGGCCCAGCAGCAGCGAGCGTTAAAAGGAGTCTTGGGACGAAGGCTCCCCTGCTGCTGAAGAGACGAGCGCATTTAATGAGACATCACGCGGATAGGCAGTGAAGAAATGATTCTGACTCTGATGACCCTGCAGTCTGGCGGTACATCACTTGGCGCAGTATGAAGAATTGACCGGCAGAGAGAAGGTTTGCTTGAGGAGGCCGCCGCGTCGGGAGGAGCGGCGTAGGCCCCACCCGCAGACTCACCGGTGTGATGTCGGGGTCGAGGCCACTGCGGCACGCGAGGCGGCGCCGCGCAGCATGGGCAATGACACGTTTTGTCTCTTCTGTCGTGTCTTGTCGATTATCTTGAGCATCAGATCGCCTACCCCTCGGCTCTCTCCGCCACCAAGCGTGTATAAAGGGGAGGAGAGAGAGGGAAGGAGGAGGAGAAAACGAGAGATCTGATCTGAGCATTAGCGTTAGTGCATTGGAGACACCACAGTAAACACATTCCCATTCAACCACAATCGAGAAAAGAGTTAAGGCTCGGCGAGTAGGACTATTACCCGCGAGGGGTCCGAACTGGGTAAATCGGCGAAGTCGCTCCTTGTTGTGCCCGACGCCAAATCGAATCGAGCTTGATCGAGTTGGCTAGCGAGACTAAAAATCTGACCAGGTGTGATCCGCAGTGGTTGAGCGGAGAACACGCCGTCGATGGCGCGCCAGTAGGGGAGCGCTAGCATCGGTTCAAGCTCTTGACCCTTCTTGAGGCGATGGCGGGCAAAGATCGCGATGGAGCAGAAGCGGCCGCTAGAGCCGTGGCCACGGAGTCGGCCATGGCGATGGCGGTGGATCACTGAGGTGGCCGCCCGCCTAGGGTTGGAGCCTGGCGGAAGCGGCCGCCTCGGCCAAGCTAGACGGCGCTGGCCTTGGAGGAGTGCACTCCGCCACAGAACCTCCACGCGCCGCCTTCTTGCTGAAAACCCACCGTTCCGGTGACTCGGACTCCGGCGGCGCCGTGGTTGGCTAACAGCCCGCTACGTCGACGCCGCCCAGCGCGGTGGTGCAAGTTTCGGGCGGGGAACCGGCGTTTCGCGTCCTCCGTTCTTTGTTGCCCTCGCCTCCTCTCGCAGATCTCTGGTGAGGCGGGGCCAAGACGACAGAGCGGCGACCCTACGGGGGCTCGGCCGAGGCGAGCATCGCAGTGGCGCGATCTCGGTCCCATCGGAGGACCGCCACTTGTGCATGGAAGACTGCGTGACAAGCTCCGCAGGGCGCGACCGAAGCCTTGCGACATATTGCCGCCGCCGTCTTGCTGGACCAACAAGAGGGTTCCGCAGAGCTGCCCGGCCAGCGAGGTGGCGCTTCTTGGCGCCGCCTAGGCGGCGGGCGGCGGGCGAGGACGCGTCCCAGAGCGGAGGCTCCGGCGTCGGGTGCCGCGCTTTTCTAAGGAGCTGCGCGCGTCCGATGGCGGAGCAGTTTCGTCCGGCCCCATCGAAAAGTACGACGGCACCACCAACCCCGACGAGTTTTTGCGAGATCTATCTGACGGTGATGCAGCCGACCGAGGATCGGGAAGGTTCTCGCGAACTACTTTCCCGCGGTCCTCACCGTGAACCCGCCGTGGCTCATGAACCTGCCCGAGTCCGTGGGGTCATTGAAGGAGCTCTCGGGCTCTTCGTCACCAACTTCAAGGGCACCTTCGAGCAGCCCGGGTAGAAGGCGACCTCCACAACGTGGAAGCGGAAGAAGGAGAGTCATTGCGGCGACTATATTCGGCGCTTGACCAGTCCGCAACACCATCCCCGACATCTCCATCGACGCCGTGGTCACGGCATTTAGGAGAGCGCCGAGACCCCAAGGTCAAGGAGAAGATGGCCACCGGCAAGATCAAGGCGACGGAGGGCTCTTCACCTTGGCGCTGAAGTCGCCCTTGAGTGAGCTTCGCATCCGCCCATGCTGCGCGGCGGGCTAGTCTGCGGCGGCGAGGCCGGACCTCGAGGAACCCCGCGGCAAGGACAAGAAGAAGCGCAAAGCGGCCGAGACCGGCAGGTCATGGCCGCCCAGCCGCGACGACGACGACGACGACGACGCGCCCAGCCACGCAATGGGCGCGGCGGCGAAAAAGAGGAGGAGGTCGCGGCGCCGGCGGATACGGTCCCGTAGGGCCGCTGAGGCGGCGGCTACGGCGATCGCCGTGGCGCGGACGGCCCCATGACGCGACGAAGGCGAGACCATCGCCCACATGAGTGGGGCGGAAGGCCCTCTTGTCCCCATTCACCGCAACAATTCCCGACGACTTGGCGGTGCCATGTCGTCGACAAATGGTGGACAAGCGAGTCCACGGCAGCAGAAAGTCCCGGCGATGGCAAGGGCAAGGAAGCGGCATCGCTTGGTTTTCAGCGGCGCGCGAAGTTGCCGTCATCCACGGCGGTTCGCCACCTATCCGTCCCACGCTAGCTTTAAGCGTGCGATGAGAGGTGTCTTGCCGCCGTGCGGCTTTAGGCGGTGAAGCGGTGGCGTGGTCGGAGCGACCGATCGCGTTGATCGAGCCGATCACCCAACTAGTACCGCCGGCCCTGGCATCTCCGATCGTGGTTGCGCCCGGGTCCGGAATGTAAAGCTAGGGCGGTCTTTGGTAGACGGAGGAGTTCCCTCAACCTCCCGTCCGCCGGGTCGCGCGGCGCTCTAGATCCAAAGCGGCAGAGCTTCGCCAACACTCCCATTCTTGACGCATCGCGCGGGGCCGAGTCCGTCCGGCCGGGCGCGTCAATCTCCGGTGACGTTTGAGGCTCGACAACTTCCGCACCGAGATGCTCGAGTTCGGTGGCGGACTTGACCTCCCTAGCGCCATACTAGGTCGGCGGCGACCAGGTTCATGGCGGTGTGCCACTATCGTACATGGTGGTGAAGATCCGGGCCACCGCCCCATCGTTTTGAAAGTGGACGCCGGGGCTCCCGCTGCGACAAGGACGCTCTCGCTTTGGCGAAGCGTCGGTGCCAAGGCGAGGCTTCGACTTTGGGAGCTCCTCCGCGAAGACCGTGCCTCCGGTTCGTCCGCGGAGATTAAGGCGGTCTCCCTGGCGAGTCGAGACCGGCGAACCGTTCGGTGGGCGCCTCTCTCGGCGCCAAATAGGAAGGTGCGCTCGTCTCCTTCCTCGGCCTAACGAGCGTGTTTGCGTGGCAACCGTCCGACATGGCTGGGGTCCCGAGGGAGGTGATTGAGCACAAATTGGCGACGTTCCTCGGCGCGCGACCGGTCATGTAGAAGGTCCGGAAGCAATCGGTGGAGCGCCAGAAATTATCCGCCAGGAGGTGGACAAGCTCTTAAGGGCGGGGGTCGTCCGCAGTGTCGCCCATCCTAGGTGGATCGCGAACCCGTCCTCGTCAAGAAATCAGCAGGCGTTGGAGGATGTGCGTGGACTTCACCGACCTCAACAAGGCGTGTCGAAGGATCCATACCAGCGCCCGCGCCGATCTCATCGTCGACTCAACTACGGGTGTGAGCAACAGTTGTGCTTTACGGATCGCGCTCTGGGTACCACCAGTTAGCATGGCGAAGAAGATGAAGACAAGATCGCTTTCCGTTCGCCCATGGGCGTCTCTTGCTATACAAGGATGGCGTTGGATCGAAGAATGCAGCCCAACCTATCAGTGGGCCATGCATATCGCTCACCGCTCCCAAATAGGGCGGAACACGGAGGTGTATGTGGATGATCCGGTGGTGAAGTCCAAGAAGGCGGAGGAGTTGATCGGCGACCGGAAGAAACCTTCACCAACCCGAGGAAGTCTCGCATCAAGCAATCCAGAGAAATGCGTGTTCACCGTTCCGTCAGACAAGCTGCCGGGATTCCTCGTCTCCCGAGGGGATTGAGGCGAACCTTGACAAGATCGCAGCGATCGAGAACATGAAGCCCCGACGCGACTTGGCGGATCACGGTGCTTGGTGGGGCGCTTGACCTCCCCAGGCCGCTTTATAGCTCGCCTGGGGATAAAAGTCTCCCACTTGCTCAAGCTCCTAAAGAAGACCAACCAGTTCGAGTGGGCGGCGGAGGCGCGGAGGCGTTCGGCGGTCGAAGAAGTATCTTACCTCCCGTCCGTCTTTGGTCGCCCCGCACCAGGCGAGCCGTTGATCCTCTACGTCGCGGCAAACCCCAGCGGTCAACAAGGTCTTGGTGGTGGCGGAAAGAGAGGGCGTTCAGCGCCCATTTACTACGTAAGCAAGGTCCTCCACGGCGCCAAACAAGGTATTCGCAGCACGGAAGATGATCTCGCCGTCTTGGCGGCATCCGAAAGTTACGCCACTACTTCGAGGCGAAAGTCACAGTGTTGACCAAGTACCCCTTGCGGAGATCCTCTTCAACCGCGAGGCGACGGGTCGCATCGCCAAGTGGGCCATGGGTGGCGGAGTTCGATCTCAAATTCGCTCCCGACGGCCATCAAAGGGCAAGCTCGGCGGAGTTCATCGGTAGTGGACTCCGGCGGACCTGGCTGAAGATACCCCCCTCCTCGCCGTGGACTCTCTTCTTGACGGCTCATTCCGCCGAGGGGCTTGGCGGCGTCGTCTGGTGTCTCCCATCGGCGATGTCGTCCGGCACTGGTGGTCTTGGACTTCGCGCCACCAACAACGTCGCGAGTCTGAAGGGCCGCCGCCGGGCTCGGGGTGGCCGACGACCCTTGGCATCCGGCGGCTACAAGTAAAAGCGACTCTCTCGGTCATCAACCAGCGAGGAAGGATTTCTCTGCTTTCGGATCCGTCATGGCGGCCTACAGCGGAGGTGCGCCGTTGGGCGGCACCGAGGTTTGGGCCGTGCACGTCCCTCGCCGCGACAACTACATGGCGGATGAACTGCCCCCAGATTGCCTCATCAAGGGCACTGTTCATTGGGGTCTTTGAAGAAAGACTTCTGTGCCGTCCGTCGCAGCCCCGATTCTGGCGGGGCGACGCTTTCCACGCAGCTCCCACCTCTGGAGGAGACGTCACCGAGCTCGCTGCGGCTCCGGTTAGAGGAGGAGGCGGAAGAAGCGCTGAGGCGGTTGGGCGGAAACACCGGGCCAGGCGAGTCGTCGGCGACAATGTCTGAGCGTCGTCACACTCGTCCGGAAGGTCGGTGGATGGATCCGATCCTAGCCTACCTACGGGATGGAGTGATCCCACGCGATGGCGTCGGTGAGAAGATAGCGCGCAAGGCCAAGCGCTACATACAGTAGGTGGGGACTGTATCGCCCGAGCGCAAATGGAGTTCTCTTGAAGTCGTCACTCGGGAAGCGGGGTGAAATTCTCTCGAGATCCATGGAGGCATGTCGCGGAGCCATTGAGGAGCCGGGCGTTGGTTGGAAAAGCTTTCCGCCACGGTTTCTATTGGCCTCTCGCCCTCTAGGATGCCTTCGAGCCGGTGAGGAGATGCTGGCGTGCCAATTTCATGCTAAGCGATCCACCGACCGCCTAGGCGCCTATGACCATTCCGCTCTCTTGGCGTTCGCGATGCAGAAATTGAACATTCAGGCCCGTTCATGAACACCGGAGGATATACTCATCTGTTAAATCGCCATCGACAAGTTCACTAAGTGGGTTGAAGCCTCGCCGGTCCCGGCGATCACATCAGCTGAACACCCTCGCGGATCTGTAGTGACCCTCGCGCCACTTGGACCGCAGGACCAGAGACCTCCATGGGGGGCAGCGCACGCAAGTGTTGGTTCGCTCCGTGGATCGATCGCGAAGGGGACGGATGCCCGTCGGCGAAGCGATGTCGCCGGTCGGCGTGGTCGAAGCCCCGCCCGGCCGATCCGAACACGTCGCCCGACGCGTTCCCATCGGTGAACACCCAAAGAAGAAGCGGCGAGTTGGCTATTAGCTAAAAATGGAAAGAAAGAAGGTCGAAATCAAAAGAACGCGAGGTATTCACCTCCCGAGCGGTCGCGGGTCCGTCGTTATCGCTGTGGTACGTCCAGCGGGCGCGCCCTCAGCGAAGCGGGCAAAGACGGCGCCGCAAAAAGTCCGCCACCACGTGGGTTCCGGTGAGCCCCCGGCGGCGGAGCTCGGCAATGCGCGCCGCCATCGTCTCCGTGCTCGCTAGATCGTCTGGTGGGCCCCGATCGGCGATGGGCTCTGCGGGATCGTCGGGAAGAACAAGATCGTCGCGGCCGGAGTCCTCCACGTCTGACCACTGCCGGTGCCGATCCTTCGATTGGACTTGACCGCGGCGAGGATAAAGCGCGCGGCGTCGCGAAGCGCAATGCGACTCCCAACCGCGCCGGCGCGAGCCGTGTCGCGAGATGAAGAGTCGGCGCCAGAGCGGGAGGTTTGGCATCGCCCCACGAACATCTCGCGAGAGGTGGGCGAAGATGACCAGGCCATGATCGAGTTGGGGAAGGTCGCGCTGGATCCGTGAAAGCGCAGCACCCCAAGAAGAATTAGAATACGGGCGGGGCGAGGCCCGCCGCCGACGCGCCAGAGAAGGTCACGATCTCCCGGCTCGAGGACTCGGCATGATGGTGCGGCGGCGAACCGGCGGCGATTGGCGGCACGAAGACTCGAAGCGCTTATCGATCCTCATCAACAGTGGAAGCGGGCAGAACAGCTCCAGAAGGCGGTGCGGCGTCCCCACGGCGGCCCTTGCTGCGCTTGGGAGCCATGGAAAATTTGGCGGTGTCACTGGCGAAAGGCTTGGTGAAGAAATTGGCAAAGAGAAAGGAGGCTCTGTGGTAGCAGCAAAGAAAGCGGTGGATAGCTTGAAGACTTAGCGTCGCGGAAGGATTACGCAGCTTGTGAGAAATATTTATAGGCGTGGGGCGCGCGCGACGGTTTGATTCCGCCCACGCAGCAGCAGCGCCATCATTGCCCAGCGTTTTTGGTTTCAAAAGCGGCGTAGTTCCCAAGGAAGATCGTGTGCGGTGGAGAATCGAGCGTCACGGCGCGCCGGTGGTGGGCCCCCACTATTCGTCTCCGCCACACAAGAAACGGAAGGTATCTGCTGACGGTTCGCGTATCATGGTGGACCCGGCTCACTGCCGGTGTAATAAATCTGGGGGTACAAAGAGCCCTCGAAGGCCGAGAGGGCCCACGCGTTAAGCGGGCGAGACAGAGCTCAGTAGCGTGGGCGAGCCCTCGAGAAGGCTACTGAGGCCCCAGCGTCGTCGGGCGAGCGAGCAAGGCCAGTCTTGTGGCGAGCCCCTCGAAGGCCAAGAGGGCCCGCGCGACAGGCGGTCGAGCAAGGCCCAGTGGCCACATGCGAGCCCCTCAGAGGCCGAGAGGGCCCCACGCGTCAGCGGGCGTGTGGCGAGCCCCTCTGGGCGGGCGAGGCCCCACGCGCCAGCGGGTCGTGGGCGAGCCCTCTGGAGACGAGCGAGGCCCGGCGGCGAGGCGTTACAAAAGGAGTCTTGGGACGAAGGCTCTCCCCTTCTTGAAGGACGAAGCGCATTTAATGAGACATCAGCGGATAGACAATGAAGAAATGATTACCTTCTGATGACCCTGCAGTCTGGTACATCCTTTGTGGCGAAAGAATTGACGTGCAGAGAGAAGGTTTGCTTGAGGAGGCCGTCCGCGTCGGGAGGGCAGCGGGGCCCCACCCGAGACTCACCGGTGTGATCGCGGGTCGAGAGCCACTGCGGCACGCGAGGCGGCGCCAGCAGCGCATGGGCAGTGACACGTTTTCGTCTCTTCTGTCGTGTCTTGTCGATGTCTTGAGAGCATCATCTTTATCTACCCTCGGCTCTCTCCACCCCAAGCATGTATAAAGGGGAGGAGAGAGAGGGAAGGGAGGAGGAGAAAACGAGAGATCTGATCTGAGCATTAGCGTTCGTGCATTGGAGACACCCCTGTAAACACATTCCCATTCAACCACAATCGAAAAAGAGCTAAGGCTCGGCAGGAGTAGGACTATTACCCGCGAGGGGGTCCGAACCTAGGTAAATCGGCGAGTCGCTCCTTGTTGTGCCCGACGCTTAAATCGAATCGAGCTTGATCGAGTTGGCTAGCAGACTAAAAATCTGACCAGGGGTGTGATCCGCAGTGGTTGAGCGGAGAACACGCCGTCAAGATTAATAAAAAAAAAGATCTATGCGGCTTAGATTAAAAGAAAATATTAGAAATTCATATTAAATACTAAAGTTGATATAATATATTAGAGATAAACTCTAAATCCGATCTGATATGTTAGAGATAGATTATGAGTTAGAGATAAACACTATATACCAAAACAAATCTAGCCGCGCAAACGTGCGGGCCACCTCGCTTTTCCTTTGTTAAATGTTGGTGTTATTTTGGTTTTGCAATTAAAAAAGACCTTCTCGGCTTATGACAAGATATAAAAAAATGCCATGTGGTGGGTATTGGAGAAACACAAAGTCCAAACAAAATATGTAACCTTTTATTTAGGATATGTACATGTAACATCCCAAATTTTTAAAACCAATTTGGCACGTTAATAATTTCTTAAGTGCATGATTTAAAAATGATAAATCACTCATTATTGCATCATCACTTCATGCATTGCATTTAGATTAGAAAAATAATTTAAATTTTCCAAGTCTATGCCCTTTGGTGGAAAATTTTGGTAATTGGTTTAAAATAATATTTTCTTAAAACCAATACCCTTGTGAGGTTATTCGAAAATGTATTATAAATTTTGGGGAAACAAAATAATATTTCCCAAAATAATTAATATGTTAAAAAGGTTTTTGAGAATATAGGTTCTTTGGAAATCAAAAATTTCAAAGCATCTTATTTTCCCTCTCGGCCCGATCCGGCCCACTTTCCCTTTTTCCTCTCTCCTCCCCCGTTCCTCTTTCCCCTCGGAATGGGCCGCGTGCCAGCCCACTCTGCTCTCTCCCTCTCCTTTCCCCGCTCTCCCGATCCTTGGTGGGCGTGGCCATCGCGCCGCCCATTTCGCCCTTGACAGCTCCCTTTGCGCCATGGCCTTGTCGCTGCCAAGTGGGGCCGCCTTGTCAGCCTCGCTCTCCCTTCTTCCTCCCCTGTTTCCCCTTCCTCTGTTCATACCATTGTTTGCTTCGCCGCCGCTGTTCGTCGTCCTTCCCGGGGCCGCCAGGGCTCCTTTCCCCACGCCTCGCCGCCCCTACACTCTTCCGCCGGACCCCTCTCCGTCCCCTACCCCCTTCCTTGTCTTATCGCCGGATTGAACCACCTTCGCTTCAATGCTTTCACCTACACGCACCGCCGGAATCGGCGCCGGCGATTGCCTAACAGCGTCGCGCCAAGGATTGCCCCGAGCGGAGCTCGCCTTTAAATGGGGAACTGCTCCCTCCTTTTCCCTCTGCCCTGCGCCACCGCATTGTGCCTCATCCGAGCCGGTGCGTTGTCGATCCTCATCACCCCGCCATTGCTTTCCGTTCCTTTCGTCTCGCCCTTTCCTCCTAACCCATGCCCTCCGTGGGTGATCCGCAGTCGCCCAAATGAGCTCTCGCCAAGTGAACCGACGCCGTGTGATCCGCAGCGTCACAGACCAGCCGTCGTCGCCGCCGCCGCCGCTGATCTCGCCTGCTTGCCGTTTCTTCGACCCGCGAGCTCAAAGGTAGCCCTTGATCCTTCCTCATTGTCACCCCGGCAGTTAGTGGCCCGGCCGTGTGCTTCATCACCGCCGCAATGCTCACCGTAGCCACCGCCATATACCGCGTCGCGCCTCGCCTCCGCCCATCATTCGGGTGGTTAGCACGCCATTGTGCCCGCTTTGCTCTCACCTCGCTCTGCGCGACCTAATCGAGCCCGGTGGCGGAGTAATCGCCGCGGGTTCTCTCCCTGTTTCCCCTTCTTGCCTGCGGTGCCCGACAATTGGGTCCGCCACTTGCCCGCGCCTCTGCCTCTGCCTCTGCCTCTGCCTCGCCTCGCCTCATTGCGTCTCGCCCGTTGGGCGTTAGCTTACCAAAGGCTGCTTCGATCCTCTCCTTTTTTTTTAATTTTTCTATTTTAATTTCCGGTTAAATCATTTGGTTGGCATTAAAGTATTTGTTAAAAATAGATTGCGCATGCTAAAAACCCCATAAAAATCCAGAGTAATATCTTATTGGTTTCTGGACCTAGCAAAATTGTATATACGCACATCCTACATATAAAATTCTTTTTGGTTAAATAAATATCTTGAGAAGTGCATCATTTCATGTGAGCATGTTTTTGTTCTACTGCATTTTCTTAAAAAGCATTTGCATCAAAAATAAGTTATTGATGATTGTTGCACTGTCCTGTTTGTATGTGCCTTGTACGCGTTTAGGAGGGCAAGTCCCCGAAGACCCGATCGACGACGTCCCCTTCGCTTTCCCGAACCGATCAAGGCAAGTCCCCCTTTGATCATATTGAGAAGCCATTTTCGGTTATTTAGAAAATATTTATTAGACTTGAAAATATGCATGCTAGTTTAAAAGATAAATGCCGTATTTCCTAGACTTAGTTAGCATGACCGAATAGAAGGGTAAGAAATATGGTAGGATTAAACCTAAGGCTAAAATATGAATTGCTCTTATTTATATGCTTTGATTGTGGTAGGATAAATGCTTAAAATCATTTATGCGGAATGATTCAATCATTTGTGTGAAAGGTGAATGTTTTGAGAAATGGTTGGAAAAGGGTGATTTAAAGATAGCGCATCAAGGGTGATGCTAAGTAGGAAATGATTTTCCTCTTACCCCAAAATCTTTCCGACTAGGGAGATGTTTTGTCGGTTGGTGCAGAGGGCACCATGTTTTGAAACTGGGCTAAAATATCAAATCTCCCCTAGTCTAAGGACTGCTCATCCTATGATCCTATGAACTGAGCCATTACAGTACGACCTCGAGCCCCGGAATGGGACGGGCCCGATCGTTGGCCCTCGTGGTTGATGGTCTTGTGGCGAAACACCGTCTGGGTGCGTAGCCTCTCGAGGGTAAGGCGTACCCACTCTGCAGAGTTAAAACTGTCATGATAGCCGTGCTTTCGCGTTATGAGCGCCAAGGACTGATTATATGGTAGTTTCTTCATTTTAAAATAAATTTAGAAAAGGGATTTTGAAGAAAGGATTTGAGATGAGTAAGGATTTGAGGAGGATTTCGTTTGAGCTAGGTGCCACCGTGATATTCGAAATGGGTATCGGCCTATCGGAAGTGTCACGCGAATGGACCTAGCGAGTTTGAAAAAGAAAAGAAGAAAGAATTTTGTTCTTACTATGGCACTTTGAGGCCAAGTGGCGAGAACCGCTTGAGAAGAGCCCAAAGAAAATGTTGAGATTTAAAGTTTGAAATTGCTTTGTCAAAACTAGGTTAAATAACTGCGATTTCCGCAAATATCCTAAACCTTCCTTGCACGGAACCGCATTTGCATAATTCCAGACTTGCGAGTACAATTTGTACTCACCATCCTTTCCTCCCCTCTCTTTTCAAAATTTCAACAGTTGGTCCATCCGAGTATGGCCCGCCGTCCGAGGAGGAGGACCCGGATTACGCCGAGGCGTTCTCCGATGAAGAGTATGAAGATTAGGGTTATGCGTTCCTCTGACCTCCGTGCACAATGGGATGAATAAAATTCTAGATATTGTATTAGGCTTGTATCGTTGTGTACTCGATTTGCGGCTGCGAGCCGTTGTATGTTGTTTGTACCGGACTATGTTCCGCTTTGTAATAATAATATCGTTGGCACTGCTCGTTTAGATATCCGTGTACTAGCCATGATCCTTGGGACTAGTACGGGTTACGCAGTGGAATCCAATCTTGTAAATCGGTGCCGACAAATTGGTATCGAGCTGTGTTTTATTGGCCCTAGGACGTAGCCCTAGAAATTAGAGACCATATAATTTTTAAAAGAAATAATTGTTAAATATATTCTTATTCTTCGCAATCTATCTTTGACCGATGATCTTTTGGAAACTTGTAGATGCCGCGTTCGCTTCCGGCCTTGGTGTTAGCTCACGGAGGTTTCGTGGCGCCACCGTTGTCGATCTTTGAGCACGCTATTTTGGTGACCCCATGTACCATGGTGCCATCGCTCCACGCAAGGGACGACATGCTTTGGGTGGTGTGCGCCACCATCTTTGCTTGCGGTCCCCACCTACCAGGGTCCGTTCCGCTACTCGCCACTCGCCACCGCCAGACGCCATCCAGACGTGTCCAGACTTGTTTCACACCGACCAGATCTGCTTCACGCGTGAGTCTGCACGCCTCCCGCTTCGCTTTTCCTCTCTCGCCGCCGCCACGAGCTGTTCATCCACGCCAGACGGCCGAGGGTGAGAGTGACCGACGGTGTACCACCTTGTCGAGCTCGTCCAACTCGACGACGCAGACACCATCGTCTCCGGGAGTTGAATGCCGCCACGACGCCAACCGCCACCGGACTCGATCAAGAAGGAGTGCCGCGACCTTAAAAAGCGACTCCCATCACTTGGTGGAGAAGATCCACCTTCGCAAGAGGCTCCGTGAGTTGGTTCGCGAGAACCAGCGTCTCCGGGGGAATGCCGCTTCTTCCTCCGGGACTCCTACTCCTGCTGCTTTGTCCTCGCGCCCGAAGGAGAAGGATGTCGGCTCCAGCTCCAAGCTCGAGCCCAAGGATCCTGCTGATTTTCCCCTGTGCTCCTTCGAGCTCACCCCCAAGAATCTTCAGTTGGATCTGGGTCCAACTGGAGTGAGGGCGCCGCCTCCTACCCTTGTCGAGCTTCAGGGCATTCCCCTGATGGTTCGTTCGCCGCCGATTGGCGACCGCCGTCGACATCGGCGATGAAGAAGAAGAAGACCCCGCCGAGTTGGTTTCGAGTCCGACTACGAGCAGGTTTTAGCTCGTAGCTCTCCTACCCTTTGCCGTAGTCGCCGCTCATCCTTTCTTTTTCTTTTCTTTTGCTTTATGCTTGTCCGCCGCTGGTCTTTGCGGTCCCCCCACTCAAATAACCGGGCCGCCTCTATAAGAGGACCGCCCACACTTGTGTTGCCGCCTGCTGCTGCTGCTGCTGCCAGGCCTGCCTCCCCGTCTCCAGGTCGTCTTGCTGCTTCTCCACCAAGATGAGGAGGAGGCGGAGATCCGCCTCCGCTTGATCCTCCTCGCCGCCCGCTCCGCTCATGAGCCTCGCCGCTCGGTGAGCCTCGCCGCCGTGAGTCCTCTCGCCGCCCGCCAGCCTCCTCCTCGCCCCGCTCCGTGCTCATGAGCCCTCGCCGCTCGGTGAGCCCTCGCCATTCATGAGTCCCCTTGCCGCTCTCTCGAGTCCTCCTCGCCATGTTCCAAGCCCTCGCTGCGTCCCGAGTCCTCGCCTCGCCCGAGCAGAGCGAGTTCCGTTGTTCTCGAGGAGATGAGGCACTTCCGCTTTGGATCACCGTGGTAACCATCCTACTTTGGTTGGTGCTTACAGTGGGCCCTGTATCCATCCCCACTAATCGTCCGGTGCCCCTCAGAATCTGTGGGTAGTTAGCTCATGATTTGGGGTGACGTGCTGCTTGTGTACCGCACCCTATTGTACTCAAAACTATTATTTTATGTATGTGAGTGTGCATCGTGCCAAGTTTGCATGTTTTAACTCATGTTTTGGAAAAATCTGGTTTTAACTCTTTCCCTTATTGTCTCTCGTCCTCTTGGCAAGCAGATGGTGATTTCAAGGCGCTGCCGGGCGTGGTGATATTATCCGTGGTCGAGCCTGGTGGTGCCGCTTAGCAGAGCTAGTGGGCCCCACGACTTGGGAGGTTAGCCCAGACACCCGCCTCCTCGATCTTCCGTTGGAGGGCCACCCCGTGAGCTCAACCTTTTTCCCTCTCCAGCCACAAATACTCCCCAAAACCCCAAGAGAATCCACGAGAGAACCCCAAGAGAACCAAGCCGAAGTCTCCCCACCTTCCACCGCCCCCACCTAGAGATCCCACTGCAAGAGAGATCTTGGAGATGCAGCCCTGATGTTCCGAGAGCTTATGAGAGAAAGAAATAATGCTCCTACTCCTCCACCTGTGCCACACCACCCACCTCCCGTCTGCACTCGTGTCAACGATTTCACGAGCAAACCTCCCAAGTTCGGTGGATCTGCGGATGCCATGGAGGCAGCTGATTGGTTGATGGCTATTGAGAAATGTTTGATTATGTTCTAGTGTGGAGACTGAGAGTGTTCACTTCATGACCTATCGACCATCGAGTTGCGCTACCAGGGGGACATTTTGTGAGTCTCATGATGCTCCTGAGACTATCACCTGGGATGAGTTTGTTGAGGCATTTGAGGAAAATTATGTCCCCAACAGCTCAAAGGAGGCTAAGAGGCGTGAGTTTCATGCCTTGGTTCAGGGGAACATGACGATGCATGAGTATCTCACTCAGTTTACTCTGCTGGCTCGTTATGTGCCCCGTGATGTGAGGAATGATGCTGACAAGATCTACTTCTTCAAGAAGGGTATGGACCCGAGATCCGAGCCTTGATCGACTCCACTGAGTTCACCACCTTCAAGCAGTTGTTTGCCGTCGGTGTGAAGCAAGAAGAGAACCGTCGCGGTTGTTTGGTCGCTAGGAAGAGAAAGAGAGCCCAGCAGATGGTCATCCTAGCTCTCGTCCCAAGGGACACCGCACCTGCGTGGTCGTGCGCCTCTGCTTTCTCCTCGCCCACGCTCTCGATGGGTGATGCCTCGCCAGAAAGGCCGCATCGGCCCACGTCCGCACCTGATGTCGCCTTCCCCCAAGAAGGACCTGCCGAGCATCAAGTGCTTCGTGATGTCGCCAGATGGGACACTACGCCAGCTTGTCCCAATAAAGGTGCCGTGTCCGCACAAGGTCAAGCCAAAGTTATGTTGCCAAGGCCCGCGAATTCCGTGCCGGCTTCGTGGGAATTTTCCGCAGCGAATGTCGCTTCATTGGACGTGGTCGGGTGAACCACGCGATCTTGAGGACGCCTACGCCGAATTTCCCCATGCAAAGATGGGTAAGTTTCACATCAACTCAATCCCCGCCATCGCATTATTTGATTCGTGCAACGATTCATTTATTGTCGCATCATTTGCTAAAAATCATGGTCTTGAAATAAGTGCACTAAAGAGACCTATGCTGATTAAATCCCCTGGAAAAGTCATTCGTACCATATTGATGTGCCCTGATGTTTGCATTGAAATTGAGGGTGTGGGATTTTTAGCAGACCTAGTGGTCATTGATTCAAAAGGGATAGAAGTGATACTAGGCATGGATTGGTTAGCCAAATATAAGGGTCATATTGATCGTGCCTCTAAAATACCAAGTTGACTAGTGGTGATGGTAAGGAAGTTCAATTTGTTGCTAACTCCGGTTCTGAGAATCTGATTGCCCTAAATAAGTTGGAAGGGTCTGATCTGAAGAATATGCCTATCTTACGGGAATTTCCTGATGTGTTTCCCGAAGAGTTGCCAGGCATGCCGCCTGAGAGAGAGGTTGAGTTTGTTATTGACTTAGCTCCTGCATCGTGCCTATCTCCCAAAGGTCAGACTGCCTTTCCGCCAATCTAATGGCTGAGTTAAAGAAACAGATCGAAGAGTTGCAAGAGAAAGGATTTATACGCCCTAGTGCGTCACCTTGGGGTGCTCCAGTTATTTTTGTGAAAAAGAAGGATGGATCCCTAAGGATGTGTGTGGACTATAGGTCACTTAATGAGGTGACCATTAAAAACAAATACCCTCTGCCTCGCATTGATGATCTATTTGATCAGTTGAAAGGAGCCTCTATTTTCTCAAAGATTGATCTAAGGTCTGGTTACCACCAAATCAGAATCAAGGAGTCTGATATTCCTAAGTCAGCTTTTACCACTCGGTATGGTCTGTATGAGTTCACTGTCATGTCTTTTGGTCTTACCAATGCTCCTGCTTATTTCATGAACTTGATGAACAAAGTATTCATGGATATCCTTGATAAATTTGTGGTTGTGTTCATTGATGACATTCTGATCTATTCCAAGTCTGAAGAAGAGCATGAGATCCACTTGAGGATGGTTCTAGAAAGGTTAAGGGAGCATCAATTGTTCGCCAAGCTGAGTAAGTGTGAATTTTGGATGAAAGAAGTGTCTTTCCTTGGTCACTTCATTTCTGCTGAAGGTGTTGCTGTGGATCCTGAGAAAGTAGCATCTGTGGTTGACTGGAAGCAACCGAAGTCTGTGACTCAAGTCAGAAGTTTCCTTGGATTGGCGGGGTATTACCGCCGATTCATCGAAGGGTTCTCCAAAATAGCCCGACCGATGACCAATTTGTTGAAGAAAGAAAAGAAGTTTGAATGGATCGCCAGCCAGAAGACAGTTTTCAAGAGTTGAAAAGGCGTCGACTTCACCCCTGTGCTAATTTTGCTTGATATTCGCAAAGACTTTGAGATTTTCTGTGATGCATCTCGTCAAGGTCTTGGTTGTGTCCTTATGCAAGAAGGAAGAGTGGTGGCTTATGCATCTCGTCAGCTTAAGCCACACGAGCAAAATTACCCTACCCATGATTTGGAATTAGTCATTGCAGTATGCCCTAAAATTTGGAGGCATTATCTCATGGAAATCGTGACCGAGATATTCATCGACCATAAGAGTCTTAAGTACATTTTCACCCACTGACTGAATCTAAGGCAAAGGAGTTGGTTGGAGTTAATCAAGGATTATGATGTGGAATTCACTATCACCCCAGCAAAGCCAATGTGGTGGTGATGCTCCAAGTCGCCGTCTCCGCTTGTAATCACCTCCGGAGTGAGGAGATGTCGCCGGATCTGTGTGAAGAATTTCTTAAGCTAAATCTTGGAATGGTAAAAGTCGGTCATTTGAATTCGATGGAATTGCAACCCACCTTGTTGAATCAAATCAAGGAAGCCCAAAAGGGTGATGAAGAAGTTCAAGAGATCAAAGGCAGAATGCTGAAAGATAAAGCACCAAATTTTTCTGTTGATAATGAAGGTGTGCTTTGGTTTAAGAAAAGGATCTTTGTGCCTGGTGTCAGCGCTCTAAGAGAGCTCATCCTTAAGGAAGCTCATGACAGCCCCATCTCCATACACCCTGGTAGCACCAAGATGTATTCGGATTTGAAAAGTTCATATTGGTGGACAGGCATGAAAAGAGAGGTCGCAGAATTTGTGGTCCGTTGTGATATTTGCCAAAGAGTGAAGGCAGAGCACCAGCGTCCTGCAGGTCTGTTGCAGCCTTTGAAAATTCCAGAGTGGAAGTGGGAAGAAATTGGAATGGACTTCATTGTTGGTCTTCCGAGGACCCAAGCGGGCCACGACTCTATTTGGGTCATCGTTGATGAAGTTGACCAAGGTGGCCCACTTTGTTCCGGGGCGGACCACCTATACCGGAGGCAAGCTCACTGAATTGTACATGAGCCGAATTGTGTGTCTGCATGGTGTGCCTAAAAAGATCGTGTCGATCGGGCACGCAGCTCACTTCAAAGTTTTGGGATAAGCTCCACGAGTCGCTTGGGACTCGATCGAATTTTAGCACGACTTTTCACCCTCGGTCGATGGGCGATGAAAGAGTAAATCAGATTTTGAAGATATGTTGAGAGCTTGTGCTCGTCGCGCCTACCGCTTGGGATAAGCAGCTGCCTTATGCCGAGTTTGCATACAACAACAATATCATCCAAAGATCCAGATGGCTCCTTTTGAAGCTTTGTATGGAAGGAAGTGCGAGACTCCTTTGTATTGGCAAGAGACCGGTGAGTCAAAAATATTTGGGTTGGATGTTTTGCAAGAGGTCAAGAGCAAGTCAAAATGATCCAACAGAGGTTAAAGACAACTTCGACCCGACAGAAGAGTTATGCCGATAACCGTCAAGGGATTTAAAATTTGCCATTGAGATTTTGTGTATTTATGCGTGTCTCCCTTAAAGGCATGCGAGATTCCGCGTAAGTGGCAA
Organism: Raddia guianensis; assembly: GCA_036346415.1. NCBI lineage: Eukaryota > Viridiplantae > Streptophyta > Magnoliopsida > Poales > Poaceae > Raddia > Raddia guianensis. The sequence goes on from CM070534.1 coordinate 39,208,728, forward strand.
GTTAGCTCCGAGGTTTATTGGTCCTTTCAAAATTCTTGCTCAAGGGTGAAGTGGCATATCGCTTGGAACTTCCCGAGTATCCGGCGTGTGCATAGTGTGTTTCATGTTTCTCGATTGAAGAAATGCTGCGAAGTTCTCAAGAGCGCTTGATTCCTCGAGGTGTTGATTTGCGACTGATCCGTCTTTTAAAGAATACCCAATGTAATTTTGATGTGGCGATTCAGAAACCCGTAGTAAGGCTACGCGTTTTTGCCGAGTTCAAGGAGTAATCACTCGAGGCCGAGGCCACTTGGGAGCGTGAGTCGATCTTCAGCCGAGTTCCCGAGTTGTTTTCGAAGAATCTAATCTCGAGGACTAGATTCATCCTAAGGGGAGGTTTGTAACATCCCAAATTTTAAAACCAATTTGGCACGTTAATAATTTCTTAAGTGCATGATTTAAAATGATAAATCACTCATTATTGCATCATCACTTCATGCATTGCATTTAGATTAGAAAATAATTTAAATTTTCCAAGTCTATGCCCTTTGGTGGAAAATTTTGGTAATTGGTTTAAAATAATATTTTCTTAAAACCAATACCCTTGTGAGGTTATTCAAAATGTATTATAAATTTTGGGAAACAAAATAATATTTCCCAAAATAATTAATATGTTAAAAAGGTTTTTGAGAATATAGGTTCTTTGGAAATCAAAATTTCAAAGCATCTTATTTTCCTCTCGGCCCGATCCGCCCACTTTCCCTTTTTCCTCTCCTCCCCGCTCCTCTTTCCTGAATGGGCCGTGCCACCCCACTCTTCTCTCCCTCTCCTTTCCCGCTTCTCCCGATCCTTCGTGGGGCTGTGGCCATGCTGCCCCCATTTCGCCAAGAAGCTCCTTCTTCTTTCATGAGCCTGCTGTCACTGCTAAGTGGGGCCGCTTTGTCACCTCGCTCTCCTTCTTCCTCCCCTGCTTTCCCCTTCCTCTGTTCGCGCCATTGTTTGCTTCGCGCCATTGTTCGTCGTCCTTCCCGGGCCGCCAGGTCTTTCCCCACGCCGCCCTACACTCTTCCACGGACCCTCTCCGTCCCCTACCCCTTCCTTGTCTTATCGCGGATTGAACCACCTTCGCTCAATGCTTTCACCTACACGCACCGGCCGGAATCGGCGCCGGCGATTGCCTAACAGCGTCGCGCCAAGGATTGCCTCGAGCGGAGCTCGCTTTAAATGGGAACTGCTCCTCCTTTTCCCTCGCCTCGCGCCATCGCATTGTGCCTCATCCGAGCCGTGCGTTGTCGATCCTCATCACCCCGCCACTGTTTCCGCTCCTTTCGCTCGCCCTTTCCTCCTAACCCATGCCCTCCGTGGGTGATCCGCAGGTCGCCCAATAAGCTCTCGCCAAGTGAACCGACGCCAGGATCCACACAGACGGAGCTCGCGTCGCCGCCGCCATGGTCTCGCTGCTTTGCCGCTTCTTCGACCGCGAGCTCAAAGGTAGCCCTTGATCCTTCCTCATTGTCACCCCCGGCAGTTAGTGGCCCGCCGTGTGCTTCATCACCGCCGAATGCTCACCGTAGCCACCGCCATATACCGTCGCGCCGCCCGCCTGGCCCATCATTCGGGTGGTTAGCACGCCATTGTGCCCGCTTTGCTCTCACCTCGCTCAGGCGCACCTAATCGAGCCCCGTGGCCGGAGTAGTCGCCGCCGCTGGCGCGCCGCCGCCGGGTTCCTCTCCCTGCTTCCCCTTCTTGCCTTGCGGTGCCCGACAAAGGGTCCGCCACTGCCAGCGCCTCTGCCTCTCCTCGCCTCTGCCTCGCCTGCATTGCTCTTGCCCGTTGGGCCGTTAGTCGAGCCGCCCAAAGGCTGCTCGATCCTCTCCTTTTTTAATTTTTCTATTTTAATTTCCGTTAAATCATTTGGTTGGCATTAAAGTATTTGTTAAAAATAGATTGCGCATGCTAAAAACCCCATAAAAATCCAGAGTAATATCTTATTGGTTTCTGGACCTAGCAAAATTGTATATACGCACATCCTACATATAAAATTCTTTTTGGTTAAATAAATATCTTGAGAAGTGCATCATTTCATGTGAGCATGTTTTTGTTGTACTGCATTTTCTTAAAAAGCATTTGCATCAAAAATAAGTTATTGATGATTGTTGCACTGTCCTGTTTGTATGTGCGTGTTTAGGAGGGCAAGTCCCCGAAGACCCGATCGACGACGTCCCCTTCGCTTTCCCCGGAACCGATCAAGGCAAGTCCCCCCTTTGATCATATTGAGAAGCCATTTTCGGTTATTTAGAAAATATTTATTAGACTTGAAAATATGCATGCTAGTTTAAAAGATAAATGTCGTATTTCCTAGACTTAGTTAGCATGACCGAATAGAAGGGTAAGAAATATGGTAGGATTAAACCTAAGGCTAAAATATGAATTGCTCTTATTTATATGCTTTGATTGTGGTAGGATAAATGCTTAAAATCATTTATGCGGAATGATTCAATCATTTGTGTGAAAGGTGAATGTTTTGAGAAATGGTTGGAAAAGGGTGATTTAAAGATAGCGATCAAGGGTGATGCTAAGTAGGAAATGATTTTCCTCTTACCCCAAAATCTTTCCGACTAGGGAGATGTTTTGTCGGTTGGTGCAGAGGGCACCATGTTTTGAAACGGGCTAAAATATCAAATCTCCCTAGTCTAAGGACCGCTCATCCTATGATCCTATGAATCGAGCCATTACAAGACGACCTCGAGCCCGAATGGGACGGGCCCGATCGTTGGCCCTCGTGGTTGATGGTCTTGTGGCGAAACACCGTCTCTGTGCGTAGCCTCGAGGGTAAGGCGTACCCCTCTGCAGAGTTAAAACTGTCATGATAGCCGTGCTCATGCGGTTATGAGCGCCAAGGACTGATTATATGGTAGTTTCTTCATTTTAAAATAAATTTAGAAAAGGGATTTTGAAGAAAGGATTTGAGATGAGTAAGGATTTGAGGAGGATTTTGTTTGAGCTAGGTGCCACCGTGATATTCAAATGGGTATCGGCCTATCGGAAGTGTCACGCGGAATGGACCTAGCGAGTTTGAGAAAAGAAAAGAAGAAAGAATTTTGTTCTTACTATGGCACTGAGGCCAAGTGGCGAGAACCGTTTGAGAAGAGCCCAAAGAAAATGTTGAGATTTAAAGTTTCGAAATTGCTTTGTCAAAACTAGGTTAAATAACTGCGATTTCCGCAAATATCCTAAACCTTCCTTGCACGGAACCGCATTTGCATAATTCCAGACTTGCGAGTACAATTTGTACTCACCATCCTTTCCTCCCCTCTCTTTTCAAAATTTCAACAGTTGGTCCATCCGAGTATGGCCCGCCGTCCGAGGAGGAGGACCCGGATTACGTCGAGGAGGCGTTCTCCGATGAAGAGTATGAAGATTAGGGTTGCGCTGCCCTCTGACCTCCGTGCTCGTGGATGAATAAAATTCTAGATATTGTATTAGGCTTGTATCGCTAGGTACTCGATTTGCGGCTGCGAGCCGTTGTATGTTGTTTGTAATCGGACTATGTTCCGCTTTGTAATAATAATATCGCTGGCACTGCTCGCTTTCAGATATCTGTGTGTACTAGCCATGATCCTTGGGACTAGTACGGGTTTACGCAGGTGGAATCCGATCTTGTAAATCGGGTGCCGACAGTACAATAATATTGTGACGAGCGTGCGGACAAGTAATATTGATGATCTCCCTATTAATATAGGACTACATTAAGGGTCGGTCCTTATTTATCTATTTTGCTCTTTGCTGATGATGCAGTGCTAGCCGATGAGAGTAGAAGTAGGGTAAATAGAAAATTAGAGTTGTGGAGACAAACTTTCTAAAATTGAAGGGCTTTAGACTTAGTACAACGGATACCGAATATATGAGGTACAACTTCGGTTTTGCTATGCAGGAGGAAGGAGATGTTACTCTAGAAGAACAAGTAATATCCAATAAGGATGCCTTTCGTTATCTAGGGTTAATGCTGCAGAGAAATGATGATATTGATGAAGACGTTGGTTATAGAATCAAAGCGGGGGGAATGAAATGACTATTGGCATTTGACATCCTTTGTGATAAAAAATTGTCACATGAGCTAAAAGGTAAGTTCTATAGGGCAGTGATTAGGCCGACCATAAATGTGAAGATGCAGTGATCGTTGTGGATCGTCCCTTTCTGCCTTGAAACCCTAGGTCGATCTAGCCTCCCCATCCAAAAGCGACGAAGAAGCAAGGGGGTAAGAAAGGTGTGGCACACTTTGAGCTGAGGAGGAAGAAAAGCATGTTCCCAACTAGTTGGGCTCTACCCTGGTGTGACTACGTCTCCATCCTAGTCCCTTTTGAACTTGCATGGGTGACCTGAACCAAAGTAGAAGTGTACGACCAAACTCTACAACCTTGCGCGTGAGAGAAGGCAAACCCCTGAAAAATCAAGACACGATCGGACATCTGCCGATTTGCAAGCGACATGGATAGGCCCACAAACCTGCAAAGGGAATTAGGTTTTAATAAGATTTAAGAACCTTCTAAATCTCAGCTTATCATTCAACACACTACAAGCTTTAAGCAGCACAACATGAGACTACAACTAAAAGCAACACGCCATCTCAAGATTATCACATTAGATTCATTTATAGGTTGTTTGGTTAGCTGCATTTACAGAGATTTGCATCTATAGAGGCAGAATCTTGCTTTTTTCTTGTGTTTGGTTGCTTGCATCTGGTTTTGAGCCTGGCTCTGTGGATGCAAGATTCTCCATGCAGCCTGGCTCTGAAGAAACACAAAAAATGGGCGTTTCTCTGGATGCAACGCATGCCGACCTCGTGTTCTGCGCATGGGGCCACAGGCAGTCACCATATCAAGCCATGTATGGGCTGCCACGTAGCAGGTAAGTTTTTCTTTTTTCTTTTTTTGTTTGTATCTTTTTATTATCATATCTGATTACCAAACAAATTATAAAAATAGATTTTTGACATTATTTCGAACAAAACTAGACCACGCTCGTAATATAAATTTCAAAATATTCGCCTCCTAAACACTCAACCAAACACTGCTCTCAGATTCAGACGTCTCAGATCTCACCAAATTGGCCGAATCGGATGGGCTGTGCTCTTGAGAGAAAGCAACCAAACAGCCTATTAGAGATGCGATTTCCACAGCTTAGCGTGCGGATTTTTTTTTCAAGACGCCGAATTAAACTTGTGGAATATTGAAATTACTATTTTCCAAAGTTAAAATCACGTTTTACAGTTGCAATGTTAAGCTGAGCTCGAAGTATTTATTTGCGTCAGCCCTTTTGTTTTTTTGGAATACTCCGAAGAAACCGGCAGCCTGATGCCTCGTCACCGACCAGAAGAGGAAATGAAAGAGAGCTGAAAACTGATGCTGAAGTTTCTGGAAACTTTTTTCTGGGGGTAAAAAAAAAAGAACAAATCCTTACCAGGCAACGGCAATAGCAAACCAAATCCTTAGTCAACTGAAAATTCTCAGTTTCCAAGAACAATTGAATCGCCAAAATGGAGACTCACAAAGGTATTTTGTGCAGCCCTAGTATAAGGTCTCGTTCTTTTCGGCGTATTACCGTAGTAAATTTGAAAGCTCTCAAAAAGAAGTCTAAAGATTATAAAAGAAAAATTAAAAATTAGGATATTTAAAAGGACTACTAAAAGACATGAAAAAATCGTTACAAATTATCACAACATATAGATTATATAAAAAAAACAAAATTAGTATAGTAATACGCAACGGTACATAACGTTAAAAAGAACCAGATCTAAGCCAGTCAGGCGAAGAAACTATCGGTAGATCTTTAAAATAAGGGTTTCACAACAAACGAAAAACAAAAAGCTCCCCTCGTGGCCTCGTTACAACGGTTCCATCGCATGCGCCATATGCTACTTCTTACTTTCGTTAGAAGGTTTCTTCATCAACCCTCTAGTCTTCCTGCAAAAAAAATCAACCGAATCTATTTATTACATATACAACGCGCGAGCAATTCAACTCCCGTCTGACACGTGCCCACCACCTACAGTGCCTGCCGTCCCAGCCATCCGATCGCCAGCGATGGCGAGATCCGGCCGTTCGTTTTTTCTTTACATATAAAACGATTTTTCCCGCAAGGAAATGAACAAGGCGGGATGGTCGCTCACTTGGTCACCGCCACAAATTCTCGTCCCACAGAGCACGGTTAGAATCCTAGCAGCTGCGCCCTTTTTCCTGGGTTTTCATTTAGCTCTGCTGCCTCTTGTTCTTTATTACTTTTCCCAAATTATTGTTTGGCACAGCGCGCGCGTAGATCAAATGGTAAGGCTCGCCTGTGCGTTGCCGCAAGGGCTGGGTTCGAATCCCAGCCGCGCCCTGTTTCTGCGTGTATTTAATTTAACTTCTCCTCATTGCTTCTATTCCTCATGTTTTTTGACAATGTGAAAAAATAATGGAAAAACAAAAATGGATCAGCATTTATTTCTCAATTTTTTTTAGAATGCAAAAAATAGAAATGGATTACTCTGAGCTTGAGGCCAGAATTGGTTTGAATTCGTTTCAAGCTCAAGCCTCTAACTCGCCGGATTCGAGCAGTTTGCAATTTCTGAGCTTTTCTTGTAGCCCTACTTGTAGAGCCTTCTGTGGGCTTTGCACTCATCGAACTCTTGCTGGTCATGTGGCCTGACCCGACCAGCAAGCCTTTGAGGCGATGAGGGGATTGGGGATTAGGGTTTACCAGTTTGTTGACCTAGTGCACCAAGTAGAAGGTGTACTCATTGGAAATATTGGACGAGTGTTGTTTTGCTAGATGGTAGGGCGAGGTGAATTGATTTATTAATTTGATTAAAAGTTCTTATATTTGGACCAATAAGTTCAGTACAAAACTATGTTAAGATTAGATCTAATACAACTTAGACGAAAATCTTTTGTTTATAGAACATTTTTTTTGGGTTGGGGGGACATACGAGCACCCCATGGGATCCACCCACAGAAGTCTGGCTACATGGAAGTGTGCACATATGCCTTTGTGGATGAGGGCATATGCGCTATCTTTATTGCGCTTGTCTATACCCGAATGATTATTTGTTGCGCTTTCTATGGATTACTCTGAGTCTATCGCTATCTCTAAACTTTCTGGCACTACAATATATTACATATTTTTTTTTTATCTTGCCAAAGACAAATTATATTAACTTGCGCTCCACTAGGTTGACTTGATGAATAAGGGTTTGTGGGGATCCAAGAGTGGTTTGAGAAGTATTGCGTGTGGAAATAGGTAAACGAAACTTATTTAGGATTTGAAATGGGTGCATTCGACTAAAAGTCGATCGAGACCCTTTTAAAAGGGTATTCGAACCGAAGAGCTATTTCATTTTCACAATCACTTTCTTTTGAATCCAATTTAAAGTTCGATTAGAAGGATAGAACGGCCACGAGGGCGGGGAAAGAAAAATCAAATCTTTTAAATTAGTTCTCCTTTTTTGCAATTTTGAACTTAAAAGTAGCAAGGAAAGTTGTCTAGCTTGGCTTGGCTTTTTATTTAGGCCCCGTTCTTTTGAGCTGATCTTAATGGCTAAATAGCTGAACGGCTGAAATGATTGAATTTTAAACGCTTCTCGAGGTAGTCTCGAAATTCGGATCCATTTTGTTTGACTTGCTTTTTTAAAGCATTAGAACTCACCTTCAAAACAGCGAAAAAACGGACTTAAAAAACTCAAAATATATGGCTTTTTAAAACGTAAATAAGTCGTTAAACCGTTAAGCCGTTAAGCTGAAAAGAACTGGGCCTTAGTCTATAAAAATTGTCACTCCACTTGCTTTGATTTGCGTTTTTTAGATCTACGTAAAACGATTTGAGCTTTTGAAGCAAAGAGAAGAGGTCAAAACAGGCTCTTGAAACACCTCGGCAAAAGTGATCAAAATAGCAAATTGTTGAAAAGAAGTTTATAACAACCTGGAGCTTCTTTGAATAGGAAGATTTACATGAAGTGCTTATTTACGCAGCATTGTCCCTCCTATATGCATAGGTACTTTGCATATACTAAGTTTATTCTCTTTTTGTTTTTTTAAATAACATTTGATTGTTTCTATCTCCCCCTTTTCTCATTCTTTTTTTCCTCTTTGTTTCACTAAAATTCAGATAGCTTCTATCTATTGAATGTAAGAGCAACTAAAAGGTAATAGTGAAATTAATCACCAAGCTAAAGCCTTTTATCTGTGTTTTATTTTCCACAAACAAGATCATACAGCAGAAACAACACCACACAGATCGAAGCACGACCAAGAAAAGAAGCATAAAAAAAAAAACAAGCCAAAGTCTCTGACCCCCTAGTCCAAGCCGTTCTACACCAAAACCATCCTTCTTCCTTCCTCCTCCCCTCCCCTGCGTCGCGCGCGATCTCGATCCCCTCACCCCCATGGCGGCGGCGCTCTCCTCCTCGCGGCGAGCCCTGCACGCCCTGCACCGCCGCCTCCTCGTCCACCCCTCCCCAGCAGTCGCCGCCAATCGCCCTCCCCCCGCCTCAGTCCACCGCCACTTCGCCTCGCCTTCCGCCTCTCCCTCCTCCTTTCGTTCCTTCGCCACCACGCGCCCCGAGGCCGGGCTGCGGCGGCATGCGCTGGTGCCGCGGCAACAGTCGCAGCGGCACGTGGGCGGGGTGCGGTCGGTCGCGAGCGGCGGCTCGAAGCTGGCGCCGCTGGGGCAGGGGGTGAGGGGGCTGGGGCGACCGGTGGAGGCGGCGAAGAGCGCCGTGGCGAGGTACCGGGAGGCCGTGGGGCTGCAGATCGAGGCCTTTTGGAGTCGCAACTACATGATGCTCGTCGGCGCCGGCGCCGTCGTCGCCTGCATCGCGCTGTGGAGGGTCATGTTCGGCATCGCCAGCACGTTTGTGGGGCTCTCCGAGGGCATGGCCAAGTACGGCTTCCTCGCCCTCGCCACCGCCATGGTCGCATTCGCCGTGAGTGCTCCTGTCATCCCTTCCCGGTTTAGTTGTAGAGTAGCTATGATATACTGTACAATGTGGGGAAGAGTTTATAGGAATGTATCTTGGATTTTTCGTTTCTATATAATGGAAATGGAGGTGGGTGCGGGCCCTTGTTAAAAAAAAAAGAGTTTATAGGAATGTGGCTGTGTTCATGGTGTGACTTCATGAAGTATTCTAAGTGATCTTCAAGATTATAGGTGGTTCATTTTTTGTTCTTGGGATGCCTTCCTAGATGACAACCCTTCACCTTGATCAGTATGCGATCATATGAAGCTATACATTTGTGTGCAATTATATGAAAGACCGACAGTTCTGAGTGTGGTACATGCTGTAGTAAATATGTAAAGGGTGTCTTTTGGGATATGCATTGCATTTGAGCTACCTCCAGACATTACTTTTATCCTATATTTGATTGAAACCTTGGGTTGCTTGAGAACCATTTTGCCAGATATTGTGCATAATTTAAAATCTTTGTGCCAACTCTCCAGTCGACGCTGATAGAGAATTCACATTTAAATTGAACTTTGAATCATGGATGACAAATCATAGTTTGGAGATTAATTGCTAGAGCATAGTTTCGCGGACAACCATGTAGGGAAACAAAAAAGTTAAGCTGCAATCTGTAAAAGCACTCTCTATTAGAAAATATTAATAGGCGTTTATTTTGCAGCCAAAGTGATCGATAGACACGCTTATAACATCACCCAACACCTTCTTGTTTTTTATCTTTTTCTTGTGTTAGTGGCCTAGTGCAGTAGTGCACATTAATTTTATGCCAAAATCGCAAAATGTCTTTTATGAGTTTATCCTCTGAGGGTTAGTGACAGAATATGATATGTCTAAGTGTGGACCTGAGTGAACAAATGAGAATCTCTTTAACCGGAAAACTGTCAACATACTAGTTTACTTGCTGCATGTTAGGGTACCAACTACCAAGCCTACACATGCCCGAACTGAGCTTGTGTCTGACAGGCCTGGCCTGCTCGAGATGAGTTCATTTACAGCCCTACAACATGTTATAACTTATTGCCAGATAACTTGTGCTAGCGCCTCTCTGTTGCTTTATCATGTTGAGCATTCATAAAATGGGGTGATCGACAATCTAAGCTTTTGAATGCAACTTTGCTTAACAGATGAAGGCTCGCTTTTTTGGGGGGCAAATGATTTCAATTATCTATGTTTGTTATAGGGCATTTATATGCGTGCAAGGCTCACCATAAATCCTGACAAGGTTTATAGGATTGCAATGACAAAGCTGAATACATCTGCTGCAATCCTTGAGGTCATGGGTGCACCCTTAAGTGGGACTGATGTCAGAGCATATGTTATGTCCGGAGGGGGCCCTAAACTAAAGAACTTCAAATTTAGAGTTGGTGGTAAACGGTGCTTTCTTATCTTCCCCATCAAAGGATCAGAGAGAAAGGGTCTTGTAAGTGTTGAAGTCAAGAAGAAAAAGGGACAGGTATTTAAATTATCTTTCTCAGTAAACACTTTCATTGCCTCCAAATTGAACAATCTGGTATTTATGTGCATGAAATAATTAAAGTACTGGGACCCTAACTAATGCATGCACATCTTTCTTATCGTGGAGTAAACGCTTGTTTCTCTCAATTGTAATGTCACAATTTTATGTTTGTTGAGATTTTTTTTCTCTCTTCTCAGCAAGGGGAGATAAATAGCCCAATTTCCATTAGAGATAATGGAAACAGCGGAGTTTTAACATCCGGTGTTTTCAGAATTTTGTGGAGAATTGTTGATAGTTCATTTGTAGAAATGAATGAGGTGATGTGTCAGAGTTGAGTTTCATTTGTGTTACATCTGTGGCCCTTGATACTCTATCGGTGTATTTTAACTAGTTCTTTTTTGGTGTATCAGTTTTTATTGTGGCCCTATGCCATTTAGAAAGCATTGCTTTTAGTACCATCTAAAGAAAACTGATCTCGGCTTTCTTGAGATAGTGAGCAAATGTGTGGTATTGCTTCAATGCATATGATTTCCCCATGGCAGCAAGGCCTCTGACCTCATTATAATTCATTTGCAGTATGACATGAAGCTACTTGCTGTTGACATACCAATGGCGTCAGGGCCTGATCAGCGGCTATTCCTTGTCGGTGATGAGCAGGAGTACAAGGTAGGTGGGGGCTTGATATCTGAGCTGCGAGATCCTATAGTAAAAGCTATGGCTGCAGAGAAGGAGTTTGATTATCTTGACGAGAGAGAGGATGCCGAGGATGAGCTTAGGGAGCGTGAGGAAGCTGAAAGGAGGCAACAGGAAGAGGAGGCTGAAGCATTGAGGCGTGAGGAGGAAAGATTGCGCGAGGAGGCAGAAGAGAGGAGGCGGCGAGAAGCCGAGAATCTGGAGAAAGCCACTTGACACAATTAACCTGGCACAATTAACCGTTTCAATTTTTCGTGTCGTGCTTCTTTTGGGAGGTTTCCCTTCACTCAACAATGTGGCGGCCAGCCTTTCCACACCAACAGAAGATTGCATGAGTTTCAGAGACATTTTTGCCCTCGCCATTCACAATGTGTAGATGAAGTAATAATTTTGGCTTCTCAACGGATACCGATTACTTCGGAGTGCCAGGTAGCCTTTTTGCTGCCGATCCATGGTGCAGATTCCATGAGGCAATGCATTTGTTGGTATTTTTCCATCAGCGCACTGCATTATGCTCTTCTGATATTTCGCGTATTTGTTCGATAGGCCATCGCACATGTCTATTGTGCCATGTTGCTGGTTTGCGTAAATAGTTAACCTCTGATTACATTAGTAAGTTAACCCCGTTTACACAACATTTATTCTGTTAAGAATTCCTCAGGTGATGGGTTAAACCAGAAATGGATTTCAGGCTTTCAAGAGTGTTTTTTTAATGAAATGATGCCGTGTTTTTTTGTTGGGAAAGAGATGCGAATATGCAATGATCAGAAAATTAACCAAAATGTTTTTTAGGAAATTAATTAATCAAAATGTTAATCTATTGGTCCAAAACATTCAGACGTAAAACAAATGCCAATGGAATATGGGTTTAGAGTGTAAATAAAAAATGAGAGGAGCCTATGTAACTCACATAAGAGTATTAGACTCTCTAACCCTAGAAATGTTAGAGCGTTGCCAATGTCCAATATTTTGCCCCTATTATATGCAACTATACATGTTAGTTTCACCGGGCTTTCGGCTTCCCGGCATTCTGATCCCTGAAGACACCCTAGTTTCTTCGACAGCTTCAAGTTCAGAATTTGCATAGCTGGCGGTTAAAAAATAAATGAATCACACTCAAACAGTTGATCCATGTGAGTGAAATGCTACTTGTTCAGAAACTATCACATGCTACCAGCTACCATAGCAGAATATTGATGACGTCCTTTGAAAAACTTGAGAAAACTCATTTAGGTGACTAATCCGACCGTCTAAGGGCATCACCAACCTGCACCTAATTTAGATCAATCCATCACACATTTTCACTATTTATCTATAATTTTTTTTATCTTCTATTTTATTTTTATATTATTGGTTCGATCTAACTTAGACCTCTATTGGTGATGCTCTGAGAACAATCAGCGTAGTAACTATTCTTATCATAAATTACTCTCACACTAGATATTGGTTTCAATGGTGAAAAGCAGTCGGCCTCTTTGCAAATTGCAGCTCCTGATAGGGCTTGAGCTCGTCAACAGACATCGGACCTCTTTTACAGCACAACAGAACATTCTAATTGTTCAGCCATCCAGTCACGACTAAGAGATGTGATGAACGGATACAAACAACTAAAAAATAACATCTTAAGTGCAAACTGCTGCTTCTGTCTTCGGTTCGAATGGCTCAAATTATTTGGTGGCTGCCTTGAGACTTTCTCCGATGAACAAGCTATCCTGGTCCGCCTCACTATCGAGTGGCAAATCGAGGAACAAGAAGAGATAGACTATTCAAATTTAAGGAGTATCTCTTGTCTTACTATCCCTCTCCTCCCCCAATAATAGATTATTAACAAAATATAAGAAAGATAACAGTATTGAGTGGTACAAGTGGTTAAACAATAAAAACATATAATAAGAGAAGATAGACAGGGGCGGAACTAGAGCAAAATCTACCGGGGTTCACCACTTCAAGGTGACATAGTCACATACTCACATATCGATTTCGCAAATATGTTTTCACAGTTCTCATAGCTAAAAGCATCATTCAAGCATGAACACAACAATACTAACACAAGTTTCAAGAGTCGATAAACAAAGGATAGTAAACATGTTTCTTGTCTCACCATTCTTGAGAAAGTTGACCAATCATTTGTATAAACCAAAGGCTTTCTGCACATGTTCATAATTAATATCTCGAAGCATATCATACAAACGATTGGTCAACTTTCTCAAAGAATGGTAGAGACAAGGAAACATGTTTGATATCCTTTGGTTTATCGACTCTTGAAACTTGTGTTAGTATTGCCTGTCGCTACAGCTACAGTTGAGAGATGCTTTTCAGCTTATGACAATTGTGAAAACATATTTGCAAAATCGCATAGGTGATGATTTCATGAGCGATAGTCTCATTTGTTATATGGAGAAAGAAGAAATGAAGAAAGTTACTTGATGATGTCAGGTTCAACGCTCATGAATTTGAAAGAGCGAAATACTAAAAGGTGATAAATCATATATTTACTTTTATACCATTCTATTAGTCTTTATTTAAATTTTAATAAATGTGTACTCTTTTTATAGGTTGTGAAGTTCAAGCATATTGGCTTATTGTCTTCTATTGGTGTCTACTTATAATTCATGCACTTTGTCATGAAAGCAATGGAATTATTAGCGTGTTTCTTTATTTTTGGTAAGCATTTCTCATAATCACACCGGGTTTTGGTATTATTTAATTCCATATGCTATATATGATGTGTATATACCTATGTATATGTGAGTATGTGACTATGTTTTCACCTTGAAGTGGTGAACCCCGGTAGATTTTGCTCTAGTTCCGCCCATGCATATAAGCTAGTACTAACTAAAATTTTTTTTGGACCCTGTGTCATGTGACACAGGGTGGGCCTATTGGGCTCCGCCCCTGAAGATAGGGAACACATAAAAGAGAAGATAGAGAGTGACATTCAACTATTCAAGGGGCTACAAAGGGCATGGAACTAGACTACAATAAGAGAGCCTCGAATTATAGAGGAACCTACGTGAAAAATATAGAAAGTTAAAAATAGATAAACTACTAGAGAAGTCACTCGTGCAAACTTCTAAAACTATACCCAACAATCTGGAATTTTATCCTCTGCCGTTGGAAAAATAAACAGTGTTTTTGAACAGTGACCATGAACAATTCATTTTGCTACAGTATCCATGCTTGCTACAGTGCGCCTCTGCCTTTACACGTCCAACGGCAGAGGATTTGCTTCCCAACAATCTGATATCAATCCCGTTTACCTAAAGATTCCATATCAATATTTCCATCCTCTTCAACAGAATACGTAAACCATAAAACTCTAGGCAGAGAAGAGATAATACCCGGTACTTAAAGAGAAACCTAAAATAGGTGCTCTATTAGCTGGGTTGAGTCTCATTGGATTTTTGAGGCCTTTGAAAAATGGTTTTAAGAGACAGGACCGTTCGATATAATCTGGCTCCGAGGGTTTTGTGAAGGGTTCGGAGATATTAAAATTGGTTTCGAAAAAGAGCAAATGTTTTAAAAGGAAAAGAACGATGCGGCTGTATCAAAAAAAAAAAAAAAAAAAAACCACCAGCTAGTGAGTTTGTCCCGGGCCGGAAGAGCGGATGCCACTTTGGTCCTGCTCCCTCGTTTCCCGCCACGCATTTTTCGAACCAACGCCGCGCGCCTCGGCCTGCCGCTACCGACGCTGGCCCGTGGGCCTCACCCCAACCTCCTCTGGCCCACGTGTCGTCCCAATTTCCCAGCCTGCCCCTGGGTTCTCCACTCTGGAGTCTGGACGGATCTACCAGTACGTAGTTGCATTGCAGTAATGTTCTCTTGTTCTTTTCTCAAAAAAAAAAAAAAGTTCTCTTGTTCTTCTGGTTTGGCTGTAACAAAATCGTAACATTCATTTTTTTTTTTGCTTCATGTGGTTCAGTGGTTGCTAAAGAGAATATAAAAGGCTTCTCACATATTCCTATATGAATTAAGTTGAACTTTTTTTTTTTTGTAAGAGAGAATTTTCTGTAAACCATTAGATTCGACTTATATGCCAGTATATTTTCTGTGACATGTGAACTAAAATACCCTAAATGGACGGCCAAACAGAAGATTTTTTTTTTCGGTAAACTCTCTGCGTCTCGGCCATTACATTGCCGTGGACGCGCAACACTGAGTAGCAACGTCATTAACACCACTGATTAATCAGGGGCGGTTGTGTGTGAGCGCTGTGTTCGGCACCCGCCTGTATCATGCTTGCGTCGCACCCGCCGGTACCGAAAATCATGGCAGCCCAAACGATTTTACAAAGAAACAGATGGAAAATAAGAGGAACCCAACTTGGTGCATTCGGACTCTCTTTGATTGATTTGTGGTTCGACTTTCTAAAGTTGAGGATCTAAAAAGAAAGGGAAACGCCTGGGTTCGTACGTCCGATGGTATCGGACGCGAACGCAGCGCCTGCGAACACGCTAATTGACACTGTGTTGGCGCAGGGTGGGTTCCACAGTATTTTTTTCTTTTAGTGACCATAAATTTTGACTGGATGCTCTAATCCACGAACCGTTTGTACCAACGTGTTCCTCGTATTTTTACGAACAAAACAAGATATATGTTGCCATATAAATCTTCAAATTTACCTGATGAAACTTGGGTTTCGCCTAACTTGCCGAACCGTCAAGTTTCATCTGATTTAATGCAAGTTTTAACAGGTCTCATAGAAGTTTTTTCAAGTTTCGTCAGATCAATTCAAGTTTCAACAGATTTCATCCAAGTTTCATCATGCTACATCGAAGTTGCATCCAAGTTTCATCATATTTCATCAACACACAACCAAGTTTCATCAGCACAAGACCAAGTTTTGTTAGTATACATGTAAGTTTTAGAAGTGCCTTTTTCTAGTTTCACATAAAAAAAAATGGAAAAAATCAAAAAAATTTAAAAGTATTTAAATAGGTTGCTCTCGATTTTAGAAAAATTATGAAATTTATTTCACGTATTTTGAACAATGTTTGAATTTTATACAAAAATCAAAATTTTAATTTAAAAATTGATCAACTGCACGGCTAACAACTCCGCGCTCGTTCTGATGCACGATGGAGCGCGGGGGCTGCGTCGGATGTGCTTGGTGCCGGCGATCCAACGGCTGAGGTTGGTCCGACGCTTGGCGCCGCCAAAGAAGAAAGGCACAAAAAATTTTAAAACATTATTTAATTTTTTATATTTAAAAACATCACAAAGACTTAAATCTATTATAAAATATTATGCTAAATTTGCAACAAATTTTAATTTAACTGAACAGAGGCCCTAACCCAAAATTCAAACCCCCTCGTTAACCTCACCCCAGCACTCTAGGCTTATCTGCCCCAGCCAGCCCGCGAGGTCAGTCTCGTCATTTCGCGCCGTGCTCTCTCTCCTCCCTCTGCTCCCCCCACACCTCACTGTCCTTTAAATGCAGGCGGCACTCGCTCTTCTCCGGGCGGGGGCGGAGCGGCGCACCATCTCCTCGGCCTCCGGTAATCTCTTGCGGCCTCCTCCCTGTTCCTTCATCTGGGTGCTGCCTGTCTCGCGAGCGACGCGCGGTTCTTGAACAAGAAACGGCGGTTCCCATTTGATTCTTGCGCAGAGATTGGGATTTGGGGGTGGGGGTGAGGAGGGTTTTTGCACTGAGTTCATCAATTTTGCCTTCCCCGCAAGGTTGCATGCTTTGATCTGTGATTCTTCCTCTTTTCGGTTTTCCCGTTGGGTCGCTGACGCTCAGGATGGCGATGGATGCTACGTTCTTGCTGTTTTTTTTTCCACACGTGTTTCACGCTTTCGTACGTACTGTTGCTTAACGTTCACTCCGTGTTCATGGTAACCAGGAGAAGGCATAATTATTGTAGACTTTTTGGTGCGATCTGTACAGTTTCCAGATTCATGTTGATGGTTCTGTATGGAGCCAAGAAAAAAAAGAGGAGTTTTTTCTAGCTTGAATTGTCTTTTAATTTCCGTTCTTTGTCGATTGACCATGATGAAGTGGTTGATTCTACTTCATTTGCATAATTCGTATTTACTGGGGTGGTAGTGATCCCCCGCGGTACACATGATTTAGCGGATTTGTTTTTGTGTTGAACCCTTGGTCGCATTCCAATCCATGCGTTTTGTAGCTGTGGTCTCATGGGGTCTTCGTAGCAGAGATCAACCTGACGGAGTGCAAATTTTTGTTATTCAGGGCTTTAATTATTGCCAGGTTGGTTCTGGAACATGCGTGTTAGTGACCACCTTACCTGGTGCGTTTGTCAATTGACAAATGTTTGGATTAGGAGACCTGCGGTTCAATAGTTTTGGATAATTGGATCCATTATCTTACTGATATTATCTCCTTTATGACTGTTAGTTCTGAGAACCTGTTATTACGATTGAATTTTTGCTCCAAATATCTGTTACACCTACTGTTGATTGGGGTACTTGAATTAATTGTCTTTGTTGGGGTCCACTTGTCAGTGGGTCTCACGAATTATTTGCAAGATTGATTCATTTGCATGCCTAGCTGTGTTCATTAATTATTGTTGCCTTGTTCACATGCATGGCAAAATTGTCCCCAAAAATTGAAGATATAAAAAAAATATTGAGATCGAAGATAGGTGTATCCTTCTTGGCACGACTTGTAAAATGCAGTTGACACTAGAATGTACGAGTCATATGGAGATACCTCGCCTCACCCCATGCTTGCATGTGTCCATCTAGGTGTAAGCCAGGCCATGGCCTGTGGATCACAAGCAATATTATTTTAACTGGAATTGACTACCCTCAATTATTGGGTGGATAGAGGTTGACAAGAACATTTTCAGCTGCATTCGGAGCAAACTAAATTTGCTGTTCGCCTGTGCCTAAGTTATATTCTGAGCTCACTGAATTATTTTTTGGTTCAACCTGACAAGGGGGTGGTAGTTGACACATCTTTTGTGCTGTGGTGTGTGATAACAAAGTCCTAGCCATATTATTCCATGAATGAGTTTTCCAACTAATGCTGGTGCCTACTACCTATAACCGTATGATCTAATTTTCTTTAGCTGGTCATTTCACAATGAATATTTCCAATAATAGTTTAAGTTTATCTCGAGAAGCTTGGCCTTTTTAGTCTACTACTGTATCTATCTATTTGGGACATATGGTAGCCTTTGTTATCTTATTAATGTAATGATACTTTACAGACATATACTTATATCATAATTGGTTATTTTATACTATCTACTTTTGTGTGAAAGAAGATAAGTTCGTTATATCATTCTCCATCTGCTTCTGCTTCAACAAAGTAGATATATGTTCCTTACCATTTGGCAGGTTAGTTTTTTTTCACTTCCAGTTGATCCCGGTTCCTCCTTGGATAGCTGCTAATCAATTTTGGGGTCCTTAGTGGTTTCCTGGCAACCAATACCGATTATCCGATAAGATCAAGATTCATGGCTGAGAGGATATACATTTTTTTGGGTAGCTAATCAATGTTCTGGTCCCTGCACTGTGGAGGCTCGCATGTCTAGTCCTTTTCTTTATCCTCTTGAATAGCGTGGAAGCAGTACTGATTTGTACATACCTTGATGCTACTATGTCCCTTTTAGTTCTTTTACACACAGGCAAGTTGCCTTGTTGCTGTTTAAATTCATACCGTGCATGGTTTTTCTGCATTTTGGATATTTTGTTTCCATTCGCTGCTTATGGATGACATTGATCATGGTTTCTTGTTTAATTTGTCACCAATACCCGACTGTGCTATAGTTGACATTACTATTTTTTTCCTTTTTTGTCCACATACAGTTCAAAATTTTCTTCATCAGTTGCAAATTATTCTTCATTATAGGACTAATCCACCTGTACGTTTCATGCTCATTATTGACTTTATAATTAGGTCTACACTAGAGAGGATTTTCTTATTTTTTGGTGAGAATGAAGCGCATGCACAGAATGCCAACAAGGAAGTCCCATTCTTGGTGGTGGGACAGCCATATTAGCCCAAAAAACTCCAAATGGCTAGCTGAGAATCTAGAAGGTAATGACTATGTTTTTGTTTATCAAATGGCAACATGTAATGCACTTAAAGATACTTTTGTTATTTTCTTGGTGTATAAATCTTTAGGACAATGGACTTATATCTTCAGGTATTTTACCCTGTAATGTAATCTATTGCTCGTACAACCTTTTCTGAATATACTTTTTTTCCTGAACAAACAGAGATGGACAAGCAAGTTAAAGAGATGTTGAGGCTCATCGAGGAGGAAGGTGATTCTTTTGCAAAGAAGGCAGAGATGTATTACCAACGTCGACCTTTGCTTGTCACTCATGTGGAAAATTTCTATCGCATGTATCGTTCTCTTGCTGAGCGTTATGACAATGTGACTGGGGAATTACGAAAGAACATCCCATCATCCCTACAGTCACAAGGCTCAGTGGGTATATCTGAATCTGATTCTGAGATGCATTCTCCTTCCCCATCTCCTGAGCCTAAGTTGGAAGAAAAGACACCACAGCAGAAGCGTAAAACAAGAGCAGCTGGCTTTGATGTCTTCCTTGGTTCTGGTGGAAGTTCAGACATTTCAAAGAAGGGAAGTGATGGGTCATTATCATCTTCTTCAGAATTCGATTCTGACGTTGATGAAAAAGTAGAAGAAAATGGCAATGGAATTTCTTATGCATTGAACGAACGGATTATTGAACTAGAAGATGAGCTCCATGAAGCAAGGGAAAAACTCAAGGCATTCGAGGAGAAGAGCATGCGGTGCCAATGTGAAGAACTTGAGAAGAAGCTGCAGGCTTCACATGCAGAAATTAACAGCCTTCAGAAGGATCTCGAAGGAAAGATCCATTCTTTGGAGAGTTTGAAAGAAATTTGCAGTGAAAAGGAAGGTTTGGAAGCTGCAGTTCTGGCAAACAAGAATGAAATTGAGGGTCTAAAGGGAGAAATGATCTCAGCGGCTAAGCATTATGAAGCCCAACTGGCACACCGTGACCTTGAAATCGAGAGGTGCAAGCTGGAGTTTGAACAAGTTTCTCAAAAGTATTTCCATGATAAGTCTATTCTTGAGACTGAAATTAAAATGTTACAGGAAGCCCTCAACAATTTTGAAGGCGACCTGCAAAAAGTGTCCGAAGAGAAACTACAGCTTGAGGCTCGGGTTATAGAGCTTAAGCAAACATCTCACAGCCTAGATGATTCGTCTGCTGAGATTATGAAACTACAAGAAATTATCAGGCATCTTCAAGCAAACTTGGAAAACAATTCAAATGAGAAGAGAGTGCTCGAGGAAGTACGCGGGGAGCTAGAGGATTCAAGGGCTGAGGTGGCAGAGCTACAAGCTAAAATCAAGAACCTGAAAGCTGACTTGGAAAGAACTCTGCAGGAGAAATCACAGATGGCGGAACGTGTCAAGGATCTAGAACAAGTAGCTGCTCGTAACTTGGAGGAATTCTCACTGGAGAAGTTCTCTCTTAGTGCTGAGATTCTAGAACTTTCAAAAGCTAATGGCTCTCTTGGAAACAAGTTGGCGTCCACAGAGGCACAGCTAGAACAACTTCATGCCGAGAAGGCAGAAGCATCCCTGGAGAGTGAGAAGCAAATATCTGCCCTGAATCAGGACATTGCTAGTCCTAAGAGAGAGCTTGAACAATTATCTTCAGAGAAATCTGCAGTTGATGGCAAGCTGTACAGCTTGCTGACTGATGTCTCTACTCGTGATGAAATGGTTAAGGAGATGGACAACCACTTGCATGAGCTGCACCTGGAGCATGCCAAGCTGATTGCAGAGGCAGATGTTGCACGGCAGACCATCTCGGATCTACGTGCACGGGTGTGTGAACTTGAGCAAGAGGTTGAGAAGCAAAAGCTTATGATCTCTGACAGCGCAGAGGGGAAGAGGGAGGCAATCAGGCAGCTGTGCTTCTCACTTGAGCACTACCGCCATGGGTATCAGCATCTCCGGCAGCTCTTACAGGTCCACAAGAGGCCAGTGGTGATGGCTACTTGAGTGTAATGTAAACTTGGCAAGCTCCAGGTGATGGCAACAGATTTCTTTTTTCTGGAAGCCTAAAAGCAATCTGTCGATGTAATGTAAACCTCCCTTTCCCTTCCCCTCTCCTCTTGTAGTTTCCTTTTGTTATATATAGTTAAGTGAGACCTGTGTTCTGTAGTTACTTCAGCTACTGGTACCCTATGGTGTGTGCAATGTAATGAGTTAATTCCTTTCCTTTTTTAATCAATTTTTCCTGCTGCTGTGAGTTTGAGGTGAATGGTATGGTTCAATGGTTGCTATTTCAAATGTGCTGAACTGATGTCGATTGTTAACCTGTGACACGAGTCATTGATTTTTGCTGATAGGCTTGATCACACCATACTACTTTAACTGCTTTTAAAGACTTAACTGTTTTGACAATGTTTTTTCTCTGATGTGAAGGATTTTAAAATTATAATACAATAAACAATGTCAAACTGTCCTAAAAGAAGCTTCTACACTGTGCCTCAACTTAGGTCCTACCTATTTATCCCATCTATTCTAAAATAGTAGTTGTTTTAGACTTTAGTCAAACTTTTGAAATTTTATTCATAAAAAACTTTTAATTATTTAGATTGTTCATATAATAATAATATAGATAGATTTATCTTGAAAAGAATTTTCTTAATATTATAATTTAATTGCATTTTATAAATATATTGTAGTAGCTTTTAATGATCAAAGTTATATTTCGAAGATTGTGTCAATATTCAAAATGACTACTATTTTAAAATGGAGTATCTTGGATTAAGGTCCTTTCATTTTTAGGTCCTCTTTGATTTGCGGTTGTGGTTTGGTTTTAGACTTTTAGTTATAGTTGGAAAAGTTGAGGGCCTTTGAAGAGGCTCGGAAAGACTACAAAATTCATTTTAAAATATTTTTAAGATCTTTAAAAAAACCCACAAGGACTCAAAAAATTATCACAAAATATTACAGTGAGTGGCCTATACAAAAATAATAAATTTTGCAAACTAAACAAAAATCGTACTAGAACCGCAAACCAAAGAGGACTACTCTCTCTGTCTAATTTTATAAGGCGCGCTCGTATTTTAAAATTCAAACCTCGTGATCTTAATTGACTATTTTTAAAAGATATGTAAGGTTTTATAGTATAAAAATTGTACCACTGAATTCATATTTGAATTATTTTGTATGGATTATAATTTTGTTATTATAATTATAAGAAATATTAAGAGTTAAAGTGTAGTTTTGGAGATTCTGTTTTAAGTCAAATTGTACGGAGGGAGTACTGGAAGTCTGAAAATATGTTTAATGAGAAGGAAGTCAGAGTTTACGGCCGAAATTAATGGGAGGTTGCAGTTGTGAACTGTCATACGCTCATACTGTCTCTCTCTCTGACTAGTTCATGCCTTCAGCTGATCACACTTTACTTTCTCCATGATTTGCTCCAAAAGTTTAGCTCTTCCGTCTTAAAAAAAGCTAGCGCATTCTTAAAAGTTGTGAGAAACCCTCTCATGGCAGTAAAACACGGCAGAATTATCACAATTCACAACAAACCAACACACATAAAATTGTTTTTCAAAGTGTAAACAAGAAGACAGCGCATCTACTAAAATACAAGGAGATGTGTGCAGGGTGGACTATTAAATCACCTAAATTCTTGGGTTGGATCAGATGATCGGTTTTAAATACCCTGGGGTTCAGGTATTCAGAAAACATCACATGGCCAAGCTTTTTCATAGGATGCCTTTACTCAGTTACACGTTTCAGACTTCAATTTCTTGTCAGTTCAATTTCATGGCTGGTTGACGTTTACATACACTCTACCCTGCAGTTACTCTTTCTTAAAACTGAACGAATCAGCCGTTCAATCCAGTAATCCAACGGTAAAGCTCTCTCCTTTTCTTTAACCTCTTCATTCCCATTGATGCTATATATAGGGCCACAGTTCTGAAGTAGCATTTCTGATATTTGCAGGCCTTTTCTTGTGATCTTACTCCATGTCAAGATTTGAGAACGGG
The DNA here is from genome assembly GCA_036346415.1 of Raddia guianensis. Lineage (NCBI taxonomy): Eukaryota > Viridiplantae > Streptophyta > Magnoliopsida > Poales > Poaceae > Raddia > Raddia guianensis. Next base: position 39,231,840 of record CM070534.1, read on the forward strand.
GAAGTTTCAGAAGGTAAACAAGAGGCAGTCTCTCTCTCTCTCTTGCTTTCTTAACTTTTACTATTTTTATCCTTCATTTCTAAGATTTTATTTCCTTTTTACATTTCCTGTCAACTAATTTCTTTCCTCTTTGTACTCGAGCATTTATTCATTTCCACGGTATGCATGGCTCTCATACATCCCATCACCTGCAATGCAATCTTGACCACATCACGTTGCAGGCGACACCATGTGCCATTATTTATTTCTTGTCTATTTTTGTCCCATCCTTTTGCTTTCATCCTCCTTTCCCCATTTTCTTTTTTTTAGAGTTTATTTTAAATTTTATTGTATGTACATAGTATACCCAAGTGTGAAAAATGAACAGTCTCTCCCTGCGTGTTTCCTGTGTTTGTTCTTTAAAAGCGGCGGTAGATCTTGGATTCTTCGAGTAGCAATATACATAGTAGTTGAAGTAGGTGGGAGGCAGTCTTCTTCCACCACCTCGTGCCTTGCATGTTCCAAAGCTTTCTGGACTCTCCCACTCGTTTGCTTCAAGCATTGACCGAAGAATGAATCCAGTGACCTGTTCTTGACGTCTTCCTTCTCCCTGCTTACCTGTATAGTGTTTGAGCACTCAGATTTGGTCATCATGGACAGAAGCTGAGATCTTCGGTGTATGATTCTGGCCTCTGATTGAGCCTCTCCTTCTCAGGTGAGAATGTGGTTTTCATGGTCCCTTCTTGCTTATGCAGAATCTGCTTCATTCTTTCCTTCTGTATCTTACAGTTTCTTGATGTATTTAAGTAGTTCCTTTGAGAGATGCTTTATTTTTCCCGAGATCTTGCAGAATTTCTGCAAGGATGCTGTATAAGTTTTGATTTGCTATTGGTTAAATGGCTACCACTTTCTTTCTGAACGCAACTCCGCCATTTTCATATTGCTATTTCTTAATGGAGGAACAACAGGACGCCTTCTGCAGTTGCTGAATTTTTATTCGTTGAAGAAAAAGGCAACCCTGTGAATTGTGATCATTAATCACGCAAACATAAAACATCTTGTCCAACATGAGCAGCAATTCTGCTGATTTATTTTCATTGCACATACAAACTAAAGCATATTTTTTCCCCTACTTGCATCACCTGTGAGATTTGGCCATCAGTTTATCAGATAATAGCATAGTAGTTGAGTCTAAGAGCAATGCTGTCGATCGCACCAGAACCTTAATCTGGCGCCTTAGGGTTTCCCCAGCCGCCGCCGCCGCCGCCACCGCCCGCCGCCGCCGCCGTCCTCCACCTCCGACGCCTCCTCGCCCTCGGACCCCACCGCCGACGCCGGACCCCGCACCGCCGCCTCCCCTCGGCCTCCCCCACCATCGACGCCAAGCCTCCTCCGCCTCACCACTGCGCCGCCGCCCGCCTCGCCGCTCCCTCTCCGCGCCTCCTCCTCCGCCCCCTCCTCCGCGCCGCCACCTCCTCCGCGCCCTCTCTCTTCCAATGGCTCAATCCCTTCCTGCTTTCGCCGTCCGCTCCGCTTCCCCATCGCCCCCTTAAGCCACGCCTCAAATCCACCCATTTCGCCACTTACCTACAAGGATGTCGTCGCGGATCTGGTACCCCAATGGTCTCTCGGTCGGTTCGCCTCACCACCGGCCGCCTCGATCTTCAAGGCGCGGACCGGAGGATTCGTCTCTGCGGCCGTCAACTCCGCCGATTTGGACAAGGCGGCGAAATCACTCGAGCGATTCTTTGGTGCTTTGAAGGTTGGCGATTAAATCGCCTCGTCCCCGACGAAGAGAGAGCCCGGCGCATTCAACCAGCGAAGAAGAAAGGGCGGGTTGGTGTCTTCGTTAAGCCAAAGCATTGGTGGCGTCAAATCTCACCGCGTGCTCGGCGCCTCTGCTTCCACCTTCCAACCACGGCGAACTTCTCGCTCGGCCATCGGGAGGAAGGAGATGATCCGACGCTGCTACAGGTGCCTCTCTACCTCTCACTTGCGTGCAGAGTGCCGGGATCCCGTTAAATGCCGAGCCTGCTTCCGTTCCAGCCACATCGCTGCCCACTGTCGCCGTCCCAAGTCTCCACCAGCCACCAAACCTCTCCGCCTCGTTGCGTCTCAGATCTCCCCCGCCCCACCGACCAGCTTGGGTGAGCCGGAGAACCGCCCGGCTGTCGCAACCCCGGCTTCACCGGAATCCACTCACAATCCATTGCTAGTCCCAGAGATCAATGCTAGCAACTTGTGAGCGACAATTTGTTGAACATCATCACACAGTCATAATAACTAAGAGAAATTACATATTATGCAAAAGTAATTGTTACACAACTACTTATTACACTTGTTTGATTAAGTATGACATAATAATGTCCATAATATACCAGTCGCGGAAATTCAAATATGCATCGGAAAAGTATGATGATGCTCCAATCCGACCCTTGGCGCCAACTAATCCTCATCAAAGTCGTAACAAGATCCTCCCGATCCTCAGTAGATACACCGGACCTAATCCTTCTCCCGAATACAAATTTATCCGTGGTTTTGTATAGTGAGTACACGGCTACCCAAAGCAAGAGTCCTTATAAATGATGCAAAGATATAAACAAGAATAGGGTGGCTATTTTGCATAAACACCTACACTAGTCAATATTAATTAAAGTGTTGTAAAATAATTTGTAGAGCAATTAGTATTGATCTGAGACTCCCAAAGATAACACGCAGAGCTCGGCTCAAAGCCCTCCGAAGAACAAGACTTGCCTCGATCAACTCAAACTACACCAACCCATCAGTTAATTATTAACACATGAGACTACCATGTACGACCTTCCTCCTCCCATAACCGTGGAACGGCTATCATGATAGTTTTAACTCTGCAGAGTGTAGCACACTTTACCCATAAGCCGAGTGGTACTTTTGCATCTTAGCTCTTCCTTAGGAGCCTGCACAAGTAACAATACAAGGCGATTCATTAGTTCCTCTGTTAACACCGATACCCCTCTAAGGATTCGCGCTCGGGCCCCTCTTGAGCCAACGGACCATGACCCGATCTTTTCAAAGTAAAGTGTGTTAACAGTCTTCCTAACTACTAAGCCGGGACTAGCACATGTTGGCCGACATGCTAATGCTAGCACTTATGGTTGCGCTTGTATGGTTTGGCGGATAAGCACACGCCCAAAGTCCTTAGACCAAGGTGACTACCTCCAACAATCCACATTCCACAAAACCACCCAACTATGCCACCTTTAGTCAACACACGCCACGTAGGTTTTAGTTGATTAGGTTAAAGTAACTCAGCATCTCCAATCATACCAAGTCACAAGAATAATTAAATGATGAACCTAAATCAACTACCAACCCACGAGCACTAGCAACTATGCACAAGGATAGGCTAGAAAAATAACTAAGGCAGCAACAAACATGTTAAATTCACAGGGTCAATGACGCAGTGTGAATATTAGGTTTCTACCCTTCCCATCATTTTATGCATGAGAAAAATAAAAACAATAAACGGGTGAGTTTTGTAATTTGGGAGAGCAAGATGCAACTATCTTGCCTTGGTAGTACTCCGGGTCTTGCGGATCTCCTCCTTGAAACTCCTGCAGTCTTCCCGATCAGCGCGAACACGGACGATCTACGCGTATATGCATATATGCAAGAAACAGCAAAACAATCAACAGAACATATAGCTCAATAAAATATATAAAATTATAGGGGATTTATGGAAAATAATGGCTCTGGAATCACCTAATTTGGAGTTCGGATGCTCCTGGAACAATTCTGGAAGTTTAGGATAAATCGAAATGGGTGAAAAGAATAAACCGGTTAACGAAGAAAAACCGCCCAACCGGCGGTTCACGCAGCGAAGGCGGCGCGGACGCAAAGACGCGCAGGGCGAAGGGACACGCGCGGACTTCTGCGGCTGGTCTTGTGGCGACGGCCGACGCGGCGGCGACACGCGGCAGCCGGGCAGACGCGACGGCGGCGCGACGCTGCGACGCGACGAGCGCGGTAGCCTTGCAGTGCAAGTAGCGGCGGAGGGGGACACGCGTCGGCGGGCGACTCATGGAAATCCGGCGGCGGCGGTGGCGAGGTGCTTGCGTGCGAGGCGGCGACGGCGGAGAGCGGCGGCGACGGCCAACTCCGTGAGCTTGTTCTCCTCCGTTCTTGGCCAAATCTTATGATCCATATATCCATCTTGACCGTCTCGACGAGATCTACAACATGGCACCATCTAATCTTGAGTTTGGTCAAGGCACAGAGAGGGATCTGTAGAAAAGGGTTTCGGTGGGGAGGATTTTGGCGGCTAGGGTTTGGGACTTGAGGGATTTCGTGATGAGGACTTGGGACAGGGGTCTTGGGTGGTTTATATAGTGTCTTGGACGACCTGGGTTGGGCCTTGGGCTAAGAGGGGTTGGATTAGGACTCGAATTCTAATCCGGGTAGAATTCAGATAGGCTTCGGGCTTGTTTAACAAGAAAACAGAGTTTCCCTTATTGGATTGGGCTGAAATTTGGAGGGTAATTCGGATTAGGCTTCAAAAAGGTCCTCTCCAAATTTGAGCATGAGACTCCCTCGTTTGCTCATTATTTGATGAATTTGACGAGCTCCCGACAAGACGGCAAAACTCCAAGGAATCACGAGCTAGCGTTGGAATTTGGATATGAAATTTGGAGGGTTGCTTGACGATGGCTTCAAAGAATTACTGGAATTTTTCCAGAATTTTTCAAAAAGGTCTTCTAGGGTTTTGGCTTAAACCTTAATTTAAATTAATTATAACAGGGTTTCGTATATAACAATTCCCTTTTAATTTATTTTTGGGTTTTTGAAAATACAAGTGACATACGACAAAATAGAGGATGTCACACCGGCAGAGTGGGCGAGCTGCGTCCTCTACGACAACCTCCTTGATTCGCAGTGGGTGACGGCTTCCTCCACTGGCTCTGGCCTCCTTCCGAGGCAACCAGCGACCAGAGCCCTCGGCGGCGCCGACGACCGCCCACTTCGGCCATGGGGCGGCGGATTGCTGCTACTCCAACGTCCATGTCTCCAACCACGCCGGAGGACTTCCTCGTTCGCCGACACCTGTGAGCGGCGTGATCGAGCCGTTGGCGTGGCGCGTCTGCCATGCCAACCGACATCCTCTTGGATCGTGGGCGCCGGTTCACCTCCTCGCCAGCGCCCATCCGCCACGAGTCCGCCTCTGCTGGAAGGGTACCGATGCATGCGTGGTGCCCGCGTCGTCGAGAGCATCATCGGCCCGGCATGCGTGCTCCAGTGCGTGGAGGAGGAGTCCTCGCGCCTCCTCAACACCGCCACCCTAAACGTCTGGGCATGGACGGCCAATCCGAATACCATCCCCAAGACTCACCGCCTCTCCATCGCGCGTCCCACGTCAAACGGCGGCGACGAAGGCTCAGCAGCCTTGCGTCCCATGGAGTTCTGCTTGGCCCTCGTCATCATCCACCTTGATGTGTTGGAGACGTCGGAAGATCATCATCACCAAGCCAGCTATGGCGGCCGAATGCGCGTCGCCAAGTTCGAATGGAAGCTGGGCCAAGTCGATGAGCCGCCCCGTCGTTTCTACCGCCGGGAACGCTCACCTTCTCCACCGCGTCATCGCCGCCACCATGACCGTGATCACGGCGAGCGATCGCGATACCGACGCCATCGATCGCGTCCTATTCTCGTCGCCAAGACAACACGCCGGCGACTTCGCCGACGACGTCCGGCGTGACCACCACCATGAAAGGGCGATTCAGGCCACCGGTTTCATCATCACGGACCTCCTTACGATGATCACGAGCCCAAGCTCAAGTCTCGTCATCGTCTTCCCGAGGTGGCTCCTCTCTTCCGGTCGACCTCGACTCAAGCTTCGTCCTTTTTATCCGAGCACGCCATTCGGCGCTCAACCAGGCTAGCGGATGGCCTTGGGAGACGATGGTCTTTGTAGAGTCGGACCCTACCTCACCGACATTGAGCCCAACGCGCGTCGACCGCCTCTCTCCCGGTGGAGCGGTTTAGTTCATGATCGCCAAGCCGGCCCGCATAAGCTTCGAGCGATCGATCGAACGGTTGCTACCCGATGGTCGCCTCGACCCGCCTCTTCGCGGCCTTCGCCCTTGCCGTGCGGGGCAGGGGCATCTGGGCGGATGTGTCTGCATCACGCCGCCGCCGTCCAAATCCTCGAAGAGGCACCCTTTCTCCCCAATGGACAATGTCGCCTCCGGTGAGGTGTTCCCCAGCGCCCTCGCCGCTTGCAACCACGGCAATGGACAACCAGACAACCAGACCGACACACGGCTAAATGAGTTCTTGCAATCGATCCGGCACTCGCTTCCGGCCGTGTTGCGAGTTTATGTCGACGTCGCCTCAAGATCAACAACCGCCCGATTGTCGCGAAGAAGCGCCTACGCCGAAACGTCACCAAGACCACGGTGGAGACTCGTGCCGCGCGCGCATTGCTCGAAAGCCATGGCACCATGGGCGCCGGCGTCTCTTCACGTGACCTCTCCACCATCTCGCGCGCGCTCCCGAAGCGGCGGCTCGCCATGGCGTACCGGCTAACCTCACCATTGGGGCGTTGCGGTGATCGCCTTCAAGCCACGGCTGAGCTTTCGGTCTCTAGCGCCTAGTCGTCGCTTGCTTGTGCCTTATGAAGATTGACCACTTTTGTTCGAGGATCGCTTGGGGTGTGGTACGCCCGCAAGTGTATTGGTCAAATGCCTCTCAAGCGTGCCGCCCACCTTTGTATGTGGCGCCTACCCCGTCGGATACATCAAGATTACGCCATGGGCTCACATTTGTCTCCTCTTGATTGATGAATAGATCGGATCGGTGCGTTTGCTTAATTGGAGCGTTAGAGGGCTCAACTCCGGCGCGCATCGAAGCGTCCTAAAAAACCTTGTCGTTAACTCGGGGGCAAACATTGTGTGCCTGCAAGAAACTAAACTTGATCTTTGGGACACCAGCTTGGCCATGGATCGCTTAGGCCAAGCTTTCGCGACCGGTTTCCTTTGTGCATCGCCTCTTTGTGGACACGCGAGGCATCCTTCTAGCGATCAAGGGCTCGAATTCTCCATCTCGATACATCCATCGATGAGTTCTCTCTCTCGTGAAAATTACTGCGTGTTCGCACCCGTTTGAGTGGTGGATCATCGTGGTGTACGGTCCTCAAGACCGTGTGCATAAGCTAGCCTTCCTTGATGGCCTCATAAATGTTGTGGGGCACCTAGAAACACCTTGGTCGCTAATCGCGACTTCAACCTAATCATGCAACGGAAGATAAGAACAACTCCAATGTGGACTGGGCTTGTTGGACGCTTTAACCACGATACACGCCTTCGTCTTAAGGAACTTGGCTTTTGGGCGTCGTTTCACTTGGAGCAATGAGCGAGCCAACCCAACGCTTACCAGATTGATAGGGCCTTCATTCCACGTCTTGGGAACTCGCCTTCTCGGACTCCATCCTCCTTGGTCTCCGTCTTTAAGTTCGAGACCATGCCCCTTCCGATCGTGGCCACCCCAAGCTCCCGGTTTGTCGTATCTTGATTTAAGAACTTTTGGACTACTTTGGAGGCTTCTCAACCACATCCAAAGCGCGTGGGATCGACCTTTAACTGCGCCGATCCTTCAAAAGATTGCACATCAAGTTGGAGCGTCGGCGAAGGCCCTCTCTCTTGGGCCCGCACAAAGATCCTTCCGTCCGACTCAAATAGCAATCGTCGTGAGTTGATTTTGTTGTTTGACAAGGCCCAAGAATATCGTGTCTTGACGGACTTGGAAAGGGAGCTCAGTCGGCCCTAAAGGCTAGGATTCTGGCACGGCAACCATTGAAAAATCCGCGATCAAGCGCGTCGGCGTCTCGTGGCTCCGGTTAGGGAATGCAAATACTAAATTCTTCCATCTAAGGGCATCCAGTAGGAGGAAAAAGAACCTCATTTACTCTCTTGACACCCCTTCTGGGCCGGCTATTGAGCATCATCAGATGGAGCAGGAATGCTCCCGCTACTTCGGGGATCACCTAGCTTCCTCCACCCCGAGGACTATCACTCTAGCTTGGGACAATCTAGTCCATCCAAGACCAGACCTCTTGGAGCTAGAAGCCCCTTTCACGGAGGAGGAGATCTATGCGACCATTAGGTCCATGCCGATAGATAAAGCCCCAGGGCCGAATGGATTCAACGGTACCTTTTACCGTACTTGTTGGCAAATCATCAAAGATGACTTGATTGCGGCTGACGGCGTGGTTTGCAGTGGACACTCAACACATTTCTCTCTGTTGAACTCGGCCAATATCATCCTTATCCCTAAGAAGCGGGATGCGAGGGACCTCGTGGATTATAGGCCTATCAGTCTCATCCATAGTGTTGGCAAAATCTTCTTCAAGCTTCTCGCCAATAGGTTGGCGGTCAAGCTAGATCACCTTGTGGCCCCGATTGAGCGCCTTCATAAAGAAGAGATGCATCGGGACAACTTCCTTCGTACCCAATCCAACATCCTCAAACTTGAATGACGAGAAAAGCCCGCGCTATTCCTTGCTTGATTTTGCCAAGGCATTTGACTCGGTCGATGGAGTTACCTCCTCGAGTGCTTGAGCTAAGGGTTCGCAAGCTGTTGGAGGAACTGGATTTCTACTCTCTGGGATCGTCCTCTTGTGATTATTCTCAATGGGATCGAGGCCTGGTTTCCTTCATGAAAGGGGGCTCGGGCAAGGCGACCCTGTCCCTATGCTTTTCATCTTGGCCATGGACCCATTGCACAAGCTCTTTAGTCTTGCGGATGAGAATAACATCCGGCACCGGTTGAAACCCCTATTCGGGGCGTATCTCCTCTTTCTTGATGATGCGCCATCTTCATCCGACCATCTAAGCGAATCTTGACTCCACAATCGGTTTGTTGGACACTTTTGGGCGAGATCGGCATCAACTTGAACAAGACCAAGTGCTCGGTCTACCCAATCCGCTGCGAGGATCGACTTGGATGCCACCCTTGCATCCTTTCTTGGCCGGACAGCTTGTTCCTTGCACTTACTTAGGGTTGCCTTTGCGCCATAAGCTTCGCAAGATCCATTTCATGCCCTTCGGACAAGATCGCGGGCCGTCTTGCCCTTGGCGTGAAAGTTTTTTCCAAGGTCGGGCGCCTAGTCCTTGTTCAGCGGTCCTTTCGCCATCCCGACATATCTCATGGCCTCCATCCTCTTCCCAAATGGGTAATCGAAAAGATTGACCAATTCAGACGGTCCTTCCTATGGACCGGTAATCAACAGCCAATGGTGGTCGATGCTTGGTGAACGGGAGGCGTATGCGGACCCAAAGATCTAGGGGTGGGCATTACGGACCTTCATCGTTTTGGTCGAGCACTCCTCTCCGGCTTTGGAATAATTGGCGTTAGATGGCACTTCGAGCTCCTCGGATGCTATCTCGTTCATCTGCGGCGAGACCTTGCCCTTTTCGAGCCTCCACCGGGTTGTTGTTGGTAATGGTGAGCATTTCGGTTTATGGAAAGACGCCTGGCTCGATGGACTCTCACCTCAGGAGGTTGCCCCCAATTTGTTTGCCATTGCAACGCACAAAGAGAGAACACTCTGCGATGGTCTGAGAATAATAATTGGATCCGGTCGGTGGCGCAAATGACCACGGAGGAGCAGCTCGCTTCAATCGTCACCCTTTGGGAAAAAATCGCTCGATCCTCGCCTCTCGAGATAGCCACGATGAGTTACTTTGGACCCTCACACCCAACGGGTCCTACACAACCAAGTCGGCTTATCGGGTCCAATTTGTTGGCGCTAGGAGGTCGGCAAGGCGACACTTGTTTGGAAGGCCTCGCGAGCCCAAATGTAAACTCTTGGCGTGGACTCTTAGCCATGGAGGTCTCAACACGGCGGATGGGCTCGCCAAAAGGGTGGCCTGCCCAACAATTGTGTTGTCTATGCAACCTAGCGGTGGAAGCAGGATCATCTCTTCAAGGAATGCACCTACACCGTGGAAGTTTGGAACCTCTCCTTTGCGCTTTTGACCCGGCGTGATCGCATTGTGGGATTGGTGGGACCGTATGCATTCGGGCTTACCCCAAAGCCTCGTAAGGAGCTAAATGGGAAGATGATCTATACACTTTGGAACATTTGGAAGGAACGCAACCGTCGTATTTTTCACCAAACTTCACAACCACCGACGCTTACGGCACAAGACGCAGCCGCTGACTTCTTGCTATGGCGTTCATCGCCAATAGATCCAGAGCTAGATTAGAGGCGGAGGGCCCCGCCCCCCCACCACTTGTAATTATGACCATCTTTTTTCTATCTATTAATGGATCGGCGGAACTCCCGCCCCTTTTCCCTCAAAAAAAAAGATAATAGCATAGTTTCTGTTCGGTGTTAGGATCAGCGGTTACTAGAATCTAACGCAGTTTGCCCGCAAGAAGAAAACATTTATGAAGCACTAATGTAATTAGTTCCAAAATGTAGTACTGAAGTACTATGGATTTTAAATGCTAACTGCATGGTGCTTTAAAATGGGACAAAAATTATTGGCCAACTAACAAGGACTGGGTAGTAGGTACCCATTGAAGAGTGAAGAGCACGAGGCCGCAGGAGTTGTTGTCATTTGCATTCTGATGCTTACGTTTTTTTTTACTCTACATTAATCCATGTTGAGTTCACCATATATAATATACTCATGTGACAGTTTTTCGGTCATGACCATGCACACAGTTCCCTTTTCATTCTTCTCAAAAAAAAAAAAGGTTCCCTTTTCATTAGTGCTTTAATCCGTAATTCTAGCTTTCCCAGAGGATTTGTGAACAATGAAGCCACCTTTGGAGAGGAACCCCACCAAGAAGCGTCATTCATGGTGGTGGGACAGCCACATTAGCCCCAAGAACTCAAAATGGCTTGCAGAAAATCTTGAAGGTGAGCTAAAACTAAACCTGAAAAAGTTCTTATATGCTCTTCTTAGTACTACCTAGTAGGTACTATTCATATACTGCCAATTCATGCCTAGCAAACAGACGCGCTACCGTTTTCTGATCATTTGTTGCACGAAGATGAGCATAAATGTATAATAACTAAAAGGAAATGCAACATTTTTTCTCTAAGTGCTCGAGATTCTGTTGATGTACATATGGTACTATGGTGCAACAATAGCATCGGATTGTTCATCCAACTAGCGATCATGAATGGGTAATTAAGCATATGAGGTACTACAGATGTCTTGATGCTATTTGCTGTTCATATGTGTGGCTAGCCTGCTTTGATTGTTCATTGTGCTAAGTGTTAACTGTTAACATGAGTAAAAGAAATACTGATATTCTGCCATAGACAACTGAGGAATGCTTTAATGTATTTAACAGAAGACTGTAGTGGGGGTGTTGTCCTTGCTGTTGTTATGCTGTATGTTGTCACTTTATTCTTCCCTGAACTGAAATAAATATACAGAAATGGATAAGCAAGTGAAGGAGATGCTGCAGCTGATCGAGGAGGATGGCGACTCCTTTGCAAAGAAAGCGCAAATGTACTATCAGAGGCGCCCAATGCTTATCACCCATGTTGAGAATTTCTACCGCATGTACCGTGCTTTAGCTGAGCGGTATGACAATGTTACTGGTGAGCTGCGCAAGAGCATCTCTTCAAGGCTGCAGTCACAGGGATCTCTGACTGGTTCGGAATGCGGTTCTGAACTACCGAGGTCCCCCTCACCATCACCTGAACCACAGAAATCATGGACAAGGGAGCAGAGTCCTAGAGCTGCGGGTTTCGACTTTTTTCTGAGCAACAAGAACAATGACTCACCAGCCTCGAGGAAGGAGCTTGACGACATAATTTCACAGTCAGAATCAGATGTAAAGTCTGAAGATGGTGAGGATGATGGCATTGCCTACACACTGCATCAGAGAGTTCTTGAGCTTGAGGATGAGCTCAATGTGACAAATCAGAAACTGCGTGATATGAATGAAAAACTCGAGATTTTCGAAGAGAAGAGCTTGAGATGCCATTGTGATTATAAAGAGAATGGAAACGGTGCTGATCAAGCTGCAACAGTTACCGACATAGCGGGAGAGCTCACCACAACAAGGGAGAAGTTACAATCTTCACTAGAGGAGATTAACAATCTCCAGAAGAGCCTTGAAAATGGTGCAATTTTGTCATATGAGCATTCTAAGGTGTTGGAGCAAAATAAGAAGCTGGAGGCTGAACTTGTGGATCTGAAGGATGAAACGGCTTCAGTTAAACAGCAGTTTGAAGAGAAACTATCAGAGAGAGATGCTGAAATCAGCAAGTGCAGGCAAGAGCTTGCCGATGCTTCTGAAAAGCTGCTGCAAGAGAAGTCAACCAACAGCGTCGAGACGGCTAAGTTGCAAGAAACGATTGAATACATCAGGCTCAAACTGGAAAAAGTTTCCGAAGAGAAATTACTAGTTGAGAACCAGGTTAAGCAACTGGAGGATGCAAATGCTGAAGCTGAAAAATACAGGCAAGAACTGATCCATGTCACTGAGATGCTTTCAGAAGAGAAGTTCAGGCATGAAGCTGAGATCCTGACAATGCAGCAGAGCATTGAAGATCTGAAATCCAAATTGCAGGACATTGCTCGAGAGAAATCGTTTCTGAAATCATGGTTTTCAGATTTGGAGCGCGTCGTGGAGCGAGGAAGGAGCATTTTGCCCGAGTAAACGAGTTCTGTCAGGAAGTTTCATAGCTAGCATTTAGCAAAATAGCAACATAAAATTATTCTGCATATACCAACATGCAGAATTAAGAGATCCTACCATAGATCAGTTACCTTCCTTGGCTAATTCCTTCCTTGAAGATGGGTGATGCCATGGTGATGATGTACTGATGTCATGTGAGATATTTGCACTGAACGTATTACTTTGGAACTAAAATGGACTTTGGAACTAAAATGGCCCTGAATTTTCATGCATAGCATACCTTGATTCTTTCCACCGCTATCTAGATCACTCCCAGCAATGCTACATCTGATAGCTCTTGCAAGAGTTGGGACTTATGTTTTCTGCACAGAATTTGTTTTGGCATGGTTCTGTGAGTGGTAAATGTGCGAGGAACAGTCGGTGGTTGAAAGTAAGCAAAGCTTAGTACAATGCTTAAGCTTTATTTCTAAACTTGACAAGCTTAAGCATAAATGTGGTTTTCAAAGACCAAAAAAGTGAAGCATGAACCCTGGGCATAAATCCCTACAGAGTACAGACCAACCCCTTGGAGTGCAAACAAATTTTCCAAAATTCAAAACCAGTCAATATTGATTGATATCTATAGGCAAATAAACAAGTTTGGATTTCAGTTTTAAATTTTGAGGAACAAAATTTGCGTTTTCAGTATCCATAGTTCCATACTGTGAACTGTGCAAGTGTGAAGTGTGAGCTACTGAGGTCGGCATAAACCCTACACTCGTACAGAGTATAGTAACCGCTTGTCCGCTTGTAGGGGGGCCACAAGCCTACGAGCTTGCCGCGCCGCCGCCTCGCCTTCCTCGCCGCGCGGCGATACCGACCGGCGGCGCGATGCCCCCGCCGCCCGCGCCTGGTGGCCGCGTCGCCCTCTACCTCCGCCGCGCGCGCCTCATCGACTCCCTGCGCCTTCGCCTCCGCCTTCCTTCCTCCCGGCCGCCGCCGCCCCCACCCGACGACCCCGTGGTGGCGCTCCACGCCATCCGCGCCGCGCCCACGCCGGCGTCGGCGATCTCCCTCTTCCGCGCCCTCCCCTCGCCCCCGCCGCTCCCGCTCTTCCACGCCCTCGCCTCCCGCCTCGCCTCCTTCGCTGCCGTCCCCGACCTCCGCTCCCACCTCGCCTCCTTCCCCCTCCCTCCGGCGCCGCTCCTCCGCCTCCGCCTCTTTGCCGCCGCGGGGGACAACTCTTCCGCTCTCGACGCCTTCGCTTCCCTCCCGGGCACCCCGCGCTGCCCCGCCGAGGCGTACAACATCCTCATCGACCTCCACTCCCGCGCCGGCGACCACGCCGCCGCTATGGAGGCGTTCCGCAGCATGATCAGCGGGGGCACGCTCCCCAACGTCCGAAGCTACACCCTTGTCGTCGGCCACCTCGCCGCCGCGGGGTTCGTGGACCAGGCGCTCGAGGTGTTCCGCCTTCTGCCCTCGCTGCGCGCGCGGCGGACTACCCGGCAGTACAACGTGCTCGCCGAGGCGCTTGCGTCCGCGGGGAGGTTCGATGAGCTCCAGTGGCTCGTCCGCGAGATGGCGGCCGTCGACGGCGTCCTGCTGGGGCCGCAAATGCGCGCCGCCATGGCCGCCATGCGCGAAGCGGGGCACACGGAGGGCACGGAGGACTACGCGGAGGAGCTTTCTCCGGACGCAAGAATCGGGTACGCCGTGGACGACGTCGAGGGCGAGGGCGACAGCGACGAGGAAGACGAGGGCGAAGTTAAGGAGAAGCTGAAGCCGTGGCTGGACGCACGCGAGCTCGCAAGGGCGTTGGAAGGCTGGGACCCGAGGGAGGTGGCGGAGCTGGAGGCCGCCGGGATCGTCTGGACGCCGCGGTTGGTATGCAAGATCCTGCGCGCGTTCAAGACGGCGGAGACGGCGTGGGAGTTCTTCTGCTGGGTGGCATGCCAGCCCGGCGGCTTCGCGCACGACCGGCACACCGTGGCGAGGATGGTCGCCATCCTCGCCCGCGCCGGCCACGTCGAGCTGGTCGACCGCCTGCTCGTCAAGGTGCAGGCGGACGGCATCCTCCTGCCGCTCGCCACCGTGCGGCTGGTCATCGACTTCTATGGGCTCTCCAAGAAGGCCGACGCGGCGGGCAGGGTGTTCCGGGACGCCGGCGCCATCTGCGGCCCCTTGTCGAGGCCTAGCCTCATGCTGCTGTGCTCGTCGCTGCTGAGGACGATGGCGAAATGCCGGAGAGGGCTCGATGCCACGGAGCTCCTCGAGGAGATGATGACGCGGGGCGTCCTCCCAGACTTGCAGACGTTCTCTGGCCTGATGGAGCACCTGGCCACCACCGGCGATCTCAAGGGCGTGCACAGGCTGCTGGGTTTGGTGCGGCAGTGCGAGCTGCAGCCTGATGGGCACATGTACACTGTGCTGATCAAGGCCTACTGCAAGCAGGACCGTGCAACGCTCGCACTGAAGGTGTTCGACGAAATGCACAGTGCTGGGATTACGCCAGACGCCCCCACCAAGGCTCTGCTGGTGAAGAGCCTGTGGAATGAGGGCAAGCTCCGAGAGGCAGCGCTGGTTGAGGAGAGGTGCGAGGGGATGAAACTCCCAAAGGCATGGCCAGGGCACGTGTGGACAGCAAGTGCTGCGAACTTGAGCAAGGTGTATGACATCTACTCCAGCTGCTTCAATCAGCAGCCTGCTGGAGAAAACAGGACGACGATGGATTGAGCCATCGGCGCTTCACCTGAGAATTATTCCGGTACCAATTCGCATGCACATACCTCTCATGGAAGCTCAAGGAAGAGGGTGCAGACTGCAGAGCGATTGGCAAATGTTGCCCTGGCGCTAGTCAAATGAAATCTTCGCAGGGATAGGAACTGGCAGAAGGGGGATGGGAAGAAGGGAGCTGGGAGCCTGGGACAAGAGATGATTTAGCGAACCAACTGTAAGTCAACAAGGGTAGTTCATGGTGTCACGTGAAAAGGTGATTTAGACTCTTTGGGGTTTGTTGAGTTTATTTTCCTGCTGGATCATCCTTTCACCAACGTTGGTACGTCAAAATATGAGTTATGTTGTATGTTGGTAATGCTCAGAACTGGTGTGCATTTCCTGGAATTGACTGTGGTAGATTGTTGGTTTTCTGTTGTATGAAGGACTGTAGTTAGGGATGCCCCTGATGGTAAAACATGGTCGCATGGGTGTCAACTGTCAAATGCAAGTAAATTGTGTTTAAGCATTCTGCAATCTGAAAGATTCTGGGGCTTACGCTAGAGATGTGTTTGCCTCCAATCCTCCTTTGGAATACTCGTATGCTCAACATTTTTTCTATTGCTGAAAACTCGCATACTGAATATGCCGATTTTGCAGCCGGGAGGTAAGCTTTCTGCTTATCGTCTGTTACACAACGCTGCTGCAACAGATTGGCGGTTCGAGGAGGAAGGCGCACACCACACCATGGGTTTGATATCTCTGCATTTCTTTTATGCTGCACTCCTTTTAAACCGCGCATGATCTGGGCATTTAGTCTGAAAGCGATATGCTCACAACAGCATTTCTGTACTGAAATACTATCATTCAGTTATGTTTGACCTGAAATGAGCGGTCCAGGGAATTAACACAGGCATGTGATTCTTTGTTCATCTCACCCACCGTGAGTTGAAACTTGAAAGTTTATGCTGCTTTGGCAGTCGCTGTTCTTGTTCTTGTGTCGATCTGAACAGCAAAGTGTTTGGCGCTACTTTAATCAAAAGAAAAGGCAGAAAGGGAATGCAGAAGTGTTCAGTGTCAGGTTATGCTCCGATGGTTCTGTGTTCAGGAGAGAAGATAGTGCGAGATACATCAATGAAGGGCAAGCTAGACAAGGTAATGTATAACAACTATATGTCTGTGTTATTGCTTAATAGGCCTGCATATGTGCATATGAACGATAAGGTTTGGCAGGAATCTTGAGGAAATGGGACGATTAAAGAGTAGTTCATTCATCCATTGGGTGGTAGGGGAGGCAGTCATTAGGTCCTAGATTGCCAGTCTCCTGATCGATTGTTCCTTTTCATTGTCCATTTGATGTGCCGAGAACATCTTTTTCTTCCATATCATGAAGGTATCAGCTCTTAATTAACTTTATACTTAAGAGCACTGGTGAGGATCCATGAATGATTTCAACTCTGCCCAGCTGGACTAAAAGAGAACGATCCACTGACAGTTCGTTTCTGAGGTGACCTGCCATTAATATAATTGATGGCTATGCAGCTCAAGTTGATTAATTCCTTGTAATGACACTTGAACAGAAACCACCCAACCCATGCATGGTCAATTGGTCACGTAGATCTATCAAGGGAAATGTCGGCAGCCAGAACCCAAAGGCAGAAGCAGAAACAGCAGAGGACTCCCAAGGCTGGATCCATGTGCAAGGGCACCGAAGCAATAACTCTTTCTCCATTCTGGTTGATTCACAGTCAACTGATCCACACGATCCCCTTTGGTTTCTTCTTCTACCTGCCTCTGCCTGTCCCTTTTCTTCCTTCTTTCCCCACTCAGGCTTCTTCCCTTTTTTTTTTTTTCTGTTGAGAGTGACATTCATGATACACCATGAAAAATTTAAGTGCAAAATTTCTCTGTCATGTTGTCATGGTCAGGTGTAGTCCATCTGGTTTATACAAATTACAAACGTCTATTTTTCCTACGTCTTTCTGTGTTCTTTTGGGAAACCACTTAACCGATTCGGCATGGTTTATAACTTTATGTGCTGTATTGCTGTTCGTGCTATTTAACTAGGACTGGGGATTTACGGAGGTTCCTCCTATATTTGGGGCTCACAGAGCTTGTGCACTTACAGAACTTGTTCCTAACTCAACATCGGGGGGACCAGCACATTCTGCTGTTTGCTAGGACAACACCCAAGTTCAGAAATTTTCTGAAACTTCGTATATTTGTACGTAAGAAAATATTTAGCAGTTTATAAAAGGGGCAACTACATAACGTTATACAATTCTTGTTATACTGTTCCAATGGTAAGAGTGTTATGCCCTATTTTTGTTTATAAAAAGGATGGAAAACCATAATACACCACCCGAAAGGATCAGGGTTGGCCGGCACCTGGTATATGTTGCTGCATTGATGTTTGGTCCCTCTCTTACACCATTACCTGATCTTCTTGTTTGTTGCTTGTTGCAGGGAAGGGAAGGGAGGGGAGGCTGGGGCCGGTGCTGCTAAACCCTGCTCCTCCATTGTTGGCTCCAAGCTCCAAGCTGCTGAAAAGAATGCGCATGCATTATCGCAGGAGCGCAAGTATTAGCCGTACCACGCTACTGTGCCTGTCATCTTCCCATGTCTCCTCAAATATCATCGTCGTCCATGCCAATCAAACATTCACAATGAGGCGAATGGCCTCTTTGCATTGATTTGAAGTAATCTCAGGCTCACACTGATTGATTCTGGCTGGGGGGATTGGTTGCGCCGTGTTGGCGACATGCTGACAGCTGCCTGCCCGCGAGATGCTGTCCAATACTGCATGGCATTCAATCAAGTATACAATCAACTGTTTGCAAAAACACTACTGTTCCTTTTATTTCTTTTGCTGCGGTTTCTGAGTGAAATATTCCGAATGCAAGAAGTACAACATGTCATCTATAGTTCATCTCTAGACATGTCTACATACAAGTCATAAAATACAGATCAGTTCTCTATGCTCTTTGACTCTTTTCTCCTATCATGCCATCTCATATCGCGTTCAATATTATCATACAAATTGAATTGTTTCCTATGGCATTTAGGAGCTTCATTTTTTTCTCTTTCTTTTTTTTTTTTTTGGTTGTAACCTGTGATAAGACTGCAGCGAGTGGGCGATGGCCAATGGCATCCAGATTCTGGTCTCTGAAGTAGGCTTTTGGATTTTTGAGAGGAGAGTGTCAGAGCGAACCCAATGGAGGCCATCCGAACCCAACCAACAACTTGGCCTCACTCTGCTTAATTAGTTATTAATCCCAAAGAAAATCCGGCTTTGGAGGCAAGACAGTGGCGTGCCACCTAACCTAACCCTCCAACCCTACTGCCTCTCGCTTTCTTCTTCTCCCTTCTTCTCCTTATCCATCCGGCCTAACCATGAAAAAAATATCTTGTTTTGCAAGCAAGTCCATGGAAAAAAAATTTGAGAGAAAAAATGACCATGTCCTCGAGTCCTTTTCTTTTGGTCACTTGATGCCTATTTTAGTCGCAATGCGACGTATTTTGTGTTCTAACTGTGGACTATTGATTATCTATGGTGCCAGCTATATGTCACGACCTGTAGTGATAAATAGGAAAAAAAACGGTGGGTTAAAACATGAGAAGTTAAGGGTTCTTATTCCTAAAAAGTGAGAAATTTTAAGTCGTAGATTCTAATGTCATTTTAAGCTACAATGCCTTGGACTGTACTTAGAGCGCGTGAATTTCATGGCGTTTGCACAGCGTTGGACATTTATCTTGTTAAGTGCATTGGCAAGATATAAACCGTACTCTTATTACGGACAATTATAAAGTTAGAAATGCTGATAATTGTGAAGTAGCCAGTCGAAGAACCCCTAGCTTGTCTGACCATTGACCACAGTGACCCTAATACGGATCACTGCGTGAAGATTCCTTAGAACATGAAAGATTCCCGTGCGTTAGCCGTCAGAGTTTTGGCAATTCAATTCCTCGTATAGTACATTTGACTTTATTAGTTGTATAAGCTAGTGAGAAGGAACAGTACACCTCTTATGCTTGCTCCATAAATTTATGCACCTATCCTATATACCCGAAACGCAAGATTTCACCAAGGTCAAAAACGACATAGGGGATTCACATGATGCAGTGAAAACCCTTTTTGTCAAAACGTAACACCGCGGCGTGTTTTTGTTTTTTCAGTCATTAGCTAGTTGTTGCAGTGACAACACAGTACACCGTACAGGCGTACACACGTACCCGTAGTTCTAGTTTTACCTCAGGCAAACCGATTTTTGGACGTGTCATCCAGAGTAACTTATTTTTAAAAAAAAAAAAAAATTGATTTGATGACATCGAAAGAGAACACGTTTTCAATTATTAAAATGAATTAATACACTATAATACCATATGAAGAAGAAATGATTGATTATTTATCCATCCAACAATTAATACTTTAGAACGGCACATGCTTTTAGTAATATTGAAGTGTATTTTTTTTTTGCTGTGTTTGTAGAAAGCAAATCACACGTATCTTTCAATGTCACCAAATCAATTTTTTTTTATAAAATCATGTGCCCAGATACTTTGACGAAATCATACATCCTCGTCAAGTAAAATCCTTTAGTGTAAATTTTAATATAAATTCCTAATATAAACTCCGTTATATACACAAGTAAACTAACGTGAAAGAACTGTAAAAGAGAAAGAAGATACAAATGTTAAGCATCACCAACAAACTCTCTATTCCACCCTTCAAAACGCTATTTATTGATTGGCTTTCATTGTATGCCACGCAGGAGCTCGAGTAAAAAATACCAACCCGGCCAAGTGGTAAGTCACCACCAAACAACCTTCCTTTTTTGTTTAACCACCGAAACATGTAGCGAGTTCAAATTGGAGCACCTCATTAAATAAAACTAAAACATAGGAAATCATGAACTGTTATGTGTAAAAGGACAAAACATTAATAGATAGTTGCAAGAACATCTATTTTCCTTCTAAAAATACCTGTGCGGACACTGATTGCTCAGGAGTCAAGCCTACAATGGACAAGTTCAAGCTCTCAAAATTTTCCTTTTGCACCGAATCTTAAAGCAGTGGTTACCAGCTTGAGTCCACCAAACCAACAATGATTAATCATCTCGCCAAACAGTTTAACAAACGCGAGGATCACAAAATCCCATTAAAAACGTGGACACAAACAAGCAATAACCAACCACTTGCAGATCAAGAAAACATATCATATGCACGGGAGACACTGATGCACATGTGCAAACATTAAATCTAGATCATCTACCTCATATTCAAATTCGCGCTCGGCCTGTTGGGGAAAGTGGGAGAGGATAATTAAAAAATACGAAGCATATCCTGTGCACATGGATGAAAGTTAAAAAAACTAGATTTTAATGTTTGCATATACGTAGTAATGTTTCATGTGCGCAGGATATGTCGCGCAAATCAAATGCACCCCCCACCGCCCCAAAAAAAAAAAAAAAAACCCAACAAGCATCACAGTTCACTCCAGGACAAATCAATAATTGCATCTGAGGCCCTCGCCGCCAACAACCCGAAACGACCAAACAGAGCTCTCTTTTATATAAAAGCCCCTGTCTCCGTCTCCTATTAGCTGGAGAAGGCGAGGAGAAGAGGCGAAGAAATAAGAACACACAGCGAAGCAAAGCAAGCACAAGCGGCCGCGAGCCCGACCGACCCACGCGATCCCTCCTACTCCTGCTCGCTGCTCAGATCTCCCTACTCGCCGATTTCCTGCCCGAGATTCACGCGCCCCTCTTCCAGATCCATCCTCGGGCGCTCGAATTCTGTGCTCGGGAGCAGCGAGGTTGGTGGCTTTGACTGCGAAAGTTCGCTTCTTGGCCGCTTCTTGGTGTTCTTGCTGCGGTTGCTGGATCGAAATGTGATCTTGCTGGTGCGCAGGGTCCTGCCCGTGGCGTGTGATTCGGCGTTCAGGTTGGCTTCCTGCTCTCGTTTGGAGCGGCGGTGGAGATGGGGGTGGCGGGGGAGAAGTTCCAGCTGGGGACGGTGGGGGCGCTGAGCCTCTCGGTGGTGTCCTCGGTCTCCATCGTCGTCTGCAACAAGGCCCTCATGAGCTCCCTTGGCTTCATCTTCGGTATGAGATCCAGCCTTTTTGTCTCGAGATTCATGCTTCGCTTCCTTGCTAGCGTTTGCTTCCTTGGATGCTTGCGCGCCGTGCTTGGCTCGCGTGCAGTTTGCAGAAATGCGAGGTTGAGATTTGGTGCGGGTGTGATTTGGGGGCAGTTGAAAATCTTGGCCTAAGAGAGGTGTGTGTAGTGTTGTAGTGATTTGGGGACATTGGCGCTGCGAGAATTTTCATGGTGAGGATTGCAAATCAGTTTTTTGGGTTGAGGGGAGCCCAGTTCCTCTAGCGTGTGGCGGCGTGGAGCTATGAGTTAGAACTTATGATCGAAAAAACATGAACGAACCGTGAGCTTAATTGATACAATCATACAACTAGAATGACTTGTTAAGATAAATATGTAGAAAATAAGGAGCTAAGATGAGAACTTAAATCAAACCAGATGGTCTGTCAAGAAGGAGAATATATCTCACTTTTGTGGTCAATTACACGTCCATATGATTTTTTTTTCCTCATTTTATTTGGTGGTGGAATATAATCCTGTCAATCTACATCTCCCTGGTGTTACAGGCCATTACGTTGCAAGATTGTGCCTGGTAAAGAGCTTGCTCGTGTAAACGTATTAATAAAAAAAAGTAGGTAGGTTTCCCTCCAATCGTACTAAAACTTTGTTCTTTGTTGCACAGCCACTACTTTGACAAGCTGGCATCTGCTGGTTACATTTTGTTCTCTCCATGTGGCGTTATGTATGAAGCTCTTTGAGCACAAACCTTTTGATGCAAGGACCGTTATGGGATTTGGAGTGCTCAATGGCATCTCGATTGGGCTTCTTAATCTGAGTCTAGGTTTCAACTCTGTTGGCTTCTATCAGGTACTTTTTTTTTTTTAACTTTCATTGTATTTGTACTATAAAAATTTTTATAGTTAATTAGTGGTCTGGCACACATTCCTTATCTGGGATGGCAATGATTGCCACGTTTGGGTGTACAGAACATGACATGTCCTTTTAAGTCTAACCCATTTACTGTCACTGCTATACTATCATGCAAACAACTTCCTAGGAAATGGTTTCTTTTAAGTTTTACATGTTTTGCAATGCAGTTAATACCATTTGTGATTTGACCTAATACAAATGTCTCCACCAAGCTTGTGCTAAAATGCTATTTTTGTCCAGATGACAAAGCTGGCCATTATTCCTTTCACTGTTATACTGGAGACTCTTTTCTTCAGGAAGAAGTTCAGGTTGGTATGCTGATACATTATGTTCTGTATGCAGCTTGATAATTATCGTCTGCTTATCTTTCAGATTTTACTGTGCAGTCGGAATATCCAGCTCTCCCTTAGTGTCCTCCTTTTTGGTGTTGGTGTTGCGACTGTGACTGATTTGCAACTCAATGCTATGGGATCTGTACTGTCTTTGCTGGCAATTGCCACGACCTGCATTGCTCAAATTGTATCCTTTCAATTGTAGTTGCTACTTTCTCCTGCAAAACCTGGCCTGTTTGCCAAATCATCCGTTCATAGTATATTTTACATTAAACTAGCAAGTGGCGACACATCTTGTAGTTTGTTAATATTACAAATACACAGAAGGATAACGAATAGAATCTACATCTACTGGTACTGTATTTCTGTTTGCTTGTTGACCAGAAAATAGATTGTCTAGACCCTTTATCCTACTGCAGTATGCTTCTTTCTTACAGTACTGAAACTCCATCTCATGTGAGTATTACATTGTTCTATAGTGTATGATTTGTGTTCTTAACAAGCCATCAGATGACAAACACAATTCAGAAGAAGTTCAAGGTATCTTCAACCCAGCTGTTGTACCAATCATGCCCATACCAAGCATTGACCCTGTTCGTTACTGGGCCATTCCTGGATGGATTTTTGACTAACCGAAATGTTTTTGCTTTTGATTACACATCTCAAGTTCTGGTAAGTGGTGAACAAGGCTTTGGAAACTTATGTTGATTATTGACACAGCTTCATCTGATACATAGCTTGCTCTTATTATATCTGCAGTTTTTCATCGTGCTGTCATGCCTAATATCAGTCTCAGTAAACTTCAGCACTTTCCTTGTGATTGGGAAGACATCTCCTGTAACTTACCAAGTCCTTGGCCATCTTAAAACATGTCTGGTTCTCACCTTTGGCTATGTTTTACTTCACGATCCATTTAGCTGGAGAAATATACTGGGAATCCTAATTGCAGTGATTGGTATGGTATTATATTCATATTTCTGCACTTTGGAGACTCAGCAAAAGCCCACAGAAACTTCTCCACAAGTCATTCAGGTACATTCTGCAATTTTTAGCGTTAACTGAACTCTTATTGATATTCTTATGTGCATTGGGCGCACAAATCACACCCCACACCCCCCCCCCCCCACACCACCCTAAAAAAAAGTTGAGTGGCATGATTCGTTATTAAGCATGAGCTACTTTGGTGGAGTCTCACTCTCATATTCAAGCTCTTAACAATTTTCATTGACCTTATTAATTTTGTGTTGGATTCTTTCCATTTCCTCCATAGCATTTAATTTTTTGGAAGTGGTATTTTTAATGTTAAGCATCTTTGTTTGTTGTGCTTTGTATAAACAAATGGTGATATTGTAGCCATGTTTGCATCATTTGCTTATTTTCTTGCATGTCATCTACATTGCAGGTGAAAGAAAATGAATCGGATCCTCTGATCCCAGACTCTTTAAACACTGCCGAGAACGGGGGCGGTGCAGTCGATGACGAGGCCCTGAAGGTACCTATGTGGAGCTCAAAGTACTCGAAGGCATGAACACTGCTCTGATACTAGGGTATGTTATTATACAGAACTCAGCTTAGTAGGCAGATAGTATGTAGGGTTGGAAGCCAACCCTGAGTGTAATGAACGTTCCTGTTCCATTTTTGGGCTTTTCTTTTTTTGGGGGTTACCATGTGGGCGCTGTTAAGTGAATGGATCACAGTGTTCAGAGGTTATTAGCACCTCTACTCCAGATGGCAGATCTACCTTGAAGCTATGAGACGGGGTATCATCTCATGTATTGTTTTTCACATGCTGAGCATCTGCCTTGGCCATTGTAACTTGGTAGCGAGACATAATATCAGCACGTAGTCTACATTCTTTTGCACAAAATGTTTAAATGAGGCAAGATTTGTAGTGACGTGTTTGAACTTGGAGCCACTCATAGCGTGCTGTGATATACATTTTGGTTGAATCACTTGTTCATTATAGCAACACAAGATGGTGTTTGGAGCCTCTACGTTGCGCTTGGTTAACACTTAACACGCCTATATGCTCAGCTTTGTGCATAACCATGACATACTTTGCGCATACAATTAATACATGCTGCTAATAGTAAGCTGAGGTAGTTGTTCCTCATCTTGCACCCTTACACGGTACACTTGTTATTGCTATTCAGGAGAGGCCGTCACGATAAGATATAGGGGAAAAAAAAGGGAAAATGGCCACAAAAAAAAAAAACTCCTGCCACGCAGATGAACATGCCATGCATCCAGGGTGCAAACTGGACGAGAAATTACTGTCCGACCTGAGCCCGATTTTGTCTAGAACCCGATTTGATCCAGAAAAACGATATCCGGTTATATCCAGATTAAAATCCACCTATCCAAAAAATATATGGGTTGGATATGGGAAGAGCAATATCCTATTCGTATCCGATGTATACCCGCAAATCTGAAATATCCGAAAGGTTACAATGTAATCAGCAAAATAGATATCTGACAAACATAAATATTCTGTATAAAATATGTTTGATTGAAAAATGTCGGTTGTAGGCTTGTAGCTAAAACGTTTGATTCGATATTAACACATCATTAGCTTTTGTATTAAACATAGAAGATTAATTGGTATTGCTATAATAGTAAATGATTATGTCATGCCCTACTATTTACATATTTGAAATATCTGATTGTTTATTCAAGCCTGATGCGAGACCGACTACACACATATATTTGAATCGGTATTTGGCTTATGCATATCCGGATTGTATTCAAGAAAAATATGTGTGTTAGGATATGGGACGACCAATATCTACCCGCCCCGTTTGCAAATTTTTTATTCATATCGGTAAAAATACATGTTTATCCTTATCTTTTGCAAATATAGGCACCCATTGCTTGGACCATGGGTGATTGCCCGAATCTGGGTGGCCTGACCCGCACCTATTGCCCCTACCTGGGCGAGCTCCCACCCTACGGGCAATCAGTCTTGGGGCACACATGTTGTCCGAGGTCGGCCACCCTAATGGCAGCAACGACCGGACACCCATCACCCGTAACCTAGCGATGTGCATTTAGATTTGCAAAAAAGGGCTGGACATTGTTTTTATTAAAATGAATATATAATACTTTGTTGCTACAGATCAGAATTTTCTAAAAAATCAAACGCTGTTGGCGGTTGGGTAAAACGAATGTTGTAGTAAGGTAAACAAAAGGTGGAGATCGGCAAGAGCACGCAGCGTGACATGAGCAGCAGCGACGGAGAGAGAAAATGTGTGGGCATCTGGACAATGAAGAGATAAGGTTGGGGAAGAGACAACATTGTGTGATATCTGGGCTGTGAGCTGTGGGATGTGGCATAAGTTGCAATATAAATACAGATTTTCTAATTCTTAGGTGCCTGAAATTCTTTTATCTATCGGTCACTTTAAAATTGCACTCTAATAACACTAAAATTGCACGGCTTACCAAGCACACTTGTAACATTAAAATTGCTTTTGTTAATAATGTGTAACTTTAGCATAATTATAGTGCAATTCTATCAAAATCGGCACTTATTTTATATTCAGGCGACCGTGCGGTAAACGGTTCTATAAAATAATATAAAATAAAAAAATTCCCGTCTGCACTCTGCATGCATCCAATTCCCGTTCTTGGCGGTGTCTCGCGTTTCAAGATTCTGACGGCCCGTTGTCTTTCTTTCAATCGGCCAAGTCCAGCCCAGCCCAGCAGCCTCTTGGCGGGAAGAGGGAGCAGAAACGGCGGGAAGCGTGGCCTCCAATGGCGCGAAACCCTCAACCCCAACAACTATAACTCCTCGCTCGCTCCTCTCCCTCCTCGCCTCGCCAGTCGCCACTTCTTCGCCGCCATTGCTGCCAGGAGCCCATTACCCCCTTCTAGTCCTACTCGCGCAGGAGTCCAGGCGCAGTACCGCCGCCGCCGCCGCCTCGCGTCTGTCGCACAGACCGCGCGTCCCGTGCGCCGTCCGCATCCCGCATCTCCGCCTCCGCCCTCTCCGCTCGCGCGCTGTCCGCCCTCGTCCGCGTCGCCCGCCCAAAGGTAGGGTTAGGATTTATGAATGGATTTTACTGCTAGTGTTAGTGTTAGAAAATCTAGGATTCACGCCCAAAGGAGTTTTTGAAATCATTTGTGATGTTGTTAGGAAATTGTATGACTAGGCCTAGTTAAATAGATGAAAATTTAGGAAATTGTTAGTGTTAGAAAATGTAGGGTTCATTGTTTTTTGAAATCATATCTATCAAATGGATGAAAATACATGATGTCATATGTGTTGGCATGTAACTGAGAATTTTTTTTGAAAGTCGCCCAAAACCAATCCTAAAATCTTGGCTTCCCAATCTCCCAACAAAGCGGCGTGATAGAAGCAGAGGGAGAGGATGGTGGGGCCACAGTACGACCTCATCGGCAACCCATTGGGCGCGGTGCGCGCCTCCTTCGAGAGGGCGGCCAACAGCGCGGCGGCCGAGTCCGGAGGGAGCGACCCGGTGGCAGCATTCCGGGGGAAGGACTGGGGCGCCAACGAGGTGTTCCGCTCCTTCCTCTTCGAGCAAGGCGGTCTCGACAAGGTAAAAAAAGGGGAGAAAATCTTTCTTCCTTCTGTTCTTGTTTTTATTTAGGATGTATTTTTTACGTTTGCCACATTTCACATGTTTTATTTAGGATGTATTTTATGATTGGTTGCATTATAAACTACCAAAGTTGCAATCTTCTAATGTATGCCGTCAATGGTTGCATCGTGGGGTAAAAAATTAGTTTGATTTAAGTATTTAGGGGGAAAAATGAAATGAACTTTTTGAAAAACTCACGATCTTCAATTGAGTCTGATGTTGTGGGTGAGAGTCTATGAGGTTTGGAGCTTGTCCTCTCGTAAATGTCTAACGTGGGGGGAAGCTGCATTTTTGCTATTCCAGATCAGAACTTCTGTGCAGAAATTATGGAAATTTGTGAGTGACGAGGTTTTATGTTTTCAAAAAAAATCTCAGGTTCCGCTGTTGGATGCATCAAATATCGGATTGATCAAACCAAATACCCTTGTTCGGTACCGTGGAATGGTTCAGGACATGTTGGGGAATGAGTTTTACATTGGCGCTTTTAAGGTACAGAGCTGAGCTCTTAAGCTGCTGTGTCTAGTTGCACCCAGTGCTTGTTAAGCTTACTTTGAGCCACCATTTATTAAGGATGGAACAACCTGGAGGACAAACAAGTTTACAGATTTCTCACCGTTTGCTATGCCGCACCCGTGTGATTCGCACCTTTGGGAGCGCCATCTCTTCCACTGTGTGCCTGTATGTTGCTGCTTCCATGAGCACCTGTTATCCATCTGTTATTAATTCTAGAAGTTCCTTTGTTGAAAGGACTGGAGTGTGGAATTCATCTGGATCATGTGGTTGCCTTCTTTCAGGTGCCTGGACAGAATTCTTGGACACTGGAGTCTTCCACTGGGCCTGACTTACATAGAATGTCAAGCAGCTTGACATCTGAACAAAGGGAGAAAAGGAAGCGGGATGGAGATAATGATGTTATGGATGTAAGCATTTGGTCAAGTTCGCTGCAACACTTTGTTTATGGCATCATGCTCAATGATTAGTACTGCCATCTAATCTAATGCATTGTTTGCTCTAGGTCTCAAAAAACGGGAATGACGATTATTCTTCATTCAGTAAAAGACCGGTAAGAACTTAACTCACTTATTGCATGGTCATTGCTGTTAGGAAACAAATTCGTGCTTATGTTTTCTGATGTGTCATTTCTCCATATCAATACATTAATTTATCTCATAATCTTGCATGGATCTTTTTCCTCATATAGGTTTATATTTGTGAACGAGGAATGCTAGCGTGCACCCCAGAGCACGGATCTCTCCGTGCTCCCAACTCGTTTTCCAAATCCGAGATGTCTAACAACTGATCCGAACCGTTGATCTTGTTCGTCTCACTGAAATGTAGCCAGTCATCAAGTTTCGTATTTTTTTGAATTTATTTACTATTTGTTTTTTATTTTCAAAAATCATCTTTTTTGGACGCACCACAACTAATTGGAAGGCTGATTTTTGAAAATACGAAATAAATAGTAAATAAATTTTAAAAAATACGAAACTTGGTTACTGGCTACATTTCAGTGAGACGAACAAGATCAACGGTTCGGATCAGTTGCTAGACATCTCGGATTTCGAAAACGAGTTGGGAGCACGGAGAGATCCGTGCTCTGGGGTGCACGCTAGCATTCCTCTTTGTGAACTTCACCTAATACTAAATCTGGATATCTAACTATCTATTGTCATGCAATTGGCTTGTTTAAATATAGATTACCATCCTAATAGAACAGGACGATTTAGTTGCATGAATTGAATTAGAATACTTAGTTAGCATTTTAAATGAAGTGATTGGTATTCTGTGCCTTCTCTTTTCCTCAGAAGGAAGATGATGTCCATATTTCATCTAGTTCAGCAGAAGTGCCAGTGAGTGAAGATCAAGCCCCAGAGATGAATGGGGGAGATCATCATATTCCTGGAAGCTCGTTTTCATGTCTAGTGAAGGTAAAGCACCTAAATTTTTGTGCGTGCAATGCAGCCAATTAATTGTGTCCTTTTCTCTTCTTTGTTGCCTATTGTTTAACAGTCTTGCTTCTGCTTTGCAGGTTTATGACATGCCTGAAAGTCAAGTGAAACTAAATGATGTTGCTGAGTTTATAGGTGTATATACATTTGACCCAGAACTTACTGCTCCTAGTGATAATTCAGATGATATAATGTTTGATCTGATAGAAGATGTAACAACGCAGCTTCCTCCCAGCAAGGTACGTATAACAATTAAAAATTAAATTATATCTATATTTGAGGTATTGCCTTGACTTATAGTTTATTAAAATGTTGGTACAGGTGCCCCGTCTTCACTGTTTGACTTGGCGAAAATTATCATCCAATGATTACCTGGCAAGGCCTTCTGTTGGTGAGGTGCATATCACTGAAAATATCATCTTGAACTCAAAGCGGGCTTACTAGTTTAACCATGTGTTCATGGCCTCTTAGTAATACAGCCATCAACTAAAGTAATTCTATTATTTGTTCTGATCATGCAGCCTTCACCAAGCCTACTAAAAGGCATCCGACAATCTTTGCTTTCGCATCTCACTCTGGTACTAGGGAAAGATGAACTGGCAGCTCAGTGTTTGCTGTTACATCTTTTATCCAGAGTATGTCCTGACACTACATGTTTCTTCCTTTCATGATTCTTGCTAAAACATGCCATATTCAATTTAATAATGTCTTGGTCCTTTCAATGTTCATGCAGCTCCGTAATAGGGTGGATGTGGTCACCGTTGGCAGGCTCTCCCTGAATTTCACTTGCTTTAACAGAGAAAGTGCTTCTATATTTGGAAATCAGCTGAGTTCTTTGATCCAGGGACTACTACCATATTCACAGGATATTCCTCTTTCAATTGAGTATCTAAATACAGCCATACTTCAACCTCGAAAGGACAACAAGTCAGGAAGGTACATCTTATTTTGTGAAGAACTAATGGCACCTTATATCTTCATCAGTTGAAGTTAAAAATTAACATGTATTACCCCTAAAATTTGTTGTAGGTTGGTTACAGGAGTTCTGCAGCTACCTCAGGGCACCCACTTGACCTTTGATGAGACACTCTTGCAGTCTGGATCTTTGACACCTAAAGGTGTTGAGAATACAATGCTGCTGAAGAATTTGATGGAGTCGCAGATGGTAATATTTCACTACTACTTTTGGCTTTTTCCCATGTATGAATTAAAATTTGAAGGATGCTTGATTCAAAAAAATTGAAGGGTGTGGTGCATTATAATTTGGAAAAAAGTCTATATTACACCTTGAACTATGACCCTTCGTCTACATACCTTCTGAACTACGAAACCAGCTATTCTAGACCACAGAACTAAAAAAACGGCCATTGAAATATAGAACCAGGAGGCATAGAAGCAAGTTCAGGGGCATAGAACCAGGTATGCTCATCGGAGAAGTGCTTGCATCTTTTGCTAGCTTACATATCAATACTATACAGTTAGGCCATTGACCATGCGGTACGATATTAAATTAAGTTTCTGCAGTCTTCTAGTTGTGTACTATTTGCACTTGCTGGCTTTAGGCACAAGGTGAAAGCAATTGTTTTTTAGTAATAGGGTAGGAGTTCAAACATTCCATTAAAGAGGTGAAATAGTTGTAATTTAAATCATTTTGCATGAGACCCAAACTTCATCATTTTTTAATTTAAATCAAATCTGTAAATTTTCTTCTTTTTCTTGCAGGTTGAGTATGATTTTGAGTACTACAAGCTGGAAATGGCAACTGATGTGCAGCTACTTATTCTCTCCGAGGGAAAATCAAACATCTTGCCTGCTGATCTGATAGTTCCTTTCCGTCCATCTTCAGTTCCTGCAGTAAATGCTACTTCTGAACAACTTGAGAGTTGGAGATGGTACTTGACCACAGTTAAATCTCTCCCTCAGTCAACCGAACCTGAGAATTACCAGGTAATTATCTCTTGATCCACATTTCATCTAGCAATGCACTTTTTGGTTGTTCAGGATTAGCGTAATAGATCTTAAGTATTCATTATTTTGATCATGATGTGGGCTTTGTCATTATGGACTATGTGACAATGCAACTTCACTGGTAATGGGTTGCATAATGCGTGCATCTTAATTGTAGATGATCCAAGATGAAATGGTCAGTGCCATGAGCGAAGATAGGAGCTTGGGTTGTTCTGAACTTAGCAGGTATTTGTTCATGCCGTCAGGCTTGAGCATTTAACATCCTTCAGTTACTATCACAGAAGAGGCTTATGGACCTTCATCTGAACTAACATTGCTTTTTGCTGATCTGCAGGTGGCTAACAATGGCGCAGATAATGGCTTCAAGCTTTGGTGAGACGAGTCTTTCTATGGAGCACTGGCAGATGGTGAAGGAGTTTGAAAGGCTTAGAAAGGAGAGATTGTGATGAGAGATCTCAATAGAACATGTGCAAACTCCATTTGTGATGTTGCCCCCCTGTTATGTATAGCTTTAGGGTCTAAATCAAGACGTGATCTGCAATACTTTTGCGCTATTTGATAAGTTAATCATCAAGTTTGCTTTTTGCTGTCTCCATTTGAAGTTTGCTAGATTCAGTGCTAATACTGCCAAGAATTTAATGGAAAGCAAAAACGTATGTTTCTGGTATCTAACATTAACGCTAACAACAAAATGTCTGAATTTCTCACCACAAATGTTATATTTGCCAACTTTTTTTTTTAGCAAATGGGCAGGGCGTTAAGAAGGAAGCAATTGTATTTTATGG
Source organism: Raddia guianensis (assembly GCA_036346415.1). Taxonomy (NCBI): domain Eukaryota; kingdom Viridiplantae; phylum Streptophyta; class Magnoliopsida; order Poales; family Poaceae; genus Raddia; species Raddia guianensis. Next base: position 39,263,815 of record CM070534.1, read on the forward strand.
AACGATTGTAAATAATGGAAGAGGCCTACAAACAAGATACGAAGATTTTTCTGCCTCGCATCCTAGATGGTGAAGCAGATTGACCAGGACTAGGGGTATTGGAATGAGCTAACTAATTTCGTCTAAAGCACATTAGTGTAGAGGCATTGCAGAGGGCAGGATGCCTCGCTGTGTGAGTTTTGTTATACCCTATAGTTAATGTGAAAGATTTGCATTTGTTATACCCAGATGCTGTAGAGGTTCAGTCAAATTAACTATTTTCAAAGTACAGGTCATAATTTCAAGAGGAAGACTGCAAAAGTTATGTACTCATGATTGGCAAATAAAAGATGACAAAGCAGTAACTACATGTGTTTAACTTCTCCCCAATGTTCTGAGACAATTGTATGCTCAATAAATTAGTACAGCCACCGCATGCTTCAGGACGGTAGGTTGGACCCCAAATATTGAACAAAAAAAAAAAACTTTACACAGCCACATTTTCATCGCTCAATAGTGTTTCAGCAATAGAGGAAAGAATGACACAAGCATCTGACCTTGAATTCTTTTCCTGGTTTGGTCTCTTAGGCAGACAAAACATTTTCTTGATGTTGTTCTTCACAAAGTGGCAGATAAACTCAAGGTTTCCAGTGACGCCTGTGTGCTTGTTTTGCATGCACGCATTGCTGAGCAGACGTCTGTTGTCTCAAGGAACTTCTGGGATTTCACCAGTATCATTGGGACATACTGAAGGACCAGCCTCTTGCACTGGAAAAATTAAAAGAAAAAAATTATGAGAAGCACAGAAGTAGATCTAGATATTGCAAAGTGTTGACAATGTCAAATTGTCATAAGGAAAACCCTAGTCATTACCATTCAGTTTATACAAGTGGCAGGCTACTAAGCTAGCTGCAAAAATAATTCTGTAAGCGTTGAAGTGCAAATACTATATAACATCCAAAGGTCATGAGTTCGGTGCATGTTAGCCACAATCAAGAAAAGCACTGTTTTTCTCCAAAAAAAAAAAACGCTGTTGATTTGAATTTCCCCCCCTCTTGAAGCAGTAAGTTCAGGGTTTCTCAGTGATTTTTTATGTGCTATCATTTGATTACAGGCAGTACCTTTTTTTAGCAATAAGATTACAGGCAATACCATTGATACTTCATTATTTTTGAACTTAACTCACCTGCAGTGCATAGTTATCTGCCTTGCTGCAAGTTTTAAGAAGAAGCTCAACAACCTCCAGCTACAAAATCATGACAAGCAGAAAAAGATTACACCATCTGCAAACTACAAACCAAGCATCACAAATAACATTGGTGTTGAAGACGGAAACCATGGAGTAACCTGCATGTTGGGATCCTTTAGCATGGTAAGGACTTCAACAAGAACATGGTGACATAGACTGCACGTATCCACTCGAGTGGGTAGGCGAATCACCATCCCCTTTTTGCAGAGATGCACTGATTCACAGAACACTTCAGGCTTAACCACAGAAACCTCCAAGAAGAAAATGGGAATGTAGTAGTCAACCAGTGTGATGCACTGAAATAGGGAAAAACCATCAACATACAAATTAGTTTAATTAAACTGAACATATACTAATGTGGTACCCAAGGCAGGTTCTGGAATTTATCCATACCTGCTGTTTTAGAGGGGCAAGCTTTGCACATATATGGTGAAGGATACCAAGAATTTCAGTCTGGGTTTCATTTTGTTGGAGGTAGAAAAGTGCTTCAGTTGAGAACTGCTCACATAGTTGACAAAGCTTTCCATTAACCACAGTTAATCTTGTCTCCTCACTTGCAAGAGGCAAACTACGATGAGCTGAAGCAAATACAGCAGAACAGAATGATTATAAGGTTATCATTTATGTAACTTCAATTTCTACAATGAAATAGGTGCTAAGCAGGAAACATGTTGAGCGCTATCATGATTTTTCCATTTCATTTTTGAAAGAAATGCTGAGTAGAACCTGTGACATCTGGACCACAGTTTTCTTGATGAATCAGTACAAGTGTAAGCACAGAGCCCCGGAAATAAGAACAAAATTTGCGTACATTGGTAGTATTAGAAAAAGCAGTTGTGAGACCACTAGCTTACAGCATCTGATAGGAAGTAAAAGTGTGGAACAACACATGGTTGTCAACTAAATTCTCATAACGCAGGAATCAGAAACACATGGATTCAAAGCAGAAAACTCGGTGTAGAATCATTAGGTGGGGATCAACACATAACTAAATTAAAAGAATATTTCTTCCTATTAATTGTAGCGCGTCATTTTCAATTGTATGCACTTCAGATTGCATGACATTGCTGCACTCGATCTACTTAGCATTATCATCTGAAATTACCACTGGTACATGAATAGAAACGCCAGAACAAACAAGATAAATAGCATCCTTCATTCTTATGATCAATACACAACTTACCCAAGATATCATATGTATCTCTGCTCTCCACGCCCACGACTGAAGAGGCAAGAGCAAGTACGAACGCAAGCTTCACTGTTGAACACATCGCGCCTGCTTACAAGTTTGCTAGTTTAGAGAAACAGAACTGGCAGAAAACTAACCACGACGTTAAATCAGTTGGCAGCATCTGAACAATTATGTTCATGAGAGAACCTGAATGCAACCAGAAAGACTGCACTCAAGCAGATTCCTTAGGCATCCCACCACACCATGTAATGTAAATCAAGTGTTAGATCTTACAGAAACTTTTCGAAGTCCCAATGTAAGAGCAAGGGTTTTGATTACCAGCCAATATCATTGACCCCTAAGGGGAAAATCAAACCAGTTGTGAAAATTTCTCTTTTGCACGAATTTTGTCAAATTTTGAAGAATACTTAGCAGAAATTGGCTTCGGGTGATATTTTTAATTGAGTTTCGGATATAATTCGCCGATATTCTCTTAATTCAATTTTATTGTTCAAATACCAGCGCATTAACTGCCACCCCCATATATTTTGCATTCAGATTTTCATTTTGAAATCCCTGAATTGAACTCGTTCATTGCAAGCACCTTTTCTGCACAGGAAGTTCACTAGTTCATTAGCTCTTGAGCACCAAATCCACCAAGATTCAGCTCATTCCCATCTCGACCGGAGCTCCATCTCCAATACAAAACAACGGCCACAAAGATTCAAAAATACTCTTGCCATCACTACAGATACTCCGACCAGCAAATTCATCAAGCACAACGCAGTCAACACTTCCTTCATTCCCTTATTTCCTCCCAGTCTTCCATGTTAGCCTGGTTTGGGGGGCAGGAAATCAACATCCCATTCCATGCTACTCAAATCGAACCCCGATGTGTACAAGAACAAGGGTCGAGCTGGGCCTCGCAAATCAAGAACCAACCATTGGCCGCAAAGAAGACGCTAAGAAGGGAGAATGAAATCAAGAAGCAGCTCACCTGGTTGATTTTGCCCTCCTCGGCTCTACTGCTCTCCTCCCCTCCGCGTGCTCAACTCCTGGGGAAATCGATGGAATGGAGGGGCAGCTTGCTCAACTCAAGACGCTAAGAATGGAGGGGCAGCTAATGAATATTGATTTCCATCTCATGTACTACTAAGATGGAATAATGGCTTGGTGAGAAAAGACAAGACAGGAGTGATGTATACGTCAGTGAATGCTGCGATAGCTGAATGGCTCAGATGAAAGTAGATTTATGTCGCACTTTAAAAAGGATATAACGACGCTTTCTACGGATTCTTTGTTTTACGGGAATTTTATCATCAAGGTGCCAAGAGGTATCAATTCAGAGATAGATTAGGTAATTAAATTTTCTTTCTTCTCCTTCTTCGAATCCCTAGATGTCGTCGAGTCCACGTCATCATCGTCACCGTCGCGACTCTACCCACCGAGCTCACGTTGCCGCCATTATGCTAGTGTGCAAGGCGTTGCACATGTGGTGAGCTGGATCGACGAGGTGACCGGACGACGTGCACGTGCACGCAGAGCGATGGAGCATCGTGGAGTGCGCATGGGTGAGGCGACAGCGGCGCGAGTGGCACGATGATCTGCACATGAGACGGTAAGGTAGTATGAAGGCGTGGGGCAGTGGCGCGTGAGTGACATGGCAATGCGTGCAAGGAGGCAACACGCACAACGTTGATAGCGATATAGCATCACACGGGTCAGCGATACCACATGCGGGGTAGCAACAATGTCAACGACAGAGAGCAAACGACATGACGACAGGAGCACAGCGGCTAGGCAAGTGGTGCGAGAGATGAGATGATATGAGGAATAAGAATGAAAAAAATGACATATTTACCCCTTTTAGGCCCTGTTCTTTTCAGCTTATCAGCTTAACGACTTATCTACGTTTTGAAAATACATACGTTTTTATTTTTTTTGAGTATGTTTTTTCGTTATTTTGAAGGTGGATCCTAACGCTTTAAAAAGCAAGTCAAACGAAATGGATCTGAATCTCGAGACTATCTCGAGAAGCTCTCGAAATTTAGTCATTTCAGCCGTTCAACTGTTCAGATCAGCTAAAAAGAACATGACCTAAGTGGTGGCACGGCAAGGTACCTATTTTTTTTTAGGTAACAGGTGCCTAAAAAATTGAACAAGGTATCATGTGGTACTATCTCATCCTAGCCATTGTATCTAAGATAATCAATGACTGCTAAGAGATACCAACAGTACCAAACCAAGACCGATAAAATCCATATTATTTTAAAATGCAAATCATTTTATCTTTACTACCTCGGTTTGGCGTAAAAAAAGAAGAAGGAGAATTCATATAGAATCGCTCTAACCAGCTTCGGGGAAATAAATTGCAAGTGTCGTCTCCTGCTTTTGTTTCCACAGGAAGAAACCCTTTTTTCGCCACCAAGGAATATTCCTCCGGTAGAGATTACCCAATACTCATTTTTTTGGAATATTGTTTTTTCTAATTTTCTTTGGAATGATGTAACGAACAGGTCAACGCCAACAACCGGGCTTCTAGGCTTCTAGCCTAGGCCTAGCTTGATGTTAATTTCCATCCACAAAAGTTCCATCCTTAGAAGTTAGAACTAGTCACTAACCACATATTTTGGCTATATATGTCTCTCTCATTATTTAAAGGTTAGAGCAAAATTTTATTTGTAAAAAAAAAATAAAGTTCATGGGTGCAGCTCTGAAAGTAAAGTACTACCTGTCTGTAAGAGAAATAAAGAAGAGATGGCATGAAAAGAATATGCCAGGGGAATATCTGCAAGGGCCATGGGCATGGAAGGATAATCCAGTAGACATAAAAAGAACTTTTATGTAAGAGTAAAATGAATGTGCACGTGGAATGATTAATACTGGGAGAAATCCGCGAGGAAAGAAATGAGTCCAGTGTGGTGTGGAGGTAGGACATGAAGAGGAAATAGCCAAAAGTATATATTAGTAAATTGGCAAACGTGAAGAGAGAATACTCCGGGGTATATCTGCAAGAGGCCAGGATCAGTGCTTAAACGTCCAGAGTTATATTTGCAAGATAAATAGTAAAAGAGGACATGAAGAGGATAGCCAAAAGTATATTAGTGAATTATAGAGGGCATGGAGAGAAAATAACCAGGGGTATATCGGTGAATTGGCAGACGCGAAGAGAGGATAGCCCGGACCAGCGCGTAAATAGCCAGGGTTATATCTGCAAGAGGCCAGGACCAGCGCGTAAATAGCCCGGGGTATATCTGCAAGAGGCCAGGACCAGCGCGTAAATAGCCAGGGTTATATCTGCAAGAGGCCAGGAGGACCAGCGCGTGAATTGGCAAATAGCAAAAAAAAAATCTGCAAGATAGCCCGGACCAGCGCGTAAATAGCCAGGGTTATATCTGCAAGAGGCCAGGAGGACCAGCGCGTGAATTGGCAAAAAAATTTGGACCATTTCTCGATTTGTGCGTGTCATCCTTGCGCAGGGGCCATGCTAATCTTCTCTGTATCGTTCCAATTTTATCGGATGTCTCCGAAGAGACGGTGATAGCTGCGCCGCGCGGGCTTATAAGTTGGTGTCTTCGTTGTGTTCCAGGCGATGTGGTACTAAACAATCGAGCCTTCCTCCATGTAGCGCCCAGCCTGGCCGCGAAGAGGCCATCGTATACCGTCCGTGCGTCATGGGCCAGCAACGTGGAGCCGCGGGGTGGGCACTGAAAGCCCAATTTTCAGCCCATTTTGATGAAAGGACGACGAAAAGGGCCTTTTCGTTCTTCCCTCCGCGCGCAGCGTCAGCATCCAGCCTGCATTGCATCATGTATGGCTTTCTTCGATACGAACCAGTTCACATACAGTATCGATTGGTTCTATTTTTTTTTTTTAAAAAAAAACATCGTTGTTCTGGTTGGACACATGTATTGACATTGGTCTTTCCCCTTATGAACACACAACTCACAACTGTTGTTAGTTATTAGTATAATCTTGGGTTTGGGTTCCATATATTAATTGGAAAAGGTAATGGAAGGAATGAGCGTCCTCAAAGTTGGTCCACATTGTTTATTTTTAAAAATCTATACGTGACTTGATAATAAAAAAAAAGATGGATAAAAATTAAACAAGATGAATTGAAAAAAGGCCAAAATTTGAAACCAAGGCGTGTCTGCTAATTGTTCGTGCTTCACTATGAGAGAAGCGTAACGCGGATGGTGTCAGACCTGTTCATGGGCAGTTTGGTGTAAGACCTGACGTAATTTTTTTTAGGCTAGGATAGGTCGGGCTTGCCTGTCAAGGTCACATTTGGGCCAAGGATTTGAGCCTGACAAAAACCGAGCAGACCCGGCTTCCAGCCGATGAAATTTACCACATAAAAATTGGACCGGGCTTCATGCTTTTGGTTGAGCTTTTTGACCAGGCTAGGCCCATAGTTAACAGGAAAAAATTGAGCCAAGCCAGGCTCAGGCTCGGCCACAAAGCGCCAAGCTTTTTTTTAGCCTGGCTTGATTGTGTGTGTTGGCGATGATTTTGCAGCTTTAAGGGTATTTATTAATGCCATGCTTTGCTACGAACTAAAACAATATCAGTTGTCGTTCTACCATGGTGAGATCGATATATTTGGATCATACATTCTTATTGTTTTCACACTCGAATACAGCACGCCTATGTGCCATGTGATTTTTTTATTCATATTATAGATTAAGTGGTTTAATATATCCCAGCAAAAATCACTAGAATGCATCCCTCTCATCGAAACCTTTTTTTTAATATGAATGCATGACCTATTCGGGGAAAAAAAAGGAAAGTTCTATTCCCAATGTTTTTTTTTTGCATGCAACCACAAAAAATCAAACATACACTTTTTTTACCAACGGTTATAAAACAACATGAGGTTCTATTCTTTCCAACGACATAGAGCAACTAAGGTCTATAAGAGTTATTGACCTTTTACACGCTATTTGATGAACAGATCTTTCAGCGGCATGAAGACTCTTGGGGCTATATTTGGAACAATAAAAATTACTCTTTCAAAAGGTTTTATAGGGATGCCATATTCAATAACTTGTTTTTTAATGCTTACAACATTGTCTGCAAAAAGCAACAGTAAACTAAACACAAAAAAAAATGTGGTTGAAGTTGCTCAATCGATTGAACACTTGGAGCCTTTTCCATCGAAAGGGCATTTGGGATGGGTGTAGCTTGCTCTCTCTGTCACTTCAATGCTAAAGAAACATTACGCCATTTATTCATTCGATGCCCGGCTGTACAAGATATAAGACCCTATTTCAATGCTGAAGAAACATTACTCCATTTATTCATTCGGTGCCCGCTATACAAGATATAAGACCCTTTTGAAGATTCAATTCTGGTAATATCACAAGACTGGCTCGCTATCCATAGAGCTACCCTAGAGTCCGGTCATTCTTCAAAGAGCTCTATTCACTTGTTTGTTGGAATATTTGATTGCGATAAAATGACAAGTATTTTTGCTTAAATTTGAAACCCGCGTCACTCATAGCCTCCAAAATTCGTTCGTTGATGCAGCTTTTTCGTACAACGGGGAGTGAATCATTTGAATATGCCATTACCTAATTGGCTTTATCTGTTGAAGCCTGGTTAATTTATTGTTTCACTTTTTTCTTTTTCTTTGCTCTGGATTATGTTAAATTGTATATATTCTTTTAAATAATATATATATATGTAGGTAACTCCTCAAGTATTTTATGAAAATCGTATAAAAAGGATATATATGTAGTTCTAAAAAACACCTCATAATAAAAGGGGCAAATAAAGTAATCCATTGCCAAATTTGGTACAGATTGGCGGGAATCATTTTTTAAGGTAAAAATGGTGCGGATAACTTAAAAGCGGTTAATGTAAAACTTTTTTCGTAGCGGTGAAGGTGGTTGATGTCAAACTTTTTCGCAGCTGCCTAGATGTTTGGAGTGTTCATTAGCCTTGCGCAAACCAAGGAGCTAGGGAAAAAAAAAAGATTGTAAAAATAGTATTCATCGTCGACAGCAGGGTTCGAACCTGCGCGGGCGTAGCCCAACAGATTTCAAGTCTGTCTCCTTAACTACTCGGACATATCGACGGATTACTTTGCGTTCCAGAAGCTGATCTCTGATCACTGCTAGTTTACTGCTGAGTGCTGATTCATGTCGGGCTTTTGCCACTTGGGCCGTGGCCCATTTGCTGAGTAAAAGAGAGAGGAGCGGCTACGGCTAGGGGGACTTGACCCCAGGTAGGGTTTTCCTACCCAGGTGAAGGCAGGATGCGGCGGCTTGGGGCTGGAATAGCTAGCTCCGCCTGGAGCGGAGGCGCGTGCGCGCGTGGCCATGGTGGCCGGGCTTCTCGAAGCTCGTTGTGCCGACGTTGCCTATAAGGGCAGTGCTCTCTCTCTCTCTCTCTCTCTCTCTCTCTTTCTCGGGTGTGGTTTTTATCGGTGTGTGCTTTGCCGAGTTCCCTCTCCTCTCCCTCAATCTGTTGCTGCTGCTCGCCGGTGCCTTGGCGTCCTCGCCCGCCGGTGCATGCTGCTGTGGTGGTGGTCTTCCTCGACTTGGTTCCCGGTGGCCACGGGGTGGTCGTCGTGAGCTTGATGCTGCTCCGCTCTGCACTTCGGGCTCCTTCCATGCCCTTTGGCCGTGGGGGTGTCGGCATCGTTTCTCCAGGTCTTTTCATCGGTAGTGCGTTAATAGCATGGCAATCTGATTTCTGGGACAACGATTTCATTGCGCTTTGCCTCTGCTTGCCGGCTTGATTCCGATGCTCAATAAGAACTTCGGCTTCTTCTCCTTTACTGTGTTTGTGCACTGTGCTGATTGAGGTGGATTTGGGGACCTTGCTGTGTGCAAAAGGGGCTGGTTCATCTCAATCTGGGTAAAGTGAATTCTGTGGGAAATATTTGTTTAGCTCGGTGATGATTGCAAATGTTTGAGGCTTATAAATCTGTGAATTAAAGACTTGGTAGACCTAGTTTAGTACTGCTCTTGATCCTTTAATTTGATGCCTCCTTGTGTATGATCCGGTAATTGTTGATTGATTTAATTGGTCAATTAAACTGCTGCCCTTCTATATTTGTAAACATGAAGAACTAGTACTGTTTTGTCTACTTTTTAGTTAGTGGAGTGTGCAATTGTGCTGCTGTTCGGTACGGTCTTGTGGCTATATATCTTTGGTCTAGCCGAAATGCTGCTTTGATCCATTAAATTCTGGTGCATTATGTGATTACTCGGCTATACACATAGAGAAGTATTTGACATCTTTTGGACTTGAGCTGTACTGTTCTAGGGTTTAAAGTTTTATTTCCAGATTTATATATTACCTGTGATATATTGTCCAATTAACTGCTGGATGGCTAATTAGTTTTAGCAACCCTTTAATTGCAATCTGAGAGCAAAGTATAATCATTCTAACCTGAGCTTTTATGTTGATTTGATTGGATTAGTGACTACCATGTTTTTCAAGTCAATGTTGATCATGAATTTATTTGCATTGTTGCTTATATTTGGAGGATTCATGATTCTGAATTTAATTCATGGCTTTGTTATTTGTGTTATATTCAAAATGAATTGTTTGTCAATTTTGCTTAAACCGCAATGTTTCCAACAATTCATTGGCTCGCTCCCTTGCTTGCTGTTTCCCATCGAGATGAATAGGAGCCACTCCTCTGTCAAGACTGTTACTTATGACTTACCTGAGACCCCCTACTCCACTAGCTACTGCGGTAAGTTCTTAATTATACTACTAAAAATACTCCTCACCGGCGAGGAGAATTTCAGCTGCTGTTGCTGCGCTTATTGTCGGTTGTCGGCAAGGGACAACTCTGATTATACCTTCTAACTAGCTAGCTAGCTTGCTCACCTTCCAGTACCATTATTCACACCCGATCTCCGAGGAGAACGGATAGCGTAGCTGTAGCAGCAAATCGCCTCCCCTGCTCCTGCTCATCGGTGCGCTCGCTGTTCATGCCATGCCGCATTGCCGCCGCCCCCATCTCCACCGCCTCTGCAAGCACAGGACGCTACCGCCTACCGCCTACCGCTACTGCTCTAGTTCGCTCGCTGCTGCATTCAATCCGTGATAACCAACTGCCTACCTAGCTAGTCCCTGTTTCCCGAGGCGATCGCTGCAGGCCTGCAGCTTGCAAGCGAGTGAGCGAGCCCGTGGCAATCAGCGCAAGCGCAGGCTGCATGCAGAGTGCAGACAGATCGAGCTCATAGTAGAAGACGAAAGAACTCGCGTTTGTGATTACTGCTACTGCGCTGTGTTTACGTACCCAGGCCCCAGGCCCAGCGACGCAGTGATCTCTGTGAAAACTGCTGCGAGTTTGCCAGTCCTGTTACCTTCGCTCGTTCTTCGTTGACAAAGCGTTTCTAGTTTCTAGTTTCTACTGACATGGTTTGCTTCACTGTTTCGGACGAGTTTCGGAGAGAGATATACGTACATATTATAGGGTCGTTCCGTCGTTGCCTTTCATGAAAGTTTCAGTCTTTCAGATAAGGATTTCAGTGGATCGTCGGTTTGGATATATCCTGCAGAGGCGCCATGCCATGCCCGGACTCGATAGATAAACGTACGTGTTGTAGATAAGGGCACTTTTAGCTTTAATTTAATCCCTTAACTACTTAATGAATTATGATATGTTTAATTAATCAACCAACAATAAGCACAAGCATGACACACAAGTTAGACATGCAAACAACAAACATGTCTAACTTGGTACTTGACCGTAACCTTGTCTAAACTAGGTACTTGATCTCATGTTACCTAACTTCATATTTGATTCTGAAATTAAAAAGTAAAATAATTGCGAAAGGAAGCTGCATCTGTGCAAAAATTAAAAATTAAATATATATGGATTAAAATCCATCGTACTCACATTGTAACGAAACGATGGATGCGGTTGCATGGATGTGCGGAAGATCATTAATGAATGGACGACCTAGATTTGGCCATCCCCATGCTCGTGCAGTCGTGCGTGCATCGAGAACCAGATCCCCGAACAAATAGCCTGCCGCATGCACGATCATTCACACGGACAGACGGCTCTAACCACAAAGCGCGGCTGGCACAACACAAAATAAGTTTTGTTATGGAAGTATACTAATTACTGCGTACTCCGACCTCCGATCACAAAATTAATAGTGCATGAATTTCATGCACGTAATGTATATATTAAATTAATACTCCCTCCATCATTGAGGTGTGAGCATTGTTCACCTAATTGTGTCCAGGATGTTGGACACAACCGGTCGGGGTTCGATCCCTGCGTTTCACCGCAGGAAAGCGTATGAAAGAAGAAAAAATGGAAAAGAGAAGTGCGAGGTGTTGCGCACGGAAGAAAAAAAGAAGAAGAAAAAGAGCGGGTGGAGCAAAAGCGTGAGGGTGCGCTCGTGGATAGAAAAAAGGGTTAATATCACTGTTGCCATTATAACTCATCCTCTAACTAGTTTTGCCATTTCTAATTCGACCCCCACAAAGATGCCATTATAACCATTTTTCCCTCTTAAATCTGCCATTACAGAGGGTTACATGGCAATACCATCCAGAAATACACTGAGAAATACGTATTTGCAGTGGACCCTGCATGTCATACGATAGCACTGTCTTCTTCTACCTCCCAACTATCTCTCTCTCCCTCTCTCCTCCAGTATCTTCTCTCCCCGGCAAAGGGGGCGACGACGACTATGGCTGTCGAAGAGTTCCTCCGGCGTCGAGAGGGGACGGGGCACCAAGACGAGAGGTACGGGGCCGTCGGGCGTCGAGGGGAGGTGGACTGAGCTCAGCGGCGGCGGCGGACCGAGCTCCATGACGGCGGTGCAAAGCTCCAGATTCGGCGGCGGCGACGGACTGAGCACCACGGCGGCGGCGCGAAGCTCCAGATCCTGCGTCGACGGCGGACGGCAGAGCTCCTCCTCCCCTCCCCGCACGCTCCGACGTGCTCTTCTGTCCTTCCCCACCTGCCGCCGCCAAGCTCTTCCGCCCCTCCCCGCGCGCCGCTCCGTACGTGCAGCCGAGCTCCATCGTCCCTGCTTGCCGCCGAAGTTGGAGGGAAGAAGAAGTGGGCCGTCGGAGTTGGGGGGAGGAGGCAACGCCGCCGGAGGACCTTGCCGCTGCTGCTGCCCTCGCCGTGGAGCAGCGGCGCCTCGCAACCGCCGCTGCACCACGACCTCACCGGAGCGTCGCCGCTGGAGGACCTCGTCGGAGCCCCTGCTATTGCTGCGTGGAGGAGAGACACAGGAGGGAGGGAGGAGAGAGAGAGAGTGGGGAGAATAGAGAGAGAGGAGGAAGAGGATGGAGGAAGAAGAAGGTGTAGAGTATGACAAATGGAACCCACGCGTCAGAACGTTTTTCCATGTGTATTTGGATTGGTATTGCACTGTAAAGCCTTGTAATGGCACGTTTGCAAGAGACGAATGGCAATAATGGCAACGCTGACCGAGGCTGTTTAGAAATGGCAAAACTGGTCAGAGGACGAGTTATAATGGCAACAGTGATATTAACCCAAGAAAAAAAACAGCAACCGGGGGAAGCGAAGCTAGGCAGCGTAAGCATGAAGCTAGAGCGAGAAATGCGTAAAGAAAGAACGGCGCAGGGGGGCGCTCGTCATGGATAGGAAAAAAGTAAGGGCGTGTGGCCCAGTAGAGAATAGGAATTTGTAAGCAAGAAAAAAGGGCATGTGGGCCCTGTAGAAAAAATAGGATTTATAATACAATAACCATGTAACATGTTTCCGTTTTAATGAAATGAAAATGTGGGTATTTCATCTAAAAGTAAAAGTTTTGACTTGCACGTATCTCAAAATGTAAAACTTTTGACTATGAAAAAAAAATTAAAGCCAATCACCCCCAAGAGGGGCTAGCTAGCTAGTACATGTTCTCTTTATTCAATGTAATGCGAATAGTTTAGTGGCGGTATTAACCTTCCTGGTTTACTGCAGACAAACAACGACCGGAGGCGTTTACCAGCAAGCCCTAGCTAGGTCCAGTCCAATTTTGTGGATATATGTAGCCTCACATGAATCAGCACTAACACTACGGGAATCTCCCTCAGTACCGAGGGCTAAAAACCCTCGCGAGAAAGGCAGAAACCCTCGCGATTTACTATTCACGAGGGCTGGCCCTCGTGAATAGGTGCTCGCGACCGCTCCCCCGCAAATAACAACAAAACACGAGGGCACGGCCCGGGAATAGTAAATCGCGAGGTTTTATTGAGCCTCGCGATTGACCGGCTCTGCACTTTATTGCGGGTCTCCCAGCCCTGGCGAAAAGTGTGGGGCCCACGGTCCCTGGCGCGAGCAGGAGCTAGCTCACAGCTATTCGCGAGGGCCACACAGCCCTCGCGAATAGCCTCCCAGCCACATCTAATCACGAGGGCCGTGTAGCCCTCGCGAATAGCCACCTTATTACGAGGGCTATATGGCCCTCGCGAATAGCCACCAACTCACAGTTAATCACGAGGGCTGTGTGGCCCTCGCGAATAGCCTCCCTGCTCACTGTTAATTACGAGGGCTATGTGGCCCTAGCGAATAGATGCTCTTTTGTTTTTTTACGAGGGCCATTTAGCCCTCGCGAATAAGCGAATCAAAAAAAAAAGCTTTTATATATGAATTTGAAACAAATTTAAACAAAGATAAACACACGGATATATATAGCAAGCAACATCCACATCCTCGACACATCGATATCCACACATTCTCGACATCCACACATCCACATTCACATCGACACATTGACAAAGCATAAAACGTCGACATCCATACATCCACATCCTCGACACATCGACATACACATCCACATCCTCGACACATCGACATACACATCCACAAAGCACAAAGCATATATCCGCATACACAGCATTTCTAGCTACCATTATACATTTCTAGTCTCCATCTATCACGGATTGTCTGTCCGGATTAGGGAAGATGGAAGGAGTACCGTCCGTGGAGGGAAAACCGAAGAGCACTCTCGGTGCGGGAAGAGCGAAGGGCTGCTTAGTAGGCTTAGAAACCCGTCAGCCCCAGCATCCGCCCACTCGCGCCGAGCATCGTGATCGACTCCCTGAATCTGACTTGATGGAGCGGAGCCCTGAAAGCGTTAAGAACTTAAGTTCTATTTCAATTGACACTTTAGCTTAGACTCTGATGAAGTGACGACACTTACCGCATCTTGGGCCTGAACAAAGGGCCGCGGTCCCCCATTAGGTGCGTAACTAGAGCCGCCACCTTGATCAACCTGCCTGCTCGACCCACCCTGCACATTGGTGATCAATATAGTGTTAATGCAAATAAATGAGGATATGATATAACTGATGCAAGGGGTTAAATGGGAATACCTGCACGAAATTGCCCCCTGAATGAAGCCTCATGAATTCAGCCCACCTTTGTTGCTGTTCTCTTTCCCACCGCTCCTGAGCCGCTCTTTGGTTCATCTCCATGGTTAACCTTAACTCATGGAGCTCTTTCCTGTGTCGCTCCTCTCTCTCCCTTTCCCTCTCCTCCGCCATCTCCCTCTCCCGCGCCATCTCCCTCTCGTGAGCTCTGTCCCGCGCGGCGCGTCGAGACCTAGCATCGCGCATGAATCCACCAGACCTGCAACAGAATAGTGTGGTTAGTATGTAGATGTCATGTAACACGGCGACCAAAGGAATGGAACAAATAAAGATCAAAGTCACCGATGTGGTGGAGCCCATCCCATAGCGACCGTCGACTTATGCCCCATATGCGTGTAGATTACTTCACGTCCGGCTCCTTCTCCGCGTCACGGGTCACTTTATGCGGGCGTCGTCTCCTTGTACGCTTGCACGCACTGCCTCAGTATTCAAAATTACTGAAATTAGCAAGTCAAGTAGTGATAAACATTGTAATAATGATATAGATTGCACTTACAATCTTGTCTTGCGCGTGTGGTGCCACGACTGGATTGGGAGCTTCTCGTTGTGCCTTCGGTGTCATTGCCCTTCTGTAGGATTCCAAGGCACCTATGTCTTCCCCAGCCCTCTCAGACTGCATCACATTGTGGTTGTGGGTCATAGAGAAAAAACATAAAAAATGAATTAAAGAATTACTCATTACCTCTTTCTTTACGAAAAATGGCAGGACCACCTCCGATGTACTTGACGACTCCTTGCGCCGCCCGGTTGAGTCTGGATTGCTGAGACTTGGTCTTGAACTCTGGACTATTCCAATAATGGCCAAGTCCATCCCAAGCTTCCGGACAGTTTTGGACCCACTCAGGACGCACTTCGTGAGTCTTGATCGGGGTTAAGTACTTGTCTGAAGCCTCGGTGTCAGTGAGCTGCTCGCCATGCTCCCTCCTGTATGTTGATATGTATGTCAAACAACATTACTGACATTGTAAAGAAGAGTTGTGATTCAACTTACTTGTACCAATCCTTGGTCGCGTCGAGACGTGTCCGTCTCAGCTGATCCCAGAAAAGACTCTTGGCCTTGATGTCAATGACATTGTCGAAATCCGAGTGGGTGAGGGGCTCACGAGGTCGAAAATGTGTCTTAAAACAAATGAAAAATATATTATTAGCGTACGGAATAATGAAAGTATTTCGAAGGATGGAGAGGCTTACCCAGAATTCACGGACACACTCTGAGGCAGCCGACACCTGACCTTCTTCTTGCACAATCTTGTAGTCATCCCAAGTGATTGCTGGACGGGTCCGGCCGTCCTCTTCCACTATCCCAGGATAGTGCAGTTTGAGCAGCCTTGAAAGTACGGAAGCAGGCTGGGTCTTGAGACGTGTGTCGACTGTAGACATGTTGCTGTACAAGTTCGAGAAGAGTTAGCCGTTCACAAGGATAATAATATATGGAGTTAACATTTTATCGATTAGAACTTACCCGTCCCCTAAGATGTCAATTGCGACACGCATATTTGTATCTTGCGGAGCCCTAGGCATCTTATTGGGCCCTCTTCTCTTCCTTCGGCGCCGAGTGGCGGTCGGCTGGGTAGACCCCTCGCCCTCCTCAAAGCCACCCTGCTCATGACCACTAGAGTCATGACCTACCTCGTGACCACTGGAAGCCTGACCTGCCTCGTCCTGACTTGCCTCCTCACCCGTGTCTGGTTGATGAATCTTGGATTGGCATCTGCGAATGAAATAGATTATCTTCATAATAATAACAAAAACAAATTAAACTTAAAATTAAATAGTGCTATGTAAATAATGTACCATACATCTAGCAGTAGTTCGCATCAACATCGAGTGAGTCGATATCCTCGATAGGATTATTGTTCGCATGTTCATCGCCTCGGATAGGATCCTCGGGTCTTCTTGGCCTTCTTCGTCGACAGTTACAACATCTTCGTTGATGCTAGCAACTAGATTGTCGAGGCCCACTCCAGCATCAATCACAAACGTGTTTTCTAATAATTGATCTTGAATTGGACCATCTGGCAATCTCCCATGTGGTCTAACTTTGTATACAACCCACCAATTCTTTAGATCGGCCTCCTCTTTTTTGAGACTGCCCTTTATTGGATGCTTGCATGGATATGGCAGGTAGTACACTTGTTCAGCTTGGTTAGCTAATATGAAAGGATCGTATCCTTTAAGTCGTGAAGTATGTTTCACTTCATTAAGCCAAGCTCGGTCTTGTTCGTAGACCTCTAACAGATCGAACCATTCGCAATGAAAAGAACTACCGAGAGCTTTTGCTTCCTTCAAATGTCAGTTCGATTATTTGTTGAATTATACCGTAATAATAGAACTTATCTTGCCCTTCTGCTTGGCCCTCGCAGACAACATAGCTATTTACTGTTCGCAGATTAGGTTTTGATTGCTCATGCTCCGCGGAACGAAAGCGGAACCCATTGATATCATACGTCCCATGCACCGTGACACGTGTTGAACATCCATGCGACATGGTACGTAGATCATTATGTACACTAGGATTTTGCTTGCACTGTGTGGAAATAAAAGAAGTTAGAACTATGAGTCGAGGAACATACATTCGACCTTATTTTATAATTAAGACACTTACATATCTCCAAAACCAAGACAGGAAGTTAGGTCCGCCGTTGCCATCACCTCTTTCCTTCAAAGCCTTAAGCTCGTCCAGTGTAGGACTCCTTCTTCCTTTCCAGTAAATTGATACGAATTCTCTAAAAGATATGTGTTAACTAGAATGCGAGTCTAAAAAAAGTTGACACGAATTCTCTAATAATGACACAACGACTTACAATTCAATATCGCGAACTTCCTCCATGTTCTCAAAAATATATAATACTGCTACAAGATTGTCCAGCTGAGAAATCTCAGTTCTTCTGCTCTTACCGACTGGAGTTCCTTGTACATCAAATAGTTTTAGATCGGATTCAACCTTCCGGCCATGTGTGTTGTATCTCGGTACAACGATATTCACATTATGTTCTCTTGCTAGATATTTGTTCGTGAAATTTGTGATCTCCTGAATTTGGTAAGCCTCAGCAATTGATCCTTCAACACGGGCCTTGTTTTTCACATTTGCCCGGACAGGTTTCAATGCGGCGTTCCACGGATACATCCACCTCCCATGAATCGCCCTCCGAGCGGCGCTTGAGTAGGTAGATGGATAAGAAGATGTTCCATTGGATTCCAGAAACCAGGGACATATATCTTCTCTAACTTGCAAACAAGCACCACAACATCTTCCTCTAACTTCTTCAAATCTGTCCTGTTTAGATTTTTAGCGCACAACTTTCTGTAAAAGAAACTCAATTCAGCAAGAGCAGTCCATACATCGTCAGGTACATATCCCCGAAACATGACCGGTGATAGATCTCGCATGAAGATATGGAAGTCGTGGCTTATCATGCCATGTATCTTACCGGCGTCGACATCCACACCACGAACAAAGCTTGACGCGTACCCATCAGGAAATCTAACCTTTTCACGAAACCATTCTAGAACCTCTTTCCTTTGTGCCTTAGTTAAGCAGTATGGTGCCTTAGGTTTCACCCTTTGCCCTTCTATCATGTTAAATGTTGGCCGATCACATAGAATCTCTGAGTCCAGTCGAGCTTTGACATTATCTTTACTTTTACTGGCTATGTCTAAGTTCGTGGCCCAGATAGCTTGTGCTACATTCGACTCTTGGTGCATCACGTCTAGATTGTGAGGTAATAGCAAATCCTCTGCATATGGAAGGGAGTCTGATCGCACTTATGTGTCCAATGGTGAACGGTTCCATAGCCCTCATATTCGGTTTGATCTTTTCATTTATCTTTAGGGTTGAATGCGGGCTTTGACTTGACCAACTGTGAGAGGCTCACGCTTTCGACCTTCGCAATGGTATTTTTACGAAATTTATTCTTTTGCTTTACGAATGGATGATCGGCTTCAAAAATCTCGGTGATATCAAAGAAGCTTGCCTTTCCGCCGTGTGTGAGCGTGAATGCCACCGTATCACCCATGCATATCGGACAAGCGAGTTTGCCGTGCGTGCTCGAGCCAGAGAACATGCCATATGCGGGAAAGTCATGAATTGACCACAGATAAGCGACTCTCATGAGAAAATTGGAGTTTGTAACTTTGTCATAAGTGATAGCTCCTGTTTCCCACAACTCGTTCAACTCATCTACTAATGGCCGTAAAAATAGATCCAAATTTCTCCCAGGACTTTTCGAACCAGGCACTATAAGTGAAAGAAACATAAATTCGTCCTTCATGAGTTGAGATGGTTTTAGATTTAGAGGGATACTAAAGACCGGCCAACAAGAGTATGATCGAGCATTCATATTGAAAGGAGTGAACCCGTCCGTGGCAATCGCGAGACGCACGTTTCGTGGTTCCGCTGCAAAATCGGGATGTTTGCGGTCAAAATGCTTCCAAGCTTCTCCATCTGACGGGTGAATTCATGACTATATACTGCCCTCGTGATTTATGTCAGGCCCTTGTAAATATATACTTTTTAACGAGGGCTATATACTGCCCTCGTGATTTGGTTTATTATTACGAGGGTATTGCGATGGCCCTCGTGTTTCATTTTTGGCCCTCGCGAAATTGGGAATTTCCAGTAGTGCCCGTTGGGGATTTATTCTCCACGGGGATGGGGATGGGAAGAAAATGCCTCTCCCCGGCGTTAGCGGGCGGGATGGGAGGATTTCTTCCCCACACAGGGACAGGGATAGGGAGCCATTCCCCGACGTGGAATTCCCCATTGCCATTCCTACTTTTCACTGCCTTTCCCTTAGCCCCGCGTCATGCCAAAGGTTCTTGCGGCAAATGGGAGGGGAGGGGAGAGGATGAAACCAAAGGGTCAATGGCAGATGAGATGTAAATTGGAAAAAGTTCAAAGGGCAAAAAATATGCGATGGCACTTTTTAAGAGGAATCTCACTTATTATGGCATGTTTGTGAATAGTGACTTTATAGTGGCATTATGTAAATTAGGAACTTTGCGATGGCACAAATATAATCAAGGAAAATATCTCACATGACATTGCAGAGTCGCCTAATAATTTTCATACCATAACTTTCAATTTTATCTCTTATATACTACTGCAATTGCTTGATTATTACCCTATATATATTCCATTGACGAAAACTTATATTTTTTAATTTAATCCATGTAAACATTTTATTTTAAAGTTTCTAAAAACACAAGGAAAAGTCTATTTTACATCCTAAAATATTAGCACTCATTTACATACCACCATAAACTATGAAACCAGGTATTCTACCCCCACAAAACCAGAAAAAATGCAAATAGCACCCTGCAGTGGTTTTGCAAGTAGTTTTTCCCATGTGGCAGTACAGTCACAAAAACAATAAATAATTAAAAAAAAACACTGGGCCCAACTGTAAGCATGACTAATTCATCTTCCAGCTCTCCTCTCTTTCCCCATCTCTACGCCCTTCACTGTGAACTCAAGGCTGAGCTAGTGCCACTTCGCGGTGCAGGACGCACTCGTGCTGCCTTTCCCCACCTCTTCCTCGCTACGCGCCACCTCCCACCTCCCTCGTTACCGTAACGAGCGTCGTCTCCTCCTCGCTGCTCTGCATCTCCCCCTCACCACGATAGACACCAGCTCGCACCTCTCCCCGCTCACCGCGACGGGCACCGCCACCCCCTCGTCACGTACTTCGATGAGCGCCACCTATGATGAGGTGCAGGGTGCTAACCACGTACACCCTCCATTCTTTTTTTTTTTTTACGTATTTGACTTTTGAACACGGCTTTAACCATTCATCTTATTCAAAAAAATGTAAATATCATTTAATTTTTTATGATTTGTTTTATCAATAAAGGTGCTTTAAACAGGACTTTTTTTTTGCATGTTTGCACTGAATTTTTAAATAAGACAAATGGTTAAAGGCGTGTTAAAAAATCAAAGGTGTCAAATAGAAAAAAAAAGGAGGGAGCAATATGTTGTCTGGTTTTGAGTTTGGAGGGGCGTCATGTACAATACTAGCAATAATTATAAAACTTTACGATAAGTGACATAGTTCAAAGACATATTGAGGACAAACGGCCATGCTAAGCGGAGCCAAGATTCTTATACATCACGGAAATACAAATGCATGTTAGTAGTTCTTTTATTTAAAACTAGGGGGTACACGCGCTTCGCTGCGTGGTTTCGTTGACAGAAATGGCATTGTCTTATGATACAACAGCGTATGTCCTTATACTTTAATGTGATAATTTATCAGTATATTTAAATGATATATTGTCAGTGCCATAGTTTTGCGAGGGTCGAACGGCCCTAGCGACTAACTGAAAGTCACTGACGTGTCGGTCCCAGAAGCTGGCCATGCGCCGAGTAATCGCGAGGGCCGGCAAGCCCTCGTGAATAACTACTCACTGCCCACGTTTTGCGAGGGCCATATAGCCCTCGTGAATAACAAACACTGCGATGTGGGCCATGTCTGTGCGAGAGGAGACAGCACTAATCACGAGGGCCACGCAGCCCTCGCGAGATAGGCTGGTGCGAATTATTTCGAGGGTTCAGTATGTGACCCTCGTGTCTACAGGCATTTAAATACGAGGGCTGTATTAGCCCTCGCGTATAATGGATATATACGAGGGTTTTTCGGAGAACCCTCGCAACTAATAATTTTTCTCCTACACTTCTACCCTCAAATTATTTTTAAAAAATACTAAATAATAGTTTAAAATATGTTTGAGTTACTACTATTTTTTAATGTACCATTTTTTGCAATAGAAAAAAATAAAAACTTGAAACGAATTTTTCTGATATTATCTCTTTCTTATCTCACACTACGAGCTTACCGATACACTAAACATTCTAGTAGACATTTTGAAAATTCATTTCACCAAATTATATAATACGTTATTTTCTGAATTACACGCATTACTTATTACCCGTTACACACTATTTGACACTTGTCTCCTCCGGGGACCGATGATGACTCCGTCGTTTGTCTCTCGGAGTCGAATTCGAGGGAGAATCCTTCACGGTATACCAGAGTTAACCAAGTTTTTGAGGAAGAACTAGGTAAGACAAGAAAGTGAGGGAGATTTAAGGCTAACAGAGTTTTTTGGTTTTCAATTTGTAGGCCATTTAGTCACGAGGGCTGGACTAGGACCCTCGCTAGCAGTTGCTGAGCCCCTTATTCGCGAGGGCCATATTGGAGCCCTCTCGAATTATCTGTTATTCGCGAGGGCCATATTGGAGCCCTCTCGAATTATCCGTTATTCGCTAGGGCCATAATAAGGCCCTCGTGAGTAACCTGAGTCTTCTTCTTTTTGCGAGGGTTTATGTCAGGCCCTTGTAAATATATACTTTTTAACGAGGGCTATATACTGCCCTCGTGATTTGGTTTATTATTACGAGGGTATTGCGATGGCCCTCGTGTTTCATTTTTGGCCCTCGCGAAATTGGGAATTTCCAGTAGTGTAATCAGACATCTCTGCAATGTTCTGGCCGTTTTAGCCAGAGTAATTGTACAGCTGTGCAGGGATTTTGACCGGTTAAACTGCTGCTAGTACTCTGAATTTCACAGCGCCTAACTCTCAAATGCCGAGCTCTGACCCTGACATTGAAAGCCTGCAGACCGTTTGGTGAAAAGTCCAGCTACCCAAATCCAAACAAAAGCTGGCATTTTTTTTTTGTTGAGACCCACCTCCATTAACAAGTAACCAGATCATTAGGCTCTTCAATGAACATGTTGCACAGGTGACCATGATCAGTAGCCTCCTCTTGTGCCCTGTCTGCATGGTTATTAAGCAGGAGCAATGTGTGGTGCCCTGTCAAGGGAGTTCATCACGCCGGCCGCTAGATGATCCTGAGAACGAACTTTTATTATATTTTGTTTGGTTTTGCCATTGCATCATGATTCTATTTGATTAAGATGAAAGCAACCTTGCCGCTAGGGACCCCTGCAACATGTATACATAGCTTGAGGGTGACCACTTTCCAAAAGAAAAAAACGTGCTTCCTTTCTAATGGTGAATAAAATGGGGACCTAAAATGTTTAATCCCAGTAAGTATTTGGCAGGATTAATTTTAGAGCACACTAAAAATTAATAATTAGCATGAATTGTCCATTCCTCTTAATTTAACGGCTTATATTGATATACCATGCAGAGGACAGTGGCAATTAGTATCCTATGGAGGATCCTGTGTGAAGGTGGTGGTCAGCTCTCAGCCAAACATCCCGCACTAGTGCACAGTGATGGTGGGCTGGCGGCCGGCGTCTCGACTGTGCTTACAGCATAAAGGTGGTGGTTGAAATCTTCCATGGTGTGCCCTATGGCGCAGTTAGGGGCGGTTGCAAATAGCATCTCGATCAATCATCCCGCCTAGTGGTGACAACCGACTGATGTCCTCCTCCTTTTAAGTACATCTAGGCCGAGTTTCTTGTGCGCAATGGCGGATGACGACCGCTGACCATCACAAGCCCTGAAAACACAACAGAATATGATGACGATTTAATCCAAGTATCACTCACGACAAGGTCGATCGTGGTGACGACCGATATTGTTGTAGGCGTGCTATGCCTTCGTGGGAGTGGGGATGGGGTGGGGGTTGAGGTGTGTGTGATGGTGCCTTGTTGAGACCTACCGCTTAGCCAGGCCACGTTCTGCTTTCTCCCTCTTCTTCTCTCTCTTTGTCCTCTCTCTATGTGTATCTTGTATTGTGTATCTTGTATTGTTCTCTTTCAATAGAATGTGAGAGCTTTTGTCCTTCACGTTCTAAAAATACAATAAATTACATCGATATTTGGTTGAGGTTAATTAATTTTGTTTGGGTCACTTTGCTCATTAGTTTTTTACGGAAAACAGTAGGCAATATGTCCACTGCTATTGGGCACTAATCATTGCATGAATCTATTGATCGGTCGACAAACACGCCCCCGGCCGCACTATATGTATACATCGATATGGCTATCTATTCATTATAGTATTATTTATGGCTACATCACAAATTCACAATTCATAAATTAAGCTAGATTAGCAAGCTCTATCCATCTAGCAGGGTTTAATTCAAGCAAGCGATGCCAGTAGTCAAATTTATTGTCTAGACCAAGCTTTTGTGGTCCAAACCATGGGGATTTATGGCTCATGGGTGGTGCATTGGCATGGATTGGTCTCGTCATCTCCATGTGATGTGACCACGTGGACGCGGATGCAGATGAGAGTAGCATTTATGTGCGTGCATGAGAAGATTACTCCCGAGTATTTGCAAGGCTTGTTACCCCCGAGTTAAGAGATTGGAGTATCAATTTATTGTGTCGGATTCAGATTCAATTCTTCCGTCTTGGGAGTATCACTAGATGTTTGACAGGCAAAATATACAGTCCACGTAGTTTTTATACGCTTAAAACCTCCGTCTAGAATGTTCATAATAGGTTTTGACTCAGGATTAAAACTTAACCTATCTAAATTACAATGATGGATGATACGAAGTCACGTCTAAAAGCTCTTCAAAGCAACATAAATGAAACGGGTCATTTTCAAGATCCAAGCCAATATTAAAACCTCTCGAGGTTCAGCTAAACATTCAGCTCAACCAAAGCTATTCATTTAGGGCCTTGTTTGTTTCAGATTAAAATTGAGTTGCGTTTTACTGTAGCAAATTTGTGACCCCTCGAAAGACGGTTTAAAAAATTCAAAAATTATGAAAAAATTATTTTACGAACTTTAAGAAGAACTATTTAAACCCCCCATAAAATGATTACAAAATATTACATCGTTTGGCTTATACAAAAATAATAAATTCTCATTTAATTTTATTTAATTTAATCTAAAACAAATAAGGCCTAGGTCAGCTAGTTACTGCAAATACTAGAAGCCAACATCGACAAGTAAATTCATTTTTATAGTACTAGATAAGTTCTTCTTATTTCAAAGTGTGAATAATTTCTTTAATGCATACACAGCCTATAATGTAGCTAATTAGCTAGTCCATGTTTGGCTCATGTCACAAGTATGACTTACCACACTTTTCTTAGGTCCCTTGGTCCCAAATCATAGATTTAGTTTATGGTCAAGGTTTTTTCGTAATCATTTCTAGCCAAAAAATGTGTCCTGTGTGATACTTTGATAACTTAATTTAGTTATGAAAATTAATCATTTATCAAATTAATGAGCTCCCTACTATCCTACTTATTCCGCGCAATATAATTTCCTATAACCCTAGATTTTTTTGCTCTTGCTAATAAAGTGAGGTCAAAAGATAGCACTATATATATATTTTTTTTTTTTTGATACATGGCAGATAAAGTTCGTCTTAATTTGAAGTTTGAGTGATGAATTTCTGCAAGGCAAATATATCACATCCAATATTATCACATGCAGCATATATGGAGCCTTAAGTTTATCACAATATCCAATATTATGTGGCCACAATTTAGCTAGTCAATGTTTGGTTCATGTCATACAAATAGCTCGTCACACTTTTCTTAGCCGCTCGTACCATGTTCTTACTTCTTTAAGACTTTTAACACTTTTTGAAAGTCGCACTTAACTTGTGGAACGTAACTCCCTTGCCACAAATTAAGGTGTGAATATTGTTACACACTTACACTTGGTTACTTTCGTCGTGACAAAATTAGTCATTAATCAGATCAAAAACCCATGCTATTTATTTTGCCTAATATATATAATTTCCTGCAATCCTAGATTGGGCCGTACTCATAAGCTAAAGTCAAAAGTCAGCTGAGCTCTGCATCCTGGGATCTGAACTGGGTGAGCAGTAATAATGAACAGCAGATGACACAGGAAGACGTGCAAATGAAACAGCCAGCCAGTCCACCACCATTATATTAATACCCCCCTGACCAACAGCATAAACCCACTCTCCCTAGCTGAACGCTCTCCTCAGTCCTCCCCATCTCACCTCAGCTCAGCTCACTCTTCGCTTCCTCTTCTCTTCGCCCACCCTTGCAGCCACCAGCTAGCTAGCTAGCTAGCCCCTCGCCGGCGTCCATGGCGGCCGGCGCGGCCATCAAGGAGAAGGAGGAGCCCCTCCACCTGAAGCAGGGGAGCAAGCTCTTCTCCAGGCTGCTCACCAGGGAGAGCTCCACCGCGGCGCCGTCCTTCCGTGTCTACTACGGCGTGGCCTCCGCCGGCGCGGTGCCCTTCCTGTGGGAGTCGCAGCCGGGCACCCCCAAGAACGCCATCTCCGCCGCCGCGCTGCTGCCGCCCCTCACGCCGCCGCCGTCCTACTACATCGCCGCCAAGGCCGCCGGCGCCGGCAAGAAGCCCAGGCGGAGGCCGGCCGCCGTCCTCAGCTCCCTCCTGCCCAAGATCCTCCTAAGGCGGGCCAGGTCGTCGTCGTCGGGTTCACCCTCCTCGTCCTGCTCCTCCTCCTCCTCCTCGTCCTCGTCGTCGTTCTCGCTCTCGCTCTCGTTCCGCAGCGTGCGGTCGACGCCGGCGTGCTCGTCGATGAGGAGCCAGGTGCACGCCTTCTCCGTCACCGGCGACGACGACGACGACGACGAGGCAGACCGCCGGATGATGCCGACGGCGTGCTTCAACGTGAGGCACGAGAGCTTCAGGGCGTTCAAGGGGTGCCGCGTCGCCATGACGGCGAGAAGCGCGCTGGCGTCCGTCGCCGGCGGCCATGGCGGCGGGCCAAGCTCCGCCGCCGCGCAGAAGGTCTAGCTAGTTAACCTCTCGTTTGGTCGGTGCGTCGCGTCGCGTCAGTGTGCATGGTGGTGTTGCTTTCCGGTGTACTGTACGAACGTTGCAGTCTTGAGTCTTGACAGTGTAGTCCCACTCTCGTGTCTTAATGCATATATGCGTGCAGGCAGCCATGCAGGGGATTAAGAGGAATTTTATCAAATTAAAACGGTATGCTTAAGCGTGTAATGGTATATATTATATGACAATAATGATATATATGATCAGCATGGCTATGTTAATCAGATCTCGTTGCAGATCATGGAAGCCTGCAGCATGCAAGCTAATTCTTGGTCCTTGGTTTACAGTTTACACATGTGCGTGCTCTTTAATTCTCTCTCTCTTGCAAGTTTGGACCCAGATAAGAGTTAATAGAACATTGATACCCTCCTACTTGTGTAGTTGAGAAATGAATGCCTCACAACAGTGATGAAAAGGGCACCGATGACTGATCAGATTAATTATGTACATGTAGTTAACAGCCCATGACTGGATTAAATGAGGTCCTCCAAAGCCCATGACTTGCTCTTAATTTCTCGCACGATTTCATCTTTTCCGTACCCGAATGCCATGTCTGTTTTGTAGCCCATGCAAGTGCATGATTTTATGTCGGCGACAACGAAAAGTGTTTGTTATACTACCTGCATGTCCTAACCTTGCTACCAAGAACAAGACAGTACGTATATAGTGGTTAAGCTCTCTGTGACTGAATCTCTCTCGCACACACACTGTGTAACACTCCATTTTTTATCACTGGAGAACTCTGATGCTAGCTTCCATCCGTCTTACAAATCTGCACAAGGTTCCACACCGCCTGATCTCTGCCGTACTGAACATGGAACTTAACCTACGAACCTGATGATCCACTCCAACCGCCATCACAATCTGATATCGATCTTCACAGTATGCATGATTTGCATGAATTCTCTCGCACACAATAATATTTTTCTCGCGACATTTTTGGCATGTGGTATGACACAATACAAAAAAAAAAAATCCTCTCCCCTGTGGATTTCCCCCGTCGATGCACAACCATTGGTTTCGTCATGAGATTTCTCCCCCACTCACTTAATCTTTTGCAAAAGACACCCCCAAATCTTAAGAAAAAAGCAATTGCATCATCCTTCCCTTCCTCTCTCCCTCTTTGTCCACCAACCTGACCGCCACATGCTAGCCCCACCACCGGCGACCACCAGCCTCGACCACGCCGGCACCCGCTCGCCCACCATCGAGTGGAGCCGCGTCGCATCGTCTCATCATGCCCGTGAGCCACCGCCCACCAAACGCCACCGCTGTCGGAGACCTCCACCCCTGATGGCACATGACCACGCCAGCACCACCTCCCGGCATCTTGTCCGCCACCTAGCCAAGCCGCACCGCCTCGAGTCGCTCCATCTCGTGCCACGCTGGTGTTGAGGCCATGTTGCTGAGGTCATGCGTCAGTAGGAACGGTGGTCATCGACGGCGACGGTGGTGGGTCGTGGCCAGCTCCGAGGAAGGAGAGGAGAAGAGGATTCAATCACTTTGGTTCATAAATTAAGGGGTTTGTAAAAGATCAAAGGTAGAGAGAGGACGAAAAACTCCTTGCAACATAGGAAAAGCCTCTCTCAATACAATAACACAAGTAGCTCATGCATACCCTACCATATGGAAATTTTTTATTATTATATTTGCTGTGTAAGTAAGTAAAGCTAGGGTAGTGCTTCTAGTATTAGTATTAGTATACTAGTACGTGCATTGTGCTATTTGGCCATGTGAGGGGCGTCAGGACAAGGACGAGACACAGAGAAGACTATTTGAAGAAGACACTATTCAATGCCTTTTTCGTCCCCAACCAGCTCACATGACAAATACATATGGCCCCGTATTTAAGTTCGTGTTGGCGCTAATTAATTGCCCCCCGTTATTCTAACCTCGAACGAACCTTCCACGATGCACGACGCTAAATAAATTAGCCGACTCTAATGACGGGTTAATGTGGTAAAAACTTTATGCAGTACTGTAGTAGTACACTGGTACCAGGGTAAGCGATACTGTCATACTGGCCAGTTGAATCAAACATGCAAGAGGTTCAGACATACTCATCATCTCTGGAGTAAGAGACCATTGAACGCGTTATTAATTAGATCAATTAGAACTATTAATTTTTCTTAAAATAAAAAGCATGTCTATTCAAAAAGTAGAAGGAATACAAATAGGAGGGTCAAGGACCATAGGGTGGTTACAGGTTAATTTACAAGTGTAGCATCCGCCGCCGCCTATATGTTAATTTACAAGTAGAACGAATGATCGGTGATAGTTAATTTGTATGCATTCATGCATCTTTAAAGAAACGGGCACAAGGTGTTCCGTGCATTTGCATAGTTAGATTTGTCTTAATCTTTAATTTGGCATCAACTTTTATTCCTATTATTTTCCATTTCAAATTTATGCAATTATTATTATTTATTCTATTTTTTATAATATTTTGTTGTGGCTGATCTAAACGCTTTTTAAAATCTGGCATGGACTCTTATTTCTATTTTTTGTTTTGAATTTCTATTTTTGTTGTAGTTCATATGTAACCTTATTTTTAATGTAATCCATTATAATCCAGATCCATAACAATAGACGGTGCAGATTTTTCTTTTCTTTTCGATTAATATGGGAATATAGAAATTTCTAAGATTTTGGGATCAATATAGTGGCTCGGTTGGACCCTGTTTTAATTATATAACAAACGAGGTCCCACGCATTTACTCGGGTAGATCACGTATTTAATATGGATCTTTTTCTAATCTCGTATTTGATTTGTACTCCTTTTATAATCTTGTATTTTGATATGAACACATTTTAGTTGTTTATGTTTTTTATGGCGGTGAATATAGACTATTTTTTTAATCTAAACTGTTGTAATTCGGGTCCAAAATAATCATTGGTGATATTTTTTTTTCTCTAATTAATGTGGGATATGTTAGTGATTTAGGATTAATGTGATGACTCTGTTGGACCATGTTTTACTTAGATAATAGATAGATAGATAGATCAGAACGTGGATTTTGTAGTCGAATGTTGTGCAGCTTGTTTTAACTTGTACCACTTCCATCCAAGCAAGTGCTGCAATTAGATCAGAACGTGGATTTTGTAGTCAAACTAGCTAAGACTGTTCGCCCGTGGTGCGCCGAGTGAAGCGACAAACCATAACAGGCAGCAGAACGCGCCGATCAACCACATGGGCCGTCCAGAACAAACGTGGTGACGACAAACACGGACAAACAGCAGCATGATACTAGAACAGACCCTGAAGTGACAGGCAGCTCGTAAATAAAGCGGCCCGCAACGAGCAAAAAAGGAGCCTCGACGGGCCACCACAACGAAGGGGCAGCAGGCAAGGACACGAAAAACAGAAAGAAACAGCCTAGCCAAAGCGCCAACGTGTCCACGCAAAACGGTCGCGCTTGCGGACCAGGCAAACTATCCACGTGTCTAGCCAAAACCAGTATAGATCAGGCAAACTATCCACGTGTCCAGCCAAACAGGCGGCTTTGTACTTTTATTGATGCTGTGCAACTTGTTTTTACTTGTACCACTTCCATCCAAGCAAGTGTGGCAATTGGAGCTGGTAGCTAGCTACTAGCTAGGGTGGTGGAATGTAAGCATAAACACGTAGTAACTCTATCGATTTAGCCAAAGAACTGCCACTCGTGTGATATAGGTGGCTTGATCTGTCTTTAATTAAGTACATGCATGGAGTATATTGCTAATGCATGATTTACAAGGCACCACAAGGATTGGAGCAAGCTGAGCTGACAAATCATGTCACCGAAAAGCAAGAGCGACAACTAATTTTGCGCTGCATTCAATGTAGCACCGTCATTTGCCACAAAGTAAACAGTATGCGTCTCTGTGCTCCAGACTCCAGTTCATGGCTAGTCATGGACTCATGAGTCATGAGAGAGTATTATAAGAATTGATCATATACGTGTGTATAATTTGTAGTGCTCCAGTACTTAACTTCTATGCACGCGGTTATGTAATCAAGTCACTTGTACATATAATTTATGCTCAACTTTTATGCAATCAAGCCATTTGCCGTGATTCAATAATGCCAGTGGAAATGCTGGCGAATCATGGCAGTTTCCATTCATGCAACAAGTAATTAACAACCATCTTTGCTAGGACGACGTTCTTAAGGCAGCTCATGAACGACCTGAATGTTTGTTGGAAGTAATTGCTTCTAGGTATGCTTCAAATCTTAAAATTTATGGCACTCGTTCAGAAAAGCTAAACGGCAGTGTACAGCTGAGGTTGGAGGACGGAGTGATGGCAGACTGATAGTAATTAGTTTGTCTGAATCTAATTGAATGGACTTCCCTAATCTATTCTCAATTAATCTGAATCTGTCAATGATTTAGTTAATCAGTCGTTGGTAGTTGCTTCGACCTGAGGCTCTCAGCTCTGATTCTGTCAAAGCTTTAAGTCGCCTTGTCTTGGCAATCCGAATGAGGCGACCTTTAAAAACTGTGCATTGATCTGGTTTGTGAAGCTGATCCCCAGTTGAGATTTGCAGAGAAGCTCAGGCAACTGCTGCCTGACGAAATACTGCTATGCCTTTCATGGTTCCCTGAGGGCCGCCTAGACCCGTTTAGCCGACGTATACGCGCTAGACGTGGCCTGCCGCTCCTTCTGAGATCTAGACGGTGATCTTAGAGAGTTTCTGGACGATGACAAAGTAGTTTTAAATGACGATCAACTACTGTGACATAATTATATGTAAGGTTTTTTTTAGAAAAGTAACATATATTGTAACAATTTTAAATATGATATACATATAGGGACTGTCTAATCTACAGTCGCCTGTTTTTTTTTTTAACTTTCAGTCGATTTTCTGGACCGTTGGATTGAGATCCAACGGTCCAGATCATACCCGCCCCTCTCTCTCTCTTACCTTCCTCCTCCCTCCGCTTGCCCCGACCCGACTCGTCCCTCCCGAGCCCGACCGCCGCCCTCCTCCTCCCCCGCCTCGCCTCCGCCTGCCATGGCCACGCGCCATCACCGCCTCGCCCTCCGCCTCCCGCCTCCCGCCGGCTTACCCGCCTAATCCCCACCCGTCGCCTCCAAGACCTCCACCACCTCCCCGCCGCCTCCACCACCCCCACGGCCGGAGCCTCGCCGCCTCCCCGCCTCGCTGCCGTGCCACCCCGCCCACCCTAACGGACGGGACGGCGTGGTCCCCTCCACTGCTGCCCCACCCGCCGCCTCTCTCGGCTCGGCGGTGCCACCGCCGCCTCGCCGCCCGACAAGCCCTCCCACCGGGTCCGCCGCCTCCCGACCTCCTCTACAACCGAGAAACCCAAATGTTCCTAACCCGAACCCGAACTCGAACCCTAACCCTAAGCCTGGCAGCAAGGCGGAGAGAAGGAGCTTCATGGCCGGGGAGGAAGACGGCCATTGAGGCGGGTGAAGTCATAAATCGATCAAATCTCCCGATTTCAATGATCGCTGATTAGCAATTCCCATATATATATTAGTTTTGACCGTCTAGGTGCCTAGCGCCTCGCCTAGGCCTCCCAGACGCTAGATGGTCCCACTCTATCCGCCTAGCATCTAGCGCGTCAAATAATCTTGACTTTTCAGTTAAGTGTAAACCCATGCCTAATATTCTCTCCTTTCTTTTTTATTTATCATTTTTGACTTTTGAACATGTCCTTTGATTATTCGTTTTATTCAAAATTTAATGCAAATTTGTAAAAATATAAGTCATGCTTAAAATATCTTTAATGATAAAATAAAACCTAACAATAAAATAATACTTAAATATTTTTGAAAAAAATAAGATGAATGGTCAGAACACATATCTAAACATTAACGGCGACAAATAAAAAAACATAGCATATCTTTCTTAAAACAAAACAGGGAATGATGTCAATAAAAGGATGCACACTTCCCAACATCCCTAAAACCGGGCTACGACGGTTGTTGTTTTTAGGGCTTCGGACTTGCAGCTCTGCAAGGGCATCGCCATTCATGAATGATTTTCATATTTTAGGGACCATTTTTTAAGGAAAAAAGTGGCAGGCAAGGACCCACAAGTATAATTAGGTACTAAAAACGTTATTGCGTAATAAGTTTTTTTAAAAAACAAATATATGTCCGGTTTTGATCTTCATAGATCGAAAAATGTCGAGAACCGTAGTTGAGCGACAAAAAAGGACTTAAGTCAAACGAAAGTAGCTCTATTCCATTTTAGAGCATCAACATCGAATCATCTTGGATATTGTGCCATTGCAGTAAGAAAAATATGTCAATTTGATACATCAACTGTTCCCATCGAAACATTTTGGTTACTAAACCGAAATAGCAGACTTGATCAGTCCCTTAAGTATCAAAACTGGGTTTATCTGGTCCCTTGACTGGTCAACACGGTGGTTTTGGGGAAGTTTTGTATGTGGCATAGTATAATCGATGTGACAGTAACGTGGCTGCCACGTTGTCTCTTTTTTCTCTTGATCTCACCCTCTCTCTATCTCACTCTCTCTAATCTTTCACTCTCCTTTGAATCTCTCTATCTAAACGATGACAACCACCTCTCTCCCCCACCGGTGCTGAACATGTCTCCTCCTATTCGGTCGACGCCTCTCTCCTTCTACCCGACACCGGCACCACCCTCCTTCCCTTCGTGCTCTTCACCGCCTAGTGCCGCCAAGCTTGCCCCTCCCGCCTCCGCCATCTCTGCCTCCCTCTTCTTCTCCTCTTCCTCGTCGTCACCCCTCCTACAGAGGCCGACGCACCATCGACGGTGGGGAAGAAAAGAAGGCCGACACTGGAAGGTCGGCGTGCCCTGCCCCCACCTCTTTCTCCCTCCTATGTCGGTGCTGACGTCACTAGCTAACCCTCCCACGCTGGTGGTGCTTGCTGGTGTCGCACGCCTTTGTCGAGATCACTAACCTCGAGGACCTGTTTTCAGCCGTGTCCACCAGGGGAGGAGGACGACACGCTCGTCGTCATGGGGGACTAGGGCGTCGAGCTCATCACGGCTATCATCGATCTCTAGGTGAAACTTTGCCGCGTCGGCTCTCTGGAGATGGGGCAACAATGCTCGGGGAGAGGAGACCAATGATGTGGAAGGAGGGCGGTGTCGTGGATGGGGAGAGAGAAAGGGCGAGGAGGGTGGCGCTCGCCGCTGACGTGTAACAGGGTTAGGCCACCATGGAGGTGTCGCCACCGCCGCTCTCCCTCTTAACCGCTGCACACACACCAATGTTTTAAATAGCGGGCTATAGCATTTAGCGTCGGGCTCTGCAAAAGCTAAGAAAGGCTGTAGCGGGCTATTGTGGCAGCTAATCCATTTAGCGGTTTACCAAAATACATGTCAGAGATCAGAAATTCAGAATTCACAAACCTAGAATCAGAAGTTCAGAACTCAGAAAACAAGTGAAGTTCATCAATCAATAGTACAATAGATAGTGCATTGACCAGTTCGCTAAATGCAAATCCATTAATCCATAAAGTCCAACTCACAAAACATAAAGTCCAAATCATAAACCATAAAGTCAATAAGGCATAAACTGATAAACATCAC
This sequence comes from Raddia guianensis, assembly GCA_036346415.1. Taxonomy (NCBI): domain Eukaryota; kingdom Viridiplantae; phylum Streptophyta; class Magnoliopsida; order Poales; family Poaceae; genus Raddia; species Raddia guianensis. The sequence goes on from CM070534.1 coordinate 39,297,847, forward strand.
AAAGGCATTTCAGAATTTTGCACTTCTGCAGTAGTGAATTCTACTCGTCTAATCATCACCGGTGTTATCAAAATCAGACCGCATTGAAATGCCACCATCTTGATTATCTTCTGATTCCGAAGATGAAGCAGAGGCTACATGATCTAAGTTATTCATACAAGTAAGAATAATAGTATCAGCAAGGAACGGAGGGCATACGCTGAAGGTTGTATCTCAAATTCATATTGCATCTAAAATGAAGGAACACAAACAAGATTGAAATCCAGAAGATGCCGCAGTAGTAGAAGTGTTGGTTCTTGACTTCTTGTGGGGCAGAACTGCAGAAGAGAAAGGAATGGCTAATACATTAATACACTAGTACTAATACTACGCTCCAGCATGATTGCTCAAGAACAAGGGTCGCACCGTCGCAGGAACGTAGCCGTCGCCGTGAGCAAGAAATCGATTGAGATTTGAGACTTGAGAGCCGTCGCCGTGAACAAGGGCAGAATAGCAAGAACAAGGGTCGCACCTTGGGCTGGCGAGCTCCGTCTTCCTCAGCTTCCCGCCATCATCGCCGTCGCCGCCGCCATATTTTCGCCTTTTCGGGGGAGCGATGGAGCTTGGAGCAGCCAAATGGGATTAGGGTTAGCTCAGCCGTATAGTGTATATCCTATTTGGGCCGTCTAAATGAGGCCCAACTTAATTTAGCTCCTGCGGCTGCCGCTAAATGGTATATGTTTTTAGCGTTATTATCATGCTAAATCCTGCTATTAGCGGCTAAGGATGATTAGCGCAAAACAACAAGTAACGTAGGTGTGACCCCTCCCAAACCGCTATGGCCGGCTATAGCGGCCGCTATAGCCCGCTATTTAAAACCTTCACACACACACACACAGAGAGAGAGAGTAGGCGGAGAGATGGGATGAGGTGGCAGTTCACATAGGAGAAATCCGCAGCATCAACATGAATCTAAATTAGCGAAAAGCGTCCTAAATCTGGTCAAAGGACCGGTCAGATACAATTTCATACTTAGGGGACTGACAAGTCCGATATTTCTAGTATAGAGACTAGTTTGGTTCAGCATGTATAGTTGAGGATTCATTTTCACATTTTTCCATGCAGTAATTGCCTGAGTTGCTGGCTAAGACTAACCGCGGGCTCGGGGTGCTTTAAGATTCCTGTGACCAATTCGCTGGACTCCTCTTTGGGACCGATCGAGTGCTATGGCATGCGATGCGAGGGCCGACTCGTGGGTAACACGTTGTCAGCACCAGGTGCCCGTTGTACGGTGGCTACTGGCTACCTGCTGACTGCTGAGTGTGCTGATGGAGAAAACTACGGGATGCACATTGCTACCAGCTAATTAATGAAATGACAGTTGCTAATGACTGTACCATTAGTGCGATTAATCCGACAAGCAAAGCCTAGGTTGCTGCTGCGATTGACCTCAGCGGCAGTGTGCTGAAAATGAGGCCGGCCCATTGCGCACGGGCGCATGTCCCTCTCTCTACCTCTCTCTCTCTCTGATGTTACACTCGCAAAAAATATTTATTTAATTTCCTTTTCTTGTGGGAAAATACAAATGCATAATCATGTTCCTTGTAAGCTACACACCGATCGACGAAGTGTGTGACACATGAACTGAAGTGCGTGTGTTTGTGGTGATCAGCTGCACTGACCAGCTAGCTCCAGTATTTCTCTTGTTCTCTGAGCAGAATGGAACACATAGATCAGCTATTTTCAGACAAAGAAAAATGATTAATTCCTTCGATCCATCGCATGCTGATTCATACAGATGCCGTAGTGTTTCAACGTCACGTAGCTGGAATGTCCCGAGTACAAAATAGAATTTATGCCCCAGTCTACATCATTTCATTGCGAGCTAACATTACTCACACCAAAGGCTTACTAATCACTATGTTCTTGTATCACGTAACAGTAGGGTTTCTTTTGACATTGAGTTGCAGCAGCTGAACCAGCAAAGGGGTGCTGTTGATCAGTTTCAGGGAACAGTTCTGAACGGTTGTGATGTCGATGCTACATGGTCTCGATGCACTTGCTGGTTAACTGCTACTCCTACTGCTGTGCGCGCGGTTTTGTCTCTTGCACATGTCTGACTTGGGAGTTGACGTCCAGCTACATGCACGAACTCCTCACTGGCTCAATGAATTTTTTTTTTTTAATGAATCTGATCAATGGATCGATGTGGGATCAGAAGTAAGAACAAGTGCAAGATACTCCCTCCTCACTTTTGAAGACATCTTTGACCATTCGTCTTATTCAAAAAGGTTATGTAAATATCATTTATTTTGTTGTGATTTAGTTTATTATTAAATATATTTTAAGTATGGCTTATATTTTTTTTATATATTTATAAAAAAAATTGGATAAGACAAATGGTCAAACATGTGTGCAAAAGTCAATGGCGATTTCTTTTTGTGATCGGAGGGAGCAGGGAGTAATTAGAGAGGACTCAGATCCAGTAGTGTGGTTGGGAGGGGTTGAAAGCCTTCTTGTTACTATAGGCACCAAGGGGGTCGAATAAATGAGTGATCCAAAAGGGGAATCGAAGGAGGGAACGAGTGATCAAGAAGCAGAATCTTTTAAACTGTCTCATCGCATGCAGTATCAGTGGCAGGTAAACAGAAGGAGAACTTCGGTCCAGGTAAAATGACATCTCAGGGAACAGAAAGAGAACTTCAGTTCAAGTAAAACGGCACTATGTGCTTTAATTGAACTCTCAAAAGAAAAATTACCACCGATCCCATTTTCCATGGCTTACCGCCTTAGCGAATGCACGCAAATATTATATCGTAACTGATACACAACAATCACTAAATTCATTTGTGATTTTCAAACCTATATGGAAATACTTTGTACTCGCAAGTCGCAATGTCATCTAGCACGAACTGCAGTACTGCCAATTTAATCTAGACATGGAAGCACAAGAAGCACTAAGAACAGTGGGCGAGGGAAGAAAAGGTAAATTGACCTAACCTTAGCCGTCTGATCCTTACCCATCTATTTTTCTTGACTAAGAGCAACAATGGAGACGCATGCTATCATTACATTTTTATTCTCGTTATGTACTTATATTCCTGCTCGTCCTCTACCAAGCGTAAAGAAAAAAAGAAAAGAAGTGGACACAGCGGGTGATACACTGATAAACTGTTCATACCCTCCAAGCTATCTAGGGCCCTCGTTGACAGTGATATAGGACCATGTGTCGGATTACCGGTGTCGGTGACCAGACATTTTGCCCCAAAATACGCTTCAGTGGGTCTCCACGTACTAACAATCCGGTCTCCGCTACAAATGGTCACTGACAGGTGGGCCCTCAAGAGGGGCACTTCATAATGCTCCACATATGATGATGCCCTCGATGAGCTTGGACCAAAAATCTCATTGCAGCTGTTCATTTCCTGATACATTGGCTTTTGGGGATTGCAGGTACTTGAGATTTCACCCGCCCATTTGTCCGGTTCAGCTATGCTGATCGTTGGAATGCTGATGCTGAAGCTGATGGCATGGTTGGCATGAATGCATTATGATGACCTGATGAGTTCTTTGCAAGTACAGATCTCCATCTCTAGATCGTCAGATCCACAGCAATTATTGAATATAGTTAGGCATAGACTGACAAGTAAACGATGAAATAGTATAGTTATGCCAAGGTAGTCGTTATCAAGAACCAGAAAGAATAAGAAACCGAGGACATGTGTGGCTAAAATCGCATTCTTAAGTTATTGCAGCAGCAAAGCAAGCCTGGCCGTGTGGTTTATCAGCTTCTGCACTAGGTAGGTGATTATTAGTTTAATTTCAGAAAAAAAAAAGTAATCAATTCATCAGATCTGATTGTATGCAAGTGACCAAGCTTTTAGTACCAGCAGAAATACACCCCAATGAATTCACAGGGTACAGAACAAAAATTCCGAAGTTGGAACTGAAAACCAGTAAAGTATATTCCATTCTGCAGCTAAACAAAATTTTAAATAAATCAAGTTTCTTCCATTGAAGTATCAGAGCCCAGGTTATCACCAACATTTCCCTCATAATTTAACTACAGTCAGATATACAAAACAGTTAAAAAGAACAACACTCTGTTGTCAGCGAAACCTTCAATTATCATATCTCAACCCATGTACTAAAGCACGATCTTGTTCAACGTATTTATGCAAATCATCTCGTCGAGGAGCTAGAAGGGCTTGTACTATTAGAGTCTGTGAATGCACATAAAGCTCTCCAGATTGGAACCAGCATTTTGACTGGAGGATGGAATTTCTGCAAATTAACATCTTTCAGAATACAAATTCTTCACAGTGCACTTGAAAACCAGGTACAACAAAGCAAAAAAATACCTTAAAAACAAGCATATGTTCGTCTTCATCTCACAGAAGCAATGCCAAGCTCCAGTAACATGTAACAGGGGTCACACACTCATTTAGCAATGGTTTTAGGATCTTGTCAATGGGCAAAAATTGGCGATGAACTCTTCTGCGGTGAATTGTGAGAGATGGCATAACACATCAACGAGAGAAAAGGATGAAATGCCAGTTTTCTGTGCCTTATATGATATCAAGTAAAAGGAAGAAATAAAACTGCAAACCTGTGATTGTATTTTTAATAACATTATGTGATGGTCATTTCAAGTTAAAGAAAACAATTTTATGCATTGCAGCTTGTCAGAGACAAGTACAGACAGTAACTGCATATTTCAATTAACAAGGAAAGACATACTTCTTTCATTAGCTATGATAAGCCTTTAATTCTACCTTTCTGTTTGCTTGCTCATGCAATGCCATCAAAATTTGAAGAGCAACAAATACTGACAGTTCGAGTGGACTCTCAACACACCACGCAAAAAAAGAAAAGAAAAAAGGATTGGTTTTTTCATACCTCCTAAACTGTTCTTCTAGCTGAACCCCCAAAGCTGGCATGAATACCAATGATACTGCACAAAATTAAACGTGGTATCCAGGAGCACACAATTTCATTTTCATAGAAGCATTTACAACATGGATGCTGAGAGACTAAAAAGAAAAAAATTAGGGGAGACTAAAAAGAAAATTTAGTGTAAAAATCACTAAAACGCAGAAAATAAATGTAGTATAGAACACAATCATATGCGTGCACCTTTCGTCACAGGCTTGTATCGCAAGCATTTCGCAAAGATGGCAGTCAACAAAATACTCCAGAAAGAACCAAGAAATAAACTCTCCTTAAACACTTAAGCATGGCACTCATCAATGTAGGGCAACTATAAGTTTGTTTTTGAGTAACTTCAACATATCTGTTGTACATCGGAAATTCGGAATCTGTATTGCTAAGATGCTCATGAAACATTGGCATTTGGCAACAAGCACATATGGATAACTTGGTTTTGTAGATAATGGAAATAAGGTTCCGGCCTCTACATCATGAAATGTGCGTATCCAAAGTATAGTTGCACCGATCAGAAGCTGAGTTCACAATTCAGCACAAGGCTGAAATTTGGATAACTTGGTAGGCCAGTGAAATACCGAGAACTCGCAACACTAGTTGGGGATCTGAAGTGATCTTCCAAGAGAAGTTACCTTTGACAAGAAAACATCCACAAGAAGGAAAACTACGCCGATATACAACAACAGCACCCTGAATGTGCTATCCTTGACAAGGACGTCATGGACATCAACTCCATCGCAGCGATGCCTGTACGTGTACACGCCACTGGATATTTCGTGTGATTGCTGCTTCATGGTCTGAGCACACCAAAATACCCCCAATTTTCAGTTCTTCTCATAAAGTTCACATCTTTAGCCCGTGCGGTTCTTAATTTGGGAAGATCGATTAACCTACAAAAATCAGCATAGGATTTTTCCTAACTTCTCTAAAAGAATCCAGCAAAATCGCCTCCTATCCAAGAGGAGAATAAGCACATGAAAAGCATAGGAGACATTCGCGAGCGCACCTGCAGATGGAGGATTTGGAGGAGCAGAGACCGCCGGCGCGGGGCGGCGGGGAAGGAGTGGGGGCAACCGGCGACGGCGAGGTGTTGGCCTTGGCCCTTGGCCCGGGCGCCGGAGCGAGAGAAGCAGTAATTCACGGCTTAGCTTTCTCAGCGGCTTTGGTTTTCACTGCATCCTAGCCGTCAGTTTATTTGCAACCTAAACAACCTCCCTTCATTCAATCAATCAAATGGGAGGGGATTGCAATGCAATGTGATGTACTGATATCTTTCTTTCCGTTTTAATACAGTTTTTAGTTTCAGAACATGGAAAAACTTGTAAATCTGCTCAAAAATAAAATTGAAACTAGTTCGCATTAATGTAAAATTCAGATTCTAAACAATGTACCAACGATAATGAATTCAACACGAGCCTAATATATTCCAGCAACTTCCGCAAAACAGAAAGAAACGAATTACATCAAGACACGAATGAGATCCAATACGACAATCATCAATCAGGTCTCATTTTACATCAAGGCACGAATTACAACAGTCCAATGCAACAAATCTCCACAACCAGTTGGAGCTTCAGCTTACAGCCATTACACACATCAATACTCCTGGCTTTAATTTGCAGCTGCTGTTACAACATGCAAGCGTACAAACTACAAGGACAAAGTACACATTCTACACTGACGACAGTACTGTTCTGGCAGTGGCTCTTCCTGGTCTCAACTGATTCACAATCACCCTGTTCTCATAAGATTCTCCTTCCTCCATTCCCATGGCTTCTTAGGGTTCGGCAGTGCCCACAAGCCCATTCGACCCGACCTTGCCTGACTCTCCCACTAAAATATTCTTATCAGGAACTTCATGTATGTATACTTGAAGAAATATTAGGAACTCGCAAAAATAAGTGCTAGTGTACTAGTTAGCAGTTACCATAGTGAGCTCCGTCCGTTTATCATAGGCAGAGTAGTGCCATGCGAGCCCTTTTCTCAGCATGTGCTCCTATAGATGAAGCATAACAAAATTAATTCCTTCCATAGTTAAAATACCCTTTCAGAAAAAATTTCATAGTCAAAATATTGCTGAGAGTTCAAAGCAGAAAGCCAAAATACAAGTATCTTCAGCTGAGACAGTTCAACATTTTCTTGCAGAATTTAATAGATAAGGTTTACAAAATTAATATATGTTATAGTGAAAGTTATATGCGTTACATGATCTTGACCACATTTGATTTACATTGTACAAAAACCTGCACAATGTAAGAGAAGCATTTGAGTGCATACTTAGGTTATTTCCACCATAGTAAACATCAAATATTCAAATATAACTCTGAAGGCGTGTTAGTGTGATTTATTACCTGCACAAAGACCCCATCGCAGTCAACATCTCCAACGAAACGACCGTATCTGTCTCTATCATATAGGGAAATCTTTAACCTCTTTCCATGCACCAGTTTCACTAACTCCTCTTTTGCCTCTTTGCCATAAGGCATTGAGCTCTCCGGTGCATCAATCCCTCTGTGTTGCATAAATTTCATTTGATTACATCTCAACTGCAGCCCGGTTAGAACACAGTCCAACTGAAAACAGGAAATGGGACAAACCTTAGCCTGATCCGGTACTTCTTTGCAATAACTTGATCACCTCTTGAGTTAGGAAGCTGCCTGCGCTGAAAAATTTTCAGAAGTGTCACAAGCTGAAATCATGTGAAAAAAAGTAGCTGATAGGCGTGACTTCTAAGTGACCTATATCCTGCATCCAGTATGATCTTCTGCAAAGCATCAGCCCTCTGGTAGTTCCTGGCTGCCCGTGCCTCGGCCCACTCAGTTGCGGCTCTATGCACTTCCTGGGGCACATTGCAGGACTCTGGATGATCGGCGGTGTCAACATACACGGTAATTGTGTCGCCATCACTTACAGCCTTAGCATCCACCAAATAAACTAGCATGCATATTTGTCAGCCATTCTCCTTTGCTGACAATGCAGATGGGGACATAACGAGAGGGAGAACTCACAGGGAGCGTGTGCAATTCATACTTGACACCATGAGGTTTGGGTGTGGGAGTGCGAGCGCCAGGAGCCAATGAAATTCTCGAAAGGGAGCCAAGACATGAACCCTTCTCGTGCAGCATAAAAACAGCACGAACTACAGTCCATCGAAATCAGGATTCAGGAGCACAACAATCTTTGATGCTACTAGCAACCTTAAGGAGAAGGATCAGCAACTAAATAAGGCACGAAGAGATATGGAGGAAATATTAGGGTGTGCTGAATCTAATCATTGGAACATGCTTCAAGAACTCGGTGCTAGTGACATTCTGCAGTAGACACTAGTAGTGGGGATATCGTTTCCAAGAATAGGCGATATACCTTCGGGAACAGGGTGTGGCAAGCATTTACAAGGAGAACGATGGAGCAACCGACAAAGCACACCACCATCGGCGAGAGAGGTGCGCGCTTTCTGGCGGCGGCGGCGCCGTCGCCGCCGCCATGGGCACGGGGACCCCTGTCGCGGGGATGTCTGTGAGCAGCGTCCATGTCACGTGGAGCTGGGCCTGGGGGACCCGCGGCCGCACCGCGCGGGCAGGCGGCGCCGACGGTAAGGCCAGCGCAGCCGCACGCTGGGACGGCGGCACGGTTGCGCCGCGCGAGCGTGGCGTGAGGCGTGCAGCGTGCGAGCCGCGTCGGCCGTCTGGATGCGGGAGTTGGGCCTTGGACGTTCGTGTTGGACTGGGCCACACAACTGCTCTCTTGCTCATCTCACGATTTTTTTTATTTGATAATTTTTGTTTTTAAAATATATTTGAGGCTGCATGGAGTCGGTGTTACATTCCTTATTACCGTTGGATTCATCAAGATTCGTGCACACAAAGTAAATACATACACAACAACAACATTGTCATTTATCCATGGAGTTCTGTTCTGTTTTCCCCTCTCTCTCTCTCTCTCTCTCTCTATCTATCTATCTATACACACACATATATACATACATACACATATACATATACATACATATACATATATGTGTGTGTGTGAAGCGCCGAGTTTTTTTTTCAAAATTAGGTGCCCGTCGCCCGTGAGGGGGTGGGCGCAAGGCCAATAGGCACCGGACCAGTGGCGGATCTAGGTTCTTGCCAAGCCTCGGACTAAATTTTCATATACTAACATGTCTGGGTGGGATGTGCTTCTCCGTCTCGAACTGATCACCATGGGATAAATTTAAATGGGCTAATTTATACTGACAAGTACCCTTGTTATTAGGTCCAGCCTCAAGCTCTGACCCGCCTAGCCAGTGGCCTGGATCCGCCTCAAGCCGTCACGATCAAGATGGTTTCCCATGCCACAAGTAGTTGTTGAACGTTTGCTAGGCTATAGTGTACATTACAGTTTAGGTAGTGTTTTACTAAACTAAACTGAAAAGAACAAGGCCTATATAAAACCTAGCCCGACCACCCCTCCTCCAACCTGCACATTCAAAACACTGCCTCCGTCGCAACGCACAATGTAGAGTAGCAAAAAAAAAAAAAATGAGAGAGAGAAGAGAAGAAGAAAGGACAGAAAAAAGTGAAAAAATAGAGGGAAGCAAAGAAAAATGAAATTATATTTGACTCACATGCATGAAATTCTGGTTAGTTAAATTTCTCCATGCCATTTTAGTTTATGTAATTAGTTTACTAGAGATAATTTGTAGTTAGTGTACAATGTGTAGAATTGAGTTGGTTTATGTAATTAATTTAATAGAGATAATTTGTAGTTAGTGTATAAATACGTGTAGATTAATTTTTTATTATATACATGGTAGATTAGCCGCAATGGATGATAGTTGATCCTAATAATATTTTTTAGATGGTGTAATATTATTTGGCAATTAATTATGATAGAGTTGATTTTTTTAAAAAAAAAATTTATACAATAATTAGAAAAGAGTAAATTGCACTTTTGCCCCTGGAAGTTGGATGAAAATCTCACTTGGTCTTCTAAACTTTGTTTTGTCTCACTTGGCCCCTAGAAGTTGTTTTTGGGTGCCACAAAGCCCCTAGAAGTTGGATCCCGTTGCAACACAACCCCTAGAAGTTGGCTCCGACTGCGAAAAAATTAGCTTGAGTGAAAACTTCAAGGGGCCAAGTGAGACAAAACAAAGTTTAGGGGGCCAAGTGAGATTTTCGTCCAACTTCCGGGGGCAAAAGTACAATTTACTCATTAGAAAAATAGATAGTTAAAATGGGATGGCATGTTGATTGATATCATGATAGGTAGTCACATGGGAGGATAGTCGGCTGTAATAATTTTTTGGTCGACGGTATGAAATTTTTAGGGTAGTGTTAACTTTGGAAAAATGGATAATTAATATGGTTGCTACAAAATAAATAGGAAAAATAAATAATTAAAAATCGAGGATATGTTACTTAAAAACATGGTAGGGTAGCTGTCGGGGATAAAATTACGGCCCATTGCCATGGCCCACTCTCTGACGGCCCAATCGAATAGCCTACCAGGGCCCAGCTCCCTGGAAGGTTCTATCTGGCCCATATGCCTCTTGCCGAACAGCTTCTTGGCTGGCGTGATGCGTAAAGGCCAAGGAATCGTGTTTGAGTCCGTCTCGAACAGGAGTTCTGCACGGCTACGTGAAGACCCGGACGTTGGTTTCCCGGATTGGAATAGAAGTCGTGATCCCCAAGAATTGGAGTATGCCTTATCTATCTCGGGATGTATTTGGCACGTCGAGTTCGTTACGATCTCGTAGTTAGCCCGGCCCGATTATCCTTTGATAGGTCGGTTTGCTCTACACTATATAAACAGAGCCTCTACGGCGTGTAGAGGACACAAGTTTATGCATCTGGCATCTCATAGACGCCTGATCTTCGCATCGTCGCACTTGTACACACATAATCTCGCCGAGACTTGTTCGTCTCGCCGAGCCACCTCTTGTATTCACCTCTGATATATAAGAAAGGTTGGGCGAGGGTCATTATCTCTCGAGAAGCTGAACCAGGATAAAAACCCCTGTCTCCTGTTCGTTGTTGTTCGTGGTTGTTCGGCGTGTCTCCTATCTCAATCTTCAAGAACCTTAGCGACTTGAGATCGTTATCTCAACCGTCGACAGTAGCCATATAGGATTTCTGTAGGGACCCCGGGAGATCCCCGAAAATACAACTGTTCTGGATTTCAGTTGCATTTAGAAATAGCACAAACAACCAAACTTTATTATATAAATAAAGTTATTTTATAAGATTGTTTACAAATTTAATACACCTCCAAAATTTATACTTTAAGACCACAGGCATGGCTCGAGTGTAGGATAACTAAAAATCTATAGCAAATTTTTCCAAGTCTTTAGCTGAAAAGAAAAGACCTACCCAAAAGAAGGGTAGCCTGAAAAACAACGGGTAAGCACTTACATCTTAACAAGTTTCCATATGCATGTCTATTAACTAAATGCAAGGTTTTAGCAAAAAATGACAGGGAGATTTAAATATAGACTTAATGCACATTTTTCAAATAGTTTTATAAAAATCCTATATTTTGCCAATTCCTTTCTAAAACATTTTTAAGAGAGATTTTTAATAAAAACCCGACATTAAAGCTGACTCTCGACCAGACCAACAATAACCTTACTACCTCACATCTAACCTGATTTATGTCAATATTTAGAATACGTATCACCCCTGCGATACAACCTCATATCCCAGAAGAATGGTCCATCGATCATTTGTTTTTAACGACTCTGCAGAATCTGTTCAGCTTTACCCATAAAATGATCAATAATATGGTTTGGGCGGAAATTTGTATCTTTTCTATCATGACATAATTCAGTTATGAGCAATGAACAAACCAACCACCGGCCCCCAAGCAAGTGTTCTCTAGACCGCTTCTAGAGCGACCCACCAAGCGTCTCACATTCCCACCTTTTGTTCAAGCTAAACCTCCAACAAATTCCAACAACACTCCAACCTTAACTTGACCAAAACTTCAACAACTCAACTTCTCAACAACTCAACCTTTAACCAACTCAACCAAAAGAATAGATCAAAATGCAACAATCAAGATCCTATATGCTTATATGAGACCTTGCCATTATGGCTAGATTAAAATCCTAGGGTTTTCCTATAGGCTAATAGGGAAGCTAAATCTAAATGGGATTAGGCCTATATGCAATCATAAATATTTTTAAATCAATTGGACAAAAATAAATTAACTAGAAAATAAATGCAAAAAAAACAACATTAGGGAACAGGAAACCTGCGTGGTTCAGCTAGATCTTCTATATCTGCACTATTGCCTTGATAATCCTGCTCGGCTGATCCGGGAGGCAATATATTCGTTTTCTACACATTGAAGAAAGGAAAAGGAAAGGGAATTTAATAAAAAGAAAAAGAGAGATGCATGGAGCATGAATACATGAAATGATTTTTAAAAAGGATTTTAGAGCAAATGTTAGGGTTGGCTAGGATGGTGATGGTTTGTATGATTTAGGAAATCTCCGAAAAAATTTATAAAAAGAAAAGGTGATGGGGATTTTTTGGCATTACTCCGGATGGAAAGTTAATTTGGCATTATCTCAGATATAATAAAGTGGTGGGTTGATTTTGACATTATTTTGGTAAATCTCCGGATATCAAGAATTTACACGTGTACGTGGGAAAAGTGTGGATCAACAAATTTCCAGAGGTCGGGGTCTACGACAACAGAGTTATCGGAGTTTCGAGATGGAAATTGTTGAATATAAAAGGTGAAAATCTTGAAAATAAATTTTTAAATGAAATAATAGGATGAAATATTTTTATTTGGAGTTTTGGGATTTTTGGAAAACAGAAATAAATTTTAAAAGCATTTTCTTATAAAAGGGTAGTAAAATCATTTTATTTTCAAAATTTAAAACTGAAAAAGGTGGTATTTTATATTTTTATAAAATACGAGATTGAATTCTATATTTTTGAAAAATTTTGGCAAAATTTTTGGAGGGGATTTGATTTTTAAATAAAAATGGAAAGTTATTTTTGGAAAAATAAAAATGGAAAGGATTAACCGGCCGAAATTTGGGTCGAGCAGCCGCCCATGAAAGAAACAGATTGCTGGTCACAAGACAATGCAGAGGTCGACAAGCGGGCCCGCATGGCGTGGATGAGAGAGGGAAAAGAAGGGCACGACGGGGAGGCTGACCGGCGGCGAGACTGGCCGGAGGCGGCGGTGTAGATGCTCGGTATGGGCAATTGGCAGCGAGGGGGAGTTTTTCGAGGCGGCGGCGGAGCTTGGGATGGCCGGAGGTGGCGGCGCAGCGAGAGCAGCACGGCGGCGGCGGAGGGAGTCGTCGACGGTGATGCTCCGGCGAGGAGAGGTGGGGCTGGTGGTGGAGGAATGAGGCTTGGGGATGCTAGGCGCCGGGGAGGGCTATGTATAGGCTGAGGGGTACGCGGCGGCGACCGAAGAGAAAACCGTGGGTGGAGTAAACTCCGGCGAGAAATTGGCGGCGGTCCGAGGCGATCTATGGGCGGTGACGTGTCAGATAAGGATGGTGACGACGTGGCGATCCTGTGTATGGCAGTGACATGATCTGGAAGGGTCGGAGTCGACGGCGGCGAGCAAATCCGGTGGGCGGCGCGGCGGAGACGGCGGCGGAGTCAGTTTCGGGATGGCGGCGCCGACGAGGAGGAAGAAACAGCGGGCGCCGTCAGATCCGGGCAAAAACAATGGGCGCCGTTGGATTTCATTAAAACCGAAGCGGTACGGGCCGGTGACGTGGCAGCATATGATGCGTTGAATTGGATGGAGAAGATCTGGACCGTCCGTTACAACTTAACGCATCGGAGAGAAGGGAAAGGGGACATGCCGAAGGCGTAATCCGAAAAAGGAAAGCGTACTTCTGGAATTTTCCCAAAAAGGAAAGAATTAAATGAATTTTTAGGAAATGAGTTTAGGCTTTGGAAATTCATAGAAAATTGTAGAAAACTCATCAAAATATGAAATTGGTCTCTAAAAATCCAGAAAAATGAGGAGAACCTAATGGTGAAATAAAAGCTGATATTTTATGGGATGGAAATTGTTGGATAAAAGGAAGAGGGGATTTCTTAAATGGGATAAAATAAGAATTGATTTAGAAAAATCTCAGAAAATTAGGGAAGGTTTCTAGGGGTTCAAAAATGATTTTTGCAAAAACTTTTGTGCCGAAATTGGGTGAATTTTGGGTATGTCACAGATGATGGTTGATCGAAATAATAATTTGTCGACAGTAAAATTATGTCTGTAAAAATTAGATAATTCATACTATCAATCAACATATGTAAAATGTTAAGTTGTATTTGATGGTATTGAAATGAATAGTTCTACTAGTTGTATTTTATAGGTAAAATATTGGATAAATTATATTTTGAAATATTTTACGGAGATGGGGGAGGTAGTAGAAGGACCGTATGAAGTGGATTTATCGGCATTTGCTTCTGTCACTTGAGACTTGTCTATACCATCAGAGAGACATACCGGGCATTAATAGAATAGTTGTTTTGTTTGTTCAACTTGAATGCACAAACCTGTCAGTTCGAGCCGTTGTGAGTTGCATCCATAAAGGCTTCTATTGAGACTTGTTTCCTATAAAAGAAACATACAATTGAAGGACGTAGGTACAAAATACAATTCAGTGCGGTTGACCTCTTAGGCTACTAGTGCAATGCTACCATGTAGTAAATCCATCCATGTGCCGAGTTGCAAGATGAGGTGGAGACAATGGAGGGACATGGTACAAGCACATTAGATTTTGGTGGAGAGGGTGGCGATGACCTTGTCGGCGGCGGAGACGAGGCACAAGAGGAAGCTACAGAGGTGGGGGGAGGCATAGAGGCAGAGGAGTGGCAGATGAAGGCAAGCAGGTGGTGATCATAGTGGATATAATGGAGGCGGAGGACTGTGTGAATGAGGAGGGTAATGAACAGTCCAATAAGGAAGGTGGTAGAGCCGATGTCCCTGTGCCAAGCACATGAAATAGTTCAAATTTCAAGGAAATGACAGTGAATGAAAGCACATGCGTATGAGGTCACGCAAGGAGCCGCATATAAGAACAAGAAATCCTTGTTGGATGCTGTGAAGGCTTCAGAAGTGTCCATTAGGCCTCAGTTCAGAATGAGCAAGTCTAGAAAGAGGGAGAACGACGTGAAGTGCGTGGATGACAATTGCATGCGCATAAGGGGGTGCGAACTACTGGGAGTGCTCCATAGTGGTGCAACACGAGTCTATACTTGAGGCAGCTGATCAAGTGTATTGTAATATTTCACCAATTTAGGTGCCTAGTATTCTGTACGGAGAGATAGTGTAAAATTTCCCAAATCCCACCCAAACCGTTGAGGAGAGACATAATACAAGATAGATTACAGGAAGGCTTGAAGGACAAAAAAAGGAAGACGTTGGAGTTAAGGATCAGGGCGTACAAACTGTACAAGGTATCGCACGAGAACATAGTTCACATGATGAAGGCAATAGGGATGAAAAATCTTGGAACCGAAATCAACATCAAGCGGTGCCCGGCCCTACAGGGTTGTCATGTGCGTGGACGGGATCTTCTTGACGGGTAAATACAAGGGACAAATTAATACTGACTGCAATTGCCATGGGCGGGCTCTGCGCCCCCGGCCGTGCCACCCCGCTGGTCTACTCTATCAGGACGTTGGTCTCGGGAGGCGGTGAAAAGGAGCACGAGTGCCTTCGGTGGCTGGACACGCAGTCGGACCGCAGCGTGGCATTCTTCGTCTTCGGCAGCATGGGCACGTTCCCCAAGAAGCAGCTCGAGGAGATCGCCATCGGATTGGAGAAGTCAGGGCAGAGATTCCTGTGGGTTGTGTGGAGCCCGTGCGACGGCGGCGACGACATCTCCGGCGAGCCGCTCCCAGAGCCAGACCTCGACGCGGGGCGACCGGCGGTGGAACTTGACGCTGGAGGGCATCACGGCAGGGCTGCCGCTGTACGCGGAGCAGAGGATGAACAAGCTGCACATGGCGTAGGAGATGAAGCTCGGGGTGGAGATGAGGGGCTACGACGAGGAGGTGGTCAAGGCCGAGGAGGCGAGGCGAACGTCAGGTGGGTGGAGTCCGAGGATGGCCGGGCGCTTTGGGAGCGGGTGGTGGCGACGAAGGATGCAGCGATCGAGGAGCTCAAGGAAGGGGGGTCATCGCACGTGGCGTTTGTTCAGTTCCTCAACGACATGGATACTTGCCATCACGAGTGATCAGTGTGTGATTTCGTGATGTATATTGGAGTTCTTTCCTGCTTCTTCATTGCGGTATTGGCTATTTTTTTTGGCTTAAATTAAATTAAATAAAAATTTATTATTTTTATATAAGCTAAATGATGTAATACTTTTGTAGTCTTTTTTAGATAGTTTTTTTTTAGAGTTCTTCAGATAATTTTTTCATAATTTCTTGAACTTTTTAAGACGTGTTTTGAGGGATCACAACCTCTTTAAATTAAAGTTTTCAGTAATTTTCAAACTCAAACAAACAAGACCATTATAAGGATTCCTAGTTTTCTTTAATCGCAATTAAGAAAATGACTACTGATCCACGTCTGATCTGAAGCATGTACGTCGAACCATTAGAACAGAACTAGTGAGCCATTAGAACAAAGCATAATAACTAAAACCTTTTGCATCAGCATACGAAATATTACATTTATTTGGGATAATTCAACCTAAACCTAAACGAGTGATGTATTATAAGAGAAATGAGTGCCATTTTGCGAGAGCAGACACATTGTTCTACAAGAGGGAACAAAATGATCTGGTTGTTGTATAAGTTGTCTCAGTGTAATCGAACAATGTTTCACAAAGAAACAAATAGGATGTTTGGCTGGTGAGATACGGGATGTGCAGATGCAGAGATAGTGTTTGGTTGAGTGTTTAGTAGGCGAATATTTTGAAATTTAATTATTTTAAAATTTATATAGCGAGTGGGGTCTAGTTTTGTTCAAAAAATGTCAAATCCATTTTGGAATCGGTTGATGTCGATATGCTAATAAAAAGATACAAACAAAAAAGGAGAAAATAAAAAGTTACCTGCCACGTTAGCAGTCCATGCATGGCTTGATATGGTGACTGACTGTGGCCCCATGCACAGAACACGAGGTCGTCATGCGTTACATCCAGAGAAACGCTCATTTTCTGTGTTTCTCCAGAGCCAGGCTGCATGGAGTATCTTGCATCCACAGAGCCAGGCTCAAAACCAGATGCAGGCAACCAAACACAGAAAAAAAAGCTAAGATTATGCATCTGTAGATGCAAATCTCTGTAAATGCAGCCAACCAAACAGCCTAAAAAATGTTTGACGTAATTTTGCATGTGTTCTAACCAGCGAGATGGCCCTCGCACGTTTATACGGTTAGAGATTTGTGTCAGCATGTAGAGTTTATCTCTAACTCATAATTTTTTAAAATCTTCCACTCATAATCTATCTCTACTGTATTATATCAGATTTAGAGTTTATCTCTAATATATTAGATCAGTTTTAGTAATTATCTTTTTTTATCAGATTTGGTGGATATTGATCGACGTATGGGGTGGTGATCGAAGGGTGGAGGATTTTTAGCCTATGTGGCGCATTGTGATGGCTCTGTTTTCCTCTACTTTATTTAACAACAACAACAACAACAACAACAACAAGCAATGTGACCGACGCATTTGAACGGCTAGATTTCAAATATGAACTCGTATTTAATATAAACTCCTTTTAATACCATATTCAATATGAACTCTTTTTAAATTGCTTTTATTTTATTATTGTACCTTGTAATATAAGCCGTTATAATTTGTACCCACAATAATTAACGGTATAGATTTTTTCCTCCTCTTTTAATATGTGATTTCTTTAGTATTTTAGTTAGCAGATATCGATCTTGGACGTGTACGATGCCAACAAAAATTTAGCAATTTCAGTAGGAGCCCAAATGGTTTGGTTTTGGCCTCGCAGACGTCGAGCTCGGTATACCAGACGGGGGGTCGGTGGCGGCGAGCTTGTCGAGGGCATCGCAGAGCACCTCGCCGGCGGCGACGGGGTTGGTGACGTGCCCCTGCAGGCCGATGCTGCCCACGGCGGCGCCCTTCTGCTGCAGCGCTGCGATCTGCTCCATGTACCTCCCCGCCATGGTGGGGTGGCGCCCGGGTCTAACCGCGCCGTCTCCCGGAACCTGAAGGCGTTGATGTTGTCTTATAGAGTTTATCTCTAATTTATAATTTTTTAGAGTAATTTTTAATTTATAATCTATCTTTAATACAGCCCACGTGCACATAGATATCTCAATGAGTCAAAATTATAATACAGATGGTACAAACTTTTTTCTAAGATTAATGTATAATGAACGGTGCAGATCTTTTTTTTTTTCCCCACGATTAACGTGAAAATTTCTAGTATTTTTTTATTAATGTGAGTTTTTTTAGGATTTTAGGATTAGTGTGGTGTCTTCGTTTAATGCTGCTTTATATACACAGGTAGATAGATAGATAGATAGATTAGCTAGCTAGGTAGGTAGGTAGACTAGTTTTTTTCTCAAGAAACTTCGTCAACATCCAAATTGTCATAAATTATTCACCTGTCTGATTCAACGGTACAGTGAGCTCCTACGTACACACCATTTCACGTTTTACAACAATAGCAATGGTCCAATCCGAGTCCTGCAAGTGTACAACACGAATGACAGGATGCAATGCAATGATCGAATGCCTTCCAGCTGCTTCAGAACCCTGTATACGGTATATACCTACATGCTAGTTATAACTTTCAACCCACTACACAGTCTAAAGCGGTGTAAGTATTGCTCTGGGTTCCAAAGCCTGCAGGCTATGTATGAATCACGGAATCAATCAGCTGTCCATGTTCGTCACAACCTACACAGTACGCACAACATATACATAGAACTCTGCAACCTACTCATGCCGCACCGTTCCGCTTGTCCCTCCTCCATTCCCATGGTTTCTGTGGCTTTGACGACGCCCACAGGCCCTTGCGGCCAGCCTGTGCCTGTTTCTCCCACTGAGGTGTGACAAGAAAAGAGATCTCTTTAGACACTGCAAACATAATCCATAATAAACTTCATAGTGTGTTTGTGCATTTTTTTCAGTCAAGTGAAAAGTTTGTGGCTGTATGCATGTCTGTATACCGTCGGTTAGTATTACTACTATACCTTGGCCAGCTCCGGGCGTTGATCATAGGCAGTGTAGTGCCACGCAAACCCTTTCTTCAACATTTGCTCCTATCAAGAAAGCAAGAGGAAAATAGGTTTAAGTTTGCTTCAATCATGTCCTAGACTACCTTAAGAAGTACAACAAGACAGCTACATGCATGCAAAATGCCGTGAACTGCAACGGTAAAAGTTGCTCGTGGAAGCCAACAGCACATGATGTGCGCAAGTTGCCTCTGTAGTATACAAGCTAGTCTCCACATGGTGTTCTAAAGTGTCTAGTGCATTCTTACCTGCACAAACACCCCATCGCAGTAGATATCCCCAACGCATCTACCATACCGGTCATCATCATACACATAGATCTTCAAGCTCTTCCCCTGAACCAGTTTCACCAGCGCCTCTTTCGCCTCCTTGCCGTACGGCATTGAGCTCTCCGGTGCATCGATCCCCCTGCATTTCATTCCATTTTATATCGCTACAACGAAATTGCGTGCAGAAGAAATAAGAACACGGGAGTTAAATCACGAGCATTCTTCAAGCCGTAGCTCCTAACCTTAGTCTGATCCTGTACTTCTTGGCGAGCACCTCTTCGCCTCTGGCGTTAGGAACTTGCCTGCATTTCGAAAGTGTCAGAAACAGTCATTCATGACGAACATGAATCACACGAACATAGCTGAAGAATACGATCATTCAGGTTCGAAGCGACCTGTATCCTGCATCGGCTATGACCTTCTGCAGCGCGTCGGCCTTCTGGTAGTTCTTGGCCGCCCGCGCCCTGGTCCGCTCCGCCGCCGCCTTCTGCACCTCCCGGGGCACACTGCCGGCCTCGCGAGGGTCGGCCGTGTCGACGTACACGGTGATCGTGTCGCCGTCGGCCACTGCCTTTGCGTCCACCTAAGAAGCTAGCAAGAACGTTTTTTTAGGCATCAACCTCCACTAACACCCTTAATCCCCTTCCCCTCTCGCTTGTAACCTCCACTGCCACCTTTAATCCTCTCTCTCTCCTTTTTACTCTTAATGAAATGGTAGAGTATTTGTCCATTTGCTCGAAAATGAATCACTGTCATGAAAGATTCCGGGGTTGAGAAGAGACGAGGAGGCTCACCGGGAGAGTGTGCAGCTCGTACTTGGCGCCTTGGGGCTTGTGCGCGGGAGCAGTGTGAGCCGGAGGGGCGGCTGGTGCTGCGTTCGGGTGTGGAAGGCCGTAGAAAGCCAAGAAACCCTGGACAAAAACACACAAGCAGAACACAAAGTATTTACGTATTTACAGTCTTGCAAATTACAGTGCACCGTATTCTGAATTTGATAGGATCATGTTTGGAGTTTTAGATCGCTGCGTACCTCGACGTCTGCTTTCTGATGGTTCTTCAGTGTCTGCACGACGAGGCACGCGGCTTCCTCCGGCGTCCTCGGAGCCGGCCTGGCTTTCTTCCATGCCACTATCAGTTTCTTGTACCTTTAATCAGCACCAGAAACTGATCAATTAGTGCCCACGACAACATTTTACAATCGTGGTGCAATTACTGCAAGCACTCGTAACCGATAGTTCTAAGTACTGAATTAACTCTGCTGGTGTCTCAGCTTGATGCAGTTGAATCGACTAGCTAATATATATATATATATATATATATATATATATATATATATATATATATATATATATATATATATATATATATATATATATATTTTTGAAAGGGCAGGAGGACTGCCATTCATTAAGAAGGTAGAAGTTACAAAGAAAAATTAGGGGGTTAAACAAGCCCTACTCGTGAGGACTTACATGGGCTTAGGGATTACAAAATGAGCACCTTGGCGGCCACCCAAAGCCGCAACTTCGTCAAGAAGGTGGCGGAGGAAGACAGGTTGTGTGCGCTCCGAACTTCAAGATCCGGTTATTCGCTCAAGCCACAGTGCGGATAGTGGCAATGACGATGGAAATTGAAGAGCGCGAGGAAGGAGATGCCACGTCGAGCTCCCACCAAAACGCAATCGATCGGAGGAACGCCATTAGCCGGGTTGAGGCGGCGGATCGAGGGTCTTGCCGCCAGACCAGTGTGGGCGGAAGAACACCGAATGAAGAGGTGTTCCGGTGTCTCTAGGTTCTGTTGCAAAATCGGCGAAATAAACGTTGGCGGTAGCTCACGCAAAGAAGCGTCGGTATCCGGACTTCGTGGCAGGAGTAGCCAATAAAAGAACTTGCACTTCGACGGGGCCCAGGATTTCCATACTCTGTGAAGGGCGGGGGCCGGGCATCGTCCAACAAATTGAAGGTCGTACGCCGACTTTATCGTGAAAGCGCCATTGTTTGAAAGCGCCAAGAGATTGAGTCGTCGTCGTCGTCGTGGCGAGCTCGATCAAGCCTCGCTTAGCGAAGCAGAGATGATAAGTGGCGGATCAACTCGGCGTTGAAATGTTGACCAAGGTCGGTTAGCGATTATTGTTCGGAGGCTTGGCGACCAAAGCGGTCCTTTGTGGTGGAGATCTGGAAGAAGAGGCGCGATGTCCTTTGGGGAGCAACCATTCAACCAGCGGTCTTCCCAGAAGTAGAGGGAGGTGCCGTTGTGGAGGTGAAGAACAACCCAAGCGCAGACAAGTCCAAATCGGTGAGGCGAGTTATGCATAAGATCGACCCGAGGCGGCGAGAGAAGTCTGTTAAGCCATAGCAGCAGGAGAGGAAGTATGGCGAAGAAAAAGGTTGAGGACTCTAGTCCACCAAACTGGCCGAGAGCAAACCGAGTCGATTAACTCTTGAGAAGTACGAGTTCCATGAACCGCCCCAGACAAGCTCTCTGATCCGGTCGATTTTTTTGAGAACAGAGGCGGGGGTTGATGGCCAAAGGGTGTAAGTTGGTAGAGCGATGGGACCGCTTTGGCGATGTCGGCCTCCCTTGGACATTAGAGGGCCCTCCATCCTGCTAACGGTTGGCCACTTTGTCAATGGCGGTGGAAGTGGACATGCTGAGCTTTCGACGGAGAGTGGGATACCCAAATATTTGATTGGGAAGGAGGATTTGGTTGCTGGGAAGTCCTGTAGGATGACGTCGAGGTTTAGCCCATCGCATCTGATGGGGACGACCTGAGACTTGGCGAAGTTGGTGCATAAGCCCGAGATTCTGCCAATTCTTGGAGGATGAGAGCCAAGGTGAAACCTCGAAATCGACTGGTTTATGAAAATTCTGCGTCATCGTGAAAAGGAGATCCTCGGTTTGCCTGTAAGCCGGGATGGGGCGAAGGACCTCCTGGCTTGCTGGATAAGCGGAACTAGGGGTTCAATGGCGAGGTCGAAGAGGAGGGTGACGAGTCACCCCGCTTGAGGCCCTTTGAGTGAATGATGGTGTTAGTGGGGCGCGTGCTGAGCAAGACCTTTGAGGAAGAGGTAGAGAGAGAGTGCCATCCAATCACACTAACGGTGGCAGAACCTTGGGCTCGCGGGTTTTGAAGGAGGTAGGTCCAAGATCTGAGTCGAAAGCTTTTTCGAGGTCAAGCTTGAAGAATAAGCCTTGAGGGTGGCGGAGCGGTGGAGATACTTAGCACACCCGACCGAAGAAAGTTGTCTTGAATGTGGCGCTTCTTGATGAAAGCACTCTGGCAGGGTGAGATGAGGTCGTCCATGAAGGGGGCAAGCCTGGTAGAAAGAATTTGGGTGAAAAGTTTGCCCAGGCTGTGTATAAGACTGATGGGGCGATAGTCAGAAGCAGTAGCCGGGGTGTCCTTCTTTGGAAGCAGGACGATTTGGGCACAATTTAGAGACCGGAGCCCGGTGGAATCCAGGCTGAAGAGGCATTGCAGGGCCTGAAGAAGATCGGTGGAGATAATGTCCCAACACGCTTTATAGAAATCCCACGTGAAGCCGTCGGGGCCTGGCGCTTTGTCGGAGGGTGCGAAGACTACCTTATCTGACTCCTCTAGGCCGAGTGGTTCCTCGGTGGATAGATCCGGGAGGAAGGCCAAGGAAATCCCGTTTAGAGATCCGCCAGGCAACAGATTCTGACCGCGGAACCAAAAATGGAGTCAAAATGTCGGAATAGGACATTCGCTTTATCGTCGAATTCGATTATGCGTTCGGAGAATCCTGCGGAGTGGATATGGTTTTGCGGCTCCCCGCCATTCGCTTTTACGTGGAAATGTGGTGTTTGTGTCACCCAATTTGAGCAGTCGACCTAGACCACCGCTTCCACATCATCTTCGCTATGGCGCGAGGCCGAGGATCTGAAGCTTGAGGTTGTTGCGCCGAAGCGAGCTCTTGATGGGTTAGAACAGGCGTGTCTCCATGGCCACATCGAGCAGCGGATAACCGGATGCAACAACAAGTCGCAACTTGAGTCTCCGATGTGAGTCTGACTCCATGCCTTGCAGCGAGAGTTGTTTTAGACGGTTTGGATTTGAAGCGAAGAGTGGATGAAAGGTGAGTTCTTTGCTTTCTTTGGCTCAGTGCTCGCCGGGCGACCTCGAGCTTGGCATCTTAAGCGAGAAGGATTCAAAGCGGAATCGCCTTGGCGGCCGGGGCGCCCGCTCCGCGGTAAGCAGAAGTGGTGAGTGGTCGGAGGCGGAAGAAGAGAAATGAAGCATGGGCGAGGAGGAAAGATCAGCTCGGTCGGTGTTGCGGAAGGTATCCGTCGACCGAGGTGGGGTTTGCTTGCTCGTTGCTCCAGGTGAACTTCCTCCCGGAGAGGTGGATTTCCTTGAGCTGTGCGGCATCAAGGGCGGAGCGGAATCGACTCATGAGACGCTGGTTCAGGTTGAGGTTGTTTTTGTCCGCGGCCTTGTAGATGAGGTTGAAATCACCCAAGATGAGCCAGGGACAGTTGAAGTGTTGTGCCACCGTCCCCAACTCGAGCAGGAACGCTTCTTTGTCGGCGTCGGCGGTCAGGCCGTAGACGGAGGAGATGGCCCAACTGGTGTTGCCGTCAACAGGAGTGACCCGGGCGGAGATCGAATGGCGGAGAATGAGCGGGTCGGAGAGATGGAGCAAGGAGTCATCCCAGAAAAGAAGGATGCCACCCCGGTACCGATTGCCGGAGTTGTAGAGTAGCTCTGTGCGGTGCCTGAGATCTCCATGAGGGTTTGGTGGCGGGTCGAAAGCTTTGACTCTTGGATCGCGAGGATGGAGGGAGTTGTCCCGAACCAAAGTGGCAACAACATCCCTTTTAGCGGGGAGTTAAGACCACGGGCATTCCAGAGAGAATCTTCATGGGGAACACTTTCGGGGACAACGATATTGGTGGTTAAAGGTAGGCCGACGCGTAGAAGAATGAACTGCTGCGGCGCGGACAACAGACAGGTGGTTGAAGAACTAATGTGACGGCCACGCGCAGCGGCGCCCGAAACAAAAGAACACGAAACCCGCACGCAGGCGGTGACACACGAACAGGTCACACGCGGTGGCGACCCGCGAAAGTCGAACCACGACCACCGCCGCGAGACGGCGACCGAGATCTGAGCCCACACGCAGCGGGAGACGGAGCGAAGCTAGATGAACTAAACATCGGCGGTGAAACACCGAGTGGTGAAAGCGGCCGCGACTAAGCGGAACCGGACACTCCTCACCTGTGTCTGGCTAAGCGCGATGTCGAGGTCGGTGAGACGAACAGAAATCGGCGGCGGCGGCGATGGTGGTATCGTCAGCGCTGAAAAAAAGCGCTGGAGGTGGCGACGAGGTCACTCACCAACGGGCCGAGCGACGCCCGTCCTGCAAGAAGAACCGCCTGCGTACTCTGGATCGCCGGAGACAGAGGACGTGCCCAGAGGCGAGTGGCGCCTCGAGGCGGCAACTGCATCTGCGGCGCAAACGCGCCGCCTGGTCTCGAGAAGGCGTGAGGAGTAGCGGAGTGGGGGAGGGCGTGGCTCTGGAGATGAAAGCGGTAGCTGAAGTGGGGTGGTAGGTCCGCCGAGGAGCATTGGGTCAGCGTGGGAACCGAGGAGAGGTGAGAGGTCGCCAGGCCTAGCATAAAGGGTCAGAGAGGTGCATGGTGGTGGCGCCTGAGGCCTGAGGAAGGAAGCGAAGAACAGCGCACCCATCATGCAAGCAAGCCGCCGCGTTCTGCCACGCAGGCGCCAGCGGCGAGTGGTGGCGCGCTAGGCCAACAAGGCTGCCCACCCAAGCGGGTGGGAGAAGCGCAATGAGGGCAGTGCGAAGCGGCGTCAGCGTCGGCGAGAGAGCGAGGCGGTCTCGCCCGTTTGAATCGCTTCGGTAGGCGGCCCCATCGACAGATGTCCGTTGGGAGAAGCGGCGTGGGATCGCACGCGCAGCGCCCGCGTTATGCGGCGACGAGGTCAACGCGCCGCCGCCGACCGCGCCGGTTGCTTGGCTGGTCGCCACGCCAGCGTTGCGTCTGCGGCAGCGGAAGGCAGGGAAATCTTGGCGGCGGTGGCGAAGCGGCGGGCGCAGCAGCAGCAGCGCCCGGCAGCGGCAGCGAATGGCGCGGCGAGAAATAAGCGTAAGCGTGGTGCGGCGCCGAAAGCGGATAACAACCTTGCGCGGCGAGAAGAGAGGGCGAGTGGAAGCGGCGGCGAAGCCTTGGCGAAGATCGGACCGTCGCGACGAGGCGCGGGGAGGAGGAGTGAAGGCGAACGCGCGATGACTAAGCGATGAACGCGCAGCGGTGGCGAGCCCCACCGAACCAGCGGAGGACTGCCGGAGGGCCTTGCCCAGCGATAGCGACGCAGAGGAGGCGACATCACGGCGTCTGGTAGCCCTCTTCGTGGTCGCCGTCGGCGTCGTCCACCGCCCTCCGCGGCGGCTCGAAAAATTCCGGCAGCGGCGGCACCAGCGTGGGTCGGCGGCGGACGAGTCGGGGTAGCCAAATGCCAGTGGGGACACGGGCGCGGATCGCCACGCGCAGCGCATGGCGGCCGAGAGGTCTGGGCGTAGGTGGCGTGGAGGATGGCGGGTGGGCGGAGGCGGAGCGGCGAGGCGAGGCGAGGCGGCGGCGCCTTGCCGCCCACGGATCACCGGCGCGGCGGGGCTCCATGTAAGCGAAGGCTCGGCGAGCTCGGCTTCGGCTTCAGCGGGATGGCGGCGGGTCGCGGGTCCAGATCCACGCCGGAACGCGGAGGTGTCGGACCGAGGCGAAGCTTCTTCGGCGACATCGACGCGGCGGCGCGGGCGAGGAGGTCCACCACCTCCGCCGACCGAGCGAGAAGGAAGGCCCTCGATGAGACAAGCACTCGGAAGCGCCTGGCGGTGGTGGCACAGGCGTGGGCGTCCGTGGAAAGCTTCGGCGCTGAATTGCGGCGCGTCTGCGGAAGGAACGCCGCTGCCGCCAGCAGCGCTTGCTCGGCCGCGTAAAGCGGCGAAACGATAGGCCAAGCGGCGTGACGATGATGTCGAAGGAGAATGCGTCGATGTGGCGGCTTAGCTTCACGGCGGCGACGGTCGAGGTCGGGATGCAGCCCGCCGACAATAGTGACGACAGCCTTGCGATGGCGATGGAGCTCATCGGCGTCGGCAATCATGGCGAGTCCACCTCAGCCGGCACACCAGCGCACCGGCGCGGACGCAGGCGGGCGGCGAGGCGGGTGCGGGGCGCACCATGACGAGGGAGGAGGAGTGGGATGAAGATGACGGTGGGGAAGAGTTGCGGGCGTGGAAGCGGCGAGTCGACAAAGCGCCACGCGATGTGGCCGGAGGCGGAAGCGGTAACAATGGACTGGTCGCGGCAAAAGCGGCATGGTGGTCTTTGGCGAGGCATCGAGCGATCTTCCTAAAAGGCCATGAGAGGTGGTTGACGGAGAGCCCGGAATTGAAGGCGGCGAGGCGGGGCAGGCGTTCGAAAGCACGCCGCCGCTTCTCGAACCAACCACGGTCCATTCCGGGGAAGAACACGCGGCATCGGAGACGGGGCGTGAGTGAAGACGGGGTGCAGAGGCGAGATGAAGACGGGGCGCAGAGGATGCAGATGCAGTAAATGCGGTGACCAGGTCTCTCACCGAGAGTGGAAGGGGGTGATTAATGGCGGCCGAAGGGGGGCGAGACGGCGTGGTGGAAGAGGATAGAGCTGTGCTGGCGACGACGTCTGCGTAGGAGCCGCCGAGGCCGGTGCTCATGAGGGCTGCCAGCATGAGGCAGGTTGACCGGACACGCCATGGCGATCGGAGGCGCTGGAGGCGGGATGGCGAAGCACGGGCGTGGTGGCCGCCGTGGCGGATTGGCACGCCGGAGCGCTGAGCTGGAGCGGCGGAGCGCGGTCCAAAGTAGCTTTTTTCCAGGTATGTTGTTGTTGTTGCGGCCCAGCTAATATATTTCACTGGGCCATTCTTTCACCACCAAACCCAGCAAATGCTAACTAGTATTAGCTTTTTAGGTTTAATAAATGCTAGCAATTTCATTCTTCCATTCTCTCAGACATCACCTTCACAGTTCCACACAAACTCAGAATCTCTCGCACTACGGCAACGTTGATCTTTCGCAAAACTCATCAGCTCAGCTCGATCGAAGCAAGAAGGAAGAACACGAACAAAAAGAAAAAAGGGAATCGAGCTACCAGTTAGCCTGTGCTTTCTTGGAGGAGACCACATGCCGGCTCAGCCCATCGGGGACCTGAAATTTAACCACGCAAAAATCCCCAGAATAAGCAAACGGTAGAGCTACACTAGTACAGAAAGGTAATATAAGACGCACAATTTGAGACGGTTTTGATCTACTTAACCTAGAAATGTCTCGGATGGGACCATAGGACGAGAAATGAGACGCTTGCAAATATAACCGTCTTATATGATGCATGTATTTGCGACGGTTGAACTAATAGAACCAACTCATATAAGGTTAGAGTAATAGAGTCGTTTCATTGTAGGCAAGCGTCGTTTAAGGTACCTATTTCACGATGTTTTTAATTAGAAAACCGTCTATTATGATGAATCAATACTACGACACTCCTCTTACGAGAACCGACTCTTATTATGGAATGTGATGGTTGTGCTTTGAAAACTTATTTGAAGATATAATGCGAAACAGTAGTTCTATTATATGGAATAGCCCCTTGTTATCAAAATCATTAAAAAAATCAATTAACGTTTTAAAAACGAACTAATCAAAAAATGTCCCGCCAAATAACAATTCTCCACCAACCTTCTCTTCTTTTTTTTTTTTCGTTTCCCTCCCGTACTTCCTTTTCGACCTAATCCCCAATTCCCCACCTCCAATTCTACCTCCGCCGCCAAGAGCCCAGGAGCAGTTCAGCACCGCTTCGTCACCTACGAAGCTCACTCCGGCCTTCCGCCGTCCCGCGGTCCGCCCGCGGCGTCGCCATCCGCCTCCCGCGGTGACGCGGTCCCGCCCTTCCCGAGTCCTCGCCGGCCCGCCTCCCGTCCCCGTGGCCAGCGCCGCGCCGACGCCATCCTCCTCCGGCCTCCCACGGACCCGCCGACGCTACCGTCCGCCTCCCGCCCCTGTGGCTATGGCCTGTGGCCCATGAGCCACTGTGCCAGGGCGCCCCACTGTCCGGCCGGCGGTCCGGCCACTGCACTCCACCCCTCTGGCCGCCCCATTCGCTCACTCACCCTCCTCGATCTGCCTTGCCTCCGGGAGCAGCAACCCAAAGGTCCTGACATCGTCTCTAGCCACCAACTCAACCTCTCCCCTTCTGTGGAGTCCTACCCAGGTGGCGTCAACAGGGCACAGGTGAGATCCTCCTCAACTTGATAAAAGACGATGAACAGCTATCGGCATCAGCCCATCCCTCCTTTGATTTTGATCTAATTAGATCCCATCAGCACAGGTGAAGAAAAAACCGCAGCAGCAGCAGCTAGCGCCTGCGCAACCAGTAGCTAGTCTAGTGATTCAGCTGACCTGCGAGGTGGCCTCGAACTGGTGGATGTCGCGGCCGAGCGCGGCGACGGCGGCGTGCGCGCCGGGCGGCTGGTACGCGTGCTCCGGCGACGGCGAGCAGAGCCCGCACAGGAACCTGTATATGCTGTTCCCCATGGCCCGCCGCCGCTACGAGCGCTCTGCCCTCGCCGCCGGCGGCCGGATCCCGGTGGGTTTCCGTGCGGAATCCGCTTCGGGATTTGAAAAATTTCCGATGGTTTTTGCGCTGACCTGACAGGCAGCGTGCGTGTGTTTGCGTGTGGCCGTTCAAGCCGTTTCGGAATCGCGTCTCCCTTCACGAGGAGGAGAAAGGAAAGCGGTTAAGCTGTCAGGCCGAAGCGAGATCGGCCACGTGGAGGGCGGCCATTGGCTGCGGCGCCGCGTCCGGGCGGGCGGGGCCAACTGGCTATGACTTGCTGAGTCGGATTCGTTGTGGTGCGAGCCTGCGAGGCCGAGGTTGGAAGGATGTGGCCGTCTCGCGCCTATAAGGAGGGATATATTACCCTAAGAGTACTCATATATATGGGATGAATGATAGAGAATATAGCTTTAATTTGTTCATGTGCTTAGTTGTACTAATTTGTGATGGATTCAGAAACAATTCATTGCATAGGCAATACAGTACTTGTCTAGCCAGGTGAAGAAGCCAACAAAACACCTTATTTGAATCACCATATATAGGATCTTCATATTCATCGCGTAGCACTCTTAATTCACAATATGGTACCAGAAACCAAACACATATAATTTTCACTTGGCATAAGCTTGTTTAGAGGCATAGCTCATAATATGGCAAGTTACACCATCCATAGCTTAAATTGGCCGTGATTACCCCTGCCCTTAATCTTCTTTCACCCTAAGGGCATCTCCAATGATGGCATGTCAGCTGGCTATAAGGAGTCCACCTTATCTTTTTACCTATGTGGAGGAGAAAAGAAGAGGAGAGAGATAAAAGCTGGCGGTTAACTAGCTAATAGCTTGTCTATGCGGATTACAAGGTGCATTGCATATATTACATATGGGTCCATATTAAATTTAATAGTCAATGATATAGTTAATCCATTAGAGATGTTGTCTATAACCTATTTACAGATGACATGGAGCTTGCTTATAACTAATAGTTGGCTATACAATTGGAGATACCCTAAGCCGTTAGGCCTCTAAGGCTTTAATGCAACCAGTAAGTCAACCACCAACCATTAACGTGTATTTTCTCTACGAGAAAAGAGGAGCGTCAACGAGTCGATGACTCAACGAGGAAGCAGAAGATCAGTAGTACTGCACTTAGCCTGGTAGCTCCGTAACTACTACCTCCGTTTTTTTTATTTGACGCCTTTGACTTTTTAATACGTCTTTGACCATTCGTCTTATTCAAATTATTTTTGTAAATATCATTTATTTTGTTGCGATTTGTTTTACCAATGAGATACTTTAAATATGTCTTATTTTTTAACATCTTCGCACTAAATTTTTAAATAAGACGAATGGTCAAAGACGTGTTAAAAAGTCAAAAGCGTCAAATAAAAAAAAACGAACGGAGTAGTATATAGGCTAATAGGCTTTATTTAATGAATTGGTAAATGCTACAGTAATACTAACAGATGATTAGTCCAACCTTTTCAATTGTAGGTTGTTTGTCCTTTTCTAATTCCTCCTGTGTCTCTATACTATTGAAAAGTATAAGTATGTTATTCACCATTCCTTTTCAGCTTAAGTCTTTTGGATAAAGTGGCCAATGTATGCAACTTAATATGGTATCAATGTTAGATGTCTCGAGTTCGAATTCTGACCGACACAATTAAATAAGTCACCCACTCAAGCAATCCTATTCCACGCACGAGGCCTAACCGCTCGAGGGAGTCATCCACCCCCCTGCGTCTGAGACCTGATCGCTTGACCTTCTCCATCCGCTCAAACTTTTGGCTAGATTGATCGGTGCATCCAACTTAATATAAACCACTTCTGCTTTTTAATTATTTCGCATCTTTCATATTTTTGATGTTTTGTAATAGTATTATTATCCTATTTAATGTTATAGACTTCTTATTAGCATATGAATTGTTTTGATTTTGTACAGTAGTATTTAATCCACATAAGCTAATCACGTCTGGTGACCGCGAGAATGGGTTAACCTACTTACGTCTCCATGTCCACGCGTCGACTGGTTCTTTCCTCAACGAACCCATCCAGAATTTCCAAACCAATTAATTATATGCTAGGTGGCATGCAATTTGGAGTATGCAAGAACCGCATGTGTGTACGTGGTTGCGCCACCTCATTTACATCACGGAGAGGCGATGCTGGATGGTGAGACTTGGATGGTGAGGACTAAGAAGCATCAATTAATAGAAGTACAAAGCTGAAAACGCATGTCGTCCGCACGCCACGTGGCTGGCCTCCCTGCCTGGCGTGACCGTAGTCGTCGGATCGTGCGAGCCAGACAAATCCGTCCATCTGTTATTTTTTTATTGTATAAAATAATTTTCCTCGCTCAGATCGCAGGCACGCGGACGATTTGCTCACTTCGTCAGCTTCGCGCGCCATTACCTGGGAGCCCCGGGTTCGATTCCCCCGGGCTCTCCGCGCGTACGCGTTTTTTCCCTGGGCCGCGCTGGTGCCGCCTTTTTTCCCCGCGTAAGCCCCTTCCTCTGCTCAGGCCGCATACGCGCGTATACTAGCTGCTGAGCACCACCTTTTTTCGCGTATACTAGCTGCAGCGGTTCGCGTGTGCTGCCGCCTTTTTTTTCATCGGACGCGCGCCTGACTCACGCGCCGCGGGCACGCAGCGCAGCTAGTATTTATTTATGTACTAGAAAGAAAACAACAAAGAGGAGCTAACTCAGCTAAGATGCTCAGTTTTTCTAGAGCAGCTAATAAGAATGAGATGCTCACTTGCTCTGGTCAGAGACGTTTCGGTAGGTTGGCGTGTTGGTCGTGGGCTGTGGCCCATGGGATGCTTAGCTTCTGGCTCTGTGATCCATCGGCCCGCAAAATGCCATAGGCATAGAGTGATATCTCGGCCTTTGGTCTTATCCAGTACGGCTTCGAGGGCCGAGGCACACGCGCTCTCTCGACGGCCCATTAATTTCGTAGCCCATCGTCCTGGCAGGGGTAAGATCGGACATGCACCCGAGACCGCGAGGGCGCGAGGCTGCGGAAAGAAAGCCCGTGCGACTGTGCGAGCCGAGCACCGTCGATCACACGCCCAGGCCCAGCCGGCGTCTAGGATCGGGCGACAAATATTGGTATTTGATGGAGCCCTGCCACTACAGAGGTCACATCGATCACTGCGCACCCTACTCTCTCTATCCTTCCTCTGTGAACGGTCTCCGAGGCACGATTTTCCTCTTCATATGTGAATATTTTCAGGGAGAAGCTCAAATGAGGAAGCTGATTTGAAGCTAGACGTCCACTAAAGATATCTTTTAGGTACTTATATATACCTGCTGCAATCGCTGCGGTGCATACAGGCAATGAGCGGTCACCCATGACGAGCAAATATGATCGTCTCTCCCAGCGCCCATATCGCATAGTGCATCCACTCTATCTCTACGCTCTATCTCACCCTTAGCTACTAACTTTATCATCCACGCTAAATTTCTTTCATGTGGTTTACGTTACAATTTAAAAAATTTCTTTTCTCCGCCAACTATTTTCTCGACAGCTACTACAGTGTTCTGCTACATATGCTTTTACGAAACCATATTCGAAAATCACGACATCCTTCTCGAACAGTAGGCGAGACACTCCATCTGTATCAGCGGCCACCGAGAAACAACGACAGTGGCACAAAAACAGATCAAGAACATGATTCACATAGGTGAACGATGAGATCTGAATTCTTCTTTCTTTTGGTCACTCCAATGTAATGCCTTGATGCTGTACATACAACTGATGCCATTGTCGCGAGATGGCTGGCTTGACCATCGTACCATCATACACCTTGATGTCGCGTGGTGGCAGCAGTTCAGCCAAACTAGGTAATTTTTTTTTTAGAAAAAGAATAATGATAGGTAAGCAACAGCGCAATGTTCTTCACTTAATGATGCCCGCCTTCGCTATTAGCGCCCAAATCATTGTTCAGATTCTCAATGGATGCCATCAACAACGCAATTGCAATTTTTTTTTTGCTGCGGTTTTATGGTCAAGATCCATACTGTTAGGATTAATCTCGGACTAATCTAGTCCGTACGGTCATTAAGGAAACGGGTTCTAACTCGTATTGAGCTTATCTCTAAAGAAGTCTTGATCGGGGACGCCAATTCTAGTCCTAGAGCACGGCACGCACTATATAAAGGGAGGCAGGGTGCGGCATTGAGACATCACCTAAGCTAATCACGATCTAATCGCGTCGTTAGCTCTAACCTCCTCAAAACCCTAACCTGATCTCGTGGGATCGTGCCAGAGCTTTTGGGAAGGCCATCTACCACTGTTTACGCCATCTAGGAGCCAAACGGAGTTGGATCAAGGAGCGAGGAGCTGCTATTCTGTACGTGCTACTTCCGTACGTCTCCCTGCGCATCGATCTTCGCCGAGCTAACGAGATGGCAACATCGAGCAACACCCTCAATGGTGATTTACCGATCTATATTCCGCATTACTGTTCGTGTTCATGCACTTGGTTAAAACTAATTGTTGTTAGGTAAACCTAACACATACATGAATCCTGGATTGTTTATCTCTTTTTTTTGTACAAAAGGAAACGGAACCGAATAATTAAACGAATGAGCGAAATGGTTTTGTAATAATATGTACAAGTTGACCGTATTTTCTTCTTGATTTTTGAATCACCTCAGAACTACTCCACTCAACAATCTTTTGTTTTCCTCCTCTCGTCTCCCTCATCGATGGAAAAAAAATTCAGAAACTCAAAAATACAAGAAACGATTACACGTCACACTGGAATTTACACTTGGGGGAAGAACCAAAAAAAAGGGAAAATATTTACCACGCGGGAATGGAAAATGGCAGCATGCAAGAAACACTCTACAGCGGCACGACGACGGCACGCCACCAAATCTCCTGGAGAGAGACGATGGCTCGATCGATCGTGACCTCATGGGTCGACCTCGGCGATGCACGCGAGGTGCGGCTGCCACGGCGAGGCGTGGCTGCCGGTGCTCATTCGTCTCCGGTGCTGCTGCCGCCGCCGCGGCGCCGTGGTCTTCGTCGCCGTCTTCTCCGGCAGCGACGCGCCGCCGCCGTGGCTGATCAGCCGGTGATCGTCGTCGACGGCGCTGCCCTCCGACTTGCTGCGGACGTGCCCGCGGCCGGCCGGCTTCTTGCTGTCGGGCACCGACGCCGCCGGGATGAGGAAGTAGATCTCGCCGCGCTCCAGCTCCGAATCCGGCGAGACGATCATTATCCGCCGGCCGACGACCGCCCCCTGCCCTGACGAGCACGGCCGGCTCAGCACGTGGTTCGGGTGCGCCGCCAGGACCTCGCCGGCGGAGACGGCGCGGCCGTACTCGTCGACGCGGCCGCTGAGGTGAACGATTCGGATCAGGTCGAGCGCGCCGCAGGGGAGCACGCACGCCAGGCAGCACCTCAGGTTGTTCCCCATCACACTGCTGCTCAGCTCACCTCAGCTCAGTCAATGAATCCAGCTCGCTTCCCCTCTCGGGCTCGCTCTCTCTCCCCACGGTGTGAGCTAGGTTACCATCACATATGCTTCTGTATATATAACCGTTGCCCGTTGGGGAAAGTGTCTATTTTGTCGCTAAACAATCATGTTTGAATCAAATTGATCTACAACGCGTTTAAAATGTTTAAACTTATTCATTTAGTAAGATTATCTATTCGGCCTCACCCAAAACTAACTTCAACTCAATCAGCTTATTTATTTAAGAGAAAATTATATTGTTAGTCCCCAAACTTGTTCCGCATGTGCACATAAATTCATAAGTATCGAAACCGTTTATTTAAATATCTGAACTTGCGAAACCATTACAACCTGGTACACGGGATGGTTTCATAGGGTGGTTTGATGATGTGGACTGACGTGGCCCATCACCTTTCCTCTCTTTCTTCATCCTTTCCCCTTTATCTATCTCTCTCTCCTCTCATTCACTCCCTCTCTCTCTCTGCCTGCTCGCCGCCGGCCTGAACTCGCCGCCGCGCCACGCCCTTCCATTGAGCTCACCATCATAGCACCCTCCAAATCCCCCACCTTACCTCCTCCCCCCGCTCCTTCTTCGACGACGACACCATCCACCTCGTCTCCGGCGGCTCCCGCCCTGAGCCTGCCTTGTCTTTGGCGGCTCCCTCCCCACCGATATTGTCGCCATTTGCTCTGGCTCCGGCGTCGGCCCCACTGCCGCCTCCACCACCATCCACGAACACTTTTGTGCGACCTTGTGAGGGCCAAACTAGCTACGACGGCGCGGCCTCGCCAAGGCAGAAGAATAAATGGCCACGACCTCGCAGGCAGACAAGCTGCGGCGCCCCTCATGGGAGGAGTGATGGTGGCGGCGCGACCTCGCTGGGACAGGACGAGCGGCGGCGCAACCTCGCGGGAGGAGTGGCGGCGGGGCATGAAGCAAAGAGGGGAGAGAAAGAGAACAAGAGAGAGAAGTGAAGAGGGGAAGGGAGGAGATGACAAGTAGGCTCCATGATGATGTGGCGGTCCATGTCATCAAAACAGTATAGAAAACCATTCCGTGGACTAGGTTGTAATGGTTTTGCAAGTTTGGATATCTAAATAAACGGTTTCGATACTTATTGATTTATGTGCACTTACAAGACAAGTTTGGAGACTAGCGGTACAATTTTCTCTTTATTTTACCAGGTCACCCTGAACATACTCCTATATATATAGTACGTATAAGGTCATGTGAGACGGGGTCCCTGTTTTTTTCTTTTTTACGAGAACTTTTTTCAAATTATATTGACTTGGTACTTTGGCAGGTCAAATCATGGTTTTGATTGGGTTTTCAATTTATGGCAGCCCACGTGGCGATTTTTAGCAACGTGGTATCGTGGGTGATGACGTGGACACCATATCAGTGAAAACCATCCAAAAAATCGTTCACATGGACTCTAGATTGACCACTCGTAAATTCCGGTTTAACTGATCTTAAGAGATATCAAATCGTCATGCTTTTAACAATTTGAGGATCATTTTTACCTGTTTTTGTATCATAAAAGATCAATGGAACCAACACATAGTTTATGTACACACCAAATCAGCACTGTTTTCTTGCGCATTGGAGAGAACGAAAAACAGAATAATTAGTAATATTCACAGCTTGGTACTGATGCGCCATTATTAATCTCGGACTAGCTCCCATCAAGATGTAGATGGGCAGCATCATTCGTCCCTTCGTGTGCATCTACTAGATTCTTAATCACTCTTAAGCTCATCTAATCATAGAGAAGCTAGCTAGGGTACTAGCATTAACCCATGTTCCTCCATTAGATTATCTCTCTCTCGGAGCTGTCTGTCTGCAATGCCTCTCTTTCTTTAGCTCTTCTCCTCCGTTGGCCCCAATTATTTTGAACATCATGCAAACAGCCATGCTGCCTTAGCTGTACCTTGGTTGTCTTCTAGTTCTACCTCCATCTCTGATATGAGTGCTTGCTTGCAATGGCGAGCAGAGGATGCATGCATGGAAGCATTGATTTAAATATAGTTAAAGCGTTTAGGCAGGAATTATTTTTTGGATCTGATTGATTAATCGTTTGATGCATCGATGCATAGATAGGGTTCCAAGGCGAGCCCGGTCGTGCAACGTCTTTTTCACGAGGAGAGGGTGGACGGAACCGGCCGTGAGCTAGCCTACAAGCTAAGCTAAGTTGCTAATTCTTTTGGATTATGAGTGCCTAGTACGTAGCTAGCTAGCTTGTTAATTAGGGGATTAAATAATTGTTGTATTAATTCGACGTGCTACCATACGCTAGATGAACTAACCGCGTCATTAGTCGCGCTAAACAAACGACAATCCGAGCTGTGACAAACATTATTGTTTGGTCAAGGCTGGCCTGTGCCATGCTACATGCATAGTGAGTAATTTCCTAAGATACACACACCACCAAAAATGAATCTAATAGTGATATCTTGTCTCAAAAGAGCAAGACGATTTAATTACACGTAGAGCCTCGGTAAATTGCATTTCACTAAAATTATCTAACATATATATATTATTCCACAAAATCTCATCTGTCATCGCTATAATTATCGACCATATGTTATTCCATAAATTAACCTCCCCAAAACCATTAAAATTACCTGCACTGTGTCTTCGGAATCTACTCCGTCTTCCTCTCTCTACCGTCGATTTATCTTCTATGATTTTTATCTTATTGACTTATTCCATGTTATATAGTGGATTGGTATTTATCATATAATGAAAAATAGGAGCCAGCGAGTCGATGGAGATAATATTCACAATGTAATCGAGCATCAAACGGAGCTAGAGTCATAAGTCAAACACATGGATTTCATTTGGATGCCATTTGTTTGTTGTTTTTCGGTTGTAGAGTATTGGCACTCATCTAATCAATATCAATTTTTTATCTACTTATACCGCACTTGCGGTACCTCCATTCGGAGCTTTCCCAGCATGGCCACGTCGCCCCACCGTCCAGGACCGTCCGATTGGGCCACGCTGGCCACAGATCGGCCCGACCACCTGTCCCGCCCCCGCGCTGCAAGTTTTGCAAAAAACCCCTGCCGTTTGTCAATTACTGAGTACGTCCCCAGGTATTCGCGGACAGATCCCTCCTCTGTGTTCATTTGGCCGCAACAAATTTAGTTCAGGACCTCATGTTTTACCCAACTTGCAGCGCAGTCCTTTTTGCCTACCTAAGTACACCTGCGTTTCGGCTAAAATTACCCGCAATGCCACTCCTTAATATCTCCTTCCCATCCTCCTCCCTGCCTCATTCCCACCCCGGTTTCCCCTTCACCTGCGGGCCGACCGCCCCCTCCTCCTCATCCCCGCGCAGCTGCGCCGCCGCGGCCGTCTTGCCGCCGCATCCCTTCCCTTCCACTGCCTCTCCCTCCTCCTCCGCCGCTTCCCATCTTCTGCCGCGGCTTTTCCCCGTCCGTGCCCTCTCTTCGTCCGCCGCCGCCTCCCTTCCTCCGTCACCGGCTCCTCCCCTTCGCCGCCGCTTCCTCCTCCCTATGGCGCCTCCCAGCGCCCCGGTCCCTCCGCTGGCCGGTGCGTTGCCTTCAAGCCGTGGTGGGGGCGGCCGCAGCTCCGCCAACGCGGACCCCGTCCTGGGCTCGCCGAATCCGGTGATGGCTGCTGCGTCCTGAGCGGATCTGGCGACACCGGCCACTAGGGAGGCCACCAACCCTACCAGCTACAATTTTTTTTCATGCTGCTAATTACAAAATCTTAAATTTTTACATTGATCATGTTTGAGTTGTCCTTCAAAAGATCTAAAACAATATTTGTTATTCCACTGGATAGGTGCTAAGTATTGTAAAAGTACTCTTGCTATGAGTGATCTCAGGCCTTTCTTTCATTCATAGTTAAACTCTACTTGATATATATTTAGTGGAGGTTATAGATATACATAATCCACTCATAAATTGTTTGAAAATCATATACTGCAATTTGCAAATTTAGATAATCTAGCATAGTTCTCTAATTGATATATATTTAGTGAAGGTTATAGATATACATAATCCACTTAGGAATTGTTTGAACGTGTATGTCTAATGTATATTTCTATGGATTGGTATCAGGCACGCATGTTTATGACAAACTTGAATGAGATCATACAATGCAACTGAAGTTGTCTCACTATATGTACTGATTTGCAGCGAAGGTGCTGTGTATTATGCCTAAATTGCTTAATTACCATATCTTTATTATAACATTAATTGGACCTGCTTCCAGCAAGGCATGGATACTTCACTTTTTCATATAAAACATAATGGTTCTCTTATGGATTTAGCTCAATTTTGGTTGCTATTTTTGTAGATTCCAAAAGAGGTACATATTTTCTGTAACAGTGCATTACCTATGTCTTTTAATGTATTGTAATGTGAACCACTTGATAAGGCATTTTTTAGCGTAAAAAAAAAAAGGCGCCCTGTTTTCAGATCAGACAATAAGAGAACACGGTCATGTATTTTTATTTGACTGTCATGTATTTTTATTTGACTGCCTCTATCTATAATGTTGTCAATTCCATTAGACCAATGGATCATGCCCTCTGTAACAATGGTTATTAAGTACATATTCCGGTAGTTTACATGCCCCGAGTGTTTTTAAAGAAAAGTTCTGCTCATTTTAGACATGATTTTTTTTTGAAGGTCAGCTTACGCTGACTGATTCATTAAAGGAAGGGAAGAATTTTACAGAGACTTACAAAGAGCCTGGCGGCTGACCAGGCGAGAGCAGAAAAACAAATACACAGACGGACGCTAGCACTCTACACGGCTAGCTGGACTCTAAGCTGACTACTCGCTGATTAGGGCGGCCATCCCCGCCGCCGACCACATTTGGCGTTCATGGTCCAAATTCGCTAGCATTTGTTGGTCTTGCCGAAAGCACGCCCTTCAAGAGACACTGTGCGCCGCACCAAATTGTCCAGAGCGTTAAGATGATGATGGTACCAACTCTTTTCACCATGTCTTTGGGAACTTGGGCTAGGTGACCATCCCACCAAAGTTGGATTGAGGCTGATGGCAACTGCGGCCAAGCGGACGGTGATAAGAGTCGATGCCTGATGCGCTAACAAAGATCCATAAAGATCTGGAGAAATGACAGTGTAGGAAAAGATGTGTCGCAGTCTCGAGCGAGGTACCACAGAGAGATGTAGCAGACAGTGCGACCAACCCGTCGTAGTAATCGTCGCAATCAAAGCGATGTTGTACCAAAGAACGGTGAACACCTTGCACTTCATCGGCGCCTTCGGTTTCCAAATCATCTTAGGGAAGAGAGATGAGATTGATCCCTGGAACTGGGCGCGGTACGCTGAGCGTGCTGTGTACTCACCAGAGCAAGTCCATTTCCATGTGATACGGTCCTCCTGACCTTCTATTAGGTAGGTGCATGAGTCTACAACGTCTGCCATAAGTCGAAGAATTCCTGTACCAAGATGGTGTCGGTCAACGGCCCTAAGTCTCGGATCCAGGAGGTTCCGACGACCGCATCTGCCACCGATACGCCCTTCCGTTGTATCCGGTGAAAGAGACGCGGCGCAATCGAGGCCAGCGGCGTTGGGCCTACCCAAGGCGTAGTCCAAAAACGAGCCTTAGTCCCATCACCCAGATGCACTTGGATGGACGCATTGAAGAGAGCTAAATCGGATGCATCACAAGGCGGTTGTATTCCTCCCCAGCCGCTGCCCTCTCGGTGCCATTGCAGCCAAAGCCAACGCAGACGTAAGGCTCGCCCAGCACGAGACAAGTCAGGCAGGCCTAAACCACCTACTTCCTTTGGCGAGCAAACTTTGGGCCAATTGACTTTGCATTTACCACCACTGAGGTTGTCATTCCCAGCCCATAAGAAACTTCTACGCACTTTGTCGAATTCACGCAGGAAGGAGACCGGAGCCTGCATAGCCGTCAACATGTAGATTGGCAACGCACTCATCACCGAGTTTACTAAGACGTAGCGTCCGCCCAACGAAAGCATACTAGACTTCCAACCCGCAAGCCAAGAAGCTGCCCTATCAAGGATCGGCTGGATGTCCATACGCCGAACTTTGCGGACGTGGAGAGGAAGTCCTAGATAACGCACCGGAAAGGCCTGCACTGCCCCTGGGAAATTTGAGAGAATTTGGTCTAGGGAAACCAATGCGCATCTGATGGGCACCACCGAACTTTTCACCATGTTTACTCGTAACCCTGTAGCCGCACCAAAGTCTTGCAGGATGGAGAGGAGGCACTCGACATCCGGTGCATTCGGTTTGACGAAGATGACTGCGTCAACTACGTAAAGCGAACAGCGAATACCACCTCCTCGATTAGAGACCCTCTGCATCCTTCCCAATTCAGTGGCCTTGTTGAGGAGGAAGTGAAGTGTGTCTATGGCCAGGATGAACAGGTATGGTGAAAGCGGGTCGCCTTGCCGTAAGCCCTTCCTGTGGTTGAATCTCGGCCCCGGTTGCCCATTGAGAAGAACTGACGAAGTTGACGTAGATAGGATCAGAGACAACCAATTCCTCCACTTTTCGCTGAAACCCCTCGCTCGCAGCAGGTCAAGCAGGTATTCCAAAGAAACCGAATCGAAAGCCCGTGCAATGTCAAGTTTGAACATGAGGCATGATGTTTTGGTTCGGTGTAGGCGACGAACAAAAGATTGCACCTGAATGAAGTTGTCATGAATGGACCGACCCTTTAGGAAGGCACTCTGCGACTCCGAGATGACCTGGCCTAAGATCTTCCCCAGACGGATAGCGTGTAACTTGGAGAATAACTTGGCAACTGAGTGCACCAGGCTGGCGGGTCTATAGTTTGAGATGAGAGTGGCGTCTCCCTCCTTGCTCTTGGGAATAAGAGCTATTTCCGCCCTATTCAGGTTGGATAGGTGCAATCCCCGCAGTGACCAGACACTTTGGACGGCTTTAAGAACGTCATTTTTGATGATGTCCCAGCAAGCTCGATAGAATGAACAGGTAAATTGCCTCCCAGATCTCATCAAGGTCGAAGTCCGCGTCAAGGGAGCTGCACTCCACAAGAGGCATGTGCAGTAGGTCCCAATTTACCTTACGGCTTGGTGGGGCTTGCATCCCTAGGAGCTCGGAAAAATGAGATGCCAACGCCCTCTCCTTATCATCATGGTTAACTGCCATCCCCTCCGGCGTGCGCAGCTGGGAGATGTAGTTCTTTCGCTTTCGACCATTTGCCCTGATGTGAAAATACTTGGTATTCGCATCCCCTTCCTTGAGCCAGAGAACTCTGGCCTTTTGCTTGGCCCTGGATCGCTCAATCGCCGCCAACCCAAGAACTTTCATTTTAAGGTTTCGATGAAAGACCTTCTCGTGCGGGGGCAGCGTCCGCGATTCTTGGGCCTGGTCTAGTCTAAGCTTAAGCTCATTGGAGACAGCCAAGTGATCTTGGAACCGGCTTTAAATGCGTCTACTCCAATCTTTTAGCCGCCAAGCAGTTCTCGAGAGTTTGAGGTGCAAGGATAGCAGCGGGTCATGATGATGGCATTCCGACCAGGCCTGGGAGACCACCTGGTGGAACCCTTGAAACCGAGTCCAATGGCTTTCAAAACGAAAACGCCTTGGCACCGAGGCGAGAGTGACCGGCGCTAGGAGAAGCGGGCAGTGATCTAAAAAGGAAGAGGAGAGGGCCGACAACTGGTAGCTGGGAAAGAGAGATTCCCACTCAGCATTGCAGAGTGTGCGGTCCAATCTAACCAACGTGGGGTCTGTCC
The DNA here is from genome assembly GCA_036346415.1 of Raddia guianensis. Taxonomy (NCBI): domain Eukaryota; kingdom Viridiplantae; phylum Streptophyta; class Magnoliopsida; order Poales; family Poaceae; genus Raddia; species Raddia guianensis. Next base: position 39,340,069 of record CM070534.1, read on the forward strand.
TGCCATTGCTCCAAGTAAATTTTAGCTCTGAGAGTGGAATATCCTTGAGGAAACAGAGGTCAATCATCTGGCTGAACCGACCTATCCAGTTGTAGTTAACATTTGGATTGTTCTTGTCACGGGCCGCCAAAATCAAGTTAAAATCTCCTAGTAGCAACCAAGGATTGTTAGGTTGGGGTCTTGCCCGCACTAATTCCTGAAGGAATGCATCTTTGTCAAAATCTGCCGTTGGGCCGTAGAGGGTCGTCAACTTAAACTGTACCCCGCTGTGCCTGAGAGTGGTGGTGGCCGAGATAGAGAACCGGCCATATTCCGGTTGGGATAGTGTGAGGCGATCAGTATCCCACGGTAGCGCAACTCCTCCATGTGTGCCAATGGCCGGGAGAGCAAAGAAACTCGCTAGCCGCGTACCCCCTAGGTGTGTCGCGACCAGCCTGTCGAAGTTGTCCAGCTTTGTTTCCTGGATGCACAACACATCCACTCTGACAGCCGCTATAAGATGCTTGATGGCCTCACGATGGGCCAGTGCATTTAGCCCCTTAACGTTCCAAGTTAGGAAGTTACAACATTGTGTTGACATGGACGTAAGGAATCCTCAACAAGGGAACCATTAAGATCAGGCAAAGATACGCCGTGCATAGAATAGGCAAACCAGGACAAGGACAGATGGTAGTAATTCCAGGAAATGGAACAGCGGATAATGGACTTAGTATGACAACACACAATACACAACAGCACACCACCAAGGCATTTAGCCCATGAACCATGAAAGTAACAGCAGAGGATAACATGATAAAACCAGAAGGTGACATCTAGGAACAAACAGTAGACCACAGGACCATTACGCCTACTCGGCCACCGGGACGCCTGGAGAATCAGCAGCCGGATGTTGCTGTGGGGCGGCAATCTCATCGGCCTGCGACGGCACCTTTGCCAGCTCAGCGTCGTCAACGGCCGACAGTGGTTCCTCTGCGAGCCCAACCAGAGCAGCAAGACCAGACACCATAAGCTCCGGCAGAGGCTTGTTGAAGGAGTCGAGGTAAGCCTCCATAGCTTCATTGGTGACCTGCTCGGTGCTGGGTGAGACGACGCCCATGCGCTTCATGATCCGTAGCTTGGCACGCTGTGAGACCGGCACTGCCGGCAGCTTGGCAAGGCGAGAGCTTCGGCGAACAGAACACTCCGTATTGGCTGCACGTGCACCCTCAGAAGTGGGTGGCGGTGGAGGAGCCGGCAGAGACAGAATCGGCACATCCGGCGGCAGAAAGAGACGTTCTAGCGCCGTGAAGTCAACTTGTACTTCACTGTCCACTGCGTCACGCTGGCAGGTGGGATCGCCTATCCCAGGAGTCACAAAAGGCTCCTCGCCAATTGTCCGCCGGGTGCATTCCGGCGCTCCAAAGGGAAGGCGTGAAAGCCGGCGACGGCAGGGCACCTTCCATGGTGTCCAGCGAGAAGGATAATGGTTTGGCCTGCGCATGCAAGGAGGCCGCAACGAACTCGCCCAACATTGGGTCAGGGGCACGCGCCGGCTTAGGCGCGCCATGGCATGGCGAATGCGAAGCGAAGAAGGCAAGGAGAGGGTCAACCTCCTGTGCACCCTGCCACACCGAGCGTTGAGCCTCGGGAGTAACCTGAGTGTACCTGGTGCCTGTGCGGGTAGACTGTGTGGCTATTGCATTAACCGGCGAGGCACATCGATAGGAAGTGCGGCGGTGGCGGGGAATGGATTTGGAGCGTGACCGGCTACCACGGCGCGCCGGTGCGCGCGCCGGAGAGCGTCCGTGCACCTTGGCTGAAGATAGCAAGGGCTGGCGCGCCGCGAAGCGACGACCAGCAGGTGTACGGCTCCGGTGGCGAAAGATGATGGAGTTGCCGCCCGGTCCATCCCTGGAGCGGCTACGGCCCAGTAAGACATCTCTCCAGGTGCGCCGTTGGCCTCCGTGCCCACGATCGGGCTCATCATCATGGCTATCACGCGGCTGCGCCGGTGGCCGGCAGCCACCCAACCGACCGCGAGTGGTGACCAGCGGCTCAGAGATTGTAGCACGCATGCCGCGAGCGCGCCGAGCACGGCGACCTAGAGCCATCAACAAAGCCGGGGCGCCAGGTGAAAGTAATGATTCTCGTGAAAGCTTCGTCCTCCGAATCAGACGATTCAGAAGGTAGCCCACTCACAGGAGATGCCGGCGAGCGGTCCTGGCGCTGATTCCAGTCCTCAACAGTGTTTAGGTGAATAATCAGTTGTACAATGTCCCCACGTGGAGGCTGCGGCCGATTAGGCATGCCAAGGCCGGTGGCCTCCGGTGCACGGACTGAGCCAGTGGGGAAGAAGCAGCAACCTTTCGTTTTCGGGATGACGTCCGGGTTCGCACCTGCACTCCAAAGAAATTAAAATTCTAGATTCCTCTCTGTTTGCTGTCTTGGTGTCAAGCCTATCAAATAGACCGAAATCCCCAACGATTTGCTCGACAGCCGTCTGCGACCAAGCGTGGAGAGGTAGGTTTTCAATGCACAAATGCGCACGGTAGAAAACCAAGTGCGTGAGTGTGTGTGTCTCCTCATTCCACGGCCGAACAGCAAGATCCACACCACTGACCCGGATTGTGCCCGCATCAAGGGCCAGGTCACGCTGCACTGGGAAATCAAAGAACACAAAGAAATCCTCCGGTTGGTGTTTGTGAACCCGGAGGTTGTTGAAAGGGATGCCGAGCTGCGATTCAATTGCGCAGGCCGCCTCCTCAGCTGAGGCGCCAGAGCGGTCACCAGAGGACACGAGCAGAGCTGCCTGGCTACGAAGCCGGTGCATTTGATGCTCCATCGCCGGAGTGGAGATGAGAGTGGACGTGCTGTAGAGTGGCCGTTGTGCAGCGAGCCCTGGGTGGTAGTCCTCCGCAGCCATGGTGAACGGCAGTGGCGAAGGTGACCCGGGCCCGGTGGCGAAGGTGGTGCTGGTGCGGTGGTCAGTGGTGAAGGCCCAAGCCGCTGGTGCACCGGGAAACGAAGACGGTGGTGGACAGGCTGCCTGGTCCTTCATGGGCAGAACCTAGCTAAATGGCCACTCCGCAGGCAGAAAAGCACCTCACCGGGTCTCTGCAGCGGGAGACACGGTGGTCCGAAGCAAGGCAGCGGAAGCATCTCCCCTTCACCAGGTTTAAGTAGGAGGCGGGGCGGGTAGCTGATGAGTTACCTGGCATTAGCTTTGAAGACGAAGCCGAAGAAGGTCCAGCCAGAGGAAGCCGGCCGCCCCTTGGGAGGATCGTCCGCCATCCTTGGTTGTCCGGGGAGGAACTTCGCGTGGGGCGGTGACTGGCAGCAGCAGTAGCCTCGGCAGACGGGTCAGCCGGCACCGGAAGGGAAAGGGCGAATTAGATCTGCGGATGCGTGGAGGGTCTGTGATGCAGATCTGGAAGGGGAGCTAGAGGAGTTGCTGGGGTTTGAGCTGAGAAGCAGGCGAGGCGTGGCGGAGTGAATGCTCCCCTCCGGCGCCGTGGCAGGATAGGGCGGCAGACCATTGATGTTCTGCAGAGGTTGAGGCGAGACGCCATCAGAGGCTCTCGACCCAATCTTCCCAGAGCTGGAGCAGGAGGAGGAGAACCCCATGGGAACTGATTGAGCGGGGATGGCGCATGAGGCACGCTGTGGCAGAGGGGGCAGCGCGGGTTGGGTGGCCGAGGTCGAGCTGGGTCGGTGGCGGCCCGCCGTGAGCGCCGAGCCGGCGGGTCACGGGATAAAAAAAAAATCTTTACAGGAGGAGGCTAAATCTATAGTTCTGCGTAATTTGCTTTTCAGATTCATATGGATGGTTACATCGGCTAAGCAAGCAGTTAATTAATTTCAAATAAAATTAGGAACAAAATACACATAAAAAGATTGAATTATTAAGCAAGCCTAGCGTGCCGATTTTGGTTCTTCCATTTCTTATGCACTCTTTGGACTCTTGAGGCATAACAGCTGCATGTTCTATTCTTTTTTTTTTAAGATCTGCTTGCATGTATTCACCTTGGACTTTCTAAGTCAAGTAGCAAACTGACTTGAAAATGATGGTGTGCAAATGTTTTGCATCCTATTGGAATTCTAAGGAAGTATATTTTCACATGTTTGATTTTGGAAATTTGGAATTAATCCTAAGATTATTGCATTAGTTATCTACAATCTCTCTTTTCCTTAGTGGATGAGAGCTATATCTAAAACTAAAACTACATGCTTTCTTGATTTGAAGAATTCCTTATTCGCACTGTGGCAAGCTGTTTTCTCATTTAATGACAATTTCAAGGTTCAGACCTTTGTTCGATTGCTTCACTCCACATTTAGCAAACTTTGTTACCGGTTATCATCTTACTGATAAGATTTATTTATGGGGACACAACGGCTCTTAGTAATCTTTTGATGCTATTCATTAATTCATACATATTGTTTGCATTTATGCCATTATGCCCATTCGATGCAGCTTTGAAATATGTATTCAAAATGTACTAATTCAATGAACCTCTTAGAGGTACGACCAACCATGCTTAAATTTTGACCCAGCACACCAAAAAATAGCATACAAATCTAGCCCAGCGTGCGTAAGCGCGCTTTTTGGGTCTAGTATATATAAAGCCGAAGGCTCTTCATTTTAGGCCAACATGTGGAACGCTGATCGTTTCAATTTCCCCAAGACATTATAAGGCACTTCATTTTGAATCAACACATGGAACGCTAATCGTTTTGCTTCGACACGTGGGCATTTGCCTGGTACGTTCCTTCTTGCTCTCCATTTGTTTATGTTGTAAAACGGTGGTCGTACACGCACAGAATCAATCACAAGAATAAGAGACACAGATCTGAGAGAGAAAACCAGGCACAATAATCTTTATTGATATATCTCTCTCTTTGGTACAAGGGGTTCATATATATATTGCCTAGCCTAATTCGGTTTCGCCCATAATACCCCTAGGGTTCGCCGTGGGCTTCCGGCCCATAAACCCCTAGGGTTATAACACTCCCCCTTGGTCTAAACCGCGATATGCCAATGCCTCATTAAAAACTCCATCCAAAAACCCAGTGGGAAAAAAGGATTGGAGAAAAGAGTGCACCGCACACGCATGCCACACTGCGATATTGCCTCATTAAAAACCTTATTATGAGAAACTTCAGGAAAACTCATTTAAGGGAAAAAGAGTGCAATACTAGATCTTCAGGATCATTACAGGCTCTTGTTCAGGGATTCTCCCCCTGAACTTTGCAACTTGTGAAATCGCCTCATTCCAATACCATGGACACATTTACGAAATGTCGAGGTAGGCAACGCCTTAGTGAACAAATCTGCCAGATTATCACACGACTTCACTTGAACTATATCAACTTCACCACTCTGCTGGAGCTCGTGAGGATAGAACAATTTAGGAGCAATATGCTTCGTGATATTACTCTTAATATAGCCCGTTTTCATTTGTAATACGCAGGCAGCGTTATCTTCATGAATAACAGTGGGGGTATCAATGGTATCAATACCGCATGACTTCTGGATGTGATTTACCATTCTTCTCAGCCAGACACACTCACGTGCGGCTTCATATAATGCTATTATCTCAGAGTGGTTAGTGGACGTAGCCACAAGAGTTTGCTTACATGATTTCCATGAAATCGCAGATCACCGCATAAGTAAACAAATCCACCGAGACTTAGCCGTATGTCGGATCGACATGTACCCGCGTGATCTGTATCCCACCATGGTATTGGGCCTGCTCCTCCCATAAACAACCTAAGATCCTCGTACCTGCAGTACCTAAAGACAGCTTTAACGCCGCCCAATGTCTTCGTTGGAGCCACACAGATCTAGCTAATAAATTTACCGCAAAGCGATATCGGGCCTAGTACAATTGGCTAGGTACATCGAAGGCACCAATAGCACTAAGATAGGGAACTTCGGTCCCAATAATTCCTCATTATCCGCCTTAGGTCTAAAAGGATCTTTATCCACTTCAAGGGATCTGGCCACCATGGGGGTTTTCAGGGGATGTGCTTTACTCATATTAAACTTCTCTAATACCTTCTGGGTATAGGCAGTCTGATGCACAAAAATTCCTCCTGATAAATGCTCAAGCTGCAGGCCTAAGCAAAATTTGGTTTTACCCAAATCTTTCATTTCAAACTCCGTCACTAGGTGAGCACTTGCTTCACCGATGTCCTCTGCTGTCCCGATGATATTCAGATCATCAACATAGACAGAAATAATGCAAAATCCATTCGGGGATTTCTTTATAAATACGCAGGGACAATCATCACTATTCGTGTATCCCTTCTTCAGGAGGAATTCACTCAGTCGGTTGTACCACATCCTACCCGACTGTTTCAGCCCATATAGCGATTTTCTCAACTTGACGCTATATAAATTTCTATCTCCTTGATTCGGGATTTTTATTCCTTCTGGGACTTTCATATAAATCTCCGAATCTAATGACCCATATAAATATGCGGTCACCACATCCATTAACTGCATTTTTAAATTCATAGTTGCTGCCAGGGATATTAAATATCGGAAGGTAATTCCACTCATGACCGGAGAGTAGGTCTCATCATAATCAATACCGGGCCTCTGCGTGAACCCTTGTGCCACTAGCCTCGCTTTATATCTCACCACCTGGTGATTTTCATCCCGCTTCCGGATGAACACCCATTTAGCTCCTACAGGGAGTACCTTGGGAGGTGTTGGCTCAACAGGGCCAAACACTTTTCTTTTATTTAGCGAGCGCAGTTCAGCCTCAATTGCTTCTTTCCATTTAGCCCACCCCAGCGCTTACGCACTCGCCATGGTCTTAGGTTCGGGTCTAACTCCAAGGATTTAGCAATCTTTGAGGCAAAATATGTGTCGACAACAAAGGACTTTCTTTTATATAACTCTCTGAACTAGTATAGTTCGTGAAATTTCCTCATTCAGATCCTCTAACTCCTCGTGATTTCCCAACACGATGGGGTCGTGGCCTTCCGATCTCCCAAATTTGAGTGTGTGCGCGCGCATGGTCTTTGGGTCCGCCACCTCTCGGTGGGTGCCACCTTCCAGGTGGTCTTTCTCGACAACAGTCGATCTATCTCTCCGACAAGGGTAATGAGTCTGCACCGATTCTTTGCTTTTATGACGCCTCCGCTGAAGCTAGAATCGCGTGCACCGGATCTCTCCCTCTTACCAAGAAGGGAATTTGAGTAACTCTTTGAGGGTACCTCCACTCTTTCCTGCATTTACAAATGGTATATCGACTTCGTTACACCTTTATAGTCGGTGAAAGCATCTCGCGATCTATTTGCAATTTGTTGCAAATTAATTATCCGCCGAACTTCGATTCAAGATCTTTTATGCGTGGGTCTAGGGCCCGGATGCCGAGACATTCCAATCTAGTTCGGCATTCTTTATAGTGGTACTTCTCTCCTCCTAATGCCGGAAACCGCCTCATCAAAAATACAATCAATAACCTCGCCTTATGCATCACACATCATAGGCTCGAGGTATTTTATAATAGACGGAGTATCAAATCCGACATAGACCCCCAGCTTCCGGTGGGGACCCATGGAAGTTCGCTGTGGTGGTGAGATCGGCACGTACACAGTACAGCCAAACTTACGCAGATGGGAAATACAAGGTTGTTTCCCACGCACTAACTCGATAGGGGAGGTTTGATGATATGCAGTCGGTCTGAGTTTAATTAATTCTGCGGCATGCAAAACCGCATGGCCCCAACAACTGGTTGGGAGTTTACAATTCTGTAATAAAGGTCTAGCTATCAATTTAATCCTCTTTATCAGTGATTCTGCCAGGCCATTTTGGGTGTGCACATGTGGTACAGAGTGCTCTACGGTTATGCCCATGGCCATACAATAATCATTAAACGCACGCGAACTGAATTCCGCGGCATTGTCCAACCTAATGGACTTAATCCTTTCTTCAGGAAAGTCGGCCTGTAGTTTAATGATTTGGGCAATAATCTTAGCAAAAGCATGGTTCCTTGTAGACAGCAGGCATACATGGGACCATCTCGTAGAGGCATCTAACAATACCATAAAATATCTAAACGGGCCGGAAACAGGCAGAATCGGTCCGCAGATATCACCTTGAATTCTCTCCAGTAAATTTGGTGATTCATCTTGGACCTTGAGACAAGGGTTTAATAATCAATTTCCCTTTGGCACATGCAGGGCACATAGAAACTTCGGGTTTCGGAAATTTTGATACCTTCAGGGTATGACCTACAGAATTATTAACTATTCTTTTCATCATGCTCAGACCAGGATGCCCTAGACGATCATGCCAGATCCAATAGGGGTCTAGGGTTGCTAATTCAGATTCCATAGCAATGTGAGGAGAGGGCTTAATATAAGTATAATATAGGCCAGACGAAAGAGAAGGAAGTTTCTCCACTACACGCTTATGACATCCATCTTTTACCGTCATAAGCAGGAATTCAGCCCCGCCTTCATGATCGGTCTCAATATGAAAACCGTTCATGCGGATGTCTTTGAAGCTAAGAAGGGTACGCGTTGATTCCGGATACAACAGTGCATCCTCGATCGTGATGGTGGTACCCAAGGGGAGAGTGACCGTAGCTCGACCGGAGCCAACAATCTTAGCGTTGCTTCCAGCAATCGTAATTATACTCCCATCCCTCTTCTGGAGGTTTTGGAAATATTTCGTCTCCCTAAGTATTGTATTAGTGGTGCAACTGTCTACCAGACAGAGCTCTTCTTCCATTCAAGCCAAGGGGGGTAGATTCTATGTCATAAGAATATATCATACACCCAATCAGGATAAAATCTTTAACAATCACAAGCTTAAATTAAAAGCCAACAAAGATATTAAATAAGCAAAGTGATAAACCATCTCAACACAAAGTCGGTCCTCCAGGACTTACAACGACATAGAATTAAACTGCTTAACTAAACAAGACGGTAAAGTGTTCTCCAGGAACTAAGCAAAACACGCTAATCAGATAGGTAATGTCTAACATGGATAATCTATTGCATATCGCCGTATGCATCTTGAGCTCCATGCCAAGGAGGTCGTCCTCATCGTCGGATGCATTGGCCTCTTGCTTCGGCTATCAACGACCATCTTATCGCTATTCTTCTCCTCACAATGAGAAGATTCCAAATGAACAACGTGCACCTCGGACTTGAGTTTCTTTTTCTCGCCATCTTTGTTGGCGTCTTCTTTGTCTGACTCAACAAGGTGCTTGGGGTACGGCAAGTCCGCGATCAAGATGGCCCTTGCTACCACAAATGTAACATGGTTGTGAGGCTGGTGCGACTTTTCTTGTGGGTTTTCTGTTGGACTACCCTTTGCCTTTCCCACCTTCCTTTCCCTTTTCAATTTTCTTACGCACCGAGGCGATTGCCTTGGCCCTTCTTCCTTTTCCTTCGGTGATGCTTGCCACCGAAGAACTCTGAGCATTGGCGTGCGCTTGAGCGCACCTTGGTCCCGAGGCGGACCGAGTGATTCTTCATGAGAATCTCATTATGCTTTTCGCTTGAGCAGTCGATATGAGATCGAGTGTTTGGTGAACTTACGTTGACGATCTGCTGCTTTGAGTATCATCATCGAAGGGTGGAAGGTGCACAAGGTCTTATTAATCATCTCCTCCGGGTGACGACATGTTCACAAAACTTCAATTTAGAAGTCACCTTGTGGATAGCATAATTATAATCAGCCACAGTCTTAAAATCTTGGAACCGTAGTTCCGTCCATTCCCTCTGAGCTTCTGGCAGGAGAATGTTCACATGCTGGTTGTAGCGCTCCTTCAGGGAGGTCCACAGGATCAGAGGACTGTCCTCCATCATGTACTCGGTCTTGGTCCGTGCGGATGGTGGCGCATAAAGTGCAAGGCGAATACTTAATCATGTCGAGGATTGGAGCATCGCCTCTGCAGGAGGGTTGATGGTAGCACCAAGGGCGCGGCACTCAAGTTTATCTTGAGATCCATAGCCAAGTCGTAGTTGCTCCCATCGACGGCGAGCGGGCAAATTCCGCTTATTAATGTCGGACATATCCTACGAGTTATGTAAATATTTACTTCAGAAATATAACATGCGTATTTGCGATAATAAACAATTCACCAATTTGCAAAAACAAGACTACAAGTCCAAACAGGTTAAATTGCAAAAGGCGAATAAATAATTCACGATTAATTGCATAATTAAAAGACTACAGGCTTTAATTATAGATTAATGCCAAACAGTGAATTAATACTTAATTGATAGGGCTTAAATAAACTTTATTCAGAAGAATTAAATCTGCAGGATTGGATCTGTGAAAACAGATAATAAAAGCCCCTCAATTTCGAGCATTAAAAAGGCCCATTTAAAAGGATCGGTCCAACCAGCCCCCCCTTTTTTTTTATTTTCCTCCTTTTCTACCCCCACCGACCAGACTGGGCCCAAATGGCCCAGCTAACCTAATTGGCCCGGCCGGCCCAGCCAACCCCTGCTCTAGGGTTTCCCTAGCAGTGGAGTCTTGGCGGCAGGCGGTGGCTTCAGCCTTGGCCGGCAATGGCGGGCGGCCCGGGAAGCGCGACTGGCGCGAAGGCCGCAGCGCTGGCGGCGTGGTGGAAAGACGGCGCGGCGCTGTGTTACGACGACGCGTTTTGAAGCCTTGAAGGCGTGTGGCGCCAGCGACCTGCAACACGGCCGCTCAGCGGATTTCGGCGCGGGGCGCGGCGTCGGGCGGCAGAGGGCGAGACCGACGGGCGGGGGCATTGCGGCGCCGCCAGAGCTGCAGAAGCTCGACGCTTGACAGCGACACGGCGGGCGCAATGACGCACGAGGGCGCGGCAGCGGCATGCGCGCGCAGCCGAAGCGTGTGCGCGCGGGCGGCGGCGCAGCGCGCTGCAGCGGCGGGCAGCGGCGCGCGCGCGCAGCGTGGCGGCACGGCGGCAGTCTTGTGGCGTGCAGCAGCAACAGCGCAGCAATGGCAAGCGCTGCGTCTTCTTGAACACGAGAGCCTGGGCGCGACGGCACGCAGCGGCGGCTTGCATGGCGGCGCAAGAAAGCGTGCAGCAATAAACCGACGATATAACATGCAAGATCAATCTATTAAAGCCAAGAACTAATAGATTGAATACAAGCAAAACGATCTACTAGATCGACAAAGCGAAAACTGTAGATCGGAAATAACAGATCTGTTGCGGGTAGCGACATACCGATGATCACAAACCTGAGAGCGGATCGTGCTGATAACGTGTTGTAAAACGGTGGTCGTACGCACGTAATCAATCACAAGAATAAGAGACACGATCGAGAGAAAACCGAGACAATAATCTTTATTGATATATCTCTCTTTGCATCTGAGGGTTCATATATATATCGCTTAAATTTAATTCGGTTTACCATAATACAAGGGTTCGCCGTGAAACTTCCTACCATAAACCCTAGGGTTATAACAGTTTAGGCTGGACGCGTGGTCATTTGGCTGGCGCGCCCCTTCCTGTTTTGTGCCGTGTTTGATGGGCTCTCATTCCAGCGGGCCGTGTTGCTCCTTTCTTCGTTTTTGCGGGCCGCTGCGTTTCCTTGTTTGCTGCCGCTGCTGCGGTCATCCTACCATTCTGCTGCCATTTATTTAGGTTTGCTGTCGGCCTGTTCGGTTTGCCCGGCCAATGTGCTTCATTGGTTAATTTTGCCTGGGCGTTAACGTTTGTTATTAGCGCTTGCTGCCTTGATTTCTCTGTACAGTGGTGCGAATGTCATGCTGATTTCTTTGGTGTTCTAGATTTATGTGGCTCATAGTTTTTTTGCCTATATATTTTGATTTATTTTTTCAATAGCTGCGGTGGCTCCTCCCTCATGTCGTCTTGATCGGTGGCCTACCTGTCTGTGTGTGCGCGGCGACTAATTTATCTGTGTTTTTGTCAGAGTTTTGGTTGCCAGGCGTTTCATGGTAGTATAGTCTTTGCCTTACACACTTCGTAGCCCTTCTTTCATTTCTTATGTTTGATTCATTACGCTTTTAACACTATGGCCTTGTACATTTCAGCTTAACGTAGCGTAGCGTTTAAACAAAATTTGAGAGTATTTAAAAAATGTTTTAAATATTATAAAAAATAATTTAAAAATAGTTTTAGGATCTTTACGAGAAATACTAAAACAAAAATGCTTGGAACCGGGCGTCCGATCCGTCGGACGCCTACCAAATTTCACGCGCTTTTCTCGGCAGTGCGTGTAGGCTGATGCGATTGCTATCGATTAGGTGGGCATCAAACATCATCAATCGACACGCTGCTCCTAGCTAGAGCTGTGGCATTTCACTAGAGAGAGAAGTCATCCGGGTTCCAAGGATGCGTACACTATGCACCATTGCGATCGCTAGAAATTTTTGGTGCAAAAGGATGCGCATGTGCATATATAATGGTACGAGCATGTGTGTGCCACACGATTTGCGTTGCCATATACATGTCTTTTGCCTTAATCCTTAAATTTCATATGAACTCTTATTCTTAGTATAGCTTGTAGCCAACGAATGTGCGTTTCATTTATGTTCTTTTTCGAATTCTTATTTTTTTATCTTTTTTATTTGGAATCCAAATCGCGTAGTATAAATTTTATAATTCATCTAAATTCCTAATGAACTCATTTTAAATACTTTTCTATTTTTTTATTTTTTATTGATACAATTGTTCCAGAAGACAAAAGTTATCGTTTCAAAGGCAAAAGTTATTGTTTCAGTAGGCAAAGCTCAAATGTTCCAGTAGGGGGCAAATACAATTGTTTTCATAGACAAATATAACTATTTCACGAGGCAAATATAATTGTTCCCATTTTTTTGTCCAACTAGTATTTTTTTGTTCCATTAGTTTGTGTTTTTTGTTCCACACATATAACATGTTATTCCATCATTTTTTCTGTTCCATTAGTGTGTGTGTTTTGTTCCACACGTATAATCTGATGTTCCATCATTATTTTTGTTCCAATAGGCAACCTTCATTGTTCCAGTAGTCAAACTTTATTGTTCCAGTAGGCAAAAACTTATTTGTTCCAGAAGGCAAAAGCTATTGTTCCAGAAGGCAAAAGTTATTGTTCCTGTAGACAAGCTCAACTGTTCCATTAGAGCAAACTTTATTGTTCCAGTAGGCAAGCTTTATTGTCCTAGTAGGCAAAATCTTTATTTGTTCCAGAAGGCAAAAGTTATTGTTTCAGAAGGAAATAGTTATTGTTCCAGTAGATAAAGTTCAACTGTTCTAGTAGGATAAACCTTATTCTTTCATTAGGCAACTTTTATTGTTCCAGCAGACAAACCTTGCTGTTCCAGCAGGTAAAAATTATTGTTCCAGTAGGCAAACCTTACTGTTTTCTAGTAGCAAAAAATTATTGTTTCAGTAGACAAACCTTGTTGTTCCAGTAGGCAAAAATTATTGTTCTAGTAGGCAAACCTTGTTGTTTCAGTAGGCAAAACCTTATTTGTTTCAGAAGGCAAAAGCTATTGTTCCAGAAGGCAAAAGTTATTGTTCCGGTAGGTAAGTTCAACTGTTCCGTTAGGGCAAACTTTATTGTTCCAGTAGGCAAGCTTTATTGTTCTAGTAGGCAAAACCTTTATTTGTTTCAGAAGGCAAAAGTTATTGTTTCAGAAGGCAAAAGTTATTGTTCCGGTAGGCAAAGTTCAACTGTTCCAGTAGGACAAACCTTATTTTTCTATTAGGCAAAAATTATTGTTCCAGTAGACAAATCTTGTTGTTCCAGTAGGCAAAAATTATTGTTCCAGTAGGCAAACCTTGTTATTCCTACGAAAAATTATTGTTCCATCAGACCAAATACATTGTTCCAATTGGGTTTAGCCTATTGTTCCAGCAGGCCAAATACATTGTTTCAATACGTATATAACTTGTTCCAGCAGGTAAGACTCATTGTTCCGGGAGGCTAACTCATTGTTCCAGTAGGCAAGATATATTGTTCCGGGAGGCTAGACTCATTGTTCCAGCAGACCAAATAAATTGTTCCAATAGGTATACAAGTTGTTCCATTAGACCAAATGCATTGTCCCAATTGGGCTTACCCTATTGTTCCAGCAGGCCAAATACCAAGTTGTTCCATCGTATTAGACGTATTGTTTCAATAGTACAAATTAATTGTTCCATTAGTATAGATAAATTGTTCCAGTTAAAATTTATATAGCAACATGGGTCTTGTTTTGTTCGAAAAAATGCGAGGAACACGTTGGTGAAAACGGTTTGTGGATTGGAACTCCCAGTCAAAAAATATGACCATTTAAAGAAAAACGAAAAAAGGAATCTTCGCTGACATCAGCGATGATGTCATCGCATGCAACATAGAGGGAGAGAGAGCTTGTTTCCTGCTGAGTGTGGCTGCATGCGGTTTGATTTTGTTTTGGTCGGACAACATTGTTCCAATAGGTATGCTAGGTGATGGACCAATAGGTATGCTAGGTGTTCCATCAGACCAATTACACATGTTTCGAATGGCTTTAGCGCATATTGTTTCATCAGACCAAATACCAAATTATTTCATCAGAATAGACGTATTGTTCCAAAAGGCTATTTTAATTGTTCCATTAGTATAGAAAATTGTTCCAGTAAAATTTATATAGCAACATGTGTCTTGTTTTGTTCGTAAAAATGTTAGGAACACGTTGGTGAAAACGGTCTGTGGATTGGAGCTTCCGGTCAAAAGTTATGGCCACGGAAAGAAAAATAAAAGGTCGGGCTTGTGACGTCGCCAGACATGCATGTGGTCTCATGCGGGATGTGACCGTGGGCGACAAAATAAAAGTTAGTTTTGTAACGTGGTGCATGACGTGACTATAAAAAAGGGATGAGGCGGCGTGTGGAGAATGGGCAATGGTCGTAGGCGGCGCGTCCGATCCCACGCGTTTGGATCGGACGTCCGATCCGTAGCCGCGCCCATACTAAAAACCTGACAAAAATCATTACAAACTATTATACCAAATAGGCTATATAAAAAAGATAAATTTTACTAAAACGCTACACTAAGCTAAAATGTACGAGGCCTATATATATTGCGCAGCTAGATGGCTCTTCAGTTTGCTTTCTTCGTGGGCCTTCTGCCATGAGTGCCTATGGACGTCGCCCCGTCTCTAAGATGGGCTGGTTCGTTTTTTTTTTTTCTGCATGCGTGGCTAGCTCACTCGAATGCCTGATGCCATTAGTTAGGGACTCAAATCAACGGCAAAGTATCCGGTGCAACCAACCAAACCGTGCAACCGATGGCCCTCAGCCCCACGATTTCCATCGCGCGGACGGTGTCTTCCCCTTGTGATTTTTGCAGCCAACCGCCCGCCTCCTCTTCTTTTCTTCCAACCAGCCCCCCCCAAATCGGGCTTAGCCCTAAGCAGCAGGGCACCAACCAGTAGCCCCCCAAATTCAAGCAAGCGTGGCGGCGATGAGCTTCCTTCAGGCGCGGCGGCGAAGGGCTCCAGGCAGGCGCGGCGTCTACAGGCTCCGGGCAGGCACGGCGTCTACGGGCTCCCTTCAGGCGCGGTGTCGACGGGTTACCGTCAGGCGAGGCGGCGACGGGCTCTAGGCAAGCGCGGCGTCGACGGGCTCCAGGCAGGCGCGGCGTCGACGGGCTCCCTTCAGGCGCGGCGTCGACGGGCTCCGGGTAGGCGCAGCGGCGACGGGCTCTCGGCAGCGCTTGCGGCGACGGGCTGCAGGCAGGCGCGCCGTCGACGAGCTCCGGGCAGGCGCGGCGGCGACGGGCTACAGGCAGGCGCACCGTCGACGGGCTCCGGGCAGGCCTCGCGGCGATGGCCTCCGAGCAGGCGCGATGGCAACGACACCCAGCTGCCATGGATGATGTGCAGCCATGGATGAAGGGTTCAGCAGTGAGGAAGACACGTATTTGGGCAAGATTTGTATTCATGCTGTTCTTGTACAGAATTTTGATGGAGATTTGTAGCATGACATTTTGATGGATATTTGTACAGAATTTTGAAATATTTGTACCATGACTGTTATTGCAAAATTGTACCTTGGCACTATATCCTGTATGCATCTGGATTGTGCCTTGACATTTTGGAAAATCTGGATGAATTGCAATGAATTTGATGACAGAAAAAATTGTGTATGCCTCTTGTTTCCAGAACAATGAATTGTGAATTGCAATGAATTTGATGCCAGAACAATGTCTTGAAACAATGCCATTTGGTTGATTGACAGGAAGCCCTTGGATACCTGCATAGCTTCATGCCAAGCTACTGGTTCTACCATGCTGTAAACAAATCAAGCGGGTTCTTCAAATTGTATTGGTGCTAGCTCATTGTATTTCATGGTTGTTCTTGTATAGAATTGCGATGTATATTTGTAGCATGGCATGTTATTGCAAAATTGTATACCTTGGCACTATGTCTTGTATGCTTCTGGAATGTACCTTGGCATTTTGCAAAACCACTTTGACAGCATGAATCTGCACCTCTAGTTCCTCAGACTTCAATAGAGCCAGGACATTTGGAAGACCAACTGAATGACAATTGGACCAAAAACAATATTAAGATGTCAGTCCAAGAAATAATATAGCTGCTCTGGTACTTTTCCATGAAGTAAATATACCTTCCTCAAGAAATAATGCTGTTTTTTTCCTCTAATGAGTGTACTTGAGCAGTGAATACTTCATTCATTCTGGATATCTCCCTTTTTAATTCACGAGCCAAATTTTCCTGCAATTGGAGTATCCTTTGACTAATTTTATCAAAATTTCTGTGAGACACAAACAATTCCTCCACCAAGCCATTGACTTATTGCATTACAGAAGGAAAACTTTCAACTTATTTCCAGGACATAAGGTATTTTTTCATCAATAATTATTCAGATTTGAGCAAGCTAGACAACTTTTTTCACAGAAATCTTTACAACAGCAGAATGGCATATTTGGAAACAGAGGAATGTCAAGGTTTTTCCATAAAAAACATCTCACGGAGAAACATCTTTCTGTGAGTGAAGAAGAGCTTTCAAGGAGAACATCTTTCTGCATATACAGAGAGTGAAAAAAGATTCATATTGTAATGTTTTGACTGGCTAGACTCCTTGTAATATTAGAGCTTTGGAATGGTTCATTACATCTCCTAGCCCTTACATAACAACCATCCATACAGCAAACATGGCCTAATTTACATAACTTACAAAACCAACCCTTACATTACAGGGCAGCCATACAGCAAACATATACTCCTAGCCCTTACAAAAGCAAAAGGGACCCCAATTTACATGTCTTGGCCACTAAAACAGGTCAGGATGGCCACCAAAACATAGCGTACTGGCTTCAACTAGGTGATATTCATGGTCTTGTCTCTTGCCAGCTTGCTATGATAGTTGCACTCAAACCACGTGATCTTAACTGCAAAAAATAAAAAAATATAGTCATCTACAATATTGTTATCTAGAGATCTAAATATAAATTGAATTACCTAGAGATTATTTTTTTGGGACAATTGCGTGCGTCATGAAGCACCATTTCCTTACAAATTCCACAAACCCGTGCTTTCTTACTCCCCGTCTTGGTTTCCTTGCCTCTCCTAATTCTTTTGCTTCGCCCCTTTGAATGAATATCGGTAGGTGGATGAATTTGAACTTCTTGTGGAATTTTACAACCAATGAAAGCTTCATATTCATCTTGTCTATTGGTCTTAACAACGGGTACAATTTGGTCAAGAGATGACTCTATGTTTTCCACACTCGATATTAAGAAGTCCATGCCTTCGTTTGAGTGTTTAGCCTTCTCAATGAGATCTTCCACCTTGTTTCGCACTTTACAAATCTTTGTTCTCATTGCAGCCTCGGTTGAGTCAATGGGCTTCTCTTCTAGTAGATTCCCTCTTTCATCATATACATTTTCCCTTACATAGAGATGAAATGAAAAAATTATTGAGTTGATATAAAACAAAACATTCCAGCTACCATGGTAGTTGTGTTTCATTACCTTTTGCACCTTTTCTCCCATCTTTTCATTATGTAGCTACTTGGTAACTCATTTTGCCTTTCACTTCTCAACACTTGAATAATATGACGACATGGTATGCCTTTTGATTCAAACAAATTACATGAGCAACTAGCCATCATGGTAGTTGTGTTGTAATGAACAATTCTATCTTTGTTTGACTCATCACTAATAGTCACAATTTTGTTAGACATCCCCTCTTCGTGTGAAGTGCCTCGAACACAACAAAGGTCTCTCGCAGCAACTACCTCTTCTTGAAATTTTACAAACACCTCATGTGTGTATACTATGCTGCCATGTTTCTCCAACATCCATGGCGTCAACAATTGAGGAGTAGAGTGTATGCTCGTGTGGTCCGCCTTCAACTCCTCTTGCCGTTGGCATTCCAAAGCCGTGTCAAATCTTAGCCAAAATTCAACAAATGACAATTTTCGATGAATAAATCGATTGAAAAATGAATTTGCACTCTCTGACCTTGACGTAGTTCGAAGAATTCCGGCAAGAGGTATGTCCATAAAGTATGCCGGTATCCATGATTCACGAATGTCATACCTCTTTGCTAGCCATCCATTTCCGCCAAGGTTAAAGTCCATAATAAATGAACTCCATTGCGACTCAAATTCCATCACAGTTTCTGTCCCCCAAACACATTCATTCAATCTAGGCCAAAAATGAGGCTCCTCTCTTACAGAAGGACCAACCTTCTCTGAAACCTTTTCCATTATATGCCACATACATAGTCTATGTGTTGTTTCAGGCAAGATTTGACTAATAGCGACTTTCATGCTAGCATCTTCATCGGTAATAATTAGCTTAGGAGCAACTCCTCCCATGGCTGAAATAAAGGTTTCAAACAACCATATGTATGACTCAATCTTCTCATTAGCTAAGAATGCAGCCCCAAAGAAAACACTTTGCAAATGATGATTGACTCCAGTAAATGGTGCAAAAATCATGTTATATTGATTAGTCATGTATGTTGAATCAAAGGACACCAGATCACCAAAATACTTATAGTTTTTTCTGCTTGTACCATCAGCCCAAAACACATGCACCAATCTTCCTTGCTCATCTACGACAAAATCAAAGAAAAATGCCGAATTTACTTCCTTCTTTCGCTCTAGTTGTTCTACAAACATTTGTGCATCTGCATTCTTGATTGTTTTCCTAAGATCGCGATAGTAATTTTGCAAGTCCCTCTTCGTGCACCCTACGTTCTCAAACCCTCCGTCAGTAACTTGAAGGAGTCTGTATGCTTGTGAGGTGCCGATGCTTGCTTTGTGACAAGTGTATAATGTGCCTTTTGCTCTCTCACTGATTGTACGGTTTGACCTAATTAAATGACGCTTATCAGGTGATACCAGACCATGGTTATGTTGCTCAATCATTGAAACTATGCAGTATTTATTATTATCACTACTCAGCTTCACCACTATGTGTGCCTCACATCCACACCGAGTCTCTTTTACCTTATGCGTCTTCTTTTTGTGAGAAGGATCAACAATTTTCATATGTTCCTTTTTCTTCCTATATCCTTGTCTTGAACACAAATATCGCTTGTTCTAAACTACTTCATTCAATAACTTTTGTTGTCCAATACGCACCGAAAAACCGACTGTATGTGCATATGACTTGTAAAATTCCTCCACAGCCTCGATGGTTTCAAATGCCATGCCTATTGTTGGCTTCAATCCATCATCACACACGGGTATAAAAGATTCACACTACAATATTACATACAATCAAATTAATAAAAAGAAATGACAAATGTTTGGAATATTTGGGTAAAACATGAACCAAATACTCACAAAAACAGAAAAAGTCCCATTCTTCTTTGGTGTATTCAATGCACCATGGTTTTGTTCAGCTTCATTGGTCACTGATACTTCCATTCCCACTGGCATCTCAAAAGTAGCCATGCCCCTTGATAATGATGTTCAAATTAGGCATCGTCGACATGTTCGGGTACTATGGGTGATTAGGGCAGCGTGGATGTTACCTTCGTTAGCGCCGGTAATCGTTGTGATGGCTGGGGGGAGGTGCTGGAGTGATGGTACCACGTCACGAATACCCTACCCGACGCTGTGATGGAGCCGTTCAGATCAATGCGATGGCCGGCGGGAGGCGTTGCCGATGATCGTCGATAGAAGATGGCGACTGCGGCGGCCGGCGGCGACAGCAGCAGATGGCAATCTGGCGGCGGCGGCGGCACACGGCGACGGCGAAGATGTTGAATGGGCGGCGGCGGCGATCGGCGTTGCCGACGGCCACGCCACGAGCTGCGATGTGCACGCGCGGGAAGATGAATTTGGTGCCCTGCTGCTTAGGGCTAAGCCCGATTTGGGGGGAAGGGGGCTGGTTGGAAGAAAAGAAGAGGAGGCGGGCGGTTGGCTGCAAAAATCACAAGGGGAAGACACCGTCCGCGCGATGGAAATCGTGGGGCCGAGGGCCATCGGTTGCACGGTTGCACGGTTTGGTTGGTTGCACCGGATACTTTGCCCAAATCAACGCACTAGCTAGTGTTTGCGTAGCTTCGTGTTTCTAGCGGATAGCTAGAGCGTTAGAGCATCTCCAATGGTGCAGCTAGCTGTTAGCTATAAACAAATACCATGTCATCTATGGATAACATATAGTTAGCTTCTCTAATGGAACTAGCTATAACATTGACTATAATATTGAGTATGGGTCCACACGTAATAGATAGTACGTGCATTGAAATCAGTTATAGACTAGCTGCAAGTTAGTATCTAGTACACCCTCCTTCTCTCCTCCACATAAGCAAAAGGCTGAGTTGAAATCCTTATAGCTAGCTGATATGGCACCATTGGAGATGCTCTTATGGTCAAGTATGTCGTAGTACCCATGTGGCGGCCGCACGTGGGAGCGTGCGTGCGTACTTTAAGGAAGAGTCTCTTGATCTGATCGGTCACACATGGTCGTGACACGTAGGCACCATGTGGGGCCCTTGGTCCACGTGGGTGTCCCCTAATCGATTAGTCGGTCCATGTGCACTTCCTGCTGACTCGGACTAGCCCCGATGATGCTCACAGTACGATGGGAGCACGAGCGGACACACAATGAAAATATAGATGGGGGCAAAGCTAAAATATTAATTGTTCACCGTTAGCCAAATACAATGCAAACTAGTTAAACTATAGGAACACAACAATAATAAACAAACTAATACTTCATAATTGCATACATTGGATATTTAAATTACCAACAATGGTCGGCCATTAGCCCCACTTACAGATCAAACTATAAAAAATTTGTTCTGTACTTTAATTAGATATAAATGGGTTCGGAAATTTTAGGTGGGGCCAAGGAGGTCTCACCAACCCTCATGGTGGGTCCACCCTTGGATGGGAGCATGTTGAGGGGCAATTTGGTTGTCTTCTCGCTCAACTAGGTTGTATAAGCTCAACCGGAACGATGAGACTCAGGTTTAGTGGATACAAAGGCATATTGTTTGATTGGTTGTATGAGATTTAACACGCTACGCAGAGATGTGTTTGGTTGCCTGCACTGGAATGGAAGTGGGATATAGACAAATTCAAGATAAGAATGAAAACAATAAAAAATAAATTGCAAAATTAAGAATTTATAAAAAGGAAAGACAAAAAAAATACAAAAACAATACAAAATAATCAATTGAAAACTAAAAAAGAAAATATACTAAAAAAATCAATAACAAAAATAAAAATAAAAAAATGCAAAGTGAAAATCATTAAATTTAAAAAATCAGTCCCTAGTACTTGAATCTGTGATTTCATTTTTTTTTTGTCTCGTTGAATCTGGATGCCATTTGAGTTTTAAAAAAGAACTTCAAAAGCTTCGGTCGCTGGCCAGGTGAGCCAGCGAGTGTGCACGCGGCTTGCCAGAGTCTGGCTCCGTGGAAACAGTGGATTTTTTGTTACCCTAGAGCCAGGCTGGGAGGGGGGTTTTGCATCTATTGGGTTAAGTTGGGATGGATGAGAAGACAAGCAAACATTTATCTTTTGCATTTGTATATTTAAATTTCTCTGGACGCAGCCAACCAAACACCTTATAAGCGCTTGGTCATCTCTCTCTCCAGTGGATATAAAATTGTACGAGGGAAGTGCACCTCACGGGAGGGTGAGGCAGTGGCCTGGTTAGGGCCTTGTACATTTCAGGCTAGTGTAGCGTTTCAGCAAAATTTAAAAGTCTTTAAAAAGAGGTTAAAAAATATAAAACAATAATTTAAAATAATTTTAGAATCTTTGAGAAGACTACTAAAAGTCTCCAAAAATCGTTACAAATTATTACACCATATATGCTATATATATATATAGAAAAATTTGCTGAAACGGCACGGTACGATACGGTAAGCTGAAATGTACAAGGCTTAGAATAGATGGCAGTGTGGAAGGAGCCAAGCCAGCCAACTGCCAACATCAACGAAATGAAGCGAAGGCAGCGAGGAAAGGGAGGAGCGCCCTTGCGATGTGAAGAGACTAAGGCACTATTTGCTTTGCAGTTTTGTTCGATTCGATTTAGCTGAGTTGAAGGTTGAGAATCATAAAATAATAGTATAAAAAATAGAAAAATATGTAAAAACTTTTTTTGTGATTTTTGAATAAAATCATACAAAGTACTGAAAAATTATTACAAAATATTGCACCGAATAGTCTGCACAAAAAAATTAGTCCAACCAAACCAAATTAAATAAAACCGCGAATCAAAGGGCACCCAAGAGAGGGGCCGGGACGAGGCAGCACAGAAGAACCGCAAGCTGATTTTGAAATAATACATGGGCGTAATTGCACAGTGTGTGTGCATAGAGCCATATGATGGCTTGATCAAACAATCCCAAAGATTTTAGGACGTGGATGTAAAACCAATGAGATTAAGGGTTTTCTGCAAACACATAAGGTTAAGGACTAGATGGCCGGATCGACTTGGCGTGGGTGATCAAACGGTCCCTCATTAGATCCTCCATATTTGAAGCTCCCATTCGTCAAAGCCAAAGCCATGCTACCTGCACAAAAACATCAGCGCTCTCAACCTATCCAACAAATTTGGACCTCTTTTGCGACATATTGGTCCTCTTTAATTTCGTTTTTTATTTTAGTTCTTGTTCTGTTTAAAGTTTTTTATTTCATAGGACATTTAGTTTAATATTTTAAATTATGTTTTTAGTCTTTTTTTTTTGAAAATTTTAAAAATACTTTAAAACTATTTATCCAGTCATTATATATGTGTGTGTGTTTGTTTTAACGATTGTCGACTCTTACAACCATAACTACAACAATTAATCAAAGATTTTTAAGCCTTGATTATTGAGCTCAGAGTTGTTGAAAACTTTAATATGAAAAAGTTGGATCTCCTCAAAGTCGTTTTACAGAGTTCAAAAGATTATGAAAAAAATATCTTTACGAACTCTAAAAATAACCATTTAAAATTTTATAAAAAAACTACAAAGCGTTACTTTTTATTTATAAAAAATAATAAATTTAAATTTAGTTCATTTGTAAGCCGAAACAAACAAGACCAAACCAAGAACTCTCTTTCTCTAATAGGTTGCTTGGTTGCTTGCATCTAAGGAATCTTGCATATAGAGATACAAAACTAGGATGCTTGGTAGACCTGTTCATGGACGGCCCGGCCTGGCGAGCTCGGCCCGAAAAAGCCCGGCCCGGCCCAACCGGTGCATCAGACTGGGCTCGAGCCTCGGTCTGAAGCCCAGTCACCGGGTCGGGCTCGGGCTCGAGAAAAACACGAGGTAAGCCGTGGCGGTAGAGGTTTGAGCCGGGCGAGTTCGCCCGAACCGAAGCCGGCGCGTCGGGCGAGCTGGACTCGGGCTTGGTCCCACGGGACCGGGCTTTTCCAAGCCCTGCCCGAAACCCGGCCGATGCTCAGGCCTAGTGTTTGGTTGTCTTCTTACCCATATGAACCAGGCTCTCCAGATGCAATTATCCCCTCCGGCTCCGGGTCAAGCTCTGGAGATACAACCAAATTGGGCGTTTCCTTAGAGTCAGGCTCCGCGGATGCAGCAACAACCACATGCGCGACACATTTGATTCATTTATTTACTATATCTTTTGATTAGTATTTTTGATTACCAAACGGATTTTTAAAATGTGTTATTGATATTTTTTCGAACAAAACGAGACCACACTTGCCATATAAAATTTAAAAGTTTAAAATTTTTATTTTTAAATTTATTTATTTATGAGTCTTTCTTTTGAATTTTTTATTTTCGTAATTGTTCTTTTGTTATTTTAATTTTATAGAATTATTTTTAATATGTTTTCATCCCTCTTTTTAATTTCTTCATGTCATTTTTCTCCTTACCGCAGTCAACCAAACAACATCTATACGCAGTCTGTACAATTTCATACACCTAACCAAACAACAATAATTTGTATCATGTTAACCTGTTTTCAACCAGCCTGGTTCAGCTCATGCAGTCTGATTCAACTGAGAAGGTCCAAGCAGGCCATAAAAGCATTTCTCGCCGTCCCGGCGGAGGCCCGCAGCGAGGTGATCGGCGGCGAACCTAGCGATCACCATTCACCACTCTGCTCAATCGCGGCCTCTTCCTCGCGCCCGAGCATCTAAGCCGTCTCCTCGCGCTTCGGTGTGTGCTCCTCCTGCTGCGGGGTTCCCCCGTTTCGGCGGGGGGTTTTGCGGCTTCGCTCTGGGGCTTGGGGGCTGGGCCGCGAATCGCTTGGGAGTTGGGAGCGGGTGCTTCGGTTCGGTGGAGAGCAGTGGCCAATGCGGCACCACTTGGTGCTCCTGGGGGGATAGGGTTTAAGGACATGCGGGGTTGCAAGCTGCAAGCTTGGGGCGGAGCGGGTTGAAGTGTTTTTTTTTGAACTTTGCGGGGTTTTGGGGGTAATGGGGTTCATGCATGCCGGGTTTGCAAGCGTGGCTGCGATTCGCCTCTTTTCCACTAGATATTCATTGGGTTTACGCTCGTATTTGCGGATTTCTGCCATTTTCTGGGGGGTTTTAGCAGTTGGTTCGTGGGCAGTTTGCCAGCCACGGACTTTGGATTTTTTTGGCGCATTTTCAGCAATTTCTCTGTGGTGCAAGGCTGAATCGCTGCGGGTGTTGATGATTTCTAGCAGCTAATTACTGTAGTTTTGGGGGAAATTAGAGGCCAGGGTTTATGGGGACGAGATTTTAGTCTTCGTATTTTTATTTTTTATTTTATAAAAAATCGAAATCAGTGGAGCTGGTATGCGATGAACAATAATGATTTGTGGAGTAGCCTTTTGCTTGGTCTAATTTCATCGGAGGTTTCCTCGTAAGTCGTAATGATCTCTTCCGTGTTTCCTCGCATGGTGGATTGCAAGGTAGCTCAATGCATGCTGCGGCACGCGGTAGTTGTGGCTTGATATTCTGGGCTAAAGATTGGAGCAGTGGTTTTGAGATTTCATTCAGCAGGCAGAAATTCTGGCATGGAGTTCTGCACTTTGCTCCTGTAAGCGAGGCGTTGCTCTGATTGCGCATCTCATGGAGTTTTCAGATTCCTGGAGCTAATTGTCTGAGCGCTGTTGCACCTGCATGATATGATGTGTGTGTCTTCTTATGGGTTTTTGAGCGAAAACTTGAGCCAAAAAATTTCAGGCGCAAACACAACAGAAGGCTGCAAGTGTCCATCGCTGTGGTTTTGGGGGAATTGGAGGGCCGGGGTTGAGAGGGGAGCTGTTTTTAACTGTTGTGTTTTGGCTGTTTTGTAAATTTTTGTTGTTATTAGATAATGCTCGGGATGGAAGCGGAGCGCTCTTTGTATCTCTTCAGTGTTTTTTTTCCTTTTACTAGGGTCATGTTTATGTTTAGTATGATACTATGTATTGCTTGTTTTGATAATTTGTACTCCTGCGTGTTGCTTATTGTAATAATTTATCTCTTCGTAATTTTGCTGCTGCACTGCATGTTTACTTATATATATTTTTATTCTCTTGATCTTTTTGAAGAATGGGTGCTGGGAGGCAAACCGAGACCAATCCACCAGTACCCCCAACACGACATCAAACCAATAGGTCGAATACACGGCCAGAGCGAAACTCACAAGTTTCAATACGTCATCTGGATCCAGATAAACTAGGAGGAGTTATTTTTGGCTGCACACATGAGACCATCAAGGAATGCCTCTCTAAACAGCTATTTGGTTAGTAAATTCCTTTTGACATGTATAATCAGTAACACCATTACTGCAAATAGGCTACATCATTACGTTCTTAACAGTTAACAGTTAAACACTATATATGTTTTTTTCCTCAAAGAAAAAACACTATGTAAGTTTCATATACTGACAACAGGTAATTGCTTGATTTCTCATCAGAATTTTGTTGTACTTCTCGTTTAATTGGAATGCTTTGCCTTGATGCCCTATGTTTGATAGGTTTGACTGAAAGACATTGGGTGTATGTGAAGAATGTTAAGCCTGGCTTGCCTCTTTTTCTGTTCAATTATACTGGCAGAAAAATGCACGGCATTTTTGAAGCTACAACTTCTGGGCAGTTTGCCATGGATCAATTTGCTTGGAGTGGTGATAGTAGAACAAGGACAAAATTTCCTGCACAGGTATCAGCAATTAACAATTCCTTTGCTCTGGCAATCTAATGTGTATGTATGTATTGTTTTCTGGCTGTACCTTCAACACTTCATAAGCTGACTGTGACATCCAAATGACTCATTTGTGTTCTTAAGGTCCGTGTCTCTACCAAGACCGAGTGCCCTCCACTTCCAGAGAACAAGTACAAAAGTGCAATCAGTGGCAATTATTACACCAATACCTATTTCTACTTTGAGCTAGATCATGCACAAACAGAAGCCTTAATTTCTTTGTTTATGACTGCTCAGCCTGCTCCTGCTCGTGCTATTCCACACAAAAAGGATCGTTCCGGTCGTACTGCTCTTGCATTTCAACGCAAACGGGATTGTTCCAGTCGTCGTGATCCTGCTCATGTTATTTCAGATAATCAGAAATTTTCTGGTCCTTCTGCTCCTGCTGCTGTTTCAAACAAATGGAATCCTTCTGGATCTTCATCATCTCGAACAGTAAAGGTGCAGCCGATTCCTTGTGAAGTGAAGATCGAGTCCGATTCGAAGGACAGCAATCAGTTTGGTGTTTCATTACATTCACGTGATATTGTTCCCTACAACTTGGCTGATCGAGATGCTGACTTTCCTACATCAAGCAGATCATCAAAGAGCAACCTTGGTGAGCAAGACTGGGATGATTTGGACAATGGTCTGACAAAGGAAGGCACAGAATCTGTGTGTGATGACCTTCAACATAGTCCAGTGCATGATGAACATCATGACACGACTACTATTTGTCATAAATTTCAATTATTGTCTGTTTCACAACTGGAGGTTAATTTCAGTTCAGATAAAAGCTCAATTCAAGAGGCACAGCCCGGTGCTGCTTTCCCCAAATACCCATTTAATACCACTTCAGATAGTAATGCACCTGAAAAAGACAACACATCCTTTGATCAACGCCGCATAAATGATGAGGTTTTTTATGCTATTTGAATCTGTTCTTTACCCTTAGCTCTTAATTGTTGCACATTATGCTTCATATTTTTCAATAATATGATGTCTAATGTTTGGTATGAACCTTATGTAATACTATTTCTGATATTTGTATTTAGATGCATCAAATTGTCGATGAACTGTACAAGAAGACCGAAGCATTGGTAAAGAAGCAGGTATATCTCTTCTTGTTTGTTGTGGCTGTAAGAAACAGTAGGATAATTGTAAAAATAAAGTATAAATAGATGAAGTTGCTTTCCTCATTAGCTTGAGCTCTTGTTGCTACCACTATACAGACTGAATCCTGTTTAAATATTTGTTGGAAAATTGAAAGTTTACATATTCTCTTTTATGTGTTAGATGTGATTGACGTTGACTTGGTTTTTGTGTTATCCATTATCCATTCATGCTCTATCTTGATTGCGCTTTTACATTCTAGATTGTGTCGGATCAAGAAATATTATTATTGAAGGAATCAGTAAAGAACACAGAAAGAAGAGTGCAGCAAGTGGAAGACCGATTTGATAAATTACAATCGAAGTACAATTCTTTAGCCACGCTCCTTGTTAGAACACAAAATGATGGAGAAGGGCCATCTATATTCCTAATAGGTGGCCATGATGGCAATGCCTGGTTGTCATCCCTCGTTTCCTTTCGCCCTACAACGGATATACTAGAGCCTCTAAAACCAATGAGTTCAGACCGCGGATGTGCAGCTGTTGCTGCATTGAAGGATCATTTCTTTGTTTTTGGTGGTTGGAATGGCAGTTCATGGTATAACACAGGTAAGCATTCTTGAAATAGACAAATGGTGTTCTATGTATAAGTTAAAGTTTCTGACTGTATGCATTGCTTTTATTACAGTCGAATGCTACAGCAGGGGGAATAATGAGTGGATAACATGCCCCTGCTTGAAACGTGAGAAAGGAAGTCTTGCTGGAGCTACCTTGAATAATAAAATATTTGCCATTGGTGGTGGGGATGGGCTTCAATATTTTTCAGAAATTGAGGTGTTTGATCCAGAACTTGGGAGTTGGATACATGGTCCATCTATGAGGAAATGCGTATGATTTCATACTACCCCTGAAATTTATATAATTATATTGAGTAGAATGTTCCAAACTATTCTCCAATTTAATATGATTTTGGGGCTTTACTGTTGTTTGTTCTCATTGTGATATTCATAAAGGTTCAGGAAGAGCATATCTTTAAACTGCACATGCAATGGTTCCTAATCACTTGCATCTTCGTCTTGTACAAGAATAATCATGCTTGTAATAGTTTATTGTATTGTTTACTCATCATAGACCAGTAGGACAATCTTATAGCAAGATGACAACTGAAAGCTTTATAATCTAGATAGTTGTTTGAGCATTAGTAGCCAAGCTAGTGGCAGAGTTGGGTGGCTACTTATGCAATTACAGGCTTGGATACATCTAACTGAATCTATTTTTAATAGCATAGATCATAGATATTGTCAAATCTAGGTTATATCAAGCCCAACATTGCAAACTGGAATGCATGCCAACATATTTGCTGCAGAGAACTGGATGCTTTCAGACAGCCCCTGGAGAGCACCAAGTGTCTTACACACAAATGCACATGATGATATATAATGGAATGTAAAATTTGTTGTTTCTAGTACAAAGATACATGTTGGATCTTTCCATTCCATTGTGTATTCTGCCCAGTATTTTGCTGTTAGAACTAACGGTAGACCATCGCATTGTCATGTCATTCCAGCGATTTGTACCTGCCGCAGCTGAATTGAATGGCATTCTCTATGTAGTTGGTGGTTTTGATGGCGACAAATACTTAAGGTTATGATCCCTCACTATTCTCTACATGTTTAATATGATTTCAACTAAAATATGTCTTAAGCATGTCTATTTAAAAAATGATCGTAACACACACAGATCAACAGAAAGGTATGATCCAAGGGAAGGTTTCTGGACCCAG
The DNA here is from genome assembly GCA_036346415.1 of Raddia guianensis. Taxonomy (NCBI): domain Eukaryota; kingdom Viridiplantae; phylum Streptophyta; class Magnoliopsida; order Poales; family Poaceae; genus Raddia; species Raddia guianensis. The sequence goes on from CM070534.1 coordinate 39,369,466, forward strand.
CTTCCAAGCATGGAGACAAGAAGAGCATCCCACTCGGTAGCTGTCTTGGGCGAAGCTCTGTGAGTCTCTCTCCCTCTCTCTATCGAAAGGTGTAATAAACAGAGGCCATGTGATCTAGTCCCAAACATGCCAACAAAAAAATATCTGCAGTTTAATTATAGTTAGTGAGAGTTGAATTGAATTCTTGCATCCAATAAAAAAACCCTAAGACCAGTGAGGCATTAGATAAATAAACAAGGGAGTTAACTTCCCCATTAATGAACTCCCTCCCTGTAACCAAGCAGTCCCTAAAGGCAATAGATGCTGTAATGCTCCTTTTTTTGGTCTGTTCAACAAAATTGACATGCTCTGTAGCTTAATGAACATATCAACTTCTGTTTTAGCTATGCTCTGGGAGGGCACAATGGTGACCACATGATTTCTACCGTTGAGGTTTTTGATCCCCACGCCAATTCATGGAGGATAAGTACCCCGCTCAGCGTCCCAAGAGGATACGGATGTACATTTACCGTTAAGGATAATATCTACTTCGTTGGTGGGGTCCAACTCGGCGGAGAATGTGTCGAGACTGTTAGTTTTCTATGGTTACTCCACATATTTGATCTTTCTTTAATTTGTTGAAGGCTTACTTCTTACCTTTTTTTTTTTCACAGGTAGAGGTTTACAATGAGAAGGAAGGGTGGTCTAGCCCTGGTTACAAAGCTATAGGAAAGAGGTCCTTCGCCTCTGCTATTGTCATTTGACAGGACTATGGTTATCGATTTTTTATATCTTACCCACGTTTTCCGGAGCTATGGATCTACCCTTTGCATTACTTGTGGGCTTTGTACAGCACGAGCCTCGGTGTAATAGTATACCCTCTCTCCAAAATAGCCGCTAGGTCGAGATGTTTCTTGCAACTTCTTACTGATAAACGCTTGTACAGACACATTCCATCCATTTCTTGCTTCTCCCAGAAACCATACATCTCAACTCAGTGAACTCACACGGTGTTAACACCGGTAGATCACCCTTAGGCCTTAGCTTATCCTGCTATGTGTTCAGGCAGTTATTTTGAGAGCGTAATCAGGTTGTTTTCTCTCATTGGTTTATCAAATGACATACCATAGGGTACAGCGCCTAGGCGGTGCCTGAACAAATTAAGCTCTGTTACAGTTCATGAATGACGTGGACGAATGGATGTAATTCTGAATGTCGAAGCATCTCATGCCTTGCCCCTGTTATTGCTGGGCCTGGCGGCCATGTAGCTTTGCTCCTGGCAACGTTTGTGCACTAAACTATTGCTGCTACCAAATACCAATGGACTCAAATCTTCATATCTTTATTCTCCTTTGTGCTACTCACTCTGGGAAGTTGGGACTTGGGAGGAATCTGGACTGTGGAATAGTTCGGCGAGGTGTTTGGCTGCTGAGTGCTGGCTAATGGAAATGAAATGCGACGACGCTAAGCAAAGAATATGGTCCTAACTCGCAGGCTTGGCCTAACTGCCTATTATTAGGAGCAGAGGTTTGCTCTGCAAGTTGGATGTGTGCGAGGTCCAAATGGCCACTCCACCCATGATTTCAGCTAAACGATTCACCACAGGATTGTCCAGATGGGAACACCACTTCAGGGTAATACATACACATACCATACGCCTTCGCAATTGTCACACTGATGGAGTGTAGGAATTCATGTAAGCAAATGTAAGCGTTTTTCAATGCATAAAACATCGTCAACTGCAAGCGGCATGGGCATAGCTCCCAGTGAGACAGACATATAGGAGAGTAAATGGTATGCGACTGGAGCTGATAAATTCTGAAGCTTCACGAAAGCGCAACAGTGGAGATTCTTCAGATTTCCAACTTCCAATTGACAGCACGTGTTTTCCCAAAAAGACTCGGTACAATCCATTACTTGTCAAGGATAGCAGAATCTGCCTTCCCCTGATAATCTTGCGACTCACTGGATCACCAAAATTATCCAGAACACACCTTTATGCTCGTTGCAGTCTGCCTTTAGCATCAGGTCACCAACTAAAGGAGTTTGAAATGGAGATGCTATAGCCATATACATTTAGCGCCTCACCGAAGCATAAAGGGGGATTCTTCATGTTGTAACTGATAGCAGAAAATTTCCAACTGAGGCTCCATATTCTAACCGAGAATCTACTTTACTCAACTTTGCCGTGCCTCATTGGATTCAATAATGTACCTTAGCTGAAATTCTATCCATAATCTCTTGCAGATTTCCTCTTTAAAAGCGCAGCATGCTGCTCCCATAATCACACCACTAGCTCAAGCTTCCATCACCAGGATGGCTCGCAACTTTGCTCCTGATGTATGGGGTTGGATCACTAACCTGCCACCATTCTCCCAATGGTGCACCAACACAACATCCCTTTGCATCTGCACCACGCCATCCGCATCGGCATCATCACAGCCATCGATGAGCCTCTCAGTTGTCAAAGCACCTCCCACACAGCCTTCCTACCTCATCTTTTCCATCTTTGCAAACTACCATGTTCCGATTTCTCTGTGGACATCAAAACCAGTTCACCTGAAAACAAAGACACAGCAATCTCTAGATGAAGAAGATATGATACAATTGTTTGTCGACATTGCCAACTGGGTGTTGAGGTACGGACCTGACAAGAAACTGTCCTTTCGATCCCCTGGGAAACAGCTTCATGGCAACTTCAAGGATGTGTTCAACATAGTTTTCTTGTCCCTGGCCTTTCTGGTTTGCATCTATGAGGCTCCCCATGATCTCCGTCATGGATGCCTGGACTCTCTGAAAACTCAGCTGACTAGCCCAAAGTGCAGAGATGCTGCAAAGACCCTAGTCAAAATGCTTGGTGCAAACCTAGAGGACAAATGGATGCAGACAATGAATCTTGCAGTGACAAACTGGATTATTGAGCTGAAATCCTCACACCACTCATTTGGAGTGCCATCACCTTTGTTCTCGTATTCTCTCTCAGCAAGTGGGCTCTGGAAGGTCCAACTGTACTGCCCAGTTATCGCCATGGGCATGGAAGATCCTGCAGCAGCAACACAGGATGAGCGCCTTCTCTTCTCGCTCACTTATCAGCAAGTCGAAGGTGTGATTCAGCTAGCCTACAAAACAGTCAGAAGGGAGAACTGGATTGATGTTGAGGTAAAGGTGGATAACATCAGGTCAGTGAATCTCACATGCTTGAACATGAATTTAGTTGTCTTACACGAACCATTTAAATTTCTATTGATTCTGTGAAAAAGTTTTTCTTTACTTTTGCTGAGGAAACAATAATTTCAGTGAGAAGAATATGTGATGATTAAATTTTGATGGTAAAACGTAAAGCATATATGCATATTTTTTGTGTCAAAACTAGAGGTTCAACTTAGCAAGTGAGAGCTTTGACAAGTGATTTTTTTTTGTTGAAGAGATATGTATGGTAACATATCTCTATACCATATGGATCTTGGGGAGAGTAGATCCAATTCAAATACTTCAAGAGGGAACTGTATATGTTTTGAAATGGAAAGCATATTGCCATAACAAATGAATTGCTTCACAAGTTATGACTAACTGCACAAAGGTAGTTTTTACACACACAATATGAGAATTATCAAAATCAAAAACAGCACTTACCATGGCATTCATCTCAGGTGCGATGTGGACGCTTTGGTCTCTGAGACCCTCATGGCAGAACGTGGATATGGCTCTGAGGAGAAACACTTCCCATCTCGTGTCATGCTGCAAATCACACCTATGCAACAATCCGACATACTGTCGGTTTCAGTCAGCAAGTCCTCTGACAACCCCACACATGAGTTTGGTCTTGAGAAGGGCATTGAGGGCTCATTTGATCCACCAAACTCATTTGGTTTTAAGGCGTCTGTTACTGAAAGCCTCACACTGGCCATGAAACCCTGGAAATTTGAACAGTCTGTGCATGGAAGCACTGCAAGCTTGAACTGGTTTCTTCACGATGGTGTAAATGGAAGGGAAGTTTATTCTTCAAAGCCTTCCAAACTTGCGCTACTTCAGCCAAGGGCCTGGTTCCGTGACAGATACTCAAATGTGTACCGCCCATTCACAAAGCAGGGTGGTGTCATTTTTGCATGTGATGAGTATGGAGACAGTGTCTGGTGGAAGGTCTGTGGTGCAGCATTAGGAAAAACTATGGACTGGGAGATCAAAGGTTGGATTTGGCTAACCTACTGGCCTAACAAACAAAGGACCTTTCACAGCGAAACAAGGTGGCTTGAATTCAGAGAATGCCTGCAACTTCCCCTTACAAAGTTTCCATGATTTATCTGTAATATTTTGAATGATCATATAGTAACATAGCGGTATGGTGTTATGTTAAATATTTACAAATATGTATTTATATGTTATAAATTAAACGGTTATTCTATTTGTATGCTAGGAATCTACAAATCCATGCATGTTGGCATTACAAATAATATGAGTATTCTATTGGCATGTTTGAGTAATTATAAATCCAAGCATGTAACCGCAAACAATACGATTATTCTCTTGTAAAACTATTATGCATATTTGGGCAATTCAATGTAACCCTAAAGTCGGAACACCCAGAAGCCCTTCAAAGTATCAAGTATCTAGCACTCCTTTTCATGAGTTAACTTGAGTTCAACAGAATAAGCATAACTATCAACAAAGTAAGCTTATTAGATATGGAAGCATTTTAACCATAGTACATGAACTCAACACACAGGACAACTTCTTGTACCCGTTGACTTATATAGTATAAAACTATCTTCCGGTAAGATGAAAACCATAAATGGCTACAAAGCTTCAGGTTGCAGATAATTTGAAGTATTCCTAGCAGCTAGAATGAAGTTATTCCTATTGCTCCACAATCCACATGGCTACAACCTAATATGAGAAAAGACTAAACCCATCATCTCCATCTTTGTATTCTTCATGTACTTCCATTTTTTGACCAGCATTCAATTCCACAATAATCATCTCAAGAAGTTCTTCGACGTTGAAGTAATCATAACTTACTTTCACTTCTTTGTGTGGAACACTACCCTCCGGTTGATATACCGCCAGGGTCTTCTGCTTCTCATGGATACTTCCCAGCTCATCGCTCACTTCTGTTTTCACCTCATGCAACTTCGCATGTACAGATTCCAATCCATTCTTCTCATCAGACTGACGCAACACATCGGTTGGCCCATTGGACACCAGAAATGGAGGAGATTCCAGCTCATCCTTCTCATCAGACTGGTTCAGCATTGCGGTTGGCCCATTAGACATCAGCAACGAAGGTGCTGACGTGCAAACAGAGTTTGCATCCGTGGAATTATCTGAAAAGTTGACACGGGCAGTGGAGCCGTACATTGCCCTTGCCGCCTCATCGTATGCATGTGCAGCTTCTAGTGCAGTAGGGAATGAGCCCAGCCATAGCCGTCTGCCACGGTTGGGCTCACGGATCTCAGCCACCCATTTGCCCCATGTCCGTTGCCTCACACCGCGGTAAGCACAATTTGAATTTTCAGGACCTCCCTTCCCTGCCATGCACCCTTTCTTGGAACCCTTTGCCGGAGCTTTCCTTGAGGCATTCTCTTCCTCAAGCTTCTGGTTTTGCTCCTTCCACCGCTTGATGGTTTCAGCAATTGAATCAGGTCCAGTGCTTTTCCTGCGCACCTTCTTCTTCCTGACCAGACAAGGTAATTCGTTTCACAAAACCAAACCTTAAAACATAGAAAGTAAAAAAATAAGCTATCAAAGTCAAACCAAACAAGGATTGGTTTTGTTCTCCCCAAAATTGAAGGGAAATTGTGTGAGCCCAGAAGCAATCAGCCCGCAGAAGAGGATTTGTGATGCTGCGCACCAACAGCTCTTCCACCATGGAATTCCAACAAGCAACTGGTGAGCCACGATCACAAGAAGCTCCGTTCCACATTCAATGCGCAAGGACGACATGAACACACCCGATTCAACACCGGCCACCGCAAAACAACATCCTAAATCTCATAGAACTGCAATTCCCAACTGTTGAGAGAGTTGGGAAATCAGAAGCCTTCCATTCCTTCGAAACAGCAGGAAAACCGAAGCTTGCGAGAACAGCAGCAAGAGCACACAGCGCGGGCTACAGCGACGTGATCCAATCCAATCAATTCGCCAGCTCCAGCTCAACGCGAGCAGCCGACAGCATGAGCTACCGAGGACACAGCCACGCTGAGAGACCAAGAACACGCACCAATTCAATGCCGCAACCGCTCCGCGGCGGTGCCGCCCCCCAGCAATGCTTGGAGACCGAGCGCGAGAAAGCGAGCGAGCGAGGAGGCGAGAGATTGACCGGCGACCGACGCTCACCTGTCTAGCTCGGAGCAGCCTGCTCTCTTCCCATCCCCGAGCTCCATCCAGCCAGCCGCCGCCGCCGCCGAGGAGAGGAGAGATCTTCGTCCTCCGATCCCCTCCCCCTCGCGCCGCCGCCGCAGCTCGCCGCTCCTCGACAACCACCAGATCTTCGACGGGGACGGCGCACCCGGATCCCCCCCGCCCGCCTCCCTCCCCACCTCACCTCCGCCTCCTGGGCGCGGGCATGTGTCGGTGTCCCCCGCTGCCGCCGCTCTGTGCAGGGAGCGCACAAATTTCACATCTTTCGTGGCGTTTTTGGCCTGGGCTTTGACGTGGACTCCAGCCGCGGGGGCGGGGCGGCCGTGCTGGCGGTGGCGGAGGAGGTCAACACGAGCGCCGCACCGCGTCCGCGTCCGCGTGCGCTCGCAACTTCGCATCCATTTCTTTCTTTTTTTACTGGCCGCGAGCGTCGGCGTCGGGAAACTCGCTGTTCGGCGGCACACTGAACAGTGAACACACGGTGTGTCTCGCCTTCTCCTGTCACTCAGTGAGCTATAGCCATAGGTGATGGTAAGTCGTTAATCGCCTCTGGTTTGGTTATCGCCTGTTCATCACCATCGTTATACAGGCCAAACCTAACATTTCCAACAAATGTTTCCGTTCTTTTCTCCCCCAGATATCTTTAAACTGCCTTTTAAAACTGTAAATCTCGGTGAAACTAATTGTTTCTGTTTGATGAAACTGGACATAAGCAATGGTAGCCTGTTTGTTGTTTATTTTGTGAACTCAAAAATGGAAACAAAATTAGAATTAGTACAGTATAAGGGTAATCATTAAGTAGTGAAATCAACTATGGAGGCTTGGAAAGTAGAAAATATTAAAAAATGGTTTTGGAGTTCTGCACTAAAAACTTCACAAAAAGGTGACAAAGTGCGACAGCCTTTGCCTTGTACGAACAAATTGTAGCAACATCTTTAATTTAATTCAAGACAAAAAGAATAAGATCATAGTCCACCAATAATGACATGCCTTCAACATTGTTTTAGGACATGTTCGTTTCAGTTTGAACTAACATTTCCAACTAATCATTTCCATTTGTCGAAGCCATTTCTCTTTAAGATATTTTAAATTGAATTGTAAATCTATTAAACTTACCACTTCTTTAGAGTGCGCTCTTTTAAGTGTTGCTTATGTTTGAAAATCAAGTCTAAATGAGACGATGAAAATCTAAACATTTTTTTTGGTATTTTAGCAATTTCTTTACCATGAAGTTATATTTAAAACTCTTTAAAACAATACAAGCAGTTCCTGTCTGGATCTAACGCTAGTGCCGCCGCCGTTTCCTCTGGGTCTAATGCCGGTGCTGCCGCCATCGCACTACCTCGTATCTAATGGTGTTGTTGACCTCACAATTGTCGCTGCCTTCACCTCGTGTTGAGCTCATTTGCGTCGCCTGAGCTCCAACGTACAGCCTTGGGCCTCCGTGTCGCCGCTACAAGCTCGGGAGCACCTCCCCTAGCTTCGACTTGCCTTGATTATCGTTGTTGCCCCGACATTCGCCGACATCACCATGCGCTCCCCTTGGTACTGATGCTCCATATCTCTTGCTCTGTCTCACTGCATCAAGCGAGCCAAGCAAAGTTTGTATGGTCAAAATCCATGTACCGAGAGAGGTTGAACTCAAAAATATTTCTGCATCATCTTGACCTGGCTGCTACAATGGTTTGAAGCAACGAAACAATGAGAAGCTGCATGATACGTCCACACAGGCTAGGCTAGACTGGATGTACCTAACCAAATGACCCCTTTGTCTATTTGAACCAAATACAGTGGATGCACAGTCATTATCTTCGAGTGGCTTGAATCAGGGTAACATTAGTGTCATGTTGAAAAGAAAGAAGTACCAATTGTTTGAGCTTGAATAAATGCAATCGTGCTAAACAGTGTTGGATACCCTCCCATAACTCCATAAAATTTATATTAACATTAAACTTAATCTTCACACACATATGTATGTATGTATGCATGCATGCATGCATGTATGACTAACTACTCTGAATGCAAAGTAATTTAGGCATTTAAGCAATTCGTCCCAGCTTACTGCGGTGCGGTGGAGTAATGGCCTGGTCGGTGCGAAGGTTCGGAGGGACGTGCCGCTGAGGTTGGTGGATGACAACATGGGCGTCCGGGCGAATGGGCGATGCGACGCGTCGTGGCGGTGGTGCGGTGCCCCAGCTCTCCCCAGCGGCCGCGTGGCCGCGAGCCAGCTGCATCACCATCCAACGGCCCATTCTTTGGGCCGTGTCGGTCACCCACCGCAAAAGGATACTGTTGGGCCGGCCTATTCCGCTCCCACCGGCCCACTCGAAAACACACGAGAAGAGAAGCGGCGCCGATATCCTTGAAAAATTGTTGAAAATTTCGCACCAACATTTCCCTCGCCTCGTGGAGAAGGGGGGAATCTTCTCCTCTCCTCGCCACTCCTCGTCTCGTCTCGTCTCGTCTTCGTCTCCTCGCCGCGCTGCACCAGCGATTCCGCGTCTTCCTCCGGGAGCCCGCTCGGATGCAGAGGAGGTGGCAGGTTTGGGCCCAGCCCGACGGCCGCCTCGTCTGGGTGCCCGCCTCCGACGCGCCTCCTGCTCCGCCGCCCGCAGCGGCCGCGGCCGCGGTCGCGGCGCCTCCCCTTCCGCCGCCGCCGGCCGCCGCGGCGCTAGCCCCGCCGCCGTTGCGTCCGACGATGGCCTCGCCGAAGGTTCGGTCTATGCGTCTCTCTGTCTTTCGCTCCCCGCATTCGCTTTTCGGTCGGGAAATGGTGCTGGATACTTAATTACTGACCCCCATTCCGCTGCTTTTCTCCGATCCGAAACCCTAGGCGCCGGCGACGGCGGCGGAGGCCGCGTCCAGTCCATGGCCGACCTCCTCAAGGAAGGTACCTCCCTTTCATCACCGCTCCGTTGTGTCCATCCGTACGCGAGAACCAGTGTGCTTGCCTACCGCCGTGGCTGCATGCGTGTTGTCAAATGAATGAGATGGCGTGCAATCGGTGAGGGGCCTGTTTTTCGTTGTGAAATCTGCAGCTCGGAACCAGCTGATCGAAGCTGATGCGATGGCTGGAGCGACTGAGGATGCTGAGAAGGGCGGGATGTTCTGCACCGGGTCAGGGAGATCTGTGGCCGTCAGCGACATGGCCATACGGAGAGCCAGGGCGTTGGTTGGGGAGGAAGTGGAGGAGATAATCAGTATCCATAAAAGTAAGAGCTCAGGGGCATAATTTTTTGGATTTGTTTTGACAAGGTGTTGCGTTTTTCTGTATGTTTAGTAGCATGGAATTGACTATCTGTTCATTTCACCCTGTATTGCACTGGGCTTATGCCTTTCTGTACTGCAGAGCAACCATTTGCCGATGGTGCTGATTTAGATGGTTTGATTCAAACGGATGATTTATTTAAAGGTTAGTCTTGTCCATTTTTGCTGTGAAGATCAGACTAGATGCTGCAATTAGAGTTACTGCAGATTTCAGATATTTCCTTTTTTATTTATTTTCTTGAGGTTGTGCGATACAATTTCACCTTTGAATCTTATAAAATATAGCTGGTTTGCACAAAGATGGCACGACCCCAATGTTCCAGACTGGATCAGGCAAAGCGGTCATGCTGAGCAAGGACTCGATCCAGAAGGCAAGAACTGTTTTAGAAGGTAGAGAGTTAATACCTACTCATTTTGTTTGTAAATGCTGGAAGTTTTTTTTGTATATATAGTTGGCCCTGAGCAATTTAGAATTTATTTGTGTTGTGTAATGCAAAACAAATGTGTCATAAATAATGAGATATTGTAATATACTATTCAGGAAATATTGGAAATGCCTCTAGTGCCATGCAGCCAATGTTTCATACTGGAATAGGGAGGCCGGTATCAATCAGCATGGGTAACATTGACAAGGCAAGGGTTTTTTTGGAGGGACAAAAAATCGCAAAACAAGGTTAGCTTTATCTTCCAAAGTTTTAAATATTTTAGCCAAAAAAATCCATTACGTCTTTACTTTTTTGAATAAATGTCTTCTCTGTCAGCAGTTGAGGCAGTTGCGGATGGCATGGAACAGTTTCCATTATTCCAAACCAGTGCATTATCAGTCAGCGTGGCATCTATCCAGAAAGCTAAGGATGTACTGGAGGAAAAGAATACAAGTGATGGTAAGATTTTATTATTCTGCTATTTAAATTTGGACTTGTCACTTTTTATTGTGTAATAACACCTTTTTGGTGTTGTGATGAAATCTTTCTTGTAAGTAAAAAAACATATCGAGGGTTTTGGTACACCTAACCAGTCTCTGATGTTCCGAACTGTTATTAAAATACCAGTCTCGATCAATGAAAGATCTATGGAGAGATCTAGGTCTGTGGTGAAGAATGATGCTGAAAGCAGTGGTAAGATTGCAATTTATTTGTTTGAATTTATCTAATTCAATAATTGCTTATTAAGTAGATATTTTTTGGTTTCACAAAAAAGTAGGTACTTCTTTGTTTGAAGGACATTGGGGTTTGTATACTGACTTTCAGTTCTTAATGTTCCAAACAGCACTATGGAGGCCTATTGCTCTTGCTCCAACTCAGACCTCAATTCAGAAAGCAAGGGCAGTATTTGCGAACGAAAATATTAAAATAAGTGGTAACAATATACGTATGGTCTTCTCATTTGTTTAAGCATGATGCATGACATCAACAATTTGCTTATTTTTTGTGACACTGAGGATATGCAGACAGCAGTGTAGGTGCCACAACTCTTCAAACAGAAACACCAAGGTCTGTATTGATGAGTAGCAGTTTGAATATGAATGATGGAACTGTTACACCTGAGGGAGGTGTTGCAATGCAAGGTATGCTATTTTTCTCTACTCTGTTGTAAAATCTCGTCCCTTTTGTGTTTTTTTCCAGCTAGTCTCATTCTGAACAACATAAAAATAATACTACTGATACATCTTAGATGTTCTTAGTTCTTACTGAATGGTCTTTTGTCCCAATAGGAAAAACACATGAGGATGTCCATGTGCCATTGTTTCAAACTGGATCGGGGAAACAAGTTTTGGTTAGCAAGAACTCAATTAAGAGGGCAAGTATGGTTCTGGAGCCAAGGAACATTGCAGAGGAATTGGAAGGTAAATTATGCTTAAAACATTGTACATTATGGTTTTGTAGTTACCATGTGGTATAAGAGGCATGTTCTTTTTAACAATCATTTTTTCTTTATGTTAGATGAAGTTAATCTAGAAGGTGGCCATGCCACTCCAATATTCCAAACTGGATCAGGAAGGTCAATCTTAGGAACTGAAATTTTGAGAAAGAAAGCAAAGGTTGTTTTAGAGGCCCAAGAAGCAGTACAAAGTGGTAACTTAATGCTCTGAATTAAAAGTTCCTTTACATTGACTAAAAAATTGGTATACATGGCTTTCCTTTCAGTTTACACTCAATTAATCATTTATCTCATATGTGCAAACCAGTAAATGGTGACATTCAAGAAGCCTTTGCGAATGATCCAACATTCCATGTTGGAACACAGGAGTTTGTACCCCAAAATATTATTTCAAGTCATAAGGCCATTAGCAATGCAAAGAAAGGTAGTTTTAGGAATCACTGGGTCACACTGAGGGGCCCTCTACTTATTCAGTTTTAAATTGAATTCAGAAAACAAATAAGTCATCGTTGTTTCCATTCACTGAACATATATATTATGTCGGAAGGACATGAAGAGTCTGGAAGACAATTGCCAATGTTTCGAACCGGATCTGGAAAGTCGGTCTTGATTTGTGAGAGCTCAGTGCAGAAGGCAAGGGCTGTTCTGGAGGAAGAAGGCAACATAAATAAAGGTATATATCATGCTTATTGTTATGGAAATATTATGTTATTTGCTGATGTAGCAACTAATACTTCATGTTTTTCACACTATGAAATTTGAAGTGGCCGTGGTCAATTACCTACATAAGTGAAGTAGCCTATGCCTTTTGTCTTGTGCCTTGTGCCTTATGTCTTCTGTTTGTGTTTGTTTGGTTCACTTCCTTAGATGATTAATAATTTGTAGATGGTCACCAAAAGCAGTGACAGAGAGAGATTGTATTGTACATATTTTAGTTTACATGCATTATTAAAGTGCTTAATCACTAATCTGTACTACTTTAGTTCCATTGTAAAATACTGGAAGCCATGGATAGGTTAACTAACCATCACTAATTAAATAAAATATTTATTGCTAGACTGATAATCCAAGGGTTCTAAATTACTCTTTAGTTTACAAAAAGGAAAAGTCTAGTAACAAACCACTAATATTTACAATGATTATGTGTTAGCCTATTTTTTGTGCTTCACGTTATTGTTAATAAATGAATTAGTGTTTGACTGTTTGTAGTTGTACCAAATTCCAAATGTATGATGACACATGATCAGTGCTGACGTTTAATCAGGTGCTGGAGTGGCATTTTGATACAGTGATATGGTAGTATGCACTTATTTATTAGAATGCTCTATTGTTACATAGTACTAGTAAGTCATGTTTCAAAAATATTAATAAAGTTTTTTCTGTTCTTTCTTTTTCATACACGTTTTCCTTTAAAGATTGCTGATTCGAGTTGTTTGTTGCCAGACAATCAGAAGCTGAACAAAAAGGTTGAGATCTTTGCTTCGCCTCTTAAGACAACCTGTGCAAGAACAGTAAATATATCTTCTGTTGGTGTTTCTCGAGCTGCTACTTTGTTGGGCTTGGAGGAGAATACCCTTTCAACACAATTTTTTGGACATGTGGGGGATAAGCTAGGTACCAAGATAACTGTTGAGCGGGGCAATCCAGATCACAGGTTTGATGTTGCATCTGTCCATGAAAAAGCTGGTGGTTGCCCTAGAAATTCCTTTCCAACAGAAAACCAAGTACTTATGGATCAACAACACCCATTTGGATTTTCTAAAAACGTCTCTGATTCTGTTGAGCATCCTATCAGGTTCAGCACTGCGGGGGGCAAATCAATGCCTATTTCTAGTGGTGCGCTTCAACGTGCGAAAAGCCTCCTGGGTGAATTGGATTTGGCGGTTTCACCAAATGATTTGGCAGGTTACTCTTTGGCACCTGCTTGTAAAGATAAGCTAGCAACTCCAACTGCTTTTCCAAAAGAAGATGAACCTGATTTATCAAAAATAAGTAGGGCAAATGGAGAAACTGAATCAGCAAGATTTTCACACCACACAATGCATGATAGGAAGAACACTGGTTCTTTTGGATTTGCTGTATCTGATGCCCCCATGGTTAATAGAAATGCTAATAGGCTTAAACCTGGAAGAGAATACCGTCCAAGCATTGGAATTCCAAAGATCCCGAAGCCCACATCCAGATGTTTATCTGAAACTGACAGCGCAAGTGACACTAAAGATAACACTCGAAGGCTCCATATACCAGCTGAACCGTTGGTTGACATCACTAACCACATGGGTACACATTCTGGACATGTGGACCACTTTGCTAATGAGAAGAGAAGAGTTGGGGGAAGAAACTCCACACCTCCCTTTAAACGGCCCCGTTCTTCCAGGTCCTTTGATTTGCATCCCTGTTAGCAAGTAGTAAACTCCTTGATACCATGCTTCTGACATGTCCTTGATGAAACTGGTTAGGTTTGTCGCACCTATAAACACCAACAAACTGTCCTCTGCTGGTAAGCTATTGGCTGATATATAGACCGGCACATCTGAAAATCCATTCTACTTGACGGGTTGACTACTGTTTACAGGAGTATCCAAAGTACCACTGACTCAGATCAGTCCCTGTCGAACAAAGCTATCTGCATGCTATCCTTTTCAAAATCAAAGAAAAACCTATAAAGAATATTTTGGTGGTCCTCCTTGCTTCAAATATTTGGTATATGCTGTGTTGTATTTCATTTCTGCAGCAGTACTATATTCCTAACTGTTAAGTGTTAACTGAAAATCTTAAATCTTGTGACCCGAAGGAAGATGTAGCAGATGAAGTGAAGCTCATGGATGTAAAAAGGGCTGAGAAGTACAAGTTTCAGAGCACAGATACTGGTCCAGAAGAATTTCAGAAGATGCTGCTTTCCTGTGGTGCTTCATTGTTATATGCAACTAAAGAGTAAGTGCATTCTTGAACGCCGTATTTTCAATATTTCATACCAATGATAGAGATTAATCTTTTGAGGCTTATTCCTGTTTTTCTTAATACACGAATCGTCTGTTTTAGATGGGTCAGCAACCACTATAAATGGATTGTGTGGAAACTTGCTTCACTTGAGAGATGCTATCCAACTAGAGCTGCTGGCAAATTCTTGACAGTTGCTAATATTTTTGAAGAGCTGAAGTATAGGTGAGAATTAGAGCATGCCTTTTCTTCCATTTCAATCGGTAGATATGATTTAAAGCATGAAATTCCATGCATGTTAGGTATGACAGAGAAGTGAACAGTGGCCACCGATCAGCAATAAACAAAATTTTAGAGGGAAATGCTTTGCCATCTTTGATGATGGTACTGTGCATTTCAGCTATTTACTCTTGTCCTGACCAAGAGAATTCTAATTTGGAGGCTGAAAGAGCAGATACAAGTGAAGACAGCAATGTCAGCAAAAGCTTGTTAGCTTCTAAAAGAAATATGCCTGCAAAAATTGAATTGACGGATGGATGGTACGTGGTTGCATTTGCCTTATTGCATTGACTTGAAACTGAAAGATATGAACTGTTTGCCTTTTCACAGGTATTCACTAGATGCTTCATTAGATGTGGCACTTTCAAAACAACTAGAGAAAGGAAAACTTTTTGTAGGACAGAAGCTCCGGGTACTATGGTGTTTTCACTTGTTACAGGATATGGCTATAATTATTAATAACATACATGACCCAATATCAATATGTGTTATATCTTGCAGATATGGGGGGCTTCTTTGTCTGGCTGGGCTGGGCCTCTGTCCTTTCACGAGGTTTGCCTGCTCTTTCACCTTCATCGGCTGCAATAATGCCTACAATATAATCTTATCTTTTTGTGAAAATCTTTTTTCAGGCATCTGGTACAGTCAAATTGATGATCCATATAAATGGCACCTACCGTGCAAGATGGGATGACACTTTGGGATTCTGTACGTAATTTTATTACGAAACTGAATACTTTTAGGTTATGTTCTGCTTGTCTCTTTTCAATATGTTGGATTCTGTTGATAGCCTTTCATATATATCTCAGGCAAGCATGTCGGACTACCACTGGCATTTAAGTGCATAAAATCTTCTGGTGGTAGAGTCCCTAGGACACTGGTTGGAGTTGTAAGGAAATATCCTATTATGTACAAGGAGAGGTATTCATGTGCTTACAAACTAAAAACACGACCAGCTTATTTTTCAGTGGCACATGATTAATTGCTCAATTCAGGTTTCCTGATGGTCGTTGTGTTGTGAGATCTGAAAGGATGGAAAGCAATGCACTACAGCTGTACCAACAGAGGTATTTACTAATGGCACTGTAGCAGTTATGACACAATTGCACTGGATGATCATCGGATATCAAGTAGAGGTAGATTATCTATTGAAGTAGCTAAATACCTATACAGTGTTACATGTCCAGTGTGTTGAAGCATATTTCTGGCTTGATTTTTCTTTCTTCCAGAATATTCTCAACATGCTTTTTGCATGAAAAAGTTGAAGTTGTATTTTTTCCACGTTGATATTCTTGTGCCTTCCCTCTTTCTGAATCCTGATTGCTCAGAATTGGCTATCTCCATATGAACTAAGATTGCAATTGCCCTAACTAATGTGGTCCGTTGTCACTAGACTCGATTAGGTGTGTCCTACCATTTCTCAGCACCAAATGTTCTATAGGTCCTTGTTGATTCGCTGTTTTAGTTTAGATTTGGTTCGGTTGTAGTTGAAAAGGTTGATGGCCTTTAAAAATAGGTGTGGAAAGGCTAAACTAATTATTTAAAAAATTAGATCTTTGAGAAAAACCCTACAAAGTACCAAAAAAGTTATTTAAAATGTTACACTGAATGGTCTGCACAAAAATATAAAATTTTCAAAGCGAACCAGAAATAAACTAATAACAACGAATCAAAGAGGGCCATAGTGGTAGATATTCTTCTCTCTTATAACCAGTATGATAGACTATTGGAGAAACCATGTAAAGAAACACACATGTAAACATGTTCTTTTCTAGAAAGTGTTGTCGTCTAAAAATATGTTGTGTGAATTGTTGATGGCTATGGGTAGCCTACTGATATCATTATGCCGTCAACGCTTATTTTCTGAGCAACATTTTTTTATTTTTAAAATGTTTTATTGGATATAGTCTAAATATTGTGTGGAACAGTGGAACCAGTTGAATGCATTTAGA
Organism: Raddia guianensis; assembly: GCA_036346415.1. Classification (NCBI taxonomy): domain Eukaryota; kingdom Viridiplantae; phylum Streptophyta; class Magnoliopsida; order Poales; family Poaceae; genus Raddia; species Raddia guianensis. The sequence continues at coordinate 39,386,121 of CM070534.1, forward strand.
GTAAATTTTGTAGCACTCTTATTCTCCTTTTTTGTTTGATATTACCCTTTTTCTAATGCCAATATGCCATTGCAATAACTATTGCCTTCTTGTGTAGAGTATCTAAGGTTGCAGAAGACATTCTGTCTGAAGAAGAAAACTGTGACATCGATACTGATGACAATGAGGAAGGGGCAAAGATTTGCAAAATGCTAGAGCATGCGGCTGAACCTGAAGTTGTGATGGCAGGCATGACTTCAGAGCAGATTATGTCTCTGACGTCTTATCGAACAAAGCAAAAGGTCTGCATAAGTAGCTCTTGGCTCTAGCACGTAGCACCTATCATCTAATATTTCACAAGCTGCAGTGAGAAGCTGTGCCATTGTATTGCAGGTTGTTCGGCAAAATGAAGTTGCCAAGAAGGTTGAAAAAGCTCTTGAAGCTGCTGGTCTTAGTTCAAGAGATGTTACACCATTCCTTAAAGTGAGGGTACTGGGCCTTGCCTGTAAAAGCTCTGCTACAAAAACTAAAAGCAGCAACAAGGATGGGCTGATAACAATCTGGAACCCTACTGAGAAGCAAGTATGCACAAGCATCTAGCAGCATATAAGTTTTGTAGACTTTTATTATCTGTCGGGAAGAGGAATGAATGTTTGGTGTTGTATGCTGCTATATGTTTTCCTAGGCCAATGCACGTGCAAAATTTTTCTTTGGGAATATTTCGTATCGTACTTGTGAGTTATCAGCAATTAGCATTGTAACTTGTTAAATTTCACTGTTACTACTGACAGAAAGCCGACCTGGTGGAGGGACATATTTATTCCGTCACAGGGCTGGTGGCTTCAACCTATTGCACTGAATTTCTTTACTTGCATGCTAGAGGATCATCTACCATGTGGAAGCTCCTAGCATCAGCACAAACTAGAGATTTTGAGTAAGAGAGCAGACTGCACACTATGGTTACCTTTTATTGATCAAACATCCTAATATCGTCCTTGTTACAGACCATTTTTCACCCCTCGCAAGGCGATTGAATTATCAAAAATGGGTGAGGTACCGCTTGCAAGGTCTGTCTACTTCTCTACTCCTGTGCTGACCTTCTAAATCTGCTGTCGTTATATTAATCAAATTCCTTACCAGTTGTTTTTTGTTTTTTAGTGAATTTGACATTGCAGGTGTTGTTTTGCATGTTGGCAATGTTTATTTGTGTAGCAACCAGAAAAGGCAGTGGCTCTTTTTGACAGATGGATCTAAATTTATGTTGGCACAAAAGTCCAATGAGCAAGATGACTGTCTTCTAGCAATTAGCTTTTATTCTCCGACCACTGGCGACGACTCTGCTTTTTTCAATCACGCCCTTTCTGGAAATGTCGTATGTGATCTCAGATTGCGCTGTATATATTTTGTCTGAAATTTATTGTTCCCATTTATTGTTCTCAGATCACTAGTCATGGTTATGAAACCTCTGCATTAAACAATTCCTCATGAAATTCACTGCGTAAGCATTTGAAATGTTATTTCCAGATGCTGGCTCTCTACTTCATTGTCCAACATTCTAACTTTATCCCTTTTCTAATGTTAGTGCAGCTTAGCTTACTGTTATCTGTATTGCTCAGGTTGGTTTTAATAATCTGGTGAAGCGACAAAAAGACCAGATGAGGCGCATATGGGTAGCTGAGGCAACAGAGAACTCTACCTATACTCTTTCCAATGAGATATCTAAAATTTCACATCTTAAAGAAGCTGCAATTTCTGCAGAGAAATGGGCTTCAAATTCGTATCCTGTAAGTTTTTTCACATTTTTTGGCGGGAAATACAGTAGGGAAGCCCCACTGCGAGATTTTAAGTTTTTTCACATTACTTGTTCAAAAAAGTTTTTTCACATTAGAGGCAATATTTATGTGCTACAAATTCTGATAGTCCTGTTGTAACTCTGTTGTGCTGCAATGAATTCTGTCTTTCAGAAAATTCAACAGCTAAAGGATAGGGTTTTATGCATAGTTGGAGATTGTGGTGGCTGAAGTATCATGAGATATGTATGCTGCTGCTTTTTGAAAATAACGCAACAAAATGTATGGATGTCTACAACATTTACTGCATTTTTTTTATCTGTGTCATGACTTTTGATTGGCAGTAGTGCTATAGTCCCTTCCAGGTTTCCAGCACTGGACCCAGGACGAAGCTTGTGGGAGCGGGATGCTCATTGATTATTATGAACCGACGGGCAAGGCAATCCAGAATGATGATTAATGCCAAGTGTCGGTGATCTGTATGCCATGGGCTCTGAGCTAGGAAAGGTAAAGTGATTTAGGGTACATTATTTTTCACTAACTACATACATATTCAGTAATTTACCCTGGAAAGGCTGTATTGTATTGTACCCACCAGTACCAGTGTTTCCCAGTAAGATTTTTAAAACTAATTATCCCAGTAAGTTATGACTCCGTATGTTACACCCATGGGCCCATATGGGATAAACAGTACGCGTTACTGTAGCACGATTGGATTTGTTAGGGCTTAGGTTTCTATGGTTTCTAAAATTAGGATTAGAATTAGTTCCTTTTCTTATTACCCAAGTTAAGTTTTTCTTAGGGGTTAAGTCAGTTCTTTTTAGGGCCTAAGTCAGTGCTTCTTATAAAAGAGAGGGTAATGTATCCTTTATTATCATCTAAGCAATTAATTAAAATTGAGAGTAAGATCTCATAGACGGAAAGCACCGTCGGAAAACGGATCAACAAAAAGAGAGCGGCCCTCGCGTCGTCCTGCGGTGGGGCGACGAGCACAGCAAGCTCCTAGCCCCTCGGTTCAGCACCGCCGCCGCCGTCCGTGGCGGCCCTCCTCCTCCCTTCCTTTCCCTCCCTCCTCCTCACCGCAGGTCTCTTCTCCGTCTCCGTCGTTGCGGCCGCGGGAGTTCGGATCCGGCCGCCGGCGGCCGGATCCGGCGACGGCCGGCTGGATCTCGCGGTGGGCCTGTCTAGCACGCCGTTTTTCTTCCGGCGCGCACTCGCCACTGCGGATCTGGGCCTTCTCTTCGGTGAAGCGGCGGTGGCCGGCTTCGAGCGGTGGCGGCCGGCGGCGGCGTCCTCCCTCGCCTCCCGTCCTAGCCCCCGTTGCCCGTCTTGCAGCCCTCCTTGTGCAGCCAGATCTAGAGGCCCCCTCCTTTCGGCGGCACAGTGGGGGCGGCTTCGGCAGCGGCGGTGTCGTCGTGGCCTCCCGGCGTGAAGACGGCCTGCTCCGGTGGTGATGCGCCGTGGGGGTTCGCTGTTGAGGTGCTCAACTGTGGCGGCGGGACTTCTTCTTGGCGGTCGTATCCGGCTCTGACTGCGGCGGCGGGAGGTGCCTCTCACCTCTGCGACGGCGGCTCGGATCTGGATCTACGGCGACCCTTGTTTGCTGTAGTGCGGCTCTGGGTGGGGGTTCTTGGGCGAAAGCCCCGCCCATCCTTTTGGGCTGGTGATGGCGTCGCCGTCTGGCGTCGTTTTTCTTTCTGGAGGCATCACCATGCTGCCCCCTCCCAATTGCCCTAAGGACTGAAAGCGTCATCTTCCGGCACGGTGGTGGCGGCTCCTTGCTAAGCATCCTGCGTGGCGATGGCATTGGTCCTTGCCGTGCCTCTAGTGTTCTGCGAAGCTCTAGGCATGGCGGTGGCGCTGGTCGTGCATCCCAGGCCACGATGGCGTCTTTGAGGCCTGAGCATCCCAGGTTTTTTGTGGCGGCGCCGACAAGAATTCCTTTCTTTTCTTCACTTTGTGTCCCGTACGGTGATGGCGGCTGGCGGCCGAGCTTCAAGTTCGTGTTGTTGTAGGTGGGTCTGGCGTCAATCTCTCAGGTTTGCATCCTGTGAGGTGGTGGCGTCTAGTTTGCGTGTTGTCTTCGGCCTCTTGGTCACGCTTCCCTTGTGGTGGTGACGGTTCATCGAGCATCCCGCATGGCGGTGGTCTGTGGTGGTGACGATGCTCTGTGCATCCCGCAAAGAGGTGTTGGCTCAGTTGGCTTTAGACACCTTGCTCTCTGACTGTGCATCCCTTGTGGTGGTGGTGTCTGGAGGTTTCCTTGGGCCTCCTTTCGGCGGTGCGTCCTTCTTTGTATCGTTCATCGTGCTTCCTGTGCGTGGGTCGTATCCGACGTTGTGGTGGTGGTGGGCGGTCCCTTGCATTGCCTAGGTGGTGGCGGTCCGTTTTTTTGGCTATGCATCCCTTTCGGTTTTGCTAGTGGCTGTTATTCTTTCTTGGTGTTGTACTATTTCTTTCTTAATGAAATGTCAGAGCTTCTGTTCCGTTTGATCAAAAAAAAAAAGATCTCATAGGCGGTGGCTCTGATAACACAGTTAAAACGCTAGAATTAAAATTGAGAGTAAGATCTAATAGGTGGTGGCTCCGATAACACAGCCAAAACGCTAGTTTCGACAACAGCTCGTCTCGCCGGTGTTAAGGGCCGTATCCCCCTGCTGTGTGCTTGCATGTAACACCATATTATCCTTATGTAGGAATGTAAAAGCTTGTTGCCGGTGATTTTTGTAATTAGTCTTTTATGGTGGTGGTGAAAGTCTGTAGGTAGTCTGGGAACTACCTTTTATGACCGGTCGTTTTTTCTTTGCCTGAACTATGTGGTATCTTTTTCTTTTTTGCCATAATAATGCCAAAAAATCTCAAGTTGGAAAAAATATTATGCTTATTTATCCCATTCTCCATAAGTGCTATTATACTTTGGTGTATGCAGGGTTTGTGACGTGGTCTCGTGGAGCAGGACAGATCAGCCAGCTCATGGAACAAAAGAAATTTCCAGCATATGACCACCCCCTTTTGGAGTGAGACGCGGTACCAGTTAACACTTAACACTCCAACTGCCCGAGTACGGACGAAGCTGAGTTATGTATTTCCACAATTGCAGTTTCCATATAAGGATATGAATAGCTTTGAGTTATGTAATTAGAAGGGCTTTATTCGGAATAAAGTTGTTGCATGTCGCTAGGCCATGTACATTGCTTATTGCTGAGAGGCATGTCTGGTTTGTGGCCATGATTTGCCATGCAATGTATATTTCAGTGACATTTTTAATTAATCAATCGGAATAAAGTTGTTGCATGTCGCTAGGCCATGGACATTGCTTATTGCTGAGAGGCATGTCTGGTTTGTGGCCATGATTTGCCATGCAATGTATATTTCAGTGTGACATTTTTAATTAATCAATCAATCGCTTTTAAGTCTGTTGTATTTACTAAATTTTCATGTGCCATTCTACTAGATTTATTAGTTGTGCTAGTAACCAAGTAGAGTTCTATATCATGTTTGCATCATGCTAATGCATTGCTTTGCTGGTATTCACCTGATTGAGGTGCCTAATCTGTTAATTACACCAAACATGTTACTGCAGGCACGTCATATGGCATGCCGTGCTTTGCAGGTAAAGCGAGTCATGGCCATATGGCATGCCGCAAATGGTCCAGACCAGCACAGCAAAATAAAGTCGGTTTTGGTGCAGCAATATTGCTTTTCACCATGCGATTTCAATCTGCAAAGTGGAATTAAACGTACATGGTTGTACTTTTAGATTTTGTTTTTACCGGGAAAATCCGGCATAGAAAAGAGAAAACGCTGCATCGTCTTGCAGGTAACCTCAAAAGAGCATCAATCACACTACAGTTTAGAAACAACTAAAACCAATAGAATGATTTTACAAAGGATCGACGACGCAAATAATTTTTTGCAGGATGATGACATGTAGAACCTCAAATGATCATGACTAACGAAGCGCCAAGTCAATAGACCACCCTTTTCCGAGCAACAGACAGCTTGTTGCGAGGGTGCCTTCTGTGTGACCAGCAGGGCCAGGGGTGCTTTCTGTGTGACTAGCAGGTAATCTCCCAGAAATGGCTGATCATCGTACAAAATGTGCCATGACAGCAGTTGCATTATTCTGGTTAATCAATGATTGCACTTAAGGCATTATGATCAAGTCCTTTCCTGATCCATTATATCTGCTCAATGTAGTGAACAAGATCAGTAATGTCTTGGAATTAGGTAATCAACTTGTCGTTCCCAGCTTCCTATAATTACAACATTCTTTGATCTACTACATTGCCGCATGAACTTATCTTAACATGTTACTGTTGTCTAAACTTTCACATTGTGAATTTACTCACTCCATTGTAATAAGGCAACTAGGAATACATGAAATTGTAATAAGGCAACTAGGAATACATGAAATTGATAAACCAAGGATAGAATACTGGGGTGATTAAAAGTTCATATGCTGGGGAAAAGATAGAACACCATGGAATTCTTAGCACCTCGGTTTTTTAAGTTTGACTATTTGTTAGTTTGGATCATATACTTTCGCCCTTGCCCCATTTTGATCTTGAAATCCAGTCAAATTATAAAAACCAGACCAATTTGGTCCTTTGACCAGTCAATTTACTCCACCGCTAGCTCCAACCCTGCCCCACCAACGCCACCAAAGTGCACCATCATCAAGCCCCGAGCTCCACCACCCTCTTATCTTGTGTGTGTACAGACGTGGATGCTAGGTTTTGACAATTTGAGGACTAACCTAACCAAAATGGTGCGAGGGCGAAAGTTCATGAACCAAATTGAAACCTTTTCCTATTCTAACTACATGTGCACTTTAGGAAAGTCATTTTGGCACCAAGCTCATAACACAAGGTAAATGTAGTTATTACTACAGTGTGATGTGATCGGTATTAGTTCCACAAACTTCAAAAGGAAAAAACTCAAACATAGCAAGCAATATAAATGTGTGGAAGTTTGTACCTTGAACATTTCACCAAAAAGTCCTTCGAGCGGGTTCTGGTGCCGTATGCCATAAAATTTTGAGGCTATTTCATCCAGTAACTGCAGAAGGCAACTGTCCACCATCAGCCTTCTTTTTACTTGCCTTAACTTTTCTATTGTTTTGATATGGTAGCAAGTTAGCTACAACATTAAGCAAAAAAAAGCGACTTCAGCTTTTTCCTCCTCTTCTTTTGTGAAGCAGGAGGGTATCATCAGTCACTATGTTTCCTGATGGGCAAATTGCATGGACAATTTATATTATATCTGAAGATTTTTTTTTAAAAAAATAGAATTTGTCAGTTTCAGTTTCTGTAAAGTTTATGTTTGTAATTACAGTTAGAACCCAAAACCACCTAAATCAAACGAGACCTGGTGCTGACCGAGGCATTTCAGGCCTGCCAAACAAATTCCAGAGCTAGCAAGCACTCAGTGACACATGAAAAAGTTAAAACAATAACTTAAAAAGGTATTCTTGTTAAGCTAACAATATTTGATAAAAGACGCTACCTCCTCAAATACAGGGTCACGATCTGTACTTGTCTTATATTTTTGACGAAGTGTCCTAAAAAGAGGGTATGCATCCCTTTCAAGCCTGTAAACAACAAAATGTGGTTGTTAATGGCCACAACATAAAACTATTGAGACAATAGCTCCTTAGTTACTGTATAAAATAACACCTAAGATTGTAGCATGATTTCATGACAATTTATGAACATGCTGCTCACTTCATTCTAAAATAGTAGTCATTTTGAACATTCACGCGGTCTCCAAAATGTAACTTTGATGACTAAAAGCTCTTGCAATTTATTTTAAAATGCAATTAAACTATAATATTAAGGAAGTTCTTGAGACAAATGTATCTATATGATTATAATGTGCTCGATCTAAATAGTTTAAAAGTTTTTTATGGATAAAATATTAAAAGTTTGACTTAGGACACGTGTAAAACAACTTATATTTTAGAATTTGGGGGGGGGGGGGGGTAACAAAATGCAAAGCCATCATAAATTGTTTTATCAGATTATTTCAAACATGCGTAATGAGTTGAATAAATCCAAATTAAATGATTAGTTTATTCATAGGAAAATAAAGCTAGCAAGCAATTCTGGATTTACATAATGTGATAGACCATAGAATCAGACAGCACTGTCAAAATATGTTATCAACGGCTTATGGTTGGGCATTGGGTATAGTTACATTACTATGGTCCAATTATGATTCAGAAAGCATTGCTAATGACAATATGATAACAGCCTGAGTCTGAATTTTGTTAGATATAACCTTGACATCTAATAAAAGATTGTAGGAGTAGCTAGTTGGTATCTATATGGAGATGCTAGAATCATCTAGAACATTCAGTTCTACTAGTAGTTCATAGATGAACTAGATATTAGATACTAGAAACATCTAGCTATTATTAGGACTAAAATATTAATAGCTAGATATAGTGTGAGATCTTATAAGAATTTTGCTTGCTGTTCATGTGAGCTCCCCAGGAAGTTCGCCTTGCATATATCATAAGTTAAAACAATATTTGGCTTCAATATTAACTGTCCATGGAGTATTTTATATGTATGAAGGATCCTTACTGAAAACACTTCCTACATGAATCAAACAGTTGTTCATAACCAAGTCATCAAGAGCAAATAGACATGAATCTCAAATGGGACAATTTGAGATTACGCAAAACTATCACGCGAAACTGTGATATTCATTCCATTATAATCGGTATGTGAATGAATGAGAACACTGTAGACCAAATGTGTAGATGTGGAAAAGCCACCTGAAAGACTACAAACTGAAAGATAGCAGAGACTCACGTTGGTAAAAGATACTTGACGAACTGAATTAAATCTGTTTTTGGAAAGTCTAGGTCAGCAGATTTTAATTGCTCCTTCATCTCATCCATAAGTAAATTTGCATCTCTGAGATTCCCTAGTGACAGGTACCTTAAAGAAGGAATGTCATATCACAAAACCAATTATCTCCATCCCAAAACACCAATAAAATTTTATCCCAATAAAAGAACAGTATACTTTAAAGCTCTCTCCTGCTCTCCTGCATGCTTTTGAGTATCACCCAACCCAAACAGGATTTCTAAATCACATGGCTGGATATTGCAATAAGGCAGTATATCCTAATGAATGCACCCCCCCCCCCCCCCAGCATACTGCAAACTAACCTCTATCTATCATTATATACAGAAGAGGTTCTAGATAATTTCCTCTGAAATTTGATTTTGGCATTGCCACATGCAGCTTCTTCGATGGGTTTCTCAAATTATCTGCTCATACAAGAAAAGGATGTCCTATCGAAAGAAAGGATAGCTTACATTAGGACACCACGTGCAATTGCAGCATCATCTTCACCAGGGTAGCACTACATGATAAGCAAGATACAATTAATTTGACTTTTATATTTTGCATTGTTGAATACATATCTTGGTCCTGTTTAACAATGATACGAAAGTTGCACAGGAATCTTGGAAGTGTTTATTTTTAAAAGTTGGAATAAAGTCCATTTTAGGTACCTAAACTATCACGAAAGTCCATAAAACCCCCCAACCTATGATTTGGTCTACTTTACCCTCTTGAACTTGTAAAACAAAATCAAAATACATCACAAGGCGGTTTTGCTGATGCAACTGCCACACAAGGGCGGTTTTTGCTGACGCGGCTGCAAGAACGGTCTACGTTTTCCCTTTTTTTAGCTTGATCGGCAACCATGCGGCAACCAAATCAGCAATTTCGCCACTACATGGCAGCCACGTCAGCAAAACCTCCTTGCGATGTGTTTTGGCCCAGTTTTATAGTTCAACCGGGTCAAAACACATCATAAGGCGGTTTTGCTGACGCAGCTGTCACACAAGGGCGGTTTTTGCTGACATAGCTGCAACACGATCTACTTTTTCCCTTTTTTTAGCTCGGCTGGCAACCATGCGGCAGCCACATCAGCAAAATCCGTCAGCAAACCGCCTTATGATGTGTTTTGACCCGGTTTTACAAGTTCGTGGGGTGTGGACCAAAACATAGTTCGAGGTTTTTTGAACTTTCGTGATAGTTTAGGTACCTAAAATGGACTTTTTCCCTTTTAAAATGCTCAATACTTTTTAAAAATTGCAAGAATACATAGCCGATTAAAAATTTCACAAAAAAGTAATGTACCCTTGTCAACATAGTGCACACATGGAAGAGGACACACATAGACGTCGCACGGGACACACTAGGAAACATGTGAGCATCCCCTGATATATATGTGCCATGTCAACATTTCAATTATGCACAGGGGTACATTTTCTGTTAGCTTTCTAGAAGGCTATATTTCCTTTTTCTTGTGTTTTTTAATAAGAAAATGAATATTTCAACAACAAATATACTGAACCCATTAACAAATTGGAAAAACTACATTAACAAGTAGGTGCTTGCATTTTGTTTCCGTCTTTTGGAAAAGGATGAACTCCATTTTGAACACTAAGTAAAACCCATAGTACTGAAGAAAATTGTTATAGAAAGCGTGGGTCTACTAGTCATATTAATTATTAAAAATGACTAATTGTATAAAGCAGCATGAAATAAAATTTCTATGCACAAGAAAAGAAAAGAATAAATGAATATCATAATTCAACAGAATTTAGTATTTACCAATAATGTTTCGTAACATCTTTTTTAGAAAAGAATTACCTTGCCCATAAAGTTCACCAGCATAGAAGCAAACTTTTTTGGATCATTTCCACGCACAAAGTGACTTGAAACTTTAGTCATGTCCTGCATTCAAGGGTTTTCCACATGAAACCTTCAAGCATTATTATAACAGCAGTAAAAATAGTAATGGCAGCAATGACCAATAAAAATTGCTGCCCTAACATAAACATATTCACAGTCGGCCAGAGAGTTTGAACCGTGTACCGTTTCTGGAGATTCAGAATATATGTATTCAGCCAACATAACATGTAATTCAGGGGACCCATTTCTCGATGACCCAAACTCAGCAGACCACCTTAATACAAAGAAGATAGACATTTTAGGGCCATACAAAGATAGCATCCAGATTAAAGAGATATGAAAAACCATCTTGTTCAGCAATAGGGTGGATCTTATAGTAATGATTCTCGCTTTCGCGTTGCAACACAAAAAATACATTTGCACAATTCCCTTCACATGAAAATAACAACGTCATGACCAACTCTAAATGTATTTTCTCCAATTTTAATGACTATGAATGTGTAGGTAGTAACACGAATGGTAGGGATGTGATCGTATCGGATAAGGTCGGGTATCGTTCTATCCATATCCAAATCCGTATTTTTTACGGATACAGATTACGAATGAGTCGAATATGGATACATATTCGAATAATACTGGATAACATCGGTTACGCATACGAAGCGAATATAGATTAGATAAGATAATGATATGGATATTGTTATTCGAATAGTTAAAATTAATTTTTTATTCCAAATTTTAACAAAATATGGTCAAAATTTAAATTTATAAGTGGGAATTTATAGCATTAGTAAAAACAAAACATTAGAAAGTCTATACACGAATATTATTAAATTAGTCTAGATTTTAAAATAAAAAATATAAAAGTTGAGAAACTATCAATAAAAATTCTAGAAATATATTCAAAAAATTTCAGGAATACATTCGGATGATATCAATATTTTATATTTAGATATTATCCGGAAAAAAACTCGGATATTCCTTATCCACCGAATAATCACTGCTCCGTATTCGTATTCATATCCACACCAAATTATCCATATTCACATCCTTATCCATAAAAATAATCGAATACTCATAAAACTATCCAAATCATTATTTGATCAATTCGGTTGGTCGGTCGGATAATATCCGTACCATTTGCACCCCTAACAAATGGTGACCATAACCTTCGTCCCTCTCTAAATTCACTGAAAAATATCGATTAAGACAAAACTCAATGCTTATTTGTGATTCAATTGGATTTATTATAATCAGTATAATTACCTGATAGCTGCTTTTAGGAATGATGAACAACTCTCAGCACGCACTTTTGCAGAAGAAATCGCTTCAGATAGTTTCTGCCCATCATCGTCATAATCATCTCCAAGGAAATGAGGAATAGATACCCTGGGGAACGCCTCATACATTTTTCTGATCCGACCTAAGGTTATACAACAATAGTTACAATCACAGTCTGAGATCTCTCACAAACAAACTTATAGCATGCCGCTATTTGTGAAAAGAAGAATGCTTTGTTCAGCTGATTTAGAGTCATAAAGAAAAAAAGGTCTGCTGGCCAACTAATGAAGCACAAAAAAAAAAACTAAAACCACAACTAGGCCTAGAAATCAATACTACCACCAACAGTTTAAGCAAGTTCTTTAGACCTTTACACATAATGGCCTTGACCTTTACAGCTTAAATTTTAACTAGGTTAATTAAAATTAAAAGCTATCGCTGGGAATTTGTCATTTTTGTACAAGCCAAACAATGTAATATTTCAGAGTCATTTTTGTGGCAGTTTTAAGTGGTTTTTCTTAGAGTTCATAATATATATATTTTTTTATTCTTTGAATTCTCCGAGACCTTTCTCGAGGAGTTACAACTTTTTCATATTATAATTTTCAGCTAGTTTCAGCTGAAAAGAACAAAGCCAATGGACCCACTAGGAGTAGGCTATAAACGATATGGTGCGAACATATTATAAAATAAATTGGTGCCATGCATTATTACTTACATGATGGACAAGCAATTTTAAATAAAAACTGATAATCTAATGAAACTAATCGAGTGCCTATACGTCACTACAGGATACCCAACACAGGGAACAAGCCATATTAAGAATTAGCATAACATAGGCAGAAGCCAAGCAGCTACACAATTAACCAATTGTGTCCGTCATAATACAACCAAGCTCGGATAGGACTAAAAAATGACCAAAGAACAAGTCTTGCATTACTTTAACAAGTGCAATAGGCTTCGGTTCCTTTATTCTAACTGTTAATGCAATGTGAGACTCATGTGTTTCTTAGTTTTAGCTGAGTTTGATTCTGGCAACATCCATGTGTGGACCAATTATTGAACTTGTGGTGACCTAATAATCAATCAACCATGCAGCTTCATGCTGTGTTATTCTAACTATTAATAAAGCTTCTTCCCTGTGTTGGGTATACCACAGCAATGCACAGGTTATCAGCTTTGGCATGAAGATTAAATATAAAACTGACCAAAAATTTCAACACTATAAGGAAGTCGTCCCTTGGCAAGGGTGTCCACAAACAGCACAGCGAGTTCAGCACCACAAGTAACCTGAAATTGGTAATAATATAACCACATTGAAATCGTTGATCAATAAGACAAGAAAGTAAAGATCTGAACCAATTAACTGGGTCAAATGCAATTTAGGTTGTACTTCATCACAACATACTTAGTGTAGCCTATTAGACAAAATATAAGAAGAAAATAAAACACGCACACGCACAGAGGGGCATGCTGCGGAGGAATCAATTGAATGCTTTAAATAACCAAGACTAAGTTTATTGGTGCTTTTGGTTGGTTACACAGCCTCTGTACTTTGAAGAAAATATATGCAATTTGATAATTATATTGACAAAATAAGAAAGCACAGGTTGGCATTGATTTAATGATTATCTTTGTGTACAGTGATTCATGAAATTAGTCATAGTCAATAATTTTAACTTGTGCAGATGCATCTAAGACATGAAAGTAACCTGCCCATGCTTCAACTGAATTAAAGCTCCTGCCTGAAGTATGTCCAAAGCTTCTGAGCACCTCTGAGAAGCAATGTACCTGCATGAGATGAGCAGAAACAAGTTAAAAGAGTGGAATTGCATCTTTTGGTCCTTGATATTATATACTTTACCCTCAATTGATTTTAGTTAGGTTTATTTACAGTATATATATCATCATATACAGTTGATCCGACTACTCTGTACGCATTGAGCCATTAGCATAAGAAATAGGAAAAAGTATTAGACTACGCTCTTGAACTTTATCAAAGGTATAGAATTCATCCCTCAACTTCAAAATTGGACAAAATCCATCCTTCAATTGTGCAGACCAGATAAAATGCCCCCTAACGCAACTCAGAGTGGTTTTGATCCCACCTGGCCTGTTCTGACCCTATAGTAATTATCCTTGAATCCCCAGGTCGCTTACAATCCCAGCTACGGTTGTTAGCCCCCTGCATCCTGCCCCAGCGCCAGGGAGCAAACCCCATCCTGTCCAGCCCTCCTACACAGCCTCCTGCCACCCTCTTCTCCTCAAGCCCCGCCCTGCCGCCTCCACAGCCCCCCCATCCATTTATTGTGTCTAGGAGGGCATGCCATGATGCCAGCCACCTCCAGTAGCCTGACGACACCATCTCCTGCGTTGACACGGCAACTGGGCGCTAGCACAGGAGGACTGGTGTGTAGTGGTGCCGGAGAGGGAGAGGCCTCGAACGGCATTGAGGTGCATCATGTGAGGGTCTTGCGGTTCTTTACTATGCGTTGGATAAGTGTCAGTTTCTTTACATCAAACAGAGAAAATTAAACGATACTAATTTGTGATGCTAGTGCATGGTCTTCTTCCTTCAATTGATTTCCTTCATGGTGTGACCCTTTTTTGTTGTTGTTATGACCGTTGTTTGTGACCTGCCGACCAAAAAACAGTGTCCAAAACCGCTTTAGCTTACGCCAAGGGGGGATTCTATCAGGTATTGGTAGTTGAAGGATGTACAAAATCCGGTTTTAGAGTTGAGTGAATTCTATAACGTTGGCAAAGTTGAAGGGAGTAATCAATAGTTTTTCCTAAGAAATATATAGACAATCTTGAAAAACACTTGTCATTGTGGTCATATAGAACATAGCTCTAGTATCTATGTAATGCTGATATGCCAATGATAAATTTTGGGCTTCCAGCCCTTGTGTTATGTTGAATCGGCTTTAAGTATGTCATGGCATGAGTTTTTCTTAAAATGTTATTGCATAAAAATAACTGCAGTAATTATTAAACGAAGATGGTACATAAATAAAACCGACTAATATCGTTTAATGGATCCAATCGAAATAATAAAAAGAAAAAAAACCTGAACTCTTTTAATCTGTTAAGAAATTTTGAAATAGACAAGCACGAGCAAGATGGTTGGGTGTGAGAGTCTGAAAGCATAAAGGGAAGACAATCACTGAAGCTTCAGTTAAAATGTATTCAGAGTACCTCGCACTTGTTGATTTGAACATTTGTTGGGCTTCATAATAATTTCCTCCATCCACCATATTATCAAGCTTTTCAATTGCCTGATAACGCGCAAGTCATGATTATAGAAACTGCTAGTAAAATTATCTACATGTCGTCTGTGTAAAATGCTAATCGACAATGCATGAGAAACTTGACTAGATGTGAACGGGCCGAACGGCTAACACAAGAAGACATGCATAGAAACACTACATGGCAGATTGGATGAGGACATGAGGTGCCATTGCTAATGCACTCCCTTTATGCCATAAGGCGCAAACAAAAAGGTGGTGAGTACCTCATCAATATCTTTATAAATTAAACAATAACATTAATGACTTCACAATGTAATTTTCTCTTAAAACGGAATAATATTACTTACCCTGGCTCGTAGTGGATAATGGTTCCAAGGTCACTACGAATTGCCAACATAGTGGAAGGCGCAAAGAAATTTCATCCACGATTACTCCTTGCTGCTAATATTTGTACTTCTACAGACAGTCAGGTTCTACTGAACCAATTCCAACATCGATGTTGAAATTTAACCTCTGGTGCGCATGCCCACGCCGCCGTGTAACCGAGAAATTAAACTCGAAACGGTACTAGAACCCTAGCTCGAGCAAAATTCGGCATGGGAGGCGCCTCCTCCACGACGTGGGGCGTCGCTACGCCGAGATCCAATCCGCGCGCCTCGCAAAACCCCGCGAGCCGCACCGCTCGCGCGCAAAATGCGCGCGCGCACGGCCGCACGGACACAAGCAGAGCAGAGCAGAGAGAGGGGACGGTGGGGAGGGGGTCCCTCACCTGCTGCGGGGGAGGCAGGTCGCGGCGCGACCTCATGCTCATGGACCGCGACATGGATCTCCGGCGAGCTCAGCGCCGCTGCGGCGGCGGTGGACGAGGCGGCGGTGATCGGAGGGAGAGTCGCGGCGTCGCCTCACGAACTCGGTCACCTTCCTTCGCCTTCGGGACAGGCTGCGCTCCGGCGAAGCGACGGGGCGCTCGCTCGTCTTGATTTGTTGGACGTGCGCCACGTGGCTGGGTGAGCGGCCGCTGATTGTGCTCGCGCGAATCTCGACGCACACCTCCAATTTTGTACGTGAGAATGAGAAAATTACCGATGTGCCCCACCCATAGACAGTCCGAAAGGTTCAGTTCACCCTGTGACGTGGCCTGCCTGGCTCCACCAGCGCTTCATCACGGCTGCTGCGGGCGACGGGAGCGAGGCGAGGAGATATCGCGGCAGCAATGGCGGCCTCCTCCGCCGCTTCCCGCCTCTCTCCCCCTCGCCTCCATGCATCTCCCCCTTCGCCTCATCCTCCACTCCGCCGCGCGCGCTTCCCCCCTCTTCGCGCCGCCAAGTATGCCCCTTTCTTTGACTTCTGTTATTGTGCCCTCTGTTGCGAGAAACCGTAGCTCACGAATGCTTGATTCTGCCCGATTATTTCTACGTAGGATGAGAGCTTAGCGTCGAGCAGTATTTTCTGTGTATCTGCTAGCATCTGATGATGTGAACACGTGGTTGTAGGTTGGAGGCAGTGTTATCTATTGGAACTCATCTAATACCACATCCAAGAAAGGTTGGCCCATTTATGTTAGATACACATTTGACAATTTTAGTTGTTCACAGATCACATCTTTGTTGGATTCCCCCCCATTTCTAGTTCTGAAGTAGGTAATGTTTGATGTTAATTTTTCACGTTCTCAAGGCTGAGACTGGTGGAGAAGATGCTTTCTTTGTGAACGGTGATGCTGGTGGAATGTTTGCCATTGCAGATGGTGTCTCAGGGTATGCCATCTTCCTGCAATGATCCCCCCCCCCCCCCCCAACAAAAGTACTGAAATGAGCTGTGATCAATCTATTCTATTTTGGATTGCTTTCAGCACTTCTCAAGAAATATTTGTGCTTTCAGAAATTTGCATTGACATATGGCTTTTATCCTGCTAGTCATTATGTTATCTACTGACAGATGGGCAGAAAAGGATGTCAATCCAGCTCTATTTTCTCGAGAGCTCATGGCAAAAAGCTCTACTTTTCTCAAGGATGAGGAGGTATTTCAAAACCAGTACTGCTAAATAGAAGTGTTTTTGATATCATGTTTTGTGGATATGTATGCTATACTATACTATTGTTGAATTTACATATCACATGCAAATTGCCATTCTTCACAGGTCAATCATGAACCTCAGATTCTTCTAATGAAAGCTCATTCTGCGATGTCTTCTGTTGGATCTGCAACAGTGTAAGTATTGTTTTCATAGTGTTATAGTGTGTTATAGCCTTACAGGTCATCTTTATTATGAGAAATTTCAAAAGCTATACAATTCTTTGTGATGGTAACAGAATCATTGCTATGCTTGAGAAGACTGGGAGACTGAAAATTGCAAGTGTAGGAGATTGTGGTTTGAAAGTTATTCGGAAAGGTGAACCTGAGTGTATTTATAATTCTCTTGAAGTTCTTGATAAACTTATGTCATATCAAGTTTTATCTATGCATACTAGGCCAAGTGATGTTCTCTACATGTCCTCAAGAACATTACTTTGATTGTCCATACCAGATAAGCTCTGAGGCAGTTGGTCAAACATACCAGGATGCACTGGTAAGTACCTTCTTACAAATTTTAATCATATGTTCTTTTTCAGTACTGTTTAAGCACCAGAGATACGACATGGCATCTCAGATAGGAACCCACTGGTTATTGTTGTCGGATCTTCAAAGTTGTCAGTCAAAATAATTTTATGTGTTTTATATATCATTTTCCAAGTACATATGGACATGTGTACAGTTTGTATTTACTTGAGCTATAGTGAGCTTCACTACATTATTCAATAGGAAAAAGTTTACTTTATCCTCTCAAGTATGATGTCTGGTACGCTTAACCTCCTGACCTAGGTAACCAGATATTCGCCTCACTTAGGTATGTGGAGTGCTGCACATAACCCCTCGTGAGCGGTATCATGGGTGGTTTTGCCCCCGAAGCTGTCTGCGTGTAGTTTTGCCATGTGGATAGAAGATGTGGCATTTTCTTTTAGAAAAAAAAATCATATCTGGGTACCACGTGTAAGTCATCTTCTTCCTCTCTTCTCTCCTTCCCTACAGATCTAGAGCTGGAGCTCCCATCCCAGCCGTCCTCCTCCATCCTTGTCGGCCTTCTCCATCTCCACCGCCGGCAGCAAATAGGGCAAAGGTCACAGCTTCCGAAGCCTCTTCCTTGCGCACTCACGTGGGAAGTAGAGCTTGCTAGCCGGATCGAGTCGGAGGCGGCGACGCGTCGGCAGCAACAACTTTGGCCTCCGGTGAGATCGAACCTGCCGGTGCCTCGCCGGCCTTCCAGAAGGGCATGTGGCAGAGGTTCCAGAGCTTCCCACCAGCCATCTCTAGCTGCCTTCAACCACTTTGGCTGCCGCGTGTTCATCCATGAAGGTGGGCTCGTCGCCGTCGATGGAGAAGAAGACCACTCCCTGCTCAGTGGAGAAGTAGACCATGGGGAGGAGAGAGATTGGCAGGGGAGTAGAGTATGACATGGGGGTCCCACGTTTAAAATGCCATGTGTGCACGCCTGTGTGGCAATACCCTCCAAGTGCGCATGCCACAGTGGCAAAACCACACTCCAAACCGCCTCTAGGGGGTTTTTTAAACAGTTTGCATACTTTTGGGGGGCAGTTTTTTAGGCCAGGGGGTTAAGCGCATCAGGCATCATACTTGAGGGGGGTGAAGTAGACTTTTTCCTATTCAATATAGCCAAACAAAATTTAAGCAACTTGACCCCTTTGGTTTATCCATCAGGTTTGCACGGTAGATCTTATGGAGGGTGACATGATTGTGAGCGGTTCAGATGGGTTTTTTGATAATATCTTTCATCAAGAGATTGTTTCCATCATTTCTGAGTCTCCAGGAGTACACGAAGCTGGTAAATCTCTCGCTTCTGCAACTGGGAACATAAAAGCACACTCCAGTTCTTCTAGCCCTTCTGAAAGTTATGATGTCTCCCACAGCAAAAGCATTGGCGGAGCTAGCAAGGAAACATTCGGTGGATGTTACCTTTGATTCACCCTACTCAATGGAGGCCCGGAGCAGGGTGCGAAACAATTGTCTTTTATGACAAATTTTTCTGTTCTTGTCACTATTTAATGGTTGCTACAACTTGTTTACTAAAAAAGATGACAGAACACATTTCGTTTTGATGCATGCAGGGGCTTGATGTCCCCTGGTGGAAGAAACTACTTGGAGCCAAACTAATAGGCATGCATGAGCTCATTTACATGTTGCCATGCTCTTTATTCTTCTCTATGTGGAAAAATCACTAAGTTCAAGGCCAAACTTTTGTCACGGCAGGTGGTAAGATGGATGACATTACAGTCATTGTCGCACAGGTGAAGACAGTGGTGGTCCCAGAAGATGAGGTAGACCTAAAAAACGATTTTGCTACACAGATAACATTCTTGCACCTTGAGATTGTTTCTGTTGTCTGATTTTGCAGGGTAGTGATGTAGAACAGAAAGTAAATGAGCAAGGCAATGCTGCAGCAGTTGCGTCTGTGGAGCAAAATGAAGATTGACAAGGAATGAAGGAGCAATCCGGACTTCTTGAGTTCTTTGAGCGCCATTGTTCTCCTATTTTCGGTTGTTGATATGCATTCTACATTTGCGTACACACCCATGCAATACATATGGACCCCTTTCAGATTGGGTTTAATACAGGGTTACTGAGATGTGCATTCAAGCTCAAATGAAATTGGACAACAGCTGACCTGCCTACGGGAGGACGGGCCCTATATATGTCGGTATACAGAACATGCTTTCGAATTGGGAAATATTGCTGCAATAACACTCAATTCGTTGCCACTTTTTAAAATAACACCCAATTCATCTCTAATTCCCATATGATAACGAGGCAACCAATTTTCTTTTCAAATAAAATTTTGCCTTTTTTTTTTTTTGCCTTTTTCCCCCATTTTCCTCCTTTTCTCCCCTTTTGGCTTTCTTCTCCATATCTAGCAGGCACACGTTGCCACTTTGTCGCCGTCTCGCCGCCGCGCCGCTGTCGACGGTTGGGATATCGACCCAAGTCAACCAAGGTTCTTCAAGATTGAGATAGGAGACACGCCAAACAACCTCGAACAGCAACGAACAGGAGACACGGGTTTTTATCCTGGTTCAGACCTCTCAGGAGAGATAATAGCCCTACGTCCAGCCTTTCTTATATATCAAAGATGAATACAAGAGATGGCTCGACGAGACGTACAAGTCTCGGCGAGATTATAGTGTCTGAGGAAGCAATAATGCGAAGATCAAGTGCGAGGAGCCTCTAAGTCGTCCCGGATCGGCCCTCAACACGTCATGGGGCCTTGTTTATATAGTCTTGAGCAAACCGACCCTCTGGGGAATATCGGGCGGGCTAACTATGAGATCGCAGCGAACTCATACATGCCAAATATATCCCGAGCGGATAAGGCACACTCCTAGTCTTGAGGATCACGACTCCTAATCCAATCCGGAAACCAACGTCCGGGTCTTCACGTAGCCGTCTGAGAACTTCTTGTTCGAGTCGGACTCAAACACGATTCCTTGGCCACTCGCACCACGCCACCAGAAGGCGTTCGGCGGGATGCATATGGGCCAAATAGAACCTTCCAGGAGCCGGGCCTGGTAAGTCGCTTTTGATCGGGCGTCGGGGAGTGGGCCATGGCAAAGGGCCGTGATTTAATCCCCTGACTAGCCCCGAGACTCAAGTGGAAGGACTCACTAGAGTGGGTCGTCCCTTGAGACTCAAAGTCACGAAGAGGTATTTTTCTGCTACAAAGACATGTAACACGCGATCGAACAGGTCATGGTTCAACCGAACAAGACTTGTTCGGGACCGAATAAACCGATCGGTCTTGAGCAACTCACATTGCGTCGAGCGAACGACATCCGTCCGAGCAGAGCACTCGGCCTTGGTAGCGGAACCTTTGGAAAAAATAGCCGTTGGCGGAACTCCAGCGATAACTTCCTATCATTGCGCGATGAAAACAAAGCACCGTTTTACCTAGCCGTTGTAGTAAAAACTAGCCGTTTTGGGACTAAACCGTTGCGGAGCGCTTATACGGGACTATAAAGCACCCAAACCGCTCATGACGACCACTGTTCTCGCGCCTTTCCTCTCTAAGCCCTAATTCCAACCACGCTCGACATCAAGCACCCAAGCTCCACCACCAACCTTGCTCGTCGATCTGGGAAGCGCTATGGCCAAGTTCACGGCACTAGCTCGACCGAGGAGGACTGAAGGTCTGGGAGGAAGAGGGCCACATTGACACCCAGAATGGAGGTCGCTGGAGAGAGGATACTCGGAGCGGCGGAGGAGAGTTCGTTAACCTCGAGCGATTCGCCTTTGTTCGGGTTGCGATCCCAGCGACCGTTGAGCCTTCTTAAACATTAGCGGATCGGAGGTGGCGAACCTCAATCCGAACGACATCCTCCGGATGGCCGTCTTCGCACACCGCGCGAGGGCTATCTGAGCATCGATCCACCGGTGGGCCGTTCCTCCACTATTATCTGATGACGAGGAGCGGCTCCGCCGCCGGCATTGAGGTGCTACTACCTCAAGCTCAAGACCACCGCCGACGACGCGCCCGTACCCTCGCCCCACCGCTTTCGACTCAATGGGCGCGTGGTGGGTGAGGTGGTTCTGACAAGCGGGCGGAGCGGCAAAGAAGCTCATCTTCACGAGAAGGCGCCGTGAAGGAACGCCAATGCCTCGGTAGGAGATGTCCGCCGAGATTGGTACTGACGGAAGATCGCCTCCTCGTGAGCCTCGGGCTCACAGGCGAGAGATCATCCGGGACTTCACAATGACGAATCTCATCCGTGCGGAGAAGATCCTATCCTTCTACAAGATAGAGGATGGGAAGACATCACAGGAGAGCACGGGTAAGTGCCTTTAAGACTCAACCTCTTCATTGATCGTGTTCTCTGAGCAGAATTTAACGATTCCGTCTGCTCGGGCGGAAGAAACCAACCGACGCATGGGTGGCCGAAGGGTCGGCGCCATCTTGAAAGCGGCGAAGAAGGACAGCGAGGTCACCGCGAGGTGGCCTACACTTGTCCGAGGAACGTGCTCGTCCGCATGCAGACGAGGTAAATCACCTATACCCGGCCCGTGTTGCTAGATTTACTTTGTTGGTTTTAATCTTTGACGTTAAACTTCTCAAAGCGCCGCGGGAGGACGGTGATCCTCGGAGGATCGTCGAGGATCTCTCCGGTCGAGAAGGAGAAGCCAAAGAAGGGCAAGGCCAAGTCGACCACAAAGCCCAAGGTGGCGGTGAGCCGAAGCCTTGAGCTCGCTTGACGCCATGGCGGCCGCCAACCGTCGAAGAGACCAGTGCGCGACGGAACGCACGCAAAGCGAGACCAAGCGGGCGTGGTCAACCAATGAGAAGAGACCAAGCCCTCCTCCTCGCCGAAAGCGAGCAACGAAGAGGTAAAGACCATGGCCTTCGGCTTAGGCGTTACCATAAGCTCACTTTGGACCATATGGCGCGGCTACTACAGTCGCCGAGCAAAGGAGACTCGAGGAGGAGGTGGCGCGCAGGAGAAACTCCTTGCGTTGCGAGAGAGAGTGCTCGGCTCACCGAGGTGAGCTCATCGCCATGAATGCCCAAGGGCCAAAGCGAGAAGCCGCCAAGGAGCCCCGAGGAAAAGACGGAAAGTTCCGGCGAGGAAGATCGAGATCAAGCCCTCCACGGCGGTATGTAGAAGTCGATCTTTTGATCTTTCCACCTTCCGACCGCATTAGACTTAACGATCAACTCGTTCATCACCGCCCAAGAAGAGACCGCCACGAGCGGCGTCGAGGCGCTTCGGCGATCGCCGCTACCGGCATCTGCCGCAGCAGCGTCCGGCGATGAAATGGCGAAACCTCAAGGACAAGCCGACGGCGTGGAGCTCTTGCCGCCGAGACTCAATGACGACTCGGCGCTCAAAAGCGCGGTGGAGCGGTGGAGAGCAAAAATAGCGGCGGGTGGCACCACGGACTTGATGCCAAGGCGATGGCTCGGAAGCGCCAGGCGGGACCGAGCGGCCGGTCTGCACAGCACTTCGTCGCGAGGCGGCTCACTCTGAGGCGGCAGGATTCTCCGTGGCGGTGAGATCCCGCCGCCAGGAGCAGAAGAGCCCGGCGGTCGAGCAAGTCGTCTGCCGGTGGTAACTAACGGCGCCACCGGCGGAGTGGCTCGGCCTCGCCGAGACGTTCGGCGGAAGAGAGAAGGAAGAGGAGAAGCGCGCGAGGCAAAGCGCCGCCCGCCGCTCCTGCTCCCGCGAATCGCTCCGCAAGAAGAAGGAAGCGAACAAAGCGGCGGCAGCAAGGCGCGCCGCCTCATCCCGCCGAGCGGGGCCGTGATGCATGGCCTCGAAGACCGCTGCGTCATGGTGGCGCGCCGACTTGGCGAGGTAAACACCAAGGCCAAATTTTGTTCACTTAGCCACATCATCTAACGTAGTTAACTTGTTCTTCCTCTCGGGTCTTGAGGACACCATGGCGGAACTCGAGGATGGGGTCACCATCGAGCAGACGCCGTCTTGGCATCCTCAGGAGCATCTTGAGCGGGGATCCGGCAGAGCTCTCTGGCTGCCCAAAGCCGGGCCATTGGGCCAGCGAAAGCGAAGAAGCTCAAGGCCAAGTCGACCAAGGAGGCATTCTCCGAGGCTCTCCTAAAGGAAGCCGAGGAGCTTGCATGCATAGCCGTGAAGGCGAAAGCACCATGGAGGAGATACCGGCCGCACGAAGTGGCTTGAAGCTTCTTGTCGACGCGTCCCACGGCGGAACCAGGCTCATGGAGGAAGCCAAGAAGCTCAAAACCCGGCTCGCCAGGAGGAAGCGGACATCCGCGGGACTCAGGCTAAGATCTCAACCCATGGGCTTCACGGAGGAGATTGAGGAGATCTGTGATGATGGCGGTGAGGCGATCACCGCGGAGAAGAAGGTCAAGGAGCCGGACGAGCAGCTCAAGACCGTCGGCAGCGAGTTAGCAGGCGAGGCTCGACCGACCAGTGCGGGCCAAGACCGAAGAGGTCGAGGCTCTCCGTCTTGGCGACGGCGGCGAGCCAGATAGAGATGGCAATGGGGCCCCGATCCCGATTCCCATGAAATTCCCTGATAGGGGCGGGGGCGGGAGGTTTCTTCCATGAGGGATGAAAACAGGGAAAATTCTTTCCCGTCGGGTTAACGGGACGGGATGGGAAGCATCCCGTCCCGTTCCCATGAGCCCCGTTAATCTTTGATGTGATGATTTTTTCATGTAATAGTTAATGACAAAAATGAATATTGATCTTATCAAGTGATAATCCCAATATATATATATATGATCATTTTGATGCATATATGATGATTTATTAACTATGAGAATACATATATATGATAATGTTTTGTACTAATAGCAAATACATACATATTAGATACAATTTCCACGGGGCGGGATCCCGTCGGATTTATTCCCATGGGGGCGAGATGGGAGAAAATGTCCCGTGGCGTTGGCGGGGGCGGGGCGGGAATTTTTCCCAGCGGGGACGGGGATGGGAGCCATTCCCGACGGAATTCCCGTTGCCATCCCTAGGTCGGGAGCGACAGGAGGAAGCCGATCGTCTCCGAGCCGAGGCCAGGAGGGTTCAAAGCCCGGGAAGTCCTGCGCCTTAAGGAAGTGATCGAGGAGCTCAAGAGCAACTCGCTTCTAGGTAGTCAGTAGGTCATTGCAGAGATGGACTTTTGTACCGCAAATTTTGTTAATAAAAACTTACCCTTTTCCTGCAAAGAGAGAGCGAAAAAAAGACAAAACGAATGAAACTAAGAGAAAAGCGAGCAGTAGCTAGGAAGTTTAAGAAAACCGGTAGGCGCTTAGCCTAACTCCAGCCCGTTGTGCATCTGCTCGGAAACACGAGTTTGCGAACCCGAGCAGTGCACAAGAGAAAGAGCGACACCCTAGCCCCGATGCAGACGATGCTCGAGAACCTAAGCTTGCGAACTCGAGCACGTCGCGTAGAGAGAAAAAGCGACACCGAACCTTGCTCGATTCGTTCCGTAGTCCGCTTTCGTTGGCGTAAGTTAAGCGATTCGAAATGTAACCGAACAAGGAAAGTGCCTCTGCCGGGGGGCTTACGAGCGAGCTTTGCCAAGTGGTCGCGCCGGCGATAAGTGCCTCTGCCATGGAGGGCTTACGAGCGAACTTAGCCGCAAGGTGGAAAGGCCGTGTTACGCAACCACGAGTTTAGGAACTTGTCGAAACCAGATACGGGTAGGGAACAATCCTTAAGATTGTGGAGCCAAGAGTTAAGGCCGGGCGACCATCAAGTGTTACCAGAGAGAAAAGTGCGAGTAGACAAGCGGTGAAAAAGACACAGGCCGCGAGGATTCATCAAGAATTGGATTGAACTTTACATGGTGCCCGAGAGACTTGGACGAACTAAAGCGCGAAGTTTACAAAAAGCGCAAAGCTAAGCAAACACGAAAAAGACCTACACAAAGAACTTACGAAGGTGGTCGATGTTCCAAGTCTTTGGTCAACTCTCTCCGATCCTCCATAGCTGAGGTGAGCGACCCCAGGCGGCGGAAAAACGGCCGTGAGCAGGCCTCCCAACGAGGAGTTAGCTTGTTGGCATTGGACAAGTTCTGGACACGGCAGAGCGAGGTCGCCCGCCTTCAAAGCCCTAGGTCGAATCGACTTGGCGGCGTCTTGCCGAAGATCTTCTTGGTAGCGTGCCATCTTGACTTGTGCCCGATCGCGTGTGCCTTGAGGAGATAGAGATCGAGGCGCTCTTGCTCGTCGTCAACTAAGTTGACCGAGCTCGTCTTGAAGCGAACCGAGTCTGATTTCGTAGGCGGGATGGCTTCGCACCATAGACCAAGCGGAAAGGAGTTTCCCGATCGCCCGGTGGCCGTAGTCTGATCGCCCGGAGGACGGAAGGACTTCGTCAACCCGAGCCTTCTTGTGCTTTCGCGGAGAGCGACAAATACCGCCGTTTAATACCTGGACTATCTGTCTGCTAGCTCGCTCGATCGCTTCCATTGCTCGTGGGTGTGCCACAGGCGAACAGAACAGGTACCCGGTACCGCGATATTCACGAATAGCTCGCTTGGGCCGATGCAGTTATCCGTGATCGACTTATGGGGAATCCCAAAGCGCGCTGACCACGTTGCTTTTGAAAAAGCGAACAGCCGTTTTGGCGTGAAGAGGCGACACGGCTCGCCTCAATCCACTTTGTAAAAGTGTCTATGGCGACAAAAGGTGTGTATAGCCCTTGTACCCTTAGGAATGGACCGAGCGGATCCGGACCCGTGTGGAAAAAGGCCAAGATAGGGGATCGTTTGGAGCTCTTGGGTGGGCTTGTGTGCCTTCCGGCGTGAAATTGGCAAGCCTTGCACTTAGTCACGATGTCCGGGCATCTTGTAACGATGGGCCAATAATAGCCCATGCGAACGCCTTGCCGACGAGTTACGAAGGGCGTGGTTGCCACGAGCACCCTCGTGTATGTCCCTAAGAAGGAACACACCTCTGTTGCGAGATGCACTTGGAAAGAACTCCCGAGCACCTTGGCGGTAAAGGATGCCGTCCACAAGTTTGTATGGGCAAAGACGCCTTGTGGCGGGAACGCCGGCGGCCGTCGTCGGCGTGGTCCCATCTGCAAATACCGGATAAATGGCGTTGTCCGATCCGCGACACCTTTCGATGACGGAGACAAGCACCACATCTCTGTTGCCTCGTCCGGAGACGTGATTGAGGGCTTGTGAAGGTGCTCGGCGAGCACCCTGCCGGAAGCGAGTTCGCATGAGGATCCATACTTGGATAGGCTGGTCGGCCAGAAGTTGTCCTTCACGGCACGAAGAGCACTTCAAAAATCGAAAATGCCGCTCCAACTTCCTCACTTCAACCGGTATCGCGCCATTGAGTCATCGCGAAGACCGATACTCCTTGTTAACTCGATTGATGACCACCGTGAATCTCCTTCACGATCGGCCGTTGGACACCAAACGACTTGCACGCTCTTAGTCCCGCGAGGTCTCGTCTCTGCGGCGTTGTTAGTCGCCGTAAAGTGTAGTTGGATAGAATCTGGAGTTGCTCTCCTTGAGGAGATGAGAACAAAACCGGCCCCGAGTTTCGGTCGCGAGCCATCGAAAAACATGGTCGGGAGGGTTCATCGGGTTGCTCGGGAGCTTCACAGGATTTGAGCGGCGAGTCCATTCGGCGACAAAGTCGGCTAGGACACGTGACTTAATAGCGGTTCGGGCGACAAATAACAGATCAAACTCGCTAGTTCCATTGCCCGTAGCTATCGTCCGCTAGATTCCTTGTTCCATAGGATTTTTCCCGAGGAGCGTGGTCGGATCGATATTTGGTGCGCTGGAAGTAGTGGCGAAGCTTCGGAGGACATGAGCAAAGGCGTGAGTAACCACGGACCTCGAGTGCGCTCCTTTGATCCGTGAAGTACCTCGCTCACGTAATAGATTGGTCATTTGTATGCCTTCCCTTTCGGCCGTCAAGACCGCGCCACCGCTTGTGGCGTGCAACCTAGATCTGACGGGAGCTTTCGCCATGCCGCTGGGTAGTCAAGGCGGGAGGATTGGACGGTATCGCTTGGATCTGGAAGGATCTATCGGCTTCTTCCGTCCACTCGAAACCATTGTGCTTGCGGGGCCTTAAGAAAGGCGGCCGCGTTATATTGACGAAATAAACACCTTAGAGCGACCATCCGCCGGTGAGGCTTTGTACTTCCTTTATGGTAGTTGGAGCCTGCATATTTTCAATGGCCTCGATTTTTTCAGGGTTGGCAGAAATACCTTGCGAGCCAATGACATAACCGAGCAACATTCCAGATCGAACACCAAAGGTACACTTCTCTGGATTTAGTTTTATTCGATGTCTGGTGAGATTACGAAAAGTCTCTGCCAGGTCTTTTACATGATCTGGAGCATACTTGCTCTTTACAACTATGTCGTCGACATAGACCTCCAGTTTTTTCAGCATTGCTACGGGAAGGTCTTCTCCATTAAAGTTACTGGAGCGTGGCACCAACATTCTTGAGACCGAAAGACATGGTCGTATAGCGAAAAAGTGCGAAAGGGGTGATGAAGGCGATCTTCTCTTCATCCTCGGGAGATGCTTATTTGGTGGTAACCGGAGTAAGCATCTAAAAAACTCAGAAGTTGGGCGTCCGCAGTCGCATCGACCAGCTGATCAATACGAGGCAGCGGGAAATTGTCCTTAGGACAAGCAGCGTTCAGATCTGTGTGATCGACACACATCCTCCACTTGCCGCCTTTCTTCTTTACAATGACAAGGTTGGCTAACCACTCGGTGTGATCAACCTCGCGGATAAACCCAGCGGCGAGCAGTTTGCCAAGCTGATCTTTGATGATCCCCTGTTTGAATTCCGAAAAGCGACGAAGCTTCCGCGAACGAGCTTTTGTCTGTCGGACTGACGGTTTGTGCTCGATCACCTCATGGGACTCGGGCATGTCGAGATGGTTCCCGGCGAATACATCCGCATTAGCTTCGGAGGAAGGCAATGAGCTCGCTTTCTATTTGGGGTCTAGATTGGCCCCAGTGAATATCTTGGAAGTATCGTCAGCGGCAATGAAACTTCCTTGGTTTCTCCCTGGTGAAGGGAGACCCTAGGCGTCTGAGACTTGGTCTGGAACTTGAGACCGTGACGGAAGTTGGTCGACCAGGCGAGGGATCGCTCGTCGCAATCAATGCGACTTTGTAGTTGCCTTTGGCCGTGATCACACCGTTAGGACCGGTATCTTCACGCAATGGTAAGCGTGGTGGGATCTGACCATAAACTTACCGAGATGGCTCGCCCAAGATTGCGTTATCTGCAGCCGACGGAAGTCGACCACGTCAAAAGTGATCAACTCTGTCCGGAAGTTGCTTGGGTTGCTTAGAAGGTGACGAGCGGACAACGACCCAACGGCAGCGGCTTCTCCGGAACAATTCCGTGGAAGGGCATTGCGACTTCCTTGACTTGGAGCGAGGAATTTGCATCTCGTCCAAGACTTTAGCGAAAGCAAGTCCAAAGCGCTCCGCCGTCCACTAAGACACGGCCAACTCTCGCGGCTAGCGATGGTGGGCGACCACCGATGGGAGCGGCGAGGCTTGGTCATCGGTGGGGCAATCCTCACGAGAGAAGGAGATGGGGACCTCGATCCACTTCATCGATTCAGTGAGGTTTTGCCTTTTCGACGTTAATGGACCTCCGGCGGCTTCCTTGAGGTCTGCCGAGAGAGTATAAGCCGAAGGCCGCACGAAAATGGCGGCGATATGGTTCACGACTCTTGATATTCATCATCATCTTCCCAATCACCATCGTCGGTTTGGCGCTTGCCTTCACAAGCATCACCTTGTTCGGGCGGGGTGGGCATTGGGCCCTTGCCGTTGTAGAA
Organism: Raddia guianensis; assembly: GCA_036346415.1. NCBI lineage: Eukaryota > Viridiplantae > Streptophyta > Magnoliopsida > Poales > Poaceae > Raddia > Raddia guianensis. Next base: position 39,415,521 of record CM070534.1, read on the forward strand.
ATCTTGAGCTTTGCGCCCAAGTTCTCTGATGGCGTATATCGTGCCGTAGTCTTTGGTGGAACTTGCAAAATCGGTCGCTCGGACCTTTCTTGCCTTGTCCGCCTCCCCTGAGCGAGCTTTTGCCCTTGTAGTTATTGTTGGGCTTCTTCGCCCGTCCTTGGGAGGAGGTCGCGCGATCCATACTGCGACGGTATTGTTCGCATCACCTTTGTTTTTCTTCTTCGGGACTTCTTGTCACGGGAACATTCTTCTTGCTCTTCTTCTTCTCATTCACACCAGTCGGGCGGCTCGCCCTTGTCGAACGCCTTTTTGTCTTGAACAGCGCTCTGCAGCGTTGGCATAACGGTCGGCCGCCTTGAACAGTCGTTGGCGGTCCAGGTCTCATTGATTTCGAGGTCCTGGGTGAGCCGCTCGTCGCGGACTCCGTTTTTGAAGCGCGGACAACAGATTCATCCGAGATGTTCGGGATCGTATGCGGATCTTAATGAAACGCTTCACGAAGTTGCGGAGGTCTCCCGTTCATCCGGATCATCCGGTGCAGATCATCCTCCTTGCCCGACGCACGTAATGACTCTGGAAGTTAGCGATCGAGGCGTCACAAAGCCGGGTTCCATGGTGATGGAACCCTCCTGCCGATTGAACGACCACGTCCGAGCGGCACCCTCAAGGACGGTCGGGAGGTAATTAGCCATAACGAGCTCGTCACCCAGCGCCATGATGACCGTGGCGTAGATGGAAAGGAATTCCTCGGGTTACGAGTCCCATTGTACCTCTCCATGTGACCGGGCTTGAATTTTGAGGGCCACCGGACGGCCGGCTTCGTCGGAGAAAGCCCTGCACCCAAAGCATATGATCGCCACCTTCCCGGCAGAACCTAGTCTTGAGAAGGCGTTGGTCTTGTTCTTGCGAAATTCTGCCGAGCAGGATGACTTGGCTCGGAGAAACTCTCTCGGGACAATCCACCACTCCCTTCCTCGTGGTGGCGGCGACGACGCTTCTCACGAGGGACCGTCCGTGATCATCGCGTCGCGCTTGCCCCGTGGTCGCGATGACTACGAGGACTTGGCGGCGGCGGCGACCACGGTAGCTTTGCTCGTGGACGATGATCGCCGATGGTGGCGGGGGTCACGCGATCGATCGAGTGTCCGAATCATTCCGGCGGCTTGGTTGCTTACGCTGCGAGAGTTGTTGACTTCTCCTAGAGACTTTAGGCCTTGACCCGGTCGCTCTGGTTAGTCGCAATACAGACGCCCATCTTGGCGAGTCGACGATTGGTGGATCTAAGGCCGTTGCTATAGCTTCGAGCCGTTCCGACTTTGATCTATGGGTCACAGGATCACACTGAACCATCCGCGTTCGCCCGACGGAGTCCGGTCACGCGAAATTGACCCAACAGGGAAGCTTCAGCCGGGAGACTCAACGCCAAGACGCGAGGTGGTCGCGACGCTGTCGCTAACCGGTCGTGAAACCGTGCTAAGGTGCAGTTGATGGAATCGTCGAGGCGGGCGAATGGCGTCTTGCTCGCGAGCGACTGCTGCGACCTCGTCTTGATCTTGAAGCGAAATTAATCTGCCCGACCTCAGCGGCCGCCACGGCCGTCGCGGGATCCTCGAGGTTCCTACATCGGCCATGTTAATCTGCGGGGGCCATGCGAAGGTATGCTAGAGCGGTGTCACCGCTGTGTCTCCACAGTGGAATCTACCGACATAGCCTTGGAATCGATAAATCTAAACCGTCGTAAAGATCATCGATTCCGTAGTCGTCGTCGATAGCGAAGTGCGATCTGAGGCTATCTACGCCATATGGCGGAGACATCCGCCTCGGATGCGGAAGCGTTCGAGACCGAACAGATCGTCTGAATCGGCGAGGATAAGACATCCGTCGCCGAGTCGTAGCCCTCGGGAAGTATCTACAGATCGGCGACGGAGTTCGACATGCTCGATCTGCGTGTCCCCACGGACGGCGCCCGGTTGTCGGCGATTGGGATATCGACCCAAGTCAACCAAGGTTCTTCAAGATTGAGATAGAGACCGCCAAACAACCTCGAGCGACAGCGAGCAGGAGACACGGGTTTTATCACGGTTCGGGCCTCTCGGGAGATAATAGCCCTCGTCCGGCCTTTCTTATATATCAAGAGATGAATACAAGAGATGGCTCGATGAGACGTACAAGTCTCGGCGAGATTATGGTGTACAGGAAGCAATAATGCGAAGATCAAGTGCCAGGAGCCTCTAAGTCGTCCCAGATCGGCCCCTCAACACGTCATGGGGGCCTTGTTTATATAGTGCTGAGCAAACCGACCTACCGAGGGAATATCGGGCCGGGCTAACTATGAGATCGCAACGAACTCATACATGCCAAATATATCCCGAGGCAGATAAGGCACACTCCTAGTCTTGAGGATCACGACTCCTAATCCAATCCGGGAAACCAACGTCCGGGTCTTCACGTGGCCGTGCGAGAACTTCTTGTTGAGTCGGACTCAAACACGATTCCTTGGCCACCCGAAGGCTGTTGGCGAGGATGCATATGGGCCAAATAGAACCTTCCAGGGAGCTGGGCCCTGATAGGCTGTTTGATCGGGCCGTCAGGGAGTGGGCCATGGCAAAGGGCCGTGATTTAATCCCCGACAGCCGCCACTTTGTCTCCGCCGTCGCTCGCATCACCGTCGTCGCTCGCATCGCCACCGTCTCTTGTGTCATTGCCGCCCCATTCTTCTTGACTATTATCGCCGCCCTTTGTCTCCTTCTTGATGCGCGCCGCCAACGCCATCGCCGCCATCATCGCCATCGCGGTCACTCTTGCCTTTCCGTCATGGTGGCCGCCGCTTTCGCTTCATGCCCCCCGCCGGAGATGTGGGAGAAGGTAGTGAATTAGGGAAAAGGAGAAAAAGGGGAGAAAATGTGAAAAAGAGGGAGAAAAGGAGTAAAAAAATGGCAAAATGTCATTCGAGAACTTAATTCGTGTTCTCAGTGTCATATGGGAAATAGAAATAAATTGGGTGTCATTTAGGATCATGGCAACGAATTGAGTGTTATATGAGCGATTTTTCCTTGAAATTGGGAAAACGTATAGTTTCAAATGCGCCTTCAAGTGTTGTTTGTGGTGAACAAAAATTCACCCCATCACTTCTTAGCCTTGTGCTTGCCGCCTCCGATCCCGAGTCAGAGTCCGGCCTTGACATCTTGCGCGCCCATCCCACGGAGCGCCGTCGCAGCCGCCGCCGTCGAAGACGGCGAAGCAATCGAGCTACGCCTATCCTCCCTCGCGTCCCGAGCACAGAAACCGCCACGCGACGTCGTCCTCCTCGAGCCTACGCCGCCATCCAGAGCACTCCGCCGCCCCGGTCGTCCACGAGCACCGCTGGCCAGCCGCCTTGTCTCAACCAGCCCAACCCTAGCCCAACCATAGGGTAATCTAGCTTACGCGGGTGAATTGCCGATTTGCCCTAAAGTTGGTTAGCCTTTGTCAAATTGCTCAAACTTGAGTAGCTTTTGATGTTTTGCTCTAAGTGGGGTAACTATTAACAAATTTTACAATCTAGTTCTCAGAAACCAAGGGCCGACGTGCCGCCAGACCTTGCCAACAGGCCGGCCCGCCCCGGTTCGGTTCGGTTCGGGCCCGATTGGTTCGGTTATTATGCGAAACCGCCAACCGGCGGGAATCTCGTCTGGGTTGATTCGCCTGATAATGAACCGACCGGTAAACTTCGGTTTTTATTAATCGGTTTATTTTATTTAAAAATATATATAAAAATTAAGAAAAACCATTATATTTCACAAATATACATTATAAATTAAATAAAATATATATAGAAATACATATATTGAATTAAATAAATATACAACAGCAGCGAACCGGCCGGCCCGGTTCGGTTCGGCCGGACCGGCCCATATGGCCAGCAATACGCGCCGCCGACTCTCCTCCTCCTCCACGCGCGCCGCCCCGTCTCCTCCACGCGCGAGTGGTGGCGAGCGCCCAGAACACGGGCGGCGGCGCGGCGGCGTCCTCCTCTCCCGCCCCTGAGCCCATCTCCACGCGCGAGGCCTCCCCTCCCCTTCTCCTCTACGCTGAACACTTCGGCGCCGCTAGGTCACAGCCATCTAAGCTGGATACTAGTCGGTACCAGCCGGGCCGGAGCCAAGGGTTGAGGCCTAGCCAACCCTCTCACCTCGAATCGAACCCTAGTGAGAGCAGAGTTGAGGCTGTGAGCACACCAACCGCCGTAACGCAGCACCGGCCATGGCCTCCTCCTCGCCGGCGGCGGCGGCGGCGCGGAAGCGCGCGCTGACGGACCAGAGCTTCTCGCAGTTGTCCCCGGCGCTCTCCCAAGAGGTAGTGGAGGCCCTAGAGCGCGGCGGCTTCCGTCGGTGCACGCCGGTGCAGGCAGCGGCCATCCCTCTGCTGTTGTCGCACAAGGACGTGGCCGTCGACGCTGCCACCGGCTCCGGAAAGACCCTCGCCTTCGTCGTGCCCGTTGTTGAGATCCTCCGCCGCCGCCCCTCACCTCCCAAGCCCCACGAGGTCAGCTCGCACCTACACGCTTTTCTCCTCCGTGTTGTTCTTGTCTTAGGAAAATTGCATCTCCTGCTCCTACTGATCAACGAAGGGATTTAATTTTGCTAGGTTATTGCCATCATCATCTCTCCCACAAGAGAATTGTCCTCGCAAATATACAATGTAGCGCAGCCCTTCTTCTCGACACTGAAGGGCGTGTCGTCCATGCTCCTAGTTGGTGGGTTGGACATTAAGGCAGAGCTCAAGAAAGTGGAGGAAGAGGGTGCAAACATACTGGTGGGCACTCCTGGGAAGCTGTTTGATATAATGGAGCGCTTGGACAATTTGGACTACAAGAGCCTTGAGGTGGTATTGGGGAACAATGAAATTTGTGTGATTGGTTTCTCCTTTCATGCAATTGTGACTTATGTTAGTGTTACTTCCACTTTTTGGACTTATGTTAGTGTTACTTCCACTTTTTGTGTTTGTGGATGCAGATTTTGATCCTGGATGAGGCTGATAGGCTCTTGGATATGGGGTTTCAGAAGCAGATTACCTCGATTATTTTGAAGTTACCGAAGCTGAGGAGAACTGGCCTTTTTTCAGCTACTCAGACAGAGGCTGTTGAGGAGCTGTCAAAAGCAGGGTTGAGGAATCCCGTGAGGGTTGAGGTTAAGACAGAGGGAAAACCAACAAGCAAAGATGCTTCTCAGAAAGATCTTGGTCCATCCAAAACACCACTGGGGCTCCGGTTGGAGGTATGATAAGATGCTTTTGTACAAGCAGTTGAATAGTTATTGATGGTTGGCACTGCCAATTTGTTTGATTGTAACTATTTTGTTTTATTGATGGTCATGAAATTTAAGCATAGCTACTGCATGCAAATCACAAACTTGTTTGGTGCAGTATATGATATGTGAAGCATCGAAAAAATCATCACAGCTTGTTAATTTCCTTGTACAGAATTCAGGAAAGAAAATAATGGTGTAAGTACATGATGTGCTGATTTTTTTTGTTTCTGCAGTCATTTCATTTGTTTATATGTAGTATTCTGCTAACTCGTGGATTTGGTCTTTAATTGGGTGCAGCTATTTTGCAACATGTGCTTGTGTAGATTATTGGGCTGTTGTTCTTCCAATGCTGAACTCTCTTAAAAGTTCTCCAATAATTCCTTATCATGGGAAGATGAAGCAGGTTATAGCAAAAGACATAATTAGTTGCACTTATGCCATATAAGCTTTTCCAATGACTATTAATGAGGCTTTATTATAATAACATGCTCCTTATCTTTTTTCTTTCATGTTGATCACCACCATGTTGTTTTACTGGTTTGTAGGGCCCTCGTGAGAAAGCTTTGGCGTCATTTTCTGCTCTTTCAAGTGGTATTCTAGTTTGCACTGATGTTGCTGCAAGGGGTCTGGACATACCACGTGTTGATCTCATTGTGCAGGTTTCACTCTACTATTGTACTTTTACCCTCTTAAGTCTAAAATTGTTTCTTTATGTTTGGTCATGAGCTAATAGAAAACCATTTTTTTTCTTTAGTATGACCCACCTCAAGATCCGAATGTTTTCATACATAGAGCTGGCCGTACTGCACGTTATGATCAAGAAGGGGATGCTATTGTATTTCTCTTACCGAAGGTAAATTGTTCTATGTTGAGATCATTTTTGTTTTGTAAGCGGAAACCAATCGTTGAAAGATTATTTTTTTTTGCACCCGTATGCAGCAACCCAATATGTATGTTGGAATTTGGATTGTTTTGTTGAGAAAAATAATTATTTAGCTTATTCCTCTTCAGGAGGATACTTACGTTGACTTCTTGAAGCTTCGAGGTGTTCCTCTCACGGAAAGGGTGTGTTCTATGAATACTGTAGATATTGTACCACAGGTGAGTTGTCTTGTATTATTTTAGTTAGTATAGATTTTCTAGTTAAACTGATATACCACTCGAAGCATTATTCTATTGTCCTGAGTGCTGACTAATAACTAATGTTCTGCTTTGTGCTACAGATTAGAACTGCTGCATCAGAAGATCGAAATGTCATGGAGAAAGGGCTTAGAGCTTTTGTCTCATTTGTGCGTGCATACAAGGAACACCACTGCTCTTATATTTTCAGGTGGAAAGACCTCGAGATTGGGAGGTTGGCCATGGAGTACGGCTTACTCCAGATCCCTTCCATGCCAGAAGTGAAGCACCACTCTCTCTCACTAGAGGGGTTTATTCCTATCGATGATGTCGATGTTACACAAATCAAATACAAGTACGAACTCAGCTTACTCACTGATGTTACACAAACATGAAATTCTTCTGGTCCATTTTCTAGCAATAGCTTATTCACTGATGACACGGTAAACATGGTGAACTAGTGTGCTAATGTTGGATTTAATACAATGGGAAAATCTGTATTTTGACATTAAACAAGAATTCTGTGATGTGATGCTTTTTTGTCGAGCTATTCTATCAAAAACGCGACTCTCATATATTATGTCCATATTTTGTGATTTCAAGAGGGAATGGCTATCTCAGAGTCAGGAACATGAGAAATGGTGTCAGTATTTTACTTAAGCAGGGTTAACATGACTCCTGTCTTGGTTCACTGCAGGGATAAAGCTCGAGAGAAACAACGGCAGAAGGCATTGAAAAGAAAAGCAGAAGAGCTTGCTCAAAAACCGAACCTAGAGAAGAAAGCTCCAGTGAAGCCTGATAAACCAAAGCGGAAGAAGACCGGTAAGCAGCGGCAAACCATCCAAACCAAGGAGGACTTGGATGAGCTCACACATGAGTACAGGCTGTTGAAAAAGCTGAAGCGGGGAGTGATCGATGAAGACGAATATGAGAAGCTCACCGGATTTGGAGACTCTGATGATGAAAATTCTTTGGATGATGATGCGCCCGACTTGGATGAGCGAAAGGAGAGTGGCAACAAGGTGCAGAAGAAACCCAAGCAGAGAGGAAAGGCCAGAGGGAGTAGGAAATTTGTTGGAAAGAGTAAACTGACGAGCAAGAGGAAATGAAATTTTATTCCATGTATCTTGGAAAGAATTTTTCCGGTTTAGGTCATTTTTTGATTCTTGATAAATTTTGATCAACGTGCTATCCACTCGACCATTTCCTGTAAGCACAGCCATAATTTGATGAACGGTCTTTGCTGAAGATTGTATGCTGACCTTCCGGGAGAAATATCACTAGTTTGGTCTGTTGACAGATACTGTAACAATCGACCTGTTCTCCGATGACCCGGTGATAAGGGCACTCCCAGTGGCAGCCACACGTAGGATGAATTATTAGTTAGGGTGGAGGATGAAGTAGATTGAGCGTACCCGTTTTTTTTATATAAGATATAAGAGATGGTATCTCAAAAATAAGAAAAGAAAACAGAAGAAATTTGAAAGCTCGGTAAAATGCAAAGTAAAAAATTAATTATTATAGCCATTTTTATATGATATGTTAGGTAGAGTACTTACTGCTTTAAACCTGGCATTTAAACAGAGTCACCATATTAACTAGGGGTGGCAATAGAGACATTCCTTGTCGATATAGATGGCTAAATGGGCCGGGCCAAACGGGCTGGCCCGAAAGCACTACGGTTGGGCCTGACACGAGCATGACACGGCATGATATTAAACGGGCCGTGCCGGCTCGGCCCGTGACGCAGTGCCGTGCTTGGGCCTCGACCTAAGCCTGTGGGCCAGCCCGGCATGGCACGATTAGAGGAGGCCGTTAAGGCACGATCGTGCCGTGCGGCTCCCCTGGCTGGGCCTGGGCGTCGCCGTCGCGTGGGGCGTGGCGTGGCCGTGTGGGCTGATCCAACCTGGGCCTGGGCCACCACACCCGCCACGCCCCTGTGGGCCGCGCACATATATATTCCTACCGCCGCGCCGCCTGTTGTGCTGCCGGTGCTACCGCCTGCTACCCCGCCGTGACCTTAACCCTAATCCCCATTTCTCGCGAGGCGAACGCGCGCCAGCCGGGCAGACCGGCTCCTCCTCCTCTCTCCTCTCCAGCTCCCCTCTCTCTCTCCGTCTCCGCCGCGCGCCGCCACTCTCTTGCCCCCTCTCCTCTGGCCAGAGCCGAGATTTTGTGTTCTTCTCATCAAATCTGGCGTTGGTGTGAGGTGGCTCGCCGTCGCCGTCTCGGCGTCTCTAGGTTCCGGCTGCGCAGGTGAGCTTCCGCCGTACCCCATAGCTTCCGTTGTTCTGGTGTTATTCCTTCAATATCTGGGTTTCTTCCTTCCAGATCTAGGTTTCTTACTTTCTTCCTTCCTGATCTGTTCTTGTTTGTAGCTTTGCAGGTGGCCGCCGCCGTTGAGTAACCGGAGCAGTCGAGTATGGCGCTCGATCCAACCTCCATCGACTACGATTTGATGCAGCAGGGGCACAACAAGGCAGACGAGGAGCGGGATGCCTTGTTCGGTAGCAGTGCTGCTGAAGGCGCTGACGAGGAGCGGGATGCCTTGTTCGCTGCCACTGGCGAGGCCGTGGCGGCTGATGCGAGTCATGCGACGGCGGCAGAGTCCACGACTCTGGACAGTACCACGACGAAGAGGGCTAGAACTAGGAAGTCCACCTCTGATGTCTGGGACGACTTTGAAAAGTTGTTCAAAACGGAGAATGGTAAGCAAGTCAGGTATGATGCTAAGTGCAATCACTGCAAGAAAATTTTGACTGCTATTTCTACTGGTGGTACTGGACACTTGAAACGGCATCGTGATAGATGCAAACTGACGGTTGGCCGCTCGGCTATGGCTCAGTCCATGCTGATAATGAACTCTGATGGTTCTGTCACTCCATGGGAGTACAGTCCTCAGGTTGCATGCACTGAATTGTGTAGGTTGATTGTTAGAGAGGATCTGCCTCTATGCTTTGGTGAATCTCCTGCATTTCAGGAGTACATCAAAATTGCTCATAATCCTCGTTTTGTTAGTGTCTCTAGGCAAACCACAACTAGAGATTTGGTTAAATATTTCAATGAGCGTCGTTCTAAACTTGCTGATTGCTTGAAGTCTTCTTATGTCTCATGTGTTGCTATTGCTTCTGACATTTGGTCTGGTAATGCTAAGAAGGATTACCTTAGTGTGGTTGTTCATTATGTGAATTTTGAATGGGAATTATAAAAAGGGTGATAGGTCTTCGGCTTATTGATGTTTCTCGGATCTAAAATTGTTGAACGTGTTGCCTCTGTGGTTTTAGAATTTGGATTGACTGATAAGATTTTCTCTGTAATCCTAAACAATGCTTCTTCCAACTGTACTGCAATTGGCATCCTAACACCCATTTTTCTTGTTATGTTGGTTCTGCTTTCTGCATCAGCGTTATGCTTGCCACATCATTAATCTAATAGTTAAGTCTGGATTAAAAAGACTTAAGCCTTATCTGGAGGCTTTCAGAACTGCTATTTTGTTCTTAAACTCTTCTAACCAACGCAATGCTGCATACAAAAGTTATTGTGTTGCTATGGGGTACGCCCCCGTAAGTTTTGTTTAGACATGGATGTGCGCTGAAACTCCACTTATTTAATGCTTAAGCATGTCATTACTCATACCTTACAAGGACACATTTTCTGTCTTTATACACACTCATTATCGCCATACTGATGGAAATTCTCTACTCATAGAGGATCACTGGTATGCTGGTGAAAATTTTTTAGAGTTTTTGGAATTGTTCTATGACTCCACTGTTGCTCTATCTAGTATTTATTATCCCACTTCCCCTTTGATCTTGCATCACATTCTTGAGATTGCTGGTCATCTGAACACTTATGAGAATGATGCTTTGTTGAGAACTTCTATTGTTCCTATGAAGTCTAAATTTCTTAATTACTGGAGAAATATTCCTATGCTTTATGCTTTTACATTTATTATGGATCCTAGAGCTAAGATGAGAGGGTTTACCAATGTTCTTCAGCTTTTTCTCAGCTTACTGGTTGTGCTTACTCTACCTATCTAAATGAAGTGAAAGCTAAATGACTAACACCTTTTCACATTATGAGACCAAATTTGCTTCAGTTCGCTTGCAAAGACCGTCACAACCAGCAGCTACAGCTATTGGTAAGAAGAAAATGGCTTGGGGGAAATTTATAATCTTGGAGTCTGGAGATAGTTCATTTTATCTTCTACTGGTTCTGGTGCACCTGTTTCTGTTCCTCTTCTTGTTGCTGGTGCACCTGCTTCTATTGCTGGTGCTCGTGCACCTGCTCCTGTTCCTGGTGCACCTGCTCCTGGTGCTTCTGTTTCTGAGTTGGCATCATACCAAGATAGTGACAATATCACACACTATGATGATGACTTCAACATCTTGAATTGGTGGCATCAACACAAGCTTTCTTATCTTGTTCTTTCTATATTAGCTAAAGATGTGATGACTGTTCCTGTTTCCACAATCTCTTCAGAGTCTACGTTTAATCTTGTTGGCTGGGTGATCGAGGAGCGGCGCGTCGTTTGGCAAGTGACATGGTGGAGATGTCCTGCCTGAAGGATTGGGAGTAACGTGAATCCTGAGCTCAACACAATGTGGAGAACCAAGAACTGGAACATTCATTTCTTAACTTGTTCCTTGATGGAGAGGCTGATCAAGCCATTGTGTAATTACTTATTTGCATCTAGTGTTGTAAGACATTAAGACTTGTGAACTTGAACTTTGAGGCTTTGAGCTGGGAAGGTTGTACTCTTTTTTCCTTTCTAGGGTTTTCTCACGAGGTGTGAGTTTTTACCTAGAAAGGTTTTTAATGAGGCAGCCAAACATATAAACAACTCTAGATAAAAATAGTTTTGTCTATGTGTGAATATGTTGCAATTTTATTAGACTCTATTAGACTGTTGAAATTCTATTAGACTCTATTAGACTCTGTTGAAATTCTATAAGACTCTATTGAAATTCTGTTGAAATAATGTGTGTAATAACTAATATGTGAAATTCTCTTAGACTGTCGAAATTCTTTTCACAATCTGTGAAATTCTGTTCAGACTTGAGAATCTCATCATTTTGAGATGTTTTCTGTTTTTCGGGCTGACGGGCTGGCACGAGCCGATGGCCCACTGAGCTAACGGGTCGGCACGACACGATAATATTTCTGTCGTGCCCTGCTTGGGCCGCCGCCTTAGCCCGTGGGCTGACACGGCACGACACGATTAGTTAAACGGGCCGTGCCGTGTTCGGGCTAATCGTGCGGTGCCCAAACGGGCCTGTGCCGTGCCGTGCCGTGCCGTGCGGCCCATCTGGCCATCTATACTTGTCGGAGACTGCTTCCCTGTCCCTGTCCCTGTCCCCGCGACCCAAATTTTTTCCTGTCCCCGTTCCCGTCTTGGGGATCAAAATTCCCTCCCCATACCCGTTCGGGTGGCGGGCCCTGTCAGGACAAATCCTCGCGGAAATTACACGTAAGAGAAAAACACTTATTATCATTTTTACTCTAAAATTATGTCAACAGAGAAACAAAAAGAATGAGTATTCTTTGGAGATTTGATTGGTGCATATATGAAAATATGGATATAATGAGTTAGATGACATGTTTGTGGCCTAATAATTTAAATAGAGTAAACTAATTTTGGGTCTCGGTGGGGAAATTTTTCCCCATCCCCGTCCCCACCATACGGACGGGGAATGGTTTTCCTATTTACATCCCTGTGGGTGTTAATTTCTCCCCATACCCGTCCTCTCGTAGAGGAATTCCATATCAAGGATCAGGGAACGGATCCCTATTGCCACCCCTAACGGTAAAATACTAGAAAATTCTATATTAATTGGAAATAAAAAACAAAATATATGTATTGTGATTATAGTGGGACTAGATTATAATGGTTTAGATTTAAAAAGAATTTATATCAACTGCAATAATAAATAAGTAATAAAAAGAAAAGTTCATGACAACTACTAAGCTAAAAAAAAGCCTACATCAACTATAAACTAGAAAACGAGTTCATATAAATAATAATAAAGAAACACAAATTTTAAATAAAAAATATATATCCATGCAAGTGCTCACGAGACCCTACTCGTTAATTATTATCATAGCTTCATGCTTGGCGTTGCAATACATTGAAAACACGTATTGTAGGAAGGACATTGAAACTACACGTTGTACGAGGGCAGTGTCATGGGCATTTTTTAAGCTGTCCCACACAGGAACGAATCTTTTATGGTTAGAGCATCGTCAGGATCTCCATATTTCGTTATCTCTCTTCTATAATTTACTATTTGTGCCCTATATTTTTATAGTATTTAAAAGAGTCTCTATCCTCAAAAAGATATATAAGGGTCGGGGGTATCTAAATTTAGCTACTAAGATAGAAACTGTTGAATCGTTATAGATACTAAAAACTATTCGCAATAGTATTTTAGGGGACCTGCTGGCGATACTCTTAGCTGCTTAGATGGTTAGCTTACTGACTACAATACTACGTCCTTAGCAGAAGTTGTAGCTCCAACTTTTTTTTTTTTTAGAAAAGCTCTCGACTTTTGTGGAGTGCTAAAGGAAAACAGTGTTTCAAACATGGTTCTAAATATAACGCTATAACACCGATATAGCTCCGCTGTAGAATTTTCAAAGGGCCTAACGCTACAGTATTGCTAATTGTTCCGCTACTGCAGCTAATGACGCTTTAGCTCCACTAAACACCACTATTTTGCCTAGCAGCGAAATGTTTTTAGCACCGCTAATCCTAACTGAGACAAATATTCATTCTTTATTCTAGATGACTATAACATATGCCTCTTTGTTGTGTTCTTTACTTCAATGGATGATGTAATGAACCATTGAATCATTGTTGAGTTGTTGATTGTTAAATGTTCAATGATATGTGTTGATTATAGCCATGAATATGTTGATTGATTAAATGACTATGAAGGGATGGATCTGGAGACACTCATGGAGTCCTAAACATGTGTTTGAGTATTTGTGTTCATAAAATTTCCTTAGTTCCACATTTATGTACATAATTAATTGAAATTTTCAATGTTTTTTTTTAATAAAACCACTAAATGAAATAGCTTCCGCTATATATTTTTATAGCTCTTAGATGAGGCCGTCGCTAAATGGCTTAGCCCGTATTTAAAACCTTGGTTTTAGAATATAAAGTAAAGTGATTTTTTTTTTCAAAGATGGGTAGAAAAAATAACAGATAATATTTAGACCATCACCAATAGCGTCATAACTTAAAACATCCCATTACCAAAAGCGTACTAACTTAAAACATCCCACCAATATACATATATTTTTTTTTACTATTTATCTAATTTTTATCTCTACTATTTTACTTACTACGGTACACATGACATGCCCTTAGCAAGAGTTTCTGCTAAGGATGCTTACAGTTGAAGTTGCGGTTGCTATTTTACCGCACCGGATCGAGGACGCGGATAAACAACCAACAATGGCCATCAATGCATAAGTCAAGCTCCCAGAGGCCAGAACACTGCTTGATGAGGTAAAACTTTATTCAACAAATGTCATACAACATACCATACATACATTTTGTCATGAAAATAGATTTAGGTGGAGGAAAAAAGGTAAAACAAAAAAAGGTGTACCACGCGAAAGGCAGACCAGGAGGTGGTAGAAGCACTGTTGGGGGACAAGGGACAGCAGAGAAGGCGAAGCAATCAAGTGAACGAAACTTCATCCTCACAAAAAAAGAGATAGAAAGAGAAAGAAACTCGCTGCCGCCTTCTACAGATCACAGCACCAAAGACAAAAAGGAAATTCATCCACGGCCGACCGGTGGGTTCAGAATTGTAGCAGACGTTGACAGCAGAGCAGGCAGCAATGCCGTGCTGACGGTGTTCTAGCTGCACAAATTATGCAGCTGCAACTTCAAGTGTCAATGGTATGCACGCAGACCAAGAGCCGGTGCTAGAATTTCACACAGCAATTAAACTTCCACAGGTAGCAGGAAAAATCACTGTTTTCCAATGGCATAAACTTCGCCAAACACCTGATACTTCTCATTCAGGAAAGAACTAGCACCCAAAATAGTTTACTTCCAACTGTATTTAGCACGAAGAGGAATCAACTCTGCTAAATACAAGAGTCTAATATATACTAAATTTGATTCAACAACCACATAAATAAAGAATGTACGGGAAACGGCCTTGGCAGATTTATAGATACATCTAATAACTACACAACAATATCGTTAACTAAATCAGTCCTCGGACCAGTGAACCTATCGTAGAACAAAAACAGTCTACCTGTTTCCATGGCAAAATCCAAACAAGAATGATCAACCGACTGAGGTACCATGTGGAATGTAAGCATTAGATTAAAAAAAATTCAAAATGACAAGCAATCACCAAGGAAGCAAAGCATTACAGAGTCATGACAGATCACTCACCTGAAATAACATCTCAAACCTACCAGCATTTGGAGCTTATCCAGCTGCCTCTAGGAAAAATTCACATAACATTGATCAATCACTTTTGGATAAGGCAAACAGACATCCGACCAACATTGGAGTATGATAATAATGGAACAGAGTCCGGAGAAATCCGGTAAACCTACCTTACGCTCCTGTATGAGTACAAGTCCGGAGAACAGGAATAGAAAATGTTTCTCACAGATGACAATCTTAGTAATTATATTAGTTTTCAGTATGGCCGTGAACGTGAACCACCACCCTGGTGCCTGTTAGGCCCATGCCCTCCATCCCTGAAGTTATCCCTGCGTCTATCCCCACCAAAGCCACCACCGCGTCCACCTCTACAATTCATGTAATGCAGTAAATTGTATATGAATCATCCATGTAAATCATGATTTTAGTTATATGTACATAAGTGATATGCATACAATCATTGAAGTTCAGAATACACTTACATAAACAATTACAAAATTAAGAGCACAGCTGCTTAAAATAAAGACAGCAACTTTTAATTGTAAGAATGTGAGATATTAATACAATTTCTCTCTTGCATATGATTGAGCACAGATATGAAGAATTATGGTTCACAAACACTATTTTGTGCTGAGAATTTTCGAGAGTTCAATCCAGTATGGACTGCTCTGCGCCTAATTCACTTTTAACTTGAGTACTTGAAACCCTCCTGATGGTCCTGATCCTACACATGCATGTTTACGACCAAAGAGTGGATTGTATACTACTACAATGCTTTCGAAAAACTGCTTTGTGCAACACAATACTACATTAGCTTCTACAAAATCAAGAAAATATCGGTTTTAACTAAGTGACTGACATGGTTTTAAGTAACAGACAATGCATTAATACAATGGTTCAGCATCTGCACTAATGCCAATTTTAGAAATCATGATAACGCACGATGGGAAAAATTCAAAGGCATGAATTTATGTTGCAGATCAATCATATATTCATTTGTATGAATAATATATGATATCTCATCATGGCTCCTTGAGCTTAACTTGGCTGTACTGCTACTGAATTTAGTACGCTCCATCTAAATATTTGAAGTAAAAGCTAGGCCAAATAAGACAATCCAAAAGGTGCATAACCTTCAAATCACAAATTTTTTATGTGAATTGGAATCGAACAATGCTGAATAATATGTGAGCACATGGTAAATAAAAAACTCTAGTCTAAAATAAAGTACATTGTACTATTGGGCTCAGATTAATCATGTCTTGACTAAGCTTGGCATCGTAGAATTTGTATTTACCAGCTAAACAAAAAGTACTTACCCATGGCCATATGTAGGAGCTCTAGGTGCCGATTTCTCGGCCATCACAACACCAATTTTATAACCTCTCATATCAAAATCTGGAAAATGAATAAATACATGTGTTATAGATTGCACAACAGTATTCAATGGAATAAAAAAGTATAATGTGTCACTGCAAACAAAGCACCAAACTTACTGTTATAGAATCCACCAGCAGCATGAGCAGCAGAAGGATCTTCATAAGCAAGGCAAGCATCTCCTTTGTTGTTTCCAGATTCATCAGTATAGATTTTTATGTTCCAGGGCCATTGGTCTTTGTAGCCACGTTTCTGCTTGATCTTTCCAACCTTTCAAAAAAAATGAAGTTGCAAGCATTCAAACCACATAATCATCTAAAAAACCCAATCAACAAAAAGTAAAAATTGGTTCATAGCTTGGAAGTCTTGAAAACACATTGGAACAACACTACATTTAAGACTTAGGCCCAGTTCTTTTCAGCATAACGGCTTAACAACTTATCTAAGTTTTGAAAAGACATATGCTTTGAGTTTTTTTAGTCCGTTTTTTCGCTGTTTTGAAGGTGGGTCCTAACGCTTTAAAAAACAAGTCAAACGAAATGAATCCGAATCTCGAGACTACCTTGAGAAGCTCTTGAAGTTCAGTCATTTCAACCGTTCAGCTCAAAAGAACAGGGCCTTAGCTACGAAAACTCAGTAATATGGTAAAGCAACTGTGACGTGCCACAAGTTCCTTAGCATGGCATATATAGTAAGTTGCAAGATCAACTTAAAATGAGAGAATTTATAAAGCAAAAATACTATAATAATAATAATAATATAGGCATGTACTTCATCTGTTCATTAGCAAACAACTCTATCAGTGTACTCGCTTAGGCCCGCTTTGATTCGCGGTTGTGGTTTGGTTTTGGTTGTAGTTGGAAAGTTGAGGGCCTTTGAAAAGAGATTGGAAAAGCTAAAGAATTCATTTAATTTTTTTTTTAGATCTTTGAAAAAAACACAAAACCTCAAATCATTACAAAATGTTACATTGAATGGTCTATACAAAAATGAAAAATTTTACAAACTGAACCAGAACCACGAACCAAAGAGGGACTTAAAACTGTGATATCTTCACAAAAAAATTTAAACATTTGGTACGCAAGTCTTAAGAAAAATTATAACAGCTAGTGTTCACGCTGAAGCCTTAAAATTTGCTAGCTATAATGACTATATAAAAATCAGTTAACACACTTACATTAAATATTGATTCACAGTTAACGCGCTTACATTAAATATTGATTCATCAACATGCAAAGTTTACATTAACACAAAATAACAATGACACTGGAAAAAAGTTGAGAATTTTTAAGGGAAAACTAATGAATTGGAAAGAACTAATGCATATGGAAAGAGATATCGCTATAAAATGCATACATGTCAAAGAAATGATAGAAACATATTCAATTCTTGATTACTATACACTAGAGAATTCAATACATGGTAATTTATACCTGGCCTATTCCTCCAAATAACTCTTGCAGTTCTTCAACAGTTACATCAGGAGGCAAGTTTGAGATGTAAATCCTTGGATTGTCACAAGTCTCATCACAGTTTGCATCGCACTGCTTAACCTTCGCTGAATCAGGGGCAGCACTGCCAGTATAGAAACCTCCCCCACGGCCACCGCCACCGGTGCCACCACCGCCACCACCATAATGTGGTGGTGCACCACCTGGGCCTCCACCCCCAGGGATTGAACGACCACCATACCCACCATCATATGTAGGTGGCAAGCCTCCTTGACCCCCTGGGGGACCACCACTATATGGGGCCATCGGAGGTGGGCCACCATAGTTGGGTTGGTATGAGCCAGGAACACCACCATAGCTACTAGGAGGTGGCACTGCAGAATCTGAATTGTATGTATTGTTGCCTCCATAGGAGCTTGGAGGTGCTGTGTAGTCACCTGAAGGCCCACCATACGAAGGAGGACCCTGAGAAGGACCTTGTCCGTAGCCACCAGAATCATAAGCACCTTCATCTCCCCTTTGGTTATTCTCTTGGTCTTTTCCTCCGTAACCACCACCTCTGCCACCACGGTAGTCATCAAAACCACGATCGCCGCCACCACCAGCTCGATTATATCCACCTCTTCCTCCACCCCCGCGGTCACCAGAGCTGTAATCCCCACCACCACCACGGCCACCAGAGTTGTAATCCCCACCACCTCTGTTGTAGCCCCCACCACCTGAACTGTAATCCCCACCACCACGGTTGTAGCCTCCTCCTCCGCCAGAACTATTATAACCGCCACCTCCACCTCCACCTCCACCTCCAGTTGGGCAAGGTGCCCCACACTTGTTGCACTCAGTTCTCCTTGCGAAGTTCACATTGCCACAGCTGGATCACGAATTCATATATAGTTAGAAAGAGTATCAAACAAACAACAAAGATAAGAGAAATGAGTTTTAAAGATATGCACAAAAACAGTCACTCCAGCATATGAAAACTACATCAGTGTTTTCCAATGCTTCCAATGATAATAGTTCTGATTTATGTTCTAGCATAAAGAAATAACTATAGTTAATCAGTGTTTTCCAGTGCTTACAATAACAGTTATCGTTGATGTCTAGAGTAAAGACTAGCTATAAGAAGCTTTAATCAGTGCTATCCAATGCATCAATCATGGTTTTCATGGTGTCACCAAAGCAACACCATGGCATCGACGTGTTTTGCTCGCTCGCCAGCCACCGTAGCCTCACCAATCTGCTTATGGCATCGCTCTATCTGGCTATGACAGCCACCATAGAAGGTTTATGCTGGGTTGCCCCTGCCATCCGAGGCGCAAATCCCCAATAGTCCGACTGCCGCAATACTACTACTCAGAGAGAAGGGGGGAGGGGGGATAAAGAGGGGGAGAGGGAGATATCTGCCGCAATACTACTACTCAGAGAGAAGAGGGGAGGGGGGATAAAGAGGGGGAGGGGGAGATATAAACCTCGCCTTACCGCTGTGGCATAAACCTTTATTTTTGTTATTGAATAACAGTTCTGGTTTATGTCCGGTGTAAAGAACTAGTCATAAAAAACAGAAGTGCATGAATTATATGTGCTCTGGTGTAAAAGAGAGTATAAATGTATATTATACTAATATGCAATGCGTACATATATATTTATATATAAATTTACAACTGAATACCATAGCACTATGATCTAAAATTATAGGGAATCTAGCATAAACTGAAACTACAAAACGAGTGAACATTTTTTTGTGATCCAATCACAATTTACAACACTACACCGTAAGCCCTGAATCACGAAATGTCATGGACGTTCCACCCATCTTGAGAAAATCAAACTGTAAAGGCACAACATAAGGAATTGTACAGCATGGCAATATGGGGCGTGGGTTCGCTTTTTTTTTTTTAAAAAAAAAAGACTACACACCGTGCTGCAACTAGCAAGCAAACCCTAGATCCGAATAGCCCACCTAAAAAGGGAAGTCAGCATGCTGCAGCTAAGTAACTCAACCCATGACTACGCACCCAAATCCGCACGACAGTCCAGAGCACCACGATTAGATCAGCAGATCACAGTATTGTCGAACAAATTAACCAGCAAACAAAACGAACCTCGCGTCAGGGCAAACCCAGTCTCCTTCGCGTCCTCCCCCGCGCCCGCCACCGCCTCGTCCACCACCACCTCTGCCGCCACCGCCGCCGCTACCCCCGTAGCCTCCTCCGCCGCCCCCACCACCTCTCCCGCCGCCGCCGCCGTATCCTCCACCACCACCGCCATACCCTCCTCCTCCACCACCGCCATACCCACCTCCGCCGCCGCCTCTCCCACGACCGCCGCCGCCACCACCTACACAAACACAGTAAAAAAAAAAACAGTCATGAAGCAGATCCAGAAGCAGGCACGCAGACGGAGTCCCAGTATCCAGACGCGACCTCGTCCACCGTAGCCGCCGCCGCCGCGGTAGTCGTCGGATCCGTAAGATCCAGACATGGGCTCAGGTCTAGGGTTTGGGAGCGTTCGAGAGAGCAGGAAAGAACAGAGCAGAAGAACTCGCGACCCGCGAGTCGCGACGCAGACAGGTGTTGTGGATTAGGGCGGGGCGTGCAGGGATTTATCTCTAATGATGGGCCGGGTTTTATACTAGGGCTTCTGTTTTGGTTGGTCTGTTTCTGTCAATGCATGTGGGCTTGATTCGTTGGGGGTGCGTTTAGCTTTGGGCCTGGGCTTAGAAACTTTTCATTTCAAGCCCGCTATACAGATACAGCTGATTGGGTCGGATTTGCCCGTAGCTTTTTCCTCTCACTCATACGAATCCCTTGATATGTACTCCTACCTACCACTACCAGGGTTTTAAAAATTGTTTTAGGATCACATCCCGTTCCACGGCGAATTTCGATTTCCCATTAAAATTCGGCCGAATTTCGGTTTTCAAACTTTAAAACAAAACAGAGAAAGCCTCAAACGAAAATTGGAAGGTTTAGCTGGAGAATGATACCTACGCGGAAATACGTGAAAATTATGGTTTTTTCTTGGGAATTGCTTGCCATAGAATGGTCGGAGTGGACAAAAAAAAAAACTTCCTCCATTCTAAAATGCAAGGCATATAATTTTTTGATGCAGTCAACAAATGTGAACTTTGACCGTTAATTTCTTTCATATTATATCATCAATAATTATAAAATTAATATCATATAAAAGTATTTTCAAATTCGAATCTAAGTATATCACATGCATAACATTTAACGTATACGTTCCTAACATAATTATTAGTCAAACGTTCTAAACATTGACCTTTTTAAATTACATGCACGCTTTACATTTTAGAACAGATGGAGTATAGGATAGGAGCGCCAGGTGGATTTTTCCATGGGTTCCACGAGATGCTCTTTTCGGAGTTATATCAATCTCTCTCCTCGATCACAGCTCACAAGTAGATTCTGCACAGAGCAAGGGCCACGCCTACACCAAATTTTCCCCATGTGTCACGCCCGCGCCCGAGCCGTGCCCAGGCCACCCCGCCGTGGTCACACATCGGGGGCGGGAGGTGGTCGCCAGTGGCTACGCGGCCGAGTGGCGGTCGGCTCGGGTGGGAAGAGGAGGGTGCAGACCGGAGAGAGGAGGAAAAAGAAGGACCCAATAGCTTTTTCTTAAAAATTATAGGGGTGTTATGAAAAAAATTCTCTGTGACTAGGTGGAACTGAAATAGATATCTCAACACGAATCATGTGGTTGTGAAGGTGACTGGAACTTAAGTTGCTTGGGGAAATCCATTCTCCACATTTTAGTATTCTTACTAATTTATTACTATCATCTCGCGAGGTCGCGCTTGCACCAGTAGCCGGCCGAACATATCCGTATTATTAATAACATAATTCACATTTTTTTTTCTAGTTTATTAACCATATAAATTTCATAGTCAAATTTTGCATTCCGGCAAGCGTGCACAACAACGTTCTTAATAATCGATGGAACCTATGACGCAAGTACGTAATTAACTCGACCAAACAAAGTACTAAAGTACACGATCATCACGCAATCTTTACTCTTGAATAATGGAACATACAACACCAAGCTACCGACTATATATTATATATCATGAATGATCTTGTAACGCGGAGTAATCTTTATTTTAACCCTGTTCTTTTAAGCTGATCTTAACGACTGAATAGCTGAACGGCTGAAATGACTGAATTTCAATCGTTTTTTAGATAGTCTCGAGATTTGGATCCATTTCGTTTGACTTGTTTTTTGAAGCGCTAGGACTCACCTTCAAAACAGCGAAAAAACGGACTAAAAAAACTCAAAGCATATATTATTTTAAAACGTAAATAAGTCGTTAAGCTGTTAAGCTGAATTAGGCCTTTGTTTCAGGAAGCAAATAAGGCCGACGATCTCTCAAGACAAACTGGCCTTCACGTAACGTAGCCCCTACCCATAGAGGCAAAGAGCCAAAGACCACCACTCCGCCACCTACATGGCCGCACGTCTAACGCATTTTTAAAAGTTTTTAAAGTTGTCAAACCCTCTCCTTGCATGTGGCGCGTATATATATAAACCCGACGCCTCCCGCCATTTCCACACCCAGCCAAAGATCGAATCATCTATTCATCTTCCTCCTCTGATCGGCCGGCAACAATATATATAATGGCGTCCTTCCTCCCCATCGCCGTCATCGTGTCCCTGCTCGCTGCCGGCGCCGCCAGCGCCGACGACTACGGCGGCCACCAGGCCACCAAGCCGGCGCCGGCGGCCGGCGGTGAGAAGAAGATAAAGGTGTGGGTGGAGGGCACGGTGTACTGCCAGAGCTGCGCGCGCCGGAACTCGTGGGGCCTCGACGGCGCGGCGCCCGTGCCGGGGGCGAAGGTGATGGTGACCTGCCGCGACGCGAAGAACCGCGTGGCGGCGTGGCGGCACGCCGTCACCGACGAGCACGGCTACTTCCTCGCGGAGTTCGGCGTCGCCGTCTGCGGCGCCGCCGGCGGCTACTACGGCGGCGGCCCCGCCATGGCTTGCTTCGCGCGGCTGCTGGCGTCGCCGGACCGCGGGTGCGACGTCCCCACCAACATCAACTACGGCGTGCAGGGCGCGCCGCTGCGCGACGAGGGCAAGCGGTGGCCCGGCGAGGGCTACGGCAACGTCGTGTACGCCGCCGCCGGCCCACTCGCCTTCAGGCCGGCGAGCTGCGCGCCCACGCACCACTACTAAACGCGGTCGCGCGCTATGCACGCGTCCATACGGCATTGGGTCGTTGGTGAGCGTAGACCGTGCCTTTTGCTTTCAGGAAGTGATCCATGTGTGCAATTCAGAGCTGAATTGATCTCCTTTTGTGCTTCTGATCGGTTGATCGTGTGACCCTGATGCAGGTCTTGGTCTTCGTGTTGTGATGAATTTATATGATTTGATTGAGATTTTTTTTTAAAAAATTGTTTTTAATGGAGCGAGTTACCGTTTCAGCATGTATGATTTTCGCAGTTCAGATAGTTTTTACCACTGCCAAGAGAAACTATTGTTTGAGTAATCTAACAAGACTCCGACCATTGTATTTTATATGAGTGCTAGCCGCAAATTCCCTGCAAGTCTATTTGAACTAAGATCAAGTGTAGTCAAAATTGTCAGAGGAGTATCACATGTACACTCTCTAGGCTAGCGAACATGTTGTGCGACAGGTTGAAATACATGAGGTTATCCTTTCAATTCTCCCAATTCAACACGGTATAACTCCATCAATTTTGTAGTTTGAGAGGTCCACAATAGATATCTTATCTTGATACCTCAACATACTTGGAATTTTTGTAAGGTTGCAAGATGCAAGGTGTATGTCCTCCATGTTATAGGTAGGGAAGGAGGTGGATAAGCCCCTTCTCCGTCTAGTCAGATATTTCAATCCTGACAGAAGGCTAAGTTCCATAATGCCCGAAATTTTTTTGAGGCAAGCAGAATGTATTCAAGTCATGTCAACTGAAAGAATAATGATCTGGGGACGTGACCACTGAGCTGATTAGGACTTAAATCAATATAAGATATGGGTGAAAATCAAGGTGCAGGAATATCTTTTTTAGTTTTTGATTCGAATATATGTACAACTAGGTTACATCTACTCTGTGTTGTAGTAGGCATGGACAAGGCGCGCTATGTGTCCATAAGGCGCATGATGACACAGCAACGGGACGCGGCTTACGATCACGTGACACAATTGGTCAGCAGAGTCGAGGAGCGGATGGCGAGCGGCCGACAGTGAACAGCCGGCGAGTGACCAGCGCTGCGGCCGTGGCGTGGCGATGTGGCGCCCGGCAGAGCCGGCATGCACAGTGGACTGGTTCCACCGATCAAATTTTGGATTCGATTTACTAGACCGATTTTCGATTTGGCCCCAAGACCGTAGTTTTCGCTGCAAAATTCAACGAACTCATGCGATTTAGTTCAATCATAAATCTATACCTTGAGATCTGACGATCTTCCCCAAATTTTTGTAGACTATCGCGTAGGGCGTGAAGGCGAGTCAATTGCAGATTGTTTCGGTGATCGATCGCCTATAGTAGATCATTCGTCGTCTTCTCCTCATTGTGGATCATTATTCCGTAGCGAGCGTACTCATAACGTATTGCAAAATTTTGCTATCGGGTGTAGTTAAAGGCGTAGATGAACAATCACGCAATTACAGAGAAGCTAAGAGCACAAGACATATGGGTGTGATTATGCTTTATTAATTTTAGATTGATAATACAATGAGTTCTCCACCAATATTTATAATATTAGATTGCTTAGGTTTTAGGTTACGTCAAATACGAAAAGTACTTAGACAATTGATCGACCAAAACACAGTTTCTAACCTTGCTTAGATTAAAGTATCTTCAATGGGCCAGGTCAGCTGGCTATAAGGGTTCCACGTAAGATTTACTACTGAGATGGAGGAGAGAAGGAGCATCCAAACTAAGCGTCCGCCGCAGTCGCCGCCGTTCACTGGAGGGAAGGGGGCGCGACGGGAAGGCGGGGCTTCGCGGCGGTAGCGAGGGAAGGGGGCGCGACGACGACGAGGGATGGGGGCCGCGATGATGAGATGGAGCTTTTCTGTGGCGGCGGGGGCAGGAGGCTACGGCGACGGTGGTTTTGGGGCGGCGACGGGGAGAGGAGGTTTGGGCGGCGACGAGGAGAGGAGGTTGGGGCGATGAGGCAGAGGGGGCTACAACGATGAGGCGGAGATTTTGGGGACGCAGTCGTGGGGATTTTGGGGCGGCTGCGAGGGGAGGGGGTTGGGACGGTGAGGACGAGGACGAGGACGAGGGGGCTGCAATGACGAGGCGGAGATTTTGGGGGCGCGACCACGTGACGGGAGTGGAAGTGGTTGCGTGGAGCTCGGCTTTGTCCTTGCCGTGGGGCAACCAAGAGGAAGAAGAGATATTAAATACAGTTATGGACACATATAGTTTTGGAGTACTCCCTCCGGTTTGATAATTCCTGTCGCTGGAGTGTTTTGTGTTTAGTTGAAAAATTCCTGTCGTTCGAGGATGCATTGATTGTAAGCAGAACTTTACCTGGTCCTAGAACCATTTGTTGAGTGTGCATGTAAATAAAGTGTAGCATCAAAATTCAAACCTAGGCATGCAACTTATGGGAAAGTGGGAGCAACCACTAAGCTACAAGCATTCATTTGACCATATTACTAACTACGAGATATTTAATACTTCCTTGGTATGTGAGATTATGTCTAAAACGACAGGAATTATCAAACTGGAGGGAGTACGTGCTTATAGCTAAGCTGTTGAAGAGATGATCTCTTAGCTAACATTATTGACGTGGACAATCTTATAGCCAGCATGTTGGCCCTACTATTGAAGATGCTCTTCTACCACACAAACCGGTTCGGAATGGAGGTTCCGCAACATTTAGAGCGTTGCCAATAGGATATTTATATTTCGTTCTATATATCCATTCTCTAAATCACTACTCGTTACCTATATTTTAATCATCTTCAGCAGAGTCCTTATCCTCGAAAAGATTTAAAGATTCTCTAGAAAGTCTCTAAATATAGAGACTCTGAAAGGAGTCTACAAATTTGGAGACCCTGTTGGATAGATATAGAGGTTGAGACGGTTCATAATAGTGTTTTAGAGAACAGTTTAGAAAACCTGCCAGAGATTCTCTTTGTCACCCATCCGAGTCCGCGTTAGCACGGTGTTCGCGCCGCCCGTGGATCGGAATCAAATTTATAGAATACGGACGGAAGCTCAAATCTGATGCTTGTAGACGGCATGGACAACGACACTCATGCGCAGCTGGGCCGGGAGGCGGCGCCGAGACTGGTGGGTGGGGGTAGACGTTGATCAGTTATTAAGGCCCTCTTTGATAGCTTGTTTAGTTTTTGTTGGAAAAATTTGACCACCTTTGAAAGTGGTATGAAAAGGCTAAATGAATTATTAAATTTTTTTTGAGATATTTAAGAAAAACTCTACAAAATTCTAACAAAATTATTTTCAGAAAATAAAGTGAATCCCAACAAAAAGTTGCAATCCCAACAAAAATTACAACTAAACAAGCTATCAAAGAGGGCCTAAATCATGTTTAAACGTGCTAAACCCTTTCGTTTACTCATTTGCTATCCAAAGTGTAACGGGCCTCCATCTAACAACCTGTGAAGATCCCTAACATGGAGTACCAGGCCACTGTATTATGCGATCTAGTTTAAGACTTTAATTATACAAAGATGAAAAATAAGAATATATAGATGTGAAAGAAAAATATTTATTGTATCTTTTTATTGCATGCATATAATAGATTAATTTCTTATATATACTCATTTCACATGTCAGGAAGTCTGGTCCACAAGTAAAGTGGGCCTCACATCCAAACATGTGCATATACGCTCCCGTGGGTCTTGTTCTTTTTAGTGTTGAGTAAAGTTGAATTTTACTGTAGCAAAAGTCGAGAGTTCCTAAAAGAGTAAATTGCACTTTTGCCCCCTGAAGTTGGACGAAAATCTCACTTGGCCCCCTAACTTTGGTTTGTCTCACTTGGCCCCTTGAAGTTGTGTTTGGGTGCCACAAAAGCCCCTAGAAGTTGGATCCCATTGCAACACAGCCCCTAGAAGTTGGCTCCGGTTTCAAAAAATTTAGCTTGCGTTGCAACTTCAAGGGGCCAAGTGAGACAAAACAAAGTTTAGGGGGCCAAGTGAGATTTTCGTCCAACTTCAGGGGGCAAAAGTGCAATTTACTCTTCCTAAAACGATAATGCTTTTGTCTTCGGACGCCCGCGCGGCCCAACCGCACGGCCCAGTAGCGTAGTGCAGCGTGGTTCAACACAGCGACTAGCAAAAAAAACATGCGTTTCATTTTTGCCTATTTAATTTTCTCATTTTTGTCTCTATTTCATCTGGAGTCCGAAATGAATAGAACAAATTTCATAATTCATCTAAAATCCTAATTAACTCATTTTAAATACTTTTTATTTTTAATTATTTTTTATTAGCTAAATTGTTTCAACAGTCTATACAAATTGTTTTCAATAGGATAAACTAGTTGTTTCAGCAGGTTAGACATATTCTTTCAAAAGAATAAACTAATTGTTACACTTGGATAGGCATATCGTTCCAGTATGCTAAGCTAATTGTTCCAACAGGTCAAAAAAATTGTTCCAATAGATTGTACAAATTGTTTCAACAGACTAGATAGATTGTTCCAACAGACCAAACTAATTGTTTCAATATGCCAGACATATTGTTCCAATAGACTGTACAAATTGCTTCATCAGGCTAGACTAATTGTTTCAATAGGCTAAACTAGTTGTTTCAGCGGGCTATCTATATTGTTTCAATAGGCTAAACCAATTGTTTTAGCATGCAATATATGTTGTTTCAATAGGCTAAATCAACTGTTTCACTTGGTTATACGTCCACTAGGCAACAGTAATTGTTTTAGCAGACTAGCCATATTGTTTCAACAGGTCAAACTAATTGTTTCATTAGGATAACAAATTGTTTCAGTAACTTTTTATAACAACTTTAGTCTTGTTTTGTTCGTAAAAATACGAGGAACGCAGTGGTGCAAACAGTTCGTGCATTGAAACAATCAATCAAAATCTATGGTTGTCAAAAGAGAAAACTGAAAAGAATCTTTTCGTTGACGTCACTGCATGCATTGGACAGGGGGAGCACGCTGCGATGCGGTGGGTTGGGCCGGGGCAGCGTCCGATGCGCGCGCGCGTAGGACGTCCGTCCCCAGGTCCACGCCTTTCTTAAAAAGGTGTCTAACGAGGCTGAAAAAATAATTAACAAATAGTTTTAAAATCTTTGATATGAACACTAAAAACATTGAAAAATCGTTACAAATTATTACAATATATAGGCTATGTAAAAATAACAAATTTTGCTACATTAAAACTCAACTTAACTTTACCATGAAAAGAACAATGCCTAGGGTTGGACTAGGCTCGAGACCGCGGTGAATACACTGTAATTGAAATTGCAAAACCTACACCAAATCCCAATCCAGCAAAGAGGAAAATCCCAGCAGATGCAGCTTTCTTCTCCGACGGATGCAGTTCCAAATTTTTCACATTGCTGCACTGTTTGGACAGTGGCGGCCCACACAATCCAGCATTTCCCATAAATGAGCTATTGGGGAATGATGAGAAATGAGGCGATTCTGGTATTTCCCCCTCTAGCATGTTGTCTGACATGCTCAAAGTTGTGAGGAAGTCCAACGATGCTAGCTCATTTGGGATCTCCCCGGAAAGCTTATTTGATGAAATGTCCAGGGCCTCCAGTTGTTTTAGACTGCCGAGCTGAGATGGAATCGCCCCTTCAAGGTAGTTATGTGACAGGTTGAGTGCCTTTAGCAAAACAAGTTGCCCAATAGCTCTAGGGATGATACCGTGGAATGCATTGTTTGAGATATCAATGAATATAAAGGTCCTCAATATCTTAGGAACCGTGATGTCGAACCCTTTCAATGTGATGGTAACCTCATATTCAAGTTGATATATTGGGTCTGACATACCTTCGTATTCCATTACCAATGCCTTGTCGTTAGCACTTTTAACAATCATGGACTTCAACTTTAAAAACCATTCTTCTATCAATGTGCCTGAAAAGTTGTTCGAGGCTAGATCCAAAATATGCAGACTAGGAAACACACAATTGTTTCTCTCTTCGGTAACAGAAGGTGACACTTCTCCAGAGAACTTGTTAGATTTTAGCACAATGACCTCAAGTGTATGAATCGTAGCCATCCAACATGGAAAAGAGCCACTAAACTGATTGTTTCCAACATCAAGGATCTCCAATTTTTTGCAATAAGCTAGAGACCTAGGCAACTGCCCTTCAATCCAATTGTCACTGAAGTCAAGGAACTTAAATGTGCAACTTTTGCTTATATTATGATGTAGCTCTCCCTGAAGTTGATTTTCTTTAAGATTTAAAACTTGCAATGCATCAGCATTCTTGAATAGGCAAGAAGGGATTGAACCACCGAGCATATTGTAAGAGAGATCGAGAAATTTTAGTTTTATACTGCAAAAATAAGGTGGAATTTTCCCTGATAGATTATTTCTAGTGGCCCTGAAAAAGATAGTGTTTATAAATTGAGTAGAAATATTAAGTGGCATGGATGAAAAACGGTTGTTTGAGTAATCAACTATAGTCCCAGAGTGTTGGGGTATAGGTATTTGTCCCTCAAACATGTTGAAACTGAGATCTAGCAACCTTACACGTAAAGGAAGAAATGTATCGTAATCAATATTAGTAAATTTATTGTGGGATAAGTTCAGAGAAAAAATTTCAATGCTTGTCAATTTCTCCCATGCCCACGCAGGTATGACCCCATAGAGTTGGTTATTTGAAAGATCAAGTGCACGGATCTCATTTAGATGCCTCAATATGTTAGGGAACTTTGTAATGTTACATGATGCCAAATTTAAGTCAGCTATGCTGGGGAAAGGTGCCGACGAAGAGTTATCATCTCCATCTATTATATTTAATTTGTTATTTGAGAGGGTTAAGCCAAATAAGTTTGGAAGTTTCCATAATGAGTTGAGTTCCACAGTGCCGATAAATTTATTTGAATTAAGATATAGGGTATCCAGTTGTGTTAAATTATATATGGATGGGGGTATCTCTCCTGAAAAATTGCAATCATAGAGGGTTAATGTTCTTAGTTTGTTCAAATCGCTTATAAAGGAAGGTATTGGCCCGTACAAGCCACAATGGGAAAATTTAAGAACCTCCAAAGAGGTTATGTTTGTGATCCATGATGGTATCAATCCTACTATGGTTAACCCAGAAACCTCCAATGAATTCAAGGTTTTGATCTTGCCAATTGATGAGGGCAGCTCTCCAGTAAAACCTCTGCTACCAAGGTCTAGCTTCTTCAGATTTTTGAGAGTACTGACAGAACTAGGTATTGCACCAAAGAAATTGGTGTGCCCAACAAGCAGATTCTCTAGATTACTATCACCAGAAAAATTTGGCAGATTACCAGATATCTCATAGTTACGGTGAAGATTAATAGTCACCAATTCCTTGTTTTGAAAGATTAGAGGAGAGACCCACCCTTCAAGGTAATTATAACTTAGCTGCAGAACACTCAAGGAGGAGTTGGCCACGAACTCAGGAACTGGACCGGTCAAACGATTGTAATGTAGATCAATCACAGACAGTGACTGCATACCAGCGAGCGATCCACATATATGGCTAGATAGCCGGCAAAATGGCATGCTAAGAACACGGAGATTTGGAGTGTACTTGCTCAAAGCATCGCACCACTGAGCCTCTTCATTCGACAGGTCCACGAAGCTAAGACGGAGCTCCCTCAAGTGGCTAAGTTCTGCAACTAGGTTTGTAAAGTTTCGAACTTTAATCTGCCAAGGATTATCAGCATCAGCATAGACAAAAATGACATACCTATCTTCGAATATCTCATAAATTTCTGACCGAGAAGAAAGGTCGAGAGAGATCAGATTCACGAGGCGACCTATGCTATATGGTATCTGGCCTGAAAATCTGCAGGTGGAGAGGTTGAGATGGGTGAGCTTGGTAAGCTGCTCGAACCCCATGGACGGGAGCTCGGACATGTTGAAGTCGTTTCCACCCAAATTGAGATACATGAGGGAGGTTAGCTTGAAAAGAGCAGGATCAAGGCGGCCGCTCTGCAAGCCGCAGCCCCCCAGATCAAGGGAAGTGACGAGACCATTGGCTTCACCACATCGAACGCCTTCCCAGCGGCAGCAGTCTGTGCCGGCCCTCCACGAGCGGAAGGCGGCGGCGGAGCTGCCGGTGGCGGAGAAGGAGCGTCTCAGCCGGAGAAGCGCCGACGACTGGTCCGGCAGGCATGGAACAGATTGTATACTAGTGTGGTTGGCGTACGTACCAGCCGGAGGAAGAAGAGAGCGTGCTACCACGAGTTGGATCTGCACGAGCAGCAGCACCGGCGGCCATGGCTTGGGATGGGAGTGGGACATCATAGCTGCAGGGATTAGAGATAAATATCTACTTCTCTGCCCTACCCCATGCATCCATATATGCGCCATGCATCTTGTCCTCTTGCCGATTAGTCAGCCAAGGAGTTACAAGTCAACAGCCTATCTTGTATCATGTACAATCAAGTTTACGATGCAACCACCATATAACTAAACTATTAAAAGTTATAATTTTTTTTAAAAAAATTATAAATGTATTTCATTGTTTATTCTACCTATGTAGGAAGTTTCAAAGTAAAATTCATTTTATATTAAGAGTTATAAAAAAGACAAAAACTGACAGATTTGACGAGTTCAAAATTGATAAAGTTTTCTCTTTTTTGTAACTTTCAATATATGACAAATTTGAACATGAAATTTTATACAGAGCTAGAGTAAGTTGAAGAGTATATATACAAATTTTTTCAGAATTTTTTACGACTTTTAATAGTTCGGTCACACGGTGATTGCACCGTAAGCTTCATTGCGTAGGATAGTTGCCTACAAGTCAAGGATTAATCTGAGTTGTCAGTGATGAGCTGCGAAGCTGTTTCTATTTTTTTTATTTAAAGTGAATTGACAGTGGTAATACTTTTGCATTAAAAAAAATCACTCGTTAGTATGCAGGGGACTAATATATGTGCTTGTGATTTTTTATTTTCTAAAGATGGCATGGGCCATTCATCTCGCCATGCCTATTCGTTCGTCCTAAGAATGAAAGATCCGTTAGTGCTAAGATTGGCGTACACCTCATTCTTGAACACGTACTAGCTTCCAAATGTATGTTCAAGCGAGGATGGTAAAAAGTCAGTCTTCTTGAGTTGATTGAAAAAAGTCTTGACCGTTTTCCTTGAATAACCGATACATATTTTTGAAAGAGGCGTGATAACATTTTCAATAAACATAAGTAAAAGTATGTATAAAAAAATCTCATATAAAACACGAAGACATACCCGTTGCCACCTCGGGCAATGGTTAAACATCTTGTTCACAAGGCAAGCGAGCAACTCCATAATATCGTAACACATGCAGACCTGTACCCACCAGCCACCACCGGCTACACCACCTAGAACACATGGGTTGCTTGGCCAGAGCAACCGCCACCATTGGAGACAATGGAAAGGTCGGACAGACAAGAGCCGGAGATGTCACAAGCCATCAATAGTCACCACTACACGAGATGTACATCGCATGGGAGAGGGCACCAAATGCCACCACGTACAAGATGCTTACCCAAAACACAAACCGCTTTTGTCGACCAAATCGAGGGCACCAAAGAGCAAAGAAAGAGAACAATCATCATCATCGGACTCTAGAGAGCACCAACTGCAAAAAACATGCCAGCCAACAATCACAACAGTATATATTTTAAAACCATGGATCCCAGTAAGTAGAGACCAAAAAAATGTGGATACCAAGAGCCATACGCAAGCTCGAGGTGACGCGAGCTTGAGGCAGCACGAAGGCGGCAGCGCGAGCAGGGACGAGAGCGGCATGACAACACGACAATCATAGTGACGACAGGTAGCAGCACAAGTGATGCAACGACATCCGACAAAGTAGGGGTGAAGAAGAAGAAGAAGAAGTTGATAGGTGGGGTCTAGCTATCGATGTGAGAGGGAAAAAAGAAGAAAGAGAGGAAAATGGGGACAAGGACCTAAATATAACGAAAAATTAGTGGGTCGAAGAAATTTGCATGTCCGATATCATCCAACGAAATATCATCTAATTTAATGTTATTTTGGTCCAGACGCTCCAATTGAGTGTCATTAACAAATTTTCGCACGATTCACGGCGAAGTTGAGTACCAACATAAGAGGGAAGGAAATTCTACACCGCGCTGCTGCAAAGGGCTCTTCGTGAGGCCCTATGCCAATGGGTGCCGCGTGTCTCATGCTTCAATCTCAATTCTCAAAGCATTTGTCGCTCCACTCCTCCACTTCCGTGGTTCCAGAGTACAGAGCGGCTTCAACAGCGAAGCCACCGCTCCGCGCAACGCAACCAGTTTTTTTAACGTATTGCAAAGGACAGTGAGTCACTGACATATAGATTCTGTGCAAAGGACAGCACGTCAGAGGATTCCAATACCCGCCCCCGCCAACAGGGAGCCACCGATGCAAGCGAAACAAAGACGAATCTCATTTTAGAGCATTATGCCAAACGGAGTATATTCCTACAAGCTCATGTCAGATATCACATACACACATAAATCCCTCCAGTAGATCACGGTGATGGAAATATTAATATTTTTAGGTTTATTTTAACCTAAAAATAAATCAAAAATATGATTTTTCTCTATATCTCCTAGTGGCGACGCGACACTTACAGAAAAAAACCGTGTGGGCTAACGAACCACGAGATTAAGCCACGACCAAGCTCACAATCTCACATGTTTCCATATGTTGTAACAGGGGACACACATCCCCAACGAATTTGGGACAGGGGAACTAGAGCAGATGCAGCAGGCTCAGGGGGTAGCAGCCCGAAGGAGACCTCGCCACCCGAAGGCGGGGCAACAGCTAGCGGATCAGAGTGGCAGCGGCCTAAAGGAGACCTCGCCATCCAAAGGAGAGGCAATGGCGGATCAGAGGGACGACGACCCGAAGGGAGGATCGCCCCGACCCGAGGAGACCTCGCCACCCGAAGGCGGGGCAACAGCGGATCAGAGCGGCAACAGCCCAAAGGAGTCCTCGCCACCCGAAGGGGAGGCAATGGCGGACCGGAGGGAAGACAACTCGAAGGGAGGGTCGCCTCGACTCGAGGGGAGCCTCGCCACCCAAAGGCGAGGCAATGGCGGATCAGATGGACAACGACCCGAAGGAAGTCTCGCCTCCCGAAGGAGGGGCAATGGCAGATCAAGGAAACAATGGCCTAGGGGCGCGAAGGAGCAGAGTCTCCTTTATCACCAAAAAACTTGGAGACAACGAGTACAGATGGCCCCGCATGAGACAGAGGCTGTACCACACGGCAGGAAGATACCCGTACAGGGTGCAACGACCGGTCTCTCTGTAATCCCCTTGTAACCTTGCTTTTGTCAAAGCAGCGAGGACATTTGTGTATTAACACATTTGTGTAAAAACCCTAGGGGTTGGGATGCCTTCCCCCCGAATAATGGAGGGAGGAGGAAACAAATTCTGGCTAGCTACTTTGCCTGAGCTTCGCTCCCCTGAGCTGTTCCGCAAACTTCGCCAAGCTGCTCCGCGGGGAGGCCTCTTAGAAATATGTTGTCTTGCTAAGGCCAACGACACCATATCTCGAAATAGTTTCGCAAAAACTAAAGAACAAAAGAATAAAGTGCAAAAAAGATCATGCCTGTGCAAGCACGAGGGCACGTTTTCGATGGACCGTTCACGTGGGTGTCGTGCGCACACCCCACCTCTATGCCGCATGTAGGAATATTTTTTAACAATGACATAAATTGCGAGTGTCGTGATAGTGTGGGTGATAAAGCTTTTGTGAATAGTGGAAGATTTTTTGGAACCCATGCCACGTCACAGTCATAATGTTTTTGCTTTTATGATTTTATTTAACCGTTGTTCATATGGGCATATGTGCATATGATTTTATTTAATTGTTGTAGTTCATAAGATTTTATTTAACAGTTGTTGTGTTCGACGGCTAGGGTTAGCGACGTCTCCTACCCCCTTCCCATTTTTTTTTCTGTCGTAGCATGTGAGAGTTTCAATGCTTTCGCATGTACCAACTACTTTTGACTGCCTTACACTAATTGATGTCATATCACGTTTTAGGGCCCGTTTGAAAATCACAGTTTCATCCGGGATTCCAGCCCAACCCCCAAACATGAAATCATCGTGACCTAGGAAAAATTCAGGTCCGCTTTGGAAACCCATCTGACAGGGTTTATTAGACCCCTTCCCTGCTTATTTCCCTAGGGAAATCCACCGCCCCTGCTGAGGTGTGGTTTTTTCTCCCCATCTCTCTCTCCCGACTCGCTTGCTCCTTCCCTCCCGTCTCCGTCTCGTCACCCAACGCCATCACGGCAGCAGGTGGATTCGCCATCACTTATTATCGGTGGAATCAGATCCGACCACCGCGCGGCTGCTACTGTCTCCTCCTCCTCCTCGCCGCCGTCCCTGGAGCCGACGGCGCGCGTCTCTGCCCCAGGAGTCGCAAGGTACGCACCCCTCTTGCATCCGTGGCAAATTGGCGGTTGACTGGTAGTACACTTGTGATATGAATAAATGGATTGAAATGGATATACGGCATTACTTTGTGAATTATATTTTGCTAATTAGGAGATGTGTAAAAACGGATGACATATGCATATACCATGAATACATGTTCTCTTTTTGATCAGTATACTTTCAGATTATCAAAAGCCGAGAATGGCTTTTCTTCAAAAGAGGGAGTATGACGAGGACATCCCTACGCCTGCACCAACACAAACACCCAACATAATGATGATGCTGATGTCCAAGACACCTAATCACACCCTGCATGGTTTCATCGACCGCCATCTCGCCCAAGTAGCGTGCACTGCCAACAAGCTCATCATGTTGATAGTGCGCCAACACCGCCAGCGGTATGGCCTCCACCGTGGACGCCTCCTCAAACTCAAGACATATGCAAGAAATATGCATCTCCACCTCTTCAGCACCCTCTGGTCCCACAAGCCACGTCGCATCAAGACCGGCCCAAGAAAGAGCCTAGTTTGTCCATGAGCCTGGTTCGGCCATCTACGCGCAAGACAACTTCAAACGAATGTCCAGGCCACATACGACATTAGAATTCGATGATCTTGCACTATATGGAAAGATAACGATGAGAGCTTTCCAACAAATCAGACAAAACCTCAAAATCTGTCCTACAGCCTCCGAAATCATCGAAACAAGTTGCTTCACCAATCATTGGGCCAAACTCAGGCCTTGTAATCGTGTCAGGTCGAGGCCCAAGTGGTGGGCGCCACTTGGGAACCCTAGGACGGCCAGAATTTGTCTCTCTCTCCATCCTAGCCGTCACCCTTTCCTACTTATTTTAGATTACATCTTGTATTAAGAAACTAAGACCAATTTTGATATTGAGATTAATACACTTGTTTATACAGATTGATAGCTTTGCTACACATTGAAAATTTAAGAGTTCTCTTCCACTATTTGTAAATTATGGCCAATACCTGGTATATAAGCAGTGATTTAAAATCCAGAGGTTAATCGTACTCTGGCAACTTTACGTAAGGCAGAGTTGGGTTTTTTGGGGTTGATAGTGGAAAAGTCGGCAGATAAGTCACCCTTATTGTCCCTCTATAGAACCGTACATGAGATTTTCACCTCATACGGCTCCTCGTTCAATTCTTTCGAAGGGATCCTTTTCGAGTTTCCATTACTTCATTTGGAATCTGGGCTCTTCTATCTTCAACTTATTTTTTTGGCATTATTCTTTATTTATTTAATTTTGATTTTTCCCTCTTCCTCTATCCCTATCCTGTAGGTACAGCGTTTGCATCAATATAGAACCTTTTCCTCTGTATAAATCGATATTATTCCATTTCAATTTCTTTCCGAAACTTCCTAAGAAAAATCCCGAATTGGATCCAAAATTGACCAAAATTGACGGGTTAATGTGAGCTTATCCATGCGGTTAGGCACTCTTCAAATAGGAATCCATTTTCTAACTGGTTCTTGTGTGCTTGCCTCTCATCATCTTGCAGAAATGTGTGTCTACTCTCATGGTCTCGAGACGTGCGGATGGCATTGTGTGGTTGAGTGAATTCTCTTGTCGCAGGCTTCCATTAACCAGCAAGACTGTTGGCGCCATTGGTTCGTCATGTTGCACGGATCAAGATTATCCCGCTGATTCTACGTCGTGAAGATTGGACCGTCCTCTGTATCAATTCAAGTTTCTCAACTCATGTCTCATGAGTCATGGAGAGGGCGCTTGCTAGGTGAGGAAGAGCATGACGAGGTGGAAGAACCCGTGGATCCCTCGACCCTAAGCCACTGCGCGGGGGCGGACCCAAACCTTGTTCCTCCAACCCTTGCTTCGGCATGCTTGGACGGTGGCGGCGATATCCATGGCGTGGAACGGTGGCATGCGTGAAATGAGGAATAGCATAGGGAAAGAAGGGTGAAGACACCTAGGGAAGTGAAATGACATAAAGAACTCTCGAGGGATTATTCTCTCTATGATATTTTTTCCTGTTATGCCAAACAAGCTTAGTGATGTCAAATAACAACTTATGGTTATGGTGGACGCCATAAGTAGGAGGAGTAAGGGAAAAGCTCTTCGGGCCCATTTGGTTGAAGGCTAAGTTTACCTAATATTGCCACACCTAAGATTAGGAAAGTTTGACTAAGTGAGGTTGTTGCTTGGTTTACACCTAAGGTTAGTTAAGATTCATTTTCTGCCACATAGACCTCATATGTTATATACACATGAAACATCAAAGTGTGGCAAATTTGCTTCAGCTTAACAAATTGTGGTTAGAAATTTAAAGAACTAGGCCTGTTTGGTTCGTGATTAAAATTGCCACGCCTAAAGTTAGCAGTCTGCCTAAGGTTCGTAAATGTGTGGCAGTGAAAAACACCGCCACATCTTAGGCGAAAAAACATGAAGAGAATGCACTGCTAGCTGCCTAACTTTGTTTGGCGCGCCTAACCTTAATAACAAACTAAACACCTGTCTTAGCCACTGCGGCACGCCTAAACTTAGGCGTGGCAATGTTAGGCAGCAAACCAAACATGCCTAAGTTTAGACAATTTTATTATGTTAGGCATGACAAAGTTTGACAAAGTTAGCTTCAAATAGATAGGCTGGCATCTGAATTATGCAGCCATAGCAACTGTACATACAACAACAATAGAGTGAGCTGTATCTACGTCTAACCGCTCCGTTGCGCGAATTTTTTTTTTAGTATAACCTTAATTGTCAACAGCCCGTTAGTCCGTGGCAAAAAAGTACGCAGCAAACTAGTAATCCGTGGCAAGGACCGGGACATGTCGGCTGTGTTTCTTTCGGCGGTTAGATTATAATCTGAAAAGGTTGTGGTGTTTTATAGAATATTTAAAGGGCCAAAAAAATTATGAAAAAAATATTTTTGAGATTTTTGAGACAAATTGTGCAAAGTTTCGAAAAAATAACTATAAAATATTTCAAAATATAACCATTACAAAAATGACAAATTTTAAGCTGCAGCTTATAATCTGATTATAAGCTGAAAGAAACATAGCAGTCATCTGTTGCTCGCTTAAATAAATTATCTTCTCGGAGGCTCGCTTAGTTTATACGGGCCAGTAGCAGCCTCTAGTAGTGACGGCAGCTTTCGACTCCCAGGCCCCCACTAACAAACTTTAATTTAATTTAATTTAAGATGAAACAAACAAGGCCTGCATCTCTGAGCTACCCACTCACACAGTCGCACGAAGCAGACACCACTTCACAGGAAAAGAGAACATGGTCTATTGATTTTTCTATCTTCTTCTCAATCAGTACACGGTGCACACTCATGACTCAGCTCATGAGCTCAGCTATAACAAACAGTATATAGAAATGCTCAAGCCATACAAGATCATGGTAGTTCTTGTGAATATGCACGATGGCAGGCCCATTGGAGGGTTCACAAGCTCAATATTAGGTCATGTTCTTTTGAGCTGATCTGAACCGATGAACAGCTGAACGACTGAAATGACTGAACTTCGAGAGCTTTTCGAGGTAGTCTCGAGATTCGGATCCATTTCATTTGACTTGATTTTTAAAGCGTTATGACCCAACTTCAAAATAGCGAAAAACGGACCCAAAAAACTCAAAACATATGTTTTATCAAAACGTAGATAAGTTGTTAAGCTGTTAAGCCGTTAAGCTAATAAGCTGAAAAGAACTGGGCCTTAAGCTTTCGGTTTTGAGTAATTTTATGGTAATACGAACCGTTATCCCTTTGATTTAACGGTTTAGATTGATTTTTATTTTTATACTATTATGATTATTTATACTGCACTGCTGATACATGTTTTATACGAGATCTCTCCGAATGGACAACCATATCTGAATTATATTAGCAACCTAGTATATTTGCCAATATTTACTTAAAAGTGCTCTTCCTTTTGACCTATACAGAAACATTTTTAAAAAACGAATTTATCTAACCCCTCTAAAATTTGGGCGTAGTCGAAACTTAAAAGGCATCACCTCAATTCTGTTATAATGTACCATGAAAATGTACCTAAGCCAAATACATCTAAACAGTTGGGAGTCTCATTCTTAGCCACCTTTTACAGAAGAGATAGGACAACAATAACAACAAAGAAGACCGATGTACAGGGTAGTCCATGGTATAGGGTTTGGGTAGGGCTAGTTTAAGATAGCTTCGTTTGAAGAAGGTGACGATGACACTAGTGGTGGGCTGTTCGAGCTGTGTTTGGCTTGAATTTGGCAACACCCTTGCTGAAGTTGGTTGCAAGGTGTGCACGTTGGAGTTTGTTGTGCTGTGGTCTGCATCTTTTTTGACGGTGACAATAAAAAAGATTGGTCCGGTTATCAGTGTTGTCCTTTTGGATTTTTGGCCATTTGTGGATGTTTTGGGTAAAGACCTTGATAAAGTTCTTACCCGAAAGGTCGTCGGATTTGGGTGGAAGAAAGAGTCACTACTAGGATATCGAGAGTATAGTAGTTCATGTTGCGACGTCACTAGTAGGATATCAAGAATGCATGAGTTCATGTTGCGGGAACAAAGGAGGCACCAATGGCGTTGCGCACATGAGTCGAATGATTATCTCAACCTCTTCCTTTGCGGTCGAGAAGGCGGCTGGGCCCATTTTTACTCTCCATAGCAATATGTTCCTTCATATTCGGCCAAAGATGGGTCGTATTCTATGGTTACGATTGTGCTAGATATGTCTTTTTGATTCCGTCGAAAATCGATTATACAGTACAGGCGTTTATGACCTCCCCCTCTATGCCTTGTGGTAATGATTCCTATAAAATTACGACCTTTACCACAACGGTGTTGTCCATGTATCAAATTATTTCGTTGATGTTCTGTTCTTCGGTCCTGGCGGTGTAATCTCTTGTCCTCTCCTAGGGATTGCATGTTAGCTCCCTCAAGAGTGCTGTTGTAATTTTATTTTGTTTCACGAGTCTTTTTGTATGGTGGAAGTTGTTAACAAAATGAAACATATTCTTTTCTAAAAAATACTTCTAAGATCATCGTCAATGATGTTCTCCATAGAACATTTCAGCACTATTTATCCTCTTTTTTACTATTTACTTATGTTTCTCTCTACTACTTTATTCGTTACATACCAAATACGTCTTAGGACTTGTTCTTTTTAGCGTATCATTGCGTTGGAGTAATACTGTAGCAAATTTAAGATCCCTTGAATAGAGATCAAAAGATTATAAAAAGATAATTAAAAAATAGTTTTAGAATCTTTGTAAGAATTACTAAATGACACGAAACAATTGTTACAAATTATTATAACTTATACGAAAACACTTCTGTCCGGGAGGCCGGCGCGGCCGGACGTGAGCGCTGTACGCGCGAAGGGAAATTAAGGCACTGTGCACATGCAGGGGTGGGGCCCACGGGATTTTTTTTCTTTCGACGACCATAATTTTTGACTGGGTGCTCCAATCCACAAACCGTTTGCGCCAACGTGTTCCTCGTATTTTTACGAACAAAACAAGATATATGTTGCCATATAACTCCTCAAACTTATCTGGTGAAACTTGGGTTTCGCCTACTGAAACTTGGCTTTCATATTCGTTAAACTTGCCAAACTATCAAGTTTCATCAGATTTCATCCATGTTTCATCAAGTTTCATCAGATCAATCCAAGTTTCTTCAAATTTCATCAAGTCAATTCAAGTTTCAACAGGTTTCATCCAAGTTTCATCAGGTTACTTCGAAGTTTCATTCAAGTTTCATCAGATTTCATCAGCACACTACCAAGTTTCATCAGCACACGGCCAAGTTTCGCTAGTATAGATGTAAGTTTCATAGTGCCTTCTCCTAGTTTCACATCAAAGAATTAAAAAAGTGAAAAAAATCAAAAAATTTAAAAAGTATTTCAAATGGGTTGC
The DNA here is from genome assembly GCA_036346415.1 of Raddia guianensis. Lineage (NCBI taxonomy): Eukaryota > Viridiplantae > Streptophyta > Magnoliopsida > Poales > Poaceae > Raddia > Raddia guianensis. Next base: position 39,456,647 of record CM070534.1, read on the forward strand.
TCTCGATTTTAGAAGAATTATGAAATTTATTTGAAAAAGTGGAAAAAATAAAAAAATTGAACACTGTTTGAATTTTGTACAAAAATCATAAGTTTATTTAAAATTTTAATCAAAGAACGACTAGCAACTGCCTGAGAACGTACGCAGGGACGCGGGCGCACGCAGGGCGTAGGATTGGCGCGGTAGCGTTATCCAATGGCTCAGCATGGTCCGGCGCTAGCGCCAGACGCGGACGTCCGACGGCTGGCTCTCTAGGCTATATAAAAATAATAAATTTGATATAGTAATAGTCAACTGTATCTAACGACTAAAAAGAAGAGCCCTAAAGTTAGGACCGGCACTTCGACATTATTCCATCCGCAGCGACGAAGCTTCTGCCTTCCAACCCAGGAAAAAAAAAAAAAAACAGCGGGCGCCAAAGAAGATATTTACGCCTCCGTGCCGTCGTTTGCAACGAGCCAACGACGCCAACGAGCTCGAAACGACGCGACAAGTCGACGGCCTGACGAGGCAGCAGTCGCCACTTGTTTCCAGAAACGCAAAAGCAGAGGCGTCGGAGCCGAACACGAAGGCACCAGCGCCATACTCTGTCTGCTCCTCTATATCACGCCCGTTCGGGCGCGCCTAGAGAAGAAAGCAACCGCCTTTCACCCAAGAACTTTCTCACCGCCACCACTACCAGAGGCCCAGAACCTACGCGCCAACCGCCGCGCCGCCATGGACACCACCATCGGCTCGGTGCCGTCCCCTGCCGACGCGGCGGCGGCGGCCCAGGCTACGGCCGCGCCGCGGGAGGCCACCCTGGGGCGCCACCTCGCGCGGCGCCTGGCGGAGGTCGGCGCCCGGGACGTCTTCACCGTGCCCGGGGACTTCAACCTCACGCTGCTGGACGAGCTCGAGGCCGAGCCCGGGGTGCGCCTCGTCGGCTGCTGCAACGAGCTCAACGCCGCGTACGCCGCCGACGGCTACGCCCGCGCGCGCGGGGGCGGGGTCGGCGCCTGCGCGGTCACCTTCACCGTCGGGGGCCTCAGCGCCATCAACGCCGTCGCCGGCGCCTTCAGCGAGAACCTCCCCGTCGTGTGCATCGTCGGGGGGCCCAACAGCAATGACTATGGGAGCAACCGCATCCTGCATCACACCATTGGCCTGCCAGATTTCACGCAGGAGCTCAGGTGCTTCCAGAATGTTACTTGCTATCAGGTACAATATCCTCTTCATCGTATTCCTAACTCTGACGAATTCCGATTTAGCACGAGTTTACAATTGGATTGAACTGTCTGCTGTTTCAAGAATGGAAATTTACAGTATATAAATTTCTGATTTTGACACACTTTTTTTGTTTTGTTTTGTGCTGTAGTTACTTTCGTACTTTGCCTTTACGAGATTTTAGGGGAAGTTCAGATTTTGGATAGATGGATCGAAAAACTGAAGTTGTTGTATATTTTGCAACAATTCTTTCAACATGTTTCATGTTTGAGTTTTTGCGGCGATGGTCATTTCCAACAAAGTTTGGCTTATCTTTTTCCTTTGTGTCTACATTCAGTCCAACAGTAATATGGACTTACGACACAATCATACAGGTTTACATGTTTACGCTAAGATTACAGGTTTTCATGCATGTCCTGATATAAGCCAGTGTTCCCTTGGATCATTTTTTTAGATAATGGAAACAATTCCGGCCTTTGTATCGTGAGATGTACGCAACCCATGTTCTGAATTATTAAATATCAGCAGAACACCGACAAATAGGAACAAAAACCAATTAAGTCCAGATAAATTTAACCCACACAAAGCCTATTATGAAGTCTCCAATTATTATTAGCAAAAGGCTCCACTGTTTTTTTTTGAACAAAAGGCAGGAGAGCTGCCATGTATTGATCAAAATAGAAGAGGATTACAGTGTGGGCAAAAGGCTCCACTGTTGTCACCTCGAGTTGTTGGCACACCTTGATTATTGTCTTCTTAGCATCATCCTTTTGAAGAAATGATCCTAGTCATAGCCAATGTGCTCCCCTAAAGATACTCTGCATAAAAGAAATATCCTTCTTTTTATTGAATACAATACAATATCATAGCACGAAAGCCAAATAGCCCAAAATATAGTTGTTGTGCCAACCAGGACTTGAGATTTGCGAAAGAAACTTAAACATGAAAGCCAACCCCCTCGAATATGCGACATACATCGCGGAGGACATAAATCTAGAACTATTTGGATCACCCGCTATTTTTCTGCATTGTAAACACATATTTGGATCACCCTCGACGATGATATTTTTCTGCATTGTTAGGTTGCTAGAATCTGTGGAGTTTTGAGACTTGCTAAGTGACCAATTTTTTGCTTTCATGTGATGATGCTGGTTTAGTTTACAGGGAGACAGCAAGTTTTCATTCTGGCCATCTGGGTGTTGTAGTTAGGATTGATGTTTGTGATATACTAAAAAAATAGTTCTATACGACAAAATGGTTATCTGAATAGTAATAGGTATGTGTAGACAGGTCCAAGTATGGATTATGACCACGAATCCTCTGATGGTAGATGGCGCCTTTGATTCAGCATTTGAAGATGGTTCATCGGTACAGTCAATTGATTTTTGCTTCCAGTAATAGGATTCTACCATGTATACAGACAGTGTACACCAATGCATTTCTGAACTTACAGACTACATTTCATTTTTTAAATGGAACTGCGCTGCAAAGTTACAGGAAAAAATAGCATTGTCATTTATATATCATGAATGTCAGATATATCCAGATTGTTGGCCATGCCGTTAAGGAATTCCAATCTTGAAATAGGCTTTCTTAGACCAATATACAACAACTGTTTACTCCCACTTGCCTTTTGTTTTCAAAATGAGTTTATTGATGAATATAGGGTCATTAATATTTTGCAAAATAATTACCATAAACAATTACCTTAGCTCTCTCTGAATTTTGACCGCAGCAAAATTTTGTGTATGATCGTTAATGTCCATGGCATGTATTATTTATGTGATCAATGTTGGTTGGTTATGACAAATATGTGCTTACAAATATTGTGTGCTTGATCTTGGCTGTTCATGACATATATGCGCTTGAAGATTATACCATTTGCAACTAGCAAATGTAATTAACAATTTCAAGCATAATTCTAGAAAATGCTTGGCTCATCAATTATTTCTTTGTTTTACTGGCATGTAGAGCTCTTTTACGGTACATTAAAAGGAGGTGGTTTATTTAGATCGAACAGTTCAACCAGGAAATTATACTACACATGCCATTCAGATGTAGTGTTTTAAACCATAAGTGATCTGATCTGAGCCATTGAATCATGAGGAATGAACGACCCCACATTCAGTTTACTGTTTGTAAAAGAGTCCTACTTTTATGCTTCTAATTTAGTTTTGGTAGTGTTTATTAGTGAAATTGTGTCAGTGGATTATCGTGCATCAGAATTTGGGGCACGCATGTACATGAATTTTTGTTCCTGCGTGGAAAGGCAAGAGGAGCCAATCTCCTTTTGGCAAATAATTTCCATTCTTGAAATTCTCTCTTTTCAAAAGTAGGGAATAGGCAAAATATGTAGTTTCAGTATTTTTATGCAAATCAGTAATATATAATTTCATTAATATAATCACAGGCGGTGGTAAACCACTTGGAGGATGCGCACGAGCAGATTGACACTGCCATTTCCACTGCGCTGAAGGAGAGCAAACCTGTTTACATCAGCATCAGCTGCAACCTTCCCTCAATCCCACATCCCACCTTCAGCCGTCACCCTGTTCCTTTCTTCCTCTCCCCAAGGTAAGTTGCCATGCTCCCTATGTCCATAAGAATGATGAGGTGACAATGGTATTTCTCATTAGGATAAATTGCTCATTTGTCAGACTGTCAAACCAGATGAACCTGGAGGCAGCAGTGGAAGCCGCTGCGGCTTTCTTGAACAAAGCAGTCAAGCCTGTCCTTGTTGGTGGACCAAAGATGAGGGTGTCCAAAGCATGCAAGGTCTTTGTAGAGCTTGCAGATGCTTGTGGCTATCCTATTGCAGTAATGCCTTCTGCGAAGGGGCTTGTGCCAGAACACCACCTTAGGTTTATCGGCACATACTGGGGTGCTGTGAGCACTCCATTTTGTGCTGAGATTGTGGAGTCAGCTGATGCCTATCTGTTTGCTGGCCCAATATTTAATGACTACAGCTCAGTTGGATACTCGCTCCTCCTCAAGAAAGAGAAGAGCATCATCGTCCAGCCGGACCAGGTCGTGATTGGACATGGGCCTGCGTTTGGGTGTGTTCTGATGAAGGACTTCCTGCATGCACTTGTAGCCCGGCTGAAGAAGAATACAGCTGCATATGAGAACTATAGTCGGATTTATGTGCCTCCTGGCGAACCACTGGCATCTGAGCCTGGAGAGCCATTGAGGGTGAACATTCTTTTCAAGCATATTCAGAAAATGTTGTCAAGCAACTCGGCTGTCATTGCAGAGACTGGGGACTCATGGTTTAACTGCCAGAAGCTTAAACTACCCGAAGGCTGTGGGTAAGCTTCTGTTGAAATCAAATGCCTTTGTTCACATCTTTTAGTGCTGTAATCTATGTCTGTCAATTTTTTTAGAACTCATTTTTTACTGAAAGCGGTGACACAACTATTTTGAATGTCTGCAACTACTACAAATTCGATATTTTCAGGTGGTTTCATTTGAAAATCTCGGCTATTACATAATGGTGAATATTTGTGTCATAATGTAGGATGTTTTTTCCTTGGTAAACTATATGTTTTTGGCAGGTACGAATTTCAGATGCAATATGGATCAATTGGTTGGTCAGTGGGTGCTACTCTAGGATATGCGCAGGCTGCACAGGATAAGCGTGTCATCGCCTGTATTGGAGATGGCAGTTTTCAGGTACCAAAAATTCAAAATTGCCAGTTGTTTTCTATTCAACGCTCTATGAGAATATGCAGAAACCAGAATTCATTTTGATTGGAAAACAGGTGACAGCACAAGAAGTATCGACAATGCTTCGGTGGGGCCAGAACAGCATAATCTTTCTCATAAACAATGGAGGGTACACCATCGAGGTTGAGATCCATGACGGTCCTTACAATGTCATCAAGAATTGGAATTACACTGGCATCGTGGAAGCGTTCCATAATGGCGAGGGCAAGTGCTATACTGCCAAGGTTAGATTGTATTTCCATGTTCAGAAACACCCCATTGCAAAATCATTTTCATGAGCCTAGTGCAACGAATTTTCTCATTCTGCACCTGCAGGCTCGAACCGAGGAGGAACTGAAGAAGGCAATTGAAGCAGCTCTGGGACCTAAGAAGGATTGCCTGTGCTTTATAGAGGTCCTTGTACACAAGGATGACACTAGTAAGGAGCTTCTTGAGTGGGGCTCTAGGGTTTCGGCAGCAAATAGTCGCCCACCAAATCCCCAGTAAATACTGGTCTCCTCACATGCACGGGAAATCAGTCCTCATCCAATGTAATGTCCATATGTATATGAAACTATGAAAGTTTTTGAGTAGGAGATGTCACTGGCCTCTGAATAAATTATCCATGTATTAACTGCTGCTTAAGTCCTCATGATTACTGCACAAAGATTATTTCAGCTACTGATACTTGCATTATTGGCAGTAAACTGAGATAATTCTTTGTGTTGGTCTAAGTCAACTAGCAATTTGTTTTGCAGTCTGTCCCAAAACTGCCTTCTGCATGTTTCTTCAGTTATTTTAGTTCAACTGTGTAATCTATGTATCTAGACGCAAGAAGCCAAGAAGCAAGTTTCAGGTATGCACTGTCCAGCCTTTTCCTATGAGAGCAGCATCCCTTGTCAAAGGCAGAAGTTTGGCATCAGCAAGAAAGAAAGCTGTGCTTCTCGAATCTGAAGAAGATTATTTTTCAGAACTCAAAGGGAGGATTTTAGATTTTTTTAAGCCATAGGGCAGAACCTGTGCCATTTCATTAAAAAAAAGTTTGGTTGTGATTTTGTGAACCTCTGAAATAAAAAATTTGAAAATTATCTTTTCTTGAGAACTATACTTAAATTGGAACAAAGGTTCACAAAATCACATTTTTGCTGCTCAGATTTAATAGAGAAGTCTGAATGCTCACGCCTGCATGCTGCAAACAGCAAGCAGTGAAAGCACGGGCCCAAACAGAAGTAAAGACACGGTGGTTCTGTCTGTGGTTTCATATTCTAATCCAAGAACCGCCAATCAGGAGGAGCTACATGCCAGTCTTTTGACGCAATCGCTGAAATGTCAAACCAATCATGTGACCTTGCAGGAGAATATTTCTGCACACACACACAGTCACACTACAGCACGCCCAATGCAAAGCCCTGGGCCATGGTATTGTAGATTTGCAGCAGCAACTTGCACTAGCAGCAGTTCAGGCTTCAAATCCGGCACAGTAAAGCAGCAATTTTCAGAACACACAAGAACAAAACCAATAGGAATTCAGCCCATAATAAGAAGACCCTCTACACATACTCCGCTCCAAAATTGCAGGAAGAAATCTTCTATATGGACATGATGGAGTAATGTGATTCCAAGATCCTCTGTCTCTTGCTCTGAAATGGACTACCGCCATATACCATTTCTGGAGAAGCGACCTTGGCAAGCGCCAGCCTGACAGACTCCTTCAGAGACTTGAGGCTTGCGCAACCTGCACTGCCGTCCTCTCTACGTAGAATGAACACATGCTGCAGCCTTCCTCCCAGCGAGACCATGTCTGCCTTCACCGTCCTCAGCCTCAGGCCATGGAACGCCTGGATGATCCCGGCGAAGAGGTCCGGCCGGTCGTCGCAGCTGATGGAGGCCTTGATGTACAGGCTCTTGCTGTTGCCGGCGGCGGCGGCGGCGCCGTCGTCGTCTCCGGTGTAGCATTCGATGGAGACGTCGTTGGTCTCTGGAGGGAGAGGCAGGGGCATTCGCTGTGTGGCCTCGCTTGCCCTCCTCTTCAGCTCCTTCACTTGGTCTACCACTTTGGATAGCAAGGTCGCCTTGTCCATCTGCAGCGCAGGAGAAAAGGAAAAGAACATTTGCTTAAGAAGTCATTGCATTGCCCAAAAGGTTTCAATTCTAATCCTAATTTTAATCTAGAAGAGAATTCCAGTGTACAAGCCTGACGAAATGTGAACGCGTGTGAGTCCAAAGGTTTCTTTCATATGGCTTTCTTGGAAGTCTCAATGTTATTGATGTTAACTCTAAACTTCTTTGTACTCTCAACCTCAAGAACTTTGTTTAGTTCTGGTAGTCCTTATGCGAACTAGCTTAATTGCCTGACACAACAATAACAAAAAAATTCAAGAGAAACTACTCTGACAGAGTGACAGTCTGATGAAATATGAACAAATTCTGAAATGGCTTGAATATATGTTGCCAAGAACACAAAACTAGATATATGAGTGGATTACACGAACCTGCTTAGTATCAGGGATCATCCTCCTCAGTGTGGCCAGGTGAGCATTGATCCTCTCCCGCCGCCGCCGTTCGGCCTCGCTGTGGATCTTCAGAGCCCTCACCTCCGTTGCGCTCCTCCCCGACCCCGACGACGACGACATCTCCGGCTGCACGGCCGGCGGCGCCGAGCTGGCCTGCCGTGGCAGGAGAATCGGGCCCCTGTACACTGAAGGATCGCAGCCGTCATACGGCTGCAGCTCCTGCAGTGTCCTCCCTTCTTGCAGATGCTGGCATGCAGCCATTACTCAACCAAGCATCCTACTCACCTACGACTACGAGTTGCTGTCACTGCAAGAACAAGGAGAATGCAATGGATCAGATGAAGAGCTTGCAATTTGCAGCAAATGATGAAGCAAGCAAGAAGAGGAAGTGAGATGAAGCAAGTAAAAAGAGGAAGCTACTCAAGCTGCTGCTGATGGTTGCAATAATTAGTGCAACCACGTCTTGTCATATCATATCTAGGATGGATAATAGATATCCTTGTGTGGGAGATGATCACCTTGTCTATGATACACTGGGTATCCTACACTTTCTACTGGCCAACCACCATATATATATGCATCCCTTTTCTCACATGTGTTCTCCACTAGGACTCCCATGAGAAATTTCTTTAGGATTGGCTTGGATGTGCTCGTGGGGCCAATGGATGAGGTGGTTTGCATGAGTGTACCATGAGTAGAAAATGTGGGGAAAGCCTGATGAATGGCCATCAGTCTGTTCTGATTAGGATTCAGGATGAAACGACTTGCCAATTACCGTATGCTTGAGACCAGAATTATGGATTTATGGCATGCAATTTTCACTACGGGTAGATTAGGTAAAAACCCTTTTACTACGATTAGGTAAACTGAAAAGTGACACATAGGGAGAGACGTTTGATTGGAAACAAAGATAGGTAGGGAGAAGCAGAGTGCACAGACAGAAGCAATTGAAGGAGTTAACGAGGCTGGTATACCCTGACTACTCTTTTGGAAAAAAAAAATCAGAAAAAAATGAGATGTCAAATACAATTTTTTTCACCACATCGAAATATAAACTCCACAATTTAATATGTGATATACGAATTCAAATAAATCTAAAAATCAATTTATTACTTTTTGTATTTTAAATGCTAAATCATGTGGTTCAAAATTTCACGTGTCAAATAAAAAATGTATTTGACACCTTAATTTTTTTTAGTGTTTTTATTTTATTTTGAATTAATTTTAATATTTCCTAATATATTATTTGGCATTTAATAACCTTAGTTATGGACTTCACGGTTCGAGAATTGGAATACACTTGTATTTAGCACCTCGGTTTTTTGTTTATTATTATTATATTATTTATTTTAAATATTTTTTGAACGAACTTATTTTAAATATTTTGAGTTGAGACAGCATGCGAGTAACATGATAGAACAAATAGATGCCAAATTGTAGTGTTATTTGGGTGTGCCACGGATAGGTGGTGTGTCACGCCATAAGTCAATTATCCCTTGAAATATTTATATACCAATTGTATTTGTTTTACGAGAGCTTCTCATGTAAGTTTTTTTTTTTTAGTTGAGCTCTGATTTGGGCAAGGTCGTCTCTGGTAGTGTTTATATTTATTTTTTAATAGACCGGTAGTGCTCTCTTCCATGGTTCGAAAAAAAAAAAAAACTTGATCAGGCAAGAAGGCTCTCTCTGAAATCATGGAGGCCAGACCACAAGAGTCCTCCTCTGGAAATGGATGGCTCGTCAGAAAAAGTCCTCTTTTTCATTGACTACGCTCCATGTATAGCGTCTGAGCGAGACAGAGGGAAAGAGACGCGATTAAAACTGGGTCCTCATGAACCGTAGGCTCCAACATCGGCAGGCTTTGGCCTCTAGCTGCAGCCACGCTTTGCTTTCACACTCGTCCGCAGGCAGCTTCGAGATCGGCCGGCCTTTGGATCCCGTGTGATCGATCGGTCGACAGGTACCTGCGCTCTCGCACACAAAAGATTCAGATTCAACGCCTTCATCAAATGCGTCCTTTTGTTATCTGAATCGCACAGTGGGGACACTGCTTGTGTCTGAACTTATCCTCTGATCGATACTGTTCTTTGTCTGCATGCCATTGCACTGCCCATTTTCTCCCCCCTTCTTCTTCAGAGCATGTGAGCCCAGAATTATCAATTAAACGTCGACTGTTAGTCAGCTTTCCTGGCCATATTTCCCTTGGCATTTGTTCACTCTTTCCTCTGATCAAGATCCGAGGCTGACAAGGATGAGATGGTTTCGCCTTTGACTGATGAACAGGGAGGGGTAGGGGGGCGGATGATTGAATAGCTTAGACAGAGAGATGGTTGCCCTGGGCTCCTTGCCATCGTACGTCGTCGATGGCTTTGGCTTCGCATGTGAACTGGATGGTGATCCAAGTCGACAAGCTGCCCAAAGAAACCGCGGAGAGGACTGCGTGGGGCAGTGGGGTGACAAGCACTGTATGATTTGTTTGTCCTTGTGCCTGGGCTGGCGTTTCTTGGCATATACATGCGATGATTGACGTGTTCACTACAGGAATCCACGACACCATGGTCGGCCCAAATCCACAGTGTCAGCGGCCCAAAAACTGGCCGGCATAAGACCACCTATCTCGGCGGCATATGTTCTGCCGCCGACATAGACCCTACACACCTCGCGCCTCGTTAGACTTAGAATATTTTGAACTCTCCGAGCTCTATGTCGGCGGTATATATAATGCCACGACATAGCCCCTACCCCACCCTCCCAGTCAAGCTGCGAAATTTTAAAATCTCGGCGGCGCTCTGGTTCGGCGATATAATATGCCGACGACACGCACCTCAACCCCGCGCCGCCACGCGAAGTTTAACGGCCATGACGGCGCTGTCAAGATCATGGGTCCCACATGGCGTTGAATGCCTAGTCACTGCCATGTGGGCCATTGAGTACATGGCGGCCTCGGAGTCACCTATGTCGGCGGCATACACAATGCCGCCGACATAGGGCCATAGTGATTGAATGGCGCATGTCGATAAGTCTGATTTGCCCACAAATTTTCTTAAAACATGAACTAAAGCTAATATCACTTTTACATGGGTATTTTGGTGTAAGCATGTGCTTTTATTTCGATGGTTCGTGTGTAAATGGCATGTCGATTGATTTATTACCATGTGATAACGATCGATTTATCACGGTATTTTTTAAGACGCCAGATATTGCAAGAGCACTAAAAAGTTTCTTGGGCATTTAGGATTTAGTATGATTTTTTTGTGTTCATATAAGTCTCAATTGAACAACAGGTGTTGTCAAAATGTTTTTCCGATTCGAGTACCCCTTTGTATGTGAAAGGTGATCGATATCGATATAAGTAACCTAGCAATCGTTTTATGAAGCATCATGGCGTAAAAATGTTGCCATGCGAACACGAACATGTAGAATGTGTTAGTAGGTGTAGTGTAAACTCAATTATATTGGCCAACCCAATTAAACCACTCCAGATAGGCGGTTATTGTTTGAAAAGGCGTGCGGGGGGAGGCTCTGTGTCGACGGCCGTATAGAACGGCCGCCGACATTGGTGTGGGAGGGCTCTCAGTCTCGGCGGCCATTTAAATGCCGCCGACACTGGTTATAGTCACTGCCCTGTGGGCCTAAGTTTGAGAAAGTGCCGTTGGAGGTGCTTATGTCGGCGGCATTTATTTGGTCGCCGACATAGGGTAAGGATAATACCGCCACCCGTGTGCCCGCTCCTCACACCCGTGCCTCCTCACCCTCACACCCGACCTGCCCACGCCACGCCGCCTCATGCCTCGCCTCATTCTCACCACTTGCTGCCGCCATGCCCGCTGCCCATGTGCCCGCACTCGCCTCCGCTCCGCCAGCCTCCGCCCTCTGCCTCGGCCTCCCGCCGCCGCCCACTACCTCCATGGCCCGTCCCTGCCTTTTGCCTCGGCCTCCTAGCTGGCTCACCAGCCGCCGCTCCGCCTCCGCCGCGACGCCGCCCAGCGCGCCGCGCGCCGAGCCCTAGGGTCCGCCATCCCGGCAGCCTGACCTCCCGAGCCCCACTGCCCCACCCCTGGCCCTCGAGCCTCCCACTGCCTACCCTAACGGTCCGGCCTCCTCCCTCCACTTCCGCCACCACCCTTCTCCCACACCGCCGGGACCCCTCCGTCCTGCCCCTACGCCAGATCCCCACTCGAGCCGCCTCCCACGGCAGGTACTCCTCTTTTTCTTTAGTGTGCTATGTCGTCGGCTATTTGTGTACCGACGACGCTATTTAGATGTGTTACTTAATTAATTGTGGTTTGGTTAGTGGATTGTAGTTAGTTAGATGTTTTAATTAGCTGTGCTTAATTAGTTTAATGCATAGAGTTAGATTTTTTTAATTAGCTATGGTTGCTTAATTAGATGGTATGTCTGATATATGGTTTAAAAACGCGTGAACGGAGCCAAAGTCAAACCCGCTCGGGAGCGCGACACATTTTCGTAAGGGACACGACGGTGATTCGCCTTGTTCCATTACGAGAGTGTCGTTCTTCCGAGCCGCCCACGTTCGGACAGCCCACGGATGTTGGTTTGGGTATGGGGTCGTGGCGCCGAGGTGCACGGTTCGGAGTTCTGGTCGCATAACCTGCTGCTCTCCTTGTGCATAATATAAGCGATACGTCAGACCCGTCGCAGAATCGGGGATCATGGAGTTATGTCGCCGAATTCGACCGTCGCCTCCCGTACACGACCACCATACCCAAACCAACATCCGTGGGTGGGTAAGCCCTCCTATTTAGCTAGACAAAGACTGTTTTCGTAGTGCAATAAATTGTTTAAATGGCAGTGGAGTTTTGATAAATTGTTTGAATGCTTTTACTTGTTGAATAGATCTATGGTCTTAGGTTGTAAATGCATGTATACCATGGAGAGTTTGGATAAACTGTTTAGTTACTTTACTTGTTAAATGTATGTGTAGCCTTGAAACGTAATTGAAATATCATATCCGTATCGGGCTGACGAGCAACGACGGCAGGAGGCGGATCGGGCAGCGCAGGAAAGGGAGGCGGCGAACAAGAAGAGGACGGACTTCCTCGAGAGTCAGAATATGTACATGATGCAATACTTGCAAAGGGTAATTAAAATATCATATCCGTATCTATATCTTTGTCGTTATCCTTCCTTTAGATGCTAACATAGACATATTTATATATTCGCAGACATTCCCGGGCGCGGGGTCGTCCAGTCAAGGCCTAGTACATCCTCCTTCACAGTTCGCCTACACGCCGTCGCAGGGGTCGCCACCGACACAGCCTGGCGCTTTCCCCGCCTTCGCGCCTCCTCCCTGGATGTTTCAGTTCCCGCCAGCGTCAGTGCCATCCCCAGGGGTATGTATTTCTGCCTAACATTGTCTTAAGAGCACACAAATGGATAAAGATTGTGACATACATGGTTCCTTCGTTTTTGCAGGTGTCCGGCTCAGCAACGCCTGCTCATGCACAGAATGTGCAGCAGGGAGGCGACCACAGCGCCACGGCCTCCCCGGCCGATCGGTTCGTGGACACACTCTTCGCGCCGGATCACAACCTCTACGGCGGTTCGCAGAACCATTAGTCTTTTTCTATTCTGCACTTGTCGATGATCTATGTTTCATATGACATGTTGTTTGCCTTTTGGAAACTATATGACATCGATATGGACTTATATATGTGTTGTCGTTTCATTATGTATAAATGTGGAGGCTATATGCTGTTTCGTTATATATGTGGAGATTAGACGCCATTTGGTCATCTATGTCGAGGCATTATGCCATTTGGTTCATATATGGGGTTAATTTTTGTTTTGTATGGATATGCTTGTGGTGTGCTCGAAAAGATATGAATTCGAGCACAGAAGTATGTGTTGTTGATGTGTGCTAAATTTGAGAATGAAATTACATTGGGAAATGTCTTTTTTGCGACTTAAAACCGAAGTTTTATAATAAATTACAGCAGAATTTTTTTTACTGCTCTAATACCTATGTCGGCGGCATATATAAAGCCGCCGACATAGGTCCCCTTCAGGGCAGCCGGGAGCAGGCCGTGCAACGCCACCTATGTCGGCGGCCTTAAATATGCCGCCGACATAGGCCTTAATCAACGTCGGCGGAGGTACATATGCCGCCAATATAGGCCTTGATCAACGTCGGCGGTCTTACATATGCCGCCGATATAGACCTGCCACGTGCCCTCTCCTCAATGCTAGTGTGGACCCCACCTGTCAGGATGCTGTTAGACGGCGCGGGCCATCATGGCTGAGCTATGTCAATGGCCTAGATATGCCGCCCACATAGGTGACCGCTGGGGCTGGTTGCCCTAGATGCACTATTGTCGGCGGACTTGTCGACGTAGGGTAGCTATGTCGACCACGGGGTCTCGTCGGCGCAGTGTCGGCGGCCGACCGCCGACATAGATCTATGTCGACGGCGTTATGGCCTATGTGGTCGGCTTTTGCCGACCACACTGACCCTGATTCCTGTAGCGGTTCTTCCTTGTCTGATCGCATGGATTGCTTGGGAAAAAGAATAGGTAAAGGCAAGAGCTTTGTGAGGGCAACACGCATGAAAAAAAAATGAACGGAAAGTTAAGCCGCTGGAGCTGGGCTTGAGAAGCTCGTGCCAGCGTTGAGGTCGAAAGTTAACGTACCGTCGTGGTTACCCGGTCGAGACGGTGGTCATCGCTAGCAACGCCGACGGGTGGAGGACGGCTCAGCTGGAGAGGGAGAGAGGGTAAGAGGAAGAAGAAGGACATGAATGATTTTCTAAAGAAGTCCTAGGGACACTTTTGCAAAAAAAAGTTTTTTGAGTTGAGTGGAGGTGAGCACAGGTCTTAGAGCACATCCAATGTCTTCGAAGATGCATGTACTTGTATGTACGAGCATAAAATATGCTCTGAAACACATATGATACTGCTTGAGGATTAGGGCTGTTTGGTTTGTAGCCACACTTGGCCACACCTAAACTTAGGCAGGCCACAAGATCTTAGGCGCATCTGTTTGGATGATAGCTAAGTTGAGGCGAGCCGCAACACTTGAGGCACCTTGTGGCGGGTTTCCTTCGTTGTTTTCGCCGCAGATTGTGGCGCTCGAATCAAGCGCCACACCGTGCCACAGCTCGCTCGCGAGCTCTCTCTGCCCCATCTCTCGCGCGGGACGGAGATGGGCTCCAGGCGACGGCCTCCCCGGCGGGCTCCAAAGTGGCCTCCCAACAAGGGCTCCAGCGACGGCCTCCCGGCAATGGGCTCCAGGCATGTGGCCTCAACAAGTGCTCTGCTCAGGCGGTGGCCTCTCAGCGACGGTGGTGCTCTGATTTGTAGGATTCCTCTCTAATTTGAGCGAATTTGCTCTAATTTGATATGATTTCTCTCTAATGTGCTTGGATTTGCTCTGATTTGGTATGAGGCTAAGGTTAGGTGTGGGAGTCAACCAAACAAGTGCTAATGTTAGCCAAATTAGGCTTGCCACACCTATGGCAAGGTGCTAATCTTAGGCTTGGCATGTATAGGCACGAACCAAATAGACTATTTGCGTGCATACAGATGAACCCTATGATGCTTGTACTAACGCTTTTGTCTGGTGTTGTATTATTTTTATAGTTTTAAGACAAAACTATGGTTTTTAAAAGGGAAAATTGCATAAATGCCACTACAAAGTTGTATATGAACGTAAATGCCACCACTAAGTCTCTTATATCGTATACACCGTTATATAGTGTGAAATGTGCATAAATTCCATTACAGAGGACTTGGGGCATACAAAATCAAACTACAGTCTAATATATGGTCTGACTAGTGGGTCCCATCTATCATACTCACCTTCTTCCTCCCAACTAGACTTGATCAAACGATAGGCCGGGCTTGAAAAAGCCTAGTCCCATGGGACCAAGCCCAAGCCTAGCCAGGCTAGGTGAGCAGGGCCCCAAATTCGGGTCCGAAACCTAGAAGCCCTGCCCGGTCACGACTTTTTGTGCATTTTGCTTAGGTTTGAGTCTGGCCCAGCCCGGCGCCTAGGCTTCAAATCGAGGTCCAAGCCTGGACCAACGCACTAGTCAGGGCGGTTTTTTTTTAGCCGGGCTGCCCATAATCGGGTCTTCTTAACTATTGATGATGTCCCCTAAAAATCCATGATCCTCTCTATCTCTCTCTCTCTCTCTACGTTGGCTTCTCTCTCTCCGGCACCTCTCACTCTCTCTAGCCTCTCCCTCTCTCTAGCCCCTCTCCGGTCGGACTCTGATTTGCACCGCTGCTCACTCGTCCACCACTAACGCTCGCACGCCACTGCCTTCTGCCGCCTCAAATCGTGTCATCGCTTGCCTCGGTAACCACCACCCCACGCCGCCCCCGCGCGCCTTGCGCCGCCTCTAGTCACATCGTTCCAACTGTTGTCGCAATACCCTCCTATCTCCGCGCCTTCACCCTACTCTATTGTTGCAATCCCTAGTGCCTCACCTCCACCGCAATCTCCTCCATGCTCTCTGGCAGTTCCACACCTCTACTTTGGCCATGGTTGGGGCATGCAACACAGAGGGGGACAAGAGAGAGGAGCCAGAATAGAGAAAGGGGCGGGAGAGAGAAGCCGGAGAGAGGAAGAAGCCGAAGGGTGATCCGAGAGTAGTTGGATGAAGAAGAAGAGTAGAGCATGGCGCAAGGGTCTCACTTGTCAGATTGTATATTGGATTATATTTTGAGCTCGTATATCCTCAAAATTCTCCATAATGGCATCTATGCAGGCATCTACACTTTAATAGCGTCTGTGACCTAATTAACTTTGTGATGGCATTTACGTCCAAACTCCTATCGGCATATATGATTTTTACCCTTTCTAAAATCACAAGGTTTAAAAATGGTAAGGTTTTGGATAAAAATATTAGGCTTGACTTCATCGCTTTGATTTTAGGTGAAACAATAATTTTTTAAAAAAGTTTTGCAACTCCACCCAACACCACAATTTTCTTAGCTTTGACCGATGGCTAGCCAACGATTTCACTTCTCGTTTATGTTTGGCCAAAACTTTGCATCCACGAACCATGCAAATAAATATGTTATAGTTCCATGAATAAAAATTTTTACTATGGAGTTTCCTTAAAAGAATTAAGGGTGGAACTAATCAACCATTTTTTTTTATACGCACACATTATCAAACTCTGCATATCTATAAACAAAATTTTCTCTAAGCTTTGTTGCCCAGCAGACCTTATCTACGTACGGTGGAGTGCAATTTCACATTACAAACAGCATACAGTAGTACCCCTACGTGGTGGCTTTGTTCCCAAAGAGCCAATCTTTTTAATGGAGTGGATAAGGTCGGTTAATATTGTTTTGTCATTGGAGGTTGAGTTAATGCAGCTGCTCAATGCCATGTTATTATTAGGGCATGTACAACGGTAGTTATTAGCCAGTCTCTTAGCAAGGACGTGGCATCATTTAGCTGACATGGCATCAAAAAAGCGAGCATTAACTGCAACGTCGACTCCTACGGAAGAGTCATCTCCTGGTGGAAGAGCCGATGAGCAAGAGATCGTAAAAACAGGCGTTGTACATCCCCTCGTCTAGTCCGTCGTCTCCTCCCGTTACAGCATCACAAATCCCCCCAATTAGCATCAAATCCAATCACAAATCCCCCAATTAGCAACAAATCCAATCACAAATCCCCCAAATCCAATCACAAATCCCCCCAAATCCCCAAATCAACCCCTAAAATTTGGTGAGGACGATGCCATCGTGCGAGGAGAACGTGGCGGCCGCTGCCGGAGCTGGTCGTGTGGGGAGGAGGACGACGACGACGCGGTTGCCGCTGGACGCACGAGGGCGTCGCCTTTCTCGCGAGGAGGAGGACGCCGCCGCCATTGTCGCTTGTCTTGTGAGAGGAAGACGCCAGCAGCCGCCCGCCACCGCCAAGAGCGAAGAGGGCCGCCGCCGCCGCCGGGCGTCTTGAGGGCGACGCCGCCGCCACACGCGAGAGGCGGCGCTGCTCCGCCGCCGCCGGCGCGTGAGGAGGCACATGTCGCGGGCGCTCCTGGAGCTCTCCGAGAGGAGGAGAACGGGATTTCTTTTGATGGGAGGAGGATGGGATTATTAATGCCATGCTGGGATTTAATGTGCATCTGGGGCTCTCCTTTGTAGCAGTGTGGACTCTTGTACTTGGATAAATGTGTCAAGAGACTCTCCTAAACTCTCCTTTGTACATGCCCTTATAGTATAAAAAGGATGGCAAAAGGATCCTCACATGTCCTCCATTTGACCATGGGGCATAGCTTTTTCATCAGATATTTGAATATGATATATGCACTAATATATCTTTCTTGGCACTTTCATCTAGAATTCTAGAAAGAAACTTTTCTTATCTCCCAAACGCAATGGCAAAATGGAGCTGACAAAAGAGTACGTGTGTGTGGGATTAGGGCTAATTAAGTAGTCAGTACTTGCATGAAAGCTGCAAGGGCATCTAGCTAAACCCCTTTTTTTGGACCATTGTACCTTGGCCTTGTTGCTATTCAAAGAGAGGGACCCCAGCCGTGATCCCTGGTCCATGATATGGAGGATCTTTTGACGTTCTGCGCCGTGGCAAAACTGCCGCCATTTCAACGTACGTGCTAGCTAGAAGTCACCCCCTCTTTTTGACGATTTTTACCGAGACGCTAATGGTACACCTCATTCACAGGGACACCCACCTTAATCTGTTGTGTCTTGTGCTTTTTTTTAATTACTCGTTTCCCTCTTTACGCTACTGTATTTTACTGCTACTTAATTGATAAATGTTTTCCCTGTCCTATCCTGTTGTTGGGTGCGGTTTCGAGATTCGCTTTTGACCGATGCACCATAAAAGAGAACCAAAAAAAAATTTAAGGCGAAAATACAAAACCGATACCATCAAACATTTTTAGCTATACGGCTGGTAAATACAAAAGAGGCGGAAGCGGAACTGGACTCATCTATCACGGATGGGCCGGCCCGTAATACCGTACGATGCTTTGGTTAGCCAGCCCATTGACACGACAAAACGATTGTCCACGAGATGTCTCCGGCCCAGCAGAGCCGGAGCCGGAGTGCACGCATCTTAAATATACAAAGCTGGGTTACAGGCTCCCCTGCGTGCCACGCGTCGTTGCTTTCAGCTCGCCGGTGTGCCACGTTGCGATGTTCGTTTCCGGTCGTTCGATCGCGCGCGTTGGCTGGATCCGACCGTCCATTCGTTCTTTAACTACAAGAGTATTTTTTTTCGCGCAGCTATAAACAACGCGGGCTGCTTGGCTGGCTGGCTAGCTGAGCCAGCTCTCAGCCAGCAACCCACGGTTCGATCCCCCGCATGCGCCCCGCGTTTTTCCTTTTATTCCCCGCCACATGCATGCGGGCGCGGACGCTTCCTCGCTTTCACCACCACGCCCGTCCCACGCTTTTCCGTGGACGCTACCACGCTCTCTCCGGCCTCGCGCGCCATAGGCGCGCGGTTGTGACTAGTAATCGAAACTGAAGGTTGCATCATGCATGCACGTCCACATGGACCGTACGTACGGTACTGCATGCATGCATGCATGTAGACGAACGGACGCACGTACGGCTGGCTGCAAAGTTTTGGTCTTGAGTTGCAGGTTGCAGCCATCACTATGTCAAAACAGGGCAAATGTACCTCCTCATCTGTGTCGGTTCACTTTGAACCGTCACAGATGACCCTCTTCTGTGTCGGTTCGTGAGGAGGCAGCTTCTGCGCCACCCTTCAGTGTTGGTTCAATTCTAACCGACACTGATGTACCACCCATACGAACCGACACTGAAGAGGGTCGGCCCCTTTAGTGTCGGTTCATGCTACGAACCGACACTGATGTATACCTTTCTGTGCCATTTGTTGTTACGAACCGACACTGATGTGTCTGCAGCCTACCAACCCACTTTTTGCCCCATCTTTTAGCCCGAGCCTTCTTCTTCTTTCCTTCCCTCTTGAACCATTCCTTCATTCTCTTTCACTACTTCTTCCTTTTCCACCATTGCTTATTCTTACCCATTTCTTCTTCCTCGTCGATCTTTTTTGCATGGTCTTCTTCAACCTCATATGAAAAGTGAGTAATATTCACTCTCTTGCATATTATTTACTATTTCTTTTGCCTATGAATAGTGAGTAATTACTCTTTCTTAGATCTTGCATGATTTGGTTTGGAGATGAATTTTTTAGTTCTTTCATATATCTCTAGGAGTTATGCTAGCTCTCTAGGTTTTCTTAGCAAGATTTAAGATATTAGCTCTAGATTTTCTCTAGTTATGTAACGATGCTATGGTATTGTGTTGCAAGATTTAAAATATTAGCTCTATGTTTTACATTATATAAAAAGGAAGATTGAAAATTATATTCACCGTAACAAATAATATTATTATTGATCTTACATGGTTTGCTTGAAAATTATATTTGACAATAGATCGTGAATAAAATAATATTTTAAACGTAGATGGATCGGAGATGGATGTATGATCAAAGCCGTTGCAGCAAGGAGTATATCGAAGGTGTGGCTGGTTTTCTTAGCATTGCCGATGAGCAGAGGAGGAGAGAAAATTCATAGTACATATTGTGCCCATGCTTCGATTGCAAGAATGAGAAGATGTACTCAAATAGAGATCAGGTCCACACGCACCTCATTCGAAGGGGCTTTGTATGTGGTTACACAAATTGGACCAAGCACGGAGAAGAGGATACTGTAGAAGAAAGGGATAATATCGTGCACGACGAAGCCAACAATATTTTAGATGATGGCGATGATTGTGGACTAGTCGAGGATGTAGATTTCGTCGGCCAAGAAAATGATCTTTCTCAGATGTTACGTGATGCAGAAGAAGCGTACAGTACTGAGAGGGAATACAATCAATTCATAACCTTGATACATAATTCAGAGAAACACCTTGTACCAAAGATGTAAAGGACAACACACGAAGTTGCAAACGGTGCTTTCGCTGCTACAGTTGAAGGCACGCTATAAAAGGTCAGACAAGAGTTTTGACGGCGTGTTCTCCGCTCAACCACCGCGGATCACACCCCTAGTCAGATTTCTATCCTGCTAGCCTATAAGCCGAGCTCAGTTCGATTTGAGCGTGGGACGCAGCAAGGAGCGACTCTCAGAGGTTACCCAGGTTCGGACCCCCTTGCGGGTAATAGTCCTACTCCTGCTGAGTCTTAGCTCTTTTCTTGTTGTGGTTGAATGGAATGTGGTTACAGAATGCTTGTGAACCGTGTGAAAACGTCACCTCCCCTCCCTCTCTCGCTCCTTTTATCTGAGCCTCAAATCCGGCGGAGAGAGCCGAGGGTAGGCAAGATAAGATACTCTCGATAATCGACAAGACACGCGAGACACGACAGGAGAGGCAACGTCTTTGCTTGCCACGCGCCCGGCGCCGCCTCGCCTTCGCAGCTTGCAAGTGGCCTCGACCGCGACAGCACACCAAAGAGGCTCGCGAGTGGGGCCCATCCTCGCTCTCCTCCCGACGCGGACGGCTATCTTAAGCAAACCCTCTCTCTGCCGGTCAATTCCGGCTGCGCCCGCGATGTACCGCCGGACTGCGAGGGTCACTTGTGGCGGTAATCATTTCTTGTTGTCTATCCGCGCGTGATGTCGATCATGCGCTCGTCTTCGCAGCGAGGAGAGCCTTGCGCGAAGACTCCTTCGCAACGCCTCGCCACACGGGCCCCACCTGATGCGTGGGACCCTCTCCTGGTCTTCAGAGGGGACTCGCCCACGCGCTGGGGCCTGGTCTCCCGCCTGACGCGTGGGGCCCTCTTGGCCTCCTGAGGGGCTCGCCCACGCGCTGGGACCGGATCGCCCGTCTGACGCGTGGGGCCCTCTTGGCCTCTGAGGGGCTTGCCTCTGTGCCGAGGCACAGTCGCCCGCTTTGACGCGTGGGGCCCTCTTGGCCTCTGAGGGGCTCGCCCGTCTTGCTGGGGCACAGTCGCCCGCTTTGGCGTGTGGGGCCCTCGCCCGCCTTTCGAGGAGCTTCGCCCGTGCGTTGGGGTGCAGTCGCTTTGCTGACGGGTGGGGCCCTCTTGGCCTCTGAGGGGCTCGCCCACGCCTGGGGCTGGTCGCCCGTCGGCGTGTGGGGCCCTCGCCCGCCTTCGAGGAGCTTCGCCACGCTGGGGGCACGGTCGCCCGCCGACGCGTGGGGCCCTCTTGGCATCTCTTTGGACTCTTCATACCACAGTATTTATTGCACCGACAGAGCCCCGGGTCCACCATGATCTGCGAACCGTCAGCAGATACTTTTTCCGTTTCTTGTGCGGCGGGAGACGAATCGTGGGGGGCCCACCTTCTGCGGCGGCCGTACGCCTGATTCTCCACCTGCGCACGATCTTCCTTGGGGAACCGCGTCGCTTTTCGCGGGAAATCGAAACGCGCGGGGCAATTATAGCGCGTGCGCGTGGGGACGGAATCCAAACCGTCGCACTCGCGCGCCTTGCTTATAAATACTTCCCTTGGCGCTGCGACTAATCCTTCCGCACGCTAAGTCCTCAAACTGTCCTTCACCTTCTTCGCCGCTGCCACAGAGCCTTCTTTTTTCGCCAACTCTTCCACCATTTTTCATGGCGCCCAAACGCAGCAAGGGTCGCCGTGGTGACACTGCTCCGGCGGCGACGTCATCTAGGCCAGCTCTGCCTGCCTCCACCACCGACGAAGACATGGTGACGCGGCTTCAAGTGTTCGTGCCACCAACCTCCGTCCGGTTCCGCTGCGGCACCATTGCGCCGCGCCCCCATGACGGAGAGATCGTGACCTTCACCTGGACGGTGCTGGCGGGGCTCGTCCCGCCATATTCCGAGTTCTTCTTGGGGGTACTCGCCTTCTACGAGATCCAGGCGGCGCACCTTCCCCCCAACTCCGTTGTCGCTCTGGCCATCTTCGCCCACCTCTGCGAGATGTTCGTGGGAGTGATGCCAAACCTCCCGCTCTGGCGCCGGCTCTTCGCGCTGCACGCGAGCTCGCGAGCGAGCGGGGCTATTGGGAGCTGCTACTTCACGCTCCGCGAAGCCGGCGCCTTCATCCCGGTTGCGGTCAAGTCCAACTGGAAGGATCGGCGGCGCATCGGGTCAGACGCGAAGACTCCGGTAGCGCGACGATCTTGTTCTCCCCGAGGGTCCCGCGGAATCCCTTGCCAGCTGGGGATCTACGCCCGACGACTCGGCGGAACTGGAAGTGATGCTGGCGCGCATCGCTGAGCTCCGCCGCAACGGGCTCACCGGAACCCACGTTGCGGCGGATTTTTTGCGGCGCCGCCTTTGCCCGCTCTGTATGAGGACACGTCCCGCCTGGCTGTACTATGGCGACGACGATAGGGTCCGCGTCGCCCCCGGAGGTAAGTGCTCTTTCATTCTCTTTTTTGGGTCTCTTGCCTTTTTGGAACGTCTCTTGTTTGGCTTTTGTCTCTTTGCCAACTCGCGATTTTCTTTCTTGTTCGCCCAGCCGCAGGGAACGTGCCGGACGACGTGCTCCGGCAGTGGCTGGTGGGACTTCTGTCCGCACCGTCCGTCGACACTTCTCTGCCTGCGAGCATCCGCCCCCTCTGCGACTGGGACCCACGGGAGCGCAACCAATACTTGCGCGCGCTGCCTCCCATGGAGGTCTCTGGTCCTGCGGTCCAAGTGGCCCGGGGACCACTACAGATCCGCGATCCGCCCCCGGCGACCGCCAAAGCTCCCGCGGCCGCTGCTGCTCCTGCCGTGGCGGCCGACTCGACCAAGGCTCGGAACGCCGCCTCATCCTCGCCGAAGATGACGACGACGAGGAGGGAGAGCGAGCCCAAAGAGAGCTCGCCCCTCAAGTCCTGAGCTTTTGCCGCCTCCTCCGGCCCCCTCCAGTGGGGGCCCTGCTGCTGCCGCCGCCTCTCCGCCACCAGGCGAGAGCGCGGGCGACTTTTAGAACTGGTGCCGCTGCGTCGGTTTCTTCGCTCCTCCTCGCTGACGCTCCCTGCTGGCGGCACTTTCGCCATGCTGCTGCCGTCGTCGTCGCCGGCGCTCTGCCCGGCGCCACTCGTCTGGCCTTTGCCCGACGGCGCCGACCGCGATCATGCTTGCCGCTTCGCGACCAAGCGGCTTACGCCGCTTCTTCAAATTTTCGCTTCCGGGCACGCCGCTCGAGATAGCTTTCTATGCACTTACGCACACTTTATGTTAGGGTTAGCATGCTGCACGCTTTCGCATATCTGAACCCTGTCTCTGTTTATCTTCATGGGATAGAGCGGACGCCGGGGCCTCAAGCTCCATCCCGCGACGATTCGCCAAATTTCCACCGCTTCGCGGCTCCTTCGACGGAGACGAGGCCTCCCGCGCGGAGATCGCGCGGAGACAGGCTGGAGGAACCTCGGCCGTTGCTGCGGTACACCAACGCCAGGGGTGCCATTGCCGCCGACGTCGGGCGCTCTTCGAGGCGCCTCCGTGCCTTGCCCACACTGGCGGCACGAGAAGGCGCTGGCTTCAGCGTCGCGGGGCGTCGGCAAAGCCGCGCGGCAGCGCTGAGCGGAGGCCGCCCGAGGGAAACGGCGGCGGCGAGGCGAGGGACGGCGCAAGCCGCCCGCCTCGGCCATCAAAGACGTCGAAGACCTTCACGCGAGCACTCTGGCGCCTTTGGGTCCTCGCCGATATCTTTGCTTGCTGCCTACCACAGCCGGGGCGTCCCTGTACCCGGCTGGCGTCTGTATACTCCCATTGGAGGAGACCGCCATGATATCTTTGGGAGCCATGGGGTAGGCCGCCGGCCTCGCGCGATCTGCCGGTGGTCATCTTGGCGCGGGCGATCGAAGATGGTCGCCACGCGCTCTTGAAGCAGTCTTGATTCGTCTTGGGCAATCGCCTTGCCCAAAACGCTGCGTTGACCTCAACGCCGCCATCGGGAACCTTGGCGCCCGGTGGACGGATCGGCGATCAGCGGGTTGACACCGCCGCTAACCGCGTCTCTATGATGGGCGGCGCTGCGCCGGCAGAGGGCGATGAAGACGAGGAGTAGACGAACTCCCTTATTTGTTTTTGTCCTGTACAAATCCTGTTAATGCAAACTTTTGCTCTTTTGCCGTGAATCTCGATCAAACTTCGCAAATCTTTACTTGCGAAAAGAGGAACTGAGACACCCGACCACCAAAAGTTTTAGACAGAAGTGAGCGCTTTTTCCTTAGGCATCAGGTTACTTCAACCCTTATGGCCTCTTGGCAAACCGACCTTAAACGTTACGTGGCGAGCACTTAGCTTTCGGAAGTGGTCTAGTCGATGGTGCCGTCGTTGGCGCATTGCCCAGACCGAGCGGACACACCAGGCTAGAACCCGCTTTCCGTCCGCCTCGCCTCGCCCAGCCGCAAGCTTAAGCGTTTGCTCTTGCAACTAAGGGGCCGTCAGCCTTAAGTACTTTTTAGCTACCGACTTTCAGCGAATGTTTTCTAACAGACTTTTTATACTCATGGCGATCGCTAAAAGTTTTAGACGAGCGTTACATTGGAAGTGGCGCTTTTTCTTAGGCATCAGGTTACTTCAACCCTTATGGCCTCTCGGCAAACCGACTTTAAAAGTTACGTGGCGAGCACTTAACTTTTGGAAGTGGTCTAGTCGCTGGTGCCGTCGTCGGCGCATTGCCCAGACCGAGCGGACACACCAGGCTAGAACCCGCCTTCCGTCCGCCTCGCCTCGCCCAGCCGCAAGCTTAAGCGTTTGCTCTTGCAACTAAGGGGCCATCAGCCTTAAGTACTTTTTCGCTACCAGCTTTCAACAGAATGTTTTCTAACAGACTTTAAGGCGAAAAAGAACAGATGCCCACAGAGAGACAGAACTTATCTTTATATTGCAGATGGCTTTGTACAATGCAGCCCCCGAGGCGAACGGGGAAGGAGGAAGACCTCGCCGCTCGGCTCCAAAGGAAGGCCAAAAAAGCTCTTGGAACAGCTACCTACGGGTAGAACTTCCTCAGCTGCTCGACGTTCCAAGTGTTCGCCAATTCACGACCATCCTCGAAGGCGAGCCTGACCGAGCTCAAGGCGGAGATCGAGACCACCTTGAAGGGCCCTCCCACGGAAGATAGTTTGTTGCGGCCGCTGCGCTGAACTTTATAGAAACGAGGTCGCCCATCGCCAAGTGTTCTCTCACACACCCGCCTTACTTGATAACGGCGCGATTCTGCTGATACTGGCGGCCGGATCGCCGCCTGCTCTCGATCTCCTCCAGAAGATTTACTTCATCCTGACGCCGGTTAGGGTCTCTGTCTTCGCTGAATGCCGCCACCCTTGGGGACCCAAAGACGAGCTCTGATGGGAGCACCACTTCTGAGCCATACACCAGGAAGAAAGGGGTCTCGCCGGTGGCTCTGTTGGGAGTTGTCCGCAGCGCCCACAATACGGTGGGGACTTCTTCCGCCCAGCGCTTGCCGCGCTTCTCCAGGCGGTCGAACGCCCTTGTCTTGAGTTCTCTGAGTACTTCCGCGTTTGTCCGTTTCACTTGCCCATTGCTCTTCGGATGTGCAACGGAGGCGAAGCACAGCTTGGAACCCAGCTCTTCGCACGATCTTGAAATCGGCGCTCTTGAATCGGCGCCGTTGTCGTGTGATGATCTGTTGGCGGCCGAACCGGACGAAGATGCTCTTCATAAACTTTATGGTGCGGTAGCGTGATCGCCGGATCGGCAATGCCTCCACCCACTTGGTGAATTTGTCGACGGCGACGAAACGGATCGTGTAACCTCCGTCGCCCGCTGAACGGGCTCAGATGTCGGCCCAGATCGCGAACGGCCATGAGAGCGGGATGGTTTGCGATTCGGGCGGTCGGTGGATCTCGCTTAGCATGAAATTGGCACGCCGCATCTCCTCACCACTCGAAGGCATCCCGGAGGCGAGGGCCAATAAAGCCGTGGCGGAAAACCTTTCCAACCAACGCCTCACCTCGAGTGGCTCCGCGACATGCCTCCATGGATCTCGAGAGGATTGCACTCCCGCTTCCCGAGTGACGACTTCAGAACTCCGATTGCGCCACAGCGTCTGGTCCCCACCTACTGTATGTGGCTTGGCCTTGCGCGCTATCTTCTCAGCCGACGCGTCATCGTCGGGGATCACTCCGTTCCGTAGGTAGGCTAGGATCTGATTCATCCACTGACCTTCCCGGACGAGCATGACGACGTTAGCATTGTCGCCGACGTACTCTGCCTGGCCTGGCATTTCCGCCTCAACCGCCTCGGCAGTTCTTCCGCCTCCTCCCTCCAACCGGGGAGCTGTGGCAGGATTGGTGACGTCTCCTCCAAAATCGGGGGCTGCGACAGACGGCCGCGTGAGTCTTTCTTCAAAAACCCCAGCCGAAACAGGTGCCTTTGACGAGGCAATCTGGGACAGTTCATCCGCCATATAGTTGTCGCGGTGAGGGACGTGCACGAAGCCCAAGCCCTCGAAATACCGCTCCAACCGGCGCACCTCCGCCAGGTAGGCCTCCATGACGGGATCCGAGCAGGTAAAATCCTTCCTCGCCTGGTTGATGACCAGGAGAGAGTCGCCTTTACTTGCAATCGCGGATGCCTGTGGTCGAAGCCACCCCGAGCTGGGCGAGTAATCCTTCATACTCCGCGACGTTGTTGGTAGCGCTGAACTCCAAAGCACCACCAGTGCGGACAATGTTGCGGTGGGAGACACGAGCGACACCGCCTCAAATTTCAAGCCGAACGAACCGTCAAGAAGAGAGTCCACGGCGAGGGTACTAGGACGTCTTCGACCAGGTCCGCCGAGTCCACTCGTTGACTAACTCCGCCAGAGCTTGCCTTTTGGTGGCCGTTCGGGAGCGAACTTGAGGTCGAATCTGCCAGCTCCATGGCCCATTTGGCGTCTGACCCGTCGCCTCATGGTTGAAGAGGATTTCCAAGGGGTACTTGGTCAAGACGGTGATCTCGCCTCGAAAGTAGTGACGTTAGCCCGGACGCCACAAGACGGCGAGAGCATCTTCGGTGTTGTGAATACCTCGTTTGGCGTCATGGAGGACTTTCTTGATGTAGTAAAAGGGCGCTGAACACCTTCTCTTTACGCCACCAAAGACCGCGGACCACTGGGGTTCGCGACATAAAGGATCGTGGCTCGCCGGGTCCGGCGACCAAAGACGGGCGGGAAAGTGAGATACTTCTTGACCCGTCGAACGCCTCCTGCGCCTCCGCCGTCAATCAATTGGTTGGTCTTCTTCAGAGCTTGAGTAGTGGGAGACTTTATCCCCAGCGAGCTATAAAGCGGCTCAGGAGGTCAAGCGACCCACCAAGCGCCAGATCTGCCAAGTCGCGTCGGGGCTTCATGTTCTCGATCGCCGCGATCTTGTCGGTTCGCCTCAATCCCCTCCGGGAGACAAGGAAACCTAGCGGCTTGTCCCGAGGAACGATTTAATACACACTTCTCGGGGTTGAGCTTGATGCAGTACTTTCTCAAGTTGGCGAAGGTTTCTTCCAGGTCGCCGATCAACTCCTCCGCCTTCTTGGACTTCACCACCAGGTCGTCGACATACACCTCCAGATTCCGCCCTATTTGAGGACGATGAGCGATGTGCATGGCCCTCTGATAGGTTGGGCCTGCATTCTTCAGTCCGAACGCCATCCTTGTGTAGCAGTAGACGCCCATGGGCGTCACGAAGGCGGTCTTGTCTTCATCTTCTTCGGCCATGCTAATCTGGTGGTACCCGGAGTACGATCCGTAGCACTGTTGCCGCACCTCACCGTGGAGTCGACGATGAGGTCGATCGGGGCGGCGGTACGGATCCTTCGGCACGCCTGCTGAGGTCGGTGAAGTCCATGCACATCCTCCACCGCCTGTTGATTTCTTGACGAGGACGGGTTCGCGAGCCACAGGATGGACGACGCTCAACGACCCCGCCTTAAAAGCTTGTCCACCTCCCGGCAGATAACGCCCCGGCGCTCCACCGATCGCTTCGGACCTTCAGATAACCGGTCGCAGGCCGGGAACGCGTTGCTTTGTGCTCAATCACCTCACAGGGACCCGGCCATGTCGGACGGTTGCCATGCAAACACGCTCATGCGTTAGATCGAGGAAGGAGACGAGCGCGCCTTATTTGGCACCGAGAGAGCGCCCACCGAACGGTCTTCGCGGGTCGACTCACTCGGGGAGATCGCTTTAACCTCCCCGGACGAACCGGGAGGCACGGATCTTCGCGGAGGAGCTCCCAGAGTCGGCTTGACCTTCTGGCGCCAATTGCCCCGCCAAAGCGAGAGCGTCCTTGTCGCAGCGGAGCGCCTCCGGGCGGTCCACTGTCAAGACGATGGGGCCAGCGGGCCCTGGGATCTTCACCACCATGTACGCATAGTGGCAGTGCGCCATGAACTTGGTCACGCCGGCCGACCTAGTATGGCGTTATACGGAGGTCAAGTCCGCCACCTCGAACTCGAGCATCTCCGTCGGAAGTTGTCGGAGCCCCAACGCCACCGGAGGTCGACGCGCCTGTGGGGACGGACTCAAATCCGACGCGATGTCAAGAACGGAGCGCCGGTCGAAGCTCCCGCCGCTGATCTAGAGCGCCTTGGCGACTTCGGGCGAGAGGAGGTTGAGAGAACTCTCTCCGTCGACCAAAGACCGCCCTAACTTGACATTCCGGACCGTGGGCGCAACCACGATCGGAGATGCCTCGGCCGGCGGTCGGGCGAGGTGATCGGCTTTGATCGAACGCGATCGGTTGTTCACCACGCCACCGCTTTGTTCTTGACCCCACGCCGCACGGGCGGCGACACACTCCTCACCGCACGCTTACGGCTAGCGTGGAATGGATAGGTGGCGATCCGCCGTGGATGACGGCGACCAAGACTCCACTTGCCGGAAGCTGCGAAGCCGCTTCTTGCCCTTGCCGCCGCCGGACGCTTGTGCTGCCGCGGCGCGCTTTGTGCACCATCTTATCGACGACATGGCAATCGGTCAAGTCGTGGGAATTGTTGTGGTGGATGGGACAGAAGCCCCGCTCTACTCGCGGGGATCGCGGTTCGCCCGTCGTCGCGGCAGCGGGGCCGCCGGATCACGGCGGTCGCTTCGCCGCTTCGCGGACCGTTCTGCCGCCCCGCCGCCGCTGCCTCCACTGCTGCCTCCTCCTTTCTTCGCCGCCCGGCTGCGCCGCGCGCCGGCCGCCGTCTTCGTTGTTGTTGTTGTTGTCGCTTCGGCTGCCATGACTGTCCGGTCTCGGCCGCTTTACGCTTTTTTCTTGTCCTTGCCACGGGGTTTTCGAGGTCCTCGCCGGTGCCCCTCAGCTGCCCTCGCTCTGGCGGCGGGCGAAGCGAGCCTCCACCAAGGGCACACTTGTGGGCTGGGGTGAAGAGCTCGCCGTCGCTGCCTTGATCTTGCGGGTGGCCATCTTCTCCTTAACCACAGGGGTCTCGGCGCCTCTCCGAAGGCCGTGATAACGGCGTCGATGGAGATGTCGGGGATGGTGTTGCGAACTCGACTGAAGCGCCGGATGAAGTCGCGCAATGACTCTTCTTCTTCGCTTCCACATTGTGGAGATCGCTTCAACTCCGGCCGCTCAAGGTGCCCCGAAGTTGGTGATGAAGAGTTCGAGAGCTCCTTCCACGACCCCACCGACCGGGGTAGTTTCATGAGCCACGAGCGGGCTCCACCGGTGAGGACTGCGGGAAGTAGTTTGCCGAACCTTCCCGACCCTCCGGCCGGCCGCATCACCGTAGTGTAGATCTGCAAGAACTCGCTGGGGTTGGTGGAGCCGTCAGATTTCGATGGGGCTGGTCGAAACCTCTCCGCCATTGGACGCGGCGCAGCCCCTTGAAAAGGCGCTGCAACCGACGCCCGAGCCTCCTCGCTCACGACGCCAGACTGTCTCGCCGTGCCCGCCGTCCGGACGGCGCCAAGAGGCACCTCCTTCCCGGCGGAGGCGGCCGCTGGAACCCTCCTCGTCCCCACGGGCGGCAGCGTGATCGCGCGCGCACCGGTCGTGCCGCTGTGGAGCTTGTCGCGCGAGTCTTCTCCTGCCGCAGATGGCGGTCTCTAAGTGGGACCGGAGATCCTGCCCACCAGACGCTGCCCGGTCGAACCCCGCAGAGTCGCCTGCCTCGTTGCCCTGGCCCGCTCCCTCCCGCCAGAGATCTCGCGAGAGGTGCGAGGGAAGAAAGAGCGGAAGAAGCGAAACGCCGGTTCCGCACCTCCGGAATCTTGCACCACCGCCACAAGCAAGATCGACGAAGGGCCAAATCGACCACCACGTGCATGCCGAGAGTCCGGAGTCACCGAACCGTGGGTTGTCCAGCAGGCCCTCGCCGCATGGAGGTTTTGTCTTTGGGTGCACTTCTCCAAGGCCAGCGTCGCCCTAGCTTGAGCGGGCGATCGCTTCCGCCAGGTTCCAACCTCGGCGGATGGCTACCGCCGTTGGTCTATCGCCATCGCCCGCGCCGACGCCATGCGCCGCGCTCGGCGGTGCCTCTAGATCCATCACGGACTGCTGATCCGCCATCAATGAAGTCGAAGAGCAGGAACTGATGCTAGCGCTCCCCTACCTGGCGCGCCACTGACGGCGTGTTCTCCGCTCAACCACCGCGGATCACACCCCTAGTCAGATTTCTATCCTGCTAGCCTATCAGCCGTGCTCAGTTCGATTTGAGCGTGGGACGCAGCAAGGAGCGACTCTCAGGGATTACCCAGGTTCGGACCCCCTTGCGGGTAATAGTCCTACTCCTGCTGAGCCTTAGCTCTTTTCTTGTTGTGGTTGAATGGAATGTGGTTACAGAATGCTTGTGAACCGTGTGAAAAAACGTCACCTCCCCCTCCCCTCTCTCTTCGCACCTTTTATATGTGCCTCAAATCAAGCGGAGAGAGCCGAGGGGTAGGCGTCTGAGACTCTCAAGATACTCGACAAGACACGCGAGACACGACAGGAGAGACGAAAACGTGCTGCTGCTCACGCCGAGCGGCGCCGCCCTCGCGCGCTTCGCAAGTGGCCTCTGACCCGCACAGACACACCAGTGAGACTGCGGGCGGGGCCCATCCTGCTCCTCCTGACGCGGGCGGCTATCTTAAGCAAACCCTCTCTCTGCCGGTCAATTCCGCTGCGCCACAGTGACAGCCGCTCAGACCTGCAGGGGTCACTGTAGCGGTAATCATTTCTTCAGCTGTCTATCCGCGCGTGATGTCGTATTAAATGCGCTCGTCCTTCGCAGCAGGGAGAGCCTTCGCCCAGAAGACTCCTTTCGCAACGCTCCCTGCCACACGGGCCCCACCTGACGCGTGGGACCCTCGCCTGGTCTTCAGAGGGGGCTCGCCCACGCGCTGGGGCCTGGTCGCCCGCCTGACGCGTGGGGCCCTCTTGGCCTCCTGAGGGGCTCGCCCACGCCACTGGCCGGATCGCCTGTCTCGACGCGTGGGGCCCTCTTGGCCTCTGAGGGCTCGCCACGCTGGCTGGGCACAGTCGCCCGCTGACGCGTGGGGCCCTCTTGGCCTCTGAGGGGCTCGCCCATCCACTGGGGCCGGTCGCCCGCTTTGACGTGTGGGGCCCTCGCCCGCCTTCTGAGGAGCTCGCCCACGCTGGGGGCACAGTCGCCCGCTTTGACGCGTGGGGCCCTCTTGGCCTCTGCCGACTCTCTTCATATCTGGTATTTATTGCACCGACAAGTTTCACAGCCTTGTTGCATGTTTTGTCTGATATGCTTCCAGAAGGAAATGTGCTGCCAGAAACAACATATCTCGTCGAGAAGGTTGTATGCCCCTTGGGATTAGATGTGGAGAGAATTCATGCATGCCCAAATGATTGTATCCTATATTGAAAAGAACATGCAGAAAAACATGTATGTCCGGTTTGTGGTGTATTACGATACAAGCGTAATGGCGTTGGCTCCGATGAAATTGAAGACACAGAGATTAGCAAATGACCCCCAGCTAAGGTTGTGTGGCATTTGCCGATTATCCCCGTTTGAAGCGCTGATTTGGGAACAGCAAGCATGCAAAATTGCTAAGGTGGTACTTTGAAGAGCGTAAGAGGAATGGAATGCTAAGGCATCCAGCTGATTAGGCTCAGTGGAGAACAATAGATAGTCTCTTTAAGGACTTTGTGTAAGATCAAGTTTTGGTATTGATGACAACAGAGACTTCAAGATTAAGACTCTTGTGTTTCATAGTTTTTCTTTTATATTCTTTGCGTGAGTCTTCGTTCATGCTCAAGCCTGCTACACATACGTCAAGCATCAAGCTACAAGACAAGACTAGACAAGACATGACAAGACAAGAGACAAGACAAGACAAGACAAGACATGACAAGACAAGACAAGACAAGAGACAAGACAAGAGACGAGACAAGACAAGAGACAAGACAAGACAAGACATGACAAAACTAGATAAGACATGACAAGACAAGACATGACAAGACAAGAGACAAGACAAGACAAGACTAGACTAGACAAGACAAGATATAATAAGACAAGAGACAAGATAAGACAAGACAAGACATGACAAGACAAGAGATAAGACAAGACAAGACAAGATAGACAAGACACAAGACAAGACAAGACAAGACAAGACACAAGACAAGACACAAGACAAGATCAAGACAAGACAAGAGAAGAACCTAGGTGCACCCTGTCATGACCAGGTCATCAGGACGCGTCCAATGCCGGCTGCGCTCGCGATCGAACACATGGTGGGCATCGTTTTTGAGATCAGGAGTTGCACAGTGAGGAGTATCAGACGGCTTCCGATAAACCCGCTTGACGCGTCCGATAAGCCTTCCACCTAAGTCGATTCTCGCTAGCCGCCGATCTCGTTCCAAGTTAATCTCATCCGTCCATTGGCCCAGCCTGAACCCTATAAATAGGTGGGATTTCGTGGGAGAGACTTGAGAGAGCTCATTTGTTCATCCCCAAGCTTTGAGAGAGTGAGAGCTCCTCCCTAGTTCATCCTTCATCTCCCTAGATCCAACATGAGAAATTGAGATTGAGAGTGAGAGAAGAAGAGGAAGAAAAAGAAGCCATACCTTGCCTCCTCCGGTCATCCCCGAAGTTCTTGAGCCTTCCCCATGAGTTCTTGGCCTAGCTCGATGGTGGGAGAGGTGGTGGTCTAGTTGTGCTTCCGATATTGTGCTCTTGGATTTCTTGTCACCGGGATTCAACTCCACCACAAGCTTCATCGACACGTGAACCGCAAGCAAACCCACCAACGTGGTGGTCATCGGCTAGGCGTGGCGGCATCGCCTTCTCCAGTGCGTCGGAGATGTGCTAAATCCTCGGTATGCTCGAGGTCGACTTCGCCTGTGAAGTCGGGTGTTTCGGGGTCCTTCGCGTGTGAAGGCTGCCGATTCTTATACAAGTTGGAGTTCCCTTCCGATGTGTTCGGGAACGAACTTCTTCTAGTGGATTGAGGATTAGGGACGAAAGGGTCCCGGGCTTTCCTGTGTGGCGAGCTTCCTCAACGAGAGTAGGTGCTTGCACCGAACTCAGTAAAAAGATCGGTTTGCCCTCTTGCCTCCTTTATTATTCGCACTTGTGTTTACTTCCGCTACTAGACTTGTGTAGGGCTCATTCGCTAGTTGGGTGCTTAACTTGACTAATTGACCAAGTTCAACAAGCGAATAAAATTAAAATAGTCCGATTCACCCCCCCTCTCGGCCTTAGGTCCCTTCACTTTGCAAATGAACTAAGGAATATCCGTTTTGGGATGAGTACAAATGGATTGAATCCTTTTGGTAACATGAGAAGTACTCATAGCACTTGGCCTGTGACCCTGTGCATATATAATTTACCTCATTGGTTGTGTATGAAGAGAAAGTACAATACACTGTCACTGTTTATCCAAGGGCCGAAACAACCCGGCAATGATATAGATGTTTATTTACAACCTTTGGTCGAAGAACTTTCGATACTATGGAATGAGGGTGTGCAGGTATGGGATGCGGACAAACGAGAGTACTTCAATCTTCATGCCATGTTGTTTTGCACAATAAATGATTTTCCTGCCCTTAAAAACCTTTCGGGATAAACAACAAAAGGCCACAATGCATGTCCTGTATGCATAAATAAAACTGAGTGTGTGGCTGAAGCACTCCAGGAAGATGGTATACATGCGAAATAGGAGGTTTACGAGACGGGCACATCCATACCGTAACATGGCAAGACAATTTGACTAAACAACAGAACAATGTGTAGCTGGCAGGCCTCGTAGCGGGGAAGAGGTTTACGATATGGTTAGGAATATAAAAGTTATTTTTGGAAAGGATGCGGTGAAGAAAATTAAGAAACATTCAAAAACCGAAAACATCATTTGGAAAAAGAGGTCAATACTATGGAGTTTACCTTATTGGAAGTACTTGAATGTTCGGCATTGCCTTGACCCCATGCACATAGAGAGAAATGTGTGTGTGAGCGTACTAACTCTCTTAGTGAACACTGAGGGAAAAACGAAGGACGGACTAAAGGCTCGAAGGGACCTAGAAGATATGAATATTAGGCCAGAGTTGCATCATGTGGATACCGGAAATGGAAAACTCTATCTTCTACCAGCGTCCTACACTCTATCTAAAAAAGAGAAGTATGCTTTTTGTAAGTTTCTACATGGTGTAAAAGTTCCATCAGAATACTCTGCCAACATCAAGCGACTTGTCTCAATGAAGGACCTAAAGCTGACCGGTATGAAGTCCCATGATTATCATGTCATAATGACCCAGATGCTGCCAGTGGCAATTAGAGGGATTTTGCCAGTCAAGGTCCGTGAAGTACTAACGAGGTTGTGTTTCTTCTTTAATGCAATCTCACAAAAGGTTATTGATCCCACGGGACTTGATCAAATGGAGCATGACGTGGTCGAGACTCTATGCCAACTGGAGTTATATCTTCCACCTTCCTTTTTTGATATCATGGTCCATCTAATTGTCCACCTTGTTAGAGAGATAAAGATATGTGGCCCCGCATTCCTACGTTCGACGTACCCATTCGAGAGGTACATGGGGGTTCTTAAGACATACGTACGTAATCGGTCTCGACCTGAGGGTTGCATAATCGAAAATTATGCGACAGAGAAAGTCATTGAGTTTTGTCTTAACTACATGGCTGATATCAATCCTGTGGGGGTGCCTGTGTCTCGCCATGTAGGGAGACTAGCGGGACAAGGCACAATAGGAAGGAAGTCAACAGCTAATCATGATTACAAGTTGTTTTTGCAAGCACATTTCACAGTCTTGAAACAATCGATCGAGATGTCCCCATATATGACTATGCACAGGGATGAAATTCGGGAAAATAATCCAGGGCGTTCAGAATCGTGGGTAACCAAAAAGAGGGATAAAACATTCTCTCAATAGTTCAAAAAATACATGTTTGGTAAAAAAACTAGTGCAACCCTAAATTGGTTGGCAAAAGGACCAGCAAATACAGTTGTGACATGGCAAGGATATGATATCAATGGATATACATTTTACACCAAGACTCAGGATGAAAAAAACATTTATCAAAACAGTGGCGTCTACATTGACGCATATGACAACACTGGGAGTAACAAGAGGAGTTATTATGGCTTTATAGAGGAGATTTGGGAGCTCGACTATTGCATCTTCAAGGTCCCATTGTTTCGATGTCGTTGGGCCAAGCTACTAAGAGGTGTAAAGGTGGATAAGTATGGATTCACTACTGTGGACATGGGTCATGTTGGATACAAATCCGATCCATTTGTTCTAGCAAAGCATGTTGCACAAGTCTTCTATGTCCAAGACCCAGCAAACAAAAAACATCATGTTGTTCTTCACGGGAAAAAAAGGATTGTTGGGGTGGAGAATGTGGTCGATGAGGAAGAATACAACCAATTCGACGAGCAGCCACCTTTCGTAGAAGGCGATCTAAGGCATGATAATATAAGTGATACTGACACTATGTATCATCGTAGTGATCACAATGAAGGTGTAATCGTGAAAGAGACATAGTATTGTTAATTGTAGACCCAAATTAGTTAAGTCACTCGTGGTAAATTTTATTTTTAAGTGATTTTATTGTATTTTGTTAATCGTAGACCCAAATTAGTTAAGTGAAAGACGTTTTAAAAAATTCAAAAAATTATGAAAAAATTATTTTACGAACTTTAAGAAGAACTATTTAAAACCCCATAAAAATGACTAGAAAATATTAATATATCGTTTGGCTTATACAAAAATAAATTTTCTTTCTTTCTTATTTAATTTAATTTAATCTGAAACAAACAAGGCCTAAGTTAATCACTAGCACACTAATGTGTCGGTTCGTCGGTTGAACCGACACAGATGGGATGCAACAAATATCTCTATCTACAATTTCAAACTGGGACGTTGAGGTTTGTTTGTGAAAACATGTTTTATTGATCATGCCATTCTATGATTTAGTTCTAATTACTTTATTATTTTATTAGAAAATCAAGCTTCCGACTGGAGATCTGTCACCGGCCGTGCTACTAGGTATTCAGGGACAACTGGCCTGCCTCATCTTTGACGAAGTCATTAATAAGAAAGGCCAATTTCACCACCCTAATAGCTAGTAATGATCCATTGTTTCATATAAAGATGCCAATCAATCAGAAGAACATCTCTGATGCGGACGTAGATTCAGAGGAAGGTGCAGGGAAAGATGAAGCAGAAGGTGCAGCGGAAGAAAACGCTTAATTTCAATATGTGGAGCAAAACTTTTTGTAACGGGCATGTGTTGTGACCCAAACTTATTTGACTATTATGTTGCTTTGTTAGAAGTACTTGTGGGACTTGTTTGAAGAAACTAATTTAAATTGACTATTTTGTCGCTTTGCTAGAAGTACTTCAGGCTTATTATATGTAAATGCTGTGATGTGGTGAGATTATTTGTATATGTGATATCTTTTGATTATGAAGAAGTATTGTGGGATATATTGTCATATGTATTATTAAATGTTATTTGTAAAAACTGTATGGGCACAAAAAAGGATTTGGTGGCATCAGTGTCGGTTCGTACCAAGAAACGACACTGATGCCCAGACCCTTCAGTGTCGGTTCGTGGTATGAACCAACACTGATGCCTTACCCATCAGTGTCGGTTCGTCCCAGACTCTTCAGTGTCGGTTCGTGGTATGAACCAACACTGATGCCCAGACCCTGTAGTGTCGGTTAGTGATATGAACCGACATTGATGCCTTACCCATCAGTGTACGAACCGACACTGATGTCTAGACCTTTCAGTGTCGGTTCGTGGTATGAACCGACACTGATGTCTGAACCCATCAGTGTCGGAATATCAGTGTCGGTTCGAAAACCGGCACTGATGCCAGTTACAAACCGACACTGATGGGTTGGTCTATACTAGTGCATCTCTGATCGATCAATCCCCAATTGGCCAATTCCCAACAGATCGATCAATCCCAAATTCCACATTGACGTAATGGGTTTGATGATGGTTACGCTGATATACAGGGCCGATGTACACTCGAGAGATTTGGCGGTCGACAGTCCAGGAGAGACCGTCATGAGAATCAGATTACATCCAGAGAGAATCTTTTTCAGTGAAGAAAACATAGATCAAGAGGGATAATCTTTTTGACGACACGATCATCGAGAAAACATCTTTCCAAGGTTTTTGGCAGCCGTGGAGAAATAATCGATTCACGTTAGAGTGATCATGTTCGTTAAATTTCACCTAGACGGCTAGACGTTCTAGTGAGAGATGTGCTAATCAGCGGTCTATGACTACGAAATTCAACTCCGGAGCATGAAAAACATTGAGATATACATTTCCACTCTAATGTCGACATGTTTAACAATTTTTCATGTTATATATTTTTTGCATGATTTTTAGTATCTAAAAATACAATCCCTCAACCATAACACAATTACTCATAAAAATAAAAAGTTACATGCATATCATGAAATGAATTATCCTAATCACTTTTCCAAATTCATTATATATATTGATTTGTTACTTTTTTGAAATAACTATATATTTCTTGAAATTTGTTTATAAAAACTTAGAAAATCTATGTATTTGAAATGGTATAAATCACCCTCTATCGTTGCCATATTTTCGGCGGTCGAGAGATCTTCCATGAGCCTAGCCCATTTAAGCGACCGGTTCGCGTGGGTTAACCTCTCTTGGTGGCCTCTCGAAAGGCCATCAAGTGAGGTGCTCGAGGCCTACTAGGACGCAAGCGGTTCGGAACCTCTCTCAAAAGCTATTCCGTCGAGGGAGCTGACATCGTCCACGTGACGTCCACTGTCTATTTTGTTGATCGTCGAGAGAGGTATGTTTTGTTTTTTGTTGTTGAGAGAGCCTCTGTACTTTTGGCAGTCATTTTGTGTCCGTCGATAAAAGTCCTTCCTGTTGAGAAATCAATTGTCTCCTGGAGGTGTGATCGATAATTTTGTTTTGTCGGTGATAATATTGGTTGATAGTTTTTCGTAGTTCTTCAAATAAATAAATTTAGAAATTCATCGCTGATACTAGTTCGTAAAAAGATTGAAATACATCCGCAGATTTTTTAAAAAGAATAGTCAAAATTCATTTACATTAGTAATTCTGGATTTCTGCTGGCCGTTAAAGAATGTTCATTCCCACGGTCTATATACATCCCGGCCTGACGCGTGCGCTTCAAAATTTGACTTCACTCATTTCTCTTTGCATCACGGTTTATTTCTTATTTCTTTTTTTTCTCTCTCTCTCCGTGCGTTTCTTTTTTTCCGTATCACCATCTGGCCTGTCAGCGACCATTGCTTGGCCCACACGCCGAGTCAAGTCGGTCAAAATGTGACGTCAGCGTCAAGCCCATGTCAAGATGATCACATGTAGGCAGGGTGGTGGTTACTAACACGGACCATCATCCATTAATAATTAGTATTCTGCTCGATGGAGAAGGAGATCGAGATGGGAGAAGTAACCCCTCTCTTTAAAAAATAAAAAATAGAAGTATCTTTACAAAAGAGCGTGTGCCATCCACCAAGAGTAATTGAATCGAGCATAAATTTTGGAGTATATATACCAAATGACGATGAACATACAAAGAACCACTGTACACGTGAGAAATCTATATCATGTAGACAATCGGTTAATGGAAACACGTACTATATGCGCGGCTGCATGCATGCACCGCGCGGCAATTCCACGATCGATCACGCGGCACGCGGCGGCGCGTCTAGCCACGACAGTGGTCGACGCCTTCGCTACAGCCGCGCGTCCAGTCGTTGGCCTGCTGCGGCGGGCCGTCGGCGCCGGGCTTCTCGCAGTTGCCGAGGACGGCGCAGCTGATCACATTCTTGGGCTCCACCGCCGCCGCCGCCGCCGCCGCAGCCAACGGCGGCGCCTGGCCGGCCTCCTGCCCCGCCGCCGCCAGCGCGAGCCCCGCGAGCAACATCGCCACCAGGCACAGGCTGCGCAGCCGCATGCTCGCCATCGATCGATCGATCGATCTCCGCGCAGGACACACACTGACACGGGAAGTGATCGATCGTATGGAGAGAGCTGCTTTTATTGGCTGCTTGAGCAAATATTGTTCGTCCAAAGTATACGTGGATGAGAGGGGATTTAGGAGCTAATTAATGTGTGGTTTGGAGCTTGCCTTTTGTTGGGCGGTGTTAATTCATGGCTACTATTTGGCCGTAACGGTTTCGTATATACAATGGGGTTTTGTTGCATTTTTTAGTGGTGATTTCTCTTGTGATTATCAAACGCGCGTCTGAACCGCTGGAGAATAACCGTATAAGAGAATATATGCCAAGAAGGAAAACTAGCAACTAAGAAAATCCAATAAATAGATGATATACAATGCTAAAAAAAATTGATACACAACCCAGTTACAACCAAAACACACATTTGATTTATTGCTTGACCCCTATATGTTTTGGACAGAAATTTTCTAACACTGTTAACATATATGTTAATGCTGAAGGGGCAAATTCTAAGTTGTTTCTTAATTAAATAGTGTGGATCGTAAGCTTTGTCTTAAAATTCTCAACTATTGAAATGATTAGCCTAACTAATTTTTATTGCATTATTCCTTGGTTTAGGGACAAGTTGCCCCTTCTTGGTTTCTTGTACGAGAGGTAGCTTCCATAGATGCATGATATATATTACAAAAATGGGCACATTATAATGGTCCTTTAGGTCTACTCTGGTGTGTGTTTTCATGCATGTAAGTGTACGTAAAGGGAGTTATAAATCTTATGGGATATATTATATATATCTAGCTAGGTGGTACACCCTTCTCCAACTCTCTTTTTCTCCTTGCATCTTTCGGGCCTCGTCGCGAGACGCACGCATGAAAAGGAGAAGACCCAGGACAGGGGCAAAATGGGCAAACCACTTGAGAAAAACAGGAAAAAGCAATATTAAACTGAGAAAAATAGGAGGAATGTCGCTGATATCACAAATTCATGTGCCTCGTGTCATACACGTCAAGACGATCGAACTTAATTCCATTTGAAACGAGACCGTCAAATTGAGTGTCAGAGAGGTCAATCCCCCCTCTTAGGGGTTATATAGTCCATGGTTTAAATTAATGGATTGCCAATTAATTGAAACCAATATCTTATCATTAATTGTCTATGGTTGGAATGGACTATTAATTAATTGGAACCAATAGAAAATATTGTCGGTTATATATTATATATATGGCATTGTAAATAAAAAATGGTCAAATTGTCCCTCCCTTCCTCTTCAACCTCCAGCTCATCCACTTTCTCCTTCTTTCTCTCTCCCGGCCAACTCTATACGGACGTTGCTCCCTCCCCCGCCTAACCTTTGTCCACCCCAGTCCGCCACGCCTCGGAGCACTACAACATTGTCGATGAGCAGCCGCACCCTGAAGGACCATTGCCATCATGGAGCAACCGCGCACTGTCGCAATAGATGAGCTCCGACCGGCTCTCCCCACTCTGGCACCACTGTCAAGTGCTTTGGAGCACCATCATCAGATTTTTTTTTTATAATTTTTTTGGACCGACAGGACTGTAATGTGCTCCCTCCGTTTTTTTACGCCTTTGACTTTTCGACACACCTTTGACCATTCGTATTTATTTTGTTGTGATTTGTTTTATAAATAGAGCTACTTTAAATATGTCTTTTTTTTACATCTTTGCACTAAATTTTTGAATAAGACGAATGGTAAAAGACGTGCCAAAAAGTCAAAGGCAGCAAACAAAAAAACGGAGGGAGTATTTGATAATGCAATTTCAGCTGATAGGACACTGATATATAGACCGGTAATTGCATTTGATTTCTAGGTGATAATCGGTTGATATTGTTTCAACACAATAAATTTAAAATTTATCAGCGACAATAGTTGTAAAATATTGGAATTCATCACTAGATTTTTTTTACAAAAAAATTGGCTTGAATTTTGAACACAATTCAATTTAAAAAAAGATAATTTTTGGATAAAGGAAATGTTCACATATATATGCATGCCGCTCCATATACGTCCAATGCCAGTATTTATTCTCATATACATTCGCAACTTCATATTCATCCGCAACCATCAGATGCACTTCAAAATTCGTGCACAGACTCTCTTCTTGTTGCATATATACTCTTTTGTGCAATCATTGTCACATTTTAGATTTCTAAGAAATAAAGTCATTCATCTCCTCTTTTCTTCTATCGTCTCCGCCGAGTCAATCGCCGCCACCCGCAGCAACCCCGTCAACACGGGCTTAACCAGTTGCACCGGTCACCGCGTCAAGCTGAGACGACTGGTACGCCATGTTGTTGATCGTTTATGGCGGTGTCGATGGGTGAAGGCCGGCTCAACCGGGATGAACGAGAGAGAAAGAGAGGCGAAAGAAGAATTGATTTAAAAAAATTCATCGTTTTTTGTAAGAAGAGCATATATGGAGCCACATCAGTGAAAAGTCTTCTTCTTGGAGGAACACCACACAATGTAACGAACAAGCGATATTTCGATTTACGAAGTAATATGTTCACACATACATACACATGTGTGCATGCATGCGTGTACGGAGATGCAGGCATAATCAGTCAGTGGGAAATGGAAATTAAATTATATACTGCGAGTCTGCGCGCGCACGCGCGCGACATGGACACCGCGCGAGAATCACATGCATGATAAGTGGACGCCGCCGACGGCGGCGGCGCGCGCGCGCGCGTCAGTCGCGGCAGCGGTCGGCGGCCTTGCAGCCGCGCGTCCACTTGTTGGCCTGCTGCGGCGGGCGGTGGAGCTCGGGCTTCTCGCAGTTGCCGAGGACGGTGCAGCTGATCATATTCTTGGGGATGGGCATCGCCGGCATCGAGGAGAGCCGCGCCGCGTGGGCCTCCTGCCCCGCCGCCAGCACGAGCACCACGAGCACCGCCGCCGCCACGCACAGCCGCATGCTCGCCATCGGTCGATCTCCTCCTTAATTAATCCGTGCTCGATCGCGCGCAGGATGGGAGAGATGCCGTATATCCAGAGAGAGCAGCTTTTATTGGCTGCTTGAGCAATGTTGTTCGTCCAAAATATTGGTGGATGAGAGGGGATCTAGAGGCTAATTGGATTGGTGCTTGCCT
Organism: Raddia guianensis; assembly: GCA_036346415.1. Taxonomy (NCBI): domain Eukaryota; kingdom Viridiplantae; phylum Streptophyta; class Magnoliopsida; order Poales; family Poaceae; genus Raddia; species Raddia guianensis. The sequence goes on from CM070534.1 coordinate 39,499,501, forward strand.
TTTTTTAGGGATCGTTCTTTTTTGGCGGTTAATTCGTAGCTATTTAGCTGTAACAATTTCATATATAGCTAGCGGTTTAATTTGTTTCATCAATCAATCAATTAATTCTTCTGCCAAAACGGCTCAACCGCGTAAGAAAATATGTGCCAAGAAGTTTTGCATTTCGGCACAAGCAATAACCCCACGACATACTACTAAGAAAATGTATATTGACGACACATATCGCCTTACCCTAAGTCGGTGCTCTCAACGGTCCCCGTCTACTCGCCCTCGGTGTGGCTATCGCCCCAAGTTTAAAGCGGATCCACCGAATTCATAGACCCTGGCTGTGGAAGGGTTGTTGCTTGGCCGGTGGTAATTAACTTCTCTTGAGCCAATTGGAAACTTGTTTGTTCACCCGTTAATCAAGGTGGCTTGGGGGTCTTGGACTTGTTGGAAAAGTTCTCCCATGCTTGATCTTTGCGTCAGATGGCTTTGGTCTCAAAAAGCTTCCTCCTTCCAAGCCTTGGATCGGAACTAGCCCGCCGTAGTCTGGTCCAGGGGACCTGGAGCTGTTTCAGCTCATGTCACGCATAGCTCTCAAGGACAAGTGCAACACCTCCTTCTAGATGGACAACCGGCTTGCATGGTGGCCGCTCTCCCAAAGGCATTGCTCCAAAGGAAGAATAGATCGGTCGTGAATGCTCTGTAGAACAATAATTGGATCCTCGACCTTCGCAGAGATTTTTCCATGGAGCTGTTACCTGAATTCGTCTCTCTATGCGAACTTATTAGTCCTATGCTGATGTCCTTGTGCACCTTAGATCAGATCCTCTGGCACTCCCAACGAGATCTTCTCGATCAAATCCGCTTATCACCTGCAGCTTGTCGGCAGAACTTCTTCCCCTATCAAAACCATCATTTGGGAACCTTGGATGTCTTCTAAATGCAAATTTTTTGTTTGGCTCTTGTTTCATAACAAAGTGTTAACCGCCGACGCCTTCTTCGCCGCCAACTTCCAAACTGTTTATTTCTACCCCCTTTGTCAGCGGAATTTGGAGGCCCCCTACCACTTGTTCTTGGAATATTGTAGTTTAAGTCGCTTTATTTGGTCCACGGTTGCAGAGCGGTTCAGCTCCCCAAGCCCAGTCCCATGATTTTGATGCCACTCTGTGATCGGTGGTGCATGGACGACTTGTTTGCTTTAAGTCGTGAGGGCTACTCTAGGGTGGACCGATGATCATTGGGATGAGCATTTGGTTATATATAGCGTGATACTAGAATCTTCCGCCAAACCGATCGCCCCTTCCTAGCTTTGATGCTTGCGGTGCTCGATGATTTCCGCTCCTAGGAGGCGGCTGATGCTTCCATTAGTTTTGTGTAAACAGTCCTATATTTTCTTTCGTTCGTTGGTGCCCCCGAGCTCTGACTTTATAATTCTCCCACTTAATTTTTAAATAGATAAAAGTTCTTTTCTCCTTTGCTCAAAAAAAACTTACAACCAACATGTACTCCTGACTTGGTTGCTCTCAGCCCTAGCTATTCTGGACAGATGTTCTAGGCTTCTAGCACTGTTAATCCTGAATTGCCAATATCTGAAGTGGCAAATTTAAAATTATTATTTAATTAACTAGTGTGAAGCGTTAGCTTTTGTTTTAGAAAAAAGATTGTAGTCTTTTACGATACTTTTGCCACACCATGGTATAATTTTTAAAAATATGGACCGGCAACCAAAGGGATTTTTGTCGATCCCGGCAACTAATGGGCATTGACAAAACTGACGAACAGCTTTTACACGTTGATCGACGATTATACCGCTCGTGGCGAAAGCAAGACATCCTCGATCCTTTTCAACTCTTTTCAAAGTGGTACCCTGGTACACAAGATCGCTCGCTCCGCAAATACATAGCATATAGGATCCTAACATATAATATATAGTCAGAATCACATAGATGAATTACACGGGGATTAATAATATCGTATTATCCTAAACACATATTTGACGCCATGCATAGGAATAATGGTACTACATACGAAGTCGATCGACAAGGCCGGTCGCGTCGCCGAGATGACATATACATACATACATACATCATCGCCTCCGCAAGCTCGGCCACAAGTACGCGCGCGCGTGCACTACCCGGCCTTCAGTCGCGGCACCCATGGACCTTGCTGCAGCCGCGCGTGTGCCTGTTGGCCTGCTGCGGCGGCGCCCGGTCGCCGGGCTTGGGGCAGTTGCGGAGGACGGAGCAGCTGATCGTCTTCTTGGGCACGGCCTCCGCCGCCTCCCGCCGGCCGCCGGCGTCGGCGCGGGCCTCCTGCGCCGCCAGCGCGAGCCCCACGACCACCATGGCCGCCACCACCAGCAGGCACAGCCGCTTGCTCGCCTTCGCCGCCATGCTCGCAGGACGTACGCGGGAGTAGCTCGATCGTGTGGGGAGATTGAGCTGCCTTTCTTCCGGCGAGGTACGCACGTACGTGAGTGAGTAGCTTCACATGAGCATGTAGAAACGGGGCGTTCTATAGGGAGCTTGTACGCCTAAAACATAGGTGGATGGGAGGGAACTTAGGGAGTAGGACTAATTTTGACCCCCTGGTAATTCTCTATTATTAGAAAGAGCTGGAGGCAAGAGACCTCAGCTCGGTTGGATATATCAAACGTGCACGGATTAAGTGATGCGTTTGGTTATCTAAATAAGATGGTTTTTGTATAGAATGATACAAAATATGTGTCCATCCATGTGTTTGGTAGGGTGAATAGCACTAAATCAACATAAACGATGGAATATAGAAAAATTAAAATATTCCCTCATATGGTATACGACTTCATTTGCTGGATTTGGCAGATTAAATTATGATTGATGATTATTTAACAATTTGTTAAATTATATGCACTTGCACTATATCACTTGACTCCCTCTCTTCTCCTTACATATATAGACGGTTTGAACATATATATAGTCTAGCATGAGTTATGACATATTGTTTATCCAACAATGCAACTATGCAAGCCCCCTTCTACATCTACATACGTTCCTGCCAAGATGGCTACTGTTGGATGGTGACCCAACGCTTCCACTCCCTCTCTTTCATTTCCCCTCTCACTTTTCCAACCTTGAAACTTCCTTCAAATCCATACGGAAATCTAGATCTTTCTTTCTCTTCTCCCTTTGGCCTTGTAGACGGCTCTCCACATACCTCCCCGGTTGCAGCCAATATGCCCGAAATTGTCACCACTGTGCTACCCGTTTGGTTGTCGCAGTGTGTGCCACTTAGGCATTATATATGCCCACTAACGTGTGACCAAGGATAAGCACAATGGCCACAGACAGGATGGTACGCGCGCGAGGTGGCATGTGGTCGGAGCCATCGGAGGTGAGAGAAAAAGAAGAAAGACTTCCCTGTGTGACTTGATAATATTAATTTAGACCAACATCAATCTTAGATTGGATGATAATTTCTTGTGTTATATTTTAGATAAAAGATTAGTTCCGATCTCTAAGTCTAGAACACATACCTCAACAATCTCGTGGGTTAAGTAACCCTAGATCAAGCAACCATGTCTTGTGACGCTTGGCGCGTTCATGAGTTACATACTATTGATAATTTGATGTATTTAATTTGTGTTTGTTGCTGTACGTCTGCAAGGCTACAAGTCCTAATTGCTAATGCCCGCTGCTTGTGTAATTAGATAACGCCGCAGTGAGTTCAGAGCTGCTCAACTACTACGCTCATGGCGAAAGATCGAAGGGTTCCCGAAGACTCAGACATACATAAAGTCACCATCGATATATGCATGGATTACATGAATTGATCTCCATTAGCTGTTAATTCACGCCTGATCCGGCCCTCATTCATGCATGACAAAGATCTTCATTAGATGGCAAATATACATTGACACCACAGGAAACCGTCCAGAGTTGATGATCACGCAAGCGCGCGAATAGGAGTACTGAACCCGTCGATCCGTCAGACGCGGCAGCCGCTGATGCGATGCGTCAGTGGGCCACTCCCTGCGGCATCCAGCTGAGCTGCTTGCCGCCGCCGCCGGCGGCCGGCATCGGCGGCCTGCGGGTCGACGTCGAGGATCATAAACAGCTCCGGGCGGTACTCCTTATTGCATTCGCCGGCGCCGCCGGCGCCGGCTTGGACGGTGCAGTTCGCCGCGCGGAGGAGGATGGGCGCGTCGGCGCCGGCGGCGGCGGGCTTCACGGGGCGCGCGGCGTGCGCCGCCAGCGCCAGGCCCGCCACGACCAGCGCCACCATGGTCACCCGCATGGCGGTCACCTTCCCCATTGACGATCGCTTCCTTCTCGCTTCGATCGACGAGGAAAGATCGCGAGAGGAAGGAGATGTGTGTGTGGGGAGAGGTGTGTGGGTTTTCCCGGCGTGTGTTCTTGCGGGTGTGGAGGGGAGGCTTATATAGGAGCTTCCCTGTCTAAAGCATGAGAGGAGGGGACAGATTCGGAGCCTGCGTTACTATGTTTAGCGTTTAATTCGTTTTTAATTAGGGCATGTATAATGGTAGAGACAGCTGCTGTCTCTAAAATATTGCCATGTCACTTATAGACAGCTATATAGACAGCGCATATAATGGGTTGTCTATAGAGCTGTCTGCAGAGTTATTTAATAGTTGAATTGAATTTAAAAACTGTGGTTATCAAGAGGCTGTAAATTTAAAATGAAAATTTTAAAAATAAAAACAAACGATAGATAATAAAAAATTCAAAAATAAAAATTTTAAAATTTTAAAATTTATATGCAAGTGTGGTCTAGTTTTGTTTGAAAAAATGTCAGGAACTCATTTTTGAAATCGGTTCGGTGATCAGAGTTACCAATCAAAAGATATAACAAAAATATAAACTAGAAAGTCTTTTTGATATGCGTGCCATGCATGCAGGAGAAAAATGACATGAGCAGGAGGGTGCTTTCCCGTGCTGCGCGGTGCTAGCGTCGTCGCTTGGCCAAGCGACGGTCTCTTCGTCTCTCTCTTCCAGCGCAGCAAAAAGATGACGTGGCACATGCTATAGACTGCTTAGAGACTGCTGATTTGGCCCGTTCTACATGCTCTTAGCAAATACTAGTCTGATTAGTTTTTTTTCCCGTTGCAGTTCTTAACTTTAGGTGCTCTTTCTACGGTTTAATCAGGACTCCAGAAGTGATCGATCCAACATTTTAATCAAGAGAATTATATTATCTGATCAATACCATTCAGGTGTGATATACTACCTCCGGTCACAAAAAGAAGTCACAGATGACTTTTGCACATATCTTTGACCATTCGTCTTATTCAAATTTTTTTTCGAAGAAAGGCGAGTTGCCTAATTTCATTGAAAGAGAGAACGAATACAAGAACAAATGTTACAACGCGGGCAAACCTCCCGCACTCAAGCACCGGCCAAGGCTAGAGAAACTCCCCCTAGCCTACCGATAAATCTCCCCTAATTTTCGCCAATACATCATCCGGTTAGCTCCTGACGGAAAATCCGAGCATTCCGTTCCTTCCATATATGCCAACATATGGAAATGATGATACCATCATCGATGCGTCTGACCAACTTGCTTCCCCGTAGCTTATCCCACCATGTACCAACTGACTCAATTGTGGCCTCGTCAACTTTGGTGGAACCAAAGGATGACGCCAGACCATGCCAAATCTGCCGGACGAAGGCACACTCCCAAAACAGGTGTTTGTGGGTTTCCTCTGCCACACCACAAAGAACACATAAAGGATTACATGGCCACCCTCTAGCGACAAGACGGTTCGCGGTGTAGAGCTTTCCACGAATAAGCACCCAGAAGAAGAAATGACACTTCCTTTGCACCTTTGCTTTCCAAATGCGAGAGTAGCAATGCTCCTGTGAAGAACCAACGAACTGCAGAGCATATGCAGACCTAGCCGAGTACCTTCCCGAGTCGGTGAACCGCCAACGAACGGCGTTAGGTGTGTTCGGCAGAAGGATTAGCCGCTGCGCCGCTGACCAAAGGACGGCGAACTCCTGGATCTGCTCCGCGGTAGATATTCTTGTTAGGGGTAACATCCAACGACCATTGGCTAAAGCTTCCTGTACCGAAATGTCCTCCTTTCTCGCTAGCCTATAGCAGCGAGGAGCAACCTCACTTGGAGGTGAGCCATTCCACCACAGCGAGTTCCAGAAGGAAGCCCTAGTACCATCCCCCAAACTGAGCTCGGTCGCCGCTCGGAAGAGCGTGATATCCACGGAAGACCACGAAGATGACATCATAACCCAAGGCTTTGGTGGGAGATCCCACTCATGCCAAAGCCACCAGAGTCGCAATGCACGACCAAAGCAACCGATATCTTTAACGCCAACTCCCCCTAACTCCTTGGGCCTGCACACCGCTGCCCAGTTAACCAGGCATTTCCCGCCATGACACTCTTCTTCACCGCTCCAAAGAAAACCTCGCCTGATTTTGTCAATCTTTCTAATTGCCCAACCACTTAGGTCGAAGACCATGATGTGGTAGACAATCATTGAGGTGAGGACGAAATTGACAAGAACCAATCGACCTTCCTTGGATAGGAGCTTGGCCTTCCATGTCGCCAACCTACGCCTAACCTTTTCAACGATACGCATCTCTTCGTGTTTCCTGATTTTTGTGGGTTTCAAGGGCAGACCAAGATAGTTGCATGGAAAACTATTAATCTGTGCCGGGATTTCGCTTTGCAACCAATTCTCATATTGGTGGTCCCATCTAATTGGGAAAACCTCACTCTTGGCCCAATTCACTGCAAGTCCTATGGCTCCCTGAAAAACATTGAAGATCTGGCTAACAGCTTACACCTCCAGCCTGTCAGGCCTGACGAGCACCATGACATCATCCGCGTATAGTGAAATTCTGAGGTTACAGAGATTATGCGGAATAGGCTGGAGCACCCCCCTGTCATCTGCCAAGCGAAACAGGCGAGCCAACGGCACCATGGCAAGGATGAAAAGCATCGGCGAAAGCGGGTCACCTTGTCTCAGCCCTAGACGATGAGCCAAGGTCCTACCTGGCACAGAGTTAATTAACACCTGGGAGGTGGCGTTCCCTAACAGAATTGCCAACCAATCCCTCCACCGCTGTCCGAATCCAAAGGCCTATAGAACTTCTAGAAGGTACTCCCAACTTACGGAGTCAAAGGCTCTTTGCAAGTCCAACTTCATTAGTAGCGAAGGCACCTGTTTCCTATGAAGATTTTGGACGCTCGACCTTACCCAGAGGAAGTTGTCCTGGATGGACCTCCCTTTAATGAATGCACTTTGGTTTGGGGAAACCAAATTCTCTAGGTGCCTGGATAATCTGTTCGCAAGGAGCTTGGAGAACAACTTGCCAACACTGTGAATTAGACTAATCGGCCTAAAGGCTGTGACAATTGGTTCACCCTGTCCTTTCGGCAATAGAACAATATGGGCGCAGTTCAATTTCTTAAAACCATCCGCCCTGCAGTGCCAAAGGTCCTGTAAAGCTGCGATGAGATCAACTTTGATTATATCCCAACACGATTTGTAAAAAATCCCTATGAAGCCGTCAGGGCCTGGAGCCTTATCTGATGGAAGGTGCCTAACAATATCATGTATCTCCTCTTCAAGGAAAGGCAATTCCAAATCCTGTACGTGAGCAGTGGGAAGCTGCAACAGATCCCAGTTAAGGGTATGAGACCTCTCCTTCCTTTGGCCAAGGAGGTCGACAAAATGCGCAGAGAATGCGTTCTCAATATCATCAGCAGCTGACAACACTCCTTGTTCCGTGTGTAACTTCGTGATCCTTTTGCGACTTTTCACTGTGGAGACGTTCGCATGGAAGAACTTGGTGTTTGCATCACCTTCATTGATGAATTTTACCCTTGTTTGTTGCCTTATTCTCAACCTTTGAACGGCGGAGAGGCCTAAAATCCTATTCTTCAAATCTTTATATAAATCTAACTATGGATGCGAGAGCACTCTCTCCTCCATTGCCTTGTCAAATCTGAAAATAACCTCAGTTGCAATGGCTAGTTGTAGCTTAACCTGCCCAATCATATTTTTGCTCCATTTCTTTAAAGCCCTGGCCGTTCTTTTCAATTTGTAGGATAGGCGGTCAAGCGCTGTAGGCGCGGCGGCTTGCACCTCCCAAACCTCCTTGACGACCTGGGTGAAACCTAGCAACCTTGGCCAGAAGCTTTCAAACCGAAAGCCGGGGAACCTGTCGCACGGAGCGCAGGAGGACAGCAAAAGAGGCGAGTGGTCTGAGATCTGTGAAGATAGAGGTCAAAGCTCCCTATGAGGAAGGATGGCATCCCAGCTGAGGTTTGCGAAACATCTGTCGATCCTCGTCATGATTGCACTACCGCCTTGCAAATTGCCCTGCCAAGTGAATTTTTTGTCCCGTAGATCGATTTCCCGTAGCTCGATAAAGTCTAGAGCGGTGTTGAACTCTCTCATGAGAGGTCCATTGAGATTAGCACCTGTGCTTTTTTCTTGCAGGGCCCTAATCATATTGAAGTCCCCAACGACCAGCCAAGCCTGCTTAGCGAAGTTCTTCAAAGTACGCAGCTCAAGAAGGAATCTTCGCTTGTCTACGACTGTTTGAGGACCATACACCCCTATCCAGGTCCACTCCACCTGGTTTTGACCAAGATGGACATCACAAGATAAGGAGAACTCGAAGGATCTCAAATTTGTGATATGAAAAGAGCCAGGCACCGCCATGATAATCCCGCCCCTGGTCCCCTGAGCGGGTAAGAAGCAAAAATTTTCAACGAAACGCTGGCCCAGACAATCTCGAGCTATGGCCTCGTCGAAGTGTTCCAGCTTCGTTTCCTGCAAGCACACCAATTCTGCCCTACAATCATTGACCAGGAGGCGCACCACGTCCCGTCGGGCTGCACAATTAAGACCTCTCACGTTCCAGCTCAGCAATCGAAATTTATCCATACCAAGTAGAACACCAACACCAGTACTAGAGTTGATACAAAAGCAGGCCACGGCCTTAAGAGTTGGCTGAATAGGAAGCTCCCAGGAGCAGCCACTTACAAAAGTGCAAAATAAAGGATCACTCGAGCACACCACCGGTGAAACAGCAAGATAAGAAAGACAACGCCTAATAAGGGACAGATAACCTAGATTAATCATTGGAGACAAAGCTGCACTCAACCGGAGCGAGACCTAGATCGCTCGGCTAGACCGCCTGGACAGCCCAGGTGGCCGCATCGAGCTCTGCCGCGAGGTCTACCCCTCCTGCCAAACCAGCTAGGTCCCGGACCGCCCCCAGAGCATCGGCGTCCAGCTCACCCTTGAAGAGGGCCTTGTAACGCTCTTCGGCGCCGCCTTCCCAGGCTTGATTAGCACCCAGAACCCCCAGTTTGGCAGCCAGCACTTGCTGCGCCTTGGCCGTAGCCGTGAGCGGGGCAGTCTTTGATTTCCTGGCTAGGCGGGAGCTCCTCCTCGGCGAAACTTCCTGATCGGCTTTCGGGGGCTACAACAAAGGTGCTGGCAAAGTGCGCATGAGCTCAGAGAACAGGTTCTGCAAAGGTGACCCAGCAACAACCAAATGATCCTCCTGCCCCGAAGCAGAGATTGGTTCGGCTGGCCGTTCCTCCCGGGAGGCAGGGGTCGGAGAGCGGTTGGACGTCTGCACCTCACGAGATGCAGGGCTCGGCGGACAACTGGAAACAACAAGCTGCTGGAGTTGAGCCGATAAGGGGGCCTGCGACAGAGAGACCGCAAATTCAAGATTCATTGGATCCTCCCCGGACAAAAAATGCAAATCATGGCTGGACAGATGAATGGGCGACAACGAGTGACAAAGCTGAGCTGCCGGATCAACCGGATGAACCACGACAACCAATTCATCATAGACCTGCGCAACATCCACTTGCGTGGCAGAGACCAAAGTTAGCTTTACCTGCCCATTTCCTGCATCAGGACAGGAGGCACCAACACCTCGCGAAATCGATCCCTTAGCACCGAGAGCCACCGGCCTGGAGCCTGCAGTGGCTTGGCGACGGCGCCCACCTCCTTGGTTCCTCGGTTGGCGATGAGAGGTAGAGGACGAAGCGCCCTGCGGTCCTGGAGCAGCCGAAGGCCGGACATCCCACTGGGTGGTACGACGCCCGCCAGCACTAGGAGCGGGAGGAGGCGGAGGTGGCGGCGTCATGTCGTCATCGTCGTCACCTGGCCCCTGGCCAAGTCTGGCGTGGACCGGAGCTTGCTGCCCCGGCGGCCCATCGACCACCCCCAAGATCCAGTCAAAAGAATAGGTAGTCGCTGGCGACTCATCATCTGAGGAAGAAATGGAAATTGGAGTGAGCAACCCACTGACGCAACTGTAAGGGCTGGAAGGATAATCGCCACCTCTGTGCTCCCTGCTTGGGCACTGAAAATCAACCACTGTATCAACATGGATGATAACTCTATAGACGAGCATCCTCGGGGGGGAGAGATCCCCCACACCTGCCACCCTGGGCTCCTCAAGGAAGAAGGAGGCTTCTTTGGGGAAGCTGTTAGCATCATCTATCCACACCTAGGCGCAAACACAGGCCTCTTCACGCTCGAGACGAGGGGAGTCAAGTTCCGAAACCAGGTAACCCGAAGGTGAAATGAGAGGGGCGATAGCCGACTCCGACCAGGCATGGCGGGGCACCCCTTCGATGCACAGCCTCACCTTGAAGCGCGTTGACTTGGCCCCAGCGACGAGGAACCTGGACCAAGGCCGCAACCTGAAACTAATTCCTGCAATGGAGACGTTAGGGCGTCGGATCACATAGTCACGAAGCTCTAAGAAGTCAGTCATGACGAAGAAGCTTTTGGATGACTGTCTCTGGACGCAAAGCCTCTTGTTGCTCACGCGGAAGAACTCCTCGAACGAGGACTGCAGAAGCTTGTTGGTGATCTAGGCGTCGGTGTCATCAAGCACGAAAGCAACTAGCGCCTGGTCTTTGTAGATGTCTTCCAGATCTGAGGCAGTAGCCACCTGCGCAGCGTACCTGTAAGCGAAGCATGGCCTTCCGGCTGGGGAACCAGCAAAGGGTGCGGGTTCCATGCGCGAGTTGGCACACACCCGAGGATTGGCGACGGGTACTCCACGGCCGCCAGACGACAAGAGCGCGCGCGGTGGCCTGACTCTTTGCAAAGGAGACAACGGGGGGGAGCAGAACAGGAAGCCACAAAGTGGGAAGGGGAGAGGCAGCGGAAGCATTTACCACGCGACTCCTTTTTGAGCAGCAGAGCAAACTCGCTTGGCGAACCATCTGCAATGAATGTGCCATTGAATCCCAACTTCTTTCTTCGCCGGGAGACCATCTGCCAACCGTCCTCGTCTCCGCCTTGAATACTCTTGGAAACCTGCTCTGCATCTATGACCTTAAAGACCTCAGAAGCCACCTGCACATTGGAGCGCGCGGGGTCCAGATCTGAAGCTTGAACCTGTGCTCCCGCCTTGGGGACCGTGGCAGATGCGGCAGGGAAGCCCGGATCTGCAGCATCCTTCGCGAGAAGAAGGCGGGGGGAGGTTGAATCGTGGGGATTCCACCGCTCGAACCGCACGGCAGTACCTGCAGAACTACCAACCAACAACTGAGAAGGACCTACGAGAGGAACCACCGCGCCTGCAGGGATGAGCGCAAGGCAGCTGCGAGGTAGGTGCGGTGATGGTCAATGTGGGGAGGCAGATCTGGAGGAGCGCAGGGAGCAAGGGGAGTCGGGGGAGCGAGCCATCTTCCCGTTCTTATTCAAAAATTTAGTTCAAATATGTAATACTATAAGTCATATTTAAAAAACATTTAATAATAAACCAAATCATAACAAAATAAATAGTATTTATATAACTTTTTTGAATAAGACGAAAGGTCAAAGACGTGCTCAAAAGTCAACGATGACTTTTCTGTGACCGGAGAGAGTATTTAAATGTTAAATGTTCTAATCGTTGGATCATGAGGAATAAAACGGCGCACAGTATTAATACACATAAGAATAGCTTTTATGTATGTTTTTTTAAAAGGCCCTTTTTATGACTTTTCGAGGGGAGATCGAGGTGCCTAATATACTAGAGGGTAAACGCGCCGTGTCGCGTCGGCTTATTTACAGAAAAGACAGGAAGAAACGAAGCAAAGAAGACGACGAAATCAATAATGCAAATAAAAGAATAGCGAAAACGTGCACTAATCAATCCCACCACACCCATGGCATGGCAGGGTAATTCGTTGGAACAACATATGCACTTATAAAGAGAAAAAAGGGCCAGCTTGCTATATGGTGCAAATACAGAGGGCGGGAGCAAATGAGGAGGCACACAGGAAAACCACAAAGGGCAAAAAAAAAAAAAAAGCACAAATGGCCAGACGCACAAAAACAGAATCTCTGAGGGCCATTCTGCAAAGTCTTGAATTGGTGGAAGCAGCACGCGTCACAGCCAGTGCAACGACTTGTCAAGAGGAACAGGAGCACATCAATAATTTGGTAGAAGCAAACTACATGGACCGATCAGTAGCGTTGATGACAAGCAGAGAACGACCGATTACATAGGCCACCTGTATGCGGCAAGTTAACACTTGCACGCGTTAAGCATGCACTATACACACGTTGCTTATACCATACGGCTATACGCACAGGAACGCAGTGTTCTGTCGACCTACTAAGAGTATTTGTAGCGTCACTCTAAAATATTGTATCTCTGAATAGAGTAGTTGATAAAGAGAACAATCTTTTATAGTGTAGCGTAAAATGTGAAGAAAATTTAGAGAAAATGAGATATTTGCTAATAGTGAAATGAAGGGTGAGGATAGAGGCTCAGATTGCGGATGCTCTAAGTGGCGCAGTAAACCCGTGCTACTTATTGTTGTACTAATTTGTAATTAGCATAATGATTTGTGTATTTACATGATTAGATTGTTAGTATGTATGTGCTTACAATTTAACTCGCTTTTAGATTTATAATTGATTTATACTTTTTTAATCTGATTGGCATGGTTCTCCATTTGCTCATGCCAACCACTTCTCACAACCTTGTAGTCATTTGCGTTTGGCCTTTCTATTGTTCAAAACATTCGGGTCTGTAGCAATGTGTATGCATCTTTCTGAGGGCTTAATGTGCTAACACCGACTGGTTCTTCAGAGCACGCACGTCTCCTCACTACTCTTTCCTCGACCGATTGTTGCAATCCTCGAGTCGTATGCTCTCCAAACTTTTAATATCTCTAGATTAATTGTCCCAATCTGCAACAGCAACGAGCATCCCCTTCCTATGCTTTCGATTTATGGCATAGTATGATTTATAGGGTTTATATATACTGATGACGGGAGAAGAGATGACTGTAACCTAATCAGCGAAACATAGACAGGGTTACCCATCCAAACGAATTTCTGCCCGTATCAAACTTCGACTCTTAAACAACATATTAATTATTTTTAATTAATTAAATAAAATTTATATCCTCGAGCTGGGGATATGCAACGATAATCATACGTCTATGATCTACACCGTTATAGTGTTATCAAATCTCAACTAATTTTTTTCATCAGAAAAATTTACATCTTAAAATTTTGACCCACAACAATTGATGATGTAGAGAAAAGTGTCACATGTAGTTGTATGCATGTCCACTCAGGGCATCACAAATAAGAGAGAATACAAGAAGCGTAGACGGAAAGAAGAGAGAACAAAGCACAAACAAGAAAGACAAACCCTGTGACTGTTATGGAGTTTACCCCCTAAGAGCATGGCCAGCAGCCACTGCATCACTGCGCTAGATACTGTTCATTTGGGCGGGAAATTTGAAATCTAGGCACAACGCTGCCTCCCCCACGCTACTTAGCTCGCGAGCTACTGTAGCTACAGTAACTTGTAGGCCAGTGATGCAGTGCCCGCTAGGGATGCTCTAAGGGAATGTATTAAGGAGGCCATCCCCGAAGGTATTTAGACAACTATATGTCTATGCGGGGATCTTTACAAATTTGTGAGGTCCATTGAGCTCTCCTACACCTACGGACTATGGTAGGAGGTATTAATTGGATATCGCAAACTACACACATGACCAATCCGAGGAGAAACAGAGGTGGGGACAAATACCCATTAAGTTGCTGATCTTTGTAGCCTTCATTATACGAGTTCATTTAGTATTTGGACACCGAGCACACTCTTCGGAAATGGGAGCATGTATTTGTTGAGGGAGGAGCGGTCTTGCGGGGTTAGGACGGAGGAGCGGTGACACGAGGTCGAAGAGAAACAGAAAACATGTGTTGGCAAGAGGAGTTGCGTGCACGGAGGGAGATCGAACGGCAACGGCAAGCCAACGAGCGTGAGGCCGATCGGAAAAGAATGAGCGAGAAGGCTACTAGAGTTGGGGCAGTAGGACCCAAAACCTTTGAGAAAGGAAAATACCCCAGTGCACAGCACCTGCTTGATTGGTTGTAGTAGAATACTACTGTGCTTTTAATTTCCCTGGTTTACATCCGACACACTAGTACCACATATATTACGTGTACCACATATGCCATTATTCCACTGAACTATGTAATCCATGTGATCTTAATCATTGGTTGCTCGCCTGGATTATGACCACTTGCCTCTTTTATAATTTTTGTATTGCGTCACAAGGGCTGAACCGCACGATACAACAATAACAACTAGCAGAGAAAATATATCGAACATTCCTCTCTCTCTCTCTCTCTCTTTTCAAAATCATTCGCCGAAGCGACATTTTTTTCCACATACTTCAACGTCATAACTGAATATAGTACTAATATTATAATTTTTTACAGCAGATGCGTACCAACGCAAACACAAATTACTGATAATACTTATTTAATCCTTAATTTTTTTACAAAAATTCTTTAAATAATTAATGTGTGATTATCCTAATTAAACATCTTGCTGCGCACTAGAGGAGCGACACCACAATGGCTCACCCAATTTTTTAAGATGGCATAGATGCAAAGACATACGGTAAATTAAAACTTTTTACAGGAAAAATATTCGTTGAAAAAAAAAATTCAATGCACAAGTGCAGAAACTTATCATGGTTCATTAGATCCAACCTGAACAGTTTAGATGTATTTGGGTGAAACTTTCATCTTCCACTATGCACTTATACGCAAAACCATGGTAATTGTTTTTCATGTTTCTATGTTTTAGCTAGACCATTGAGATGAGATCCAAATATCAACATCAGTTTTTTGCATTTGTGCACTGAAAATCTTTTGCACCGATTTTTTTTCCATTTTTAAAATGGCAAAAAGAAATTCAGCCATTGTTCTTTTCAACTTAAAGTTGCTACAAGTTTTAATCTGAAAAAGTTGTAATCCCTTGAGAAAATCTTGGAGATTTCAAAAAATTATAAAAAATATTTTAGTAATTTTTAGAACTATTTAAAATCCCAATAAAACGACTACAGCGAACTTACATCGTTTAGCTTGTAAAAAATAACAATTTTTTATATAATTTAATTTAATGTAAGCTGAAAAGGGATCGAATGAGACGAACAACCGCAACCGAGAGCAAGACAAAAAATAATAGGGTTCACTCACACACCGGCAGTTGATTTTTTTCTACTGGATGCGTAACTATTGGGAGGTGTACTTGTTGGTAGTGCTCGGAGTTTGGGCCGGGCCGACCGGAGCACGGTCCGAAAAGGCCAGCCCGAATCACGACACGACACGAGAAAAAATGGGTTGGGCCGGCACGACCCAAATGGCAGGCACAACGGGCCGCACGGCCAAACCCGATTGTCCGGGCCATCCTTGGGCCAGCACGACCTGAAATAAAAGTACGAGTCAGTAATTTACATTTTTTCGTTGTCTTCCGTTGTTTGGATAAATTTGACACATCTTTTTCATGTAGACAACTTTTTTATTCGAGCAATGTATGAATTTGTAAAAAGGGCCAACGGTACCGTCCTCAGTAATTCAGCATTTCCGAGCTTTTCTGTTGGTCGGATGGATTTTGGTTGAACAAGAAAGTTGTAGATAATTTCAGAACGCATCATTTTCATGTAGACAACATTTTTATTTAAACAGCGTATAAATTTATAAAAAATAATTTTGTCTGTTGTATTATTACCCGTGCCATGCTCGGGCCTTGTCGCCCAAGGCCGGTCCAACGTGTTTTTGGCTTGGACCAAGCCTTGATTTTGGCACTCCATGCCGACCCAGCATGGCTCGAAGTGTTGACCGGGCCATGCCGACTCGTTTTGCACCAGCCTAAGGCAAGACGGGTATGTACCGGATCGGCACGACACGGCCCAATTTTCAGCACTACTTGTTGGGAACAAATAATCTAATTTTTGCTAAAATTTTCTTTGGGCCTGGTGTCCGTACACTATCTAGCTCCGCGACAGAGTCTCGTAAGTCGTAAGCCTTTCGGAAGCAAGGACCCGTCCCACTGATATATGGGCCCAAGCGCCAGGCGCTGAGGGCATGTACAATGGTGCAGACAGCTGCTGTCTCTAAAGCATTGTCATGTCACGTACAGACGGCTATATAGACAGTGCATACAATGGGTAGTCTTTACAGCTGTCTATATAGTTTAATAGTTAAATAGAGTTTAAAATATATTGTTATCAAAGGGGCTATAAATTTAAAACAAAAATTAAAATTAAAATTTAAAAATTAAAATAAACAATATATAATCAAAATTTTAAAAATAAAAAATTTAAACTTTTGAAATTTATGTGGCAAGTGTGGTCTAGTTTTGTTCGAAAAAATATCATGAATCCATTTTTGAAATCGATTCGGTAATCGGAAATGCTAATAAGAAGATATAGCAAATAGTAAATCGAAAAAATGAGTTTGCATGTCCGCTGCATGCAAACTGGACTCTGCCTGGCGCTGCATGCTTCGGCGATTTCATCTGGGAGCACGAGCCAATGCCGTCCTCTCGTGAGGCGACGGCTTCTCTCTCTTTCCTCATTTAACTCAGTACACGTAGGATGAAAACGCTGAGGTGACAGTATATAGACGACTCATTAATTGACATTGTACATGCCCTGACCATCCGCGGGCCCCGAGCGATGAACACCCCTTGGTCTCTGCTATGTGGGGCCGTGCCGCGCGCCTACTATGCGCTGTCCGTTTACTTCCGCCCGGTCGAGTGCCACAGTAGAACTCTTCCTCGCCCTGTCGCTCTCCTCTCTTCTCTCCTCCACTGTCCCGCGGCTCTCTGATCCTCCTCCCCCTCGCCGGCGAAGCTCCGTCCCCTCCGCGCCGCCGGGATGGTGGGGAAGCAAGGTAGGCTGGCTCCGGCGCTTTCCAACGGCTCGATCTGGTGCGGATTGATCGGGTGATCGCGAGATATTGATTTGGTTGATTGGCTGGCGGGCTGGCTGGTCTCCCCTGCAGGTCATGGCGGCGGCGACGGGAAGCACGACGAGGACGGCGCCAAGGTCGGGCTCCCGGCGATGGACCTCTCCGTCGCGTTCCCCCAGGCCACGCCGGCCTCCGTCTTCCCGCCCTCCGGTGACGAAAAAAGAACTTAATTATACCCGCTTGTAGACTTCGACATTTGCCAGTTCAAAGCTGAAATCCACTTGCAGCGGTAGTAATATTGGAGCTTACAAGAATTTAGTGATTTGAGATCTTGAGGTGTAAGGTCAGCATGGCGTGAACATAGATGTGATGTTTCAGATTGACTTGTTCATTGGAGGGGTTGCTTTAACAGCTTAAATGCGCTGCCAAATCTGTAGAATCATGTGCTCTTTCTTCCCAACCTGTTGCTGTTTCAATTCGTAGTTGCACCTTGACCATTTCTGGACTGGGATTAGAATATTCAACCTTGTAATGTGCATTTGTAGTATAGTAAATTTGAAATATTTCCCAATCAATTGTTGTTTTATTTCTTAAGAGATATAGTATGTTGACCATTTCTTTGGCAGGGATTAAACCACCCAACCTTTGCCTAAGAGTGTGAACTTAGATAGAAGATCTTGAAGTCCAGTATTGTGATTTGCGAACTGATTTATGGTGTGGCAATTACATAATTACATTGGCCTTCATGTGTGGCGCATGCTTTTTTTGGTTTGTAAGTATGTCCACCCTCATTTGCAGCATCGGACTACTACCAGCTTGATGATCTGCTGACAAGTGAAGAGCAGTCTATCAGGAAGAAGGTTAGGGGCATAATGGAGAGAGAAATTGCACCCATTATGGCAGTGGTATGTCAATCCGCAACTAGTCTATTTACCCCCATTATCATTGATTAGACTACTTGTCTTGAAGTTTTTCATCTATCACATAAACCATAGTAAAACATGCCTTCCTTTCTAAAATATCTTATTGGACAGAACATACTTGTCCATAAATTAAATACTTGCTGTAATTTTGAATTGACAAGCTAGTTCCCTCTAATAATTTTATTTGTCATATCATAATATTTTTGTTATATATATGACAGTTTCCTGTTAATTTGTTACTGCAGTACTGGGAGAAGGCAGAGTTTCCATTTCATGTCATTCCTAATCTTGCAAACCTTGGTGTAGCCGGTGGTACAATCAAAGTAATGATTTTTGTGTATTTCAGTTACCTTATGATTTATAAATTATCCTACAAACCTTGCAAGCCTTGTCCTCACTTACAAAATGCTTTGCTTTAAAATTTGTGAATCTTCTTTCCCTCATGCTGGAGTGCTGAATTACACCCAGTTACATGACCGTGCTTAGATTTCCTGTGGTTTTTTCATTGCTCCAATATTTCTCAAGTTTATTGTGCAACTATCTTCCTACAGGGATATGGGTGCCCAGGACTTTCAATTACAGCAAGTGCTGTTACTATGGCAGAAATGGCACGGGTAGATGCAAGTTGTTCCACATTTATCCTGGTGCACTCTTCTCTTGCAATGGTCACAATAGGTAAACAAAAAGCTACAGTTCTTCATTGTTACTATCTTTTGCTATGAATTTTACCCAAAAAAAAAAGCCTAGCTTAACTGTGCTTGACCTTCTCTGTTTCGTCTGAAGAACAGCTCTTTGTGGATCTGATGGTCAGAAGCAGAAGTACCTTCCATCCCTTGCTCAACTTACTACTGTTGGTTGCTGGGTGAGCTACATGCCTATATTGCCTACCATCCTTTCTGAAGCTTCAGCAATTCACACAAATGAGTCAACTGAATGACAGTCTGCCTGAAAAACAATATGTTCTCTTTGTAGGCATTGACTGAGCCGAATTATGGAAGTGATGCAAGCTCCTTGAGGACTACAGCGACCAAGGTTCAGCTTTTGAAAAACTAACCTTTTTACTAATATCGAAAAAAAAACACCATCTAGACAGTTATGTTATTTTTGTCTAGTTTGATACATGTATTGCAACAGGGGCCGCATGACAATACATCGCGCAGGCCATGGCTATGATATTGGCCACTGCGTCCCTTGTTTAGAATATGGGCATTGCAACATCTGAGCATACTTTTTTTTTTCCTTCCTATTTGTTTAGGATGTACTTTTTTGTTGAACCATTTTTATTTCCTGTCTTCTCTCAATATTAGTGGATAACAGGATGTATATAGAGTAATAAATGCACACACCAATTGCAAATATTCTTCAACTGAAACCTGAAACATAAACCAAAAACCAAACTGTAAATCTCTTATAAATCCTGAATCTTCCAAATGTACCAAGTACAAGCATGTACCTATAAATCTGTAGAGATGGTATACTTGTCTCTGGCTGGCGTTCTGGCACAGGTTACAGGCTGTCTAAACAACTGTTTCAGCTCCATAGATATTGTGCCATGCTCCCACGTTGTAATACTTACAAATCTGAAATTAATTATTCTTTGGTATTTAATTTTTGGGATACCTGTGGATTATTTTGATTTTTAATGGGTATGTAATAGTGTTAACCATAAATGTTGTGGCTCATTATGGAACAGGTGCCTGGTGGTTGGCACATAGATGGACAAAAGCGCTGGATAGGTAACAGTACTTTTGCTGATGTGCTCGTGGTATTAGCTAGGAATGCAGATACAAAACAACTAAATGGGTAAGTCATCTTCTCATGGTTGGTGAAATTTCCTTTTGATGTATCAACCTGTGCATGAATCAGTTAGTATTGCTTATAATCATTTATGCAGACAGTGAGTGTTATCTTTTTTACCATAATCCGTTTGATTGCTTATAGATTTATTGTGAGGAAAGGAGCTCCTGGTTTGAAAGCTACAAAGATTGAGAACAAAATTGGTCTTAGAATGGTTCAGAATGGTGATATAGTTTTTAAAAAGGTGTTTGTCCCTGAGGAAGACCGGTTGCCAGGTGTTAATTCATTTCAGGATATAAGTAAGGTACTGATTACTTTTTTTTTTGTTATGTTTCTGTTTTGCTAAATCATTATGTTGTTTCATGGAGTAATCCAGCTCTTTTACTGTTTTTTAACTGCCTAAACAGGTTCTTGCTATTTCACGTGTTATGGTCGCGTGGCAACCAATTGGCTTATCAATGGGGGTATTTGATATGTGCCATCGGTATGGATCACTTTTCATTTTATACTTTATGCCAATATGCATTTCATTATTTATTAATTATAAATGAAATAGGTATCTGAAAGAAAGGAAACAGTTTGGGGTTCCTCTAGCAGCTTTTCAGCTGAACCAAGAAAAACTTGTCCGGATGCTTGGTAACATCCAAGCTATGCTTCTTGTTGGCTGGCGTCTATGCAAGCTTTATGAGTCGGGGAAAATGACACCAGGTCATGCTAGTTTAGGCAAGGTTTGTGACATAGCTGGCAAAGACACTCTTCCTTTGAACTATGTGTTGCTTTGATATATCAGTGGCTATAACATTTTATTCCTGGCTGTCGCATTTAGGCTTGGACGTCCAGAATGGCTCGCGAAGTAGTGTCACTTGGTCGAGAATTGCTGGGCGGAAATGGAATTTTGGCTGATTTTCTAGTAGCAAAGGTAAACAGAGAGACCTGATATTGATTGCTCACAGAGCTAGTTATTTGTCATAATACATTATGCCTCAACCATTAGATGTTAGATCATTTTCATGATTGTCACGATCTTTTTAGGCATTCTGCGACCTGGAGCCAATCTACTCATATGAAGGCACATACGACATCAACAGCCTTGTTACCGGTAGAGAAATCACTGGGATTGCAAGCTTCAGACCTGCTGCATCAGCGAAAGCTCGGCTGTAGTTTTCTAAAGCTGAAGCTACATGTATGTGCTGTTTCTTCTGAGGTTGTAACTATGACCGAGCAAATAAAATCAGGCCATGATGGTTGTAACAAGAGCTACAGCACTATGACTTGATGCTGACCAAAGACATTCCTCGAAGTTATCCTAAAATTTTCCTGGTCAAAGTTGGGGGGCTGGCTGGCTATGAGATGTAAATAAAGGATGTTATGTACGAGTTGCATCTTGGAATTGTGTCTGCTGGCGGAGGACAAAATGAAATTAGTTCCTTGTAAAGCAAAACCCCGGTGTTTAGCTGTTGCAACTTGTGAGCGTTATACAACTTGAATAAGGGTTCAAAAAAGAAGAAAAACTAGAAGTACATAGTTTATCTGTTTTTTACTCTTACACCTACAATAAGATGGTATTTCATGATAGCATATTTATATCTAACCGTTCAATCAGAAGTGTTGTACCATTAGTCACGGCAGTAGTCATCATAAGAGAAATCAGTAGTTGGAACGAGACAAATGTTTTGAGTTTAAACGGTGGGAAAAAAGCCGTCTTTTTTGGGTGTTGGGTGTGAAGGAAGCTTGTGCATGTTAGATATGTATATCTCTTTGTCGTATTAGGTTTGGTTTTTTTAACACACACCAACACGGCTGCTGGTACTATTTTGCAGTCCTCTGCCGAGAGATCACCTTCTTCTGCTTCAGGTATGTTATCGTGGATTTTTTACTCGGGTTCTTCTTTTCACATCACAAGTGATTCTACGTGTGTCTTACTTTTATCAGTCCATTAACCACTCTTTTACTGTTTATACAACAGATGATACCTCTCTTTTTATCATAGGACGAGACACTCTTTTGTCTTCTTTCTTTTATGTTCACACAGTTTCTTATTTTCCCAAGCTAGCTATGTGGCTTATATTCGCTGGCCAACTTATGATTCATGGTTGTCGTGTGATTCTTGATACTGAATTTTGTTATGTTTAGGATCGTCGCATGGGTCTACTAGTTGGTATTGGCCCCCAACGTCGTAATTTGTAGCGTCTCTGGGAGCTTAACTAGCTTCATCTTCCTTTTCGCTGCTTCTACCGGTCTCTCCGTCTTCATTGCCTCCTCCACGATGTCTTTTGCCTAGTGGCATCATCGTTTGGAACATCTTTGTGGTTCGCGTCTATCATCGTTAGTTTGTTATGGTCTATTAGGTTCTGTGTCTAGTGATGTTGCTTTGGACTGTGCGGGTTATAAGATTGGCAAGCAGGTGCAACTCCCCTATCCATCTAATGAGTATGTATCAGCTCGTTTGTTTAATCTTTGTTTATTTTGATGTCTGGGGTTCGGTCTCTTTTGTCTCATAGGGTGATCATTAATATTATGCCATTTTTATAGATGTTTTTTCTTGACACGCTTAGATATATTTTATGTCTCATCGTATTGAGATTCTATCTATCGTATAAAAAAAATTTCCACTATGGTTCTTACTCAGTTTGAGACTATTTATTTCTTTTGAGTTGATTATGCTGGGGAATATCTATTTGGGGCCCTTCGCGGTTTTCTCACTGAGCAAGACATTCTCCTAGTTCTCGTGTGCTAGTTCCCATGCTCAAAATGGTGTAACTGAATGCAAACATCGTCTTCTTCTTAAGATTGCACGTGCTCTTATGATTAATCTCTCTATTTCTTCTCACTTTCTGGATTGAGACTGTCTCTACTGTTACCATCTCATTAATCTTCAGCCTTCTACTCATAAGGGTGATATTTCAATACAGTGTCTTTTCGGCTGCACACGACACAACGGACTATTCTGATCTGTATTCCTTTGGGTGTGTGTTATGTTCCTCTCGCTCCTCGTGAATGCACAAAGTTAACTGCTCAATCAATCGGGTGTGTTTTTCTAAGTTATAAACATCGATCATAAGGGATATCATTGTTGGGATCCTATCAGGCGTTGGATGAGAATTTCTTGAGACATTACCTTTAATCTCATCCTTTCTATCTTTGTACCACTTCTTTGGCTGTACTATTGAGTCCCTTTCTTTTTTGACATTCTTAAACGTTGTACTCGAACAACCACATGAAATTTGCATGCCATGTGTTGCATGGAAGCGCTGATATGGCAGTCCACATCACTAAAACAGTCTAAAAAATCAGTCTATGGACCTGATTGCAATGGTTTTACAATTTTGGGCACCTAAATAAAACGGTTTCGATACTTACAAACTTATGTGCATATGCGGGACAAGTTTAAGGACTAATGGTACACTTTTGTCATTTTTTATATATAAAAGACGGTATCACGTTTTGTAACAATTTTCAGAGGTTTTAGTATTTCCTCCCAAAATTATTAAGATGATTTTTTTTAGGTCTTCAAACATTCTGGTAAGGGCCAACAAATTTTTTAAGACTATAATCTGACCTGTGGGTTCGAGCTGACATCCCGAACGCATACGCTATACCCGCTGAACCACGTAGGGGCCACTGGCCTCTGGCCCCTGGGGCATGCGGCATAGCATGCCAGTAGCATCTCATCACACGCTAGTCGCCTAGTCGTCAGTTGTCACCAGCTCATCGGCTGCATGCGCTGGAGACCGCCGGCTCCGCCGCGGGCGCGCGGCGAGCTTTCCACGCGGTGGCGCGGCGCGTCGCGTCGCGTCGCGTTCGGGCGCCTCGCGCTGCCCCCCTGCGTCTCTCTCTCGTGAGAGAGCAGAGCAGAGCCGTCGTGGCCGTGCCGTGCTGCGTCGACGTGCGTGGCTGCATGCGCTCGATTGGTTGGCGCCATCAGCACGCGCACAATGGCTGACCTCATGCTCCATTTGTTTCTCGTGCTCTTCCTCCGGTGATCCGCGCGGCCACGTCTCGTCACAGGCGCTGCGCTTCGACTACAAGGCTTCTTCGGCTACCCCCTTCTCCAAAGAAATAAATATATAGATGCATATTGGAAACACGAATGCATGGATGGAAGGGGAGAGAAAGAAGAGGAGGAGGAAGACAAATTAGTATACAATTATACATTAGTATAAATTAGTATTAGTATACAATTATACATTAGTATAAATTAGTATACGACAGAAAAAAGTACTTATGAATTATACAATGAAGCTGACCGGGATGAGGTGTGAAAAGCAAGGTATTGAGAAAGGATGGCACGAAATGGTATGAATTCCTTTCCAATGACATGCATGGTAAAGGGAATAAAGGATGGAACAATTTCTTTTTCTCATGCCAAAAATTAAGCATCTAAGGGAAAAAAAAAGGCTCAGTGGAAGGGACCGAGCGTGGCGCGCACTGCTCACCGCTAATCAAGGCGCCAACGAGAGCAGAATATCTCCATCTAAAAAAGGAGCCATTATACGACGTGGATTGGGAAAGAAATACGGCGTTTAGAGGGACAGAAAAAAAAGTTAACGATCTTTCACTGTTTCAAGCAAATTAAGACCGCAATTAATCGTTCCTTATACCAAAACAAAAAAGAAGAAGAAGAAGAAGAGAAGAATCCAAATCCGCGGCAAAAGTTGGCGCGCACGATCCTTCTGAGAAACCGAGCCCGCATCTCGATTCTAGAAGCAAGAAATCACTCACATACCGAAAGCCTTCGATCCTATATGATACAAATTCAAAAATTGATCCATAGTCATGGTAACTCATGGAAAAATCGTAAGTTAAGACAACAACATATGCTGGTTCCTGTGCCGTGCGCATCAACAAAATAGAAGAAAAAAGAATCACCCTAAAATGGTAGCATCGTTCCAAGCCCGTTAGAAATCAACGTTCCAGAATCGCAAGTGCCGCCTGGTTTCGATGGCCAGATCGCTGGATACGTCGCCGTGACTTCTCTCATCCATCCGCCCCAACGAGAGGAGGCATCTGAGTTAGGACACCTTAAGGTCTCATTCTTTTTAACTTAAATTATATAAAGTAAAATTTTATCATTTTCATACAAAACAAATGACGTAGTATTTTGTAAGTTATTATTTAAAATTTTAAATAGTTTCTAGAAGTTTTAGATTTTTTTTACTCTTCGAGATATCTCAAAAAATTATAGTCATTTACATTAAAATTTTAAGGAAGTTTCTGGAAAACAGAAGGCCTAAATGAGCACTGCCGTGAGTCAAACCCTCGCACGCCGCACAGGGCAAGTACACATATATACCGTATACGTACGCACCATATACGGGGACACGTGCCGACACCGTGGTCCCCGCTCTCTCTCGCTGACACATGGGCCCACGGGGCCGAGGACAGAAAGAACGGAAATGAGGAGAGCTTCCCTTGTCTCCTCCTGCTCCTACTTTAAATACTCCCCCCCTCTCCTCTGCCCCGCCCCCCTCTCCCCACGCGCACGAAATCCTCTTGCTGCTGCTGCCGCCTCCTTCCAGCGGCGCGAGCTTGGCAGAGCCGCGGAGGTTGCGTGCGTGGGCGCGTCTCCCGCCGGAAGCCGCCGCCGTGCGCGGGCTCCTCTTCGCCGGGATCCCGGCCGGATCGGGCCGGATCGGGCCACGGATCGGTCGCCGCCCTGCGCCGCCGCGAGGTGCGTCTCTCCTTTCGGTCCCCCCTTGGCTGTCTCCGGGTGGTTCTGCTGCTCGCCGTGCGGTTGACCACGGTTCGTGTTTCGGTAGCTCGGTTCGAGGAGAATTTTTTTTTTCCCTTTTGTCAGAGGGATGCTTGTCTGGGTGAGATGGTCATCGTTATGTCTGGCCTTGGTTCCTGCTTGCTCCATGTGGATTTCAGGGTTTTTTTTTCTAGCTTGTGAGTAGTTTTAAATGACTAGATCGCCCATCTGCTAATTAATTGTTATTTCTAACTATAATTTTCAATTTTTCCCTTTCTCTTAGCCCCCCCCCCCAACTGTGGTAAATCATAATATACTGGACAAAATGCGAACTGTTTGTTCTAGATGATCAGAATCTAACTATGTAGACTATCTGTACTAAGTTGTTTATGTTATTGCAGGCGCTAGATAAACGTTTTGACAATACACTTGTTTAAATATATCACGAAAATGCTAAGGTCAAATAGACCGATAGGATCGGTGTCTTTGATTTGTTTACACCACTTTCTGATGCCAATGGTTCCGAGAAATGGAAAGGATCTTTATGTTTCTGTTGTCTCCAAATAGTTGTACTCATAGAGGAATATTCAACATCAACATTGGTGTTGCAATATCCTCAATGTACGAAGGCACTAATTGTTAGATGTTTACATCAGTTATCCAAATGAATAATCCAAACTCGATTCATTTTTGGTGTAGTGATCTTATTTGGCCAAGAAGCCAAGCCATATGTTCAGTTGATTACTCAACGTGCTGATCTTGCTTTGTTCTATTGAGAAGTACATTTCATTTGCTCTATTAGTATTACTGGTATATGGTTTATTGTGAACTTCATCTCATAGATTTGTCCTCAATGGTATGCAAGTAGCATTGATATGCCATTGTTAGGTCGTGGATAATTCAGGTTGGTCAAAGTGTTGTTCAAGTGGATTGTCATTCAAAACACTTTCTTATTACCTTTTCTGGTTAAATTGATCATTACAAAGGAGACACTTAAGGAACCAAGCACTAGCAGTTTCCAACCTGAGTAAACACACTTCACCTTTGGTTACTTATTTTGGTACCAACAATTTGGATTTGCACTGTTTTTTCCTTTTTCTTGGCTTATAACCATTCAAGGTTGATTATTTAACGTGATATTGTTCTATGATCTCTTTTGATATTTCTGGTAGTGTAAATCTTTTGTACAAATTTATCTAGAGCAAGTGTTACAAATGCAATACCATATCAGTTTCACGTTACTGACAACTGCCTTTTTTTCTATAGAACTAGGAAAATATCAATATTTCAGTCTTGGCACGATCTTTCTAAGTGTTTTCTTTAGCTTATCATGTTAAAAGTTGGAGATTTTAATATGTAGAACCAAGGGAGAAAACATTAGATTACCTTTCTTTTCAAACTGCAATGCTTCTCATAAATTTGTACTTGGGAGTTATCAGGGTGCATAGTGGCTTTTAGATGCCACATCTTGCAGATACATTTTTCTTGTCATTTTATATATATATATATATGATTCTATACGAATACTTAGGACACATATAAAGTGTAATATCTTTACCAGTGGCACAGAAAATAAACATCACGTAAATGTGATGCTTCCATGTTTGTTTTTGAGCCCTTTGTAGTTTTAGGAGTGGTTGATGACTTGAAGTTCTGGATTCTTTCACTTTTGTTATTCCAGTAGATTTTGCTGTCTGTTTTTATGGTTGTTGGAAATTGTAGTGTATGCTATTCATGATCCATGTACCAGCGATCAACCACTTGTATGACTTTGACATGTGCTATTATTTCTATGTTTTGTTTTGCTCGCAAGTTCAAAATTGGTAGTGTAGTAACATCCATGTTGAACTTAATTTTAATGTACTGTTTCATTTGGATCTACAATGTAATATGATGTCAAATTGTTAACATTGCCACATTGGTTCAGTCTGTGATTTACAGGTTAAGGGAAACCATACTGAACTGTTTGTTTTATGGCTACACACCATCACAACCACAACCATCCCCAGCTTCCAGAGATGGATCAAGTCCAACCCAGAAATGGGCCAATCAACGAACCCCTGCCTTTAGGTAGCTGGACTTCATCAACACAGTATTCTGCTTTTCATGTGATTCTGAACTGTGATATAATAATACGTTTTTTTAATCTCAGGTCAGAAACTATTGGCACATGCTGGATGTGACATACCCCTTAGAATCGGCCCTTCGGGCAACAGGAGTATACTAACTAGATCAAATGATCTTCCATCTTCAAGTCATGCTATGCGGTATCCAGGTCATAAAGTAGAGAACACAGGCACCTCAGATGTTCCATTTTTTCACTATACTGCTGGAAGCTCCATTAGTCATTTACCCTACAATACTCAACCTGAACCTACTCTAAGTTATCCACATAGATGTGAGGAAGGCGTTGCGCCTCATGTAGACAACAGAAGGATCACATTAAAACGGAAAAATCCCACCATGAATCCTGTGGATGGGATAAGCGTAGGTGGTTATTATGTTGGAAGCTCTTCCAATACTCAGTTCTCTAATCATTTGCAGCCAAATCCTACTCCACTTACTGAGCCCTTACATCCTCAAACGCCTTTAAGCATCGGCTCAAGCAACTGGAATGACCAGCACTTAGCTAATCAAGATGGATCTCAGAGGAATGTTAGAGCACGCCATAATGGTACAAATGTTCTATTGGAACCTAGACCAGCTTCAATTTACACAACGAACAATAATCATCTGCTGCAATTTGATTCAGCTGCAAGTGTTTCCCTAAGTACATCCGGGGAACAAAACCAAGCACCTTTTTCTGCGCAAACAAGATTTGTACCCTCAGGTTAGTAGTTGCTCAAGTTGTTTTAGTTTTTTTACAGTGTGTGTTATTACTTGATTTCATCTTGTGCTGATCTTTACCTGACTGTTACTGTCTCTAAATCTTTTGCGGAATTTAAGTTAATCTTGTTGTTCATACGTACAACACATGTGTTTGATGATTGTGTAGGTGCCACTGGAATCTCTAACAGGGCTTTGAGGGACAGGCCTTACTATTCTGCAACGCGAAGCATAAACACTAGTGTCGGTACTGTACCAGCTGTCCATGGTTCTTCCGACACTGCAATATTTACCAATGGTGGCTATGCTCCTAGAGCTGTTCATAGCAATATTGTTCCTAGTTTCAGCTATCCATCCTCTTCTCTTTCCTCTGGCTCTAGAGCAATTCCCCATGAGCTGGTCAATCCTCTGGCTGCTAGCTCTGCAGCCACCTCTACATCCGTGAGGATTGATCAGCCATTTCCTATTCGAGCTGCTGCGACTCCTAGACGTGTAAGGAATGTACCCGTAGGGCATGCTAACAGTGGAAGGAACAGAAGGGCTAGGAGCTCATACTTTAGTTTCCATCCGTTGACGATTGAAGCACAGGTGGATACTTTTTCCCTGTTTTTGGTTAGTTGAGTTTGTAGCTAGGTGCATGTCAAATTTGAACTGATCTATCTGGTATGCTATTTGTGAAGCGGCTTATGATACTGGACCAGTTGGCTTTTTATGAATCAAGAGTAGCAGCTGACCCCCATAGGGACCTAAGAATGGACATTGATGACATGAGCTACGAGGTAGAAAGACCTGCTGTTTTGCTTCTTCATACATGTATGCCTTCTGCACCAGAAACTTGACTCTTTCCTTACTTTCTCTTTTGCTATGAACAGGACCTGTTGGCGCTGGGAGAATTTATCGGTAACGTCAACACTGGATTGCCTGACAAACAGATTTCAGGTTGTGTGAGAGAAGTGGTTTGTTGCAGTTCTGATCAAACGCAAAGCGATCAAGACGATGGGAGCTGTGCAATTTGCCTGGTACAATCTTCTTCAACCTTTGTATTAAATTGTGAACAATTTACAGATATGCACTAAATTTTTGCCCAATTCTGACTTACAATGGATGGATTCTGACAGGAGGATTACCAAGACAAGGATTCGCTGGGTATACTGAAATGCAGTCACGATTTCCATGCCAGCTGCATCACGAAGTGGCTGCAGGTGAAGAACTCATGCCCGGTTTGCAAAGCAGCCGCGGCTTAGGAACAAATGAAGCAAACATTGACGAATAATTATACCCACCTCCATTGGTTATAGGCTCAGGTTAAATTATGCCATTTCATTCTTTTGCGTCTTAGCCATGTAACTGCGCTAAGGTGAATTATTCTGTGGGTTGAAGTAGCTGTAATCCATTTTGTGATATAGGCAATTGACAAAGATCGTTGGTTAATGTACTGCGGTTTTTTCTTTGGCTTTGTGGTTTTTTTACGGTGAACCAGAAGTTAAACCTTACTTCGTAAGCGTTGCCAGCTGCCAAGCATGCCATGCCACGAATGAAGAAGGAGCAATCGTCTGCTGCTGCTGGCGAGCAACGAATCCCAGTGTATTCCACTATCCAGTGACCACTGATGAGGAGCCTGCCTGGGCTATATGTGACAAGCTGACTCTGCGTTTTAACTTTCGCAATATTCATGTGATTGTATCGTATTTCTCCTTTTTAGATGGTAGCCTGACTTACTAGCATTCCTGTTCTTAGAGAGAGAAATTAAATCGTGCGCACTCGTTCTTTTTCCATTTAATAGAGAGTTAAATTGTCAAAGAGATTAACTTTTTAAGTGAGTGGTTGAGATGTAGCTCTCTGCCAGTTTTACCTCTTCTGGATGAAAGGTTTGCCACTAGAAATCTGTGAGATGGTACTTGATGGGGAAGTTGCTTATAGGGAAAAACATTTTAACTTTGGTTTCAAGATTTGTAGAGGTTTGAGCTGCAACTCTGCTGATAATTGGCACATTCATGACATGAGACTCATAATTTCTACACTTGCTATTGACATTGGGGTACATGTTGCTGGCTATGTGCATGTACGTGGATGCACCACCGGACTGAGAGAGATGGTTGGATCAAATGTTAGCATCTGTAGCAGGCTGAAGCATACCGGAACCTCCTGCCTCCTGCTTGCACGACGCATCTCGTTCGATCCAAGTCGTTGTCAATTGGCTGATGTATTTGTTCCCAGGCTGAAAGAATCAAATGCCCTTCCCCACTCCAGAATTTTCGTTAGACGCACCAGAAATTCATTTCATGAAAGATATGCACCATCTGTCCACTTTGGGGAGTTAGAAGATCAATGATGTATGATCTAAGATTTTTGTTTTCATTTTGACTAATGTGCTTGAGAAGAAATAACTAATGGCCAATTTACATATGGTTCCTTACTTCCTCAACCCTAAACCTCACTGCCGACAAACTTTTTGACCCAATTTTCGGAAGGAATTTGTACAGCAGTGGTTGATCATATATATGTTCCGGTCATTTGAGAATGAGAAATCTCCAAGGGAAAAGAATCTGGAATCTGCCCAGTTCCTGTTTCTGAAAACTGAACCGAGGCATACCATAGTGCTAGATATACTATTACTAGCACGTAATAGTTCCTAACGAAGAGCAAATTAGCAAAGTACCCTTCTGCAGTAGTAGTAAATAAAAGAACCATGTGTCCATGTCGTTTTTAGCTGACTAATAAATTAGATACACGTGATTTAATCAATTCCAGTCTTTCTTCTTCTTCTTTTTTTTTTTGAAAGGGTAGGAGAGCTGCCATTTATTGAAAGCAAGGAGTTACAAAATTTTATTATTTTTTTTTTTTTTGGGGGTTACAAAGCCATCCCCTCAAGAGGGCGAACAAAAAATTAAGGTATTACAAAACGCGCTCTTGCAGCCGTCCAAAGCTGCAGCTCGTCGAGGAGAAGCCGTAGGAAGACGTCATTTGAACGCTCCATAGAGCGAAAAATGCAATTGTTTCGCTCCAGCCAAATGTGCCAGATGATCGCGATGACGACAGAGAGCGCCGCGTGCGGAGAAGAGAACGGTGCCGCATCAATCTCCTACCAGAGTGGCAGAGATGAAGTAGCACGCCAACTTGCCGGGTTGAGGGTGGGTATGTTGAGAGTGGCTGTCAGGTCCGACCAAACGATGGAGCTGAAGTCGCACTGGATACATTCCAATCTTTCACCTGGCTATCTAGGATCGAACATCTTTGGTCCCAATGCTTTGCTATTCATTATCTGTATTGGATGATCTTTTCATCTAGAATGGTCCTACCGAGGAAACAAACCAGCTCCACATTGCGTGGCAAAACGAGGCTATCATCCTCCCGCTGCCAAACAAAGCTGCCTTGCGTTGTCCAGTCTCCCCAGCCTATCACTGACCCTGATCATAGACGCAAAAAAGAAAATCACCATGGGTCCATGACTACCTCCTTGATTGCAAGAACAAAATGAAAAATGGGGAGAAAGGAAAAGAAGATCGATGAAAACTATGCAGATCTTGGGGCTTGAACCCAGCACACACTGACCATGCATGCATGCACTTGCTGCTGCCTGAAGCAACCCAGCTGTTAGGCTGTTCCACCTTGGCAACTCACCTCAGGGTTTGGTGCCCTGTAACTGTAAAGACTTACCCCCACGAACCCTACACTTGGTCACTTGCCAACCACCTGATCCATCTCTTGCACCTCACTCCTCTATTGCCTCCATCCCCTAGCTACCTCCTTGTTATAAGCCACATCGACTGATCTCTCACTCACATTGTCACATTGAGCTGCGTTGCATCGCATGCATTGAGCCCATCACAAATACCAAAGCTCACAAAGTCACAACCGATAGCAACCACGCCATGCAGAGAAGAGCTGTGCTCCTGATTGTTCTGTCTATGGCTGCCACGGCGGCGGCGCAGGGCCCGTGGCGGCGCCGGCGGCGCCGGTGACGCCGGTGGCGCCGGCAGCGCCGGTGACGCCGGCGGCGCCGGCTCCGGCGGCTGGGACGAAGAACATCTCGGGGGTGCTGGAGAAGGCGGGGCAGTTCAACACGTTCATCCGGCTGATGCGGTCGACGGGCGTGGCGGAGCAGATCGACAACCAGCTGAACAGCTCCCGCAGCGGCGGCTTGACGGTTTTCGCGCCGACGGACAACGCCTTCACCTCGCTCCCCTCCGGCACGCTCAACTCGCTGTCGGACCAGCAGAAGAACTCGCTGGTGCAGTACCACGTGCTCTCCACGCTGATCCCCATGTCGCAGTTCGACACCGTGAGCAACCCGCTCCGGACGCAGGCCGGCAACAACTCGCCGGGGCAGTACCCGCTCAACATCACGGCGGAGGGCCAGCAGGTGAACATCTCCACCGGCGTCGTCAGCGCCACCGTCGACAACGCGCTCTACACCAGCGACAACCTCGTCGTCTACCAGGTCAACAAGGTGCTGCTGCCCATGGCGATCTACGGCTCGCAGGCGCCCGCGCCGGCGCCGGGGCTCGCGCCGGCGAGGAAGAAGGGGAAGACGCCGTCGTCCGTGGCGGACGCGCCCGACACCGATGCGTCGCCGGACGCGACCGCGTCCCACGCGCCGGCGAGGGTGGCAGGGGGCGGCCTCGGGGTTGCCGTCCTTGCCTTGGCGGGCGTCTGGTGGGTGCTGTGATCACCATGGGAGTGTGAATGAGGTCTCTCTCTGTATACCATTGATACGATCTTCTTCTCTCTTTCTTTTTTTGCTCTATTTTCCAAATGATGGTGTACCCTAATTTTCTTGATTTTTTGTGTCCATTTTTGTTTCCTTTGTTCTTCGTTAAATCATTGCCATTGTAATTGATAGGAGTATGTAATGTAATGTAACGTTTTATTGGCGTCCGATTTTTATGTATTGTACTAAATAAATACGTGTTGTGTATAATTATCGGTATATCATCGAGGAACAGACAGGTATTATCTGCATAATTTAGCCTTTAGAGCAAGATCTACCTCAGCGGCTAAAGATACAAGCACCGGTATCAAAGATCACCTGTCTGAATTAATATTTTAGAGCTTGTTTGGTTTCGAAATATATTATAAGACCGGGTCAAATTAAAACACAAAAGTATGCAAAGGACTTTATGTTTAGCTCCCACTCTTTCTCAAATATGTGTTTTAAAAAAACTTCAAAATTTAGGTAAAAATAACCCACTGTTTATCTTCATCCTCTCTTTCTCTCTAGGTACTCTCCATGTCGGGCGGTGGCTGTGCCCAAACCGGCTCCCCTCTCAGGCCATCATTGTACAGCCATGTCGCACTTTTTTTTTTTTTTGCAAAAACATGTACGAGGGAGAGAGGAAGATGAGCACAAATCTTGGAGCATATCTAATGGTCATTGGCATGCATGGAATCACATATAAAAGTTGTTAGGAATTTCCTAATCTCAAAAAATGCATAAAAAGTCAACACACACGGAGCAAATGAGAAAATTCTTATTTACACCTTGAGGTATTGCACCTTGCCTACTCTATCCCTAAACTACAAAACAAGGTACTTTTGCCCCCTCCCCCTAAATTTTTCCCCAAGGTGGTTATTTGTTTGTGATTTTGCTACCATGGCTATAGTTTGGTGGTGAATCATATGTAAGTGAGTTCACCTTCGTCCTCTTTGCTCATTGTCGGATCTATCCTGCTATGCTTCTCTCTCCAGAAAGCCACCATCGGTGGTGGCCTCCTCTTTCCAAAACACTCTCAGTCAGTCCCTTTCCCTCCCCGTTGGAGTGCTCCATTCATGCTGGGCTCCCCCACCTTCTTTGCTTTGGCCCCCTCGAATGCTTCTATATACCCCTAACAAACTTTTTTAGCTCTATATCTAGCTGTGATCCCCACTATTTTACCGATCTATGAGACCCAAGTACGATTCCATCCATCACCTCAACATTGCCCTCAATACACCTTCAACCCTTGTGAGGGAGTAGGAAGGAGGTGGTTACCTAGCAAGAGGGAATAGGTGGCAGTGATTCCCATGGGCCATGGAGGTGCGACCAAAGAGGACGTGGTGCTCGTGGGACATGACATAGGCGATGTTAAAGTGGCAAAGGTGAGCTGAGCTCGGGGTTGTCGCCAATCTCGTCTTGCTCCACATGCTAGCCATAGACCGATCGTACCTCCTCATAGAAAGATAGGGAGAGACGAGGAAGCCACCTTTTGAGCTCTCTTACCACCTCTAGGTAGGTCGTAGAATTAGAAATGGTCACTAGAAAATGATCTCAAACTAGTATAGTTACCATTATGGACAGGAGTAGAAAAGAAAGTGAAGAGAGAAGTGTGACATCCTTTATTTTATCGTATGTCACTTGTATTTTAAAATCATTAAAAATAAATAAAAGGGAATTGTTATATACAAACCCTAATTTAAATTATTTTAAATTAGGTTTGAACCCAAACCCTAAGAAATCTTTTGGGAAAATTGTAGGAAAATTGCAGTAATTCTTAGAAGCCAACATCTAGCCACCTCCAAATTTCATGCTCAAATTCTAAGGCTAACTCATGATTCCATGAAGTGTTGCCGTTTTACCGGGAGCTCGTAAAACCCATCAATAATCAGCAAACGAGATAATCTCGTGCTCAAATTTGGAGGGGAGCTTCTAGAAGCCTAATCCGAATTACCTTCCAAATTTCAGCCCCATCCTCCAAAATAAACTCTATTTTCTTGCTAAACAAGCCTAAATCCTATTTGATTCCTACCCGTATTAGAATTGGAGTCCTAATCCAACCCCTCTTAACCCTAGGCCCATCCCAGGTCGACCATGACACTATATAAACCCCCAAGACCCCTCCCCCAACACCACAACTTGAAAATCCACAAATCCAAATCCCTAGCCGCTAAAACCCTAGCTGCCGAGACACTTTTTGAGAGATATCTCTCTGTGCCTTGTCCAAACACAATATTAGATGGTACCATGGTGTAGAGCTCGTCGAGACGACCAAGATGGATATATGGATAGCACGAATTGGCCAAGATTTGGAGAAATCATGGCTCACTCGAATTGGGAGCTGCCGCCGACATCGCCGCCGGTGCCTCGCCCGCCGTGCCCCGCCTCGCGTGCTGCACCTGCGAACAGCGTAGCGCCACGCGTCCCTCTCCGCGCCACCGCGTTCGTGCGCTGCGCGTCGCGCCGAGACCTCTGCTGCCATCGTCGGTCAGCCATCGGGCGCCGCCATCGCGCCAACCTCGCTCGCCACTTGGCTGCTGCTTTGCGCGCTTCAAAGACCTGACCTCAGCTAGCGCCGACGCGCCATCTCCACGCGTCGCCACCGCGTTGGTCACCACTGTCTACCACTAAGCCGCCGCAGCGTGTCCACCACCACGTGCGTCCCGTCTGTGTGCGTTCCTCTGCTGCGCTGCCGCCACACGTAGCCTTCGCGTTCACCCGCATCACTGCCCATTCAGTGCCTACCACGCGTCCCTTCTTTCCCGCCCGCGTGTGCCGCAGCCAACCCGGCTCCGCCACGTGGCGTAGCCGCCTG
Organism: Raddia guianensis; assembly: GCA_036346415.1. NCBI lineage: Eukaryota > Viridiplantae > Streptophyta > Magnoliopsida > Poales > Poaceae > Raddia > Raddia guianensis. Next base: position 39,535,448 of record CM070534.1, read on the forward strand.
CGCCGTCGTCCCCCGCGCGCGTCATTGCCACTCCTGCCACGCGCTACTCGGGACGTTTCTAGGAGCCATTCGGAGAAGGTTCCCAAGACCCGGAGTACTACTAAGCCAAGGTAGATTGCATCTTGCTTTCCCTAGTTTGCAAAATTTACCCGTTTATTGTTTTTATCTATTTTTCTCATGCATGAAATGATGGGAACGGGTAGAAACCCAATATATTCACGTTGCGTCAATGACCCTGTGAATTTAGCCTATTTATTGCTGTCTTAGTCATTTTCCTAGCCTATCCTTGTACATAGTTGCTAGTGCTCGTGAGTTGGTAGTTGATTAGATTCATCATTTTAATTATTCCTGTGACTTGGTATGATTGGAGGTGCTGAGTTACTTTTAATAACTTAATCAACTAAAACCTGAGTGGCGTGTGTTGACTAAAGGTAGCAAGTCGGGTGGTTTTGTGGATTGAGGATTATGGTGGAGGTAGTCACCTTGGTCTAAGGATTCTTGACGTGTGCTTATCCAGCCAAACCAAACAAGCGCAACCATAAGTGCTAGCGTTAGCATGAGGCGCAACATGTGCTAGTCCTAGCTTAGTAGTTAGGGAAAACTATTAACACATGGTACTTTGAAAAGATCGGGCTGCGGTCAGTTGACTCAGGAGGGGGACCCGTAGTCGAAACCTTAGAGGGGGTATCGGTGTTAATAGAAGGAACTAATGAATCGCCTTGTATCATTACTTGATCTAAGCTCCTAAGAAAGTGCTAAGATAGAAAAGTACCACTAGGCTTATGGATAAAGTGTGCTACACTCTACAGAGTTTAAAACTATCATGATAGCCGTTTCCACGGTCATGGGAGGAGAGGAATTAAGGTCGTACATGGTAGTCTCATGTGTTAATAACTTAACATGATGGGTTGGTGTAATTTGAGTTGTTCGAGGCAAGCTTTGTAATACAGAGGGGCTTTGAAAGCCGAGCTCTGGTTGTTTGTTGGGAATCTTTATCACTATTAATTGCTCTACAAATCTGTTTTACAGCACATATAATAATTTGACTAGAGTATGTGTTTATGCAAAACAGCCACCCTGTTCTTGTTTATATCCTTGCACCATTATAAGGACTCTTGCTGGGTACCCGTGTACTCATTATACAAATCACGGATAAATTTGTATTCAGGAGAAGACATAGGTCCATTCTATCTTCAAGATCAGGAGGATTCTTTCCCGGACTTTGATGAGGATTAGCTGATGTTCAAGGGTCGGATTGGAGCATCATCATACTTTTAATTCTGCTACATATTTTAATTTCTACACTCTGATATATTATGGACAATATTATGTCATCTTTAGTTAAGCTACTGTAATCAGTAGTTGTGGAACAATTGCTTTTGCATAATATGTTTCTTAGTTAATTGTGACTGTGTGATGATGTTCAACAAACTGTCACTCACAAGTTGCTAGCATTGATCTCTGGGACTAGTAATCGATTGTGAGTGGATCCTGGTGAAACCGGGGTCGCGACAAGAAGGGAATTGTTGATCTCCTCCCAACAGACTTGGGAATAGGCATATGTCACAGCTGTGGTTTGAGGCCACGGCCGACACCGATGAGAGCATATAGAGGGAGGCAAGCCCTCTAGGGCTGGCCCAAAAACTCGGGCTTGATGAGTTACCCGAAATTGAATCAAACTCAAATTAAATTTGAGTCGTTCTTGAGCATGGGCTAGCTCAAGCTCATTTCGAGCTGATAAAGTCTGATCGAGTAGCTCGGTCAAGCTTGGCCCTTCATTGGTCACAACCTCCCAACCTACTTCCCACTCACCCATGTCCCCATGTTCTTCATTGGCTATGCCCTACTAGCCTATTTTTTTCCTCTACCAAAAGCGCAACACAACCCATCACTTGCTCTTCCCCCACCTAATCCTTACTCATAACACTCGAAACACCACTCCTTCTTCCTCCTCTCGACACTACCACCTGATACCTCTATGGCTCCATTGTGTGCCTATCGCGCCTCCCTCTCCTTCTCTCCCTCTCAAAGCCCCCTTCTCTCTCCTCATGGCGACATCGACGTCGACTCCAAAGAATGGCATCTCAACCTCCATGCGGCCAGTGACATCATCGTCGGTCCAAGAGCGCCACCTAACCCATCGTTCTTGAAGGCCAAATGGGGGATACTGAGCCCATGAATGTTTTGATCAATCTCATGAGCTTGATCTCGAGCCCAACTCCATGCTCGTGAGCTTGAGCCAACCTCAAGCTTGGCCCCATCAAGCTCAAGTCTGGCCCTCTTGGGTTTGCTCCAAACCAATCCAAACATAGACCTAAAGCCCTCTTCCAACTGCTCATAATTGGGAGAGTTGGAGAGAAAAAGAATGTGGGGTTGAGAAATAGGAGAGGGAAGAAGATGTAATTATCATTTATATGCGAGCAACCACCATATCATAGCCACATCACGTGCCACATCATAGCCACCAAAGACAAAACTACTTCTAAAAGCACCTAGGTTACTATTATTTTTGAAAGTAAGGCAGGAGCTCTGCCCAAAAATTATATAGAGGAAGAAACTGTAACAATTACAGAGAAGGATAAAAAAAAAGCTCACAAATAGGGAGCAAAAAGAAAAAGGAGCACTACCCAGAACCGTTGTACAGGTAAAGAGTACAATAAATAATTAACCATGATCGTTGAAGGTTTGAAAAGCTTTGATCCAATTAAAAAGGTTTGATTTAATAAGCTAGAGCACTTGCACAATACTATTGAAGGTCTTTTCCTGTCCGGATATTCAAGGTAGTGTGGATATTCCAGCTAGTGTAAATTAAGAACTAGCCCGTCAAAAAATTTTCGGACATTTTTGTGAACACATTTCCTTGCCTTGAGCCACCATTCCCCCAAATTAGGCTACATGACGGGGTTGGTAAAAGTTTGCCTTACCTTGATTTTTTGTATTATTTTGCACCAAATCATCTTGGCAGAGCAGCAATGAGCCAACAAGTGATTAGTTGTCTCGTTGTTTAATCCACAAAGAGGTCAGACCGTCACATTTGTCCAACCCCTCTTCTTTAGATTATATGCCATTAGGCTCAGTCTCAGCTTTCCAAGTGCACTTGCTAAAAATGCACTTTACATTTGCCTTGAAATGGGTGTCGTGAGATGACTTTGCTCCATAGATTGCACTCTCGGTCCAGCGCCAAGCACAAATGTCACTAGCATCGTTGTTAAAGTGATCTCCCGCCATGCATTCCAAAGATTAAAGTATTGATGGAGCGCCAACTTCGTTTTTATACCTTTGATCGTACAAATCCATCGTCCATTCTCCAAGGTTTTACCCACAGCAAGGGCTTTAATTTCCTCGTGGACTTGGAAAAATACAATGGAGCAATTTGTTTGGGAAAGTCGCTGGCTGACCATCAGTCTTCCTAAAAATTGACAAAATCGATCGCCCATGGTAAACGGTGGTGCTTGTCCAGAAGAGATTTATACTATCCATCATTGCTGCAAGACAGAGAAGGTAACCCATCTAAAGGACTGTCATCTGATGCCCATCTGAGCTAAAGTCACCTCAGTCTCAGAAGTCTACCGAGGAATTACAAACCCCTCGAGATTAGAGGTGGAAACGAGCCGAGTCAGGCTCGGCTCGCTATTTTACCGAGCCTCAAAAGTGGGCTTGGCTTGAGTCCGATAACACCTCCGAGCCAAGCCGGGCGACGAGCCAAAGACGTTTCACGGTCAAAAGATGCCAATGAGCCGAGCCGAGCCGAGCCAGACCAGACTCGGTCTCGGCTCACTATTTTACCGAGCCTCAAAAGTGGTCTCAGCTCGAGCTCGGTAGCACCTTCCATCTGAGCCATGAGCCGCTAGCTGTTTTTCCATCCCTTCCCGAGATCCATCGCCCATCGGCATGCATACCTTCCGCTTCCGCTTCCGCCAATTAACCAGAGGGGTTATCGCCGAAGCGACGAGAACCAACCTGGGCGATCCTTTCCGGCGCGTCTCGCAAAACCGTGTGCTCCCCTTCCCCGCTTGCCGGCGCCGCGCATGCGCGCGCGCAGGGAACCAACCGGCCGGCCGTCGTGATCTTCGCTTCGCCGCCAAGGAAACCAACCACCTGCCACTGCGCACTCGCAAGTCGCAAGTCGCAAGTGCACGAACCGCGACGCGATCGCGCGATGCACCTCGCACCCGGACGGACTCCTCGGTGCTCCCGCCTCTGGGAATCAACCCAATCCCACGCACAGCAGCACGCACACGATATATATCCAGCAAGTGGAGCAGAGGCCACGTGAGCCCTCCATGGAAACGGAACCGGACAGAGGAGGGCTTTCTTGATGGCTGACAAGGAGTCCCACACCCCGTCAGAAAGCTCTTTAATTTCTCTACGCGACGGCTGAATAGACTCAAAATTCGAATCCATCCCGTGTGCCTTGCTTTTTTAAAACATTCAAACATACCTTCGAGAAAATAAAAAGACAAACTCAAAAAGCTAAAAAGTATGATATTTTTTCCACAAATATATGCCATTAAACTGTTAAGCCGTTAATCTATGAAGCCTAAAAGAACGGGCCCTTGTTAAAGATACGTATCTTTGTCTTAATCAGTAAAAGGTCTGATCGCAGTGTCTTGTGAACTAAAAAGTTGCAAAAAATTCTGAAAAAAATTGTACATGTACTCTTCAACTTACTCTATCTCTGGTTAAAATTTCAAGTTTAAATTCATTCTATATTGAACGTTACAAAAAAGAGAAAATTCTATCAATTTTGAACTTATCAAAACTGTCCGTTTTTTTCTCTTTTTTATAACTCTAAATATAGGATGAATTTGAACTTGAAATTTTAACCAGAGATAGAATAAGTTGAAGAGTACATGTACAAATTTTTTCAGAATTTTTTACAACTTTTGGTAATTCGATTGCACGGCGATTGCACCGTTTGGCTGATTGCACAGCATATGTACCCCTTGTTAAAACACTAATTTTTAGTATAAAGATAGTAAGAATTGTAAACTAAAGCTATAGTAAGAATAGTATAAAGAAGTTTTAAAAATAATTTGAGCCATTAGACAGAAAGAGACATAGAACACATTTACTATAAGCCACGGCTATTTTACCGGTGCCTCCATAGGGTTAATACGTGCAGGTATTTTTCTTACCGTTTTTTCGGTGTATTTCAACTGCCTTTCACCGTTTTCTATTCTAGAAAAAATGTATCCCTCGAGTGGAAAAAATGGATTACAACATCTCCAACAATGGTCCTATATGGGTACTTGGATTTCAATTTAGTAATTTTGTTAAAAAAACTCCTCAATAAGAAATCCTATCTTTAAAAAAGTCTCAAAATAGGATGGGACCATGAGTAGAGTACCCATATTTAGTTACTCTTATTCTAGGCCCCAAGTAGATAAGGTCTAAATATATGACTCAAATTTAATGGCTTATTGTTGAAGTCAACATGTATTTATAGCCTAAAAAGGATTTAGAGAGTCCTTATATTTAAATAAAGGGCCCAACCTTTAGGCTTCATTACTGACTATGCCGAACCGAACAAAACCGTGAACCAAAGAGGGCCTTAAGTTAAGCGGGCGAACACCCCGTGGTGGGACTTGGAGGCAGGGGCTAGGTGCAGTTATGGGGTGTACGTCGTTAGAGAAAAATAAAGTATATATAGCCAAGTCTTATGTTCCATAGATGCATCTCTAACCAGGGTTTATCCTCAAAGCCGCTACCCGGGTCAGTAGCAGTTCTCATGGTCTGATATTAAAACCATTCCAAAATCGGTAAAAAAAATGTATGAATTTAAATTTGAATTTAACCAAAATTTTGATTGCCTAGTAGTGAACCCCTTGCTCCCTAACCCTACTTGAAGGCGATTGTATCGTTTTTAGCTAAAAAGTTGCTTTTGATTATAGCGTGAAAAATTGTATATCCGCGGAATTGAGCTTCACGGGCTAAAAAAACAGTTAAAATTAGTTTTGTGAGCTTTGATGAGAAACGCTAAATATTAAAAAGAAGTCTACACAACATGAAGCATTTGATTGTAAAAAAAATAGATATTCTGTTTAAAATCAAAATATAATTATAAGCTAGAAAGAGCCGGCTGATGAAACACAAATCACGTGACAAAATTATTGTTACAAATCTAGACATACTCCGACGTTTGGAAGCTACTTCGAGACGTTACCTCGTGACTAGATAAGATAGAACAAATTCCTTACGACCCTTCCTTTGTCCCCGTCTTCGTCTTTTTCTCCTCATGTTTCCACCTCTGTCCTTATCTGATTTGATCCGATGTCTGCCCAACTACCTCCCATGGGCGGCAACGACGCCCTTGCCGCTCCACCCTTGCTTCCTGCCACCACACAAGCCCCACCTGTCTTAACTTTGATTACCAACATCAGTCCACCAACTTCAGCATGGTGTCACCCCACCCCCCTCTGCCCCACCAACGATCCTCTCCCATCGTTAGGCTATCGTCTCCCTAACCTTTCTCTAAATCTAAAGACACAAACCTCTCACAATCTCCAACCTAGATCCTATATGGTGGTGTTCATATTGGCAAGGTGGCAACAGTGTAGATGAAAGAAGAAGGACCACATGGAGAAAGGAGCATCAGACGACACAAATCGTTATCTATGGTCTTGTTTGCTTCAGCTAAAAGTTGTTGAAAATTTTAATCCGAAAAACTTTGAGATCCATCGATAGACGTTTTAGAGAGTCCAAAAATTTATGAAAAAATTTAGAAACTTTAAGAAGAACTATTTTAAATTTCTAAAATAAACTAATGGTAATATATCATTTGGCTTATATAAAAATAACAATTTTAATTTAATTTAAGCCGGAACAACGAGGCAAACGTATTTTCCCATCTCCACCAGCTTGAGACGTACGCATGAGAAAAAAGAGAGGGAGAAATCCTCCGCGTCAAATGCGATGCATGCGGCGGTAAAGATTGCGTGGGCCCACAATTTTTTATGCATGAATAGACGCATTGCCGACCACGAATTTATCATATTTATTGCCTAAAAAGGAAGCATAAGGTTCATTCCATTAAAAAAATGAAGGCCCGGGCCCCAGTGACCGACATGTGCAACCTTTTTATAACCCAAACCTCACGCTCAATGCCAACAGGCAACAGCTCACACTTGACACAGCGTCAGAGATCGAGCGAGCCGCATCGCTCAGCCACCCTTCGATCGCCATGACCGCCGCTCCGCCGCCGCCGCCGCCGCCTCCTCACGGCAAGGGCAGCCACGCCCCGGTCGCCGCCGCCGCGCCCTCCTCCGGCGAGTCCTTCGCCAAGTTTTTCGAATGCTGGATCTCGGAGCAGTCGCGCGACCTGGACGCGCTCCGCACCGCCGCGGCGGCGACCCCTGCGCGCCCCGACGGCGACCTCCGCCGCCTCGTCGACCAGGTGCTCGGCCACTACGAGTACTATTACCGCACCAAGTCCGCCGCCGCCGCCGCCGATGTGCTCCACATGTTCTCCCCGTCCTGGACCTCCACCACCGAGAACCTCTACCTCTGGTGCGGCGGCTGGCGCCCCACTGCCGCGCTCCACCTCCTCTACTCCAAGTCCGGTGTCCAGCTCCAGCACCAGCTCCCCGTCTTCCTCAACGGCGGCGGCCTGGCTGCCGACCTCGCCGACCTCGCCGCAGACCAGCTCCAGGCCGCCGACCAACTCCAGCGCCGCACCATCCTGCGGGAGCGGGAGATCGAGGAGGCCGCGGCGAGGGCGCAGGAGTCGCTGGCGGCGGCGAAGATGGTGGAGCTCGCCGATGGCGGTGGGCTGGACGCGGAGGCGATGGGGAGGGAGATGGAGACCAAGTCGGAGAGGATGGAGCAGGTGCTGGAGATGGCGGACGGGCTGAGGATGGAGACGATGAGGGGGGTGGTGGCGCTGCTCCGACCGGCGCAGGCCGTGCACTTCCTCATCGCCGCCGCCGAGCTCCACCTGGCCGTCCACGAGTTTGGCCGCCGCAAGGACGGCCACGGCCCGGCGGCGGCGGCGGCGCCGCCCCAGGAGTGATGCGCGCGCGCGCGCGCCCGCTCCGACAAGTCGCGCGTCCAAGCGGCGCATCGTTTGACTTTGCGCGCGCGCGTCGATGCGTACAATTTTCGTTGCGATTACGGCACGCTTGTCGTCTAGCTAGCCACAGTGCTGGTTCGTGTATCGGTGTATGTGACGTGTATCGTGCCATGTCTGTCTGTCGAGTCAGCGATCAATGCTGTGTTTTCATTACCTTTCGTAGTGTGCGCGCGCGCGCGCAAGTTTAATTCTCTCTTAACTGCAGGCTCGTATTAGAGCATCTTCATGGTCTTTTAGTCGGTGGCGACTCTAGGATGTCAACATCAAGAAATTGCTTGGGTGGATGAAAGAAAGCGAAGAGAGAGGCGCTTATTGCTTCGCTTAGCGCCGGGCTCGCCTAAAAAAAAGAGGACACTAGCGCTTTTTGGAGCCCGTCTATCGCCAAGACCACCGACGCTTAGATCACCGCGACTCCCCTCCACCTCATGAAAGAGGAAAATCCTCCGCCGAAGCGCGTCTTCCTCCTCCTCCCGCACGTCTTCCTCCTTCTCGTGCGCACCTGCCATCGCCTTCTCCCAAAATCGCGCGCGCCTGCCTTCCCATTCTCCCAAAATCGCGTGCGCCTGCCCTCCTCCCTAGCCGCCGCCGCCACAAACCCTTTTCCAAGCCGCCGCCTACGCCTCTCCAAACCGCCGCCTGCCTCCGTCTCTCCTCTTCCTCCTCCGTTCCAAGCCGCCGCCGGCACCCATCCTCTTGCTCCTCCGCCTCCCAGCGGCCGCCGCCTACCTCCGCCTCCCTTCCTTCCTATCTACCGCCCGCCAGCCTGTCTCTCCGCTCCCTCCTCCGTGCAAGCCCCCGCCGCCACCCATCAACAAGGCCCTTAGATTTGCTGCCGCTCCTCGATCTGGAGGCATCCGTGAAGATGAACTCCCGATCCAAGCGAGAGATGGCTCCACCGCCGGCGCCCTTTGGATATGCAGCATCCTTGGCAGGCGGCCGACCCTCGGCCATGGTCGTGCGAGCATCTTCGATATGTAAGGATTATGTGACATGCTGAGATGATTGTTGATAATTGTGATTATGTGCATTAGCTGAGATAATTGTTGATAATTTTGTATTGCCGAGATAATTATTGATTTGGGACATGTAAGTTTCTAGGTGCCGATGGAAATACTATAGAATTTGTTTTGCCCTTGACAAATTCGTATGCTTGAAAATCAATAATGAAACGACACCTTTTTATAAGTGAATCCATATTCAAATCCTTGTTAATCTTGGTGATGGTACTTAGCCATATTGTTAGCATAATGCAGTGATATGGTGACATGAAATGATCTGGTGATGTCAGTATATATGCTTTCATTATAATACTTCATTTTATTATGTGTGCAGTCACCCCTCTGGTGGTTTTCTAAGATTACTAGAAAATGGTTTGTTACCGAAACCATGTCCTCCTGTTGGCAAAGAGAATTTGTCCGTGCCGGGTTCAAAATATGTTGTCAACATAGATGATGGTGACGACGCTAGGACTGCAAAGCGTCTAGCATGGACAGAAGAGGAGGACTTGCGATTGGTAAGTAAAAAACCATGGTTTTTGACCATTATAGTATATAGAAAATCATGCTTCTCAACCATGCTATTGTTTTCTAAATGTAGGTGAGTGCATGGTTAAATAATTCTAATGATCCAATCATGGAAATGGTAAGAAAAATGAGAAGTATTGGACAGACGTTTATGCAGTTTATAATGTCACCACGCCTAATAGTAGAAGAAGAGAAGCCAAGCCACTCAAAGACTAGTTTACTAGAATAAAGAGATGGGTCTCATTATTTTGTGCTGCTTGGAAAAAGACCAATTCCATTTATACGAGTGGATATTCAGAGGACATGTTGAGAGAAATAGCATTAAAGCTTTATAAGGAAGACAACAAAGAAGCATTTACAGTGATGCATTGCTGGTATGCTCTTTGTGATCAACCTAAGTGGCATGCAGTCTTAGAGGAAAGTGATAATGCAAAGAAAAGGAAGCTGGATGAAGGAGAGGGGGGAGAGGACTGAAACACTTGATGATGCTGTTGAGAAAGAAAGGCCCATAGGGAATAAGCAAGCTAAAAATCTACGCAAAGGCAAAGGCAAGGTCAGTGTGAAGGACACTAGTCTGCAAGAGGATATGCAGAAATTCATGGAATTGCAGGCTGCAAGTAAAAAACGGCATGAAGAGTTTATAGCGGCCCAACAACGTGTTTCTGATGCGAAGGTTGAGGCAGTGAGGATGAAGCGAGATACTACTATGCTAGAAACTTATAAATCTATGATGAGTATGGATACTAGGGAGATGTCAGATGACATGAAAACTGAGCACGTGCTTGGCTTGAAGATGATGAGGGAGAAATTGTTTGGCAACACGGACTGAGGTATGTTGCTGCAGTAAAAATGCCTATTTCTGTTTATATTGCTGCAGTAAAAATGCCTAGTTGTATTTATATTGCTGTAGTAAAAATGCCTATTTCTGTTTATATTGCTGCAGTAAAAATGCCTAGTTGTATTTATATTGCTGCAGTAAAAATGCCTATTTCTATTTATATTGCTGCATTAAAAATGCCTATTTCTGTTTATATTGCTGCAGTAAAAATGTCTATTTCTGTTTATATTGCTGCATTAAAAATGCCTATTTCTGTTTATATTGCTGCATTAAAAATGCCTAGTTGTATTTATATTGCTGCAGCAATTAACATGCAGTAATTCGGATGTAGTCCACCACTAGTACCAAGGTTGATTTACTGCAGTGCTAATTCAGATGTAGTCCACCACCAGTCCCAAAAACTAGTTTACTGCAGTGCTAATTCAGATGTAGTCCACCACTAGTACCAAGGCTGATTTACTGCAGTGCTAATTCAGATGTAGTCCACCACCAGTCCCAAAAACTAGTTTACTGCAGTGCTAATTCAGATGTAGTTCTCTATATATAACTCATATCCTTCTAGCTCTTTCCTCATCTTCCTTCCTCTCCCAACATGTCGGATCTATCCGATGATTCCATAGACCCATCCGATACATATTCCTTTGAAGATTTTGTTGCTGAGCAAGATATGCTTGACTCCTTTGGTCAGCATATTGAAGCGAAGATTGAGGCTGCTTTCGATGCTGGGCCATCTAGGCATCAAAGAAGGTACATCAATCGGGATCACGTAGGAGCTCACGAAAGGCTTGTGGCATATTATTTTGCCGAGGAGCCTCTCTACACGGACACGATGTTCCGTAGAAGATTCCGTATGAGAAGACCTCTCTTCCTACGGATAGTGAGCGCCCTAACAGAGCGGTATGATTACTTCAAGCTTAGAGAGGACTGCACACATCGTGTAGGGCTCTCGCCACTGCAGAAGTGCACGGCGGCAATCCGGATGCTTGCATATGGGACTGCTGCCGATAGCCTTGATGAGTACCTCAAGGTTGCACAGACCACAGCAATGGACTGTTTGGAGCATTTCGTGCAAGGGGTGATACAGATATTTGAAGGAGAGTATTTGCGACGCCCCACGACCGAAGATGTGCAGCGTTTGCTTCAAGTTGGGCAGTCTCATGGATTTCCTGGTATGGTTGGGAGTATCGATTGCATGCATTGGCAATGGAAAAATTGTCCAACAGCATGGAAGGGACAATTTACCCGTGGTGACTATGGAGTCCCAACCATCATTCTTGAAGCAATAGCGTCATATGACCTTCGCATTTGGCATGCTTTTTTTGGTGTCGCTGGTTCTAACAACGACATCAACGTACTCAACCAGTCCACATTGTTCATTGAGGCACTAAGGGGTGAGGCTCCCCGAGTTCATTTTTCCGTCAATGGAAATGAATATGACACGGGATACTACCTCGCCGATGGAATTTATCCAGAATGGGCTACTTTTGTGAAGACTATACCATCTCCTCAGCTAGATGAGCACAAGCTGTATGCAACACATCAAGAAGGATCAAGGAAAGATGTGGAACGTGCCTTTGGGGTACTACAAGCCCGCTTCAATATCGTGGGTCGTCCAGCACGGTCATGGAGTCGAAAGATTATTGGAAAGATCATGAAGGCTTGTGTGATTCTCCATAATATGATTGTGGAGGATGAGGGTGAAGTGGCAAGGTACTCCATTGACATGAATGATCAAGGGACGGTCATTGCTCTTCCACCCGAAGTGAAAAAAGGCACAAACGGTAACGCACGCTTGAATGATGTGCTACGTAGGAATGCGGCCATCCGTGATCGTTCAATCCATACGAGACTCAAGAACGATTTAGTTGCCCATATTTGGCAAAGGTTTGGCAATGCCAATAATAATAATTATTAGCTGCTGTTTCTAATATAGTTATCATGTAAGGTTAGCTATTCAATGTCGTAATTTTACTGTTTTATGGTTGTATTATTCATATCTATTGTGTTCTAATGGTTTGTTTTTATTTCTTTCACCAGGTATGAGGTATTGCAGGTGCAAGTCTATGTGTGTCAGCAAAGTATGCACATTTAGATGTGGCACTTGTATTGGTGAAATTAACTTGTGCTGAATCTGAACTATTTTTGCTATGTTGTATTGCTAATTTACCTTTTGCTAAAATCTGGATTCTTTTTTGCCATGACAAAGATATCTTTTGAGTGATTATCTATAACCATGTAGTAGATACTCACATACACATTTCCATTGAGAAATATCTTGTACATATTTCTTGAAAAATGATTGTTTGATTGTATTTCTTTCTCTAGGTACTCATCAAGGTGGTCCTGGATGTTCATCTCTAGAAGACATCTACTTATGAAAATGAATAAGGCAGCAACTCCTGAAATGAGAACTCTTCAATTGTTCGACTTTTGATGGTTCATGGTCCATGTAATAAAATGAGACTTGCATGTCCTTGGTTTTACTTTTGATATTTTGCGTCTATGATGGATTATTGTATGGACTGTTAATTTCAAGTGCTACTTTTGTTGGCACAGGTGCTACTGTTGTTGCTACTGTCCTTGTTTTACCATGATGCTATGTGTTTTTGCACTTTGGAAATTAAGAACTATGGTTCTATGTCTTGTACTTGTTAATTTCAAATACCATGATGCCAAAATTTTACCAGATGTTGGCCTTGATATTGTGTTGGAATGAGAATTTGGCATGTTGCTGACCTTTTTTTTTTGCATGTCCCAATTTGAAATTGTAGTGGTCTTGTGCTTTTGCTATGATTTTGTAACTATAATTATAGATAAACGGATTGTACTTGCTGTAGCATCGTTGTTTTGATGAAGTAGCAAAATTGATGACACAAAAAGAGCCACAAAGATGCTGTTATTATAGATCATTGTCATTCTATTTTTTAAACAAAGCAGTAATAAATGTTATAGCCAGCCTTATAGCCAACCCATTGGATGGGTAGTCTCTAATGCTGACATGGCCATCTTTAGAGCTAGCTGCTGGCTCAACCATTGGAGATGCTCTTAGCAAACTAGGTGAGACCCCCGCGCTTTGCGCGGGTACAATAACATATGAATGGTAATATTAAAACTATATTATACATGGTCATATTACTGAGTATTTTATTAGAAATAACCAAAATATTTATGGTATAACATTTTCTGTTTATACATATTCTGTTGAGTAACTTACAAAATTTTTCTTTGAGAAATCATGGTGTTTGCCACTAGTAGAGATAGTCAGATAGCTGATCTCCATGGCAGTGAGATATATCATGGTGTTTGCCACCAGTAGAGATAGCTGATCTCCATGGCAGTTAGATATTTTGAGGCTTCCGTGCTTTTCATCTTTTGAGATATACACTGTCTATATATACAATGGGAAAGTAATGAAATAAAAAAAAGTATCCGTATGCTATAATAGTGCATACACAAACAGGATGCTGATTGCGAAAAAGCATCCCATGTACATGGCAAATTTTACAATGTTTCTTTGCTAAAACTAAAAGTACCATATTCTAAGTTTGGTTTGTTTGCTGAAACTGAAAGTACTCCCTGCTCTTATTTCTGAAGTCCAATGGACTCTTGGTTTGGGAATATGCGAAAGCAGCGCGGTTGCATGGAAAGGAATTTCTCCAATTTGATTCATGCGTTCTTGGTTGAATACACAAACATATAACTGTGTAATTCATTGCCCCAGTTAATATGGACTGTCAAACTGAAAACCAAGTGAAAGCTCTATGTATATAGTAGGTGATAATACTTCTCATGTTTGGTGCCATCTTCTGAAACTGCTGGTTGTTGTGTTCTCTCAGGTTTCTTTCTGATCAAAATAGGTACTCTTGTCATCCATCTTTTCGTTCTCCAAAAGTGTTACATCATGCATGATATGATCACATTTGCAGGCCTGCAATTTCATTTTTTAGAAAAAGTAAATGAGTTCCATATTTACACTTATATTAGCTGCTTGCCTTACCAATTTTTAGTAGACATATTGTCAAAGTTATTTCTGGTAGTTTTAATTGAACATTTCAAATGGAAGACATGTTTTGCTGAAAATTTGTAGATAATTTCTTGCCATGGGAAAAAAGATGAAAAGAGCATAGAGTATTTTAGTCATTGTTCGAACATTAAGCTTTTGTAAGCAAGATGATCTATGTGTGGCTATGAAGGAGAGAAATTCAGGTGATCAGGTGATATCGATACAGTTCAATGAGAATTCATTCTTTTGTTTGAGAACAAATGAACATCGGCTAAAGTGGCTTACCATTTATATGCGTCGCTAATTTTAGGTTCTTACCAACCCACATTGCAATGTAGCATGTAGTAAATTGTACGGACCAATAGACATATTGGAAAGATCTAAATGTACCTTGTAGAACAAAATGGATGTTGAACTAATAGAAGAAATGGTAGGTAGATGAAAGCATCAAAATGCAGATATTTATTCTTCATGGTGTGCTCATATTTGGTGTCAGACTAAGATCAAGAAGGAAGACATTAGTATATCCATTAAGCAAGTAAACTCAATGTAATAAATAATATAAACTTAAATGTAAGGTATGTATATGCAAGGGTTTATTGGGTCATACCTCAACTGGGATTAACAACCTGACATGATACATCGTTAAATATTTCTTTGTACACCACATTAAGTGTTCTGGTTTCATATTCAGCTGTCTTGTTTTCAATAAGGATACGTAAACCTTTCGGCGATGTCACACGTGATAAAGCAACATAAAGTTGTCCATAGGAGAAAACATGACTTGGTAGGTAAACACCAACTTTACTAAGCGTTTGTCCTTGAATTTTATTTATTGTCATGGCATAAGAAACACGAACCGAGAATTGTCATTGCTTGATTTTAAAGGGCCATTTGGGATTAGTTGAGATGCATATTATTTTCGAAATGTATACCTTTGATCCAGCAGCTTTCCCTGTAATTATATGTGCTTCAATTACACGATGGGTTAGTTGTGTTACTATGAGCCTAGTGCTGTTACATAAGCCCTTTGATGGATCCAAATTCCTAAGAAGCATTATAGGTACACCAATTTTGAGTTGTACGTGGTGATCTGAATGGCCATGTAGTAACGGGGTGTAACTACATGTAGTAAAATCGAAAAATGTCAAGGGTGTAACTACCAGCAAGGATGTTGTGATGAGCTGGTATAGATGAAACGACAGCGGAGATCAAAGAAAGCTGATCGACATGATGGGATGAAGGAATCCGAGGTAATACGTTGGATATACAGCTGACCAGTGGTGATGCCTGCAGAATTAGTTAAAAACTAAAACACAACAATGTCGATATATGAAAGCATAAAGCATACACAACAAAAAAAATAAGGGCTGAAAATTTTATGGAACTAAAACATAGAACTGACCGATGTTTTGATGTTCTCCACAAAGAAAGTTTTGCCTTTGGTCTGTTTGGCTGGTTGGTGATTGGTCTAAAGTGAAAGCTTCCATGAAGAGGCTGAGGTAGTCTTTTGCTGCTGCAGCCTCGGCGCAGTAGGAAATCCACCCCGTAAATAATTTGATAGTTTGTAGCGGCAGTAAAACGCAAAAACATGCAGGACACTGTTTGCTAAACAAATTGAATATTTTAAGACAACCTTTTTGTCCTCATTGGGTTAGTGCGAATGGCATCTCAATTATGAAATAACTAACAGAAAGAGCACATCTCTTAGTGAACAGCAAGCAAAATGAGAGGAACAACACTGCAGCGTTAATATGTGAGAAGACGTCTAAAAATTGGAGCATTTAACTCGATATGTCCCCTGATGAGCACTAACATCACTTTGAATGAAACAGGTGGCTATCTCGATCACTCAAAAGCACACAAATGTTCAGAAATTTAATGTTTTACAGCACTGAAGCGCATGTACGGTAACACGTAGAAGTGAGAGATGTGGTAGTTGCCTCCGGAAAGAGCGACCTGCAAGCGCGGCGGCTGCCCCGCTGTTGCAGTTGGGCGATTGAAATCTCTTGAGGCAGCATTTGCGACGATTGCGTGGAAGCGGCAGTGACAACCGAAACAGCTCGGACGTGAGTGGCAGGAGACGACCCAGCGTGGGATGATTGGGTCGATGGTGGCACCTGCGTGGAGGATCGATTGGATCGTAGCGGGCAGCAGAAGGATGGAGATGGTTGCAGAGGAGACCGCGCAGGCAACGGCTGGTGAAGCCTTCTGGCGGTGGCAGCGGGCTGCGAAGCAAAGGTGGGAGGAGGCGAGCGGTGGGGCAGACGGGAAGAGGGAAAGGGGCGGTGAGCTCGGCGTGGATTTGCTGATCTGGGGTATAGAATTAGGTATTACGAAATTGGGGATCAGGAGAGCAGATTCTAGGGAGTACGGAATTGGGGATCGGGAGGAGCAGACTTGGACAGGCGCGGAGAGAGAGAGGGGGTGGCTCGGCGCTACCTCCCAACAGGAGAGGGAGAGGGAGGGGAGAGGGGGATACAGTAAAAAGTATCCATAAATAGATACATAGATGGATGTACTTTTCAATTCTCCCAAGACATGGTAGAAGTAAGGTTGACACACGACTATAAGAAACACCGTGTGTCATTCATGCCACTGTTTTTATATGTCATGGTATCGTTTATCGTCTAAGCGTAATTTTCATAATTTTTAGTTAAATATGTTTTTCCAATGCGAAATCACGGTTCTCTCATATCATTTGCCACCCGAGATGGGGGGAGCAGTGTAATACTAATAAAATATGATTGATTAATTAATTACGCAAATTACAATAGGGTCGGTAAAATTGTAAAAAAATAAATGTCCATACGCGAAAATTTGATTACAGTGTAATACTAATAAAATATGATTGATTAATTAATTACGCAAATTACGATAGGGTCGGTAAAATTGTAAAAAAATAAATGTCCATACGCGAAAATTTGATTACATTTGAATATTACATATGCGCAAAACTTGATCAAATTTAAAAATTCCACATGAAAAATGACGCACGTAAATTTTTAATTATTAAATTTATCCAAACTTGATAAAATTTTATATTTTTAAAATTTAAACCCTAATTAAAACCCTAAAACCACATGCAATAACGGTTGCCTCCCGTACATTGAGGCGGTTGCAGTGGCATGACCACGCCATAGGAGTGGCAGCATAGGCAGTACCGCCACACCGTAGCGGCAAGGCGATCTTGAGGTGGCGGGCCGGTGCCATTCTGGGTATTTTTTTAACTAGTGGATTATTTTATTAATTTTCTATTTAATTGTTGATTATTTCGGTAATTTTTCCCTCTCTTTCCGACTGGCAACTAGGTCGACTTCGTTTTTTACGCGAGTGAACCTGTAATAATCGAGATTATCATGTATGACACTCTTTAAAATTCGTGATATCACGTATGACATCCTGGCTCACTGTCATAAACTCAGATGTTCCCACAAGTCATACTGTCGGGGATTAAATTACGGCCCATTGCCATGGCCCACTCCCTGACGGCCCGATCAAACAGCCTACCAGGGCCCAGCTCCCTGGAAGGTTCTATCTGGCCCATATGCATCCTGCCGAACAGCTTCTTGGCTGGCGTGATGCGTAACGGCCAAGGAATCGTGTTTGAGTTCGTCTCGAACAGGAGTTCTGCACGGCTACGTGAAGACCCGGACGTGGTTTCCCGGATTGGATTAGGAGTCGTGATCCCCAAGACTATGGAGTATACCTTATCTACCTCAGGATGTATTTGGCATGTACTGAGTTCGTTACGTATTCGTGGTCAGTCCGGCCTGATATTCCCGCGGTAGGTCGGTTTGCTCTGCACTATATAAACAGGGCCCCTATGACGTTTAGCGGGACCCTGGCCAAGAGTTTTTGCTTCTTAGCACCTCGTAGACGTCAGATCATTGCGCTATCGCACTTGTACACCCATAATCTCGCCGAGACTTGTTCGTCTCGCCGAGCCACCTCTTGTATTCATCCCTGATATATAAGAAAGGCTGGACGTAGGGCTATTATCTCTCCCGAGAGGCCTGAACCAGGATAAAACCCCATCTCTGCTTCGTTGTTGTTCGTGGTTGTTCGGCGTGTCTCCTATCTCAATCTTTAAGAACCTTAGTTGACTTGAGATCGATATCTCAACCGTCGACACATACATAGATATGTCAACGCATATGTCATACATCATATTTTTCTATAATGGAAACACTTCTGCACTCGTCCATCCAGAGACCCGGAGCCGTTGTAAAAAAATTCTCATGCTCGAAACGTCCATGGGTCCACAAATACATCTTGTGACAGGTAGACGAGTAGACGACCGCATCGATCAAATTCACTGTGATTTTTCTTGGGTTCGCAAACACTTAATACGTAAATATCGTCGAAATTACCATTGAATTTCCCCAAAAACTTTTGAAGAAAACAGCAACGTAGAGACGTGTTAAGAAAAGACTGAAAAGCTATTTTGACTGTTGACAGATGAAATGACTATTTTAATCTGATTTTGCTAGTTCGAAATTGAGCTAACCCGTATTTGATTCTAGGGATTAATTGATGTAAGACACATAATTTATTGACCAAATATATAAGTTATTCAGAAAACCAGAAAAGAATTGGTTTTGTTATTTGGCATATGTCTGCATTTGGAGGAATAATGCAGGTGATTTCTCTCTATCTTTGGCACCCCGCACCATCGTGTCCAACTTCGGTTTTGTAGTTCATCCATGTCCCATAGACTTAGAGGGACCAGGGAGGCGGTGTAACGAGACAATAGTGGTGTCAGCAAAGGTGTGTGCGTATTGAGTGGCGACACAGAGGAATTTACACACGGTGGGTGAACCTGGCCCAAAAGTCGAAGGCAGAATGGTGAAATGCAAGATGACGAGGACACATCGACTGCTAATAAAGTGAGTAGGGAGCTTGTAAAGGTAGTGATGACGTTACAGAGCACTTCGGCAAGAGGAAAGAGAAGTGGGAGGAGGGCCATGTCAATAGGAAGGAAAGTGGGAGGGGTCAACACCTAGATGCATTAGAAAGAGGATGTGGAGGGGGCAACACATAGAGACACTCTCACACAGGGACAATTGAGGATGGTAGATTTGCATGCAAGTGTGAGCGAGTTGTTAATATTTGGTTGTTTGTAGGGCTGGCAATCTGGCTTGGAACTCGCAAGCTGCCATGAGTGGCTCGGTTTTACCTCGGCTCGAGCTTGCCTCGTGTGTGAGCGAGCCTACGCTCGAGCTTTTTCCAGCTTGGTCAAATACCGAGGCGAGTTGAACTTGAGGGAAACTAGCTCGTGGCTCTTGAAGTCATGAATTTTTATGTGTTAATCTAGCCCTTCCTCACAATTAGTCAGTCCATTCATTCGTTTATGGCTTTAGTATGTTCCCATCATGCCCCAACAAGACTCTCAAAGCCTTAAATTTAAGACCTTCCATGGTCGTGTAAATTCAAGACCTTCCATAGTCTTGTTCTCCTAAATCTTCTGGTTTCTTAACCCTTAAGTGCTATGTTCTATTTATTTATTAGGCCCGCGAGCCAACACGAGGCGGACCAAGCTTTGAGCGAGCTTGAGCCGAGCTTTTTCTCCAGCTCGTTTGTCAATCGAGCCAAGCCCTAGTCGAACCTATCAGTGAACGAGCCGAATTGACCAAACCCTGGCTCTCTTATGCTTGGCTTGTTGCCACCCCTAGTTGGTTGTATGAGATTGGATGAAACAAAACAAACCAATACGGAATAGAAGTTAAATGGGATCGTTTGACAAAAAGTTAGACCCACGTCGTACTGGATAAACACGTAAGAGCATCCCCATCTCACACCCCAAATGCACCTCTATTTCAAAAATTTTCAAATGCAGCAGGAGGGAATTTGATGCATGTGGGGGGGAATTTGTACTGTAGTGATTACTGTAGCAGTTACTGTAGCGATAGAGGGAAATTTAAAGGCCCTGCTAGGGATGCTCTAACATTACGTAAATCTAAACCACTATGTACTATCCTACTAGCAATGTAAGCGCACCTGTGGTACGCCGCCCGATTGATCTCAGTGATAAAGAATCAACCTAAATAAACAAAGTTTTATTCTGATCAGGTTCTAATCATTAGTCCATTAAAGTACATATGCTAGTATCTAAAAGACTTTTCAGCAAAAGGCGAACGTATAGAATGATGTAAGATATTTTGTGAAACCTATTTATTTTTAATGTCTAAATATTTCGACGGACCCTTATCATGCAATAATGATTATGGTTCCATTTTGAAGCCTCATTTTTAAATTTTTTTTATTCTATGGACCATTGATTTTCAACTTTATTTATATTTTTTTGAGTTCTTTTTGTATTCCTCATCCGCATTATTTATTATGTTTTCGATGTAATATTTAAATCTTTACATGAAATCCTAGAATGAAATTACGGTTCAATTATATTTATATGGTTTAGGGTTTAAGGTTTTGGGTTCATATACAAAACCCTTTATTTATTTTTTATTTCATTCTAAACTCTAAATCATACAAAAGTATTATATGCTTATCGTACTTAGAAAATTATCCGATGCTCACCAAAAGGTCAACAAATAAAACGATGTAATAAAACATTTTCTATTTTTTTTGTGACTGTTTTAAAAAATAAAAAATAGTAAATATTTTTATACTCCCACAACAAAATTCCTCTCACTAATTTTTAATCCATTATTCTTAATTCATTATTACCGAAACTTATTTATCTTTAACAACTAAATCATTTTTATGGGCCCATTCATGAAACTACGATGAAGGTTCCATATTTTAAAGGTTTTATTTTAATGTCTAAATTTTTTTATGACCTTTACCATGAACGAATGGTTTTATCTCGTAAAAAGTTTGGCTCTAAAATATTTTTTTTAGTTGGCCACACAAGGTTAGAACGAAAGGAAATAATGTGTTAAGGTTTGGGCTTAAAAGAATTTATTTAGTTGACCACAAAAAGATAGAACGAAAGTAAAGAATGACTTATTTCTTGATTCGAACTAAACCTAGAGATCTTAGAAATAGATACATGAAACAACCCGTTACAACAATCACATATTAACATAAGGATGGAAGCAGTTTTAGTTGATTAAATCCCAATTACTCTATAACTATAGGATTAAAATCCGAACAATAAAATTTTTATTCAATATCTGTTTCGGCCACATATAAGCTGGTCTTTACATTAATCCACACACGCACACACTACCAAGTAATAAGTGATTAAATACATATATATTTATATTTATTTATATACAAAGTATATTCAAACAAACATACATATATTACAAAATCTCTTTCTTCTTTCTTCTTTTCTTTTCTCCTCTAATCTATCCTATCTTTATTTACAGGGCCTCATTACCGTCCAAGTCCTCGTTATACCGTCGTGTTGCTCTGACTGCTCCATGTAATCTGCACACAACCAACAGCATCAATTGAATTCAAATACGAATAGTTAATAGATTCATGAAAAGATAACACGTTAACTAAAATTCAATTGAAATAAGAGAAAACTCATAGGCCGTCAGAAATTAGTAGCATTATGATCATAGGGACACCAGGTCGTCCTAGGCCAACCGGTCTCCCTCACTGCTACCTTATCATCATCTGGCGGGTAACACTTACCTAGTAGGCTCAATGTCCATCACAGATCAAAAGCAGCATGACTAACCGTGCCCAACCATAAAAGACAGGCCTAGGATAGCGCATCATGGCAGTAAGAGCATGGGAATACCCCAAATTACAGTCATATAGGACGAGCTGAGCAGCAGCCAG
Organism: Raddia guianensis; assembly: GCA_036346415.1. Classification (NCBI taxonomy): domain Eukaryota; kingdom Viridiplantae; phylum Streptophyta; class Magnoliopsida; order Poales; family Poaceae; genus Raddia; species Raddia guianensis. The sequence goes on from CM070534.1 coordinate 39,557,644, forward strand.
GAACACAGTGAGCTGCCCTGTATGCACGGGCTGCATGCAGCCATACGCAGGGGCAGCAGTAAAAAGGGGTCCCTATTTAGATAGAAAACCACCCTGCCCACAGTTTCACCCCCTGGAAACCACCATTCAGCAACGTACCAACACCTGGCAGCAACATGGATACGTGGAGGATGCTCCCCAAACACCCAGCCAAGCCATTCCCCATTTAGCTCAGGTAGCATCCAAAACCCCTTCCATTTCCACCCTTCTTCCTTCAGGTAAGTACAGCACAGACCAGAGAAACCATAGTAAGGAGAGGAAAGCACCAGCTCAGGAGAAGAGTACGGGAGAGGAGCTGCCAGGAGGAGGTGGGAGCCCAGCAAGCATCCAGGAGCTGAAGGAGGGGGAGAACCAAGGCTGCTGCCCATTGCTGCCTCTCCAAACAGCCAGGAGCTAAAGGAGGAGGAGAGGGAAGCAAATCGATCAAGGGAAGGCAGGGAGCTTGGAATCACCATCACTTCATCCCAGCTCATCCACAACCACAGTATGAACTCATGCACATTCAGATCATGCTAGCATTAGCAGTAAAATGCACATGCACCACCTAGACTTGCATGCACAGCATCATTTAGTATCGGATTAGGCATTAATAGCAGCACCTCAACCATACAACGCACATGCAAAACCAGATCAAGCCTCCTGTAGTAGTTAAGCATGCATGCAACATTGTTTCATAGAGGCACAAGCATTTCATGGTAGTGTGGAAACCAACACTAGGATTTGTAGCATGGCAAGATCTCCTAGCAGCCATAGTAGCCAGCTACCAAGTAATCGACATGCATTTTTATGTGCTGCACAACCAACTCAGAGCTTTAGGGTGAGAATAAGCCAGTGGGCAGTAGGGTTACCACCGGGAGTTCCTAGAAATCTCAAGCTCCCCGGCGCTAAATCGACTTCTAGAAACTACAACCGAGGCCATCCAACCAATACCCAGGCAGCAAAATAAACATAAAAGTTCCTAGCAAAGCTCATCTCAAGGCAATAGGCAATGCAGCAGATATTCCATTAAGCTTATAAATCAAGCTTAGAAGCAACGCTATTAACACTAATCCATCATCCAGCAGCAAACACAACCATATCTTAACTCAAGCAACCGGGGCAAATAATCGAGGGCACATCAACTTCGGGGCAAATAATCAATTACACCGAGAGGGGGTCTGGAAACCGAAGGACGGCGCCGAAGAGCAGCTCTAGCCGCTGCAGCAGTGGGCATGTCTCGGCACGGCTGGCCATGGCCGCCGCCCTAGATGCCGGAGTAGCCGCCGCTGCGGGCTCGGTCGTCTTAGGATTGGCTGGCCACAGCCGCAGCCCCAGCCGCTGGACCTCCTCTTCCACAGGCTCGACAGACCACGAGCCCAACCGGCCCCGGGATAACAAATCCGGCCACCGGCTCCGCCGCCGGCCTCACCACCAAGCCGCAGTACCACAGCGCCGCCGCCGCCATTGGGGAAAGAAGGGAAGAGGCAAGCTGTACCAGAGGAAGAGCGAGCAGAGCAGAGCCGCATAGCCACCGCCTAGCAGAGGCGCTGCAGGACCGCCGCCGCCTGGCCGCCGCCCAGCCGAGGCGCGGCCATGCCGCCGCCGCCGCTGCGGCAATGTGAGAAGGGAGAGGAAAGAGAGAGGGAGAGAGAGAGAGAGAGAGATTAGGAGGGGAAGGCTTCGGGTGGGCCTAACGGCCGGCCATGAACAAAGGGAAATACCCTACCCATATTCCTATATACATATATAGTAAAAATACTTGGAATTCTATAGAGCCTGTGCTCCGTACCTGGTTTGGAAACTATTTATTGTGCAGTTATTGCATTTACACCTTTGTATGGTAAATGATAATGTTGTTTTGCATTTATTTACTTCGTGTGCACGAATCTTGATGAAATTCAACGGCAACAAGGAATGGAGCACTGACTCCATAGAGTCCCATATATATATATATATATATGTGTGTGTGTGTGTGTGTATGTGTGTGTGTGTGTGTGTGCATGTAGTATTTACACAATACCCAAAATCCAGACTAAAACAATAAAAAAAATATGAATGAAGATGATTCCGATAAAAATAATTCTTAAATCAAAAACTCAAGAACAAACTTAACGATCCAAAGGAAAATAGAACCTTCTAATGCGCTTGAAATAGTTCTCATACGATTATTTAACTTATTTATCTATCAACTTATTAGGTCAAATAACAATATTTCAGGACTTAATCTAAATTATCCGATCGAGAGCGATCAGCGGGAGAACGGTATTGGGTACTGGATTGAAGTGGAAGGCAAGCATTCCTTTGATATTGAGTAGTGTATTTCAGCTTTATACTTTATTTTTCTGCATATACACCTCTAGCATGTATTGCATTTACTGTGTTTCTTAGAAAATTAAATTGCATCAAGGAGGAAGGAAGAAGTGGCTCGATCGATGGTGCGATCGAGTCGTTAGTATTATTATGGTGGGTGAAGGGTGCCCTGGAAAGGTACAGAGATCAGGCGGGGCCTTTCGCATGGTAGAATATAAGGACAACCACCTACACTCAGATACAGAGCCTTATAAATTCGTATCAGCCTTAGTCTCGCAATGCGGTCAGAGAAGGTTGGTCTATGAGGTGGTTACATTCTCCACATTGGGTATGTAGATATTTAGGAGAGGTGGGTGAGCGTACCCAGGGTGAGCGGACCCAGGCTTCCCCGGCCGAGGCGGTTATATTACCGCAAGAGGCTACTCATCGACCGGCGTTGGAATGAGTAGAACGGTTTGCGGGGGCGATGTATGAGGACGGGGTTGTGAGTAAGGAGCGTCCTGCTGAAAGCACACCATCGCCCAACAACCGGGTTGGAGATGTAACCTACCGAGTAGAATGAACACTCTGGGTCCCGACGTGTCGGGGCAGCTATGGGTAAAGTGGTACAAACCTACGCAGGGTAAAATCATGAATTCATGCCAGTCTCCTGGAATGGAGATTACGGAGGCTAAGTCCGCCTCATATACGAGTGCTAGTAGATCTTTATTAAATTAAAAGAATCCAACTCTTTTAATAAAAACATGTATTTTGTTTGGTAATGGGAATGAGGTGATGGCATAGGCTTGTCTTGTAGGAGTAGAAGTTTTGTTTTATAGTTCATTGCTATTATTGCTTGCTGAGTACTTTTGTACTCACTCTTGCTATTAAACCCTTCCTTAGATGTGATTCTAGAAGACTACGGGGGGTGAAAGCCAAGAAAATCTTGTTACTGAGGAACATTACGAAGAGGAGCCATGTTTTGAGAATATGAGCCATTTAGAAGACTACCTGTAGACCATATGCGTGTGTGACATATATAATGAACATCAATAAGAACATTTTACTGTGGTTATGTATGTTTGAAAGACTTTTACTATGTCGATGACACATTCGGCCCTGCGTGGCATCATGATGTAATAAAGCATTATATTCTCTAGTTGTTGTTCTGCTGCATAACTCTGATTTGGGCTCGCATACGAAGTGGCATTAAAGTGGATATGTGCTTCGGGTGTATAAGGCTAAACCCACATAATTACCTCATGATCTCGACATGACAAGGCCATTAGCATGCGGTAATTGGGAGGGTCGACACAGTTGGTATCAGAGCAATGGTTACGAGAACCACGCATAGATACGAGCGTAATTACGAAAGGCATAATTTAAATAAAAATATTCCGGAACCATAATTGGCATTGCATTATCATGCATACATGGTAAATCTCATCATTTCATTTCTGCCACCGCATCATGCGTTTTAAATTACCAGCACGGCTTTAATTCGCATTCTGCATATGCATTAGTTCCCATCCGCATCCATAACATAACTGCATGGCATAAAATATTTCTACATAGATGGCATACTAATCCTCACTAACACTTATAGGATGGCGAGGATTCCAGTACCGCTGGATCAGATCAGGGGAGCGCAGTCTGCTTTTCTGATCGGGATGATGCAGACTCTAGGTGCACCTGCGACTAGGTACTTTGTGGAGCATGTCCCTGGAGGAGTAGGGACAAGGATGCTAGTGATGCTGGAGCATATCCTGTTGAACAGGTCCTACAGGCAGGAGCTTAGTGTCTCCTTTAGCCGAGGAGATCTGTCTCTACACATGGAGAAGCTAGCTAAGATAGCCATAGATGAGCTTCGGGTGAGGTTCGCAGATTTTCTGAGAGGCACGGCATATGCTATCTTACCTTCTTTTCATCCACTTTCACTAGGGACCCACTGCCGCTCCACGTTGATCCTTCCAATTCCAGCATGGGTGCCATTCCTGCCGCTGGTAGTATGACAGCTTCTAGCAAGCTGATAGCGGATGGCATGCTCATTAATAGCATGGACTCCGCTATGGAGCTCTCTAACTATTATGCTGGATACTGAAGGCAGCACTACACTTCTGCTGACCAGGATAGGACCATGATATCTCAGGCCCTCCAGCACTTCATGCCTGTTGGAGAGACTTCCAGCCACCCTGCCTATGTTGAGTCTGATGCCATACCTTTTGATGAGCCAGTTGTACCGGCTCACTACTCCCACTTGGAGCCTGCATATGGGATGCATTCCACCACGGTGTTCCCTGCAGCTGGCGAGGGGTTTGTGGATCTGGTCACACCGACTGCGCAGGATCCTTCAGGACAGCCCATAGCACATAGGACACGCCGCACCCGCGGTGCTCGTATGAGCGTGCACTCTGGACCAGCACGTGAGGCTGCAGCTAATAATGCTGCCTTAGATCGTTTCCTGCGATCACGTGACCTAGGTCAGGAAGGAGTGGTGGAGGACGCGTCGGAGAGTTCAGAGTAGGCCCGGTTTGCTACTTTTGTATCTTGTTTTTGCATGATCTTTGTTGTAGTTTGGTGCTAGTACAATGAACTTGTTCAAATAATCACTAACTTTGCTGCCCTCCTGTTTCAAGGCGTGGAATTCATCCCTCTTAATATCCATCTTCCCTTCTGGTATATGGGAACGACGGAAATTTACTCGAACTCCTCCCAAGTGACGGGTTTCTCCTGAGCTCGATTTAAAGTGAAATTTGCCCACCAGGAGGCAGCCGGTCCTGTGAGCAAATGGGATGCATAACGAACTTTCTCTTCGTCTGTGCATCCTACCGTGATCAACTTTTTGGTCACTTCTTGCAACCAATCATCAGCGTCCTGTGGATTGACTACACTTGCGAAAGTAGGTGGTCGAGTCTGCATAAATTCCCCAAGAGTGACTCCTTGGGCATGCTCTCTATGGGGTCTAGGCTGAATATTATTTATCAGGGCTGCAAGAAATTGATTTTGAGTGGCTTGTGCTTCTCGGCGAGATTCCTCCATATATCGAAGGACAAAGCCCAACTGATTATCTTGGGGCGCATTTTCTGCCCTGATGGGTTGCCCAACTAGTCTTGGTGACGGAGGTGGGTTGGCAAATGGATCGTTGAGGTTAATAGGCGGGCGTGGGTCTGGTGCAGTTGCACTTGGCTGAGCATAGGTGGTACCCAAGCGCAGAAGGAGATCTTGCTCTTGAATCGGTTGGTCATCCATCCTGTGGTTAATAGAAAAGTTGTGCTGATGAATTTAGCTAGGACGGCATAATCAAGACATTGTTAACGAGAGTTTCCCACCAGTTATATACTACTAGTTAGCTTACAAGCAAAGATTTTTTTGTGGTAATTAGTGATAAAGGATTAATTCATACAGCAAAAGGAAAGATTTATGAGAAGTGGTTAATATTTTAAGGTTGTCTAATACTGCAGCATAAGAGCATGAACAACAGGGCCTGCATCAAGCACGCCGCTGTCACTCTAATCGCTGTGTCTGCCCGCGCGCCAGCCTGCCTGTGGATGCTCTAAGGGAAGTAGAGATGCGCCACTCATGCTCACACGCGTGTACCTGCAGAAGAAGCACTCCAACACATAAACAAATAAAAGAATAAAAGAAGAAGAACGACAAAATAAATTTGGGACTTCTCTGGCCCAACGACGCTCAGGCCTCGGTGCTGAGAACCCTCGAACCACACGTTCGAGCGTGCCACGGATATAACGATCCGGGAGAAAAATCTTCATGTCCTCCTTCTAACTAATCGATACAGTCCTAGATCCTTAATCATAACAACTTGCACACAATCACATTGCAGAAATGTAAATGCAAAATCTTGCATACCGCAATAATAGCTTCCTATAAATATTGCTAACATCCGCCAAATATTACCATTTTCAATGTTGAATTCTAAGATGTCATCAACAATATCTAGTGGTAAGATTATTAACTAGTAGTACAGTTTAGTGATTCATTTAAAAGCTGAACATGGTATCTACTTTAATTACTTATGGTGTCGAAAAAAATAAAAAATCCTACTTCCCACAGGTCCATACCAAACATTTCAAACAAGTTAGATAATAGCGCCTACAAAGTGATTAAATAACAATTACATCGAAATCCAATGAAGCTAAATAAGTTCAGTAGTACATAACATTGTGGCGTACCATAAAGGTCACCACAAGCAAATAATCCCTTAAGGGATACTAACATAGTTCATTGTATTGACACCAAACTACAATAAGAATCATGATGAAAACAAGATACAAGAGTAGCAAACCGGACCTACTCTGAACTCTCCGACGCATCCTCCACCAATCCCTCCTGTCCCTGGTCACGTGATCTCTAGTAACGATCTAAAGCAGCATTATTAGCTGCAGCCTCACGTGCGGGTCCTGGGTGCACGCTCATACGAGCACCACGGGTGCGGCGTGTCCTATGTGCTATGGGCTATCCTGAAGGATCCTGCGCAGTCGGTGTGACCAAATCCACAAACCCCTCGCTAACTGCAGGGAACACTGTGGAGGAATGCATCACATATGCAGGCTCCAAGTGAGAGTAGTGGGCTGGTACAACTGGCTCATCAGAAGGTATGGCGCCGGGCTCAACATAGGCAGGCTGGCTAGAAGTCTCTCCAGCAGGCATGAAGTGCTGGAGGGCCTGAGATAGCATGGTCCTATCCTGGTCGGCAGAAGTGTAGTGCTGCCTCCAGTATCCAGCACAGTAGTCAGAGAGCTCCATAGCGGAGTCCATGCTATTAATGAGCATGCCATCCGCTATCAGCTTGCTAGAAGCTGTCATACTACCAGCAGCAGGAACGACACCTAGGCTGGAGTGGGAAGGATCAACATGGAGTGGCAGTGGGTCCCCAGTGAAAGTGAAGGAAAAAGGAGGTAACACAGTATATGTCGTGCCTCTCAAAAAAATCTGCGAACCTCACCCGAAGCTCATCTATGGCTATCTTAGCTAGCTTCTCTATGTGTAGAGACAATGTGTAGAGACAGATCTCCTCGGCTAAAGGAGACACTAAGCTTCTACCTGTAGGACCTATTCAACGGGATATGCTCTAGCACCACTAGCATCCTCATCCCTACTCCTCCTAGGACATGCTCCACAAAGTACCTAGGCGCAGGTGCACCTAGAGTCTGCATCATCCCGATCGTAAAAGCGATCAAGCTCCCGATCCGATCCAATGATCATCGAATCCTCGCCATCCTATAAGTGTTAGTTAGGATTAGTATGCCATCTATGTAGAATTATTTTATGCCGTGCAGTTATGTTATGGATGCGGATGAGAACTAATGCATATGCAGAATGCGAATTAAAGCCGTGCTAGTAATTTAAAACGCATGATGCGGTGGCAGAAATGAAATGATGAGATTTACCATGTATGCATGATAATGCAATGCCAATTATGGTTCCAGAATTTTTTTATTTAAATTATGCCTTTCGTAATTACGCTCGTATCTATGCGTGGTTCTCGTAACCATTGCTCTGATACCAACTGTGACGACCCTCCCAATTACCGCATGCTAATGGCCTTGTCATGTCGAGATCATGAGGTAATTATGTGGGTTTAGCCTTATACACCCGAAGCACATATCCACTTTAATGCCACTTCAGTTATGCGAGCCAAAATCGAGTTATGCGTGAGCGATGAACTAGAGAATATCATGCTTTATTACATCATGATGCCACGCAGGTCGAATGTGTCATCGACATAGTAAAAGTCTTTCAAACATACATAACCACAGTAAAATGTTCTTATTGATGTTCATTATATATGTCACACACGCATATGGTCTACAGGTAGTCTTCTAAATGGCTCATATTCTCAAAACATGGCTCCTCTTCGTAATGTTCCTCAGTAACAAGATTTCCTTGGCTTTCACCCTCGTAGTCTTCTAGAATCACATCTAAGCAAGGATTTAATAGCAAGGGTGAGTACAAAAGTACTCAGCAAGCAATAATAGCAATGAACTATAAAACAAAACTTCTGCTCCTACAAGACAAGCCTATGCCATCACCTCATTCCCATTACCAAACAAAATACATGTTTTTATTAAAAGAGTTGGTTTCTTTTAATTTAATAAAGATCTACTAGCACTCGTATATGAGGCGGACTTAGCCTCCGTAATCTCCATTCCAGGAGACTGGCATGAATTCATGATTTTATCCTGCGCAAGTTTGTACCACTTTACCCGTAGCCGCCCCGACAAGTCGGGACCCAGAGTGTTTATTCTACTCGGTAGGTTACATCTCCAACCCGGTTGCTGGGTGATGCTGGTGCCTTCAGCAGGACGCTCCTTACTCACAACCCCGTCCTCATACATCGCCCCCGCACACCGTTCTACTCATTCCAACGCCGGTCGATGAGTAGCCTCTTGCGGTAATATAGCCGCCTCGGCCGGGGAAGCCTGGGTCCGCTCACCCTAGGTACGCTCACCCACCCTCCTAGATATCTACATACCCAATGTGGAGAATGTAACCACCTCACAGACCAACCTTCTCTGACCGCATCGCGAGACTAAGGCTGATACGAATTTATACGGCTCTGTATCCGAGTGTAGGTGGTTGTCCTTATATTCTACCATGCAAAGGGCCCGCCTAACCTCTGTACCCTTCCAGGGCACCCTTCACCCACCATAATAATACTAACGACTCGATCGCTCCATCGATCGAGCCACTTCTTCCTTCCTCCTCAATGCAATTTAGTTTTCTAAGAAACACAGTAAATGCAATACATGCTAGAGGTGTATATGCAGAAAAATAAAGTATAAAGCTGAAATACACTACTCAATATCAAAGGAATGCTTGCCTTCCACTTCAATCCAGTACCCAGTACCGTTCTCCCACTGATCGCTCTCGATCGGATAATTTAGATTAAGTCCTGAAATATTGTTATTTGACCTAATAAGTTGATAGATAAATAAGTTAAATAATCTTATGAGAACTATTTCATAAGTGCATTAGAAGGTTTTAATTTCCTTTGGGTCGTTAAGTTTGTTCTTGAGTTTTTTATTTAAGAATTATTTTTATCGGAATCATCTTCATTCATATTCTTTTATTGTTTTAGTCTAGATTTTGGGTATTGTGTAAATACATACATACATACATATATATATATATATATATATATATATATATATATATATATATATATATATATATATATATATATATATATGTATGTAAATACCTACATGTATATATATGTATATGAATATATATAAATAGGAATATGGGTAGGGTATTTCCGTGGCTCATTTAATCGGTCATGGCCACCCCGCTAGGCCCACCAAGCCTTCCCTCCTAATTCCTAATTTCTCCTCCCCTTTCTTCCTCTCTCTCCTCTCTGCTTCTCTCCTTCACATTGCCGCAATGGCGTGCGGAATGGCTGCCTCTGGGAGGCGGCCAGCAACAAGGGTCCGTGCCTCCTCGGCTAGGCGGCGGCTATGCGGCTCTGCTCTGCTCGCTCTTCCTCTGGTACAGCTTGCCTCTTCCCTTCTTTCCCCAATGGTGGCGGCGGCGCTGTGGTACTGCGGCTTGGTTAGGGGTGGAAAACAAGCCAAGCCGAGCTCGGTCAAAAACGAGCTGAGCCCGAGCCGGCTCGCTATTTTAACGAGCCTCAAAAATAGGCTTGGCTCGAGCCGTTTAGAGGTCCGAGCAGAGCCAAATTTCTTCCGAGCCCGAGCCGAGCCACGAGCCACGGGAGTTTTTTGCGTTCAAAATATGTAAACGAGCCGAGCCGAGCCAGGTCAGAAACGAGCCGAGCCCGAGCCAGCTCGCTATTTTAACGAGCCCCAAAACTAGGCTTGGCTCGAGCCGTTTAGATGTTCGAGCCGAGCCCGAGCCGAGCTACGAGCCACGAGCTATTTTTCCAGCCCTAACCAGCAGAGGGGGGAGGAAGAGGAGAACGGCGAGGAGAATGGCCAAAGGGTGCAAAGGAGCAGAGGGGAGCGACGGCTAGCAGAGGGGAAGGGAAAGGGAGAGCGGCGAGGCGAAGATGACCATACCTAAAGAAGGCAGGAGGCACCGTCCAGAGCAGAGGCAAGCCAGAGCACAAAGAGTTGAACCGGGGCAAAATCGATGCGGGGACAAGGCCGCATAGGTAGCAGGGAGAGAGAGCCGACGCACAGGGGAACGGGAGCGGGCTAAGACCCAGCCAGAGGAGAGGAAACTGGAGAAGCGTTTCACGAGTTTCGAAATTAGCTACATTCCCAGGGAAGAGAATGGCGAAGCCGACAAGCTCGCCAAACTCGGATCCTCGCAAGAACTGGCCCCGCGCGGGGGTGCTAGTGCAGCACCTTTTAAAGCACTCCATTCCCTCCGGAGAGGAGGCCAAGGGGACGTCTGTTACCTCCAAACCGAGACATCCGGTACTGTCTTATTTCTCGAGCAAAGCACCTCATGGATGACGCCATTCATCCAGTTCTTGGAGCAGGGGACATTGCCCGAGGATGCTGTTGAGCGTTCCCAGCTAAAAAGGCGAGCCCGAGCTTACTGTCGCGCACGGGGCTCATTGCATCAAGGGGTGCTAATGGCGTGCTTTGTAAGTGTGTTACCCAGGAGGAAGGTCAGTACCTTCTAGCCGACATACACGAGGGCATCTGCGGCGCACACGCCTCACACAGAATCCTCGTCGGTAAAGCATTCCGTATGGGCTACTACTGGCCCACTGCGATGAGCGACGCAGAAGCCTTGGTTAAGTGCTGCGAAGCTTGCCAATATCATGCGCGGATGACGCACCAGCCCGCATATGAGCTGCAAACAATTCCACTAGCGTGGTCGTTCGCGGTTTGGGGCATGGACCTCCTAGGACCGTTCCCCAAAGACCTTGGTGGCAAAACGTACTTATTCATAGCCATCGACACCTTCACCAAGTGGATTGAGGCCGAGCCGGTCTCCAACATCACTGCAATCGCCGCAGTACGTTTCTTCCGAAGTATCGTCGCAAGATTTGGTGTGCAAAGCAGAATCATCGCTGACAATGGCACCCAATTTACGAGCCGGGAGTTGAACGATTACTGCAAAGAAATCGAAATGAGGCTCGCCCTTGCTTCTGTGGCCCACCCACAGAGCAACGAAGCAGCTGAACGAGCTAACGGACAGCTAGTACAAGGAATCAAAAAGCGGGTTTACGACGCCCTCAAGGCAAAGCAACAAGGTTGGGTCGACGAGCTACCGTCAGTCCTCTGGGCAGTCCGGACAACGGCCAGCCAGGCTGCAGGAGAAACTCCTTTCCGACTCGTCTATGCCTCGGAAGCAGTCCTCCCAACAGAAATGAGACTAGGATCCGATCGCGTTGACTTCGCCAGCTTCGTGGTCAACGACGAGGAGCGGCAGCTTGACCTCGATCTACTTGAGGCGCGCCGCGAGCAATCCCTACTCCGGGCTGCGGGCTATCAGCAGACTCTGCATTGTTACGCGGCACGAAATGTACATACAAGAACCCTGCAAGTGGGAGATCTGGTTCTACGACGCATTCAGAACCTCGCGGGCTTCAACAAACTTAGCCCCAAGTGGGAGGGACCGTACAAAGTAGTCAGCGCGGCGCGCACGGGCTCAGTACTAGGGATGAAAATGGTACGGATAATTTCCGACCGTCCGACCGACCGAGGCATAATAATATCCGAAAATATTGAGCCGGATAATTTTATGGATATCCGAATCCGACAAGGCGGATACGGTACGGATACAAATAATATCCGATGGATATTATCCGAGCTTTTCTTGGATAATATCCGATGGATATTATCCGATTAGCTAAATCCATCTATAAACTATCTCTATTATATTTTATAGGATGAATGACTAACACATATAACAACTAGATGCATGTGATTTTACATTTTTTTGCTTTATCGGGTATGATACTTACACACCATCATTTTCATGACTATGGGCCATAAAGTTGAGTCACAAAAAGATAACTATATGTATTTGGATATACTTATTTCTTTAGTATATGTTTTCGCGTATTATCCGAGAGAGTATCCGCGTCCGATCCGTATTTGTATCCGATATTATTCGTATCCGTATTTGTATCCGGTACTATCCGTATCCGAATCCGTATCCGATCAAACTAAATGGATCAAATACAATATGAGTGGTTTCCGATCCGTATCCGATCCGTTTCATCCCTACTCAGTACGCCTTGCCGACAAGGATGGAAACGAGCTCCCTAGCTCATGGAACATCTCCCTCCTACGGCGCTTCTACGCTTAAACTGGTCGTAAGTTTCCTTCATTTCAGTTCATTCCAATTCCAAAAAAAAAACCCCTTCCCCCATTCACGAGTCACGCTGGTTTCAGTCTTGACCATTTTAAACAAGCCCATGGCCAAAGCCCAAGGGCTAAGGATAAAGCATTCCGGAGCATTTCCACGACGGGATAAGCCGATCTCTCGCACCCTAGTGAATCTCCGCGCAATGTGGAATTCCCACGGCCCAAAGGTACAGACGTACAGTAAGCCCACGTCAGGTTCATTTGGATGGCTAACTTGGGCCTCGTAGCGCTCGGGGGCTGAGGGATTTTTTGCGCCCAAATTTTTTCCTAAAGTCCTTAACTTCGCCAAAGCTCGCATCGCCGCGCGGCCTAACGAAGCTCGGGGGCTGGAAGTTCGCGCGAATTTTTTCTAAGTCACTCTAGTCTCTCGACCGCGCCCAACTCCAAGATCGCACTTGGACTTAGCCGCGGCCCGGGGGCTGGATGATCAGGCGCACCAAAAACAACCTTTCTAAAGCAATCCGTTTGCTTAAACTTCCTAAGTTCGTCTCAAAACTTCTTTACTGTTCATCTAGTTCCTCTGTTTTTGCATTTCAGATTCGCAAATTCGCACAGGAGGAAAGAACAATCAAGATTGACCAGGGCAAATTGCTTAAAAGAAACTGTATTTCACATGAAAGATCTTACAAGAGCAAAGGAATTTCACAAGCAAAAGGAGGTCGGGCTCCTGGATTACCGCAAAAGAGGGCGCTGCGCTACAACAGCTACCACGGCGCCCAAACCCTACAACTATCTCGATGCTCCTACTAACAAGGCCGACGACGAGTCGGCGGAGTCGGACTCACGACGACAACAATGATGTCGACGACAATGAGCCAGCCATGAAGCAGACGGCCCTGGCGCTCTCAGGTGACGCCTCCGTCGGCGCGGTTTGGTCGCCAGCACACCCACCGTCCGTGTCGAGACGACTCACGCCACTTTTCACCTTCCCCATGCGAGCACGGATGGCCCCGGCTCGCTCGGATGGCGCCTCCGCCGCCGCTGGTGGTTGATGGAGTCCATAAGCAGTGGCGGAGGCTCCGCCACGATGGCCTCCGCAGCCGCCTCGATCTCTTGCTCCGCCGTAATGTGCGGCGGGAGTAGGGATGGCAAAAATACCCATGGGTCCGGGTACCCGCGGGTACCCGACCCGATGGGTCCGGGTCCGGGTCTAATCCTGGACCCATGGGTATTTGCTATCGGGTCCGGGTCCGGGTCTCAAATTAGACCCATGGGTACCCGGACCCGGACCCGAAAAGAAGACTGACATGTGGTCCCATATTACCATCAAACCCTAAGTCCTCCCCACCACCCGCACTCTTCCTCTCTCGCCTCACTCGGCCTCCTTCTCCCCCTCTCAGCCTCCGCTTCCCCTGGCCCCCTCTCAGCCGCCGCCCCACTCGACCTCCTAGATGCCGCGGCGCCGCCCCTCTTCCTTAGCCCTCCTTCCCTCTCTCAGTCTCTCCATCCTCCTCGCGGATCTGTGCGACGCAGGAGGTGGCGTTAGCTAGCTGCAGCGTCTGGGTGGCGGCGGCGGCGAGGTGGCGGTGGCGGCTGCGTGGAGGAGGAAGGCGGCACGCAGAGCACGCGCGGCGGCGGAGGCGACTTGCAGGAGGCTACGGTGGCGGGCGGCGGCAGGAGGTGGCGGTGGCGGCGCGCGTGGGCGGCGGCGCAAAGACGGCAGAGCACGGCGCGGCGGGCGGCGGCCGGCAGCGTGTCTGCGAGGGTGTGGCGGCGGCGCGCGTAAGCGGCGGTGGCGCGCAGAGGCGGCCGACGGCGCGTGCGCAAGGAGACGGCGGCCGAAGCGTTCTCTCCCCTCCCGCTCTCAGGTTGGACCTGACGGGTACCCATTCGGGTCCGGGTACCCGCTGGGTCCGGGTCCGGGTCTAGGTTTAGACCCGATATTAATTTCGGGTCTAGGTTCGAGTACACATTTAGGGTCTCGGGTCCAGGTCCATGACGGCTGGACCCGGATGGACCCGACCCAATTGCCATCCCTGGGCGGGAGCCCCTCGGCCTCCGCCGCCAATGCGGCAGCATACGCGTCGGTGGCGGCGATCTGCGCCGCCACAGCGTTCGCCTCCTCCTCCTCAGCCACTTCCGCAGCCGCTACTGCAGCTGTCGCTTCCGCGTCGGCCTGAACTTGGGCATACACCGCTAGCTTGGCCGCCTGGGCCGCGACGACGGGGCCCGGCCAAACCTCCTCCGCAGCTCCGGGCTGGATCGGTGGTAGAGGAGGCACCGGCGGCAGATCCTCCAACGCCGCCACCGCCCAGACTACGAGGTAATCGAAGCTAGCGTCAGAGGACATGCTCCCGGTACCTTCTTTGTTTTTCCTCTGTTTCTTCCCCCTATCTCTCTCCCTCTGGCTGCAAGTTTTGCTCTTTGGTCTGAGATTGGAGAAGATTGAGATAGAAGCAGCACGGTGCACTGCACCTCACTTCATATAGGCCGGCGACTATGCAATGTCCCGTCACGCTGCGGGCTATCCAAAGCGTCGCCTTGTGAAGGGCGGGTAATTAAAACGCATCTTGCGAGTGAAGAGACACCAGCGCGCGCCTCCTCCAAACACCAATCGCGCTTAATCGCCAAGGCGACGCTGCGTATCCCGGTCCCGCCGTCAGTGGCAAAGAAAAAGTAACCGCGTGTTGAAGCCCACTACGCAGGCGCCGCATGGCCCACTGGTACGAGCGAAGACTCAGTGGTCTCCCCGCGGTCTGACGCGTGGCTTAGGCCGGGTGCATGAACCGGCACGGGTTGTTTCGCCTCTGCATCTGTGCCTGGCAAACGTGCCCTCGCTGTCAGCGGAACATTGTGCCGCGCCGCAGAGCCCACAGTGCACGCGATTTGACGCAATAAACTAAGTGAAAAATGGCTAAGCCCTTCGGCCAACACACATTACACGATATTTATTCGTCAAATGGGCGTACAAAAGAAAATGTACAAAAGTTTATGGCGCAGAGTTCGGGAACAAATAGACCAGGTCAAACTACGACCTGCGCTGCAACCTGAGCCTCTCTAGCTCGGTTTCTAAATCACGGACTCGCGTCTGTACCTGAAGCAGCTCTATGGCTCGCGAGGCCATGTCATTCTGTTCCTGGCGCAGCTTAGCCCGGGCTTCAACGAGCTTCTCCTCCTGTCTCTTCAGGGCCTCTGACTCCGCAAAGGACTTCGCTCCAACCTCACGAAGCACGACATTCTCTGCCGCGAGCTTGTCGCGGGCTTCCTCGAGCCCGCGCAAGATGGAGTTATGCTCAGACTTAGTAGCTGCCAACTCGTTGACGGCCGCCTCTCTGCGTTTGCGCTCCTCATCAAAAACAACCCGGGCCCTGTCTACTTCTTCACGAGCCGCCTGGGCTTGACTCCTTACAGCCTTCTCCACCTCCTGAGCTCGAGAGGATCTCGCCATGGCCTCCTGCTCCTTCTCCTGCGCTGACCTCAGCGCGGCCTCTAGCTCGGCGACACGTGCCGCGGCACGAACTTCAACCTCAGCGGCTAGCTTGTCCGCGCGCTTTGTCTGAGCCCGGGCTTGCGCTAGCTTAGCTGAGAGGCGCTCGATCTTCGCCGCATCATCATCTGACTGCCCACCCATCGCTTCCATCAGCGAGGACGTGCCGGCGATCAGAGTGTAGAGCTGAAACAGGAAAAACCGAATCAAGGCACGAGAAATTCAGTGCTTAAACATAACGCGCGAGGTCAAGGGTGTTACCTTTTTGGTGTAAGCAAGCATGCTCTTTGCCCTCGCTCCAACGGCTCCGCGCACGTTTCCACCGAGCCCGCGGTCATGACCCTCCTGAAGCCGCAGGGGAGGGCAGCCAACTGACTCCTCGCTACCCTCTTCCGGTGGCGCGGAGCATGGTGGCGCTGACGGCACGGCTGAGAGCGAGGCCGTTGCCCCAACCGCGGCCGCCCGCCTTTCCGCGTCCTCCATCTTGGCCTCCAGCTCGGCCTTCGCGGCAATAGTTTGCTCCGTGGCCAATTCAGCCTTGCTAAGCCAAGCCAGGGTGCTCACCAACGTAGTTTTGAGCTCGTCCGCCGTCAGCTTGATCGCCGCGAGCTCGGTCGGTCGTCGGCCCCAGAACGGGTAGATCTTGGGTGGCAGAGCCCTTCGCCAAGATCTCGCGACTGGCGGCGTCCTGTTGCTCCACCCATTCTGGAGTGGTGGAGATCCAGCCCGTAGACGCTAGCGGGGCCGCGCTAGGCATCACAACGCTTGTCCAACCGTCCGGCGTGAGCACGCGGACCGGCCAAGTCCAGTTGACCAGCAACATTCGCCGGTCAGGCGTCGGAAGCGCCTTTCCAACCGGGGTTTTGAAGTGGTCAGCGATCCCTCTGCGGTCGATTGGCCACCACCCATGTGCTGTGCGTCCTTCAACGCGCAGGGACGCGATCCACACAGGATAGTCGCTCAAGACGACCTTCACCGTTTCATCAACCTCATCGGAAGCATCCAGTACTGCCACCGGTAGACAATACGATGGCCCTCCGCTGACCGGCTGGCTCTTGCCCTTCAACTCCGCCACCAATGACCTCTGAATTCTTTGCGGCAGAGAGCACATCTCCTCTGGGCTCGACCGTTTCGTCCTTCGTCAACCGGGCGGCCTCTAGCTGCTGCGACAGAGGCGCCCCTCCTCCAGGCTCGACCAGTTCATCATCAGCCGTCACGGCCTCAGCAGAGGGAGGCAACACATCGGCTACTACCTCGGCGCCACGCACTACGATAAAAAACGCAACAATCAGACACGAAAGCAGAGTAATGGCAATCAGCAGGGAGGACTTACGCGCCGGTTCAAGCTCGATGTCCTCGTACGCCCCTGGCGTGGGACGCAGAGAAAGTTTCGTCTCTAACCCGCCAACGTGGCTTGTGGTGGGCGTGGCCGCTTTCCTTCGGCCCGCAGGAACCTTCCTCGTAGGTCCCCGCCGCGGCGCCGTTGCTGGCGGCGGACCCGACAATAACACAACCTCCTCGTTGTCGCTATCTGAAACAGGTCGGTACGTCCTCTTCTTCGTAAGCGCCGCGCCCTGAACACGCGCAAGACAGAGTTTTAGGGCCGCTTAAATACCCAGCACTCGACCCATGTCCGAAAGGGAGGTTTACCAGCGCGGCGCCCAGACGTTTTCTCGCGCGCCTCCGACTTGTTCGGCTTGAGCTCGCTGCAATGATCGCGCGCTGGGTTTCTTCGCCGACAATGACGACGGGCGGCGCCACGGACACCGCCAACGCTTTCCTTGGCGGCGAGCGCGTCGCCGACGGTTGCGCCGAAGAGTCGCCCTCGGTCAAACCTGTGGCTTGAATCGTCTTCTCAGCCGCTCTCCACGTCCGCTGCAAAAGCAATTAACGCGACCCGTCAAGACCTCGAGGGCGCGCGCAGCTACGAATTCGATCAAACACCTTGCGAGCACTTACCTCGGACAGCCTGTCCTTCACAAATCGTATGGGGCGAGGGGTCTTGTCCACAGGTAGCAGCATCCCCGCGATCCGCGCGACCTCGCGGGCTGGGAGTCCTGCGTGACGTCACTAACGGTAACGACGTGCCCCGACCTGAAATCAAACATAAGGGTACGGCTCGCGCCTACCTTCATGGAAGTCCCAGTCCGGATCTTCCCAACCGCCCATGTCGCTGACGCACCGCCCGCGGCGCCCCAGCGGGCTGATTCGGTGTCGGATGAAGCCGACGACGACCTCATAGCCCGTCAAACCTTTCTTAACGAGCCCCTTGATCTCGTCCTCTGTGACTTGATCCTCCGGCAGGGCTTCGCTGCGCTGGAAGATCGGAGTGTCTGGCGCAGCTGAAGAGTATTCCAGGTTCGAGGCCCCGCGGTTCAGGTAGAACCACCGCCAGGCCCATCCATCGACCTTCGTCTTCACCTCGTACTCCGGGTACGATTGACTCCCCCGGGCTCGGCGCGCGGTCAAATAGAAGACCCCGCCATTACCCACTGGTGGCCGACGGGTTTCAACTCAAAACGTGCTGAAGGAGGCTCACCGTTGGCCGCACCCCACAGTGCGCCTCGCATAGGAACGTGAAGATAGACAGGTGGACGTAGGATTGCGGAGACAGGTTCTCCGGGCTTAGCTCCGTGAAGGCGAAGAAGTCGGTGATAAACTGAGATTCCGGCATGCGAAATCCACAGATGGCCGAGCTCTCGAAGCAGACCAGCTCGTCGGGCTTGGGCCTCGGCTCCGGATCCTCGCCAGGGAGTCTCCACGAGCCCGGCTTGACGAAGTCGTCCCTCTCCAGCTCCCTCATCCTCTCCATCGTCAGAACGCTCTCTCTGATGACAACCATGGCGACAGAAGGTAGGAGGCAAGAAGGTAGGGAGCCAGGGGAGAAGATGAAGACAGAGGCAAAGGGGATGATTCTACAGTGCGAGTTCCCCCTGCGTAGCGCTGCCTTATAAAAGAAGACAACGGTCGAAGCGGAAATCGTGGGGATCGTGCCCAAGGGGCCGTAACTGCCCCACCTTTACATCAAATCAGATTCAATGCCCAGGCTTCGGCTCCCGAGCCAAGTCTTCCCGCGCGGTGCATGATGGGGATTTTTCTCTAAACCTCAGACCGGCTCGCCATGCGACCCGCTCGAGGCTCGGGGGCTGGCTGTTGGTGATTAGTAAGTGGCCCGTCTTGGGACAGGCCTTGGGCCGATTCCTTACCGGCCCACCGCACGAACGGAGGATCCAAAAGGCCGTTTCCGGCCGTACTAAAGGAAGCGCATGACCCGCCGCGGGCTGCCCCGGGCTTGACCTAGTTAAACCATGCGGTGCCATATGCCTCCCGGGCTATCCTTAACCCGGGAGAAGGTCCCTCGGGTAGTCCGCCTACCTGTGGGCA
Organism: Raddia guianensis; assembly: GCA_036346415.1. Lineage (NCBI taxonomy): Eukaryota > Viridiplantae > Streptophyta > Magnoliopsida > Poales > Poaceae > Raddia > Raddia guianensis. Next base: position 39,577,072 of record CM070534.1, read on the forward strand.
GGTGGCGACAGCTGTCGTGTCCCACCGTACTTTCTCCGGCCTTAACCGGAACGAACTATGTCTCCCCAGGAACCCGTAGCCCGGGGAAGAGCACGCGGGCAGCTCGTTTTGTCGTCTGCCATCTTTGGCAGGCAGCGAATGGTTGTTACGCTACGCGACGCCCCCAACGGTTGGCGCGAGGCTGGCCCGGTCCAGTTAAGGCTATATCGGGGTTAAAAGGAAAGTGCTTTCTCCCTAAAGAAGGTTTCCTCCCCGAATAAGCACCTCGAGACAAACACGTGTTCAGTACTAACCTGACCAGCTTCTCCCTGCAGGCTCCGGACCAGACAAGAGCCCCGGAACGGGACAAAAGCCTCACCACTAAAGCAAAGACCAGTGTGGGGCCCACCGCATCAGCTCCGGGCGACCCGCCGTGCCTATAAAAGGAGGATTCCTAGACGTTCGAAGGATCCCCGAATCCATCTGATCCAAGCCCAAGCAACACCTGTATCCGAAGCTTCCTTAGCAGCAGTCTTAGTCCTTAGTCACCACCATTGTAAGCTTGGGATCGGTGCCTCCAAGCCCGGTCTCGGCACTCCTGTACCGTTTACCACCATATAATCAACAAGACTGGAGTAGAACTATTACCCGGCAGCGGGGGCTCGAATCAGGGTAAACCACTCGTGTCTTCACGGTTTGTAGTGTTTCCTCTTCCTCTCACCGTACAAAGGATTTGTACCCGGATAGCCAAATCGCACCAGGCCCTTGTCCGCGAAGACCGCACGGCCTTAGCCCCTCGTAGGCTTGGCCACCGTCCCGGGCTGCTGAGAAGGGTGATCGTTGGGTCTCACTCTAACTATAAATTCGTCTGTCGGTCCGTGGTCCCGCTGCTCTTCAGGAGCGCGATTCCCAGACACCGACAAGATCTTTTAGGAAAATATGACCTATGGAAGAAAAATTATCTATTCAATAAGTGGAAGCATTTAGATATGTAATTAAAACTTTATCTAAAAAGATGTGTAATTAATGTCTCCACGGATTTCTTTTCAAGTTGAGCTTGCTTTAAAGTTTGAGTGATTCATTAGCTTCCTACGGAACGAATAGCAGAGGTACGGTCACCTATTCATATGATAAGTCAACAAAATCACCTTAATGTATATAGAATTAGGTAAAAACAATATAGTATGATGCAATATTTTCCTTCTGATCTCTCTCTCTCTTCCCTCTCTCTCTCTCTATCTCTCTCTCTCTTCATGTATTGCACTGTTAAAATTCAGATTCAGGCAAGCATCAAAGCGTGAAAACACTATCAATTTTATTTTGTACCTTAACAGTACATACCAATTTAATGAACTAAATCAACCATACCTAGGTAGGGACCTTTTAAATTTGTCCTGCCTCTCAGGGGCCAACATAATTTATTCCTAAAAATATTCCTAAAATGGTTAAAATAGGGGGAGAGCTTTAATGGAGTTTCATCTGTCACAACTGTTGATCCTAGCAGGCCAAAAAAAAAAAAAGATAATCAGAAGGATATAGACTAGTTGGCTCTGTTTTAGGCCCTTTAAGCTATGCGATTAAAAGGGTCAATACAGGCAACATATACCTCCGTGTTGTAAATGAAACCTATAATCATCAGTTTTACAGTAAGATACCCAAAGACCTAGACCCATCAAATTCGGCTTCACAAAGGGATGACGAAGGTGCTATCAATCGATCCAAATATGAAGCAGATGTTATTGATCGATCACACATATGTGTTACCAAAAGAATGCATTTTTGGGGGTGAACATGCTGCAACCTACCAGATTTAACCTTTTACAAAGCCTCGAACAATAGCTTCTTCCTCCTCTTCTATGCAACCCACAAATTCAGTAAAAGCAAGGGGAAATAAACAGAGATGCTACACCTAGGGGCACCACAATCACAACAGAAACAGAGCAAATCCAGGAAATTATGTGAAACAAAGGGAGGGGCTAAAGGCGGGATGCGGTAGCCCAGGGAGGTGGCTTGCTCTCCCTTGGCACCGTCGCGATGGCCGTATCGATCTGCTCATGCGCATCATCAAGGTTTGCACCTACTGCCCAAATCCACAAACAAGCAAAGCAACCAGCAGCCAACGAGATCAAGAATGGCTCATCGGAAATTAAGCAAAAAGAAGCAATTGGGGGGCACACCTGGTGGCAAGGGATGGTCTGGAAGCAGAGGGTCTCCTGGAGAAATCTGAGGACGCCGGCGGTGAAGGTGATGCGCAGGTGCTGACGCCGGGCGCGCGTAAATGAAGTTGTTTCCTATAGGTACCTGTCAAATAATAATTTGATTAGTCTTGTGATTTAGGCACCCAGTGAGGTTATTTTTGAACATAATTCCTAGTTTTCTAGCTGGAAAAGAATCTTTATAAATTATATTAAAATAAGGGAGCGACTACTGTATAGGCGCCTGCAGGGAGAGATTTTTTGCAGGCGCTATTTCTGACCGTTGGATCGAAATCCAACGGCAGAAACGCGCGACCCCTCTCCTTATCCTTTCTTCCATCCTCAGCGCGACCCGAGCGCATCCCTCTCCCCGATCCCCTTCTCCCGCCGCCTCCTTCCTCCGCCCCGGCCAGCGGCGCCCTCGCCGCCGGCCGCTCCGCTGCCGCCCAGCCACCTCCTTCCTCCGCCTCGGCCGGCTCGCCTCTTGCTCCACTTTTACCCGCCTCCTTCCTCCGCCTCAGCCGGTGGCGCCCGCCGCCCGGCCGCTCCGCCTCCCCCAGCCTCCCGCCGAGCCTTGTGCCCACCCTAACTTTGAGGGGTGAGGCGGTCCTCCTCCACCGCTGCCCACCTGTCTTCGCCCCCTCCCCAGCTCGTGGCGCCACCGCCGCCTTCTCCGCCGCCCTCGACGAGCCCCACCCACCGCCTCGACCTTCCTCTAAACCCCGAGGGAACCCACATATTCCCTAACCCAACTCAAAACGGCGATCGAAGATGGCGGCGGCCACACGGACTTGAGAACAAGGTCAGCCGACGCCTGTGAGTACAAATCGGTTGGAATCGGGTTGTTTTCAAAAGTTGGTTGCAATTGGGTGAAATTGACAGGCGCCTGCAACAAATTCGGTTTTGCAGGCGCCTGCCAAATAGCAACTCCGTTAAAATAATTATACCACAACCTGGCATGCTATCCTAATTCCTATTTATGCCATGCTAGCCTAATCCAACATCTTGCAAAAAACAAATAATCACATAGAGATTCATATATCCTAATAACACTTCTAGCTTCCAGATATGCTAAAAGTTGAAATAAAAAACAAGATCAACAATTTTTAGCTGACTATAGCCATGCTACAACTGCCCAAACAGGTATGTACCATCAGGTAGAGATACAAATAACACAGGCTCATTCTTCAAACTGGAGTGGTGACATGTTATGATTTAACACATGAGCTAGCGCATTGCAAGTACCTTCTATAACTGTAATGTGTATTATCTTTACTTTGTCATTTGAAGGGAATTCATGAGTCGCATGGTACAAAAATATTGTTGAAACTTTTTTTTTTTTTTGAAAGAAGGGCAGGAGAACTGCCTGCTTTGTATTAAAGCAGGAGGAAAGTTACAAAAACGGGAAAAAAAGCCCTCCCCCGGGAGGCGACGGAACTGTCTAGTTTATTACAAAATTGGCCCCTGCGGCCATCCAAAGCCGTAGGTCGTCGGTGAGGTTCTGAAGGAGGAAGGCGCGAGGTCGTTCGGTGGAACGAAAAATTCTGTTGTTCCTCTCCAGTCAAAGGCACCAGATGATCCCCGCACACACGGACAGAGCACCGCTAGTGGGGGTTTTCTGAGGATATCATAGAATCACGTGGAATTTAAAGGCACTATCAGTAGTTTTTAATTAAGGTCTACACCTAGCATTTCAAGGCCACCTAAAAAGCTAAATATGTAAGAACCTCTGTCCTCTATGGCCATTTCAATCACAATAACTTAATATAGCAATGTAACATCTCACTGCCCTCTATGGAACCAAATACTTACCTAGAATTCATACATGCCCAGATCAGATCAGGGAATTGAAATCGTACATACGCCATATGCTCCTGAACTCATCGCATTCTCATATCGTTTTTTTTTTCTAGGAACTCCCAAAGCGATCTAATGGGAACGGGGAGAGGAAGGGAAGGGAAGGGGATGAGTCACCGGTTGATGGGGAAGCGGCGCCACGATGTGCCGTACAGGGAGGAGACGACGGCGCGGACCCCGATCTTGGGGAGCAGTGGGTGCACGCGTGGAAGCGACAACGAGACGACGCGACGATGATCTCGATCCGGCGGCGGCGCCAGAGTATTGGTTACAGGCGTGAAGGCGGCGACGGCGGCGTGGGTGTGGGAGACGGAGCGGGCGGCCGCGGCGCGGGTGAGGGAGAGGGAAGGGCGCCGTGGCACAGGCTCGGGAAAGGGAGAAGTGTCGTGTCACGATCTGAACTAGGAGGTAAGCAGAAATGGAACTAGGAACCAAAGAAACTTTGCTCAAAAAAAATTCAGAGAAACTTCAACACAAAGGAGAAATTCAAAAAAAGAACAAGAAAAGTGCGACCGGAATGAAAATTATATTAATTGGATAACAGTTCAATAATTTTCTCAATGCCTTACGCAACCCACGCTTAAATAGCTAGGGAATCCTCTAGAAACGCTAAAGTAAGGCCTTGTACATTTTAGCTTAGTGTAGCGTAGCGTAGCGTTTCAACAAAATTTATCTTTTTTATATAGCCTATTTGGTGTAATAATTTGTATTGATTTTTCATTCCGGTATAGCCTTGTGCAACGGAAGCGCTGGAATATTCACCGGTAAATACTGTTCTATCCAGCAAAAAGAAATGGCTAGCGACCTCCTTTGGATCGAGTTCCAATGCACCAAGCAGCGTACCGCTTCACCTCAGAGAATATTACGCCTATTCTGAAAAGCTACAGACTTCTCCTAGCTTCAGTGGGATTTTAGAAAATTCAGAGGTTGTGGCAATTTCTCCTCGGATGAGCTTATTCTTGCCCTCAAGAATCAAATTCAGGAAAGACCCTTCTAATAAAATCAGCGTTCTCCCAACTCAGAACCTCTGCAGGTAAGTTCACTCAACTTATAGGCCACCTTGCCAATCCTCTCTAGAACCCCGAATGGCCCATGGTACCTTGAGTGTAGCTTAATGAACCTATGTTAGCTTAGAGAAGAGTGCCTGTAGGGCTGCAATTTCAGGTATACCATGTCTCTCACTTGGAATTCCCTCTCAGATCTCTTAGTATCAGCATACTTTTTCATTCTTTCTTATGCTTTCTTCAAGTTATCTTTGATGAGCTAAGTAGCTACTTGCCTTTCTTGAAGGAATTGCCTTGCCTCTAGGTCAGTTGGCTCAATTAAGGTGCTTTTTTTTTTGACAGGTACAAGCGGATGCATACAACTCACACCACACGCACGCACATCACGCGCACACACACACGCGTGCGCATCCTCTACACACGCTAACATTGGAGGTGGAAACCCATATAGTGCCTCAAAAGGTGACATCTTCAATGAGGAATGGTAACTAGTATTATACCACAGCTCAGCCATTGATAACCATTTCTTCGACCTCTTTGGGCCCTCTTTGATTTCTTGTTAAGTTTTAGTTGTAGTTGTAGTTGTAGTTGAAAAAATTGTCCACATTTGAAAGTGATATAAAAAGGCTAAATAAATTATTTAAAAAATATTTTTGAGATCTTTAAGGTAAACCCTACAAAGTGCTAAAAAAATAATTTCAAAAAATTATAGTGAATGGACTATAGAAAAATAACAAAAATGACAAACTTAACAAAAACTAGAACTAAACAAGAAATCAAAGAGGGCCTTGGTGATGTGGATGTCACACATCTCAAATAGTTCTCTAGGCACCGGTTTACCCTTTCAGTCTGGCCATCTGTTTGTGGGTGGTATGAGGTGCTAAACCTGATTTGTACTCCTGGTGCCTTAAAAATCTCTTGCCAAAATTGACTGGTAAACACCCTATCCCTGTCGGATACAAAATTTTGATATGATCAATATAGGCAGAGGCTACTTGTGGACTACGTGGGCCTCGGGTATCCTCACGAAGGGCCCATGAGGTAGCAAACGGAGGCGGCCCGAGCCAGCCGATGGAGTCGGTAACCAGTCGGACTACGTAGGACTTGGGCGCCAAGCAAAAGATAAAGAAGGAAGTCTATCCCGACTTGGGAAGATAAATCTATAAGCCCGGAATTAGATATATTTGGCAAGGAGGGCTATGGATAGAATTCGCCGCCTTGTAATCTATCCGGACTCAACTTTGTAACCGACTAGGGCTTGATTCTGTAACCCTCATAGATACATCATGCATTGAAAGAAGCTACTAAGACAAGAAAAAGAGATAATAATGCATATTTGTTCATGACAAATAGATAATACATTAGGAACACACAAATAGTCCATAGCAAGGAACACAAAAAAATCCATCACTCAATTTGCCCTTTTTGCTTTCCAAGATTTCCACATATCAAGGGCTAACTTGTCTCTTTTCTTTGTCCACTGAGATGATGTTTTCGTAGACTGAATATTTATCACAGTTTCTACTTCCTAAGATTGTAGGAATGAGTCTAACTCTTGTTCAAGTGGATCAAGACCAGAACCTTTATTTTGTCATTATGAAGATAGCAACAAGCTAAAATTATGTCGATTTGTGTTTTTATAGGATAGTAAGAAGGGTTCCTAATGATAGCCCAACGTATCTTTAACAACCCAAAGTTTCTTTCAATCACATTTCTAGTTGATGAAGGCCTCATATTAAATAATTCCTCCATATACTCCAGTGGATTCGTCCATTCTTATAGATGGTAGCGCTGCCCTCTATATATGGGGCAAGAAAACCTTCACAATTCTTGTATCCAGCATCATGATCAAGTCTAGGTCCTAAAAAATCTTGCCAAGTTAATATTACAATTTATACCTTAAACCACTTCCACCTTTCTTCTGTTGAATTGGCAAGAATTGGTTGAGGCTTCTTAAGCAACACTTTCCAAAGCTTTAGAATTGAGTTTAAGACTTTATGGAAAGTGTGACTTATTGACTCGATTGAATGCTGGAAAGTAAGATGTATTGTTCGGTCTTTCTCATCATGGGCTAGCATGTGCAAAAACATAGCTGCCATTTCCTCTGCTTTCATATTTCTTGTATCATGTAATCCACCTATATCTCTCACCAAAGAACACAATATCCTGAAACAACGTCTATCCATCCGTAGTTGGTTGATGCATTCTATATTATTTATGCCTATCATTTTATTCAAGGTTTGTGATCGAGTAATTAATTGGGTCATACCAAGAAGGCCCCCTAACTAGTACTCCCTCCGTTTTTTTTATTTGACACTTTTGACTTTTTGGTACGTCTTTGACCATTCGTCTTATTCAAAAATTTTGTGGAAAGATGCAAAAAAATAAGACATATTTAAAGTATCTCTATTGATAAAACAAATCACAACAAAATAAATGATATTTACAAAAATAATTTGAATAAGACGAATGGTCAAAGACGTGTCAAAAAGTCAAAGACGTCAAACAAAAAAAAACGGAGGTAGTAGAAATCTACATTGATGCCATCTAATTAATATCATCTAGCCATGCTCCAGCTGGTCTAACATTAACAATGTTTTGACTCTACGTTGTCTTATTTTATTCCACAAGAGTATAATATTGCGATTGGTTGGTATGCGGGCCATTTCTGTGAACAAAAGAAAATTACCATATGATTAGTATTTTATATTAATATAATTTATTGCATGCACCCATATCTGGAATAAATTACTAAAACAATAATTGAATATAACATCATCCAAACATATAGCCAGACACACAATCAAGTAAAAAAAAACATATCACTCAAGAGAAAATAAAATCGTGTGGAAAATTAATTTCCAAAAAAAAAACCTCCTCCACATGTTTATTGGAATTTGTTGGAGCAAATCCTTGGTTATCATGATCACATTGCCCACCATGCTTAAAATATATATATATATATATATATATATATATATATATATATATATATATATATATATATATATATATATATATCCGCATGGGTGTTCCTATTTATGTAGGTCAACATTTTACTAACAGATTGATCATCATGAAGACAAAAACAGTCTAGTAGTACCACCTCCATCCCAAAACATTTGTCACCGTTGACTTTTGAACGCACATTTGACCATTCGTCTTATTCAAAAATTTAGTACAAATATGTAAAAATATAAGTCATACGTAAAATACATTTAATGTTAAAACAAGCCACAACAAAATAAACGTCATTTACATAACTTTTTTGAATAAGACGAATGGCCAAACGTGTGTTCAAAAGTCAACATCGACAAAATATTTTGGGACGGAGGGAGTACTTGGAAAAATGGAAGAACAAGAATACGTGGAACTTTGCATGGTGTGAATGAAAAAAATTACTATATGCTATAGTCACAACATAGCATAGATCTTTGCATCATCATACATAAAGTAACTATAGGAAATGCTTAATATTTGAGAAAGGGATGAAAGAAGTAATCTACAACCAAGTGCTTTTATACCCGCATAACAAATGATCGATCTGCTGTTGTGGTGCTTTTATACGCGTCCAGTGGACAGCTCTGCTGCCACTGCTAAGGGTTGGCCTAGGTTTACTCCACTCCGTCGGGCGCGTCCGCTGGTTGGTCGGACGCGTTCGGTCAAGTACAAATTTTCCAGCCTTGAGACAGAGAGCAACTACCGGACGTCTACCGGACGCATCCGGTGGGCATAATTATTTTGCTTCGAGAGACGAAGAGCTCGGGCACCTAAGCCCTATAGCCACCGAACGCGTCTAGTGAGCGTGATAGGGCAGCCCTAAACACCTTTCTCTCTTCTCTCTCTCTCCCTACTCAGGCTGGCTTTAGGCACTTTTGTTGACTTGTGGTCTCGACACAAAACTTTGGGCGCCACAGGTGAGAATCCGGGAGGCTTAGCGCTAAGAAACCCTTGGACATCATGGAAGCGAACACCAGAACCTTCCGGGTGCTTTTGAAAACTTGTGCGCTAAGACACCTCCGCGAGAGCGGGAAACCCGACCTAAACAAACCCCGAAGCCACTCGAACACTCTCGAAGCTGGATGGGACAGATGGACTTACGTAGTGCTCAGTGGGCCCTGCAACCAGAGAGAAGCAATCGCCGGTATCTAAGACACGCCAACATGCACACAAAGACTTAGAAGAAATATAAAAAAAGTCCTTAGCCTTGATGCGGGTCGACGACAATAAACTCGGGTTATCAATTACCAAAACCAAATCAGGCCCTTAGGTGCCTGCACTTACACCTACCCTATAGAAAAACCAACTCCTCCAACAACCGAACCCATGACCATAGCCAAAAATTGCTTAAGACGTGGAGGAAACCACTTTAAAAAGGATTGTCCTCACACTCCAAATGATGGTACCTGTTACCATTGTAAATAGCCAGGACACCTTAGACCAAATTGCCCTTGGCTGCCATTTCCTACTAAGGCCATGTACAATGAGAGATGCTTAGGACAAGTGCTTAAGGAGGGAGAGTATTGCCATGTCAGCAAGCATCTACATAAAAAAATTAGCTTCCAATGCATAGAAGCTTGCATGGGTGCTTAGCTCCTCTAAGCACCTGATGCTTAGTTAAGCATCTCACCCCCCTCATTTAAGCACCGGTGATATCCTATGTGGCAAAATAAACCGGTTTTTTCTTAAGCACCTCTCTATAAGCACCTGCATTGTACATGGCCTTGCTCAAGACAGAGCTGAGAAACAGAACCCTGGATCACAGGGACCAAATCAGAAGAACAATCCCGAAGGACAAGGAAACCCAGGAAGAAGGTCTATTCCGAAGAAGCAACATGGACAAGTAAACTACTTCGCAGATTCGCAGTCACCAATGCTGAAATATCCAACAATGAAGCTGCAAGTAATTTCCTAGATCTTATTCTTTGATTTTTGACTTACCTCATTTTCTATCACTTATCCCCTTCAAAAAGATCACTATCTGGAAAACATCTCATTTTATTTTCTCACAACCGGTGAAAGAGTTTCAGTTGTCCTAAAGATTCAAGACTAAGGATGCCATCTCTAGTTCTTTTCTTAACCCTATGAATTTCAGGGACGAGATTCTTTTAAGAGGGAAACCCTGTGGCATTCCCAAAATTTAATGATTTTCAGAACAAAACTCACTAAAATGCTATTTTATAAATTCTACAATTTCCTATAAAATATCCTAAAAGATTTAACATAGGAAATGCCCAAATATGCCTTACATTAGCCCCTATGACCACCGTGTTATTCTTGGAATTATTTTAAATCAATTACATATTTTTTATACCTCTCAAGAAAGTCTTATTTTAATTTTCCAGGGAATAAAAGGCCACAAAACATTAAAAGTTATTTCATATTTAGACTCTCGTAGATTTTATGAATTTTTTACATATTTCCTCGATACAGAGCATTCGTTCTGGACCAATAGCATTCGTTCTGGCGGATCGGTAACGTGAATATAGGGGCTCCCTTCCCCCTCCGTCCGAATGGTCCAATAGGAGTAGTTCTCGCGGATCGGTGACGTGGATACAGCGGCTCCCCTCCCCCTCCGTCCGAATGGTCCAATAGGAGTAGTTCTCGTGGATCGGTGACGTGGATACAGCGGCTCCCCTCCCCCTCCGTCCGAATGGTCCAATAGGAGTAGTTCTCGTGGATCGGTGACGTGGATACAGAGGCTCCCCTCCCCCTCCGTCCGAATGGTCCAATAGGAGTAGTTCTCGCGGATCGACGACGACGTGGCGCGTCATGGACCGTCTCTTCTCCTCTATATCGGACGGTGCAGAAATAGAGTCTCCCGGATCGCTGACATGGCATGCCCTTCCCCATTTCTTATATAAAATGGGCTCCTGTTCCAGTCAAACCTCGCGCCCTTCTCCTTCCCCTTCCCCATGGCTAACCCCAAGAGCCACGGCGTCGTGTACTACCTGGCCGAGGCTGAGACTCTCGTCGACAAGGTTGGCCCCTGGGACATCTGCATTGTGGGCGTGGACTCAGTCCGCGACGCGCCCGCAATGCTCGCCATCTTTGACGCCAAGCTCAGGGCCGGTTCAGATAGGGGGGCACTTGGTGCGACCCCCAAGGGCCCCCAATTTTGGAGGCCCCGACCCATATAGTTAGTAGGTATTAGTAAGTACTTCTATTAGTAACAAATATTTATGGTTTAAACTTTTTAGTTTACAAAGCAAAGTCACTAGTTATCATTATAGTTTATCTATGAAATCCATAAAAATTATAATATTGTTGAAATACTTTTCGAAATGAATCTACATATTATTTGTATGTAGCTAATCTAAAATTTTAAAAGGTATTCATAACTCAAGTTTTAAACATTGGCCACCATGCATCTCCAACGCCAAATATTTATGACAGGAGGGAGTACTAGGGAGCTCATAGATCAACCAAAAATAGTCCGTTAAATTGGCCTAGTCGCTAGCCAATTAGTCATAACAACATAGTACTTAGTCGTTGTGAGCTAGTGAGTCCACTACCATTTCATTTTCTATAAAGACATGCATTACTTAGCAGAAAGAAAATAGATATAATGGTTGTATAAAGCGGCCTAACCACCTAAGGCTTTGGCTTCGCCAAAGAATACGAGGTGTTATTAGCTTGTATGATCAACAATAAATTGACATGACGAGGGCTTCTGAATTGTAGTGACCATCGAGGTGTGGTTTTCGATTGTGAGCAGTTGAGCAATGAGTAGTTTGATTTGTGTAACGATGTCACTACAACATTAGGGCAGTACAGTGTTGCGCTTCAGCCAAAGTATAATATTATTAGGTTTCATCTTGATACAATTCTCTCGTTTCGTAGAATCCTAGGCCCATGTGCTTTCGATGCCATGGTGAGTCCCCTAAGTGGTATGTGTGCAAGTTATTAGCCATAGCAGCATGACAAAGACCGAACACATCCACGTCTCGCCCCTCCATACCTCGATTGTCCTATCACCGACACAAGCTGATCATCCATGATTCGGTTGCTTTATTTGTATAAAAAGTATGTCTAATGAATAATGACTATTAGATATATTCATTTATAACAATTTTAAGAACTACATAGAATATAGATATTTTAGGAGATATTTGTATACGAATGAACTAGATTTTACAATGTGGCAATAATCCAATATGGTTAACACATTTATAAATTGATGTGCTTTAGAGTATCTTTTATAAGTCTGTGAATAACCATGTATAGATAGGTTAAGTACATGGTCAGTGTGCTTGAGAAAAGTAGTAGGCTAGATACAAAAGATCTATAAATATTTTGTTATATTATTAAATCTATAATATAGTAGTCATTTGTAATAATGAGTCTTCCAATCAAGCCAAGTCATTTACAGATGTTTAGTTCATTATTAATTTATGATTCGCTAGCTAAGAGAATAGTTCTTAAACACAAAAATATTTAATGTATTAAGTAATTAGAAATTAAAATATAAAATTAAATTTAAAATGACATATTTTAGTCTCGCCCTAGGGCCCTTAAAACATTAGGAATGGCCCTGGCCAAGCTCGCTGCCGGCAACCCCTGGGTCGTCCACAACCTCCCCACCCTCCGCCTCGCCCGCCACGCCAACATCAAGCTCAACTCCATCCCCGCACTCGCCGCCAACCCCGCCGACCTCGCCGCAGTCCGCCGTCTGAGGAACGTCGGCAGGCGGTGCGCCGCCTCGGCCAGAGGGCTCCCACAAGCGCAAGCCACTTCCACATCCTCACCATCGCTCTGGGGAACCGGCTGTTGTCCCTGGCCTGGCCCGTGATCAGCGACAAGCGCCCCCTGGCTGGCTTGCCGAGCGCCTCTCCGACCTGAGGGCCAAGGTGAAGAACGTGGCCAAACGCCACTACATCTTCCTATAAGCCGCCGCTCCATCAACGCCGACATCCTGGAGAAGCCCTGGTCCGGTCCTCATCATCGACCCCATTGTCTCACTGGCGCGTTTCAAATCTGTGCATTTTCTTTTTTTCGTTCGTGAAATGTGTTCTGTTGGGATGTTTTCCCCGTGTGGTCGGTTGTCAATGTGCCACCGGTGCGGATAGGCACTGCTTACCCCAATGTATCTAGCTGAGAAATACTACTTATACTACTAAAAAGAAAGGAAGAAAGTGCTCGGAATGTTTTCCGATTGATTTATTTTGGTTGGGTTTGCTTGTTCCCAGCATCATTTCATCTTAGTTTTTTTAATTATAGATGGTATTTATGCTCTAGATTTAGATAAGTCAGTTTAATCCCCTTTTTGCTGCTGTTGGGGAACGAGCCTTGATTAGGGTGAGCAGTACGCGCCACGCTCGGTCCTTCCACCGAGCTTTTTTTTTTTTTTCTGAGATGCTTAATTTTTTGCATGAAAAAAGTGTTGCATCCTTTATTCCTTTACCATGCATGTCATTGAAAAGGAATTCATACCATTTCGTGCCATCCTTTCTCGATAACTTGCTTTTCACACCTCGTTCCGGTCAGCTTCATTGTACTCCCTCCGTTATGAAATAGTTGTCGTTTTGAACATTGACACGGTCTCCAAAATACAACTTTGACCACTAAAAACTATTGTAATTTATTTTTAACATGCATTAAAATTATACTTTTATGAAAGTTCTATTCAAAACGAATTTATCTATATGAATTTTATGCTTCAAATCTAAATGGTTTAGAAGTATTTTATAGATAAAATTTTAAAACATTGACTTAGGACATGTCTAAAACGACAACTATTTTAGGATGGAGGGAGTAATTCGTAAGCACTTTTTCTGTCAAATAATTCACAAAGATACCAATTTTGTTTTCTTCTTCTTTCTCTCCCCTTCCTTCCATTCGTGTTTCCAAAATGCATTTATTTTATCTCTTTGGAGAAAGGGGTAGCTATGCCCTAATTTTATTATTAGATATCGATTCGTGCAATTCAATTTATTTAATATTTGATTAATAAAATACAAATCATCCACGACAACAGAAGAAAATGGTAGAGCCAATATTCAGTTGCGGAGCTTGATAAAAAAATGTAGAGGAAGAGCGCAACGTCCAAAATATGGAAGATGAGTATTCCCACCTCATCTATTAGTACATTAATATATAAGCTTAGCAACAAGCATTAGACATGACAGCAAAGTGCGATGGATTTTAGGGGAACTAGCCTAACAGGCTGACTTCAAGGCCATATTTTTTTAATGAGCAGAAGAGGGGCAATTAGTAGACTTACTTTAATTTACATTATACTGTTACTAGCTAATCTAAAAATTTTATTTGGTAGGGCCAGACCTGGCCCTAACCATGTTCCGCCCCTACCATTATGGCAACTCGCAGCTATCCAGCTGAAAATGGCACGCCTAGCATGACACGGACAAAACTTTGTTTTTCTTTTTTTTACAAAAAAAAGGAGTCGACGAAGCTGGGAGCCGAAGCCATGAGAAGAGCTGCGCCTGTGCGGACGGAGGACGGCTGGCGACAGGCCAGTGGCGACGACGAGACGTGGCCGCGCGGATCACCGGATAAAGAGCACGAGCAACCGAGCACGAGCAGGCGGTCAGCCAGCGCGTGCTGATGGCGCCAACCAGCCCAGCGCGTCATCACGCACGCATCCACGCACGACGGCACGAGGGCTCTGCTCACACGGATGTTACCCTTTTCGCCATGTGGGCGTTTGATGGTCTCGCTCGAGTGGGACGCTGGGACGGAGACGGACGCAGGGCGAGGCGCCCGAACGCAACACGCCGCGCGCGCTGTGCCACCGCGTGCAGCTCGCTGCCTACTCGACCGCGCCCGCGGCGGAGCCAGCGGTCCAGCGGAGCCCAGCCGATGAGCTGGTGAGCAGCGGCGGAGGAGCCAATATGGCAAAGGTATGGCGGCGCCTGCCATACCTTGATTTCTTCGGGCTCCCTGCTCCTTGCTCGATCATCAGCAGTGAAAACGGATGCAGTAAAGATGCCTCGTCTTGATTTTCTACCAACAGAGGAGCAATTGCCACTGCAGTGACTTGCTTTTAGGTGGCTAATCAAGGAACGTACGGGGTATCTGTAGATTTTTTTTTTTTTGAGGAACACGGTTCGGGGGGTTAGGCGCGCACACACGCATGCGTCCGAATGCACACACTGGATTACTGGAACAGCGACTGTCCACAAGGGATAGATATTAGGCATCAAGGCGCATGCATGTGTGCACCCTCAAATTTATTCTAGCCTGGAGAAACCAGGCAGACACCGGACCCGGGAATAAATCCCGGATACCTAAGGCCCGACAGCCGATCCGGGAATCAAACTGCCGACCAGTCAGTCGTACACCCACGAACTGACCAAACGAACTAGCGCTTGTCCTCGGGTATCTGTAGATTTGTACATTAGGTTATAAGTGTATGCAGTTGGTGGACATTTCTTTTCAACTAATTTTACTTATAAGTAAATACAAAAGAAAATGAAGAGATGACAAAGGCTTTTTCTGAGGAAGAAGTTAGGATAGCAATTTTTGATATGGGGCATAATAAAGCCCCTGGTCCTGATAGTCTTCCAATAGAATTTTACCAAATTTGCTGGCCAGTAATTAAAGAGGATATTATGGGGGCCTTTTTGGACTTTTTTGAGGATAGAATGGACATTAATAAAATAAATTATGGGCAAATCATACTTCTTCCAAAAAAAATAGATGCTGTCAGGGTACAACATTTTAGGCCCATTTGTTTGTTGAACTGTCTTTATAAAATATTTACCAAAGTATTGACAAATAGAGTAGAGGGGGTGTTAAACAGAATCATTTCTAAAACACAGAGTGCTTTCTTGAAAAATAGGTACATTGTGGAAGGGATCATGTCCTTACATGAGATAATGCACTCGGTTAAACATTCTGGGGATTGTGGTGTGTTCCTAAAATTAGATTTTGAAAAAGCTTACGATAAAGTGGATTGGGAATTCTTGTTTCAGCTTCCTCTTATCAGAGGATTTCATCCTAAGATGATTGGTTGGATTAGAAAGGTTGTAGAAGGAGGTACTCTCAATGTTAGGATTAATAACACTAGAGGGGGTTATTTTCAGAGTGGACAGGGGGTTAGGCACGGGGACCCCCTGTCTCCATTGCTTTTTAATATAGTAGCAGACTGTATTTCCAAGATGATCAGAGTATCCCAAAGAGAGGGTTTGGTAAAGGGGCTTGTGCTAGATTTGTTAGATGGGGGTGTAGCTATACTTCAATATGCGGATGATACTATAATCTGTTTAGAACATAACATTGAATCTGCTGTTAATCTAAAATTCATTATATTTGTGTATGAAGTTCTATCGGGTTTAAAAATAAATTTTCATAAAAGTGAATTGTTTGTAATAAATGGTGATAGAAATATTGAGAACATGTACTCTGAGCTTTTTACTTGCAACATTGGTACTTTGCCGATCTGTTATTTAGGGATGCCAGTAGGTGGAAATAGACTTAATTGTAAACATTGGGACAATGTGGTCAACAAAGTGAGAAAGAAATTAGATAACTGGAAAGGTAATTGTCTGTCCTATGGGGGTAGGCTGACTTTGATCCAATCCTGTCTATCTAGTGTTCCTATATATAGTATGTCAATGTTCAAAATGCCCTTGAAAATTATTAATCAAATTGATAGAATCAGGAGGGATTTCTTCTATAGTAACATCAGGGGGAAAAAAATATCATCTAATTAGATGGCACAAGATCACAATGCCAAGAAATAAGGGAGGTTTGGGGATCAGTAATCTTAGAGATATGAATATCAGTCTTCTTTGTAAATGGTGGTGGAGACTGGATACTGGTGAGGGCATTTGGCAAAATTTGGTGAAGAATAAATACATGAGGGGCAAAACAGTTTCACAGATTACTCATAAACAGAGTGATTCCCCTGGGTGGGGAGATTTACTCAAATATAAGCATGTATATACACAATTCAGATCGTACTCTATGGGGGATGGAAAACAAATTGATTTTTGGAAGGACTCCTGGGTGGAGAATATTCCTCTTAGGGAAAAATTCCCTCAAATTTTTGATATTTGTCAAGATAAAGATATTACTGTTGGTCAATGTATGGAGAAGGAATGAAAATTATCCTTGAGGAGATGGATGGTCCCCCAGGATAGACAAATTTGGAATGAACTAATAGGTAAATGTAAAAGTATCCCCTTAAGGGAGGGATCAGATGGTGCTTACTAGAATCTGGAAAATAAGAGAGTGTATATGGTTAAATCCATGTATTTGAGATCATGTAATGCTTTGGGGAGCAAAGAGTTGAAATGCATTTGGAAAGCTAAGATGCCTCTCAAAATTAAAATTTTTATGTGGCTATTGTTCCAAAAAGTGATTCTCACCAAAGATAACCTCAGGAAGAGAAACTGGGGAGGAGATGCTAGATGTTGTTTTTGTAATATCATAGAAACTATTGAACATTTGTTTTTTTCATGCTCTACTGCCAAAGCATTGTGGGGGGTTATTGCTTCTAGTTGTGGCATGAATTTTAAGCCTAGAAGCTTTGATCATTTCTTTAAGTGGATGAGCAGAGTCTTGCCTTGGGCTCCCAGATTACATGTAGTTTGTTTGGCGGCATTGTGTTGGGCAGTATGGGCTTATAGAAATAAAGCTGTTTTTGATGGCTTTCTAATAAAATCGCCACTCACCATTCTGCATCTAGTGTGCTCCAATTTAAGATATTGGGCAGGGATGCAGGATGAATCTGGATCTGAAATTATGTTAAGTTGTTCCCAAATGTTGTGTGATTTTATTGCAGATCTGTCTAAAAAAAATGTTGGAGAAGGAAAAAAGGATTGCAATCAGGCATCAGGACTGCATGTCTGTGCCTAGGGCAAAGAGGGCTGGCTCTATGTCATGTGAAGGTCTGTTTCCATCAGAAAGATGATGGTTCTTGGTGGTGCTCCAGGAAAAAGGAAGGAAGGCCTTTCCGCCGGTGATAATTCTAGAGGATGATGTTTATTTTTGTATTAGCTGCTTTGAAAAACTATCTATAATTTGAGGAAAACAGTTTGTTCTGTTTCCGATGCTGTGGGAGATAGGTTGGAAAAGATATTGTATGGGGATCACCTCAAAAAAAACTCTACTGTGTTTCCGTTGTCTCCATGATAATGGAAATCGGGGGAAGTACCTCCTTTTTGAAAAATTTTACTTATAAGTGACCAGCTTATTTTGATCATGCACGAGAGAGATGCACGTATCTTCATCATCGTTCCACGTTCTCGCGGGTTATACAGAACTGGAATTATTTTAGTGCATGCAAAAATACAAGATGAATAAGGTACCATCTGGAATTATTCACTCTATGGTCGTCGCCATATCTAAATTTTGTTCCGTCCTCCGCCACTGCTGGTGAGTGGTGACTAGTGTGCGATGAAATTATCATGCTTGTTGCCTCTGCTTGGTTTACATGTACACTGTATGTTCATGTTTGAAGTGGTTTAACCTTATTTGTTAGCTTATCACACATAACTAATTTGGGTTCAGTCAACTTATTTATTCAGCTCAGCCACTCTGAACATTTATATAGTGTATGTGTTCGGCATTTTGGCTCAAACAAATGCTAGATTATAATCTGAAAAAGTTGCGGATTCTCAATAGAATGTTTGAAGTGCTCAAAAAAAAAAAAAGTCTTAAGAGTTTTGAGAAGAACTACTAATGCCTCGCAAAAGTTGTTACAGAACGTGATGGCGTTTGGTTTGTAAAAATACAAATTTCTATCGATTACTTGTAATTTTAATTTAAACCAAAAAGAACAAGGCATCAACCTGCTGACGTAGGCTATCTTCTAGCTTAGATAACTTCCTAAGGTAGTATAGCCTTCGTACTTGGATAGCCAGGCTAAGCTTTGTTTGATTTCTTTTCTTGAGTTTTTAGGCATGTCTTCAAGACTTCAACACACGGAAAAACCTATTTTACAGTCAGACTTCCTCTTTTTGAAAAAGATAATGAATAGTATTCTATACCTTTCAATGTGTGCGGCTTAAACAAGGGCTTTCCTGCCTTTGAGTTATCGTGCTGCCATACAACACATCATTGGCATGCGAATTTTAGATGTGGTCGTTCGAGTACAGCATCCAAGAATGTCATAAAAGAAAGGAACTTAATAGTATAGCGGAAGAAGTGGGACGAGTATAGAAAGGACGAGACTCATTAAAGATAACGTCCAGAGAAATTCTCATCCAATGCCCGACATAATCCTAACAACCATATCCCTTATGCTCAATGTTATAACATACAAAAACACGCTCGACTAATTGAGCAGTTAGGTATGTGCATTCACGATGAGCGAGAGGAACATAGCACCTACACCCAAAGGAACGAAGACCATAATAGTTAGGTGCGCACCCCAAAAGACACTCTACTAGAACATCACCATAAAGAGTAGAAAAAGGCTAAAGATTAATAAGATAGCAAGCAACAAATAAAGCCTCAGCCAAGAAGTGAGAATGAGCAGAGGAAGCAATCATGAGAGTACATGCGGTCTCAAGAATATGAAAATATTTGTGTTCAGCTACACCATTTTGAGTATGGGATCCAGGACACAGGAAACTGGGAAAGGGTGTCTTGCTCAGTGAGAAAACCGAAGGGCCCCAGATAGATATTCCCAACAGAATCAACTAGACAGACACAAATATATAGGAGTGTCAAACCAAGTGCGAACCATGGTGAAATTTTTTTATAGATAAATAAAACCTCACTACGATAAGACATAAAATATATCCAAGTGTGTCGAAAAAAAATCATTTATAAAAATGACATAATATTTATGACAACCCTGTGAGCAACTCCGAAACGCACGAAGATCCCGCGCATGAACTTGATCGCGGCAAACGCCATGATGGAGCGCACTGCTTCGGCTTCAACCTATTTGGAGAACTTGTCGACGGCGACGAACTTGTGGGTCAAGCCCCCTGTGGCCCGCGGGTACGGGCTCAGGATATCCAGCCCCCATACCGCGAACGGCTGGGAGAACGGGATGGTTTGCAGCGTCTGGGCTGTCGGTGGATCTGCTTAGCATGGAACTGGCACGCTTCGCATCTCTTCACCAGCTCGCAAGCATCCTGGAGGGCAGTAGGCCAATAGAACCCCTGACGGTGAACCTTGCCAACAAGGGTACGACTGAACATATGGCTCCCGCACTCGCCTCAATGGATATCAGAGAGCAGTCTGCTCCCTTCTTCCCGAGTGATGCACTTTAGAAGAACTCTATTTACACCCCGACGATATAGGTCACCACCTACCAGGGTGTAGCGCTTGGCCTTACGCGCAATCTTCTCGGCTGATGTATCATCATCGGGGATCACCTGGTCCCACAAGAAAGTTAGGATCGGATCCATCGATTGACCCTCCTGGCCAAGTGTGGTAACCACACGGTGATCGCCTGGGTACTTCGCCTGGCCAGGCGTTTCCACCAGTGCCTCCTTGGAGGCGGCGCCACCCTCCCTCCTTGAACCGGAGGCTGGGGCAGTTGCACCGTCGTCTCCACCAGAATCGGAGGTCGCAACAGACGGTCGCGTAAGCCTTTCTTCAAAGACTCTGACCGGAGCAGGAATTTGTGAGGAAGCGAGCTGACAGAGCCGTCGTCATCGGGACCCTCCTGCTCAGCTTGATCCCGCGCCTGCACGCTGACGGTGCTTCTCAAGGTGGGTCCTCAAGTCTTCTTGGTGCCCTCCTCCCTAGGGGGCGCTCGGGGAGGTACTCGGGCTGGCGCACTGCCTTCCGCGCGAGCTGAGTCTGCACCCTGAATGCTCTTTCCCTTGCTCCGGCCGTCGTGGCCAGAGCGTACTTGGCTCGGGTTGCTTGAAAAGCCTGCGTGCGCTCCACACGTAACTTCGATCGAGCGGCACCAGAAGCGCCCGATCTATCGGATGCCTCCACGTGGAGTTGGGCAGCATCCACGAGGCACGTGATGTCCCGCAACCATGGCTTGGCATGGGTGTCCCTCACCAGCTCCACCGGAGGGTGATCCAGGAGTAGACAGGCCGCATGCAGATTTTGGGCCGGTGAGGCGTCGCTCATGGCCAGCCGCCACCGGATCGGTGACGCCCTTCCTACAGCAGGCGTATCTTCACCATCCTATAAGGCGAACGCCTTGTTGTGTTGCTCATCCTCTAGCCTCTCGCCAGCCACTACATCCCTGGCCCCGGATGCCCGACCCGACATCGCCGGCCGCCGGGTGTCGGAACGCAAGAAGAAGATCGGCTGAGGGAGAAAAAAGGGTGAACCTGCTACTACCCCCTACCTGGCGCGCCACTGTCGGTGTATTTCAACCGGTAGATTTGTCCGTGGATGTATCCGGTGTTCAGTAGTGGGGGTTTGCATAGCTAGAACGTCTCTCTCTCCCTCTTTACTCAGAACTGATCAAGAACACTCAAGAACGCGCAAGGATTACCCAGGTTCAGGCCCCCAGTGCGGGTAACAGCCCTACATCCTGCTTGAGCTCTTGTTGCTAATGGAAACTGTGTCTCTCCAAAGAGTCCCCCCTTCACAAGCGTCCTTAGCGAGCCTTATATACACAGGGGCTGGCTTGGGCAAAGGGAAAGGAAAAAATTACATTTATTACACTGGTCACTATAGCCATTACTCCTCTCGGTCTCTTAGTCCGTGCCGCCGTCCACCACCATCCTGCTGCGTCAGAGAGACAAGTTGGATGTGACAGGGCGACCGCCTATCACGAGCGCCTCTCAGCCTTGTCTTGGTTTGTGTGAACGGGACAGCCACAGCATGACTGACGCCACTGTTGAGACAGGGTAATCATATCGTCAGACAGGCCACGCGTCTAGTCCGACCTGTTCATTCGCATTTAATGGCCTAGAGTTGGTGCATTCCGAAGAAAGCCTTCGTGGGGAAGTTTCGCTGCACTTTTGTCCTGTGCCTCTGACGATGGGGCCCAAACGCCCTCCAGTCTGCCTATGTGATCACCACCTGTTCACCGGGAAGCCACGTGTCCTGGTCGCCTGGCGTCTGGGGTTTGGTCGCCCACCTGCTCGCCGGGCAGCCACATATCCTGGTCGTCATCTAATAGTGGGGCTTGCACGCCCTCTTGCCCACCACTCGACAACTTAAGTCTTGTGGAGTTTTTCTTCTATTCCCGCCTCAGGTCCCACATGACAACGGTGGAGAGGGCACCCCGGTGTGGTACACACCGATAGCTTGGTATTCCAAACAAATGATAACTTAAGTCTTGTGGAGGCTTCTCTAAAATCATGGCTCCGCCACTGGGTGGTCAGACGGCGCCGTTCGAGGGATTAGCCGATCAAGCGACCTCATTGCAGAGGCATTCTTCGACCCGCCCTCTTCAAGCCACTCCTTCCCTAACGAGAGCTCTCCTCCACGTCACTGCAAAAGACCGCTGCTTCGTTTGCCTTGGCCATGGTCACCGCATAAACTTCTGTTGTGGCCCAGTGAAGTGCCTTCGCTGCCGCTATAGTGGCCACCATGCGAGAGAGTGCAAGGTAAATCTCAGGTCTCACTCCTCTAGCACTAACGCTTTGGTGGAATCTTCATCTTGTTGTCCTCAAGCCACCAGTCAAGCCGGCCAGCCAGTCGCTCTGGTGCCTCCGGCCATGGGTAGCCTCGGTGACGCTAGTTCCCCTCCTAAAAAGGACACCTACATCCTCCCCGCCTCCCCGGCTCTGGATCGTGACCTCAGGCATTGTGAAAGCAAAGCGGCTATGGTGTGGCTTTTTTTACACGAACTTCTCCACCGATCCAGTCCTGGTTGAAGATGCCCTCAATCCTCATGCGTCGTTCCTGGCTGCGGCGAGCCGATGTCTCCGTCTCTAAGCATTTCCCCGGAAGTTTCTTGTAAAATTCGAGCACTCCAGTGATTGTGAGAACACAATTGCTGTCAGCAGGGTCACCCTCAATGGCCTTGACATCCGTCTGAGGCCTTGGCAGAGCCTCTCCAACGTGCTTGGCGCAGTTATGTTCTTTCTTGCTCATCTCTGTTTGGAGGGCCTCCTGGTTCATTCTTGGACGTCGGAGGATGTGCAACACATCATCTGCCGGAAGTGTGCTTTGCAGTGCATTGATAATTGCTCAACTAACAGAGAAGATACGCGCACGTTCGACCTTTGGGCGTGGACAGCGAACCCAAGCTACATCACGAAAGGTGCCATGAGTTCCCCTTACTCCCCAGGCCTTGGAGGTTGCTGATTGGCCTGCTACATTGGAGCCTTCCTCTTCATCTGCAGGGGTGGATCCCAATTTGCAAGTTAGCTTCGCCAAGGCTGTGGCGGACTTGTGCGAGGCGCTGAAGGATATCCTATCCTCTCCAGCAAATCAGGAGGCATGCAAGCGCTGGTTGGAGGATGCCCAAACCTACCTTGGTCGGGCGGCGGCGTTCGCCGACCGACTCGGCATCGTCTCAAGTGGCTTCACCAACTCTGAAATGTTGGCTCCCTCCCCTGTTCATGTTGGGTCGTGCGCTGCGCTACAAAGTTCTGATGGCGGCCGGTGAGCTCGCTCCAATCCGTGCAGTGCTCAGGACCAGGGATTGAAGTCTCATCCACGATGTTTGAAAGGGGGGAGTTCCTGCCCTCGCTCTCTATTTTCGGCCTAGAGCCTTCGGTTATTTGGTCTGCCCCCTGTCTTCGACTGTCCGATGTCCCTGCAGGTGCTGCTTCCTCACTAAGGATGCATTCCTTCGAGCTCCGCCCTGATGTGCTAGCCACTTTGTCTACCACCAGTGGATCCCCGTGGATGGCAAAGCTCGTCGTCGAGGATGACCCTGCAGCTCCAGTCTACCGGCATCATCACGGGATTGGTCGCCGCCGTGTCCACGGTCGCCACCACAACGAAGGGGTCTCCGCTAGCTGCTTTACCTATGCAACCTGTCTCTGCCGACCTTCTCATGGCCCAGGTTTTGCAGGTGGCTACCTTGGAGCCTACCTCGCTGGTGGATAAGTCATCGCCGACAGTACGAGCCTCGACTGCAGTGGGGATGGCCTAGTCGTCGCTCTCCTAGGCAAGCCCCCCGGCCACTGGCTTGGTTGATGTCTTGGAGAGTTGGAGGTGAGTGCTAGCCCTGTGCGTGGGGTTACCTCCCCCATATTCGTGCAGGTTTCGGGCTCATCTTCGCCGATCGCAACTTCGGGCCATGCATCGCAGACTCTGCGTTCGTCTCCGCGTTTAGCTTCTCCAACGCTGATCATAACTCCAACCTCCATCAAGCAGACCACGACGACAACAGCGACACCTTCCCAATAGGGTTGCCTGGCTCTGCACCGATGCGCTTCCTCTCCCATGTGGCCAATCAGCTCATGTCACCGTTACTCCAATCCTACAAGCGTCACGTGAAGAACAAGGGCAAACCCCAGCAGCAAGCAAAGGGCTGCTCGCTCCACTGCAGTATTTTTCTCGCGGCCAAGTCAAGTGTCGTTACTTTGGAAGCTCGCGCCCAACAGCTCATCTACAACTACAAGCGCCTAACTCCCCTCACCAACCGTCAGGTGGCACCAGCAGCTGAGCAGGACACCAATGTCGACCTGGCTGAGCTCTTTCATTGACCGCTCCGCGAGAAGGCTGTCCAAGCTCTGGTGGAACTCTGTAGGATCGTAGGCGCTAAATACCCCTAATTAAAGCCTAAATACGCCAAATAGCACTAAATAGTGGAAGAACTAATTAGACCAGTACTAAACGAGTGCAAAACAGTAAATAAAACCATCAAGAGATGAGAGAGAACGAATACCGAAACCACAATATTTATTGCATGTTGACGCCATGTGGTTCCTTTACTTCAAAAGCACAAACCCCTCCAAAATCACCTCTAATCTCTCTCTAATCATCTCTAATCCCCTTTGGAATAAATCTAATTTTCGTAGCCGTCATTAACACATCAGAAAACCTAAAACTCTACTAAACCCGAGCCTCTCGGGTCCTATTTATACACAAAATAAATCTAAATCGATTCGGGCTCAAACTCTCCAAATCCGGCCTGAACTCCCTTCTCTCACCCATCGCTCAAGCAGCTCGGTTCGGCCTCCTCCACGCGTCTTGGCCACACAGCATGCATGCTATTGCTTGCGCCTCAACTCGGCCTCGGCCTCGGCCCACCCTTCGCGCCTCCGCCCACGCCTCATGAGCCCATTGCCTTGCCCAGCTGCCATACGGCCACTAGATCCATGGTAGGGCCGAGCCGATCCTCCTTTTCTTCTTTTTTTTCTTTTTCTTCTTTTTCTTTTCTCCTTTCTCTTTTACTGCAAAACCATATACATATATATTTCCAAATCTCACCAAAATCATTAGCTCAAGATTAGTCCAATAAATAAATTGGAAAATCATCTCATCACACAATTATTTCAAATATTCACTCAACACTCTCCCCCTTGATGAGTGATTTGACAATACGCTCTTTCAATTTTGTTTTATGCTCTCTTCCTCAACACCTTTTTTTATGCCCTCCCCCTCAACACATGCACATCTTCTTATCTCTTTTATGCTCGCACTTCACAAAAACACACAACACACACATGCACACATGCACATACTCTAATACTCATGCAAAACTCACTCTCCCCCTTTGGCAAAACACACATCAAGGACACACACAGATGAACCATGCAAATATGCCATGAGATGCACACCTACCAAGCATTACACATTATTCAAGATGAACACAAATATTAAAGCAAATCATCTCCACACTTCAAAATTCATGAACTGTCCCATAGTCAAGTATCAACTACCAGTTTTTGAGTAAAAAAATTATAAGAAAACAATAAGTTCATGGACATGTAAATACGAACAATTAGGCAATTAATATATAATATATAGAAAATATGCCCATGTGAGAAAGATACTAGATTTGAGCGAAAACCAAAAATACCAGACATATAATTATCTGTCCAAGTTTTTTTTCATATATCATTTCTTTCATCTCATCTCATTTTTTTATATATTTCTCCCCTTTTTTCACCTATATGGCAAGTTTGAGCTTGCATCTTTTCATAGCAGGTATGACAATGTTGACCTTGTTTCTTTTACTAATTCGCAAGCACATGCTCACATTTTTAAATTTGCCCTGCATTTTTTCTTTTTCTTTTCTCTTGCCAAGGACTCGTCATGATCATTTGGCTTATATAAACAATTGCTCAAAAACAGTACTCAGAATCACATTAGCAATTTTGAATTTTGAAAGATAACCCTCATGTCAAATTTACCAAATCCAATTGATTATTATAAACTCATAAACAATCCACTCTCACCAGTGAGAAATCAACTCAACTAAGTTGGCTTTGTCAACAAATAATGTCATATGAAAGTTCAATGCCATAAACATAAGTATTCAACAAGTATAATAAGCAATGCTTGTACTATATGCGACAATGCAATATGATATGTACAATGCAAAAACTGAAAACACAAACTCTAAGGTGCAAGGAGATGTTTAGGGACCCAAAATTAAAAAGATTTTTTTTATTGTTTTTCAAAGAATTTGTGGGAACCCAAGTATTGTTCGGGGAAGTAGAACTTACCATTGGACTTACCTTTCCACCGTATTGTTGTGGTCTTCTGTAGTCATAATCAAACTTATGATTTGCAGAAGCAAAACAATTTCGTGCATAATGACCAAACTTATCACAATTATAACACTTCACATTGTGGAAAGTATCCCAATATTTTGAACCCAAATTAGTATAGCAATTTAATTTCATGTGTCCAAATTTACCACAGTTAAAACATCTCACATGTTTGTTTTCATTCACCCTTTCAATCATCACATTATCACGTGCATGCAAAAGAATAGGTTTTTCTTTAATCACAGGTTTATGAACATCGCTACCCTTTTTAAAACCTACACCCTCCTTTAAAAATGAGCATTTAGAAGTATCCAAGATCATGTTTAAATTTTTCTCACCATCAGTCATCTTTTCTAAAGTGGCTTTCAAGTAACCATTTTGTTTAGCAAGATCAGGACAACGATTACATATAAGACCATCAGGACGTTTTTCAAGTTCAATCAATTTCTTTCTAATCCCAGTAAGATTTTCACAAGCAAATTCTTTTGCCAAAACATTAACTTGTGTTTCCAGAGTGGAAGAATCATTTTTCTCTAAAGAATTTTTCAAGAAAACCACCTCCTTTTCTAAAGCAATGCAATTTTCACAGGAGGAAATACTATATTTCAACAAAGCATATTCACTCTTATAAAATTCACATGCATCACAGGTAGCACTCTGAAGATCAACAATTTTTCTTTTCAATTTTACACATGAATCATAATTTTCAGTCATTTTATTAGACAACAACTGAAGTTTTTCATTTTCTAGCTTCAATTCTTTGCACTTTTTCAACAATTTATTGCACATCTTTCCTTGTAATTCAAAAACTTCATGAGTTTCAGAATCGCTTACCTCATCTGTTTCTTCATCTTCATTGTCTCCATCATCAAATGATCCAAAGCATGCCTCCCTTCCAACAAGACAGATGTCAGCTATGTCGTCATCCTCGCCAAGTGTAGCCAAGGGATCATGGTCGTCCTCGTCATCATCTGAAAGATTAAGTTCCTCAACCACGTTCAAGAATGCTTTCTGAAGTATCTTCTTTATCTTGGAACCTGAAATTTTTTTCTTTCCAAAAACACTAGAATTTTTGGACACTCACTTTGATAATGACCAAACAAAAAATCCATGGGTATTTGAACCCGAGTACCCGGGAAAAAGCAGAATATTTGATGGAAGAACAGGAGACCCCTTCGAACAACCTGTTCTAATAGGGAAGTCCTATATCTTAAAATTCTTTGCAATTGAAACACTTCACATGATCCTTTTTATTTTTACCAAACTTAGTTTTCATGACGCTTGAAATTTTTTGAGAAAGACTAGCAAGTTCATCCAAATTCATGTCATCAACAATCTTTTCTGTTTCTTTTTCAGAATCTTTTTGTTTGATTTTATCAACGGTGGCAAGAGTAATGGGAGTATCATGAGCATTAAAATCCATCTGACTAAGACCCATCTCATAAATTTTCAAAGAACAAGCAAAGCATCCAATTTCAGTGTACTCAAGTCCTTAAATTCAGTTATTGCAGTTACTTTAAAGTGCCACACTTTTTGATCTAACGACCTAAGAAGTTTTCTACATTGATCTTCTTGAGAAATAGCCTTACCTAGTGATGTAAGCTTACCAACCAATTCACCAAATCGAGCAGAAAAATCGTTAATGTTCTCTCCAGGTTTCATAGCAAATAGTTCATATTCACGAGTAAACAACTCAATTTTAGCATTTTTAACATCATTAGTGCCCTCATGAGTAATTCTCAAAGACTCCCAGATTTCATGCGTAGTTGTCAAATTAGAAATTTTATTAAACTCATCCTTAGACAAAGCACCATAAAAATAACTCATTGCTTTTTGATTGAGAGTAAAAAGATCCTTTTGATCCTTAGTGGTAATATTTTCAGGCTTCACATACATGGTTTCTACCACTTCCCATAATTCATAGCTTTGAGATTGCAAAAAGGATTGCATGCGCACCTTCCAATATGGGTAATCATCACCATTAAAAACAGGAGGTTTAGTCATGGAGAAAGTGCTAAATTGCGCCATCGCTCCTAATCACAAGATTAGACCTAGAGCGAACCTTGCTCTGATACCAATTGTAGGATCGTAGGCGCTAAATACCCCTAATTAAAGCCTAAATACGCCAAATAGCACTAAACAGCGGAAGAACTAATTAAACCAGTACTAAACGAGTGCAAACAGTAAATAAAACCATCAAGAGATGAGAGAGAACGAATACCGAAACCACCAACATTTATTGCATGTTGACGCCATGTGGTTCCTTTACATCAAAGCACAAACCCCTCCAAAATCACCTCTAATCTCTCTCTAATAACCTCTAATCCCCTCTGGAATAGATCTAATTTTTGTAGCCGTCATTAACACATCGGAAAACGTAAAACTCTACTAAACCCAAGCCTCTCGGGTCCAATTTATACACAAAATAAATCTAAATCGATTCGGGCTCAAACTCTCCAAATCCGGCCCGAACTCCCTTCTCTGCCCACGGCCCGCAACCACGCTCGGTTTGGCCTCCTCCACACGCGCGCGCCACCTAGCTTCTTGTGACCTCGCTTCTTCGGCTAAGGCGCTCAACTCGGCCTCGGCCTTGACCCACCTTCATCGCCTCCCGGCCCACGCCTCTGCTGCTGCCCATTGCTGCCATTCTTGCTCATGGCCCCTGCCTCTTCCCACTGGGCGTTCACTCGGCCGTCGCCTCGTCCATGGGCCGGGCCGAGCCGATCCTCCTTTTCTTTCTTTTTTCTTTTTCTTCTTTTCTTTTCTCCTTTCTCTTTTCTTTGCAAAACCATATACATATATATTTCCAAATCTCACCAAAATCCCACGCCTCTGCTCGGCCATGCCACTTCTTTGCTTACTTGGCTTGCCCTTACCCCTTTGGGCCGTTCACTCCAGCCGTCGCGTCGTCCATGGGCCGGGCCGAGCCGATCCTCCTTTTCTTTCTTTTTTTTCTTTTTCTTCTTTTTCTTTTCTCCTTTCTCTTTTACTGCAAAACCATATACATATATATTTCCAAATCTCACCAAAATCATTAGCTCAAGATTAGTCCAATAAATAAATTGGAAAATCATCTCATCACACAATTATTTCAAATATTCACTCAACAAACTCACTGGCTTACAACTGGAAGAACTCGTAGCTTCCTTCCGATGGCAGGCTCGCCCAATGCTACTACTTAAACCCCATCAGGGTGTTGGGGTCACTACTACTGAGCAGGCGTTAGGTCCGGTTACATATGACCTTCGATCCGGTTTCTAAGCCGGACAGACCTGAGATCGATGCTGCGGCCATCGGTCCGAATTCTGAGCAGGACTAAATCTCTTCTCAGCAGTGGCTCGAAGACACGTTGAGCGGCGATTCTTGTTGTTAGTTCGGTTTTACCTACCAACCGGGACTAAAATGTGCACTGCGTGGCGTCGGGATTAGCTCTTTGGGGACACTCTTGGTCGGTTGGTTTTCAACCGGGAGTGAGGTGTGTATTAGTCCGGTTTTAAGTACCAACCGGATGATCTACTCACACGTGGCGGAGCAGGTGCCTCGATGACACTATTGGTCGGTTGGTTGTTCCAACCGGACCGAGCGGTATTTTTGAATGTTATGCTTATTTAGTCACTAATTAAACCACATTTAACACAATTAGCGAAATAGCATTAAATATTACAAATATGTATTACGTCGACCGGCTCTAGGCATGGTAAGGAAATCATCCACCATCTTGTGCGATTACAAATATTGAGTTTACAAACATGTTTTACAAATATTACACTTTCTCCCAATTTGGCAACATCAAGCGGTGCTTGGTGTTTCCCTTCTGAAATGGCTAGAAACAAACAGGTCCCAAACGTGACCATGGCAACAAAAGCGGGCCAACAAATTAAGAAGACAGATATGAGCATAGCGAGAGGATATATTGAGCATGGCCCTCATTCTAGCATCCTTGGCGGTTGGCACCCATCGTCTTCTCTTGGTACTTAAGCTCAATCCTCACCAAATGTCAAGGCAAGTGGCGGCAAGGGCACAAATCTTTGCGAGCCCAAGTAGAATACAAGATGAGCATCGCCAGAGCAATGCTGCGAGGAATGACCAGAGCTCATGCTACGTTCTCGGCGTCGAGGCCCGCCACATTGATCGTCTCCCGGTTGGCGTTGACCCTAGCACCTCCTCCTACAATCCAAATTAAACACTATTATTTATCAAAAGCAGTAGAAATAGCAACATGCTAGTATTTAAAATTTGCGGAGCAGGGAATAACACCACGAAGCCCACAACATAACGGATATATAAATTTGATCTTTACCTTCTATCTTGTCGATGTCGTCAAGAACATAAGCGAGGAAGGCGGTTCTCAAAAGATAACCTTCGAGCCCAAAGACTCGGGACTCCACGCCATGAAATCTTCATTACGCTCCTTTGTTAAACAACAAATATGTATTAGGTAGCTAGCTAGACATAAGTATCATACAATGTACACGAGGCACATACACTTTTTATCGGGATCTTTTCGTGCATCGCTCCTCGACGGTTGGCTAGTATTTTTGAAGGCTCGGAATCTTATTAAGTATAGGGTGGTGATGCTCGCCCATCGGTTTATGACCTCATCTAAAAGGAAGCCGGCGATTTGCTCTTGAATTGCTTTGACACGCACCGCGATAGTTCCGACCTTTTTCCAAACCTTTTTTGCCAACTTTAGGGAATCTATCATTAAATAGGAATTAACATATCAATCTTTCAAACTATAGAAAATGTTTGCGGTAGCTACCTAGGCGTTATTAAGGTAGTAATTATATATTACTCACCCCAAACCCTGCATTTTTTCTTGTGTACTCGGTGGTGCCCCGATGAAGTTGTGCATCATCTACGCACACATAGTATCCGCATAAATTGTTTGCGGTGGTTGATACAAGACACGTAATCGACGAGTTGAAATCGTGAAATAGATCATGGAAATTACGTTAACTAACAAAATACTTATAATATGATATACATACATGTTTAGCGATGTGCAAGTCGAAGCGTGTCTTGAATGTTCCCACGGTATTCTTGCGGAGCGTTATGAAGGCCTTGCACATTTGATTACAAGTTATATATAATTGAGTTTGTTTGATATGGAGAAAGCGAAATAGTAAGATATGAATGGAAGTGTAATGTACGGTTGAGCATGGCGAGGAAGTCTTTGTACTTTTCAACCGGTCCCCTTTTCGAGTCCATGACCGTGATCCCGCTTTGATTTAGCTCTATAATAAAAGGATCCGATGAAAGTTGCACAAATATATGTCAACGCGTTTACTAATTAGTTCCAACAGTGTTAACAAAAGGAATTAAAATAAGGCGATGCGAAAACACGTACCTAAATTAAATAGGGTAGAAGTATATATCTTTTGTGTCGTTGTGCCATTAGCCCTTAAGTAAATGGTGGTCTCTGTTTGTTGTGCCCTCATGTTAGCAATGTACTCGTTAATGACCAATGGGTCAAGAAAGCCAAATTTATGGATTCCCTCCATTGCGCATCTTTTAATCTCCATTCTACATAAGAAAAATTGATTTAGGCCTCGAAGTTAGTATAGTATACCGGTGTACGATCGAAATTTACAAAGAATACACTTACGACTCCCAACAAACCACCATGGCGACGTCGACCGCCAATCCCTGATATAGGTAATGCAGAACCTCAAATTCAATCAAGAATTCAAAGTCCCCGCGGTAGAAATGGTGTTGCTTGAAGACGACGCCGAACATTTCCATACCATTTTCTATTTGCGGCAAAATACCAATCATGGAGTTGCCGCATCTTCGTTGTTAGGCGGAAGCTCCTCACGCCTTCGAGCGATCCACCTTTCACATATTTCCATTGTACCTCTGAAGCGGGATGTCCTTAAGGCCCAAGACCATTTACGGATCAAGCCCGGCTTCAATGTAGAAATTCCTTTGCGCTTCCTCTTACGGAATCTGCTCCTCGATGTTCCTTCTCGATTCCTTACGCAAGATCTTTCGTAGTCCGACTGGTGGTCTTTACGGTTTGTCGATCTTATCCTTCAACGATAAGATACACCTCTTGCCTTTGTGCCATTCGTCCATACCGGCCGGACCCTCGGTGGAGTTGGTTTGTTACAAAATGTGCGGTGACCTCGCCTCTTACTATCCGCTCGATTTCCTCTTCGGTCATATCATACGGCAGCTTGGAGGTGTTTTTTTTCGGATGACCTAGGCCTGTCTTCTTGAGAGGTGAAGGCCCCCATCACGCCGGCTTGACCTAGCGGCACCTTCTTGGGAGCTATTTGCTTAGTAGGGTGGTCTGTCTTGGCGGTGTGTTAGTTGGAGTTTCGTGTGAGAGGACTCGTTCAGAGTTGATCTGAGACCGTGGAGCGGACACGGGCATGTTACCTTTGAAAATTATGAACCGTTTGCGCCACACGCGATCTTGTGTCTTAATTCTTCTCCTAGCCGTGGTCCCATCACCCCTTCAATGTCGAGGTCAAGGTCCTCGTACCCACATACCTCTTCCACGGAGACCTTGGCGTAGCTTCGGGGTATCTGTTGGCCATGGATGACCTGCCTGTCTCCATTGGAAAAGCCATGCCTCATGTTGCCTTGATGGAGAGGTTCCGCGCAAGTGCAGCTCACAAGGTGTCGGCTGCGTGATGTAAATCCACGGATAGCGGGCCAAGTCTTCTTGAGCAGCCACCGGAAGCACAATTGCTCGCCGCATGGAGGGCTAATAGCGTTGGGATTCTTGGCGGTTCTGGTGATCGGCCTCCGCGCTGGCTCAAGGCTAAATTGCACCTCTCTTGATTTGCTTCTTGTATGCTCGCTTTGTGTTGCTGCGATTGCTCTTCAAGGTCGAGGAGGTGTTGTGCTGTCGGCCCTTGCTCCTCGACCGACTCTGTAAGTCTCGCATCTGCGAAACCAACCTTCCACGGGGCGACGCCAGCGCCTGCGTGTCGTCCGGGGTGCTCGGGGTTACAGTAGGGCCTGGTTAGCTCATCGTTCTCCCTATTTGGCACGAAGATGCCTTGGGCCGACTCTTCGTGCGCCTCTTGAAGCCTTCTTGTAACATCTCGATTCTTTCACCAAAAGCGGCCTACCGTCGTCGTCAAAGCCGCCGTCATGACCAAAGAACCAATTCCTCGATCTGTCGGACCATCTCATTGTTACGGGCTCGACACCTTTTACAAGCGTGTCATGTTCCCTCTTCTCCCATTTGGGTATCGCCTTGCGGTAACCACGGGGCGAGACGATGGTGGTATTGCTTCTTCGCCGCATTTTGCTTATTCTTTTCACTCATACTCGACCTTGTTGAAAGTTTTGTACCCTACAAATTCATCCCAATGATCTTGCGACTTTGAATATTTATTGAAGTCGGGAGTACATTATTCTTAGCGTACTCGTTGTTCAACTTCTTCTTGAGCGTCTGGAATGCCATTGCCATCTTCTTCAATGTGTAACTCTTCACCTTCATTACGTCGCCGGGAAGGTGAAAACTTGTTTCATATCGGTCCATAAGGTGTTCTTGAGGTCTGCAGTCGTCGTCCCATTTGACAATGCTAATGGGCACGTGGTCCCTAACAATCGTTCGAAAGTCGATCTAAACGCCCAATCGCCGATCTTTGGCTTCAGAGGCTCGCCTTCCTCGTGACTTCGGTGATTATGTGCCTTGACTTGACCTCTTACTTTGACCTCGTGATGATGGTATCTTGGTTTGATCGGACGGATGGCTTCTCGGCCTCGGTGGCTTCTCTGACCTCACGGGCTTCCTCATCGGCCTCGGTGGCTTCTACGGCCTCACCGGTGCCGCAGTTCAACTCATCATCCGGATGAATCCCAAACATCTCCATCAAAATTCATCATCACCAATCCTCTCGCCGCCATTGTAACAAATAAAGGCCTTTGAAAATACAAGTGCATCCTCACATAAAGGCGTTGATAAATTGCTTGCAAGTTTTAACTAACTTGTGAAGCTAAATCAAATAAACCTTTGCAATGCTTTAGGTCACAGAACAAACAATTCAACAATCTTTGCGGCGAATAGAGGCTAGACAATCTTGTATGTGAAATAGGTCGAGAATTAACAGCGACACGGATGACCTCTCGTCGGAGGAGTTATAACGGCGGCGACGCCGGAGAGGGTTGTCGTGGCGGCGGCGACTTCACGAGGCGTCGTCGGACGATGTAAGCGGCGGCGACACGGACGGTGGTGTCGGAGAGGTTGTAGGGCGGCGATCGTGGCGGCGGCGTCGTCGGAGGGTTGTCGGCGTGGGCGACCGCGGCGGCGGCGACGTCGGAGGGGGTTGTCGGCGAAGGCGACCGGCGGCGGCGTCGGTGGGTCGTGAGTGGCGGGCGACAGGCGCCGGCGGCGTCCGCAGCGTCGTCCGAGGGTTTGTAGGCGGCGGCGAGGGGACGGTGGCGTCGGAGGGTTTCTAAGCGGCGAATCCGGTGGCGGCGGTGTCGACCTAAGGTTAATTTGGCGCGGTTTAGGGTGAGTGTTTTGAAGAATTGGGGAAGCGGACATATAGGGGCATCAATCGGTTGATTCCAAAACCGGTATTACATCTAACTATCAATCCCGTTGAAACCACAAACCGGAGTAAAAATAATCGACTTGCGGGCGAGCAAAACGCATTGTGTCTGAGCCTTGATCCGGTTGCGATTTTAAACCGAGTAATGTTGGCCTTGATCCGGTTGACTAATGCAACCGGAGTAATGGTCCTATTTTTCAAAAATGTGGGATGCGAGGCGAAGCGGGGCTCGAACACGGCGGCAAAGATGAGCCGCACTTTAGCCTCATGGCAAGCTAACGAGTTGGGCGCCATAAGCTTGTCAATGGAAAGAGGCGCATTGTTTAAATGGATTGAAAATATCTATTATGAGAATTTCGAGAAAATGTGGTTTCTTTTAATATTGGAAGTATTATTAAGAAATAGTTTATTACCACTCTGTCATACCAAATATTATGATATATTCATTGTAATGTTTAAATTCACATCGTCACTAGAAATTACATTAAAGAGTATAAAATTCGATTAATTCCGTTTAGTAGAATAAATATCAGTAAATTCCATTAAAATTCTAACGGGATACATTTTGGACTTAAAAAAGAAGATTCGCATGAAATTAAGAAAAACTAAAACTACTACATAATGTCTAATCGGCGCCCGCCGCCAATCATCGCTATCCTCCTCCTAAATGCCGTAAATGTAAATCATTTGTCACCCTCGTCCCCATTGTCGTGGTCTCGACGAGCCATTCATTGCCGTCGGCTTCGTCGTCACCGTCGAGTTCGGGGTCGGAGTCGTCAGCGCCCTCCGGATCGTCGTACATGTCGTCGTCGGACCACCATGGCGCCTCATCCTCTTCCGAACTGGTGCCCTCTGAGAGATGCCACCCAGGGGAGTGGCAAAACTCAGAGAGCCTCCACCGCTTCGGTGGTGGCGACGCAGGCGGCAATGAATCAGAGCTAGAAGACATGGCGGCGGAGGTATAAGCTCTGTGATGTTGATTCCGTCCAAATTTATAAGGGGCCTGACTGATCTTTCCATTTTCCCTCGTGTGTTGGAAAATGTAGTCAAGACCTGTGGCTCGCCTCCCGATTAATTACATCGGGAGGCGAACAGAGCGACGCTTAGCGAACGGAGGAAGGGATAGAAGCGACGCGTGGGGCGCTGAAGCCTTCGATCCGGTTTAAAACACCCACCGAGATCGATAGAGACAAGCGACACAGGGCCTGGACAACCGATGGTAACAAAATTCTTCGCCTATCGGTCCGGTTGGTGGTTTAAACCGGGCGTGAGAAGCGATCAATCCCGTTAAAAATAAAAGCGGGATTAACGTTTCTTGACGCGTGGGCCCAAGTTTTCTGCATTGTGCGTTGGTGTGCCTTGATCCGGTTTGTGGTTTAAACGGGAGTAATGGTCCCATTTTCCAAAAAATGTGTTTGTAGAAGCGAAGCGGGGCTCGAACATGGCGGCACATGAGCCAGCTTTTGCCTCGCGCTACTAACGGTTGGACGCTATCGCTTGTCGGTATAAGTGGGGCGCATTGTTTAAATGGATTGAAAATATCTAGAAAATGAGGTTTCTTGTAATATTGTAAAGATTGTTCGTAAATAGTTTATTATCATTATAACATACTGAAATATTATGAAATATTCATTGTAATATCTAAATTTACGTCATCACTAGAAATTACATTAACTAGTATAAAATTCCAGTTAATTCCGTTTAATAGAATAAATATCGATAAATACGCTTTAGCTCGCGCTACTAACGATCGGACGCCAAAACGCTTGTCGAAAATGAGGTGTCTTGAAAAAATAATTTAGTACATATATGATTATCGGAAAAATAATGATAAATAGTACATATATGCAACTACTTTGTTTTACAAGTGATCCTTCGTTGTGGTCATGGCGTCACGTAAGGGGCATCGTCATCACCATTGAGGATAGTAATGTCTACATCCACCGAGAAAGGCGGCTCGTTGAGCGATTATACTCTTGTTCATCCGTTCGCCCTCAACTCCGACAATCCTTCTTTTACCGGAAAGAACAACATGGTGTCTTGGCTTATCGATATTACAAGTATTATCCTTCGCCTTTTGGTACTCCGTCCCTTTTGCATTTTCGGTTTGCTATCCATGTCAATCACATAGAAAATCATGTGACATCATTGGCGAAACACGAGCGGTTCGTCCCTCAGAGGCCACTTGCTTAAGGTCCACGGTTGTCATCCGTACTCGTCAATCTGGACACCGCCGGTTTGACCCATTGGCATCGAAATAGAGGGACTTTCAAAGGTCCGTACTCGAGCTCCCAGTTTCCTCTATAAAACCATAATAGGTGTCCATGTTTCCATTTTGTCCAATGCATCAATTCGAACACCGCTATTTTGGTTCGTGCTCTTGCTATCTGAGATGCGATGTAAAATGTGTATCCATTTATCTCATACCCTTGCCATGATCGATTGTCATTGATGGTCCCGAGCTAAGAGTTGCAATTGTTCGTGGACACCCTCCTTGCCCAACAAATGCTTTTGTAGCCAACCGCCAAAACTCTCTACTTGCTTGTTTGCGATCCACTTTTCGACCTCCTAGGTATTCGTCTCGTAGAATCTTCTCGTGGTCATCGACATATGAAGCCACTAAAGTCGCTTGCTTCAATCTTGTGAAATGTGCTTGTCTAAATGACGGTATATCTTTGCAAAAGGATTCTTTTCTCCCTAGAGTGCCTTTTCCTTGTAGCCTCCCCTCATAGCGTGATCTGAGCACGCCAATCGGATTCAATTCATTAATGTAGTCGATGCAAAACTCAATCACCTCTTACGTACCAACACCACAGGCAAAGCATCCTTCAGGCGAGACCGATTCTGAACATATTTTTTAGCACACCCATGTACCTCTCGAAAGGGAACATCTTTGTGTAAGAAAACGGGTCCGAGAATTTCTAACTGTTTCACCATGTGAACCATGAGATGGACCATCATATCAAAGAAGGACGGAGGAAAGATCATCTCAAGGTTGACCAAAGCGGCGACAATATCATCCTCATAGATTACATAACTTATACGGATCTATGACCTTTTGTGATATGGCGTTGAAGAACGAGCACACCTTCACTATTGTCCCTCGTACCTTGTCAGGCAGAACACCTCTCAACATCACTGGCAACAACTGGGTCATCAACACGTAACAATCATGCGATTTCACGTTTACGATTTTATTCTCTTTTGTGTTTATAAGTCTTCTTATGTTCGACGAGTATCCGGAAGGACCTTAACATTGTTTAACAACTTAATCATGTTCTTTTTCTCTTCTTTGCTTGGAGTGTAGCTCGCAGGATGGAGGTAATGCCCTTTGTCTCTTTCTTGCGGGTGTAATTCTGCTGAGTCCTAATAGTTGTAAGTCCTTGGTGATGAATAGTATCTTTTGATTTGCCGTACATATCTAGGAATCCTAGCAAGTTCACACAAACATTCTTCGTTATATGCATGAAGTCTAATGAGTGGCGAACCTCTAAGTCTTTCGATAAGGCAAATCCCAAAAATTGATTGCTTCTTCCAACTAGCCTTCTTCTTAGCTTCTTGAGAGGGAGTGATGGGACGGGTTTGCTACCATGACCCTTTCCAAATACGATTTTCAGATCCTTCACCATGGAAAATAAATCGCCTTTTGTGATGCTTAGGCTTCTTGCGGTTCTCTTCCGTCCCATCAAAATTAACTAAGTTACTCCGTAACGGGTGCTTGAGGTTTAGGAACCTCGATGACCCATGTATACAACCTTCCGAGAGTTTGTCGGTACTTGTCTTCCATATCGTCCAAGCACTTTCGATGCGAGCTTTATATCCCTTGATAGATAGGCCCGACAGTTACCAAGTCTTTGCCGGTCATTGATGGTCACGAATAGTAATGCACGTGGGGTGAAGTACTCTCTTTTGTATTCATCCCATACCGTACACCATCGTTCCACAATGTTAGCGAGATCTTGATCAACGGTTTTAGGTACACATCGATGTCGTTCCACAGGTTGCTTGGGGCCTTGGATGAGTAATGGCATCATAATATACTTCCGCTTCGACACAACCAAGGAGGAAGATTGTAGATACATAGAGTCACCGGCGAGTCTTGTGATTGGTGCTCAACTTCGCCGTAGGGTTCATCCCATCTGTACTCAGCATAAGCCGTATGTTCCTCGCATCGCTTGAAAACTCGGGTATTTCCTATCAAGTTTTCGCCATCGCGACCCATCTGCGGGATGTTTTAGCTTTCCATCAGCGTTACGAGCATCATTTGTGCCAACACATCATCTTCGCATGCTCTTTGTTCGCAAAAGCAGGCTTCAACCGAGGAATTATAGGAAAGTACCACACCACCTTAGCGGGGTTCTCTTCACCTTACGTGCCCCTCTACCTCCTGCGTCATCACGCTTGGTCTTATACCGCGATGTTTTGCACACCGGACGGGCTTCCAAATTCTCACACTCATTGCGATAGAGGATGCAATCGTTCACGGCATGCATGTATCTTACGTACCTCCAAGCCCAAAGGACGAGAGCTTGCTTGGCTTCGTCGTAGTTTCGAGCAATGTGTTACCCTCTGGAAGCAACTTCTTCATGAGGCCTAACAACTCGTTGAATCCCTTATCGAGACAATCCATTTGCCGCCTTCCATTGCATTAGTTCTAGTGTGAGTGCGCAACTTTACGTGTCCCCGTCCGCAGATTTGGATACAACAATGTTTCATAGTCCTCCCAAAGGCGCCAAACTTTTCATAATGCCTTTTATCAACGTATTCTCCTCTCCATCAAGCGACATCTGGTCTATATCATCGTCGCCAAACTCCCCTGCATATGTTGAAATAAGCTGTGTTGGCGGCGTTAGAGATATTATCGTCCACTGTTCTTCTTGACCGTGTAATCTCTACTTAGCCGTGCTTGGTCCAACAGTATAATTTTCCATAAAACCTCTTGAGATCAAATGAAAATGAATTTGCTCACAGTTTACCCACCTTTTGATTCTTGCAATCAATACATGGGCAACATATATAGTCTAAGGTAATATTGGTTTCAACATGACGAATAAAAGTTTCTAAACCCTCCACGAACTGCGAGGAACATCGGTCCATGTACATCCATCGCCGATCCATCTGCATTATACATATTCATAGCATTGAGTGTAACGATACCTTGTGATCAAATACACATATTGATACCATGCAAACAAACATCTTGCAAGGCTAAATACTCCTGGGTGAATCAGCAAAGATCATCCATCGTTGATACTATTAGGAATTTGGTGTAGATATGTGGAATTAAAAATAATAATATTTTTTAACATCCATCATTCATGAAATACCCTTCCCAATCCTTGTCCCCTCCATTAATCAATGCTAGTACACATGCAAACATGATTTAACAATACACATACAAACATAATCCGATACTTCACATACAAGCATCCAATGATAGTACACATTAAAATGCATCAATAAACATACAAAGTCTGCAGCACGTACAATTATAATAATTGTTCAGACAACAACAATTCTTAAATGCATAAAAATTAAATTAAAAAGTACAACATAGAATGTGATCTCGATGTCTCAATCACACTCTATGGGAACGTGACTTCCCCTTGCCTCGCCCTCGCCCTCGCCCTCGCCCTCGCCCTTGCCCTTGCCCTCATTACCACCATTCCCGTTGCCATCGCTCTCGCCATCGCTCTCGCCCTCGCCCTCGCCCTCGCCCTCGCCCTCCTCATCACCACCGCCACCGCCATCGTCGCGACGTGGCACATCATTAATCGCCACGTATTTTTTTGTCTTTTGCGCTTTTTACGTGGGTATTCCTTCCCCACAACAAGCAATGGTGGAGGGCAAAACACTTTAAAAACAGCACATTTTGGACCTAGTTGGAGGGCGTGGTTTCGATGTTAGTGGCGTTGTCACCGGTCCAACAAGACATCCTAAATCTGGGCGGAAATTTAATGGAAAAACACGAGACAAAGGTCGGCATTTGTAGTTGCGCCGGTAGCGATGGCGG
This sequence comes from Raddia guianensis, assembly GCA_036346415.1. Classification (NCBI taxonomy): domain Eukaryota; kingdom Viridiplantae; phylum Streptophyta; class Magnoliopsida; order Poales; family Poaceae; genus Raddia; species Raddia guianensis. The sequence continues at coordinate 39,618,151 of CM070534.1, forward strand.
CGGTGGCTGCGGCGGCGGCGGTGGCGATGGTGGCGGTGGGATCGAAACGAGGACGCGATGCGGTGGATAAATGTACCTCGTGGCGTGGCGGAGAGGCGCCGACGAATGGGCGGCGCTGCGGCACGCGAGAGCGGCGAGGCGGGGCCGTGGTGACGACGCGGCGGCGGCGACACGTTACTCGATGATGATCCGATGATTCCGATCCCTTTCACCGCTTCCCAGTAGCGGCGAAGAGAGCTCCCCACTCCTCCTTGCTCTCGCCTCGGCGGCTCCTTGCTCCTCGGCTCGGTCTCCGCTCCTTCCTCACAAGCGCTGCGAGCTCCCTCGGCAAGTCGCGGCGATAAGAAGACGACGCAGATGACTTTTTGTTACTGGAGGAGAAATGGCTCCAATTATCGGAGACCGAGATTAGTCGGTTTGTCACACCAACCAGGACTAATAGCCAAATATCAGTCCCGGGTTGTAACACCAACCGGGCCTTTTGTGACAGGAGAAATGGTGCCAATTATCGGAGCCGGTGTTAGTCTCGGTTGATATTACCAGCCGGGACTAGGACTCCCACCGCAAACCAACGCTAATCGACCTATTGGTCCCGGTTGGTGGAACCAACCGAACTGGCTTTCGTGCTTTTGTCTCGTTACCATTGAGCCGGGACTGAAGGTAACCTCAGTCCCGGTTTGATGGTAACCTGGACTGATGTGCCGGGATGGAAGGCCCGTTCCGTAGTAGTGGGTGTTGCGTTCTATTTATCTCCTATGGAACTACTTCATCTACGTAATTTGTACTCATATTGGCGTGGGAAGCTGTTGTGTTAGGTTACACGTTGTTATGTTCTGTACTCTGTTATGCTTCGTTGAAGAGCCTGAAGAACGTTTATGCCTCTTGCCTGCGGGTTTTTCTTCAATGTGTTGGTCATGGCGATTACCTGCTTGAAGCTCCCTTCCTACGTGGCCGAGTGCTACCTCTGCCTCTACACTCCCTCTCCCCCATGTCGTGTGACTGTCGTGTCCTCTGTTGGAATGTAAGGGGTTTGAACTCTAGGGGAAGACACGCCGCCATTCGTGACCTAGCCCGCTCCACCAGATGCACCATTGCTTGCCTGCAAGAAACTAAGCTTCAGGTCGTCGACAAACAGATCGTGCAGGATTGTTTAGGCCTCTACTTCGCAGAGAAATTCTATTTTCTACCAGCAGACGGAACATGGGGAGGCATTCTCCTGGCGGCTTGCATTGATCACTATGTACTTTCTAACCCAATGGAGGCTGATTACTCTATCGTCACCGCCCAAATTAAGGCCAAAGCGGATGGTCAAGTCTGGACCATCACAGGGGTTTATGGCCCTCAATTGACAGAACAGAAGCTCCTATTCCTTCAAGAGCTTAGGAGCGTTGCCTCTTCAGGACCGGACCCTAAATGAGTAATGCTTGGCGAGTTCAACCTTATTTACCAAATGGTGGTCAAAAGTAATTCCAACATCAACAGAAGATTGATGGCAACTTTTCGTCAAACTCTCGATCATCTCGAGCTCAAAGAGATCAACCTATCTGGGAGGAAGTTCACGTGGAGCAGTGAGCGGGCGAACCCGACTCTCACTTGTATCGACAGTCTTCTGCACTACTGCTTGGGATCTTCTCTTCCCGTTCTCGTTCCTTCAACATGTTAATAATCCAGGCATCATCTTCATGTACATAGCGTCAGTTTCTTTCTAGCTTAGTCAACTAGTTTGTTACGTGATGAGTCTGTGAGCCGGTGCAGCTTGATGTTACCGGCGCATCCGCAATAATCGGCACGACGTGTGCTTCGTTCGCACAGGTGCAGCGTTAGTTATCGCCCGAGTCGCGCGGCACGATCGGAGGCTGTGGGATGGCGCAGCGCATGCATGATCGTGGGGCGCGGAGCGCGGCGGAGTGGAGTTTATGGTTGCATGTAATTTGGTCTTCCTATTTAAGCAAAGATAATCCAGAAAATGCGGTGGTTCTGGCCGCACCAAAATACTCTGTTCTCTGCTCTGTTTTTTAGTGCGCGTTCGTGCTCAGGTTATCCTCTTCGTCTCCGGCGAAGGAAGGGCAGCTCCGGTGGGTGGAGCCGGCTGTTCGAACAATTGGTATCAGAGCCCGTTTTCGAACGTGGGCGCGTGATCCAGCGGTCGAGTGGGGACTCCTGCCACGGGCGGCGTCGGCTTCTCCGACTTGGCACACTGATGCGGCGTCAACCGGCGTCTACTGATGGAGGTCGTGGCAGAAGCTCCAGGCCGCCAAAGGGCGGCGCCAATGGCGGGCGCGGTACGGTGGCTCGCGATGAGTGCCGTTACTGCGGGAAAAAGGGCCATTGGGCCTGGGAATGCAGGAAAAAGAAGAAGGACGAGCAGGCCCATTCGGCCCAAACGAAGGAGGGGGTGAAGCCACTTTATTGGTGGCCACGGCATCGGTCAACGCCAATTTCCCTTCTACAGCGCCGGCGGCTGCATCTTCCTCTCCAAATCCGCCGGCGATTCAACTTGATGAGAGCGAGCTCTTCGTCCAGCTGGGCGACAAGGAGCAAGGAGACCACACGCGATGGATCCTCGACACAGGCGCCACCAATCACATGTCGGGGGAGCGCTCGGTCTTCTCCGAGCTCGACACCGGCGTCCAAGGGACCGTCAGCTTCGGGGATGGCTCTGCGGTGGGAATCGAAGGGTGCGGGACGGTGCTCTTCAAGTGCAAGACCGCCGAACGCCAGGAGCTCACCGGCGTCTACCACATCCCGCGTCTCACAGCGAACATTGTGAGTTTGGGCCAACTGGAGGAAGGCGGCTACAAGGTGGTGCTTGAAAAGGGCTTCCTCAAGATCTGGGACCAGCGGTGGCATCTGCTGGCCAAGGTGGCGCGGGCGGCGAACCGGCTGTATGTGCTGGAGCTCGACATCGGGAGGCCGGTGTGTTTGCGGCGCAGGGGTCAAGCGCGGCGTGGCGATGACATGCAAGGTTTGGCCATCTTAACTTTCGCGCATTGCGGTGTCTAGCTCAGGGGCAGATGGTGCACGGGCTGCCGCAGATCGATCATGTTGATCAGGTCTGCGACAACTGTCTCGCCGAGAAGCAACGGCGACTGGCGTTCCCGGGCGAGGCCAAGTATCGCGCGGCGCACAAGCTGGAGCTCGTTCACGGCGACCTCTGCGGGCCCGTGACTCCAGCGACTCCAAGCGGCAACAAATTCTTCTTCCTCCTCGTCGACGATCTGAGCCGCTTCATGTGGCTGATCCTGCTGAGCACCAAGGACCAGGCGGCGATGGTGTTCATGGCGTTCTAGAGGCACGCCGAGGCTGAGGCTGGGAGAAAGCTGGGAAATTTGCACACTGATCGCGGCGGCGAGTTCATGGCCCGCGCCTTCATCGACTACTGCGCCAAGGAGGGCATCCAGAGGCACTTCACCGCCCCGTACAGTCTGCAGCAAAACGGGGTGGTGGAAAGGCGTGATCAAATGATAATGGGCATGGCGAGGAGCATGATGAAAGCCATGTCCATGCCGGGCTGGTTCTGGGGGAGGCGGTGACCACTGCGGTGTTCATCTTGAATCGGTCGCCCACCCAGAGTGTCGAAGGGAAAACTCCATACGAGGTATGGTACGGAATCAAGCCCCCAGCCCATTTTTTTCGTACATTCGGCTGTGTTGCGCACGTGAAATCCGGCGGGAAGTACCTCACCAAGCTGGAGGATCCAAGTACACCAATGGTGTTCGTGGGATATGAGCCAGGCACCAAAGGCTGGTGCTTCTACAATCCTGTGTCGCAGCGCGTTTACATGTCGCGGGACGCAGTGTTCGAAGAAGATCGGGCTTGGGATTGGGGCGCCGACAAGGGAGTAGGGCCCAACGACGACCTCGCGCCATTCTGCGTCGAGTTTGTCACTGTTGGGGGAGCACACCGCGAGGGCGAGGCTGAGGCAGTGCCGAGCACACCAGCGGCAACCCCTGCTCCACCCTCGCCACTCTCTACACCAGGCAGCGCGGCGATGCCCACGTGCGGGTCTGAGCCCCGCACACCGGCGACTCCGGCACCGCTAGCGGTGGAGTTCGTTTCGCCGCCGATTGGGGATCTCGACATCGACGACGATGCTGACGACGCGCCATTGCGTTTTCGGACCATGAAGAATGTGATTGGTCCGGCGTCGCCACCAGGCCTTGCTGTCCGGGAGCTCACGGAGGAGCTACTGGTGGCAATTGGGGACGAGCCAGCAACGGTTGAGGAGGCGAAGGCAGTTAAGGAGTGGCGCATGGCCATGCTGGAGGAGATGGTCTCAATCGAAGAGAACTAAGACTTGGTCTTTGGTTGATCTGCCTAGGAGTCATCGCGCCATCGGCTTGAAGTGGGTCTTCAAACTCAAGCGCGACGAGCGTGGTGACATCGCACAAGGCCCGGCTCATCGCAAAGGGGTATGTGCAGCGCCAAGGTGTTGATTTTGAAGAGGCTTTTGCCCCTGTTGCGAGGATGGAGTCGGTACGTATGGTGCTTGCAGTGGCTGCGCTTCGTGGCTGGCATGTGGACCATATGGACGTCAAGTCGGCGTTTCTCAACGGCGAACTCGCGGAGGAGGTCTACGTCACTCAACCGCCTGGCTTCATCGCCGCCGGGCATGAGAAGAAGGTGTTGAAGCTCCACAAAGCTCTTTATGGCCTGCGGCAGGCGCTGCGTGCATGGAACGCAAAGCTAGACGAGAGCCTGCACGCACTTGGTTTCGGCAGGAGCGAGTGCGAGCATGGGTTATACACCCGTGGCGTCGAGCGCTCCCGGCTGGTGGTGGGCATCTACGTCGACGATCTCATCATCGCGGGGGAGCACGCCGAAGAGGTCAACATCTTCAGGATGGAGATGAAGAAATTGTTCCAGATGAGCGATTTGGGTACACTCTCCTACTATCTTGGCATTGAGGTGAAACAGGGGAGGCATGGCATGGAGCTTCGGCAGACGGCGTACGCCAAGAAGCTGCTTGAGTGGGGTGGCTTGAGCGGCTGTAATCCTTGCGCCACGCCCATGGAGACGCGACTCAAGCTATCCAAACACTCCACCTCGCCGGCGGTCGATGTGACGGAGTATCGCAGTTTAATTGGAAGTCTCAGGTACCTCTTGCATACCCGGCCGGATTTATCATTCGCCGTGGGGTACCTGAGCCGGTTTATGGAGGATCCACGGCAGGAACACATGACGGCAATAAAGCATTTGCTTCGCTATGTGGCGGGAACACTCGAGTATGGGTTGGCTTATACACGGGGAGATGCCGAGCTCACTCTCGTCGGCTACAGTGACAGCGACATGGCGGGGGACGTCGATGATCGGAAGAGCACCACTGGGGTAATCTACTTCCTTGGCGGTAACCCAGTGGCTTGGCAGTCCCAGAAGCAACGCGTGGTGGCGTTGTCGTCGTGTGAAGCAGAGTACATCGCCGGAGCAGCCGCGGCATGCCAAGGTGTTTGGCTCCAGAGTCTGCTCAGCGATGTGATCGGCGTCGAGGCAGCGGCGCCACAGCTCAAAATGGATAACATGTCCGCCATTGCTCTTTGCAAGAACCCGGTGCTTCACGACAGGAGTAAGCATATAGACACTAAATTTCATTACATTCGTGAATGCGTCGACAAAGGAGCAATCGGTCTGGAGTTCGCGGGTACACAGGAGTAGCTCGCGGACATACTGACAAAGCCGCTCGGGAAGGTCAAGTTTCAGGAGCTTCGTGAGCGGATCGGAGTCACAAAGCTCCACTGAAGATGACACCAGTCTTAGGGGGAGATTGCTAATAATCCAGGCATCATCTTCATGTACATAGCGTCAGTTTCTTTCTACCTTAGTCAACTAGTTTGTTACATGATGAGTCTGTGAGCCGGTGCAGCTTGATGTTACCGGCGCGTCCGCAATAATCGGCACGACGTGTGCTTCGTTCGCACGGGTGCAGCGTTAGTTATCGCCCGAGTCGTGCGGCACGATCGGAGGCTGTGGGATGGCGCAGCGCATGCATGATCGTGGGGCGCGGAGCGTGGCGGAGTGGAGTTTATGGTTGCATGTAATTTGGTCTTCCTATTTAAGCGAAGATAATTCAGAAAATGCGATGGTTCTGGCCGCACCAAAATACTCTGTTGTCTGCTCTGTTTTTTAGTGCGCGTTCGTGCTCAGGTTATCCTCTTCGTCTCCGGCGAAGGAAGGGCAGCTCCAGTGGGTGGAGCCGGCTGTTCGAACACAACACCTGTCGTCTCTTGTGTTTGATCATGCCCCTCTTCTGTTCTCGGGTGAGCTGGAGATCCAACGAGCTAAAGGTTTTCGCTTTGAAAATTTTTGGACGAAAACTGATAGGTTCCTTGAGGTTGTTCAAGAAGCTTGGGTCAGGGAAGTAATATGTCTTCTACCTGCGAAAAAGTTTCATATTAACAGCCAATGCCCTTAAGAAATGGGAAAAGTTGCAGATCGGAGATTTAATATTGCGGATCACGATCATCAAAGAGATAATTTTCCAACTTGACCAAGCTGTAGAGAGATGCCACCTTTCGCCCCTCGAAATCATTCCACTATCCCCCATGCTCTTTATCATCGCCATTGATCTGCTGCAGAAGCTCCTCAGGCTAGTAGAGGAGGCAAATGCGCTTTTGCCTATTCATTCAAAGCATTGTGCATGTGAACTTCGCTTTATGCAGTCAATGCGCCTATCTTTCTTAACCCAACGCAATCGGACATTCAGATGACTCAGGAAATTCTTCGAGTTTTTAGCCAAACCTCCGATCGCATAACGAACCTCCAGAAGAGTGCGGTTCTTCCTATTCGGTTCGAGGATCTTGACGTCGAGGAATCATGCGGCCCTTCTCTGGGGTGCGCAAGGAGTTCCCCTGCACGTACCTGGGTCTACCTTTGCATACAGCCAAGCTGCGGAGAAACCACATGCTACTAGCCATTGAGAAGTTGCGAGCTAGGATTCCCAAATGGAAAGGTCAGCTCCTCTCCAAGGCTGGCAGACTCACCCTCATCAACTCTATTCTTTCGTTGCTGCCAACGTACCACATCACTATTTTTCCCTTAGTCAAGTGGGCGATTTGCAAGATGGATCGCATCCGAGGATATTTTCTGTGGCACGGTGTAGAGATCTCCTCGGCTAGGCATAGCTTAGTAAAGCGGGAGAAGGTCATCAGACCAAAGCACCTTGGAGGTTTGGGTGTACTAGACCTTGAAAAATTTGGAAGAGCGCTCCTGCTTAGATGGCTTTGGTTTGAATGGAAGTCCACCTCCAAGCCTTGGTATAACACCCTGGCCCAAATTTTCTTAGAGCCCAACCCAGCCCAAATTTTCTTAGAGCCCAAACCACTTACGGAGCTAGCCCACGCATGCATAACACTACTCTTGGACTTTTGGCCTCGCTTTGTCCAAAAGGGTTAACCCGAGGTGCTATGTTTGGACCTATTAGGCCTTATATACTTGTGTAACTCTCTGTAAACTAGCAATGTGGTACTATTCCGCACCACAACCAATCCACATGGGCCCAACGGGCCGAGGTATTACATTCACCCCCTCTTAATGGGCTAACTCCCTCGTCAGCACATAGCACACCGCAAATGCGGCAAATGTCCAGGATCTCCCCTCGATACATGGTGTGTGTCGTATGCCCTCCAAGGCTGGCCCATATGCACACCATGTCGTATGCCCTCCACGGGCCCACACACACGTCATGCAACAAAAGGTTGATGCTCTTATATCATCTGTAACACCTGGCCTAAATTCTCTTAGAGCCTAGCCCACCTATGGGGCTAGCCCACACATGCATAACACCACTCTTGGACTTTTGGGCTCGCTTCGTCTAAAAGGGTTAACCCGAGGTGCTATGTTTGGACCTATTAGACATTATATACTGGTGTAACTCTCTGTAAACTAGCAATGTGGTACTATTCCACCACAATCAATCCACATGGGCCCAACAGGCCGGGGTATTACACTTGGATCAGGTCCAAACTACCCTATGACACTACCGATTGTAACCTCTTCAGAACAGCGACCTTGATCATGGTGGGTAATGGGGAGAGGATGAATTTCTGGAAGGATAACTGGCTATAGGTGCAGAAGCACCTAGATTCCTCGCTCCCAACCTCTACAAAATCACCAGATTCAAGAACCGCTCGGTGGCTATGGAACTGCGCAATAACAATTGGATCAATTCGGTCCGCGACATTCATTCTTTCCAGCATCTCCGGGAGTTCATCAATCTCTGGAGCAAAGTCAAGGGGTCAACCTTCACCCTAACTTGCCGGATGTTATCGTGTGGAAGTCTTGAAATGGAATTTACTCTGCCAAGTCGGCCTACTTGATACAATTCCAATGCAGTGTGCGGTCTGCAAATGCTTGGTTAATCTAGAATGTCAAGGTGGAAAACAAGTGTATGCAAATTCTTCGCGTGGACTATGTCCCAAAACAAGATCAACAGTGCTGACATTCTAGTCAAGAAGGGATGGCCGCATCAAGCTTTATGCTGCTTGTGCAACCAGGCCACGGAAACTAGCGTTCACCTCTTCCTTCGATGCTCCTTCTCCATTTAGATCTTGGGAAAGGTGTTTACTAGGCTGAAGCCGTCGTCATCCTTTAGGGGGCCGGCCTTCGACAGCTTCATGGATTAGTGGAATTTTGCTTCGTCTTGGGTGCCCCCTAGCCAGTGTAAGGTCTTCAATGGCCTAGTGATTCTTGTTTATTGGAACATCTGGAAAGAGCGTAATGGACATTTATTCAAGGGTGAGTACTCTCTTGCAGAGGACGTGTGTAATAGGATCCACACGGACCTTCTCTCATGGGAGTGGGTGCATCGCTATCCTTTTTACCCGGTTTTTGTTCCCTTGGTCCCCTTGTATACATAACTTTATTTCTCTTAATTGATCAGGTAGAGCTCCTGCCATTTGGCTCAAAAAAAAAAATCTTCTCATGGTTATCAGTAAGATGCATATCTTGTAACCTAGACACAATAATATTGTGTCAATCGATTTACTTATTTTGCCCCCCATCAAAGCTGTACAAAAGATTACTTGATAAGGCTTAGCATTCAAAACTTGTGCCACAGTGGCATGCTATCTCCTAACAATAGAAAACAAGCTAGGATATTTCAGTTACCCTGTTGGTTTTGTAGTTGTACGTGTTGTACTCCATAATTCAGGCAAGTACAGGTCTACATGAGAGTTTTCCATTAGTTGGGTTGGCAACAGCATCGTTAATGCTAGTACTGCTATGTAAGGATCGTAACTTAATTATTCATACGAATTTCACACACAGGGTACACCGTTGGAGTTCGTTTTCCTTGCATAATCAATTAGGTGCAATGGTATATATCTTCCATGCATATTAAAATATATAGCGGTAGCATCGACTGTTGGATTAAGGAATGAAAAATATTGTAGTTAATATTGATTAGTTTGTGTACTTGCAGTGCTATTATATGGTGCACATGTTGGTGCTTGTCATTATTTATTAGGTGGGGCTTTCAGCAAGTAATCTCAGTCCATTAATTTATTTTAGATTAATTGGTTATTAGTTAGTAGTAAAGAGCTATCCATCTAAGGTCAAGGGGTTATGGATGATCAACTCATGGGCAGATCATACGTATGAACTTAAATCCATTTCCATTGGATATATTAAAAGAAGCACCGGTCCACTTGGGAGCATTTTTCTGTCGCGTCCCATATATATATTTAATTCAAGGTGTGAGGAAGACAAATGAAAACGGTATGTATGACTTAATGTATATGCATGATTTGACTTTCTATGCTGAGTTTTACTGCCTAAATATCCTTGACTAATACTAGTGTTATACTAGTTTTCAAGCTCTCTGTAAATTAATTCAAAGCTGAAGCAAAAGGGTGGCTGATCTGTCCACTATACAAAAAAAGGACACTAATGCTCACTATTGGAACAGGTCAAAGGAACTCCATTAAATATTTGAAAAAAATCGTTTTATACAATCAAAAGATCATAAGTTTCGGAATATACCATCTAACCCACTGTCATAGACACAGAGGGTCCCACCTATTAATATATGAGATATGGTGGTAATGTGGTATATTCCGAAACTTATGATTCTTTCGATGGTATAAAATGAAATCTCAGATAATATTTTATAGTAAAACTCATGAAATTAGTAACATAAGCGTGTGTGTGATATAACCTCCCTCCCTTAATTAGAAGGAACTGAACGCAATTGGGGATATAAATAAGTGTTTATATAATTAATCACCATATTTACACTTACATGACTAGAGCAACAAACTATTATAGAAAATAAGATGGAAGCAAGGATGCAGATAAGAGCATCTATTAATTCCTATTAGCTACATGGTGTGGTATATATAGTTCTACTATAACACACTAATATTTTTAATGCTATCACACACACACACACACACACACACACACACACAAACAATGTATTTACATATATCTTTCTCTTTTGGTCTCCCCTTTGACAAATAATATGACTAGTTAATGGGATGGTACTACATACCATAGCTACATGCAATAGCACGTGGGCGCACACACACACACCAAGTCTTCTTTTAAGAGTGCCCTCCTTAACTGGCAATAATACCAATATTCCCTAGAAAATCAACTGAGTGAGTTCCACATCTGTGAGAAGCCACTCTCAGCTAAGTACTCAAACCCATCCTGGGCAAAATTAGTTTGAGGCGCCTCCCTCTTCACTAGGTTGCCTTCAAACCTGGTGAACTGGCTCAGCACATCCTTGATCGTCTTCCCCATGTGTTGCCCCTGATCAACCATCAGCGACGCCAATGGAACGACATTCATCGACGACAATGGCTGACTAGAGGGATTGTTGGAGAAGCAGGCCACTTGCTCATAACCCTCTAGGTTTTGCACTGATCCAGGGTGGTCAAAGGCAATGTAGTTGTCAATGAGGGGAGGTAATGAAGTTGTGGCTGCACTGTCAATGTTGTAGCTACTCTGATCTGTGGGTGACTTGGCAATTGTTGCCCTACTGTTGTAGAAAACCCTGCATAAGACCCAGTCCCCCTGTTCATTAGAGAAGGTATATTAGATGATCACTACAGGAAACGCGCGAAATCTCGACGGCCAGAAAAATTCTCGACGGCCTGATATATATAGGCCGTCGACACAGTGACCTTAATATCGACGGCCAAGGAAATGCCGTCGACACAGTGGCCCTAATATCGACGGCCATAGAAAAGCCGTCGAGATAAGGTCCCTTGAGGCCCGCGCGCACGTTTTTCCGGCTTTTCGCGAAGGCGGGAAGACTCTATCTCGACGGCTCACAATCAGCCGTCGTTAATAGATTATGGGCCGGCCCATCGTAATGAATCAATCTCGACGGCCAGAAAAATTATCGACGGCCTGATATAGGCCGTTGACACAGCAACCTTAATATCGACGGCCAAGGAAATGCCGTCGACACAGTGGCCCTAATATCGACGGCCATAGAAAAGCCGTCGAGATAAGGTCCCTTAGGCCCGCGCGCACGTTTTTCCTGCCATAGAAAGACTGTCTGTCTCGACCGTGCTATCTCGACGGCCAAATCTCGACGGCTAGCCGTCGAGATATTTCTGTCTCGACGGTTTTCCTCTCTTTATTGACGGCTCTAGCCGTCGAGAATTCCAGCGATTCGCGTGGTGGATTAAACAGTAGTTTGAAAAATAAAAAATGTAAATTTCGATATGCTTGTATATATATATTTGAAGTGTACATAGTATTCAATATTCATATCTTGCAGCAATTTTTTTAAAAAGATGATGTGAAAAGAATTGCTTTAATTATGAAATGATTGGAAAGAGATATGAATGCCTTGATAAAAGTTGGTATGAGTCAATAGCTGCACATGGATCTGTTGAGGGCCGGTATCTAAAGGTGACCAGAGAACTCAATATTTAGCTCAGTATAGCTGGCATGAGAGTGACTCAGAAGTAAAGAAAGATTCAAGTACAACATGAAAAATGAAAACCCATAAGCACTAATTAACGATACCATGTGAGACGCTATATTCTATAAATTTTTCGAAGCAATTCATGTAGTATTGATGTGATCTTTATTCAAAACCACGAGTGATTAAAAACTTTCAGTTCTTTAGATAACATAAATATAGTGTTAAAAGACTAACTAGTTAATCTATTGACTTGACTGTAGTTTTGGCTCTTCCAATCTGGAACCGATCGATGGGAGGGCATGCGTTGGCATTCCATATCCGTTAGATATGCATGTTTATTATATGGATGATGAGGAATAAGTTGGCATGCACATGCAGTATTCTGGCTGGTCTCCGCGGATGTCATATGAACAAATGGTTCGTAGTCATTACTGTACGTACGTACGTACACCAAATCTGATGCTTCTGATCTCTTCTTTGTACTTACATAAAATGTACTCTAAACATGTGAAAAAAATCGTTCTGTCAAGCTTCATTTTCTATTGCCCCGAATATATAGTTGTTTTTGGTGGTTATGTACATGCATCGATCAATTATCTTAGACATCATATATAGTATATATATGTTGATGACTATCTACAAAATTATCAAATTAAGCAAAAAAAACATCAAGTAATTAACAACTATTGCAGATGCATCAAGCTGAAAAATAATAAATATGTAGAACCAAATAATTAAGCGTTCATAGTAGCGTTTTTATAATGGTTTACCTTGAATGGCAACTTCGTTGGATCACCTTGCCCTTCCCTGCGGAATTCGTGCATGACCCACTAGGTCTTCTTCCCCTTGGGGGCTCTACCTTGATAAAACACTAGGGTTTTGCGCATGCCGACTAGCAATCCTTTCCGGCTTATCGGGCGATCTTTCCTGATGGCCTTCCAGTAGTCTGATTCGGTGGTTCTATTTGTTCTTTGGCCGGTGGCGTACTTCCTGTCCCTAAGAGCATCCCCAATAGCCTCCTTTCCGCACCCCCTAAAATACTATTCATGTGTGTATGAATAGTGTTTTAGGGCGTGGGATAGAGGGGCTATTGGGGATGCTCTAAGGCGGTAGAAGTACCACTCCTTGCCACCAACGCATGCAATTTCTGAAAACAATAAAAATAAAATTAATGAAGAAAGCACACTTAAGATTTGTAAAATTAACTAAATTTGAAATGTAAATGTCCCTTTTGAGGACCATTACTATCGATCCATGATATTGGTTGGTCATAGGCATATATAAATAATATGAGTACCAAAACATGGATACACTATATATGAATAATTGTATTAATTGCACGCATGTGTAAAATATGCACATGTTAGTCTAATGATCTTATTGTAAAGAGGAAAAAATATTTCAATTTAATTCATCAGTATCCTTTTTTAAGGAAATCCTAACGTACACTATAGAAACAAGTAATTAAAATAGAGGAATTTTCCATTAACAGATAATGTGCATAAAGGAAAATATTTTGAAAAAACTAGAATGATCAGAGAATATTTAATTAATCAGGTCAATCATATATTGTTAATTGATGTGAGGTATCAAATTAATTATACTGGCTGAGACCCTTCCTATATGTTCTTTTCACATGATTTTGTTTCATGTTTCTACCAATAGGCAAAGCGAGGGGCCTTCTTTTTGTGCTAAGTTAATTTGTCCCCATCCATGGCCTGTTAATTCCCTTTAGGGATCAGGCAAAGACGGAGAATATTTTATGGCATGGCAAGAACAGGGACAGATGAGGGAGAGTAAGGCCAAGAAGAGGCCAAACAAACTCATGGCCGCGAGAATATCCTTCTGTCATGGGGAGTGGAAGGCGACAAGCAGGCAGACAAGTACGTGTGAATTTTGCTTTCGTTGCAAATCAGTTTTCGGAATGATGTTCATTGAGATCATGCAAGTCTCCTCCATGGACCAAAAAATATTGTGCAAGAATTTGATTTCTTACAAACTGTTAATTTCTCTTCTAATATTTTCTAGCTGCGTTGGATATATCAGGGCTTCCAAAAAAAAAAATGGCTAGGTGTTGTGGTGTAAAAGAAGGGCATGGGCAAACCAAAAGAGAGGCCCCAAAAAAAAGAACAGAAAGAAAATGGGGAAAAGCTAGGTAGGATTCTTGCGGTATGGGAAGCATGCATGCATATCGTCGTTGTTGCAACTTGCAAGTTGATATGAGAGCGGCAGGAAGAGGTCATGGTCACTTCACTGATGGCTCGGAATGGGAGAAGGATCAACTAGCTAGCTGCAGTTGCATATATGCACAATTTGGGAGCAACTAATTGAATCATGTAGGCCAGGGTAGATATATGGTCCTGTGCCTTCTTGTGCCACTGAAGGAAAATCATAGGAGCATGTAGGATAGGGGCAAAGAGAATTTCCTTGGAATAGGGCCAATAATGGAGAGGAGATATATGCATGATTCATGGCTGATTCCATGATCTTAAAATATTTCAAGGGCCAATTCATGCATGTATATGCGTGCTGCAGGTAATTGGTATGCATGATTGAGAACCAACAATTTCTTTTGCTCAAAAAGAACCAACAATTTCTGGCAAGATAGTACATGGATGACGTCTATATATTATATGTCTGATTAAATCGTTCATATAAAATTAGTTGGATATGTTTTGGACAGAAGAAAGACAAATTGGAGGTGATTGGTTTCAGAGGCGTCTACTGATTGATGAAGATATATAAACACAACAAATCAAAGGCCAAATTAAAGAAATTGAGAAGGGGGACAAGAAGCAGATCAAGCGAGAGCAGCGAGAAAGAACACACACGGCTGCTGCAGGTTGTGCGAACTCAACATGGCATGAAAACTCAAACAAATCATGCATACCCAAGAGGAAAAAAAAACATATCATGAATTACAAGGTAATGAAGAAATTGTCTCATATAATCGATATGGGAGTGGCCTGAAGGTCTTACCAGGAAGGTCCCACGGCTCCACCTTGTTCAGATCGACGTCGACCATCGCCGGGCAGCCGTAGATGCTCACCACCGCGGCGGCGCCGCCGCCGCCGGCGAGCCTCGGGGAGAGGTAGTCGAGGACGAGCTCGTCGTCGCGGGGGTGGAACCTGAACCCCGGAGGCAGCCGCGCCTCCACCATGTTCAGGGAGTTCATGTTCATGGCCGTCACACCACAGCCCAAATCGATCATTTCAGCTCTTCAAGAGATGCTTCTGCTTCTTGTGCTATATATGCTTGTTCTGCTTCTTGTGCTATGCTTGCACTGCGAATTAAGCAGCTAATGAGGCCACAAGGGTTTCTGCTCTCTAGCCAGTAGCCACTGAATGATCGATTGATTCAGCTTTCTACCAAGTGAAATTAAGGAGCAGAGGAGTCAGGAGAGGGTATTAATAGGAGCTAACACACAGCCATCATGGTCAACTACTGTGTGTGTAGAGAGAGAGAGACTTTTCTTGGTTCGCGTGCCAGCGCCAGGTGGCGCGCGCTGATTCGTCGGGCGATGAGCTCAGTCGCTGATCATGCCATGCTTGGTTCGTTCCCTCGCTGATGTGCGCATGAAGATGCATGCATGCAGCAGCAGCGAAGCGAGCATTCAATTAAAACACCGACCCAATTAGCCACCTAACAGCTCGCAGATCGACTAATATCTCAGCTTGCTTCGCCTAATTCGATCGAATCTGCAACTCGATCGATGGCATGAACTGTTGGGTATGTGTGCGTGCGTACCTACGTGTTCACATGCATGCAACTGCGACGAGACATGTAATTTAGGTCAGGTTTTAGTCGTCGATCGACTAATTGCCTTTTGATAGCTGCTTCAGTTCGCGTAAAGGTAGGTAGATATATAACTGCTACGCGTACAAGCTATTTCATGCAGAGAAGAATTAGTACGCGCGATAGAGTGATAGTAGTGTTGTCATGCATATAGGTTAGGACGTCTTATCCGCTACCGGGTAAGAGGTCACCGCGTCATTGGAACCAGCAAAATGAAATGGGTGACAATAATTTAGCTACTCCCTCTGTTTCTTTCTATAGGGCATTTTTTTTAAAAAAAAAGTCTTTTGTTGTAGAGTATGACTTTGACCATTGAACTTGTCTTATTGTATGTTGTCAATTGCTACAAAATAATATTTTATCAAGTAACTTGAAATAAAAACTATAGATACGTCTGATATAATTTGAATAATCATTGATCAAAGTTTATGAAGTTTGACTTTTTAATCAACGTATGCCTTATATTTTGAAACAAAGGAGTACATCTTTAAAAAACCTATATAAAAATATATGCGCAGATTGGAATGGAGAATACTTTTATAATATGGTAACTTTACTAGATTTTTAAAATGAAAATAATTGTAACGGTAATTGACAGTCAAAATGCAACGGTAGAAGATAATCTAAAGAACAACTAAAAACCTTTAAAAATGGCTATAAAGTACTACAGCGCTTGGCTTAGTAAAAAAATGGTGAATTTTCGGTTGTAACTTTTAATTTTTGTAAGCTGAAGAGGACAACGTTCAACACATCTATAATTGTGTACGCATATCGGTTTTCGTTGAATAACGTGATACTGTAGCAAATAACAATATCTTTTGTTCAGGTAAAGCAGGAAGGGGATGGGAGGGAGATATATGCATTAATAATTACTAGCAGTGATTGCGCGCCCATGCGCGCATGCGTCGGTAATATGGACGTTGTTATCATGTTTGCGTTAGTTATTTTTTAATATTTTTTCGGTACACTAGGGAGAAGAGAATTTTATACCGTTGGATCAAGCATAAATGGTTTAGACCCACTTTCCATTAAGAAAAAATAAATGGTTGAAAATAGTTTTACTTTGTGCTAAAAAAAGGCATTTTTTCAATAAATCTGATAAAGCTCATTGATCAGCATGGAGATGCAAGGATAGATTTGGGGATGACTGATGAAGCTATCACTATATGTAGACCCTTGCTATGGGGACGTGCGCACTTATGCACCATGAACAAGAACACATTTATGAGGACGTATGTGGTAACACTGGGAAAATGATATGAATTATGGATTCAGTGCCCCCCATACGAAAACCATAATAGCAAGAAGTTCAGTCACAGAGCAAAATCCAAGTATGTAACACACAGGTAGGCTGTTATCCGCCCTAGCAGGATATGCTTAACCTGACATGGGAAAATTTTTACTGTTTGTCCATAAAAAATCACGCAAACAAAAAAAATGCCCAAGGTTTACAGGCAATTGCAAAAATGCCCCTAGGCGCTCTTTGGCAGGGTGGCTTCAGAGGGCATGGCGCTCGGACGGACAGCGCCAACGGCTAGGCGCCCTGGAAGGGGCCGCCAGGAGGGCTAGGCGCCCTGGCCGGGGGCGCCAAGGCACAGGGCGCCCTCGCCAGGGGCGCCAAGGCACAAGCCGTGCATGCCCATGATTAGCACTTATGATTAGCACTTGACCTGATTAGCATAATCTATATATATATATATATATATATATATATATATATATATATATATATATATATATATGATTTTTTATATTTGATTAGGCTTGCATGGCAGTGATTAGCACTAATTAGCCCCCTAATTAGCCCCATGTAATTAGCATGTAATTAGCATATAATTAGCACGTCATTGGCATGTAATTAGCACATATAATTGGCATGTAATTGGCACGTAAAATTAGCACGTAATTAGCACCATGAATTAGCACGTAATTTTCTTGAGTTTGTGGCCGCTGCTCATATCGAAAATTTTTACTGTTTGCCAAAAAAATAAATATACCCAATAGACTTTTTTTTAATTGATTGAAGATGACCGTTGGGTCTACGCATGTACTAGCAGCCCAACCACTTTCGCCCTCGGACAGTGCCATCCACTGCGGGCGGTCGCTGGTGACATCACTGGATGGAACTGCCCTGCGCTGGCGCGCTTCACATCGATCACATGGCTGCCCATCCCATGCATCAATCCATCATATACGGCGCCACACGTTGTTCACGTACGCTCCCTACAGATCTGGGACAAGCAGTGAGCACTGAGACCGTGGAATCACGGGCATCTTTTAGGCTTTAACTTAGCCCGGTTGCTGTATAAGTAAGGGAGGAGTGTATAAGGTTGATGAAGCCTATAAACAAAGCGGATGGGTAGGGTGTGTTTGGTTCATGTCTAGGGTGCAAACGGATTGGATACAAGTAGATAGTGCCCATCCCATATCCTAACACGTATTTTTCCTAGATACAAATTCATATATGAATATGCCGGGTATGGATCCCGGATACAAATACAAGGCGAATATAGATCGGTCATGGGTTGAGATCAAATAAACAATTGGATATTTTATATAAAAATTGCATAGAACATATTTATTTACTATTGTGTAAACTATAACATAATTATTTACTAAAAAAACATTAAATGAACAAAAAATCTGGATTATAAAATACAAAAAAGGTCAGGTAAATATTAAAAAATCAAATATATATATATATAGATTATGCTAATCAGGTCAAGTGCTAATCATAAGTGCTAATTATGGGCATGCACGGCTTGTGCCTTGGCGCCCCTGGCGAGGGCGCCCTGTGCCTTGGCGCCCCCGGCCAGGGCGCCTAGCCCTCCTGGCGCCCCCGTCCAGGGCGCCTAGCCGTTGGCGCTGTCCGCCCGAGCGCCATGCCCTCTGAAGCCGCCTTGCCCGAGAGCGCCTAGAGGCATTTTTGCAATTGCCCGTAAACCTTGGGCATATTTTTGTTTTATGGGCAAACAGTAAAAATTTTCCATGGGAAAATTAAAGCTACCTAGCTGTGCCCTAACGCTAACAGTTTGGCCTGGATGATGGTGCATTGCCTCTGACCAGACCTGCACAGAGATCGCCACAAAGAGGCAGTGAACATTCCTGTGTGCAAACTGCAGGCTCGGATAAGCCTGCTGCAACTCGAAGACTCCAAGTACATTTATACATGCAGGGATCAGGATGCGGTTGCCAGAAGAGATGGCAGCCGAAACAAAGGCAGCCTGCTATAAAGAATCTGTGGGCTCCATATACTGAAGCATCAAAGGTGAGACCAAGATTTGATTAATTTGAAGCTGAAAACCAGCAACAATTTCAACAAGAAATGGAGCGGGCCAATATAGGAATTAGAGCTCTAGAGCTGAGAATTCAGGCTTCAGAACCTGAAGATGATGCCCTTGCAGTGTTCTTGCTGATAATAAGGGACAAAAAGTTGGGAGCGATGCCATTATGTAACAAGACACCAACATCTAATAGCTTTTAATAGAAGTAGTTTAAAAGCATCACGTTTCGACCACTATATAGGTAAAAAGCACAAAAATAGTAACTAAAAATAAAAAGGTCAAGAGATAACCTGAAAAAAAATCAATGAACCGTCATTAATATTTGAAGGTTCAATTCCTTACCAGAGGGATACACAATTTTTAGAAAAAAAAAACTGGGCAGTATTAAGTACCTGACTAATGGGCATGTTGGTGATCCTACAGCTAACAACAACAATAACCTGCGTAAACATTTAAGGTTAGTTCGAATAGAACTAATTAGCATTTTGGTGACCGTACTGCTGATATGTAGCAAAAGAACATGAAAACAATAGCAATTCACTAAATCTGCCGCTGAATTAAAAAAAATAGAAAAAGAAAAGTTAATATGGTAAAACCAGTGGATAGGATAATTTTCCTGGAATCAATCACTGTGATTGGCTATCTGCGTCTTCATGTCAGGAGGACGTAACTCAATTTGTATGAAATGAAACAACTCAGACATAGGGATGAAACAAGAAACAAGGGTAATTAGCTGGATTAACCATAGAAAGATTGAACAAAAAGAAAACTGAACACAGTGAAAACCAGTGGATAAGATGATTTTTCCTGGAAGCATCACCTCACCTGGCTTATTTGCATCATCATGCAGGAGGGCCGTAACTCAAATCTGAATGGAGGAACACCTAGCAGCCTAAAAATCAAAGAACAGAGAAGGGTAATTATAAGTTGGATTCCGTAGAAAGATTGAACAAAAGATGATCTTCTCACCATAAACTACCTGACATCTACTAACGAAAAAAATGCCGGGAGTTTGAACCAATCAAGCATCTATCCATTTCAAACAAGAAAATACGAAGTCTAAGGAGCATCTTGCATAACAGCATAAGTAAGATCAAAATTGCAATAACGGCGAGCGAATGCCACGGACACAGGCTACAATCAGAGGGTAGGCTGGAAAAATAGCTCGTAGCTCGGCTCGGGCTCGGCTCGAACATCTAAATGGCTCGAGCCAAGCCTAGTTTTGGAACTCGTTAAAATAGAGAGCCGGCTCGGGCTTCGCTCGTCTCGTTTACATATTTTGAACGCAAAAACTCCCATGGCTCGTGGCTCGGCTCGAGCTCGGACGAATCTGGCTCGGCCCGGCTCGGACCTCTAAACGGCTCGAGCCAAGCCTATTTTCGAGGCTCGTTAAAATAGCGAGCAGGCTCGGCTCGGCCCGGCCCTGCTCCTAGGCTTGGTGGTGCGGCCGGCGGTGGAGCCGGTGGCCGGATTTGTTATCCCGGGGCCGGTTGGGCTCGTGGTCTGTCGAGCCTGTGGAAGAGGAGGTCCAGCGGCTGGGGCTGCGGCTGTGGCCAGCCAATCCTAAGACGACCGAGCCCGCAGCGGCGGCTACTCCGGCATCTAGGGCGGCGGCCATGGCCAGCCGTGCCGAGACATGCCCACTACTGCAGCGGCTAGAGCTACTCTTCGGCGCCTTCCTTCGGTTTCCAGACCTCACTCTCTTTCTGCTAACCTTCTGATTAATTCCCATTAGCTCCAAAATTAATCCCCTTCTGATTAATTCCCATTAGCTTGTTAATGATGTTTGCTTGAGTTAAGATATGGTTGTGTTTGCTGCTGGATGCTGGGTTAGTGTTAATAGCGTTGTTTCTAAGCTTGATTTATAAGCTTAATGGAATCTCTGCTGCATTGCCTATTGCCTTGAGATGAGCTTTGCTAGGAACTTTTATGTTTATTTTGCTGCCTG
Source organism: Raddia guianensis (assembly GCA_036346415.1). NCBI lineage: Eukaryota > Viridiplantae > Streptophyta > Magnoliopsida > Poales > Poaceae > Raddia > Raddia guianensis. The sequence continues at coordinate 39,639,056 of CM070534.1, forward strand.
GGTATTGGTTGGATGGCCTCGGTTGTAGTTTCTAGAAGTCGATTTAGCGCCGGGGAGCTTGAGATTTCTAGGAACTCCCGGTGGTAATCCCTACTGCCCACTGGCTTATTCTCACCCTAAAGCTCTTGAGTTGGTTATGCAGCAAATAAAAATGCATGTCGATTACTTGGTAGCTGGCTACTATGGCTGCTAGGAGATCTTGCCATGCTACAAATCCTAGTGTTGGTTTCCACACTACCATGAAATGCTTGTGCCTCTATGAAACAATGTTGCATGCATGTTTAACTACTACAGGAGGCTTGATCTGGTTTTGCATGTGCGTTCTATGGTTGAGGTGCTGCTATTAATGCCTAATCCGATACTAAATGATGCTGTGCATGCAAGTCTAGGTGGTGCATGTGCATTTTACTGCTAATGCTAGCATGATCTGAATGTGCATGAGTTCATATTGTGGTTGTGGATGAGCTGGGATGAAGTGATGGTGATTCCAAGCTCCCTGCCTTCCCTTGACCGATTTGCTTCCCTCTCCTCCTCCTTTATCTCCTGGCTGCTTGGAGAGGCAGCAATGGGCAGCAGCCTTGGCTCTACCCCTCCTTCAGCTCCTGGATGCTTGCTGGGCTCCCACCTCCTCCTAGCAGCTCCTCTCCCGTACTCTTCTCCTGAGCTGGTGCTTTCCTCTCCTTACTATGGTTTCTCTGGTCTGTGCTGTACTTACCTGAAGGATGAAGGCTGGAAATGGAAGGGGGTTTAGATGCTGCCTGGGCTAAATGGGGAATGGCTTGGCTGGGTGTTTGGGGAGCATCCTCCACGTATCCATGTTGCTGCCAGGTGTTGCTACGTTGCTGAATGGTGGTTTCCAGGGAGTGAAACTGTGGGTAGGGTAGTTTTCTATCTAAATAGGGACCCCTTTCCTGCTGCCCCTGCGTGTGGCTGCATGCAGCCCTTGCATACAGGGCAGCCCGCTGCTCTCCAAGCTGCTGCTGGCTCGTCTTATGTGGCTGTGATTTTGAGTTTCCCAAGCTCTTGCTGCTATGATATCTTTCTCTAGGCCCTTCTTTTACTGCTGGACAGCAGTAGGGTAAAAGGATATGATACATTTGTTTTGACTGATCATTTGGAGATCCAGGTTTGTTAATTTTACTACCGAGTGATGAGATGGTAGCAATGAGGGATACCGGCTGGCCCCGAACGGCCGGTTGTCCCGATGATCGCAATGCTACTAATTTCTGACGGTTTAACATTTTCCTTAGATGGAGTTGGATTTGTGATTTAGTTTGATGTTAATGGCAAATGTGCTTAACCGATAGTAGTGTAACTCATTCTGTGTGTTAATGTTTTGCAGCTAGACTAGGAGATGGGCAGAGTCCAGAGATGATCGACGAAGGTTTGAACAGAAATGAGGTCCCGGGAATATAGATAAGATAGATTAGAGGAGAAAAGAAAAGAAGAGAGAAGAAAGAGAATTTGTAACATATGTATGTTTGTCTGAATATACTTTGTATATAAATATATAGGTATATAATCACTTATTACTTGGTAGTGTGTGTGTTGGGGTGACCTACCGTAAAGGCAGAATACCATTGTAACCGAAACATTTGTCGAAAAGGAATGAAAATTTTTATTATCCAGTTTTGTTTAAATTTACGGTTATGGAATGTTTGGCTTATTCTCTAAGCGTGATACCGATTGTGAGTTGATATATGGTTACGAGTTCGGTGTGTTTCATCATCTTTTTATGGACCAAATTTTTAGAAATGGATACCTCTTTTTATGGACCTTATCATGATATTATGATAGATTTTTATTTTTTTCATCCCAAAAAAATTGAAAACGAAAGAAATGAGTCTTACACCGTAACATAAAACCTTGGCACGAACGAAAGTAAAGCATGACTTATTTCTTGATTCGAACTAAACCTAGAGATCTTAGAAATAGATACATCTTTTTATGGACCAAATTTTTAGAAATGGATACCTCTTTTTATGGACCTTATCATGATATTATGATAGTTTTTTAGTTTTTTTCATCCCAAAAAAATTGAAAACGAAAGAAATGAGTTTTACACCGTAACATAAAACCTTGGAACATTTTGCCCTTTTTTAAATTTCAGCATGTTAAAAGCACTGGAAATAATTGGATCGAACTAAACCTAGAGATCTTAGAAATAGATACATTTTTTTATGGACCAAATTTTTAGAAATGGATACCTCTTTTTATGGACCTTATCATGATATTATGATAGTTTTTTTGTTTTTTCATCCCAAAAAAATTGAAAACGAAAGAAACGAGTCTTACACTGTAACATAAAACTTTGGCACGAACAAAAGTAAAGCATGACTTATTTATTGATTCGAACTAAACCTAGAGATCTTAGAAATAGATACATCTTTTTATGGACCAAATTTTTAGAAATGGATACCTCTTTTTATGGACATTATCATGATATTATGATAGTTTTTTAGTTTTTCATCCCAAAAAAATTGAAAACGAAAGAAATGAGTTTTACACCGTAACATAAAACTTGGCACATTTTGCCCTTTTTTAAATTTCAGCATGTTAAAAGCACTGGAAAAGGAAGGCTGGAAATAACTGGAGGAAAAGGAATCGACCATTGGGGTGCTTGAGAATTGAACCCAATACCTGGGGGGTGTCTTTGCATGTTTGAGCCAACTGAGCAACACGCTATTGCTGCTCTAGCTTGGAGAAGGACGGTAAACAAAGGTAGAAGATAGGTGAAATACCCCAAATAATCAACAGTAAATGCAAAATTAATAAAATAATCCACAGAAAACAAAAATTACAAAATTAGCACTGGGTCCCGCCACACCGGTGGTCGCCATATCGGGCGGCCAGACCAGCCGCCGCCATTCGCGGGCGACAGCAGCAGAGCCGCCGCCACCCGGTCTGCTCGGCCACCACACTGGTGGCGGCGGCTTCATGCTGCAGCGCCCGATGGCGGCGACTCCCGACCGCCCCTAATTTGTGCGTCCGTTATCGCATGCGGGAAAAAATATTAAAAACGCCGTCGACAAAAACAAAGTCGCGAAAAATAATAAAATAAGATCCACCGACAAAACAAAGGTCAAAAAAATAATAAAATAATCCGCACCGACAAAATAGTGATGACTTTTTAATTAAGCAAACAGTAATTGCATGATTTACGCTAATTAATACCGATTAGAGGTCACAGTGATCAAAAAATTTACTCTATATATATCGCGTTCTGCCGTTCGTTCGTCTTCACACACGCAAAGACTCTCGCTTTCGATTCATTTCACATACGCCACGGCTTCACACGCAGAGCGGCCTTCACACACGCACTCTCTCGCTTTCGGTTCACACACACGCCAGAGCTTCACCGCAGAGCGCCCTTCACACACTCACTCTCTCGCTTTCAGTTCTTTTCGATTCGTTCGATTCAGTATATTATTCACGATACCTCGGTTGAGGATTCATCAGAGTGTGACTTCGCTAATATTTTATGCTTTCATGTGAGGGAATATTTTGGAATTTAAATTTGATGTACTTGCTAAATTAGTGTTATTGCGGTACGTATATGCAAGAGTTAATTTTGACATAATAATATTCTATGCTAATATTATTTGCAGTGTTGTATGCTAATCTTGCCATATTAGTACTTAATATTGTATGTATATATTGATATGTGAGGGCTATCTGACTATACTGATGTTGGCATAGTATGTTGTTAATGGTAATTAAACTAATCACCATCACGTAATTAATTAATTAAACTAAGCACCAGCACTTAGGTCTTGCTTTTATTTTGTTATTAATTTTGCACCGCAAGCACCGTAGCACGCACCAATCCTGTAGAGCAGCAGCGCATGCACCAGATTTACGAAGGTAACAAGTACATACGATGATAGTTTAATATGACCACTTAATTTCGTATATTCTGTGTAATTTACACGCTTGTTTTAATTTTTTCAGGAACTTTGAACCGATCGATCTTATAACCGTCAGTGCACGTATTTTATAGTTAACATAAACTTGTTGTGTTAGGTTAATTTAAAATATGATTAGTGATTAATTAGTTCTGTAAGGAGAGAAAATGATGTACAAATATAATGTAAATTAGTGAATTTTTATACATGTAATATATGAATGTTTAAATTTTAATTGCACGTACGGCGCAAAATTATATATAATTAGCGACAAATTAACGCTAGTGTGCGTACTTAAAAAGAGTGACTATATTTTTTCATGTAGTAATTTTCTTGTTAGCTTAATTAAACATAATAGGAAATGAATCTATATTTTGCATGCAAATAGTAATACAATTGTATGTATTTTAGTGACATTTTACTTAATAATTAGGGTCTTTGGAGTATTAGTGGAGTTCTTTGTATTGTATGTTCAAATTTTATTTACACGTATTATGTATTAAACACGTAAGCTAACATTTTATGTAATGTTTGAAATAATAGTTAAATATAAAACAAACTTATATTTAATATTAATATGAATGAACACGTGCATGTTACAGACGTAAATGGAGACAAAGACTGACTATTTTTACGGAGATGCACCGTGCCAATGCAAGGAATTTTGTAAGCATGCACACATGCACCATTTGCGAACCACAATAACATTGCCAATAGAGTCGCCAATGTTTGGCGAGGGTTATAGCTCGAAATCTCCGTATAAACCGTCATGAATACAAACTTGTTCTACACGGTGTTAGGCCATGTCAAGTTCCAAATAGTTCAATGTACGATACAAACCGTGGCCACCGAGAAATAAGTCACTTGGACGTACTATGTTAATAAGGCGAGAGAAGAGGGTACCACTTAGGTGTGTACGTCTTTGCTGAGGCAAGACAATCGGAGGCGGGCCTAGCAACACCGTAGAAGAGAGTGCACATGAGGAAGTGCCGAAGGGTATGCGGAGGACCCAATTGGTAGTATGGCATCGCCCGGTGTCGAGCCATTCGGCATGGGCACGGATCCGGATATCTCAATGGAGGAAGGAGAGATAGATGCACATGCGTTAGGGGATGATTTCAATGAAGGAGGTGAAGACGATGTCGAAGAAGAGGACGACCCAATGCCCGCCATAGCGTATTATCGCGCCTGGATGCTTGAATTGGGTGATCGGGATCACTCGAATATTTCCGATGGGGGTATATGCATAATGACATAACAATGGGTCAAGAGTTTAGCACGAAGGATGAGGTCATACACTTCATCAAGAACTTTGGTGTCACAACACGGCGCGAAAGCACTCCGTGGCACGGTCCGGACCGGCCGTGTACGAGGTGAAGTGCGTGAAGAAGCCGGAGTGCTCATTCCATGTTCGCCCATCGCCCAAAATATGAGCACCACTTCATAATCGAGAAGTACGAGCCGCACACGCGTGTCTGAAGGAGTTGGTACGCAATATTAGCGATAATGTGGACTCAAGTTCATAGCGCAGATGTTGCTAATCGCTATTCAAGCCGATATCTCAATGAAACCACACTCCATAATGGCCGAGGTGCGAACCGCGACCGGCATGTCGATTACATATCACCAAGCATGGCGAGCCAAGCAAAAGGCAATGAAATTGTTGTTCGGGATTATAAGGAGTCATACAACTGGGCTCCCGTCTCCTCCGCAAGATACAGAGACCAATCTCGGGACATGCTATGTTTCGCCCATGAGGTCAGATATCTCCCGATGGAAGTGTCGCACCCAACCACTTCTACCGATGCGCTTGTTTTGGTCTTTTGGCGATGCATAGAGGCCTTCCGCATTGTCGTCTGTCATTTGTGTCGATGGGACATTCCTCACCGGTAGGTACTATGGTGCTCTACTGACGGCACTTGGAGTTGACGGGAACAACCAGATATTGCCTCTAGCATTTGCTTTTGTGGAGAGCGAGAACAATGACAGCTGGTTGTGGTTTCTAACTCTTCTGAAGATTCACGTTGTCACGGATCGTCCTGGAGTGTGCGTCATTTCTGACCGCCACCAGGGAATCCTACATGGTGTAACTGTATTGTCCACCGGTGATGCCCCAATGTGGCCAGACGTTCGTTCTCGATGGTGCATGCGTCACCTGGGGGCGAACCTATACACTGCATTCAAGAATAAGCCCCGAATGCAGTGTATTGGCCGATACATACCGGGAGTTATGTGTCGCATGCCATCGGTCAGCCCCGAATGCAGTGTTTGGGGGTTGTCCTCTCCTCATCCAATTATGGTCGTGGAGTTATTTGCCACTAAATCGTCCAAACACGCCAGTACGATACTATCCTGTTCATGTAGACGCCGATTTGACCCCCCCGGCATGTAGACCAACAATGGGATATAGATGGTTGCATGCGAAGTTGTGATGGCTGAGAGAATTAGTAGATGTAGGCGTCTTACACGTGGCTTGTGTCGACCTAGACCTTCCGGTACATGACCAAGTTACGTGGGAACCATTCGCCATCCGCAACCTATGATATTGCCACGGGGGGCTTGCTGGCTAGCACGTGTACTGAGAGTGTAGACTATTGGATGACGACCTGTTATCTAGTCTGCATGAATGCCGTCGAAGGATACTCGCCGGAACGCGTTCAACGGCAATTTGGCTACCGGCAAACATTTCCACTTCCACCGCCGGCATCCGGCAACTCCATGGGTATGCATCATAAGTTAAATATTTGAATATATTTGTACCACTCATAATATAGCGTACAAGTGTTTTTTCAGGCTTAGTTCAACCGGGCGCAATCGTGATTGGGCCCACGTCCACAGCGCCCACATCGAGCGGTGGACTGAGTTAGCTACTGACGAAGTGTGGTACCCTGATGGAGCCGCGCACCAGACTGATATTTGGGGGTACATGGAATGGTACCGCCCAAGGACCAGATGTCAGCTTGCGATACCACAGGCAGCAGCAGCACCGCTTCGACAACCAGAGGGTTATGCCCAACGAGTCCATGTTCTGGTACGACGTGCGCTCTCCGATAGTTTCATCTATATTATGTACTTCATACCTCCTTCCGAATACCATATGACATGGTTGATGCGCATACACGGTCGATTCGCTGCATGGCCATGCAACGGAGCTTGTATCGCAAACACAATGGACCGCCAATCTTCTTCAAATTCATTGAGGGCCCTCATTAGAAGGGCGGGATCTCGGCTTACGGGAGCGATTAGGGGGGTCGGCGGGCATAGATCGCGACAGATCGCGAAAGGATACCCGATCCGAGAAGAATCATGCACCGCATAACCGAGTCACCACCTCCTCCGATGATCTGCTGCTCTGCGAGATCACGATCCATGGACAGCGTACACCACCGGTTCGGGTTCCACGCCGACAACCTCAACCTCCCGAGCCTCTACATCGACACCCTTCCAACACAGCGCCCACCATTCTTCAACTCCACCGGGCCAGTCACGAGGAGGATTGATATTAACGTAAGCGCCGTCTTGAAACCTCGATGACTATCGCGAAGACACAAGATACCCAATTTGATGCAAATTGGGCAAACATGGGAGGATCAATCTGGATAGTGCATTTGCATCCAACCTTAGCTTTCAAGATATCTTGGCGGATGCAACATTCCTATACCGAGATCCGACACGACTGGGGGTCTAACGGCAAACTCCCCATGGGGTCCCTTCAAATTTGCAACACGGGAGCAAACCCCTATGCGGTCCCTCCACAGTTGTGCACGCCAAGCCACCCTTATGAACAAAGCATGATGGGGGTTTTCCATATTTTGGTGGAGTCTGCGACGCCATAAGTTCACAACTGGTATATCCCAACCATGGACCAAACCGATGATCAAATTCGGTTTGGACCTTCTCAGTCAGCCAGCCGGACAGACGACGCATCCACCTGACCATTACACCCCAAGTGCATACACGACAAGGGGTCGTCGGCGCTAAGTGTAATAATGTAATTGATGGACTTATGTTATTATGTGCATTCGGCGGTTTGGCCATGAAATTATTCTCCATACAATTATTAACATTACATTGACCATTATGGCGATTAGTGACGTTGCATTTACTACTACTTCGCACTTACCACATGCCGTTAACAAGTCTATGCACGACACGTCTATTCACATGACAAGATTCACTTTACGTGTATTTAATGTTTTTATTTATCTCATAGCTTCTAACTCTACAAAATTTAGTTTGCCGTACAAACGACTATTAACACTTGCTAAAATTTTAAATTTGCAATTTTGTAAAATTACATACAATTTTGAGTTTTAAATGTATATTCACATGCTTATACATGTATCAAATTTTACTTACCCATATATTTATCATATATATTAAAATTATAGGAGAAGCTATCCGGTCACATGTGTATATAAATATATCTATATTATACATATATTATAATGTATATATGCCATATGCTATCCGGTCACATGTGTATATAAATATACGCCACGTACATGCAACGTGGCATGGGAGAAGGTCCAGGTCGCTTGGTCTTCGTCTCGGTCAGTCAACGGGAGCAAATTGAGCGGAAGGTGCAGCGAGAAGCGTGTGCGTGTGTGATCGTGGTTCATGAGCAAATTGTCATCTTACGAGCTCACTGCACTGGAAAAATTGTGGGAGGCTTTCTTCGAACGAAACCTACCTCCCAACGTAAATTATTTTACACATGCCATTTTACTAATCAATTATCAATAAAATTACACGCCACCTACTACATATTTTTGGACAACTATAATAATTTAGTATATATTTATCATATATTTATATTAAAATATAATATTAGTAATAACTCGTGAATCCCCAACTGAGGTATCAGCGAATAATATACCTGAACTGAACGAACTAAAAAGAACTGAAAGCGAGAGAGTGAGTGTGTGAAGGCTGACTCTGCGTGTGAAGCTCGGCGTGTGTGAAATGAATCAAAGCGAGAGTCTTTGCGTGTGTGAAGACGAACGAACGCAGCGAACGCGATATATATAGAGTAAATTTTTGATCACTTGTGACCTCTAATCGGTATTAATTAGCGTAAATCATGCAATTCTTGTTTGCTTAATGTCATCACTATTTTGTTTGTCAGATTTTTTATTATTTTTTTGACACTTGTTTTGTTTGGTGGATATTATTTTATTATTTTTTCGCGCACTATTTTGTCGAGACGACACTTTTTTCCCGCATGCGATAACGGACGCTGGAATTAGGGGCGGTCAGGCAGCGAAGCCGCCGCCGGCGGCGCAGCAGAAGAGCCGCCGCCATTCGGCGCCGCAGCAAGAGCCAGCCACCCCGGTGGCGGCGGCTCATGCATGTGCGCCAATGGCGACTCAATATTGCGCCGTGCGATGGCGGCCGCCACCGGTGGCGGGACCCGAGGATATTTTCGTAATTTCCTTTTACAGTGGATTATTCTATTAATTTTCTATTTTACTGTTGATTATTTCGGGTATTTTTCCTAGAAGATAAAAGGGAAAACAAAAGGAAAAAAGGTTGAGATGTTGGGATTCGAACCATGACCAGCGACGCGAAAGTTAGGGCCAAAGACCACCTGAGCATTTGCTCCACGTTGTTGAGAATTTGGCGAAAGAAATTTTTTTACATATACATTACAAATGGGCGGCTGGATTCGATTACCGACCGCGAGGCATCGACGTGGATGCACCGGAGTCCGGACTGTTTGGTGCTTTGTTATATTAGAATATCCTATTCAACCTCATCCAATGAAAGCCGATCATCTCATACAACCAATCAAATACCTTATTAGAGCATGGCCAGCAGCGGTGTCTTCTTGCCATGTCTCTGCTTAATCGCTCGCGCCATCGCCAGCCATTCGCGCGCCACTCGCCCGCTGTCATGCGCCGTTTTGAATCGCTCGGGCGGCACTCGCGGCATTCAAAAAATTTTGAAGTAGCGGTCTGGATGCAGGGCCTGATATGGATGCTCTTAATATACCACCACGTATCATCTCATTAATTCAACAGTATAAATTTATAACATATTCAAAATGGTTGAGCTGAATAAACAAGTTAGTTGAGTTAAATTGTGTTAAATGTTAATCTAAATTTTGTAAGCTCGTTGAATCTGTTTCTCGAAGATGATTTCTGTTATTATTAGAAGCATTTTGATGTGGTGTCTTAAGCCTGGCATTTTCGGCCATGGGGATTGGGGAAGCCTGTGCCAAAGCTCAACTACTTAGCAATACAATAGCAAAACATCCGGCCCAAAATATAAATAAACAAAATATCTTGGATCTAACTGCAAGTCAGCAATAGCTACTCGCCTGCTCCTTGCTCCTTGCTTTGCTAATCTCGCGCAGTCGCGCGCACCATCACCAGTCTCCGGTGACCACCTCGCCGCCGGCCATGCCGTCCTCCTACGCCGCCGCCGCTGCAGGCGCATCCTCTTCTCGCAAGCCGATTCCTGTCGCCGCCACCAGGACCACGCGTCCACCAGCACCCGTGCCCTCGCCGGCAAACCCTTGCCCCATCTCCGATTCCGACCCCTCTTCCTACTCCTCCTCCGGGGACGAGACCAGTCTCACCGCCTGCGACTCGGCGACTGCCTCCGTCATCTCCAACTACCTCTCCGTCGCAGGCGAAGGCGCCGACCTCTCAAAGGTCGGCATTTTCCTCAGCTCCGCCGCGCGCCGCCGATCGCCGCCGTGCCTGATCTGCTTGGATCCCATCCGCCCCTCCGACCCCGTCTGGTCCTGCTCGGCCTCCTGCTTCGCCCTCCTCCACCTCCCCTGCATCCAGTCATGGGCTCACCAGTCAGCCTCCGCCGCGCCATCCCCCACCTGGGGCTGCCCCAAGTGCCGCTTCCCCTACCCCAAGGCCCAGACTCCCACCTCCTACCTCTGCTTTTGCTCCAAGACTATAGACCCAGCTCCGGATCCCTGGATCCTCCCACATTCCTGTGGCGGCGTCTGTGGCCGCCGCCTCAATATAAATCCCGACTCCGGCTGTGAGCACACCTGCCTCCTGCTTTGCCATCCCGGACCATGTCCGCCGTGCCCGACCGTCGTTCCTAAAGCCCCGTGCTTTTGTGGCTCTCACCACGAGCCCCGACGCTGCGCACATCAGCGCTATTCTTGTGCGGGGAAGTGTAATAAACGCCTTAGCTGTGGACTCCACTGGTGCCCGGTGGATTGCCATGATGGGCCCTGCCCACCGTGCGCAGTGCAGGGGGATCACAAATGTGAGTGTGGAGGGACAGTGGAGAAGAGGCTGTGCTCAGAAAGGGTTTATCAGTGCAAGAGGGAATGTGGTGGGATGCTTGAGTGTGGGAAGCATAGTTGTGAGAAGGGGTGCCATGGTGGAAAATGTGGGGAATGCCCGCTCCGAGGGCGTCGAACTTGCCCGTGTGGGAAGAGGGATTATCCAATGTTGGAGTGTGATGCAGAGGCCGCCACTTGTGGGTCGACTTGTGAGAAGTTGCTTGGGTGCGGCCGGCACAAGTGCCCTGAGCGGTGCCATCGCGGCTCATGTGTTGCGACCTGCCGGCTTGTGATCACAAAATCCTGCCGCTGTGGTGGTCTGAAGAAGGAGGTAAATAACTTGTAGCATATTTGTGATGGCAAGTGTAAGAACCAAGCAAGTCTGTTTTTTTACCAAACCATTTACGCCATTAATTAAAATAAATTATTTCCTTTATTTTCTAAAACACACAAGGCAATTATTGACATTATTATCACCTAATTTGCAGAATGCTATCATCATCATGCACTTGCTAGATATAATCATCAGTTGTTGAACAATGACCAGCAATTTACACAGTTATTTTTCATTCATGGACTTACATGGCCACATTGGATGTTTGGAGGCTTACGCTCTTCGAATTGATTTTGAGGCTTGACCTTTTTTATACAAACTACTTAAAAGAGTAATAATATTTCAAAATTCTCCTTATGCCATACATGCTATGTACTGAATCAGGTGCCCTGCTACCAAGAATTGACATGTGAAAGGAAATGTCAGCGTCCTCGAGACTGTGGTCGCCATGCTTGTAAACGACGTTGTTGTGCTGGGGATTGCCAACCCTGCTCAGAGGTATCTCGTTCTTTCTTTGTTATGATATTTGGTGCCCAAAGTATCAATCACTAAAGGATGACATTTGATATCTCTGTTTGTAGATTTGTGATAGAAGGCTCAGATGCGGCAACCATAAATGTCTCTCTCCATGCCACAGGTATTGCCTGAATCAAAGATGCATCATTGACTTCTCTTATGAGTTGTTTACTTGTTTAATGCCACTTGGATTGCTACATCTACATGCCTACGTTTTATATTCTCCCATTATGATTGAGCCATATGTATGCAAGATACATACCAAAATGTCACATGTGCTGCACACAATGGATATCCAAATGTAGAGTGTTGTTCTACTCTATAACAGTATCATTTGCTTTTTGGGATGGAAAATCCTATGCTTGTTTTTTTAGAGGCTATATTAATGCTTATACACTGTTGATTTGTTTTTCTGTGCTGCTAAAATTTGCAGTAACATTTTGTTTCTTCTGTTTGCCAGAGGTGCTTGTTCACCTTGTCCTTTGATGAAGACCATCTCATGCTTTTGTGGGAAAACATACTTTGAGGTTAAACTCGGTAGACTTTTAAATTCTGTTGTTCATTTATTTGTGTGCTAGTCATTTTTACATTATTTTGTGCACTTCACTATGTCAATCCTTCCTCCGATTTTCATAATACTGTACAATTTTGTCCTCATGCAAAATAAGAGGGAGATAAAAGAGGGGAAGAGAGTGTCGCCTGACTCAACTTCCTTAAATTACTAGCACGCTAAAAAGATTAACACTGTTTTGAAGTTTTATGTTAAAGAATTATATGCATCTCTATTCTAGGTTCCGTGTGGCACCGAGAAGAATCAGAAACCACCCAAATGCTCAAAAAAATGCAATGTAGATCGCCTTTGCAGACACAAGCTTGACTGCCGGGTAAACTACTCTGTCTCATTAGTGATAATCTCTTGATAGATTTTCACTGCCTATAATCATTGTGGATATATCTACAAATGCATTTCATATGAAAAATTAAGTATTCTTTCAGTTATTGCCACTTTGTTCATATTAGAACATTTAAATGTAGTTACAAGATATTCTGATGGTTTGGTTGCTTTTGCTGTTAGTCATTAATTGGTACTCAATAACTTAATTTCTTTCCTTTAGCCCCATAAATGCCACTATGGAGCCTGTCCACCTTGCAAACTGATATGTGGTGAAGAAATTTCTTGTGGACACAAGTGTAAAGAAAGGTTTGTGTTTCAACCAATATGCTGAATGTGTGTGGGTATGCAAACCATGACTAGTGGCTTCTCTGATGTCTTAACAATAATAAAACTCCACCTACTCAGGTGTCATGGCTCTGTTCCTCCTCCAAACCCTGAGTTCACACTGAAACCAATGAAAAAGAAAATGGAAAAACATATAGAGTGTACACCTGGAACACCATGCCCACCATGCCAAGAAGTTGTTTTGGTGCCGTGCTTTGGACAGCATCTTGGCCAAGAGCGTGCAGTAAGTTTTTGATGGCATTGACCATTTTTTGGTCAATTTATGTCTCCCCCTCTCTCTCACACACACCCTGCACACATGCATGCACACACACATGCACTCATTTGCACATTAGATTGCAGGTAACATACAATTTCCTTCTCTTTTTTTCAGATGCTTTGCTCCAAAAGGAGACAATTTCCCTGTCGGAATTTATGCGGAAACATTCTCCATTGTGGCAACCATTATTGTACAAAGGATTGCCATGTGTTAGAGATCTCATTGAATCAATCTCAAGGTGATGCCATATTATCTCCCAATAGAGAGAACACACTTGCTGAGCCTTGTGAAGAATGTGATCTTCCTTGTCAAAGGGTCAGTTCTTTGTTTTCTTTTTCTATACCTTCAGTTTAGTTCTGTTTACACGTTAATGTAAAAAGGCCTGTGGGCCTCCATATTCTTCTTTTAGGCTTGGTGCATAATATATACTTTCAATGTTTTTTCAGGTCAGGGAACCACCTTGTTCACATCCTTGCCCTTTGCCATGCCACCTGAATGATTGTCCACCTTGCACAGTCCTTATTAAAAGAGCATGCCATTGTGGTGCTATGGTACACCCTTTTGAATGTGTGTACTACAACAACTTGAATACCAAGGAACAGCTGAAAGTAAGGTCCTGTGGTGGCCCATGTCATAGGTCAGTTACTTATCCTTGCCCTCAGTTCCTTGTTTCTGCCGTGAATGTTGGTATTATTTTTGCCCTACTCTGCAATACAAACTTCCATAACCGGATTAATAATTTCATAGCACTAAGTTCTTGGGTATGTTTTTATGGCATTGGGCAGGAAATTACCAAATTGCCCCCATTTGTGTTCAGAAATATGTCACCCTGGTGATTGCCCATCAGTTGACCAGTGCATGAAAAAGGTATGGCCTCAGCAAGTCAGCACACTATGTAGTTATACCTAGATAATATAACTTGCCATCTAGCAAGCATCAAGTGCTTTATCTGTTTTTCTGCTCAAGTTTTAGATGAGAAGCCCAAATGCTTTGTCTCTTTATCTGTTTGCCTGCTGAAGTTTCATGCTATGTGTTTATATCTTATAGTATGGAATTTTTATTTTGTTTTATACATTGCTTAGTTGAAAATTTTATTACAATTTATTTATTTTATAATTTCAAGTTATATGCTTTTGCACACATTTATTTACCTACTTATATGATATATATCAAGGTCAATATCCGTTGTTCATGCAACACCCTGAAAAAAGAGTGGATATGCCAAGATATTCTCAAGGAATACCGTAACACCGGTCGTGATCTAAAAGAAGTGCCTAAAGGTCAGTTTGGAGTTGGCCTACTTGCCTGTGGGGGAGATTGTGTGAAAAAGGTTAAAGTTTCAGATTCAGAGTTGCGTCTCCGGAAAAGTGTGGAGATAAAGGTACCAGCAGATTTTACCGTCATAACCAAATTTTGTAATTTCTGCACTATTACGATCAATTGAGTTGTCAGGTTACTATTGAATGTGTGCTCATTTCCTGCAATTTTCTTGTAGAGCCCTGCTACAGAAATTGCAAATGTGCCCAAACATAGGAAGAGGCGTGACCGCAGACAAGAAACTGTTCAAAATTCAAAGTTCCATGTGCGTGAAATACATATTTGCTGCTTAGTTATTTGATTCGCTAAATTATGTCCTCACAATATAATTTTTTTTCCAGGAAATGAAGGCTCGTGTGTTAAAATATCTTCTGGTTATTTTACTGTTCATGATCGTCACAGCTGGACTGTACCTGTTGGGTAAAGGTGTCTACTGGCTTTCAGATTGGATGAACGAAATGGACGAGCAGAGGGCCAGGCAACAATATCCGAGGGCTGCAAGATTGTAAAATTTAATACTCACCACAGAGATTGCGAAAGGCAAACTGACAAAGCTGCAAAATTTAATACTCAAATACATAGCGGTTCACCGTTGGGATTCAGTTTTGGTCGTTCTGGATGCTAAGAGCATCCCCAGCACGCACGCAATCTACGCGGCCTGCATCATGTGCGCTCGTGCGTGGGAATTTTTTCAAACGCTATGGGCTGCGCAGCGGCCAGGCGCACAAGCGCGGGAAGCCTTAGCGTTTGATCCAGGGGCAGCAGGGCTGCGACGCCTCCCCTGCTGGGGATGCTCTAAGTGAAAGATGTCCTTGTGTAAAACTGTAAAAAAAAAAAATCAATTTCGTGTTGTGTGTTTCTGTAATAAGAAAATAACCCTACTGTAAATGAACAAATGCTAGCATTAATATATCATTGTCACTCTTGAGATTACGGAAAAAATTCATTGACTGCATTTTTGTTCTATGTGATGTTGCAATGTGGTAAGTGGCAGCACCAGTTCCTGATGTATCAACACTACTGTAGCAAAACACCATAGATTTGTTAATGATACTTTACAATGAGAGACATTTACATATTAGGGTGAAAGAACTTATTTTTTTCACATAAGATCTTCACCTGTTCACTCATTGCAATGTCTAAGAAATTGTATAAACTCCCTTACATTATATGAAAGTTTTTTTTTAATGCAGGTGCTTAATAATATAGCAATGTTTTCTCTCTACATCTAAGCACAAGGCTCTTCCTGCCTATGCTAGTAAGGGGGAAAAAAAAAAAGAAGCAAAATCACACCCGAGGACCTCTTTTTAATTTTAGATACTTCGAAAGGCACACAGACAAAGCTGCAAAAAAAAGTTGTCGATGTGTCCGGCCGCTCCGGCCTCCGGCCTCCGGCTTGTCTCTGTCCCATCTGACTATCCGTCTATCCCCTACTAGTACTACACTCCTTCCCCGAACTGCCACCCACCACCTCGCCGGCGAGGAGCGGCACCCTTACTCGGCGCCGCCATGGACGTCGCCTCCGGCCGCGGTGGCGGCCGCGGTGCCTCGGCCCCGCGCTCCGTCGAGGACATCTTCAAGGACTACCGCGCCCGCCGCTCCGCGATCCTCCGCGCCCTCACCCACGGTCAGTGGACTCCCGCCCTGGCTCACTCCCTATTACCCTATCCCGTCGCGAGCTCTAACCCTAGTTGACTGAACCTAACCGCGCCCGTTTTCCGCTGCAGACGTGGAGGACTTCTACGCGCAGTGCGATCCAGGTGAGTGGCCACCGTGGCCTTCCCAATCGGTGCGATTCCCTTGTTCGTCTCCGCCGTCGCGAGCTGCGGCGTGATTGATTTGGGATCGGTGTCTGTGGGGTGCAGAGAAGGAGAACCTGTGCCTGTACGGCTACGCGAACGAGGCGTGGGAGGTGGCGCTGCCGGCGGAGGAGGTGCCGACGGAGCTGCCGGAGCCAGCCCTC
Source organism: Raddia guianensis (assembly GCA_036346415.1). Classification (NCBI taxonomy): domain Eukaryota; kingdom Viridiplantae; phylum Streptophyta; class Magnoliopsida; order Poales; family Poaceae; genus Raddia; species Raddia guianensis. Next base: position 39,655,848 of record CM070534.1, read on the forward strand.
GGCATCAACTTCGCGCGCGACGGCATGAATCGCCGCGACTGGCTTGCGCTCGTCGCCGTCCACTCCGACTCATGGCTCCTCTCTGTCGCCTTCTACTACGCCGCTCGGCTCAACCGTAACGACAGGTACGGACTACGCTCCCCATGATCCCCACTGTCACTTCTCACCGTGGTGTTGCTGCTGGGTTTTGATGCTTGTTGTGTCATGTTGTGTGATGGCGATTCAGAGGTGCTGCAATATTTATTTTTTATTTCGAACAATGCAAATCCCACAATAGATCTTATCAGTGAGTGATAACGTATTTGCTCTCACAGAGAAATAGTTTGATCATAACATATTTCCTGGTACATAGTTTGATTTTCGAAAGCTGCCTTCTTTCTTTTGAGTATTCCGTTCGGAAAGACTGTTCTAAAAACCCAAGGGGGAAGAGCTGTTATTGCTCTGTGAATACATGTGTGGCGAGAAAATCTGGCCAGTCTGCTTTCACTAACACTGTTCTAAAAACCCAAATTAATCCCAAATTATTTTTTTATGTGTAATGTACAAAAATGCAACTGTCTTAGGGAGAATTGTTGGAGAAAGGTATGGTTATGTTTTTTAAACTACTGAGTATAGGTTGGCATGGTGCTAACTTGATACATGGGGATAGGAGGTTTGGTCCTTTCTTTTTTTAAGGAGTTACCCTGATTTCCATTGCAAATTTGCAATACAGAGGAAACAAAACATTGTTCACAGTTGTGATCACATGCAGAAGAAACACATAGCATCATGTTCCCACCACAACACATCCTAATTCTCACCCAACAACGGGGTGGATAGTAATTGGTGGAATTTGCAAATTCGACTAATTTTCCAACAATTCTTGAGTGCGCATTAACTTCTGCTAAAAAGAAAGAGCCCTGCACATCATTGTAGTTTGCTTGAAGACTTACCTTGAATTCTTGATCAATACAAATTAAGATGGAATATTATTTGGCCTTGTCCCAAGGGAAATATAGGTAGGGTTGTTTGAAAGATTATCTCATCCTAAAATGTTTGTAGTGTTTGTGTGCCTTGAAGAAGCAAAGTTGCATGATGAATTCATGATGATATTTAGAGCTAGGTTTAACCAATATACATGTCTGATTAATAGAAATAGTAGCATATATTTGGCATGCATAATCTCTTGCTGCAATTACTTTTGTCCTTATTTTTTTTATGGTTACCAATTTATGTTTTGTTTTGTAAATTACTCAGAAAATACTGTTGTTTGCAAGACCATACGTGCAATTTGAGTGGTCACCTCTTGGTGATTCTGCTTCTATGGATTACTTATTTTAAATCAATGCTAACTAAAGCCAGCAAGTTAGCATGAATTTTCAGTTTCTGTTGCATTAAGAGTTCCATCTCTCAAGTCTCACTAAACGTTCAGAGGCTTTTGTTACTCCAGGTTGCCACTAGTGGTGTCAGTTCTATTCTCTTTGCTCGATGATGGCAGTATCATAGTAGTATATACATGTTCCGAGGATAGTAATGATAGTATTTCATTTATGAAAACAATGTAAATAGACAAGACATGTTGCACTATTATTAGTGTAGCTAATTTCCAGTTTTTTTAAGCTAACATGTGGATCCGATAATTAATTGGCCGCACCTTCAATGCCAATAGGAAGCGTTTGTTTGGTATGATTAACGATCTGCCAACTGTTTATGAAGTTGTCTCCAGTGCGAGACAACCCAAAGAGAGATCCGGTATGGAGAATGGTAGAGCCAAACCCTTGACAAAGGTAAAAACTATATGCAATTACTTCTACCAATCGTTTCCCTATCAATTTTCCCCTTTCACCCTGGCAGCCATGTGATGCGCAGATAGAAAATAATGCCAAGACAGTTGATGAGGCATATGGAGAAGATGACAGTGATCACGGTGAAACCCTATGCGGAACCTGTGGTGGAATATATAGCGCAGATGAGTTCTGGATTGGGTGTGATGTGTGCGAAAGGTGGTATCATGGCAAGTGCGTGAAGATCACTCCTGCAAAGGCAGAAAGCATAAAACAATATAAGTGCCCGAGCTGCACCTCAAAGAGAGCTAGGCCACAGTAGCATCCATGGTGGCATCGGCGTCAGTAGCAGTCTTCCTATAGATGCATATCATCAGCAACAGCGCTGATGGTGGCATTGCAAAGTTCCCAGCAGGAGCAGCACAAGAGTCTAAGAGGCTTCATTTTCAAGATTGCTACTGTCTTGCTATCTTCATTGTAACTTATGTTTACTTGTATCATGTTGCTAATCTAATGAAAGATGAGTCATATTATGAATTATAACCTTATAATATTTGGTGACCTGAAGCGGGCAAATTTATGCGTATTCCCTTTAGATAATGGGAATAGGGGTTTAAGAGAAAAAAAAAAAAGGATAATGGGAATAGAAGAGGGAAAATCCGTGTGAAGTTACATGCTTACTTTCTCAAATAGGGCAATTATAGGATAGGGGAAGGATGCTTTTACCCAAGCCAATTGTCTTTTGCGGATTAATTAACCGGTGAATATAATTTTCTCACTAACTCATGCTTCGAGCCATTGCCTTTAATACACAGTTAACTATAAGAATAAATTCTTGAGGTGGTTATGGAGTTGTACATATTTGCATAAGGGCCTGCACGGCTGCACGAACCGAAGGACAAATTGCCAGTACGAGTAACGAATCTTACAAAAAAGAAGCAATATTTACATTCGCTGAAAGTTAATGGACTGTAGCTTGAAAATGAGAGTTCCAATCCAAATTCTTTTCAATTTGACATAAAGCTATGCTACGTGACCAAAGATGGCCACCAGGGGATCTTTGCATTCCTACGTGAGTACACTTTGAATATACCACCATCATAAAAAGGAGCATCTCCAACCTAGGCGACTGCTCACGTGCGTGCGTCTGTTGAACCTATTTGTCGGCGAGCACACGGTGAGACCTAGTCGTCTAGGTTCTAATAAAATCTTTAAAAATTGTATGCCATTTCATTTTTTCCATGGGATCATAGTAGGCACCAATCCACCATGTTGTTTTTAGATTTAAATTACAATTAAAAATTATATTTGAAATTTGTTATTTTTAACAAGCCATATCTTTTTAGCATAGTCATTCTTCTTAGAGCTTTAAAAACTTTTTTGAACAATTTTTTAGCTCATCTGAAAAGAGCTAAACCAATCGATTATTTGCATATGATTATATTGGCTGGACTGAAAACTAGTCCGTCATTCTTCTTAGAGCTTTAAAAACTTTTTTGAACAATTTTTTAGCTCATCTGAAAAGAGCTAAACCAATCGATTATTTGCATATGATTATATTGGCTGGACTGAAAACTAGTCCGTACTTATTCTCAAATAGTCAAATGTCTCGATTATCACTTAATTATCAGCAGGTTTTAGTCGTTTTACCACGCGAGGAGCAAACAAGCGACACTCTCAGTACAACACTGCAACTGCATGCTCTGCTCCCGCGCGCAATATCTATCCGAACGCATGGGGAAGATCATCACATCAGGAGGCGCTGATTGCTGGGCCAGCCGGAAGAACTCGCATTAGAGCACCAGTAGGTTTTTTTAGGAAACGGGTAGAAGAAGGGAAGAAAGAGGTGAGGGGAGACATTGGTTTCTCCCCCCATGAGCCGAATGGGGCAAAATTAACTAATTATAAAATGAGCTCCTGCGGCCTCTCAAAGCCGCAGCTCCTCGATCAAAAAAGGAAGAAGGTCTGAGCTATTCTGTCGAATTGATGGAAGATACGGTTGTTCCTCTCAAGCTAAAGATGCCACAACGTTGCGAAGACTATGGAGCGAACTCCGCACTGCGCGGTGCCATGAAAAATGTCGTGAAGCCACCAGTCAGCTATCGAGTTGTGATTCGACCATGTGGCAGGGCTGAGGTGCTGGAGGTTTAGCCTGACGGCGAGCCGACCGATTTAAAGAGCTGAATCCGCACCAAGCAACAGTGTTCTTGTTTCTAAGTTGCGCCGCAGAGGCGCAGAAGGCGATCGTTAGGGAAAGCCGCGCAATAATGTAACATCGATGGTCATGACTCTATAGTGTAACAACTGCCAAAAGAAGAACTTACATTTTAAAGGAGCACATGGCTTTCAGACCTTCTGCAAGGCTGGCCTGGTGATGCGGCCCTTAAATTGCAGCAAGTAGTGGACTTGACGGAGAAGGTCCCATTATTTGAGAATCGCCATTATTAGTTGTTGGGGAAGCCGCGGCGCAGCAGAGCGTCAGCGGTTATGACTCTATAGTGTAACAACTGCCAAAAGAAGAACTTACATTTTAAAGGGGCACATGGCTTTCAGACCTTCTGCAAGGCTGGCCTGATGATGAGGCCCTTAAATTGCAGCAAGTAGGCGGACTTGACGGAGAAGGTCCCATTATTTGAGAATCGCCATAGAAACTGGTCGGGCACCTCGGGGTTGAGCTGGATCACCGATAACTGGCTAAGCAGGGAGATCAGCTCTGGGATCATCTGGATAGTGAGGTTCCTTGCGAGATCAGAGATCCAGGTGCTGTTTGAAAGTGCGTTGCGGACCGTTCTGCCCTTTCTGGTAGAGGCCCTGAACAGCGATGGTGCCAGGTGCCTTGGGGCAGTTTGATGGAGCCAGTGTGACGGGGCCAAACTCTGCTTACCTTTGAAACCCGTCTCAGGAACAAAGACTAGTCCTCGAACAAAGATACTAGTGCACACATCACTTAGCTGGATCATCACATACAATAACATAAGAGTTGTATTACAACAAAAGGGTATTGCCAAGTGCATATACCAAACTTGCAATTCTGATCGACAAAAGTTTATATTACAAAGAAAAGAATTGCCCTTAAAGCGGAAGCTGCGCTATGACATTAGTGATAATCCTAGACTAAGCATGCAACTTCCGGATGTAGGAGAGCTTAATGTCTGGTGCGAGACATCAAGGCGTGATCGCCTTCCTCATGGCACGCGTAATCCCTTCATCCGGGTCTTGGTAATCTAAAAGAGTGAGTGTGTGCGAGGGTTAGTGCGCAATCAAACCGCACTAGCAAGTTAACACCATCCTTAATGCATAATAGTGATTAAGGCTTTATAGTAGAGGTTTGGTTACTTTGTTTGCAGGAATGCCAGTTTTTGAAATAACATATATAAAAGCCTAAACCTAGCAGGTTTTCGAAAGAACATCTCCAAAAAGATGTCGAGGAAAGAATATATCAAGTTTCTTAACTCAGAACCCATTCCACCCAAGTGCCACCCTTGCCACCTGCACTTTCCTCTTATGCCACACAGTGCACGCTCCACCGCATCCCATCTTCTTTCTCCCACCATCATTCCGTGTCGGCAAACCCCGTTATGGACCCGCCTTCCCGAGTTTATATGAACTAGTGACCTAACTCCAACTCAATGATCGCCAGATCACGGATGGAATTGGCCACCGGCGCCACCCCAAAGTTGACGATGTCGGCCCATTCACCTAGTATTACTAAGGCTAAAACTCCGCCTTTACCTCGTGATATTTTGGCAATTAGTTAGGCCCTTTAAGGCGATGCTCCTCGAGCTCATATATTTCACACGCATCATTGGTCCCATAGACCCGCCAATCCTGCGCCCGCGCGATGGCCACGCTGTGGTGTAGGGGACCATTGATAACACACAAGACAATGGCCGACGGTAATCCGCCGTGCCCACGCATAGACACCCTCCGCACGAGCCCAAACTCCATCCGGGTTCCACCTTCCTCGTGCATGCCTCTTACATAGGCATATCGTGCACATCCTCTGGGTCCACCCCGCCCATCACCCTTCTCTTCTATCATCCCCAACCACATTTCCGTTTCCACACACCTGCATAATACCCATCCACATTTCCGTATCCACACACCTGGACAATACCCCATCCACAGCAATTCAATCATGCAACACAAAATCCATCATGATCAAGGTATGTAATATGTCATGTCCACCGGTAAGTTTTGGCTTACCAGTGCGGGATTGGTTACCCGATTAAGTCAGTAGACCTAAGCATGTCTAAGCAGCTTTTACCAAGACTAGAAAGTCTAAATATTTTATATTTTATGTGGACAGTCAATCAATCATGATATTAAGGAATCATGTAAGTTGAAAGCATATTCATCAAGGATAGGGCATGATATTATCATGATTAACAAGTAGGTATTATCAAATCATAGCAAGCATGCACTTTTATATTTCAATCAAAATACTTTATCAAAACTGGGTAGGAGAATGAGCTAGGGTGTTAACTCGCCTTGAGGATCAGATGCAAGTACTTGGCTAGCTTCCGGATACTCTTTCTCTAGGACAGGGTCCTCTGTTAAGATCAATAATCACGAATTACGGGATATTCTAAATAAATTATGAATGCAGATGTAGGGCTAGATGTTGGTCGCGAACGGAAATACTAAACTAAGGGCCTGGGTTTGATAGGGTCAAAATTACCACAATACCCTTAAGTATAATTCTATATGGAAAAAGTGAAATTATCTATATCTATGTCTTCTTTAATATGTTGAGAGTCTCTTCTATAGGCCAGATCTAGATTTCATAATTTTCCTGTGTGTGAAGTCACTATACTAATTTCTAGAATTTTATGGGAATTTTCCTAGTTGATCTACTATTTTTAATAATTATGAATGCATTTCTAGTATTTTCTAGCGATTAATTCGAAAATATCTCGAACAAGATCGGGCCAAACCCAAAGATCAGGCGACTCAAGACGGCGCCGAGGTCAGCGTGGCAAAGCTGCTGCCGGGACCGAGCCGCCCATTCGCCAACGGCCCAACCGGCGCAGCGCGGCAAGCTTGCAGCCGACGCTTAGAGGCGGCTTGGGGCGCGCCCCACTTAGCCCGACCTGGGGACCACGGGTCCACTTGCCGCCGCAGGAGGCGAAGGAGAGAGAGACACGAGAGGGAGAGATCGATGCTCGGACCCACCGGTCACGGCTCACCTTGGTGGCTACAAAGGTGCCGCTCGTCTTCTTCCTCGACGACAAGACGAAACCGGCGGCACATCCACGGCTTCGCCCGGCGCTCTGAGGCATCTCCCGTGTGAGTGCTATCTACGGATTTAGCTCGATGATGCGGTCCTATTGGCACTCGCAGCATGGTCAGTGGTGCCCAAACACGGCGGCGACATTGCCGGCGGCGGCGGTACGGCTCGGCTAAGCATGGCGGCGGCGCTAGCATCTGGTTTTGACTAAATTGATGAGCATGAGAGGTTCAGGGGAACACGATCAAGCTCACCGTGGCCTTAGATCGGACGGGGCGGCCTTGGTTCGTCCTGGCGACGTGCGGTCCCGAGGCGGCTCCGAGCAGAGGAATGGCGGCGAGGCAACTCCGGCGACGCGCTGGCCAAATTTATTGAGGGGAAATGACCGCGAGAGGATGAGGATGCTACAGCCGGAAGGAATCGGGAAATGACGTACCGTGGTCGAAGAGCTCGTCAGCGACCGAATGGACGAGATCAACTACGGCGAGCGATTCCGCCAAGACAAGGATCTTGCGCTCGTGGCGTCTGTAAGCAAGCTCAGGGCGACCTTGCGAACATGTTGGACGAGTAGTAGAGGCTAGGTTGTGGCGCAATCGAAGGAAACCGAGAAATGCAGCTCGGATTAGGGCTTTTATAGAAGCTCAGGGGCGGTGGAGGCGGGACCCAGCGGCGCCAGCTCACAGAGGCTTGAGCGGTGGCGACCAGGTGTAGGAACTCCTTCACAGCTCGGCTATTGGCCCCTACGTGAGGTGGAGCACCGGGGTGAAGCGGTGCTGACCGCGAGCAGAGGATAGGGGCGAGCGACAGGGGCAGGGAGAGAGAGACAGTGAATCGAGAGAGGTGGGTTGGTGAGATTCGCCCAAGCTTGGCCCAAGAGAAGCCCACCAAAGGTCGATGAATTTCAACTATTTTGACTAGAGTTTTTGAATTCTAGCGATTTTTAATACTTTGATATTTGAATTTAAATCCTAGTTTGAATGAATTTTCAAAGCTGACAAATTTTGGGGTGTTACAGGCTCTACCCCCCTTAAAATAAATCTCAATTCGAGATTTAGAAGCGCATCAGAAATAGACGCGATAGTGCCGTCAAGATATTCTTCTGATTCCCAAGTTGAATGATTACCTTGCTGATTACTCCATTGAACTCTAAACATTTTGATGCTTTTCCGCCGGGTTTGCTTATTCATAGTATCCATAATTTTCACCGGATATACAGGATAAGTAAGATTTTCAGATATTGGGTTCTCAGAAAATTCCACTGCTTCTTCCGGCAGACGCAAACATTTTCTTAACTGGGATACGTGAAAGACATTATGAACACCACCTAAATCTGGAGGTAATTCAAGCTGATATGCTACTAATCCTTTTCTCTCCAGAATTTTATATGGTCCAATAAACCGAGGTGCTAATTTTCCTTTTGCTGAAATCTTTGACCTCCTCTTAAAGGAACACTTTCAAATACACATAATCTTCAGGTTGAAATTCTATAGCTCTTCGACGTGCATCAGCATAGCTCTTTTGTCGAGACTGTGCTGTCAACAATTTTTCCTAATAATCTTGACCCTTTCTTCTGCTTCTTTTAGAGAATTAATGCCGAATACTTGTCCATCTCCTACCTCGGACCAATATAAAGGTGTTCGCATTTTCGTCCATAGAGCGCTTCAAATGGTGCCATCTCAAGACTAGTCGATAACTATTATTATAAGAGAACTCGATATGGTAACCATTTCTCCCATTCGATGGAGAATTCCAGCAAGAAGCTCTTAGCATATCTTCGATGATTTGAATAACCTCTCGATTGACCATCTGTCGTGGGTGGAAAGCGATACTAAAACTCGATGGGTTCCGAGAGCACTTTGCATCTTATTCCGAATTGAGAAGTGAATTGAGTCCTCGATCGATATAATCCTTTTGGCACTCCGTGCGGACACATAATCCTTGACCGATAAAGATCTGCTAACTTTTCACTGTTGTAAGTACTTTTAACTGGTAGAAAATGTGCTACCTTAGTTAATCTATCCACGATGACCCAAATAGAATCAAATCCAGATTTAGTTCGAGGAAGTCCCATTATAAAATCCATAGTGATCTCATCCCATTTCCACTCGGGAATTTTGATGGGTTGCAGAAGTCCAGCGGGTCGTTGATGTTCAGCTTTAATCATTTGACAATTATGACACTTCGCTGTGTATTCCGCTATATCTCTCTTCATTCTAGGCCACCAAAATTGACACTTCAGATCATGATACATCTTTGAACTCCCAGGGTGAATAGAGTATGGTGTATTATGGGCCTCCGATAGGATGGTTTGCTTTAAGTTCTCATCATGCGGCACGAAAATCCGATCGTGCATCCATAATATTCCATTATCATCCTGTCGGAATCTACCCCCCTTAGTTCTGTTCATCAGGATTTTAATCCTTTCAGTGCTTGGATGACTTAACTGTATTTCCTTGATCTGACTCATCAAAGTTGGCTGCAATTCCAAGTTGGCTATATATCCTTCTTCCACCAAGTTTAGATTAAACCTTTCCATATCCTTGAGAAGAGACTCAGGCATTTCTGATAATTGCAGATGATAACATTGAGCCTTTCTGCTTAATGCATCGGCAACTACATTTGCTTTACCCGGATGGTACTGAATATTAAGATCATAATCCTTAATCAACTCCATCCATCTTCTTTGACGCATATTTAAATTCGATTGTGTGAACACATATTTCAAACTCTTATGATCCGAATATACGTCACATTTCTGTCCCATCAGGTAATGTCTCCAAATTTTCAGAGCATGAACCACCGCGGCTAACTCCAAATCATGTGTTGGGTAATTCTCTTCATGCTTTCTTAACTGCCGAGATGCATAAGCTATGACTCTTCGGTCTTGCATTAGGACGCATCCCAAACCTTGCTTGGATGCATCACAATACACCTCGAACTTTTCTATCGTGTCGGGGTAGCCAAAACAGGGTTCGGGTTAACCTATTCTTCAATTCTGAAACTCTCCTTACAAGCTTCCGCCCGATGAATGGGACATCTTTTTGAGCAGTTGAGTCATGGGTTTTGATATTTTTGAGAAATCCTGAATAAATCTTCGATAATATCCTGCCAACCCTAAGAAACTTCTGACTTCAGTGGTATTTGTAGGTGTTGGCCAATCCGCAACTGGGGCTATTTTTGACGGATCTACTTTAATTCCTTCGGCCGTAATGATATGTCCAAGAAAGCCTACGCCCTCAATCCGAACTCACACTTATTGAACTTAGCATAGAGCTTATATTCTCTCAATTTTTCCAAAGACTAATCTCAAGTGTTCAAAGATGTTCTATTGCATTCTTGGAGTATATCAGATATCATCAATAAATACCACTACGAACTTGTCCAAGAACTCCATGAGAATTTTGTTCATGATGTTGACAAAATGAGCAGGAGCATTAGCTAAACCAAAAGACATAACTAAATACTCAAAAAGTCTGACCTAGTGGTGAAAGCCGTCTTAGAAATGTCTTCCTTCTTCATCTTCACTTGGTGATAACCAGAGCGAAGATCAATTTTCGAGAAGCATTTAGCTCCCTTGAGTTGATCAAAAAGATCATCAATCCTTGGCAAAGGATATTTGTTTTTGATGGTAACGGCATTAAGAGCTCGATAATCCACTACTAATCTTCGACTTCCGTCCTTCTTGTCGACTAACATAGCTGGCGAACCCCAGCTAGACGAACTTGGACGAATCAATCCTTGATTTCGCAACTCTTCCAGTTGCTTCTTCAGTTCAGCTAGCTCTACAGGATTCATCCGATAGTAGGACTTATATATTGGAGCTGTTCCGGGCACTAGCTCTATGGCAAACTCCATATCTTCACCTCTATCAAAGTGAACTCCGGTAGCTCTTCGGGAAAGACATCTAGATACTCTCTTACTACTGCTACTTGAGATGGGAGCTCAGTTCTCAAGTGCCACATAGCTCGGGTCCAAACAATAGGCTTATCAACCTTCCATTTCATATCATATCCTCCTGGCCTAATAAGATGTACTTCCCGCTTGGCACAATCTAGAACTCCCTGATAATGCTTCAGCCAATCCATTCCAATAATAACATCTATTCCTTGGCAGGGTAAAACTAAGAAGCTAAAATTAAGCTTATTCTTTCCTTTACTGATATTTTCCCAAGGACAAGTTTTATTAACCACGACCGATCCCTTCGGGGTTCTTATGGATACCGGCTTATTTAGTGGAAATGTATCTAAACCATGTCTGCTCTACACACTCTTCGTTATAAAAGTATGAGATGCACCGTAATCAAAAAGTACTTGAACAGTCAAGGCCCGAGAATGAACGTACCCATTAAAACTCCGGTGGCTTCTTCGGCTTCCGCAGCATTCATATGATGTAATTGGCCGCGATTCTGGATTGCTGGTGGAGCAGGATTATGGTAGCCGCGACCTCTTCCACGCCTTTGTGGGATAGGAGCACGGGAGGAGGCCGATTAATGAACCGCCTATTCTCAGGACAATTTGCTATAAAATGACCAGTGATTACACTTGAAGCAAAGCTTAGGAGACCCGTAATCAAGATCGATCGTCCTTTGTTGAGGATTATTCTCGCCTATATGGGAAGTTGTTTGGCTTGACTAAATCCTTGACTTGAGGATTGTTCGGAGATAAATACCGTTGAGTCTCGTGGGGTGTAAGGCCTTTTTGATGGAGGCGGCCTTGGCATAGGCGGCCTACTCGATCCGTAACTTCCTTGAGTGGTCAACCTCCTTTTTGGCTTATCTCCATATCGCGAGATCCTTTTCCACAATCATAGCTTTATTGATAGCATATTGAAGTCCTTGTAATCCAGCGAAGAATATCTCGGATCTTAAAGGTGGATACATACCTTCAATAAACCTCGCCCACCTTTTCTTCTTCATCCATTATATCTGCAAGGCATATCTAGCTAGTGATTAAATTTGGTTAAATAATCCTGCATCAAATGTTCCCTTGTTTCGAGCTCGAAATTCCATCTTCTTCATTCTCATAACTCCTTTTGGTACGTAGTTGCGATTTTAATGCCTTTTCAAATTCATCCCAAGGAATATCGGTGATAATAGAGTCCTGCGGCAAAGCTTCTTCCTCAATCGATGGTGAAACTTGCTCAATCTTCAAAGAAGAACATTGCTCTCATGATCCTCTTGCTTCTCTAACTTGTCGTCGTGATGAAGTAGCAAAGAAGCTACATTTTGTTCCAATCCGTAACTCCTAACTACCAAATAGTTCTCCCACCAGTTCAAAGCAGCACCATCTAACTGGTGGGTTGCCAGAAGCACCATGTCTTTGGCTGGACACCTTATTAAAGTTAACTTCCTCTTAATAGTATTCAGCCAATCATCTGCATCCATTGGCTCGTTTGCATGTGTGAATATTGGGGGCTTAGTCCTGCTGAATTCCCTCAGTCTCGAGCCCGCTTGTACTGGAGGCTCGTCACGCCTTTGATTGGTCATGAGAGCCCCAACATTTGGGCTTGGTATGCGAAAGCACTGCTCCATTGTAGGGTTGCCGATGGTGGCGGCGGCAACTCTACATTTCCTCGCTGATTTCTTGGTGCGAACTCGAGCGTGTAGCAGGGATCTTTGTTCGCCATTCTACATCATCGAGGAATCATCGCAAAATTTAAACATCATGCTATGAAGCAATGGTGAAATGATAAACTAACAAAGTTAGAGTGGGACATATATTACAACCAAATTAGGTTCGGATGAGAGTACTTAATTACACATATTCATATCATCGGGACTCGATACCCATCTTCTAATAGGGTACCGCTTATTTGTGTCCATCTTGGATTGTCGCCACAGCAAGATCTTACAAAGACCTCGCGACTTGATCCCTCCAAATCAACTACCCTCTCTGGTGAAGAGGCTACGGATGTAGCCCATGCTCAGTGGGGAGCATAGTTAGCGTGGATCACGGCGCTCTTCCAAAGTGGCAGGCGAGAAGGGGTCGACGCAGGCCTCGGCCTCGTGATGTGGTATACCGCTAGTGCTCGATCGGCAAAGGTCCTCTTCCTTGCAAGCAGACGGAGACGATCGAAAGGAGGAGGGCTCGATGGGCATGTAACGCCGAACAGGGCATCCCCAAAGACTGCATGGTACACAAAGGACCTCCCCGCACTGTGCTACAACCGCATTCCTCTCCTTTCTACAAGCTTTTAAGGCACTCTTTATGGTCCTGGCCTTCTCGTGCAGCCGAATATGATCAGATCGCTCTCTGGCCAGTGTGGATCTCAGAAAGTCTATCTCATGAATGGCACCAAGATGAGCGTGTTGAGCTCCTTCGCAATGTGAGCTAAGTACACAGCCCTCTCATCGAGAATGGGCGCCTCTTCAGTCGCATCCGTCCCCTTGTGTCGGGCCAAACCGAAGGGTCCATTACTCAAAATATGGTCATAATGCTTCCTCAGCTTAAGTAGGGCCATAGATGCCGCATCAGTGATCGCATACTCAATGTGATCTCGCTACTGTCTCGATCTTGATACCGATGTGCCAAAATTTCGGATAAGAATGATAGATCCGGCCTCCACGATATACCACGGTCGAGGCATGGCCTCAACCAAGGCCCAGTAGTATCTTGGCACCTCTGAAAAGCCTAATGCCTCCGCCATGTTCCTTAAAGCGGTAGTATATTCGCTCTTCTGCCCAAGAAAATAGCCCATCGTGGAATCAAACTCGTTGAACACTACCTCGGCCTCATTATACACCACATCTTCCATCTACATGGAAAATATATATATATTGCATCAGTAGCAATGTTAGAATACTATGAATCAACATAATATTTCTAATGGACCATAATGTCAATTGCAAGATGCTTGTCCATAAACATGATGAAACCATTCATCCCACAATTGTAGGGTAGCATTATTCGTAAAATGGGATCATCAAATATAATTGGAGTAAAAATGCATGCAAATGATGCAATTCTCACAATTATGGCACAAGACATGACTACTAACCAATCCATCTCAAGGGTGATCTAGCGTAAGCACAAATCCTTAATAAGTTGACCAATACTAAGTTTTCTATAACAAGATGCTCGATACCACCCCGACGGGCCAAACTCGCTTACCTTTTGAAACCCGTCTCAGGAACAAAGACTAGTCCTCGAACAAGATACTAGTGCACACATCACTTAGCTGGATCATCACATACAATAACATAAGAGTTGTATTACAACAAAAGGGTATTGCCAAGTGCATATACCAAACTTGCAATTCTGCATCGACAAAAGTTTATATTACAGCAAAAGAATTGCCCTTAAAGCGGAAGTCGTGCTATGACATTAGTGATAATCCTAGACTAAGCATGCAACTTCCTGATGTAGGAGAGCTTAATGCTGGTCTCGAGACATCGAGGCGTGATCGCCTTCCTCATGGCACGCCAGAATCCCTTTATCCGGTCTTGGTAATCTAAAAGAGTGAGTGTGTGCGAGGGTTAGTCGCAATCAAACCGCACTAGCAAGTTAACACCATCCTTAATGCATAATAGTGATTAAGGCTTTATAGTAGAGGTTTGGTTACTTTGTTTGCGGGAATGCCGCTTTTGAAATAACATATATAAAAGCCTAAACCTAGCAGGTTTTCAAAGAACATCTCCAAAAGATGTCGAGGAAAGAATATATCAAGTTTCTTAACTCGTAACCCATTCCACCCAAGTGCCACCCTTGCCACCTGCACTTTCCTCTTATGCCACACGTGCACGCTCCACCCGCATCCCATCTTCTTTCTCCCACCATCATTCCGTCGGCAAACCCGCTTGCGGACCCCGCCTTCCCGAGTTTATATGAACTAGTGACCTAACTCCAACTCAATGATCGCCAGATCACGGATGGAATTGGCCACCAAGGCCACCCCAAAGTTGACAAAGTGTCGGCCCATTCACCTAGTATTACTAAGGCTAAAACTCCGCCTTTACCTCGTGATATTTTGGCAATTAGTTAGGCCCTTTAAGGCGATGCTCCTCGAGCTCATATATTTCACACAGATCATTGGTCCCATAGACCCGCTTAATCCTGCGCTCCCGCGATGGCCACGCTGTGGTGTAGGGGACCATTGATAACACACAAGACAATGGCCGACGGTAATCCGCCAGGCCCACGCATAGACACCCTCCGCATTTGAGCCCAAACTCCATCCTGGTTCCACCTTCCTCGCATGCCTCTTACATAGGCATATCGCACATCCTCCGGGTCCACCCCGCCCATCACCCTTCTCTTCTATCATCCCCAACCACATTTCCGCTTCCACACACCCGCACAATACCCATCCACATTTCCGATCCACACACCCGCATAATACCCCATCCACAAAGAATTCAATCATGCAACACAAAATCCATCATGATCAAGGTATGTAATGTGTCATGTCCACCGTAAGTTTTGGCTTACCAAAGGGGATTGGTTACCCGATTAAGTCAAGAGACCTAAGCATGTCTAAGCAGCTTTTACCAAGACTAGAAAGTCTAAATATTTTATATTTTATGTGGATAATAATCAATCATGATATCAAGAAATCATGTAAGTTGAAAGCATATTCATCAAGGACGGGGCATGATATTATCATGATTAACAAGTAGGTATTATCAAATCATAGCAAGCATGCACTTTTATATTTCAATCAAAATACTTTATCAAAAGCTGGGTAGGAGAATGAGCTAGGTGTTAACTCGCCTTGAGGATCGATGCAAGTACTTGGCTAGCTTCCTGGATACTCTTCCTCTAGGACAGGTCCTCTGTTAAGATCAATAATCACGAATTACGGGATATTCTAAATAAATTATGAATGCAGATGTAGGGCTAGATGTTGGTCGCGAACGGAAATACTAAACTAAGGGCCTGGGTTTGATAGGGTCAAAATTACCACAATACCCTTAAGTATAATTCTATATGGAAAAAGTGAAATTATCTATATCTATGTCTTCTTTAATATGTTGAGAGTCTCTTCTATAGGCCAGATCTAGATTTCATAATTTTCCCAGGGTGTGAAGTCACTATACTAATTTCTAGAATTTTATGGGAATTTTCCTAGTTGATCTACTATTTTTAATAATTATGAATGCATTTCTAGTATTTTCTAAGCAGTTAATTCTGGAAAATATCTGGAACAAGATCGGGCCAAACCCAAAGATCGTGGCGACTCAAGACGGCGTCGAGGTTCAGCGTGGCAAAGCTGCGCACGACCGAGCCGCCCATTCGCCAATGGCCCAACCGGCCGCAGCGCAGCGTCTGACGCAGCCGACGCTAGAGGCGGCTTTTCGTGGGGCGCCTCCACTTAGCCTGACCTGCGGGACCACGGGTCCACTTGCCAGCGTCGCAGGGAGGCAGTGGAGAGAGAGACACAGAGAGGGAGAGACTGATGCCTGGGACCCACCGGTCAGCGGCTCAGCTTGCAGGGCTACAGTGCCCTCGTCTTCTTCCTCGCGACGGCGCGCGAACCGGGCGGCACATCCACGGCTCGCCGGCGCTACAGGGCATCTCCCCGGGTGTGAGTGCTATCTACGGATTTAGCTCGATGATGCGGTCCTATTGGCACTCGCAGCATGGTCAGTGGTGCCCAAACACGGCGGCGACATTGCCGGCGGCGGCGGTACGGCTCGGCTAAGCATGGCGGCGGCGCTAGCATCTGGTTTTGACTAAATTGATGAGCATGAGAGGTTCAGGGGAACACGATCAAGCTCACCGTGGCCTTAGATCGGACGGGGCGGCCTTGGTTCGTCCTGGCGACGTGCGGTCCCGAGGCGGCTCCGAGCAGAGGAATGGCGGCGAGGCAACTCCGTGACGCTACCGCCAAATTTATTGAGGGAAATGACCGCGAGAGGATGAGGATGCTACAACGGAATGAATCGGAAATGACGCATCGTGGTCGAAGAGCTCGTCAATGACCGAATGGACGAGATCAACTACGGCGAGCGATTCCCGCCAAGACAAAGATTCCGGCTGCTCGTGCGTCTGTAAGCAAGCTCAGATGCGACCTTGCGAACATGTTGGACGAGTAGTAGAGGCTAGGTTGTGGCGAATCGAAGGAAACCGAGAAATGCAATGGATTAGGGCTTTATAGAAGCTCGGGGCGGTGGAGGCAGACCAGTGGCGCCCGGCTCCAGAGGCTTGAGCGGTGGCGACCAGTGTAGGAACTCCTTCACACTCGGCTATTGGCCCCACGTGAGGTGGAGCACTGGGTGAAGCGGTCTTGACCATGAGCAGAGGATAGGGGCGAGCGACGAAGGTGAGAGAGAGACAAAGGAATCGAGAGAGGTGGGTTGGCCGAGATTCGCCCAAGCTTGGCCCAAGAGAAGCCCACCCAAAGGTCGATGAATTTCAACTATTTTGACTAGAGTTTTTGAATTCTAGCGATTTTTAATACTTTGATATTTGAATTTAAATCCTAGTTTGAATGAATTTTCAAAGCTGACAAATTTTGGGGTGTTACACAGTGGTCTTCCCAAAATGAGATAAAAGAGCCGTTGCCCGATGTGGCGAGGGTTCCCATGCACCCTGAGGAGAGCTTGGTCCAATTCCGAAGTGAGGAAGGGGTGTCCAGCCCATGCAGATGGGGTGTGGGGTGCGCCTACCAAGCCGCAGCTACCGAAGCTTGAGAGCTCTAGTGAAACAGGGGAGGTCTAGGACTCCAAGGCCCTCGAGAGAGGATGGAGAGCAGACTGAGGCCCAATTGACACGTCCACCACCCCCGCCAGAGTCGGTGCCTTTCCAAAGCTAGGGCCGCCTGATTTAGTCGATCTTCTTGAAAACGGAGACCGGTGGTTGGATGACAGAGAGGAGTAGGTTGGGATAGCGGAAGAGTATCAATAGTTTTAAAAGGAGGTATAGAGAGGCCGTTGAAGACAGAGCAAGAACGGATTATGGTTCAGATATATGTTAACGAGCTAAATGGTTATTCGGGTTGTTGAGAAAAAAATTGTACTGTTATTACTGAACTTATAGCAAATCTCACTTAAACGGATTATGGTTTAGATATATGTTAACGAGCTAAATGGTTATTCGGGTTGTTGAGAAAAAAATTGTACTGTTATTACTGAACTTATAGCAAATCTCACTTAGTCCTCTGAACTTGCACTTTCCTTCCTCGGTTCTCTAAACTTGTTCCCGTTTGCACAATTGTCCTAAAGCTGTTAGATATTATATCAAACATTAAGGTCTTCTTTGATTCGCGGTTGTGCTTTGGTTATCTTTGGAAAAGTTAAGGGTCTTTAAAAATAGACTCGAAAAAGCTAAAAAAATTATTTATAAATATTTTTGAGAACTTAAAAAAAACCTACAGAGCCTAAAAAATTAATACAAAATGTTACGGTGAATGTTTATACAAAAATAATAAATTTTAATAACTAAATAAAAAAACGTAGCAGAACAACGAAGCAAAGAGGGTCAAGCAGATGGTGTACCCTAGATCATACTTGGAGACTTCAACGTGATCATTGAGGCTGGGGAACAAAAACAACAGAAATCTCCATCACCGACGAATGAGAAAATTCCACGGGACCCTAAACGCTTGCAGCCTCATAGACATACACCTTCTGAATAGGCAGTTGACATGGAATTGTGAAAGAGCTAGCCCAACTCTAGTGAAGCTAGACCGAGCAATCTGCAACACCGAGTAGGATGCCCTTTTCTAGTCACTTGCTATACGCACTGTCGTCCTCGTTCTCGTATCACTGCCCCCCTAATGTTTTCAGATTCTGAAAGTTCTGGATCCAAATGCCAGAGTTTCTTTCGACGGTTACCACAGCTAGCCTAGAGTGAGACTCCGGCGGCAAGGTACCCGGTCTCCACCATAAATCAGAAGTCAAAGAAGACGGCGAGGGCGCTTAAGGATTGGAAATTTGGAATAGACAACTCATTAGTAGGTTTAGACTTGAGGCCAAGATCGCCAATGAGTTGATTCAGCGTCTAGAGATTTCCCAAGGACAACGACCCCTGGGGGATGGTGAAAGAGACCTGCGTTCGCAGCAAAAAAACTAAACTTCTGGGGCTAGCGGTCATTGAGAGCTCCCGAAAAAGGCAGGATTCACGTACGTGTCGCGTGGCTTAAGGAAGAAGATGCGACACAAAATATCTTCATATCAAAGCCAAATAGCGAGGTGGCCCGCGCGTTTGCGCGGCTAGATTTATTTCATCACGTAGAGTTTATCTCTGACTCATAACCTATCTATAATATATCATATCGGATTTAGAGTTTATCTATTATATCAGTTTTAGTATTTAATCTAAATTTCTAATATTTTCTTTTAATCTAAACTGTATAGATCTTTTATTTTATCTTGATTTATGTGAGAATTTCTTTGATTAATCTAGGCCGCTATAATTTGATCCCACCATTGATCGAACGGCTAAAATAATCATATTATATCATCTTTAGTATTTAATCCGAATGTCTAATATTTTATTTTAATCTAAGCCATTATAATCCGGCCCCACAAAAATCAGCGGCATAGATCTTTATTTTTTTTATGTGAGATTTTTTTTATTGATCTAGGCCGTCATAATTTGGTCCCACCGTTGATCGAACAGCTGAAATAATCTGGGTGATGTGGACTAATTTGGTCCCACCATTGATCGAACGGCTAAAATAATCATATTATATCATCTTCAGTATTTAATCCGAATTTCTAATATTTTCTTTTAATATGAGCCATTATAATCCGGCCCTACAAAAATCAACAGCATCGATCTTTTATTTTTTTTCTTAATTTATGTGAGATTTTCTTTGATTGATCTAGGCCGTCATAATTTGACCCCACCATTGATTGAACGGCTGAAATAATCTGGGTAATGTGGACTAACATGGTGGCTCCGTTTTCTTCTACTTTAATAGTATAACGAGCAAGATGATCCGTGTATTTGCGCGACTAGATTTTTGTTAAGATATAGATAATATATCAGATTAGATTTAGAGTTTATCTCTAATATATAGATCACCCTCAGTAGTTTGTTATAGAGGTTAATATTGACCGCTAGATTTACATAATAATATCCATAATCAACGATGTAGATTTTTTTTCTTTTTTCTATGATTAATGTGAGAATTTCTACTATTTTTCGATTAACGTGAAAATTTCTAGGAATTTAGAATTAATGTGATGACTCCGTTTAACTCTGCTTTATATAGATAGTAGATAGATAGATAGATGCAAGAAGGTGGAAAAACTACACCGTTTCTTTGGAAACAAAGGACAACACGAACACTAGTCCATCACGAGGACAAAGGCCCAAGCTCTCCTCCAGCATTTCACTAAGTCCCTCAACACTAACCAAGGAACGAGGGGATTGCACCATAAGCTGGCAACTCCTTGACTGGCCACGAGTGCAACCTCGGGATCGAGTTGGGTGCAGAGATCACCGTAGATGACCTCCGAGAACGAGAAGCAATAAAGCAGCTTCGGACGGACGAAGCCCTGTGGCCCAACGGTTCCAATGGCGCTTTCTACGGCGCCTTCTGGGACGTTGTTCACCATGACCTATCGTTGTGACTTGTGATGGCTTTGTACGTGTAGGACTCTATTTTTTAAAAACATCGGCGTGCTTTTGCTGCGCGGATACGAAACTTTTTCATTGTCTGCCTGCTACGCTGCTGCTAGCCAGTCTCGCACAAGTTGACCACAGAGGTTGAGCCAAGCTGCTTTTTGAGCAAAAGGGCAGGAGAACTGCCTTGCATTGATCAAAAGGACAGAAGATTTACAGGATGGGGGAGATAGGACCCCTCCCCCTTGGGCCATAAGCACACAATGATCGGGGCCTATCAATTTGTCGAAAAATACGGTTGTTTCTATCCAGCCAGAGGTACCAGATGACGCCGGAGATAATGGATAGGGCATCACTAGACGGGCCTCTTCGGAGGATGTCTTCTGCCCACCAGCTGTTGAAGTTGTTTTGGAGTAACTAGCTTGAAGGATTGATTAGTGGAGTGTTGAGCACGTCCGCTAGCCGGGCCCAGATGAAGGAGCTGAAATTGCATTGAAGGAATAGGTGCTCTGGTGTTTCGAGGTTTCGCCTGCAGAGAGGGCAGAAGTAGTCATTTGGCAATTGGCGTCGCAGTAGGGCGTCTGCTGTCATGACACGCTTGTGAAGCAGCAGCCAAAGGAAGAATTTGCACTTCGAAGGGGCCCAGAGCTTCCAAATTTTTTGCAATACCGGTGTTGCAACGCGGCCTTCGAATTGAAGCAGATAGGCTGACTTGACCGAAAAAACTCCATCAGCAGTGAAACCCCAAATCAATTGGTCAGGCTCTAATGGGTTCAGCGTCACTCGAACAATTCGACGAAGAAGCGAGATCAATTCAGGAATCATATTCGGCGCTAGGTTTCTCCTTAGGTCCGCAACCCAGTTGTTGTTGGTGATGGCATCCGCGACTGTTCTGTTTTTCCTTATTGTTACGGCCAAAAGGTCAGGGGCAAGATGCTTTGGAGCGCATCCCGAAAGCCAAATAAAGGGAGCCATTGCGAAGTATGGCGGTGGTCCCCGCACGTAGTAAAGCCAGATCAGGTTCAGGGGCGGCGAAGGTGTGAAGCCCAACCGATTGAGTGGAGGATCTGTGTAGCCAAAGCCAACATAGACGTAGTGCCCTGGAGAAACGGGAGAGGTCCAAGACCCAGGCCCCCCAGCGAGGTCGGGGAACAGACCGTACTCCAGTTAACCTTGCCCCCTCCACAGGCGGAGTCCGTGCCTTTCCATAGCCAACTTCTACGGATGGAGTCGATTTTCTTGAGAACTGAGGATGGCGGTTTGATAACGACAGGATGTAACTCGGGAGTGCAGATAGAACTGCCTTGAGGAGGGTGAGCCTCCCTTCTTTGGTCATGAGCGGGCCACGCCAGCCAGCCTGGTGGAGATCTTGTCGATGAGGGGTTGGAAGTGAACATGGCGAAGCTTTTTGATGGATAGTGGAATCCCTAGGTATTTGATCGAAGGCGGATCTTTCTTGCCGGGAGATCTGAAGTATGCACTCAAGATC
Organism: Raddia guianensis; assembly: GCA_036346415.1. Classification (NCBI taxonomy): domain Eukaryota; kingdom Viridiplantae; phylum Streptophyta; class Magnoliopsida; order Poales; family Poaceae; genus Raddia; species Raddia guianensis. The sequence goes on from CM070534.1 coordinate 39,677,841, forward strand.
AAGCCCTTCACATCTGATTGGCACGACCTGACTCTTGTGGAAGTTGGTGCGGAGGTCTGTGATGTTTCCAAACTCCTGGAGGATAATGGCTGTCGCAACCCCGGCTTCACCGGGATCCACTCACAATCTATTGCTAGTTCCAGAGATCAATGCTAGCAACTTGAAATGACGCTTGTTGAACATCATCACACAATCACAAATAACTAAGAGAAATTATATATTATGCAAAAGTAATTGTTACACAACTATTTATTACAATTGTTTAATTAAAGATGACATAATATTGTCAATGGTATATCGAGCGCGAAACCCAATTATGCAATGAAATAGTATGATGATGCTCCAATCCGACCCTTGAGCGTCAGCTAATCCTCATTGAAGTCCGGGACAAGATCCTCCTGATCCTGAAGATAGACCGAACCTAATCCTTCTCCTGAATACAAATTTATCCGTGGTTTGTATAATGAGTACACGGCTACCCAGCAAGAGTCCTTATAAATGATGCAAGGATAACAACAAGAATAGGGTGGCTATTTTGCATAAACACCTACACTAGTCAACATTAATTAAAGTGTTATGAAAATATTTGTTCAACAATTAATAAACATGAATAGACTCCCAAGATAACAACAGAGCTCGGCTTCAAAAGCCCCTCTGCAAAACTGCACAAGCCTCAAATACTCAAAGCCAAAACTATCACATCAGGTTATTATTAAACACATGAGACTACCATGTACGACCTTCCTCCCCTCCCATAACCGTGGGAACGGCTATCATGATAGTTTTAACTCTGTAGAGTGTAACACACTTTACCCATAAGCCGAGTGAAACTTTTGTGTCTTAGCTCTTCCTTAGGAGCCTGCACTAAGTAACAATACAAGGCGATTCATTAGTTCCTCTGTTAACACCGATACCCTCTAAGGTTTAGCACTCGGGCCCCCTCTTGAGCCAACGGACCGCAGCCCGATCTTTTCAAAGTAAAGTGTGTTAACAGTCTTCCCTAACTACTAAGCCAGGACTAGCACATGCTCCGGTACATGCTAACGCTAGCACTTATGGTTACGCTTGTATGGTTTGGCCGGATAAGCACACGCCCAAAGTCCTTAGACCAAGGTGACTACCTCCAACAATCCACATTCCATAAAACCATCCGACTATGCCACCTTTAGTCAACACACGCCACGTAGGTTTTAGTTGATTAGGTTAAAGTAACTCAGCATCTCCAATCATACCAAGTCACAAGAATAATTAAATGACGAACAACCTAAACGACTACCAACCCACGAGCACTAGCATCTATGCACAAGGATAGGCTAGGAATAACAAATAAGGCAGCAATAAATGGCTAATTCACAGGGTAAATGACGCAGTGTGAATATAATAGGTTTCTACCCTTCCCATCATTTTATGCATGAGAAAAATAAATAAAAACAATAAAGGGTGAGTTTTGCAAACTAGGGAGAGCAAGATGCAACTATCTTGCCTTGGTAGCACTCCGGGTCTTGAAATCCTTCTTTGAACGACTCCTGGAAACCTTCCAAACAGCGCGAACACGGACGATCTACGCGTAAAATGGAATGCAACAAATAAACAATCGATAATATATTTTAATAAAAATATTGAATAAGCTATGGCCGATGATGCCTCGGTCTTTCAATCATACATCGGATTTTAGCAAACTCACTCTGGAATATATTTCTCTTCGCTGGCATCGCTGAACGCTCGCTCGGCGGAGTCGGCGACGACGTCACGCAAAACGAGGCGCTCGCGAATAGACGGCTGCAAAGGGAGTTCCGAAAAATATGAGATTAATACAGAAGGTAATAGGGATCAAACGAGGATCAACAAATTGGTTTGGAGGGAATCCGACTTACGATCGAGGAGAAATAAAATATTGAAGAAGCACTGTTCATGATGGAATTGTGCTGGCTGGGAAATTGGCCCAACCGGGGAATTAAAAGGTAAAATCCCCTTCTTCCCACAGCCATACGCTGAGAGAGAGAGAGACAGAGAAGACCATGGCAGGGGAAAGTGAGGGCGGCGGCTCAGATGGGCGGCTTGGGCGGCGGCTCCCCGGCGGTGGCGGCATGGCACCGGCGGCGGCGGCTTGGGGCGGCAAGCGTCGGCTCCAGGACGGCGGCGCGGTCCCGAGGGCGGCACGGGCCTGGCTAGGACGCAGGGCAGGGGCGGCGCGGCTCGGCCTGGGCAGGGCGGCGCTCGGCCAGGGCCAGGCGGCGGCGGCGCGGCGGCTACAGGCGACGGCCGGCTCGGCTGGGCCAAGAGGGCCAGGGCAGGACGGCGGCTGCTCCCGTGGGCAGGGATGGCATGGCGCTGTTGGGCAGGGGCACAGCGGCGTCAAGGCGGCACGGCGGCGGCAAGGCTGCTGCGGCTAGGCGGCGCGGCGGCAAGGCATGGCCGCGGCGCTCCAGCGACGACGGTGCCATGGCAGGGCGGCGACATCCGGGCCACACAGCTAGGGGGGCACGGCGCCATGGGGCAGTGCGGCAGGGCGGCGACATGGGGCAGGACGGCAGCACCATGGGGCAAAGCGAGGGCACGGCCAGGGCGGCACGGCTCCATGGGGGCGGCGGCTCTTTGAGGATGGGCCAGAGGCGTCGGCAGGGCAGGGCGGCGACGACGGCTTGGTGAGGGAGCAGGCCAAAGGCGGCGGCTGTGGATGGGTTTGTGGAGATTGGGAGAAATTGCTAGGGTTTTGCTGGGTTTATATGGTGGAGATGGTTGGGGAAAATTTGGCAGGGAGACCAAGAAAATACGGCCCAGGATTTGGACCCATAATCAGTCTCCACCGACATCGTCGGATTGTGGACATGGGATTGGGCTTAGGGCCCAAATTGATTGGAAGTTAGAGATAGAGCCTGATTGGGCTAATCGGCGAATCCGGTTGCTTTGGGGTGGGATTCGGTGTTGTAATGGGTTGTCTCGGGATAGAGGTCGGGTGCAGGAGATGATGCGATGTGTCAAGGGATCGACGACATCCGCGATGCCCGATGCAGATCAAAGGTGGTCTTTGGCGAGCTACGGGTTGGATGGTGGCACTGCCTCGACCAAAGGAGGCAGAGGCAGGGTTTCGAAGGATGTCGACCAAGAGGGGTGGAAGTCCGACCGGTCAGGGTTGCAAGGGAGATCGATCGGGTTTAGTTTTCCGATCAATGGGGATAAAGGGAAATGGTAGTGGAAGGATGGAGGAGTGGTTTGCTTGCGACTGACTTGGGTGCAAGGAAAGAGGTTCGACCATGTACTGGTCTCGGCCGAGTGAAACGACAATTGACCCACTAGGGTTTCGACGGAGGTTAGTTGAAAATAGGGTTTCGGGTTGATAGATACTGGTTAGAAAACGAAGGGTATGGCTAGACCAAGCAGCAGGGAAAGGTGGATCGATTCGGGTTAAGGTCGAGGAGAGGAATATGGCTTGGACGATGCTAGGGTTTTGATTGGAATGCCAACCTGGGCTTGACCGAGAGAAGTCAGAGTTTCAGCCAAGGAAGGAAACGAGCGACCGACATAGCCAAAGGCTTTTAGGGTTTCGGTCGAGAAAGAAAGATAGGGTTCTGAGGTTCGTTGGCCGAGGGGACGGTCGTTCGACAACGAAGGTTGCGATGGAGGTCAACCGGAGTTAAAGATCCAGTCGAGGGAGTTTTCAAGGGAAGTCGGGTGGAATTAGGGTCTCAGGGAATGTCGGTGGATTAGGGTTTGATCAAGAGACGATGGACCGCTCCAGGGTTTTGGTCAAGGAAGGGTATAGACGATCGGCTCAAGCAGGGGATTTTAGGGTTTCAGCCGAGAGTCGAGCTAGGGTTTCAACTGAGAGAGGAAGTTTTCAAAGGAAACTCGACCAGGGTTTTGGCTCGACCGAGAGGATTTAGGTTTGGTTGGCCAAGTTTACAAGGAATGTCGATCAGGGTTTAGGGACTTAGTCGACTCGACCGAGAGAGAGAGACAAGGTTGGCTCGATCAAGAGAGCAGGGTTTCAGTCGAGCTCGGTTTCAATTGAGAGACAGAGTCAAGGTTCCGACCGAGGAACGAATAAAAGCGAGGAGTGAGCTTTTGTATGTAAATTTGTAATTTTGTAAATTGAAATGAAAATAATTAGTAAGATAAATTCTTATATGTAAATAATTGTTTGAAAATTTAGGGCTTTTCATATAAGAATCTTAATAACTCAACTTAAATTCTTGTCTTTTTCTTTTAAAACAAACTTGGGACATTCTAATATTTATTAGGATGTCACAATGGCCAAGGAAGAGACATCTTCTTTCGTGGGTCCTGTGAAGATTGCCGCATCGTCCGCGAAGAGGGAAATTCTGGAATTGCTTTGGATTTCCCTAACTTGCGAGAGAGCACCCTCATCAATAGCGCGCTGTAGAAGGGCAAGGAGGGGCTCGATGGCAAGGTTGAAAAGCAAGGGGGATAGAGAGTCCCCCTGGCGAAGGCCCCTACGGTGGTGAATTGTATCAGTGGGCTGGCCATTGAGCAAAACCCTGGAGGACGAAGTTGCAAGCGATAGGGATATCCAGTCACGCCAACGGGCTCCAAAACCGCGGGCACGGAGGTTGTCAAGGAGATACGTCCAAGACGCCGAGTCAAAAGCTTTCTCCAGGTCTAGCTTGAAAAAGAGGCCCGGGGTGTGAGATCTGTGTAGGGATTTGGCTTTGTTTTGAACGAGGAGAAAGTTGTCTTGGATGTGCCTCTTTTTGATGAACGCGCTTTGACACGGCGAGATGAGTTCATCCATGAAAGGGGCGAGGCGAGTGGAGACTGTTGGATGCCGCCATCGGCATCGCCGTTTGCCACCAATGATCTTATATTTCCCGTGCCCCCTTTATTTCCCATCTCTCTTGCTCTCTATCTTCCCTATCCCTTCTTTCCATCCCTCTCTCTTGTAAGGATGATGGGCGAGCTTGACAAGTTTTTAGCGAACACAAACATGAGGGCTTGGTGGATCCGAAGAAGAAGAGGGTCGAGAGAAGATGGATCCCCCATTTTGTCATGAAACTTGAGCTTGTGCACATGAGACTTGATTTTTTTTTCTGCTCAAGCTTTGGTTTGTACTCGCAAAACTTCTTACTTACATTAGTTGATTTTTTGAACAACTATAGAACACAAGGTTTCATACGTAGGTTAGCCAAGTTTCATTGGTACTCTTCAAGTTTCATCAATCATCCATCATTCGCTCAAGTTTCATCAATCGCCACTGAGCAAGGTGTCCTTTCACCGCTTCGAGGCATCTCGGCTAATCTACGTATCTCCCTCTACACCGACGATGCTGCAATCTTTGTGGCTCCGATCAAGGAAGAGATCTCGGCGTTGGCCCGAATTCTGTAGAGATTCGGCGCAATCTCAGGCCTACGAACCAACTTCGAAAAGAGTCAGGTCGTACCTATCAGGTGCGAGGGGATTGACCTCGACGACATTCTTGTCGACCTGCCTGCGCGACGAACGTCCTTCCCAGTCACATACCTCGGTCTCCCACTCGCCATCAAGAAGTTAAAGCACGTCCACTTTCAACCTCTAATCGACAAGATCGCTGGCCGTCTGGCTGGCTGGCGAGGGCAAATGATGTCAAAAAGGGGTAGACTCACACTGCTCAGGTCGGTTCTCTCGGCCCTACCGTCCTACACCCTGTCAGTGATCTCCCCGCCTACCTCTATCGGTCCTTTAGATGATCGACAAGTTGCGTCGTGTCTGGCTTTGGCGAGGGAATGACAATGTTGCCGTGAGTGGGTGTCGTGTCAACTGGAAACTCGTCTGCTCCCCGACTACCCTTGGGGGTTTCGGGGTGCTCGACTTGAAGAATTTTGCCCTCGCCCTACAATTGCGTTGGCTTTGGCTAGCCAAATCTGGCTCCCCCAGATCGTGCCTCCCTCGCCCTACAATTGCGTTGGCTTTGGCTGGCCAAATCTGGCTCCCCCAGATCGTGCCTCGTCTCGCTGGACCGAGTAGACCCTACTGTCGCAGCACTCTTTAGAGCTGGCACTGAGTTGATTCTTGGGAATGGAGCCACCTTCCTCTTCTGGACCGATGCTTAACTCCTTGGGAAATCTCCAAAGGAAATGGTCCTAGGACTTTTTGCGGTCTCCACACGAAAAAATCGCACAGTCGTCAAGGCCCTGCATAATAACAACTGGCTATTGGACCTACGACAGAGTTTCACACCCAACCTTGTCGTGGAGCTGATTTCCCTCTGGCAAAAGATCAGTCGTATACTGCACTCTGTCCGAACCATCAGGATCGAGCCATCTGGCGTTTCTTTGCAGACGGAAACTTCTCTGTTCGCTCAGCGTACCACATGCAATTTATGGGAAGAACTTCTCCGACAGCGCTAGCGCTAATCTGGAAGCAGTGGGCGCCCTCTAAGTGCAAGTTCTTTGCTTGGACACTGTTCCTACGGAGGGTTTTGACTGCTGACGCCCTCCTATGAAGGGGACTGCCGAATAACTACTTCTGCGTCCTCTGCCTCAGATGCCTGAAGACCGTAGAACACCTCTTGCTCGAGTGCCCCTTCTCCTACCACATTTGGGACCTCCTGGCTTCCAGACTCAACACGCCATGCCTACTTCGCTCTGCGTGGACCCACACTGATGATCTCAACGTCTGGTGGACCAAGGACACCCTGCAATCCAACCTAGCACCGGGTCTACGATCGGTCGTGCTAGCAACCCTTTGGCATCTCTGGCTTGAAAAGAACAATCACATTTTCATATCGAAGGAGCTACCACTGATGATATTCTTCGATTTGCTTCTAGAGGTCCTGCGCCTTTAGATGGTGGCAGGCGCCCGTTTTGTAATAAGTTAACTCAATTGTAGTGTGCGTCCGGGGGGAATGCGTCTAAACCTCCCCCTAATTTTTGTCCTTGTAACTTTCCTTTTGAATTTATTCAAGGCAGTTCTCCTGCCTTTTCCTCAAAAAAAAAAAAAAATCATCCATCATTCTTTCGTATGTAGGTTAGCCGAACTTCATCCTATATATTCAAGTTTCATCGGTATTTTTTTCAAGCTTCAATAGAAATTATTTAAGTCTTCGTTATTTTTCATTGGTATTTTTTCAAGCTTCAACAGAAATTATTCAAGTCTTCGTTATTTTTCACCCGTGTTTCATCAATATACTGCCAAATTTCATTGCTAGCCCCCTAAGTTTCAGCACAAATTAGTCAAGTTTTCACCAACGTTTTTTTATCAATATATTATCAAGTTTCATCAATAGCCTTCTAAAGTTTCAGTAGTCATTTTCCAAATTTTCGTGACCATATCGGCAGACATCATGCATCCAAATCCAATGGTATAGTTTCCACCACACGGCTGACTCCTTGTGCTTTCGGACATTTTCAATAGTAGAGATAATAGATATAGTCATATAGATTTGTAACTCCATAGCCAAGACCATTAATTATGGCAGCACGTAGCTTTTATGAGAATACACTATACATCTCTCGCAATGCCAAAAGCTTTATACCAATCATAGTTTTACAGAAGAAAATGGAGCACCGGAGCCCTCATTTCCACCAATTTATTCCTGCCCCGGACACATACATACCCACACGCACGTACCGGATTCTCAGTCTCAAATTAAGATCACCGGATTCACCACAGCTAGCATATCATCAAGCACCACTGCACCTCATGCAACGGCAACGCTGTCAATTAATTCCCACGTTCACTAGGTAGGAGGATGACGCTGGCATTTGATGCCTGCAAAAATTATGAAGATCCTTTCAGACATACAAAGATCATGGTAAGGTAAAACATTTGATCACTGTTTCTAGCTAGCTACGGTGTCAAGATAATTATAAATCGAAAACTTGCCTTGGGCATGGGTTCACCCTGCAGGAAGTGCTGGAACAGCAACAGCGCCTCCGCCGGCCGGTGGAGGGGGACCTCGTGCCCGGCGCCGCGGACGGTCACCAGCGTCAGGCCTTCGTACACAACACTCCACCCTCCAACCTGAAACAGCGTATGCGATGATCATGAAGCTATCCGGCAACATCGCGAGACGTAGAGGCAGGGTTTTTTATCCATCGTCTAAGTCACTCTTTGATTCGTAGCCGTGGTTTGATTTTGATTTTAGTTATAAAAAAATGGATTCTTTAGAAAAGACTCGAAAAGACTAACAAATTTATTTTAATTTTTTTTTGACACCTTTAAGTAAACGCTTTGGCTATTTCGCAGGCGTCTGCGCGCGGCGAAATCGTGCAGGCGCCTGCGCGTTTTCCTTCGATGCAGGCGCACGAGCAATCCGCACCAAGCATGCCTTGTACAGGTTCATGTTTTTTCCATTTAAATTTTTTTACTTCTATTTTATATGGAGTCCAAATTGCGTAGAAAAAATTTTATAATTGTTCTAAAATCCTAATCAACCCATTTTAAATATTTTTCTATTTTTAAATTTTTATTTAATTAGCACTCAATTAGTGAAAATTCCACTAAATTTCTACTGTTTTTCCACATTTTCATTTATTGGAAAAAATGTTTTACGATAGTGAATTTTTTTGCAAAAAATTCCACTTTTTCTACTGTTTTTCCACATTTATATTTATGGAAGAAACGCTTCGCGATAGTGGAATTTTTTTCCAAAAAATTTTACTTTTTTCTACTGTTTTTCCACATTTGTATTTTATGGAAGAAATGTTTCGCGATAGTGAAATTTTTTGCACGAGGTCGATTTTTGCATAGATATATTTTGTTTTATGTTTATTATAGATTTATTTTTGTTTTCTATTTATTATAGATTTATTTTTGTTGCTATTTATTTTAGATTTATTTTCTTTTTTGCTGGCTTTAATTTGCATGGTTGTGCTGCGTAGCTTTTGCTGCAGGCGCCTGCACAATCGGCTGGGTGCAGGCACCTGTTAGCTAGCACATCCCTTAAGTAAAACTTCACAAAGTGTTTTAAATAGCAAATTTTGCGAACCGAATCAAAACCGTATCAGGAATTGCAGCTTCGTCGAGAATTGTCTCGTCTCGTGAACACTGACCTCAGTAGGGACTCTGTACCAGGGATACCAGCTGATCTTGACAGGGAGCCCTAGAGCAGCAAGAGACTGCCTGGTTGAACTCAGTGGCACCGCAGTGTCTGTATCACCGCTGCAAACACCAAACAAGCTTTACGTGAACAATCGAACCTATATATGGCTATGCATCCATTAACCATATATATGTATTGTTGTGAACTTACAGGATTGACTATTCGACTTACCTGAAGACCCACACCTTGAGGCCAGCTTCGATGAGCTCCATGTAGATGGGGAGCATGGATGGTGGCGAATCCGTCCAGTTCCCGTTCATGACCATGCTGCAGCGACGGTGCGAATCATTCGGGAAATCAGTGCAGTTTTTTTAGATGACGTACGAAACTTTCAACCTCTATATATTAACTAGAGGTGCATATGGCCAAAGAAAACTAGTGCAGAATACTGCAGATATCTGCAATCATATGAACAGATGGATGGGAGTAGAGTGATACAGACTTGCATGCCACCCAGGGGTTCTTTATGCTGGCGTGCATGGCCTCCTGCACCTCGGGAAGGTTCAGGTACGCCGTCGTGTAGACGGCGGTGCAAGGGTCGTACGCCGGCACCATCCATGGCTGGCCTCAAAACTCAACAGTCAGATAAGTACGTACAGATTCGTGCCATAAATTATACTAAACCATTTATTGTCTGAGAATTATGTATCTGAACTAGAAGAAATTATCAGGCTTATTGATCAGAATCATCAGAGAACTGAAGAATACTGGATGGAGCTTATTACGCGTTGTTGTCCCTGGAGCGCCCTGCGTGCGTGGGGGGTTGGCTGGTCGCACGGCGGCGTGTAGATGCTGTAGACGTCGATGTTGCCTTGCTCCGCGAGGGCGGCGTCCCAGAGCCTCCTGCACTCCGGCGACGGGTGGATGAAGGAGTTGCCGGCGCACACCGTCAGCGAGCTCTCCAGGGTCTCGTCGGCGATGAGACCGTGGTGCCACCAGTACTCGAACATCCCGCGCATGTCGACCGCGTCGTCGATCAGCCCGTTTCCTACCTGCATGGATGGATATATACACGCGTGTTGGATTGGATCTGATCATTCGGTTGTGATGAAATTATTTCATAACTTATATATACAATCAGATTTGTCAATCCTCACACACTATATTATGTATTATCATTGAAATACCATTCATGGTCTTTAGGCACTTGTACTTCTTTAAGAGAGTAGAATGGTACCAAGAGGTACGGTGTCGGTCCTACAATTTTAAAACCCCGTGCGAAAATATAATAATGTTTGTAATTATAAATTTTGAGACACCGGTGCAAAAATATAACAAATTTTAAAACAAGTCACCGTTGATTTTTGAACATGCCTTTAACCATTCATCTTATTTAAAAATTTACTGCAAACATGCGTAAATATAAATCATGCTTAAAATACCTTTAATACTAAAACAAATCACAACAAAATAAATGATAAGTTACGTAGTTTTTTCAATAAGACGAATGGTTAAAGGCGTGTCCAAAATTCAATAGCGACTTGTTTTTATGACCGAAGTGAGTAACAATGTTTGTAAGTAGGAATTCTGAGGTACCGGTGCAAAAACATTACAAAGCTTTCATAGGGCTTATTGTGAGTAGGGAAATAAAAACGCCAAAAAAATGAGGTTTGTAAAAAAAAATTGTAAATAGGACTTTTGAGCCCTTAGTGTAAAGTATAACAAAGTTTTTAAATAGGGTCAATCGTGAGTACGGAATAAAAATTCAAAAAATGAGGTTTCAGTGTAAAAGTATAACAAAGTTTTTAAATAGAGCCTATCATGAGTAGGTAATAAAAATGTCAAAAAAATTATTGTGGGATTTAAACACAAAACCTACTAATTACATGCACCATTTTCTATACTAGACTAATCATGCTTATGTAATTTATTGTTAGTACATAATAATATTTTGTATCTCTGTGTCTATATTGGACCACCTAAAATTGGGAGTCCTGTGCAGTCGCACAGCCCGTATGTGGCCTGGGCCTGAAGAGGTACGCACCTCGCACCACCTCTTCCACACCCGTTGGATGTAATAGATCATAGCTAGCTACCTTAAGGCACCTCACCAAGCTATGCAAAATCACTCTTTACAGAAATATTTCTGCAATATTGGTACACAAAAATATTGGTTTCCTGTTCCATACCATGAAACCTTTGAAGTTGATGATAGGCTTCTCTACGCCTATGTTCTTCCTGTACACAAGCTGGGACAACTCAGGCACGTAATGTCCTGGAAAAATAGTTTACAAATTAATATACAACACGGTGGACTATGTTTATATTTGCAGGTATATATGAATTTTGTTCGATCTTTCCATACGTAGACGATTAATACGAAACTAGCTAGGAAAGAAAAGTTACTAATATCGCGCTTTTGATTCAAAGAAACCTCATGGTAAAAACATAGGGATTTAACTCAAGGGGAAAAAAAGATCCTATATATGTTGGGTGCTTTATTCAAAGGGTTTCATCGAAGCAATTTCATATGACAGAAAATTTCCCTTCACATTTGGAGGATTTTGAAAATTTCCCTTCTATTTCTTATCGATCATTTCTCTCTCTTCATGGACAATGGCGAGCTCTTGACGGATCCGATGAACACGATGTAGAAGCTCATCAGATCTGGAGAAAAAGAGACCTAGGGGTTGCATCCCCCATTTTTTTGTATGGAACTTCAATAATATACGTACAAAACTTGTGTTTTGCTTGTTGAAACTTGCCTTTGTTCTCATGAACTTTTCTTAGTTGCATCGAGTTATTTTTTACATGATGTTTTCATCTGTACATTGTCAAGTTTAATCAGTTTTTTCTTCAAGTTTCATCCTAGTTAGCGGAATTTCATTGACCATTCTTTAGATTTCATCAATAGTCAGCATAATTATCCAAATTTCATCGAATCTTGGCCCGAATTCATCAATATAATGTCAAGTTGCATTAGTATAGTATTTCCCCCATTTTCAGTAGAATTTATTTAAGTTTTATTAACTCTCAAATTTCATTAGCATTCTCAAATTTTATAAACTCTCAAGTTTCATCAATACTTACTAAAGTTTTATTTGTCTTTCTTCAAATTTCATGAGCAGCTTTCTCAAGTTTTAGCGGATATTATTTCAAGTTTCACCAATTTTCAATCTTGTTTCATTAAGTTTCGATAGGTTTCATAAGTTTTAGCAATTAATTTTTATGTTTATGTGACGACGTCATGCGTCCGATGGGATGGCATCCGAGCCGACGCGTTCACCTTTTTAAAATCACGTGTACCTCTTTGTTTCTTCACTGTTGATCTTTGGAGCCTCTGTTATTGCACAAAGGGTAGGTTGAGTTAGGACTTTTTGTTGTAATTTCTGAATAGATGTTTCTTATTTTTCTTGCACAAGAGAAAATCGATTGGGCTTTATTAAATCACAAGCTAATGTACAATTTATATAGTCAAGCCCGTAATTACTAGCTAACAATGAGTTACCTCCGTAGCTCTCTCCGGCAATGTAAAAATCACGGTACTTGTACTGTGGGAATCTCTCGAACCAGCTCACCAAGAAAGCATACGCGTCATGAGCTGCAAAGAAATCACGACAGAAATTTATGTATACTAATAACTGATCAATATATTGATCGCATCAGAAAAAGTTGACCATGCACGTCATGTTTGTTACCGACCGGTCCTATTGTCGCCGACGATGAGGTCGGAGCTAGTGTTGGAGTAGGAGAACCCGACGCCAGCCGGTGACTCCAAGAACAGTATATTCGCTGCTGCATTGACATATATCGATCAGATGTGTCATATGTGCAATATATACATTTTTCCATGCTCATAGATCGATATGGGGGTGGGAGTATATATTGAGTTGCATGCATCGATCACGAGTTCATCACTAATTCATTTAAAAGCCTAAGCTGGTCGAGAAGAGGACGTGAACAATACACGTACATACACGTAAGCATTTATATATCTATAATCGTGAGGCTATAGTATCAAGAATATAACTTGTAAATTAATCTATCTATCGTATCACTAAAGCATAGGTATAAGCCGACCACAGTGTTCGCTCTAAAACACAAGAAATTTTCATATTAACAGCAGAAGATAAAAAATACGTGAAGGGCATATCGCTTGATGGTAATTAATCAGGTTCTTTCTCGACAGGATTAATCGGCTAGCTTTTGACCTTTGTTCCAAGCATACTCGTTGAGGGCGAGCGACTGGCCGTCGCCGTTGACCCGGAACACGCCGAGCTCCTCCAGCCCGCCGAAGCCGACGGAGGAGCAGCCGGGCCCGCCGTTCAGCCAGAGCACGAGCGGCGCGGCGGCGGGGTCGCCGGCGTCGGCCTCGAGCAGCCAGTAGAAGAGCGCTCGGCCGGCCGCCTCGTCGACGGCGACGTAGCCGGCGTACATGTCGAACGGCACGGCGTTGGGCTGCCCCGGCAGCGCGTCGATGCGGTCGCTCAGCTGCTCGGCCGCCGCCGCCGCCGACGACCCAAGCCCCAGCGGCAGCGACAGCAACAGCGCTAGCCCCATAAGTGGTAGCACCGGCACGCGAGCCATGTTGTAACTTGTGTCCGTTTGGTGTTTGTGTTGCCTGCACATTCTGCTAGCTGCAAGCACGAGAGGCGCCTTATATAGAGACTCGGGATCTAGGTAACACTGCATTTAGGGCATTTTATGTTTTTATATACTCCCTCCGTTCTAAAATATAAGACGTATTTTGACCAGAAAAAAGTCAAACTTAGTAAATTTTGACCATAAATAAATCAAATAATATGCATCGTTAGTATATCAAAGTTGTACCAAATTATTCGTATTTTAAAGTGCTTTTTGATACAATATTATATTGTAACAATTCATAATATATAATAGAGAAATTTAATAGTCAAACTCTACCTTTAAATACTTTTGTGGAGTCAAAATATGCCTTATATTTTGGAACGGAGGGAGTATCAGGTTTGCTGATTTTTTTAACTATCTGTCAATTAAGTTGCACCCTAGTAACACCAAAATTAGCTTACCAAGATGTGTAATTTTAGTATTAAAATTACTATTTTATCAATTATCTATTTTATTCGTTGTCTTTTCATGCTTTATTACTACGCAGATTTGCTAAATACACGTGCAAACCTATTTTTTCTCTTCCTACGTTTTAAGTCATCATGCTTGACTGTAATACTATAATTACACTTGTCAATGTGTTGTGCAAATTTAGTATAGTTATAGAATTGTTTTACCAAAAATGACTGGCAATGTTTTTTTTTTTCGGACAACTTGCACTTAGTTGATCCCTTTATATATTGTAAGAATTGAGTATGCGCATGTATGTAAAAGCTTTTCTTAATACAAATATGTACAAGTATTTATAAACATAATCTCTCTAGTTCCCAAAACATGACGTTTATGATAAGTGCAAGCCAAACTTTTAAAAAAACTATCTATAAATATATTTTAAATTATTTAGATTCAACAACCACAATTATACTCACTCCTTTTTTTTATTCGTCGCCATTGATTTTTAGACATGTCATTTAACCATTCGTCTTATTTAAAAAAAACTATTTAAGTATCGTTTGTTTTGTTATACTTTGTTTTATCATTTAAGGCACTTTAAACATAACTTTTTTTATATATATTTACACTAAATTTTTAAATAATACGAATAGTAGGGCATGTCCAAAAATCAATGACGATAAATAAAAAATAACGAAAGGAGTATTAATATTGGATGCTTTTTCGGCTCTATCTGTATGGCATGCACGCGAGTACACTAAATCACAATTGGATTTTTTTCCTTTTTCTTTTTTGAACAAAGTGCAGGAGAACTGTTGTCTATTAATCAAAGTAGAAGAAGAATACAATGTGTTGGGAGTAAAACGCCCAGCCCCGGAGAGGCAAGAGGAAATCAATGTATTATAAAATTAGCCCCTACGGTAGCCTAATACCGCATGACATCAAGAAGTTGATAAAAAACTAAACGTGGGTGCTGAACCGAGCGAAAAAGATGGTTATTCCGCTCAAGTCAGAGATGCCAAATGGTTGGCAAGGATGATTGCCTGTCCCAGAGAGCTGGGTTGAGTAGGGGCAGGTTTAGCTGGGTCGCCAGTTGAGTCCATACGAAGGTTGAGTAGGGGCAGGTTTAGCCGGGTCGCCAGTTGAGTCCATACGAAGGAACTGAAGACACAATCAAGGAACATGTGCTCTGGGGTTTTCAAATTCTGCCCACAAAGGGAGTAGAAATAAGAGTTCTGTATGTGCCTTCTTTGAAGGGCATCTGCAGTCAACACACGGCGGTGAAGTAGAAGCCAGAGGAAGAATTTACACTTTGAAGAGGTCAGATCTTCACACACGTGCCAAATGGGGCGAGGGACATCGGCCGATGAACTGCAGTTGGTAGGCGGACTTAATTGTGAAGCGACCTCCCTGCAAGAATCGCCATACGCATTGATCATCGCCCTCATTGGACAAGGTGGTCTAGGAGACTTGGAGAAAAAGTGGGATGAGCTCTAGGACCATGTCACGAGTTAGGATTCGCCTGAGGTCAGCTAGCCAGTTATTGTTGGTGAGCGCATCCTTCACCGTTCTGTTTTTTTTTTCTAGGGACGACTTAGTAGATGCTTGGAGGAAGTTCCATCGGGGCAACTCCCTAAAGCCGACGGTCATCCCAAAAAGAGAGAGAGGCCCATTGCGGAGGGAAATGGAGCAACAGACGCGAAGAAGGTCAGAAGTTGCCCCAACGGGGGCCTAGACCAACCCCCTCCAAGCCTGATTCCCTGTCAGTTTGGAGAGCCACAACCATCGCAGGCGAAGGGCACGACAAAAACACGCGAGGTCAGGGACACCAAGGCCGCCAAGCGAGGCCGAAGAGCAAGCCGTATCTCAATTAACACGTCACTTGCCTCCACGAGCAGAGTCGGTTCCATTCCGTAACTAGCACCTTCTGATCTTGTCAACCTTCTGGAGGACTGACTTTGGGGGCTCAACAACGGAGATTTTTCCTACCATCCTTGAGAGGATATAGGGAGCCACAATAATAATCTATCAAAACTTTTTTTTGAGGAAAAATAATCTATCAAAACTTGATACCTCATAGCACCACCACCCCTATGTCCGCTAGCCATACTAACGAATAAGTGGCAACAAATACAAAATGAACGGATAGAAAATCCATATGATCTTGACGGTGCCTTCTCGAGAACGGTAAAAAAAAAAGTCTCTACGCTCCAAATCACAATTTGCGCACGCGCGAGCTTTTGTGATGGCCACACGGATCAAGCATGATGGGGACACGGGGGTGGCCCGATCTTCTGGTGAGACTCAAGGGGATTGAATTGTTGTCAACTTGTCATGACCGTAGTGGAAGTATGGGAATGAGTGGCGGTCACATCCATGTGGATGATGCCCTCATCAAAGCACCACTGCAAATGTGAAGTGGAGTGGGAATCATATCTAGTGCTACTCAGACACGTGACATGTCCATCGATCTCCTACCCTGAATCGTGTGAATCCGCGAGACAGAGTCGTTTATTGGCATCATATCATCTATGTTCTATCTCTCCGGCCTATTTTACTATTAACTATTTGCTCTATCATTTTCTCTAAATTTTTTAAAATTATTATTTTAGAAGATTTATTTTCTCCATCAATTACTCTATTCCAAATTATAATGTTTTAGAGGTCTAATACGGATGGTCTCCCGTGGCATGGTATATACACGTACAATCCACATGTGGTTCGATTAACATATATACCAACAAATTGACAGCCACCTCCTATAGTTAACGGCACTAAGAATTGAGAACCAGATCACTCCTTGCAGATTTGTAGTTTAGTTTGGTTTTGTTCAGTTTAGTCAAAATTTATCATGTGTAATATTTTTTGATCTTTGTAGGATTTTACTTAAAAATCTGAAAAAAAATTATTTTTTAAAATCTTTTTATCCTTTTTAAAGACCTTCAACTTTGGACTCGATCAAACCGCGAAACCAAAGGAATTGTATATGCATGCAGCAGAAGCCAGCACTGCTCCTTTCTTCAGTTTGTGTGATAGCTGTTGTCTGACTGCCTGCAAAACGATTGATCGTTGGGGGCGCTCGGGGGTGCGCGGGCTAAAAAAGGGCGATATGGACGTGGCCTCGAATGATCGCATCCTGGAGCTAGGGACCTGACGGTGCAACGCTGGACCATCCATATGAAATTTGCACGAGTTATTCTCCTCTGCTCGTCTACTTCGCGCGTTAGATATATGGGGTACTGACTGCCGAGGGATATTCAGCGGATCGGTTATATTTATAGCACATTTTCGGCACCGTTCGTCTGATGTGGATTCAACGGTTTGATTTGACGCGTGTGGCTAGTTCTATCCGTGGGTTTTTTTTCATAGAAAAAAGAATCTGTAGCGTGACCTGGCATCTCAATAATTAACCTGAGAGCAGGGCGTAGTTAGAATGAAAACGACCAGGGGTGTACTAATATTGAGTATAGGTGCATGCATAGAACACAATTGTGAGCATATTTTATCTTAACCCTGTGCTTGCGAACCTCCATTGCTGTGCTCCGCCCCTGTCTGAGTCTCTGAGAGAATCCTCTATGCTCCAACGGGCCAGTGCATGCATTAGTAATCTTGCCAATGTGCAGGCGATTTAGCTCATGCCTTGCTACAATTTGCACATGGTAAATGTATTGACTTATCGAGCTCTTTTTTTAGGCAAGCCACCTGCAGGAGCTCTCAAAGTTCAGTTTCAGCCTAGCTCACGAGTAGAGACGTAGCCATGCATGACTTGAGTATAAAGGGAACAATGTGGACTAAGGAAACAATATATAGACATATATCTCTACTATATATTACAAAGAGATTAGTGACGATGGTTGTGGATTTTGTTTGAACAAACAGGATAGTCGCTGTGCCATCTCACTAAGAAGAAGAGAACTATACACTGTACAAGAGCCTACAACATATAGAAAAATAGAGAGGAATTACATTGGAGCAGCAAGAAGCCCCATTCTCCACCCCGCCACATCCTCCAAGATTCTTTCAACCAGCGCCTTAAAAGAAATATTCTTATACTAAAAAAATGTATATTTCTTTCCTTCTAAAGATTTCAAATAGTGTAAACTATGAAACCATCTAGATACCTCTTGGCCGCTTTGTTGGCTGTGTGTAAAAGAGGCCACGATCCATCAGTCGCAAAAGCTCATGTTATCTGTCCATCTAAACGTTTGAGGGTATTGATTGGGAACATCATTCTAAACTCTTTCGGAGTACAAACAATGAAGAGTCAGGCTGCCAATGGTTTTCGGATTATTTTGGCATAAAGGACATATGGGTTGGTGTGGCTATCCATTTCGAGCTAGGATGTCGGCGGTATGTATGCGTCCATGGGCAAGAGACTAAATAAAGAATTTGCATTTGTTTTCTGTCTGTGCCTTTTTGATGGTGTCTACAAGAGACCAACCCGTGCTACCTAGAATTTGGAGATGATGGGACAACCTAGTGGAGAACTGACCAACCGGGCTTGTAGTCCAAATGATCTCATTAGCTGCTGCATCTGTGAGCGTGATACCACGAGGTTGGCTGCAAAGGTAGAGTAGTCCTAAAGCCGCTCCACCATTTTGAAGTGTCGCACCATGCCTATCCACCTATCATTGGGAAGCAAATCTGCGACGATATGATTCTTTTCTCTTACGATGTTGAAGAGATGGGGCGCGATGTTGCACGGTGCTGACCCCTGCAGCCAGTTGTCCAGCCAAAAGTTAGCCTTCTAAGCATTCTGGACGGTGACGCGTGTGGCCGCGTGAAAGAGAGCTCTGTCAGGATCAATACGGGGTACCGGAGAGTCATTCCAAGGTCTACTTGGGTCGGTCCAGTCGAGCCATAACTAACTCAAATGAAAAGTTGTACCAAATTTCCGGAGATCCAGAGTGTCAAGTCCACCCATATTCTTTGGTCGGCACACAGTTGGCCAGTTGAATGCTTGCGGATTTCATTTGAATGGTTGTTATTTTAGCCAATCATAATCTGAATATCTCAATCCAAACTTTATTTATTTGACTTCTTTATTTGCCTACTTATTTTAGTACGCTATATTTATTGAATTGGTTTATAACGATCGATCATCGATTCTTCGCTGTAATTTGATTAGAAACATGGGAGACCATAGGAATACCAAGCTAATGGTCCATCTTAGAAATTAGTATATTACCACACAAATTATCATTTCTATTAGATATGCTGCCGTTGAATAATATATGTCGGGGTTTTCTGTGTGTAGTCTGTAGAGAGAGATGCCATCATCAGTCAGTTCATTTTTTGCTGCTGTGTCTTTCTAAGTTTTAAGTGAAATCAACAGGCTGGACTAATGCTTTTGGTGGGTTCGGAAATTCATTTCAGAATTCCATAACTAATAAGGCCATCTATAAACCACTCTATAAATCTATCAATGTATGACTTTCAAAATAAATATATACATCGATCAGTGGAAGGGAAGCACTGATGAAAACCTCATTTCCATCATTGTACCCACCCGGAACACATCGGCCGGACATGGGAGACTGGAGACACTACCCAAGTTAAGATAATCAATTCATTTAAGCCCGTGAATCCGATTCAGGATCGACCTGTGCCTCGCGGCCTCGCCTGTACATGTAAGCGGGGCACAGATCCCAAGGCGATCCAAGCGTCCACATATGTATGGACATTGATCCATTTACTGGTGGAGTTGATTTTCCTATTCGATGTAGTATCAAGCGCCGCTCCCATGCTCAGTAGGAAGGAGAATGGCGCTGGCATTCGAAGCCTGGAAAAAAAAGAGAGAGGAAAAGATACTGTTATGTAAAAACCATGGACCGCACACGTGGTAGATTACCAATCGCAAGATTCAATCACAGAGGTATATGAAAATAGATGTAAAGAAGACAAAAAAATCTTTATTAATCTCAATATGCAAGCCAACCAATTACATAAGGGTGTCTCTCATATGTATAGCGGGAGGGTTTTTAACCTATTTTTGCTAATCATCATGCGTCTAAAACTTATTTAACTCTCAGTCAATTTTATCACGTATCTAGATGTTCCCGTTGGATCTTTTATAAGAGTATGTCCTATAAAGATGTCTTATCCACAGTCTAAAAAATCGACTGAGAGTTAAATAAGTCTGAGTTGTCTGATGTTAAGCTAGTCCACCAAAAAATCATTGAGGATAAAGATTCATCCCAATTCGGTCTGACCCATAATACCTCTACCCGTGGGACCAAATCAGGTAGGTTAAAACAGAAACATATCTTCGAGGCACCACCGATGATAGCATCACTGTTCTTCTACGGTGGTCGTGAAACTTGCCTTGGGCATGGGCTCGCCCTGCAGGAAGTGCTGGAACAGCAACAGCGCCTCCGCCGGCCGGTGGAGGGGGACCTTGTGTCCGGCGCCGCGGACGGTCACCAGCGTCAGGCATTCATACACTACGCTCCACCCGCCAACCTGTGAATCGATCTTGTCAGGAAGAACAGAAATGCTTGTGCAATTGTGTTCAGGATTCTGTCATGTGAGCGACAGTGACAAACCTCCGTGGGAGTCTTGTACCAGGGATACCATCTGGTTTTGACAGGAAGGCCAAGAGCAGCGAGAGATCGCCTGGTTGAGCCCAATGTGTCTGTATCACCACTGCAGAACGCGAAGAAACTTATCAGTTTACTCCACCAAAAAAATTAACTGGGGCTATAAATCTGCATGTATGCACATGTTCAGGGCTTCAGGCATATATAGAAGAAACTCACAGATTTTGTTCAAGAAAAGGGAGAAAGATCTATTGAGCTGCATGCCCTAACCAGTTCACCCAAAAGCCTAAGCACCTCAAACATGGAATAAAGTGGGCGACTTATTTAATTGCGCCGGTCAGAACTCGAACTCGAGACCTCTGGCTCTGATATCATATTGAGCTGCATGCCTTAACCAGTTCACGCAAAAGCCTAAGCTGGTGGGGAAAGGAGGGCAATTCACTTATACTTCAACAAGATCAACTCGGGGAAAGTATGGATAATGGATTGGCCTGCTTAATTACCTGAAGACCCAGACCTTGAGGCCAGCTCCAATGAGCTCCTTGTAGATGGGGAGCATGGATGGTGGCGAATCCGTCCAGTTCCCGTTTATGACCATGCTGCAACAGCCGTGATAGCCCCGCACATATATATGCCAATATGAATCAATATATATGCATACATATCCTGAAGATATGTGAGATCGTATGCACAGATATGGATCAGATAGAACAATGCGCACTTGCAGCCCACCCATGGGTTGTTTACGCCGGTGACACTGGCATGCATGGCCTTCTGCACCTCGGGAAGGTTCAGGTACGCCGCCGTGTAGACGGCGGAGCAGGCGTCGTACGCCGGCACCATCCATGGCTGACCTCGCAACGCAAGCAGCCACACATATGCTCAAACCATCATGCATGTTTGTGCTAAGCTTCCTATCGAAAGCCTGCAACTTTTTTTTTTTTGAGCAAACGGACAGAAGAACTGCCACATATTGATCAAAAATAGGAGAAAAAAGAGGTGGGGGAGACATTGGCCTCTCCTCTCGTGAGCCAAATGGGACAAAATTAACTAATTACAAAACGAGCTCCTGCAGCCTCCCAAAGCCGCAGCTCCTCAATCAAAAAGGAAAAGGCCTGAGTTGATCTGTCAACCTGAAGGAAAATACGGTTGTTCCTTTCAAGCCAAAGATGCCACACCGTTGCAAAGACTACGGAGGGGACTCCGCACTGTGCGGTGCCATGAAGAATGTCGTGGAGCCACCAATCAGCTACCGAGCTGCGATTTGACCATGTGGTAGGGCTGAGGTGCAGGAGGTTTAGCCTGACGGCGAGCCGAGACCAGACGGAAGAGCTGAATTCGCACTGAAGCAATAGGTGTTCTGAGGTTTCTAGGTTGCGTCTTAGAGGGGCAGAAGTAGTCGTTGGGGACCGCAGACCCAAGGAGCACTCGAGGAAACGAACGGGAGACTCACCACGAACCGGAGACGGAGGGGATTAGACCGGGAAGGGGGCTTCTCCTTCTCTCTCCTTCTTCCCTCTCTCCCTCTCTTCTCCCTCTCTCTCAAACCCTAGGTGGAGGGGTGGATGGAGCCATGGACAAGGGGGAACCCATGGGGAGGAGCCAAATCGAACCTTGGAGGATGGGAAGAGGTGGGAGACGGCTGCTCTTCTTCTTCTCCCACTTCTACTTCTTCCCTTCTCTCACTTGGATGGCATGGAAACCCTAGAAGTGGAGGAGATCCATGGGAGGAGCTTTTGTGGAGGCTAGGGCTTTTGGATGGCTGCAAATGAGGCTCTCTCACTTTCTCCCGAAGAGATAAGATCTATTTATAGTCCCCACTCAAACCCTAGGTCGAGGGTTTAAGTTTGCAACGGTCTCACCGCAGCCAGTCTTGCCAAGCACTCTCCCGAGTCTCTCGACCAGAGATTTGAGTGCGGTCTCATCATGCATGCGGTTAGACCAGATCGCAAGTCACTGACACAGCCGCACTAAAAAATTCATAACTCGTGATTCCGGACTCGGAATTTGATGATCTTGGACATTCCGGAAAGGTAAAAACAAGGGCTATCCAACCAACTGGGTTTCCCCACCAATTTCCAAATTAATATACCCTCAAAACCAAGGAAAACACTTTTTGGCATCTCCGAAACCCTCTCTTTTCTCTCTCGGCTACCTAGCTTGGTTCGTTGGTGCTTTTGGCATGTAGTGGACTCGGATAAGGATCAACTTGGGCTAGGGCGGGAGTTTTCACGCCAGATATTTTGGAATGGACTTGGTGGCCACGAAAACTACCCGGACACGTGTAAAGGGTCCTCGGATTCTTCCGGGCCCTTCCAGTGACTTCTACCCGAAGCAAACCTAACCCCGGACACCTGGCACTCTCGATCACTCCCGAACCTTCTCGACTCAGCTAGGAAGAGGATAAGGACGATGACTCGAGTGCTCAGTGGGACCAACCTGCCAGGGAGAGAGGCTTGCACTTGACGTGCTCGAGCCTCGACACGCACGCAACCAAAATCATTAAAAGAAAGCTAAAAATAAAGTCCTTAATCTTGGTTGACGCGGCATCGGTCACCAAATGCCAAAACTAACCCTAGGAGTCCCAGGTCTTACACCTGCTTGCGAAGAGCAGTTTCCCGGTTCAGAGCCTGCTTCACTTCCGCGACGAGGGCGTCGAGCAGCTGGAAGAAAACACTTTGTTAGTTACCCGGTTGCTCAACCCATAACACAAACACCAGAGAATCGGCAGACATACCTTTTGGGCCTCGCGCTCCAGGTTCTCTCGGATCCTGGGGAGTCGCTCCCGCTCAGCGACTGGTGAGTCCGCCTCGTCCCCTTTCTCCACCTCCGCGCTGCCCGACGGTTGTGCATGCGTCCCCGATGGCGGGGTCTGCACGGTCATGACGTCAGAAGGACCCGGCAGGGCAAGCACTTGCCCGGCATGGGAGCCAGACGTGGAGGCAGCAGGGACCCGGACAGCGGTCTCCTTCTCCTCGTCTGCGGCGCCAAGGGCCTCCTTATCTAGA
The DNA here is from genome assembly GCA_036346415.1 of Raddia guianensis. NCBI lineage: Eukaryota > Viridiplantae > Streptophyta > Magnoliopsida > Poales > Poaceae > Raddia > Raddia guianensis. The sequence goes on from CM070534.1 coordinate 39,701,408, forward strand.
CCCCCCTGGCAAGGATGCAGCGAGCCCTTGCTCGCCGCTCTCCTCAACCCCGAGCTCGTCAGCCCGGGCATCGCCCTCCTGCTCCTTGGGCGATTCCTCGCCCGTCTTGGTCGGTGGATCGGCGTCCTTCGCCGGCTCCTCGCCATGACCTATTCCCAAGGTAACGAGAAGCTTCCTCATTAGCGCCTTGGATCGTTCTGTGTAGCCTGGGACCGTCTCATGTGGTTGAAGGGCAACGCCTAAGTTACCAAACTTTTTGCAGGGGCAGGAAGGAACTTACTCAAGGTGGTATCCGAAGCAGGCGTCTTCTGCGCCTGCCCGGGATGTGCGGCAGCCGCCAACTTCTGCCCGGTGGCCCCGGCGGTGCCCGTGGATGAGTCCACCGGGGACGGCTCCCCGGTAGACTGTATTGGCGGCAGCAAAGCTCCGCGCTTCGCCACCCACTTCCTCCTCTTCTTCTTAGGAGGGGTAGGCTGCGCGGGCCCCTTGCCCGCCACAGGAGCCCCACTCCGCGTGGAGCTGGACGCCTTGCCCAACGCCTTTGGCGACGGCGACGGTGCCCGGCCCACCAGCGTGGAGAGCTCCTGCACCTCCTTAAGCAGTTCCGCCTCCTTCTGGAGTCTGTCCCGCTTCAACTGCAGCGCCTTGATGCGCTGGTCGGACTGCGCAGCGTCGGAGATCAACTTCAGTCTCTCCCAGTGCGTGGGATGTACTTGGATGTAGTCTTTCAGCCAGGTACGTACCTCTTCCTCATCCTCATCAAGGACGTGGACGGGACGATCTGCATCGTCGCCGTCCAGCTTCTCTCCTCTCTTCCTCTTCGCCTTCCCGACAGCCTTGGTCATAGCCGCCTGCCGGCTAGACCGGCGCGTCGGGGTAGGTGCCACCCCGGTCAAGGTGGTGGCCTCCTTCTCGCTCTCCTAGGCGGGAGCGATCTCCTCCCCGGCCCAAGAGATCTTGATGGCCTCAGCCTCTCGGTAGAGGGCCTCATTCTCCGAGCAAAAGCAAAAACTCTAAACTTCAAATACCAGGGAAAGGAAGCTTACCTCTGAGCCCCTCTCCTTAACGTTACCGGGGACGGTCCCGGCAGTCTCCTCCGTGAGGTGCTTACCCCACGGTGACCCGAAGAGTGTGATGGCCCTCGTGTCCACCCACTCCTTGGACGGGGCTACAGCAAAAAACCAACCAGGTACGGGAAAACTTTGTCAGTAGAGTTACCCGAAAACGGAAAACATACCCGGCAGATCGGAAAGGCGTCCTTACGCTGCTCCATCTCCCGGGAAGGGTCAGGCCAATCCCCCATCCTCCAAAAGGGTTAAGCCCGACGCCTCAGCGGGCAGACCGCGTTGCCCAGGTAGTCCCGGACGATTTGCACCCCGGTGAGACCCCTGTCCACAAGCGCCGCAATAAGCGCAACTTGCTACATCACCTCCTCGCTTGGCTCCATGCGCGGGAGTGGAGTCGCCAGCTTGGGGACGTCGCCGCTGTGGAAGACGTCGCAGTCTTCAGGAACTCGCAGGTGGAACCACCTCTGGTTCCACTGCGAGATAGTGTCCCGGATCGGCAATGCCGGGTACCGGAACGGGACGTTGGTGCGCCGGCGGAAGTTGAAGCAGGCCACCGACAGATCCGTCTTCACCGCCACCTACTTCGCCGCTACCCTGCGCAGCTCGTAGAACTGCAGGAAGAGGGCGGGCGTCGGCACGATCATCAGGTAGCCCTCACACAGGTGCGTGAAGACCGCCATCATCAGAAAGCTGTTAGGCGGCAGGTTCGTCGCCTTCAGGTCAAACTGCGCCAGGAGCTCCGCTACGAAGTAGCTCTCTGGCAGGCGGAAGTCGAACGAGGATGTCAGCTCGAAGCTAACGGTCTCGTTCCCCTCGAAGAGCACGATCTCGTCGTCGCCGGGCACTCTGAAGCTCTCAGCGTCAAGCTCCCTGACCGCAACCAACCCCTCAAGGCTCTCTTTGGTGGACTGGCTCAACCTAGAAGCCCCATGGCGGCTGGAAGGTCGGAAGAGGCGAGATCGGCGAGAATATGGGAGGATTTGGGCTTTTCGAGCTCAGATCTGATCGCAAAGGCAAGAAGGTTCTTCCCTTGCCCCGCTTCCCTATTTATAAGGAGCAACCGCCTCAAGGGGTTCCTTATCCGGCGTGGAACGGTAAAAAACAGCTAGTTTTTACCAGGCGCGCCACAATCACAAGAACGCTGCGGTACCAAGAGACTCAACGATAACAATGTCGTTACTACGCCACGCTAATGCAGTAACCATGGAAGCGCTACCTGGCGAAATCGGCTGAAAAACACTTCCGGATGGGTTCCGAATCTGTCCCAAGTGTTGATCTGCCCGGTAGGTTCCTAGCTGCCCGGTACAAAGCCACATCCCCTCTTGGAGTTGTCTGAGACTCAAGAGGAAGACCCCGGCCTAAAGTTTCCACTTGAGTCTCGGGGGCTGGCTGTCAGGGATTGAGTCTCCTACCCGGTGTCCGATAGCCCCTTTCTTATTTTGCAGGTATCCCCGGTTACCTCCTGCCCGGCAGTGTGTTGGCATACAAGTTACCCGGCGCCTTGCCAGCCAAGGCAAGGACTTCGTCTCTAAGGAAGCGTGGACCAAGGCCCGGCCCAAGACGCGACGGGGCGGTTAGGGTTTCTGGCGGCAGAGCTAGGGTTCCCTGACGGCGCAGTGCCCTCCATCGACTTAGGGGTAGTTTCCTTCTTATCCATTTGTACCCTGCCTATATAAACCCTCCTGCATGGGGATAAGGTAGACAAAGCAAACCAGGTAGCGCTCTGATTAGCATCTAATCACCCTCTCGCTACACCCTTGTACCCGGCGTGCTGCGGCCAAGCTCTGCCTTGCCCGTAGTTCGTCTCCCACCTCTCCTGGATCTCATCCAGCCTCCCTGTAATCTTCTTCACCATTAACAAGGCATTGGACGTAGGGTTATTACCTCGGCGGTGAGGGGCCCGAATCAGGATAAAAATACCTCGTGTCCCTGTTCTTGCGATCCCCCCGATTGATTGCATCTGGAACGCAACGCAACCGGTTAGAAGGGGACATCTTGTCCCTCATCAAGAAGTAAGCTCGGCTCGTGGAACCCGATTCCCAATCGTCGACACTACCTTAACAGGATCTCGTAACCCTTCTCCTTTTCTCTCCTCCTTACCCTCCCTCTCCCTCTCCCTTTCCCCTCCTCCTTCTCCCCCGAATGACTACAGTGGCAGGGGGAGCGCCGCAGCGCCTTGCTTTAAAGGGAAAAAGCGTCGGGCGGGAAATGCCCGCGCCCTAAAATCGCCCGTCCAACGGGCGGTTTTTCTGGAACAGTACAAAAACCGCCGGTTGGACGGGCGGGATTGTATGCAACCTCGCGCGGCCCGCTAGCCCTTTTAATTGTCTGTTGGGTTGGCTTTTTTTATAAAACGCCTGTCCAAAGGGTGGATTTTAAAAGGCGCCTGCTCATCCGGCTTTTGAAGGCTTTTTTAATTTATTGAAATTAGGAATTTATTTTTTAATACCGAATTAAAAAAGGCAGAACAGTAATAAATTCTACGTGCGCGGGAGGCGAGCTCAGGTGGGGGAGAAGCGAGCGGGCAGGGGCAGCTGGCCCAAGGCCTATGAGCCAGCCGAGAGAAGCGCAGGCGCGCGTGGGGGCAGCCGAACGACGCGGCGGCCGAGGCCCAGCTTGGGCACGCAGCGTGGCCCGAAAGGAGAGACGCGTTTTCCCTCTGTTTAAAGGGACGGAACGGCTCAGGATTAACGGGTGTTTTTAGGGTTTCGAGGTGCCTGTGACGGCCACAAAATTAGCGAAAATCAAGAGGAGATTAGAGGTGATCTTGAAAGTTTTTGGGGCGCTTCAATGTAAAGGAACTGGTATTTGATCTCTCTCATCTCGATACGGTTTTGGTGCTTCCATGTAATGGAACTAGTATTCAATCTTTCCAATCTCGTGATTGATTTCTTCATTTCCTCTTGTGTTTTTAGTACTATAATTAGCGATGGTTTGGTGCTGTTTTAATTATTTCTTCCGCTATTTAGTGTCTCTTAGGGTTTTTTGGCATTATTTAGACCGTAATTTTGTGCCGCGAACCTTCATACCATCAGAGCATGAGATAAACAAAGTCTTGTATGTACACCATCGATTGTGAGGCTAAGGTGTTTGGTGCATGGGCTTGTAAGTATTCCCTTGTATGAAAAACATATGTGATTTACATTGATAGTTTATTTGTCATATATAGCACTTGTTTGCCATCAAAATACAGCCCACCGGCCTATTCTTATTTTGTTATGCCAGATTGATATGCCTATTCCTATACGGTTTTCGCTGGTTTGTAAAACAACCCGCATGCAGTTTATATGTTGAAAACTTTTTAAAAATTCCTTTGAATTTGGCTTTTTATATGTTGAGTTTTGGAATTTACATTTGATGCGTTGAACACAAGCGTACTTGTATCTTCATTTACCCCTTTAGTTATTTTGCGTGTCCTTTTATCCATAATTTCTTTCTTTCTTTCTTTCTCGGTACAAGAGCGGAACAACCTTTTATCATTACTCTCTTTCTTTTAAACCATAGAAATATACTCCGTATCTTTTTCATCTAAAAGATATCCTACCTACAGCTATATATACCCCGGGCCAAATTTTTAGTGTCTTGTACCATAACCTCGAATTTTAAGGATTGGAGCACAGTACAGCGTTCTAGCCAATTTCTCCTATTTTATATTATATTATAATTATAATTAAAAAAAGGAACTACTTGTTATGTGCATGTTGTGATGTTGTGGAATTAGAGTGCCTTAAGCACCTCTCCTGTGGACCGTGGTCCTGCATCCTGTTCAAGCATGGATTCTCCTATCCTCTGCGGCTCTGCCTCTTCCAGTCGTATAATCTTGGCCGGTTCGTTCCTGTACAAACAACTTGATTTTTTTCTTCTCAAGAAAGCAAACATCTTGATTTAAAAAAATTAAGTCTTTTGACAGCGGCCACCACCGAATTGCGTTGCATCAGTTGCATGGCGCACGAATTAATGGCAAGCTGCATGCATGCGTCAAGAATTATCGTTTTATGCATCAAAACCGCTCCATAAATTGCGCATCAAAACCGATCCACAAATTACATTGCAGTTTTCAAAAAAAAAAAATTACGCTGCATGCTGCATACCTTCCACCGCCCCTCGCCTCCTCCGCTGGATGGATCCGGCGCGCTGTGGAAGCTCGTGACATCTCATCGCCGCCCTTCATGTAAGCCTCTAATGGAGACAGCCTTTCATAAATATGTTATATGATTGATTCTATAATTTTCTTCCGTAATTTTTCTATATTATTTATTTATCGTTTACATTTTTAAATAAAAATTACCATCGGCTAATTCTTTTGTTCTATAGTTAATGGGTCCTGTTCGATTTAGAATTTCCAGCATCTCGATTCACTTGATAGAGATCTTTTAAACTATTTGCTAGATGATTTTTTTTTATAGTAAAAGTGCTTCGTAGAGAAATTCTTTTTTTCCTTTAGACTTCCAACCAAAAGAATCAGACTCTACTGAAAAATTGAACTGATTACAACTCTCCTTCACTTTAGCCCAAGTATCCTCCAAGGCCCCAAACAGAACCCTTCTAAAACCAAGCCCCCACTGTTTATTTCTAGCTCCCCACATAGAAATATTTTTGTCCTGAAAAATGTCAAACAACACCGGATGTAAAACATTCATACAACCAACCATCCCTCCAAAAAAACAAGGGTACCACTCCCCACTGCACCCACCTGTGTCTAAATATTTCTACTAGAATTGATACACTTCCAGAAAAAGAGTCATTAGAACCAACTGATAACTGACTAAGAGGTTTGTTCTTTAAATATTTTTTCCTCACAAAATCTTGCCAGAGCCCACCACCTGACTCTTAGACAAAATTATTCATTCAGACACGGGACTAGGAGTACACCCAAATTATTCATTCAGACAAATGAAAAACATGCAGAGGAACTGAAATAGTGCTTCTTTTCAAGTCTCAAAACGCCAACTCAAAACGCTCAAGCTGCTAACCGAAGTGCTTCCTCATGCGACAATCCTCATGTGACAAAAAGAAAAAAGTGACATCAATCTGATCAGATGGGAACCCCACACCGAAGTGACATCAATCTGATCAGATGGGAACCCCACCAAAGTGTGACCTTTGATTAGACAAAAAATATCAAACCTCATCAGATGTCGTGAGCTCTACGCGAAACAGATCTTCGGCAGGAATATGTTTCAATCATCTCCCTTACCCTGGAATGATAACACATAAAGAATTAAAAAAATTGGAAGGAAGTGCAAAGGATTTACTATGAAACACTTACATTTTGGAGCTATCTGCAATGACATACAATTCGCCAAGTAATAGAGGTAAGAAATCTCCAAAATAGTATGCGATGATAAGAGACAATTCTTCTAAGTCAACTACATAATGTTGCAATCAGAATATACTGAGGTTAGAATTAAGTGCTAAGAGGCAATACTACTAGAATTAAGTGCTAAGTGAGGCAATACTAAATTAATTCTCACATACCACTCGCATACCAGTGCGATCTCAGGACCGTGCACAATGAAGTGCCGTAGAAACACAGGCAAGTAAGCACTGGTAAAGGGATATATGCCATAGTCTTCATCACTTTCTCTTTCCACACTGTAGTCTATGGTGTAATGGTCTTCTGGGCACTGCCCCTCCCTTCCATTCCAATAGACCACGGAAAGAAATGCGTCTTTGCGAGCTATCAGCAAATGCCACTTATGATACCTAGCAGGGCACATATCCTTCATTAGTGTATGTCTATCCTGAAGATCAATTGTCTTATAAAATTTGTAGAAGTCCTCAAAAACGCTTGGCAGGTTCCACCAACGGGGGTGGTGTCGAATGCTCCATGTTAGTCTCTTCCAGTTCAACAGTGGACATCTTAGATTCTCTTCATCACCTAGTTTCTGCACCCTCTCAACAAAATCATTCACATATGCGGGTCTTTTGCAGGGCCGTTCCTAATGTTTTAAGGGCCCTAGGGCGAGACTAAAATATGTCATTTTAAATTTAATTTTATATTTTAATTTCTAATTACTTAATACATTAAATATTAATTATTTTTTGTGTTTAAGAACTATTCTCTTAGCTAGCGAATCATAAATTAATAATGAACTAAACATCTGTAAATGACATGGCTTGATTGGGAGACTCATTATTACAAATGACTACTATATTATAGATTTAATAATATAACAAAATATTTATAGATCTTTTGTATCTAGCCTACTCCTTTTCTCAAACACACTGACCATGTACTTAATCTATCTATACATGGTCATTCACAGACTTATAAAAGATACTCTAAAGCACATCAATTTATAAATGTGTTAACAATATTGGATTATTGCCACATTGTAAAATCTAGTTCATCCGTATACAAATATCTCCTAAAATATCTATATTCTATGTAGTTCTTAAAATTGTTATAAAATAATATATCTAATAGTCATTATTCATTGAGTGGATTACTAAAATATCTATGTATAGACATACTTTTTATACAAATAATGCAACCGAATCATGGATGATCAGCTTGTGTCGGTGATAGGACAATCGAGGTATGGAGGGGCGAGACGTGGATGTGTTCGGTCTTTGTCATGCTCCATCTAGATGTTGCTATGGCTAATAACTTGCACACGTACCACTTAGGTGACTCACCATGGCATTGAAAGCACATGGGCCTAGTATCCTAGGAAACGAGAGAATTGTATCAAGATGAAACCTAATAATATTATATCTTGACTGAAGCGCAACACTGTCCTGCCCTAATGTTATAGTGACATCGTTACACAAATCAAACTACTCATTGCTCAACTGCTCACAATCCAAAACCACACCTCGATGGTCACTACAATTTAGAAGCCCTCGTCATGTCATTTTATTGTTGATCCTACGAGCCAATAACACCTCGTATTCTTTGGCGAAGCCAAAGCCTTAGGTGGTTAGGCCGCTTTATACAACCATTATATGTATCTTCTTTCTGTTAAGTAATGCATGCCTTTATAGAAAATAAAATGGTAGTGGACTTGCTAGCTCACAACGACTAAGTACTATGTTGTTATGACTAATTGGCTAGCGACTAGGCCAATTTAACGTACTTTTTTTTTGAAAGATAATAGGCAAGTTGCCTAATTCATTTAAAAGTAGAAAGAGAATAGGACAAAGTTCTAAGCCAAAAGCTTAGAGCCCCCAACAATTTGGAAACGACAATAGAAGGACACCCAATGCATATACTAGGTCATATCAGCAGTAATGGCGGAAACTATTTTTGGTTGATCTATGAGCTCCCTAGTACTCTCTCCTGTCATAAATATTTGGCGTTGGAGATGCATGGTGGCCAATGTTTAAAACTTAAGTTATGAATACTTTTTAAAATTTTAGATTAGCTACATACAAATAATATGTAGATTCATTTCGAAAAGTACTTCAACAATATTATAATTTTTTATGGATTTCATAGATAAACTTTAATGATAACTAGTGACTTTGCTTTGCAAACTAAAAAGTTTAAACCACAAATATTTAAAAAGTTCACCAATTTACATAGATCCTTGCCCTTATTCTGTCTGGTGCAAACTTTGCTGGTTCCCTATTAATAATGACGCACAGTGGACTGTTTTTAGAGACCAGCATGTCACTTTCATCAAATTCTCCGCCCCAACTCAAATCTTTTTCCCACGTGTCATCAATCAATTGGACAAATCCATCTAATACAGAAATTCCGATTGTGTTTGTCTTCAGAGTTTCTGGTTGGGGGATACTTCCAATTGTGCAGCCCACATTGAACGTATACGCCTCAACTGGAGGATGTAGGTTGAGGAAGTCCATAACAGTGATGAAATTGACCTGCGCCTGGTATCCTTCAGCATATGCATCATTCCAGTTGGAGCAGGCCATACGATCCTGCACCAGAATTGCCCCAATTTTGCTGCCACGGTGGACGTTGCTGCTCAATTGGCGGAACAGGCCACTGGAGGGCATTCTGTACTGAACCCGATTGGAATGCAGCATCTTGGTGGGGTTGAGCAGGCCACTGGGGGGCATTCTATACTGAACCCGGTTGAAATGCAGCAACTTGGTGGGGTGGACCAGGCCGCTGGGGGGCATTCTGTACTGAACCCGGTTGAAATGCAGCAACTTGGTGGGGTGGACCAGGCCGCTGGGGGGCATTCTGTACTGAACCCGATTGAAATGCAGCATCTTTGGTGGGGTGGAGCAGGCCACTGTGGGGCATTCTGTACTGAACCCGATCGAAATGCAGCATCTTGGTGGAGCGTTGGAATGGAGTGCCAAGGAAACCTCTGTGGTGTCGGAGCAAGGCGATCCCCTGTCCCCAGCCACAGTCTCGGGTGTAGTTAGGGCGGAACTGCAGTGGTGGCGAGCAAGGCGATTCTTGTCTCCACTCATGATCTTGGTTGTGGGGGCGGACTGGAAGTCTTGGCGCCACGTCGCCGCCGCGCCGTGCTGGGCTCCGAAATGGAAGACTGGTTCCCCTGTCACCGGCGCGCCGTTCTGGTGGTGAGGGTTTTGGTTGTGGTAGGGAGGAAGAGGGTTTTGGTTGTTGGGAGGAAGAGGAGGGTTTTGGTTGTGGTTGAAAGGAAGAGGAGGAGTTTGCCTGCTCATGGCGGTGGCGGCGGCGGGCTGTGGTTGGTTGGCATCGGTGAGGGTGGCGGCGGGCTGTAGTTGGCATCGGCGAGGGTTCCGCCGGGTGGCTTAGGTGTGGTTGGAGGCCGGCGCCTTCAGGGTTTAGGATGAGCGGCGCGCTGGGTTTCGTTTCGCGCCCAACCAATCATTTTGGACATTGCAATCAAAACTCTTAATGTGAAATTTACAAAGTGGTAATGAGCAACGTTTTTTAAAGAGTAAATTGCACGTCTCTACTATCTTAAAGCATCTTGTGGTCGTGGTAGTGGTGGTGGTAGTTCGAACTTACGATCTGGGCCCTTCAATCGCATCCAAGTATCCAACGCACCACGTGCGTTCGCTCACGAGCCCAGCCGCAGGACTGCACGTCTGCACCCCCAAAACCCTAACCTCCTGCCCATTCCGCCCCCAACCTCTGCACCTCTCCATGGCTTGACTACCACTCCACCTTCGCCACCGCCGCCCGATCCAGTCCCCAACCCTCCGTTCCTCTCCATGGCTCCCCTCCTCCTCCTTTCCCCATCGCCGGCGTTGTGATCCGCCCCAGATGCCACGGCCTCCAGATCCGCCGCGGCCATCTCGTCGGGCCGCCGCCGCCACCAGGCCATCTCGTCGGGCTGCCGCCGCCAGGCCATCTCGTCGGGCCGCCGTCGTCATCGCCGTCGCCCGCCACCATCTCGCCAGGTCGTTGCCTCTGCAGCCGTCTCGCCTCCGCCGTCGCCGTCTCTCCGGGTCGCCCGCGCCATCTCCGTCTCTCCGGGTCGTAGCCGTCGCCATGTAAGCATCTCCTCCCATCACCCACCGTTCAAATCGGCTCCTGTTCACCGAACGCGTTAGCTGCGCTTCTTCCCCAATCCCGACTCGTTTGAACCTTCCCCCAATCACGCCACCGTCCAAGGCCGTGACCTGCTCTCCGGCCACTCCGTCATCCCCCGCCGCCTCTCCCTCCACTGCCTGTTTGCCCCATCTCCATCTCCCAACTCCGTCCCCCAACCCCTAAATCGTTGCCATCCCCAGCTGTGTCGCCTCTCCACCCACGTCGCCATTCCCTACCGCGCCGCCTCTCTCTCCAAACTCCACACCGCCGCCCCCTGTGTTGTCTCTCCCTCCACGTCGACGTCCCCCGCGGCAACCTGCATGTCCCTTCATGCCGCCCCCTGCCGCTACCTCCGTACCACCGTCTTTCTCCATTCTTGCCAAAAGTCCCCTGCCATGGCCGTCTTTGAAGAAGACAAGGAGAACTCTAAGCGCCACCTCCTGAGGTGGTTGCCAACACAAACACGAGGAGGGCGAGGAGCGCTGCCACCCATGAGTTCAGCCCACGTGAGGAGGACCAGGAGTGCTCTGGCCTTGATTCCTGCTACAAATCAAATAAGTTTTGCCCACAATTGGTACAGTGTGCATCATGCTTGTTAATCTGAATTTTCAAATGGGCATGTATTTCGTTTTCAGACCTAAATCCTCAAATGCACATTCTATTTGGCAATGCTCACATTTAAAGTTAAATTTGCATCAACTTACCTGAATGCTCACTGCGTCGATTCTCATTTTCTATATGCTCTGAGTATTTTTGTTAGAATTGTGAGTTCCCCTAGAAATCCCTACGTGAATTTCTTTGGTTTCCAATGAAGGTTGTATTGTGTTTGATTGGCTTCATGTTTAGTTCTCGAGGGAGCAAGTTCAAGGAAGCGAAGAAGGATCATGTCAAGTCCTAACTACTTCAATTGGAGGTAAGAGAAATGTTGTTCATAAGTATCTTGAGTGGATGGATTTCATTTGAGGCTAGATTCATGAAGCAGAATGATGAGAGCGGGGTGCTCTTGCACCCCAAAACAAAAGGCACTACCTATATGTGAAAGGCACTACCAATATACTAGAGTATTATGAATCAGAACGAGTGCACAACAAATTGAATATATCTACTCTTTCTGTACCAAATCATTCAAGTTATTTTGTAATTCAGAAAGTGATATTTTACATCGGTTAAAGATTATTGTTGTCACAGAGCATATATGTCTTAACCATATGCCATTAGAATCAAGAATAACTGCAAGTAAAAAAATATATCAGGAATTCCATGTTGGCTTTTCAATTGTGTTTGACTTACATGTATGGCAGTCTAAGACACAAATTCAAATGTTATGCTAGAAGTCAGCTTGAAAAGCTTAAAATTTTCCAAACCTCAATGAGTAAGATCATTGTTGAATTATATTGGCTAAATTTTGCATAACTCAGTGTGTACACATATGAGTTACTGCACACGGCCTAATGCATATGGGTTGTTTTGTTTACTTCTGTCCAGTCTGTTTTACCTTTTGTCCCTTTTGTTTTTGTCAGTTGGATCATATATTTGGTTTTCATTTAGGTTATTTGTCTTTCATTGCTAATGCATTTTTTTCTTTTGCCAAGAGCCGGTGGTTGCTTAAATTATGGAGAAAGCTCTTAATGAATTCTTAACACTGCCAGTATAAAAAAATATTTCTAAAGCATTGTGCTGCCATGGATAAGGTAAATTTGAATAGCGTCACCTCTTTTATTTAACAAAAATTAGGTTTAATTGCTTGCTTTTGCCAGGAGGTTCTAAAACTGATATAGGGCTCGTTGCTTCTTTGCTCTGCATCCTCCATATTGTGTTGTCCAGAAGCTTCAAGATTGAATGAGTTATCAAATTAGCTTTGACTTGGAGAGTCATTTGCTTTTAATTGTGAACCAGTGTGAGGTGCCTATCAAAATGAAATCTAATTACATAGGCAAATTGAAACTTGCACCGTGAGATTTTATTAGTAAGGTGGATCATATTGAGAACCTGTGTAAGATGCCTATCAAAATTGAATAGAGGCGATGGTAAATCATACACAATTTCTAGAACAAACTAACAAATAAATGGATATATTTGTTTATTTATAGTTTTGATTCCTTTTGTTATCCAGCTTCATAATATTCTTGTTTTTGGGTACCACCTAAGTATCCTGGATATTATTTTAGGTTTTGTTGAGTTAACATTAATAATGTGGATATGATTTGTTTCTTGTGATTTTATCTTCACCATTTGTGCTATAGAATTTTAATCATAAAAAACTCTTTTAACATGTTGTCGACGGTTGGGATATCGACCCAAGTCAACCAAGGTTCTTTAAGATGGAGATAGGAGACACGCCGAACAAGACGAACAACAGGGAACAGGGAGACAGGGGTTTTTATCCTGGTTCAGGCCTCTCGGGAGAGATAATAGCCCTACGTCCAGCCTTTCTTATATATCAGAGATGATTACAAGAGGATCCTCGACGAGACGAACAGATCTCGGCGAGATTATGTGTGTACAGGGTGTAGTATGCAACAATACGATGATCAGGTGCTAAGTCACCAGCTTCTGGCCAGGGTCCGATTGGATGCCAGATGCGTCTAAGTCGTGCCCTCTACACGCCGTAGGGGCTCGGTTTATATAGTGCTGGACAACCGACCTACCAAGGGAATATCGGGCCGGGCTAACCACGAGTACGTAACGAACTCGTACATGCCAAATACATCCCGAGGTAGATAAGGTATACTCCAAGTCTTGGGGATCACGACTCCTAATCCAATCCGGGAAACCACGTCCGGGTCTTCACGTAGCCGTGCAGAACTCTTGTTCGAGTATAACTCAAACAGGAATCCTAGGCCATTACGCACCGTGCCAGCCAAGAAGCTGTTCGGCAAGATGCATATGGGCCAGATAGAACCTTTCAGGAAGCTAGGCCCTGGTAGGCTGTTCGATTGGGCCGTCAGGGAGTGGGCCATGGCAATGGGCCGTAATTTTATCCCCGACACATGTATTAAAAATGTCCTCTTTATACTTCTGTAGTTTTATAATAACTTCCTGCATTTCTACTATGAAACTTTGGAAACTCCTAGGGTATTGTACACACATTTAATGCCTGTGATGATAATTGTGAGGAGGAGGAAAAGAGGGTGATCGAGGCACAGATCAGGATGCGGCAGCAGGAGCTCCAGGACGTTGTTGAGCAGTTGAAGAAGCAGTCAACTGTTTTGACCAATGCAAGAATTGCTCAATTTGAATGTTGTCATACTACCATTCGCACACCCACTGTAGATGTGTAGGTTGCTGTAGATTATTTCTCTCTGTTTTTTTTGTGTAGTTGTGATATATCTTGTCTGTTTTGTTGATAGCTGCGAGTGAACAAAGCCATCATGTGTTTTCATCTTATTGTTGGATTTTTTTTTTACTGAGATAATGTTTGTTCAGCCTGCCATTTCAATGTATCATATATTTATTTTCTATTTCTTTTCCATAGGTGTGCATGCCAGACTTCTGGTTGGCTATTTTTTTGAGGTTACACAATCGTGAAGAATTTTTGCTATGCCAGTTACATAATCTGTACACAACCATTAAATATTTTTGCAATGCCAGCTATAATCCACTAGAAAGAGTATCACCAAGAGAGAAGAGACAATCTGGTCATATGTTCTTTCCTCAAAATTTCATTGCAATGAACTGCTCGTGACACTTCTGGTAAATTTATTTTATATTCGTCATGTTGTTTCTCTTAGCATCTAGCACATAGCCTATGTGTTTTTTTTTTTTATAACATAGCCCTGTGTGTTGATCGACAGTAACTACGAAGTCTAACCTTTTTATGGTCTTAGAGCACATGGTAGACTATGCGATGGAGGTCCCTTAGTTACTAACCTTTTCGCTGCTTGACTAAATATGGCCTCATTGTACAGGTTATTCAGCCGACACTTATCCTGCTATCACTTATTTAATCATTGTACAAGATAGTTAGATTTTTTTCATCGGCAAATACAGTTATCTATAAATGGTGTTAAGTGTCAAAGTGCATGGATTTTATTTATTTGTTATTCATATGTGGTGACTTTATTATTTTTGTATATAATATTAAGTATTACATTTTATAATATTTTTTTTAGTTTTATGTTAACTCGTTTTGAAGCCTCCCAACTCGTTAATGCAAGATCGAGACGACACTGGAGACACGATATTTGGTAACGCAATTCAACTTTCGCCTACCTCTGCGGGGCATGACTACGGGTGCTCCTCCCCAATATTAGCACAAGCACATCGGGCCACCCGGGTCGCGGCCATAGGCCAGCTGCGGACCTTGTCCTCCTTGGCCCCAGTGCTACAGCTTATGTCGTCACGACGGATTACACGGCACCGCCTCCCTATTTATAGCGGAGACAGGGATATAGTGTCCGACTCCTACACTACCTCCCGTACCAATTACAACTCAAAGTCTAACTGTAATCCTACTCATACATGTATTCGACACCAACTCTAACAAACTCCACCTTGGCGAATATGTCATCACCACCAGAAGCATGAAATCGTCCCACGCCGAACACCATGTACTCCGGACTTGAGTTGATACTTCGTAGCTTACGTCGAGCCGCCCGACGAGTCTGACTTGACCTCAGACCCGCCACCCTTCTGGAACCAACCTTGCTTTCATGTGGACCTTGACTTCCTCATGACTCCACCTGCAACAATACTCCCTGCACATGGAGTTCTCAACTCCCCTACAGCCTGTACACACGTAATGTCCTCTCCTCGATCATCACAGCCTTGCTACCTTTTATGATCCGACGGTTCTCCCTTCTTGGAACACCATCCCATCATGTAAAAAGTCTTGAGCACAATTAGATTCTTCCTTAGTCCCGACACATGCTTCACATTCTGAAGTATTTCGGCCAACTTCGTCTTTGCACTTCGATCTAGATGGTTCATACTCCAGTATCCACAGTATTCCGTGTCACCGCACATGTATACCAACAAAATTAGTAGCCTTTGCGAAGAGAACCCACTTCTTATTTCGTGTCGCATGGAAGAGACCAACTGAATCCAACATCCACGCTCAACTACATATTTGATCCTTTAGATAATGACGCCACCTTTGCATTTTCGAGTCACTTTATAGCCACTTCCACATAAGCACTAGTTCCTCCCTTTAGTTGGCCAATTCTACCGACCACGGTTTTCACCGTACGTCCGATCCTTTCCGCCATCCAGAATAGATCATCGGTCTCATCACCTAATCTGTTCTCCACCTTGAACAGATTACTGGCCCGACCAATTGATCTCTTCACCTCATGGCATAGATCGATGCTGACTTCGCCGTTCAGCTAGCTAATCTGAGCTTCAATTTTTAGACTATTTCCACAGTCTTCTCAAACGCCTCCCTTCAGAACCGACATGACTGTACTGTCCTGAAAACCGCGCTCACATCGACTGTTGCTTCCAGGCCACAGGTCTGAGTTTTTTTCTCGGCATATGGAAAAACAACCTTCTGCTTGCCTATGAGCTCTCTTTGGATCTCATCATGGTGGCGAGAGATACCGTCTCGGTTTCCTCCTTTTCCTTATTTTTTGTCTCCTCCGATGCGGCCTACACACGCAACGCACGTGCACCTTCTGCACCGGATCAGCCCACGACGATGCACCGCTCCGCCTTGGTCCTGCCCGGCCTCCATCCGTTCACGTAGTGCTCGATCAGCTCGTAGCACCTGCATGCAGCATGCCCTTGTATGGTCCACACATGCATTGCATGCAATGCATCAACATGGATGTCCTGACTCCTGACCAACAGCCAATAGACCAAGGCACACGCGCGTAGCCAACCAAGCCACACCAGCTTAAGCGTCCATGTCCATGTGCATGGGGCATGGGCCTAGAAGAGCACCGATCCCTCTGTGGGACCCATTGCCAGACCAGCCAAGCATCTGAGACATGAAGCGCTGCCTGCATGCTAGCTAGCTGCATCTACTCACGAACTTGGTAACGAAACCTATCCAATCCGCATCGAGCGCTGCACGAACGTACTGCTGCCTCATCCAACGCATGCATACCGCTCGCTCGCCGAAGCCATGCACCTACCTCCAGCATGGGGCCATGTCTCAGCCATGCACCGCACACATGAGATGTACGCCTTGCCCGGCCCGGACACGGGACACCGCCACGCCTAGCCTTGACCGCTTGCCGTCTCCTGGAGTCCAACACTCCAACGCCGTGCCCGCCTGCAGGAGAAGAGGCAGCTAGACTGCCAGGCTGCGCGCCTAGGATAGGAATTCGCCGTCTCGATGCATGCCGCCTGACACCTGGCCGTGGGACCTGCACCGTTCGAGGTCACCCCCGGCCGGGACCGGGACCCGGACCCGCCTGATGTTGCCGTTTGCTCATTGCTCCTGGCCGACCCCCGCTGCGGCGCTGCCTCACGCCAACCACCAAAACGACATGGCTCCGTCCTCCGTGCGAATACAACGCCCGGTCGAGCCCGCCATGCACCTAGTCGGCCAATACCACGCGTCCTCTCGGACCACCGTCGCCGCCATGTCCGTCGGCGGACCTCACCCCACGCTAACACCTCCACCTCCAAATCCAATCTAAGCTGGTCGACGTGTCTGAACACGCCGCTTGTTTTTGTGATGCCCTGGACAATCACACCAACGATACAATCTATCCCTCAGTACCATGATGGCGCCCTCCGCCGCACGTGGTCGCATCGGATCGCCACAAATGCTTCCACCCGCTCCAATCTATTCGGCTTTTTGGCCCTCGCCGGTCTTATCCTGAACCGAAGTCGTTCGTCGTCGCCGCCGTCGACTCCTCGGCCACCTCGTCAGCTAGATCGCGGCTGGCCCAGCTGATCCTCGCCAACCGCAGCCCATCGAAAGGTCCAAGCCTCCTGTCCGGAGTGTTCGACACCATAGATCGAATCACCGATCGCCTCCATGCTCCACCTTGCGCCATAGGGATTTTTCCGACACCGTGTAGAGACATGCACCTCGTGTCTCCATCAAATATTCCGCAATGGCCAACCCGAGCTCTGATACCACTTGTTAGAAAATTGACGCCAATGCAAGATCGAGACGACACTGGAGGCACAATATTTGATAACGCAGTTCAGCTTTCGCCTATCTCTGCGGGGCATGACTACGAGCGCTCCTCCCCAATATTAGCACAAGCACACCGGGCCACCCGGGTCGCGGCCACAGGCCGGCCGCTGACCTTGTCCTCCCTGCGCTACAGCTTATATCGTCATGACGGATTACACGGCACCGCCCCCCTATTTATAGCGGAGACAGGGATACAGTGTCCGACTCCTACACTACCTCCCGTACCAATTACAACTCAGAGTCTATTTGTAATCCTACTCATACACGTATTCGACATGAACTCTTAACACTTTTCCTAGGCAGCACGACAATCATGAATGGTGTGACGCTGGAGACATTTCAGATTTTAGACATAAAGCTCTAATACCAATTAAGGTTATAGCTCATTGCTGATTCAGCCATCTCATTGTCCATAATGATACTTGCTCTTGGGCCCAAGTCCCATTGGACATCCACAGACCCAGCCGTAGCCACAACCAATGACTATGATTTATTCCACCAAAAAACTAGCATATTAAGGTGATGATCGCCCCAACTCTCCCATCACCGCTAACGACCACTTGTTATAAAACTGGATGAGATACAATCTAGGAAATGTCACTAGAGGCACAATATTTGGTGACACAATTTGGCTCTGGGTCTAAATTTGTGGGGCATTCACTACATCCGTGTTGCAGCCATAGGCTGGTCCCTGACCCATGCGTGTCGTACGTTACAGATATGTCAATATGATGGGTTACACGACACCACCTCTCTTCTCTATTTAAACAGAGGTTAAGTTGCCCTTATAATCCTAGCTGTATGTATTTTCGACAAGGGCTCTAACAATACTAGTACAATGCCCGTGCTCTGCTACGGACCTAAAAAGGATGAAAGGCAACACAAATTGAAGAACATATGAAATTATAAAGGGAAAATTGAGCTCGTGGCATCGAAAGACTCGGACTCATATCTAGGTAAAAAATTTCCTGGATCCGGGATGCAGAGCAGCTCCCGTGCATACCCGACGCAGATTCCCGACGCGTGCATGAGCTTAGCATCCCACGGTCCATGAGCGCTGGCTTTCCTGCGGCTTTTCTCGGCTCAATCCCCATGGGAAGCGGCTCACTCCAACAGCCACTGCGCCTGCGCCTGGGAGCCTGGGAAGCCTGCGCCCGGATCTCCGCCGCCTCCTCCCACAATGCCGCCGCCCCCATCGCCGCCGCCTTTCTCCTCCCCAACGCCGCCACCTCTCTCCTCCCCATCTTTTCGTCGCGTCGTGCGTATGGCCCGGATCTCCGCCGCCTCGTCCCACAACACCGCCTTTCCCATCAACGCCGCCGCCGCGGCCTTTCTCCTCCCCAACGCCTGGACCCCGTAGATGCAGCCAGGTTGGTCACCTGTGCGTGCAGGAGTTGATAGATGATCGGCCGACCATGCCTCTGGTGCTCAGGATGCTGAGTGGTGATGTTACACTTCCTACTCCAAAATAAGCTGCATTTTTTGTTGGAATGGCTCCTGCAGACGACAAGGATACTCGATCAGAGAATCATCTAACTTATACTAATCTGTAGGGCAGGTAGTCTCATCGTTTCACCCTGATGGAGTTTCAGACTATATATATGACCAGCCCTTGTATTTGGATTGCCAAAGATGTTGTTTTACTTTTTTTTAAACGTGATGTAATTTGAATTGTATATTGTCCCGTGGTTTATGCATGGAACTCCAAGGAACGATGCTGATAAGCTCAGTGAATGAACATGTAAATGATTTGAATTGTATATTGTCGATTGTGTGAATTTTGTTGGGGCCTTGCTGCTTTTACAACGAAAGCAATGGCGGAAGGCAAGATCTTTCACTAGCAATGGTTCACCGCTGCCATGAAGGATGAATATAACAAGGCTTACTTTGTGGAGACATACTCGGATGCTAAATTCTTTATTATTAAATCATACAGTGAGGATGATGTCCACAAGAGTTCAATACAAAATCCAGAGCTTGACACAAAAGTTCAAGACAAAATCCAGAAATTGACATAGGCCATCAATATTTCAATACAAAAATCACATGATAGTTCAAGACACAATTACATGCGTCACATGATTACAAAAATCACAAATCTGAAAAATCCTCTTTACTTGTTCACTCCGGGCTTAAGAAATAACTGAGCACATGCCTTCAATCAAGGACAAATCACTTGATTAAATACAAAACTATTCCTAATTACATGGGTCACTTGATTACAAGCATCATAAATCTGAATATAGATTACATTTCAATTCCATGCAACATGAGGAATTGCTTCTGCTGGAAGCTGAAGAATTACTTCTGCTGCAACTTCAGGAAAGTTTTGTTGTTGCATCTTAAAGAGATGGAACAGTAAACTAATGGGGAATGAAGCTGGCTCCGTGTGACAACCCTTCTGATGGCGCAGTTCCAACTCCTAGCCGCAACAGATCCACCAGTTCTATGTTGAGATTCCAAGTTGATGGCATCCAAAAGTTCCAATGAAACAAAGCACAAAAATCAACTCTGTTGCTGCATCACATTTCTACCTAGAAACCAGACGCGGGTTGCATTCAAACACAGGAATAAGCGCTTTTGACCTTGTATAAGATGGATTGAGTCTATCTATTAGTGGTCAGCCTCTCTATATAAGGAGAGCATTGTATCCACTGCAACCAATCAAGAAATATGTCAGACTAGTTTCAAGACTGAAGATTAGTCTCAAGAAATATATCACGTTAGTCTCAAGTCTCAACACTACCTAATGTGGAAAATATTTTATGTTCATGACATACAGCAGAAGGCTCCTCCTTAGCTGTATCAAGAACTCACAACAATGCCATTGGGAAATTATCCTGAACCTAGAGATACAATAAGATAATTAATCAGTCAGAACCAAGAATTGTTTAGCAAATACATTCTCAAGCACCTTGATGGGGAACAACCTGGTTCAGGATAGACTTTTAAACTACGAGCAATCTCTTACACGATGCATGACAACTTCCGCAGGGCAGGTTTAACACTCGCCGGATGTTTGTCCCTGAATGCGAAGAATGAGGACCATGCATCCTTACTCCAGGTTTAGCACAGCTCAGTTCTACAGACAGGTAGGCTTCTATTTAACATTGCTTATTTCGTGAACATTTACACAGCCCTGGAACTCTGACGATGGCAACATCCAATAGTGAAAGTATACATACAAACACAAGTATCTCCAATCACACATTTCAAAAGAAAACAGATCAGTAGAATGCGTAATTCCTGACAGTTGCAGCTCCCAAAACGAACAAATCAACAAAGAAAATCAGCATCGGGGCATGACACCGCTCATATTCTATTTTCAATTTTGAAGGAGTCGATAACTGTGTGTAGCCTATCCTTGATGAAGAACGGCCGGGCCGAGCATTGGTCCGAGGGGAAAGGGAGAGGGGAAGGCCGGTGCGCGGCGGAGGCGGGGCGACGCCGGCGGCAGGAAGGAGGAAAAGGGTGGCGGCAAGCGGTGGAACAGGAGGCGTTGGCTCCGGGCAAGGCAGGGAAGCGGGGAGGAGGGGAGGAGAGAAGGGCGGCGCGGCGCCGAGGCGGGGAGAAGCTGCCGCCGCGCTGGTGATGGTGGCGTGGGGGAGAGGAGGATGCGGAGGTGGCGGCGGCGTCTAGGGAGGGAGACGGTGGAGGAGGAGGAGAAAGACAGCGGCACGGCTTCAGGATAAGCACGGCGACGATGACAGCGGGTGAAGGCGAGGGTGGCGCTGGCGGCTACGGGTGCGGTAGGGGAAGGTGAGGGCGGCGCTGGCGGCGGCGGGGGCGGATGGCGATTGGCGGTGGCGGCGGGGAAGGAGGCGATGAGATGGAGAACGGCGAGCCGAGCGGGAGAGCATCGCCTGGAAGCCGAATATCTCTTCCCTGGAAGCTGAGCCGAGAAGCGGTGCGAGCCGAGCGGGATCGCATTGCCCCCGCCGCTGCGTTGGATCACCTGGTTAGCCACGCGTCGACAATCGGCATCCGGTATGCACGGGCGGGGATTTGCAACCCGGATGCACCAAATTTTTTCCCCATATCTAGCACTCAAGTCGGACGGTTCATTTAAAAAGCATTGAAATGTATCTCTGTTACCCAATTCTAACATTCCGTCACGGTAACCGTTAAATGGTGTCGTTAACTCCGTCAGTGCATCTCACCGCTCAGTGGGTTCCACGTCTCCCTCTTCTTCCTCACCTCCATCTCTTCCCTGTCTTTCACTCTATCTCCCATTCCTTCTTCCTCACCTCCGCCGCCCTTCCCCGATGGGATCACCGGAGCCCGCCGCAGGCCCCCAGCCCTCCTCTGTGTCTCCTCCAAGCCGCCGCCAGGGCGTCTCCTCCAGGCCGCCGCCTCTGCCTTCGCCGCGCGCCCTCAACGAGAGGCCTCCGCCGCTTGGGTGTCTCCTCCGGGCCGCCGCCTCTGGGAATCACCTTTTGGATGCTTACAAAACTATTTTGAGGTAAACTGAAAAAAAAACCTATCTTAAATCCATACTGACATTACAAAATGGAAAGAAAATCATTGTACTTCCAAGTCAACTTTCTCACTTCGCATCATTAATTTGCTGAATCAGCTATGGAACCAAAGAACATCATATACCATTGATCTGAAACTCACACACTAACCTATATGCATGAAATCAATTTAAACAGAGAATAAATGATTTCAATTGTAAAACTAGGAGAGGAATATGTATCTATGCTTGCCTTGGTAGAAGTTGGAGTTTGTAGATCTCCTACAGAGATTCCCGGCAACAATCCCGTGTAACTAGAAAATGTGTCGTCTACACGTAGATCGAGAAAACCAACATAAACAAGCAATGAAAATATAATAATAAAAATATATTAAAATCCTACGAAATATTTGTAAATTAATGGCTCTGGAATCACCTTAATCGGAGCTTGGAAACTTTCTAAACAATACCGGAAAGTTTCTTAATTGAAAAATCCCAGGAAATATATTAAAGGCTTTAAAACACTATTTGGGATCACTCTTAGCTTTCGGCCCACCCGGCTTTCTCCTTCATTTCTCGGCGCTGCCCAAGAAAGGCCTAGGGCGGCGAAGGCGCTGGCGCTGGCGCTGGCGCGCGGCGCCGACAAGGTGGCGTGGCGTGGCTAGGACACGTGGTGCGTTCGATTGGTGGGCGGCACGGCGCTTGACAGCGGCGGCCGACTAACGGGCTCGCGGCTTGGCCGGACCCATGTGTTAGCGGCTCAGATGCGGCGGCGCGGCGTGCGGCTACTGCGAGGACGGGCAAGGAGGACGCGCGGGCGCGCGGGTTGGTGGCGGCACGTGGTGCTGCTTGGGCGCGTGTGGGGCGGCGGCGGCAGGTGGCGTGGCGGCACTGGATTGGGTGGCGGCGTGTAGCTAGCGGCATGGACGGACGGGACGCGTGGCGGCACGGCGTTGTACTCGGGTTTCGCGCCGGCGGCGACGTCACCAAGGATCGCCGGCGACCCAGGGAGCAGCAAACTTCGGCGAGGCATATCTGGAGCTAGGGATATCGGCTTAGGGTGTACTCGGTACCGTTGGATTTATCTCGACGAGACCTAGGACATCCTTTCTTCTTGAGGCTTGGCTTGGCTTCGAACTTTGGTGATCTACTAATCTTCTCCTTCGGCAATCCTCCGGCGGCTAGGGTTTGAGGGATTTTGAAGGGGTTGGCTTGTGTGACGACCAGGGGGTCTAGGGGGTATTTATAGTGGTGGGAGTCAGGTTTTGGTCGACCAAGGGGTTGGGGTCGGATTATGACTCTAATTCAAATCCGGGTAGGTTACGGATAGAAAATAGACTTGATCCACAAGGAAACAGGGTTTCCCTTGGAGTTTGTGGCTGAACTTCGGAGGGTAAGTCAGTTTGGGCTTCTAGAAAGCTCCCTAATTTTCAAGAATTTTTTCGAAAAGTATTTCTCATTATTGCATGCGAAATACTTATTATCTTATGGGCTGACTGGGCTAATCCAAATTTTCGAAGGACCAGAAAATTAGGAAAAAGGTGAGACGTGAATTGGGGATCTGGGACACACGTTTCCATGGCCCTAACTCCAATTTCTTCAGCATGATTTTAATTAAACTAAGGATGCGTCTTGGGTTCGGATGTCTGATCGTTAATCGATCGATCGGACGCTGCATTCGTCGGCCAGGCCCAGCTACCGATGATGGGTCACATCCTAAAATCTTTGGATAGATAGTGTCGCTCCTGCTTCATGTCTTCTCTACAACAGTATCGAGCATCAACTCTGCTGACGAAGCACGATATCTTTAACCAAGAGGACGGATTCACGAATTATTCCGGGTGTTCAAAATTTTGATCACCACTCACCAGGGATCGGATCTGATGCTAGAGCTGGAGAAAAGGCAAGATTTGTTCAGTTTGCCTACCATTCTCCACTGCTGCTCTGCTTAGTGTATTGATACCATCTCGTTTGCCGTTGTCATCTCCTGGTTCATGTCTGCTTTTAGCTCAGTATAGCTAGTTCACTTGTTCTAGGCTTCTACCCCTTCTGCAACTAACTATATATATGTATGACATCCGTCTGAGCTGTTGCACCGCAGGAGAGATTCGGAGGAGCTGGCAATGGGTTCAGCATGCTCCGGAAGAAAGAAGTCCTCCAGCTCATCAGGTGCCGGAGAAGGCCCTGCTCTGCCAACTCCTACTGCAGGTGCACTGCAAGTCTGCAAGGTGAGGTCAACACAGGGATCTTGACGGCTGCGACAACAAAGGTTGCAAATTTTCATCTGAACATGAACTGATCTGGACTATTTTGAGCCTTTTCTTTTGAACATGATTCATGCCGCATACTTACAACAATGCAGAAGCACCAGGTGGATGGAAGATCCAGCTTCATGCTGCTCCCGAGAGGCCTGTCCATCATTTGGGGTGAAGACTCCAGATACTGGAGCTGGCAACCCCTCGAAGAAGGAAGGTATCTAAGAACCATAACATGCCTGTGTTAATGATAGATAATCTCTATTTTTTTTTTCAGTTTAGCATAGATCTTTTCTGAGGATTTAGAAATGCTTATATCGCCATTTTAGCCTGTCCTGAACCTGATATGTTAACATCAGCGACGGTAATGCCAAAATAGAGGTGGCGTTGCTGGAAAATGTATGCTGGTTGGATATCAGTGGGAAGCAAGAGCTATCCCTTCTCACGGGAGGAGTTACCTACAAGATTGTCTTTGAAGTGATGCTTCGCGAGACGGCCAGGGGATGGTCTGTGCCAGTGAACCTCCAGCTCAAGTTTCCCGACGGAACAGTTCAGGAGCACAAGGAGAATCTGGCGGATAAACCCCGGGGGCAGTGGCTGCAGCTCACAGTTGGGGAGGTTAAACCAAAGAGTGGACAGAATGGAGATCTCAAGATATCCATGTTCGAGCATAGTGAACACTGGAAGAGCGGGCTCCTCATCAAGGGCATCAACATCATCCCTACAACTACAAATGATCGCTAGCTTTTGTTTATGAACAAATAAGTACGTGAGTGTAAGCAAATAAGTTGATAAGTAGGGGTGGTAGAAAACTGGAAATACCCACAGGTCCGAGTATCCGTGAGTACCGGATCCGATGGGTCCAAGTCTAGCTTTAAGAATGGACCTATGTATATGAAAGTTCGGGTCTGGGCCTAGGCCCGAGTCTTAACTTTTGATCCATGGGTATTCAAACCCGAACTGTAGCACTGATATATGGACCTAATTGTCATTCACTCGGACTCTATGGATTGTTGTTGGATTGATATGTAATTATTTCAAATGTGTGTGCTGCTGGATTGAAGTCTACTTGTTGCCTTCTGTTTGAACCTTTAAGATGTGACTGTTGGAATAGCTTATATTTATGTTAACTTATATTTGATTATTTGTGTTGTTTCTAGTTGGATGATTAGATATTATGCTTATATGTTTTTGAAACGCTACTAATTGCTATATATGTGGCAAAGTTGTAATATATATTTGTTGTTGATTCTGAAATGGTATTTGGTGTTTTTATAAATTTTTGGATCAGGGAGATCCAATGGGTTTGGGTCTGAGTCTAATTTGTGACCCATTACAGTTTATAGGTCTACATCTGGGTCCAATTCTCGGATCCTGGGTTTGGGTCCACGAAGGCTGGAACCGAAGGACCCAAACCCATTGTCATCCCCATTGATAAGAACATGCTAGCAAATGAGTAGATGAGTATAAACAAATGAGTCGATAAGATCAGCGTATATATAATGATGTGTACCCAAACCCATTGTCATCCCCATTGATAAGAACATGCTAGCAAATGAGTAGATGAGTATAAACAAATGAGTCAATAAGATCAGCGTATATATAATGATGTGTTAGCATAATAATGTGTTGACCCTCTACTTTTTAGCCGTGCATTACGACAACGTTGCCCATGGCTGCAATGACGAGAACTGGCCAGACCTTGAGCAGGTTCCGATGCCTCTTGACGCTAAAGACTTCGATGCTTCAAATCACTGTTGGTAATGGGACGATGCCTCTTGACGCTAAAGACGAGGCGTTGTTCGATGCTTCAAATCACTATTGGTAATGGGAAGGTGTCCTTCTGGTCCTCTCCATATTCTGCGTACAAGGCAGAGATTATGGGCTTGTTTGCTAAACATGATTTCGGGGAATTTTGGAAAGCCATGAAGCCCACTCCAGCCCATCATATTCCTATACTTCGAAATGTTGACCCCAATTCTCAATGAAATTGACTAAATTACTGGGCCGATTCAAACCTAGGGCATTCTCCAAACTGCCCTAATGATAATCAAGGAAAATATTATGTATACTACTTTAAATTGCAAAAACATTTCATGTTCCCTCTCCAATTTCTTTTAGCAAGATTATCTTTTGTTAATAGAACACCACCAGCTTGTGTGGTACTTGTACAGTTTTTGCTTCTACTAAACAGCCCCATCTACCAGTCAAGCCATAACTAACTCAAATGAAAAGTTGTACCAAATTTCTGGAGATCAAGAGTGTCAAGCCCACCCATATTCTTTGGTCGGCACACAGTTGGCCAATTGAATGGTTGTGGATTTCATTTGAATAGTTGTTACTGTAGCCAATCATAATCTGAATATCTCAATCCAAACTTTATTTATTTGACTTCTTTATTTGCCTACTTATTTTAGTACGCTATATTTATTGAATTGGTTTATACGATCGATCATCGATTCTTCGTTGTAATCAATAAATAGTACAAAGCGGAAGGGGAGCTGCCCCTCGCTGCCACGCGTCATCGCCGATGTGCCATGTCGCCCCGTTCATTCGCAGCCGTCCGATCACGCGCGCCAGGCAGATCCGGCCGTCTATTTTATTTTTATGTATAAAACGATTTTTTTTTGCACAAATCTCAACAGCGTGGGCGCTTTGGCTGGTTGGTTAGCCTAGACAGATATTCACCAGGGAGCCTCGGGTTCGAATCCTGCATCCCCCGTTTTCCCCCCTTTTTCCCTAGGCACGCTGGTCTCGGCTCGCACATGGTAGACCATAGGAATATCAAGCTTTTCCCGGCCTCGCGCGCCACGGGCGTGCATATGAGACTAGTTTGATTAGAAACATGGTAGACCATAGGAATACCAAGCTTTTCCTGGCCTCGCGCGCCACGGGCGCGCATACGAGACTAGTTTGATTAGAAACATGGGAGACCATAGGAATACAAGCTAATGGTCCATCTTAGAAATTAGTATGTTATCACACAAATTATCATTGCCATTACATATGCTGCCGTTGAATAACATATGTCGGGGTTTTCTGTGTGTAGTCTGTAGACAGAGATGCCATCATCAGTCAGTTCATTTTTTGCTGCTGTGTCTTTCTAAGTTTTAAGTGAAATCAACAGGCTGGACTAATGCTTTTGGTGGGTTCGGAAATTCATTTCAGAATTCCATAACTAATAAGGCCATCTATAAACCACTCTATAAATCTATCAATGTATGACTTTCAAAATAAATATATACATCGATCAGTGGAAGGGAAGCACTGATGAAAACCTCATTTCCATCATTGTACCCACCCGGAACACATCGGCCGGACATGGGAGACTGGAGACACTACCCAAGTTAAGATAATCAATTCATTTAAGCCCGTGAATCCGATTCAGGATCGACCTGTGCCTCGCGGCCTCGCCTGTACATGTAAGCGGGGCACAGATCCCAAGGCGATCCAAGCGTCCACATATGTATGGACATTGATCCATTTACTGGTGGAGTTGGATTTTCCTATTCGATGTAGTATCAAGCGCCGCTCCCATGCTCAGTAGGAAGGAGAATGGCGCTGGGATTCGAAGCCTGAAAAAAAAGAGAGAGAGGAGAATATACTGTTATGTAAAAACCATGGATCACACACATCGTAGATTACCAATCGCAAGATTCAACAGCAGAGGTATATAAGAACGCATAAAAATCTTTATTAATCTCAATATGCCAACCAACCAATTACATAAGGGTGTCTCTCATATGTATAGCGGGAGGGTTTTTAACCTATTTTTGCTAATCATCATGCGTCTAAAACTTATTTAACTCTCAGTCAATTTTCTCACGTATCTAGATGTTTCCGTTGGATCTTTTATAAGAGTATGTCCTATAAAGATGTCTGACCCACAGTCCAAAAAATCGACTGAGAGTTAAATAAGTCTGAGTTGTCTGATGTTAAGCTAGTCCACCAAAAAACCTTTGAGGATAATGATTCATCCCAATTCAGTTTGACCCATAATACCTCTACCCGTGGAACCAAATCACGTCGGTTAAATTAAACAGAAACATATCTTTCAGGCACCACCGATGCTAGCATCAGTGTTCTTCTACGGTGGTCGTGAAACTTGCCTTGGGCATGGGCTCGCCCTGCAGGAAGTGCTGGAATAGCAACAGCGCCTCCGCCGGCCGGTGGAGGGGGACCTTGTGCCCGGCGCCGCGGACGGTCACCAGCGTCAGGCCTTCATACACTACGCTCCACCCGCCAACCTGTGAATCGATCTTGTCAGGAAGAACAGAAATATATGCTTGTGCAATTGTGTTCAGGATTCTGTCATGTGAGCGACAGTAGCAAACCTCCGTGGGAGTCTTGTACCAGGGATACCATCTGGTTTTGACAGGAAGACCAAGAGCAGCGAGAGATCGCCTGGTTGAGCCCAATGGCACCACGGTGTCTGTATCACCACTGCAGAACACAAAGAAACTTGATCAGTTTACTCCACCAAATAAATAACTGGGGCTTCTACCCACCAAATAAATAACTGGGGCTTCTACCTATATATTTGCATGTAGCTAGGCACATGTTCAGGCAGATATGAAAGAAACTCACAGATTTTGTTCAAGAAAAGGGAGAAAGAGATCAACTCGGGGAAAGTATGGATATGGATTGGCCTGCTTAATTACCTGAAGACCCAGACCTTGAGGCCAGCTCCAATGAGCTCCTTGTAGATGGGGAGCATGGATGGTGGCGAATCCGTCCAGTTCCCGTTTATGACCATGCTGCAACAACCGTGATAGCCACGCACATATAGATGCCAATATGAATCAATATATATGCATACATATCCTGAAGATATGTGAGATCGTGTGCGCAGATATGGATCAGATAGAACAATGCGTACTTGCAGCCCATCCATGGGTTGTTTACGCCGGTGACACTGGCATGCATGGCCTTCTGCACCTCGGGAAGGTTCAGGTACGCCGCCGTGTAGACCGCGGAGCAGGCGTCGTAAGCCGGCACCATCCATGGCTGACCTCGCAACGCAAGCAGCCATGCACACATATGCTCAAACCATCATGCATGTTTGTGCCAAGCTTCCTATCGAAAGGCTACAACTTTCCCAGTTTATAATCTACCGCGAGTTTCAGTTTGAAAAAAGAGAGAGAGTAGTAATCTAGCTGAACTTTGAACTTCAAAAAATCGCAGGATTTCTTCTCAACATTGTGCTTACACGGCATCGCTTGAGGCTGCTGGGCGCGTACGGGCCCGGGTGCTCGCACGGCGGCGTGTAGATGCTGTAGACGTCGATGTGGCCTTGCTCGGCGAGCGCCGCCTCCCAGAGCTCGAGGCACTCCGGCGAGGGGTGGATGAAGGAGCTGCCGGCGCACGCCTTCAGCGAGCTCTCCAGGGTCTCGTCGGCGATGAGGCCGTGGTACCACCAGTACTCGAACATCCCGGCCATGTCCTGCTCGGCATCGGTCAGACCGTTCCCTACCTGCATGGTAAAATCATAATGGTGTATTCATGTTGTGAATTGTGATCATTCTTTTTACGGTGTCAGATTGATGCATATATACTTGCAGCATTGATGCATGGAATGTAATATTCCCGAGCTGTATGTTAGTTTGTCCATACCATGAAACCTTTGAGATTGATGATGGGCTTCTCTACGCCTATGTTCTTCCTGTGCACAAGCTGGGACAACTCAGGCACGTAGTGGCCTGGAAATAGTTTAGAAAAATAGATTAATTATAATAACTATTTCAATCAAAGGATTTTAATACAAATGGTGGTGGTGTTATCTACGAAAAAATAGGTTGTACTGCAAGAAAACAGAGCATCCCTAATTTCCTCATGCATGAGCGCGGGATAACCGTCAAGCTAATTATATAAATAACTCTTGTCAAAAATGTTTTTGCTATTTTTGTAACGGCTCCCGTTAAGAAAACAATCCTAACGGTTTTGAACTGAGGAATGCTCCTGTTTAGGGTAGTGTTGCATTATTGACTTGCATAGTACTTGTATGTGTGTGTTTTCAGAATTATTTTTGCCTGGGTGCCTGCATTGTGAACTGAAAGACTGAAGCTAAAATTGGGAGATCAAATTAACCAAAAATATGAAACTTAAAGCAAAGTAGCTAGGAAAGTATGTATATGTTTAGCTAAGGAATTTTCCATCCTATCTACACGCGGCAGTTGGTCGTACGCCCGAAATCCATATGCAGCAACTCCCTCACATGATTTTGGAAAACAAAACAAAACAAAACTAATCGAGTCATTCTTCTTCCTTGTCTCTCCATTGCCTCCCTTCCCCTCCACCATAGCCGAGCCGGCTCCTCCCCATGGACGCGATAGCTGGCAACCACCACCCTGCACCGGTGGCGACCATGTCGACTCCTGCACCAGCGGCGGACGGCCACGACCGCTCATGCAGGAGCCGACCTCATGGGGAGGTTCTAGCTTGGTCAGGGTGGAGGGAAGGTAAATGGAGGGGGAGAGGAGAAAAAAGAAGTAGCTAATTGCTTTTGTTTAAAATTTTAGTGAATGAATCTCAATGCACGACCAAGCTGGAGAGATGTATAAGGCGGGGGTACTTAGCCAAGGGCAAAAAAGCATGCTCTATTATTAAATACTTTCTATCGTGACCGACCTTCGGGTAGAGATTCTCTATCACTTGATATTAAACACTTTGCTCTAATATTCGGAAACATTTATAGAAGAGGTTTGCATAATACTACCTGCATAGCTCTCTCCGGCAATGTAGAAATCACGGTACTTGTACTGAGGAAATCTCTCGAACCAGTTCACCAAGAAAGTGTATGCGTCATGAGCTGTAAATAAATCATGGCACAAATTAAATTTCACGTGTAATAATAACCTAGCTATATGCTGACAACCCAACAAAAAGGATGCTAGTCCGTTGGAATTACGGGTAAGTAGTTTCATAAAGCTTCACGTGGTTTTATAATGTTTGTAAATTTTTTCATGTGGTTTCATAAAATTTACTGTGATCTTCATATAGTTCTGTGAGGTGACCTAGACCCATTATCAGAATATGGTATTTATGTACTCCCTCCATTTCAAATTGTATTTCACTGTTGACTTTTAAAAATGTCTTTTAACCATTCGTCTTATTCAAAAAATTAGTGTAAACATACAAAAATATAAGTCATGCTTAAAGTATGTCAAATATAATACTTACATATATTTTTTGAATAAGACGAATTGTCAAATATAATATCCAAAAGTCAACGGTGAACTACAATTTAGAACGGAGAGAGTAGCTCGTATTATTGTTTTTACGTAGTTTCGGCTTGTCCGTTGTTCTAGAAAATAATAAAAAAAAAGTCAGCCATATATCATGTTTGTCTCTTGCCACTAACCCGTTCTGTTGTCGCCCACAACGTAGTCGGCGCTGGTGTTGGAGTAGGAGAACCCAACGCCGGCCGGCGAGTCCAAGAACAGCATGTTGGCCGCTGCATTTCACGTACGAGAACCCAATATATGTAAATGAATAAATCATCGCCCAGTTTTGTACGTACTTTCGTAATGCCAATAATTATGCCATTATCTGGACGGGTTAAGCAGTAATTAGGCGCACATTTGATCACGAGATGCATATATATTATAACCACCTTTGTTCCACGCGTACTCGTTGATGGACAGCGACTGGCCGTCGGCGTTGGCCCGGAACGCGCCGAGCTCCTCGAGCCCGCCGAAGCCGACGGAGGAGCAGCCGGGCCCGCCGTTCAGCCAGAGCACGAGGGGCGCGGCGGCGGCGTCGGCCTCGAGGAGCAGGTAGAAGAGCGCGCGGCCGGCCGCGGCGTCGACGGTCACGTAGCCGGCGTACATGCCGAACGGCGCCGCCGTGGCGTTGGGCTGCCCCGGCAGAGCGCCGACGCGGTCGCCGAGCTGGGCGGCCGGTGCCGGCGCCGGCGAGGACCCGCATGCCAGCGGCAGCAGCAGCGCTAGTCCGGCCACCAGCACAGCTGCGCGCCAGGGGGGAGATGAACATGAGCTAGGGCCCTCCATGGCCGCCGAGCTTAATTGCGATCGGTTATTAATGGCGCTGCCGTAGAGTGACGTCAAAAGTCCAACTATTTACTCGCCGCCGGTGAGGTCAGATCGCCGGAATGCCCCCTTATATAGGAGCTTGTGAAGGTGATGAACTGCCGCGTCGCCTATATTTAGGTATTGATCAGAGTCACAGCCGGAATAACGAGATCTTGTTCGTCCTCCTCGCGTGCGCTATACATTGCGTGGATTTCTGGCTAGTCTCCATTTTGTTCGGTTTACGGCTGGACAGTTGGATTAAAATATTGGTTCGATTCAGCTGTAAGCCTGTAAGAATGTTGTTATTCAAGAACTTTATGTATAATTCTTTTATAGACTTGTCGAGGATTAAATTATGGCCCATTGCCATGGCCCACTCCCTGACGGTCCACTCGAATACCTCTACTGCGCCCAGCCCCTGGAAGGTTCTATCGAGCCCACGCAGCATCCCGCCGAATGCTTTCTACTTAAGACGCGTAACGGCCTAGGATTCGTGTTTGAGTCCTACTCGAACAGGAGTTCTGCGACGGCCACGTGAAGACCTTGACGTTGGTTTCCGGATTGGATTAGAGTCGTGATCCCCAAGATTAGAGATTACCTTATCTACCGTAGGTCATATTTAGCATGTACTGAGTTCGTTACGATCTCGTGGTTAGCCCGCCCGA
The DNA here is from genome assembly GCA_036346415.1 of Raddia guianensis. NCBI lineage: Eukaryota > Viridiplantae > Streptophyta > Magnoliopsida > Poales > Poaceae > Raddia > Raddia guianensis. The sequence continues at coordinate 39,734,419 of CM070534.1, forward strand.
TATTCCTCGGTAGGTCGGTTTGTTCAGACTATATAAACAGGGCCCTACGGCGTTTAGAGGATCCCGGCATTGAGTTTTACATCTCAAAGATCTAGCTTAGACCCTTGGCGATAGATTTTTAGCATACTACTCGCCGAGACCTGCCGATCTCGCCGAGTTCCACCTTGTAATTCTCTTTGATATAAGAAAGGCCGGACGTAGGGCTATTATCTCTCCGAGATGCTCGAACCGTGATAAAAACCCCGCTCTCTGCTCGTTCTTTGTTAAGTGGTTGTTCGGCGGTCTCCTATCTCAATCTTCAAGAACCTTGGTTGACTTGAGATCGATATTCAACCGCCGACAACCGGCGCCGTCTGTGGGGACACGCAGACGAGCATGTCGAACTCCGTCGCCGATCTGTAGATACTTCCCGAGGGCTACGACTCGGAAGATGTGATGTCTCGCCTGCCGATTCAGACGATCTGTTCGGTCTCAACGCTTCGCGATCCGAGGCAGATGTCTCCGCTTACATGGCAGAGATAGCCTCAGATCGCACTCCTGTCATCGACGACGACTACGGAACTGATGATCTTTACGACGGTTTAGATTTATCAGATTCCAAGGCTATGTCGGTAGATTCCACCTGTGGAGACACAGCGATGACACCGTCTAGCATACCTTCGCATGGCCCCCGCAGCATCAACATGGCCGATGTAGGAACCTCTGAGGATCCTGCACGGGCTGTGGCGGCTGGCGAGGTCGGGCAGATTAACTCTGCTCGGCATCAAGACGAGGCTGCACAGGCTGCTCGCGAGCAAGACGTCATTCGCCGCAGCCTCGACGATTCCATCAATCAGACCTTAGCACGGTTTCGCGACCAGTGTAAGCGACAGCGTCGCGACCCACCTCGCGTGCCGGCGCTAAGTCTCCCGGCAGAAGCTTCCCCTGTTCGGGTCAATTCCCCGCGTGACCGGACTCCAGTCGGGCAGAACGCGGATGGTTCAGGGATCCCAGGACCCATAGATCAAAGTCGGGAACGGCTCGAAGCTATAGCAACGGTCCTTAGATCCACCAATCAAGTTGATCTCGCCCGCATGGGCGATGCTGTTGCGACTAACCTAGAGCGACTGGCTGAGGGCCTAAAGTCTCTAGGAGAAGTCAACAACTCCTCCAGGCAGCGCAGCCAAGCTGCCCGGAATGATTCGGACAGCTCTGATCGATCGCGTGACCCCGCCACCATCGGCGATCATCGCCCATGAGCAAGCTACCCGTGGTCGCCGTCGCCGCCAAGTCCTCGTAGTCATCGCGACCACAGGGGCAAGCGCGCGCGCGATGATCACGGACGGTCCCCTCGTGAGGAGCGCGTCGTCGCCACCACGAGGAAGGAGCGTGGTGGATTATCCCGGAGAGAGTTTCTCCAGGCCGAGTCCTCCCGTTCAGCAGGAGTTCCTCCGCGAACAGACCAACGCCTTCTCAAGACTAGGTTCTCGCGGGGAAGGTGGCCGGTCATATGTTCTGGTCGCAGGCTTTCTCCGACGAAGCCGGCCGTCCGGTGGCCCTCAAAATTCAAGCCCGCTCACATGGAGAGGTACAATGGGACTCGTAACCCGGAGGAATTCCTTTCCATCTACGCTACGGCCATCATGGCGGCGGGGTGACGAGCTTCCAGGCTAATTACCTCCCGACCGTCCTTGAGGGTGCCGCCGGACGTGGTCGTTCAATCGACAAGAGGGTTCCATCACTCATGGAACCAGCTCGGACGCCTCGATTGCTAATTTCCAGAGCTGTTACGTGCGTCTGGGCAAGGAGGACGATCTGCACCAGATGATCCAGATGAACGGGGAGACCCTCCGCAATTTCGTGAAGCGTTTCATTAAGATCCGCAACACGATCCCAAATATCTCGGATGAGTCTGTTGTCCGCGCCTTCAAAAACGGAGTCCGCGACGAGCGGCTCACCCAGGATCTCGAGATCAATGAGACCTGGACCGCCAACGACCTGTTCAAGGCGGCTGACCGCTATGCCAACGCGGCAGAGCGCGTTCAGTACAAAAAGGCGTTCGACAAAGGCGAGCTGCCCGCCCAGCCTGGTGTGGATGAGAAGAAGAAGAGCAGCAGCAATGTTCCTGGTGACAAGAAGTCCCAGAAGAAGAAAAACAAAGGTGATGCGAACAATACCGTCGCAGGTATGGATCGCGCACCTCCTCCCAAGGACGGGCAGAAGAAGCCCAACAATAATTACAAGGGCAAAAACACGCCGTGGAGGCGACAAGGCAAGAAAGGTCCGAGCGACCGATTTTGCAAGTTCCACCAGCACTACGGGCATGATATACGCCACTGTAGAACTTGGGCTGCAAAGCTCGAAGATTTCTACAACGGCAAGGGCCCAATGCCCACCCTGCCCGAACATGGTGATGCCGGTAAGGCCAAGCGCCAAACCGACGATGGTGATCGGGAAGATGATGACGAATATCAAGAGCCCGTGAACCATATCGCCGTCATTTTCGGCGGCTCCTCGGCTTACACCTCTCGGCGCAGCCTCAAGGAAGCCGCCGGGAGGTCCATAACGTCGAAAAGGCAAAACCTTAGCTCGAATCGATGAAGTGGACCGAGGTCCCCATCTCCTTCTCTCGTGAGGATTGCCCCATCGGGATGACCAAGCCTCGCTGCCCCATCGGTGGTCGCCCGACCATCGACAACGCAAGAGTTGGCCGTGTCTTAGTGGACGGCGGAGCGCTTTAGACTTGCTTTCGCTAAAGTCTTGGGCGAGATGCAAATTCCTCGCCCAAGTCAAGGAAGTCGCTATGCCCTTCTACGGAATTGTTCCGGAGAAGCCGTTGCCGTTAGGCGGAGTTGTCCCGCCTGTCACCTTCGCAACCCAAGCAACTTCCGGACGAGTTGATCACTTTTGACGTGGTCGACTTCCGCTCGGCGTCTAACGCAATCTTGGGCGAGCCATCTCTAAGCAAGTTTATGGTCAGATCCCACCACGCTTATCATTGCGTGAAGATACGGGTCCTAACGGCGTGATCACGGTCAAGGGCAACTACAAAGTCAGACCGATTGCGACGAAGCGATCCCTTGCGCTGGTCGACCAGCTTCCGCCGCGTGGTCTCAAGTTCCGCACCAAGTCTCAGACGCCTAGGGTCTCCTTCACCGGGAGAAACCAAGGAAGTTCATTGCCGCTGACGATACTTCCAAGATAGCCACTTGGGGCCACCGACCCCAAATAGGAAAGCGAAGCTTATTGCCTTCCTCCGAGCAAATGCGTATGTATTCGCTGAACCATCGACATGCCCGAGTCCCAAGGAGGTAATCGAGCACAAATTGGCTGTCCGACCGACAAGAAGCCTGTTCGCCGAAGCTTCGCCGCTTTTGAATTCAAACAGGATCATCAAAGATCGACTTATAAACCGCTCGTTCATTGGTTCATCCGCGAGGTTGATCACACCGAGTGGTTAGCCAACCTGTCATTGTAAAGAAGAAAGGCGGCAAGTGGAGGATGTGTCGATCACACGATCTCGAACGCCGCTTGTCCTAAGGACAATTTCAGCGCCTCAGATTGACCACCGGTCGATGCGATCATGACGCCAACTTGAGTTTTTAGATGCTTACTCCGTTACCACCAAATAAGCATCTCCCGAGGATGAAGAAAAGATCGCCTTCATCACCCCTTTCGCACTTTCGCTATAATGACCATGTCTTTCGGTTCACAATCTGTCGGTGCCACGCCCAGTAACTTAATGGAGAAGACCTTCCCGTAGCAACATGGAAAAACTCGGAGGTCTATGTCGACGACATAGTTGTAAAGAGCAAGTATGCTCCAGATCATGTAAAAGACCCAGCAGAGACTTTTGTAATCTCACCAGCATCGAATAAAATTAAATCCGAGAGAAGTGTACCTTTGGTGTTCGATCCGAATGTTGCTCGGATACGCCATTGGCTCGCAAGGTATTTCGCCAACCCCGAAAAAATCGAGGCCATTGAAAATATGCGAGCTCCAACTATCATAAAGGAAGTACAAAGCCTCATCGGACGGATGGTCGCTCTAAGGTGTTTATTTCCGTCAAGGCGAACGCGGGCGCCCTTCTTAAGGCCCTGCGCAAGCACAATGGTTTCGAGTGGACGGAAGAAGCCGATAGATCCTTCCAGATCCGAGCGATACTGTCCAATCCTCCGTCTTGACTACCCCGCGGCATGGCGGCGGCTCCCCATCGTACCTAGGTTGCACGCCACAAGCGGTGAGCGCGATCTTGATTGTCCGAAAGGAAAGCCTACAACGACCAATCTATTACGTGAGCGAGGTACTTCACGGATCAAAGGAGCGCACCACGAGGTCCGTGGCTACTCTCGCCTTACTCATGTCCTCCGGAAGCTTCGCCACTACTTCCAAGCGCATCAAATCTGGTCCCGACCACGCTCCTCCGGGAGAAATCTTACGGAATAAGGAATCTAGCGGACGATAGCCAAGTGGGCAATGGAACTAGCGAGTTTGATCATTATTTGTCGCCCGAATCGCTATCAAGTCACGTGTCCTAGCTGACTTTGTCGCTGAATGGACTTGCCGCCCAAATCCTGTGGAGCTCCCGAGCAACCCGATGAACCCCTTGACCATGTTTTCGATGGCTCGCGACCGGAAACTCGGGGCTGGTTTTGTTCTCATCTCCTCAAGGAGAGCAACTCCATATTCTATCCAACTACACTTTGCGGCGACTAACAACGCCGCAGAGTACGAGGCCCTCCTCGCCGGACTAAGAGCGCAAGTCGCTTGGTGTCCAACGGCTAACTGTGAAGGAGATTCACAACCGGTCATCAATCAGTTAACAAGGAGTATCGGTCTTGCGATAACTCAATGGCGCGATACCGTTGAAGTGAGGAAGTTGGAGCGCATTTTCGATTTTTCGGTGCTCTTCGTGCCTGTGAAGGACAACTTCGGCCGACCAGCCTATCCAAGTATGGATCCTCACGCGAACTCGCTTCGGCAGGGTGCTCGCCGAGCACCTTCACAAGCCCTCAATCACGCCTCCGGACGAGGCAACAGAGACAGTGGTGCTGCTCCGCATCGAAAGTGTCATGGACTAGACAACGCCATTTGTCCGTACCTTGCGATGGGACCTCGCCTGACGACGAAGCCGAGCGTTCCCGGCCATAAGGCGTCTTTGCTCCATACAAGCTTGTGGACGGCATCCTTTACCGCCAAGGTGCTCGGGAGTTCTTCCAAGTGCATCTCGCAAGGAGGGTGTGTTCCTTCTTAGGGACATACACGAGGGTGCTCAGGCAACCACGCCTCCTTCGTAACTCGGTCGGCAAAGCGTTTCGCATGGGCTACTATTGGCCCATCATTACAAGATGCCCGGACATCGTGACTAAGTGCAAGGCTTGCCAATTTCACGCCGGAAGGCACACAAGCCCGCCTAAGAGCTCCAAACAATCCCCCATCTTGGCCTTTCTCCACATGGGGTCCGGATCTGCTCGGCCCATTCCCTAAGGGGTACAAGGGCTATACACACCGCTTGTTGCCATAGACACTTTTACAAAGTGGATTGAGGCGAGCACATGTCGCCTCTTCACGCCAAAACGGTTGTTCGCTTTTTCAAAAGCAACGTGGTCACGCCTTGGATTCCCCATAAGTCGATCACGGATAACGGTACCAGTTCGGCGAGCTATTCTGTGAATATGCGCGCAATTTGGGTACCAAGGTTCTGTTTTCGCCTCTGTGGCACATCCACGAGCAATGGAGCAATGAGCGAGCTAACGGACAGATAGTACAGGTATCAAACGGGGGTATTTGCTGCTCTCTCGGCGAGCACAACAAGGCTCGGGTTGACGGTTCCTTCCGTCCTCTGGCGATTCGACTACGGCCACCGGCGACCGGGAAACTCCTTTCCAAGCGGTCTATGGTGCGAAGCCATCCCGCCACCCGAAATCGTACTCGGTTCGCCTCAAGACGAGCTCGGTCAACTTAGTTGACGACGAGCAAGAGCGCCTCGATCTCGATCTCCTCGAAGGCACACGCGACCGGGCACAAGTCGAATGGCGCTACCAAGAAGATCTTCGCCGCACGCCGCCAAGTCGATTCGACCTAGGGCTTTGAAGGCGGGCGACCTGCTCTGCGCCCGTCCGAACTTGTCCAATGCCAACAAATTAACTCCTCGTTGGGAGGGCCCGCTCACGGTCGTTTCTTACGCTTTCGCCCGGGCCGTTCGCCTGCTATGGAGGACGGGAGAGTCGACCAAAGACTTGGAACATCGACCACCGTAAGTTCTTTGTGTAGGTCTTTTACGTGTTTGCTTAGCTTTGCGCTTTTGTAAACTTCGCGCTTTAGTTCGTCCAAGTCTCTCGGTACCATGTAAAGTTCAATCCAATTCTTCGTTGAATCCTCGCGACCTCTGTGCCCTTTTCACTGCTTGTCTTCTCGACTACTTTCTCTCTGGTAACACTTGATGGTCGCCTGGTCTTGCGAACTCTTGGCTCCATAATCTTAAGGATTGTTCCCACCCGTATCTGGTTTCGACAAGTTCCTAAACTCGGGGTTGCGTAACACGGCCTTTCCACCTTGCGGCTAAGTCTGCTCTCGTAAGCCCTCCGCGGCAGAGGCACTTACTGCTCGGCGCGATCACTTGGTATAGTCTGCTCTCGTAAGCCCCCCGCGGCAGAGGCACTGTAAGGATCCTAGGCCGAGAGGGGGGGTGAATCGGCTCTTTTCAAATTTTACTTCTTTCGATTCGCTTGATTTACTTAGTCAAATTAAGAACCCAAGCTATCGATTGATCTAGAGTCTAGTTGCGGAAGTGATCACAATAATGCACATGCGACTACTAGGAGGCTCGATGGCACTCACACGCAAGCGATTAATTCAAAGTGCGAAAGTAAATGGGTGAGAAGGGGAGACGCAAACCAAGTTGTTTACCGAAGTTCGGTGCTCAACACATGAGCACCTACGTCTCCGTTGAGGAAACTTCTCACACAGAGAAGTCGGGACCCTTTCGTCCCTAGCCCTCAATCCACTCGTGGTAGCTCTTCACCAACACATGGTAGGCGAGCTCCAAACCTTCACATGGAGGCGAGTTCTCTCACACGCGAGAGCTCTCACACCCACGGTGCCGACACACGGCACCGACCACCGACACACAGTGGGTTTCACCTCAACACATGAGGTACCCCCAACACATGGAGGATTTGGATCCGACACACGGACACCTTGGCACCTCCGACACACGGAGATGGCCGCCGACACACGGCGGACTTTGCACACCCCGACGAACGGAGAAGAAGCACCGTGGGAAGCACGGTGACCTTCACGGAGAAGGGTTTGCTTGCGGTACACTTGGTGAAGCTCGGCGATGACGATGTTTCACGGTGACAAGAATCCCAATAGCACAAGACCGGAGACACTCACTCAACCCTCATCCTACCATGGAGGATGGCAAGACAACCATGGAGAGGGCACAAACCTTGGAGATGATGAGGAGGAGGCTAGGGGATGCTCTCTTCTTCTTCCTCACTCTCTCTTCAATCTCACAATCACATGGAACCCTAGATGGAGGTGGGAACCATGGGAGGAGCTCTCTAGGTGGCTAAGGCAATAGGTGGCTGCTAGGGTAGGCTCTCTTCAGTTTCTCCCGTGCTCCTAGCCCCTATTTATAGCCCCAAGGCGAAACCCTAGAAATGGACGGTCCAGATTAAATCGCGAGATTCAGATCGCACGATCGGACGCCGTCGATCGCCGCCGGACGCCGTCCGGCTGTAAGGTCGAAACCATTTTGTGCCGTCGGACGCCGTCCGGTGGCGACGGACGCGCGTCCGGCTGGCGCGCCACGCGTGGAACAGGCGCCCGCCAAGTGTTCGATTCGGGTTTAGCTGCCATCGGACGCGTCCGGTGCTGGTCGACGCCGTCCGACAGGTGGGTGGCGGCCGTCGGACGCCGCGCCGACGCCGTCCGATGCTCCTCGCCGTCGATTTTCTACTTCACCGGCGCCGTCCGGTCTCGACGGACGCCGTCCGGCTGTGGACGGTTCATTTGAGACTTAGCCATTTTCGAGCTCGCTCTTTGGGAATCCCTCATTGCCGGACCCGTCGATTCACGGTCGGACGCCGTCCGACGAGAGAGGTGCGTCTGAGACTTAGCCAAAATTTGGCTTGGGCTCACCGGACGCCGTCCGATGGCGATCGGACGCTGTCCGACAGAGGCTAAATTTACCGACTTCGCCTTCGCCGCCCTCTCTCGTCCCACGCTTGGTCAAGGGACAATTTGTCGATTTGTGGACACAATGGAGGTTCAAATCATTTAGGCGGGAGGTTTCGCGCCTAAATGTATATTTGGCTTGGGAACTTGGCGGTTACGAAACCCTGAACACCTGTCACTCCCCCGAACTCTCCCGAACTCTCTCGAACCTAGACAGGTGGACTCGCTCTAGATGATTCGCTAAAAGCTAATACCTGGCACTCTAGGAACCTCTATGACTTGTGCTCAGTGGGACCCTTCAACCAGAGAGATGTAGTTGAGTTAAAGACGCACACAAGGAAAATAGAAGAACTATTAAACAAAGGTCCTTATCCTTGGCGTTCCAGCTGTACGGCCTAGTTGCCATCAATTACCAAAATCAATTAGCCCATGGGAGGCTTGATCTTACAGGCACTTTCCTTGTTCGGGTACTCTCGGAACTGCCTAACTTACGTCAACGAGCAGACTGTGGAACAAATCGAGCAAGGTTTGGGTGTCGCTCTTTCTCTCTACGCACGTGCTCGAGTTCACAAGCTTAGGTTCTCGAGCATCGTCTGCACGGGGCTAGGTGTCGCTCTTTCTCTTGTGCACTGCTCGGGTTCGCAAACTCAGTTTCAGCGGATGCACAACGGGCCGGAGTTAGGCTAAGCGCCCTACCGTTTTTTTAAAACTTCCTAGCTATGTTGCTTTTCTCTTAGTCTCTGCTCGTTCTTGTCTTTTTGCTCGCTCTCTTTGCGGGAAAAGGGTAAGTCTTTATTAACAAAATTTGCGGTACAAAAGCCCATCTCGGTTTCTGACCCTCTGACTACCTAGAAGCGAGTTGCTCCTTGAGCTCCTCGATCACTTCCTTAAGGCGCAGGACTTCCCTTGGGCTTTGAACCCCTCTCAGCCTCAAATCGGAGACGATCGGCTTCCTCCTTGCTCTGCTCTGGCTGCTCCGTCGCCTTTCAGACGGAGAGCCTCGACCTCTTCGGTCTTGGCCCGCAGCTGGTCGGTCAGAGCCTCGCTCTGACTAACTCGCTGCTCGGCGGTCTTGAGCTGCTCGTCCAGCTCCTTGACCTTCTTCTCCGCGGTGATCGCCCTCACCGCCATCCCGCGCATCTCCTCAATCTCCTCCTGTGAAGCCCACAGGGTTGAGATCCTAGCCTGGAGTCCCGCGGATGTCTGCTCCTCCTTGGCGAGCTGGGCTTTAAGCTTCTTGGCTTCCTCCGCGAGCTGGTTCCGCCAGTGGGACGCCTCAGCAAGCTGCTCTTCAAGCCACTTCGTGCGGCCCGGCATCTCCTCCGCGGCACTCGCCTTCACGGCTTGCGCGCGAAGCTCCTCGGCTTCCTTTAGGAGAGCTTCAGAGGAATGCCTCTCCTTGGTCAGCTTGGCCCTGAGCTTCTTCGCTCTCGCCTTCAGCCGGCTCCGGCTTTGGGCCAGCACAGAGCGCTCTGCCCCGGGATCCCCTGCCCGAAGATGCTCCCGGAGGGATGCCAGCACGGCGGCCCGTTCGATGGTGACCCCATCCTCGAGTTCCGCCATGGTGTCCCTGAAGACCTGAGAGGGAAGAACAAGTTAATTACGTCGCGATGACGTGGCTAAGCTGAAAAAGATTCGGCCTTGGTGTTTACCTTGCCAAGTCGGCGCTTCAGTCCGCGACGCAGGCGGTCCTCGAGACCATGCGTCACGAAGCCCCGCCGTCTTGGGATGAGGCGGCGCGCTCTTGCCGTCCGCGCCTTGTTCGCTCCTTCTTCTTGCGGGGCGCATCTCGCCGGAGCTGGAGCGACGGGCGGCGCTTTCGCTCTGCGCTCCTTCTCCTCTTCCTTTTCCTCTTCCGCCCGACGTCTTGGCGAGGCCGAGCCGCTCCGCTCGGGCGGCGCCGTTGTTTCCACCGGCAGGGCGACACGCTCGGCTTTGCTCGGGGCTTCTTCTTGTTCTCGGGCAGCTGGGTCTCACCTTGCTCGGTCTCGCTCTGGCGACCTCGAGCCATCGCCTTGGCTCAAGTCCGTGGCGCCACCGCCGTTACTTTTGCCTCCACCGCTTCACCGTCTTTGAGCGCGCCGATCCGCTCGCTGGAGCCCGCGGCAGCAGCAGCTCCACGCCGCCGGCTTGTCCTTGAGGTTGCCACCATCGCCGCGGACGCACCGTGCGGTGCTGGGCAGCAGAGACCGCACAACCGCCTCCTCGCCGCGTCGATGGCGGTCTCTTCTTGGGCGGTGATGAACGAGAGTTGATCGTTAAGTCTAATGCGGTCAGAAGGTGGGAAGATCAAAAGATCGATTTCTACATACCTGCTGTGGAGGGCTTAATCTCGATCTTCTTCGCGTAACTTTCCGCCTCTTCCTCGGGGCTCCTTGGCGGGTTCTCCGCTTTGACCCTTAGGCGTTCATACGATGAGCTCAGCTCTCTAGTGAGTGAGCACTCCTCTCAAGCAACGCAAGGAGTTTCTCCTTGCGCGCAACCTCCTCCTCGAGTCTCCTTTGCTCGGCGACCTGTTGTAGCCGCGCCATATGGCCCGGTGAGCTTGCGTGTAACGCCTAAGCCGAGGGCCATGGTCTTTACTCTTCGTCGCTCTGCTTCGGCGAGGAGGGAGGGCTTGGTCTCTTCTCATTGGGCGACCGCGCGCCGCTTGGTCCGCCGGCGCCCGTCGCCATGCACTGGTTTCTTGACGGTGGCGGCCGCCATGGCGCTGGCGAGCTCAAGGTCGGCTCGGCCGCCACCTTGGGCTTTGTGGCCGCTTTGGCCTTGCCCTTCTTCGCTTCTCCTTCTCGGACCAGAGAGATCCTCGACGATCCCTCCGAGGATCACCGGTCCTCCCACGCATTTTGAGAACCGAACGTCGGCATTAAAACCAGCAGTGTAAATCTAGCAACACGGGTGGGTATAAGTGATTTACCTCGCCATGCGGATGAGCACATTCCTCGGACAAGTGTAGGCTACCTGCGCGGTGACCTCGCTGTCCTTCTTCGCCGCCTTCAAGATGGCGTCAACCCGCCGATCACCCATGCGTCGGTCGGCATCTCGCCTGAGCGGATGGGATCGTTAAATTCTGTTCGGAGAAAGCGATGAATGAAGAGGTTGAGTCTTAAAGGCACTTACCTGTGCTCTCCTTGTGATGTCTTCCCATCCCTCTATCTTGTAGAAGGGATAGGACCTTCTCCGCAGCCAGGCGACTACATCATTGTGAAGTCCGAGATGATCTCCCGCCTGTGGCTCACGAGGAGGCGATCTTCCTTGTCGCGTCCAGTCCTCGGCACTCATCTCCGCCGAGGCATTGGCGTTCCTTCACGGCGCCTTTCCGGTGAAGGTGAGCTCTTGTCGCCACTCCGCTTGTCAGAACCACCTCACCCACCATCGCCCATTGAGTCGAAAGCGGAGGTGGGCGAGGGTCTGGCGATCGTCGGCGGTGGCCCGAGCTTGAGGTAGTAGCACCCAGGCGCCGAAGCGGCGAGCCGCTCTCTCAATCAGATAATAGTGGAGGAACAGCCCACCGGTGGATCGATTCTCAGATAGCCTTCGCGACAAAAGTGCGAAGATGGCCATCTGGAGGATGTTGTTCGGATTGAGGTTCGCCACCTCCAATCCGCTAATGTTTAAGAAGGCCTCAACGGTCGCTTTGGAGATCGCAACCCAGCAGAGCGAATCTGCTCGAAGTTAACGAACTCTCCCTCCAAATGCTCGGGAGTATCCTCCTCTCCGGGCAGCCTCCAGCCACGGTGTCGATGTGGCCCTCCTCCTCCCAGATCCTAAGGTCCTCCTCGGTCGGGCTAGTGCCGGTGAACTTGGCCATAGCGGTTCCCAGGACTAGACGAGCAGGGTTGGTGGTAGAGTTTGGGTGCTTGATGCTTTGGCCAGTTGGATCTAAAGCTTAGAGAGGAAAGGCGTGAGAACAGTGGTGGCAGTCATGGGCGCTGGGTGCTTTTATAGTCCCAGATAAGCAGCTCATAACGGTTCAATCCTAAACGGCTAGTTTTTACTGCAACGGCTAGGTGAAGCGGTCTTTGCTTTCATCGCAGCAATGACAGAAGTTACCGTTGGAATCGCTAACGGCTATTTTTCCAAGTGTTCGTGACCGGTGAGTGCTCGCTTTCGGACAGATGTCGCTCCTGCTCGACGCGACGGAATTGCTCAAGACCGATCGGGTTTATTCGGTCCCGGACAAGTCCTGTTCGGTTAAACCATAACTGTTCGGTTACTTTGTTGCGTCTTCAGTGGCGTGAAAAATACCCTCTTCGGACTTAGAGTCTCAAGGGATGACCCCACTCTAGTGAGTCCTTCCACTTGAGTCTCGAGGGCTAGCTGTCGGGGATTAAATTATGGCCCATTGCCATGGCCCACTCCCTGACGGCCCACTCGAACAGCCTACCAGGGCCCAGCTCCCTGGAAGGTTCTATCGAGCCCATGTGCATCCCGCCAATGCCTTCTTGGGCGGCACGGTGCGTAACGGCCTAGGATTCGTGTTTGAGTCCTACTCGAACAGGAGTTCTGCACGGCTACGTGAAGACCCGGACGTTGGTTTCCCGGATTGGATTAGGAGTCGTGATCCCCAAGATTAGGAGATTACCTTATCTACCGTAGGTCATATTTGGCATGTAATCGAGTTCGTTCATTTATCTCGTGGTTAGCCCGCCCGATATTCCTCGGTAGGTCGGTTTGTTCAGACTATATAAACAGGGCCCCTACGGCGTTTAGAGGGATCCCTGGCATTGAGTTTTACATCTCAGCATCTAGCTTAGACCCTTGGCAGATAGATTTTCGCATACTACTCGCCGAGACCTGCTGATCTCGCCGAGTTCCACCTTGTAATTCTCTTTGATATAAGAAAGGCTGGACGTAGGGCTATTGTCTCTCCCGAGAGGCCTGAACCAGGATAAAAACCCTGTCTCCTGTTCGTTGCTGTTCGTGGTTGTTCGGCGTGTCTCCTATCTCAATCTTCAAGAACCTTGGTTGACTTGAGATCGATATCTTAACCGTCGACAAGACTGTTTGGTTGCCTTCTCTCACGAGCCTGGCCCGTCCGACTCAGCCAGGCTGGTGAGATACGTGATGTGCAGATGCAGAGACATTGTTTGGTTGCGTGTTTAGTAGACGAATATTTTTAAATTTAATTATTTTGAAATTTATATTGCGAGTATGGTCTAGTTTTGTTCGAAAAAATGTCATAAATCCATTTTTATAATCGATTCGGTAATCGGATATGCTAATAAAAAGATACAAACAAAAAAGGAAAAAGAAAAACTTGCCTGCTACGTGGCAGCCCATGCATTGCTTGATGTGGTGACTGACTGTGACCCCATGCGCAGAACACGAGGCTGGCATGCGTTGCATCCAGAGAAATGCCCATTTTCTGTGTTTCTTCAGAGCCAGGCTGTATGGAGAATCTTGCATCCACAGAGCTAGGCTCAAAACCAGATGCAGGCAACCAAACACAAGAAAAAACTAAGATTCCGCATCTATAGATGCAAATCTCTATAAATACAGCTAACCAAACAGCCTATTAGGGAATGTAAGCCTGCAAAATACGATTTTGTGCAGGCGCTGTGCAGGTGCGGCTCATCCATGTCTCCCACCACGCGTAGAAAAAATCCCATTATCGCAAAACATTTTTTCCAATAAATGAAAATGTAGAAAAACAATAGAAAAATAGTGGAATTTTTGCACCTGCACGATTTCGCAAATTATACGAGCAAAAAATCTTTTGACGTGAAAAATAGAAAACAAAATAAAATTTATAATATACAGAAAACAAAAGAAAACTATAATAAACAAAAAACAAAATAAATACATAATAGATCAGACCTCGCGCAAAAAATTCCACTATCGCAAAACATTTTTCCCGATAAATGAAAATATGGAAAAACAGTAGAAATTTAGTGGAATTTTCACTAATTGAGTACTAATTAAATAAAAAATAGAAAAAATCAAAAAATCAAAAAAAATAGAAAATTTTTAAAATGGGTTGATTAGGATTTTAGAAGAATTATGAAAATTTTTCTACGCAATTTAGACTCCAGATAAAATAGATACAAAAAAGATAAATCTAAATGGAAAAAAAATGAATCTGTACAACTAAGTACTAGCAGCAGCATCGATCTTTCCCTGCGCCTGCATTCTATGATCGCTGTGGAGAAAACGGCAGGCGCCTGTGCGTTTTGCTAAACCGCAGGCGCCTGCCAAATAGCATTCCCGATTCTTTTATATAAAGGACATAAAAAATTGACCTCTACGTGCAAGATGTACCTGGATGGAACCTATATGTGCAAACCTGTGTATGTACGAATACGTGATTATGAATGATCTGTTGGCATATATATGCTTATTGTGCGGTTTGTAGGTTTTTCTGCAGCAAACACAAAAAAGTTCTGGTTTTTAAAAATCTTTTTGTTTTTTGCACCAATTTCACTACTCTCAACGACTCACAAAGAAACCGTCGAGAGTATAGTTCAATGCCAACACGGTAAAATACTTGTCTCGACGGATACTCCCACAGAAGCGGTCGACAACATTAGACTTTTCTCTATCCCACAAAAAAATGGTTGAGACTGAGTTCTGACGTCGAGAGGGATAAGCTAGTCGTTAACTGGCCTCACGGCTGATTCTACCGCTACTCTCGACTGTCATCGTGACCCGCCCCTTGGTGGCGCACCGACATTGGATCTGGCGAGGGAAACAGTGGTGGCGGTGCGTTGGGTAGGGAGGCAGAGGTGGCGTCCTGATGGGTAGGAAGGTGAAGGCGCGCTGCGATGCTTCTGAGGGAGGTGGTCGGGGGAGGAGAGAAGGGGCAAGGAAAGAAAGAGAAGGGGCAAGGAAAGAGCAAGGGGAGTGGGAAGAAGACGAGTAAAAGCATGACATGTGGGTCCCCATATTTTTATAAATATTTTTTACAAAAAAGGAATGCCATGCACCACTACAGGAAAATGAAATTTTAACGCCGGCCATTTGTATTTACGTCGGTCTGGAACAAGCCGACGTTAACCAAGACGTTATGTATGTCGGCCCGGCTCGGCCGATGTAAATAACTATATTTACGTCGGCCTAGCCGAGGTAAACACAACCGATCAGGCAGCGGCCGAACCAAGTGACGTGGCGGAGGTAAATAACGGTATTTACGTCGGTCTAGCCAGGCCGACGTAAATATCGGCTTTATTTACGTCGTCCCTGCCTGGCCGACATAAACATTCGCTTTAACCTAACCCCACGCCCAGCTGTCTCTCGTCATTTTCTCCACACGCGCCGCCGCCGCCACCTTTCCCATAACCGACGCCACCGCCGCTGCGCTTCGCTCGCTTCATCGCGCGCCGCCGCCGCGCCGCCCGCTCCGCCCTCAAGCGTCCGGCCGACGCTGCTCAGCTCCGCCACACTTCCCCGCCGTCGCCGCCCGGCTCGCCCCATCACACGGCCGGCGCGCGCCCAGCTCCGCCCATCGCGCCCGGCCGCGCCGCCTGGCTCCGACCCACGTGCCCGACAGACGCCGCCCGGCCCGCCGCGCCGCCCTTCCTGCCCGCCGCCGCCACTCCACCCGCCGCCTCGCTCTCCTCGCCACACACCACCGCCGCGCCCTCTGCCCTGCCATGTCCGCACCGCCCGGCTGCCCATGCGCCCAGCCCCCCCAAAGATCAGTGCACCCGGCTCGCCCGACCCCACAGCTGCCTCCACGCGCACCGACCACGCCGCCGCTCCCTAGCCAGTAGCGCCACCGCCCACTCCCGGCCCAGCGTCTTGCCCTACTCCGCTCCGCCGCCGCCCTACTCCCTTGTTTCTTGCGCCGCCACTACCATACTAGTGACAGGTATTAATTTCTATGTCTCTAAAATGCATGATGTAGTCTCGTAGCAAAATTTGATTGTGATTAAATATTATGTCATTATCTGTTGCCCTTATCTGTTATTATGCCACAATTACATATGCAATTAACTGTTATTATGCCATTATCGTTTTGTAAAACAATACAGTGGGTTGTATAATATGTTATTTAGTGTTATGTGATAGGTGTATTTGATTTTTTTGGTTTTATTTTTGTATGTATTTAGAGCAATTTTGAATGTTATATATGTTTTCTCACTTTGTTGTCGTGATTTACGTATATTTGAATAAACCGGTTTTTGAAACACAAGTCAACCCAACCTATATGTCACCCATTTGGGAGCGACATTGATCACATTGAATTGTGATATTTGTCGCTCCCGAATTGTCCACGCTTTTGGACAGCCTGGAGATGGACGGGTTAGCACGGTTTGTTGTGGCATGTGGTGCGATCTGAACGGAATTTCGGCTGCGTAACCCCGTTGTTCCCCGATGCACAAGTATCATGCGTGCATTCGGAGAACAGCGAGGTTACGCTACCGAAATTTCGTTCAGATCGTACCACATGCCACGACAAATCGTGCTACCTCGTTCATCTCTAGGGTGGGTTCAGGACCTATCTTTGCCTAGATCTCCTGTTAGGATAATTAACTTATTTTTTTATGTATCTTTGAAATTACTATTAATAAAGATGGCTGAAGACCGTAGATGGATGTACGACGGTTGGGATAATAGTATGAAGCACACTGAAGAATGAAAAGTTAATACACAAAGTTAGGTTTTCACCCCAGATCCTCCTGGCGGGGTAGCGAAGTGTCCATATGTTAAATGTCATCTTTTTACCCGAGTGATAAAATCCGTTATGGCCGGCCACTATGCAAATTGGGCTTTATACCGAATTACCTCACATGGTATGAACATGGTGAGTCACGGAAGATAGATGTATCTGATGAAGATGATACTACTGATAGAGTGGATGATAGGATGGATGAGATGGTTCAGGACCTGGGTCGGCAATTTCAGAATGCGCCGGAGGATGAATCTGTGAGTCATAAGGATGTACCGACCATAGCAGCCGAGAAATTCTTTAGCCTCTTAGATGCTTCAGATAAGCCTTTACATGAGGGCACTGAGGTGTCAGTCCTTTCGTTCCTAACACAGCTTATGAATATAAAATCAAAGTATGGTTTCTCTCAAGGATGTTACAACGATTTGATCAAATTGATTGATGATGTCCTCCCAGAAAATCACAAGTTGCCAAAAGATATGTACTACTCGAAGAAGATTTTGGCTGGTTTAGGACACCTTATGAGAAGATAGATGCCTGTGTTAACAATTATATTTTATTTTGCAAGAATGATGCTGCGAAGAAAACATGTTTAGTTTGTGGGCAGTCTAGATTTATATAAATAGTTGATGTAGAGGGGAATGTAGTAACAAGTGATACACTAGTGAAGGTTCTACGTTTCTTTCCTCTAACACCGAGGCTACAACGATTGTACCTATGTGAGGAGACTGCTCAACACATGAGGTGGCATAAAGAAGGAGTACGATTTAACGAAGGTTTTATGTGTCATCCATCCGATGGCGAGGCATGGAAGACATTGGACCGGCATGACGAAGATTTTACCAAAGATCTAAGAAATGTTCGCATCGGGTTAGCGACCGACGGGTTCTCTCCTTTCAACATGAATGTTGCATCGTACTCATGTTAGCATGTGTTCTCAATTCCTTACAATGTTCCACCTTCAATGTGCATGAAAGACGAGTATGTGTTCTTATCCCTTGTCATACCGGGGCCAGACCATCCTGAAAAGCAATTAAATATCTTTATGCAACCTTTGATCGATGAGCTTGTACAGTTATGCTAATATATAATGTTTATAAAACAGGATGAAATCGTTTTTACGTCACACTGGGAAATCGAAAAGAAAGGATGGGTCTTCATCGAGTCGTAGAGATTCACTTTTTAGAGGATCGAGTTATCAGCAGAGCAGACAAAGACAGTTCGAACGGTGCCTAGAGGAGGTCGCTCAAGAGGTGCCTCGAGGAGGTCGCTCGATAGGAGAGGTAATAATTTTAATTGTGCTATCTTCAATTTTCTAATATGCATACATGTACTAATTTTTTATCAAATCATTCTCAGGAGACCAGAGAGCCTAGGGAGTTCGTGGAGGAGGCTGTGGAGGCGGTGGGGGAGGCTGTGGAGGAGGCTGAGCGAGGGGGAGGCTATGGGGTGGCTGAGGGAGGGGACGAGGCTGAGAAGGATAGTGCGGAGGGTGGCGAAGATGAGGAAGACGCTAGTACCGAGGGATTGGATGCTCCTGTCTTCAGGTGGAATGTATAGATAATTAGAAAATATTAATAAGTAAACATTTGGCACTAATACCATTCAGCTAATATTATGTTTTTGTTTCAGGTATAGAAGTACTAATACCATTCCCCCTGTAGCAGTACCTCAAGCATGTAGAGTTATCCTGCTACATGGTGATTGGTAAGTAAACATTAGGCCTTTTTGGACATCAATTATTTACTAGAGATTTCATAAGTTGTATAATGTACATATTTGTAGGCAATGGGTTGATGTAGCATGGACAGGCACAAACAGTATAAGGCAAGTGAATGGCACACTGTGTTCTCTTTTGCGTTACCATTATCCTAGCCTAGTGGTCATCAACGGTGCAACGCTGCCAACCCTGAAGTGGGCTCATTATAAGGCTGCTACAGATGGGATGCATGGGAATATTGTCCAGCGAGTGTGGGTGGATTTCTAGGTAATTCTCTAAATTTTTTGTTCGCTTTGAATATTGTTACATACAATTAATGTCTAACTAACTTATTCATTTCCCATGCAGGAGAGATACCGTTTGCCAAGTGATCAGAAGCAGTCTCTTCGAGAGAAGGCAAGATATGTTTTTGAGAACGCAATGACCAGATTTGTCAAGGAGATGATGTACCGACTTCGTATTCAAAGTGGTGTGCTTGTATTATAAGAGGGTGCTACATCAAGATATAAGTAAGAAGCTTGGTGCATAAAAAATCTACCTTCGCGAAGATCAGTACCGATGGCCTGAAGTTATGTTGCCTTGGTTCAACAAATGCCCTAAAGCATGGCATGCTCTTAGCCAATACTGGGATTCAGCAGAATTTGTTCAGAAATCAAATAAGAAGAGGGATAATAGGGAGGCGGGCCCGAGGGTATCTCAGCGGTACGGAGCAGATGGACACCTTCGTCTTGCGCGACGTATGGTAAATTTCTTACGGTGTCGTATGTTATAAGTCATTGTCGATATTTCATTAGTTTAATTTACTAATGTTGACTAATATACTATATGTTCACTAATGTTGTTCTATAGGAAGCTCAAAGTGGGTCTCGACCTACTGAGGTCAAAGCCTATATTAGAGGTTACCTTTGCTTTGATTCAACACAGCCAGACCAGCTATGCAGTGACAAGGCGACACATAGCCTAGTTAGTATAATTGCTTTCTAAATGAAGTGAATTCTTTATTACATCCTGATGCATTGATATGTTGTGCAGGTTTCTTATGGGCAAGTGATGGCCGATGCTCACGGCGCTGAGTACGACTGGAGAAGGGAAGATGTCGATCCTGTGGCTCTATATAGTAGTGGAGGTGGCAAGAAACATGATAGATTCTCTATGTTTAATGGTGTCCTGAATAGTTTGGCTGTGTTAAGTTCAGTAAGATCATCGGTTCTTCGCAAGGTAGTGGGTCGAGCGCTCGTGAGGCCCAACTATTACAGAAACAGTTGAGACAACAGGCTACCCAGCAAGCTGCATGCGAGGCCCAACTATAGGAGCAGATGAGGCAACAACAAGAATACTTCGTTTCATGGCAGGCAGAGCAACAAGCAGCTATACAGGTAATCTTGTTCATTTCAAATCATTGCTCATTTCTACTTCAAATTAATAAAAATTAAAAAATTATTGTCCTCCTAATGCCTTGTTTGAATTCCATATATTACTGTTTCATGTTAATAAAATAGCTCAATTATAGTTAATTGTTAACCTAATAACTAAAAATCATTAAGACTTACTTTATATTCATACTTATTTTCTAATACATGCAATTCACTATTTTGATCTTAAAATGGTTAAAATTTTTAGGCATATATGACACAACAGTTTGGAACGCTATTAAGTCTTCCTCCATTTCGGCCTCCACCTATATTTACACAACAATCTCCCATTACGGTATGTATCAAATTTAAAATTTGTGTATGTGCATGATTGTGTAACTTAGAAATTCTAATATTGCATTATAATTTAGGGTTCGGTGGCTCCTCTAGACGCCAATGTTGGAGGCGCTTCTTCTTCGAGGACTCCGCCGACCGTTGGAGACTACTTTGACTCAGGAGGCGATGCTGGTAGCGGATATCAGTTTAATAATACTCCTCCAAGTTAGGTTATGTTGTGAACTATCAAGTGTTGATGTGTTGAACTTTGTGTTGACGTGTTGATGACGTGTTGAACTTGTGTGAACTAGGGTTGACGTGTTGAATTGTGTGAACTTGTGGATTGGAACTTATATGTGAACTTGTGAATTATAAATGTGTTGTGTTGAAATTGCAAGTTTGATTGTGTTGAAATTGTAATTTTGATTGTGTTGAAATGTGGAATGGACTGGGGGCGCGGCATTGCTCTAGTATTTACGTCGGCCAGGCGAGCTGCCGAGCTGTGCCGCTGCCTTATTTACGTCGGCCAGACGGGCCGATGTAAATACTTTGCTGCCACGTGGCATGTCGACGTGCCGTGTCGAGGCGGTATTTCCGTCGGCCCTGGCCGACGTAAATAGGGGATATTTATTTACGTCGGCCGAAGCGCCACCAGCCGTAGCACCTAACCGACGATTAGTATTTACGTCAGCCATGGGGCCGACGTAAATAACGTCTTTTTACGTCAGCCGCCGACGTAAATAACCTTATTTACGTCGCTTTTTTTACGTCGGCCTGCCGACATAAATAGCTATTTACGTCGGCTTTTGGGCTATTTACGTCGGCCTTACCTCCGATTCCTGTAGTGCATGTGTATAGTATATGTGGATCTACCCTCCACGTGAGCAGTCACGTAGACAAAATCGCTCTCAAAACCGTCAGCGATATTCGCATCACTTGAAAAGAATAGGGGTTGAATACCTGGTTTCTAAGACTATGGGTTAAGCGCACCATACTTGAGTAGGTGAAATATAAATTTTTTAAAAAACATAAACTATAAGTAAATTTAGTTATTGATGAAAATTTTCTCTATTTTCAGTTGACCAATAAGAAGTTACCCCTTAGAATCTTTGGATAAATAGTGTAGCTCCTGGTTCATGTCTTCTTCCCCACAATAGTATCGATCATCGGAGCACGCTATCTTTAACCAAGAGGACGGATTCCCCTGAAACGAACTATTCCGGGTGTTAAAAATGCTGATCACCAGGGATCGGATCCGATGCTAGAGCTGGAGAAAAGGCAGGATTTATTCAGTTTGCCTGCCATTCTGCACTGCTGCTCTGCTAGTGTCCTGATACCATCTCGTTTGCCGTTGTCATCTCCTGGTTCACGTCCGCCTTTAGCTCAGTATATCTAGTTCACTTGTTCTAGGCTTCTACCCCTTACTGCAACTATCTATATATAAGTATGGCATCCGTCTGAGCTGTTGCACCGCAGGAGAGAAGTTCAGAGGAGCTGGCAATGGGTTCAGCATGCTCGGGAAAAAAGAAGTCCTCCAGTTCATCAGGTGCCGCGACAACAAAGGTTGCAGATTTTCTTCTCAACATGAACTGATCTGGACCATCTTGAGCCCTTTTCTTCTGAACATGATTCATCATTCATGCCGCATACTTGCAACTGTATATGCAGAAGCACCAGGCGGATGAAAGATCCAGCTTCATGCTGCTCCCGAGAGGCCTGTCCATCATTTGGGGTGAAGACTCCAGATACTGGAGCTGGCAACACCTCGAAGAAGGAAGGTATCTAAAAGAACCATAACACGCCTGTGTTAATGATAGATACTCTAATTTTTTTTCCTCAGTTTAGCATAGATCTTGTCTGATGATTTAGAAATGCTTATATCGCCATTTTTTAGCCTATCCTGAACCTGACATGTTAGCATCAGCAACGGTAATGCCAGAATAGAGGTGGCGGTGCTGGAAGAGGTATGCTGGTTGGATGTCAGTGGGAAGCAGGAGCTATCCCGTCTCACGGGAGGAGTTACCTACAAGATTGTCTTTGAGGTGATGCTTCGCGAGACGGCCAGTGGATGGTCTGTGCCAGTGAACCTCAAGCTCGAGTTTCCCGACGGAACAGTTCAGGAGCACAAGGAGAATCTGGAGGATAAACTCCGGGGGCAGTGGATGCAGCTCACAGTTGGGGAGGTTAAACCAAAGAGTGGACAGAATGGAGATCTCAAGATCTCCATGTTCGAGCATGGTGAGCACTGGAAGAGCGGGCTCCTCATCAAGGGCATCAACATCATCCCTACAACTACAAAATGATCGCTAGCTTTTGTTTATGGACAAATAAGTACGTGAGTGTAAGCAAATAAGTTGATAAGTAAGGGTGGTAGAAAACTAGAAATACCCACGGGTCCGAGTATCCGTGGGTACCAAACCCGATGGGTCCACGTCTAACTTCAAGAATGGATCTATAGGTATGAAAGTTCGGGTCTGGGTCTAGGCCCGAGTCTAACTTTTGACCTATGGGTATTCAGACCCGAACTGTACCACTGATATGTGGACCTAATTGTCATTCATTCAAACTCTATAAAATTGTTGTTGGATTGGTATGTAATTAATTCAAATGTGTGTGCTGCTGAATTGAATGCTGCTTATTGCCTTGTGTTTAAACCTTTTAGATGTGGCTGCTGCAATAGCTTATATTTATGTTAACTTATATTTGATTATTTGTGTTGTTTCCAGTTGGATGACTAGATATTGTGCTTATATGTTTTTGAAATGCTACTAATTGCTATATATGTGACAAAGTTGTAATGTATATTTGTTGCTGATTCCGAAATGGTATTTGGTGTTTTTATAAATTTTCGGAACGGGTAGCTCCGATGGGTTTGGATCTGAGTCTAATTTGTGACTGTCGGTGTCTGGGAAACGCGCTCCTGAAGAGCGGCGGGACCACAGACCGGCAGACGAATTTGTGGTTGATGTGAGACCCAACGACCACCCTTCTCAGCAGCCCGAGGCGGCGGCCAAGCCTACGGGGGGCTAAGGCCGCGCTGTCTTCCCGGACAAGGGCCTGGTGCGATTCGGTGACCCAAGTACAGACCCTTCGTGCAGTGAGAGGAAGAGGAGGAGCAATACAAACCGTGAAGACACGAGTGATTTACCCTGATTCGAGCCCCCACTGCCGGGTAATAGCTCTACTCCAGTCTTGTTGACTATATGGTGGAAAACGTTACAGAGGTGCCGAGACCGGGGTTGGAGGCACCGATCCCGAGTTTACAACGGTGGCAACTAAGGACTAAGACCACTGCTAAGGAAGCTTCGGATGCAGGTGTTGCCTTGGTGGCTTGAATCGCCTGGAACTGCTTGCCTCGACTGGGTCCGAGGCCTTCCTTTTATAGGCGTGGTGGGCCGCTCGGAGCTGATTCAGTGGGTCCCGTGCGCCGGTCTTCGCTTTAGTGGCGATGTTCTTGTCTCGTTCCAGGGCTCTGTCTGGTCCGGAGCCTGCAGGGAGAAGCTAGTCTGATTAGTACTAGACATATGTTTGTCTTGGGGCGCCGATACGGGGAGAAAACCTTCTTTAGGGTGAAAGCACTTTCCCTTTATCCCCAATATAGCATTGACTGGACCGGGCCAGCCTAGCGTCGCCCGTTGGGGGTGTTGCGTAGCGTAACAACCATCCGTCGCCTGCCACAGAAGGCAAACGATAAACCGGACTGCCCACGTGCCCTTCCCCGGGCTGCGGGTTCCCGGGGAGACACAGTTCGTTCCGGTCAAGGCCGGAGAAAGTACGATGGGATACGACAATTGTCACCACCTGTCCGCAAACAGGCGGACTGTTCATGGAGCCTTCCTCCGGGCTAAGGATAGCCCGGGAGGCGTGCCACGCCCTCGGTAGGAACCCAGGGGTAGGTGGTTGACCTGGTCAAGCCCGGGGGAGACTCGAGTGGGCTGGACGCTTCCTTCAGCACGGCCAGGAGCGGCCTTCTGGGCCTTCTGCACGTGCGGTGGGCTGGTACGGAATCAGCCTGAGGCCCATCTCAAGGTGGGTTGCTTTATCAATCACCAACAGTGACCCATTACAGTTTCTAGATCTAGATCTGAGTTCAATTCTTGGGTCCTGGGTTTGGGTCCACAGAACCGAAGGACCCAAACCCAATGTCATCTCCATTGATAAGAACATGCTAGCAAATGTGTAGATGAGTATAAACAAATAAGCCGATAAGATTAGCATATATAATGATGTGTTAGCGTAATAATGTGTTGACCCTTTACTTTTTAACCGTGCATTACGACAACGTTGCCCATGGCTGAAATGACAAGAACTGGCCAGACCTTGAGCAGGTTCCGATGCCTCTTGACGCTAAAGACGAGGCGTTGTTCGATGCTTCCATCAAAATCACTATTGGTAATGGGAAGGTGTCCTTCTGGTCCTCTCCATGTTCTGCGTACAAGGGAGAGATTATGGGCTTGTTTGCTAAACATGATTTTCGGGGGATTTTGGAAAGCCAAGGCTGAAGCCCACTCCAACCCATTATATTATATTCCTATACTTCGAAATGTTGGCCCCAATTCTCAATGAAATTGACTAAATTACTGGGCCGATTCAAACCTAGGACAATCTCCAAATTGCCCTAATGATAACCAAGGAAAATATTATGTATAGACTCCTTTAATTTGCAAAAACAACATTTCATGTTCCCTCTCCAATTTCTTTTGGCGAGATTATCTTTTGTTAATAGAACACCACCATCTTGTGTGGTACTTGTACAGTTTTTGCTTCTACTAAACAAGTAAAATCTCAGATCTTTTCCAGAAACAAAATAGTGTCTTCATAGCAGTAAGGGGCGCGTTCAAAAAGCAATAAGGGCAATGGAATCCGCATCAAGCTGTCAAGTTGTCCAATGTAAACGATTAAATCCTTGAGAGCATAGATGGACTATTTTCATATTACTGATGCAAACGTTGTAAGATGATCATGATCCATAAATCAAGACCAGCATGGACACCACTGCCCAAGATTTATGATCCAATAAAAATCGTGTTCTCAACAGAAATTTGTTGTACCTGAAGAACCATATCTTAGGATGGTTGCAATAAGATCACAGTAAATAGGAAGCATGGACCACAGTGGATCTTTTTAATGATCAAACATGTCATCACTTTGAATTTTTGGCATAATTATATCACAGATTATCATTGAAAAGAAGGCATTACAGACAGCTATGAGTATGATGAACAAGTTGTGATGAGAACAAGATGAAATCAGTTGAACAGGCCTGCAGGTGGTCCACACATTCGGTATTCCGGTAGAATTGGCATGAAAAGCTTTCTGCACTTCTGGACGGTGTCTACAGTTATACTACTTTGTGGAGTACCTTTTGGTGTCTGGGCAACCAGAGCAACATTTGAATAAAAAAAAATTGTTAGGAGGCAGCATATAAACTGTTATGCTTCATAAGATTTATCCGGAGTGACTGAATAGCGCTGCAAACTCACTGTGTCCGTTTTATCAGCTGTTATGCTTCTGAAGAATTCTCTGAAGTGCCTGAATAGCACTGCCAACTCGCTGTGTGCGTTTTATTAGCCTACGCTTAAGAAATGAATTCTCACAGGTAGGTGTGTACGCTGTACGCATTTCATCCATAGAGATCTTCCTACTCCAAGTTCACAGTAATGATTAATAAAAACCTAGGTCATGCCTTCCTTTCCACAGTAGTATGATGCATCAATGCAACAGCAGCATTCTATCCTTAATAAAAAAAAAAAAGTTGATTCTCATGAAATGGATTCTTCCAGGTGTGCATGGAACTCATCATCTGGAATCAGATTCCATACCAAAGCTGAAGGAAAAGGAAAAGGTTAAATTCTCTCCTCATTTTTTTATCATGAATTGCAATGCTCAATATATCTAGCCCAGTTGTTCTAGGCTTCAACCCCTTCTGCAACTATATATGTCAGTCATCTGAGCTGTTGTATTGTAGGAGAAACTCAAGAGGATCAGACAATGGGAGCAGCACCATCACGACAAGAGGAGTCCTCCAGCTTGCCGTGCGTTGGGGACAGCCATGATGTGCCGGTGATGCCAAGCAGTTTTACTTCTGATGACAACCAGACCCAGTCAAAGAGAGCACCAGCTCCTCACATGTTCCAGGAGATCGTTGTTGAGGAGAACACTAATACGGCAGCTGCACTGGAAGATCAGGTCCATACAGGGATCTCCTTCAGTGGGAATACAAAGGTTGCAAACTTGCTTCTAAATATGAACTGATTTGGCATCTTACAAGCTTTTCTTCTGAACAAGATTCATGCCAAAAACTTGCATTAATGCAGAAGTACTGGGTGGATGAGAGAACCAGGTGTAACTGCTTCATGCTGTTTCCTAGAGGCTTGTCCATCACTTGGAGTGAAGACCCCAAATACTGGACTTGGCACCCCTTGAAAGAAGGAAGGTATCTAAGAAACAGATTATGTCTATGTTGATGATAGATAAGTTTTTTTTTTTCAGCTAGCACAGATCTTGTCTCAGATTTAGACATAATTATCTCGCTCTTTTGAATCTGACATGTTAACATCAGCGATACTGATAACGAAATAGAGGTGGCGGTGCTGCAGAACGTCTGCTGGTTGGAGATCCATGGGAAGCAGGAGCTGTCCCATCTCACACCAGGAGTCACCTATGAAATTATTTTTGAAGTTATGCTTAACGAGACAGCCTATGGATGGTCTGTGCCAGTGAACGTCCGGCTCAAGTTCACAGACGGAGCAATTCAGCAGCACAGGGAGAATCTGCAGGATAAACCCAAGGGGCAGTGGCTGCTGCTCAAGGTTGGGGAAGTTAAACCACAGAAGGAACAGAATGGAGACATTGAAATCTCCATGTTTGAGTATGATGGTGGGCAATGGAAGAGCGGGCTAGTCATCAATGGCATCAAGATCATCCCAAAAGAATGATCTGGTTGTCTTTGTTATCGATGATTATTAGCTTTTGTTTGTCAACAATACCAAGATCAGTGTGATCCATGGGAACAACTTAACAAAATTTATGTACTCTTACATCATTCCGGATTTCTGCATGAATTTTTTATCTTCCAAAAATGTTTGCACTAAAAAAAACTAATACTTACCTCCAACGGAGGCTCGAAACCTCTGGCTACTATTTAACTATAATCTGTCGTTTATTCAGTGCAACCTTGTTCTGCCGTGCCAATCTTAACATGCTACTTGGCATATTGCTGATTATGACAGCAAGAGGATCAGGGAGGGAAAGACACAGTGGCTGCAACCCTGCAGCTTAATCTAAAATGATATTTGATGTATACATAATTTGGGCATTGATTGTCAAAAATGCAAGGTATTTTTTTAAAAAAACGGGAATATGCAAAGTATGTAATATTGCAAATTACATTGCCACTCGAGTGCCTTCAGCCCTTAACTATACAAGAAACTTAAAAGGAAACCTTTAAGATCACTTTAATGAGCATTCTGTTCTGATTTCTTGAGTTATCACTTATCACAGGGGAACATATGATTTTTAAAAATTAGGAATACGTGGCAAACATCAATTAAACATACAGACTTTGTTCATCTAAAAAATTGGTAACCAGACTTGAAATTGTACAACAATGTGACTCCATGACCTTATCTTCATTTTAAGTAAAGAAAATTCTAAAATGATTGAATGTTCTGTACAGGCTGAGGCATGGGCTTATCTTGCAGGAAATGCTCAAAGAGCTTCAAGGCTTGCTGTGGACGATGGAGGGGAACCTTGTGTCCCGCACCTCTGATTGTCACCAATGTCAAACCTTTATACACTTGACACCAACCAGCAACCTAAGCAAGAATTAACCATTAAAGGATGAAAAATATATTTGTGGCAAATAGAGAAGGAATGATATTATCCGGGTTGATGTAGTACTCTTGCTGACTAACCTCCTCGTCATGGTACCAAGGATACCAGTTAGTGAGGGTTGGTAGATAGAGTGCATCAATAGAGTATCTTGTAGCAGTAAGCGGGACCACAGAATCAGCATCACCACTGTCAAAGTGTCCAGTGTAAATGATTTTGATCCTTTGGGAGCATAAATGAACTATTATATATTACTGATTCATGCACTGTACAATTATCATGATTCATAAATCTAGATCAGCATTGATGCCACTGCCAAAGATTTATGATTGATTTATGATTTAAAGCAAATCGTTTTCCGACAGAAAGTTGGTGTACCTGAAGACCCATATTCTTAGGCCAGCTGCAATAAGCTCACGGTAAATAGGAAGCATTGACTTCGGTGAATCTTTCCAATGATCAGACAAGTCATCACTGTGAATTTTTGGCATAATTTTAACACAAATTATCATAAATAAGTACACTCCACTGACAATTATGATGAACTAGTTGTTAGTTCAACAAGATATTGAACATACCTGCAGGTGGTCCAGGCATACGGTATTCCAGTGACATTGGCATGAAAGGCTTTCTGCACCTCTGGTAGGTTATAGTACTTTGTGGAGTATTTTTCGGTGCAGGGATCATATCCTCTCGGCAACCAGGGCTACATTTTAATAAAAAAAAATGATGTTAGGAGGCAACATATGAACTGTTATGCTTCACAAGAATCTCTGTGATGTCTGAATAGCACAGCAAACATCAGCACAAAGACCACATGTACCAATATACAATATACAGGACTTCTAGTAGTCGACAAACAAACCTTGCGGCCTTTTATCGACCTGCGCTTGTGAAATGAGGTCTTCTTACAGGTAGGTGTGTATATGCTGTATGCATCAATCTTCCCTTCCTCAGCCTCAGCAATATCATAGATCTGGTTGCATGCCTTAGAAGCATGTTCAGATGAATCAAACTCACAGGCTAACCGCAGCTTCTGATAAGTCTCATCAGAGATCAGCCCATGTGTCCACCAATACTCGAAGGTTCCAATGAAATCATGGTAGTCATCAATAACCGCATTTCCAACCTAGAATAACAGTTGATTATATGATCATTTGTAGCAAGAAAATGGCCAGAACAGTTGAGACTTAAGAGAGCACTGAAAGAACAGACAAAAAGTTCTGACCATGAAGCCTTTGAAGTTTAGGATAGGCTTATCAATTCCTTTGTGGTTTCTGTACACTAGCTGAGACAACTGTGGGACATAGTGCCCTGAAAAGCAGTCAATGAAGCAAGAGTAAATTATGATGACACATAAAGCACACATATTAGAATTCCATTTCTGATGGCAATTCACCTCCATAGCTCTCTCCGGCAATATAGAAATCACGGTGCTTGTACTGTGGAAACCTCTCCAGCCAATTCACCAAGAAAGTGTACGAATCATGAGCTACACCGCAGCATTAGCATTTAGCAGTAGACCACCATTAGAGCAAGAATAGTACTAGCACTAGGAAAGTAGCCAAATTACTTCACCAATTCACCTGTTCTGTTGTCGCCGGTAGTGAACAGATCGGAGCTGGTGTTGGTGTAGGAGTACCCCACGCCGGCGGGCGAGTCCAAGAACAGCATGTTCGCCACTGCAGCCCAAGAAACCGACCCATTCCATGCATGACAACGAAGCTGCGCATATCTCAATCAAGGAAGGCGATTCATGATAGAAAGAAGGAAAATTTGACCTTTGTTCCAGGGATAGGGGTTCAAGTAGAGCGTCCTGCCATCGGGATTGATCCGGAAGGCGCCCAGCTCCTCGGAGGCGCCGTAACCGACGGAGGAGCAACCGGGCCCGCCGTTGAGCCAGAGCACGAGCGGTGCGGACTCGGGGGAGGCCGCGGCGGCCTCGATGAGCCAGTAGAAGAGCGCGCGCCCCGCGCCGGCGTCGACGGTGACGTAGCCGGAGTACATGGAGAAGTTGACTGGCGGCTGGCCCGGCAGGCGCGAGATGCGGTCCGCCGCCGCCCCGGCGGTGTCACTGGCGGAGGCGGAGGCGGAGGCGGAGGCGCCATGGGCGTGGGACAAGGAGAGCGGGGCCAGCGCCAGGATGGCGGCCAGGAGCACGGCGGCCGCCATTGGCGGTCGTGACGAATCAATGGAGGACAAACACAGAGAATTCAGAAGTGGAGAGTGGATGACTACTCTGCTACGAGTGAGTGAGCAGTTGGGAAAATCGGTGATTCGCCGCACTAAACACCAGAATTTATCGCTTTAAGTTTTTTTAAGCTAAACATTATTGGAAAATTTAATGGAAAAGGTTGCGACCTCAAAAACGCTGTGAAGAGTTTAAAAACTAATAAAAATTAGTTTATAAACTTAAGAAGGAGTATTTAAAACCTAAAAAATAACTATTAAATATTACACCATTATGTTTGTATAAAAATAGTAAATTTAATTTAATTTAATATGAGCTGAAAGCAGAAGGCCTAAATATTTAGTTTGTTTAGACGACGTTCCAAACATGAGTCTCTTTATATTTTGGCAGTCACCGTTAATTTTAGCATTTTCTTTTCTCATTTTATCAAAAGATATATAAAGGTATTGTTCTTTTCAGCGTTACGTACCATTGCGTATTACCGTTGCAAATTTTATTATTTTATATAGCCTATATGTTGTGATAATTTGCAACAATTTTTTCGTGGCTTTTAGTAGTCCTTCGGAAGATTTTAAAACTATTTTTAATTATTTTTTTATTTTACTGCTTTTCAAGGTCTCTCAAATTTGTTACAATAATAGCCAACGCAACAATATGAAAAGAACAAAACCAAAAGTTCCGTTTTACCCTTGAAATGATACCTTACATATATGTCTTTTGGTGGAATGAGACCTCCAATCATGACCAGCCTCAACCCCCCCAAAAAAAAAAGGGTACATACAACATTTGTCACGCTAAGCATGGGAGAGCAATGTTGTTTCTTAGGTTAGATGATCTCTATCCTATATAGGAAAAGAATTTTTTTAAAAAAGCCTTCATTGCGAGCATTAAGTCGTATCTACAAGACTTATGTACAGAGAAAGATCTGAAAAATCATCGGTGAGAGTAGTCTTATGACTGAATCTATAGGATAGCACAGCACAAATGATCTGTGTCAAACCATGTATGTGATTGATCGAGCCACTTATTTGCCTACATTTGAGTACAAGTACCATGTAACTCCAAAAGAAATCACATTACACCCTCCCCTAAATTTAATAGTAAAATATCTATCAGCTGAAAACTTAAAAATTATCATTTTAGTCCATTAAAGTCGTGTTTATTTGCATGGTACACCAATTTGTTAGATCTCTCATTAATTGATGAGTTGGTAGCCCACGCGTACATATATGAATGGTGTACCATTCACTACGGTACCACATCATTGTAGTGCTCAGCCATCTCTCTGTACCTACATTCAAACCATCTCTCTTGCTCCTCTCACTCAAAATCATGCAAACCATCTCTCTTGCTCCTCTCACTCAAAATCATGCGGGGGAAGAGCACTATTACCATCAGCCACCTCAATCGGCACCTACCTCCGACGCGCCGCACACTGGCCCGTCGCTACCTACCTCCAACAGGCCTCCTTCTTTCCCCTTCGGCAAGCCTTGTCATATCCCTTGCTATTGAGCAACATCGACTCCCATTAGAACTTGTTGGTTACTACCATCTTGTCATCTTTCGGCATAATCAACCCGTTCCTCACGAGTGGTGTCGCCTTCTCCCCAAGCTCGACCTCTATCTTTTGTAGTCTTCCTGCCTACATAGCTCCTTCCCTATAAGTAGTATTGCCTCTTGCCTAAGCCCACTTGTCACGTCAACCTAACAACATATTTACAGTGGATGCCACGTCAATCTAACAACATGTTTGCATAGTCAACTCGTCATTTAATGGGATATCTGATAGATATGGGACTACAATGCAAACGAGGATGCATAGCCCCTGATATTGCTTATAACAGTGACATATATGAGGGGTAATGTCAGAAGAGCACCACAACGAATCATAGTTTACAGACCAATGTAGTAATACGCTGTTCATTTGTCCTGTAACATTAGCTCTCATCGGTTCGTTTTCGATCCAACAATTGGCGTAGATGCAATGTCAGGCTACTACTGTAGCTTATGTAACATTAAAAGACATATACATTTCGCTATTTACATATCTAAATTTACTACTCCCTCCGTTTTATTATGTTTGTTCATATCACACCATGCACACTGACCAATGAAGTAATAGTTTTAAGAGAAAAAAATGTGCAAAGACCATCACACCCTTATTTTATAGTATGGTACACCTACCTTTTCTTCTTGCAAAGCATTTAATTAGAGGTAAATAGTGGAAACATTACAATAAGTACATTGTTGATATTTTTATAGGCCATTTGATTGCCTTCTCAAGTGATGCTGGCTCATACCAGCTCAGCCAGACTGGTGGGATGTAGGTTGGTAGGATGCAAGAGATGTTGTTTGGTTGTTTGCACAAATTAAAATAGGCTGAGAAGAGAAGATGTTTGGTTGGGTACATTAGGGGCTTGCGGAGTTGCACGATGCGCTCAGCTGCATCCTGCGAGCCTGACTATGGGGAAACACCCATTTTGACCGTATCTCCAGAGCCTGATCCGGAGAGGGTAATCGCATCTAGAGAACCTAGCCTAGATGGGTGAGAATGCAAACAAACACACTACTTTTGTATCTCTAGATGCAAAACTCGTACAATGCAGGCAACGGAATGACCTATAAACAAACAAACATTGTAAAACGTATTTCTCAGAATACGTGAGTAAATATAGTGAAACGAAGAAAGTATTCAATCCTGGGTGAGAAATGCTTTTAAGGTGCTAAATAAAGATAATATTCGAAGTGGATGAACTGAAGATAGTTATGTGTGTAATTAAATAGATAAATTGATTGGACGAGTTTAAGCCACCTCGAACATGCAAGGAAAAAAGAAAAACAAACCCGTGCTGCAAGATTACCGTGAAATCAGCTCTGCCCGAACGTTTAAACAGCTCCCAAGTCAAGGCAGCCTCTCCCTTCTTTTCCATTCTCGTCTGCTACAAGTGGCGACTGGCGAGTGCTCGGCCACTCACCTCGCCCCTCCCATGGCGTCCCTGCTCTTCCTCCCGCACCCGACCCCAAGCCGAATTGCCAGGTCCATCACCTGCGGCCCGCGCGACAATCGTGGCCCGCTCCAGCGCGGCCGCTCCCTCTCCACGGAGGCCATCCACGCCATCCAGTCCCTCAAGCGCCTCACCTCCGCCGACCGCTCCCCGCCCGCCGCCGCCGCCGCGGCCTCCACCTCCCTCGGCCGCCTCCTCAAGCCCGACCTCGTCGCCGCCATGGCCGAGCTCCAGCGCCAGGGCCACTGGTCCCTCGCCCTCGCCGCGCTCCACGTGGCCCGCGCCGAGCCGTGGTACCGGCCCGACCCAGCCCTCTACGCCACGTTCGTCTCCTCCTCGCCGCCCTCCGACGCCGCCGCCGCCGCCGCCGTCGACGCGCTCGTGGAGGCGTTCCTCGAGGAGAAGGAGAGGGGCGGCGGGTTCGTGGAGGGGGAGGAGGACGTGTACAAGCTGACGAGGCTGCTGCGCGCGCTGGTGGCCAAGGGGAGGGGCCGCGCGGCGTGGCGGGTGTACGACGCGGCGGTGAGGAGGGGAGGCTGCGAGGCGGACGAGTACATGTACAGGGTGATGGCCAAGGGGCTGAAGCGGCTGGGGCTGGACGCGGAGGCGGCGGAGGTGGAGACGGACTTCGCGGAGTGGGAGGCCAGGGTATCGCCGCCGGCCAGGGACATGCTCGACGAAATGCGCGCACGAGAGAGGACCAAGACGACGACGACGACTGCATCAAGCTAGAAACTGCAATTTTCTTGTGTAACTATGATTAAAGTTTTGCAGATTCCCATCCCAACAGCATAAACACACGTGTTTAAACGAACACTTAGGCCCTAATTGAACACTGCAACGTTTCATAGGACCATTCGATACTTGAATCTCTAGAAATCGGGATAAAAATCGTGCATTTTAAACAAGAACACGAACACATCACTGTTGTTGCACTTGTTCATCGATCCACATAATCTGCAACTTTTTTGTACCCATAATGTACAACTTGTTTTCATAAGAAGTGATTGTTGCAACATCTTGTGCTAACTGCTGCTGCAAATAGCCGCAAGAGAAGAAAAATAGACAGGTCCGCGATTTCCAGTAATTCTAGTGTACTAGCTCACGGCTAGAATGACTTCGTCATCGCAAACCATGTGTCGATTTCTCGGCAGTTTAGTTGCACTATCCAAAGCTACAACTCACTTCATGCTTCACATTTTCAACAACACCCATAAGCCATAACACTAGTGTCAATGGCTAATAACATGACAACCAGGCTAATTTGCAGATCCCTTTTGTTCCAGTATGCAAGGCAGTGTTGGATAAGAATGCACTTTACAATCTGAATCCATGAGAACTTCAGTGAATAACCCAGAGGTATGAATGGCAGCGGTAACACTCACTCAAGGCCATAATCCTCGCCGAAATATTTATCGACCAACCCATTGGCCATGTTCCTCATCTCCTCGTTCTCGTGAAATTGAAACCTCTCCATAGCCTCAATGCCGTCCTCCCTCTCCACAAGCTTTGGACCGTGTCCATCAGGGTACCCCCTCATGACCTGCAAAATGGTACCAAGTTCTTAATGTAACCTACATGCAACCTTAAGAAAATAAATTTACGTCTCAACCATAATGCTTATAAAGAAACTGACTAAAGAGATTCAGGAATGGTTAAAGGTGGTATGATTTCCCTCACCAGTTCCAGAAACTGAAGCCCAAGTCTTGCACTCTCCATATCAGCAGATCTGACCAAATTTACAAATCCTGGAAGGGCCCCACCATTTATGATTGAGACTAAATATTCAACAATTATATTTGGGGGTTCAGCATGTCCTGCTGGGACAACACACAGATTGCCCAGGGTGTAAGCCGCTTCCTTACGAATGTCAAATTGTGCACTTGTAAGGAGGTGTATCAGCAAAGGTGTGGCCTCACTGGTGAAAATCAATTTCTTGTGCTCAAAACTGCCTGCGGCTACATTTGACAATGCCCACGATGCCTCCTACATAAGCAGTTCACACATTTGATAGCGTAAATTAGATAACAGTATGAGATGCCCAAGTCTAAGTGTAAAGTAAAGTTTTGAACTAGCAAAAGAAATCAGACCTTTCTGAGAACTCTATTGTCACTCTTCAAACATTTTATTAGACTTGACAAGGCTTGATCTGAGGACAATATATAGTTAGTACTTCCAAACTAACATCCTATCCGGAAGGCAAAACTGTTAGCTCATGATAAGTAGCCACAGATGAAGCATGGTGCTCTTATATTATTGGAAACCCAAGGATGCAGCTTACCTGTGATACTGTTCCCAGCAATTAGGATCGAATCAATCACGTATCCATCACCGGCTACAAGATTTCCCAAACCTCGAAGTACCTAATTTGAATAGAAGTATCAATTTGGCTGTGTTGTGAATTCACACACGCTGCTTACATGCTTAGTACAAGTGGAGGATTCTACAATAGCTGAAGAAATATCCATAGATAGAGCAACCACATGCTAATTAAAAATCACTATCAGCATTTTCATTTGATGCCTCCTAAAAACAGGTGCCTCTTTGTAATACGTGGCATGCCTATATGTTAGATAACACTTTGACAAACAAGCTTCACACAAGATTACGGGGTAACAGAAATTTGAAGTTGGAACTTGGGACTAAGGTGCACTTCTTTTCACCTTATCTTATCTTCTTATCATTGACTTTGTGCATCGGAATATAAGTTAAGGCAAAAAGAAGGACACCTAAGAGGTGTCCCTCTCAAAAATTTTGGTCAATTTGATGAGAAACAGTTAACTATGATATATGGTGTCAATAATAGCCACTCAATTCATTTCAGAGTAAGCAACTAAGCATTGAAAGTGTGAAATAAGCAATAGGAATACTATGCGATAGAGAAAAAACAGATATACCGGTATGAGTAACTGCAAATTCTCAGATGCCAGCAGGCGTCCAATAAGTAACTGCGGCACAGAACTTCTTGCTATTAATCTGATAGCCTTTTCTGAAAGTGCTGAAAGATATACCACTACCCACGCCACCTCAGTTGCTAACTCTTCATCTCTGAAGGATCCAAAACTAACTCATCAGTGGTAGTAATAAGCAAAAGCATGCACATAACTTTCATAAATTTTTAGATTAATGGTCATTGTGCCATCTATACACTTCCAAAAGACCCAAAACGTATAACCAGGACTAAAGTAAAAGCACAAGAAAAATAGCGCCAACTGACCAGCAAATGCGTGTCACATGATACTAACTAATGAAGACAATGAAAGGAAGTATTGCTGCTTCATGCCTACATTGTGAGTCTATCGCCATAGATGGAAGGGGAGTTACAGAGAACTGGTCAGTTAACCTAAATAATGTTCTGTATAAAACAATAAGAAGTAAGAAATGCTAACTGGTCCCTTTTGTAATGATAAGAACCTAACATCATAACTAGGCTGTTTCTACTTGAATTTTTAGAAAATCAGCTAACAGGAGAGTAAAATAAATTGTAGTGCAATGCAATAAAAAGATGCCCATCGAGAGACATACGCCTTTTCTAAGTTCCTCACAATCGCATTTAGCACGCCATCAATGCTAATAAGATCATTCGCAGCCTTGGCATCAGGCCCCTGGATTATAAGAGAAAATATTTTAGTAAACGATGCTTGGTCAATAATTTGTGCATATATATCAGACTGATTAAGGCCTGTTTGGATGGGTTCAGCTTCTGGAAACATCATAAGCTATGTGTTCCATAAAATACTTTGAATAGGAGCTTAAGCTTTGCAATACAAATATGGCTCAAACTTTTGTTATGGGAAAATATCAAAATAGGACTGAAGCTTTAAAAATTGCATTCATTGGCACCATTCTCAGAAAGGGCTTATAACCACTATTGAGCCTATGCTTAAGCCCTGCTAATTCCTAAGAAAAGTCCCTCTTGGCAAAAGGATAACTGTGATATAATAAAATTGAGATTCACAGAATCAAAACAAGAGTAAAACCTTGAGAAGATTTGACAAAGCCCAAGCAGCAGTTCTTGTTGTAGAACCCTTGCTTGACAGCATTAGGCGGGCAAGAGGCCACAAAGAACCTTGTGCAAGTAAAGTGTTCCTTAGCTCTGCTCCCTCACCAGCAACATTACCAATGGCCCATGCACATTGCTCAGCAACAAGTGTGGAGCTCTTCTCTAATAAACATAGAATGATTTAACATTTTTAATATAACCAAAGTTCAAACATCCAACAGAGCTGTGGAGAAATGTCTACGGTCTACCTACCATCATTCTTCAAAATTGTGTATTATAAAGGGCTAGGGCTAATATATTTTCAATGTGAATTAAAAATGAACCCTTGAAGAATAAAAGAGAGAAAACCAACCACCAAGGTGAGCAATAAGCAGTGGTAATGCAGGTAACAAGGATTTTGTTTCTTCTGGTTCCCCAGCTGCTATGTTTGTGAGGCACCAAGCCGCTTCTAGCAACTACGATAAAAAAATCCATGATCTCTATAAGAGAGAAGAAAAGGTTCAAATGGGTAGCAAAACAAATAGGATGCAAATGATGAACATGCCCATCTTTATAACAGCAAATATATAGCAAGGATATTACTTTTTTCATGTAAAATAGGATAGTGGGCTCAGTTTTTTAATTAGAAATTTAGAACTATGAGCACAATTAATACAACATGTTCAACCTGTTCATCTGATGATCCAAAAGACAGATATTGCACTAAAAGAGGAACTGCTCCAGCTTTAATAGCTGCTTCAATCGGAGGTACTTCAGATTGTGACAGAAACCGTCTTAAAGCACGAAGCGCCTCAGTCTTTTTC
The DNA here is from genome assembly GCA_036346415.1 of Raddia guianensis. Classification (NCBI taxonomy): domain Eukaryota; kingdom Viridiplantae; phylum Streptophyta; class Magnoliopsida; order Poales; family Poaceae; genus Raddia; species Raddia guianensis. The sequence goes on from CM070534.1 coordinate 39,772,436, forward strand.
TTCTGAGCCCCTTTTCCCCTAAGAAGCAAGAAGCGTCAAAGGTTGTAGAATACACTCCAAAATCTGACCATTATACGTGTTATCATTTTCCCCTACCCATAGTAAAAGTTTAAAGGATTCCAAATTTTAAAGTTAGAAGTATTTGAACCAAACCTTCTGGCCCCGTACCGCATACAACTTATAGATGCATATCTTCAGTGTAGAAAAATATGCCGTTAGGTTCATGTCTCTGAATCATAACAATGTGAGAATAGGTTTTTGACTTTTTGAATAAAACACTACATGATGAATCTTGATCTCCTGCAAATGATCTACAGGAAACTAACCACAAATCAAACAGTTTTTTATATAAAAGAGAAAGGGAGAAGGATCCATAACAGCCAAGCTATTTCTTTCGAACAATGGCTGATGTTAACACATAAGAAGATAAAAAAGAAGGAACATACTGGCTTGACAAAGCAGATTTCAATTCTTCAACAGCTTGAGCCGTCCTTGCTTCAAGGCCTTCTTTCTCTTCATTAATAAGCATGTCATCCTCTTCTGTTCCAGCCTCATCGCTACCAGAAAGTGGAGCTCGACACACACGCTTTGCGCGGATCAAGGCTTCCCTTCTTTCCTTCCCTATTGCAATAACCTGTTTGCGCCTCCGGGTGGATGCTGAGGTGTGTACTGCAACCAGACATCCAAGTATCCAACTAATTAAAGGATATAATGACTAGTACTCTAGCAGAAATCTCCCACAGAAATATGATGCATCGGGATACACTTTTCCTGTGTTCTGTGTTGAATTATTTTTTCTTGTCACGGATGATTCGATTATGAGGACACAGAATCAGCATATGTGCTTTATATCAGATAAATTTCTATCATGGTTTATTAAAACACATTACATGTGCATCCGTAATTTCAACAACAATTCATCAAAGAAGAAGTGCACTTGAACTTCTAAAACAGAAGGAAAATTTACAGCGCTTATGTGGCAGAAGACATAAAACTATAATGGAATTGAACAAACTGTTCGTTCTAATAAACAGTTCCACACGCCTGTAACCTTTTACACAGAACACTAGCAGCTAGCTACGCGGCACACAAGACATTTCACGATACTGGCTAGGTTTCAGCCACAACTCAAAACATGTCAGTCAAATTGCTATCTACCCCATGTAACTTGCTAAGTAATTTGTATGATCACTCGAGTGGTTCAATACCACCTAATGTTGCTAGCAAAATTACACACTCTTATTCAACCTCCTAAACGGCTCGACCTCACGCTGCTCGAAACTTGGCGGAGAGACACTCGGCGCCGGTTGCTCCTAACCCAGCTACACCGCAAGCAAAGAAACTTCCCCGTGTACGTGACGGGCGGTTGGGGCTTTCGCGAAGCCTGCGCGCGCAAGAGTGTCCGGCGAAATTCGAAAGCCCCGCCCGACATGGCTACGTGAGCACAGAGGGGGAGAGAAACTGCGAGGAGGGGGCTAACCTGAGGATTTTATGGCTCCGCGGTGGTGCTGGTGCGGCGAGGCGGAGGAGTTGCCGTCGGCCATCTTTTCCGGCGGCGGAGCGCGACGGCTGTGCGGCTCGGTGGTGGGAAGAAGACCAAACGAGAAAGCAAGAGGGTGGACTGGGCCGGATTCGAGATAGTTCGGCTACGCCGTCCAACTATGGGCTATGGATGATGATGGGCTACAATTCTATAGCCCAACTATTGTGCACGTTCCAGTCCAGGAAATGAACTAGTACTTTTTTTTAGATAGGAAATGAACTACTAATTGACTATTGAGAGGCATGGAGTAATGGAGTTCAGAACCATAAGGACAGATGGGCGTGCCAGGTTTGAACATAAGAGCATCTCTAACGGAATCTCTAAACCTTTCCCTAAAATACCATTCCAAATAGTCACAGCCTCTATAGCCATCCAACAGAGTCACTACCTTAGTTAGAGTCTCTAGAGAATCTCTATATCTTTTCGAGGATAGGAACTCTGCTAGAGATGGTAGAAATATAGGTAACAAATAGTGATTTAGAGAAAGGATATAAAGAATGAAATATAGAGATCCTGCTAGCAATGATCTAATACTGTCAAGTGACAGCTTCTGTGTTTTGAGCCGACAAATTTTGGCAAGATTTGATTCGGATTTGACTGCGATGGTTTATTGTCCAGATGATCTCTCGAATTTTACAGTCAACGTTACCATGCAGATCTTGGGATGAATGTATCAGCGTTTTGTTTTAGCAATTACAATTGATTAATCGAACAAATATTATTTTTGACAAGAGGCGAACAAATATTTTGTCATACAAAAAAACGAGGGGTAGAGGATTGGGAGCAGTGAAGGCCTTGAGGCCGCCGAGGGCTTCCACTAGAACATACTTCACATTGACAAGTTGACAGAGGGTTCAGAGCAAGCACACAAGTGAATATTGCAGTCGATAATGAACAGGCACGATTCAAATGTTCTCAATACAAACTCGAAGATAATTGGAGAGTACCATTGAACAACTTATTCATAAGACAGATTGGCATACTTAATATTTACGGACGAACAGACAAGATACCAAGACGGCAGGACATCACATAGCACAGCTTCAGCTAGAGCAGGACAGAAGTTGGAGCAGTTCACATGCCACGGCCCATAGTCTGCTCCATGGGTGGCATCATAATGAAGACGGACCGGGCATTGAAGCCAGGGTGGGGGACCCTGCGGCGCAGCTCACGACCCTCCTGGCAGAGGGCACAAGGGTGACAGAAGTAGTGAGTCGCTAAGTCGCAGGCAACCTCTAGGTGCTCACGCCTCTCCTCATCCTCGACGAGACCACGACAACACCCACATTGCCTAGTGAAAGCCTCAAAGCTGCCCTGAAAATATGGAAACAAACCATGTCAGTTTTTTGCTATCAAATGTGTTAGAGAAGGACAGATAGATAACATGTAGAGCGGAAGTCTCAGGTTATTGCTTGCAACAGCATTAGGACAAATCCAAAACATGCAAAGCAGAAGTTTTATAATTAAGAAGCAAAATATTAAACTCATTATACTTATGCAAGCCTTAGCCCAGAATGATACTGCATAAATAATTTTCAATTGATAGCTACGAACAGAGATTGTCTTTCAGTGGAATGAGAAAATCATCTACAACCATAATTCCATAAAACTTGCCTCGAGATTGTATCTATGACGGATAGCAGTGCGAGTGGGACGAGAGAACCATGGGGCAAGACAGTTCCACCCAAAGAGAGAGTTGCCAAGCATATAGAGGCCAGTGTAAGGCAAGCAGCTGTTTGCAAAAGTTCCTGGTTCTGCTGCGAGCCTCTCAACATTACCACCATACAGCACACATGGTGCTATGCTTCCAAGAAGACCTGTTAACACCCAAGCACCATTTGGTTAGTTCTTGGTTGGAAGTTCTAAAAAACAAAAAGGCAAGCTCAAAAGATTATTCACGTCAAATTCCAAAGAACATGGACACCCACAGCTACACAAGCTTAACCAAAAAAAAAAAGACAGTATGGCCTTTGGCCCTTGGGTCCATGTTAAATATTACTCCCAAGAAATCACAATATGCAGATATTATCATTTTTTTACACCAGCGCAAATCATTTCGTAAACTGTCTACACCATGAGAGAGCCCCGCAAAATGTAATAAAGTGTTCAAGTGATGTTTTCACTGCACAAGCTACATCATGGGAGTTGTTATACCATCAGTTCTTGAAAATATTAACTCTACATTTGCAAAGTCAAACTTTGGATCAGCATATGTACAAAGGGTCAAAAACCATTAGTACCACAAACATCTATCAGCCTATAAAACACCAAATGGATGTATCTGTAATTTGTATGTTCATGATTGTAGTCAGACTTAGAATAATAAGCCAGCTAAAGAGAACCTAATAAACAAGGGCAGCAGATAGATGCTCGGGTAAAACAATGTCATAGCTTTGGCCAAAATTGAAACGAGACAGTACAATCAATCAATTAAGTATTACTAATGGAGTAAATTAGCTGGATACTCAAGAGTAAATTCAGCTTGTTGCTCAATTGCACAGATTGATTATTATATCTGAGACCTGCAACTTGCCTATAACCATTATAAATCGTTGTAATTGATAATCAGCTTAATCTTAACATGATTCATACAAAAAGTAGTGCCAATAAGGCGTTTGACAGAGCATTTTGCAGATAGAAAGGTCCATAATACCAGCTGAGTTACAAAACATTACGCTCAAGAATCGAACGCGAAGTGGACAGATCTTAATCGACAAATTTCGCACATCAAATCCAACATCTCTTTTCTGCTAGGTCGAATCTAGCATATCGTCGACCTCTCATTTCCCAAATTACGGCTCTTAATAATCCAATCCTTTCTGCAAACATCTAGCACATCGAAGCAACAGCGGCCGCCTGTTCCTCTCAAGATCCCTTATCACAGAACCAAGCGCAGGCCTGGCGGAAAATTTGTGCAGCCTAACCCGAAACCGAGAGATGTGAGTGGGAGGGGCACTTACACACTTCGAGGTCGCTGCTGCAGAACTCGTCGTTGCGGCCGAGGCAGGAGAGGAGCCCCGAGTCCCAGCTCCCCCGAGGGACGCCGCCCGAGGGGGCGGCGAGCGGCTCGCCCATCACGACCGGGACCCCGTCGGCGCAGCACTTCGCGGCCTCCGGCGCCGGCTTCTCCGCAGCGGCCACGGCGCCAGTCGGTGGGAGGAGGGGGCTGGCCTCCTCGTGGTTGGCGTCGGCGGCGCCCATGGCGAGAGGCAAGGCGATCAGGCGAAGAAGTGGAAGAACGTCGAGGTCGTCGCGAGACGAGGTGGAGGAAATCGTAGACTTGGCGAAGAGAGAGAGAGAGAGAGATGGAAGGAAATAGGAAGCGCGTGGCGTCGAGCCGTGGAGGAACGGGAGTTGCAGCTGCAGATGGTGGCTTCCTTCGCCGCGAAGAGAAGAGAAGTGGGTGAGACATGGTCATGGGGACGACTGAAAATTTACATTAAATTATGGGGACGACCGAATTTGTTATTTTACATGGTCATGGTCATGGGGACTACAGAAAATTTACATGGTCATGGTCATGGGGACGACCGAAAAATAAGTCTCGTTTGTTTCAGATTAAATTAAATTAAATCAAATGAAAATTTGTTATTTTTGTATAAGCCAAATGATGTAATGTTTTGTAGTAGATAGTACTTCTTAAAGTTTGTAAAATATTTTTTTCATAATTTTTTAAACTCGTTAAAACGTATTTTAAGGGGTCACAAATTTGCTACAGTATAACGCAACTCTACGTTAATCTGAAACAAACAAGGCCTAAAGGACCGCTCCTTTCGGCTTCGAGTTGCTTAAAATTTAATTTAAAAAATTATGATCCAAAAAGATCTTAAGTCTTGTTCTTTACATCGTATTGAGTTGAGTTTTACTGTAATAAATTCATTATTTTTTATATAACATATATGTTGTAATAATTTGTAACAGTTTTTTTCAAAACTTTAGTGTTCATATCAAATATCTTAAAACTATTTTAAAATTATTTTTTCAACCTCTTTAGACCCCTTTTTGAGAACTCTCGACTTTTGCTACAATAAAACTCAACTTTACTCGACACTGAAAATAACAAGACCTTAGTCTAAAAAATTTAAAAAATCTCTAAAAATACTATTTAAAATCTCAAAAATGACTACAAAGTAATACATCATTTGGTTCGTTAAAAATTGTTATTTTTATTTAATTTAATTTAAGCTAATAGGCCTTGTTCAAATTAAATTAAATAAAAATTTGTTAGTTTTGTACAAACTAAACGATATAACACAAATAAATTATGGTCTTGTTGTTTTAGCTTAAATTAAATTACTTAAGAATTTGTTATTTTTCTATAAGCCAAATGATGTAGTACTTTGTACTCGTTTTGGTGGGGTTTTAAATAATTATTCGTAGAGTTCGTAAAATATTTTTTCATAATTTTTAAAACTCTTTTAAGACGTTCTCAAGGGGTCAAAACTTTTTTAGATTAAAGTTTTCCAGCAACTTTCAGCTCAAACAAACAAGTCATATTACCTCGCAAGCCACTCGTGAGGGATAACCCTTCTCTTCCTTTCTCTCCTCGTTCTCTACGTCTTTCTTAGTTTCTTTCCTTCTCTCCCTCTCCTCACCCGGCTCACTCTTTCTCTCTTCATACCCAACCTCCTCCATGCAAATGAGTACGGTCATCGGTCGGCCGGAGCACGTGCAGATTTATATGGGGCAAATCCCGCTTGTTGGAAGGGCGGGTTTTCCTCGCCTCCAAACCCTGCCTTTCTAATGGGCGGTTCTACAGGGGAAAACTTGTCTTTCCACTTGGCGGGAAGAGGAATCACGTTGTTTCAAATGGCGTCATTTGTCTCCCACACACCCCTAGCCGTTGTGGCTAAATCCCGGCAAACCGAGGGTGTTGTTGGAAGTGTGGGTTAAAGTTATCGACTTGTGAATGATAGGGTATGCCTATTTATTTATTTTTATTAAATGGATATTTGTTTGTTTAAATTAAAAAATTAAAAAATTAAATATTCGAAAATCGCCTTTCCTTTCCTAGGCACAGCCCAAGTTACCCATGTACTGTAATGCTTTTCGCGACCGCAACGAGCCAACTCAAGTGAAGTTATCAAGTCAAGTTTCAATTAGCCAACCCAATTGACCAACTCGACTACACGAAGCCAGCCGCCACGAGACAAGCGAGTCCTCTCCGTCTGTTGTCTGCCTCGTCTGGTCATCCCGACCACAAGTGCTTGGCTCCTCTGCATAACCCGCCTCTTCCCTCCGGTCAAGGTGCAGATTTAGGGGCCAACCACCCCGGTCTTGTACCGGGCTCGTAGGCCGTCATCAATGGCGTCCTAACATAGAATGTTCCAGCCACTATTCACACCTTCTTTTAAGTATTCATCTACATTTATCTCTCTATTATTTTATTTGCTATAGTATTAAGATGGCCTAAGTTAAGCCTTTATTAGTCATATCCTAAAAACAAAATAAATAGAAGAGATAAAAAATATTGATAAATAATGAAATGTGCTGGCCTAGCCTACATTGGGCGTGTGTGTCCTAAGCCCACGAGCAGGGAGCCAGGGATCCGTACCCCCTGTCCCATATCCCGGGCATCATATACACTATACAGCCCAAACTGAGCATCTCCCACTACCAAAGCGCGAAGGCAAGTCCAATTTCCTCCCCATTCTTCCCCTAGACCTAGCAGTCGCGCACTGGTTGGGAGTGCCCAGCCGGCCAGCCGACTAGACTCCGATCATTCCTCCACCCGCCGCGGCGCCACCGCGCCGGAGTCCGGACACCGGCTTGCCGCCAGGCCGCCACGGTGCCAGAATGCCACGCCGGTTAGGTAGCCCCTATCCACACCTTCTAATGCCGCGCAAAATCTCTAAACCTTGTTGAATCTCAATTAGTCAAACCCTAGCCCCTATGTCTAATACTTGATTATACTTTTTTTTTATCTCAGGAGACCGGAGCTATATTGCCAAATTGGTTAGTTGATTAGTTCATACTTCATATGTGAGCAAGACAACCGGGTATTCAATTTGAATGCTTGTTTTAATTTAAAAATGAATGCTAATATGCGATACAAACTGTGCAGAACTCGATAATGATTGCTAATACGCTAATATGCTTGTTTTTGTAGTTCCTTTATATTGCTTGAAATGATATCACTGTTATAAATAATTTATATTTTGACGTTGTTGTTGCAAATTTTTCATGATCACGACTTTTTAATTATGCATACCCAGTGGCGGATTTATGATTTTTTTAAGCCTGGGCAAACTAATAATTATAACTTAACAAAATAAAAATATTTAACTTATTAACATTTTTTCTAATTTTATAATGACTTATTACAAGATTCTCTAATTTATTTCATTATATGTTTAATAATAATTTCTAATTCGACATAATGGTGATTGGAGGAGTTTTGATAATACAATGTAGTGTGATGGAGGGGATTTGATGATACAATAATCATGTATTTATATTCTTATTATATCATTATGTTGTTGCCATGTGGCACAATCCAAATCATATAAAATTAAATCTAGAATCATCTATGAAAAATCAATATTTTTATGTTTGCAAAAATATCCAGCAATATCTTATCTTCTTCTATTTTATTTTTTACTTATTGATTAAAGATAATACTACACAATAAATATTTAGTTCTATATATTTAAATATTTTCATAGGGTAAATTGCATCAATACTATTATAAAACTCCCACTTTGAAAAAATTTCACTCTTCTATCTATGACATGTGGGTCGAGAGCACACATTTCATTGTTGCATGGGGTGATTTTTTTTGCGAATCAACAAATTTATAATGGCATGTGTATAATTTTCCTATTTCGTTTAATGCATTTCTATGTAATATAATTTATAAAAATTATATTTTAAAAATATTCTAATATAAGTATGAATATCAACTTTCAATACATATTACACATAGTTTTTTAACTACATCTCATGTTCTCATTATGTCATTGTTTTATTTGGATTAATTCACACAATATTGATGTGCTGACGTCTCGCACCGGTTCATCTCAGGGTGGGTTCGGATTAAGGCTTGCCCCATCCTGACCCAGATCCGATTCTGTATATTATGTTACCCGTGAGCCTAGCCCAACCCATTAACAGTATTGATGCATGTATTATTATCACGCCATTACTATATTTGTGTACGTGGTTGCATTTTCATGTACCTAAGTGATTTGATTTGTGTATTTGATGAGATTTTTATATGCCTAATTGACTTTGGTTGGGATGACGTTATGTGAATTTTCTCTGCCCCGAACCGGGCAGGTCAAGGTTTTGTATATCCGGGGACTAGGTCGGAGTCGGGGTATGGCGGATGTTGAGAATGGATGGGACAGGTAGGGTCGAGTCGAGGCTTGACCTAGTCCCGCCCCGCCTCATTAAGAACTCTAAATATAAGGTGTAGCAAAATTAGGCAAAGCTAACCTCCAACCAAACAACTCGATATGTGAATGCAATGATTATCCAGTCGATCATATGATTACTTTCTTATAATTTCACTACTAGTTCTGTTACTTATTTTTCAAGGCTTTGTAATTTAGCAGCTATGAAATTGCCATTATGGAAATTAGCCAACATGAGGGCAGACATGTGTATGTGTAATGTGTGGCTCGATAATTTTTGAGACCAAATTTATATTTTGGCTATGGGTAATGTTAACTAGTCGATTTAGGTGTTGTGCTGGTTTCTTAAAAAAAAAAAGTATGCACCATAGCTGTTACTCAAACTAGAACCTATGCATCGACTGTGCGGGGCTTGAAAAGCCCTCTCCCACTGGACTGGGCCCAAGCCCATCTCAGCCCAACCAATCGGACTTCAATAACGGGGCCAAGTTCAGCCCAACTACAATTTAGACGTTGTTTGTTTCAGCGTTGGATAATGTGGAGTTTTACTATAGCAAAAATTGAGAGTTCTCAAAAGGTGCTTTAATAATTCTAAAAAAGTAATTAAAAAATAGTTTTACGATATTGAGAAGATCTACAAATTACTACAACATGTATGCTATATAAAAAATAACAAAAATTGATATAGTAATATTCAACTTAACTTTAAGCTGAAACAAACACGGACGGGCCTAGACTCGGCCGGCCCGACAAACTAACGGGCCGGGCGATGGACTGGGCTGGCCAGGTCTCGCTGGAGCCGCCTTGTCCGATGTCCTCCGTATTGCCGATGCCTCGTCGGCTCTTCCACGACGCCGCCAGGCCGCCGCCTCTGTCCGCCTCGCTCGCTTGTTGCCTCCTCGTTGGCGCCGCCTCGCCGCCTTGCGTTGCCTCGTTGGCGCCGCCTCGCCGCCGTGCGTTGCCTCACCAATGGTACCGCTGCCTCACCTCGTCTGGATCCCAGATCCAGTGCGCCTCTCTCTCTCTCTCTCTCTCTCTCTCTCGTTTGGTTTTCCCCCTGTCGTGTGATCTCGGATTTGATCCGAATTCGACGGAATAGTTTGTGTGCGTTTTCAATAAATATAATTTAGTTTTTTATTTTATTTTGATGATGAACCCTAAATCCCTTGAACATTCACTGATTAGTGGCGGCGGCGGATGAGGGTTAGGGTGGTGGATTCAGGAGAAGAGGCTTAGGTTGGCTTATACAAATTTTGGGTTGTGGGCTCCTTAGTTTGGGCTCAGGCAGGAGCTGAATTGGATGCCTACTGTATGAACCATGCTTGGTACTGGTGCTCGTTTCGAGAGCAAGTTAGATGACATGTTCCACTCAGCTCTTGCTCATTTGCAAATGACCTGAGCTTGAGTCGAGCCAAATAGCGAGTCAAACCCAAGCAACTTGCAAGCTGCGAGCTAAAGTTCCAAAACATGACCCATGTAAGTGTACACTTAAGAAGACGGATAGTTAGACCATCTCAAACCAATTCTCTTCGCTCACTCCTGTCCTGCTGCGGAGGAAATTTTATTCTCTTCAATGCTTCAACAAATTTCCTTCACAATGCCCTTTCAGAAGGGATTCTCTCTCCATTCTCTGTATGAATCCCTAAGGGATGTTGTTAGAGATGGTAGAAAATAAAGAGAGAGAATTTGGTGTAGGGAATGGGGGAAGGGAATGAAACTAGGGGAAAATGGTTGGATAGAAATGGAACCAATAATCGCACTGCCCCACAGACAAATGGGCCCGCTCCATTTCTCCAGTTTTAACATTAAGCGCTAGAAAGGCCCAGCCCAAGTAGGGCTTCATCCCTTCGCCGCTGCTGCATGCCTCCTCTCTGCCATGCTCCACAACCCTAGCTCTGACCACTTGCTCACGTGTGTCCAATTCTCCCGGATAAGCTGGCCGTGGAGATAGTGAGCTCTGACCCCGCAACTCCCTTACCTTGGCTCGCCATGCCCCATCATAGCGCCACTGTTGTGCCTTCTCTTCCCTCGCCCTTCTCCCCCCTTCCCCTTCCTTTCCCCAAGCTGCTCGGCTAGACCTCATAAGTCGATTATTAATCGTTGCAAGTTACCGGCAAACCGTCCAATCGCATGAGCGGGCTCTTGGATCGAGTCGAGGTCCTCACATTGTCACCAGGGGCTGATTTTTGGATTAATTGTCTGCTTATCGGTGTCTTATCAGTTGGCCATCTTCTGTTTCAGTTCCACTTTGATGCATGAATATAGGAAGTGCCAATGAAAAGAGCTGAAGCTTGATATAATGATATGTATCATGGAAAAGTTCCATGTGTTGTTATTTACCTTTAATCAATTTATGCAGGCTACGCCGCTTATAGCAGGACTTGCGGTTGCGGCTGCCGCTCTTGCGAGCAGATATAGCATCCAGGCTTGGCAAGCTTACAAGGCAAGGCCTATAGTTCCAAGGATGCGTAAATTTTATGAAGGTGGCTTTCAACCTACAATGACACGAAGAGAAGCTGGTTTGATCCTTGGCGTCAGGTGCATATTATATGAAATCATGATTTTCATACAACAGTCAAGTATTATTTAGGTTTCTCTCACCACACTTGGGGTCTTGGGGAACTGCCTTGATCCTCTCATCAAGAGATTTCACTTTCACCCATATGCCCCAGATGGGTGCCCAAATCCCCTGAAAAATAAAAGTAAATATTCCAGTCATTGATAGGGACAACATGGCTACTAGCTTACTTGCAATTCAATATGTGAAACATTTGCTATGTAGAGGGACTAAGGGGGAGCTTACGGAACATAATACGGTGATAGTACATTTTAAAAAAGGGAAATTGGTAGTCCATGTTCCACTGTAAACCACTAGCGTGAAGATTGATATCTGTAATTTTTCTTTTATAATCATATAGTTTCAAGTGCTGAAATAATTTCCAGGTGAACTTGTTGCAAATAAGGCAAAGGAAATTATAACCTTTCCAACAGCAAAATACTTTTGATACTTCATTGGAAAACCTTCTATGCTTAAATGCAATAGCTAGCTTTGGACATATATATTTGAGATGCAGGATTTGGTCATTTAAAATCTTAGATGTAGTCGAGAGCTAAATCAACTTTTGTTAATCACCGCATGCTAGCCATTCTAAGTGCTCAACAAGTAATGGACTATTGGCTTTCTGACAGATTCCCAATCTTTAACTGATCTGATACACAATTTCACATGTATCTTAGTATTGGGTTCGGAATTCAGATCCCACCCACCCCCACCTATTACAAACCCATCAAAATAGATTTTTAGGGTGGTGATTGTCTTATAAAAGGGTACAATTGCCATCACAGTCTGGAATTTGTCCGATATCGCATATAATATAAGCCTTCTATTTTTTTTCACCTTCAAGTCAATTACTTGCAGCTGTCAAATTTAGCCTTTCCTGTAATGAAATGTTTTGTTTTGATCTCAATTTTACTCAAAAAAAACATATTCACCATTTAATATATTGTCCGGAAGCAGAATTGTCAGTTCTTGATATATCATATGTTTATAGCTTTTTCGTCAAGTGCACTTGTTAGTTGTTACCATCTTTAAATTAAGTCTTCATTTTGCCCTTCCAAATTGGAATATAATTCATCTCTACATGTTTGATCTGTCCTTTTTGCATCTGAAGGAGTGCCATTTATTTATATATGTTATAAGCACTTTTTCATTGGTGATTCATGATTTGAGGAAGTTATGTTTCTTGCCTCTTTTAAGTGGTCGTCTTCTTTTTTTATTCCTTCAGGGAAAATGCCCATCCCGAGAAGGTAAAAGAGGCACATAAGAAGGTCATGGTTGCCAATCATCCTGATGCTGGTGGAAGCCATTACCTTGCTTCAAAGATAAACGAGGCAAAAGATATTTTGCTAGGGAAAACAAAAGGAGGTGGCTCGGCCTTTTGATGAGAATACAATATGTGCTTTTCCAATGAAAGGATAAATTTTATGCCTCCATACTCGCATTTAGAAGGTAGACAAAAATCTTGATGTGTTGCTAAATATTTATAGACAAAATTCATTAGACCGCTTTAGAGCAGGTCTGTTCACTGTTTAACACTTCAAGGGTTAGTAGTGCCTCGCCTCCTGGTTATGGAATGAATGATATGCATGAGGGTGGAATGGCATTTGTTTTGCATGATATATTGTTCTTGTCTGTTCTACTGTCCTAGCTATTGTGCAACATGTTTCTTTCGTAGCTTCAGTATCATGTCATGTAGTCCTCATCTTCATTATCCATCAGACTTTGCCTCTGTTGAGCCTCCTGTTCTTCAATTTCTGGAGCATACCTTGGCATGTCAAGGTGCCACAGCATTATCTGAGACTCGGAGCAGTCAGAAGGGATGCCTATATGCTTTTGTTCATCGCTGATCATTTGTTGTACAAACTGGATGACGTCCTGAGATCATCAAAACCATGATATGGTAAATTGCTAAGTTCTGCTTTTTAATGTTGTGGACACATCACCTTTAACTAACCTGAGTTGATCCTTGTGATGAGCTGTTCCTGTGGATGAAAATTTCTGAATCCCATAGCATTGAGCTCTTGAACCCAACTCCAGAGATATTGATTTCACCTCTAGAGCTTGAGCTTTTGTTGCTTGCACCAGAATCTGGGGCAGTCATGGGGGTTAGTATATGCGTTCCATTAGTGCTCGAGTACCAGCCTGTGATTTGTGATGAGTTACAGGTTGGTCCTTCTACTGTTACTGTCTGGTCTGCTGATGACACGGTTGCTATTGGCCATGCTGCAACGCCTCTGGATCGAGGGTTGGACAAGTGATGTAATTATGCTGCGTTTTGATTGTCAATAAAGATTTTGCGATAACTGCAAGGCAAGGGTGAAGCAGGACGCACCGAGTCTGCCTTAGCTGTTGAAAGAACCGAAGGTCGTAGACGCCGGAGGCGCCGGCGAAGTGGACGACCCCGGCGATCCGGTGTCGCTCGATGTGGTTCAGCGCTACGTTCCTCTGACGATCCTCCTCGTCGGCGGGGCCCGTGAAGTTCTCTGCGGCGTAGGTGAGGTGCCGGAACATGACCCCGGTGCCACGCAGCGCCTGGACCGTCCTCGCCGCCGCCGTCGTGTTCTTTGCTCCGACCACGATCCAGAGCAGCGGCGGCGCCACGAGCCGCAGCGTCTGCCCGAGCCTCGTCAGCGACGCCTCCTGCGACACGGCGTCCTCCTCCGCCCGTGTGACGGTGATGATCAGCAGGAGGTGGATGTCAGGGACAGGAGGAGGAGGTGGCGGCGGCGCCATTCCTCCCAGGGCGCCATTGGAGGCCAGCGGCGCGAGCGCGGTGACGGCGCCGATGGCGAAGCAGAGCGCGAAGTGGGCGACGGCTCGGCTCCATGGCCGCGACCTCTTCTTGCACCTCTCCTCCGCGCCCATCCCTTGCCACCAGTGCTACAAATATCTTGCTATGTTCTCCTCTAGCGTTCGAACAGAAACCAAGAGAGAGTTCGAGGTTTGGATTGAATTCGTTTGGACGGAATGAGACTTCGAATGCAGCTTTTTATAGCGAGTCAAGGTCGGAATGGTTGACTACCGACTGTTCGTGGGCAGCACGACGACGACAGCAGTTGACAAATCGGAGAATGTCAAACCCAAGGGAATGTCGGTGATAATATTTCGGATAATAGTCGGTTGCTTACTCAAAAATGGGCGGTGATTTCTCTTCCAAAGCGTGTTCATCTAAACACAAGAACAAATCGCATTCTCGTGTTCATGTACAGACAGGACCTGGAGTAGCAAGTGTTCTCCAGGTGCAGGCAAGTAAGCTAGGATTCTCTGGGGAATGCACATCACGGCTGCAGCTACGTGCGTTTCAGGATCATCCAGGTCTCGAAGAACTCACGCGCCACGGCGTCGCGCATCAGTTTCACAGCGTCCCGCGCCTCGTCGACGCCGCGCATGGAGAGGAATAGGAGCACCAACGCCTCCGGCGCCCATTTATACCGGAACGGGGTCTCGGGGATGGTGATGAGGTCCAGGCCCGCGGCGGCGGCCGACGTGGCGGAAGCCAGCCGCAGCAGCGCGTCGTGGGCGCGGGCGACGGCGGTGGTCCGGTGCTCGCTCCACCTCTGCCACGGCTCGCCGTCGTTGGTAAGGCCGAGGCGCGCGGCTCAGAGCGCGAAGAGGTGGCCGGCCTCGCCGTGCAGCGAGAGGAGGCGCGTGATCTCGCGGTGGGCGGCGGGGGAATGTTTGGTGATGGTGTGGCTCAAGACCAGGCCGATGCAGCGGCCGAGCTCCCGCCCCCGCCCGCGCCACAGCCGGCCGCGTTGTCCTGGATGACCTCCATGTTCTCTTCGCTGTCGCCGCTGTCATGGATGGCGGCGAAAGAGCGATCGCCACCTACAGAGTCGTCCAAGGCCAGCCTTATGTCGGCGAAGTCGCTGGGGTCAACTCTGTCGATGAGGAAGAGGGCTTCCTCCGAGGTGGCGAAGTGCAGGAGGGTTCCCGGCACCGTCAGCGCCAGATCCATCCACCTCCGCGCCGCCGCCTCCATTACCGCGGATCTCTTCATCTGCGTGTACTGTATTACCTAGGACGAGACGAGAGCGATGCGACGTGGAAGAAAGGGGCGATTTGTTGAAGAACCGGGTTCCTTGCGCGAGAACCCGCATAAATTTACCGTCTAATCTCTGTAATTAGCAAAACCTCTTCTTACTAAACGCCGATGAGTCCATTGGTTAAACCAATTTGGTTTACGCCGGCAGCGCGGTAGTTCTCGTTAATCATCCGTGAAGGTCACGGGTGGGCCCACAAGACCACAAATCAGTTCCGATAGCGACCCGTTTTCTCAAACTCGAGAAAATGTGGGCCCACACATTATCGTCCCCATTTGTCAGTGGGTAGCTTTGACTTGCTGCTCTTTTTATATATTAGTCCTTCGAAGTTCGAGCTCGTAGCCTTCAAAAGCGACCGCCATAGTTGCCTAGGCAGGAGAGCTCGAGACTCGGAGGCGGAGAGATGGAGGCGGAAGCGGAGGTGGAGGCGGGAGAGGAGCCGGGTTGGAAGCCGCTGTTCAGAAGGCGGGTGGAAATGGCGCACGACCACTGCCTCAAACTCCGCAGGCTGCTCCGCGGGTTGGTCGAAACCTTCCACTGGCAGGAGCGGCCCGCCGAGGTGGCCGGCGCGGCCGCGGGGGAGGCGCTGCGCAAGCTCGAGAACGCCGCCACGGAGCTCGGCCTCGCCGTCGCCAGCATGGGCGCGGCCCGCAACATCGCGTTCTGGTGCGGCGCGCCCTTCCCGGGAAAGCCGCTCACCTCCACCGACGGCCTCGCCGAACCCGACGAGCGGCGCGCGCTGGGCCTGCTCCAGGCCGCCGTCGACATCACCAGCCGCGTGCACGACGTCGTGGAGAGCACCCGCGGCCACCTCGGCGCCTCCAGGACACTGCTGGTGCTGGAGGACGAGGGCCACAGGGACGGCGCTCCATGGGCGCCGGGTCCCAGCAAAGCCGAGCATCTCACCGGCGTCATGGACCTCCGCGAAGCGCTCTCGCTGGCGGCGGATCTCTACAACCTGGTCGACCGGGCGCGGGATGCGGCGTTCGGCTTCGTCGAAACCTGATACATCATGGTTTTCTGTCTCCTAGTTCCCAAATCTGCAGAGGATTCGGTATCTCGCTCGCCACACATCACTTGGTCGCTCGCTTGCGTTTTTCTTTTCCCGATCGCGCGCAGTGTGATCGATCGAACAGGTTAGATCTATTGTGATCACGGCCGCCATCGCCTGACATATCTTCGCACTATTCTGATAATCCGAGACTATGACATGGTTGATTAGCTGCTTCTCCCATTTTTGGCTTATTGATTTGGATGTGCTTGAATTTTGATCGATCCGGTCTGTTTCCGTAATTTCGCGGTGCTCGCACGCACGAGGTGCCATTACGAATACCTGGTGAATTCTACCATCACCACCAGCTTGGCATGCTAATCATCCTTGGCATGCTAATTTAGCTTTAAAATGGGAATTTAATTGTGAAATAGGAATTGAATTTTATGCTTTTCTAAGTACGAGTACTATCCAGTGGATTAGTCTTTGTGGCGCGCGGCCAGGAAGTTGCTTAATGCCATCATCAACCTATGAGCAAGCGGGGCATACATGTTCAACTTCGTTCTAGATGATTGGTGCTACGCATGCATGTGGTGCGATATGTTGCAATCGACCGTGCATATGGGGTTGCATGCAATCGGGATTCTCTATCGGTGTTCGGTGCTATTCACTGTGCAACACGGGATAATATATACTCATATGCAATCGGTTTTTTTTGTCAGCGTTTTGGTGCTATGCACGGTGCCACGTGCCATGCTGTGAACTATCATGCAAATGACAGTTGAGACCGAAGCACGATATGCTTTGGTTATACCTTTTGTTGAGAGTCTGGGATTTAAGTTATGTAGGATGGATTTGTATCCATAGAATGTACTTTCTCCTTTGCTTCTTATAAAGCATGGTTTAACTTGCCTCAGTTACCGAATAACGTCAAGTGATGCTGCAATGGCACCGACCCTGACTCGGAAGTAACTCCACCAACAAAACCACCATCATTTATTCAATACATACACAAGTTAAAATATCGGGCGAACACGATTGCTACCCTCAATCCTCTAAAGTTTGACAACTATAGCCCATAGAGCCCTACAAACCCAACGTTTTTGCCGCAAATCGAAAATCGACCGTGGCACTACGAAGGCCATAGCTCTTAGGCCACTTGGACACAAATCATGTTTTTCGACTTTATGGAAAGATAAGAACGTCATCAACATTCTTGGTTATAGGAACGAGCTCAGAATCATAACAGAACTAGCCCATAGTTGACCCAAAGCTTGCTACCAAGGCCCGCATGAACACATCTAAAAACTCAACCACATGGGTAGCTAATCTTTAGAGATCGGAGCTTAATCAACATAAGGAATGAATAATTCATGACAAGAATGTTAAGAAAATCGTTACCCTAAGGCTTGCACACCGAACCCTAGCTTCTCACCGCCAACTCCCTTCTCTTATACCACAATCAATCGGCTCCTCTTTTCCTCCTTCCTTCTTCTTACTCGTAGTCGACACCCTCCCTCAGTCCCTCTTTCCCCACCTCAACCAGCCCCCCAACTTCCATCTCTCCCTTTTGTTGAAAAGACGAGCAGCGCTAGGGAAGGTGAGAGCGGTGCTAGGGAAGGAGAGAGTGGCGCTGGTTGAGGGCGACAACGTCCCATTTGGCAGCGGTAACCGACAGAGCTAGGGGCAGCGCGCACGAGAGGAAGGACAGGAAGTGAGCAGGGGAAGTGAGGTTGCAGTAGACCTGCTCATCCCGGCCCGGGGCGTCGGGCTCAAAAACCAGGCCCGAGCCCGGCCCGAAGCCCGAAAGCCCGGCCCGGCTCGGCCGTGGCTTAATCTGCCAAAATCCTAGGCCCGGGCCCGGCTCGGCCCGAGCCCGGCCCGATGCACCGGTCGGGCCGGGCTGGGCTAGGCTTTTTCGGGCCGGGCTTCTCGTGAACAGGTCTAGGTTGCAGGGCAGCGTAGTAGTGTTCTTTTTTAGCCCCTCTCTTTGAATTTTTTTGACTCCATCGGTCCTCCACTGAACCACAATGTCACAGGTTCATATAATTTATCCGTTTATTTAATTAGGGCAGTTTATTTCTGCGAGGGGACAATTTAGGTTTATGCAATGGAATTTAGCTTAAACTATTAGTCAAATAGGATTAGGTAGTCAACGTCGAATAAAGACCAAACCATGTTATTGCATTTTCTTATTGAATTTCGCTTTATATTGCTTAAAAATTTTAGTGCCTATCTCCGTTCAGTCTATTAAGTAAGATAATCTTGTTATTCACTTGCCAAAGTACAAGTTTTTTTTGGACGATACAAGATTAGTGAATGCAAGTTTTACTAGTGTCATAAACTTGTGTTCAGCATCCTCTTGGCTATATATGATCCTTGTGCTACTGGAAAGATGATTGATTGTGAAATTTATGTTCGATGCTTGTTATGGCAAGAATTAATATATGGACTTTGGGGTATTATTCTTCAAGTGCATGCTAATAAGCAATAAGCTTGGATTCGCTGGGAAATGCACATCACGAGCAGGAACAAGCAGAGGCAGTTAGCCGCGACGCGGCCGGCGCTGCACGGATGCACCTACGAGCGTTTCAGGATCATCCAGGTCTCGAAGAACTCACGCGCCACGGCGTAGCGCATCAGCTTGACGGCGTCCCGCGCCTCGTCGACGTCGCGCCTGGTGCCCTCCATGAGCACCCGCACGGCCGGCTCCAATCCCTTCATGGGCGGGGTCTCGGGGGACACCCTTGCGAGGAGAAGGTCCTGGATCGCGGCGGCGGCCGACGCGGCGGAGCCCAGCCGCAGCAGCGCGTCGTGGGCGCGAGCGACGGCGGCGGCCCGGCACAACCTCCGCCTCTGCCACGGCTCGCCGCCGTTGGTGAGACCGAGGCGCGCGGCGCAGAGGGCGAAGACGTTGCCGGCCTCGGCGTGCAGCGAGAGGAGGCGCGTTATCTCGCGGTGCGCGGCGGTGAACGCGTGGGCGAGCTCGTTGCCCCAGCATTCGATGAACCGGTGGGGCGCCGAGTCGTTGGAGCTCTCGACGCCGCCGGTCGTCTCGTCCAGGATGATCTCCTCGTAGTCGCCTTCGATTTCTTCGCCGCCGAGCGAGGAGTCCCCACCGACGCGGTCATAGGCTTCGTCGATGACGGTGAGAACTTCCCCCGAGGTAGCGACGTGCAGAAGGGTTTCCGGCACCATCAGCGCCACATCCATCCACCTCCGCGCCGCCGCCTCCATTTGCACGGATCTCTTCATCTCTATCTGCTGCGTGGAAAAACTGTGGACGCGCGAGAGCGATCGGGGGAAGAAGGGGGGCGTAATACTAGGGCGCGAGATGCGGCGGCTATATATAGGAAGTGAGTTTCTTGCGTGAGAAGCCGCATTAAATTCTCTACTCCTTTAAAGCGACAGTGGTTCGTGCGTCGGCTCCCTCGCGCCCGCGTCCCCGCCCCCGAGCCGTAAGCCGCTTGCGCCCGAGCCGGTGAGCCGCTACTCCCCCCGCACCCGAGCCGTGAGACCCTCCGGTCGTGCGGTACCAGCTGGTTCCCTTGCCCGCGCGCCATGGATCCCCAGCGACCCACCGTCCTCCTCGACCCGCTCGCCGCCGCCTCCCTGCCGCCTACTCGCGCCTCCACCTCCCTCCTCCCCTCTGCATCTCCCGACACCCGGCGCTGCCGCCTCCATCTCTCCGCCATGCCGCGCAGCGGCTGCCGCCGCCTCCCTGCCGCCTACTCGCGCCTCCACCTCCCTCCTCCCCTCTGCATCTCCCGACACCCCGCGTTGCCGCCTCCATCTCTCCGCCATGCCCCGCAGCGGCTGTTGGCGCCGCCATCGCCGGAGATGCCGCATCCGGCCACCATCCTCCACAACCGCCGCGCATCCGGCCACCATCCTCCACAACCGCCGCCTCACCAGCTGCCCCTCCCCCACATCTCGAACTTGGCGGTTGCTGGGAGCTACACGGTTGCACTGCGACTTCCTCCTCCCACGTTCAGCTGCTACATATCCCTCGCCCCCCAATTTCGCAGGTTCCTCTGCACAACTCCTCTCCAACTTCCCCCAAACTCCCCTTGCCTCTCCGACCTCCTCTTCGTCCTTCCTCTCCGCCTTGCTTCCTGCTTCTGTTCGTGCCTTGCTTCCTCGCTTCATTCCTTGCACCACAGTACGTCTTTTGAGGATCGCTTTCATCCGGTGAGAAATTATCAAAACCTTTCTTGCGTTTTTTCGTTCGAAATTAGGATTTTTATGTTGACTGATGTGTTCTTTCAATGTGCAGAGGAAGCATAAGCGCAGCACAGAAGTTCACCCCGGACATCTTCCCCAAGCCATCCAAACTGTACAAGGTTAGATTTTTATTCTTTGGGTTTGGCTCATTTCTCTTTATAGTTCAGCTTGCGTTTTTTCGTTCGAAATTAGGATTTTTATGTTGACTGATTTGTTCTTTCAATGTGCAGAGGAAGCATAAGCGCAGCACAGAAGTTCACCCCGGACATCTTCCCCAAGCCATCCAAACTGTACAAGGTTAGAATTGTATTCTTTGGGTTTGGCTCATTTCTCTTTATAGTTATTCCATAGGGTTCTCCTCTGTAAAACCAGTCCAATTTCAGTTCTGAACGCTAAAATCCCATAGGGTTTTCCTGTGTTAAACCAAAGTCCAATTCTGAACACTAAAATCCCAGAGGGATGAAAATTCCATAAGGGCAGCAATGGCTACAGATTTAGAGTTGGCCCTCCATTTCAAACAACAAATGGATACTAGCAGCCTAGCAAGCCAAAATTGTGTGCAGAGGTGCTCAAGTTTGCCTATTTTTTCATGGTGGCCGCATTCATTTAAATGGTGTCTCATTAGTTCTTTATATTTTTCTTTTAAACTGAATTTGATTCGCACTAAATTGGTTGCTTTGCAATGCTTGGAGCTGTGTTGTGCCTTGCTGAATGCTGATGGGTGCTTACCATGTAGTTTTTGTCTTATTATTTTGTTGCAGGTTCCATATGTTGGAGAAAGTTATTGTTTTTTTTCTCATATTAGCTACAGAGAGCACGATTATTAATTCTTTGTTGAGAAATTGCGTGAGATCGCAGGAGTGCATTCCTAAATGAGCTCGATCGTCCTCTTTCTTGTTTATATTATAGTATGTTTTACATAAAAAATAAAAATAGAGGTCGGGATTGGGAATACTTATTACTTGTTCATCATCTATAGTCCAATCCAACCATCATACTAGCAATCTTTGTGGCTGTTGACTGAAAACAGAACTGTTCAATTTTCACTGAACATAACCCTTTCCGGTTTGCATTGCCTGGTACAAGTACACTCTTGCAATATATTTGAATAGAGGCACACGTTTGTAGCCTGTAAGCACTGCAATCCATGCACTAGATTTGCCTCAGAAGCTATTGCTAAATTGACCGTTTAGATAGCTGATATTACCTAGAGAGCCTGGAATTTGTGGTTAGAAGAATTGGTGTATTCCTCTTTATGGGTTATACTACATAAATAGTTTATGTTCGTTTGTTAGTGAATACATAAGCTAGACAGTCGATATCTGTTTCTTCCTCTCTGTGGGAGCAAAGGATTGAACTCCTCTTTGCTGTGTTGTTATTAGATTTACAATTTATATTCATTGAAATTGCTATTCTGCCTATGCGCATAGTGTGTTCTATCACAGATGCGAACACAAGCCAAATGTGTTTGGCATGACAGCATCACCTGTTATAAGAAAAGGCAAGCACTGAAAAAAATAGAAAAGGCAAGCCAAATCTGGAATAGCCTGTTGATTGCTAAAGTACAATGAAATATGGTTATTGGTCTGATCCAAGAGACTTGGTTTTGGTTGACAATATATAAACTTGGTAGACCATAATGTTTTGTTTTAATAATGGTATTTTGGTCACATACTAAACCTGATCTGTCATGGTCAATATACAGAAACAAAAACCTGAAAAGGAACAATACAAAGGCATAATCTCCTGTTCTTCTACCATAGATTTTGCTACCATCCATATTTCTGTTATTTCCATCTCCATCTAACTGTTTTTTTTTTTGCTCTTTTCATTTTGTAAAACTTTAGACTTCGTGATGATTTGAGATTTTCTTGGTCATTTTTGCAGGTGTCTCTTCTAATTTGGATGTGAAAGTCAGTTCTCTGATCTTCAAAACCTTTTAGATGCCAAGGTACATCCTGTTTTTCTGGTTTGCCACACATACAAGGGGTGAAAGAAAAAAAATTACTTTTGCTTTGAACTGTATAAAGATATAGACATGCCCATATCCAAATATGCTTACAGATTGTAGTTTTTAGCTGTTGTTAACAAATAAATGGTGCAAGGGTGAGTTTGGTAGTATTTACCAAGGTTATCTCTAGGATGATATCAGAGGTGAAGTCTTTCTCTTGATAAAAAAGAATTTCAATACTCTTCCATTGCTGCTGTTTGTTTTATTTTTTGACTTGCATGTACGTTAAAATGTGGAGGCAATAGTTGAGAATTTTCGAGTGAACTGAAGCCATATGCTAGCTCTAGCATTTATTTCATTGGTTTGGTTGAGAAATGGTTTGCTGTTTGGTTCACAGAAAATTTTTAGTTTATATATAGCCAATTTTTTATACTGCTGTAAGTTTCTTTTTAATTTTTCTTATCTCTAATCTGTTTGTGTGCCCATGTTTTGATTCATCTAAATTGTCTTACTTAACAGGTGCTATCAACAAAAGGTTGTCTAACTCAGAAGGGAGTAAAGGTCCATCCTCGATAAACATAAAAAGGTAAATAAAGGTTGCTTTGCTACAGTTTATTAAAACTAATAGTTTCTGCTGCCTTGCTTGTAATTTGACTTGCTACAAACTCCAATTTTGTCATCTTGCATGCCTATTTTCTTCCTTTTCTATTGTCAGTTCTATATAGTGTTGCTCATTTCAGATCTTTGATTTGCAATGTTAGATTAACAAACCAAAACGAGCGAAAAAACTACCCTGACCTCATACCTTTTTTTACTGTTTTTAGTTTAATGGCACCAATTAGACTTCGTCAAAGCAAAAAATAGTTGCAGATCCACCTCCTGCGCTGTTGGTTCCTAGGTGAGTTTAGCTCAATTGCCATATCAACTAGGATACACCTAGCTAACTGAAATGTGAGTTACATACAGTTTCAAATTGTTCGATGACGTTCAAGATTACATACGTTCGAGTGTTGTCGTGAGGGTAGAAGTTAAGTTTCCTGTGGAGCCTAGATATCGGGATAAGCAACACTTCATCTTTGTGGACACCACTGTAAGTCACTTCAGATATAAAAGCCACCTTAGTCCTATTTTTGGAATAGTTCCCTCACTCACTTCACTTATATTAAAACCTTCAAAGGGATCTAAAATTGAAGCAATTTCATACGACAATGATGTCCATCGATTCGACACGTTACTTCAGCAAGGAGGCGTTTACACATTGCAAAATGTCGTGTTCGGGCCAAACTGGGGGCAAGTTGATTTTCGAAATATTGGGCATCAATATGAATTGACATTGACAAGGAGAACTACTGTTGAGCCATACACCATGCCGCTTCAGTTTCCTCCCTGTCCAAAGCATCTTATGCCATTTCATGAAGTGATTCAACAACCAAATAAGACGTTCGTAGGTACTGATCGTTACCTCGTTCGATGTCTTATAGTTTAATTGCAATATAAAAATTAATACTCATATATGTAAAATGAGCATTTAAAAATTGTCCAGACATCATGGGAATAGTTGTTCATATGGAGCCATTGGAGCACATGGGCTGAAAGGATCGCTATGCCGCCTAGAGGGGGGTGAATAGGCGAATAAAACAAAATTGCGGAATTAAAACACTTGAACAGTAACCAGTCGGTCGGATGTTCCGATGCAGCGTCGGATGTTCCGACGTGGTACAGTACACTCTCCGTCGGATGTTCTGATCCTGGGTCGGATGTTCCGATGGCAGTCGGATGTTCCGATCCGGGGTGTTCTGGAATCTGTCGAAAACCTGTAGAAAAATTGATTTCTCGCAAAACCAAGGTTAGATCTATTTAAGAATACTCAGAACAGGCCAACACAAGTAATAAAGACACCAAAACAAGATCAAGACAAAAACACGGCGATTTTTGTTTACCGATGTTCGGATCTTTGAAGGGAGATCCTACTCACCGTTAGGGAAGGCACAAAGCCCGGATCACCAAGACCCTAATCCCCCTTACCAGTGAAGCACAAAGCACTCACCGGCGATCACTAGTTGAATCATTTTCCTTGCGGAGGTAGATTCGCACCTTCACAAACTCCGGAGGCACGCCACACAAAGATCGGCGACTCACCGGCGACACCTAGCCGTCTAGCAGCCCTTCAAGCCTCCAAGAGTAACAAATGCGATGAAGAAAATAGGAATCGCTAAGTGCTCAAATTGAATCTCTAATTTGTGGAGCACTTGGGTGCCTTGATCTCTCTAGATCTAGATCTCACAAGATGAACAAGAGAGAGACAAAGGCTAGAGTTCTTGAGAAAGATGATCAGGAAGAATTAGGTTCAAATCAGGGTGTAATCAGAGTGTAAACAGTGTCAGTAACCTTTGGAAGGTATTAGAGATGGCTTTAAATAGGGAATCTCGAAAACTAGCCGTTGTGCAGTTAATCCCGCATCGGATGTTCTGATCCTCCGTCGGATGTTCCGACCCACGTCGGATGTTCCGATGAAAGTTCCGATGGACCATTTACTGGATAGCTTTGAAAACTGGCAGGCTGGCTCACCATCGGATGTTTCGACCCACGTCGGATGTTCTGATGGCATAGGTTCTGTATAGGGTGTATTTTGAGTGGAAAACTCACATGAACTTCGAGATACCTATTTTGAGCACTTAGGAACCTTTATAAGCTTCTCCATTTCATCCCTCTTTATAGTACGGCATCCCTAGGACTCAATAAATAAAGATTTACAAATAAATACTAGTCTTGATGCCTTCTTGCAATACATTCACTTTTGAGGGGTACACCAACACATGTAAACATGTACCTCATGGAATTAACCTGTGTAGCATCTGTGCACAATTCTCCAATAGAAATATTAGCTCTATAATTGTTACTCATTAATCACCAAAATCACATTAGGGCCTAGATGCACTTTCAATCTCCCCCTTTTTGTTGTATTGATGACAACAATTATAGCTCACAAAGAAATGTAAATAAGAATATATGAAAGAGCTCCCCCTGAAACTATGGCAATAATAACAACAAGAGCTCCCCCTATATGCTTGGCACAAATTGAATCTAGATGCAATATGACAGGATATATCACACAATGCAAAAGAACTTAAATAAATAAGCAATTCACCATTACATCATCATCACAGAATAATTAAATAAGTCTTACAGCCACAGCGTACCACATAAACATTCAAGTTTAGAACATAACATTGTTTTTCACACACTTAAGCATTCAAGTTTCAAACAACGGAAACTAAGATAGGAATGAGATAAATTTTCTCCCCCAGAACCCAGAACATTTCTCCCCCTTTGGCATCAAGACGCCAAAAAGAGACAAACAAACTGGATCACTCAATCCACTCTGGATCGCTGCTGCTG
The DNA here is from genome assembly GCA_036346415.1 of Raddia guianensis. NCBI lineage: Eukaryota > Viridiplantae > Streptophyta > Magnoliopsida > Poales > Poaceae > Raddia > Raddia guianensis. Next base: position 39,798,502 of record CM070534.1, read on the forward strand.
CTGCCACCCTGACCACCAGAACCACCACCACCTCCACCGTTGACCTCATCATCGTCGTCGTTGTTGTTGCCGCCACCGGAAGGAGGAAGTCCAAACAGTTCTCGAGTATATGTGTCAATGGTGGAGTAGGAGGACGCAGAATCATCAGAGGAGAGAGGCATACCAAGATGCTTCTTGATGTCTTGAATCTGCTTTCGATTGTCGCGAAGACGAACAATGGATTCCTGAACCCGATCATTTGTCTTGCGGCACATGCAGAAGATAGATTTCAGCATCTTTTTGATAGACCCTCCAGAAGATGATGGGCTGGACCGAGCTGTCGATGGGCCCGCGCTATCACGAGGAGCTGAAGAAGGCCCCGCGCTATCACGAGTAGCCGAACCCCTCCTGGGTGGAGTCACAGAAGTCCCACCAGGGGAAGCCAGTCCACGGGTGGTGACAAGATAGGGGGTGTGCTTCACATCCAGCACAAACTTGAGACCAGTGACATGAGTGATCATGCTCATCAGATAAGGAGCATAAGGACAGCTCCTCTTTGGATCATTGGCACTGATCTTGATCTCACACCAGATGAAGTCCAAGATATCAAAGGGACGCTCATGCAGACCAATCTTCATCAGAAGGTTGCGAGAATAGGAGAGAACACGAGAGGCGTCACCTTCCTTGGGATAGAGAGTCTCGCGGAGGATGCGGTTGAGCACTTGATAGAATGGCTTCATGGATTCAGTAGCTCCTGCCTTGGCGGGAATAGGCCCATCATACAAGAATTTCAAGTTTTGGTTTTTCAGGGCATCCACATCATGGAGCTCTTCCATGTTGCCTCTAGTGGATAACTTCAGGTGCTGGCCAAACTCCCTCTTCGAGAAGTTGTACCAGACTCCATCGCACATGAACCGAAGAAGAAGTCGTCGAGCACACCAAACAAAGTACAATGAAGCATAGAACTGACAAATAACTTCATCGTTCCAATCATGCTGGAAGCTCAAAATGTCAGTCAATTCCATGGTGTCACAAGCAGCAATGACCTCATTGATGATACGATTGTGTGACAGAGCCATGCCTTCCCAATCAATGAATTGCATGCGCATAACAGGGTTCTTTTTCTTCACAAAAGCAACATCATAGAAGTCTTGATAAAAGAAGTTCCAAAATCTTTCATCGGTTCCTTCTTCTTTCTCATACTTTAAAGGATCGTCAAGCCTGCGGAGTTGCATCTCCTTAACATCCGCCACATAATATCCGAGGATCTTTGGAGTGACATTAGGACCAAAAGTCCTTGATGTCTTCTTGATCATCAAGGGACCAATGGGATCACGAATATTGGCCCGCTTCCACTGAGCCAATCGCTCATGGAAGATTGTAGGATCCTCATTTGGCTCAGCTGAAGGAGGAACGACAGTTGAACTGGAGGTTCGTTGCCGCTTCGAGGGATTAGCAACACCCTTGCCTTTGGGGTCACGCTGAGAAGAAGACATCTGCATGACACACAAGATGGAATCAAGAATTAAGAGAATTGAACGAGAATGCGTAAAATCCAACAGGGTCAATGAGTACCCCGTCGGAACATCCGACCGGGGGTCGGAACATCCGACGGTATACAGCACGTGCCCTAAACGGGATCTTTCACATCTCGCATCCAAACAACGAATCCGAGGCAGCAAAAGGTGGGAAATACTTCCATGAACAAGATAGAAGCATATTTAGCCTCGAACTCGAATCAAAACGACGCACATTGCACGTTCTAGGAGGTTTCAAGATTTGGGAGCTTTTACCTTCAATGGAGGATGAGGGGGACGAGCACGGAGGAGGAGAAGGCAGTGGGGAGGCGTGCGGGACGCAAGAGCCGCCGCCGTACAGAGCACCGCCACCGGAAGATCTGCCGCCGCCGGAAGATCCGAGCTCCCTGTGCAGTCGCCGCCCAAGAGGAGAGAGAGAGAGAGGAGGTAAAAGCTTTAGGGTAAAAACCTGTGGGTAAAAAAGGAGCGGGACCCACGCGGTTAAAAAGAACAAGTCACAGATCTGGGCGCATCGGAAGATCCGACGGAAGATCCGACGCCCCCCTCACTAGACCGCGTCGGAAGTTCCGACGCCGGTCGGAACATCCGACGGGACCCTCACTGGATACCACCGGAAGTTCCGATGCCGAGTGGAACATCCGATCCCCTTCTTGCTGGATTGAGAGTTTTGGACTCCAGACACCTCGAGAATAGATAAGATAGCTCCGGGAGGATAGAGGGGAGTTCTAAGACTTGAATTTACCCAAGAATGACCCGTAAGCATATCAATCAATCAAACTAAGGTCATCCGTGAATAAATAGGATATGAATATTCGAAGAACCAAATCAATCAATTTATTTATAATATAATCCTATATAGCTATAGTAAAATAGATAACAAGATAAAGAAAAACATTTCAATCACCAAACAATGTGAGCAATAGGTCAAGCAACATTCCGAGAGTCAAGGATGTTCAATTCACTCCGCAACTCACAGAATTTTCTCTCATCAAGGGGTTTGGTGAAAATATCAGCTAGTTGGTTTTCGGTTCTCACATGGGTAATATCGATATCACCTTTGGTTGAATGGTCTCTTAAAAAGTGGTGGCGAATATCGATATGTTTGGTTCGAGAATGTTGAATAGGATTGTTGGCTATTTTTATGGCACTCTCATTGTCACACAAAAGTGGGATGTGGTTGAGGTTAAGGCCATAATCTCTCAGTGTTTGCCTCATCCAAAGTAGTTGGGCACAACATGTCTGCTGACAATGTATTCACTTGGTACGTGGATAGGCTACGAATGTTGTTTCTTGGGCGCCCACGAAACGGCGACCTTCAAGGAATTGGCAAGTCTGGGAGGTACTCTTCCTATCCACTTTACAACCGGTATAATCCGCATCCGAATAGCCGATTAGGTCAAAGTTTGACCCTCTAGGATACCAAAGGCCAAAGTTGGGTGTGTGTATCAAATATCTCAAGATTCTCTTGGCTGCCACTAAATGACAATCCTTGGGTGTAGCTTGAAATCTTTCACACATGCACACAATAAGCATAATATCAGGTCTAGATGCACAAAGGTAAAGTAGAGAGCCAATGATAGAACGATATACCTTTTGATCGATGTCTTTACCATTTACATTTAAATCAAGGTGACCATTTGTTGGCATAGGAGTCTTGATTGGTTTGGCGTCGCTCATATCAAACTTCTTAAGCATATCCTTCACGTACTTTGATTGGCTAATAAAAGTCCCTTCCTTCATTTGTTTCACTTGTAGTCCAAGGAAGAACTTCAGCTCTCCCATCATAGACATCTCAAACCTTTTAGTCATTAAACTGCTAAACTCCTCGCAAAAACTCTCATTAGCTGATCCAAATATGATATCATCAACATAAACTTGACATACAAAGATATCACCATCTACTAGCTTAGTAAAGAGTGTAGGATCAGATTTACCTATTTCGAAACCTTTTCTCACCAAAAAGTCTTTCAGACACTCATACCATGCACGAGGTGCTTGCTTCAACCCGTAAAGCGCCTTATTAAGTTTGCAGGCATGATTTGGATACTTTGTGTCTTCGAAACCCGGTGGTTGCTCAACGTAGACAAGCTCGGAAAGTGGACCGTTAAGAAAAGCGCTCTTGACATCCATTTGCCACAACTTAAAGCCATGGTGAGTAGCAAAAGCAATTAAAATTCTAATAGCATCTACTCTTGCTACAGGAGCGTAAGTCTCACCACAATCCAAACCTTCGATTTGCGTGAATCCTTGTGCAACCAACCGTGCTTTATTTCTTGTCACTATATCATGTTCGTCTTGTTTGTTGCTGAAGACCCATTTTGTACCAATAATATTTTGCTTCGGTCTTTCCACTAACTCCCACACTTCATTCCTAGTGAAGTTGTTTAACTCCTCTTGCATGGCAATAATCCAATCGGGATCCTTGATAGCTTGATCTATATTTAGTGGCTCAAGAGAGGAGACAAACGAGTAAAATGCATAAAAATTTGAAAGACGAGATCTAGTAGTTACTCCCTTGTTTATATCACCAATGATACTTTCGACGGGATGATCTCGTTGAACACTTTGACGAACTCTTGTATGTGCATTTGGTGGGTTAGGATCTTCATCATCACCTTCACTTGACTTATCATCCTCCTCTTCTTGAATAGTCGTTGGAGGTTCAACTTGAGTTGACAAGGGTAGTGAATCTTCATCTTCTACGCCTTCTTGAGGTTTGACATCACCGATAGCCATTTTCTTGATCGCTTCACAAGGTGGCTCTTCTTTATCTAACACACATTGATCAACTTGTTCTACTTGAGAGCCGTTAGTCTCATCAAATGTCACGTCATGCGAGATTTCAACCACACCGAAGGTATTGTTGAAAACTCGATACGCATAAGCATTTGATCCATAACCAAGCATAAAACCTTCATCGACCTTAGGAGCAAACTTAAAACTTCTAGATTTCTTATTCAAAATATAACACTTACTGCCAAAAACTCTGAAGTATGAAATATTTGGCTTGTTACCGGTAAGAAGCTCATATGAAGTTTTCTTGAGTAACTTGTGTAGATAGAGCCGATTGATAGCATGACAGGCGGTGTTCACAGCTTCTGCCCAATAAATATCCGACACCTTGTATTCATTTAGCATGGTTCTCGCCATCTCGATGAGGGTACGATTCTTTCTCTCGACCACCCCGTTTTGTTGAGGGGAGTAGGGGGCCGAGAACTCGTGCTTAATGCCTTTCTCATCAAGATATTCTTCAACATCGGTGTTTTTAAATTTCTTTCCATTATCACTTCGAATCTTCTTAATCTTCGCTTCAAACTCATTTTGAGATCTTCTCATAAACTTCTTTAAGATTCCTTTTGCCTCTGTCTTATCATGCAAAAAGAATACCCACGTGAAGCGTGAAAAGTCATCAACAATAACAAGACCATATTTGTTACCTCCTATACTTATGTATGCAATCGGTCCAAAGAGGTCCATATGTAGTAGTTGTAGAGGTCTTGTTGTGGTCATCACGTTCTTCGAAGGATGGGATGCTCCAACTTGTTTTCCCGCTTGACATGCGCTACAAGGCCTGTCTTTCTCAAACTTCATATTTGTTAGTCCAATGATGTGATTCCCTTTCGAGAGTTTGTGAAGGTTTCTCATACCAAGATGGGCTAGTCGGCGATGTCAAAGCCAACCCATGCTAGATTTAGCCAGTAGGCATATCCCAGGGCTAGGTCTATCCGTAGAGAAATCCACGAGATAGAGCTTTCCCTTTCGATGACCTTTAAAGGCTATTAAACCATCACTCCTTCGAACGACATTCACACCATCACAAGAAAAGATACAATCGTAACCGGTAGCACAAAATTGTTGTACCGATAATAGATTGTATTTCAATGAATCGATAAGTAAGACATTTGTAAGAAAAAGATTTTCAGAAATTGCAATCTTACCAAGACCTAGTACATCACCTTTACTGTCATCCCCAAAAGTAATGCTCTCACTTGGTTGATTATAGCAATTGATTTGAGAGAACATTTCCTTCTCTCCGGTCATATGATGAGTGCACCCGCTGTCAAGTACCCAACTAGGGCCACCGGAGAGATATTCCTACAAAGTTCAAGCTTTGGTCTTAGGTATCCAAATTTGATTGGGTCCTTTGAGGTTAGTCACAAGAGTCTTCGGGACCCAAATGGATCTCACCAAAGGTGCGTTAGTACGCTTCGGTCCAACATGATAAGCAAGCACTCTACCAAAATTATTCTTTTTGAGAATGTAAGAGGCATTAAAAGTAGAGTGAGAAATGTGAGCCTTTGAGCTTTGCACAATTCTCCAATAGAAATATTAGCTCTATAATTGTTACTCATTAATCACCAAAATCACATAAGGGCCTAGATGCACTTTCATGGGCAGAAGGCCATACAGAGAGGTTGTGTTAATGGATGCGAGGTACTACTCAAAATTGGTAATAATAATTTTTTTTGGGGTAAGCATCACCAATTAAGGGTTTTATATGCTAAATTTCTAGGTGGAACCTGATCGTTGTTGGAGTTTGGAGTGACCTGTTGAACCGGAGTGCTCTCCGATGGGCGGTAGCTAAAGCTGACAATGGAATAATAATTAGAACTATGCTGCGACATAACCCGAGACACAGTAATTACATCATCTAATCACTTTTACCCTTTATCTCGCTTTCAAGTTTACATTGACTGAAGTTCAATTTAACCAACTCAACAATAGGATGCTTGGAGACCTCTGACCACACGGCACTGGACTTCAACCCAAGACATCACACAAGGCATCAATTAGAAAGTGAGAAATTGTTAAATCTCTAACTGCTGCCTCGAATTTCTAACTAATATTAACTAAAAATATTATCTTCTAAGTTGCAGCTATTCGACGGATGTTGATGGCAAGGCAGAATCTTCGCTTTGTTAACAGATTTCTTGAAAATAGATGGGCGTACTTGGCAACCGTGTTACCAGACTGATTGATCTAGGGTTTAGAGTAGAGATATATATGTATGGGTAACCAATATAGGGTCACCGGGATCTGTACAAAGATTTTCTATTTTCAGCTATATTTTGCATGTTTGTAAAGATATTCCTTGACTTTTTATCACATGTTGCGTTGACATGGTTTGCACTTGAGCCGTTAAATTTCCCAGCTATTCACGATCTTGTATGTGTAACACAATCTGTTTGCTCCAACCACGCACGTGTATCTTTTGCGGTGGTGTAGTTGTTGATTGCTCAAGTGAAAATAATTTGCGGCGGTGTAGTTGTGGCAGTCCCCTGCTCCTAATAATCATAATTTAAAGAGATCTGTTAATTAATCCCATATTGACAGATTAATTAATCCCATATTGACCGATTTGTTCATTAAATGGGAGCTTGAAAACGTATTGATGGAATTTTTGAATTAATCGAATAAGATAAATGTGGTGATGCTCTATCTATGGATGGAAACATCGCTAAGTAAATGTGAAGAGTGATTGCGGAAAGATTTGTTGGAAAAGGTTTTTCAAATATCATCGAGGTAGGATTTCGATCAGGATGCTTGTTCCATCTTCCATGCACTACTTAAAATGCAAACTACTTATAAGACAGGCTCTAAACTTCTGGAACACGGTTTGTAATGACACTAGGACGATTCCATGATCTATCTACCTTTCGTTTGTAATTCACGGTTTGTAATGACACTAGGACGATTCCATGATCATCCTACCAAGTGACGTCCAGTTTTTAATTTGGGCAGGTTTGCCATTGTCTTGGGAAAAAAATAAGGAACCGATTTACCTAAAAAAATAAGAAAACAAAAAACACACGTACCAAAATATTTTAAGTATGACTTATTCACCTTGTATGGAAAAGAAAGTATGCACTTTCGCAAATCCTGCAAATTATCATTAATTAAAATTCCAGTGTAACGTTTATTTGATTAATCTTTTTATTGAAGTTATGCATGTACAAAGGAAGCGAAAGAGATGTTACAACGAGCGCATGGCACATGGCCCTTCTTCCGGGCTTTCTATTAGAGAACCATCTTCGAATATATACGATAGTTCATCAGAAGAAGATGACGAACCACATCTACCGCAATGCGAAAGTACCCTCACATTTACACGCATGTTACAAGGCGAAAGCTCTACGGGTATGCGTCAAATTATATTTTTTGACGGTGATGTCAACAAGAATAATAGATCAAATGTAATTTGCATACTAAAACATTGCGTTCTTTTACTCTTTTGCAGCGCCTACTACGTCTATGGATGTGCAGCAATAACCAACGCAATCATTTGAAGCAAGTACTCGTGGTAGAACAACAGACCGTGCAGAGGCAAGAAGGGAACGTGACAGAGCACGTCGTGCAAGCATGACACCCGATCAAGTTGCAAACAGACGAGCACGCGCTAGAGAACGTTATGCAAGTGAGACACCCGAACAAAGGCAGGCAAGGCGAGTTCGGCGATACCCACGAGCGACTGCCCGATGCACCACTCCTGGTCCTAACTATTCCAATGGAACAAATGCCACTGGTACTAATAATGCCTCTGTGGTAGGCTCCAACAACCATGATGTTGATGACGTAGTATACCAAAATCTACCAGAAAACACTCATATGTTGAAGCCGGTGTCAGTTTGTCGCCATTGTGGTGCAAAAAAGTTAGAATATGAAACATTGGGATTTTGTTGCAGAGATGGGAAGGTCAAAATTGAGATGCCAGAGCCACCTGACGAGCTTTGAATGCTATACACGAGACAGGACCCAAACTCACAACATTTCCTAGACAATACTAGATGGTTCAATGGTCATTTTTCGTTCACCACCTTTGCTTGTGACTATGACCAGCAGCTTGCAAGCGCAAGAGACGGAGTATACACCTTTAAAGCAAACGGACAAATTTACCACAACATACACTCCTTTGGAAAACTAGATGAGAGCTCAAGCCACTTGTAGCTATACTTCTACGATGATGATCCTAGCTTATCACACCGTTTTCGAAAAGCTAGAGGAGAGTTGTTCCAAGCAAGAGACCGTTATATTATTGCAAGTTTGGTGGATATCCTAAGAGACAATCCCTACTCTGAGACATTTAGGAGCCTAGGGCAAGTGGACGACATGGATGAGTGTCGTATTTTCCTAAACACGGACTACAAACTAGACCAGAGAACCTATAATAGACCATTAACATCAGAGGTGGCTGCTGTGTGGATCGAGGGGAATGAGGTTTACAGACATATTGAACGTGGGATTACCCTCTTTGGTAACGACAGCAGATATTACTCAATCAGGCCTCATCATGGATGTTATGACCCTTTGTCATATCCTCTTATTTTCCCAAGAGGTGAGCTTGGGTGGCATCCAGAAATACCAAAGGTTGGCGTTCATCCGAGCCAGATCAGGAGGTCATCCACAAATCCCGACAACCCAGGTAGGTTAGTTTGTTGGAAGTAACGACTTGATAACCTTGATCAAGTTAATAACTAACCATATGCTCTTATTTCTTTGACAGACACTAATAGCCAGCTGTGCGTCACGATGCGCGAATATTATTGCTACAAATTCCAGATGCGTCGTGGGACATTCAACACAATCTTGCATGGGAGGCGTCTATTCCAACAATTCGTTGTGGATACCTATATCAAGCTTGAGACAACACGGCTCAACTATATACTCCATAACCAAGCAAGAATAAGGGCTGATCTGTACCAGGGTTTAGTTGATAGTTTATCTGCAGGTGAAACCAGAGCGCGTGCATTGGGCAAAAGATGTGTCCTACCGGCATCGTTTATTGGGGGTGGAAGGGACATGAGACGACGATACATGGATGCCATGGCCTTGGTGCAGAAGTATGGAAAACCAGATTACTTTCTCACTATGACTTGTAGCATAAATTGGGAAGAAATAACTAGAGAACTCGAACCGAATGAGGCGCCTCAAGACCGACCGGATGTAGTTGTCGAGTATTTAGGGCCAAACTAGAAGACCTCAAGCACCAGCTCTTCCATAAACACATCCTTGGCATCGTGGCCGCACAAGTCCATGTCATTGAGTTCCAGAAAAGGGGTCTGCCACATGCACACTTCCTACTTATCATGCAATCCGCCGACAAATTGACAAGCCCAGAACAGTATGACAGGGTCATCTCGGCAGAACTTCCAAACAAGGACAAGTATCCCCAGCTTCGTGAAATGGTAGTTAAACACATGATGCATGGACCATGCGGTTCTTTAAATAGACATAGCCCCTGCATGAAAGATGGTCATTGCAAGTGCCATTATCCACGCCAGTTTGAGGCCACGACACTGCAAGGCAATGATGCTTACCCTATATATAGAAGAAGGGAGGACGGGGAGACAAAATTAGTCAGAGGGCATGTCTTGGACAATAGGTGGGTTGTGCCATACTGTCCAAGTCTACTGAGAAGGTATGTTTGCAACATGAATGTTGAGGTTTGTTCAAGCATTCATGCCGTCAAATACCTTTACAAGTACATCTACAAGGGGCATGACAGGGCATCCGTGTCTATAAATGATGTCGATGGCAACCAGGAGATTAATGAGATTGAAAATTTCAGAGAGCCTAGATGGGTGGGCCCACAAGAGGCTTTATGGAGAATCTATGGTTTTGACCTAAATGGTATCTCGCCCCGATTACTTTCAAATTGCAACTACATCTTCGTGCATGCATCTTGTTTCCTACCAAGAGAATCTTGATATGCGTGAGTTTTGGATTCACGGTGTCGAGAAATCGATGTTGACTCAGTTCTTTAAGGTGAATCAAGAATTCTCATGGGCTCAAGCTTATTGTGCAGGAGTTTCGAAATATGCGGTTTGGGAGAATAGGCTGAAAAAATGGAAACCGAGACAACAACGCATACGCAAGTTGGACGGGTCATCTCGCACATCTGCGGAGGGGAGAGATATTATCTAAGAGTGTTACTAAACCACGTGACGAGGCCCTACTTCATATGAAGATCTAAGAAAATTTGAAGGAATTGTCTACCCTACCTTCCGAGAAGTCTGCGAGAAAAGAGGACTTATCGAGGCGGATAGTAGCATCGATGAATGCTGGATCGAGGTGAAGTTTTCCAAATGCCGATATCTCTCTGAAGGCTATTTGCTACAATTTTGGTTTTTGTGAACCTAGCAATGTGCGAGGTCTTTGGGATAAACACTTAGAAGCAATGTCCGATGACTTCCAGCGGGGCCAAAGGAATTCACATGAGGTAGAACAGATGGTGTTGATGGATATTAGAAATATCCTACAGTCGATGGGTAAGGATATAACATTGTTCCCTCTTCCTGAGATTCATGGTTCGGATGACGCCATGTCTGGTGTGGTAAGGGAAATTTTTGAAGAGACCAATATTGAGGTAGACGAGGAGCACGTCTCGGCCATGTCATCCCTCAATCGTGAACAACGGCATGCTTATGACAACATATTAGCATCTGTTCACAGTGGTACTGGTGGTGTGTTCTTTGTTGATGGCCCCGGAGGAACAGGAAAGACATTCCTATACAAAGCTTTGCTGGCAAGAGTTCGGAGAGATGGAAATATAGCAATCGCTACAGCAACATCTGGTGTAGCTGCTTCCATCATGCCGGGAGGTAGAACAACACATTCAAGATTCAAAATACCACTTACCATACAGGATGGTGATGTGTGTAACTTTACCAAGCAAAGTGGGACAGCAAAACTTCTTCAATAGGCTTCACTTATATTGTGGGATGAAGCTACTATGACAAAAAGGCAGGCAATTGAGGCGCTTGATAAGAGCATGAGAGACATCATGGATAAACCTGGTCTACCATTTGGAGGAAAGATGGTTGTTTTTGGAGGTGACTTTAGACAAGTCCTTTCGGTTGTACGGAAGGGAACGAGGGCGCAAATAATAAATGCAACGTTACGTAGATCCTACCTATGGGACGACATGCGTCAGCTGAGGCTTGTGCAGAATATGAGGGCTCAGGCTGATCCTTCGTTTTCAGATTACTTATTGCGCATCGGAAATGGTGCTGAGGAAACCATCGAGCACGATTACGTAAGGTTACTTAGCGAGATATGTGTCCCTTACACTGGTGAACAATCTAACATCGATGACCTCATTGATATAGTTTTTCCAATGTTAGAGGCAAACATGACCAACTCGAACTACATCACGTCACGAGTTATTCTATCAACTAGGAATGAGAACGTTGATGGCATAAACATGAAGCTAATCGAACGTTTTCCAGGAGAGCAAATGGTCTATCACAGCTTCGATTGTGCAGTGGATGATCCTAACAATCACTATCCCTCAGAGTTCCTGAATTCTTTGACACCAAATGGTTTGCCGCCGCACATCCTAAAGCTTAAGGTTAATTGTCCAGTCATATTGCTCAGAAATCTTGATCCACCTAATGGTTTGTGTAATGGAACAAGGCTGGTAGTCCGAGCATTTCAAAGGAATACCATTGATGCAGAAATTGTGCTAGGACAGCATGCAGGAAAAAGAGTCTTCCTCCCACGCATACCTTTGTGTCCGTCTGATGATGAAATGTTCCCCTTCAAGTTTAAGAGAAAACAATTTCCTATTAGAGTGAGCTTTGCAATGACCATCAATAAAGCCCAAGGGCAAACAATCCCGCATGTTGGTATTTATCTTCCTAATCCGGTCTTCTCACATGGACAGCTATACGTCGCAATGTCACGAGCAACAGCTAGAAGCAAACTCAAAGTTCTCGCTGCGACTACAAATGAAGAGATTACCTTATCAGATGGTACATTTACCAAGAATATCGTCTACAAAGAAGTCCTCACTTCATAGATTTAGGATTTAGGGTTTAGATTAAAGTGTGTTGACTTATCTCCACGCTAAATGTTATCAAAGAATTTTGTACAACCCATGAAGAAACAAAGCTTTTGAACAAAGGGAAACCGTTGTGTGTTGACTTATCTCCACGTTAAATGTTATCGAAGTATTTTATACAACCCATGAAGAAACAAAGCTTTTGAACAAAGGAAAACCGTAGCAACGCACGGGCACCCCACTAGTACCGTCTAATCGCTGTGATTAGCACAGTGCTCTCGTTTTTGACTCCATTCTTCTACGTCGGCGAGGTAGTTATCTGATTGATTAGCTCAGGCTGCATGTGGTGGTGCTTCTGTTTAGTATTTACCCTCAAGACTGAACACTTTGTCAATTTTCCAGCTTAGAATAAATCTAAAAGTACGGCTGAAAATTTATTATCTTTCTATTAGCTAAACGTTGCCTGTTTTTAGAAGATTTTGAGTCGTTTCTCCTAAAATTTCAAACTATTTTAAAATAATTTTTAGAGTCTTCAAGTCCTCTACGAAGACTCCAAAACCTTTCCAAATCAAATCTTTTGCTGAAAAAACAAGGACCAAGCAAGCCCGATATTTAGCCTCAAACCGGTGTAAATTCCAACCAGAAACTTTTAAGCTCGACGGGCTGTGAGGTGCGCTTGGATGGTCGGTATTTAGCAAACCCGATTCACTGACTGTATTTAGCCATGCGGAATTTTGTCACCCGCCAATATCTCCTCTCCAGGGATTCAATGCGATGCGATAATGCAGTGGTAATGTGAAGGTTATTACGCAAACAAAGTTTAGAGGAGAAATAAGTCATAGTTTTACTTGCAGGGCATAAAAAAAAATAGAACGGATATTCTTACAGGTGTGTAAAGTTACACCCTTCTCAAGCAGGCCTAAAGATTTCTGGGAATCAGCGTTGTTTGTCCAATCCACATGGATGATCGTGAGACGAGACGACCAGTAAATATTCAGACGATAGGATCAGATTAATATGTTATTTGTGTGACAGATCAGCCTTGGTGTTAGTAGTTCACGATCACATCAAGAGCTGCAAGGAATTAATCAGCATGAGGTTTTTTTTTTTTTTTTTGCTCTGTGTGTGTGTGCGCGCGCGCGCGCGCGCTTTGTTTTGTGGGGTAGAGGTACCAGGGAGTTTGGTGGGACGGGCCCTTATAGCCTGCTAGAGAAAATGCAGCCCGATAGATTCCCAAGGCCCAGCCCATATAACAAAAGCACATTGTCGTTGTTTAAAGTCCATATGTTCTATTCGCGCTTCCCATGTCCATTATTGCTGTTTTTTTTTTTTGACAAAACATTGTTGCTGTTTGCAAGTTAATCAAATGTAAGAATGTTTCAGGTGGTCTTTACGCATTTGCTCTTAGATCATTAGGCGATATAAAAGATCTTAGATGCTACCAATTACCATTAGGCCATGCTACTCTCTCCATATCATAAAAACTTAACGTTTTAGGTATCAACATGGTTTTTGAAATACAACTTTAACAACTAATTAACATTTTATTTTATCTATAAAATCCACAAAACCATAATAAGGAAGTGCTTTTCGAGAAAAATACATATGTATAATTTTAATGTATCCACTCCAAATACTTCAAAAGATTTGCATACATAAACTTTAAAATTTTGACTTCGGACATGTGTAAAATATCTACTTTTTATGATATGGAGAGAGTACTATTTAGCCAAGGGCTTCACAGTCAATCATGCATATTCATCGTATGCTGTTCATCCTTGGCATCGACCCTATGCAAAGGCTCTTCTCTGCTACGTCGGATGAAGAGGGGCTCTCCTCCTTCCCCATCCCCACACGAACATCCCTTCATATGGGCAGACGATGTAGGCATTTTTATCCGTTAAGTTCATTGATTTCCTGTACATGTCCTTTTTTATGTTTTCTTCCATCGAGTTTTCTTATCCCATTTATTGCACGTCTCTATTTTTTTTGTTTTATTCCGCCCCGTCGAGTTTCTCTATTTAAATTTGTTTTTTAAAAAAATAAAAGAGAAGAAGAGAAAAGATAAGCGCGTCCACGTGGCATTGAATTAGCTGCAGCATGCGTATACGTGGAGCTGAATGAGTTGCAACGTGTGCAAAATCGCTCTTAAATGGTTCGAGGAATGAGATTTAAGTGTTTCAGAAGTCGGGGGACGGAACATTTCTGATTTTAGAGATGAGGGACGAAAATGAATTAATTCACCGTGAAAGTTGAGGGACCGGAAAGACTATATCTTTTGTTTAATTTTGTGGCAAATTACACGATATATAGTACTCGTATCAATTAAGTGATCGACCCGGCCACACGTACGTACCGCTCTGACTCTGAGATTGATCTGCATGGGCCGGGTTTCTGTACGCCGCAGTGCATAAAAATAGGGATCATATAGAGCACCTTAGCACTTACTTAGGAAGCATGATGGAGATGTTGGATGCATGATTGAGAAACGAAACCCCCAATTGAGCTCCACTAGCTATGTACGATATATCGAGACGAGAAGGCATAGGGCCGGGCAGGCACTGGATGGGCTTGTGCGTCCTTGCGATGGTGATGCAATGATCGGAGCAGTGGGCACACTGCTGGTGTGGTCACAAACTCGCTCACAAGTGGAAGCTATAGCACGCATGCATTGTTGGCATGCAGCGATGAGCTAGCTCCACGGGTATTCTCTGCATCATCTCATATATATGGTTTCTGTGTACTGTGTGTGCACTGCAGACGACGTAATAAGTCTGAAGAAGATCGATGCGAAAACCCTCGGCTTTCATCCACCGCAGCCGTCCAGGCACACCTGGCTGCATGCACGCAGGCTGCAGAGACATGCACATGTCAACATGGCCTGTCTGTCTCTGCCCTGCCCTGCCAGCTTTGGACATGCATGAGCGTTGTGCCGTTCTCTGGATCAGCTAGCTGCTGCATATGTGATATGTGCATTATGGTGCTTGCAGCACGTACTGCAGTTACAGATTTTAGCTACTGTTGAACACTCACGCATGCACGTACAGCTCGATCAGTTGCAGACCGCTTGCCTGCAGTGCTCCAGGCTCATCAGGCTGGAAGCGTACCATCAGTCTGTACGTGCCCGCCGGCCAACAATTGAGGCAGAGATGTCGTCCGTGGCGTTGGCTGCATGCAGGGCTGCAGATGCGATCGGTTGCTGCTTGCTACCTAGCTAGCTGCCCGATGATATGATCATCCTCTTCAGGCTTGTAATTTACCCGCATGCAGATCGATCGATGCGAGCATATGCAGTACGTACGTACTAGGTTTCCATCTCATAACTTCCTGATCGATCTGCTAGTCGCGAGGTACGTAGGTAGATGCAGCCTGCAGGTTATTAACTTGAGGGCCACATGCAGGCAGCAGTAGCTACCATATGCATGCATCGTTTATTCATTTTACAGTAACCAATTAAGCATGCAGCAGCTAATTAATTAACAGGCCGTGTGAGTTGAGGATGGACACATCGACAAATGGCAGCCAGCTACGGGAGTACTTATTAATTGGAGTACCAGCTAGCCCACTATTATCAACTTGTGGTCACTGGCATTAATTGCAATTACGGATTGTTAGCTAGCTGTGCTAATTAGTAAGAAACAAGCTAGCTGGCCCTATAGTCATGTACTCGTGCATGACCTGCAGTATTGTAACGAACGACCGAGCGAGCGAGCGAGATGCCGGGGAGTGAGGCTGGAAGCTAGCTACTAATCGCACATATGTACAGATCTAGAATTGCAAAGCTAGCTTTACCAGACTCTCTGACGTCCATTCTCATGGACTTATCTGTGTGTCTACATATGCAGCTATCTATATATCCATCCATCCATCCATCCTATGCGTACGTGTATATATATGTGGGTATATATGTACGATCGATGGTTTAAAATTGAGCAGCTTCTAATCTCAATTGACTTGTGATTTCTTAATAATAATATATTACAACACGAATAGATCTACAACATTATAATCTGATCCCATTATAATTAATATGTAGGTTTTTCTTGGTTTTTTCTTCAACTATGGTGGAAATTTTTAGTATTTTAGACCAAACATGGTGGCTCCCACTGGATCCTGTTTTACTAAAGTAACAGATCATACATATATACTATATGTGTAGTATATATAGAGAGATTTGAAGTAATATGAATATATTGTGTGTGTGTATGTATATATCAAAGAGAATTGATTGCCCATCCACTATAGGAAACGAATTCTATATGTGGGCGGCAAGAAAAGTTAGTGTCGGCGGCTAGTAGCCGCCGATAGAGCAGTGTCGTCGGCCCAAAGGCAGCCGCCCACTACAGGAGAACGCTACACTCTCGACGGTTTATACCGTCGATACAACAAACAGAACCGTCGATATATATTAGTGTCGACGGCCAGCCGTCGATAAACGGCCGTCGAGGATACTTCGTCGAGAGACAAGACCTATCTCGACGGCTAAGCCGTCGATACTACTTATATCGACGGCTTAGGCCCAAGCCGTCGACACAGTACTAGAAAACGCCGTTTCCCGTTAGGGAAGCCTAGTATCGACGGCCGCCAAAGATGCGTCGACAAGATATATAGTGGGCCCCACGATGGCGGGTGTCTGGAGACGTGGCACGGTCTGATTGTATCGACGGTACGAATATCGGCCGTCGACATTTTCCGTGGTGGGCCCCACGAGGACATGTGTTATAGTATCGACGGCTAAACTAGGGCCGTCGAAACTGTACCACAACAGAAAAAAAATTAATTTAAAAACCGAAAAAACCACAAATTTTAGCGGATCTTGTTGCTCCGGACAAGAAGACACAATGCACTAAAACCCAAACGGCCCGACATTCGGATATACCCTCGTCGCATATACTGCGACCACAATTCATCAAAATTGATCAAATACACATAAATATATAGAAATGCACAAACTAAACATAATTCCATCACAACACATTTACGAAACATTCAAATTCATCGCATAAGACATCGCAGTTCAAGTTTCCAACTAAATGCAATAAACAAAAAAGTTATTGATCCGGATCGCTCGGAGGGTTGGCTTGACGGGGTGGATTGGACGGATGGCTAAACATTGGTGGGGCACTCATGAAGAGGTCGGTAACCAGGTTGGGCCCTCTGGCTCGTGATGTGTCTCCTCCTCCGTCTTGTGAAGTTCACCGATAGCCGCAGATCCGGACCCTCAGATATATACCACATAAGCGGCATAAGCGGTTTGCAACATTTACAAACGATCGCAACATGAATTAACGTGAGTTAATGACTTACCGCCTCCGTAACATATGGCAAGCCACCATGTGGCGAAGCCGGGCCAGCGTATTCGCTGGCGGAGGAGTATGGCTGCCGTAAGGGGTGTAGGGAGCGTGCCCATCCACCATGAAAGCGGTGGCGGACCCGTAGAAGGTCGGACCGCCAGCGGTACCAGGACCACCTACAATTTCATGGACATCTAACTTGTGAATGAAATTGTAATAAACGACATGTGAATGGATATTAAAAGTTTAAGGACATTACCCGCCCGATCGAGACAAATGACTCGGATAGGCGAACCTCTGCTCGAACTCATATCGTTGCCTTGCCATCTCAGCCTCCTGTCTCTGTCTGGCTTCTTCTTGGGTCCTCAAGCTCTCCCTCATCGCCATCATCATCTGTCTGCTCTCCTCCTTCTCCCGCTCCCTCTCCTCCCTCTCCCTCTCCCGCTGCCTCTCCCTCTCAATGCGGGCCTCGAAGGCACGTCGGCTCTCCGTTTGAGAGTGGGCAGCCCTCACCTGAGGCATGTAATCCTCCGATCTGTAACAAAGCGATGTTAGTGGTTACAAAATATCACCTGAGCTGACACGTACAAAAATTAGACGGTATCATACATCAGGTGGTCCCCTCCGATCGCTAGCCTCCCATGAGCCTTTCCGCCCATAGCACGATGTATGACCATGGGGTCAAGGGCTCTCTTCAGGTCCATCTCTTGGCCATGCTTATCGTGAAAGCCTCTCAGAGCGTGCTGCATTGAACTGAAGATAATCGAGTTATAATATATGATTGTGTACGAACTAATTGAAATTATTAGTACCTCTCATTGCAGCCTATAGGGTCTCTGAGGACCGAAGAGCCATCCTTTTCTCGGGAGGTGTGGCCCTCCTAACACCGACCCACGTCGGAAGTCGGCGGTCGTGGCGCTTTGCATCGTCAAGTCAGTGTCGATATAATCCTTATTTCAAGAAACCAAGATCGAAATAGTGAAGGAATAGCATTACCATTCTTTTTCTGAGCTGAGCAAACGACGACTTCCCGGTCGTCGTTTTGCTCGTCATAGCTGCTCGGTTCTTCTTGGTCTTCAAGGACTTTTCCTTGAACGCCTCGCTGGCCCAAGGATCTTTGCGGGGCCTCCTAGGCATCCGGGGCGTTCGACACCCAGTCAGGTCGAACCTGCGCGTACTCTTGAGCCTCGAGGTACAGCTTGCGCGCGTCGGCCTAGGTGATCTTCTCCCCCTTCACAATCCTGACAAGGCAAGACAAAAGTAAATTATTCGTACTGAAACCATATGCACCAAAAACGACAGAAGAAATAAGTGAATACCTGTGGAAGTCCTGAACGGTGATGACCCGTGCACTCGACATCAGATCCTGCACCTTCTGCTTAGCGTTTCTATCCATCACAGAATTGATGTCGGCCTCCTCCAAGCCCGGACGTGGACGGTACCTGAGCTGACAAGAAATCCATCCGAATGAACAATAGTTGCCAATCATCTGTGATATGTTAAAAACAGAATTGTTTGAACTCACCCAGAACTCCCGTCTTATCTCCTCGGTGGCGGTGCTGTCCCCGTGAGGTGCCACATTGTAATCATCCCAAGAGTAAGAGGGATGTTGTGCCCCCTCCTCTCCGACCATGCCAGGATAGTACTGGCGCACAAGGATGCCAAGTGCGTTAGCTGGCTGCATATCAGCTTTGTTGGGGTGGACACAGGAAAAGTTGCTACAAATAATAAAAGAAAGTTAGTAGATTTAATTGAAATCAAATTAGAAAATTAGGATATTACACGCCGCCGCGTGCAGCTCGATCACGATCCGCCTGTGAGGATATCTCGCCGCCTTGGGCAACTTGTTGTGCCCCTCTTCGCCTCGAGCTCCCATCCTGGTTAGAGCCTCCACCGCCCCGCACTCTGTGTCGGTGCTATCTCATCCGGATGCAGCGTTCCTCTGGCTGCACTCGAGTGCCTCCGACCTCCTGTCGTGGTCGCCGTCCTCGTCTGCGAGGCTCCTCATGAACTGTCGGCGTGGCATCCTCGCATTTTGTAGTAATGTCGTAGCATATTAGTAAAATTAAAACAACTAAATTGAACATAATTTAACCATTATGTATACCATCAACTTAGAAGTATGTATCGTCTACATCGAGAGGATCATCGAGAAGCTCATCATCCTCCCCTTCTTGTTGTGCTTGATGTGCTTGTTGTGTTTGCTGAGCTTCTTTGGTTGGATTGATTTACTTCTTCATTTACATCGTCATCTATTGTGGCTACGAGATTATCTAGTCCATCTCCAATATCAATCACCACGTTTCCATTCATGCGTTGCTCTTGTCTTTGGTTGGTGATAATCATCGAAAGTCGGGTAGCCAATCTTCCGTGCCTTCAATTTTGTACACAACCCACCATGACCGAAGGTCTTCCTCTCGCGTTTAGTACTACCTTTCATTGCTTTATGACATGGATAAGGCGATAGTATACTTGCTCGGCTGGTTGGGAAGGATGAACGGATCGTATCCTCGTAACCTTGACGTGTGCTTAACCTCCACCAAACCTAGCTCTGCTCGACGTCTAACCCCTTTAATAGGATCGAACCAAATGCAATGAAAGAGAACAACCGATAGTTCCTTACTTCCCTCGAATACTAGCTCAATGATCTCCTCTAGTATACCGTAGTACTCCGTGCCATCTTCCCCGTAGCACAGTATACAACTGTTAATTGATTTTAAATTAGGTTTCGACCTTTCGTGAATTGCCGATCTGAAGCGAAACCCGTTGACATCATAAGTTCCGTGCACTTTTACGTTAGTTCTAGGTCCACGCGATAGAATACGGAGATCGTTGTGTACACTCGCATGCGTCGTGCACTGTTTAATAGAAAAAAAAAATTTAACAAACTATGTCAACAAAATCTTCAAATGTTAACAAGGTCACGAAATCATATATATATACTTACATGTTTCCAGAACCAAACTATGAAGTTAGGACGTCCAGGTCCCTCACCCTCCTTCATCAACTTTGTTCTTTCCTCTGAACTGGGTTCACTCATCCCTGTCCATTCTTTTTGTATGAACTGATTCTGCATGTCCCCCATTTCTTCCATATTATCGAACACGTACAATAGTGCAATCAACCTTTCTTCCCCTGATAACTCTCGTCGTTTATTTTTCCCCACAGGATTGCCTTTCCCAAGAAACAATTTTAAGTCAGATTGAGGTTTGCTACAAACTGTGTTGTATCTTGGTACCTGAATATTGACATTGTGCTCTCTCGCCAAATACTTATTACAAAAATGGGTTATCTCCTGCATATAGTATGATTCTGCTATCGAACCTTCGACGCGAGCCTTATTTTCCACGTTTGCCCTAACACCTTTAAGACGACGCTCCACATGATACATCCACTGCATCGAGCAGGACCTCCGATCCGGCTTCAACAAATGAATCAATAGATGCTCCATTGGGTTAAAAAATCCAGGAACATATATTTTCTCAAGCTTACACACAAGCACAACAATCTCCTCCTCGAGCTTAACCATCTCTGATCGCTTTATCTCTTTAGCACATAGTTTTCTATAAAAAAAACTCAATTCCGCAAAAGTTCTCCATACGTCTTCAGGTACGTAACCACGAAACACGACAGGAATGAGATCACGGACAAATATATGAAAGTCATGGCTTTTCATTCCGTGTATCTTTCCTTGAGCAACGTTCACACCACGACCAATATTTGATGCATACCCATCGGGGAACTTCAACTGTCCTTCGATCCACTCGAGAATTTCTTTCCTTTGAGTGACTGTTAGGCAGTATAAAGCCTTGGGCTTTTTTGACCTTCCTTCTACGAGATTCATTGATGGTCGACTGCATATTTCAGCGCAATCGAGACGTGCTTTCACATTATCCTTACTCTTGTCAGGAATATCGAGACTAGTTCCAAAGATTGCCTGTCCCACATTCATCTCTTGGTGCATGACATCGAAGTTGTGGGGCAATAACAAATCCTCCGCATAAGGAAGCGAGTATAAAATTGCACTTGTCGTCCCAATGGTGGGACACACCGTAACCCTCATAGATTCCATTTCTTCCTTCCACCAACTCGGATTGCAAAGCTTTGATGGTCGCCATTGTCATCCGTCCACGCTTTTGTCCTTTGACAATGGTATTTTTTCAAAAGCATTTCTCTGTTTCCTAAAAGGATGATCGGCTTCGTAAAAGCACGGTGACGATCAAACCAACATGCCTTCCTCCGTGTGTTAACTGGAGCAGCGCTTGTGTCATCCATACAAACAGACATGCTAGCTTGCCATGCGTACTCCATCCGTAAAACATTCCGTAGCGGAAAATCATGAATAGACCACAAAAGGCAGCCTTCATGGAAAAGTTGGTATTGGTCTTCCTATCATATGTTATTGCTCCATTCTCCCATAACCCCTTCAACTCTTCGACCAAAGGTCTCATGAAAAAATCGAGATTCTTTCCGGATTCTTTGGACCGTGCACAATGAGTGATAGAAACATGAACTCATCTTTCATTAAAAGTGATGGCGGAAGGTTCATGGGCATAGTGAACACAGGCCAACAGGAATACGATGCAGCAATCATATTGAAAGGGGTGAACCCATCGGTGGCAATAGCTAGGCGCACATTTCTCGAATTAGCTGCAAAATCCGGATGTTTCTGATCGAAGTGCTTCCACGCGTCTCCATCTGACGGATGTACCATCAAGTTGCCCTTCGGTCTTTTACCCTCCTTATGCCACCTCATCCATATGCCGTCTCTTCACCATGAAACACCGTTCTAAACGTTTACGTCGATGGAAAGTAACGAAGCACTTTCCTCGCCATACTAGTCATCTCTTGTTTCCTTGAGCATCCTCTACCTCAACATATCTTGACTCCCACATTTATCACAAAGATCATTTACCGCATCATTTTTATAGTACAAACATACAATGATTCGAACAATAGTGTATCTTCTCATATGGCATTCCGAGACCACCTATCGCTTCTTACACTCGCATTAACCGGAGGGCATCTTATGGCCTTGCGGAAGGACTTGCACCACAATGATATGAGCTCGTCAAACAGCTTGATCGAGAAATTGAATTTGCACTTAATAGCTAACATACGAGCCACAAGACAAAGAGAGCCACCGTTGTGCTATCGTGCAGAGGTTGTTTTGCAGACTCGAGAAGCTCCATGAAGTTAGACAATGTTCTGGGTGGCTCAGCGTCCGAACAATTATGACCGAAATCATCCATCATATCATTCACCCGATCAATTTCATCGAAACCTTCGTCGGTTGTGGGCGGCGGTGGTGGTCGCTCCGCCCACCGACTCTCCCCATGATAGACCCATCGACGGTACTCGGCCTTGTAGCCATGCGTATAGAGGTCTATCTCCATCTGAGCGCGGGTTCTCTTCTTGCAGTTCCCGCAATCAACACATGGACAAGTTACTCGGATGTTATCGTTTGGAGCATCCTGAAAAGCACGATTCAGGAATATCTCGGTCTTGTCGTACCATTCGTCCGAATGGTGTCCGTTCCGTTGCCATCCTTCGTACATCCAACTCCTGTCTTCTTCCATCTGAGTTGCCAGCCATCGCCGAACGTGAGGGTTTTATATTAGGTTTTGGAAGGCTTCTAAACCCACCTACGAACGACCGCTCGAGCACACGTTATGCATTGCGATCAAAGGTTCGAGACTAGATTTCAGCAGCATAACCCTAAGGATTCTCCTAGTGCAACGATGGCTAGGGAGTCGATAAAAACTCCGAAGCACTTATTTTATGCACAGGAGAACCACTTAGGGTCATGCCGTCGAAAACCTCATCTCGAAGCCTCCGGCACCACAACGCAACGTGTGCTCGAGCGGTTGTTTGTAGGCTGTCCACTGGGACGCCCATAAGGGGCTCTACTAGACAATTCGGAAACGCGTGTCACATCTCGTATTAGAACACAACGAATCACCGTCCGTATTCCATACGAGATGTGCCGTTTCCGAACGGGTGACGTACGGCTAGGTGACATCGACTAAACTTATCCACAGACGCTAGCTAATCACACGGCAAAATGTAGAATAATATATTTTAAAAATAAATTTTCTACTATTTTCTAAATTTAAAAATTTCTACTCTTTTTCTAACTTTTTAATATATTTCATACAATTTTAAATATATTTCATACTATTTTTTATATTTTATTATTTTAAAATTTTAATTAATATTAAAATCATAATTATGTAATAATTAGTCTCGACTAATCATTATTGGCCGTCGACACTACACTATGAACATTTAAAAAAGCGGAAAATACCTCGAGGACGTTAGCGTAAGACAGGGGTGGTGGCGGACGAGCGGTTCTGGCAATCGCGGTGGCGGCCATGAGGCGAGGGGTCAGGTGGTGCAGATGGCAATGGGCAGGCCGCCACCGAGGCGAGGCGGCGCTGGGGTCGGCGGCAGAGGCGGGAGGTGGGCCATGGCCGGGCGAGACGGCGGCGGCGGGCGAAGCCATGGCGGCTCGTGAGGCGGCGGCGGCGAGACGAGGCGGGCGAGGCGGGCGGTCTGGCGGCGAAGCTGGCGGAGAGTCGGCCGGCGGGAGGCGGCGACGCAGTGGCGGGAGACCGCAATGGCGAGGCGAGGTGGGGCGGGCGGCTGGGGAGGCGGGCGGCGGCGCGCGCACAAGCGGGAGGCGGCCGGGCGGAGGCGCGAGGCTGCAAGCAAGCGGGAGACGGCGGCGGCGAGGAGGGCGCGGGCGGCGGGAGGCGGGCGGCGCGCGAAGGCGGGCGGGCGGCCGGGGAGGCGGCGACGCGCAATGCGGGGAGAAGCGCCGGGTGAGGAGGGCGGCAAGGGCGAGGCGGGTCGGCGGCGGCGGCGGCGAGGCACGAGGCTGGGGACTTAGCGAAATCGCTAAGTCCCCGAGCCGTTGTTAGATCTATACCTAAAGCTGTCTCGACGGCCCAAAAAAAACGGTCGACACTGAGCACGTGTTACGAGCCCTATATCGACGGCCATTTACCAGCCGTCGTTACAGTTCGAGCTCTTTCTCGTTTTGTCGACTGTATTTTATAAGCTGTCGACACAGTCGTCGTGGATGCCTGTATCGACAGCCACCTGTAAAGCCGTCGTTATACTCTATCCCGAGGGTTTATGTTGACTACCGTCGAGGAAGACCGCTAGTGTCGACGGCTACAATAAAAGCAGTCGACACTGCTGCTTGTCTCGAGGGCAACCCCCTTAATGTGCATCTTTGGTCAAACCTCTCTATTTCACAATTAAAAAATTGAAAAACTATATTTCAAATTTTCAAACTGTTTCATGTTGTCTCCTACTGCGAATTACACACCTGAAAAAAAAATCAAAAATTTATAGCTCCCGTTTATGCTGACTCCTTTGTAAACTAAAGCTTTCCGGAGAAATTCAGGTGGAAGTATCATATTTCATGTGATCAATACAACGTCAAACATTTTATTCGAATTTCAAATATGTTCAGTTGTAAGTTTAAATTTTTGTATTCTCCACCATTCAATAATCGACACCTGCAGCTAAATTTTTTTAATCTTTTCACTAATAAAAAATAAATTCTAACATTTGAACATTAGTTAGTACATTAAATAAAACTATATATTCATATTCTTCAATTCAAACAATTAAAAAATACCTACGCAAAAAATTAGCAAAAAGCAACTCTTGGCCATGTTAATTTCAAAATCACAGCAATTTTGAAAAAAGATTGAAATCAAATTTCAATAAGAGGGAATAGAACAAAACTGTTTGTAAACAAACAGTATCGACGGCATCAACATAGCGGTCGATATTAGTACTGACTGTGTCGACGGCCAAACATCTAGCCGTCGATACAGGACACACCGTCAAGCCGTCCCATGTCACCGTTTAAATTTCCCCTTTAGTATCGATGGATGAAAATAGGGCCGTCGATAATAACCTCGACATTGATCAGTAACGACTGCTTCTTTATGGCCGTCGAGAGCATGGTATATGTATCGACTGCTATTTTTTGGCCGTCGAGTTAGTTCTTGGCAGTCGAAGCTATTTTCGTTTCCTGTAGTGGCCGACACAGAGGAAGACAGTCTCGGCGGCAAGAACTTCACCGCCGACACTGCTTAGCCCCCTCCCGTGCCGCCAAATGAAAATTCAAATTTGGAGGCCACCAATTAGGATATGTCGGCGGCTACACTAGAACCGCCGATATTGCACACTCCCCCAGACGGAATAATGACGGGTTGGACAGGAGGACGTTTAAGCGGTCCCACGCGTCAGTCAAGTGAGGTCACTGACATGCGGGACCAGCGGCAGGGCCTGGATGCCATCTGTGTCGGCGGCATATCAGAGGCCCCCAACATATATAAAATAAAAAAATCAGGGGGCGCGGTGGTGCTCGAACCCACGACCTGCAGGGAGCACGCGCCGCGCCGCGCGCTGATAACCAAGTGAGCAAATTTGTTTATTCAACATGTATATGCTCCACAGTCTTGTGTATGTTTCTGATAGAATTTATGTCGGCGGCCTATTGTCTTGCCGCCGAGATAGGTCCTTCAGTGTCGGCGGTATTTAATCTGGTCGCCGACATAGACCCTCCCCCTCAAGCCGGCCTTCTCTTTGCCTTCTCTTTCGCCCTCACCCGGGCCCACGGGTCTAGGCTAGGTGCCAAGTGGCTTTCTAGGTCATGCTGTTGGCATGAGGCCTCCTTGGCCCGGGGAGTGCCGTGTTGGGTCGACCTCTATGGCGAGTTCCTTTGGGACCGTAAACCGCTCTAGCACGGAAGGCATCACGCTGTGAGGGTTTCAAAGGAATGCGCCTTAGAGCTTGAGCCGAGACGGCACTCCCTAGGGCAACGAGGCCTCATGCCAATTCCATGACTTAGGAAGGCATCTTGCAGCTAGCAAAGACCGCCGTGGGCTCGGGGGAGGGGCATGGAGAGTATGGGCTGGAGGGTGGAGGGGCAGTGTCTGCGGTCACAGCGTGAGCCGCCTACATTGACCAATCCAATGTAGGCGGCTAGAGATAATGCCGCCGACATTGATTTCTCTATCACGGCGGCCAAAGAGGCGGCCGCCGATACAGACCCTCCCTCCTTAAGCCCGCCTTCTCTCCGGCACTCCCCCTAGCCCACGGGGTGTAGGCTAGGTGCCAAGTGGCTTCCTACGTTATGCTTTTGGCATGAGTCCTCATTGGACCATGGAGTCCCGTCTCAGGTCGACTTCTATGGCGACT
The DNA here is from genome assembly GCA_036346415.1 of Raddia guianensis. NCBI lineage: Eukaryota > Viridiplantae > Streptophyta > Magnoliopsida > Poales > Poaceae > Raddia > Raddia guianensis. The sequence goes on from CM070534.1 coordinate 39,825,318, forward strand.
TCCTTTGGAACCATTAGCCGATCGAGCCCAAAAGCAGAGCCGGAAAGAAGGCGGGGTTGACCTGGGGGAGGGGCTGTGTCGGCGGCCACTATTTTGGCCGCCGATACAGGTCGTTCTATATCGGCGGTCTTTTCTATGCCGCCGACACTGGTTCATCTATGTCGGCGGTTGGATATGTGCCGCCGATACTGACCTTTGTCTCTGACTTGTGGGTCCCGCAACTTATAAAGCTGTTTTGTTTAGCAGTGTCGGTGGTTTTTTAATCAATGTCGGCGGTACTGACCGCCGACATTGCCTTTCCAGTTACAAAAAGAAGTGGCCCGTGCGCTAAGTGTCCTAGCACGCACTTAGCGCACGAGCCAACGCTCCGCTCGCCGCTTGCCGCGCCGAGCAAGCGCCATTGCCGCTTCCTCGCCATCAAGCGCCGCCAGCAAGCGCCACCAGCCCCACCACGCCGCTTTCTTCCCCCGAGAGGCTGCGCCGTCGCCGCCGTCGCCGCCAGATTGAGGTCAGTGCGACGCCACGATAGCGGCCGCCGCCTCTCGCCGCCGCCCGCCCCCCGCCGCCGCCCTCTCTCCTCCCGAACCGCCTCCCTCCTCCCTGAGCCGCCTCCCCTTCCTCCCGAGCCCTTTTCTTCTTCTCTCTCCCCCATCGGCCGCCGCTCTCGCCGCCCCACCGCTGCCCCTAAACCCGTCCTTCCGCTGCTGCCACCCGTCGGGACCCCAACCCGAGGTAATCCCGACTTTTTTTTTTGTATGTGGTAGCTATGTCGTCGGTATTTTGTGGGCCGACGACATTAGTGCTTGTAATTAATTAAAGAATACGGCAATTATGCTTGATTTTTGTTGATTAGTCATTGTTAATTAATTTTGACGTCGTAGCATGTACGAAACCGTAGTGAAACCCGTTCGGGGGCGCAACAAATTTTCGTAAGGAACGCGGACGGTGATTCGTTGTGTTCCATTTACGAAATATGTTGTGCTCCCGAGCTGTCCACGTTTTGGACAGCCCACAGATGTTGGTATGAGTATGGTGGTCGTGGTCATGGGAGGTGCACGGGTCGGGATTTCGGCGGTGTAACCCTATCGTCCTCCTAGTGCATAACATAAGCGGTACGCCGTACCCGTCGTTGCACTGGGTAGACTGCGGGATTATGTTGTCAGAATTCCGACCTATGCACCTCCCGTGGCCACGACCACCATACTCATACCAACATCCGTGGGTGGGTAAGTCCTCCTATTTAGTTAGGCATGGACCTTTTTATCGTGCAGTGGACCTATAGGTAGTAACATAATATATATGTTCATCTTCTTCGTGTAATCTGTTGACTTGCTGTAATTGTTTAATAAAGGTATAGACCTAGAATTTAAAAACATGTATGACTGTACATATAGTGATTAAGCGATGGAAGATCGAAGGTGGATGTACGCTGGATGGATGAGGTCTGGGCAGCACATAGACGAGTGGTTCGACAAAGCAGAAGAATTCGTCGAAGATGCTTTTCGAAAATTCCCCAACCCTAACATAGCAAAAGTGCCTTGTCCTTGCGCGGTTTGCTCGAACACGGAGAAGAGGTCGAAGAGGAAAATTAGCGAGCACATCTGTAGGCATGGCTTTAAGGCAAATTACTTTGTATGGGTATATCATGGAGAGAGGAAGCGTCCGGCGCCGGTGCCTAGCCCTATGGATTTTGGGGAGGGCTACGACGAAGTTGTGGTCGACAGATTGTACGAGCTAATGGATAATGTGGGTAGGGCTTTCGATCTCTCTCCTGAGGAAGAGTCCGAGCCACTTGCACAGAAATTCGAGAAATTCCTTGAGTCTGCCAAAGAGCCGCTCCATGAGCGAACCGATGTGACCGTGCTGTCTGCGGTGTCACGTCTAATGGCCGTTAAGACAAAATACAATCTCTCAGCCAATTGCTTCAACGACCTGTGCAAACTGTTGGACAGCCTACTTCTAGTTGGACATAAGATGACTCTAAATCTTTATGAGTCGAAGAAGCTTCTAATCGTGTTAGGCATGCCGTGCGAGAGGATAGACTACTGTCCAAAATTCTGCATGCTTTACCGAAAGACCGATTCTGGGCTGACTCATTGCAAGCATTGCGGCGAGAGTCGGTACATGCTAGTTAAAGGACGAGATGATATAGACAGACAGACAACGGTTGCTCAGAAAACCTTCCGTTTCTTTCCCATCTCTCAACGCATGTAACGTCTGTACAAGTCCAAGTCCATAGCTAGGCACATGAGGTGGCACAAAGACGACAAACGTAGAAAGGAAGACGTAATGATTCATCCGTTAGATGCAGAAGCCTGGAGGCATTTTGACCAGCAACATCCTGAATTTGCAGCCGATCCTAGAAATGTGCGCATTGGTCTATCCACTGATGGGTTCACACTATTTAATATGACATCGCACCCGTACTCTTGCTGGCCAGTATTTGTCATCCCGTACAACCTTCCACCTCAACTTTGTCTAAAAGAAGATTACATGTTTCTTTCTGTTATCATACCCGGGCCCAAGTCTCCTGGAAAAAATTTAGACTTATTCATGCAACCACTTGTAGAAGAGCTGAGTGACCTGTGGACCAAAGGGGTCTTGACACATGATAGCTACAAGGGTCAGAACTTTAGGATGCGAGCCGCTTATCTGTGGTCAATTCATAACTTTTCGGCCTATGGTATGTTTTCGGGGTGGAGCACGCATGGAATCTTGTCGTGCCCTAAATGCTTGTGTAACACTGATGCATTCAAATTAAAAAAGGGGGGCAAGACTTGTTGGTTCGACTGTCACCGTCGATTTCTTCCGCTCAATCACCCATTTAGGAGAGAAAGAAAAGCATTTCGTAAAGGCAAGAATATTAGGAACCAACAACCACCACAACGGTTCGAAATAGAGGATATCATTAAATGGTATGAAGGTTTGGCAAAGAAGGGTTACGATGACGAAGACTATGGGAAGGTGCATCATTGGACTCATAAGTGCAGCATCTATAACCTTCCTTATGCAAAAGATCTGAAGCAGCCTCACAACTTAGACCTGATGCACCAATAGAAGAATGTCTGTGAGGTTTTAGTCAACACGAACTGGGACATCGAACATAAGACTAGAGATAACACAAAAGCTCGGTTGGACTGTGCTGTGATATGCGATCGACCAGAGATGAACCTCAATGAAAATGAGATGAGACCTAGGGCAAAGTACTGCCTGACACGTGCCCAAGTAAGAGAGATCTTAGTGTGGATGAAGGAAAAGTTAAAATTCTCAGATGGTTATGCGACGAGCTTTCGTCATGCCGTTAGTATGGACCAATGCAAATTAAATGGAATAAAGGCCCACGATTACAAAGTCTTCATAGAGCGTTTATTCCCCGCCGTATGGCGTGGATATGTTGACGACGCTATTTAGAGAACTATGTCGGAGCTGAGCTTTTTCTATAGAGAGCTGCGTGCCAAAGAGATATCCGCCTCGAGGATGGAGGAATTAGAGAAGGAGATCGTTGTTATTGTCACAAAGCTCAAGAAGCTATATGTTCCTGGTTTTTTCAACTGCATGCAACATCTATTGGTGCACTTGCCATACGAAGCAAAAGTAGGGGGACCAGCACAGTACAGGTGGATGTATCCTGTTGAACGGATGATGAAAAATCTTTGATTGAAAGTAAAGAACAAAGCACGAGTTTAAGGAAGTATTGCCGAAGCTTGGATCACCCAGAAAATCGCATACTTCACGGATAAGTACTTTGTGACAAAGAACAATGTCCGTGTGTCACAACCGAGATATAAGAAGGCACGACGTATAAATACTTCCGATCTTGACGTATTCAATGATCAAGTTGGACGTAACGTTGGCAAAAACACAACACGTCAATTGGGTGAAGATGAAAAAATTATGATCCAGCTGTATGTGTACGACAACATGGATGAAATGAACGTTTACATCGAGTAAGTGAAAACATTTCTCAATTCAGTTATAAACGCATAGTTATATTTCAAATTAACTAATGAAATACCTACACTTGTAGTCAATTTATTCAAAAAGAGTGGACCAAACCTGGTCAGCCATCGGGGAAACAAATTGACAACCTCAAACGACGAGGGCGTGGACCAAACCATCCTAACTTTCTTACATGGTTCTTTTACCACGTAAGTTTTTTCTATAACATACCATGTAATTACCTAACCCAACAGTACATGTTTTAATGAATCTTTTTGTGCATGCTTGTCCTGTAGTGTCAAAGACATTCTAGCGTGCACAATGATCTCCGACAAATGTCATGAGGATGCAGTCGTAGAATTAAGGTTCATAGATGCTATGATTGCCATCGATATCGATATCGGTCCGAAGCGGCCGAGTCAGCCCGTCCAAATGCAACCACGGTGAATAGAGGCATCGTGAGTTATGTCGCAGACGCCCTTGGTGGTCCAGACGTAGAGTACTATGGGGTTATTGAGGAGATCCTCGAAATAAGTTATGAAGGCAACAACCAATTTTCGCTCGTGTTGTTCCAGTGCATATGGTTCGATCCGGAGAGTGGGGTGCGGCGTACACCGGAACTAGGACTAGTTGAAATTAACCATAAGCACCTTTATCAAAGGCCCGACGTGTTCATTCTCCCCGAATAAGTTGAGTTAGTGTTCTATCTGCCGTACGCCCACCCCAAATACAAAAATTGATGGATTGTTCATAAATGTCATCCAGTTGGTGGATTGTACGACCTCACGGAAGAAGACTACGAGCCGAACCTAGACGTCGAACCATTCCAAGAACAAGAATTATTAGGGGAGTTGCACGTTGATATTGGGGATGTGCCAGTAGAACCAGATGAGGAAGTAGAAGGAAATGAAGAGGAAGAGCAAGGAGAAGAGGGAGAAACCGAAGAGGACAATGAGGAAGAGGAAGAGGAGGAGGAGGAGGAAGAGGAAGAGGAAGATGAAGCAGAAGATTTTTTAGGCATTCAATATCTGGTTTTGTACATTTATATCTGTCATTTACTTTAATTCCTGGTTTTGTACATTTATATCTTTAACTAAGAGTCTAATACATTTATACCTTTGACATTTGCAGAATGTTAGGTCCTATGGCGAAAGCTTTGGCGAAGGTGTGGGCGGGGCGGAAGAAAATTTTCGGGAGGAGTGGCACGCGGAGTCGACAGCAGGAAGAGCCTGCCGAGGTGGCGGCCGCCAACCCACAGCAGGAGGAACCGGCTGAGGTGGCCGCCGCCGACCCACAGCTGCAGCTTGACGAGGTGTCGGCCACCGCCTCACAGCAGGAGGGTGCGGAGGTGCCCACAGCAGGCACTAGCCGGAGGAGGCCCCTCTTTCTGGTGCCCGATGACGACAATGCGGGTTTGCCAGAGGACTACGAGGATGAGACAAGCTTGGAGGGGAGTGGGCTGGAGGAGTCGGGTTCGGAGACCGACAAGGAGCTGGACTGGCGGGCGTTGCTGGAGGAGGAGGAGGGGGTGACGAGGAGGTGGCCGAGGATGAGTGGGAGGCTCTCGACTCTGGAGCGGAGTCCTCTAGCTCCAAGAGATTTCGAGGCCGGAACAAATTGTCGAAAGCTCCCAATTCCCTAGAAGAGAGGGCCATCGTACATATTACAATGGGAGATAGGTATGTGTGTTAACCACAAATCTTTTGTTTCGATGTATTTCATTTCGATGCATTTCATTTCAATGTATTCTATATGCAGTGGGATGGTTTACGAAAACAAGGGGGTTGCACCTGAGCCGGGAAAACAGCTTGGTGTGCTTATCAGGTCGCTCTACCCCGGACAAGTTGGCGAGAGCGGGAATAAACGCCCCACGCTAAGTTGGGCCGACTACGAGCTCATGGGGGTACGAGGATGGAGGAACTGTCGCCGAGGCAGTCGTCGACGAGTTCTGGGTAAAATGCCAAATTTCATTTATTACTGTCGACGTTCCGTGTTTATACCTTTACACATACATGTATTTATTTAATCATGCGTCTCTTTTGTTTCAGACGAGGTACCAGCCTGGGCTCGGGTAGTCATCGACAGGATGGCTACCAAGCTCGTGAAGGAGGCCCTCAGGCTTGCCCGGGTAGATGCGGTGATGAAGCACTACATCAAGATGGGCAGAAAAATGACTAGGACAGCAGCAGGTCGGGAGTACCTCACTGCAGACCAGTACCTCCCATGGCGTCCAGACTGGATGGACATGTGTACACGTGCTTGGAGGGACCTGTGTAGCATGTGGGCATCCCAGGAATGGATCGACATGTCTAAGAGAAACCGGGAAAACAGGGACGCCGGCGTAGGTTTGTGCAACACCTACATGGAAGGCCTCGGCATGGGTCACGTGGCACGAGATCTAGTAAGCACACTTATCTTTTATTCCTAGAATCAATTACATTTTATAACTATATCTAATTAGGTCATTATTTAATTCCACGCAGGAGTTTCAGACGGGGGGTTGAACCCTCGGGATTCGCGGTTTGGAGGGTTGCACACATGCCTCGTGTGCGGCCAGACGGGTTCCAGCCACCGATGCCGGCGCCTGCTCAGGAGCTGATTGTAAGTGCTTAAAACTTGTTATTTCAATTCTTTAGACGACCGTCGTTGTCGAACAAATATCACACATCTCAATTTGTTGCAGGATACAAACACTGGGACCTTGAGGAAGAAGCACGGGGAAGAGGTTGACCCCGAGGAGATGCCCGTTGACCCTGTGCTCCTGTACGACCAGTTTGGTGGGCGGGCTCACTGCAGGTACGGCTTTATGAATGCCGTCGTGCCGCCCGACGCGTACAAGCCAGAGGTCAGGAGACGTCAACGATATGCCTCCGCAGCTCAGAACAAGCACATCGCAAAATTGGAAGAGCAAAACCAGTAGCTTCGAGAGGAGAAGGCGCAGCGAGAGCAAGAGCGAAGGGAGCGAGAGGAGGAGCGAAGGGAGCGGCATGAGGCCATGGAAAATGTGAAGGCCATCCAAAAACAGAACCTGCTCCTCCTGCGTCTGTACCAACAGGTAATTATACATGCATTGCTCGCAAATTTGTCATTTCAGCTAAGTTCATTTGCTAACCTCTCCTATTGATCAGCATGGGTTCCAGCAGCGCGGGGACCGGCACCTCTAGCCAGCCGCAGATGCCTGCAGTAATGACGCAGACGCAGGGGGCCCCAGCCACACATTTTGCGTCTTCTTTTGCTCCTGCTTTCGTGCCACCACCACATTTCCCGATGGCGTACTTTCCACCTGCACCGAGGGCTTCACCGGAGGTAAGTTTGCGACCATGTCGTTTGATCCATGTTATTTTGTCTAAGTCTGTATCCATTTAAAATGAATTGCCTCTAATTTTGCAACCATGTCATTTCATCTAAATAATGTAATGCCTCTAATTATAGAAATATGACATTGCATTTTCTTTTGTAGGCGTCCGGCTAGGGTACGGCTGCGCCGGCAGTGATTGCTTTGCAGGGGATTTTGACAGTGGCACGGGGTCTCCGCTCGAGCAGTTTGTCACCAACATCCTCAATCCGGACTACGATTTGAGTGGCGGCAGCCCGCACGAGATGTTGTTAGGGTATTCGAACTATATGGCTTGTATGTGACCTTTATTTGTGCTCTACCGACAATATATGAATTGTAAATATGTGTGGATCGATGATTTAGTTTTTGAGATGATGTGGTTGCATTTATCGATTATTTAGTGTTTATGGAGGATGTGGTTGTATTTGGGCTCGAAATCGTGGTGGCGAGCTTCTAAATATGTGTGGTTGTGAATGAGTGGATTGGGAATTGAATATATGCTGGGATTTGGGTAATTTTGCAGGTTAAAGAGAATTTTTAAAAATTGGAAGCAATATTTGCTGCTGCCAATACAGCAATGTCGACGGCAGTATCTGAATCGCCGACACAGATCATGGTCAATGTCGGTGGCCTCTATTTATGCCGCCGACATTGATCACGATCTCTGTCGGCGGTTCCGATACTACCGCCGACACTGATATATATGCCGCCGACAGTAACTGATCTATGTAGGTGGCAAAACCTTTGACCGCCGACATAACTTAGGGCTAGAGGGGCGCAGAAGCTTAGCAGCATGGAGCTGTGTCGGCGGCTAGTAGGACGGCCGCCGATATAGACTCTGACACGTGTCGCCATCTCGATCGTGTCGTGGACCCCACAAGTCAGAGCGCCGTGATAGGATAGGGTCGTTTGCCAAAGGCTATATCGGCGGCTAAGAATGCCGCCGACATAGATCACCGCCCGCACGAAAGCCCTTCCCAGGTTTTCGTTTTGTCGGCGGGGCCACCGACAAAGCTTACCTGTGTCGGCCAGGCAGCGTCGGCGAGGTTTTGTCGGCGGCTAAGGTCAATATCGGCGGTATTTGGACCTGTGTCGGCGGCTTTAGCCGCCGATACTGATACAGATTCCTGTAGTGATCCTCATTTCAGTGTATCGTAATATGGCGCTGTTAGCCAGTTGTGTAACTTGGTTGGTTGGAATACATGTACATATCCACAGTAGACTTTGGATTCTGTGTTATTGGTTTCAATGTCGGAGGTGGCAAATGTTTTCCCTAAATTGTTGTTGGTGATGACTTTGTTGTTGATGGTGTCATATCTTGACTTGTTTTACTGACTCCCAAAGAAGGATAAGCCCATGCTCCTTTATTGTTTTTTGATGTGTCTGGATTGCGAGTTTTGGGGCGATGGATGTTGTGGCACATAGTTCAATGAAGCCTTCTAGATTGGGTTGGACTAGACCTCGGTTTTGTCTGCATGATCTGTTGGCATGGTGAATCAGGTGTGGCGAAGATGATTGGGCTGAATAAAAACTCCATGCGGTCCTTGCGATATATGTTTACGCTGCATTAATGCAACTTCTAAATAACCTTTATGTAATATATATAGGGATTTAATATTCTCAATTTTTAGTGAATTCCCCTTTAAAAAGAGACGACGACGATGATGATAATGACGATGAAGTGCACAGCATGATCGACCAATCCATGGCCTGGCCGGCAACCTAATTTTGTTAGCTAGATGGTCCAATCACAATCTGGAAAATTAATAATTGATCGAGATGCCTGCACGGTGTGTTACAGCAAGAGATCGATGTTCGGTGTGGACGTATGGTGGCTGCCGTGTCTCATGTGTGCACGCACCTAACGCATGCATGAACATATGTAATAGCTAGCCTGCTAGCTAGCTGGGCATGCATATGCAGGACTACCGTACAGAACATCGCGAGCTAGAGCCGATCGACCAACGGTTGCCGCTCATCTGGATGATCTGTAAAGGCTCGAAACAGCTAGATTGATCTGTCTATTTGTTGTTGGCGCTGCAACATCAGTACGTACTGCTCAACTGTACCTATTTACATTTCCATTCATTCGATAATTAATAGCTTATCTAGTTAATCTAGCTTCCTGTGTATACATATATATATCATCAAATTTCAAGTGTGCCTGCCTGCTAGTATACCATTGTATAATTAATGTATATATGCATCGCGATATATCAGGCTTTGCTAATTACAGCACCGGTAATAAGCAGTAAGCTAGCTAGGTCGGAATTAAAGGAGGACAGGGGCCGCCAATTATATTATATCCAGCCACACAAATGCTTGATGAATTAATGTTATATACCGTGCATGTTCGGCTAGGTGTCATGTACTATTGGTCGGGGCTCCGATCCCCTGCCTTTGCCTGCCAACTTTCAGTATGCATTAGAGCAGTCTTTACAGAAAGCATTAGATTATTTTTCAATATGCATTATTGGAGCATAGTTTTTATACAAAGCATTAAGTTATTACCTCTATGTCCAATGAACCCGAACTCAGAAATAAAATTTTCTCAAACTACGGTGGGAAAAGCACAATTATTAAAACCGAACCGATTGTCGAACCGCTATAAACTTCTGTTCACGTTTCACCATTACCGGTTAAATCATAGGATGATGAGCCAAATCTTAAATTCCAAATTAACCCTGACCACCAAACCCAGTAAACTCAGAACATCCCAACAAATTTCCCCCTTTCACCCCATTTGTGACCCACCTAGCCACCCATAACCACTACTTAAAGTTAAACCTAAGTCCCTAATCACTTCACTCCACCCAAACCTGGCGGTAGCGCTCGAGCTTCTCTATCATTTGATTACATGTATGAAATATTTATTGATATCCAATGATTATGCGAGTTTTTTTTACATTTTTTATCTTACAGTGTTGGCCACCTATCGGTGCTCATGTTGCCAAAAGTTCCTAATTCCAACATTACCCTTCATATGACACCTATATTGTACCTCTAGGTGTTGGTACTTACTCTTGAAGGGTAAAAAAAGGACTAATTTTCTTAGCAGTTTAATTTCTAGTTTCCCATAAACTGCTATTAGTCGTACGAACCATTTCATTGGAAAACATCCCCAACCTACAAAAAAGGCCCCTGCTAAAAAAATTAAATTACATTGGAACCCTTGTTGCCGGACCTACGAGGTAATTAAGCACCAGAAGAAGCCATGTGTGTCATGTGATAATGCATGCGTAGCTGGCTAGCTACGCATAGACAATCAGAGGGGAGGGACTCAGATGTGTTTTTAGCAGCTAGGCAGGACAATGGCTGTCTCCGCGAAATTAATCCATTCATTCATTGTTATTTCTATTATTTCGTAGTAGGTGATAATGAGAATAATTTGATTGCTGATTGATTACCTTTATTTTGGGGCCAGCACGATCCATGGCAATCAGTGAAATGCATGCAATTGATGTGTGTGTTTGTGCATGCGTGTGCTTTGGATCGAACGGTTGCTGCATATGCGTAAATTAATGAAACGATGGACGGATGGAAGGATGGATATATGGAGCTCGAGTCCTGAGCATGCATGCATGCATGAATGCATGTGATTCTAGAATACACGTGAAAAGTGTAAACAGTAGGCACGGCATGTGATCTCTGGCCGGTACCATCCAAGATCGATCCATCCATCTCTTTGGCTCAGCTCCTCGATCTCACACAGATGTATGTGATCCCACATGGCCTCAACGTACGTACACACCCTTCCAATTCTTTCCGTTCGACAAGGAATTCTCCATAATATTCAGCAAATCTAAATCTGCTAATTGTTCTATCGATCATAGCATCTGCTCATATATAGTTCATAAAAAGCTTATGTTCTAGATGTGCGCAAAAAATACGCTTTAAACATTGGCATGGTCTCTAAAATACAACTTTGTCTACTAATTGGAGTAGTAAAATCTATTTATGAAATCTACTAATTATAATGTTATAAAAGTCTCCGTGTACAATTTTCATAGGACTAATCCAGATATAATTTACTCCCTCCGGTCACAAATATTTGATGGTTTTGACTTTGCACGGTCTTCAATGCATAACTTTGACCACTAATTATCATGATAGTTTATTTAGAAACCTACTAAAATTTTAATATTATTAAAGTAATTTTGGAAACAAATCTACATATACTATTTTTGTGTAGTCAATATAAATATTTTAAAAAATATCTATACCTCAAGTTTTAAAACGTTGATCAGCATACGTCTCAAATATCAAACATTTGCGGTCGGAGGAAATAAAAGTTTCTAGAAATAAAGCTTTGAAGCTTCGATTTACTTTTTTAAAAAAATAGCCTTGATTTTACGCTACCTCAGACGCCATGTTTTCATGAATAACCGGAGGGGTTATAATTATATATATGTCGAATGCGTGGAAAACTGGAAGCTACTGATCGAATTATGCCTTGGATTGATGTAGCCAAACGATTGCGATGCCACATTTGCAGCAGTTGTGCGAGCCGCGTACATACGTACGCGCGGTATATCGATGGAGATATGGGTCCGCACGTGTGTGTGTGTGTGGAAGTTATATTGGAGCGTGTGCCCAGTGCCAGGTTGCCAACCTCCATCACCATCTTCTTCTTCCTCTTCCTCTTCCCCCTCCTCCTCCTCCTCCCTCACTCCTCTATTTATACGGTCTCTCTCCTTCCCCCAGATTCACTACCCTCCTCTCTCTCTCTCTCTCTCTCTCCAAGCCAAAATTAAGACGGCGACCATGCTCTCCACAGGCTTTCTTGAACTGTGAACTTGCGCTCGATTGATGAGTCTTTCTTGGTTTCCATCCATGCATATATGCATCGATCCCCATGGATCTCTTCTTCCTGGGCTAGCTGCGCGCTGCCGCTCGCTCGCCGTGTTAAGATTACCTTGTTGATAGTTCAAGAAAGTCCTTGGAAAACATGGCGCCTCTTGCCCCCAATTTCTTGGTCCATGAGCCATCGCCGCCTGTACTGGACATGCCCGCGAGCTCTTCCCATCTCCAGGCCTGCAGGTTAATTTTAGGTTAAATTAATCAATTACTTCTTGTTCAGCTTTAATTCATCATGCATCTCTGCGGTTAATTTCAACGTTTGCCAGATCTACGGCGCTGTCATATCTCTGGTTGTATTCCACTGCCTCTTGGCTAGATATCAAGATATGTATTGCGCACCTTTTTTGTCGTGGTGTTTGTTTCTGTGGCTCAAACTGCATGTGTTTCAAGCTGATCTATTTTAATTCTACAGCTATCCTTATGATCATCTGTACGTAATTTCATATGTATTGTTCGTTGGTTGAGTATATATATATCTGTGTGCGCGCGTCGTATGAATTATAAATATATTCTTTTATGATGGACTAAATAAATTGTGCCTAAATCAGAACAAATCGTCTAACTAACTAAATTTTCCTGCATATCCGTGTTTGTTCTCTTCTCGGGGGAGAGGCCGGTCATGGTCTCATGGACGTTGACATTGGATCTATACATAATCTCCCCCGTATTTTTGGTAATTAACACTGCATAAATTATGCTTTTCCGTGCATGGCATGAATATATATGTACAGCTACTTACGGTCTAGATCCACAAGGTATATTTTCTAAGATTTCTTGCGTTGCGATTTTGGCATTCGGTCTATATATCCTTTTTACTTCTCTTCCGGGTGGACTCCTTTTAGGGAAATCTGCAAATGATATTCTTCAAAATTCGTATCCTTGTGTATATATGACATTCTGAATTGTCTTTAAAATCTGTATTCTAGTGTATGATATTCTGACCCCCATTGTTTATTTGACTCAGCTGATGTGATTCCGAATGTCATACATGCTCTCGGACATGCAAATTAACTGCGTGTCATGTTTTGAATTTTCTTCTCCATTTATTTAGGTGAATCTTGATGGTAGTCCACAAAAAAGTTAAGTGGTCGATCGGTGTTCAAGAGTAATCCAAACGGTACGGTGCAATTCGCATTGCCCGCTTTGGTTTTTTTAGAAGAAAATTAATAGTACCAAAAAACTAATTATTCATGTCTTAGTACATACAAGCGTATAGGTGGCTAGCTATATTTGATTATGGCATGTAACCAAATTTAATGCAAATTGAATAGTATCTTATGAAGGTCGCACAGGGTAAATTTATTAAACTCATAGGACCTTACAGTCTAGATGTCGTTCTTAAGACCGTTCTTAAGAACGTAACGTACATGATTATCTGCTAAAATGCTGAAAAAAATAGATGAACTTTGAAAGTTTGTGGAGGCGAATTCGAAGATAATTTACCTCTGTTTAGTTCTTTTTTTTTCAAAAATAACTATCAATTGCTTCAAAATACTTGAAAGTCATAACCAATAAGTCGAAGAAGCCAGCGTACATGGCCCTTTGCAGGTAGCTACATAGCTAGCATGCAGCTGGTCGTTTTATCGCCTTGCGGTTTGTGCCTTTGTGAGTTTATGGTGTGCTCAGCTGGTGCCTGGTGGTTCGGAAAGAAAGGAAGATGGCGTGCACGAGCGCGCAGCAGTGGAATGACAGCAGCAGAGCAGATCGGAGGAGGCGAGCCCAGCTCCGTCCGTACCATGCATTGTGAAGCTTTTTCCGGCGTCTCGTCCATCCGTGTCGCCTCGCCCCGACCTGTCGCGTCCATCGATCCCACACACCCACACCCACACCAAGCCCAAACCACCTACACCCACACTGCATCGCATTGCAACACTGTACTGCACCACGTACCCTAGCTATCGTCAGGCTCAGAAGATATTCAGATAATATTCAGATGATTCAGATCCAAGGCAAGGCATGAATATACAAGAGCTAGCAGCCTATAGAACATACGATTATACGCATGCACTAACTTACTATACAGTGCATGATCTATCCATCTATCTATCTATCAAACTTTACAGGTCGATGGAGAATATGAATGTCCACGTACGGCTGGATCATGTAGGCACGGCACGCAGACATGCAGGGCTAGCAAGCCGGGGCAGGGGCAAAAGGTTTGCCTGCGTATGGACGTATGCTACAGTGGGGAGGTTGGACATAGATCGACGACGAAGTGACAGAAGCCTGCCTCTGCCTGGCCCTGTCGTCTCCCCGCCCTTGCACGCGTTCTGCTCTCCTTTCCTTTCACTGTACGTGGATGGCCGGAGCTGCATGCGGCTTTCATATGCATGCGCTCAAGGCCATGATCGTTGGATCATCACGCGTGCTTGGTTAATTAGGCTACTTGATTAGTAGATATATATATACGAATACTCAATGACGCAGAATTGTTTCTGGGATCACACCAAGCAAACAATATACCGCTACCGCCGCCATCGTCTTTTCTATCTCCGCTTGAGCTAGCTGGGCTCGACGCCACGCGGCTGGAGTGTTGAGTCTTGAGTGTGGTCAGGGCTGGTATGACTGTGGGAGGCCGGAGGACGGAGCAGTGAAGGTGCCGCCGGGAGAGAGAAGGAAAGGAGGAGGGGACAGTGTTACTAGAGAGGGAAGAACAGGGCTTGCGAGGGGATTGGAGAAGCGGCATCCAAAAGGAAGAGTTTAATTGGAAGGAGATCGAGCATCGTGTGATATATGGTTGTACAAGAAGGCAGTGATCCCTTGGTTTTTTTTTGAAAGAGCAGGAGAGCTGTCATTCATTGAAAGCGAGGAGTTACAAAATTTTGTTGGGGGCTTACAAAGCCCTCCCCCCAAGAGAGCTAACAAAAAAATTAAGGTATTACAAAACGCGCTCCTGCAGCCGTCCAAAACTGCAGCTCGTCGAGGAGAAGTCGTAGGAAGACGTCCTTCGAACGCCCGAAAGAGCGGAAAATGCAGTTGTTCCGCTCCAGCCAAATGTGCCAAATGGTCGCGATGACGACAAAGAGCGCCGCGCGCGCGGAGAAGAGGACGGTGCCGCATCAATCTCCTACCAGAGTGGCAGGGATGCAGTAGCACGCCAACTTGCCGGGTTGAGGGCAGGTATGTTGAGAGCAGCTGCTAGGCCCGACCAGACGAAGGAGATGAAGTCGCACTGGATAAAGAAGTGCTCCGGCGTTTCCAGATTCCTCCAACAAAGCGGGCAGAAATAATTGTTGGGTAGATGGTTGCGCAAGAGGGTGTTCGCGGTCCACACCCGCATGCGCGGGAGGAGCCAGGTAAAGAACTTGCATTTGGACGAGGCCCAGGTCTTCCAAAGCCTGTGGAGGGTAGGAGTCGGGCATCGTCCTGTAAATTACAGGATGTACGCCGATTTGACCGAGAAAGCGTCGTTCCCAGAGAAACGCCAGGAGACGATATCTGCATCCTGAGCGAGGGGCTCCAATTGATTTAGCCGAGTGAGCAGGCGGATGAGCTAGGGAACCAATTGCGGACTCATGTTGCGCCAGAGGTCGAGAATCCAATTGCAGTTGAGGAGCGCGTCGCTGACTAGGCGACCCTTTCTGGTGGAGATCTCGAAAAGCCATGGTGAAACCCCATGCTGGAATCAGCAGCCATTGAACCATAAAATAGCTAAAACTCCTGGTCTAATTAATTGCCCATGAACAAACAAAAATACTCTAGCAATCCAGGGCGCTTATTTTGTATCAACCAGCAAGGATCAGGCAAAGAAAACCACGCATGAAGTCAAATCAAGGCCTAAACCTGGAAATGTTCTATCTAGAAACGGAATGATCAATCCATCAGAAGGAAACCAGACACCTAAATTAGAATACAAATTGCACCCTTTCATTGGTACTCCTCTTGAAGTCTTACTTCATCCATTCTTCTGTTACTAAATTAGAATACAAATTGCACCCCTTCATGTCCAAAGACGGCGGGATGGTAAGTCATGGATCTATGCGAGCACACTATCAATACAGGAAAACGAAGTGTTTTCGTCGGCCGATCGTAATTTAGTCGGTTAAGAAAGGCCAAGAAAAGCTATGTAGAGCACGACAACGAAGGAGGGGAGGATATGGATAAGGCTAGGAAAAGTGAAGGGTTACACCGGCTCACATCAGGGGATGGAGCCGCTACGGCATCATGGGGAGGACTAGAGGAAATTAAAGAGATGTGTTATCGAAGGAAGTTGTGGCCACCACCACCAAGAGAGAGGAAGCCACCGCCGCCACCATAATAGGATTGGGAAAGAGGAGGACCACCCCCATCCAAATCTAGGGCCATGGGGAGGAGCAAGATGAAGTAGTCGTCACCATGCACCATGTGGTTTTTGAGGAAAACAAGGAGCCGCCACCGTCTAAATCCATGTCTATGGTGGTGGAGCCAATTGAACTCACAGTTGATGAACATGATGATGCCACTAATGAACTCATAGGTTGCCTAGAATGCGGCATCCTAGAAGGTGACGAAGCAGACGAGACGAGCTACCTTGGCGGCCTTGATAGCGCTGGAACCAAAGCACGGCCATGGAGTGTCGGGGGCACACCACCGCCAGGATCCGCGTCGCCCACCCCATCATTTATCGGCCGCTAGATTAAAAAGGAGAGAGAAATGGAAGCAAGGCGAAGAGAGGCGGTGGCGTCGAGGGGTCGAGGCGTCCTTGAGAGGTAGGTGAATAGTTCTTGACGGATCAATTAATTAGAAAGCAGGTGACCCTCCTCCGTTGAAATGAGTCGGAACAATCAGTGGCGGAGACAGGGGGCTGGCAGGGGCCTAGCCCCTATGATCTATGTGCAATACTAAGTAGTATATAGGATGTATCAAACTTAAGCCCATCTAATTAATTTACATGACTAATTTCAGTTCTAAAAAGTATGCTGTTAGTATTGATTAAACATACTCTCCCAACTAATTTATTTTATAAGACTAGCATAGTTCTTTGAAGTTTTCTTTGGAAAATGATTTTAATTTATGAATTAATATATTTTTCAAGCACATTACATATTGTAGCAAATACACTAAGGACATACTATATATTCAATAACAATGTTAGTGCATAATATTTTGATAACTTTACCAAAAATATGCAGACCGCTTTTTGACGTTCACTTATATACATTTGGGGCTCGACTAATTGTAATTCATTTTGCTTTTCAAACACTTCAAATATTTTTATTAGCTATAGTTATCACCATGTCTAATATGAACATAATTGTATTATTGGTGTGTAATCTTCCTTTATTCTAAAAGGCTGCATAACACTTGCTATATATATGCACATATATAAAAGGAATAAATCCATTTTAGGTACCTCAATTATCATGAAAGTCTGAAAAACCTTCTAAATTATGTTTTAGTCTGTTTTACATACCTGAACTTTCAATACCGGCTCAAAAACCATCACAACCCTGTTTGTTCGGTGGTTTTGCTGACGTGGCACTATGTGGTAGTGGTTTTTGCTGACTTGCCTAACATGTGGCGCCACTACGTCGTGCCACGTCAGCAAAACACCTAAAAAACAGCTTGTGCTAGGTTTTGAACCGGTATTGAAAGTTCAGGTATGTAAAACAGATCAAATCATAATTTAGGGATTTTTTGGACCTTCTCGATAGTTGAGGTACCTAAAATGGACTTTTTCTATATAAAATATAATCTATTTATTTAGTTTTTACCATACCACCCACAACTTGTCTCAATGTTATGTGAATATGCAAGAAAAAATGTGTCATTTAATCATGGTTAAGTGTTCCCACATATGACAACCTCTGCTAGGTACAATACTATTATCATTGCTTTCTATACTGCTATGGCATATTTGAGTTGATTTATTACATGACATAACAATATTTTTACGAAACATTTTTTTAAAAAAGTAGCTCGCTTTCAATATAATGATAGGATCATACGGTAAATTAGTTTGTTATATACCGACCCCCTATGATGAAATCCTGGCTCCGCCCCTAGGAGTAATCATCCGTTTTGTAGTATTTCTTTATCATTAAACATAGTCCTTCACCTAAATTTACATCTAAAACTATTACTAGAAATTTATTTTTTAACATGTAAAACTCTTCGGCGCTTTATATCCTTTTGTAAGGGTTTTAGCGGTTATTTTCAGAGCTCCCAAAAATTTTTAACAAAAAAATGTTTTTGAGGCCTTTGAGCACTCTATCGAAGATTTACAATTATAATTGAACTAGCTAGAAAGAACTGCGTTTTCTTTGGTGCAAAACTTAGCTAGCTAGGCGGTCTAGTACTCTAGTTCTAGGGCGATTCGACCTCAAGTGAATCGCGTGTTGCGGTGCCCAGCCCATACACGTACAGAAATGGGCCATGGGCAGTGCAGTAGAGCTACCTGGCTAGGCCATTTTAGAGCTTTGAAACTGAGAAAGGCTACAATGATCTGACCTGACCTTTTACACTCCGGTGATGTACATATATAGCGTTAATTAGCTAGGATTGCTGCCTAGACGAGGCAGGTGATTTGGCAATGCCATCAACGAGAGAGCCGAGCATCTATTTTCCGATGTGGCGATGTGGTCGGTCCAATCGCCGTCGGAGGAAGGTCACTGAGCACCCTCACCGAAGCATAAGCCAATGTGCGCCATCGGGTTACCGTGGGTTTACTCAGAACACATATAGGTTGGTTTGCCGTTATACCGGAGGTGTAACAATTGCTACATGTGGCTTGGATTTATTTGGCTAGAAGTTATTTTTTTTTAATTATAGAGGATTGACCCCCGACAGGCAACTAGGCTTTTATAGGGTTGTCCAAGCTTTTTTTCTGAGCCGTTGGATCTCATATAGAGGATTGACCCCCTGGCAGGCAACTAGGTTCCTATATGGTTGCTCAAATGATTTTCTGTGCCGTAGGATTGAGATCTAACGTCCCATATTTCTCCTCTCCCTTTCCTTGCCCTCCCTCTCTCCCCAAATTGCTTCTCTCCCATGTCTCACTCTCTCCCCCAGGCATGCGCCCCTCCTCCTCCACTCATGCCCCACGTTAACCGCACTTCGTGGGCGGATGGTTAGCAAAACCGCAGAGGCTAACCGTTTGAAATTTATGTGAATTAAAATTGAAATGAAAATTTATATAAAATTTGAAAAAATACTATTAATTATTCTAACCACTTTGACTTAAACAAATATTTTAAAATTCAAATTTTTTATCATCATTTTCATGTGCCTTTGTGTTAAAAAATACAAAACTGACAAAAGCCATCGCTAGTCGTCTTAAACTGCGAACAAAATCTACAAGGCGTAGTTTTGAATTTATGGCTAAAACTGGTAGACCTGCTCATGGGTAGCCCGGCCCAACCTTCCCGACCCGACCCGGCCCGACCAGTGCACCGGGTCGGGTCGGGCCTCAATTTGAAGCCCAACTATCGGGTCAGATCAAGTTCGAGCCTGAAAAAAATGCAAAATTAGTCGTGCGGGTATGAGTTACTTGAACCTGAAAAATGACCAGTTCTAAAAATCGGCTTAAACCCACGGTTTACTATGATTAATCCCGGTTAATTGCCTCCGCGCAGCTGCGCAGGTCATGTCTCAAAGCCTTGGCCCGTTTTTGTAATCCCTTCCCCTGCGGCCGCCCCGGTAGACGGCACCCTCGTTGTCGGCCGCTCCCCCCGAACTCTCTCCCATCGCCATGCCGCCCCGCCCACTCTAGCCCGAGCGACGCCTTCACCACTGCCACTGCCGACCCAACTACCTTCACCCCACCCACGGCTCCAGCGCCGCCGCAGCCGTTGTCACTCCATTCCCAACCAACCTCTCGGCCACTGCCTCCCCTAACCATCCCTCTAAACTTGGGGGCACAAAGATTTCTACCCCAACCCCCAACCCTAACCCAAAACTCTTGGTGGCTGCGGTCGGCGGGGACAAAGAAGAAGGCGACGCGATGGTCGCCGTTGACGAGGAAGAAGTTGATGCGACACGTCGTCCACAAGTAAGAAATGAGGGAAGTGGGGAAACGTCTGCACTATAGGAGGAAGGGACAGTCTCTTGGGTGGGTGACCTGCCACCCAGACGACTCCCATTTAGCAAATCCATAATTATAGCCATCTCTGAAAACTTTTAAAAATAACATAACAAGAGGAACACTTTTGAGAAGAGAATTTAAGAAACTCATAAAATTTAGCTTAACATTTAACTCAAATCAGCTCAACCGACATATTCATTAAGCTCGGGCACTCCAAACATGTTCAGCTTGGGAAGTGTATTTATTGAAATGACCATCAGGGTTTATAAAAGAGAATTTTCTCTATACAAGCTTGACACGGGCAGCACGTGGCGGAGGCCACAAAGGGCCGATGGCGTTGGATCTCGAGACGGTGGTGAGGGCAACTAGGGTCCGGACGAGCGCCGCGGTTAGTCCTCCTCAACCTCAAGGCACACGATGATGGAGCTCGAGGCAATGATGGCTAGTCTGTGGTGAAAAACATGGAGTGACGAAGAAGTCAGAGCATGTCCAGCAGGGTCTGCAACAAGCGCCGGTATCAGCGCGCTCGCCAGCCCGCGCAGTCTGCCACGTTTGAATTTTCGGCTATGCGTGCCCCTGAGGGTTGATGCCGGCCGCAGTTGATGGGGGAGGCTGTTGTGCATGCTCTCAGAGAAGTAGAGAGGATAGAAGGTGAAAGCATGATGCAAATGACATTTTAAAAATAAATCACACTAAATGATGATATATAAATAACGTTTTTGCTCGGCGTCGATCGCTGGCCCTCGCCGTGCGGCCGCCGACTGCTGGGCCTGCGGGAGGCGTGGGCATGGGCAGTCAGCCATTCCCTGTAAATAGAGTAATATTTTATTTTCTGTAATGGTATTTTTTGAAAATAGTAACCCAAATCCCCGAGCTCTGCACTTCTGCGGTCTCCGCCCCGCCGCCCGCCGCCGCTTCTGCAGTCTGAGCAGTCTCCACATCTTCACCCCGCCGCCGCCGTCCCTCCGCCTCTGCACGCCGACAAGCCGACTCCACCGGCGCCCCCTCCCGGCCGCCGCCCGCCGCTTTGCTCGCAGGGCGCATCCGCCGGTCTTACCTCCCCCCTGTTAGCCGCTGGCGCACCGTTCCCCCGCCGACACGCCGTCTCCCTGTACCCCGACGACGATCCCACTAGCGGGCAGGGAGGAGGGGCCGGCTGGCACCAGCAGGTAGCAGCCATGGCTCTGCTCCGCGCCGCCCTCCGCCGCCGCAACCCTCTCCCTCTCGCCGCCCTCTCGGCGCCTCCCCACCCGCCGGCTCCAGCTCCCGCTCTCACTTCCGATCCCAGCAGCGCTCGCGCGCCACGCCACCTCATCACTCTAAGCCGCCCATGGCCATGGCCATGCCTTGCTGCGCCTCCCTCTGCCGCAACCAGGGCCATGGGGCTTCCACTTTTGCTCCCCACCAATTCGTCGCCCTCCTCAGCCCTCTCCACTTCCTCCCACTCCCCGCCGCACCCGCCCCCGCCTTCCTGGGTCGACAGGTACCTCCCCGTGGCGGCGCGACCGTACGCCATGCTCGCCCGCCTCGACAAGCCCATCGGCACCTGGCTCCTGGCATGGCCCTCCATGTGGTATGCTTCCTTCCACCCTTATCATCTTGGCATGCTTGAATGCCATCAAATTCGTTGCACATTCCACCTTACCTTCTGAGCTGAAGAGAAGCTGGAAAATCTTTGCTTCCTAGGTCCATCACAATGGCAGCAATGCCTGGGGAGCTCCCTGACCTCAAAATGCTTGCCCTCTTTGGTTGTGGAGCTGTCCTCCTCAGGGGAGCTGGTTGCACTGTGAATGATCTTCTAGACAGTGGCATCGATAAAAAGGTGATTTTGTTCTTTACTTTGATTGTGGGCAGACTTCTCCTATTAGCAAAAAATTGCATTTCAGATCATTGAAATCGTGAAGCCCCAAAAGGGTCATCTGTAATTTGGCATGCGCTGTACCCTTACCTTTTGAACTAGGACACAGTGTGAAGTTGCCACATATTTTTTCACACTGGCATATGATGTGCCACTGACCATGCATAGTGTCAATAGCTAGAAGAAACAATGTAGTGGACCAGAAAATAAAAAATTCTTTACAACATAGGTGATGTTTGCACACCTTGACAATTGCCAGAAAAGCTGTTTGTCACATAAGTTGTGATGTGCAGGAATTATGACTAAACCTAAGATTCACGTGTTCTTCTACTCCTGGACTGCTTCAGTAGTTCAGTCAGGTGGATCATGCAATGAAATGATTGTTGAATATATCCTCGCGGTTGTGTGGCATTCACAGAAAAGTTTCCATTGTAGGTTGAGCGCACCAAAAACAGGCCTATTGCATCAGGTGATCTAACCCCTTCTCAAGGAGTATGCTTTCTCGGGTTGCAGCTTTTACTGGGATTGGGCATTCTTCTCCAACTGAATAACTACAGGTATGAAAGGCACTTTTTTTTTTCTTGTGTGTCTGAAATGCGTTTTAACTGTTTGGTATGCATGTAGACTATCTAGATACTGTTATAGGGAACTTGTGCATAAAAGATTGCTGCAAACAATTTCTAAATAGTTTCATGGAGTCCTTGTTAAGACATTGTTTTTCGAGGTAGGCATATTCTCATATACAAGAGCTCACACCTTCTTCCATCCTTCCTAACAGTACCTGAAGGATGGCTTCATCATCCACCCTCATGGAAATTGATCTTATCAGATTCTCGTTCCATTAGTTTCTACCAGGAAGGAGTTCACTACATACTCCTCATGATTATTTGGACTTCTCCATATTGGTTTAAAGGAGTAGCTCTCTGGGATCGAGTCGTCCTTCCCGATGTGAGCGGTCCTACCATTTTCTGTTCCTTTAAAAATGCCTTTACACAACACCTTTCTCCCTTCTAAATATCCCTCCAAGTACTAGATGTATGCCTTTTTTTGTTGCAGCCAAAAATTCTTCCTTACGAAAACACTTCCTTTTTAAAACTCTAGCGATTACTGACTCAGGTTTAGTCATTATTCTCCATGCTTGCTTTCCTATCATCGCCATATTAATTCTTATTTCTCAGAAACCCATTCGGCCATCCCCCATTTCCATTTTAAGCTTTCCATTTAATTCCATTTGATCCAATGTAACCTTATGCTACCAAAAGCATTCTGACTTTAATAATACCTCCCTACCTGCTTGGGTAAGCTTTTTCTCACTCCAACCTTGGATCACCTCTCTAATACTTCCAGAGTTCCAGGTTTTTTTTTTTTCCAAAAGCATATGTTGACCTTCCAACTGCAGTCGGAAGTCCAAGGTATTTTTCCTTTAGAGTTTCATTCATTATATCTGGACTATTATGTACTTCTTTTTTTGTTCTTGCTTACAGTTTTCACTGAAAAGTATTGAAGATTTATCCTTATTAACCAATAGCCCCTAAGACTTGATTTAACTTTCAAAAATATTTTTGATCTTCTCTGTTCTTCTTGTTGCATTGGAAAAGATCAAACAAATTGTCTGCAAATAGCATTTTCCTTATCATCATTGTCTAACAAAGTCACTACGTTCCGAACTATGGTACTACAGTATCGACATTTTCTGGAATGCAGAAAAAATCTAATACATATCTCTCTGTCTGCTTTAAATTATTCATTTCCAAAAAACCAAAGGAATGCCAATTTGCATTATATGTGCATGCATTTTTGGTGTGCCCACTACAGTAATATTCACCTTTATTTTTTGTATAGCCGTATTCTCGGGGCATCTTCACTCCTGTTGGTCTTTTCTTACCCACTTATGAAGAGATTCACATTTTGGGTATGTATTAAACATTTGGAAGGTTTTGACACCATAATCTTGTTTACAAAGATAATTTCTTCCTTTTTTATGCATGCATAACAGCCTCAGGCATACCTTGGATTGACGTTCAACTGGGGGGCTTTGCTAGGATGGGCTGCTATCAAAGGAGGATTAGATCCTGCCATCATTCTTCCATTGTATACCGCTGGCATATGTTGGACACTGGTATATGATACAATATATGCCCACCAGGTGTTATACTAATGGTGTCCGTTCATGTTTAATGTGAGTGTAATAATCTTTGGGGTTGTGAAGATTTATGATTCAAATGTATATCAGGACAAACAAGATGACCTCAGAGTAGGAGTTAAGTCCACAGCATTAAGGTTTGGAGATTCGACCAAGCACTGGATTAGTGGCTTTGGTGCAACATGCATTGGCAGCTTAGCACTCAGCGCCTACAATGCTGACCTCGGTCCGTGCTCATCATCAGAATGTCATGTTTCATGAAGAGTATTTTTTTCACCATATTGATTACAAATGTTAATCATGTTGAACAGCATGGCCCTATTATCCTTTCCTGACAGCTGCAGCTGCACAGCTAGCATGGCAAATTTCAACTGTTGACATATCTGACCGTGCAGACTGTAACAGGAAGTAGGTTTCTTTACATTGAATCTTCATTCTTTGTGACAATTCATAATGAGTTAATATGTCAACTTGTTACAGCGGTGTGAAATGCTTAACTCATTTTGTTGAATTTGTGCTCCGCAGATTTGTGTCCAATAAGTGGTTTGGAGCTTTGGTATTTGGTGGAATTTTATTTGGGCGACTTACATCGTAGTAGATATGCCAATCATGATATGCAAAGCAGCCATTCTTTTCTATAGCTAGGATCTTGATAGTTTATGTCATACCAAGACAGTTTTGTGATATGGGATGAAGGACCCATGCCTGCCTTCTTAATGCAGCTTACCATGGAATCAACCTCTGTAAGTTCTATTTTTTCAGCCTTTCCTTTTTTTTCATGTACTGATAAATATTGTAGGCTGCCCTTGTGATTTGTTTTTCTGTTGCCACAGGTTATTTCCTGAGCATTTGATGGGGGTGTTCCCCGTCTTTTGTTCCCGATGGTAAAACAAGGAAACAACACACGTTTATGTTATTATTCTGAGATACATTTTCCATGAGACCATGACAACTGACAAGACGAGTGATTGACAGTCCTTAAGATCATAAGTCGGTATAACACTGAATATTTTTTTAAGTGCTATTTTCCATTCATTTTTTGCACGTGCAGATCGGAGCAGCTGTATAAATCATCAGTGCTATAAACTAGATATAGCTATTAATTCATTGTGCGTCTATATTATTATCACTGTGGTAGTGTGATATGGTTACTCTCTGTGCCTTTGCCATGGTTCTCATACAGTTGTTCGACAGGTTGTTGACGTTTTTTTGTCTGAATCAGTATATTAGCTCAACATACATGCAGCAGTGCAACTGTGCATGCTAAAATGGAATTGTCCACATGCATGGCGTGATTACGTCGAACCCATGAACATAAATTTGCCGCTCGTGATATTTGGATCTATATGGTTCGTGTGGGCAAAGCGAAATTCGCGTGGATTTCCATTTTTGTGTGGAGAAATTTGCGTGGGCTTCGGTACGCAAGTCGTACTAACACATTAATCTTCTAATTCGGAGAGCATAAAGGCGAACCCATATGGTAAGAAGCAGATACCATTGACAAGGACAGATGTACTGTACGCAACGATCAAACTGCAAATTTCAAACACTTTAGCGCTGCGTGGTTGAAGCTGTGATAATGTAAATGTAAATGGAATGGAATTGCTTGGGGGTATAAAAATGCAACACAGTGCATTGTTTTGTTTGGTTCAGAGTAAGGCCCACCAGCACTAGGGCTGGTTGGGCTTGGCCCGAGTTTGAATTTTGGATCTCTTTATACCGGTTCAGGGTCCAAGGCTCAGCCCTATTAGAAAATGGGCTAGTTAGGATACAAGACAAGGACATGACCTTTGATTTTAGTTCTGGATCCACCCCTAGGCCCTAGCATTGTTTTAGTAGTTTAAATGAAAAATAAAGTTAACATTGATAATTTGTTATTTTCTACAAGCCAATCGATGAACACTTTGTAGTTATTTTTTTTATGTTTTAAATAATTTTTAATAAAATTTCTAAAATAATACTCTCTCCGTTCTTTTTTGTTTGACGCTTTTGATTTTTAAACACATCTTTGTCTATTCGTCTTATTCAAAAAATTTATGCAAATATCATTTGTTTTATTTTGATTTGTTTTATCATTAAAGTTACTTTAGGCATGACTTGTATTTTTGCATTTTTGTGTTAAAATTTTAAATAAAACGAATGGTTAAGGCGTGTTCAAAAGTGAAAAGCGTCATACGGAGGGAGTATTTTTTATAATCTTTGAAACTTTCCCAGCCTATACTGATTCCTGAGGGTGCACAACTCTTCCGGCCGAAAAAATAAGACCTAAAGCGTAATGGGCTTTGAATAGTGCTGTATCGAATAGCGCGGCATTGGACTAATAATTACGGGCCAGACTGAAACAAACACGGTTTTACGTAATCGGTAATCAAATGGCGTTGCAATCAGTTTACGTACGTTACAGCTTTTAAAGAAAGAAATAAACATCGGGAAATGCTTATAACCGAACGTCCGTCCGATCGGACGGAACACGCGCTCGGCCCAACCCACAGCCTGGAAGCGAAGCGCGCACGTTACGAGAGATGCTGCATGTGCCTGCAAGATAATACCGTAATTAAGCAGTTCATTCCTTTTCTGTTTAATTTCTACATTTTCGTATTAATTTCATCTAGAGTCCAAAATGCATAGAACAAATTTCATAATTTATCTAAAATCCCATTAACTCATTTTAAATTTTTTCTATATTTTTTGTTTTTATTTCTATTGACTAAATTGTTTCAACAGTCTATATAGATTGTTCCAATCGGTTACAAAAATTGTATCAACAGTCTAAACATATTGTTCCAACGAAAATGCTCAGGACCGGGCGTCCGATCCGTCGGACGCCTGGCCCAGCCCGCGCGCTAGCAAACACGCCCACGCCAGCACACGCCCACGCGGCAACTAGCTAGTTTTTTGCGTTTCATTTTTTGTTCTTTTTCGATTTCTCTTTTTTGTATCTTTTTTATCTGGAGTCCAAATTACGTAAAACAAATTTCATAATTCATCTAAATACTTAATGAACTCATTTTAAATACTTTTTTTTGAATTTTTTATTTTTATTGGTACAATTGTTCCGCATGCAAGATAGATTGTTTCGGGAGGCTAGACTCATTGTTCCAGCAAGCAAAATAGATTGTTCCAGTAGATATACAAGTTGTGGCCCATCAAACTAGACCAAATATATTGTTCCAACATGTATAAAAATTGTTCCAGCAGACAAGATTGATTATTCCGAGAGGCTAGACTCATTGTTCAGCAGGCCAGATAGATTGTTTCGAGAGGATAAACTCATTGTTCCAGTAGGCAAACCTTGCTGTTTTTCAGTAGGTAAAAATTATTGTTCCAGTAGGCAAACCTTGCTGTTTTTCAGTAGACAAAAATTATTGTTCCAGTCGACAAACGTTGTTGTTCCAGTAGGCAAAAATTATTGTTCCAGTAGGCAAACCTTGTTGTTCCAGTAGGCAAAACCTTATTTGTTCCAGAAGGCAAAAGCTATTATTCTAGAAGGCAAAAGTTATTGTTCATGTAGGCAAGTTCAACTGTTCCGTTAGGGCAAACTTTATTGTTCCAGTAGGCAAGCTTTATTGTTCTAGTAGGCAAAACCTTTATTTTATCCAGAAGACAAAAGTTATTGTTTTAGAAGGCAAAAGTTATTGTTCCTGTAGGCAAGCTCAACTGTTCCGTTAGAGCAAACTTTATTATTCCAGTAGGCAAGCTCTATTGTTCTAGTAGGCAAAACCTTTATTTGTTCCAGAAGGCAAAAGTTATTGTTTCAGAAGGCAAAAGTTATTGTTCCGGTAGGCAAAGTTCAATTGTTCCAGTAGGACAAACCTTATTCTTTCATTAGGCAACTTTTATTGTTTCAGCAGGCAAAAATTATTGTTCTAGTAGACAAACGTTGTTGTTCCAGTAGGCAAAAATTATTATTCCAGTAGGCAAACCTTGTTGTTCTAGTAGAAAAAATTATTGTTTCATCAGACCAAATACATTGTTCCAATTGGGTTTAGCCTATTGTTCCAGCAGACCAAATACATTGTTTCAATAGGTATATAAGTTGTTCCAGCAGGTAAGATTCATTGTTCCGGGAGGCTAGACTCATTGTTTCAGCAGGCAAGATATATTTGTTCCGGAAGGCTAGACTCATTGTTCCAGCAGACCAAATAAATTGTTTCAATAGGTATACAAGTTGTTCCATCAGACCAAATACATTGTTTCAATTGGGCTTAGACTATTGTTCCAGCAGGCCAAATACCAAGTTGTTCCATCGTATTAGATGTATTGTTCCAATAGTACAAATTAATTGTTCCGTTAGTATAGACAAATTGTTTCAGTAAAAATTTATATAGCAACATGGGTCTTGTTTTGTTCGAAAAAATGCGAGAAACACGTTGGTGAAAACGGTTTGTGGATTGGAACTCCCAGTCAAAAAATATGACCGTTTAAAGAAAAACGAAAAAAGGAATCTTCGCTAACGTCAACGATGATGTCATCGTATGCAACATGAAGGGAGAGAGAGCGTGTTTCCTGCTAAGTGTGGCTGCATGCGGTTTGTTTATTTTGTGCTGCATGCTACATGCATCTGCTGCGGGTTGAGCTAGGGGCGGGCGTCCGATCGATTTTGTTTTGGTCGAACGTCCGTCCTGTAGTCGCTCCCATAAACATCTCGTTTAGTTCGGAAACCTTTTGTTTTCCCGTGGGGATTAAGGCTACATATACTCTCTCTCTCTCTCCCCGCGATCGAGAGAAGCGCCTCGCCACCTGCGCCGCCGGCCCACCGCTATCGGCGTTGCTAAATGCTAGCTGATGCTGTGTGTGTGCTGCCGCCGCTGAATCATGCAAGCTTAGCATCAGCATGCGGCTATTGCCTACACGCACTTGCGATCCGGCATGAACCGAGTGGTCTCGATCTCTTTGGGACTCGATCCGTTTGCCATGCTCGCTTAATGCTTTGTTCTGCCGTAGCACGTGCTATACTGTGTTCTTTGAATCTTTGGTTCCATCCATCCATGCGTTGCTGATGTTCATTCAGACGATGCAGTATGCACTACATTTTCCTACATGCATGGTTGCCTAGCTTGTTGGTTCATCTGATCACTCGTTCTAACCTGACTTGCTACTTTAATTTCTAGCTGATGCCACCACGATGCATTATATGCATGCATGGAGTTGTAGGTTGGGATCAATAGCAAATTAACTGCATAAATATTAAATAATTTATCCATTACATTCTCATATCTGCTTGTCTGAGAGTGAGGAACGTGTCTATTTAGAATTTAGAAGAACAGTACTATAGGATGGTATCCTATTATGAGCACTCGCAATGGGATATGTACGACTCTTGCACAACTCCTTCCTCCGCCCTCCACGATCTCATTGGCACAGGCGCACAGCCTCGTCTGCCCTCCACAATGGGATATCGACGTTGTCCCTCCCCTTGGTTGGGATTCGAGGTGGGGGTGGGGAAGGTGTGTGCTCCAGGCTTAGAGGGAGGTCAGGGACGTGATGCGACAGCCCAACGGTGGGGAGGGGATCATGGTGTGGTGAGGTTGGGGTGCTGTCAAAGCCATGGAAAAAGATTGAAGGTAGTGGGGTGGGAGGATGGGGAGCAGAGCAATAAGATGACAATGCTGTCTCCGGGGATACATGCGGAGCAAACAGAGGAGGAGGAGGAGGAGAAGGAGGAGGGTGGAGGCGGACATGAAAGGGAGGCGAAACGATGAAGAGAGGTGAGGCGGGAGGGTAGAGCTGTGCTATGGCAGATTTTATAGCGACACTATCTCATTGCAACGGTATTCCGCCTCACTCTAAATTTATAATGATGCTAATGCTACTGCTATTGCATGCATTGTTACGTGAATATACATCCGTTGGGATACGGATTTTTTCCAGCACCGATACATTTTCAGAATGCTCAATACACCCAATGGAATGATAAGTTCCCATTTCATCTGCCCTCCATGCAAAAGAACTTTGACCTCAAGCCAAAATTAAGACATTTAGCTCATTGTGCATATGCTTGTTGCTGCGTACAAATTCATGTACGGCAAGCAGCTGATAGAAAGCTTATGTATGACAGCAAATGTAGCCACGCCACAGGCATATACCAGCAAACAAAAGATTACGATGAACTTACTTGAAAACACAGTAACAGTACCAGTTTTATTTCAGAAAACGACTTGCACGAGTACGCAAACTGAGGTGTACCATGTAACTAATCAAGTAGCATACACAAACAGTGGATAGCGAGTCAGATAAATCTTTGGGATCGAATTTGATGAACCAAATCAGAAAACTAATAGGCAGAGCTGTGCACAAGAAACATAGATTTCGATCGGCTTCAAAAAGATTGTACTCAAGAACTTGTCTCACCGTGCAACTGTGCAAGCCAAGATTAACAGGCGGGCTCCACTGTTCGAACTCAGAAAAGCAAACACACAATAAGCGAATCGGGTACTATGCTGCGAACATGTAACTGATCAACATTCAACACACGCGAATTCAGAAGTTCATCATCAACCTGAAAAGCTCGCTGCCATCTGATCGATAAAACCTGGGAAAACCAACAGCCTGACGGACCTTGGGGGTGGGGTGGGGGATGAACAGAACAACGCAGAGGCTTTCAGCCACGGGAGAATTGTTCGTGGGCTTCGACTTTTCGAGATGGAACGCGCCGCTCGGCTACGCCTGCGCCTGCGCTCAGCGACGAAGCACGAAGGCGTCCCAGAAGTCGCGGACGACGTCGGGGCGCACCCTCTCCACGGCATCCCGTGCCGTGGCGATCGCGCCGGCGGCGAGACGCATACGCTCCTCGGCCATTGTCCACCAGGGGAGCCGGGACGCCTGGGGCAACAGCCTGTAGATGCTCGTGGCGTCCTCGGCGAGCACCGCGTGCGACTTGGCCGAGCGCAGACTCCGCAGCGCCAGGGTGACCGCGGCGGAGCTCCCAGTACCGCGCCGCGTCGCCTCGAAGCCCGACGGCGCGCTGGGCGGCGGCGCAGAGCGGGAAGGCGAGGCCGACCGCCTCGTAGAGCTGCCCGACGCGCCCGATCCTTTCGATGGCGACCCGGAAGAGCTTCTCGGCGTCGTCGTCTCTTGCTGGGAACGCGTCGCCTTCGCCAGAGGGCGAGCCCTGGATGAGCCTCCGATGCGCGTCCGCGCGCGCGACGAGCCTGCCGTGGAGGACGTCCATGGCCTGGACTGCTTCGGCCGTCAAGGCGACGACAATGCGCTCGCCCCGGCGCTCTCGTGGTCTCCCTGCCATCTCCACCCACTCCCGTCTCTCTCGCAGTCTGTCTCTCCTCTTGCCTGCGTGTGCGATTTGGGTGTTGGGTGGAGAAGGCCCAGCCCAGGAACTACTGCTGCGTCCGACAGCGAGGTAGTTTTCTTTGACCCGCGAGAGGTAGAAAATCTGTTCCGCCCACTTGTCATCTAGAGACTCAAAGCAAGGCCCAGCCCTGACCCACTCACATCACATGTTGATGTTTTTTTTCTTGTTGTTGTGAGAGCGTATGCATGTTGATGTTCTTCATATGTACTATATCAGATCATGCATGATCAGCAACCCAAAAAAATCAGGAGTTTTTGCAGGTATCTTTGTTCACTGAAAATTATTAATTAACAACATTTCTATCCGACTGTTTTGGATTTTGCGGACCAATGAGGAATACTCCGAGTTGATCAAACCCCTCCCCTATTTGACACCCTGGTTTACCGCCTCTCATCTTCCCCCTCTCAGGCATCGCTCCATGTGCCTCCATCGTCGACGTCAACCTTGCCAACCAACATACCCACGGTTGGTTGGCACCCCTGTCACATGCTCTGTTTACCCTAACTGCGGGTGTCGTGCACCAATCCGTAAGCCAACCCCGCCCATTATCCTTCTCCGATCTTGACTTCCTGGCCGAGGTGGTGGTGCTGGAACCATGCAGCCCTCGCTGTCAACCTCTTTTTGTTCTTGGTATTCCTTTGGCCTGACATTCCTTTAAGCGAGGAGGAAGAGAATGTTGTGGTATAGAGGAGGAAGATGGTGATGGCGAGGTTAATATATTAAGTGATTTCCAATTACATATTTAGTTAATAAGAACTATTCAGACAACATATATAACATGTTAGGCAGAGTTATAAGGATGGATTTCCTACTAGTGCAAGTTCCTCCCTATGCGTTAACTACCGCTAGATCTTGCGTAAAGATTCATGAACCCACCTCAAACATTTTGCGAGAATGCTATTTACTCATCTCTCTCTCTCGCTCTCTCTCTCTCTCATGGCTTCCTCTCCTCACTCCTTCAAATCTCACTCTTCCCTTCCCCACGCCTCTCTCTTCTCCCCTCCTCCCTACGCTCTTTCTCCTCATGTTCTGATGTGTGCTCTCTCTCCTCCTTGGGTTGTGTTCTCTTTCCTTCCATAACTCTCTCCTCTATCTCTCTTGCGAACGTGAGGTGGACGGCACAATGGAATGGTGAGGTGGAAGGACGCCGAGTGGCACGGTGCCACAGGGAGCGCAACACAGAGAAAGACAGGAGCTTTCTAGGAAAGAAGAGAGAGCTTGGGAGGAGAGAGATTGAGAAGAGGGAGATATGTGGTAGGAAGAGACAGGACATGACCGTGAGAGAGGAAGAGAGAAAATAACTTTTTTTGTAAAATGTCTAAGTTGGATGATGCATGAACTTTGATGCATGATCTAGTGGTACCAAACATATATGGAAGAACTAAAGTTATACACAAGGAAGAAGCAGAGACATATTAATAGAATCATCCGTTCCAACTGAAGCAAACAAGGGATCATGATTAGGTCTCTGTACATTTTCCACGAGCATTACAGGTCAAGAATTTGTGACATCGATCGGAAGTTTATGAATAAAAAAAGACTCGTCGTGACCGAATTGTGAGCAACATTACATTTTTTGATAATTAGCAGCAAATGACATTTTAAGATAACCAGCAGCAGCATATTTGAACAACAAAACCTGGGATATGTGATCATTTAACACAAAATAAATCGCCATTTCTAACAAACAATTTAACAAAAATGGAAGGACCCAAAATTTTCTACGGTTTTGTCCTACGGCTTCGGGAGGTGAAAAATTTGTTTATACACTTACACGTAAATAAATTCGGGAACCACGCACTGGATCGATCGTCTCGAGAGGTAGCCCAACCCTGGCCCACTGACTCATGGGCCCATGCATACGGGACCCACTTGCCAGTTGGAGCGTTGCCGCCCACTGACGTCTGGGCCCATGGGTCCACGACGGGGCGGGCTGGCTATTTCAAGAAGAACACGCCGCGCGGTCGCCGCGAAGCGAAGCCGCCCACCGCCACCGACCACCGTGAGAGAGGAGAGGAGATGGGGAGTGAGATGGCGGCGCTGGAGGTATGGTCACTCAGGGGACGGCTTCGATCCCGACTGGTCGGCGTGCGCCAGTACTGCGGCAGCGTCGTCGAGCTGTTCGACGGCGTGATGCCGGTGCTGGCGTCGCCGGCGTCGGTGTTGAGAGCGACCGACTCGTGGGGCGAGCTCGGCCAGGCGGTGGCCGTGGGTGTCAACCTGAAGAACGCGTCGATGGACCTCTCCGACGTCATCTCCAACTTGGAGGCGGCGGAGCATCTCGCTCTCACCGGCAGGTCCCACCCGGCGCCTCTTCCCCGGCTCGGCGTCGGCAGCTTTCGCACCTTCGAGATCTTCGCGCGGAGTGCCATGGATTCCATCCACACCAGGCTCCCCGTCGCCAGGCCGCTCGCCGAGGACGCGCTCAGTCTCTTGGAGAGCTGCCGCGGGCACCTCTGGGCCGCCGCGTTAATGACGTGCAACCCGGGCGGTGTTCCTGGTGGCGCGGACGACTCCGTCGAGGCCCAGCGCCTCGCCGCCGTCGGCGATCGTCAGGCTGCGCAGCAGAGGGCGGCGGAGCTCGCCGCGCTGGTCGCCGAGATCAACGCCACCGCGGCCTACATCACTCTGTTTGCTACTTGGCTTGCTTGATCGCTTGCGTTTGCTCTAGCACATGTTATGTTACCTTGCTCTTCGATATCCCATTGATGAGTAGCGAAACCATGGTCGAACTCTTGTAGTCGCTGCTGTTACTTCGATACTTCACTTGGATGCAAATGCTTGTGTTCTTCAGAATTCAGATTAGACTGGAGAAAATCGAGGCGATTTTTAGGTACCTTTTTGCATTGTTGACAATTAATGACAGCATTTCTATCTGATTGTTTTGGATTTTGCCATCAATGGACAATGGGAGATGCTTCATCTTTTTCCTAGAACTAGGATTGGTGTCTGCAGTGAAGCCATGGTCGAATTCATCAATGTTGTTGCTACTTACATGCTTTTAGATCATGATCTGGTTGATTAACTCGTTGTTGTTGCTGCTACTTCATTACACCCAGTGATGCTGTACATGATTTTGAGTTGCTGTTACTTGGATGCTTGCGATGATTTTTAGGTGTTTTTGCGGTTTACAAATTGAACGGAGATCAGATGCTGCATCTATTCCATAATTAGGACGTTGGTTGCTGAATAATCTGGTCTAGTTTGTGGATGTGAAGCACCTGGGTATTTCTTGCCTATTTGTTTTTTTTTTTTGAAGTAAGGCAAGAGGACTGCCGTGTATTCAAAAGAAGAAAGAAAGTTATAGGGTGGGGGGAGAAAACGGCCCCTGCCCCCGTAGGCCGAGAAGTAGCGCTAGCTAATTACAAAAGGCGCGTCTGCAGCCTCCCAAAGGCGCAGGGTGTCCAAAAGCTGATTGAAAAAAACAACGACGCCGCTGTCGGAGGTCTGAAAAATCCGGTTGTTTCGCTCGAGCCATAAGCTCCATAGTAAGGCGGCGGAGACGGAGAGTACGCTTCGGGGAGCCGACCCATCCTGGAGTATGTCTGCGGACCACCAATCGGTTAAGCTGTTCGCGTGTAGCCAGCTTAGCGGGTCTAGACACGAGGCGTTTAGCAGCGCAGCCAGTCTAGACCAGACCTGCTGTGAAAAGGTGCACTGAAGGAAAAGGTGCTCTGGTGTCTCGAGGTTCCTGCTGCAGAGAGGGCAGAAGTAGTCGTTTGGTAGCTGACGACGGAGCAGGGCATCTGCAGTGAAAACTCGGCGGTGAAGTAGCGTCCAGAGGAAGAATTTGCACTTCGAAGGTGCCCACAACTTCCAAGATTGTTGCAGGGCCGGTCATTGCACCCGACCCGAGAATTGAAGCATGTAGGCCGACCGCACTGAGAAAGCCTGGTTGGTAGTGAACCGCCAAGGAAAGCGATCAGGCTCGGCTGGGTTAAGCTGCAAGGTAGCCACACGTTGGAGGAGCAGAACGAGCTCAGGGATCAGCGCAGGAGTTAGGTTACCCCTCAGATCCTCGATCCAAGCGAAGTTGGAGGTTGCTTGAAGCACTGATCTATTCTTTCTGGAGGAGGCCTTGAAGAGTCCGGGTGCGAGCATACGTGGGGCGAAACCGGAGAGCCAGTGGTCGTCCCAGAAGGAGGCAGAAGCATCGTTCCCAAGGATGACGGCAGAACCTGCTCTGAGAAGTTCGTTGTCCGAGGTCGAGGCAGGTAGCGAAAGGGGGGCCCAGGCGGGCGAAGGATGCTGCCGGCAAAGCCAGAGCCACCTAAGTCTTAAGGCTCTGGAGAAGCGGTGGAGGTCAAGGACACCAAGGCCGCCGAGGGAAGTGGGTGAACAGACCACGCTCCAGCCGATCCTGCCAGCCCTGTTGAGATTGTCAGAACCGTTCCAAAGCCAGCCCCTTCGGAGAGCATCGATCTTCTTGATGACCGAGTTGGGGGGTTTGATGACCGAGAGCACAAAGTGGGAAGTGCAGTTAGCACGGCTTTGAGGAGTGTTAGTCGGCCTCCCTTGGACATGAATGGTCCCCGCCAGCCGGCCAGCCTGGAGGCCACCTTATCGATAAGAGGCTGGAAGTGAATATGGCGCAGTTTGCGAATAGAAAGCGGCATCCCTAGGTAGCTGATGGGGAAGGTGGTTTGTTGGGCCGGGAAGGCCTGCAGGATGGGAGCAAGGTGGAGGACAGAGCACCGAATTGGGACCACTTGGCTTTTGGAGAAGTTTGTACGGAGGCCCGTGATGTTTCCAAAAGCCTGGAGAATCTCAGCCAGGGCGGAGACATTGTCGGCGGATGGGTGATCGAAGATGGCCGCATCGTCAGCGAACAAGGAGATGTGGGCATCAGGAAGCGGGCCGCTTAGAGGTTTCAGCACGCCGGAGGTGGTAGCCTTACTGAGTAGATAGACCAAAGGTTCAATGGCAAGGTTGAACAAGAAGGGGGAGAGCGAGTCACCCTGTCGCAGGCCGCGACGATGTTGGATGGACTCAATGGGGTGGTTGTTGAGGAGAACCCTGGAAGAGGAGGTGGCTAAGGATAGGGCGATCCAGTCACGCCAACGGTTACTGAAGCCACGGGCCCTGAGATTATCGAGCAAGTATGTCCACGATACAGAGTCGAAGGCCTTAGCGAGGTTCAGTTTGAAGAGCAGGGCTGGGGTGCCGGATTTGTGGAGGGCCATGGCCTTTCGCTGGACGAGTAGGAAGTTATGCTGGATGTGCCTTCGCTTAATGAAGGCACTCTGGTAAGGCATGATCAACTCATCCATGAAAGGGGCTAGACGCGAGGCTAGGATTTTGGTGAAGAGTTTACCAATGCTATGGATGAGACTTATGGGGCGATAGTCCGAAGGGGAGACTGGGGACTCTTTTTTGGGGAGGAGGACCATGAGGCCTTTGTTAAGGTCGGACAGGCCGGTGCCATCAAGGTTAAAGAGGCATTGCAGCGCCTCAAGAAGGTCCTCCGAGACAAAGTCCCAGCAGGCCTTGAAAAAGTTCCAGGTGAAGCCGTCTGGGCCTGGCGCCTTGTCATTTGGTAAGGAGAAGAGGACATATTTCAACTCCTGGAGAGTAAGGGGGGCGTCGAGGGCTGAGAGGTCGGTTGTGGGCATGGCGAGGAAGTCCCAGTTGAAGGATCTAGGATTCACCGGGTTCGCCGAGACCGAGGACTCACCGAAGATACTGCTGAAGTGTTGGTGCAGGGCGTGGGCCTGTTTGCGAAACTCGGTGTGGAGGCCACTGTCAGTCTGTAGGGAGTGGATATGGTTCCTATGATGGCGGCCGTTCGCCCTGAGGTGAAAGTATTTGGTGTTTGCGTCCCCGAGCTTGAGCCATATTAGACGGGAGCGCTGCTTCCACTTGATTTTTTGAATGGAGCTTAGCCCAAGGATGCGAAGCTTGAGCTGCTTACGGAGGGCCAGTTCATCCGCGGAGAGATCACGGGTCTCCATAGCTAAGTCAAAGAGCCTGATGACCTCCGTTGCCACCGACAACTGGAGCTCTATATCGCCGACCTTGGAGCGGCTCCAGGCGGATAGAGACTTCGCAGTGCGAGCAAGCTTGTACTGGAGGTGGCGCATTGGGTGTGACGGAAGTCCTGAGGGATGACTTGAGGCATTCGATTGCCCGACCCAGGCCTCCTAAGCGACCTGGAGAAAGCCCTCTATGGAAAGCCAGTAGTTTTCAAAACGGAACCGATGTGGCGGTCGAGGGAGACTCTCGGCCGTAAGAAGCAGTGGGCAGTGATCGGAAGCCGAGGAAGACAGGGGGAGAAGGGAATAGGACGGGAAGAGGAGTTCCCAGTAGACATTTGCGAAGGCCCTATCAAGGCGGACCATGGTCGGTCGGGTTCGCTCGTTGCTCCAGGTGAAACGCCTCCCAGAGAGGTGGACTTCGCGAAGGAGACAAGTGTCAATTGTCTGACGGAAACGCGACATGAGCCTCCTGTTGAGGTTAAGATTGTTTTTGTCGGAGGCCTTGTAAATAAGGTTGAAATCGCCGAGGATAAGCCAGGGGCCATTTGTGGTGGAGGAGATGGTTTGCATCTCTTGCAGGAAGAGCAGCTTGGAGGGATCATTTGTGGGCCCATAGACGTTGGAGATGGTCCAACTACGTTGCCCATCCACATCAGTGACTTTGGCAGAGATAGAGTGGGGGAGGATAATAGTGTCGGAAATGGTGACGCGCGAATCGTCCCAGAAGAGCAGCAGGCCCCCTCTTGTGCCTGCAGCCGGCGAGGAGAGGATGCCCCGTAGCCTGTAACCGCACGTATCCATAAGGATCTGGTGGGAGGGGGCAGCCAGCTTGGATTCTTGGATGGCAAGGATGGTTGGTTGGTGAGTTCTCACTAGCGAAGCGACTACGTCGCGCTTGGTGCCGGAGTTGAGCCCCCGGACATTCCAACAGAGGATCTTCATTGGAGACACCCAGAAAGCACACTAAAGGGGATCTCTTGCAGCGGCTCGAAGTGCGCAATCAAGCTGGAGATGGGCACTCTTCGGCGAGAGCAGTGCCGGAGGCTGCGAGATCGACGCGTGGGCGCCCAAGGTGGCAGATGTCGGCAATGGCGGAGCAGGCGGTATGGGCGAGCGGCCCAGCGGGGAAAAGCGCCTCGAGCTAGGTGGCTAGGTCCACGCTCTCCAGAGAGTGGGAGGTACCAAGGCGGCGGGCAAGAACGCCCTGCGCCTTGCGTATGGCTGGAACGGAGGACGATCCGGCCGGAGGCAGGGTCGGACGAGAGGAGGCTATCTGGTCTTCTGCCCGACCGGCAAGGTCGACAAGGTCTTGGTCTTGCCGAGGTGGAGGCGGGAGTGGGGTGCGGTAGTGGTGGTGGCCACAGCAAGGAAGGCAGAGACCGGAGATGGGTGTGGTTGGGGCAGTAACAGTGCCTCGAGGGACATGGGGTCAAGGGAGGTGGGAACTGGCGCGGGGAGGGGGGCTTCGAAATCCCAGAAGGGAAGCTCGGGCCCAAAGGGATCCAGCCCAACGCTGACTTGGGGCCCAAGAGGAGGGGCCAGAGAGGTGGGGTGGCGTGGCCCGGCTACGTTGGGGCCCAAGAGGAGGGGCCTGCGAGGTGGAGTGGCGCGGCCCAACGCGTTTTGCGCGGCTGGTGCGTGCGCAGCTGCAACGGGCTTCGGCCCAGAAGCGAGGCGTCCGGCCCAGAGGCGTGCGCAACAGCAACGGGCGTTCGGCCCAGAAGCGGCCCAGAAGCGCTCAGCGGCTAGGAGGACACGCGTTGGGGTGAGTCGGGGCGAGAGCACGCGCTGACGGGGCTGACGGGCGAAGCCACCTTGGCACCGCTGGTCAGCGACCCGTTGGGCGCGGTCGTTGCAGACCCAGCGGCACGCGCGAGGACGAGAACCTGACCAGGCTGCAGGGCCGCAGACGAGCGCTGACCAAGCTGCAGGGCCGCAGACGCGCGCGGCAGGGGTGTTTCTGAATAATAAATGTGAAACAGCAACAAGGCAGGGGTGTTTCTGAATAATAGAACCCCAGAAGCGAGGCGTCCGGCCCAGAGGCGTGCGCAACAGCAACGGGCAGTGGTTTCTGAATAATAAATGTGAATTAACCAAGCTAGAGGACCGGCCCACTGCAAGAATGGTGTGCAGTGTGTTCCATGGTATGCTGCTGACTTGCTTGGTGCCGATATGACATACAGGCACACATCCAAGCAGAATCACTTGCAATATGAAGTTCAAGGTAATCAGTTTTTATTTAGGAAATGACTGATCAACTAGCTAAAAAGCAATACAGCTTTAGGGGGTAGTAATATCAAGTATATGGGGCTGTTTGGTTCGCCGCCGTCGCTCGCCATGCCAACGCCCGCGATTTGGCCGCCGCTTGGTTTGCAGCCAACGAACGGCGCGCCTTTTCCTTTGCTCGCCCTCGGCCCAGTTGTCAGCGGCTCGGCGGCGCGGCGTTGGCACGCCATCTCAGGGCGGCCGATTCGGCCGCCAACGAATGGCAAGGCGCGCCGCCGGCGCCCGCGTTGGCATGGCGGCTGAGGGCGCCAGCCAAACACGCCCTATATACATCTCTTGCATTATCGGCTTAGAAGTTAGGAACTTAGGATTCTGCTACTAATATTGCATCTGCATTGTTATGTGTGTGTTCATCTGCGATCATTTTCAAGCATCACTACGGTTTGGTAGCGGGAGATTGAATAATCAATTCCCCTTTGGTCTGCCCTCTATGCATAAGAATGTGCGGCCTTAAGCTAAAGATAACTAATTAAGAATGCAGAAATACTGATGGACATTATACCGTTCCAATGGTATAGTGTTTCAAATGGTGTTTCAAGATCATTTCATGTGTATTGTGTTTCACGTGGTATTTTATAAGTGTTTCACGCACACGGTATTTTATGAGTGTTTCATGGGGTTTCACACGATGTTCATGTGAAATACGTATACCGTTCAACGGCGGTATGCCATTAAGCTTGTAGCTATCTTAAGAATGTGGCACAAACTGAAGTGGATTAAAGGACCATAAAATACGCACGACTAGTTTTAGTTAGAGAATTACTTGAACATCGAGTATTCATTAATTCTCTCATGTACACGACATAAGCACGTTCATGACCAAGCTATGTGCTCTTGACTAAATAGTGCTATCGAGTCACTCATGCTTCGTGGAGTGGTACGTAGATGGAAGACGTGTTACGGAGTGCTACGTAGGTGTTTCCCCTAATTAATAAGTTGGACTTCGTGGTTTTTGAAACTATTTCTAAAAAGACAACATATTATATGCAATCAAGTTTTCGGTGTAATCATCGTGCAGCTAAACTAACAAAAGTCGCAAAAACTTCTAAAAATATTGTAAATGTACCCCTGAACATACTCTACGTATAAAATTACAAGTTCAAATTTATATACTATACTAAGAATTACAAAAAAAGAAAATTATGACAATTTTGAACCCTTTAAATTTGTCAAAAACTTCTCTTATTTAACTCTTAATATAAAATAAATTTGATCTCAAAACTACATATATGGGAAGACTAACAATGATATATATTTACAAATTTTTAAAATTTTTCTTGACTTTTATTAGTTTGGTTGCAGGGTGATTTCACCGGAAATAAAATTGCACGTAATACGTTGCCTTCTTAAAACAGATCCAATTCACTTATGTTATTTTAAGAGTTTTTAAAAGTGATTTTATGACTTAAGAAAGGTCAAACAAGAAGATCAGAATGCCCAACTTTTCATTTATGTTAGGCTCCAAATAATGTTATGTTTTCCAGCGAGGGGGAGCGAGAGAAACGAAAAAGGGCGGGATTGCGGGCAAGGCCCGCAGGCGACATGCTATACCCAAAAGTTGTGACGGCCCATTGGGTTCGTCGGCCCAAGAGCGTTCCCACGAGAGTTCGCTCGAACTGCACTCGTCAAGCAATTCCCCGCGAGAAACCGGAGCGCTGCAGAATCGGAACCAAATCGGTCGCCTCACAAACCAACCGGGATCGGGGCACAGATTCGGAGTAGAAACTGATACGTACTCGTCGTATCGTGTCCACTCCCCTCGATTCCTCTCCCCTATAAATCAACGGCAAACTCCGCTGCTCTGCCACCAAATCTCCCAGCGATCTTGTGATTGATCAGTTAGTTCCACGCCGATCTATCGACTCGCCGTGAGCCTTTCTCGCCGCATCGAGCTCGCCGGAGTAGGGCCGGATCAATGGCGACGCTGACCCTGGTGACGGCGGACAAGGCGAGGTTCGAGGTCTCGGAGGCGGCGGCGAGGCTGTCCCAGATCATCACGAACATGATCGAGGACGGCTGCGGAGGCACCATCCCGCTCTCCAACGTCGACGCCAAGCCCCTCACCAAGATCCTCGAGTACTGCAACAAGCACGCCGCCGCCGCCGCCACCGAGGAGGAGCTCAAGAGCTTCGACGCGGGGTTTCTGGACGACGTCGACATGGGCCTGCTGCACGATCTCCTCATCGCAGCCAACTTCTTCGAGATCAAGGGCCTGCTGGATCTGGCTGTCCAGAAGGTCGCCGATTTGATCAAGGGGAAGTCACCCGAGAAGATCAGGAAGACGTTCGGTATCACCAACGATTTTTCACCGGAGGAAGAGAAGGCGATCCGCGCGGAATACGGGTGGGCCTTCGACGAGTACAGGCTGTACACTGCAATCCGATCTAGTTACTTGCAGCCTCATCTCTGAACAATACCTTCTTCTTCTTCTTCTTCTTCTTCTTTTTTATCTCCCTTCGGTGTGTTATCTGGATCATGTATATGGTTAATTAGGTACGACTATATAACAGTAACACTAATGGATGTTTAATATTTTTTATGCCATGTTTTATGTGTGCTGCATTCCATTAGTTTTACGTGGTATTTCATGAGTATTTAATGTGTTTCACACAGTGTTACACAAGATGTTTCATGTGAAACATCCATACCACTAAGTCTAAACGGTATATATATTATTCCCTCCGTTTCAAATTTTAGTTCATTGTGACTTTTGGACACACCTTTTGAGCATTCGTCTTATTCAAAAAATTAGTGAAAACATACAAAAATATAAATCATGCTTAAAGTATGTTTAATGATAAAACAAATCACAATAAAATAAATAATATTTACATATATTTTTTAAATAAAACGAATGATCAAATAGAATATCCAAAAGTTAACAGTGAACTACAATTTAGAACAGAGGGAGTATTCCCTGTATATACCTCTTTATACGTACGTAAGCTACTTTATTATTCTCATTATTATTATTTGACTTTATTATTCTCATTATTATGATTTGACTGGTAGACAGAAGTTTAATTCCAGCACTTTCTCCATCCAATTTACTATCGTAGTTTGAGATCCAAACCTTATGAGCTTAACAATCTACTTTCAAAAGGAAAGTTTGTAATATAAAAATGGCGCCATTGAAATATATTTCAACATAACACTATAAATAATACTACCTCGGTCAAAAAAAATTGCCGTTGACTTTTGCATAACTTTGACCATTCGTTTTATTAAAAAATTTATGTAAATATCATTTATTTTATTGTCATTTAGTTTATTATTAAATATATTTTAAGTATGACTTATATTTTTATATATTTATAAAAAATTGAATAAGACGAATGGACAAAGTTGTATGCAAAAATCAACGGCGACTTCTTTTTTGACCGGAGGGAGTATGTTATAATAGTCAAGTATAGCTTTGGATACTGTGCCAAGTTAATTGCGCCTTATAAAATTACAAGAAGGGAGTAGTATATATATACGTATATTTTTTTGTTGAATTGAGAAAAACACACGCATGTTATTACGTGAATTTTAGGCGGTTGGTCGCCTTAGCTCTAATAGACTTGAGCCCCCACCAACCCACCCACAACACGTACCACAAAATTCGCCATATTATGATCTGACAAGCACTTAGATTAAGATGACTAGCACGTGAAAGGATTTCTAAGACACACAAACAATGAAGAGAACTCTTAGCCCTCAGGGTTGAATTATCGGTTTTGCTAGGTGGTAGTGAATTTAGGATGGGGGTGAGGTTATTCGTGTCCTCAGACTTGCTTGCTTAGAAGCAGGCTAGGGGGTATGGAAGCAGGTTTGAGTTAGGGGGGGGGGGGCTTGGTGTTGCGGGGAGGGGGCGAAGGTGAGCGAGTCGGTGCCACTGTGCATCCATTAGGTGTTAAGGTGTATGAGTGATTTGACGGTATGGCGGCGAGGTGGCAATCACGTAGTCGGTCGCAGCGGATGTGGTGGCGTGGGAGGAGGAGTCAAGTCAGGGTGGGTCGGACTTGGGTGAATCGGGGTAGGCAAGGGGAGGGGAAATGGGAAGAAGCGATAGAAGAGGAGAGATCTGAGGCGTTGGATCGAATTCCAATGGCCCAAAAATCAACTAGGTGGGAGAGAGGGGAAATAGTCATCTGTCCTTGAGTCGCTCTCTTAGATTATTAGTACATATATATCATGTATGTTTAATCAAGAGTATTGTACAAGACTCTTACCTCCTCTTCCTGATGCACTAGGCATAGTGCATCAGAAGGAGATCATGTATGATTAATCAACGGTGTTGACACTCTTACCCTAGACTACAAAGAAGCCCAATGAAATACCAGACATACTATTTGAATCAGACAATCTACCTTGTTTATACAAAAAAAAAAAACTAGCTAAATACTTGTGCATTGCTACGAAAAGCAAAACAAAGTCAAGGCATATTGAAATACCAGCAA
The DNA here is from genome assembly GCA_036346415.1 of Raddia guianensis. Lineage (NCBI taxonomy): Eukaryota > Viridiplantae > Streptophyta > Magnoliopsida > Poales > Poaceae > Raddia > Raddia guianensis. Next base: position 39,869,469 of record CM070534.1, read on the forward strand.
TGAGCTAGCATGTAACATGTGGTTATAACAATGCGGGTTCATGAGCGTATATATAGAGGGAACATATCCGGTGCAATAAAGATTACGGTGCAATCAACATGCAACCGAACTATCAAAAGTTGTAAAAAATTTCTAAAAAAAATTATAAATGTACTTCATTGTTTACTCTATCTATGTATGAAGTTTCAAATCAAAATTCATTTTATTTTAAGAGTTATAAAAAAGAAAAAACTGACAACTTTGATGAGTTCAAAACTGATAGATTTTATGTTTTTTGTAACTTTTAATATACGATGAATTAACTGCATAAATATTAAATGCGGCCGGGGGTTATCCCCTCCCTCTCCCTGACCCCGACCAATGGGACAACGCTCCGACAACTCCGCCCGCCTCCTCATGTCTATTCCTCCCGCCTTCTTCTTTGCCTCTCCCCTCCTTTGCTCGGTGCGTCTCGCCCACCTCCTCCCATGGCTCTGGAGCACATGTTTAGTGTGATCTTGCAAAACGAGGAACAATGATTTGCCCATTACATTCTCATATCTGCATGTTTGAGAGTGAGGAACGTGTCTATTTAGAATTTAGAAGAACAGTACTATGGGATGGTATCCTATTATGAGCACTCGCAATGGGATATGTATGACTCTTGCACAACTCCTTCCTCCGCCTCCACGATCACATTGGCACAGCCTAAATGCGCCTCCACGATCTTATCGGCGTTGTCCCTCCCCTTGATTGGGATTCGAGGTGGGGTTGGGGAAGGTGTGTGCCTCCAGGCTTAGAGGGAGGTCAGGGACGCGATGCGGCAGCCCAACGGTGGGGAGGGGATCATGGGGTGGTGGGGAGGTTGGGGCGCTGTCAAAGCTGTGGAAAAAGATTGAAGGTAGTGGGGTGGGAGGATGGGGAGCGGAGCAATGAGATGACAATGCTGTCTCCGGGGATACGTGCGGAGCAAACAGAGGAGGAGGAGGAGGAGGAGGAGGGTGGAGGCGGACATGAAAGGGAGGTGAAACGATGAAGAGAGGTGAGGTGGGAGGGTAGAGCTGTGCTATGGCTGATTCTATCGTGACTATCTCGTTGCAACAGGATTCCGTCCCATTCTTAGTTTATAATGATGCTAATGCTACTACTATTGCATTGTCACGTGAATATACATCAGTTGGGATACGGATTTTTTCCAGCACCGATACATTTTCGGAATGCTCAATACACCCAATGGAATGATCAGTTCCCATTTCATCTGACCTCCATGCAAAAGAACTTTGACCTTAAGCCAAAATTAAGACATTTAGCTCATTGTGCATATGCTTGTTGCTGCGTACAAATTCCTGTACGGCATGCAGCTGATCGAAAGCTTATGTATGACAGCAAATGTAGCCACGCCACACAGGCATATACCAGCAAACAAAAGATTACGATGAACTTGAAAACACAGTAACAGTACCAGTTTTATTTCAGAAAACGACTTGCACGAGTACGCAAACTGAGGTGTACCATGTAACTAATCAAGTAGCATACACAAACAGTGGATAGCGAGTCAGATAAATCTTTGGGATCGACTTTGATGAACCAGATCAGACAACTAATAGGCAGAGCTGTGCACAAGAAACATAGATTTCGATCGGCTTCAAAAAGATTGTACTCAAGAACTTCTCACCGTGCAACTGTGCAAGGCAAGATTAACAGGAGGGCTCCACTGTTCGAACTCAGAAAAGCAAACACACAATAAGCGAATCGGGTACTATGCTGCGAACATGTAACTGATCAACATTCAACATACGCGAATTCAGAAGTTCATCATCAACCTGAAAAGCTCGCTGCCATCTGATCGATAAAACCTGGGAAAACCAACAGCCTGACGGACCTGGGGGGTGGGGTGGGGGATGAACAGAACAACGCAGAGGCTTTCAGCCACGGGTGAATTGTTCGTGGGCTTCGACTTTTCGAGATGGAACGCGCCGCTCGGCTACGCCTGCGCCTGCACTCAGCGACGAAGCACGAAGGCGTCCCAGAAGTCGCGGACGACGTCGGGGCGCACCCTCTCCACGGCATCCCGCGCCGTGGCGATCGCGCCGGCGGCGAGACGCATACGCTCCTCGGCCATTGTCCTCCAGGGGAGCCGGGACGCCTGGGGCAACAGCCTGTAGATGCTCGCTTAAAGTATTTATTTATTTATTTTACATAGAAAATTCTTTGAAACTCTATTAAAGGATAAAGTTATTATATTTTAAAACCCTCCTTGCAAATCTTGAATATCATCTTCTAAAACATTTTCAATAACCTAACTTTGTAAGCCTGCAAAGTAAATATTTTGAAAATATAGAAAAGGTTCATCTAGCCCATATAAAAGGGTTGAACTTATTTATTTTGTACCCTTCTTGCAATTCTTGTATGCTCTCTTGCAAATGTTTATTTTAGACTTTAAAATAGGAACGCATGAATATTTGCATGTAAATACTTTCTTTAATTTTTATTAGTTAAATACTTTGGTCATCCAATTTGTGTGTTTGCTAAAATATAGTATTTAATCCTAAACCAATATTTTGGTTTCAGAAAATATAAACCTTTTGTAAAGGTTTATATATCAAATTTGATTATCAAAGTATTTCAGGCCAAATGACCATCTATTTAAATTTTGTGCATACAAATAATTTCACAAAAAAATAATAGTTTGATTTCTAAATTATAAACACATGCGCAAAGGTTCATATTTCAAATATGCAATTTAAATTCTATTAGGTCAATTGACCATCTATTTAAAGTTTGTACATGTAAATAATTTCCAAAAGTAAGATTTTTGAGCTTTAGAATTTAAGTCTTGCACTAAATTCTTATTTCAAAATTTGAATTTCAAATCCTGTTTTGAAATCCAAAATTCTTTTTATCCAATAGCCGTCCATTAAAAATGTGTACATATAAATAGTTTCTCTAAAACTGATATTTTGAGCTTGTGTAACATCCCCATTTTCGAAAATCAAGAAAATCATGGCATCATTATTTCATGTGCATGAGTTTTGAAAAAATTAATTAATTTGAAAATGTGTATGTTACCTTCTAAAGCCTAATTTCAATATTTGTAATTTAGAATTAATTATTTTAAATGTCAAAGTAAAATTTTGGTAAAACAAATAATTTGGTTTTGAAATTTTAAAATAAGTAATTGCAAAAGCCAAAAGAATATTTTGGCAATTAATATTTTAGCTTTAATATAAAGAATGTTTGATATTAAATTTAAAAATAATATTTTGTGTATCAAAATAATCATTCAAATTTATATTTGACAATAAATGCCTTGATTTGAGTTTGATAAAAATATAAATAATTTAAATCTAAATTTAAACATGTTCTTATTATTTTGGCAAAATTTGATTTAACCCATTTGTATTTGAAAATTTTATACCAGAGATTTCAGAAATTCATTTTAAAAATTTTCTGGCAGTGGGCCCCACTTCTTTCTTTTCCTTTCTTTTTCTTTTCCTTCTTTTCTTTTCTTCTTTCCTTTTTCCCTTTTTCTCCGGCTCTGTCTTCTTCCCCGAGCTCCTCACTCACTCATTTGCTTTCGTAGTGGGACTCGCCCGTACCCTCGCCAAGGCGTGGCGTTCAGGCGGCCACCTCCCACTTGCCACCATGGACCCCACTCCCACAGCTCGCATTATCCTTTCTGCGGCCATGGGTTATAAAGCCACGGCTCATGATCGCTCTCCTTCCCTCTCGGTTAAGTCGTCGCCAAGGTGAGCCCTCCTCCCAGTTCTCCCGGCGTCTCAGAAGCCCCTCCGTTGCTCTCCTCCACCGAAGCTCGCCGCGCCATGCTCCCCTCTTCCCCGAGCCAACCGCGCGTCGCTAAGCCTCACCGCCCCTCCCCGACTCCAATTTGCCCCGCCATCACCATCCACTAACATCACTATAGCTCTCCAAAGCACCTACAAGCTCTTCTCCCTTGCCGGCGACCAGTCCCCCGTGCGGCGCCGTTGTTCCGCGCCTGAGCCGCCGCCACTGGCCCGCCCTTGGCTCAATACGTGCCGCCAACCCCACCCCGAGAACCCCCGAGACTCCTCCGTTTCCCCTTACATAACCTCGCCGGAGCGCCACCGCCGTTGCCGGATTTCTCTCCGCCCGAGCCTCCCGCCGCCGCTCCCCTGCTCTGTCTCGCCGACAGCGGCCCGGCCCCATCAGCCCCTCCACTCGGCGCCGGGCCGTGCAGCCCGAGCCGGACCACGCCAAGGCCAGCCCCAGCCAGCAGCAGGTCGGCCACCAAGCCAGGCCATGACTGTCAAATTTCCCATGGCCAACTCCCTCCAGCAGGCGCTGCTCTGGTCGCCTTCCAGCCCAACACTGTTCTCAGTGTTTTTCCAGTCTTTACCGATTTATTTATTGCCTAGAATGCTTTTGATTTATTATAAATATCTAGATGCTTTATAAAATTGTGATAAAATTATGGTATATACTAGATAGCTTGAAGTTTTTATTAAAATAATAATTTTGCATGTTGGACTTCCATGTATTGCTGTAAGTAATTTGTAGCCTGGTCTTAGTCCTTTTTCCATATATGGTTTAACTAGAAATGCATTCTTGTTTATTAAAAATAGTTTCTGACCTCTGAAAAATATGAAATTTGGTAGGTAATTATTACATGCTATCTGGAACCTAGGAAAAATATAACTTTCCCTGTTGCACTGTTGTATGTTTCTGTAATATTAAAATAGCCTTGTAATCCTAATTTGTATTTTGATTATTGCTCAAATTGTATTTCCTCTTAATAATAAAATTGTATAATTTGGCATTAGCCTCTAAAATGTTATATCTCACTGTTTTGTATTTTATTAAATTTATTGTTAACATGTGTGCATGTGAGTTTGTCTCTTTTAACTTGTATCTTTACTTTAGAAATCAATTATTGGTCAAATGCTTAAATTAGGATTATTGCTATACTTATATTTAAAATGCTCTAGCCCCTGTATTTAGATTTATTAGCTTTTCAAAATCATACTTTGTAACTTGAATATAAGATTTTCTAGAATTGTTTAAATTAAACTTAATATAGATAAGATTGGTTTTTACACAGAAAATGCTAGTTTGATCATATCATTGCATTATTTATTATCCTATTTATTTGGTTGCATAGAAATGGTTGGATACTTGTGTTGAATGCATTTACAAGTGTGATATATTTCAAATAACTATTTTCTTATTATGGGTCTCTATATGGGTAGATTTATCTTATCATGCATGCACGTACGTTCATATCATTTCGTATAAAATAAATGTAAGACTTAGAGGTTTACGATAGTTGTACTTAAATCGTACGTGGCGATTATATAGAATATTTTCATGCATCATGCTGCCAGCATTCTTCTGAGATTTTTGTGCTATTTGTATCTTCCCGTTAGATTCGGACGAACAGGAAGGACAACCTGAAGGCCTGGTATTCAACGCTCAAGGGCCAGGCGAGCCAAATTCTCTAGATCATTTTTATATCCCAGTTTTTATTTAAGTTATATTGCTTTAAATTATGAAATTGCATGCTTATGTATTCTCTGTATTAATTATGTGAAACAAAATGCTATTAGAGCTGATCTAGATATCACCCACTTTATTGCTAGTGTTGCTATACACAAACCCATCCTTGATATATTTCTTATCATGTCATTTGGCAACTTTAGATTAGATTAAAACATTTCTGGACTAGTAAGTCTTTGGTTATGCTTAGACCTGGTTAAGTCTAGAGTCCAATGGGTTTCATCCCGGCTGGTCAACGTTGCGGCATGGGATGACGGATCAGTCCTCTTGCATCGGTATAGTCTTGCTATCAACGCTCTGTCGATATAGCTTTTCTATCAACGCTCTGCAATGATTGGTTTCTGACCATCAACGTAAACGGAGATGGTTCCTCATATGGGTTAGTCCCATCATTGCCATTCTTATGGTGATGCTCTGTGCACTATCTCGAGCTTACCATGCAACCCAGATAAGCCCCGGATATTATCCATGCACTTGGGTGCCCCTTTCTGCCTGAGTGCGAAAATTGAGTCAGTCAACACTCATATTCATGATATTGATTTTGAGGATCCTGGCCTTAGTTGAGCTCAAGGGGATCACGCCTCGCTGAGAGGGTGAGTCTGCCGCCACTTAGGAAGACATACGCCTTGCGAGGGTATGGTCTTGCCTGTTGGAGACGGTATGAGGTACCGGTCTGCCTGTTTGTTCGGGGACCATGACCACTGGGATGGCATGGGTCCGCCGTGTTTGGGAGCACGAGGTGCTGCCCTGTTGTTGAGATACCCCTGACGATGATTTGAATCGCGTATATAGCACAATACGTCTTTGTTTTGTAAAATGGCTAAGTCCTAGGTTTTCTATTATTATGGTATTACAAAATTGGCATTATTGCAAATAAAATAACCTAGCCCCACCAAAAAGCCTATTATCATTGATTGCATTAGGCGTGGAGTTGGCTCGCGAGCACGGTTGGTGTGCTCATCCTCGCCCACATTTACTCTTTTAGGTGAGGGAGACAGGAAGAGTGAGGATCTGGATTCTTCTCCTGGATACGAGGAGAACTAGGAGCTGACGTGCAGGACGGGTGTTAGGCGGGACTCCAGTCGCTTGCCTGGTGGTTTTGGGCATAGCCTCGAGACTCGACACTTCTGTTTCCGCATTTTGTTAAACTCTGATAAGAGTACATTTTGGTATTGTATCATTTTGCCTGACGGCTTATGTAAACCGAGCCATTATGTACTCTGATAAATAAATGAACGTCTTTATCCTTTTGTATGAGTTAATCCAGCTATTGTAAATGGTGTTGCGCTAGCAAGACAGATCCTGGGCTAGCGCAGGAGCCACCCAGGTGGTCCCCCAGAAACCGGGGGCCCACATCCATGGCCTGGACTGCTTCGGCCGTCAAGGCGACGACAATGCGCTCGCCCCGGCGCTCTCGTGGTCTCCCCGCCATCTCCACCCACTCCCTTGCACGCCAACATACCCACGGTTGGTTGGCACCCATCACATGCTCTGCTTACCCTAACTACGGGTGTCGTGCACCAATCCGTAAGCCAACCCCACCATTATCCTTCTCCGATCATGACTTCTGGCCGAGGTGGTGGTCTGGAACCATGCACCCTCATTGTCAACCTCCTTTTGTTCTTGGTCTTCCTTTGGCCTGACATTCCTTTAAGCGAGGAGGAAGAGAATGTTGTGGTATAGAGGAGGAAGATGGTGATGGCGAGGTTAATATATTAAGTGATTTCCAATTACATATTTAGTTAATAAGAACTATTCAGACAACATACATAACATGTTAGGCAGAGTTATAAGGATGGATTTCCTACAAGGGCAAGTTCCTCCCTATGCATTAACTACCGCTAGATCTTGCGTAAAGATTCATGAACCCACCTCAAACATTTTGCGAGAATGCTATTTACTCATCTCTCTCTCTCTCTCTCTCATGGCTCCCTCTCCTCACTCCTTCAAATCTCACTCTTCCCTTCCCCACGCCTCTCTCTTCTCCCCTCCTCCCTACGCTCTTTCTCCTCATGTTCTGATGTGCGCTCTCTCTCCTCCTTGGGTCGTGTTCTCTGTCCTCCCATAACTCTCTCCTCTATCTCTCCGGCGAACGTGAGGTGGACGGCACCATGGAATGGTGAGGTGGAAGGACGCCGAGTGGCATGGTGCCACAGGGAGCGCAACATAGAGAAAGACAGGAGCTTTCTAGGAAAGAAGAGAGAGCTTGGGAGGAGAGAGATTGAGAAGAGGGAGATATGTGGTAGGAAGAGACAGAACATGACCGTGAGAGAGGAAGAGAGAAAATAACTTTTTTTGTAAAATGTCTAAGTTGGATGATGCATGAACTTTGATGCATGATCTAGTGGTACCTAACATATATGGAAGAACTAAAGTTGTACACAAGGAAGAAGCAGAGACATATTAATAGAATCATCCGTTCCAACTGAAGCAAACAAGGGATCATGATTAGGTCTCTGTACATTTTCCACGAGCATTACAGGTCAAGAAATTGTGACATCGATCGGAAGTTTATGAATAAAAAAAGACTCGCCGTAACCGAATTGTGAACAACATTACATTTTTAGATAATTAGCAGCAAATGACATTTTAAGATAACCAGCAGCAGCATATTTGAACAACAAAACCTGGGATATGTGATCATTTAACACAAAATAAATCACCATTTCTAACAAACAATTTAACAAAGATGGAAGGACCCAAAATTTCTACGGTTTTGTCCTACGGCTTCGGGAGGTGAAAAATTTGTTTACACACTTACACGTAAATAAATTCGGGAACCACGCACAGGATCGATCGTCTCGAGTGGTAGCCCAACCCTGGCCCACTGACTCATGGGCCCATGCATACGGGACCCACTTGCCAGTTGGAGCGTTGCCGCCCACTGATGTCTGGGCCCATGCGTCCACGACGGGGCGGGCCGGCTATTTCAGAAGAACACGCCGCGCGCGCGCTCGCCGCGAAGCGAAGCCGCCCACCGCCACCGACCACCGTGAGAGAGGAGAGGAGATGGGGAGTGAGATGGCGGCGCTGGAGGTATGGTCACTCAGGGGACGGCTTCGATCCCGACTGGTCGGCCTGCGCCAGTACTGCGGCAGCGTCGTCGAGCTGTTCGACGGCGTGATGCCGGTGCTGGCATCGCCGGCGTCGGTGTTGAGAGCGACCGACTCGTGGGGCGAGCTCGGCCAGGCGGTGGCCGTGGGTGTCAACCTGAAGAACGCGTCGATGGACCTCTCCGACGTCATCTCCAACTTGGAGGCGGCGGAGCATCTCTCTCTCACCGGCAGGTCCCACCCGGCGCCTCTTCCCCCGCTCGGCGTCGGCAGCTTTCGCACCTTCGAGATCTTCGCGCGGAGCGCCATGGATTCCATCCACACCAGGCTCCCCGTCGCCAGGCCGCTCGCCGAGGACGCGCTCAGCCTCCTCGAGAGCTGCCGCAGGCACCTCTGGGCCGCCGCGTTAATGACGTGCAACCCGGGCGGTGTTCCTGGTGGCGTGGACGACCCCGTCGAGGCCCAGCGCCTAGCCGCCATCGGCGATCTCCAGGCTGCGCAGCAGAGGTCGGCGGAGCTCGCCGCGCTGGTCGCCGAGATCAACGCCACCGCGGCCTACATCACTCGGCTTGCTACTTGGCTTGCTTGATCGCTTGCGTTTGCTCTAGCCTCCTCTAGCACATGTTATGTTACCTTGCTCTTCGATATCCCATTGATGAGTAGCGAAACCATGGTCGAACTCTTGTAGTCGCTGCTGTTACTTCGATACTTCACTTGGATGCAAATGCTTGTGTTCTTCAGAATTCAGATCAGACTGGAGAAAATCGAGGCGATTTTTAGGTACCTTTTTGCATTGTTGACAATTAATGACAACATTTCTATCTGATTGTTTTGGATTTTGCAATCAATGGGAGATGCTTCATCTTTTTCCTAGAACTAGGATTGGTGTCTGCAGTGAAGCCATGGTCGAATTCATCAATGTTGTTGCTACTTACATGCTTTTAGATCATGATCTGGTTGATTAACTCGTTGTTGTTGCTGCTACTTCATTACACCCACTGATGCTGTACATGATTTTGAGTTGCTGTTACTTGGATGTTTGCGATGATTTTTAGGTGTTTTTGCGGTTTACAAATTGAACGGAGATCAGATGCTGCATCTATTCCATAATTAGGACATTGGTTGCTGAATAATCTGGTCTAGTTTGTGGATGTGAAGCACCTGGGTATTTCTTGCCTATTTGTTTTGGATTTTTCCGTCAAGCAGGGGTTCTATCCCAGAATCAGGACAGTGGTTTCTGAATAATAATCCTGCTTAGCTTGTGGTTGTGAAGTACATGTGAATTAATTAAGCACGTCCAGATAAGATTATCTAAAATAAATGTGAATTAATCAAGCTAGAGGACCGGCCCATTGCAAGAATGGCGAGCAGTGTGTTCCATGGTATGCTGCTGACTTGCTTGGTGCCGATATGACATACAGGCACACATCCAAGCAGAATCACTTGCAATATGAAATTCAAGGTGTCGGGGATTAGATCACGGCCCATTGCCATGGCCCACTCCCTAACGGTCCAATCGAACAGCCTACCAGGGCTCAGCTCCCTGGAAGGTTCTATCTGGCCCATATACATCCCGCCGAACAGCTTCTTGGCTGGCGCGGTGCGTAATGGCCAAGACTTCCTGTTTGAGTCCGACTCGAACAGAGTTCTGCACGGCTACGAGAAGACCCGGACGTGGCTTCCCGGATTGGATAAGGAGTCGTGATCCCCAAGACTAGGAGTATGCCATATCTGCCTCGGGATATGTTTGGCATGTACTGAGTTCGTTACGATCTCGTAGTTAGCCCGGCCCGATATTCCCTCGGTAGATCGGTTTGCTCAGCACTATATAAACAGGGCCCCTATGGCGTTTAGAGGGACCTGGGCATTTTGAGTTTTACGACTTGATATAGCTCTTAGACATCGGATATTTGCTTGTACACCCATAATCTCGCCGAGACTTGTTCGTCTCGTCGAGCCATCTCTTGTATTCATATCTGATATATAAGAAAGGCTGGACGTAGGGCTATTATCTCTCCGAGAGGCTGAACCGGATAAAACCCCCATCTCTGTTCGTTCTTTGTTAAGTGGTTGTTCGGCGTGTCTCCTATCTCCTCTTTGAAGAACCTTGGTTGACTTGGGTCGATATCCCAACCGTCGACAACCGGGCGCCGTCCGTGGGGACACGCAGATCGAGCATGTCGAACTCCATCACCGATCTGAAGATACTTCACGAGGGCTACGACTCGGAAGGACGGGATGTCTCATCCTGTCGATTCAGATCGATCTGTTCGGTCTCGAGCGCTCTCCGCATCCGAGGCGAGCGTCTCGCTTACATGGCGTAGATAGCCTCGGATCGCACTCCGTCATCGACAACGACTACAGGAACGATGATCTTTACGACGGTTTAGATTTATCGATTCCAAGGCTATGTCGGTAGATTCTACCGTGGAACACACATGATGACACCGTCTAGCATACCTCCGCATGGCCCCGCAGATTAACATGGCGATGTAGGAACCTCGAGGATCCCGCGACGGCCGTGGCGGCCGGCGAGTCGGGCAGATTAACTCTTTCGGCATCAAGACGAGGTCTTTCAGTCGCCATGAAAGCGGGGCGTCATTCGCCGCACCTCGGCGATTCCATCAATCAAACCTTAGCACGGTTTCGCGACCGATTAGCGGCAGCGTCGCGACCCACCTCGCGTCGGCGCTAAGTCTCCGGCGAAGCTTCCCTGTTGGGTCAATTCCCGCGTGACCGGACTCGGTCGGGCGAAACGCGGATGGTTCAAGGATCCCGGGACCCATAGATCAAAGTCGGGACGGCTCGAGGCTATGGCAACGGTCCTAGATCCGCCAATCAAGCGATCTCGCCGCATGGGCGTCTTGTGCGACTAACCTAGAGCGGCCGGTCAAGGCCTAAAGTCTCTAGGAGAAGTCAACAACTCCTCCAGCGGCCAGCACCAAACCGCCGGAATGATTCGGACAGCTCGATCGATCGCGTGACCCCGTCACCATCGAAGGATCACCGTCCATGAGCGAGCTACCGTGGTCACCGTCGCTCGCCCGATCCTCGTAGTCGTCGCGACCACGAGAACAGCGCTGCGCGATGATCACGGACGGTCCCCGTGAGGCGCGCGTCGTCGCCACCACGAGGAAGGAGCGTGGTGGATTATCCGGAGAGAGTTTCTCCAGGCCGAGTCCTCCCGTTCAGCAGGAGTTCCTCCGCGCAACAGGACCAACGTCTTCTCAAGACTAGGTTCTGCCGGGGAAGGTGGCCGGTCATATGCTCTGGGCTGCAGGGCTTTTTCCGACGAGCTCCGGGCTGTCCGGTGGCCCTCAAAATTCAAGTCCGGCCACATGGAGAGGTACAATGGGACTCAAAACCCAAAGGAATTCCTTTCCATCTACGCTACGGCCATCATGGCGGCCGGGGGTGACGAGCTTCGTTATGGCTAATTACCTCCCGATCGTCCTTGAGGGCGCCGCTCGGACGTGGTCGTTCAATCGCAAGAGGTTCCATCACTCATGGAACCAGCTTTGTGACGCCTCGATTGCTAATTTCGGAGCTATTACGCGCGTCGGGCAAGGAGGATGATCTGCACCAGATGATCCGGATGAGCGGGAGACCCTCCGCAACCGTGAAGCGTTTCATTAAGATCCGCAACACGATCCCGAACATCTCGGATGAATCATTGTCCGCGCTTTCAAAAGCGGAGTCCGCGACGAGCGGCTCACCCAGATCTCGAGATCAATGAGACTGGACCGCCAACGACTGTTCAAGGCGGTGATCATATGCCAACGCGGCGGCGCGTTCATACAAAAAGGCGTTCGACAAAGGCGGTGCCGCCCGACTGGTGTGGATGAGAAGAAGAAGAGCAAGAAGAATGTCCCCGTGACAAGAAGTCCCGAAGAAGAAAAACAAAGGTGATGCGAACAATACCGTCGCAGGTATGGATCGCGCACCTCCTCCCAAGGACGGGCAAAAGAAGCCCAACAATAATTACAAAGGCAAAAAGTCTGCTCTGGGAGGCGGACAAGGCAAGAAAGGTCCGGGCGACCGATTTTGCAAGTTCCACCAGCACTACGGGCATGACATACGCCACTGTAGAACTTGGGCCGCAAAGCTCGAAGATTTCTACAACGGCAAGGGCCCAATGCCCACCCTGCCCGAACATGGTGATGCCGGTAAGGCCAAGCGCCAAACCGACGATGGTGATCGGGAAGATGATGACGAATATCAAGAACCCGTGAACCATATCGCCGTCATTTTCGGCGGCTCCTCGGCTTACACCTCTCGGCGCAGCCTCAAGGAAGCTGCTCGGGAGGTCCACAACGTCGAAAAGGCAAAACCTCAGCCTGAATCGATGAAGTGGACTGAGGTCCCCATCTCCTTCTCTCAGGAGGATTGCCCCACTGGGATGACAAAGCCTCAGCGGCTCCCACTGGTGGTCGCCCCGACCATCAGCAACGCGAGAGTTGGCCGTGTCTTAGTGGACGGCGGGAGCGCTTTGGACTTGCTTTCCGCTAAAGTCCTGGACGAGATGCAAATTCCTCGTTCCAAGCTGAAGGAAGTCGCAATGCCCTTCTCTGGAATTATTCCGGAGAAGTCGCTGTCAAGCCGTTGTCGGTCGCCTGCATCACCTTCGGCAACCCGAGCAACTTCCGAACGAGTTGATCACTTTCGGCGTGGTCGACTTCTGTCGGCGCAGATAACGCAATCTTGGGCGAGCCATCTCTCGGCAAGTTTATGGTCGTGTCCCACCACGCTTACCATTGCGTGAAGATACCGGTCCTAACGGTGTGATCACGATCAAGGGCAATTACAAAGCCGCCTGGATTGCGACGAAGCGATCCCTTGCCCCGTCGACCAACTTCGCCATGCGCGACCCTCAAGTTCCGCAGACCAAGTCTCAGACGCTAAAGGGTCTCCCTCCACCGGGGAGAAACCAAGGAAGTTCATTGCCGCAGCGATACTTCCAAGACAATTCACTTGGGGCCAATCTGGACCCCAAATAGGAAAGCGAGCTTATTGCCTTCCTCCGAGCTAATGCAGATGTGTTAGCACAGGAGCCATCGACATGCCCGGAGTCCCAAGGGAGGTAATCGAGCACAAACTGGCTGTCCGGCCGGACAAAAGGCCTGTTCGCCAGAAGCTTCGTCGCTTTTCGGAATTCAAACAGGGGATCATCAAAGATCGACAGCAAACCGCCATTCTTTGGGTTCATCCGCGAGGTTGATCACACCGAGTGGTTAGCCAACCCCGTCATTGTAAAGAAGAAAGGCGGCAAGTGGAGGATGTGTGTCGATCACACGATTTGAGCATTGCTTGTCCTAAGGACAATTTCCGCCGCCTCGTATTGACCAGCTGGTCGATGCGACTGCGGATGCCCAGCTTCTGAGTTTTTTAGATGCTTACTCCGGTTACCACCAAATAAGCATCTCCCCCGAGGATGAAGAGAAGATCGCCTTCATCACCCCTTTCGGCACTTTACGCTATAATGACCATGTCTTTCGGTCTGCATAATCTTTGGTGCCACGTTCCAAATCTTTAATGGAAAGACCTTCCCGAGCAATGGAAAAACACGGAGGTCTATGTCGGCGACATAGTTGTAAAGACAAGTATGCTCGGATCATGTAAAAGACTGGCAGACCTTTCACAATCTCACGGGCAATCAATAAAATTAAATCCAGAGAAGTGTACCTTTGGTGTTCGATCCGAATGTTGCTCGGTTATGTCATTGGTTACGCAAGGTATTTACGCCAACCCTGAAAAATCGAGGCCATTGAAAACATGCGTGCTCCAACTACCATAAAGGAAGTCTGAGCCTCATTTGGGCGGATGGCTGCTCTAAGCGTGTTTATTTCCGTCAAAGCTAACGCGGGTTGCCCTTCTTTAAGGCCTGCGCAAGCACAATGGTTTCGAGTGGACGGAAGAAGCCGATAGATCCTTCCAGATCTGAAACAATACTGTCCAATCCTCCGTCTTGACTACCCCCGCATGGCATGGCGGCGGCTCCTCTCAGACCTGGGTTGCACGCCACAAGCGGTGGCCTTGTCTTGACGGTCGAAAGGAAGGCATCCAATGACCAATTTATTACGTGGCGAGGTACTTCACGGATCAAAGGAGTTACCACGAGGTCGAAGCTCCTCACGCCTTGCTCATGTCCTCCGAAAGCTTCGCCACTACTTCCAAAGCATCAAATCTGGTCCCGACCACGTTCCCTCCGGGAGAAATCTTCTGAACAAGGAATCTAGCGGACGTATAGCTAAGTGGGCAATGGAACTAGCGAGTTTGATCTGTTATTTGTCGCCCGAATCGCTATTAAGTCACGTGTCCTAGCCGACTTTGTCGCCGAATGGACTTGCCGCCCAAATCGAGGGAGCTCCCGAGCAACCCGATGAACCCTCTTGGACCATGTTTTTGATGGCTCGCGACCGAAACTCGGGGCTGGTTTTGTTCTCATCTCCTCAAGGAGAGCAACTCGATATTCTATCCAACTACACTTTGCGGCGACTAACAACGCCGCAGAGTACGAGGCCCTCCTCACGGACTAAGAGCGTGCAAGTAGCTTGGTGTCCAACGGTATTTGTGAAGGAGATTCACAACCGGTCATCAATCGAGTTAACAAGGAGTATCGGTCTTTGCGATAACTCAATGGCGCGATACTGGTTGAAGTGAGGAAGTTGGGCGGCATTTTCGATTTTTCGAAGTGCTCTTCGTGCCCAGGAAGGACAACTTCCTGGCCGACCAGCTATCCAAGTTTGGATCCTCACGCGAACCTGCTCCGGCAGGGGTGCTCGTCGAGCACCTTCACAAGCCCTCAATCGCGTCTCCGGACGAGGCAACAGAGACAGGTGGTGCTGTCTCCGTCATCGGCGCAGTCATGGATCGGACAACGCCATTTGTCCGGTACCTTGCGATGGGACCACGTCTGACGACGGCCGAAGCGTTCCGGCTTACAAGGCGTGCTGCTCCATACAAGCTTGTGGACGGCATCCTTTACCGTCGAGGTGCTCTGGGAGTTCTCTCCAAGTGCATCTCGCAACAGGAGGGTGTGTTCCTTCTTAGGGACATACACGAGGGTGCCTGTGGCAACCACGCCTCCTTCAGGACTCTGGTCGGCAAAGCGTTTCGCATGGGCTATTATTGGCCCATCGTTACAAGATGCCCGGACATCGTGACTAAGTGCAAGGCTTGCCAATTTCACGCCGGAAGGCACACAAGCCCGCCCAAGAGCTCCAAACAATCCCCATCTTGGCCTTTTTCCACATGGGGTGCGGATCCGCTCGGCCCATTCCCTAAGGGGTACAAGGGCTATACACACCTGCTCGTCGCCATAGACACTTTTACAAAGTGGATTGAGGCAGAGCCTGTGTCGTCTCTTCACGCCAAAACGGCTGTTCGCTTTTTCAAAAGCAGCGTGGTCACGCGCTTTGGGATCCCCATAAGTCGATCACGGATAACGGTACCCAGCCCGAGGCGAGTTATTCGGAATATCTGCGAATACCGGGTACCAAGTTGCATTCGCCTCATGGCACACCCACGAGCAATGGAAGCGATCGGCGAGCTAACGGACAGATAGTCCAGGTATTAAACGGCGGGTATTTGCTGCTCTCGGCGAGCACAAGAAGGCTGGGTTGACGGTTTCTTCCGTCCTCCAGGCGATTCGCTTTACGGCCACCGGTAGACGGGGAAACTCCTTTCCAACTGGTCTATGGTGCAGAAGCCATCCTGCCCACCGAAGTCGTACTCGGTTCGCCTCGCACGAGCTCGGTCAATCTAGTTGACGACGAGCAAGAGCGCCTCCTCGATCTCGATCTCCTCGAAGGCACACGCGACCGGGCACAAGTCGAATGGCACGCTACCGGCAAGCTCTTCGGCAAACCGCACGCCAAGTCGGTTCGACCAAGGGCTTTGAAGGTCACGACCTCGTTCTGCGCCGTGTCGAGAACTTGTCCAATGCCAACAAGCTAACTCCTCGTTGGGAGGGCCCGTTCATGGTCGTTTCTTACGCTTTCGCCGGGGGCTGCTAAATCTGCCATGGAGGACGGGAGAGAGCCGACCAAAGACTTGGAACATCGACCGGCCGTAAGTTCTTTGTGTAGGTCTTTTACAGATTTGCTTAGCTTTGCGCTTTTTGTAAACTTCGCGCCTTAGTTCGTCCAAGTCTCTCGGCACCATGTAAAGTTCAATCCATTCTCGGTGAATCTTGGCGCCTCTGTGCCCCTTTTCACTTTGTCTTCTCGAGACTACTCTCTCTGGTAACACTTGATGGCTGCCGGTCTTGCGAACTCTTGGCTCCGCAATCTTAAGTTGTTCCCTACCCGTGTCTAGTTTCGACGAGTTCCTAAACTCGTGGTTGCGTAACACGGCCTTTCCACCTTGCGGCTAAGTTCGCTCTCGTAAGCCCTCCGCGGCAGAGGCACTTCTCGCCGATGCGACCACTTGGCAAAGCTCGCTCTCGTAAGCCCCCGCGGCAGGTACTTTCCTTGTTCGGTTACTCTGGGCGCCTAACTTACGCCAACGAAAGACTACGAGCTAATCGAGCAAGGTGCGGGTGTCGCTCTTTTTCTCTCGACGTGCTCGAGTTCGCAGCTTAGGTTCTCGAGCATCGTCCGTCTGCACGGGGCTAGAGCGTCGCTCTTTCTATTGTGCACTGTTCGGGTTCGCAAACTCGGGTTTCGAGCGAGATGCACAACGGGCTGGAGTTAGGCGAGCGCTCTGCCGGTTTTCTCAAACTTCCTAGCGCTGTTCGCTTTTCTCTTAGTTTCGCTCGTTCTTGTCTTTTTGCTTTTCTTTTTGCGAGGAAAAAAGGTAAGTACTTTATTACATTATTCAAAAGTTTCAGCACAAGGCCCTTTCGGATTCTGACAGAAGGCTACTTAGGAGCAAGCTGCTCCTTCAACTCCTCAACTTCTAACTTGAGGCGCACGACTTCGCCTCGAGCCTTGATTCCTTCCGGGCTTCACTCGGGGCGCTCGATCTCCTCCTTGCTCGCTTGGCTTGCGCCAGCCTCTGCCTCGATGGCCTCGACCTCCTCGGTCTTGGCGCTTGTTGATCGTTCGAGCCTCGCTCTGGTGACTCATTGCTTTCGGCGGTCTTGAGCTGCTCGTCCAGCCTCCTTGACCTGTTCTCCGCGGTGATCGCCCTCACCGCCATCCCACAGATCTCCTCGATCTCTTCTGTGAAGCCCACAGGTTGAGATCCTAGCTTGAGTTCCGCGGATGTTTGCTCCTCCTTGGCGAGCTGGGCTTTGAGCTTACAGGCTTCCTCCATGGCTGGTTCCGCTTGATGGGGCGCGTCGTGGCTGCTCTTGAGCCACTTCAGGCGGCCCGGCGTCTCCTCCGTGGTGCTCGCCTTCACGGCTTGCACGCTGGCTCCTCGGCTTCCTTTAGGAGAGCCTCGGAGAATGCCTCTCCTTGGTCGACTTGGCCTTGAGCTTCTTCGCTTTCGCCTTGGCCGGCTCGGCTCAGGCCAGCAGAGTGCTCGCCGGGATCTCTGTCCAAGATGCTCCGGAGGATGCCGGACGGCGTCTGCTCGATGGTGACCCCATCCTCGAGTTCCGCCATGGTATCCTCAAGACCCGAGAGGAAGAACAAGTTAACTACGCTGCGATGATATGGCTAAGCTGAATGAAATTCGGCCTCGGTGTTTACCTTGCCAAGTCGGCGCTTCAGTCCGCGACGCAGCGGTCCTCGAGGCCATCGTCCACGAAGCCCCGCCGTCTTGGGACGAGGCGGCGCGCTCTTGCCGTCGCCGCCTTGTGCGCCTCCTTCTTCTTGTGGAGGCGTCGCTCGCCGGAGCGGAGCGACAGCGGCACTTTCGTCTCCGCGCTCCTTCCCCCCTTCCTTCTCCTCTTCCGCCCGAACGTCTTCGGGCGAGGCCGGAGCCGCTCCGCTCGGCGGCGCCGTTGTTTCCACCGGCAGGACGACCTGCTCGGCCTGCTCGGGGGCTTCTTCCTGCTCGGTCCTGCCCTGGGCAGCTTCCGGGGCCATTGCCTTGGCCCCGAGGTCCGTGGCGCCACCCGCTGCTGTTTTCGCCTCCAGCCGCTTCACCGCGCCTTTGAGCGCGTCGATCTGCCAGTGGAGCCAAGGCAAGAGCTCCACGCCGCCGGCTTGTCCTTGAGGTTCGCCACCATCTTTGCCATGACAGCGCCGTGCAGATCTGGCAAGAAGCGATGACCGCCGACCGCCTCCTCGGCGTCGTCCGTGGCGGTCTCTTCTTGGGCAGCTGATGAACGAGAGTTGATCGTTTAAGTCAAATGCGGTCAG
This sequence comes from Raddia guianensis, assembly GCA_036346415.1. Taxonomy (NCBI): domain Eukaryota; kingdom Viridiplantae; phylum Streptophyta; class Magnoliopsida; order Poales; family Poaceae; genus Raddia; species Raddia guianensis. The sequence goes on from CM070534.1 coordinate 39,888,289, forward strand.
AAGGTGGAAAGATCAAAAGGTCGATTTCTACATACCTGCCGTGGAGGGCTTGGTCCTGATCTTCCTCGCCAGAACTTTCCGCCTTTTCCTCGGGGGCTCCTTGGCGGCTTCTCGCTTTGGCCCTTATGGCGTTCGCATATGATGAGCTCAGCTCTCTGGTGGTGAGACTCCTCTCAGCATAACACAAGGAGTTTCTCCTTGCGCGCGACTTCCTCTTCGAGCCTCCTCTGCTCGGCGACCTGTTCGAGCCGCGCCAAATGGCCCGGGTGAGTCTGCGAGTAACGCCTAAGCCAGAGGGTCATGTTCTTTACCTCTTCGTCGCTCTGCTCGGCGAGGAGGGAGGGGCTTGGTCTCTTCCCGCTGGGCTGACCGCGCGCCCGCTTGGTCTGCTCGGTGCGCTCCGTCGCCGCAGCTGGTCTCTTCGACGGCTGGCGGCCGCCGTGGCGCGGCGAGCTCGCGTCGGTTCACCGCCACTTTGGGCTTTGTGGCCGCCTTTGGCCTTGCCCTTCTTCGCTTCTCCTTCTCAGATCCGGAGAGATCCTCGACGATCCCCGAGGATCACCGGTCCTCCCGCGATTTTGAGAAGCGAACGTCGATTAAAACCAACAACAGAATCTAGCAACACGGGCCGGGTATAAGTGATTTACCTCGTGCATGCGGATGAGCACGCTTCTCGGACAGTGTAGGCCACCTCGCGGTGACCTCGCTGTCTTTCTTCGCCGCCTTGACAGATGGCGCCAACCCTTCGGTCACCCATGCGTCGGTTGGCATCTCGCCCGAGCAGATGGAGTCGTTAAATTTCTGCTCGGAGGAAACGATCAATGAAGAGGTTGAGTCTTAAAGGCACTTACCCGTGCTCTCCCTTGTGATGTCTTCCCATCCCTTTATCTTGTAGAAGGATAGGACCTTCTCCGCAGCCGGGCGATTCTGTTCATTGTGAAGTCCCGGATGATCTCCCGCCTGTGAGCCCGAGGCTCACGAGGAGGCGATCTTCTGATCGCATCAGATCCTCGGCACTCATCTCCGGCCGAGGCATTGGTGTCCCTTCACGGCGCCTTTCCGGTGAAGATGAGCTTCTTGTCGCCGCTCCGCTTGTCAGAGAACCACCTCACCCACCACGCGCCCATTGAGTCGAAAGCAGAGGTGGGCGAGGGTACTGTGCGTCGTCGTGCGGTGGCCCGAGCTTGAGGTAGTAGCACCCGGCGCTGAAGCGGCGGGCTGCTCCTCACATCATCAGATAATAGTGGAGGAACATTTTCACCGGTGGATCGATTCTCAGATAGCCTTCGCAGCAGTGTGCGAAGACGCCATCTGGAGGATGCTTTTCGGATTGAGGTTCGCCACCTCCAATCCGCTAATGTTTAAGAAGGCCTCAACGAAGTCGCTTTGGAGATCGCAACCCTAACAAAGGCAAACTGCTCGGTTAACGAACTCTCCCTCCAGCCGCCTCGGAGTATCCTCCTCTCCGGCACCTCCAGCCACCGTGTCGATGTGATGTGGCCTCCTCCTCCCAGACTTTCGAGTCCTCCTCGGTCGAGCTAGTGCCGGTGAATTTGGCCATAGCGGTTCCCGTGGATCGGCGAGCAAGGTTGGTGATGGAATTTTGGTCGCTTTGATCTTTGGCGCGGTTGGAACTAGGGCTTAGAGAGGAAAGGCGCGAGAATGAGTGGTGGGTCATGGGCGGCTTGGGTGCTTTATAGTCCCGTATAAGCAGCTCTGCAACGGTTTAGTCCCAAAGCGGCTAGTTTTTACCGCAACGGCTAGGTAAAGCGGTCGTCGCTTTTCACTTGCAATGACAGAAGTTACCGTTGGAGTGCATACGGCTATTTTTTCGATGTATCCTTTGAAGGCCGAGTGCTCTTTCTTTCGACGGATGTCGTTTCTGCTCGACGCGACGGAGTTGCTTTCGGCGCCGATCGGGTTTATTCGGTTCGAACAAGTCTTGTCCGGTTGAACCATAACCTGCTCAATGCCGTTACATGCCTTTGTAGCAGAGAAAATACCTCTTCGTGACTTAGAGTCTCAAGAGGAAGACCCCACTCTAGTGAGTCCTTCCACTTGAGTCTCGGGGCTAGCTGTCGGGATTAGATCACGCCCATTGCCATGGCCCACTCCCCGACGGCCCAATCGAATGACCTACCAGGGCTCACTCCTGGAAGGTTCTATCTCGCCCATATACATCCCGCCAACAGCTTTCTTGGTCATGCGGTGCGTAATGGCCAAGACTTCTGTTTGAGTCCGACTCGAGCGAGTTACCTGACGGCTACGAGAAGACCTTGACGTGGCTTCCGGATTGGATAAGGAGTCGTGATCCCCAAGACTAGGAGTATGCCATATACGCCTCGGGATATGTTTGGCATGTCTTGAGTTCATTTTATCTCGTAGTTAGCCCGCCCGATATTCCCTCGGTAGATCGGTTTGCTCAAGACTATATAAACAGGCCCCTATGGCGTTTAGAGGGACCTGGGCATTTTGAGTTTTACGACTTGATATAGCTCTTAGACATCGGATATTTGCTTGTACATCCATAATCTCGCCGAGACTTGTTCGTCTCGTCGAGCCATCTCTTGTATTCATATCTGATATATAAGAAAGGCTGGACGTAGGGCTATTATCTCTCGAGAGGCCCGAACCAGGATAAAACCCCCATCTCTGTTCGTTCTTTGTTAAGTGGTTGTTCGGCGTGTCTCCTATCTCCTCTTTGAAGAACCTTGGTTGACTTGGGTCGATATCCCAACCGTCGACACAAGGTAATCAGTTTTTATTTAGGAAATGACTGATCAACTAGCTAAAAATTAAGCAATACACCTTTAGGGGGTAGTAATATCAAGTATATATACATCTCTGGCATTATCGGCTTAGAAGTTAGGAACTTAGGATTCTGCTACTAATATTGCATCTGCATTGTTATGTGTGTGTTCATCTGCGATCATTTTCAAGCATCACTACGGTTTCAGGGCGCAGGAGATTGAATAATCAATTCCCCTTTGGTCTGCCCTCTATGCATAAGAATGTGCGGCCTTAAGCTAAAGATAACTAATTAAGAATGCAGAAATACTGATGGACATTATACCGTTCCAATGGTATAGTGTTTCAAATGGTGTTTCAAGATCATTTCATGTGTATTGTGTTTCACGTGGTATTTTATAAGTGTTTCACGCTGCGGTATTTTATGAGTGTTTCATGGGGTTTCACACGATGTTCATGTGAAATACGTATACCGTTCCAACGGCGGTATGCCATTCGCTTGTAGCTATCTTAAGAATGTGTGGCACAAACTGAAGTGGATTAAAGGACCATAAAATACGCACGACTAGTTTTAGTTAGAGAATTACTTGAACATCGAGTATTCATTAATTCTCTCATGTACACGACATAAGCACGTTCATGACCAAGCTATGTGCTCTTGACTAAATAGTGCTATCGAGTCGCTCGTGCTTCGTGGAGTGGTACGTAGATAGAAGACGTGTTACGGAGTGCTACGTAGGTGTTTCCCCTAATTAATAAGTTGGACTTCGTGGTTTTTGAAACTATTTCTAAAAAGACAACGTATTATATGCAATGAAGTTTTCGGTGCACCCACCTGAGCCTCACTACCTCTGTCTGCCCCAGGTCCGGACAACGACCTCCTTCGAGCAGGCTCCGACATCATCCTTGGGAACGGGGGCTCTACCTCCTTCTGGGATGACCGCTGGCTCTTCGGTCTCGCACCAAGGACGATCGCACCAGGACTCTACAAGGCCTCCTCCAGGAAAAACAGATCAGTGCTCGATGCGGCCTCCAACTTTGCCTGGATAGCGGACATCCGTCGAAACCTCACGCCCCAGCTTCTACCCGAGCTCTCTTTGCTCCTAGGGCGGATGGCTACCTTGCAACTCAACCCAGAAGAATCCGATCTTTTACCATGGTGCTTCACCTCTAATCAAAAATTCTCGGTTCGGTTGGCTTACTTGCTTCAATTTGCTGGCCGGGTCCCAAGGCCGGCCATCCAACAATCTTGGAAATTGTGGGCCCCTTCCAGATGCAAGTTCTTCCTATGGACATTGCTACACCGCCGCGTCTTCACCGCAGATGCACTGCTCCGTCGTCAGCTTCCCAACGACTATTTCTGCCCACTTTGCAGCAGGAATCTTGAAACACAGGAGCACCTCTTTCTACAGTGTGCCTATTCGCGGCAGGCCTGGACTAGTTTGGCGGTGCTGCTCAACTATAAACGCCTCAACCCTTCAAGGTGGCTGCATGACGACTGCTTAGCCAGCTGGTGGTCCACCGACATCCTCCAAGACGGCACGGGTTCCCGAAGTGCACTCTCCGCCGCCTGCGCTTTACTCTGGAACATCTGGTTGGAGCGCAATAGCCGGATTTTTCGGAGCACCGAAAGGCCACTTCGGATTTTTTTCAATCAGCTTGTAGACGATCATTTATGTTAGGCTCCAAATAATGTTATGTTTTCCAGCGAGGGGGAGCGAGAGAAACGAAAAAGGGCGGGATTGCGGGCAAGGCCCGCAGGCGACATGCCATACCCAAAAGTTGTGACGGCCCATTGGATTCGTCGGCCCAAGAGCGTTCCCACGAGAGTTCGCTCGAACTGCAGTCGTCAAGCAATTCCCCGCGAGAAACCGGAGCGCTGCAGCATCGGAACCAAATCGGTCGCCTCACAAACCAACCGGGATCGGGGCACAGATTCGGAGTAGAAACCGATACGTACTCGTCGTATCGTGTCCACTCCCCTCGATTCCTCTCCCGATAAATCAACGGCAAACTCCGCTGCTCTGCCACCAAATCTCCCAGCGATCTTGTGATTGATCAGTTAGTTCCTCGCCGATCTATCGACTCGCCGTGAGCCTTTCTCGCCGCATCGACCTCGCCGGAGTAGGGCCGGATCAATGGCGACGCTGACCCTGGTGACGGCGGACAAGGCGAGGTTCGAGGTCTCGGAGGCGGCGGCGAGGCTGTCCCAGATCATCACGAACATGATCGAGGACGGCTGCGGAGGCACCATCCCGCTCCCCAACGTCGACGCCAAGCCCCTCGCCAAGATCCTCGAGTACTGCAACAAGCACGCCGCCGTCGCCACCACCGAGGAGGAGCTCAAGAGCTTCGACGCGGGGTTTCTGGACGACGTCGACATGGGCCTGCTGCACGATCTCCTCATCGCAGCCAACTTCCTCGAGATCAAGGGCCTGCTGGATCTGGCTGTCCAGAAGGTCGCCGATTTGATCAAGGGGAAGTCACCCGAGAAGATCAGGAAGACGTTCGGTATCACCAACGATTTTTCACCGGAGGAAGAGAAGGCGATCCGCGCGGAATACGGGTGGGCCTTCGACGAGTACAGGCTGTACACTGCAATCCGGTCTAGTTACTTGCAGCCTCATCTCTGAACAATACCTTCTTCTTCTTCTTCTTCTTTTATCTCCCTTCGGTGTTTATCTGGATCATGTATATGGTTAATTAGGTACGACTATATAACAGTAATACGAATGGATGTTTAATGTTTTTTATGCCATGTTTTATGTGTGCTGCATTCCATTAGTTTTATGTGGTATTTCATGAGTATTTAATGTGTTTCACACAGTGTTACACAAGATGTTTCATGTGAAACATCCATACCACTAAGTCTAAACGGTATATATATTATTACCTCCGTTTCAAATTTTAGTTCATTGTTGACTTTTGGACACACCTTTTGAACATTCGTCTTATTCAAAAAATTAGTGAAAACATGCAAAAATATAAATCATGCTTAAAGTATGTTTAATGATAAAACAAATCACAATAAAATAAATAATATTTACATATATTTTTTAAATAAAACGAATGATCAAATAGAATATCCAAAAGTTAACAGTGAACTACAATTTAGAACAGAGGGAGTATTCCCTGTATATACCTCTTTATACGTACGTAAGCTACTTTATTATTCTCATTATTATTATTTGATTTTATTATTCTCATTATTATGATTTGACTGGTAGACAGAAGTTTAATTCCAGCACTTTCTCCGTCCAATTTACTAAGGCGTGCTCGTAGTTTGAGATCCAAACTTATGAGCTTAACAATCTACTTTCAAAAGGAAAGTTTGTAATATAAAAATGGCGCCATTGAAATATATTTCAACGTAACACTATAAATAATACTACCTCCGGTCAAAAAAGAAATTGCCGTTGAATTTTGCACACAACTTTGACCATTCGTTTTATTAAAAAATTTATGTAAATATCATTTATTTTATTGTCATTTAGTTTATTATTAAATATATTTTAAGTATTACTTATATTTTATATATTTATAAAAAAATTGAATAAGACGGATGGTCAAAGTTGTATGTAAAAATCAACGGCGACTTCTTTTTTGACCGGAGGGAGTATGTTATAATAGTCAAGTATAGCTTTGGAGACTGTGCCAAGTTAATTGCGCCTTATAAAATTACAAGAAGGGAGTAGTATATATATACGTATATTTTTTTGTTGAATTGAGAAAAACACACGCATGTTATTACGTGAATTTTAGGCGGTTGGTCGCCTTAGCTCTAATAGACTTAAGCCCCCACCAACCCACCCACAACACGTACCACAAAATTCGCCATATTATGATCTGACAAGCACTTAGATTAAGATGACTAGCATGTGAAAGGATTTCTAGGACACACAAACAGTGAAGAGAACTCTTAGCCCTCAGGGTTGGATTATCGATTTTGCTAGGTGGTAGTCGTCTAGATTTTAGGAAAGAGGGAATGTAGACGATTTACATGAGATCCCTGCGCCATCGTCTTCTTCATCTTCGGCGGTCGCCGCCACCATCGCGCGAGCTTTGGGCTAGGGTTAGAATTTAGGATGGGGGTGAGGTTATTCGTGTCCTCAGGCTTGCTTGCTTAGAAGCAGGCTAGGGGGTATGGAAGCAGGTTTGAATTAGGGGGGGGGGCGGTGCTTGTTGTTGCGGGGAGGGGGCGAAGGTGAGCGAGTCGGTGCCACTGTGCATCCATTAGGTGTTAAGGTGTATGAGTGATTTGACGGTATGGCTGCGAGGTGGCACTCACGTAGTCGGGTCGCAGCGGATGTGGTGGCGTGGGAGGAGTCAAGTTAGGGTGGGTCGGACTTGGGTGAATCGGGGCAGGCAAGGGGAGGGGAAATGGGAAGAAGCGATAGAAGAGGAGAGATCTGAGGCGTTGGATCGAATTCCAATGGCCCAAAAATCAACTAGGTGGGAGAGAGGGGAAATAGTCATCTGTCCTTGAGTCGCTCTCTTGGATTATTAGTACATATATATCATGTATGTTTAATGAAGAGTATTGTACAAAGTTCTTACCTCCTCTTCCTGATGCACTAGGCATAGTGCATCAGGAGGAGACCGTGTATGATTAATCAACGGTGTTGACACTCTTACCCTAGACTACAAAGAAGCCCAATGAAATACCAGTCATACTATTTGAATCAGACAATCTACCTTGTTTATACAAAAAAAAAACTAGCTAAATACCCGTGCATTGCTACGAAAAGCAAAACAAAGTCAAGGCATATTGAAATACCAGCAATGAGCTAGCATGTAACATGTGGTTATAACAATGCGGGTTCATGAGCGTATATATAGAGGGAACATATCCGGTGCAATAAAGATTACGGTGCAATCAACGTGCAACCGAACTATCAAAAGTTGTAAAGAAAATTGCAAATGTACTTCATTGTTTACTCTATCTATGTATGAAGTTTCAAATCAAAATTCATTTTATTTTAAGAGTTATAAAAAAGAAAAAACTGACAACTTTGTTGAGTTCAAAACTGATAGGATTTTATCTTTTTTGTAACTTTTAATATACGATGAATTAACTGCATAAATATTAAATGCGGCCGGGGGTTATCCCCTCCCTCTCCCTGACCCCGACCAATGGGACAACGCTCCGACAACTTCGCCCGCCTCCTCATGTCTATTCCTCCCGCCTTCTTCTTTGCCTGTCCCCTCCTTTGCTCGGTGCGTCTCGCCCACCTCCTCCCATGGCTCTGGGCCTCCGGCCACCACTCACAGCCTTTGACATTATCGTCGCCTTCTCGCTTCACCCTGATCCTTCCGCTGCCGCACCGCCACCGTTAGCCCCGCGCACCCTTAGTCCAGCTGTTGGCGCCACCCCCACTACCTTTGACATTTCCCACATCCTTGGTGTTGTGGACCCACCGCCCCTTCCCTATCTCATTTCGACCATCGGCCGACGACTCATCAGCCTCCCTCTAAGCATAGGGTTACCTACCTTCCCACATTAATTCCCTCTAAGCATGGTATCCTATTATGAGCACTCGCAACGGGATACAACTCTTGCACAACTCCTTCCTCCGCCCTCCACGATCTCATTGGCACAGCCTCGTCTGCCCTCCACGATCTTATCGGTGTTGTTCCTCCCCTTGGTTGGGATTCGAGGTGGGGGTGGAGGAAGGTGTGTGCCTCCAGACTTAGAGGGAGGTCAGGGACGCGACGCGGTAGTCCAACGGTGGGAAGGGGATCATGGGGTGGTGAGGAGGTTGGGGTGCCGTCAAAGCCGTGGAAAAATATGAAGGTAGTGGGGTGGGAGGATGGAGGAGCGGAGCTGCGAGATGACAATGGTGTCTCTGAGGATACGTGCGGAGAAAACACAGGAGGAGGAGGAGGGTCAAGGGTGGAGGCAGACACAAAAGGGAGGTGCAACGATGAAGAGAGGTGAGACGGGAGGGTAGAGCTGTGCTAAGGCAAATTTTATCACGACACTATCTCGTTGCAACGGGATTCCGTCCCACTCTCAATTTATAATGATGCTAATGCTACTGCTATTGCATTGTTACGTGAATATACATCAGTTGGGATACGGATTTTTTCCAGCACCGGTACATTTTCAGAATGCTCAATACACCCAATGGAATGATCAGTTCCCATTTCATCTGCCCTCCATGCAAAAGAACTTTGACCTCAAGCCAAAATTAAGACATTTAGCTCATTGTGCATTTGCTTGTTGCTGCGTACAAATTCATGTACGCCATGCAGCTGATCGAAAGCTTATGTATGACAGCAAATGTAGCCACGCCACACAGGCATATACCAGCAAACAAAAGATTACGATGAACTTACTTGAAAACACAGTAACAGTACCAGTTTTATTCGGAAAACGACTTGCACGAGTAAGCAAACTGAGGTGTACCATGTAGCTCTTCAAGTAGCATTCACAAACAGTGGATAGCGAGTCAGATAAATCTTTTGGGATCGAATTTGATGAACCAAATCAGACAACTAATAGGCCGAGCTGTGCACAAGAAACATAGATTTCGATCGGCTTCAAAAAGATTGTACTCAAGAACTTGTCTCACCGTGCACCTGTGCAAGGCAAGATTAACAGGAGGGCTCCACTGTTCGAACTCAGAAAAGCAAACACACAATAAGCGAATCGGGTACTATGCCGCGAACATGTAACTGATCAACATTCAACATACGCGAATTCAGAAGGTCATCATCAACCTGAAAAGCCTGATCGATAAAACCTGGGAAAACCAACAGCCTGACGGACCTGGGGGGTGGGGGAGGGGGGATGAACAGAACAACGCAGAGGCTTTCAGCCACTGGTGAATTGTTCGTGGGCTTCGACTTTTCGAGATGGAACGCGCCGCTCGGCTACGCCTGTGCCTGCGCTCAGCAAGGAAGCACGCAGGCGTCCCAGAAGTCGCGGACGACGTCGGGGCGCACCCTCTCCACGGCATCCCGCGCCGTGGCGATCGCGCCGGCGGCGAGACGCAGACGCTCCTCGGCCATTGTCCACCAGGGGAGCCGGGACGCCTGGGGCAACAGCCCGTAGATGCTCGTGGCGTCCTCGGCGAGCACCGCGTGCGACTTGGCCGAGCGCAGACTCCGCAGCGCCAGGGTGACCGCGGCGGCGTTGGCGGCGCGGCGGAGCTCCCAGACCTGCCACCGCACCGCGTCGCCTCGAAGCCCGACGGCGCGCTGGGCGGCAAGGCGAGGCCGACCGCCTCGTAGAGCTGCCCGACGAGCCCCATCCTTTCGATGGCGGCCCGGAAGAGCTTCTCGGCGTCGTCGTCTCTGGCGGGGAACGCGTCGCCTTCGCCGGAGGGCGAGCCCTGGATGAGCCTCCGATGCGCGTCCGCGCGCGCGACGAGCCTGCCGTGGAGGACGTCCATGGCCTGGACTGCTTCGGCCGTCAAGGCGACGACAATGCGCTCGCCCCGGCGCTCTCGTGGTCTCCCCGCCATCTCCACCCACTCCCGTCTCTCTCGCAGTCTCTCTCTCTCTCTCCCCTTGCCTGCGTGTGCGATTTGGGTGTTGGGTGGAGAAGGCCCAGGAACTACCCGCTTCTACAGTTCTACTGCTGCGTCCGCCGGCGAGGTAGTTTTCTTTGACCCGCGAGAGGTAGAAAATCTGTTCCGGTGGCAGGGGCCCACTTGTCATCTAGAGACTCCAAGCAAGGCCCAGCCCTGACCCACTCACATAAACATGTTGATGTTTTTTTTTTGTTGTTGTGAGAGCGTATGCATGTTGATGTTCTTCATATGTACTATATCAGATCATGCATGATCAGCAACCAAAAAAATTCAGGAGTTTTTGGCAGGTATCTTTGTTCATTGAAAATTATTAATTAACAACATTTCTATCCGACTGTTTTGGATTTTGCGGACCAATGAGGAATACTCCGAGTTGATCAAACCCCTCCCCTATTTGACACCCTGGTTTACCGCCTCTCATCTTCCCCCTCTCAGGCATCGCTCCATGTGCCTCCATCGTCGACGTCAACCTTGCCAACCAACATACCCACGGTTGGTTGGCACCCCTGTCGCATGCTCTGTTTACCCTAACTGCGGGTGTCGTGCACCAATCCGTAAGCCAACCCCGCCCATTATCCTTCTCCGATCTTGACTTCCTGGCCGAGGTGGTGGTGCTAGAACCATGCAGCCCTCGCTGTCAACCTCCTTTTGTTCTTGGTCTTCCTTTGGCCTGACATTCCTTTAAGCGAGGAGGAAGAGAATGTTGTTGTATAGAGGAGGAAGATGGTGATGGCGAGGTTAATATATTAAGTGATTTCCAATTACATATTTAGTTACTAAGAACTATTCAAACAACATATATAACATGTTAGGCAGAGTTATAAGGATGGATTTCCTACTAGTGCAAGCTCCTCCCTATGCGTTAACTACCGCTAGATCGATCTTGCGTAAAAATTCATGAACCCACCTCAAACATTTTGCAAGAATGCTATTTCCTCATCTCTCTCTCTCTCTCATGGCTCCCTCTCCTCACTCCTTCAAATTAATCTCACTCTTCCCTTCCCCACGCCTCTCTCTTCTCCCCTCCTCCCTGCGCTCTTTCTCCTCATGTTCTGATGTGTGCTCTCTCTCCTCCTTGGGTTGTGTTCTCTTTCCTCCCATAACTCTCTCCTCTCTCTCTCTCTCTCTCTCTCCCGCGAACGTGAGGTGGATGGCACAATGGAATGGTGAGGTGGAAGGACGCCAAGTGGCACGGTGCCACGGGGAGCGCTACACAGAGAAAGAGAGATAGGAGCTTTCTAGGAAAGGAGAGAGAGCTTGGGAGGAGAGAGATTGAGAAGAGGGAGATATGTGGTAGGAAGAGACAGGACATGACCGTGAGAGAGGAAGAGAGAAAATAACTTTTTTTTTTGTAAAATGTCTAAGTTGGATGATGCATGAACTTTGATGCATGATCTAGTGGTACCTAACATATATGGAAGAACTAAAGTTGTACATAAGGAAGAAGCGGAGACATATTAATAGAATCATCCGTTCCAACTGAAGCAAACAAGGGATCAGGATTAGGTCTCTGTACATTTTCCACGAGCATTACAGGTCAAGAAATTGTGACATCTATCGGAAGTTTATGAATAAAATAAGACTCGTCGTAACCGAATTGTGAGCAACATTACATTTTTAGATAATTAGCAGCAAATGACATTTTAAGATAACCAGCAGCAGCATATTTGAACAACAAAACCTGGGATATGTGATCATTTAACACAAAATAAATCACCATTTCTAACAAACAATTTAACAAAAATGGAAGGACCCAAAATTTCTACGGTTTTGTCGTACGGCTTCGGGAGGTGAAAAATTTGTTTACACACTTACACGTAAATAAATTCGGGAACCACGCACAGGATCGATCGTCTCTAGAGGTAGCCCAACCCTGGCCCACTGACTCATGGGCCCATGCATACGGGACCCACTTGCCAGTTGGAGCGTTGCCGCCCACTGACGTCTGGGCCCATGCGTCCACGACGGGGCGGGCTGGCTATTTCAGAAGAACACGCCGCGCGCTCGCCGCGAAGCGAAGCCGCCCACCGCCACCGAGGCACCGACCACCGTGAGAGAGGAGAGGAGAGGAGATGGGGAGTGAGATGGCGGCGCTGGAGGTATGGTCACTCAGGGGACGGCTTCGATCCCGACTGGTCGGCGTGCGCCAGTACTGCGGCAGCGTCGTCGATCTGTTCGACGGCGTGATGCCGGTGCTGGCGTCGCCGGCGTCGGTGTTGAGAGCGACCGAGTCGTGGGGCGAGCTCGGCCAGGCGGTGGCCGTGGGTCGACACCTGAAGAACGCGTCGATGGACCTCTCCGACGTCATCTCCAACTTGGAGGCGGCGGAGCTTCTCGCTCTCACCGGCAGGTCCCACCCGGCGCCTCTTCCCCCGCTCGGCGTCGGCAGCTTTCGCACCTTCGAGATCTTCGCGCGGAGCGCCATGGATTCCATCCACACCAGGCTCCCCGTCGCCAGGCCGCTCGCCGAGGACGCGCTCAGCCTCCTGGAGAGCTGCCGCGGGCACCTCTGGGCCGCCGCGTTAATGACGTGCAACCCGGGCGGTGTTCCTGGTGGCGTGGACGACCCCGTCGAGGCCCAGCGCCTCGCCGCCGTCGGCGATCTCCAGGCTGCGCAGCAGAGGGCGGCGGAGCTCGCCGCGCTGGTCGCCGAGATCAACGCCACCGCGGCCTACATCACTCCGCTTGCTACTTGGCTTGCTTGATCGCTTGCGTTTGCTCTAGTCTCCTCTAGCACATGATATGTTACCTTGCTCTTCGATATCCCATTGATGAGTAGCGAAACCATGGTCGAACTCTTGTAGTCGCTGCTGTTACTTCGATACTTCACTTGGATGCAAATGCTTCATGCTTGTGTTCTTCAGAATTCAGATCAGAGTCATCAGACTGGAGAAAATCGAGACGACTTTTAGGTACCTTTTTGCATTGTTGAAAATTAATGACAACATTTCTATCTGATTGTTTTGGATTTTGCCATCAATGGCAGATGCTTCATCTTTTTCCTAGAACTAGGATTGGTGTCTGAATAGAGATCTAGTTTGTTGTTGTGATCCACATGCCACTTGGTGAAGTGCTGCGGCCACCTGTGGGCCGCCGAGTTCGTGACGAGCAACCCGGCCGGCGGTGGTTATGGCCTGGCCTGCCTGTTCGTCGGAGACCAGCGCAACGCCGCCGTCGTCGAGCTCGAGCTCGCGTTGCGGAAGGCGAGGACCATTCCCCCGATGATCGCGCCGGAGGTCACCGCATTCCGCCACAGCTAAGTGATCTCTTGCTTTCCGTGGCGCTCCGTTGAATTGGTTGATCGCTTGCGTACGCTTGCCGTGCCCATAGGCCATAGCATGTGCAGATGTGCTACTGTTTTCTTTGATCCCATCGATGAGCAGTGAAGCCATGCATGGTCGAATTCATCAATGTTGTTGCTACTTACATGCTTTAGATCATGATCTGGTTGATTAGCTCGTTGTTGTGGCTGCTACTTCATTACACCCACTGATGCTGTACATGATTTTGAGTTGCTGTTACTTGGATGCTTGCGATGAATTCTAGGTGTTTTTGCGGTTTACAAATTAAACGGAGATCAGATGCTGCATCTTTTCCAGAATTAGGACATTATTGCTTGCTGAATAATCTGGTCTAGTTTGTGGATGTGAAGCACCTGGGTATTTCTTGTCTATTTGATTTGGATTTTTCAGTCAAGCAGGGGTTCTATCCCAGAATTAGGACAGTGGTTTCTGAATAATAATCCTGCTTAGCTTGTGGTTGTGAAGTACTTGTGAATTAATTTTTTCAATAAGGGGTATACCCCATTTCCATTATCATAGACAACGGAAACAAAAGTACATGATCTTCATTACTGAAAATACATCCCAGAGATATGGAACTCTCAGCCGATCGATAACAAAAAAACTGAGATAACGAAGTTCCCTGCAGCTAGATTACTAGTACAGAATATTAAACGGAGGTCCACACAAACTTTTTTGCCACAACTACCAGACTAAATGTTTCTTCAGCCTTCTGTTTTCTCAATGCTGCCACCATTTTCTCAATGGTCGCCGAGATCAACGCCACCGCGGCCTACATCACTCCTCTTGCTACTTGGCTTGCTTGATCGCTTGCGTTTGCTCTAGCCTCCTCTAGCACATGTTATGTTACCCTGCTCTTCGATATCCCATTGATGAGTAGCGAAACCATGGTCGAACTCTTGTAGTCGCTGCTGTTACTTCGATACTTCACTCGGATGCAAATGCTTGTGTTCTTCAGAATTCAGATCAGACTGGAGAAAATCGAGGCGATTTTTAGGTACCTTTTTGCATTGTTGACAATTAATGACAACATTTCTATCTGATTGTTTTGGATTTTGCAATCAATGGGAGATGCTTCATCTTTTTCCTAGAAGTAGGATTGGTGTCTGCAGTGAAGCCATGGTCGAATTCATCAATGTTGTTGCTACTTACATGCTTTTAGATCATGATCTGGTTGATTAACTCGTTGTTGTTGCTGCTGTTGGATTCGATTCGTGTGGATCTAGTACCCGTCCCACTAACCACGTAGGTCTACGAAGTTAAACAATTCGGTCTAGGTTCATTGGGTGTTCATGGTTCGGATCGAGAGAGAGAGAGGTAGATGGTGATACCTTCGGGGTTGGAGAAGGAGGGGATGGTGGCCGGTGTCGAGAAGGGAACGACGGGACTGCCGTTCTGGATCTCAGCTTGATGCCGGTCCTCCTCAGCCTTGGCCGCCTCCTCTTGGCGGCGGCGCTCCTCCTCGTCCCGACGTTGCGTCTCCTCCGACGCGGCGGCGGGGTCCTGTTCGTCCGCCATTGGGGTCGAGAGCGGTGGCGGCGATTCCGGTCACTGAGGGCGCCTCCCGATCGGTGGGTGTAGGGGCTAGGGTTTTTCGGTGGCTCGTGGATGCGTTGGCGTCCGTGCCGGCCCTAGTCCCCTTTTTATATGGCGCCTGTGACCGGGGGCCACAACCAAAGAGGGGGTTGCGCCCCCGATTAGGGCGCGGCTCTGGATCCGGGTCGGTCACTATGACCGACCCCGAGATCACTTCTAACAATCTCCCCCTTGATCTCGGTCTCATCTATTTCTTAAACTTTTCAATGCTCCATCCCTTGACAGGTCAATATATCGAGACCAATGCGTTACAGACAGCCAATTACGTGCTACTGAACTCATTGACTACAATACATTTTTCTATCTTAGAATAAAGCTTCCATTTTTCTCTGTGAGACGGTTGTTTTAATCAGCCCTTAATCCAGAATCATAGGTTTTCCTTTAACCCCATGCCGGCTACGTGTTTCTCAAACACGCTGGGTGGAAGACATTTAGTGAGCGGATCCGCTAGCATCTTTTCAGTTCTCAAGTGCTCAACTTCTATAGTGTGATCCTGGATTTTCTCTTTCACAACATAAAACTTAATGTCAATGTGCTTGGCAGCCCCACTTGACTTATTGTTGTGACAATAAATAACTGCTGGCTCATTATCGCGAGATATCTTGAGTGGTCTTTCTATCGTCAATCACTCTCAAACCGGTACAAACTTCTTTAGCCACATGGCTCGCCCGTTGCCTCATAACAAGCTATAAATTCAGCGTACATTGTCGATGATGCAACGATTGATTGCTTCTGACTTTTCCATGATCGGCTCCTCCTGCCAGAGTGAACACATATCCTGACGTGGACTTCTTGGTGTCCCTGCACCCTGCCCAGTCTGCATCTGAATAGCCCAAGAACTCTAGGGCTTCAGACTTTCTATATGTCAACATGAGGCCTTTCGTCCCTTGCAAATAACGCAAGGCTTTCTTAGCAGCCACCCAGTGAGCCTTCCCTGGGTTCGACTGATATCTGCCAAGCATCCCGGTTGTGAATGCTAAATCTGGGCGCGTACACACTTGTGCATACATTAAGCTTCCAACAGCGGAAGCATACGGTACCAATTTCATTTGATCTATTTCATACTGATTCTGGGGACACTGAAAGTTCCCAAATTTATCGCCCTTTACTATCGGAGCAGACCCTGAATTACAGGCTTGCATACCATATCTCTTCAAGACATTTTCTATATATGTTTTCTGAGATAATCCTAGTATGCCTCTATTTCTGTCTCTGTGGATTTGAATCCCCAGGACATAGATGCCTCTCCTATATCTTTCATATCATAATTTGAAGACAGAAATTTCTTTGTCTCTAGCAGTAAATTCGCATCACTGCTAGCCAGTAGTATATCGTCCACATACAAGACTAGGAAAATATACATCCCGTTCTTAAACTTTGCATAAATGCAATTGTCTTCTTCATTTTCTTTAAAACCAAACTTTCGAATGGTCTCATCAAACTTCAAGTACCACTGTCTTGAAGCTTGTTTCAATCCATAAATGGATTTCTTTAAATGGCACCCCATCTTTTCTCTTCCATTCATGACAAAACCCTTAGGTTGAGCCATATAAACATTTTCTTTCAGTTCTCCATTAAGGAATGCTGTCTTGACATCCATCTGATGTAATTCTAAATCAAAATGAGCAACTAGTGCCATGATGATTCTAAAAGAGTCTTTTGATGAAACTGGTGAGAAAGTTTCATTGTAATCGATTCCCTCTCTTTGAGTGAAGCCTTTAGCTACCAATCTTGCCTTAAATCTTTCCACGTTCCCATCGGAGTCTTTCTTAGTCTTGTAGACCCATTTAGAGCGTACTGTCTTTGCTCCTTTAGGAATGTCAACTAAGTCCCAAACTTTATTCATGTTCATTGATCTTATTTCATCCTCCATGGCAGCAAGCCACTTGGATGCATTGGGACTTCTCATGGCTTCCTCATATGTAGTGGGATCTCCTTCTGAGGCCATATCTTCGCTGATATAGACCTCATATTCGTTAGGGATTGCAGATCTCCTAACCCTTTGTGACCTTCTCAAGGGCACATCTTGTTCTTCCACTTGAGGCTGCTCTGGTGCCGGATCATTGTCTATCGTTTCTTGTTACGATTACAGAGGCTCAGCCACGCAGGAGCCGAGGCTCACATACCGCAGGCACCGGGGCTTCTTGTTCATTAGTTGTTATGCCTGACGGCCCAGCATCCACAACAGGGGTTGCAACAACAGTCGCTTGAACTGGAGGTGCCACCTCAGCAGGTATCGAGAAGTATGGTTCTTCAACCATCGGAAATGGGACAAAAGTCCTCTTTTCTGAAGGTCTATTTCTCGAGTACCGTGCCCCCGATCATATCATTTTCTAGGAACACCGCATGTGTCGTTTCTACAAATTTCGTGTGTCTATCCGGACAGTAAAATCTGTAACCCTTCGATTTCTCAGGGTAGCCAATGAAATGGCAACTCACTGTCTTTTCATCTAATTTTCCCTGAGTAGGGTTGAATATCTTGGCCTCAGCAGGACAACCCCAAACATGCAAATAGTTCAGAGTTGGCTTCTTCCCAGTCCATAACTCGTATGGTGTCTTAGGCACTGACTTACTGGGAACTCGGTTGAGTATGTGGATGGCGGTTTTTAATGCCTCCATCCACAAACCAACTAGTAGAGTGGAAAAACTAATCATACTTCGCACCATGTCCATCAAAGTGCGATTTCTTCTTTCTACCACTCCATTCTGTTGAGGCTCGCCCAGTGTCGAGTATTGAGCAACTATCCCATTTTCTCGCAAAAACCTTGCAAAATGTCCTGGAACTTGTCCATATTGCGTATGACGACCGTAGTACTCCCCCCCCCCGGTCAGATCTCACTATCTTAATCTTTAAATCAAGCTGTTTTTCAACTTCAGCTTTGAATATCTTGAATTTATCTAACGCTTCTGATCTTTCTTTTATGGGATAGATGTAGCCATAACGAGAGTGATCATCTGTGAACGTGATGAACGAGTCAAAACCGTCAATTGTCTTTTGAGGGAAAGGACCACAAATATCTGTATGAATTATTTCTAACACTCTCGAGCTACCTTGTGCGGTTTTCTTAATTTTCTTTGCAAATTTTCCTTTAATGCAATCAATGCAATGTTCTAAATCTGCAAAATCTAAAGGATGGAGAATATCTTCTTTAATCAAACGCTCCATTCTCCCCCTCGAAATGTGGCCTAAACGACAATGCCACAATTTCGACGAGGATTCTCCATCATTCCTTTTCCTTTTCTTATTCTTACGTGTTTCTTGTACAAAGTCGGATGCATTAATTTCATTCACAACACTGCAATGAGAAAGCAAATAAAGCATATCTCGTCTGATGGCGAGACCAACATCTTTGTTATTACAACGAATAACACATTTATGATCACCAAAGTTGCAATGTATGTTCTCATCATCAAGTCTAGAAACGGAAATTAAATTCCTCTTTAAAGAGGGTACATAAAGAACATCTCTCAAAGTAAGCACAAAACCATCATTTAATTCTAAAGGAAGATCTCCAATGGCTTTGACTTGTGCTTCTTTCCCATCGCCTACCCTCACGCTTCTTTGGCCTTTTGCGGCATCCTCATTGTACGGAAGCCACAGAAAGAATTAGCAACATGCAGTTGCACCGAGTCAATCCACCAAACATTAGTGGAAAATTCTAAGTACAGGGATTCATCTATAAAAGTGACTTGGTCTATACCTTTCTGGAGAAGGGACTTCAGGAATTTTGGGCAGTCTTTCTTATAGTGTCCCTTTTCCTTGCAGTACATGCAAGTGTCATGGGGCACTGGGAAAAACTTGTCTGGATTCGTCCCTTTATCATGGTTGTAGTTGGTAGGAGGTGTCTTGCTACCGGATGCACCAGAGTCACCTTTCTGTCCCTTCTTAAAGGATTGCTTGGAGTTCTTATTCACTTGCTTGACTTGTTGCTTTGTATAGTTGACAGAGTCCCCCTTGTGACCCTTCAACCTTTCTTCTTCTTGGGTGCATTGAGCCATGAGTTGATCTATGGACCACTTGTCAGAGACAGTGGTGTTGTAGTGCACATGAAAAGTTCTGAAATCTTTTGAAAGTTTACTCATGATCATATGCACCACAAAATCTTCAGGCAAATTCTGCCCTAAGTACTTGTTCAGTTTAGACACTGTGGTTGTCATTTTCTGAATAAAAGATCGCACTCCAGATCCATCATAAGTCATGTTGGCGAATTCATTCACCAACGTGCTAGCATACGCCTTGGAGGACCCGGTGAACTGAGCCTTAAGCTTGTCCAGGCATTCCTTGGCAGTAGTGCACTCTGAGAGGGGTCCCTTGATGGAATCTATTATGAGGTGTCTTATAATCATCAAACATTTCGAGTTTGATTTTTCCCACTTGATCTTATCAATGCTGAACTTTATCATTCTATGCTCATACTGAGCGGTGCCCGTTACAGGCTCTGTGGGTTTCTCATTCTGTAGTGCGAAGTCTAGCTCAGCTAGAGAAAGCAACATGTCAATCTTCTCCCGCCATGTGGAGTAGTTACTCCCATTTAGCGGGTCAATGGTTGCCATCTGAGTGAGAATGATGGCAGCATTTGAGCCTTCGGGAAACAAGACATAAAAGGGATTAGTACAGGCTCATGAACAAAGTTTCTTGCATGAATTAAAATCAACGTTGGTCAAAATTAATACATGCTCAAGAGACAATTCTATTCAATATTCTAAATTTCATCGTTGGATGAAAATTAGAACAAAAGCTAGTAGCCTAAATTCATCGTTGGACAAAAATAGGACTAATTCAGATCTAATCATGGTCCATCATTAAAATTTAACGTTGGTCCAAAAATTAATGGCAATACCATTTAATTCTCATAACATGCAATTCTCTGATAATTATTCACGTTGGCTTCAAATTATTCAAAGAAAAGACATGAAAATAAAATTCTAGCAGCGGAAACAAAATCTAAATTACTAAAAAATTCTTAGCTCCAAGCATAATAAATCTAAATCTATTCTAATTTTCTAAATGCATATATACATAAAAGAAAACAATATACATATATATGCACATAATCTGAAAATCTGATTCTGTTTTGTCAGCCCAAAAACGGCCTTTTGGCTCACGTGGGGAAAACCAGGCCACAACCTGGGCCTGGGCCGACGAAGCGGCCCATCCACCCCCCCACGCGCGCGCCCCGGCGGCTCTATCTCGGCCGTCGATCTAAACCTACGGCCAGGATTCAATTCGGGAGGGTATGAAACCCGGAAAAATCGGCGCCGGCCGAAACCCTAGCGCATTCTGTCTCTCTCCTTCTCTCTCTCTCTCCGTCCCGAGCGAGCAGCGACGAAGCGGAGCTCGGCGTCTTGGCGGCGCCGCCATGCTTCTCGTCGTCGAGCGGCCCGCGGCGGCGCTTTAGCCCGCGTCTACGCACCGGCAGAGAGCCATGGTCGGTGGCGGTGACCGCCGTATCCCTTGGCCGCCGTCGCCGGCGAGCACCAGGTATGGCCCGAGGGCCTCTGTTCTTCTTATTCTTCCCCATCCCCTCTCTGATTTCTTGCGAAACTGAGCGTTGGCTCGAAAAATTTGGGGATTTGGGGTTAGGGTTCATCTCGGATTTGGGGATTTGCATCTCAATTCGTTCGATTTGATTCTCTTTCTCTCTGGATCCGAGCGCAGAAGCACGAAATCCGTTGATTCTTCCCCAAATTTCTTGACCCGTAGGTCGGTTCTAGGGTTAGGGTTGGGCACTACGAGCTCTGATACCATTGTTGGATTCGATTCGTGTGGATCTAGTACCCGTTCCACTAACCACGTAGGTCTACGAAGTTAAACGATTCGGTCTAGGTTCATTGGGTGTTCATGGTTCGGATCGAGAGAGAGAGAGAGGTAGATGGTGATACCTTCGGGGTTGGAGAAGGAGGGGATGGTGGCCGGTGTCGAGAAGGGAACGGCGGGACTGCCGTTCTGGATCTCAGCTTGATGCCGGTCCTCCTCAGCCTTGGCCGCCTCCTCTTGGCGGCGGCGCTCCTCCTCGTCCCGACGTTCGCGTCTCCTCGCGGCCGGGCGGGTCTGTTCGTCCGCCATTGGGGTCGAGAGCGGTGGCGGCGATTCCGGTCACTGAGGGCGCCTCCCGATCGGTGGGTGTAGGGGCTAGGGTTTTTCGGTGGCTCGTGGATGCGTTGGCGTCCGTGCCGGCCCTAGTCCCCTTTTTATATGGCGCCTGTGACCGGGGGCCACAACCAAAGAGGGGGTTGCGCCCCCGATCAGGGCGCGGCTCTGGATCCGGGTCGGTCACTATGACCAACCCCGAGATCACTTCTAACAGCTGCTACTTCATTACACCCACCGATGCTGTACATGATTTTGAGTTGCTCTTACTTGGATGCTTGCGATGATTTTTAGGTGTTTTTGCGGTTTGCAAATTGAACGGAGATCAGATGCTGCATCTATTCCATAATTAGGACATTGGTTGTTGAATAATCTGGTCTAGTTTGTGGATGTGAAGCACCTGGGTATTTCTTGCCTATTTGTTTTGGATTTTTCAGTCAAGCAGGGGTTCTATCCCAGAATCAGGACAGTGGTTTCTGAATAATAATCCTGCTTAGCTTGTGGTTGTGAAGTACCTGTGAATTAATTAAGCACGTGCAGATAAGATTATCTAAAATAAATGTGAATTAACCAAGCTAGAGGACCGGCCCACTGCACGAATGGTGTGCAGTGTGTTCCATGGTATGCTGGCTTGGTGCCGATATGACATACAGGCACACATCCAAGCAGAATCACTTGCAATATGAAATTCAAGGTAATCAGTTTTTATTTAGGAAATGACTGATCAACTAGCTAAAAAGCAATACAGCTTTAGGGGGTAGTAATATCAAGTATATATACATCTCTTGCATTATCGGCTTAGAAGTTAGGAACTTAGGATTCTGCTACTAATATTGCATCTGCATTGTTATGTGTGTGTTCATCTGCGATCATTTTCAAGCATCACTACGGTTTCAGGGCGCAGGAGATTGAATAACAATTCCCCTTTGGTCTGCCCTCTATGCATAAGAATGTGCGGCCTTAAGCTAAAGATAACTAATTAAGAATGCAGAAATACTGATGGACATTATACCGTTCCAATGGTATAGTGTTTCAAATGGTGTTTCAAGATCATTTCATGTGTATTGTGTTTCACGTGGTATTTTATAAGTGTTTCACGCACACGGTATTTTATGAGTGTTTCATGGGGTTTCACACGATGTTCATGTGAAATACGTATATCGTTCCAACGGCGGTATGCCATTCGCTTGTAGCTATCTTAAGAATGTGTGGCACAAACTGAAGTGGATTAAAGGACCATAAAATACGCACGACTAGTTTTAGTTAGAGAATTACTTGAACATCGAGTATTCATTAATTCTCTCATGTACACGACATAAGCATGTTCATGACCAAGCTATGTGCTCTTGACTAAATAGTGCTATCGAGTCGCTCGTGCTTCGTGGAGTGGTACGTAGATGGAAGACGTGTTACGGAGTGCTACGTACGTGTTTCCCCTAATTAATAAGTTGGACTTTGTGGTTTTTGAAACTATTTCTAAAAAGACAACATATTATATGCAATCAAGTTTTCGGTGCACCCACCTGGGCCTCACTACCTCTGTCTGCCCCAGGTCCGAACAACGACCTCCTTCGAGCAGGCTCCGACATCATCCTTGGGAACGGGGGCTCTACCTCCTTCTGGGATGACCGCTGGCTCTCCGGTCTCGCACCAAGGACGATCGCACCAGAACTCTACAAGGCCTCCTCCAGGAAAAACAGATCAGTGCTCGATGCGGCCTCCAACTTTGCCTGGATAGCGGACATCCGCCGAAACCTCACGCCCCAGTTTCTACCCGAGCTCTCTTTGCTCCTAGGGCGGATGGCTACCTTGCAACTCAACCCAGAAGAATCCGATCTTTTCCCATTGCGCTTCACCTCTAATAAAAAATTCTCGGTTCGGTCGGCTTACTTGCTTCAATTTGCTGGCCGGGTCCCAAGGCCGGCCATCCAACAATCTTGGAAACTGTGGGCCCCTTCCAGATACAAGTTCTTCCTATGGATATTGCTACACCGCCGCGTCTTCACCGCAGATGCACTGCTCCGTCGTCAGCTTCCCAACGACTATTTCTGCCCACTTTGCAGCAGGAATCTTGAAACACAGGAGCACCTCTTCCTATAGTGTGCCTATTCGCGGCAGGCCTGGACTAGTTTGGCGGTGCTGCTCAACTATCAACGCCTCAACCCTTCAAGGTGGCTGCATGACGACTGCTTATCCAGCTGGTGGTCCACCGACATCCTCCAAGATGGCCCGGGTTCCCGAAGTGCACTCTCCGCCGCCTGCGCTTTACTCTGGAACATCAGGTTGGAGCACAATAGCCGGATTTTTCGGAGCACCGAAAGGCCACCTCGGATTTTTTTCAATCAGCTTGTAGACGACCTGCGGCTTTGGGAGGCTGCGGGCGCACCTTTTGTAATTACCTAACCTACTTATGGCCCGTGGGGGAGGGGCCTCCATCTCCCCCCACCCTGTAACTTCTTCCTGCTTTTGAATACATGGCAGTCCTCCTGCCTTGCTTCAAAAAAAAAAAGTTTCGGTGCAATCATCGTGCAGCTAAACTAACAAAAATTGCAAAAACTTCTAAAAATATTGTAAATGTACCCCTGAACATACTCTACGTATAAAATTACAAGTTCAAATTTATATACTATACTAAGAATTACAAAAAAAAATTATGACAATTTTGAACCCTTTAAATTTGTCAAAAACTTCTCTTATTTAACTCTTAATATAAAATAAATTTGATCTCAAAACTACATATATGGGAAGACTAACAATGATATACATTTACAAATTTTTAAAATTTTTCTTGACTTTTATTAGTTTGGTTGCAGGGTGATTTCACCGGAAATAAAATTGCACGTAATACGTTGCCTTCTTAAAACTGATCCAATTCACTTATGTTATTTTAAGAGTTTTTAAAAGTGATTTTATGACTTAAGAAAAGTCAAACAAGAAGATCAGAATGCCCAACTTTTCATTTATGTTAGGCTCCAAATAATGTTATGTTTTCCAGCGAGGGGGAGCGAGAGAAACGAAAAAGGGCGGGATTGCGGGCAACAGGGATTACAAAACCGCGGTTAACCGGTCGAAAACCGCGGTTAACCGGTGAACCGGTGGGGGTCGGTTTATGGAAAACCGGCCGGTTAGATTTCAAATTTGGTTCAAATTTGAAAATCCGTGAAAAAATCTGAAAAAATCCATAGAATAGTAAAGGTTATTATATGAGTATTGGCTGAAACAGAATTTAAAATTTTCAAATTTTCATGTGTTTTTCGGTTGATAGGATTGAAAATAAATAAAAAATAAAGAATAGCATATGCTAAATTGACATTTGTATGTTCCTATAATTTTCCCGACAGTAAAATTAGTTCTAAATAATAGACAAATTGACATTTGTATGTTCCTATAATTTTTTCTATTTTTAAATTGATTTTTCTATTTTTTCTCAGTTTTTCTATTTTCAGCTAAAACAGACCGGTTAGCCGAGCTAATCGGTCGGCTAGTCGGGAAAACTGGTGGGTTAACCGACCGAACCGTTTTCAGCTAAAATCGACCGGTTAGCCGAGCTAACCGGTTGGCTAGCCGAAAAAACCGATGGGTTAACCGACCGAGCCGTTTTTTGAATATGAATTTGAATCTGGCCGATTTTCCAACGAAATTTTCGGTTAACCGAGAAAACCAGTCGGTTAGCCGAACCGGGCCTCCCCCGGTTTTTGGATTCGGCTCGGTTATGTAATCCCTGGCGGGCAAGGCCCGCAGGCGACATGCTATACCCAAAGGTTGTGACGGCCCATTAGATTCGTCGGCCCAAGAGCGTTCCCACGAGAGTTCGCTCGAACTGCAGTCGTCAAGCAATTCCCCGCGAGAAACCGGAGCGCTGCAGCATCGGAACCAAATCGGTCGCCTCACAAACCAACCGGGATCGGGGCACAGATTCGGAGTAGAAACCGATACGTACTCGTCGTATCGTGTCCACTCCCCTCGATTCCTCTCCCCTATAAATCAACGGCAAACTCCGCTGCTCTGCCACCAAATCTCCCAGCGATCTTGTGATTGATCAGTTAGTTCCTCGCCGATCAACTCGCCGTGAGCCTTTCTCGCCGCATCGAGCTCGCCGGAGTAGGGCCGGATCAATGGCGACGCTGACCCTGGTGACGGCGGACAAGGCGAGGTTCGAGGTCTCGGAGGCGGCGGCGAGGCTGTCCCAGATCGTCACGAACATGATCGAGGACGGCTGCGGAGGCACCATCCCGCTCCCCAACGTCGACGCCAAGCCCCTCGCCAAGATCCTCGAGTACTGCAACAAGCACGCCGCCGTCGCCACCACCGAGGAGGAGCTCAAGAGCTTCGACGCGGGGTTTCTGGACGACGTCGACATGGGCCTGCTGCACGATCTCCTCATCGCAGCCAACTTCCTCGAGATCAAGGGCCTGCTGGATCTGGCTGTCCAGAAGGTCGCCGATTTGATCAAGGGGAAGTCACCCGAGAAGATCAGGAAGACGTTCGGTATCACCAACGATTTTTCACCGGAGGAAGAGAAGGCGATCCGCGCGGAATACGGGTGGGCCTTCGACGAGTACAGGCTGTACAGTGCAATCCGATCTAGTTACTTGCAGCCTCATCTCTGTTGATTAGATTTGTTTGGAACAATACCTTCTTCTTTTTTTTTATCTCCCTTCGGTGTTTATCTGGATCATGTATATGGTTAATTAGTTACGACTATATAACAGTAATACTAATGGATGTTTAATGTTTTTTATGCCATGTTTTATGTGTGCTGCATTCCATTAGTTTTACGTGGTATTTCATGAGTATTTAATGTGTTTCACACAGTGTTACACAAGATGTTTCATGTGAAACATCCATACCACTAAGTCTAAACGGTATATATATTATTCCCTCCGTTTCAAATTTTAGTTCATTGTTGACTTTTGGACACACCTTTTGAGCATTCGTCTTATTCAAAAAATTAGTGAAAACATACAAAAAAATAAATCATGCTTAAAGTATGTTTAATGATAAAACAAATCACAATAAAATAAATAATATTTACATATATTTTTTAAATAAAACGAATGATCAAATAGAATATCCAAAAGTTAACAGTGAACTACGATTTAGAACAGAGGGAGTATTCCCTGTATATACCTCTTTATACGTACGTAAGCTACTTTATTATTCTCATTATTATTATTTGACTTTACTATTCTCATTATTATGATTTGACTGGTAGACAGAAGTTTAATTCCAGCACTTTCTCCGTCCAATTTACTAAGGCGTGCTCGTAGTTTGAGATCCAAACCTTATGAGCTTAAAAATCTACTTTCAAAAGGAAAGTTTGTAATATAAAAATGGCGCCATTGAAATATATTTCAACATAACACTATAAATAATACTACCTCCGGTCAAAAAAGAAATTGCCGTTGACTTTTGCACACAACTTTGACCATTCGTTTTATTAAAAAATTTATGTAAATATCATTTATTTTATTGTCATTTAGTTTATTATTAAATATATTTTAAGTATTACTTACCTTTTATATATTTATAAAAAAAATTGAATAAGACGAATGGCCAAAGTTGTATGCAAAAATCAACGGCGACTTCTTTTTTGACCGGAGGGAATATGTTATAGTAGTCAAGTATAGCTTTGGAGACTGTGCCAAGTTAATTGCGCCTTATCAAATTACAAGAAGGGAGTAGTATATACGTATATTTTTTTGTTGAATTGAGAAAAACACACGCATGTTATTACGTGAATTTTAGGCGGTTGGTCGCCTTAGCTCTAATAGACTTGAGCCCCCACCAACCCACCCACAACACGTACCACAAAATTCGCCATATTATGATCTGACAAGCACTTAGATTAAGATGACTAGCACGTGAAAGGATTTCTAAGACACACAAACAATGAAGAGAACTCTTAGCCCTCAGGGTTGGATTATCGGTTTTGCTAGGTGGTAGTCGTCTAGATTTTAGGAAAGAGGGAAGACAGACGATTTACATGAGATCCCTACGCCATCGTCTTCTTCATCTTCGGCGGTCGCCGCCACCATCGCGTGAGCTTTGGGCTAGGGTTAGAATTTAGGATGGGGTGAGGTTATTCGTGTCCTCAGGCTTGCTTGCTTAGAAGCAGGCTAGGGGGTATGGAAGCAGGTTTGAATTAGGGGGGGGGGGATTAGGGAGGGGGGCAGGGGCAGTGCTTGGTGTTGCGGGGAGGGGGCGAAGGTGAGCGAGTCGGTGCCACTGTGCATCCATTAGGTGTTAAGGTGTATGATTGATTTGACGGTATGGCTACGAGGTGGCACTCACGTAGTCGGTCGCAGCAGATGTGGTGGCGTGGGAGGAGGAGTCAAGTCAGGGTAGGTCGGACTTGGGTGAATCGGGGCAAGCAAGGGGAGGGGAAATGGGAAGAAGCGATAGAAGAGGAGAGATCTGAGGCGTTGGATCGAATTCCAATGGCCCAAAAATCAACTAGGTGGGAGAGAGGGGAAATAGTCATCTGTCCTTGAGTCGCTCTCTTAGATTATTAGTACATATATATCATGTATGTTTAATCAAGAGTATTGTACAAGACTCTTACCTCCTCTTCCCGATGCACTAGGCATAGTGCATCAGGAGGAGACCATGTATGATTAATCAACGGTGTTGACACTCTTACCCTAGACTACAAAGAAACCCAATGAAATACCAGTCATACTATTTGAATCAGACAATCTACCTTGTTTATACAAAAAAAAAAACTAGCTAAATACCTGTGCATTGCTACGAAAAGCAAAACAAAGTCAAGGCATATTGAAATACCAGCAATGAGCTAGCATGTAACATGTGGTTATAACAATGCGGGTTCATGAGCGTATATATAGAGGGAACATATCCGGTGCAATACAGATTACGGTGCAATCAACGTGCAACCAAACTATCAAAAGTTGTAAAAAAATTCTGAAAAAAATTGTAAATGTATTTCATTGTTTACTCTATCTATGTATGAAGTTTCAAATCAAAATTCATTCTATTTTAAGAGTTATAAAAAAGAAAAAACTGACAACTTTGATGAGTTCAAAACTGATAGGATTTTATCTTTTTTGTAACTTTTAATATACGATGAATTAACTGCATAAATATTAAATGCGGCCGGGGGTTATCCCCTCCCTCTCCCTGACCCGACCAATGGGACAACACTCCGACAACTCCGCCCGCCTCCTCATGTCTATTCCTCCCGCCTTCTTCTTTGCCTCTCCCCTCCTTTGCTCGGGGCGTCTCGCCCACCTCCTCCCATGGCTCTGGGCCTCCGGCCACCACTCACAGCCTTTGACATTATCCTCGCCTTCTCGCTTCACCCTGATCCTTCATTGCCCTTGCCACCGTTAGCCCCGCGCACCCTTAGTCCAGCTGTTGGCGCCACCCCCACTACCTTTGACATTTCCCACATCCTTGGTGTTGTGGACCCACCGCCCCTTCCCTATCTCATTTCGACCGTTGGCCGAAGACTCATCAGCCTCCCTCTAAGCATAGGGTTACCTACCTTCCCACATTAATTCCCTCTAAGCATGGTATCCTATTATGAGCACTCGCAACGGGATACAACTCTTGCACAACTCCTTCCTCCGCCCTCCACGATCTCATTGGCACAGCCTCGTCTGCCCTCCACGATCTTATCGGTGTTGTTCCTCCCCTTGGTTGGGATTCGATGTGGGGGTGGAGGAAGGTGTGTGCCTCCAGACTTAGAGGGAGGTCAGGGACGCGACGCGGTAGCCCAACGGTGGGAAGGGGATCATGGGGTGGTGAGGAGGTTGAGGTGCCGTCAAAGCCGTTGAAAAATATGAAGGTAGTGGGGTGGGAGGATGGAGGAGCGGAGCTGCGAGATGACAATGGTGTCTCTGAGGATACGTGCAGAGAAAACACAGGAGGAGGAGGAGGGTCAAGGGTGGAGGCAGACACAAAAGGGAGGTGCAACGATGAAGAGAGGTGAGATGGGAGGGTAGACTGGTAGAGCTGTGCTAAGGCATATTTTATCACGACACTATCTCGTTGCAACAGATGATTACGATGAACTTACTTGAAAACACAGTAACAGTACCAGTTTTATTCGGAAAACGACTTGCACGAGTACGCAAACTGAGGTGTACCATGTAACTCTTCAAGTAGCATACACAAACAGTGGATAGCGAGTCAGATAAATCTTTTGGGATCGAATTTGATGAACCAAATCAGACAACTAATAGGCAGAGCTGTGCACAAGAAACATAGATTTCGATCGGCTTCAAAAAGATTGTACTCAAGAACTTGTCTCACCGTGCAACTGTGCAAGCCAAGATTAACAGGCGGGTTCCACTGTTCGAACTCAGAAAAGAAAACACACACTAAGCGAATCGGGTACTATGCTGCGAACATGTAACTGATCAACATTCAACACACGCGAATTCAGAAGTTCATCATCAACCTGAAAAGCTCGCTGCATGCCATCTGATGATAAAACCTGGGAAAACCAACAGCCTGACGGACCTGGGGGGTGGGGTGGGGGGATGAACAGAACAACGCAGAGGCTTTCAGCCACGGGTGAATTGTTCGTGGGCTTCGACTTTTCGAGATGGAACGCGCCGCTCGGCTACGCCTGCGCCTGCGCCTGCGCTCAGCGACGAAGCACGCAGGCGTCCCAGAAGTCGCGGACGACGTCGGGGCGCACCCTCTCCACGGCATCCCGCGCCGTGGCGATCGCGCCGGCGGCGAGACGCATACGCTCCTCGGCCATTGTCCACCAGGGGAGCCGGGACGCCTGGGGCAACAGCCCGTAGATGCTCGTGGCGTCCTCGGCGAGCACCGCGTGCGACTTGGCCGAGCGCAGACTCCGCAGCGCCAGGGTGACCGCGGCGGCGGTGGCGGCGCGGCGGAGCTCCCAGACCTGCCACTGCACCGCGTCGCCTCGAAGCCCGACGGCGCGCTGGGCGGCGGCGCAGAGCGGGAAGGCGAGGCCGACCGCCTCGTAGAGCTGCCCGACGCGCCCGATCCTTTCGATGGCGGCCCGGAAGAGCTTCTCGGCGTCGTCGTCTCTGGCGGGGAACGCGTCGCCTTCGCCGGAGGGCGAGCCCTGGATGAGCCTCCGATGCGCGTCCGCGCGCGCGACGAGCCTGCCGTGGAGGACGTCCATGGCCTGGACTGCTTCGGCCGTCAAGGCGACGACAATGCGCTCGCCCCGGCGCTCTCGTGGTCTCCCCGCCATCTCCACCCACTCCCCTTGCCTGCCAACATACCCACGGTTGGTTGGCACCCCTGTCACATGCTCTGTTTACCCTAACTACGGGTGTCGTGCACCAATCCGTAAGCCAACCCCAGCCATTATCCTTCTCCGATCATGACTTCCTGGCCGAGGTGGTGGTGCTGGAACCATGCAGCCCTCGCTGTCAACCTCCTTTTGTTCTTGGTCTTCCTTTGGCCTGACATTCCTTTAAGCGAGGAGGAAGAGAATGTTGTTGTTTAGAGGAGGAAGATGGTGATGACGAGGTTAATATATTAAGTGATTTCCAATTACATATTTAGTTACTAAGAATTATTCAGACAACATATATAACATGTTAGGCAGAGTTATAAGGATGGATTTCCTACTAGTGCAAGTTCCTCCCTATGCATTAACTACCGCTAGATCTTGCGTAAAGATTCATGAACCCACCTCAAACATTTTGCAAGAATGCTATTTACTCATCTCTCTCTCTCTCTCATGGCTCCCTCTCCTCACTCCTTCAAATCTCACTCTTCCCTTCCCCACGCCTCTCTCTTCTCCCCTCCTCCCTGCGCTCTTTCTCCTCATGTTCTAATGTGTGCTCTCTCTCCTCCTTGGGTCGTGTTCTCTTTCCTCCCATAACTCTCCCCTCTCTCTCTCCTACGAACGTGAGGTGGACGGCACAATGGAATGGTGAGGTGGAAGGACGCCGAGTGGCACGGTGCCACGGGGTGCGCAACACAGAGAAAGAGAGATAGGAGCATTCTAGGAAAGGAGAGAGAGCTTGGGAGGAGAGAGGTTGAGAAGAGGGAGATATGTGGTAGGAAGAGACAGGACATGACCGTGAGAGAGGAAGAGAGAAAATAACTTTTTTTGTAAAATGTCTAAGTTGGATGATACATGAACTTTGATGCATGATCTAGTAGTACCTAACATATATGGAAGAACTAAAGTTGTACACAAGGAAGCAAACAAGGGATCATCCGTTCCAACTGAAGCAAACAAGGGATCATGATTAGGTCTTTGTACAATTTCCACGAGTATTACAGGTCAAGAAATTGTGACATCGATCGGAAGTTTATGAATAAAATAAGACTCGTCGTAACCGAATTGTGAGCTACATTACATTTTTAGATAATTAGCAGCAAATGACATTTTAAGATAACCAGCAACAGCATATTTGAACAACAAAACCTGGGATATGTGATCATTTAACACAAAATAAATCACCATTTCTAACAAACAATTTAACAAAAATGGAAGGACCCAAAATTTTCTACGGTTTTGTCCTACGGCTTCGGGAGCTGAAAAATTTGTTTACACACTTACACGTAAATAAATTCGGGAACCACGCACAGGATCGATCGTCTCGAGAGGTAGCACAACCCTGGCCCACTGACTCATGGGCCCATGCATACGGGACCCACTTGCCAGTTGGAGCGTTGCCGCTCACTGACGTCTGGGCCCATGCGTCCAGGACGGGGCGGGCTGGCTATTTCAGAAGAACACGCCGCGCGCTCGCCGCGAAGCGAAGCCGCCCACCGCCACCGACCACCGTGAGAGAGGAGAGGAGATGGTGAGTGAGATGGCGGCGCTGGAGGTATGGTCATTCAGGGGACGGCTTCGATCCCGACTGGTCGGCGTGCGCCAGTACTGCGGCAGCGTCGTCGAGCTGTTCGACGGCGTGATGCCGGTGCTGGCGTCGCCGGCGTCGGTGTTGCGAGCGACCAACTCGTGGGGCGAGCTCGGCCAGGCGGTGGCCGTGGGTGTCAACCTGAAGAACGCGTCGATGGACCTCTCCGACGTCATCTCCAACTTGGAGGTGGCGGAGCATCTCGCTCTCACCGGCAGGTCCCACCCGGCGCCTCTTCCCCCGCTCGGCGTCGGCAGCTTTCGCACCTTCGAGATCTTCGCACGGAGCGCCATGGATTCCATCCACACCAGGCTCCCCGTCGCCAGGCCGCTCGCCGAGGACGCGCTCAGCCTCTTGGAGAGCTGCCGCGGGCACCTCTGGGCCGCCGCGTTAATGACGTGCAACCCGGGCGGTGTTCCTGGTGGCGTGGACGACTCTGTCGAGGCCCAGCGCCTCGCCGCCGTCGGCGATCTCCAGGCTGCGCAGCAGAGGGCGGCGGAGCTCGCCGCGCTGGTCGCCGAGATCAACAACACCGCGGCCTACATCACTTCGGTTGCTACTTGGCTTGCTTGATCGCTTGCGTTTGCTCTAGCACATGTTATGTTACCTTGCTCTTCGATATCCCATTGATGAGTAGCGAAACCATGGTCGAACTCTTGTAGTCGCTGCTGTTACTTCGATACTTTACTTGGATTCATAGTTGAAAATGTATTTTTTGAAATTAAAGTAATTTGTATAACAACGAATGAAACATCTGAAACCGTACGATAACCTATAACTTAGCCGGAAAAAGCCCCATTCGACTGTGCTCGTCGCGTTAGATGCTCAGAAATTTTTTTTTTGCTGCTGATTGAGGTTGATACACAAACGTCAATGCATTAGTTTTGAGGTGAAAAAGTTTTGTTTTGTAATATTAAAAATCAAATTATGTATTGTTGACACTATAGTATCGACGACATTTTTTCAACCGTCGAGTTACTGGGGAAGCTATATCGACGGCCATGTTGGAACCGTCGAGTCAAAGGACCCACGAGGCAACATAGTATCGACTGCTGTAATGAGCCGTCGAGTAAGTTCAAAGTAGTGTCGATGGAAGACATCTGGCCGTCGAGTGAATGAGGCCGTTACAAGGCACAGTGTCGACTGCCATGGCTCTGCCGTCGAGTGACTTAAGCAGTTAGTACACGTTGTGTCGACGGCTGGTATTATGCCGTCGAGTGAGATGAGCCAGAGAACACATAGTGTGGACCGGGTATACCGGGCCGTCGAGTGAGCCACGGGAGTAGGACAGTTAGTGTCGACGACCTATAGTGGGCCGTCGAGTGAGTGAAGCCGATAGGGCACATAGTATCGACTGCGTAGACGTGGCCGTCGAGATTTGTTCCGTCTGTATCGACGGTTGACCTAGAACCGTCGATACAGACGTGTCTATATCGACGGATTTTCTGTGGCCGTCGAGACTATGTGTATTTAATCCGCCGCCGCGGTGGGACTTAGGCACATTTGTGCCTAAGTCCCACCGCCAACCGCTTAGGTGCTTCATCGCCGCCGCCGACCGGATCGCCGCCGCCATCGCCACGCCCGCCGCCGCGGTAGCCTGCACCGCCACCGCCTCTCCGTCCCGCCTCGCCGCCAGCGCCTCCACCTCTCCTCCTTCCGCCTGCCTGTGCCTGCCTCCGATCGCAGACCGCCTCCGCCTCCCGCCGCCCGCCTCCTCTGCCGCCGCCGCCGCCCCCTCGGCCCCTTCGCCTCTGCCTCTGCCTCTGCCCCCTCGGCCCGCACGCCGCCACCGCCGCCTCGCTTGCGCCACTACCGCCGCCTCTCCTCCGCGGCATTTGCATCGCCCCCTTCCGTTCCCTCCCACATATCCGACGCCGTCCCCATCGTTGACCGTCGACATACGAGGTAATGATGGTTTTTTTTTCCGTATTTGCTCTGTAGTGTCGACGGTCATGCATCATTAGTCGATACTAATTTACATTTAATTAATGTATTATGGACGTAATAAAAAATTTATATAATTTTAGGAAAAATAAATAATATAATTAAATGTATAGTTAATAAATTTTTCTTTACTCTTTTGTAGGTTAATGCATTGATTAATTTAGGTAATTAATTAATTAATAAAATAAAATGAAAACAAAATAAATTGTTTTAGCAAATAAGA
This sequence comes from Raddia guianensis, assembly GCA_036346415.1. Classification (NCBI taxonomy): domain Eukaryota; kingdom Viridiplantae; phylum Streptophyta; class Magnoliopsida; order Poales; family Poaceae; genus Raddia; species Raddia guianensis. The sequence continues at coordinate 39,922,563 of CM070534.1, forward strand.
AAAGTGAAATACTAAAATTAAATAAAAAATATATTTCAAATAATTTATTACCATTGATTGTTGATTGATTATTAATTTGTAAATGTTATTTATTACATTTTTTTGTTCAGTAATATATTAGGCAGTCTAATATTATGCCCTGTTAGTATTTTTTAATTGTGACATAGCCGTACGTCACCCATTCGGAAACGGCACAACTCGTATGGAACACAAACGGTGATTCATTTTGTTTCATACGAGATGTGATAAACGTTTCCGAATTGTCCAGTGGACTGCCATCTGTGGGCGTCCCAGTGGACAACCTACGAATGATCGATCGAGCGAAATTCATTGCGACACTGGTGAGTTCGAGACGTGAATTTCGATGGCATAATCCTAAGAGGTTCTCCTGTGCATAACATAAGTGCCCGGTTGTTTTAATAACCCTCCTGGGCCATCGTTGCACTGGAGAACCATTAGGGTTATGCTGCCGAAATTTCGTCTCGAACCCACCGGTGTCGCAATGAATTTCGCTCGATCGGTCATTCGTGGGTGGGTTTAGAAGCTTTCCTAAGCCCTGTCATGAAACCCTTCCTTAAAATAACGCGTGCCTATCATAGATGGAAGAACAAAGAAGTTAGATGTACGATGGATGGCAACCCAACGGAACACACGGATGAATGGTATGAAAAGACCGATGAATTCGTGACTTATACTTTCCAGCATGTGTCAGACCTTACTATTAAGGTGACATGTAATTGTGCTGAGTGTAGAAATTGTCGGAAGAGAACCCGTGACCAGATGGAGCTCGATCTATGTAAACATGGTTACAAAGCTGCGTACCATCGGTGGGTGTATCATGGGGAGAGTCGTCGTGCTGCGTGCCTGCGTGTGCACCACCCCTATCCGTACCCGATGAAGGTTTTGATGAAATCGATCGGGTCAATGAGTTGATGGAAGATTTTGGTCATAATTTCGAGGAGGACGAGGCATCCACGTCTGTGTCCGATTTCATGGTGCTTGTTGAGTCTGCCAAACAACCGTTGCACGATGGAACTATAGTAGCATTGTTGTCTGTTGTGGCCCGGATGATGGCTATTAAATGCAAGTATAATTTCTCGATTAATTGTTTTGACGAACTCATATCATTGTGGTCCGATGTTCTTCCTCAAGGTCATAAAATGCCACCTACTTAGTATGAGTGCAAGAAACTTATAAGTGGATTAGGAATGTCATATGAGAAAATACACTACTGCCCCAATCATTGTATGTTATATTATAAGAAAGATGCCGATAAGCGTGCTTGCGATAAATGTGGAGAGTCAAGATATGTGGAGATAGACGACGCCGAAGGAAATAAGAGACAGACAAATGTGGCGAGAAAAGTGCTTCGTTACTTCCCATTGACAAAACGTCTCCAACGATGTTTCTTAACTGAAGAAACGACGCAGTAGATGAGGTGGCACAAAGAGGGTAAAATGACAAAGGGTGATGTCATGGTTCATCCATCGGATAGGGAAGCGTGGAAACATTTTGATCAGAAGCATCCTGTTTTTGCATTGGAACCAAGAAATGTACGTCTTACGATCGCGACAGATGGATTCACGCCGTTCAATATGAATGCCGTGTCGTATTCTTGCTGGCCAGTTTTCACAATGCCTCTAAACCTCCCACCATCGATTCTACTTAAAGAAGAGTTTATGTTTCTATCCCTTATCGTGCCTGGTCCAAAAAATCCTGAAAAAAATCTAGACTTTTTCATGAGGCCCTTGGTTGAAGAGCTTGAAGAGTTATGGGATAGTGGTGCAATTACATATGATAGAAAAACAAATTCAAATTTTCACATGAGGGCCGCATTTTTGTGGTCTATTCATGACTTTTTCGCATATTGAATGTTTTCTGGATGGAGCACGCATGGGAGACTAAGCTGTCCTGCATGTATGGATGATTCAAATGCTTTTCAGTTGCCACTTGGGGGAAAGACAAGTTTCTTTGATTGTCACCGTGCTTTGCTCAAACCAAGTCATCCGTTTAGGAAGCAAAAAAATGCCTTTCAGAAAAACACCGTAGAGAGAAGACAAAAGCGTGGTCGTTTAACCGTTGCTGCTATAAAGGCGTGGCAGGCCAGATTGGTTGAAGGAAGGAATGGCGTGTACGAGGGTTACGGGGAGTCACACCATTGGATGCATAAGTGTAGTTTGTATTATCTTTCATATGCTGATGATTTGCTTATGCCACATAATTTTGATGTCATGCACCAAGAGATGAATGTGGCCCAGGCGATTTTTGGTACTAACTTTGACATAGCTGATAAGAGCAAAGATAATGTTAAAGCATGTCTTGATTGCAGTGAAATATGCAATCGACCATCTATGAAAATGATTGATGGTAGGGCTAAGAATCCGAAAGCATCGTACTGTTTAACAGTCGCACAAAGAAGAGAATGTATGGAGTGGTTCGAAAGGAAGCTTAGATTTCCCGATGGGTATGCGTCGAATATTGGCCGTGGCGTCAATGTTGTTCAAGGAAAGATAAATAGAATGAAAATCATGACTATCATATCTTCATAAGAGATCTCATGCCAGTTGTGTTTCGCGGCTACGTACCTTAAGAAGTTTGGATAGCTCTTGCAGAATTGAGTTTCTTCTATAGAAAATTATGTGCTAAAGAGATACAAAAGAAAGAAATGACGAAACTTGAAGATGATATAGTTATACTTGTTTGCAAGCTTGAAAAAATTTATGTGCCTGGGTTTTTCAATCCAATGGAGCATCTATTGGTGCATTTGCCGTATGAAGCTAAATTGGGAGGACCCGTCCAGTATAGGTGGATGTATCCCGTGGAGCGACGACTAAAAGGGGTTCGGTCCAACGTGAAAAACAAGGCTCGTGTGGAGGGTTCGATAGCAGAATCGTACTACATGCAGGAGATTATCAATTTTTGCAACAAATATTTCACGAGAGAGCACAATGTTAACATACAAGTACCACGGTACAACACGGTTTGCACTGACGTCCAATCTGAACTAAAGCTGTTCCTTGGAAAAGGTAATCCTGTGGGGAGAAATACAAGGCGAGAGTTAGCACAAGAAGAAAGGATGGTGACACTACTATACGTGTTCGATAATATGGAGGAAATAGTAGATATGCAAAAACAATTCATCCGAACTGAGTGGACTGGCAGTAATGATCCCAATCCGGAGGAGAGAACAAAACTAATGAAGGAGGGTGCTAGAGATGGCCGTCCAAACTTTTTAATTTGGTTCTGGAAACATGTAAGTATTCGTTAGTATCATGTAAGTATTTAATATAATTTATTACAATCTATAACATCAGCTATCTTTTCTAACGCAGTGCACCACCCGTGCGAGCGTACATAATGATCTTCATATCATGTCGCGTGGACCAAGACAAAGTGTAAAGGTGCATGGAACTTACGATGTCAATGGGTTCCGATTCTTGTCTGCGTCTCACGAACGGTCAAAACCTAATTTGAAGACAACAATAGTTATGTGCTATGCTACAGGGACGATGGCATGGAGTATTATGGCATCATTGAGGAGATAATTGAATTAGTCTTCGAGGGAAGTAAAGAATTATCGATTGTCTTATTTCGTTGCGAATGGTTCGATCCTATCAAAGGGGTTAGACGTCGACCTCAATTAGGAATGGTGGAAGTGAAACACACCTCAAGATTAAAAGGGTATGACCTTTTTATCCTTTCTAACCAAGCAGAACAAGTATATTACCTACCTTATCCATGTAGTAAACCAATAGAAGGTAGTACTAAACGAGATGAGAAAGACTTGAAATCTTGGTGGGTTATATACAAAGTTCGAAGACCAGTAAGGTTAACCACTCCAACGTTCGATGACTATCATCATCCAATACAAGAACAACGTACGAACGGCAATTTCGTGATTGATATTGGTCATGGGCTAGATAATCTAACAGCCACAATTGATGATGATGTCGATGAAGAAGTTAACCCACCCAATGGCACGGGCGATATCGAGGAACCTATGAACGATCCTCTCGATGTCGATGACACATACTTCTAACTAGAGATTATTAATTATGCATATTTAAATTTACTTAATAATTTATTATTCTTCGCTAACATTATTTTATCTGCAGGATGGCACGCCGACAGTTCAGGAGGAGCACCTCTGAGGAGGAGGGTGACGACCGTGAGGGTACACCGGGTTCTGTCGGTGAGGGCGGACACTACTCCGATGAGGAGCTGGCCGCCACTGAGGAGTCTGGGGCCGGCGATGCGGACACACCGGGCTCTAGCCAGGGAGGGGGTAGTCAGGCATCAAAGAAAAAGAGGGGGCCGAACAAGATGCCCAAGGCACCAAGAAATCCGACGGATCGGATTCTGATTGAGATTGATGGGGATAGGTATGTTCTTCTAACTGTGAACTGTCTTATTACTAACGCAAAATACTAACTCCGTTGTTTCTATTATTTGTAGCAACATGTTCTGTGTCCATCCCAGAAAGGACCACACTCAGCCAGGTCCCGCGCTTGGGATACCGACGACAAGATACCACGGATGGTCGGAGAGGAGGGGGCATCCCACCCGGCTTACTCCTGGGATGATTACAAGGTCGCCGAGCACGGTGACAGCACCGCCGCCGAGGAGATTAAGCGGGAGTTTTGGGTGAGTTTGAACACATTTCTATTTTGACATTTGTCGAAAGGGTATTTATCGACATTACTATCACACGCTTGTAGCTTAGGTACCGCCCTCGTGCGGGGTTGGAGGAGGCCGACTTTGACCCGTGATAGATGTAGTGCCAAGCGTAAGGTGCAGGATCGATGTCTGGGGCACGAGTCTCGGCATCGAGGACTTCTCTGTAATCACTTAGACAATTTCTATTTTTGTATATATTTCTAACGCACCGTAAATTTTAATTTTGACAGGAGAGAGCACGGTGAGAGGGTCGGCAGCTCTTTTGTTCGGACGAAGTACCTCACAGCGCCGCAGTATCTCACCGTTCGGCCAGATTGGGCCTCGAACGTCCCGGATGCCTGGGAGGCCCTGGCCAACCATTGGGCCAGCCGGCCAGGAGTTCCGTGACAGGTCCGAGACAGCGAAGAAGAACCGTGCGATGAAAGGCAGTAGGACTACCGTCGGCAAGATGTCCTTCGCCCAGCTTAGGAAGAAAATGGTAATTTTCTTTATTCCCTATCAGGAGCTTTGTTTTCGAACTCAAAACCATAATTTCTTTACTTTGTTCTGCAGGCCATCACCACCGGGCAGCTGCCTCCTTGGCTGCAAGTATTTCGTAGGGGCCACTCATCGCAAAATAGGGATGGTTCCATGGGGCCCCTGGACCCCGTTGCTGCGCAGCGAGAGGTACGTAAATTGTTGATACCGAGTTTTGACTTAATGTGATATTCAACCATTCATGCCTATTTTACACTTCCACGTAGGCACGCTACAAAGAGGCTTATGCCGAGAAGCATGGGCAAGAGAAGAACCCGGAGGATGAGCCGCTGGACCCCGTGCTCATCCATCAAACTATGGGTGGGAAGGCTCACGGGCGGTTGGCGATCGGTCAGGACCACCTGAGGTAGGCTTTGTTTATATTAAAAGTTAACTAAGTTCAAATTTTTAACTACTGACAAAACTTTGTTGTAGGTCCGAGGATTTCATGCCCGCTGTGCGAGCTGGGCACACACAGGTCGAGAGTCGACGCGCCTTCGAGTCCAGACTCCGGAGGGAGAGGGAGGAGGAGCGAGAAGAGAACAGGCAGATGATGCAAAGGAGCGAGAGAGCCCGAGGACTGGCGGAGGAGGCGCGAAAGAGGCAAGAGGAGGAGATGGCTCGACAGTAGCGGGAGTTCGAGGCAAGGTTCGCCTATTTGGAGAACCTATCTCGACTAGCTGGGGTATGTACTTAAACTCTAAATATTCCGTCAGATAGATCTTACCATTCGATTAACACGTCTTATGCCAAATGTGTTTTAGGCTGGTTAAAGCAGGACTAGTGGCGGCCCGGGGTTCTACGGTGGTCCACCACCGTATCGTGGTGGATTCGGGGCACCACCTCCCTACCAGAGCTACTACGGAGGCCCGCCACCTCCTCATCACCAAGCTCTGTACAGCGGCCCACCCCTTCCAGCAGGTGACTACGTGGACCCAGCTCGCCCACATGGTGGTTACCGTACGTTCCAGAGGCGGTAAGTCATTCGACCTCAAATTATATGTTAATACTTTATTTCAACACATACCATTAGCTAATAAGTCCACTTTATCTCAAAGGGTTCGGTTCTCTCGCCCAAAGAAGAACAGCGACGAGAGAGGGGACACATCGGGCGACCAGAGGCCGACTTTCGTCAACAACCTGCTCGATGGCGCCCCCATTGTTTACCCAAATTGTCGCTACCCCCTTCAGCGATCCTCCTTCTAGCGAGCACTAGGTGACTAGCTAGTCGATTTATATATACGCTTTGGTTATCGTACGATTGTGATTGCTATATTGTACATATGTGTCTGTCGTATGGGCTGTTTGGATGGTTTGATGGATATTAGATGTGATCTGTGCATTTCCATTATTTGAGTGTATTTGAGCACATCAATTGTGATTTGGTCGCATGCGTGCATTTAATGGGATATATGCATTGTGGGTTTTGGGTTTGCGGTGCAAAGAATTGCTTCTTTTTTCTCAATTTTTTACAAATTTAAAATAATTTTTTTTGCTGCACAGCATACTCTCGACGGTTCTAATGCAAGCCGTTGATACTACACTACACACGGACAGCATAGTCTCGACGGTTATATATTTGGCCGTCGATACTATGCTACACACGGACAGCATAGTCTCGACGGTTATATGGGTGGCCGTCGATACTACACGACATGGAATGTCGCTTTCTCTCGACTGCTCGTCAGCGGCCGTCGAGACTAAGAATCACATTCTCTCAACTGTTCGTCCGGGCCGTCGAGACTAAACGAGCCCAACGGTAACGGCGTCCGACGATGTGAACTCGACGGTTCGTACGTTAGCCGTCGAGATAGGTTCGCTCGACGGCCAAGCCGTCGACACAATTCATTTCTCTCGACGGAGTTCTCTCAACGGCTTTCTATCGACGGCCGGCCGTCGGGACCACGTAATCCCGACGGCTTGTTAGCTTCGGTCGACGGTTTTGGCACTCGAAATTGTTGACGTTTCTTGTAGTGTGTGTGGCACAAACTGAAGTGGATTGAAGGACCATAAAATACGCACAACTAGTTTTAGTTAGAGAATTACTTGAACATCAAGTATTCATTAATTCTCTCATGTACACGACATAAGCACGTTCATGACCAAACTATGCGCTCTTGAGTAAATAGTGTTATTGAGTCCCTCGTGCTTCGTGGAGTGGTACATAGACGAAAGACGCGTTATGGAGTGCTACGTAGGTGTTTCCCCTAATTAATAAGTTGGACTTCGTGGTTTTTGGAACTATTTCTAAAAAGACAGCATATTATATATATGCAATCAAGTTTCCGGTGCAATCATCGTGCAACTAAACTAACAAAAATCGCAAGAACTTCTAAAAATATTGTAAATGTACCCCTGAACGTACTCTATGTATAAAATTACAAATTCAAATTTATACTATACTAAGAATTACAAAAAAGAAAATTATATCAATTTTGAACCCTTTAAATTTGTCAAAAACTTCTCTTATTTAACTATTAATATAAAATAAATTTGATCTAAAAACTACATATATGGGTAGACTAACAATGATATACATTTACAATTTTTTTAAATTTTTCATGACTTTTATTAGTTTGATTGCATGGTGATTTCGCCGAAAATAAAATTGCACATAATATGTTGCCTTCTTAAAACTGATCCAATTCACTTATGTTATTTTAAGAGTTTCTAAAAGTGATTTTATGACTTAAGAAAGGTCAAACAAGAATATCAGAATACCCAACTTTTCATTTATGTTAGGCTCGAAATAATGTTATGTTTTACAGCGAGGGGAGCGAGAGAAACGAAAAAGGGCGGGATTGCGGGCAGAGGGTAAGCTGTGGTATACCCAAAGGTTGTGACGGCCCATTAGATTCGTCGGCCCAAGAGCGTTCCCACGAGAGTTCGCTCGAACTGCAGCCGCAGCAATTCCCCGCGAGAAACCGGAGCGCTGCAGAATCGGAACCAAATCGGTCGCCTCACAAACCAACCGGGATTGCGGCACAGATTCGGAGTAGAAACAGATACGTACTCGTCGTATCGTGTCCCCTCGATTCCTCGCCCCTATAAATCAAGGGCAAACGCCGCTGCTCTGCCACCAAATCTCCCAGCGATCTTGTGATTGATCAGTTAGTTCCACGCCGATCAACTCGCCGTGAGCCTTTCTCGCCGCATCGAGCTCGTCGGAGTAGGGCCGGATCAATGGCGACGCTGACCCTGGTGACAGAAGACAAGGTGAGCTTCGAGGTCTCGGAGGCGGCGGCGAGGCTGTCCCAGATCATCACGAACATGATCGAGGACGGCTGCGGAGGCACCATCCCGCTCCCCAACGTCGACGCCAAGCCCCTCGCCAAGATCCTCGAGTACTGCAACAAGCACGCCGCCGCCGCCGCCACCGAGGAGGAGCTCAAGAGCTTCGACGCGGGGTTTCTGGACGACGTCGACATGGGCCTGCTGCACGATCTCCTCATCGCAGCCAACTTCCTCGAGATCAAGGGCCTGCTGGATCTGGCTGTCCAGAAGGTCGCCGATTTGATCAAGGGGAAGTCACCCGAGAAGATCAGGAAGACGTTCTGTATCACCAACGATTTTTCACCGGAGGAAGAGAAGGCGATCCGCGCGGAATACGGGTGGGCCTTCGACGAGTACAGGCTGTACACTGCAATCCGATCTAGTTACTTGCAGCCTCATCTCTGAACAATACCTTCTTCTTCTTCTTCTTCTTCTTTTTTATCTCCCTTCGGTGTGTTATCTGGATCATGTATATGGTTAATTAGGTACGACTATATAACAGTAATACTAATGGATGTTTAATGTTTTTTATGCCATGTTTTATGTGTGCTGCATTCCATTAGTTTTACGTGGTATTTCATGAGTATTTAATGTGTTTCACACAGTGTTACACAAGATGTTTCATGTGAAACATCCATACCACTAAGTCTAAACGGTATATATATTATTCCTCCGCTTTCAAATTTTAGTTCATTGTTGACTTTTGTACACACCTTTTGAAAGATTCGCCTTATTCAAAAAATTAGTGAAAACATACAAAAATATAAATCATGCTTAAAGTATGTTTAATGATAAAAGAAATCACAATAAAATAAATAATATTTACATATATTTTTAAATAAAACGAATGATCAAATAGAATATCCAAAAGTTAACAGTGAACTACAATTTAGAACAGAGGGAGTATTCCCTGTATATACCTCTTTATACGTACGTAAGCTACTTTATTATTCTCATTATTATTATTTGACTTTACTATTCTCATTATTATGATTTGACTGGTAGACAGAAGTTTAATTCCAGCACTTTCTCCGTCCAATTTACTAAGGCGTGCTCGTAGTTTGAGATCCAAACCTTATGAGCTTAACAATCTACTTTCAAAAGGAAAGTTTGTAATATAAAAATGGCGCCATTGAAATATATTTCGACATAACACTATAAATAATACTACCTCCGGTCAAAAAAGAAATTGCCGTTGACTTTTTGCACACAACTTTGACCATTCGTTTTATTAAAAAAATTATGTAAATATCATTTGACGGCGTGTTCTCCGCTCAACCACTGCGGATCACACCCCTGGTCAGATTTTTAGACTGCTAGCCAACTCGATCAAGCTCGGTTCGATTTGGCGTCGGCACAACGAGGAGCGACTACGATTTACCTGTGTTCGACTTCGCGGTAATATTCCTACTCCTCGCCGAGCCTTAGCTCTTTTCCGATTGTGGTTGAATGGGGATGTGTCTTACAGAGCGTTTAATGCACGGATGCTAGTGCACGCATTCTTCCTCTCTTTCCTCCCCTTTATACAAGCTTTGGGTCATGGAGAGAGCCGAGGGGTAGGCAAGATAAGATTCTCAAGATAATCGACACGACTCGACAGAAGAGACGAAAACGCGCAGCATGCCCATGCTGCGCGGGCGCCGCCTCGCTTGCGCAGTGGCCTCGACCCGCCTGAACACACCGTGAGTTCTGGGTGGGGCCGCCGCCTCCTCCGACGCGGGCGGCCTCCTCAAGTAAACCTTCTCTGCCGATCAATTCTTCGTACCCACAAAGGATACCGCCGACCGCAAAGGTCATTGTAGCGTAATCATGTCTTCACCGCCCATCCGCGTGATGTCTCATTAAATGCGCTTGCCTTCCGCAGCAGGGGAGCCTTCGTCCCGAAAACTCCTTCGCAACGCCTCGCCGCTGGGCCCCACTGGCGCGTGGGACCTCGCCTCTCCTTCAGGTAGCTCGCCACGCACCGCCCGGCGTGGGGCCTCGCCTCTTCGTGAGGGGGTTTCGCCACGCACCGCCGCGGGCTTCCCGAGGACTCTTCCTACCTCGGTATTTATTACACCGACAAGAGCCCTCGACCACCGTGATACGCGAACCGTCGCGCCGATGTCCGGTTATCTTCGCGGGCGGAGACGAATCGGGGGCCCAACCTCGCAACGGCCGTGACGCCGATTCTACACTGCGCACGATCTTCCTTGGGGAACCGCTGCCAAGGGAAACCAAACGCCGAGGTAATGATGGCGCCACGCTGCTGCGGGGCGGAATTCAAACCGCCGCGCCGCGCTTCACGCCTATAAATACTTTCTTGGCGCCACGGCTAATCCTTCCGCTAAGTCCTCAAACCGCTACTTGCCTCCATCACTACCACCACGAGCCTTCTTTCTCTTCGCCACCAAGTCTTCGCCACGCCACCGCCAAATTCTACATGGCTCCCAAGCGCCAGGCCGGCCGCCTTGAGATGCCGCACCACCTTCCGGAGCTCGTTCGCCGCTTCCATCAGAGATGAGGATCGTGGCGCGGCTTTCTTCTGCCGCCGACCGCCGCCTGTTCCGCCGCACCATCATGCCGAGTCCTCACGCCGGGAGATCCCGACCTTCTCCTGGCGATCTTTGGCGGGCCTTGTCCCGCCAGACTCGAATTTCTCTTGGGGTGCTCGCTTTTATGGGATCCAGCGCGCGACCTTCCCCAACTCGATCATGGCCTCGCCATCTTCGCCCACCTTTGCGAGATGTTCGTGGGGACGATGCTGCCTTCCGCCTGGGCGCCGACTCTTCATCTCACGACACGGCGCTCGCCGAGCGCCGTTGGGAGTCGCTATTTTGAGCCCGCGAGGCCTCCGCTTCATACCGCCATGGTCAAGTCCAACCGAAGGACTGGTATCGGCGAGTGGGTCGTATGTGGAAGATTCCAGCGGCTGCGACGATCTTGTCCTTCCCGACAGCCCCGCAGAGCTCACCGCCGATCGGGGCCCAATTAGACGATCCAATGGTACGGATGCGATGATGGCGCAGATTGCGAGCTCCGCCGCCGGGCTCACCGAACCCACGGGTGGCGGACTTTTGCGGCGCCGCTTTTGCCCGCTGAGGGCGCGCGTCCGCCGACGCATTTATGGCGACAACGACGGACCCGCACTACTCTTGGAGGTGGATACTCGCGTTCTTTTGGATTTCGCGACCTTGCGATACGCCTTTCCTTCGCTAATCTTATGGTTTTTTTTTCGCTCACCCACCGCAGGAACGTGGCCGACGACGGTTCGGATCGGGGCCGTGGCGGGTTATCGCCCCACCGATCAGCGACACTTCGCCGCTCGCAGAATCCTCCCCTCGCGATCGATCCACGGAGCGCAACCAATACTTGAGTGCGCCGCCTCTACGGAGGTCTCTCGTCCTGCGGTCCAAGTGGCACGGGCCACTACAGATCCGCGATTCGCCTCCGGCGATCGCCCATGCTTCGCGGCCGCCACTACCTTCGCCAAGCGGCCGACTCATCAAGGCCCGAAGCGCCACCATCTCGCCAGGATGATGACGACGAAGGAGAGACGAGTCCAAAGAGGGCTCGCCTCCAACCCCTGAAGCTTCGCGCCACCGCTGCCCCTCCAATGGGGCCTCGCTGCTACATCGCCGCTTCGCCACCGGCGAGCGCGGCGATTGGCTACTGCTGCCGCTTCCGCCACCGGGCGAGAGCGCGGCGACTTTTCCGAATCGGGCCCGCTTATGCCAGTCTCTTCGCCCGTCCGGTGATGCGTCGGCCTCTGCTGTCGCGGCTGGTGCTTCAGACCGGCGCTACTCAAGGCAAGGCGCTGCTGCTTGACGGCGGCGATTACGACTGCGGGTACCGCCGCCGCAAACAAATGATTTGAGCTCCCCGCTGCTTTCAGCCGCACCGCTTCAGTTGGTTTTCCCGCGCCACGATATTTCACATTAGGGTTAGCATGCTACGCTTGCATACCAACCTCGCTTGTCCTTCTGGAACAGTGGGCGGGGGCGCCGAGCTCGCCCACGCGACTCGCCAAATTTCACCGCCTGCCCGCCTTCTACGGAGGTCGCTCGGCAATGGAGGGTTCGCCGACGCCGCGTCGGAGAACCTTCCGCCACGCGTCTCGCCGGGCGCCGGGCGCTTATCCCGCCGTGACCGCCGACGAGGGCGCCTTCGAGGCGCCAGACTCTCTCCGACACTGGCGATGCGGAGGAAGCCCTCGCTTTGGCGGAGCGATCTGCCGGCGAAGCCGCGGCGGTCTTGGCCGAGACCGCCGGGCGAGGCGATGACTCGCGAGGCGCGCGCAGCCTAAGCCGCCGCCCGCCGCCAAGCAGATCAAGACCTCCGCCGAACGCTGAAGCGCCCAACTCGCCGACATGCTCCGCATCGCCATCCGCGCTTCCGGACGCCTCGCATCCATTGGGTGTTACTTGCATCCTCGCCGAGGAGACGGTCAAGAAGACGCCGGGCGCCAGGACGAGCCGCCGGCCTCGCGCGTCTCCTGCTACGCTGCGACGCGGGCGATCAAGACCGCCGCCAAGACGCTCTCGGCAGCGCGCGTTCATCTTGGGCAATCGTTTTGCTTGAGACGCTGCGTTTGATCTCGATGCCGCCATCGGGAGCTCTCCGCGCCACCGGACCGGTTTGAGCAGCGCTGGTCGACACCGCCGCCCGCCACGGTCCATGATGGGCGGCGCTTCCCAGCCGAAGACGAAGACGAGGAGTAGCGAGACTTCGCTTTTTTTGCCTTTTGTAAATGTTGCCTATCAATGCAAACAAACTTTTGCTCTTTTGTTGTGAGTCTCACTTGAACTTCGTGACAATTTAAACTTATGAAATCAACTGGGCACCCGCCGCCAAGGCTTTAGATGAACGTTTCGCCGCAAGTGAGCGCTGCTTCCTTAGGAATCGGTTACTTCAACCCTTATGGCCTCTCGCAACCCGACTTAAAATTACGTGGCGCGCTTAGCTTCCTGAAGTGGTCTAGTCGCCGGTGCCATTGTTGGCGATTGCCTAGACCGAGCCGACACACCGGCTAGAACCCGCTTCCGTCTGCTTTGCCTCGCACCAACAGAAGTTATAAGCGCTTGTTTTGCAATTAAGGGCCATCACCTTTAAGTATTTTCGCTATCGCCTTTCAAAGAATGTTTTCTAATGACCTTTTCCAGGCTAAACCACCGACGCCAAAAAGCTTTAGATGAGCTTTACTGAAAGTGAGCGCTTTTTCCTCGTATATCTGGTTACTTCAACCCTTATGGCCTCTTTTGAACCGACCACGACATCGCATGGCGAGAACTTAGCTTCCGAAGTGGTCTAGTCGCCGGTGCCATTGCTATGCGATTGCCTAGACCGAGCCGACGCCTTGCCAGTTAGAACCCGCTCCGTCGCCGCCTCGCCAAACGCGAAGTCGCAGCGCTCGTCCTTGCAACTAAGGGCCATCCGCTTGAGTACTTTTTTCGCTACCGACTTTCAACGTATGCTTTCTAATGACTTGAGGCGAAAAAGAAACGGTGCCCACAAGGAGACAGACTTATCTCTTATTGAAGATGGCTTTGTACAATGTAGCCCCGAGGCGAGCGGTGAAGGAAGAAGACTCGCCGCCGGCTCCAAAGGAAGGCCAAAAACTCTTGAACTGCTTCCCTCGGTAGAACTTCCTCACTCGACGCTCCAAGTGTTCGCCAATTCACGACCATCCTCGAATCGAGCCTGACCGAGCTCAAGCGGAGACCGAGACCACCTTGAAGGGCCCTCCCATGGGGAGATAGCTTAGGCGCCCGCTGCGCTTGGACTTTGCGCAGAACGAGGTCGCCCACTGCCAGTGTTCTCACACACACCCGCCTTGCTTGATAACGGCGCAGCGCCTGCTGATACTTGGCGGCCCGGATCGCCGCCCTGTCTCGGATCTCCTCCAGGAGATTCACTTCATCCCGACGCGGTCCGTGGTCTCTTCGCTGAACGCCGCCACCCTTGGGGACCCAAAGGTGAGATCTGATGGGAGCACCGCCCGAGCCGCATAACGAGGAAGAAGGGGTCTCGCAGTGGCCTCATAGGAGTTGTCCGCAGCGCCCACAATACGGTGGGGACTTCTTCCGCCCAGCGCTTGCCGCGCTTCTCCAGGCGATCGAAAGCCCTTGTTTTGAGTCCTTTGAGTACTTCCGCATTTGCCCGCTCCACTTGCCCATTGCTCTTGGTGCGAATCGAGGCGGCACGCCTTGGTACCCAACTCTTCGCATCGATCTTGGAAATCAGCGCTTTTAAACCGAAAGGCCGTTGTCGATGATGATTCTCATGCGACACCAACCGACGAAGATGCCCTTCATAAACTTGATAGCCGCTGATGTGATCGCGGACCGGCGAGGCCTCAACCCACTTAGTAAACTTGTCGATGGCGACGAACAGATGAGTATAACCTCCGGCCGCTCATGAACGGGCCTGTAATGTTCAATTTCTGCATCACGAACGGCCAAGAGAGTGGAATGGTCTGCAGCGCCTGGGCCGGTCGGTGGATCTGCTTAGCATGAAATTGGCACGCTTCGCATCTCCTCACCAGCTCGAAGGCATCCTGGAGGGCAGTAGGCCAATAGAAGCCGTGGCGGAAAGCTTTCCCAACCAACGCCTCACCTCAATGGCTCCGCGACATGCCTCCATGGATCTCGAGAGAATTTCACTCCCGCTTCCCGAGTGACGACTTCAAGAACTCCGCTTGCGCCACGGGCGTCTGGTCCCCACCTACTGTATGTGGCGCTTGACCTTGCGCGCTATCTTCTCGGTACGCAGCGTCATCGCCGGGATCACTCCATCCCGCAGTAGGCTAGGATCGGATCCATCCACCGCCTTCCCGGACGAGTGTGACGACGTTCAGACATTGCCGCCGACGATTTCGCCTCGCCTCGACGTTTCGCCTCAACCGCCTCAGCAGTTCTTCCGCCTCCCTCCAACCGGGGCTGCAGCGAGGTTGGTGACGCTCCTCCGTAGTGGGAGCTGCGCGTCGAAGCGTCGCCGGCCCGAGTTGAGTTGGGGTCGAGCGAACGGTCGTAAGTCTTTCTTCAAAGACCCCAAATGAACGGGTGCCCTTGATGAGGCAATGCGGGATGCTTCATCCGCCATGAAGTTGTCGCGCGAGGATGTGCACGGCCCAAGCCCTCGGCGTCGCCTCAACCGGCGCACTCCGCCAGTAGGCCGCCATGACGGATCCGAGCAGAGAAATCCTTCCTCGCCGGTTGATGACCAGAGAGAGTCGCTTTTACTTGTAGCCGCTGGATGCCAAGGGCCGGCCGCCTGAGCTCGGCGAAAGCGCCCTTCATATTCGCGACGTTGTTGGTGGCGCGAAGTCCAAGACCACCAGATGTCGGACGGCATCACCGTGGAGACACCAGACGACGCCATTGACCCCCTCCACCGGAATGAGCCGTCAAGAAGAGAGTCCACGGCGAGGGTGCTGGGTGTCTTCAGCCAGTGTCGCCGGAGTCCACTCGTGATGAATTCCGCCAGAGCTTGCCCTTTGATGGCCGCTCGGGAGCGAATTTAAGATCGACCGCCACTTCCATGGCCCATTTGGCGACGCGATCCGTCGCCTCGCGGTTGAAGAGGATCTCCGCAGGGATACTTGGTCAACACCGTAACTTCGCCTCGAAGTAGTGGCGCAGCTTTCGACGCCACAAGACGGCGAGAGCATCTTCTCGTGCAGTGAATATCTTGTTTCTGTCGTGGAGGACCCATCGACGAGTAAATGGGCGCTGAATGCCTTCTTCCGCCACCAAAGACCGCTACGACCGCTGGGGTTTGCCGCGACGAGAGGATCAGCGGCTCGCCGGGTCCGGGCGACTCAGACGGCGGGAGGTGAGATACTTCTTCTGACCGCCGAACGCCTCCAGCCTCCGCCGCCCACTCGAACTGGTTGGTCTTCTTTAGGAGCTTGAGCATTGGGAGACTTTTATCCCCAAAGTAGCTATAAAGCTGCCCAAGGAGGTCAAGCAACCCACCAAGCATCGCATCCGCCAAGTCGCTTGGGGCTTCATGTTCTCGATCACGCGATCTTGTCGGTTCGCCTCAATCCTCTGGGAGACGAGAATCCCAGAATTTGCCCGACGGAACGGCGAACACATATTTCTCCGGGTTGCTTGATGCAAGATTTCCTCGGGTTGGTGAAGGTTTCTTCCAGGTCGCCGATCAACTCCTCCGCCTTCTTGGACTTCATCACCAGATCATCAATATACACCTTCAGGTTTCACCCTATTTGGGGGCGGTGAGCGATGTGCATGGCCTCTCGATAGGTTGGGCCCAAGATTCTTCAAATCAACGCCATCCTTGTGGGCAATGAGACGCCCATGGGCGCCACGGCGGTCTTGTCTTCATCTTCTTCGCCATGCTAACTGGTGGTACCCGAGTACGATCCGTAGCATACCCGCCGCACCCAGCAATCGAGTCGACGATGAGATCGGCGCGGGCAGCGGTACGGATCCTTCGGCACGCTTTGTTGAGGTCGGTGAAGTCCACGCACATCCTCCACGCCGCTGGATTTCTTGACGAGGACGGGTTCGCGAGCCACCGATGGGCGACATCGCGACGCACCCTCCCTTAAGAGCTTGTCCACTCTCGGCGGATAACTTCGGCGCTTTACCGATCGCTTCCGACCTTCGCATGACCGGTCGCTACGGGAACGCCGCCAATTTGTGCTCAATCACCTCCACGGGGACCCCACCATGTCGGACGGTTGCCACGCAAACACGCTCGTTAGATCGGAGGAAGGAGACGAGCGCGCCTTCCTATTTGGCGCTAAGAGAGGCGCCCACCCAACGGTTCGCTGGTTCGACTCGCTTCAGGAGACCGCTTAACCTCCGCGGACGAACCGGGAGGCACGGTTCGCCGAGGAGCTCCTGAGTCGGCTTGCCTTGGCACCGACGCTTCGCCAAAGCGAGAGCGTCCTTGTCGCAGCGGAGCGCCCGGGCGGTCCACTTTCAGACGATGGGGCCGGTGGCCTCGGATCTTCACCACCATGTACGCATAGTGGCAAACCGTCATGAACTTGGTCACGCGCCGACCCAAAGATAGCGCTAGGGGAGGTCAAGTCCGCCACCTCGAACTCGAGCATCTCGGCGGAAGTTGTCGGAGCCTCCAAACGCCACCGGAGATCGACGCGCGCCGGACGGACTCAGCCCGGCGCGATGTCAAGAATGGGAGCGTTGGACGAAGCTCCGCCGCCGATCTGAGCGCCAAGGCAACCCGGCGACAGAGGTTGGGGAACTCCTCCGTTTACCAAAGACTCCGCCCTAGCTTTACATTCCGGACCGTGGCGCGACCACGATCGGGAGATGACCAGGCCAGCGGTATTAGCCGGGTGATCGGCTCGACCAACGCGATCGGTCGCTTCCGACCACGCCACCGCTTTGTTGACCCAAAGCCGCACGCGGCGACACTTCTCATCGCACGCTTAAAGCTAGCGTGGACGGATATGTGGTCGAACCGCCAGGATGACGGCAAACTTCGCTCCGCCGCTGAAAACCAAGCGAGCCGCCTCCTTGCCCTTGCCGCCGCCAGACGCCGCTGCTGCTGCCGCCGTGGACTCGCTTGTCCACCATTTGCTAACGACATGGCAATCGCCCAAGTCGGGAGTTGTTGCGTGAATGGGACAAGAAGGCCTTCCGTCCCACTCACGGGGCGATGGTCTGCCTTCGTCAGCGTCGCGAGGACCGTCGCGGCTACGGCGATCGCCATAGCCGCCGCCTCGCCGCCCCTTTACGGGCCGTACCGCCGCCGCCGCGACCTCCTCCTCTTTTACGCCCGCCATGCGCCCATTGCGCTGGCTGGTCATGGGTCGTCGTCGTCGTTGTTATCGTGCTTCGGGCGGCCATGACCTGCCCGGTCTCGGCCGCTTTGCGCTTCTTCTTGTCCTTGCCGCCGGGTTCCTCGAGGTCCCGGCCTCGCCCGCCACGGCTGTCCCCGCCACAAGCACAGGGCGGATATGAGCTCTTTGAAGGGCGACTCTGCGCCAGGTGAAGAGCCTCGGTCGCTTTTGATCTTGTGGGTGGCCATCTTCTCTTTGACTTTGGGGTCTCGGCGCCTCTCTTGAATGCCATGACCACGGCGCCGATGGAGATGTCGTGGATGGTGTTATGGACTGATCAAGCGCCCGAATATAGTCGCAAGAAGTGTCGACGGTTGAGATATCGATCTCAAGTCGCTAAGGTTCTTTAAGATTGAGATAGAGACACGCCAACAACCACGAACAACAAATGAACAGGAGACAGAGTTTTATCCTGTTCAGCCCTCTCGGGAGAGATAATAGCCCTACGTCCAGCCTTTCTTATATATCAGAGATGAATACAAGAGGTGGCTCGACGAGACGAACAAGTCTCGGCGAGATTATGTGTGTACAAGTGAATATCAGATGTCTAGAAGCTAGATCAAGTCGTAAAACTCGTCATCAGATGCCCCCTAAACGCCGTAGGGGCATGGTTTATATAGTGCAGAGCAAACCGACCTACCGAAGGAATATCGGGCCGGGCTAACTACGAGTACGTAACGAACTCATACATGCCAAATACATCCCGAGGCAGATAAGGCATACTCCTAGTCTTGGGGAACACGACTCCTAGTCCAATCCGGGAAACCACGTCCGGGTCTTCACGTAGCCGTGCAGAACTCTTGTTCGAGTCAGACTCAAACACGAATCCTAGGTCGTTCAAGACCGCGCCCGCCCAGAGGCTGTTCGGCAGATGCACATGGGCTCGATAGAACCTTCCAGGAGCCGGGCCTCGTAGGTTTGCTCGATTGGGCCGTCGGGAGTTGGCCATGGCAATGGGCCGTGATTTTATCCTCGACGCCTAGCCCTCGAGACTCAAGTGAAAGACTCACTAGAGTGGGGTCATCCTCTTGAGACTCCAAGTCACGAAGAGGGTATATTTCCTGCTACAAAGACGGCAACAAAGCGATCAACAGTTTACGGTTCAACCGAACAAGTCGTGTTCGGACCGAATAAACTCCGCCTGGCCGAAAGCAACTCACAGCATCGAATCAGGAACGACATCCGTCCGGCGTAATACCCACCCTCGATACGTAAATCGAAGAAGTGAGGTGAATCATCTCCTTGAGGCTGAACGTCACCAAGGAGGGATTGACTTCTTGGTAGTGAAGAGCGATACCACCGCATCCGTAAGATCGATCTTCCGGAGAATGAACATAGCAAGTCGCGAGACGGACTCAGTCTTGCCGTGCATCCAGCATTCAGATGCCTAGGAAAAGATAGGGGAACCACCTCTCAGGCTAGAGCTTGCCCGAGAAAATAGGGATTGCGCTCTCGAGCGAATGTCGGGCTCAGGAGCGAGGGTGATGTGCCCCCAGACGTAGATCATGTGCCAGGAGCAGACAATGCATACGAGGGGGAAGGTGACCCAGTCCCCGAGCATAGAGCTCGCCAAAGGAACCAGGTAAGGAGATCTAGTCCCGAGCACGGAGCTCGTTAAAGGAACCGTAAAGTGCGACTCAGCGAAGACGCATTCGATAGGAGCCCCGCTCCGGCGAAGAGCTGCCCGGCGAGGTGATCCACCCGAGCAAGGAGCTCATCGGGGACCAGATGCGCGCTTCCGGCGAAGAGCCGCCCGGCGAGGTGAATCACAACCCGCTGCGCAGAGCCGCAAGAGAACGCGTGAAATCAACGCTTACCCATGACGATTCCTTGCGGCAGCAGTTAACGCTGGCTTGGCAAGTGCGAACCAACGCTGAGTGCCCGCTATGGCGAGAATCGCTTACGGGGCACGCCTGCTGGCGAGAATCGCTACGGCAAGGACTCCGCAGGCGCACTACCTTAACTTAGCCAAACCGTGAAGGTCGGCCGGGCAAAGGCGAAAATCATACGCTGGCGGTGAATCACCCTCGGCATGCGCGAGCAAACCCGAAAAGAGGAATGCGATATCGGTTTTGGTGGGAAAGCTCGAACCTCGCCGCGACCATCACCGAGTTCGACGCTCCCGCCTCTGTATTTCGCGAAGACAAACAAGAAACCAGCCAAAGAAAGGGAAAAAGAGAGAAAGGACAAAGTATAAGAAGAGCAAAGCGAAGTTTTGGAAAACACGCTAAAGACGCACCTACCCGCACAAGACATAATTTTTCCGCACGCCCCCGAGAAGCGTTAGTGTCACCTCGCTAATGCGGAACCGACGCTAGGAGTGCCCGCTATGGCGAGAATCGGCTTACGGTGGGCGTGGACTCACAGGTGCATTGCTCCGGATTACCGTGCTGTGAAGGACGAGCAAGGATAAAGAAGACGCAAGCGGCAGTGCAGCCCACCGTGGCTAAGACCGCTAACCGTGGAAGGCGATCGGGACCTTAGCCGCAGTAAGACGGCGAGGCGAAATCTTATCCGGACATGGACCCGCAATAAGCAGGTCGCCGCGGCGCGCGGAACCGCGCCGGAGTGCCCGCTACGCATCGAGAATCGGCCACGGTGGGCATGCCCGCTATGGCGAGAATCGCTTACGAGAGGCGTAACTCCATCGGTGGTGCATCGCATCGTTAACCGGAGCCGCATGTGTCGCCGCCAGATAAAAGACATGCTCAGACGCTGGGAACGCCACGGAGCGAAGACCAACGAGGTTTTGGAAAACTAACGCCGAGGAAAGGAACCGAAAACTGAAAACGTCTCGGGTTGCCAAATTCAGCTCAAGTTCCAACCGACCGAGGAGAAGCAATCCGAGGAGTCAAGCCGAGCAATTTTTCCTCGCAAAAAGAGCAAAGAAAAGACAAGGACGAACAGAAACCAAGAGCAAGGCGATAAAGCTAGAAAGTTTTAAGAAAACCGTAGAACGCTTTAGCCTAACTCCCCACTTCTGCCAGTACTGCCGAGGACCTGAGTTTGCTAACTCGAACAGTGCACAAGAGAAAGAGCGACGCCCTAGCCCCTCGTGACGGACGATGCATGAAGACCTGAACTTGCGATTTCAAGCACGCGCGAGAGAGTTAGAGCGACACCGTATCCCGATCGACTGCTCTTAAACCGCCGTTAACGTAAGTTAGGCGATTCAAGGTAACCGAACAAGGAAAGTGCTCGCCACGAGGGCTTACGAGCGTGCTTTGCCAAGTCGTTGTGCCGTGAGCGGTAAGTGCTCTCGCCATGAGGGCTTACGAGCAGCAGCTTAGCCGCGAGGCGATGCCGTGGTTACGCAACTCGAAGTTTAGAACCTTGTTGAAACCAGATACGGCAGGGAAAACCCTTAAGATTGCGGAGCCAAGAGTTCGCAAGACCGGGCAGCCATCAAGTGTTACCAGAGAGAAAGAGTAGTCCGAGAAGACAAGTGGTGAGGAGGACCGCAGGGGCATGAGCATTCACCGCTTCAATGGGTTGAACTTACATGGCAGCACCGAGAGACTTGGACTAACTAAGGCGCGAAATTTGAGAAAAAGCGCCGGTTAGAAACGGCGACCTACACGAGGAACTTACGGCCGGTCGATGTTCCAAGCGCCGATCGCTCTCTCCCGCCATCCATCGCCAGCGTAACAGCCCCGGATCCGGAGGAGTTTTGATCCATCCCCAAGCACGGAGCTCGTCGCGGGACAGACGAACGCCTCGGCGAAGAGCTGCCATGAAGTCGATCCAGCCTCGAGCACGGAGCTCGTCGGGACGAGACACACGCCGGCGAAGAGCTGCCCGCGCTGGAAGTCGATCCAGCCCCGAGCACGGAGCTCGCCGCCAATCAGACGCCGGCGAAGAGTCGCCCGGGCGCTGGTTGGTCCAATCTCGAGCACGGAGCTCGTCGCGGGGATCAGACGCGCTTCCCGGCGAAGAGCTGCCGGCGCGAGGAGATCCGGCCCCGAGCACGAGCCGGGAACCAGATCTCGAAGGCGATCAAGATCGGCGGATCGATCCGAATCGGCGGGAAGAGACATCCCGCCTTTCGAGTCGTAGTCCTCGTGACGAATCTCCGGTCGCCGATAGAGTTCGACATGTTCGATCCATGAGTCCCCACGGTCGGCGCCAAATTGCCGACGGTTGGGATATCGACCCAAGTCGCTAAGGTTCTTTAAGATGGAGATAGGAGACACGCCAACAACCACGAACAACAACGAACAGAGATGTGGGTTTTTATCCTGTTCAGCCTCTCGAGAGATATTAGCCCTACGCCCAAATTTCTTATATATCGAGATGAATACAAGAGGTGGCTCGACGAGACGAACAAGTCTCGTGAGATTATGTGTACAAGTGAATATCGATGTCTAGAAGCTAGATCAAGTCGTAAAACTTCACATCGATGCCCCTAAACGCCGTAGGGCATGGTTTATATAGTGCGAGCAAACCGACCTACCAAGGAATATCGGGCGGGCTAACTACGAGCACGTAATCTAACTCATACATGCCAAATACATCCCGAGGCGTATAAGGCATACCCTAGTCTTGGGGAACACGACTCCTAGTCCAATCCGGAAACCACGCCCGGTCTTCACGTAGTCGCAGTAACTCTTGTTCGAGTCGACTCAAACACTAATCCTAGGTCAAGACAAGACCGCATACGGCCAGAGGCTGTTCGGCAGATGCACATGGGTTCGATAGAACCTTCCGTGAGCCGGGCCCGGTAGGTTGTCTCGATTGGGCCGTCGGGGAGTTGGCCATGGCAATGGGCCGTGATTTTATCCCCGACACGCAGCGACTCTCCTTTCTTCCGCTTCCACGCCAGGAGGTCGCTTTCACCCCGGCCGCTTGAAGGTGCCCCGAAGTTGGTGACGGCGTCTCGAGAGCTCTTCCATGACCCCACGGACCGGGGCAGGTTCATGAGCCACGAGCGGGCTCACGGTGAGGACCGCAGGAAGTAGTTCGCCGTAACCTTCCTCGACCTCCAATGGCCGCATCACCGTCAGATAGATCTCAGAAAACTCATCGTGGTTGGTGGAGCCGTCATACTTTTCGATGGGGGCCGGACGAAACTGCTCCGCCATCGGACGCGGCGCAGCCTCCTTAGAAAAGGCGCTGCACCCGACGCCGGGAGCCTCTCGCCTCGACGCGTCCTCGCCTCGCCGCTTCGCCGCTTAGGGCGGCGCCAAGAAGCGCCACCCTCACCGCCGGGCAGCTCATGCGAGCCCTCTTGTTGGTCCTCAGCGGCGGCAGCCGACAATGCGTCGCCTACGGTCCGCGCCCTGCGCGGAGCTTGTCACGCAGTCTCTTCCATGCAGCACGTGGCGGTCCTCCGTGAGACCGAGATCGCGCCACTCAGACGCCGCTCGCCGAGCCCCGTGAGGGTCGCTCGCTTTGTCGTTTTGGCCCCGCCTCATCGAGATCTGGAGAGGAGTGCGAGGGCAACGAAGAACGGAGGACGCGAAACACCGGTTCCCCGCCTCAAACTTGCACCACCAGCTTGCGGCGGCGCCGACGAAGCGGGCTGTTGCCAACCACGGCGCCGCCGGAGTCCGGAGTCACCGAACCGTGGTTTCTCAACAAGGCCCGCCACATGGAGGTTCTGTCGGCCGGGTGCACTCTCCAAGGCCAGCGCCGCTTAGCTTGGCCGAGACGGCCGCTTCCGCCAGGTTCCAACCCTAGGCGGGCGCCACCGCCGGGTGATTCATCGCCATCGCCATGTGCCGACTTCCGGGTCAGCGCTCTAGCGGCCGCTTCTCGCTCCATCGCGATCGCCGCTTCCGCCATCGCCGCTCAAGAAGGGTCAAGAGCTTGAACCGGCGTTAGCGCTTCCTCACTGGCGCTGCCATCGACGGGCGTGTTCTCCGCTTCAACCATCGCGGATCACACCCTGGTCGATTTTTAGATCGCTAGCCAACTCGATCAAGCTCGGTTCGATTTGGAGCTGCCGGGCACAACGAGGAGCGACTTCGCCGATTTACCTGTGTTCGGACTTCTCGGGTAATAGTCCTACTCCTCGCCGAGCCTTAGCTCTTTTTCGATTGTGGTTGAATGGGGATGTGTTTACAGAGCGTTTGAATGCATCGAATGTTAGTGCACGCATCTCTTCCCTCTCTCTCCTCCCATTTTATACAAGCTTTGGGTCATGGAGAGAGCCGAGGGGGTAGGCAAGATAAGATTTCAAGACAATCGACACGACTCGGCAGAAGAGACGAAAACGTGCCGCTTCACGCTGCTGCGCGCGCCTCGCGGCTTCGCAGTGGCCTCTCGACCAAGACAGCCACACCGTGAGTCTGCGGGGGGGCCCCGCCCTCCCGACGCGGGCGGCCTCTCAAGCAAACCTTCTCTCTGGGCCAATTCTTCTGTACCCAGGGGGCCGCGCCAGACCGCAGGTCATCAGAAGCGGTAATCATGTCTTCACCGTCCATCCGCCGTGATGTCTCAATAAATGCGCTTCGTCCTTCAGCAGCAGGGAGCCTTCGTCCCAAGACTCTTCGCAACGCCTCGCCACCTGGCCCCACTCGGCGCGGTGGGACCTCGCCTCCTTCGAGGGGGCTGCGCCACGCACCCGCCTCGGCGTGGGGCCCTCGCCTCCTTCAGAGGGGCTCGCCACGCGCCGCCGCGGCAAGGCGCGCCTCTTGGCCTCCTGAGGCTCGCCCACGCCTTGGGCCTTGCTCGCCTGGCCGACGCGTGGGGCCCTCTTTGGCGCCCTGAGGCTCGCCTGGGCCTGGGCCTTGCTCGCCCACCTGACGCGTGGGGCCCTCTTGGCCTCCTCGAGGCTCGCCACGCCACTGGGCCTTGCTAGCCCGGCCTCGACGCGCTGGGCCCTCTTGGCTTCTCGAGGGGCTCGCCCACGCCATGGGCCTTGCTCGCCCACCGACGCTGGGGCCGCTCTTGGCTTCCTGAGGACTCTTCCTACCCTGGTATTTATTACACCGACATCATTTATTTATTGTCATTTAGTTTATTATTAAATATATTTTAAGTATGACTTATATTTTTATATATTTATAAAAAAATTGAATAAGACGAATGGACAAAGTTGTATGCAAAAATCAACGGCGACTTCTTTTTTGACCGGAGGGAGTATGTTATAATAGTCAAGTATAGCTTTGGAGACTTTGCCAAGTTAATCATATTTATAAAATTACAAAAAGGAGTAGTATATATATACGTATATTTTTTGTTGAATTGAGAAAACACACGATGTTATTACGTGAATTTTAGGCGGTTGGTCGCCTTAGCTCTAATAGACTTGAGCCCCCACCAACCCACCCACAACACGCACTCACAAAATTCGCCATGTTATGATCTCGACAAGCACTTAGATTAAGATGACTAGCACGTGAAAGGATTTCTAAGACACACAAACAATGAAGAGAACTCTTAGCCCTCGTGGTTGGATTATCGGTTTTGCTAGGTGGTAGTCGCTTCAGATTTTAGGAAAGAGGGAAGATGACGATTTACATGAGATCCCTACGCCATCGCTTTCTTCATCTTGGTGGTCGCCGCCACCATCGCGCGAGCTTTGGGCTAGGGTTAGAATTTAGGATGGGGTTGAGGTTATTCGTGTCCTCAGACTTGCTTGCTTAGAAGCAGGCTAGGGGGTATGGAAGCAGGTTTGAATTAGGGGGGAGGGGGGCAGTGCTTGGTGTTGCGGGGAGGGGGTGAAGGTGAGCGAGTCGGTGCCACTGTGCATCCATTAGGTGTTAAGGTGTATGAGTGATTTGACGGTATGGCGGCGAGGTGGCAATCACGTAGTCAGTCGCAGTGGATGTGGTGGCGTGGGAGGAGGAGTCAAGTCAGGGTGGGTCGGACTTGGGTGAATCGGGGTAGGCAAGGGGAGGGGAAATGGGAAGAAGCGATAGAAGAGGAGAGATTTGAGGCGTTGGATCGAATTCCAATGGCCCAAAAATCAACTAGGTGGGAGAGAGGGGAAATAGTCATCTGTCCTTGAGTCGCTCTCTTAGATTATTAGTACATATATATCATGTATGTTTAATCAAGAGTATTGTACAAGACTCTTACCTCCTCTTCCGGATGCACTAGGCATAGTGCATCAGGAGGAGACCATGTATGATTAATCAACGGTGTTGACACTCTTACCCTAGACTACAAAGAAGCCCAATGAAATACCAGACATACTATTTGAATCAGACAATCTACCTTGTTTATACAAAAAAAAAACTAGCTAAATACCTGTGCATTGCTACGAAAAGCAAAACAAAGTCAATGTCGGGGATTAGATTACGGCCCATTGCCATGGCCCACTCCCTGACGGCCCAATCGAATCACCTACCAGGCCCACTCCTCGAAGGTTCTATCCGCCCATGCATGTCTTGGTCAATGCCTTCCCGGGGCAAGAGATGCGTAAAAGGCCAAGGCTTCCTGCTTGAGTCCCACTCGACAGTAGTTCTCAGACGGCCACGGAAGACCCTTGACGTGGTTTCCTGGATTGATTAGGAGTCGTGATCCCCAAGATTAGAGATCACCTTATCTACCGTAGGTTGTATTTGGCATGTACCGAGTTCACATTTATCTCGTAGTTAGCCCGCCCGATATTCCTCGGTAGGTCGGTTTGTTCAAGATTATATAAACAGGGCCCTACGGCGCTTAGAGGGACCCGGCATTGAGTTTTATATCTCAAAGATCTAGCTTAGATCCTCGGACTTTAGATTTTCAGATACTACTCGCCGAGACCTGCCGATCTCGCCGAAGTTCCCTTTGTATTCTCTTTGATATAAAGAAAGGTCGGACGAGGGCTATTATCTCCCGAGAGGCCCGAACCAGATAAAACCCCCGCCTCTCGATCGTTGTCGTCGTGGTTGTTCGGCGGTTCCTATCTCCTCTTTGAAGAACCTTGGTTGACTTGGGTCAATATCCCAACCGCCGACAATTTGGCGCCGACCGTGGGATACGCAGATCGAGCATGTCGAACTCCGTCGGCGATACTGTAGATACTTCCCGAGGGCTACGACTCGGAAGGACGGACGCCTCATCCTCGCGATTCAGACGATCGTTCGGTCTCGGACACTTTCCGTGATCTGATTTGGAGGTCTCGCCTATATGGCGTAGATTGCCGCGATCGCACTCCGCCATTGATGATGACTACGGACCGATGATCTTTACGACGGTTTAGATTTATCGGATTCCAAGGCTATGTCGGTAGATTCTACCTGTGGAGACACAACGATGACACCGCCTAGCATACCTTCGCATGGCCCCGCAGATTAACATGGCCGATGTAGGAACCTCACGAGGATCCCGCCGACGGGCCGGGCGGCCGGCGAGGTCGGGCAGATTAACTCGCCGGCATCAAGACGAGGTCGCTACTGGTCGCCGCGAAAGCAAGACGCCATTCGCCGCAACCTCGACGATTCCATCAATCGATCAGGCACGGTTCCGCGATCGGTGCAAGCGACGCGTCGCGACCCACCTCGCGTGCCCTCGCCGAAGTCTCCCCAGAAGTTTCTCCCGTCCGGATTAGTTCTCGCAAACCGGACTCGGCCGGGCAAAACGCTGATGCCTCAGGGTCCCGAACCCCAGAGCAGTAGTCGGAATGACTCGCGCCATGGCTTCGTGATTAGATCTACCAACCAGCCGACCTCGCCGCATATGGCGTCGCTGTTTCTAACCTAGAACGATTGGTCAAGGCCTAAAGTCTCTAGGAGAAGTCAACAACTCCTCCAGCAACGCGCAACAAACCGCCGGAATGGTTCGGACAGCTCGATCGATCGCGTGACCTTCGCCACCGCCGGCGATCATCGTCCATGAGCAGGCTACCCGTGGTCGCCGCCGCCGTCGAGTCCTCGTAGTCATCGCGACCACATGGGCAAACGCGCGATGATCACGGACGGTCCCTCGTGAGGAGCGCGTCGTCGCAACCACGAGGAAGTAGCGTGGTGGATCGTCCCGAGAGAGTTTCTCCAGCCGAATCATCCTGCTCAGCAGAGTTCTCCGCGCCGCAGACCAACGCCTTTTCAAGACTAGGTTCTGCCGGGAAGGTGGCCGGTCATATGCTTTGGGTGTAGGGCTTTTTCGACGAAGCCGCCGTCCGGTGGCCCTCAAAGTTCAAGCCCGGTCACATGGAGAGGTACAATGGGACTCAGAACCCAGAGGAATTCCTTTCCATCTACGTTACGGCCATCATGGCGGCCGGGGGTGACGAGCTCGTTATGGCTAATTACCTCCCGACTGTCCTTGAGGGTGCCGCTTCGGACGTGGGTCGCTCAATCGCCAGAAGGTTCCATCAGCTCATGGAACCAGCTTTGTGACGCTCTGATCGCTAATTTCCAGAGCTGTTACGTGCGTCTGGGCAAGGAGGATGATCTGCACCAGATGATCCAGATGAACGGGGAGACCCTCCGCAACTTCGTGAAGCGTTTCATTAAGATCCGCAACACGATCCCGAACATCTCGGATGAATCTGTTGTCCGCGCCTTCAAAAACGGAGTCCGCGACGAGCGGCTCACCCAGGATCTCGAGATCAACGAGACCTGGACCGCCAACGACCTGTTCAAGGCGGCTGATCGCTATGCCAACGCGGCAGAGCGTGTTCAGTACAAAAAGGCGTTTGACAAGGGCGAGCTGCCCGCCCAGCCTGGTGTGGATGAGAAGAAGAAGAGCAGCAGCAACCCTGGTGACAAGAAGTCCCAGAAGAAGAAGAACAAAGGTGATGCGAACAATACCGTCGCTGGTATAGATCGCGCACCTCCTCCCAAGGATGGGCAGAAGAAGCCCAACAATAACTACAAGGGCAAAAAGCCTGCTCAGGGAGGCGGACAAGGCAAGAAAGGTCCAAGCGACCGATTTTGCAAGTTCCACCAGCACTACGGGCATGATATACGCCACTGTAGAACTTGGGCTGCAAAGCTCGAAGATTTCTACAACGGCAAGGGCCCAATGCCCACCCTGCCCGAACAAGGTGATGCCGGTAAGGCCAAGCGCCAAACCGACGATGGTGATCGGGAAGATGATGATGAATATCAAGAGCCCGTGAACCATATCGCCGTCATCTTCGGCGGTTCCTCGGCTTACACCTCTCGACGCAGCCTCAAGGAAGCTGCTCGGGAGGTCCACAACGTTGAAAAGGCAAAACCTCAGCCTGAGTCGATGAAGTGGACCGAGGTCCCCATCTCCTTCTCTCGGAGGATTGCCCCACCGATGACCAAGCCTCGCTGCTCCCTCCGTGGTCGCCTGACTATCGCTAACGCAAGAGTTGGCCGTGTACTCAGAGACGGCGGGGCGCTGGACTTGCTCTCGCTAAGGTCTTGGACGAGATGCAAATTCCTCGTTCTAAGTCAAGGAAGTCGCAATGCCCTTCTACGGATTGTTCCGGAGAAGCCGCCAAGCCCTTGGGACAAAGTTGTCTCCGCCAATCACCTTCGCAACCCAAGCAACTTTCGGACAGAGTTGATCACTTTCGACGTGGTCGACTTCCCATCGGCGTACAACGCAATCTTGGGCGAGCCATCTCGGTAAGTTTATGGTCGTGTCCCACCACGCTTACCATTGCGTGAAGATACCGGTCCTAACGGTGTGATCACGGTCAAGGGCAACTATAAGGTCGCTCGATCGCGACGAAGCGATCCCTTGCCCTCGTCGACCAGCTTTTGCCGCTGGGTCCCGAGGTTCCACAGCACCAAATCAGACGCCTAGGGTCTCCTTCACCAGGGGAGAAACCATGGAAGTTCGGCTGCCGCTGATGATACTTCCAAGATAGCTTCACTTGGGGCCAATCTGACCCCAAATAGGAAAGCGAGCTCATTGCCTTCCTCCAAGCTAATGCGTATGTATTCACCGAGCCATCGACATGCCCGAGTCCCAAGGAGGTAATCGAGCATAAACCGGTCGTCCGCCGACAAAAGCTCGCCGCCGAAACTTCGCCGCTGAATTCAAACAGGATCATCAAAGATCACTTGGCAAACCGTCATTGGTTCATCCGCGAGGTTGATCACACCGAGTGGTTAGCCAACCCCGCCATTGTAAAGAAGAAAGGCGGCAAGTGGAGGATGTGTCGATCGACACGATCTGAACGCCGCTTGTCCTAAGGACAATTTCACGCCTCAGATTGACCACCGGTCGATGCGATCATGACGCCAGCCTCTGAGTTTTTAGATGCTTACTCCGTTACCACCAAATAAGCATCTCCCGAGGATGAAGAGAAGACGCCTTCATCACCCCTTCGCACTTTCGCTATAATGACCATGTCTTTCGACCACAAGAATGTCAGGTGACACGCCCAGCTTTAATGGAGAAGACCTTCCCGAGCAAATGCTGAAAAACTCGGAGGTCTATGTCGACGACATAGTTGTAAAGAGCAAGTATGCTCTAGATCATGTAAAAGACCCAGCAGACTTTTCGTAATCTCACCGTGCATCGAATAAAATTAAATCCAGGAAGTGTACCTTTGGTGTTCGATCCGAATGTTGCTCGCTTATGTTATTGGTTCCAAGGTATTTCGCCAACCCCAAAAAATCGAGGCCATTGAAAATATGCAGCTCCAACTACCGTAAAGGAAGTACAGAGCCTCATCATGCGGATGGCGCTCTAAGCGTGTTTATTTCCGTCAAGGCTAACGCTGGCTGCCCTTCTTAAGGCCCCGCAAGCACAATGGTTTCGAGTGGACGGAAGAAGTCGATAGATCCTTCCAGATCAAGCGATACTGTCCAATCCCGCCTTGACTATCCCGCTGCATGGCGAGCAGCTCTGCTTGACCTAGGTTGCACGCCACAAGCGGTGAGCGCGGTCTTGACGGTCGAAAGGGAAGGCATACAATGACCAATCTATTACGTGAGCGAGGTACTTCACGGATCAAAGGAGCGCACACGAGGTCCGTGGTTACTCTACGCCTTGCTCATGTCCTCCGAAAGCTTCGCCACTACTTCCAGCGGATCAAATCTCGTCCCGACCACGCTCCTCCGGGAGAAATCCTATGGAACAAGGAATCTAGCGGACGATAGCTAAGTGGGCAATGGAACTAGCGAGTTTGATCTGCTATTTGTCGCCCGAACCGCTATTAAGTCACGTGTCCTAGCTGATTTTGTCGCTGAATGGACTTGCCGCCCAAGTCCCGTGAAGCTCCCAGCAACCCGATGAACCCTCTTGACCATGTTTTTCGATGGCTCACAAGACTAGAAACTCGGGGCTGGTTTTGTTCAGATCTCCCTCAAGGAGAGCAACTCCAGATTCTATCCAACTACACTTTGCGGCGACTAACAACGCTACAGAGCACGAGGCCCTCCTCACGGACTAAGAGCGCATAAGTCGCTTGGTGTCCAACGGCTAACTGTGTGAAGGAGATTCACAGCTAGTCATCAATCGAGTTAACAAGGAGTATCGGTCTGCGATGACTCAATGGCGCGATACCGGTTGAAGTGAGGAAGTTGGAGCGGCATTTTGATTTTTCGGTGCTCTTTGTGCCTGTGAAGGACAACTTCTGGCCGACCAACTATCCAAGTATGGATCCTCACGAGAATCTGCTCCAGGGTGCTCGCCGAGCACCTTCACAAGCCCTCAATCACGCCTCCGGACGAGGCAACAGAGACAGTGGTGCTGTCTCCGTTATCGGCGAGTTGTTGCGGATCGGACAACGCCATTTGTCCGGTACCTTGCGATGGGACCTCGCCCGACGACGGCCGAAGCGTTCCGGCCATAAGGCGTGCCGCCCATATTGAGCTTGTGGACGGCATCCTTACCGCCAAGGTGCTCGGGAGTTCTCTCCAAGTGCATCTCGCAACAGAGGTGTGTTCCTTCTCGTGGACATACACGAGGGTGCCGATGCAACCACGCCTCCTTCAGACTCGGTCGGCAAGGCGTTCGCATGGGCTATTATTGGCCCATCATTATAAGATGCCCGGACATCGTGACTAAGTGCAAGGCTTGCCAATTTCACGCCGGAAGGCACACAAGCCCGCCCAAGAGCTCCAAACAATCCCCATCTTGGCCTTTTTCCACATGGGTCTGGATCTGCTTCGGCCCATTCCCTAAGGGGTACAAGGGCTATACACACTTGCTCGTCGCCATAGACACTTTTACAAAGTGGATTGAGGCAGAGCGGTGTCGCCTCTTCACGCCAAAACGGTCGTTCGCTTTTTAAAAGCAATGGTCACGCCGCTTTGGGATTCCCCACAAGTTGATCACGATAACGGTACCCGGCCCGGCGAGCTATTTCAGAATATCGCGAGCACCGGGCACCAAGGTCGTTTCGCCTCATGGCACATCCACGAGCAATGGAGCGATGAGCGAGCTAACGGACGATAGTCCAGGTATTAAACGGCGGTATTTGCGCTCTCGCCGAAAGCACAACAAGGCACGGTTGACGGTTCCTTCCGTCCTCCAAGCGATTCGACTACGGCCACCGGGCGATCGGGAAACTCCTTTCCAATTGGTCTATGGTGCGAAGCCATCCCGCTCACGAAATCAGATTCGGTTCGCTTCAAGACGAGCTCGGTCAACTTAGTTGACGATGAGCAAGAGCGCCTCGATCTCGATCTCCTTGAAAGCACACGCGACCGGCACAAGTCGAATGGCACGCTACCAAAAAGATCTTCGCGCAAGACGCTGCAAGTCGATTCGACCAAGGGCTTTGAAGGCGGGCGACCTCATTCTCGCCGTGTCCGAACATGTCCAATGCCAACAAGTTAACTCCTCGTTGGGAGGGCCCGCTCACGGTCGTTTCTTACCTTTCGCCCGGGCCGCTTCGCTTTGCTATGGAGGACGGAGAGAGTCGACCAAAGACTTGGAACATCGACCACCGTAAGTTCTTTGTGTAGGTCCTATCTGCTTTCTTAGCCTCGCTTTTGTAAACTTCGCGCCTTAGTTCGTCCAAGTCCCTCGGGCACCATGTAAAGTTCAATCCAATCCTCAGTGAATCCTCGTGGCCTCTATGCCCTTTTCACTACTTGTCTTCTCAGACTACATTCTTCTGGTAACACTTGATGGCTGCCCGGCCTAGCGAACTCTTGGCTCCGCAATCTTAAGGATTGTTCCCTACCCGTATCTAGTTTTGATAAGTTCCTAAACTCGTGGTTGCGTAACACGGCCTTTCCACCTTGCGGCTAAGTCTGCTCGTAAGCCCTCCGCGCGGTAGGCACTTCTTCGCTGGCGCGACCACTCGGTAAAGCCAGCTCGTAAGCCCCTCGCGAGAGGCACTTTCCTTGTTCGGTTACTCTCGAATCGCCTAACTTACGCCAACGAAAGCGGACTACGGAACTAATCGAGCAAGGTACGGTGTCGCTTTTCTCTCTACGCGCGTGCTCGAGTTCGCAAGCTTAGGTTCTCGAGCATCGTCTGCACTGGGGCTAGGTGTCGCTTTTCTCTTGTGCACTGCTCGGGTTCGCAAACTCGTGTTTCGAGCGATGCACAACGGGCCGGGAGTTAGGCGAGCGCTCTACCGGTTTTCTTAAACTTCCTAGCGCTGTTCGCTTTTCTCTTAGTTTCGCTCGTTCTTGTCTTTTCTTTGCTCTTTTTGCGGGAAAAAGGTAAGTATTTTATTACATTTACTCAAAAGTTTCAGGTACAAGGCCCTTTCGGGTTACAGCCGCGGTGCTACTTAGGAGCAAGCTGCTCCTTTAGCTGCTCAACTTCTAACTTGAGGCGCACGACTTCGCCCTGAGCCTTGATTCCTTCTCGGGCTTTAGCTCGGAGGTGTTCGATCTCCTCCTTGCTCCGCTTGGCTTGCACCGCAGCCTCTGCCCGGATGGCCTCGACCTCATCGGTCTTGGCGCGCAGCTGATCGGTCAGAGCCTCGCTCTGGTTGACTCACTGCTCGGCCGTCTTGAGCTGCTCGTCCAGCTCCTTGACCTTCTTCTCTGCGGTGATCGCCCTCGCGTCATCCCACAAGATCTCCTCGATCTCTTCCTGTGAAGCCCACAGGGTCGAGATTTTTGCTTGGAGACCCGCGGAAGTCTGCTCCTCCTTGGCAAGCTAGGCCTTGAGTCTCTTGGCTTCCGCCGCGAGCTGGTCCCGCCGTTGGGAAACGTCAGCGAGCTGCCCTTCGAGCCACTTCGAGCGGCCCGGCTTCTCCTCCGCAGTGCTTTCGCTTTAATGGCTTATGCTGGCTCCTCGGCCTCTCTAGGAGAGACTCAGAGAAACGCCTCTCTTGCCGGTCGGACTTTGAGCCTCTTCACCTTCGCCTTGACCGGTCATGCGACTTTGGGATTTGGTGCAGAGGGCCCCGCCGGGCTCCCTCATCCGGAGGTGCTCCTGAGGGACGCCAAGACGGGCGCCCGCTCGATGGTGACGCCGCCCTCGAGCTCCTCCATGGTGTCCTTCAAAACCCGAGAGAAGACTAGTTAGCCGCTGGCGGTAAAGCTACCCAACTAAGTTAGAAGTAGTCTTGGTTTTACCTTCCCAAGCCGTTGCTTGATCCATGGCGCAGCGGTCCTCGAGGCCATGCGTCACGGCCCCGCCGTCTTGAGGGATGAGACGGTGCGTTGTTCTGTCGCCGCCTTGTCCGCTCCTTCTTCCCATCGAGCGCACCTTCTCGGGAGCAGAGCGACGGGCGGCGCTTTCGTCTCGCGCTCCTCTCCTCTTCCTCTTTCTCTTCCGCCGACGCCTTGGCGAGGCCGAGTCACTCCGCCGGTGGCGCCGTTGTTTCCACAGGCAGACGACTTGCGCGACCGCCGGGCTTCTTCTTGTTCCTGGCGGTGGGGTTTCACCACCTTTCATGGGAGAATCCGTCGCCTCGGTGGCTGAGCCGCTCGCGACGAAGTGCTCGGCAGACCGGCTGCTCGGTCCCGCCTGGCGCTTCCGAGCCATCGCTTTGGCCCGAAGTCCGTGGCGCCGCTTCGCCGCCACTTTTGCCTCCAACCGCTCCACCGCGCTTTTGAGTGTGTCGATCGCTCGGCGGAGGCCGGCCGCAAGCAGCTCCACGCCGCCGGCTTGTCCTGAGGCTCGCCACCATCGTCTGCGATGCACCGTAGGTGCTCGGGCAAGCGGCGATCGCCGAAGGCCTCGACGCCGTCGTCGTGGCGATCTCCTCTTGGGTGGTGATGAAAAAAGATGATCATTAAGTCTAACGCGGTCGGAAGGTTGAAAGATCAAAAGATCGATTCCTACATACCGCCGTGGAAAACTTGATCTGATCTTCTTCGCCGAATTTTCCGCCTCTTCCTCGGGGCTCCTTGGCGGCTTCTCCGCCTTGGGCCTTGGGTGTTCAGGCGACGAGCTCGGCTTCTGATAGTGGCCGAAGGCCTTCGCGCAGCGCAAGAAGTTTTTCCTTGCGCGACTTCTTCTTCGAGCCTCCTCTCGCCGGGCGAATCGCTGTACCGATCCATGCGGCGTGGTGAGCTTATGGTAACGACTAAGCCGAGGGCTATGGTCTTTACCTCTTCGCCGCTCTGCTTTCGGCGAGGAGGGAGGGCTTGGTCTCTTCCCACTGGCCGACCGCTACCGCTTGGTCTCGCTTTCGATGCGCTCCGTCGCCGCGGATGGTCTCTTCGACGGTGGCGGCCGCCGTGTCGCGGGCGAAGCTCAAGGTCGGCTCGGCCGCCACCTTGGGCTTTGTGGCCGCCTTGGCCTTGCCCTTCTTCGCCTTCTCCTTCTCGGACCGGAGAGTTCCTCTCGATCCTCCAAGGATCACCGTCCTCCTCCTGCTGCGTTTCAAAGTGAGCATTAGCACTAAACAACATTGCAAGTCTAGCAACACAGACTGAGAGTAAATAATTTACCTCGTCTGTGCGGACGAGCACTTTGCGCGGACAGGTGTACGCCATCTTGCCGGTGACCTCCCCGTCCTTCTTCGCCGCCTTCAGCATGGCGTCGACCCGCTCGGTCACCCATGCGTCGGTTGGCTTCTCTGCCTGGGCAGATGGAGTCGTTAATTCCTGTTCGGAGGAAATGACCAATGAAGAGGTTGAGTCTTAAAGGCACTTACCCGTGCTCTCCCTTGTGATGTCTTCCCATCCCTCTATCTTGTAGAAGGGATAGGACCTCCTCCGCAGCGGACAGACCCTGTTCGCTGTGAAGTCCCGGATGATCTCCCTGCCCATGAGCCCGAGGCTCACGAGGGAGGCGATCTTCCTCGTCAAAAACCAGTCCTCGGCGGTCATTTCCGGCCGAGGCATTGGCGTCCCCTTTGCCGGTGCCTTCCCGGTGAAGATGAGTTTGTTGTCGCCGCTCCGCTTGTCAGAGAACCACCTCACCCACCACGCCCCATCGAGTCGGCGGCAATGGGGCGAGGGTACGGCGTGTCGTCGGTGGCCCGGAGCTTGAGGTAGTAGCACCCAGCTGCCGCGAAGCGGAGCTGCCTCGCCACCGTGGTAATAGTGGAGGAACAGCCCCACCGGTGGATCGATGCCCGTGATAGCCCTCGCATAGGTGTGCGAAGACGGCCATCCGGAGGATGGAGTTCGGATTGAGGTTCGCCACCTCCAATCCGCCGATGTTCAAGAAGGCTCGATGAAGTCGCCTCGGAGACCTCAACCCAACAAAGGCGAATCGCTCAAGTCGATTAACTCTCCTCGAGCGGCTCGGAGTATTCTCTCTCTCGTGCGACCTCCGGCTACCGGTGTCACGTGGCCTCCTCCTCCCGGCACCTTGTGTCCTCCTCGGTCAAGCTAGTGCCGTGAATTTGGCCATGGCGCTCCTGTATGCGAAACAGTTGGGTGTGGAGTTCGCTCTTTGATGTCAAGCGAGGTTGGAATCGAGGCTTGGAGAGGAAAGGCGTGAGCGAAGTGGCTGGCAGCGGCGGCTTGGGTGCTTTATAGTCCCGTATAAGCGCTCTACTGAACGGTTTAGTCCCGAACGGCTAGTTTTTACCGCAACGGCTAGGTAAAACGGTCGCTGCTTTTCATTCTTGCAATGACAGAAGTTACCGTTGGATTACGCCAACGGCTATTTTTTCCAAAGGTCCGCATTGAAGGTGAGTGCTCGCTTTCGGACAGATGTCGTTCCTGCTCGACGCAACAGAGTTGCTTCGATCGAAAGCGTGTTTGTTCGCACCAACATGTCTTGTTCGGTTGAAACTTAACCTGTTTGGCCGATCGTTATATGTCTCTGTAGCAGCAAAATTTCCCTCTTTGTGGTTTGGAGTCTCAAGAGGAAGACCCCACTCTAGTGAGTCCTCCCACTTGAGTCTCGGGGGCTAGCTGTCGGAGATTAGATTACGGCCCATTGCCATGGCCCACTCCCTGACGGCCCAATCGAACAGCCTACCAGGGCCCAGCTCCCTGGAAGGTTCTATCTGGCCCATGCGTGTCTTGCCGAACAGCTTCCTGGCTGGCGAGATGCGTAATGGCCAAGGCTTCTGTTTGAGTCCGACTCAACGAGTTCTGCGGCTACGAGAAGACCTTGACGTGGTTTCCGGATTGATTAGGAGTCGTGATCCCCAAGATTAGAGATCACCTTATCTACCGTAGGTTGTATTTGGCATGTACCGAGTTCGTTCACGATCTCGTAGTTAGCCCGACCCGATATTCCTCGGTAGGTCGGTTTGTTCAAGACTATATAAACAGGCCCCTACGGCGCTAGAGGGACCCCGCATTGAGTTTTACATCTCAAAGATCTAGCTTAGATCCTCGGACTTTAGATTTTCAGATACTACTCGCCGAGACTGCCGATCTCGCCGAAGTTCCCTTTGTATTCTCTTTGATATAAAGAAAGGCCGGACGTGGGCTATTATCTCTCCCGAGAGGCTGAACCAGATAAAACCCCGCCTCCCGATCGTTCTTTGTTCGTGGTTGTTCGGCGTGTTCCTATCTCATCTTTGAAGAACCTTGGTTGACTTGGGTCAATATCCCAACCGTCGACAAATAAGGCATATTGAAATACCAAAGAATGAGCCAAAGATGTAACATGTGGTTATAACAATGCGGGTTCATGAGCGTATATATAGAGGGAACATATCCGGTGCAATAAAGATTACGGTGCAATCAACATGCAACCGAACTATCAAAAGTTGTAAAAAAATTCTGAAAAAAATTGTAAATGTACTTCATTGTTTACTCTATCTATGTATGAAGTTTCAAATCAAAATTCATTTTATTTTAAGAGTTATAAAAAAGAAAAAACTGACAACTTTGATGAGTTCAAAACTGATAGGATTTTATCTTTTTTGTAACTTTTAATATACGATGAATTAACTGCATAAATATTAAATGCGGCCGGGGGTTATCCCCTCCCTCTCCCTGACCCCGACCAATGGGACAACGCTCCGACAACTCCGCCCGCCTCCTCATGTCTATTCCTCCCGCCTTCTTCTTTGCCTCTCCCCTCCTTTGCTCGGTGCATCTCGCCCACCTCCTCCCATGGCTCTGGAGCACATGTTTAGTGTGATCTTGCAAAACGAGGAACAATGATTTGCCCATTACATTCTCATATCTGCATGTTTGAGAGTGAGGAACGTGTCTATTTAGAATTTAGAAGAACAGTACTATGGGATGGTATCCTATTATGAGCACTCGCAATGGGATATGTATGACTCTTGCACAACTCCTTCCTCCGCCCTCCACGATCACATTGGCACAGCCTCGTCTGCCCTCCACGATCTTATCGGCGTTGTCCCTCCCCTTGATTGGGATTCGAGGTGGGGGTGGGGAAGGTGTGTGCCTCCAGGCTTAGAGGGAGGTCAGGGACGCGATGCGGCAGCCCAACGGTGGGGAGGGGATCATGGGGTGGTGGGGAGGTTGGGGCGCTGTCAAAGCTGTGGAAAAAGATTGAAGGTAGTGGGGTGGGAGGATGGGGAGCGGAGCAATGAGATGACAATGCTGTCACCGGGGATACGTGCGGAGCAAACAGAGGAGGAGGAGGAACTTCTCATCTACCAGCAAAATGTAGCCACGCCACACAGGCACATACCAGCAAACAAAAGATTACGATGAACTTGAAAACACAGTAACAGTACCAGTTTTATTTCAGAAAACGACTTGCACGAGTACGCAAACTGAGGTGTACCATGTAACTAATCAAGTAGCATACACAAACAGTGGATAGCGAGTCAGATAAATCTTTGGGATCGAATTTGATGAACCAGATCAGACAACTAATAGGCAGAGCTGTGCACAAGAAACATAGATTTCGATCGGCTTCAAAAAGATTGTACTCAAGAACTTCTCACCGTGCAACTGTGCAAGGCAAGATTAACAGGAGGGCTCCACTGTTCGAACTCAGAAAAGCAAACACACAATAAGCGAATCGGGTACTATGCTGCGAACATGTAAGTGATCAACATTCAACATACGCGAATTCAGAAGTTCATCATCAACCTGAAAAGCTCGCTGCCATCTGATCGATAAAACCTGGGAAAACCAACAGCCTGACGGGACCTGGGGGGTGGGGTGGGGGATGAACAGAACAACGCAGAGGCTTTCAGCCACGGGTGAATTGTTCGTGGGCTTCGACTTTTCGAGATGGAACGCGCCGCTCGGCTACGCCTGCGCCTGCGCTCAGCGACGAAGCACGAAGGCGTCCCAGAAGTCGCGGACGACGTCGGGGCGCACCCTCTCCACGGCATCCCGCGCCGTGGCGATCGCGCCGGCGGCGAGACGCATACGCTCCTCGGCCATTGTCCTCCAGGGGAGCCGGGACGCCTGGGGCAACAGCCTGTAGATGCTCGTGGCGTCCTCGGCGAGCACCGCGTGCGACTTGGCCGAGCGCAGACTCCGCAGCGCCAGGGTGACCGCGGCGGCGGCGGCGGCGCGGCGGAGCTCCCAGTCCCACCACCGAGCCGCGTCGCCTCGAAGCCCGACGGCGCGCTGGGCGGCGGCGCAGAGCGGGAAGGCGAGGCCGACCGCCTCGTGGAGCTGCCCGAGGCGCCCGATCCTTTCGATGGCGACCCGGAAGAGCTTCTCGGCGTCGTCGTCTCTGGCGGGGAACCCGTCGCCTTCGCCGGAGGGCGAGCCCTGGATGAGCCTCCGATGCGCGTCCGCGCGCGCGAGGAGCCTGCCGTGGAGGACGTCCATGGCCTGGACTGCTTCGGCCGTCAAGGCGACGACAATGCGCTCGCCCCGGCGCTCTCGTGGTCTCCCCGCCATCTCCACCCACTCCCCTTGCCTGCGTGTGCGATTTAATATATTAAGAATGTTGTGGTATAGAGGAGGAAGAGAATGTTGTGGTATAGAGGAGGAAGATGGTGATGGCGAGGTTAATATATTAAGTGATTTCCAATTACATATTTAGTTAATAAGAACTATTCAGACAACATATATAACATGTTAGGCAGAGTTATAAGGATGGATTTCCTACTAGTGCAAGTTCCTCCCTATGCGTTAACTACCGCTAGATCTTGCGTAAAGATTCATGAACCCACCTCAAACATTTTGCGAGAATGCTATTTACTCATCTCTCTCTCTCTCTCTCTCTCTCTCATGGCTCCCTCTGCTCACTCCTTCAAATCTCACTCTTCCCTTCCCCACGCCTCTCTCTTCTCCCCTCCTCCCTACGCTCTTTCTCCTCATGTTCTGATGTGTGCTCTCTCTCCTCCTTGGGTCGTGTTCTCTTTCCTCCCATAACTCTCTCCTCTATCTCTCCTGCGAACGTGAGGTGGACGGCACAATGGAATGGTGAGGTGGAAGGACGCCGAGTGGCACGGTGCCACAGGGAGCGCAACATAGATAAAGACAGGAGCTTTCTAGGAAAGAAGAGAGAGCTTGGGAGGAGAGAGATTGAGAAGAGGGAGATATGTGGTAGGAATAGACAGGACATGACCGTGAGAGAGGAAGAGAGAAAATAACTTTTTTTGTAAAATGTCTAAGTTGGATGATGCATGAACTTTGATGCATGATCTAGTGGAACCTAACATATATGGAAGAACTAAAGTTGTACACAAGGAAGAAGCAGAGACATATTAATAGAATCATCCATTCCAACTGAAGCAAACAAGGGATCATGATTAGGTCTCTGTACATTTTCCACGAGCATTACAGGTCAAGAAATTGTGACATCGATCGGAAGTTTATGAATAAAAAAGACTCGTCAGAATCAATTGTGAGCAACATTACATTTTTGATAATTAGCAAAGAAATGACATTTTAAGATAACCAAAGAAGAAAGATATTTGAACAACAAAACCTGGGATATGTGATCATTTAACACAAAATAAATCACCATTTCTAACAAACAATTTAACAAAAATGGAAGGACCCAAAATTTCTACGGTTTTGTCCTACGGCTTCGGGAGGTGAAAATTTTGTTTACACACTTACACGTAAATAAATTCGGGAACCACGCACAGGATCGATCGTCTCTAGAGGTAGCCCAACCCTGGCCCACTGACTCATGGGCCCATGCATACGGGACCCACTTGCCAGTTGGAGCGTTGCCGCCCACTGACGTCTGGGCCCATGCGTCCACGACGAAGCGAAGCCGCCCACCGCCACCGACCACCGTGAGAGAGGAGAGGAGATGGGGAGTGAGATGGCGGCGCTGGAGGTATGGTCACTCAGGGGACGGCTTCGATCCCGACTGGTCGGCGTGCGCCAGTACTGCGGCAGCGTCGTCGATCTGTTCGACGGCGTGATGCCGGTGCTGGCGTCGCCGGCGTCGGTGTTGAGACTTGAGAGCGACCGACTCGTGGGGCGAGCTCGGCCAGGCGGTGGCCGTGGGTCGACACCTGAAGAACGCGTCGATGGACCTCTCCGACGTCATCTCCAACTTGGAGGCGGCGGAGCATCTCGCTCTCACCGGCAGGTCCCACCCGGCGCCTCTTCCCCCGCTCGGCGTCGGCAGCTTTCGCACCTTCGAGATCTTCGCGCGGAGCGCCATGGATTCCATCCACACCAGGCTCCCCGTCGCCAGGCCGCTCGCCGAGGACGCGCTCAGCCTCCTGGAGAGCTGCCGCGGGCACCTCTGGGCCGCCGCGTTAATGACGTGCAACCCGGGCGGTGTTCCTGGTGGCGTGGACGACTCCGTCGAGGCCCAGCGCCTCGCCGCCGTCGGCGATCTCCAGGATGCGCAGCAGACGGCGGCGGAGCTCGCCGCGCTGGTCGCCGAGATCAACAACACCGCGGCCTACATCACTCCGTTTGCTACTTGGCTTGCTTGATCGCTTGCGTTTGCTCTAGCACATGTTATGTTACCTTGCTCTTCGATATCCCATTGATGAGTAGCGAAACCATGGTCGAACTCTTGTAGTCGCTGCTGTTACTTCGATACTTCACTTGGATGCAAATGCTTCATGCTTGTGTTCTTCAGAATTCAGATCAGAGTCATCAGACTGGAGAAAATCGAGACGAATTTTAGGTACCTTTTTGCATTGTTGAAAATTAATGACAACATTTCTATCTGATTGTTTTGGATTTTGCCATCAATGGGAGATGCTTCATCTTTTTCCTAGAACTAGGATTGGTGTCTGAATAGAGATCTAGTTTGTTGTTGTGATCCACATGCCACTTGGTGAAGTGCTGCGGCCACCTGTGGGCCGCCGAGTTCGTGACGAGCAACCCGGCTGGCGGTGGTTATGGCCTGGCCTGACAGTTCGTGTGTTTTCTTCGATCCCATCGATGAGCAGTAAAGCCATGGTCGAATTCATCAATGTTGTTGCTACTTACATGCTTTAGATGATGATCTGGTTGATTAACTCGTTGTTGTTGCTGCTACTTCATTACACCCACTGATGCTGTACATGATTTTGAGTTGCTGTTACTTGGATGCTTGCGATGATTTTTAGGTGTTTTTGCTGTTTACAAATTAAACGGAGATCAGATGCTGCATCTATTCCAGAATTAGGACATTGGTTGCTGAATAATCTGGTCTAGTTTGTGGATGTGAAGCACCTGGGTATTTCTTGTCTATTTGTTTTGGATTTTTCAGTCAAGCAGGGGTTCTATCCCAGAATTAGGACAGTGGTTTCTGAATAATAATCCTGCTTAGCTTGTGGTTGTGAAGTACATGTGAATTAATTAAGCACGTCCAGATAAGATTATCTAAAATAAATGTGAATTAATCAAGCTAGAGGACCGGCCCATTGCAAGAATGGCGAGCAGTGTGTTCCATGGTATGCTGCTGACTTGCTTGGTGCCGATATGACATACAGGCACACATCCAAGCAGAATCACTTGCAATATGAAGTTCAAGGTAATCAGTTTTTATTTAGGAAATGACTGATCAACTAGCTAAAAAGCAATACAGCTTTTAGGGGGTAGTAATATCAAGTATATATACATCTTTTGCATTGTCGGCTTAGAAGTTAGGAACTTAGGATTCTGCTACTAATATTGCATCTGCATTGTTATGTGAATGTTCATCTGCGATCATTTTCAAGCATCACTACGGTTTCAGGGCGCAGGAGATTGAATAATAAATCCCCCTTTGGTCTGCCCCTCTATGCATATAAGAGTGTGCGGCCTTAAGCTAAAGATAACTAATTAAGAATGCAGAAATACTGATGGACATTACACCGTTCCAATGGTACAGTTGTTTCAAATGGTGTTTCAAGATCATTTCATGTGTATTGTATTTCAAGTGTTTCACATGGTATTTTGTAAGTGTTTCATTGTGTTTCACACGGTATTTTATGAGTGTTTCACGGTGTTTCACACGATGTTCACGTGAAATACGTATACCATTCCAACAGTATACCATTCGCTAGTAGCTATCTTAAGAATGTGTCACTACAGGAAACGTCAACAGTTTCGAGTGCCAAAACTACACTCGACGGCCATGCCCAAGCTGTCGATACAAAAGAGCCTTTCTCGACGGCCACTTTTAGGCCGTCGATACTAAGCTCCAGGGCTTCTTACACTCGACGGCCCACTGTTAAACCGTCGAGTGTATAAACCCGTCCGTGAGGAAAGCGGAACGGCTTTAGTTTTATCGACGGCTCCACTTGACCGTCGAGACAATGCAATTTTTAAATACACAATTTGCTAACTATATATTATAGATTAATTGATATTTAATTATTTTATAAGGAGAAAAATCAATGTAATAATTCCTATGTATTACATCATTTCATAAGTAGTGATTCATAGTTGAAACTGTATTTTTTGAAATTAAAGTAATTTGTATAACAACGAATGAAACATCCGAAACCGTACGATAACCTATAACTTAGTCGGAAAAAGCCCCATTCGACTGTGCTCGTCGCGTTAGATGCTCGGAAATTTTTTTTTTTGCTGCTGATTGAGGTTGATACACAAACGTCAATGCATTAGTTTTGAGGTGAAAAGGTTTTGTTTTGTAATTTTAAAAATAAAATTATGTATTGTTGACACTATAGTATCGACGGCATTTTTTCAACCGTCGAGTTACTGGGGAAGCTATATCGACGGCCATGTTGGAACCGTCGAGTCAAAGGACCCACGAGGCAACATAGTATCGACGGCTGTAATGAGCCGTCGAGTAAGTTCAAAGTAGTGTCGACGGAAGACATCCGACCGTCGAGTGAATGAGGCCGTTACAAGGCACAGTGTCGACTGCCATGGCTCTGCCATCGAGTGACTTAAGCAGTTAGTACACGTTGTGTCGACGGCTGGTATTATGCCGTCGAGTGAGATGAGCCAGAGAACACATAGTGTGGACCGGGTATACCGGGCCGT
The DNA here is from genome assembly GCA_036346415.1 of Raddia guianensis. Classification (NCBI taxonomy): domain Eukaryota; kingdom Viridiplantae; phylum Streptophyta; class Magnoliopsida; order Poales; family Poaceae; genus Raddia; species Raddia guianensis. The sequence goes on from CM070534.1 coordinate 39,967,320, forward strand.
CGAGTGAGCCACGGGAGTAGGACAGTTAGTGTCGACGGCCTATAGTGGGCCGTCGAGTGAGTGAAGCCGATAGGGCACATAGTATCGACTGCGTAGACGTGGCCGTCGAGATTTGTTCCGTCTGTATCGACGGTTGACCTAGAACCGTCGATACAGATGTGTCTATATCAACGGCTTTTCTGTGGCCGTCGAGACTATGTGTATTTAATCCGCCACCGCCGAGACTATGGTTGACCTAAGTCCCACCGCCCGCGCCTGCTAGGTGCTTCGTCGCCGCCGCCGACCGGACCGCCGCCATCGCTTCGCCCACCGCCGCCGTAGCCCGCCCACGCCTCTCCGTCCCGCCTCGCCGCCTCCGCCTCGCCTCCGCCTCGCCCCGCCTCGCCGTCCGCCTCCGCCGACCGACCGCCGCCGCCCCCCCCTCGCCTTCGCCGCCTCTGCCTCGCCTCAAGACGCCGCCACCGCCGCCTGGCTTGCGCCACTACTACGCCGCCTCTCCTCCGCAAAGATTTGCATCGCCCTTCCGTTCCTCCCACATATCCGACGCCGTCCCCATCGTTGACCGTCGACATACGAGGTAATGATGGTTTTTTTCCGATTTGCTCAGAGTGTCGACGGCCATGCATCATTAGTCGATACTAATTTACATTTAATTAATGTATTATGGACGTAATAAAAAATTTATATAATTTTGGGAAAAATAAATAATATAATTAAATGTATAGTTAATAAATTTTTCTTTAATCTTTTGTAGGTTAATGCATTGATTAATTTAGGTAATTATGTAATTAATAAAATAAAATGAAAACAAAATAAATTGTTTTAGCAAATGAGAAAAAAATTTGTGAAATACTAAAATTAGATAAAAAAATATATTTCAAATAATTTATTACCATTGATTGTTGATTGATTATTAATTTGTAAATGTTATTTATTACCTTTTTTTCTTCGGTAATATATTAGGCAGTCTAATATTATGCCCTGTTAGTATTTTTTGATTGTGACCTAGCCGTACGTCACCCGTTCGGAAACGGCACAACTCGTATGGAACACAAACGGTGATTCGTTTTGTTTCATACGAGATGTGATAAACGTTTCCGAATTGTCCAGTGGACTGCCATCTGTGGGCGTCCTAGTGGACAACCTACGAATGACCGATCGAGCGAAATTCATTGCGACACTGGTGAGTTCGAGACGTGAATTTCGATGGCATAATCCTAAGAGGTTCTCTTGTGCATAACATAAGTGCCCGGTGGTTTTAATAACCCTCCTGGGCCATCGTTGCACTGGAGAACCATTAGGGCTATGCTGCCGAAATTTCGTCTTGAACCCACCGGTGTCGCAATGAATTTCGCTCGATCGGTCATTCGTGGGTGGGTTTAGAAGCTTTCCTAAGCCCTGTCATGAAACCCTCCCTTAAAATAACGCGTGCCTATCATAGATGGAAGAACAAAGAAATTGGATGTACGATGGATGGCAACCCAACGGACAACACACGGATGAATGGTATGAACAGACCGATGAATTCGTGACTTATGCTTTCCAGCATGTGTCAGACCTTACTATTAAGGTGACATGTCCTTGTGCTGAGTGTTGAAATTGTCGGAAGAGAACCCGTGACCAGATGGAGCTCGATCTATGTAAACATGGTTACAAAGCCGCGTACCATCGGTGGGTGTATCATGGGGAGAGTCGTCGTGCTGCGTGTGCACCACCCCTATCCGTACTCGATGAAGGTTTTGATGAAATCGATCAGGTCAATGAGTTGATGGAAGATTTTGGTCATAATTTCGAGGAGGACGAGGCATCCACGTCTGTGTCCGATTTCATGGGGCTTGTTGAGTCTGCCAAACAACCGTTGCACGATGGAACTACAGTAGCATTGTTGTCTGTTGTGGCCCGGATGATGGCTATTAAATGCAAGTATAATTTCTCGATTAATTGTTTTGACGAACTCATATCATTGTGGTCCGATGTTCTTCCTCAAGGTCACAAAATGCCACCTACTTGGTATGAGTGCAAGAAACTTATAAGTGGATTAGGAATGCATATGAGAAAATACACTACTGCCCCAATCATTGTATGTTATATTATAAGGAAGATGCCAATAAGCGTGCTTGCGATAAATGTGGAGAGTCAAGATATGTGGAGATAGACGACGCCGAAGGAAATAAGAGACAGACAAATGTGGCGAGAAAAGTGCTTCGTTACTTTCCACTGACAAAACGTCTCCAACGATGTTTCTTAACTGAAAAAACGGCGCAGCAGATGAGGTGGCACAAAAAGGGTAAAAGGACAAAGGGTGATGTCATGGTTCATCCATCGGATGGGGAAGCGTGGAAATATTTTGATCAGAAGCATCCTGTTTTTGCATTGGAACCAAGAAATGTACGTCTTGCGATCGCGACAGATGGATTCACGCCGTTCAATATGAATGCCGCGTCGTATTCTTGCTGGCCAGTTTTCACAATGCCTCTAAACCTCCCACCATCGATTCTACTTAAAGAAGAGTTTATGTTTCTATCCCTTATCGTGCCTGGTCCGAAAAATCCTGAAAAAAATCTAGACTTTTTCATGAGGCCCTTGGTTGAAGAGCTTGAAGAGTTATGGGATAGTGGTGCAATTACATATGATAGAAAAACAAATTCAAACTTTCGCATGAGGGCCGCATTTTTGTGGTCTATTCATGACTTTTCCGGATATTGAATGTTTTCTGGATGGAGCACGCATGGGAGACTAAGCTATCCTGCATGTATGGATGATTCAAATGCTTTTCAGTTGCCACATGGGGGAAAGACAAGTTTCTTTGATTGTCACTGTGCTTTCCTCAAACCAAGTCATCCGTTTAGGAAGCAAAAAATTGCCTTTCAGAAAAACACCGTAGAGAGAAGACAAAAGCGTGGTCGTTTAAACGTTGCTGCTATAAAGGCGTGGCAGGCCAGTTTGGTTGAAGGAAGGAATGGCGTGTACGAGGGTTACGGGGAGTCACACCATTGGATGCATAAGTGCAGTTTGTATTATTTTCCATATGATGATGATTTGCTTCTGCCACATAATTTTGATGTCATGCACCAAGAGATGAATGTGGCCAGGCGATTTTTGGTACTAACTTTGACATAGCTGATAAGAGCAAAGATAATGTTAAAGCACGTCTTGATTGCAGTGAAATATACAATCGACCATCTATGAAAATGATTGATGGTAGGGCTAAGAATCCGAAAGCACTGTACTGTTTAACAGTCGCACAAAGAAGAGAATGTATGGAGTGGTTCGAAAGGAAGCTTAGATTTCTCGATGGGTATGCGTCGAATATTGGCCGTGGCGTTAATGTTGTTCAAGGAAAGATAAATGGAATGAAAAGTCATGACTATCATATCTTCATAAGAGATCTCATGCCAGTTGTGTTTCGTGGCTACGTACTTTAAGAAGTTTGGATAGCTCTTGCAGAATTGAGTTTCTTCTATAGAAAATTATGTGCTAAAGAGATACAAAAGAAAGAAATGACGAAACTTGAAGATGATATAGTTATACTTGTCTGCAAGCTTGAAAAAATTTATGTGCCTGGGTTTTTTGATCCAATGGAGCATCTATTGGTGCATTTGCCGTATGAAGCTAAATTGGGAGGACCCGTCCAGTATAGGTGGATGTATCTCGTGGAGCGACGACTAAAAGGGGTTCGGTCCAACGTGTAAAACAAGGCTCGTGTGGAGGGTTCGATAGCAGAATCGTACTACATGCAGGAGATTACCAACTTTTGCAACAAATATTTGACGAGAGAGCACAATGTTAACATACAAGTACCACGGTACAACACGGTTTGCACTGACGTCCAATCTGAACTAAAGCTATTCCTTGGAAAAGGTAATCCTGTGGGAAGAAATACAAGACGAGAGTTAGCACAAAAAGAAAGGATGGTGGCACTACTATATGTGTTCGATAATATGGAGGAAATAGTAGATATGCAAAAACAATTCATCCGAACTGAGTGGACTGGCAGTAATGATCCCAATTCGGAGGAGAGAACAAAACTAATGAAGGAGGGTGCTAGAGATGGCCGTCCAAACTTTTTAATTTGGTTCTGGAAACATGTAAGTATTTGTTAGTATCATGTAAGTATTTAATATAATTTATTATAATCTAAAACATCAGCAATCTTTTCTAACGCAGTGCACCACCCGTGCGAGCGTACATAATGATCTTCGTATCATATCGTGTGGACCAAGACAAAGTGTAAAGGTGCATGGAACTTACGATGTCAATGGGTTCCGATTCTTGTATGCGTCTCATGAACGGTCAAAACCTAATTTGAAGACAACAAATAGTTATGTGCTATGCTACGGGGACGATGGCATGGAGTATTATGGCATCATTGAGGAGATAATTGAATTAGTCTTCGAGGGAAGTAAAGAATTATCGATTGTCTTATTTCGTTGCGAATGGTTCGATCCTATCAAAGGGGTTAGACGTCGACCTCAATTAGGAATGGTGGAAGTGAAACACACCTCGAGATTAAAAGGGTATGACCTTTTTATCCTTCCTAACCAAGCAGAACAAGTATATTACCTACCTTATCCATGCAGTAAACCAATAGAAGGTAGTACTAAACGAGATGAGAAAGACTTGAAATCTTGGTGGGTTGTATACAAAGTTCGAAGACCTGTAAGGTTAACCACTCCAACGTTCGATGACTATCATCATCCAATACAAGAACAACGTACGAACGGCAATTTCGTGATTGATATTGGTCATGGGCAAGATAATCTAACAGCCACAATTGATGATGATGTCGATGAAGAAGTTAACCCACCCAATGGCACGGGCGACATCGAGGAACCTATGAACGATCCTCTCGATGTCGATGACACATACTTCTAACTAGAGATTATTAATTATGTGTATTTAAATTTACTTAATAATTTATTATTCTTCGCTAACATTATTTTATCTGCAGGATGGCACGCCGACAGTTCAGGAGAAGCACCTCTGAGGAGGAGGGCGACGACCGTGAGGGTACATCGGGTTCTGTCGGTGAGGGCGGACACTACTCCGATGAGGAGCTGGCCGCCACTGAGGAGTCTGGGGCCGGCGATGCGGACACGCCGGGCTCTAGCCAGGGAGGGGGTAGTCAGGCATCAAAGAAGAAGAGGGGGCCGAACAAGATGCCCAAGGCACCAAGAAATCCGCGGATCGGATTCTCGATTGAGATTGATGGGGATAGGTATGTTCTTCTAATCGTGAACTGCCTTATTACTAACGCAAAATACTAACTCCGTTGTTTCTATTATTTGTAGCAACATGTTCGTGTCCATCCCGAAAAGGACCACACCCACCAGTCCCGCTTGGGATACCGATCGACAAGATACCACAGGATGGTCGGAGAGGAGGGCATCTCACCCGCTTACTCTCGAATGATTACAAGGTCGCCGAGCATGGTGACAAAGACCGCCGAGGAGATTAAGCGGAGTTTTGGGTGAGTTTGAACACATTTCTATTTTGACATTTGTCGAAGGGTATTTATCGACATTACTATCACACGCTTGTAGCTTAGGTACCGCCCTCGCAAGGTTGGAGGAGGCCGACTTTGACCCGTGATAGATGTAGTGCCAAGCGAAGGTGCAGGATCTCGATGTCTGGGCACGAGTCTCGGCGATCGAGGACTTCGCAGATAATCACTTAGACAATTTCTATTTTTGTATATATTTCTAACGCACCGTAAATTTTAATTTTGATAGGAGAGAGCACGGTGAGAGGGTCGGCAGCTCTTTTGTTCGGACGAAGTACCTCACAGCGCCGCAGTATCTCGCCGTTCGGCCAGATTGGGCCTCGAACGTCCGGATGCGGGGAGGCCCTGCCAACCATTGGGCCACCAGAGTTCCGTGATGTGTCCGAGACAATAAGAAGAACCGTGCGATAAAAGGCAGTAGGACTACCGTCGGCAAGATGTCCATCGCCCAGCTTAGGAAGAAAATGGTAATCTTCTTTATTCCCTATTAGGAGCTTTGTTTTCAAACTCAAAACCATAATTTCTTTACTTTGTTTTGCAGGCCATCACCACCGGGCAGCTGCCTCCTTGGCTGCAAGTATCTCATAGGGGCCACTCATCGCAAAATAGGGATGGTTCCATGGGGCCCCTGGACCCCGTTGCTGTGCAGCGAGAGGTACGTAAATTGTTGATACCGAGTTTTGACTTAATGTGATATTCAACCATTCATGCCTATTTTACACTTCCACGTAGGCACGCTACAAGGAGGCTTATGCCGAGAAGCATGAGCAAGAGAAGAACCCGGAGGATGAGCCGCTGGACCCCGTGCTCATCCATCAAACTTTGGGTGGGAAGGCTCACGGGCAGTTGGTGATCGATCAGGACCACCTGAGGTAGGCTTTGTTTATATTAAAAGTTAACTAAGTTCAAATTTTTAACTACTGACAAAACTTTGTTATAGGTCCGAGGATTGCATGCCCGCTATGCGAGCTGGGCACACACAGGCCGAGAGTCGACGCGCCTTCGAGTCCAGACTCCGGAGGGAGAGGGAGGAGGAGCGAGAAGAGAATAGGCAGATGATGCAGGCGATGCGAGAGAGCCTGAGGACGGCGGAGGAGGCGCGAAAGAGGCAAGAGGAGGAGATGGCTCGACAGCGCGCGGAGTTCGAGGCAGGGTTCGCCTATTTGAAGAACCTATCTCGACTAGCTGGGGTATGTACTTAAACTCTAAATATTCCGTCAGATAGATCTTACCATTTGATTAACACGTCTTATGCCAAATGTGTTTTAGGCTGGTCCAAGCGGGACTAGTGGCGGCCCGGGGTTCTACGGTGGTCCACCACCGTATCGTGGTGGATTCGGGGCACCACCTCCCTACCAGAGCTACTACGGAGGCCCGCCACCTCCTCATCACCAAGCTCTATACAGCGGCCCACCCCTTCCAGCAGGTGACTACGTGGGCCCAGCTCGCCCACATGGTGGTTACCCGTACGTTCCAGAGGCGGTAAGTCATTCGACCTCAAATTATATGTTAATACTTTATTTCAACACATACCATTAGCTAATAAGTCCACTTTATCTCAAAGGGTTCGGGTTCTACTGCCCTAGCAGCAGCTCAGGCCCACGAGGAGGGGACACATCGGGCAGCCAGGAGGCCGACTTTCATCAACAACCTGTTCGATGGCGCTCCCCCATTGTTTACCCAGCCGTCGCTACCCCCTTCAGGAGATCCTCCTTCTAGCGAGCACTAGGTGACTAGCTAGTCGACGATATATACGTTTTGGTTATCGTATGATTGTGATTGCTATATTGTACATATGTGTCTGTCGTGCGGGCTGTTTGGATGGTTTGATGGATATTAGATGTGATCTGTGTGCATTTCCAATATTTGAGTGTATTTGAGCCTGTCAATTGTGATTTGGTCGCATGCGTGCGACGAATGGGATATATGCATTGTGGGCTTTTGGGTTTGCAGGTGCAGCAGCTGCTGCTGTTTTCTAAATTTTTTTTACAAATTTAAAACAATTTTTTTTTACTGCATAGCATACTCTCGACGGTTCTAATGCAAGCCATCGATACTACACTACACACGGACAACATAGTCTCGACGGTTATATATTTGGCCGTCGATACTATGCTACACACGGACAGCATAGTCTCGACGGTTATATGGGTGGCCGTCGATACTACACGACATGGAATGTCGCTTTCTCTCGACTGCTCGTCAGTGGCCGTCGAGACTAAGAATCGCATTCTCTCAACTGTTCGTCCGGGGCCGTCGAAACTAAGCGAGCCCAACGGTAACGGCGTCCGACGATGTGAACTCGACGGTTCGTACGTTAGCCGTCGAGTGAGACGGTTCGTACGTTAGCCGTCGAGATAGGTTCACTCGACGGCCAAGCCGTCGACACAATTCATTTCTCTCGACGGAGTTCTCTCGACGGCTTTCTATCGATGGCCGGCCGTCGAGACCACGTAATCCCGACGGCTTGTTAGCTTCGGTCGACGGTTTTGGCACTCGAAATTGTTGACGTTTCCTGTAGTGTGTGTGGCACAAACTGAAGTGGATTGAAGGACCATAAAATACGCACAACTAGTTTTAGTTAGAGAATTACTTGAACATCAAGTATTCATTAATTCTCTCATGTACACGACATAAGCACGTTCATGACCAAACTATGCGCTCTTGAGTAAATAGTGTTATTGAGTCGCTCGTGCTTCGTGGAGTGGTACGTAGACAAAAGACGCGTTATGGAGTGCTACGTAGGTGTTTCCCCTAATTAATAAGTTGGACTTCGTGGTTTTTGGAACTATTTCTAAAAAGACAGCATATTATATATATGCAATCAAGTTTCCGGTGCAATCATCGTGCAACTAAACTAACAAAAATCGCAAGAACTTCTAAAAATATTGTAAATGTACCCCTGAAAGTACTCTACGTATAAAATTACAAATTCAAATTTATACTATACTAAGAACTACAAAAAAGAAAATTATATCAAAACTACATATATGGGTAGACTAACAATGATATACATTTACAATTTTTTAAAATTTTTCATGACTTTTATTAGTTTGATTGCATGGTGATTTCATCGAAAATAAAATTGCACATAATATGTTGCCTTCTTAAAACTGATCCAATTCACTTAAGAAAGGTCAAACAAGAATATCAGAATACCCAACTTTTCATTTATGTTAGGCTCGAAATAATGTTATGTTTTCCAGCGAGGGGAGCGAGAGAAACGAAAAAGGGCGGGATTGCGGGCAGAGGGTAAGGTGTGCTATACCCAAAGGTTGTGACGGCCCATTAGATTCGTCGGCCCAAGAGCGTTCCCACGAGAGTTCGCTCGAACTGCAGCCGCAGCCTTTCCCCGCGAGAAACCGGAGCGCTGCAGAATCGGAACCAAATCGGTCGCCTCACAAACCAACCGGGATTGGGGCACAGATTCGGAGTAGAAACAGATACGTACTCGTCGTATCGTGTCCCCTCGATTCCTCTCCCCTATAAATCAACGGCAAACGCCGCTGCTCTGCCACCAAATCTCCCAGCGATCTTGTGATTGATCAGTTAGTTCCTCGCCGATCAACTCGCCGTGAGCCTTTCTCGCCGCATCGAGCTCGCCGGAGTAGGGCCGGATCAATGGCGACGCTGACCCTGGTGACGGAAGACAAGGTGAGCTTCGAGGTCTCGGAGGCGGCGGCGAGGCTGTCCCAGATCATCACGAACATGATCGAGGACGGCTGCGGAGGCACCATCCCGCTCCCCAACGTCGACGCCAAGCCCCTCGCCAAGATCCTCGAGTACTGCAACAAGCACGCCGCCGCCGCCGCCACCGAGGAGGAGCTCAAGAGCTTCGACGCGGGGTTTCTGGACGACGTCGACATGGGCCTGCTGCACGATCTCCTCATCGCAGCCAACTTCCTCGAGATCAAGGGCCTGCTGGATCTGGCTGTCCAGAAGGTCGCCGATTTGATCAAGGGGAAGTCACCCGAGAAGATCAGGGAGACGTTCGGTATCACCAACGATTTTTCACCGGAGGAAGAGAAGGCGATCCGCGCGGAAAACGGGTGGGCCTTCTACGAGTAGAAGCTGTGACACTGCAATCCGTTCTAGTTACTTGCAGCCTCATCTCTGTTGATTAGATTTGTTTGGAACAATACCTTTTTTTTTATCTCCCTTCGGTGTTTATCTGGATCATGTATATGGTTAATTAATTACGACTATATAACAGTAATACTAATGGATGTTTAATGTTTTTTATACCATGTTTTATGTGTGCTGCATTCCATTAGTTTTACGTGGTACTTCATTAGTATTTAATGCGTTTCACACAGTGTTACACTAGGGGCCTGTTTGGCAACAAAGTTTTTAAAAACCATGATTTTGTAATACTATGGTTTGTATTTTGTTATGACCATAAAATACTATGGTTTTTCAATACCATGGTTTGCTAGCATAAGTGAGAAAATTTTGAGTTGGAGTGGAGTCTACAATACTCCAAAAACACCATGGTATTGCCAATACCATGGTTTTCAAAACAGAGTTTTTGAGATTGCTTTCAAACACCTCATTGCCAAAATACCATAGTATTTTTCAAAACCATGGTTTTGCCTCGAAACTATAAAAATACTTTGTTGCCAAACAAGCCCTAGATGTTTCATGCAAAACATCTATAACACTCTAAAGTCTAAACGATATGCTATTCCCTGTATAGTAACTCTTTATATGTAAGCTACTTTTTAATTCTCGTTGTTATGATTTGACTGGTAGACAGAAGTTTAATTCCAGTTAGCACTTTCTCCGTCCAATTTTCTAAGACGCGCTCATAGTTTGAGATCCAAACCTCGTGAGCTTAACAATCTATTTTCAAAATGAAAGTTTGTACTATAAAAATGTCGCCATTGAAATCATATTTCAACGTAAGACTATAATTTTGTTATTATAAATAATATGTTATAGGCGATATTAGAAGTCAAGTATAGCTTTGGAGACTGTGCCGAGTTAATTGCGCCTTATAAAATTAGATGAAGGGAGTAGTATATATATACGTACATTTTTTTTTGTTTAATTGAGGAAAAACACACACACACACAAAACGTACCACAAAATTCACCATATTATGATCTGACGAGCACTTATATTAAGATGACCACCACAGGAAAGGATTTCTATCTAAGACACACAAATGATGAAGAGAACTCTTAGCCCTGAGGGTTGGATTATCGGTTTTGCTAGGTGGTAGTCGTCTAGATTTTGGGAAAGAGGGAAGGAAGAAAATTTACATGAGATCTTTGCACCGTCGTTGTCGGTGTCTGGGAAACGCGCTCCTGAAGAGCAGCGAGACCGCGGACCGGCAGACGAATTTGTGGTTGGTGTGAGGCCCAACGACCACCCTTCTCAGCAGCTCGGGGGGCGGCCAAGCCTACGGGGGCTAAGGCTGCACTGTCTTCCCGGACAAGGGCCTGGTGTGACTTGGTGATCCGGGTACAGATCCTTCGTACAGAGGGGAGAAGAGGGGAAGCGATACAAACCGTGGAGACACAAGTGATTTACCCTGGTTCGAGCCCCCACTGCTGGATAACAGCTCTACTTCAGCCATGTTGATTATATGGTGGAAAATAGTACAAAGGTGCCGAGACCGGGCTTTGAGGCACCGATCCCGAGCTTACAAGAGTAGCGACTAAGGACTACGGCTATTGCTAAGGAAGTTTCAGATGCGTGTGTTGCCTGGGCTTCAATCGGATCCCTTCGAATGTCTAGGAATCCTTCTTTATAGGCGCGGCGAGTCCCCCGGAGCTGATCCGGCAGGCCCCGCGCCCGTCTCTGCTTTAGTGGCGGTGCCCTTGTCTCATTCCAGGGCTCTGTCTGGTCCGGAGCCTGTAGGGAGAAGCTGGTCAGATTAGTACTGGGCACGTGTTTGTCTTGGGGCGCCAATTAGGGGAGGAAAACTTTTTTAGGGAGAAAGCACTTTTCCTTTATCCCCGATATGGCATTGACTGGACCGGGCCAGCCTCGCGCCGCTCGTTGGAGGCGTCGCGTAGTGTAACAACCACCTGCCGTCTGTCCGGAGGAGCAAACGACAAGACGGGTTGCCCGCGTGCTTTCCTCCGGGCTACGGACATCCGGGGAAACACAGTTCCTCCTGGTCAAGGCGAGGGAAAGCGTGGTGGGGCATGGCAGTTGTCGCCACCCGCCCACAGGTAGGCGGGCTACCCGAGGGACCTTCTCCCGGGCTAAGGATAGCCCGGGAAGCACATGGTGTTGTACGGTTTGATCTGGTCAATCCCGGGGCAGACCCTGGCGGGCTAGACGCTTCCCCTAGTACGGCCAGGGGAGGCCTTTTGGACCTCCTGTTCGTGCGGTGGGCCGACATGGAAACGGCCTAAGGCCCGTTCTCGGGATGGGCCACTTATCAATCACCAACAACCGTCTTCTTCGTCTTCGGCGGTCGCCACCACCATCGCACGAGCTTTGGGTTATGGTTAGAATTCAGGATGGGGGTGAGGTTATTCGTGTCCTCAGGCTTGCTTGCATAGAAGCAGGCTAGGGGGGATGGAAGCAGGGTTGAGTTGGGGGGGGGGGTGCTTGGTGTTGCGGGAAGAAAGGCGAGCGAGTCGGCGCCACTTTGCATCCATTAGGTGTTAGGGTGTATGGGTGATCTGACGGTATGGCGGCGAGGTGGCGCTCACGTAGTCGGTCGCGGCGAATGTGGTGGTGTGGGAGGAGGCAAGTCAAGGTGGGTCGGACTTGGGTGAATCGGGGCAGACATGGGGAGGGGAAAAGGGGAGAAGCGAGAGAAGAGGAGACATCTGAGCCGTTGGATTGAATTCCAACGGCCCAAAAATCAACTAGGTGGGAGAGAGGGGAGGTAATCATTTGTCCTTGAGTCGCTCTCTTAGATTATTAATACATATGTATCATGTATGTTTAATCAAGAGTACTGTAGAGAACTCTTACCTCCTCCTCCTGATGCATCAAGAGGAGACCATGTATGTTTAATCAACGCTGTGGACAACTCTTACCCTAGACTATAAAGAAGCCCAATGAAATATCAATCATACTATTTGAATCAGACAATCTACCTTGTTTATATAAAAAAAACCTAGCTAAATACAAGTGCATTGATACGAAAAGCAAAACAAAGTTAAGGCATAGTGAAATACTAGCAATGACCTAGCAATGTAACATGTGGTTAATAACAATGCGGGTGTATGAGCGTATATATAGATGGATCCACTGTATCTTTTAATTGTTCTCTGTATCTATTCTAGTTAGAAAGCAGCGGGCAATTTTTGTTTATTTCCATTTGGGTTTTAAGGTGGTTAAAATTTGACATGTTAATTGTACGCATTACCGGATAGCACGTAGATATATAGGATTAGAGGTTGATGGGCAGAATATATCTGTATCAAATCAAAGTTCCACCCAAACTCGGAATCTCTTTCTGGATTAATGGAGCAGGAAAACGCATAACTAGTTTTATTCAGAGAAAGAATTGGACGTTCAGACAAGTGCACGGCTGAGAATAACCTTTCAGGGAAGTATATGCATTATACAGTGGCAGCTGACTAGCGAATCAGAAAATACTTGGCGATCGAATTTGATCGAACAAACATCATTGCATGAAACAATCGATTGGCAGGGTATATCAAGTTGAACAAGTGTATACTGTATGGACTCGGAATCATATAAAACTTGAATCGAGTTGTAGAAGAAAGCAGGGGTATTACGCAACATTGCGTTATGTTTTACTACCGATCGCTGCAGATCGAAGTATAGCAAAACCGGCAGTTCATGGACGAACCGAAACTCTCGCACATAACATTTGATTGGCGAAACCTGAGAAAACTGACGGATCATGGAGGGCTGAACAGAACAGAGACTTGCCGGTGAGTTGTTCGTGTACTTTCGGCGTGCCACGCGCCGCGAGCGCGCGCTCACGGGGACAGAAGCTTCCAGGCCTCGGAGAAGTCATGGACGACGGTGATGGGCAGCTGCTGCAGCGCATCCCGCGCCATGGCGGCCTCGTCGAGTGCGCGGCGGAAGTGCTGCTCGGTCGCTGACACCCAGGCGATCCAGCTGGGGGACTTTCGGGGGAACGACGCTGCCGCGTTCGTGGCGTCGACGGCCGCCTCGGCGTGCGCCGCCGCGAAGCGTAGCCTCAGCAGCGCCATGTTGACGCGGGAGGCGAGCTTGGCGCGGAGGCGCTCCCAGTCCTGCCACCGCCGCGCGTCGCCTTGGAGCTCGACGACGCGCTCGCCGCAGAAGGCGAAGGCGTGGCCGAACCCCGCGTAGAGCGCGCTGAGCCGCATGCTCGCTTCGCCGGCGATCTGGATGAGAGCAGTGGGGCTGTACCCGTAGAAGGGGTCGTCGATTACGGGCTCGGGATGCAAACCGCGGAGGGACCTGCGTTGCTCGTCGGCGGCCACCTCGAACTTCCCGTGCACGTTGTCGACGAGCATGTGTGCTATTGACATCTGGTGGTGGTAGGCGCCGCCTTGATCCAGCTCCATCTCCTCCTTCCCCAACCACGGCTTCTTAATCCCAGGCATCGCCGCTCTCTCTCGGTCTCTCTCTGTGCGCGCGCGCGATGAACTGATAATAATGTAGACGAAGACGCGAGGCAATTTAATGGACTCGCCGCGCCGAGCAAAGTCCCGGCCTGACAAGGTGGGTCCACAGACATGGGCCCATTTGTCATCGTTGTAGCTTGGCGAGCATTGATATTTCAGTGACGTCTGATATTGACAGACACGGGTTAGCTATTTAAGAAGGGAGACGTCGCCCGCGAAGCCAAGGAAGGAGCAAACCGTCGAACACCTACGGCTACCGGAAATGGCGCCGGAGCTGGCGGCGTGGAATAAAATCAGGGAAACAATGGCGGATCGTAAGGGCCAGGCGAACGATCGCTGCAAGCGCGCCTGCAAGCGCCTCGCCACCGCGCTGGAGGTGCTGGAGTCGCCGCACGTGATGCGGAAGATCGACGGGAAGGGGGAGCGCGTCCTGCCCAAGGTCGTGGCGGCCGACGTTATGGCGGCGTCCACGCATCTCTCCCTCGCCGTCGCTCACCTGGACGCGGCGGAGCTCTTCGCTCTCCGCAGCTGGGGGCTAAACCCGACGACGCCTCCGCCCTCCGCCGACAGCATCCGCGGCGACGACTCCGTGGCGACGCGTTCTCCCTCCGCCGCCGACATCCTCGGTGACGACCACGCGGAGACGCCTACGCCCTCCGCTAACAGCATCTGCGGCGGCGACCACGTGGGGACGCCTTCGCCGCCCTCCGCCGCCGAAATCCCCGGCGACGACCACGTGGAGACGCCTCCGCCCTCCGCCGACAGCATCCGCGGCGACGACCACGTCGTGAAGCCTCCTCCCTCCGCCGTCGGCATCCCCGGCGACGACTCCGTGGCGGCGACTCCTTCCTCCACCGCCGACATCCCCGGCGACGACCCCGCGGAGACGCCTCCGCCCCCCGCCGCCGCCGCCGTCCTCGGCGACGACCACTTGGTGACGCCTCAGTCCTCTGTCGACGACAACATCGGCGACGACCCCGTGGCGACGCCTGCGCCCTCAGCCGACGACATCATCCGCGGCGACGACCCCATGGCGCGGATACTGCGGTTCATTCTGGACAACTTCCGGGACGTCAGAGCGCTCGCCCAGGACGCGCTCGGCCACCTGGGGAGGTGCCGCGGCCACCTGTGGGCCGCCGAGTTCATGGCGTGCAATCCGGTCGACGTCCCTGGCGTTGCCGGCTCCGTCGAAGCCCTCCGCCTCGCCGCCGTCGACGAGCTCAAGGCCGCGCTGCCGAAGGTTAGGAGGACCGTTCCCCAGTCCATCGCCCCGTAGGCCGTAGGTCGCCTCAATCCGCGAGAAGGCTGCATCAAGCGGCAAACAGAGAGTGGACAGTCATCTCTTAGCTCTGTGTCCGTTTGTTTGATCGGTTGCGCTTGCGCTTGCCATCAAAAGCGTCGTCGTTGCCGCGACGTGCTTGGATGCTTCTGACGATTCGAGATTTTGACTATTTTGAGTTGGTTGATCTTAGCTTTTCAAATTTGACTTGTTGCTGCTAGTAATGGTGCCTCAAGTATGACTATGAGTTCTGAACGTAAAATCGATGCCGTGCTGATGTTCTTCAGAATCTTCAGATCAGTCCATGCTCAGCGCATAGGTTATCTACTGGGTGGTTGTAAAAATTGAGAAGAATATTGCATGTATATTTGCGGCTCAAAAATGAATAACAATCTCTCCATGAGACGAATAACAAAAATTGAGAAGAATATTGTATGTATCTTTGCGGCTCAAGAATATTGTATGAAGATTGTATGAGATGTGTACTAAATGTTCAATTAGAATCATTTTGAACTACAGTTCAACTAGGATCTGAATGTGTGAGAGAATAAAACTTGCGTGCAGAATGTACTGCCCAGTGTTGTGTACAGTTGAAATTCTGATTGTAATCGACAATGTATGTAGGCACACCATATATTTGAGAAGTACTTCAAGTCTTGAGTGCATTTTTAAAATTCTCATGGCAATGAGATGCAGCCGCTCTGCGGCCCTTCGCCAAATTTCGGTGTTGAATCCACATTCCAGAGAACGAGGCAGAGTGGGGTTTCTAGGTTCTTTTGACATAGGGGTAGAAGTAGCCATTCGGAAGGTGCGACTCCCTGCCAGATTTGGGTGTTGAATCCGCATTCCAGAGAACGACGTGGAGTGGGGCTTCTAGTTTCTTGTGGCATAGGGGTAGAAGTAGCTATTCAGGAGGTGTGACCCCTTGCCAGATTTGGGTGTTGAATCTTCATTCTAGAGAAAGATGTGGAGTGGGGGGTGCAAAGCATCTGGGGTTAGCACTGGTGTTGTATAAGAAGCCAGGTGAAGGACTTGCATTTGGATCGAGTCTCTACTTTTGTAGATTAGGTGCTCATGAAAGAGGTCATACCACCCCTACGTTGTAACTCATAGGCTGTCTCGTCGTTCGGAGAAAATCTCCAGATTACTTGGTCTTAGGGGCCGAATGCACATAGGATAACCCTCACCTGAGTTCTATGATATTGGGCGGGAGGTGGTGTGAGAAGCGGCAATAAAGATCTCTGATCAAATAATGGTGCTGATTACGTTCGTGCCAATTTTGTTTTTTCTAGAAGAAATTTCAAAGAGGCGTGGGGGCAATGTCCTTCGAGGAGTGGTATGGCAGATTAGGAGATGGAGTTCCCGTTAAATAGCTTGATGAAAGTAGCCATCTGTAATAAAGCCATCTGAGAGACTAGGGTAAGGTTGTGAGCCGACGACCTCTTATAAGGAGAGTTTTTTTTTTTTGGAAGGGAAAGACAGGAGAGCTGCCGTCCATTCATTGATAGAAGAAGAACGATGCGACGCACCAAAGTTACAAGAGTTGCAACGCAGCAAGACTGCTGCACACCCCGGCTAGACGGCTGCGCCCACATGCGCAAGGCCAAAAGACCTTGCGGCGACACACAACTGAAAGGGAAGGGGAAGGAAACAACATCGGCCACGCCTAGCGCACTACCAACACACACAACGACGGACGACTCCAAATTAGCAGACCTAGTAGACAACCAAAGAGAGGTTTTGTTAAGCCATAGTAATCGTAATTGGAGGGCATGCACGAATTTTTGGAGCTTCAAAATCCCAAGACCTCTCTGGTCCATAGGGACACAGATGGTTTGCCAATTAACGCTGACTGACAGTTGCACCGGTGTGTTGGTGTGCTCAGTGTTTCAGAAGCATCCATGCGTCGAAGAACTCCACAGCGTCTGCCTCGCGTATGCAGCGCGCCTCAGCCCATCGCCATGGCAGCCTCGCCGCGGAGCGGACACGCCTAGCGTTCTGTTGCTCCGCGATCACCCAGACTATCTAGATCGGGTTCCGGCTGGCGTACGGCGTGCCAACCAAGGGGATGATGTTCGTGCCCGTCCGTACCAAATCCCTCCACTCCTCGGCCCTCCCTCTCTTCCTCGGATTGCACTTGCCTGCCATGACCCTGCATCTTGAGTTGCCTCCAAGCTTTTCCTCCCCATTCCATACCTCTCTCTCTCTCTCTCTCTCTCTCTCTCTTCTCTTTCTCCTTCGCGTGTCGATGGGTGAAGAAGACGGGAAAGAAATTTATGTGGTCGCAACTCACAACTTGTAACGAGATGAAGTGAGGCAGAAATGTGAAATGCCGCTGGTACACACTGGTTGAATTTACTGCTTTCTGTGTCACTGACAATGGGTCCCTCTTCCTTCCCCCTGGCTGGCTGGCCCCGCCGCCTATATAACAACACCCGCCCCGAAGCGAACGAAGCCGGCCGCCGCAAGCAAACCGTCGAACACCACCGGCGCCGGAGGAGAGAAGAGAGGGAGAGCCGGAGAGGCGAGCGAGATGGAGGGGGATACATGGAAGAGGAGGGTCTGGGTGCGAGTGGGCGCGGCGAACCAGCTCTGCATTAACGTCCCCGTGATCCTCACCTCCCTGCAGGCGAAGATCGGGTCGCCGGTGCCCAGTGCCAGGAGCGATGCGGCGGCTGGGCGCGCCTGGATGGAGGCCACGCAGGACGAGCTCGAGGGAGCGTCCAATCATCTCGCCTCCGCCATGGCCGTCATGGGGGCGATCAGGGAGGTCGCCCTCCACGGCGCAGGCCTCTCCCCGACGGAGCCGCTGGCCTCAATCGACGACCTCGGCAGCGAAGACCTCCCGGAGCGGAACGCTCTCACCAAGCTCCGCGACGCCAGGGACCTTGCCGTGAGCGCGTTCGACCACGTGGAGTGGTGCTGCAGCCACCTATGGGCGGCCTCCGTCTTGCTCAGCCATCCTCTTCTCCCCGGCGTGGACGAGCTCATCGAAACCGAGCGCCTCGCCGCCGTCGACAGACTCGTGCAGGCGAAGAATCAGGCCCACCAAATCGCCGCGCTGACCACTGGCGCCGTCGCGGATGTGTCCGGTGCGGCGGCCGGCGGCGCCAACTGAGATCGACCGACCCCCCAGCTCGCGCAGAGCATGGTTTGCTTCATCTCTAGTCCGTCGGACGTTTGTTTTGCCATACGACATCTTGTGCCCGTGCCTGTTCTTGTGTTCTCTGCATGATCGATGAGCACCAAAACTATGATTCAACTCTTGGTTGCTGCTGTTACCTAGTCTGATTCATTTCTTGGATTCATGCCTGTCTGGTTTATGTGAGTTGTGATTGTTCTAATTGGATTACTAGTTCTATCAGCATGTATGTGTTGCAATTTGGAATAGCTGCATGCTATTGTTCTTAATGCAGAGGATCATTGGTTACAAAATGGAAGGTTACCTTTTCCATCTCGTCTTGTGGTTGAGATTTAACAATAGGATAATGTTCTAGTTTCCTGCTATGTCAGTACTAGCACTTCGTTTTGTTTGAGTTGGAGTTGCAATTAATCAAGGTAGTCATAAACCACTACATAATTATGACACTTGAACTTAATTTGGTTTAGTCTGTGGATGTGGTGCACAAGCACAGGTGCACAAGTCTAACAGAGTAATACCGTTCGTGTTCATCTGCGCTTCAAGTTTTAACACATTGCATGCATTCGTGGCATGCAGTGAGTTCAATCATGAAACTAGTGAAATCATCTGAGATTTTCAGTGGGACTGGTTCAGAGATGATCAGTGAGCTCGTTTAGAGATTAGGATTAATATCTTGCATTCCCTATAGGCTGCAACTGCTAGCTGTGCGCTGCTGCGCTCCTGCAAATGCAATCAATCTCAGTGCTATATGCAGTTCTGCATGTATTGTGTGTCGAAGTTCTCGATGCTTGCAGTGCATGGTATTGCACTAAATTTTGCAGATACTTTGATACAACATAATGTGTTATTTAAAGTTTTGTAGGATTGACCTTGAATAGTATGAGGATATTATCAGGATTTAAGAACAAGTTAATGTTCTTATTTGCTACTGTGTCAATACTAGCACTTTGTTTTGTTTGAGTTGGATTTGCTACTAATCAAGATAGTCAGTCATTCATCCACTACAGAGTGAGGCCACTTGATCTAGTTTAGTTTCTGGATGTGGTGCACAAACTGCAAACGTCTAACAGAGTAATAATATATGTCAGGTTCTTGCAAGTTCTGAACCTTGGCAAGTTGGCAGTATATACCCTATTAATAGTACCAGGTCTGCTTCAGACTACATATTTCAATCTTCAAACTAACAATTTAGTGCATATTTTTTACATGTAAATCTTGGATGAATCTGCCAAATTTTTAGATTATACTTTTACAGGTGCTAGAACTTGGATGTTATTTTTAGATATTTCAGATATTTGACATGTAATTGGCTCAAGGATGAATAGTTACAAATAATTAGGTCTAAATTTCCAGGAAGAATATCATCAGGTCTTAACGTCCATTAGAAATCTATCTATTAAACTGCGTTGTCAAATACAGAAAATTTGAAATACGTGGGGGTTTTGTCAAATGCACTCAAGACTTGAGGCGCTTGTCAAATTTGCAATTGGAATTTTGATGAACAATGCCAGTTACAAATTCATACAGCATGCATGAATAAAATTCTGGACATGGACATTTGCAATTGTTACAGTATTGGGCTCTGTTCATATTTGGAATTGTTACAGTTTTGGACATTTGCCATTGTTACAGTGCAACATGTTTACCTGTAACACGAAAATATGAAAGAAGCTACTGGTTTGGCACCAAGATAACAATTGCAAAAGCTGAAACTGCTATTGATTGCAACAGAGCGCCCGGACCATTTACAGAAGCTCTTTACAAATTAATTTGCAATTGAAGTTACCAGTCTTCATTATTCTTTTTGGCACAAATTGAGAAGCTGCAATTCTGGATAAGTGCAGCTTGAGCAGAATTTTCCCATATTTGGGTACATAAGCAACAATAGTGCACTAATCTGCTGCATACCAAAAAAAAAAATTAAAAAAAATACAACCGAACTGAGGTCGGTCCATGAAGTTTATAAGTTGGATTGATACACTTCGGTTAATAAAAAAAAATAGCTGATTTCAAACAGGTCAACACATTTCATAAAATTACAGAGATTTCAAACAGATCACATGATTACCAATGTCTAATGCTGCTGCTATTAATATCATTCTAAATTATAGCAGCTGTCGTCAAAATTCATAGTGAATTACAATCTGACGCTGTCAATGGCACATACAAGCTGCTGTATTAACACTTTAGGAAAGCAATAATGTCATATTTCTATGTTAAACAGTCGCTGCTTGCAACATGAGGAGGACGCTGGCATCAAGCAGCAGCCTTCCAAACGGTGGAGACACTCGCACACCTTGTGGGGCTCCATGTTGGGGAAGCCATCCCGGCGGCGGCGGCGTGTGTATGTGGGCCGTAGCGGTTTCCCAGCGAGGGTTCTCGACGGCGAACGGCGCGCTCGCCCGCCTGGACGGAGATCGCTCTCTGCACCGCCGCCTCGGCGCGGTGGCCCTCCCAGCTCCTCCTGCGAGAGTTCGAACTGCAGCCGTCAAAGCAATTCCCCGCGAGAAACCGGAGCGCTGCAGAATCGGAACCAAATCGGTCGCCTCACAAGCCAACCGGGATTGGGGCACAGATTCGGAGTAGCAACCGATACGTACTCGTCGTATCGTGTCCCCTCGATTCCTCTCCCCTATAAATCAAGGGCAAACGCCGCTGCTCTGCCACCAAATCTCCCAACGATCTTGTGATTGATCAGTTAGTTCCTCGCCGATCTATCGACTCGCCGTGAGCCTTTCTCGTCGCATCGAGCTCGCCGGAGTAGGGCCGGATCAATGGCGACGCTGACCCTGGTGACGGCGGACAAGGCGAGGTTCGAGGTCTCGGAGGCGGCGGCGAAGCTGTCCCAGATCATCGTGAACATGATCGAGGACGGCTGCGGAGGCATCATCCCGCTCGCCAACGTCGACGCCAAGCCCCTCACCAAGATCCTCGAGTACTGCAACAAGCACGTCGCCGCCGCCGCCGTCGAGGAGGAGCTCAAGAGCTTCGACGCGGAGTTTCTGGACGACGTCGACATGAAGCTGCTGTTCGAGCTCCTCATCGCCGCCCACTACCTCGACATCAAGGGCCTGCAGGATCTGGCTGTCCAGAAGGTCGCCGATTTGATCAAGGGGAAGTCACCCGAGGAGATGAGGAAGACGTTCGGTATCAGGAACGATTTTTCATGGGAGCAGGAGGAGGCGATCCGCGCGGAACACGGGTGGGCCTTCGACGAGTAGAAGCTGTGACACTGCAATCCGTTTTAGTTACTTGCGGCGGCCTTAATCACGCAATACCTGTTACCTCAATCATGTATAATTATACAGAAATTCTAAACAACGGGATCCCGTCCCGATCCCTCCCCATGTGACATGTGTCCAAGCTGCTGTGCAGAGGAGGAGGAGGAGGAGGAGGAAGGAGGAGGAGCTGACCTCGCGCGCCGCCACCGTCGACCTCGCCGTTGCCGCCGCTGCCGTTTCGGGTTAGGGTTAGGGAATATATTTGACCGGCGGGGTTTAGAGGGAGGTCGGGGGAGGCGGCAGACCGGCGGTGGGTGGGGCTTATCGGGGCAGCGGCGGAGGCGGCGGTGGCGCCGCCAGAGCCGAGGAGGAGGGCAAAGGCGGGCTGGGCCGGCGTCGTCGGGGACCACCCTCACCCTCGGGTTAGGGTGGGCGGCGATGGCGGGGCGGCGGCGGCGGCGAGCGCCGCCGGCCGGGCGGAGGAAGGAGGCGGCGGGTGTGGGAGCAAGAGGCGAGGGCGCGGCTGGGGAGGAAGGAGGCGGCGGAGCGAGGGGGAGGCGGGGCGGAGGAAGGAGGCGGCGGAGCGAGGGGGAGGCGGATGGGACGGGATCCAGTCCCCTAGTCGCCCCCATAATCATATGCTTAATTAGTCATGCCTATTAATTTTCATCTTTTTTTTTTTGTGTTTAGTGTTTATCCCGATCACGTCTTTTCCGTGCCAGCCCAAGCTAGCCGGAATAATTAACAAAATGCCCCAAAGTTTGTTAATGGTCAGCAAAATGTCTAAAACCAATCTTAAAACGGAATTGCTAGAGATCGTATATATTTTTACATGTGCATTTCGGGCGAACTTTATTTTTAGATGTGCATTTCGGGCGAAAGCGCGCGTACGCCTGCTTTTTTTTTTTTACCTACAGACGTATGTTTTGCATCCCGCGCGGTATTTTTTTTTAAAAAAAAAACTATGAAACATGAGCGGCTAGGGTTGCGGCGGGGTGCGGGACGGGAGCGTCGCCCTGTTCGGCGACAATCCGAAGATCGGAGGGGCGGGTAGCGAGAGTGGAGGGAAGATCCGACGGCTGAGACATGGAGCGGCACTGTACTTAGGAATAGTAAAAACCGTATGAGGAAAAAATCTGTAGCAATATAGAAGTAGGTGGATACAAAGCGCTAGCGGCGTGCTCTTTCTCGCGGCACGTGTCTAGAATTCCTATCATTATTCCTACTAGAAACAAGGAGCGCGCTGACACGCGCCGGGTTGCTTTAGTGTGCAGTAATTAGGCCTGATAGGCCGGTGGATACGTTCTTGCTAATAGCGGTCTTTGTCGTGAGGCTTCGGCGCTTACGTGCGCTGGGCCGGATTTGGATGCTATTTTTAAGTGTGTTGGGCTGAAAATTAGGCATGGTTGCTCATACCTCCATGAGGCTTATTGAATTAGAATATTTTGAATGCATATTTTTGAGTGTGTTTCCCTCTTTTATTTTGATACGTTGAATCACAAGATGGCAGCAGGGTTCTCCTTGGACGGTGCAAGCATAAATCAACGGTTTTATATTTTCTTAATTGATGCCGAAACAAGAGATGACCAAGGAAAAGATCTGAGAATGCAAAACAACGGTGGATGAACAGAAGGACACGGAAAGGATCTTTTTCGTAGAAGCAATGCGTGGGAATTTGTGTCGGCAGCCAGGAAACCCTAAAAAGAAAAGGGCGGCGGCTACACAACAAGAACACGAAGACAAACACACTGTGACCGCTATATGACTCGAACTCAAAACTCTAAAGATCACTACGCTAATACCAGCAACGACTGCACAGTGCAACGCAAATTTAACAATAATTAAATTATGTGGTAATAGTAAAGGCTAAACGGGGCTCGGAGACCAGCAACGGCTGCACGATGCAACGTAAATTTAACAATAATTAAACTATGTGGTAATAGTAAAGGCTAAACGGGGCTCGGATCAACCGGAACACACGACAAACTATTTTTTTGTGGTTTTTGCGGACTGCCCAACCTTCTAATACCAACTGATGCAACCCTCCCAGATGCTCACCGTGCCCTTCCCAACGCACGGGAACCCGGCCCCTCCTAGACGCTCACCGTGCCTTTCCCGGCGTACGGGAACTCACCTGAAAGCGGACTGTCCAACCGGCCCAGGAGCTGTTGGCTGCAGCCCAACAAGAGGAAGCCTGACTCGCAAGGCCATAAGAGTCTCATGTGACCCCCAAAAGACTGAGAAAATTGGCTATTTGCCACTCTCTTCGTGTGGCTTCGCAAAATTGCCACTCTTATCGTAGACTTCGTGAATTTACCACTCAGCTCGTTGACACTTTGTTTAGTCTGCCATTTTTTTCTTTTTATTCGTTTTGTATTTCTTTTTCCATTTTTAGGCACATGAAAGGACTACAATGACCTTGCCAAACGTCTGTACGTCTTCCGAGCGTAACGCGCCCGGCCGCCGCCTCCCGCGCGTTGGCGCTCAGGCCGCCTGTACGTCTCCAGCCAGACCCCGTCCAGATGTTCAGAGCCTACACGCATGTATGGATGCTCAACTTGTGAAAGCAAATAACGTATATTCATTAATCAGCCAAACAAAATCGGGACGTGGTGACCAGGAACCAAGGTTTGACCTCTTTATTTTCTAGCTCCATTGCAAATAGATGCTCTTCTTTTCTTTTGTAGCCCATCTTGTTCAAAATACAGCAACAGTTAGCTAGATAGGAAAACTAAAATTTGTTCAAGCAATACCACATTGGCATCATAGAACCAAATCAAGTCTTAACTCCAGTATACTATCATTTAACATACAAAAAATTTGTATTGAACTATATGGTTCATTTAGAAGCACATGTCACAGATATCTTTCATCCAATTTGTAGCTTCCTCTTCGGAGTCATCTTCTTTGTTGGGGCTGCAGTGGGCATCCTATCTGGAGTAGTTTTGGTGATGTGTGAAGAAGTACCCTCTCCCAGTAAGAAAGCAAGGCGACTGCATATATGACATTTAGATAAATCATTTTGTTTCTCATTTGTGCATTGATGAACAAAGATGTATTTGTCTTTGCTCCTTACCTTCTAGTGACCACGCCTGGACTGTCCTGTAGTATTTGTTCTCTAGTTGGCCTTTGTGGGGTGCTAGGTTCACCTGGCCTAGCTTTTGTACTGTTCTTTCTAGGCTTCCTCTTCCTGCAGTTAAACAATAAAATTATTTTTTCGCATTAGGTGATAATTTAATATTTGAATGAAAGAACAACGGTTGCCTTTTTTTAGTGCCGTTGAGTGGACACTTGTAACTAGCTTGTCTGTGTCCCTTTTGACCACATCTCTGACAAGTCACTGGACCTCTAATCATTTTCTTTCCCTTAGCATTGGTCGGAGCAGTGTTGTCATCATTGGTACCAACATTGGCACCTTTCTTCCTGTGGCCACCTTCAAGACATCCTTTGATCCTCAGTTTCCTTTGTCTTCCTATATTTCTTTTATCAAGTGGTGCACCCAAAACAAATGGCAGCTGGACTTGTGGCCATTGTGATTTGTCTGTCATTGGCTCAATCTCTCTCCCATAAGCAGCCCTGAATCTAGCCACAGAGTAGGTGAATTCCTAAGTATACTCACGGCCTTGCTAGCTACCCAGTTCTGAGATGGTGTTATGGTCTTCACTCTGCTACTTGAAATGCAATCATATCGATCAACTAAAACTGTCACCTGCACATAAAGAATTAAAAAAGTAGTGGATATTAGATAGTAAAATATGACATAAACATGCACATAAATGAATTTAAAAAATGAATTTAAGTATTTCACCTTGACTGTACTGTTATCATCCTGTAAAGAGGCAACAATCCTCCAGGGGCATTCTTCACTAGACTTGCAGAACCCTCTAAATCTCTTCTTATCTGACTTCTCTGTGCCTAGATCAAACTCCTCATTGATGGCAAATTGCCTTATAGCCAACCGAAATTCCTTCATTGATGGATACATAGTGCCAACTGCCAAGATCCATTTTTGGGTGATCCTTATCATATGTAATCACTATCTCATCTGGTATGACATCATTAATAGGAATGGAAACACCTTCATCATCACCCCCTTGCTGGACCGTTGTACAATCATTTGGTTCAGCCATCTTTCCTCTCTCATCGTCATCCCTCAAACCCAAAACCACATATAGCTGATCCTCACTCATCAATTCAATTCTACCTTCATCGTCATGTGTCTCTACAATTTGTAAGTTATCGCAATCGACATTTGGATCAGGTTCCATGCTCGCCGACAGTCTACCGAAGCTCTCCCACTGATTGCTATGTATATCCATGAACCTATAGTGTAGCCAAAATCAAAATGCGAAGTGAAAAAACAGTTAAAACAGAGTTAAAATGCAAAGCGAAAATCTATTTAGAATTAACAAGAATACAATAAAAACCAATTTTTTATGTATGATGAAGTTTGGGCTTTGGCAGAGCATGGCATCAGGAAAAAATAGTGCTATACACAAGTGGGATAAACAAGCAATGATGGGTTTTAAATCAAATTAAGTTCAAGCAGTACATACTAAACACTATGAAAATTAATCCATCGAACAAGGCCTGATTAAACGAAGGATTATTTTGGATAGGTTTGCATGCTTACCGATAGAAATCCAGCGATCGCGTCTTTGCCGGGCGTCTTGGGAGACGACAAAGGCGCTGGGAGACGCAGGCTGGAGAGGCAACACGCTGGCGGCTTTGTCTTGAGACGACAGGCGCTGAGCGCCAACGCGCGGGAGGCGGCGGCCGGGCGCGTTACGCTCGGGAGACCTACAGGCGGCGGAAGACGTATAGCAGTAATCCGGTATTTGATTCGGCAAGGGCATTGTAGTCCTTTCATGTGCCTAAAAATGAAAAAAGAAATATAAAACAAATAAAAAGAAAAAAATGGCAGACTAAACAAAGTGTCAACGAGCTGAGTGGCAAATTTGCGAAGTCGACGATGAGAGTGGCAATTTTGCGAAGCCACACGAAGAGAGTGGCAAATAGCCAATTTTCTCCAAAAGACTAGCCTGATAAGGGAGGGTTGTTCTCCCTTTTAAGGCGGCACCCTCTTCCCAAGACAAGCAAGGTGGTACTATCAAAAAACTTGACCAAAACATAATAGTACAGGGGATTTTCCTTTTAATTTTAAAAAATAGGATGCCAGAGGATCTCTATCTCAGCACGCGTGGATCACCCCCCTCCACCAACCCACCTCAAGTTGCAAAGCTTGGAACTTCTTCAAGGCCTGCTGGTCCTTCATCTCCACAGACTTGCTAGACGCGTTGCAGTGTCTCTTCAACCTCGACACCACCGGGTTCGCCAATCTAAACAAAGCCCACATTGTCCTCATCCCTAAAAAAGACTCCCCAGTCTCACCTTCCGACTACCGGCCCATAAGCCTCATCCACAGTGTGGGCAAACTTTTCACCAAAATCCTCGCCTCCCGCCTTGCTCCTTTCATGGATGAGCTGATCTCACCGTACCAAAGTGCCTTTATGAAACACCGTCACATCCAGGACAACTTCCTTCTGGTCCAACAAAAAGCCGTAGCCCTCCACAAATCCGGTACACCAGCCCTCCTTTTCAAGCTGGACCTTCAAAAGGCTTTCGACTCAGTTTGTTGGACCTACCTTCTTGACAACCTAAGGGCCAGGGGCTTCAGCACTCGCTGGCGGGACTGGATAGCCCTGTCCCTCGCCACCTCCTCCTCTCGGGTACTCCTCAACAACCACCCCACATCCCTCGTACAGCACCGACGAGGCCTGAGGCAAGGAGACTCGCTCTCTCCGTTTCTGTTCAATCTAGCCATAGAGCCTCTGGTCTATCTGCTCAACAAGGCCATCACCTCCGCCGTTCTCCAACCGCTCGGTGGCCCGCCCCCAGAAGCTCACATCTCCCTGTTCGCCAACGATGCGGCCATCTTCCTACACCCCTCTGCGAATAACGTCTCCGCCCTCGCCGAGATTCTCCAAACCTTTGGAAGCATAACGGGCTTGCACACCAACTTCTCTAAAAGTCAAGTGGTGCCAATTTGTTGCTCAAACCTCTACCTCCAACCCATCCTGCAAGCCCTACCAGCTGAGCAAACCACCTTCCCAATTAAATACCTGGGGATGCCCCTTTCCACCCGCAGGATTAGGCATGTCCACTTCCAGCCCATCATCGACAAAGTGGCTTCCCGTCTGGCTGGCTGGCGAGGCCCTTTCATGTCCAAAGGCGGCCGTCTAACACTCCTGAAAGCAGTCCTAACTGCCCTCCCCACTTTCCTCTTTTCGGTCATCCGACCCCCCAACTCGGTCATCAAAAAAATCGACGCTTTGCGCAGAAGCTGGCTCTGGAAGGGCTCCGACTCTCAACGCACTGCCGGCAGGATCAGCTGGAGTGTGGTCTGCTCACCCACCTCCCTCGGTGGCCTTGGGGTTCTGGACCTTCACCGTTTCTCCAGAGCCTTGAGGATTAGGTGGCTTTGGCTGAGCCGGCAGCATCTTGCACCCACCTGGGCCTCGCTACCTCTGTCTGCCCCAGGTCCGGACAACGACCTCCTTCGAGCAGGCTCCGACATCGTCCTTGGGAACGGGGGCTCTATCTCCTTCTGGGAGGACCGCTGGCTCTCCGGTTTCGCACCAAAGACGCTTGCACCAGGACTCTACAAGGCCTCCTCCAGGAAGAACAGATCACTGCTCGATGCAACTTCCAACTTTGCCTGGATAGCGGACCTCCGCCGAAACTTCACGCCCCAGCTGCTACCCGAGCTCTCCTTGCTCTTAGCACGGATGGCTACCCTTCATCTCAACCCGGAAGAGCCTGATGCTTTCCCTTGGCGCTTCACCCCTAATCAAATTTTCTCGGTTCGGTCAGCATACTTGCTTCAATTTGCTGGCCGGGTCCCAAGGCCGGCTCTCCAACGCTCTTGGAAACTGTGGGCCCCTTCCAGATGCAAGTTCTTCTTATGGACATTGCTACACCGCCGCGTCTTCACCTCCGATGCACTGCTCCGTCGTCAGCTTCCCAACGGCTACTTCTGCCCCCTTTGCAGCAGGAACCTCGAAACTCAGGAGCACCTCTTCCTTCAGTGTACCTATTCGCGCCAGGCCTGGGCTACGTTGGCGGTGCGGCTCAACTCTCCACGCCTAAACCCTTCAGGGTGGCTCCATGACGATTGTTTACTCAGCTGGTGGTCCACCGACATCCTCCAAGACGGACTGGGCTCCCGAAGTGCACTCTCCGCCGCCTGCGCCTTACTCTGGAGCATCTGGTTGGAGCGCAATAACCGGATTTTCCGAAATACCGATCGGCCACCTCGAGTCTTTTTCGATCACCTTTTAGACGACCTGCGCCTTTGGGAGGCTGCGGGCGCACCCTTTGTAATTACCTAACCTACCCTAGGCCCGTGGGGGAGGGGCCTTCATCTCCCCCCACACTGTAACTTCTTCCTACTTTTGAATACATGGCAGTCCTCCTGCCTTGCTTTTCAAAAAAAAAAAGTTGCAAAGCAAAGAAATCCCCGTAGCTACCAACCAACAATTAGGGGCTGATTACACCGTACCTACTACCAAACTAATTAATCGGACTGTGCATCTTCCTTTGTGAATATTTAGGTTTTGTGTTAAATGCATTTTATTTGAATACTTACAGAATGAAGCAGACTGGACCGTTGGCCAGATCCGCTAAGAGGACGACTTTAGGATAATATTCGTTCGTATACGGATCTGTATTTGGTTTTTTACAAGATATTTTTCTTGATTGCAAACACATTTTTCTTTACGAACCGATAGGAATATGGGTTGGGAGCTGTTCGATAGTACCGTATGCGACGAAAATTATCCGTATCTATTTGTTTGCTATCCGGATGTCATCTGTACACATATATGGGTTGGACCTGGATGTGGGTAGCTATGTATGCTTGCTTACTAATGCACATGGCACGTATAGTCCTATCTTTTATTGTCATGCTATGAGGGCTTATGCCGTTACTCTATGCAGGCATTGTTAACCTAGCTGTTGTTGGTAAAATCTGTTTTCATATTTTAATCCGGTCCGTATCCATGTGCGTTCAACCCCGTATCCGACGCGACATCCATTTCCATATCAGCACGAGATAAAAAAAATAAATAAATAAAAGATGCGGAAGGATGCCTATGTGAGCGCGCGTGGATCCGCCGGCGCCAACCCACCTCGCAAAGCGAAGAAAACCCTAATCCCCAAATTCGATCCTCTCCTCCCTGACCGATGAAAAATCCGATCCCCACCTGCGCCGACCTCGAGAGATCCATGGCCTTGTCCTCCCCTCCCGCCCTTCCGCCTGATGCCCCCGACTCCCGCCTCCCCGCCTGGATCCTCCTCGACCGGGAGGCGCACATCGACTACGGCGGCGGCCGCCAGAACGCGACCACGGCGGAAGCCCGGGCCAGGAGCGTGGCGCAATCCGTCAGGGTCACCTTCTTCGCCTTCGACCCGCCGCTCCTCTCCCACTTCTGCGTCCACTGCCCCGGCCTGACGCGCGCGTCGGACTTCGACGGGACCCCGTCCATCCTGTACGCGGTGGACGACCTCGCCCTCATCCGCATCACCTTCGCCCGCGGCTTCCGGTCCGAGTACTTCTTCTACAGGGCTGCGCGTTGGCAGCGGTCATCCCTTCAATATCTCCAGAACATCGGAAGTTATCTATCCAAAGTGCTCGTGGCCTCCATCGGCGTCCTGCCCCAACGCGGCGGCGGCTTCGTCCTGGCCGCTCTTGCATTCACGCTGCCCAGCGGGCAGTGCGAGATCCATGTTTTCCGGTCCGAACAGGCCACGTGGACCAGCAAGGCGCTGCCGTATGGAAACTACACGGTCGCCTGTCAGGTTTGGCAACTGCATGGATCGCACAGAGGAAGAGAAGGGAATAGCCTACGGTCCAGATTGCTTCATACCGCTTCGTTTATGATCATCCAAAGGCAGGAAGTTGTTTTCGTATTTCCTGTAGCTTTTTCCAGCTTTTGCATTTTGTCTTGTTTAGAACCAAGCAGCTGCGCTGCTTTTCTGTGGTTTTGTTGCTATTTAGCCCGGACGTGACCTGTTTTATGTAAGCAAGAATTCACTAATGGATAATATATCCGTCAATCTCACCTACTCCATTCTCATCTCGTTCAGTTCTCTGTTTTCTCACCCGAGTTCTTCCAGAAATCTACCCAAATACTTTGTTTTCACCTGTAAATCGATTTGTTCCTGACAAATTGGTATCAGAGCAGGCGGTTCTCGGTCGAATCTTCCGTTCTGACCATCGGGCTAGGGTTGGGAACCAAGTGTTCCTTGTAAAATTCCGGAAACCCTTTGGAAGAGTGGAGATTTGATATTTTCGGGTTGTTGATCTGATCTTGGGTGACATAGTATACTGCTATGTGTTAAACCTGAATCTTTTCTCCACCCGATTTTCTTCAGCGTGTGGCGAGGGTTGAAGCTGCCGGCTTTTGTAAAATCCCTGAGCCAGTCGCTGATCGATTGAGCAGTGATGACTAAACCTGCTCGTGGGGATGTCATAAGAGAAGAAGAAGCTGATGTAGTTAAAAGGGAAGACTTGGACGTCATTCGTGCAGAGTTGGAAGGTCTACGGCAAGCCCGAGCCGAGCAAGAGAAGTTTAATGAGGATTTAAGTCAAAAGATGGATGTTTTATTGGATGCTGTCAAGACCATCATTCAAAACAATGGTGACCAATCAAGGGAACAAGTTGATCACTGTTCAAGGGCCATCGGAAGGGAGGACAACCTGGTTAATTACTCTCCGAATATGAGATCGTCTCATGCCAGCATGGATACTCCTGGTTGTAGTGGTCCCATGCAGGCCGGTACCACCCCTGTCCTTATGAGCAATCTGTCTCCACCACTGCTCAGCCATCACAACAGACCAAGACCTATTTCTGCCACAGCAGTTGGTAATCCAGGAAGAGCTCCTGTGGAACCTTGGCAGGAGGAAAGAAACATAGAAAGGAACAGAGTTGGTGAACAGAATAGCAGAAACTGGGCTAGAGGCCCTAGTTTATCCTTTCCTGAATTTAATGGAGACCAAGTGGAGTATTGGATTAAGAAAGCTGAAAAATTTTTCAGGCTGACCCTAATTCCCCAGGAGCAGTGGGTGGCTATTGCAACACTATATTTTGTAGGAAGGGCTGAAGAATGGATGGAGAGTCATGATATCCAGACTGATGCTATCACTTGGAGTCAATTGAGTGACATGCTGAGTAATAGGTTTAGCTTGAAGACTGATTGTGAAGTCATCTCGTCCTTTCATTCAGTCA
Source organism: Raddia guianensis (assembly GCA_036346415.1). Classification (NCBI taxonomy): domain Eukaryota; kingdom Viridiplantae; phylum Streptophyta; class Magnoliopsida; order Poales; family Poaceae; genus Raddia; species Raddia guianensis. The sequence continues at coordinate 39,999,309 of CM070534.1, forward strand.
AGCACCACAAATCTGTCACTGACTACATAGACAATTTTGAGAGAGCTATGGGTTTGGTTAAAAGGGGGAATCCTAAATTGACAGAAAGTTATTTTATGAAGAGTTTTATATCTGGGTTGCAAGAACCTGTTAGAAACCTTACACACTTGCTGAAACCCAAGACTTTAGCAGAGGCTTATTGGGTATCCCGAAACTTGGAGGGTTCTACACCTTTGAGGAGGAATTATTCTAATAGTAGTGGGTACACATTCAAACCACATCGGCCAGTGGAGCAAAATACACCTGTTCTCAAGGAGGTCCAGGTTGAAAATGCACTACCCGCTGCCAAGCCTTACATTGATCACAGGAAGAAGGACGGTAATGACAAATGCTACAAATGTGGAGAGAAGTGGTTCCCTGGGCACAGACAGGTTTGCAAAATGAGTCAACAACTAAAAACCATGGAGGTTCTAGAATCAGATGGTATAGAAACTTCCAAGGAATTAGAGGAGAATTGCCAAGAGACAGAACAGTTGGAGGGCACGGAGGAGGAAGAAGTGTTGCAGCTGTCTTTACATGCTGTGCATGGTAATGGCCTGGAGAAACACACATTTACGCTCAGAGTTAAATGTGGCAAGGTTATGGGAACAGCACTGGTTGACAGTGGTAGTAGCATTAATTTTATTGACTCCACTTTTGCTAGGAAGGCATCCCTAGAGGTGCAACCCTGTGAGACTATCACAGTTCAGGTGGCTAATGGGCAGAAATTGCTTAGCAGCACTGAGTGTAAGGATTGTTCCTACTTGGTGCAAGGGCAACTCTTTATTACTGATTTCAAGTTGCTGGAATTGAAGGGTTATGACATCATTCTAGGAGCAGAATGGATATACAAACATAGCCCTGTGAGTATTAATCTTAAGACCAGAACATTAACCTTAAGGGATGCTAAGGAGAAAGTAGTGACTCTTAAAGATGAAACCATTACTAGTAGACATTGCCTGGTATCTGTGGAGAAGTTACAAAAGTTATTCAGAAAAGGGGTTGTTGGGGTAGTATTTAGTTTAAAAGAAGATAAGGAAGAACTGAAACCAGAGGAGAACCCTGACATTACTCAAGTGTTGGAGAAGTTTCCTGAAGTATTCAAGGAGCCGACAGGCCTTCCACCCAAAAGAGATTGTGATCATACTATACCTTTAATTCCTGGGATTCCACCAGTGAACCAAAGGAGTTATAGAGTGCCATATTATAAGAAGAAAGCCTTAGCTGATATTGTTGAACAGCTACTGCAGTCAGGAGAAATAAGGCCCAGCGAAAGTCCTTTTTCTTCTCCTGTCATCTTAGTTAAAAAGAAGGATGGCAATTGGAGGTTGTGTGCTGATTACAGGCAACTCAATGCTAACACCATTAAGAACAAATACCCAATTCCTATCATTGAGGATTTGCTAGATGAGCTATATGGGGCTAAATTTTTTTCAAAGATAGATTTGAGGTCAGGCTATCACCAAATCAGAATGAATGAGGCAGATATACACAAAACTGCATTTACAACCTTCTTGGGCCACTTTGAGTACTTGGTGATGCCTTTTGGGTTGACCAATGCCCCAGCCACCTTCCAATCTTTGATGAATACACTTCTAAAGGACTTCCTAAGAAAGTTTGTGTTGGTATTCTTTGATGACATTTTGATATACAGCAAAACATGGGAAGAACATAAGAAACACCTAGCCTTGGTTCTGGAAGAGATCTCTTTTTTAGTTTCTAATCATTAGAGGTTTATGTAAATCCATATGACTCTCATTATTCTAGTACTGAAAAAGAACCAATTGTATGCCAAAGGGAGTAAATGTACATTTGGAAAGCTACAAGTGGAGTATTTGGGACATGTCATAACTCAGAAAGGGGTAGCTACTGATGCTGGCAAGGTGAAGGATATGTTAACTTGGCCTAGACCCATTAATGTAACTCAATTAAGGGGGTTCTTGGGACTCACTGGTTATTACAGGAGATTTGTCAAAAACTATGGAATCATTTGTAAGCCCCTCTATGAAGCCCTTAAAAAAATGCTTTCCAATGGAATGGTGAACAAGAACTTGCCTTTACCACTCTCAAATCCAAAATGGTTGAAGCCCCTGTCTTGGCCTTACCAGATTACACCAAGCCATTTATTCTAGAGACCGATGCTAGTGGAGAAGGAATTGGGGCAGTGCTAATGCAGGAGCAGCACCCAATAGCTTATATGAGTAAACCATTGGGCGCAAGGGCAGCTGCAATGTCGACCTATGATAAGGAGGGAGTGGCAATTATTGAAGCACTGAAGAAGTGGAGACATTATTTTGCTAGCACTTCCTTGATCATCAAAACTGATCAGCAAAGCCTCCGATATATTAATGAGCAGAAAATCACTGAGGGGGTACAACACAAACTCTTGCTAAAACTCCTAGGGTATAATTATACTATTGAATATAAAAAGGGTAGAGAGAACAAGGCTGCTGATGCATTGTCTAGGAGAGCTCATGAAAATTTGCAAATGGCTATAAGTACCTCTGTACCCAGCTGGTTGGCAGAAGTGCTCAAAAGCTATGAAGAGGATACCTTCTGCACAGAAAAGATAACACAACTATCAATTTCAGCTGAAGCAGTACCTAACTATTCAGTTCAAGCGGGTATCTTGAGGTATAAGGGTAAGGTGGTGCTTGGAAATGAAGAACAATTAAGAAGAAAGATATTCAATCAATATCATGACTCAGCTTGGGGTGGACACTCTGGAGAAAGAGCAACTTATCAAAGGATAAAGCTCTACTTCTACTGGCCAGGTATGAAGGTTTCCATTAAAAGATGGGTAGAAGAGTGTGCTATCTGCCAATTGAACAAACATGAAAATGTTCCCTACCCGGGCTTGCTTCAGCCCCTTCCTGTACCTGAAAAGGCTTGGTCACAAGTGACTATGGATTTCATTGAAGGGTTGCCGACTTCCCAAGGAAAGAATGTCATCTTGGTTGTGGTGGACAGGTATAGCAAGTATGCACATTTCATAGCTCTAAGTCACCCCTATACTGTTCAACAGGTGGTGCAAGAGTATGTGGATCAAGTTTTCAAATTGCATGGTCTTCCCCAATCTATAGTCACCGATAGAGACAGGATTTTCACAAGCACCTTATGGCAGGAACTATTCAAAGCTGTTGGGGTTAAAATGCACTTTAGCACTTCTTACCACCCCCAAACCGATGGGCAGACGGAGAGGGTTAATCAATGTCTGGAAACTTATTTGAGATGTATGGCTTTTGCTAAACCAAAGGGTTGGAAGGGATGGCTAACTACTGCTGAATGGTGGTATAATACCTCTTATCATACAGCCTTAGAGATGACTCCTTTTGAAGTGATCTATGGGGTACCACCTCCCCCTGTCATGGATACTATCCAGATTGAGGTAGAACATGAGGAAGTTCAAAATATCCTGCAGCAAAGGCAGGCAGCTCAACAAATTATCAAGGACAATTTAAAAAAGGCTCAAGAAAGGAGCAAGAAGTTTGCTGACAAGAGGAGAAAGGAAAGGGAATTCAAGGTTGGGGACATGGTATATTTAAAATGCCAACCTTACAGGCACACCACCTTGAGCATTCATAGGTCTCTCAAACTGCATTCTAAGTTTTATGGGCCTTTTAGAGTGATGCAAAGAATTGGTAAGGTTGCTTATAAACTCCTGCTTCCTACTGATTGCCGCATTCATCCAGTATTCCATGTCAGTCAGCTTAAAAAGCACATTGGCAACAGAGTAGTACCCAATTCACAATTGCCTTTGGTTGATGATAATGGTAACATTAAGGTTGAGCCAGTGGCTATCTTGCAAAGGAGAGTGATTCCCAGAAATAACGAACCTGTAGTACAATGGAAGATTCAGTGGCTCAATCTTGCTATGGATCAGGCAACATGGGAGGATGCGGATTTCATCAGGAAGGTATTTCCAAATTTTCGGACTTGAGGACAAGTCTCATTGGCAAGCGGGGGGGGGGGGAATTGTCGTTTGGCAACCGAATGGATCGCATGAGGAAGAGAAGGAATAGCCTACGGTCCGATTGCTTCATACCGCTTCGTTTATGATCATCCAAAGGCGAAGTTGTTTTCGTATTTCGTAGCTTTTTCCAAATTTTTGCATTTTGTCTTGTTTAGAACCAAGCAACACTACTTTTTTTCGTGGTTTTGTTGCTATTTAGCCCGGACGTGACCTGTTTTATGTAAGCAAGAATTCACTAATGGATAATATATCCGTCAATCTCACCTACTCCCTTCTCATCTCGTTCTAGTTCTCTATTTTCTCACCCGAGTTCTTCCAGAAATCTACCCAAATACTCTGTTTTCACCTGTGAATCGATTTGTTCCTGACATCGCCAACATCGAGAAGGTGCTCGACCTTGGAGGAGGCCAGCTAGGGTTCGTCGACCTTCGGAACGGGATCCTGGTGTGCGACGTGCTACAGGAGGACCCCTCTGCTCGATTCATCATGTTCCCCAAGTTTCTCCGCAACAACCAGTCCCGCGAAAGGTGGTTTCGTGATGCCGCCGTTTGCTCCGATCAAGGCCTGTCCAAATAGGGGGGCATTTGGTGCGACCACCAAAGGCCACCAATTTTGAAGGCTCCGATCCATATAGTTAGTAGGTATTAGTAAGTACTTCTATTAGTAACAAATATGGCGAGCACTAGGGTTCGGACGTTCGGATCTGCTGACGTCAGCCTGACGTCATCACGTAACCTGCACGAATACCTAAGGAAATATGGAAAATAATGGTAGAAACCTGATGAATCGTGGCAACCTGAAGACGAAACTTGATATTTCAGAAAGTTTTCGAGAGTAAGAACCAAGTTTCGATAGTATAAATTCAAGTTTCGGTAGGCAATATCCAAAGTTTTAGTGGGCAAAACCTAAGTTTCAGCACAAAAAGCGAAATTTTTGAAAAAGTAAGACCCAAGTTTTAATAGTGCAAGTCCAAGTTTCTGTAGGCAAAGATCCAAGTCCAAGTTTCTGTAGGCAAAGATCCAAGTTTCAGTAGTAGAAAAGGTACATTTTCATAAGACGAAGTCCTCAGAGTTCCAGATCGAGAAAAGAGAAGGTTTCATATGTACAACTCCAGGTTTCTAGCACACAAATCCTAAGTTTTCAGAGACAAACCTTAGGTTTCGAGTCTGAAAATGGGATGGGTCTCCTCCTTGCCTCCTCCTTCCCTAAATCCGGCGAGACCCTGCCCCTTGCTCGTCGGATCCGACGACGGGCTTGACATCCCCGTGCTTCCTCGTCGTCATGGTCGCCGTCCCTCTCCAGATCTGGCGGCAGCCCTTGGAGCACGGTGAGGGGAAGCTCCCTCGCGTGTGTGCCGGCGTGAGGAGGACGGGGCGGCACCGGCCGCCGCGAGAGGGAGGAGGAGGTGGGGCGGCACCGGCGACAGAGGAGGGGAGGAGGCGCGGCGCTGGGCGACGGCGAGGAGCACGGGAGGAGGCGACGGAGGAGATGCAACGACGAGGAGGCGCGGGAGGAGGGTGCGACGGCGAGGGAGGAGCGCGGGAGGAGGAACGCGAGCGAGGAGGAGGAGCGCGAGCGAGTGAGGAGTCCGGACGGACGTCCATCCTAAAGTGTTTTCGAACAAATATTTGTGGTTTAAACTTTTTAGTTTACAAAGCAAAGTCATTAGTTATCATTATAGTTTATCTATGAAATCCATAAAAAATTATAATATTGTTGAAGTACTTTTCGAAATGAATCTACATATTATTTGTATGTAGCTAATCTAAAATTTTAAAAGGTATTCATAACTCAAGTTTTAAACATTGGCCACCATACATCTCCAACGCCAAATATTTATGATAGGAGGGAGTACTAGGGAGCTCATAGATCAACCAAAAATAGTTTCCGCCATTACTGCTGATATGACCTAGTATATGCATTGGGTGTTCTTCTATTGTCGTTTCCAAATTGTTGGGGGCTCTAAGCTTTTGGCTTAGAACTTTGTACTATTCTCTTCCTACTTTTAAATGAATTAGGCAACTTGCCTATTATCTTTCAAAAAAAAATAGTACGTTAAATTGGCCTAGTCGCTAGCCAATTAGTCATAACAACATTGTACTTAGTCGTTGTGAGCTAGCGAGTCCACTACCATTTCATTTTCTATAAAGGCATGCATTACTTAGCAGAAAGAAGATACATATAATGGTTGTATAAAGCGGCCTAGCCACCTAAGGCTTTGGCTTCGCCAAAGAATACGAGATGTTATTGGCTCGTAGGATCAACAATAAATTGACATGACGAGGGCTTCTAAATTGTAGTAACCATCGAGGTGTAGTTTTCGATTGTGAGCAGTTGAGCAATGAGTAGTTTGATTTGTGTAACGATGTCACTACAACATTAGGGCGGAGACGGTTGTTGCGCTTGACCAAGGTATAATATTATTAGGTTTCATCTTGATACAATTCTCTCGTTTCCTAGGATCCTAGGCCCATATGCTTTCGATGCCATGGTGAGTCACCTAAGTGGTACGTGTGCGAGTTATTAGCCATAACAACATCTAGATGGAGCATGACAAAGACCGAACACATCCACGTCTCGCCCCTCCATACCTCGATTGTCCTATCACCGACACAAGCTGATCATCCATGATTCGGTTGCATTATTTGTATAAAAAGTATGTCTATACATAGATATTTTAGTAATCCACACAATGAATTATGACTATTAGATATATTATTTTATAACAATTTTAAGAACTACATAGAATGTAGATATTTTAGGAGATATTTGTATACGGATGAACTAGATTTTACAATGTGGCAATAATCCAATATTGTTAACACATTTATAAATTGATGTGCTTTAGAGTATCTTTTATAAGTCTGTGAATGACCATATATAGATAGTTAACCTCGATATATATGTGGAATCGTCTTGCGCCATATGCACTGAAATTGTTCAAGAGACATGGTCAAAGCCCGGGGCGGATAAAGCTCCTACCGCGCCGCGATTCTGTTGGTTCCGTACATGGTCAATGTGTTTGAGAAAAGAAGTAGGCTAGATACAAAAGATCTATAAATATTTTGTTATATTATTAAATCTATAATATAGTAGTCATTTACAGATGTTTAGTTCATTATTAATTTATGATTCGCTAGCTAAGAGAATAGTTCTTAAACACAAAAATATTTAATATTTAATGTATTAAGTAATTAGAAATTAAAATATAAAATTAAATTTAAAATGACATATTTTAGTCTCGCCCTAGGGCCCTTAAAACATTAGGAACCGCTCTGGCTCCGATGGTGTGATCAAGTGTGTTGAGGTGGAAACTTGTCTGTGACTCATTCCTCGTAAAAGATTTCATGCCTTTACCTGATGATGTATCCAGCGTTGATGTGCTCCATGACACACAAATGATGCAAGACTGTACGGCCAGACAAGAGGAGGACACGGAAGAGGAGGATGAGACATATGAGTACGTTGGTTGGAGGGTCATCATATGGAGCAGGGCTCCTTCTTCCAGTTGTTGGCGCAAGGAAGCTGTAATGAATGTTGATGAAATTGATGTCAGCAACTTCCCCTTATTGGATGCGATTGGAGGCAACACATTGAAGGGTCTGTTTATGCTTTTCCCCACGCTCATGGATGGTGCCCTTTATCTAGTCTCCAAGGTGGATCTGGCCGACCAAGAGATTCGCGTCCTGATGGTTGATTTGGACAACAAAACAGTCAGGGAAATTTCCCCAATTCTCACTCAGAGACCCAACTTTTTTTTGAAGCCAACATACTACCCTTGTTCTTTGTCCAGTTATCTGACTGATGATGCTTCCTGGCTAGCAACTTCTACTGCTGCCACTCCCATGCTTCCGGTATAATGTTGTCATCTTTAGGGATGTAATCGGATAGCGGATATTTTTGGATATCCGCGTACCGAATCCGACAATTAGCAAATTTGATCTTGAAATTGGTATCCGATTAGCTATTCGGATTCGGATTCGGATATCATGTCTAGTTGGATAATGTCTATTTTTTTCTCTTCATGTAATAAGTTCAAATTAACCTTTGCAGCCTGCCCGGTACTATAACTCTCCAACAATACCACACTCTTCATCACAGCAGCATCTGGTACGACCCCCAAAATGTCTGTCGCCGCTGCCACGAGGTAATCAACATATGGATAAAATTCCTTTTGTTTGATTAGATACTAGTTGGATGCTTGTGCTTTGCAATAGATAAAAGCTAATTAAATGACACTATGGTTGCCCGTGCTTTGCGACTGAAAAACTAATCAACATCACATTAGCAGTGATCGTAGGTAATTTGAGTTAGAAAGTTGTTCAAACTTTATGCGAAATTTTAACATTTGGTGACATGGTGATCCCAAGAACATTGGTCAGGATCTTGGGATCAAAGCAAACATTCTTACAAACATATTCTTTTCAGTTATCCTTTTGTGGATAATTATGAGCTTTGCTAGTTCAAGCATTGGTAGCATGAAGGGATGCTATGATTAAAGGGTTAATGTGATGTGTGGGGAATGGCAAAATATCAGAGTTTGAGAAGATAACTAGGTACCATAGTAAGGCATGTCTGAGTTGCACGATTGTTACCATAGTAAGACTCCATATCATCGAGCATAATGTTATACATGCATGCATACAAGTCACAAGGCTAGTACATCCATACATGCATACAAGTCAAAAGCTAGTACATGCATATGTGGTCACACTCGGGGTCTAGTACATACATACACCTCGAGCTCAAGACCCCGGCGTATAAGGACCCCTTGGACGGCGGATCCTTCCAGGATTTGTCTGTAGCACGTTGTGGCTACCGATGTCGGCGGTGTCACGGTCACGCCTGCGCCTCGCGTAAGATATGGTCTGTGGCGGGGGTGGATCCGCTGGGGCCCTGTATTGTACGGCAGAAATGTTAGATATGAAAGGAAACAACAAAGAATTCACGAGATCACTTCAGATGTCTTACCGCTCCTGGGGTGGGCTGTGTCTGACTCAAGGGGGGGGCATCAGGCATCTGTCTCATCTTGATTGTGCTGCGAAAGCTGGGGTCGTCGACGGAGGAGTCGGAGTCGTAGTGCTGGCCAGCATCTTCGTCATCGGCCACGGGCGGCACAGTGCGCTTGCCACGCGCCCTCCTCGCAGGAGTCTCCGTAGTAGCTGCGGAGGACCTGCCCGACTATGTCGGTGTGCGTGCACCCGTGCCCACTTGATAGACGGGGGTCCGGTGGCTCGACGACTGAGGCACCGCGACTGGCTGTTGATTCATATCCTGCTGGGTCATGCAGCTCAATTTCTGGGCCATACGGTGGCATGTCCTCGTCACTCTCTGTAAATGGTCAATACAGGAACTAGGGTATTAGCATGAAAATATATTGGACTGTATAACATGCACACAGTCGTACCTCCGTAAACGTCCGCAAGGCACCGCTTTCATGTGCACCCGCATTGCCAAGAGCAACCCCTGCCTCATTGGTGAGGCGTGCAAGCTGCGTAGCCTGTGAAGAGCAACAACAGGTTAATTTAGTCCATACAAGAAGGCGGGATAAAATTCGTATCCGCGTGGTTTGTAAATACACGTACCATGTAACGCTGCAGTGGGGTTCTCTCGGGCTGCACACCCTCCCGTGTCAGACGATCGTACTCGTCCGTGATGTCGTCGTCCGAGTTCGTGTCGCCGATGGGCACGTCGGTAAGGGCTGGCTTAAGGAAAAGCCTGGCCGACCGGTGGAGCCAAGCCAAGTACTCGGAGAAGGCATGATCGTTGTGCATCGCTCCTTTGCCAGGCTGCCGCCTCTCCCTCCCCTCCCATAGCTCCAAAGGCTAGCGGTGCGTGACACGCCAGTCTAGCTGGCTATACCTCTTCTTTCTACTAAACCTGCAAAGTTTAGTCAACGATGTGTTAATGCAAGTTTTGAATGAATTAAACAAATTAAATTAATAACCATTGTCTCACTTGTGCAGCCTCTAATTTGTCGAGTGCACGGGAGGTGGGGTGTGCTGCCTGCGACCAAACTGTCGCATTGTCCTACACGGCAGGTGCCACTCCACGACGTGGAAGAACACCAGCGGACTAACCGTCCTCCAGAGCTCCATGTCTCGAGTGCACAGTGTGCTAAGGGCCATGTCCTGTATCTCGGCACGGTGGTAAGGAGTCCACATCACCTGCCACTGCGTCACGCAGCCTAGCTCGTTCGTGTACTGCAGGTACCTCCTGTTGGGGTTTCCGCGCACCGACTTGATGTTCTTCCAAAGATACATCAACGTGGGCCTGGATCCCTGCACGGGCCATGCCTACAGGTCGAACGAATTTAGAATGATCACAACAATGTGAAAATAAGTTTTCTCGGGCAGCACGTACCGGCACTGGCGATCGATGTGGCCTGCCAACTGAAAGCCGCTCCCAGGCCCACACCTGGAGGAGGTAGAGACATCCTCCAAGGCTAGATGTACCAACTCCAAGTCGGCAACCCTCACACAATTGCCGGTATAGCCAGGCAAGTGTGGCTGAACCCCACGAGTACGTGGTGATGTTCTCCCACTGCTGCCTCAGGACAGGGAGGACACTCCAGCTGACGGTGTTGCCAGACGCATCGGGTAAGAGAAAGTTTGCGACCAAGTGCCACAGTCAGACCCGTGCGTGCGTCTCTACCACTGCGGGGGGAGCCTCAGCTAGGCAAAGGGGGAAGCGCTCGTGCAGCCAGGCGGAGCTCACCCCGGACGTCCTCCTACAAACATACAATTGTTTGAGCCATAGATTACATAGAACAATCGAGGAATTCACAAAAAACGAAACCAAGTGGACGATGCTCTTACTTGCTCCGGTCGTTCTCGTCCTTCGGGGGCCGCACACCAATGACGCCCTCCACCAAGTTGCGCCAGGTGCCGGGATTTAAGATCTCGCAAACTGCGGCGCTCTCCAAAGGTAACCCGAGGACCATCCCCGTGTCCTGCAAGGTCATCGTCATCTCTCCGCACGGGAGGTGGAAGGTGTGCGTCTCGGGCCTCCAACGGTCGACGAGAGCTGTCAGTAGTGGCCCGTCAAGGTCCGGCAGCCCCTGCGTGACGGTGCGGGCTAGGTCGAGGAAGCCGGCTCGCTGCAAGTAAGGGACGAACCTATCGTCCCATGTGAGGAAGATTGCGTGGGTACGAGGATGGAGCGAGGGCAGAGTCTGCAAAAAGAACAAACCATAAATAAGCATTACCATGGATAAAACAATTGCAATCCGAAGAGATTAGTGGGTGGCTGAACCTGTTGCTCATCGCAGATGAGCCACGCACGATGGTCCTTGTCGTACTCTCAAGGAGCGGGTACTGAGGGTGCATCATCCTGCAAAATTTAAAAAAGAGAGTTAAATTCCAGTAAAAATATTAGTTAGTTTTATGCAAAATTTAAGATAACAAATACAAGTCGGTTAGACCTAATATACAACATCATTTACACCAAATTTAAATGCCATCCCCGTGCATGCAATGGATTATACACGTTAATAATACGGACAGTAGATGCAACACGGTGACCACGGTGCTCAGATCGATCTAAACACGACAATATGGAACAAAAATCAAGTTTTTTCTTCGAACCCTAACTATCCAAACTCTACGAAATGCGGTTAATCGAGGGCCAAATTGGAGAAAATGGTTGGAGGATAACCTTAACAGGAGGACGGGGAACGATTTCCCACATCAAGAGGCCGGAGACAAAGCGGCAACGGCGGCGGCGGCGGCGGCGCAGCAGGGCGGGGCGGCGGTGTTCTCGAGAAAGAAAAACAGGAGGGGCGCCCTGCGTGGCTCTCTATAAAGGGCCTTGACGCGCTAGGAGGGGTGGCGCGTCAAGGTGGGACCCACGCCTGTCCACGCTGGCGGCTATTGACCGGGGCCGCCAGCGTGGCGGGTCTGACGCGCCACATGGACTGGCGCATCAGTGTGTATTAGACGCGCCAGTTGCCATGGCGCGTCCAAAAGGGTTAGATTTGAAAATACTTCTGCCGAGGAGTTAAAATTAAAATTATTTTTTAAAAAGGATTAAAATATAAATTTTTTTGAGCGGCGAACGACTCTACGACGGTGGCAACCCGCTCTACAGCTCTACGGCGGCCGGTCCTCGCGTGATCGCAAAACAATTCAATTTGTTTCCTTTTCTTGAGGTATGATTGTATGTTGAAGCAGTGGCGGAGCCAGCCCAACTGAGGAGCCTGGGCCCAGGGTGGCTGGGCCTTGGCTCCGCCCAGTTGGGCCGGGCCACTTGCCACAAATATGTTGAAAAATGAGCTGGGCCTTAAGAAATAAATGCCTTGCTATTGGGCCGGAGCTCGGGCCTAGGCCCAGGGTGGCCGGGCGGTGCCTCCGCCACTGTGTTGAAGTAGAAGGGACTAATTTGTAAGGTTAGTTTTGCAATATGGTTCTCACAAGGCATGATATAAAAGACTCACGAACTTTGAACATTCTATCAAGCGTTGATGAACTTCGGGGCATTTTGTCAATTATTCCAAGCTAGCCCAAGGTGCAGCATGATCTTGGGCCGCGTAGCAAGGAGTGCACCGGTCTAGGCGAAACAGGCGAAGGATGATGTTTATTTTGAATATTTCATGTTGCGAATAGTATGATGCAGAGAATGGGTGTCAAATTGTATTGTTATTTTGCCTTGTCTCAAAAAAGTGGTGTGTCACGACTTGCATCACTAATTTGTACTGTATTGTTGAGAAAAAGGTGGTGTGTCATGACTTGTATCACTAATTTGCAGTGTCTTGTAGTCAATTCTCCTTTTCTTTAAATTGGTAGGCCGACAAATAGGTGGGACTAGCACATCTATGTGTCTAGAAGCAACTTGGTGCAAATTATCTAGAAGTAAAACTTCCTTTTTTTAAAACCATGTTCACACCAACATTATCTAGAAGTTTCTTTCTGCAAATTGGCATGCTCATGCAAATTAATAGGTCTCTCATGTAAAATTTGGTATTTCTAAAAACCTAATATTTACATATAAATTTTTTTATAAAAAACAACCAAAAAAATTGTTAGGATGATTCTATATATGACAGAATATTTTGTGTAACTGGTGGGTCTAAACGACTTGGTGGATCCAAATGCTTTTATAGAACTCAAAACAAATCTCATTTGAACCAAAAATTTTTAAACTAATCTAACCCAACTCATTTCTATATCAAACCCAATTTAACCAAATCAATTAATTTGCTACATCAACTCATTTCCACCCATCCAAAGTCAACCCAGATTAATTAAAATCCAACGCATAAACTTATTTTGATTCAACCCATTGACATCACTATATAGCAGTGATTACACAAATATAAACTCGCTTTATTTAAAAAACAAAAGGAAGATTTAAATATATTAAAATTTAGAAATTAAAATAGTTTTTAGTTATGGGACCGACTTATACACAGTCGACTGAGCCCCTATAGGGGTGCCCAGTCGATTTTCTGGGCCGTTGGATCTTAATCCAACGGCCCAGATCAACCCGCGCCCCCCACTCTCTCTCTCTCTTCCTTTCCCTTCTCCTCCCTTCACCCTCAGGCGCCCGACCCGACTCCTCCCCTGCTCATCCTCCTCCTCCTCCTCCCCGCCTCCTCCACCGCCCATGCGCCTAGCCCGCCCGCCCGCCGCCGCCCCGACGCTTCCCGCCCACCCTAACCCGGCCGTAGCCTCCACTCCACCCCGCCACCGCCGCTGACCGCCATCTCCCCTGCCCGGCTCCAGCTGGCCGCCCGCTGCCTCCGCCGCCGCCCGACGAGCCCCACCCACCGTCGGTCCGCCTCCCGACCTCCTCTACACCTGGGCCAAATATATTCCCTAACCCAAACCCTAATATTTCCTAACTCCGAACAGCCGGCGGGCGAGGTCGACGGGAGCTCGACGGCGGCGAGGCACGCCCTCCTTCCTCCTCCCCTTCTTCCCCTCCCTCCTCATCCCCCACTGCAATGGAGAAGAACAGGCGATCGCTGGGGGTGAATCTGCCTGCCCGATCGCCATTGAGCAAAACCGTTTAGTTATTTAGGGTTTCAGACAATTTTTTTAAAAGAAAAAATAGTAAACACGTTTCATAGCTACTGAGAGCTAAATTTGATCCCATATCTTTTGGTTTCTAGCTAGTTTACACTTAACTAGAATCACGATTTAGCATGTGCATGCTCTGATTATTATTCTTCAATTAATTGGGTACGTGTTTATCCCCTTTCCGGAGAAGCACGTCATATGCTCCATTTGCCCGTACGTACCTGTGTTTCACGATGATCATGTGCTCTATTTGCTGAATGGCCGGCCTAATTTATCCCACGTATAACACGTGCTGATCCATTGGCTGGAGTGCTGGACACAGCATATGCCGTACCAGCGATCCACAAGTGACAAGTCCCACAGACACAACTGTGCATGTGTTGGATCGCTTCCACCCTCACGTTGGTGCCGAAAATTCCCTTTTCTGGCAAATTGCTCTTTTTTGCAAGGAATGACGCAATTAATGCACGAAACGCATGGGATGGAACAAATACAAGCTTACCTAGCTATACGTCAGGTAAAAAGGACAAAAATTAAACTATTTCATTTTCATTCGAAGTTTCGAACTGCTATGAGGAAGTACACATATAATTTTTATCTATCTATGTATCTTCTATATAATTAAAAAAATTTCAACGGAGCCATCGCATTAATCCTAAAATTTTAGAAATTTCCACGTTAATCGAATATAAAAAGGAATGTCTACACTGTTGATTGTTATGGGTCCATATTATAACGGATTAGATTAAAGAAAAACTAAATTTTAAAATAGAAATTTAGAATAAAATAATAGAAATAAAAGTCTACACCAGAATAAAAAAAACGAGTTTGTATTGATCGGATACAACAAAACAATATAGAAATTTTAAATAAAAAAATAAAAGAAATAAGAGTCCTTGCCACGTTTAAAAAAGAGTTCATATCCACTACAACAAAAAAATTTAAAAATACATATATTTGGAAAAGCAAATAATAGGAATAAGAGTTCATATCAAATTAAATGCTCGAGACATCTAAATGCACAAACGGGCATGGCACCATGCTCGTTACATGCATAAAGCAAATTTTAGCAGATCGAGCCACCACATTAATCATATAATATAAGAAATTTCCACGTTAATCGTTAGAAAGAAAAGGAATGGTCTACACTGTCGATTATTGTGGTCTAGATTATAATAGATTAGATTAAAATAAAGAATTAATATCAGCTACAACAAAAAATATAAATTAGTGATTACAAGTAATAGTAAAAAAATCCATGTTAAATTAACAAAAGAGTTTGTATTGGCTACAGCAAAACAATAATAGAAGATGGTAATAAAAAAATATTAGAAATAAGAGTCCATCTCAAATGAAATGAAAGAGTTCATACTAGCTACAATAAATAAAAGTTGCATAAATTTGAAATAAAATAATACAATAGGAAGAGAGTCTACTAAAAGAATAAGACAAATCTAAACGCGTAAACTACACGTGGGACACCTTGCCCATTACCAGAAAGCTAGGATATATATATTTGATGGATGGGATCGATCCAAATAACTATAATTAATATAGGATATAAAACAGCACTATCCGAAACTTGCCGATGGTAAAAAAAAAAAAGAATGAATTGTATCCTTTGAAATCTGAGGTACGTACGACGTGGCATGATGGCAGCCCCAAGCCCCAAGTGTATGATGGATACCCAGCCGACCGTGCCGACTTTCCGTTTCCGGAAAGTGCCCAGCCGAGAGAGAGAGAGAGATCCACACGTGCCCCTTTTCCCCGTACGAGGACGCGTCTCCCTCGAAACCAAAGCACAGCATGCGCGCGTCAGCGTCGCCGCTCGCTCGCTTCCGCTAATCTCGCCATCGCTATTGGCTTGCAGCAACACAGAGCCAATGCATGCAAGTGCCAACCATGCATGCATGGCCACGCCGAGCTAGCTGAGCTCGACTGCTCCCCCTCCTTCTTAGGCCGGCCTCGCTCGCCTAATTCTTAGGCTCCCCCGCGCGCGCGGACTCCATCTCGCCGCGCCGTCGGCCCGTCACATCGCCGATTGGTTGCTTACTCCATGGGCCATGGATTGATCGATGCTTCCCTTTCCTGCCTGCTTGCTGCATGCCACGGATGCGAGTATGTGTATGTGTGTGTGTGTGTGTGTATATATGCGTGTGTGCTTGGAGGTAGCCGAGGAGGGAGGTAGTCGATGGATAGGGGCAACGAGATGCCTGGGAAGAAGGCGAGGAAGCCGTACACCATCACCAAGCCCCGGGAGAGGTGGGCCGCCGACGAGCACGAGCGCTTCGTCGACGCACTCCTCATGTGAGCTATCATCAGCATCTATCTTCTTCTTCTTCTTCTTCTTCTTCTTCTTCTTCTTCTTCTTCTTCTTCTTAACTTACATGCATATATTAGTTCACCAAAAACTTAATTAAGCAGATAAAGAAAATGAACAGTGCAAAAGTACTTTACAATTGAAAGATGAAATCGATCATGCAACTGTCAGGTTTGGTCGTGACTGGAAGAAGATCGAGGAGCACGTCGGCACCAAGACGGCGATCCAGGTATACATGGTTGGAATGTTGCATTCGTTTTGAGATATTCCACGGGTGCAAGGACGTTGTGAATTTGCAATGCTGATTGCTGATGACCCCTCTTGCCTCTTGGTACGCAGATCCGCAGCCATGCTCAGAAGTACTTCCTCAAGGTCCAGAAGCTCGGCCTGGCGGCCGGGCTGCCGCCGCAGTACCCGAGGCGCAGGTTCGCCGTGCAGCCGCCGCAGAGCTCGTCGGCCGGCGGCGGCGGCGTGGCGGCGGCGACAGTGCTCCACGGCCAGCCGCAGTGCTCGCCGCTCACAATGCCGGACCCCACCGACGGTGCCGTTCACGGCCTCGTCGGTTGGAACTACCCCATGGTTCTTCCAGCTGCAACCAATGGCAAGCAACTCTATGCTGCCATCTCATACCTTCACATTGCAGTCTTGTAGTAGTTCTCTGATTGCCTCGTTTTAATCAGTGCTCTTATACAACACCGCTTCAGATTGTTTTTCAGACATGCAGAGCTTGGGCTGGGCAGGCACTCCTGGTACCTCAGCATGGGTGAATCATGGTGGAGAAGGCCAGACTGAACAAGCAGCAACGTCATATCTAGGTGAGTATGGCTCTTTCTAAAAGTCTCAGGAAATCGAAACCAGAATGTGCAATGAGAATAGATTTTCTTTTCAATTGTTTAGGCGACAATCCACTCAGCTTCAGTAACATGAGCACTGATTGGGCTGGAAGCGCAAGTGAAGCGTCATCAATCGAT
Source organism: Raddia guianensis (assembly GCA_036346415.1). Taxonomy (NCBI): domain Eukaryota; kingdom Viridiplantae; phylum Streptophyta; class Magnoliopsida; order Poales; family Poaceae; genus Raddia; species Raddia guianensis. The sequence goes on from CM070534.1 coordinate 40,016,610, forward strand.
GATGTGCAAGATGACACCATTCAGCTTCCACTGTCGCCGGGTAAGAGCTATTCTGACGACACCGTGAACTAAAACATGCAACTCTATGCGTGGAAGCTGATTTCATTTTATCTTTGCCTTTTGCAGATGATCTGTATTTTGCGCAAGTATACAGGTTCATCGGTGACATATTCGACCCAAACACGCCATGCCCAGTAGAAGCCCATCTGCAGAAACTGAAGGACATGGATGATATCACCGTAAAGACGGTAGAAGAATACTTCACCACCCTAGTCTCTTCTCTGCAAATTGTCATTCAGAATTCTCTCCAAATTCGCTCCAATGAGCAACGGATTCTAGGTGATCACGGTTACTTTCCCTCGTGCAGATCTTGCTGGTGCTAAGAAACCTCGAAACCAACCTATCAAGCCCTCGGTTTGAGCCTATTGTAATAATCTTTCTCTGAACTCGGCATTTGTTCTGCTTGCACTGACTGAAATCATTTTGCCGTGTGTCCTAATTTCCATGGGTTTGTTCTGATTTTCAAAGCAGAGAAGATTGCTGTCCACGTATGATCCTAAGAAAGGGCTGTTTGGGCAATTGTAGAGTGCGCTGTGTGCATCCTGAAAGCTGCAGCTAAACACACGCATTGAGAGTTCAGGTGTACATCCATGACCGAAGAATTGACTGGAAGTTGGATGAAAGGATGATAGATCAGATGTGGGACATCTGGCCTGCTAGAGTTATGCTGTTGACATACTTAGCCTAATGATTCTTTTTTTTAGCAAAGCTTAATGATTCTTTTGTTTCTTCTTTTGAGCAAAGCCTAATGATTCTTTTGAAGAGAGAGATATAGCTTGATTGTTTGTAAAGGGATCGCTCATAAGTCAAAACTGTCATAGCACACACTCTTTTTTACTCTCACTTTCTGGTGAAGTGCCTGATGGTTGCTAGCTTGCTGCAATTGTAATGTCAATGAACTGCCCAGGATTCTTTTTTTGCTGGAGGTAGGAGAGATCCTAAATTCTTTAATTTTTTTAAGGACCTAAAGTTGCTTTGTCAAGTCTGATATCTTGTTAGGCCATCCTCAATGCAAAACGCTTATAGCAAGTGCTTAAGGAGAGAGGGAGCTGCCACATCACTAAGTTTTTATGTAGAAAAACTTATTTTCAATGCATAGAAACTTATATGGGTGCTTAGGTACTCTCTAAACACCTCTCTCAGCATGGTGCTTAATTAAGCATCCATACCCCTCTCTAAGCACCCATGCAAGCACCTTCTCCATCCTACATGGCAAAAAAACCCGATTTTTTCTTTAAACACTTGTCTAAGAATCTGCATTGGAGATGGCCTTATGCGACAGTTGAGCCTTGGTAAAAAATAACAAGCAAATAATTTGTTTTCCTTTTAAAAAAACAAAAAAGGCAAAGGCTTACACTTTGCAAGAAGGATCGAAGTGAGACAGCCGGCCAGGCTTATGGAGATCGACAGTCTTTCACTCTTTCCGTTGATGCGCTCGTTGTTTGGCAAGGCTGTCATGACGAGAACGAATTTAAGCATAATTCCCACGTGAAACTTGTGGCTAGTTAGGTTGAGCGTGTATAATATATTAACATGGCTAAATTTTTAGATGATAAAAAAACTTCTGGACTTCCCATTTATGAGATTGGGATGCATATGGTCATTACAAACAATTGTCGTGTTAAGGCAGGCAACAATAAGAAAGAAAAAAGAAACAATCTTCTGCCTCATAATAATTAGATGACTCAAACATCTTGGCGGGGTTGTAATTTTGAGCATCCTTACATAAAAATCATCGTTGACCTTAATAAGATTTCTCTGTGATTCCATAAAAGCAGCCAATTATAACATGGCCAGATTAGATAATATGAGCATGAAAAGCCAAGTAGGCGGCTAGGGGTCTCTTTTCTCGGTCCTCACAACACATCTTTCATCTTTCTTGTATCTGCAGCCATGTCTTACCTGGTTATGGAAGCTAACAAGGTGGAGTACAAGATAAACAAGAATTCAAGCCAAAAGAACAAACCACCGTTCGGTATACGTCGAATGGTCTAGTGTATGCTGAATTGTCCGATATGTCAGATGGTCAATGGGACGTGGCCCCATTGGGCAAAATTGAATCTAACGGTTGAGGAAAAATGCATTAACAACTTACCCGAGTGGTGTTCCCTTAGATGCAACGACATGACTCATATGTGTTGTTAGGCTTTCTTACGCAAGTACTCCTAAGATTTGTCTCGGATGCAGCTGTGGCACTTTACCTACATGACTCTCATTGAGTTTTTGTAGGCCCAATGAGAAGGCTCATCTGAGTAGTGCTTCACTTGAACCTTGGCGACCAGCTGTCGGGGTTAGCAAATATACCTGACAGACTCAGCAAGAAAAAAATATAGTGTGACCCCTTGGTGCTAGATCCGGGAATGACTCGACAGATGGTACATCACTTGCTCAGGCCCCTATTCTTGAGCCTAAGCATTGATCCCCGCCACCCCTTTTGCTTGGGCTATGGCGTGACATTATAGAGCTCGAGGACCAAGAATTCGGGTAGAGGATGTTCAAAGGATCTCCAATGATGCTTAATCAGCTAGTTGTAAGGATGTCAACTCAATATTTTACTTATACAGAGGAGTCAAAAGGAAGAAAGAGATCGACTAGCTACCAGCTTACAAGTAGTCTATAGCCAATTCTAATGTGCATATATACTATTACATGTGGGTCCATGTTAATTTTATAGACTATGCTATATCTAGTTCATTAGTCTTGGACAAATGCAAATTCTTCGCTTGGATTTTGAGTCTTCATCGCATCCATACCGCTGACCTCTTCGCAAAGAAAGGTTGGCCTCACCATCTGGCTTATTGCCTTTGCAACGGGCCCCTTGAAACGATCAACCACTTATGCAGGTCCCATGGTTTCTCCTCCATCTGGCAGGCCATGCTGCCCCAAGAGCCCCCTCCTTCTGTCCACACCAAATTATATGACCGGTGGCTCACCCGCTAGGCAGGCCTCCCCAAGGCAACCTCCCAATCCCTCAACGGCCTCATCATCAACTTGTTTTGGGAGATCTGGAAAGAGCGAAACAAGAGGACCTTCCAACACCAATCCCTCCCCGCCAGCCAAGTCATCGCTCATATTAGAGATGGAATCGCTGCTTGGATTGCGGCCCCCATGTAACCCCATCTAGTTGATTGTACCTCCCTCTCTTCTCCTTTCTGTAAATTTGAACAGTTATTCTTCCCTCTTTAATAAAATGGCAGAGCTCCTATCCGTTAGCTAAAAAAAGAATATTATTGACTCTTAAGGAAAATTATAAATTTCGACCGCACCTCCCATAAATTGCATTAATCCATAGATACAATTCCATGACAAATAGATTCAAAGGTATAATCAACCATCACAAACATATAGTTTGGTAAGAGAGCCGTAACATCAATAGACTACAAAACCCACTCATGGGTCCAACTCAACGAAGATCATTATATTCATTCAACACCATTACCTTTAATAACTCAATGATGACATTAATTAAGCAAGCAATCCAACCATCCGACATATATCATAGACACAAATCTTAACATAAATTGGAAATCTAAATGGTTCTCTAATTAATTTAAGTGGCGAAGATAATCAAATTTACTAAATCTAACAAATTTGTTGAGATATGTGTGTTCTTGTGTCAAAAAAGTTTAGTGCTACGACCCGTCCATGCAGGGCGACGATGAAGGCCATGCGCAGGGGCCGCGGAGTAGGAGGCGGCGACAACAATGGTGTTGACGGTAGCGGCAGTGACAACGTGGACGGCAGCGGCGGCCGGCGGCGGCGTATAATGCGGTGGCTAGGGATTAGAGTAGGGCACCGTACTAGCCTCCCTCAGCCGTGCCCTAAAGTTGGCACGCACTGGGTTGGGCCGGGCCGGGCCGGGCCAGTATATATTACAGCGAAATTGATGGGCTGCTTCCGGCAGGGCAGCGATGTTGTGCTGCCTCAAAGTGCTATAAATGTGTTGCCTTCAACGAGAAAGTTGTGATCAATAGCCGCAAGTGTGCTCGTTACAAAATGGTGAAATCTTGCGCAACATCAGCCACAAGGAGAAACATAGCCCAGCAGAAAAGCTTGCAATATGAAGTGCAAAACAATCGATTTTTATTTGGGGAATGACTGATTAGCTAGCTAGGAAATCAGAATGCTGGCTATTAGAAAACAAATGCAAATTTTTTGCCTGGTCTCTCGCCCATGGACACATTCATACGGCTGATGTCCTGGCTCGAAAAGGATGGCCACACCAGTCCATCTGCCCTTTACGCCAAAATAGCTCGTAAACCATCAACCACCTGACTCTCCATTGTTCGTACTCTGAAGAAGTTTGGAATGAGGTTCTCAATCAATATCATCAAACGCCTAGATAAACAGACAACATGAGCTTTTGCGACTGGTGGATCGTGACCTTTTCCCAGACAGCCGACAAAGTAGCCAAGAGGGCCCTTAATGGTCTCATAGTCTACACTATTTGAAATCTTTAGAAGGAAAAAAATAGACGCATTTTTCAGCATAAGAACCTTCCTTTTAGAACGTTGGTTGATAGAATTTTGGAGGAGGTGAGGGGATGGAGCTTAGGGCTTCTTATTGCCCCAATGTAATTCTTTTTGTTTCCTAGTGGTGGTATTGGAGACAAACATGTCTGATGTCTGATCTTCTTCTTAATGAAATGGCAGAGCGCCTATCCCGTTTGTTAAAAAAAAAGAACGCTGGCTACTTTATTAATTGCATTGTTATCTAAAAGTTCATATGCGATCATTTTGTAGGCGTCAACTACGGTTTCAGGATGCAAATCATAAAATGATCATTCCCTTTTGATCTGCTTCCACATGCATAAGAATGTGCGGCCTTAAGCTAAAATTATGCGTGTGGCACAAACCGAAGTTGATTGAACGCCCAGAAAATGCGCACGACTAGTCGACACGGGAAAATGACTCGACATTTCAGCCAAGCACACAACGCAGATGGGCGCTGTAACTTTTCAGGAAAAATAACTCAGCTTGGCGATCGCCAAACAACAATGTGAAACAATATCAAACAATTGATAGGCGGAGCTATGCACAAGAAATGAAGAGAGAGATATGCATCGGATTTCACACGAGAGAGTATACTTCACTACCGAGCTCACCTCGCATGACAGACCGACCGCATAAACTCGAATTAGTTGTAGAAGGAAGCATACAGGTTTAGTGGTTTACTGTGTCGTAAACTCGCAATCACAAAATAGGGAGCCCTTGCTTGATCGAAACTGGAACTCGCATTACAGGTGACTTTGTAGCTTGTTCCGGGCGCGTGCTCGGAGATGGCTCCAGACGACGGAGAACTCCCGGTCGGCGGCGTGCTCGATGAACGCTGTCGCGCCGTCGTCCATCGTGGGCGCCGGCACACCGACGGTCCCGTGTCGCGTGGCGGCCGGCGGCCACCTCGAACATCCTGCGTGCCCCGCCGATGGCTTCGAATGCTGACTGCGCGTGGCTGCCGATGATCTGGGCTTGATCCAGCACCAGCTCCGCCGGCGCCAACCAGTTCACCGTTGCCATCTGCCGCCGCCGCCGCCGCCTCCTCCTCATCCTCCCCTCTCTCTCTCTAGTCCACAGTGGCGGAGACGGGGGCTGGCAGGGTCCCCTATATATGATCTATGTGCAATACTAAATAGTATATATGATGTTGTATCAAACTTAAGTACATCTAATTAGTTTACATGATTAATTTCAGTTTTAAGAAGTATACTATTAGTATTGATTAAAAATACTCTCCCAGGTAATTTATTTTATAAGGCTAGCATAGTTCTTTGAAGTTTTCTTGTCAAAGAAAATGATTTTAATTTATGAATTAATATATTTTTCAAGCACATTACATATTATATCAAATATAATAAGGTACGTACTATATATTTAATAATAGTGTCAGTGCACAATATTTTGATAAGTTTACCAAAAATTCGCAGACCGCTTCTTGACGTTCACTTATATACATTTGGGGCTTGACTAATTGTAACTCATAATGATTTTCAAACACTTCAAATATTTTTATTAGCTAGTTATCACCGTGTCCAATATGAACGTAATTGTATTATTGATGTGTAATATTCCTTTATTGTAAACAACTACATAACACTTGCTATACATATACACATATATAAAATATAATCTATTTATTTAGGTTTTGCCACATCATCCACAACTTGACTCAATGTCATGTGAATAAGCAAGAAAAAAATGTGACATTTGATCACGGTTAAATATCCCCACACATGACAACCTCCGCTAGGTACGATACTATTATCATTGTTTTTTATACTGCTATGATATATTTGACTTGATTTATTACATGACATAACAATATTTATACGAAATTTTTTTTTGCAAATAGCTCGCTTTCAATATAATGATAGGATCGTACGGCAAATTAGTTTGTTATGTGCCGGCCCCCCATGATGAAATCCTGGTTCCGCCCCTGCTAGTCAATGCGCTTTGCGATGTTTAGATGGAGACATGCGCAGTTTGTTCATTTGTTAGTGAGTAGTTGTTCCGGACTTCCGGTTGGTCCCTTGAGCTTTTACAGGATTTTGGTCCATTCCATCTGTACTACGTCACCCGTTCATGAGGAAGTTTTATTATCAAGGGAGGTGAAAAAAGTTACGGGCAATTGTAGAGAGAGGATAAATACTCTATATTCATTACCACCGGAACCTTAACTAACAATATTATCAAACCATACAAACAAAAATTTCATGCAAATCCATACTCATATATACTATGGTGCACCAAGTGACCAATGTGTCCGATCTTGATTCATTATCTTGTTCACATCAGACCCAAATTTATTATTTCATAATTAATTATGACAAACAATTAACCGAAAACAGACCTAAGGCTTGCTCTAATACCAACTGTAACACCCCAGCCTTTATCAGATCCTGGATGCTATCAACATTAACATTCAATATAAATTTTGGCAGCACTTCCCCTGTAATCTGGTACATCCAAACAGAGGTTTCACAATATTAACAAGTCATACAAAATATATAAGTCCAATGTCACTCCTTAGCATAACCAACAACCATATAGCACGCATTAATTAACTAGTTTATTAATAGTATTCCCATCTCAACATAAATATTGCAACAAGGAACTTTCTGTGATAAGAATCCGCATAACCACCATTGTTCTTATGATGGAGCTGGCTAGCAAAGTTATACATAGGCTCAATACGAGTTTCACATGTAGGTTTTAGTTCGTTAACTATAATATTGCAAACACTCGAACCTAGGTTGACCACTAGGTTATTTAATTCTTATAGTGACCATGGCACGAGTGTGGAGCCAAAAGTGAGCTATCTCCTTCCCATGCTTGCTACTTCATAGGTCATCTAAAAAAACAAAAAAAAAAGTGTGAGTCGAAAGATTCCGCAATATACACAATAGCGATGATATTAAGTTAGCCAATCCACATAGAACCATATTAAAACCATTCATCTTATTCACATATACTCTTCACTGCAATGAAATGCAATGCATCATGCTCATTGCATAGAGCGCATTGGTATATATTAGAGCGGACGGGTACCGTCGATGTCACACTCGGTTTCCTATATATGTAGGGCTTACCAAGAGCATTTCAGATTAGCCACGTTGCATTCTCACCGACCTGGCTCATGGCACACAGGATTAGCCATATGGCTTTTCTCACCGATCTGGAGCATGGCACTCACCAACCTGGTTTTATTGCATGCTTCATAAGTGTATGCAACATAAAGATGATTGAACATCATTTCTTTTTACCAACGCATCATTCATCCATCCATTCATTCATCTTCACATAATCATCATTAATAAGGCAAAGCATAAATAGCATGTCACATCATTTAGACAAAGATCAACACACTCAACGCATGACTCGGTTACCGAACGACGTCGAGTGATGTTGCGGCGGCACCGACCCCAATCCCGAAGCAACTCTACCCACACATAAGCACCATACACTCAATAAATATGTAGCCGCATCTATCAAACGACAACCAACTTTATCCACCAATCATCTATTGTCGTCATCATCTAAGGCTTATTAATCCCTCTTAAACCTACATCCCGCCATATATAACTAGAAACCGGTCCAGACAGTGGTACTGTTTTGGGCATAACTCTCAAACCGTTTGATCAAAACTCATGTTCTTGAACTCTACAAAAAGCTAGGAACGTCGTCTATGTTTTGAGTCCCAGTTCCCAACGGAATTAACCCAAAGTTGGCTAGAAGCTCACTGCATCGTGGTCTCAACACTAACCACCTCACAAATATAGCTATGCTATTCCCTACCTGGCCCATAGTTCCCATTTCTTCTTCTTCTTCTTTTTAATTAGATCATGACTACTCTGACCACGATGCCTCCCTAAGCCCTATAAATACGAGCATCCGTGGACTCGTCGCCCGGAGTCAGACCGCAAGACCGAGATGTCAGGGCGGAAATGGCAGGGTAGAGAGAGGGTGAGGGCTGAAGAACGGAAGGCAAAGCGTGATATCAACAACTTCTTCGGCCCTGACTCGGATGCGACCCTAGAATCATTCATGGCGGCGGAGTCGTCCTCTCCTGAGCATGCGGCGTGGCCGCCGGAGGATACGATGAGTCCCATCCTCGACACGTCGGAGGAGGAGTACTGCTTCTCTTCGAACGACGACGAGATCTGGGAGGGCTCCGCGACCGCCTCCGACGCAGCCACGGAAATGCCGTCAAGGCCGTGCGGCCGCTCCTCGAGGAAGACGACGGCAGCGGCGGCCGGGCGGCAGGGAAGCTCGCTCTCCTCGGCGGCGGCCGCACGCCGGGCGCCCCGTTGCAACCGCTGGCCTCCACCATCGATCACCTCGGCGACGAGGAACGCTCTGAAAGATCTCCGGGACGCCAGGGACCTCGACATGGGCGCGTCCAAACACATGGGGTGGTGTCGCGCGCGGCCACATACCGAGGTCATTCGAGCCGGGCGCCTCGCCGTCGCCGACAACCTCGCGGACGCGACGGACCAAGCCTCCTCGCAGAGCAAAGGCGCCCGCGAGGATGTGTCCGGCGCCGGCGACTGATAGTGACATGTCCCTCTCGGTTCCGTAGACGCGCTCTTCATGCCTTCATGTCCGTGTCAAACGTCTGCGTTTGCCGTCCTGTGTCCGTGCAATCGAATCTGTTCTTGACTTCTTGTGGTTCTTGCGCCCACTCTTGGCTGCTGCTGTTACCTGGATTCCGTGCATGAATGATGCAGAGCTTTTCCTGGATCGATCCATTCATACACGGACTTGTTCTGTTGATGTTTGTTGGTGCTGTTCTTACAGAGTTACCACATGCTACTATGCTAGTTTGCATTGGTATCGATTCGGAATTGGCTGCATGTTATGTTCTTAATGCAGAGGAACTGCACTTGCGATTGCATGCGGACATGGAAGAGGTATTTTCTCTATCACTTCTGATGATTAATTGACATTTAAGAACTGGTGTCTGTTTTTAATTATCTGCTGATATGTTTGTGGACGTGTGGTGCACAAGTAGTACTGTTCTTGTTCAATTTTCGCATTCATGCAGTGTATTGACACTATGGGCCGGATCAGAGTACTATGTGATGGTTTACAATGATATTGCTGAGATTTTCAATAGGTTGCAATTGCTGTGCGCCGCTGCACTCCTGCAAAGCAAATATGTATTCAGTCTCGCCATCTCGCGCGATGCTATATGCAATTCTGCATAATTTGTATGAAAGTTATCCATGCTTATAGAGCTATGTGAAATTGTACTGATTTTTGTATGACACTTCGAGACAAAGTACTTAAAAGTTTTGTGGCATTGCCCTTGAATAGTACATGTCAGGTTAGATGCATTTGCAAACGTATGCAGATTCTGACATGTTCCGGAACCTTGACAATATATACCCATCGATGGTACCAAGTCCGCTTCAGACTCGATCTTCAAAAGTACATTGAGTTAATGTTAGAGCAACATGGTTAATGTTAGAGTTGGTGACGTCGAATATACGTAGAATTAGGTTACACGGACTCTAAGTTGTAAAATATAAGAGAGGGTCGTGTTAGGATCAGACTCGTATCCTGACCTTCACTGTAAATAGGAAGACACCCCTGGTGTAACCTGTATTGACTAAAGTAGTGGTGTAGACACACAGAAGGTCGTGGTCGCATATTGCCCTGACCAATGTGGCCCGTAATGCTATGTGGCTAAGGAGGAGCGCTAATAATCATAACCCCGCAGATGTGGCCTGAGAGTCGAACTGCATTACCATATATTGTGTCTTCGGTGTCATTTAGAACTAGTGTCGAGTCCTGTTTTTTCTAACAAGTGGTATTAAAGCTGAGACTCAGCAATGTGGATGATATTGAAGGATGCGTGAGGATTATGCATACATATGTGTACTGAGGAAAACGCACAATTCAACACAAGGTGGAGCATCTCGGCGATCGACGAATCTATCGGTGGAGACAAACTCTTTGGGTGGGTGGTGACGGCGTGTTCTCCGCTCAACCACTGCGGATCACACCCTTGGTCAGATTTTTAGACTGCTAGCCAACTCGATCAAGCTCGGTTCGATTTGAGCGTCGGGCACAACGAGAGCGACTTCAGATTTACCTGAGTTCGGACCCCTCGCGGTAATAGTCCTACTCCTGCCGAGCCTTAGCTCTTTTCTCGACTGTGGTTGAATGGGGATGTGTTTACAGTGTTTGAATGCACGAATGCTAGTGCACTGTCTTCGTCTCGTACCTCCTCCCTCTCTCTCTCCCCATTTATACAAGCTTTGGGTCAAGGAGAGAGCCGAGGGTAGGCGATCTGATACTCTCAAGATACTCGACACGACTCGGCAGAAGAGACGCAACGTGCATTGCCCATGCAGCGGCGGCGCCGCCCTCGCGTGCCGCAAGTGGCCTCGACCCACACATCCACGCCGGTGAGTCTGGTGGGGCCTGCACCTCTCCTCCCGACGCAGCGGCCTCCTCAAGCAAACCTTCTCTCTGCGGTCAATTCTTCTGCGCCACAGTGACAACCTCCGGACACGCAAGGGTCATCAGATGCGGTAATCATTTCTTCATTTGTCTATCCGCGTGATGTCTCATTAAATGCGCCGTCCTTCGCGGAGAGGGAGCCTTCGTCCCAAGACTCATACGCAACGCCTCCTGCTGCTGGCCCCACTGACGCGTGGGACCCTCGCCTCGTCTTCAGAGGGGGCTCGCCCACGCACCCGCCTGGCGCGTGGGGCCCTCGCCTCGTCTTCGAGAGGGGCTCGCCACGCACCGCCTTTGGCGTGGGGCCCTCGCCTTGGCCTCCCGAGGGGCTCGCCCACGCGCTGGGGCCTTGCTCGCCCGCCTGACGCGTGGGGCCCTCTTGGCCTCCTGAGAGGCTCGTCCACGCGCTGGGGCCTTGCTCGCCCGCCTGACGCGTGGGGCCCTCTTGGCCTTCTCAGGACTCTTTATACCCCGGTATTTATTACACCGACAGTAGCCCCCGGGTCCACCATGATCGTGAACCGTCAGCAGACACTTTTCCGTTTCTTGTGTGGCGGGAGACGAATCGTGGGGGCCCACCACCGCGCGCGTCGCGCTGATTCTCCATCTGCACACGATCTTCCTTGGGAACTACGCGCTTTGAAAACCAAAACGCGGGCAATGATGGCGCCGCCGCGTGGGGCGGAATCAAACCGTCGTGCTCGCGCCCACGCCTATAAATACTTCTCTCGGTATTGCGTAATCCTTCCGCGCTAAGTCTTGAATCGCCAATTGCCTCCTTCACGCCACCACAAAGCCTTCTTTCTCTTTGCCGCTTCTCCATCGCTTTCAATGGCGCCAAACGCAGCAAGGATCGCCGTGAAGCGCCACCGCCGGGGCCAGGTTTTCCTACCTCCGCCGCCGACGAAGACTCAGTGAGGCGGCTTCAAGTGTTCGTGCCGCCAACCGCCGCCCGGTTCCGCCCCGGCACCATGGCGCCAAGCCCTCGCGACGGGGAGATTGTTACCTTCATCTGGGCGGCGCTGGCGGGGCTCATCCCGCCGTACTCTGAATTTTTCTTGGGGGTGCTCGCCTTCTACGAGATCCAGGCGGTGCACCTTCCCCCCAACTCCATCATTGCGCTGGCCATCTTCGTCCACCTCTGCGAGATGTTCGTGGGGACGATGCCAAGCCTCCCGCTCTGGCGCCGGCTCTTCGTGCTGCACGCGAGGCCGCGCCCGTGCGGGGCCTTCGGGAGCTGCTACTTCACGCTCCGCGAAACCGCCGCCTTCATCCCTGTCGCGTCCAAGTCCAACTGGAAGGACTGGCACCGACAATGGTCATGACGTGGAGGACTCCGGTAGTGCGGCGATCTTTCTCTTCCTGAGGGTCCCGCGGAGCCCACCGCCAACTGGGGGGCTTCGCCCGACGATTCAGCGGAGCTGGGGTTGATGCTGGCGCGCATCGTCGATCTTCGCCGCCGCGGGCTCACCGGAACCCTCGTCGCGGCGGATTTTTTGCGGCGCCGACTCTGCCTGCTCCGCATGAGGACTCGCCCCGCCTGGATGTACTACGGCGACAACGATGGAGTCCGCGTCGCCCTCGGCGGTGAGTGCTCTTTTAGTCTTTTGGGTCTCTTGTCTTTCTTGGAATCTTTTTGCTCGCTGACTTTGTGGCTTCATTTCTTGCTCGCCCAGCCGCAGGGAACGTGCCGGACGACGTGCTCGGGATCGGTGGCGGGGCTCTCGGCCCCTTGATCAGCGACACTTCACCGCTGCGAGGATCCTCCCCCTTTGCGACTGGGATCCACGGGAGCGCAGCCAACACTTGCGTGCGCTGCCCCCCATGGAGGTCTCTGGTCCTGCGGTCCAAGTAGCACGGGGGCCACTACAGATCTGCGATCCGCCTCCGGCGACCGCCCAAGCTTCCACGGCCACCGCTACCTCTGTCGTGGCGGCCGACTCCGATCGCGCCTCCGGGAAGCGCAGCCTCATCCTCTCCGTGGACGACGACGAAGAGGAGGGGGCGACGAGTCCAAAGAGGGCTCGCCCCTCCAATCCTGAGCTTCCGCCGCCACCTCCGGCCCCCTCCGGCGAGGCCTGCCCTTCGCCGCCGCGCTCGCCACCGGGCGAGCGCGGCGACTCTTCAGAACTGGCGCCGCTGCGCAGCTTCTTCCGCTCCTTCTCCCGGCGCTCCCGCGCCGGCGTCATTCCATTGGTGCTTCTGCACGGCACCACTCGCGCCAGCGCCTTGGCGCCTGGCGGCGGTGACGCGACCAGCGCCGCCACCGCCGCCGCAAACGAAGCGACTGAGCTCCCCTTCACTTTCGCCTTGGCGCCGCGCTTGAGTTGGCTTTCCTGCGCTTACGCACATTTCGCGTGGGGTTAGCATGCTACGCTTTTGCATACTGAACCCCGCTTGTCCTTCTTGGAGCAGGCGGACGCTGGGCAACGAGCTCCGCTCCGCGCGACTCGCCAAATTTCAAAGATGCCCGCCGCTCCCTCGACGGAGGTCGCTTCATGGCGGCGGAGAGTTCGCCGCCCCGCGGGGAGAACCCTCAGCCACCGCGTCATCGGCGGCGCCGCCGCCATCTCGGCCGTGACCGCCGGCGTGGGCGCTCTTCGGGCGCCGCACCTCTCCCGCACCTGGGCGACGCGGGAGGAAGCCCTTACCTTGGCGAAGCGATCTGCCGGCGAGCTGCGGCGGGCCCTTGGCCAAGAGACCGCCGCGAAGGAGGCGATGACCCGCGAGGCTGCGGCAGCCCAAGCCGCCGCTGCCTCGGCCGCCAAGCAGGTCGAAGACCTCCGCCTGGAACACTTCCAGCGCCTCCAAGCCACTGACGGCGTGTTCTCCGCTCAACCACTGCGGATCACACCCCTGGTCAGATTTTTAGTCTGCTAGCCAACTCGATCAAGCTCGGTTCGATTTGAGCGTCGGGCACAACGAGGAGCGACTCGCGGATTTACCCAGGTTCGGACCCCCTCGCGGGTAATAGTCCTACTCCTGCTGAGCCTTAGCTCTTTTCTGATTGTGGTTGAATGGGGATGTGTTTACAGAGTGTTTCGAATGCACGAATGCTAGTGCACCTGTCTTACGTCTCGTACCTCCTCCCCTCTCTCTCCTCCCCATTTATACAAGCTTTGGGCTGGCGGAGAGAGCCGAGGGTAAGCGATCTGACTCTCGATAATCGACACGACTCGACAGAAGAGACAAACGTGCACGCTGCCCATGCCGCCATGTGGCCGCCCTCGCGTGCCAGCAAGTGGCCTCGACCGCCTGATCACGCCGATGAGTCTGCGGGTGGGGCCTCGCTGCTCCTCCCCGACGCGGCGGCCTCCTCAAGCAAACCTTCTCTCTGCGGTCAATTCTTCTGCGCCCGCGATGATGGCCGCTCGGACTGCAAGGTCATCAGATGCGGTAATCATTTCTTCACCGTCTATCCGCGTGATGTCTCATTAAATGCGTTTAGTCGCCCGCGGCGGGGAGCCTTCGTCCAAGACTCATTCGCAACGCCTCGCATGGGCCCCGCTTTGACGCGTGGGGCCTCGCCTCGTCTTCGAGAGGGCTCGCCACGCACCCGCTTTGGCGTGGGGCCCTCGCCTTGGCCTCCCGAGGGGCTCGCCCATCGCCTTGGGGCCTTGCTCGCCCGCCTGACGCGTGGGGCCCTCTTGGCCTCCTGAGGGGCTCGCCCACGCGCTGGGGCCTTGCTCGCCCGCCTGACGCGTGGGGCCCTCTTGGCCTTCTCAGGACTCTTTATACCCCGGTATTTATTACACCGACAGGTGGTTTGGACGAGCGATGAGCTGATGTTGGAAAAGATCAACCAGACGTGGTGATTAGGTTGACGATGTGGCGGCAAAAACAACGCGGAGCAAAGACAGCTTCGACCCTCGCAATCAAACCGGCCACAGATCCGTCACTACAAATATCAATGATTTTTTAGATACGACCCTATGAACCAATCTCAGGGATTTAAGAGTGCATGCTATAGATAAGATCGAGATGTATCTCCATCCTTACGCTAGATCGATTCCTTGCTCATCGTGTTGCGATTGCTTATCTCCATCACGACAACCGCTTAAAACTCATCAAGGGCTAAGTGAAATTTTGCTACAAATTTAGGGTCAATAGTATACTTTTCTGCACAAAATATCTATGTCACCGTCTAGCCGAGCACTTAACAGCAGAAATCACAAAGAGAACCTGACATACAAATGGGACCAACGACTTTAATGACACCCGCCGCTCTTCATTTACTACATTCCTTTGATATGGCGGAAAATGAACTTTTGAGGGCGATGCAACTGTAAAATAGCCAATTTCACCCTTTGTAGCCGCCATTCAATCTTCATCTTTATAGCGAGAATATAATTTAAAAATCATATATTAACTTCATGTTCAATAAACCAAACTAACAAGTTACAAAGTAAACATATACTAATTCCTAGACAAATGGATAATACCTAAAAGAAAAAAGGACAAAAAAGTGGCACAGCCAAAGTCCAACATCAAATAACACCTTTTATAAGAAGTATAATTGCTTCTACAACTATTCAACTACCAAATATTATCTTGGCAAAAGAAGAAATCCTGAATCTTAGTTGCCTGACTATTGTTTCTTGTTCATCTTTGTTCCTTGGAAAAATGCCTCCTAGCGGAGGAGGTCGGTTGTCCATTGCCTCACAATCCTTGCATGGCTCCGTATCTTTTAGAAGAATTGTCCTTAAATTCAGAGCTTGCTTCATCATGGCCCTTAGAAAATATATTTGCCGTCTCAGAGGCCTAAAACCAAATAACTCAAGTTCTTTCAGTTGCCACGTATTAGAGTGCGTGAACCTAGGGATCTTCCATAATGGTTTCTGTGGTTGTTCCCCAAAAGTTAGTATGCTCGCCTCATTGATGGAGCATGGATGTTCCCACATCTGTGCATGCAGAACATGAAAGTTAACTATATAGTAGAATTCTAATCACACTACCTTATTTGTGAGGAAAGGTTAAAATGATAGGACATAACAATAAAACATGTGGTTAAAGAAGAGAACTAATGCACAATATTCCAATTTAAGAGTGTGGCAAGAAATTTCTTCTTAAAATCGTTTAGAAAGAAACTTGCACCAGATTTATTCCAATGGAAGTATACATGTTAAACAAAAACAAGGAAAAGGAGTGAGCTCAAAGTACCTCTACACTAAGCATCTCAATAGATGGAGCAGCTTCAAGGAGAACTATTGTCCAACGAAGGCTGAATTCAACATTGATTCCATGAATGTTCAGCTTCCTTAGGTTTCTGAATGTGGACCAGAGTTGTTTTACTTCTGGTCGTATCCAAAGCTGATGAGAAGACAAATGAAAAAAATTTGAAATGGTATGTATGGGTAGAGAAAAAAAACCATAAACGGTTATAATGGAACAAACAAATATTTTGATCAGATCAAGACATGAAGCAGTTAAGACCCTAAACCAGTGCAACTTTAGAATGAAAACTAATATTTATTCTGAATCATATATAGCTTAGGCTCCATATAAAACAATATAACAGCTGCAATAATGTCTATACGAATATGAATTACCTTTTCTCCTTGGAAGTTCAGGGTCAAAGTATGTATGTTTGTGGTACCATGTAGAAGCTTACTTAAAGAAAAGGCTTGGTGATCTTTTGGTGCAGCAGACAAGAGTAACAATTTCTCAAGGGATGGGATGGAGCCAAAACGCAAGGGGACACCATCATAAAACCAAGTATCCAAATGGATCCGCTCTAAATTTGGAAGACACAGCACATCAAGTCTTCTGAAGTGGGATGCATAGATGTCAAGAACTTTGAGTTTTGAATTCGGTGCATTTATCAGCCATAACAAACGGTCCCCATTGTCGCAATTGTGAAGAGTTAGGTGCTGCAGTTGCTTGCAGCAGTCAAACAGTAGGTGATGCATATCCCATTCAGCAAAGCGCACATTAGTCAGGTATAGATTTGTGAGGTAATGAAGCATACTAGGACAGGTGCTGAAAATTCCAGTCACATTCCGGGCTTGCTGTCGCATATCCTCGTCTTCACAATCTGGAGGCTCCTTCTCGTCAATAATGGCAAGGTCCAATTCTCTTACCATCCTACCTTCAACGATGTCGTTAAATAATGGGCCAATGTCATGCCAGTGATTATCAGTAACGTAGAGCTTAAGGGATAGCCTTGTCACAGTGTATTTGCTGTGAGAGTTAACCAAGAAACTCCTTGTAGCTTTGGTTAGGGATTCCATTGCTTGATCCATGTGTTGTGTGTCAACAGGGTCTGGGCATGGGGCACACAAGAAATCCTTTACATCAAACTTGAGCTCTGGAAGCAACCAAGGCAAGTGCCTCCACCTCTTAGACAGCACACATGTCCTTGCTGCTGTAAATATGTCCAACCTCCCCAGGATAGACAATATAATATCATCCATGAGATCGCTTAGCCTATCTTGGTCAGCTGATTGCTGCAAAATAGCATATCCTCTTATTTTGCTACCGAATAACCAAAATTAGAAATGAGGCGCTAGTAGAAAGAAAAAACAAAAGGGATTGATAGTCATAGTTGTATTTGTGCGGAAACAATTCATGCATAATGTTAATGTTTGATTACATAGCACTCTCTGTATACAAAGACATACATGACTATTGCTCTCTCAAACATTACGGTAATTGTACCGAAAAACAAACAGTCATAACTGTATTTGTGCAGCAACGATCCTTGCATAATGTTAATGTTTGATTTCGTAGCACTCTTTGTATACAGAGACAGGCAAGGCTATTGTTCTCTAAAACCTTAGGATAGTTGTACTGAACAAACAAACAATCTGAAACCTTAGAATAGCTATACCGAAAAATAAACGAACATAGAGAGCTCTGCTACTTACGTGGATGCGTGCCCTGTTCTTCGTTTCTAGCTCCATGGATGATCCGATGGGCCTTGTACACGTCCAGTTGGACAGGAAGTGTAATTGCTGAGCGAAAGATCCAAACTAATTGTGGATTCCTCCTTATTTGTATTGTTCTCGCAGCTCCGCCTCCCAATCGAATCGGTTGCGATGGGCGCCGGCACCGACTCGGACTGGGCGAGAAGATTGACTTCTACCACAAAGTAAAACTAGATGGGAGCCGCCGCCGTCTGCTTCTTCTCGTCGCATCATCGTCGATCTGGTCGGGGTCGGATCGCGAAGATCAATCGCCGGCTTCTATGAACTACTCCTTCATCCCCTGATACACTTTCCTGAAAATCGAGCCGGAATCGCGACATTATGCAAGATTGTAATGTATACAAAAGATTTTTTTCCCCTCTCTCTCTGCATTGCATTGTATTATAAAAGGAGAATTGTAAGGAGAAAGAATCGATCAATCAGGTACCCTCGTTCGAGGGAGCGAGGGCGTTCCGGCGGCCGCGGCTCACCTCCTATCCCCACCTCCCCTGGGGAGGTTGACGACACCCGGTTCGAACATCTCATTTCAAATTACATTAAATTCGGTCGTCTTGATACGTACGATACCAGACACGTGAATTTATGATCTCAGTTACATTTTTCCTATTTTTCTCAATTTATTGTTGATTTACTCTTTTTAACCCGCGTGACTTTACTGTTTTACGCGCGATTTAGAGCTGGCATGGGAGACAAAAATTTCAAACTCTGCCAGATTTCAAATTTCAACCAAATTTCAAAAAATTCAGATTTTAAGCTTTTGAACTTGACCCAATTTTAAAAAAATAAATTTTGCCCAAATTTTGAAAATATAAAATTTGACCAAATTCAAAATTTCGAAAGCTGACAATTTTGATGGATACAATGTATTTTCATGACAGCATCAAATTTTGTCCAGAATCAAAAGTCGTGCATGTTGATGGATACGGCAGAGGGCAGCAGTTCAGTGTTTTGATCCAAGCGCAATTTGATCAATCCAGATGGAGAAAATTAGAAAATAGTTAAAAAATGATAGTAAATGAGTATAATGTCACTAGAATCATAAATTCATGTGTCCGATGTCATATAAGTAAAGGTTATCGAACTTAATGTAATTTGAAACGAGGCCAGAATGTTACTGAGGGTATTCTCCCCTCCCCTATCCAAGGAAACGATATGTGTCGGTGCTCTTATGGGCCGGTATGGGCTTATTGGGCCTACGAAGGGTGCGATGAGGGACACCGTAGTCGTAGATGGTCACAGGAGCGCAAGCCACTGTACCTTTGTATCTCTCTGTGCGTCTCTGGTAATACTGTAATATAGGAGTATTTGTATATTTTTAGAGAGAAAATTGGTTTTTATTTAGGGAAATTACTGGGGACGGGATCCCGTCCGGGCGGGATCCGGACGGGATCGCCCCCTCGCGCGCTGTGCAAAGGAAGGAGGAGGAGGGAGGAGGAAGGAGGAGGCCTACCTCGACGCTGTCGAGCTCGCCGCCGCCGTTTCGGGTTAGGGTTCGGGAAAATGTGGTTCCTCGGGGTTTAGAGGGAGGTCGGGGAGGCGGCGGACCGGCGGTGAGTGGGGCTCGTCGGGGTGGCGGCAGGCGGTGGTGGTGCCACCGGGCCGGGAGGGTGAAGACGGTCGGCCGGCGGTGGAGGGACCGCCCTCACCCCTCGGGTTAGGGTGGCGGCGGCGAGCCACCAGCGGCGGGGCAGAGGACGGAGCGGCCGACGGCGAGGCGCCCGCCGAGGCGGAGGAAGAAGGCGACGGGGGCGGCGGGGGTGTGCGGAGCAAGAGGCAGAGCGAGGGTGAGGGGGGGCGAGTGAGGAAGAGCGATCCCGTCGGGGTGGGCTCCCTACGGGATACTGTCGTCTAGTCACCCCCTTATTTAACTATCTAGAGCATATATGGGGTGAATCGGCCCAGTTCTTCAGCCTCCAGCTTTCCGGCCTTATTTGCTCGTTTTCAAAGACGCGAAGACATTCGCATTTTTATTTTTTTTTAATCTTAAAGACTTATGTGAAAGGTTTTTTAAAAAAATCGAATCGGATTATGTAAGACGTTTCTACGCAGTTGAGCTTATCAATTAGCTTTAAAAAACATCATCCAGGTTGGAAAAAGCTCATTTATGCTTGACCGTGTTACGATTAATTATCTTTAATAATTAATTAGGAGATAATTAATTAAATGGTTAAAAAGGAAAACACTTTCTCTCTCCGATAAACATACAGAACGGAGAGGCAGTTCGCCTCGCAGGAAGAAACGCGCCACATCCAACCAACGCGATCCAATGGGAAGATGCGACGATAGGAGGAAAGACGCGATGTTTCTCTTTGTATAAAAGGGGATACGTTCCCCGTTGTAATCAACTGTTCACGCAATCAATAAAGAACCGAAAATCTCATTTAAACACGTTATCACGCACGTAGTCTCTGCCCTGAGAAAGGTAGGAACCGAACCCTTCGAGGAAGATGAATCTATACCAGAGAGGAGGATTTGGGGATCGCCCTTCGTTCCCGTGGTACAGGAGGGTGTACGGGACCCGTTGCCCGAACTTCTTTGTGCGCCGTCCCTGGAGGCCGAAGCCACGACCGTGGGTGCCCCGAAGGCTTCCACTGTTGGCAATGGTGGCGCGCCCACGGGTGCCCGCAGGTTCCCGCCGCCACCGCCCCCTCACCGTCGCTTACGGCCGTGGTCTCCATCACCCTTCCCATCGATCCCGATGCCGCCACCCCTGCATATAGGCCAGTGGAGTTAGCCCCCCACAATACAACCCAAGGCAAAAGACCAAGCGAAGTAAAGCCTGAAGCACACTTTGCTACAACGCCTGAAGCGACTACAAGTGCTGGAATACCAGATCTTCTTCCAAATTTTAATGAGAAGAATGGTATTATGGATACCAACGACATGATTGTGGAATTTCAGTCTCAAGATTTATTTGGTGACACTATTTAGTGTCATGTTACCAAATTTATGTATCAACCTATCTACTATATAATAAGTAGTATGAGTTCCTGTAGAACTATCTACTATGTAATAAGTAGTTTAAATTCCTGTAAGAACTTTGCTCATAAAGAGCATCTACTATTTATGTAAAACAATATATGTATTGTCTATATAATAGATATGTTTTATTAAATCTTAATTCCCGTAGAATTAATATCTTCTCTATTATTTTTTATAGACTTTTGTACGAAGATCAGATGGACAAAGAGCTTCGTCTCGTGGATAGCTGTACCACTAATACTATATTAAGGGAAACAAAATATTTCCAAACTCTTATCAAAAGAAAAGGAAATATTATGACCATCGCCGGAAGCGATGCATTTATTATCTGTTCTGGAAAAGCCATAGTTGTTCTCCCTATGGGTACTGAAATCATAATTGAGGATGCACTTTTGTATCCCGAATCTAAACGTACCCTATTAAGTTTTAAAGATATTTGCGTCAATGGTTTCCATGTGGAGACTAGTACTGAGAGTGGAAAAGAATTTCTGCTCTTAACAAAAATTCATGGATGCGAAAAACAAGTGGTTGAAAAGCTTCCTTCTTTTTCATTTGGTTTGTACTGCACACATATTAAACCCGAACCATATGTTGCATTAAAAACTATATTTAAAAATCTTGACAAGTTCAAGATTTGGCATGACCGTCTTGGTCATCCAGGTTTGGGTATGATGCGTAAAATCGTACAAAGTTCTGTGGGCTATAATATCAAAGGTTCTGATTTCTCGAAACCTGAAGATTTTGTGTGCATTGCTTGCGCAAAAGGGAAATTAATTTTAAGGCCATCATACCTTAAAGTGAAAAACGAACCAATGAATTTCTTAGAAAGAATTCAGGGTGATATATGTGGACCTATACAACCCTTATTAGGGCCATTTCGTTATTTTATGATACTCATTGATGCATCTACAAGGTGGTCTCATGTTTCTTTGTTGTCTACAAGAAACCATGCTTTTGCTAAATTAATTGCCCAAATCATCAAACTAAGAGCCAACTTTCCTGAAGAAAAGATTAAAAACATTCGTTTCGATAATGCTGCTGAATTTAGTTCAAAAGCATTTAATAATTATTGCATGGCTCTGGACATTAATGTGGAGCATTCTGTACCATATGTCCACACGCAAAATGGTTTAGCTGAATCTTTGATAAAAAGGATTAAGCACATTGCTATTTCTCTTTTAGACTTTTACAGAACTGTACGCTACCAACCAGTTGTTGGGGCCATGCGGTTTTACATGTTGCCACATTAATCCAAATCAGACCAACTGCATATCATACAGCTTCCCCATTACAAATGGTACGTGGAAATGAACCAAGTACTTCCCATCTCCGAAAATTCGGATGTGCTGTGTATGTACCAATCTCACCACCTCAGCGTACACAAATAGGCCCTCACCGGAAGTTGGGGATCTATGTGGGGTATAATTCTCCGTCAATTATAAAATACCTGGAGCCACTAACAGGGGATCTGTTTACGGCTAGGTACGCTGATTGTATCTTCGATGAAGATAATTTCCCGGCATTAGGGGGAGATAATAAGTACCACAAAGAATGCTAGGAAATAAATTGGGATACCGTGGGCATTCAATCTTTGGATCCACGTACTAATGAATCTGAACTGGAAGTTCAGAGGATTATAAATTTGTAATGTATTGCAAATAATCTGTCAGATGCATTTACTGACCATAAGGGTGTGACTAAGTCGCATATACCTGCAGCTAATGCACCGGAGAGAGTGGAGGTACCTAAAAAAACCACTCTTACCCCTAATGTAAGCAATAGGGGGAGAACTCCGGTTGTAAGGGATTCAGTTCCGAAAAAGCGCCCATGGAAACAAAAATCCCCTATAGATTTACCACCAAAGTCAATAAATGATATTCAACCTGAAAAGGTAATACAACTAGCAGTTGTAACTCAACCTGAAGTTGAGGATCCCAACATGAATGTGCGCACAAATACAATTGTTGGGACATCGGAATATTTGAACTCTGTTTTGGAAAATAACAAGGAGTTCGAAGATATAAATGAAGAGATATCAATCCATTATGTTAATTTAGGAGAATTATATAAAAGAAATGCTACAGTTGTCGACATTTATTTTGCTTCTAATATTCCTAAAACCCTTCAGCTGGACCCTGAACCCAAGTCCATGGCTGAGTACTAGAAGCGCTCAGATTGGGTCAAATGGAAGGAGGCAATTGAAGCAGAATTGAGCTCGCTAAATAAAAGAGAGGTTTTTGATCCTATCATACCAACACCTCCCAATGTTTTCCCTGTAGGAAACAAATGTGTTTTCATCCGTAAAAGGAATGAAAATAACCAAGTGGTGAGATATAAAGCGAGGCTCATAACAGAAGGGTTTACACAGCGACCCGGCATCGATTATGATGAAACATATTCTCCTGTTATGAATGGAATAACTTTCCGATATTTAATTTCATTGGCAGTAAATTTGAATTTGAAAATGCAGTTGATGGATGTAGTGACAGCATATTTATATGGGTCACTGGATTCGGATATATATGTGAAAGTCCCTGAAGGACTCAAATTACCGAATCCCAAAATTAATCGCAACATGTATTGCGTCAAATTGATTAAATCATTATATGGTTTAAAACAGTCAAGTAGAATGTGGTACAACCGACTAAGTGAATTCCTCCTGAAGAAGGGATACATTAATAGTAATGATTGTCCCTGTGTTTTCATTAAGAAATCATCAAAAGGATTTTGTATCATCTCTGTCTATGTAGATGATCTTAATCTGATCGGATCCACAGAGGAAATTAAGGAAGCTAGCAATCATCTTGTGACGGAGTTTGAACTGAAAGATTTGGGTAAAACAAAATTTTTCTTAGGCCAGCAGCTTAAGCACTTCCCTGAAGGAGTCTTTATTCACCAGTCTGCCTATATCCAGAAGATATTGGAGAAATTTAATATGGATAAAGCTCATCCATTAAAAACCCCTATGGTCGTAAGGTCACTCAATAGAGATAAAGACCCATTTAAACCTAGGAGTGATAGTGAAGATATTTTGGGACATGAAGTTCCATATCTTAGTGCAATTAGTGCACTAATGTACCTTGCAAATTGCACCCGGCCGGATGTTGCATTTGCAGTTAATTTATTAGCTAGATTTAGCTCAGCACCAACCAAAAGACATTGGGCTGGTGTTAAACATATCTTCAGATATCTTCAGGGTACACAAGATTTTGGTTTGTTCTATAGGAAAAATCAAGAAATGACCATGGTGGGATACACTGATGCTGGCTATATGTCAGATCCCCACAATGCTAGATCTCAGACTAGATTTGTATTTCTCAGGTTATATAAAGAGTAATATGACTAAGCATATTGCTCCCAAATTCTTTTATCCTCACGAACTCCAGAAGAGTGGTGAGGTTAATATTTTGCAAACAAAGTCTTGCGAAAATTTAGCTGACTTATTCACTAAGTCTTTACCTACTTCCTTGTTTTAAAAATATGTTCATGGAATAGGTATGAGACGATTGCGAAACTTACAAAATTCAGGGGAGCTAATCTCTAAATATAACCAGATTAGTATTTGATAAATTCATGATTCTTTTTACCCAAGGGGGAGTGTTACGATTAATTATCTTTAATAATTAATTAGGAGATAATTAATTAAATGGTTAAAAAGGAAAACACTTCCTCTATCCGATAAACATACAGAACGGAGAGGCAGTTCGCCTCGCAGGAAGAAACGCGCCTCATCCAACCGACGCGATCCAATGGGAAGATGCGACGATAGGAGGAAAGATGCGATGTTTCTCTTTGTATAAAAAGGGATACGTTCCCCGTTGTAATCAACTGTTCACGCAATCAATAAAGAACCGAAAATCTCATTTAAACAGACCGGACTCTGCTCCTGGCTCGCAGTGCTCCCGCGCATGAAGCTTTGCATGCTGCATGCACGGAGGGTTCATGGCCGTAAAACGAGGGAAAGAATTTTCTATACTCTCTTGAGTAGAGGCAGGAAGGAAAAGTACAGTCTATTCGATGGAGTATTAGAAGAAGGTTATGACGGGCACGGGGACTTCAAACATACTGATAGTAAGACTTAACTTACAAGTTTGGCACCAGGGACGTTTTTGGACCCGTGCGGGCTGTGTGACCGCACAGGGCCCCCAAAATCAAGGGGCCCCCAAGTTTAATTAAGGTCCATATATATAGACACACATAAGAGGTTTTATTCAACAAAGTAATATAGCCTAAGCAATGTAATTAGGCCCAAAACGGCCGGCTCGAGTGCTCGGCTGCTCCTTAGTCCTTTGATCCTTCGATTTAGGACTCAGGAGTCACGACGACACGACACGCTCGCCGCTTGGTTCTTATTCCGATCGATGACATTAGCTTCGATATTAACTTGGATAGTTCGTACAGGGTCTCTAAATTTCTCGGGACGCCCCTGTTTGGCACTCGTCGCCATCCATAGACGAATGATAGGCTCTGGAAAGGAAGTTTGCGGCTCGACGCTCGGCTCTGGCTCGGACGAGGCGGGCTCGGCTTTGATAGGCTTGGAGATGGGAACGGGCTCAAGTGAAACCTGTTTTCCAAGCTCGAGCGAAGCCTTTTTTTTCTAGCTCGAGAGAATGTCCGTGGACCATGGACTTTTCTGAAGCAGACAACGACACTGTTTATGCACGCTACATTTCAAATACAGCTTTACTTTTTTTATAAAAAAAAAAACAAAAACATGCTTTACTCTTGTGCCACTTCGATTTGCACCAATTTTGCTCATCTTTGCCAGCACACCGTGGAAATGCTGGATAGTGCAGCACAGGACCGAGGAGACTGCGCTTTCGAATCGATCGCTTTCGATGGCGATTTCTCTCTCGCTGGAGTCCACGGCTGCTGTGGAAACGAGCTCGAGGTCTTTCTCCGACCATTGTCGTGTTCTTGCTGTAATCTCTTGCTCCGATACGCGGGAGCCAACCATGTGTGAAGATTGCACTGCAGCTCCATGGAAAATCTTCAGAGCTGCATCTTGCAGACAATTACAGAGCAGGGAAAAGTTCTTCCTTCTACTTGTGTGCAGACGTGCAGTCAGCCAGCCATGGAGGACTTGCTGCTGGGTTAACTTATTCTGACGCTGCATCTCTTGATCTCATTCAGAAACCACCGTGCTGTTCCCTTGTTCCACGGGCGAGTGTCTCTTCTACTTGATTGAGTGCGATCTTATCAGAACTTCAGAAGCCGACAAAGGTATCGTCGACGCTGAGAGCTCTGTATCTCTACCTTTCTTCTTCTTCCACTTGCTAATTAAGTTCTTGGCTTCTTGAAGCTCTCTGGGGTTCTATTCTGCTGTTGCTGCTCTGCGTTTCTTGGTTTCTTCTACCCTGATGAAGTATCCGGGTGCTTTATCTGTGTTTCTTGATTTGCCCATCCATGCTTGCTTGCTTCATTTCACTCAATAAAAAGAACATGTTTGCAGATAATCTTCTTCTCCAATACGACTTTCTCATTGTGTGGCAAGCTGCAGGTCCGAAGTCTGAACTCCTATTTGATTGTCCATCTAGCTGTTTGTGCATGCAGTCAATCTCAGATTGAAGTAATGACTTAAGGAAAGCTCGATGATTTGATCTTTAGGTGCTCTTGAGCTTGCCATGGAGAGAGTGATTAGGCTCCGATCACTTCTAGGTGTTCTTGGGTTCATCTCAGTGCTCTGCATCTGCGGCGCCGATGCATACACTCCTGTTGACAACTACCTCATCAGCTGCGGTTCATCGGTCGACACGCCGGTCGGCCGGAGGCTCTTCCTCGCCGACGACAACTCCGGCTCGGTCACCCTGACGTCTCCTCAAAGCACCGCGGCGGAGGCGTCGCCGAGCTCGGTGTCCCGCTTCGCCAACGCCGCGATGTACCGGACGGCGAGGGTGTTCGCGGCGCCGTCGTCCTACTCGTTCAGGATCAGGGCCCCCGGCCGGCACTTCCTCCGCCTCCACTTCTTCCCCTTCGTGCACCAGGGCGGCGACCTCGCCGCGGCGGCGAGCTTCAAGGTGTCGACGCAGGACGCCGTCCTGATCGACCGCTTCAGGCCGCCGGCGGCGGCGAGCGGCCGCGGCCCGTCGCCGGCGTGCGAGGAGTTCCTGCTCGCCGTCGCGCGCGACACGCTCGTCGTCACGTTCGTGCCGCTCGACGGTGGCGTCGCCTTCGTCAACGCCGTCGAGGTCGTCTCGGTGCCCGACGACCTCGTCGCCAGCTCAGCCAACACGCTGAACGCGGCGGGGCAGCAGCCCATCCCTGCCGTGCTGCCACTGCAAACTATCCATCGAGTCAACGTCGGCGGCCCCGCCGTCGCCGCCGACAACGACACGTTATGGCGGGAGTGGGAGACCGATCGGCAGTTCTTGTTCGGCCTCGCCGGCACGGAAGAGGTAGCTTACGCCGGGAGGCTCAGCTACCTCGCCGGCATGGCGACGCCGGACGACGCGCCGGACGTTGTGTACGCCACGGCCAGGGAGCTGGTCATGTCGAACTGGGTGGACACATCGTTGCAGCTGACGTGGAGATTTGCCATCGACGTGCCGGCGAGCTACCTGATCAGGTTCCACCTGTGCGACATCGTGAGCAAGGCGCCTCACCTGCTTCCCATCGACATTTACGTCGATAGCTACACGGCGATGAAGGATTTTGATCTCTCAGCGATAGGGAACGGCACGTTGGCCTTCCCGTACTACACGGACTTCATCTTGGATTCCAGTGATGCGTCCGGCAAGCTCGTGATCAGCATCGGCTCGTCGTCGGTGTACAACAAGAAATCACCAACGGGGCCATTCCTGAACGGGCTCGAGATCATGAAGATACACCGGAGCGCCGGCGACGTCGTCGTCGTCGAGCCGACGGCCGGAGCAGGGAAGGCACGCCTGGCCGTCGTTCTGGGCTCGGTGTGTGCAGCCTTGGCAGTCGTCTCCATTGGGGTCGTTCTTGTGGCCGTCCTTAGGAAGAAGAAGATGAAGAAGGGCATGGAGCTGCCGACGCCGACGCCGAGCCAGCCGTCGACGCCATGGATGCCACTGCTCGGGCGTTTCAGCTTCCGCAGCCCGGGGGCGAGAGCCACGACGTCAAGATCACCGAGCTTCACCGTGGCCACGAACAGTATTCCTCCCGGCGCGAGCCCGGCCATGGCGGCCTCCCCAATCCAGAGCTACCGTTTCCCCTTCGCGACGCTGCAAGAAGCGACGAGAAACTTCGACGAGAGCCTGGTCGTCGGCCAGGGAGGGTTCGGGAAGGTGTACGCCGCCGTGCTCCCGGACGGCGCCAAGGTCGCCGCGAAGCGCGCGAACCCGGAGTCGCGGCAGGGCGCGCGGGAGTTCCGCGCCGAGATCGAGCTGCTGTCCGGGCTGCGCCACCGCCACCTCGTCTCCCTCATCGGCTACTGCGACGAGTACGAGGAGATGATCCTGCTCTACGAGTACATGGAGCACGGCTCGCTGCGGAGCCGCCTGTACGGCGGCGGCTCGCCGGAGCCGGAGCGGTGGCTCAGCTGGGCGCAGCGGCTGGAGGCGTGCGTCGGCTCGGCGAGGGGGCTCCTCTACCTGCACACCGCCGTGGCCAAGCCGGTGATCCACCGGGACGTGAAGTCGTCCAACATCCTCCTCGACGGCGGCCTCACCGCCAAGGTCGCCGACTTTGGCCTCTCCAAGGCCGGCCCGGAGGTAGACGAGACGCACGTCAGCACGGCGGTGAAGGGCAGCTTCGGCTACGTCGACCCGGAATACGTCCGGACGAGGAAGCTGACGGCCAAGTCCGACGTCTACTCCTTCGGCGTCGTGCTCCTCGAGGCGCTGTGCGGGCGCCCCGTCGTCGACCCGAGGCTGCCGAGGCCGATGGCCAACCTCGTCGAGTGGGGGCTGCACTGGCAGGGGAGGGGCGAGCTGGGGAAGATCGTCGACCGGCGCATCGCCGGCGAGGTCAGGCCGGAGGCGCTGAGCAAGTACGGGGAGACGGCGGCGAGGTGCCTGGCGGATCGCGGCGCCGACCGGCCGGCGATGGAGGACGTCGTGTGGAGCCTGCAGTTCGTGGTGCGGCTGCAGGAGGCGGACGGCCTGGATGTCTCCGACGTGAACAGCCTGAGCATGGTGAGCACGCAGGCGCCATCGCGGCGGCCGCCGCCGCCGCCGCCGTATTCTCGTCAGAGAAGCGCGGTTGAGAGTGAAGCCGGCACGGAGGGTGAGGGGGATGGTAGTAGTATAGCC
This sequence comes from Raddia guianensis, assembly GCA_036346415.1. Classification (NCBI taxonomy): domain Eukaryota; kingdom Viridiplantae; phylum Streptophyta; class Magnoliopsida; order Poales; family Poaceae; genus Raddia; species Raddia guianensis. The sequence continues at coordinate 40,045,758 of CM070534.1, forward strand.
GACGGCGATTACACCGACGTGTCCATGAGAGGTGTCTTCTGGAGGATGGTCAACGTGCGCGGGCGATAGGAAATCAGGCTAATGTAACATGATCATCAGATAGAGTTCCTGGTTACAGAATTCCAGTTTCAAGTTTCAACCTCCTCTGTCGCCAAGCACAATTGAGACGTTAATTGACCATTAATCGTCAGAAAAAAGACATGTTCGTTGACCATTTATTCATGTCTGTTCTCTGCTTGTATTATTTAATTTACCTATTTATCCAACCTATTTTCTAACTTCAAGTGTTTTTGGATGTAGCCTTATGAATAAGATCCGTTTCATTTGACTATTAGACAAGTCTTCGAGATAGAAAAAACCAATTTTAAAAAATGAAAAAAATATTTAAATATAAGCAAATAGACAAAAAAGTTCTCGTATAAGGCGAAGAGAACATGACCTTAGTCATTAGAAATAAGTCATTATTGGTTTTAGGCCCTGTTCTTTTCAGCTGATCATAACGGCTGAACAGCAGAACGACTGAAATGACTAAATTTCAAACGCTTATTAAGGTAGTCTCGAGATTCGAAGCCATTTTGTTTGACTTGCTTTTTAAAACATTAGAACCCACCTTCAAACCAACGAAAAAACGGACTAAAAAACTAAAAACATGTCTTTTTAAAACGTAGATAAGTCGTTAAGTCATTAAGCTATTAAGCTGAAAAGAACTGGACCTTAGGACGTGTTTGGATCGCCGACATGGTTTGCCGTGCCAAAGGATTGCGAGCCATCAATTTATTTAGCTGTTTGCCGATTCCTGAACGCGCCATCGCTTACCAATACACATTAAACGTTGAATGGAGCATTGGCGTGGGTGGCCAATTGTTGGATTGCGAGCCATCAGCACGAGGATGCAATAAAAATGTGCCTGCTTGGCTCTTACCTATATCATATACTAATGCACGGTATAACTTTTTTCAACGGTACTGATGTTCCATATTCATGAATATTTCTATCGATGTTACATGTGTTTCACATGTACCGCATACCATCTAATAGTAGTTGTTTACTATAGCTAGATTAGTTGTTTGCCGTGGTGTGGCATACTGCCATGTCTAACATGACAAATGCAGTTTATTTGATTGATAGTCGTACATAATGTTGTTTTTTTTTAAAGAAGGGCAGAAGAACTGCCTGCTTTGTATTTAAGTAGGAGGAAAGTTACAAAAACGGGGAAAAAAGCCCTCCCCCGGGAGACGACGGAACTGTCTAGTTTATTACAAAATTGGCCCCTGCGGCCATCCAAAGCCGTAGGTCGTCGGTGAGGTTCTGAAGGAGGACGGCGCGAGGTCGTTCGGTGGAACGAAAAATTCTGTTGTTCCTCTCCAGCCGAAGGCACCAGATGATCCCCGCACACACGGACAGAGCACCGCTAGTGGGGGTTTTCTAGAGGATATCGGCATCCCACCACGCAGGGAGGCTGGAGGCACAATTCCAATCAGTTGGGACAAGGATTGTGAAGCCCGTTTGCTGAGCTAGGCGCATCCAGATGAAGGTGCTGAATTCGCATTGCAGGAAAATGTGCTCGGGGGTCTCGAGGTGACGAAGACACAGCTGGCAGAAATAGGCGTTTGGGCACTGCCGTCGCTGTAGAAAGTCGGCCGTGCAGACGCGCTGTAACATCAACAGCTAAAGGAAAAACCTGCATTTTGATGGTGCCTAGATTTTCCAAATGGCCTGGGACGTCGGCGAGAGGCGGCGCCCGTACATAATGTTAGGCATGGCAAGAATTCTGATGCAAGTGTTTTTATGACATCAGCTTATCTCTAATGCGGTCTAACTTAGTTCAGCCCAGGCACCATTCAGTCAATATTTACACATCTTTTTCACTATTTATCTATATTCAGGTCATCCTTGTGTCATGGCTAAGTTTAGGTGTGACAGGCTACGGATCGGACCAGACTGCCCCAAAAAGTCTAAAATTTGGATATAAGCTGCCCATAGTCTTGCATACAGACACAACCTCTGGCTTAAACAGATCACTATAACAGGGTATTAAAAAGGGCTAAATTGGATAGAACAGCAGCAAGTAACATTGAAAGCTGCACTGGTGACTGCCAGGCTACAATCATGCACTATTAACATAAAGCAATCTCCAGAAGATGCGCATATCAAAATTATAACAGAGCAAGCAAAACAATTCCATGTGCATTTCAAAGTAGAACAGATGGTATGGTCTATCCAAAGCATCAATACCAAAATAAAGTACAAATCCAAAACTCATGCATATCTTTAGTCTTCATCTTAAGCATGTTTGGAATGATTTCATGAACACAGGAAGAATTTGATTATCCCATAACATCACCTCATTCAGGGGGACGGACTTCTTGCAGGTGAAACTCGGTGGTTGCCATTGTTTTCGTAGTCCCTTGGGCTTGGGCTTGGGCTACGACCATTGGCTGCTGGACTGATGACACGACGCTCATGGTCAGCTGGACTACGGCTGTCAGCCTTCCTTGGGCTCCTGTTGTAATCTGAGCCATTGTGCTCCCTTGGTGCGGGGCTCCTGCTGGGACTGCCGTTTCTCTCCTTGGCTGGTGAAGAGCTCCTCCTAGGGCTGCGGCTGTCCCGGGGGCTCCTCCTAGGGCTGCGGCTGTCATGGGGGCTCCTCCTAGGACTGCGGCTGTCACGAGGAATCCTCTCAGGGCTGCGGCTATCACGAGGGCTCATTGACCGCCTTTCATCACGGTGATCCCTCCTTGGAGACTCAGACCGTGGACTATGCAAAAGCAAAAAAAAACAGTCAATAAGATAAATCAAATTAAGCTTATATGTTCAAAAGCAAGAGACCTGAGAACTTCTAGTCCATATCAGGTAGATCAGCCTTCGATGGGATCATGCAAAAACCAGTTATCCCAAACAAATGTGACTTTCTAATTCGTATCAAATTATTCAACATATGTTGAGAGTAAAATGAACTAGATAGCAATACCATGACTGATAAATTGTAGATGATGGAACAAAACCTGATTTGACAGTCAAAATATGCATAATAGAGAAAAAAACAAGTGTAACAGAAAACTAAAACAAGTAGACATGGAGAGGTCTATGCTTGAAACAAAAGATCCAATCTATAAACTACTGCCAGCACTATGTTCAGACTTCAGAATCATCGGAAACATCACAGCAAATAAATCATGCCTTAGAATCAACAAAAAAAATTCATAGTAACCAATTTGTCAAATGACTAAAATTTTCTATATACCTGAAGCTCCTGCTGCGGCTTCTGCTGTAACTCCTATCACGACTCCTATCACGGCGAGGGGATGGAGATCTTGAGTAGCTTCTTCCACGCCTGTTCTCATCAAGCCAACTTATATTCAGATGTACTCTACTTGTAACAGAGAAGAAACCACAAAGGATATACCTGAGACTCTTAGGGCTGTTCTGACAGTCCCTCTCTATATGACCCCTATCTCCACATCGATAGCACCTGTTTTTCCAGTCACCAGCTTTGCAGTCACGAGCCCAGTGCCCATCAATCCCGCAGTTAAAGCAGCGGCCAGAACCAGGAGGAGGTCCCCTGCCCATGTATTCACGTGATCCTCCAGGGCCACGTGGAACCTAAAATTATGAACATCATTATATAGAATAAAATAACAAAGCAGTGGCATCAAAGAATGTACTAACAAAAGGAAAACAGTAAAGCACTGTGTATATAAAGAGAATTATTTTACTAAAAAACTAGGATTACCCCTTTAGCAAATTCAACAATCAAGCGGCTTCCATCAAACTCCCGACCATCAAGATCATACCTTGCATCATCAGCATCCCGGGGATCTGTATACTCCTGCAATATGCATCATATATAAACAATGTAAAGGAACTATCTAGCTGATCAAACAATTAATGGAGTAGAGCAGTATAAAAGAATATAAACTTTATACTTACAACAAATGCAAACTCATGCTTCATATCCACATATCGCACTCTGCGGAAATGGTTTCCAGAAACAGTAACACCATCAAGATTTAAGTAGAGAAATGTATCTCCAGTAAGAAGGAACTAAACACCAGCCATAATTGTGAATTCCATTAAAACAGGCAATATAATTTTATTAAAAAAACACCAAAGTCTGCTAGAAACTTTGCCACCAAGTCCACCAAGGGCACCCTCCCACCATGGACACCGAGGTCGGGTAAGCCCCCAAAACCTTCAACAAGATCATCCAAGTTAAAATATGAAGGAACTGTGGACACTTGACGGCAAAAAAAGCAATGGGGGAAACAGTGCGAAGCAGAGCAGCATGCTGCTGGTTTAGACATCTTGCATGGAAAGACATTGCCTCAAGGAACTGTGGATGACAGATGACTAGGTACAAGATATCGATGAGGCACCTCTAGGCTTTAGTACTATGTTTTTAGATAAGAGAGAAGTAAAGCACAGACCACTTTGATTACCCTCTCAACACAAATAATTTGCATTAAGCTGTATCAAACCATTCAAAATGCAGCCAACAGCAAATAAACTAGTAGGCATATATATTGCCAAGGGCCTTCTCACTTATAAGGCCACATGCCTATCTTGAGGTCTATGAAGAACATCGCCTTAAGTTGGACAATGTACAAGAGTGTATCAAATAATTCAGATGCATGGGGCCATGTCTTAATGTAATATCATGAAAATGAACAAATACTTTGCTTAGTAAAACTCCTTAATACACGATTCATGAAAACCGCTAAATACTAATGCTATGACCCCATATTTCTTTGCACTATAACAAAACCAGCACTACACAATAGAACTATTTGTCATACTAGTTACATCAGATAATGAGATTAAAATTACAACACATATTTATTAAACAATAGAGGTTGCAATGACACTTCGTCTTTCTCACGCCCTCCAAATTACATAAAAGTCATGTGAGTTGGTAAAAACACACATAACTACAAAGAAAAAATGGGGCTTGACTCAAATGAAGAAATATGCTTCATGAAAGTATGAAATGCTTGAAATCAAGACACACAACTTGCTCACCTCCCATATCTGCCAAAAAGGTCTTCAAGGTCCCTTGTGCGGGTATGCGAGGAAATACGCCCAACGTACAGCCTTGTGTTACCTCCATAGCGATCATCGTACCGAGGCATTTTGCACTGCAACACAAAACTCAAAATATTAAAACCAAGAACATCATGAAGGGAATAGCAAAGCAGAGCAAGTTTCTGGACGACGAAATAGAGATGATCTATTAGTACCATAAATCAAACTATTTATGGACATACGGGGCATGGCAGTGCTATGGCGCCGTTACAACGTAGACACCACCCAGGCAGGGGGGCAGCTGCCCAGACTCCCATTGATGTACAAGGATTACCATACGATTTAGGGCTTCAAACTCCAAAATAGGGAAATTTCATTAAAAATTCTTTTAAAAAAAAGTACAAGTGTTTTTCGAAGCATTTGCCATGGATTTTTTTTTAAAAAAAAAACTTATTCCACCTAAAATGAGGTAGGTGGTGGTGGTGGGTGGGGGGCAAAGGGAGAGGCCCAATGCAAAAAATTTTTAGAATAGGAAGCATATTAATACCAGGACCAATACAACCTAAAATTAAAATGGTCCCTGAAAGAACAGAACACGCACAGGACTCCCATCGTCCCATGACTCAAAACGCTATCGCTGTGCTCAAAACCTAGTCAACGCCCGACGACACTTCCTCAAACCCAACCCCCCTCAAAAAAAAAAAAAAACTTGAAGGCGCCTTAGCACAGCAATATATATACACAGGTTTCGCACAGGAACTGAAAGTGGCACCACCACCCGCAAGAAATACGGAGAACCACAGAGCAACTCAGCCACCGCCACCAATGAGGCCACCGACGGCACAGATCTCAGAAGTCAGACCCAACAACAGCCCCTTCTCCAAAAGAGACAGCTCGGCTGCCCATCTCCTCGCTGCTCCGGAGCCGGCGACGGTGCTGACGCCCTCGACTGAGGGGAAGCCGAGGACCGGAAGCCTCCGCGGCCGTCCTAGCGATGCCGCCGAGGGAAGCTCCTTCCTCCCGCGCACCCTCCGGCCAACGCAGCCCCATCGCGGACGCCAACAACCCGGCGGAGAGGGCACCGAGGAACAAAAGCCTCGCCGGTTGGCCTGACGCCGGCGGCGAGGAAACCCTAACGACTACCCATAACTAAAGCTACTAGATCCGCCCTCCACCCCACGGATCCGGGAGAATTGCCAATTTGCCCTGACGGTCACCTCCGCCTTCGGCGCCCCATAATCCGATACCCCTCCTCGCCGCCGGCGTGGACGCCGGACGGGGAGGAGGGATCTGACCGGGGACGGAGGAAAGGGGACGGGGAGGAGGGAGGAGAAAGGGCGGCGAGGCCGCCGGAGAGGGAGAGGGAGAGGGCAGGAGGCCATGGCGGCTCTAGGGTTTTGGTTGAGGGGAGAGCGCACCTGGACGAAGGGGAGCGCGGCGGTGCAGTCGAGAGTCGAGAGTCGAGACGGTTGCTTGCGGGCGGGCGGGCGGCTAGGGAAGAAGATTCTGTAGCGGCTGGTAAAGGCATCAAGACCTTCGGGCCGGGCGGGCCGGGCAAATCACTCCGGCACAGCCACGTGCTCGTGGGCCGGCACGTGAATCTGCAATGCTTCGCAGGAGCTAATTTTTTTTTTTAAAAAAAAAAAAGATTTCTACAAGCAAATTCGTTCGGCACGTCCTAAAGGCTTTTATTGGAAATAAAGAAAAATAAGTGGGGTGTGCGGTGACAATTTCTTTTTAGCATGATCACCTCAACCGAGCAAATGTCATACACGGCTCAACCTAGCCACAAGTTTCAGGTGGGAGAGTAATGCACAAAATTCATAGTTACTTTAAGCCGACAAAGTAGTGGAATGTTGAAACCTTGATATATTAGTGGTTGGTCTTTGTCGACGCAGTGGAGTGTACACTAGGAAGCTGGGAGTGTGCTCCTTGCTCGTGTTGGTAAGGTGACGCATCTAGGACGAGGGGAACGAGAGTCTTCGGAGCGAAATAGAAGTCTACTAGCGATATCGGCAAGCAAATCAGGGGCGACATCTCCTTTTGGAAGTTCATTGGGGCGAGGGCCCTTGACTTTGATTTGTGAGATTATCAACTTAGCCTTCTAGCCTTTTGTCTTTGCTTTTTTGTCTTTTGTTTCCCTTCGGTTTTTCCTTTCCTCTAACCAGATTAGATCAAGTAACCATTTGCTCCCCCACTTGATTTGAAATGCCAGCAAGTTTCCTTGCTGGGTTTTTTTTAAAAAAATAGTGCAAAATTCATTCTCATGATGTGTTTAGGGCACATGTTTTCGCTACCTAGGCGCTAGATGGTTGCCTCCCGTGCGCTGCTTAATAGGACCTAGGCAATGATGTAGAGTTGTAGACAACTACTAGGCCATTCTATGTGGCCTTAGGTGGTCTCTATACTACAAATATATTATTTTAGATGGTAACATAATTATGTTGAGATTTTCTTTGAAAAAGTATGATGTAGCATCTAACATCCCAAATATGGCATATATTACAAAATATCAATATATTCAAAATAGTCACACATTCTTATCAAAACTATTGTTAACGTGCAAATCAGCTTGGCTGCCTGAGTGGTGCTTAGCTCCCTTTGTAGCTCATTTATGTGGTAAACCTTAGTCAAATGTTGTATCGAATCAAATGGTAAGAATCCAAGAATATTATCGTTAAACATCACCAATGCAATTTATTAAGTTACCATCCATGTTTGATGAAGAACGACACAACAACCACTTCTACGAAATGATAATCCAATTTCTTGAAAACAACCTTTAGACAATTTTTAAAAACATCACAAAATATATATTGAGGATATATCGCTAATGCCCCCTTCCAACTGACAGCTATTTTTCTCTCCACTTTTCTTAAATCTTATATCTATCTCTTCCCAATATCATGCATTTCTTAACTTCTTTATAACTCATGGGAATATCGATGCATTTAAATACATCGGATTGAAATGTCACCGTAAACATAGTGAGATAGATATAGTAGAAGAGGATAAATTTCATTTGACCATTAAAAAAGGAGATGGGGTGGCTTTTTTAAACATACACTACAGGAAAGCGAAGTAATTTCGTCAGCCAAAAACTGACGAAATTATGGGCAAACCGACCAAATTAACATAATTTCGTCGGTTTGCCGACGAAATGTGCTAGACGAAATTAAATGCCTTTTAAATGGGTTGTCGATTTAAATTACTATATTTTCGTGGTTTAGAGGGTCGATTTAAATTAAAAACCGACGGCAAGTGGCGACGACGCCGACGTGGCATTTAATTTCGCCGGTGCAGGTCGACGTCTGGGTAAGACGAAATTAAGCACCACGTCAGCAAAAAAAATAGCAGCGCTCGGTTTGCTCTAGATGACGTGGCTATTAATTTCATCAGCCAAAACCATTAATTTCGTCGGTTTTGGCCGATGAAATTACAAAAAAACATTTAAAAAAACACGTTGCTTTATTATTCACAGAAAATTCACAAAAAATCACATAAAATCATATAAAATTCGAAAAATTCACAGAAAATTCATAGATATTCATACCATCACAAACTTGTAACCAACATCACATGATGCATAAGAGCACATAGGGGAAATATTTCATGGATCTCAAATAAAGCCACACCGAATTCGGTTACAGCTGATAGGAAAACAGATTCAATTAATTCAATATTCAATACTCTTCTATGTATTACCAATACTGTTAGAGAACCACTAACAAAAAATCACAGCATCAAGGAGCAGCACTGCAATACAACAGTAATAAAACAATGTCTAGTAATAAAATTAGCATAATGTCCGTATAGGTCTTCCAAAAACTCTAAATAAGAAACTGGTTTTATCTCATTAAATTTTGCAAGGAAACTTTAACGCACAACCACTTGCAAAAGGGCAAGCCAGTTAGGTGAAGCGTAACCATTCTGCAAAAGAACAGAAATATCTTAATGGTATATTTAAGGGAAAATTTGATATATGCCATTACAAAGTGACCGGTTCTGAAATTTGCCATTACTTAACTGAAAATCTGCTCTGTGCCATTGTAAAGTTGCATTTCTCCAAAATATGCCATTACAACCCGATTAAGACCTAATTCCTCTCTAATCCTCCTTCTAATCCATCTTTTCCCCCCTAATCTGTCTTCTTCCCGTCGGTTGAGGTGGAGAAGGACGGGGCGGCGCCGCCGTGGGCATGCAAAGGTGGGCCAGGCGGGCCGCCTCGCGCGCGCTTGTGAGGAGGAGGTGGAGTGGCGCCTGCTGCCGCCGCCGCTGGAGGACAGGACGGCCGGCCGCCGTGGCGCGAGGTGGTGGGCGGGCGGCTCCTTCCGCCGGCGCTACTTGGAGGAGGACGAGCGACGCTGCTGCCCATCACGGGCTTGGAGGAGGGCAGGGCTGGGCCGCCGCCGCTGAGGAGGATGGGCGGGCGGTGCCGCCACCGTGTGAGCAAGGCAGAGGAGAAGGGGCGGTCGCCCGCCGCACCTAATGCTCAGAAGCGAGAGGGCGGGGGAGAGAGAGGCTTTGAGGAGGCGGGCAGGAGGAGGCAGCATGGGAGGATGCGACCGGTGGAGAGGCGGCGCGTGGTAGAGGAGAGGCTCCGGGAAGAAGGGGCGGCGGGAAGAGCCCGAGGAAGGAGAGGGAGAGAAGGAAGAAGAAGGATTAGGAGGAATTAGGTCTTAATCGGGTTGTAATGGCATATTTTGGAAAAATGCAACTTTATAATGGCACAGAGCAGATTTTCAGTTATGTAGTGGCAAATTTCAGAACTGGTCACTTTGTAATGGCATATATCAAATTTTCCCTATATTTAAATGTAACAAGCAAAACGGCGTTTCAACAATGGGGAGCAGAGCGTGCGAACGAGCGGGGCAAGGGCGGCGATGGCGAGGCGAGGCGGTGGGTGGCGGGGCGTGGGAGCGAGGCGCGAGGCGGGTGGGCGGCGCGTGGAGTAGGGCGGCAGCGACGCTGGGAGCGAGGCGGCGCAAGGCGTGCTTGGCGTTTGAGCAGATCACGGCGGCTAGGTCAAATATGGACGCGAGGTAGATGGGCCGGGCAAGGTAGACGAGCCGGGTGGGGATAAATGTTGGCTGTAATTTCGTCGGCCTGAAACCGACGAATTAAAAACATATTTTCATCGGTTTTAGAAAACCGACAAAATTACGATCTTATTTTCGTCGGTTTTTTTGGACCGACGAAATTACTATCGGTCGACGAAAACACTTCGTTTTCCTGTAGTGATAGATGTTAGGAAACAGATACTAGCTGAGTACCAACGGATCACTATTGGTCAGCAACTCCCTTTTTAAAAATATATAGAAGGAACTGAGGTAATTTAAATGACCCTCCATTCTCAAACCCACCCCCCAAAAAAAAAAAAAAAAAATTTACCGCGTCTGCCCCTTCGATAGCCTGACTGCCATGAGCGAGGGCACGTGTAGCTAGCGGAGGGGAAATCAGCCGCAAGGAAACGAATATATAGCTAGTTTCAGGTGCGATGGAAAGCACGGTCGTCGGGCGTGCCATTTGCAGCGTGAAATGTCGTCGACTCGTAGCGATTATCTCGATCGATCGATTCGACAAGAGAATGGGAATCCAATCTCTTGTCATCAACCACTGGCGCGCGCGCAGCAGCTGGAATCCAATCTCTTGTCATCAGCTGGACGGGGAATATATGTCCTTGCAACGGTGTACAGGCGAGGCACGCGTACGTGCAGATTCCGGCGGCCGGCCGCGGACACGTACGTACGTCGCAAAGTGGCCGGGCCGGAGCCGCGCGCTATAAGAACGTGACGCGGGCTCGGCACCTCATGAACACGCACGCAACGTCGAGAGCTCAGAGAGTGCGGAAATTAACCTCGCTCGGCGATCGATATCCATATTCCATCGTCTTGTAAAGTTGTAATTAATCATCCATTAATTTCTCTGCATGCATGTATATATGCATCTTATGTATGTGTACGCACCGATTATTCTCGCAGGTGATCGATCACGGTTAGCTCCATCTTTGTAGGTGCGTCGGTGACTGAGATCTGACCATGGGCGGCGGGCACGACGGGCGCGGCCACAACGGCGGCGTGAAGGGGCTCGTGTCCAGCCTCGTCGGCCACGGCGGGCAAGGCCACGGCCACGGCCACGGCGGCGGCTACGGCTACGGCTACGAGCACGGCTACGGCCACGGCCACGGCCAGCAGGGGCACTACCCACCTCCCGCCGCCGGGGCTTACCCTCCACACGGCTACCCGGCGGCGGCGCCGTCGCACGGCTACGCGCCGGCCGCCTACCCCGCGCACTCGGCGGCGCACCACGGTGAGGGCATGCATGCACGCACGATCGATGATCCATTTTTTTAACCTTTTTAACCTTTCCTGTATAATTCCTAAATCTTTTTCTCTTAGATTAGGATTTAAAATTAGAATGGGACTACGTACCATTACAGGTGTTCTTTGATCAGACCACAGCGCGCATATACAGGGCGTGCTTGATCTATGGATCGAGCAATTAATGTTGTTAATTACTTGGGTCAATTGGGCATGCATATGCAGGGCACATGGGGTCGTACAACGCCGGCCACGGCGGCGGCCGCCATGGCGGCTTCGGCGGCAAGCACAAGGGCGGCATGTTCGGCGGCAAGCACTCCAGGAAGTGGAAGTAATTAAATCGAAGCATGCATACGTACGTACGCACGTACGTCATGCACGTATGCGCCAGTTTGTATAAGTACGCTCATATAGTCCTGCCTGTATCTGCCTACTCTAGCCATGCACCATTTATACGTAAATAAAGCTAAATAAAATGCCTAGGCAGGCAGGCGACGTGCGTGCGTACACGTAACACGTAGTATATACATGAATAAAGTGTGGTGAGTTTGCTGATAGAAAAAGGGTGCACATATACACCGTGCTTGGCTCTGTGTGTACAGTCGTACCAAGAAATATACTATTGTGTATTGTATCAGTGTATGTATACTCGTATATACGAACCGAACCGAAACGAAAGCGATACACTACATCTACGGTTTGCATATCAGGAATTCGCAACGCTGTTTAAATAGGCTGAGAGGCTGCGTTAATAGTGAAGGCCGATCGGGATGGTGATGTTTCACGTACGGCCGATCGAGTCGGCCTACCGAATTTACTCAATTCGGCCCTGAATGAAAGCCCGAGGCTAACGTCGCCTGGCCTGTCCAGTTGTTTAATTTTCACGTCAGCGATAATCTTTTTTTTTCTTTTTCTTTTTTTGAGAAAAGAGATTTATAAGAAATTTACTTGTGGAAGATCCTCTTCGTCGCTTCCGTCGCCGCGGGCGGCGAACGCGCCTCACCGTCATGCCTTCGTGCTCCCGCAACCCTTCGCCCACAAGACTCCCCAAGCTCCCGCCCGTGTGCTCTCGCCCGGCTGCCTCTTCGCCCTCGCGAAGCTGTTCGTCGCCAAGCGCCACCACCACTGGGGGCACCCAGATCTGGCCGTCCAAATCTTCCCCCCCAGATCCGTGGACCTTCCTCCCTCCGCCGAAGCGCAACAGCCTACGGCCTTGCCTCAAGCTCAACGGACCCTCGCGCCGCCGCCAGCCGAGGCCCGACATTTAAAAAGGTCCGCTTTGCCTCTCCTCCCCCTGGCAACCACTCTCATTCACTCCATCCGGTCTCCGCCGCGCCGCCCCGCACTGATGTGACCTCGGTTGAAGCCCCCTGGACGCTGGTCACCACGCTGTCGCCTCAAGGCTGCGCCTTCACCGCGCATTCATGGCAGTGGACCTCCCTCGGACCAACCGTCTTCACTTCGCCACCAACCGGCCCGCACGATGCTTCCGCTGCTTGGCGAGAGACCATCAGGTGGGCTCGTGTCGCGATCCTCTTCATTGGCGCCGCTGCTGGAGATTTGGGCATAAAGCCAACTCTTGTCGATCTCTCCGCCCACCAAGGCCCCCGCCACCTCCTCGCCTCCTCCCCGCCACCTCCCCGCCACCTCCCGAGCTCGCCTTTCCCCCACCCCTCCAACCTCCCCTATGGCTCGTGGGGATCCCGCTAACCGCCCTCGCAGCAGCACTGGTATCCTCCTCCGCTCACCTGCCATGTCCCAAGCGGCGGAAGGCATCGACAGTCGCTGGGCGATGGTTGCCATCCACGCCGGCGGTCAAGCCGACCCGGAGAGGTGTCGTGACGCCGTGAGGATGGCGGCTTTTTTCCGGCGTGTCACCCGTGATCATGCCGACCTTGTCATGCCAGCCACTACCCCGAGCCCTTCATGGTCCGCTTCCCCACTCCCGAGCACCGCAGCTGCGCTCTCGCCTCGGCCGCTTCGCGCATGGCGCCCTGGAGGTCACCTTGAAGCCCTGGCGGCCTCACCTCTGCGAGGAGCCCACGCCGTCCGCTTCAGAGGTCGGCTGTGCCTCGAAAATGTCCCGCTCTATGCGTGGAACGAGCAGACGGCTCGCGCAATCATCGGCATGGCCGGCGCGCTCCAAGCCGTTGAAGATCGCTGCCTCAACCCCGCCCGCGACATCACCAACTCGCTCAATGTCTGGGCTTGGTGTGCGAACCCGGACCGCCTCCCGAGAGTCCACTACCTCAGCATCGTCGACTCTCCGCCGGCGCGGATGCCGAGCGCCATGTCAAGATGGCTTCCACCTCCAAAGTGTTCGTCCACCTCGACACCATAGAGGACTACTCACACGGCCAGCTTGGCCACGCCCGTGTCTCCTACCCGGCGTGGGACTTTGGCCACGCCGACAGTGATCTCCCTCCGCCTCCTCCGCAGGGGGGTGTCTCCCCTCCGCGCCCTCCGCGCTATGATGAGTCTGACGACGACGGCGACGTCAACCCTCGCCACCGACCCCACCGCTCCCGTTCGCGCGTCGCCCGCGTGGCGCGCGGCAGGTCGCGCGCAGTGTCTCCGCTATGGTCGTCGCCGCCCGCCACCCTCATGGGCCTCGAGGTGGTCAATCCAGCGGAAATCGTCGCCGCTCCTCTCCTTCGCCACCACCAACCACGTGCGGAACACGCCGAGTTCGCGCCCCTGCTCCTCCTTCCCCGACAACCGACACTCACCGCGCCCCGCCCCCTTTCCTCTTGGTGACCCTTCGGTGCTTGGGCCCCATCCCTCCTCCCTGCCATCTTTATCGTCGTTAACTTCGCAGGAGACGATTGCCCCTTCGTTCGGCGCGGCGGACACCGTCACCGCGTCTCCGACGCGACCCCTCGCCGACTCGCTCAAGCTAGGCTGCGCTGTCCTCCTCAGACCCTCGGTCCGGCCTAGGCCCGGGGGGCTCTGTCGCCGCCCATGGGCTCAGCTGACTCAGCGGCCGCTTGAGATCACCGTATCTCCGTGCTCTCCGTCTCCGCCTCGCCTCCGCCTCGGCCGGAGTGGACGAGGATCGAACCCGGTTCTCTCCATCCTCCTTTCTCCGACCGTCCGACGCGGAGCAGCTCATCCAGCACCTCTTTGCCCCCTCCTCCCCTATCCTGCAGTACTCGCGCCCTCGCACCTCAGCCAAAGGTTGCTCCTCTTCGTCGCAGCATTCGCCTCGCCGGGCGCAACGACCGCAAGCTCCCCTCCGAGATTAAGGCTAAGAAGTTACTCTTTCACAAGCTCCAGCCTTGGATTGAGGCCTGCGCTTCTCTCCCCAAGGTTCAGCCCTGCGATGACGCCTCCCTCAAGTCCCTCTTCGCCGACGAGCTGCCGGTCGCCGCCGTTGAGGTCGTTGCTGACCTCGCAGGGGTCTCCCTTCCCCGTGGAACCGACCCCAGAGCTCTGGCCGAGCGCCTCGCAGCCGCCTGAAGCCCACCTCCGCTGCCTCCGGCCTTGGCTCCATCGCCATTCCGGAGGACGTTGGCTACACCTTGCTCCGTTGGATCCTCTCCTCTCCTTGGTGGTGGCCCTTGCTTTTGGGCTTCGCTTTTGGTCGGCGGACGACCATTGGCTAGCCGTCGGCTCCGGTGTCTCCCCTGGTTGTCTAATGCATCGCCTGTGTAGCGGCTCCGTCCCACCGTGCCTGGTGGCTTTTGCGTCTTTTGGGTCCTTCTCGGCTATGGCTTTTGGGTATAGCGGGTCTAGCTCGGCGCTGGCTTTTGGGTTCTTCGGTTCTAACTCGTCGCCCGCTAACTATTCGTGGGGCCTCCACCCCCCTTTTGTTGTAATTATGTGAAACTGGTTATCGGTGCCCTGCTTCAGCTTCCACGTGACAGTGTCTATGTCCTTGTACCCTCTTCCTCCTTGTCTCGACGCTTGCCTTCCCCGGGTGCCCCCCACTGTGCCTCATGTCTGAACACCCCCGCCTGCTCGACTGGAACGTCCGCGGCCTTAATAGTGGTGTTCGCCGTTCAGTTCTTTGCGACCTCATCCATTCCACGCGCGCAAACATCGTCTGCATCCAGGAGTCCAAGCTTAGCGACATTTCCCCTCAGATTGTCCTCGAATGCGCCGGGCCGCCCTTCGTTAGCTCCTTCGCCGCCCTCCACGCTCAGGGTACCAGAGGTGGCATCCTTCTTCTCGCCCACGACGACCACTTCCTCATTGACGACCAAGTTTCCTCGCCTCACTGCCTCTCGGTTACGGTCTCCTCCCGCTCTCAGACCGCTCGCTGGCGCCTAACCGTGGTTTATGGGCCCAACTCCCGCTCGGACAAGTTCGGGTTCTTGAATGAGCTCATGGACCATGCCCCTACTGACTCTGACCTGCCTTGGATGGTGGTTGGCGACTTCAACATGATCCGCCGCCTGGAGGATAAAAGCAACAGCAACGTTGATCCCTCTCTCATCGCGGCCTTCAACCATACTCTTGACTCCCTCTCGCTCGTTGAGGTTGCTCTAGCAGGAAGGAGGTTTACCTGGTGCAATCAAAGGCTCAATTCCACTCACAGCCGCATCGATCGCCTGTTCTGCTCGGCGGGTTGGAATTTCCTTCAGCGCAACACCTCCCTTCTGGGCCTCCCTGCCATCATGTCTGATCACTCGCCTCTCCTACTCTCGGAGTCTTCCACTTCTAGGCCGCCTCGCCTTTTCTGGTTTGAAAACTACTGGGTCGGCCTCCCGGATTTTTCAGACGTCGTTCAATCTTCCTGGAACTGTCCGGTCATCGCCTCCTCCCCCCTTCGTCGCCTTCACATCAAGCTCTCCCGCACGGCTAAGGCCCTCTCCCTTTGGTCTCGTCAACGTGTGCGCTGTACTGCGCTTCAGCTCGCCATCATCAAGACCCTTCTCGACCTTCTGGACGTCGCTCGTGAAGGTCGTACCCTTTCCTATAGGGAACGTGATCTCCTCTCGGGTCTTAAGGACCGCTTCCTCGGTCTCACGGCTCTCCAAAAGTGCCACATCAGACAGCGCGCCTGGGTTAGTTGGCTCCGGTCTGGAGACGCGAATACCAGATTTTTCCACATCAAGGCCAGTGGTCGTCGCAGGAAGAACCTAATTTCCTCTCTCTCTACTCCCTAGGGAGTTGTCACTTCTCAGGACGATCTGAGCTCTGAATGTTGGCGCTTCTTTTCGCTGCACCTCGGTCAATCCATGCCCAGGTCCTCCTCCCTCCTTTGGTCCAGGCTAGGCCTCCCTCAGCACGATCTTGCTAATCTTGATTCTCCCTTTACAGAGGATGAGATCCGCAAAGCCATCTCCTCCCTCCCAGGTGGTAAGGCTCCTGGACCAGACGGCTTCACCAGCACCTTCTACAGAGTCTGCTGGCCGACCATTAAATTCGACGTCATCGAGGACTTCAACCAACTCTTCCGCCTCAATGGTAGGCACCTTGGCCTCCTCAACTCTGCCAACATCGTTCTCCTCCATAAGAAGACCGTCTGTGAGAGCCTCCAGGACTTCCGCCCTATCAGCCTCATCCACAGTTTTAGCAAGATCTTCACCAAGCTCCTCGCCAATCGCCTAGCCCCCAAGCTCAACGACATTATCTCTCCAAATCAAAGTGCCTTTATCAAGGGTCGGTGCATTCAGGAAAATTTTTGTTGTGTCCAAGGCACCCTTCGCCAACTCCATCTGGAAAAAACCCCCGCTCTTTTCCTAGAGCTTGATTTTACGAAGGCCTTCGACTCCGTTTACTGGGGCTACCTGCTCGACCTCCTTCATTGGCTGGGATTTGGCCCCCGTTGGCATGAGTGGATCTCCCTCCTTTTCGGATCCTCCTCCTCTTCGGTCCTCACCAATGGCCATCCTTGCCAGTCTTTCCATCACGGTCGCGGGGTTCGGCAAGGTGACCCCCTATCCCCGATGTTGTTCATCCTAGCTATCGACCCTCTCCAACGTCTCGTCAGCTTGGCGGCTGAAACGGGTATCCTTTCCCCGATTGGCTCCTCTCGCTTGACTCTGCGTACATCCCTATACGCAGATGATGCGGCCATCTTCATCCGCCCAGATCAGAATGAGCTTCGCGCAGTACTAGATCTCCTCTCCGCTTTTGGTTCGGCTTTCGGCCTCAACATCAACCTCAGCAAATGTTCCATCACCCCCCTTCACTGCGATGCAGCCGAC
The DNA here is from genome assembly GCA_036346415.1 of Raddia guianensis. NCBI lineage: Eukaryota > Viridiplantae > Streptophyta > Magnoliopsida > Poales > Poaceae > Raddia > Raddia guianensis. The sequence goes on from CM070534.1 coordinate 40,063,255, forward strand.
CTCGATCCCATTCTTGCCACCTTCCCTGGCATCAGGGGCTCCTTTCCTTGCAAGTACCTGGGTCTTCCTCTTCACTTCAAAAGGCTTGGCAAGACCCACTTCCTCCCCCTTCTCCATAAGGTTCATGCCAGGCTTCCGTCTTGGAAGGGCCGCCTGCTTTCCAAAGCGGGTCGTCTTACCCTTGTGAACTCGGTCCTCTTTGCCCTCCCGACCTACTTCGCTACGGTTTTTCTTCTCCCAAAGTGGCTGATCGCAGAGATCGACAAAGTTCGCCGCTCCTTCCTCTGGACTGGCTTTGATGCCTCCTCTGCTGGCCGCGCCTTGGTTAACTGGTCGTCCATTTGCCGCCCTAAAGATCTCGGTGGCCTGGGCGTTCTAGATATTGCCCTATTCAACCGCGCCCTCCGCCTTCGCTGGCCCTGGCTCTCTTGCAAGGATCGCTCTCGTTCCTGCTCTGTCTTTGATTTGGACCTATCCAAATCAGAGGCCCACCTCTTCAGAGCTGCCTCAGTTTTTTCGGTCGGGGACGGCCGCACTACCTCCTTCTGGAATGACCGTTGGCTTTCTGGTTCCGCTCCGGCCATCCTCGCCCCTAATCTCTCTAGGCAAGCAAGATGTCGCAATGGCACTGTGGCCTCTCTCTCCTCCCCGGGCATCGCTAGTTGCGGCTTTGCGGACCCATCTCCACCTCCACGTCGTTCACGGAATCCATCCTGCTTTGGAGTAAGGTTCGGCTTATCGCGCTCTCAGATGCTCCGGATAATGTCAACTGGTCTCCTTCTTCCACTGGCCTCTACTCTGCTAAGTCAGCTTATTCTCTTCAGTTTAGGGGAAGCACGACTCCCCCTCTCGCCAGCCCCATCTAGTCGGCATTCGCTCCGAATAAATGCAAATTCTTCGCATGGACCTTGAGCCATAGTCGCCTCAACACCGCGGATCTTTTGGCTAAGAAAGGATGGCCTCATCATCACTCCTGCTGCCTGTGCGATGGCCCCCTCGAGACGATTGACCACATGTTCGGTTCTTGCAGCTTCTCGACCGTCGTTTGGCAGGCGATCTTGCAGGTTGACACACCGTTGGCCGGCCAGGCCTCCTTCCTGGACTGGTGGTTGGCTCGGCAAGTTAACCTTCCGAAGGTCGTCTCTCGTCAGCTAAACGGCCTCATCATCCTCTCCTCCTGGGAGATTTGGAAAGAGCGTAACCGTAGGATTTTTCATCAGCAGACCTTGTCCACCTCTCAAGTCTCAGAGTCGATCGGGGATGAGATTGCCGCTTGGAACGCGGCCTTCCCCTCCCGTAGTATCACTTTGTAATTCCACTCTAATCCCCCCTTCTCCCTTTCCTCCCCTGTAGTCCCTTACTCTCTCTCTTGTTCCTTGTACAGTTCTTTTCGTCTTAATGAGATGGCAGCACTCCTGCCCTTTTACTCAAAAAAAAAAAGAAAAGAGATTTATCATTAAAATATTAGTGTTCCTCTTACATAGAAGCCCTCACACAAAAATAAAATTACAATATGATAATCTTGCAAGGCCTTAACAGGCCGGCTCTTGGTGCATCCACTTAGCCGGTCCTTGGTGCTTGCGCAATGCGGTAGTTCTACATGCTCACGCTATCCACGTCGCCCCTTTGTTCCTGGCCGTTCGATCATCTCGTCAAATAAAATTCAGTCGTCCATACTAAATTAGCTAAAAATAAATCCTCTGCTTGGTAGAGGACAAGGTGGGTGCTTTGGCAGGTTGGCTAGCTGAGCTAGCTTTTAGTTTAGAGACCGGGTTCGAATCCTCATATCCACCATTTTGCACCACTTGCTTAGGTGCTTTTGGATTCCTCGTTAGTCGTGCGGGTTACATCACCAAATTGTCTTGGCCGTTCGATTGGACCACATGTTGTTCCCTGGCCATCAATGCGCAGCCCTTGCTAGATTGACAACTTTATAGGAAAAACCCCTATTTTGTGCAGTTTCATGTATAGGTATTAGAGAATTTACGTCGGGTCATTCTTCAATGCTTTCCTATCTCAGAAACCTGTTTACCCCCTCGGTGTTTTCGCCAATTGTAGCGTGGTTTTTTTTATCTTCCTAAGCACACCTGTAGTTCCGCAGGATTATGGTCTCCATGCAACTCCTTAAATACCACACCTAATGGCTTCCCAAACCCTAGCCACCATCCTCGTCTCAGTTGGATCTAGATGGTGTCGCTCCTGTGCCCCATCTCCTCTCCCTCTCTCTCTGCACCTCTCCCATCGTCCCTGCTATCAGCGGCACCCCCACTCCCCCAACCCTGTCGCCCCCTCCAACCTCAACACCTTCGCCCCTTATAGCCCTGACATCGCCAACTCAATAACCTCAGCTCCGTCGTGCCTATAACACCCCGACCTCCCCTCTGCCATCTTTGGATCATGTGTAGGCTTCACAACACCTATAGATGGCCATCTGGGCCGGGCCTAATGGGTCGGCCCAAAAGCACGAGATATTGGCCCGACACGAGCATGGCCCAGCACGAAGTTAAATGGGCCATGTCGGCCTGGCACGTAGTACCGTGCCGTGCCTGGGTCGCTGCTGGAGCCCGTGGGCAGGCACGGCACGACACGGTTAGGCCAGGCCCGTGAAGCACGACCGTGCCGTGCTTGGGCACGACACGACACGGTCGGCACGGCCAGCTGAGGCAGACTGCAGGGGCGCGCTAGGCCTAGGCCAACCCAACCTGGGCCTGGGCTGCGGATTCGCCTCGCCCCCCCACATATATAATAGGCGCAGGCGCAGGTGCAGGCGCGCAGGCTCACTTCTAAACCTAATCCCCCACCGCCAGACGCCAGCCCGCCTCCGCCGCTCCGCCGTTTCGTTTGCTCTCGCGGTCTCGCTCTCGCCTCTCGCTCGCGTCGCGCTCTCCTCTCGGTCGAATCGAGAGAGGCGAAGAGGCAGAGCTGAGGCAAGCCGCCCTGCAGCAGAAGCGCTTCAGCGTCAAGGAGGCGGCCACGGTCCTCGGAGGCACCGGCGCGTCGCGGATCACCGCCGCTCACCGGAGCAGAGCCATTCGCGGATCCGTCCATCCCTTCGTTCTTCTTGAGTTCTTGTCCGTGACTTCTTGGTTCTTGCTTCTTGGACAGTTCAGATCTGTTCATTCTTTTTGGCTTTTGCGTTGTTCGACTTCTGCTTTTCAGATCCCTCTCCCTTCTCCTCCTCTCCCTCGTGAGTCCTGACATCCTCCTCTCTGTTTTTGTTGTGCCGTGCCGCCAGCCTCTCTGTCTCTGTGTTGTGTTTTTCTCATCAGATCTGGTGTCGCTATGAGGTGGCTCGTCGTTGCCGCCTCGACGTCTCTGGGCTCCGGCTGCACAGGTTTGTTCTTTCTTCATATCTCTTCTTACTTTCTTGACTTCTGCTTTCCAGATCTGACCAACCCTTGCGTTCTTATTTGTTTGTAATTGTAGCCGTTGAGTAACCGGAGCAGTCGAGGAGTATGGCGCTCGATCCAACCTCAATCGACTACGATTTGTTGCAGCAGGGGCACAACGAGCAAGACGAGGAGCGTGATGCCTTGTTCGGTAGCAGTGCTGCTGCAGGCGCTGATGCCACGGGCTATGGCGATGTCGACGGCTCCGGCGCGGTGGATGCGGCGGACGCGGCTGATGCGTCCACAACTCCATCAAGTTCTACTTATGTCCACGCGAAGAGGACTAGGAGGTCCACCTCTGATGTCTGGGACGACTTCGAGGAGCTGACAAGAATGGAGAATGGTAAGAAGATGAGATATGCTGCTAAGAGCAATCACTGGTGGCACTGGACACTTGAAACGCCATCGTGACAAATGCAAAGTAGCTACTCATGGTGCCGCTATGTCTCAGTCCATGCTTAGAATGAACCCTGATGGTTCTGTCACTCCATGGGAGTACAGTGCTCAGGTTGCGCGTATAGAATTGTGTAGGTTGATTGCTAGAGAGGATCTTTCTCTATGCTTTGGTGAATCTACTGCATTTGAGGAGTACATCAAATTTGCTCATAATCCTCGTTTTGTTACTGTCTCTAGGCAAACCACAACTAGAGATTTAGTTAAGTATTTCAGTGGCTGTCGTGGTAAACTTATTGATGTCTTCAAGTCTTCTGCTGTCTCATGTGTTGCTCTTACTTCTAACATTTGGCCTGGTAATGCTAAGGAGGACTATCTTAGTGTTGTTGTGCATTATTTCAACTATGTTTGGGAATTAGAAAAAAGGGTGATAGGTCTTCGGCTTATTGATGTTTCTCATTCTGGTTCTAATATTGTTGATCGTGTTATCGCTGTGGTTGATGAGTTTGGGTTGACTAATAAGATTTTCTCTGTAACTCTTGACAATGCTTCTTCTAACTCTACTGCTATGGGCATCCTAACACCCATTTTAATGGTTATGTTGGTTATGTTTGTCTGCATCAGCGTTGTGCTTGCCATATCATTAATCTCATTGTTAAATCTGGATTGAAAAGACTTAAGCCTTATCTGGAGTCTTTCAGAACTGCCATTTCTTTCTTGAACTCTTCTAACCAACGCATTGCTGCATACAAAAGTTACTGTGTTGCTATGGGGTACGCCCTCGCAAGTTTGGTTTGGACATGGATGTTCGCTGGAACTCCACTTATCTAATGTTGAAGCATCTCATACCTTACAAGCACACATTTTCTGTCTTTATACATACACATTATCGACAGCCAGATGAAAATTCCCTACTCACAGAGGAACACTGGTATGTTGGTGAGAAAATTTTAGAGTTCTTGGAGTTGTTCTATGACTCCACTGTTGCTCTATCTGGTGTTTATTGTCCCACTTCACATCTGATCTTGCATCGCATTCTATTGATTGCTGGTCATTTGAACACTTATGAGAATGATGGTTTCTTGAGAAATTCTGTTGTTCCAATGAAGTCTAAATTTCTTAAATACCGGAGAAAGATTCATATGCTTTTATGCTTTTGCATTTATTATGGATCCTAGAGCTAAGATGAGAGGGTTTGCAAATGTTCTTCAGCTTCTTTCTCAGCTTAATGGTTGTGATTACTCCACCTATCTAACTGAGGTAAAAGCTAATTTGACTAACATCTTTTCACATTATGAGTCCAAATTTGCTTCAGTTGGGTTGCAGAGACCACCACAACCAGCAGCTACAGGTAGTGGTAAGAAGAAGACGGCTTGGGGTAAAATTTATAATCTTGCTGATAGTTCATCATCTACTAGTGCATCTGTTCTGCTTCTGTTACACTGCTCTCGTTGTCGGAGCACGCACCGCTTCTCTTCCCGGTGCTTCATTTCGAAGTTGCCTTCGGTGTTTCGAATGGCTTCATATATGGACAGGGATAGCATCATACTCTATGATGATGACTTCAATATCTTGCATTGGTGGCATGAGCACAAGCTTATTTATCCTGTTCTTTCTATATTAGTTAAAGATGTCATGACTGTTCCTGTTTCTACAATCTCTTCCGAGTCTACTTTCAGTCTTACTGGTAGGGTGATCGAGGAGCGTCGGCGACGTTTGGCAAGTGACATGGTGGAGATGCTTTGCTGCCTGAAGGACTGGGAGCAAGGTCAATCAAGAGCACAACACAGTGTGGAGAATCCAGAGCTGGAAGATGCATTCCTTAACCTGTTCCTTGATGGAGAGGCTGATGAAGCCCCTGTATAATTTCTGTTTATGTTATCTATACTGGTGTTGTACTAAGACATTTAGACTTTGAACTTGAGCTGGAAGGCTGTACTCTTTTCCTTTCTAGGGTTTTATCTCACGAGGTGTGAGTTTTACCTAGAAAGGTTTTTAATGAGGCAGCTGAACATATATAGCTCTAATTAACCTACTGTGAAGTACTGAACCAGTGAACTGTGAAGTACTGAACTTTTGAGTTCTGTAACTCTATTGTTAGACTTTTGTTCAAAATATGTACTGAGTCTAAACTGAATATGAATCAGTGAATGTGAAATTTCGTTTACACTTGTCAAACTGACCATTTTGAGGTGTTTTTGCATATTCGTGCTTACGGGCTGGCACGGGCACGATAGCCCATCGGGCTAATGTGCCGGCAAGGCACGATTACATGTTAGTCATGCCGTGCCTAGGCGAGACTGAGCCCATGGGCTAGCACGGCACGGCACGATTACTTAGGCGTGCCGTGCCGTGCTTGTTGTAATCGTGTCGTGCCTCGCCGTGCCCGTGCCGTGCCATGTCGGGCGGCCCATTTGGCCATCTATAATAACACCCACAAGGCAGCACCAACCCAACATGTCAATCCTTTCTTCCCATTACCCCCAAACACTAGTTCTATTGCCTCTATACAAGGCTACAGCTCTTACCACATGATCCACATAAGACTCTATGCTCTGCCAAGCATGAAGGCAAATTATAGCTCTCAGATAGAGCTTTCAAGTTCTGACCACAGTGACACTTGAGGGAGAGGGAGCAATAGAGGTAGAGGATGTGACGCAGAAACGGCTAGCTAGGGATCCTGATCAAGATGAAGGGGGACGGGGTGGATTGAGTTGTAACAGGGATGTGCAATTTCTTTTTTAAGACGATCATGATTTGTTGTTCTAAATCACAGGTGACGGCGTGTTCACCGCTCAACCACTGCGGATCACACCCCTGGTCAGATTTCTATCCTGCTAGCCTATCGGCCGAGCCTGGATTCGATTGAGCTGGCTGGCAAAGAAAGAGAAAGAGCACGGGATTACCTGTTCGTTCGGACCTCTCATGGGTAATGCAGTCTACTCTCTGCCGAGTCTTAGCTCTTCTTTGTGGTTGAATGAGATGTGTTTACAGAATGCTTCGAATGCACATATGCTAGTGCAACCTACCCTCTTCCCTCTCTCTCCTCTCCTTTTATACAAGCTTTGAACTGGCGGAGAGAGCCGAGGGAGTAGGCAGTATAGTACCCTTAGTACACTGACAAGACACGATAGAAGAGACGAAAACGTGTTGCCGCCACGCCACATGCTCGCCGCTTTGCGTGCCATAGTGGCCTCGACCCGACAAATCCACCGGTGAGTCTGCATGGTGGGGCCTCACCTGCTCCTCCGACGCGGACGGCCATCTTAAACAAACATTTCTCTCTGCCGATCAATTCCGCTGCGCACGCGATGGCGCAGCTCAAACTGCAGGGTCATCAGAGCGGTAATCATTTCTTCACCGTCTATCCGCGCGTGATGTCGCGTTAAACACGCCGTCTTCGCAGCGGCGGGGAGCCTTTCGCCTGAAGACTCCTTTCGAACACTCCACGCCTGCGAGGGCCCCACTTGGCAGATGGGAGACCCTTACGTCGCCGAGGGCCTTCGCCACACGCCCGCTCGACGCATGGGCCCTCGCCTGGCAAGATCGATGAGCTTCGCCCATGCGCTGGGGCTCGTCGCCTGTCGACGCGGGGCCTCGCTGAAGTCTTGAGGGTTTCGCCACGCTACGGGTTTTGCTCACGCCGCCTTTGACGCGTGGGGCTGCTTGAAACGCTGGGTCTCGACGCTCACCGACGCGTGGGGCCCGCTGAAGCGCTGAGGGCTTCGCCACGCTGGGCCTTGTTTCGCCCGCTTTGACGCGTGGGGCCCGCTTGAGGCCGAGAGGCTCGCCACGCCATTGGGTCTGACGCTCACCGACGCGGGGCCCGCTTGAGCGCCGAGGGCTTCGCCCGTAGCCACGGGCCTTGCTCGCTTCGCTCGACGCATGGGCCTACTTGATCTTCTCGGGACTCTTTGTACCGGTATTTATTACACCGACAGAGCCCCTGTGTCCACCATGATACGCGAACCGTCAGCAGACACTTTTTCCGCTTTCTTGCGGGCGGAAGCGAATCGTGGGGGCCACCTTTCGCGGCGGTCGACGCTGATTCTCCACGCGCACGATCTTCCTTGGGGAACCGCGCCGCTTTTCGTGGAAAAACAAAACGCGCGGGGCAATGATGGCGCCGCGCGCGCGTGGAGGCGGAATCCAAACGTCGCGCTGCGCGCTACTGCGCTTATAAATACTTCTCTTGACGCCACGGCTAATCCTTCCGCTAAGTCCTCAAACCGCCCATTGCCTCCTTCGCCGCCACGTAACCTTCTTTCTTTTCGCCAACTCCTCCACCGCTTCCAATGGCACCAAAGCGTAGCAAGGGTCGTCGAGGGGACGCGCCATCGTCCGGGCCAGGTTTTCCCATCTCCGCCGCCGACGAAGATACCATGAGGCGGCTCCAAGTGTTCGTGCCACCAACCTGCGCCCGATTTTGCCCTGGCACCATGGCGCCCAGCTCCCGTGACGGGGAGATTGTTACCTTCACTGGCGGCGCCAAGGGGCTTGTCCCCGTACTCGAAGTTCTTCTTGGGGATGCTCGCCTTCTACGAGATTCAGGCGACGCACCTTCACCCCAACTCCGTCATTGTGTTGGCCATCTTCGTCCACCTCTGCAAAATGTTCGTGGGGACGATGCCAAGCCTCCCGCTCTGGCGCCGGCTCTTCGCCAGACGCGAGGCCGCGCCGAGTGGGGCCATCGGCTGCTACTTTCACCTTCGCGACGCCGCCGCCTTCATCCTCGTCGCGGTCAAGTCCAACTGGAAGGATCGGCACCGGCGATGGTCAGACGTGGAGGACTCCAAATGTTGCGACGATCTTAGCCTCCCCGAGTCGGTAGAGCCCTCGCCATCTGGGGAACACGCTCGATGACTCGGTGGAGCCGGATTTGATGATGGCGCGATCGCCGACCTCGCCGCCCGGGCTCACGGAACCCACGCCGTGGTGGATTTTTTGCGCGCCGCTTTGCCCGCTCCGCATGAGGACACGCCCTTTGGCGAGACTACGGCGATAACGACGGAGTCCGCATTGCTCCCGGAGGCAAGTGTTTTTTTAGTCTTTCGGGTATCTTTTCTTTTTGGAATGCCTTTTGCTCGCCAATCTTATGGTTTCCTTTCTTGTTCACCCAGACGAAGGGAACGTGCCGGACGACGTGATCCGAATCGGCCGGTGGGCTTCACCACGCCAACCGGTGACACTTCTCTGCTGCGGGCATCCTCCTCTTCGCGATCGATCCACAGGGAGCGCCAGCCAAGACTTGCGCGCGCCTCTATGGAGGTCTCTGGTCTCTGCGGTCCAAGTGGCCCGGGACCATCTGCAGATCATGAGCCGCCCTTGGCGATCGCCCAAGCTTCCATGGCACCGCCGCTCGGGCGTGTGGCCGACTCGACCAGCGCTCTGGGAAGCGCCGCTGATCTCGCCAAGATGATGAGGATGAGGAGGAGAAGCGAGCCCAAAGAGAGCTCGCCCATCAAGTCTGGCGTCCCGCCTCCTCCTCCCCCCTCCAGTGGGGCCCTATCTGTACTGCCGCCGCCCGCCACCGGGCGAGCGCTGGCGACTCTTCGAATCTGGCGCCGCTGCGCGGTTTCTTCCGCTCCTTCTACGCCGACGCTTCTGCGCGGCGCTTCTTAACGACGCCTGCCTCGATGCAGCGCGGTGTGCCTCTGCCCCGGCACCACTCGCGCGGCGCCGCTTTGACGGCGGTGATCGCGATCGCCCACCACCACCTCCGCAATCAGCGGCTTGGCGCTCCGCTTCACTTTCGCTTTACGGGCGCGCCGCCAAAGTTGGCTTTCCTGCGCTTACGTCGTTTTGCATTAGGGTTAGCATGCTACGTTCTCGCATACCGAACCTCGCTCTGTTTATCTTCGTGGAACAGGCGGGCGGCCGGGGCCTCAAGCTCCATCCTGCGACTCGCCAAATTTCTGCTTGCCTCCGCGCTTTAGACGGAGACGGCCTCGCAGCCGGGAGAGCTCGCCGACACCGCCACGGAGAACCCTCGACCACGGCCTCATGGCGCCGCCGCTATCTCTGCCGTCACCGCCGACGTTGGGCGCTCCTTCAAGGCGCTCCGCACCCTCTCCAGCACCTGGGCAGCGCGGGAGGATGCCCTTGCGCTGGCGGAGCGAGCCGCCGGCGAGCCCTCGACCAGGAGACTGCCGCGAGGGAAGCGATGACTCGCGAGGCTGCGGCGACAAAGCCAAGCCGCTTGCCTCGGCCACCAAGGACCTCGAAGATCTCCGCGCGGAACACACTGAGCGCCTCCGGGTGCTCGCCGACATGCTGCGCGCCGCCTACCACAGCTTCCGGGATGTCTTGTATCCACTAGGCGTCACTTTGTATTCCCATTTGGAGAAACGGCGGCCTTGAAGACGCTGGGCGCCGTGGGGCGAAGGCGGCGCCTGCTTCGCGAAGCCGCCAGCCCGATCGCGGACGCGGTCGATCGAAGACGGTCGCCACGGCTCTCGGAGAGCGCGGTTCATCTGGCAATCGCCTCGCCTGAACGCCGCGTTCGACACAGGCGCCGCCACTGGGGAGCCTTTCGGCCACTGGACCGGATCAAGAGTCCGGGTCGAGCTTCGCCGCCGGCCAGCGTCTCGATGATGGGCGGCGCTGCTCAGCAGAGGGCGACGGAGATGATGACGAGGAGTAGATGAACTCCCTCATCTTGTTTTTGTCCTGACATGTCTGTTAATGCAAACTTTTTGCCCTTTTGCCATGAGTCTCGTTTTAACCTTCACGCAAATCTTGACTTGCGAAAAAGGAGAACTGAGGCACCTGACCGCCAAAAGTTTTAGACAGAACGTTCGGCCGCAAGTGAGCGCTATTTCCTTAGGCTTTTGGTTACTTCAACCCTTATGGCCTCTCGCGACCCAACTTAAACGTTGCGTGGCGAGCACTTAGCTTTCGGAAGTGATCTAGACGCCGGTGCATCATTGGCGCGTTGCCTGACCGAGCCGACACACCGGTTAGAACCCGCCTTCCGCCTCGCCTCGCCTCAACCGCAAGTTGTAAGCGTTAAGCTTTTGCAACTAAGGGTCATCAACCTTAAGTACTTTTTTCGCTACCGACTTTTCGCGTATGTTTTCTAACGACTTTTTAAGGCTAAGCCACCGATCACCAAAAGCTTTAGATGTAATCGCTGCTGATAGTGGCGCTTTTTCCTCGTGCATTTGGTTACTTCAACCCTTATGGCCTCTCGCGACCCAACTTAAACGCTATGCGTGGCGAGCACTTAGCTTCGAAGTGGTCTAGTCATTTGGTCTGCCGCCGTTGGCGCATTGCCTGACCGAGCGAACACACCGAGCTAGAACCCGCCTTCCGTCCGCCTCGCCTCGCCCAACCACAAGTTGTAAGCGTTCGCCTTTGCAACTAAGGGGCCATCAGCCTTAAGTACTTTTTCGCTACCAGCTTTCGGCAGAATGTTTTCTAACAGACTTTTTAAGGGTAACCATCGACGCTAAAAGTTTTAGATGTAACGCTCGCTGATAGTGGCGCTTTTTCCTCGTGCATTTGGTTACTTCAACCCTTATGGCCTCTCGCGACCCAACTTAAACGTTGCGTGGCGAGCACTTAGCTTTCGGAAGTGGTCTAGTCGCTGGTGCCGCCGTTGGCGCATTGCCTAGACCGAGCCGACACACCAGGCTAGAACCCGCCTTCCGTTCGCCTCGCCTCGCCCAACCGCAAGTTGTAAGCGTTCGCCTTTGCAACTAAGGGGCCATCAGCCTTAAATACTTTTTCGCTACCAGCTTTCAACAGAATGCTTTCTAACAGGCTTGAAGCGAAAAAAGAAACAGATGCCACAGGGAGACAGGACTTATCTTTCACTTGAAGATGGCTTTGTACAATGCAGCCCCCGAGGCGAGCGGTGAAGGAGGAAGACCTCGCCGCTCGGCTCCAAAGGAAGGCCAAAAAAAAAAGCTTCTGGAACTGCTACCTACGGGTAGAACTTCCTCACCGCCGACGTTCCAAGTGTTCGCTAACTCGCGACCATCCTCGAATCTGAGCCTGGACCGAGCTGGGCGGAGATCGAGACCACCTTGAAGGGGCCCTCCCATAGGGGAGACAGTTTGTTGCGCCCGGCCTGCGTTTGGATTTTGCGCAGAACGAGGTCGCCCACTGCCAGTGTTCTCACACACACCCGCCTTGCTTGATAACGGCGGCGATTTCGCCGATACTTGGTGGCGGATCGCCGCCTGCTCTCGGATCTCCTCCAAGAGATTTACTTCATCCCGACGCGGTCGTGGTCTCTCTTCACTGAGCGCCGCCACCCTTGGGGACCCAAAGGCGAGCTCGATGGGAGCACCGCTTCGAGCCATACACCAGAAGAAAGGGGTCTCGCCGGTGGCTCTGTTGGAAGTTGTCCGCGGCGCCCACAATACGTGGGGACTTTTTCCGCCAGCTTGTCAGCGCTTCTCCAGACGGTCGAAAGCCCTTGTCTTAAGCCCTTTGAGTACTTCCGCGTTCGCCCGCTCGACTTGCCCATTGCTCTTCGGATGTGCAACGGAGGCGAAGCACAGCTTGGTACCTAGCTCTTCGCACCGATCTTGAAATCGGCACTCTTGAACCGAAAGCCGTTGTCGGTGATGATCCTGCCGGCGACGCCGAAGCGACGAAGATGCTCTTCATGAATTTTATGGCAGTAGCGGACGTGATCGCCGGTACTGGCGTGGCTTCAACCCACTTAGTGAACTTGTCGATGGCGACGAACAGATGTGTGTAACCTCCGGTCGCCCATGAACGGGCCTGAATGTCCAAATTTCGCATCAAGCAAATGGAAGAAGAGCGGAATGGTTTGCGGCGCTGGGCGGTCGGTGGATCTGCTTAGCATGAAATTGGCACGCTTCAGCATCTCCTCACCAGCTCGAAGCATCACGGAGGCGAGAGGCCAATAAAACCGTGGCGAAAGCTTTCCCAACCAACGCCTGCTCCCAATGGCTCCGCGACATGCCTCCATGGATTTCAGAGAGAATTTCACTCCCCGCTTCCCGAGTGACGCACTTCAGTAGAACCCCATTTGCGCCCTGGCGATATAGGTCCCCACCTACCAGGGCGTAGCGCTTGGCCTTGCGCGCTATCTTCTCAGCCGACGCGTCATCGTCGGGGATCACTCCATCCCGTAGGTAGGCTAGGATCGGATCCATCCACTGACCTTCCCGGACGAGTGTGACGACGTTCTGCACATTGTCGCCGACGTACTCTGCCTGGCCCGGCATTTCCGCCTCAACCGCCTCAGCAGTTCTTCCGCCTCCTCCCTCCAACCGGGGAGCTGCAGCGGGATTGGTGACGTCTCCTCCAGAAGTGGGAGCTGCGTTTGGGAAAGCGTCGTCCCCGCCAGGATTGGGGGCTGCGACGGACGGCCGCGTAAGTCTTTCTTCAAAGACCCCAACCGGAACAGGTGCCCTCGACGGGGCAATCTGGGACAATTAAATCCGCCATATAGTTGTCGCGGCGAGGGCGTGCACGGCCCAAACCCTCAAAGTGCCGCTCCAACCGGCGCGCCTCGCCCGTAGGCCGCCATGACGGGATCCGGCGGTGAAATCCTTCCTCGCTGGTTGATGACCGAGAGAGTCGCCTTTACTTGTAGCCACCGGATGCCAAGGGTCGGCCACCACGAGCCCGGCGAGCAATCCTTCAGATTCCGCGACGTTGTTGGTGGCGCGAAGTCCAAAGACCACCAGTGCCGGACGACATCGCCGATGGGAGACACCAGACGACGCCACTTTCACCTCCAAATAGGAATGAGCCGTCAAGAAGAGAGTCCACGGCGAGGGTGCTGGGTGCCTTCACTTCAGGTCCGCCGGAGTCCACTCACGACGAACTCCGCCAGAGCTTGCCTTTGATGGCCGTTCGGGAGCGAACTTGAGATCAAATTCGCCGACTCTATGGCCCACTTGGCGATGGCACTGTCGCCTCGCGGTTGAAAAGGATCTCCGCAAGGGTACTTGGTCAATACCGTGACTTCTCCTCGGAAGTAGTGGCGTAGCTCGGACGCCACAAGACGGCGTGAGCATCTTCTGGTGCTGTGAATACCTTGTTTGGCGTCGTGGAGGACCTTCTTGGCGTAGTAAATGGGCGCTGAACGCCTTCTTTTTCCGCCACCAAGACTGCGGTGACCGCTGGGGTTTGCTGCAGCGTAGAGGATCGGCAGCTCGCCTGGTCCGGGCGACTGCACGGGCGGGAAGTGAGATACTTCTTCAGCCCGTCGAACGCCTCCTGCGCCTCCGCCGTCCACTCGAATTGGTTGGTCTTCTTTAGGAGCTTGAGCAGTGGGAGACTTTTATCCCCCAGGCGAGCTATAAAGCGGCCCAGGGAGGTCAAACACCCCACCAAGCACTGCATCTGCCGAAGTCGCGTTGGGGGCTTCATGTTCTCGATCGCCGCGATCTTGTCAGGGTTCGCCTCAATTCCCCTCCGGGAGACGAGGAATCCCAGCAGTTTGCCCGACGGAACGGCGAACACGCACTTCTCAGGGTTGAGTTTGATGTAGTACTTCCTTAAGTTGGCGAAGGTTTCTTCCAGGTCGCTGATCAACTCCTCCGCCTTTTTGGATTTCACCACCAGGTCGTCGACGTACACCTCCAGGTTCCGCCCTATTTGGGGCGGTGAGCGATATGCATGGCCCTCGATAAGTTGGGCTGCATTCTTTAAACCGAACGCCATCCTTGTATAGCAAGAGACACCCATGGAGTCACGGCGGTCTTGTCTTCATCTTCTTCACCATGCTAATCTGGTGGTACCGAGTACGCATCCGTAGCACAATGCCGCACTTCACCGTGGAATCGACGATGAGATCAATGCGGGGCGCGGTACGAATCCTTCGAGCACGCCTTGTTGAGGTCGGTGAAGTCCACGCACATCCTCCACGGCCGCTGATTTCTTGACGAGGACGGGTTCGCGAGCCACCGGATGGGCGACATCTGCGACGACCCCGCCTAAGAGCTTGTCCACCTCTGGCGGATAACTCTTCGGCGCTTCCACCGATCGCTTCCGGACCTTCGCATGACCGGTCGTCGCGCCGGGAACGTCGCCAATTGTGCTCAATCACCGCCTGGGACCCCAAATGCCATGTCGGACGGTTGTCACGCAAACACGTATCGTTAGGCGGAGGAAGGAGACGCAGCGCGCCTTCCTATTTGGCGCCGAGAGGCGCCCACCGAACGGTCTCGCTGGTCCGACTTCGCTCAGGAGACCGCCTTAACCTCCGCGACGAACCGGGAGGCACGGGTCTTCGCCAGAGGAGCTCCCAGAGTCGAAGCCTCGGTCTTCTGGGCACCGATCGCCCCCGCCAAAGCGAGAGCGTCCTTGTCGCAGCGGAGCGCCTCCGGACGGTCCACTTTCAAGACGATGGGGCCCGCTGGCCCCGGGATCTTCACCACCATGTACGCATAGTGGCAGGCCGCCATGAACTTGGTCAGCGCCGGCCGACCCAGTATGGCATTGTAGGGGAGGTCGAAGTCCGCCACCTCGAACTCGAGCATCTCGGTGCGGAAGTTGTAGGAGCCTCCAAACGTCACCGGAGGTCGACGCGCCCAGCCGACGGACTCGGCCCGGCGATGTCAAGAATGGGGCGCGGTCGAAGCTCCTGGCTGCTGAATCTGAGCGCCTTGGCGACCGGCGGACAGAGGTTGAGGAACTCCTCCGCCTACCAAAGACCCGCCCTAACTTTACATTCAATCGTGGGCGCAACCACGATCGGGAGATGTCCAGGTCGGGCAGATCGGGCTGGGTGATCGGCTTTGATCAACGCGATCGGTGCTCGACCACGCCACCGTTTGCTTTGCGACCCAAAGCCGCACGGCGGCGCGACACTCCTCATCGCACGCTTAAAGCTAGCGTGGGGCGGATAGGTGGCGATCCGCCGTGGATGACGGCAACCGGCGCTCTGCTGTTGGAAGCCAGCGAAGCCGCTTCTTGCCCTTGCCGCCGCCGGACGCTTCTTTGTTGCTCGTGGGCGCGTTTGTCCACCAACTTGTTGATGACATGGCAATCCGCCAAGTCATGGGAATCTGTGCGGTGAATGGGGCGAGAAGCCCCGCTCCACTCGCGGGGACGGCGGTCTCGCCGCCGTCGTGGCATGGGCTGCTGTGCTCACGGCGGTCGCTTCGCCGCCCTGCGGGACCGCTCTGCCGCCGCCGTCGCCGTCGCGGCGGCCTCCACCAGCTGCTCGCTTTCTTGTGCTCGCCACGCTTCGCTGGCATGGCCGCCGCCGTCTTCGTCGTCGTTAGTCGTCGCGCTTTCCGGCGGCCATGACCTGTCGGTCTCGCCGCCTTGCGCTTCTTCTTGTCCTTCTTCGCGGGATTTTTCGAGGTCTTGGCCTCGCCGCCAGTCGCATGCCGCCCGTCAGGCCGGACGGATCTGAGCCTCCGCTGAAGGCGCGACTTGTCAGCGCCAGGGTGAAGAGCTCTTCCGTCGTCTTGATCTTCGCGGTGGCCATCTTCTCCTTGACCCTAGGGTCTCGGCGCCTCTTACGAATGCCGTGACGACGGCGTCGATGGAGATGTCAGGGATGGTGTTGCGGACCTGACTGAAGCGCCGGATGTAGTCACGCAGCGACTCTCCATTCTTCTGCTCTACGTTGTGGAGGTCGTCCTCGACTCGGGCTGCTCAAGCGTGCCTCGAAGTTGGTGATGAAGAGCTCCGAGAGCTCCTTCCACGACCCCACGGACTCGGGGCGGTTCATGAGCCAAGAGCGGCTCACGGTGAGGACTGCAGGGAAGTAGTTCGCGAACTTTCCCGACCCTCCAAATTGCATCACCGTAGTGTAGATCTGTAAGAACTTCGTCGGGGTTGGTGGAGCCGTCATACTTCTCGATGAGGTGGGCGGAACCTCTTGACATCGGACTCGGCGCGGCTCCTTCAAAATGCGCGGCACCCAACGTCGGGAGCCTCTGCTCGGACGCGGGCAGCGTCCGTCCGCCCGCCGTCCGGACGGCGGCTGAAGAGGCGCCGCCCTCTTGGCGGAAGCGGCGCCACGGAGTCCTCTCGCTGGTCCCCGCGAACGTCGGCTTCAGCCAGTCGCGCTCTCGCCATGCTTTGCGAGCTTGTCGCAAAGTCTTCTCAGCGTCGCAGATGGCGGTCCTCAAATGGGACCGGAGATCTCGCCCACTTGTACGCCCGCCAGTCGAACCCGTAGGAGTCGCCCGCCTCTGTTGCTCGCCCCGCCCCCTCCCGCCAGAGATTCGCGAGATGCGCGAGGGCGGAGAGAACGAGAAGAGGCGGAAACACGGTTTCCACCCTCCCGAGACTTGCACCATCTGCCAAGGCAGATCGACGTAGCGGGCCAAACCGCCAACCATGGAACCGCCGGAGTCCAAGTCACCGGAACCGGTGGGTTGTCCAACAGGTCTCCGCCGCATGGAGGTTACGTGCGGAGTGCACTCCTCCAAGGCCAGCGCCGCTTAACTTGCCGAAGGGCGATCGTCGCCGGCCGATCCATCGCCATTGTCGCGGCCGACGCCATGTCAGCGCTCTAGCGGCCGCCTCGTCCATCGCGGATCGCGATCCGCCATCACCGCTGAAGAGGTCAAGAACTCGAACGAAGCTAGCGCCCTACCTGGCGCGCCATCGACGGCGTGTTCACCGCTCAACCATCTGCGGATCACACCTGGTCGATTTCTATCCCGTTAGCCTATCGGCCGAGCTCGATTCGATTGGCGCTGGCGCGAGAAAGAGCAACACACGGGATTATCCAGTTCGGACCCCTCGCGGTAATAGTCCTTCTCCGCCGAGCCTTAGCTCTTCTTTGTGGTTGAATGAGATGTGTTTCTGAGAATGCTTGAATGCACATATGCTAGTGCAACCTACCTCTTCCCTCTCTCTCTCTTTTATACAAGCTTTGAACCTGGGCGGAGAGGCGGGGAGTAGGCGATCTGATACTTCGCCGTAATCGACAAGACACGACAGAAGAGATTTAAACGTGCAGCCGCCCGCTTATGCCGCGGCGCGCCGCTTTTGCGTGCCGCAGTGGCCTCGACCAAGCATGATCCACCCGGTGAGTCTGCGGGTGGGGCCAACATGCTCTCTCGACGCGGGCGGCCATTTTAAGCAAACCTTCTCTCTGCGGTCAATTCATTGCGCCCATGATGGATGCTTCCAGACTTGCGGGTCATCAGAAGCGGTAATCATTTTTCACCGTCTATCCGCGTGATGTCGCGTTAAATCGCTCGTCGCTTCGCAGCGAGTGAGCCTTCGCCCGAAGACTCCTTTCGAACACTCCACGCCTGCGGGTCCCACTTGGCGATGGGAGACCCTACGTCGCCGAGAGGCTCGCCCACACGCCCGCTTCGACGATGGGGCCTCGCTCGCAAGATCGATGAGCTCGCCATCGCCATTGGGCTCGTCGCCTTTGGCGACGCGGGGCCCTCGCTTTGAAGTCTTGAGGAGGCTCGCCATCGCCACGGGCCTTGCTCGCCCTTTGATCGCAAATACATGAGGCCTTGCTTTCGCCGCGACGCACAGGGCCCACTTGATCTTCTCGGGACTTTCAGACTCGATATTTATTACACCGACAACAGGCATAAAAGGGTTTATGTTGTACCGTATTTGTGTGTCCCTGCAACTTGTAACTTTTTTCACCTCCCTTGATAACAAAACTGTCTTGTGAACGGGTGACACGGTACAAATGGAATGAACCACGATAAATCCTGTGGTGGCTATTAAATCCACGGTAGATGGAGTGTAAACGACTGGAGATAGAAACACACAAACAGATGCAGGTACACTTATTTACTCCCTGTAGTTTCATATTACTAATGTAATTTATTTACAAAATCCATGAAAATATAATAATGTGAAAGTATTATTTAAAACGAATTTATTCCTATGGTTTCTATGTACACGGTCCAAATATTTTTTAAAAAAATTTTAAGTTTAAAACTTTACTTAAAACTCGCATTAGCTTCTGTTCCAAACCAACACAAGAAACAAGCACGGAGTAATAACTAGGCTAGACCAAAAAAAAAAAGAAGAGAGGAAGTAACTCGCATTAGCTTCTGTTTCAAACCAACACAAGAAACAAGCATGAAGTAACAACTAGGCTAGAAAAAAAGAAAAAAGAAAAAATGTTTTTAATAAAAGAAGAGAGCGAAAAGCACACGAAAGCATATGAACGCCTCGTCCTGCTGTTGAACTCTGAACTGAAGCACCTGCCTGAAGAGAAGAAACGCCGCCGAGACTCCACCCACACACCTCGGCCACATACTCCGGTGTTTCCGCCGCCGTGATCCCGCGATGTCGTCGTGGCTGCGGAGCGCGGTGAACAAGGCTGTCGAGGCGGGCGGCCGCAGCGGCGTCGCCCGCGCCGTGCTGGGCTACGCCGACGCCGTCGCCCACCACGCAGGGCAGGCCGTTTCGGAGGGCGCCAAAATCATCAACGACCGCATGGTGATCGGCCTCCCCCTTGTGCCCCTCCCACTCCCAAAACCCCATCGATTTGGTCGCAGCGGAGGAGCGAATTGGGAAAATGAGTCAAAATGTTCGATCTTTGGGCAGACTACCTAGGTTTGACTGTAATTCGAGGTGTCCTGAATCTTGCTACGTGTTCAGCCTGTATGAATTGAGGAGATATCTTAACAATGGGATGAATTCATGTCCTATGGGAGTATGGGACAGTGTCGTATATTCTGAGACATGGAATAGTTCCCACAAATGGCAGAAGGGTTAACACGTTGGGGGATTTGGGCTTTTAAGCTTGTGCAGTGTGTATAAACCGTTCTCAAGATATCGAATACCTCGTTTCTGAATCATGACGATGATTTGACTCTGGGTGGAACGTTTTCTTAGTTATCTACATGTTTTTTTATGTGATCTGCAGGGCAGCCAAAACTACAAAAGTGTCAAACAAACAGTGAAGCGCTTGGAAGAGGCTGCAGTTTCGTCACGTGGGGAAGACAGAACACAGGTGCTAAGGCGCTGGCTCAGGTTTCTACAAGAGATTGAGACTGAGCTCGGAGGTTTGGATGTGTCAGTCGGACAGAATGTCCCTTCGAGTGAACCAAACACCTCGAAAGTGCCATTGGCAAGAGTATCCTTCTGTTCTTCTGATGTTATTCTTGTAGCTTTTGTCTAATTAGTTGAAATCATTAGCTTTGTGTTGATGTTTATAAGCATTCTGTATGTCTGCTGTACTTCCTTGGTTAAACCTTTTTTAACATCAACTCCTGCACGCAGGTTTTGTTTTATGATGCTGATATTGGAGGGGCTCCTATGAACTTTCGAGATGTATTCCTCTATAGCCAAGCTCTTGAGGGCATTACATTGTCCATGGTGAGTTGCTTCAACCAATGTCAAGATACCATCTACTTCATCTGACTTAGTAATTCATTTTTTGGTCTACTAACTTGTTGCTTCAACCAATGTCAAGATACCATCTACTTCATCTGACTTAGTAATTCATTTTTTGGTCTACTAACTTGTACTTCCTCTTATATTATGCTATTTTGTCCTTACTGCTGATAGATACTAAGGACAGTCAATTATTTCTATTCCAGATTCTTGAAGCTCCTAATGAAGAAGAGGTTTCCCTGCTTTTGGAAATTTTCGGGTGAACTTATTTCACATATGATCTACTTTTATGTTTGGTGGTTAATGTTGTTGATTTTTCCAATAGAGATCCATGCAATTTTTTATCTCACAAACCTCAGTTTTGTTATGTCAACTGTCAAGTGATTCTTCAAGCACACTTAACATGTGTATGTAAGATTTTGTATGTTCTTTTGCTGTTGCTAATGCATATTCTTTCTGCAAATACATAGTTAAGATTGCATTTTATGCGCCACAAAGATTTGTATGGTTTCTATGAGCTGTTTGTTTCACATTCTGGAAAATATAGTCAGTCAACAATTGATCTAGTGCTGTTTTATCTTTCTGTATTAATGGAAAGAGGTTGTATCCCCTCATTAAACAAAAAATAGTTGATCTATTGAAGTCATGAAACAGTTGATGTTCGATATAGTTGCCCATGCATTTCAAGCAACCACATTGGTTGTGCATGTTTTGCATGGTTCTTTTTACTGTTCCTGGAATCATGGTTTTTTTTTTTTAAAAAAAAGAATCACATCAGCTTTCCCATTTAATTTGTTTTAACTAATAGTCATCTCCTACAGCCTATGTCTTACAGGAGGGAAAGAAATCAATAATGCGATTATGAGCAGTATACAAGACTTGGCAAAATCATTCTCAAATTACTACGATGAAGTACTGGTATGTTGCTGGTCATAAACTCTTATGCCGTGCAAATCACTAATGCGGTTAAAGGCTAAAATTACCATGTAATACTTAGGCAAAATATTATTGATTATTCACTGGGTGCTATGTAATCGATAATCTACAACTGTAATTCACACATATTTCTAGACGCCTTCTTTCCTAGGGACTCAGGTTTCTTTGTCTATTTTAATCTTAAACTTTTTGCTCACTGCTTAAATGTCAAGAATTATGTATTCTTTCTCTTCGCAAACACTCACTAAGCTTTCTTTTATCAAAATTATCTAACTTTGGGGTGTATCTTGAGTTTTACACCACATGGGAAACACTTTGTACCTTATTTTATCATATAAGCATAATAAAAGGGAAAAGTGATGTTATTTTGAAGATCTTAACTGTAACGAAAATACTATGAGAAAACACCAATAATTATAAACGGTGTCACCACTCATTCCATTCTGTGACCAAACTCTTGTATCCTGCTGTAAATAGAATAGGGCTATTGCCTTCAATGGAGAGATAGCAAAGCATTATACTAGTATTCAGTATATCCCATTTTAAATGTCTTTCTATAAGGAGAATAACTGATTCACAAGTCGGTAATCACAGCAGAATCTGACAATATCATCAAATAATATTCTGTTTCTATACACATGTAGGTGAAACGTGAAGAGCTTCTTCAGTTTACTCAAAGTGCCATTTCAGGATTAAAGAGGAGTGCTGACATTGTGAGGTGACCATTAATCTACTAACTGTATTCTGTCTCTACACACATTCTTAATTGGTCGACTCAAGTGCAAATAAGGAGAATTTTCCTTCTAGCAATCTGTTGCACATAAATCCCCTCAACCATCACTGTCAAATATTGGAAGCTTAAATTTCCTTGGGCCAACCTTCACATATTTAAAGATGACATTTAAATGTCCTTTTCAATTTTACACAAACAACATAGAGAGTACGGAGGTGATACTGTGGTACTTTTACTTCTATTATGATTTAGGAAATTAGTGTGCTTCTTTTGTAGTTACTCTAATGTGTGTATTTCACTTCAGAATAGATGCTGAAGCCACAGACTTGTGGAAGAAACTAGATGAGAAGGAGGCATCACGAACTCAGTCCACTCAAGATCCTGAAAAAGATACAGAAAAGACAGCTGATGCAATTGTTGAGGTGGTGCCTTTGTCAAATATGTTATAATCAAGGAATTACATTGTTTGCTTATTTTTACTATGTAATTTGTCAAATGGTTTAGATATTCACAACGCTTTCTGTATGCACATATAAGACTGTCTTGAGACGTAAACACCCCATTTGGCTCTCAGGTATTTGTCCCAGAATTGTTGAATTGGAATTCAATTCCAATAATGCAGCTGGTTGGCTGGTACATAGAATCCAATTGATGATTCCAAATCCAATTCCAATATTCATGATAGAACTGGAATCATTTCCTTCCTAAAATCTGTCATTGTAATGAATGTTTGGTCTTTGTAATTTCAATCCCATAAAATTTCATCAAATCAACTGAAATTTGTTGCTATTGATTTACTAGATAAGTTATTTCTTTCCAGATTTCAGGACTAAATTTATATGTGTGCCATATAGCCTTGTATAAATAAATAAATTTAATAGAAATCCTATAATTAAAATGTACACCTCTCAATCACACTATAAAATTATCATAAAATTAATTGAAATTTTTAGAGGTGATTTAGCATGCATAGAAGTTACTGTGTAAATTGATGGGCCAGGGTCCACAAGTGTGACTCACAGTATTATTGAATTTCACATGGCACCCAAACAAAATAATTGGAATTGTCATCACTCAAATTGAAATCCGGCTAGAATTGGATTTGAAATCCAATTGAATTTTGTGCAGCCAAACAAGATGTTGGTTAATTTATTAAAATTTCTCCTTATTATTAAAGTGCTACTTAAGGTCTCAAGCATGTGCATTCTAGCAGATAGATTCTTCCTAAAAACTAATGCAGACTATATAAAGAGCCAACCATGGTTTTCAGTGACCATGTTAAATCAATTCATGACGTAGGTACTTCAGTATTACATGTTCTGGTTTGTTTTCACCTGTTGCATTTTCTGTTATCAATGATCCTTTTGTTTCACATTTTTTTTGAAGGGGCTAACTGAATTATCCACTTTGACCAGTCTTTCAAAGAAGCTCTCGCTGAAGTCCGATTCTGCTCTAGAATGGAAGACCTTCTACTGAAGAAAAAATCAATTAATGCTGGGGATTCCTTAGAGATTCATTCCCAAAAGGCATGTTTTCATGTGACATTTAATGTAAATTAAGTTATACATCGTCATTTCCCTCTTTTTAATATTGAATTCAGTCTTGGAAAATGAGTAAATGACCAAACATCAAACTTCCATGGAATCATGAACAAAACACCTATGCAATTTTTGTGAAGTGAGTTTTATGCTTGCATATGAATGCTCATTCAGCAAATTTTTTAAGCACACTTTTCTTTTTTCTTTGGTTCCTATGACTTTATTTGTTGATGGCTCTTTAAAGAGCGAACTGATGAGCCATGTTTTTCTTCTTAGACTTGCTTTCCATTGAATAGGTCATGTCCTAATGTCCTATACATCATGACCAATATTTGTTGGATGCGATGGATCATATAACATGATTTTCTTTAAAGTTTTGCATCACCACATTTTGTGTGACTCCAGATGACCAATGTAGCGATGCCAAAATTGCTAATTATATGAGCTTTTGTGGTACCATTTTCTTAGTTTATACTTGTAACAATGACATTGTAGCTATTCAGCATTAATCCTCCTAGCCTGCTTATCTATATGCAAATTTGGTGAAAACACTGATTGCAATACCAATACCATGCACACCACTTTGCAGGTTGACAAATTAAAAGTCTTAGTGACTTCCCTTGCTAATTCATCCTCAAAGGCAGAGAAGCGTATTTTGGATCACAGGTGTAATTTCCAGAATCTTTTGTTCTCATTTTCTTATACTTGATAGTCGATAGTGTCCTCTACAATTTTACCAACTTTGTTCCTTTGTTTTTTTTTTTTTTTTTTGCTGGAGGAATGCTTATTCCACTAACATGTAGGATATCATTTTATATATTTGGTTCAAGATTTGAAAGTTAATCAATTGAAAACTAATAGCTGTAATTTTAATTTGAAAAAAAGGTTATAAAAATGATTATAGTGGCACTCTATTCCATATGTCTATGCGCATCAGACTTTTACCAATATTTACTGTGGCAGTATTTCATCTGTAGCTCTGTATTTACATTTTTTTCGACACCAACAATATAAGCCTTTTAATCCCAAGAAAGTTGGGCTAGACTATAAATGAAATTCAATAAGAGCCGCCAACTTTTATTGAGAAGAAAAAAAGATCAATAGCTAGGTCATGGTTTGGGCACCCAGATTGTTAATTTGTACTTACAATTTGTCTGGCTCTATTAATTTGTTGGATCCACACTCATATTTTTTGTGGTTTCCTTGTTTTTTTTTACACTTGGCTCGCTGTCATCAGATTGGCAGCTGTCACTAACTTACCGCATTATTTGTATGAAATCTGTGCACTGTTGAGTACACCATGAAGTATCTTCTATGTGCTCTAAACTCTATTGTGGCCATATGATTTCATGGAAATTTTTTTTTGTATTTTTGAGCTGTTCCATTTGTGGTGCAAAAAATTGTGGTGCAAAAAACTTTGAATGACCTTTCAAATTTTGTTGTGCATACTATCAGGCGCCAGAAAGAGGAGGCTCTTAACTTTCGTGCCAAAAAGGAGAATGAAGTGAATGCGGTTGAAAAGGTAAGAACTCACATGTCAGAACATAGGACTATAATTGTGGTTTTCATCTAGCATGTAGATGTATCCATGCATCTTAGGAAGCATCACTTAACGTCATTGTACGTGCTTGTGTAAGGAAACCATTCTGCATGTGCACAGTGCCCTAGGTATGTCTATTGTATTTGTGGAGCATGAGTACTTTGCATGCCAATTCACATATGGCACATGACCACTGTAAAGTGACGCATGGATAACAGGATAAGGGTCGATTTTTTGTTTTATCTTTTGATGATATAATTAATAATCTCTGATATAGGAGATGAATGCTGAGATTTCTGAATTGGAGAAGCAAAGGGATGAACTTGAGGCTCAGCTAAAGAAGGTATTTTTCTATTAAGACCTTAATGAAAGATGTATTTTCTTGTTGGCTTAGGTTTGACATGTGTACATGCAGTTGTAGTACTTTATCAACTCTAAAATCCTAAACATGTTTCTTGGCATTATTTAAGTTGTTTGATCAACTGACATGACCTGAGGCAGGAGCGAAGCGGTAGTTCTCCCAGAGTAACATAGTAACATGGCCTGAGGCAGGATTATGTTGCAGTAGAGTTGAAAAGTTATCAAGGATATTCAGTTATTGTGACAAACTAGAAAGTATCCCCATGAACTTTCTTTATGGACCAAAGAGTTTGAGGAGAGCATGCATGACGCATCAATGAATATTTTTTCCAAAAATTGAAAGAAACACTCCAACACAGTAGGAAATTTATCTCCACCAGTATAACCATTAAACTTCTTCTGGCACTTATCAGTGTCTTTCATTATATCTGTACATGCCGTGCCTAAGGCCTCGTGACCGAACACACGGGCCAGCCCGATAAGGCGACTAGGACGTCTGGGCCTATCACCACTCCAGCCCATCAACACAAGAAGCCCAATCAATGGCGTAGCCCCCGTGGGCACGTCCCAATCCCCAATTCTCCTCGCTGCTTTGCTTGCTTCCCTGCCGCCGCGCGGCATGGGGCGGTGGAGGTGGTCGTCCCCGAAGGACGCGTCGCTGGAGGCCGCGCTCCGCCGCAACCGGCGCTGGATCGTGAACAACCAGATCAAGCGCCTCCTCCTCCGCTTCCCCTCCCGCTCCGCCCCCGTTCGCTTCCTCCAGTCCCGCTTCGAGACGCTCGACCTTCTCGGCCGCGCCGCCAACTGGCTCAGCAAGTACCCCTCCTGCTTCGAGCTCTTCGACGGCGACGGCGCCGCCGGGGGCGTGGGGGAGCCCTGCTTCGGCTTCACCAAGCGGATGGCGGAGCTCGTCGACTCCGAGGAGGCCGCCGTCGCCGCGTCCGAGCCGGCCATGGCCGACCGCCTCTCGCGCGTGCTCATGCTCGCGCGCGGACGCCGCCTCCAGGTATCCAAGCTCGCGGCGCTGCGCGGACCGCTCGGCCTCCCCGACGACTACCTCCTCCGCCTCCTCCCCGCCCGCACCCACCCCTTCCGCCTCGCCAACCCGTACCCTCACCGCCGCAACGCCGCCGAGCTGGAGGTGCTCCGGTGGGTGCCCTCCCTTGCCGTCTCCGCGGTCGAGGCCACTGCCTCCGCTAGCAGTTCACCCCCGCGGTTCACCTGCTCGCTGCCTCCCTCCTGGGCCAAGTCACACAGTAAGCTGGAGGAATTGAACTCCACGCCATACATTTCACCGTATTCGGAGGAGTGGGCGGTGCCTGGCACGGACGCCGAGGCCGAGAAGCGTGCCGTTGCAGTGGTGCACGAGCTCCTCTCGCTCACCTTGTGGAGAAAGATGTCGGTTTTGAAGCTGGAGCACTTCAGAAGGGAGTTTGGGCTGCCGGAGGACACACCCAGGATGCTGCTTCGGCACCCCTGCCTCTTCTACGTGTCAAATAGGTACAAGATACATACAGTGGTCCTCCGGGAGGGATACGAGGGGTCAAAGCTGAGGGAAAAGGATCCGGTGGTGGTGGCGAAGGATAGGCTCGGGGAGCTGATGCAGGAGGGGTTGCATGAGTATAACCAGCGCCGTCGTGCAGCGAACTTGGAGAAGAGGAGGAGGAAAGGTGAGTTTGAGGTAAAGAAGGAGGAAGAGGATGATGATGAGGTAGGCACACGCTTGGATAGTGTAGAGAAGAGGGAGGAGAGGAGGAGGTTTTACAAGGTGTTGTTTGGTGATGAAAATAGGTGATTGTTTGTGCAAGTCTGAGAGACAGGATTCTTCATATCCATCATCGCTAGGTTTCATGATGGAGCGAAATTCATATCTGCAAGTGAAAATGGGATTCATGACCAGCTAATGTTGATGTGTGATTGAAGAAGTGCAAGAATTCCACCAGATAGTTTGATCTTGCAAAATGCAGATTATAAGAATTGAACATTTCTGGGTTGAAGCCATCATTTGTGGTCCTATGGGTAGTCGAGTGATCGATGGAAATCATGGAATTATGGCGCAATATGGATTGCTGTGAAGAAAGCCAAACATATCAATGAAGGCAAACAATGATGTATATAATAAGATTAGGGCCTGCAAGCAAAGAGATAATGTAGATTGGTGTTGTTGCCCTGTCACAAAGAGGTATTCATGAGCAGCAAATGTTGCTGTTGACAACGTGAAATTGAAGAACTGCAAATGAGCAATCCAAGTTCATTTGATCATGAACACAATAGAGTTGTACCTTTTGGAATGTCTTCTGTATAGCAAATACCTTTTGCCAAGAAATGGAACTTGATGGGCATGGAGCAAAGTGCAATTCCTTTTGCCTGTGCCTTTGCTTTGTGGTTTTGATGTGTCTTGCATGATGTTTTGTTCCAATTGAACTATCTCTTGCAGTCTTGTACTCTTGTTTGCTTTGACATTCTATTGATGAACTTCTATATATGGGAGATTTTATTTTAGAAAAATGTTGGATCTGTCATCTATGTTGGCTTAAAATCTGTTAACCTATCTTTTAAGTTAGATGATCTCCCATCCTTATTTACTTATGCCAATTCGCTGTTGCGGGTGCAAGTCAAGTGGTGCATTGCATTGTTGCATACCATTAGTATGCATTGCACTGTACAACCTTGTGTAATGCTAAATTGAGTACCAAATCACATAATTTATGTTGCCTGCAGATGCAGGAACAAGATGGGACCAAGAAATAAAATCAAAACACAAGGATATACCAAAGGAGATTAAACGATAAAAGCATCCTAAAGTATAAACCATAGTTAACTATCTGAATACCAACTGAAGCTATCATCATGAGCCATTAATCCTCCATTGGCCTGCTTTTATTTTCCTTGTTGAAAGACTTGGTGAACATAGGGCACTGATGATTGATAGTTTTCCATTGAAAAGCAATTTTGAATTGTCTCACCCAGAAATTTTTTTTGTTATACATGTCCTAAAAGCACATTCCTTGCTTTTTTTTGGTGGTGTCATGATGATATACGCAGAGTATTGGATAGGATATACTTCCGGCGGCCGGATTGCGCTGAGGCCGGCGCCGGAAGTATACCCTATCCAATATTCTGCGTATATCAGTAGTCCTGCTCTTATTATTTCTCTAAAGGTGTATTTTAGTTTCGATATTTAGTTCCTTCCTATATTTCTCTAACGACAGGTCAACATTTCACTGAATGCTGCTGTTAAACGACTCAAGCAAACAAGGGAAGAGAGGGACCAATTCGATGAAGCCAGCAATCAAATGATCTTTAGTTTAAAGGCAAAGGTGCTGATACTTTTCTGATTGACCCTATTTCAGTTTTTTCCCAGTTGGATTTCATGAAATTGATGATTACTGGTGGTTGTGAAAGTATTTATCAACTTGAAATGTTGTTTTCTCTGACATTAAATCAGGAGGATGAACTTTCAAAATCTATTGCCTCATGCAATGTGGAAGCTGGTGTAGTCAAGACTTGGATCAATTTCCTCGAGGATACATGGCAGCTTCAGTCCTCATATAATGAACAGAAGGAAAACAAAACCAAGTATGTAGTGATTGTGGCCA
The DNA here is from genome assembly GCA_036346415.1 of Raddia guianensis. NCBI lineage: Eukaryota > Viridiplantae > Streptophyta > Magnoliopsida > Poales > Poaceae > Raddia > Raddia guianensis. The sequence continues at coordinate 40,092,018 of CM070534.1, forward strand.
AGCAGGCCTTTGATTGCACTCACTTTTTTTTTTTTACCCTTTTAAAGCTGTAAGTAGAAATGTGGTATTACATTTTGAGTGTGCTCAATTCAACTTTTTTTGTTTATGACCTTAGTGATGAGCTAGAGATATGCACAAGCAATTTTCTGAAGTTGACCAAATATCATCTCTCCACATTCAAGGTATTTGGTTGGATATAAGCCGTGCAAACTTCAAAGCCACTTGTTTTATTCCTAGCAACCACCTTATACTATTAGAGTATATATTTGATTCACCGTCTTGTATGCCTCTTTTGTCTTGAGCAGGAAGTTCTGAGCCAATCAATAGAGCGGATACACACATATGTGAATAATTTGGCTGTCTTAAATTCAAGGTTGTTCAATTGTTCTTCGTAATATCTTCCATATAGTAATGGATCATCCTTTTTCAACAAAAGGAAGGCTCTTAATGAGTTTGCAATCTTGTGCTTTGGACCAAATATTGTAGGGAGGAGTCAACAGAACTTGAAGATGAGGAGGTCTCAGAAAAGACAAGTCCACAGAAATCCCTTGAGGAGGAATATCTGGAAACTGAAAAGAAGGTTATACTGAATTCCTACTGTTGATTAGCTGGTTTTACGATTGAACCGCTGTTTATTTAAGGCCACTAACGTCTTCAAATCAACATCACTACTTGTCTGTTTTTCTTTTGTGCAAAATACGAGGCTGGAGATGTACCTTTTGAGCCTGTTCAGCTTGCTTTGAAATATTTATTTTTTGGAATATAAAAAATATATTTTTTGGGTGGCTGACGATGTGGTAATATATTCAGATTGTAATTGCCTTCAGCATCACTGATCACATGAAGAAGCTGTTTTATTCTGAACAAGGGGTTAATTCTAGGTAACTGCAAACTCTTGTGATTTCTTCCACATCCTTGTGAAGTTGTGATCCTTGCAATTGGATGTTTTTTTCCCTTTTCAGGAGGGATGATCCAGAGGCCAAGAACTTATTTTCTGAGATAGATAAATTGAGAGAAGCATTTGAATCTATAGAAAGGCCGACATTAGACATTGAAATCCGCAGAGCAAAGGTGCCATTGAAGGAGAGGTCGGAAGGGAGCTCTTCACCTGTCCAGGCACCCTCTACACCAAAATCTCCTGTGAAACCTGAGCAGACGCTGGACCCTGATTCGGAGCTTGCAAAGCTAGAACTAGAATTTGGGAAAGTGAACAAATACTCCCCTGAAGAGATAAGCGGGTGGGAGTTCGATGAGCTTGAAGAGGAGCTCAGAGCTGACATCTCCAAGCAATAAACAGCAACCACATGCAAAGATGGCTGTCCCCCATTTGTGTCCTGGGCTCCTGGCTTTGCTCAGAATTGCACATCATTGCATGCTTGAATGTACATAATGTAGTTCTATTGTGCCTTTGTTCAATTCTAACTACGCGCACATACACCCTCGACAAGGCATTTGTTATTGGTTTGTTCTTGTCATTGACATGCACACAGAAGGAGTGAAACGTATGTAACACTTACGCGTGTATAAATGAAGTGCCATGATATAACATGTCCAATTTATGAGGCGTCGTTAACATTTCAGTTGAACAAAAGCCCAGATGGAATTTCGCAGGTACAATGAAACACCAGCCTGTAGGCTCGCAACATTACAAGCACAACCAGTATTGTTTTGCATAATTGCATGGCATGCGGCTCTTCTCAGCGCTCAGCATCAGCTGCCTGGGTTGGCCACACTAGTACATGAGGAAGACCGTGAACTGGAGCACGGTCTCGACGCCGTCGGTCTCGTGCGCGGCGCCGGACGCCGCCACCCCTCCGGGCCTCACCACGGCCACCTTGGCGAACCCCTTGGCCCCGACGTACTTCCCCGTGCCGCCGACGATGGCGAGGTGCGACTCCGAGTCCGCCGTGCGGTGCACGCCGAAGAAGCTGATGGTGTCCGCAAACTCGCCTTCCTTGAACATGGCGGTGACCGCCACCGTCTGGCTCACGCCCTCCTCGGAGCTGGCGATGTAGAACCCCTGCGCCCTGCCCAGCGCCGGCGACCCCAGCTCCGGCGCCGCCGTGAGCTCGTCGTCGACCACAGTCATGGTCCCGAAGAGGAGCTTCTGGAGCGAGGTCCCCTGCGGGAGGCTGCCGCCGGCGAAGACCGGGACGCCGCCGTTGCCGTTGCTGTTGGACGAGACGGCGCTGGTGGCGCCGCCGAGGCCGGTGAGGAAGGGGATGTTGTTGTTGTCGATGGCGCCGGCCGCGCCGGAGTTCACGTTGACGCCGCTGTTGAGCGGCAGCACGGCTCCGTTGGGCCGCGCGAAGGGGAGCTGGCCGGTGACCGCCGCGTTGTCCACGATGCCCGTCACGATGCGCGCCGACGGGTTCGTGCCGCCGAGGATGTCGTGCATGAAGAAGACCAGCGGGTGGTCGGTGTCACCGCCCGCAGCCACCGGGATGGTGCTAGCCGCGATCGGTGCTCCGCCGGCGGCGCCGCCTGCCCCCGCGGCGCCAACCGCGGGGCTCGCGGCTGCCACGTCCGGGACGGCCGCGTCAGCAGCGAGCGGCGCGGCGGCCGGCGCCGCAGCAACGGTGGCGTCGTCGTCGGCGCCGGACGTCGTGATCAGCCGGCGCGTGGGCCGTGTCGCGGCGGCGCCGGACGCGAGGAGGAGCACGATCAGAACGGGAGTCGAGATCATGGCCGTGACGGCTGGTCTCCTGAATGCCATTCGATCTCAAACTACTTAGCCTAGCTACTCGTGATCGATGTTCTAGCTGTGCTGCTGCTGCTGCTGCTGCGAGTGTGATGGTTCATTGAGTCGTAGGACGGGTCTCCATATATAACGAGACGCATGCACGCACGCTGATGGCTGATCGCTGGCTCGCTCAGTGCTACTGCGGTGGCCTCGTGGAGTTGTTCACTTTGGCCTTTGGGTTAGTTGCGCTTGCACTGCAACTGCATGCTGCATGGCCACTTTCCCGCGTGTAGCAGCACACGTGGCAAACTGCTCCACCTCGCGTTTCCTCCCGTACGCGCGGCCCAAAAGGTGGACCGCTTCCACTCGAGTGGAGGCCCGGTAGCTTTTGCCTAGGCCCCGAGTAGATACGGCCCAAATATGCCGTGTTAATGGGCCACTGTGACCGCCTTCACATCAGCGGTACTGATCATGTTTGCTAGGTCCACGGCCTGACGGTCTACGAGGCAGTGACATTTGTTATGTCAAACAAACGAAGTGTTAAAAAAAAACAAGAAACGCTCTAAACAATTACAGAATTATTTTTAAAAAATGATAAAACATACAACATAACGAATCATAGATCCTAAAGTAAATAACTAGGGAAAGCTGTAAAAGTTGCTGTATTGAATAGTGTCTGGTAGAACGAAGCAATCTTTTAAAGTGCAGTGTAAAGTGTGAAGAAAGTTTGCAGCGAAGCTCTAAATTTGCAGCACAGCTGTTTATAGCAACTTTTAGAGTCTCTGCTAGCTTTGCTGTGAAAGACGAGCAAAAGACGACAAACGCACCTAACCCTACCCCCAACACACACATACCTTACCCCACACGCACATAGTCAACAGCGGTGCCACCCCTCAAACTCAACATATCAAACTCAACATATATTTTAAATAAAATAAATAAAAAAATGTAAAATGTTATCCAAGTCATGCATCATTGGAGTAGCTAACAAAATGAACCACCTTTTTGAGCCGGCATTTCTAAAAAATGTTATCTAAATTAATTAGTTTAAGCTTACCACTGCGTCACCAGCATAGACGGCCCGAGCCAATCGCAGCTGCTCTCTCGACTTGGAGAGCAAGAAGAAGACTACGAACTAGCAGGAAGCTTCAAGTGTGCGTATGGCAGGCTTGCAGCTAGCACTGGCCATATTAGTTAAGTAGTTCATCAGTTTATAAATAGTAATCAGTCATTAGCAGCTATTTTATCACCAAAGATAGCACTAGGTCTACCACCATGTCCGGCGACGCCGCACCGCACGTCATCGAGGACTACCGCGGCGTCATCCAGCTCCTTAGCGACGGCACCGTCGTCCGCTTCGACGCCGCCGTCCTCCGGCCGCCTGAGAGCTTCCCCGACGTGCCGGGCGTCCAGTGGAAGGACGTCGTGTACGACGCCACGCACGGGCTCAAGCTCCGCATGTACCGGACGGCCGTGTCCACGGCCAACGCCGGCGGCGACGCCAAGAAGCTGCCGGTGCTCGTGTACTTCCACAGCGGCGGCTTCTGCCTCGGCACCTTCGCGCAGCCGAACTTCCACTCCTGGTGCCTCCGCCTCGCGTCGGAGCTCCCCGCCGTCGTGCTCTCCGCCGACTACCGCCTCGGCCCCGAGCACCGCCTCCCCGCCGCCACCGACGACGCCGCAGCCGTCCTGCTCTGGCTGCGTGGCCAGGCTGACGCGACACACACCGGCGGCGGCGACGATGACGACTCCTGGCTCGCCGAATCCGCCGATTTCACCCGCGTGTTCGTCGCCGGCGAGTCGTCCGGCGCCAACATGGTCCACCACGCCGCCGTGCGGCTCGGCTCGGAGTCGGCGCAGCCAGCCGGCGTCGATCCTCTGCGCGTCGCCGGGTACGTGCTGCTGACGCCGTTCTTCGGCGGGGTGGAGCGCACGGCGACGGAGGCGGCGCCGCCGCCGGCCGGCGTGCTCTTCACGCTGGACCTGTCCGACAAGCTGTGGCGCCTGTCGCTGCCGGTGGGCGCGACCAGGGACCACCCACTGTCGAACCCCTTCGGCCCGGACAGCCCCAGCCTGGAGCCCGTGGCCTTCCCGCCGGTGCTCGTCGCGGTGGCCGGCCGCGACATCCTCCGCGACCGTGTGCTGGGCTACGCGGCGAGGTTGAAGGAGATGGGCAAGCAGGTGGAGCTCGCCGCCTTCGAGGGGGAGCTGCACGTGTTCTTTGCCCTCCAGCCATAGGGCGAGGCAGCCGACGAGTTGATCCGAGCCATGAAGCTGTTTGTCCACGGAGAAAGCGGCGCCTAGTCGGGGTTTGTTTGGCGCGAACTTGCGCTCGATCTCTTTGGTTTTGCTTGCCTTGTGCTCTGCCCTCTCGCGTGCAGTGCATCTCCCTGTTGCGAAAATAAAATGCATAATGAGCAGGCTTTTAAAAATGGTTCTTCTATAGAAGTGTCTGCTATGTTTCCATAATTCCATGAATAGGGTGCACGATTCAAATTTCTGTTGGTTTGGTTGTTTTAAAATTGGGGGAGGACTATGTATCGTCAGGACGCTGTTACAGGGTCTATTTGGTTGGTGTCTAACTATGTCACGTCTAAACTTAGCCAAGTATGGCTAGCCATACTTTTTATGATGGTCAAATTAGACGCCACAATTGTGCCAAAGTGTGGCAACAAAATAGGTCAATAACGCGTGGGACAGCTAGCTAAGAAAGTGTGGCAAGTCACGGATATGGCAACGAACCAAACGCGAGCCTAACTCGGTCAAACCTGCCTAGCTTAGGCGTGGCTAGGTGTGGCAACGTACCAAACAAGCCTGCAGTCTATTACTAAACGTTAAAAATAAATACTACATATTTTTGAACAAAAAAAATTATACCAAATGGGACTATCAACTGTTGCAGTATTGAAAGTAAACACCGCAACAATAGAAAAGTAAGCACGTAAATATTGGGAAGTAAGTATTGAAATATCAAAAACACCTGTTGCAACATTTGAATTAAAACACTGAAACAACAAAAAATACATGCTGCAATATGTGAATTTCAGCACCGCAACTTATGAATAAAAACACTGCAACATTTTGTATTAGAGCATTGAAACATTGAAAATATCTGTCGTAACATGTGAGTTAGAGCGCGACAACATTTGAATAAAAGTGACACAACATTTGAAAGAAAATATTGCAACATCATATAGGGAAAAGAAGAATGTTTTCATAAGGCAAATACGATGTTGCACAAGAGTAAACGAGATGTTACAGTATGCACATGACGATGTTTAGGCAAAGATTAAAAAGTTCTAGAAAAGCAAATGAATTGTTACACAAAAAACAACCGAGATGTTGCAGCACTCACATGACAATGTTTTAGGCTAAATTTGAGGAGTATCTTCTTCCCTAAATCCGGACATCTCCTCCTGTAAACATCGAATCCTCCAAATTCTAAGTTTTAAAGTTTATAATTATATTATAGAGTTTTGGTGTTGATGAAAGCATCCAAGGTTTTAACTGGCCCTTTTGAGCATCTAAGACTCTTTTTGGGCACCTTCTTCTGTGTGAAATCAAGCTTACAAAACAAAATTAAGGACTTTCTTTACTAGTTTCTTTGGCATGGAAGTTGATTCAAGCAATCAAGCCACTAGCTAGGTTTGTTTTTCTTTCTTAGTAGCCGCACTATCAAGGAGTTTTCTACTTCTCTCTATCTTAGGTTAGGATCCATCTTTGTCATTAAAATAGTTTGGAGCAAATCTCTGTAACTTTTTGTAACTTTTTTTCCAAACGGCTAGCAGGGGTCCTAACGGCCACTAGGTTTAAAATTGGCCTATATAAACTGGTTCTGCTAATTCCTTGCCCAAGCTTAAATTGCATGTGTTTTACAGCTATAAAGAGCCCCGACCTATGTAGTTAGCAGTGTATGTGTATTTGGAAATGTAGAGAATGTAGATCTTAGCTAGTACGCATGTAAATACCATCAGTATAGTTCGCCGTTCTAACTGAAATTCAACTAAAAAATAAGTGTATTTAGATAGTCTTCTAGAATGAATCAACTAACAGGGACTCCTCAAACTATTCGGACTTTTTTTTTAAAAAAAAATGAGGTGTATTTTAGGGGCTTCTCTAGAGATGCTTGCAGAGCCTCAACCCATGTGTCAATTAGAATTTCAAGATATCTTGGAAAATTCACATAGAGCTTTAGTCGTCGCCGCTGCAATCAAGTGTTGAGTTGTTGTTGTAGTTCCACCTGTGACTCATGTCCTCCTTACCCACATCATTGTCCACCTCCTTCTCACATTCTCACATTCTCCCATCATCCCTAGCTCCCCTTCCCTCTCAAATCTACTTCCCCACCACAATTTATCCTCCGTATAGCACCATCTTCCCTTGAGCTAGTGCTGGCCAAAATGGGCCGATCTGGTCGAACCGAACCGGGCTGGCTTGTACTATTCACGACTGGGCCGGTCTGGCCGAGGTGCCAGCACGGTTTAGTTCGCATAATAGCGGCACTGTTTGGTTTGGCTCAGCTCGGTTTGCTACTGTTGTATACTTATTTAATTCAATATATGTATTTTCTATATATATTTTCTTTAATTTATTATGTATATTTGTGAAATATAATTTGTTGGGGATAGAATTACGGCCCTTTGCCATGGCCCACTCCCTGACAGCCCAATCGAACAGCCTACCAGGGCCCAGCTCCCTGGAAGGTTTTATCTGGCTCATATGCATCCTGCCGAATAACTTCCTGGCTGGCACGGTGCGTAACGGCCAAGGAATCGTGTTTGAGTCCATCTCGAACACGAGTGGTGCACGACTACGTGAAGACCCGGACGTTGGTTTCCCGGATTGGATTAGGAGTTGTGATCCCCAACATTAGGAGATTACCTTGTCTACCGTAGGTCATATTTGGCATGTATGGGTTCGTTACGATCTCGTAGTTAGCTCGGCCCGATATTTCTCGGTAGGTCGGTTTGCTCAGTACTATATAAGCAGGCCCCTACGGTAGCTTAGAGGACCCCGCCAATAGATTTTCAAGATACTACTCGTCGAGATCTGCCGATCTCGCCGAGTTCCATCTTGTAATCCTCTTTGATATAAAGAAAGGCCGGGCGTAGGGCTATTATCTCTCCGAGAGGCTGAACCGGATAAAACCCCCGCTCTCTGTTCGTTCGTTCGTGGTTGTTCGGCGTGTCTCCTATCTCCTCCTTGAAGAACCTTGGTTGACTTGGGTCAATATCCCAACCGTCGACAGCTGGCGCCGACCGTGGGGACACGCAGATCGAGCATGTCGAACTCAGTCAGTGATACAGAGATACTTCCTGAGGGCTACGACTCAGAAGGACAGGATGTTTCATCCCCTGCCAGTTCAGATCGATCTGTCCGGTCTCGAACACTTTCCGTATCTGGGACGGAGGTCTCTGCCTATATGGCAGAGATAGCCGCAGATCGCACTCCCGTCATTGACGATGACTACGGAACCGATGATCTTTACGACGGTTTAGATCTATCGGATTCCAAGGCTATGTCGGTAGATTCTACCTGTGGAGACACAGCGATGACACCGTCTAGCATACCTTCGCATGGCCCCCGCAGCATTAACATGGCCGATGTAGGAACCTCTGAGAATCCCTGCGAGGCCGTGGCGGTGGGCGAGGCCGGCAGTTAACTCGCTTTCGGCATCAAGGCGAGGTCATACCGGGCGTTCGCGAGCAAGAAGTCATTCGCCGCAACCTCGACGATTCCATCAATCAGACCGTGGCACGGTTCCGCGATCGGTGCAAGCGACCGCGTCGCGACCCACCTCGCGTGCCCTCGCCAAGCCTCCCGGCAGAAGTTTCTCCTATCCGGGTTAGTTCCCCGCGTAACCGGACTCCGGTCGGGCAGAACGCGGATGCCTCGGGGGTCCCAGAACCCCTAGAGCAGAGTCGGGAACGACTCGCGGCCATGACTTCGGTGATTAGATCCACCAACCAGGTCGACCTCGCCCGTATGGGCGATGCTGTTGCTTCTAACCTAGAGCGATTGGCTGAAGGCCTAAAGTCTCTAGAAGAAGTCAACAACTCCTCCAGCGGCCAAGCACCAAACCGCCGGAATGATTCGGACACTCGATCGATCGCGTGACCCTCGTCACCATCGAAGGATCATCGTCCATGAGCGAGCTACCGTGGTCGCCGTCGCTCGCCGAAGTCCTCGCGATCATCGCGACAACAGGGGCAGCGCGCGCGCGATGACCACGGACGGTCCCCTCGTGAGGAGCGCGTCGTCGCAACCACGAGGAAGGAGCGTGGTGGGTTGTCTCGGAGAGAGTTTCTCCAGCCGAATCATCCCGTTCGGCGGGGAGTTCCTCCGCGCCACAGACCAACGTCTTCTCAAGACTAGGTTACGCGGGAAGGTGGCGGTCGTATGCTTTGGGTGCGGGGCTTTCTCGACGAGCTTCAGTGTCGGTGGCCCTCAAAGTTCAAGCCGGTCATATAGAGAGGTACAATGGGACTCGTAACCGGAGAAATTCCTTTCCATCTACGCTTCGGCCATCATGGCGGCGGGGTGACGAGCTCGTTATGGCTAATTACCTCCCGACCGTCTTGAGGGCGCCGCCGGACGTGGTGTTCAATCGAGACGAGGTTCCATCACTCATGGAACCAGCTTTGTGGCGCTTTGATCGCTAATTTCCGGAGTCATTACGTGTGTGCGGGCAAGGAGGATGATCTGCACCAGATGATCCAGATGAACGGGGAGACCCTCCGCAACTTCGTGAAGCGTTTCATTAAGATCCGCAACACGATCCCGAACATCTCGGACGAATCCGTTGTCCGCGCCTTCAAAAACGGAGTCCGCGACGAGCGGCTCACCCAGGATCTTGAGATCAATGAGACCTGGACCGCCAACGACCTGTTCAAGGCGGCTGACCGCTATGCCAACGCGGCAGAGCGCGTTCAGTACAAAAAGGCGTTCGACAAGGGCGAGTTGACCGCCTAGCCTGGTGTGGATGAGAAGAAGAAGAGCAGCAACCCTGGTGACAAGAAGTCCCAGAAGAAAAAGAATAAAGGTGATGCGAACAATACCGTCGCTGGTATAAATCGCGCACCTCCTCCCAAGGATGGGCAGAAGAAGCCCAACAATAACTACAAGGGCAAAAAGCCTGCTCACGGAGGCGGACAAGGCAAGAAAGGTCCAAGCGACCGATTTTGCAAGTTCCACCAGCACTACGGGCATGATATACGCCATTGCGAGAACTTGGGCATAAAGCTCAAGACTTACGCAGCGGCAAGGGCCCAATGCCCACCCCGCCCGAACAAGGTGATGCTTAGTAAGGCTGGCGCCAAATGAGCGATGGTGATCGGAAGATGATGATGAATATCAAGAGCCCGTGAACCATATCGCCGTCATCTTCGGGGCTCGCTCGGCACCTCTCGACGTAGCCTCAAGGAAGCCGCCGAGGTCCATAGCGTTGAAAAGGCAAAACCTCGGTCAAGCGATGAAGTGGACCGAGGCCATCTTCTTCTCTCAGGAGGATTGCCCCACTGGGATGACCAAGCCTCAGCGGCTCCCACTGGTGGTCGCCCCGACCATCAGCAACGCAAGAGTTGGCCGTGTTTTAGTAGACGGCGAGAGCGCTTTGGACTTGCTTTCTGCTAAGGTCTTGGACGAGATGCAGATTCCTCGTTCTAAGCTGAAGGAAGTCGCAATGCCCTTCTACGGAATTGTTCCGGGAGAAGTTGTCAAGCCGTTGGGGCAGGTTGTCCTGCCAGTTACCTTCGGCAACCCAAGCAACTTCCGGACAGAGTTGATCACTTTCGACGTGGTCGACTTCCCATCCGCGTATAACGCGATCTTGGACAGGCCATCTCTTGGTAAGTTCATGGCCGTAACCCACCACACTTACCATTGCGTGAAGATACCGGGCCCTAACGGTGTAATCACGGTCAAGGGCAATTACAAAGCTGCTCTGGATTGCGACGAGCAGTCCCTCGCCCTGGTCGACCAGCTTCCGCCGCGCGGTCCTGAAGCTCCGCAGACCAAATCTGCACGCCCTAGGGTCTCCCTTCAGCCAGGGGGAAAAACCAAGGAAGTTCCGCTGTCCCTTGATGATACTTCCAAGACAGTTCACTTGGGGGCCAATCTGGACCCCAAATAGGAAAGCGAGCTCATTGCCTTCCTCCGAGCTAATGCAGATATGTTTGCCTGGGAGCCATCTGACATGCCCTGAGTCCCAAGGGAGGTCATTGAGCACAAACTGGCTGTCCGGTCAGACAAAAAGCCTGTTCGCCAGAAGCTTCGTCGCTTTTACGAATTCAAGCAGGATCATCAAAGATCAACAGCAAGCGCTTTCATTGCGGGTTCATCCGCGAGGTTGATCACACCGAGTGGTTAGCCAACCCTGTCATTGTAAAGAAGAAAGGCGGCAAGTGGAGGTTGTGTGTCGATCATACAGATCTGAACGCTGCTTGTCCTAAGGACAATTTCCGCGCCTCGTATTGACCGGTGGTCGATCGATCATGGACGTCCACTCTTAAGCTTTTAGATGCTTACTCGGTTATCACCAAATAAGCATCTCCCGAGGATGAAGAAAGATCGCCTTCATCACCCCTTCGCACTTTCGCTATACGACCATGTCTTTCGGTCTGCGCAATCTTGGTGCCACGTTCAAATAGCTTAATGGAAAGACCTTCCCGAGCAATGTGAAAAAAACACGGAGGTCTATGTCGGCGACATAGTTGTAAAGAGTAAATTTGCTCCAGATCATGTAAAAGACACGCCGAGACTTTTCGTAATCTCACCAGCATCGAATAAAATTAAATCCAGAGAAGTATACTTTTGGTGTTCGATCCGGAATGTTGCTCGTTATGTTATTGGTATGCAAGGTATTTACGCCAAGCCCGAAAAAATCGAGGCCATTGAAAATATGCGAGCTCCAACTACCGTAAAGGAGGTACAGAGTCTCACGGGGCGGATGGTTGCTCTAAGCGATTTATTTCCGTCAAAGCTGACGCTGGCTGCCCTTCTTTAAGGCCTGCGCATAAGCACAATGGTTTCGAGTGGATGAAGAAGCCGATAGATCCTTTCAAGATCCGAGCGATACTGTCCAAACCTTCCGTCTTGACTACCCGCGGCATGGCGGCGCTCTGCTTGTACCTAGGTTGCACACCATAAGCGGTGGCGCGGTCTTGACGGTCGAAAGGAAGGCATCTGCGACCAATCTATTACGTGGCGAGGTACTTCACGGATCGAATGAGCGTTACCCTGAGGTCCAGAAGCTGCTCTACGCCTTGCTCATGTCCTCCAGGAAGCTTCGCCACTATTTTCAGGCACATCAAATACTGGTCCCGACCACGTTCCCTCTGGGAGAAATCCTCTGAACAAGGAATCCAATGGACGATAGCTAAGTGGGCAATGGAACTAGCGAGTTTGATCTATCTTCGCCGCCCGAATCGCTATTAAGTCACAAGTCTTAGCTGACTTTGTCATTGAATGGACTTGCCGGCCCAAATCGCAGGAAGCTCCCGAGCAACCTGATGAGCCTCCTTGGACCATGTTTTTATGGTTCACCTTTGGACACTCGGGGGCTGATTTTGTTCTCATCTCCCCAATGGAGAGCAACTCGATATTCTATCCAACTACACTTGCGGCGACTAACAACGCTGCGAGTCTGAAACCCTCTCGCGGGACTAAGCGTGCAAGTCGCTTGGTGTCCAACGGTGTTGTGAAGGGAGATTCTGGTGGTCATCAACCGGTGAACAAGGAGTATCGGTGTTGCGATGACTCAATGGCGCGATACGGTTGAAGTGAGAAAGTTGGGCGGCACTTTCGATTTTCGAGGTGCTCTTCGTGCCGGGAAGGACAACTTCTGGCGACCAGCTATCAAGTATGGATGCTCACGAGAATCTGCTCCGGCGGTGCTCGTCGAGCACCTTCACAAACCCTCAATCACGTCTCCGGACGAGACAACAGAGACAGTGGTCTTTGTCTCCGTTATCGAGCAGTGCCGCGGATGGACAACGTCATTTGTCCGGTACCTCGCGAATGGGACCTCGCCGACAACGGCCGCCGCGTTTCCGGCATATAAGGCGTCTTTGCTCCATACAAGCTTGTGGGCGGCATCCTTTACCGTCGAGGTGCTCGGGAGTTCTCTCCAAGTGCATCTTGCGGCGGAGGTGTGTTCCTTCTTAAGGACATACGAGGGTGCTGTAACAACCACGCCTCCTTGAGAACTACGGTCGGCAAAGCGTTTACGCATGGGCTATTATTGGCCCACCGCGTTACAAGATGCCCGGATATCGTGACTAAGTGCAAGGCTTGCCAATTCCACGCCGGAAGGCACACAAGCCCGCCAAGAGCTCCAAACAATCCCCATCTTGGCCTTTTTCCACATGGGGTGCGGATCTACTCGGCCCATTCCTAAGGGGTACAAGGGCTATACACACCGCTTTCGTCGCCATAGACACTTTTACAAAGTGGATTGAGGCGAGCACATGTGTCGCCTCTTCACGCCAAAAGCAGTTGTTCGCTTTTTCAAAAGCAACGTGGTCACAGCGCTTTGGGATTCCCACAAGTTGATCACGGATAGCGGTACCCGATTTGAGCGAGCTATTCGGGAATACCGCGAGCAATTTGGCACCAAGGTCTGTTCGCCTCCGTGGCACATCCACGAGCAATAGAGCGGTCGGCGAGCTAACGGACGAGATAGTCGAGGTATTAAGCGGCGGTATTTGCTGCTCTCGGCGAAACAACAAGGCTGGGTTGACGAAGTTCCTTCCGTCCTCAGGGGCGATTCGCTTTCTGACGGCAGGCGGCCGGAAACTCCTTTCCAATTGGTCTATGGTGCGAAGCCATCTGTCCGCCAAAGTTGTACTCGGTTAGCCTCGCCACGAGCTCGGTCAACTTAGTTGACGATGAGCAAGCGTCTCCTCGATCTCGATCTCCTCGAAGGCACACGCGGCCGGGCACAAGTCGAATGGCGCGCTACCAAAGAAGATCTTCGCCAGACGCTGCTTGGCGTGTTCTCCGCTCAACCACTGCGGATCACACCTGGTCGATTTTTACTCGCTAGCCAACTCGATCAAGCTCGATTCGATTTGGCGTCGGGCTCAACAAGGAACGACTTCAGATTTACCTGAGTTCGGACCCCTCGCGGGTAATAGTCCTACTCTGCCGAGCCTTAGCTCTTTTCTAATTGTGGTTGAAAGGAAAGTCTTTCTGAGTGCTCTCACGAACCGAGTGTTGAATCCTACCCAACGTGCCCCTTCCCTCTCTCTCTCTCCTTTTATACAAGCCTCGAACCGACGGAGAGAGCCGAGGGAGTAAGCGATCTGATGCCCTCGATACTCGACAAGACACGACGAAGAGACGCAGCGTGCAGCTGCCACGCCTGTTGCGGCCGCCTCGCGTGCTCGCAAGTGGCCTCTCACCCGCCTGATCCACCGGTGAGTCTGCGGGTGGGGCCTACTGCTCCTCCCGACAGCGGGCGGCCTCTTCAAGCAAACCTCCTCTCTGCACATCAATTCTTGGCGCCACATGTGTGCCTCCGGACACTGCAAGGGCCCTTTATGCGTAATCATTTCTTCCATTGTCTACTCGCGCGTGATGTCTCATTAAATGCGCTTCGTCCTTGGCGGCGAGGCCGCCGTCTCGAAGACTCATACGCAATACTCCTGCACGCTGGCCCCGCTGGCAGCGCTGGGCCCTCACCGGTCTTCGAGGGGCTCGCCCACGCACCCGCTGGCGCGTGGGGCCCTCGCCTCACCATCGGAGGGCTCGCCCACACGCCCGCTTTGGCGCGTGGGGCCTCGCCTCCATCGGAGGGGCTCGCCCACACGCCCACTTTGGCGCGTGGGGCCCTCGACTTCGCCTCAAGGGCTCGCCCACGCACCCACTGGGCGCGTGGGGCCCTCCCGGCCTTCGAGGGGCTCGCCACGCCACTGGGCCTTGCTCGCCCGCGGCCGGCGTGGGGCCTCCCTGCCTTCGAGGGGCTCGCCAGCGCTGAGGGCCTCGCTTCGCGCACTTTGGCGTGGGGCCCTCCCGGCCTTCGAGGGGCTCGCCCAGCAGCTGGGCCTCGCTTCGCCCGCTGGCGTGGGGCCCTCCCGGCCTTCTGAGGGGCTCGCCCACGCGCTGGGGCCTCGCTCGCCCGCCTGACGCGTGGGGCCTCCCAGCCTTCGAGGGGCTCGCCACGCCACGGGGCCTTGCTCGCCCGCTGACGCGTGGGGCCCTCCCCGCCTTCGAGGGGCTCGCCTGTGCCACTGGGCCTTGCTTTCGCCCTTTGACGCGTGGGGCCTCTCGACCTTCGAATGCTCTTTGTACCCGGTATTTATTACACCGACAGAGTAGCCGGGTCCACCATGATCTTGCGAACCGTCGCGGGTACTTCCGTTTCTTGCGGCGGGAGGCGAATCGTGAAACCCACCACTGCGGCCGCCCGTGCGCTGATTCTCCACCGCACGATCTTCCTTGGGAACTACGCGCTTTTCTGGAAACCAAAAACGCTAGGGCAAATGATGGCGCCCAGCAGCGCGTGAAAGCGGAATCAAATCATCACGCTTTCCACGCCTATAAATACTTCACTCGGTAGCGCGATAATCCTTCCGCCGCTAAGTCTTAAAGTGGTCCTCGCCTTCTTATTGCTACCACAAAGATCCTCGCCAATCGCCACCAAGCCTTTCGCCAGCGCCACCGCCAAATCTTCCATGGCTCCCAAGCGCAGCAAGGGCCGCCGCGGGGATGCCGCACCATCTTCGGGGGCTGCCTTGCCTGCTTCCACCGTCGATGAGGATCAGGTGGCGCGGCTTCGAATCTTCGTGCCACCGACCACCGCCCGGTTCCGCGCCGGCACCATCATGCCGAGTCCTCGCGCGGGGGAGATCGTGACCTTCTCTGAGGCGTCTTTGGCGGGCCTTGTCCCGCCAGACTCGAATTCTTCACGGGGTGCTCGCCTTCTCACGGGATCGAGCGGCGCACCTAGTTCCCCAACTTCGATCATGGCCTGGTCATCTTCGCCCACCTCTGCGAGATGTTCGTGGGGGCGATGCGAATCTCCGCTTTGGCGTCGACTCTTCGTCTTGCACGGGCTCGCTCGGCCGGCGCGGTTGGGAGTGCTACTTCACGCTCGCGTTACCTCGCCTTTATCCTTCGCGGTCAAGTCCAGCTGGAAGGGCTGCACCGCAATGGTTGTGCGTGGAGGACTCAAGCGGCTGCGACGATCTTGCTCTTCCCGGCGATCCATGGAGCCCACCGCCGATCGGGGCCCAATAGACGCGGACGATCTGGCGAAAGCACGGAGGTGATGGCGGCGCATTGTCGAGCTCGCCGCCAGGCTCACCGGAACCCGTGGCGGCGGATTTTTTGCGGCGCGACTTTGCCCGCTCCGCTTGGCGGCGCCCCGCTGGGCGTACTACGGCGATAACAGCGGGACCAGCGCTGCTCTTGGAGGTGAATACCCTCGTGCTCTTTTGGATTTTGTACCTTCCTTCTTTCCATTTTGGCTAATAGCCAACTCTTTGCTTCTTCTTGGTGTTCACCGATGGGAACGTCTTGCGGCGGCGTGCTCGGGGCGGGGTGGCGAACTGATGACCCGCGCCGACCGACGGCATCGCCCAGCCGCGAACATCCGCCCCTCTGCGGCCGGGACCAGCGGGCGTCAACCTTCACTTGCGGCGTTGCCCCACGGAGGTCTCTGGTCTGCGGTCCGTGGCGGGGACCCGCTGCGGATCCATGAGCCGCCACCGCGACCGCCCAAGCTTCATGCGCTTCTTTGCTCTGTCGTGGCGGTGACTCGCCAGCGCTCTCGGGAAGCGCCGCCTCATCCTTCTTTGCCGGCGACGGCGGCGAGGAGGAGGGCGAGCCCAAGAGAGCGCGCTCTTCAAGTCTGAGCTTCCGCCGCCCCGCGCCCCAACCCGGCGGGGCCTACTGCTGCTCCGCCGCCCGCTCCGCCATCGGGCGAGCGCGGCGACTCTTCGAAGCGGCGCCGCTGCGCCGGTTTCTTCCTCTCTCTCTGCCTCCTCCTGCGGCGCTTCTTCTGTTGGCGCTTCGCCGCCGCTTGCTTCGCGCCAGCCCAGCGTCGAGTTCGACGGCGGCGACCGCGACCGCGACCGCGCCGCCACCTCCGCCGCAAGCAAGCGACTTGGAGCTCCCCCCTTCAGCTTTCGCCTTCAGGGCGCACCGCTTCAGGTTGGCTTTCCCTGCGCTTTCGCACTTCGCGTGGGGTTAGCATGCTCGCGGTTTTTGCATACGAACCTGTTTGTCCTTCTTGGAACAGGACGGACGCTGGGGCATCGAGCTCCGCTCCACGCGACTCGCCAGCCCCCAGCCTGCCCGCCGTTCCTTCGACGGAGGCTGCTTCCGTGGCAGCGGAGAGTCCGGCGGCGCGGCGGGAGAACCCTCTGGCAACCTCGCTTTCTTTGGCGCCGCCGCCATCTCGGCCGTGACCGCCGGCGTGGGGCGCTCCTTTGGCGCCCGCACCCTCTCCGCACTGGGCGGCGCGAACAAGCCCTTGCCTTGGCGGGCGATCCGCCGGCGACTGCGGCGGGCCCTTGCCAAGAGACCGCCCGCGAAGGCGATGACCAGCAGGCTGCGGCGTAAAGCGCCGCCGCCTCGGCGCCAAGCGGATCGAGACCTCCGCTGGAGCACTTGGCGCCTCCGGACCCTCGCCGACATCTGCGCCTGACGGCCTCTGCGGCTTCCGGGGCGCCCATCCACTGGTGTTTCCGCATCCCCGGCTGGAGGAGCGGCCGCCTTGATGCCGCGCCGTGGACGCGAGCCGCCCGGCCCTCGCGTCCTTCCGGCGGCGCTGCTGACGCGAAGCGATCAAAGACGATCGCCACGGCGCTCTTAAGCCGCGCGTTCATCTGAGCAAGCGCTCGCCCGGACGCGCGCGTTTGACCTCGGCGCCGCCACCGGAGAACCTTTTCGCCCGGTGAACCGGTTCGGCGGTAGCGGGTTGACACCGCCGACCGCGCGTGTCCATGATGGGGGCGCCCGCTCGGCGGAAGGCGCGAACCGAAGATGGCGAGACTCCTGACCTTTTTGCCTTGTGATTGTTGCCTATAAATGCAAACAAACTTTTGCTCTTTTCTTTGTGAGTCTTATTTGAACTTATACGATTTTGACTTGCTGGCGAAATGGGGCACCCGACGCCAAAGGTTTTAAATGAGCGATTACGCCGCAAGTGGTAGCGCTTCCTTAGGCGTCTGGTTACTTCAACCCTTATGGCCTCTCGCAACCCGACTTAAGCGTTACGTGGCGGCGCTTAGCTTCGGAAGTGGTCTGGTCGTTGATGCGCCCGTTGGCGCATTGCCTAGACCGAGCCGACACACCGAGCTAGAGCCGCCTTCCGTCCGCCGCCTCGCACCAACGTAAGTTATAAGCGTTTGCCTTTGCAATCAAGGGCCATCGACCTTAAGTACTTTCGCTACCAACTTTCGGCGAAATGTTTTCTAACAGACCTTTCTAAGGCTAAGCCAGCGATCGCTAAAAGCTTTAGGCGAGCTTTACGCTGAAAGTGGCGCTTTTTCCTCGAGCATCTGGTTACTTCAACCCTTATGGCCTCTTTGCGAACCGACCCTAGACATCGCGTGGCGGAACTTAGCCTTGAAGTGGTCTAGTCGCGGTGTGCATTGTTGGCGCATTGCCTGAACCAAGCCGACACACCGGGCTAGAGCCCGCCTTCCGTCGCCGCCTCGCACAACCATGCGAGTCATAGGCGTTAAATCCTTACAACTAAGGGCCATCGCCTTGAGTACTTTTTAAGCTACGACTTTTCGACGAATGCTTTCTAACAATTTGGCGAAAAAAGCAGATGCCCACAAGGAGAGAACTTATCTCTTATTGAAGATGGCTTTGTACAACGCAGGCCCCGAGGCGGCGGTGAAGGAAAGACCTCGCCGCTTCGGCTCCAAAGGAAGGCGGAAAAAAAACTTCGAACGCTACCTCTGGGTAGAACTTCCTCGGTACTCGGCGTTCAAGTGTTAGCCAATTCACGACCGTCCTCGAATCACGAGCTTTGGCCAGGCAGGCGAGGCGAGACCACCTTGAAGGGCCCTCCCACGGGGAGAGCGGTTTGTTGCGCCACTGCGTTTGGATTTTGCGCAGGACGAGGTCGCCTACTGCCAGTGTTCTCACACACACCCGCCTTGCTTGATAACGGCGAAGCGCCTGCTGATACTTGGCGGCCCGGATCGCCGCCCTGTCTCGGATCTCCTCCAGGAGATTTACTTCATCTGGCGCGGTCGAGTCTTGATCTTCGCTGAACGCCGCCACTCTTGGGGAACCGAAGGCGAGCTCTGATGGGAGCACCGCCTCAGAGCCATACACCAGGAAAAAGGGGGTCTCGCCGGTGGCTCTGCTGGGAGTTGTCCGCAGCGCCCTGTCTGGTGGGAACTTCTCCGCCCGGCGCTTGCGCGCTTCTCCAGCGGTCGAGCGCCCTTGTCTTGAGCCCTTTGAGTACTTCGCGTTCGCCCTCTCCACTTGCCCATTGCTCTTGGTGCATAGCGGAGGCAAAGCGCGGCTTGGTACCCAACTCCTCGCACCGATCTTGAAAATCGGCGCTTTTGAGGCGGCGCCATTATCGATGATAATTACATTGGCGACACGAACCGGACGAAGATGCTCTTCATAAACTTGATAGCCGCTGCGGGCGTGATCGCCGGGACGGCGAGCTTCAACCCACTTGGTGAACTTGTCGATGGCGGCGAGCAGATGAGTGTACCCTCCGTGCGCCCAGCGAGCAACGGGCCCAGTTATCGGCCCCGGACGCGAGCGGCGAGAGCGGAATGGTTTGCGGCGCTGGGCGATCGTGGATTTGCTTAGCATGAAATTGGCGCTTCGCATTTCCTCACCGCTCGAAGGCATCACGGAGGCGATGGCCAATAAAGCCGTGGCGGAAAGCTTTCCCGACCAACGCGGCTCACTGAATGGCTCCGCACATGCCTCCATGGATCTCGAGAGAATTTCACTCCCGCTTCGAGTGGCGCGCTTGATGAGAACTCCATTTGCGCCTGGCGATATAGGTCCCCACCTACGAGGCGTGGCGCTTGGCCTTGGCGCTATCTTCTCGGCCGACAGCGTCGCCGTCGAGATCACTCCATCCAGCGGTAGGCTAGGATCGGATCCATCCGCGACCTTCCGGACGAGTGCGGCGGCGTTACAGTACATTGTCGCCGGCGTACTCACTTTGGCTTTGGCGTTTCCGTCTCAACCGCCTCGGCGGTTCTTCGCCTCCTCCCTCTAATCGGGGCTGCGGCGAGATTGGTGGCGTCTCCTCGAAGGTGGGGCTGCGTCGAAAGCGTCGTCCCGCGCGAAGCGGGGGCTGCGGCGAACGGCAGCGTGAGTCTTTCTTCAAAGACCCGGCGGAGCAGTGCCCTTGGCGAGGCAATGCGAGGCAGTTCATCCGCCATGTAGTTGTCACGGCGGGGATGTGCAAGCCCAAACCCTCAAAGTGCCGCTCAACCGGCGCACCTCCGCGGTAGGCCGCCATGGCGGGATCGGCGGAGAAATCCTTCCTCGCTGGTTGATGACATGGAAAGTCGCCTTTTACTTGTAGCGCCCGGATGCCAAGGTCGGCTACCACGAGCCCGTGACGATCCTTCATACTCATGCGGCGTTGTTGGTGGCGCGAAGTCCAGCTTTCACAGTCTGCGAAACGACATCGCCGGTGGGAGACACCGGGGCAGCGCCCGCCCGAAATTTCTCCGGCGGAATGGCCGTCGAAGAAGAGAGTCCACGAGAGGCAAAGTATCTTGAGTTCTGCGTCCGCGGAGTCCACTTTCGTGATGAACTCCGCGAGCTTGCCCTTTGATGGCCGTTCGGGGCGGCGAATGAGATCGAATTCCGCCACTCCATGGCCCGCAGCGTCGACCCGTCGCCTCGCGGTTGAAGAGGATCTCCGCAAGGATACTTGGTCAACACCGTGACTTCGCCCACGGAAGTAGTGGCGTAGCTTCGGGATCTTTGTCGGCCTGGCGTGAAAGCATCTTCGGTCTTTGTGAATACCTTGTTTGGCGTCGTGGAGGACCTTGCGGCGTAGTAAATGGGCGCTGGGCGCCCTCTCTCTCGCCACCAACACCGTTGACCGCTGGGGTTTGCATGCGGCGTAGAGGATCAGCGGCTCGCCGGTGCAGGCGACCAGCAGGCGAGGAGGTAAGTACTTCTTGGTAGTCGAGCGCCTCCTGCGCCTCCGCCGTCCACTCGAATTGGTTGGTCTTCCTTAGGAGCTTGAGCGGTGGGAGACTTTTGTCCCCAGGCGAGCTATCATGACCCGGGAGGTCAAGCGACCACTGACTCTTGCATCTGCCGAAGTCGCGTCGGGGGCTTCATGTTCTCGATCGCTGCGATCTTGTCGGGGTTCGCCTCAATCCCCCTCTGGGAAACGAGGAATCCCAGCAGTTTGCCCGACGGAACGGCGAACACGCATTTCTCTGGATTAAGCGATGCAGTACTTCCTCAGGTTGGCGAAGGTCTCTTCCAAGTCGCCGATCAACTCCTCGCCTTCTTGGACTTCACCACGGTCGTCGACATACACCTCGAGTTCCGCCCACTTGGGAGCGGTGGCGATATCATGGCCCGATAGGTTGGGCCCGCATTCTTCGATCGACGCCATCCTTGTATAGCGATGAAGCGCCCGTGGGCGTGACAAAGCGGTCTTGTCTTCATCTTCTTGACCATGCTAATCTGGTGGTACCCGAGTGCGCATCCGTAGCTTCTGTTTGCTCGCACCCGCGATTAGTCGGCGATGAGATCGGCGCAGGCGTGGTGCGGATCGCCGGGCATGCCTTGTTGAGTCGGTGAAGTCCGCACATCCTCCGGCGCCCGTTGGATTTCTTGGCGAGGCGGGGTTCGCGAGCCACAGGATGGGCGACATGCGGGCGACCCCGCCCTTAAACTTGTCCACCTCTGGCGGATAACTTCTGGCGCTCCGCACCGCGCTTCGGACTTTTGCATGACCGGTCGCGGCGAAACGTCGCCAATTGTGCTCAATCACCTCCACAGGGACCCAGCCATGTCGGACGGTTGCCACGCAAACACGTCTGCGTTAAACGGGAGGAAGGAGGCAGCGCGCCTTCCTATTGGCGCCGAGAGGCGCCCGCCGAGCGGTCTTGGTCTCGACTTCGCTCGGGGAGACCGCCTTAACCTCCAGCAGACGAACAAGGAGGCACGGTCTTCAGCCGGAGGAGCTCCAAAGTCAAGCCTCGGCCTTCGAGCCGCCGTCGCCCGCCGGTAGCGGCGTCCTTGTCGCGATGGGCGCCTCCGGGCGGTCCACTTTTAAACGATAGGGCGGTGGCCGGGATCTTCACCACCATGTGCGCATAGTGGCACACGCCATGAACTTGGTCGACACCGGCCGACCTAGTATGGCGTTGTGAGGAAGGTCGAAATCCGCCACCTCAAACTCGAGCATCTCGGTGCGGAAGTTGTCGAACCTCCGAAAGTCACCGGAGACTAATGCGCCCTAGCGGGGCGGACTCGGCCCGGCGCGATGCGAAGAAGCGGGGCGTTAGGCGAAGCTCTGCTTCTTTGGATTTGAAGCGCCCGGCAGCGCCGGCCAGACGGAGGTTGAGGAACTCCTCCGTCTACCGGCACCCGCCCTAGCTTTACATTCCGGACCGTGGGTGCAACCACGATCGGGAGATGCCGGGGCGGCGGTCTTGGTTGGGTGATCGGCTTTGTTGAGCATAATCGGTTTGCTCCGACCACGCCCGGTACCTCGCGACCCAAAGCGAACGCGGCGGCGCACACCTCCCTCGCGCGCGCTTAAAGTTAGCGTGGGGCGGATAGGTGGCGAACGCCGTGGATGGCGGCAACCTCGCGCTCACTTCTTTGAAAACCAAGCGAAGCCGCCTCCTTGCCCTTGCCCTGCCGGGCGCTGCTGCTGCTTTGTTGCTCGTGGACTCGCCTATCCACCATCTTCTTGGGCGACATGGCAATCCGCCAAGTCGTGAGAGTTGTTGCGGTGGATGGGACAATAGAACCTTCCGTCCCGCTCGCGGGCGATGGTCTGCCCGCCGTCGCGGCGCGCGAGGCCGTCGCGGCCCGCAGCGTCGCCGTAACCGCCGCCTCGGCCACCCTACGGGGACCGTACCGCCGGCGCCGCGACCTCCTCTTTTACGCCCGCGCGCCCATTCGCGGTGGCCCGTCGTCGTCGTCGTCGTCGTCGCTTTCGGCGGCCATGACCTGCCGGTCTCGGCGCCTTGCGCTTCTTCTTGTCCTTGCCGCGGGGTTCCTCGAGGTCCGGCCTCGCCGCCCAGATTGGCCCGCCCGCGGCCGGGCGGATCTGACTCCTCCGCTGGGCGCGCTTGTCGCCAAGGTGAAAACTCTTCCGTGGTCTTAATCTTGCGGGTGGCCATCTTCTCTTTGACCTTGGGGTCTCGGCGCCTCTCACGAATGCCGTGACCCGGCGTCGATGGAGATGTCGGGGATGGTGTTGCGGACTGGTGAGCGCCGAATATAGTCGCGCGCGACTCTCCTTTCTTCGCTCCCACGTTGTGGAGGTGCGTCTTCTACCGGGCTGCTCGAAGGTGCCACGGAAGTTGGTGACGAAAACTCAGAAACTCCTTCCATGACCCACGGACTCGGGGCGGGTTCATGAAACCCTGGCGGGCTCGCCGGTGAGACAGCGGGAAAGTAGTTCGCGAGAACCTTCCCGACCCTCGATCGGTTGCATCACCGTCGTATAGATCTGCAAAAACTCGCCGGGGTTGGTGGAGCCGTCGTACTTTTCGATGGGGGCGGACGAAACCGTTCCGGCCCTTTGGGCCTGTGCGACTCCTTAGAAAAAGCGCGGCACCCGGCGTCGAGAACCTCCTGCTCTGGGCGCGATCCTCGCCCGCCGCCCGTCGCCTAGGTGGCGCCGAAGAAGCGCCACCCTCGGCGGCGGGGCAGCCACAGGGAACCCTCTTCTTTGGTCCCCGCGCGCGGCGGCGGCAGCAGCGATCGCGCTTCGGTCGTGGCCCTGCGGAGCTTGTCCGCAGGTCTTCTCCATCGACAAGTGGCGGTCCTCCAGATGGGACGGAGATCGCGACCACTGCCGCTGGCCGCCGAGCCCGTGAAATCGCGCTCTTGTCATCTTGGCCCGCCCTCAGCGGGGAGATCTGCGAGAGGAATGCGAGGGCAACAAAAACGAAGGGCAGCGAAGCGCGGTTCCCCGCCCGAGACTTGCACCACCGCCGGGCGGCGTCGGCGTGTGAACCAAGTAGCCAACCACGGCGCCAGGCAAAGTCGAGTCACCGGAACGGTGGGTTTTCAGCGAGGCCACGGCGCGTGGAGGTTACATCTTTGGAGTGCACTCCTCAAGGCGGCGCCGCCTAACAGCGAGGTGGTGCTTTCGCCGAGAGCTCCGGCCCTAAGCGGCGGCCACCGCCGGGTGATCGCCGCCATCGCCGCGGCCGACTCGTGGCCGCGCTCTGGCGGCGCTTCTGCTCCATCGCGGATTGCTTCTCGCCATCGCCTCTGAAGAAGGGTCGAAGAGCTTGAACCGGCGCTAAGCGCTCCCCTACAGCGCGCCAGCGGCGGCGTGTTCTCCGCTCAACCACTGCGGATCACACCTGGTCGATTTTTACTCGCTAGCCGACTCGATCAAGCTCGATTCGATTTGGCGTCGGGCTCAACAAGGAACGACTTCATGATTTACCGAGTTCGGACCCCTCGCGGGTAATAGTCCTACCCTGCCGAGCCTTAGCTCTTTTCTAATTGTGGTTGAAAGGAAAGTCTTTCTGAGTGCTCTCCTGGCGAGTGTTGAATCCTACCCAACGTGCCCCTTCCCTCTCTCTCTCTCCTTTTATACAAGCCTCGAACCGCGGAGAGAGCCGAGAAGTAAGCGATCTGATGCCCTCGATTACCTTGACAAGACACGACAGAAGAGGCAACGTCTGCTGCCTTGCAGCTGCCTTGTGCCGCCCTCGCGTGCTCATAGTGGCCTCTCGCGCACAGATCCTGCCGGTGAGTCTGCGGGTGGGGCCTACTGCTCCTCTCAGCAGGCGGCCTCTTCAAGCAAACCTCCTCTCTGCTGTCAATTCTTGGCGCCACGATGTGGCCGCTCCGGACTGCAAAGGGCCCTTTATGGCAGTAATCATTTCTTCCGTTGTCTACTCGCGTGATGTCTCATTAAATCGCTTCGTCCTTGGCGGGGGAGCCTTCGTCTCGAAGACTCCTTCAATACAATACTCCCTGCAGCGGGCCCGCTGGCAGCGGGGCCCTCGCCGAGTCTTCGAGAGGGCTCGCCCACGCACCCGCTGGCGCGTGGGGCCCTCGCCTCGCCGTCGGAGGGGCTCGCCCTACGCCCACTTTGGCGTGGGGCCCTCGCCTCGCCATCGGAGGGGCTCGCCCGCGCGCCGCTTTGGCGTGGGGCCCTCGACTTCGCCTCGAGGGCTCGCCCAGCACCCACTTGGCGCGTGGGGCCCTCCTGCCTTCGAGGGGCTCGCCAGCCGGCTGAGGCCTCGCTTGCCGCTGACGCGCGTGGGCCCTCCTGCCTTCGAGGGGCTCGCCAGCATGCCTTTGGCCTTGCTTTCGCCCGCTTTGTGCGTGGGGCCTCACAGCCTTCCGAGGGCTCGCCAGCATGTTGGGGCCTTGCTCGCCCGCTTTGACGTGGGGCCTCACCGGCCTTCGAGGGGCTCGCCCATGGCTGGGGCCTCGCTTGCCGCTTTGACGCGTGGGGCCTCCGGCCTTCGAGGGGCTCGCCATGCGCGCTGGGCCTTGCTTTCGCCCGCTGACGGCGTGGGGCCCTCCTGGCCTTCGAGGGGCTCGCCCATCGCTGGCGGGGCCTTGCTTTCGCCCGCTTTGGCGTGGGGCCCTCTCGGCCTTCGAATGCTCTTTGTACCCGGTATTTATTACCGCAACAATATTTGTCAAGTCGGTTCGACCAAGGGTTTTGAAGGCGGGCGACCTCGTTCTGCCGTGTCGAGAACTTGTCCAATGCCAACAAGTTAACTCCTCGTTGGGAGGGCCGTTCACGATCGTTTCTCTTGCTGCCGGGGCTTGTTACGCTGGCTATGGAGGGCCGGAGAGAGGCGACCAAGACTTGGAACATCGACCGACCGTAAGTTCTTTGTGTAGGTCTTCGTTTGTTTGCTTAGCCTCGCGTTTTTGTCAAACTTCGTGCCTTAGTTCGTCCAAGTCTCTCGGGCACCATGTAAGTTCAATCCAATTCTTAAGTGAATTCTCGCGGCCTCTGCGCCTTTTCACTTCTTGTCTTTTGAAGACTACCTCTTTCTCTCTGGTAACACTTGATGGCTGCCGGTCTTGCGAACTCTTGGCCCGCAATCTTAAGGATTGTTCCCTACCGTATCTAGTTTGATAAGTTCCTAAACTTCGGGGTTGCGTAACACGGCCTTTCCACCTTGCGGCTAAATGCGCTCTCGTAAGCCCTCCACGGCGAGCACTTCTTGCTTGGCGCGACCACATGGCAAAGCTCGCTCTCGTAAGCCCCATGGCGGAGGCACTTTCCTTGTTCGGTTACTCTCGGGCGCCTAGCTTACGTCAGCGGCGAGACTATGGAATACATCGAGCAAAATGCGGGTGTCGCTCTATCTCTCTACGCGTGTGCTCGAGTTCATAGCTTAGGTTCTCGAGCATCGTCCGTCTGCGGGGCTAGGGTGTCGCTCTTTCTCTTGTGCACTGTTGGGTTCGCAAACTTAGGTTCCCGAGCATTTACTGGCAGGAGCTAGGAGTTAGGCAAAGCGATCTACGGTTTTCTTAAACTTCCTAGCTTTGTTAGCTTTTCTCTTAGTTTACATTACGTTCTTGTCTTTTCTTTGCTCTTTTTGCGGGAAAAAAGGTAAAATACTTTTTGCGTTAATCATAAGTGTCGGTACAAGGCCCTTTCGATTCTGACCACTGGTGCTACTTAGAACAAATCGCTCCTTTAGCTCCTCAACTTCTAACTTGAGGCGCGACTTCACCACGAGCCTTGATTCCTTCCGGGCTTGGCTCGGAGGCGTTCGATCTCCTCCTTGCTCGCTTGGCTTGTCGCAGACCTTTGCGGATGGCCTCAACCTCTTGGTCTTGGCGCGCGGTGGTGGTCGAGCCTCGCTCAGCCAACTTCATTTCTTTCGGTAGTCTTGAGATGTTCTTCGGCTCCTTGACTCTGCTCTCCATGGCGATCGCCCGCACGTCATCCGCGCATCTCCTCGATCTCTTCTGTGAAGCCCACGAGGTCGAGATTTTGCTTGGAAATCCAGAAGTTTGCTCTTCCTTGGCGGTGGGCCTTAAGCTTCTTGGCTTCCGCCATGCGGCTGGTCCCTTGATGGGACACGTCGGCGCTGCTCTTGAGCCACCGTGCGGCCCGCTTCTCCCGCGGTGCTCGCCTTGATGGCTTCTTGCGCTCCTCGGCCTCCTCTAGGAGAGCCTCGAAGAACGCCTCTCTTGGTCAAGCTGGTCTTGAGCTTCTTCACCTCTTCCTCCGGTGGCTCGGCTTGGTGGTCTGCAGAGGGTTCGCCGCCCCTTCGCTGAAGATGCTCTCGCGAGGGCGTCGATCTGGCGCTCCGCTCGATGGTAACCTCATCTTGAGCTTCGGCCATGGTGTCCTTGAAGACACGAGGAGAAGATTATGTTAACCGTTTTAGCGATAACATTGCCTAAATGAACCAGTTTGGTCTTGGGTTTACCTTGCCAAGCCGGCGCTTGATCCATGGCCTTGGCGGTCCTCGAGCCATCGTCCACGAAGCCCTTCGTCTTGGGATGAGACGGTGCGTTGTTCCGTCGCCGCCTTGTTCGCTCCTTCTTCTTGCGGGAACAGCGTATGCGAGGCGAGGGCAAGCAAAGCGCTTCGCCTCTGCTCTCCTCTCCTCTTCCTCTTTCTCTTCCGCGAACGTCTTGAGGCGGTGGCTCCCTCCATTGGGTGGCGCCGTTGTTTCCGCAGGCGGGGCGACTTGCGCGACACCTTTCGGGGCTTCTTCTTGCTCCTGGCGGATGGGATTTCACCACCTGCCGAAGAATCCCATCGCCTCGGGGTGGCTGCCCTGCGACGAAGTCGCGTGGCGAGGACCGGCCTTTCGGTCCGCCCGGGCGACTTCTTGAGCCATCGTCTTGGCCCCGCTGTCCATGGCGCCGTGCGCTGCCTCTTCTGCCTCCAGCCGCTCCACCGCGCTTTTAAGCGCGTCAAGTGCTTCATGCGAACTGGCGGGGCGAGCTCCATGCTTCCAGCTTGTCCTTGAGGTTTGCCAGTCTCACTGTCCGCGATGCACCGTGTAGGTGCTCGGGCAGCAGCGACCGCTCGAGCGCCTCCTCGACGTCGTCCGTGGCGATCTCCTCTTGGGTGGCTGATGAAAAAAAGATGATCATTAAGTCTAACGCGGTCAGAAGGTTGAAAGATCAAAAGATCGATTCCTACATACCTGCCGTGGAAAACTTGATCCTGATCTTCTTCGCCGGAATTTTCCGCCTCTTCCTCGGGGGCTCCTTGGCGGCTTCTCCGCTTTGGCCCTTGGGTGTTCTCGGCGATCGCTCGGCTCCTAGTGGTGAGCACTCCTCTCAGCCTGGCGCAAGAAGTTTCTCCTTGCGCGTGACCTCCTCTTCGAGCCTCCTCTGCTCGGCGACCTGTTGTAGCCGCGCCAAATGGCCCGGGTGAGCCTACGAATAACGCCTAAACCAGAGGGTCATGTTCTTTACCTCTTCGTCGCTTTGCTCGGCGAGGAGGAGGAAACTTAGTCTCGTCCCATTGGGGTGACCATGAGCTTCGCTTGGCTTGTTGGCGCCCTCGTCGCCGTGGGCGGTCTCTTTGATGTCTGGCGGCCGCCGTGTCGCGGGGAGCTCAGCGTAGGCTCGGCCGCCACCTTGGGCTTTGTGGCCGCCTTGGCCTTGCCCTTCTTTGCCTTCTCCTTCTCAGATCCGGAGAGTTCCTCTACGATCCCCCCTAGGATCAGTTGGTCCTTCTGCGTGTTTTGGGAAGCGAGCTTTAGCACTAAACAACATTGCAAGTCTAGCAACATAGGCTGGGAGTAAGTGATTTACCTCGTCTGTGCGGACAAGCACATTGCGCGGCGGTGTCGCCACCTGCGCGGTGACCTCCCGTCCTTCTTTGCGCCTTGACATGGCGTCGACCGCTTCGGTCACCCATGCGTCGGTTGGCCTCTCTGCCCGGCGAAGGATTATTAGTTCTGTTCGGAGGAAATAATCAGCGTAAAGGTTGAGTCTTAAAGGCACTTACCGTGTTCTCCCCGAAAATGTCTTCCCATCCCTCTATCTTATAGAAGGATAGGGCCTCTCTGCGCAATGGACGAGATCACATTAGCCGTAAAGTCGAATGATCTCCCCCCGGTGAGCCCGAGGCTCACGAGGAAGCGATCTTCCTTGTCGAGTACCGATCCTCGGCGGACATCTCGGCCGAGGCATTGAGATTCCTTCATGGCGCCTTCCGGTGAAAGCGAGTTTCTTGTCGCCGCTCGCTTCTTGTAGAACCACCTCACCCCACGCGCCCATCGAGTCGGCGGCGGTGGGCGAGGGTCTGGCGCGTCGTCGGCGGTGGCGAGCTTGAGGTAGTAGCACCCGTAGCGCCGGCGGAGGCTGCTCCTCGTCACTGTGTAATAGTGGAGGAACAGCCCACCGGTGGATCGGCGCCGAGATAGCCCTCGCCGGTGTGCGAAGCGATATCTGGAGGATGGAGTTGGATTGAGGTTCGCCACCTCCAATCCGGCGATATTCAAGAAGGCCTCGGCGAAGTCGCTCTCGGGAGACCTCAACCCGAGCAGTGCGAAGCTGTTGAAGGCGCGAACTCTCCTCGGCGGCTCGGGTATCCTCTCTCGGCGACCTCCACTCTGGGTGTCGATGTGGCGTCTTCCTCCCGGACCTTGGTCCTCCTCGGTCGAGCTAGTGCCGGTGAACTTGGCCATAGCGGTTCCCGAGGCTAAACAGGCGGGGTTGGTGGTGGAGTTTGGGTGCTTGATCTTTGGCCTTGGTTGGAACTAGGGCTTAGAGAGGAAAGGCGTGAGAGCGAAGTGGCTGGCAGGCGGCTTGGGTACTTTATAGTCCCGTATGGGCAGCTCTGCCAACGGTTTTGTCTAAGCGGCTAGTTTTTACCGCAGCGGCTAGGTAAAGCGGTGCTTTGTTTTCATCTTGCAGCGCGATAGGAAGTTCTGGTTGGAGTCGCCAGCGGCTAGTTTTTCGGTGTCCGCCTTGAAGGTTGAGTGCTCTGCTTGGCGAATCACGATTCCTGATCGATGCTTAATTTGCTTTCGGCCTTTGGCGGGTTTGTTCGGTCCGAAACACGTCTTGTTCGGTTGAACCTTAACTGTTCGGTCGATCGTTGCATGTCTCTGTGGCGAAATTTCCCGCGTGGTTTGGAGTCTCAAGAGAAGACCCGCTCTAGTGAGTCCTTCCACTTGAGTCTCGAAACTAGCTGTTGGGGATAGAATTACGGCCCTTTGTCATGGCCCACTCCTGACAATGTCGAGCGACCTACGGGGCCCGGCTTCTGGAAGGTTTTATCGCTCATATGCATCTGCCGAATAGCTTCTGGTGGCACGATGCGTAACGACCAAGGAATCGTGTTTGAGTCCATCTCGAACACGAGTGGTGCTGCGACTACGTGAAGACCCGGACGTTGGTTTCCGGATTGGATTAGGAGTTGTGATCCCAAGATTAGGAGATTACCTTGTCTCTGTAGGTCATATTTGGCATGTATGGGTTCGTTCACGATCTCGTAGTTAGCAGGCCGATATTTCTCGGTGAGTCGGTTTGCTCCGTACTATATAAACAGGCCCCTACGGTAGCTTAGAGGACCACGGCCAATAGATTTTCGCATACTACTCGCGAGATCTGCCGATCTCGCCGAGTTCCATCTTGTAATCCTCTTTGATATAAAGAAAGGTTTGGACGTGGGGCTATTATCTCTCTTGAGAGGCTGAACCGGGATAAAAACCCCATCTCTGTTCGTTCTTTGTTAAGTGGTTGTTCGGCGTGTCTCCTATCTCCTCCTTGAAGAACCTTGGTTGACTTGGGTCAATATCCCAACCGTCGACATAATTGTTTTCTTAATTTTTTATATTATTAAACCCTAACCCAAAAATAAACTAACCAATAAAAAGCGGGCGGCCAGTTCAGTTCAACTGTCTTGAACCGATCCTATCTTGAGAGACTTGGTTGGCGGTCGTCTGATAATCAACCGAACCGTCTTGAACCTATTAACAGTGCGCCTAAGCCGTCCTCCTCCTCGTAGTTTGAGGCTCTACTATGAATAGGTGCAGCAAGAGAGCTTGGCGTTCAGATCCAACTAGCACGAAGTGGGTGGTCATCAAATTTGGAGAAGACACGAAGAAAAAATTGGATCCTTCTTTTCGCTATAGAAACATCAATTGCACATACAAAACATTTGTTTGCTATCGCGAAACATTATCATGTTTTTTCGTGAGACACTTGCTTTTATTCTTGTAAAACATACAAATTTAAAATCACACAATTCGATGCATGCTACAACCTATCATTATTTGCACCTCCTCTTTGACTCCCCTCCCATACAAACACATTCTCTTCGATCGTCTCATGCCCTCCTTCTCTACCATGCAACCTTCACTTTCGCTCTCTCCTATACTATCTCCGTTAACATGATCATCGGGTGCACCCTCATCTCCATAGGTATCCACATTAGCATGACGCCGACGACATCCTGATCCCGGCTTTCATATAAACCAACACCTTGCTCGAGTATCTCACTGTTTGTTCTACATGACCACCGCTCCAACCAAACATCCACCTAGTTGCGTCGCTTTCATCAAGTTGAGTCGTATAGAGCTCTAGTTGTCGCCAAGCATTGAGTCGTCGTCTCTAGAGTGAAACATTGTTTTGGCCCTCTTTGGTTTGCGGTTTTGTTTAATTCGGTTCGGTTGGGCAAAATTTTTTTTTTGCATAGTCTATTTGGTGTAATGTTTTGTAATAATTTTTCGAAGATTTGTTGGATTTTACTAAAAAATATAATTTTTTACATAATTTATTAATCTTTTCATACTGTTATTTTATGGTTATCAACTTTTAGCCCAACCAAACGGAACCGGGCAAAACTACGAACCAAAGAGGGTTGATATTTAATCAATTCTTTAGTCATATTTTATTGATTCTTTATCATGTTTTTGAAGGAAGTATCCTCGTGGAAAACCATACATACGACAAACAAAAACCTAAATAGAGGTAGCAGTCCTCTTGAAAACTCTAACTTCTACTTAGGTACGTTATATACATTTTATTAATTAACTTAAATTATATTTTGTGGACGGGGCAGTATATATATCTCTCTGTAAAGTCACATGTATCACTGATATGGATATATAACGTTAACGAGTTTTTATTCTAAACTACGTGCCAGATCATCTATTATTCGAAGAGTCCTGATTGCTTCAATTTTTGGAATAGGATATTTACGAATAACTTCTGAACTAAACTGTGAATTCGACTCAGTCGCCCACCTGGCAGGCACAAGAACCAAGCAGACTAGGCGCCGCCTCTTCTCCGCCCGGCCGTCATCCCCTTTTGCTCCTCCTCCGCTCGGCCGGCAGCCGCCGCCGCCTCCTAGACCAGGCGGCAGCGGTGACGAGCTCCTCCCCAGTCCACCTCAACTACGATCACGAGCTCCTCCTCGGAGACCCTCTCCTCTGTTCCTGACTAGGCTCGTTGCCAACCCTACACGCAACCATCCCGGGAGAAGAATTCCCCAAAGCAACCTACGCCTCCCCTGGCTTCCTTCCGCCCGCCGTCTACGGCTACCCCCCTCTTACCCGGCCATCGCCGCCGCCGCCTCGGAGTTAGGGGCGCATCCTCCGGAAGCGAGGGACCAACATGCGGCTACTTCAGGGGCTGTGGATGACCAAGCTGCTGAAGCGGCTATGCAGGTCGCTGCTGAAAAAGTGGCTTGGGGATCTGATCCTTGGCGACCTCGACATCGACCAGCTGGACATCCAGCTCATCGACGGCGAGTTCCACCTCTCCGACATCGCGCTCAACGTCGACCTCATCAATAGCAAGGTTCGTCACAAACTTACAATGCCAATTATCCTATCCTGGGAGCAGTTTGTATTTGATCAGGCGCCACGGTTTTTTATTTTCGGATGCAGCCACCGTGAATTGTGAATTGTAGTGAAGTTCTATTTAGTTTTGATTGCAACTGGACACTGCCGTAATGAGGTAGCTGATGAGTGATGACCTCTGATGGGTTTGGATTGTGATTGATTAATAGTTGTGGAACGAGATGTGGTGGTGTAAGGTTACGCCTGCTGGAGTATTAGGGTTTGGGAGAAAGCCAAAGGGGTTATGCTTCTTGGTGCATACTTGCAATCCCCTATCGTAATTACCTAACCAAACTAACTTGAAATACATTACAATTGAACATTTGTGATTATGTGACGAGTGCTAAATGTGCCTAGAATATAATCAAGTTAACAAAAAAAAAACGTTTTCATATATCTAGTTAGGGTATGAGGCTGACTGATGTGCTTTTGTACTTTCCACTCAACACATCATATCTCTTGTAAGCATGGTCCACTCCCATGATTACAAAAGTTTTTCAACCTGTTGTGATCCACGCAGATCATGGCACTGCCAATATGCTTATGGGTATTTAAAAGAAACCAAACTGCCAAACCAATAGCCTGTTAGAATTAGATGGTTCATTCCCTCTTTATTTTACAAAAAATGTAGTTAATTCTGTCTTCCATTTCAGTTATCAGGATCTGCTATCATGGTGAAAGAAGGATCAATAGAATCCCTGGTAGTTAAATTTCCATGGCATAAAGATTTTAAATTTCCTATACAAGAAAAGTGCAAGTGCTGTGAAATCAGAGTGGAAAAGTTGGAGCTTGTGCTTGTTCCATCTGTTGTTAGTGAATTTCCACATGTAGATACCGAATGCTCTGTTTCTGGTAGTAATAGTGGCACACATACATTGGAAAAGACCACAATAGATGAATCTGATAGTAATCGGCGTACCAAGCTTGTATCTCTAGATGTGGATGAAGGAGTCAAGAAAATAGCCTATGCTGTGAAGTGGTTTCTTACCAGCTTCAATATCAAGTTGGACAAAGTATTTGTTGTATTTGACCCTCAGACCATCTTGGATAAGAAGGCCTCAGAATTTAACCGATTACTGGCTTTTAGAATTGAAGAGATAGTATTCGAAACCGATATTCCAGAAGTTGGTCCCCCCAAACTGCATAATATTGTAAGATTCAACAAGGCAGTCATTGAATTTTTGAAGATGGATGATGTTGATGCACTGTTTCAAAAAGATTTGGATAGAGGAGCAGCTTATGGTTCATCCATTCATAGTACTACTGCAGTCTTGACAGGTCCTGTTGGTGGATTATCTGGGGAATTGAAATTAATCATCCCTTGGAGTGATGGCGGCTTAAACCTTGAGAAAATCGATGCAGATGTAACTGTTCATTCAATAATACAATTGCGGTTACAAATGAGCAGTATCCAGTGGTTCATGGATGTGTGGGATTATGCCCAAAGGAAGGCAGTAGATGATCAGAGTTGTGTCTACAGTACTGCAAATATTTCTTTGGACACCTCTAGATCCATCCTGTCTTCATCTGCAGCAAGCTCTTTAAAATCTGGTTCAGATTCTGTGATATCTGGCAGGGAAGATTCACCACAGAAAACATCATCTCAAAGCAGGCAAGATGAAATTGTGGATTCTTTCACTATGGCACATGTTATTCCAAACTGGATTCCGGAGCTTGTCCACAATGATCAAGGTGACCCTGATTCAGATTGTGACGAAAGGTTTGTCTCTTTTTAAAAAAAAAGTGCTAGTGACAATTATTATATGTTTGTGTCAACCATCATCCTATATACTAATACCTAAGCTCACATGATCTATACAATTAAATCTAGTATACTTTTGATATAGCTATTGGCTATTGCCATATCATTCTAGAAAAGATAAAAGATGCTGGTGCTATTGTCATATTGATTTCGTTTTTTTTAAAAAGGGATTTTATAATTTTATCCTTGTTTCCACTAAAATCTGAACAAAAAACAAACAACAGTTTTTTGTCCAGTAAGTACAAACTACTTGCCCACACTTCTCTGGTGAACATCAAGATTATGTCTAATCATTTCCCCTTAACAACTCCTTAGCAAAAGAAAAATCCACATCTTTCATTACTGCCTGAATACAAAAGTACAACCTGAATACAAAAGAGCCACACATTTTCTACACCCCACTGGTTTGTTCAATTTCTTCATTTCAAACACCTAGTTCAGAAGCAGTTCCTCCTTCACCATCAGTGATCATCAATCTTCCAGTGTGGAGGCGATGTTTGTCCAAACCAGCTGAGACTCTTTCCAGAAGAGCAGCACCCTTCTTGAGACCTTGAGCGGAACCCTTCAACCACACCAGTTTACATCAGTTTCTTTTATCCTCATTAGTCATTTATCTCCTAAAGATCAATTTCAGTCTTCCTGCTTACAATCAACCACAGAAATTGTTGGAGAACAACAGATTTCGTTTCTATCTTCTATAAATGTTTGACCAGATATAGGATTTTGCAGAACTACTAATCCTGTGCTTGTTCCTCTCTTTCCTTTGTTACTGTTCTTTACTTTTACTGCCCTGTAGATGTTCTGTCCATTAAAATTGTCAATTACTAGAATACTTCTCTGTATATTTGGTTTTGTAGATTGGATTTTGGTGGCTGAACATACTAATCCTATTTTATTATACCTTGCCAAGATTGTTTGCCTTTAGCCCTTAACGTTTTCTAAGGGAGCCTGGATATTTTTACCCCCTAATTGCATCACTAATTTTTTGGTTCTTATACAGCATTGATCAGTTCTTTGAGTGTTTTGAGGAACTGAGGAACTCACAGACTAATTTTGGAAATAGTGGCATATGGGACTGGTCATGTTCGATATTTAATGCAATTACTTTTGCATCCACTTTAGCTTCTGGATCAGATCAAGTTCCTAAAGGTATTTATCATTTATCAATACTTTGGTGTACAACTTTCAATTCTCTTGGTCACAAGACTCACAACACACAACATATTCTCACTCTTCAAAGCACAAAATGCTTATTTTGGTATGAATTTATGACTGATCTCGTATTTTCTTTTACTCTTGAATGTCACCCATGTTTCATCTTTCACACTTGCACTCACATTTCTAAGGAAAAATATGACACTTGACTGTTAGCACTTAGCACCTGAGGAGGTTAATTAGGGATCAATGTCGTGCACCACTTCTTATGTTTAACTATTTATCAGAACTTTCATATATTATGACTTTACTTATTTTTCTTTTTTGTTTCCTAGCAGAACCACCGATTGAGAAAAACTTAAAGGCTTCCATTCCTGAGATATCTGTTATTCTTTTGTTCAGTGATGAAATGGATACTGGCAATCCCGGTGTTCCTCTCAGCCCCTTCACTGATATGAGAAATTCTGAAATGTTTTCAAGTTGCCTTTCCTCTGTGGATTTTGAGCAATCGATGATATCTCCTGCTACTGCTTCCAGCATAAATATGCATCATCTTGAAGCCAAGTGTCAGAAAATTGGTCTTAACCTTAAGGTATGGTATGCTCCCCTAGTCCCTACTACTTTTCTTAGTTCTTGCATCAGTTCAGTGTCACTAAGGTGGATACTAAATATTTTTTCTCCTTGATGCCTACAGACATATCCCAAAACCTTAAGTTTTAAGGCATCAATTGGCCATGTGAGGCTTGATGAATGCTACAGAACTGAAAATCATGATCCAGATCACCCAGACTTTGGTACTATTTTCTTAAATAATAATTTTCGTAGAGAAGTACAAGCTGCTCTCCCTCAATTCCCATTGGCTGCTCAAGAT
The DNA here is from genome assembly GCA_036346415.1 of Raddia guianensis. NCBI lineage: Eukaryota > Viridiplantae > Streptophyta > Magnoliopsida > Poales > Poaceae > Raddia > Raddia guianensis. The sequence continues at coordinate 40,128,452 of CM070534.1, forward strand.
TACTGGGTGGAAACATCTGGACAGTCAAATGAACTCACTAAAGTTGAGTTACTAAAAACATTTGGTGAGTGCACATTTTATTATGATGTCAGTAGCACTGACCAAGATGGCAAATCAGTAAGCTCAACTTCACTGTCAATCGGTCTGGCTCCTTCAATTTTCTGGGTGCACTTCCACACAATATACATGGTACTGAATTTTATTAGTAAAATTGAGTCTGATGTGTTGCATGGAGAGCATAAATTTCATAGAAGTTATGATGAAAAAAGCAACGAGCTGACTACCGGAACTAATAATTCCTCAAATGAAAGTATAAAAAAGATTCAGATAACCCTATCTACTGCAAGAATCATCTTTTGCTTTCCTTCTGAGTCCTCATGGGATTTTGGCTGCCCATCCACCCTGGATAAGTTCCTCGCGATCGACCATACATCATCTCTAAACTTGGGAGAAGCTTCATCTCCACCTCAAAATGAAAGGCCTAATGATTTTCATCGAGGCACACCATCTACCTCAGTTCATTTGGCTACTGGGAACTTTGACATCTATTTGATTAGATCTGTCAATGATGGTAACCTATGTACGTTAAGCAGGCATGCCTTTTCTGCCCTGAAGATTTTTTCTGTTACTGGATCCAATTGTCATGACTCAATCATTACTGTGATTTGGAGAAAGTGCGCTGCGAGTGACCCTGATATGGTGAACAAAGCTTGGAGTTTGCCGCAGCTGCATGACCGAAAGATTGCTCAGAAAGAAAATGGCAAATGGGCCGGCATTTCCTCTTGTACAACTTCAGAAGATCTCGAAGAATCAAGCTGTTGTATATGCCAGGAGCTCCTTCAGAGCACTGAGTTTTTGTTGCATGTTCAACTTTCTTGTGTTTCTGTTCATCTCAGTAAGAAGGATTGTGTGCTACTAAACCAAATGCTAGATCGCATCCTGAATGGGCTGTCAACAAATGGAGCAATGAGTTCTAAAAATGACAAGGAAAAATCTATGCCAAGCAATGATATTGCCATTCAATCAGCTTTTATTTTTGAATGCCGCATCTTGGATATTTGCACTGAATTGGATGACACTGTGGAAGTTGGTCCTTTGTTGCAGACAGAACTAGAAGGTTCCTGGAATTGCCTTAAGTTGTCCATTTCGAAATTTGGTTTGTTCTCCTTTTCTAATGTCGGTGGGGTCAATGATACCAGTTTTGTTCGTGTGAATCACGGTGAAGGTGAGCTTTTGGGTTCTATCACTGGTTCAGATGATAAAACCTGTGAAGAAAGCAAAGATTTTCTTCTAGTTGTTTGCAAAGACTCTGCTACCATGCGGGGTGATGGTGAAGGTAACAATGTGTTGTCTTTTGGAACTGCTGGCTGTTCTGTGACCCTCATCAGAAACCCAAATCTACAAGAGAATTATACTTCTGTCAATGTTCGCTCTGGAACAATTGTAGCACCTGGTGGCCGTATGGATTGGATCAGTGCAGTAAGCCTGCTGTTCAGTTCAGGTTCACACGGAACCGAACAATCTGATGATAGTAGCAGAATAAATATTTCACAGGCTGATGAACCTTTTTTGTCATCTTTCTTTCTTGAGTTGGTCGATGTTGCTGTGAGCTATGAACCTCACTTCAAAAATTCTGCACTCAGCGCTGTAGCTCCAGAATTCAAGTTTGTTTCATGCCTTTTAGCTGCATCATCATTTAAACTTCACAATAAATCTAAATCAGACTCTGCTGCTACTGATTTTGGTATCCAGCTGCGAGATCTCGGGCTTCTCATCTCTGGATCATCTGGTTCAAAGAATGTCACTGAAGGTTATGGTGTAGATTACCTTCATCAGATGGGTTACACTAAGATTGGCCAGAACACATTCATTGAAGCTGCTCTAAAAATTGGTTCTTCCTTTTGGAAGCTTGAAATATCCGAGTCACAGTTTGATATTGGTACTTGTCATGATACAACATACGGTCTTATTCGTTTGTGTTCTCAGCTCCAGCAACTTTATGCTCCAGATATTCAGGATGCTTTAGTTCATCTACAATCTAGGTGGAATAATGTCCAACAGGCAAACAAGCAAAATACGACCTCTGATACGTCAGACAGGTCAGAGAACAGCATTGACAACTTAGCAGATTTGGGTGAGTGCAGGTCAGATGGACTGCTTGATGATATAATTGAGAATGCTTTTTTCACAGACCAGGACTGCACAATCTATGATATTTGGAACAAAAATTACCACAACTCATCGAATAGCAGTGAAATGGTTGATGAGTTTGAGCCACATACATCCGCCGATGAGGCAACTGGTGTGAAGGTTTCATGCATTTCACCTGGATCATCATTAGTTACTGCTCAAATACCACTAAAACAAAACTCCTGTCCCGAGCAAATTATTGACTCTTATTACATGCCTGAGCTTCTAAATTCATCATCTTTAACTCTATGTAATGAAGAGCATCAATGCACATCTTGTGACGATGCTGGTAAAACTGTGAATTGTGAAGATGGTGGATGGTATAACAATATTCTCCTAACAATAGATGAAAACCATGTTTCAAAAAGGAACAACCTGCAAGGTGATGATGTGTTTCAGCAAGAAAAGATTCCTTCTGTTTGCAGCTTAGAATCTGATGAATCTTGCAATTTGAAAGGGAAGGTTCATATTAATTATATAGATGTCAAGTGGCGGATGTATGCTGGTGATGACTGGTCATTAGCTCAGAAAGATGCAAATAGCTATCCAAGCTCAAACGGAAGAGATAGGAGCTCTTATTTAGAGTTCGTTATACCAAGGCTCAATATCCAATTTGATATGTATCCGGATGGGGACGTTTCTGTTTCTAAGTTATCCATCTCTGCTCGGGATGTAAATCTCTGTGACCATAGTATGCATGCTCCATGGAAACTGGTATGCCTTTTTGTGGCCAAATTAGGTTAAACACTTGTTTTCTCTATTACTTGGCTTATGGCTTTTACTCTTCTCATCCATTTAAAAGGTTCTTGGATGCTACAATTCAAAAGATTATCCAAGAGAATCTTGCTCTAGTGCATTCAGGTTAGAACTGGAATCTGTGAGGCCTGAACCGCGGGCTCCTTTGGAAGACTACAGGTAAATGCAGGGTTGCTTTGCGTATACTCAGTGAATTATCTTTGGATAATATATGTGCCATCGCTTTTTTAGTCCATACTGAGTTATCTATAGCATATAGATTCAAATGGTTAAAGAGAACCTTGAGGACCTTATGTTTATCATCTGTATATCAATGTAAATCTTTTGACCAGGTAGGTTGTAGTAAAATATGGGCTGTGTACGTTTTATGACGTAGAGGCCGGAATGTCTAAACAAGGTTGTAGTTAAAGAACCTATATAATGGACATGGTTGCATAAGGCCTTGTGTTTTTGTTTTTTAAAATCTTTTAATACTGGAGACATATATTTCATATAGTAGCTGTATCCAATCTGGTGCAACTTTTTATTTGAAACAAATCAAGTACTGGAATTACTTTATAAGTTTATATGTATTTCTGTTGAAATTATGAATAAGGTTTTGTATCTAATGGGACAATTCAATTATACCAAAAAGTGCAATCGATGGGCTCTAATTCGCACTTTAGTTTAGACAGAATACATGTGGGTGATGATAGATCCGGACTTGAAAATTCTTTGTGGTTGTATACAGCAAGATTGCTTCTAGCTGTAGTCGTTTATCACTAATCTTGTGCCTGTACCATATTCCAATGTTTGGTTGTAATTCCCAACAATGAATGAAATAAGTACCGGCCATTTTCACCTTTCCCTCTTTTAGACAATGCTCTCTCTGTATGATGACTGATCCTCTTCTCTTGCAATATCCTACCTTTTCAGGCTACGCCTTGAGATTTTGCCTCTACAACTGCATCTTGATCAAGGGCAACTTAATTTCCTCATCAATTTTTTCCAGAATGGCTCATGTAACAACCACCCTCATGTGCCTTGTGAAAATGAGATTGTTGATGCTGATGGCGCATCCTATGGAAGCTGTACAATTGTGGATGAGGCATTACTTCCTTTCTTTCAGGTATTTTGAAGTTTATCCATTTCATTTTCTTCTTGAGTTTCGTTCTTAATAATGGGATTTGAATATGGTTCATATTATAATTGTTTGAATGTTTTGAACCTGGCGTATTAAAAAAGTGTGCATTTATGAACAACAGTCGTCAATTTATTTTCGTTTGCCAATTTATTTGTGCTGATGGGCAGCAGGGCTCTGTTTGTGTTTAGTAAACAATATTGTAATCTATTTTTTTTATCTGATGCTAGAAATTTGATGTGAAGCCTCTAGTTCTGCACATTAATTATATTCCTCGTCAGTTCGATCCTATCGCACTTGGCAAAGGAAAGTATGCAGAACTTCTGAACATTCTTCCGTGGAAGGTAATGCATTGTTGGAAAAAACTTCTGAAGCAATCAAACTGTATGGCGTTTATCATTTTTATTGATAGGCAACTATGACATGAGATTTCTTGTGCAGGGAATCGATTTAAAGCTTAAGCATGTTTCTGCGAAGGGAGTTTACGGGTGGAATAGTATATGTGAAACAGTAGCTGCAGAGTGGTTGGAGGACATTTCTAAAAATCAGGTCCTTGTCTCCCCATGCACCTATAAATTTTGACATGCTTGCTGTTGCATGCATGGACACATATGAACTTAATGTGTTAATATACAAGCAATATTGTAAGAAAACAGAGTTGAAAAATGCACCGGTTCATGTGTGGGCATACCGGCATACACATACTCGTGGAGGAGGAGAAAATTTGGGTCTTCATTGTATTACAAAATAAATTCCTACTCATCTGAACTGACTTGTGTTGCTTGTGTAGATCCATAAATTGTTAAAAGGGCTCCCTCCTATAAAATCGTTAGTTGCTGTCGGTTCAGGAACTAAGAAATTGGTCTCTTTACCCATCAAAAGCTACAAGAAGGACCGGAAGTTGCTCAAGGGGATGCAAAGAGGTAAACTACACACATACTGTTACTGAACTGAAATACATTGGTTAACATTTTTGTTGAAGTGTTAATATGTGATGGTGGTGTCAAATACTAAGCATCACCAATTGCCATAGCTAATGATACTGACATGCTGTTTGGTAGGTGCTGTTGCTTTTATCAGAAGTATTTCCATTGAAGCTGTAGGACTTGGTGTCCATTTGGCAGCGGGAGCTCATGACATTCTTCTGAAGACGGAACATGCCCTTACAGCTGTCCCACCACCTTTAGCCTCATCTGAAGCAATAAGAACCAAAGATAACATAAGAGCTAACCAGCCTGAAAACGCACAGCAAGGCATGAAACAGGTGCTGAATTTCTCTTAATTGCATGATGGGACCATCTCTTATTTCACTGTTAATATGATAATTCATTCTTTCAGAAATACTTAATTGCTATTTTTCTTTGATATTTGTTGTTTAATTTTTGCATCACTATGAGACGTTGAAATTTATAGACTACAGTCTACAATAGACATTGATATTGCTTCTAATCAATTTCTCTGAACTGTTCCCGAGTCCTAGCGTACACCTTTCATGATTACATGTATTGCCTAATGTTTTTGATAAACTTTTTTCAGGCATATGAAAGTTTAACTGATGGGCTTGGAAGGACTGCCTCTGCTTTGATTGGGAATCCTATTAAAGTTTATAATCGCGGGGCTGGCGCTGGGCCGGCACTGGCTACTGCAATATGTGGAGCTCCAGCTGCTATAGTAGCTCCTGTGTCAGCTTCTGCCCGTGCTGCACATTATGCATTTCTTGGGATAAAGAACAGGTGAGTTTTCATAATTCCCAAATACCAATGAAAACAGTGCATAATTATAGGGTTGGTCCCAGTTCCCATATCATCGTAATACGTATCGGAGTATTTAGTTTTTGTTGATGGAAATGGAGCAATTCAGAGAATAATGAATAATATAAATGAATGTTCTGTGAAAGTTCAGCACCGTTTATCTCTGCCAAAGTAAGGTCATAACAAATTTGACCCCTTGCATTTTTATCTGGTTTTGCTCTGATCAAACTATTTTTCGTTTGGAATTATGCTTTTGATGAAAGACAATTTGTTGATACAATAACTAACATGGAACACAAGGTTCTCAATGCTCCTTATCTTGACACAAGCCTATTTATATGGGGAACTAGCGTCATGGTTTTCACATTTTGTAACCTAGGGTCATGCAAAGTGCCATAGTCTGGCTAAATTTAGGACTAACACGTAGCGGAAACATTTCTTGGAAGCATTCATCGTGACCTTGTGATCTGTCTTGATTTGTTATTAATGGAATCAAGTTCTCTGTTCAACACGTCAATGAGGTGTTCTGGATTGACATGTTTCAACCATGTTTACCTCCCATGTGAATTTCAACATTTGAGCCTACTTTTACTATTTTTGGCACATAACTGCAAATTTTGGTTTACTTGACTTTTTTCACATTGGCAGCCTTGATCCAGAATACAAGAAAGAATCTATGTACAAATATCTTGGGCCTTCGCAATTGTAGGCTCCATTGAGAAAAGAAAAGGTTGCTTAACTTCGGTCTCTCTGGTGGAGGTGGTCGATGATCACCCCGCGCGTGATCTCATTGTATGGTGAGCGGAAACTTGTACAGTGTGAGTATTCCGTGCTACTATAGAAATCCTACCCTTGTGAATCAGCATCATGTACCATTCTCATTGGAGCCACTAATCCTTCTGCGCAGGTGTACAGTTTGTTGGGCAAATTGGATGGGGGCACTGGAGCCTTTTACGACATGTAAATGACACGTACCACGGTTGTAATTACACACGTACCCCAGCCTGATGAAGTTTTGTATAGTCGCTTAGGAGTACATAATTTGGTAGCTTTCGGAGTCACGCAGAAGTGATGTAAACATCTCTTTATATTTCTGTTGTGGGTTTGTTCCTCTGATCGCCAAACAGTTGATAAATGAGTTCATGCTTTCAAATGTAAATATCAGGTTTTGGTGCTGTGCAATGGCCAAACATAAGCTTCTACGTTAGCTAGTTTTTACTTTTGTACCGACAGTACTGATCTAGTAATCACGGTGTGCATAAGCCAATGGCCTGACACGGGTCAGGAGCTCAAACAATACATACAACGGCGTTGCTTGGTACCCAGGTTCGATTTGGCAGGGATATTTTTTTGGCCAAAGGGCCAGGAAAGCCCCACTTCCATTCCCTTTTAGAAAGAAAACGAAAGCTTCAAGTCTTTTTACACAAATGGCCACCAAGCCTTACAAAACAGCGTTAGAGGAGGTCACAACCAAGCTCTAACCTGACAACACAAGTTCTGAGAAACAGCCAAAATAAGACCACAGACAACCACAGCTAGGGGGAAAACAAAGTTTGGCAAGGCCATCTAGCAAGCACTACCAGTAGGGACGAACTGGAACAGATTTACATAGAACAACACACCTCCTTCATCTTCTTGTAAATCCCTTCAATTCCCATCTCCAGAAGCTCCTTGTCATCTGCTTTAATGAGACCTGCCCAGTAGCGCAGCAGAGAACAAACAATGTAAAGAACCGCCAGAGGGTTATTAACCCTTTTTTTTTACCAAAGCAAGATCGGTTTCTTAGCATCCGGATAGCCCAACTAAAAGATGCTATACCCATCCCCCTCAGATTTTTACGGCTGGAAAGAAAAGTACTCTCCCACTTCCAATACTGCTTCAAATTGCAGGGGGTCCACTTAATCCCAAAACAGGAAGCCAGGAAACTCCAGTTTACATTGGCTATGTGGCATTCAAAAAACAAATGTTCTGTGGTTTCAATATCATTACAAAATTCACAGGTTGGATTACCATTCCACCCCTTTTTTCTCATGTTATATTTTGTTAGCAGAGCATTTCTCTTTAACAACCACAAAAAAATTTTGATCTTCATGGGAATTTTAGTTCTCCAAAAAACCCCATCTAAACAATTCTTCTGATCCATATGACAAGAATTGTACATAGATCTGACACTCAAGATTCCATTCTTATTCAAGAGCCATTTCACAGAGTCTTTCTTTGTAACCACAGGATAATCATTTGCCTTTGTTTGGATTTCAGTCCATTTATCTTGAAGGTCTTTAGAGAGCCATCTCCTGAAATTGATATTCCAGTTCTTACCTCTACAATAGGCAACCGAAACATTTTGATCAGAGCAGATGTTAAATAACTCAGGATATTTCCCAGCTAAAGGCTTTTCACACAACCAAATATCATGCCAAAAACTTATACTACTCCCACCCCCCACCAATTTTCTTCTCTTACTGGTATACAAATCTTTAACCTTCAGCAAGTCAGACTAGATAGCAGAGTCAGTTTGCTTCTTGTGACAAAGAGATATGGGAGCATTTTTTATATATTTTGCTTTTACAATGTCCTGCCACATACCTTCTTCCATTTCCAACTTCCACCACCATTTGCACAGTAAACTAATATTCATTATTTTAAGATTGGTCACTCCCAAGCCCCCTTTCTGCTTGGGTTTTGTAACATTTGCCCATTTAGTGAGATGATATTTCTTTTTACCACTTAATGAGTCCCAAAAAAAGGCTCTCCTGCATTTATCTATTTTATCCAGAACAAGCTTAGGTAAGAGAAACATAGACATGGTGTAAATGGGGACATTTGATAAACAAGCATTTGTTAGCACTAATCTGCCCCCTCTAGAAAGAATCTTACTTTTCCAAGCACTCAATTTCTTGCTAACTTTTCCATCCACATCATCCCAGTTACCAGTAAGGTTTCTTTTAAAACCAACTGGCACTCCCAGGTATTTTATAGGGAAAACCCCAACTTGACATAGAAACATGTCAGCAATTTGCTTAGTTCTGGCATCATCTATATTAATGACCATCAATTCACTTTTTCCAAAGTTAATTTTCAATCCAGACATCATCTCAAAAAGATGGAGCAACAGTTTGGTGTAGAAGAGACTTTTTTGATCATCATTAATTAGCACAATAGTGTCATCAACATACTGCAAAATAGCCACCCCTTTCTCCACCACATCCCCCATTAGACCATTAACAACTTTATTGTCTTGGGCTAAGAGAAACATTTTACTCAGACAGTCAACCACTATATTGAAAAGGTAAGGTGATAGGGGATCTCCCTATCTCACACCCCTTTTGCTTTGAAACATCCCCCCTTGTTTTTCATTAACACAAATACTCAGGGTCCCATTGGAAATAACCTTCCAAATCCACTCACACCATTTCTTTGGGAAACCTCTCCAGTGCAAACACTTTAAGAGAAAATTCCAGTCCACCATATCATAGGCTTTCTCAAAGTCCAGCTTAAGCATCACTCCAGAATGTTTTTAAATTTTAGTGTGATGGAGAATTTCTTGTAAGGATAGGACACTATCCATGATATTCCTCCCAGGTAAAAAGGCAGACTGGCTTTTAGTGATGATTCTGCACATCACTCCCTCTATTCTCATGGTCAAAGTCTTAGTAATCCATTTATACAGATTGTTTAACAGACATATAGGTCTGAACTGCCTTATATTGTCATCATTGTCCTTTTTGGGCAAAAGGATGATCGTGCCATAATTCAATCTTTCAATATTCAGCTCATTTTTATGAAAACACTGAAACAGCTTAAGTGCATCCATCTTAATGACATCCCAACATGCCTGAAAGAACTCAATTGGTAAACCATCTAGGCCAGGGGCCTTATTTTTACACATACTGAACAGAGAGGTCTGAATCTCGTTCAAACAAAAAGGTTTCACCAGCGCTGAGCCTTCCATATCAGACACTTTCTCGTTTTTATCCCAAATTTTCTTGTCCAAACCAAAGCTACTACCATTCCCTTTTCCAAACAGAGTTTTATAGAATTTAGTAGCATGATCCAACAAACAGTCATCACCTTGTATGACTGTATTATTATCCTGAAGGGACTCAATTAGCTTCTTTCTTCTCTTGCCTTTTGCAACTAGATGAAAATATTTGGTGTTGTTGTCACCTTGAATCAGCCATTTGCTTCTGGCATTCTGATGGCAACTAACTTCCTCCTCTTCAAGTCTAGCCAACATATCAGCAGATAACTCTGCTTTTCTTCTCAAATCCTCAGTATTTAATGGGGTATTTTCTTCTTCTTTTTCCAAAACATTAATTGACTCATAATTTCTATTTTTTGCTTCTTTCTCATACCATAAAGGTTACCCTCCAGCCTTTGAGTGATTTTTTAACTCTTTTAATTTTCATCAAAAAATGTATTAAGGGGATCATGCATTCTAACTGGCAAATTCCAAGCCTGATTAACAATATTTAAGAATTCCTCATTCTTGATCCACCCATTTTGGAATCTAAACTTGTTCTTTTTACCCATTACATCAACACCAGCTTTGACAATTAAAGGGTTGTGATCAGAAAGCAATCTTGCTGCTTTTTGGACTTTGATCATAGGAAACATTCTTTCCCACTCAAGGTTTATCATGATTCTATCTAGCTTTTCCATAGTAGGAATCACATGGTTATTAGACCAAGTGAAAATATCTCCATTATTCTTAATCTCCTTTAAAGCAAAATTACTTATAATCTGATTAAACTGATCAGAAAATCTATTCAGGGTGTGACTTCTATTCTTCTCATTTAAAAATCTCAAAATGTTAAAGTCTCCACCCATCACCATAGGGGAATCTATCAGAGAACAAAAATCATTAAATTCATGCAGAAAATCAGGCTTCTCTTCATCCTGAGCAGGTCCATAGACCCCTATAACACACCACCTTTTCTGCATTACTTTGTCCCAAATGTTAAGAAGAATCATATAATTTCCTTTTTTCAAGCTCAAGATTTCAAAACGAACATCTCTAATACCCAGCAAAATACCTCCAGACTTACCCCTCGAAGGTATCCAATACCACAAAAATTGATTGTGAGGATCAAACTTAGAAAAGAACCTCTCCTCATAAAGAACCTTCTGGGTTTCACAGAGACAAATCACATCCAGATTGTGGTCATATATTAGATCTCTAATATAAGGACCAAGCCCTTTTTTACCAACCCCTCTACAATTCCAGAAAATAAGATGGAACTTATTCATCATTAATAATACTTTTATTACACCTCCTTTTCTTTAACAAGACTCTCATTTGTTTGGCTGATCTCAAGCCTTTCAAATGGGCCTTAAAACCTAGATCTCTAGGTTGACTTAACATATTTTTGTTATTACCAATAACAGGACAGAATTCATCTTCCTCTAAGATATTGGGCTCCTCACACTCAAGAGAAAAATCAACAACATTATCCTTGTTTTTAATATCTCCTTTAGGATTACACTTGTCCTCCCCCAAATTATTGCAAATTTTGTCTCCCTTTTTTTTCACTAAGCATCTTTCTAGAAAGTTCAAGGGCTCTAAGCAAATCAATTTTTCCCCCCTCCTTCTTATTAGTTTTGACCCCCAATCTTTTTTGCTGCCTTAATTATTTCTTCATTACAAAGAGTAGAGAAGGAGTTTGACTTTTGTATCATACCTTCTAGGTTTTTCCTCTTCACCATAGTTGCAACTTTCTCCATGATGTTCACATTAGTGTCTTTTATTCTGGAGCTCCTCCTTGTGGGTCCAGGAATGGGAATACTCTGAATCTTCTTAGTATTTTTATACCCACAAGGTATCCACAACCATATCTTCCCCTGGTTCCCCCTTATCCTCTTTACCAGTTTTAGGCAGTTCTTCAATTACTACATTAGTTTTCTTGTTGAGGAAAGAGCCATATTCATTGAAAGGAGACTTGGTTCTCAAATTCACCTTGTCCAGACCAGAGCATTGCATTAGCCAGATACTTTGATGAGAACTGGGTTGTATAATATCACTCTTTTTAGTGATATGTTTAGTTCAATTTTTTGTGACGTTGGTTTGGACGTCTTATGGCCTGTAGCTTATTACTTCCTCTGGCTTTCGAGAGAATATGCCATTTTGGACGTTGATTGGACTTTGAAATGTAACTCTGACTGCAGAGATGGAGAGGTGGCTTGGTGCCGCAGTGATCGACTAGCAAAGCCTACATGCTATAGACAAGAGATAAATAGAAAGTAGAATGAGAAAGGGAAGGATGAAGAGTGGATGACCATGGTGAACGGAAGAAAACACAAACACGTGCTTGGCTGCATGCTGCACAGCCACTGCAACGTCTGATCCATTAGGCGTTCGGGATGTAGCATTTTTTATATATAAATTGGACTTCCTTTTTTTATTTGTCTCCATTGATTTTTAGACATGCCCTTTAATCATTTGTCTTATTAAAAAAATTGATATAAATATGTAAAAATATAGTCATGTTTAAAGTATCTTTAATGACAAAACAAAACATAAGAAAATAAATGATACTTATATATTTTTTTGAATAGACGAATTGTTAAATGGCATGTCTAAAAATTAACAGCGATGAATAAAAAAGAACCGAGGAAATGCTATGTACGGTGGAGTTCTTTTTCTTCAAGCCTCGGTCTGGCTTGAGATCTCAATGCTGCTTTGTATCTCCCTATAATTAATTTCTCTCCACTTGGTTACCTCGCGGTGAAATATGAATATTTTATGTCACATGCGACCAAGGACGGCAGCGGCACACTCAGGCCTTGTTCTTTTCAGCGTATCGTTGCGTTTACGTATTATTGTAGCAAATTTGAGAGCCCTCAAAATGAGGTCTAAAGATTATAAAAAATAATTAAAAAATAGTTTTACGATCTTTGGAACGACTACTAAAAGTCACAAAAAAATCGTCGCAAAATCTGACAACATATAGGATATATAAAAATAACAAAATTTGCTACAGTAATACGCAACGATACGATACACTGAAAAGAACAAGGCCTCAGCAAGAACCTTATTGGACCATTCCGAAAATTACATCGGCTAGTTTAATAGCCGTTTGATGCAGCGTATTTTTTGTACTAAACTATATATTGCATGTTTTAAAATCTCCTGAGTAAACTATAGTGTTTTTCTAGAAGGCACGACTCGTATGTTTGACTGGAAATAAAGGAAATTTTAGTCGGCATATTTTACACTAATCAATAACTAAATTTACATATAATTTGATGTTGTAAAAGAAAGCGCAACAATCAACTACTCCTATATCTTACAATTTTAGTTGTTGCAGGTTCGTTCAAAAGAAAAAAAAGGTGTACACGATGCTACATATAGAATTAAAGATACGTGTTAAACTAATACTCTTTCCGATCATAAAAAGAAGTCGCCGTTGACTTTTGGACACGCATTTTACCATTCGTCTTATTGAAAAAAAGTTATATAAATATTATTTATTTTGTTATGATTTGGTTTATTATTAAATGTATTTTAAGTATGACTTATATTTTTACATATTTGAACTAAATTTTTGAACAAGACGAATAGTCAAAAACGTGTCCAAAAGTCAACGGCGACTTCTTTTTGTAACCGGAGATAGTACATCAATTTTTTACAATTTATTTTTTTACTTTTAACAACATTGAACCACGTATAAATTTAGTTATTTATCGGTGTAAATACGTCGACCAAGATTTTCTTTATTTTACTGTGATCGGCGACTATATTAAGAAATAATTCTGTTTCTTAAATAAATAAATAAATAGGCGGGAATGATTTTTTTTCCCCAATGCAATCAGGAAACGCAGGACCGCATGTACAACCCGACTTCATGGCTGGCCTGCAGCTGTGCAGTTGACTGGCTGCCTAGCTCGTCCATTTCAGGAGACCAGATCGGCGGCGGGCTAGACTCTAGAGGCGCCACCTTGACCGCCACAAACTGCGGCGAGCCCCGTCTCTCCGACCATGGCCGGCGACGCGGCACCGCGCGTCGTGGAGGACTTATTGGGCGTGATCCAGCTCCTCAGCGACGGCTCCGTCGTCCGCGGCGACGACGCGTTCCTCTGGCCTGCAAAGCCGTACCCAGACGTCCCCGGCGTCCAGTGGAAGGACGTCGTCTACGACGCGACGCACGGCCTCAGGGCGCGCATGTACATGCCGCCGGCGGCGGCAGGAGGTAAGCTCCCCGTGCTCGTGTACTTCCATGGCGGCGGCTATTGCATCGGCTCCTTCGACAAGCCCGAATTCCACGCCTTCTGCCTCCGCCTCGCCGGCGCGCTCCCCGCTGTCGTGCTCTCCGCCCAGTACCGCCTCGCCCCGGAGCACCGCCTCCCCGCCGCCATCGACGACGGCGGGGCCTTCCTCTCCTGGCTGCGCTGCCAGGCCGTGCTCGGCGCCGCCGCCGATCCATGGCTCGCGGAGTCGGCCGACTTCGCCCGAACCTTCATCTCCGGCGTGTCGGCCGGGGCCAACCTGACCCACCACGTCACGGTTCAGGCCGCCTCAGGGCAACTCGAGCTCGGCCCAGTGCGCGTCGCCGGGTACATCCTTCTCTCCGCCTTCTTCGGCGGCGCCGAGCGCACGGCGGCGGAGGCGGACCCGCCGGCCGACGTGTCCCTGACGGTGGAGATGTCCGACCAGCTCTGGCGGCTGTCGCTGCCGGCGGGCTCCAGCAGGGACCACCCGGTGGCCAACCCGTTCGGCCCGGAGAGCCCCGCCCTTGAGGCGGTGGCGCTGCCGCCGGCGCTCGTCGTGGCGCCGGGGAGCGACGTGCTCCGCGACCACGTGCTGCGCTACGCTGCGAGGCTGAAGGCGATGGGGAAGGCCGTCGAGCTCGCCGAGTTCGAGGGGGAGCAGCACGGCTTCTCCGTCCGCAACCCGTTCGGCGAAGTGGCCAACGAGCTGATCCGATTGATAAAGCGCTTTGTGCACAACGGCGAGTCGGCCTAGAAGAACGGTGATGCTTTGCCCCGATGATCCTTCGATGCTTCATCAGATCAGAGCACTTCAGTTTGGTCATGGTGTCTCATGCCTTGATGCTATTTCTATTTCCTACTTGCTCGGTCATCTAGTCGTGGAGACAAATTTACAGAATTACAGGTGTCTTGCTGGTAATTAACTGGCTTGATCAGAATAAAAAGTTTGGGTCAAATGAGGATGTTCATGGATGAAATATCCTTCTGCTTCCTGATATGTGCGCTTAGTTTGCGCGAGAGACAGCTTATTTTCTCGCAATTAGACATGTTTTTTTTTTGTGATCACAGAAATGCGCAATTACTGGATACTATGGGTTCACTTTAAACATTTCCTGCATATAATCGTCATCACTAAGACGATCCAAAGCGTAAACTAACAACGTGGAAACCCACATATCATTGACAAAAATCACTGTCCTGAATCAAATGCTTAAAATTTATAGTGTTCATAGCTAATTTTGCCTAGTAATTTTGGCTGAATCTGCATCCATCATTCACATTTCAGAGTTATATTGCATAATTGTTCAATCAGTTCTATAGAAGTGCCTTACAATGTCTTGGGGAAATGAGAATAATTACAGCCTACAGGAGCTTTGTTCCACTAACAGGGAGAATGATCAAGCAATGTCAAAAACTCAAAATGGAGCTTAACCCTAGTACGGCTAGTAGTAGTAAGCCACTCGCCCACTCAGGCACTTCCACACTGACACTGACGGCAAGGTGAGGTGTCCTAAGACTAACTACCAGTGGTGATTTCCACATGGCCAAATGAGATGCCTGATAAAACTGCTCATAATAACTAAGCAGCAGCTTCCTTCTTGCAATGAACCTTTTTCTTTTGGAGAAAGACATCAGTCAGGACGGTCTTGGACTTCAGCGAAGCAAGGAGTATCTCCAGCGCCTACAATCAAACACAGGACTCATCAACTGCACCAATTTAAACAAACATAAGAACTGTTTTTCTTTTCTGCATAGGTTAATGGTGAAAAAGGTACACAACCTCTTCCTTGCCAATCTTCACAGTCTTTTCTTGCAGTGTGCTCAGGTCCTTGACACCACACTGTGCAAGCAGGGTGATGCTTGACACACTGGTTGCTGGAGTCATTGAGAGATCATCCTTGACTGTGTATGTAGTCGTCCCAACCACAAACTCATCGGTGGTTTTGGCATGTGGCATCTTCTTGTTCATCAGATAGGAGCAACTTGGGCATTTGCTGCCTTCAATAGGAGAAAAAAATCCACAAGATATGCGTGTGCCGGTGTAGCCGCCAAACTTGTACTCTTTCCCCTCACATGTGAAGAAGCTGGTACTGGCATTTAACTGAGCATCGAGCAGCTGTTGCAATGGACAGAGTGCTGTGGGGGCAACGGGCGGTCTGAGGTAGGGCTCCTTGCTCTTGCATGACACTAAATACTTGTCATCAAACTTCTCCACACTGTCAAGCACATTACCAATGCTACCGACCATACGCTCCTTGGTAAGCAGGCTAATGATGGAGCTGACTGGGAGGCATAGGAGGCTGGAGAGGAACAAGATGACATCACTGCCAACCTCGGCAAAACAGACTTTCTGAGCCTTGGTATCAATCAAGAGCTTGAGCGATAACTCATTAGTAGCCATTATATTCTCTTGTCAAAGTTCCTTAAAATTTCTTGGGCGTTGATTGGCTCCTGTGCCTGCCACGATAAAAAAAAAGTCAAATAGACTTTCAAATTTTTGTCATCATTCAAATGTTCAGAGCAAACAACACTTGGCGGAAAAAATGCAATTCAATTTCACAAGAAAACAGCTAAACTTCTTAGACATGTCTGAAGCAGAAAGGGCAGCATCATCTGTTTAACATTGTAACCCATGGAGACCTCCATATGGTCAGACTGCTTTAAAAAGCAAGAAAATATTGCCCATAAACAAATACAACTTCAGCTATGAAGCATAGTAACAATGCATGATTTCATAGCATAACTAATTACAAAAATAACATAGCGGCCCTAACGCCGATCTGAATTCCGCCTAGTGAATTAGTTTTATGATTGTCACAATTATAATTTCTTACAACTGTCCCCCATACAAACTCATAGCCATAGGTTACACAAGTAAGCATTAGAGAAAAGACAAGCAAATATTAGTTGGACACATCATATCTAAACCACAAGGTAAATAAAATCAAGCAAACTACTTTGGCCTGAGCACAAAATCAACAAACAAATCAGAAAAAGGAGATGTAATTGTCTGTTGGTTGATGGACTGGAAAATTTGGAGGGTGTATTGACTATAGAATAATTTATTTGTGAAGAACAAAGGTAAGCTATAATCCTATGACATAATAAGTCGACTCCACTACCTTTGGGTGTTGGGAGTTTGGATGTTCATGGACAATGTATGTGTAAGTTAGTGTAAACTCTACCCAGACCATTCATTATACTAGTGTAGGCAATGTCAAGCCTTTTGAGAATTACTATTCAATCAACTGAGAAATAATATCATTTCGTATGCTTACATTCATTGTGTTTGCCAATCTTTTATCAACGGGGAACCCATAAAAGGAACTTGTTGGAAGTTTGAACTGAGCAGGTTTTATGCATTAAAAAAATTGCAAAACCTCATCCATTACAGTAATGCAAAACCTCATCCATTAGGACCATTACAGCCTTATATCAATTAAACCACAAGTCAGTTCTAAAACTAGATGTGTAAACATCAGCCAAGTATTACGATGAACTTAACCACTAAAAATCCCCATAGCCCTAGCCCCAGACCTAGCTCCCCTTCCGAAAACCCCGGCGATCACGGCCCTAGATGATGCCGAGCGGATCAAGAAGACTAAGAGAAGCGCCAATAAGGCAGAAATCAACAACGATTATTTCGTAGCCACAGCCGACACCAGGATGAAATGGCCCAAATCAAGCAGGGAGGATTGATTCATCGCGAGTTTTTTTTTTAAAAAAAAGAAGGAACATACGATCAAAGGCGAAGAGGAGGATGCGAGGCACGGTGGCCGGAGGGAAGGTCTCGCTCACAATGCCGCCGTTTATGCCCGCCGACCGCCGCTGCCGGCGAGGACGACGAGCACGGGGGGATGGGTCAGTGTAGGCAGGGACCTCTTGCTGCTTCCCTGTTGCTGGCAGCCTGGCAGGCTGGGCTACGGGCCTACGGCTTACAAGAGGGTATGGTGTACACTGGCCCATTAGGTCCAAATTGTCATGGCCTACTAGGCTAGTATAAATCCAGTACTAAGGCCAAACAGCCAGCTTTTGGAACCCCTTTCAAAAAGCCAGAAGCCCCTAAAAGCCAGATTTGTACTATAATCTGATAAGCAAGTTTTTAGTGGCTTCTGTAGCTTTTGCGGGATGAAAAAAGGACACTACCCCTATAGTTGTAATTATTTACCCGCAAATACGATCCAATATATACCTCTCCTCCAGCCCGTTCCCATCTGCATCCTCCCCCGCCGGCCCTCTCTTCCCTCTCCACCCCTCTGCTCCCCGCCTCCTTCTCCTCCCGCGCCGCCCATCTCCTCCCCCGCCGGACGCCACCTCCCCCACCGGCCGCCTCCTCCTCTCTCCACGTCTGCTCCCCGCCTCCTCTCCTCCTCGCCCCTCTCTCCTCCCCATGGCCGCCTCCTTCCTCTCCACCCGTCTGCTCCCGCCTCCTCTCCTCCGTGCCTGCCACTCTCTCCTCCCGGCCGCCTCCTCCTCTCTCCCCCTCTGCTCCCGCCTCCCTCTCCTCCTGCCCATCTCCTCCCCATGGCCGCCTCCTCCTCGCCGCCCTCTCCTCCCCATGGCCCCTCACCTTCTATCAGCGCCCCAGCTCACCGCCCACCCACGCCTTCACCGCCTCCGCGTCTCTGACTTGAGGTGCTCCTCCTCGAGCCGCTTTCACCGCACCACGTCGTCGCCGCCTCTGCTACTCCCCTCCTCTCCTCCATCACCGCCCTCAGGAGAGTTCGACGACAACAGCACCGCCGATCGATTGTGTTAATTGTGTTAATACTGATTGTGTTAATTGTGTTAATACTGATTGTGTTAATACTGATTGAGAATGTAATTGAAATTTGTACAATCTTTGTTTGAAGTAGAAATTCTGTATGTACAATTTTGATCCTCTCAAATGAGGTCAGTTCAGAAGGAATTGAAATTCTATGTTAATACCTTAATTTCTGGTATGAATTGTACTCATATTTATTGTGTTAATGCTAGAATCACCAAATAAAGAAAATATAATGGGTTAAGGGTATTCTAGACATTACACATCAATACAGCTCAAAAGTTGATAACCAAAACAGCCAGAAGCATGATTGCTAAACAGGTCTAGCTTTTGCAAATGTAGCTTCTGGAAAAGCTAGCTTCTCAGGGTCAAAAGCCAGAAGCAGCTTTTAAAGAAGCTGCAGCTCAAACAAACAGGCCCTAAGAGCATCTTTAGTGGTATAACTAACTATTGGCTATAAGATTGCGAGAAAATTGGTGAGAAGCCACAACGGTCGTTGGGCTTTGCAAAAATGCCATCCTGCTCATTGGATTCTTTATAATGCCACCCCCATCGCGGACCACCAATTTTCATGCCATTTCTTTGATTCCGGCTCGTTTTACCGTACAAAGTGGCACAAATGCCCCTGTCACTCGCTGGTTGGGTCGCACCAAGTGAACGAGCCGCTCGCCCACGAAACGAGCCGCTCGCCCACTTCGCACGGTAAAACGAGCCGGAATCGAAGAAATGGCATGAAAATTGGTGGCCCGTGATGGGGGTGGCATTATAAAGAATCCAACGAGCGGGATGGTATTTTTGCGAAGCCCAACGATCGTTGTGGCTTCTCACCAATTTTCTCATAAGATTGCTCCATGTTATCTATAGATAGCTTATAGACAACATCTCCAATGGATTAGTTATAGCATTGGCTATTAAATTTTATATGGCCCATGTGTAATAGATGCAATGCACTTTATAATCCGCTATAGACGGGCTATTAGTTAACGGGTACATATGCTGTGCAATCAGCCTAACGGTGCAATCGCCGTGCAATCGAACTACCAAAAGTTGTAAAAAATTATAAAAAAAAATTTGTACGTGTACTCTTCAACTTACTCTATCTCTGGATAAAATTTCAAGTTCAAATTCATTCTATATTGAACGTTACAAAAAAGAGAAAATTCTATCAATTTTGAACTTATCAAAACTGTCCGTTTTTTCTTTTTTTTATAACTCTCAATATAGAATGAATTTGAACTTGAAATTTTATCCAGAGATAGAGTAAGTTGAAGAGCACATGTACAAATTTTTTTAGATTTTTTTTACAACTTTTGGTAATTCGATTGCACGACGATTGACATTGCTAATGATGACAGACTGATATGTACTTCTTAGTTAACGGGTACATATGCTGTGCAATCAGCCTAACGGTGCAATCGCCGTGCAATCGAACTACCAAAAGTTGTAAAAAATTATAAAAAAAATTTGTACATGTACTCTTCAACTTACTCTATCTCTGGATAAAATTTCAAGTTCAAATCCATTCTATATTGAACGTTACAAAAAACAGAAAAGGTCTTACTCTATCTCTGGATAAAATTTCAAGTTCAAATTCATTCTATATTGAACGTTATAAAAAAGAGAAAATTCTATCAATTTTGACCTTTTCTGTTTTTTGTAACGTTCAATATAGAATGAATTTGAACTTGAAATTTTATCCAGAGATAGAGTAAGTTGAAGAGCACATGTACAAATTTTTTTAGAATTTTTTTACAACTTTTGGTAGTTCGATTGCACCGTTAGGTTGATTGCACAGCATATGTACCCTTAGTTAACAGCCATCTTTTATCTATCTCCTCTTCTTCTCTCCCCCACATAGGCAAAAAGATGAGATGCACTCCTTATAGCCAGTTGATATGACATCATTGGAGATGCTCTAAGTACTAATCCACACGAGTCAAAACTACACGAGAATTTATCCATCACGAATTCACCATTCACGAAGGCCGAAAGCGATGAACAAATCACGAAGCGAAGAAAACCACCTACGATTACAAACAAATGTGATCCTTTTTAACTTAATTTATCTTAGGAAAAAGTCTATATATACCATAAACTATGACCCTTCATCCCCTTAAACTACGAAACCAACTATGCTACCCTGCAAAACCGTGAAAAGGTGCAAATAACACCTCGCAGTGGTTTTTTGGGTGGTTTTGCACGTGTGGCAGCTGACGTGGCATTTCAATTTAAAAAATAATAAAACTAAATAATAAACCTCTCCTCTCTCTCCTTCATCTCATCCTCTCTCCTCTCCACACTTCGGTTCCCCCTCCGCCTCCTCCCCGCGCCTCCCTGTCGGCCTCCCCGCCTCCTCCAGGTGCCTCAGGCGCCGCCGTTGGCATCCCCATCTGCCGTCATCCCCGCCGCCGTCCACCTCCCCGCCTCCACGCCGCCCTCGGACTCCGCGCTCGGCTACTTGCTTTCGCTTGTTGCTTGCGCTCGCCGCGCACCGGAGGAGGGCAGAGAGGCAGGTGGAGCAATGCAGTCGCGGGAGCGCCGCGACAGCGCGGACGACGAGGAGGCGGGGGTCAGGGTCTCGAATATAGATACCAACACTGGCAACGCGAATGCGAGCACGAGTTCGAGCACGGCTGGCTGCACGGGGCGTGGGAGCGGCGGCAACCCCATGTCGGTGGCGACCATCAATATCAACCGGGAGTTCACGATCGTCATCCATACAAGCTCCTACCACGGGATCTGGGCCAAGATCCACGCGGACGGACGATGGGTGGATAGCATCGGCGCCGGCCCCGGCGCCGGTCGGGACGACGAGGAGGAGGACAGGAAGATTCTGGCCGACGTGCTCCGGCCGGAGGACGCGGTGGTGGAGCGCATGCTCGGTGGCTCGCCCGACACGCAGCTGACCCTCCTCGCAGCGGACTACCTCCGCAGCAGCACGAAGCGGCCTGGGTCCGCGTGGGCCCCACCACCCTCTGGGCCCACGTGCAGTGGCACAACGGCACTCTGCCGTAAGTTTACAACGGCAGGGGATCTGCTGGCCCCCGGGGGGGGGGGGGGAACCGAAGTGTGGAGAGGAGAGAGGATGAGATGGAGGAGAGAGAGGAGAGGTTTATTATTTAGTTTTATTACTTTTTTAAAATTAAAATGCCACCTCAGTTGCCACACGTGCAAAACCACCCAAAAATCACTGCGGGGGTTTATTTGCACCTTTTTCACGGTTTTGCGGGGTAAGATACTTGGTTTCGTAGTTTAGGGAGTATATAAATGAAGGGTTATAATTCAGGGTGTAATATAGACTTTTTCCTTTATCTTTCTACGTACAAAATCAAAGAAGGTAAAATAAATTAAGGCATAAAAAAACATCTTAGAACAACCCCAACACCTCTCTTCTCTATAGCTCTATTCACATATCCTCTATACACTACTCTTTTTTTCATAATTTATAATACCCTCTAAATATTCCTTACCTCGGCACCTTCTCTATATTTGACACCATATATATAGAACTAAGAGTTCTCTTAAGCATCCGTGACACTTCAAAACATTGTTTCTTTGAATAGAGTAGCTGATGGAGAGAAAGAATCTTTTTAAGTGCAGTGTAAATTATGAAGGAAATTTAGAGTGAAGCATAGAGTGAGTAGCTAATAGTGAAATGAAGTGGAGAAATGAATAGGCTGTTTGGTTGCCTTCTCTCATGAGTCTGGCCCGTCCGGCTCAGCCTGGCTGGTGGGATACGGGATGTTTAGATATAGCGACAGTGTTTGGTCGAGTGTTTAGTAGACAAATATTTTGAAATTTATGTAGCGAGTGTGGTCTAGTTTTGTTCGAAAAATGTTAAGAATCCATTTTTGAAATCGGTTCGGTAATCGGATATACTAATAAAAAGATACAAAGAAAAAAAGAAAAGAGAAAAACTTACTTGCCACGTAGGAGCGCATGCATGACGATATGGTGACTGACTGTGACCCCTTGCACAGAACACGAGACCGCCATGCGTTGCATCTAGAGAAACGCCTATTTTCTGTGTTTCTCCAGAGCCAGGCTGCATGAAGAATCTTGCATCTACAGAATCAGGCTCAAAACTAGATGCGGGTAACCAAACATAAGAAAAATGTAAGATTCTGCATTTGTAGATGCAAATATCTGTGAATGCAAGTAACCAAACAGCCTAGAAGTGTCTAATGTGATGCTAATAGCTAAACTCGGCTTGTGGGTTGACGTTGAATCCGTGGAGGCCCATTAATTTTTTAAAGTAACATCGACGTTGTATAGCATGTTATTAATCTATCTCCATAAATTTTTTTAAAGAAACGGATAAATATCATTATATTAATATATTCGTTTTACATCGACATCCTAATCCAACAATAAGGTCTTGTATGTATTATTAGAGAATCTAAATGCAAAAAAGAAGCTTCTAGAAGAACTCATTGTCCAGCCTTCGTCACCGTTGGACGAAGTCGCCATAACATGCCTAGCTTGCTATTTTTTCGACATCAACAATATTCATGCATGTGCATATATGTCCGACGATCCATCGGCCAGAGCTGCCATCAGAACGAGATGGCAAATAATTAGAAGCTCGAGAATGTAGTAGTGGTGGTGTCGACGAGCAGTGCTCACTGATGTTTAGAACTTACCAAAATGAAACGACATGAGTGCCGCATGTATAATGTATCAAAAATTGTGGCATGTTTAGCAAAGTTCAATTCGCATCAAGATACGTGCTAGTCAAACTTCCACGACAGTATGGTCTATAGTCCTAGTCCATTAAAAGCATGTTTAGCAGCCCAGTTCTCAGCTGGGATCCCCCTATTCTCAAGGATGTGATGCGCGGGGAGATTTCCTCAGGGTCTTTTCTTTGGTGCATTTGGAAGCCCATCGGGTGTGGTTTCCAGGACCTAGTGCCCACAATATCCTCAAAGAATCACCCCTCTTCACTCCGACTCGTGGAAATCATCCTCGGCGCTGGTGGCTGCTCGCTCCTTTTCATGGAGTTGTCGTCACCAAAGAAAATTTGGGACAAGCTGGTCAGTCAGTATATGTCCAAGACTATAACCAGCAAGTTGTATATGAAGCAGAAGTTGTATGGGCTGAAGATGCATGAGAGGTTGGATCTGCAAGCACACATTGATGTCTTCAATAGGTGTGTCACGGATCTATCACATTTGATGTCTTCAACAGGTATGTCACGGATCTATCACATCTGGAGGTGACAATCGCTGATGAAGTCACGTCAATTATTCTTTATTATTCGTTGCTTTGTCCTTTGAGCATTGGTCACAATGTTGATGTATGACAAGGATAGCATTAAAACTGATAATATTATAGTGGTACTTATGTCTCATCAATTAAGGAAGCATGACATTGTAGTGGAAGAACCTCATTCTATTGCTTTGCTAGTCTCAGGTGATCAAGGCGGTCATGAGGCTGAAAAGAAAAACAAGAAAAAAACAAGGCATTACGGTGCTTCAGATGCAATGAGTGCGAGTATATGAAGAGAGACTGTTCAGGTTCACCAAAGGGAGCAGATGCTAATATGGCAATAGGCTCATGTGACTCCGGAGGTAACATTGCTGAAGTTCTCATAGTAGAAGGGGCTTCTGTTGTAGGTGGAGCTACTAAGAGTGTTTTTACAGGGTTGGCGTCATTTGTTCCAAAAAGCGGCGAGTTCAAGGAGGACTCGACAGGCGGCCCGCCGTAGGCTGCAAAAGAAGAAAGCAACCAGAGTCCGGGTGCACGGGTTCGCGCAAGACGCTGGAACGATTTCAAGGTGCAGAAGGTCATAATCTCCAAGGTGGAATTTGTTAGGTTTTGTGTCGAATATGCGTACAAGTAGGTTACATATATGGACTTTGTGTTGTAATAGGCAGGACTGGTTTTTAGTTAGAATCAGCCGGGGGGATCCAGGAAAATAAGTCGCCGGTGTCATCATTAACTCTTATCCCATACTATATATTATAGTATTATATATTAAAAATTGTGTAATACACTCAAAAAATCATCAAGTACATGAAAGGAAAAAATAAATTCTCAGTTCTATATTGATTACCTCTTATAGTTGTTCTCTGCGTTCTTTCATCTTCTGAAAACGATTTATCACATCGTCATTTGGAATTGTTGCTAGAAATCCTTGCTCAACGAAGCAAATGATAGCATCATTCATAAACTGGTCACCCATTCGATTACGTAGTATTGTCTTCACAGTTTTCATTGCTGAAAAGCATCTTTCCACTGAGGCAGTGGCGATGGGAAGAACTAGCACAAGTTTCAGGAGCTTATACACCAAGGGAAAGGAAAGATGTTTCTTTGTATCTACCATCAATTTAGCAAACTCTGAAATTGATTTTAGCTTGGCAAACCTTTCATCCACTTGCACATTATCAATGTAAATGTGAAGCTCATGACATAGATCCTTCAATTGCATTAGATTAAAATCATTCGGATAAGACTTGGCTAACTCCATCAAACTCTCATATTTAAAATCAGGAAAAGAATCCTTAGGATTGAAAGAAGCCATCTGGGTCAGCAAATTAGAATTTACCTCATTGAAATGGTCATTGAACTCTATAAGTTGTAGGTCAATAACAACAATGGATTGATCTTGTTTCATCAAATTGTTACATCTTTTCATTGTTGTATTATGAAAACTGTTACATTGGCCTACATGATCACGAAGCCTGTTTGTCTTATTCCATCCACAAAAACCATTGGTTACAGATGCATCATTCCCACCTTGTCCTTCGATGCAATCTCTGAGTAAGTAGCAATATAAACAAAAGGCTTTATCTACCTTCTCACTGTACTCTAGCCAATCATATTTATTGAACCATTCAGAATTAAATTAGCGTAAATGGTTTGATATGCTCCCTTGTGGATACATGAAACCAGGTTGTGGCCTATTAGAACCTCTGATTAAATACTTTCGCCTTATCTCATCTTGCAGCTTTGGCCCTCTATATTCTGATATTCTTTTTCTATCAGCTGGATCATAGGGATGTTCATCCAAATTTACCTCTTTTGATGACGCCAATAGATGTGCCACTTTATCTCTTCCTGATGTCACGCCATCCTCATCAGGCGTATCGATATCACTAGGCGGTGGTGTCTTCCTTTTTAAAAATCGTTCAATTGTCATTTTTTCACCTATCAAATACGGGTAAAAGAGAAACCCTAAATTACATACTAAATTTGAAAGAAAAATAATCAGTACAAGCAATGACCAATCAACTGATTAACTGAATACCATTTGATAATAGATTAATACTAGTTAGCTTACTTCGGATTTGATTTCGATTTGGGATTGATCTCGGGTGATGGGCAATCGATGATTTTTAGATCAAATCGCAGGCATCACACGTTGCCGGACCGATGTAGTTGGAACTTGGGACGAACCCCAATCTGGCAATCTGCAAGATGCGATAGGAGCAAAAGACCCTAGGAGGCGGCTCACCGTTCTAACCAGACAGAAAAATTTCTTGTGCTTCGTGTGCGATGAGGAACAGCCTGCGCCCTGCGATTTCGTTTACTCCTGCACAGCCGTTCTGTTTTTCACTTATCATGGGCTGGTTAATAGGCCCTTTGGTTGGCACGTGGCCTGCTAGTGCTTGTGGAAAGCAATGTACTAAGAGCATCCCCAGCACACTCCCTATATTACTGTAGCTACAGTAATATAGGGAGCCCACTGCCTGCATGTTCAATTTTCAATTTTTCCTCCTGCATTTCTTCAGACCAGGGCCAGCTCGCTTCCTGCTTTTTCCTCTGCCTGTGGCTGCTTTTTAATTGATGCAGGCCTCATGATACAGGAGCTGCAGCTCATGCTCTAATCACTAACTAATGGGCAATCCGGAGCCTTGCACGTACGTGGCCTGGTTAGGCACTGGGCCGGTGTCATCCACACAAAACCGACGGGGTCACATACGGTGCACAGTAGGGGGTCCTAACTGCTACGCACAAATTCATCGGTGTCACCTGACACCGGTGACACCACGTTAGATCCGCCCAGGAGTCAGCCTCTAGCCATGCCCCCACTATATAAAGGGAGACAGCCTTGATGTAACCAAAACAAGACTTCGTATTACACTACAAGAAACGCTCAAAATCTCGAGGGCCCCCGGAAGGCTCGACGGCCACCGCACAGCGGTCGTGCGAGGGTAGGAAATATCGACGGCCATGAAAAAGCCGTCGAGATAATAGACCTATCTCGACGGCCACTACATAGGCCGTCGAGATGGTCTCCATTCAGCTCCCGCGTCCCACTTTTCGGCTTTTCGCGGCGCGGGAAAAGACTAGTCTCGACGGCCGGATAACGGGCCGTCAAGACAGTTAATGGGCCGGGCCACCTCCGCTCGGGTAATGGGAGGCTGTCTCGACGGCCTGTATCTAGCAGTCGAGACAGATAATTTTCAGGCATGTTGATTTTTGCTTTTTAATTTCAAAAATGCTTATAATTTGTGAAAATATGTGGAAAATTCTTATTTTTTTCAATGTTAAGAAAATCAATGTGTGAAAAAAATGCTTATAATGTTATATTTTTAACGCTATGTTTTTGAAATATGTATATGTTGTTTTTGAAATTTGTATATGTGGGTTTAAAAAATTTTAAATTACATGAAAAATGTTGTAAAATTGTTGTAATGTGTAACATTGCAATGAAATAAGAGTATGATAATAATTTGCATGGCTTGATGAACACATAAAAAATTATAAGCGCATCTCGATTGTATTTACTTCAAGTCTCTAGAACGTTGAGTCATTATTCCGACGATATGCTCCTTTACATATGGACATATATTTTCAAACATTTTTTCGTTGTAAAAAAAATTATGGTGATGTCTCTTCATGTTCGAAGTAAGATTACCCAATGTGCATGACCAACATATTTTTTTTGTAATTTTTAAAATTAAAGAAGCTTGGTTGACCACCAAGAAGGGGCATAGTGTGAGTCGTCGAGATAGAGACCGATCTCGACGGCCTCTATAAAGCCCTCGATAAAGGCTACTGTCTCGAGGGTAGTCAACGAAGCCCTCGAGAATAGCCTCTCTCGACGGCCCCTTTAAATAGACCGTCGAGAGGCTTGTGAGACGGCTGCGTTGCCTATCTCGGCGGCTTCAAGCCGTCGACGAGAGAAAACCCATCGCACATAAGCATCCCGTGCGGATGCAGACCAGATCTCGGCGGCATTTAGTGCGCCGTCGAGATAGCCAATTGGCTATCGATAAGGGTTTGGGGACTTAGCCAATTTTATTGCTCGGGCTTGCTTCGCTTCGTGCCAAGCCGGCGCCGCCTCCTCCGCCTTCGAGTCCACAACTGCCGCCGCCTCCTCCTCCGTTCCCGCCGCCCGTCACCTCCCATTCGAAAATCCGCCCTCCGTATCCCTCGGTGGATCCACTCGCGACCGGCAACCCTAGCCGCCGCCATAGCCCGCGCCGCCCTCCGCCAAGCACCAGCGCGCCGCCCATTCATCGAGCTCGGCGCCGCCCTCCGCAGCGTGCTGCCCCTCCGCCGAGCCAAGCCCGGCGCCGCCCCGCCCCCCTCCGCTAAGCCCGGCGCCGCCCCGCCGCCAAGAAGGCCGTCGACCTTGCCGCCCGCCTCTGTCAGGTGCTCGCCCGCCCTTCGTATCTCTGCGTCCCCTGGTGTTTTGATTGGAGGAGACGCGAGGGCTTCGCTCTTCCCGCACACCACGATTTGTGCTGCCGACGACCGATGAGCCATTTCTTGCTTTCCTTTTTTTTTCCCTTTCTTTTCCAGTATTCCGTCTAAATTAGTCGGTAATTGACATGATCAGCGACGTTATAATTTTGCTTGCTTGCATCGCTAATTGTACACCTGTAAATCCAAATGATCTGTATGGGTGTAGATTCTTGAGACTCATCAGCAAGAAATAGAAAAGGCGAGCAGTATAATGTGAATGACTGCTGTTGAATTTAACAGAATATATTCATGAGTTTTCCCTTGTGGTTACTAGGGTATAGTGAGTGTGGCCTTAGTTGTGGAATTAGCTATTATTACATACGAAACTATAATTTTTTCAGCAGAGGGATGGCACAATGATGATTGTTTTGTTTCACCATATGGATGCTTAGTGCTCGATACAGCAGATGAGACTTATTGCTTTTCTTCGGTGTCTTTCATCTTCAGACGGTGCAACAGGATATTGTGCAATCAAACGTTCAAGCTAAGGCCGACACAAGTCTTGTGACAGTGGCGGATTATCAGTGGCGGACCCAAAAATTTATCAAACCCCAGGCTAAAATATATCATACTAAAAAATACATATAAATATTAGAAATTGTCTATACACCAAGTAATAATTCAAAAGGCATAACATGAACACATCATTGATACGAGAAGTACCTAGAAAAATACATAACCAATATAGGTCCATCTCAATGTAATTGAACTATAACAAATTGGTTGAGCTTGGTAATAAGATATCAATGTTCTCTTCATTCTCTTTCTCTATACCTAAATTGATGCAATTGAACTATAAATTAATAAATAAGTATATTGTATGAAATAAACTATACAAAATACAACTTACAAGAAGAAATTAAATTAACAATAAATTAAACAAATAGAAGTTTTAGTAGTTTAGGACATGAATTCTTGCCAGTGGCCGGTGACCCGATCTGCTGATAATGCCTTGATTAGGTGGCGAATCGGTGACTGATCTTTTTCGTTGTCCAGAGAATCAAGGAAACGAGGAGGGCAAAGATTAGCGAGCAGGGGTGGCGCCGCAGCACCCTTACGAGCATGAAGAGACGAGTCACGAACAGAACTGATAAGATCAGATCAATAGGCGAAAAAACAATCCCGTGTTGGTATCTCACGTAGGCCATAATGCATTAGCCATTTTGGTCCAGCCAGACCTCTAATGGGCTTGTGCCTCCACGCGAGTTTGCATGCTCAATACCTTGGTTGTCATGTACGTTAAGCTAAGTACATGGTCTGAACTGGCATTTGCTACATACTGAGGGGTATCCCTACTCTAAATCCCAAGACCCGGGCTAGAGCCCACCTAGCCACGGGCCTGGGTCCGCCAGTGCGGATTATGGTAAGTGCTGATCCCACAATTATGTAGCCCCATTTATCTGCATCTGCTGTCTGATACTGGAGTGCTGGATTAACCAACTATTACTGATAAAATAGATACATTTCACAAATTTGAAAAACTGGTCATGTTGACACTTACCACATTAAATTGGCACTTTGATTGTGCACTACCGGAGGAATTTCCACCCATGATGTAGTATGACACAAAACAATTTGATTGTAATGTTATTAACATGTGACAAATAACTGAGCAAGACAATAACATGTAAACTGAAAGTTTCTGATTAGGAATTGCATGAACTAGTTCTAAGCAAACAATATGTTATTGCCTTTTTTGAGAAGGTATGTGGATTGCTGGAATAAATATCTATAATCTATCCGATTCTGATCAAATCAAATGCACGGTTTCCCATTCTGTATTTTAGCTAATCAATAATCATTGTAAACTGATCGTTCATAAACAGTAATTTCTAGCCTGAAAAGAAAGATGTTCATAAACAGTAAGTTTTTGCGATTACTTTGAAGTATGATATGCTGCCACCAATTTAGGCCAATTAGCTTAGAGAAATCCTCTTAACTTTGAGTGTGCATCTTGCAGATGTGCCTTAACGCATTTGATAGAGCATCTGATCTTGATGTTCTGAACCATCCAATTCTGAATTTCTTCTATTACTTGGTATGCTTTCATTAATTATTTTGTATTTGTTATGCGCTCAACTAGTTCGGTCTCATCAGGAACCTCATCGATGTCAAGCTCCTCTCTGAGTGGGGGATTCTTTTCCTGGTACGTTTCTTCTGTAAGTTAAGTCTCATGTTAATTAGACATTAACACCAAGATCAATTGATTTGGTTCATCTCGCTGCCTCCACAGATGTTTGAGAAAAATCTTGCAGTTCCTCTTTGATTCAAGACCTGATCTGGTGAGATATTTTAGTTAAAAAAACTTGTACTTGCTTACCTAGATATGAATCATTTCTCTTTAATTTATGGGTAGATCTAATAATCTTTGTCTACCTGTTTGGAAAACAAAATGCTATATAATGTACTGTCTTTCTTTCGAAGATTTTCTTTAATAGGAACTGAAAGGGCTTCAAGGATCCCATTATGAGGGACAATTCAATTTTTTATTGTAAATAGTTATATTCAGTTGTTCATTACAAAATTATGTTTTCATTTGAACCTACAGGTGAATATCAGGAGTGTTGACGAAGCAATAGTATTTGGAGCATCTTTGAAGTCTGTTTCTTTCTATTTTTTAATACATTCATAATTTTTTTATTCAATATTGTTGCATATATGTGTTGAATGTAATTGTGTGGCCATCGAGCCATTTGGGCACAATATATATTTTGTGGACTATTACGAGATTTTTAGGGTGCGGCAAGAGTGCGAAAAATTTTAATTTTTTTTTCTGCAAATAAGTTTTTCTCGAGGGCCATTCTATGGCCGTTGAGAATAAGGCTTGGCTGAGCATGCGGCCTACCTCTCATCTGTCTCGACGGCCAAAGGCCGTCGAGATAGCCTGTTGGCACCGCGTCGCGTCGGCAAGGCTCCTTCTCTCGACCGCTGGTCTGAAGCCGTCGAGACAGACAATCTCGACGGCCGGGCCGTCGAGACAGGTCATCTCTCTCGACCACGTTGTCTCGAGGGCCAAATCTCGACGGCCAGCCGTCGAGATTGACCTTTCTCGACGGTTTTCAAGACTTTCTCGACGGCTTTGGCCGTCGAGATTTGTCGCGATCCACGTGGTGTTAGTAGCATAGGTCTGAAGAGGTTAGCGGCCGGCATTTGACCATGACCTGTGTAGCCGGTATGCTGTGGTATTATGAATTGGGGATGAGCGTCCATAATCAGAGCCCCACAGATATTAGCGAAAGCTGAACTGTTTGTCGTTCGTGATCTAATTGCGTTTGGCGTAAATCCTAACAGGTATAGGAGAGAGAGATTAACCCGGGGAGGTGAAATGACACTCAAATCCCCTTGTGGGAATTTCTCCTCCTGCCTTTCTTACAAACAAGCCTTAATTAACCCGTGCCTTCCTTTCTTACAAGTTACCCAAACAAGCCTTATTACAATTTACAAGCCTTAGGGCATGTACAATAGAGAGTTCATAAGTGTCTCTTAGCACAATAATCTAAGCATAAGAGACAATATTATACAAAGGGAGGTCTCTTAGCTCTGTCTCTTATAAATGCATAGAATTAATTTCAGACCTTTTTCTCAAAAAAAAAAAACAAAATCCAAACCTGAGAGAGAAGGCATTGGCCCCATTCTTTTCACGGGCGCAGAGAGAGAGAGAGAGAGAGAGAGAGCCATCCTTGCCCCTGAGGCCCTGAGTCCAGCGCAAACCCAACCTCTTGCGCTGTAGCTTGATGCAGCGCGAGCAGGCGAGCAACAAGCAACGCCGGTGGAGCCCTCCTCGCACGCGGACTGCGAGAGCAAGGCGGCTAGGACGGCGAGAGCAAGGCGCGACGGCGGCGTTGAGGCGGTGTGGCGTCGGGGGGAGCAAGGCGCGGCAGTGGCGGCTCGGCCGGGCTGGAGCAAGGCGCGGCGGCGGCGGCACGGCCGGGCTAGACGGCGGCGTGCTCCTCGCGGCGGCGTCCTCCTTCTCGACCTTGCGACGGCGGCGACGACGACGTCCTCCTCTCACGGCGGCGATTTGGGAGTATTTAATTTGGTGGTGGATTTGGGGGATTTGGGGGCAACGTTGGAGAAGAGACAGCCCAAGCCGTACAACGCGCCTGAGCCCGTCTCTACTGCCTTGGGAGCGATGCCTAGAGCTCGTTCCTTGGGGGAGAGTCGACTCTCTGAAATTTTTTTATTTTGACCCCTGCTACCCTCTCCACGTTATCCTTAGAGACGAGTATTAATTGCCTTTGTACATGCCCTTATACACCCGTTCTTGGCTCCTAGCCCGAAGCGTCGCGAGCATTAATTTCCGCATGGGAACGGCTCGTGCGTCGCGCCATGCATTTGACGCGGGAAGAGAAGCGACGCGGCCCGCAGTATATATGCGCGCCGTACATGCATCGCAAGCCAATCAATCCGCTTATTAAAGTGCATCTACCATCCAGTGAACTTCCTCATATAACGCCGTGTGTTTCTGTCAGTATTATTACTGCATTTTGCGATCGATTCATGCATATTGTAATCGTCGATCACATTGCCACATCTCGCTCACTACCCCTGGACTGCCAATATTACGTGCCTAATCTCGTGCACATGGCGAGTGACATGGCAGCAGAAGAGCTCGCCGCGACGAGACTGCCCTTGAAGCTGCTCATCGACAGCAGAGCGCAGCGCGTGCTCTACGCCGAGGCCGGCAAGGACGTCGTCGACTTCCTCTTCTCCCTCCTCGCCCTCCCGCTCGCCGCCGTCACCAGGCTCCTCACCGCCGGCGCCATGGTCGGCTCCGTCGGCGCCCTCTACGGCAGCGTCGAGAAGCTCGACGCCGACTACGCCTGCCGCCGCGGCGCCACGGACGCGCTCCTCCTCTCGCCGGCGCTCCTCCACCTGGCGGCGCCGGAGGAGGGCTCCGGCGAGGAGGAACCTGGCGCCCTCTACCGGTGCAGCGGCTGCGGCTGCTCCAAACGCTGCTACGACTACGCCACCAAGGTCCGCGGCACGCCGTGCCCGGTCTGCAAGCGCGGGATGACGGCGGCGGTGGCGCTCGTGGAGCCCGGCGGCGCGAAGGCGGCGGCGCCGGCGCCTGACGAGGCGAGCAACCGGAAGGGGTATGTGCGGGGCATGGTCATTTACACGGTGATGGACGACCTCTCGGTGGCGGCCATGTCCACCATCACCGCCATCGCTGCCCTCGTCAAGCTCGGCGTCAAGGACATTAGCGAGCTGCAGGAGAAGACCGTGGAGGTCGGCTACAAAGAGGTGCTGTAGTGCAGGCTCATCGTACATATCGTTACATCGATCCATATATGCATATATATGCATGCAAAATTAATTAACTTACTAGTGTTAATCTGATTTTTGTTAATCATGGTGATATATATATATCTGAGCTCTCATGATGTTGTTATCTAGGGTTTGGCTATCCTGCAGGCGTCATTGCAGTCGAAGACGGTCCTCACCGACGTCTTCCTTGGGACGAAGAAGGACAAGGCATGAAGCTATCTGCTTGCCGTCGGCTGCCTGATCTATACCGCCAGAGCGTCATATATCCCTGTGTTTTTTCTGCTCTCTCGTGGTGTCGTCGTGACTCTCTCGTGTTAATTACTCCCTCCAGTTTGATAATTCCTGTCGTTTTAGACATGATCTCACATACCAAGGAAGTATTAAATATCTCGTAGTACTTCATATGGTCAAATAAATGCTTGTAGCTTAGTGGTTGCTCCCACTTTCCCATGAGTTGCATGTCTAGATTCGAATTTTGATGCTACACTTTATTTACATGCACACCCAACAAATGGTTCTAGGGCCACGTAAAGTTTTGCTTGCAATCAATGCATCCTAGAACGACAGGAATTTTCCAACTAAACACAAAACGCTCCAGCGACAGGAATTATCAAACTGGAGGGAGTAGTGTGCTCTGCGTCTCCGCGATATCTGTCGGTGGCTCCGGATTCTCTTATCAAGTAGTTATCAGCAATTTCGTATTGGTAGCCGTTTTGGCACCACAGTCTGCCATTGTAAACATTGGACTTTTGAGCATTGGCCACTTTATTAAACATTTGAATTATTGTTGAAAGACAAAAGAGCATGGTGTTGTATAGTTGCGATGGAATTTTTAGTTCTGAATTTGTGTTTTTGTTATGCCTAATATGGACTCTTTTCGAGCTTTGTACTCTCTCCATTTTTTATGTAAGGCGTATTTTGAATTGTTACATGTATTAAGAAGTTGTGAAATCAAATGAAAGTCAGGAAAAATTAACCATGCAACTCATGCTATAAGTTTTCTAGAAAAACATTTAAAAAATTAAGGAACCTTGAGAATCTCCACGGTGGGTGTAAATTGAAGGGAAAGGGTGGAGATACACGATGTATAGGCACCAAATTGACAAGATCAAGATGTGGCGGCGATGAAGAAAAAGAGTGACACAACGGTTAAAGCTCGTTGGCACCTCGCCCCTCAAATTCTACTGAACTTGCTGAAGTTAAAAAGGTGAGGGGCATCTTCTTATCCGTAAGTTCCAGGATTTTAATTTGGTTAAATCTAGTTTTTCAGGGTTAATGTTTGTGGTTCATCCTGCCCTTTGTAGCTAGTTCTGTGGTAATCTATTCTTATCCAAAACAACATGAAAGATGCACACATGATGATAACGTGCATGTGCAAGTGAACATGCAGCTAGCGTCCGAATGCGATGGAAGGCATGACCATTAGGGATGAAAATGGTACGGATAATTTCTGACCGTCCGACCGACCGAGGCATAATAATATCCGAAAATATAGAGCCGGATAATTTTATCGATATCCGAATCCGGCAAGGTGGATATGGTACGGATACAAATAATATCCGAGCTTTTCTTGGATAATATCCGATGGATATTATCCGATTAACTAAATCCATCTATAAACTATCTCTATTATATTTCTATAGGATGAATGACTAACACATATAACAACTAGATGCATGTGATTTTACATTTTTTTGCTTTATCGGGTATGATACTTACACACCATCATTTTCATGACTATGAGCCATAAAGTTGAGTCACAAAGAGATAACTATATGTATTTGGATATACTTATTTCTTTAGTATATGTTTTCGCGTATTATCCGAAAGAGTATCCTTGTCCGATCCGTATTTATATCCGATATTATTCGTATCTGTATTTGTATCCGGTACTATCCGTATCCGAATCTGTATCCGATCAAACTAAATGGATCATATACAATATGAGTGGTTTCCGATCCGTATCCAATCCGTTTCATCCCTAATGACCATGCAATAACGCGGACAAGCAGCGACACGAACGAACCGAAAGGCAAAAACATGAACACGAAGATGCACGTGGCTATTTTTTTTCACTGGCTATACTTTTCATATATAATTTCTATAGGGTCTCTGGCATAAAAACTTAAACCATAGAAACCGAACTAACAGGACACAGAGATTTTTAAAGCTAGAACTACTTTATTCCACAAGCTAATTTACATATGGTTTTCCCTTTCGAGAACCCCCGAAGGGTATTAAAAACAGAAAGAAAATTAACTTCACGAGATAGCCACACACAACTTAGCATTCTTACAATATGCTATTTTACAGAAGGCTAATTACACACTACTAGTATTAGGGTGGAGGCTCTCTTCAGACGCGGGTGGAGGCTCTCTTCAGACGCTCAGGGTCTTCAGAGAGATGGGCTCTCTTCAGAAGCTCAGGATCTTCAGGGAGATGGATGTGCTGGTTTCTCTTCTTCGGTGATTGATGGTTGGTCTTCGATTGTCTGCTGCATTGCCCTTTGAGTCCTATTTATAGGGAAGTGGGAGTGCACTGCAACGATTATTGGTGTCATGGCATATCTTCAGACATATCTTCGAAATGATGAAGAATCTTGACGGTGGGTGAAAAAACGATCATGGATGATGCCCTAGTGTAAGGCCGGGGTTTAGTCTGCCCAGTGCTTGATGATCCAGAGACGTTAAGTGATTCAGCTTGTCTCTGCGTTTGGGCTTGGCTTGCAGATGCTAATGGCATTCCAAAGAAGGCAACGCTGAAACTGGAAGAAAGGGCTAGGAAAGATCACAATTTTCTCCATTGTCCCCATGGAGGTTTGCTGCAGCCAGCCTTCTTGTCCTTCAAAGTGCTCATTCACCTCAATCGTGTTGTGAATTTTGGGCCTGCCGACCAAGATTGCGCCAGGGGGCCCTCTGCTTTCCCTAGAACTCATAATCTGTCGTGGTGTTTGGGGCTGGAAGATGGCTCTTCTTACCTGTCAAGAAGCTCTTCTTGACGTTTGGGACCAAGGAGGGATGGGTCGCCGCCACCGTCGAAATGAAGGAAGCTCCAGCCATACTCCGCGCACCTCAGAGGCTGGGGGTTTGATATTTTCGGTGCGCCTACCAGAACAAGTGTGCATGAAAGACTTGGTCGCAGACCGGGGGGGGAGGGCAATCATCAAGGTTGCTGCCTCCCTGTGCAGGTCTCGCCTAGTGCTCAAATTCATGTTACTGAAATTGGCGTAACTCAAGGGATTATTGATGGAGATGACCCAATTCTAGCTCTCGAGTCTCGGTTGGATGACTTTGCTGCTTCAGCGCTATTAGTGCGTGGGATCCAATGCTTCTTGAGGCATCTGTCCCCTTGCCCTCGGACAAGTCTCTAGTTTCTCGTATGGATCAAGAATCACAGGGTCACCTTTTTGCTCATGAAAAGGAGGATTCACAGGGTAACCATACTGCTCAAGAAGAGGAAGCCCAGGTTTTTTATTTGGGCCCGTTGATCACTGGTTCAGATGATAATCAAGACACAGAGCTCGCTAACATGATCATCAAGAGGATCCCAAAGCCGCTGCTGCCTAGCCCCCTGCCTTGCCTGCTCCCTTATCTTAGCAACGCAGGAGTGAACTGTTGGCAAAACAATGCCTGGCAAAAATGCCAATCATAAAGAGGGCACAAATAAATATTGCGAAGAAGTTAGGCGTGCTGCCCACTCAAGCATCAGTTCTAGACAAGGAGCATTTGGCAAAATATGTGAAGCTCTTCAACACTCCCCTCACTGTGGAAATGGTTCTAGCCCTTGCAGAATTATTCGGAGTCTCGTTAGCGCCCGATTTGCTTCATGCAACAGGGGCTTTGGGTTGGCAGATAGCCGAGTCTTAGCCCCAGCTGGTGTCGGCTAATCTCTTTGTTGTTCTTAGTACTCCCTTATGTATCTTATTAAATGTTTAAGCTTCTGTCTTAGTGTTACGGGGAGTTCAATTAGTAAAGGGTGGTGGTGGTTGTTGGTGCGGTTGTTTTTGTGCACTGGTAGTGTGTGGTTTTCTCTTTGGCAAGTTGGGCAGTGTGCTGTGCTAAGTTGTAACCTCGCTTCTCTGAGCCTTCTATTCGGTGTGCCCCCTACATGGAACTCCATCATCGCCATAAGGCGACTGATTGATATCATCTAACTTTCAAGGGGGGTCTGCATGGAGAGGTCTGCTGGCTGCGAGCACCTTCAGCTGTTGGCTTTTTGTTCAAATGGTAGCTTCAAGTTGCAGAGTTTTTAGTTGGAATGTAAGAGGAATCAATGCAGCAGCAAAACGAGCCTTGATAAGAAGTGTGGTGCAGGACTACAGAGCCACAGTGATTTGCCTTTAGGAGACAAAGATGGAGTGTATCTCGGCGGACTGTGTTAGAGAATTGCTTGGACAAGACTTTGTTGATGATTTCTACCATCTCCCAGCTTAGGGGATGCGAGGGGAAATTCTTTTGGCTGCGTCATCATCTTTCCACAAGCCATCGGAAGTGCATGTCGGCACCTATTCGGTGTCGGCTACGGTCAAAACTCATGGAGATGAGCAAACCTGGTCCTGTACTGGTGTGTATGGACCCCAAGCTCAACAAGATAAGCTTGCCTTTCTAAACGAAATTACTAGGATGCGCCAGATCGTCTAGGATGCATGGCTTCTTTTGGGAGATTTTAGATGATCTACAAAGACGAAGACAAGAATAAACCGATCCGTAACAGAAGGGTGATGGCGGCTTTCAAAGAATGCATTGACTCAGCATTGATCAAAGAGATTAGGCTTCAAGGACATAAATTTACTTGGTCTAATGAAAGAGTGGATGCCACTATGACAAAAAATGACCGTTTCTTCAGTTCGCCGGATTGGGATGGTGTAGGAAACCTAGGCCGAGAGGGGGGGGTGAATCGGACTCCTAACTTTGTTTTCGTGATTGATTAGTCCGGTTTTTACCCAAGCTACCGATGAAATCCTAAAATCTAGATACGAAAGCGACGGCACAATTAATCATCAGGAAGGTGGCTCGATGGCTCACACAAGCAATGCACAATTAAGATAATGCAAGAGACGAGGAGGCGCAAACCGAGTTGTTTACCGAAGTTCGGTGCTCAACACATGAACACCTACGTCTTCGTTGAGGAAACTTCTCACACAGAGAAGTCGGGACTCTCTCGTCCCTAGCCCTTGATCCACTCGTGGTGGCTCTTCACCAACACATGGTAGGCGAGCCCCAAACCTTCACACAAGACGAGTTCTTCCACACGCGGAAGCTCCTCCCACACGCGGCGCCGACACACGGCACCGACCCCCGACACACGGAGGATTTTGCACACAACCTTCAAGGATGAAGGCCACGCACCTCCGACACACGGAAGTGACCCCCGACATACGGAGGATTTTGGTTGACGTAGTCGTACGGTTGATGAAGCTCGTGGTGTGGCGGCGATCTCTCCGGCGTCGAAGTCCCAAGAGCACAAGATCGGAGACCGTCTCTCACCACTATCCCTTCTCTCCCACCATGGAAACTAGGGCAAGAACACCATGGGAGAAGGGACAAACCTTGGGGATGGATGAGAGGAGGTAGGGGCACCTTCTTCTTCCTCTTCCTCTCTTCTCCTCCCTCTCAATCTCTCAAGCACATGGAACCTAGATGGAGGTGGGTGCCATGGGAGGAGCTCTCTTGGGTGGAAAGGGCAAGGGGTGGCTGCTAATGAGGCTCTCTCCAATTTCTCCCGTGCTCTAAGCCCCTATTTATAGACACAAGGCGAAACCCTAGAGATGGACGGCTCAGATTCATTTTCGCGAGATTCAGCTCAATCCGTCGGACGCCGTCCGATCGATGAATTTGGTGAAATTTCACCTTCATCGGACACGTCCGACAACTCGTCGGACGCCGTCCGATGGAGTGCGCTGTGCTCTCCTTCCTGTGCCCGCCATGTGTTTAATCGCTTTCCTAGCCCCCATCGGACGCCATCTGGCAATGGTCGGACGCCGTCCGATAGGAAGCTCCAGGCTGTGGACTGCCAATTTTGGCTAAGTCTCGGCTGGTCGGACGCCGTCCGATGGTCTCCGGACGCCGTCCGACAGAGGCGATGTTGGTTGGGACTTAGCCAAATTTCGTGCTCACTCCTTGGGAATCGGCACTGTCGGACCCCGTCCGAAGAGGGTCGGATGCCGTCCGACAGGGGCGGTGTTTTCGGGACTTAGTCTCTCGGGCTCACTTGCTCACCGGACGCCGTCCGATGGATATCGGACGCCGTCCGATAGAGGTTTAATTTGCATACCCCTTCGGACTTAGCCTCTCTCGCCCCCTCTCGTCACCACGCCTCAGGTCTTGGGACATTTTTGTTGATTTGTGGACACGGTGACAACCTGGGTAGGGTCAAGCGAAAACTTTAGACCATTTGGACGGGAAGTTTTGCGCTCTCAGGTATTTTGGAGACTTAAGCGGCTCTGAAACCACGGACGGTGGACCCGAACCTTCTCGACCACAGGGCAGTGTACTCGCTCTAGATGGTTCGCTCAAGACTAACTCCTGGCACTCTCGGCTGATGTTTCTGGACCTGTGCTCAGTGGGACCCTGCAACCAGAGAGATGTAGTCGAGCCAAAGACGCACACAAGGAAATCAGAAGAACTATAAAACAAAAGGTCCTTATCCTTGGCGTTCCAGCTGTACGGCCTAGTTGCCATCAATTACCAAAATCATTCAGCGCATGGGAGGCTTGATCTTACAGATGGTTTGTTTCCAAATTGTCAATTGGATGCATTGTCCTCAGTGATCTCTGATCATTGCCCTCTTATACTCACGGGACAAGTGAACAAAGCAGTTAATAAGGGTTTTAGATTTGAAAGCTTCTGGCCTTCTCTTCCAGGTTTTCAAGAGGTCGTCCACAATGCTTGGAATAGGCATGTGTCCACAGCCGATGCACTCAGGAAGCTACATATTAAGCTATGTCGCACAGCCAAAGCACTGCGGGCCTGGAGCAAGCAAAAGATCGGTAATACGGAATGGTTTCGTGCAGTGATCAGCGAAATCATTTGGAGGCTAGACAATGCGCAAGAGTGTAGAGTCTTAACAGACCGAGAACTTCATCTACGAAGACTTCTAAGATATCGTTTACTGGGAATTCCTACTGTTCAGAGGATTCGGTTGAAATAGAGATCGAGGCTTAACTATATCAGAGCGGGAGATGCCAACACTAAATTCTTTCATATTAGAGTGAATGCTAAAAGAAGAAAAAAAAATTCATATTAGAGTGAATTCTTTCATGGGATCAATCCTAGTTGACGACAGATTGTTGGTATCAATGGAGGAGAAGCTTATGGCATTCCAAGACTTTTATGCCGATCTGCTCGTTACTAAAAAGGATAGGGCCTTCACCCTATATTGGCAGGACATTGGTTTACCGACGCACGACTTGACTGATCTGGATAGGCCTTTCACTGAGGAAGAGCTCAAAGATGCTATTTGGTCCCTGCCTCAGGAGAAGGCACCTGGGCCCCGATGGTTTCATTGGAAAGTTCTACAGAAGTTGCTGGCACACTATCAAAGGGGACATGTCCAGTGCTTTAATGCAGTTGTATGCCGGCCAGAGTAGGGTGTTACCTCTCCTAAATGCCGCCCATATCATACTACTACGGAAGAAAGTTGATGCAAACACGACCAAAGATTTCAGACCTATAAGTTTGAACCACAGTTTTGGGAAGATTTTCAGTAAGCTCCTCGCCAATAGATTGGCGCCGCACCTTGACTTGATCATTTCTAATGCTCAGAGTGTATTCATTCAGAACCGATGCCTGCAGGACAACTTCATGTTCGTCAATTGTGCTGTCAAGGAGCTTTACAAAAAAAGGACTCCATCAATGTTCATCAAGCTGGATTTCCAAAAAGCTTTCGACTCCGTAAGCTGGGAATACCTACTCGAATTGCTGCAGCACTTCGGTTTTGGATCAAAGTGGAGAGACTGGATCGCCTTGTCCTTATCA
This sequence comes from Raddia guianensis, assembly GCA_036346415.1. Lineage (NCBI taxonomy): Eukaryota > Viridiplantae > Streptophyta > Magnoliopsida > Poales > Poaceae > Raddia > Raddia guianensis. The sequence continues at coordinate 40,170,185 of CM070534.1, forward strand.
TCATCTTCTTCAAAATTGGTCATTAATGGAAGTGTTGGAAGAGCCTTCAAGCACAAAAGAGGATTGCGCCAAGGGGACCCCCTATCTCCGCTCTTGTTCATCCTTGCTCTAGAGCCTCTCCAGATGTTGGTCAACAAAGCACGTCATTTGCTTAAAATTAGCAGCATTTCAGAGAAGATTGATAGCTCGCAATTATCCATGTATGCTGATGATGTGGCGATCTTCCTCAAGCCAACTGCCCAAGACTTCCTTACTCTAAAAACTATCCTGGGCTGTTTTGGAAAAGCTTCAGGACTGGAGGTTAATGTGTCAAAATGTGAGATCTTCCTAATTAGATGTGACCACATCGATTTGCAGGCTATCACCACCAATATGCAAATGAGTGTGAAGCATTTCCCTTGCACTTACCTGGGTCTATCGCTAAAGCCCACTTTGCTCAGGAAAAATGACTATCAAGCTCTTTTCGAGAAGATCAATAAGAGGCTGGCAGGTTGGAAGGGGAACCTGCTATCAAAGGCTGCTAGAGTGGTCATAATAAACTCGGTTCTCACTTCCATTGCAGTCTACCACCTCACAGTGTTCCCCTTGAGTAGATGGGTAGCTAAGAAGATTGATAAATGTTGTCGTGATTTCCTGTGGAAAGGGGTTTCTGACCCCAGTCGAGGACCAGTTTTGGTAAATTGGAAAAAAGTATGGCGACCAAAGAGATTTGGCGGTTTGGGGGTCAAAGATCTGCTTTGCTTCGGTAGGGCCCTTCGACAGAGGTGGAATAGGTTGCGATGGGAGCACCCGAGTAAACCGTGGGTACCTTATACCATTCATCAAGACAACACAGATGTCGATCTCTTCAATGCCAGCACGTCATTCATTCTTGGGGACGAGCGGCGTTTTAATTTTTGGAAGGATGCTTGGCTTCAAGGCTCCTCTCCTAAGGATCTAGCGCCCACCTGCTTTGCTCTCTCGACTAAGCATTCGCTCACTGTTCGGCAAGCTATTTCTGATGGTCAGTGAGTGGCACATCTGGATGGTATATCGAGTGATGTCGAGATCCAAGAGTTCACGGTCCTCTGGACATAGTGCCAACAGGTTGTCCTCCGTGCGAGCTTTGATGACAGCAATTTGGAGGTGGACCGCGCATGGTCATTATAGTGCGCAATCAGCTTACCTCGTTCAGTTCCAGGGTTCAATTCAAGATCGATACTACAATGCAGTTTGGAAGGTGTCCGCAGAGCCTAAATGCATGTTTTTTATATGGGTGGCTTTACAGAGGAAAATCCTCACCGCAAATATCTTAGCTAGAAGAGGGTGGTCGAACTACCATATTTGTCCTTTGTGCGGCATTCATGAAGAAACGATGGACCATCTTTTGGCTTCCTGCAGTTTCACTAGAACTGTATGGCGCCGCATCTTCATTGAGCTCTCGGGAATTCAGCTCCATGTCTCGGATGCCGGCCAACCCTTCAATGATTGGTGGATGTATTTGAGAAGTAAGTTTCAAGCCACAGCGAGACATAATTTTGATGGCATTGTCATCTACACGTGTTGGAACATTTGGAAAGAGAGGAATATAAGGATCTTCCAGGACGCTTACTCGTCTTTCCAGGAAGTGGTTCTCTTAATAAGAACAGATCTTCTTAACAAGGTGTTAGCTTTTGGTGCCAACGATCATGGCTAAGGTCTTCATGTCCTGGTGCTCCTGAGGGCTCTCGGTCTTGGGGCGGTGTCCGCAGGTCGCGGGTGCCTTCAATTGTTTTTTTGACTTTTTTTTTCTCCTAGTGGTGTTGTGGTTCACGCTTCATTTTTATTTTTCTTTCTTATACAGTGTGTGAGCTCTGTTAGCTTCATGTTGTTGTTTTTGTGTTTCTCTTCTATAAAGGCTTAGGCAGTGCTTCTGCCAATTACTTCAAAAAAAAAACACAGGTCAAGCTGCATGTATAGTTGTAGACTCAAGTCCAACTATGACCGGGCCCGGCCACGTGTGGGGCTTCTTGCCGAGAAAAACATCGGCGAGAATAGTCTTTGAATGTAGAGAGGCCTTGAGAATCTCCTGACGCGGCATATGGAACGTAACGTGTATTAATAGTGAATGAATTCCATATAGAAGAATGGATTTGCTAAATCTCAGTCACCTAAAAGTTTAATAGCTGCCAATCGATTTTCTCACATATAAGTTTTGCCGTTGTCTTTCTCCTGTTTGGCCGCCACCATCGCCATTATCTACTCTCCCTGCCGCACATGGAGCTCGATCGGGTTAAGGATAGGGTTGGGGTTTCCGGTGCCCGAGGCTTAGAGGAAGGTCGGGTGAGCGGCAACATAGCGGTGGGATTGGGCAAGAGCGAGGTGCCAGCGATGGTAGTTAGGCCGTGGAGGACGGTGGATCAGCGTTGGAGAGGAGAGGTTAGGGTGGGGGGCACCGGCCGCAGATGGCGGAGGCGGAGGCGGGGGAGGAGCTAGGGAGAGGAGATGAATCGGGAGGCAGTGGAGAGGGAGATGGATGAAAAGAGAGGAGGGCAGATATCTGAGCCGTTGGATTGAGATTCGACGGCTTAAAAAATTTACGAAGAGTTAAATAATCCCCAATTGACTGACATGTAGGCCCTCTATAGAAAAAAGCTATTCTTTTCGTTCTTTTTATTTGTCGTCATTGACCATTAGACATGCCCTTTGACCATTCGTCTTATTGCAAAAATATTTAAATATCATTTATTTTGTTATGTTATGCTTTATTATACTTTAAACATGACTTATATTTTTACATATTTGCACTAATTTTTTGAATAAAACGAAAGGTCAAAGGGCATGTCCAAAAGTGCAAGAAATAAAAAAGAATGGATGGAGTATAATTTTAAGGTTATTTGGTTCATGGACAAAACGAGCCAGGCAAAAATTAAGGCACGGAAAATCCTGAAAACCTTGAAAACACTAGGAGAGTGTCTTAAGTTACCTATAAAATTATTTATATTTGAGGAAAGAAGAGCATGCCATAATCCTACAACACTGCCTTAGGAATCATTATGGCCAAATACCAGTCTATAGCATGAACTCTACCCAGAAGTTCATCATACAAGGCTAGACAAAATATTTATAAAATGACTATTAAGCCGACTAAGAAATACTGTCATTTCTATCCGCTTACATTGTATTTGCTAGTCATTTTTGATTGAGGATCATACCTACTTGGTTGCCGGTGGTGACAAAGAAGAAAAGATTATCTTTCTGGAAGAAGGGGGAGCAGTTTCATTCTTAACCCTGAGGATGTCTAACCCTACAGGAGAATTTGTGTTGGAAATCCCAAGATCAACACACGCGAACTTGTGAAACACGAGCAAGAAATACACCAAGAACAAACACACTTGTATATATTCACTACAGGAAACGCGCGAAATCTCGACGGCCAGAAAAATTCTCGACGGCCAAATATACGCCGTCGACACAGGGACCTTAATCTCGACGGCCAAGGAAATGCCGTCGACACAGGGACCCTAATATCGACGGCCATAGAAAAGTCGTCGAGATAAGGTCCTTGAGGCCCGCGCGCACGTTTTTCCGGCTTTTCGCGAAGGCGGGAAGACTCTATCTCGACGGCTCACACTCAGCCGTCGTGAATAGTTTATGGGCCGGCCCATCATAATGAATCAATATCGACGGCCAGAACGTGGCCGTCGCGAATAGTTCATGCTCAACTCGTGGGCTGGCCCAATGAATTTTTTATTTTGTAAATATTTTTCATAATTTGCAGATTTGCTTATTTAGCAATTTAAATAAAAAGAACTTAAATAAAAAATAAATTTTGATGCAGTCCAAAATTTTGGGAAAATATATAATGGTGCAAGGTGTTATTTTTTTGCATACTAATTCTTAAAATAATTTGTATTTATAATTAATGTTAGGTATAATATATGTATATAAATGTAAAACTAACAAATTGTATTGTAATGTTTTTAAAATGCAATATTTCATTACATTCCAATTGAAATGATCTATATACAATGGTTTTCCGACTCAATGGTGCATTATTTGAAAATTTTGATATCCCTATGACCCATAATTCATAAAACTCTATAGAACGCTCACTTATACTCTGCTCGATATAACCCCTTACATAGGCAACTCCGTTTGCAAATTTAATTTGAGCATACGAATTTTCTTCATAGTACATTATCATGTCATAAACATTATTAGCCATTTAGAAGCACCAAAGATTTTTTAAATTTTTTTTAAAAAAATAACTAAGCTATGTTGACCATCGAAGGAGGGCGCTGCATTAGCCGTCGAGATAGAACACATTCTCGATGGCATAATAAAAGGCCGTCGAGACAGAGCATTATTGACGACGGTAGTCAACTCAAGCCGTCGAAATAGAGTTATCTCGACGGCTATCCTTAACAAGCCGTCGATATATGGACAAGCCAAGAGCCGCCCGACGATATATCGTTCTCGACGGCTTCTGGCCGTCGATATAAAAGGCAACAAACGGGCCACGTCACCCTTTAAACATTCTCGACGGCTACTAGCGTCGATATAGATCACGGCCTGTGAAAATGTGACACGTGGCTGACCTGACGCTGACCGACAGAGTAATCTCGACGGCCGTTAGCCGTCGAGAAAACAGCGACACAACGGTTACGCGTAGCGTCCTGTAATATCGACGGCTCGAAGCCGTCGAGACAGATAAGCTCGGCACGTGTCAAAGTTTGGTTGGTTAATTGGCTGGTAGGGATAGTTCTCGACATCTGAAAGCCGTCGAGATTAGGGGTTATAAAAAACTTCATGGCTGGGACTTAGGCAATTTCGCTTAAGTCCCCGCCCTCCAAGCGTCCGCCGTTGTCTCGCACCGCCAGCGCCGCCCGCCTCTCGCCTCAGCGCCCTCGCCCGCGCCGCCGCCGCCATGCCATCGCCGCCCGCCATGCCGCCGCCAGCGCCGCCAGCCCGTCGCCAGCGCCGCTGCCCGCCCAAGGCGCCTCTCGCGCCACCTCGCCGTCGCCAGCGCCGCCCGCGCCATCGCCAGCGCCTCTGCTGCCCTCGCCCCAGCGCCTCATGCCCTCGCCCGCTCCGTGAGGGTTGTCAGCTGCACAGCGCGCCCTGGCCGTCAGAGCCGCCGCCGTCGCGTCTAGCCTAGCTTTCGACCGCCGCCGTCACGGAGGTACGTGTTGTTTCTTCGCGCTTTTTTTTTAAAATTACTGTTGTGTAGTTTCGACGGTCTTAAACCGTCGAAAATTTAATTAGTCTTGTAATTAGTAATAATTTAAAAATTAATAAAATTTAGAAAATTGAAAATTAGATAATGCAATTGTTTTGTTTTACCATTTAATTTTAGATGCAATTTATATATAGATTTTTATATAATATTGAGTTAATTAGTTTTGTAAGTAATGATTATTAAAAAATTACATAATTTATAAAATTGCGAAATTAGGTAATGCAATTGTAATGCTTTGCTATTTAATTATAGATATATTTTTGCTTTGCTATGTGCTATGCCTATTTTATTGTATTTAATTTGTATTACATCGAACCGATTAGTAACCTAGCCGTACGTCCCCCGTTCGGGTAAAACACAACGCGTAAAGAAATTGGACGGTGATTCGTTCATTTCTATTACGCTTTGTGCAAAATGACCCCGAATTGTCCAGTGGACATCCAATGTGTGGCGTCCTAGTGGACAGCTCACGGATAGCCGCTTAGATGTGTCCTGCTGTGGCATCGATAGGAACGAGATAAAATTTCGGCAGCATAACCCTATAGTTCTCCTAATGCATAACATAAGTGCTGTTAAGCTGGATTTTAGCTTTTTAGCCATCGTTGCACTAAGAGAACTATAGGGTTATGCTGCCGAAATTTTGTCTCGTTCTTATCGATGCCACAGCGGAACACGTCTAAGCGGCTACTCGTGGGTGGGTTTAGAAGCCTTCCTAAGCCTTTTCTGAAACCCTAACGTAGCTTCCGTGTCAAGACCGATGGATGAAGAGAGGAGGTGGATGTACGATGGATGGAGATCGAGCGGACAACATTCGGATGATTGGTATGAGAAGGCTAATGCATTTGTTGATAATGCTTTCAAGGAGACCCCAAACCCTGACACGGCGTACGTTCATTGCCCTTGTACGGAGTGTGGAAACGAGAAAGAGGACACGGTATGATATGGGAATGCATTTATGCAAAAATGGGTTTAAGGCTGGTTATCATCGTTGGGTTTATCACGGTGAGAGTGGTTGTGCTCGTGCCGTGCCTACTCCTCCCGACGAAGGATTTGATGAAGTTGACAGAATGTAAGATATGATGGATGACTTTGGCTATGATTTTGATGATGAGCAGGCAACTACCACTATGACAGAATTCTTAACTCTATTAGAATCTTCCAAACAGCCTTTGCACGATCAAACCACTGTGACCCTGCTCTCTATGGTAACACGGATGTTGACTCTGAAATGCAAGTATAACATCTCTATTAATTGTTTTGATGAGTTGTTAGGATGTTTAAGCGACGCGCTTCCTGAAGGACACAAGATGCCCCCAAGTTGGTGCAGTGTAGAAAAGCATTTGCTTGGTGCAGGAATGCCTTACGAGAAAATAGACTACTATCCGAACCATTGCATGTTGTATTACAAAATGAGGTTTGCCAAAATGTGTGTGATCATTGTGGGAAGTCCAGATATATTGAGATCGTCGACGGTTGTGGAGAAAAGAAACAGACCAAAGTGGCGAGAAAAGTATTGCGGTACTTCCCGTTAAAGAAACGATTCCAAAGATGTTTCATTACGGAGGAGACCGCGCAGCAGATGAGGTGGCATAAGGAGGGTAACGTGTAAGACCGGTATGATGGTTCATCCGGTGATGGAGAAGCGTGGCAACACTTTGATAGGGTGTATCCGGAGTTCGCAGCGGATCCAAGGAACGTCTTGGCTAGCACTTGCCACCGATGGCTTTACGCCTTTCAATATGATGGCTGCATCATACTCATGTTGGTCGCTTTTAGCATCCTCTGAACCTCCGCCTTCAATTACGATGAAAAAGAGTTAATGTTTCTTTCTTTAATCGTGCTCGGATCAAAGAATCCGGAAAAATCTTGATTTGTTTATGAATCCATTGATTGACGAAGTGAAGGAGTTATGGGAAGAGGTGCCCGACATACGATAGAAAAACAAACAGATCTTTTCGTATGAGGGCGCCTACATGTACTCAATACATGATTTTTCCAATATGGTATGTTCTCCGGATGGAGTACACATGGGCGGCTTAGTTATCTGTGTGTTTGGATGATCTGAGGCATTCGATTCTGATTTGGGAGCAAGGCGAAGAGACACGAGGAGGAGCGGGCTCATGATAGAGAAATGCTAAGGGCCATGCAGGAGAGCCTGAGAGCCGCGCAGGAGGACTACGACAGAAGGCTTCGACAGCTTGAGGCGTTCGTCATGGAAATTATTAATTCTCGACGGCTACCTCATGGCCGTCGAGATAGCTCTCCCGGGACCCACCTGCCAGTGCTGTCCGCGTCCGGGGGCCAGCTGGCGCTGACTGCTCAATATCGACGGCCATAAGCCGTCGTGAATAACATTCCTGGCCCCACCGGACAGCACCGTCGTTTCCTGCGGAGAGGCTATCTCGACGGCTCTAGGCCGTCGATACTAAATAGTGGGCTGGGCCGGATTCGGCCTACTTAAGAACAATATCGACGGCCTTAAGCCGTCGAGAAAGGCTCCACGATCACGTCGTGCCTGTCCGGTTCGTGTGTCTCGACGGCTTTCGCGCTGCCGTCGAGAAAAAACAATCACGACGGCCAAGCCGTCGATAAAGGTTGTCTCTCTCAACCGTGCTGTATCGACGGCCAAATATCGACGGCTGGCCGTCGAGATTATTCTGTCTCGACGGTTTTGCCTTCTTTCTCGACGGCTTTAGTCGTCGAGAATTTCAGCGTTTCGCGTGATGATTCTTCCACTTAGCTCACGAGAATACAAGAAACAAACACTTGGAGACACTCCCAACTCAAGATTACAACGGACTTGAGCTATGCCTATCTTCTATGCTCCTAGCTATTCTCCTACCCAAGCTACTCCTGTGCAAGAATATATATACTTCTTACGGAGGCTGCACGGCCATGCTTCTTGGCCACGACGCTGTGCAACTCCACGACGTACGCGCTGCTCAGGCCACGTCCTGCACTGCCACTAAGCCACGTCCTGCAGTGCTGCGTGCGCTCCCGAGAACCAGGCCACTACTGCACGTAGCCTCCGCCTCCTCGGCTGATGCATGCACCATTAACCCAGCTAAATTACTTGCTAATTACATGCATGCATGCAGCACGTTAACTAGCCACTGCAAGCACCAGCACATTGGCCCAAACGGGTGCACGTACAGCAACTAATTAACTGCTTCCTAAAGCTACATGAATAATTAACATGACACCAATTTATTATGCAACAAGATTATAGCTAACATTTTGCATGTTTGAAGTTTGAATTGCTCAGCTTTATGTACTAGAAATTGTAAGATATGCACAGATCTCATTTATACTCCTAGCTAAAAACATCATTCAAATATGACATCGATCAGTCATCTAAATGAGAAACACGGAGTCGAGCATTACCATCACCTTAACCACGAAAAACCCCCCAATTCCACACAGCCCTAGCCAATCGCCATTCCCGAAACCCTCGCTATCGTAGCTGAAGCCGACCGGATCAAGAAGACAAGGACCGCCTGAAATAATGGAGATAAATCGACTTTGACGATTTCACAGCCCGCAACAAGATGGAATGGCACAGATCATGTGGGGCGGATTAATTCATCACTAGGTTCATCGCGAGTTAAAAAAGAAAAGAAAAAAAGAATGCAGAGAACAGAAGGGCAACGGCAAGGAGGATGCGGAGCACGGTGCTTGCTCCTCTAGCGCTGCGCTTCTGCAGTACAATCGGCTGGGCCATTGGCCATCGCTTATATGACGTAACGGTCACCCTCCGTTCGGCCCGCTCAGTCGAAATCACAATGGCCAACAAACAAGCTTCATATCATTTTTTCCCCTATCAAACCCACAGGCGGCCATATATCCAGGCGGCCACCCACAACTATGCTGAATTTTTTCTATATTTAGTTTTATTTATTATTAAAAAATAAGTGCCGGTCCATGTTTTAGACAAAAATAAAAATGGCGTCCCGTGCGTTTGTACGGTTAGATCTCGTATTTGATATGTAGTCTTTTTTTTTTAGCTATGTAAACTTCTTTTAAATTGCTTTCGTTTTATTATTGTAACTTTTTATCTAAGCCGTTACAATTCGGCCCCACAACAATCGACGGTATAGATATTTCTTTTTCTCTTCGATTAACATATAAATTTGTTGTATTTTAGAATCAACAAGATGACTCCGTTTAACTCTACTTTAATCTAATAATAGATAATAGATAGTAATAGATAGACAGATGGATGGATGGATGGATGTTCGTCTTAGTTAGAGCATATCCAGCAGGGTCAATAAAAGGAAATCTTCTCCATATTTAGACTCTTACTCTCTATATCACTCCAACGGAGTCTCTACGTGAATCTCTAAATTTAGGGATTCTCTCTTGTCTCTATATCTTTTTAAGCATAAAGAATTTGCTAGAGAGTGAAAATATGTAGAGCAAACAATGGTTTAGAGAAGGGATATAGAGAATGAAATTTAGAGATTCTGCTTAAATGCTCTTAGAAAGGCGATCACCCGACAAAGGGGTAATTGATGGTCAGGTGGGCCTGTGAGCAGCTATTGCCTAATTATTGGATGATAGGTGTCCGAAAGTTGGACGCAGATGACACCTGATCATGTTGGCACAAATCGACCAAAATGCGTAACACATGGGCCGGTGTTGGGACATATCACTCAACATTGGGCAAAAAGGTATGATATGTGGGCTCATCTCGGAACTCATCAGGCTCTCTCCAACATGAGTCCCTAAATTTGATCCCCTATAGCCTCATATACATGCTCCCTTTAAAAAAAACTCTCCCTACATTTCTCCTCTCTCCAACAGCGTTCCCTATATGGAGAATTGTATAGGGAAGGAGAGAGAATCCCTACATATAAGGGAATTGAGAGAAATTCTTTATTTTAGGGAACGGAATAAGAAAAGAATCCGTCCCCTATTTTAGGGTAGAGGAAGCTTTAGGGAAGTCTGTTGGAGACAGCCTCAAGATAGGGTATTCTTGCCCATTATGGGATTACACTTGTATGATCACATCCACCTATTTTTATGTAAAGCGCAAAATAACAAATAAATATAAATATAACAAATAAAATTCTAACTATACTCCCTCTCATTTTCCGCATTTAGTAGGCGTTGAGTGGATGAATGCTCGTTGATTTTGCAGAGTACAAACAACCAATGCCTCGTCATTTCAAAACACACTGACATCTTACCTCTACCTTATGGTAAATTGCAAGGGCACGACGAAGGATACATATAGACCGTACTCTGCATAATAGAAAGCATCACAAAAGGCGTGCTACGAGTTTGCCATAACCACTAACCAGCACCACTAAGCTTACATGTACGAGCCATCGCCGGCCGGGTACGGTGCATGCTGCCACCACAGGGCTTCTTGCCAAGGAAAACATCGGTGAGAACAGTCTTGGAGTGCAGTGAGGCCTTCAGAATCCCCAAAAGCTGCAGGTTGAACATTGTAACGTATAAATATATGGGGAAAAGTGTTGATTTGGTCACTCAACTATAGCCGCTGGACCACTTTGGTCCCTAAATCTCAATACCGGGCTTGTCAAGTCCTTTAACTCTTAAAATCAAACTTGACAAGTCCTTTGACCGGTCAGCAGGACGGTTTTACGGTATATTCACAGATGTGTCACAATTTTGCCTACGTGGATGCCATACGACTGCCACGTCCCCTCTCCTCTCACTTTCCTCTTGCTTTCAAATCTCTCTCTCTCTCTGCTCCGACCACAAACAGCCGACCAGCACGCCTCCGACGCACCTAGGTCGGCCTCCTCCTCGCTGTGACGCAGCGAGCTTGGCGGCGCCGCCACCTCCCCAATCGCCTTCCTCCGTCGTTGCACGAAGAGAGGAGGAAGGAGTCCTCCGTCAATGCACGTAGAAAGAGAGATTGATAGGGAGGGAGAGGGATGGGGGTGGGAGGAGAAAAAGGAGAAGGTGGCGCTCATTGCTCCCTCACCGCCGCCGCAACCTGCCGATGCCTCCGTGCGCCGCCGTGAATCGCCAGGCGAAGACCTCAAGAGGAGGGGCTGCGTTGGTGGAGGGGCAAGGCCACCGCGCCGAAGGAAGGGCGAGGCACGCCACCGTGTGCCTTGGGGATGAGGAGACCGCGTCGCCACTGTTGTTGGGGAAGTGGTGCCGCCGTCGTGTGCCGTGCACCAGATCGAAGGAGAGAAGGCACGCCACCATGTGCCTCGGGGATGAGGAGACCACGTCGCCACTGTTGTTGGGGAAGGGGTGCCGCCGTCGTGTGCCGTGCACCAGATCGAAGGAGAGAAGGCACGCCACCGTGCGCCTCTGGAGAGAGGAGGTCGCGCCGCCGCCGTTGTTTGGGAAGGGGCGCCGCCGCCGTGTTCCACGTGCCAGATCGGAGGAGGGGGGCCACCACCGTGCGCCTCGGAAGAGAGGAGACTGCGCCGCCGCCGTCGTTGTTGGGAAGGTGGCCGTAGCCGGTGAGTGGGAGGGAGGCATTTGTCGTCGTTGAGAGAGAGAGAAATTTAAGGGAGAGTGAGATTAGAGATAGATAGAGGGGTGAGATGGAGAAGAGAAGATGTGGCACACACGTTGCAGGCATCTGGCTGCCATATCAGCTAAGCTATGTCACATCTGTAAAAAAACTCTAAAAGCACCCTGTTGACCGATCAAAGGACTAGTCTAGTTTGATTTTAAGAGTTCAAGGACCTGACAAGTCCGGTTCTTTGTAGTTGGCATGACCTTTTATTTCTATTACTTATTTATTTTAATTGATATGGACTCTTTTAAATCCAAGCTGTTATAATTTGGTTCCACTATAATTGACGGTGTACATCTTTCTTTTTTTCTCTTTGATTAATGTGGTAATTTTTAATAGTTTAGGATTAATTTGGTGGCTCCGTTACTGATATGAACTCTGTTAATGTAATATGAACTCTTATTTCTATATTTTTTTTTCATATTTATGTAATTTTTATTTGTATTTGTGGTTGATATGCCCTCTTTCTCTTAATCTAACAAGGATTATTATTTATATACATTTTATTATGAATTTAAATTTTTTATTTGTAATTGTAGCAGATTTGGTCTTTTTCTATTAATCCGATATGGAATCTTATTTCTGTTTTTTATTCTGAATTTTTATTTTTTTATTATTTGTTGAAGCTGATATGGACTCTTTTGTTCAATCTGGCATGGGTTCTTATTTATATTATTTTTAATTTGAAATTTCTAATTATTTTATTTTTAATTCGAGCCGCATAATCTGGCCCACTAAAATAAACCCGGTAGATCTTGTATTTTCTTTATTTATGTATGAATATTTTCCATTAACGTGATGGCTATATTGGCTCTTCTTTTAATTATATATTTAATTTTATTTTAAATTGTTGTTGATAGGGTCTTTTATATTAATCTACTATGAATTCCTATTTCTATTTTTATTTCAATTTTATGTAATTTTTATTTGTGTTTATGATTGATGTGGACTATTTTCTATTATTCGACATTAACTCTTATTTTTATTATTTTAGGTCGAATTTATAAATTTTTATTTATAATTGTAGCAGATATAGTTTTTTATTAATCTGACATAGACTCTTATTTATATCATTTTTAATTCAAAAATTTAATATTTTTTTAGCCCGAGCCATTATAATCTGATCCCACTGAAATCAACGATATAGAACTTTATTTTTTCTTGGATTATGTGAGTTTTTTTCGAACACGGTGATTTCATTGACTCTTCTTTTAGTTATGTAACACGACTATAAAAATATATAGATATATGTACGAATGAGTTTCGTAAATGAAAGAAGACAAAAAAAAAAAAGGGCATGCTAGAGAGAGTGCGCATGTCACCTCGTTGTGCCCGATCTGCACTGTCTTCTCCTGGAGCGCGGCGAGGTCCGTCACCCCGTGGGCGTTGAGCAGCGCGACGCTGGAGATGCCGGACAAGGGCGTGACGGCGAGGTTGTCGGTCACAGTGTACGTCACGACGCCCTTGACGAGCCCTTTCCTCCAGCTCGCGGCTTTCTTCGCCACCAGCAGCTCGCCGGAGTCGGCGTCGCTTACATACTCCATGTCCGCCACCATGGCGGCGCCACAGGCACGGCACCTAGTACCCCACACATCCGTCACATAGTCTTTGCACTTGTTATTCATGGAAACCAGGCATCTGAAGCTCTTAGGTGGCGCCGGCAAGCGTAAGAGGGAGTTGAAGGAGATCGCCGCCGGAGGGTAGGGCACGGCAGGGCGGAGGACGGCGTCCTTGGCCGCGCCGGCCGGTTGGAGGTAGAAGTTGTCGAGCTTGTCGAGGCTGGCGTAGAGGTCGCCGGCGCTGCCCACCATGGAGTCCTTCCCGACGAGCTCGACGGCGGCGCCGATGGGGAGGGCGAGGAGGGAGAAGAGGAAGTCGACCGCGTCCTTGCTGGCCTCCGCGAACACCACGCGGCGCGCCTTCTTGTCGACGAGCAGCTTCATGCTAAGCTTTGGGATGGTGTCTGCGATTTTCGATCCTAAAGCTTCTTGGCGGAGTCAATGGTGAATTGATTGCCCTGATGGGATGGGAATGTGTTACGACGTCGACGCATTCTTGGGCGGACGTACGGTCGTATGCAAGCTACCATGCAAATCAATGACGCCCCACGAAACGAAACAGTGCGGTTTTCCGGCATTGGGCTGAGGTTCCACACGAATCCGTGCCCTGCCGCCTACTTCTACGCATGTACTCCCTCTGTCTCAAAATATAGGGCGTATATAAATTTTCATGAAGACCAAGAAATGATGTTTGAGAGAGTAAATCATCTTTAATTATCTCGTTACTCGAAGCATGTATCTCCTTCCCATGCACTTAATTAATAGCTAAAGCTAGCAAAAGCATGCACTTTATAGTGTGAATAGCTTAACTATGAGTTAATTATTCGTCTTTCGCAAGGAAATAATGGGAAGACGTCTTATATTATGAGACAACTCAAAAAAACTTATGCGCCTTGTATATTGGAACGGAGGGAGTACAATGCTCCACTTTAGCTGCAGGGGGACCCAAGTGGGCCATCAGCCATAGCCACAGCTGACAAGCTCGGCGATGGCGTCCCCCTGCAGCGAGTGCCACAGCCACAGCCTTGCTAAACAAGCTCCGATCCCGGCTGCGCGGCAGGCACAACTGCATATCATGAAGCAGATGGGCGTCGTTTCTAGTGATGAAGAATACAACGGGGACTCGATGGCTCCATATGTCGCCTCATTTGAGCAGCCGCTGCAGCCTGCAGGGCCACATCATCTCGGGCCTCCATGCGCTTGCGGCCCTGGGGGAGGAGCCGAAGATGTGTCGATCGTCAATGAAGACAATATGTGGAGTAGGTCGGCCGGAGCAGTGATTAGTGGTTGTGTTATCCTGATGATTTGTGTTCTAAGTTCTAACTTGTATTCGCTCCGTTCTTTTTTAACTTTTGAACATGTTTTTAAGCATTCGTCTTATTCAAAAATTTAGTGCAAACATGCAAAAAAAAAAAGTTATGTTCAAAGTATCATTAATGATAAAATAAATCATAACAAAATAAATGATATTTATATAATTTTTTTATAAGACGAATGGTCAAAAACATGTACAAAAGTCAAAGTCATCAAATGTATTGTACATGCACTCATTCTTTATACTACTCCATGCAGTAGTAAGGTGCGCTTGCATAGTTAGATGATTTATTATTTTATGCTGGTTGCATTTAAGTCCTTTTTAGTCTGTGGTTTAGTTTGGTTTTGTTTGATGGACCCAAAATATCTTAATTTTGCACAAACTATTCTGTGACATTTTGTAATCTCTTTCTTAGCTCTGAAAAAAAAAAATCATAAATTTTTAACCTAATTTTTATACCTTCTTTTTGAACCTTGCTTTTGGCTAGATTCGGTTGAACCTTAAACTCAGATCAATCCGGCCCCTCCTGAGCTCGGATAGGGCAAGATGGCCGGTATCTGCAGGGCCTGGTGCGCAAGGTCGGTGGTGATCGATGAAGAGAGGTTCGTTGCTTTTGTGCTTGAGAAGGTCATCGTTGGTGTTGTATATCGATCCAGTGGTCTCGTGGTGCTACCGTTGAATTGCAACCACAACTTACCACATCTAACATTAAGCAAGTATGGTAAGTTATATTTTGATGGTCAAAAAATTTGGCGTCACACTTGTGAGTTGGATAAAAAAAATAAGTGTATGACGTGTGGATCAGATGGTTAAGAAAGTATGACAAGCCACAATTGTGGCAAGAACCAAACCCCACTTATAAAAACTATGGCATAAATAAAGTTTGCCACACGAAAAGAGAGATTTTGATTCGCAGAATGACAAAATGAAGTATAGTTCAACAATTTGTTAGCCACACTTCAGCAAGGAAAGAGAAATTTTGTCACACTTTTTACAACCAATGACATTTAGGGTCTGTTTGGTGGAAGAGAAATCTTATCATGTGTGTGTATGAACCAAACAACTACCTACCATGGCCAAATTAATCTGGCTAACTTTAGGATGGTCAACTTGTGATAAGATTAGATAGCAACCAAACAGCTAGCTAGAGCTCGACGAGTGGTAACCGTGAGCCTTGGTCTCACCAATGCATGACCTCAGCCATTCTCTTGAGATCGATGAACCTATATACACTGCTTTGACCACTTCATGGATTCACGGTATGAGCAGTGAGCGCGTGTCGCACGCGGCATCCGACCTCTCTGGTATTAGTGCCGGATCATGCGAGACGCTCACGATCAAAGGATGACCTGCTGACGACGGACGGACAGAGCTACTGTCTCTGGTATGGCAATTTTGCAGCCGCACACGCCCACGCCGGCCGGCCTTCCACGGAATTGCATATGCATCTATCCATCCTTATATACAAAGCAGTAGCGGCAGTATACAAACATAATTAACAAAGTTAAGACATGTAAGTTTGCACAAAATTGCGTGGTGTTGCACAGGCAAGCACTGTGATAATTCAGACTGAATTTGCTGGAGATCACATATATGTAGCAAAAGTGTTGAAACACAGCGCGCGCATAATTAAGCATAACAAAAGGTATAACAGCCAACAGGGCCACAAGCACTCGACCAAGTAAGGAATTAACATCGCAAAAAGGGAAGCTAATGACAAACGGCACCACGTGTCATTCTGCGTACTTCCCATGGTCGACCGCGCGCATGCAGCTTCAGGTACTGGCATCATGGGGGGAGGGAGGTTTTGTAATACCTTAATTTTTGTTAGCCCTCTTGGAGGGGGGGGGGGAGGACTTTGTAACCTCTCCAACAAATTTTTGTAACTCCTCGCTTATAATGAATGGCAGCTCTCCTGCCCTTTCATATTTTTTAAAAAGGTACTGGCATCATCGTCTTTGCCAAGGAAAACATCAGTAAGAACAGTCTTGGACTGCAGCGAGGCCTTGAGAATCCCCAGAAGCTGCAGATCGATAGAACATCGAACCATAACATGCGTCGCTGTTCTGAATGGATAGAGTATGAAACTTGGACTATACATATCAGTAGTACGTATATCACCTCTTTGTCCCCGACCTGCACGGTCTTCTCCTGGAGCGCGGCGAGGTCCGTGAAGCCATGGGCGTTGAGCAGCGCGACGCTGGAGACGGTGGACATGGCGGGCGTGACGGTGAGGTTGTCCGTGACGTTGTACGTCGCGATGCCCTGCGGCTGCACGAGCCCTTCCCCTCTTCTGGTCGCAGCATCCTGCACCAGGGCCCCGGCGGCTGGCGCCACATACTCCGTGACCCTTGTCATCCCGCTGCCACACCACGGACATTTCGTACCACTCACATCCGTCATGTACATTCTGCCGTTGGAATGGCTATCGCTGATGCATGTGAATAACCTCTTAGGCGGCGGGGGAGACGGCGCCGGCGGCAAGCGCAGGAAGGAGGTCACGGAGGTCGCCACCAGCGGGGAGATCACTGTTAGTTCTAATCTTGATATAGAAATATTAGTTTGTCTAGTTTGAGTAGGACTAGGTTTATCTGAGGTAGAAGTACTAGAGATGGAGTTTGTTTAGAATTAGTAGTTCTAATTTGAGTAGGAGTCTTGTATTTTCTCTAGTATAAATAGATGGCCAAGGGCCAAGGAAAGGTGCAAGCTTTAGCACCGAGAAAGTATTGAGCCAACGTTTTCTTTGTTGCGTGATTAGTAGAGCTGATTAGTTAGACCAAATACGAGCACAACATGTGGACGTGCATGTGGACGCTGTTCTAGACGTGCTCTTCACGTTCCTCGGTCCGGCAATGACGTCCGA
Source organism: Raddia guianensis (assembly GCA_036346415.1). NCBI lineage: Eukaryota > Viridiplantae > Streptophyta > Magnoliopsida > Poales > Poaceae > Raddia > Raddia guianensis. The sequence continues at coordinate 40,187,630 of CM070534.1, forward strand.
CAGTACATGAAGCTGTGCAGCCGAGGCTACCCGTGTTCCCGTCGATCAACGATCCGTTGTCGGAAGGATTGATTCTAGGATTTTTCCAACAATTAGTATCAGAGCCTAGGTTCAACTCGGTTATCGCCATAAGAAGATGTCGATAGTACCGCATGAAGCAGGAGCGTCGGTTGTGAGGCAGGAGGCCCCACCGTCGACGATGTACCCACAACTTGCAAGGAGCAGCTATACTATCTGGGCCATCAAGATGCGTGTAGCAATGGAGGCACAGGAGGTGTGGTCTGCTGTCGATCCAGGAGGTGACGCGTACAAGAAAGAAGGCGCGGATTACCGGAAGGATCGACTGGCACTATCGGCTATCTATAGTGCGATTCCCGAAGACCTCATGATCTCCATCGCCGGAATGGACTCGGCGAAGGCGGCATGGGAGGCAATCAAGACAGCGAACATCGGGCATGATCGTGTGATAGAGGCGAAGTTACAGTCTCTTAAACGCGATTTTGAGAATCTCAAGATGCTGGACGGTGAGACCGTAGCGGCTTTCGCTACTAGGGTCTCGACGATCGTCAACGGCATCCGAGGACTGGAAAAAGATAAGGACAAACAATTGTCGGAAGTTGAAGTGGTGCGTCGTTTCTTGCGTGCGGCACCGGAAAAATACATGCAGCTCGTCATCTCGATAGAGCAATGTATTGACTTGAAGACTTTAACACTGGCTGATCTGATTGGTCGCTATCAGGCGTACGACGAACGGATCAAATCCACTATTGGTGATCCAGAGGACTAAGGGGAACTGTTGCTCACCCGATCGCAGTGGGAGACACTGTCAAAGAAGGGAGAGGGGTTTTCTGGAGGTGGTGGAAGGAAGGCCGGTGATAAGGGTTCTAGTAAAGGATCCGAGTCAAAGAACGTTTGCAGCCATTGTGGTAGATATCGACGCGACAAAGGTGGTCGTGACGATGATGACTCGTCAAGTGATACTGACAGCGGCGGTCAGTCAAGTGACACAGATGATGACAAGTCAAGCAATGGTAAACGGAACTTCGGGATGCAAAGGATAGGAGCGAGATCAAGTGCTTCAACTGCAATGTATATGGGCACTATGCATCTGAGTGCCGGAAACCTCGTCGTAATTTAGATTGGCACAAGGAGGAGGCGAATCTCATCCATAAGGACGTCGATAATGAACCATGCCTACTTCTCTCCACGCATGTGCAGAAGGTACATGACGTGGTGCTTTTAAGTAAAGAGAATGTGATGTCGAGGTTGTGTGTCGAGGGTGAAATACAACCCACATCCACGAAGTGGTACTTGGACAATGGTGCAAGCAACCACATGACAGGGCAAAGGTCATTGTTCGAGAAGTTGAATGAGAGCTTTCAAGGACAAATCCAATTTGGTGATGGATCAATTATGGAGATCAAGGGGAAAGGATCAATTCTTCTCCAGTGAAAGAACGGAGAACAACGTGTACTCTCCGAGGTATATTTTATACCGAGTCTCTTCAAGAACATCATCAGTTTGTGACAGTTTGTCGAAGATGGATGCAAAGTGATCATGCACCAAGAAGATCTATGGGTCTATGAGCGAAGCGGGAAGCTTCTCATGAAGGTGAAAAGATCCAAATATAGGTTATATATGATTCAGTTGAACATATATACTAATAATAGTCAACAAGAAGCGCATGAAGAGATTGTGCCACATGATATGTTCAAGCGAGGAACATCAAGTGTAACTCCAACCGACCTATCGATGTGGTGGAGTCGATCCTTTCTGTGCTATAGAGGAGGCAAATGATACAGAGAAGGAGGAGAAGGAGATAAAGATGGCATCAACGACGGTGGTATTCCAATAGTTTTGATGACCTTGTCACCAAGATGTTCAAGTTGAATCTCACTGCTCAAAGTGTTGCGCTATGCAAGAAAAAGAAGAAGAAGGAGATGATGAAGAAGAAGAATAAGAAGAAGAAGATGATGATGATGAAGAAGAACCGAGTATGCCGAAGTGACTTGAAGGACAAGGTTGGGTTACAACCCGTCAAGATTGTGAACACGTCAGATGGGCGTAAGGACTACGCGAGGAGACGGATTCGTCAAGTCATTGGATTGCGTCAAGTTCGAGGAAACGCGCCAGAAAATTAGGATCAAGATTAGGGGGGGTGATTGTTAGTTCTAATCTTGATATAGAAATATTAGTTTGTCTAGTTTGAGTAGGACTAGATTTATCTGAAGTAGAAGTACTAGAGATGGAGTTTGTTTAGAATTAGTAGTTCTAATTTAAGTAGGAGTCTTGTATTTTCTCTAATATAAATAGATGGCCAAGGGCCAAGGAAAGGTGCAAGCTTTAGCACCGAGAAAGTATTGAGCCAACGTTTTCTTTGTTGTGTGATTAGTAGAGCTGATTAGTTAGACCAAATACGAGCACAACATGTGGACGTGCATGTGGACGTTGTTCTAGACGTGCTCTTCACGTACCTCGGTCCGACAATGACGTCCGACAGTACATGAAGCTGTGCAGCCGAGGCTACCCGTGTTCCCGTCGATCAACGATCCGACAATCACTACGGGGCAGAGCACGTCTTTCTTGGCGGCGGCGCCGGGCTGGAGGTAGATGTCGTCGAGGAGCTCGACGCTGGCGCGGAGCTCGACGGCGCTGCCCACCATGGAGTCCTTCCCGATGAGCTCGACGGCGGTGCCGATGGGGAGAGCGAGGAGGGAGAAGAGGAAGTCGACCACGTCCTTGCTGGCCTCCGCGAACACCACGCGGCGTGCCTTCTTGTCGATCAGCAGCTTCATGCTGAGCTTGGCGCCGGCTGTGGTGTCGGCCATTTTTGGAGCTTGGAGATCTCGTCGGCTTGGCGGATCGAGTCGCTGCGCAACTGGAGGTCAAGGGCGCTACTACTTATACATAATTCCTGCATCACGTCGCGCTTCTCTGAAGCTGAAACGATTGCCTCAGTGCGCCTCTGCAGCTGAAACGATTGCCTCAGTGCCTTAATTGGTGCGTTTACGAGGCAGCGTAAGTGCAGTTAATAACGACGGCACAGTGGTGAGCAAGAGAGAAACTTTACTAATTCCATGATCGTCGCGCGCCTCTCCAGCTAATCGACTGCCTTTGGTCCATGGGAATACGTTATTGCCATGTACGTATGCCGAGTGCTTGGGTAGATGTATGGTCGTCTTGTTGCAAGTCAGCGTGGGAAAGACCATCTTCAGGGCTCGTTTGGAAGTCCAGTTCCCGGCCAAATCCCGGCGCTGGAGAGCCGCGGGGGAGTTTTCCACGGGTCAGCTCGAAGTCCATTTGGAAACACATCCACGCGATTTTTTTCCCACCCAAATCCTCTCCTTTCCCCGGGGAAACAGTCCACGGCTCGGAACGTTGGGAACTTCTCCCCGGCGTGGTGGCGACGAGCCAACGGCAGCGCTCCAAGGAGGGGGAGGAGGCGCCGACGACCACGCAACGCCGGCAACGACGACGACGTGCTCCCCAATGACCTCCCGATCTGGGTCGCGTCGACAGCGGCGCTCTGAGGAGGAGGAGGAGGAGATGGAGGCGGCGTCGACAGCGGCGCAGATGGGCATCGGCCGGCGGTAGCTCACCGAATCGGATTGAGAGAGAGAGAGAGAGAGAGAGAGAGAGAGAGAGAGAGAGAGGAGGAGGAGGAGATGGAGGCGACGTCGATGGCGGCGCGGATGGGCATCGGCTGGCGGCAGCTCACCGAATCGGAGAGAGAGAGAGAGAGAGAGAGAGAGAGAGAGAGAGAGACTCCGCTCCAGGAAGCAAGCGGAGGCCGAGACAGCGGGAGGCTCACGGCGAGGATGACGACGGTGGAGACGCCGATGGCCGCAATGAAGACGACCTGGCTATGGTGGCAGCAGCCCTGCAGCTCCCAATTCAGTTTCACCATCCCGAGCGCCGCAGTTCCGTCCCGAGCGCGAGAGAGAGGGAGCGGATGAGAGGGGAGTTGGGACCCAGGGAAATGAAAGGACAAAGAAAAACCCGTCGGGCTTATCTTTTTCGGGGAAAAGGCCGAGCGTGCAGCCAAATGAGCCCTCAGTGGATTCTCTTCGGCGGTCATTTTCCCCTTGCGAATTTTTTTTCTCTCCCTCAAGATGTTTCTACAAAATTTCTTCGCACTTCTCTTGAGAAGAATTTTTTGCATTCCCTTTAAAATAAAGTTCTCTCTTCGTTTTATTTGTATATTTTTTTTCGAATGGATGCTATTGGAGATGGTACAAAATAAAGGGAAAGAATGTGCAGAAGGGAATGGGGAAGGAAATGGAATGAAGGAAAAACAGTTGGAGATGGTATCAACGACGAACTGAGGAAATAATCATGGTCTGCGAGGTTTTAAGATTTGAGAATCGCCAAATCATGCAGGATATCATGGGAGGATCTAGGGGTGTCGGATATGCCCATGCATGTATCGTCGGAATTTTTGGGAGCTCTTGATAGCATTAGGGCATGTACAAAGACATTTAATAGGGTGTCTCTTAGCAGCACTATTTAATAGTTTCGCTGATGTGGCATGGGGTAAAATGTAAAAATTTCTAGAGTCAACTCTTGGTGAAGAGACTGACTCTTCACAAGCTCCTAGGTAGAATTAGAGAGGAGCAACATTAAATAGCATAGAGGCTCTTGTGCATGTCCTTTGTACATGACTTATCTCTTTGCTTTGATGAATGTGTCAAAAGACATCTTTGGACTCTCCATTGTACATGCCCTTATATAGCTAAGAGTAGCCTAGTAGTACTCCCTCCGTTGGAATTGACAGGGCGCATTAGACTTTTTGATTTGTTGGAATTTACAAGGCACGCACATTCCTCAATGCAAGTTTAGCAAATTGTTTCCTCTAATGCCCTCAATTAATCACAACGGTCTAAGTCCCCAAAAAGTCTCCTGCATGCAATTGGACCTCGGGCTCATGCGCGTGCATGCAAATATTTATGGCCTTTTACTTTAGTCAATTCGTTCTTCAAGCACTCCAATATAAACTTCACACCGATCGAAGCTAATTTTAGAAATAAAGCAGAGAAGAAAAAAGAACACGAACAGTTTTAGCTTCCTGAACATACATGGGCTAATACTATCACCCGACAGGTCTGGGAGCATTTTGTTCGTAGCTTATGGTTCACTTAAAGCTAATGGTGCGGTTGAAATGAACACCATTTTACAGCACTTCTTTGGCGGCCAATTTTGTGTTTCAAATGCATTGAAAAATTTAGGCGGCTGTTAAATTTTTGTTTGAAACACGTTAGAAATTTGGTGGCAGGTAAATTTAGGCGCCAGGTAAAAATTGGCTTTTCATTTCCAACTTGCATGCAACAGCGCTAATTAACTCCCATGCAAAGCTCACTCCAACTCCCATGCATTGGCACTAATTAGTTCAGTGGTAAACAAGTCATTTCACCACTGTACTTGTATTGGAGCAAAACTCTAATGCTGCCTGTAAATTCCAATGGAGGGAGTAATTAGAAAAATGAAATGATGTCAAAATTTATAATTAAAAAATTGAAATAACTCACCGAGACAAAACCGGAACTACTCAGGTTTTGTATATAACGGCAAATCCGAAAAAACGAACTTTATAATGACATGTATATAAAAAATCCATTACTAAAAGTCGAAACCGAGAATGTCACGAAGCACATAGAGACACATAGAGACTATCACGAAGAAAGGCGGAGCATAGATATGCATGTCAATATGCGATGACGTATACGTGCATGATATGTTTAATCACCTCGCTATATGTAAAACCAAGCTCAAGCCGCACGTACGTACGGATTCTTGTGAGGGGTCTCGCCGAGGTCGCTCACTAACACATATTCTTTTTTTAAAGAAAATGGTAGAGAAGACGATTTTATTATAGAAGAAAACAATTTATAAATTACAGGGGTCCATCTGTCCAAGCATAAACAGGGGCCCAAAACCAAAAGAAAAAAAAAAACAACCAACAGGGAAGATGCAAAGGACTACTCGTTAAACAAGGCATTTCCATTTCCCATGTTGCGATTACACAGGGGCAGGAAAAATCATTGGGCCAGCCTCTGGCATGCAGGCAATAAGAGGTCCATGGCCGATTGGCCGGTTTTGTGCTGGAAGCAAGCAAAAACCTTGCACTTCAATAGGCCGAACTATAAACCGAACTAGAACCGCGAACCAAAGGAGCCTCATTCATCGACGATCGACACATCTTCAGCTGTCATCGGCTCCTCCCCCAGGCCCGCAAGCGCATGCAGCGGCTGCTCAAATGAGGCGACGTATGCAGCCATCGAGTCCCCGTTGCATTCTTCATCACCAGAAACGACGCCCATCTGCTTCACGATACGCAGTTGTGCCCGCCGCTTCGCCGTGCAACCGGGATCAGAGCTTGTTTAGCAAGGCACTCGCTGCAGAGGGGATGCCATCGCCGAGCTCGTCGGCTGTGGCTGTGGCTGCTGTGTGTGTGTGTGCGGCTGAAGTGGCCACTTGGGCCCTCTGGTCTCAGTGTGCCATGACGATGACGACCAGGTTCCTGCAGGGCAGCACCAGTGACCATGCAAGTTAATAGTCTCTCCCTACTCCCTAGTGGCCACCTCCAACCCTCCAGCTCGCGAGGCCAGTGCCGCGTAGCTTCTTCGCTGAGCTGCTGCGTTCCTGCAATAATCGCAACAAACAAAAATTGTTCAAAGAGAATGGACTATGTACAATAAAAAAATTGTAGCGCTTTATTTGACAAACAAAAGCCAATTTTGCAATCATGAGAAACAGAGAAATTATTCCCTAGTACTAATTGGCAAATAATGCAGAACCAAGAAACTGGCCAGTTCTGCAAGACCATGGTACCGCTAGTTGAGCTTAGACCTTAATAAACTGCACATTCTGGGATGTACCCTCTAGCAAATAATGCAATAAAGCATGCAAAAAGAATGAAAAACACACATATCCTGCTTGATCCAGATTGATCAACTGCAATTCCAGCCATGCAGATTTTATCTATTCAATCGATGTGCTCAGGGCCTCAGGCATCCCTCTCACGATAACAAATTTTAAACAGAGATGTTACTAAACAACAGTGTTTCCAAATCACTTGCACTTTTATCCCCCAGCACCCACCCACCCAGACATGGCAAGACAAAATTGTAGATAGTTGTTGTTTATACCTATTATTGAGAATATGAGGTACAAACAGATAGCATTAAGCTCTTATAGTTTAAGCTTGATCTCCCTTGTTTCATCTTTAGCAATTACAGGCAGCAATAAAATTTTTATTAAGATGAAACAGCCCTAATCAGCCCATTTTGAAGTAACAAACCAAATCCACACTACAAAATTGCAAACAAGGAACAAACAACACCTTTAAGCTGCAGTATAATCAAGAGAGGGTGTAAAAACAATGCAGTATTGTCAAATAAAATCTATTTACTAAAAAATGAAAGGATGTACAACAAGTATAGTGAGATTGTTGAAAACACAGCCTTGGCATGACAGTAACAATCTCAGGTTGCTTACCAGAAAAACTAGGAATCCATGGGCTCAAATATATCTCTACTATGCAAAAGCTCTGGTTGTGAATGATGATTGTTGATAAGTGTCATGTCACTTATCAATGCCGTTTAAATTGAAAGTAATCACACCAAATGCCACCCTTCTCCAACTCTTCACTGCAAGCATTTTTTTTAGCATAACATTGCAAGTTTGCAACTCTTCTTTGATATTTTGTAGCAATGCACGGGCACTCTGCTAGTAGAGATAAACTCATGCAAATCATATCATCCCTCTGCATCTGAAAGAACCACTTGTTGAGGTAATAATCAACAATGATATCCCCATCCTCAGCGTGGGAATCATCCTACACCAGTAAAGGATAACATTGAAACTGTTACCCTAAACATCAGGTGATGAGAGGCAAAGTATCTCCTTTTCTGGTCATCAAAGAAATTCCCAAGGAAAGAGCTCTATATGTGTCCCAGTTTGGTTGCACCCCATTATTAATCATATCATTGTATATTCGCAAACCCTTATCAAATTCACCGTGAATATTGCACCACCGAATCATACTATTGCATGCTACAAGATCAGGCTTCAATCCCCTGTATAGCATGTCATTCCAAAGTTCAAACGCTTTATTTGTATTGCCCTTCTTACAGAGCACATGTATTACAGTAGAATAGCTGATGCAATCAGGAAAGAAACCATTTTCGATACTCTTGGTCATAAGGTCAATTGCCCCCTGAATCTGCCCAACCTTGCAGAACCCCTTGATCAATATGTTATATGTCACTATGTTAGCTAAAAAGCCTTGAAGCATGGCTAAATGGAGATCTTTAGCCTTCTCCAGGTCCCCTTCAGTTGCAAAATAATCAAGAAAACAATTATATGTATAGCTGTTAGGAAGAAAGTGACTGGCCAGCATTTCTTTACAAAGGAGCTCTGCACTGCTCAAATAACCTGACTTACATAGATTATTCACTAAAGCCGTATATGTTACAGTATTCGGAAAGCAGCCATTAGCAGACATCTTATCCCAACAGTTTAAAGCTTGAATCATATTTCCTCCTTTTGAGTGCATGTTAATCATGCATGTATAGAACACATTGTCTGGCCTGATACCTTTTTCTATCATCTCCCTAAATAGCACGCATAATTCCTCCGTATCATGCTGTATCAGAGCGGCATGCACAATGATTGTATAGCTGACAATATCAAGCTTGACTCCCTGTGTTGCCATCTCATTCCAAATATTGTATTGTTCGGCAAACTTTCTTTCTCTGCATAATCCATGCAAAAGTGTGGTCACGCTAAATTTGTTTAGCATGACACAATCATTGTCTAGATCGGCAACAAATTCCATTGCTTTTGATGCTCCACAGGTCAAGCATAATCCACTTATCATAGACCTATAGGTGTAGTTATCAGGTGTGAGGCCACTATACACCATTTGATCATATAACTGGAATGCCTTTCTTATATCGCCTACCAGGCAATACCCTTCTATCATGACGTTAAAAGTTACTTCATTTGGTACTTGGTTGCTGTCAATCATCTTATTAAACCACCTAGCGGCTTCATCCATCTTTTTATCCTTGCAGAAACCATTGATAAGTGCTGTGAACGTATAAGTATTCCATGCAACACCCTTCTCAGCCATCTCCTCGTGGAGTTCCACAGCACTGGACATGTCACCTTTCCTGCATAAAGCCGCTATTAGAGGAGAATATGATGCTGCCTTCGGTGCCAATCCCTTCTCAACCATCTCACTCAGAAAGCCCTTCGCCCGGTTTAAATCATTCTTCTTGCAGTAACCATTAATTAAGGAATTGTATGGATAAACAGTCACTCTGACTCCCTTCTTCCTCATCCTATTGAACATACAAAGTGCATCCTCCATCATTCCCCTCTTGCACAGGGAATGTATCAATATAGCATAAGTAACCTCATTTGGCTCCAGACCCCTGTCTGTCATCTCCGCGAAGAACCTATCTGCCTCGTTATACCTTTCATGTTTGCATAGATTGTCAATGCATGCATTATATGCAAATATGTTTGGGAACGTACCCAACTCACCCAGCTGACAAGCTAACCTGAAAGCCTCCTCAACCATTTCTCTTTTCCATAGTTCATTTAGCATAAATGAGCAGCTTGCCTCTGATGGCACAAAGCCTATCCTGGCCATGTCATTTGTCATTTCCAATGCCAACTCCAGCTCCTCCATCCTACAAAACCCATACACCAGCGTCCGGTAAGTCACTTCATCAGCCGTAACTCCTCTTTGCACCATGCCATTCTTCACCTCTACTGCCTCCTGAACACGCTGATTCTTGCACAAGCCATACATCAGTACATTGTATGGCACAGCACTGGCCTTGACACCCTCGTCTTGCATCCTTGACACCAGCCTCCTTGCACCATCCAGATCCCTGGACTCGCAGTAAGCCCGAATCCCAGCAGTGTAAACGTACTCATCCGGGCGAACACCCGACTGCAGCATTTCATCAAACAGGTAACGGGCAAGAGCGAACTGCCGAATCTTGGCAAGAGAGAACAGTATCTGGGAAGCAGTACGCTGGTTCAGACTAATTCCAGAAGAGATTGAAAGGCGGAGAATGGCGCCGGCGTCGCAGGCGCGGCGGAGGCTGAGGTAAGAGGAGGCAAGAAGCGCAGCGGCGGCGGCTGTGGCGCCATGAGGGAAGGAGGCGTAAGAGGAAGCGTGGAAGAGGGACGAGAACGAGGAGGACGCAGACGGGGAGGAGGATGCAAGCGAGAGCAGCAGGGAGGCGGCGTGCGGGGACGAAGACGACGAGGATGGCGAGGATGAGAGGAAGGATAGGGCGAGTAGGGAGAGGGAGAGCGGGGAGACGAGGTGAGGAGGCAGGAGGTGGAAGAAGCGGCGGGAGAGGTCGGGGCGGGAGAGCGAGGCCGGGAGGAGGAGGAGTGACGAGACGTGGGCGGCGTCGAGGCGGCCGCGGAGCAGCGGCGAGGCGAGGGCGGATGGCCAGGTGGAGGGCGAGGTGTGGTGAAGGAGGTCGGCGAGGATCTTGACCATGCCGGAATGGCGGTTGGTGGGAGTGGAGTTTGGATCGCCGGCGAGGTGCCGGCGGGGCGGAGGGGGCATCTGGCTGGCGGTGAGAGTCGCCGGAAAACGTGCCGGCCGTCGTGTGTGGCCGAGCTGCCAAAGCTGTAGACCTCTGTATGAGAAAATATTTACTGTTTGCACATAAAAAACGACGCAAACGAAAAAATGCCCAAGGTTTCGACGCAACGCAAAAACGCCTTGCGCGCCCCGCCATGGCAGTATCAGTCGGCGCGCTCAATATGAGGCGCCAAGGCCTAGGCGCCACCGACCAGGCGCGCAAGGGCTTGGCGCCACCGCCCAGCACGCCAAGGGCCTAGGCGCCATCGGCGAGAGCCTTCCACGACAAAGGGGCCAAGCGCGCGAGCAAAGAATGAGACAAAGGGGGCGTCAGGCTTACGCTACTCCCAGGCGCCAAGGGCCTAGGCGCCATCGGCGAGAGCGCTCTCGGACAGTGGGGGCCGCCAAGACGCGGGAGCAATGAGGACAAAGTGGGCAGTAGGGGTTCTAGGCTGCCGAGAGGCGCCAAGGTGGGGGGACCGCCGATATAAGCCCCGCCCCATCACTCTCACCCATTATCACCCGCACGGATAGCCTCCCAGACAAACAGAGGAGAGCCGAGCGATTCTCTGGCAATGGGACGGAGAGCTTTCTTCTCCTTCTCTCTGCGGGCTTCTCCTTCTTCTCCTGCAGGTAAGTGAAAAAATTATTGTAATAATATTATATAGTAATAATTTTTATGGTACGCTTAAAACCATGGTAGGATATTCATTCTCATATTATATTACTAATAGTATAGTAGTTAAATTAGTACTATACTGTTAATTAACATTCGAATTTTAGGGGTAATTAAATATTATGTATAGACGATAACATTATACTTAATTTAGCGTGATAATAAGTAGCAATTTATTTGAATATAATAGGTAGTAATAATGAAGTACTTAGTTTTGTACTTAATTTAGTATGATAATAACCAAAGACTATATTTTAACACATAGTTATTAGTAATGAAGAACTTAATTTTTTTTGTTAATTTCAGAAAATGGATACGTTACGTTTATTATACATTATGGTCCCAGCAATATCGAGGAAGGTCCAAATGGGGTAGACCTTAGTCAATTAAACACATGCGCATAATTTATCCGTATGTTAACAACGTAACACTTAATGGATCGCAAATGTGGATATGTCAATTATTTGGATGGTCACCGGAGAACCATATAGTTTGGATACAAGCTTTATGGTCCAAGTCTATAAAACCCCATGTTATAAGCTAACCGCCTCAACACGGATAATGGGTCATTGAGATTTATACAGGGTGTCGAGGAGAAATTGTTGAAATTTTGTTGTGTTGGTGCAAGCTACCCCGAGGCCGACTATCCCTATAGCACAAAATGTTGGCGAAGTTGGACAAGGCGATGGGGCGGCAATACAGGGGAGGCTTAAGTGGCATGTTGTGGAACAAATGTAAGGTATTGTAGCGAAACAATATGTTTCGAAAGAGTAGGTGGGATAGAACATGCTGTGGAGGAACAAGATGGAGATGAACAATACGTAGCTGATATGGGAGAGATTAATGAAGCAATTGTGGATGATATGAATAATGATGATGCACAGGCAATGGAAGAGGAACAACCGCAAACGGATGATAGTTCCAAAGATGAGGAAGATAGAGCTATTCCTAAGAATGGGATAGAGGCAATTCAAATGAGCTTCTTGTAGATGATGGTCATGGATCGTCAAGCTGTCGTTGGGGCGAGTGAAGTGCGTGAAGGACAAATATATAGTTCAAAGGCGGCTGTGCAAAATGCTGTAAAGATGTGGTCCATACATATGCAACGGGAGTTCAAGGTGGACAAATCGATAAGAGTAGGTACACTGCTCGATGCATGCATGATGATTGTGACTTTAGGGTGCACGCGAGTAAGTCTAAATTTGCTTTGAAGTGGCAGATTTCAAGCGTGCATCCACACACATGTACCTTAAGTGGCATGTTGCGAGAACACCGCAACATGAGTTCAACTGGATTGTTTGCTATGTTGAAGCAAGAGATAATTGAAGCGTGATATAGCAAGACAGTTTATTATGAATGCATGTGAAACAAGATATAAATATAAGATAGATTATGGAAAAGCATGGAGGGCTAAATGTAAGGCATTAGTATCTCATTATGGTAGCTACGAGGCGTCAGACGACAACCTACCTCAGATGTCGCAGTCCCAAGACAAGAAATCACAAGATGTATTTCAATATTCAAGACCATCTAGATGATGACCATTCGGGTTTAAAGTCCTCAGCGTGTTTTCTTCGCATTTGGTCATGTTGTGTTCAGCATTCAAACATTGTCGACCAGTGTTATGTTGTGATGGGACATTTTGACCGGAAAGTATAGAGGTACAATTATGACAACTATTGCCATGGATTCTAATGATCGGTTATTACTGTTGCATTTGCTTTCGTTGAAAGCGAGAACTATGATAGTGGTTATGGTTCTTGACCGAAATGAAGTGCGGTGTAGTTGAGGAGAGGCGGACATATGCTTGATACATGACCGACACCTAGGCCTTTGCAATTGCAATAAAGACTCTGCAGAAGATGAGGCTTATCCGTTTCATTGGCGGACATGACAAATAGGTGGTGCATGCGCCACCTTGCCGCAAATTTTCACGCATAGGTTCAAAAGCAAAAAAACCATAGTTCTATTCAAAGCTTTATGTAAGCGTAATCAACAACGGAAATTTGATCAATTATGGGCCCTTCTCGATGAGTCGACGGAAGCTCCATCCAGAAATGACTCGACAAGCACCACCAGCAAAGACCGATATTGTTGAGCCCTTGTCTTCGCCTCCGTGAGTGGAAGCATCAGGTTTGATTCGTCGCCGTGGAAGGAATATAAGGTGCTTTTCGCCCTGGATTGAGAATGAGCCAAGGGAGAAGTGGGCCTTACTGTATGACACAAATGGTGCTCGGTTTGGGGTTATGACAACTAACCTAGCCGAGGTGTACAACTGGGTCATTAAACGGTTAAGGCCCATTGCCGTTGGTTGCAATTGTGGAGGGTATAATGCATAATATAAGAGGGTACTTCCATGACAGCATCAAAAGGTGCATTATGCGCACAAAGACACAGGGTTATTCTGACTCTATGATGACAAAATATTTAGAAGAGAAGTGTGAGCGGGCGAGACTACATACGGCAATCCCTACGGGAAGCGAAAGGGGAAAGTACGAGGTGTGGGTAAGGTCGAAGGACGGGTATGGTGGAACGAACATGCGCGCTGCGCATGAGGTTCATACCAGTGCAACTCAACTTGGAGATGTGTGCACATGCAAGAAACCATTGTTGTTGCGCAGGCCTTGCTCACATTTGATTGCCGTATGCGCTGCTATGCGACAGGACTTAAGTACGTACGTGTCTCATTATTTCGTTAAGGAGAGGGTTGTTGATACATGGACTGGAAATATAAATGGTTTTAGAATGTTCGGTTCATTTATTGAGGAAAGGGCACGGACAGAATATGGATTCGGATAGCGCCTATTCATGCGGGAAAGAGGGTTGACGACATACTCGGCGATCCGTAATGAGATGGACGCGTCTCGGATCGGAGGAAGATTACGGCGATGTGGGTCGTGTAATGTAGTCAGCATAGGAGAGACAAATGCCCACAACAAGCAATGCATAATTTATTAGTTAACTCCCTAAGCTGAACTGTAAGTTAGCGTTAACTCCGCAATGCATAATATTTGTCTGCTTTATGTATGATAATTGTTTATGTTTTTATTTTTTTTATGATAGATTTGTTTTAAATTTTATTAACTAACATATATGTCAATGCATGTTGTATTTACAGGTATGGTGGTGGTACTCGCAATGCTAGATGATAGGATAGATCATCGGCCTGAGCGCATAAGCGCGTTCAAGAGGGCAATGCGATGGCGTGTTGAGAACAAGGCACTCACGCAATGTTTGGGCGCTTGACATGAGGTGGTTCGGGAGGTACGTCATGTTAAATGTTTTATGGATAAAGAATTTAATTTATTGTGACATGACTAACAATCACCGTTAATAACTTGCGAGCTTCGGCGGCTCGACTTCGCCTTTCTCGCCGGATGATGCGTAGATCCGACACGACGAAGCCGGGCGGCGAGCTCGAGGACGCGAGGAGGTGGACGAGTTGTTGCAAAGACTCGAGACGGTTCCCGGTGAACCGACACTTGCTGACTGCGTTGGTGGACCGATGGCGGCCGGAGACCCACACGTTTCACCTACCGTGCGGAGAGATGACATTGACACTGCAAGATGTGTCGATGTTATTGGGTCTGCCACTACGTGGAGCGGCGTTGGTACTGCACGAGCTCCCCGTAGAGTACGACTGGGTTGATGACTTGCTTGTTCGGTTCCATAATGTCTTACCGGCGCAAAGCAAGGCGTATACCACCCCGAGATACATGAGGGTAAGAAGCGCGCCCTACACCGCAGATGGCTCGGCGATTCGGTATAATTTAATGCGCATCTACCGTCATTCACATTTATTACGTTTTATTGTTTATTATTGCGTGTTTACTTATGATGAATTTTTTCCCACAGTTAAACAGGATGGCTGAAGATCCGACAGACTACTAGGTTTCTCGCCACCTAGAGGCGTACTTGCTCTGGCTGTTTGGGTGGGTGATGTTCACCAACTCAAACGGTTCCTTTGTGGACGCGCGATTCATACCAATCGCGTGCCATTTCGAGACGGAATTTCGAGGCAATCCCGTCTTACGATTGAGATCGGCGGTTCTCGCACCACACTGCGAGGCCTATGCCTTGGTTGTCGCCAAATAGGGACAACTCAGTTCTCACCGGATGCCCTATGTTCGTGATGCTTTGGTCTCTTGAGCGATTCACTATTGGGCGTCCGAAGGTGGACGATCACCATATGGTGATGCATTTCTGATAACCTCCGATGGATGGACCGATTGTTGGGTCTCTGTGGTGTCGGCGTGAGGTAATAACTCATATGCTTCCGTTTCATTATTTTTCATATGTGTATAACGTGTTTTTCGTCGTTGGGCGCAATTTGACTTAGGCGAGACACGCCGTGGTCTCCGTGTACGAGTGGTTTGTCGAGCACTTCGACCACCTTAAGGACACGGACGTTGTTTGGGAGCCGTACCCGCACAAGGTCGATGTACCCACGAGCTCCTCGAGGTCTTTCCCTCGATGCTTTGTGGATAGTCGATTGTGGCTCACACGGCGTAAGTTGGTGTCTGACGTGTTTGTCGAGGACCACTTTCCAACCGTGTGATGCGACGATTCAGACTCTGACGAGATTTTCTGTCCCCCGTGATAGGCTTCGGATCGCGTCCACGTGTGTGAGATAGAAGTTTTATTTTGTTGTGCTTTACGTCGTCATATTATGTCTTGTCTTATTGTAGACCGCTACGTTCGCAGTACACTCGTCGTGGGGAACCGGGCAATTTATCGTGGGTGCAAACGATGCGAGCGTGGGTTGATCAGTGGCAGGATGCTGCCAATGACGTGTTTCCACAGAATGAACCACACTGCCCCGACAATTTCAGAGCCTACCTCCAGTGGTACACTCCACGCACCCGTGTGCGTCTTCTTCTGGTGGATGACACGCCTGATGCCGTTGAGCCGCCCACCGTGACAGATACTTATACCCCCGCGCTTGGATCTGCCCTTCACGTAGCGGTAAGCTCGTGAATACTACATTTTAATCTGCGTAATCGTTATTTTACGATCCATCGGATAAATTGATTTTTGTCTTTGTAGATTGATGAGCACCGGCATAACGTCACCGACAGCGTCAACATGATGGCAAGGATGGATAGACACGATGTCTCGTTCGGTGATTTGAAGGGTTTCATTCGCCGTATCTATGATCGTGGAGTCCGAGCTATCAAGCGTGCGTCATGCGTGGGCGGTGACGATGTGCAAATGCCAGCCCGGTCAAGTTCAACTCATACGGTGGTACGCCCTACTCCTCGCAGCCCGCACCCCAGCCGTTTGTCGCCGCCTATCCGTTCGGGCCTGGACATGGGTGCCCCTGAGAGCTCGCGTGCCAGAGAGTTCGACCTCGGTGCCCCTGAGAGCTCGCGTGCCAGAGAGTTCGACATGGGTGTCCCTGAGAGCTCGCGTGCCAGAGAGTTCGACCTGGGTGCCCCTGAGAGCTCGCGTGCCAGAGAGTTCGACCTGAGGCGATTCGCACCGGTGGTCCTCCTCCCACGCTCGACACGGGCGTTTGCCGCCTACGGACGTGTGGCCTACCAGCTCCCAAACGGCCTTCGCGCCTTCTTCCTATCCACGACGTCGCGAGGCGAAGCACCGTACTCTGCCGACCGTGTTTACGTCCGCTGCGCCTGGAGGGTTCTCAAGTTGGGCGAGAGGCCATCGGCCTTCCAGCAGGTGACGTCGCGAAGTACGTTATTTCATTAAACTGTTAACATATACGATTGTCATTATACTTAACCGTTTATTGTTATGACAGTGGTACTTCGCAGCACCTCTCGGGTATCAAGACGGGACCCTTTCACCCTCGTCCCGGCTCGCGGCAGCGGCAACCTTCTGCACCACCTACGGCTTTCGGTTTTGAGAGCCTTCGGCACTGTGTCCCGGCTTTGGCACCGGGGCCTTCCAAAGACCAATTCTCCAGTCTTCACCACCCGAGGCCCTTTGAGCACCCATCAGGTACATGTATTTGTTATACTCTATGTATAGGCATAATACGTACATATGCCATTTAACATGTAAGTTTGTTTCACGAAGTGGTCGGGGCAGGCCACCACCGGCAAGCGAGCTTCAGTCCTTGCCCAACCCGACGAGGACGACTTGGCGACGAGGAGACCCACCGTGAGCGAGCTTCAGTGTTGCTTGCTTTGACGGTTACCTGCTGGGTCATCACGAAATTGATGCCACGCCACAGATGGTGGACGCCATGGCGTGAGACGCACCCACTGAACGTTTGACCCATCGGGTCAGAGCTACCGGCCCCATCAAAAGGGCCGTCATTAGCTTCGTTTAGGTTCCGCCACGAGACTTCATGTATCTCATATCTTATTATCATTTCGTCTTTGTCAAACTATCGTTCTAATTTATGCGAAATATTTCAATCCTCCGCCAATGACATTCAAAGTAGTGCAATTTCAATCCCACACCCTTCTCTCTCCGTCGGTGTTCAATACTTCCGAAAGCCCCACTTGACACTGCGGCTCAAAACGACGTGACAACATAACTACGCACAAGCCGGGTCCAATAGTGCTTCCAAACACGATGTGACAAAGACCACGAACCAAAAGCAATCTGCGGTGAATGTGGGCGGGAAAGAAATCGCGTGAATCACGGACGACAATGGAAGGAATCCGAGGTGAATGACGAAGAAAACGAGGCGGTGTCGGTTGGGGCCTGGCTGCCGGGCGGGGGCCTAGCCTTGGCGCTCAAGGCGGGCGCTTAGCTTGGCGCTGTGGCGAGGCGCCTAGGTGGGCGCTCAGGCGGGCGCCAAGGGCTTAAGGCCATGGCTGGGCGCTTAGGCTTGGCGCCAAGGGCGCGCTAGGTGCTTGGCGCCACAGGGCGCCTGCTTGCTTGGCGCCTGGCGAGGTGCCTAGGGGCATTTTGCATTTATGCGTCGAAACCTTGAGCATTTTTTCGTTTGCGTGGTTTTTTATGGGTAAACAGTAAAAATTTTCTCTGTATGAGCTCCAAAAATTTCTGATATTATTAAGTTGCTATACCTTATAATTGTCATTAAAAGTCAAAATATTACTAATGTTTATTATTTTATGCGATTAATTTTATCCATACCAATACAAAGTTTCTCAAAAAAAATATGAGCTCCAAATACAATCTAAAATAGACGGGTCTCATATATCATTATCATTTTTTTTCCTTCTCTTCCTTCTTCCTCCCACCTTCTCTCCTCATCTCCCCAACTTTGACAACTCATCTCCACCAACTTCCTATGCGAGCGGCGGCGGCCTCCTCCTCCCCGTCGGTCACGCGATCCCAATGCAGCTACTCACACACTGTCAAGGGAACCTCCAACCATGTATCATCACTGCAATGCAATGAAGGCGGTGTCTACCACGATGTGCTTGGTGCGTAACAGCCTACCATCGCTCGCGTGAGCCCACCGATGCACGCTACCCCCCGAGTTTGATGGCGCCGCACACCATCGCTACTTGTCGAAGACAGAGGGCTGCTCGACGGGGACAGAGGGCTGGCCGGAGTTGGGAGGGAAGGGTTGGGAGGAAGAGAGAGGAGGTGGGGGAGATGGGGAGGAGGAAGAAGAAGAACTATGGAGGATGACATGTGGGGTCCACTGTTAGAACATATTTTAGTATGTATTTTGAGTTTGCATGTGCTAGAAATTTTCTACAATGGTATGGATGAAATAAACTGCAGAGAGTAATGACATCTATAATATTTTCATTTTTTTAATATCATTGATGATATATAGCAATTTAATAATATCATATGCGTAAAAAGTCCAAAAGAAAAATTGTTGGCACTTCCTAGTTTGCCACTCCTATGATCTGGTTGTCGCTCCAAACAATTACATCTTTCCACTTTTTCGGTAAGCCATTTTGGGCATTTAATTATAATTAAACTGATTTTAGCTATTGTTCCCCGTTTGAAATGATCATTTTGCATCCTTTGAATGAGATACTCGTTGCATCAGGGCAGCGGGTGCATTCTTGCTTCAGAGTTCAAACTTGATTGATGCATCAAGTTTCAGAGGCTAGTTATGCTATTTAATTGTGTCCACCCGAAAGCAACATTTTAATAAGATTAACAACATTCAAGAACTTGTTGGGGGGTGGATTGTGCTAGTACTGTGCACCTGATATTTTACGATACAGTCAAAAAAGTTCGCCGTTAAATGTGTTCAGATATATGCACACTCACCACATGTTTTGATTAACCTGAAGCAGGGGCCGTGCGGGGATTAGGGCAATAGTGACAGCGGTCAACGGGTGAAAGTTGCTGAAATTTTTAATAAAAAAATTATGTTCATTTGAGAGACATCTTGAAAACCTCTCAAAAAAAATGAAAAAAAATGTTTTGAAAATTTTAAGAAGAGCTATTTAAAACCCCACACAAATGACTACAAAAGTATTACATCATTTGGTTTGTACAAAAAAGGCAAACAATTATTTAGTTTTATTTAACTTAAGCTAAAAAGACAAGGTCCAAGGAGCAGTGACGACAACTATGTGAGAGCGGCATCGAACAGCTAGGTCTCAAAGGACACGACGACGACTACAACATGCACAAGCGATCAATCTCACCACGACAAAACGCTGGATCCATCTAGCAATATAACTATTCTCTCAAAGGGGCACAGTGGACAACTCAAATAATAGTTAAAACCATTTTAAGTGCAATTAAGTGGACAAAATGGCATATTGTTAAGATGACATTGTTTGGAATAGAAATAAAGCATTGCAACCTTTGGAATTGCAAATAGGGAATTTTCTCAGAAATAATTACATTCATGCACAAAAAAAGTTTCTGTTTTGAAAAACACTACTGAAAAATATCATAATAATGTCATTGTAAACTTATGGATTCAATTAAATGCACCTAAGTTGGATGCCATTCTAACATTTCTCACTCGATGTGTCTATGATATATGGTTGCGCACGAAAGGTGACTCAAACTTCGAAGCATTCAAATGATTTTCCCATACAAATTGAGATTCCTCGTAGAAATGTCATTGCGGGCCTTGTTACCTCAGGTATACTTCAAAAGTACCCTCTTATATATCCAAGTTTGATGGGCGCGAAAACTATTTTCAAGTTCGGGATAAGAGCATCCGTGGCCTCCAAATTTCCTCTATCACTACGAAGAATGCTAAAGAATCGCTACAAACTGAAATCCTCTCACATACATCAAGTTCCCTCCTGCTGCATTTGAAAATTTTTGAAATAGAGGGGGATTTGGGGGGTGAGATGGGGATGCTCTAAGTGAGACAAAGCTACATCTTTAGGTAGGGCACTGGTCTAATTTTTTGAATTCTTGTACAAAATATTGTCTCATACTCTCATTCACAACCAAACGACCCTAGCTGCGGATCCGGCCCAATATAATATGGGCTGCTAGGACGCCCAAATGCGTGCCAAAAGCGACAACGTTATCGGGTCCAGCCCAAACACAATCCCTATAAAAGCCCTCTCTACTGGTCGCCCGTCCCTGCTCGGTCTGCAGCCGGAACCCTACAGGCCGCCGCCACCGACGCCGCCGCCGCCGACGACGATATCCTTTCGTCTCTTGTGAATCTCACCCCTCCCCTCCTCCCAGGTGAGCCATTCTCATGTTTATTACCGCTTTTGCGCAACTCCTGCCGTTTCGTTTGACACTCCATCGCTCGATTTGTTTGTGAGCCGCGCTTTGTGTTCTGAGTTTGTGAGCTAAACGCTAGCGATTTCGACCAAACCCGGTGAAAGATGATTGCCGATCGCTAGGTGATTTTTTCTGTAAAGCTCTGGTACTACTATCATGCTCAATTTGGTACTACTATCGTGCTCAATGCTGACCCAAAGGCCAAAATCACAGTACCTTTGGCGATAAAATCCGGGTGTCCAGCTCTATCGCTCGCAAAGCATATGGTCACTTTCAACTCTCTCAGCACCAGTTTGGTCACGTTTTTGTTGATAAGTGTGTTTATTTCACTGGAGACTAAATGCTCATGTATGTCCTAGGTCTTGGATGTAGCGACATGATAATGTTTATAGCTTAACTGGGTTGCCGTTATCTAAATGGAGCATCTGACATTTGCGGCGACCTCATGTTAAAATACTTCTGCTTGCGATATGATGTTAATGCTTGATACTTGATCAGTGGCCCAATTGGCAATCTATGCTAGCTTCTTAGAGTGGAGGTATACGCGTGGGAACTCCGATTTTTTGGAAACTGTATAAATTTGATCATTGATTTGTCACAAAATTTGCACAAAGAATTAGTTGACAGCTTGACATGACACCTGCAATGGTTGGTTGTGACAGAGAATTTATTTTCTTCAACTTGGATTTAAGACGATAGACAATTTTGTAGTTGTGGAAACTTCATATGAAGATTCTTGGTAATTTGAACCCTGTAAATGTAATTATGTATAACTCCATGGTTGTCCCATGGAGCCATGGAGGTTTTTGTGTATACATCTCAAGAACAAGTTCGATCAAGGCTGTCTACTTGTTTTTTCTACTGTTTATAAACTTCTAATCTTCATGCTCATGCCTTCGAGTACCTTCATTAATTATCTGGATTTATTGTGCTTTATTTTGAACCATGTAGCCTTCCAAGATTTTCATGTAACCCAATGCTCCTTTTCATGTATTTCAGCAGAAATGGTGAGAGTCAGTGTCCTCAACGATGCCCTCAAGTGTATGTACAATGCTGAGAAGCGTGGCAAGAGACAAGTTATGATCAGGCCATCATCAAAGGTCATAATCAAGTTCCTCATTGTCATGCAAAGGCATGGTAATTGTTCTTTCAGTCAGCATATATACACTTATTTTGTAATCCCAGACTTCAAAATTACTGCAGGGTTGTTCCCTTGACCGATGGTGTTGTAATTTTGACTACAGGATACATTGGTGAATTTGAGTTTGTTGATGATCACAGATCTGGTAAAATTGTGGTTGAACTGAATGGAAGGCTGAACAAGTGTGGTGTCATCAGTCCACGCTTTGATGTTGGAGTAAAAGAAATTGAGTCCTGGACTGCAAGGCTACTTCCCTCACGCCAGGTTAGCTTTTAAAAATATTTTAACACCTTATCTTTAAATACCAGTCACCTTATTTTGCCTCAATCTTTTGGCATTGTTTCCTGAGAGTTTTAGTCTGCATTCTGCAGTTTGGCTACATCGTCCTCACTACCTCTGCTGGTATAATGGATCATGAAGAGGCCAGGAGAAAAAATGTGGGAGGCAAGGTCCTGGGATTCTTCTATTAGGAGGATTTCTTCTCCATTAAAACTCTAATTGGAAGATTTATATGACAGTAGATTTATTCTCCCAGTAGATGTCATACTAGCAGAAGAGCTGCGCATCCAAATAGCCATCTAGAAACTAAAGAACGTGTTAAGATCACCTATGTCTGAATTGCCGCCAGTTGGCTTTTATCAGCTTGTTTATTTTTACTTGGTCATTGCGTTTCCTGCCCTGATTTCCTTGGTTGATGCATGAGAGCTGCTGTATTCTCGCATGCTTGTTTCTGATGCTGCGTGATTTTCTAAACTTTCTCAGCTCACTGGAAATGTTCCTTGAAGTTCTCATGCAGTTCGATTTTTGCAAACCTTTTCAAGTCACAGGACATACCCCTTTGGCTGTTCTTTTATCTTGTTAGATGCATGGCTGAATTCTGAAATGGGAAAACATCATAATATATATATATATATATATATATATATATATATATATATATATATATATATATATATATATACGAAACACGGATCTTTACGTGCTCCCAACGCGTTTTAAATCGAGATGCTAACAATGATCCGAACAGTTGATCTTGTTTGTCTAAGCGAAATGTGGCAGGTGACCAAGTTTAGTATTTTTTAAATTTATTTATTATTTGTTTCCTATTTTCAAAATCAGTTTTTTTGACGCACTACGACTAATTGGAAGGCTGATTTTTGAAAATACGAAACAAATAGTAAATAAATTTAAAAAATACTAAACTTGGTCACCGGCTACATTTCAAATGAGACAAACAAGATCAACGATTCGGATCGATTGTTAAAAGATCTCGATTTTGAAATATACGTTAGAGACACGAGAGATCCGTCTTTCTAAAACACGCTAGCCTTCCTCTATCTATATATATATGAGAGAGAGAGAGAGAGTTGGGCTGCGGTCAGTTGGCGATTCGTCAGTTGGGCATTTTCTACAAAATTTGTGTTAAAATTCTTCGATTCGAACCGTATATTTTGTTCATCTCTATAAACTCTCCTAATGTACTAAATTTCACAATTTTTTGTTTTTTTGCTATTTGTTTTGTATTTTTCAAATCAGCCTAAATGGACGCTCCAGAATACTTTAGAATGCTAGGTTGATTTTGAAAAATGCAAAACAAATAGCAAAAAAATTAAAAAATTGTAAAATTTGGTACACTAGAAGAGTTTATTGAGATGAACAAAATTTATGGTCCGGATCGAAGAATTTCACCACAGATTTTGTAGAACACGCTCAATTGACGGCCGGAACTGATGGTGGCCCAACTGACCCCAGCCAAACTCTTTTATATATATATATATATATATATATATATATATATATATATATATATATATATATATATATCGCGTTTAAGTGCTAATGCTTTGAGATTGGCGTTCCCCATATTCCAGATTCCATATCTTCCCATACGATGATTGATGCTTGTTTTGTTGTTATTGGTGATCATACTAGTAGCTCGCTTGCACGGTTTTGCGCGGTAAAAGGATAGAAAAATTTTACTAACATTCTAGTAGTGAATATAAACGAAAGATCCAACGGATGATATTGATTTTTATTTTTTATACTACCATGGTGCTAGTATGTGTTTGTGGGAGGCTCATTGGATATTCATTGGATAGATGATCAAAATTATACTAACATTCTAGTATATTTGCCATTGTCTAGCATAAAAATGTCCTAAACATATGCATCGCGTCCCACTGCACATATGAGGTCAGTTTGTTCTTTGACGCGAGATAAAACGCCTCTTGCTAATTGAATTGTCCACCGCAAATCAATTCGGATCATTTAGGTAATTTAAATTGTCCGGTGCGAACCTTTTCCTCTTGCTAAGACAAATTTAGCCAATTTGAACTGTCCACTGCGAAATTAATGTTCTAGCTTTTAAACTAGGTATGGACGCTGCTAAAAAAAAACCAATTTGAACTGTCCACTGCGAAATTAATGTTCTAACTGTTAAACTAGGTATGGCCTATAAAGCTACTCCCTCCGTTTCAAATTATAGGTCGTTTGACTTTTTTGACACGTACTTTGATCACTCGTCTTATTCAAACAATTAGTGAAAATATGAAAAAACTCAAGTCATTATTAAAGTACATTTCATGATAAACTAAATCATAACAAAAATAAACTATAATTATAAATTTTTTTAAATAAGACGAGTGATCAAAGTACGTGTCAAAAAAGTCAAACGACCTATAATTTGGAACGGAGGGAGTACGTCTCTAGGTTGGGGCTGTTTTGTTTACAAGTTTTTTATATAACGGATAATCTCTCTTTTGTTCTAAATCCTCTTACACAGGACAAATAAGTCCTTGTTCAACAACAGAATTACAATAAGAAGCTTCTTCCAAAAATCTCTCTGTTGGCGACCAGATCTTGCACCATCGGGCAACAGGAGATGCTTGCAAAGCTCCTCTTCTTCTTCTCCAGGCCCAATGTCAGAACCCGGTCTAATTGACCGAATTCTAATTGTGCATACAGTACTAGTCCCAGAAGATCATGGCTAGCACACACAATTTAACAACAATAATGGTACATTGCCTTCGAGTTACATTATTACAACATAGGGGACTAAGCGTCCCACAGGAAGTCACGCTTTAATACATCAAGCACGGCACGCAGTTAAAGATCTGACGTTACACACGGTAACGCAGAGCCTAACATGGCACGATTTATTCTAGCGACTAGACTATTCCACGAGCGGCGGCAGGCGTGACACAACTCTACTCTTCGTCCTCGAAGTCCTCCTCCTCCTCGTAGTCCTGGTCCTCCTCGGATGGAGAGTCGTAGGGAGCCTCCTCGACTGTTGAAATTTTGGAAGAGGGGAAGGAGAAATAGGGGTGAGTACAAAGGTACTCAGCAAGTCGAGGATATATGCTGATGGGGTTTAGTACAAATGGATGGCTTGGACAGTCTTTGCGGAAATTGCAGTTATTAGCCTAGTTTTGACAAAGTGAGTTAGAAACATTGAATCTCCATATTTTCTTTGGGCTTTTCTCAAACGGTTCTCGCCACTTGGCCTCAGTGCCATAGCAAGAACAAAATCCTTTCTTTTCTTTTCTCAAAACCGCTAGGTCCATTCCATGACACTTTCCGATGAGCGTTACCCATTTCGGAATATCACCGGTGGCCCCTAGCTCAAACGAAATCCTTCTCAAACCTTACTCATCTCAAATCATTTGTTCAAAACCCTTTTTCTAAATTGGTTTTAAAATGAAGGAGCTACCATATAATCAGTCCTTCACTCCATAACATGAAAGCACGGCTATCATGACAGTTTTAACTCTGCAGAGTGGGTACGCTTTACTCTCGAGAGGCTACGCACCCAGACGATGTTTCGCCACAAGACCATCAACCACGAGGGCCAACGATCGGGCCCGTCCCATACCGGGGCTCGAGGTCGTACTGTTATGGCTCAGTTCATAGGATCATAGGATGATCAGTCCTTAGACTAGGGAGAGTAGATATTTTAGCCCAGTTTATAAAACCCGGTGCACCACTGCACCAACTGACAAAATATCTCCCTAGTCGGAAAGATTTTGGGATAAGAGGAAAATCATTCCTATTAAGCATCACCCTTGATGCGCTATCTTTAAATCATCCTTTCCCAAACATTTCTCAACAATATTCTCATTTCACACAAATGATTGAATCATTCATATAAATAATTCTAAGCATTTATCCTACCACAACAAGGTATTTAAATAAGAGCAATTCATAGTTTAGCCTTAGGTTTAATCCTACCATTTTTCTTACCTTTTCTATTCGCATAATAACTAATTCTAGCAAATCGGCATTTATCTTTTAAACTAGCATGCATATTTTCAAGTCTAATAAACATTTTCTAAATAACCAAAATGGCTTCACAATATGATCAAAGGGGACTTGCCTTGGTCGATGATTCGGTAGGAGCAACCGCATTTATGGGCGGGTCTAACCACGCGGACAACACATACAACATAATATAAACATCCATCAAACAGGGAAACATTTATATATGATTTTTGTTTTAAAAATCATGCACGAAATAAATATGCATGGAAATGTGATGCATGCACAACTATTTTATATTTTTACATTTTTATTAAATCAAGTGTATGCATCAAAATAATATTTTCATCATTTTTCTAAGGTTTTTGAAAATCATTCGCTATTTGCTAGTTAATGCAAAATGGTTAGTTTAATTTTTATTGTTATAGGTATTAATATAAATAGAGAGTTATTAAATTTTTGGATTATATTTATGTGTGCACTTTGAACTTTGGAAAGCGATTCGATCGAATACGTTTCCATTTATCGAGCCACACACACTACACAAAGCTAGCACTAATCTTAAAGCATGGGTCTTCTTCAACCTCAAGCCAAGCATGCACAAAGACGCACAAAGACACACGCCATTGAGCTAATCGAGCTCGGCTGGCCGGTGTGGCGACCTCCGCTCGCCAAACCGATCGCAAAAATGGATTCCTCTCGACTCGGCGCCTCCAAAGGACCCTATAGCGGTGATCCGCCGATCACGACGACGTCACGTATTTTTATACATAGCTACGATGCATGCTCTAAACTAGCTCGCATGGCTTCCATGGGAGCTCTAGCTCGACATGGCACACGCAGGAAGACTACGGCCTCCCGGGATCATCTTCCCAAGCTCAAGCGCACCTAGAGATGAGCGTAAGCTTACCGGAGAGACGGCGAATGAAGCGCTCTGGCGGCGACTTCCTTCTTGACTTGGTGATGCTTCGGGTTCCTTCGACACGAGAAGAAGCACGGCACGGCAAGGCACCGAGCAAGGAGAGATAGGAGCACGAGCTCCACTTTATAGCCGAGGAGGGCACGGCGAAGGCGGACTTTACTCGACGGATGGCACAACAGCAGAGGCAACGAAAGACAAAAGTATTGCACAATAGCAAAAGCGACAAGACGGCGAGGTCGGGCGCTTAGCGTGGCGTGGCGGCGAGAGGAAGTCGTGGCGTGGTCTAGATGCGCCGACGACGACGCTGGGTTGCAGAGAGTAACTCATAGCGGCAATTTGAGTTACGGAGCGATAAGCTTGCAGTGCAGAGGGAGAGAAGAGAGAGAAAAGGTGAGAGAGAAAAGTTTTCTAATTTTTCCAATTTTGTTTTTCTCTTTTCTTCTTTCTAAATAATTATTCAAAGGTCAAATATTAAATAGATTTTGACAAATTCACATGGGTTTGAAAGCTTCTAAATGCACCCATTGAAAATATTTATACCTTTTAAAATTAAAGACCCAACCCATTTTCAAAACGGTTGCATGCAATGATGATGCCATGATGTTTTTCAACACTTAAATAGTTTAATATTTTAATTATGCATTTTAATGAAATTATTAACGTGCCAAATTTGGTTTTGAAAATTTGGGATGTTACAAACCTTCCCCCCTTAAGGAGAATCTCGTCCCCGAGATTCGGATTCTTCGAAAATAACTCAGAACTCGGTGCGAAGATCCTCTTCACGCCCCAAGTGGCTACGCCTCCGAGTGGTTACTCCATCGAACACGGCAAAACCAAACATTTTTCTCCGGGTTTTGCGATAGCCACATCCAAAATCTTGACCGGATATTCTTTAAGTGTCAAATCAGTCGCAGATCTGCTTTATCCAATGGCAAGCGCTCCTCGGCACACGGAGACATTTCTTTAATTGAGAGACATGGAACACATTGTGCACATCGGACGAGATACTCAGGCGATTCCAAATGGTATGCCACCTCACCCCTTCGGGCTAAAATTTGAAAGGACCAATATATCTAGAGCTAGCTTTCCACTCACACGGAATCTGTGCATGCCTTTCGGAGGGACACCCGCAGATACACGAAATCACCCTTGGCAAATTTTAGATCACGCCACATTGTCGGCAGAATTTTTCTGCTTAGACTGGCTGCCTTGACCTTTCTTGGATTAACTTCACTTGCTTTTCGCCTCTTGCAAGATATCCAAACCAAATACCTTTGTCTCACCAGTTTCTTGCCAGTACAGAGGTGTACGACACTTTCTTCCATACAATGCTTCATAGGGTGTCATTTGGATGCTTGACTGGTGACTGTTATTGTAAGAAAACTCAGCATATGGCAATTGCTTATCCCAGCTTGTGGGGTTGGCTAGGGCACTTGCCCTCAACATATCCTCAAGGATTTGGTTAACTCTTTCAGTCTGGCCATCGGTCTGAGGGTGAAAGGCAGTACTGAAATTCAGATGGGTACCAAGCGACCCATGGAGCTTGTCCCAGAATTTGGAGGTAAATTGGGTACCTCGGTCAGAGATAATCTTCTTTGGCACCCCATGTAGACAGACTATTTTGCTCATGTACAGCTCGGCCAACTTGCCTCCGGTGTAGGTGGTTCGGACAGGGATGAAGTGTGCAACTTTAGTGAGACGATCGACGATTACCCAGATGGAGTCATAGCCGGATTGAGTTTTAGGTAACCCGACAATGAAGTCCATCCCCACTTCTTCCCACTTCCATTCAGGAATCTTGAGCGGTTACAACAGACCAATGAGCCTTTGATGCTCGGCCTTCACTCTTTGGCAGATGTCGCAGAGAGCGACATACTCGGCAATATCTCTTTTCATTCCAGTCCACCAGTAAGTGGTTTTCAGATCAGCATGCATCTTGGTACTTTCAGGATGGATAGAAATTGGGCTTTCATGGGCTTCTTTTAAAATGACTTCTTTAAGAGATTTATTGTTTGGTACGAAGATTCTCTTTTTAAACCAGAGTACTCCTTCTTCATCCATGGAAAAATCTGGTGCCTTATTCTTTTTAAGCTTCTCTTTAATTTCAAGAACTTCATCATCACTTTTCTGCGCTTCTTTAATTTGATTCATTAAGGTGGGTTGTAATTCAAGCATATTTATTTGGCCTACCTCAACCATTTCCAAGTTGAGGTCAGATAATTCTTTGTATAATTCAGGTTGATCTTCTTTAAGCATGAGATGATTGCAACTGGAGCGCCGGCTTAAGGCATCGGCCACTACATTAGCCTTGCCAGGATGATAATGGATTCCCACATCATAGTCCTTGATTAATTCCAACCATCTTCTTTGTCTTAGATTGAGATCAGGTTGAGTGAATATATATTTGAGACTTTTATGATCGGTGAATATTTCGGTTCTATTGCCAATTAGATAGTGTCTCAGATTTTGAGAGCGTGAACCACAGCGGCTAGCTCAAGATCATGAGTGGGATAATTCTGCTCATGAGGTTTGAGTTGTCTTGATGCGTAAGCAACAACTCTCCTTTCTTGCATCAGCACGCAACCTAGGCCTTGCCTAGATGCATCGCAAAATACCTCAAAATCCTTATGGACATCAGGCAAGATTAACACCGGAGCGGAAGTTAATAGCCTTTTCAACTCTTGAAAACTAGCTTCACACTTATCATTCCACTCAAATTTATTTTCCTTTTAAGAAGATTTGTCAAAGGACGGAGATTTTGAAAAATTTTCAATGAACCGACGGTAATATCCCGCCAATCCAAGAAAACTTCTCACTTGTTTCTGAGACTTGGTTGCTTCCACTCAACAACCGCGGTGAGTTTTTCCGGTCCAACGCAACACCTCCTACCGATATCACATGACCAAGGAAAATCACTTCCTTCATCCGAACTCGCACTTGCTCGACTTTGGCATACAACCGATTTTCTCTTAACCTCTCCGTAACCTTTCTAAGATGAATTTCATGCTCCTCTTCCGATTTAGAAAAGATTAGAATGTCATCGATGAATACCACCACAAACTTGTCCAGAAAATCCATGAACACTTTATTCATTAGATTCATGAAATATGGCGGAGCGTTGGTCAGACCAAATGACATCACCGTGAACTCATAGAGGCCATATCTTGTGGTGAAAGCTTTTTAATGTCGGTATCTTTAATTTTTATTTGGTGATAACCAGACCTCAGGTCGATTTTTGAGAAGATACAAGCTCCTTTCATTTGATCAAACAGATCATCGATTCTGGGAAGAGGGTATTTATTCTTAATTGTTACTTCATTTAGAGATCGATAATCTATGCACATGCGGAGAGATCCGTCTTTCTTTTTGACGAAGATCACGGGTGCTCCCCAAGGGGAAACACTTGGTGGGATAAATCCTTTTTCTTGCAATTCTTCAATTTGTTTCTTCAATTCAGCCATTAGATTGGCGAGATAGGCGATAAGGTCTTTGGGAGATAGGACCGGTGCGTGGACCAGATTATCACAAATTCAATTTCCGATCGGGGGCATTCGAGCGACTCGTCCGGGAACACATCAGAAAATCTTTCACCACGCCTATGGTTTTCGTGGAAGAGGCCTCCAACTTATTAAGGGTGATTAGATCGAGAGGAAAGGATTTATATGAATTGGACCTCCTGTCCAACACTATTAATTAATTTTACTGCTTTTGGTGGCACGATATCCGACCTTTATTTTTGGTTAACCAATCCATACCCGTAATCACTTCAATTCCTCTTGAGTTTATAACCACCAAGTCTGCCAAGAACTTCGGTGTCTTGAATTTTAGCTTAACCCCGGGCACATCAAAGTGGACCTCATGACTTTTCCCGGATTTAATTAGCATTGGATTCTTCAAGACATCGAGTTTTCAACTCATGATTTTTGACAAAAGATGCCGAGATGAATGAATCGTTGCACGAGAATCGAAAAGAGCGATGGCGTGCATCGCACTTATGAAAAACTTACCCATCACCACATTAGGATCGGCGTGGGCGTCCTCGGCGATGGCGTGGTTCACACGCCCACGCCCAACAAACAGGAGCAGATCTTGCGGGTTGGAAGTTCCCGACCCATCCCGAAGATGAGTCGCGGGCAAAGAAGCTTCCGTGAGGCTCGGGATTTTTATTGGGACACGAGTGGCATAGTGACCCAACTGGCGCAAGCAAAGCACTTTATGGTGGAGATATCTTTCTTTTGAGGAGTGGAGACTTGGTGCGAATCGGTGGAGGTGGCGAGGAGCGGTCGCGATCGACCCACCGAGTCTTGGGCGAGGAGGATAACATGCCCACGATCACGAGAGCGCTTGATCTTGAAGCGAGAACTTCGGAGGAATGGCTATCCTCATGGGCCCTCTTCTTCTTTCGGCGACTAGGCATCCGGCGACGTTTTCCTCTTGTTTAACCGCTCGGGCAAACATTTGCTTAAAAGTGGGGAATTCAGAGGAGTCAATCAAGGCACGTATCTCAAGGTCCATGCCTTTCTTAAAGAAATATATCTTATCAGCATCGCTCCTCACGTCCCTTGGAACATATCGAGCCAAGAGTGTGAATTTGGTGAGGTACTCCTGCAGGGTCATGCTTCCTTGCACGAGGGAGTGGAATTCAATTCTTTTAGCCTCTTTAACACTATCGGGAACATAGTTCTCTTCAAATGCCTCAACGAACTCAGCCCACTCAATAGCATCAGGGTTATCATGGGCCTCACAGAACGTGTCCCACCAAGGAAGAACCCCAATGAGTGATGTGTTGCGAAATGAACACTCTCAACCTCACCACATTGGAACATGATGAGCTTTTTCTCGATCTCCTTTAACCAATCCAGCCGCTTCCAGAGAGTCACTGAGCCAAAGATACTTAGGGGATTGGCCCTAAGGAAGTCATTGATACGGGAGCGATAGGGAGGTGGAGCTGGTGTATGAGCGGGGAGAGGAGTGGGGCGGGAGGATGATTCCGCTCTTGAATCAAGTCGCGGATCATCCGGTGTTGCATTTGCATGATTTCTCGGGTGGTAGGTTCTTCAGGAGGTGGTGGTGGAAGATGGTGGTTGGAATCGGCTTGATGTTCGGGAGAATTTTCGTGGTGGGATGGTTGGGATCTTGGTTGGGAATTTTGTGGAGAATTTGGCGAGGAGTCAAGGAGGAACAGAACAGAGGAGGTCCTCCAATGTAATGTTGATCCATGCGAATCGAGCGATCTTGCTCACGAGGTTGGTGCGGCACTTGCTCGGCTCGGGGCACTTCCATGACCTCGGCCGGGCAACATCCTTCTTCCACCACTCGAGCAATCACCATCCGATAGATAGGAGAGGAACGAGATAAGCATAAGGAGGAATTACGTTTTCATCCAAAACATGGTTTTAAATATGCAATTTGGCACAATGCACATTCATATTCATAACATAACAATTTTTAGGGTACAAACAGGGCAATACCACAAACCGGTATGTCACCCCAAATCACGAGCTAACTACCTACGGGTTACATTTAACATACGCCGGGGCGGCTAATAGGATTGATCCACAAGGCCCACTGTAAGCACCAACCAGTAGGATGGCTACCACGGTGATCCGAGAGGAAAATGCCTCATCTCCTCGAGGAAGAGACGGAACTCGCTCGGCTCGGGCCAAGGACGAGGACTCGGGAACGACGAGGACTTGAGCGCGCGAGGAGGACTCGGAGAACAGCGAGACTCACCGAGCGGCGAGGGCTCATGAACGGCGAGGAGGAGGACTCATGGGCGAATCTCCGACCTTCTCCTCATGCGCCGGAGAAGCAAGACGCAACGACGGCGGGACGGGCGGCAACACCATGCAAGGCCAAAGCAAAGCAATGGCAGCAAATCACAAGCGATGGAATACAGCGACAGCAGGCGGCAAGACCGACGCAAGCAAAGCAAAGCAGGCGCCAGCTGAATCATAAGGGACGGCCCTCTTAAAGAGGCGGCGAATATTTGAAGTGGGAGGGGGACCGCGGCAAAGCGCGACAAGACCCAAAGCAAAAGAAAAGAAAAGAAAAGGTGACAACGACCCAAACAAAGGATCTGAGGGCTACAAGCTAGTCCTGGTCGCAATCGGACCCAGAGACCAACTCCACGGGTCTTCCGTCATCATCATCATCATCATCGCCATCGCATCCACAAATGGGTGCCAACCAGACGGTGGTGATCGAACCATCAACTGTATGCCTTGGAGCTCAACAAGAGGAAGGCGGAGCTTTCACTCCGGAAGGACCCAGATCCAACTTGAGATCCTTAGGGTGAGCTCAAGGAACACAAGGGAAAATCAGCGGGATCCTTAGGCGGGGCGCGGGACTTGTCCGACCTCCTTCTTCTGTGCGCGAGGTCGAAGCAGCATGAAGGAGTCCGGAGGAAGAAGCGGCATTCCACGGAGACGCCGTTCTCGCGAACCAACCGACGGATTCTTTTGCGGTGGACCTTCTCCACCAAGTGGAAAGAGTCACGCTTTTAAGTTCGCGCTCTCCTTCTTGGCTTGCTCCACCGGCGGTTGGTGTCATAGGCGGAGTTCAACTCCGCGCAGACGATGGTGTACGCGTCGTCCGTGGATTGGACGAGCTTCGGCAAGGTGGTACACCGTTGTCGCTCACCCTCGGCCGTCGAGCATGGTGAACAGCTCGTTAGGCAAACGAGAGGAAAGTAGCGGCGGGGAGACATGCACGACGCGCGTGAATCATGCTGTCGATGTAAAGCAAGTCCGACACGTCTTGGATGGCGCCCGAGCAATTGACGCGATTAGCGAAATAGCGGAACGGTCCACGAGTAGGCGGTGGACTGCGGCAAGAACGATGGCGACGACACCACCCAAAGTCGGCCCTTTGCGCAAAGTAGTGGCCCCATGATACATAGGGTCACGAAACCAAGCGTGCTCAAGATCGACAATACCGGCGCATCTAAACCTCCGTAGCCAAGTCCAAGGGCGACGCGAAAGACGGCATCTACAATTTCAAAAGATTATCAAGAAAATTGATTGCGAAGATTATGAATTTATTTAACAATTATTTCCTTTATAAAGTATATGGTCTCTAATTCTAGGGCTACGCCCTAAAGCCGATCGGCTCGATACCACTTTTGTCGTAACCCTGTCTAATTGACGAATCCTAATTGTGCATACAAGATTAGTCCCGTAAGATCATGGCTAGCACACACAATTTAACAACAATAATGGTACATTGCCTTCGAGTTACATTATTACAACATAGGGGACTAAGCGCCCCACAGAAGTCACTGCTTTAATACATCAAGCACGGCACGCAGTTAAGATACAAATTACACACACGGTAACGCAGAGCCTAACATGGCACGATTTATTCTAGCGACTAGACTATTCCACAGCGGCGGCAGGTGACACAACTCTACTCTTCGTCCTCGAAGTCCTCCTCCTCCTCGTAGTCCTGGTCCTCCTCGGATGGAGAGTCGTAGGGAGCCTCCTCGACTGTTGAAATTTTGGAAGAGGGGAAGGAGAAATAGGGGTGAGTACAAAGGTACTCAGCAAGTCGAGGATATATCTTGATGGGGTTTAGTACAAATGGATGGCTTGGCGGTTTTTGAAATTGCGCTTATTAGCCTAGTTTTGACAAAGCGAGTTAGAAACATTGAATCTCCATATTTTCTTTGGGCTTTTCTCAAACGGTTCTCGCCACTTGGCCTCAGTGCCATAGCAAGAACAAAATCCTTTCTTCTTTTCTTTTCTCAAAACGGCTAGGTCCATTCCATGCGACACTTTCCGATAGGTTACCCATTTCGAATATCACCGTGGCCCCTAGCTCAAACGAAATCCTTCTCAAACCTTACTCATCTCAAATCATTTGTTCAAAACCCTTTTCTAAATTGGTTTTAAAATGAAGGAGCTACCATATAATCACCTTGGCGGCCATAACCATGAAAGCACGGCTATCATGACGCTTTTAACTCGCAGAGTGGGTACGCTTTACCTCGAGAGGCTACGCACTCAGACGATGTTTCGCCACAAGACCATCAACCACGAGGCCAACGATCGGGCCCGTCCCATACCGCCTCGAGGTCGCATCATATGGCTCGATTCATAGGATCATAGGATGATCGGTCCTTAGACTAGGAGAGTAGATATTTTAGCCCGCTTATAAAACCCTGCACCACGCACTAACTGACAAAATATCTCCCTAGTCGGAAAGATTTTGGGATAAGAGGAAAATCATTCCTATTAAGCATCACCCTTGATGCGCTATCTTTAAATCATCCTTTCCCAAACATTTCTCAACAATATTCTCATTTCACACAAATGATTGAATCATTCCGCATAAATAATTTTAAGCATTTATCCTACCACAACAAGGTATTTAAATAAGAGCAATTCATAGTTTAGCCTTAGGTTTAATCCTACCATTTTTCTTACCTTTTCTATTTGGCATAATAACTAATTCTAGCAAATACGGCATTTATCTTTTAAACTAGCATGCATATTTTCAAGTCTAATAAACATTTTCTAAATAACCTAAAATGGCTTCACAATATGATCAAAGGGACTTGCCTTGGTCGATGATCGGTAGGAGCAACCCATTTATGGACGGGTCTAACCACGCGGACAACACATACAACATAATATAAACATCCATCAAACAGGAAACATTTATATATGATTTTTGTTTTAAAAATCATGCACGAAATAAATATGCATGTGGACGGCGTGTTCTCCGCTCAACCATCATGGATCACACCTGGTCGATTTTTACTCGCTAGCCGACTCGATCAAGCTCGATTCGATTTGAGCGTCGGGCTCAACAAGGAACGACTACAGATTTACCTGTTCGATTCCTCGCGGGTAATAGTCCTACTCTGCCGAGCCTTAGCTCTTTTCTCGATTGTGGTTGAAAGGGAAAGTCTTTACAGAGTGCTCTCACGAACCGAGTGTTGAATCCTACCCAACGTGCCCCTTCCCTCTCTCCTCTCCTTTTATACAAGCCTCGAACCGACGGAGAGAGCCGAGGAGTAGGCGAGATAGTGCCCTCGATAATCGACAAGACACGACGAAGAGACGAAACGCGTCGCGCCCACCTTGCCTGCAGCCTCGCGTTCTCCGCAAGTGGCCTCTCACCCGCATACCACACCGGTGAGTCTCGGGTGGGGCCCGCCGCCCTCCCGACGCGGGCGGCCTCTTCAAGCAAACCTCCTCTCTCTCACAATTCTTGGCGCCACAAAGGATGTACCTCCGGACTGCAAGGGCCATCAGAAGCGTAATCATTTCTTCCGCCGCCTACTCGCGTGATGTCTCATTAAATGCGCTTCGTCCTTCAGCGGGGGAGCCTTCGTCCTAAGACTCCTTCGCAATACTCGCCACGCTGGCCCCGCCGACGCCTGGGGCCCTCACCGGTCTTCGAGGGGCTCGCCACGCACCCGCCTCGGGCGCGCGGGGCCTCGCCTCCATCGGAGGGGCTCGCCCACACGCCCGCTCGGGCGCGTGGGGCCCTCGACTTCGCCTCCAGGCTCGCCCACGCACCCACTGGCGCGGGGCCTCCCTGCCTTCCGAGGGGCTCGCCCACGCCTGGGCCTTGCTCGCCTCGGCCGACGCGTGGGCCTCTCCTGTCCTTCCGAGGCTCGCCACGCAGGCTGGGCCTCGCTGGCCCCACTTTGCGCTGGGCCCTCCAGCCTTCGAGGGGCTCGCCCACGCCACTGGCCTCGCTCGCCCGCTTTGACGCGTGGGGCCCTCCCCAGCCTTCGAGGGGCTCAGACACGCCATGGGGCCTCGCCGCCCACTTTGCGCGTGGGGCCCTCCCTGCCTTCGAGGGGCTCGCCCACGGCTGGGCCTCGCTTCGCCTCGCCGACGCGTGGGGCCCTCCTGGCCTTCGAGGGGCTCGCCACGCCATGGGCCTCGCCGCCCGCTTTGGCGTGGGGCCCTCCCTGCCTTCGAGGGCTCGCCACGCCATTGGGCCTTGCTCGCCTGGCCGACGCGTGGGGCCTCTCGACCTTCAATGCTCTTTGTACCCCAGATTTATTACACCGACAGAGTCCCCGGTCCACCATGATACGCGAACCGTCACGCTGGGTACTTCCGCTTTCTTGCTTGGGCGGAGACGAATCGGGGAGCCCACCACCGCGCCGCCAGACGCTCGATTCTCCACCGCACACGATCTTCCTTGGGAACTACGCCGCTGCTGAAACCAAAAACGCTACGGGCAATGATGGCGCCGCTGCTGCGGAATCTAAAATCACGCCATCACTTCACGCTTATAAATATTTCACCGCTCGGCGCCGCCAATCCTTCCGCACGCTTAAGTCTTAAAGTGGTCCTTCGCCTTCGCCGCTACTACAAAGATCTCGCCAATCGCCACTAAGCCTTTCGCCACCGCCACCAAATCTTCCATGGCTCCTAAGCGCAAAGAAGGGCCGCCGATGCCGCACCATCTTCGGAGCTGCCTTGCTCGCTTCCACCGCCGATGAGGATCGGTGGCGCGGCTCAATCTTCGTACCACCGACCACCGCCTGGTTCCGCCGCACCATCATGCCGAGTCCTCGCGCGGGGAGATCGTGACCTTCTCTGGCGTCTTTGGCGGGCCTTGTCCCGCCAGACTCAATTCTTCCCTGGGTGCTCGCCTTCACGGATCCAGCGGCGCACCTAGTTCCTAACTCGATCATGGCCTCGTCATCTTCGCCCACCTCTCGCGAGATGTTCGTGGGGGCGATGCAATCTCCCGCTTTGGCGCCGACTCTTCGTCTTGCACACGGGCTCGCGCCGAGCGCGTTGGGAGTCACTAC
This sequence comes from Raddia guianensis, assembly GCA_036346415.1. Classification (NCBI taxonomy): domain Eukaryota; kingdom Viridiplantae; phylum Streptophyta; class Magnoliopsida; order Poales; family Poaceae; genus Raddia; species Raddia guianensis. The sequence goes on from CM070534.1 coordinate 40,225,633, forward strand.
TTCACGCCCGCTATTCTCCGCTTTTATCCTTCCGCGTCAAGTCCAACTGGAAGGATCGCACCGCAATGGTTGTACGTGGAGGACTCAAGCGGCCGCGACGATCTTGTTTCTTCCCGACGATCCCATGGAGCCCACCGCCGACCGGGGGCCCAGCTAGACGCGACGATCCGGGCGAAAGCACGGAGGTGATGGCGGCGCGCATTGTCGAGCTCCGCCGCCAGGCTCACCGGAACCCACGTGGCGGCGGATTTTTTGCGGCGCCGACTTTGCCGCTCCGCTGAGGGCGCCCTACTTTGGGCATTTACTGGCGATAACGACGGACTCAAGGCTGCTTTGGAGGTGAATACCTCGCGCTTTTTGATTTTGTACCTTCCTTCTTTCCATTTTTGGCTAATAGCCAATTCTTTGCTTCTTCTTGGTGTTCACCGATGGGAACATGCCGGGCGACGTGTTCGGATCGGTCAAGGGCTCGATGACCGCGCCGACCGACGGTATCGCTTCACGGCGGCATCCGCCCTCTCGCGATCGACTGGAGCGCGAACCTTCACTTGCAGCGCGTTTCTCCATGGAGGTCTCTGGTCCTGCGGTCCAAGTGGCCCGGGGACCATCTGCAGATCCATGAGCCGCCACCGGCGACCGCCTAAGCTTCCGCGGCCGCCGCTGCTCTGTCGTGGCGGCCGACTCGCCAAGCTCTCGGGAAGCGCCATTCATCCTTGTTGCCGACGACGACGACGAGGAGGAGGGCGAGCCAAGAGAGCGCGCTCTTCAAGTCTGGCTTCCGCCGCCGCTGCCCCAACCAATGGGGGTTCGCTATATCGCCGCCGCCCGCCATCGGGCGAGCGCTGGCGACTCCAGAACCGGCGCCGCTGCGCCGCTTTCCGCCTCCTCCGCCGACGCTCCCTGCCGGCGCTTTCTGCCACATTGGCGCTTCGCCGCACCGGCACTGCTTCGCGCCAGCCGGCGTCGAGTTTGACGGCGGCGATCATGATCATGATCAAGGCCGCCTCCGCCAAGCAAGCAAGCGATTTGAGCTCCCCTTCAGCTTTTCGCCTTGGCACCGCTTAGGTTGGCTTTCCTGCGCTTTCGCACTTCGCATTAGGTTAGCATGCTACGCGGTTTTGCATACCAAACCTGCTTGTCCTTCTTGAACAGATCGACGCCGGGCATCGAGCTCCGCCCACGCGACTTCGCCAATTTCACCGCCTGCCTGCTCCTCGACGGAGGTCGCTTCGCGGCGGCGGAGAGTCCGGCGGCGCGGGCGGAGAACCTTCGGCAACTCGCTGCTGGCGCCGCCGCCATCTCGGCCGTGACCGCCGACGTGGGGCGCCTTTGAGGCGCTGCACCTCTCCCGCACTGGCGACGCGGAGCAAGTTTCTGCCTTGGCGGAGCGATCCGCCGGCGAATCGCGGCGGGCCTTGGCCAAGAGACCGCCCGCGAAGGAGGCGATGACCAGCGAGGTCGCGGCAGCCTGCCGCCGCCGCCTCGGCGCCAAGCGATCAAGACTCCGCCGAGCACTTCGAAGCGCCCGACCCTCGCCGACATGTCACAGACGGCCTACCGCGCTTCCGGGCGCCTCGCACCCACTGGTGTTTCCGCATCCTCGCTGGAGGAGACGGCGCGCGAAGACGCCGCGCGCCGTGGGGGAACCGCCGGCCTCGCGTCCTTCCGGCGCGGCTGCTGACGCGGGCGATCAAGACGGCCGCCACGGCGCTTGAAGCCGCGCGTTCATCTCTGGCAATCGCTTGGCCCGGACGCCGCTTGACTCGACGCCGCCATCGGAGAACCTTTTCGCGCCACCGGACCGGTTCGAAAGCAGCGAGTTGACACCGCCGCCCGACCGCGGTCCATGATGGGGGCGTCGCTCCAATGAAGGCGCAACCGAAGGGAGAAGCGACTCCACTGTCTTTTTGCCTTGTGATTGTTGCCTATAAATGCAAACAAACTTTTGCTATTTTGCTTGTGAGTCTTATTTGAACTTCGCACGATTTTGACTTGTGAATCGAAATGGGGCACCCGCCGCCAAAGGTTTTAGATCAACGCTTACGCCGCAAGTGAGCGCCGCTTCCTTAGGCGTCTGTTACTTCAACCCTTATGGCCTCTCGCAACCCGACTTAAACGTTACGTGGCGAAGCGCTTAGCTTCCTAAGTGGTCTAGTCGCGATGCGCCGTTGGCGATTGCCTAGACCGAGCCGACACACCGAGCTAGAGCCCGCCTTCCGTCGCCGCCTCGCACCAACAGAAGTTATAAGCGTTTGCCTTTGCAATCAAGGGCCATCACCTTAAGTACTTTCGCTACCGACTTTCGGCGAATCGTTTTCTAACAGACCTTTCTAAGGCTAAGCCACCGATCGCCAAAAAGCTTTAGATGAGCTTTACGCTGAAAGTGAGCGCTTTTTCCTCGTGCATCCGGGTTACTTCAACCCTTATGGCCTCTTTTGAACCGACCCTAGACATCGCGTGGCGGGAACTTAGCCTTCTAAGTGGTCTAGTCGCGGTGCCATTGCATGCATTGCCTAGACCAAGCCGACACACCAGTGCTAGAGCCCGCTTCCGTCTCGCTTCGCCGCCTAACCATGAGTCATAGGCGTCAGTCTCAGAACTAAGGGGCCATCTGCTTTGAGTACTTTTTTTTTTCGCTACCACTTTCGACGTAATGCTTTCTAACAGATTTGAGGCGAAAAAAGAAACAGATGCCCACAAGGAGACGTAACTTATCTCTTATTGAAGATGGCTTTGTACAACGCAGCTTCCCAGGCGAAGCGGTGAAGGAAGAAGACTCGCCGCCGGCCCAAAGGAAGGCCGAAAAAAAGGCTTCGAACTGCTACTCACGGTAGAACTTCTCACCGCCGACGCTCCAAGTGTTCGCCAATTCACGACCGCCCTCGAATGCGAGCTGACCGAGCCCAAGGGAGATCGAGACCACCTTGAAGGGGCCTCCCATTGTGGGAGACAGCTTTGTTGCGCCTGCTCGCTTGGATTTTGCGCAGACGAGGTCGCCCACCGCCGTTGTTCTCACACACACCGCTTTGCTTGATAACGGCGGTTACTGCTGATACTTGGCGGCCGGATCGCCGCCTGTCTCGGATCTCCTCCAGAGATTTACTTCATCCCGACGCCGGTCGTGGTCTTGGTTCGCCAACGCCGCCACTCTTGGGGAACCGGCGAGCTCGATGGGAGCACCGCCGAGCCATACACCAGAAAAAGGGTCTCGCCGGTGGCTCTGCTGGGAGTTGTCCGCAGCGCCACAATACGGTGGGAACTTCTCCGCCAGCCGCTTGCCGCGCTTCTCCAGCGGTCGAACGCTTTGTCTTGAGCCCTTTGAGTACTTCCGCTCGCCCGCTCCACTTGCCCATTGCTCTTCGTCGCAAGAACGGAGGCAAAGCACGCTTGGTACCCAACTCGCACTCGCACTTCTTGAAATCAGCATGGAATCGAAAGCGCCATTATCGCGATAATTTGCTTGGCGACATCGAACCGGACGAAGATGCTCTTCATAAACTTGATAGCCGCTGCGACGTGATCGCCGGGACCGCGAGGCTTCAACCCACTTGGTGAACTTGTCGATGGCGATTTAACAGATGAGTGTACCCTCCGGCCGCCCATGGAACGGGCTCAGAATGTCAAATTTCTGCATCGCGAACGCCAGAGAGCGGAATGGTTTGCGGCGCTGGGCGGTCGTGGATTTGCTTAGCATGAAATTGGCACGCTTCGCATTTCTCACCAAATCGAAGGCATCCCGGAGGCGAGAGGCCAATAGAAACCGTGGCGGAAAGCTTTCCACCAACGCCTGGCCTCAATGGCTCCGCGACATGCCTCCATGGATCTCGAGAGAATTTCACTCCCGCTTCCCGAGTGACGACTTCAAGAAACTCCATTTGCGCCGGGCGATATAGGTCCCCACCTACCGTATGTGGCGCTTGGCCTTGCGCTTATCTTCTCGGTACCGACGCCATCGCTGGGATCACTCCATCCCGCAGTAGGCTAGGATCGGATCCATCCATCGACCTTCCCGGACGAGTGCGACGACGTTTCAGACATTGTCGCCGACGACTCCGCTTTGGCTCGGCGCTTCCGTCTCAACCGCCTCGGCAGCTTCTTCCGCCTCCCTCTAATCGGGAGCCGCAGCAGATTGGTGACGCCTCCTCGAAGGTGGGGCTGCGTGTGGAAAGCGCCGCCCCGCCAGAATCGGGGCTGCGACAGACGGTCACGTGAGTCTTTCTTCAAAGACCCCAATGAACAGTGCCCTTGACGAGGCAATCTGAGACAGCTTCATCCGCCATGTAGTTGTCACGGCGGGGATGTGCACGGCCCAAACCTCAAAGTGCCGCTCCAACCGGCGCACCTCCGCCGTAGGCCGCCATGACGGGATCCGGCAGAGAAATCCTTCCTCGCTCGTTAATGACCAGAGAGAGTCGCTTTTTACTTGTAGCCGCGGATGCCAAGGGTCGGTTACCCCGAGCCCGGCGAAAGATCCTTCATACTCATGGCGTTGTTGGTGGCGCGAAGTCCAAGACCACCAGTGCCGAACGACATCGCCGGTGGGAGACACCAGACGACGCCACCCCTCTCCAAATAGGAATGAGCCGTCAAGAAGAGAGTCCACGGCGAGGAGACCGGTATCTTCAGTTCATATCCGCCGAGTCCACTCACGATGAACTCCGCCAGAGCTTGCCTTTGATGGCCGCTCGGGAGCGAATTTGAGATCAAATTCCGCCAGCTCCATGGCCCACTTGGCGATGCGACCGTCGCCTCGCGGTTGAAGAGGATCTCCGCAGGGATACTTGGTCAACACTGTGACTTCTCGCCCACGGAAGTAGTGGCGTAGCTGATGGATCTTGACGGCGGCGAGCATCTTCGGTGTGTGAATACCTTGTTTCAAGGCGTCGTGGAGAACCTTGCGGACGTAGTAAATGGGGCGCTGGGCGCCCTCTCTCCGCCACCAAGACTGCTGTTGACCGCTGGGGTTTGCCGCGACGAGGATCAGCGGCTCGCCGGTCCAGGGCGACCAAAGCACGGGGGGAGGTAAGGCTTCTTCAGCCGTCGAACGCCTCCTGCGCCTCCGCCGGCCCACTCGAATTGGTTGGTCTTCCTTAGGAGCTTGAGCGGTGGGAGACTTTTGTCCCCAGGCGAGCTATAAAGCGCCCAGGAGGTCAAGCGCCCCACCAAGCACCGCATCCGCCAAGTCGCGTCGGGGCTTCATGTTCTCGATCGCCGCGATCTTGTCGGGTTCGCCTCAATCCCCTCTGGGAAACGAGGAATCCCAGCGCTTGTCTGACGGAACGGCGAACACGCATTTCTCCGGATTAAGCTTGATGCAAGATTTCCTCGTTGGCGAAGGTCTCTTCCAAGTCGCCGATCAACTCCTCCGCTTTCTTGACTTCACCACCGTGTCGCCGACATACACCTCGTGTTCCGCCCACTTGGGAGCGGTGAGCGATATGCATGGCCCACGATAGGTTGGGCCCGCATTCTTCATCCAACGCCATCCTTAGAGTATAGCGAGACGCCCATGGGCGTGACAAAGGCGGTCTTGTCTTCATCTTCTTCGCCATGCTAACTGGTGGTACCCGAGTACGCATCCGTAGCATACCGCCGCACCCGCAGCTTGAGTCGACGATGAGATCGACGCGAGCGCGTGGTACGGATCCTTCTGCATGCCTTGTTGAGGTCGGTGAAGTCCACGACATCCTCCGGCGCCCGTTGGATTTCTTGACGAGGACGGGGTTCGCGAGCCACCTGGGATGGGCGACACTGCGGACGACCCCCGCCCTTAAGAGCTTGTCCACCTCCTGGCGGATAACTTCCTGGCGCTCCACCGACTGCTTCCGGACTTTTTGCATGACCGGTCGCGCGCCGGGGAACGTCGCCAATTTGTGCTCAATCACCTCCCTGGGGACCCCAGCCATGTCGGACGGTTGCCACGCAAACACGTCTGCGTTAGACTGGAGGAAGGAGACGAGCGCGCCTTCCTATTTGGCGCCGAGAGGCGCCCACCCGAACGGTCTTCGCTGGTCTCGACTTCGCCAGGAGACCGCCTTAACCTCCGCGGACGAACCGGGAGGCACGGTCTCGCCGAGGAGCTCCGGTCGAAGCTCGGCCTTCAGACCGACGCCCGCCAGCCGAGGGCGTCCTTGTCGCAGCGGAGCGCCCGGCGGTCCACTTTCAAACGATGGGGCCGGTGGCCGGGATCTTCACCACCATGTACGATAGTGGCACACCGCCATGAACTTGGTCGGCGCCGGCCGACCTAGTATGGCGCTGTAGGAAGGTCGAACCGCCACCTCAAACTCGAGCATCTCGGTGCGGAAGTTGCCGAGCCTCCGAAAGTCACCGGAGACTAATGCGCCCAGCCGACGGACTCACCCGGCGCGATGTCAAGAACGGAGCGCTAGGCGAAGCTCCTGCTGCTGATTTGAAGCGCCATGCGCCAGGCGGACGATGAGGTTGAGGAACTCCTCCGTCTACCAAAGACCGCCCTAGCTTTACATTCAACCGTGGTGCAACCACGATCGGAGATGCCTGTGGTCGGGCGGTATGGTTGGGTGATCGGCTCGATCAACGCAATCGGTCGCCCGACCACGCCAATACCTCACCGACCCAAAGCCGGCACGGCGGCGCACACCTCCTCATCGCACGCTTAAAGCTAGCGTGGACGGATAGGTGGCAACCGCCGTGGATGACGGCAACCTCGCGCCCGCCGCCGAAAACCAAGCGAAGCCGCCTCCTTGCCCTTGCCATCGCGGACGCTCGCCTGCTTTGTTGCTCGTGGACTCGCTTCGCTCACCATCTTTTGCCGACGACATGGCAATCCGCCAAGTCGTGAGAGTTGTTGCGGTGGATGGGACAATAGGGCCTTCCGTCCCACTCGCGGGGCGATGGTCTCGCTTCTTCGCGTCATGCGAGGCCGTCGCGCCACGGCGATCGCCGTAGCCGCCGCGGCCACCCTTTACGGACTGCACCGCCGGCGCCGCGACCTCCTCTTTTTTCTCCCTTGGCGCCCATCGCTGCTGCCGGGTGGCCGTCGTCGTCGTCGTCGTCGTCGCTTTGGCCGGCTATGACCTGCCCGGTCTCGCCGCTTTGCGCTTTTTCTTGTCCTTGCGCGGGTTCCTCGAGGTCCCGGCCTCGCCGCTCCATAGCTTGGCCCGCTGCAGGCAATGGGCGGATGCGAGCTCCGCTCGAGGGCGACTTCAGCGCCAAGGTGAAGAGCTCTTCCGTGGTCTTAATCTTGCGGGTGGCCATCTTCTTTGACCTTGGGGTCTCGGCGCCTCCCGAATGCCGTGACTACTGCGCGTCGATGGAGATGTCGGGGATGGTGTTGCGGACTGACCGAGCGCCCGAATATAGTCGCAAGAACGACTCTCCTTTTTCTCGCTTCCACGCTGTGGAGGTCGTCTTCACCCGGGCTGCTCAAGGTGCCACGGAAGTTGGTGACGAAGAGCTCCGAGAGCTCCTTCCATGACCCCACCTGACCGGGGCGTGTTCATGAGCCACGAGCGGGCTCACGGTGAGGACCGCGGAAAGTAGTTCGCCGTAACCTTCCCCGACCCTCCATCGGTTGCATCACCGTCAGATAGATCTCGCAAAACTCATCGGGGTTGGTGGAGCCGTCGTATTTTTCGATGGGGCCGGACGAAACCGCTCCGCCATCGGACGCGCGCAGCTCCTTAGAAAGGCGCTGCACCGACGCCGGAGCCTCTCGCTCTCGGACGCGGTCCTCGCCCGCCGCTTCGTCGCCTAGGTGGCGCCAAAGAAGCGCCACCCTCATCGCCGGGCAGCCTGGGAACCCTCTTGCTGGTCCCACAAGACGGCGGGCGACAATGCTGATCGCCTTCGGTCGAGGCCCTGCGGAGCTTGTCACGCAGTCTTCTCCATGCAACAAGTGGCGGTCCTCCGATGGGACCGGAGATCGCGCCACTGCAGACGCTCGGCGGCCGAGCCCCGTAGGGTCGCCGCTTTTGTTATCTTGGCCCCGCCTCAACAGAGATCTGCGAGAGGAATGCGAGGGCAACAAAGAACGAGAGGACGCGAAACGCCGGTTCCGCCCCGAGACTTGCACCACCGCCGCGGCGGCGTAACGTAGCGGGCTGTTGCCAACCACGGCGCCGCCGGAGTCCGAGTCACCGGAATCGGTGGGTTTTCAGCAGGCCTCGCCGCGGAGGTTCTGTGGCCGGAGTGCACTCTCCAAGGCGAGCGCCGCTTAGCTTGGCCGAGGTGGTTGCTTTCGCCAGGGCTCCAGCCTAGGCGGCGGCCACCGCCGGTGATCGCCGCCATCGCCATGCCGACTCGCGTGGCCGCAGCTCTAGCGGCCGCTTCTGCTTCCATCGCGGATCGCTTCTCCGCCATCGCCTCTGAAGAAGGGTCAAGAGCTTGAACCGACGCTTAGCGCCCCCTACTGGCGCGCCATCGACGGGCGTGTTCTCCGCTCAACCACCGCGGATCACACCGGGTCGATTTTTACTCGCTAGCCGACTCGATCAAGCTCGATTCGATTTGAGCGCTGGCTCAACAAGGAACGACTGCAGATTTACCTGTGTTCGACCCGCTGGTAATAGTCCTACTCCCGCCGAGCCTTAGCTCTTTTCTCGATTGTGGTTGAAAGGGAAAGTCTTTACAGAGTGCTCTCACGAACCGAGTGTTCGAATCCTACCTAACGTGCCCCTTCCTCTCTCTCTCTCCTTTTATACAAGCCTCGAACCGACGGAGAGAGCCGAGGGAGTAGGCGATAAAGGCCCTCGATAATCGACAAGACACGACAGAAGAGACGAAAACGCGTTGCCTTCACGCCGCCTTGCAATACTTCGCGTGCTCATAAGTGGCCTTCACCCGACAACACACCGGTGAGTCTCGGGTGGGGCCTCGCCGCTCCTCGACGCGGCGGCCTCTTCAAGCAAACCTCCTCTCGCTGTCAATTCTTGGCGCCACAAGGATACCGCTCATACCGCAAGGGCCATCAGAAGCGGTAATCATTTCTTCCGCCGCTCTACTCGCGTGATGTCTCATTAAATGCGCTTCGTCCTTGGGCAGGGGGAGCCTTCGTCCCAAGACTCTTCGCAATACTCCCGCCACGCTGGCCCCGGCCGACGCTGGGGCCTCACTGGTCTTCGAGGGGCTCGCCACGCGACTCCGCCTCGGGCGCGGGGCCCTCGCCACCATCGGAGGGGCTCGCCCACACGCCCGCTCGGGCGCGCTGGGGCCTCGACTCGCCTCCAGGCTCGCCACGCACCCACTCGGGCGCGCGGGGCCTCCTGCCTTCCGAGGGGCTCGCCACGCCACGGGGCCTCGCTCGCCCTTTGACGCTGGGCCCTCCTGCCTCGAGGGGCTCGCCACACGGCTGGGCCTCGCTCGCCTGGCTTGACGCGTGGGGCCTCCTGCCTTCTCGAGGGGCTCGCCGACATGCCATTGGCCTCGCTTCGCCTGCCGACGCGTGGGGCCCTCTCGCCTTTCAATGCTCTTTGTACCCGGTATTTATTACACCGACAAAGATGGAAATGTGATGCATGCACAACTATTTTATATTTTTACATTTTTATTAAATCAAGTGTATGCATCAAAATAATATTTTCATCATTTTTCTAAGGTTTTTGAAAATCATTCGCTATTTGCTAGTTAATGCAAAATGATTAGTTTAATTTTTATTGTTATAGGTATTAATATAAATAGAGAGTTATTAAATTTTTGGATTATATTTATGTGTGCACTTTGAACTTTGGAAAGCGTATTCTGATCGAATACGTTTCCATTTATCAGAGCCACACACACTACACAGGCTAGCACTAATCTCAAAGCATGGGTCTTCTTCAACCTCAAGCCAAGCATGCACAAAGACGCACAAAGACACACGCCATCGAGCTAATCGAGTTTCGGCTGGCCGGTGTGGCGACCTCCGCTCGCCAAACCGACCAGAAAATGGATTCCTCTCGACTCAGCGCCCAAAGGACCCTATAGCGGTGATCCACGATCACAAGACGACGACGTATTTTTATACATAGCTACAAAGCATGCTCTAAACTAGCTCGCATGGCTTCCATGGGAGCTCTAGCTCGACATGGCACACGCAGGAAGACTACGGCCTCCCGGGATCATCTTCCCAAGCTCAAGCGCACCTAGAGATGAGCGAAGCTTACCCAGAGACGGCGAAATGAGCGCCACTGGGCGACTTCCTTCTTGACTTGGTGATGCTTCGGGTTCCTTCGACACGAGAAGAAGCACGGCACGGCAAGGCAAGGCGAGCAAGGAGAGATAGGAGCACGAGCTCCACTTTATAGCCGAGGAGGGCACGGCGAAGCGCCGGACTTTACTCCGACGGATGGCACAAATACATGGAGGCAACGAAAGACAAAAGTTATTGCACAATAGCAACAAGCGATAAGACGGCGAGGTCGTGGCGCTTAGCGTGGCGTGGCGGCGAGAGGAAGTCGTGGCGTGGTCTAGATCTACCGACGACGCACGCTGGGGTTGCAGAGAGTAACTTCATAAGCGGCAATACCGAAGTTACGAGCGATAAGCTTGCAAAGTGAGAGAGAGAGAAGAGAGAAAAGGTGAGAGAGAAAAGTTTTCTAATTTTTCCAATTTTGTTTTTCTCTTTTCTTCTTTCTAAATAATTATTCAAAGGTCAAATATTAAATAGATTTTGACAAATTCACATGGGTTTGAAAGCTTCTAAATGCACCCATTGAAAATATTTATACCTTTTAAAATTAAAGACCCAACCCATTTTCAAAACGGTTGCATGCAATGATGATGCCATGATGTTTTTCAACACTTAAATAGTTTAATATTTTAATTATGCATTTTAATGAAATTATTAACGTGCCAAATTTGGTTTTGAAAATTTGGGATGTTACACCCAACCACATAACGATGGAAAGGAAATTTGGAACTAAGCAAGCATTCGGAGACGGCCATGAACCACAAGGCGTAGGGTTCCATCTCAGACACATAGGAAGAAGACACGATCACAAAATGACAAAGGCATCGTCGACACCCACCGATGAGGACAAGACCACCAACAAAGGATTCTCACCGAAAGAACCCGCACTACACCATTCCATTCTCCTACTAACGACGAGCACCAGATGATGTCCCCAACGATGGACATCCCACATTTGCCATTGGAGTCGAGAAAACTCACCCTTATTACTTCTGATCCGGGTGCATTGACGACCAGGTTGACGTCTTGACCAACAACCTTCCGTCACAAAAACCGCCGCCTGCGAAGCGCTGAAAACCTGAACAAGCCTTTGCCTACGCAAATCAAAAATGCTTAAACCTAGCTTAAACCTATACTTATCTGTGTACACTACCTTGCCCAAAATCTGTCATCCTCCTCCTTGGCGGCGACCCAAAGGCCAATGTAGTCGAGGGAATCATGCAGATCTAACCTGAGAAGCTCTCCGTTGCACTCACCTTTCCGGTTGTTCCACAACCCTATACTTTTTGACTGTTTACAAGGTTTTTAACCTTGGATATTCACGTGGCTTTTAAGCTATGTATGAATGTAGATGTATACCTTTGGATATTCATGGGTTACCCTAGAAGTTACATAAACAGAAAAATTTCATTTTATATTTTTAAGTTGCATGTCACCCTATCAATTTAAAGATGGATGGTTTAGTTTGTGTTTTTATTCAAATTTAAAAAAACTTAAAAATGAAGGAATTTTAGAGAACCATTCGGTTGTAGAACTTATCGTATTTTAAACATGACATAATGTTGATTGAAAATTGGAAAAAGTCCACTTTGCCCCCTTCAACTATTGCAAAAGTTTGGTTTTGCCCCTTAACTCTAAAACCGGGCATCCAACCTCCCTCAACTATCAATTCCGATTAAAATACCCCCTCCACCCAAAACCACTATGGTTTTAGATGACATGGCATCCAATTTTCTCAAAAAAAAATTCAAATAAATTAAATAAATTGTAGAAAATCATAGAAATATCAAAAAATAGAATAAAAATATCTAACAATTTGGAAAACTATATAGAATCCAAATACTATAATTTTATGTGCATAATTATATGGAAACAATATTTGTCCTATGATATATTTTATTGATTAAATAGTTTGAGATTTAATGGAAAATAAGTCTGGCTTGTAGGAAAAGGAGAAAATTAGAGAAATATAGGACGTTAGCTTTACCTTTTAATTTACATTCTTTTAATTAAAATTCAAGTTAGTTTGACCTTTTAATTGTAATTTTAAAATTAAATTCAACATTCAAAATGCATACCTACCTTTTGCTTTTTTATTAATTTCTACAAACAAATTTTTCCTAAATTCTTATTTTTTAATCAATAAAAGATACTCTTTAATAAAAAAATACATATAATTGCATATACAAACATTATGCTTTTATTGAATATTTGGTTTCTACATATTTTAAAATTTTTTTGGTATTTTTATATGATTTTATTGAGCTTCCTATAATTTTCTACAATTTATTAAATTTTGTGAAATTATTTTATAGAAAAAATGCTGATTAGGATGACATGTCATCCAAAACTATGGTGGTTTTGGTTGAATGGGGTAATTTGACCGGTTTTGATAGTTGAGAGAGGCTGACGCCTTGCTTTTAAAGCCGAGAGCAAAACCAAACTTTTGCAAACAGTGTGGGGAGGGGGCAAAGTGGACTTTTTGCTTGAAAATTCCAGTCGGCGTAAGAAGAGCGCTGCTTTTACAGGGTTGAAGGCCCAGCTGCGCGCCGAAAAGCAAACCGAAATCGCATCCCCCTTGACAGAAGGGCCCCACCATCACGCGCGCGGAAAACAGGGCCACCCTTTTCCTTTCGCGCCCACATTTTCGCCACGTCAGCTATCCGCACCGAAACGAATCCCGCCCGTCCACCCGAAACAGCGCCAACGCCTCGCAGAACGCCACGTCATCGATCCGCGGCACCCGCCTCTCCACCAATCAGCGGCCAGATCCCCCTCTCTATAAAGTCGTCGCCGCCCGCCTCGTCTATCTCCACCACACCGCCTTGGCAATCGCAAGTTCGCAACCCCCCAAAATCCTCCGGCGAAACACCAACCACCGCTCTCCTCCCCCAACCCCTAGAGGCGGCGCCGATGGCTCCCAAGGCGGAGAAGAAGCCGGCGGCGAAGAAGCCCGCGGAGGAGGAGCCCGCCGAGAAGGCGGAGAAGACCCCGGCGGGGAAGAAGCCCAAGGCGGAGAAGCGGCTGCCGGCGGGGAAGGGCGAGAAGGGCACCGGCGAGGGGAAGAAGGACCGCGCCGGGAGGAAGAAGAAGGCGAAGAGCGTGGAGACGTACAAGATCTACATCTTCAAGGTGCTGAAGCAGGTGCACCCCGACATCGGCATCTCCTCCAAGGCCATGTCCATCATGAACTCCTTCATCAACGACATCTTCGAGAAGCTCGCCGGCGAGGCAGCCAAGCTCGCCCGCTACAACAAGAAGCCCACCATCACCTCCCGCGAGATCCAGACCTCCGTCCGCCTCGTCCTCCCCGGCGAGCTCGCCAAGCACGCCGTCTCCGAGGGCACCAAGGCCGTGACCAAGTTCACATCCTCTTAGTTTGCATCTAGCAGTAGCGGTGGTGGTTTGCTGGTTATCTGGTCCTGCAAGTAGAAGTTAATGGAAATGTTTCTGCAACTAGAAGTTAATTGAAAGTGTTTAGTTTGGGTGGTTGTAAGAAGAATTATGTGGTTATGTTGCTTTTGGTGGCCTGTTGCCTGACAGATCTGGAATAGTAATGATGCCTTTCTACTATTATGTGTCTCATCTGATGCTTGCCTTGTGTGATTCTAGTGTTTTCCCTTTATTTAGATTGTGTATTGCTGATGATCGTGGTGTTTTGAAACTATGATGTTATCTGGTTGTGTATTCTGCCAGTGTATTGGAGTTATGAAATTTTATTCGTAGTTATGGTTTTGTGTTGCATCCTGGTTCTAGTTTTACATTTGTAATGCGAAAACACTGATTTGCTTGGATGGATAAGTTCACGGTACTTGCAATTGTGCTGTTTTTGACACGTTAAAAATTGGTGTTTGGATTCTGAATTCTTCAGAAACTAACAAGTAATTCATCTGGTACATGCTAATCTGTTACATTTTTCTGATGCTAGTGCAAAGATTGCTCTCGAAACCATATGTGGCTTCTGTTTTTTGAGGATTATGGTTCTGAGTTCTGAATTATGGCTCCTCTTATCTGTCTCATAATCTATAAGCTAACTAATTAACGTGAATTATGGTTCTTAGTTGTTGTCTAGCGTATTCATTTTTGGTGATTGGAAATGTGAAATTTCTAGTATGGCTACGGTTTCTATTACGTACTGGCTGCCTCCTATTTTTGTGGTTTCTTACCACATGCACGATAAACTGTTGGGTTTAGAATCTTTCTTGCTGATGGGCTCAAAGTGGGAAACTGTGGAGTTTAGAATCCTCCTTGCTGATTTGCTCATAGTGGGATAAATTTATGTTGCTTGCACTTGTACTGGTTGAGACTCTGGAAGCTAAATTTGGGGATTGCTTGTATTATGAAATCTATAGTATTTTTAAGACCATTGATATAGTGCTGTTACATTACTTTGGTCTAATACTGCTGCAAACAAACATAATCATAAGAACAAATTCTAACTGAAACAGCATATATGGCTTCTACTATTTCTAGATTATTGATATGATCTCATAATGTCTAGTGGCGGCTACTCTTCTTGTTCCATAACCTCCTATTCCCGGAAGCTAATCAACAAACATGAGGTATGCATCTCTAGTGCTGCATCTCTTACTAACATTCGCTCATGAGGCTGTTGCTTTGAGCAGGATATGCCAAGCCTGTAGACAGATACCAAACACTCCTGGATTCTATTTCTTATATTGTTGTCTTGTGGTTCTGTGTGCAGCCAGATTGTTGGGTCAGCTATCTCCAAGGTTCTATCTGGAAGAGCATCCTTGGTAAATTTACGCAGATCCAGTGAGTCTCTGAACATGTTGTCTGTTGGGTGTCTTCCGGTAAACAACTCTAGTAATAATATGCCAAGACTATAAATATCACCAGGTACTGATACTGCAGAGCCTTCCCCATATTCTACATTTGTAAAATTTAATGGTTAGCATCTCATGTCTGTTTAAAATTAGAAGATAAATTAGGAGAATTTAATCACCTGGAGCAACATAGCCTATGGAACCTCTTATCCCAATCGAGCTATTTAAATTTTGCGTTATATTGCTTTTATTTTCTTGAAGGATTCTTGATATGCCAAAGTCTCCAACCCGGGCACTCATATCTTCAGCAAGGAGTATGTTACTTGGTTTAAGGTCACAATGGATTACCGGTGGTTGACAGTGGTTGTGAAGATATTCCACTGCATCCACAATATCAACAGCAATATCCAACCTCTGGGCAAGGCTGAGTGTGTTGCTCATAATAAGCTCTTCAGATTCTGTATGAAGCCAAGTGTCTAAACTACCATTGGGCATGAACTCAAAAGCCAATGCCTTGAACTCTTGACCTTGAAAGTCGATGCTCGAGCAACAAGTGATGATCTTTATGAGACATCGGTGTCGTATCATTTTCATAGCCTCACATTCAGCCTCAAAACTCTTGGAAGATCCAGATTGCCAAAGGTTGAACACCTTGACAGCCAATGTTCTTTTCTCACTGTCCAAACTGCATTTATAAACCACACCATATCGTCCTCTCCCAAGCAAATTTTCTTCTGAGAACCCATTGGTTCCTCTGAATAATACATGATATGGAATTCTTTCATATTGCTCCTCGGTAACTGGAGAGTGCATTATTCCCTTCTGCTTTTGTTTGAGCTTATTGTGGAGCATCCAAACAAAAAGAATAGCTGAAACAAACAACAGGACTGCTCCTGTTGTTGCTAAAGAAATAATAAGATTCTTTGACTTCCTTTTCTTGTTCTTGATTGTGAGATGTGTAGAGCACAGTGCCAAGTGAAGTTCAAGTGTTCTACCACACAGCTTGCTATTCCCAGCAACTGATATGTAGGTTAGATTTCTGAAAGCACCTCCATTTGGCACCTCGCCTTGTAAATTGTTGAAAGATAAATCCAGTTTGGACAATAATATCAAATTCTGCAGAGCTGTTGGTATTGACCCAGACAAGTTATTGTGTGCTAGGTACAACTGTTGTAGGGAACCAATGTTACTGATGGCATCTGGGATCGTACCAGATAAATTGTTCATTGTGAGGTTCAATACATTGAGTCCTTTAATGTTGTCAAGAGATTGAGGTATGCTTCCTTCAAAATAGTTCTTATCCAGTAATAGTTTTTCTAGAACTATGCAATTTCCTACACTATTAGGTATTTGGCCGGACAACTGATTTCCTGACAGAATCAATTCATTGAGGTTAGTCATGGCACCAACTTCTGCTGGAAGAGTCCCGGAAAGAGAATTGTCTGATAAATCCAAATACCATGAAAGTGAAGGCAGCTTCAAAATTTCCTTGGGTATCGAACCATTCAGGTGGTAATTTGTCGACAGATCAAGAATAAATAGTTTCCCAAGATTACCAAGACTGGCTGGTATTGGTCCTTCCAGGTTGTTGTAGTATGCAAGCAGACTGGCTAAGTTTGTGAGATTTCCAATAGATGGTGGTATGAGGCCTGATAAGCCACTACTATACAATTCAAGGTCAACCAAGTTTTCCAGTTTTCCGATGCTCTCTGGGATCACTCCTGACATAGAAGTATTCACTATCGATAGTATGTTTAGGCCGACCAGATCGCCGATGTCTGCAGGGATACTCCCGGATATCCTATTGTCATTTAAATACAGCTTCTCTAGTTTCCTTGAGAGGTTTGTGATTGAACCCGGTAGATGCCCTCTGAAAAAATTGTTGTCGAGTACCAAACGACGTAGTTGGCTGCAGTTCGCCAAAGAGGTGATGAATTCCCAGCCTTCATTTTCATCTGCTTCAAGTCTGTTTACATTCAAGCACAGATCTTCGAGAGCTTGCAGCCTCCCCAAATTGTTCGGAACATAGCCACTCAATTTATTCCCCTGGAGGATTAGTGTTGTGAGACCAGAGATATTGGACAGTGAAGAAGGGATTATTCCGGTGAACTGGTTGTTAGACAAGCTAAGGATCTGCAAGCCGGGGAGCTTGTTGCCGATATCAGCAGGAATTTTTCCCTGCAGCATATTCCACCCTACCTGAAAGCTTGCCAGTGATGACAAGTTGTAGAGGGAGTGTGGAAGCATACCAGAGAGATTGTTGGTGTGAAGGTGCAGTTTCCACATGCTCTGGATGCTGCCCAGCCCTGGTGGGATTGAGCCCTGGAGCTGGTTTTCAGAGAAATCAAGGTATTGCAGACCGGAAAGATTGGCCAGTGATGCCGGGATGGACCCCGTGAAGCTGTTGTTCTTCAGAGAGATTGCTTCCAGGGACGTCAGCATGTTGCCGAGCTCAGTTGGGATGCGGCCGGCGAGCTTGTTGGCATGCAGTATCATGATTGTCATGCTGATGCAGGAGCTCAGGTTGGCAGGGAGCTCGCCGGAGAAGGAGTTGTAGCTCAGGTCGAGCGTCTGCAGCCGGCGGAGGCGGCCAAGGCTCGCCGGGATCTCCCCGGTGAGCCCATTGGAGCTCAGGTTCAGCGTCTGCAGGAAGGAGAGGTTGCCGACGGCTGGGGAGAGCGCTCCGGTGAGCCCGCCGCCGTACAAGCTCAGCGCCACCACCCGTGTCGGCCTCCGTCGGCTGCACGCCACGCCCTCCCAGCTGCAGAACTCGGCGCTGCCGTTCCAGGTTGACAGAGTGCCATGGCCGCCGTCGCTGACATGAGCTTTGAAAGCAAGCAGCGCCGCCTTGTCGCCGCTGTCTCCGGCGCTCACCGGTGCAACCGTCAGGACAGCGATTAGCGATGAGAGCAAGCTCACGGCCCCCGTTGCCATGTACATGCTGTTGTGAACAGTATCAGTCACCGCCTCACCGGGCTGCAAATGCAATCACTCCAGATAGCGCTGTGGGCTTGTGGATTTGCGCATCATCTTATTATACAACGCGCTAGCACCGCGTTGCTCCGGCTGACACGTCGGCCGAAAAACGAGGACCGTCCGATCGCGGCCGCTGGCGCCATCTAGCCGTCCACCCGAACTATTCATATAAAAAAAATCGTTGCCGGCGAGAGGAAAGCAACGCGCGGCGAATGCTCAGTTGGTTTCGGGCGCCAGCTCTCGCGTGGAAGCCCAGAGTTCGAATCTTCCCAGCTCTCTGTTTTGCAGGTTTTTTTTGGGCCGTCTGATCCGGTTTCCACGCTCGATCAGCGCTTCGGCTTGATACACCCCACGCCTCACAAGTCACAACCCTAGCCGCCGCCTCCCCGCATCTCCTCCCAGCTCTCTGTTTTGCAGGTTTTTTTTGGGCCGTCTGATCCGGTTTCCACGCTCGATCAGCGCTTCGGCTTGATACACCCCACGCCTCACAAGTCACAACCCTAGCCGCCGCCTCCCCGCATCTCCCTCGGTCTCTCCTCTGCGCCCTGTCCGCCGCCTCCGCCCAATGCCTCGATTGCCCTCCCCATCGTCGTCGACGGGACCCTAGCGCTGGCGTGGCTTCTCTTCAACCTAGGGTCCAAGGCCATCAGCGAAGGGAACTTCGTCGACACCGTTGGCTGGCTCAGCGGCGCCCTCCAGATTAGGTTAGGGTTCGGGCTCCCCCTTCCACCCGCACCCGCACCGCACTTCCCGTTCCCACTCTGGCTTGGATGATTGTCAAACCAAGCAACAGTGAATTGTGATCTCTTTCTTATTCGATTCAACAGGATCCGTAAGATCCCAGCCTCTAGCAGTTTCAATCTGGTTCATGGTGGATTTTGCTTTGATTTTTTTATGTGTTTTTTGTGGGGATTGGAGCAGGAAGGAGAAGAAGGATTACTCGACGGCGATCCTCGAGAGGAAGAAGTCGCCGAACCGGTTGGTGGTCGACGAGGCCACCAATGACGGCAACTCCGTCATGGCGTTGCACCCGGACACCATAGAGAGGCTCCGGCTCTTCCGCGGTGACACTGTCCTGCTCAAGGTCTGTGCTACCTCTATCATATGGTTCTTTTTTTTATTTGTCATGATTATTTCTTGTTTTAATTTATTTTTACAAAAATTGGCACGGAGGGAATTTATTTGCATATGAGAATAATGTTTTAATCCACTTGCTGATCACAAAAGAACCATATTCCTTGCTTTAATACACTTGCTGATCTAATTAGTTCCATCAACATGCTAATAATTTTGATTTAGAACTAGATGTCAATTTTTAACGATGATACATTAACTGACAGAAAGAATAATATAAAAGATAACATCAATGTTAATAATTTTGATTTAGAACTAGAGCTTAAGCCGGAGATGGTCAAACAATCATCCGACATTACTTCCTTAGGTGGAGATTTGCAGCCATTGGATGATGACAAAGAGCTGGTTAAGGGCCAGTCATCTTTGGAAGACAGATTCCACAGCTAATGTGGATGAAGGTGGCTCTCCAGAGAAATTAAATTTAGACAGGAGTTCAGGAGATGAGTCAATGGAGGAGGCTGTCATGGAGATTAAACAAGTTGAGTCCAATATTAAATCTGATGATCTCAGAGGAAAGACTAAGCTAAGCTCAGTACATCCGAAAGCACATCCGAAAGCGGACAAATCACAACCATTATGATCTTTAGAAAAGCAAATGTGCCAAAATCTTGAGAATATAAATATTAAATGGTAAAAATATTTCTGGGAATAATGAAAGGTAAGGCTTTAACCCATGGGACAATCTTACTCGTGATCCCCTGTTGCCAAAAATAAAAAAGAAGCAACAATGACAAGCATAAAACAAAAACGTTTGATTCCTATACACAGACGATTTTGGTCTTCAAATATGAACAAATTTTTTTGCCTTTTTTTCTGGAGTCTGGACACATCAACAACCGCCAGTTTACATACCCCACCTGATTCATTATTCATTCATAATAAACCAAGAAAAAAATAAAAATGTGGACGGCTCCAGCACAGTCCATCACCTCATTGCAGTTCGTCTTATCATGAGATCAATCTTTCTCCGTCTACTGGCGGCTTGCGAATCGTGATCGCTGACCAAAGATGCCAGCCATTTGGCACGTTGCTTCTAACAACTTGCCTGCAGTATTTTTAAAGGAACAAAGCATGAGATTACTGTTAAGTGGGTGCTTAACACATAACGACACTAAGTACGGTTAAAGAGCATCAGGCTGGAAGTAAATTGATCAATGTTAGATTATGTTACGACAGATACCCCGTCAAATCAGCATCAAATACCTATATTTTTATTTGGCACAAAAGAGAACAGCGGCTTCAGGTAACTTAGCTTCAAAGGCTACAAGGAGAAAGGAATAAATACCAAGTTATGCCAGGTGATTCGGCATCTGATGTCAAATTTGCAGACTGCTAAAAATAGAATAGACATTACCCAAAAACCTAGCAACTAAAAGTATCTAATTGTTCCAAAAAAAGGTATCTAATTATCTAAACATGTTATCAGCATCACCAGCTTAACATCCCAAAATGTAACCAATAAACACCATGAAATTCACAGACTATATAGGAAGAGCAACTTCTCAGAATTGGACACAAAACATGGTCAGCTCTGAAAATCGTAAGGCCAGAACTGAGCCTAAAGAATGTAAGGCAAGAATGGTATATTCCTAATCACTAGCATCTAATCCTGGGACAGTGAGACTAAATTCTAAATTGTGTTTGGTACAAGCAAAAGACGTACATGAGGCATAGGTTTAAAATGATCGAACAGTCCGAACCACTCATTGCCCAGATCACACAGCTTCGGAGGGTCTTCGCAGGAAGATTCATAGTGCATTTGCTTTGTTCATTTGTCAATGCACCCATACAAAGGCATGCGCACATTTCAACCCTTACCATATCATCCATCGCAAAAACAACAAACTCAGCTACTATTCTACGAAAACTATATATATATTGATGGCATGGACACAGCCAGAGGACCAAGGCTTAAGCATGGTGTCGGCACCCGATTTACAAGATCGGGTTCCACCTGCGTAAACCCGTACTAGTCCCAAGGATCATGCCTAGTACACACAGATATATAGAAACGGAACAGTGCCAACGATATTATTATTACAAAAGGGAACATAGTCCAGTACAACCACATACAACGGCTCGCAAGCTGCACATCAGAGCACACGGAGATACAAGCTTAATACAACATCCAGATACTTATCCATCCCACAGGCACGAGGGCTGTAGGAACGCGCAACCCTAGTCTTCAAACTCTTCGTCGGAAAACGCTTCCTCGACGTAGTCCGGGTTCTCCTCTTTGGAAGACGGGCCATACTCAGATGGACCAGCTGTTGAAATTTTAAGAAAAAAAGAGGGGGAGAAAAGGAGGATGAGTACAAATTGTACTCGCAAGTCCGGAATTATGCAAGTGTGGGTTTAGTACAAGGAGAGCTTAGGTTATTTTGCAGAAATGCATTTATTCATCCTAGTTTTGACAAGGCACGTTCGAAACTTTCAACCTCAACATTTTCTTTGGGCTCTTCTCAAACGGTTCTCGCCACTTGGCCTAGGTGCCATAGCGAGAACAAAATTCTTTCTTCTTTTCTTTTCTCAAAAACTTGCTAGTTCCGGTTACCTCGCGACACTTTCCGATAGGCCGTTACCCATTTCGGAATATCGCCGGTGGCTGCTAGCTCAAAATTCTTTCTTCTTTTCTTTTCTCAAATTTGCTAGGTCCGGTTTTCCGCGTGACACTTTCCGATAGGCCGATACCCATTTCGAAATATCACCGGTGGCTCCCAGCTCAAACGAAATCCTTCTCAAAATCTTTCTCAAATTCTTTACTCATCTCAAATCCTTTGTTCAAAAACCCTTTTCTCAATTGGTTTTTAAATGAAGAATCTACCATATAATCAGTCCCTTCACACGCTCATAACCGCGAGCACGGCTATCATGACAGTTTTAACTCTGCAGAGTGGGTACGCTTTACCCTCGAGAGGCTACGCACCCATTCGATGTTTCGCCACAAGACCATCAACCACGAGGGTTAACGATCGGGTCCGGCCCCATTCCGGCGCCGAGGTCGTCTTGTAATGGCTTCGTTAGAGGATTATAGGATGAGCGATCCTTAGACTAGGGAGAGTTTGTATTTTAGCCCAAGAAAACCGGTGCCATACTGCACCAACTGACACAATATCTCCCTAGTCGGAAAGATTTTTGGGGTACGAGGAAAATCTTTTCCTATCAAGCATCACCCCTGATGCGCTAACTTTAAATCATCCTTCCCAAACATTTCTCAACAATATCTCATTTCACACAAATGATTGAATCATTCCGCATAAATGATTTTTAAGTAGTTATTCTACCTCAACAAGGAATTTAAATAAGAGCAATTCATATTTTTAGCCTTAGGTTTCACCTATCATATTTCTTACCTTTCTAATTGGCATAATAACTAATTCTAGCAAATACGACATTTATCTTTTAAACTAGCATGCATGTTTTCAAGTCTAATAAACATTTTCTAAATAACCGAAAATGGGTTCACAATATGATCAAAGGGGGACTTGCCTTGATCGGTTCCTGGGAAAGCGAAGGGGACGTCGACGATCGGGTCTTCGGGAGCTTGACCTTCTAAACGCGCACAAGCATGCAGGACAATACAACATACATCAATAAATTATTTTTGATGCAAATGCTTTTTGAGAAAATGCAAAAGAACAAGAATATGCTCACATGAAATGATGCACCTGAATCTAATTATTTAACCAACAAATGAATTTTACATGCAAGACATGCATATATATGATTTTATAGGGTTCAGAAATCAATAAAGCATTTGCAGAAATTTTTCTAGAATTTTTACAAGGCTCTAGCTATTTTTAACAAATGTTTTAGGGTACCAAAAAGGATTTAACAGAAATTGTAAAAGAAATAAAGGAAAAGGAACTTTTCGAACAGTAAGCTTAGCACACGGCCAAAGAATGATCAAGGCTTCAAGACCGCATGAAGCGAGGGCAAGGGTGACAGTGGGCCTCCCGCTGGTCCCACATGTCGGCGACACACATAAGCAAAAGGGAAAAACAGAGGAGCGATCGGCGGCAAGCACGACAGCCGCGCTTCGGCGGGCGATTCCGGTCACCGGGCATCGATTAGCCACGCGGTGAGCAAGCTACGAGCGAGGCGAACCCAATGGTGGTTTAAACACCCCGAGAGGTGGATGGGGCAGGCGGCAAGGCGATTCGCGGCGGCGATGCCTCGCGGACCACGCGGCGGCGACGGGGCGATTAGCCGGCGCCCAATCCCTTCGGCCGAGGATGAACAAGATGGATGAAGAAGCTACCTTCGGCTCGCCGAGACGAAGAAGATGGCAGGACGAGGAAATCGCAACGGCGGCGACGGCGCGGGCTCTGGCTCGGAAAAACAGCACGGCGGCAGTGAAAAGCAAAGGCAAAAGGATATCAGCGCCCCTTTTATAGGCACGCTCACCCGACGCTTTAATGCGGCTCGCGAGGTGGCAATCGCCGGTGCCAACTTCGGCCAGAGGCGTGACGGCATCGCTTCGGACACAGTGGCATCAAGGCGAGCTGGCCGGCGACAAGACCCGAGAGGCAGAGAGAGTAAAGAGGGTAGAGGGGGAAGGATCGGGGCGAGATATCGCGTGGCAGAGCAAACCCACGCTACCGACGGGAGAGGAAGGAACAATGGCGAGGACCGCGACAGGGAGAAGAAACAGGGAGAAAGAGGAGAGGGTCGACAAGGTGGGCCCACATGGCGATGGCTCCACGGCGCACAGTATAAAGGAGGAGGAGGCAATGGCGGATCAAATTTGGCGGCCAAGGCGTCGGAGCCGGGCCGGCCTGTCATGCCCACCAGAGGAAAGAGGGCGACGGGGAAAAGAAAAGGAAGAGGGAAACTGGGCCGGCTCTGGGCCAAGGAAGAGATAAAAAGCTTTTAAGTTTAACCGATTTTCCAAAGGCATTTCATTTTCAAATACCCTTTTTCAATAAATTAATGCTTGGGAATTTATAGTTTTATTTTCCAAAAACTTATTAATATAATTCCAAATTATTTCATTTAGGATTGGCTTAAATATAATATATGCATTAAACAAATTATTACATTTTCCCACCAAAGGTGCATGCTTGAAAAGGTTTAAATCCATTTTCCAATTTAAATGCAATGCATGCATTGATGATGATGCCATGATGCAATATGACATGAATATTTTTTGCGATTTTGAAATTATGCCATTTAGGAAATTATTAACGTGCCAAATTGGTTTTTAAAATTTGGGATGTTACACATGGGCTTTTAGAGCATGTCTACTGCCCATTTCTTGCCTATTACGGTAGAAAATGGGGTTATGAGTAATAATAGAGTTTATGTAGTAATGGTTTTTTTGGCTTTGCATGGCCTAGAACAATAATAGAGTTTATGTAGTATTGTTTTTTTTTTACTTTTAAAGTTTTTTCATCCTTTAGTCTAGTATCCCTTGGTCATCATGCTTATTAAAATTTAGCTACATTATCTTTGAACTTGCAAGTACCGAGTCCTAGGATCATTTGATAATTCTATTATTAAATTCAGAGTCCTTTCTGTTGTCTTATCTTTTAAGTTAATTCTTTGTCTTATCAACATGCAGAACTGGCACTACTTGCGAATTAAACGATGTTGGCCAAGATCATGGATGGTGCATGGCATATGGTTTGACAATTTACAAATTAGTTTCCAAGTTTGTTTTATCGAAAACAAAAATATTTTTCCCCAAGTTTTTGGTTTATTTGTTACAGCTAACCAATGTAAAGTTCATTCCATGGATGTTTGGGGGCAGTTGTTCATCACAGCATAAGGCAGAATTTTTGTTGTGCTTTTCATGTCAACTTTTTACAGTGTTCAAATGCAAATTCATTCCGTTAAATGTTTGGGGACAATTATTTAGCAGAGCACATGGTGATTTTTTACGTATTTTTTAGCTTAACTTTTTTTTGCTAAACTGGCCTGTACATCTATGTTTGATGCCGTGGATATAGTCTGGTTTCAGTTAATCTGAGCTTCGGTACGACGCGCCGCGGGCGCGCCTACCATCCTAGTTTCAACTCAAAGTCAAATCGGGAGCGTTGCGTCCTTTTCCCACTTATTGCCACGACATTTAATTTCCTCCTGACCAACCTGGAGATTTTTCTGCACATTCGACTGCAGATCCGGCGACCATTCGTTAGAGATATCAGCAAGGGGTTCACGCCAAAGCTAGGAGAAGCTGTAAAAGTTGCTGCATTGAATAAAGTGTCTGGTAGGACGAAGAAATCTTTTAAAGTGTAGTGTAAAGTGTGAAGGAAATTTGCAGAGAAGCTCTAAATTTGCAGCACAGCTGTTTGCAGCAACTTTTAGAGTCTCTGCTAGCTTTGCTAAGCCTATCTATTGAAACCAGAAAAAAATCAGAACTAGGTGCTATGTCGGCTCGGTTTACTTTAATGATCATCTATGCAATCTGACGAATCATGCTCGATAATATTTCATCCGTTCTAAAATATAGGTCATATATATTTTTGGCACCGTCTTCAAAGCATAATTTTGATTGTTAATTTCTTTCAAAATATGTCATTAACAACTAAAAAACTAACATCTTATCAAAGTACTTTTAAATATGGATCTAAATATATCGCATGCATATACTAAAATATGTACTTTTTTACTTAAATATTAGTCAAAGATTTCAAACATTGATTTTTGAAAAAACATGCACGCCCTATATTTTGGAATGGAGGAATGGAGAGAGTATCTCATATCATCGAGACTGAAGTTGGAACCTCTGCCACCAAGATCTACATAGTAGGGGAAAGTAGAGAGGAAAAAAAAGGGTACACCACCTCTTTCTCCATCGCAGAATTGGTGCCGATGGATAAGCGCCTGGACGACTGGACAACCTACGCGACGGTGGGGCAAATCGACCAGGTCGCCACCGCTAAGGGGCCGAGGCTATAAGCCCATCATCGTAGATCTTGGCTACCTGCAATGTGCAGCTTGGCTGGTGACACCAAAATGAGGCAAGCACCTCCGATCTACATCTGGAGAGAGGGAGACTTTCATTGCCTACACTGTCGCCATCATGGGCACCTCCGGGGAGCACAAGATCTACATACCAGGGGAAAGTTGAGAAGAAAAAAAAAAGGATACACCACCTCTTCCTCCATCGGTGGATTTGGTGCCGACAGTTAAGCGCCTAGACGACTGGACAGCCTCCGTGCGGTGGGGCAAATCGACCGTGTCGCCACCGCTAGAGGATATGCTAGGGTTTGCGGGACTCTCTTGGGGAAAGGTTTTGGGTCTCTCTTGTATTTGTATTTATATTTGTATATTCGCTAGTCCTAGACCCGTTGCATGGTTGGTTGACTGGTTGAATACTATTGCTATAAGCTCTCAAGTTTTCGCTGAACTATCGTCGCGATAGCAGAAATGTAAAATTTGGACTTCGAGGGCATCCAATTAGTTGTAATTTGATAAAGCCTAGAGCTGAGGTTGCCACTTCTAGAATCTGGATGCTTAAGTAAATACACTTGAAACCAAACTCCGACAAAGGTAATACTATGGGTTGGCAATTACAAAATTATGAAACACACTCTATATGTAAGTCATAGCACCAAACTGAATGGCCAAAACCACTAATTCAATGGAGAAAAAAATAAGTTGGTCTCTTTCTCGCACACGGGTTGAATCCAAATATATGTCAACCTCTTCCTCTGGTTTGTTCTTGAGCAGTGATGGCGTGAAGCGTCTCGTACGCTTAAGGTCGGCGTCGGTTGGAAGCAGGTGTAGCCGTACCGTCGGTAACTAAAGGAGGGTCATCCCTCTAAAAAAAAGCTCTCTTCAACAAGAATCCCTAAATTTGATCCTCTATAGCCTCATATACAGGTCCCTTTAAAAAAATCTTTCCCTATATTTCTCTTATCTCCAACAGCGTTCCCTTTATGAAGAATTGTATAGGGGAAGGAAAGAGAACCCCTATATATATATAATAAAACTCTATTTTAGGGAACAGAATAGGGAATGTTATTGAAGCACATAGAGGAAGAATCCATCCCCTATTTTAAGGTAGAGGGTGCTTTAGAAGAGCCTATTGGAGACAGCCTAAAGGAGGGTCAGCTGATACATGATAGGCAGACCAAAAGCAGCAAATTAATTAGAATGCTAGCTAGTTCAAAGGCGTCCCCAAGTACCTGATCAGAGTAATTTGCAACAAGAAAATATTTTAACGTGTGAAAATAATATTAAACATATTTTAAATTAATCAAATTTCACAAAAATTCATCGTTTTTGTCATAAATTTATTGAATTTGACAAAAAAATTCATCAATTTTGATAGAAATTCATCGAATTTGATAGAAATTCACCGATTATGACCTTAGTTCATCACTTGCTAAAACCAAAGCATGTATGCATCTAAAGCATGTCCATTTTACATAGCAAAATACATCCAAAATACAATGCTACAAGTCCGATGCATGTCTTCCAACCAAAAGCATCGTCCAAAGCATGTCGTCGGGGACCATTTTCACAGCGGCAGCATCGTCGTTGCTGACTGCCACCGTCATCGTCGCTGACCGCAGCCACCGCGCCACTAGGGTTGCCACAGTGCCGTGACGGGAACTGCAGGGGGAGGTGCAGAGGAGGGGGGCGCCTCGGATCGCGGTAGTTGGGCGGCGGCGGCGGCACCAGGAATTTGAAGCTGCCCATGGCGGAGTGCGCCCGCATCTCCCTCAGCGTCCGGAGCACGTCGTCACTGGCCAGCACAATGTGCTGCACACCGGCGCCGTCGTGCCTACATCCTCGGCGGTGAAATCCGCGGACCCGTGTAGCAGGAGGAAGCGGCGATGGCGGCCGCGCCCGCACGAGAGGAAGCGGCGATGGCAGCGGTGCCCGCACGGGAGGAGGAAGCGGCGGTGGCGGCGCCCTCCCCACGCAGGAGGAGAGCAGACGGCGGCGGTGTCGCCCTCCCGCACGACAGGAGGGACGGCGGCCCGACGACACAACCAAGGGAGGAGGCGACAATGGAAGAGAGAGGGGGAAAGAGAGGGGATGGGTCGAAGATAAATGAAAAAGAAAAAGATATGCAGAAATGCCGGTTGCTGCAATGTAAAAGAAAAAGAAAAATTGGGGCTTTTGCGAAACCATGCGGACCAATCTAACCCGGTTTTGCACTTTAGGGACCAATTTGGTGCTCGAGCGAAAGTTCAGGGATGAAATCAATTCTTTTTCCTTTTTTTAATTAATCGATGATTCAGTAGTTGCTGGAGGCACAACCTGGTGAAGCTATTTTTGTAATTAGACCCCTATGGCCTCTGCATTGTTTTTTCTACCATGATAAGATCTAGCAGTCCGCCTGCTAATTTCCCCTAAAAAACTCTTATGCAAGAAAGATCACATTACTCCCTCCGGTCATAAAAACAAGTCGCTCTTGACTTTTGGATACGCCTTTGACCATTCGTCTCATTCAAAAAATAACGTAAGTTATCATTTAAGTTATGTTCTTTTGAGGTGATCTGAGCGGCTGAACAATTTAACGGCTGAAATGACTGAATTTCGAGAGCTTGTCGAGATAGTTTCGAGATTCGGATCGGACATTGTTGGGGTTAGTCCCACATCAGATATTGGTGATGGGGGAGCACAACTTAAAAGGTGAAGCCAACCTCACCCACTAGACTAATCTTTTGGGCTGAGTTGGGTGAGTACTTGGGTTGTGATCCCGGTTGGGCCAATGGATGTAGAGGACCTGGACCCAAGACCTAGTGTGGGTTTCCAGGGGAGGCGTGAGGTTTATGCATACATGCTTGTGCTGAAGAAAAACGACAAATTCGGCGCAAGGTGGAGCATGCCGCGATTGACGATTCGATCGGAGGTGTCAAACACTTCAGACAGCTGGCTCGAACTGTTCGATGGGCCACTGTTGGCAAGAATCAATCAGACGTGATGATTGGGTCGACGATGTGTCTGCCGAAGACAACGCAAAGCAGAGGCAGCTTCGGTCTTCGCAATCAGATCGGCCAACAGACGTGGTGAGATGGCCGAAGAGATTGGAGCGATGGCAGTATCACAACGATGGCGATAGTATCAGATGTTGCACAGGGGCGGCGTCACGGCCCTACTATCGGTTAACGTATCGTGGACGTTCGGCCAGGGTGCGGCATGTTGCCGTGCGCAGAAAGCGTGTGGTGGCAAGCTGGAGGATTTTTCCAAACAATTTTAAGGCGGATCTTGTAAGTCCTCGGTGTACAACCTGGT
Organism: Raddia guianensis; assembly: GCA_036346415.1. Taxonomy (NCBI): domain Eukaryota; kingdom Viridiplantae; phylum Streptophyta; class Magnoliopsida; order Poales; family Poaceae; genus Raddia; species Raddia guianensis. The sequence goes on from CM070534.1 coordinate 40,254,877, forward strand.
GAGTCGGTGTGGCAGGTGGAGTCTAACTTGGGAAGCATGTGCGTGTGTATAAGTACGGACCCAGCGTGATCGACATGCATCGGAGGAATGAAAAGGAAAATTTTCTAAGGCTTTGTATATGCACGCGTGAGTATCAAGAACATGCATGTATCTAAGGCCACATCAGGCGTGGAGGCCGACAGACGAGCGCGCTTGGAGGCAGATGTGGAGTCGTGCTGGACCTAGTGCAGGTGGATGACTCGGGTGAGACGGATTCGCACGTGTAGTGGTATAGCAGTCCGAGCCCAAAATAAGGAAAAAGAAGAAGAGAAAACAAGAGGAGCCGAGTTTCACAGAGAAACAAAAGTCTAAGTATGAATAAGAATGTCTAATTATGGATTAAGATTTTTAGACGAAAATAGTGGCATCCTCACCACTACGAAAGCAGATCTAAGGGGAGTCAAAATAAAATAATGGCTAGTTCAGATCTAATCAGCTTCTAGTTGGGTTAAAAGCTAACTAAAATGGATATAGCTATAGCAGATGTGATCGGGTTTCGGATGCTCTACGAAAGGTGCTAAACACATGCTAGCGCATGCTCTAGAAGGCTATCGGTACTGCTTCGCGGTTCAGCAGGTATTCCAGCGCGGGTTGTCTGTAGCACTAATAATCTACTAAAACAATAACTAACAGATGCAAAGCTGGTAACTACAAGCACGCCTTATGATCGATACATACCGCCTTAACTGCCACTATCGCACTTCAGCGGGTACTCCAGCGCGGGTCGCTCCTAGTGACCATGAAAACAGCATGGATAAACCTAAAACATAACTTGCGACAAACATGGGCTAGATCAACCTATAAAGATGTGATCAATTGCAAAAACTTGGAATAGCCGATGCTATCATTCTTTCCTTAGGTGAGATAAAAGCTGATGAGCCCATGTTGGCAACAGCCTTTTATTTCTGGTGTGACACCTTGAACGCCTTGTGTTTCCCCATCGGTCCAGCCAACTGATGTCAACCAGACTCTTATTACTAAGTCGATCGATACGGCTACACTGGAGCGTCTCCAATGCTTAATAAATATTCTGAGTGGCCAAACATATGTCCTCCTTGAAGATCCAGCTTTACTTACATCGGCTCATTCACAAATTGAGTTACCAGCAGAAATCAAAGGCAAAGTGCTGGCTTCTCGTGATAGTTTGAAAGCCGATGTTCTGGAAGCTCATAAGCGCATAGCCCTCAAAAAAAGGTTCAACAAGATCAGCAATCCAAGTTGGAAGATCTCACTTGGGAAACCAACACCCAGTATGACAAACTAAGCACTGTAGAATGATCTTTCTTGAGCTAAGTCCAGATGACAATGACCAATACACGCATACAAAACCCGATGGCATATAAAAAAAGATTAAATAGTAAAACTAGATAAATGACAACCACCAACACACGCATACAGAACCACCCATTATAAATTTAAAAAACTAACATAAACACATAAATAAATTTACCATGGTACATGTACATAAGAAACATCCACCATAAATTTAACAAACTAATACACACATACAATTCAAACACACGGATACAAGTCACGTATAGGTCCATAAATTTAATAAACTAACACACACATACAACTAATACCTACTAATAGTAATATGAATTGATAAATGACAGATGGAGAAACATAACCACAGTGAAAATACTTGATAGATTTCAGCATAAGTCTACAATAGGACGCATCTTTCCAAGACTGATAGATAAAAATAACAAGCTCATTGGTAGACCTAGGATGAGTTAGATGGATTATAAACACACTCCAAAGAATGTGCATCGAAAGCCTCAACATTTAACACTTGATTGCATCCATCATTACGGCACCTAAATCTGGTTTTTCGAATGATTGTATCAATTATTTGTGATTTACAAAATCCATGATTATATTTTACTCTGTGATCTGTTACGCACACGAGACAGTAGAGTTTAATACACTCTTCGAGATCCACTGTTCCGTCATCACACTAAGAAATAATAAAAACAAGATGTGAATAGAAAAAGATAAAATTTCAAAATAAATCGACAGAAGAAGAATTACGAAATAAAGAAAAGGAATTAACCTAGAAAGCCCCATTAGTAAGGGGTATCCCACAAGAGGAACAGTCAAATGTACCAGGTGGAACAATAACTTCCGTCATAGTGCAACCTGTGTTTTCGCCTTCTCCTTCTGAAGTTTGCTCTTGCTTTTTTCTATATGTCCACAGAAGTAATAGTATCAAGTAATGGAGTGAGAACAACAGAGTTACAATGTAGCTATACCAATACACATGAATCTCAAAATTCCAGATGGAGCAAATTTGCGAATCTAAATAGAACATACAGTCTACACCCCTTTGTTTATCTTGTTATCATTATTACCTAGATCCTACAGCTCCATTAAAAATGCTCTCTTTTTTCAGATAAACGAAATCCCAAGAAAACAAAACAGAGATGTGTACAATGGCATTGTACAACAATTTGGAAAAGGGATGTAGCGCAGCTTGGTAGCGCGTTTGTTTTGGGTACAAAATGTCACAGGTTCAAATCCTGTCATCCCTACCTATTACTTCTTTTTTCTTTATGGGCAGTTACGAGGAAATCGATTAAAATGGGTATAACTTAAATTTGTGGATACTATACGTCCGTGAGCATAGCACATGGTGGTAAAAGCATGACAACCACATTGTACGCGCGCAAGAAATGAAAGCAAGGTGGCCACCTGCAACAGCAAGGCCGGCCCTCCTATTGGCCAAACACAGTAGGTCTACTTGACACAAAACCTAAGATTCAGCAAATCGACAAATTTTAATGTATAGGCACAAAGTATTTTAGTTCTATCAAACAAATGGCAGCTACATGAAACAATTTGCTCTACACATCGCATACACGATTTGTTCCTCTTTCGACGAAGCTTCCAACAGCAGCTTCAATCCTAACAATGTATTGGTTACTATTAATTGTTTGGGCCGATAGAAGAACCGATAGAGATTGGGTATCCGAAAGAAGCTTATGAATGGCCCAATGCAATGCTGTCCATTTTTTAAAAAACTGCTCAAATTTTTCGGCTGCAGCCAAAACTAAACCATAACATCGAATCAAATTCAAAGAGGGCCTATATCAACACAGCCATACATGCGCACACAGTAGATAGTAGATAGTACATACATATATAGAAAGAGGGGGTTTAGCGAATCTAGGGGCCCACACGCAATAGACTTATCACGACGTAAACAGCTGCTTAGCACTAGCAAACAGTATCAGGCCTCGTAGTGAGTTAGTGACCATGCATACATGCTGCAGTATCGATCAATGTCTTCCCCAAACCAGGGAGGACGATGCTAGGGTTTAATCTAGCGTAGGGTGTTGGGACTGGAGCTCACCGGAGGCGACTCGTGGTCGGATCGACTGGGACGGCCCTTTGCGGCGGCGACCGACCGACCAAGGCCCTGCCCCTGCGTGCGTGGGTCGTCAGCCGCACAGATCGCGAAGGCAGAGGCGGTGGGCAAAGGACGCCGGCGGCCGGCGGCGGCGGCGGCTAGCTACCGCACGAACGAGAGGGGAATGGATGTGCAATGTTGCAGCAGAAGCCAATGGCCCTAGCTTTTCATTTCACTTCCTGCTCTCTCTCTCTCTCTCTCTGTCGATCTCTCCCATGTCGATCCCCACCTGTCGAAGAAGTGAAGGGCGCCCCACTGCGCCCTGCTTGCTTGCTTGCTGCTGCCTCCGGCGCATAGGCATAGCGTGCGGGGGGAGTGGGACAGCAGGCACGCGCAGCGACAAGACATATCAAAACTTCTTTTTTATTTTTTAAGGAAGGGCAGGAGCAAGACATATCAATACTGGCTATACTCGACTGCTACTCGAGGCTGTCACATTTATTAGCCCCGTTTGATTCGCGGTTTTTTCCTTGGGTTTACAAATTTTGTTATTCTTTTCGGACCATTCAGTGTATATACATTTTCGAAGAAAAAAAAAGCTTTGTGAGGTTTATTAAGGGAGGCACTATTAGGCAGACGTCTGCAATTTCAGCATTTGTACAGGCACATGCCATGTACATGCATGCACACCGCGCGCAAAAAAATTCACTATCGCAAAACATTTTTTTGAACAAATGAAAATGTGGAAAAACAGTAGAAATTTAGAGTTTTTTTTTGCGCCTGCATGATTTCGTAAATTATACGAGCAAAAAATCTCTCGACGTGAAAACAGAAAACAAAATAAAATTTATAATATACAAAAAAAAGAAATCCATAATAAACAAAAAACAAAATAAATCTATAATAAACATAAAACAAAATATATCTATACAAAAATCGACCTCGCGCAAAAAATTCCACTATCGCGAAGCGTTTCTTTCATAAATGCAAATGTGAAAAAAGAGTAAAAAGAAAGTGGAATTTTTTATGCCTGCGCGTTTTGGCTAATTGCAAGCATCTGCAAAATAGCAATTGCGGTTTATTAAAAGGTCTTAAAATATTTTTTTAAAAATGTTTTAAGCCTTTTCGTGGTTTTTTAAGAGTTTCTTAGTTTTTTCAACTACAACAAAATCTAAACTAGAACTGCTGATCGAAGAGGGCTTTCGTATCACGATATTTATATGTACTTTATGCAGTGAAAGAAACACAAAAAAGAAAAAAAGTTTTTTTTTGAATGAAAGGCAGGAGGCCTGCCTGCATTATATTAAGGAGGAAAGCTACAAAAATTCAGGGGAGAAAAAGCCCTCCCCCCCAGGGGGGCGATGGTACTCTCTAATTAATTACAAAATTGGCCCCTGCGGCCATCCAAAGCCGTAGGTCGTTGGTAAGATTCTGGAGGAAGACGGGCCGAGGTCGTTCGGTCGAGCGGAAAATTCTGTTGTTCCGTTTCAGCCAAAGGTGCCAAATGATCCCTGCACACACTAACAAAGCGCCGCTAGTGGTGGTTTTTGGAAGGGCATCCCACCACGCAGGGAGGCTGGAGGCACAATTCCAAGCAGTTGGGTCAAGGATTGTGAAGCCCGTTTGTTGAGCTAGGCGCGTGCAGACGAAGGTGCTGAAATCGCATTGCAGGAAAAGGTGTTCGGGGGTCTCGAGGTTACGGAGACACAGCTGGCAGAAATAGGTGTTTGGGCAGTGTCGTCGTTGGAGGAAGTCAGCCTTGGAGACACGCTGCAACATCAGCAGCCAAAGGAAGAACCTGCATTTTGATGGGGCCCAAATTTTCCAGATGACCTCGGACGTCGGCAAAAGGCGGCGCCCTGCGAATTGGAGGCGGTAGGCAGATCTGACCGAGAAGGACCCGTCTTTGGTGAAACGCCAGATCCACTGATCAGGTTGGCCATCTGCAAGGGTTGTGCGAGACAGGCGATGAAGCAGAGAGATGAGCTCAGGGATCAATTGGGGGGAGATCCCACGACGCAGGTCCAAGAGCCAGTTGTTGTTAGAAAGGGCATCCTTCACTGTTCTGTTGCGCCTAGCAGAGGCGAGGAAGAGCCGTGGCGCCAGCGCTCTTGGGGTGGGACCATCTAGCCAGGGGTCTTCCCAAAAAGAGGCCGAAGACCCATTTTTGAGGATAATCGACGCCCCTGCCCGGAGGAGGTCGGAGTCGGCGATTGAAGTCTTTGGGGTTGCAGGAGGCGTAGGCCGCGCCTGTCTTGTTGTTCCAGAGCCAGCGAAGACGAAGAGCTCTGGCAAAACGTTGTAGGTCTAAAACTCCGAGGCCCCCGAGGGCAAAGGGGCAACAAACTGTATCCCAATTCACTCGGCACTTTCCAGCGACTACGGACGTGGTACCATTCCAGAGCCAGGCTCGTCTGATCTTATCAATTTTCTTGAGCACCGATTTGGGGGGGTCTGATGACTGAAAGGGTGTAGGCTGGGAGAGCCGAAAGAACAGATTTAAGAAGAGTTAGCCTACCTCCTTTGGACATGAGAGGACCTCGTCAGCCAGCCAGCCTGTTAGCGATTTTGTCAATGAGTGGTTGGAAGTGGACGCGCCGAAGGCACTTAACGGAAAGCGGGAGACCCAGGTACTTGATGGGAAAGGATGAGCGTGGAGCTGGCAGGTTGTGAAGGACAGTATCCAAGTCAATTCCTTCGCACCTGATGGGAATTATCTGGCTTTTGAAAAGATTTGTGCGAAGCCCGGAGATGTCACCAACAAAATATATCCACCTTCCTACGACAATACAAATAAAATATGATGCTTGCAGCCATGTAACCGTACGTAGGTAGACACAACAATAATAGTGCATTTCAGGGATGAACGAGGAGCATTGATGTCTTGCTAGCATCTAAACCTACGGAACCGGTGTAAAATGTACTCACAAGAATCTGATTACACTCCACTGTGCATAACCTGATACTTTATCCATGCAAAAACTAAAGTTCAATGGTAAATCTTAAACATACAAAAGGGAGTTTCAGCTCCCTATCCATGCCACGCGTCATCGTCAATGTGCCACGTCATCCCATTTGTTCGCGGCCATCCGATCGCAGGCGGGAGCTACATCCGACCGTCCATTAATTCTTTACGTATAAAAGAATTTTTTTCACATATATCTCAGCATCGTGGGCGCTTTATAGGGATTGAGTTTTGATGGCTACCATGCAAAGGATATTGAGTTTTGCCAGCATACAAATTGGGGATGTTGTTTATAGGGATTAGCTATGTGTTTGTGGATAAATTGCGCTCTATTCCTTTTCTAACTTCAGTTAAGTTTGTTTTCTGTATTACACTCACAATTGCTTTTAATTTATTTCAAGGATATATGTTGCCGTCTTGGTTCTCAATTACTGGAGCCGATTCCTGCAAAAGAGGTGGCCGTCCATCCATCCAACCCAGCAGCACATCTTGGTCTTGTGAGCGCATCAGCATTGAGCACAACTCCTGCATCACCGTGTGCTGCGTGGAGACGAGACGTGTAGGGTTCTTGACTGCTTGCCCTGGTCGCCATCCTTGATGGGTTTTCTCGTCTGGTCTGGTCACCAAAATGGTCATGTATATTGTTTGTGCTTGGAATCACTAACCTCCTGAGTTGCCGGGGAGGACGGGGCGACACGGGGTTGAGGTCAGAGGCGTCGCGCCAGGATGCAGAACGGGGGAGGCTCAGGGGAAGGTCAGGGCATCGGAGAGGTGGCGGGCCGGCCGTAGGCCCGGGTCCATGTCGGAGGCGGCTCACTGGCCGTGGGCTCAAGCGCAGGCACGGGCACGGGCTCGGGCTCATGGCGCGGCACAGGGCCAGCGGCGCGCTATGCCGGCGTGGCACATAAGATCAGGGATTTTTATTTCGGTAGAAGAAAATTTTGGTTCCTCAGCGAAACGACCGAAATCCGCGGAATCAGAAAGTTTCGTTCAAAATTTCGGTCGAATGACACTCAAATTCTAACAAATTTGTCGAAATTTTGATGGAATTCGTCTAAAAGACTGTATCCAACTATAGCACCAAATTGCCGCCGCGGTGAAGGTGCGACATCGCCCGTCGCCGGCAATAGAGGAGCTGCCGCCATTTTTGCAAAGTTGCGGGTAGAGGAGGCTCCGGCTTGGGTTGCTACCATGTGGGAACGATACCCACGTGGTTGGTTTGAGTCAGGCTTAATTCAAATTGGGCCAAAATTTTTTAGCCAAAAAGGCCGAAATCCACGAAATTTCACCGAAATTCCATCGAAATAAAAATCCCTGCGATGGAGCAGCGGTGGACGTGGGATGAAAATTTAGGTAGGTTAAAACTAAAATTAGTCTACGTCTATTATCGGTTCGATGTACTATAAACTATACTTAAATATATGCATACAAAGATCCACGTAGGTTAAGGATCACATCAATTGGATAGTCAAATTCACCAACGAAAAGACATAGATGAAAATTTAAAAGTAACTACATGTCATAGTATAGTCAAATTCACCGACGGAAAGACATGGATAAAAATCTATTTTTTATGACGTAACAGTAATACCATCCACTGAAAAGATGTACTATATTATAAGGGACTGACTTATCATCAGGCGCCTGAGAGTTATTTATCTCTCAGTCGATTTTCTAGACCATTGATCAAACATCTTTATATGACATATAAAAGATCTAACGGTATAATTTAGCTATGTGAAAATCGACTGAGACTTATTTAAAAATCAGTTGCATGAGAAGCAGCAAAACCGATATTATAAATTGTGTTACCTTCATTGGAATCGGTTGAAATCGACACTGAGAATTCCTTAATATTTAAACAAAGAAAACATGCAAGAAAAGCGAATAATACTATGAGTTTTCTAGTTTCTATACCACTGTATTAGCTTGACTGCTCGAGCAAAACTGCGAGAACCAGCAAGTTTTAGCTGGAAATCTACAATCAAGCAATTCCATTTTCACCTATTCCACATTTTGTAGAATCACGATTCACAAATTTGGAATTGAGCAACTCAATTGTTCAATTTTTACCTGCCCTGTTTAGACTGCAAAACATCATTGTTGATTGGCGCTTGGCCGCCGGGCGCTAAGCTGTCTTGGGCTCTTGGCCGTGCTCATTGCTCGGTGCTCGCCATCTCCCCTGACCTGCTCGGCTCCCTGCTGCCACTGCCCGCCGGACCTGCAGGACGTAGTCGCTGCCCCCCTGCCGCCGCCGCCGCACGTCGTCGGGCCGTCTGCCGTCGCCGCCGCCGCCGCCGAAAGGCACGGACCTTGGAAGGCTGGAACCGCATGGCCTAGCTTTGTTGCCGGCCGCATGACTGGCTATAAGCATGCCACGGAAATCTAGGTCATGCCACCGCTCACCCAGCCCTAATGGTGGTTCCGTCCCTGAGAAGAAGAAGACGCCGCAATGGAAGAAGACAGAGGAGGGGAGTTGTCGTCGAGGTGACAGGATGGGAGTTGGCGCGCGGACGGGGACGGGAGGAAGTGAGAAGATTTTTGCAACAGATCATTGTTTGAGATGAAGGGTAAAGATTAACAACGGGTGAAACCAACACCGTCACCACTAAACGCTTTATAATAGCAAAGGCAGCACATAAAGTAAAAGAAGTTAAATAAATAGGGTGATTTAGTACTATATCTTAAGCTAAACGAGGATTTTCTAAAATATGATATGTCTATTACATAATCAAAAGAGGAGACGAGTCACCGGATCCACCACATTAATAGATAGTGTCCATAATATTAGCTACAAGTACTAATAAAAATTTACATAAACCTAAAATAAAAGGTAGAAATAAGAGTTAATTCACATGAGATTTCACGTGCGCATCATCTCCATTCACCCTCATGCATGATTATCAATAGTCACCGTCAAGACCATGCCTTCATAAATCTTGATCTCTGACAGAATGAAATCACATACCCCCCGGGCAGCCCATGGGACAGAGACGAGCGCCTGATCCTGGAATTCATGGTCACGACATGGTTGTCTACATCTGCGTAAAACACGGAGCATCTCATCCCGGGGCCATGGTCATTGCCAGGCACGACGTAGACGACGGAGACGGCATGCCCTACGGCCTCGACCTTTGCAATTTTGATCAGAAAGCACTGGCCTTGTTTGGTGCGGAACACATGCATGCCGGGGTCAGCATATAGCTCGAAGGAGATGCCGAACCTGAAGGTCGTCGAAGGCCACCCGTGCTGCGCAGCGAGATGGCCGGAGAGCGCCGCCGGGAAGCCGGCGAAGTGGCAGCCGGGCTCGGGGCAGAAGCATGGCGCCTTGGGGCACAGCCTCTCGTGCGCTTCCTTGCCGTAGTACACTATCCTCTCGGCGCAGCCGTAGCTTGCGTTGCGGCATGGGACGGTGACTGACTCGACGATGTGCTCCATGCCATGGCAGCGATCGAACGAGGTTTTGGCGGCGCAGGTCGGGCATGAGTCGGCCGCGATCTTGTCCCGGCAGTTGGAGCATAGGAAATGCCCTACACGGCACTACGGAGATACTCAGATACAGTAGCAAGGACATATATGTCACATGTGGATCAATTAGGACTTGTTTTCACACAATTAGAACTGCAATCAACTGAGCAAGTGAATGAGCGGTATTGGACAGTTTTATCTTTTGCTCTTATGAAGCTGCAAGCTTGCAATATAAGAGCCAGAGTTCAAACTTCAAAGGCAACTAGGGCTGAAATTCGAGCCAGAAACTCGCGAGCTGCTTGGCCCTCACACGTCTGTTTACAAACAAGCACGAGCCAAGCATAGTTTTCAGCTCGTTGCCATTTTGGAGCCTAGCCGAACCGAGCCGAGCCTGTTTCTTAACAGACAATGGAGTAATGCATGAGTGCTAGTACCTGAAGAACCGGAGGCTTGAGGGGGAGAAAGCAGACGGGGCAGTCTAAGAGCTCCAAGTCCAGCATCCCCACCACCACGGAGCCATCCAGCCTCTTGCCGCTGCTCTCTCCCTCTTGCGCAGCTTCTCCTTTCCTCTTCATGGAATTACTCATTTTCTCCATCTCCTACAATGTAACCAAGAGGGATGATCATTTATACAAGCGTTCAACTTGCGGATCACAATTCACAATACACACCAAACACTGAACGTTCTTTTTTCAGGTAATTGAGGATTGAGATTTGAGAATATTTGAGCTCTGATTTGTTCGTTCAGATCTTTGCCAATGCATGTCTTGGGGTATGAAGTAACCTGAGGTACGTACGATACATATGCTAGTATTTTGAGAATTTAGTAAGCGAAAAATGATTCTAGGATATATATAGATTTGTACTCTTCAATCTTCAGTCAGGCATAAGAAAATGTGGAAAAGAAAGGGTACAGCAATAAGGCGCATAAAGGTATCTCTTGAGCCAGCAAGGGTCGAAGTCGAACTGGGAATATATGCAAATAGAATTTTAAATTATAATCGTAAATTCGTAACTGCATGTAATTTTCACAGAAACGTCTCATACTTTTAGTAGTGAGTCTGTTTTTTTTTAAAAAAAAAACAGTCCAGTTTGCTTGCCTTTTAATAATGCAAGTAGTATTTCTTGAATTTAAAAATATTTTAAAAAATTTCAGTCGAAGTTGGCACAGTTCATGACTCGCTGCTGTTTAGGCCTGGCAATAGCCCATGGGCGCTTCGGCGAAGCACTTGAGCATCTCTAGCAGGTTCCCTAAATCGTTCCCTAAAACGCTATTGCGGATAGTCTCAGCCGCTATACCTATCCAGCAGGGTCTCTATCCCGGTCTAGACTCTCCAGAGAATCTCTATATCTTTTCGAGATAGGGACTCTGCTGGAGACGATGGAAATATAAAAAACGAATAGTGATTTAGAGAAGGGATATAGAGAACGAAAAATAGAGATTCCGCTGGCAATGCTCTTACATTTTTTTTGTTGGTCATGGTCTCTCCTTCCAAAAACTAGCCACTGGGCCCACCTGGCATTGCCATGTATGGTCCTCTTTTGGTCAGGGACTCAGGGGTAATGGCACGGTTATCGCTCAGTTATAAAATTTGTCATTTTCATAACATTTTATAATAATTTCTGAGACCTTGCAGGGGTTTTCATAAAATCTAAAAAATATTATTATTAGCCTTTCCAGTTATTTTAAAAACTGCTCCATTTTTCCGGCTACAACCAAAACTAAACCATAACATCGAATCAAATTCAAAGAGGGCCTATATCAACACAGCCATGCATGCGCACACACATACTAGTAGATATAGTACACATATATATAGAGAGGGGGTTTAGCGAATCTAGGGGCCCACACGCAATAGACTTATCACGACGTAAACAGCTGCTTAGCACTAGCAGACAGTATCGATCAGGCCTCGTAGTGACCATGCATGCATGCTGCAGTATCGATCAATGTCTTCCCCAAACCAGGGAGGACGATGCTGCATTAGCGTAGGGTGTTGGACTGGAGCTCACCGGAGGCGACTTGTGGTTGCACAGGGACGGCGCTTTGCGGCGGCGACCGACCGAGGCCCTGCGGGCCCTGCGTGCGTGAGTCGTCGGCAGCACAGATCGCGAAGGTAGAGGTGGTGGGGGGAGGACGGCGGCGGCCGGCGCCGGCGCCGGCTTCGGCTTCGGCATCTAGCTACCGCACAAACGAGAGGCGAATGGACTTACTGGATGTGCAATGTTGCAGCAGAAGCCAATGGCCCTACCTTTTCATTTCACATTTCCTGCTCTCTCTCTCTGTCTCTCTCGATCTTTCCAATGTCGATCGCCACCTGTCGAAGAAGTCGAGACTCAAGGGTGCCCCACTGCGCCTAGCTTGCTTGCTTGCTGGTTGCTGCTGCCGCCGGCGCATAGGCATAGCGTGCGGTGGCCGGTGGGACAGCAGGCACGCGCAGCGACAAGACATATCAAAACATCTTTTTTATTTTTTGAGGAAGGGCAGGAGGAAGACATATCAATACTGGCTGTACTCGATTACTCGAGGTTGTCATATTTATTAGCCCCGTATGATTCGCGGCTTTTTTTATTGGGTTTAAAAATTTTGTTATTCTTTTCGGACCATTCAGTGTATATACATTTTCGAAGAAAAAATAGCTTTGTCAGGTTTATTAAAGGTCTTAACAAAATATATCCACCTTCCTACGACAATACAAATAAAATATGATGCTTGCAGCCATGTAACCGTAATTATACACACAATAATAATAGTACATTTCAGGGATGAAATGAAATGAGGAGCATTGATGTCTTGCTAGCACCTCAACCTATGGAACCGGTGTAAAATGTACTCACAAAAATCTGATTACACTCCACTATCTAGCATAACCTGATTGCAAAAAACTAAAGTTCAATGGTAAACCTTAAATATATAAAAGGGAGTTTCAGCTCCCTCTCCATGCCACGTGTCATCGTCAATATGCCACGTCGTCCCGTTTGTTTATGGCCATCCGATCACAGGAGGGAGCTACATCCAATCGTCCATTAATTCTTTACGTATAAAAGAATTTTTTTTACGCATATCTCAGCATCGTGGGCGCTTTGGCCGGTTGGCTACCTCAGGCAGCTGCTCGCCTGGGAGCCCGCGGTTTGAATCCCGCGTCCGCCCTTGTTTTTTCGCCTTTTTCTCCGAGCTCGGCGCGCCACAGGCGCGCGTCGTGGCTAGTAGTATACATAAAGCATATTATGCTGCCATGTCCCTCTGATTCTTTGATGACATCTGGTAACAAATACCAAGAATAATATAATGCTTCATGCCTTGTTGTAGTAATTCGTAGCTCTAGCAAAGGCCGATAAAAACGGAGGCATGAAACCTTGCTTACTTCTTTAGATGATCCTCAAAGGATGTAGGGGCTTGGCTAGATCTAATCATGGGCAGCTCCATTCGACCAATTCACCGGGCCACGCTCAGGTCTGAGAAAACTATGAAAAAAGACATGGACAAACTGAGTTTTCGTGTTTCAGACCAGGCTTTGGAGCTTCGGGCCTGGTTCAGTCCCGAATTTGAGGCCTGGTACACTCCATTCGACCAATTCACCGGGCCACGCTCAGGTATGAGAAAATTGTGAAAAAAGACATGGACAAACTGAGTTTTCGGGTTTCAGGCCAGGCTTTGGAGCTTCGGGCCTGGTTCAGTCCCGAATTTGAGGCCCGGTACACTAGGCCGGGCTCGGGCTTGATCTCACGGGACTGGGCTTTTCCAAGTTCGGCCGGGTTCAGGGTTTGATCAGGTCTAGGCTTGGCCCTTTGTAAATAACTCCTCTCTCTCTCTCTCTCTATATATATATAGAGAGAGAGAGAGAGAGAGTAGCTAATGTGAACTCGCACAAATATCTCCGTACACTCCACGGATTTTTGAAATCCAAGATGTCTAATGACCAATCCGAACGGTTGATCTTGTTCGTCATGTCGAAATATAGATAACTACCAAGTTTTCTATTTTTTTGAATTTTTTGCTATTTGTTTTGTAATATTGAAAATCAGCCTTGTAAATAGCCGTGGAGCGTCAAAAAATATTGATTTTCAATATTAGAATACAAATAGAAAAAAATTCAAAAAAATACGAAACTTGGTAGTTAGCTATATTTCGACATGACGAACAAGATCAACGGTTCGGATCGGTCATTAGACATCTCGGATTTAAAAAATCCATGGAGTGTACGGAGATATCTGTGCCCTCGAGTTCACACTAGCTATTCTCTCTACATATATAATATTTGGAACTCCATGAAGTATGTGTTCCGTACCTGGTATGAACAATTAATTGTGCAGTTTTTGCATACACACCTTTGTATGGAAAACGACAACGTTGTTGTGCATGTATCTATCTGATAAACACGAATCTTAGATGAATCCAACGGCAACAAAGCATGGAGTCCCGACTCCATGGAGTCCCATTATGTTTATATGCGTGTGTGTGTGTGTGTGTGTGTGTGTGTGTGTGTGTGAGAGTGTCAGGACCCGGTCTAATTGACCGAATCCTAATTGTGCATACAGTACTAGTCCCAGGAGATCATGGCTAGTACACACAATTTAACAACAATAATGGTACATTGCCTTCGAGTTACATTATTACAACATAGGGGACTAAGCGTCCCACAGGAAGTCACAGCTTAATACATCAAGCACGGCACGCAGGCCAAGATACAGCGTTACACACACGGTAACGCAGGAGCCTAACATGGCACGATTTATTCTAGCAGCTAGACTATTCCACAGGCGAAGCGGCAGGCAGGACACAACCCTACTCTTCGTCCTCGAAGTCCTCCTCCTCCTCGAAGTCCGGGTCCTCCTCGGATGGCGAGTCGTAGGGCGCTTCCTCGACTGTTGAAAATTTTGGAAGAGGGGAAGGAGAAATAGGGGTGAGTACAAAGGTACTCAGCAAGTCGAGGATATATGCTGATGGGGTTTAGTACAAATGGATGGCTTGGGCAGTTTTGCGGAAATTGCAGTTATTAGCCTAGTTTTGACAAAGCGATTTAGAAACATTGAATCTCCATATTTTCTTTGGGCTTTTCTCAAACGGTTCTCGCCACTTGGCCTCAGTGCCATAGTAAGAACAAAATCCTTTCTTCTTTTCTTTTCTCAAAACCGGCTAGGTCCATTCCGCGCGACACTTTCCGATAGGCCGTTACCCATTTCGGAATATCACCGGTGGCCCCTAGCTCAAATGAAATCCTTCTCAAACCTTACTCATCTCAAATCATTTGTTCAAAACCCTTTTTCTAAATTGGTTTTAAAATGAAGGAGCTACCATATAATCAGTCCCTTCGCGCGCTCATAACCGCGAGCACGGCTATCATGACAGTTTTAACTCTGCAGAGTGGGTACGCTTTACCCTCGAGAGGCTACGCACCCAGACGATGTTTCGCCACAAGACCATCAACCACGAGGACCGACGATCGGGCCCGTCCCATACCGGGCTCGAGGTCGTCAGAATGGCTCGATTCATAGGATTATAGGATGAGCGGTCCTTAGACTAGGGAGAATTTATATTTTAGCCCGATTTTCAAACCGTGCCATATCGCACTAACCGACAAAATATCTCCCTAGTCGGAAAGATTTTGGGATAAGAGGAAAATCATTTCCTATTAAGCATCACCCTTGATGCGCTATCTTTAAATCATCCTTTCCCAAACATTTCTCAACAATATTCTCATTTCACACAAATGATTGAATCATTCCGCATAAATGATTTTAAGCATTTATCCTACCACAACATGGTATTTAAATAAGAGCAATTTATAGTTTAGCCTTAGGTTTAATCCTACCATTTTTCTTACCTTTTCTATTCGGCATAATAACTAATTCTAGCAAATACGGCATTTATCTTTTAAACTAGCATGCATCTTTTCAAGTCTAATAAATATTTTCTAAATAACCGAAAATGGCTTCACAATATGATCAAAGGGACTTGCCTTGGTCGATGATGGTAGGAGCAACCGGCATTTATGGACGGGTCTAACCACGCGGACAACACATACAAGATAATACAAACATCCATCAAACAGGAAACATTTATATATGATTTTTGTTTTAAAAATCATGCACGAAATAAATATGTATGGAAATGTGATGCATGCACAACTATTTTATATTTTTATATTTTATTAAATCAAGTGTATGCATCCAAATAATATATTTGTTATTTTCTAAGGTTTTTGAAAATCATTCATTATTTGCTAGTTAATGAAAAATGATTAGCTTAATTTTTATTTTATAGGTATTAATATTAATAGAGAGTTATTAAATTTTGGATTATAATTATGTGTGCGCTTTGAACTCGAAAGCGATTCGCTCGAATACGTTTCCACTCATCGAGCCACACACAAAAGCACTAATCTCAAAGCACTTCTTCTTCTACCTCTAGCTAGCCAAATGCATGCACACAAAGACGCACACGACAACTCCATTGGAGCACACTAGAGCTCGGCTAGCCGGCGGTGGCGACCTCCGCTCGACAAACCGATCGCAAAAATGGATTCCTCTCGACTCAGCGCCTCCAAAGGACCCTATAGCGGTGATCCGCCGATCACAAGACGACGTACGTATTTTTATACATAGCTACAATACACGTTCTAACTAGCTCGCATGGCTTCCATGGAAGCTCTAGCTCAACATGGCACACGCAGGGAGACTACGACCACCGGGATCATCTTCCCAAGCTCATATGCACCTAGAGATGAGCGAAGCTTACCGGGCGACGGCGAACCGAAAGTGCTACAATGACAACTTCCTTCTTGACTTGGTGTTGCTCCGTGCTACTTGACAGCTGCGGTAGGGAAGATGAGAGGAAACAAGTGAGAAACGACGAAGAAATGGCGAAGGCAGGGAATAGAGCAGAGCTTACCGAGGAGAAACACGGCAGGCACCGGATAAGGAGAAGCGAGAACACGAGCTTTATAGCCGAGAAGAGCACGCCAGCGTCGGACTTTACTCCGACGGGTGGCACAATGCATGGAGGCAGCGAAGACAGTGCTATTGCACAACAATTGCAACAACACGACGGCGAGGTCGGGCGCTTGGCGTGGCGTGGTCTCCGTGCACCGACGACGCACGCAGGGAGGCTGCGAGGATTAACTCGCAGCGGCGGGCACAGAGGAAAATAATAAAGGAAGAGGTGCCCGGTGCGAGCGTGCGTGCACAAGCGAGCGGCGTTGGATGGAGTAACTCACAAGCGGCAGTGAGTCACGGTAGAGATAAGCTCAAAGCACGAGAAAAGCACGGAGAGGACAGAGGACTTGGACCCAACAGAGAGAAAAGGTGAGAAAGAGGAACGTTTTCTATTTTTTCTAGTTTTGTTTTTCTCTTTTCTTCTTTCTAAATAATTATTCAAAGGTCAAATATTAAATAGGTTTTGACAAATTCACATGGGTTTGAAAGCTTCTAAATGCACCCATGAAAATATTTATACCTTTAAAATTAATGACCCAACCCATTTTCAAAACGGTTACATGCAATGATGATGCTATGATGTTTTTCAACACTTAAATAGTTTAATATTTTAATTATGCATTTTAATGAAATTATTAACGTGCCAAATTTGGTTTTGAAAATTTGGGATGTTACAAACCTTCCCTTAAGGAGAATCTCGTCCCGAGATTCGGATTCTTCGAAATAACTCGAACTCGCCGAAGATCCTCTTCACGCTCCCAAGTGGCTTCGCCTCGAGTGGTTACTCCATCGAACACGCAAAACCGAAACATTTTTCTCCGGTTTTATGATAGCCACATCCAAAATCTTGACCGGATATTCTTTAAGTGTCAAATCAGTCAGTAGGTCTGCTTTGTCCAATGGCAATCGCTCCTCGGGCACACGGAGACATTTCTTTAATTGAGAGACATGGAACACATTGTGCACATCGGATGACATCTCGAGCGATTCAAGCTGGTATGCCACCTCACCCCTTCGGGCTAAAATTTGGAAAGGACCAATATATCTTGGAGCTAACTTTCCACTCACACGGAATCTGCGCATGCCTTTGAGAGGAGAAACCCGCAGATACACGAAATCACCCTTGGCAAATTTTAGATCACGCCGGCGATTGTCGGCGTAACTTTCTGCCTAGACTGGGCTGCCTTCAGCCTTTCTTGGATTAACTTCACTTGCTTTTCGGCCTCTTGCAAGATATCCAAACCAAATACCTTTGTCTCACCAGTTTCTTGCCAGTACAGAGGTGTACGACACTTTCTTCCATACAATGCTTCATAGGGTGTCATTTGGATGCTTGACTGGTGACTGTTATTGTAAGAAAACTCAGCATATGGCAATTGCTTATCCCAGCTTGTGGGGTTGGCTAGGGCACTTGCCCTCAACATATCCTCAAGTATTTGGTTAACTCTTTCAGTCTGGCCATCAGTCTGAGGGTGAAAGGCAGTACTGAAATTCAGATGGGTACCAAGCGACTCATGGAGCTTGTCCCAGAATTTGGAGGTGAATTGGGTACCTCGGTCAGAGACAATCTTCTTTGGCACCCCATGTAGACAGACTATTTTGCTCATGTACAGCTCGGCCAACTTGCTTCCGGTGTAGGTGGTTGGACAGGATGAAGTGTGCAACTTTAGTGAGACGATCGACGATTACCAGATGGAGTCATAGCGGATTGAGTTTTAGGTAACCCGACAATGAAGTCCATCCCCACTTCTTCCCACTTCCATTCAGAATCTTGAGCGGTTGCAACAGCCAAAGAGCCTTTGATGCTCGGCCTTCACTCTTTGGCGATGTCGCAGAGAACGACATATTCAAAATATCTCTTTTCATTCCACCCACCAATAAGTGGTTTTCAGATCAAGATACATCTTGGTACTTCCGGGATGGATAGAAATTGGGCTTTCATGGGCTTCTTTTAGGATGACTTTTTAAGAGATTTATTGTTTGGTACGAAGATTCTCTTTTAAACCGAGTACTCCTTCTTCATCCATGGAAAAATCTGGTGCCTTATTCTTTTAAGCTTCTCTTTAATTTCAAGAACTTCATCATCACCTTCTGCGCTTCTTTAATTTGATTCATTAAGGTGGGTTGTAATTCAAGCATATTTATTTGGCCTACCTCATCCATTTTCAAGTTGAGGTCGATAATTCTTTGTATAACTCAAAGTTGATCTTCTTTAAGCATGAGATGATTGCAACTGGAACGCCGGCTTAAGGCATCGGCCACCACATTGGCCTTGCCAGGATGATAATGGATTCCCACATCATAGTCCTTGATTAATTCCAACCATCTTCTTTGTCTTAGATTGAGATCAGGTTGAGTGAATATATATTTGAGACTTTTGTGATCGGTAAATATTTCGGTTCTGTTGCCAATTAAATAATGCCTCCAGATTTTTAGAGCGTGAACCACAGCGGCTAGCTCAAGATCATGAGTGGGATAATTCTGCTCATGAGGTTTGAGTTGTCTTGATGCGTAAGCAACAACTCTCCTTTCTTGCATCAGCACGCAACCTAGGCCTTGCCTAGATGCATCGCAAAATACCTCAAAATCCTTATGGACATCAGGCAAGATTAACACCGGAGCGGAAGTTAATAGCCTTTTCAACTCTTGAAAACTAGCTTCACACTTATCATTCCACTCAAATTTATTTTCCTTTTTAAGAAGATTTGTCAAAGGACGAGAGATTTTCGAAAAAATTTCAATGAACCGGCGGTAATATCCCGTCAATCCAAGAAAACTTCTCACTTGCTTCACAGATTTTGGTTGTTTCCACTCAACAACCGCGGTGACTTTTTCCGGGTCCATCGCAACACCTCCTACCGATATCACATGACCAAGGAAAATCACTTCCTTCATCCAGAACTCGCACTTGCTCAGCTTGGCATACAACTGATTTTCTCTTAACCTCTCCAAAACCTTTCTAAGATGAATTTCATGCTCCTCTTCTGATTTAGAGAAGATTAGAATATCATCGATGAATACCACCACAAACTTGTCCAGAAAATCCATGAACACTTTATTCATTAGATTCATGAAATACGGCGGAGCGTTGGTAAGACCAAACGACATCACCGTGAACTCATAGAGGCCATATCTTGTGGTGAAAGCTGTTTTCGGAATGTCGGTATCTTTAATTTTTATTTGGTGATAACCAGACCTCAGGTCGATTTTTGAGAAGATACAAGCTCCTTTCATTTGATCAAACAGATCATCAATTCTGGGAAGAGGGTATTTATTCTTAATTGTTACTTCATTTAGAGATCGATAATCTATGCACATGCGGAGAGATCCGTCTTTCTTTTTGACGAAAATCACGGGTGCTCCCCAAGGGGAAACACTTGGTCGGATAAATCCTTTTTCTTGTAATTCTTCAATTTGTTTCTTCAATTCAGCCATTAGATTGGCAGAAAGGCGATAAGGTCTTTGGGAGATAGGACCAGTGCCAGGAACCAGGTTTATCACAAATTCAATTTCCCGATCAGGGGGCATTCCAGGCAGCTCGTCCGGGAACACATCGGGGAAATCCTTTACCACAGCTATGGTTTTCAGGGAAGAGGCCTCCAACTTATTAAGGGTGATTAGATCAGAGGGAAAGGATTTATGATGAATTGGACCTCCGTCCAACACTATTAATTAATTTTACTGCTTTTGTGGCACGCCTATTTGACCTTTATTTTTGGTTAACCAATCCATACCCGTAATCACTTCAATTCCTCTTGAGTTTATAACCACCAAGTCGCCAAGAACTCGGTGTCTTGAATTTTAGCTTAACCCCGGGCACATCAAAGTGGATCTCATGATTTTTCCCGGGATTTAATTAGCATTGGATTCTTCAGTGCATCAGTTTTCAACTCATGATTTTTGACAAAAGATGCTGAGATGAATGAATGCGTTGCACCAGAATCGAAAAGAGCAGTAGCAGGCATCGCACTTATGAAAAACTTACCCATCACCACATTAGGATCGGCGTGGGCGTCCTCAAGAAGGACGTGGTTCACACGCCCACGCCCAACAAAGAGGAGCAGATCTTGCAGGTTGGAAGTTCCCGCGACCCATCCCAGAAGACAGGAGTCGCGGAGCAGCAGGCTTCCCATGAGGCTCAGAATTCTTATTGGGACACGAGCTGGCATAGTGACCCAACTGCTGGCAAGCAAAGCACTTTATGGTGGAGATATCTTTCTTTTGAGGAGTGGAGACTTGGGTACGAACTGGTGGAGGTGGTAGAGGAGCAGGTCGCGACTGGACCCACTGAGTGCGAGGGCGAGGAGGGATGACATGCACACGATCACGAGAGCGCTTGATCTTGAAACGAGAACTTCCAGAGGAATGGCTATCCTCATGGGCCCTCTTCTTCTTTCGGCAACCAGCACCGGCGACGGTTTTCCTCTTGTTTAACCGCCGGGCAAACATTTGCTTGAAAGTGGGGAATTCAGAGGAGTCAATCAAGGCACGATCTCGTGGTCCATGCCTTTCTTGAAGAAATATATCTTATCAAGATCGCTCCTCACGCCCCTTGGAACATATCGAGCCAAGAGTGTGAATTTGGTGAGGTACTCCTGCAGGGTCATGCTTCCTTGCACGAGGGAGTGGAATTCAATTCTTTTAGCCTCCTTAACACTATCAGGAACATAGTTCTCTTCAAATGCCTCAACGAACTCAGCCTATTCGATAGCATCAGGGTTATCATGGGCTTCACAGAACGTGTCCCACCAAGCAAAGCAAGAACTCCAAAGGAGTGATGTGTTGCGAGCTGAACACTCTCAACCTCACCACATTGGAACATGATGAGCTTTTTCTCGATCTCCTTTAACCAATCCGCTGCTTCCAGAGAGTCGGCAGAGCCAGCATACTTAGGAGGATTGGCCCTAAGGAAGTCATTGATACGGGAACGATAGGGAGGTGGAGCTGGTGTATGAGCAGGAGAGGGAGCTGGGACAGGAGGATGATTCCGCTCTTGAATCAAGTCATGGATCATCTGGTGTTGCATTTGCATGATTTCTCGGGTGGTGGGTTCTTCAGGAGGTGGTGGTGGAAGATGGTGGTTGGAATCGGCTTGATGTTCGAGAGAGTTTTCGTGGTGGGATGGTTGGGAATTTGGTTGGGAATTTTGTGGAGGATTTGGCGGAGGAGTCAAGGAGGAACCGAACAGAGGAGGTCCTCCAATGAATGTTGATCCATACGAACTGAGCGATCTTGCTCACGAGGTTGGTGCGAAGCACTTGCTCGGCTCGGGGCACTTCCATGACCTCGGCCCCGGGCAACATCCCTTCTTCCAGCCACTCGAGCAATCACCATCTGATAGGTAGGAGAGGAACGAGATAAGCATAAGGAGGAATTACGTTTTTCATCCAAAACATGGTTTTAAATATGCAATTTGGCACAATGCACATTCATATTCATAACATAACAATTTTTAGGGTACAAACAGGGGCGCAATACCACAAACTGGTACGTCAGCCCAAATCACGAGCTAACTACCTACGGGTTACACGGACATACGCCGGGACGGCTAATAGGATTGGATCCACAAGGCCCACCAGGTAAGCACCAACCAGAGTAGGATGGCTACCACGGTGATCCAGAGAGGAAAATGCCTCATCTCCTCGAGGAAGAGACGGAACTCGCTCGGCTCGGGCCGAGGGCGAGGACTCGGGGAACGACGAGGGCTTGGAGCGCGGCGAGGAGGACTCGGAGAACGGCGAGGGCTCACCGAGCGGCGAGGGCTCGCAGAACGGTGAGGAGGAGGACTCGCGGAGCGAATCTCCGACCTTCTCCTCATCGCGGCTGGAGAAGCAGCGGGGCACGGCGGGCGGCAAGACAAAGTAGGCGACAAAGACCGACAAGGCGGCAAAGCAAAGCAGCAAGCTGCAACGCAGCGGCAAAGCGCAGCGGCGCGGGCGAAATCATGGGGGACGGCAAAAGCAGCGTAGGCGGCGAATCATGCGGGGACGCCCTCTTAAAGAGGCGGCCAAATATTTGAAGTGGGGGGACGGCGCAAAGCGCGCAAAGCGCGACAAGACCCAAAGCAAAAGAAAAAGAAAAGAAAAGGGTGACAACGACCCAAACAAAGGATACAGGGCTACAAGCTAGTCCCGGTCGCAATCGGACTCGAGACCAACTCCACGGGTCTTCCCGTCATCATCATCATCGTCGGCATCCACAATGGGTACCAACCAGACGGTGGTGATCGAACCATCAACGGTATGCCTTGGAGCTCGACAAGAGTGGGAGGCGGAGCTCTCACTCCGGAAGGACCCAGATCCAACTTGAGATCCTTGGGGGTGAGCTCGAAGGAACACAAGGGAAGATCAGCAGGATCCTTAGGCGGGGACGCGGGACTTGTCCCGACCTCCTTCTTCGCGGCGCGAGGTCGAAGCAGCGATGAGCGAGAGTCCCGGAGGAAGAAGCGGCATTCCACGGAGACGCCGGTTCTCGCGAACCAACCGACGGATTCTTTTGCGGCCGACCTTCTCCACCAAGTGGAAAGAGTCACGCTTTTAAGTTCGCGCTCTCCTTCTTGGCTTGCTCCACCGGCGGTTGGTGTCATAGACGAGTTCAACTCCCGCAAAGCGATGGTGTACGCGTCGTCCGTGGATTGGACGAGCTCGGCAAGGTGGTACACCGTCGGTCGCTCACCCCTCCGCACGTCTGAGCATGGCTGAACAGCTCGTTAAGCGAGCGAGAGGAAAGTAGCGAAGCGGGGAGACATGCAACTCACGCGTGAACATCATGCTGAGTCAATGTAAAGCAAGTCCGACACGCCTTGGATGGCGCCCGAGCAATTGACGCGATTAGCGAGAGTAGCGGAACGGTCCACGAGTAGGCGGTGGACTGCGGCAAAAGACGATGGACGACACCACCCAAAGAAAAGGCCTTTGCGAAACTAGTGGCCCCATGATACATAGGGTCATCAAACCAAGCGTGCTTTCAAGATCGCCGAATACGGTGGCGCACTAAACCTCCATAGCCAAGTCCAAGGGCGACGCGAAAAGACGGCATCTACAATTTCCAAAAGATTATCAAGAAAAATTGGATTGCGAAGATTATGAATTTATTTAACAATTATTTTCTTTATAAATTATATGGTCTCTAATTCTAGGCTACGCCCTAAAGCCACTGCTCGATACCACTTTTGTCGACCGGTCTAATTGATCAATCCTAATTGTGCATACAAGATTAGTCCCGGAGATCATGGCTAGTACACACAATTTAACAACAATAATGGTACATTGCCTTCGAGTTACATTATTACAACATAGGGGACTAAGCGTCCCACAGAAGTCACACTTAATACATCAAGCACGGCACGCAGACCAAGATACTGCGTTACACACGGTAACGCAGAGCCTAACATGGCACGATTTATTCTAGCAACTAGACTATTCCACAGCGAAGCGGCAGGCAGGGACACAACCCTACTCTTCGTCCTCAAGTCCTCCTCCTCCTCGAAGTCCGGGTCCTCCTCGGATGGCGAGTCGTGAAGCGCTTCCTCATTGTTGAAAATTTTGGAAGAGGGAAGGAGAAATAGGGTGAGTACAAAGGTACTCAAAGAAGTCGAGGATATATGCTTGATGGGGTTTAGTACAAATGGATGGCTTGGGCGCTTTTGAAATTGCGCTTATTAGCCTAGTTTTGACAAAGCGATTTAGAAACATTGAATCTCCATATTTTCTTTGGGCTTTTCTCAAACGGTTCTCGCCACTTGGCCTCAAAGGTGCCATAGTAAGAACAAAATCCTTTCTTCTTTTCTTTTCTCAAAACCGGCTAGGTCCATTCACATGACACTTTCCGATAGGCCGTTACCCATTTCGGAATATCACCGGTGGCCCCTAGCTCAAATGAAATCCTTCTCAAACCTTACTCATCTCAAATCATTTGTTCAAAACCCTTTTTCTAAATTGGTTTTAAAATGAAGGAGCTACCATATAATCAGTCCTTCCCCGGCTCATAACCGTGAGCACGGCTATTCATGACAGTTTTAACTCTGCAGAGTGGGTACGCTTTACCCTCGAGAGGCTACGCACCTGCACGATGTTTCGCCACAAGACCATCAACCACGAGGACCGACGATCGGGCCCGTCCCCATACCGGGCTCGAGGTCGTCTCAGAATGGCTCAGCCATAGGATTATAGGATGAGCGGTCCTTAGACTAGGGAGAATTTATATTTTAGCCCGATTTTCAAACCGTGCCATATCGCACTAACCGACAAAATATCTCCCTAGTCGGAAAGATTTTGGGATAAGAGGAAAATCATTTCCTATTAAGCATCACCCTTGATGCGCTATCTTTAAATCATCCTTTCCCAAACATTTCTCAACAATATTCTCATTTCACACAAATGATTGAATCATTCCGCATAAATGATTTTAAGCATTTATCCTACCACAACATGGTATTTAAATAAGAGCAATTTATAGTTTAGCCTTAGGTTTAATCCTACCATTTTTCTTACCTTTTCTATTCGGCATAATAACTAATTCTAGCAAATACGGCATTTATCTTTTAAACTAGCATGCATCTTTTCAAGTCTAATAAATATTTTCTAAATAACCGAAAATGGCTTCACAATATGATCAAAGGACTTGCCTTGGTCGATGATCGGTAGGAGCAACCGCCATTTATGGACGGTCTAACCACGCGGACAACACATACAAGATAATACAAACATCCATCAAACAGGAAACATTTATATATGATTTTTGTTTTAAAAATCATGCACTAAATAAATATGTATGGAAATGTGATGCATGCACAACTATTTTATATTTTTATATTTTTATTAAATCAAGTGTATGCATCCAAATAATATATTTGTTATTTTCTAAGGTTTTTGAAAATCATTCATTATTTGCTAGTTAATGAAAAATGATTAGCTTAATTTTTATTTTTATAGGTATTAATATTAATAGAGAGTTATTAAATTTTGGATTATAATTATGTGCGCTTTGAACTCGAAAGCGTATTCGCTCGAATACGCTTTCCACTCATCGAGCCACACACAAAAGCACTAATCTCAAAGCACTTCTTCTTCTACCTCTAGCTAGCCAAATGCATGCACACAAAGACGCACACGACAACTCCATTGGAGCACACTAGAGCTCGGCTAGCCGGCGGTGGCGACCTCCGCTCGACAAACCGATCGCAAAAATGGATTCCTCTCGACTCAGCGCCTCCAAAGGACCCTATAGCAATGATCCGCCGATCACAAGACGACGTGCGTATTTTTATACATAGCTACAATACACGTTCTAACTAGCTCGCATGGCTTCCATGGAAGCTCTAGCTCAACATGGCACACGCAGGGAGACTACGACCACCCGGGATCATCTTCCCAAGCTCATATGCACCTAGAGATGAGCGAAGCTTACCGGCGACGGCGAATCGAAAAGCTACAATGACAACTTCCTTCTTGACTTGGTGTTGCTCCGTGCTACTTGACGCTGCGGTAGGGAAGATGAGAGGAAACAAGTGAGGAACGACGAAGAAATGGCGAAGGCGAGGGAATAGAGCAGAGCTTACGAGGAGAAACACGGCAGGCAATCGGATAAGGAGAAGCAGAACACGAGCTTTATAGTCGAGAAGAGCACGGCCAGCGTCGGACTTTACTCCGACGGGTGGCACAAATACATGGAGGCAGCGAAAGACAAAAGTATTGCACAACAACTGCAACAACACGACGGCGAGGTCGTATGCTTGGCGTGGCGTGGTCTCGGTGCACCGACGACGCACGCAGGTCAGCGAGGATTAACTCGCATAGCGGCGGGCACAGAGGAAAATAATAAAGGAAGAGGTGCCCGGTGCAGAGCGTGCGTGCCTGCAGCAGCGAGCGTTGGATGGAGTAACTCACAAGCGGCACAAATGAGTCACGGTAGAGATAAGCTCAAAGCACGAGAAAAGCACGGAGAGGACAGAGGACTTGGACCCAACAGAGAGAAAAGGTGAGAAAGAGGAACGCTTTCTATTTTTCTAGTTTTGTTTTCTCTTTTCTTCTTTCTAAATAATTATTCAAAGGTCAAATATTAAATAGGTTTTGACAAATTCACATGGGTTTGAAAGCTTCTAAATGCACCCATGAAAATATTTATACCTTTAAAAATTAATGACCCAACCCATTTTCAAAACGGTTACATGCAATGATGATGCTATGATGTTTTTCAACACTTAAATAGTTTAATATTTTAATTATGCATTTTAATGAAATTATTAACGTGCCAAATTTGGTTTTGAAAATTTGGGATGTTAGAGAGAGAGAGAGAGAGAGAGAGAGAGAGAGTTGGGCTCCCATTAGTCGCGACTGATATGAGCCCTAGCCAATCGCGCTCGCACTGTGGTTGTGTCCAAAAAAAAAGTTATCTCGCCTTATGCTTCTTTTCAAGCTTTGCTAAATGACAACATATCCTATCTACGTAGGGGTTTCCGTGTGAACGCTAGGGATGGCAGAAAAACCCATCGGGTCGGGTACCCACCCATGGGTACCCGACCCGATGGGTATGGGTATAGGTCGCAGTTCTTACCCATGGGTTTTCGGGTTTGGGTACCCGATAATTTCGGGTTCGGGTTCGGGTCCCGTTTTATACCCATGGATACTCATGGGTTACCCGAATTTCCCCACTGACAGGTGGACCCATGTATATGAATATATATAGAGAGCTGAAAAGAAACCCTAACAAACCCACAGCCCCAAGCCCCCAACCCCACCCCTACAGCCGCCGTCGCCCCACAACTCCCTTCCTCCGCTTGGACTTCCCCCGCCTCCTCCAGATCCAAATTGCCCTTTGCATGTTCCCCCCGCCGCCGCCCTTCGCCCGTTACGCCCAGACGACGACGCTTCGACACCGCCGCCGCCGCTTTGTCGCCGCCCGACGACTCCCAACGACGCCTTCCTTCAGATCCAGCCGCCGCCGCCTCGATGCCCGTCGCCGCCCGATGATGGCGCCCAGACGCCGCCTCCTCAGATCCAGCCTCCTCCGCTGCAGTTCCCCGCCGCCGCCGCCGCGCTTCGCCCGTCGCCGCCCGACACCGCCCCTTGCCTCTCCACGCCCGGCGCCACATTAAGCCTGCTCTTCTCCACCACCGCCCCTCCCTTCTCTCTGCGTCGGCAGCTACCGGGCCGCCCCTGCGCCTCCTCCCCTCTCTCTCCTTCCTCTCTACTCGGGTTTGGGTACCCATCGGGTATCGGGTATCTGTCAGGTTCGGGTATGGACGCGGTTTTGTACCCGTAGGTTTTTTCGGGTTCGGGTATGGGCGGTACCTTCGGGTTTCGGGTTCGGGTTTGGCTGAGGTGTACCCGGAGTTACCCACCCGATTGCCATCCCTTGTGAACGCCGTGTACACCAATTAGCAAAAGTTATGAAAAATTTTATGTAGATGTATTCATGATCTAACTCTACCTATCAAATTGTAAGTTCAAATTCATTATATATTAAGAATTATGGAAAAGACTTTTTTATCAATTTAAAACTATTCAAATTAGTCATAATTTAAAACTAAAACTATTTAAATTTGTCATAATTTTTATTTTTTGTAACTGTTAATATAGAATGAATTTAATATCGAAACTTCGTACATAGATGCAGTAAGATCATGAGTATATATACAAATTTAAATTTTTTGTAACTATGTAAATACATGGAGAGCACTATGTACATAGGATATGTTGCCTTGCTAAATACATCAAACTGGCGAGGTGGCCCGCACGTTTGCGCTTTAGATTTGTTTCGGCATACAAAGTTTATCTCTAACTCATAATCTATCTCTAATATATCAGATCGGATTTATAGTTTATCTCTAATATATTATATCAGCTTTAGTATTTAATCTGAATTTATAGTATTTCAATCTAAGCCGCATAAATCTAGACCGTTATAATTTGGTCCCACTGTGAATTGAACGACTGAAATAATTTGGGTGATGTGAACTAATGTGGTGGCTCTATTTTCCTCTACTTTAATAATATAATATAATATGTGTCTGCTGAGTTGTTATATATAAAAATATCATGTAAAAGGTCAATATTTGTCCAAAGCCTGCATGTAACATGAAATTTAAAGGGAAATAAATTGAAGGGCATGTTGCCTCCCACGTCCGCTCGAAATCGTTGTGCTGTCTACACCACACCACAGGCAAGAGCAAAATAGTTAAACCACGAGAGTTAAATTGGGTGAACCAACAATAAATTCAGAAAAATAGAAAGAATGTCACTGAAATTAGAAATTTGCGTGTGTGGTGGCGTACGAGTAAAGACGACCGAACTAAATGTTATTTGTGACGAGGCGTGCGAAATAAGTGTCGTTGAGGTCAATTTTCCTGCCATCAAGGCCTCGTTCTTTTCAGCGTATCGTTGCGTTGGCGTAATACTGTAGCAAATTTGAGAGCCCTCGAAATTAGGTCTAAAGATTATAAAAAATAATTAAAAATAATTTTAGGATCTTTGGAAGGATTACTAAAAGTCACAAAAAAATCGTTACAAATTATCACAACATATAGGCTATATAAAAATAATAAAATTTGTTACAGTAATACGCAATAGTACGCTAAAAAAAAAAGAGGCCCAAATCACAAATAACTGAAGCGAAGAGGTCGGGAGAGGCCCCAAGCCCCCAATATCATGGAAATTTTTTACTGTTTGCCCATTAAAAATCGCGCAAACGAAAAAATGCCCAAGGTCGTGGCGCAAATGAAAAAATGCCCCTAGGCGCCCTCACCCACGGCGCCAAGCATCCAGGGCGCCCTCGCCCAGGGCGCCAAGCCCCTAGGCGCCCCCGCCGCGAGAGCCAAGCCCCTAGGCGCCCTCTCCCTGAGCGCCCACCTAGGCGCCCCCGCCCAGGGCGCCAACCCTAGCCCCTAGGCCCGCAACCAGCCCTTCGTTTTCGTCCGCATTCACCTCGGATTCCTTCCGACACCCCCTCATTTTCATCCGCATTCGCCTCGGATTCTTTCCTCGCTTCACATCCCGATACGATTTTCGTCCACATTCACCTCACCTCGATTTCTTTTCCGCTCCACATCCCGAGGCGATTTAAAGCGATATCACATCTTGCCTGCCACAAACTTGTTAATACTACGCCATCACATTGTGCCTGCCAGCCAGGAAGGAGGTGAGCACTGTACTCGGCTATAAATAGGGGAGGGGTCGCTAGTCGATTTGCAGGCAAGATATTTGGGCAGTGAAATTTGAAAACAATAGGAAGAAGTGACTGTTTTTTAAATTTAGTGTTCGAGGGTACGGCGTTCCCGTAGGCACCGTCCGAGTCTCTGCCAACGTACATCTCGTTCGGCGTAGATGTGGCAAAATGTTTATGTGGGGATCCCTGTCGTTTAAGTAAGTCATACGAACTGTCATACACCTTCGGATGTAGGTACTGGTCATGCGCAAAGCTTACGTTTGATCCGTGTGAAGAGATGCGGCGGAAAGGAAAACGCCCGGTGAGTGACAGATTGTTCACTTGTTCACTTGTTTAGGTCGGCATCCTCGAAGCACGCAATAGATTGTTCACTTGTTTAAGTAAAATATATCATTTAAAATTTCAATAAAAGAATGCTGGGTCGATAACCTTCCACGCAACATGGTAATAATAATAATTTATTATTGTTAATCACCGGTTATAAAAACCATTAAACTTAACGGTGACAATCGGACATGACAAAGACAAGGTGAAATGACCTCCGCTTTTTCGACTTGATCAAAATACAAGTACGCGTGAATTTAAGGCAATTGATCCGAAAATGACATAGACAAATACACCATCGAGTATTGCATGAATGGTTTTCACTGTCTGGTCTTGAGGTGCCCGTATTCTTCAAATTGCTTTCGCTTTGTAGCGCACAAATTCGTTCGGACTGTCGGGGTAGTGACATCCACAAAGACATTTAAAATTGGTGCATGGGGGGTTCACCTTAAATTGTGGGTCAAGAACTAATCGCATTCGCTCCCACTCTGTCGCTTGCACAGTCAATAGACCATTTACTCGGTCCTGTAACTGTTGTATTCTTCCGTGTAGATAGTCTTTGTATGTAGATGCAGCCATGGGATATGGATCATCCATCCATTTTGTAAAGCCACAATCCTGTACCTGCGAAAAGTCGAGTATATTGTTAATAACATTTTTGCAACGTAATAAGGTTAATTTTAATAGTATACGCACCTCAAACATAGGACATCGGTAAAACCTACGGCCCGTAAAACCATCTGCAACACGATCAAAAATCTGCACGACCGTGTCGACCCCGTGGAGGCACTTCGGCCATCCTCTATAGAACTCGGGATCTCTAAGCATCGTCGGATTTGAGTTGTAGTGAGCTCTCGATACGACCGGCAAATCTTCGGAGGGTGTCTGTGCTTCAACTCCTGGACCGTATGAAAGCCACCATCTAGGTGGTACGAATGGACGAGTAGTAGTATGCATGCTATCCATGTACTGCACATAAAGAGGAAGATAAAACACGAACAACACATATGTAAGCAGTGTGAACATAATAAAATTTGAAAATATAGTCATAATTAAACGGATTAAAAGAAGAGGCTACCTCACAAACTCTTGAAGATACAGTGGCAGTGCAAAGGATGAGTGTTTTGAAAACGAGATATCTCTTGTGGGTGACTTATGCGGCGCGAGATTCGTGGGCATCGGGTGCGTGATTTATAGGAAAATGCAGTTGCTTTTTCTTCGTGGTGCTGTCACATCGTGTTTCCCACGCCACGCGGCGGCTCCTCCCGCGAATGGGCTTCGTCCCGGCGCCTGCATGCCTCGGATTCCCCCGCGTCGGAATGCGTGCCTGACTGCGTGCATGTGGCTGCACGGAAAAATTAAAACTTTCCCTGTACACGTCAACTCATGTCTGCGAGAGGGTTATTTAATATATATTAGTGGTTTATTTAGTTGCTAATGAATAATTAGTGCGTAATAAATTAATAAAAGAGTAATTAGTGATTATTAAATTATATTGTATGATAATTTAAACTCAATTAGGATTTCGTCGGTGCGCACAGACGCCGTGTTGATTACAAAGCTGGTGCGTGGTCATTCAATGTATTGTCCTGCCTGCCATGCACACGTCTTATCATGTCTGCCAGTAGCATTTCAACCCTATTTAATTAGTAAAGGATTAATTAGTGAGTAATTAATGATATGTTTATGATAATTTAATTAACACTTCAGCTATAAAAGGAGGACTTGCGCTCACTTCGCTTCACACCATTCTCGCTGCCCACACATTTCATTGCCCACACACCATTCATCTCAGGATCAAGACAGTCATATGGAGTTCCCATCGCCACCAAGGGAGTCTCTCCACGAATCCATCCCACAAGGTGTTCAGCTGCCCATGTGTCTATGCGGCAGTCTTTGCGTTTTGAGGTTGTCCCAAGCCATGGGCTATACTTATGGGAGAAGGTATTGGAAGTGCGCAAACTATGCGTACGACCGAACTGCCGAGATGGAGAGAAGGGCAAAGTACCCGGTAAGTCACTTCTTACTTATTTCTTCCGTAACGAACATATACACGCACATGTCAACCTCAATCTTTTTAGCCTCCATTATGCGAGTTTGTGCAATTTTTGGACGCGGAGCAGACTCCCGAAATGGAGCGGCAGATGCAGTGGGAGGCGGCCGAGCGCAGGGCCAGGGCCGAGGAACGGTGGCAAGTCTCCCTCAGGGAAGAAAGAAACAAGCGTGCGAGAGAAGAGTTTCAGGCACAGCGCGAGGCTGACCGACAGCGCCAGTTCAATGAGCGTGAGGGAGACCATGCCAGAAAGCGCGAGAGGGCTGCTAGAGCCAGGGATGCAGGACCTAGCGCGTTTGCGAAGGGGAAATATCCCCGCTGCACCCAGTAGTATGGTTATCGGGTATGACAACTATGTTTTTAAATTTCCTAAGACATGTAGGTTTAGATATGATGCACTACTACGGTAGATTGTCTTATGCATCACGCGTGCCATTGCTTGTATGTTGTAATCTGAATTTTTGTTATTTAATCTTCTGTTCTCTAGATTAACAAGTTAAATGAATCATGCTTCCGCCGTCTAGAATGGCTTAAGCCGTGCCCGCTGGCTTTCGCCATACGACGTGGAGAAAACCGTGCTAACCACCTTTAGCCGTCCCACGTGGCAGAAGCCGTGTGCATTACCCACATTCCAGCCCACTGTCGCATACTTTCCCAATTTACATTTAACTATATATTATTCAACCAATTTTTCCGTCACATCGCTATATATTTCAATGGTTTTCAGCTTGTGCATACTTCTGTTGTCACATCGTTTTTGAGCCGGAGTGTCACGTGGGTCTTTCGGAAAGTATTAAACACCGACGGATAGAGAAAGGTTGTGGGATTGAAATTCGCTGGCGAAGGATTGAAATATTTTGCATAAATTAGAACGATGGTCCGACAAAGAAGGAAATGACAATAAGATACTGAGATACATGAAGTCTCACAATGAACCTAAACGAAACTAATGACGGTCCTTTTGATGGGCCCGGTAGCCTCTGACCCGATGGGCTGAAACGCCAGTCGGTGGGTGCGTCTCACGCCGCAAGGCGTCCAAAGATCTGTGGCGTGGCATCAATTCCTGCGATGACCCAAAGAGGTAACTACCAAGCAAGCAACGACTTGAAGCTCGCCTTGCCGGGTCTCCTCGTCGCCAAGTCGCCCTCGTGCAGGTTGGGCAAGGATCGAAGCTCGCCACGGTGGCCCCTGCATCGACGGCCTGTCAAACAAACTTACATGTTAAATGGCATATGTACGTATTATGCCTATACATAGTGTATAACAAATACGTGTACCTGATGGGGGCTCAAAGGACCCAGGGTGGTGAAGACTGGAGAACATGTGCTAAAAGGCCCTCGGTCTTTGGCCGGGACTTAGTCTTGGAAGGCTCCGGTGTCGAAAGCCGGTAGGTGGTGCGAAAAGGTCGTCGGTTTGCTGCGAGGCGGGACGTGTTGCTGAAAGGGTCCAGGGTGCTGATACCCCGAGAGGTGCTGCTGCGAAGTACCACCTGTCATAACGGTAAACGAAGTTAAGTTTTATACTAACTGCTTGACAATCGCATATGTTAACACTTCAATGAAATAACGTACCCCCTGCGACGTCAGCCTGCTGAAAGCCCGTTGGCCTCCCTGACCAACGTGAGAACCCTCCAGAAGGCGCAGCGGACGTAAACACAGTCGGCGTAGAGTACGGTGCTTCTGTCCCTGCGTACGTTGTGACTGGGAAGGGCGCGAAGGCCGTCTGAGAGCTGGTAGGCCACACGTCCGTAGGTGGCAAAACGCCCCCGGTGTCGAACGTGGGAGGGGGAACACCCTGTGCAGAACAGCCTCCCACGTCGAACTCTCTGGCACGCGAGCTCTCAGGGGCACCCATGTCGAACTCTCTGACACGCGAGCCCTCAGGGGCACCCATGTCGAACTCACTGGCACGCGAGCTCTCAGGGGCACCCATGTCCACGCCGGAACGGATAGGCGGGCTGCGAGGAGTAGGGCGTACCACCGTATGAGTTGAACGTGAGCGGGCTAACATTTGCACATCGTCACCGCCCACGCATGACGCACGCCTGATAGCTCGGACTCCACGATCAACGATACGGCGAATGAAATCCTTCAAATCACCGAACGAGACATCATGTCTATCAATCCGACCTATCATGTGGGCGCCTTCGGTGACGTTATGCCGGTGCTTATCAATCTACAAAGACAAAAATCAACATATCCGATGGATTGTAATATAATGATTACACAGATTGAAATGTAGTGTTCACGAGCTTACCGCCACGTGAAGGGAAGATCCAAGTGCGGGGGTATAAGTATCTGTCACGGTGGGCGGCTCAACGGCATCAGGCGTGTCATCCACCATAAGAAGACGCACACGGGTGCGTGGAGTGTACCACTGGTGGTAGGCTCTGAAATTGTCGGGGCAGTGTGGTTCATTCTGTGCAAACACGTCATTGGGAGCATCCTCCCACTGATCAACCCACGTCTGCATCGTTTGCACCCACGATAAATATCTTGGGTTCCCCCCACGACGAGTGTACCTGCGAACGTAAAGCAGTCTGCAATAAGACAGTATATAATATGACGACGTAAAACACAACAAATTAAAACTTCGATGTCACACACCTGTGGACGCGATCTGGTAGCCTATCACCAAACGGGACAGGAAAATCCTGTCGTAGGCCGAACTGTCGCATGACACGGTTCGGAAAGTGGTCCTCGACAAACACGTCGTACACCAACTTACGCCGTGTGAGCCACAACTGACTATCCAAAAAGCACTGAGGGGAAAGACCTCGAGGAGCTCGTGGGTACATCTGATCTTGTGCGGGGTACGGCTCCCAAACAACGTCCGTGTCCTTAAGGTGGTCGAAGTGCTCGACAAACCACTCGTACACGGAGACCACTGCGTGTCTCGCCCAAGTAAGCTGCGTCCAACGACCAAAAACGCGTTAGAAACATATGAACAATACCACTTAATGGAAAGCATGTGAGATATTACCTCACGCCAACACCAAA
Source organism: Raddia guianensis (assembly GCA_036346415.1). Taxonomy (NCBI): domain Eukaryota; kingdom Viridiplantae; phylum Streptophyta; class Magnoliopsida; order Poales; family Poaceae; genus Raddia; species Raddia guianensis. The sequence continues at coordinate 40,290,177 of CM070534.1, forward strand.
GGGACCCAACAGTCGGTCCATCCACCGGGAGGGCACCGTAAAATGCATCACCATATGGTGATGCGTCCACGTTCGGACGCCCAATAGCGAATCGCTCAAGAGACCAAAGCATCACGAACATAGGGCATCCGGTGAGAACTGAGTTCTCCCCATTTCGTCGACAAGCAAGGCATAGGCCTCGCAGTGTGGCTGCGAGAACCGCAGATCCCCAACTGTAAGACGGGATTGCCTCGAAATTCCCGTCAGCAATGGCACGCGCGATTGGAATGAACCGCACGTCCACAAAGGAACCGTTTGAGTTGGTGAACATCACCCACCCAAACAGCCAGAGCAAGTACGCCTCCAGGTGGCGAGCAACCTGGTAGTCCGTCGGATCTTCACCCATCCTGTTTAACTGTGCAAACAAAATTCAACATAAGTAAACACGCAATAATAAACAATATGACGTAATAAATGTGAATGACAGTAGTTACGCAGTAAATTATACCTCAAACTGCTCAAGCCACTGCAGTGTAGAGCCGCGCTTCTTACCCTCATGTATCTCAGGGTGGTGTTCGTCTTGTCGCTGCGCGGTAAGACATTATGGAACCGAAAAGCAAGTCATCAACCCGATCGTACTCTATGGGAGGTCGTGCGGTACCAACGCCGTCCCCACGAGTGGCAGACCCAATAACATCGACACATCCTGCAGTGTCAATGTCATCTCTCCGCACGGCAGGTGAAACGTGTGGGTCTCCGGCCGCCATCGGTCCACCAACGCAGTCAGCAAGTGTCGGTTCACTGGGAACCGTGGAGAGTGCTGCAACAACTCTGGTCCACCCTCCTCGTCGTCCTCTAGCTCGTCCCGGCCTCGCCGGCGGATCTACGCATCATCCGGCGAAAAGGCGTAAGTCGAGCCGCCGCAAGCCTGCAAGTTATTAACGGTGATTGTTAGTCATGTCACAATAAATTAAATTATTTATCCCTAAACCATTTAACATCACGTACCTCCCGAACCACCTCATGTCAAGCGCCCAAACATTGCGTGAGTGCCTTGTTCTCAACACGCCATCGCAGCGTTCTCTTGAACACGCTTAGCACTCGGTCTCGATGATCTATCCTATCATCTAGCAGCTCAGGGGTCCCACCAGCCATACCTGTAAATACAACATGCATTGACATATAGGTTAGTTAATAAAAGTTTAAACAAATCTACCATAAAAAATAAAAACATCAACAATTAGTAAACATAAAGCAGACAAATATTATGCATTGCGGAGTTAACGCTAACTTACAATTCAGCACACGGAGTTAACTAATAAATTATGCATTGCGCCAGGGCATTTGTCTCTCCTATGCCCGACTCCATTACACATCCCACATCGCCGTAATTTTCCTCCGCTCGAGACGCGTCCATCTCATTACGGATGCGCCGAGTATGTCGTCGACCCTCTTTCCGGTGTAAATAGGTCGCTATCCGAATCCATATTCATGTCTGTGCCCTTTCCTCAATAAATGATCCAACATTCTAAAACCATTTATATTTCCAATTCTTGTATCAACAACTCTCGCTTGATGAAATAATGAGACACGACGTATTTAAGTCCTGTCGCATAGCAACAAGATACGGCAATCAAATGTGAGCAAGGCTCAAGAACAACAAAGGTTTCTTGCATGTGCACACATCTCCCAGCTTGAGTTGCAATCGGTATCAACCTCATGGGCAGCAGCATGTTCGCTCCACCATACCCGCCCTTCGACCTTACCCAAACCTCGAACTTTCCCTTTCACGCCCCGTAGGGATTGCCGTATGTAGTCCTGCTCGCTCACACTTCTCTTCTAAATATTTTGTCATCATAGAGCTGTAAATAACCCCAGGTCTTTGTGTGTACAATGCAGCCTTTTGATGCCTCTCATAGAAGTACCCTCTTATATTATGCATTATTCTTTCCACAATTGCAACTAACGGCAATGGACGCAACCGTTTAATGACCCAGTTGTACACCTCGGCTAGGTTAGTTGTCATAACCCCAAACCGAGCACCATTTCTGTCATACAGTAAGGCCCACTTCTCTCTTGGCTCATTCTCAATCCAGTGTGAAAAACACCTTATGTTCCTTCCAAGGCGACGAACCAAACCTGGTGCTTCCACTCCTGGGAGCGAAGACAAGGGCTCCACAATATCAGCGCTGCCTGGTGGTGCTTGTCGAGTCATTTCCCAGATGGAGCTTCCGGTAGCTCATCGAGAAGGGCCCATAATTGATTAAATTTCCGTTGTTGATTCTGCTTACATAAGGCTTTGAATAGAACCATGGTTTTTTTGCTTTTGAACTGTCTGTGAAAATTTGCGGCAAGGTGACGCATGCACCACCTATTTGTCATGTCCGGCCAATAAAAAGGATAACCCTCATCTTCCTGCAAAGTCTTTATTGCACTGCAAAGGCCTATGTGTCGGTCATGTATCAAGCATATGTCTGGCCTCTCCTCAACCACACCGCACTTCAGCTCAGTTAAGAACCATAACCAGCTATCATAGTTCTCGCTTTCGACGAAAGCGAATGCAACAGGTAATAACTGATCATTCGAATCCATGGCAATAGCTGTCATAATTGTACCTCTATACTTTCCGGTCAAAAATGTACCATCACAACATAACACCGGTCGACAATGCTTGAATGCCTCAACACAACATCCAAATGCGAAGAAAACACGCTTCAGGACTTTAAACCCAGAATGGTCATCATCTGGATGGTCTTGAATATTGAAATACATGCTATGATTTCTTGTCTTCAAGACCTGCAACATACGAGGTAGGTTGTCGTACGACGCCTCGTAGCTACCATAATGACATATTAATGCCTTCTGTTTAGCCCTCCATGCTTTTCCATAATCTATCTTATATTTATATCTTGTTTCACATGCATTCATAATAAACTGTACTGTTATATCCTGCTTCTGAATGATTTCTTGTTTCAATATAGCAGCAATCCAGGTTGAACTCATGTTGCGGTGTTCCTGCAACATGCCACTTAAGGTACATGTGTGTGGGTGTACGCTTGAAATCTGCCACTTCAAAGCACATTTAGACTTACTCGTATGCACCCTAAAGTCACAATCATCATGCATGCATCGAACCGTGTACCTACTCTTGTCAGATTTGTCCACCTTGAACTCCCGTTGCATATGTATGGACCACATCTTTACAGCATTTTGCACACCCGCCTTTGAACTATATATTTGTCCTTCACGCACCTCACTCGCCCCAATGACAGCTGACGATTCATGACCATCATCTACAAGAAGCTCATTTGAATTGTCTCTATCCCATTCTTCCGGAATAACTCTTTCTTCCTCATCACTTGAACTATCATCCGTTTGGTGCTGTTCCTCCTCCATCGCCTGTGCATCATCATTATTCATATCATCCACAATTGCTTCATTAATCTCTCCCATATCAGCTACGTATTGTTCATCTCCATCTTGTTCGTCCACAGCATGTTCTTCCCCACCTACTCTTTGAGAAACATATTGTTCGCTTTCTGATACATACATTTACGCTTGCTCCACAACGACAAGATAGCCTCCTGTATTGCCGTCCCCATCGCTTTGTCCAAATTTCGCCAACATTTTGTGTTATAGGGATAGTCGGCCTCAGGGTAGCTTGCACCAACACAACAGCCCAACAATTTCTCCTCCGATACCCTTGTATAAATCTCAACAGTCCATTCTCCGTGTTCAGGGCAGTTAGTTTATAACATGGGGTTTCTATAGACTTGGACCATAAAGCTTGTATCCAAACTATATGGTTCTCCAGTAACCATCCAAATAATTGACATATCCATATTTGCAGTCCATTAAGTGTTATATTGTTAACATCTGGATAAATTGTCTGCATGTAAGCGAATTGACTAAGGTCTACCCTATTTGGATCTTCCGTGATATTGCCAGGACCATAATGTATGATAAACGGTAACGTATCCATTTTCTGAAATTAACAAAAAAAATTAGGTACTTCATTATTAATAACTATTGTGTTAACATATACTGCTGGTTATTATCATGCTAAATTAACTATAAAATTAAATACTTCATTATTACTATGTATTATGTTTAAATAACCTGTAACTTATTATACTGCTAAATTATGTAAAACGTTCTACACGCAATACTTAATTACCTCTAAAATCTATGACGTTAAATAGTCGTCTAGTACTAAATTGAATATTATACTATTAGTAATATAATAACAAAATGACTATCCTACCGTGGTTTTAATATGAAATAAGAAATATCACTATACAATAATTTTCTCACTAACCTGCAGATACAGTGGAATGCGCTCTTCACTGTTAGGTAGAAATCGTCTACGCGAACGAGCTCTCTGCTGTTTGGGTGAGAACGAGTGGCTGCGGGTGATAATGGCTGAGAGCGATGGAGAGGATGCTGAGAGCGATGGCCGTGAGGGCTTATATATGGGCGGTCCCCTCCCTTGGCACCTCGCCGAGAGCGCCCAGCCTCAAGCGCTCTGACCGAGAGCGCCGACCCGCCTGCCACCGCCTGCCACCACCCGGGCCCACCTACCCGTAGTTGCTCTGGGCGAGAGCGCCCAGCGCCTTGGCGCCCTGGGCGAGGGCGCCGACGCCGCCACCGCCTGCCACCACCCGGGCCCCACCTACCGTAGGCGCTCTGGGCGAGAGCGCCAGCGTCTTGGCGTCCTGGGCGAGAGCGCCCAGCTTCTTGTCGCTCTGGGCGAGGGCGCCGACGCGTTGGCGCCGTCCGCCGGTGCGCCATGCCCTCTGTTGGCGCCGTGGGTGAGGACGCCTAGGGGCATTTTTTTATTTGCGCCAAGACCTTGAGCATTTTTTCGTTTGCGTGATTTTAACGGGCAAACAGTAAAAATTTTCAATATCATGGGGAGAGAGCGAGGGGAGGTAGGGGAAGAGGACGGTAGCCGAAATCGGTGTCCCCAGAGTGAGGCGGCCCGACGAGGGATGATCAGCTTCGTGGCAGCGGCGCTGCTCAAAGGTCAGTTTCGCGCGGCGCCTCGCAGCAGGATCCGGCATGAGAAGAAAAGATCCGGCGCGACGTCGGTTGTAGAGATTGCACACTTGCACACAAGCACGCCGGGCACCGCCGCCGCGCCGCGGCGGTCAGTCCAGCGAGCACGGGCCAAGGTGCCATGTACCGGCGAGCACGGAGCACGGTTGCGCGGTCAAGTTATCACACGGCGGTGAGCCGTCAGCGTGGCAAGCAAGGGGGCGGCGGGCCGGCGGCCGACGTCAGCAGGGGCGTCGTTGATCCAGTGGTATCCTCCCCGGCGGCGCCTAACCGTGCACCGGCCATCATCGCCGTTCACGATGACACTCCCGGCGGCGCTGGTGAGTGTCCGCCGCCACCGATGCTCATCCCCTGCTCATTGCATTTCTGTTCAATACCATCCTTTGGTGGAACCAACCAAACGAATTAATCATCCAATTGGGGGTAAATTTATGGATTTTATTTGATTATACACCGGCCTGCATAGCATCCGGACATTCTACATTCTTAGACATGATGCGAATTAACAAATGCTGATTGTTAAAGAAAGAACGCTGTAACAGCAGCGTCGTATACTGACTGATACAGTCACACACACATCTTCCGGCTTGCTTTTGAAAAGTTGCCATATCTTTCCCAATCTGCAGCTCTAGTTGCTTGTTGTTGTTGGTGCAGATCACTGGACTGGGACGGTGGCTTCTTTTTCTCCTTCACGTTCCACCTCGAGATAGCTGAGAAACATGAGGTATGCATCTCTGATCGAGCGCATCTCCGCTGCGGCATCCTGTATCGGCATTCGCTCCTTGGGTTGTTGCTTTGAGCAGGATATTCCGAGCTCAATGACAGAGATCAAACACTCGTGGACTGTGCTTCGTGCGATGCTACCATTGGCGTCCCAGTGGAGCCATATTGTCGGATCAGCGATCTCCAAGATTCTGTCAGGAACAGCGGCCTCTGAGAACTTGTGAAGATCCAAGGAATCTCTGAACATTTCGTCTGTTGGGCTACGTCCTGTAAACATCTCGAGCAGCAATATGCCCAAGCTATAGACATCACCAAGAGTTGAGATTGGGGAACCTTCGCCGTACTCTACAATAATGTGAAGATGATTAGATCAATCAGCTTGTCATATTTGAGCAAAAGTTAGGGGTGATGAGCAAACACTAGAACACCAGTTACCTGGAGCAACATAACCAATGGAACCTCTTAGTCCAATTGTGCTATCTGGATTTTGAAGGGTTTTGCTTGTATCTTCAGGAAGGATTCTTGATATGCCAAAATCTCCAACCTGGGCACTCATGTCTTCTGCAAGAAGTATGTTGCTTGGCTTAAGGTCGCAATGAATGACTGGTGGCTGACAATGATTGTGAAGATAGTCCAATGCATCCATGATATTTACAGCGATGTCTATTCTTTGAGCGAAGCTGAGAGTATTGCTTACAGTGCACATGTCAGATTTTGGATGAAGCCAACCATTTAAGCTACCATTGGGCATGAATTCAAAAACCAGTGCCTTGAATTCTTGACCATGGTGATTGATGCTTGAGCAGCAAGTGATGATCTTTATGAGGCAGCGGTGACGTACCATTCTCAGAGCCTCACATTCGGCCACAAAACTTCTAGTAGATCCAGACTGTTGAAGGTTAAACACCTTTACAGCGGCGATCATTCCCTCATCATGGAAAGTGCATTTATAGACCGCACCATAGCCTCCTGTCCCAAGCAAGTTGTCCTTCGAAAATCCATTTGTTCCATTTGACAGTTCCTGGTAAGTAACTTTCTGAAACTGCTCCTCGATTACTGGGGTTAGGGACAGGCTCTTATGTGTTTGTCGTCTAAGCTTCTTACAGATTAACTGAATGAGCGCAATAACAAAAGCTAAGAAAAAGATTGCGCCAGTTGTTGCCATGGCTATTTTAAAAGTCTTTGACCTCCATTTGTTTTTCTTTCTCACAATAGGTGTTGAGCATGGATCCAAAAGAAGCTGAGGTGGTCCACCACAGAGCTGATTGTTTCCAGCAATCAACAAGTGGGTTAAATTTCTAAAAATACCTTCTTCCGGCACTTCACCTTGCAAATCATTAAAAGACATGTCCAGTTTTGACAAAGATGTCAAATTCTTCAGAACTGCTGGGATCGGCCCGGAAAAGTTGTTGAAAGACAAATATAACTCTTGAAGATTGTAAATGCTACCGAGGGCATCAGGGATACTACCAGACAGGTTGTTCATGCTGAGGTTCAATACGCGGAGCCCCTTTATGTCCTTCAGAGACCAAGGTATACCTCCATCAAACGAGTTATCACCCAATAGAAGCTCCTCCAGCACTATGCACTTTGTGATACTAGTGGGTATCTGGCCAGACAACTGGTTTCCTGACAGGCTCAAAACGTTGAGGTGTGCCAAACTGCCAACTTCAGAAGGAAGGGATCCAGACAAGGAATTGTATGATAAATTCAAGTATCGGGAAAGGGACGATATCTTTAGAATTTCCTTGGGAATGGAGCCATTGAGATCATTACCTGATAGGTCAAGAACATCCAGACTTTTCAGCTCACCGAGACTCTCTGGGATTGGTCCTTCCAATTTGTTGTGCTGCATGAACAGCGAAATCAACCTGTCGAGATTCCCGACGGATGATGGTATGAGGCCTGACAAACTGTTGTTGGCAAGATTTAGATTAGTCAGGTTTGTCAGCTTTCCAATGCTCTCTGGAATCACTCCTGACATGGAACTATCCACAATCTGCAGTATTTTCAAACCGACCAAATTGCCAATGTCATGTGGGATCCTTCCGGAGATCCCATTGGCACCCAAGTAAAGGTGATTGAGGGTCGTCGAGAGGTTCGCTATCGAAGAAGGAAGCTGCCCTGTGAAATTGTTGCGCATGAATGATAGGCCTTGCAGCTGGCTGCAGTTTGCCAATGAAGTGATGAAATCCCACCCGTGCCCCGTCTCCCCTGCAGCTTCAAGCCTGTTTCCATTCAGGCTCAGGAGCTGCAGAGCCGGCAACCTCCTCCCCAAGTCACGAGGCACAAAGCCACTGAAACCGTTTGCAGAGAGCTGCAGGCTTCTGAGGGCAGTGAGGTTGGAGATGGACGAAGGGATGGCGCCGCTGAAATGGTTGTTGAACAGTGCAAGAGACTGCATCCGAGGGAGCTTTTGGTGGATATCGGCGGGGATACTTCCACTTAGCATGTTGTTCCCTACGTCGAGAGACGTCAGGGATGACAGGTTGTGCATGAACAGCGGCAGCACAGTACCCTGCAGCTTGTTCTGGCAGAGGTCGAGGTACGAAAGCATCGGAGTGTTGCGGCCGAACACAGGAGGTATCTCGCCCTCGAGCCTGTTCATCCTGAGGCTGAGGTAGCTCAGGGACGTCAGGTTGGCCAGCGACGCCGGGATGCCTCCCGTGAAGCTGTTGTTGCCGAGCGAGAGCCACTGGAGCAGCGGTAGCGTGTCGCCGAGATCGGCCGGTATGTGGCCGGTGAGCTTGTTGCCATCGAGGGCAAGGTTCCTCAAGCTGACGCAGGAGGTCAGGTTGGCCGGGAGCTCGCCGGAGAAGGTGTTGAGGTAGAGGTAGAGGGTCCGGAGGCGGCGGAGATGGCCGAGGCTCGCGGGGATGCCCCCGTGCAGCCAGTTGGAGCTGAGGTCGAGCTTGTGCAGGAAGGTGAGGTTGCCGACTGCCGGGGAGAGGGTCCCGGCGAGCCCAAGCGATGGCAGGCGCAGCGCCACCACTCGCCGGAGGCGCGCGCTGTGGCGGCTGCACGACACTCCTCTCCAGCCGCACATCCCGTCCGCGCTGCCGTTCCAGGAGGCGAGCGCGTCGACACCGCCGCCGACCTGCGCCGCGGCCTTGAACGCGAGGAGCACGGCCGCGTCGTCGCCGCCGGCGAGCCGCGAGCCGGACGTGACGGAGGTGAGCAGCAGCAGCAGCAAGCTCGCGCAGCTCAGTAGCGTACTCATCATAGCTGCTGTTTGCTTGGTCGGTTAGTACAATGGCACGCACGTGCATCAGTGGGACGGACGGCGAGCAATGGGGTTCATAAAAAGCTGGCGCTTGGCGGGAAGGAAGGCGCGGACTTGCTAGTCCGGTCTCCGCCCTCGACCGGAGGCTTGAGGCAGAGTAGTGGGCGTGTTTGGTTGGGCGCCCTTAGCTGCCATGCCAACGCGGGCGGCAGCGGCGCGCCTTGCCAATCGTTGGCGGCCGAATCGGCCGCCCTGAGATGACGTGCCAACGTCGCGTCGCCGAGCCACTGACAACTGGGCCGAGAGCGAGTGAGGGAGATGGCGCGCCGTTCGTTGACTGTGAACCAAGCGGTGGTCAAATCGCAATCAACGCCCGCGCGTTGACATGGCGAGCGACGGCGGCGCTTGTAGGTTGGCGGTTTTTTTTGGCACATAGCAGCTGATTGCAAGAGTAGAATGACCGTCGGCGCCGGTCCTACCTCGTGCTCGGCTATTCACTTCGGGTTTACGGCTACGCGATGCATCCATGCATGCCACTATTGCCAGGGTGAACACGGCATGAGCCAATCAAACACGTGACGTGCCTCTCCTGATCTGTGTATCCTCTGTGACCGACTCTTTTCTAACGTTTTTCTACGGGCGTGGGCCCACCGCTTCCGCTTCCGCGTGCTCGGTCTCGCCGCAGCCGGAGGTCCGGACCGAGCTCGCGCATCAGTCATCACTGCCTGTGGACTGCGGAGCACAGAGGCCCGATGGACCGGACGTCGTTTCCCGGCCGTTTAACGGTGGTACTGGAAAATTTGGTCTGAAAAAAGTCAATACCTTTTTTTTAATGACTTTTTAAATAGTTTAAAAAAATGTGAAAATTTTATTTTAAGGACTCTGACAAAGCTATAAAAAAGCTCTACAAAGTATTACGTTATTTGGTTTACACAAAAATAAAAAATATTTAATTTAAATTAAGCTGAAACAAATTCTCTTAGGTTATACTCCCTCCGTTCGTATTTACGGGTCGTTCTGGGCTCCCTCATTTTTGCCCATTTATAAGTCGTTCCTATATCCAACAGTTCAATCCATTTTTCCTTTTCCTAAATTGCCCCTGCAGAACCCACTCGTCTTCGCCCATAGTCACCTTGCTTCCCATTAAGCGAATCGGGGATGGCGAAGGTCGCCACGGCGAATCGGCCGGCGAGCTGCTCTCCCGGCCGTCCTCGTCGGCTTTCCTTACCGGCGAGAACCCCCGGTTGCTGGTCACGTGGCAAGAGCGCCGCGAAGGGGACGGCGGCAAGGTGGTGGAGAGGGGCGACGCGTTCGGCTCCAGCGCCGTGCCGCCGGCGCCGGCGTCCAAGAAGAAGAGGGTGGATGGCCGCGCCTGCCGTCCAAGAAGAAGATGGTGGAGGGCCTTGGCGCCGTGCAAGCGGCTGAGCGCGTCTGCCTCCGCCGCACTCCAGTGTGCCATGGAAGGTAAAAACCTCTCCTTTTTTGTCCAAGAAAGGATTGACGGTCGCTTGCATCAAACCTTCCCTGCATTTGTAGAGCACGAGTGGATCTGGAATTTGGATCCACCGCTGGCCATTCGACAAACCTGGATCTGGAACCTGGATCTGGAACTGCCGACCTCTGCTGGATCTGGAACTGTAGACCTCTGCTGGCCATTTGGCCCACTGCATTTGATTGTTTGTTTGATTGAATTGTGCATTCCTTTTTTTGGTTATTTGATGTCATCCGTATTGTGCATTGTTTGGTTGATCTGGAGTACAGTACTATATTTGATCTGGAACCTAGATAGAAGATCATTACACGACACAAATTCATACCCATATTATAGGAGTATTATGAATACAAATTGCACAGTTCATATAGGGAGTACATTTTGCACAACACTCAAATTATAGGAGTATAAATTTACTCCAGTACAGTTCATATTATAGGAGTATATTGCATTGTCTCACAAATTATCAATACAAATTTGTTCCTGCATACTTATTCATACTCTAGTACAGTTCATCATGTTCTTGACAGGAGATAAAATCCATCTTCTTGTTGAGAAAAATTAAACAAATCTGTATGCTGTTTTGGTGTTAGCTGTTTTGGTATTTTGGTGTTAGCTGTCCTCATTACCCATCTCCTTGTGCTAGATAGGCTATTGCGCTCTCATAGAGACTCTTATCACATGACAACCTACAAGGTAGCCTCTCTTCTCTTTCTAGGCCTTGCTTATTCATATGTGGGATTTTGTACCCATTTCCGCCTTGATTTTTCATCACCTCTTTCATGCACATCTGTAGACTTAGGAATACTTTATTCAGATTTGCCACTGCATAGCCTTCAAATTCTTCCTCCACACTAAGAATTAGATCTTCAATAGTTTTTGGGCTTTTGCAATCACTTAAGGACTGTATAGAGTTGAAAAAACCAAGATCTAGCACATTCATATCTGGGGAGTTAGCCGGTTGTTGCATCAGTTGAATGTCTAGCCCAGTCACTGCCACCGCGTCAAGGAAGGCTTGGTCATTTGATCCAACGTGTGTTTTAGCGTTGTCTTGCGGAATGAAAATGGTCTTGCCAACTTCTTGTGGCCATACGGCTTGGATGGCAGGGATAACCTTTTCAGCCAAATACTGCCTCATGACCTCTCTATTGACTATGAAAGGTTTGGTTTCTATAGTCCCTTTAGGCCTGTTCTTGCTCGTTCTGGCTGCAGGCACCTCTTTCACAAATGGCCACAAACCAATCTTTCCTGAAAATGTCACATCCCCTTGCGCATCATATCTGGGCCGGGCAACGGCTACAAGGAACATGACTTTTCCAATGTCGTTCTTGTTATGAACAGTGCGTGCAGGATCATCTTCTTCTGGCAGCAAGTAGTATTTTTTTGCCTTTTTGGTCATATAAAACCATTTCTCATCCATGTGCACTATATTATCTATGTTAGTGAATTGAGGTTGAGCATCTCCTAGAGTTTCCTGATATAGCATTGTAATGCAAAATTTGAGTCTATCTCTCTTGTTGTCCTCTCTCAACAGTGGCTTCAATGTACTGGAGTGCCGTCTTATGTGACCTGACTTGAACATCTTATGCAATGTTGAAACGCTGACATCTAGGGACTTAGCTAATGATCTTAAAGTTGATCTTCTATTTAGTGGAATTGTGGCCATTCGGGAGAGTTCAATGCTCTTGCGACCAACTCGACCGGTTTTTCTGTTTGACACATCGACCTCTAGCCCAAGTGCAATCTGCTCCCTTGCATGCTTCCAAATCTTTTGAATAACTCGAATATGTGTCTGAAAAAAAGCAGCAACCTCCGTCGTTGCATTCTTTGGTAATTTCCCATTTCTGCTTTTTGCGTGCAAGGAGGTGTAAGCAGCATATCTCTGGCCATCCGTTAACCATTTCCTTAACCTGATTTGTGGTTGTTGTACACCTGCAAGGCAATAATGAGATTGTTAGTTTAGATTCTTAGTGCAATAATGGATTGAGTACAAGGAGTACTGAAATCTGGATGTGTAAGTGCAATAATGGATTATTGTTCCTTTTTTTTAGATTATTGATGATCTCTGTATTATTTAAATCTAGAAACTGCAAAGTACTCTGTATTATTTAAATCTGTACCATTTCCTTTAATAGTTTTATCTAGGACAGATATTAAAATCTGAGTAGTGTAGATTCCTAGTAGTTTATCTAGGAATACTCTGGTGCTATTTGTTTCTAATTGAACAAGCTAAGACAGCATCTTAATGAAATGTTCATTACTCTGTGCTCAGGTCTGAAATGACTAAGCAGCAAAATGAAATTACCTGCAGCTTGAATCGGAGGGTTGTCACCTTCATCCAGAGGGGAAGCAATGCCTTCTTCATCCATAGGGAAAGCATCGTCTTCCTCGTCGGCTATAGGTTCACCTCCTCCAGGTATGGTTCCGCCATCCAAATCTTCGGGAGGAGTGGAATTGAGGTCTGGTAGGAGAGAAGTTATTGCCATGCTGAACTGAGTATTGTATCTAATACTTGTGGCAAATTGTAGTAGGATTGCAGGAGTACACTAAAGGAGTTTATAAATTGTTTTTTCAATATGTATGATCAATTGGGTTATTGGTTGTCAGGAGATGGTTGTTTTCAGTTTCCAGATGCTAAATAGACTGAAGATATTTCTAACAACATGGTCCCTAAAAGAGCAAATTAGATACAGTAAAACAAGCAAATTAGATACAGAAGGACAATATGCCATTCAGAGATGTTCAGATATCTCTAACAATATGGTCCATAAAAGGATAATCTGAGTAGTTCAGATTCCTAGTTTGTTCAGATTATGAAAGCAAATCCTCTACCATTAGCTTGATAATTGACATAATTGCGCAAGTGTTACTTGTTGAATGCAGAGCTATCCCAAAATATATTGGCCTGAATAAGTTCTGAAGGTGAGTTCTTGGTGTTTCTTTTACTGCAGATGAATTGTTACCTTGAAATTAGATCAATTCTATCTCAAAGAAATTATGACATGGATTCTAGCTCACATAAATTAAGACATGGATTGTAGCTCACAGAAATTATGACATTAGCTGATGCAAGGACAAAAATTGTAAAGATAGTGATATTTTCAAACATTCAAAGTAGCTGGATCTCAACAAATGGGATGGTTGACATATGTACTACTCTCTTCCGAATTCAGAGTAGTTCAGTTATTCACATTCAGAGTTCTTATTGTAATGTTCAAAATTCTTTGTTCCTGCATACTTATTCAACTGTGCCATTGGTGATTCTGTGTAGAACTGCAGGCCATTACCCCTGACGGCGTGTTCTCCGCTCAACCACTGCGGATCACACCCCTAGTCAGATTTCTATCTTACTAGCCTATCAGCCGAGCTCAGTTCGATTTGAGCGTGGGACGCAGCAAAGAGTGACACTCAGGGTTTACCCAGGTTCGGACCCCCTCGCGGGTAATAGTCCTACTCCTGCCGAGCCTTAGCTCTTTTCCGAGTTGTGGTTGTGTGGAATGTGGTTACAGAATGTTTCGAACCCCCCTCTCTCATCTCTCCGCCCCTTTTATACAAGCCTCGAGCTGGCGGAGAGAGCCGTGGGGGTAGGCAATACAGTACTCTCAGTACAGTACACCGATAAGATACGAGGGACACGACAGGAGAGACGAAAACGTGTTGCTACTGTGCCGCACGGCGCCGCCCACGCGCGCCTCGCAAGTGGCTTCTGACCCGCAGGAACGCTCCAGCGAGACTGCTGGTGGGGCCCAGCTTGCTCCTTCCGACGCGGGCGGCGACCTTGATGATGGCAAACTCTCTCTGCCGGTCAATTCCTGATCAGGCCTGCAGAGGTCACTGTGACGGTAATCATCTCTTCATCTGTCTATCCGCGCGTAATGTCGCATTGAATGCGCTCGTCCTTCGCAGCAGGGGAAGCCTTCGCCCAGAAGACTCTTTTCGAACGCTCTCGCCACGCGGGCCCCGCTGATGATGGGAGGTCCTACGCGCCGAGGGGCTCGCCACGCGCCGCCGACACGTGGGGCCCTCGCCCGTGCGTTGACGGGCTCGCCCGCACGCCCAGGCTGGGCGCCCGCGACGTGTGGGGCCCTCGCCGGTCTTCGAGGGCTCGCCACGCCACTGGGCTGATCGCCGCAGCGCATGGGGCCCGCTGAAGCGCTGAGGGCTCACCCACGCCACGGGGCTGGTCGCCCACCGACGCGTGGGGGCCGCTTTGAAGCTGAGGGCTCGCCCGTGCTGGCCGGGCCTTGTCGCCCGCCTGACGCGTGGGGCCCGCCTGATCTTCTCAGGACTCTTCGCACCCCGGTATTTATTACACCGACAACCCCAGTCCATTCCTAGAGCCTCTAAAGATAGATCACATTGGTACTCCATGAGAAATGATGTATGCACTCCTTGTACGAGTACTATCTTGCTGCCATTCAGTAAAATGCATTCGTGATTTGCTTGTTGGATTTTTGTACCTGCAGCTTGAATAGGAACGTTGTGGCCTTCTTCGACCTGAGCAGGAACAATGCCTTCTTCATCACATTCTTCAGGAGGGGTAGAATTGAGGTCGATGCCTTCTTCATCAAATTCTTCGGGAGGGGTAGAATTGAGGTCTAGGAGTAGAGTTGTTGCCATGGCAGATATGAACTGTGTATACACTTGTTGCAGATGCGGTCTGGATGCTGGCGAGAGCAATGCGATGGATCACGCCAAGGGAGCGCTCCAGTGCCGACGGCCGGCGCGGTGTATTGATCGTCCAGTGCGGGTCGCCGGTGTGCTATTCCCAGGCGGGGATGTTCTGCCCCAGTGCCGGCGGCCGGCCGGCGGCTGCACGGCGCAGCTGCGATCGTCGATGCTTTGCTCCAGTTGATGATCCAGTGCCGGCGGCCGGCCGGTGGCTCCACTGCGCAATGCAGAGATTCACTGCGCGGTGCGGTGCCCAGGGAGAAGCTTCAGTGCGAGCAGCTGGGCGGGAGGGAACGTGTGATGTCGAGGAAGAAGCTGCAACACGCTACCTAGTTGCTTTCAAATTTCAAAATGAGCTAGGGGTAGAAATGACCATTCACCAATTTGCTTAAGCCGTCTAAAAAAATCCAGAACGACTTGTAAATACGAACGGAGGGAGTATTCTTTTGTGCGGGTCTGAACGGGTGAACAGCTAAAATGACTGAGTTTCAAAACCTTCTGGAGGTAGTCTCGAGATTAGGATTCATTTCGTTTGACCTATTTTTTCAACCTTTGAGACAGCAAAAAAAGACACAAAAACTTAAAATATATGTCTTTTCAAAATGTAGATAAGTCGTTAAGTTGTTAAGCTAAAAAGAACGTAAACTTAGTTTCATTGTATTCATTTATGTTCACCATCACAAATAGATTAAAAAAAAGAACTCAAGTAAAAAAATGTCTTGAAATGATCATGTTATCTCTTATTAAGAGCATCCCCATCACACCCCCTAAAAAGGTCTCTATTTCAAAAATTTTCAAATGCAGCAGGAGGGAATTTGATGCATGTGAGAGGAATTTACCTTGTCTTGAGAGTCTTGTCTGCCATCTTGTAGCGATAGAGGGAAATTTGAAGGCCCTGCTGGGGATGCTCTAATGACTTTGGTTGGCTGCGTATATGAATTTCATTAGTTGTATGCATTTAAGTTTTTTGAAAAAAACAATTTGACCAGATTTATCATTACAATAGTTTATTTTTAAAAAAGAGAGGATATATCCCATTTTCTATTGTATCAACAAAGATACAGCGAAAACCATGTCTTCATCATTAAAATAAATTATAAAGTACTCTTGTTTATCACAATGGACAATTAATTTAAAACGGATACTTTTGAGACCATAGACAAATATAACAAAACGAGCAGAGCAGCCAACTACTGTTTACAGTTAATCTCCCGTGCTCACGATTTTTTTCCGCGACAAGTGTGGACAAATCTTCGGTGAGCTTCCTAAAAGAAATCTTTTCTTCAGCGGAACAAATGAATGGTGCACTGGGAGCGAAGCAATATGGCAGAAGATCGGCGCAAGAATTTCGACGGGGAATTAATTTATGCATGTTGGGATCTTTGGACCGAGCAAAACAGAAGATTATCTTAGTGGTGAGGACCCGGATCAGATGATACAATTCGGGTTTCTATTGAAATAAAACATGAACACAGCTGAAACCGTCGATGATATTGTCAATTTCTGTAACGCAAAAAATAGATGGAGGGTGAGAAGAGAGTGATAAGGAAGAATGGAGGTGTGATACCACAACATTGGTCGTCCCCTTCGGGATCCGTGTCTGGCTACACTAGGGTGTAAGAGAGGATAGATGGGAATGGTGGAGGTGACGGCGGCATACATAATCGGTTAGACAACAAGTGGAGAGCGGTGGATCGGGGTCAGGGGAGGACGAGGGAAGTGAAAGGGAGTAATTCGATCCCATCTGTAATAGGGTTTTGATGCGGGAGAATAATTGAATTTACATAGGTCTTGTTCACTAATTTTTTTGATTAAATCATGTTATTTTCAATAAAAAAAAATTAAGCATTCACTTTTAATTTACAAATTTCACCTAATTTTGGATAATCATGGACCGGTGATTTTCGACGCCTACACGCTAGTGAACCCCGATACTGGGTCGGCACCATGCATGCAATTTGGGTTGAATCGAGCGCCTCTGCATATGACACCAACGACATGCGGCGTTTACATGTCTTGGCATTGTCACGTTTGGGCTCGCGAGTGTGGTTGATTGTACGCTCTTTGCCCACGTTACTCTTTTTAGATAAGGGAGATATTGACAATGAGGACTTGGATTATTGTTTTGAATACGAGCAGGTTTAGGAGCCTGACGTGTAAAATGGGTGTTAGGCAGGATTCTAGTCGCTTACCTGGTTGATTTGGGCAAAATCTGATACTTCTATTTTCGTATTTTGCTAAACATTGGTAAGAGTAAATTTTGGTATTGTATTACTTTGCCAGACAATTTATGTAAGCCGAACCATTTTGTACTTTGAATAATAAACAAATGTCGTTCATCTCTATGTATGAGATAATCTTGCTGATTGTAAATGGTGTTGTGCTAGCAATACATCTTTGGCTAGCGCAGAGGGCATCGATGGTGGACCCAGAGTTAGGGGCCCACATGCTACATGCCTAAAATGATCTAAACATGTTACAGACTAAATAATTAGACATGATATAAATAAGTGCGTGTTGTTAATGAAAGGATGCTATAACTGCAGCGCCATGTAAATCTTCAGTCTGCTTCTGGAAAGTGGTCGCATATTGCTCAATCCGCGGTGTAAACTCTTCATTGTTGGTGTGCATCACTGCAGTTCGATGGTGACTTCTCTTTCTTTTTCACATTCCATCTTGACAAAATTGACAAACATTAGGTATGCATCTCTGATTGAGTGCATCTCCATTGCAGCATCCTGTATCGGCATTCGTTCTCTGGGTTGCTTCTTGGAGCAGGATATTCCAAGCTCGATGACAGAGATCAAGCACTTCTGAATCACACTTCTTGTGATGCTATCATAGGCATCTGCATGTTCCCATATTGTTGGATCAGCTATCTCCGAGATTCTATCAGGAAGAGCCGACTCTGAAAACTTGCGAAGATCCAACGAATCTCTGAACATATCATCAGTTGGGCTCCGCCCTGTAAATATCTCGAGCAGCAATATGCCCAAGCTATAGACGTCACCGAAAGTTGAGATTGGAGAACCTTCAGCATACTCTACAATATTGTGCCGAAGTGCAGATTGATCAGCATGTCACATTTATGGAAGAGCTAGTGATAATGAACAAGTAATAAAAAAAGACCAGCAATTTCTTACCTGGAGCAACATAACCGATGGACCCTCTTATTCCAATTGTGCTATTTGAATTCTTCAGTGTTTTGATTGGACCTTCAGGAAGGATTCTTGATATGCCAAAATCTCCAACTTGTGCACTCATGTCTTCTGCAAGAAGGATGTTGCTTGGCTTCAGATCGCAATGAATGATTGGTGGCTGACATTGGTTGTGAAGATAGTCCAAGGCATCCATGATATCTACAGCGATGTCTATTCTCTGAGCAAAGTTCAGAGTATTGCTTATATTGGGCATGCCAGATTTTGGATGAAGCCAACCATCCAAGCTACCATTGGGCATGAACTCAAAAACCAATGCCTTGAACTCTTGACCTTGGTTGTTGATACTTGAGCAACAAGTGATGATCTTTATGAGACAACGGTGACGCACCGTTCTAAGCGCCTCACATTCTGCCACAAAACTTCTAGTAGATCCAGACTGTTCAAGGTTAAACACCTTTACTGCAACCGTTCCCTCATCATGGAGAGCACATTTATAGACCGTACCATATTCTCCTTTTCCAATCAAATTGTCATCTGAAAATCCATTGGTTCCATTTGCTAGTGCCTGGTAAGAAACTCTCTCGAACTGTTCCTTCATTACTGGGGTTAGGGACTGGCTCTTGTGTGTTTGTTGTCTGAGCTTCTTATAGACAAAGTGAATGAGTGCAATAACTAGAGCTAAGAAAAAGATTGCACCGGTTATTGCCACGGCAATTCTAAGAGATTTTGACCACACCTTTTTCATTTTCTTAGGCAAGGGGCATGGAGCTAAATGAAGCTGGGGTATTCCACCACAAAGCTCATTATTTCCAGCAATTGCCAAGGAGGCTAAATTTCTAAAAACACCTTCTTTTGGTACTCCGCCTCGCAAATCATTGAAAGATATATCCAATTTTGACAACGCTTTCAAATTCTGCAGGACTTCTGGGATTGGACCAGACAAGTTGTTGTATGCAAGATACAGTTCCTGAAGATTGTGGATGCGGCCGAGGGTATCAGGGATCCTACCAGACAGCTTATTCATGCCGAGGTCAAGTACACGAAGTCCCTTGATGCCCTCAAGAGACTCGGGTATATTTCCTTGGAACGAGTTGTTATCCAAGAGAAGCACCTCTAGAACGATGCAATTTCTGATACTACTGGGAATCTGACCAGACAACATGTTTCCTGACAGGCTCAAACTGTTGAGGCTAGCCAAGCTGCCAACTTCAGAAGGAAGGGGTCCCGACAAGAAGTTGTGCGACAAATTCAAGTACCAGTTAAGGGATGCAAGCTCCAAGATTTCCCTAGGAATCGAGCCGTTGAGGTGATTACCTGACAGATCAAGAACATTCAGACTGCTCAGCTTACCGAGGCTCGCTGGGATTGGTCCTTCCAACCTGTTGCTCTGCACGAATAGCTTAATCAGCTTGTTGAGGTTCCCCATGGATGATGGTATAAGGCCTGAAAGGCTGTTGTTGCTCAGGTCTAGCTCAGTCAGGTTTCCCAGCTTCCCAATGCTCTCCGGGATCACTCCTGACATGGGAGTATCCACAACCTCCAGCACCTTCAGGCCGGCCAAATTGCCGATGTCTCGAGGGATGCTCCCGGAGACCCTAATGTCAGCAAAGGAGAGCTCACGGAGGGTCGTCGACGAGAGGTTCACCACTGAAGACGGGAGCTGCCCTGTGAAGTTGTTGGAGCCCAGATACAGGCTTCGCAGCTGGCTGCAGTTCGTCAGTGAAGCCATGAATGCCCACCCGTGCCCCGTCTCCCCCGGAGCTTCAAGCTTATTGGCACCCAGAAGCAGATCACGCAGAGCCCCCGTCCTGCCCAGATCCCGAGGCACCGAGCCGGTGAACCCGTTCATGCCGAGCTGCAGGCTCGCGAGGGCGGTGAGGTTGGAGATGGACGAAGGGATGGCGCCACTGAACCGGTTGTTGAACATGCCGAGGTACGATATGAGAGGGAGCCTCTCGTCGATGTCGGCAGGGAGGCTTCCACTGAGCATGTTGTTGCCTAAACCGAGCTTCTCCAAGGAAGAGAGGTTGTATTTGTGCATGAACAGCGGGAGCGCACCCTGCAGCTTGTTCTGGCAGACGTCGACGATCGTAAGGCCCGGGGCTTTGCTGCCGAAAGCGGGGGGCATCTCGCCGGAGAAGCTGTTCATCCGGAGGTTGAGGCTGCGCAGGGCGGTGAGGTTGGACAGCGACCCCGGGATGGCGCCCGTGAAGCTGTTGTTGTCGAGGTGGAGCAGCTGGAGCCGCGCCATGGCGTCGCCGAGATCCGCCGGCACGAGCCCGGTGAGACCGTAGTTGCTGCCGAGGTCGAGGCTTGTCAGGCCGACGCAGGAGGTCAGGTTGCTTGGCAGCTCGCCGGAGAAGGTGTTGAAGCTGAGGTCAAGGTCCCGGAGGCGGCGCAGACGGCCGATGCTCGCCGGGATGCCGCCGTGCAGCCAGTTGAGGCTGAGGTTAAGCGCCCGCAGGAAGGAGAGGTTGCCGACGGCCGGGGAGAGCATCCCGGCGAGCCCGAGGGAGGGCAGGCTCAGCGCCACCACCCGCCGGTGGCGGCCGCACGTCACTCCTTCCCAGCCGCACGGCCCGCCGCTGGCGTTCCACGAGGCGAGCACGTCACGGCCGCCGCCGCCGACCGCCGCGGCCTTGAAGGCGAGCAGCGCCACCGCGTCGCCGTCGTCGCCGGCGCCGGCGAGTGCCGAGCCGGACGCGCTCGCGGACATCATCAGCAGCAGCAGCAAGCTCGCCAGACGCATCTTTGTCGCTTGCCAGGTCCGATGTTTCGGGCGTACTAGATAGTGTGGCACTGTGGCTACGTACCGATCGCCATTAAGGCTGCTCAATATATTGATGCATGGTGTGGCGCGAAGAGGCCTCTTCGCGTGTGCAGTGTTGACTTGGTAAGTCGGTCTCCGCCCTGGTTGGCACCTGGCAGTGCCGTCCCTATCTGCTCTCGCCTGCGAGTGGGACCAACTTGTCGAGTAGAGAGACCGATGCAGAAGGTGGTCACCGGACTACCGGAGCAGAAGGTCGCCACAGCAAACGCCTGCGAAGCGGAAGTTTATCCAGGAGCAGTGGCGGAGCCAGGATTTTGAAGAGCCTGGAAACGATCTAAACTAACGCGTGGACTACTAAAGAATGTTATATACACATATATATATATATATACACATACATATATATACATATATATATATATATAGAGAGAGAGAGAGAGAGATTTGCTAGTGTACACTCAGTGTACGGAGCCTCCGTGAACTTTAATGGGTTTTTGAAATTCGAGAACTTTAGTGATCGATCTAAACCATTGATCTTGTTCATCATGTCAAAACGTAGCCACTAACCAAGTTTTGTATTTTTTTGAATTTTTTTGCTATTTGTTTTCTAATTTTGAAAATCAGCCATTACCTACGTACCTCACTGAGTCACTGCCTAGAGAGAGAGAGAGAGGGCGAGGGGCGTCGCCGCGTCCGGCCGTCGGCGTCGCGCCGCTGCAACACAGAGAGAGGGCAAGGGCGGCTGGGCGGAGTCACGGTGGTAGCCGCCACCATG
Source organism: Raddia guianensis (assembly GCA_036346415.1). Taxonomy (NCBI): domain Eukaryota; kingdom Viridiplantae; phylum Streptophyta; class Magnoliopsida; order Poales; family Poaceae; genus Raddia; species Raddia guianensis. Next base: position 40,312,029 of record CM070534.1, read on the forward strand.
GCGTGAGGGGGCGAGCGCGAGCCGTGAGGGCGTGAGGCGCGAGGCGGAGCATGGCGGCGTCAAGTGGGCGTGGAAGCGAGCCCACCGCCCACGGCGAGGCGAGCCGGCGAGGCGGCAAAGGGCGGAGGCACGGAGCCATGAGGCCGGAGGCGCGGCGCGCGTGTCAGCGCAAGGCCAGGCCTCAGGTCTGGGCGCTAGCGCTAGGGCGACAGGAGGGCACAACACAAAGACCTTGGGCTTCGGTGGCTCGGCGCCTGGCCGGCTGGCCTCTGGCTGAGGCCTGAGGGAGTGGCCGAGTGGGTCTTCCCCCTTTTGGCCCAAGCTACAAAGGCCAAATCTACTCAACTCAGCTCTATATACCAAGGTACTAGTAAGAAGTATTTGGGCCGAGAGCCTGGGCCTGGGCCTGGGCCTGGGCCCAGGGTGGCCGGGCCTTGGCTTCGCCCCTGTCCACGAGGTTTCGCAATCAGTGACATTGTCCTCCAAAGTCCAAATCCGAGTTACGACAACTTGCCAATTTGGTACATACAATGGTTTTTTTCTTTCTACACAGTTGTTTGAATCAACTTAAAAGTCGTAGTAGAAAATCTGGAAGGTTGAATTTTTTTAAAACCAATGGCAGTTGCTCCGCCAATTCATTTAAAGAGAAAAAAAGTCTAATTACATGCAGAAAAAAAAATCCGTATAAGAGCATTAGGGCATCTTCAATATTGGCTTTATATATTTGTTGTAGCTAGCCCTACGATAGTATAATCGTACAAATGGGTTGTGAATAGTTATGAGTAGAAATATGGTTGTGAGTAGTGAAAATAGGTTTAGGAGTAAAATATAAGGGAAAATGTAGGGATGGAAAGAATAGTGGGATCGAGGAATAGTAAATTGTGGGACATGTGGTTTGTGGTTGTGAGTAGGAGATAAATAGTTGGTGAATAGTGAAATAGGGTTAGAAAATAGGGCAGTAATATGATTTTGGATTAATTGCACACATGTCATGCAATTTTCCAACTGAATAATGGCATGGTTTCAAACCGTTGTCACAAGGAGATATTCGATATGTTTTCTGAGATTTTTCCTACAACTTTTGGGGTAGGAAAAAATCTAACTACAATTACCATGTGTTCAATAATGTAGACAAAATCGAATGTTACGTCAGCAAAACCACCAAAGGCTGGTATTGACGCGGTATTGATTAGGAAGGGTGTGAAATAATGGTTTGTATATATGGTTAGGGGGAGGGGGGTTGTTGAATAACATTCTTTTGACAGTTGATTGTTGTAACGTAGACTCGCTCCGTTACGAAAGAAAATGGTTTCAAAAGTAACATCGAGCATCGTATGCAAAGATTAAAGTCTTTTTACTATAATGGAATCGCAGTCGCAGCTGCAGTTGAAAGGGACGGGACTAGGGGGCATGCATGTCGCGGCTTGCGACAGATTAACGGCCCGGTGTTTAACGAATAATACGGCCCGGGCGTCCCTATTTTCTACGGACGAATAAGGAATGCATGGTAGTGACGTGGCGTGAAGACTTTTACCCTTTGCGAAAATGTCTTGTCGATCCCGTTTTAGATAGGCAGCGGCATCAGTACATCATCAGTAGGACATACGTAGAGAGCTGGCGATGATTCCCCCCTTCGCTTCCTCGTTGATTGGCCTACAGATTGAACAAGGGGAAAGGTAGCGAGTAATTTTTGGAATGTCGAATGGTCGAGACAGAGAATTCAGCAGGACTCCGTCATATGCCCATTGGTTTCCCTTTTGAAGCCAAAGTCAAAACATGCCAAACTAGTGGCATCATAGGTAATTCGGTGAGAGTAGAACACACGCTTGCTAGAGGTCGGGAAATACCGCCTCCGGTCGTAAAAACAAGTCGCCGTTGACTCGTTGACTTTTTTGCACGTCTCTGACCATTCGTCTTATTTAAAAATTTAGTTCAAATATATAAAAATATAAGTAATACTTAAAATACATTTAATAATAAATCAAATCATAACAAAATAAATAATATTTATGTAACTTTTTTGAATAAGACGAATGGTCAAAGACGTGTCCAAAAGTCAACGGCGACTTCTTTTTGTGACAGGAGGTAATATCATTTCTCAATAGTGTACACGTCCATACATTTATCTTATTTTATTTTATTTTATTTTGGAGGGGGAGGGGTGGGTTTTTTTTTTTGAAAGAGGGGCAGGAGAACTGCCGTCCTATTTCAATGATCAGAAGGAGAAAATAAAGTAAAACCCATGCACGCACGGGGCTATCTGATTGAGCCCCGGAGCATGCAAACCGGAGCTATCTGATTGAACCCATACACAAGCATAAACTCATATCTTGGTGTGCCAATCATAGAAGCATAAACTTTGGAGCATCGTATAACCAATGCTTCTTCTTTGACTGGAGATTGCTTGCGCCACATATTGTCGTCGCATGCAAAACGCCCTCTATTAGTATCACATGAGCAGAATGTGCCAACCAATAATTCATGTACATGGAATGATCTTGATAATGGATCCAATTTTCCATCCTTATGATACTTAGTAACTGATATGATCTAATGAGAGTAATATATAACATGAACACAGAACACATAAAGTTTGTATTGAAGATTGTTAAGCGAGCCAGTAATCCTGATTCCTGAGGTATGCATCTCCACGACTACATCTCTGATCAGCATCCTCTCTTTCGGCTGCTTCTTTGAGCAGGATACTCCAAGCCAATTACTGAAACCAAACACTCCTCACTTCTGCTTCTCACCACGCTTGCATAGGCAGTATGCATATCCTGTATTCCTTCATGCAGCCAAATTGTTGGATCAACTACCTCGATGGCTGTGTTGGGAAGATCAGCCTCCGCAGATGCTGCTCTAAGGAATCTTTGAACATATCATCGGTAGGACCCCTTCCAGTAAACAGCCCAAGAATCGATACAGCACAGGTTTCCCCGGCCCATACTCTACAGTTATTCATATTCCAGACATTATTTGGCCAGTATAATCTAATGTATTCATGAAAATGTATGCAGGGCCCATCACCCTCTTTTAGAGTAATTTGCTGATGAACTATTTATGAACATGGAATAGTCTTGATGATGAATCCAATTTAAGATTCTTCTCTGTCATCCTTGGAGATTGATCTTCTTTGGTAGGCTCATTTTCCTTCATATGTATTGCTTTCACCAATATCCTGGTTCTTGGTTCTGGAATCATCCCTCTTGACTTCATTGTTGTGTAATATTGCAAAGCCTCACCCAGCTTTCCTTGGGAATGAAGTCCATGAACCATAATAGTAAATGATCGTTGATCGGGACCTGATCCATTCCTCTCCATCACATCCCATACTTGCTGCACCCCCTTCTCATATTTCCAACTGACATAAAGGTTCAATATCAAGTTAAACGTGTCAGAATCCAATTTGCAACCTGATTTCTCCATCCTCTGCATCAAAGTAATAACATCCTTTGGTTTCTCGGATGTCTTCAAAATGTACGAAAAGGTCCTATTGTTTGGGGAGCAGCCCTTCTCCTCCATATCATCCATTAGCTCATAAACTTTCTCCATCCGCTTTATCTTACATAAGTGTTTTATTAAAGTGTTGTAGGTAGCCACATCTGCTTCACAACCACGGTTATTCATCTCACCAAAAATCTCTAGCGCTTCTCGAATCTTTTTCTTGAAGCACAACTGGTCAATGATGCAGTTGCAAATTGCCACATCAGGATTGATCCCTTCATCATACATGTTGGTAAACAGTTTTATCGCAGCACTGAGTTTGCCAGCTTTGGTTAGTGAATTTATGAACGTACCATAGGTGAACACGTCGGGTTTAAGCTTAGATTCCATGATCTCATTCCAAACTCTTTTAGCATCTTTTAGGCTTCCCTTGACGCACCAACCATTAAGAATGATGTTCCAGCTCTTTATGACCGGAGGGAATTCATCTTTCTTTTGGAGAAAGAGGGCCTCCGCCTCCTCGACATGCTTGTACCGACAAAGCGACATCAGAAGTATCTGAAACCCAACCAAGTCGAGCTCAAATCCATAATCCTCTCTCTTGTAGAAGATCTCTATCGCCTCCTGAACCTTGTGTGCACCTGCATACCGATTCAACAGGACGGCAAACATCCTGTTTGTTACCACTGATCCACGGCCCTCCTCAGGAATCTCATCGAATAGCTGCCTCATGAACCTGACCTTCTTCATCCGCCCAAGAATGTCAAGCATCTCTGTGTAAGCCCTTGAATCATGGGCATACCCAGGCAGCCCAGCAGCCCAGTTGAAGAACGACAGTGCCGCCTGCCAATTGGACCTCTGCTTCTGGAGAACCTGCAGGACGACATCCTCATCCATCTCACCGGCAAACAGACAGAGTGCTTCACCGAGGTCAGTGTCGCCAACACTAGACTTAAGAATTTTCAACACTTCGCTGATGGTGACGCGGACATCCTTGGAACCCTCTGAAGCGGAGGTATGGCAATACCTAAGTGACCCAAGAACATATCCACTCGGAGGAACACTCTGGAGCAAATTCAGAAGCCAGCCTGCACAACGCATCTCCCCTGAGAAATTGCGTCGAATAGTTGGTGGGCATGATCCCCGGGCGCCGAGCCTTCCAAGAACTGCATGCGAACGCAATACCCAATGTTAGTCGAATTTGTCCCTGATCACAGATCGTAGGAAGGAAATATTGGCATCCTAGAAGTAGGTGCCGAATCGGACGGAGCTGAGAGCCACTGTTTGAGGCGGGCATACTGGAGATTGGAGAAAGAAGGAACCGCACCACACCATGGGCTCATTGGAGGCGCGAAGAAGATGAAGAAGAAGAGCGGAGTGAAGAATGATCCATACCGAAAATGTGCTTCTTGGACCTGATGGCGGCAGCGATGACCGCGCACGCCGGCGACGGCGGCATCGTGCCGGAGGAGAACGCGAGGGAATAGGCTAGCTTATAAAACCGGACCGGAAAAATCGGAAAAGGTTAGCTGGTTCAGTTCGCTTCTGGACCGTCGCCGGGGTATAGTGAACCATCCGGGTGGGGGTGGACGTGGGCGCCGGCGCCGGCGTCGGGGGAGGAGGGAGCACGGTGGCGCGGCGTGTGGGGAGACGGGGGAGGGCGGGAGGGCCGCTTTGGGGAGGCGTGACAGCGGTGTGGCTGGGCACGGCCGCAAGGTGTTGGGAGAGAGGAAGTACGTCGGAGGAGGAGGAAAGGGGGGCACGGCCACGGCGGCGGCCGGCGGCCGGCGGCGGCGTTCGGACGGGGGCTCGGGGCCTCGGGGGGAAATGAATACATAAAGGCTTGGGCAATGAGTACATGGTAGTGAGGCTGTGTTCGCCCATGAAAAGGCTAAAACGAGCCCATACAAACACGAAATGCGGCCCATAAGCGGGAGAAGTGTAAAGCCGAATTTTTTTCTACATTATTTTTTGTTGGTTATTGCAAAAATAGGAAACTATTACATGTCCTATAAGGCTGGTATTAATTAGAATATCGTTTTCACCAAATTAAATAAGAGGGGTGGGTCATATATTCTGCCGAACGTCGTTCTTGCTAAGGTTGTATGTCTTCCTTTAACCTATTCAAATCCAAATTATTGGGCCCCTTGCAGGTTCTGACCAAGGAGCACGAAGGTCCTAGAAACCCCCCCCCCCCACACACACACACAACAACAACAACAAAAACTATCCCATTAGGGATAGATATTTACCTTAACGGTCCTTAAATGGATCCCACATTAGCTCCAATACGCTTGTAGTATGCATAAAATGTTGTAAAAGTTAAAAAGAAAATATGCATAGATTTTATCCAGATAAGATAGGGATCTCAGGTCGTTAACCAGAAAACCATAGTAAGCTTTACTGAGGTGAGCGAATGGGAGAAGCCCACGCTAAAAGTTTAAGCGAATACATAGTCTTGCTTTCTATTCAAGGAGACTGAAATTTCAACATAGGAAGAGTGAATCGATCATGCAATTTGTAACTGAAACATAAACATGTAACACCCCAAATTGCGCCAATTTTTAAAAATTCATCCAAGCTAGGATTCAAATTCAAAATTCTAAATATAAAAAAAAATTGCTAGAATTCAAAAATCGAAATGGAAATAGATGGAAATCATTAAAGCCAATTCGGATTGGACTTCTTTGCCAAACTTGGGCGAATCTCAGCCCAACCCACCTCTCCCAGTTCACTGTCTCTCTCTCCCTGCCCCTGTCGCTCGCCCCTATCCTCTGCTCGCGGTCAGCACCGCTTCACCCCGGTGCTCCACCTCACGTAGGGGTCCAATAGCCAAGCTGTGAAGGAGTTCCTACACCTGGTCGACGCCGCTTAAGCCCCCGTGCGCTGGCGTCGCTGGGTTCCGCCTCCACCGCCCCGAGCTACTATAAAAGACCTAAACCAAGCAACGTTTCACGGTTTCCTTCGATTGCGCCACAACCTAGCCTCTACTACTCGTCCAACATGTTCGCAAGGTCGCCCTGAGCTTGCTTACAGACGCACGAGCCGCCGGAGTCACTGTGCCGACCGGAATCGCTCGCCGTAGTTGATCTCGTCCATTCGGTCGCTGACGAGCTCTTCAACCACGGTACGTCATTTCCCGATTCCTTCCGGCTGTAGCATCCTCATCCTCTCGCGGTCATTTCCCCTCAATAAATTTGGCCAGTGCATCGCCGGAGTTGCCTCGCCGCCGTTGCCCTGTTCGGAACCGCCTCGGGGTCGCTCGTCGCCAAGACGAACCAGAGCCACTCCGTCCTCGCTAAGGCCGCGGTAAGCCTCCTTGTGCCGTCCCGAAGCTTGAGCACCCTTCAATTTAGTCAAAACCAGATGCTAGCGCCGTCGCCATGCTTAGCCGAGCCGTACCGCCGCCGCCGGCGATGTCGCCGCCGTATTTGGGCACCACTGTCCGTGCCGTTGGTACCATTAGGACCGCGTCGTCGAACTGAAGCCGTAGGTAGCATGCACACGTGGCGATATGCCCTGTAGCGCCGGCGAGCCGAGGTTTTGCCGTACGGTTCGCGCGCAGTCGCGAGGAAGACGACGATGACGTCATCAATGACGTCATCGGTCTACGGTTCACACAAGAGCCGAGTCGCTGACCGGTGGGTCCCAGGCGTCAGTCCCTCCCTCTCCAAGCCGCTGCGTTCGCATGAAGCTGAGACACTGGCGAGTGGGTCCTCGGTCCCGCGTGTCAGGGTAAGTGGAGGCGCCTTCCGGAAATGCGCCTTCGACGTCGCCACTTCGGGCGTGCCTGCGCCGTGGCTGGGCCTTTGGTCAATTGGGCCGGCTCGGTCCAGCACACAGCTCTGCTACGCGGGCTTTGCTGCCTCGCGCGTGCTGCACAGTTCTAGGCTCGGCCCATTACTGTTCCAACTGATTTTCCAGACAATTAATTGTATAACAAATACCGTAAAAGCCTTATCATTTGTTAAAATAGCAGATCACCTAGGAAAATTCCCATAAAATTCTAGAAAATAGTATAGTGACTTCACACCCTGGGAAAATTATGAAATCAAGATCTGGCCTATAGAAGAGACTCTCAACATATTAAAGAAGACATAGATATAGATAATTTCACTTTTTCCATATAGAATTATACTTAAGGGTATTGTGGTAATTTTGACCCTATCAAACTCCAGGCCCTTAGTTTAGTATTTCCGTTCGCGACCAACATCTAGCCCTACGTCTGCATTCATAATTTATGTAGAATATCCCGTAATTCGTGATTATTACTCTTAAACAGAGGACCCTGTCCTAGAGGAAGAGTATCCGGAAGCTAGCCAAGTACTTGCATCTGATCCTCAAGGCGAGTTAACACCCTAGCTCATTCTCCTACCCAGTTTTGATAAAGTATTTTGATTGAAATATAAAGTGCATGCTTGCTATGATTTGATAATGCCTACTTGTTAATCATGATAATATCATGCCCTGTCCTTGATGAATATGCTTTCAACTTACATGATTCCTTGATATCATGATTGATTGACTGTCCACATAAAATATAAAATATTTAGACTTTCTAGTCTTGGTAAAAGCTGCTTAGACATGCTTAGGTCTACTGACTTAATCGGGTAACCAATCCCGCACTGGTAAGCCAAAACTTACCGGTGGACATGACACATTACATACCTTGATCATGATGGATTTTGTGTTGCATGATTGAATTGCTGTGGATGGGGTATTGTCTGGGTGTGTGGATACGGGAAATGTGGATGGGTATTGTCTGGGTGTGTGGAAACGGGAAATGTGGTTGGGGATGATGGAAGAGAAGGGTGATGGGCAGGGTGGACCCAGAGGATGTGCACGATATGCCTATGTAAGAGGCATGCACGAGGAAGGTGGAACCAGGATGGAGTTTGGGCTCGTCTGGGAGGGTGTCCATGCGTGGGCACAGTGGATTACCGTCGGCCATTGTCTTGTGTGTGATCAATGGTCCCTACACCACAACGTGGCCATCGCGCGGAGCGCGCAGGATTGGCGGGTCTATGGGACCAATGATCATGCGAAATACATGAGCTCGAGGAGCATACGCCTTAAAGGGCCTAACTAATTGCCAAAATATCCCGAGGTAAAGGCGGAGTTTTAGCCTTAGTAATACTAGGTGAATGGATCGACATCGTCAACACAGGGTGGCGCCAGTGGCCAATTCCATCCGTGATACGGCAGTCATTGAGTTGGAATTAGGTCACTAGTTCATATAAACTCAGGAAGACGGGGTCCGCAACGGGGTTTGCCGACCCGGAATGATGGTGGGAGAAAGAAGATGGGATGCGAGTGAAACGTGCCTGTGTGGCATAAGAGGAAAGTCTGGGTGGCAAGGGTGGCACTTGGGTGGAATGGGTTCTGAGTTAAGAAACTTGATATCTTCTTTCCTCGACATCTTTTGGAGATGTTCTTTCAAAAACCCGCTAGGTTTAGGCTTTTATATATGTAATTTCAAAAGCGGCATTCCCGCAAACAAAGTAACCAAACCTCTACTATAAAGCCTTAATCACTATTATGCATTAAGGATGGTGTTAACTTGCTAGTGCGGTTTGATTGCGCACTAACCCTCGCACACACTCACTCTTTTAGATTACCAAGACCCAGATGAAGGGGATTACGCGTGCCATGAGGAAGGCGATCCTGCCTTTGATGTCTCAGACCAACATTAAGCTCTCCTACAATCCGGAAGTTGCATGCTTAGTCTAGGATTATCACTAATGTCATAGCGCAGCTTCCGCTTTCTGCAATTCTTTTCTTGTAATATAAACTTTTGTCGATGCAGAATTGCAAGTTTGGTATATGCACTTGGCAATACCCTTTTGTTGTAATACAACTCTTATGTTATTGTATGTGATGATCCATTAAGTGATGTGTGCACTAGTATCTTGCTCCGTGGACTAGTCTTTGTTCCTGAGACGGGTTTCAAAGGTAAGCGATTTTGGCCCGTCGAGTGGTATCGAGCATCTTATCAGAGAAAACTTAGTATTGGTCAACTTATTAAGGATTTGTGCTTACGCTAGATCACCCTTGGGAAGGATTGGTTAGTAGTCATGTCTTGTGCCATAATTGTGAGAATTGCATCATTTGCATGCATTTTACTCCAATTATATTTGATGATCCCATTTTACGAATAAGGCTACCCTACAATTGTGGGATGAATGGTTTCATCATGTTTATGGACAAGCATGCTGCAATTGACATTATGATCCATTAGAAATATTATGTTGATTCATAGTATTCTAACATTGCTACTGATGCAATATATATATCTTTTCCATGTAGATGGAAGATGTGGTGTATAATGAGGCCGAGGTAGTGTTCAACGAGTTTGATTCCACGATGGGCTATTTTCTTGGGCAGAAGAGCGAATATACTACCGCTTTAAGGAACATGACGGAGGCATTAGGCTTTTCAGAGGTGCCAAGATACTACTGGGCCTTGGTTGAGGCCATGCCTCGACCGAGGTATATCGTGGAGGCCGGATCTATCATTCCTATCCAGAGATTTTGGCACATCGGTACCGCACTGAGACGGTTCGAGATCACATTGAGTATGCGATCACTGATGCGGCATCTTTGGCCCTACTCAAGCTAAGGAAGCATTATGACCATATTTTGAGTAATGGACCCTTCGGTTTGGCCCCTGACACAAGGGGACGGATGCAGCCTGAAGAGGAGCTGCCCATTACTGATGAGAGGGCCAGGTACTTAGCTCACATTGCACAAGGAGCTCAACACGCTCATACTGGTGCCATTCATGAGATAGACTTTCTGAGATCCACACTGGCCAGAGAGCGATCTGATCATATTCGGTACCGCACGAGAAGGCGGGACCATAAAGAGTGCCTTAAAAGCTTGTAGAAAGGAGAGGAATGCGGTTGTAGCACAGTGCGGGTCCGCTTGTGTACCATGCAGTCTTGGGGATGCCCTGTTCGGCGTTACATGCCCATCGAGCCTCCTCCTTTCGGTCGTCTCACACACCTGCAAGGAAGAGGACACCGATGCGAGCATTAGCGGTATACCACATCACGAGGCCGAGGCTTCTGCGTCGACCCTTTCTGCCCCTGCCACTTTGGAAGAGCGCCTTCGTGATCCTGCTAACTATGCTCCCCACTAGAGCATGGGCTACATCCGTAGTCTCTACACCAGCAGAGGGTAGTTGATCTGGAGGGATCAAGTGCGAGGTCTTTGTAAGATACTGCCTGTTGGCAGCAATCCAAGATGGACACAAATAAGCGGTACCCTATTAGAAGATGGGTATCGAGTCCTGATGATATGAATATGTGTAATTAAGTACTTTCAGTCCTGAACCTAAGCTGGTTGTAATATATGTCCCACTCTAACTTTGTTAGTTTATCATTTCACCTTTGCTTCATAGCATGATGTTTAAATTTTGCGATGATTCTTCTAATGATGTAGAATGGCCGAACAAAGATCCCCTGCTACCGCTGCTCAGAGTTCGCAGCCAAGAAATCAGCGAGGAAATGTAGTGTTGCCGTCGCCACCATCTGGCAACCCTACAATGGAGCAGTGCTGTCGATATCAAGCCCAAATGTTCGGGCTCTCATGACCAATCAAAGGCGTGACGAGTCTCCAAGACAAACGGGCTCGAGATTGGGGGAATTCAGCAGGACTAAGCCCCCAATATTCACACATGCAAACGAGCCAATGGATGCAGATGATTGGCTGAATACTATTAAGAGGAAGTTAACTTTAATAAGGTGTCCAGCCAAAGACATGGTGCTTCTAGCAACCCACCAGTTAGATGGTGCTGCTTTGAACTGGTGGGAGAACTATTTGGTAGTTAGGAGTTCTGGATTGGAACAAAATGTAACTGCTGCTACTGCATCACGACGACAAGTTAGAGAAGCAAGAGCAGATGTGCTAAGCAATGTTGCTGCTGAAGATTCAGAGCAAGTTTCACCATCGATTGAGGAAGAAGCTTTGCCGCAGGACTCTATTACCGCTGATATTCCTTGGGATGAATTTGAAAAGGCATTCCGTCGCAACTACGTACCAAAAGGAGTTATGAGAATGAAGAAGATGGAATTTCGAGCTCTAAAACAAGGGAATATGTCGGTACAGGATTATTTAACCAAATTTAATCAGCTAGCTAGATATGCCCCGCAGGATATAATGGATGAAGAAGAAAAGGTGGACAGGTTTATTGAAGGTATGTATCCACCTTTAAGATCCAGGATGTTGCTGCTGGATTACAAGGACTTCCAATATGCTATCAATAAAGCTATGATTGTGGAAAAGGATCTCCGCGATATGGAGATAAGCCGAAAAAGGAGGTTGACCACTCAAGGAAGTTCTGGATCGAGTAGGCCGCCTATGCCAAGGCCGCCTCTATCTAAAAGGCCTTACAACTCACAGACTCAACGGTATTTATCTCCAGAACAATCCTCAAGTCAAGGATTTAGTCAAGCCAGTAACTTCCCATATAGGCAGAATAATCCTCAACAAAGGACGATCAGTGCTGATTCTGGGTCTCCTAAGCTTTGCTTCAAGTGTAATCAGCCTGGTCATTTTATAGCAAATTGTCCACAGAATAGGCCAGTTCCTGTTAATCGGCCTCCTCCCCGTGCTCCTATCCCACAAGGGCGTGGAAGAGGTCGTGGCAATCATAATCCTGCTCCACCAGCAATCCAGAATCGCGGCCAATTACATCATATGAATGCCGCGGAAGCCGAAGAAGCCACCGGAGTTTTGATGGGTACGTTCATTCTCAGACGCCAGCCTGTTCAAGTACTTTTTGATTCTGGTGCATCTCATACTTTTATAACCGAAGAGTGTGTAGAAGCAGACATGGTTTAGATACATTTCCACTAAATAAGCCGTATCCATAAGAACCCGAAGGATCGGTCGTGATTAATAAAGCTTGTCCTTGGGAAAATATCGGTAAAAGGAAAGAATAGGCTTAATTTTAGTTTCTTAGTTTTACCACCAAGGAATAGATGTTATTATTGGAATGGATTGGCTGAAGCATTATCAGGGAGTTCTAGATTGTGCCAAGCGGGAAGTACATCTTATTAGGCCAGGAGGATATGATATGAAATGGAAGGTTGATAAGCCTATTGTCTGGAACCGAGCTATGTGGCACTTGAGAACTGAGCTCCCATCTCAAGTAGCAGTAGTAAGAGAGTATCTAGATGTCTTTCCCGAAGAGCTACCCGGGGTTCCGCCTGATAGAGGTGAAGATATGGAGTTTGCCATAGAGCTAGTGCCCTAACGACTCCAATATATAAGTCCTACTATCGGATGAATCCTGTAGAGCTAGCTGAACTGAAGAAGCAACTGGAAGAGTTGCGAAATCAAGGATTGATTCGTCCAAGTTCGTCTAGCTGGGGTTCGCCAGCTATGTTCGTCGACAAGAAGGACGGAAGTCGAAGATTAGTAGTGGATTATCGAACTCTTAATGCCGTTACCATCAAAAACAAATATCCTTTGCCAAGGATTGATGATCTCTTTGATCAACTCAAGGGAGCTAAATGTTTCTCGAAAATTGATCTTCGCTCTGGTTATCACCAAGTGAAGATGAAGAAGGAAGACATTTCTAAGACGGCTTTCACCACTAGGTACGGACTTTTTGAGTATTTAGTTATGTCTTTTGGTTTAGCTAATGCTCCTGCTCATTTTGTCAACATCATGAACAAAATTCTCATGGAGTTCTTGGACAAGTTCGTAGTGGTATTTATTGATGATATCCTGATATACTCCAAGAATGCAATAGAACATGCTGAACACTTGAGATTAGTGCTGGAAAAATTGAGAGAATATAAACTCTATGCTAAGTTCAATAAGTGTGAGTTCTGGATTGAGGACGTAGGCTTTCTTGGACATATCATTACGGCCGAAGGAATTAAAGTAGATCCGTCAAAAATAGCCCCAGTTGCGGATTGGCCAACACCTACAAATACCACTGAAGTCAGAAGTTTCTTAGGGTTGGCAGGATATTATCGAAGATTTATTCAGGATTTCTCAAAAATATCAAAACCCATGACTCAACTGCTTAGAAAAGATGTCCCATTCATCTGGACCGAAACTTGTAAGGAGAGTTTCCAGGAATTGAAGAATAGGTTAACCCGAACCCCTGTATTGGCTACCCCTGACACCAGTAAAAAGTTCGAAGTGTATTGTGATGCATCCAAGCAAGGATTAGGATGCGTCCTAATGCAAGACCAAGAGTCATAGCTTATGCATCTCGGCGATTAAGAAAGCATGAAGAATTACCCAACACATGATTTGGAGTTAGCGCGGTGGTTCATGCTCGAAAATTTGGAGACATTACGATGGGGGACGAAATGTGACGTGTATTCGGATCATAAGAGTTTGAAATATGTGTTCACACAATCGAATTTAAATATGCGTCAAAGAAGATGGATGGAGTTGATTAAGGATTATGATCTTAATATTCAGTACCACCCAGGGAAAGCAAATGTAGTTGCCGATGCATTAAGCAGAAAGGCTCAATGTTATCATCTGCAATTATCAGAAATGCCTGAGTCTCTTCTCAAGGATATGGAAAGGTTTAATCTAAACTTGGTGGAAGAAGGATATATAGCCAACTTGGAATTGCGACCAACTTTGATGAGTCGGATCAAGGAAATACGTTAGGTCATCCAAGCAATCGAAAGGATTAAAATCGATGAATGTAACTAAGGGGTAGATTCCGCGGGATGATAATGGAATATTATGGATGCACGATCGGATTTTCGTGCGCATGATGAGAACTTAAAGCAAACCATCCTATCGGAGGCCCATGATACACCATACTCTATTCACCCTGGGAGTTCAAAAATGTATCATGATCTGAAGTGTCAGTTTTGGTGGCCTAGAATGAAGAGAGATATAGCGGAATACACAAATGAAGTGTCATAATTGTCAAATGGTTAAAGTGAACATCAACGACCACCGGACTTCTACAACCCATCAAAATTCCAGTGGAAATGGGATGAGATCACTATGGATTTTATAGTGGGACTTCTCGAACTAAATCTGGATTTGATTCTATTTGGGTCATCGTGGATAGATTAACTAAGGTAGCGATTTTCTACCGCTTAAAAGTACTTACAAAGAAAAAAGTTAGCGAGATCTTTATCGTGCAAGGATTATGTGTCTGCACGAGTGCCCAAAAGGATTATATCGATCGAGGACTCAATTCACTTCTCAATTCGGAATAAGATGCAAAGTGCTCTCGGAACTCATCCGAGTTTTAGTATCGCTTTTCACCCACGCATGATGGTCAATCTGAGAGAGTTATTCAAATCATCGAAGATATGCTAAGAGCTTCTGCTACTGAAATTCTCCATCGAATGGGAGAAATGGTTGCCATATCGAGTTCTCTTATAATAATAGTTATCGACTAGTCTTCGATGGCACCATTTGAAGCTTCTATGGACGAAAATGCGAACACCTTTATATTGGTCCGAGGTAGGAGATGGACAAGTATTCGGCATTAATTCTCTAAAGGAAGCGAAGAAAGGGTCAAGATTATTCGGAAAAATTGTTGACAAAGACAGCCTCGACAAAAGAGCTATGCCGATGAACGTCAAGAGCTATAGAATTTCAACTCAAGATTATGTGTATTTGAAAGTATCCCTTTAAGAGGAGGTCAAAGATTTCAGCAAAAAAGGAAAATTAGCACCTCGGTTTATTGGACCATATAAAATTACGAGAGAAAAGGATTAGTAGCATATCGCCTGAATTACCTCCAGATTTGGGTGGTGTTCATAATGTCTTTCACGTATCCCGTTGAGAAAGTGTTTGCGTCTAGGAAGAAGCGTGGATGTTTCTAAGAACCCAATATCTCAAACTCTCACATACCTCAGATATCCGGTGAAAATTATGGATACTATGGATAAGCAAACCCGCGAAAAGTATCAAAATGTTTAGAGTTCAAGTGAGTAATCAATGAGGTAATCATTCAACTTGGGAATCGAAGATTATCTTCACGAAACTATCCACATCTATTTCTGATGCGCCTCTAAATCTCGAATTGAGATTTATTTTAAGGGTAGAGCCCAGAACACCCCAAATTGCGCCAATTTTAAAAATTCATCCAAGCTAGGATTCAAATTCAAAATTCTAAATATAAAAAAATTGCTAGAATTCAAAAATCGAAATGGAAATAGATGGAAATCATTAAAGCCATTCGGATTAGAACTTTTCTTGGTAGCTTGGGTAGAATCTCACCAACCCACCTCTCCCAGTTCACTGTCTCTCTCCTGCCCTGTCGCTCGCCCCTATCCTCTGCTCGCGGTCAGCACCGCTTCACCCCGGTGCTCCACCTCACGTAGGGGCCCAATAGCCGAGCTGTGAAGGAGTTCCTACACCTGGTCGCCACCGCTTAAGCCCTGTGAGCTGGCGCCGCTGGGTCCCGCCTCCACCGCCCCCGAGCTGCTATAAAAGACCTAAACCGAGCAACGTTTCACGGTTTCCTTCGATTGCGCCACAACCTAGCCTCTACTACTCGTCCAACATGTTCGCAAGGTCGCCCTGAGCTTGCTTACAGACGCACGAGCCGCCGGAGTCACTGTGCCGGCCGGAATCGCTCGCCGTAGTTGATCTCGTCCATTCGGTCGCTGACGAGCTCTTCAACCACGGTACGTCATTTCCCGATTCCTTCCGGCTGTAGCATCCTCATCCTCTCGCGGTCATTTCCCCTCAATAAATTTGGCCAGTGCATCGCCGGAGTTGCCTCGCCGCCGTTGCCCTGTTCGGAACCGCCTCGGGGTCGCTCGTCGCCAAGACGAACCAGAGCCACTCCGTCCTCGCTAAGGCCGCGGTAAGCCTCCTTGTGCCGTCCCGAAGCTTGAGCACCCTTCAATTTAGTCAAAACCAGATGCTAGCGCCGTCGCCATGCTTAGCCGAGCCGTACCGCCGCCGCCGGCGATGTCGCCGCCGTATTTGGGCACCACTGTCCGTGCCGTTGGTACCATTAGGACCGCGTCGTCGAACTGAAGCCGTAGGTAGCATGCACACGTGGCGATATGCCCTGTAGCGCCGGCGAGCCGAGGTTTTGCCGTACGGTTCGCGCGCAGTCGCGAGGAAGACGACGATGACGTCATCAATGACGTCATCGGTCTACGGTTCACACAAGAGCCGAGTCGCTGACCGGTGGGTCCCAGGCGTCAGTCCCTCCCTCTCCAAGCCGCTGCGTTCGCATGAAGCTGAGACACTGGCGAGTGGGTCCTCGGTCCCGCGTGTCAGGGTAAGTGGAGGCGCCTTCCGGAAATGCGCCTTCGACGTCGCCACTTCGGGCGTGCCTGCGCCGTGGCTGGGCCTTTGGTCAATTGGGCCGGCTCGGTCCAGCACACAGCTCTGCTACGCGGGCTTTGCTGCCTCGCGCGTGCTGCACAGTTCTAGGCTCGGCCCATTACTGTTCCAACTGATTTTCCAGACAATTAATTGTATAACAAATACCGTAAAAGCCTTATCATTTGTTAAAAATAGCAGATCACCTAGGAAAATTCCCATAAAATTCTAGAAAATAGTATAGTGACTTCACACCCTGGGAAAATTATGAAATCAAGATCTGGCCTATAGAAGAGACTCTCAACATATTAAAGAAGACATAGATATAGATAATTTCACTTTTTCCATATAGAATTATACTTAAGGGTATTGTGGTAATTTTGACCCTATCAAACTCCAGGCCCTTAGTTTAGTATTTCCGTTCGCGACCAACATCTAGCCCTACGCCGCATTCATAATTTATGTAGAATATCCCGTAATTGTGATTATTACTCTTAAACAGAGGACCTGTCCTAGGAAGAGTATCCGAAGCTAGCCAAGTACTTGCATCTGATCCTCAAGGCGAGTTAACACCCTAGCTCATTCTCCTACCCAGTTTTGATAAAGTATTTTGATTGAAATATAAAGTGCATGCTTGCTATGATTTGATAATGCCTACTTGTTAATCATGATAATATCATGCCCTGTCCTTGATGAATATGCTTTCAACTTACATGATTCCTTGATATCATGATTGATTGACTGTCCACATAAAATATAAAATATTTAGACTTTCTAGTCTTGGTAAAAGCTGCTTAGACATGCTTAGGTCTACTGACTTAATCGGGTAACCAATCCCATGACCGGTAAGCCAAAACTTACGGTGGACATGACACATTACATACCTTGATCATGATGGATTTTGTGTTGCATGATTGAATTGTTTGTGGATGGGGTATTATGCGGGTGTGTGGATACGGAAATGTGGATGGGTATTGTGCAGGTGTGTGGAAGCGGAAATGTGGTTGGGGATGATGGAAGAGAAGGGTGATGGGCGGGGTGGACCCGGAGGATGTGCACGATATGCCTATGTAAGAGGCATGCACGAGGAAGGTGGAACCAGGATGGAGTTTGGGCTCGTCTCGGAGGGTGTCCATGCGTGGGCACAATGGATTACCGTCGGCCATTGTCTTGTGTGTGATCAATGGTCCCTACACCACAACGCGCGTGGCCATCGCGCGGAGCGCAGGATTAGCGGGTCTATGGGACCAATGATCTGCATGCGAAATACATGAGCTCGAGGAGCATACGCCTTAAAGGGCCTAACTAATTGCCAAAATATCCCGAGGTAAAGGCGGAGTTTTAGCCTTCCGTAATACTAGGTGAATGGATCGACATCACAACTTTGGGGTGGCGCCAAATGGCCAATTCCATCCGTGATACTGGCATCATTGAGTTGGAATTAGGTCACTAGTTCATATAAACTCAGAAGACGGGGTCCGAACGGGTTTGCCAACCGGAATGATGGTGGGAGAAAGAAGATGGGATGCGAGTGAAAGCGTGCTCATGTGGCATAAGAGGAAAGTCCAGGTGGCAAGGGTGGCACTTGGGTGGAATGGGTTACGAGTTAAGAAACTTGATATCTTCTTTCCTCGACATCTTTTGGAGATGTTCTTTCAAAAACCTGCTAGGTTTAGGCTTTTATATATGTAATTTCAAAAGCGGCATTCCCGCAAACAAAGTAACCAAACCTCTACTATAAAGCCTTAATCACTATTATGCATTAAGGATGGTGTTAACTTGCTAGTGCGGTTTGATTGCGCTAACCCTCGCACACACTCACTCTTTTAGATTACCAAGACCCGGATGAAGGGATTACGCGTGCCATGAGGAAGGCGATCCCGCTTTGATGTCTCGCACCGAGATTAAGCTCTCCTCTGATCCGGAAGTTGCATGCTTAGTCTAGGATTATCACTAATGTCATAGCGCACTTCCGCTTTCTGGCAATTCTTTTCTTTGTAATATAAACTTTTGTCGATGCAGAATTGCAAGTTTGGTATATGCACTTGGCAATACCCTTTTGTTGTAATACAACTCTTATGTTATTGTATGTGATGATCCAGCTAAGTGATGTGTGCACTAGTATACTGTTCCAGGGACTAGTGCTGTTCCACAGGACGGGTTTCAAAGGTAAGCAGATTTTGGCCCCGTCAAAACATATTTAAAAATTAGTAAGCATATGGATTGTCTAAATCTATTAATCACATTAATCATATAAATTCCCACATAATTCCCACATGATTTAGATTATAATGGCTTAGATTTAAACAATAAATATAATAAATTCAAAAGTAGAAATAATAGAAATAAAAGCTCATGTCCAGGGTTCCTAGAACCGTTTGCGTCCTCCGGCCGGCCATTGCACGGAGCAGGTTTCGTGGTTTGCTAATCATTTTTTTTTTGAAATTTGCTAAATTTTGGGCCGGTTAGCCGATGGTTTTGGGAGGGTAGCCATGGCTTGGGCCGGCTAACCTCGGTTTGCTGAAAATTGACACGTACAAATGGGAAAATGCATGATAAAAATGTTAAAAGACAGAAAAATTGATTAAAACATTGGCATGATCTTTGCTATATTTTATTCACAAACACATAACAATATAACATATTACAGACATGCATCGACTCATAGTATTATACGTCATAATTCATAAATGCGCCTGCAGCATCACAAGTTCACAAATCACAACCATACATTGATAAATGCCTTGCATCACAAGTACACAACCATACCGTACATCGATAAATAATGACATTCATCTCCAGAAGTTCCATAATTCATGATTCCATATCTCCAGATTGATGTGAAACAGCACATCACATTATCACATGAAATGATGAAAGATGCATTAGTTGGAAAAATTAGTAATATGCAATGAAAGTAGGCGAAGTGTCAAGTCCCAAGTCAAAACATTACTGTTCGAACTGTCAACTAACATATCAGTGATGTTTCTGGGTGTATGGCTCTTCATTTGACCCTGAACTCATCCAAACTTTGGCATGTGATGCAGTTATTTATATGACAACGTGCATACATGATGTCATATTGGTCAGGTTATTCACTTTGGTACAAATTTCTTAGTGGTTGGGGGTGCTCCTAAGGGGTAAGCTCCTGGATCAAAAAATATTTTTAATATTTTTTCATATATAAGAGAAAAAAATATGCATATGTTATGTGTATTCACATAATAACATATATAGTAATCAAATCATTCATATTTGTACGTTGTAGCCACGTAGGTGGTATACATGTGCAGTTGAGGGGTCAAGCAAGATTTTAAAAAACATAAAATTAAAATTCGGGTAAAGTTCTTCTTTTTTTTCTTTTTTTTTTGACAGGGGGGTAAAGTTCATTTGAGAGGCTTCCGGCGAGTGGACGACCTCGGCCAACGCCGCCACCGTCGATCGGCGGCGCACGCTGCTCTCGCCGCCGCCGGACGATTTTCCGATTTGGCTTCTCTTGCCATCCTTTTCCTCCCTGCGCGACGCCCCGGCCTCCGTCTCCGGCATGCATATGCATGAGTAGAGAGGAGCAGCTCAAGCTTTCAAAAGCAGTTGCAGAGTGCCAGAGTGTAGCCGGTCACCCACTCTCCCGCCAAATCCTCTTCACCCCGAACGGAGGCAGCTTCGTTCCTATATAACTCGGTGCGCGCCAAGAAGCCTTCCGACCATGGCGCTCCCGTTCCCCTCCATCGCCGGCCTCCTCGAGCGCCACCCGCTGCTCCTCTACTCCGCCGCGTGGACTGCGGTCGCCACCGTGGCCGTCGCCGTCGCGGCGTTCTCGCCGGAGCTCGCGTTCATCTGGGCGGTCGCGCCCGGCGCGCCGCTCTCCGGCGCGTGCCCGGGCGGCGGCGGCGCCACCGTCATCGGCGTGCCGCTTGACGGGCCGCCGTGGGACGCCGTCTGCGTGCCGGCCGGCCTGTTCGGGCGGACCGGGCCCGACGTGATCGTCCCGGTCGTGTTCGCCGTCGTGGTGGTCACCTGCGCCGTCGGGTTCACGACCGCGGTTGGGGTGTGGGAGGATGACGATGGCGACGACTGGCACGACGAGGCTGAATTAGTACAAGTGTAGGCAGCAATGCTTGCGCTGTATATATGGATCTTAGTTTTCAGTTTCTGATCTTTTCAGATACAAGAAAGCAGAGACAAATATTTCTGAATGCTCAGGAATGTTTCTGAATGTTTGAACTTGTAACATCTGGTGGTTTGAGTAAGAGTCGGTGAAAGAATCAAAATAGTCTCAGCAAAGTGAATTTTAAAGTAGGATCCGGATAGGATCCGAATCCGGATGCAATTGCCAGGCCAAAATCCAGAACTGAACGGCACATATATATATTGGATGGAATATTAACAAGAGATCACAGGTTGATCTTAGCCACGACCGAAGGAAGTATCAAGAGATTATTTCTGAACAATATGGGTGCACCCCTTCACCACATGGTAGAGGTTCCTACTACTACTGTTGCTTTGGGCTCTCATTTTGCAGACTTGATTAGCTCTTCGCTGAATTCCCAGAGTTGCTTCGCCAAGGCATCATTTCTTGCCAGTCTGCCCGTCCTCTCCTCATTGCAGTCAGCAAAGTATTTAGCTGTCACTCCCTTGAGCTGAGGGTTGAGTCCTACATAACAAGTAGTTGCTGCTCCCTGGGAAATCGTAATGTATGTTTACTTGGATATAATCTTCAATTTTAGAACAAGAAGATAAAACAAATTTATTACTTGCACAATGCGATGTTTTTTAATAAAAAAAAGCACAACTCCAGCCATAGGCATGAATGGGAAATTTGGTTAAAAACAACAGCAAGGATGATACCGTACCTGTGGTACATTCTTCCACAGAATGTAGGTGACAACTTGAATTGCCTCTGCATTTTAAAACAGAAAAGTGTCAGAACATTGTTGAAAGATAGACATTGTCTTTGAAATTAAGGGTTGCATAACAAGTATTCTATATTTTAGAGCACAGTTATATAAGGGAAAAAAGATCTGAAACATACTCATGAGAACAAAGGAGTGCCTCATCAAATTGGTCATGATCAATCCAGGATGAACACAATTAAATGTGATGTTTGCTCCTTCCTCCTGTTTTCGCAACATACAATTTATTTATTGTAGATAATGTAACATATAATTTATGGTGCACAGGAATGGAATACTTAACTGAAGAACAGAGAACTTAATTGTCAGCAGTAGGTCTAAGAGTGATAGTCAGTCCCAATAAAAGTTACAAAAAGCATACATTGTAAATTCATAACAGTGACAACAGTTCTAGCAAGTCTAATCAGGGTTTGAATGCAGTGCTGAAACAAAACAAGATCTGCAAAGTATACTGGAGCCTAGATAATCTCTGGAAGTTCTAAATATCCAACACATTTCATAAAATCTGAAGTTATTTTATCTCAAAGTTTTAACTGGCTATTGGTTACTAATAATGATCGATCATAGCAGCGCAGCATGAAAAAAGCATCATGACCATGATATACAAAATGCACCGTGTCTCCACTTTTTTCTTCTTTCTGAATAAACAAAGAAAAAGAGGCGACCATTTGGAGAAAAATAATACCTTGAGCCGCCTTGATAGCTCTCTCGCATGCAGTATGTTTGCCAGCTTAGATTGTCCATAAGCCATTTTATCATTGTATCTGCCAATACAAAATCATTACTTACAGTTCAATCAATAATAGATCTTTCTTTTGCTTAAAAAAACCGAGAACGCACATACAATTTCTTGTCATTAAGTTTATCAAACTGAATCCCCTCTGGATATGTATGGAGGTGAGCGATTGATGACAGGTTCACAATACGACCCTCAATATCCATGGATTTAGCAGTGGCTTTCATATTATCAAGGAGGAGGTTGGTCAGCAGAAAGTGCCCTGATTGAGCATAACATGTGAAATAAATGTCAGTATCAGCCAAGAATTTTGCTAGTTTCAAGGAAGACATGTTGAATAGGTAATTGTTACACAATACCAAGATGATTGGTGGCGAATTGCAACTCAATCTCATCTTTGGACAGTTGGAAAGGACAAAACATAACACCTGCATTGTTTCTGCAGAAAAAAAGGATTTCAGATGGCTTGGTTGAACAAAATGTAGAGTGAAGGAAAATGGTAGCTAACATAGACTACTAGACAAGTATTATAAGAGATTAAGGGGTTACATTAAGATGTTCAGAGGAAGATTCATTGAGTTGAACTGGTCTGCAAAGGCCCTGACAGACTTGAGGGAGCTCAGGTCAAGCTTCAGCACATCAATACGAGCTTTTGGATTTGCCTCGATGATGCTCTTCCTTGCCTCTGACGCAGCCTCTGTGTTTCTTGCTGCAATGATAACATGGGCTCCTCTCAGGGCAAAAACTCGAGAGGTCTCCAGACCAATGCCGCTCGCTCCTCCTAAAAGATAACAGAATCACGGCTCTCAATAAAACAGGAAAAGATATTTAAAAACAAGTCGCAGATGACTATTGATTGTGACATTAACTTGGGAATTATTTGATTAGAATTGTATTTTTTTTAGCAAACCTTGATTAGAATTATATACTCCCTCTGTTCCAAAATATAAGACGTGAATGTATTTAAAAAGGTGAATGTTTGTAATCTTTGACTAATAATTAAGCTAAAAACATATATGTTTAGTGTTATACATGTGAGTTAAATTCGTATTTGAAAGTACTTTCATATTGTGTTAATTTTATAGTTATTGATAATATATTATCAAAAAGATTAATGGTCAAAGTTCTATATTAGAGACCATGTCAAAAACTTATATGCCTAATATTTTGGAACTTTGGGAGTATTAGTGAAAACTACATTTTATGGAAGGTATGGTAAGTTGGTTACAATGGTACAAGCAGCATTGGTAGATCCCCAGAACAGATTATCTACAGAGTTATGAATAAGCCAAGCCTATGCTTTATGAATAAGCAACACTGAATTATTGACAAGTCCCAGCACGGACTCCTCTCATATATAGTACTTAGTACGGGAATTTTGGGCTCCTATACCATTAGGACCACCTTTGACATGGACAGTAGCATACAACATCTACCAACCACAACAACTTTGCAATGTCACCAGTAAATGAATCAGTCGTATAAAAGTAGTTAGCATAGCTTAAGTAAGCATCCACCATTAATCTCAAGGAAAACAGCATGCATACATAAGGACGCACTTACAACCACAAATCGTAAGTCCATACTTCCAGGAAAAGCTCCCATTCAACCAGGTTTGATCCTCAATAAATGCAAGAATCAATTTCACAACCAACTATACGAAAAAGACAACAATCTTTCATCTTTTGTTAATTTCAAGTGAACGCTGAAGCTTCAATTTTTTTTAGTGCAATGAAATGAATAGAGGAAGTTATCTAACTGAAAGGATCCAGCCACTGTATGACTCAATTGTTCTTGCAACAAACGCAACAGTAACATGGAACAGCATTACTGTAAGAAATACTATCATAAAAAATGAAAGACGAATACAAATAAAAAGTATTTTTTTTACAATTTTATATATTGTGGTTTCATCAAGATAACAGGACAGAGGTGCAGAATTTGCAGTGTCATGGCCCACGGCATCGTCTCATGTTTTCCCCCATTTTTCTTTGTATACGGAGAAGCAGTTATAGCTAAAAGTACAGTACAAGGCCTTTTTTCAAACGAAAGGCAAGAGGTCTGCCTGACAGTACAAGACCAGCTTGGTGTGATTACTTGTGAGAATTGAGATACATGCAATTATGATCTAATAAGTGGGTTATCATGAAGTCACAAGATATACATATCTCAACAAAAGCAGGCAAGTTGATGCTTGCAAAGATAACTAATACCATACTGTTGTCAATTGATTCAAAGCCACACAAAACAGTTGTCCTATCCAAGATCCATACTCTCCCACATAAAAAAAAAACAATCCAGCTTCCCCACATAAAAAAAAAGCAATGAGCACAATTTATGCTTTTACAAAGAAACTTAAGATATAACAACATCAAGCAGGAAGTTCCTCAGTAATTGCAATTTGCAAGAACAAATAATTATAACAAAGAGATCCTGGTAGTTGAAGTTCATAAGAAAACATAACATTCATCTCAACATGGATTAGAACCTCTGTAAGCCAACCACACGGTTGGCAGTTAATTCCGTACATTCACAATTCACAATTTACAATTCCGTCATAAATCCAGCTCAGCAGGTCTGAGCTAAATAGCCAGCCTTACTGCTTAACGAACACACACAAAAATAATAGAGTGACCCATAGGGGAAAAACACAACAAATTTACAATTTTTTAAAGCAAATTTGACCACCGATATTAAGCGTTTGGGTAGGGCGTCCTTGTCAGGTTAGCAGTTGATCCACTATATTCCTAAATGCTACTGAAACACAAAACATCCCCATCAAACACAGAGCATTAGTTCTTAATGACAACAACACATAACCAACAGTCAGTTTATGGTGCACAAAGAACATCAGAAAACAACCAAACGAATCCATCAGGTACAAGCTCACCTCCCCATCACAACCCCAAAAAGGGAAAGATAGATAGAATTCGAACACCCCAACTAGTACAGAACAAAAAACGCATCACATTGGTAGAAGCCGAACTCAAATGAATTAATGTAGGCAAGAGCATTAGGCAGGAGCGAGGTTGCATTACTGCCGACCACAATAAAAGAGCATTTTTTTCGAGACGCTTAAGAAAAGAGCAATTAATCAGGTTACTTACCTGTGACGATAACTGTGAGGCGGCTGGCGTCGACGCCGGCGGTGACCTGCTCCGCCGTGGACGAAGACCCGAACCCGCTCGCGCCGGGCCGGCCGGTGATGAGCGACAATATGCCCATTGTCTGAACTCCAAGAACTGAACCAACAAAAACCCCAAGTCCAAGAACTGAAAAAGAAATGAAACAAATGTAAGTCGCCAAGAACAAGAACCAACGCTACCAATCAACCAACCAAACCCGCCAAGAAATCAGGGCAAGAACCGCATGATTCTTGGCATCACCTCACCTCGGCGGGTTAATTAACCGCGATAGATTTGTTTAACGCGCGAGGGAGCGAAGGGAAGCGGGCGTGCATGGAGAGGGAGGAGGAGGTTATTTATGGTTGGTGCGTGGGTACCGTGTAGCAGTTTAGTTGGGGAGTAGCTCGGAGACGAAGACGGAAGACGGACAGCACAGCAGGGCACAGCCACTCGGAGTCGGAGACAGAAAGCGATCGATTTAGATAACCTAAATGTTTATCTGGGAATTTGCTTTGGACGCGACGGTTTTGCTGTTTCTCATGCAACTAATTTTTAAATAAATCTTAATCGACTTTCACGTAGCTAAATTCTACCGTTAGATCTATTATATATGTTCTATAGAGACGTTTTATCAACGGTCTAGAAAATCGACTGAGAGATAAATAACTCTCAAACGTCTGATGATAAGTCAATTCCTTATTCCAACGTGTGGAAATTGAATATTGCAACAAACAAACATAAAAATTTTAGTGGACAGAATCGAATATCGGCAACAAGTAATTTTAGATGTTTTAGTGGGTAGAATCAAATGCTGCAATACGCAGACTGTCGACGGTTGAGATAACGATCTCAAGTCGCTAAGGTTCTTGAAGATTGAGATAGGAGACACGCCGAACAACCACGAACAATCACGAGCAGAGAGCGGGGGTTTTATCCCGATTCATGCCTCTCGGGAGAGATAATGACCCTACGTCCAAATTTTTCTTATATATCGAGAAGATTACAAGAGATGGCCGTGAGACGAACAAGTCTCGGCGAGATTTATAATTGTGCAAGAAAGCAATATGCGATAATGTGCTAAGTCTAGATCTTACGGCGTAAGACCCAATTACCTCTACACGCAGTAGAGGCCTGTTTATATAGTCAGAGCAAACCGACCTACCGAGGGAATATCGGACCGGGCTAACTACGAGATCGCGATGAACTCAACGTGCCAAATATATCCCGAGGTAGATAAGGCATACTCCTAGTCTTGGGGATCACGACTCTAATCCAATCCGGAAACCAACGTCCGGTCTTCACGATCGTGCAGACTCTGCTCGAGACGGACTCAAACACGATTCCTTGGTCGTTACGCATCACGCCACCCGTAAAGTCGTTGGCGGGATGCACACGGGCGATAGAACCTTTCAGTGAGCCGGGCCTGGTAGGTTGCTTCGATTGGGCCGTCGTGAGTGGGCCATGACAATGGGCGTGATTTTATCCCCACGGCTAGCCCCGAGATTCAAGTGGAAGGACTCACTAGAGTGGGTCTTCTCTTGAGACTCAAAGTCACGAAGAGGGAAATTTTTTGCTACAAGGGCGTGCAACAAACGCATCGAAGCGGGTTATTGTACTCCGACAGGACTTGTCCGGACCGAACAGACCGACGATCTGAAAGCAACTCTGTTGCGTCGAGCAGAAATCACATCTGCCCGAAAGCGAGCACTCGGCGATTCAAATAGCAGATCTTTGGAGAAAATAGCCATTGACAGACTCAACGGTAACTTCACATCATTGCAAGAAGGAAAATAGACGACCGTTTTACCTATCCGTTACAGTAAAAACTAGCCGTTTGTGGCAAACCGTTGCAGAGCTGCTCGTTTAGGCCTATAAAAGCACCCAAGCCGCCAGGGCCACCACTGCTCTCGCGCCTTTCTCTCCTAAGCCCTAATTCCAACCGCGCTCAACATCAACCAGCCAAACTCCACCCTAGAACTTGCTTGTCCAACCCTGGGGATCGTTATGGCCAAATTTCTAGCCACTAGCTTGACCGAGGAGGACCTGAAGGCTTGGGAGGAGGAGGGCCACATCGACGCCGATGGTGAAGGTCGCCGGGGAGGAGGAAACTCCGGAGCCGCTGGAGGGAGAGTTCGTCAGCTTCGAACAGTTCGCACTGTTTGGGTTGAGGTCTCCCGAAAGTGACTTCGTCGAGGTCTTCTTAAACATCAGCGGATTGAAGGTAACAAACCTCAATCCAAACTCCATCCTCCAGATGGCCGTCTTTGCACACTTGTCGCGAAGGCTATCTGGCATTGATCCGCCGGTGAAACATTCCTCCATTACTACAAGGTAACGAGGAGCAGCTCACCGCTTCAGCCTTCGGTGCTACTACCTCAAGCTCAAGACTCTCGCTGACGACGCTACCCTCGGCCACCGTTGCTTTCGACTCGATGGGCGTATGGTGGTCGAGGTGGTTCTACTGCAAGCGAGCGAGCGACGACAAGAAGCTCTCCTTCACCGGAAAAGCGCCGGCAAAAGGTACCCCAATGCCGCGCCGGAGATGTCCGCCATGATTGGTATTTTGCGAGGAAGATCGCCTCCCTCGTGAGCCTCGGGCTCCGCAGGCGAGATCATCCGAGAGTTCACAAATGACAGAGGATCATCCATTGCGGAGAAGACCCTATCCCTTCTACAAGATAGAGGATGGGAAGACATCTCGAGGGAGAGCATGTAAGTGCCTTTAAGACTCAACCTTTCTTTGGCGCTTCTTAGAGCGAATCGAGAGGACTTTACGCTCGAGGCGGAAAAACCTCACCGACGCATGGGTGACCGAGAAATTCGACGCCATGTTGAAGGCGACTAGGAAGGACGGCGAGGTCACCGGCGGTGGCCTACACTGTCCGCGGAATGTGCTCATTCGCACGACCGAGGTAAGTTGCTCGAATCCTCGTTTGTGTCGCTGGACTTGCACTGTTGCAAATGCTAATACTTTACCTTCCGAATCGTGGGAGGACCAACCGATCCTCGGAGGATCGTGGAAGAACTCTCAGGTCTGAGAAAGAGAAGGCGAAGAAGGGCAAGGCCAGGACGACCACAAAGCCCAAGGTGGTGGCCGAACCTACGCGGAGCTCGCCGCGACATGGAGGCCGCCAACTATCGAAGAGACCACCCGCGGCGACGGAGCGCGCCGAACAGACCAAGCGGGCACGCGGTCAGCCTAGCTGAAAGAGACCAAGTCCTTCCCTCCTCTCCGAGCAAAGGGACGAAGAGGTAAAGAACATGACCATTTGGCTTAGGTGTTACACGCGGGCTCACCCGGGCCATATGGCACGGCTCTGGCAGTCGCCGAAGCGAGAGGAGGCTCGAGGAAGAAGTCGCAGCGCAAGGAAAAGCTTCTTCTTGCTGCTTGAGAAGAGTGCTCACCACATGGAGCTGAGTTCATCGCCATGAACACCGGGGTCAAAGCGAGCAGCCGCTAATGAGCCCCAGGAAGAGGCGGAAAGTTCAATGAAGAAGATTAAGATCAAGCCTTCCACGGCAGGTATGTAGTAATGAATCTCTGTGACCTTACCCACTTTCTGACCGTGTTGGGCTTAACATCGTCTTATTCATCAGCTGTCCAGGAGGAGACTGCCACGGACGACGTCGAGACGGCGCTCGAGCGATCGTTGCTCCCCGAGCACCTACACGGTGCATCGCGGGCAGTGAGGCTGGCCAGCCTCAAGGATAGACTGGCGGCGTGGAGCCTGCTTCCGCCAAGCTCCAGCGAGCAGCTCGACGCGCTCAAGGGCGCGGTGGAGAGGCTGGAGGCAGAAGAGGTGGCGAGTGGCGCCACGGACAGCGGGGCCAAGGTAATGGCTCAAGTGCCGAGTGGGACCGAGCAGCGGTCCTTCCGCACTCCGTCGCAGGCGATCCATCCACGAGCCGGCGGAGACGATCGGCGGCGGCGAAGTTCCCGCCGCGAGGTACAAAGAGTGACGGCGTGTTCTCCGCTCAACCACTGCGGATCACACCCCGGTCGATTTTTACTGCTAGCCGACTCGATCAAGCTCGATTCGATTTGGCGTCGGGCTCAACAAGGAACGACTTCAGATTTACGTGTTCGGACCCCTCGCGGGTAATAGTCCTACTCTGCCGAGCCTTAGCTCTTTTACGTTGTGGTTGAAAGGAAAGTCTTCTGAGTGCTCTCACGAACCGAGTGTTGAATCCTACCTAACGTGCCCCTTCCTCTCTCTCTCTCCTTTTATACAAGCCTCGAA
The DNA here is from genome assembly GCA_036346415.1 of Raddia guianensis. Lineage (NCBI taxonomy): Eukaryota > Viridiplantae > Streptophyta > Magnoliopsida > Poales > Poaceae > Raddia > Raddia guianensis. The sequence goes on from CM070534.1 coordinate 40,341,774, forward strand.
CCGACGGAGAGAGCCGAGGAGTAAGCGATCTGAGGCCCTCAAGACACCGACAAGACACGACAGAAGAGGCAACGTCAGCGCCCGCAGCTGCCTTGTGCCGCCTCGCGTGCTCGCAAGTGGCCTCACCCGCATGATCACACCGGTGAGTCTGCGGGTGGGGCCTACTGCTCCCGACGCAGGCGGCCTCTTCAAGCAAACCTCCTCTCTGCTGTCAATTCTTGGCGCCAGTGGTGCCGCCGGACCGCAAGGGCCATCAGAAGGATAATCATTTCTTCCATTGTCTACTCGCGTGATGTCTCATTAAATGCGCTTCGTCCTTCAAGGCAGGGGAGCCTTGCCAAGACTCATTCGCAATACTCCCCACCACGCTGGGCCCGCCGACGCTGGGGCCCTCACCGAGTCTTTAGAGGGGCTCGCCACGCACCCGCTTTGGCGTGGGGCCTCGCCTCACCATCGGAGGGCTCGCCCACACGCCCGCTTTGGCGCTGGGGCCTCTCGGCCTTCGAATGCTCTTTGTACCCGGTATTTATTACACCGACAAGAAGAGACCCACGAGCGGCGGCACAAGTTGCCCTGCGGTGGAGGCTTGGTGTCGTCCGGAGGAGCACCAACCTTGCCCGGCGGCCGGGCGGAAGGAGGAAGAAAGGCGGAACGAGGGACGAAAGCGCCACGGCCGCCCTGCTCCCGGCGAAGCGCTCCGCAGAAGAAGGAGCCTGAAGACGGCGTCAAGAGCAACGCGCCAGTCTCATCCCGCACAGGCGAGGATTCGTGACGCATGGTCTCGAAGATCGTCTGTGACGGGGCTGAAGCATCGGCTTGGCAAGGTACGCCCCAAGACCAAACTTAGTTCGGTTGAGCCATATCGCCATGGCGGTGACTTGTTCTTCTCCTCGTGTCTTTAAGGACACCATGGAGTAGCTCGAGGACGGCGTCACCATCGAGCGGAGCGCCAGATCTTGGCGTCCTCCGAGACACCTCCGGACGAGGGAACTGAAGCGAGCCCTCTGCACTAGCCCAAAGCCGGCCATTTGAAGGCAAAGCGAAAAGCTCAAGGCCGAGCTGACCCGAGAGAGGCACTCCTCCGAGGCTCTCTTAAAAGAAGCCGAAGAGCTTGGCACAGCAGCCGGAAAGGCGAAAGCACCGCGGAAGAGAAACCGGGCCGCACGAAGTGGCTCGAAGAGCAGCTCGCCGACGCGTCCCCATCGGCGAAGGCGCTTACGTGGACGTCAAGAAGCTCAAGGCCCGACTTGCCAAAGAAGAGCCGACATCCGCGGGACTCTGGCGAAAATCTCAACCTGTGGGCTTCACAGAAGAGATCGAGTAGATCTTGCGGGATGGCGGTGAGGGCGATCACCGCGGAGAACAGGTCAAGGAGCTGGACGAGCGACTCAAGACCGTCGAGCGACAAGCTAATCGAGCGAGGCTCGACCACCACCTGCGCCAAGACCGAAGAGGTCGAGGCCATCCGGGCAGAAGCTGCGGCACAAGCCAAGCGAAATAAGGAGGAGATCGAACACCTCCGAGCTGAAGTCCGGGAAGGAATCAAGGCTCAAGGCGAAGTCGTGCGCCTTAAATTAGAAGTCGAAGAGCTGAAAGAGCAGCTTGCTCCTAAGTAGCACCACAGCTGTAACCCGAAGGGGACTTATGTACCTGCACTTTCGATTATTGCAAACTTATCTTTTTCCTGCAAAAAAAGAGCAAAGAAAAGACAAAACGAGCAGAAACTAAGAGCGAGAACGAAAGCGCTAGAAAGTTTGAAAAAACTGGTAGCACGCTTAGCCTAACTCCCAGCCCCCGTTGTGCAGCTGTTCGAGAACCTGAGTTTGCGAACTCGAACGGGTGCACAAAAGAAAGAGCGACGTCCTAGCCCCCGGTACGGACGATGCTCGAAGACCTAAGATTGCGAATTCGAGCATGTGCATAGAGAGTTAGAGCGACACCCATATCCTGATCGACTTATCCCAAAAACTGCTCGGCGACGTAAGTTAGGCGATTTCAGAGGTAACCGAACAAGGAAAGTGCCTCTGCCGCGGAGGGCTTACGAGAGCAGACTTTGCCAGGTGGTCGTGCCGTGGGCGGTAAGTGCCTCTGCCGCGGAGGGCTTACGAAAGCAGACTTAGCCGCGAGGCGAGAAAGCCTTTTTACGCAACCTTGAGTTGAGAGACTTGTTAAAACTGGATACGAGCAGGAAAAAATCCTTAAGATTGCGGAGCCAAGTGTTCGCAAGGCCGGGCAGCCATCAAGTGTTACCAGAGAGAAGGTAGTCTGGACAAGACAGAGGTGAAAAGGCCGCAGAGGACCGTGAAGATTTCACTATGGATGGATTTAACTTTACATGGAGCCCTACAGACTTGGACGAACAAAGGCACGAAATTTCATGAAAAGCGCGAAGCTAAGCAAACAGAGAAAGACCTACACAAAGAACTTACGGTCGGGTCGATGTTCCAAGTCTTTGGTCGGCTCTCTCCGTCCTCCATTGCCAGCGAACGGCCCCGGCGGCGATGGAAAGCGGCAACGAGCGGACCCTCCCAACGGGAGTTAACTTGTTGGCATTGGACGTGTTACGGACACGGCGCGAACGAGGTCGCCCGCCTTCAAAGCCCTTGGTCGAACCGTTTTGGCAGCGTGCCTGCGAAGATCTTGCTGATAGCGCGCCATTCTGACTTGTGCCCAGTCGCGTGTGCCTTCGAGGAGGTCGAGATCGAGTAGGCGCTCTTGCTCGTCGTCAACCAAATTGACCGAGCTCGTGCGAGGCGAACTGAGTACTATTTCGGCGGGCAGGATGGCTTCTGTGCCATAGACCAATTGGAAAGGAGTTTCCTCGGTTGCCCGGCTGGCCGTAGTGCGAACTGCCCAGAGGACGGAAGGGACTTCGTCGACCCAGGCTTTGTTGTGCTCGCGGAGTGCCGCGAACACGCGCCGTTTAATACCCTTGACAATCTGTCCGTTAGCTCGCTCGACTGCTTCATTGCTCTGTGGATGTGCCACAGAGGCGAAGCAAATCTTGGTGCCCAGCTGTTCGTAGTATTTCTGGAATAGCTCGCTCCTGAACTAAGTACCGTTATCCGTGATCAGCTTATGGGGAATCCCGAAGCGCGTGACCACGTTACTTTTGAAAAAGCGCACAGCCGTTTTGGCGTGAAGAGACGACACAGGCTCTGCCTCAATCCACTTTGTAAAAGTGTCGATGGCGACGAGTAAGTGTGTGTAGCCCTTGTACCCCTTAGGGAATGGGCGAGCGAGATCCGCACCCATGTGGAGAAAGGCCAAGATGGGGATCGTTTGGAGCTCTTGGGCGGGCTTATGTGTCTTCCGGCGTGAAATTGGCAAGCTTTGCACTTTGTCACGATCTCCCGGGCATCTTATAACGGTTGGCGATAATAGCCCATGTGAAACGCTTTGCCGACGTAGTTCGGAAGGGCGTGGTTGCCACGAGCACCCTCGTGTATGTCCCTAGAAGGAACACACCCTCTGCTGCGAGATGCACTTGGAGAGGACTCCCGAGCACCTCGGCGGTAAGGATGCTGTCCATAAGTTTGTATGGGCGGTAGCGCCTTATGGCCGAAACGCCTCGGCCGTCTTGAGCGAGGTCCCATATGCAAGGTACCGAACAAATGGCGTTGTCCAGTCCGCAGCCTGCTCGATAACGGAGACAGCACCACCTGTCTCAGTTGCCTCGTCCGGAGACGTGATTGAAGACTTGTGAAGATGCTCGACGAGCACTCCTACCGAAAGCGAGTTCGTGAGGATCCATACTTGGACAAGTTAGTCGGCGGAAAGTTGTCCTTCGGGCACGAAGAGCACCTCGAAAAATCGAAAGTGCCGCTCCAACTTCCTCACTTCAACTAGGTATCGCGCCATTGAGTCATCGCAGCACTGATACTCCTTGTTGACCTGGTTGATGACCAGCTGTGAATCTCCCTTCACAGTCGACCATTATACACCGAGCGACTTGCACGCTTAGTCCCGCGAGGCCTCGTACTCGCAGGCGTTGTTAGTCGCCATGAAGTGTAGTTGGATAGAATACTGGAGTTGCTCTCCTTGGGGGGAGATGAGAACAAAACCAGCCCTCAAGTTTCCAGTGCGCGAGCCATCAAAAAACATGGTCCAAGAGGGTTCATCAGGTTGCTCGGAAGCTTCCTAGGATTTGGGCGGGCAAGTCTATTCAGCGACAAAGTCAGCCAAGACCTGGGATTTGATAGCCGTTCGAGGAGCGAACAGAATATCGAATTCTGCTAATTCCATTGCCCACTTAGCTATTCTTCCGCCGGCTTCCTTGTTCCTTAGGATTTCTCAAGAGGAACTTGGTGGGACCATGTTTGATCGCATGGAAATAATGGCGAAGTTTCTGGAGGACATGAGCAAGGCGTGAGCAACCGGACCTCGAGGTAACGCCTTTGATCCGTGAAGCACCTCGCTCATGTAATAAATTGGCCGTTGGATACCTTCCTTTCCACCATCAAGACCAGCTCACCGCTTGCATGCATCGACTAAGGTAGAGCAAAAGCTGCTCGCCGTAACGCGGGGTAGTCAAGACAGGTGGGTTGGACAGGTATTGCTTTAGATCTTGGAAAGATCGTTCACCTCTTCCGCCCATTCGAAACCATTGTGCTTGCGGGGCCTTAAGAAGGGCGCCCGCGTTACATACGACGAGAGATAAACACTCTCAAAGGCGATCATCCGTCCGGTGAGACTCTGGACTTCCTTAACGGTAGTCGGAGCCTGCATATTTTCAATGGCCTCGATTTTTTCAGGGTTGGCAGAAATTCCTTGCGAACCAATTACATAACCGAGCAACATTCCAGATCGAACACCAAAGGTACATTTCTCTGGATTTAACTTTATTCGATGCCTGTTGAGATTTTGAAAAGTCTCGGCCAGGTCTTTTACATGATCTGGAGCAAGCTTGCTCTTTACAACTATGTCATCGACATAGACCTCCAGGTTTCTTCCGCGCTGTTCTGGGAAAGTCTTCTCCATCAAGCGCTGGAACGTGGCACCAGCATTGCGCAGACCAAAAGACATGGTCGTGTAGCAGAAAGTGCCGAAGGGGTGATGAAGGCAGTCTTCTCTTCATCCTCGGGGGAGATGCTTATTTGGTGGTAACCTGAGTAAGCATCCAAAAAACTCAAGAGCTGGGCATCCGCAGTCGCGTCGACCAGCTGGTCTATGCGAGGCAGCGGAAAATTGTCCTTGGGACAAGCAGCGTTCAGATCTGTGTGATCGACACACATCCTCCACTTGCCGCCTTTCTTCTTTACAATGACAGGGTTGGCCAGCCACTCGGTGTGATCAACCTCGCGGATGAAACCAAAGAATGACGCAAATGCTGTCGATCCTTGATGATCCCCTGTTTGAAGTCCGAAAAGCGACGAAGCTTCTGGCGAACAGGCTTTTTGTCCGGCCGGACAGCCAGTTTATGCTCGATAACCTCCCTTGGGACTCCGGGCATATCAGACGGCTCCCAGGCAAATACGTCTGCGTTAGCTCGGAGGAAGGCAATGAGCTCGCTTTCCTATTTGGGGTCCAGATTGGCCCCCAGATGAGCTGTCTTGGAGGAATCATCCAAAGACAGCGGAACTTCCTTGGTCTCTCCTCTGGCTGAAGGGAGACCCTAGGGCGTGCAGATTTGGTCTGTGGAGCGTCGGGACCTCGTGGCGGAAGCTGGTTGACAAGGGCAAGGGACTGCTCGTCGCAATCCAGAGAAGCTTTATAATTGCCCTTGACCGTGATCACGCCGTTGGGACCCGGTATCTTCACGCAATGGTAAGCGTGGTGGGACACAGCCATAAACTTACCAAGTGATGGCCGGCCCAAAATTGCGTTGTACGCAGATGGAAAGTCGACCACGTCGAACGTGATCAACTCTGTCCGGAAGTTGCTAGGACTGCCGAAGGTAACGGGTAGGACAACCTGCCCCAACGGCTGGACAGCTTCTCCCGGGACAATGCCGTAGAAAGGCATCGCGACCTCTTTAAGTTTGGAACGAGGAATTTGCATCTCGTCCAAGACCTTAGCAGAGAGCAAGTCCAAAGCGCTCCCGCCGTCTACGAGTACACGGCCAACTCTTGCGTTGCTGATGGTCGGAGTGACCACCAGTGGGAGCCTCTGTGGCTTGGTTATCCCAGTGGGGCAATCCTCCTGAGAGAAGGAGATGGGGACCTCGGTCCACTTCATTGACTCGGGCTGAGGCTTGCCCTTTTCGACGTTGTGGACCTCCCGAGCAGCTTCCTTGAGGCTGCGTCGAGAGGTATAAGCCGAGGAGCCGCCGAAGATGACGGCAATATGGTTCACGGGCTCCTGATATTTGTCATCGTCCCGATCACCATCATCGGTTTGGCGCTTGGCCTTACCGGCTTCACCTTTCTCGGGCAGGGTGGGCATTGGGCTCTTGTCGTTGTAGAAATCTTCGAGCTTTGCAACCCAGGTTCTGCAGTGGCGTGTATCATGCCCGTGGTGCTGGTGGTACTTACAATATCGGTCGCTGGGACCTTTCTTGCCTTGATTGCCTCCCTGGGCGGGCTTCTTGCCCTTATAGTTATTGCTTTGGGCTTTTACGCCCATCCTTGGGAGGCGTCACGATCTATACCGGCGACGGTATTGTTCGCATCGCCTTTCTTTTTCTTCTTCTGGGACTTGTTGTCACCAGGATTGCTGCTGGTCTTCTTCTTCTCCTCTACACCAGGCTGGGCGAGAAGCTCGCCCTTGTCGAACGCCTTCTTGTATTGAACACGCTCCGCCGCATTGGCGTAGCGATCAACCGCCTTGAACAGGTCGTTGGCGGTCCAGGTCTCATTGATCTCGAGATCCTGGGTGAGCCGCTCGTCGCGGACTCCGTTTTTGAAAGCGCGGACAACAGATTCATCCGAGATGTTCGGGATCGTGTTGCGAATCTTGATGAAACGCTTTACGAAGTTGCGGAGGGTCTCCCCGTTCATCTGGATCATCTGGTGCAGATCATCCTCCTTGCCCAAACGCACGTAGCAGCTCTGAAAGTTAGCGATCAGAGCGTCACAAAGTTGGTTCCAAGAAGAGATGGAACCTTCTTGTTGATTGAACAGCCACGTCCGGGCAGCGCCCTCAAGGACTGTCGGGAGGTAATTGGCCATAACAAGCTCGTCACCCCCAGCCGCCATGATGGCCGTTGCGTAGATGGAAAGGAATTCCTCTGGGTTTTGAGTCCCATTGTACCTCTCCATGTGTCCGGTTTAAACTTGGAGGGCACCGAACGAGCGAAGCTCGTCGGAGAAAACCCTGCAGACCCAAGGCATAAGACCGCCACCTTCCCTACCGAACCCGGCCTTGAAAAGACGTTAGTCCTGTTGGTCGGGGGAACTCTTGCAGAGCGGGAGGTCTCTGCTTGGAGGAACTCTCTCCGCGACAAGCCTCCACGCTCCTTCCTCTTGGTCGCGACAACGCGCTCCTCACGAGGGGATCTTCCGTGATCATCGCGCACGCGCTTGCCTCTGTGGTCGCGATGACTACGGGGACTTGGCGAGCGACGGCGACCACGGGCAGCTTGCTTGTGGACGGTGATCCTACGACGGTGACGGTGGTCACGCGATCGATCGGATCGTTCATTGTCGAATCCACCGGACGAGCTCGACGCCACCGTCCGGATGATGCTTCACCTATAGACTTAAGGCCCTCGGCCAATTTCTCAAGGTGAGTAGCCACTGTATTGCCCACGAGGACGAGATTGTCCTGGTGAGCGGATCTGATTACGGTTGCCAGGGCCTGGAGCCGTTCCCGACTCTGCTCCAGGGCCCCGGATCCCGAGACATCGCGTCTTGCCCGACCGAGTCTGCACGCGATTCTACCCGGCGGTGAACTTCTACCGGGTCTCGGCGTGCGTCGAGGCGGTTACGTCGGCCGACGCTTCTACTGGTCGCAGATCTGCGCCAGAGTTTGGTTGATGGACTCGTCAAAGTGCGGCGAACAACATCCTCTTTCGCGGCGACTAATGCGACCTCATCTGGATGCCGGCGAGTCGATCGCCGATCTCCCGGCCACCGGACCCGCGCAGATTCAAGTCCTGCGCCGGTCATGTTGACGATCACGGTGGCCATGCGATTGCGCGCTAGACGGTGTCATCAGCGTATCGCCACAGAGGAATCGACCGACATAGCCACGAAATCCGATAAATCTAAACCAACAGAAGATCGTCGATTCCGTATTCATCGTCAATGACGGAGCTCGACTGAGACCATCTCCGGGCGTATCCGAAACTTCGCCTCGCACCACGGACATCGATCTAGGTCGGTAAGATCGATCCGGTGCCGGGGGGAGAAACGTCCCGCGCCGAGTCGTAGTACTCGGGAGAATCTCCTTATCGCCGATGTAGTCCGACATGTTCGATCTGCGTCTCCCACGGACGGCGCCAAGCGCCGACGGTTGAGATAACGATCTCAAGTCGCTAAGGTTCTTGAAGATTGAGATAGAGACACGCCAACAACCACGAACAGAGACGGGGGTTTTATCACGGTTCAGCCTCTCGGGAGAGATAATGACCCTCGCCCAAATTTTCTTATATATCAGAGGAGATTACAAGAGATGGCCCGGCGAGATGAACAAGTCTCGGCGAGATTTATGGTGTGCAAGAAAGCAATATGCGATAATGTGCTAAGTCTAGATCTTCTGGCGTAAGACCTAGTGCCCTCTACACGCCGTAGAGGCCCTGTTTATATAGTGCAGAGCAAACTGACCTACCGAGAGAATATCGGGCCGGGCTAACTACGAGATCGCGATGAACTCAACGTGCCAAATATATCCCGAGGTAGATAGGCATACTCCTAGTCTTGGGGATCACGACTCCTAATCCAATCCGGGAAACCAACGTCCGGGTCTTCACGCAGTCGTGCAGGACTCCTGTTCGAGACGGACTCAAACACAATTCCTTGGCCGTTACGCATCACGCCAGCCAGGAAGCTGTTCGGCAGGATGCACATGGGCCAGATAGAATCTTCCAGGGAGCTGGGCCCTGGTAGGCTGTTCAATTGGGCCGTCAGGGAGTGGGCCATGGCAATGGGCCGTGATTTTATCCCCGACACAGACTCAAAATGGTTCAGTGTGCAAAACCGATTGTTGCGATGGACAACCCAAATGTTTCATTGGGCAGAACCAAATGCTATAATAAACAACCTAAATGTTTTAGTGCGTGGTAGAATCAAATGTTGCAACATGCTAACCCAAATATTCCAATGGCAAAACCAAATGTTACAACAGGTTAACCCAAATATTTCACTGGGTAGAATCAAATGTTAATGTTTCGGCGGATAGAATCGAATGTTGTAACAAGCAAACCTAAATGTTTTACTGGATAGAATCGAATGGTGCAACAGGCAAATAAAAAATATTTCTGCGGATAGAATCGAATATTGTAACAGGCAAACCTAAATGTTTTATCGGATAGAATCGAATGTTGCAACAGGCAAATAAAAAATGCTTCAGTGGGTAGAACCAAACGTTGTGACAGGCAAACCCAAATATTTCAGTGGGTAGAACCGAATGTTGACACAAGAAGACCCAAAATGTTTTAGTTGGTAGAACCGAATGTTGACACAAGCAAACCCAATTTTTTCATTTGGTAGAATCGAATGTTGTAATAGATAAACCCAAATATTTCAATACCCCAAACCCAAAATATTGCAAAATGGCAAACCTAAAAATGTTACAGCATGTTAAAAGTAAATGTTGCACAAGTGCAAACGATATGTTTTATTACTCAAATGACAATGTTTTGGTTCAAATTTGGAGGAGAGGGTTATCTTCATCCTCCAATCTATCTCCCCCTAGATCCGAACATCTTCCTCAAATCCTTGCCATCTTCTTCCCTAAATCCAGAACTCGGCAGGATCAATGGCATCAACAGGCTATGTGGGAGAACACCAGTGGGGGAGAGTGGTGGGGGTGAGAGGAGGGAGATGGGAAGGGTCGGAGAGGAGTGTGAAGGCTTCTTGGACGAGCCAAAGCACGACGCCCATGACAATGTAGGTGTTTGCGGGGGTGGGGAGGAGAGCAAGCCGGTGGAAGGCAAGAGAAGCGGCTGCGTGGTCGACGGGGTTGGTATTGGGGGACATCCGCAGGATGGCCAACGGGTTGGGTGGCTCGAGGGGAGCAATGTCTAGGAGGCGAGGAGGATATCGGCGATGGCGAGGAGCTTGTCGACGCCAGGGAGAAGTGGGTCCGCGTCCACCACTAGCTTGGCGTACCTCTTGTAGGCTTGTAGCCAAAGAGGTCGTGCGCAATGAGGAGCTTCCCTGCGATCTCCAGTCATTGCTCTGCCTCCGCCTTTCTACCACCTGCGCCATGGCCGCTGCTCCTACCAATGCGGCAATGCCGACGTCATTGTCGGACCAGCAAGGAAGCCAACCAAGAAGCCAACCTCTAAAACTCATTTCTTTGGGGAAGTGTGAGAGAGGGATGAGAAGAACTTGAGAAAAAGAAAGTACGTGGATCGTTTGAGTTTTGACAGGCGGCATCCGACTGATTCGAACGTCAAACCCAAAGCATTTATGATTAAAATAGAGGTCCAACAAGTTGTAACTCATAAAATCCAGCAGCCCAAAAGTCTATTGAGATCCTCCTTCGAATTGAATCTACGCGGTTCGCAAAAAAGTCGATGTTGACTTTTGGACGTTGACTATCTGCCTTATTCAATTTGAATAAGGCGAATGGATTAAAGCGTCCAAAAAATCAACAACGACTTTTTTTGAACCGGAAAAATAATTTATGGGCGATTATGTTGCTATGGAATTGATATGTACATCTACCGATTGTTGCCAAATTTGTCCAGATAAGTGTCATAGTCCCCTTTGTCTCCTCCGCTAACGCCATCAGTCGTACGTCGTTGAAGGTCCCCATAGTCCATCAATCAATGCCTCTGCTTCCTCATCTTGTTTTGATATTTCCAAATTTGCCCATTTGACGCAGGTATGTATGTATCCAAATCACTGTCAGTTTCATCAAACATGACGTGTATGCCATCTCCAACTCGCCCTACGCTATTTGCATATCGTTCGGCTGGAACTACCAGGTTAGCCAAGATGATGAATATATCCAAACGGTTCAATGGTATTTTATCTCTGTGGTACACCGTAGAAGTGATCCATGAACGATTCCATTTTTTTGCATACGAATCGGCTTGTTCCGATAAGATCTTTTTATATTCCAAACAGACCTTTAATCCTAATTTTTCTTGAATCTTCGTACCAGCAGTAAAACTTCACTGCGACGATGACCACAATCCGCCGTCCCCACGGTAGTACACATGAACTCCACGGCTAAGTTGGTGTGCACATACACATACCTAGGTTAGGTGTCTCCTTTTTTTATCTGATTGCGTGAAATGCACTTCTTTTGGAACTGATCGCACCAAGTTAGTTATCAGTTGTGAGCTGACTTGTGACTACTTCTTAGCTGCAGGTTGGCAACAGGCACGCGTGCATGGATCCATGAACTGATGAGCAGAGCTATCTACCTGGCTAGCAAATGCAGCAGAAAGGAGATGGGATGGCCAATTGAGTTTGGTGTTAGGGAAAGGGGGGAATTAACATGCAAGAACAGTTGAGCCTGACAATTCTAATTGCCTGATTGTTCTTTCAGGAGAGGACCGGATTAGGTTGTGGGGGCTAATTTGCACAAGCTACTTTGAGTAATGTTAAAACTCTGGCAGGTTCATAATAGGGTATCTTGCCTTTTATTTTTCTTAATGGACTTTTTTTTTCTTAAAGAGACAATGTTGGTTGAGATTTACATGTCACTACATTTAACGTCTTAACAGCTTAACGATTTATCTACGTTTTGAAAACATATATGCTTTGAGTTTTTTGAGTCCGTTTTTTCGCTGTTTTGAAGGTGGGTTCTAACGTTTTAAAAAGCAAGTCAAACAAAATGTATCCGAATCTCGAGACTACCTCGATAAGCTCTCGAAGTTCAGTCATTTCAGCCATTTAGCCGTTCAGATCAGCTCAAAAGAACAGGGCCTAAGTCTTCAGCTGAAATTTACCTGGCAGAAAGGGTACACAACAAGAACAAGAGGGGCTGATAGGCTGGCTAGATTTCATTGCATCTCATATCATCTGGGAACTTGTCTAGATGCAGCGAGTGATTGCCACGTATCAGTTGGGCAATGCCATGCAATGCATCTGACGACACAGAGGCTCCATTCCATGTGCAGCAGCAACAAGCCTCATGGATCATGGGGCAGCAGCATCCTAGTAGGGGCTCACTCACTCACGCACTCACTCACTCACACTCGCCTTCCCCATACTGGCAGTACTGGACAAAGCTTTCACAGTCGCTTCACCTTTACTCAGATCCCCAGACTAGCTACAGCTATGGCTGGCTGTGCTTGACACCAACTCATCTCTATTTGAAGTGAACTCCCTATTTGTGCAGCTACTACATTTCTGAACCTGCTTGGTGACCATGGTGCATGGGCTTGAACTTGACCTTGCTATGGAGTATGGATGGATCTCCCATGAATATGGATCGGAGTGGATGGTCTATATCTTCTTGACCTTGCATGAATGATTGGCTGCCAGTGCCGAGGATAGGGCATGGACAATGCTACCTTGTGCAATGCATTTCATGGGCTTCAGTTTCGGACTTCAGATACAGCGGCATTTTCATGGATACCGCATTACCGCTGGTTGCTGCCTTTAGCATTGATGTGGACTTGGCTGTCATGCATGCTGCTGCTGCTGTTTGGAGCTGTTCCTAGTCCCTAGATTGTGGCTGCAGCAATTCAATGAGTTCTATTGTGCCTACACTGCATACCCTGCTGGGGATGCTCTCTCAGCATACCCTTGTAAAAACAGGGAGTGTCATCTGCTGCATGCCCTTGTAAAAACTTGTGTAGAGGTACAGTGCCATTTACTGCATGCCCTTGCAAAGAACTTTCTGACTGTGCAGAAACGTGTTTCAGGGTCATTAGATTTTTCCTTTACCATGTGAAGTACTGAATTGAATTAAATTATGTATGCATTAGTCTGTTGTAATACTTCGGCCCGACGTGTTGTGAGACCCATGTGGCCCATGTGGATGTGATGGTAGGATTAGTCCCATATTGCTAGTTGAGAAAGAGTTCTAGTAACATATAATGTCTGTTAGAGCCAAACATAGCACCCCCGGGTTAACCCTTTTGAACGAAGCGAGGCCGAAAAGTCTAAGTGGGTGCTATGCATACGTGGGCTAGCCTTGTAGGTGGGCTAGGCTCTAAGCAAATTTAGGCCAGAGTGTTACAGATAGTATCAGAGCATCAATCCTCGCTATGTGGCAGATCGTGTGGGCTTAGTTGCGCGAGCATATTGCGCATGGCTTGTCTAAACCTAGAGTGGTCACACGGCATGACATATATGTCGGCACTACACGGCATGACATATATGTCGGCACTAGACGCACGGCCGTATACCGAAAGGATTCTAGACATTTGCCGTTTAGGCGGTGTGCTGACGAGGGCTGAGCATATTGCGCATGGCTTTGTCTGGATCCAGAGTGGTCACACGGCATGACATATATGTCGGCACTAGACGCACGGTCGTATACCGAGGGGGATTCTGGACATTTGCCGCTTAGGCGGTGTGCTGAAGAGGGCGTCAGCCCATTAAGGGTGGGTGAGTGTAATACTCCGGTCCGATGTGTTGTGAGGCCCATGTGGCCCATGTGGATGTGATGGTGGGATTAGTCCCATATTGCTAGTTGAGAAAGAGTTCTAGTAGCATATAATATTTGTTGGAGCCAAACATAGCACCCCTGGGTTAACCCTTTTGGATGAAGCGAGGCCGAAAAGTCTAAGTGGGTGCTATGCATGCGTGGGTCAGCCCCGTAGGTGGGCTAGACTCTAAGCGAATTTGGGCCAGGGTTACATCTGTGAAACAAGAATGGATGTTAAGATGGAATCCTACCAAATCAAGAAGGTGCGCATCACCTTTGGTGGCTCATTACTTTGGAGAATCCTTTGCAATTAAGGAGGTGCCAGTTCTAAGGGCAGATGCTTGAAATAGCCACTGCAGCAAGGAAGCAAGCATAAGGAACCTATGAGAAACCTTATCCTAGCCAGATCTGAAGAAAGTACTAATAAATGGCTGCAAAATTGGATGAACAGCAGATTATAGATCATTCTGCACCCAGTTATCAACTCGGCAACTCCAAAGTCCCGAAAGAGTTTTCTGTATATGGAAGGACGTGTGCGTGAAGGTTGTCCGTGACACTGGGAGATTCTCCATTTGAAGCTGGTTTGCTCAGTGTAAGCACAATTTACAAATCACAACCAAGAATCTGCTTCATCCAATGGCTGATAGCCACATTAACTTTCAAGATTAGTGTTAACTGAGGCACCTGGTTCAGCTATGCACTCACATCAGCTACATTGTTGACAGGCACTGTTAGTATTACTGCAACAGATTCAGAATTAGCAACAAACCTTACCGTTCTCAAATAGAATGGACAAAACGGTGTAGTCTTATCCAAAAGTTGAAGCAAGCACTAAATGGAAAAAAAATTGGTTGAAGCAAGCTTTAGGGCACCCTGTTTCTGAAAAGAACTTTTATGATGCCCAAAAAATTCAACAACTAGACTAGGCAACCTATTGCCAGTGCCAAGCACTCATGGTTAAAAAGGCAGTGATACAAGATAGAAAGAGCAAAAGGATGGTGCACCAGAAATGTGGTATACTCTAAACCTGCATGTAACAATGCATCCCAGACACGTATTCAGTGTGTGTATGAATAATTAGGTCAGTGTGTGCATGCATAATCAGAGATGTGGCCCATAAGCATTCATTTCCAACTCCAATAAAAGTAGCAGTAAAGTGAATTGAACGTTTCTGTAGCTGGTGCTTCTGAAACAGCTGGAGAACAGTTGATAAGTGCAGACTGCTGCTACATCTTATCACTTCTTATATTCCCATTCCTTTTCGTATTTGGTATCAGTTTTCAGGTGAAAAATGCTGATCATACATCAGACGTTACCCAAACTGCAGTATATGGAATGTACTTCACATGTATATTGTTGCTACTGGAAATTTAGCTATCAGATGAACAAACAAGAGGGAACAAAAAATAGGAGAGAAGGCAAAATTATCCTCATTGAATAAAAGAAACCATTGTGATTTAGGTGTGCGTTTTCCAAATTGCAAGAACGTGCAATAGAAATGGAGATGTCCACTCAGATCCTTAAAAGGCGACATTGCGAGGTACAAAGCAATTTATTACTCATATCCTTAAAAGGCTACATTGCGAGGTACAAAGCAATTTATTACTATCCTTGGTTAAGAGACTGTCGGATGAACATTACTTCTTCCTTGTACAGCTACCTAACCAGACCATCCTGCGATAGGACGGAGATTGACCTTCACCATCTTTCCCTTGCAAAAAACCTAGATCATATATCATCCTGCATACAGTGATACAGTGCCTTCGTGATATTGGTATTTTTTTCATCTGAAAGCTTAAGAGGTTGCAGATCTCCAAAGCTGAAGCAAGTCAGGCCGCAGCAGGCAGTTCTACCTTCCGGCCTTCTGGCAGATCTCCAAAGCTTAAGAGGTTGCAGATCTCCAAAACGAAATCCAGCAATGCTCTCTCGCATGAGTACGGTATTGAACAATCCTTCCGGTCTGACATCAAGATTTTACCTCGCGATTCATATTTTTTATCTTGTGAGCCTGATCAAACAAAAATAGATGGTTGCCAGCGCAGGCTATCCATAGATCACAGATGTTGAAGAATGGAGGATACAGCAAATGAGTAAAAATACCAGAGAAAGAAAGCCAGAAATGCATAGGTTTCCCTTTCTTTTCTATTATTCATTCCTCCTCTCTCCAGGTAAACAACAGGACAAACAAATGATTTTATACAGGAAATGTTATTAGAACGAACATATGAGCTACTGACCTATTTGTGAAAAAGAAAAAGAAAAAGTAACATTAACAACACCAACACGACCAAATGCTAGCTGTAACTTGGCTGTCATTTCTTTATTCACTGTGCATCCTTTGTTGTTTGGGCCTCCTCATGTTCTCCCAGCTTGAGACAAGCAGATTCAAGAGGTAGTAGTAGACGGTCTTCAAACAAGTCATGATAAAATTCCAGCAAGACGAAGGCCAGTACCACGGATATAGCAGCCGAAAGAACAGGCTTATGACATGCCTTGGATAGCGACCGACCTGTAGCCACACATAATTGTAAAGTATTAAACTAATTCAAAAAATTATTTATAGCTATTGCAAAAATGTAAAAACAAGTGGTTCATGATATATTCATGTGTTTGAACCCTGCCATTTACACTTTACAGGTGACACAGGAGAGAAAAAAGAGAGAATAGGCATGCTCTCTAGATAGTAGAGAGCATTTGCATCTTCATCTAAGATATGCATCGAATTCCACCACCAGGAAATTAACATTTAACAGTGCCATCATCACAATAGCAGTACATCAGCAAGTACAGACCTTTGGGCAAGTAATACTGCTTAGTAAGTCCAGTATAACAGTAAGGGAAGAGGTATCATCAAGATATGTCATAGTATGGAGTAATATTGGCAAATGGCAATCATGGGATTTTATTACAAGCAAGTTATCTAAAGAACAAACCACAACAAAGCTACAATAGAGCTAAGTTTAAGATAATAAAACGATACTCACAGGGAACAGCAAATCTAACGTATTCCAGGCTGCATGCCGTACGACTCGAGTTGGGTAGGTGGGGCCTCCAGGAGAAGTAAAGCTGTACAGGCATGCCTTTAGTCTGGTGCTTGTACTCATCCTCAATTCCAAACCTGCATTAATTATTTTTTTTCAGAATAAAAATATGACCTTTCAGTGGAGAAATGAATATGCCAAATTGCTGCTAGACTTAATAAAATATGTTATTGCTAGCTAATGATACCTTGAAGAATGGTCATGCTGGAAAGATAATGCAGCAGCACTGGCTCCACTTTCAACTTCTGGAGCTGGAGAGAGAGAGAGGATTAGGGGAACAATATTTTGATTGATAAAATGATATAACATGTCTATGGTGGATCACCACAAATTTTCACACAACAACCTGATCAGTGAGTTCAATCACAAAGTAATCTGCAGGTCCACCAACAAAGAAAGAATTTGGAAATGTAGGGAAATGCTCAAGGAAATTCGCAAGCAAGTAACCTGCATATGGGACAATGCAACACTTTAGTAGCAAACAATCAGCACTGAGCATATGAAGAAAAGGAAAAGAACTTACCCTGATCATAGAACAGCATAAATCTGGAGAGGAGGAGGAAAAGATTTCTACCAGCCTGTTCACAATGTTAAATTAATGACAGGAAAAATTAATATTGAACATATTATGACTAAAATATATATTAGACTGCAATGCAGAGAAAGTGACCTGTAATGATATCTTACTCAGTTGATCTGGGACTAAAGCGACATCTTCAAGGAGATACTGTTCAAGAAACAAAGTGTGCTGTGAATTAATTGTGTAAAAAAAAATGCTTCGGTGCAGCTCCAAATGAGGTAGAGTAAGTGTAAAGAAACAAATGCTTACATGATACATTTGGAAGAAGTGCCTTGTATTGGTTTGAATATCAATCCTGTCAGGAAATAACTCTATGAGATTGGGGAAGTTTCAGGCAAAAAATAAAAGGGGAATCATTGCAATATTCTGCTCTGTAAGCACACACAGCTTGGAGTAAATAACTTTATCAGTCAACAACAGTTCAGGTTGAGAGGAAGAAACTTTGTGGGATAAATCAACTAGGTGCCACCTCTGCTCACAGCGCTGGATCTGAGGATTGAAGGAAAAAGATTGCATACAATGCAGTAGAAGAACTGTTGACAAGAAGCTGCAATAGGAAAAAGTGGTGTTTGGTTTAGAGGTCATAGGGAAGAGGAAGTTTAAAAGTGGCTGGATGTGTTTCATCTTTTGTTTTGTTGATCTTTCGGAGTGGCTCGATGGGATGCTCCATTAGACTGTTAGATTGGTATGTAGGTTCAGGCAATCAACCTTGTGGTTGTGTGCTGGGAAGGGAATGTAATTGCATAAAACCTGTGCGTGTGTGGCAACTGGCAAGACAGAAACTGTACGGTGGTTGTAAACTCTGTTATTTCAATTATTCTAACAGAAATTGGGGGTGATCCCATTTGTCAAAACAACATCTCAAGTTTCTATGGTTGTCATCATACCAAAATACGTTAGTAGCTCCTTGCACAAGAGCAGAGCTGTATCTTAGTGATACCTCCTTCCCATCAAGAGGGACTTCAAACAACTGCAATGAAGAAATTGTAATTTACCAAAACAAACTACAAATTAGACCTATTGTAACTTGGAGCATCCTTGTCGACAATACTAAATAACCAATAGTGGGTAAACCAGCCTTTTACTCTCATATTGAACTTGAACTAGTTTTAACTAGTCATTCATAGTAACAATAGCCAGAATAAAGGACATCATATGCTTGGTGCTGCTGGTAGACAATATCTTATCTGAGGTCATCTTTCATTCTCTCTTTGAATTTAGCGTATACATGACTATTCTATATAAATTACCAACTGACGTAAGTGAAAACATATAGCCTACCTAAGAAGAACATGTGGTCTATTTTCATCGCAGAATATGTTCACGAACAATCAGGAGTGTGCTATAGAAAGAGGTGACATGAAGAAGGAATATTCTTTCAGGTATTTAGCAATGACATAAAAAAATCATTCGACTGGATATGGAAACATGACTTTTAAGTGATTGCATAGAGTTTGTATCTTTACAGATCAAGCTAATATAACAATTCCACGTCCTAATACCTATAAGGATTAGAGTTTAGTAAATACCCATCTGTGGAATAGAAGTGCAAATATATTTGATGCGAAGGACTGACTCCAGAGTTGCACTATTAACTCAATTATATGCCTCCCGCTTTCAGGTGCTTTAACAAAATGATTCGCAAGAACCTCATAAAAGCACAAGCGGCTGTCTTCTCCTTCATCAACTGGAGCAATGCCATCATCATTCTTGCTTAAAATTGCATCTGTTTGTCAGAAATAAAGATGTAACATAAACATATTAACTTCTACTAAGATTGAATAATGCATGCAATGAAAAATGCCCAAAAGATTATAGAAGGAAAGTATGAAATGAATATATTCAGAAAAAGAGCTTAAATGACAACAAAATTCTTCTTGCGTTGTTTAAGAAAATCCAAACGAGAAAAATCTAGTACTCTCATCCTAAAAGAAATTGTATTAAATTCCTTCCACGGCCCTATTGTTCTACCTAACAAAATATAATATAATTGTTAATGAATAATGATACAAATATTTAAAGTACACCATAGTGCATGTAATATGATTTCTATTCCTAGCAATTAGGAATGCACCTTTAAAGGTACATGTAACACTTGGTCAAACCATATGTGACTGGTCAAAAACCACCATTTGACTGGTCAAGAGACCCTTCGTGACCGTTTTTGATATTTTGAGAAGAGTTAGCCCAGTTTTAAAGTTCAGGCACAAAAATGTGTCAAAGGGCCATACTTTAGGGACCAAAATAGAACTTTTTTCCAAACTAAAAATACTAGAGAAACGAATAGTTTTAACAAACTTTCAGGATTTCCTTTTTTAACCTACCTCAAAATTCATGAAACAGGAAGGTCACACTGACACATAACAGAAATCTGGTCAAAACATTTTCTGGGTTATTCCCTCTGATTGTAGAATATGACCAGAAATGCCAATTTATACTTAGAATACAGCTTATTCGCTACTTAAAATTGTCATAGAATTGAGTAATCATTTCAAACGCTAAAACACAGGTAGGCACTAATAGCAACATAAAAAGAAAACGTTAGCAGGATTATTATTTGAAGTTGTTGCAGAGATGGGCACCTAGAGCGCGGTCATCCACCTTCAGTGCGATATCTGCAAACAACTGCTGCAGCAGCTGGAGACGCTGCGAACTGGAGTTCAGAGCCTGCACGCAAGCAGCAAACAGTAAGATAATGCCAACTTCCTTAGCCAAACAACTCAAATTTCTGGTATCATCTCGATATCGTATACAGTGTCACGTTTTGTGATAAACAATATTCTAATTAGGTATTTATCAATAATAATAAGATCCTAATTAGGTAATCCGATTTTGAACCCGTTACTATTGTTGCTCAGGCAGCGCCTCTGATTAAACATCATTTCAAAAAGGGGAAATAATGATATTAAGAAACAAAGGCAGATTTCTTTAACTGCAACATTTGTAAACAAATGAAAGCTCCACCTTTCCAAACTTTTTAAAGAAAATCCAACTTCTCTAACACTGGAAACTCCCAGCCAAAGGAACCAGACATCAATTCCCCTACAGCAAAAGGAACCAATTTTTTTTTTTACATATAAAAAGGAAGAACCGAAAGAATATTTCCTGGGGAATAAAAGAAACTCATTTTTTCATTCACACCGAAATGAATTGTAATAACACAAAAGGTGTCCAGAAAAGCACTCGATCTCCCACAACGACACAGCCACCGTGACAAATCAAGCCCAACCCTCCATCATTAGCAAGGGAAGGGACGGGAGGAGAAGCCGGAATGCGAAAGAACCTTCTGCAGCTTGCGCTCGATCTCCAGGGAGAGCGCCTCCAGGTGGTCGGCGGTTCGGGTCCGCATCTCCTCGCGGCCGGCCGGCGACGACGAGGGCGCCCGAGTTCCGACACAGTTCACCGGGATTGGGAGCGGCCGCTCGGGGTCGGGGGTCGTTGATTGGGTTTGTTCACGCGCATGCCCCCGGTCCCCCCGTCTGTCTGCAATCCCCCATCACCGTGCACGCGTCGAGTGATGGCGTGCCTGGTTTCCTAGCCGGCTATAGATGGAAATCCCCCATGGCTTGGCTCGAGGCTCGAGCTCAGCTGGATGCCCGGATCGTGAGGCTTTTGGTTTTTAGTATTTCAGAAGACAGGAAATTCATGTTAAATACTAGTTTACCATGAGTGCCATTATAAAGTTCCAATACCTCAGAAATGCCATTACAAAACGCGAAATATTATTCATGCCATTCTTTTTGCAAATAACTATCACATATGCCATTGTCAGGTTTTACGGAAGATTTACCAGATATACAAAACTAAAATACAATCAAAATATGTTTCTGACATGTGGGTCCCAAGTGTCATCCTCTCATCTTCTTCTTCCTCCTCTTTTTCTCCCTCCCACCTCCCACCTCGCCGAAGCTCGTCGCCGCCGCCGCCTCCGCAAGCTCGCTGCGGCATCAGAGCTCACCGCCGCCTCCATGAAGCTCACGCCACGCCATGCCACTGCCGCCACACGCAGCTCCATGAGCTCAAGGCCTCGGAAGCTTCGCCGTCGCCGCCATGAGCTCGTCTGTGCGTCGTCGAGCTTCGCCATCATGCCATTGGCCATGCCATGAAGCTCTCCTCGCCTCATGCGCCAGGCGTGAGCTCATCTCCGTGAGCTTCTCACGCCCACCATATCATGGGAAGCTCATTGTCACGGCCGAGGCGCCACGGCCATTGCTCGGGCTAGATGGGAGAGATAGAGAGAGGAGGAGGAGGAGGAGGATGAAGAAGAGCCGATTTGAGAATGACAAAGGGCCCTACCTATCGTAGGCGTATTTAGATTTCGTCGTGTATTCGAACCTCGTATATACTAAAAAGTTTAAAAAACCCTGACAATGGCATATGTGATAGTTATTTGCAAAAAGAATGGCATGAATTACATTTCGCGTTTTGTAATGGCATTTCTGAGGTATTGAAACTTTATAATGGCACTCATGAAAAAAAATCCTAAAATATATTCCTATGGCGATGTTTGATTCGAGGTTAGTTAACTAGGTTAGATTATCCTAATTTTATACATACTTTGTTTGTTTGGTGGGTTGGGTGGGTTAGTAAAGGGGGATAAGTTATTCGACTAAAACTTTACCTTCTTGGACTTATTCCTTCTTATCTATATGCCATCTACATGGAATGGCATGAAAATTTAGGGACCGTGGATTGAGATTTTATAGGATATTATATTTGGTGGCTAGTTTAGTTCTATAATATACCATCACTCAATAATAATAATTACTTTTTAATTAGTAGAAGTTTGTGTGATATGTGTGAATCTTCTGCTTTTTACATCTTGATTTGATTCACACGAAATTTTTTTATAAATGTTTTTCAAAAGGGATTACATCCCATTTTCCATTGCATTCAAAAGAGAGATACAACGGAAACCATGTCTTTAATTTTTTTTTTTTATAAATGTTGCCGATGTATTCTGGTGTTATAAAACCATACCCCAAAACCAAGCAGGATGCATTTTATCCGATTTTAGAGCATTTTATCCGATTTTAGAGTTCAAGTATGTATTATATATCTCTGCTATATCGGTTAGGGATAATATATACCTTTTCTTTTCTTTTAACCTAGACATGCTTTAGGCCATGTTTGTTTGAGCTACAACTTCTTTAAAACCTGCTTCTAGAAAAAGTTATCTAAGGCCTTGTTTCTCAGATCAGTTTACAATTTAGTCTTTGGATTCTTTGCTTTTTCGAAGAGGGTTCCAAAAATATCTGTTTATTTCAGAAGCTCAAACAAACGCATAGAGTTTGAGCCGAGCCAGAGCGAGACTGCGAGCCGCTGAGCCGAGCCTAACCATCACAATCCCTGATACTAAATTTGGCAAGAGTGACACCTTCGTATAAATAATCCGATGCTAATCCTCCTCTGAGACGACCTTGCGTGCTCCAGCTCGGTCACTTTCGCCGCTTAGCTGACGTGCCCTGCTGAGCTGGCAGCATGCAATTGCAGGGACACGCGGCCGGAGCTCAGGCCGACGACCGCCACGGGATCTCCTGCGCCGCCGGAGCCGGAGCCGGAGCCGGTACAGGCACGGGAAGAAGATAAGCTCGATCATGTCAGACTAGTTGAACACATTACACTTGTCACAGTGTCACTGAACCATGGCGTTTGACATGCAATCTAAATTCTAAACCTAAACCAATTGCTTTTATCCGCAGTTTGCATCGAGTCATCGAGACAACTCTGAATCGATCTTCTTATGAATGTATCTACAGGGAGGAAGACGAGACCCTTCAGTGCAAGAACCTTCTGCTCCCCTCACGGTCACAGCCCTGCGGGGCTGCCGTCTTTCCTCGGGTCACTGACGGCGGTGAGCATCCCATGGAAGACGCCCTGGGCGCCACCTCGCCGGAGCTCCATGCTCCGGCCGCCGGAGACCGGTTCGAGCAGGTCCTGCACGATGAGCTGGCACACGGCCCCCGAGGCGGTGCCTTCCAGCCGGTGCCCTCTCTGCTTCAGGAACCTTCTCGCCTCGCCGCTGAGCTCGATCAGCTCGCCGTCGATCGCCGTCTCGTTCTCGTACACCACCACGTTCGGCACCAGCTGCGATGTTCCATGTTCAGAAACACGCCGTTCATAATTGATTCTGAGATCAAGAACCAGGGAAAATAATTGCAATTTTCTTTTTCTTTTCTTTTTTTTTCATTATGCGAGAGATCTTGGGGTGAATCGCAGGTGTTCACCTTGTGGTAGACCCTGGGATGCTGGACGGCGGCGAGGGGGGTCATGCCGGCGAGGAAGTGGTTCAGAAAGACCTGTGTGACTGCGGCGATTATGTTCGTCCCTCCGCTGCCTCCGACGACTCCGGCGAGCTGCCCGTTCTGAAGAACACGCCGCGGTTTTCAGCATGATCAATCATGGAGACATGGGATGCAGAGGGGCAGTGATCGATTGCCTTGAGTATGATCGCCGGCGTCATGGAGGACAGCGGCCGCTTGCCCGGGGCTATGAAGTTCGCCGGCGCCGGCGGCAGGTGGTCGGGCGTCGGCGCCGCGGGCATGGAGAAATCGTCCATCTCGTTGTTCACGACGATGCCCGTCGACGGCGATAGCAAGTGGGCTCCGAAGGGGTAGTTCACGGTGGTCGTCATCGCCACCGCGTTCCGGTCGCCGTCGACGACGCAGAGGTGGCTGGTCCCGTGGTCTCTCAGCTGGCTCCATCTAACAACACCACCAAAAACCAAAATCAAGATATGTACGTAACTGATCAATCTTTGCAAGAAGAAACACGCATTCAAGATCACTATATAAGGATCAACACTTTGGAGTGAAAATGCGGGATAAATTTACATGCTTTTCAGCATGCATGCATGATACGTGGGTCTGAGTTCACACGAAGATGTTATAAACTCGATTGCTCGAATAGTGCCACCAACTGAAATGCAAATTTTAAAGAGAATAAAATTCCGAAATCTCCAATACTTTGCAAGGTAGTAGCCGGAAGGGAACGTGGTGTTGTCGACGATACTTCGCCGGATCTTGCCGGCGAACGACGGCGAAAGCATCTCGGATACGTCGTCGGTGACGTTCACGAAGCCGGGGTCGCCGAGGTCCATCCGGACGGCAAGCATGTGCTTCAGCGCCTCGATGAACCGATGCACACCAAGAAACCCTTTCAAGAACTCCATCGACTCGTATCCACCCAAGATATTCAGGATCTGAACTCATCAGGAAAAAAGAAGAAAAATTGTTACTGAATCAATATTCTAAGGGATTGACTCTCTTATAGTCGCCTGGGTCCCCACATTGGTGCCCAGACGATTTTCTGGGCCGTTGGATTGCCCGGATCTCCCCTCCCTCCATGCGTCTCTCTTTCTCAGTTTCGCTCGTGCCCGTCCTCCTCCACCTCACCGCCGCCATCGCTTCCCGACCGGCGGCGCCTCGCTTCGCCAAGCCCACCCCTAAGTCCTCCCGCCGTGCCACCCGCCCACCCTAACCCGGCCGACGCCTTCACCCCGCCACCCTCCCCAACCGCTTTCACCCTCCCACAGCTCGCCTCCATCACTGCCGCCTCCGCCGCCATCCTCACTCCATCCCAACCAACCGCCAGGCCACCGCCTCCCCCGCCCATCCTTCTAAACCCGGCGGCACGGAGATCCCCACCCCCAACCCTAACCCTAACCCGAAACCCGTTGTGGCTACAGGCGACAGTTGCCGGCGAGGAGGAAGATGCGACGATCGGCCGATTGTAGGTGCTCTCCAGTCTCCCCCTCTCGGTGCCCCCTCCCCCTAAATTTCCTATGCCAAAGGCAAGGGAGGCAGTCGTTTGGGCGAGTGAACTGCTACCCAGACGACTGCCAATGAGCAGATCCAATATGCTAAATAAAAACTTTGCATTTGATCTCTACAAGGTGGTGAAGAAGAAGAAGAAGAACAGTATACTGACCAGTGCCATCCCCACGGTGCCGCTGGAAGGCGGAGGCATGCCGAGGAAGGTGAACCCCATGGCGTCGACGCGCATGGCGGCGCTCACCTCCACCTTGTACCCCCTGAGGTCGTCCACCGTCGCGATCCCGCCGGCACTCCTGACGTCGGCGACGAACCTCTCGCCGGCTGCGCCGCCGTAGAACGCGGCGGCGCCCTCGCCGGCGATGGCCTCGAGCGTGTCCGCTAGCGCCGGGTTGCGGCACAACTCGCCGGCGACCAGGAGCCGCCCCGCCGGCGCGAACACGGCGCGGAGGCCGGGGTCGGCGAGCACGTCGCGCTCCGTCTTCTTGAGCGCGCTGGCGACGACGGGCACCACCGTGTAGCCCTCCCGCGCGAGCCGTATCGCCGGCGCGACGAGGTCCCTCCAGGGGAGCCTGCCGTAGCGCGACCACGCGGCGTGGAGGCCGGCGAGCTCGCCGGGGACGCCCATGGCGAGCGCGCCCTTGAACTTGGACACCGGGTTGCTCTCGTACATGGTCTGGCATTTGCGCACGCATCAAACAAACGAATGTAAATGCAAGCATTTGGGATGAGAAAGTGAGCATGCATGTGTCTTCCTCTTCTCTCCGATTGAAAGCAGAGTCAGTTTACAGAAACAGCGGTCAATTTAGTTCAAGGAATAGGTTGATTTTACGTATCCGAACCCCCATACTACTATAAAATGGTCAATTCTACGCACCTCAGCGATGTAGACCAAAATAAATAACCCCTATAATGGTTTTAAAGGCAGTTTTATCATTTATAATTTGAATGCCTATTTTATGCTATCAAGTTACGGAAAAAATCCAATAGACCTTAAAGCAGTAAAAGAATATTTTTTAAAAAAAATCTAATTCTCTTAAATTTTTTCAATGAAAATATTCATTTGGTTTATGATTTATTTTATAGTTTAGGGGGTTTATTTGATTTATTTGAAATTATTAAATAATTTGAGGATGTAGAATAAACTTATTTAAATTAGAAATAGTAAAATCACCTTTTAAACCACCATAGAGGTTATCTGCTCTGGTTTTCATAGTCAAGGTATTTAAAATGGGACTGTCTAATTTACAGTCGACTGTTTTTTTTAAACTTTCAATCGATTTTCTGGACCGTTGGATTGAGATCCAACGTTCCAGATCATACACGCGCCCCCTCTCTCTCTCTCTTACTTTCCTCCTCCTCCACTCGCTCGACCCGACTCGTCCCTCCCGACCGCCCGCCTCATCCTCCTCCTCGCCTCCCCTGCTGCCTGCCACTGCCATGCCAGCTCTCGCCCTTCCTCCGTCCTGGCCGAGCTTCCGCCAACCTAACCCGAGCGGCCACCGCTGATCCCTCACCAGCGTCGCTCACAGGCCCACCGCCTCCCGCCGCCTCCACCACCACCGCCAGGCTGGCGCGCCGCCTCTGCCTCGCCCGCCTCCTCGCCTCACCTGCAGGCACCCCGCCCACCCTAACGGACGGGACGGCGTGGTCCCTCCACCGCCCCACCCACCTGCTTCGCCTCCCTCGGCTCCGGCGGCGCCACTGCGCCGCCGCCGCCGCCAAGCAAGCCCTCCCACCGCCGGTCCACCGCCTCCCGACCTCTCTACAACCGAGAAACCCAAATGTTCCCTAACCCAACCCGAACCCTAACCCTAAGCCCGGGCGGGAGAGAGGAGCTTCACCAGGCCGAGGAGAAGGCAAAGCTAGCAGGTAAGTGACAAATCGACTGAAATCTCCCCCGGATTTCAGTCGACTGCTGATTAGCGTTTCCGATTTAGAATACATCATTTCATAATTTGGAGTGTTAAATAATTTTTTTTGATAGTTCATAGTGTAAAATGGCTGCTCTCGGCTTTCGCCCACCCCTACGGAATTCCTTAGCATACTCTCTCCTATTCCTTTCCCTAAGCCAACTACTAACCACCGCCGGGCGCCGGCGACCACCGTGATAGCCGGGCGCAACCACAGCGACACGCGCTCGAACCACGCCGGCCGAGAACAAGCAACAAATGTCCCAAGTGGGTCATTCGTTAATTTTGTAGAACTGAATTAATTGACGACATGTATAGTTCATAGGGACGGAAGAAAGACTATGGTAGAAAGTTGAACCAACAATGGGTGCAAGAAAAAAAGGGATAAACTAATGTCTACCCACCGCCGGCCGGCACCGTCCACCCTAACCATGATGGCCGCAACGCCCCGCCCCGTCGATCCCCTTTCTTTCTCACTCTGCTCCGTGCCTCCTCCGCTACCACCTCCAGCCACCACCCCCGCCGGCGACGCCCTCGCCGCCAGTCGCTCCGCCTTCTGTCCACCCACCGCTGATCGGCGCCGCCCACCCTAACCACGACAGCCACAACGTCCTGATCCACCCACCGCCGGCCCGACCGCCATCTCTTCCCACCCCCAGCTCCACCGCCGTCCTTATAACCCTGACCAACCGCTGGGCCTCCACCTCCCCCACTCTTAATCTATAGCCGGGGAGCACAAAAACCGCTCACCCCAAAACCCTAATCCTAACCCGGGAGGCGCCGGCGGCCGGAGACAACGACGATGGCGACAGAGCTGGAGAAGGGACCGCCTGCGAAATAGCGTTTTCGATTTATATTTTACACAAGACACTTTCTGGTACAGAGAGACAGCGGTTGAACCATTTTTTTTATTATTAGAAAAAACAGTGAAGCTAATTTACATTTGCATGCTGCAATATTACGCATGCGTATGTTGTGAAAGGCCCCCAGGCCCCAACTACCGCTTGATCATCACGGAGACCCAGATCATGAGATGTGCAAGCCACATGCTGATGATGCCGCACGTGCGTGAAACGCAAAACCTTTGTACTAGTTTAGACTTTAGAGGTTACAGAATTTATCATTCTTACTTTTTTCTGAAGCCTTTTGATCCTTCTTAATTTAAAAAGTTGGTGTGTGAATCGTGATTCTAATTTTAAATGTTTCTGATCGATCCTCCTTGATCGCTCCGGCATTCTCCCGCACGGATTTTATTTGCTCTTGGGATCTGGGCATGCATGTCTAACGCACATGGAGCCATGCCTCACCGACTATTGAGATTAACCTCACCGACTATTGAGATTAAAGGTAAAACTTCGTAATTACTTGTACACGGATGGTCGCCGAGTCACCGCTTTAGAATTTTAATGATCTTTTTTAGTTTGATTGCACCGTGATTATCTCACACTAGTGACTAGTGACTAGGACTGTAATACCTGACAGGTGTGCAAGTTCATGACACTCAGGGCATCTCCAATGGTACCATATTAGCTGACTATAAGGAGTCTATCTTATCTTTTTGCCTATGTGAAGGAGAGAAGAAGAGAAAAGATATAAAAGTTGGTACATTAACTAATAAATACTATTATATATACGGATTCTGGTCAAGACCGCATCTATTATACATGGGCCCATATTAAATTTAATAGCTAATGCTATACCTAATCTATTAAAAATGTTGCCTATAATTCTATAAACCATCTATAGATGGTAGAGAGCTTTCTTATAATTAACCAATAGTTGGCTATACCATAACCTCACATAAAACTGCGGGTCTCGTCACGTCAGTGCGTGCAATCAGTTACGTAAGCAAGCATGGCCCACCATACAGTGACCGGCGCCCAACTGGACGCACCAGTCCAGGCTAGTGGTTGGCCAGGCATCGTGGGCCCCACATGTCATGGAAACAAGAAGGACGAACGCACTGTAAAAAAGTTTCGTGCTTCCATTCTTCGTTGTCTTCTCGCTGTGCTTATGATTGGGAGTTACTAGTAACGGGCAACGTACATACCGCCGTGGCCGCGGCCGGCGCGGTCTCCCGGGCGTCGAAGGCGACGGCGCCGCCTCCGGCGGCGTCCCTCACGACGATGAAGGCGCCGCCGCCGAGGCCGCTCGACATGGGGTGCACCACGCCGAGGCAGAGCGCGGCCGCCACGGCCGCGTCGACCGCGTGCCCACCGGCGCGCAGCGCCGCGGCGCCCACCTCCGAGCACCGCCCGTCGTCCGCCGCCACGGCGCCCGCGCCGGACTCCACGTCGTGCGGGCTCCGCCGCGCGCCGGACACCCGCCGGCGGTCGTCCCCGCCGGGGCTCAGGGAAAGCAGAACGACGCCGGCCAGGGCGAGGAGCGCCACGGCGATTGCCAGCGCCGCCCATGGGCGGCCTCGACGGCGCTCTGCCTCCGGCGAGACCGCGCCGCCGCCGCCGCCTCCGAGGAGATGGTTCTGCAGGCCGCCGCGCGTCGCGGCCATGGCTCGCCGGAGACTCGCGCCGAGATTCTTGGACGGAGAGCGAAGGGGAAGGATTCTTGGATGGTGATGGGGGGAGCTCGCAGTGCGCACGGCGTCTGGCTGTAGGATTTTGTAGTGCCAACTGGCTAAACAAAGCTCCCTCTTTTGACACAGCTCTTCTCTATAAAAGACTGTACTTAGTTTGTGGTGATAACCAGACGAAAATTCAGGACAAGAAAACTACAGCCGTGCTGATTTACGTATAATCTGCCAATATTTTTCAAGAATCAGGTCAACTACGTTCGTTTGCCCCTTTCCAATTTTATTTTCGTGAATCGATTAGCTATTGGAGACATTTATAATTTTCCAAGAGTAGCAGTAATTTTACCCAGGTGTATGCTCTATACTGTTCTTTGGCCTCGTTTGTTTGAGCTGAAAGTTCCTAAAAAAAAAGCTTTAGTCTAAAAAAGTTGTAACCTCTCAAAAGATGTCCTAAAAAGTTTAAAATTTTATAAAAAAATTATTTTACAAACTTCAAAAATCAATATTTAAAACCACATAAAAATGCTACAAAGTATTATATTATTTAGTTTATAAAAACAATAAATTTTAATTTATTTTAATTTAAGCTGAAACAAACAAGGTCTTGCTTCTGCCTATCTGCCAGCATGAGAATAGATGCTGGATTTTTCTCTCATTTTTTATAGGGCGAACTGCCTAACGAATGGGACCAAATGAAAATTCAGAAGAGGAATAATGGACACGTTTGCGCTGACTTGCAGTGCATCTGACTAGATTTACCAAGAATAGGTACTTTGGTCGATTTGTCCATCCCAAAATTTCATATTAGCAAATTAATTAGCCTTTGGGGAGTTTACTTTCCTTGCTTGGCAGCAATTTCACCGAGGCGCTTAGAGCATCCACATCTGCTACTCTATCCCCACCCTCTATTTCACTATTAGAGTGTCCCTCTATCCTTCCCTCTAAATTTCCTTCAGACTTTACACTGCACTATAAAAGATTCCTTTCTGACATCAGACACTTTATCCAGAGCTACAGTATTATAGAGTGCCTGCTACGGATGCTCTTAGTATTCTTTAGCCGTCAGCTTTGCTTTCGTCATTGGGGCGAAAATAAAAAATGAGGTTGAGGTCTTGAGGATGATGATTGATGGCGCCAGCTGCTTTTGGATCGACATTTTCTGGGCTCAAGAGCAGAGCAGTTGAAGGAGTACCACACTAGTTGCAGTCTTGCAGACTGGAGCGCTTTATATCCAGGTAACCAGGTGTAGAGAGGAAAAAATTACTCAAATGACACTGAATTCGTGTGCCAATTCTCATGTGAGTAAGACATGTGGGACCATATGAGTCACTGAAAGTGACCCCAAGTATCATTTGAGCAAATGTGAATTTTAAAGAGTGTCATTTGAGCAATTTCCCCGATCGAGAGCACCGTAACATTTCTTTAAGTTTGAGCACCTTAATTACCACGGGTTGCAAACCAAGATTTAGGTTCTCTTTGATTGGAGGTTATGATTTAACTTTGATTGCAATTGAAAAGGTTAACTTTGATTGCAATTGAAAAGTGCCATTACAAAGTGACATGAAGAGACTAAAAAAGTTGTTAAAAAAATTTTAAGATCTTTGAGAAAAAAACTCGCAAAGCTCTAAAAAATTATTACAAAATGTTACATTGAATGGACTGTATAAATATAATAAATTTTACAAACTAAACCAGACTACGAATCAAAGAACACCTTAGCAAGGCTGCAAAGGGGTGAAAGGTAAGAGCATCGCCAGCAGGATCTCTATATTTTATTCTATATATCCATTCTCTAAATTACTATTCGTTCCTTATATTTCCATCATCTTTAGCAGAGTCTCTATTTTCTAAATATAGAGACTCTAAAGAGAGTCTTTAAATTTAGAGGCTGAGATAAAAACTCTGTTGAATCATTATGAAGATGGAGGCTATTCATAGCAGTATTTTAAGAATGCTTTTAGAAAACCTGCTGGCCATGCAACCGAAGAGAGTGGTGTCTGATGTGAGGCTGTTCATAGCAATATTTTAAGAAAGCTTTTAGAAAACCTGTTTGTTGGCCCATGCAACCGAAGAGAGTGGTGCCTGATGCAAAACATCCTGCTGGGAAAACGACATGGCAGAAATCAAGAGCTGCTCAAATCTCAATCATCTCATGAGCTCATCCATCGGATGATGTGACGCAATTTATCTAACTTTAACAGGACAACAGCTCAACTTGTTTGTCCACAACATTCAAGGGAAAAAAAACTTGTCTCTCTAAATATACCAAGTTCTTATATAGGAGTCTAGAACCGCATAAGAAGATCTTTTTTACCGTACAACATCATTGGGTAGTTAAAACAGATAAGATGACCGGTTAAAACTAGTTAGACATGTCTTACACACACATAAATGGGCGGTGGTGGTGGCAACGGTATCCCATTAATAGCACTGTCGGACGTACCGTAGATTTAAATAGAGTAGCTGGCAAAGAAAATGAATCTTTTTTAAGGTATAGTGTAAATCGTAAAGAAAATTTAAAGTGAAGCATAGAGTGAATAACTAACAGTGAAATGAAGTGGAGGGACGGAGGGTTGATGTGGTTGCTCTTAGGGATGTACCAGATGATATACATAGAACTGCTCTACTATTACTGTTAGCGATAGTGTTCTATCAACCGTTACTTGTTCTTCTAAAAGAAAAACTTGTTTACTTATGTGAGTTTTGTCCGAATGGCGACCTCTCTCTGTTTCTTGCACGCTTCGTCTGTCTCTTGTGTGTCTTGTACGTAGTCGTAGTTGAATCCTGGAAAGCAACTCTGATCTTTGGCTTCTAAACTGTAGCTCTGCAATGGACAAGACAAAATTATATACTACTACATTTTTTTCAAAGGAATAAATGGTTCTGTAGTAGTAGTACTTGAACAGGAGCATCCAGCTTTGAATGGAGTAATCGAGGAAGAAACAAACAACAGGACAGTGTTTCCATGCACGCTTCTCCCCCGGTGTGTGCATCGCCATTCGCCACTATGGCCAGGTTCATTTTGTAAGATGCTCTAACAAACTGGTCCAGATACAATAATTAAAATCTGTTCAGCAAAACATTCAAGCGGTACCTTTCCCCTGCTACAGGAGAGAGAGGCGACTTCCAGGTGATTTGTTCGCCCCTCCAAATCCCGTCAGCCCCTTCGCCTCCGTGACATTTGTCATGGCCGGCAGAAGGGGAGTTGGTTGGGGATTTTGGGGGTGTCTTAGGAGCTCTAGCCTAACTTTTGGTGGCTGTCGAGTTCCTATTCTTCTTTTTTGTGGTCTGGATTTCTGGATCTACGCCATGGAAGGAGAGTGTTTGGAGCTCAGCCTCAGTCTGTACAGTGGTAAGTTTTTTACTAGTTTCTTCGATCGAGACCTCGGCGGTGCTTTGCTGCTAGTCCTTGCTATGCTAGCGCCGTTGGTAGGAGAAGGAAATAAGTTGGGAATGCAGAGTTTGGAGACTTCGGCGCCTGCGGTGGTGATGATGGTGTTGGAGGCAGGTGTTCCTCTGGTTTTGCTTTACTTAAAATGGCCTAAGACGGTTCTTTGTTCTTGGATGACTATTCTTGTTGTTGATCTTTCAAACCGTCCCCTGTGTTAGGTTTGGCCGAAGGAGATTATCGGAGGACCTTTGGCTTCAATGGCCGTCGTCTCGCTCGCCGACGTAGGGAGAGGGATTTCTCTGTGTGTTGTTCATGACAGGACCCATCTGGGCATCATTGTAATTTTGCCTTTTTTCTTGGGTCTGATTGTAAGGTGTGAACTGCTAATGGAATGAAAGAGTGGTTCCTTCTCAAAAAAAAAAAAAAAAAAAACTGGTCCAGATACATGTCTGGTTAGCTACCTCCACGGCTCCACGCTACTTAACTTTAGACTCTCTTTGATTCGCTTTGATTCGTGATTCGGTTTGATTTTACTTGTTTGAATCTAAATATAACACTTTTATACAGACTATTCAGTGTAATATTTTGCGATATCTCTTATCAAGTCTTTGTGAGATTTTCTCAAATATCTAAAAAATATTTTAATACAATTTTTGCTTTTATATAACTTTTTTTAAAAGATCGCTTCCCTAGGCAGCATGCATGCATGCACGCACGGGGCAGGATTGGACAAGTACTTCTGCATTTGCGTGAAGGCACGCATCATTAGACGACGACGGTGATACTGATATACGATCCCTAAGCGGTGCAAAGAGAGCTAGCTCTCGTGCATGTGATCACTGGCGTTGGGCACTAGTATCCCCAAGCAGAGAGAAGCTCATCCGCAAAGCATATTTGAGCCCAATTAAGGTCATCTTCTGGGTTCAAGGCTCAGGACCCTAGCAGTACATATGTGTTCAGAGTCATGTTTTATATTTGTGATGTGTGGTGTGAGAGCACAGTTGTTGTTTTTATAGTAAGCCTCTTCCTTCATCAGTTTCGAGTTTTTGCTACTGTGCTGCATTTTCCATTGTGAAGGCACAACTAGTGTAGAACACATTGCCTCCACTGATTTTTCAAGAGCGCATAAGCTTAGCTACCACATGAGATCAAATTTTGGCACCAGTGGAAGCAATCAGTTTGTTCGCAGCTCACAGTTTGAAAAGTTTGCACATCGTTATCATTTTCCAAGCATAAGGTCAACTACGTCCGTTTGCCCCTTTCCAAATTTATTTTCGTGAATCGATTAGCTGTTGGAGACATTTATAAGTGTCCAAGCTTAGCAGTAATTTTACCAGAGGCTTACTGTTCTTTATCCACCAGCTTTGCTTCTGCCTGTCTGCTTTGCTTCGCTGGATTTTTTTTTTTGATCGAAAAAGGGGCAAGCGCTCTACCATTTCATTAAGAAGGAGAGCAATATTTACAGGGGCCGACACAAACAAGGCTACTCCATGTTTACAAAGCGGGTCGATAGACCCCAACAACGAATATCCTCCCTAATGAGAGAGACAACCACGGAAATAGGAATAAGTTCTCCAATAAAAATACGGTGGTTACGCTCCTTCCAGATGTTCCAAATGGTCGTGATCACCACTCCGCCAAAGGCCTTGCGATCCGAGGATCTGAGACCTTGATGATTAACTAGACACCAAGCGGCGAGGTTACCTACAGGAGGGCGAATATGGGCGAAACGGGGCGCTAACACCTGTAGCCAGATGTTATTAGAGAAGGAACACGACGAGGTTAGGTGGCTTGTTAATTCGAAGTCGGCCTGACAAAGGCAGCAAATGGGGTTGTGCGGCCAACTCTTTCTGACAAGAACCTCTGCTGTGTTGATTTTACCATGGGCAAAAGTCCAGACAAAGAAATGACACTTATTTGCTGGATTTTTATAGGGCGAACTGCCTAACGAATGGGCTTACTTGGTAGCAACAACCAAATGAAAATTCAGGAGAGGAATACTGGACACGATTGCGCTGATTTGCAGTGCATCTGACTAGATTTACCAAGAATAGGCCAACTTTGGTCGATTTGTCCATTCCAAAGTTTTATATTAGCAAATTAATTAGCCTTTGGGGAGTTTACTTTCCAAAGTTTTACAATTGGCACATTCTCAATCGGTAATGAACCAAACATATTGGCTATTTTACCAACATTTGGCTTCCCTCAATTGGCTACCATCCAAACGATGAAAAAATTAGCAAGTTTTGGTCATGCCATGAGATGGTCATGCCAATTTTTTGGCATGGCAACTTATGGCCATGAACCAAACACGCCCTTAGTATTCTTTAGCCGTCAGCTTTGCTTGCGTCATTGGGGCGAAAAAAAAAGAGTGAGGCTGAGGTCTTGAGGATGATGGCGCCAGCAGCTTTTGGATCAACATTTATGGGCTCAAGAGCAGAGCAGTTGAAGACTTGAAGGAGCACCACACTAGTTGCAGACTTGCAGTCACAGACTGGGGCGTTTTATATCCAGGTAACCAGGTTGAGAGGGCACCGTAACATTTTTTAAGTTTGAGCACCTTAATTACCACAGAGTGCAGTCCAAGATTTTTAGGCCCTCTTTGATTCACGGTTATGTTCTGATTTAATTTGGTTGCAGCTCAAGATTTTTAAGCCCTCTTTGATTCGCAGTTATGATTTGATTTTGGTTGCAGCTGAAAAGGTTGAGTGCCTTTGAAAAGTGACATGAAGAGGCTAAAAAAGTTGTTAAAAATATTTCAAGATATTTGAGAAAAACCTCGCAAAGCTCTAAAACATTATTACAAAATGTTAAATTGAATGGTCTGTACAAAAATAATAAATTTTATAAACCAAACCAGAACTGCGAATGAAAGAGGACCTTAGCAAGGCTGCAAGGCAGCAAGGGGGTGAAGGTAAGAGCATCACCAGCAAAATCTTTATATTTCATTCTGTATAACCCTTCTCTAAATTACTATTCGTTCTCTATACTTACATCATCTTTAGCAGAGTCTCTGTCCTTGGAAAGATATAGAAATTCTCTAGAACGTCTCTAAATATAGACTCTGGAAGTAGTATCTAATTTTAGAGGCTGAGATAGACTCTGTTGGATCATTACATAGACCGATTGGATCGTTACATAGACCGATACTTTTCCACCGTAGTATTTTAAGAAAGTTTTTAGGAACCTACCGACGATGCTCCGACAGTGTACATGCTGCAGAAATGTCAGAGTGGTGCCTGTCTGCCTGATGCCAACATCCTGCCGGGAAAACAACATGGCAGAAATTAGGAGCTGATCAATCATCTCATGAGCTCATCTATCCGATGTGACGCAATTTATCTAGTAACTCAACAGGACAATAGCTCAACTTGTTTGTCCATATTGACGGCGTGCTCTCCGCTCAACCACTGCGGATCACACCCCTATCAGATTTCTATCCTGCTAGCCGATCAGGTCGAGCTCAGTTCGATTTGAGCGTGGAATGCGGCAAGGAGCGACACACAGGGTTTACCCAGGTTCGGACCCTCTCTCGGGTAACAGTCCTACTCCTACCGAGTCTTAGCTCTTTTCCGTGTTGTGGTTGTGTGAAATGTGGTTACAGAATTTTTCCCACCCCCTCTCCCTCCTCTCTCCTCTCCTTTTATACAAGCCTTGAACTGGCGGAGAGATCCGAGGGGTAGGCAAGATCTGACGCTTAGTACATCGATAAGACGTGTGGGGCAGAGACGGAGAGACAAAAACGTCTTGCTATCAAGCCGCGGCGCCGCCACGCGCGCTTTGCAAGTGGCCCGACCCGCAGAACACGCCAGGTGAGATCAGGCGGGGCCAGCTCGCCCCTTCCGACGCGGCGGCGGCTTGAAGATGGCAAACTCTCTCCCGGTCAATTCATTGCGCCCACACGGTGATGATTGATCATAGCCGCAGAGGTCATCGTGGCGGTAATCATCTCTTCATCTGTCTATCCGCGCGTAGTGTCGCATTGAATGCACTCGTCCTTCGCGGCGAGGGAGCCTTCGCCAAGAAGACTTCTTTCGGGACGCTCCCTGCCACGTGGGCCCCGCTGATGTGGGGGGCCATAGAGGGGCTCGCCCATGCTTGCTGGGGCACGGTCGCCCGCCTGACGTGTGGGGCCTCGCCTCGGCCCGCCCGGCGGCGCTCGAGGGGCTTTCCCATGCGCCGCTGACGCGTGGGGCCCGCCTGCTCTCCTAGCCTTTCTTAGGACTCTTCATACCCCAGTATTTATTACACCGACACATATAACATTCAAGCAAAAAAAAAAACTTCTCTTTAAATATACCAATTAAGTTCCTAGAAGTATAGAACTGCACGAGAAGATCTCTTTTACCGTACAAGATCATTGGGTAGTTAAAACAGATAAGATGACCGGTTAAAACTAGTTAGACGTGTTTTACACACACAAAAATGAATGGTGGCACTGTGGCAACGGCTCCCCCATTACTGGCACTGCCGTATGTACCGTAGAATAGAGTAGCTGATGAAAAAATAAATCTTTTTTAGCATATAGTATAAATTGTGAAGAAAATTTATAGTGAAGGATAGAGTAAATAGCTAATAGTGAATTGGAGCGGAGGGATGGAGGGTCTGACGTGGTTGCTCGATGTACCAGATGATATACATTGAACTGCATGTGTTCTATCAACCGTTACTTGTTCTTCTAAAAGAAATTAAAACTGCATGTGATCTATCCGAATGGCGACCTCTCTCTGTTTCTTGCACGCTTCGTATGTCTCTTGTGTGTCTTGTAGACGCAGGTGAATCCTGGAGAGCAGCTCTGCAATGGACAAGCCAAAATGATATACTACTACATTTTTTTCCAAAGGAATATATGATTCTGTAGTAGTCGTACTTGAACGGAGCATCCAACTTGAATGGAGCAAACGAGGAAACAAACAACACAACGGTGTCTTTCCATGCACCCTTCTCTCCCGGTGTGTGCATCGCCATTCGCCACTATGGCCAGGTTCATTTTGTAAGATGCTCTAACGAAAACTGGTCCAGATGCATGGCTGGGTAGATACCTCCACGCTACCGAACTCGGATCCTCTTTCACTCGCGGTTTAGTTTGATTTTATTTAATCGAGTCCAAATTTAATATTCTTATACAAACTATCCGGTGTAAATATTTTACAATATTTTTAAGACTTTCTGTGATATTAAATATCTTAAAAAGTTTTTAAAATAAAAAATCGCTTCCCTAGGCAGCATGCATGCATGCACACGGGGTCAGGATTGGACAAGTACTTCTGCATTTGCG
Organism: Raddia guianensis; assembly: GCA_036346415.1. NCBI lineage: Eukaryota > Viridiplantae > Streptophyta > Magnoliopsida > Poales > Poaceae > Raddia > Raddia guianensis. The sequence continues at coordinate 40,379,935 of CM070534.1, forward strand.
TGAAGGCGCGCATCATCAGACTACGACGGTGATATACGATCCCTAGGCATGCGCTGTCTCCAACAGGAACCCCTAAATTTGATCCCCTATAACCTCATATATAGGTTCCCTTAAAAAAATCTCTCCCTATCCCTTTCAAAAAAAAAAAAATCTCTCCCTATATTTCTCCTATCTCCAACAGCGTTCTCTATATGAAGAATTGTATAGGGAGAGGGAAGAGAACCCCTATATATAAGGGAATAGAGAGAAAAACTCTATTTTAAGAAACGGAATAGGGGATGCTGTTGAAGCATATAAGGGAAGAATCCGTCCCCTATTTTAGGGTAGAGGATGCTTTAGAGGAGACTGTTGGAGACAGCCTTATATTTGTGATGTGTGGTGTGAGAGCACAGTTGTTCCTTGTTTTTATAGTAAGCCTCCTCCCTCGTCAGTTCCGTGTTTTTGTTACTCTGCTGCATTTTCCATTGTGAAGGCACAACTAGTGTAGAACACATTGCCTCCACTGATTTTTCAAGAGCGCATAAGCTTAGCTACCACATGAAATCAAATTTTGGCACCAGTGGAAGCAATCAGTTTGTTCGCAGCTCACAGTTTGAAAAGTTTGCACATCGTTATGTAGCGTCATGCCGTCATCTGTTGTTAGCCCCTTCAAATTTGGGCTTGGTCTAAATCAGTTTGTTCGCAAATTTGTTGCGTCATGTTTAGTATAATAATTCCTTTCAATTTGTCATCTTCGTTCCCATCACCCCGGGCTTCTCTGTCGGAGCCAAGTGTTGGACGCTTGTGTTTATGTCGGCTTAAATACGACACATGACCGATTTAAATAGAGCTTCCATGACATCTTTCGGAGCTAAGTCCTGACGCCTATATTATGTCAGTTCGCTTAGGTCACATAAATATTTCAATTATTAACGTCGGCTTTTTTTTAAACCGACGTAAATATATTTGGCCGACGTTAATACTTTGGATTTATGTACCTCTCAATTCCTGTGACCTTGCCTGGAGTTCGGCCACCCTCCCATTTCAATTCCGATGACCTCTCTGTGGTTTAGCCCCCTATTCCATCTCAATTCGAGTGTTCAGTCTCGTTCCCGACTCAATTCCGGTGGGTTCGGCCCCTTGATGTCTCAATTCTGATGACCTCAAGCTCTCCTCTCGTCTCAATTTTGATGACCTCGCCGAGGGAGCGGGGGCCATTTTCTTTTGAAAAAATTATTTTAAAAAATATCTAAATTTTTTTTAAGGGCTCTCAGCATGAAATTATTTTTTTTGTAATTTTTAAGTTGCTTCTTTAGCTCATAGAAAAAAATTTGTCTAAGGCATCGTCAGAGAATCGAGAGACTGGCCAAAACATTGGTGCATTTTCTGCATCACATCTCATGGCCTCCTTTTTACATTTCTGAGTCTCGACGAACCAATGTCAACAGTTATATCAAACTGCTATTTGTATAACTGGATGGTTTTCCAACTTATGAAATTATACTACTTCCCAAACAATGTTATTAAGTTACATGTTATGCGTAAAATATGAAATCCCATCCAGATTTTACAATTACAACCCACCTAGAACGGCACAAGAAAGTTTATCTACCTCCTCTAAAGATCCTCTCTGCAGGAACACAATATTCTGTCGGGCCTGATCCATTGCCCTCTTGAACCTATGTAATGTACTGAACCATCTATTTCATCTTACAGCTCAACGCTCGAAATTTTGTTTGCCTCCATCGGCTGACTGGGCCTCCCAAGTGAAGAGATCATCAAAATTGTGTCCAAGGTCAACTACGGCACCTTACTGGTCAACTGAATTAACCTGTAACTGAACATATTTAGTGTACAGAGCATTGAATATACATTCAACGATTCATCATTAGATAGGTAACATAAATTTAGGGAAAAGCAAGGTGTCACTCGCTATTTTTTGATAGTTTATAAAAGAAAAAAGAGAAACAATACAAACAAGTTGCATGCTTCAATTTGAAGGAACAGCATGTTAATAGCACCTACCAGTTCCGACAAAAATGGAATCCAATTAGCCCCTGCCTCATTACTGCACTGTGCGCTTCCTCTTCGATCTTTTGCCCTTCTTTCCAGAGTAATTTGGAAGTTTCTTGTTGTTACCGGAATTGTATGTTTCCTCTACAGGTCCTCCCTGTTGTCAGATTCACATCAGTGATTGAAGATGAAGTTTGTATTATCATGTACTATTTGAGGGAAAGAGGATTTTTTTACAGGGCTAGAGAACATGCTCTGGTTGTCTACTTAACATTGCTCCTGCAAGTAAGATGAATGAAGAAAGAACAGTACCTCTTCTGCAGTTTCACCATCTGACTCTTCATCCTCCGATGTTGATGCTGAAACTTTTGAATCGCCTGTAGCAAGCGCTTTGCTGAGCTTTTTCTTGTTCTCCTCTTCTTTTAACTGCCGAAATCTGCTTCAAATATTTTATTGTAAAAATATGAACTATAACTTAATATGGTAAATAATATATGAAGTTCCAAGGTACCTTTCACCAGGCTGGTCTGGCTGAGCACTTGAACGCTTTGCTCGTCCTGCAGTAATTATTCCACTACCTCCCTGACTTACAACAGGCTTTGCTCCTCCCAATTTGCGTAACCAGACCTGCTGGGCTGTACTGAGGATATTGTTTGTAAACCTAATTGCAAACATCGAATTAACACACAGATTGTGATTTGATCAACCGTGAGAATGAATTGATCTGGGAGGAGTCATACAATATCTATGAGGCATCTAGAACCACAGCGTGAAACATATCTTAGAACATTCATAGAATTAATAGAAAAATATGCATACCAATAAATGGACAATCCTGATGGCACCGACAAAGAGAACCATCCAATCATAAATGGAAGAAATTTCAACACAAGCAGTGTGTTCTTCTGTGATGGATCATCAGTCTACAGCAGATTACAGGAGCAAAGTTAAACCAATGCTGGCTTGTATGATGGTGCCATAACACATGAAGCATACAGCGTAGCATTCACCTGAGGTGGCTTCATGATCTCCATAGAGACGTACTGAGAAACAACAAGTAGCACAGGCAACACAAGATAACAAATTGTGTCATGCCATCCTAATGGAGGATGTCCATCCTGCAGTCATTTAATATATCAGTACAGATTTACTGTATCTCAATCATGCGAGCATATCGTGCATAGCCTACTACCACTTTTCTACAGTAATATGTTGAAGTGAAACCCACATAGCTGAAACATGGTGACTATGCTCCATGACCCACTTTTCAGCCATTGTGCTAAAGAAATAGGCAAAGTTAAGTTGCTTCAGTGGTACAGAATGTGGCTGTTGGACAGAAGCTTGTCACCAATCTAATTTGACTACAACACCGCATCATCAAGTTCGCTAGTATTCAAAGGATGAACAGAAATGCAACAAGAGTTGGTCAAGTGTAGCAGACAATTCTGTGCAGGGCCAACAATGGAATAATGTGTATATGTTAGTTAATAAGAGATCAATTTTATTACCACAAAAGGGAAGAGCCAAGAAATGCCAGCACCACTTTGTCGAGCAGCAATTGTTGTAGGTCCTCCCAATGATGGAATCCAAAAAAATCCTTCTGTCAGCAAGCCCTTCATGTCATAGAACATTAGAATCAACTTAGTCCAAAAGCCTCTTAATAAAGGAAACTTCAAGAAAATAAGAAATAGGACTTGCATACCTCATTTGCTACATTTGAAAGGGCTTGATAGAGACCAATCCAGACAGGTATTGTTGCCAATGTCGGAAAACATCCTGGCAGAGAAACCATGAACGTCAACACTACATCATAAAAGTAATCACAGTAGAAAGCTATTGTTTTTGTGACAGAAATAATGGCATTCTGCCAGAAACACATAATATGATTCATTAACATGGAATATTTGTCTTTCAGAAAGTCAATGAAAAAAGATTCAAATAGCCAGAGGAGTCAATTCACTATCATAACAATTTGGTTTAGCAAGAGAAAATCAAGAAACCTGCTAGAGGGTTGACTCCAGCTTGCTTATATAGCCGAGCAGTCTCAAGCTGTATTCTTTCCTAATAAGAGTGACGCAAAAGGAAGCGATCAGAAATAAGCAAAGATACATGCTTGCAAATATAAAAAAATTATAAGTAACCTAATTTTGAGAAGCATAGTTCTATCATGGCAATGTGCAAGCATGAATCTGACCAAACCATAAATTTTCATGGTATATGTATATATGTATGCATGTATGTGTACATACATACGTACGTCTGTACGTGCGTACGTACGTATGCACGCACGTAGGTACTTAACACACGCGCACGCGCACCACTGAAGTTTCAGAAAAATAAGACAAACCTGATTGCCTGCATATCTTTGCTGTATTGCCTTGATCTGTGGTTGTAAATTCTGCATTGCCAGAGTCGATTCAACCTAAAGGAAGATAATTAACCCAGTTAACGATCAACAGTATACTAAACAGGCATTAGATACCTCTGATCAATTTTCAAACAATGTTCACCTGCTGTTTTGTTAAAGGTAACGTTGCAACCTTTACAATAACAGTCAGCAGAATGATTGCAAATCCATAAGCATATGGTACGTGAACTGCTGACAAGCCATCCTTGAGCACCTGGGTATTGAAGCTTGACAATATCAGCATTACAAAGTTGTCGAATGACATGTTCCTAACTAGTGATAAAGTCCTACAGCTCCCAAATTCTAATGTTACAGATAAAACTAGCAAAGTGAAATGCATAAATGTACAAATTAAGCAAGAGGGGCTCCCATAACACCTATTACAATCTTGAGATAACCCTAAGGGACAAGCTAGTAAGAGTACAACTAGCAATTCCGATTGTGCAAAGTTCTAGTAGGTTTGAGAGCACTAGAGCATGGAGGCATGACAAGAGCATGCCCCCACCACTCGACTCTCCTGGGGCTTGCATAACTCGTAATTCCCAATCCAGTTCTATCCATATCAATGTCAAACTAACTCAGCCTGTCCATTAATTTCCTTTCCACCTTCTTCAAACTCGAGGAAGCCATGGTTTACCTTGAGCACGACCTCCATGGCCTCGGAGATGAATCCGAACCATCCGCCGTTCTTCTGCGCCACCGCAGCGGCCGCCTGATCAGCGTCGCCTCCTCCCGCTCCTCCCCCGGCCGCCGCGTCCGCCGCGACGACGGCGGCGTCCGCGAGCGTGTAGAGCACGGCCTCGGCGCGCTCCAGCGCCGCGTGGAGGCCCCCCACGGAGTCCCCCAGACCGTGCAGGCTGGCCCTGACGGCGAACACCGCGGCGCCGCGGCGGCCGCGGCGCAGCGGCGGGAGGAGCGGCCTGGCGGCGCCCCCGGAGCGGGGCAGCGCGGGGAGCAGCAGCGACGAGGAGGGGAGCGCCCTGGCCATCGCGCGGCGCGCAGGTGGGAGGGCTCTCGGCGAGAGCTTGAGGCTAGGGTTTCATGCACCGGGAGCTCCGAGGCGGCGACGGGAGCGAGGAGTGGAGGAGGGCGAGGGAGTGGGAGGAGGAGGAGGAGGAGGAGAGGTGGTCGTTGCAGAGGTGGGAGACGCTTTATCCTCGGGCGCTCGTGGACTCGGCGTACCAGAAATTGTTGGGAGGTTTTGGAGTGGTCGGTCAGTGCTCGTGGACTCTCAGTTCCTCCTCACTGACACTATTTTTTGGCACGTTTGGTTTAGGCCTAATGCAATTTCGTATTAGAATTTTGTAGTTTCGGAAGGTCAAGTTTGGCGAACCGATCGTAAATTCAAAATCTTCAAATTCAAATTCAAATTCAACACGACCGACCGTTATATCTTTTACATAAATCAGGCCACTTCCGACTAAACCAAATTAGTTTCTAAGCCATTTTCTATCGAAATGGCCAAATTTCTCTACAAAATCGAAACTTTAATTTGGAATTTGGAAAAGATTTTTTGGTGCGATTTTAGGTGTTTTCATATAAAAAAAGACGCCGCCACGGTTCTGGTTTTGAGTTAACAACGAAATTCGACGCCCTGGCTACTACAGTGTCTTGCCACGTCAGTTAAAATGGTCCTTTTTTAAAATCATTCTTTTCATAGGAAGCTACAAAGATCCTTTGACAAATCAAAACTAAACAAAAGGCACAAAGCAGCGCAGTATCTCTTAATCTGTACTTGCACATAGATGAGAATTTTTGTATTTCGTAGCTGTTAAGAATATCCTTCTGCATCTTACATGGACCAAGTTGCTCACCGGTTGCTAATGGCACAATCTTCTCTCCCTCCAGAAAGAAAGTTGATGGGTTAACGGCTTGGTATAGTGGCCAGCTTAAGAACCACTTGTTCAGAAACAGCAGTATCTAAAGCATGTATCTTCTACAGTAACATAAACATTATTGACTAGCCCAATTCCATTCTACGTATATTTATTTGTATGGGGAAAAAGTAGTGTGTGCATAATTATTCAGAATGGTTTGCAATCGCAAGAAGAAATGAGCCATTGCCAGAAACAACCACCGGCAGCTGCCCTTATTGGTAATTTGATGAAAAAGAGATGGGTCTATCTGTCTATCCTTGTTGGCTTATATGACTTAGGAGTATTTGAATCTTTGTTTAAATTTTAAAAAATATTTTTTGCATCTGATTTTTTTTTTCTATCTCAAAGACTTGTCTAAAAGCTATAAAACACAGGTTAAATGAAGTGAATCGGACTCTTGAGACTAACTCAAAGAGATAAGTCAAATCAGTAGATAAATCAAATAGATAAGTTGAGAAGAACGGGACTGTAATCACTAATCAGTAATCGCAGCCGGCCTGAAAACCGTTAACGGCTGCTGCAAGTGTAAAACCAATCAATTCCCAATTCTCCAGCGGCCGTTTGGCTCTCTCCACTAGCTGCTGCATCCTGCAGCAGCTGCTTCCAACAAAGAACCATCGGATACAACTTACGGAGCATATTCGATGTTCCTCTCATCATGGCTATACAAGGCTCGTGAGACGCAGGCCACGGGAAGATGGCTCACTGCTGGCCACAAGCAAGCCAAAAAGATCCTGCTGGGTTCTCAGGATGTTAGCAAAGATCTTTGTCACTGCACAGTGCACAGGTGAGGCAGGCAATCACATCATTCAGGATGTGCGAAAATTGTATGCTAGACTGGAGCCTGGAATAATGAAATTTACTGTTGGAAAAATAGAATCTGATCATCAGTAACGCTCAGCACCGGCGCAATAACCAGACTGCAAGCACGAGTATTCGGCCAAAAGAATGTATGCGCACATGAGCGTAGCAATCATGAAATGAACACAGCAACCACATCACGGTTTGGTTTTTAAGCTGAAAGCTGAGAGCGATCCAGGTCAGAGTACAATACACAAGTACACCACAATGGTTAAGAAGAGTGATTACAAACAATAGTGACAATGACAGTACAGTTATGGAACTCTGGTCATATGTAGCTGTCGACATTATTACGGACCTGATCATGAGAATATATACAGAATATTAACCTACCATGTTCCATAGTAGAAAGAAATAGTCAATGAAATCACCAATATAGTGATGTGATGTACTTGTGTAAAAGTACAAAGGATGATTAACAGAGGTAACTTTTTGCCTAAATCACCAACACTAGGAAGGAAAGTTCAATTAATGTTTAGCAGCAAAAGGTTGGAGTTTCCACTTATCCATGGCATGATCTTGTTATATTCCAGTATCTCATGGCATGACAACAGAAGATCAAAAGACTAATAAAGTGTTTTCTGTTCTAGATCGTTGTCACCAAGGTGTGGGGGCCTCATGCAAACCTGGACTTCATGCTCCTCTGGTCCAACACGGTGCTTTGGAACCATGATTTCCAGTCCAGTACCAGTCTCATCATAATACGCTTCGAGCTTTGCATCTTCCGGGATCCTTGTAGCCAAAGGTATCTCTCTCACAAACTCGCCGGGAGGGCAGTGCTCAGGGGAAGGGTCAGTCAGCTTGAATGTTCTGTCATGCCTCTTTACAAAAGGCAAGCGAGCAGTGCTGACACATGATATCTTCACTATGCCGTGTGTCAGAGTGTTCCTCCAAGATACCTTAACGCTGTGTGGGTCAGAGAAAAGCATGCTCACCATGATTAAGTAGCCTTCATCATCCTCATATATTGTCTTGGCAGCAGTAACAGGTCCACTTGCATGTTTTGCCACACCAGTGAAATCATGCATCCATGATGGTTCGCCAGTGTGAACTTCTATCTCTTGCTCTCGATCAGAACAAGAATTGTTTGCCATTACACAATCCTCGTCTGCACAATGAGTAAAAAAGTCCTTGCGGCGTTTGGCACATTTGGGTGATAGGTCCATACCATCATCTGATGACGGTGGTGTAGACAGGTTAAGGCCTGAACCATTTAGTGCCTTTTTGTGATTGTGTGAGCCATGTGCTGCAACACTCTTTGATGATGGTGGCTGTGGCCTATCAAGTTCAAAATCAGTGTTTGGAAGAGTCCTCCATGATTCAAAGTCACTGGCTTCAGATGGTATTGAGAAGTTAAGCTCCCTGCCAGTAAGTTCAGCCCATCTCTTCAAGTCAGCCTCAGGAACTGCTGATAAATTTGGTGAGTGCACAATCTCGATCCCATGAAGGCACTGTGGGTTGGATAGACCGCGGTAGTGTTTTCGCTGCATTCGGTGTGACCTTGTGAAACCCTTGTCCACACTAAAAGGAAAAGATGGCTCTCCATGCTTGGAATGCCCATTCATGAAGCTCCGGAGCTGCATCTTCCCAAGGGCATTGTCAGGCCGTTCCTTAAAAACCCACATGTACATGTTCTCCATGTCATGCTGCACCAGGAAGACCTCAAGACGGAGGTCAGACTTGTCGAAGCCCGAGATACATCCAGATGTGTCACGCGCCACCTTCCCCTTTGGTTTCTCCACAAGAGCTGGTCTGAAGTAGTGATTGAAGAAAAACCATGCCCCCCAAATGCTATCCCCCCTCTTAGCGCACTTCCTCGCCCCAACACCAACCACAGTACTCCCATTGCCAGTCGACTTTGGAAGTGTGAGCACAACCTCAGACTCAAAAGTCTGTGTGCCAAGACTGACATCAAGCATGTCAAACGTGTCGAGATTCCACGACGGAGGCGGGGAGGGATCGGCAGAGAACGGGAGGTTGATGTCTGGTGGACCTGGGTGCACGGACTCATGGCGCGGAGTGATAAAGAGTTCCCTGTCACCACCACCACCACCACTGCCGCCGCCACCGCCAGAGGACTCAGCAGAGGCCGGGTGCGAACCTGCAGTATCCATGGAGAGGAGGGTGCAGGGGTGGTTGTTGCTGTTCTCTATGGAGAGGGAGGTGAGGAGGGGCTCTCCCATGGAGAGCTCCCTCCTCTCCTTATCCTTCGTCCTTCCTATTATTGCCTACTCTCCTCTTCTGCCCTTTTGCAGTGTCTGTCTCCTACTGTATCTCCTCCTCTGATGCAGCAATTAGGGCACAAGAACTCCATGGTAGCTGCAAGGAATTCCCACAGCCTTGTCCCATAAAAGGCAAAACTTTCTACAGCTAATCAACAGATCAAGATTTGTGATGAGGAATCCTTTCTTTGGAATAAAAATGAGATATCTGAGGCCAGTCCGCAGTTGCAAAACCTAGAAATTGACAGGAAAGCAAGTTATTTTTGATACAATATCCCCTTGGACCATTCCAAAGCGGTTCTCAAGACCCACATCAGAGGAGGAGCACAAGGGGAAGGAGGCGCTCCAGCGAGCCTATACGGTGAAGGAGGAGAGAGAGCAAGTAGCAGGGGTGGAGAGGGACCCTCACCGCGCTGGAAGATTCGCCGGAGATGACGCGGCAAGGTTCGGCGGTGGCGGTGGCGGCGGCGGCTTGTGGTGGCCAAACGCAGAGGACGGCGTAACGACGCTCTCGTCGACGGCGACTTCAGAGACAACGGGAGCTTCGGCGGAGGCCAACGAGACAGAGCTCCGGGCGCGAGGGACTGGATGGCAGCGACGAATTCCGGCGACGGAGGCCGCGTTGGAGCCCTTGCTCTGATCTAGCCTTGGGGATGAGGAAGCTTCTACAAGACCCCTTCTTCTGCTGGGAGGAGCTCGCCTGAAAGCTGTGGAGGCCTCGCCTGAGCTCTCGCCGGAGACGCGGTCGAGGGGAAGGGGAGGGGAGAAAGGAGAAGGAAGGAGAGAAGGGTCCAAAGAAAAACAAGGGTCGGGGTGTCAACGGGTTCGGGTCCGAGTCCAACGCGGTTCGGGTCCCGCGTTGTTGCGGGTCGCAAGTCAACCTGCAACCGTATCCACAAAAATTACTTCTCTTTAACCGTATCCACCAAAATTACTTCTCTTTCACCGAGAAGAATCACTTGAGAAACCTTTTCGATTTGTATTGAAATTTACTCATCTTCTTTTGATCATGTGTTTGGATGCATCTTGAGAAAATTGGATGGATCAACCTATTCTAAAAGGCTCCTTCCAACTGCGACCGGTCATCTTCTAATCTTGATTGATTTTGCATTTTTGCTAGTATAAAATATCTGATGGTTTAATCTTAAAAAAATGGCATAAATGTTTTTTCAGATTAACACACTTAACGATCTTAGTGTAAGCAGCATATAATTCCTTGATACAATCTAGTGTTACACGTGTATAGTGACCCTTTTTTTTCATCTACATTTTTTCGGTCTATGAGTAGCTTTTAAAAAACGCTCGACGTGATTTGAATTGTTTTTAGAGTTTTTAAGAGGTGCTAACAAGTTTATCGAAAAAGAGTTTTTTAGTGAGAATGAGTTAAGTAGTCAAGGTATTTATCTTTTTAGAACAAAATGTTAGAAAATGGATTATCGCTCATAACATTTTCAACGGATGAGTTGATTTACATAGTGATGATAGTACTAACGCCAACATATATTATGGTAATGTCAGCATGAAACAATATAAAACTTTCTAAAAGACTCCGCCAATGTTATAGCATGAAACTATATGAAAGATGTAGTTTTCTTTGCGGGTAACCCAACGGCGTATAGTTTGTGGATCCGCCAATGTTTTTTTAAATTTGTTTTGGCTTGGATCCACCAATCGTTTGTGATGGCCGCTAATAACAATCAAAACATAACTCGTAATCTCGCACCAATACTTAAGTTCCCGGGATGTCGTTTGCAGCAACGTTTTCAGCGTCCAGGAGGAGGAGGAGTATTCTAAGGACCGTGCACTAGGAAATTGCGATGAAACGTCGAGGAACCAAGGCCTCCTACGACTTGCTCGCAAGGGCCAAGGTTTGCAATTATCTATGAAATATTCTCTGGCCAAGTGGCTACACGTACATGCATGCATTCTTTTCTTTTCATTATTCACTGAATGAGCAACTATACAGCCACGAAGGAAATTAGCCACGGACCATCCGATCAAAAGGCACGTAAGAACTACCCTCGGCAAGGCTTATAAAATTATTACGGAATACCAAGAGAAGATCATTCAGAAACAGGATTTGACTTTGGCAGGGACAGGGGGTCCGTGTTTACTGAAATCATCAAATTTCAGGAATGTGCTCACAATTTCCAAATAAAAAAATTGAACGAAAATATAGGATGAAAATTTCTAAAGGAGTTTCACACGAATTTTCTTCAAGAATTAACAAAATTCATCGAAATCAATGTTTGAGTTGATTTGAAGTCCCGTCTGGGACTGAAATCACTGAATTTCGTGGATTTCAGCGCATTTTGGCCGATAATTTTGTGTATTCCTGTTCAGACACCAACATATCACACCCCTATGTAAACAGAAGACGAGCGATAGGCTGGTAGTTGCAACTTGCAAAGACGAAGAACAAGTTGTGTCAGTTGAAAGGTATGAAGCTATGAAACACCTGGAAAGACAACACGTAATTGGAGAAAAGGTACACCAGGCGAAAAGGGGTAGAAATATCTACAATTGGATGGATGGGCAGTGGAAAAGGGAGGAGAAAGAAAGGCACGCTGTGCCAACTGCAAAAGGCAGACAAATTAAGGATCTGGATGGGGCAGAGATGCAATTGGCTGATTGGATCCTTCAATGATCCACTTAATCTCATCCTTCTCAGACAACAAGAGCTTTTGCACAGCAACCTAAAGCTAAGTTGTCATAGTAATATCCTGTAATCTTGCTACTCAGGGGAAGTTACTCCAGTGACAGAGGGGAAAAAAATGAGAGTACTCCGTGTCAATTAACCGAAAATCACCTGACTTTGATTAAGTTAGGACTACAATCATCGGCTCATCGCTAAGTTGGGCGATCTGGATCGATCATTTAACCATGGAAAGGCAAATGTAATTCTTGGTACAACATAGATTGAAGATCTGTATTGTAAGTGTAACATCCTCCACTCTCCTATATTCTAAGAAGTAGCAAATGTCATCAATCAGGCACACACAGAAGTCACACAGGATGATGTTCTAGGAAGCTCTTGAGCAGCACTAAGCAGTTTTTGCCTTTGAAAGTGCCTTCTTTCGTTGGGCGAGCATATAAGTGAACATGTGTGGAGCCCCTAGTCATCCAAATGAAACAACAGTGTCTTGTCAGATCCTGCTTGTTAGTGTCAAAACAGTCAATCACCCAAATGCTGGGTAATTGCAAAAATAATGCAAGTTGCTAAATTTGTCAGATCCTGCTTGCTGATAGTGTCAAACAGTCAATCACCCAAATGCTGGGTAATTGCAAAAATAATGCAAGTCGCTAAATGGAGGACGATTGCAACAATAATGTCAACTGCTAAATGAAGGATGATTGAAATTATAATGCTTACCTGGAACATATATAGCTAGGGCAAGAGCAGAAGTATAGGAGTAGTCGTAGGAGAAATTCCATTTGTTGGGCATCCGAAGGCAGTATTTCTCAGATGCCTGCACAGTAGTCACAATTAAGCAACAATGTTACCGCATGAACAACATGGTGATCTTCCTTATGCAAGTACTCAAGTTACCTTCATGTAAGGCAGGGCAATGTAGATTAGGCCAACTTCACTAGATATACCAGTAGGATACAATATCATAAAGGTGCTGTATCTGCATACAATAGGCACCACAACAATGACTAAACCACTTTCAAGACAACAATATCACGAAGGCAGTGAATTCCTCTCTAAATTTTGTGCTATATAATGAGATGCCTCCCTTAGGATCAGTACAAACCTAAGCCATAAGAGCCAGGAAGGTGCATATCCAAATGCCTCTTTCATACCAAAGAAGGAATACCTAATGATCTGCAAGAAACCAGCAAATTCCCCATGAGATTATGCTCCAAAGTGCACAGTATTTAAGGTAATGCCTTGATTAAGCTCATGATAATTCAAATCAGCTTTTACTTAATGAAAAATACTCTTTTCTCTAAGAAGTATCCATCACTTTTTACAACCCTGAAATTTGTAGGTAAGTATATGTACCTCAGTAATGGACCAGCTTATCACCAGTGAAGTAACAAGAATATGAGACTGTGTCTGCACGACAAATGCACACAACAATCAATAAAAAATGTAAAGAAACAAAATTAATGTTTAATTATTACAACTTGGGGGCTAGCGGTGCAAAAATAAAATAGCACTGTCTTATCAATCTCTAAGGTGCACTTGCATATCAGTTTCAATAGCTACACCACTTTGTACAATGCTGGCTCGCAGTTAGTTATTCTATAATAAGACTTAAAAATTGATGATTTAACTAGTGCCCTAGTCTCATCTGTAAGGCCACAATAATATAACACCATCTAAATATTATGTGTTCTCTACTATTTACCAAATGATTTCAAACCATTAAAAACAAGAGCCTGACTTAGGAAGAGAAGTCCTAAAGCTCATGAACAAAATAACATCTGTCTAATATGAGATGATCAAAACTTCCTACTGATGAGTTGATGATACCTCAGGAAAACTCCACAAGATGCCCCAGGTGAGAAACAACCTTGATCCAATTTGTGGAAGAGTTGCAGACACTGGAGACCTCACCAATCCTATTTTTTTAAAAAGAAAACAGTATATCACAACAGTGATTTTGTTTTAGCGGGATCACAACAGTGATTAAAAATGAATAGATACCACAAGAATAAAGAAAAGCAATCTTGTTTTAAAAATCAAACAGAACTTTATATCCCACTATATACTTGCAGCGGAAGCCTCCCTGGCTGGTGTTTTTGGTCAAAGGAAAAACCTAAGAGGACAGTTTTTGAAAATTTGAACTTGTCAATGATGTGCTCAAGATATAGGCTAATGCTTGCATAGTAATGTTTTTGAGAATAATAGAAGTGAGCCTGCTAGGACAAAAAGAGAGCATATTAGTAATTTTGTATCCACCAATCAGACCTACCAGGAAAAATGGGTACATATTAGTATCCACCAACCATAGCTTCTAGGTTTCAGACTCCATCACAATTATCTTTATGCCCTTTTATAAGGTTTAGAAAATAAGGATGGAGTACCCTATGTTGGAGTTTTATAGCATATGTATGACCAATATTTCGGGTTTCTATATAAATTTCAGGCTTATGTTTTTCTTGAAAAATCCCCTTCCATCTTATATTTTTTAGTAATCTTGCTAAAAAAAATTCAAATAAATATTCATAAAGGATATGTCATGGAGTTTGCATGCAATACACACCACATATACGCTACAGTAATAACTAGAAGAGAAGGAGAAGCTTCTTACCCACAAGCCCATGAAGAATCTGCACCACCACCACCAAGAAAAAAAAAAGGTTAGTGCCACACAAACTCCTTGTGCAAAGGATTACATATTTAAAAAAATGGCAAAAGAACAGTTTATTCTGTTCTCACCAAGTAGATCAGTAGCGCAAAGAAATATAGAAGTTGGGTCTAGGACACCATAACAAATTTAACACAAAGTTCTCCAGGACAGAAGAAACATAACACTGAAGTTGATATCATTGCAGCATTTTGCTATGGCCCCTAGAAACATTCTGTCCGTGCGCATAGAGGTTCGACAGATCTATAGTGTTAGCACCTTAACTAGCAGAATCACATGCTAGCGCCATAATTAACAGAGCCACAGTCTAGCACCTTAATTAACAGAACCACAGAGGATAATTTTTTGAGTTTGCCTTTACTCAGTTTCACAGCAGTAATCCTACTTGAGTAGATGAAACTACACCTTAAAAAGGCTGAACAAATTATAAAGTTGCACTAATATTTACAGATCCACTGTGATTTGAAGTTGAAAAGGCAGGGCCCAAAGTGCAGCAAGCTGAAGGGGGAGCATACCTCCATGACGGCGGCGGTCTGCGCGAGCAGCAGCGGCCGCTCGACGGCGGCGTAGACGGCCTCATGGCCGCTCTCCGAGAGCGCCAAGGCCGCGTGGTACAGCACCTGCGCCCTGCAAGGACCCAGATCCAAGAACCCCAATCAGAACCAAGAACCGCGCCCGCGCGGGCCAAGAAGCACGGGAATCCCATCCAAGAACAGCGGGGGCGGCGCGGCGGACCATCCGAAGAAGACGACCCAGTTGTAGACGGAGAGGTAGAGCCGCCGCACCGCCGACCCGACGCCCGCCATCGCAGAGCTCCACGGAGGAAGACGACGACGCGGCGCAGATCGGCTCGGCTCGGCTTATGGGGCGGCGGCGGCTCTGTGCTGCACTGCGCGACTCCTAGTCGATTTGTATCAGTCAAGTACTCAATGCTACTAGAGTAGTATACTGCGCTGCTGATCTGCAAGTCACAAGGATCGAATTGGCGGGAGTGTCGGGCAGTAGGAAGGGGCAGTTGCAGCAGCAATAACTGCCACTGGGTAGGGGCAGCTGCAGCGGCGATACCTGCCATTGCCGAGCCAATTCACTGCGAAATCAATTCCGGTCAGCAGATCGGTGGTTGGCCAGCCGCTGCCAATCTCATCGAGCTCCCCAGTCCGAGCGAGGCACCAGCTTTCATTGTTTGACATCGCATCCCCACGCGCTTGATCTATGACTACTAGTAGTAGTAGGCAGAGGGCAAAGGCAGCTAGCTTAGCTCAGTTTATTTCTATTTTTTTTGTTCCCTTCTCAACATCTTGCATATATGCAAAAATAATAATAATAAAATGTGATAGGGTGCCTAAGATAGTACTCCCTTCGGTCATAAAAACAAATCGCTGTTGATTTTTATACACGCCTTTGATCATTCGTCTTAGTTAAAAAACTATGTAAGTTATCATTTATTTATTTTTTATTTGTTTATCATTTAAGATACTTTAAGCCTGATTATATTTACGTATGTTTGCACTAAAAATTTAAATAAGACGAATAGTCAAAATCATATCCAAAAGTCAACGACAACTTGTTTTTATGACCGGACATAGTAGTATATTGAAATAAATAGCATGTGTGCATACATCAGCAAAACATGGAACATCAGCTGGCCTCATCACTCATGCAGTGATAAAAGTCAGGCATAGCACATCAACAAACATAAGCTTCTTTTCCTGTTGCCATGACATGTGCAGCAATTCGCAGTAGATTCGCGAGTGATGGAATTGTTCAGCCAACTCAACGAACAGCAATTAGTTCAACAAACTGGAACAAAATATTAAATAGCTGCTTTAACAAGTTTCTTGCTCTCCTTCACAATCGAAATAATGCAAGAAATCAGCCCACCCAAACACACACATCGAAAACAGCAAAAAAGTCAACTAGCTTCAAATTTGAATTACTCTGTATATTGTACTACTAGACTGCAAAATCCATCTTCCTAAAACATTATGAAATAAATGGTACATTACGTATGGTACACTATCAACACCTAGCTACAGTGCAGAGGAGAGAATCCCTAGTTCAGCGCAAAGTGGCTCGAGCCCTTCCTCTTCCAACAAAGAAAGGGCAGCAAGTCCGTAGTAAGAATGATAGATATCTGGAAATTGATCGTGTGGAAATTTTGTATAGCCTCCATACTGTTAGAGCAGCAAAAAAAAAAAAGAAGAAGAAGAAGAAAAAAGACAGTCAGTGAAGCAATATCTTAGCTGATTAAAGAAGTTGATTAATTTTTTTCATTTTGAACTGTGAAGAAATGAAAAGCCTGGTTTGAATCATTACAGGTGATTGACAGGTGAGCAAAAAATTCCGCAAAGCACTATGATTGATCAAGTGGTAAGCACCAATGATCTTCAGTACACCCCCAACCCTGAATACAAGTGAACGGGCAAGAACAAAATTATTCATGGTCATCATTTGCTTGTAGCCAACCAGTATACATACTGTATAATGTACCAACCAAAAGGCATAGCATAATGTACTAACCAAAAGGCATAGCATGTATCGGAGGGCTTGTTTCTTCTTCCTTGGAATCCCCCATCTGCCTCTTGTCTCTTCACAACAGAAGTGCAAATAAGTTAGTGAGGTTCACCATTCTTATTCTCCCTGTGCAAGTTTTAGGGATATAATAACTTCAACAGGAAGGTGTGGCAACATTAAGCAAGGCTGCATTTTCTCCATCATTGGTTAATGGGATTCACATGTTTATACACTGACGCATTGGATTAAAAATGTATTAGGGCCTGTTCTTTTCGACTGATCTGAACGGCTAAACAGCTGAACGGCTGAAATGACTAAATTTTGAGAGCTTCTTGAGGTAGTATCGAGATTCGGATCCATTTCGTTTGACCTACTTTTTAAAGCGTTAGGACACACGGACCTTCCAAACAGCGAAAAAATGGAATTAAAAAACCCAAAACATATGTCTTTTCAAAACATGGATAAGTGGTTAAGCTGTTAAATCGATAAGCTGTTAAGCTGAAAAGAACAGGGCCTTAAACAAGTTGGCTTAGTGCACACTGTTTCCAACACAAATTGTGCATGTAAGAGGCAAGAAAGCAAAATCGATCGTAAGCTATTGCACTTCTCGGGAGAAGTCTGATCCTTAAAACAGTAACTTTTCCCTCTAAATCATTTAAAAGGCCTAGGTTTGATGGAAAACTTCAGATACATGGTTGGGCATAATTTAACCTGAAGACACCACTCCAGGAGCAGGCGTATGTCAATCGAAGAAGATTCTCTTAAGTTTGATGCCAAATCAACTTGAATATAACCCATTAGACACATGGCTGCAACAGCACAGAAAGTCCCTCCACCTGACTCACTAACACAGACAAACAATGAGAACCCACAACCAACTCTAAAATAACAAAACACCACATGGTTCAGTTGCCACATAACTAAGGGCCTGTTCTCGTCAGCTTATCTTATTTAACTTATTTGCTTATCTAACTTATTCTTAACTTTGAGAGCTTTTTGAGATTAAATCAAGAGTCGGTTGTGCTTCGTTTGATTTGTGTTTTAGAGCTCTTAGACCAGTCTTCTAAATGGAAAAAAAAGGGAATGTCAGATTATTTGTAATTAAACGAAGATAAGTAAATAGGCAAATAAGTTAAGTAAGCTGACGAGAAAAGGCCCTAAATCAAATATTAATTGCTACACGACATATCAAATGTAAGTAGGTAAGGAAAAACATCAAAAAGATTAACAAAAAAACTGTATACCATGAGACTCTGAACCGGGAACCATGCCAAAGCCACCATCGTATGACTGCACGTATTAGCAATAAGAATTAGTAATTGTGGTTGCATGGCGCAGCACACTGGTATCTCATTGCCAAGTGTGATGCATTAGGAATTTCTGCAAGCACCAACCTGGCACTTAAGAATGTATTCCTTAGCCTTTTCCTTGTCCATTCCTGTCCAGTCTTTTAGCATTGAGCAAATTGCAGCTGAGAATACACCTCAAAATCGTTAAGTCATATCAAACAAAAATAATTATTTCTGTATACAAAGAACAGTACTTCTCACCTGCACAGTACACAAAGCGTAGGTCTCTTTCTGCACCAACATGAGTAGGCATGAAGCTACAAAAAGATGCATGTCAAGCTAGCCAAGCCAATATATTAAACAGCAGATGTCTATAAAACGAAGACTTTCTAACCTTTTTTAAAAAACAAGCCTTTTAAGTTGATTAATTAACCAAATGCTTATAAAGAAGGAAATTGCATGTGCAAATCATTTACTGACAAAGTTTAGATGTCCAAATACACACAAGCAAGGTGGCGTTTACTGATGTAAAGTTTGTTGCAACAACAGAGCATGGTGTAAGTTTATGCAGGGGAAAGAACATGTGGTAAATGGAATAAAGGTAGCAATCAATGCACATGTTTGTAAAGCTCGATTGTAATCAAATATCAAGGGTGTGACTATAAATTGTGAACCGACTACTGTGTGCTATGAAAATCGTAAAACAGAATGAGAGGAAGGTGAAACTTTTTGGTGTAATCTTAGCACGGTTAGTAGATGTAAATGTATACATATTTCCAGATGAATTTCCAGGTCTAATTACCAAGGAGACCAAAGCTAACCGCATACCTTCCATCTGGTTGCTGAAGCTTTTTCATCGATGATAAAAGAGCCTTGCTATCAATGTTTGCTACATCATAACCTACAATCTTCAAGATAGCAAGGGCGGAATAAGTGTTTGCTAGATGACTACCATTGTAGGAAGGGTCCTGAAAGAGCGCACGAGTCGATATTTGGAACCATCAAAATAAATAAATGAAATGATACATAATGTGACATGCATGACAAGAAAAGTTTGGCTTAAGCATTAGATTTAGTCACTCATACCTTAGCATTATTTACGGGAAATTGTGTTGTTCTAGAGCCACAGAATCCATAAAATTGCCCTACAAATGAATGAAGTAATATAACAAACATATAGCATCTGGAAATAAGAACTGTAGCTCCCATGATAATCTTCTTATACATAAGTAACTAGGAAAACTCACCATCATCCAAGTCATTGTTTGCTTCAGGATGTACTTGAAAAGACAATACCCATTTGGTGATTTGATCTGTATTAACCTAAACAAAAAAGGCAGATGCACAATTTCTCAAATTACAGCATTGTTTGTTTCTTAAGAGTCAAGGCGCATATTAAACCGAAATATTTTAGGCAACTGCCCACTGCCGATAAAAAGTCAAAAAGGATTTCCACAGAAAGACCAAAGTAATGGCCACTGGTTCCACTGTGTTGCTATAGATACTCAGCATAACCATCATGTGGGTCCCCTTTCCTCCCAGGACAGCTATGTTTCGCTAGAAATGGAACCATGGTGAATGTACTTATGAGTTGTCAAACAGATCGACATCCCATAAACTCACTAATCTCTAACCACTTTTGAGTAGACAGATCACCAATGGGATCAATGCTTAAACCTTGCAGGTAGCAGTTGCTATTAGAAGCGTTCCAAAACATTGAAAAGCCCACTATCCACAGTTGCTATCCTGCTCTTTTCATTAGTCCATTACTGGTACGGTGGTACCCCCTGTAAAAATACTTATGAACACTACTTGTACCTACCATTCTCAGTATGGCCATAATTTTTTCATTATGAATACTACTTAATACTTACGATCTAATGAGGATGCAAAGCAAGCTACATTGTTTCAGCTTTCTTTCAGTCACGAGCTATTAATTTTTCGCAATTTTTGCATTGCAATTTTTTTAACATCGTTGTTCTCAGAATCCCCAACACCTACCTACTTTTGCTATTACTTGAAGATCGCAGCTTTTCCGAAGAAAAAGAAGATGTTCAGTTCGCGCCGCCGTAACTTCTACCAGAACAAATCTACAACTCCGCCGAGCCCTTTTTTGCGCATATTTGCTTGGAGTAATTGCGATTAGAAAGAACACCCAGATCCCTACCTGACTTACCATAATCAAGATCCAAGCGACGCCCTCGGGCACATCGAGAACATCACAACGAAAAAAAACTCATAAAATTCGACGTAATTACTGCAAGCAGGCAGAGTACAATCTAGGAAAGGCGGAGCGTTCGGGTAAACGAGATCTTACCCGGTCGAGCTCCCGGAGGAGGGAGAGGCCGGCGACGGCGAAGTAGGCGAGGGTGAGGTGGTTGACCTCCTGCGTCGCGTAGTCACCGGGGAGCTCGGAAGCCATGGCGTCCAGGAACGCCACGTGGCTTAGGCGCGCGAAGCCGGGCAGCTCCGGCTCCCCCACCATCTCCGGCGGTCCACGAGAAAGCCTCGCGGCGTCGCCGGGGCTGCCGGAGTAGGCGATTCGTCACTCTGTTTTTCTTTTTCTTTTTCTTTTTCTTTTTTTTTTTTTGAGCGGTTCGACCTCTCATCAGTACGCAGTTAGCTGCTACGGCCGAAAAGTCTTGGGCCTTGTTAGAGCAAAGCTAGCAGCAGCTTTAAAAGCTGCGCAAATTCTCATCTTCTGAAATTTACGGTTTCTTTGCAAATCTCCTTCGAGACTTTCTGTTTATCTCTAAAAGATTCCTCACCTCTGACACTCTCTATCGTCTTTGCAAATTTAAAACGCCATTTAGAGCTTCTCCTAGCCATGCTCTTAGCATGTAAACACGGCCTACCTACCTGTGTAAACACGGCCATATCAAATTTTCTAGTCAGGCTCGAAGAAGAGCTTGTTTGGAAATTATATAGTCGTATGAATTAAGCTTTAATGTAGTAAAAAGAATCTTCGTCAAAACCCTAGTTACAAAACGACCTATGGTGTACTCATGTCCTCTCCCATCGTCTCTCTTGTCCTCGTTAATTCAAAAAAAAATGTGTGTTCAGAGAGGACAAGATACGTTAGGAGGATGAGGAAGCTCATTGGCGTTGAATGTTGATGTAGGAGGCACTACGAGGAACTCTGGTGCTGTTGATCGAATCAAACAGTATATTTTGACGTGAGAACACCACTTTTTTGCAGTAATGTTGTCCATAAATGTAGAGATAACCTTGTATTTATAGAACTTGGATGTACAACAAGACAAAATTACATGGAGGACTACGGTAATGTCCTATTTTTACAATAGGGACCAGGGCATTATTGGGGAGGAGAGTGTCCTCCGGAGTCCCTCACTACCCAATCAAGCCTTTGGAGGAGCCGATCCTTATTCAAAGCCTCATGCAAAAGATCAGCCACCACACGTTCACATGGAAGTTGTAACGGCACCACAAATCTCCTCTCATGTGCCTCCGCGTGACTTGTAGTTTTTAATTACCAAAGAAACTACCAATGACCAGTTAAGCACAGGAGCTCAAAAGTCACGTCATTCCCCTGTCTCCTATTCCTGGTGCCACGTCACAAGGAACCCTCATGCTCACTCACGACGGGGCTCACTTGCTGCCTTTCCAAAAAAACTTTCTCGAAACACGTTATACCCTTCGCTCCATTTGAGTGACGTCCATTGACACAACAATGAGCTCCACAATGATCTTCCTTTATTCTTCGAACAACCGACTCGTAGTCTAAGAATTGGATTGCGAGCACCACGTCGAAGGGCATACCTATTCACTGCAACGACAGCTGGTGTCGACAGAAGAGGGTGAGGGAGCTTTGTCGGTGTTGGTGTGAAGGTTTAGGGGCCTCATTGGCATCCGAATAGGAGGGCCAAGGATCTCACCCCACGTAGAGGGAGCCCCTTACGCTTGGAGGGCCCTTGATGCTAGTAGGTCCGGAGGTATGATGGACAAAATGAGAGGAATAGGAAAAGAAGAGGGAATAGATAGTACCCCTCTCAGCCATGCAAGGCGCAACCATGGAGACATGGACTAGGAAGAGGTGGCACTAACTAGTACAAGAGGAGTTGCTTAAATTAGTCTGTTAGGGTTTGTACTTTCATTACATGGTTCTATTGAGCTAGCTGAGTTGGCCCAAAAACATTTACATGTAGTTAGTTGCTTGCAATTATAATGTTACATTCCTTCCAAGTGTATCATGTGTCTAAGAAAATGCAAATACAATTATTTATATATTAAAAACCTTAAATCCCAAGCATTGTAAGGCTTGTTTGGGGCATCTATATATAATCCCCAACGGAATCCCAACCTAATCCTAGGAAAAATCCTTCCATGGCAATGGGTCATAGGGTGATTCAAATGTCCATTTGGTAGCAGTCTAGGACGGGAAATCCCACCCTATCCTAGCAAAATCCCTATGTACTGTTAAAAACCAACACTTCTGAACACGTGAATAAATATCCTCATCTCCCAAGGTACTAGTAAGGAGAGGAGGAGGTGAAATGGGAGCAGGGATCAAGATGTCAACACTCTTAAGATCAAGAAAAAAATAACAAGCATAAAGGATAAAAGTAAGAGAAGGGATAAAATTTTCGCTAGGGAGGCTCAATCTGGTATTGGATTTGCTTAGATCCATAAGGTCACTATCGAACAACGGCCATGATGAAGGCATAAGGTAGTGCCATAGACCAAAGGATGCCATGGACTACAATAACTCTCGATTCGACATAGAAACGTAGGAAAGGAAACCAATGACAATGCAACTCCTCCTGTGGTGGTTCACCGATTCCAAGGCGAGGTGGAGGAGGAGGTCCCAAAATACTAACAAGGGAGGGAGGAGGAGGAGGATGGCCCGGTGGCATGATTAAGGCACGAGGAAGAAAGTATAATGCAACCACAATTCACCACTAGATAGATAAGGAATGGACGGACAAAAGGGATATGTGCATTTGTTGTGCTCACCACAGCACCACAAACGTAAAGTTACCTAGGAATGCAAAAGCACAAATATCCGTAGATAGTTTGTTTTTCCATGAATTATTCCCCAAACATCCAAAAGGGCCCATAACAAAAACTAAAGTCTTCCAAATTTATTTGCATGCCATTATAAAAGTTGGCGTTTAAAGTTATAACTCCATGAGGCAGTGACACGTGGGAACCAAAAAGTTTAGGTGAACGGTACAAATTGAACGACTGATGTCAGCATGACATCATCGCTGGAAGTTGGGAAATAATGAAACTTTAAAAAATAACCGTTGAAACTTGAAAAATCTACCGCTGAAACTTGATACTATGAGAAGTTTCACGAGTACAACATTTAAGTTTCAGCAGACAACAACTTAAGTTCAAATAGGCAAAAATCCAAGTTTTAGCAGCAAAAACGCAAGTTTCAACTTGTGGAATTCAGGTTTCGACACATAAGATGTTGTCATTGTCATCGCGGGAACTCGAGAAAATACCGAAACTTGAAAAAATACCTGTTGACATTTGAAAAAACTTACTGTTGAAACCTGGTAATACGAGAGTTTAACCAGTACAAAAACTAAGTTTCAACAGCAAAAACCTTTCAGTAGGCAAAAAACAAAGTTTCACATGTACATTTTCGAGGTTTCATGCGAAAAAGGGGATGGATCTCCCAATGCTCTCAGTTTCAACTTTTTTATTTAATTAAATTTAAACCGAGGATAAGAAAGGCTTCACATAAAAAAAAAACCTTCGTCAGACGACAGTTATGTGAGACCGTCGGAATTAAAAGCCTCTCCTTTCAAAGAGAAGAGACGGTGGAGAGCAAAGCACAACATAGGTGTCCATGATGCGGCCACTCTTGACCACACTTAAATCGCTGATAGTTGTTCTAAGAATGATAATCGCTAATCTGGACCCCTCGCCGGACTTGCTCCCGCCCCCGTCGCCGTCGGCGCTGACCACGGTGGACGGAGCCACGCGCTCTGCCAACCAACGAAGAACACGCCCGCGCGTCCAAGATAATTGCAAGCGCCGACAGCGACGCACAACCGCGCCGCACGGCGACGGCGACGGCGAGCGGCGTCGCCATTGAAGACAAACACGGACAGCTAGCCACACATTGCAGCTGCACCATACTAAGCAAGCCAGATGGCTGGGGATGCTGCCATGCTGGCGCGCGCGCGCGCGAGGGATGGGCGATGGACGAGGAGAGCGGCGGCGGCGGCGGCATGGGAAGAGCGTGCGCCGGCTGCTCCGGCCGGTGAGGTCAGCGGCGCGGGGCGCGGCGCCGCCGGCGTTGGGGCCGTTGCACCGCCCGGCCTACCCCCAACTGCAACCCCTCCTCTATTTTAATCAGCTCCGATCTCTACTAGTAGTATCTACTTGCTGCCTCGTGCACCCTGGTTATCCCCCTCATGGACTAAGCCCATGCACTAATCCACCATGCAATTATAAGCCAATTAATATGACATGTTTCGGTTTCTTTCTCAATGGGGTTTTGAGATGGATTTGTTATCGGCCATCGTAGGGAAGACAATTAATTAGTAGATAGGTGATTTCTTTGCTAACCATCACCAATCTACCGTAAATTAAGTGTAGCATACTCTTTGTGCCTCGGTGCAATCTATCTTTGAACAAGACTACGTGAGGAAAAATTTGACGTGGTTATACTTATGGTTAATCTTCAGGTGTCAAGAGCATGGCATATTAAGGAAAATTCTGAAGTGGTTATGGTTAATCTTCAGGTGTCAAGAGCATGCCATATTAAGGCTAATGAAAATAAGATAGTAGTTAAATGTGGGTGGTGGCAGACGATTAGATTAACAGTAGGAAAGTATATAATATTCCTTTTTTCCGTTTACTGCTCTGGTTTAGGTTTATTTGAGAAATAAGTTTATCTTTTTTAGTTCAATCTTTTTAACCTTGAAATCATTTCTAAAAGTTATTAAAAATACTACTCCTTGTCACAAATACTTGATGTTTGAGACATGCGATAGTCAAAGCTTGGAAACTTGAAGTGTGAATATCTTTTAAATAATTTAGATTGGCTAAACAAAAATAGAATGTACAAATTTCATTCAAAAAGTACTTTAACTATATTAAAATTTTAGTGGGTTTATAAATAAATTATCATGGCAACTAGTGATCAAAGTTGCATTTTGGAGATTGTACAGAGTCAAAAGCGTAAAAAAAAGTTGTGACCGAAGGAAGTAACATAAATGAAGTGAACCATCTTTGGAAAGCAGATTTAAGTTCTCCCAAAATTCAGCTTAACATCTGATTCACTTCAATTCAGTCAATTTGTTCATTTAGCTCAGCCACTCCAAACATACTCTTAGCCAACACCTATTCGATTAAGAAATACCATGAAAACCTACGGTACTCATAGTTGAAAGCTCACTATTGATCCACTTTCATCGACTCCGATGATCTCATATGTCATACAAACAACTAAAAAGACATACAAATTAAGAAAATGTTTAGAATGGCTGAGATAAAATGAGTTAAATGTTATGCTGAACCTGAGTTCTTAAATCTATTTTTGAACCTGATCTATTTCGCTTATGCTATTTCTAAGGGGGAAATTGCTCACATGACACTGAATTGGCTGCCACAAAACAAAATGACTCTCAATTTGTCTCTGTTTTCTAAAATGACACAGAGACAAACAATTTTTTTCCAAATGACATTTTACCGTTTTCCCCTTTATTCCACGTTGGAAATTGAGTGAGCTTTCGGATTCCCCCGCGCTCCCCTCTAGCTTTGGTGGTGTTGCGCTCCTTTCATCCTCGCCGCCCTGCCTCCCGCTTTGCTCCTGTTGCCATCGCCGCCTCCGCCTCCCTCTTCACTCTGGTGGCCGGCGCCGCCGCCGCTCCCGTTGCCATCACTGCCTCTACCTCCTTCTTCACTCCTGTTGCCTCCGCCGCGGCTCTTGTCGCCATCACCGTCTCCGCCTCCCGCTTCGCTTTCATCACCATTGCACCTGTTATTATTTAAATCTTATTTTCACTGTTTATATATATATTTGTATCTTTTATTTTTTTTCCTAGGTACCGTCACAACATAAGTATTTTATGCCCGTCGTGCACTTGATAACTCAAACGAGACAAGGGGGACAGGACACAGGAGCATGCAGCCCCATGGACCCGGTCCACAACAAGATGCTGGACTCGTTAATGCCACATAACTCCGGTGGGTCCAACTCCCCACCGGCCCTCCTCCCCCCGCCGGATCAAATACACCACCTCCGCTCCTTCGCCGATCCCTGTGGCTTCCCACTCGCCGCCTCCTCCTCCTCCGCGACCACCACACGACCAGCAGCCGCGCTGCCACCACCACCGGCGCCGGGATGAAGGTGAAGGTCATGTCCCGGAGCGGCCGTGAGGTCATCAAGGGCGGCGTCGAGCTCAAAGACTCGGTACGTGCGTGCAGGGGGGGCTGGGGTTCTTGCGGTTTCTTGATTCCTGCCACTAGAGGGGAGGGCGGTTTGGTCTCTTCTTCTTGGGCTTGGGTTTAAGATCTCGCGGGAGCCCGAAAGGTTTGAGCTTTGCGCTGGAGCTGATTCGTAGCCGTGGGTTCGTTTTGCAGGCCAAGGTCGCGGATCTGCAGGAGGCCATCCACGCCAAAGGTAGGTGCAACGAAATTTGAAATTTCATCGAGTTTTGCTCGCCATTCTAAATCTGAAAATTGTGCTACGCCTAATTAGTACGTTCGTCAGGATTCGTGAGCTTTTAGAGGCTTCGTTAATGTTTCAGTTCGAGTAAGAGTCGCCTGAAGTCTGAACAGTATGTTACAGTGTTTCAATGGGACAAGTGAGGAGGAAGCTCCAGCCAATACTTGATGTTTGGCTTGCATTCATAGGGTTGAAGAGGGGAAATGCTAGTGAACACTGAACAATTCATTGAATGTTATGTTCGAAGTTCGAAGCATATGTAGTCCACGCATTAATACAACGGTACCCAGTCTTGGTTTGTTTTGATTGTCTGTTGCTTGACTAGATGGCTAGATTTGTGGCGGATTTTTTTTGGTTGCTGCAGGTTGTCTGGATTTGTTTAGGTAGGAGGGAGTTGGCAATCAGTGTCAACTCACACACTTTGTAAGTAGCCTCTTTTAGTACGAGGACACACTTGTGACTTGCAGGATAGAGAAACTTAAAGGAAGGATAGATTTAATGGGAACACATTGATGATGCTATTTGGAAATTTGTCGCACGAACAAGAAAAATAATTGGCATATTAAAAAGAGTATTCATGAGCAAGGGGCCGTAGTGAATATACTGTACTGTGGCAAGCTAATGCAAATTCTGTTGAGAACTCTTTAATTCGAAATATGGAAGCATTATTAGTCTATTACTATGTCAATAGCACATTTATTACCAAAAGTACACACTGTATACTTGTATAGTAAGGTTGTGTTCTACTTCTACATATTTATGCCACAAGTGTTGAATATAAACTTTTGAAGCTTGTTTGAGGTGTAATCATATTTTTTTAAGCTTTATATTTTTTTTTTCCCGATGGAGAGAGTATTTCTGTCCTTGTTGAGACTTGAGCCTTGAACTAAAGAAGTGAGAAATCAACTCTTCTATCCTGTCTATTCTTTTGTCAGTCATTTTAATCTGCACCTAGAATCTATTTTATAGCTCACCATTCACCAACCACGCTAGCATAGCATTTTTAATGATCAAAGATAGTTCAGTGCGTGAAATTAGTAAAATTTAGCTGCAGCGGTGATCAAGAGAGCCAACTCATGCCCTTATATGGAACATGGTATTTATTGTGATATTTATACGCACCATCTTCTCATCTGTGCTATTCTGCAGACAGGTAGAGCTGCGTGTTAGTTTATTAACTTGCCATAATGTTTTCCTGAAGTGAATACTCACAATCTTGTATTATTCATGTTGGCCACTGAAGCAGATGGGCTGGCATGTGCTTCAGCGAGAAGATATCCTCATATATTGTTCTATACATTAGCAGTACTGCTTTAATGCATGAAATGTCATTATTATGGACCGTTGGGCTGTAAAATGGAATAATTTGGCCCTTCTTGTTGTGATGCGCAGTTTCCTGCTGAACCATAGGGATAATCCCACAGAACAAAAACAATTCCTAAGTGACCCCATGTTTGTACTTGTCTTTCGTAGTTTCAAGTGCAGTATCAAAGATAAATCAGAATAGGTGAACCGAAAAGTAGGAATTGGCATCTTTTTAAGTAAATCTAGTGAACAGTGTAAGATTGTTGGAATGTTTTATGAAGCTAAGTGTTGTATGTTTTTATGCAAACGAATGTTAACTTCGAAGCTCATAACCAATTGCTGATCTCGAGGAAAATAATAGATCTTTTTGAGCATCGATAATAGCGGATCTTGCATTGCCAAAAAACTCACTCTGGTTGATATCTGTGGGTGAATTATGATTGGGCTTGATGGGCATCTGATCAGTTCATTGGTTGCTAATCCTTGGCTTTACACCATGCAGCTAAGAAGTATTATCCCTCTAGGCAGCGGCTCACCCTCCCTCTACAACCTGGAAATACTGGAAAGCCAGTTGTGCTCAATCCAAAGGCCAGCCTATCAGAATATTGCGAGAAGGGATCTGGGTCCCTGATTGTAGTCTTTAAAGATTTAGGCCCGCAAGTCTACTACAGCACGCTGTTCTTCTGGGAATATGTGGGTCCTCTTATTATCTACCCCATATTCTATTACTTTCCCGTCTATAAATACTTTGGATATGAGGGTAAGCGGGTGATTCATCCTGTCCAAACCTACGCCATGTACTATTTCTGCTTCCACTACTTCAAGAGGATCATGGAGACATTCGTTGTCCACCGCTTCAGCCACGCGACTTCGCCGCTGTCAAATGTCTTTAGGAACTGTGCCTACTACTGGACCTTTGGAGCTTACATTGCTTACTACTGCAACCACCCGCTGTACACCCCTGTGAGTGATTTGCAGATGAAGATTGGGTTTGGCTTTGGGATTATCTGCCAAATTGCAAACTTCTATTGCCATATCCTGCTGAGAAACCTCAGAAGCCCTAGTGGTAGTGGTGGCTATCAGATACCTCGTGGTTTCTTGTTCAACATAGTGACATGTGCAAACTACACCACTGAAATCTACCAATGGCTTGGGTTCAACATTGCCACACAAACAGTGGCTGGCTACATCTTTGTCGCCGTGGCAGCAGCTATCATGACCAACTGGGCGCTTGGGAAGCACAAACGTCTCAAGAAGGCAAGTGCAGCTCTTCTTTACTCACTGGAACGATGAACAATATCGTAAAATTTTCATAGCTTAACCGATATTGCTTCACCTGCAGCTGTTTGATGGGAAGGAGGGGAGGCTGAAGTATCCACGTCGATGGGTGATTCTTCCTCCATTCCTGTGAAGAGAGGCTCCTCGCTGGTCGACCCTGTGAGATTCCATATTTACCCTGTCTCAGCATTTGGAAGTTGAAGCCTTCAATATTTTACAGACGTTTCTACTAATCATGCCCCCTATCAGTTGAACTTCAGTTCGGCGACCCCAAATTCTCTAATCCTAAAGACGGATTTCTTAGCTATTGTTCAGCTTTTATTCGGATTTATGTCACGCTGTTATCCATTAATCCTGTTGTCATGGTTGAGAGAATAGATCATCTTATATCAGCTCGTTGCTATTTATCCAAGCAGAAGTAAATGCGATCCTAGTGTCATTTTGGTGATTGACATTGTCCTCCTATTATGCCCATCTATCTGAAGATCGACATTTTTCATGCTTGACATTGTTGACTGGTCTCGACAAACGTCATCAGACGAAGTTAATTAGCACACACAATGACGCAATATACAGCTTCTTGCTGAATGGTAGCTTGCTTTTTTTTTTTTTTTTTTTGTGGTTCCAGTAATTCCTGGATGACAAAGCTAGCAATTGCACCAGAAAACATTACCACTGCTGAGCTTGTCCCCGGTTGCCGATGTTCTCCAATATTGAAAGGTTTCTCCATTTCAAAAAATATGAAGAATTTTGTGCGAATGCAGCAGAGATGCGCGCATGTGGACATCCTGGCGGCCACGTCATTATGTTGCAAAAAAAAATATTTGTGGACATAGTCGTACATGAACTGAAACATACATACTCGTATCCTAGAATATTGCAAAAAAAAAAAAATGTTGCAAGTTGGTGCAACCACGGATGAACAGATCAGGTTGGTGAAAACCAAATTGAAGAAGTCTAATTTACCTCTCTTAACTATTGCAGAAGTTCATTTTTTCTTCCTCAACTCATCTGTGGCCGTTCGATGCAAGATCGGACGGTCAGATCTCACCCATTTAACATAGAGGGAGGAAAAGTGAAATTTTTCAAGAGTTGAGGGAGGCAATGTGGACTTCTTCCAAATGGAATAGGGAAAATTGGGGATCAGTCAGAGACTTTGAGAGAACTGAAGCGTGAAGAGCAGTTGGAGAAAGGAGTGGCGAACTGGCTACACGAGCATTGCAGGCGGCCGCGTGATGGGAGAAGAGAAGTGACGCCGAAGTCAGTTGCAACGGGCCGCGTGATGGGCCACAAAAACATGTTGGGCCGTGCCAGCGTCCGATGCACGGAGGACGCCTGACACTAAGCATTTTCGGTATTTTTACGTTTAGCTAACTAATCATGTTGTCTAACCTTTATCGACCATTTTTTTACTAATTATTTATGTCACTTCAATGTTTTACACGGCATATTTATATGAACAACCAGCTAGAACCGTTAATATCGAAAACATGCCACCAGTATCAGTTATGTGTTGCTCCAAAGATTTAACATGTTCATAGCTCTAACAAAAACTTTGTATGTTCATATATAGCATGACCTTTCTGTCGTAATGAACGAGCCTTGGCCAAATCAACGATATGAAGGGATGACCTGTCTATCCTTCTCCGAAGAGCATCTACATGATTAATATTTAATTAGGAGCAGCATAAAACCTATGGCGGCAGTGGACAGTTAGACCGGGAGAGTCTCTCGCTGACCATCGTTTTCGCTTGCTGTCGTCTCGTCGCCGGTCGCGTGCGACCGGTGACCTGCACGCATTGTCGCTACGGCTACAGGCCACAAGCGGCTCACTAACCTCCGGTCTAATCAGTAATTATAATACCGACAGAGATGTACAATGGTACACGTTAGTTGTTTTTAAATCATCTATAAAATTTGTCATATGGAATAAATAATGACATGGAAAAAAGATGTCATAATAGCAATTTGGGTAATCTCTAGTGTAAGAGCATGAGCAGCAGGCCCCCTATCAAGGGCTTGCATTTCAAATTTGTTTGAATTCACTGTGCCGTATCAAGGTCCTTCTCTCTGCTTTTGTTTGAATTTTTCACCATGATCTTGTAGCCTACGATAATTTGAGGTGTCTTGAGGATCTTCTTAAGAGTCGACTCTATATCAGAATTAATGAATTTCATGTGTGAACAATAAAGATGCGTGCAACCATACCTATTATTTATTAATTGTCTTTAGTATTGGCCGTGTTCGCTACCACGTAACGCGCCGTTGCGTCGCGCCGCGTTCACGCGGTTTGAACGCGCGGCGCGCGCGCGCGTGCGCGAACGCGACGCAACGCGACGCAACACGCAAACGAACGAGACCATTGTCAACAAGTAACGTGACCATATTTACAAACAATTATTGTTTCAACCATCTACATGCTGCTTCAACTGGTCAATATGCCAGCGTCGTCGAAAGATTTCACTGCAGCATTTGTCAAATTGGTACTTGATCAAGACAGTTACAGCCAGTCAAGCGCATTGATTGTGCTCTGTAATTTCCATCGAAGGTGTCATACGGAGTTGAATTTCTGCAGCAATTCCATCACAAAAAGGTACTCCGTATGATACCACCCTGTAGTCTGTAGTCAAAAGGATGCGATGGTAGTAGGGATGCAAATGAGTTGCTTCGTGGGTATCCGTGAGACCGTTTGTTTCATTAAAATACACTAAGTATTGTGAGGCTTAGTGTATTTTAGTGAAGCAAACGGTCTCGCGGGTACCCGCAAAGCAACCCGTTTACATCCCTATGTGGTAGGAGTAGCAGCTGCTGCTGATTGATCGGAAGACGATTTTTTAGCAGAATAATCTGATGATAATGATGATGATGAGGCATGCAAATCACACATTAGTCGTGTGACGGTTGAAAATTCTTTGTGGCGTCAGCAATCAGTATGGCATCGCAGCGCAGCAATCCAAGAGCTGACTTCACGTGAGTGATTAGGTTAGAACTACTAAAGTTTTGTTGCATGCTTGCTTCCTGCTTGTCCATGCATGATAATTAACCCTCTTTAGATACGGCCATACTGGTGCGTAAATTTAAAATGAACTAGTAGTCGGACACTCAATCTGTCTAAAAAATCAGACACTTATTCCGCTTTTGTTCCGATAGTTCATTCTATTTGTTATAGGCATACTCCAGAACAAGTGAAAATATAGAAATATACACATAAACTAATGAAACAAGTGAAATGACCTCCTGAAACAAATTAAATGAATTGAAACGTAGGATCAAAACAAGTGTGCTATGTGAAAATAAAATATGCACCTTGAACTGTTGGAACAAATTAAATAAACTGAACCGTGAAAACAAAACAAGTGTGCTAAAAGAAATGAAATATGCTTCCTCAGTCCAGCAAACACCTTCGTATTAGGCCTGGACATCAAGACCAAGCCAGACATGAATCACAGCGTAATCCATTTAGTTAGTGTCGCCTCGTTTTCCAGTGCAGATTAGTCTTTAATAACTCCGTTTTTCCAGCGCGCGCTGCATGCATGCATGCGCGATGCCCCCGCGAGAACGGCGCGATGAAGTTGCATGCCAAAATTACGCTGCTGAAACGTGTACTTTGAAATATACTGACGAAACTACATGTTAAACTAGTGGAACAGGTGAAATATGCTGCTGAAACGTGCACTTTGAAATACCAAAATGAATTACCTTCACTAGTGATGGTGGATTGGGTTGGGACAAAGTGCTCGCGTCCAAATCGGACGTTCGATTTCTAGCAATTCAATAAATTAACAATATTTCTCAATAGCATACTAGTCTACACATGGAAAATTAGTGATGCAATGACATGGTAGATTGGTAGAATGTAAGAGCTAGACAGATTAACGCATTCAGAATTTCAGATGCCTAGAACATATGGAGGAAGAAAAAGACAGTTTTTGATTTATTGACCTTGAACATGTCAACTCAAGATCGCTCGAAGGTCATTCGTTCCTATCACTTTTTTTTCTGTATTTCTACGATGGTCCAGTTTGATAGGCCAATCATAACTTAACACGGCAATAAAAACCCAGTAAAAAGCTAGCATGCCAAGTTTGATTAATCGGGGGCGCCGCATGAACAGAACAGCTCTCAAGTATTGACCAGGCCAACCCGGCCAAAAACTTTTTTTTTTTTTGTTACAAATGAAACGCCCAAATTTATTCCCTGAAAATTGCCAACTAGGGTCTTAAAAAAAATCTAAAAAAAATCTCTGGAATGGTCAAATTCATATGGCTCACCACGACGCAAACAAGTACTCCTACTAGGCTACTAGATAGTGATCAGATCAGATTGGCCTGCAGAAAGCAGGGAGGAATCGGAGGCTTTGGGAACAATTAAAAGCAAATGATTTTGTAGGTGAGTCAATAATAATCATAATAAAGCCCCCGTGCTGCGCGAAAACTCGGCTCTTTGTCCTCTCGCCATACTTTGCTTGGATTTATAAATTTGTCGGTGTCCTTAATTTGTTAGCTCGCCGTCTGACAAGGACGGCCATCTCATCTCTTAATATCCTCGGCTGTAAATTTATAACCTTTTAAAAAAATAATGAATGAAAAGTAGAACATCTTTTATAATGGAGATGAAAATTCCGAGAATATACCTCACAAAAAGAGAGATGAATGGTTCGCGCAAAGACTCTACCTATGTATTTCACATTTTAGTTGCATAAAGTTTTGGTAACAAAGAATTTATTGTCGACGGACCGGCTTGCAACAAAGAATTTTCATCCAAGTCACACATCTAGTGAAGCATCGTGCGGATCGAATGAAGGCACCTTATACTGAGAACTTGATGCTTGGATACAAGGGTACATATGCTGTGCAATCACGCTAAAAATACAATCGCCGTGCAATCGAACTATCAAAAGTTGTAAAAAATTCTGAAAAAATTTGTACATGTACTCTTCAACTTACTCTATTTTTGGATAAAATTTCAAGTTCAAATTCATTCTATATTGAACGTTACAAAAAAGAGAAAATTCTATCAATTTTGAACTTATCAAAACTGTCCGTCTTTTCTTTTTTTTTATAACTCTTAATATAGAATGAATTTGAACTTGAAATTTTATCCAGAGATAGAGTAAGTTGAAGAGTACATGTACAAATTTTTTCAAAATTTTTTACAACTTTTGTTAGTTCGATTGCACGGCGATTGCATTTTTAGTGTGATTGCACAGCATATGTACCCTGGATACAAACGCAGACTTTATTCTGTTGCATAAAAATGGTCTCTCTCCTCTTACATGTACATCAGTTACCCTTTTATATAGAGTTAGGGAGAATGGCACCTAGATGGACCGACGTGCACACAGGAGTGTAAAAAAACTAGGGCTAGATCGACCCTTTCTCTCTATTCTCCTCTAGAGATCGAGGTTTGGACCAATTTGCCCCCTCCCCCATCAGAAGCATATTCTTTGTCGTAAAGCATAGGACTACGCATAAATGTGAGAGAGTGAGGAGAGAGGAGAGAGAAGAGGTGGGAGAGGAAAGAAACCAAACACCTTAGATTATGAAGGAATGATGGGATTTGCTCAAACGACTCTGCAGTAAGGTAGAGAATCTAAACCCTCTCCCATCATATCAAAGTAGGGGTTTTCCTATCATTCCTATTTTCTAGGTGCGACATGTTTGTTATCAGGGGATCCAGCGATATTTACCTTGCCATCACATGGGCCCCTTGTGTACTGCTAAATTGGTGCTTCCCTCGAGACATAATGTCCTCTAGTCTCCTAATATGACTGATCCTTCCTGTTTGTGCCTCAGCTGCAAGAAAGGTGAAGGGGCGATCCTCTATTCGTTTGCTTTGGAAAGAGTATAAAGGATTGTGCCTCTCCAATACGAGACACTTGCTTTGCCAGCAATTCTCCCGATCATAGGGGTGGTTATGCTCCCACTACAACTTTATCTAGCCATAAACCCCGAACAAGTAGACACCCATTTAATGTGATGATCATTTGTAGTGCACGCGTATTGATATACTATATCTTATACATACTTTTTAAGTTTTTTCAACTTATTCACTGAACCTTTTTTTTTTTTCTGAAGATAGCTAAAAGTTATTTTTAAATTGAAGCTAGACTAAAAGTATAGTGATTGGTCCAAGATTAGCAGTAACGAACTGAACTTAACCGTCTAGGAGGCTGAAACATTCAACTGCCAAGTGCCAACACCCGCCATCCAGCCAAGCCGTCACGGACCGCAATTTAACCGAAACCCCCTCTCCGTTTTCTCTTCCTCTCATCCCGGATCCGTTTCTTGCCATTCATCCTCTTTATTCGCGTTTCCATCCACCAACTCCCGATTCCCGAAGCACCTAGCCACCGATCGGGCGCCGAATCCTCCTGGTTTGTCGGCCGCAGGCGTCGTCTCAATCGAAGGTTCGTTTCCATGGAGTGTGTCAGTTCTTTGGGTATGGTTTTCTGCGTGCCTCGTGGGTTCTTGATGGCGACATGGCGGCGTTGCTTATTGTGTGCGTTTAACCTGTTTGTCGAAAGGCGCCGGTAAGTTTTCCGTCACATTGATCGATCAAGAGGAGCTCGGAAGTTGCAAACTTGGGCTCAGGAGGTGATTTCTATTTCGGTTTTTTCGGTTACGCGTTCTTGTTTTGTTTCTTTTTGTTGGGACTTCGGAGATGCTTTTTTTTCGGGGGGTATTGATTTTGTTTGGATCAGTAACAGTTGAGAGAACGGGTTCAGAGATGTACAGATTGGCCGTTTCATTTATCTTCCTGAGCCCTTAAGATTTCCGAGTGGCTTGGCTGAACAGTCGGAACCCTTCCTTTTTTTTTCATGATTGTTACTGTTACGACGTCCATAGTAAAGAACCAGTTTTCTAGGATCCGGTTGCAAACTCGGAGCTAGAAGGTGAAAACTGTGAGTTAAGCTGACGATACGCGAGCTAATGTTTGATTAACATGGCCACTTGAAAGCATTAGCCAATCAACTTGTTTCTTAATCTTCCCTTAAAACGGCTATTGAATTGAATGGATTTTATGAGCATACGAGAATTGCATGAATTTGAAGGTTGGTGATCTGATCACTCCGAGAAGTAACAATTATTATTTCTGTAGTTGATAGAGTAACCAAATACCCTTTTTGTTAGAGAATTACAGTGATCCATTTCACTAGAAATATTATCGTGCTACCTAAATATATGTTATTATTCAGACTTCCCTTATCTTCTTTGCTTCCTTATATGATTTGGCAGCCCAGTGTTTATTATTATGTAATTGTTTTTTAACTCCATCTACCGAAAACATGCAGTTCTATTTTATTTCAACTTCTTGGCGAATAGAATCCATGTTTCTCTTTCATCTTAACAGAATTCATTGGCTAGTAGATGTAGATAGAAATTGTCTGTCATATTAGTTTTTCATGACAAATGGCCGTGCTTCTGTTTGGTTTCATGCTTATCCATGATCATTTCCTTTTCATGTTTGCATTAAAAGACTGAAAACAGTTTACAAGAACCTGTTGCTTAACTTGCGACCAAGTTTCCTGCGTATTTCGCTCTTTTCTTAGAAACTTCTTCTACCTTCCTGGTTTTGCACTTGCACGTTTGGCCACCATTTAAATGTGTTGCCCTAAAGAGGGAAAAGAAGTGGAAACCACAATCTTTGCTTTATCAAAGTGGCTCTCCCTGTGTAGCTTTCATTCTCCATCTAATTATTGATTACCAATTGAAACACTAACTAACAAGTAAGTGTGTGTGTGTGTGTGTGTGTGTGTGTGTGTGTGTGTGTGTGTGTGTGTGAAGTGCAGTTGGTGGGTGTCTGTGTGCGTGTTTTTGGGAAGAGGGGTGTTTATGTCAGCATCATTCCCCCCTTTTTTGCCTAGAAAGGTACAAAAGGTCCTCTTAAGTTGGTTTTATTAGATCGTCCATTGATCGAGGTGCACAAATATGTTGCTTTATGTGTTTTGTTATTGTTAAGATTTTCTTTTTTCTTGCCAATTTTGTGGTACTTGGTTTGGTTGGAGACCATCCTTTTTATATATTCAATTTGTTTTGACTCGTATGGTGTTGAGGCAATGATTTACTTGGAGTTGGAAGGCATTAGGTATGTCATTTGCTAGGTTGTTAATCAGTGGCCAGTCTGTTCATGACAGGTTGCAAAACTAAGGAAACTTGAGGCCTTGTTCCTTATTCTGTAAGGGTGGTGCTCATAAGGAACTGCTCCTCTTCTTTGTTGCTGGGTTAACACCATGGCCCAGCTGTTACACCATCAGGAGTCAGCGTTTTACGGGAAGGAATTCCATGGGTGCCGATGGAGCATTTTGCAGTTCTTTAGCTTTCGCCGGCGCCTGCGGTCCACCAAGATGCTTTCTGACAAGAAACATGGTCAGGGGAAAGGCAGTGGTGGTGAGTTGACTCCTCTGTTCATCCGTACTTGTCAAACAACTTGAATATTACTAAAGTGCAATGGAGTGTGTTTGTTTGCTAAAAATAATAGTGTGGCTGAACAACCTTTATGTGTTATCCACGTATTTGAAATGGTTTTTTCCATTGATCTCGGCGGGGAGTTATGCAATAATGCAACTAAGATGCATATATAAACTAATTAGTAGTTGGTTTAGTGTACTGAAAAATTAATTCATTGATATGTAAAATCTTACGAAAAAAATCATACTTAGCTTTGATGTATCACATTTATTACTTATAATGCTCCTAGTTACATTTGTAATGGTTCTGAATATAAATTGCTTCTAGGTGGCAGGCGTCGAGGTTCCTATGTTGCACTAAAAGATGAAGACAGTGGTGTTATGTATGATGAGAAAAATACTGAAGTATGTACCATTTACCCATCCTTGATTAGTAGATTATCATGGTGCAGTCCTCTTGAATAGTACTTAGAGCATCTCTAATAATAACACCTCAGCTAACTATAAGGATTTACTTATGTGGAGGGGAGAAACGAAGGAGAGAGATAAAGACTAGCTACTAACTAAGAGTCAGTTTATAACGGATTCCAAGATTCATTCACTACATATGTCCATATTAAATTTAGAGATTATATTATAGCTAGTCTATTGAAGAGGTTCTCTATTTACTATCTATAAATGACATGTCCATTTCTTATGACTAACTCCACTATTGGAACTTGGAAATGACCTTATATCCTATCGTGCATTTATTTTGCTCTTTGTATTCTGTAGCCACTCCATGTTTACTGCTTAATAGATAAGCACTTGAATCAAAAGCATTACTAGTTCATTTTTTTTGTCACAAATTGGTACCAAATATTTCTGGTACTTCTTACTAATAGTACATAAGCTATTCTGGAAGCATGTATGCTACTAACATATTTGGAACTTCTTTAGACGAACTATCTATAAACCTACGTGGTATTTCTCTTGCTGCTACTGTATTACATGTTTACATGTAAGGCTGTAAGCATTCAAACAATTGTCAAAAGCACTCAATTGTAGACCATAGTCCATATTAGTTCTCATAAGTACTTCTCTCCTCCAATACTACTTGCACGGACAGTTAACTTTCATTTGGAGATGTGAGCTTATTGTGCTCTTTTAATTTTTCATATTTCAGGTTACTAAGAAACACAACTCTTCAAAAAAGAATTCTGGTAAGTCAAGTTTGAGGTCCTTAATTCTAAGAAAGTTGTATGGAAAGGAAGGGCAGAAAGAAAAGATGCTTCCTGTTGCACCAAAGCTACTGCGTACCCTTTCAATACATTATCTGGAAAGCAACGAGTATGTTCATAGTGAATCCAGTTCTAATGGTGATGGTTCTTCACACAGTACTACATTGTCAATGCAAAATGCCACCAGTAAAAACTTGCACGATGCTAGATTTAACACCCCTGATGGATGTGATACTGATACAAGTTCTTTACTGCTACTAAATAGAGGCAACAGCCATGTGAAACGTAAGAGCCACCGTAGCATCTCAATGGATGGTGTTTTTCATAAAGTCCCCTATGGACAGAAGGTGTCTGGAGAGGTAATTGGAGAACAACTTCCCCGATCAGCCTCTGCCACGTATGATAGGGATGGCTTGAAACCTTACATTGCTGCTACTGCAAAAAGACCTGTGAATCAAGGATTTCGCCGTTCGCGCTCCCTCACTGAATCATTGGAGAGGTATTCTCACTTACTTGAGTCTATTTCGAGTAATGAAACCAAAAGGATGCTGACAAGCTCAAAGTCTACTAGGGATCATTCTTCAGATGGTTCTAGTGTGATAACTGCATTGGAAAAAAATCCTAATGCTTACTTCAGATCAAAAGGTTTGGTTACACATGCTGAAAATCATGTAATTCCAGAAGATATCTTAACATCACTTGATATAGAGAAGACTGTTGTGAATGGAGATATGAAAGTTGCCATGGTTGAGAGCTCCAGTAATGATATTGCTAGTGAGACTGAAATTCCTGCATTACTTCAAGAGTACATGAACGACGAAAGGTGCGATGTTGCAGTATCAACTGCAACTGAGTCATGTATTGCTCCTTCTCCTTCAGAAGTGATTAATACTTCAGAAGAACATGCAGCAACTTCTGATGATGATCAGGGTCCCACTTCAACCACCGTAGTCGATTGGTGTGCATTTCCTTCAGCATCAGAAGAAGTCAACTTCCCAGAAGAACATGCAACAGCTTGTGATGATGGTCAGATTAATTCATCAACAGAAGATGATACATGTCCTGCTCTACCATCTTCAGAAGACACCAACATTGCAGAACAGCATGCAACCACTTTTGATGACAATCAAGTCCAACCATCTGATGTTTTGAAACAACCAGAAGGTACTTTCTGTGAGCAAGAAACTGAAAGTCCAACGTCTGTTCTTGACATGGTCTTCTCAGATGATCCTGCTAGTTCAGTGAAACATACAATGCTGGATGGTGAGATTTCCATTTAGTATGCAGAAATTCTACGCACATTAGGTTTCTATAATTTGATAATTACGTTTCTTTGTAGTCTTTGATTTAGAAAGCTCTTATGACCTGGGTTAGTACCTAAGACTAATCACTCATTTTACCTTGTGACTAACAGTGTTAAATTATCCATGCTATTGACTTATAGCAAAAATTATCAATGACACTAATACCTTATATTCTCAAATTTACTTTCGCATCCGTCTATCTTTTCTTTCAACCTCCTACTACAATTTCTAATTAAACTTTTTTTTGGCAGATTCTTCACTGAAACCAAGAATTCTCATTTTAAACCAGGCTGATGATTCAGCTGACATTGATGTTCACAGTGCTAACACCACTAGTGAACTGCCAACGACCTTATTGACTCGCAGCCACAGAAATGCACGACAAAGTGAGTCTGACGATCTGTATGGTCTTCAAGTAGATCAAACGAACAAAGCTGAGTTCAATTATGTGAAGGACATCTTCCAAAAGTCCAATTTCAGCAACGAAATGTTGTTTGATGAATGGTACTCACAGAACATCACAGCTCTGCAAGAAGAAGACTGCCAACATTATGAGGCTGCTGCGGCTACATTTGACTTCACTGATATGTCCGCCGATCAGCTACTCCTGTTTGACTTGACAAATGAAGCACTGCTCGACATCTACAAGAAGTATTCTGTTTGCAAATCAAAGGTATGGTTTTGTTCTTTTGATAGACCAAAACCTGTGGGGAACCATGTCCTTGAGGAATTGTGGTCTAAAGTGAGCTGCCATCTGGATGAACAACCGCAGTCCAGCATGGAAATCGATACAATATTGTCGAATGACCTAGCCAAGAGTGATAACTGGATGAATTTTCAGAGAGATGCTGATCGTCTTGGGAACAAGCTGGCAGACTTTGTATTTGACAAACTTCTGACTGAGCTCGCCCTTCAGCTTGCAAAGTTTTGAGTTCTAGTTAGATTTTTCTTTTCCTTGTGAGATTAGCTGTTCTATATTGCCCAAACGCACCGATCATTCTTATGTATATATTACACATTCTTTTTGTTCTTGCCTTGAAGAGAGAACACGATCTGGGGGTTGTTATTAGGGCTTAGAGATTCAATTCATGTGCCAATTGTTTGCGTGCTCAGTAAAGATGAATGAAGTTGGAGATGTGACTGTTTGGCCCTGCTGTTTGGATGTATAATCTTCAGAGAACTGGACGTTGAACCAAGCGTTTATCAATCAAGCAAAGATGAAAATGAAAATCCATGCATATACCTCTCAGAGAACTTCCGAAATTTAATTTTACAGACATACCTTTGTTCAAAAAAAAAATTTTACAGACATACCGGTAATTGTGGTAATACTAATGATAAATAAATATGAAATATTTATTGTATTGTACGTGGATGCTTCAAGGCTCTGGCTGCTCCTCTTTTTTTTTTATTTTTTTTTTGAGAAGGCTTCTACTGGGCGTGGCCTTGAAATCATGAGCTCAGTTCCTCTGGGCTGAGCTGAAGCTGATGTCTCCAGCCTATGATATTTTCCTTTGGGCCAAGTCATCAGGTTAGCTGAGCACGGAAATGGCCCATTTACCTCCCACTGGCAAAGTTTAGTTTTACCTCCTCAACCCCAAAACCAGATATCCAATCTTCCTCAACTATTCATACAGAACAAAATACCCTTCTACACTGAATTTGTCCTGATTTTGGATGACGTGGCGTCGTGGTTACCATTGTTTTCATGACAATAAATTCCAAAAAAATTGTAGAAAATCATAGAAAGATTATAAAAATAAAATCAAATACCTAAATTTTTTAAAAAAAATGTAGAATCTAAATTTGCAATAATTTTTTTTGTGTATATAGTTATATGAAAAAAAAATTCTTAGAATTTTTCTTGGTTTCTAGAAAACCGTGGAAAATTACTTTAGCTTCTGGAATGATGTAGAAATTTATAAAAATGTAAGGATGTTATTTTAACCTTCGAATTTAAAAATTATAAATTACAATTAAACGGTCTAACTAAATTTGAATTTTAATTTATAAATTCAAATTGAAAGGTGATTCTAACATCCTCATATTCTTCCTAGTTTCCTCTGTATATGACTGTCTGGAAAGCAGGGAGAATAGTATATTCATCTTCAAATCCCCCAAATCCAACATAACAGACACCTGGTATTGCCAGCACAATTGCATCCCCCAACAAGTTTCTTCAGACAGAACTCTCCTCATATTTCTAGCGCATGACATGGCAGAAGCATAATATTTATCTCTTTTTTATCTGTCCAAAAAAAGAATTAAATTATACAACAATTTATTTCAGATATTTTCTGGACCTGCTGAGAGAATTCCAGAGGCTTCATCAACATGCACCCATGCATCTACTGCGTGAAGGTTTTTGGAAACACAGTGCAGAGAGGATAAACATTGCTTAGAACCAAAAGCAACCAAAACTTTTTTTGTTGGAACCGACATGGAAATGTTTGAGCCAGAAGAAAAAAAGAAGTGTATTTGGGACGACCTGATATGAATCTTATCCAGAACCAGAGGCACTTTTGACATCAGTCTCATGGAAAAAGAAATGTAAAGCAGATGGATAACTCCATGATCGACACAGCCACTGGCAGTATTGCCGGCAATTAAGAATGTTACCGCGGTGGAAAAGATGGTTCTCAGATAATAGCAAAAGGTTCACAACTCTTAATTTTTACTGGTATAAAGCGATCGAGGATATTTCGTTATCTGTCTGAAGATCCAAAGCAGTCAAATAGCACTCCATAGACCACGATTTATGTATAGTGAGTGAGTGCTTTTCTTAATTAAATGGCAGAGCATTATTTGTGCGAGGATGCAAAGCATCTGCCTGTTTCGTTGTTAATGCAATAAGCGATACTGCTATAATTATTCGGCAACTATAGTTATTCAAGCACCAGTTTCTACGACGAAAACATCACGTTCAATTTTAGCAGGGGAAAAAGGTCAATGCTGATAACGTTTCTCTTCCCTATCCGATAATGACGTGCCTTATTCGTGCAGGTTCGGAACATGTTCCTGTCAACCTTTAATTGCTAATTAAACCTCCTAATGCCTTAACAAGTCTCTTCCTGTCACTTGTCTGATGGCCAGGTCGGTTTAATATATTTCACAGTTATAGCTAAGCTGTGACGTTTAAACACCTTGATGTTCAGGTGTAGGCCGCGTCATGGCTAGCTTGAATAACTTACGGATCTAAAGATTACAAGTGTTTCAACTTTCAACCCAATGCAAGTTAAATTAAAGATCTTTATATATCTTCTCTTTTCTTTTGCATGGCGACATGGCACGATGTAAACATGGTACGGGCAGTGGCGGATCCAGGATTTGAACAAGTCCCGGGCACAATTCCACTAAATATAGTTGCTAGAGCAAAGGGGGTCACCTGCTGTTTGACACTTTGACTGTTTCCAGAGAGGGCCGACCGACCGAGGGCGGCGCGCCATGGGCAGGAGTCAGGAGTCGCTGCTGCAAGCGGAGTCAAGCGGGAGGAGGCGGCTAGCCGAGCTGAGTGCAGGGCGGAGGCGGCGGAGTCGCGGAGCTGGCCGGAGGAGGCGAGCGAAGCGGGCGAGGCCGAGGCGGCAAGCGGCACACAAGAGAGGGTCTGGCGCGCGGCGCTGGAGCTGGCTGGGCAATGGGTGGGCAAGCAGGCGGGGAATGGGTGACAGGTGACCTAAACTAAGTGCCCTGGGCTTCCACATTTTGGGCCCAATTCCTATAGGAGTGTATTCCCTATTACCAGGCCAAGCCCAGGGCACCGGCCCAGGGTACCCTAGGCCTAAATCCGCCCCTGGGTACGGGAATGCGCGGATGACTTTTTATTTTCTGCCACTATCATTAGCAAGGACAATGTTTTTTATGAACCAACAGTATTCAACCGGAAAAATTCGGCAAATGGCACCGAATAGGCTGGCCTTGTGTGAATAATATTATGGTTACCTGCTTTTCTAAAATGATATCGATGCTGTGAATTTCTTCTATGAGATAGAGAAGTCCTGAAGAAGAGTGAAGAGTGCGAAGGGACGGGAAGAAGATGATGAGAGTCCCACGTACTCAAAGGCATTTTCTAGAAGATAGACAAAACTTAATGACATTTTCACCGAGGTCATTCTATTCGGTGCGAAGGGTCTCATACGAGGGCTGCCGGAGCTCTGAAAGAAGAGCGAATGCATGTCGGTTTCGCAGCAATGTATGTCGGTTTCGCAGGTGGTGGAGAAAATTGTTTCCGACGTCATCTTTTGGGGGCATGCTGCTTCTCTCCTCTCTGACGAA
Organism: Raddia guianensis; assembly: GCA_036346415.1. NCBI lineage: Eukaryota > Viridiplantae > Streptophyta > Magnoliopsida > Poales > Poaceae > Raddia > Raddia guianensis. The sequence goes on from CM070534.1 coordinate 40,424,857, forward strand.
TAGTCTCTTTTTGTAATTCTCCCCCCCCCCTCCCTATTCCGTTCTCCTTTGTATAGTGTACAATTCTCCCCTTTTTTAATAAAGTGACAGTGCTCCTGCCCATTCGTTCGAAAAAAAGAAGAGCGAATTTGGAGGAAGGAGAAGAAGAGGGGAATCGAGCTAGAGGTCAAAGAAGGGGTAGGAAGATGTTTGTAAAAAAAAAATTCATAATAGCACTTATCTAATTGAAATGGTTTTCTGATGTCATTCATGGTAAAAGACGTTTTGTAATGGTAGATATTACAAAGAAACTTTCTGCAGTGGCATATACCAATTAACCTATTCTTTACTCTACATAGGCATTAAATGGAAGTGTAGACAACTTATAGATTGTTCATGTATGAGTTATCTCTAATGCTATCTTATAAGTGATATGACAATTGTTAGAGACCGCTGTTGTCTTAACTCTCAATTACTGTACATGCTCTAATATATTCGTACAGCTAGGGGGCTCCCTTAAAAAACCTAAAAGCATAACAGCGCGTATAATAGTCCACGTTAGTTGTCTTTAAGCTGTTTACAAATTTCGCCATATAGGAGTATGATAATATGAAATTATGGAGAGCTTACAAAGAAATTTGGGTCAACTCCACACGAGAAACAAAAAAAAATTGCATGTGAGAAAGTTGTCTAAAAAATGTAGCATCGTCTACTTGCTGCTGCATGGGGTGGGAAAAATACCCGAAATAATCAACAGTAAAATAGAAAATTAATAAAATAATCCACTGTAAAAGGAAATTACAAAAATATCCCGGTCCCGCCACTCGGGTGGTGCCGCCACATCTGCGGCGTCATTTAATTGCCGCCACTTACGGACGGCCATAGCAATGAGCCGCCACCACCGGTGGCCATGACCCTCTTGGCCCCGCTTTTCGCATATTGCATGTTATATATATGTATAATATGTATAGTGCATGTGTATATTGCATGCCATTTTACTAATATTATATTTTAATATAAATATATGATAAATATATACTAAATTATTATAGTTGTCCAAAAATATATAGGTGGCGTCTAATTTTATTGATAATTGATTAGTAAAATGGCATGTCTAAAATAATTTACGTTGGGAGGTAGGTTTCGTTCGAAGAAAGCCTCCCGCAATTTTCCAGTGCAGTGAGCTCGTCAGATGACAATCACATGAACCACGATCACACACGCACACGCTTCTCGCTGCACCTTCCGCTCAATTTGCTCTCGTTGACTGACCGAGACCAAGACCACAGCGACCTGGAGCTTCTCCCATGCCACGTTGCATGTACGTGGTGTATATTTATATACACATATGACCGGATAGCATATGGCATATATACATTATAATATATGTATAATATAGATATATTTATATACACATGTGACCGGATAGCTTCTCCCATGCCACGTATAATTTTAATATATATGATAAATATATGGGCGAAGTAAAATTTGATACATGTATAAGCATGTGAATATACATTTTAAAACTCAAAATTGTATGCCTGTCCATGGACTGTGATCTCGCAGGAGCAGCAGATACTGGAGGAGGTGGTGACTCGATTATGCGGTGCACAGATTCTTCTCGGATCGGGGTATCCCTTTCGCGATCTGTGCACGATCTATGCCCGCAATAACACTATTTATTAGCTTACGTGTTTAATACATAAATATTAACTAAAATGTCACTAAAATACGTACAATTATATTACTATTTTGCATGCTAAATATACATTAATTTCTCTATTATGTTTAATTAAGCTAACAAGAAAATTACTATATGAAAAAATATAGTCACTCTTTTTAACTACGCACACTAGCGTTAATTTGTCGCTAATTATATATAATTTTGCGCGGTACGTGCATTTAAAATTTAAACATTCATATATTACATGCTATAAAAATTAACTAATTTCCATTATATTTGTACACCATTTTCTCTCCTTGCATAATTAATTAATCACTAATCATAATTTAAGTTAACCTAACACAACAAGTTTATGTTAACTATAAAATACGTACCTGACGGTTATAAGATCGATCAGTTCAAAGTTCCTGAAAAAATTAAAACAAGCGTAAATTAGATAGAATATACGAAACTAGTGGTCATATTAAACTATCACCGTATGTGTTACGACCTTCAGAATCTCGTGCATCTTATTTCTTTATCTGATCTTTGGTACATGCTACGGTGCGGTGCACAATTGATAACAAAATAGAGGCAAGACCTAGCTGTTGGTGCTTAGTTTAATTAATTAATTACGTCATGGTGATTAGTTTAATTAACATTAACAACATACTATGCCAACATCAGTATAGTCAAATACCCCTCACATATCAAGATTATCATACTGTGTATATAATATATACATACAATACATACATACAATATTAAGTACTAATATATACATACAATATATACATACAATATTAAGTACTAATATATACATAGAATATATACATACAATATTAAGTACTAATATATATACAAGATTAGCATAGAATATTATTATGTCAAAATTAACTCTTGCATATATGTACCGCAATAACACTATTTATTAGCAAGCAGATTAAACTTAAATTCTAAAATATTCCCTCACGCTGAAAGCGAAAAATATCAGCGAACTTACACTCCTCGTGAATCTCCAACTGAGGTATCAGCGAATAATATACCTGAACTGAACGAACTGAAAAGAACTGAAAGCGAGAGAGTGAGTGTGTGAAGGCGGCTCTGCGTGTGAAGCCTGCGCGTGTGTGAAATGAACTGAAAGCGAGAGTGCTGCGTGTGTGAAGACGAACGAACGGCAGAACGCGATATATATACACTAAATTTTCTTATCACTGTGACCTCTAATCGGTATTAATTAGCGTAAATCATGCAATTACTGTTTGCTTAATTAAAAAGTGAGCACTATTTTGTCGGTGGAGATTATTTTATTATTTTTTTCTACACTGTTTTGTCGGTGCATATTATTTTATTAATTTTTCGCGCACTGTTTTGTCGGCACGACGTTTTTTACGCGAGGAATTAGGGCCGGTGTCGGTCAAGTCAATGCCTGCCACTTGGCATGGCATGAAGAGAGACCTTACCGGCCACACGGCGGCGGCATTTATCATGTCATGCCAGTGGCGCGACCACACAGGGTGGCGGGCCCATCTACTTTTGTAATTTTTTTTCCCTGTGGATTATTTTATTAATTTTCTATTAACTGTTGATTATTTGGGGTATTTTTCCGCATGGGCTGTGGTTGCTTGATAAGTTCAGAAAAAAATAGAATTTTAGAAACATATATGCGCTAAACATGAGAGTGATGTTTTATGGCTTGACATGGGAAAGCTCCAACTCATTGGTGAGCACCATGATATTCTGATTCCCCTCTTTTGTGGCCGCGATGCGGCTTCAAAGTTCTTCATCCAAACACACCATTCCAACTGACAAGAGGCAATAATTAAATTCTTGGAGAACAAAGAATTGTTACCCATACTGTACCTTGTTTCATTTTTCTTTTTAAAAGAGCTTGAAGGTTAGATCAACTCTTTAACTTCGTGGACCACTTGTTGCGAGGATGAACATGGGCGCTAAGACGTAGAATTAGTACATACCGTAATGCTTAAGTTGGTATCACAAATATAGGCATGGAACCTTAAATGTTGTTCGAATGGACCCTTAAATTGTTGCAGTGTATCGTTCACACATTTTGTAACAGAAAGTTAATCATCATAACAACGACAAAATTTTGCAATATAGGCAAGCATATATTCTTTTTTCTTTTTTTATAATGTAAGACGTATTTTGAATTGACATATAAATTGAGAAAGTTATGAGATCAAGATTTTTTTCTAAAAAAAAATGACCATGCTCCCTATGTTATAAATACATTGAAAATATGAGAGAGAATATCATGTGAGAGAGTTATTTGCAAAAGCAAATATGAGAGAATACCACGCATTCGTATGTAAATTGGGATTGGATTGGATATTCATATACTCCCTTCGTTTTTTTTGTTTGACGCTTTTGACTTTTAGATAGGGGTGCAAGTGGAGCGGGTCCTCTCCCGCGTCCACAAAACCCGCCAATAAAAAAACCCGCAACTTTACCCGCTTGTGACCGCAAAATCCTAGCAACCAAGGTTACCCGCTCGCTCTGCTCCGCTGGGACCCACTGGAATCGACGATGCCAATCGAAGAATCCCCAATCCTCCCCGAGACCCCGACCCCTGCTCCAATGGCGGCGAACCCTAGGCCCTAGGCGCCTCGCCGTACCTTAGTCGCCTCGTCCCCGCCGCCGCCGCTCGTCTCGTCGTCGTTGCCGCCGGTCGCCCTCGTGGATCCAACCATGGAGCCTCCTCGCCCCCCATCTCTGCGGCCTCCTCATCGCCCATGAAGGATGGGAAGCGACCTCGACTTCGCCGTCGCCGCTCGTCCGACCTCCTCTTGAGCCACGGAGGAAGGGAGACAACCATAGAGCCGCCTCGCCTACCCTCCTCGAGAGATCCGCGGTGGCGGCGTGGCTTTGTCTCGCATGGCGAGGGACGCAGTATGGGCCCTGGACTCTCTCCTCAACTGGATCCGAAGGTGTCAATTGCTGATGGTGATGGGTAAAGATTTTCAGTTTTCTGTCATTGGAGTCCCAACATCTTCTCAGACTAGCCCCAAAATTTTCAATTTTGAAGCATGTTTTCTTATGTAATAACCAATGTTGATTATGCGTTGGATGTAAGTCTAATGTCAGGAGATTGAAATGTTATTACTCTGTCTTGATTTTAGTTCTTATACTTAGGTAATTTAATATTTTGTGCTATGATTTCCTAGTGTTTGCTGGTGAAAATTTCGTTTGTTTAAGTTTTAGCAACTTGGTAATAAAAAGTAAAGATCGGGAAGTGCAATTTTGAAGCGATCTTTAAAGCTGGATTGGTCCAGTGAGTTTTGTGTGAACTAGCAAGGCTTCGTGCGGTCGAGGAGTGGTACCGCAGATAGTGCGAGCTTTGAAGCGGTCAGGAGCGGTTACCCGCATAGCTGCAGTTTTGAAGCGGTCCTCAAAGCCGGCTTGGTGCGGTCTGCAACCTGTGATGCGGTTTCTGTGGGTGGGTGTGGACTGTCCACAACCCGCCCCACTTGCACCCCTACTTTTAGACACGTCTTTGATCATTCATCTTATTATTCAAAAGATAGTACAAACATGAAAAAATATAAGTCATGCTTAAAATATCTTAAATGATAAAACAAATCATAGAAAAATAAATGATATTTTTATAATTTTTTCTAATAAAACAGATGGTAAAAAATGTGTGCAAAAGTTAAAAGCGCCGAAAAAACGAAGTAGGAGTATTTAGGTACGGATAACAATATAAGATACGAACATAGATTTAAATAATTATGCAAAAAAAAAAGTTTCGGATATGGATTGAGGTGCCGGATTTTTCGGTCTTGACCGGTTGACCGTTCTGATATGTGACGCGTGGGCGTGCGAGCCCAAGGACCTGCTCAATGAATCAATGCCCGGGGCAGAATCGTAATTTCACCCACGCACCAGTAACGTCCGGAGCGCCGTGTGGAGGCCCACACGTCACGGACGCCCGTCGTCTCCGGCGCGGCGCGACGCGTGGACGGCGGGCGGCTCGCCGGCCTGCGCTATAAGTAGCGCCTCCTCCTCATCGTCATCCTCCCAGCCACCCCAGAACCAGAGGAAGAACTGGAGACCCGTGTGCATCTGCGGGTGTTCTGATCGGTGATTCGGTGGTCGGTGCTCGCTTGGGATCCATCCATCTCTTGCGAGGATGTCGTCGTGCTGCGGAGGCAAGTGCGGCTGCGGATCCAGCTGCAAGTGCGGCAACGGCTGCAATGGGTAAGATCTTTTGAGTTCTTGATCCCGGTGAGGTGAGGGATTGAACCTCTGTTTCTGATGCGGGTGTTCTTGGCTACTGGCCACCCATGATCTGTCGGTGAAAATGAGATCCTGCTTTGCTCAAAAAATCTATTCACTTTGCTCAAAAAAAAAAAAGAGATCCTGCAGTTCCAATATGAAAACCACATCATCTTAGTTTCAGCCTTAAATCTTTCGATAGAAGGTTGCATCCTTTGGCTATTAGTTATTGAGTTGATCTTTTGATCTTGCTTGTGTGTGTGTCTCTCTTGTTCACCAGATTTTTTTCCCCCTGTATGTACATGCGCTTTTAATTGTGAAGATTGTATGCATATATTTTTTCCATTCTTTCAGAGAGATTTACGAACATGTCTGCCTGTTAGGATCATTTGTTGATAGGAAAGAGAGAGGGGCTTTCGTTTAGGCCTGTAGTATATCTTTACCTACTTTGTTCTTGTTCTTTTGCACCTCAAGTCCAGGGTTTTGATGATCTTGATTGCTTGTCTGCATGCATGCAGCTGCGGTATGTACCCGGATATGGCTGAGGATGTGACCACCACGACCAAGACTCTGATCATGGGTGTTGCACCTTCCAAGGGGTATGCAGTATGCACACCACACCGATTCTACATCTGTATTTATGGTTCTTGCGAATAGATTATCTGGCCTGGGGCCGACTGATCCATGTCTCGACATATAGCAACATCTTTTTGATCTCATCTCATCTAATTTACAGAAGCAGAAAACTTTTTGCTACAAAAGTAGTAACCTTTATTCAGTACTCCTACCAGCTTAGGCGTGTGGGGATTAAGTGTCAAATCCTCAACTGTTCCTAAAAAACTTGATCTTTCTAGAGTAACCGACTGAAAGAATAGGAATAGAAAATAGAAATAGAAAAAATATAAATAGAAAGAGCGATTATAGCAATTTATAATTTTTACTAGAAGTGAAATGGTTAAAACAGTTCTACACATAAGAAAATTAGACTTCCCCTACGGAGCAGCTATTCATAACGTACTGTCCCCAATAACTACGTTACTAATTAACCGTCTAATCAACCAGTCTCTCTCTCTGATTTACTATTAGCTACTATCTCTAATCAACCAGTCTCTTTAAGTACTATCTCTAATCAACCAGTCTCTCTTTAAGCCTCCACATCTGTCAACTCTTATTTCTCACTTCATTTTTACTATTAGCTATTATCTTTCTCTAAATTTCTTTCACATGCACCTTACATTATACTTTAAAATTCTCTCTTAATCATCTATCTACTCTATGAAAGTTACAATATTTTTGAGCCAGTGACTGCTATGGATGTTCTTACGATTCTCGGCATACAGGCAAGCCGACGGATTCGAGGCCGGCGCCACCGCCGGAGCCGAGAACGGGGGGTGCAAGTGCAACCCCTGCAAGTGCAACCCCTGCACCTGCAAGTGAAGCGCGCCATGGTCGGAGAAGGAAGGAGGGACTAGTACTAGTATCAGTTGATTAGTGTGTCTCTTTGTCAGTATGGAGCTAGTAGATCGAGCTTGTCACTGTGTGTATGAACCTGTGACGTGTGTGCTGCTTGCTTGCTTTAGTTTGTCGTGTCGTGTGGCCATGGAGCGATGCACATGAGCTGCTAAGAATAAAAGATGAGAGATGGTGGTGTGCGCCATACGTACTGCCGTCCTTCCTCTGATATCCTCTCGAGCTAGCTCATAAGCTACTGTGTCCATGCCGTATGTAAGTGTGTGATCTGTCATGTGAGGCGATGCTATCAAAATAAGCTGTTTGTTCAGCCGATGCGCAAGGTTTTAATTAGCCTTGTTAGCTTCTTAGCTTTTTTCTCGGTTTATCATATTCGACGTATCTATTTATTTAATTTTTCTTCTAATTTAATTGATAGTATCGATCCACTTCGTTTTAACTTTAAGTTCTACACTTGTTTTTAGACAAGTTTTTAAGATAGAAAAAGTAAATTTTAAAACTAACTTAAATGAACATAAATAGATGGATGAATCAAACAAGAGACATAAATTTTTGTCTGCGTGTCTGTGGCTAGGAGCTCTGTTGTATAGCAGCTTCTGGATAGGAGTAGATGGCAGCAATGGCGGAGAATAGAGGACATCCAACTACGCCCCCACGTTTAGCCATATAGGACATCGTGCCATCGCTATTGCATATTCACGATTTTTTTAAAAAAAATAGTGCTATGATGTTCATAGTTTTCAGCTTTTTAACGGTATTACTCTAGAGTTAGATACCTGCGGTGGTTAATGCAAATAACCCATCAGTTTTGTTCAAACGTAGGTCTTCTTTGCCTTCGACGCCGCCACCGCCGTTTTAGTGTTTGGGTTTAGGGGGTTCTTTGTGTCGATTGGGTTTATAGGGAGACCGGAGAGGTGATGGCCCGATGATAGGGAGGGGATCATGGTGGGGGCGGTTAGAAGGTGGTGGCGCGGGTAAGGTTAAGGAAGGCCAGGCAGCGATGGTGGGGGTATGGCATAGAGCGGCAACATTTGTGTGAATGGGGTCAAGGTGGGGACGGAGTGGCGAAGGCGTCACCAACCATGGGTACGGAGGCCTGCTGTTGATGGTGAAAGTGTGCAGAGCAACTTGGGAAGGAGGAGGAAGGCTGTGGGCGGAGAAAGGGACGGAGAAGGGGAAGAGGAGCGCGGCGCTAGTGCAGGGGCTTGTACCGTTCTTTCGAGGGCCTACCCGGATGGGTTGTTTATTTGGTAGAAAACCAGTGCAAAAACATATGGTTGTAAATTTTTTCCAAGTCAAGACCATATAAACCGCCAGCATTTCTCTTGCTTTTACACCGGTATTTGATCCTTCCACCCGAGCCACATTTCTATTCCGACGAAAGCCGGGAGCACGCGTCTTCCTCACCCGCTCACACCCCTGGTCCTCCACTTCGCCTCCTCCGTGCACGCGGAGAGATGAAGCTCGCGGGGCTCGAGTTGGTGGGAGGCGCGCACGAGGAGTTGCTCGAGTGCTTCGTGTTGCTTGCGATTGTTTGTGGTTTAGCCTTACATAGATGATGATCCATGCATTCATCTGCTCGAATACTTTTTGAAGTGAACGGACCAGACAGAACGTGCATCTTAAAACCATTATAATGTGTGCAGATGTGGTGAATACAAGTATTTTCAAGGGAAACAATTACCCAAATAGCAGTAGAATGGAAAACAACTACACTTGTATTGTATTGCTTGGGCACAGGGAAATACAATAGTAATTGTTTACAGGGGTAAAAAAAAAAAAAATCAATACTCCCAAGTAGGGCCTAAATCTTTTCGCTGCGTTTGCTTCGGCAATAGACTAACAGCGAAGAGAGATAAGACAGCGAGAGCAAATGGCAGACAGAGGCCTGCATTCATTTCTTAATGTGAAACTATTCCGGTGACGATTGATAACCGAGGCGGCCAATGGTGCATTTTTACAAGGTAACAGTTCGACCAACCATCTAGTCATAAGAGAAAAGAGATGGTAGACCACTGTACATTTTGTGCAACAAGACTGCGAGGCCAAAGCACGCCTCCAGAAACTGCAGAATTCGCATCATCTAGATGACAGAAGGAATCACAAGGCAGAACAAAAACACGGGCAGGTTATAACATTGTGTGATACGCATGGGCAAATAAGAAGTTGCGATATATAATTATGAGGGAGGACGGATTTCGTTACCGCTGGAAAGCATGAACCTGCAGTCACGCGATAGTTTCAGAAAATATGCTAGTCATACGATCCTGTAAACACAATTGTTGAATCAAGTTAACCAAGATTCACAATGCAATGTGGCATGCACTGCAGGCATTTGGTAAATGAAAATCGTCAAAAATAATTCAACTACGTCCATTCATTTATTCTTTCTTGTCATGTTAATTTTTTCCCAATAGCAATAGTCTTGTACAACATTATGGAGTGGATCATGGTTTGTGATTCCAGTACTAGACTACAATCACCAAGTGCGCAGCACTAATACATAGCAACAGAACTACATGAGTGAGTAATGGCCAAGCCAACAGTGAAGTGTGCGCAGTCCTGAACTACTGATACATAACACCATAGGCACATGAGCAATAGCCAAGCCAGCTGCAATAGATCTGGATAACTGAGACAAAAGTATAGCAAGCCAGCAGTTTGGTCACCAGTTGGAGTTGTGAAGTGCAACTATTTTAAGTACACAGGCTTCAGTTTTCCCAATTTATCAAAACTATATTTCCGAAATCATATCACATGGAAGTCCGAAATAACACCTAACCAGGACAGAATAGTCCATAAAGTAGTATAAACAGCAATAATAACTTTTGGCTGGTGTGATCTGCCAGTTATATTAAACATCTGGATGGTATTGATTCATTGACATAAATACACATTCAGATCATTTTGAATAACACAAGTTCCGAAGTTGCAGGTTTTCCAGTTTTCTACATTCAGGCGTGCAAACGCAATGAACATAATTAAAATATGCATAAACAAACCTTTGGGCATTGTTTCTTGATACAGCACACTTAATCAGATGCATAAAAGCTCATAGTTGTATGCCGAAGGACTTCAGAAGTCTGATCAAGACTATGAGATGCCACCTATCGTATCAAGAAAAAAGCATGTTATATCATGTCATGACCAGCCTACAGCGCTATGTGCGCAGGAGGCGCTATGGCCCAGATCCCCATCTGGCTGCAACCAGCCCATCACTAGCACAGCCATGAGGCACTACAGCACCTTTGAGACAAGCAAGCATGAGGGCAAGATAAGATAGGATCCCATGAATAAAGAAAGGATAAGATCGTTTAGCAGTTGAAGATTAAATTTGTTAGGCCTACATGAATGTGATCGCTGAGAAGAAAACCAAGCAATAAACATCTGTTCGTTGCTTCCTCTCCCCTCCCCATAGAAGGCGTCGGCAGCACCTTGTGGCCACCGCTCTCCTACCTGTTCGCCTGTGATACCAATTTAATATGCGCACGCTGGTACGCACGGTACCAATTTTTTCCTTGTTTCTATACATTGAGCCTTATATAGAGAGGGCTGATCTTAAAGAGCACTCAAGCTTTTCCTTATTTCTATACATAGTTTCTATACATAGTTTCTAAATATGTCATGCCATATAGAAACGACTATAATGCAATCCATCTAATGCGGTATTCTCCCTCTTCCTGGGGTCCCGGAGGGTATCTAGTAATTATTTTGCTCATTTTTCGTTTCTATCTATAAGCCACATAGAAACAACCTAATGCTCCCAATGGGGATTTATTGTTGTTTCATTTCCTTGATTCTATGAATAGACTGTTATATATAAGAAACGACCTGATCTCCCTCCTCATTAACTACCCTCCACCATAGCAATTTGTCCTATGTGGCATGCTGGCAGCTAGACGTCATTGCATTGGAATTTTTCTTTTGTTATGATGCCCACATTTCATACTTATCAAATCTTATTTATTCAAGGGTTTGTATGTGTTAAAATAGCACATGTATAGGGGGTTTTCTGTATATTTTCTCCTCTCTTATACATGTACTTCTAGCCCATTTAGGGCCCATTCAATACAAGCTGCAATTCTCACCACTCCTAACATGGTATCAGTTGCCTAGGGTTAGGGTTTCCCTCCCCACCACCTGCAGCCACCGCTGCCGCCGGCTCGCCGCCGGCGAGGCGCCGCCGTCACCGGAGGAACCCTTTGGCGGTGCCTCCTCTTCTTCCTCCCTCTCCCTGTCTCGCGGGTGCTCCCACGCTGGCGCCGTCGCTGCCATCTTCCTCAAGCCTCAGCGGTGCGCCGTCGTCGCAGTTGCGTCGCTTGATCGCCGCGATCGCGTCGCTGGTGCCTTCCGGCCGCGCCGTCGCGGTCGCCGTCAAGCCGTCGTCGCGATCGCCGCCCGGCCGCCAGAGCCGTCGCGCCATCTTTCCGTCAGGCCGCCGCCCGGATTTGGATCCCGTCAAGCCGCCGCCTCTCCTTACAGATCCAAGTTGCCTCCGTCGTCCTGGATCAGTTGCGGGCTCGCCGGCCCTCTCGTCTCTACGGGGTTGAGCAGCTGCCTTTGTCTTCCACTCCTCGTTGAGCTCGGTCCAGCACAACACCATGGCGGCTCCCTCTCGTGTGCTTGGTCCGGTTGCACTTCCACCGATCCAGCTCGATGGCTCCAACTTCCGCGAGTGGTCCACACTGCTCCGCGTGTGCCTAGACAGCCAGCTGGTGCCTTCCCCGGCCGCGCCGTCGCGGTCGCCGTCCAAGCCGTCGTCGCGGTCGCCGGCCCGACCGCGAGAGCCGTCGCGGCCATCTTCCCATCAGGCCGCCGCCTCTCCTTACAGATCCAGGTTGCCTCCGTCGTCTGGATCGATTCAAGGGCTCGCCGCCCTACCGCCTCTCTACGGGTTGAGCAGCTGCCTTTGTCTTCCACTCCTCGTTGAGCTCGGTCCAGCACAACACCATGGCGGCTCCCTCTCGTGTGCTTGGTCCGGTTGCACTTCCACCGATCCAGTTCGATGGCTCCAACTTCCGCGAGTGGTCCACACTGCTCCGCGTGTGCCTAGACAGCCAGCGCCTCTAGGACCATCTCACCGGTGCCTCCCTGCCCCCGGCGCTTCCTGCTGTCCCATTGCCGCCTCAGCCAGTGCCTCGGTAGGTACCGTTCCTCAGCAGAGCTCTGGCGAGCCGCCTCGAGGCGTACATATTGCCGCCACCGCTGGAGGATCGGCGTGCTTCGAGGCTCGCGCCGTTGTCGCTCGCTCGTTGGTAGCGCGCGCGAGGATCTTGCCCTAGATGTAGTCCCTCTGGCATCCGCTCGTCTGATGTGGGACTACGTGCAGGTCCAGTACCATCCGAGCAGCCAGGCGCTATACACATCGCTCTTGCGTCTGGTTGAGACTCTTCAGCAGCAGGACTCTCATCGTCGGCGATTTCCTGAGCGGTTACGTGATGTCTCCGTCACCGGATTCTCTGGAGCCGTCCCGGATCCTCCTGCGCCACATCGTTAAATCTGCGGATCACGGCTCGGTGCGAAGTCTTCCAGTTCCTCGGTCGCCGTCCGAGTTTAGTCGCCGGGCTCGACTCACGACCAGCGCACCGCTGCCGTCGCTCACTGAGGCTCTAACTCAGGCTCGTGCTGAGGAGACTCGTCTTCGGGGTGTCCTCTCCTCGCCTGCGACCGTGCTGGGCACCTCGGCGACACCGACACCTGTTCCGGTGACCCAGCTGCTGCTCCCATCAGGTGGCCCTGTTGCTACTCTCCCCGCACCAGCAGGTGGCTTGGTCGCAGGGGGGTACTTCTGCTCCTACACAGACTGGAGGCTCCGGCGCTCGCTCCTTCTGCAACTACTGCAAGAAGACAAGTCACACCATTCAGCAGTGCAGGAAGTGCCTCAAGAAGCAGAGTGGCACCTTTGGCAGCTCCACCTCTGGGAGCACTCCTGGCTCTGCTCCTCCTGAGGCTCCGGTGTGGGCTCAGGCTCTTACTGATCGCCTTGCGCGTCTTGAGCTTCGCCTTGACACTCGGCCTCCCACTACGTCCTCTGCCACGACTTACGGTGCTCCTCACCGCCAGTATCTCGGTGATTCAGTACTTGGTACCTTGACTCCGAGGCTTCCTTCCATATGACATATGATTCTACTCACCTTCACCCATTGCGGTCTCCAGTCACTCCTATTTTTGTCAAAACTGCTAATGGGTCACCTCTATCGGTTGCTGGAAAGGGCACTCTTCACACCTCTTCCTTTCTTGTTCCAGATGTTTCCCATGTGCCTTGCCTTACTATGCAATTGATTTCTACTGGTCAGCTCACTGATATGGGTTTTAGCATCACTGTTGAGCCTGATTTTTGTTTTATCCAGGCTCGTAGTACAGGAACCCTTGTTGGTCTTGGCCGGCGGACCCGTGACTCCCCTAGGTTGTGGGCTCTCGACTGGCTTCGTCTTCCTTCCACTTTCGCTTCCACCACCACCTTCCCCAGCCAGTCGATCAGCGCTTCTGATGCCACTGTCTTCGCCACCACCACGTCCGCCAGCTTTGCTCAGTGGCATCGCCGGTTAGGTCACATGTCTGAGTTGAGATTGTGTTCTCTTTTGCGTCGTGGTGTTCTTGGGAAGGTTTCTCGTGATACCTCCCTCCTCTGTCAGGGCTGTAAGCTTGGCAAACAGCTACAGCTGCCTTTCCCTACTAGTGACTGTATCGGCTCGTCCTTTTGATTTGGTTCATTCTGATGTATAGGGACCTGCTCCCTTCGTTTCGAAAGGGGCTAATCGATGGTATGTGATTTTTATCAATGATTTCTCTCGTTTCACCTGGATCTACTTCCTCAAGTCTCGTGATCAGGTGTTGGCTACCTATCAGGCTTTCACGGCCATGGTTCGCACTCAGTTTGCTTCACCCATTCGTGTGTTTCGTGCTGATTCTGCTGGCGAGTATCTCTCCACTGCTCTGCGTCAGTTTCTTGTTGATCAGGGCACTCTTCCTCAGTACTCGTGTACTGGTGCCCATGCGCAGAATGGTGTTGCCAAGCGCAAGCATCGCCGCCTGCTTGAGACTGCTCGAGCTATGATGCTCTCTCGCCTCGATCCCCACCACATTACGTCATTTGAAGCGATGTCGACAACTTGCTTTACCTCATCAACATTCAGCCATCCACTGCTCTTCAGGGTGCCACTCCTCTTGAGCGCCTCTATGGCAAATCAGCTGAGTACACTCGTCTTCGTACTTTTGGTTGTGTGGCATATGTACTTCTTCAGCCTCGTGAGCGAACCAAGTTGATCGCTTTCGGTCGATAAATATCGCCTTCCTTGCTACAACTCGAGCGCAAGGGTGCCCGTTGTTGGGATCCGCTCGGTCGTCGGATTCGGGTCTCTAAGGATGTCACTTTCGACGAGTCGCGTCCCTTCTTTGACGAGTCTCGCTCTTTTGACTCCCCTGGTACGGCCTCACCCGAGTCTCTCTCCTTTCTCAAGCCTTCCTGATCGCTTTGCCTTTCCTTCCTCACCTTCCCAGGTTGTCTCTCTTCCACCACCTTCCCAAATCATCACTTCACCATCTTCACAGGTCTTCTCTCCACCACCTCCCGTTCTTCCTACACCACCTTCCTCAGTCGCCTCTCCACCGCCACCTTCCCCAGTTCCCTCTCCACCACCACCTTCCCAGGTCGTGTCTCCACCTCCACCTTCCCAGGTTGTGTCTCCACCACCACCCATACCACTTCGATCACCACCCATGCCACTTCGACCACCCTTTTCGTTTCACTACTCTCGTTCTCGAGTTCCCACTTCCTCTGCACCTCCTCAGGATACTGCCCCTTCACCTCGGTATGCTCTTCGTGATCGGAACAAGATCCTACCTCCTGACCGTTATGGTTTTTCTGCTCCTCTCACTTCCTCTGAGCCTACCTCTTATCGCGATGCTATTGCTCATCCTGAGTGGCAGTTCGCGATGGCCGAGGAGCTTGCTGCTCTCGAGCGCACTGGCACTTGGGATCTCGTCCTGTGTCCTTCCACCGTCCGTCCAATCACTTGTAAGTGGGTCTATAAGATCAAGACTCGCTCTGACGGTTCTCTCGAGCGCTTCAAGGCGCGTCTTGTTGCTCGTGGCTTCCAGCAGACACCTGGTCTTGACTACGGCGAGACCTTCTCCCCAGTTGCTCACAGGACCACTGTGCTCACTCTAGTAGCTGTTGCTTCTGTTTGTCAGTGGACCATCTCCCAGCTCAATGTGAAGAATGCCTTTCTTCATGGTGAGCTACGTGAGGTCTACATGCACCCTCCTCCTGGCTACAGTGTTCCTGATGGTCACGTGTGTCGCCTTCGACGCTCTCTCTATGGCCTGAAGCAGGCCCCTCGTGCTTGGTTTGAGCGTTTTGCCTCTGTTGTCACTTCGCTCTGCGGCTTTGTACCTAGTCCACATGATCCTGCTTCTCTTTGTTCACACTCTTCTCGGTCGCACTCTTCTTCTCCTGACGTTGATGACATGCTCATCATCGAGATGACCACGACTACATTGCCTTCGTCAAGGTCCGTCTCAGTGAACAGTTTCAGATGTCTGATTTGGGGCCACTTCGATATTTTCTGGGGATTGAGGTTGACTCCACACCTGAGAGCTTTTACCTTTCTCAGCGCAAGTACATTCAGGAGCTCCTTGCTCGTGCTTGCCTCAGCGACGACCGCACCGCTGACACCCCGATGGAGCTTCATCTCCAGCTTCGACCCACTGATGGGTTCCCCTTCAGGACCCCACTCGCTACCGCCACCTTGTTGGGAGTCTTGTCTACCTTGGCATCACTCGCCCGGATGCCTCCCACGCTGTGCACAATCTTAGCCAGTTCATGGCTTCTCCCACCAGTGTGCACTACGGTCACCTCCTTCGTGTTCTTCGCTACCTTCGAGGTACTGCCGACCGTCGCTTGTTCTTCTCCAGCTCCTGTCCGCTTTAGCTTCAGGCGTACTCGAACGCTACTTGGGCTAGCGATCCTGTGTAGCGCAAATCAGTCTCAGCATACTGTGTCTTCCTTGGTTCTTCCCTGATCTCGTGGAAGACCAAACGCCATCTCTCTTGTTTCCGCCCAAGATCGAGGTGAGCTTCGTGCTTTGGCCTCCATGACAGCTGAGGGCCTCCGTGACAGCTGAGGGCACGTGGCTTCGGTGGCTTCTTGCCGACCTTGGTGTGCCTGTCTCTACTCCGACTACGGTTTTCTCCGACAGTCGTGATCCAGTGAAACACGAGCTCACCAAGCATATTGGAGTTGATGCCAACTATGTTCGATCCCAGGTGCAGGCACAAGTGGTTGCTCTCAATTATGTGCCTTCAAACCTTCAGCTCGCCGACTTCTTCACGAAGGCACAGACGAGAGTGCAGCATGATGTACATCTCTCCAAACTCAGTGTTGTAGATCCACCATGAGTTTGAGGGGGGTGTTGCAATTCTCACCACTCCTAACAGTATGTACTTGAGCAGAGTATTTTTTTATGGCTACTTGAGCGAGTATATAAGCAATGGACCTCGTAGAGCCTTGCGGATTTAGCGCACCTATATATCCTTTATATTGAATGTGAGAAGTTTCAGAAGTCTTAGGCGCTCGTAATATATCTACCTAATATTTGATATTCAAGTTAGAACTTTCCCGCCTTATTTATAGAATCAGTCAAGTAGTCAACTATGCTCTGAACGAATGGGATCCTTGGTGGGTAATGGCTCAATCAATCTATAGATGGAAAGCCTTATGATGGGAAACTACCACGTTAGGTTTGGAGAGAGATGGGACCTGTTATAGTTTAGGGGGAGCAGATGCAAGCCCTCTCTCCATATCCGGCTAAATGACTACCGGATCATCGGTCTACTCTACCTCAATTCACCATTTCAAACTTTATACAGAACCCTAATGGATAGACTCCGATCCTTGTTCTTTTTAGTTTAAATTAAAATTAAAAGCTACTGCTGGAAATGTGTTATTTTTATACAAGCCAAACACCAAAGCACTTTGTAGCCATTTTTGCAGGACTTCTGAGTGGTTTTTTTCAAAACTTCCAAAACCATTTTGTAATAATCTTGTGGGCTCTTTAAGGCTCCTATAGAGGGCCTACACCTTTTTCAGATTATAACCCAAATCAATCCAATCACTCATTGAATGAAAGTAAATAACTTAAATAAGGCAATATCCTACTTAATCCCTAAATTAAGGAACGGCCAAACTCATGCTACAGTCCCGTGGGTACTGTTCATGGCCGCCATAGATAGGCTGCAGATCGAGGCCTATAAGGCCATAACAGTCTGGCTCCTAAGAGGCGCCTAGTGCATATTCCCACCCATACATACCATTTTCGAAGTCGGGATAATAACATCTCATTTGGAACAAAGGTGGCCTTTTATTACATAGAAAACTATAAATGTCAAGAACAGGGAATGAACCTATTACCAGGTATGTGAGGGCTGCATATCTTTCTTCACTTAGATATAAAGGCTTTCCTCGCTGCATTTCATGATCCTGCGTCCAAACAGCAATATATAAGAGAAGGGAGGGCATACAAGCTCACTTCAAAATAAGATAAAATTCTCCACTGCCTTACACAAAGTAATTAGGGCGTTAATACACAACCTTGACAGCATACCTCGCGTGGAGGCAAGCCAAGTTGTAACAGATTTGCCTAGCCATCTAAACAACTGCTGCTATTTACCTCGAGGAAGCGAAAAACAAAAAATTTGTGTTTGACGTCAAGACAGGAATCTAAAATATGTTTTCCAGGATTTACACGTATTTGCCAATTCATCCAACATTCAGTGGCCAAGTGAACCCAGCTCCACCGCCAACTCTTTCCATTTGCAATTATGTAGCTGCTATGTGATGCGGTTAAATTGCAAATGTGCCATGTCATGGCATCATGCATGATCAACAGCAGCAGTGAATGGTAGTGCAGTGTACTTCAGCCAATTGGATTCCTCAGCAGCACAAACAAGATTCTTCAACGGCATCGATGGTACATCGTACACCTCCAAAGTGAATAGTGATGCGGCAACAAGATTAGTCGGTTGTTTCAGCAATTTAGTGGCAACCGAGATCCCTTGCACGAATTAAGGATGGACAAAACAATGACTATATGCTTCACTTAATTGGGTCGTGGGTATTGGCATTTGATATCAGGACAAGGGCATTAGTGATTGATTCAATGTCTCAATTAGTCAGCTAATGGTGGGCGCAGTAGATTGCTCAGTCAAGCGCACAATTTTACAAGGTGCAAAACTTCTGGCTTGAAGAAGGGAAAAGCGAGGATAGCAAGTGATGAACATAATGCTCACCCATGGAACCTTAGGGATGAGGTTACAGTAAGCATCACAACAAAAAGGCCTTCAGTATATAAAGTGACTGTTCATTAGAAAACTAATCCAATACCTCCTCGCCGAAGGCATCAAGGTAGGGAGAGGGCCAAAATGCAAGACGAGCAGATCGCTGCAACAAGATTGTTGTTTTCTGCATGGAACATAAATCAAAATTGAAGAAAAGCATACTGATTAAGCAAAAACAGGAACAGTTACTGTTGACAATAATTTCAATGGAAAAGGAGCGATCATCTAACACATACCCTAACCAAAAGAAATATGCCAACACCAGCACCACATTGAGATGCATGGTTCAGACATTTGCCACTCCTACATAGGATAGACAAAACATGGGTTTAGAATTTGACAAATAAAAGAAGAAATAGCACTAGTGGAATAAGAACTGGAAGAACCAAAACACTGTTACCTGCAACATGGTTTCCAGCTAGGCGAACATAGTTTGCCACAAAGTAGACATAACGCTGGCTCATCGGGCACTGAACCACAATCAGGGCATTGCATCTTGACATATCTATTGGGGGAAAAAATCGCCAAAATTACACAAGCAAATAAAACAAAAATACAGCTCCAGATTAAAATTCCAGCTTAGCAGATTATAATTAAACCTTTCTAGGAGAACTTGGTAGACAGGAGGTAACTGCATCAGCCTAAATGGGACTGCAGGGGTAGAAAAGAGAATGCCTCTAGATTTTCGCAATCTGTAGTCTTCACAGAAATGTTGGGACCATTTTAAGGCGAGCATATGAACAGATTCATCTCGGAGAATCAGATCCAATGACTGAATCTGAAACAGTTGTTCCAATTCTCTTATTCCATACATCTCCATCACCAGTGAAGAACTGCCTTCTGCTGCGGTATTATTCAAGTAAAGATGTGATCCTTCCCAAATATTGGAACTGTCATACAAAGGTGCTGAAGAAGATGATCTTAGCAACTCCAAAAGCAGCGCACACCTCCGAAGATAAGGATATGTTAATCTCCTGACCATATCTTTTGGATCACAAGAGGGATCAATGTACTTGGATACAAAATATTCTCTAGCAATATCATATCCTGACATTGTGTGGCAAACATCGTTAAGAAGGCAGTAGCGAAAGCTTGATCTGTCAAAAGTATCTTGTCCATAGCATGTTATCAGGGCCTACAGCACAATGCATGCAGTAACATGTTATAAAATAAAACAAAAGACAGCATGAAAGTTTGAGCGAGAAGGCAAATTACCATACCTGAAAGACACAAACAACATAGAATAGATGGACGAAAGGCACAAAGAACTCGGCAGATGTTAGAAATTGAACAGGCAAACAGAAAAGTGCTGACATCAACGAAGAAAATGGATCTTGCGCAAGGACTGGATCAGCACATTGTTTCCAAAATTGGATGTCAGGAAACACCCCACCCTCATTGGCTGGGTCAACCATAGGTGGCAGTGTGCCTATCAAAAATGAAAATGTGAGAAAAACGATACTTATATATGATATGTTCCAAAAACACATTTGGATTTGGTCACACGATGAGCGTAAAAGATATATAGAGACGCTACTTTATGCAAAAACAGAAAAAATTTCAAAAACTAATTTGACATGTGCATCATCATAAAAGTTCACCACTTTGGTATATTGAGACCAGAGATTTTATCATGATACCTATTAGAAATGGAAACGGGACTGACAGTATATAAAGAGGAAAAAAAAACAACGGGATAAGGTGAGAACTGCATACCTTTTCGCTTTGTAGCACTCAGAAGGTCTTTATCACCAGAAATGCCTGAGCAAATAGAACCTGCCAATAGCTGGATACCTTCAAATCTCATAAGAACCTCAAGACGATTCAAATTACGTGCTTTGTGAGCAACACGAAATAATAGAGACAATATGAATCCACTTGATGAATTCAACTCGCTGCGCAAAGATTCTAGGCAAGACTTTGACTCAGTAGAATAGCTTGTCATTCTACCACGCGAAGCAATTTCTGTAGACACCACAGAGTACCTAAGTGTATCCCAGAGAAACAGGGATGGGTTTAGCCTTTCGGAGGTGGGAAAACTGCTTCTGTGACTCCGAGGATAATAAAGCATTGCCAATCTTCGAAGGGAAGGATCTAGAGCAGGCTCTGAAGTGTCATTAACCTTCCCAGATAAAGCTTTCAAAAACTTGCTTTGTCCAACAATTTTTCCAGCATTTTCAAGGATTGACAATGTGCAAGCAGACTGTAATTTACTTGTAGTAATATCTGACGTAGTTGAAGCAGATTCAGACAGCATGGTTTGAACAAATGGCACCACCTTCCCTGACGTTTTACTGGGGAAATTAAGAGAAGCCGGAAGAATGGAATTTGCAAATCTGCGACACACTGGACACAGCAACTCCCCCTGTATAAAAGCAAAAGTGTAATCACAGATCTAAGCAAAGTGAGCACATAAAATTATCAATTTAATAGATTATAAATACCAGATCAGGATCGACAATGTGACCACCTTCAAAACCAAGTCTCCTGATATATCTGTGAAGAAACATAACTATGAGTTACAAAAAAAAAAAATTGTAGCAGGTTGAATCAACAGAAGTGAAAGCAAGCAGCTCGAATGTATGAAACATATGGCACAAACATGCAGGCTTCTAAAACTGTAAGGGATATACATTTCCAGCTGTGAGTGGAGCAGCATAGCAAAGTGACAGTAAATTAAAGAGAAAAATCTGTTATCCTCCCTGATCTGGCACTCAAAAAAGCCAGCTTTCTTCTACACCACAGTGGTTCAGATTGTTGCCCTTTCACAGCACTTCACTCCTATTGACATTACTGTTAAGTGGCACAGGAGAAGACATTTTTTGCTTTCCCCCACCAATCCTCCAAAATCACAAGTGATCCCCCCCAACACACACAAAAAAAAAACATACACACACACAAAAACAAACACACCTACACCTACACACTACCCCCTCGTAAACTCACATAATGGCACACAAGAGAGAAGCAAAGCTCCAAGTGTACCAGAGCTGGGCCACCATGAACACCCTGGTGCAAATTCGCTTAGCTCGAGTCTAGGCCCACGCATGCATAGCAACACACTGTTTTTCAGCCTCGCTGTCCGAAAGGGTTAACTCGGAGTGCTATGTTTGATCCAACTGGATGCATTATATATTAGTCTACCGCTCTCTAGACTAGCAAGGTAATACTGTTCCACCACAACAAATCACATGGGCCACACGAACCTCGCATCTCAACGGCCAGGGTATTACACACCATCACCCTATGGGCACAGTGCCAACCTCCTTCGCCATTCTCTCCTTGCCCCATGAACTGGGAAGGGGGAGAGCCCATGCTCGGGAACCAGCAATTGCAGAAGCTTAGCCAGCACAATGGTGTTTGGATTCGGCAGGTTCCCATCCAGACATCATGCATATATATAAAGCATAAAGTGCAATATTTTTAACTCCTACTTGAACTAACTGAGGATAAAAATTTCAAAGGATTTCGATGAAAGCTGTACGGCATACCTTTGTTTCAAAGAGAACAAATATCGGTCATGACATTCTTGATGTACAGCATGTCCACAAGAAGAGATGTGAATACCATCACAATCAGCAGGACTAAATCTGTTTCTTGTTGTTACTGAAGCAGACGATTTAGAGGCTACATCGTAGAGAGAATGGCGGTGTTTTGCTGAAAGACAAGTAATATATGTTCCAAGCACAGAAAATTTGGGGCTTCTGTTTTTTTTTGAACCAACTGAGAAATTTGTAGACAATGTCTGCTCACCGTCTTGAATGTGTGAATTGTTGGATCCAGGCAGATCATTTACAATAGACTCGTATATGTCAGCCTCAATTGTCTCAAGAGAGATAGTGTCATCTGCATTGCTGATAGCATGTCCACTTGGGAAAGATGCTATATATCTGATCAGTGGATGTTGCTCATTTGAGAAATCAAGAAATGCATCAACTTCCATGGTGTCTAAATCAAAAGGATTCACTATCGTATTCCGGACAAGTTCCTCTGAATTCAATGAGCCAGCACCTGAGGATTCAGTTGATTCTGACCTTCCAATGGACCCAGATGTCTTGTTTGATTGAGGATTTTCCCAGGATGGATTGCCCATCTCAACAAAAGATGCAAGCCGAGATTTCTGGATTATAGAACATAAAAGTATGCTTACACTACATCCAACATACAATTTATGCTAACAGATTCTTAGTTAGCCGTACTGGCATACATTTTGTTAATAGATCAGAAAAAGGTTGTTTTAAGTTATCAAAATGCTTTGTTCATTATCAAAATGTAACAGAAAGCAATCACTGCTCCATGTAGCTATGAAACATCATTGCATAAAACAAGCCATAGTCAAGTCAAGGATTATTTACCTGAAGAAGAATCAGATAGCATAGTGGACTTTTGGAATCCGAATCCCGGCATAGAGAGCAAACTGGTAATGACTCCTCAGATGCAACACCAGTTGAACAGGACACATCAGATTCAGACATTGGAGCATCGTGCCCTTCATTTCTTGACGACCTCATACTTTCAGCAAATTTTGACTGCTCTGCCCTCATTTTCGCCTATGACATACACAGTCAGAAAAGAAACTAATTTCAACAAGTAACTTGGGCATCTCCAACAGTTGCCCCATCCCTATTAATTGCACCATTCCTATTCACTTTTCCCTCTCTATATATTCACTATTCACCTCCCCAGCAGTGTGCAAACTTTACTACTAGAGTGATGGGGCATGTCCATTTGGGGCGACCACTGGAGATGCCCCGCAGGCCCCTAGGAAGGTCAAACTGTAGATTGATTTAACAAAGCCCAAAAAATAAATTTAACATCCAAAGGACACTGCATGCCTAGAGTCTCTATAAAAAAAATTGATTTAGTCCTCCAGGATTTGTGATCGCATCCAACAAGATGTTATATTTCACTAAAGCTGTAAATCATTTCAGATGGCTTAAGAACATCTGTAAGAATTATGTGAACCTAAAGTCAACTCTTACCATAATCGCAGCTTGGCGTTGACGCGCTTTTGCCTTCTTCTCTATTAAATCTGAAGAAGATCCTAAACTTTGTGTGGCGCTGGTATGATCTGGACTGAACGGGACTATATGTGGCGCCATTTGTCTTAATGCAGACATGCACTCCTTACTCAACTTGGCAAATCTCTTTAACAAGCTCTCGATTAGAGATGAAATGTTGCAGTACTTTGATCCAGAAAAGGTGATATCATTCTCTTCCTTGTGTTTATGCATTAATGAAACAAGCAAGGTTAGCATGCTTGCATTCCTTGCTTCCCCAGATTCTGGGGCAACTAGTTCAGTTGAGTAGGCCAATATGGGAAAAGCCTCTTCTGCATATGGTGACAACACAACCCATGATTCATCGTCATGCTGAACTATATCCATGCCATGTTGCTTGGCGTACATTTGACTCTCTGATTCACATATGTCAAGTGCTAACCAAAGCAGGTGCAAACCCGTCACAAGAACATTGTCAGGGGCTCGTGATACAGATGACATGTCGCTGTAAACAGCATAAAAGAGAACAGCACGGATAATTTGAAGGACAGCTCTGGAGGTTGCTATATTAAAAATGTTATGCAGGGGGCTAAAAACACGAGTCCATTGAGGTAGCTGAGCATTGAGAGCCGAAATTTTGCAAAAGCGGTAATATCTCTCCTCGGCAAGTTGTAACTCCCTGGAATTCCAGCGGGGGTGATACAAATCCAATTCCTTCCAGAATGCTTTGCGAAGCACATACTTACCCTGTGAAAGCATTTGTGTTAATCATTCATTGATAGAGAAAAAAGATTCCAGAAGTGTACAAGATTATTTGAAGGATTAAAACCTGCTTCATGCCAGATGGATTAGAATAAACTGCAAGTGAATCCAGAACATTTTGAAGTTGGTCACTCGACGAAAGATCACGTGGAAGGGACTTCACAATCTGGCTATGGGTGGCATCACCAACAGACAACTTATAAATCAATTCTCTCTTCAAGTTATCTGCTGTGGAAAGCCCACAAAATCTGCGTTCTTTGACTAGTTGTATAAGAAAAGTTAGCATTTCTTGCATCAGAACCGACTCGTACCTGAAATTGGCATGCTGTGAGAACCTAATCTTACACAACAAATTTATTTCACATTTGGTAAGAAGTTCAGGTAAATTATTGTTGTTCTTGGTAGTTCAAGAAAATTGTGAGAAGAAAATGCACAAGCAGCAGCTAAGCAAGAAAAAAAGTGATATTTCCTTAACAGCTGTTGTGTGCTCATTTGACTAACAGAAAAAGAACTGTTGACATGTTTACCAAGATGCCTTAAGGCCTTGTTTGTTTCAGCTTAAATTAAATTAAATTAAGTTAAATGAAAATTTGTTATTTTTGTACAGGCCAAATAATGTAATACTTTGTAGTCATTTTTGTGGGGTTTTAAATAGTTCTTCTTAGGGTTCGTAAAATAATTTTTTTCATAATTTTTTGAACTCTTTAAGATGTCTTTCGAGGGGTCACATTTTTTTCAGGTTAAAATTTTCAGCAACTTTCAGCTCAAACAAACAAGGCCTAAAGCAAAAAAAACACACACACATGAAGATGGCTGTGATTTTACTTATCCAAAATGGCATAAAATAGATTGACGAAGAGAAATCTGTCCACAGAGAATAGTGAGAAAACGAGGAGCATAATTGCAGAAAAAGCACAGCAATGAAGGCAGCGTGAAAAAAAAGGCAAGAGACCTTTGCTTAGTACAGACGAGATCTTTGCTAGTTTGCTTGGTACAGAAAGTGATGCAATAAACCCACAAAGCAGGTTGATATTTTGCCATATCATCAGTGTTCGAGAAATTGACATTAGGCATGAATCGCCGTCGAGATGCTAGACCCCGCTTTCCCACCAGGATTTCATCAAAATTGGTGCTGAGATGCTAGGCCCCCATTGCCCAGCAGGATTTAATCAAAAAACAGATGCCTAGGCGGCCCACCCGCCTAGCTGGCCGAAGGCAGTCCAAATCAGACGAAGCGAGATCACTCTCAGCAGGTCTTGGCAGTGCAGCGGCAAGTAGACGGCGACTCAGTACCCGACTTGGGAGAGGAGGAGGAAAAGAGGAGTTAAAAGGGAGGGCTCACCGATCACCCTATCTCTGCCTCTGCTGTGTCGGGTTAGGCTTTAGGAACATGGGCTTCAGGAGTGACGTAAGGGCACCGCAACCACCGGCTCTGGACACCACCAACCCAGAATCGTTATCAATCCCAAGACCTCACCGCTAGTCGCCGTGCACAGGTAGGTCGCTCTGACTCACCGCCTCCCTCTGTTCCACACCCTCAACGGATGCAGCCACAAAGCTTGGATCTGGCCACAGCTGCCATTGATTTGTCCCAATGGCTGCCGCCTTGAAGCTTCCATCTGGCCATACCCGACCAGCGCTGCAACCACCCCCCAATGACCCCACCATGATGCTTGGATCTAGCCCGCCGGCAGCCACCAGCAACCCCTTCTTCTGCTCTCCCTGCTCCATGCCTCTGCTTTGCCACCGCCTCTTCTCTGCTCCATGCCTCTGTTCTCTCCCCTCCTGCCTCTGTTGTATGATATGCTCCCCTCCTGTCTCTGTTGTCTGCTATGCTCTCAGCTCTCTGCTTCTGGCCCATTGCCGTCTAATGCTGCTGCAACGCTGCTACTGATTGGCTTATGTAGTACACCTGGCTGCCCTCTAATGCTGCTTCTAATTGGTGTTATGTAGCATGTACTACTATAAGTAACTAACGAAAACAGTACACCATTAGTGAATTAGTGATGTACTTGTATACATGTATGCGATGCTACTCTAGAATAGGCCTCCAAGTAAGACTGTGTGTTCTGTCCTCTACTCAAGCCAACCGCCTAGTTCCAATTAATCCCTGATTAATCCATCTAGGCGATAGGCTTAGCTCACGAACTGACTAGCACCTAGCGCCCTCTTGAACATTGCATATCGTGTTAAACATTTTGGAACTTACTCATTCTGTTCCGCGAGATTCAAAGATGTATAATTGGACAAACCAAATCTCTCTTGAATGGACCTCACAAACAACTCTGGAGAAGACAGTGCAGCACAGCATTGAAGCAGAAACAAATCTGACTCCAAACCCTGTTCAAGCCTGGAAAGAGGAGTAACAAGATAAAATCAGGCTTATCAGTTCAATAGCAACTTCACTTAAAGGTCACCAAGAAATTACCATTGCACAGAGCGGTAACACTCAACGCTCAGTATAGCTGCATCACCATTCTTACGCCACATTTCAGCGCGCACTTGTGCACAAAACACTCTCACTCTTAATGGATGCTCCATCACAATTGAAGCAAAACCATAAGGCTCACAGCCTCTAAGTGCCTGAGAAAAGAATTCATTAGACTGCGGAACTGAACATTCCTCTAGCTTAGTATCCTCTCCAAAACATTTCTTCATTGCATTACGCAGCAGTGAAGAAAGCATACGGTGTAAAGGGATATGAAAAGATGTCTCTTGTGAACTAACATCAAAAACAACATGAGGCCATCCTACTGTGTTGAGTAAACCAAGTTCCTCAATTCTTGAATCTGAACGAACACTAAAAAGGCTGCCGTCAGTTAGGGTATAACAAAGGGCAAACTCAGAGTGCAATTGTCTGTCGGTTGAGTCGCTACTTTCAAGCATCTTTCCTTTGCCTGTCATGTTAGTAACCTGATGCATCTCTCCTTGATCAATCTGCATCATGCTGTCTGCCTCTGGAACAAAAGAACTAAATTCCTGTGGATAATCTGCAAAGTCATCTGATTTAGACCTTTCATTTACCTTGATACCCACCTCACCAACTTTTGTATTAGATCTGTCCTTGTTAGAAGTCAAAGTATCCTCGAGCAAAGCAATAAAGTTGTGAGAATCACTGCTACAAGCATCCAGGGAGGACAATTTGCTCCTCAGAGCTACATCAGGTTCCAGCCAGCTTTCAATAGCTTTCAGGCACTGGAGAATTAACCAGGCAGCAGGTGATGGCAATCCAATGCTCGAAGAACTGTCTCTTCTACTTAAATTGTACATTGAGTTCTCCTGAGAGACCCTTCCCACTTTTGCATGCCGTTGATTCTCAACACTCTCCATGCCTCTTATTGCAGTGCAACAAACAGTAACATCAGTTGATTCTTGTTGCTCAGAGGGAGAAAATGCTCCCCTCATCAGTAGTTTCTGCACAGTTCCAAGAAAATGATCCAGCGTGAAAGGTGCAGTCAGATTCTCATTGTCATCTTCAGCATGAATACTCGTCACTCTCTTCTGAGGATCCATTCCTTGCACAAGTGACAAAAGCTTAATCCATGACCTTGTTAGATCAGGCCTCTCATAAGCAACATATTTAGAAACCACCTCATGACTCAGAACATAGCGCGTATCTTCCAATAATCTAATTGTACCATCATATAGATTTGCCCATTTGCTTGTCTGCAAATAATAAAGGAAAGATTCCCAGTGACCATATGAAATCTCCATTAAAAAACTTCATAAAGTGTCTATCAGTTTGTTTTATCTATCAATCCTTCCGAGATCAATGAGCATAATACATTGATACAGATTTAAAAGAAAACTGTAAGGGTATTGTTCTGAATTGTCTATTATTATTCCAAGAGATGCAACGTGTCTTTCTATTTATTATGCATAACTTAAGATATTATAGGCACACTAATGTCTGATAGAAAATCAACAAACTCAGGTTTTTCATGCCATCATATTAATATACAAGACACGCAGCAATCATAGAATGCACCAACAGATTGACCATCGTAATCATTATACTCAAAAGGCAGTATCATCAGTACACAGTAACTTAGTCAGCATAAGCATTTTGAGCCATAGAAGGAAGAAATCAAGCATACCTGTAAACGACCATCCTCACCAATGCAAGAAAGAAATAGTTCTGTCAAGCACCCAAGGAGAACTCCCAACAAATTTACATCACGCACAAGCCTTGGAGTCAGCGTAGGCACAGTAAATATTTGCACGGAAAAAGTTGATATCAATGAATAATCCTCCAGCAACGAATCATTGCACCCTTTAATAATTTCACCAAACATAACAGGATAGTGGTGTATAAAAACTTTGGCAAACTCATACTTGAAAGCTGGTTCACTGATAAGCTTCAATAGCAACTCATGCAATTTTTTCACGACCTTCTTGTCTAGCAACCTTTCCGTTCTTATCAGTGCATCTAGCATATCTGAGCACTCACGGATCCTTCGGGACACAAAACTAAGAAGGCTTTCACTACACGTGCAGAACACAAGCAGCATGTTAGCAACAGAAGTCGTCAACTCTTCAGCAACCCTCTTGCGCAAGCTACCACCATCATCCTTCGCACATGGTGGACCTACCACCAGGCATATCCTCTCCTTCCAAAACTGCAAGAGCGCATCTAGCACAGGTCCAACAGAGTTTGCAAGCTCCTCAGGAAGAGGCTTGATCTGCTCAGCCCCCCTGTGTTTTGAGCAGAACCCTTCACGTTTCCAAGCGGTAGCATCCCCACAGTCACAACATCCACCACCTGTATACATGATGGAGTAATCATGATTCTTATGATTACCATTCTGGAAGCATGGGACACAAATTGCACATGTAGAATCATTCTCGCAGGTCCGGCAGCGGTAAGCAAGATCGTTATGCCCCCATACAGACCCACAGACACCACGCTCTCCTGCAGAGCTCCGCTCCAGGTCATCAAGCATTGCTTCTGGCTCATTGTTGAACATCAACCACTGCAACCAAGATAAGCTCTCGCTATATGCATTGCTACTGCTGCTGTTAGAGGCCTTCCGGGCCTCCAATATATCAGCACCTGCTGATAAGATGAGCGCTGTGATATCAGGAATCTGCTCCTTGTGCTCCACCAGGTACGGGAGTAAGCCTTCCTGGTGCTCTTGCAGCAGTTCTTCTGGAACTCCATAGTGAACCAGCTTCTGCAGGGAGACGGCAATGCCGGTACATCAGCAAAATTCACAGCTTTTGTTATTGCTTCTACAAGACCAACTGAATAGTTGAAATTCCCTAAAGTAAATCCCCAATATGTGTTCCTGTTTTACCCCAGGTTCCCAGCCAACTAACACGGCCAATGCTCAATGCTGAAGAAATCTCTCAATTCACAACTTGAGAAATCGACAACAAAAAAAAAAAAAAAAAGGCTGCATTTCCCCCAAAAGTCCATTACAGATAGGATGAGAAAAAAAAAAACACCAAGGTGGCATCCCCAATTCAACAAACAAGTCGCGAAATCTGGTTAGAAAAATCGTTCCGACCACAACATTTCGCAAATTCCGCGCCTACTAGCCTGCCGGTAACAATTTCACCATAGTGTTCGCAATTCCACAGTTTCGAAGCCCGCAAGCTCCACCAACCAATGGGAACATCTCCCCCGTACTATGAAATCTCCATCGCTCCCAAAGGCCAAAGCCAATCAATCAGCGAGGAAAGCAAAGCCAAAAGAAAAAAAAAAGAAAGAAAAAACAGAAGCGGCAACCACCGCGGGGCCGCAGCCAGTAGCGGGTGCTGATGGGAAAGGCGAGACGCACCTGCTCGATACGCTCCTGCGGCGACATCTCCGGCGGCGCGGCGGCGGCAGCGTCCATGCCGGCCATGGCCCGCAGCCAGTGGGTGCAGCTCCAGTGGCCCGATCGCCCGCCCCCGCGCCCCAGCCTCACCGAATCGAACCACCAACTAAAAAAAAAACTCCCAAATCACACCCCCAAAAAAAATGGAAAATCCCACCCCGAGCAGAGGCGAGAGAGATCCCTCGCCGAAGCCCGCGAAACCTCGATCGGCCCCGGCCACTCCTGCGCCCAACCCCGGCGCAGAGCAGCGCGTCTCTCTACGGCTTTCGGGGAGCGAAGCGAGACGCGGGCACGAAACGAGGCGAGAGGGGGAGAAAACCTCGAGCCCTAGCGCGACGCGGGTGGTTAAGTTTTATAGCTCTTGGGAGTGCTAGGGAGTGTGTGGGCGTGGCGGGGGAGAAGCCGAGAAGGGAAGGGGAGGAAGGCTCGAGACGACGTCGATTCGTGATGGGTGGTGGACTCGCGATGCGTCGCACGGTGGGGAGGGGAGGGGAGGTGCCGTGCCGCGCTGCGCTGATCCCTTTCCCCCGGGTGATGAGGCCGCGCGGGCGCTCGGGTGCGGCGTCCTCGTCTCGCTGCGGGTGGGCCCGGCCAGGCGTCGACGCCCCGCCCGGGTACGGCGCCTCACCGTCGCCGGCGGTTATTACTTGAATAGTCTTATCGAGAAGGAGATGGTTGGTGAGCATATCCGCGGAAGCTCTAAATGCACGCTCCATAGCATTATTTATTGCACATTCTATATATTTCTTTAAAAACGCGTACTCGGTAATTAGTATAACACATTTCGTATTTTATATTTACTTCTACTCTCATGGAACGGTGCATGTAATTCGTATGAATAAAACATGGATGAAATAGCATATGACATAATCATGAAACACCCGTAGAACATCATACGGAAACACATATACCGTTCAAACGATATACCATCCAATAGTAATCCTGTAACAAGAAGCAGCTAATCCAACACAACTTTTTGCCCTTGCAGCATTTTTAGTTCATAAATTTTTAAACCAGGTTAATTTGGCACTTGGTGTAACCAGAACTCAGAATGCTACTAACTCCCTAAAATCTATAAAATTTCGACAGCATTTTCTCTGTTTATATTGCCATCCACGATAGACAATTTATATCAGAATAATATGTAACCATTTTCCATCGGCCACTAACCATAAAAGGAAATACAAAAACTATAACTTCCAATTATACAAGACGCTCAACTACTAAATAAATTTCATAGAAGGATCAAGTTAATGAATTTTGATGTGAGAGGTAGTGAGTGATCATATCAATGTGCTACTTTCCCACGTCCCATGCATGATTGTGCCGTCTGTTACCTAAAAATCAAATAAAAAGTAAAAGTGAGTATCGGAGAATACTCAGCAAAACATTTGTATAAACACAGAGAACGACAAAACATCATTCATACATCTACTCAAAATAACCTCCGATCCAAAACTCCAAACAATTCACTTTTCATCCATTCGATGCGATGCGATGCAATGCAATGCACATGCGTCTGTACTGTGAGTTTATACCGGTATAGCTAGGTGTGCCCAGTCGATGCCACACCTTACCCGTCCTTTTCAGGCGAGGACCAATTACTCCACTCCCGTGGAGCGCCAACCAGGTAGGACTTCAGAGCATTCCGGACTAGTCACTTTTGACTTTCTCACCGACCTCGCCGGACTAGTCGAAAGTGACTTTCTCACCGACCTGGCTTATATGTACGTGATGTAAAATGCTCTTCTTTCATACAGCCATCACATACTTCCAACATTTAACGATAAATATCCAAATACTCAATTTAATCATCAACTAGCCACCAAACTACTCGTCCACAAATCAAGACCAGGAACATAACACGACCTCATCAAAGCTCAATGCAACCAACAGCTATCTATTTAACATATATTTGCCTTTAATCGCGAGGATCCGGATGAAGTGTAGATTGACACCGATCCACTCCAACACCTAACAAAGTGTCAAGTCTCAATAAATTACTCATTCAAGAGCGCAATAAAGAAAACTCCGTTTCACCCACTCACATCTCTCTTTCGCCCAAAGCTCAAATAACAAAATCTAGGGCCAACGCTCTATGAAAACCTACGATTACACTTTCTAGATAGCATTACTAAAATCGACGTATCTCCCAAACCGCTTGTCTGATTTCAGCGTTCTTATACTCAAAACGAAGCTAAGAAATAGACGCACAATTTATTTATAAGACCAAATCCTGAATCGGAATCTAAATAGACCAAAACATCATCTAAACCTGCGGCATATAAAACCAATATACTAAAACTTCACATCCTACAACTATACCTCATTAATCTACAAAAAATTAACCTTTGATTAGGAGAAATTCCATGGGAACTTATATAATTCGTGTATTCAAAGTAAAAATTGATGGAGAAATTAAAAACAAAGGCAAACCCTAGGTTTCCCTTACCTTCTTCCTTCTCTCTTCTTCCCCTTCTCTCTTACTCTCTTGGCCGGCGGTCACAGGGCAGCATCAGTGGCATCCATAGGCATGGCGACGACGTCCATTGGACAGAGGCGACATGAACACGGCGACGACGGCGACTGCCGCGGGCACGACGGCGCCACCGGGCACAAGCAGTGGCGGCGCCTTGGGACGACGGCGACGGCGCCTCGCTAGGAGCAACCGCACGAGGGCAACACCCTGGCCTGATAAAGTGACGGCTAGGACAGGGAGACTCTCGTGTCTCCCTTTTAAGCCCAAGAATGGGGCGGGCTCCAAGGCCCAAAAAGGGATATCACACTTGGGTTACCAAAACCTAACTAAGTCATTCTCTTAATAGGTCAAGTGGCGTTTTATGGTTGTTTTCACTAGGATGGCATGATGCTACTACGTATGATGGATTTGAGTGACATGTCATTACATGTGAATGAATATCTTGATCCATCTATTATTCTTTCATCCATATGGACGCCATGTAAACTAAAATTGTTATCGTGCTAACTAGCCAAGGGACTAACTTTGCCTACTTTTAATAGTTTGAAAACCAAATAACGCTATGTTGGGGTTTAAAGTTCAAAATGGGATGAGGGTAAAAGCTTAGGTACCAAAAAATTATTTTTTTTCCTTTTTGTTTCTTGTATACTCCAAAGATTCTTCTCAAGATTGTTAAAGCCTAAAAAAAAGGTTGAGCAATGTAAGAAAAATTACAATCGGATCAATGCCAGAATGGGTCACAGGACTCACAACCAGAAAAACACCTACAGGGATGTTGTTTACAACATATTACCCGTGTCTTATCTAAATATCTCTCTCGAGCTTCCCGTGCTCAATTAATTTTTAAAAAAAACTTGAAGAATCATATTTGAGATTAAAAAAGTTTTAAAAAAAACGAGATAAAGAAATCCAAATAAATAACATAAGTCGTAAAAGCCATCCCGCAACGATAAATCCAACATATGTTGTCACCCAACGGAATGGTTCCTTTACAGTACAGGGGATGCAGGTGATTTCGACAAAGGGCTTGCCTCCTCGTGGGTGTGGTTTACCCGGTTGACAAATTGTTTCACGTGGCATGTGGTTGATCGTGTCTTCATCTAAATATAAGCTCGTTACATGGTGTGTGGGTGTGGTTTTTTTTTTTTTTTTTTGGCAAAATGGCAAGGCAGGGGACGCAGCCACGCAGGTGCTTTGAACAAAAGCCCGTGTGTGGGAGTGGTCTGCACTGCACGGTGGACAAAACTTATCTGCACGCCGCGCCGCGTCGTCGTCGGGGAGCTTTCTTTCGGCGAGAAAGACGCCGATGGGGGAATCATCTCGCCGCCCTTTCGGCCGCTCGCTCTGCGCATGCATGCATGGATGGAGGACACGGGGAGCTTCTTCGCTGCACCCGCGCGCGCGCTGAAAACTGCTGCTACTACCTGACCCGACCTGACGCCGGAGGGCGCCACGCGCGGCGATGAGCTGACAAAGGAAGAAAGCTTCTAGTTCTAGGGACGGTGTGGGGCCTTGATTCAGATTAATGTAGAGTTGTGTTTTACTGCAGCAAATGTTTTACCCCCTCAAAATACGTTTTAACGAGTTCAAAAAATTATGAAAAAAAATATTTTACAAACTTTAAGAAGTGCTATTTAAAACCCCATAAGAATGACTATAAAACATTACATGATTTGGCTTATACAAAAATAACAAATTTTCATTTAATTTAATTTAATTTAATTTAATCTGAAACAAACAAGGCCTAATTAGGTGGTACCTGTGGCCACCGATCGATCGGCACGTGCACGATAGCAACCATGTATGCACAGCTCGATCTTGTGCTAGTATTTGTAATCGGAGGCACTTGAGTATACACTTATATAACTTGATTTACGGTTTATGGCTTGTAGTCCTTGTCTACTGTCGCTTCTTCGAGGCTAACGCTTTTTTAAAAAGATCCGTCGAGACCAAGTGCTCTCCCTTTTTAGAACTTCAGAACTCAATCAACTCTATTCTAAAACCATGTCTAGCTTGCACTCTTTTGTGTCTTGGTTCTGTGCCTTACACAAAAGCTGTGAGAAGCCATGGGCTCACCTTTCGTTCTGTGTTTTGCCCAATCAAGATTTCCGCTTCTGTATGTATGGCCCCGATTTTTAAGCAATTTTGGCTCATGTTTCTCGATATCTCAAATTCGTCCCTGTTTTATAAGTTTTGTCACATCGATTTTATTTTATTTTTTTTTACTTCTTTGAAACACGAAGTACATAGGTGCGATTAGTAGTGCCTCGAAAGACGAAGCTATGGGTGTCACCAACCTTGATGAAAGCTGGGAAGTGGGAACCTGTCACTTGTGTGCCAGCTTGGAGCTGGGGAAGGCAACCAGGTATATGTGCCATGTTCGGATAGGAAGCAGAGACAGGATACACTACTTTTCGCGGCTCCGGCATGACGTTTTCGCGGCTCCGGCATGACGAAGCACACGTAACATCATCGTCCACCAACCCACCATGCATGCGCCTCACACATTATCACAAAGTTCGGGTGATTATTCCTAGAACCCTAGCTAACAATCAGCCATACATCAGGATTAGAGACACCTAACGCCGCTCCAAGTTAATTGGCGTTGCTCTTTCGCGACCCGCAGGTAGATATCAGATAGGTAAGCATCAAGCGCTGGGTGCTTATAATGATAGCAATATAAGAATTCTTTGAAAAGCTTAATTAAGGGCGTCAATGGAAGAGAGTTGGTGATCAGAGTTCAGAGATGACATATGCAGCGCTACTAGCTACATTGTTTCTAGAAGGGAAGTAGAAGGTTAGAATAGCACTTCTATCTAGCTCAATACAAAAAATATGTGTGGAAATAGACATATGCATTAGAAAATATTTCTGATTTTTATTGATTTTTATAATCTTTTTATACGATGAAATAAAAATAACAAAAAATTTCTCAAGATCTAACGCTGGCCGTCGCACATTTGAAATTTAATAGGTAGGTTAGAGCCCGTGCCATGATCGGAAATAGAGTTTTTTTTTTAACTTTTGCCCTCCACCAACCAAAGTTTATACACAACCATTACACAATCAAATAGCTATTATTACACTCTAAAGACCAAGAATAAAAGCAACATTACTTACTTAAATTGTCAAGTTAAGACTAACTCAAAAAATAAAGTGTATTTTGTCCCAGAAGAACCAAAACTCATATACATAGCGTTTACACACGGTTTCATATATAGCAAACACTTCAAAGCATCAAATATCAAAGGCTTACCACACCATCAATGTGCTAACGTAGAAAGTGAGAAAGAGGAAAACATATAACCCCTATGATTTCTACCAAGATTGTCACTTCATCACATATAACCCCTCGTCGCCCCTGCAGTACATAGCAACACGAGTCTGTGAGTAATGTCCGTCCATCCTTACCATCTAGTCAACTTCTAATTGGCAGCTTCATCGTGAGGCAACCGGGCAATGTTCCTAGAGACAAGTACTCACAGTGACGACCTGACTCAATAGTTGATTCTTTCTATATGTCGGCCTTGCTTGACGGCGGGACCAGCCATGGGCATGAATCAAAAACGAAGAAATGCTTGCATTGGATCATCTTCTCCGGGGAAATTGTTGTTAGGTATTGTGTCGAATATATGTACGAGTAGATTACATGGACTCTGTGTTGTAATAGACAGGGTTAGAGTAGTGTTAGAGTCAGACTCTATCCAAGCCTCTAATATATAAAGGAAGGCAGCCCTGGTGTAACCAGGTGAACGACCTAGTAGCATAGGCAAAAGGAGCTTAGCGACCGGCATATGGTCGTGACCTGGTTAGCCGGTGTGCTGTGGTATTATGGATTGGAGAGGAGCGCCTATAATCAGAGCCCCGCAGATGTAGGCGAAAGCCGAACTGCGTTACCAAATATTGTGTCTTCTGGTGTCGTTCGTGATCTTGCATCGGCGCATATCCTAACAAGTGGTATCAGAGCTTGGTTGGCGAGGCTGGCCATGCGAAAGATCTAAGGGGAGACACGAGGTTCATGCATACACAGGCGCCGCAAAAAACGCCCTATCGGCGCAAGGTGGAGCATGGCGGCGATCGACGATTCGATCGGTGGTGTCGGACATTTCGAGCAGGCTCGAACTGTTCGATGGGTTACCGTTGGTAGGGATTGACCAGACGTGGCGATCGGGCTAACAAAGTAGCCGGCGAGGTCGGCAGGCGACGGCGACGACCTCGGTATTCGCGATCAAACCAGCAAGCGCGGATGGATGCCGGATAGATCGGAGCAACGGGAGCAGTGATGCGACCGGATGTTGCACAGGAGGCGATGCATCACGACACTGAGGGAGAAGCTGTGGCGTGGATGCGGATAACCAGGGTGCGGCATGTTTTACCGTGCACGAACGTGATGCATGGTGGCGGGCTGGAAAGCCTGCTCGAGGACTCAAATATTGGATCTAGATGTGTAGATTCAAAGAGAGTCAAACAAATATCCAAAGGAGGAAGTAACCAGAAACCGGGTACAAGGTTTACGCAAGACGCTGGAACGACTTCAAGATGAAGAGACCATATCCTCCAAGGTGGAGTTTATTAGGTATTGTGTCGAATATGTGTACGAGTAGGTTATATGGACCCTGTGTTGTAATAGGCAGGGTTGGAGTAGTATTAGAGTCGGACTCTATCCAAGCCTCTATTATATAAAGGAAGGTAGCCCTGGTGTAACCAGGTGAACGATCCATAATAGTAGCATAGGCAAAAGGAGATTAGCGACCGGCATGTGGTCGTGACCTGGTTAGCCAGTATGCTGTGGTATTATGGATTGGAGAGGAGCGCCCATAATCAGAGCCCCGCAGATATAGGCGAAAGCCGAACTGCGTTACCAAATATCGTGTCTCCTGGTATCGTTCGTGATCTTGCATCGGCGCATATCCTAACAATTGTTGAGACGAAACTCACAAAGATATGTAGACAAATAGGTTTAATACCCTTTGACATGCACAAAGGGCGTGCGGGAGCAAATGTGCATGGCTGATTTGCATGAGTGTCTTCGAAATTGAAAGACTTTTTTCGACATTAACTCCCTTACTTCTAAATATGGTTGATGACAATACATGTTGTAAGTTGATGTTCTCGATAAACACCATGCATATATATTGTTGGAGTAGAAGTTTCAAGTCTCGTCATTGTTGTGATCTCGAGTTGTAGACAGCGGTGGCATGGAGGAATGGAATAGCCTATACCCAAAAATCGCGGTGGACTCAAGAGTCATGTTCCCATTGTTTGACTTATTTTTAGTCTTTGGACACACCTTTAAGATAGAAAAAAGACGGATTGAAAAAAATCTATATTTTCAATAAAGATAAGCAAATACTACCTCCTTTTTTTGTTTGACACATTTGACTTTTCGACACGCCTTTAACCATTCGTCTTATTCAAATTATTTTTGTAAGTATCATTTATTTTGTTGTGATTTGTTTTATCAGCAGATATACTTTAAATATGTTTTATTTTTTACATCTTTGCACTAAATTTTTAAATAAGATGAATGGTCAATGATGTGTCAAAAGTCAAAGGCGTCAAACAAAAAAATAGAGGGAGCAAGTAGATTAGTTAAATAAATCAAATAATACGTAGAAAATTGGGCCTAATTTGAGCAAACATTGGACAAAGATCGCTTCCAGAGATGTCGACGTGGGCTATGAACTCTCACACGGCAACCGAGAATTATCTTGGTCAAGGGGTCGGTCGAGCAAACAGGTGAGAAGGGCGCGTGCATACCGACCGTGCCTTCGTGGCCATATATCACTGGAGTCTGGAGCCTTGGTAACAATCAGGTTGGAAATGTATGAATCAAGAAACCAATTGAAGTCATATACTCCATATAAAAAAAGAACCCAGTTCAAGAACGCGTTATGCATGACTATTATATAATCATTAATCATTAATCATCCCTAATTGTGGCCTAAGGTTCTAGGCTATCTGCTGCTGGGCCTAGGACCGTGGACCTACGGCCCGACCATGGTCCATGGCCAACCGTCCAAGGTCTCCATCAATTCCATTTCCGTGAGAATGATATTTTATTCATTCACTCTATTTTACTATTAGCTACTCTATTTATTTTTTAAAAAATATGTTTCATAATTTACACTGCGTTCTAAAAAATTTCTTCCCTCCGTTAGCTACACTATTCGGAAATAGAATGATTGCTACAAATACTCTAATCCACCATACAAACACCATTGGCATATTACATGATCACCCAATTCCGTAAGCTAGCACTCCTGCTGGCTTGCTAAGAGTGTGATGCGCTACTAATGAAAAGATTCTTGCGCTCACAAGAACTACACCCACAGGGGTTTAGGGATATTGAACTTGTATACTATTAGTTTTGTATTTTATCATAGATATATTTCTTATACAATGAGTAGGAATTACAAGGGATGACGCGTTTATAGAAAATATTTTGTTCTTGATCGTAGTTTGTTACCACATTATCTAAATGAATATGATATTCATTCTATTATATTAGAATAACTTTGGTTTTTTAAAAAGTTATCAAAAACATAGTGACTCAAGGGTTGTTGCCTATAATGCAATCAATGCTCTTTAGCGGTATACCGAACAGAACAGACAATTGTCTATAATGATGTTAGCTGTATACAACATATATAACGATAGAGATGTTTGCATATTTTAATAAACAATTTTATTACGCATTTTTTAAAAAAATTATAGAGCTTTGTAAATTCCTTACCGTTCAATTTACTCGAAGAAAAATATCATGGCTGCAAACGGGCCAAGTCTTTGCTGAGATGGTCGTTGTCTGGCTGGCTTTTAACCAGAAAATGGTCTGGCTGGGGGTTAATAAATGGACTCGATCAGGCCCAACTTGAAGACACCGAAAGGCGAAAGGAATCAATGAGGTGGCAACTGGCAAATGCGCATCAGGATTCAGGACGCACGATCCGCTGCGCCGCCCACTGTTCTGGCTTTGCGCCCACAACACCATCATCGTGAGGTGGCTGTGGTGCTATGCCGCCCCCGGTATGGCTACTAGCCACTCTTATAACGAATTGTAAAATAAAAATTTGACGCCCATTTAATATTTGTTAATGTATAGAAATCAAGTCATACTTTGGTATCTTCTTAAAAAGAAAAGCGAGAGATGTTCGCTCGTTCTTTAATGCAAACCAAGGTAGCAATTAGTGTTGGAGTGGTAACGAGGTAAGTTTGAGCTAGCTATAGATCCTATCTTGACTTGGCTTGTCATTCATAGGCTTCGCTTTTATAGGCTTGACTCGGCTCGTCAAATTAACTAGCTTTGGAAAAGGCTTAGCTCGGGCTCATAGAAAGCCCGAGCTAGCTCGCGAGCTTTGTCGAGCTTGGGCAACAAACGATATCAGCACATGACGGTTGCTTTTCATGCTAATACTTTCTTTCGCCCTCCGGTTGATGGCGCGCCAGCAACGCCGACGACGTTTCTAGGTGTTTTAGACGACCATCGGTGCCCACACTTGAAGTAGGTGAAGATCTAGTAGCGGTGGCGACTCTTGAAGATGCGGGCCGACTAGCTTTGGCTTTTGAAGATGGAGCTTGATTCATAGGCATCAGAGTCGAGGAGGAGGACGATGTGGAGAGCAGTAAGATGCCACAGCTGTGTTCTGGTTGTGTATCTCGACCTCATAATGGTTGCCAGGGCCGGTCCTACAATTTGCGAAAATATAACAAAGTTACAAATAGGCCTCAAAATACAACATTATAAGAGAGAAAATTTAAAATTATGCACTTCTTTTTTAACTTATAAAAGGATCTTTAAAATTTAGAGAAACAAAATATTCATAACTAGTACTCCCTGTATTCTAAAATGTAAGAAAGAAAGTTATAGATATATATTTACTGTATTGGGCCAATTTAGGGGCCCTAGTAGTTTGGGGGCCCTGTGCGGTCGCACAGCCCGCACAGGGTCTGGGCCGGGCCTGATGGTTTCTCTCCCTTGCGTGATGCCTTCCGCTGTTCTGCAACTACGATTTGGGAATTGCGATTAGGGTTGGGGCTGAGAATGTACGAGTAAACATATGGACTGTGATGTGTCATACTGACTGACTTGGACGTCTAGGCGTTGGGCCTTGGGGTGGCCATCGGTTGTACCAGAGCGAAGGGTCTAAGACATGCACAATGCTGAGTTGAGCTGCTAGTTGTTTGGCTGTTGGTAGACCAAATGGTTCATGGCATATGTTGTGTATACACGAGCGAGCGAGTTACGAGTGATCTGAGCAATGGCTTGCCTCAGCTCGTTTTTTTCACTGAGATGGAAAAAAGATTGGGCTAAGGCTCGTCGGCCTAGGAGCCGACCTAAGTTGCTAATGCTAATAAGCTCATTCTGCCAGATGCGAATTAAATCCTACAGCGTAACAAAACTAGTGAGATTAGTTTTGTCACGACAACGTATCAAAACATTTTCTTTTAGATTTTTATTTATAATAATAATATAATAATTTGAATAAAATAGGCATCCCATAATTTGCATTCTCAAAATAGGTGTTCCATAAATTTCGGCCAAAAAAAGCAGATGGTGGCAGTAGGGTCCACTTGTCATGGACCTCATGGTGACTGACATCCCGCTGGCCTCACGTGATCCTATCAGGGGTCACACCTCTGCTCCCTTTATAATAAGCGCTTTCTGCCAGATGCGAATTAAATTCTACAGCGTAACAAAACTAGTGAGATTAGTTTTGTCACGACGACTATCAAAATATTTTATTTTAGATTTTTATTTATAATAATATAATAATTTGAATAAAACAGGCATCCCATAATTTGCATTCTCAAAATAGGTGTTCCATAAATTTCGGCCAAAAAAAAGCAGACGGTAGCAGTAGGGTCCACCTGTCATGGTGACTGACATCCCGCCGGCCTCATGTGATCCCATCAGGCGTCACACCTCTGCTCCC
The DNA here is from genome assembly GCA_036346415.1 of Raddia guianensis. NCBI lineage: Eukaryota > Viridiplantae > Streptophyta > Magnoliopsida > Poales > Poaceae > Raddia > Raddia guianensis. Next base: position 40,466,538 of record CM070534.1, read on the forward strand.
TTTATAATATCTAGCCATCGCAGTTTTTTCTTCCTCCACAAGAACCAAAATCCAATCCCCAGCCTCTATCTCCCCCATCCGAAGCCAATCCGATCTAGTCCCGTCGAGATGGGCCGCAAGTTCTTCGTCGGTGGCAACTGGAAATGTGTAATCTTCTTGTTTTCCTCTCCATTTGCCTAGTCTTTGCATGTTATTGTTTGAGAATTGAGGGGGTTCCAAACCCGTGGGAGAGCTCGGAGCTCCGGTGGGCGGGAGGGCGGCTTCGGGCAGGTTATTGCTACCAGCCTCCGGCCACCTTCCTCCGGAGCCCCACCCGCCGTCTGCCTTCTCCCCTTCCGGGCTCCGGTCGCGGTCTCCGCTCTACTCTGCATCAGTGTGTAGTGTGGACTGTGGTACAGATGAATTGATTGTTTGCTCTTTGCTGTGTTTTTTGGGGTCTGAAAAGGCCACCAAGTGTAAAAATTGGATCTTCCCTTGAAATATGATCGATAATTTAACTGATCCCGCTTCAGATCGGTGTAGTAATAGTTCTTTTAGTGAATCTCCCGGCTTTTGGTTGGGAAAACTGGACGCGATAGCTAATTTTTAGATCGATCCGTGCAATAATTTGAATAATTTGGCCAGGTGCTCGTGAGGTCCTTGTGATTTATGCGTGCATTATTAGTAATGGAATTCAGTCACATATGAGTGAAATATCGTGCCTAGTGCTTAATTTGAGGTGATTGGAACTATTATTGTATTCATCTAGGTCCAAACCTGGAATCGAATGCTATGTTATGACCATTGTTGGATTTACAGACGAGATTGATTACTATATTTATTCCAGTGAGTAATTCAGTGTGATAGCGGCTTGATATTTTTGTTAAAAAAGGTTTGATGTTATAACTGTTCTTGGTGTATAGCCCAGCTCAAATTTGTTTATCTTTGTAAGATAAATGTGTTAGTTAAATTTCTCGTTGTTTCTAGGCCTGAATGGCCTGAAGCCCTGAACTCATATACTTTTAGTTTTTCAATAAAAGTTTTATGACGTTTGTTGCCAAGGATTCAGATCAGTTCGAGGTTGCCAACCTTCTGAGATATGTCAATCTACATTCAAATTGTCCCCCTCGATCTCGCATGATCCCATCTCATTTAATATTTTGTTGAATTGCTAGGAAGTTATAAAATACATATCAGAGTGATCAAATATTTTCTGTGTCCTGTGGAGCTTGGTAAATCCGGATTTGATCAGAACATTCTTTTGCACAACAGCATAAATCATGCTGCAAAAAGGGAAATTGGTGTATCGGTATTAATGCTTGCTGGTATTGAAGTTCCAAACAATATATCTACTTGTTTTTGCTGAATAACATGCAAGACTAAAATGTGGTTGATGTGAATTGAATCCATCTTTAATGGGTTGCTTGCTACATTTTGACGTGGCTGGTCTTGATGTTTGCAGAATGGAACCATTGATCAGGTAGGCAAAATTGTCAAAACTCTGAATGATGGACAGGTTCCCCCTCCAGATGTCGTTGGTATGTAATCCCGCACATACATTAGCTTTGATTCTTCCTATAGAAGATATTTGATTCTTCCTATAGAAGATACCTTCTATGTACTAACCTTTTTGTAACTGTTGTGCTGCAGAGGTGGTTGTCAGCCCGCCATATGTGTTCCTTCCTGTGGTCAAGAGTCAGCTGCGCCCTGAGTTCCAAGTTGCTGCTCAGAACTGCTGGGTGAAGAAGGGAGGTGCTTTCACTGGTGAGGTCAGGTTAGTATCTAGTTCTCTGTCAGTTATACACCCAATGCTGTAATTACCACGAAATGTATTGGTTACAGATCTCTGGTCTAAAGCCTTATGTACATTTGTCCAGAAACAATGTTTTCTTTTCTAAGACAGCTCTCCTTTACTTGGCTTTCGTAATTCACTTGTGTCTGCATTTGCTTTTTAGTTAGAATTCATGATTATTTTCTCCATTTAACTTATCTGTCAGTTCGTAACTATTGCTAATGCAGTGCTGAGATGCTTGTCAACCTTGGCATCCCCTGGGTCATTCTTGGACACTCAGAAAGGAGGAGCTTGTTGGGAGAATCAAGTGAGGTATGCTCCAATTTACATTTGGTGAATCATGTTTTCGTAAATTACATGCAGTTAGTATTGCAAACAGCGCAACCAACAAAAACTGTGGAATACTGACATGGGAAAACATATCTGACGTCATCAGTATTGTAGTTACCGTGCTGATACAGTTTGCTTTATCTAATATCACCAAATAAGCATTAATTTTCTAAAGGTGATTGTCTGAGTTATATTTGGTGGATAATGTTCTTCCACTACTTTTTCAGTATCGTGGCTGATTATCTTATCCTGAATGTTTGCTTATAATTGTGACCCACACTTTCCTGAATGGCAGTTTGTTGGAGACAAAGTTGCGTATGCACTCGCTCAGGGCTTGAAGGTCATTGCATGTGTTGGTGAGACCCTTGAACAGCGAGAAGCTGGATCAACCATGGATGTCGTTGCTGCGCAAACAAAAGCAATTGCTGGTAGTTTTTATCTAGTGTCTACTTTTGTCTTGTTGGCCGGTTCCATTGACTGTTCTTTTATTTCATGCATACATGCAAATTTATATTTGTTTTTTTAATGTTGTTGTGCATAGATTCCCTTGGAACTATTGTTACTATTGCTTGTTGTGTCCTTGATGGTTTGCTATAAATGATTTAATAGAAATTCAATTAACTTTTGGATTAGTTTCCATGCACGGTTTTGGCATGCAAAGAATAGCCACATATCTTTTCATGAACAACTTTTATTTTCGGTTTATACCATCCACATGCTCAGAACATATGTAAACCTTCAGTCAGGGAAGAAAATCCTAATCACTTCCATTATCAGTATTACTATCGTATTTCCAAACAGGTACACTCTAAGATGGAAAATATCTCTTGTTTATGATTGGGTGCCAATCTATTCATTCATCATTGTCATTAGGTTGAACGACTAATGACGACATTTAAAATAGGGTGCATTTTTATCAAATGAAAATTTATGCCGAAATGATGGTGTGTATTGCAGAAAGGATCAAGGATTGGAGCAATGTGGTTGTTGCCTATGAACCAGTGTGGGCCATTGGAACTGGTAAAGTTGCAACACCAGCTCAGGCTCAGGAAGTAAGTTTCTTATGATGAGCCCTACTTTTCGGTTCATGAACTTACCACACAGTTCAGTTTAAATGTATTGACTTGTTTTGCTTGCACAATGCTCGGTTTTGTTCTATTTTCCCCAGGTGCATGCTTCTCTGAGGGATTGGCTCAAGACCAATGTCAGTCCTGAGGTTGCTGAATCCACGCGGATCATTTATGGAGGTATACATTTCTTGAACAAGCACCTTACTTATCTATCGTCCACCAGGTCTACTTGATATATGATTACAATGCACACGCTTTTGCTTCAGGTTCTGTAACTGCTTCAAACTGCAAAGAGCTGGCAGGACAGCCCGATGTTGATGGTTTTCTCGTTGGTGGAGCATCTTTGAAGGTAAAGAAATTAAGACATAAATGTGGTAGGATGATTGTGTAGGCCCACTTAACTGTCTGAGTTGCTAAATATTGGTTCCCATTTTTGTGCAGCCCGAATTCATTGATATCATCAACTCTGCCACTGTGAAGTCGGCCTAAGATCTTTCACCCCTCCACCTTGGTGTAAAAGATGGCTGAAGAGGAACAATCTTTTTCCTGTGGTGTGTATGCTAGTAATTTTGTGCTGGAGCAGCTACAGCCCTCCCCCCTTAACTTCTAAGCTACAGTCTGAGCATGCCAGTAATGTTTACCACCGAACATGACAATAATGTTTAGCCCCTTTTGTGGTGAGTTATATCATGTGAACTTCAGATCCATCGCCATCGATATGGTTCCACTTCGTCACAGCTTTTTTCACCCTCTGAAGGTTCAGTCCTCCTGAAATCTATCCTTATGAGGAGTCATCTTTTTCAACCCTCTGAAATTCATGCAGTGACCTGTGAGTGCATCTTGTCTTCTGAATTCCGATGCCCAGTGAGGCTAGGCTAAAGCTTTTGCAGCTTTGCGTCACATGAATTCTGATACCACCTGTGTTGGTGAGTAATAACAGCCCTAGTACTGCCTCGGTTTGGACTAAGCTGTGGCTGTGTAAGTGTGCTGTTCATTAGCTGCTGGTTGGTCCAACCTCTGAAAAATCTGAACGCAAACGAACGGCCAATCTTTGCACGGATGTGAACAATCGATCAGCTACAGACCAGGGCCACATGCGCGATCATCTCACAAAGATGAGACAGCACGATCCGATTTCTTTTGTCAGATGCGTCACGACCGGGACATGACACCGGAATTGGTTACGATGGTACATTCTCCAAATTGAGATTCTTCCAACGCAACATATCTAGCATGCTCGATTGTTTGGAACGTTGCCACGTTGGATCGAATTATTTGCAATGAATTTTTTTCTCTCTTTTAGTTCACGTGTTCCAAGTGAGGGGTATGATCATCTATGATCTATCAAGCAGGATTCGCAAAATTGACAAAAACCACTCGCCTTTTGTGGTTTTGGGTCTTTTCGGTTTAGCAAACCGACCGACAAAAGTGATCCGAACTTGGAATTTAGAGTCTATTATAAGTTCGGTTTTATCGGTAAACCATTATTGGTCTCCAAATCGCCGGGTATGGTCCAAAACGACCTATTTTTTAAAAGCGCTTTTAATATCCTAATCCAAAATTCGAAAATTAGATTTATCTGGTTTTTAGCCGTCTTCGACCAAACCGCTATAACTAGGTTTTGATATTTATGAGTGGTCCGACATGGTTAACTTTGTTACCCAATGAAATGTATCCTTTGGAGCAGCTAAGCTTTGGAGCAGCGAAATGCATCCTTTGGAGCAGCTGAGTTTAAGTGAATTTAGACCTTCGGAGGCACTTAAATCTGCTTCCGGAAGTTAGTCCATTTTGTTTATGTTATTTTAAAGGGACTGGCTTGACATCATACGACCGATAGTTATTTTACTCTCAATCAATTTTTTGAGCCGTATATCACACCTTCATATGACACATAAAAGATCCAATGAAAGCATTTAGGTATCTGAGAAAATTGATTGAGATTTCTCTAAAAATCAGTAGCCTAATTGTTAACAAAAGCGTATTTTAAAGATATTTTAGGTGTGACTTATTGATTAAGAAGAAACTAGACTAAAAAAAACTAATTCTACTTTCTAGTCAAATTACGGTCAAGTCATTTCAAATATGCTAAGGCTGTCTTCAACAGTAATCTTTAAATTTGATCCCTATAGCCTTATATATATATATATGCTTTCTTCAAAAATACTCTCCCTATATTTTTTCAATTTCCAACAACGTTTATTACATGGAGAATTGTATAGTGAAAGGGAGAGAATACCTACGTATAAGGGAATGGAGAGAAATTCTCTATTTTAGGGAGCGTTGTTAGAGCACGTAGGAGAAGAATTCGTCCCCTATTTTAGAGTAGAGGGTGTTTTAGGAAAACCTATTAGAATGGAGACAGCCTAAGATCATCCTAGCAGCCCTTATATCCCACCCTCTAAATATACCATTCATACACACATGAATAATATTTGAAGGGCTGGGATAGTGGGTCATTGGGATGCTCTAGGAATGTTCGAATAAGATTTTAAAGTAAATTGAAGGAAAAGGACATTCGAGTCTCTGACGTGTGGCCCCCCATCCGAGGAAGTTGCCTGAATTTCTGTGCGTATGGCGGCACTCTACACTACCAGTCTACCACTGCTGCTCGCCTGAAAAAAAAAAAAAACGACAGCAGCAGAGCACAGCAGAGTGGTCTCATCTCTCTCACGGGCATAACCTCCTCTCGGGCTCAGCCGCACGCCCGCGCTACGCCCCCCACCCCCACGCACGCCTCCTTCCGTTCCACCAACCGCCCGAGAATTTACGGCGCTCATGCGTTGCATGGGCGAGCGGTTTCCGGCGATCGCACGGGAAGCGTGACGCCCGCCGCGCCATTCCGTTTCCTCCTTCCTCCTCCTCCTCTGGAAGCGGCGGCTGAAAGGGAGCTGAGACCTGAGAGTGAGGAGGAGCAGCGGTTGCTGCTTGCTAGCTCGCCTCTCTCTGTCTCCGTCTTCGCCTTCTTCTCCGTGATAAATGAGCTCGCCGACGCCATTACGCGCCACCTCCGGCAATTACTCCTCCCTCCACCGGAGGCGAGGGCGGCCGGCCGGTTTAAGAGGGACGCGGCTGCGGCGGAGCAAGATGAAGCTCATGTACTTCCTCATGGACAGGGACGAGCAGCACAAGAAGAGGCTGGAGCTCGAGCTCGAGGTGATCGATCTCCAGCAACCATGGGGATTATTATGCCTCCTTGCTAATTGCTTTGGATGGATGTTGAATGCGTTGCCTGCTCGCTGCATGCGCAGGTGTCGGAGCTGGAGACGGTTCTTGAGAAGGAGCAGCGGCTGAGCAGGGTCCTAGAGTGCTCGCTGCAAGGCCGGGTCGTCTGCCATTGCTGCCTCTCCACCCTGGTTCCCACCAAGGTAACCTCAGTTCTCAACTGTTCAAGTTCAGTCCATCCCTTGCAACAAATCCATACACAAATCCATACATTCATTTCTCCTAAAGCGTAACGTAGTTTCTTCAGAATCCAGAGTGCGCAGTGTAGTTTCGTCAGAGTGATTCATTCAGTTGATATATATTCGTCCATGTGATCCGCCAAGTGAAAATGCTTCTTCACGTGAGAAGCGTCGAACAAAATTCTGTTTTGCAGGCGTGGATGTGCTTTTCGTGTGATTTTGTCGCCTCCTGATAGGATCTTTTTTAGCACGCACCCCAACTATTTTTAACCGTTGATCTAATCTAATCCAACGGTGTTTACGAGGTCTCAACCGCTCCTCGCCTGAAGTACGTGCGACTGCTCCCTGCCACTGATTTCACCACACCAAACCACGAAATCACAAAAAAAGAAATCTTTCGGTACTAAAAATCTACCTCTTGATATTGCCGCCCGCAAATTCGCTTAACGCTCTACTTTAAACTTGGGAAACTGTTAAGTTTTAAGAGACTGAAGTCTGAACCATGGAGGAAAATCAATGCAAGTGTAACATCGGTACAATCTCTCTGGGAGAGTTGTCGTCAGATTCACCCTGGCATCTGAAGATTTGACACTTGACAGTACTGCTGCCATATACTGCTACTTGTCGCCTTGTCGGCATTGAGCGTGAGGTTGACAGCATGCGATCTGTGTAAAGGATAATTCCATCGAATGATTGTGGCATGGAAATTTCCATGGGTTAAGAAGGTTGCAGAATTTGTGCCCCGGTGAATGAAATTCAGGTGTAAAAAACTGCGATTACTTTGGATTCCTGTGTGTCATACTAGGATGCTATGCTATCTTACTGGTTCTGTCTTCTGACTGGAGGACATCAGAGTACTATTTGCACATTGTATTTCACGATCTTGATTTGTGCACACACAGTCGCTCCTTATCTACCAGATCTGCCTTCCTTGGATCCTGGCCTCTCGTACCTGTCTAACTTGATCGTACCTGTCTGACCAGATCATTCGCTTCCAAGGTTGAACTATTAGTACGATTTTGACAACTGCATATGTTTTTTCCTTGACGTTGTCCGGCATCACCGTCGCATTATTTCCTTAGTAATAGCCAAAGTAAATTTCTTTTCTGACCACACATTATACCGCATTTGATAACACGGGCAACATGTTTGTGCTGCTCCCTTCAAATCAATGATTGCAACATGACAAAGATAGTATCACTGAACATTTTTCTGAAATCAGTATTCACTGCTTTGTTTCCATTGGTGTAGGTTAGGGGGCTCCTTGCAGAGCTAGCAATAGTGGAGGATGAGATATTCTACGTGGAGAAGAAACTCGATGATCTAAGACTGCGCCTTCACCGGGAGCGCAAATGGACTGACCAGTGCATTCTTCAGCAGCAGCAGCAACAGAATTTCCTGCAAAACAACCAGCAAAGGCGCTCCTCCGTCTGCGGTTTGGGTTGTCATAGGGAGATCCAAGGAGGTGAACTCATCCCAAAGCTACCTTGTCAAGGCAGTGATGAAGCTCTTGAATGTGATAGCAAGGCTTCTGTTGGATCTGTCTCTGCCAAAGGTATAAAATGTTCAGCATGCACAATTGTTAGTATGCTAAAACTTAGAGTCCTACACATAAAATTCATCCAAAATTTCAATAATCATTCTATGATCTCAAAATGTTCGTAATGACTTCATTATGGATGAATTTTGATGTAGCATAAGAGCCTCATGAATGTAGCTTCAGCTTTGCATATTTTCTGTAAAGAGAATTATTTTCGACCTTCCAATACTCTCTGAGGTCTTTACTCATAATAATTGCGTTTGATTAGGTGAGGAAGTTGAGCAGATCCGAAGGAGCAGCCACTCATTTGATAGTTTGATACTTCCTGAGAGGAAAATCTGCTTGTCCAGTCCAAACAAACTTTCTGAAGAACTAATCAGACTAATGGTGACCATCTTCCACAAGCTGGATAAAACAACGGATGCAATAGAGTTAGAGCTTAGCAGTACATCAAAGCTCAACATCTCTTGTATAGGTGCCAGGAGTCTCGTTCCTAAGGCATCTATGAACGGCAATGCAGGCATGAACTCACTCAAGAATCGCAGGCTGTCGAAAGGTGATGAAAGAGCAGCAAAAGAGATAGGGTGCTACAAGAGAATTATTGAGTTCACCAAAAGCTCGTTTGATGTAAGCCGCATATCCTTGTGTCTTGTAGACATCAAGAACTTGAGGTGAGCTACAAACTATAATATACCTATGTGTGTTACAGTATGGTGAGAAGGAACTCAACTTTGATACCATTTATTCTACTTCTGACAGAATTCTGATGCATAAGCTTTGCACCGTCAATCCGAGCTTTCTGACCAACAAGCAGAAGCTGGCGTTTTGGATCAACATCTATAACTTCTGCATAATGCATGTACAGAAATCGACCATCATCAACATATTAATGTGCAAGAAACACATTCTTATTGGAAAGTTTAAGTGAATTGCCCACCCTTCCCCATCAGCTTAGGCTTTTAGGTGAATTGGTTAGGGCATGCAGCTTAATAAATCTAACCGTATTGTTTATTTAAGAAAAAATATCACTTTGCCATGGTTTCAGGCGTTTCTTCAGCATGGTTTACCTCCATCCCCGGATAAACTTCTTGCACTGCTGAATCAGGTAAGAGTGATCTTCCACTCACACGAAGAGATTCACAACTCAGTGATCTTTACCCATATCTTGTTGAACAAGTACTATTTACCACCAGGCTTCAATTAACGTCGGTGGAACAGTACTGAACGTCTTGTTGATCGAGCATCTCATCCTGAGGCACTCCCCTGAAGGCAAGCAAGTAAGCAAAACCACACCAATCCGCCTGTCATTCTTACAGTTCATATCCATAGTTTGAGCAAAAGATCGTGCATACGATTTGATCTAATCTGACCAAGGATGACTTGTCTATCAAAGGGAATCATGGACAAAGGGGAGAGGGATCTGCAGCTCTCCTACGGATTAGGATACCCTGAACCGAACGTGGTGTTTGCGCTGTGCAGAGGCAGCCGCTCCTCGCCTGCAGTACGTGCGACTGCTCCCTGCCACTGATTTCACCACACCAAACCACGAAATCACAAAAAAAAAAGAAGAAATCTTTCGGTACTAAAAATCTACCTATTTTGAAATTCAACGATACGGATATCTCCACATCACGGTGGGAAAAAAAAAAAAGAAACAATGCTGTTCACCTCCCCCGACAAGGACAGTAGGACACATCCGCTTCCTGCTCTCGATCAGTTTCAGCTTCAAGATTTCTGCCCTTGCATCGCGTTGCAGCTGAGAGTGTACACGGCGGAGGACGTCTCGAACGAGCTGGAGAGAGCCAAGGTGGAGTACCTGGAGTCGTCGGTTCGGGTGGTGAGCAAGAGGAGGGTGGTGCTGCCGAAGCTGCTCCACTGGCACATGCGCGACTTCGCCGACGACGCCGAGTCGCTGCTGGAGTGGATCCACAGCCAGCTCCCGCGGGCGGGGCCGCTGAAGAGGGCGATTAGGGAGCTCCTCAGCGCCGCCGCCGGCGGCAACGGCAGGACGGCGCCGCCGCCGCCGCCGGCGAGGATGATGGAGATCGAGCCTTACAACGCCGAGTTCCACTACCTGCTGCCTCTCAGCTGAACGTTTCGTCGTCCAGGGGCTGCACATGCGACGGCCTTTGTCACTTGCCAGATAATTATAGCTAAACTCTAGCATTGCACCGTATAATCGAGATGTATAATGTAAAGCGACGATGAATACTCAATAAAAGAAAGAAATATGTGATTTACCTCTATTGATCTTCTTTTTTCTTCATTGAGCCCGGCAATCTGATTAAAAAGGGTCAAATGGCGCTTGGGCATGTTAAAGTTCATAGTTGCACACATTCAATGTGCCACTTACATGTGGGCCCTAAGACCATGTGTGAGTGAGAGATACTTGTTCATTGCATTGTAGCGTTCGTCGGAATGCATCGTGCAGAGTGACAACCTTGTGAGTCTGATAAAAAAAATGTTAAGAGCACTTGATGACCACTGAATCTGAGCAATAACTTGCAGATAGCAGATTAAAGAAATGAAATTCATGCTCGTTTGGGATATATAATCCGTGCTACCATTTGCTTGCGAATTGAATTGAACTTAACTACAACTAAACTACGTCCGAAAGTGCCTTCGATATTATATTTAGGAAAAGAAATCAAATTGCTGCTATCATAGGGCAATGCACCACTACAATCTTAGGGACAGACTTCAGGGCAGTCGCCTGTGTTTGTGAGCCTGGCGCAGACGATTTGCTGGCCGTTGGATCCGCGAGCCCCATCTTTTTTTGTCAGCGATGACCGAGCAGCGCACCGCATCGACGCATCTTCTTCCTCCTCTCCTCTCGCCGAACCCCTTCTTCCTCCTCACTCCGCGCCTCCACCGCCGCCGCCCTCGAACCCCCGATGCCGGCCGCTCTCTCTCTCTCTCCACCCACCGCCGTGGACGCCTCGCCCTTTTTAACTGGCGGCGGCGCCACTTGCTCACGCGCTCCTCGCGCCCAGCCCGCCGCCTCCTTCCTCCGCCATGGCCGGTGGCGCTTCGCCACGGCCGCCTGTCGCCTCTAACCTCGCCGCCGCGCTCACGCCTCCCTAACCTCGCCGCGCTTGATCCCCATCCACCACCGCCAACCGCCATCTCCCCCCTCCTCCGGCTCTGGCGGCGCCACGCCGCCTCCGCCGCCGCCCTGACGATCCCGACCAACCGCTGTGCCTCCGCCTACCCGACCTCCCTCTAAACCCCGGGGAACACAAAACCCTTAACCCCAACCCCTTGAAACCTAAACCCTAACCCGAACTGGCTGGCAGCGAGCTCGAGGGCGGCGACGGCGAGGTCGACGGGGAGCTCGACGGCGGCGAGGTACGCTCCCTCTTCCTCCTCCCCCTTCTTCCTCCTCTGCACGTTATTGATTCGAAAAATTGACTGACTCGGTATGCCACCGCCCAGGCGACTAGCGGTGAGCAAAACCACAATTCTTACTCAGATGCAACATGCGAAAGTTAGAAACTAATAAAAATCTCATCTTTTGAAGCCAAAAAATATCATAAAAGTGGACGCTAGAGTGGACGGATCAAATGTCATCGTTACCAATTTAAGCACCACGGGTGATTGAGTAGAGAATGCGCGAGAGAGTGTGTCTTCTCATCTTCATTTCACAAAGGCAAACACTTCATCTTTTAGTCTGTTTTTCCTATTTCACATATCCATTCAAAAGCACAAAAAAGGAAGTAAACAAAACGGACTCAACTCGGCCTAGAGTAGCACGCCATCGCCCGCGGACGCGCGAGTAGGCACGTGAAGGGTTGGGCCCAGTGGTTTTGAAACCGCAGTTAACCGAACGAAAACCACGGTTAACTAGTAAACCAGTCCGGGTCGGTTTTTGAAAAACCGGTCGGCTAGGTTTGAATTAAATTCAAATTTGGTTCAAATTTGAATATTCGTGAAAAAATCTGAAAAAATTCCATAAAATAGTAAACATTATTATATGACTATTGGCTGAAACAGAATTTGAAAATTCGAAATTTTCATGTGTTTTTCGTTTGAAAATATTTTTCCTTATTTTCTCTATTTTTTTTTCTATTTTCTGCTAAAAAATCTCGGTTAGTCGGAAATACCGTTTTTTGTAATTTAAACTCTGCCGGCTTTTGCTCAAATTTTTCGGTTAACCTCGAAAACCGTCCGGTTAGCCGAGCCGAGCCTCCCTCGGTTTTTAGGCTCGGTTCGGTTACGTAATCACTGGTTGGGCCAACCAGAGGGAGGTCTCGTTCTTTTTGGTTTAAATTAAATTAAATTAAATTTTGATGCTTTTATGAGCCAAACGATGCAGCAATCTCTAGTCATTTTACGGAGTTATAAATAGTTCCTTTTAAATTACTAATCCCCAAAACTTTTTTGAGGGATCATAAATTTTTAGATTAAGTTTTTTAAACAACTTTAAGCTAAAAAGAACATGACCTAGATCGGGGATTCGGGGGTATGTGCCACCGCACATGTGACATGGTCGCCGACGAGGTGATGCAACGGTGCACCGCCAAGACAGAGGTCGAGAGGGAGCGTTGGGAAGACAAGACAAGAAACAGTAGGTTTTAACCAGATCGGTGTCACTGTAAAATCTTAACATTAGATGGCAGCGACATCTATCTAATTGGCACAAAATAATAAAATATTATACACCATGGACTTTGTATCACATAAAAAAAACAATGTCATTATCATTGGATCCGAATATTTTGAACAAATGAATGGCTAACAAAATATAAAGTAGCTAGAGGCGTCAAAGGATCACAAAATTGTTAAATATTACATATACATATTAATGATATTTTATCGATTAATTAGATATATCATCTTTACTTGAGAATTGACATTCTTTCTTTCATATTGCAATAGATGTAACTATGAAACTGTGCTTATTCGATATTTGCCACCCTAGGCGACATATTAGCATCATATTTTCAAGATAGGAAAATTTTACACCGGCCTTCATCATCTATTTTCATAAAAAAAAACCATCTTCTCAACCCACATTCTCCTTCCTCTTTATTAGCCCACTCCAGCCTGTCCACGTCCCTGCTCTAGCGCTAAAGGTGGCCAGACGGGCCAGGCTAACAAGCCCGAACCGGGTCGACTCGCATTGTTCACCGAAACCGGGCTGGCATGGTTCGGTTCACCGAACCAAACTCCTCAGCCTGTCGGGCCGGCCCGGTTCGGTTCATCACTCTAGCATATTTATTTAATTAAATATATTCTTTTTTATATATTTCTAATGATATATAATGTATTTACGCAATTTATAGTGTGTATTTGTGAAATATAGTGGTTTTTCTTAATTTATTTAATTTTTTTAATTAAAATGAACCAATCCATATAAAATTGGCCTGGTTTGGTTTGGTTCGATTACTGTGCGAACCGAACCTGGGCCGAGACCCAGGCCCATTGGCCCGGTTCGCATAGTAACCAAACCAACCGGGCCGGCCCGTTGACCAGGTCTGTCTAGCGCGCCACCCTCCTCCTCATAGCACCACTCGTCTTCTCCCTTTAGCGTGTAGTCGTCTTGTCTCTTCAGTCGCGCCGTCGCTGCCTCCTTTCTCCCACATGTCGCTGCCTCCTTTCTCTAGTCACGCCGCACACCTAATTGTAGAGGGCGACATCTTTCCTCTTTCTTAGCTTGCTATAGCACCATCCGCATCCCTACTCAGCACCCTCCTCCTTGCGCCGCCTCCTATCTTCTCCCTGCAGCGTGTCACTGTCCCCTCTTTCCGATCGTGCTGCACGCCTCCTCCCTCCTGTAAGTCACAACCTTCTCTCTCTAGTTACGCCGCACGTTTTCTCGTAGCGGCATGCCACCCTCCTCACAACAACACACCCTTCTTTTTCGTTCACCCTTCTCCATGGGCTGCCCATGATCACCTCTTCTCTCCAGCCGCACCATACACCTTCTTTCACCGCGCCGTCTTCTCCACTATCCTGTTTAAGATGAAGAAGAGAAGATTAAAAGATGAGAGTAAATTGATACAAGTAATATGCAAATATGAGTTAAAACATAACAAACGAACACATGTCATGAGGAGTGATGAACACCGAATGACATAGCTAACGTCTAGCACAATATGAAAGGGGAAAACAACAAGAAATTATGCAAATGAAATTTCACCCCTTTTTTTCCCCATATTAATTTAGCGGCAAATGCCCAAACTCCTAGAGCTTCGTGAAAGCTGCCAAACAGGCCATGGAGCGCCTCCCAAGAGGGTCCAACCAAGGCCCTCTGCCACGTGGGCCCCGGCTGTCCGCCATTAACCGTTTGGGTCTACCTGTCAGCCTCCTGTGTCGTACTAGTGTCACTCGACCTTCAAACCTCCCTACTCCCGTGCACCCTCAAAACCTCTGCAAAATGCTATGCTCTGCTGCCTACCTCTCCTTCGGGTAAAACCTCGTCCCCCCTGTCTCGCCGATTCCGCCCGCTGCCACCACAAATCCAGGCAAGGCAGCCTTGCTCTCGTGCAATCCTCGCCTCGGCGATCGCGAGTTCGATGCGGTCTCGATCCAGGCGGGAGCTCTCGCGGTTGGATTCCATCTAGTTTCGTGCTATTCCGGTGGGATCCTGCTCTGGCTCTAATAAAAGGTGGGTCCTTTCATTCCCAGCTCAGCCATTTCGCTCCAATAATCGCCTGGGAAAATCTGCAGATATCTCCCCCGCAAAGATTCGATGGGGGTTTCATAACCAGGGGAAATTTTCTGCATTTCTTGCCAGGAATCGTCTCCATATTTGTCGTTCCCCTGTTGGAACTCTGGTTCAAGAATGGATCTTGACATGGACGACTACATGGACCCCTACGAGGAGGCCGAGGCCGAGGCCGCCGCGGAAGCGGCCGGTTTGACCGCCCCCGCCGCCGCCGCCACGGCGGAGTCGTCCTCCGACGATCCCGACGAGGACGACTCGGAGGCAGAGAGTGACTACGAGGAGAAGTCCTATGGTCTCCTCAAGTCCGGGAACCACCGAGTGCGCAACCCGGACGGCACCTTCCGCTGCCCATTCTGCCCCGGCAAGAAGAAGCAGGACTACAAACTCAAGGACCTCCTCCAGCATGCAGACGGCATTGGTGTATCCAGCAAGCACCGCCGCCATGGCCGCGAGCGTGCCTTCCACCGTGCTTTTGCACGATTTGTCCGCACCGACCCATCCTTCGCTCATGAACTTGCAAGTATCAATGGTATCAGTGGCAATGCAGGTACTAGTGTGACTGTGGCTGCTAATGCAAATGTCAATGCCAAGGGAAATGCCAATGCCTATATTGATGCCAATGGAACCAGTTCTGCGGAAGCAGTCATGGGGTTGCCAAAGGAGGAGAAATTTGTTTGGCCATGGACTGGGGTTCTTGCAGCTAACGTAAGTTTCAGTAATGAGGACTTTGCTGGTAGGGTGGTCATGTTTAGTTTGGTTGATGTTGTGCCTTTGGTTGTCGATGAGGTGGAAGGCATGGAAAGCTTTGCGATTGTGACGTTTACAAATGATTGGGGTGGTTTTAGTGACGCTCTCACACTTGAGAACCATTTTAATGTGAATAAGCTTGGGAAGAAGGAATGGGTGGAAATGAATAGTGGTGGAAGTGCTGTGAAGGGGGAGGAGAATGGGGAAGGGGTGGTTAAGGTTTATGGTTGGGTTGCCCGTGAGGAAGACTATACTGCAGGGAGTGTTGTTGGCAGGTACTTGAGGAAGCATGCCGAGCTGACAACCATAGATGAGGTCTCCAAGAATATGTTGGAAGAGTCGGGGAAGGTGGTGGCGATGCTTGCAACTCAGATTGAGGCAAAGAACCGATACTTGCAGGATTTGGAGACCAGGAATAATGCCACAGAACTCTCCATTCAACGGCTTGAGGAAGACAAGAGGAGGCTACATGAGGCATATAATGAAGGTACGCTTTGCAATTGTGTGAGTTACCCATTTGTCACATGTCTAGTCAGTAGTGATGGATGCAAGTAAAACTTTTGTCAAATGGAGCAAATCAGCACATGATATTTCTCTCTTATACTATTGCATAATTACTAATTTGCAACTGATGTTAAGAGCCCTGAATGATCAACTTTGTAACAATATCTTTGTATTTCACATGAACTGTTGGAAAAAATATTGCTTCTTGGTTAAAATTAGACAAGTAACAGGAGTGCCAGACTTGTGTTGGTTTGTCATTATGCACACAGTTCCTTCAATTCTCTCTAATGGACTAACATCATGCTGCCCGGTGTCTGATGAGATTAATTTTGGTCACAGCTCCAAACAAATTTTTTTAATGCAAACTTTCACTTGTAGCATTACTCTATTCCATTACAAAATCAAAAAAGCATTGTTCTATCATACACCAATATGCACTCCGCAACATCATAATAAGTTTTATGTTTTCTTTTCCAGAAATGCGCAATCTGCACCGCAAGGCTCGTGACAATGCTGTGAGGATTTTCCAGGATAACGAAAACTTGAAGCTTGAATTAGAAAATAAGAGGAGAGAGCTGACTTCACGTGCTAAGCAGCTAGAGAAGTTGACAGTTGAGAATGCCAGCGACAGGAAGAAACTTGATGATGAGAAGCAAAAAGTAAGTTAATGAACTATCTATTACAGGCATTAAGCTATGCTTGTGTACTACCTACTAAAAATATTATGCCTAGGATATACTATTCTTATCTTAGAGCATATCAAATACCTATTTGTTTTAAGTGGTCAACCTCAAAACGGGACTAAGATTGTTACCTTCTTCAGGACTTGTGCAAGTCATTTGAAATGATGCAACATAACGGTGATTTCTCTTTGACAGATATATATTAAGTATTCTATTGTCTGAATTATGGGTTATTGTCCAACATTAAGTTTCTAGACTGTGTAAACAATGTCATACTTCTTTCTATAGCATAGGTGCTTAATGTTATTTTAACAGATCCTTTCTTTAGAAATTTGTTGTGAGCGTGATATGCTCAGATAGTCAAATGCAAAAAACATTTTGAGAACCCTAATGGAAAACAAGTGCAAGGTCTTTGTGTGAACTCTAGGACACAACAGTGCTCTGACGGCAAACAACCTAGACGGATGTGTCCCTAGTAGTTTGTAACCAAGGTCAAGAATCCCTGACCCATCTCTGCCTCACCTGTTCCTACGTGGCCCTCAGTTGGACGCTGATGCTCAACTGGACAAACTCCAACATCATGACTCGCTCCTTAATCGCTTTATAGATTGGTGGCATCAAGTGAAAGTACCATGGCATGTTCATTTGTGTGGCCTGAAACATTTGGAAAGAGAGAAACCGAAGGATCTTCCGAGTCCTAGATGATGCCACAGCTTGCCCTTAGTAATTAATTCTCTGTCCTTTTCTTGTCCCTCTCTCTATCTCTCTCCCCCGGTTCCTCTGAACTCGTTCCTTCATACAAATTGGTCAGTAGTCCTTCCTTTCACACTAAAATATGTCCCAACAGATTGCTAATTCTCTTAAATGAACAGTTGGCACTTTCTAATTTGTAGGTATTGAAACCTTCATAACTTGGACCATATGTTCTGATACCATAAATGTATAATACAATGTATTTTATGATATGTTTATGTCTTAAGTTTATTTTCTGTTATGTTACAGGCAAAAGATGATAATAGTGAACTTGAACTGGCAAGCATAGAACATCAGAGGGCTGATGAAGACGTTTTGAAGCTAGTTGAGGACCAGAAGGTTTGCTACATTGTGTACTTGTGTTGTTTTCTAGATAGGTACACTGGACTCTGGAAATAATAGTTAATACGTCTTGATTGCACCAGAGGGAAAAGGAAGAAGTCCTCGCAAGAATGCTTCAGCTGGAAAAGGAGCTTCATGAAAAACAGCAGCTTGAGCTTGAAGTAACACGACTGAATGGCACTCTTCAAGTGATGAAACATTTGGAGGAAGATGATGATGGGGATATTCATGACAAGATGGAGAAGCTAAGTGAAAGATTAGAGCATGAAAAGAAACGACTGGAAGACTTGACTGGAGAGCTGGTGACGAAACAGCGTCAAAGTAATGACGAGTTACAAGAAGCTCGAAAAGAATTGATAGGGGTACTGCTTATTATGTCCAAGATGTTTGCAATTGTATTGCATGTAATTTGTTCTTGAACTGTTGATGTTCAAAGGATTATCATTTATGAAATGACTATCACGATGTTCAGGGTTTGGAGGATATGTTAAGCGGGCGAACAGCTATTGGGATCAAAAGGATGGGAGAACTTGATGAAAAGCCATTTCAAAATGCGTGCAGGAAGAAGTATGCAAATGACGATTACGAGACCAAAGCTGCCGAGCTAGCCTCAACTTGGCAGGAGGAAATAAAGAATCCATCCTGGCATCCGTTTAAGATTATTGAGATTGATGGAGAGAATAAGGTGTGTGCTAAGTTCTATGTTCAACTCTACTGTGATATTTGCCTTCTATAGTGACTAGTGTTTATTTGAAAATCATAACCATCCTTGGATGTTGCAGGAAATTATAGACGATGAGGATTTAAAACTGCGGCACTTGTGGCTTGAGTATGGTGACGATGTATGCAATGCTGTGAGAACTGCACTGATTGAGATAAATGAATATAATCCTAGTGCGCGGTATGTCACGCCCGAGCTCTGGAACTTCAGGAAAGGCCGTAAGGCGACAATGAAGGAGGTGCTAAAGTACATCTTCGCGCAGATGGAGACGACGAGTAAGCGCAGGAGGGGCTAAGTTGCCCTGAGCTGTGTTAGCTCAATGCCAGGATATAGTCTTGTACTGTAGAATGTAGAGTGTTGCCATTGGTGGCGTTGCAAGAACCTTTAGGCTGTTGTCCTCCCGGTGTGGGAGTTTTATTGGTACTCCATTGTGTGATATAAAGCGTCCATCGATGTTAGTTGGTTGCGACCTCATGCAATCATGCTGTTTCCACCCTAAAACTGACGTGATCGGTGAAATTAT
Organism: Raddia guianensis; assembly: GCA_036346415.1. Classification (NCBI taxonomy): domain Eukaryota; kingdom Viridiplantae; phylum Streptophyta; class Magnoliopsida; order Poales; family Poaceae; genus Raddia; species Raddia guianensis. The sequence goes on from CM070534.1 coordinate 40,485,593, forward strand.
AATAACCCATTATTTGGGGTATTGCTGTCATCCACTGGAGAATAATCTTAAGACATGGTCAGGCAGTACATGCACTTGGAACTGTATATTATGCAGCTGTATATATGTGGCAGTACTTAACCTTCTTTGTGTAATAATATGACAACATGGTGCCATTTAGCCAATCACCTTGATTATCCTCTTATAATTAGTAGCCTTGTTGATGAACATGTTACCGTTTCATCCATCACCATACTTGCTCAAATAGTCAAACCATCTACGATCAACTTGTTGGCTTGTTGCCATTTCATCCATAACCACACTTGCTGAAATCATCTATGATCGGCCGCCCGTTTGTAGGGCATTATTTCCATGTTGACAAATTCTTTTGCCCCTTTTTGGTTGCGCCCTTGGTATGGGAAGCATTGTTGCCGAGGTGGCAGCATTGTTTAAGTGTTGTCCACTTATTATCATGGTGCTTTCAAGTATCCATATTGCTTGAAATCGCACGTCCGCAGGTAGTCCGGTTGAGTAGGGTAACTGGTGCTCCTCCACAGTCCACAGTGACCACACACGCTAGAGTTGAGCTAAACACTCACCCCTCCGTTTTACACGCTAGAGGAATGTACTACGTCTGTTTTTTGTTTGACGCATTTGACTTTTCGACACCAATTCGTCTTATTCAATTTTTTTTTGTAAATATCATTTTTTTTGTTGTGATTTGTTTTATCAATAGAGGTACTTTAAATATGTCTTATTTTTTTTTACATCTTTGCACTAAAATTTTGAATAAGACGAATGATCAAAGATGTGCCAAAAGTCAAAGGCGTCAAACAAAAAAAACAGAAGGAGTATTTGTTTATGAACTTGAGAAAATACGTTTCATAATGTTTGTCTATTTAAAAATATTAAGAATGTAGTTACTGTGATATTTCTACTCTTTACCTCCTTACTAAATGCTTAATAAAAAAAGGGTTATAACATTCTATATTAAATAGGTTAATAGGGGTGCAATGGTCTCTGCATATTTTTTTTTGAAACTATTTTTTTTTTAATCTATATGCATGATGTAACAAACATATCGAAGGAAGTGAATAGCAGAATACACGCACCCCAACCAACATGGCAGAGGAAACCTCAGTGATCAAGACAGCGCCCATGTCGAGTGACGTAGTGATGGCCGACGCCGAAGCGGGCAATGCCGGCGACGGAGAGCTCGTCTGGCCGTGGACCGGCATCCTCGCTACGGACGGCGACGACACAGCTGCGAGCGCCCTCGCTTGCCGCGCTCAGCAGCAGTTCGCCGGAATCACAACCACCGCGCTCCAAGAAGCGACGGTCGAACAGCAGCAGCAGCAGCGACATTTCTTGGTGCTGCACTTCGGCAAGAGGTGGGAGGGCCTCCGGGACGCCATGTCGCTCGCCGGCCGCTTCGCCGGAGCCGGGAGGAGGGAGTGGCGGCGCCGCGGCGGGAGCGCCACGGGCGTCGTGTTCGGGTGGGCGGCCGGGGAGGAGGACCTACACGGAGACGGCGAGGCCAGCAGGTTTCTGAGGGAGGCCGGCGCGGCGGCGAGGAGCGCGGCGGACGTGGAGGGGGAGGATGCGAGCGCCGCCGCGAAGTTCAGCGGCTTGGCCGCCGAGTACGAGAGGAGGAACAGGTTCATGGAGGCAGTGTGCGAGGAGAAGCTCGCGGCGGTGCAGGCGGCGGCGGAGGAGATGAGCTGGCTCCATGGCGAGCTCAAAGGTCTCTGCAAAACGCATATCAAGTTCAGTTCATCCGTTCAGTTCATCCATGTCTTTGCCAGATCAATCTGATTCGTGCAGCGTTTGTTTGATACTCTGATTCTCACCAGAGCTAAGAAATATAACTGACAATATCATACCGGCGATGAACCATGATGTCCATGAGGAGAACGAGAAGCTCAAGGCAGAGCTGGAAACAATCAAGGAGGAGATTGACATAAGAACGGAGAGAACCAAGGAGCTGAAGGACAGGAGAGCTAGACTGGAGTGCAGCAATGTGCACAAGGTAGACTCACTCGCCTGAATTTTGTATTTCTGTATGAATCAACAATTCGGTTTTGAGTTCTGAAATTTGACCTGAACCTTTATGTTAGGATCAACAGTATACTCTTGAGTTCTGAACTATACTGAACCACGCAATCGTCGATTGACTGTTCCACACCAGAGTGAACTGTTAATGAGAAGTTACAGATGGTGCATGAGGGTCCTCAGCGAAAAAACAGAAATGAATATTACAACTCGATCAAATTAGATTTTTCATTGTGGTCAATCCTTTTTCAACCACACATGAATTGCTCGGGACATCAAATGCTCAACACCATTATTAACTAAATCATACTTTTTAAAAACAATTCCAAATCCAATTATACTCATACACATATACATACGCTTTTCAGAAAGAGATGGAAGTCATTAATGCAAAAATAATTCAGCTTGAGAAGCAGCTGGAGCAACGGCAATCACTGGAGTCCACCATACGGCAACTGAACATCAAACTACAAGCAGGGAAGAACCTTAGAAAGGAAGACCATCAAGATCTTTACAATATAATGATGAGCTTGAAAGAGAATCTAGACCAAGAACAACAAAGGCTGGAAAAGTCCTGTGTTCAACTGATGAACAGAGCGCGAATGTACGCCGACGAGCTCCGAGAAAATCGCCAAGAGTTGATCAAGGTGAACAGCAAGTTATCATTGCTTTTTTTTTTTTTTGGAGTCACACTGTTTCTGAAACTCTCTCGAAATTGTCACAATGCTCAGGGTTTGGAGCGTGAGACGATCACCGGGAACAAGGTCATTGGGGTCAAAAGGATGGGAGAACTCGATGAAAAGGCTTTTCACCTTGCATGCAAGAGGAAGTACAGGGATGATGACCCAGATGGCCAAGCAGAGAGATTGGTCTCAAGATGGAAGGACGAACTGCATGACCCATCCTGGCATCCGTTTACGATTATTCAGGTTGATGGAGAAGACAAGGTACCTATGATCTATCCAATTTCCCTGCGCGCATTCCTGCACTTGCATCTTCTGAATCTTTGCATGAAGAATCATTGGCCCAAGCCCCCAACTTCTTGGACTTCCTGACGATTGCAGGAGGTAGTAGATGCAGATGATCAGAAACTGAGAGAGTTGCAGGCCGAGTATGGCGACGGTGCCTGCAACGCTGTGAAGGCCGCCCTGGGGGAGCTCAACGAGTACAAACCTCACGGAAGGCACGCCATGAATGAGCTGTGGAACTTCAGGGAAGGGCGCAAGGCAACGACGGCGGAGGTGGTGCGGCACATACTGGAGCAGCTGAAGACAGGCAGTTAGTAGAGTGTTGCCAAAACTTTCCAACGATGGGCTGTTTGGTTGGTGACTAAGGGCCTCTTTGATACCTTGTTTTAGTTTAGTTTTTGTTGGGATTGCAACTTTTGTTATTTTTATATACACCATTCACTTTATTTTTTGAAAATAATTTTTTATAACTTTGTAGGGTTTTTCTCAAAGATCTCAAAAATATTTTTTAAATAATTTATTTAGCCTTTTCATACCACTTTCAAAGGTGGTCAAATTTTACCAACAAAAACTAAACTAAAACTAACCAAGCTATCAAAGAGGGCCTAAGGTTGCCAAAACTTGCCACGCCTTATGTTAGTCAGGTTTGACTAAAGTAGGCATGTGTTTGGTTCATAGCCACACTTGTGGCAAGATTCCTTCTTTTTTACGTGGGTCCTATGTGTAAGTGAGACATAAAAGTGTGACAAGATTCTCTTAGCCTTGCTAAAGTGTGACCAAGATTTTTATGAACTAACCTTAGGCAAGTTAGTTGTGGCTAGTTGTGGCAATGTTAGTACTCAAACCAAACAGGCAATGTTAGTGCAAGTGTATACTAAGTAGAGTCTGCAGATCATGCAATTAAATAGCCGGCTATAGCTCCGCTATAGCTTTTTCAGACATCAAACGCTACGCTAAGCACTAAAATTCCGCTAAGAGAGCTATGCACGCTATAGCCGCTAAATTGACCGCTATTTCCGCTATTTTTATAGCCATTATAGCTACCGCTTATGCTACTTTTTTCAATGTCTTTTGAAACTCCAACTATCACTAATGTATTTTGTTATGCTCTATTTCATTCTTACTTTATCTCACATAAAAGGTAACATTATAAATATTGAATTACTAAATAATCACATAAATTAGTTTCTCTATAATGAAGTTGTAGAAGAATATATCGCAATCACTTTTTCTAGGTGTTAATTATGATCTTGTGTGTATACATTAGATTAAGTAGTTATAAAGTAATGTGTTTGCTTCTTATTTAAGTGGATATGACTAGTGTGTATGCAAATATTTCATAATCTTATGAATTATGTTGTAATGTGAACTTAAGAAATGTTCCCTGGACTAATCAAATTTTCCAATTACCAGATTTTTGTGCAACAATTATTCCTATTTTCGTGTTTTTTTTGGTAAAACCGCTATTTGCCATAGCTCCGCTATAGCTTCGCTATAGCCTTTTAGTTTTTGAAAAAATGATGCCGCTATTTGCCTTAGCCCGCTATTTAAAACCATGCTGCAGATGCAATGCATTCTATTGCTTCCTACCTGTACTCAAAAACATTTTGGGGTTTTCGGTACATTTTTTTCCGGTTTGATGTTGTTGGTATGTGTAGTCTGGGCAGCTTACCTATGGATTTCTTGTACAATGTTGCGCTCTTGGCTGTTGTCTCATAAACTATGTTCATTATCCAATGTTTTTTTTTTGGGGAGGGACCTTGTCCAATGTTTTGATGGAGTTGGAAGGAGAGGAATCCAATTGGCAGAATCACACCGCCTGGCGTCAAGTTACAGAGAAGCAAGAGCAAAGATACAAAAGAAATGGATCCATTATCAACATTAAACTTTCTTCAATATTCCATTTAATTTCTCATTCAGTCAAAATCCATAACGTGTGCCTTCCTTTATACATCAAAATTTGCTCAAAACAAGCATAACATTTAGCGGTATAATGCCATTATACCTTTTGGTAACACTGATGAAATTTTGGTGCTTGTGAAAACAAATGAACACAAGCATAGACGAGGTATGCTAACCTACATAGATATACATAGGAGCATCTCAAACAAATGGAAGAAATAGTTGAACCTAGGGCTTCCGATTGCATACATGATCAACACTGATCATATGATATCTGATCGATTTAACTTTATTTGACCATCCATGGCCCATCCCTCCCTCTGTAGCTAATATTCTGGAGAACAATCATAGACATGGTTTACATACTACATATACTGTTCTATTTTTAGCAGAGAATTGGAAAGATTTCACCAAGCCTTCCTTCTCTTGATTTGCATCTTCATAAAATAAGAATGCAAGTGGTCGATTAAGATTTCAGAAACAACTGGCTCAAACTATCCATGGTTTATAACCGCCGACTGACATTTATAATACATATTATACACAGCAGAACATAATTGTAGAAGCCTAAAGGCAGTACAGAGAATCTCAATGGAAGTGCGAGGCTTCTACTTCTGTTCCATAGATATGCAGGTATCAATTCTTTTCAGAAAAGTACATACATTCACCACTAACTGCAAAGGCCAACACATAGGTGTTTAATCGCTTCAGTGTTATTTGGATTGTTGAGAAGATATGTTTCGGTCTTTCCAGTGCTTTGGCATGTCAGATTTACTTGATTTCCAAGTTGTGAAGACTGCAGGAGAAGGTTCATATCAATAAAATCCCAGTAAGAATGTAATAAATAATATTGAGATATTAATGTATAAGCACCAAAACAGTGGCCATATCAACCATACTGAAAGACAAATTAATCCGGGCAAGTGAAAATTCTAGCTATGCTCACTGGTTGAGCAAGGTGACAAAATGTAGTAACAAAAACAGCAGTATAGATCTGAAAGAAAAAGACCAGACCACTCTAGAGTAAAATAAACTCTCGAGACGTAGTCTTATGCTCTAAGCATAAACAGAAAGAATAACACTGCAAAACTACCAATGGCATAATGGTTGGAAACAACCAAGGTAACTTTTTGAATGTCATAATATGTGATCGCAGCCTGCGGTGGCTGAAGTACTGATGTTTTTTTAGTTTCAAATTCTGTAGTGAAATGTACTCAAAAGTACAATATCCATACATATTCTTTGTTGATATACTCATTTATTTATTTTTATGTCAACACAATTTATCCAGAATGCAATGAAAAAAAGGCTATATTCACTAGTGAAGTAGGGATTGCCACATACTAGGCAATAGTTGTTTGGTGCATTGCAGTTCCACTTTGAAGTAGGCACGCAGCTAAGATAATGGCACCAGGAACAATGCTCGCTAGCATTGAACCCTTTCAGTAGCAATACCAAGCCAATGGTGAACCTGCCAACAATACCGCAAGAGATGTGGTTGAACAATAGATGCTAACTATATCGGCATTATTCTTGTGCTGATGGGGAAGATATTTACCCAGAAATTAATATCGCTGTAGCAATCACCCAAAGTGTGATTTGATATGTCTTGTACTTGCGCTTAGCTGTGCCCATGGGGAACCCAAGTGGAGAGTTCTTTTGGTTAATGTAGCCAAACTGAGGACGGATGAGAAGCACAAAACCAAGAAAGAAACCAGATACAAATCCTCCAATATGAGCAAAGTTGTCCACATGTGGAAGAATTCCAACAGCTAAGTTGATAGCAATGATCATAACTAGAGTCAATAAAGCTGCAAACTGTTTTTTAAAAGAGTGAAGTTAGACACAATAAATATGGTGCAAATTGTGAAAAAATTGCACAAATTATAGAAGCAACCTTATTCTCATATATTGTCCAATTCGTTATCAGCTCTGACAGCATGGAGCCCAATAATCCAAACAGTGCACCTGAAGCACCAACAGAAATATTCGACACCATAAATAGCGCAGACAGCAAGCTACCACCAATCCCAGAGATCACATACAATGTGCCAATCCTCACTGCAACAAGTTATATGGCAATTAGCTGTTGAAGGAACTGTCTGGACTCCAGTGTGCAATGAAATGAAAAATCTTGCAAAATTTGAAGTAAAACTATTTAAACACTTACGGAAACCAAATTCCTTCTCAAGCCTGATTCCGATCAATAGGAGACTCAACATATTAGCAAGTATATGAACAACACCAGCATGCAACCAAATGCAAGTGATGAGGCGCCAGCCTTCATGATCTTTGGTAACTCTACTGGTCTCTAGAGCCCCCATTTTCAGCAGCCTGGGGAATCGATACATGTCAGTTGACCCTTACTTGGACAAATAAACATGACAATACTGTAACATCTTTACATCATAATGTTGCAATATCTTACCATTGGTCTCTGATTTGAAATGAACAGTAATTGACTTTAAGTGGCAACCTTTTAACACTTTCTACTTCTAAGGGATTGCTTTATAGCTAAAAAACTGAGGTTAGACCCAGTCCCTCATATATACTTTTCTGATTAGGACGGCTGGTTATTCAAATATAACAAGACAAAAGTGCACAAATCTTTATTTCCATAAAAACAACTGAACAAGACAACACAACAGTTATCAACTTATTCACAATAAAAAAAGAATATTTGGATAGTGATAAGAACAAGTAGCTTATTATTTCAAATCTTAACACAAAAACAATTTATATAAAATCATTATGTGACAATTTTGCCCATGTATTGATTCTATTGTATTCCACCCTGCAATCATTTCATTAAGAGTTTTAATCTTCAAAATATTCGTAAATCCAACAAATAAACAGTGAACGATCCATGCCAAAAAAAAAAAGAAACAACAAAAGCACAAATTTACCTATAAAAGGCCACAAATATAAGAAATGCCACTCTCTGGAGTTCAAAAAATTTATCCACAAATTTATCCAACATATAAAATAAAGTTTCAATCGACTCATACGATGAACACCTCAAGTTTCCCAACTTTTAAAATACACAACTTCTATCTCAACAGCATTCATTGGCGTGTCAACAGTGCAACTTTTGATCAAATTAAAACAAGTGATAACAAAAGCAGCCATTTTTTATGCAAAATAAGCAAGTAAAGTTTAGACCATTCTTGCCTCAGCATTTGAACTATACCTAAGATAATCATACAATTCTTGCCTCAGCATTTGAACTATACCTAATCATACAAGTTTTTAATGAAGAAATTATAAGGAAAGCCAATGTCGTAGCAGATCCAAGGAGCTCCTAAAAAATTCACAGTTTCGCAATAACAGATGAATTGATCCACAATGACGAGTAAACGATTAAAATTATTCCATAAGGGAAGCGCATTTTACCAAAAATAAACCATTTCGAACAATGTAGGCACGCCAATAGATGGATCCAAAGATCCAAACTTCCAGCAGATTTTAAGGGTGCCTTACGTGGCGGAGGACGGCCCGATGAGAGGATTCTCCTTGTACGACTGGAACGCGAACCTCCCGAGCTCCGGCGCGAGCCAGCACGCTTGCGTGGCGGCGCCCTCGCCGGCGGAGCCGCCTATGGCTGCGCCGGCGGCCTCGGCGTGCGCGGGGCAGTCGTTGATGTACATGGTAAGGACGAAGAGGACGACGTTGGCAACAATGAAGAGCGGCACCAGGAACGGGAACCAGCGCCGGAACGGCCGGAACTCCGGCGGCGGCGGCGGCGGCGGGCGGCTGCGGTGCTGGTGGTGCGACCCGAGATGGCCGTGGTGCCCGGGTCCGTGGCTGCGGCGCCGCGGGCTCTTGGGCCGCTCATGTCCTCCACCCCCGCCACCGCCGGCCGCCACGTCGATGGGCACCACCGCCGTCTCGCCCCGCCGCGGCATGGCGCCGGCGGCGAGCGGCGCGGGTGCGAGGCCGGCTGGAATCCGAGGTTCGGCGCGAGGAATGCGAGCACGGGAGGAGGGATTGTGTGCCTCGGGTGGTCGTTCGTCCGAGCGTGCTGTCTCGTGAGAATTGAGGTGGTGGGGAGGAGGTGGAGGAGGAGAGGTGGAAACGGAGGAGGAAAGGAGGGAGAAGGGAGATTCTATTTTTAGTATTATTTTGGCATGATTTTTGTTTTTCCAAATGTGTCTTCTCTTTCTCGCGGTACAAAAAAGGTTATGTCCATGTTTTCACATGACAGATTTTATGAACTGTATTCGTTTATAGGAGGATTTTTACTAACTAGGTTGCTTAACCGAACACGCGCCGGGAGATGCACGATTTACCCAAGTTCGAACCCCAAGACAGGTAATGGTCCTACTCCTACTTATGCTTGATTTCTTAGATTGGAAAGTATGTGTCTGTTCTTGCTAGAGAACGTACAGTTCGTGTGAATGAGGCATCCAACCTCTCTCACCCGGATCCCCTTTTTATACTGCCAGACGGTCGAGAGAGAGAGAGAGAGAGAGAGAGAGAGAGAGAGAGTATATTAATTGGGTCATATCACTGTGAATCCCACTTTTCTCTGCTGCTGACGCCGGTTGCTTCATCTGCTCCCGCCTATCATCGAGCGCGGACGGGACAGAAGAGCTGTCTGACATTGGCGCCGGTCAGACTTGCTGCAGCACAGTGACGGAACGACAACTATAGGGTTGCTAGAACCACAGTGACCGCAATCATCATCTTTTGTTTCTCACGCTGAATTGCCGCATTTAATGCCTCTGATACACTGAGCGGATACGAGCCTTCTACGATAAGCTTAATCCTTCCTTCGTGCGTGCCTGCCAAGTGGGGCCCAAAGCGGATACGTTTGGCAAGGCGCCACTTGTCGAGGTTGCCGGGCCAACGCCAAGCTGCCACACGGTGAGCTCGCTCGCGCCGAGCCTCTGTGTGGCATGCTCGCCCGTCGTCAATCCGATAGAGGGAGCAAACCCCAATGTGCATTGCACCGATAGGGTATTCTTTAGCTTTCTTATTTTACTCCTATCTTGTTTTGTTTTAATCAGGAACGGTCATCTTTTAGGCTAGGCTGTATTCAAAAGCCAAACGCTTTGACTCGGCTAGTTGAAGTCATTCTTTTAAAATCTTGAAATTGTTTATCAAAACTATAAATTAAATTAAATGGATCATTTCTACAAGTCACTTCTCTAAGAACACCTATAACGGTCGGTGTTATATTGGAACTCACAACTTGGTTCTAAGTACCAGAGACAAACAATAGTTAGATACAATATTAACATCAGCTGAACCCAAATAATTTATCAGTCATATATATGGAAATAAGTCCATTTTACATGCCTAAACTATCGATGAAATCCACTTAACCCCCAAACTATAAAATATTCTATTTCACATACCGTGACTATAAAAACCGGAGCAAACATCAACATATGCTGGTTTCAAAAGTGATTTTGCCATTTATAATTTGAATAACTTCATTGTACACTTCTGAATTAATTTTTCTTTGATTTTTAGGAGGTTCATTGGACTTATTTGAATTTTATTAATAATTTTGAGGCTGTTAAATGGCTTTATTTAAATTAGAAAATAAAAAAATCATATTTAAAACCTTCATATGTTGATGTTTATTCTTGTTTTGATAGTTGAGTTATATGAAATGAACCATTTTATAGTTTGGAGGGTTAAGTGGATTTTGTTGATATTGGACTTTTTTCCATATATAATAATCAATATTCAATTTGCTCACGAGAGAGTTTTTAAGCACATGTAATACTTAGAGGTTGCCTTCAAGAAACGAGAGAAATCGCTTACATATTGCTTTACTCAAGTTCACCTTCCCAATAAACAGGTCCATTCAACGGCTGGGCCGAGCAAAAAAAAAAAGAGATAAAAATGGGTCGTCAGCATCGAGCATTATACATAGTTATGGTTTAGAACGCAGTAATTTGCAAAATAACAGATAAGTTTTCTTAAAAACCCTCCAAAGTTTTGTGGCATTAATTGTTGCTACATTCTTTCAGCATAGCTCGACGTGGAGTAGCAGTTGGCAAAACCTGACCGATCCTTAACTCTTGTGCTAAGTACTAACCGCCTTGATACGAAGGCTGCAATAACAAATAAAGACATAGCCACCGTGTCGCCATCAATCAACGTCGAGAAAATCGTTTTGGTAGGTGAACCGCCTGCTTCCATTGTGTTGCAATCAGAAAAGGGCTAACTAACCGTTAACTTCCTCTCTTCCGAGGCATGAACGTTGCAATCTGTTCGAGACCTCAAATCACAAGGGAAACGGTTAGCTCAGCTTCAATTCCAGATTTCATATTTTGTTTATGCGGCTACATCACGCTGTATGTGTCAGCACGCACTTAGCACCTCATGCATGCATTTTAAATGGTTAATTACTTAATTACCTTGTATGCATTCTAAATAGTTGGTACATCGGTACAAAACACAAAGGTTACATGGAAAAAAGTGGTGGATTAGCAGGACAGGATTTGATCAAAGTCTTAAAGCCACTCGTGACTAGCTTAGCTATGATTTGATCAAAATCTTGAAGGAAAAAAAAACAAAATCAGCATGTTGACAAGATATGTTTTCAATACTCGTGAATTGTATGTCAGAAAAAAAATTACCAGGTGCACAAGCAAGGAAAGCCGACAGTTCGAGTGCTCAACAAGACAACAGGCCATACATTTCTCATCACATCGAGATGCAGAATGCAAGCTACCTAAACTGATCTCTTCCTTAAACAAAAAAAAAATGTTATTAATAATGTACATATGTTGGAGCTATGGTCTTGGATGCAGCAAAGTACAATTAATCTGTTCTCGCACTATGTTTTGATTCAATAATAAGGCATGGTGAAACTTACAGTATATGTGAGACTTCAATCCAACTCAACTCAACAGTTGCAGCCCTATCAGACTCCATTGTGAAGCATGAAAAACATTATACAATGACGGCACCACACTCTGCTTAAAACACTATAATCACGCGTAATCATATTATAGGCCTCTGGTAAGAAGCACCCAATTCATTGAGCCTCTGGTAAGAAGCGCCCAATTCATCGAGCCTCCGTAAGCTCAGTCATCATACCCTACTGGGCAGATCAAGAATCCTAGATTATCCAAGTAATTATTGAAAGCCAAACTGCCCTTGGATGGTAGAGGACTGCTTGACGCTGCTTCAACTATGCACTGCACACAATCTTGTGATGCAGCCATTGCGTTTGCAGGACAAGGCCGCCGGGGTGGATGGTTTACAAGTATTTGACCATTCCACGGCCTTCCACACTGAGCTTTGAAGCCTGAAGATTTTTCTTCTTGGGTGCTTTCAGCTGCTGCAATTTCTTATTCATCTGCATGCCCCACAAGAATGAATAATGGTCAAACTTCCACAGTTCACATAGCATGACATTAACCTGTCAGATTATAATATGCACACACAAGGGATTAGTCTAGAAGGTGGGAAAAGAACCTTTAGCCGGCGCTGGTCTTGGACAATCTGTTTAGCACGAGCTCTTATCTGTTCAGGATCAACTTTGGACTGTGGTCGAATGACGAAATCCAAAGGCGAAGCTTCTGGCCTAGAAGCATGCTGCCTTGCACCACCTTGCCCCGACTTCCGCCTGAATTCAAGCCACAGCTGAATTAATCAAACAAGTATGGTGGAATAGCTACACAACCTGCACGGAGCACAGAATTTTGTGATTGGACTTACTGTAAGAAGTCAGCATCAAGATCATCGTCTCTGGATTCCATCCCAGAACTACTTGACGAAGGCCTTTAAAAGGAAAGCGCAACCAAGACAAATACCAAATAGAGGAAGAAAACTCAGGATTAGAAGATTGCCATTCAGACACTACTCTTCCAATGACGATAATTAAATGAGTCCAGCACTCACTTCTTCATCTGAGGTCGCCTGTAAGGAGCTCTTTCATCATCATATCTCCTCATATCCTCAAATCTTGTGCTCTTGTTGAATATTGGTCGAGACTGTTATTTTAGTTAACAATCAGTCGTTATAGACCAAGAACCTTCAGCATCAAACAATCATACAAATTTAGATGATTAGAGAAAGAGATAATTACCCATTTATCGACCAGTTCCTTTGCTAGTTTCCTATTAGCAGTAGTCTCCTCATCAGATTTAGACAAAAACATAATAACCTGTATATGCATCAAGTGATAGGTTTAATCATTAGTGCACAGCAAATAATCAGAAAAATCAATGGGAAACTGCACAAGTATACCTTTCCTAGGCCGCTTTTCTTAAGCTGCTCCCTTCTGTCATATTGCTCCAAATCAATGGGAAACTGCAAAATAGAAACAGACCTTTCATAAGAAAATAGGTCATGAGGGACAATCAAAGTCTAACAACACAAAGTAAATAGTTCTCTTATGCTAAATCTAAGTTCCATAGCACAAAAGTTAAAAAAAGAGAGAGGCAATTTGCCTACGTCAGTTAGTAATTTCAGCACAGCAGTCCGAATATTCATATTTGGCAGGCTTCCATCAGGTAAAGGTTCAAGCCAGTTTTTTAAAAGAGTGAGCACTCCATGATCAAGAAATTCCTGCTGGAGATTCTTCCTGCAAAATAGTGATAGACAAAAAAAAATATATTAAGGTACAAAAGGTAGCAAAACAGATTGGCACCACAGGCAAAAATATTTTGCTACCAATGGCTACGCCCAAACATCTTACTTTGAGAGAACATCTATGAGCAATGGAAGCTTCATAAGTTTATTAATGGCTGGTTTTGATTGCCTATTTAGGCTTGCATCTTCTTCGGCCGCTACTTCAAACTCAGCAATGAATTGTTCCACAATAAGACCGATATCTGCACGTGGACGATCATTCTTCTTTTTCTTTTTGCCACCCTTAAAGAGACGCTCAATTTCATCATCCTCTTCAGCTTCCTCTGCCTAAAATAAAGTGAATTAGTTCACATAGAAGTAATAAAGACGAGAAATGAATGAGAATCAATAAAATATTTTGTAATTCTTACCGTGTAATACACATATTTTGAATTGATCACCAGAATTTCATAACAAAGCATATTGTTCCCTAAAAACAAAATCTAATCCTACAGGATTATCGTGATGTGTAATGGGCCTGTAGCATATTGGAATCACTCCACCATTACTGGATACCAGCATTCTTTTGGTGAATCAACCATTGATTCATTGGTATGACAAACGGCCTAAAAAACCACAACCCATTGAGCATAACTCTAGTGACAATACAAACATTATGCAACATATTCCAGTTTTTTTCCATCCTTTACAAATAAATGGTACTCATTCAACTATTTGCTTCAATTTTTTTGGTTGACTTAACCAAAGGGCAGATGTAAATGATCCCAACAATCAACTACCTTCAACAAGACAACAAACGAACCTTTAATTCAGTCTTTACAGCTAAACATTGAAACTGGATTAAAGGACTACGCATCTGAGAAAGTCTAAAATTTGAAACTAGATTAACAAATTACAGCATGTGAGAAACTAAGGATAAATACCTGCGGAAAATGCCGAGGAGAGTGGCCGCCATTGTCGCTGCCATAACGGTCAGCTGGGTCAACCCCACTATCATCGATGAAATTGTCATCATCTACAGTTCTAACACCTTCTTGATCATCCTGTTTCATGAAAATATAATGTCAACAGAGTGCTATAGATATGAAAGTTAACAACACAATTATGCGACACACCAAAAGGTCTTAAACAATACCAAATATAGACCACATGCTCATCTTATTCAAATGGAAGATTTCACACTAAAATTATGGACCGCATACCATACTGTGCAAGCAAGTCTCCCTGTAGGAGAAAACTTGGGAGGATCGCTAGCAAAAGTAAACTCAATTATCATGGAGATGACTAAGGTATCAAAAAACAGGGCTACCAGTGCCATGAGATATAAAAAGGTACCCCTTCCGTCCAATATTATAAGGCGAGGACATATTTTAAGATTCAAACCACGTGATCTTAACTAACTATTTTTCAAAAGATATGTAAGGTTTTGTGGTAAAAAAATGGTACCATTGAATTTGTATTTGAACATACTTTTCAGTGACTATAAGTTTGTTGTTATAAACAATAATATTATAAGAGATATTAAGAGTCAAAAGTGTAGTTTTGGATACTGTGCAATTCAAACTGCGCCTTATAAAATTGGACAGAATGAGTACTCTCCACTCTCCAGGTAGAGTCATAGAAGTTAATAGCAATTAGAGGACTATTCTAATTATATATGGACATCTTCCTCAGGAATAAGATATTACACAAAAAAAATGCGACCCCAGGTAACCCTTATAGCAGAAGCATTCATTGCAAAATTAAACCAATCACTGGTCATCACAAGAAAGGATTGATGGTCCAGTCCCCATGCATGAAGTCAGTAGATTCGAGTGAACTGGCCGTACTACAAATTAACATACTTGAGGTTGCATCTGGATGACTGGATGAACCAAGAACAAACGCATTTCAAGGACCCTGATCATGGTTGGTTCAATAGCAACCACACATTTACATTTACATTGAATAAATTGAAACTATGAGGCAAGGGCCAATCTACAACTTAAATCATTTCATTTCACTATAAGTGATCAGTTATCTAAATCCACAGTACCATCCTAATTGCAAAGCATTAGCAGCAAAACTTCTAATACGTAACACCTAAAGAATAATATGAGCTCCATAGGATACCAATCCACACTCGATGAACATCTGTGGCACACAAACAATTTCAGCCACAGGCACAGTAATAAAACAGTGATTAAGAAGCTCATGTGCAGGTAATAAAGCTGTACATCCCAAAGATCAGTTTTTGATACAACATACAAGCACACAAAGTAAATTACAAGTGAAGAACATCTCGATGACATTAAAACATTTGGAAACAGATGTTTTACCTCAGAATCGCCCCCAGCAATGGTATCCCAGAGCTCCTGGATCTCCCTTTCCCCCTCATCCTGGTCCTCGTGGCCGCCGCCCTTCCCTCCCGAGCCCCGCTTCTCCCTCACCTTCCCCATCCCCATCCCCCTCTCTCTCTCCCTTCCATCCTCCTTCCTCTTCTTCTTCTCCTTCTTCTCATTGCCCCCGCCCCTCGCGAGGTCCCTAAGAGCCAATGAGCCCTTCCGCTTCTTCGCCTCGTTGGCCTCCAGAATCACATCGTCATCCACCAACGCCGCCGCCTCGTCCCCCCAGTCGTCTAGCCCGTCCCCGGGCAAGCTACCGCCGCCTCCCCCGCCCCCAGCCTTCTTTAGCAGCCGCTTCCGGGGCCTGGACGAGGACCCGGCGCCGTCGTCGCCGTGCACGGGGGTCGGGGAGCGGTCGCGGTTCCAGTCGGCGCCGCCCCCGTCGTCGTCGCCGAGGTCGTCTTCGAGGTCGTCGTAGCGCTGCGGCTCGGGAGAGGGGTCGCGGGCGTCGTAGTCCATGAGCGGCTCGCCGTCCTCGTCGATGTAGCTGCAGGCGCGGATCGCGGACGGGTCGGGGTGAGGCGGCGGAACCCTAGGACAGCAGAGAGGGGCGCCCCCGGGGGGCAGGGTAGGGGAAGCACTCACCGGTCGTCCATGGCGATGGCAGCAGCGAGACCGCGCGAATCCAAACCCTAGGTGCGATGGAGATAAGAGTAGAGACGGGACGGAAGGAGAGATGGATTCGGATTTCGGGGACGGGAAGGAGACGAGGCGGAGAGCTGGAGGAGAGGAACGGAAGACGAAGAATTTGGGCCGGGCTATGGGCTCTCGTTGGAATGGGGGCCGCTGTATGCGGCCTGGGTCGACCCATACCGGTCGGATTTAGGTTATGTAATTTTCAGCCTAGCGGCCTAACATCTTAACGAGTTATATATGTTTTGAAAAACATATGGTTCGAGTTTTTTAGTTTGTTTTTTCGCTGTTTTGAACGTGGGTCCTAACGCTTTTAAAAACAAATCAAACAAAATGTATCCGAATCTCGAGACTACCTTGAGAGTCTCTCGAAATTCAGTCATTTCATGACCTTACTAATTACAATGAGAAGGGTAAAAAAGTCATTTTTGTTCGTAAACTTCGCCTATTTTGGTTTTCGGAACCCAAAATCCAACTCTGCCTTTGAACTGAAACCGGACACTCCGCACTCGTGATCACTGACCAGTAAAATGATGGTCAAAGATTTTGGTTGAGATAACAGTTTATGCAAAAATTTTAGATGATTGATAATCTACCTGTGCAGTGTACACATGTGCACCATACTAACAAGGCCGAAGACGCTACCAATCTCTAATTATCTTTTGGTAAAAATTTCTCTAAAATTGGGACATCCAAACTAGGGATGCAAATGAGTTGGCCCTAGGGCCACCTTTGGCCTTGCCTAGTTCATTTATTTGTACTAAATAGATTAGGAATTAAGTTTTTAGTACAAACAAATAAACTAGAGAGGATCAAAGATGGCCCTAGAGCCAGCCCATTTGCATCCTTGATCCAAACAGAGCTTCACAACAGAGAAGTAGATGGCAGTTCTCCTGCCACTCTTTTAAAAAAATAGAGTAAAATGCACCGGCAGTTTCTTTTTATATTTTCTATATGTTTTTAATGATTTTCCTGTATTTTAATGTTTTTTCATTTTTTATGATTTTTAATAATTCCCCTACTTTTTAATGTTTTTTCATTTTTTAGTGATTTTTAAAATGATTTCCCCATATTTTATGCTTTTTAAAATGATTTCCCCCTTTTAAAACTATTTTACCTGACATGTCAGCGCCACATCAGCTCTAGAATTGTCACGTGGCAAGTTTGGACTAGGGCGGACTCACTTAAAAAGATTAGGGACCTAAAACTGCAGTTTCAAAGAATGGAACCTAGATGAGAATCGACTAATAGTTTAGGGACTGCCCTGTGTATTTTACTCAAAAAAATATAATATGTATCAACGTGCATCCAACAGTTAACCAACAAAAGCCAACACTTTGCATATACCACAACCACCAATAACGGGTAATAACCAACCGGTTTCAAAGCACATTAGCTACCCAGTTTGATCCAACATTCATTAATCAGGATAACACAAATCCACAAACTATTACACAAGCTAAGGCAGTTTGTGTTAAGGTGACTAGCTCAAGTGATGAGCAAAAGTGCAGACTATGCCCTTTTCCACGGGCTCCAACCATCGCCTAAAAAAACCAAAATAGCATATGTGGGTCAAAGACTCAGCAAAGTACATAATAGAGAGGCTTAAATATAAACACAATCCCTATTAACATAATCATCAATCCCCACGCCACCCTATCAATACATTTCAATGCAATGCAGATTTGCAGTGCAATGTTATACATGATGATCTTTGACGCTATGCAAGCGCGGTATCTCGACGCTGACGCTCATCTCGTTTCATAATATTTGTCATTGCACATACCTTGGAGACATGTATGTTAGTCATTCTTTTATACAATTGTTTCGCTCTTGTTCTCATTACATAAATCAATACTAGATCTATCTAGCAAGAGCAAGAACGATGCAGTTCCATTAAAGAATGCCTAGCATGTATGTCTCCTCGGTATGCGAAGCGAACATGCATTGCGAAATGAAGGTAGCAATAAGGATACATAAGATGTGTAAATTCTAATTATCTTATTTAACTTATATTATAATTTTGCGAGCTTTTCAAGATGGACACAATAGCCGAGTCTCTATTGTCTGACTTGTTTAAGAGAGTTATTAGGAATGTCGGATTGGAAAACTAAATTACCTATATTTTAAACAAAGATAAGTAAATAAGCAAGTAAGTCAAATAAATTGTACGGAATTGGTATGTTAGAGATGAAAATACTAGAAAATTACACATCAATTGAAAGAAAAAGAAAGATCTACACTATTGATTATTGGGCCCTAAATTATACTATAGCAGTTTAGATTAAAATAATAGTCCATTCAACTGTAATAATAAAATAAAAAGAATTTTAAAGAAATCAATATGAAATACAAGGTAGGATAAAGTTCATATCAAATACTAGATCTAGCCGCTCAAATGCACACGGAACAGTTTGCCCTTCGAATATGGATAGCCTTTTCTATTGCAATAAAATAGCCCAACATCGTGGTTGTTTTTTTTTTGCTAAAGGGGTATTTCCATGGCTTTGCCTTGGCGTCGTGTTTAATAAAATAAAAAGAATTTTAAAGAAATCAATATGAAATACAAGGTAGGATAAAGTTCATATCAAATACTAGATCTAGCCGCTCAAATGCACACGAATGCTTTGCCCTCTAATATGGATAGCCTTTTCTATTGCAATAAAATAGCCCAACATCGTGGTTGTTTTTTTTTTTGCTAAAGGGGTATTTCCATGGCTTTGCCTTGGCGTCGTGTTTATATTAATTGTTGTCTTGAATGATCAGGATGGATTGCTTTCGGTGCATCTAATACACACAACTCTAGTTTTTGTTTGAGTCGGCTCTATGGCATGCAGCCCCCGTCTCGGCGAAATCGGATATTTGCCCCAAAGTTGGTGTGCCTCTGGATATTTGCCCAAAGTTGAGCTGCCCCTGGATATTTACCCCACTTGGCCTCTTTTGGTTTTGTATTTGTCTCAGGGGGGTGATTAAGAAATTGCCAAAACACACGCCCGAGAGCACTGCGCCGCCCGAACATTCTCCCTGCCGCCATCCTTCTCGCCGCCGACGCCGCCATGGCGGGCTTCCTGCGCCGGCCCCCGCGCCGCCTCCCGCTGCTCATCCGTGTGATGCTTCTAATATGAACTGATGCTTTTGATTGATGATACATGCAATTCATTCATGCACGTATTCATTTTTCATTCAAAACAGTGATTTGGGAGGTAGAGGAGAGTGCGATCTAGTAGGGAGGCACACTGTAGGCAATATGGGAGGAGAGGAGCGTTCTAGAGGAGAGAACCAGCAACATGGAGGGAGAGTAGGAGGCTGGGTGTGTTTTGGCGATTTTTTAAACAGTCCCCTGAGACAAAAGCAAAACCAAAAGAGACCAATTGGGACAAATATCTAGGGCCAACTCAATTTTGGGCAAATATCGGGCACACCAACTTTGGGGCAAATATCCGATTTCGCCCCTAGTTTCTGGTTAGATCGGCTCTTTGGGTTTATACGGACAAGCGGTTTTTGATCCCTGTGGTCATGGTCGTTTTGTGAAAGAGACCCCAGAGGGGTAAAGCAGCATAGCGCTTGGCGACGCACGGCCGGGGATCGCCTTCTCCGTGAACCATGGGTGCTCCAGTGCCGCCGCGGCGGTGAGCCTTTCGTCGGGGTCGAAGGCGAGCAGGCCGGCGAGGAGCTCGCACCCCGTCACCGACAGCTCCGGCAGGCGGAGTCTGAACGCCGCCGCGCAATGTTCGGCGATCTGGTCCCGCAGCTCCGACGGCTCGACGAACAGGTCGTCGTCGCCGAAGAGGGGCTCGCCGGCGAGGATCTCGGCCATCACGCACCCCAGGGCCCACATGTCGACGGCGGCGCCGTGGTACCAACTATCGGCGAGCAGCTCCGGCGAGCTGTAGGCCAGCGTGCCGGGGTTCATCTTCTCCGCCGGCTTCCCGGGCGGCTTGATCGCCGGCGTCGCCATGCCGAAGTCGCAGACCTTGAGCTCGCCGCTCGCGCCGACGAGCACGTTGTCCGGCTTGATGTCGCAGTGTATGACGCCGGCGGCGTGCATTGTCTTGGCGGCGCCGACGAGCTGCCGCATCATCGCACGCGCCTCCTTCTCCGGCCGCCCGGCGCCGCCGATGTGCTCTGTGAGGCTGGCGGCCGAGCCGCCGCCGACTAGCTCCATGACGATGAACTTCTCCCCCGTGGTGGCGTCCTCGACGACGTCCTCGACGCCGACGATGGCCGGGTCGCCGGCGCACGCCGCCTGGCACTCCGCCTCCCGGACGACGGCGCGGAGGTCGGTGCCGCGGTGGAAGCCCTTGATCGCCACCGCCTTGCCGGTGCGGCGGTGGCGCCCCCTCTGCACCACGCCGGAGACGCCATGGCCGATCACCTCGAGCCGCTCGTAGTCGTCGATGCCCCCGAACGTGAACCGCGGGTGCTTCTTCCTCCCGGTCGCCGGCTCCGAGGAGGAGGACGACGAGCCTGAGCCGTCGGGTGCCGGGCGCTTGCGGGACGGCGCCGCCAGCGCCATGGCGTCGGTCTGCGTCAGGGGAATTGAAGCCGGCGGAAAGAGGTGGAACCCTAAGAGCGCGCGCTCGTGTCGATGGTAGAGGCGGTGGAGTAGACGGGAGATGAGAAAGAAGCAATAGATCGCGCGCATCGATCGGCCGGATCAAGTAGAGCGCGCGCGCGTGGTAGTTGTACGCGAAACGCCAAAGCAATTAAGCAAGTCGATCGGAGGAGAGCGAGACCGAAACCGAGACGGACTTGAGATGTACTGTACATGATCCACTTGAAGGTTTATATAGGATTCTTATTTACAACAAAGTGCACGTACAATCATATATGGTATAGGTTAGGATTGCAGACCTGCCGTTGTTTGATTTTAAGCTGAATAACTTTACTGCCCTTTGTTTTGTTTTATAAAGGAGACAGATAGCAGAGATTTTTTTTTTGGGCGAAATTTCACGAATCTCGGCCTTTTTGGCCCAAGACGAAATAGGCCTATTTCGGTCAAATTTTTTCAGCCCAATTTGAATTAAGCCTGGCTCAAACCAGCCCTTAACCTATAGGGTATCGTTTCCACAGGACCGCAACCCTAGCTAGGGCCTCCTCTTCCCCCAACTTTGCAAAAATGGCTGCGACTCCTCTGTTGCTGGTGACGGGCGACATCGCGCCTCCACCCTGACAGATCCTCCCCCGGCACGCCTCCTCCACCCCCATGGCTCCACCACCCTGGCGGCGCGGCTCCTCCACCCCGGCGGCGGCTCAACTCAGCGTGTCCACCCCGGCGGCGGCTGATCTTCCCCTCTTCTCCCCACCTCTCTCCTCCCATGCTCTCCCTTCTCTGAAGGCCATGGCGGCAGCTGCTCTGCCTCTTTGAGGAGATAGCGGCGGCGACAATGCGTCCAGGTATCCCCTGCATGCCTTGCCACAAATCCCCTCCAATTGATAGCGGATTAGATGTTTGATGTTGCCATTTGGTGCTATATGTTGGATACAGTTTTTAGACAAATTTCATTAAAATTTAGAAAAAAATTGTTTGAATTTGAGTGTCATTTGACTGAAACTTTGAACAAAATTTTTGGATTTCGGTCTTTTTGCTGAGGAACAAAAATTTTCTTCTACCGAAATAAAAAACCTTGACATTTAGACACGTTATAGGTCCATTTTTTGCAAACCATTCGCAGGAGCCGTCCATCTGCCCCGAGCCCGGCGAGGCGAGCGAGCGAGCAGCACGTGTTGTTCTCTTGTTCACTTCCATCACATGAGCTAGTGGGATGATGAAAGCTCCACTATTTAAGCTTGTCACACACTTCTCCCATTAGCAGCAATATGATATTAAAGAAAGTTCATATGTCTCCCATGAGGTGGGTCTTTAAATTTTTTTTCTGAATAAATTATTTAAATGGGCGTTGGGCCAATTAACCTAACATCCGGACAGAAGCAATGCACATCTACCGTGGTTTCTTCTAAGATGAGCCTTTCCATCTGCACAAATGAACGCTGGTCTTCTCAAAGCTGCCAATGTTTGATTAATTTGTTTTTCATGGTATGGTTCTTCCAGACACGAAGTGTTACAGTTGGAAACTATGGTTATAAATCTATAATGGTCTGCCACTCTGCCTTCCAATTCTGCATGTTGTGACTTGTGACCCTTTCCAGACAATAAAGCCATCATTTTCTACATATTTTGTGTAATTTTTGATACTATGATTTTGATGGTTTTTCTTGAATATATGATGCTATGCTCCTCCCTCGCTGCTGCTCTACAAAATATTGCGCCTCGAAACATTTGGGATTTTTTTTTTCTTTGTGCATTGTCCTTCCAGCAAGCTGACGCGCCAGCACAGCACATGTTTAGCCTGCTAGTCTACTGATAAAGGAACAACAGCGCATTTTTTTTTCTCAAAGCCCGACATATATCTCAGATCATCTTTGAGCATGCAACAGTTTTTGGGTAACAAAAGAAGCAAATTGTGAGAACAAAAGCAGGAGCAGGAGCAGCAAACTAGCGTGTGATATTCAACAAGAATATATTAATTAAAGAGAGGAATAGGATTGGAGGTATCAACAAAGTAGTCCCACGTACCATATTAGCTTCTGATCAAAGATCCTTGGTTCTTATTCGTAACCTTTTCGGTAACATTGATACCTTATCTCTAATCATCATAAAGTAAAAGAAGACAATTGATCCATCCAATAATCGTCGCCAACCAGCGGATTTGGCTCGAAAAATAGGCAGTAAATGGCTGAACATGAAATCATGAACGGATTTTGCTTGTGTAGGCCGCGACTAGTCCATTGTTGGGTATTGGCTTATCTACGTTTTGAAAAGACAAATGTTTTGAGTTTTTTTAGTCCGTTTTTTTACTGTTTTGAAGATGGGTCCTAACGCTTTAAAAACCAACACTACTAGGGAACAAGCTTTCTCAAGCGGTTCAAAAAAAAGAATCAAACTTCTACAAGCGGTTTAATGCCTCAAAACAGTCTCAAGCCAAAAAATGACCTCTATAAGCGGTTGGGGGCACGATCCGCTTCTAAAGATCCAAAATCCTAAGCGGTTTGTGTCCCCAACCGCTGCTATACCTCTACAAGCGGTTGGAAACACGAACCGCTTAGGATGCTTGGCTTTACAAGCGGTTTAATAGCCCCAACCGCTTCTAGAGGCCCATTTTTCGAATAGATAAAAGGAAAGCTCCCCCCATTCTGTCAGATAACGCGTGTGGGTGGGTTGGCTGGCTAGCTGGGTGAGATGTGAGTCAAGAGGTCCTGGGTTCAAATCCCACCTCCCCCAATATTTATTTGTCTTTTTACATACTATTACAAGCGGTTCAGAGAACCGTTTGTGATGCTCCGCCCCTGGTAGTGCAAGTCAAAAGAAATGGATCCGAATCTCGAGAATATCTCAAGAAGTTAAGCTTTCAAAATTTAGTCATTTTAGCGGCCGTTTAGCTGTTCAGCCGTTTAGATCAGATTAAAAGAACATGACCTTAGTGTTACAAGGAACTGTTGGGCTAGCTGCAGTTTCAACCGGTTAACAGTTGCGCTCACCGCAGTCTGCACCGGCCGATGGCAAATTAACAGGCAACCTGGACAGATCAGTTAATTAATTATCGACTCACAACAAAATAAAACATCAGCCGAACCATAAAAATGAACAAACAATGAACCGAAAATCCAACCCAATACTTGCACGCACAGGAGCAAAAGATAGATAGTTCATGCAGAGAATGGCGTGATATATATGTGTAAACACAGTGGGGGTACAGAACCTGTTCAATACAGACGAAGGACTCTCGATCACACGTGTAGTTGTGAATTGTGACCCAAGCATGCAGCTTGAAAGCAGCATATATATATATATATATATATATATATATATATATATATATATATACACACGAGTATTACGGAGACGTGGACAGTACTCGAACCTAGCTAGCTTCCAGCATATATACACGAAGGACTCTCACGCGCGTGGTTGTGACCCAAGCACGCAGCAGCAGCTTGACAAGTGCAGCTTGATAAGCAGCAGCAGCAGCTTGACAGGAGCATATATATATTACGGAGATGTGGACAGTACTGTACACGAACCTAGCTAGCTTTCAGCACTTAATTACCAGAGCAGGGGAAGCACCAACAGGGCGACGGCGACGGCGACGGCGACCGCCGGAATGGAGGCGCGGATCAGCAGCTTCTTGGCGGCGGCAGGGACGACGACGTCGTCGCCGTCGCGGTAGTCGTAGAGCAGGACGGAGGCGCTCACCTGGATGACCCCGGCGAGGAGGACGACCCAGAGCGCCAGGAAGTAGGCGGCGGCCTGGCCGCCGGCGAGACCCAGCGGCGGCTCGCCGGCGGCCAGCGTGACGGCCGTGGAGGCCATGGCGAGGCCGAGCACGCCCAGCGCCGCCGGGATGTTGGGCGCGGCAGCAGCTGCACCCTGTGCCGCCGCCATCTTTATTGAGTTTCTTCAGTTCGATGGGGATCGAAGGATCGGAGACGCAGAGACAGAGAGGCGAGAGCAGCGAGTTTGGCTGGCGTATACATAGCAGTATAGCACTCTTGTTGCATGGACTCTAGACATGGTCTTGTTTAATTTTAATGCAATGGAGAATCTTTGTATCTTGTTTGACTTTAATGCAATGGATGAATGGAAAGCTCTCCTTTTTTTTTTTGGGAAAAGCACGTCAGGATGACAGGGTGCCACTGCCACCACGTACGGACCGCCCGAAAGCCCTTGCCGTCGTTGCTCGACGAACAGGATGCCAGGAAAAGCACTTGCCCGTCGTCTCGTCGCCGACTTGCGTCGCAGACGGTCGCGCGACGGTGCAAGTTTCAATAGTATAATACTAACATTTAAAAGTTGAAGACGGTTAGCCAATAAAAAAAATCTACGCGCTTTGTCTTTCAAAATCTTACTTTTATCTATTGTAACCTTTATCAAAAGCTCTTAGAATTACGTAAACGCACCAGCGCAGGCGCCTGCTAGCTAGCTCCTCCCAATAATTTTATGCCGAAATTGAACTTGCTTATATCCTTCTAGATCCATTTAACACCTGAATTTGACCTAGAAATTAAATTGCAGTAAAATCTTGTACGCTAATTAGTGTGTTCCTATAAAATATTAACGTGTTTGCTCACATATACAGTATTTTCCCTACTTATCATACAAAGGATAGAATAAGAATGGCAAACATATAAAAACGGAAAATTGGTGCTACGACACCGCAAAAGTGGTGATTATGTTTTGTGATATCATGAAGTCGATGTTTGCAAAAGTGGTGATTATGTTTTGTGATATCACGAAGTCGATGTTTTAGGATTTTTTTTTGGTTTCATTTGTATTTTAACTTGTTTTGTTTTAAAATTTATTCGGTTTTGGTATTTCAAATGCTTAATTTATGAAATTCATGGTGCAATATATACTTGTATTTGTTTTTTTTTCTCTTATATATATGTTATATATTTGTTTTGAATATTTTTACCATCGTATAAATGTACTATGACATAGTACTCGAAATTTACAATATTATTAGACAAAGAACTGATTTCAGAGTGATCATCCTCTTTTGTAACTATCGTAGCACCAATTTTAAAATCGTTGAACTTGTAGTCAATCGAATGTAGTTGAACGACGGAAGTATCGATCATAATCAATCACATAGTCCAGTTCTGGTTGCCAGGATGGCAATATTTCCTTCAACTCTTAGTCAAGCATTCCACGTCAGGCTTGGTATCTCATGAAAGATACGGATCGCATACACGAAATTATGCCGCTTAGCAGTGATTTCCTTTTTCCATTTAGAAGTGTGCGCAAGGATGCTTTCCTAAGACAGTTTTTATAGCCCTTTGCCCCTTTCTATAGGGAGAAAGAAGACATCAAGGCCTTGTTCGTTTTAGCTTTTAAAAGTTGCAGACGGTAGCCAATAAAAAAGCTACACGCTTTGTCTCTCAAAATCTTACTTTTATCTATTATAACCTTTATCAAAAGCTCTAAAAATAGCATAAGTAGTATTTTAGAATTAAACACACTTTTCTTTGATGGTATAAATAATATTTTCTACTTTATAATAGTATTTTGAAGAGTTCACATTTACAACGGAAACAAGGTTATGTACAATTTTCTCTCGGTTATACATTAAGAGTATAGCCTAGCTATTGCCCGCGACTAGCTAGCTTATGAACAACATAGTTACGATTGCAGGGCAACACCACGGGTCTGTTTGGATTGCAAGCATATTTTGTCGCAGCTAATATTAGCTACGCAAATGTGGTCGGGTCGACAAAAATTTGAGTCTATGACATATGCATGTGTGTCAGATGGATAAGAAAGTGTGGCAAGATATTATTATGGCACGAAGCAAGCACCACTAAAAAGCTATGGCATGTCCAAGATTAGCTTAGACAAATTTAGACACAAACCAAACAATCCCTACCCCTTGACACGGTCCAAATTTATTGGAATTTATACGTGCGCAAGAAGCTTTTCTCTAGTTAACAACCTACAAGACCTGCGTGCTAGATCTTCCTCTGATTCAATAATTTGCTTCTACAAGCCCCAAACCGGATGCCTCAACACAGTCCAAACCTTCTGCATGTAGTGCAGGACTTTGGATGGGGAGTTGGAGACCATGCACGAATAATCTGCTGTGCCACTGCCGCGTGGGTCTAGACCCACATGGTGGCCCATGATCTCACACCTGCCAGCCCTGTTTTTTTTATTCATGTGGTTCCACCAAGCCCATAATAAAGCAACAGATGCTATCTTGCACATTTACACATGAATTCCAAATTTCCTCCGAGATTAATTTAGGGAGAGGGAGGTCTAGAGATTAATTACCAGTTTTAGTCTAACATGCTCAAGTACATATCCCTCAATACTTTCTTGATAAATTTGCACTTGAGAAAACAGTGAGCTACATTTTCGTCCATTCTATGACAAATTAGCAGGGCAAAGTGTATCGATATATATCCCTCTTATGCAGGTTTCAAATCTCGTTTCCATCGCAAATCCCACTCGTGCACCTCATGGCGCAACACCACCATCCCCCGCGCCGTGGGCGGAGGCAGCCAACGGCAACGTGCCATGGCCCATGGGGGCTCCTCTTCAGATCCACGCGTTCGCTGCCGAGGTGGCCGCCGGGGTTGGCGGCTAGCCCAACTCCACACAGATTTGGTGGCCCTCCTGTTCGACTCTCCCTTATTTTTTTTTTCACAATCATTCATGATCTCGAATAGAGCTGGCCAAACAGGCCGGGCCAAACAGGCCGAACCGGATGGTCACAAGATTTTGGTTGAGATAACAGTCTATGCGAAAATTTTAGATGATTGATAATCTACCTGTGCAGTCTAAACATGTGCACCATACTAACAAGGCCGAAGACGCTGCCAACCTCTAATTGTCTTTTGGTACAAATTTCTCTAAAATTGGAACATCCAAACTAGTGATGCAAATGGGTTGGCCCTAGGGTCACCTTTGCCCTGCCTAGTTCATTTATTTGTACCAAATAGATTAGAAATCAAGTTTTTAGTACAAACAAATAAATTAGAGAGGATCAAAGATGACCCAAGAGTTGACCCATTTGCATCCCTGATCCAAACAGAGCTTCACAATAAAGAAGTAGATGGCAGTTCTCCTGCCACTCTTTTTTTTAAAAAAAGAGTAAAATGCACTAGCGTCTCTAAACTATTAGTCGATTCTCATCCAGTCCCTATTATTTGAAATTGCAGTTTTGGGTCCCTAATCTTTTTTAGTGGATTCGTCCCGGTCGAAACCTGCCATGTGACAGCCCTAGAGATGACGTGGCGTTGACATGGCCGTCCATGTCACATAAAATACTTAAAAATTTAAGAAAAAATCCTAAAAAATTTAGAAATTCTAAAAAAAAAGGGAAATCATAAAACAATTAGGAAAATTCATAAAAAAAAGAGAAAAAAGTAGCACTTGATGGCTCCCATACTCCACAACGCTAGAGGTTTTGCGCTTACAACTATAGAGGAATTAAAGGCGACCACACTGCCTTTATCTTTCTTTTAATAATTTTATGATTTTTTCATATGTTTATGCTTTTTTAATAATTTTCCATGATTTTTTTATTGATTTTCCCATTTTTAAATGTTTTTCCATATTTTTATGATTCTTTTGATATTTTCTACTCCC
This sequence comes from Raddia guianensis, assembly GCA_036346415.1. Classification (NCBI taxonomy): domain Eukaryota; kingdom Viridiplantae; phylum Streptophyta; class Magnoliopsida; order Poales; family Poaceae; genus Raddia; species Raddia guianensis. Next base: position 40,514,218 of record CM070534.1, read on the forward strand.
TCCGTTCCAAAATATAAAGCATATTTTGACTCCACAAAAGTCATTAAAGTTAGAGTTTGACTGTTAGATTTCTCTATTATATATTATAAATTGTTACAATATAATATTGTATAAAAAAGCGCTTTGAAATATGAACAATTTGGTACAACTTTGATATACTAACAATGCATATTATTTGATTTGTTTATGGTCAAAATTTACTAAGTTTGACTTTTCTCCGATCAAAATACGTCTTATATTTTGGAACGGAGGGAGTATATGTTTCTAATGATTTTCCTGCATTTTATTTTTTTCATTTTTCATGATTTTAATAATTTCCCATTTTTAAGTGATTTTTAAAACTAGGAATCCCCGTATTTTTATTTTTTTAATGATTTCCCCTTTTTAAAACTAATTTACCTGACATATCAGCGCCACATCAGCTCTAGGGCTGTCACGTGGCAAGTTTGGACCGGGGCGGCCTCACTTAAAAAGATTAGGGACCTAAAACTGTAGTTTCAGATAATGGGGACCTAGATGAGAATCGACTAATAGTTTAAGGACCGCCCATGTATTTTACTCAAAAAATATAATATGTATCAACGTGCATCCAACAGTTAACGAACAAAAGCCAACACTTTGCATATACCACAACCACCGATAACGGGTAATAACCAACCGGTTTCAAAGTACATTAGCTACCCAGTTTGATCCAACATTCATTAATCAGGATAACACACGTCCACAAACTATTACACAAGCTAAGGCAGTTTGTGTTAAGGTGACTAGCTCAAGTGATGAGCAAAAGTGCAGACTATGCCCTTTCCCGCGGGCTCCAAGCATCGCCTAAAAAAAATCCAAAATAGCATATGTGGGTTAAAGACTCAGCAAAGTACATAATAGCGAGGCTTAAATATATACACAATCCCTATTGACATAATCATCAATCCCCGCGCCACCCTATTAATATGCAATGCAGATTTGCAGTGCAATGTTGTACATGATGATCTTTGACCGTTGCGCGCACCGGTATCTGAGCGTACGCCCGCTCAGTTTCGTAATATTTGTCAGCTGCACATACCTTGGAGACATGTATGTTAGTCATTCTTTTATACAAGTGTTTCGCTCTTGTTCTCATTACATATATCAATACTAGATCTATCTAGCAAGAGCAAGAACGATGCAGTTCCATTAAAGAATGCCTAGCATGTATGTCTCCTCGGTATGCGAAGCGAACATGCATTGCGAAACGAAGGTAGCAATAAGGATACGCAAGATGTTTATATTCTAATTATCTTATTTAACTTATAATATAATTTTGTGAGCTTTTCAAGATGGACAAAATAGCCAAGTCTCTATTGTCTGACTTGTTTTAGAGAGCTATTAGGAATGTGTGTTGGATTGGAAAACTAAATTATCTATATTTTAAACAAAAATAAGTAAATAAGCAAATAAGTGAAATAAATTGTACGGAATTGGTATGTTAGAGACAAAAATACTAGAAAATTACATATTAATTGAAAAGAAAAGTAAAGATCTACACTATTGATTATTGTGGCCCTGAATTGTAGTATATCAGTTTAGATTAAAATAATAGTCCATTCAACTGCAATAATAAAATAAAATGAATTTTAAAGAAATCTGACGGCGTGTTCACCGCTCAACCACTGCGGATCACACCCCTAGTCAGATTTCTATCCTGCCAGCCTATCGGCCGAGCTCAGTTCGATTGAGCGTGGGACGCAACAAGGAGCAACTCTCAGATTTACCCAGGTTCGGACCCCCCTGCGGGTAATAGTCCTACTCCTGTTGAGTCTTAGCTCTTTTCTTGTTGTGGTAGAATGGAATGTGGTTACAGAATGTTTCGAACCCCCCTCTCTCTCCTCTCTCCGCCCCTTTTATACAAGCCTCGAGCTGGCGGAGAGAGCCGTGGGGGTAGGCAATACAAGATTCCCAAGATAATCGACGAGACACGACAGAGAGATTTAAACGTGCAGCCGCCACGCCGAAGCGGCGCCGCCTCGCGTGGTTCGCAGTGGCCTCGCCCGCATGCACACACCGGTGAGATCTGCGGCGGGCCCACCGCTCCTCCGACGCGGCGGCGGCCATCTTAAGCAAACCTTCTCTCTGCGGTCAATTCATTGCGCAGATGGATACCGCCGACCTGCGAGGGTCATCAGAAGCGGTAATCATTTCTTCACCGTCTGTCGGTAGCGTGATGTCGCATTAATGCGCCGTCTTCGCAGCAGGGGAGCCGCCCGTAAGACTCCTTTCGAACGCCTCGCCACGCTGGCCCCCTTGACGATGGGAGACCCTACGTGCGCCGAGGGCTCGCCCACACGCCCGCCGACGATGGGGCCCTCGCTGGCGACCGATGGGCTCGCCACACGCCGGGACCTGGTCGCCCGCTGACGTGTGGGGCCTCGCCGGCCTTCGATCTTCTCGGACTCTTTGTACCCGAAGATTTATTACACCGACAAGAGCCTTCGGTCCACCACGATACGCGAACCGTCGCACAGACACTTTTCCGTTTCTTGTGCGGCGGGAGACGAATCGTGGGGGGCCCACCTTCTGCGGCGGCCGTACGCCTGATTCTCCACCTGCGCACGATCTTCCTTGGGGAACCGCACCGCTTTTCACGAAAAATCGAGGCGCGCGGGGCAATGATGGCGCTGCGCGCGCGCGGGGGGAAGGAATCCAAACCGTCGCACTCGCGCTCCTTGCTTATAAATACTTCTCTTGGCGCTGCGGCTAATCCTTCCGCACGCTAAGTCCTCAAACTGCCCTTCACCTTCTTCGCTGTTGCCACAGAGCCTTCTTTGCCTGCTCCTCCACCGTTTTTCCATGGCGCCCAAACGCAGCAAGGGTCGCCGCGGGGATGCGCCATCGTCTTGGCCTGCTTTTCCTGCCTCCGCCACCGACGAAGACATGGTGACGCGGCTTCAAGTGTTCGTGCCGCCAACCTCCGCCCGGTTCCGCTGCGGCACCATTGCGCCACGCCCCCGCGACGGAGAGATCGTGACCTTCACCTGGGCGGTGCTAGCGGGGCTCGTCCCGCCATATTCCGAGTTCTTCTTGGAGGTGCTCGCCTTCTACGAGATCCAGGCGGCGCACCTTCCCCCCAACTCCGTTGTCGCTCTGGCCATCTTCGCGCACCTCTGCGAGATGTTCGTGGGGGTAATGCCAAACCTCCCGCTCTGGCGCGGCTCTTTTTGCCAGACGCGAAGCTACAAGCAGAAGCGGGCTATTGGGAGCCGCTGACTTCGTCTGCGCCGTCCGGCGACACTTCTCTCATGAGCATCCGCCCCTCTCGCAATCGGGACCCACGGGAGCGCAACCAATACTTGCGTGCTGCCGCCTCCTATGGAGGTCTCGGTCCCGGTCCAAGTGACCCGGGACCCTGCAGATCCGCGATCCTCCGCCAACGTCCGCCGGCTCCTGCGGCCATTGCTCCTCCTGTAGGGCGGCCGACTCGAAGGCTCTCGGAAGCGCCACCATCCTCTCCCGGACGACGACGATGAGGAGGGAGAGGCGAGCCAAAGAGAGCTCGCCGAGTCCGGCGGCTTTCTTCTCGGCCCCTCCAATGGGGCCTTGTTGCTGACGCCCGCTCCGCTGCTGGCGAGCGCGCGATTCTTCCTCGCGCTAGCCCTGCGTCCGACACCTCCTGTCTGCGGCCGCTGCCGCCGCTGGCTGGCTTCCGCCGTCGCGTCGGCTCTTTTTGCGCGGCGCCCATTGTGCGGCTACCGCTTCGACGACTTCGCGCAAGGATTGCGCCGCCGCCCGCGACCGAGCGGCTTGATGTTGTCCCTTCCTCCTTCACCTTCGGGACGCTGCCTCTCGGTGTCTTTCTCGCACTTATGCATATTTTGCGTTAGGGTTAGCATGTCGCATGTTTTTTCGCATACCGAACCCTCTTGGTTTTTTCTTCATGGAATTAGGGCGACTCGGAGCTTGAGCTCGGTCCTCGTGGCCCAAATTTCAGCTTTGTCCACGGCTCCTTCAACGGAGACGAGACCTCCCACCGCAGAGATCGCGCCGAGCCAAGGTCGAGGACCTCCGGCCGCCGCTGCGGCCGATGTCGACGCCGTGGTCGCCATCGCCGCCGACGCCGGGCGCCTTCGAGGCACTCCGTGCCTTGCCCACACCGGGCGGCACGGAAGGGCTCGCTTCAGCGTCGCGGGTCCGTCGACGAGCCGCGCGGGCGCTTGAGCAGCGATCGCGCGCGAGAGGTGGCGACCAGCGAGGTCGGCGGCGCAAGCCGCCGCCGCCTCGCCACCAAGGATGCCGAAGACCTCCGCCGGAGCATTCCGAAGCGCCCAGATCTCGCCGACATGTTTGCGGACCGCCATCGCGACTTCCGACGTTTTGTACCATTGGCGCCACCTCAGATGCCTCACCGGAGGAGACAACAGGCAAGACGCTTAGCGCGTGGGCGCGCCGCCGAGGTTCTGCGCGACCTGCGGTGGTGATGCGGACGCGAGCGATCGAAGACGGTCGCCAAGGCGCTTGAAGCAAATACGATTCGTCTTGGGCAACCGCTTGCCCAAAACGCCGCGTTGACCTTGATGCCGCCATCGGGAACCTTCGTGCCGTACCGGACCGAACGAAAGCGATCTCGGTCGACGCTGCCGCCAACCGCGTATCCATGATGGGCGGCGCCGCTTCGGCAGAAGACGATGATGACGAGGAGTAGCTGGACTCCTTCGCTTGTTTCGTCTTGTAAATATAACCTGTTAATGCAAACTCTTACTTTTCTGTCGTGAGTCTCGATTAAACTTTTGCGCAAACTCTTACTTGCGAAAAGAACCGGGGCACCCAAACGCCAAAAGCTTTAGACAGAGCGTTCTATTGAAAGTGAGCGCTTTTTCCTTAGGCATCTGGTTACTTCAACCCTTATGGCCTCTTGGCAAACCGACCTTAAACGTTACGTGGCGAGAGCTTAGCTTCGGGAAGCGGTCTAGTCAGCTGGTGCCGCTGCGCTGCTGTTTAGACCGAAAGCGATACACACAGCTAGAACCGCTTTTCGTCGCCTCGCCCGCCAAGAAGTTCAAGCGTTCGCCCTTGCGACTAAGGGGCCATCAGCCTTAAGTACTTTTTCGCTACCAGCTTTCAACAAATGCTTTCTAACAGACTTTTAGGGCTAAGCGACTGATCGCCAAAAGGTTTAGACAGAACGTTCTGCTGCAAGTGATCGCTTTTTCCGTAGGCATCTGGTTATTTCAACCCTTATGGCCTCTTGGCAAACCGACCTTAAACGTTACGTGGCGAGAGCTTAGCTTCGGGAAGTGGTCTAGTCGCTAGTGCCGTCGTTGCTGCGTTAGACCGAAAGCAAGCGAACACAAAGCTAGAACCCGCCTTCCGTCGCCTCGTCTCGCCCGGCCGAAGTTCAAGCGTTAATTTCTTGCGACTAAGGGCCATCACTTTAAGTACTTTTTTCGCTACCACTTTCAATGTAATGATTTCTAACAGACTTAAGGCGAAAAAGAACAGATGCCCACAGAGAGACAGAACTTATCTTTATATTGCAGATGGCTTTGTACAATGCAATTTCCCGAGGCTAGCGGGAAGGAGGAAGACTCGCCGCTCGGCTCCAAAGGAAGGCCAAAAAGCTCTTGGAACAGCTACCACGGTAGAACTTCCTCAGCTGCTCGACGTTCCAAGTGTTCGCCAATTAGCGACCATCCTCGAATGCGAGCCTGACTGAGCCTAGGTGGGAGACTGAGACCACCTTGATGGGGCCCTCCCACAGGGGAGACAGCTTCTTGCGGCCCGCCTGCGCCTGAACTTTGCGCAGATTGAGGTCGCCTATCGCCGTTGTTCTCTCACACACCCGCTTTGCTTGATAACGGCGCAGAGCTCGCTGATATCCGGCGGCTCGGATCGCCGCTTCGTCCCTGATCTCCTCCAGAGATTTACTTCATCCCGACGCCGGCCGTGGTCTCCGCTCTTCGAACGCCGCCACCCTTAGGGAGCCGAAGGTGAGCTCCGACGGGAGCACCGCTTCGGAGCCATACACTAGAAAGAAGGGGGTCTCGCCGGTGGCTCTGTTGGGAGTTGTCCGCAGCGCCCACAACACAGTGGGAACCTCTTCCGCCCAGCGCTTGCCACGCTTCTCCAGGCGGTCGAACGCCTTTGTCTAGAGTCCTCTGAGTACTTCCGCGTTTGCCCGCTCCACTTGCCCATTGCTCTTCGGGTGTGCGACGGAGGCGGCTACGCTTGGTACCCAGCTCTTCGCACCATCTTGGAAATCGGCACTTTTGAACCGAAAGCCGTTGTCGGTGATGATTCTCGCCGGCGACACCGAACCGGACGAAGATGCTCTTCATAAACTTTATGGCGGCGGAGGACGTGATCGCCGGATCGGCGAGGCTTCAACCCACTTGGTGAACTTGTCGACGGCGATTTAATGTGTGTAACCTCCGGCCGCCCATGAACGGGCTCAGATGTTCAACCCTCGCATCGCGAACGGCGGAGAGCGGGATGGTTTGCGGCGCTGGGCGGTCGGTGGATCTCGCTTAGCATGAAATTGGCACGCCGCATCTCCTCACCACTCGAAGGTATCCCGGAGGGCGAGAGGCCAATAGAAACCGTGGCGGAAGACCTTTCCGACCAACGCCCGGCTCCCTGAATGGCTCCCACACGTGCCTCCATGGATCTCAGAGAGGATTGCACTCCCGCTTCCCGAGTGACGACTTCAAGAAACTCCGCTTACGCCTCGGCGTCTGGTCCCCACCTACCGTATGCGTAGCGCAGGCTTCGCTGCTATCCTCTCGGTAAGACGCGTCATCGTCGGGATCACTCCGTCCCGCAGTAGGCTAGGATCGGATCCATCCATCGACCTTCCCGGACGAGCGTGACGACGTTAGCATTGTCGCCGACGATCTCGCCTCGCACGGCATTTCCGCCTCAACCGCCTCGGCAGTTCGTCCGCCTCCTCCCTTCAACCGGGGAGCTGTGGTAGGAATGGTGACGTCTCCTCCAGATGTGGGAGCTGCGCCAGGAAAGGTGTCGTCCCCACCAGAATCGGGGGCTGCGACAGACGGCCGCGTGAGTCTTTCTTCAAAAACCTCGGCCGGAATAGGTGCCCATGACAAGGCAATTTGGGACAGTTCATCCGCCATATAGTTGTCGCGGCGAGGGACGTGCCCGAAGCCCATACCCACAAAGTGCCGCTCCAACCGACGCACCTCCGCCAGGTAGGCCGCCATGACGGGATCCGCGCAGGTGAATTCTTTCCTCACCTGGTTAATGACCAGGAGAGAGTCACCCTTGACTGGCAGCCGTCGGATGCCGAGGGTCGAAGCCACCCCGAGCCCAATGACAGCCGTCAGACTCGCGGACGTTGTTGGTAGCGCTGAACTCCAAAGAAGACCAGTGCCGGACGATGTCACCGTGGGAGACACCAGATTTACACCAGCCCAAATTTCAAACTGGAACGAGCGATAAGAAGAGAGTCCACGGCGAGGGTGCTGGGTGCTTTCAACTTCTTCGTCCGCCGAGTCCACTCGGCGATTTAACTCGCCAGAGCTTGCCCTTTGACTACCGTTTGGGGAGCGAACTTGAGGTCGAATTCGCCACCCATGGCCCACTTGGCGACAAGACCCGTCGCCTCGCGGTTGAAGAGGATCTCCGCAAGGGTACTTGATCAAGACAAGGATCTCGCCACGAAGTAGTGACGTTAGCTTAAGGACGCCGTCGAACGGCGTAGAGCATCTTCGGTGTTGTGAGTACATTGTCTCGGCGTCGTGGAGGACTTTGCTGACGTAGTAGATGGGGCCGCGAACACCTTCTCTTCCGCTACCAAAGACCGCTGTTGACCACCGGGGTTCGCCATGACATAAAGGATCGCGGCTCGCCGGGTCCGGGCGACCAAAGACAGGCGGGAAGTGAGATACTTCTTCACCCGTCGAGCGCCTCCTAACGCCTCCGTCGTCCACTCGAATTGGTTGGTCTTCTTGAGTCTCGAGTAAAGGAAGGCTTTTATCCCAGGCGAGCTATAAAGCGCCCAGAAGTCGCAGCGACCCACCAAGCACCGCATCCGCTTGAGTCGCGTCGGGGGCTTCATGTTCTCGATCGCCGCGATCTTGTCAGGGTTCGCCTCAATCCCCCTCTGGGAGACGAGGAAACATAGCAGCTTGCCCGACGGAACGGCGAATACACACTTCTCAGGGTTGAGCTTGATGCGATTTTTCCTCAAGTTGGCGAAGGTTTCTCCAGGTCGCCGATCAACTCCTCCGCCTTCTTGGACTTCACCACCAGGTCGTCGACGTACACCTCCAAGTTCCGCCCTATTTGAGGGCGATGAGCGATATGCATGGCCCTCTGGTAGGTTGGGCCCGCATTCTTCAATCCAAACGCCATCCTTGTGTAGCAGCAGACGCACATGGGCGTCACGAAGGCGGTCTTGTCTTCATCTTCTTGACCATGCTAACTGGTGGTACCCGAGTACGCATCCGTAGCATACCGCCGCACCCCGCCGTGGAGTCGACGATGAGATCGATGCGGGGCAGCGGGTACGGGTCCTTCGGACATGCCTTGTTGAGGTCGGTGAAGTCCACGCACATCCTCCACCGCCCGTTGGATTTCTTGACGAGGACGGGGTTCGCGAGACACCTGGGATGGGCGACGCTCCGAACGACCCCCGCCCTTAAAAGCTTGTCCACCTCCTGGCGGATAACGTCCTGGCGCTCCACCGACTGCTTCCGGACCTTCTACATAACCGGTCGCGCGTCGGGGAACGTTGCCAGCTTGTGCTCAATCACCTCCCTGGGGACCCCAGCCATGTCGGACGGTTGCCATGCAAACACGTCTGCGTTAGACTGGAGGAAGGAGACGAGCGCGCCTTCCTATTTGGCGCTGAGAGAGGCACCTACCCGAACGGTCCTCGCCGGGTCTGACTCACTCAGGGAGATCGCTTTAACCTCCGCGACGAACCGGGAGGCACGGATCTTCGCGGAGGAGCTCCAGTCGAGCTTGACCTTACTGGCGCCGATTGCCCCGCCAAAGCGAGAGCATCCTTGTCGCAGCGGGCGCCCGACGGTCCATCGTTAAGACGATAGGCGGTACCGGGATCTTTACCACCATGTACGCATAGTGGCGGTCCGCCATGAACTTGGTCGGCCGCCGACCTAGTATGGCGCCAGGGGAGGTCAAGTCCGCCACCTCGAACTCGATCATCTCCGTCGCGGAAGTTGTCTGAGCCTCCCAAAGTCACCGGAGGTCGACGCGCAAGAGGGACGGACTCACCCCGCGCGATGTCAAGAACGGGGCGCCGGCCGAAGCTCCCGCTGCCGGATCTGGAGTGCCTCGGCGACTTCGTGCGAGAGGTTGAGAGAACTCCTCCGTCGACCAGCACCGCCCTAGCTTGACATTCCGGACCGTGGGCGCAACCACGATCGGGAGATGCCCCGCCGGCGGTCTTTGGTGGGGTGATCGGCTTTGATCAACGCGATCGGTTGTTCACCACGCTTAGTCGCCTTCTCGACCCAACGCCGCACGGCGGCGCACACTCCTCATCGCGACGCTTAAAGCTAGCGTGGGGCGGATAGGTGGTCGATCCGCCGTGGATGACGGCGACCACGCCCACTTGCCGGAAGCTGCTTAAACCGCTTCCTTGCCCTTGCCGCCGCCGGACGCTTGCCGCCGCTCGTGGGCGCGCTTGTCCACCGCTTTGTCGACGATATGGCAATCGCCAAGTCGTGGAATTGTTGCGGTGGATGGGACGAGAAGTCCCCTGCTCCACTCGCGGGACGGCGAGTCTCGCCTCGTCGCGGCCGCGGGCCGCCGGGCCATCGCGGTCGCTTCGCCGCCCATGGGGACCATGCTCGCCGCCGCCGCTGCCTCCTCCTTTCTTCCGCCCGCGCGTTATTGCTGTGGGTCGGCCGCCGTCTTCGTCGTCGTCGTCGTCGGCGCTTCGGCGGCCAGACTGTCGGTCTCGGCCGCTTCGCTTCTTCTTGTCCTTGCCGCCGGGTTTCTCGAGATCCCGCCTCGGTGCCCCAATGCCCCCTCGCCTTGCGGCCGGGTGGAAACGAGCCTCCGCCTGAAGGGCACACTTGTGGGCCAGGGTGAAGAGTTCTTCCGTCGTCTTGATCTTGCGGGTGGCCATCTTCTTCTTAACCCTGGGGTCTCGGGCGCCTCTCTTGAAGGCCGTGACAACGGCGTCGATGGAGATGTCAGGGATGGTGTTGCGAACTCGATCAAGCGCCGGATGAAGTCGCAAGCAATGACTCTCCTTCTTCTCCGCTTCCACGCCAGGAGATCGCCTTCAACTCCGGCCGCTTGAAGGTGCCCTGAAGTTGGTGATGAAGAGCTCGAAAGCTCCTTCCACGACCCCACCGACCGGGGTAGGTTCATGAGCCACGAGCGGGCTCACGGTGAGGATCGCGGGAAGTAGTTCACCGTAACCTTCCTCGATCCTCTAGTCGGCTGCATCACCGTTGTGTAAATCTGAAAGAACTCGCTGGGGTTGGTGGAGCCGTCGATTTCTCGATAGGGGCCGGTCGAAACCTCTCCGGCCACTGGACGCGGCGCAGCTCCTTGAAAAGGCGCTGCAACCGACGCCGAGCCCTCCTCTCTGGGCGCGCCCTCGTCCGCCGCCTCGGCTTTGGGTGGCGCCAAGAGGCGCCGCCGCTGGCCGGGGCAACCTCACGGGAGTCATGCTGGTCCCCGCGGACGGCGGCGTCAGCGCGGTCGCGCACTCGGTCGCGCCGCCGGCGGAGCTTGTCGCGCAGATCTTCTCCATGCAGTAGGTAGCGGTCCTCCAGATGGGACCGGAGGTCTGGTCCACCGCCAATTCTGCCCGATCGATCCCCCGTGGGAGTCGTCTGGCTCCTGTCATCGTGGCCCCGCTCCCTCCCGCCAGGAGATCTGCGAGAGGGGTGCAAGGGCAAGAAAGAGCGGGAAGAAGCGGAAACGCCAATTCCGGCAGCTCCCGAAACTTGTACCACCGCCGTGGCGGCATCAACATAGCGGGCCAAACTGGCCAGCCACGGCGCCGCCGGGGAGTCCGGAGTCACCGGAACCGGTGGGTTGTCCAGCAGGGCCCTGGCCGCGTGGAGGTTTTGTGCTGGGGTGCACTCCTCCAGGGCCAGGCGTCGCCTAGCTTGACCGGGGCGGCTGCTATCCGCTAGGGTTCCAACCCTCGGCGGACGGCTACCGCCGGCCGATCTATCGCCATCGCCCGCGGCCGACGCCGCCGCCGCTCTCGGCGGCCTCTCGATCCATCGCGATCGCCGATCCGCCATCGATGAAGTCAAGAGCAGAATCGATGCTAGCGACCCCTACGGGCGCGCCATCGACGGCGTGTTCTCCGCTCAACCATCGCGGATCACACCCCTAGTCGATTTCTATCTTGCTAGTCTATCACCGAGCTCGATTCGATTTGAGCGTGGGGCGCAAAGAAAGAGCAATACACGGGTTTACCTGTGTTCGACCCTCGCGGGTAATAGTCCTACTCCCGCCGAGCCTTAGCTCTTTTCCGAGTTGTGATTGTATGAGATGTGGTTACTGATCGCTTGAACCCCTCCCTCCTCTCTCCGCCTCTTTATACAAGCCTCGAAATGGAGAGAGCCGTGGTAGGCAATACAAGATTTCAAGATGCGAGACATCGATAAGACATGAGGGACACGACAGAGAGACGCAAAACGCAGCATTATCGCGCCGCCGCCGCCGCCGCCCACGCTGCCTCGCCATAACCCGACCGCAGAACGCTCCAACGAGATCGGGTGGGCCCAACTTGTTCTTCCGACGCTGGCGACGAGCTTGATGATGGCAAACTCTCTCGCGGTCAATTCCGTTGGCGCCACGGTGGCGGTTGGTCGCTCGCAGAGGTCACCGTGGCGGTAATCATCTCTTCATCCGCTACCCGCGTAATGTCGCATTGAATGCGCTTGTCCTTCGCAGCAGGGAAGCCTTCGCCCGTAAAACTCCTTTCGAACGCTCCACGCCACGCTGGCCCCGCTGACATTGGAGGCCCTCGCGCGAGGGGGCTCGCCCACGCGCCCGCTTGACGCTGGGCCCTCGCCCGGCTGGCCGACGGCTCGCCCACACGCTGGGCACTGGTCGCCCGCCGACGTGTGGGGCCCTCGCCGGTCTTCTAAGGGCCGCCCTTTGAGGCGCGGAGGGCTCGCCTGCCACTGGGCTCGGTCGCCCGCTCGACGCTGGGCCCGCCTGAGGCGCGGAGGGGCCCGCCCATGCCACTGGGTTCGGTCGCCCGCTCGACGCGCTGGGGCGCCTCGAGGCGGGAGGGCTCGCCCATGCCACTGGGCCACAGTCGCCCACTTTGTGGCGTGGGGCCCGCCGATCTTCTCAGACTCTTCGTACCCTAAGATTTATTACAATCGACAATACTCTCTCCGTTCTTTTTTATTTGACGCTTTTGATTTTTAGACACATCTTTGTCTATTCATCTTATTCAAAAAATTTATGCAAATATCATTTATTTTATTGTGATTTGTTTTATCATTAAAGTTACTTTAGGCATGACTTGTATTTTTGCATTTTTATGTTAAAATTTTAAATAAAACGAATGTTTAAGGCGTGTTCAAAAGTGAAAAGCGTCAAACGGAGGGAGTATTTTTTATAATCTTTGAAACTTTCCCAGCCTATACTGATTCCTGGAGGGTGCACAACTCTTTCGGCAGAAAAAAAATAAGACCTAAAGCGTAATGGGCTTTGAATAGTGCTGTATCGAATAGCGCGGCATTGGACTAATAATTACGGGCCAGACTGAAACAAACACGGTTTTACGTAATCAGTAATCAGATGGCTTTCTAATCAGTTTACGTACGTTACAGCTTTTATGTATGTAGGTCCGACGCCTGGCGCGCGGGCCAGATCAACCAGAGCTGTTGGATCAACGGCACCGTGCCAATCCGAGCGCTGTTGTGTGCGTGCGTTACAGGCAGAGTTGTTAGTCGTCCTTTGATTAAATTCTCAAATAAACTTTTGACTTTTGTATAAAATTTAAACAGTGTTCAAAATGCATGGAATAAATTTCATAATTCTTCTAAAATTGAGAGCAACCCATTTTAAATACTTTTTAAATTTTTGAATTTTTTCACTTTTTCAAATTTTTTTGATGTGAAACTAGGAGAAGACACTTATGAAACTTACATCTATACTAGCGAAATTTGGCCGTGTGCTGATGAAACTTGGCCGTGTGCTGATGCAATCTAATGAAACTTAGATGAAACTTCGATGTAACCTGATGAAACTTGGATGAAACCTGTTGAAACTTGAATTGACCTGATGAAACTTGAAGAAACTTAGAGGAGACCTGTTGAAACTTGATGAAACTTGCATTAAACCTGATAAAACTTGGCAGTTCGGTAAGTTTAACGAATATGAAATCCAAGTTTCAGTAGGCGAAACTCAAGTATCAGTATGCGAAACCCAAGTTTCACCAGATAAGTTTGAAGAGTTATATGGCAACATATATCTTGTTTTGTTCGTAAAAATACGAGGAACACGTTGGTGCAAACGGTTTATGGATTGGAGCATTCAGTCAAAAATTATGGTTGCCGAAAGAAAAAAATGTTTGTGAAACCCACCTGCACAGCGCATACAGTGCAGCACGCCAGCACCCCGCCGTTCGCGCGCAGCGCGCGAGAGTCCGGAGGCGCCGGACTCCCGGCCACACGTGTTTCCCCTTTTGTTTTCCCGTGGGGATAAGGCGACATATACTCTCTCTCTCTCTCTCCAAGATCGAGAGAAGCGCCTCGCCACCTGCGTCGCCGGCCCACCGCTATCGGCGTTGCTGAATGCTGATGCTGTGTGTGCGCCGCCGCCGCTGAATCATGCGAGCGTAGCATCAGCATGCGGCTATTGCCTACACGCACTTGCGATCCGGCATGAACCGAGTGGTCTCGATCTCTTTGGGGCTCGATCCGTTTGCTATGCTCGCTTAATGCCTTGTTCTGCCGTATCACGTGCTATACTTTGTTCTTTGAATCTTTGGTTCCATCCATCCATGCGTTGCTGATGCTCATTCAGACGATGCAGTATGCACTACATTTTCCTACATGCATGGTTGCCTAGCTTGTTGGTTCATCTGATCACTCGTTCTAATTAACCTGACTTGCTACTTTAATTGCTAGTTGATGCTACCACGATGCATTATGCATGCATGGAGTTGTAGCTTAATTGGGATCAATAGCAAATTAATTGCAAAAATATTAAATGCGGCCAGGGTTGTCCCCTTCCCCTCCCTCTCCCAGACCCCGACCAATGGGACAACGCTCCGACAACTCCGCCCGCCTCCTCATGTCTATTCCTCCCGCCTTCTTCTTTGCCTCTCCCTTATGCCTCCTTTGCTCGGTGCGTCTCGCCCACCGCCTCCCATGGCTATGGGCCTCCGACCACCGCTCACAGCCTTTGACATTATCGTCGTCTCTTCGCTTCACTCCGATCGTTTCCGCTACTGCACCATCACCATTAGCCCCACGCACCCTTAGTTCAGCTGCTGGCGCCACCCCACTACCTTTGACATTTCCCACATCCTTGGTGTTGTGGACCCACTGCCCCTTCCCTATCTCATTTCGACCATCGGGCCGACGACTCATCAACCTCCCTCTAAGCACAGGGCCACCTATCTTCCCCAGTGGTGGACGCAGGATAAAAATGTAGGTGGGGCAACACTAAAACCATCGTTTGTGTACCGACAACCATTGGTCAAAAGATAACACAAACTAGTTAAATTATAGGGCCACCGGCCAACAAAAAACCTCCTCCTCTCTCACTACATAAAGAAACAATAACAAATTACAATTTTATTCACTAAATCACCCATCAATTGGTTTAATTTCATTCACAAAATTGATCAACAATTGGTTAATAATAGGAATTAGCAAATAATTTTGGTCTGAGATGGAGATTTGGACCTGCTGGAATTGAGGTGGCCGGGTAGGGCGGGGGCGGTGACCGGAGCTGGAGGCCGGAGGAAGGGAGGCATGGTTGGGCGGCTTGCCGCCTAACCTGGGCCTTGCGCCCTTGCGGCCTTGCTCGCTGGCCGGCAGCCCTGACCGGCCCAGGTCCGGAACTTAGCGCCTTAGCCTGAGCCCTGAGGAGGACCGGAGCCTGGAGGAGAGGAGTCGAGTCCCCGAGGAGAGGAGGAGCACGAGACGAGGGGAGAGGAGGCGGCGGTGCCGGTCGTTGCGACCGTGCGGTCGTGCCCGTGCGTAGGCAGAGGCAGTGCAGCAATTCTGCTTCTGCCAGAGGAACTAAGGAAGATGAGTTAGGTAAATGGGCTTGCTCCCTTGGCTGGGCTTTGCCCCACCTACTGGGCCGAATATCTATTTTACAGTATACTCAATCCTAGGCATAAATGGGCTCCGAAATTTGATGTGGGACCGCGGCCCACACTGCCATCATGGTGGATCCGCCCCTGATCTTCCCACATTCCTAGCCTAACTCTGAACCCTAAAATCAAATGACATGCATCTTTCCATCGTAAAAGACACGCAAATATCCTGTTGGTGTCTTTGGGGATTGAAAATGTAACATCAAATGCACATGAGCACATGTAGTGTGATCTTGCAAAACGAGGAACAATGATGTATCCATTACATTCTCATATCTGCATGTTTTGAGAGTGAGGAACGTGTCTATTTAGAATTTAGAAGAACAGTACTATGGGATGGTATCCTATTATGAGCACTCGCAATGGGATATGTACGACTCTTGCACAACTCCTTCCTCCGCCCTCCACGATCTCATTGGCACAGCCTCGTCTGCCCTCCACGTTTGACCATTCGTCTTATTTAAAAAAATTTCGCGAATTTCGGCCTTTTTGGCCCAAGACGAAATAGGCCTATTTCGGTCAAATTTTTTCAGCCCACTTTGAATTAAGCCTGGCTCAAACCAGCCCGTAACCTATAGGGTATCGTTTCCACGAGGCAGCAACCGTAACCAGGGCCTCCTCTTCCCCCAACTTTGCAAAAATGGCGGCGGCTCCTCTGTTGCCTGTGACGGGCGACATCGCGCCTCCACCCCGGCGCCGCCTCCACCCTGACAGATCCTTCCCCGGCACGCCTCCTCCACCCCCATGGCTCCACGACCCCGGCGGCGCGGATCCTCCACCCCGGTGGCGCGGCTCCTCCACCCCGGCGGCGGCTCAACTCGGCGCGTCCACCCCGGCGGCTGCTGCCCTCCCCCTCTTCTCCCCACCTCTCTCCTCCCATGCTCTCCCTTCTCCGAAGGCCATAGCGGCAGCTGCTCTGCTTCTTTGAGGAGATAGCGGCGGCGGCAATGCGTCTAGGTATCCCATGCATGCCCTGCCACAAATCCCCTCCAATTGATTGTGGATTAGATGTTTGATGTTGCCATTTGGTGCTATATGTTGGATACAGTTTTTTAGACAAATTTCATCAAAATTTAGAAAAAAATTGTTTGAATTTGAGTGTCGTTTGACTGAAATTTTGAACAAAATATTCGGATTTCGCGGATTTCGGTCTTTTTGCTGAGGAACAAAATTTTTCTTCTACCGAAATAAAAAACCTTGACAGTTAGACACGTTATAGGTCCATTTTTTTGCAAACCATTCACGCAGGAGCCGTCCATCTGCCCCGAGCCCGGCGAGGCGAGCGAGCGAGCACGTGTTGTTCTCTTGCTCACTCCCATCACATGAGCTAGTGGGATGACGAAAGCTCCACTATTTAAACTTGTCATGCACTTCTCTCATTAGCAGCAATATGATATTAAAGAAAGTTCATATGTCTCCCATGAGGTGGGTCTTTAAATTTTTTTCTGAAATAAATTCTTATTTAAATGGGCGTTGGGCCAATTAACCTAACATACGGATAGAGCCAATGCACATCTACCGTGGTTTCTTCTAAGATGGGGGCCTTTCCATCTGCACAAATGAACGCTGGTTTTCTCAAAGCTGCCAATGTTTGATTAATTTGTTTTCATGGTATGGTTCTTCCAGACACGAAGTGTGACAGTTGGAAACAATGGTTATAAATCTATAATGGTCTGCCATTGAGGACCGAGCCTAGCTCGGTTGGCAAGCGTCCCGGTTGTGGGAGCTGCCGGTCACGAGTTCGATTCTCAAATTCGATTCTCAAATCGATACTCGTGAGCCTCACCGGGACCGAGCGTGTGTGTGAGTGTGTTGCTCGGTAGACGTGTTCCGAGATTGCTCGGGCAGCCTCAGCTGCGTTTGAGCGCGCGGTCAGCATGGGTGCCCACACGAGTTCTTACATGACAGATGAAGCAGGGAGCTGCGGGAAAGAGTAAAAAGGGGGAGAACAATGAGACCACGCTGGTGAAGAAAGAGACCACGCTGGTGAAGAAAGAGCCAAGCGGAGCCAAGCAGAGCAGGAGGCAAGAAAAAGAAGGAGAAGCAGGGGTAGGGAGCTACAAGAAAAGGAAGCCGAGGAGAAGTAGGGGCAGGGAGATTGTCACTAAGAGAAGGGCATATGTTCAGTCTCTACTAGAAAAGGAAGCCGAAGAACGGTGCAGGAGGCACGAGGAGAAGCAGGGGCAGGGAGCTGCAAGAAAAGGAAGCCGAGGAGAAGTAGGGGCAGGGAGATTGTCACTAAGAGAAGGGCATATGTTCAGCCCCCTGGTAGAGAGTAGGAAGAGTAGGAAAGTTGTAACATGAAAAAACCTTGTAATATGTTTCCGTTTCAATGAAATGGAAATCGGGGATGTTTCCCCTTGTTGAAAATAATGGTCGCCATCGAGACAAGTACGGAAACCATCGAGACAGATATTTCTCGACGGCCGGCCGTCGAGATAGCGTGGTCGAGAAAGAAGACCTATCTCGACGGCTTGGCCGTCGATATACTTGTCGGTACAATAAGTACCGGGGTATGAAGAGTTCTAAAGAAGACCAGGCGAGAGCCCCACGCGTCAGGCGGGCGACCAGGCCCCGGCGTGCGGGGAGAGCGCGAGAGGCCTCCTCACTATCAGGTGGGCGCCCGCGTGTCAGGAAGCGTCCCGAGGGGAGTCTTCCGGGCGAAGGCTCTCCCCTGCTGCGAAAGACAGGTGCATTAAATGCGACATCACGCGCAGATGGACCGAGGAAGAGATGATTACCGCCACAGTGCTGCGGGTCTGATCAGCTGTCACTGTGGCTCTGCGGAATTGACCGGCAGAGAGAGAGTTTGCCGTCATCAGGGCGGCCGCCCGCGTCAGGTGGTGCAAGGTGGGCCCCCTCCGTTTACTCACCGGCGTGTTCACACGAGTCAGAGGCCACTTGCGAAGCGCGCGTGGGCGGCGCCGCTCGGCACAGTAGCAGCACGTTTTCGTCTCTCCTGTCTTGTCCCTTACATCTTATCAGTGTACTAAGTGTACTGCACCACTAACCCCTCTGTTCTCTCCGCCGACCCGAGGCTTGTATAAGACGAGAGGGAGAGAGAAAAAAAAGGGGGCATTCTGTAATCATTCCCACACAACCACAACACGAAAAGAGCTAAGGCTCAGCAGGAGTAGGACTATTACCTGTGAGGGGGTCCGAACCTGGGTAATCTCTGCGCGTCGCTCCTGGCAACATTATAACTAAAATATAATTAAAACATTATTATATTACATAACTAACATAAGCATAAAGCCTAACTTACCTATTACTAATTTTCCTTTTTTTAATTATTACAAATTTGTAGAATTAATTAATACTGCTAATGACATATCTAATTACATTTTCGACGGTGTTGGACCGTCGAGACTAAGCTACATAAATTTTAAAAAAAATGGCGCGAAGACGTTTCACGTACCTGCGTACAGTTGGCCGAAGACGGCAGAAGATCGAGGGCACGACGGACCGGCTAGGGCGGCTAGACGGCGGTGCGCGGCTTGGCACGAGGAGCCCCGCTAGAGCGGCGTCGGCGACGGAGCCGAGGCGGCGGCGGCGGCGCGGTGGGGCCACGGCGGCGGCGAGGGCGGCGGGCGGCGCAATGCGCAAGCAATGGCGGTGCAAGGGCGCAACGGCGGCGGCGGCGAGCGCGTCGGGCGGCGGCGGCGGTGTCGAACGCGGGGCAGAGACTGGGGCTTAGGCACAAAATGCCTAAGTCCCAGAATCCATCAGGACTATTAAAGTCCTGTCTCGACGGCCATCAGCCGTCGAGACCGATACGACCGGGCGGCGTGGCAACGACTGATTGGCTCAGCTCTATCTCGACGGCCGATCGCCGTCGAGATAGATACTGAGGACCGTTCGACGCACGTCATTGATATATTCTCGACGGCCTACAGCTGTCGATAAAGAGTGGCCTCGCACTCGAGGGGTGATACGTGGCTCGCTCTGGTTAGTTGTGCGCGAGATGCACCTATCTCGACGGCCATATGCCGACGATATTAATGCACGTGACCGTTGGGTCGCTGTGTTCCCGCTATCTCGACGGTATAAGGCCGTCGACATAGGGTAGTATCGATGGCATTCTGGCCGTCGAGAATAAATCGTATTTACTCACCCCCAGGCATCCTCTCATGTCTCGACGGCCACGTCCTCTAGGCCGTCGAGAATTATCTATGTCTACGGCCAGCGTTGACTACCGTCGATACAGGGTATTTTTATCGACCGTTTTTGCTCTAGCCGTCGAGAAATAGTTTATTCTCGATGGCTACCAGAACTTACCCCCTCCGATGGTCAACTGTGCTTATTTTATTTTTTAAAAAACATACAAAATTTTTAAAAAATTTCATCCTGCATAGTCTTGCTAACCACATAAATATACACCTCCAAAAAATTTTATGCGATGAAATTATATCGGGAATAACAGTTGTATGTGTAGGTGGCTATATCATCTGATTTATCGAACGTCGTATAGTGTTGTATGAAATACATCTAACACGTGCACAATTTTTTTTTTGATAAATCACCATTTGAGCCAAAGACCTTTATACAAATATCATTGCACTATAATGTTAGTAATTACATCATTTTTAAAATTTGCTATGAAATTTAATAATATTAAAGACACACACACAAATAAATATCTTGTACAATACATAACATGCAACCATGAAACATGTATATATTTTGAAAAAAACATTATTTACTTTTTAATTTTTTTATGGACAACTAAAAATTTTTGACCTTTTTTAATAAATTTTAGACATTTTTGGAAAATTTACAAAGGAAGTAAAGTTGTCTGCAAATTATTAAAGAAAAGTTTAAATAATGGAAACATCAAATGGGCCAGCCCAGAAAGCCTGGGGTCGTCTTGAGGAGTCCATTATCTCGACGGCCATAATTTGGTAGCCGAGACTATATCTATTACAGAGACGCTACATGGGCCGGCCCATAACTATTCTCGACGGCTTATGTATAGCCGTCGATATAGATGATTTCCCACCACCGCGAAAACCAGAGGAAGGTGCGAGCGGGAGCTTTGGGGACCTTATCTCGACGGCTTACGGGCGGCCGTCGAGAAAAATGCTATATTACGATGGCTTTTTCTTGGCCGTCGATATTAGTGTGATAATATCGACGACTTTAATTTGGCCGTCGATAATAAATTTGGCCGTCGAGATTTTGCGCGATTCCTGTATGTCCGCCACTCTGCCTTCCAATTCTGCATGTTGTGACTCTTGTGACCCTTTCCAGACAATAAAGCCATCATTTTCTACATATTTTGTGAAATTTTTTATACTAGATTTTGATGGTTTTTCTTGAATATCTGATGCCATGCTCCTCTCTCGCTGCTGCTCTACAAATTGCGCTTCGAAGCATTTGGGATTTATTTATTTTTCTTTGTGCATTGTCCTTCCAGCAAGCTGACGCACCAGCACAGCACATGTTTAGCCTGCTAGTCTACTGATAAAGGAACAACAGCGCATTTTTTTTCTCAAAGCCCGACATATATCTCAGACTAGTACAATGCCCGTGCTTTGCCACGGCCTATAAAGGGATAAAAGAAAAACATAAATTAGAACCCACTGTCTATAAAGGGATGAAAGAAAAATATAAATGGTGCTTAGAGTAGGAAGCAACATCTAAGAACCCATATAAGGTTCAATGTATTGTTAGGGAGTTTTTCTACATAGAACATCAGTGACGTGGCACTGCTCTCTCGCTCTCTCTCTCTCTCTCTCATTAAGCACATTCGCATAAGCACCTCACACTGCACAGGATTTTATTGCACAGAAATAAAAGACTAACTACAAATATGACCATTGGAACTTACCAAATTTGCAAAGAAAACGTTGTTACTATTGATCAATTTTGAAGACATGTTGGTTTTTGCACAGCTTATAAGATAATATTTTTCAAGTTTATCAACCTAAAAGGGTAGCTAAATCCCCATGTCAGTTGTCAAATAGCATATGCGACATGGTAGTAAAAGAGATAACATGAAGTCCAATAAAACACAGAACATATGTTGTCATCTCTAATGCACGGTATCTACAAACCTGGATTAAACACAACTATTTGCATTTTCTGCCATGATGCTATCAAGTAAAGATTCACATGCATCTTCCAGCAGATCCAGTACCTACAAAACATTGCCTTACCTACAAAACATTGCCTGATGAGATTAATACATGATGTACAACATATATCATTTTCATGCTTATTTCGATAGTGTACCAGTTCTAGTGTACCAAGTTTTCGACAGCGATGCAACATGCTTTAGCCTTGCTCACTATAATTCATGTGTTTTTAAATAAGCCTTTAAACTGCTGCTTGAATCAACATATTTAAATAGTGATAATGGAACTGGCTTAAATAATTTTCTAAAGTTGTCATTCATAAAGATGATACTAAAACAGAAAGTTAGTAATCACTGACTATGACAATATGAATGATGTTAATCATAAGGCCGCTTAGAGTAATCAATACCCCTTTTCAATTCATAAATCAAAAAGATCATTAGCTTACTTACAAACAAGGCCTGTACACTACTACTGTAGAAGAATCTGCCTTAGATATTTTAATTTAGTACAGAACACAAGTAAAGAACATCATCAAACAATAAGCCATGATTTCTACTGGGTCCAACTTTCTCAAGGTTATGTTCAACTTCTGATATACGGTCAACAAAAGATCATAGCTGACTGAAACAAACAATCACTCGTCAGCTACAATTGCAGAAATTACCAATGCAATTTGGGGATCTATCAGATCAAATAGTAGCATTGAATCTAAAAGCTGAACTTGTAGATTGCCCCCTTGAAGCAAATTGTTTATTGGATAGAGTTTTTTTTCCAATTTCAAGTTCCAACTTTTTCAATTGATGTGCCAATGTCAAACATATTAGGGCTGCTGGACCGACCTTTACAGCCTAAAGCTATCCAGATTCATAGATGAACTGGAAAACGACAAACACAGGTAAATGAGCAGTTGCACAAAAATGACCAAACTGCAAGATTAGATCCACCTAATGCTACCAGGTAAAAGTGTAATAACATATACAGGTGTTAAAAAAACAAGTAATCGAGTCAGCTTTGGCTCAATTTGTCCGATCAAGATCTGAATGAAATATGAGCACAACAAAATGTAAAGAATAACTGCTCCATACCGATGTTGAACAGGGCTAGCTCTCTCTCCGGCACATTTGGCTTTGCAACCACTCCCTCAGGCTCCACAGTGACAAGAATATAAACCTAATGTCGATCAGATCATCACATACAGCCATTATAATCCACCTTATCAAGTGAACGCCACTCCAGTTCTGCAACTAATCAGAAAATCTAATGTCCTGTTCTTGCTCCCCCAACCCTCTGCGGCATTAGGATCGTCCACGAGCTGAATCGAAAAGCTCGACGGTATCTACAAGCACCAAACGATGCCGTCAAGAACAAGAGGCTGCAAGGTGAAGACGACGATTTCTCGTCATCGTACTTATTTCTCTCAACAATTACAAAGGATCAGGTCGTACGGAGGCCGGGTAGGAGATCTTGACTTCGTACCACACGGCCGGCCGCAGCCCGGCGAGCCTATAAAGCCGCCTACCGTGGCGCAGCGGTTAGTGCAAGGGATGTCCCCATCGAACGCGTTGCCGCCGGCGCCAAAAGAACTCAGCGCGGAGAGCCCGTGGAGCGACTCCGGCATGCCGCCGGTGAACTGGTTGTGCCCGATATCCAAGGACTTGAGTAGCATGGCCTCGCCGACGTCCGCTGGTATCTCCCCTTCAAGAAGGTTGCGACTGAGGTCCAGCGCACGCAGCGAACTGCTCCGCGGGAAGTCATCCCATGATCCCTTCCTCCTCCCCAATGGCCGCCACCGCCGCCTATCTCGTCGTCGTCCTCCCGCTCGTGGCTCTCCTCGCCGCGCCGGCCGGGGCCGCGATGAGCGACGACGTGCTCGCGCTGGTGGTCTTCAAGTCGGGGGGTCTCCGACCCGACGCGCCGCCTCGAGCCCTGGTCCGAGGACGCCGACTGCGCCTGCGCCTGGACGGGTGTCTCCTGCGACCCCCGCACCGGCCGCGTCGCCCCGTGGCCTTGCTCTCCGGCCGCCTCCCCCGCACCGCGCTCCAACGCCTCCACGCCCTCGTCTCGCTCTCCCTCGCCGGCAACAGCCTCGGTAGCCGATGGGGAGGACAGCGCTGGTTCTGGGCGCCTGAAGATGGGGGAGGCGGCGCCGGCTGGTCACGGGCGGCGCTAGTGGGGGAGCGCAGCGCCGGCGGGGGACGGGCGACGCCAGCTAGGGAGGCGGGTGGCGCCAGGACGCAGCGGCGCCGACGGGAGATGGCTGGCGCAGGTGGGGGAGAGGGAGGGACCGGCGGCGGTGGGTATGGGGGGCCGGAGAGGGAGAGGGAGGGGGAGGGGGCGGCGGAGAGGGAGAAGTAGGAGGCGGGTGCAGGTGGTTGCGTGGAGGTGGGAGGGATCGTGGGGGTGATGGCCTGCTGGGCGGGCCGCGGGGGGGCGGTGATTCGTGCGGGAGAGTGAGTTACAGGATCTGGGCGGCGTGGTTACGCACTTACGCGGCTCACGGCTTGGGGGCGGGCGGCTGAACGCTCGGGGCTGGGGGCGCGAGGAAGAGCCGACGCACGAACTACTCCCTCTTTAAAGGAGTAGAGATTATCTTTGAGCATGCAACAGTTTTTGGACAACAAAAGAAGCAAATTGTGAGAGCAGGAGCAGGAGCAGGAGCAGCAATTAACTAGCGTGTGATATTCAACAAGAAGATATTAAAGAGAGGAATAGGATCGGAGGTGTCAACAAAGTAGTCACCATATTAGCTTCTGATAAAAGATCCTTGGTTCTTATTCGTAACCTTTTAAGTAACATTGATACCTTATCTCTAATCATCATAAAATAAAAGAAGACAATTGATCCATCCAATAATCATCGCCACAGCGAATTTGGCTCGAAAAATAGGCAGTAAATGGCTGAACATGAAATCATGAACGGATTTTGCATGTGTAGGCCGTGACCAGTCCATTGGTGGGTATCTAACGGTTTAACGACTTATCTACATTTTGAAAAGAAAAATGTTTTGAGTTTATTGAATCCGTTTTTTCGCTGTTTTGAAAATGGGTCCTAACGCTTAATTAAAAAGCAAGTCAAAGAAATAGATTCGAATCTCGGGACTATCTCCAAAATCTTTTAAAGCTCAGTCATTTGAACGGCCGTTTAGCTGTTCAGCCGTTTAGATCAGCTCAAAAGAACATGATCTTATAGGCTGTTTGGTTGCATGCATCCAAGGAGTTTTGCATCTGGAGATACAAAACTAGGGTGTTTGGTTGTTTTCTCACCTATCTGAACCTGGCTCTCCAAATGCAATTAACCCCTTCGGGCCAGGCTCTGGAGATAAGACCAAATTGGGCGTTTCCCCAGAGCCAGGCTCCGCATATGCAGCAACAAACACATGCGCGACACATTTGATTCATTTATTTGCTATATCTTTTGATTAGTATTTTCGATTACCAAACCGATTTAAAAAATGGGTTATTGATATTTTTTTCGAACAAAACGAGACCACACTTGCCATATAAATTTTAAAAGTTTAAAATTTTTATTTTTGAATTTATTTATTTATGAGACTTTCTTTTGAATTTTTTAATTTTCGTAATTGATTTTTTGTTATTTTGATTTTCTAGAATTTATTTTTAAAAATGTTTCATCCCTCTTTTGAATTTCTCCATGCCATTATCTCCTTAGTGCGGTCAACAAACAACATTTCTACGCAGCCTGTATAATCTCGTACACCTAACCAAACAACAACCATTTCAGATCATCTCGATCCTGGCTCCAACTGCATTAAATTTCATTCATCTGATCTTGTTATTTGAGTAAGACAACCAAACAAAATTATTAGTGTTACAAGGAACTGTTGGGCTAGCTGCCGTTTCAACCGGTTAACAGTTGCGCTCACCGCAGCCTGCACCGGCCGATGTTAACAGGCAACCTGGACCGATCAGTTAATTAATTATCGGCTCACTACAAAATAAAACATCAGCCGAACCATAAAAATGAACTAACAATGAACCGAAAATCCAACCCAATACTTGCACGCACAGGAGCAAAAGATAGATAGTTCATGCAGAGAATGGCGTGATATATATGCGTGTAAACACAACGGGGGTACAGAACCTGTTCAATACAGACGAAGGACACTCGCACGCGTGTGGTTGTGACTTGTGACCCAAGCATGCAGCTTGAAAGCAGCATATATATACGAGTATTACGGAGACAGCTAGCTCGCTTCCAGCACTTTACCAGGGCAGGGGAAGCACCGACAGGGCGACGGCGACGGCGACCGCCGGAATGGAGGCGCGGATGAGCAGCTTCTTGGCGGCGGTAGGGACGACGACGTCGTCGCCGTCGCGGTATTCGTAGAGCAGGACGGAGGCGCTCACCTGGACCTGGACGACCCCGGCGAGGAGGAGGACCCAGAGCGCGAGGAAGTAGGCGGCGGCGTGGCCGTCAGCGAGACCCAGCGGCGGCTCGCCGGCGGCCAGCGTGGCTGCCGTGGAGGCCATGGCGAGGCCGAGCACGCCCAGCGCCGCCGGGATGTTGGGCGCGGCAGCAGCTGCACCCTGGGCCGCTGCCATCTTTCTTCAGCTTGATGGGGATCGAAGGATCGGAGACGCAGAGAGAGCGAGCGAGAGAGAGCGAGAGAGAGGGAGGCGAGAGCAGCGAGTTTGGCGCATAGATTTCTCGTGTAGTTTATATATATAGTAGCCCTCGCCAGGGACGACACGTCGCGCGAAATGAACAAGGCCTAAGGGAGCATGTTGAAAACAGCATCAGAAATGCCCGGAAAAAGCACTTCCGTCGTGGCCGACTCGCGGCGTCAGAATGGCCGGAAAAAGCACATCCGTCGTGGCCAACTCGCGGCGTCAGAATGGCCGGAGAAAGCACATCCGTCGTGGCCGACTCGCTCACCCGGAAAGAGTAACAGACAGAGCCACGCGGGAAAGCGCGAGGGGGTTGGGTGTTTCGAGGAAGTTGCAGAGGCTGATGGCTGAGGCAGTGCTCGAGCTGGGATGAGATATTCCGTGTCCGTGCTTTATTGATGACGATATCCAAGAGAGCCCAACATTGGCACTTCAAAAGAGTACAAGTTTGTGTACAATTTTCTCTCGGCTGCTTGAACACAGGCCACAGGCCAGACCTTCTGCATGTAGCAGAGGACTTTGGATGGCGAGCATTCACGTATCATTTGCTGTGCCACTGCCATGTGGGTCCAGACCCATGTGGTGGCCCATGGCGCCCGACAATGGATCCCGGTTGATCTCACACCAGAGTTGGCGGCTAAGGCAGGGGTGCAGGTAAGACAGGTAGGGTGGGGTTCGTCGGCGGCCAGCCGACGTTGTGGATTGGGGTCGGCGTTAGTGATGGCTCCCCTCCTCTTCTCCAATCTGGAGACGCCCAATTCCACACAGATTTGGTGGCCCTCCCATTTGACTCTCCCTTATTTTTTTTCTCAATCATTCATGATCTCAAATGGCATTTTTTCCGTTGTTTCTTTATTTGATTCGCTTAGATTGTGCAATGGTGTTGATGCCGATCTGCCTCCTCCGTGGTGTATGCTCTTGCCGCCTCGTCCGTTCGTGGCGCCGTGAGACCAAGGGCAACAACTAAGAGATGAGAGAGAATAAGAGAGGAAGAGGGGAAAGGATGAAGAAGATGGCATGTGGGCTACATTTTAAAAAGATAATAAAAAGGAAATACAAATGCTAGTGTACTCTTGAAAAAGAAAATACAAAACAAGTAGTAAATAAATTTAAAAGACAAAATTTGGTCGGTAGCTACATTTTAATAGGATAATACGATCGACGGTTCGGATCAATCACTAATAATCTTGGATTTGGTAAAACCCATCGAGAGCACGAGTAAACTAGCAATTCTCGGTTTATTAAAAAAAATTGCGAATGTTTTGGATACGATCATAGGAATGAGACGAGCGATCGCTTAACGGGCCGTAGCTGGCCCATTCTTGGGCATTGATTGGGCCTGTCACCCCTATCCTTCGCCGTCGAATTCCATTCCGTCCGAGTCCTCTCCTCCATCTTCTCTGGCCGGGGTTGCTTCAAATTCTGTCGTCGGCGACCTCGCGCTTCCTTGCTCGCCGCTGGTGCCCCTGTCTCCTCCGCTGGGCGGGCGGTGGAAGCAAATTCACCCCGAATCGAAGCCTTGGGGGGAAGGGGTTGGGAACGGGGGCCGGGAGGACACCGTCCAGCTTCAAAGCGAGCAAGCTCCGATGTGCAGCCCCAATGCGGAGACCCGTGCTCACGAGGCCCTAGCTCGCAATCCCCAAGCTGGGGACTGTATGGTTTAGAGTCTCTCTATCGTCGCCATGTCGAGGCGGGTGAGTTTCCCTCCCTGATGGTTCGTTGATCCCAGCTTCTCCGCAACCACGGCGAGACGATGTCCAGACGCCTAATTTTTAGGATTTTTTTTGGGCGAATTTTCCCTGATTTTGACTTGAAACCCTAAAGCGGTCGGTAATAGTTCAAACCCTAAAGCAGTCGGTAATACTTGATGATCCGCGCCACTGATGTTGTCCTCTGTTACTTGCCTGCAATTTCCTTGTGCAGTCGAATCTGCTCTGACTACTACGGCTTTTGTAGGTTCAATAGCAGGGATGAAGAAGGACACGAGATCTAGCGATGTTTCTGCTTCTCATGTAGGACGTGTCAGACATCGAAAACGTTCGAATGAGGTATTTACTTGTTCATGGTTTCTTTTCCTTACCATCGTTGTTTAGTTTCCATGTCTAGCAAGCAGACAAATTATTCAGTTTCTCAGTATATGCTGCATTCGTGCCGAAGTGTGCATATCTGCAGTTGGGCACGTCCTGTAGCGAGAAATGTTGTTGATGTTTTTTTTTTTTCAAATTTGTTTGTCAATGGGTTGGCTATGTAACAAATACCTTTTATCTGCAATAAATTTTGAAACCTTCCTCCACCTACGTCAATTGTTAATTTCTCCACGCTTGAACCATGTAGCTACAAGAATTGAAAATCACTTATACTGTAGAACCATTGATTATGCGCCCATTTTTGCATTCACATGCTCAGTATATTTGTTCAGTACTACCATGGAGTATACTGCAAAGTTCGACTTCGAACTGCAACCCCCTCTTTTTAGCTAATCGTTAAGTTTTGTCTGAAGTGATCACAGATGAGAATAGAGCCAATGGACAACCTTTGCTTGTTAATGATCATAACAAGTATAGGTCAATGCAAATCCGTACATATTCTACAGCATGGATGATTGGAGGTTTTGTATTGATAATTTACGTGAGTCATCTTTATATCTGGGCAATGGTGGTTGTGATTCAAATATTCATGGCAAGCGAGCTTTTTACCTACTGAGGAAATCCAGTGAAGAGAAACAGCTGCCAGGATTCAGGATGCTGAATTGGTAGGCTACGGGCCATTTTGCTTGTGCTGTGGTTTCAACTGGAAGATTTTCAATCTTGTAGTTGCCACCAGTGTGTCGAAAAAGTATATGATCTATTTAACAAGTTCTATCTTTGTCTTGGCAGGCACTTCTTTTTCACAGCAATGTTATTTACATATGGGCGCTTTCTTAGCCGGCAGCTTGTTAACACAGTAACTTCAGATCACTTGCTGTATAAGGTCGTCAGCGGCCTAATAAAGTATCAGATGTTCATTTGTTATTTTCTTTATATTGCAGGTAGGTTCAGTGTATTTTGCAACGTACAAATAATTTCCATGGTGGCTACTCATTAAAAAGCTTCATCATGTAATATAAATGTTTCAGAGTAGTTATATTTTTCTTACATATTCAATAATAATAGCATGTATGGTCTGCTCAGCCAATGTTTAGTACAAGACGGCGCGAATCCAAACCCTAGGTGCGATGGAGATAAGAGTACAAGACGGGAAGGAAGGAGAGACGGATTCGGATTTCGGAGACGGGAAGGAGACGACGCGGAGAGCTGGAGGAGAGGAACGGAAGACGAAGAGTTTGGGCCAAGCTATGGGCTCTCGTTGGCATGGGGGCCGCTATATACGGCCTGGGTCGGCCCATGCTAGTCGGATTTAGGTCATGTTTTTTCGGCTTAACAAATTAACGAATTAACGGTTTGAAAAGCCATATGTTTTGAGTTTTTTAAATCTGTTTTTTTGCTGTTTTGAAGATGGGTCCTATTGTCCTACACTTTAAAAAGCAAGTCAAACAAAATGAATCCGAATCTCGAGACTACCTTAAGAGGCTCTCGAAGTTCAGTCGTTTCAGCTGTTCAGTTGTTCAGCCGTTCATATCAGTTCAAAATAACATAGACCTTACTAATTACGATGATAAATGGAAATAAGTCGTTTTCATCCATAAACTTCGCCTATTTTGGTTGTTGGAACCCAAAATCCAACTTTGCCTTTAAACTGAAACCAAACACTCGTGATCACTGACCAGTAAAATGATGGTTACGAGATTTTGGTTGGGATAACATTCTGTGCGAAAATTTTAGATGATTGATAATCGACCTGTGCAGCCTACACATGTGCACCATACTAACAAGGCCCAAGACGCTACCAACCTCTAATTGTCGTTTGGTAAAAATTTCCCTAAAATTAGGACGTCCAAACAGAATTTCATGGCAGAAGTATAATATGTATCAACTTGCATCCAACAGTTAACGAATAAAAGGCAACACTTGGCATATAGCACAACCACCAATAACAGGTAATATACCAACCGGTTTCAAAGCACATTAGCTACCCAGTTTGATCCAACATTCATTAATTAGGATAACACATATCCACAAACTATAACACAAGCTAAGTCAGTTCATCCTGTTATTTATGTGTTAAGGTGACTGGCTCAGGTGATGAGCAAAAGTGTGGACTATGACCTTTCCACGGGCCTCAAACATCACCTAAAAAAACACCAAAAGAGCATATGTGAGTCAAAGACTCAAGAAGTACATAATAGCGAGGCTTAAACATAAACACGCACCCTATTAACGTGATCATCAATCCCGACTCCACCCTATCAATACATTTTAATGCAATGAAGATTTGCAGTGAAATGATATGCATCATGATCTTTGACGTTGCACGCACCGATATCTGAGCGTACGCCCGCTCAGTTTCACAATATTTGTCCACTCCACATACCTTGGAGACATGTGTGTTAGTCATTCTTTTATACAGTGTTTCGTTCTTGTGCTCATTAAATACATCAATATTAGATCTATCTAGCAGAAGCAAGAGCAATGCAGTTCCCCTAGAGAATGACTGGCATGAATGCCTCCTGTCGGGGATAAAATCACTGCCCATAAGCATGGCCCACTCCCTGACGGCCCAATCGAACAGCCTACTAGGGCCCAGCTCCCTAGAAGGTTCAATTAGGCCCATATGCATTCTGTCGAACAGCTTTCTGGTTGGCACGGTGCGTAACGGCCTAGGTTCGTGTTTGAGTCCGACTCGAACAGAGATCTAGACGACTACGTGAAGACCCGGACGTGGTTTCCCGGATTGGAGTACGAGTCGTGATTCCCAAGACTTGGAGTTTTCCTTATCTACCTCGGGATGTGTTTGGCATGTCTGAGTTCGTTACGATCTCGTAGTTAGCCCGGCCCGATAATCCCTTGGTAGGTCGGTTTACTCAGCACTATATAAACGAAGCCCCTACGGCGTTTAGGGGCATCGAATATCAGCTAAGCATCTTTGTATTCCTGCATACTGCTCGCCGAGACCTGTTAATCTCGTCGAGTTTCCACCTTGTAATCCTCTTTGATATAAAGAAAGGCTGGACGTAGGGCTATTATCTCTCCTGAGAGGCCTGAACCAGGATAAAAACCCTGTGTCTCCTTGCTGCTCGTTGATTGCTGTTCGTTCTGTTTGGCGTGTCTCCTATCTCCCCTTTTCAAGAACCTTAGTTGACTTGAGATCGATATTGATGGGAAATGCGCAGGCTACGCTAGCCGAAAATCAAAATTTTCGCGCATACCCAGGATCAACATGTAAGTAGGGGACCATGGATCGTTACCCTCGACGCGCGATGCGCTGAAGAAGACTCAGCGACGAGAGGAAGTAGTCGTACACGCCCGATCAAGACGCCGATCGCCGCCGAGGGGTCGCCGGTGCTCGCCGAGTGGTCGCCCGTGACGGGGAGAGGTCGCCCGTGCTCGAGGAGAGGTCGCCGATCAGCAAGCACGTCCGCGAAAGCGGCAGCCTTCTAAGGTATCCACACGCCCGAGTGGAACGTCGCACCCGACGCATAGCACCACATCGCGCGGCTAGGGTTTCCTCGGGAGCGGGAGGGGCATGGTGGCTAGGGTTTGGGTGGAGCGCATTTAACTCTCTACCGCGCCGCCCCTGGCCTCCAACTTATATAGACGTGCTAACGGGCTTCTACACTAGAAGGCCCGTTAGGACTCTATTTCCTACGCGGATCCATATCCACACGCCGAAACCCATTAACAGAAGTGAATCCGTTAAGCATGTTCCAAACCGTTAAGTGTGTGACCTGTTAGGTTCATGTGCAAGTCGGCCGCGGACCCGGAAGTTTCCAGTCCACAGATCAATAGCGGTATCTAGCAACACATATTGACCCCCGAGTGCATAGAATGATCTCATCGGCTGAACCTTGATACACGCGTACATACCGATCCCTTTGCCACCCGACACCAGTCAAGCTCAAGGAGAGATACGTGCCACCCTTGTGATAGCTCGACCCATTCACTCGTTCCGTGTAATGGATATAAGATGTGATTAACAATTAGTCACCTTGGCACGGCCGCGCACTTTCCTTATCCATCCACACCGAGGGCCCAGAGGTATCTCTCCGTTATCGAGGAGGGCAAATTCCATCTTGATCTATCACACCCCTACGCCATGTTTCGCGGCATACCCGTAAGTTACCTTTATAACTACCCGATTCACGAGTAGCGTTTGATAACCCTAAAGTATACAACTACGCATGCCGGGACTCTATGATGATCTCGTGTCTAAGGACCATATAGGTGTACCACTCGAGACAACAATCGATGGCACTATTAAGACAACAATCTCAAAGGTCTCTGAGTAGGTCAATCCAACCATCCGTGTTCTCTAACACGTGTCCACAATATTGATTCGATATCCACAATATCTATGGTATGTGAAACAGTACCATCAATCAATATATGTGCTGATCAATCATTAATGCTCCTCATAATGATTCTGGATCAGGGATCAGTTTAGAATAATGTCATACAAACAATGTGTCTCACAACCAAGTCATACTTGGTGAACAAAGTTCTGATCATTATTCGTGGAACCTGATAAGCTAGTTATCGAAAAGTACATGAACAAAGACGTATTACACAATCATCTCATGATTGATCTAGGGCATATTCCCTTCAGATATCTCAACCGTTGATAGTTGGCGCCGTCCATGGGGATCTAATAGATCGAGCATGTCGAACTCTATCAGCGACCAGGGATCTCTTCCTGAGGGCTACGACTCAGAAGGACAGGATGTCTCGTCACCTGTCAGATCGGATCGATCTGTTCGATCTCGATCGCTTTCCATATCTGGGACAGAAATCTCTGGATACGTTCCAGAGAGGGTCCTAGATCAAGCTCCCGTCATCGACGATGAATACGGAATCGATGATCTTTACGATGGTTTAGATCTTTCGGATTCCAAGGTTATGTTGGTTGATTCTTCCTGTGGCGACACAGTGATGACACCGTCCAGCGCACCAACGCACGGCCACCGCAGTATCAACATGACCGGTGCAGGAACCTCAAAGGATCCTGCACGGGTCGCGATGGCCGAAGAGATCGAGCGGATCAATTATGCTCGGCTTCAAGATGGATCTGCACCAGCTGCCCGCGAGCAAGATGTTGTTCACCGCAGTCTGGATGAATCTATCAACCAAACTCTGGCGCAGATTCGCGATCGGTAAGAAGCGTCGGACGCGACCGCCCACAAGAACCACGCCAAGTCCCCCGTCAGACGTTCTACCTGCTCGGGTTGAATCCCCGCGCAACCCGACTCCGGTCGGGCAAGACGCGGATACCTCAGGGATCCCAGGACCCCTTGAGCAGAGCCAGGAATGGCTTCAGGCCCTGGCGACGGTGATCAGATCCGCCAACCAGGACAACCTCGCCCTTATGGGTGACGCTGTTGCCTCCCACCTTGAGCGACTGGCCGAAGGCCTTAAGTCCATAGGTGAGGTCAACATCTCCTCCGGGCGTCCGGGTGGATTCGGGCAGCGAGCGCTCAGATCGATCGCGTGACCCTCGTCATAGACGAAGGACGACTCGCAACGAGCTAGATACCCATGGTCGCCAATGCTCGCCAAGTCCCCGTGCTCATCGTGACCACAGGGGAAAGCGTGCACGCGACGATCTTGGGCGATCCCCTCATGAGGAGCGAATTGTAGCGACCACGAGGAAGGAGCGCGGAAGATTGTCTCGAAGAGAATTTCTCCAAGAAGAATCTTCCCGTTCAGCAAGAATTCCTCCGCGCAATAGGACCAACATCTTCTCGAGACTAGATTCTGCGGGAGAAGGTGGTCGGTCATACGCCTTGAGCTATAAGGCTTTTTTCTGACGAGCTTCGCGCTGTCAGATGGCCCTCCAAGTTCAAGCCTGGTCACATGGAGAGGTACAATGGGACTCAAAACCCAGAAGAATTCCTTTCCATCTATGCTACAGCCATCATGGCAGCCGGAGGTGACAAGCTAGTCATGGCAAATTACCTTCCGACTGTCCTTGAGGGCGCTGCTCGGACGTGGTTGTTCAATCAGTAAGAGGGTTCCATTCGCTCGTGGGACCAACTTTGTGACGCTCTGATTGCCAACTTTCAGAACTGTTACGTACGTCTGGGTAAGGAGAATGATCTGCACCAGATGATCCAGATGAACGGGGAGACCCTCCGCAACTTCGTGAAGCGTTTCATCAAGATTCGCAACGCGATCCCGAACATCTCGGACGAATCTGTTGTCCGCGCCTTTAAAAACGGAGTCCGCGACGAGCGGCTCACCCAGGATCTCGAGATCAATGAGACCTGGACCGCCAACGACCTGTTCAAGGCGGCTGATCACTATGCCAATGCGGCAGAACGCGTTTAGTATAAAAAGACGTTTGACAAGGGCGAGCTGCCCGCTCAGCCTGGTGTGGAAGAAAGAAAGAAGAGCACCAACAATCCTGGTGACAAGAAGTCCCAGAAGAAAAAGAATAAGGGTGATGCGAACAACACCGTCGCCGGTATAGATCGCACACCTCCTCCCAAAGACGGGCAGAAGAAGCCCAATAATAGCTACAAGGGCAAGAAGCCCGCCCAGGAAGGCAATCAAGGCAAAAAAGGTCCCAGTGACCGATATTGCAAGTTCCACCAGAACTACGGGCATGACACACCCCATTGCAAAACCTGGGCTGCAAAGCTCGAGGATTTCTACAACGGCAAGGGCCCAATGCCCACCTTGCCTGAAAAAGGTGATGCCGGCAAGGCCAAGCGCCAAACCGACGATGGTGATCAGGACGTCGATGATGAATATTAGGAGCCTGTAAACCATATCGCCGTCATTTTCGGCGGCTCCTCGGCTTACCCCTCTCGGTGCAGCCTCAAGGAAGCTGCTCGGGAGGACCACAACATCGAGAAGGGCAAACCTCAGCCCGAATCAATGAAGTGGACCGAGGTCGCTATTTCCTTCTCTAAGGAGGATTGCCCCACTGGGATGACCAAGCCTCAGCGGCTCCCACTGGTGGTCGCTCCGACCATCAGCAACGCCAGAGTTGGCCGTGTGTTGATCGACGGCGGGAGTGCGCTGGACTTTCTTTCAGCAAAAGTCTTGGACGAGATGCAGATTCCTCGCTCCAAGCTCAAAGAGGTCGCGATGCCTTCTATGGGATCGTCTTGGAGAAGTCTGATTGCCGTTGGGCGATTGTTCTGCCTGTGACCTTCGGCAGCCCAAGCAACTTCTGGACAGAGTTGATCACGTTTGACGTGGTTGACTTCCCATCTGCCTATAACGCGATCTTGGGCCGACCATCTCTAGGCAAGTTCATGGCCGTGTCCCACCATGCATACCATTGCGTGAAGATACCGGGCCCTAACGGTGTGATCACGGTCAAGGGCAATTACAAAGCTGCTCTGGATTGCGACGAGCAGTCCCTCGCCCTGGTCGACCAGCTTCCACCGCGTGGTCCCGACGTTCCGCAGACCAAGTCTGTCCGTCCCAAGATTTCTGTCCAGCCAGGGGGAGAGACCAAGGAAGCTCCGCTGTCTCTTGATGACTCTTCCAAGACAGTGCAATCTGGACCCCAAATAGAAAAGCGAGCTCATTGTCTTCCTTCGAGCTAATGCAGACGTGTTTGCCTGGGAGCCGTCTGACATGCCCGGGGTCTCAAGGGAGGTTATCGAGCACAAACTGGCAGTCCGGCCGGACAAAAAGCCTGTTCGCCAAAAGCTTCGCCGTTTTTCGGACTTCAAGCAGGGGATCATCAAGGATCAGCTTGGCAAGCTGCTCGCTGCTGGTTTCATCCGTGAGGTTGACCACACGGAGTGGCTAGCCAACCCTGTCATTGTAAAGAAGAAAGACGGCAAGTGGAGGATGTGTGTCGATCACACAGATTTGAACGCTGCTTGTCCTAAGGACAATTTTCCGCTGCCTCGCATAGACCAGCTAGTCAACGTGACTGCGGATGCCCAGCTCTTGAGTTTTTTGGATGCTTACTCCGCTTATCACCAAATAAGCATCTCCCCCGAGGATGAAAAGAACACTGCCTTCATCACCCCCTTCGGCACTTTCTGCTATACAACCATGTCTTTCGGTCTGCGCAATGCTGGTGCCACGTTCCAGCGCTTGATGGAGAAGACTTTCTCAGAACAGCGCGGAAGAAACCTGGAGGTCTATATCAACGATATAGTTGTAAAGAGCAAGTATGCTTCAGATCATGTAAAAGACCTGGCCGAGACTTTTCGGAGTCTCACCAGGCATCGAATTAAATTAAATTCAGAGAAGTGTACCTTTGGTGTTCGATCTGGAATGTTGCTCGGTTACGTCATTGGTTCGCAAGGAATCTCTGCTAACCTTGAAAAAATTGAGGCCATTGAAAACATGAAGGCCCCGACTACCGTAAAGAAAGTTCAGAGCCTCACAGGGCGGATGGCTGCTCTAAGCAGGTTTATTTCTCGTCAAGACGAACGCGGGCTGCCCTTCTTTAAGGCCCTGCACAAGCACGATGGCTTCAAGTGGACAGAGGAGGCTAATAGATCTTTCCAAGATCTTAAGCAATACCTGTCCAACCCACCTATCTTGACTACCCCGCGACATGGCGAACAACTTTTGTTGTACCTTGGCTGCACGCCATAAGCGGTGAGCGCGGTCTTGACGGTGGAAAGAAAAGGCATCCAGCGGCCAATCTATTATGTGAGCGAGGTACTTCATGGATCAAAGGAGCGTTACCCTGAGGTCCAGAAGCTGCTCTACGTCTTGCTCATGTCCTCCAGGAAGTTTCGGCATTACTTCCAGGCGCATCAAATACTGGTCCCGACCAAGTTCCAGCTGGGAGAAATCCTAAGGAACAAGGAAGCCCACGGACGTATAGCTAAGTGGGCAATGGAACTAGCAGAATTTGATATTCTGTTTGCTGCCCGAACTGCTATTAAATCTTAGGCCTTGACCGACTTTGTCGCTGAATGGACTTACCCGCCCAAAACCCAGGAAGCTCCCGAGCAACCTGAAGAACCCCCTTGGACCATGTTCTTTGATGGCTCACGCACTGAAAACTTGGAGGCTGGTTTTGTTCTCATCTCCCCTCAAGGAGAGCAACTCTAGTATTCTATCCAATTACACTTTGCGGCGACTACCAACGCCGCGGAGTACGAGGCTCTCCTCGCGGGACTAAGAGCGTGCAAGTCGTTCGGCGTCCAACGGCTAACTATGAAGGGAGATTCATAGCTGGTCATCAATCAGGTGAACAAGGAGTATCAGTGCTGCGATGACTCAATGGCGCGCTACCTGATTGAAGTGAGGAAGCTGGAGCGGCACTTTCGATTTTTCGAGGTGCTCTTCGTGCCCAGAAAGGACAACTTCCTGACCGACCAGCTGTCCAAATATGAATCCTCACGTGAACCTGCTCCGGCAGGTGTGCTCGTTGAGCACCTTTACAAACCCTCTATCACGTCTCTGGACGAGGTAACCGAGACAGGTGGTGTTGTCTCCGTCATCGAAAGCGGTCGCGGATCGGACAACGCCATTTGTCCCAGACCTTGCGATGGGACCTCGCCGACGACGAAGCCGAGCGTTCCCGGCTTATAAGGCGTGCTAGTCCATACAAGTTTGTGGACGACATCCTTTACCGTCAAGGTGCGCTAGGAGTCCTCTCCAAGTACATCTCTCAATAGGAGGGTGTGTTTCTTCTTAGGGACATACACGAGGGTGCCTGTGGCAACCACGCCTCCTTCCGGACTCTGGTCGGCAAAGCGTTTCGCATGGGCTACTATTGGCCTACAGCGCTACAAAATGCCCGGGACGTCATGACTAAGTGCAAGGTATGCCAATTTCACGCCCGGAAGGTACATAAGCTCGCCCAAGAGCTCCAAACGATCCCCCATCTTGGCCTTTCTTCACATGGGGTCTGGATCTGCTCGGCCCGTTCCCCAAGGGGTATAAGGGCTATACACACTTGCTCGTCGCCATTGACACTTTCACAAAGTGGATTGAGGCAGAGCATGTGTCATCTCTTCACGCCAAAACGGCTGTACGCTTCTTCAAAAGCAATGTGATCGCGCTTCGGGATCCCCACAAGCTGATCGCCGATAACGGTCCCCAGTTCAGAAGCGAGTTATTCCAGGAATACTGCGAACAGCTGGGTACCAAGGTCTGCTTCGCCTCTGTGACATATCCTCAGAGCAATAGAGCAGTCGAGCGAGCTAACGGACAAATAGTCCAGGGTATCAAACGGCGCATGTTTGCGGCACTCCGCAAGCACAACAAAGCCTAGGTCGACGAGGTTCCTTCCGTCCTCTGGGTAGTTCGCACCACAGCCAGCCGGGCAACCGTGGAAACTCCTTTCCAGTTGGTCTACGGTGCAGAAGCCATCTTGCCCGCCGAAGTAG
The DNA here is from genome assembly GCA_036346415.1 of Raddia guianensis. Taxonomy (NCBI): domain Eukaryota; kingdom Viridiplantae; phylum Streptophyta; class Magnoliopsida; order Poales; family Poaceae; genus Raddia; species Raddia guianensis. The sequence goes on from CM070534.1 coordinate 40,552,615, forward strand.
TACTCGGCTCACCTCGCACAAGCTCGGTCAACTTGGTTGACGACGAGCAAGAGCGCTTACTCGAACTCGATCTTCTCGAAGGCACACGCGAACGGGCACAAGTCAGAATGGCGCGCTACCAGCAAGATCTTCGTCGGCACGCTGCCAAATCAGTTCAACCAAGTCTATGAAGGTGGGCAACCTCGTTCTGCTCCGTGTCCAGAATCTGTCCAATGCCAATAAGTTAACTCCCCGTTAGGAGGGCCCGTTCACGGTCGTTTCTACTGCTCGTCCGGGGGCTGTTCGCCTGGCAATGGAGGACGGGAGAGAGCTTACCAGCACTTGGAACATCGACCAGCTTCGTAAGTTCTTTGTGTAGGTCTTTCTGTTTAGCTTCACGGTTTTTGTCAAACCTCGCGCCTTAGTTCGTCCAAGTCTCTCGGACTGCCATGTAAAGTTCAATCCAATAAACAGTGAATTTTCGTGGCCCCTTGCGGCCCCTTTTCACTTCTTGTCTTCTCAGACTATCTCCTCTCTGGTAACACTTGATGGCTGCCCGGTCTTGTGAACTCTTGGCTCCGCGATCTTCAGGGTTTCCCTACCCGTATCTTGTTTCCACAAGTTCCTAAACTCAGAGTTGCGTAACACGGCTTTTCGCCTCGCGGCTAAGTCTGCTCTCGTAAGCCCTCCGCGGCAGAGGCACTTACCGCTCACGGCACAACCACTTGGCAAAGCCTGCTCTCGTAAGCCCCCCGCGGCAGAGGCACTTTCCTTATTCGGTTAACTTCTGAATCGCCTAACTTACGTCGACGAGCAGTTCATGGAATGGTCGATCAGGATGCGGGTGTCGCTCTAACTCTCTACGCACGTGCTTGATTTCGCAAACTCAGGTCTTCAAGCGTCGTCCGTACCGGGGGCTACGGTGTCGCTCTTTCTCTTGTGCACCTGTTCGAGTTCGCAAACTCAGGTTTTCGAGCAGATGCACAATGGGGCTGGGAGTTAGGCCAAGCGTTCTACCGTTTTCCTTAAAACTTTCTAGCGTTGTTCCGCCTTGCTCTTTGTTTCCTGTTCGCTCTTGTCTTTTTGCTGCTCTTTTTTGCAGGAAAAAGGTAAGTCTTTATTGTATTAACAAAATTTACAGGTACAAGGCCCTTTTTGGGTACAACCCTACAGCTACTTAGAAGCAAGCTGCTCCTTTAACTCCTCGATCACTTCCTTGAGACGCAGGACTTCCCCTTGGGCTTTGAACCCTTCCCTAGCTTCAGCTCGGAGACGTTCGGCTTCCTCCTTGCTGCGCTTGGCCTGCTCCTTTGCCTCTGCGCGAAGAGCTTCGACCTCTTCGGTTTTGGCCCGCAGTTCCTCGGTCAGGCCCTCTGTCCGACTGAGACGCTGCTCGGAGGTCTTGAGCTGCTCGACCAGCTCCTTAACCCTCCTCTCTGCGGTGCTCGCCCTCTCGTCCAACCCGCGCATCTCCTCGGCTTCCTCTTGTGATACTCACAGGGCAGAAATCTTCTCCTGGAGAGCCGCGGAAGATTGCCTTTCCTCGGTCAGTTGGGCCTTAAGCTTTTTTACCTTAACCTTCAGTCGGCTTTGGCTTTTGACCGGTGCGAGGCGCTCCCCCTCCAGCTCCTTTGCCCGGTACTCTTGGAAGGCTCCCAGAATAGCGCTGCGCTCAATGCCAACGCCTTCTTCGAAGCCATCCATGGTACCCTACTAGACCTGGGTGAGAGAAGAATAAGTTTATCAAATTCAGTTGTCCGTGGCTTAAAAATCTCAATTTCCGGTTTGGGGGTTCACCTCTCGGAGTCTCATCTTCAAGTTTTGGCTAAGGGCGCTCTCCGAGGCCGTAGGTGGCGAACCCTCGGCTGCTCGGAGCGGTCGCAGCGTGGAGCTCTTCGCGCCGCGACTTCCTCCTGCTGGAGCGCGCCTGCTTGGGGGCTCGCTCCCTTCTTTTGGAACCTTCAGCCCTCGGAAGCCGCCGAACCCCTGTTCCTCCGGTTCTTCCTCCGCCTAAGTATCCTCAGGCAAGCCCGGCGCCGCTCTGCTCGGCGATGCCGGAGGGGTCACGGACAAGGCCTCTGGCGCTTCTTGCCCGCGATCGGATTCCTGCTCCTCGGCAGCGGGCCCTTCGCCTTGCTCGCCAGGAGCTCTCGTCGCACTGAGGATGGATCGCCTCGCGACGGCGTGCCCGTAGGACCTTCGCCGGTCCCACTCGGCGGCTTGCGGTGCTAACGCTTTGCCCCGCCTCCGGGCGCCGGCGCCGCTTTTTCCGCTTACTGACCGCTTCCATCGCCTTTTTAGCGCATCAAGCTGGCCGCTGGAGCCCGGCGGCAGCACGCTCCACGCAGTCAACTTGTCCTTGAGGGCGAACAATCTCACTACCCGTGATGCACCGTGCAGGTGCTCGGGCAGCAAAGATCGCTCGATCGCCGCGCCTGTGTCGTCGGTGGCGATTTCCTCCTAGGCAGCTTATGAAGAAGGGATGCATTAGGTCCTGCGAGGTTCGGTAAGCTGTATAGGCGAAGGGCTTGTCATTGCGTACCTGCCGTAAATGACTTGATCTTCTTCTTCCTCGCCACAAGACGAAGCTTGCGCCTCTTGCTCGGCGGCTCCTCGGCTTCTTGTTCGCCTTGGCCTCTGGGCGCTTGCGGCGATGAACTCAGCTCTCTGGTGAGCTGAGCACTTTTCCTGCGCAGCGCAAGAAGAGATTCCTTATGCGCTATCTCTTCCTCTAGCCGCCTCTGCTCGGCAACCTGTTGCAGCCGTTCCATATAGCCCGGGTGAGCCTGCGTATAGCGTGCAAGCCATAGGGTCAGGTTCTGTACCTCCTTGTCGCTGTGCTCGGTGAGGAGGGAGGGGCTTGGGCGTTTCCCACTTTGCTGGCCGCGCGCGCGCTTGGTTTCCTCGGCGCGCTTCGTTGCCGCAGAAGGCTTCTTTGAGGGTTGGTGGCCGCCATGGCGCGGCGAGCTCCGCGTCGGCACGACAGCCACCTTGGGCTTCGCAGCCACCTTGGCCTTGCCTTTCCTCGCTCCCTCTGTCTCGGAGAGCTCCTCAACGATCCCTCCAAGGATCAGCTGGTCCTCCTGTTTGTTTGGGAAGCGAATGTTAGCATTTTACGATAGTGCAAGTCTAGCGACACAAACGGGGATCTAAGTAACTTACCTCGGATGTGCGGACGGGCACGTTCCTCGGGCACGTGTAAGCCATCTCGCCGGTGACCTCACCGTCCTTCCTAGCAGCCTTCAGCATGGAGTCGACCTGCTCGGTCACCCATGCGTCGGTCGATAATCGCCCCGACGAAGGTGTCGCTGGCCTCTGTTCGGATGAAATCATCAAGTGAAGGTCGAGTCTTAAAGGCACTTACCCGTGGTCTCCCTGGTGATGTCTTCCCATCCTTCTATTTTGTAGAAGGGGTAGGATCTTCTCTACAGCGGGCAGATCCTGTTCGCTGTGAAGTCTCGGATGATCTCCCTGCCCGTGAGCCCGAGGCCCATGAGGGAGGCGATCTTCCGCGTCAGATACCAATCCTCGTCGGACAGCTCCGGCCGAGACATTGGGGTTCCCTTCGCCGGAGCCTGTCCGGTGAAGACAAGTTTGCTGTCATCGCTCCGCTTGGTGTAGAACTATCCCATCCACCACGCGCCCATCGAGTCGAGCAGTGGTGGACGAGGGTACGGCGCGTCGTTGGCGGTGGCCCGGAGCTTGAGGTAGTAGCACCCAAGCGCCGAAGCGGCTGAGCTGCTCCTCATCACTGTATAATAGTGGAGAAACAGCCCCACCGATGGATCAACTCCTAGGTAGCCCTCGCACAGGTGTGCGAAGACAGCCATCTGGAGGATCGAGTTGGGGTTCAGATTTGTGACCTCCAACCCGCTGATGTTCAAGAAGGCCTCCACGAAGTCACTTTCGAGAGATCTCAACCCGAACAGTGCGAACTGCTCGAAGTTGACGAACTCGTCCTCGAGCGGTTCCGGTGTTTCCTCCTCCCCAGGCAGCCTCCAGCTGCAGGTGTCGATGTGGCCTTCCTCCTCCTAGATCTTCAAGTCCTCCTCGGTCATGCTAGTGCCTGAGAACTTGGCCATAGCAGTCACCAGGTTTGGACGAATAGCTTTGGGAGTGGAATTTGGCTGTTTGATGCTGGGCGCGGTTGGAATTAGCGCTTGGGAAGGAAAGGCGTGAGAGCGGAAGTGGCATGCTGCGGACGGCTTGCGTGCTTTTATAGACCCAAATAAGCAGCTTTGCAACGGATTTTCGCCACAAACGGCTAGTTTTTTACTGCAACGGCTAAGTAAAAACGGTCATCTGTTTTTACTGCGCAGCGTAAGTTACCGTTGAGATCTGCCAACGGCTATTTTTCCAAAGGTCCGTGACCGAGGACCTTTCTGCTCGCCGGATAGATGCTTTGTTCCTGCTCGACGCAATGAGTTTCTCGATCTTGGCGGGTTTGTTCGGTCCCGAACAGTCTTGTTCGGCTGAACCTTAACCTGTTCGGTCGTCTGTTGCACGTCTTTGTAGCAGCAAAATTTTCCTCTTCTTGACTTGGAGTTTCAAGAGTAAGACCCTACTCTAGTGAGTTATTCCACTTGAGTCTCAGGGGCTAGCTGTCGGGGATAAAATCACGGCCCATTGCCATGGCCCACTCCCTGACGGCCCAATCGAACAGCCTACTAGGGCCCAGCTCCCTAGAAGTTTCAATCAGGCCCATATGCATCCTGCCGAACAGCTTCCTAGTTGGCACGGTGCGTAACGGCCTAAGATTCATGTTTGAGTCCGACTCGAACAGAGATCTAGACGGCTACGTGAAGACCCGGACATGGTTTTCCGGATTGGAGTAGGAGTCGTGATTCCCAAGACTTGGAGTTTTTCTTATCTACCTCGGGATGTGTTTGGCATTTCTGAGTTCGTTACGATCTCGTAGTTAGCTCGGCCCGATTATCCCTTGGTAGGTCGGTTTACTCAGCACTATATAAACGAAGCCCCTACGGTGTTTAGGGGGCAACGAATATCAGCTAAGCATCTTTGTATTCCTACATACTGCTCGCCGAGACCTGTTAATCTCGTCGAGTTTCCACCTTGTAATCCTCTTTGATATAAAGAAAGGCTGGACGTAGGGCTATTATCTCTCCCGAGGGGCCTGAACCAGGATAAAAACCCTGTGTCTCCTTGCTGCTCGTTGATTGCTGTTCGTTCTGTTCAGCGTGTCTCCTATCTCCCCTTTTCAACAACCTTAGTTGACTTGAGATCGATATCTCAACCGTCGACACCTCCTATGTATACGAAGCGGACAAACATTGTGAAACGAAGTTAGTAATAAGGATACGTAAGATGTGTAATTTCTAATTTATCTTATTTAACCTATCTTCTAATTTTGAGAGATTTTCGAGATGGACACAATAGCAGAGTCTCTATTGTTTGGCATGTTTTACAGAGTTTTTAAGAACATCTTCAAGATAGAAAAAAGACGAATCGGAAAATTTAATTATCTAGAATTTAAACAAAGATAAGTAAATAAGCAAATAAGTCAAATAAACTATACAGAATTGGTACATCAAAAATGAAAAATACTATGATTGCATCATTGTGTTTTTTTATTACTAACAAATATGCCCGCGTTGCAACGGGAGAAATAAAAAATTGAGTCTACATGACATCTGGCCGAGAACATCACATGACATGGTTTTTTCAGTTGAATGCACTGATGCAAATGGAAGGTCCGAAGTAGATTGATTTGGTTGGTAGGCTTTGATCAACAGGGGATCTTCATTCTATAAATTCGATTGTTCATATCGAATACTAGATCTATCCGGTCAAATGCGCGCAGAGCAGTCAGATCCTTTGAATATGGATAGTCTTTTCTAATACAATACAATAGCTCAACATCATGTCTATTTTTTCTTGCTAAAGGGGTATTTCCATGGTTTTACCTTGACGTCGTGTTTATATTGTTGTATTGAATGATCCGGATGAATTGCTTTCGGTGCATATAATACACACAACAATAGTTTTTGTTTGAGTCGGCTCTATGGCATGCAGCCCTAGTCTCTGGTTAGATCGGCTCTACGGCCGGGTTTAATACGGACCAGCCGTTTTTGATCCCTGTGGTCATGGTCGTTTTGTGAAAGAGACCCCAGAGGGGTAAAGCAGCATAGCGCTTGGCGACGCACGGCCGGGGATCGCCTTCTCCGTGAACCATGGGTGCTCCAGCGCCGCCGCGGCGGTGAGCCTCTCGTCGGGGTCGAAGGCGAGCAGGCCGGCGAGGAGCTCGCACCCCGTCACCGACAGCTCCGGCAAGCGGAGGCTGAACGCCGCCGCGCAATGCTCGGCGATCCGGTCCCGCAGCTCCGACGGCTCCACGAACAGGTCGTCGTCGCGGAAGAGGGGCTCGCCGGCGAGGATATCGGCCATCACGCACCCCAGGGCCCACATGTCGACGGCGGCGCCGTGGTACCAGCTATCGGCGAGCAGCTCCGGCGAGCTGTAGGCCAGCGTGCCGAGGTTCATCTTCTCCGCCGGCTTCCCGGGCGGTTTGATCGCCGGCGTCGCCATGCCGAAGTCGCAAAACTTGAGCACGCCGCGCGCGCCGACGAGCACGTTGTCCGGCTTGATGTCGCAGTGTATGACGCCGGCGGCGTGCATTGTCTTGGCGGCGCCGACGAGCTGCCGCATCATGGCGCAAGCCTCCTTCTCCGTCCGCCCGGCGCCGCCGATGTGCTCTGTGAGGCTGGCGGCCAAGCCGCAGCCGACGAGCTCCATGACGATGAACTTCTCCCCCTTGGCGGCGTCCTCGACCACGTCCTCGACGCCGACGATGGCCGGGTCGCCGGCGCAAGCCGCCTGGCATTCGGCCTCCCGGACGACGGCGCGGAGGTCGGTGCCGCGCGGCGGAAGCCCTTGATCGCCACCGCCTTGCCGGTGCGGCGGTGGCGTGCCCTCTGCACCACGCCGGTGACGCCATGGCCGATCACCTCGAGCCGCTCGTAGTCGTCGATGCTCCCTAACCGAACGTGAACCGCGGGTGCTTCTTCCTCCCGGCCGCCGGCTCCGAGGAGGACGACGAGCCTGAGCCGTCGGGCGCCGGGCGCTTGCAGGACGGCGCCGCCAGCGCCATGGCGTCGGTCTGCGTCAGGGGAATTGAAGCCGGCGGAAAGAGGTGGAACCCTAAGCGTGCGCGCGCGTCGATGGTAGAGGCGGTGGAGTAGATGGTAGACTAGTGGCTCGTGGAGATGAGAAAGAAGCAATAGATCGCGCGCGTGGATCGGCCGGATTAATAAGCAGAGCGCGCGCGAGTGTGGTACTGGTAGCTGTACGCGAAACGCCAAATCAATTAAGCAAGTGGGAGGAGAGCGAGACCGAAACCGAGACGGGGACATGATCACATGAGATGTATACTGTACATGGGGTTCCTCGGCCGCCCAGCACACGATAATATTAATTTGGCGATTAATGGGGAAGGGGAAGAAGAGGGGAAGTATTTGTATGTAGAGAGCAACAAGCGAATCGGCTACCGTTTTACTATATTTTTTTTTTGTCTTCTCTGTGATTGTGATTGTGTGATATATTGTTTATCTACGTTTTGTACTGCCATGAATTCTTTTGTGATGATTCAATAGTCAATACAGATTGTAACGATGATCTAATATAGATTAGACGTTGATCGATATATAATAAATTCTGATCCACTTAAAGGTTTACATAGGATTCTTATTTACACCAAAGTGCACGTATAATCATATATGTTATAGGCTAGGAATGCAGATCTGCTGTTGTATGATTTTGAGACTGAATAACTTTACTGCTCTTTGTTTTATAAAGGAGACGGTTAGACATGTCATATGTCTGTTTTCGACAGACCATTCACGTCAAAGCCATATGCCCACGTTGAGCCTGGCGAGACAAGTGAGCGAGCACGTGTTGTTCTCTTTCTCACTCCCATCACATGAGCTAGTGGGATGAAGAAGCTCCACTATTTAATCTTCTCATGTACTTCTTTCACCGGCAACAATATGATACCAAAAAAAGTTTGCATGTCTTTCATGAGGTGAGTCTTAAGTTTTTTAAAAAATTGTTTCTTATTTAAATGGTTGTTGGCCCAAGTAATCTATCGTACGGACAGAGCCAATGCACATCTACTGTGGTTTCTTCTAAGATGGGCCTTTCCACCTGCACAAATGAACGTTGGTCTTCTCAAAGCTGCCAATGTTTGACTATTCTGTTTTCACGATATGGTTCTTCCAGACACGAAGTGTTACAGTTAACTTGGAAACTATGGTCATAATGGCCTGTCTTCCAATTCTGCATGTTGTTAGCCCTCTCCAAACAATAAAGCCATCATCATTCTCTACATATTGTGAAATTTTTCATACTATGATTTTGATGGGTTTTTTGGTTCAATACCTGATGCTACGCTCCTCTCTTGCTGCTGTTCTACAAATTGCGGTTCAAAGCATTTGGGATCTATTATTTTTTCTTTGTGCATTGTCATTCCAGTAAGCTGACGCGCCAACAGTGCATTTTTTTTTCTCAAGCCCCAACACATATCTCATTTCATCTTTGAGCATGCAAACGGTTTTTGGGAGAGCAGCAACTGGCATGTGATATCCAACAAGAATATATAGAAGATAGGAATAGGAAATACCAGCAACGTAGTCACCATCATATTAGCTTCTGCTGATCAAATATCCTTGGTTCTTATTTGTAACTAGCGAGATGGCCCGCGCATGTTTGCGCCGCTAGATTTGTGCAAGTATATTAGAGTTTAATAGGCGATGTGGAGTTTTTGGATCATGGGGCGCTTGTGTTCGCTATGGATGTAAAAAAAGATAATTATAATTAAATAGATGATGTTGATGTAGTCGTCAAAAATCGCGATATAGCCGGACCATCTGTCGTGGAGAACAACGCTCGAAATGTTGAACATATTTGTCTGTATCAGTCTGGATTTAAATGATCACAGGCGATGCTATGTTGGAGGTACTGGAAAATATATCAACTTCTCATAGATAGTAACCTGAAATAAGAACATGCATAACTACGCTCGGCTCGAATTGACTTAATGATGTAGCAACAATGTCTTCGGACATAATCTGCAATTAGAATATTTTAATATACTGCAGTTAACCAAAATAGCCACGTACGTAACACAATTTTTGTGCAGCTATATGATCCACATGTAATCTGATGGGTGCATGCATCATCTGATCATCTATTTCTTCAAAACCCAAGGGGTAAACTGAAAAGTGCGTTGACCATCTTCAACTTTACATGGAGTAGCTTTCGAACTCTTCTCACGAGGAGAGAAAATTCTGTATTGCCGTCGATCCCCAAGTCCGGACCTCTTCGATCCCAATCATCCCATAGCATGAGAGCTACAGTCTGCAAAAATAATGGAAGACCGAGAACACACGGAATGGAGTTGGCGGCGGGGCGCGTAGCCACCAAGAAGACAGCGGGGGTAGCGGCTTGGTGCATCAGCTAGGGGGACGCCGGCCAGCTAGGGGTGTGCAGCGGCAGATGTGCGCGCGGCCACGACGGCGTCCCGCGACGGGGGCGCGACAGTAGAGGCGCGGCCATGGCTGCGAGTTACAACCTTGAACACATGCATACACAGTACATGCATGTATTTGTACGTGGCTTCCATAATCATATTGTCTTAATTTGTAGGCCTGTAGCTTCCTCATACGTGCATGCAAGCAAGTAACACTTGGTATGCACTACTCGTGAATCCTGAGTTTTCAACTGGCGGCTTGGGCCGGAGATGGCAGCCGTGGTGAAAGGTGGCCGACGGCGGGGCTTGATCAGTCATGGCTTCGGCCAGAACGGCATAGTAGTATATATCTTGCTCGGCATGTTCAATGCATAGCAAAGCGTTCATGCAGAAGCTGATCATCATGGTCGTCGCCGACGTCTAGTAGCAGCAGCACATAGCACATCTATCTCGCCGAAGACCTATTCGCCTCGCCGTGGTTGAGATCATCGTCGAAGAGCAGGTTAATCTCACCGATCGAGACCTGTTCACCATCACCGCGATCGTTGTTGAGTAGCAGATTAATTTTGATGGGGTCTGTTCGTCATGGAAGCCGCCGAGTAGCAGGTGTAAATTTGTACTTCCGTTCGTATCCATCCACTTTTATACATGTTGTTATTTGTTAGAGATACAATTCTCCTAGATAACAACCTCAACAACAAAAGGGGTTGAAGATAAGATCGCTTAATACCAATATTATCTCTCCAGCCGTACATGCTAATTAATCACCGACTTTCTTTTTAATTGTGGCTTTTTGTAGAAACTTATCTAGATAGCATCGGATTGAAATTTTATCATCCAGATGGTGATCGGACGGTGGATGATTTTTAGCCTATGTGGCGCACTGTGGTGGTTCCGTTTTCCTCTACTTTAATAATTAATAATATAATATAATATAATAGAAGAGAGATTACGTAGCATTGTTACCTTATCTCTAATCGTCATAAAATAAAAAATGACAATTGATCCATCCACTAATCATAGCCAATCAGCGGATTTGACTCGAAAAATAGGCAGTAAATGAGATCGATCGTTGGGCGTCTAATTGGGATTTCCCTTGAGACTGCGGCCTCAAAACTCTCGACCGGTTAACCGTTGCGCTCACCGCACATGCAACCTCAACCGATCAGTTAATTATCGGCGCGCAACAAAATATAAAGCTGAGAGCTTAGCTCTCAGTTGATTTTTCAGTGTGGATCAGATATTTTTATAGGACATAAAAAAAATTTCAACGGATGAATATAGATACTGCGACTTATTTAAAGATCAATTGATTAGCAAAAGGGAAATATGAAACATCAACCGAACCAGAAAATTAACAAATGAACCGAAAGTACGTCCAACCCAAATACTTGCACGCACAAGAGCAAAAGATAGATAGTTCATCCAGAGAATGGCGTAACCAGTACAATAGAGACGAAGGAGTCTCACACGCGCGGTGGTGATCGACCCAAGCACGCAGCAGCAGGCAGCACGCAGCAGCAGCAGCAGCAGCTTGAAAGCAGCATATATATTACGGAGATGTGGACAGTGCACACACCAACCTAGCTAGCTAGCTTTCAGCACTTGATTTACTAGAGCAGGGGAAGCACCGATAGGGCGACGGCGACGGCGACCGCCGGAATGGAGGCGCGGATCAGCAGCTTCTTGGCGGCGGCAGGGACGACGACGTCGTCGCCGTCGCGGTAGTCGTAGAGCAGGACGGAGGCGCTCACCTGGACGACCCCGGCGAGGAGGACGACCCAGAGGGCGAGGAAGTAGGCGGCGGCATGGCCGTCGGCGAGACCCAGCGGCGGCTCGCCGGCGGCCAGCGTGGCGGCCGTGGAGGCCATGGCGAGGCCGAGCACGCCCAGCGCCGCCAGGATGTTGGGCGCGGCAGCAGCTGCACCCTGGGCCGCCGCCATCTTTCTTGATCGAAGACGCAGAGAGAGAGAGAGAGAGAGAGAGAGAAGCAGAGGGGGTTTCGATGGCAGAGGCAGGCGAGAGCAGCGAAAGATTTCGTTTCTATATATAGCGATAGCAGAGGGGGTTTGAGGGATTCGAACTTTCGACAGGGGTTTCGATAGCGATTAGCAGAGGGAGTTTCGACTTTCTACAGCAGAGGGGGTTCGAGGAAGCTGCAAAGGCTGAGGCCGCAATTTGAGGCTGACTTCACATTTGTGTACAACTAATGGCGCGCCACAGGCGCTTCGACTATGCTAGTTTGTGTACAACTAGGGCGGTGTTGACACAAAAACGAGTGTTTCTGTGAACACACGTGCAGAAGCGTCAATCCAAACCAAGCGTGGCAGTCGATTTGACCTGTGAATCGACAAGGAGAAAATCGTCAGTAATATGAGCCTAATCGGCTTTTTAATAGCCAGATCAGATTATTTGTAATCGGTTTCAATGATTCCGATTACAAGGTCTATCGGCTTTAAGCCTGATAGAGCAAGTAAATCTAAATAATAACCAAATTTAAATCTTGTACTTCTTTTGGGTGTTTTTATAACATATCAGCAATAAACCTTCGTATCAGTGTGCCAGATTAAACCAAGAAACAGATTGAATAGATTGGTCAGACCAAGACAGTATTCAAATCCAAATCTAGATATAAACTAATAAACCGATTTAAAGATCTAAAGACTAATATTGGTAGATGCAACGCTAATCGATAAACATTTACAGATGCGAAATCCTAAACAAGACATATACAAGATCTATTAAACGAGACAGTTGCATACATCAAATTCAGAAAAAGCATATGAAACATCCGATGATCGGCATTACAGGATAAACACATATTACAGATCGATTAAATTGAGACAGTGCAACATGCGAGAACACATCAAAGATCGGGAAATCCCGAGACAGTCTGACATGTTTTGTATACACGAGATCAATATGATGCAGCCATGCATACGGGTTACAAGGAGAGAATCGATTATCCCATCGAGATAGCTCTACCTGCGAGTTGAAGCCTTTCGACGAGGTCGATCGGATTCGAGAAAGGGTTTTGTGTATTGAGTAGTTGTTTTTTATTCTCGAGGTCTAATGTCCTATTTATACTACTACAAAGCTGATACCGATACGACCTATTTTTCCGCATCGCACCTCCGATCAGACCGTATTTCTTCTGAAATCTTGTATCCATCGGCTTCTTCGATATGCATCTTCTTTTTACTCACGAAGCCCATTTCCGATTTGGCCCAATAATTCTAACGCATTTGGTCCTTTCCAAATATCCGATTTTCTGCCAAATTTGGGTGTCAACAGGCAGTAAGCACACCCCGGCGTGACATGGTTAATGTTGCAAAAAAAAGAAGAAGAAAATGAGTGAGTGATGGATCCAGTACTATCTTTAGATTGAGCTGACAAGGTAGAACCCCTCAAAAAGAGATATCCTAAAAAATCTGAAAAGGAAAGAAAACAAATGATTGGTTTTTTATTGGTTTTTAGTGAAATGGTTACTTAAAAAATGAACTAAAAATGGAAAAGTATCTTTTTGTTTGTTCTATATTTTTCGTATCTTAATATCATGCATAGGTTGAATACAAATGAAGTGCTACAAAAAAAAATGACGTACTTTTCGGAGGTGCATCTTTCTGTGTCTTTTGGTCACTACAAAAAATGGAAACAAATATTCATATTTTTTTGAAGTGCTCTTTCGATACAATATACCGGAATAAAAATGAAGTTTGTTGGTCAACTTCGTCGGGTGCTCTCTTCGTTTATATCAATCATCAAAGTTTACACATAATGCATTTTTTTTGTTGAGAGCTGTTCATTTTGAATGTTCTTTGTGCAAACATGGTTCTAAAACTTTTAAAATTTTATGTTCACATTTTAATATTTGGACTTAGTAAATACGTACATCATCATTCCATTACATAAAAAGCAGCATTAATATATAATTAGATTCTTGGATATAGCATACGAGGCAAAAAATGAAATGCATATTTAAATATTTAGATTTAGTAAATGAGTGCATTATCATTCCATTACATGAAAAGCAGCGTTAGTATATAATCAGTTTCTTTAAGGGTACAACATACAAGGGGAAAAACCAAATGACTACGTAGAAACAGGTCACGAGCACAAAGAAAAGTCCTGACCAAGAATTTAGGATACTGAAATTAGGCAAGTGTGGCCAGGTCGGCAAAAAATTGTGTCTATGACATATGGGTCACATGGCTAAGGAAGCATGGCAAGACATGATTATGGCACGAACCAAACACCACTAAAAAACTATAGCATGTCCAAGATTAGCTTAGACAAATTTAGACACAAACCAAACAATCCCTACCCCCTTGGCACGGTCCAGATTTACTGGAATTTATACGTGCGCAAGAAGCTTTTCTCTAGTTAACAATCTACACGACCTGCGCACTCTTCCTCTGATTTAATAATTTGCTTATAGAAGACCCAAATCGGCTGCTTAAAAACAGGCCACAGGCCAGACCTTCTGCATGTAGCAGAGGACTTTGGATGGCGAGCATGCACGTATCATCTGCTGTGCCACTGCCGCGTGGGTCCAGACCCAAATGGTGGCCCTCCATTTGGCTCCCCTCCTATTCTCCAGGGCCAGTCCGGAGATGCCACAAACTCCACACAGATTTGGTGGCCCTCCCATGCGATTCTCCCTTATCTTTTTTTTCTCAATCATTCATGATCTCGAATGGCATTTTTTCGTTGATTCTTTATTTGATCCGCTTAGATTGAATAGATGCAATGGTGTTGCTGCCAATCTGCCTCCTAGTTGGTGCTCTCTCTCTCTCTCTGTGCTCTGCTCTTGCCGCCCCGTCCGTTCGTGGCGTTGTGAAACCAAGGGCAACAACTGAGAGATAAGGGAGAATAAGAGAGGAAGAGGGTGAAGGATGAAGAAGTAGGCATGTGGACTCCATTTTAAAAAGATAATAAAAGGGAAATACAAATGCTAGTGTACTCTCAAAATAGAAAATACAAAACAAGTAGTAAATAAATTTAAAAGATAAAATTTGGTCGGTAGCTATATTTTAATGGGATAATACGATCGACGGTTCGGATCAGTCACTAATAATCTTGGATTTGGTAAAACCCATCGAGAGTACGAGTAAACTAGCAGTTTGTGACATCCTCTATTTTATCGTATGTCACTTGTATTTTGGAAAACCCAAAAGTAAATTAAAAGGGAATTGTTATATACAAACCCTGGTTTAATTTAATTTAAACTAGGTCTAAGCCAAAACCCTAGAAGAAATTTTTGAAAAATTCAAGAAAAATGCCATGAAATAGCCACCTTCCAAATTTCAAGTCCAATGCCCAAGGCTAGCCTGTGTTGCCGCAGTGTGACGCCGTTCTGCCGGGAGCTCGTTGGCCCAATGAAATGACGAGCAAACGTGCTAGACCCAAGCCCAAACTTGGTGGAGACATATTTGAGGCCTAAACCTGCCTAGATCTAGAAGCCCAAGTCCAAATTCGTTTATTTTCAAAAATACCAAAAATAGGGGAGTTATAAACCTATTAGGAGTAGAATTGGAGTCCGATTCAACTTCTACCTTTTGGAGGCCTGCCCTTGGTCGATCAGAGCAGTATATAAACACCCCAAGACCCTCCCCTCAGAAACACAACTCGAGAACCACCCTAGAGCAACTCTAACCGCCGCAAAACCCTAGCCCGAGGTGAGTTTTGGGGTAGATCTCCCTGTGCTTGCCGCAAACCGAATTGTAGAAGCCACCATTGTGTACATCTCATCGAGACGGTCCAGATGGATACTCGGATTGTCGATTTTGGTTGAGAATCGCGCCCTAGAGAGCTTGCGGGAGTTGGCCGTTGCTCGCCGCCCTTCCGCCGCCGGCGACCTCGGCGTCTTGCGCCCGCCGCCGCCGCCGCCACGAGCAACCCAGCGCCGACACCTAGCCGCCCACCGCCACCGCGCCGCCACAAGACGCGGCCCACGCCTCTCAGACACGCGTTGACCACACACTTGCCGCCGCCAGCCGCGTCCCGCCGCCACGTCGCCGCCACCGCCGCCGCCGCGTCGTGCCGCCATTGTCTCCCGCCTGTCGACGAGCACGCGTCAGCCGCTACCGCGCCTACCAATCCCCGCGTGCCGCATGTCATCGTCGGTTTATTTATTTTCAGCTTTTCTGTTTTTCTAAAAGTTCCAAGATTTGTTTAGGGAGCATCCGAAATCTAAATTGGATGATTCCACAGCCATTATTTTTCATAAATCACCTAGAATTTTATATATTTATTTGGGATATATGTTCTATGGTGAATGTTGCTATTCTTATGTATTTGCATTATTCGTGTAGATTGTCCGTGCTCCCGTTGCTCGGCGCTGTTCCCGAAGTTAAAGGAGGCCCGCAAGACGCTGAGTACTACCAAGGCAAGATAGTTGCATCTTGCTCCCTAGTTTGCAAAACTCACCCGTTTATTGTTTTTGTTTATTTTTCTCATACATAAAATGATGGGAAGGGCAGAAATCTATTATATTCACACTGCGTCATTGACCCTGTGAATTAGCCATTTATTGCTGCCTTATTTGTTATTCCTAGCATATCGTTGTGCATAGATGCTAGTGTTCGTGGGTTATTAGTTGTTAGGTTATTCATCATTTATTAATCTCTTGGTATATTTGGAGATGCTGAGTTGCTTAATAACCTAATCAACTAAAATCTACGTGGCGTGTGTTGGCTAAGGTGGCAAGTCGGGTGGTTTTGTGGAATGAGGATTGTGGTGGAGGTAGTCACATTAGTCTAAGGACTCTTGACATGTGCTTATCCGGCCAAACCATACAAGCGCAACCATAAGTGCTAACTTAAGCATGTGTGCACCATGTGCTAGTCCTGACTTAGTAGTTAGGAAAAACTGTTAACATACTTTACTTTGAAAAGATCGGGCTGCAGTTCGTTGGCTCAAGAGGGGGACCCGTAGTGTCTAAACCTTAGAGGGGTATTGGTGTTAACAGAAGGAACTAATGAATCGTCTTTATTGTTACTTGGTCTAGGCTTCTAAGGAAGAGATAAGACGCAAAAGTACCACTCGGCTTATAGGTAAAGTGTGCTACACTCTGCAAAGTTAAATCTATCATGATAGCCGTTCCCACGGTTATGGGAAGGGAGGAAGGTCGTACATGGTAGTCTCATGTGTATCTAACAACTTGATGGGTTAGTTTTGTTTTGAGTATTCGAGACTTGTGCAGTTTTGCAGAGGGGCTTCCGAAGCCGAACTCTGTTTGTTACCTTGAGGAATTCATTCATCTTCATTAATTGTTCAACAAATGATTTTACAACACTTTAATTAATTTTGATTGGAATAGGTGTTTATGCAAATTAACCATCCTGTTCTTGTCATAACCGTGCATTCATATATAAGGATTCTTACTGGGTAGCCGTGTACTCATTATACAAACCACGGATATATTTGTTCAGGAGAAGACTCGATCCAGGTTTGCTCGCAGGATCAGGAGGATTCTGTGCCGGACTTTGCTGAAGATTAGCTATCGTCTCAAGGGTCGGATTAGAGAGCATCGACATATTTATTCTTACATATCAATTGGATTTCCACTACTCTGAATATTATTATATGGCTTATGAAAACTATTGTAATAAGTGTTTGTGGTACAATTACTTTTGCATCATTATAATATTTTCTTTGTTATGATGATAGTGTTGTGATGCTCGACCCAAGTCGCTTATGAGTTGCTAACATTGAAAGCTGAGACTAGCAATGGATCATGGATAGATCCCGGTGAAGCCGGGGTACGTTGTGACACAATTCTCGGAGTATATTACATAATTTATTAAAAAAAAGAAAAAAGTCCCATTTACTTCACTTAACTATTGCAGAAGTTCATTTTTCCTCCCACAACTTATTTGTGACCGTTTGATGCAAGATTGGACGGCCAGATCTCACCCATTTAACATAGAGGAAGAAAAATGAACTTTTTCAATAGTTGAGGAAGGCAACGTGGACTTCTTCCTTAAAAAAAAAAATTGCGCATGATTTTGATACGACCATAGGAATTAGACGAGCGATCGCTTAACGGGCTGTAGCTGGCCCATTCATGGGCATTGATTGGGCCTGTCACCCCTATACTTCGCCGTCGAATTCCATTCGGTCCGAGTCCTCTCCTGACTCCTCCATCCTCTCTGGCCGGTGTTGCTTCAGATTCTGCCGTCGGCGACCTCGCGCTTCCTTGCTCGCCGCCGGTGCCCCCATCTCCTCCGCTTGGCGGGCGGTGGAAGCAAATTCACCCCGAATCGAAGCCTTGGGGGTAGGGGTTGGGAACGGGGGCCGGGAGGACACCGTCCAGCTTCAAAGGGAGCAAGCTCCGATGTGCAGCCCCAATGCGGAGACCCGCGCTCACGAAGCCCTAGCTCGCAATCCCCAAGCGGGGGACTGTAGGGTTTAGAGTCTCTCTATCATCGTCGTGTCGAGGCGGGTGAGTTTCCCTCCCTGATGGTTCGTTGATCCCAGCTTCTCCTCGACCACGGCGAGACGATGTCCAGACGCCTAATTTTTTAGGATTTTTTTGGGGTGAATTTCTCCCTGATTTTGACTTGAAACCCTAAAGCGGTCGTTGATAGTTCAAACCCTAAAGCGGTCGGTAATACTTGCTGATCCGCGCCACTGATGTTGTCCTCTGTTACTTGCCTACATTTTCCTTGTGCTGTCGAATCTGCTCTGACTACTACGGCTTTTGTAGGTTCAATAGCAGGGATGAAGAAGGACACGAGATCTAGCGATGTTTCTGCTTCTCATGTAGGACGTGTCAGACATCGAAAACGTTCGAATGAGGTATTTACTTGTTCATGGTTTCTTTTCCTTACCATCGTTGTTTAGTTTCCATGTCTAGCAAGCAGACAAATTATTCAGTTTCTCAGTATATGCTGCATTCGTGCCGAAGTGTGCATATCTGCAGTTGGGCACGTCCTGTAGCGAGAAATGTTGTTGATGTTTTTTTTTTTTCAAATTTTTTTGTCAATGGGTTGGCTATGCAACAAATACCTTTTATCTACAATAAATTTTGAAACCTTCCTCCACCTACGTCAATTGTTAACTTCTCCATGCTTGAACCTTGTAGCTACAAGAATTGAAAATCACTTGTACTGTAGAACCATTGATTATGCGCCCATTTTTGCATTCACATGCTCAGTATATTTGTTCAGTATTACCATGGAGTATAATGCAAAGTTCGACTTCGAACAGCAGCACCCCCCCCCCTTCTTTTTTAGCTAATCGTTAAGTTTTGTCGCAGGTTACCACAGATGAGAATAGAGCCAATGGACAACCTTTGCTTGTTAATGATCAGAACAAGTATAGGTCAATGCTAATCCGTACATATTCTACAGCATGGATGATTGGAGGTTTTGTATTGATAATTTACGTGGGCCATCTTTATATCTGGGCCATGGTGGTTGTGATTCAAATATTCATGGCAAGCGAGCTTTTTAACCTACTAACGAAATCCAGTGAAGAGAAACAGCTGCCAGGATTCAGGATGCTGAATTGGTAGGCTACGGGCCATTTTGCTTGTGCTGTGGTTTCAACTGGAAGATTTTCAATCTTGTAGTTGCCACCAGTGTGTCGAAAAAGTATATGATCTATTTAACAAGTTCTATCTTTGTCTTGGCAGGCACTTCTTTTTCACAGCAATGTTATTTACATATGGGCGCTTTCTTAGCCGGCAGCTTGTTAACACAGTAACTTCAGATCACTTGCTGTATAAGGTCGTCAGCGGCCTAATAAAGTATCAGATGTTCATTTGTTATTTTCTTTATATTGCAGGTTGGTTCAGTATATTTTGCAACGTACAAATAATTTCCATGGTGACTACTCATTAAAAAGCTTCATCGTGTAATATAAATGTTTCAGAGTAGTTATATTTTTCTTACATATTCAATAATAACAGTTTGAAAGCTTATATAAAAAAAACTGTATTCCCATAGCATGTATGGTCTGCTCAGCCAATGTTTAGTTGAAAGCAACCCCACAGCAAATTCAATATAACCGAGAAAAGAACTGTTGATTATTTCCTCATAGTTTTTTCAGCTAATTTGAACTTGTAATATTTCGCCTCTAGCATTAACAGCTATCCATGCAGACTTTTCAAATGGAATTGTTTAATTTATTAGTACTGATTATTGAATGTTCCACATTATATACTGGATGGGCAATAGGCCAATAATGATTTGCAAATGTTCAGATCTCAAAGTTGTGTGTTGCGCAGATCTACCCAAGTGATCTAAACAACATATTTGTAAAAAGAACATTTTCTTTTCTCCTTTTTAAATACACTGTTTCATGAGTTTTGCACTTTTGCTAGAGAAAGCCCTGCCTTAGTAACCTGTTTGTCTTGTGTTGGTAATTTCTAATCTTTATCTGGCAAAAATTAATATATGGCTCCTATGATCCAGGATTTGTATGGTTTATTTTGACTCTTAAGAAAAAGACATACAAGTATCAGTTTAAACAGTATGCATGGACACACATGATTCTTTTAATGGTTTTTGCACAATCTTCTTTCACTGTGGCAAATATATTTGAAGGGATGTTCTGGTAAGTCATTGTTCCTTGTTTAGCTTCTTATTTGTTAAAAATTTAGCATATACTGAGATATTTGATATGTTTATGCATTATTTTTTTTGTTGACATTTGATATGTATTAACTTGGTATAATTTCAATATCTGATAGTTTCACTGCCTTAAAATACACCTGAGATGCTGAAGCCAGAATGCTTGTTTCAATACCAACTAGACACATGTACACAGTGTTTGTTTGATTTCTGTGCCTTGCTGTTCCCTTTATACAATACCTATTATGGGAAAGTAAATTCCCCCCTTTTGGGGGTTAAGTTGAACTGTTTTGTGTCAGGATCTGCAACTATGTAGCATGAATTTTTAAAACAGATAGTAAAAAAATGACAAAATTTAAAATTTTGTTGGTAGTGAGATTTCATTTAAACGAACAAAATGGACAGTTCGGATCAGCTGCTTTGGTCCTGGATTTCAGACTTGGTGCAAGCACGGAGGGATTTGTGTTTGCTGCAAAGCACCATATCGCGACTGTCTCTTTCTCTATATATGTCAACAACTAATATATTGTACAAGAAATGATCTAATTTTGTTCGATGGATGCTAGTTAAGCAAGTAACAGTAACTGCTGATATTATATCCCTGTACATTTGTCACGTTCCGGGATATAGAGGTCGTAGCTTTGGTTTGAGATGCCAGGCAAGCCTCTGCGATGGTAGGCGAAGGTATCTGGTGCTGCTGGCGCGAAAACTTCCACAGCATATCATTGCCTCCTCTGATTACAATACTGGGAACCAAATAAATAAGTCTCTTCCGATGGCAGCTCCCAACTTCCACATCTAATCTCCTTAACTTTAGCTAATGAACTCTCTCCATTAGGCCCTGTTTGATTGGGCTAAAACTCTAAGATAGCTTTTTAAGCTGAAAAGTTAAGAGCTCCCAAAAAGAGACTCAAAAAGGCTAAAAAATATAGTAAAAAATGTTTTGAGTTTTTTGAGAGAACTAAAAGCCTCGAAAAAATGACTACAGAGTGTTGCTTCGTACAGTTTGTACAAAAATAACAATTTTTTAGCGATAGCTCCTATTTTTAATTTAAGATGAATCAAACAAATAATGAAGCTAATCCCTTAAGCTTCTGCCACCCTATCCAGAAGCGTGTCGCCTGGTCTGGCTCTCATTGGCATCTAGCAAATTGCACACCATGGAAGACAATTTGACAAACTCCATACATCTTCAATGTCAACACAGGTTCCTTCTACCTGCTTCTCTCATCGTGATCAATGACATTGCTGCCTATTTATTCGGGTTCTTTCTTGGGAGAACACCACTGATCAAGTTATCCCCAAAGAAAACTTGGGAAGGTTTTATTGGTGCATCAGTGACAACTATCGTCTCTGCTTTTGTGGTAAGATTAACGCTTTTGTTGGTTTTTTTCTAGCAGTGATTATTATAATTCTGTAGTGATGTATATCTATGTTATGATTTTATTGCAATCAGTTTGGATATTTAGCTTGCATTGGTTTATTTACTAATGAGGGTTTTACTTGCCATGCTACCTTCAAGCCTTCAAGGGGTACTTTTGTTAATAATAAAGCATTTTTATTTTGATGCATAAGCTGATTTCAAGACACTTTATCTGTAATTATTCACTCCCTCTTTTTTTCTTGGCAGTTAGCAAATGTAATGGGTCGTTTCCAGTGGTTGACATGCCCAAGAAAGGTGAGTTATCATTTCCTCTGGTATGTGATTGCTAGTTATGTAATAAATTGCTACTCTGTTGAGAGTCTTCTTAAATTTGGTATGGAAATAATTCCAGGACCTGTCGACTGGGTGGCTTCGTTGCGATCCCGGTCCTATGTTTAAGCCAGAGCATTATTCTATAGAAGGGTGGGTGCCACACTGGGTAGGGAACGCGTCTTTTATCGCATTATTTATTTTACACCATTTCTTCTACTATAGGCTAATGTGCTTTACAAATTTCCCAACTGTATACTTTAGCTGAGAATTATTTTATTTTGGTTGCTGGAATCTTTTCACCACTTATTGCGCTGATATTTTTACATTCTTATTGCATGCCAAATCCTTTAGAGTATATATTTTGGGTTGAATTGCTCAATAGTCTACAGTCAAAACCATTGTCAAAGGAGGGGGGCCTCTTCTTTTAAATCAAGGCGTGGCTGTGGTCTGTTACCTAGACAGTACTATCTTTTATCTTCTATTTTCTGGGAGCAAGAAATGTAGGAACATGCTTTGTTCTGTCCGATCCTGAAATAATGGTGCCATTTGGCGGAACAATCGTGAGTTTCCATTACACAGGAAGAATGGTATAAAAAATGCAGTACTACATGTTTTTAAGTGTTAAGAGTGTTGAGTGAGGTCAAATCTATTTATGGAGTGTTGAGTGAGGTCAAATCTAGTGCTTGAGTGACCTATGAAGAACTAAGGCCAATCAACCACACTCATTTCCTTTGCTTGTCCAAGAGCTCAATTGAATCAGCAGGTTACGTTTTTTATATCACATCAACTTCTCTAATTGGTAAATTGTTACTTCATCATGATTGCTTCAATTTCCATGTTGCTTCAATTTTCTATTATTGGGTCTGTATCATCTCTCTGGATCTTTTACTTGCTGAACTCTATCTAATTAAATGTTTTTCCTATCAGTTTCCATGGAAGGAAGTTGTCCTTTTACCTGTGCAGTGGCATGCTTTAGCACTAGGTTTGTTTGCATCAATAATAGCACCATTTGGAGGATTTTTCGCAAGTGGTTTCAAGAGGGCTTTTAAAATAAAGGTGCTCGCTGCCTCGTTATTTTGCTGTCTTTAAGGGTTCTATCTAAACTTTTTCAGTATGAAGATCTCACAGTCTTAACTTCCATGGATCTATCTTTAAATTTTGTAGGATTTTGGCGACAGCATACCTGGGCATGGTGGATTGACTGACCGGATGGATTGTCAGGTATGTTATCTCAAAGATCATTCTAGTTCTATGGATATGTTGCTGGGTATGGAACATATATTTGTCTAAATATTAACATCTTAATTCTATAAAATAATTATTAGCGGAGACTTGTGGAAAGTAATTAGAACATCAACTAATATGTTGACAATATTGTCAAGTCAATCGTGATAGGATGTGACGATTAGATCTAGGGAATGGGAGAGAGATTCCCGGCGAGGGGATCTCGCCGGCGGCAGTGCCGACAGATTTCTTTACTGTTTATTTTGCTAAAGCCGATGGAAAAAGAGGATGGAGAGAATAATGTGCGACTGTGGATTAACTGTTGATTGTCATAGATTTGGCAAAAACAAGTGTTTAGGCCACAAAAGTGAGACCACAAGAACTACGAAATGCACGTGTTGCCTGCCAGGCACTCTATTTCTCTCGTATGCTCTTTGTTGATTATTCCAAATGGAAGGAACTTCTAAATTGTTTGATATCGTAGCCTGTGCATGCGTGCAGTATAGCTGAATAATTATCGTTATTGTGCATTTTCCAGATGGTTATGGCAGTTTTTGCATACATATATCACCAATCGTTCATTTCGCCCCAGAATTTCTCTGTTGAGATAATCTTGGATCAGGTCAGGATCATACCTTGGTTTCATTTGACCCAATTATCTTGTAATTTGTAAGATTCTCATCCATTTCCTACCTTTGTCATCCAGATTATGAGAAACCTAACCTATGAGGAGCAGAAATTCTTGTATCAGCAACTTGGGGAGATCTTCCATGAAAGGCAATTGATGCAGAGCTGAGAGTCGAGAAGCACAATATGTTCTGTATTTATTGCCCAGTTCGCGATGTAGCTTTAGATTCGTGTATAGCTGCATAGGTTCCTGTACGGCTGTACCGTGATAGAATCGACCTTTTCCAAACCATTGTATGTAATGGAGAGTGAATTGGGTTTGAGAAAAGATTCGCTCTCCACTTACAATGTTTTGCTTTCTCCGGCTATTGATTACTCCTTGCGCTAACTCTTGCCCTTCTTTTTGTTACAATTACAACGAAAGCAGCTAAAAAAATGCTATATTCATGTATACCACTTGTGTTATGGCCTCGCATCAAATATAGGGTGCGTATAATATCAGAGGAGAGAGAAATTCCATTCCCCTTTATAGTTTTTTAATTTTAAGGTTCAGTCCTCATCCCTTAATTTTTCTGCAGTTATCATAAGTAATATATCTTTAGTGAGATAACTTAGAAAAGGTTTGTAGAAGCCAAAACTATACATAATCTGATTTTGGCCAGTCTGGTTGGCGGTTTGTTTTGGTTTTATTCGGTTGAGTCAAAATTTGTTATTTATTACAGACTATCTAGTGTAACATTTTGTAATAATTTTTTGGGGCTTCGTAGGATTTTACTCAAAATCTTGAAAATATTTTTTACTTAGGCCCAGTTCTTTTCAACTTAACGGCTTAACAGCTTAACGATTTATCTACGTTTTAAAAAGACATGATTTAAGTTTTTTGAATTCTTTTTTTTGCTGCTTTGAAGGTGGGTCCTAACGTTTTAAAAAGCAAGTCAAATGACATGGATCCGAATCTCGATGTTTTAAAAAGCAAGTCAAATGACATGGATCCGAATCTCAAGACTATCTTGAGAAGCAAATGACATGGATCCGAATCTCAAAACTATCTTGAGAAGCTCTCGAAATTCAGTCATTTCAAATGCTCAAATTGTTTCAAATTGCTCGAGATCAAATTTCAAAAGAACATGACCTTAGTCTTTTTATAACATTATAGCTCTCAACTTTTTTATTCAACCAAATAGGTTTCATTTGTTTTCTGCAAGCCGTAAACATTACAAAGATATGGATTTGTCTTACAGCATGATCAATGTTACCCCAACTTAGGATGATGAATAATGCTAATAGAATAAAAAAGAAGAGTGAAAAAGGCTAATAAACAGTGTTAAAGTTCACCCTAAGTTAGAGCATTGGACATGCCCTTAGCACTAGTTGATTAAAAATTTAAAAAGCTAACAAATAGTGTTAAAGTTTACCCTAAATTAGGGTAGCATTGAACATGTCCTTAGCACTATGTGATTAGCAAGTTAACATCACAGTCCTGGGTTCAACCCTACCTTTTTTTTTTTTACCACACAGACCGGCTTTCATTCATTCATAATATTGGTTACAAGGAGATCAGGGGGCTTATCAAACCACGCCTGATACACACAGCCCACACGAACACCAAATCTAGTACAAATGTACAATCATGAGATTCCGAGTTAGAGTTCCTGCCCTCAAATACCAAAGAGAAGCTACGATTACATCGGAGAAAACGTTTGATGTCCAGGACGTAAGCACGGACCAGAGAGAGAGAGAGAGTTTCTTCATTGGAGTTTACTGCTTCAACAAAATTCAAGCAGTCCGAAGCAAACTCCACATTTTGGAGACCCTGTTTTTGAGCAAAAATACATAGCATTCCTGCAGTTCCACACTTCGATAGTTATCATCCCTTCACACCATTTTTCATTGAAATGAAAAAAAAAAAAATCCAGCCTAGACGACAATCCTCAATCTCAGATATATGATCCCAACAAACAAATGTGCAATTAAAGGTGGCAAATATGTCCCCTCCAGATATATTATTCCATCTTAGCATGTAACGCAAGATTGTTTGTCTGTTCAATCAAATAAAATTAATTACCTGAAATAGGTTGGATGCATCTTAAAAGACAAGTGTGATTCTCTGACAAATCAAAGATCTAAAGAGTTGCCAACATCCATGCGCTTTACTACACTACCAGAAACGCCCCAAAGTGATACGGCATAAGAAAGGGTGCATCCAATTACCAATAGATTCACTAAAACGATGCATGAAACAAACCATGAGCCATAAATTTGTGCTGATTGCAACTTACGGAAATGGGGCAGTGGTTTCAACTCAAGGATACACTGGTCTAAAGGGTAGGCATAGTTATGAACAAAACCTCAACATGCTAACAAAATGATTTGCACTACTCATCATCTTTAATTCGCTTCAGAAGCCTCGAAGCCCACCGGCGTAACCTTCTCTTCAGCGTGAAGCCCACCACGACACCAACGACGAAGCTGATGGCACCAATCTTTGTACAGGTCGAGAGGGAGACAACCCGACTACAGAACAGAATATATTAGAAAGAACATAATGGTTTTGAGTTTGGGGGTCAGGTTTTCACAGTCATGAATAGGTCAAAATTAATAAAATGCCATTGCCTTGTATGGAATAAATTAACCCAAAATTTTGAACCAAAGAAGTTAAATGCGGTTGTGCCATAACAAAACTTACTCTTTTTTTTTAGATAACAAAACTTACTTAAGCAGTGGAAAGTAATCTCAAGGCTTTAACACAGTCATTTACAAAATACAGGGCAATCTACCTCATCCAACTGATATTGTCATGCTTACGGTAGAGCCTAAACATTTGGCTTCCATGGGATACGAGATACCTTAGATATTTGACATCAAAATAAACAGAAGTGAATAGATTGATTGTCTCATACACATTTCAATAAAATGGTCAAGATATTACTATTGTTATAGCTGAAGAGGTGTGGTGGCATTATACAATTGCAGCCAGGAGTTTTTTTTTTTTTTTTTGCCAGTGTGCATCCTCTATCTGCACAGTACCAAGATCTTAAACCTTCTAGAGTTTGCTCTCCTCGTTTGATTCCATGACGATGATATGTCAAGAAAACGTGGAGCATTTGCCATAAATACATACGTTAAAGTCATATCCAAACATTCCATCATTACCCAATAAAACAAGAGAATGTTTCAACATTACTAGTTATAACTATATACTAATCTCACAATTCACACTAGCATAAGCATCGTCTGAAAATACATCGATTTAACTTTTAAGTTTTTTTTCACATTATCTAAATTATACTTGAGATTTCCTTGCACAGACGCTAATCAGATATTCAGATGACAAGTACAACTAAAGGGAGCGAAATGAAGATTGGTAGTAGGGCACCGCGAAAGCCGCGCCAAATCAGAGTAAACTACCAAGCATAAGCAAGAGTTACAAGGAAGCATCGCTTCATAAGCAAGAGGTGCACGGAAGCATCGCAGAGGAGGAGGTGGAGGGGGTAGTTCAGTGCGGAGGGCATACCCTGCGGCCCTGGGCACGAGGACTTGCGGGGCCTGCTCGGAGAAGGCGGGGGAGGAACGCGATGACGAGTTGGCCGCGTCCTGCGCCGCAGCATGCAGCTTCTCCGCGGCCAACGCAATCGACGCCGGCGGCGGCATCTCCCCCTCTCCCCGGCCACCGCTTTCTCCCGCCGCACCGCCGACTAGTTGGGGTTGGGGCTAGGGTTTAGCAGTTTACGCCGAGAAAAACCAGAAATTCGCACCTCGGCTGTTTTTCAGGGAAAAATACCCGAAATAATCCACTTTTAAATCATAATTTATAAAATAAACCACAGTTTAAAGAAATACCTGAAATGGCACCTGCTCCCGCCACCCCAGATGGCGGCCGCCACGCGGAAAGGCGGGAGCAGAGCTCCCGCCACTCGGCACGGCGGGGACTCTCCATGCGGTGACACGTGGCAAGGGGCGCTGCAGCGCTAGGACACGTGGCTGCTCCAGAGAGCTCCCGCCCCCTGCATGCGACACGTGGCAGGTGCAAGCTAGCTAGTTTGTTCTAAGTACCTTTGTAATTTAAAAAATCATGTGACATTGAAATATATGCAACAAAAATTAAAACAATAGAAACTATAATTAATGGTGTCTAAGAAAGTTCCAAAATTTTAAAATATGTAATTTTTGGTTAAATTTAAATTTAAAAATCACCGAGACAAAAAAATTCTAAAAATCATCTTTATCATGAACTAATTGTTTTCATTGCATTTCAATTTGATATTATTTTGCAAAATCAACATATGATACTAATTGAATATTGGTTCATGAAAACATATAAAAAGGTTATATTTTTTTTAAAAAATTGTTTTTTAATTCAAATCAAAATTTTCCATGAATTTAAAATTTTGAATTTAAAAAAGAAGATAGTTTCCCAATTTTGATAAAAAATTAAATGTTTCCAAAAAAATAAATTTTCCCATGAGTACCGAGTACATGTCCAAATTTGGTGTTCATGGGAAAATTTGATTTTTAGAAAAAAAAATAATTTTTGATCAAATTGAAAAGCAATGAAAAAATTAGTTCATGAAAAAAGTCGTTAATATTTTAATTTTTTGTCACAGTGATTTTTAAATCTAAATATAACCAAAAATTAAATATTTTAAAATTTTGGAAGTTACTTACACACCATTGATATAGATTTTTTGGAACTTTTAAAAAAGAAACTATATATTTGTGGATTTGTTCTAAAGAAATAAATCGTGTTGTGATTTGTGGACCCGAAAAACGCCACGTGTTGCATCCAGGGAGCTCCCGCCGTGCGGGATGGCGGGAGCTCTCTGGAGCCGCCACGTGTCCCAGCGCTGCAGCGCCCCTTGCCACGTGTCGCCGCTGGAGAGTCCCGCGTCTGCGAGAGTGGCGGGAGCAGAGCTCCCGCCGCTCAGCGTGGCGGCCGCCATCTGGGGTGGCGGGAGCAGGTGCTATTTCGGGTATTTCTTCAAACTGTGGTTTATTTTATAAATTATGATTTAAAAGTGGATTATTTCGGGTATTTTTTCGTTTTTCGGGCCAGGTTCTTTTCGGCTTAAAAATTTATTATTTTTTTACGAACCAAATGATATGGTACTTTCTAGTTATTTTTATGGGTTTAAATAGTTTCTCAGATGTTCACGACTTTTTCGGATTTAAATTTTCAACAACTTTTTTAAAAAAAGACCTCCGGGTCTATTTTTTATGTTTATACTGAAAAGATAAAAGATTTTTTTTGACACTTCTGAGGTATGAGCCACAGTCCAAAGTACTGCATAACCCAACTCCGAGACCCCTTTTAGAATAATAGTAATAGATTATGGCATCCGTGGCTTTAGTTTAGATTTAATTGAAACATGAAAAGACTAAAAAATATGAATTTTTTAAAATTTTCTTTAAAAAACTCTACAAAGCCAAAAAAAAATTACACTCAATTGTCCTAAAAAATATAAAATTTTCAAACTAAATCAAAACTAAACTAAAAACCGCGAATAAGCTAAACCTAGTGCCAGCGAGTTAATAATGTTTTCCGCATTTGTTGAACTAGTTCATGACTTCATGCCATGTCTTTGCACGTGCATGTTGACATGCAAACGTGTAAAACATGCATCGAATGGTTGGTCTCGTTGCACGGTTGACGGTTGATCAGGTATCTATGGCTATTTTCAGTTGCTATGGACAGGGGCGGATCCAGGCCCATGGCAGGGCGGGCTTCAGCCCGGGTCATGGAATATCTGTCCATTCCCTCCTCATATATTTGTCTCAAAGCCTGCAACACTAAATGGGCTTGTAACCCAGCTGTGGAGCCCGTTCAGCTGAGGATATGAGGTCACACCATCACGTAGCGCAGCGAGTGCAGCATCGTAGCAGGCAAGGCGCATGGTTGTAGGGCCCATTGTGCCAGCAAGCAGCAGCCAAGGCCCGTGTGACTAGGAATACCAGCTCGTGCCAAGGCCCGTGTGACTAGGAATACCAGCTCGTGTGTTGCTAGTTAACTACGTCGGGGCTGCCTGCCTACGTAGGAATCTCGGGCAATCAACGTCGCTCATTAGTTCAATCAATCCAAACGTTGCATGGAGTAAATTTACCTTTTACGTGATTTGTTATATATACAGATAATTTGATTGACTTTATATGGTAGTGCCGTACAACTAAGCTATATTTTATTTTGTCGATGTTATTTTATGTTTTTAATGCTAATGCTATAATAGGCTATATGGTTAAAATCTTGTATCAATTATTTATCTCTACTACATCTTTTTTATTACTTGATGTGGATAATGAATGAGTGGTTAACTTTTAGGTATTTTTTCACAAGTTTTTAGTATATTAAATTTTAGCCCGGGGTTTATCAAAATCCTAGCTCCGCCACTGGCTATGGACTCTTCTGATTCCTTTGTGCAAGATACTACTTTAGACAACAATATTTATGAGGTCTGCTTAGCGATAGTTCTCTATCAAAAGCCAGTTATTCTTCAATTCAACAAGAAGGATCGTCTTTGGGATGAAATCTTAAGGGTCATGTGGTTCAAACTATGCTGCTCTTCTGTCACTCCACACTTCAATTTTCAGAATATCAAAGTAGATCTCTCAAGTCTTTGTAGAGCTTGGCCAATTATTCTGAAGACCCCCTCAATCAGGCAAACATCTATAGCAAGAAGACTTTGTTTCTCTGATGCTGACATAACCAACCAAGCCCAAGTGCCTCTCTGTGATTCAACTGTTCGCCAAAGTAAGCGTTTTCAGGACTTGTATGGAGGTTTTAGGCCTGGACAGTACTCAGACAAATAACCCAAGAAGCTCAAAACGCCAATCAGATCAAGATCTCTCCAGTGGTAGGCCCAACAAGCTTAAGGTGGATCCTCAAAACCTTCTGGCGCAGGCCCAACTTCAGCTTGGTCATGCACTCCTACACAAAGATTTTGCTACCATACCATCTATTCTGCTTCAAAGTTCAAACCTGGGGAGACACTTATTGTGGTCTCTCTTCTTCTTTAGCCCACATCAACCCTGATGATGATGAAGATTCTCCTATTTAAAGTCAAATTTGTACACCTAGGTAAGTAGGGATCGAGATTTCAACTTCATGTGTGGTCAGTGGTTACTCGTCGTTCTTTGTATAGAAATGGAATTGTGAGGCACTTTGGTTGATGGGAAACCACCCACTTTCTAAATTAGGAAACAATCAATGCTCTTTGTTGGGTTGGAACCATTCAATATTGTTCTCTCCCAAGTATATTTGTCACCTGCTCACCTGGTTTCATGTTCGAGTATGTGTTTGCAATAGTACTGATCAATGAATTAACATGGCAGTGCCAAATAAATTCCCACCATGTTCCACATGTAATCCGTTCATTGAGTGTCAGCTTTGTGGAGTTGTTTGCTCTGTGCTTAATCTGTTAGTTGTCTGTCAATTAGGTGGACTTTATCTGGCATAATTGGGAGGTGATACTATGTCCATCGAAACCTGGAACATTGGCCACAAGGACATACATATAGATTCTTGAGTGGCTAATTCCCGTGGCACAGAGATGCACTGATTTGAACATTTAAATGGCTAAGATCATTACACGAGTCTAGCAGCAGAGCGTAAGTGTTGTTGGATCAAGCACTTCATGACCGATGAGGTTTCCCACAAACAGAATCCGATTGAGCATTGTTACATTATGAGCGATGCATTGATTTGAACATTTATTTATATACGGAGATGCACTGATATGAACATTTATATACAGGCTTGTACATCATTACATTATCAGCGACAACTGATGATACAAATAGAAGCTAGCTACGACGTCGGTCTCATGCTATGAACTCTATGTCCGCCTCTGTGAGGAAGGTCTTTCCTCTCTTCGAGCGGAGTGCCCTCGGCTGGGTGGGGATAGATCCCCGCTTCCGCAGAACAACAGCAAGGTAAAGCGAGGCCACCTCCCATTCTTCTTTCTTCAGACTAGCTGTGCCACCAAACCTCTCCATCAGCTGTGCAAACTCAGGCCTCTGCGCATATGTGTGCACGAAGTCGCCAAAATTCTTCGCTAGAAGCAGCTCCAGGCCGTACTCTTCCGCTAGTGACTTGAAGGCGTTCATGGGTACCAGCCACTCTGGGCAGTCGACGGCGTCCTGGAGGAGGAAGCTGTACTCGATGCCAAACGGAGGGGATTTCTGTTTGGCATACTGTTCAGAGAAAGTGACGGAATAGATTCTGTTTCCGAATTGCAGCCCTGCAGCTTCTCTTAGCCTTGTCAAGATGACGTCGGCGTCAGGCATCGTCCCGATGAGAACTCCTCCGGGGCGAAGCAGGGTGCAGACATTGGACAGAGCCTGCCTGGCGCGCGCCTCCGTCGACCACGAGTAGTGCAGCGCAAACTGGCAGCTGCAGACGTCGAACGGAGCATCCTCGCGCAGATGCTCGTGGAGGCGAGCCTGAAACCCGTCGGCGCAGATTAGGCGTGCAGGAAAGCTCAAGTTTTTCCTCCGCTGCTGCCGATCCGTGTCACCGTTGTAGCGAGCCATGCAGTCCCTGATCGAGCCCTCGGCGATGTCGACGCCGACGTAGTAGGCGACCCTGGCCTTGTCCCACTTGAGGAGGTCGCCGCCCTTGCCGCAGGCGAGGTCCAGGATGGAGTCCCCCGGGCGCGAAGACATCTGAATCAGGACGCTCTTGACCCAGTTGTTGAGTTTCTTCAGGTTGATGATGTGGCTGTTCTTGCGTTCTTGGAGGGAGCGGTTGGAGCGCGCGCTGTAGTGGTCCGCCACACGCCGGACGGTGCTCCGCTCCTCCTCCTCCGACGAGCAGAAGAAGCCGCCGCCGGCGGATGGACCTGCGCGGCGCCGCGGCGAAGGCGGTTCGAGGGGCCGCCGCGCGCGCCGGGAGGTGCCCAGGGAAGGGGATCGCCTGGGGGCGCCGGGGCAATGCTCGTAGGAGGAAGGCCGCCGCTTCATCATCGCGGCGGCGGCGCTCGACGGCGGTGAGTGGGCTTGCGCCGTGGGAGGAGGTGAGGACGCCGAGATGTCGTCGCCGCCGGGAAGTAGGGTTTCGGGATCTGGGAGGAGTCAGGAGAGTCCCGTCGGCACCGCTCTTATAGCCGCCACCCCGCCGCTCAAACCGAAACCGACCCGGATTAGGCGTGCAGGAAAGCTGAAGTTTTTCCTCCGCTGCAGCCGATCCGTGTCGCCGTTGCAGCGAGCCACGCAGTTTAGGAGGCATTGGCAATACTAGGTGGTACAGGCCAATGATCCTTTTGTTGATCCTCGGTAACTACTGAGACACTTATTTGGTTTCTTGAATTTCTTACGTTCATTGACTTTTTCAGTGGTTCGCAGAAAACTTATCATCATCCAATGCTTGAGTTTGATGGAAATTTTGATTGCATGACCAGAGTGAAGGAATCCACAAGTTTTTTCCGTACAAAGCGATGTATACAGTTTTGGTGTGTTCCTTGTGGAGTTGCTCAGTCGAAGGAGAGCTGTGTCTGATCAAGCATCATTCAATGGGTAAATACCAACAATCTGGTTCCTGTCCAATTCACCAAAAAAAAACATATACCCCTCTTTCTATCAGTTCTATCCGCTTACTTCTTTAAAATCCCTTTTCCTTTCATTTTTTGAGATGATCCTTACCTTGTATCTTCCGATGCCTGATATGCAGGTACAGAACTTTCAGGAATCAAGCGACGTCTTTGCAATCGCCGATAGCAGAATGACCAGTGGATTTACCCCAGAAGGCATGAAGGAACTGTTGCGCTTGACATCATGGTGCGTGTATACACTGAGTGAGCATCGTCCATCGATGAGCTTGGTGGAGGCCGAGATACACCGGATACGCGAGCAGGAGATCAGGCTGACAACCGTAATGACAGAAGGCACCCCAATTGTGACTCTAGGCAGCCAGCTCTTCACAACATCAAGATGAAGAAAAATGGAATGTGTAACGTTTACAGCACAGCCAAGCTAGTTTCTTCTTACAGGGCTGTAGGTTAGCTTCTCTCTTTCAGTCCCCCCCCCCCCTCCATTGTCTTTTCATAGGGAGTCAGCTCATCAGCTGTAACTCAAGTGTACAAAAAAGAAACAGCTGTGAGGTTTTCCTTTCTTTATTTCCCCCCATCTTGCTGGTTTCCATTTCCCTTTTTTGCCAGAGTTTTCAACTTGTAAAAGAAAGAACGACATTTCTTTTTGTTAGATATAAGATTGGAAAGGTGGTGCCGAAGTGGCAGAAACTATATTTCTATTGCATTGACACTGCATAATATTTTCTCAATAATACTGGGAAAAGATGCAAAAAACCATGCAGATGCAGGGATTTCAAGGAGCAAGGTGCTACATATTCCATTATTTGTTCAGAGTAATTAAATAGGTGTTACTGAGAACTGCCCTAGTGCAGGTGGTAAGGTGCTTGATTCAGAAGCCCACCGCTCGGGTTCAAATCGCCACGGGACAATAAAAATCTAGGTCTCTCTTTGAGGGTGTACTAAAGCTGTGGGACCGAATCGTCGAATCTCTCAGTGCTCCTCAAAAAAGAAATGGTGGTACAAACATATATGAAACAGATTTATCAGCTCAGCTCTAAGTTTTTACAGGGCAGAGAACCACAGATTGTCAGACATGACAAAATCATAGAAAGCAAGCCTTCTTATGCATGAAATGATCCATACATACATCCTTCCTATTCTGACTTCTGCATTCGGAGAGACTTTTCTTGCAGTTATGCCATCCTCACTTTCCTCGGGGAGTGTCATACATGTATATTATCTGAACTGGTAAGCACCTGCATCAAGCCAATATGGCATCCCATTGTTCTGAGTGGCATCTATGATTTCACAATCTCGTCTCTGCTGACAGTGAAGTCCCAGAGCTCGCCGTACTTCTCATTGAAGTCCCAGATGTCCATGGAGTTGTAGTCCGCGATGAGCTTGTCTCGAGCCGACCTCTCCATCATGTAGATCTGTGGCTCAAAGTTGTGTGGTTTGTCTGGCTTGTCCATCTCAATGATGCAGAACACAATGATGAATAGAGCTGCTCCACTGTAAAGGTACTCCCCCTAGTGGCACAAAACAAGTATACATCTCCATTCAGTGAACTCAATATAGATGATCCATGTAAGGAGGACAAAACTTGATTGAACCCATTCAATCCGTACCGGTACATTGAAGGCCATGCCAAGGATGATTGCAGGGGGAAATAACCAAGAGATGAGAGCTGAAAGATATTGCCACTGATGCTAGTGAGCAAGCTTGTTTCAAGGATAAAATCTACTATGGTATCTGGTATCTATCTGAACGAGACAAAGATTTCAGAACATATGCCGCTGCGGCTTCGCCTTTATCTTTAGATTCTTCGCTGCATCATGGCGAGGACGAGCGGTGGTGGCTGCAGATGGCGATGCAGAAATGGCGGACACTAAGCTGCAGTTGCCGCTGCTCATTATCTCACTCCAGTTCTGCTCTCTTCACCCCCGCGCTCGCTGCTGCTGCTGCACTTATACTTCGCTGCAAGCAGACAAGAACAAGTGGATAATTGAAGTGGACATGTACCGTCCATAAATATTGCTACTTGTTTGCTTCCTTTTTTCTTTTACAAAATCGTAAAACCTGCAACAGTGTAACAGCGTGACGTGGCAGGCAAACGTGCGCACAGCACATCAGCGACGCTAAGCAAAGAAGAATGCCACGTACCCAATATAACGGCAACCGACATCCGCAAACGATATTCAGCAAGCTCATGCAAAATGCCCATATCAAAAAAACTGAGATAGAACAAAGAGAGCTGTACCTTGAGGCATACCCAAAGCACACATACTAAGAACCTCCAATCAGGAACACACGAAGAGCCTTCAATGAGGAGCACCACAAGAAAACAAAGACAGAATTTCATGAAGCACAAGACAGTCTGCAGACTAATCTCCGCACCAAAATTGCAATCACATAAATGAGTAGAGAAATTGTAAATTAACCCACAGGAAAGCGCACGCACTGTAATTAGAGATTGCTGGGATGACAGAGAAGTCGATCGGTTCAGAAGCAAGCAGCAAAGAATAGAAACATGAGAAAAGAAAGGAAAAGAGGCAGAAGCAGCACCACATTGAACGACGGCTGACGGGGCAAGACCACATCCACGTGTACGCAGGAAAAGCCTCAGGCCAATATGGCGAGCACTACCAAACCAAATCGCAGTACCTGGAACTGGAAGTCGCGAGCAGGCAGTTCTTCCCCGCGACGGCGCAGCAGTATCCTCCCAGGAAAACGTGGGCGTTCCCACAAGCGCGTAGATCGGCCGCGGCGACGCGGCGGCCGCTAACATAGAAGAGGCAGCACACGCCGCGACGACGCAACCGAGAGCACGACGGTGGCAGGTAGCACCACTGCACCGAACGGCCACGGCCAGCACCCCATGCCCAGGCCCTCATGTAAATTTTTTTTTTTCGAAGAAAGGCGAGTTGCCTTAATTGATTAGAAGAAATAATGGACAACAATTCACAACTCAGTACAAAGACACACCCATACCACCAAGATTATAACCGGCAGAGGCCCGGCCTAGACCATCAACAAATGTCCTCTAATCTTCCTCAACACGTCGTCCGGCCAACAGTCCTCTTGGCGAAAAATACGAGCATTCCGCTCCAACCATATATGCCAACATGTGGAGATTATGATGCCATCTTCTCTCTGTCTGTCGACCTTGCCTCCGCGAAGCTCGTCCCACCAGGAACCAATAGAGCTAACCGTTGCGTCATCTACTTTGGTGAAATGGAAGGATCCCGCCATACCACATCAAATCTGCCGGACAAAGGTACACTTCCAAAAAAGATGCTTGTGAGTCTCCTATTCGTCGCCGCAAAGAACACACAAGGGGTTACACGGCCACCCTCGAGCAACAAGGCGATTTGCAGTGTAGAGCTTCTCTTTGATTAGAGTCCAAAGGAAGAAGCGGCACCTCCTTTGCACCTTTGCTTTCCAGATGTGAGTGTACTCATGGTCCCGCGTAGATCCAATGAACTGAATGTAATACGCAGAGCTGGCCGAGTAGCTACCTGAATTAGTGAACGTCCAACGAACGCAGTCCGGTGTGCCCTGTGTCAAAGCGAGGCGCTGCACCGCTGTCCACAGAACAACGAACTCGCGAACCTGTTGGGACGTTGAAATTCCTGTTAGAGGTAGCATCCAACTCCCATTCGTCAGTGCCTGTTGGACGGAAATGTCCTTTCTTCTTGCAAGCCTATAGCAACTCGGCGCCATCTCACTTGGAGAATAGCCATTCAACCAAGGTGAGTTCCAGAAGGAGGCCGTAACGCCATCTCATGTAAAATTTGGTTATTTGCCACTCTCAACATGTGCAGTTCGCTAAGTATATCACTTTGTGCGTATTACATGTGGGACCATATTTATCTATGACAGTGGGGTAGAGTGGCATTTTTGCGAAGCCACTCTTAACCCTCACCCACCATTCTGCAGTCTCCCCCTCTTCAGCCGTCCCCATCCCCAATTTGAGATCCCGAAAGAGGCAGCCGCAGAAGCACAATGGCAGCGGCGGGTAATTTCCCTAGAACAGCATGTGCATCTGGGAAGGCAAAAAGGGTTGGGCTGCACGAGGCGGAAAACACGAAGGACTGGACCGAAAATGAGGCCGTCGGGAGAGCACGCAGGAAGGAGCCATACACGAAGCCGAAGGGGCGCTCTCCGTAAAACTATAAAGGCAAGGGGTGCTCGAGCAAAGTCGATCCTCCCGGAAGAGGACGATCTGGACGGACAGAAACGCGAACAGACGGCACAATCGAACGGCAAATAATTTTTGGGCGACGTGGCCGTGCAAGAGGAGCCGTGGAGTGACGTGGACGCAGGAGAGACGAGATATAGCAAAGCGCTATAAAGCTTTGCAAATAGCAGTCCCATGCTTCTCATTTTCCAATACTTGGATCTTCTTGGTATAGCAACTAGCAATCCATGATCTGCCATTGAGCTGAAATGAAGGGGGTCACCGAAAGGCGAAATGTGTATCCTGTCTATAGATAATGCCCTCTATACTTCAAGCTAACCAAAAATCTAAAACAAGGGCAATTATCATTTCGTTGCAGAACTAAAACAAGGTGCCTACATTTCGTCCACTAATTTAATTTCTAATGCAGGCAGGATAATACCATTTCCTCATTAATATTGCACGAAACATATCACAAAACTGTAATTCTCACTGCTTGTTGCAGGATCTTAGCGTCTTACAACAAGGACAATAGCAAACGTCCACACAATTACACAAAAGCTCCAAGAGTAAGATGAGTTAAGCAGTTGCAACTATGCATTTTTTTTCACTGAGGTAAAAACATACATGGTACTGCACGAAACTAGTTACCAGCTACAGAACAAAATGCTGATCAGATATAATATCTAAATGTATTACAAGAGCTAGCACTGCCTATGCTAACATAAACCTCATTTTGATTTCCGTTGTCTAAGAAGATTCCAATCAAGCTTCTCACGCTTGTTTGACTTGTGAGATCCTCGTCCATTGCTTTGTGAAGATGAATCACCATCAACATTCTTACGTGTGGTCTTCTGTGGCTTATGAGATGGTGGTGTTTCCATCTCAAGCTCAGGCTGCTTCCTCTTCAGTTCATTCAAAGATATGCTTTCTGAACTATCAATATTGGAATCTTTAAATCTTGTCAATACTTCACCCATTCTGCATTTTTATTGCAAAAAAGACATCATATGGAACTTTATTTCACCCATTAGATGCTGGAAAGCCAAAAAAAACTGTATACCAAACGACCGATACATCCACACATATAACAGCATTTCAATTATTTCCCAATGTACATGGAGTTACTAGTACATGTCGGAGCTGTTAGATTCACTTCAGAATCTGTGCCACATGGATCTTGAGTGGATCCAACGGCTCCCACATGTACATGTAACTCCACATAAATGTAGGATTGATTTCCAGGACAACTTCAGTAAAAGTACAAACGCAAGTTCTTTTCTGGTATATATTTTGCCCATAGCTTTTCATGGCATATTGGCGGTTTCTTACAAGTGATCAAATTGAATATAATTTTGGCTGTGTTATACAACAAATAATATTTTACATAATATTATATATGGATATCCTCAAATTCATTTCATGTATAAATAACTTACATAAATTTGAAAAATACACATTCAATGTTCATATTCCTCAACCTTCATTCATGTTAACAAGATGAGGAGGATAAAGAATACATAGTATTTGGGCTCACATTCATTGGCCAAAGTGAACTATACAGGTCTAGTATACTGGTATCCCCACATTGGCCCACCTTATGAATATCATCAGTAACCCATAAGCTTTGGTGATTTAGTGCAGCATCAGCTTGCAAGGTCAACTATTAGTATGGACCTTAGCAAACAAGGATAAATGTTCTACTAAAATATGCCTAAGTTATAACAACTATAAGATTTGCTTAAATATATGCCTAATTTATATGCTACACCAATCATATATGCCTAAGATAGTGTCCACAACTAGGCCATAAGTTTATGTTTGAAGTAAGCATTTGCTTCTAGCCTACACTATAGCAACTGCACTTTAGCAGTGGATGATCTCAATTTCACAAGGTTTAAGAGCACTTGGCACTGCTAAAAAATTATTACAATTTCACAGAAAAAATGTGCTGTTTCCTGGCTAAGTTTATGAGGCTCTTGGACACGCTTATCATTCAGTGATAAAAAGAAAGAAAAAAAGACATGCAAGGCGTCAGTGTTCAACGTGTAGCTAAATTATGTTTTGTGGCAGATAGCGTGGCTAAGGTAACTTAACAGAGAAAAAGGGACAGCCAGTCGCTAACCTGCTGGAATTTCCACTGTCTTGATAATTACTAGGTGAAGCTGTTTGTGTTTGGTAGCCACTTGTTGCTTCTCCATTTAGTTTCTACAGTTTTAGGTGTGAGGAAACACATATGTACAGACATAATCGCCAGAATGACATGTAATGAAACAACCTTCAAAACTCACATCAATTGATGGATTGAAATTTTGGAAAGACATACGACCCTTTACAGCTCCTGGATGTGGATTACCCTCCATGACAACTATGCTGAAGAAAACAAAGGTGATGTTTTTGTTGCATACACTAAGCAGTTAGTAATGAAACGTTAAATCTAAGAGCAAATTGGAAAATGGATACCAGTGACAACATAATCGATAAAAAATGTGTGATAGCCTTGTATGGTAAATTGGTAATCCATATGATGAACTCCAAAAGATAGATACACAAGAATGTAGCACTTGGCCAACAAATCCCTTCACTCTAACTGTGACTACATGAGAATCTTTCGTATCTTATTTGTCGTACTTTCAGTAGATGCAGTGTTTGTCTAGAAATAACAGATCATGCTAATGGGTTTGTTGTGGGTTTTCCAGTGTAACAAGCATTTCATCAAACATGTGTTTGAGAACACCAACATATGCTCATGTGACGTATTATACTACACAAACCTGTCAATCTACCCTGAATTTTGAATACCTATACTACTTCTGTAATTCTAAAAACTCTGTATCAAAACGGTAATCAAACCCGACATCAAGAGCTAAAAAAATAATCTTTAATCCCCATACCACTTCCTAGCCACCAGAACGGACGACCCGACGCGTCCTGCCGCCTCCGTCACCACCGCCGCCGCTGCCTCCACCTCCACCTCGGGCTTCTCCTCAGCCACCTTCTGCGCGACGGTCGCGCGCTGCATGAACTGCACGGCCACACACAAACAGCCCTCGACCATGAGACGCCAAGCCATGGCAGGGGAAGAGCCGAGGGCAGAGGTGCTCCTCACCTTCAGGTTCCTGAGCGTACTCGAGAGCTCCCTTTTCGCCGCCATGGCCGCTCGCCCCTGGTTCGACGACTCTCCCACGCACGCCCCCTCAGTTTAGGGTTAGGGTTTAGGGGAATCCCGCAGCGGAAGCCGCCGTCGCGGGAGCACGAGGCGTAGGAATTCCGGGCCGCACACGACGCCGCGCCCCGCGTCCGAACCGCGAGAGCGAGACCACAAGATGATTTCTGGCCCACATGTCATAGGCCCAACAATCCGGCGTACATCTTCTCCGTGCAGTCTCCGACATGTGGGCCGGATTTGGTAGGAGTGGGGCCGTATACGTGGAGAACTCGTATATACCGAATAAGAATCGTAGGCGTAGCGACTCTTGTAAAACCCTATATAAAAACTGTTCTTCAGCCTTCAGGTAAGCCTGCCAATTTGACTTCGATTTATATATATATTCTTCTACTTCATAATTCTCTCGTGGAAAAAACAAAGTAGAGTGATTTTTTGACACGACAAGAGGGAGGAATCAACTCGGCGGATCGTCCGGTTCCTGATGGTATGGTTATTCCTCTCTGTTTGCGTTTCTTCCATCTGCACTTTTTTTTTTTCTCTTTGGCAAATTTTATTTTGTAGCATGAACAATCCATGGTGCTCTTGGCTCAGGAATTCTACCGCTCCCGATTTATTCGAGAGGAATACAATTGCTGTTCATATGTTTTTGTTCTTGGTTTTATTCATATCTTGGGAAAATAATAGATTGGGCAGTTCTCTAATGGAGGACTCTTTCTTTGCACTCGCAGGATTTCGAAGAGTACCTCCGGATGCAGACGTACGCGTTCGTGCAGTACTACCGTTGCCGGCCAATGTCGGCTCTGGACAAGGAGAACGTCGACAACGATGGGAACAGAAGTAAGCCTGCTGCTAAGAACATCGCTTACTACTGCAGGTAGTTTTAGTTTCTATAATGATTTAGTCTCTAAATTTAGAGAACCCAATGTAAAGACTCAAAATATAGAGAACAAAGTGATTTAAAGAAATATGAAGATCCCAATGACGATGCTCTAAATGCTACTAATTAATATCTTCTTTTCCTTCCCTTACGAGTGCTGTTAAGATGCGATTGATTACTGATCATGCTCATCTCTCTAATTTGCAGTTATAATGCCGGCGTCTGCTCTCGACACGCTGAGTTCTCTCAATGTCGAGTACCCAATGCAGTTCCAGATCAAGAACCCTAGCACGCACCAGACGTTGCACTGCGGCGTCCTCGAGTTCGTCGCCGAGGAAGGCTTCGTCTACATTCAGAGCTGGGTTAGTACTCACGATCAGAAATCAATACACAGACTCATGCTAATTAGTAATTGATTCTCGTGTTGCCTGCATCTCCATTAGAAACTGAACACAATTACACAATTACTCATGCTAATTATAATTGATTCTCGTGTTGCCTTTTTTTTTGGGGTGCAGATGATGGAGCGTCTGGGTCTCAGAGAAAACGACCTCGTGCTGCTCAAGAACACGTCCCTTCCCAAGGCCGAGTTCGTGAAGCTGCAGCCTCACACGATGGACTTCCTCAAAGAAGTCTCGGACCCGAGAGACGTGTAAGCACTCGCCCTTCTCTGAACTCTGAACCCCGAGCTCTGACAAAGAAAGCATTTTTAATCTCTCTTTGATTCAGAACCATGTGGAACTTCCCCAAAGATTAAAAAAATTATGGAATTTTGATTTGTCGTGAATCGTGATCACTGATCTCTGAATCTCTACGTGCAGGTTGCAGTACAACTTCGGAAAGTACTCGTGCATGACGACCGGCGACACCATCACCGTGACTGCCGGCGACGACGGCGAGAGGCGGTACCTGCTGGACGTCGTCGAGGCGCGGCCGGCGGACGCTGTCAGCATGCTGGAGACGGACTGCGAGGTGGAGTTCGCTTTGCCTTTCGACTGCAAGCAGCCGGAGCCCGTGGCCGTGGCCGTGGCCGCGCAGGAGGCTCAGCAGCCGGCTCGGTTCACCGGCGCGGTGATGCGGTTGGACGGCAGGCCGGTGGAGCAGCCGTCGGCGCCGCCTGCTCCGGCGCCGGAGGCTCAGCAGCCGGCTCGGTTCACCGGCGCGGTGATGCGGTTGGACGGCAGGCCGGTGGAGCAGCAGCCGCCGCCGCAGGCGTCACCGGCGGGCGCCCGTTCTTCGGTGAGGCCGAAGAGAGCGCTCCAGTTTGGCTCCACGGTGGCTGGAGGGAGCAGCACGAAGGGTGACGGCAACGAGAAGGAGGTCAAGCGGTTTGCCGGGCACAAATACTCCCTGCAGCGCCAGGATGACTGAAATCAATCAATCAATATAT
Source organism: Raddia guianensis (assembly GCA_036346415.1). Classification (NCBI taxonomy): domain Eukaryota; kingdom Viridiplantae; phylum Streptophyta; class Magnoliopsida; order Poales; family Poaceae; genus Raddia; species Raddia guianensis. The sequence goes on from CM070534.1 coordinate 40,595,339, forward strand.
AAATGTGCACTAAATTGTGCGACTGCATTTGTAACTAGTGACAACAGAAGCCGTATCTAAGGCCCAGTTCTTTTCAGCTTATCAGTTTAACGGCTTAACAGCTTAACAACTTATTTACGTTTTGAAAAGACATATGCTTTGAGTTTTTTGGGTCCGTTTTTTTGCTATTTTGAAGGTGGGTCCTAACGCTTTAAAAAACAAGTCAAACGAAATGGATCCGAATCTTAAGACTATCTCGAGAAGCTCTCGAAGTTCAGTCATTTCAGCCGTTCAGATCAGCTCAAAAGAACATGACCTAAATCTCTATCATGGCAATCCATCTCCGTATTAGTTTCCTTTTGTTCTTCCTTTTAATTTTTTTCTTCGTACTTTACGCTACACTCTAAAAGATTTTTTTCTTCCATCAGCAACTCTATTAAAGCTACGACATTCGGAGTGACCGCTACAGATGCTCTAATATCATGAATTCATGATTCATCCTTATTTGGACTTTGTTATGAATTCTTTACCGTGTTCTTTTATGATAATATCATGATTTTTTACTCAAAAAATAATATAAACTCAGTTATAGATTTTTACCACATTATTCATCATAATATCATGAATTTCCACTCAAAAAATAATAATACCATGAATTCATGATTCATCCTCATTTCCGACCACATTGTCCATAGGCCCCTTTTTTTAGATTTTTTCCCTATCTTGAATTAGGGAAGAGGGTGACATTTGTTAAGTTAACTAAACAAATATTTTCAATTAGCCCAAGACAGCAAATCCCTAGTTTCTAAGTTCTAATTATCTATTGTTCCCCTTTTTGCTATAGTTAATAGCAGCGGCTAGGCTTAACCTAGCTATATGTTGACTTTACCCTACCTTTGCTTGTTCTCCGCTTACCCTTTTCTTTCTCGTTATCGTTTTGATCTGTTGCACACTGCTTGTTTCACCTTTTCTCTCCTAGTGTTATCCGACTCCTCCCTACCCTGCACGTCTCAACGCAGCCCTAGCTTGTCAGCCTTTGGGTAGTGCTTATGCATCTATTACTTTTGACGCGTTGAGCCCACCCTAGCTCAGACCCCATTTAGCGGAGGGGCAGTCAGGTTAAGGGCGAGCATCCATATCTCTCGTCGTCGTGCTGGCCCTGTCCATCCTAGCTTTGATCACTGCCACTAATCTACCAACGTTTGCCACCTCATGGCTTCGATGCTACAGCCGAAGCCTCGACGCCCCCACCATAGTAGTGCCCTCCCCACGCCTTCCCAGATCGGTGTGCTCTTATTCTAAGTCCTACAGAGGTAGGTACCCATATGGCAGGTGAAAAAGTCCCACTTTGGTGGGCAACCTCTACAAGATGAAGTGTAGAGCGTGACGTTGATGAGAGTACACTTATGTAACGGTGTGTGCAATGAGAAATGAGCACGTTACATGACATTGCACCGATGAGCGTATGGTTGATGAAAAAAAATGCTGTCGATAATTCCTTATGAATATGGGGAAGAATGGGGGAAAATAGTTCGCATCACCGCCCACTACTTTGATGCCCTGATCACTATGCAGAATAAACAAAAATAGTGTTTTGATTGGCACACATATCAAACATCAAATATTTGTGACCCGAGTGAGTAATTTTGTATTGTCATGTGAACTACTTTCTTTGTATGCCACTTTAGTTAATGTAGCTCATCACTTTGCCATTAAATCAGTAGTGAAATGCCCTCTTTTTTCTGTCTGCCGCTAAGATTTATGTGGAGAGCAAAACATGATGGTCATGGTTGCAAATTTTAAAAAGACAATACTTCCCCATTCATTTTTTGATAGATTCATACTATCCAAATCTTAAGAGCATCCCCATCTCACCCCCCAAATGCACCTCTATTTCAAAAATTTTCAAATGCAGTAGGAGGGAATTTGATGCATGTGAGAGGGAATTTGCATCAGAGCGATTCATCGTAATTCTTTCGTAGCGATAGAGGAAATTTAAAGGCCTCACGGATGCTCTAACAACATGTTTCACAACCGACTTAACAGAAATAGACAACATATTTACAACTTATTTTGCGGTGAATAGGGAAGGGAAAGATGAGTGGGAAGTACATGGGAAGAATCAAAACTTCTCATCCGTTTAACCGGTGATTCCCTTTTCCTTTTCCTACTTTCATTCAGCCAAACAAGAAATTAGCTTTTCTAAATCTAAACTTAGATCTCCCTAACCATTTTGCCCTCCATGCCTCCACCATTACGAAAGTGACATATTTTATAGAAATTTTCTGCGACAATAAAAATATGAATTTTGAATAATTATGACATGTCATCATATAATGAATATAACTATGTTTTTGAATAATTTGGTATTTCTGAATTTTATGATGAATATAACTATGTTTTTTTATGACAAATAGAACTCTCCACCAATATGATGAAAGCAACAAAGCCAGCGAGGGGCTCTTCTGGTGTTATTGTTCCTTGGCTCGTGAGGAGTGACTGAGTGAGGACGACGACGCAGACCAGAGAATTAGCCGAAGCCCCCTCCCCTCCGCCTCCGGCGAGCCCTCTCGCCGGCACCGGCGGCATGTCGTCGGTGCACCGCCCGCCGCGGGAGACCGACTTCGCCGCCTTCCCGTCGTCCACCCCCATCGTCATCGACAACGGCGCCTCCACCTTCCGCATCGGGTAGGAGGCCCCCGCGCCCTAAAATTCCCCCAAACCCTAACCCCCCACTGGGGCTCACTCCCGCGTGTTTCGGTGGGCTCGTGCAGGTGGGCGGGCGAGACGGAGCCGCGCGTCTGCTTCCGCAACATCGTGCAGAGGCCGCGCTACCGCAGCTCAGGTAATGGTACCGCCGCATTACGACTATGAGCCACTGATTTGTGTTGGTTTGGTGATTGGATGATAGGAAATAGTTTGTTTTTTCTTCCTCGCGCTTGCTTGGTTGCTCCTCACCGTGCGGCCTCAGAAGTGGAGCACACCATTTAACTGGTGATTAGATGTTGTTAATGAACAGTTGTTTTGCTTGATTTGGGTAAATAAATTTAAATTCAGCTGATGAATATGTGTGCATGTGGTGCGAGTGATCCTCAAAGCGTTTTCAATGTCCAGATGTCTTCGGAGTTAACTTTGTGATCGTGCAAGTGCACTAGGCTTATACTTGTCTGAATATACGACAGGATATCAATTGCTTATCTGAAGTTCTTATGCTTGTTCCATTTGCTAGACTTGCGATATGATTGGAGAAAATACGATAATTCAACTGACGGCAATTTTTGCTCTATGCTAAGCAGCAGGCGAAACTGTCACAGTTGTTGGGGAGACTGATCCAGCTATAATGAAGTACTTTGATTGCACGCGGTCATCAATTCGCTCAGCATTTGATGATGATGTTGTCTATCAGTTTGAGTACATGGAATATGTTCGTCATTCACTCGCTCCTATCACATCATCTACCTTTCTTTTGAGTTTTCTGCATTTTATGAATTCTTAGTTGTTTGGAAGATCTGTACATTGTTTGCTATGATTTTTTAGGCATAAAATAAATAAATGGGAAATCAATCTGGTCTGCAATATTTTGCCCATACAAATATTTATGTCACATTCTTTAGGCATGCTCAAGTACATACATGAAAAAAAAATCAAATTAGAAAGATTTAGTATGAGATTATGTGCAAACATATAAAAATGCATATTCCACATTTAAAGAGAAACTCTATGTGCTTTGTCAATGATTGTGAGGTGATAGTAAAATAGCCATCATCTAAACTTTCAATGTAATACTATCTTTAAACTCCCTGATTCATTCTTAAGTCAGTGAACGATCATATCTATCATAGTTCATGCAGCCCTTATAGTGACACTAGACGCCAATCACAATTTTTATGTTTTGAGCGCAGCATGTGACTGCTTGTTTCAGCATGATGATTCTTGACAGTTCAGGCTGTAGCTTTTCTAATGAACACACCTTGGTACTTTCTAGCCTCTTTTGATCTCATATTACTTCTATGTTGCAGATTCTTGACTATGGTTTTGATCGATTAGGTGCCACTTCAGAGGTAAATTACACTTGTCACCACCTATCTCCTGAATATTTGGCTTTTTGTATTGTAGTTTATTTATTTCTGTTTTCCTTAGTTTGGTATATTTGCTGTACTTTGCACTTGGTACATAAGAAAACTATGATGTTAGCTAGCCTTGTCAAATAGGAAGGAGGGAACCAGGCATTGTTTATGTATGACAAATTGACAATTCTAGTCACCAGTGAAGCATGTGTACTGATACAAACAAGGAAATGGGTTTTATCATTGGAGAGTCTTATGTGTTCCGTTAATTGTGGACTCAGAATGAACCATTTAGCCTTTTAGGAATATAAGTGCAGAGTTAGGCAGTTGATGTTTTCAAGCCTTTACAGTCTCAAGTGCTTTCAGAAAGAATCTAAGCCTCATTCTCTGAAAAAATATGAGGCTAACAACCATTGTTCTAAAAATCTGGATTAATCCCCGATTAATGTCTAATTGGTAGACCTCCCCCTAGCAGCAATTACTGAATAGTTTTTATTAATCTCAATTATAGTGACTAGCAAGTGGCTTTTAAAAAGTTGAGCCTTGAATTATCCAATCTCAAAATTTACTGTTTCTTGACTTGAATTATCCATTTGCATGCATGCTTTGAACTTCAAAAGTTTGTGCCTTCTCATGTAAACTATTATTTGGTTGAGTATTGCTGAAAGCTAACAGTGATGCTCTTTAGGTGGGCCATCCCATTCTTATGACGGAGTGTGAATGCAATCCATCCTTTTCTAGAGCCCGGATGGCAGAACTCCTTTTCGAGACATATGCTGTGCCCTCTGTTGGTAATGTTTACTATGGTCTTTATGTGCCATTGTTGTGAACTGCATTTGACATAAGAATGCTGTGCTAATCCTATTCTTTTCCTACCTGAGTTTCAGCTTTTGGCATCGACAATGCATTCAGTTACAAGCACAATCAGAAGCTTGGAAACTGTGGAGAAGATGGTCTAGTTATTTCATGTGAATATGGAACATGCCATGTTGTTCCAGTAAGTTTGCTTCCTCAAGACATGTTTTTTTTCAACATTGTGCAATATCTATTTCTTCTGGCATTGCATTCGACTGATTTTGTTAGATGTCCAGAAAAAAAGAGTACAGTGCGTGATTAGAAGGAAATATCATTGATCGTGTTGTGAATTCTAAAACTCTGATTGAATGAACTGTAACAGTCAATACTTGATATGTGCTAAATAAATTGAAAAACGAAAACAGATATTGCCACATGCATCACTAGATTAGTTGCTCATGACAGAAATCTGCCTGGATGTATTTTTTTGATTCCCAGGCATCTTAGTCTATTGGGCAATTGTGGAGATATATGGACAACCGTATAATTTCAGTATTCTGTGGTCTGTGCATGAAGCTGTGCTTACCTCGATGTCAGACATCATACTCTGACAATTGCAGTATAGTTTTTTCCCCTCAACATGAGGTATATTCTGGAATAGTCAACACACACAAAAAAAATCATACAACATATTCATGGACGTGTTTCTGTGAAGTATATTCTTTGTAAAAATGTGTGCTTGTCCACCTGTATATTTCAAATTAATTTGTTACTCTGTGAACTAAAAAAGCTTTTTTGGATCTGTTTTCAGTTTTTAAAAGGGCAGCCTGTGTTGGGGGCATGCTGCAGAACCAATGTTGGTGGTTTTCACATTACAGAATTTTTGAGGCAGATTCTCTCTCTAAAATATCCCTATCACACGTAGGTGTCAGCAACATATTTTCAAAGCAATTCATGTTATTTGTCTTTCCCACCATGTGAAACATTTAACATTTTAAATTTTAATAGGGCAAGCATTACATGGGAAAAGGCTGAAGAGCTGAAGATTGAACATTGTTATATAGCCCCCGATTACATGTCGGAGTTGCTGATATTTAAGGTAAGAAATGTATATACATTGTTTTGTTGCCATATCCATTTTCTATAATCATCCGATTTCCATTTCCAAGTGTGTTTGTATAAGATGGACAGTGCTTTTAGTTGGTTGTCCTGAATTTTTTTGTTCTCTGTAAGTGTATCTATACACTTATTTATAATTATCTGAGCATTTTTGTGCAACTTTACTTTGCAGAATAATAAGGAAGAAGCTGAAGAAAAAACCAGGTACTGGCAGCTACCATGGGTTCCCCCACCTAAAGAAGAACCACCATCCGAGGAAGAACTTGCAAGGAAAGCAGCTTTGAGGGAAAAGGCTGGCCAACGTTTGCGAGACATGGCTGCTGCAAAGAGGTCTCAGAAGATAGCAGAACTGGAAAAACAACTTTCTTATTTGGATGAATTAATGGAGCAAGTTGAAGGAGCCGAGGAATCAGAAGCAACAGCTATTCTAGGTAGATCTGGATATCTTTCCCAGCAGGAAATCAAATCTGCTATAATGAAAGCAACACAATCTCTAAGGAAAGCAAAGGGAGAGTCCAGTGGTAATGAAGAGCAAGCAGACGCTTCACCGGCTGATAAGTATCCACTTGTGTCTGTTCCTGATGAGACGTTGACACCAGAGCAGGTCTGTTTGTTCAGTTATTATCTATGAGTATGACTGTTATGTAGTCAACTATGGGATTTTGTTCATGTGCTTTCTTGCACCCGCATGCTGTGAGCATAAGCCTAATCTCCAAAGTTGAGAATTTGAAACACTCACCATTTTGTGTTCCACTTTACATATTTTGCCAGCTAAAGGAAAAGAAGAAGCAGATATTACTTAAAACCACAACAGAGGGCCGAATGCGTGCCAAACAGAAACGTGCTGAAGAGGAAGCATTGAGAGATAAGCAAGAAGGAGAGAGGCGTGCGTAAGTTGTGATGTGCCCAGCCTGAATTTTACAACCCATATGCTTCTCATACTTAGTTTATTCTTGCATTCAATGATAGCATCTTCCTGTGTGAAAATTTGTAACATTTTCTCATTCTTACGCTCGAAGCAACTGTTTTGAAGCTGTTATGATGGTTTTTTTTATCTCGACACATGATCCTTGCTCGAGAAAATCCAAATATGGTCATATATGAGAAAAATTACATTCTGCATTTTGTAATACCAAGTCCCTGTTTCTATTGAAAGCAACATGTGTGCTGCCATATACCATGCATTATAATTTTTTTTTCTTGATTATGCATTTTGTGCTGAAGATTATGCGCCTGCAATTTGGCATGAGTCCCCTGCTGCCTGTCTCAAACACCAACATCACATGCTGAGAGGATCTCCAGCCTGATTAATATTGATAGAATAATCTGTGCTGCTTTTGTGATCTGTTTCACTGAACGATGCAGGGAGAACCCAGAATTATACCTTGAAGAGCTTCGTTCCCGATACCTGGGGCTTTGTGAGAAAGTTGACCAGAGGAAGCGGCAAAAAGTCAATGGAAACCAGACAAATGGCAACCATAATTCATCTGGTGGTGTAGGCCGTGGGGAGCGTTTGAATGCTGCCCAAAAAGAAAGGATGCGGCTGCTCACTTCTGCTGCATTTGATCGGGGGAAAGACGAGGACACTTTTGGAATGAGGGACGAAGACTGGCTAGTGTACAAAAAGATGAGCAAAGACAACGAGGACGACGATGACAGGAACGATGACGATGAATCAGAGCTTGCTCGCATTGCATCGAAGCTCCAGGTAAAATATACTGTTACCATAGTCCATAGGCATCCAGCAATTGTTAGGCTGGTTCTATCAAGCACACAGACGCCATCATCCCGATGCTTCCCTGTGCAGGAGATGGACCCGGCATTCGTGAGCAGCCTCGAAGCGGTCCACGCGACTCCCGAGCCCCCTAGGGCCCGGGCCCTTACCGCGGAGGACTTCAGAATCGCCATGGGGATGGAGCGGTTCCGGTGCCCGGAGATCCTCTTCCAGCCCGCCATGCTGGGGGTCGACCAGGCCGGCGTCGACGAGATGGTCAGCGTCTCGCTCCGGAGGCTGGCGGCGGACGAGCCGGCCAAGGAGCGCCTCTGCAATTCCATCCTCGTCACCGGCGGGAGCTCGCTGCTCCCGGGCATGATCCCTCGCCTGGAATCCGGGATCAGGCGGTTCCGTCCCTACCTCGCGCCGCTGAAGCTCGTCAGGGCGGCCGACCCCGTCCTGGACGCCTGGAGGGGCGCCGCGGCCTTCGCCTCGTCCGCCGGGTTCGAGGCGCAGGCTTTCACCCTGGCAGATTACAGGGAGCACGGCGAGAACCTGTTCCATCGGTACAACATTGTTTACTCGCTGTGACGTCCCCTTGTAATGTACGAACGGCGTATATCAGTCGATTTATCGACAGCCATTAAGCTGATAGCCGAGGTCAGCGATTCTTTGCTACAGATGTGGTTGGTTTTGACATGCGGTGAATGGTGCCGATACGTAATTACGTAATAAACAATCTCGTAATGGCTAATGACCTCTCCTGCAGGCACGTCTTAGCTTCTGATATCTCCGGGAGAAAGGTCACAGTCATGTACAATGGCTCTACAAAGCGTACAGAACTAAGGTCTCTATCGGTTAATGGAACTATAATTACATCATGAAGCAGCTATCAGACAATAGTCAAGATGGCCGAGTTGGTCTAAGGCGCCAGTTTCAGGTACTGGTCCGAAAGGGCATGGGTTCGAATCCCATTCTTGACATTATTCTTTTTTTCTTTTTTCTTTTTTATAAGAAAAGAGTATCTGGTACCCAAAAAAAAAGATATGTTTTTTCCAACATCAACGTCAAGCTTGCAGTGAGTTGACACGTTTCATATCGAAGAAACAAAGAGTATTTTTTCATAGGACGATTGCAATAAGAATCCAGGCTCCAAGACCAGCGAAAGCAATAAACAATTAAACATGCAGCAAAGCAATTGCATCACCAAAGACATGAACCTCGTTTTGAGATCTCCAGTCCAGAGGCACCGGCACAAAAAAACGCCTCGTTTCGTCTTCTCCCCGCGACCACCAAACTCTCCCCCAAAATAGGACGGCTAAAACGCAACCACTTCCCTCCAGAATTGGCACCCTCCTCAATCCTCATCACTATAACTCAGAAATGGCTTCTCGGCTGCCCCCAACCTTACCAACTTTAGGATAGGTAATAGGCCCAGCAAATCCACTCCATTTTCTTTGCCTTGCCAGCACTGCACCCTGATCACAAAGCTCCTCCCAGAGTTCTTGGAGATTTGGCTCCGAATTTCCAATCCCAGAGTCCTCTTGCACAGGCCAGCCATGAACGAGCTCAGGAAGCTCAAGCGCGGGGTCAGCACCAAGCGGGGAGACCACCTCAGCCAAAATGGTATAAGGGATTCGTTGATTCCTCATTCTTCTTGCGTGTTTCCATGGCGTTTTTTTTTTAGCTTGATCAATTGATCGATGATTCCATTGTCGTTCGCCTGGTCGTTTTTGATGGCTGAATGAATTTGCTGCAGGCCAGAATCAATTGGATGAATGGGAGGAGCAGCAGCGGTATTGGGCCTCCCCGCGGGCGCCGCCGGTGAGCCCCACGGGGTCGCCGCGGACGCCGAGCGGGAGCCAGAAGAAGCCGGTGCTGGGCAAGGTGAAGAGCAAGGCCAAGAAGTGGATGCACCTGCTGCATCACAAGAAGAAGCCTGCATTAGCGGATGCCATGTGGACGCCCAGGGCAGGACCAAGTGCTGACGACGACGGCAACAGCTGCAGGGAGGAAGAACAATCCTCCAAGTTCTTTGGAACCCCCGGCTCAACTCAGCATCCACTTTCCTGTATGCCTCAGACCATCACATGACATTGATGCAGTTATTACATGGCAAAATTCGGCGCATGACATTCTTTAAAATTCGCATGTCGCATATGTCGATAACTTGATGGACCATATGTATCTGTCGTAGCGGACCAGAGTATCATATGCTGAAAGCATAAAATGTTAATTTTATAAAGTGTCAATAGCTGAATCTCCCATTCATTGAAAACCGATAAATAGCAAATTTATACTAAAATTGCATCTTGGTAAGCTGCACAATTTTAGTGTTATTAGGGTGCAACTTTATAGTGACCGATAGATAGAAAAATTTCAGGCGTCTGAGAATTAGTTGATCCTCCCGGTTAAGATCGATTCTAAGTTTCTAGCATAGTTTGGTTATGCTGATGCATGATTAATGTTTAACTTTTCCATGTGAATTGTAGCTGCTGAATCAGAGCAGGCGCCTGAGGTGTACGTGGAGGCATCGCCGAGGCAGAACTCTCCGGTGCCGAGCCCCACTGCACGCATGGAGCAGCCATACTTCATGGTCAGCAGCAGGTTCGAGTCAGAGATGAAGGAGGCCAACGAGATGCTGAGGGAATCGAAGCAGCTGCGCGTCAACACGGGCAAGCAGAAGCAGAAGACCGTTACGTTCGCGCCAATCATCGAAAGTGGGTTCGAAATCGAGATGAACAGCCGGAGCAGAATGGAGCTGTCTGAAGCAGCAGCAGAGGTCTTCAGAAATGCAAAAGCCACAGTCTATGAGGCAGCTCTCAGGATGGTCTCCAGAATCCAAACCACAATGGCAGCATATGGCATTGACACAAGGCACATGCTGGAGAAGGTGATGCCAGTCAATAGATACCTCATGCTGAAGCTGGAGCCTGGGCAGGATGACAGTGCACTCTCAGAAGTCATCACTGAGGCTTTCCTCAACCTGTTAGACACCTGGGGTGAGAGTGTTGAGAGGCCTCTAGTGCAGAGGACAAAGCAAGTCTTTTCTTGGCTTATGCAGGAGAGGAGAGAGGAGTCACCTCCTGTTCCACTGTCCACACATCCTTGTGCATATGAAGGTAAGCTTCACCAACTGTACAAGGGTAGCCCACTAGTCCTATCTGCAAAACATTCTTATTCAGATTTAGAATTAATTGTGCAATGCAGATGCAGAAGAATTTTATTCCTTAGAGGATTAACTGCTGCTTGAAGCACGGGATCAAGACACTGTTGATCAACGTCAGTAGAGTACGTCGTTTACCCTACAAGGCTACAGTGTCTGGACGCTGGAGTCAAAAGACAGAGAGCGTGCCCCAAGTATATATTGTTCATAGAATTACATTACAGTTGAAACATCTTGCAGTGGCTGCAAGCGAAACCAAGAGGAGGTTTCTGCAGCCTTGTACCAGAAACTAAAGCAAAAGATTGCAATATTAAATCAAGTTTCTCAAGATAAAGATTTCCATCATGATTGTGCCAGATATTATATTCAAGATCTGTGTCAATTAGGAACCGCGATGTAGGAAGCATATTAATATTGAAATCAAAATCCTAAACTATACTTTTACAATGGAACAAGGATAAAAAAGATTAGGAAAACTGTTTTTCTCGGCGGCAGTCGTCTGGGCCACGCCGCGCGCTCGCGGACTGTTGGGCCCGAGTGACATGGGTGCGCGGGCAGGCGACTTCCGCCCAGTCGCTCCCTTAGGAAAAAGGCTATTTTCATCTCTCAACTATTTGCGCTGATATGTTTTGGTCCATAAATTGCAATACCTAGTAAAACCGATTATTAAGGTTGGTGTTGTCGTAGGCTCTCGGCGGTCGGCTTCCTAGGTCGGGCGTTCGTGGAGGGGGGTGGCTTCGGTGGTCTCTCTCCAGCTCCACCCCGAGGTCCGCTTTGTCGGCGTCTCGCGCTGCCAGGCCCTCTCGCTTGGCTGTGGTGGCGTGGCGCGGTGGCTGCGCTCGTCGGTTCTAGTTTCGCCCTCCACCTTGGCTTCAGGGCAGTTGCGACGGGTGAAAACCCTGCCTAGGCTTCCGCTTGGGTCGGCGATGGCGACGCCTCGGCGCCGTTTCCCTTCTTGAAGGCATCATCATGGCGGTTGTTTTGCCCTGAAGTTACCCAAGCGAAAGCTCCCCTGCGACGGCGTCGTGTTTGCGTCGCTCCCTTGTTGAAGGCGTCGCCTCTGGTCTTGGTGGTTGGCTGCTAGTGTTTTCTCCGTCACGTTGTGTCTCCGGCGGCCTCAGACCTTGTCGTTGTAGTCGACGCCCTCAGACGTGGTGGTTGCCTAGCCTTGCCTTGGCCGGGTTCTTCCCTAACCTTTTCTGTCAGGACCCGGTCTAATTGACCGAATCGTAATTGTGCATACAGTACTAGTCCCAAAAAATCATGGCTAGCACACACAATTTAACAATAATGGTACATTGCCTTCGAGTTACATTATTACAACATAGGGGACTAAGCATCTCAAAGGAAGTCACAACTTAATACATCAAGCACGACACGCAGGCCAAGATTCAAAGTTACACACACGGTAACGCAGGAGCCCAACATGGCACGATTTATTCTAGTATCTAGACTACTCCACAGGCAAAGCGGCAGGCAGGACACAACCCTACTCCTCGTCCTCGAAGTCCTCCTCCTCATAGTCCGGGTCCTCCTTGGATAGAGAGTCGTAGGGGGCCTTCTCGACTGTTGAAATTTTTGAAAAGGGGAAGAGGAAATATGAGTGAGTACAAAGGTACTCAGCAAGTCGAGGATATATGCAGATGGGGTTTAGTCCAAATTGAATGGCTTGGGTAGTTTTGCGGAAATGCGTTTTTGTCTTTTTCCTAGTTTTATAAAAAAAAAAGTTTTAAACTCAGATATTTATCTTTTGGGGCTCATTCTCAAAATACTCTCGCCATTCGGCCTCATGCCGTAGCGAGTTTCTTCCTCAGTCTCTTCCCGTTACGGGGAATAACTCGGAACAAAGGGTAGGTCAAAACCGCGCAAGCAATTCATGATAGGCCGAGAGGCTACGCTTTACCCTCGAGAGGCTACGCACCCAGAAGTGTTTCGCCACAAAACCGTTAGATTCAAACACCAACGGCGACCGCCGGGAGTCTCCGCTAGGGTTTTTTGGCTAACAACTAGGCCCATCCCATAACGGGACTCGAGGTCGTACTGTATGACTCAGTTTGTAGGTCCATAGGATGAGCAGTCCTTAAACTAGAAGAGAGACAATAATTTAGTCCCGTTTTCTCAAAACGGTACCTTATTACACCAAACCGGCAAAAGTCTCCCCCTAGTCGGAAAGTTTTTATGAGAGAGAGAAATTCATTTTTCACCCCATGGCATAGCCCTCGATGCTTCAGTCTTTCGCAAAGAAATTTTCTTAAACCTTTTTCAATCCTTTTCTCTTCACACAATTTATTTTCGCACACAAGAATTATTGCGTCATGTCGATAATGTTATTTTTGGCATTTTTCCTACCATCAATGAAAAATATATATACACAAGACTAATAGTATGTCCTTATGGTTTAAATCTATCACTAGTCTTACCATGATTTATTAGGCTGCATAACTATTAGCTACCAAGTACGACATTTTTAATTTTAATCTAGCATGCAGGTTTTAAATCTCTAATAAATCATTTTTAAAACAAAGCACAAGGCTCACAATATGATCAAGAAGACTTGCCTTGGTCAGAAGACGGGTAGAAGCAATCGGCGACGCTGGACGGGTCTAACGCTCCTCGAGCTCCTAACCACGCGGGCATCACATACAAGATAATACAACCATCCATCAGACAGGGAAACATTTATATGCAATTTTGGTTTGAAAATCATGCACGAAATAAATATGCATAGAAATGTGATGCATGCACAACTATTTTATATTTTTATATTTTTATTAAATCAAGTGTATGCATCGAAATAATTTTTTTCGTCATTTTTCTAAGGTCTTTGAAAATCATTCGTTATTTATTGTTTAATGCAAAATGATTAGTTTGGTTTTTTTATTGTTACATATATTAATATAAATAGAGAGTTATTGAATTTTGGATTATATTTATGTGTGCGCTTTGAACTCTGGAAGACGTATTCTGCTCAAATACGTTTCCACTTATTCAAGGACTAGTCATCCACACACTAGCACTAATCTCAAAGCAATCTTCTTCAAGCTTTAGCCATACAAGCATGCACACAGCACGCACAGCACATAGCACGCCATTGAAGCACACTGGAGCTCCGCTAGCCGGCTGTGGCGACCTCCGTTTGACAAACCGACTGCAAAAATGGATTCCTCTCGACTCAGCGCTTCCAAAGGGACCTAAAGTTGTGGTTTCGCCGACCGATTGGTTCCGGCGCCGACGACACGTATTTATACACAAGCTATAGGACATGCTCCTAGCTTGCTCGAACAGCTTCTATGGGAGCTCTAGCTCAACATGGCACATGCAGGGAGACTACGACCACCCCGGGATCATCTTCCCATGCTCATGCGCACCTAGAGGTGTGCAGAGGCTTATCGAGGCGACGGCGAGCTGAGCGCTACGACGACGGCTTCCTTCTTGACTTGGTGGTGCTCCGGGCTCCTTCGACGTTGCGGTAGAGAGGATGAGAGGAAGCAAGTGAGGAAGTGACTAAGAAATAGAGAAAGACCATGAGATTGAACAAAGCTCACCGGGGAAAAGCACAGGGCACGACGCGGCGCAAGGCGAGAAGAAACGCGGTGCACAACGCTTAATTTATAGGTGGAGAAGGCTCGATCTTAATCTCGAAGGGAGCAACGATGGACAGATGCTATTGCTCTACAGCGGCAGCGACGCGAAGGCGCGGCCAGAGCACAGCGGCGGAGACGCGACGGCGAGGCGCGGTCTTGGCGAAGTCAAATGCGCAGAGCGCGTATGCACGGCGCAGACGAGCGTTGGATGGAGTAACCCACAAGCGATAGCTGAGTTATGGTGGTAGAGATAAGCTCATGGTGCAGAGGTAGCACGGAGTGACGGGCGAGTCTCAGCACGAAGAGAACAGAGAGCTTCAAGCCCAACAGAGAGAAAAGACGAGGATTTACTCTTTTTGTTTACTTTTGTAAAAATAATTAAAACTTCTTCTTGAATCCTAAACTATACAAATTAATTTACACAACAGGTCAACAATGCTTAGAAGATGCTGAGTTAATATTAATAAAGTTTAAAATGCACAAATATTTTTATTTACCAAGTAATTAATGATGTATTTATGACATGATGCAGATGATTATTAAATTATTTTAATGCTATGATTTTTTAAAAAATTAACGTGCCAAATTTGTGTTTAAAATTTGGAATGTTACACTTTCTCTCTTGTAAATTGTTTTTCTCTCCTACTTAATGCAATGGCAGAGCTCCTGCCCGTTAGCTCAAAAAAAAAAGTTCTTTCATCATCAAGTCAGTCGGTTTGATTGGTTAAGAGGTAGCTTGACCTAGATGTTAAATGCTATTTTACATTCAAATATAACACAAAATCAAAACTAAAGTATTTTTTAGTTCCTTACGGTTATCTAATATCAATAGCAAATTTCCCTGCATTTCTAATTTTTACACATTTATTTACTATTTCCTATTATTTTAAGACTAGTAAGATTGCTATAAATATTAAAAAAACATATATGGCAATGTTGTAAAAATACAGAACCTCGTAAAATTATCAGGAACTCAAATATACAATTTATTCAAGATTTTTAGTGCACCCGTAGAAGAATTTTATTCCTTAGAGAATTAACTACTGCTTGAAGCACGATATTGAGATACTGTACAGCATCAATAAAGTTTTATGACCCTATAATGCCTGGACGGAAAGGAAATTCCGTGGCACCCCCTGCCACAGAAACAGCCGTGGCACCCATGCCCGATGGCTCACACGTGGCTGCACCAATCTTGAAGCAAAAATCCCCAAAACACAGATTAGCTAGGGTTAAGCACACAGGAGCAAGGGCACCGCTCCGTGAGTTCCCGCGTTGAGTTCCCGCGCGCGGTGATTGCGTCGCCGACGCGGTGAACCGGCGATTGACAAGAAGGGCAGCCACGGCGATCGTGGCTCCTTGCTGGTAAGGTTGTCATTTGCAGCTTCATTTGGTTTGATAATGGTGATTTCTTCTTGTTGGTTTTAAGTTGCTGTGATTTTTCCCTTGCAAGAATTTGCATCTTTTAGCCACGGCTTCACCAATTTTATTGTCTTCATGTCGAATTCGACTGAAGAACTCACAAATAGCAAGGAGACCAGTGTTGATGAAGAGATCAGTTCTGATGACAATGAGAGCCCCCATAAATTTAACGAAGAAAGCCCCCAGTTCAATCGTAAGGTATTTCTCATAGATTGATTCTTGATCGAAGCAAATTTCAACTCCTTTAGGGTGTTTCTGTTTTTAGCATAATTTTTGTCTGAAGTGAGTTTATTTAAAACCAACAAAAATGTATCAAGTTTTATTTGTGCTTTTAGGGACAAGTGGATGATCAAAACAGTAGCTCTGTAATTGTACCAACAGTGGGCATGACCTTTCAGTCAGAAGAAGATGCTTATGACTTCTATAATGCATATGCGCGCAAACTTGGGTTTAGTATTCGGAAATGCCACGGGAAAACAAGAAGGGATAAAACATGATGTGCTAAATATATGGTTTGCAGCAATGAAGGTAAAAAAAGTACTAATCCAACCCAAGAAACAAAGAAGAAGTGTGTTTCAACAAGGTCATCTTGCAAGGCATTTGTTCGATTCGGCATTTCTAGAGACGGTATTTGGACGCTACGAAAAGTTGAACTCAATCATAATCATGCTTTTGTAAGTCCAAATAAGTCACATATGCTCAGATCACAACGCCATATTGAAGAGGGTGATCAACACATTATTGGAAAAATGCGAGAAGCTGGAATTAAACCGGCTGAAATTTATAGCTTCTTTGAACAATTGTATGGTGGAGATGAAAATGTACCTTTCTTGCCGATGGATTGCAAATTTGCAATAATTATATTGGTCGTCAGAGGAGAAAGTACTTGGAAGCTCAGGACGCTCAAACTTTATTGGACTATTTGGAGAACAAACAAAGCCAAGATCCCTCGTTTTTTTATGCTATTCAGCTAGATAAAGAGGATGGTAGGGTTGCTAGTTTCTTTTGGGCTGATAGCCAATCCATCAGTGACTATGCTTGCTTTGGCGATGTGGTGTCATTTGACACAACATTTCAGACAAACAAGTGTGAAATGCCCTTTGCTCCAATAGTTGGAACCAACCATCACAAGCAAACCATACTTTTTGGAGCGGCATTGTTGTTTGATGAAACTGCTGAATCATTTATTTGGCTTCTCGGTACCTTTCTTAAAGCAATGTCTGGCAAGCAACCCAACTCAATTTTCACTGGTCAATGTTTGGCAATGGCAAAGGCAATCAGGATGGTATTGCCAAACACAAGTCATCGGCTTTGTTTATGGCATATCTACCAAAATGCAGCTAAGCATCTTAGCCATGTTATTAATAACCATCCTCGGTTTCTTTCTGACTTTAAGAGTTGCGTATATGAAGAAAGATCGATGGCTCATTTTCAAATGAAATGGGAAGAGTTGTTAGCCTCTTACAACCTTCAAGACAATGCATGGATTCAAAATCCATATTTACTTCGTGAGAAATGGGCTACTGTCCATCGGCGTGATTCCTTTTGTGCTGACATGACATCAACGCAAAGGAGTGAAAGTATGAATAATGTCTTCAAAAAAACTTTTCGCCGAAAACTTTCAATTTCAGAACTATTAGTTCAATATGACAAATGCAATGCTCGTCTCCGCCGTAACGAGTTGTATGAGGACTTCAAGTCAAGATACAGCAATCTAGACCCATATGTATCTAGTTTGCCAATTTTGAAGACTGCATCGGAAAGATACACAAGGAATCTCTTTGCTGATTTCGAGGATGAATTTAGAAAACAATTTCCATTGTCATGTACACTGATACAGGAGGAGGGGACAACCAGCACATTCATGGTAACATCAATTAATCATGACGAGGATGAAGCTAATGTGATATTTGACTCGGAAAGTATGCATTCATCTTGTTCTTGCAAAAAGTATACTTGCTCAGGTTTGTGTTTCATCAACCTAATGTGATAGCAACCCAACTTTTTTTGGCTGTAAAAAATAATGCTTCCTAACATATGTAGGTATGTTGTGCAAGCATGTTCTAGGGTTCTTCAACCAGAAGAACATTTTTATCTTGCCATCACAATACATACTAAATCGATGGACAAAGTATGCAAAAAATGGATTGTTTTCTGAAAAAGCATCGACTAATTCAGAAAGCCTACAAGCACATTGTGCTCGAATTTCTCGGAAGGCAATCTCTATTGCATCGAAGTGTTCAATTTCAAAAGAGGTTGCTGATCACTTTGAAAATGGCATAGATAAGGTGGCTTCTGAAATAGAAGATTTACTAAGCAGAATAAGTTTTGAGGATGATGAGATTCCACAATGTACTCTTGAGTGTACTGAAGATGTTGCAAAGACACGAATATCATTTAGAGTTCCATCGCATAAAAAAGGTGCAACTCAAAAAAGATCCAAAAATTTACTTGAGAGAGGGAACAAAAAAATCAACAAAAAAGCAAAGAAATAGAGGTAACTCTTTTTTATTTAAGACTGCTGTTGTTCAATTTCATAAACAGTAATCCTCCACTTCTTCTAATCTTCACAGCAAAAGATCCAAGTTCCTCTGAAAATGGCTTAGCACATGGACCTTCCCAGTCTAATGATCAGGAACCACTGCAGACAAATACAAATGTTGCCATGGCAATCCCAATATAGACAGATGACATGTCTTCTCTTGATTGTGCAACATTATCCTTTCCTACCATGCAAGGAGAATTTACAAATCTATTGTTGGGAGGATACACATCATGTGCTTCTCGAAGGCTGGATTTCGATGAAGGCGAGGCAGCTCAAGCACGATTCTTTGGGTGAAATGTCCATACAGAGGACATACTTTTGTATATGAAAGTCAAATGCTCGTATAGAGGGCTGTTTTTGTATATTTTTGTGTATGAATTGCCCATATTGTTGGCATATGCAGATGCCTACATAGATGCATATGCAGATGGCATACTTTTGTTTATCAAAGGCAAAGACCTTAAATTACTGTTGTAGATGGAGAAATGCCCTTATAAGTGGCATACTTTTGTACATGAATCATATTCTAGAGGAGGCTTACTTTGCACTGCATCTTTTGTCTTTCATGGTTTTAAGATGACCTCCAATGAAGCAAAGCAAAGCATCTTTTATCTTTTTTGGGCCAACAGTGCCAAAATTAATATATGTTGAGGCTTAAAAATTCAGGTTGTCTTTGTTCAGAAAAGAAATCATGGGACATGTGCAGGAGCATTCATATTTCAGACTGAACACAACAAAGGCAAGCTCATTTGGTTAATTCAGCAATTACACAATTCCAGACTTCATATTTCAAAATTTTAGGTTGTTGTGGATAGGACCCAGACTTAGAAATTCAGTTTGAATTCACACACAGACATTCATATTTAATCCCCTGTCAATTGAGCCTCACCGATTTCACAAAACTGAACAAAATTCAGTAAACATAATTTTCATTTCAGAGTAACAACATTTGTGCATACATGATTTTCATTCCATTCAGAAAATTCTTTGTACATGCTCACAGTACAAGCCTTTGTCCATCCAAAACAAGTTATAGAGTACAACCAAAACAAGATTTATTAACCAATTCCTAATTCACAATTCACAATAAGCTTCATAGGTGCCTTCCCCAGAAGTTCAAGCTTCACACTTTCCAAGATTCCAAGTTGCTGCTCATGCCTTCAACAAAAGCAGTGTGGTGGCGACGGCGGAGCCCACGGCTCCCGACGAAGCGGTGGCGATGGAGCCCGGCGAGTCAGCGGCGGCGGAGCCTGCGTCTCCCGGCGAAGCAGCGGTGGAGGAGCTCGACGAGGCGGTGGAGGCAGAGCCCACGAGGCGGCGGCGACGGTGGATCCATTGGCTCCCCGGGAGGCGGAGCCCCACGAGGCGGGCGGCGGCGGATCCGTGGCTCCTCGGAGGCGGAGCCCCACGAGGTGGAGGTGGCGGCGGGGGCGGCGGATCCCGCAGCTCCCCGCAAAGCAGCGGCAGTGGAGGCGGCAACACCCGACGAACCTGTGGGCTTCGGCGGACGGTGAGGACGGCGTCCAGCGAAGTCGCGGCGGAGGGCGGCGGAGGAAGACGGCAAAGCGACACCTGCGCCGTGATTTGGGAATGGGGATGCTGGATGCTGCGACCTGCGAGCCGAATAGGAGAGGGCAAGCTGCGTTTTTCGGATTTCTTGCTTCAAGATTGGTGCAGCCCACGTGTCAGCCATCAGGCATGGGTGTCATGGCTTGTTCGGTGGCAAGGGGTGCGACAAAATTTCCTTTCGGACTGGACGCTGGTGTCAACGACAGAGCGTATCCCAAGTATAATCTGTTCATAAAATTATACTACAGTTAAAAACATCTTACAGTGGCTACAAAGTGAAACCAAGAGGAGGTTTCTGCAACGACGTACCAGAAAGTCAGAAACTGATGCAAACGATTGCAATATTGAATCAAGTTTCTCATCAGATAAAGCTTCATATCATGATTGTGCCAGATTATATATCCACAATCTGTGTCAATTATGAACCACAATGTTGGAAGTAGGCACCGCAATAGCATTGAATTGTGTCAATTATAAACCACGGTGTAGGAACTAGGCAACACATTAGCACTGAAAAAACACGTGTGGCTCTTCGGGAAAAAAAAAAATTGATAAATGCTAGAAAACAATATATCGTTTCTTCTCCCTTTCTCCTCCTCATTGCGCCATCACCGCCGCCCGTTGTCGCCTTCGGGTTCAGGGTCGGGGTCTCTTGTGCCCCGAGGCTTAGAGGTCGGGAGGGGGGGGGTAGGGGAGGTGGTAGTCTGGGTAGCGGGTATGGGTTTTTGGTGGGGATGGCAAGACGTTGGAGTAGCGTGAACGGGTGAAGGCGGCTGGGTAATGGTGGTGGCGGATCACATCGACAGTCGGGCTTAGGGTCCGCGTTGCCGATGAGGCGACAGTAGGGAGGTAGGCGGTGTGGCAAGGCGACGAGGGTGCCACAGCCGTGGGTGGTGGCAGAGGCGACGGTGGCAGTGAGAGAGGCACACATTACAGTCTAGAGAGAAGGGCGGAAGTGGAGGAAGACATGAGGATGAGGATGAGGTGGGAGGAGGAAAAAAAAGAAGCAAAAGAGAGTATGGCATGCGAGATCCGATCGTGAGACCACATGTTGATCATATTTGAAACAAAACTTGTGAGGAATGGCCATAATTGCATGATGCAAGAAACCACGAAAAAAATGGTGTGATAATCATTTTACTTTTTTAATGGTAAATGTATGAAATCGTATTATTAGAGTGAATCATCTAGCGACTGGAAATTCTCATTTTGAGTTTCCACACAGAGAAGGAATGGGAAAAAAAAAAAAATGCCCGACATGTCATTTAACTCTTTTTCCGAAAATTGCTGATTGGCCAAGAACATCACAACCAGATAAGACGGATAAACCAACAAGAGCTCTGGAACAGCCAAGGACCAAGGTCTCGGGTCTCCGGCTAATGTCCATGGCCACCAACCTGGGCGCTCTGAGGCTCGTTCCGTCTCCCCCATCTCTTCCCGGCGCCGCGGCGGCGGCGCCGGCCACGCCGGGGCGCTCGTCCCTGCATTTCCACCTCGCCAATGCAGGCGCCGCCGCGCTCGTCGCGGCCTCCCTCCTCGTCGCCGACCCGGCTCTGGCGTTCAAGGTTCTCTCCCCGTTCGCTCGCTCGCCTTGGCATACAGTTTGGCTCTGGCCGCAAGATTCAGATTTTAGGGGACGGTGAGGTTTACGCATGGCGCGCGCGTGCAGGGAGGAGGCCCGTACGGGCAGCAGGTGACCCGGGGGCAGGACCTCACCGGCAAGGACTTCAGCGGCCAGACGCTCATCAAGCAGGACTTCAAGACGGTAATCTAATCTAAACCTGCACTTCAAGACTAATCTGCACCTACACTAGGCAGCTAACAGCCTAGTATGATCAAAGTTCCAGTTTTGTTTCAGAGTAGCTAGCAAGTTCTGAACTTTCTAGCCTGAGAGGAGCTGAAAATCGTGAGATGAGAGTGCCGTGTGTGCTTGGTGATTTAAGTCTCTGCCTTTCTCTCCCTGTAGTCTATACTGCGGCAAGCCAACTTCAAAGGCGCGAAGCTGCTTGGCGCGAGTTTCTTTGATGCAGACCTGACAGGTAGTCTATTTGCAGTTTGCTTGCTACTCTAGTGTGAGCTGGTGGGCATGTAGCTGCTGCGGTTCTTGCTCATTATGAAACTGTGAAACAGCAGCCTGATATTTCTCGATGTTTGATGATAAGTTTAGGTGCCGATCTCTCTGATGCTGATCTTAGAGGCGCGGACTTCTCGCTGGCGAATGTCACAAAGGTATATTGCGAATAAACAGTAAGAAATCTTATACATGACTGAACTTTAGTGGAAGCAACTGGTAAGTGACCGTTGCAAAATACATGACATTGTTCTGAAAGTCACAACCTTCTTTTACTCCCCCTCTTGTCATTAAAATATTAGTTCATAGATTACCTTATGGGGTCACTTGACTTGGTTTGCTCTGTTTCATTTTGCAGGTCAATTTAACAAACGCCAACTTGGAAGGGGCAACTGCCACAGGAAACACTTCTTTTAAAGGTTCCACCATAACTGGGGCAGGCAAGCTACATTTCAATCTCTTGTAGAGTAGTGATCATGTCAAACTCTGTAACTATGACACTCGTCCTGAACACATTCGGATTATTCTCGTATGCTCGAAGTCACATTTATGACATGTTCTGAACTTCTTGCTAATATATACTCGTATAGTATATGAAAAAGTTTCTATGCCATTCCAGTTTAAAAAAAGGGAAAAAATGGAGCTGTTTAAATTCACACAAGTATAAATATAGGATTGAAGTAGATTGCAGTTGTTTCTTGTTTTGTGGCATTACAAAACATCTTTTGCACTCATTTTCCCCTCCAGATTTCACTGATGTTCCGTTGCGAGACGATCAACGGGAATACCTCTGCAAAATTGCTGATGGGTAAGAATCCAGCACTGCAATTTGGCACACACCCAATAATGAACCAACCGTCCTTTCTGATTTCTACGTGTTTCTTTTCTGCATCCAGGGTGAATCCAACAACTGGCAATGCTACGAAGGAGACTCTTCTCTGCAGCTGAGATGAACAACGAAGAGAGAAGGGAGAGACTAGAGTTGAACAGTACTAGTATCATCTATTGCTATCATTTCTCTTTTTTCTTTTCCAGAGCGGAGAGAATCATAAAGGCACATGAACATGTAAAGAAATAAGAAGGGGATGCTGCCGGGAAGAGTTTACTCACAGCTAGAGAGTAATATGATATGATAAAATCGCAATAAAAATACATTCACATTTGTCTCAAGCTTTAGATTTACCTGTAGACCCTTTTTTTAAAATTTCATATTAATCTAGTGGGAGACCGAAACCACAATTTGCAATTTGAATTTACCTTTGTAATTTTTTTTTAAAAAATGCTAGTGTTAGGCAAATTCCTTAGACCGTTGACTAGTGCGTTGACTAGTGCAAGTGCCGAGAAGACCAGCAGCATGGGCTTTGGGTTGGGCCGAGAGCCACCCGGTGCAGGCCGCAAACCACGACTAAAAATTGTGGAAACGACCAAGAGGCCCCACCAGTCAGCCCCACGCGGGCCACGACGACCGACATCCCCACGCCCAACAAATCCCCCTCCCGGCCTCGGAATTCGGGTCGACCTCCACTAATCCTAAACACGCTCGCTAATCTCCCACTAATCCACGGCGCCACATATATAAGGCGCCGCTTCCAATTTACATTAGCGCTAATTAATTTCATTCCCCCGTCCCTATCGCGTCGGATCGCCACCCACTCGCTCGCCTCCCCACTTCACTCCGTCTCCGACCCCCCTCCGCGCCACCGCCTCCGCCCCCGCCACCCAGATCCGACCCCAACCCTAGCCCGCCGCCGCCGGCGTCGCCGCCATTGGAGGTACCGTTGCTGCCGTCGCCGCCTCCTCGCGAGCTCTGGGGCTCCCCGTCGCGTCCTGGGGTGGACGGGGTGGGATCTCAGATGCTGCGGGGGCGCGTTGTTCTAGGGCCGACATGCGGTGCTCGGGATGCGCCCGCGTGCTCGGGATTTTGTTTTTTTTTTTGGTTTTTGCGATTTGTTTAATCTGACGTGGGGAATTGTTGTTCGTGTGTGCAGGTGATCGAGGAGGGAGAGGGAGAGCTTGGGTGGGTGGATTTGGGGAAGGTGTAAGGAGGGGGAGGATGTCGAGGCGGTCGGTGAATCCGAGCCGGCGGGTGGCGGACGGGGGCCTGCCGTCCGTCGGCGGCTTGCTCCACCCCAAATCCCGCTCGCCGCCCGTGCTCACCATCGCCCTCGTGATCTTGGTAATTTGCCTTGCCCGCCTGCTCCCTCTGCTTCTGCTGGGAATTCCCACGTGTTCGACTGATGCTGATTCTGTTGATTTCTGCTTGTTTCAGGGCATAATTGTTCTTATTGTTTACTTCAACAGCGGATCAGGTCGGTTTCTTATTCTTAGCCAGCATATGCTAAGTGTGTAGTTTAGCTAATGTGTTGGTACTTATTAGCATCATTGCAAAATGGTGACAAAACATGGCTAGTAAATTGTCCAAATTCTGTTTTTGTTACATGCTCATTTTTGACACTGAGCATTATACTGAGCCTGTCGTTTCTGGATTAATCATACATAGGTATATTTCCTTGCTGATAACAAACTCAACATTATTTTTTTAAAAAAAATACCAGAATTCTACCTCATGAATGCATTTAGTGATTTGAATATGTTGAACTGTGTTCTACTGTTCTGTGCCCAAATAGGGGGGGGGGGGGGGAAGACAGAAAAATGTGGCCTCGTTTTTCATGTTTTAACTCTTTCTCCAATGACCAGGTGTAACTGTTACAAGCAGAGAAGCTTTGAGCAGGTCCGAAGGTATATAATTCTTTTGTATCCAAGTGTCAAGTCATTTTCATTCATTATTTTCTACATTCCCCTGAGGGGCACTTTTCCATTTGCAAGAAATCTCATGACATGATGGAAGACATTATGATATACTGTAATACTATTTCCTCATGATTCTTTTGTTTACTGATAATCCTCAAAGGCTCAAAGACACAGTTTGGTTTCTTGATTTGTTCATAACAGTGTAATGCACAAATGATGCATTTAATATCGCATCTGATGTTTGTCACTGTTGATTCCTATTTCATGTGTTAATGCTTTAGTGTTATTCTTTACTAGGCCATGCCATAGGGACAACATTAAGCGCTGTGACTGACGTCCAATTTTGGTCCACGTGATAAATAGGACCCTCCACCTGCCCAGTTCACGACTGAACATTGAAACTGTGACATTTGAATAAAATTTATTCTAGAAATGAAGATTTATTACCTGGTTAATGTTAAGACAACAAATTAGTTTTGTCTTTCGGTAGTGTTTTGTTTTCGTAAGCTTCAGGATAGATAGTAGCTAATCCTCAAAATTATGATCAAACATCTTTGATATACATACATAGCTATCGCCTGATTCAAGCCAAATAGATATTTTAATTTGGCCAGGTTTGCAATGAACATTAATGTTTTGATTATATGATTGCATTATGTTTCTCCTTTATATTCTTCCCAAAGCGTCAATAATAAGTTTATACTCTATATTATCAACTTCCCTTTTTTATTTGCATTCAGGTTCTTGCACATCAGAAGTCATGCAGGCACTTCCTTATCTTAAAAAGGCATATGGCAATGAAATGCAAAAGGTTCTGCATGTAGGACCCGATAGTTGTACAATAGTTTCTAACTTGTTGAAAGAAGGGAAGGTTGAACCATGGGGCGTGGAGCCTTATGATTTGGAGGATGTCGATAGTAGCTGCAAAAGCCTTGTGCGCAAGGGCTTTGTTCGTATGGCTGACATAAAGTTCCCTCTTCCATACCGCCAAAATTCTTTTAACCTTGTTGTTGTATCAGATGCTTTAGATTATCTGACCCCAAGGTATCTGAACAAAACGCTGCCTGATTTAGCAAGGATTTCTACAGACGGTCTTGTTATCTTTGCTGGTATGGCTTTTTTTAACTTACTCTTGGCATTTACTTTATTTTCTTTGGGAGGACATTTTTTGATTTATACATGCCTATATGCCTATATGCCTATGTTTGTTGATTGTTGTGTTAGAAAAATTTTTTCTTTTAAAAAAAGTATCATACTTTAGTTTTGTGGGGCCTACAAGGCTACAACCAACAATAAGTGATAGTCTTACTGATCGTTCATTTTTTTTCTTGATGTTACAGTAATTTTTGACCCTGCCAAATTTCTTCCAAGTATATTTTTTAAAAATTTAACTATATGCACCTTATAAATTGTATATCGTTATCGTGGACTACTTTTGAGGGTTTCCCCACTAAAAAAGGCACAAATCAAAAATTAATGGAAGAGCATAAAAAACTAAATATTTCCTAATTTGGTGCCTGTGTGAAAGCAGATGAATTGGCCTTTTGAGGGTCCAATAGTACCAAATTTTAATGTTTGATGCCCAGTAATAATGATAGGTATTTGGAGTAGCTGTCATTATTGATTCTTTGAGTACACACTGGGATTGAAACAATAGTACTTAAAAAAAATTCTGTAGTTTTGTTCCTTTTGTGGCATAAGTTGTAGGAATGGCTTTACTGATAATGGAACTGAGGCCCCTGTATTAATGTATGATAATATAGTTATATGTTGACTTTTTAAATCTCAAAGTATTATTTCAATAGACATTAATTATGTGATATATGTTTTTTTTTCTTTGGTGGATGCTATGAAGTATCTGAGGTAATATTTTCCCATTACTTTTATTCCAGGCAATCCAGGTCAGCAGAAAGCTAAGGTTTCTGAACTACCAAAATTTGGAAGACCAGTACGTTATATGACTTCTAATTGTTAGTTTTTTTAAAAAAAAAAATTTCCCAGTGCGAATTATAAGTACATGATGTGCACTTTACTGGACACGAGGTCAAAAATTATGGTAGGATATATGTCATGCTGATTGTCATATAAACATTTTAGAATTCTAACTTTATACGATTACTGATGATCTAGAGATCCGTGCTTATATATTGTTTGCTACTCTAGTAACATTGCCTGTGCGCCATTTTTTTGGTATGGAGGTATCACATCACAGAATTATGTTGCATCTTATATGTGGCATGTTGCTAAGCTTGTTGGACTGTCCATTAGTTCTTTGATGATCTTGTTTGGAGAGGTGTGGAATGCACTGTTGTACTGTTGATTTGTCCTTGTAGTTATTGTTCCAGTATTCACATGCTCCAGAACATAATGGGTTTGTTCTCGTGGCTAGCAACATATCGCCCTTAAGTGAAAAAAAAAAATTGAGATGTTTGCTGCTTGAGGTTGTGCAAGTGTTAACATGTTCCAGAACATAATGGAAGAATTTGTATTGTACAGAAGGATGTGTAATTTAGTTGATACTTTGTCATGGCTAGCAACTAGCAACATGGTGACATGGTGTCCTTCAGTAAATCAGCTGCTTGTGTTGTGTTTGTGCGCAGGCAAAATTGCGGAGTTCTTCCTGGTGGACACGTTACTTTATCCAGACTGGCTTGACAGAGAATGAAGCACCACTCAAGAAATTTGAGCAGGCCGCTTCCAAGAACAACTACAAACCAGATTGTCAAATCTTCCACCTTAGTTCGTAGGTTTGTACTGATCAGGGTGGTGTCTATCCATGACACCTTGGATCATCGACCCCACCGGTTTTGCAAGCAAACACTTTTGCTTATCCCCCGTTGACTTGCTCGTCGTTTATGCGGAGGAATTGTCACACAAAGAGCCAGCCTTAGCATATGTAGAGAGGCTTTACCACTTGTTGCTAGAAATTCTTTCTGGAAATTAAATCATGTGTTACCAAGAACCGAAAATTGAAGCCCCGACAATATATATATGTAAGATCTTTACGGTGTTGTACTATGTTGTTCCGGATGCTTCACTTATCCATCTGATGAATCCGCTGCCGTTTCAAATATAAACTCATCCCCGAGAGGCCATATCCCTCTAGCCTTTGTCTGCTTGTCTGACCTAGTGAGGTGTCATTTTCACAAGTTGTATGATGCTTGAAGTCGACCCAATTCCTTGCTTTCGTTTCCGTGAGAAGGATGGCCTACCCGACTTCGGATTAAACCTCTATTTATGTTCCAATGATGAGTTTAGTTGGAGCCTCAATTGCAAGCTTCGCTAACAAACATGTAAAAAGAAGAGGAAAGCATAACAGACGGCACTAGAATATGTCATGAGGTCAGTCAGGTAGGGTGTCCCTTGTCCGTAAAATTACATCTATCGCAAAAAACAAATAATTTTTTTGGCCTGCTTTTCTTCTAGCACACGGCCATTGAACTAACGATCTTCTTTTTATTGCTCGTCTTCCTCCAATTCCCAGACCAAAATCAGAATAGCTCAGATTCTTGGTTTGCACTCAGAAACCACCAAGAAACACAAGCTGATACCCCCTGGTTTTGACTTGTTCTTGTGCCTATATTCCTTACCTGTTGCATATATATACTTGCATAAACTATTATTCCCTGTCTTCTGGAGGTGTAAACAGCATCTTTGCTCCTTATAAAAAAATATCCATTTCCTCCAGAAGCATGCAATCCATCAACATCTTTGTCATCGGCATCATCCAGTCCTGGCACAGGCAAGGCTCCTACAGTCCTATCATCCTGTCCAATTGATGTGGCTCTCATTGACCACTTAATTAATCATTCCCCTAAGCTAAGCCAGTTGTCACTAACTTTGATTAGTCAAAAAGGCAAAGCACATCTTATACCAGTTGGGTCTTTATAAACCCAGGCACATCTCAATGATCTCATGTCCTCTCCTGTTGCATTAGACAGAGTCTAGCACTGTGGTGACCTGTTGCTCTGCTCTGCTACCAAGAAGAGAGAGGAGAGTCATGGAGGGCTTGCTGCCGTTCCTGTACAGGGCCATCCTCCACTACGCCAGCGGCGGGGAGACGCCCGTCGGCAACCCCTTCTTCAACGAGTCGCCGTCGCCGTCGGCCTCGCCGCGCTCGCCGTACTACGTCCGCCTCGCCGGCGCCGCCGACTCCGGCCGGCTCCGGTTCGCCGAGGCGCCCGTCTTCGCTTCGCTTCCCAGCCGCGACGCGCAGCTACTGTGAGCAGAGTTCGTGATGGTCCTTGGCCCTGTGATACATCATCATGCACGGCGATCATGAAAAAGAAGGGTTTTTTGGAGGCACCGATCGATCGATGCTTCTTGTTGTGCTTCTCTTTCACCTATCTCCTCCTCTCTCCCCGGAATAAAAAGAGGCATGGAATAATCCATGGACCTTGTAAAGGAGGCAGGCTCTGTTCCTGCCATCGCTGTATATATAGGAGGAGCTCCATGGCTGGCGCCTGCCAAATTTGCAGGCGCTAGGTCAGAAACATCAAAGATGATATGCTAGTACTGCGTCTGTTTATGTATCCCAAATCTTGTGCTGATCTTGTTCTTGTCGAGGTGTGCATGGTGTTCTCGTTGATTCTTGGTTACCTTTCAATTTAGGCAAAAAAAAAAAAGATATTCGGATATCCGTTTAGGAAGGTCTTTGGAGAAACATATAAAACTATGTAGCTATACAGAGTACAGCGTGACTGTCTCATTCGTCTCGAGACTCGAGTGTTCTGTCAGAAAATCTTACAATGCTCGTGATGACGTCACGACACAAAGAAGTGTTCAACTCTCATAGTTGTAGAAGCTGTAGCATGTACGTTGGGGAAAAAAAACAGCGTCAAGGTCAAAATTCCTGGTGGCTCTGTAAAATTCCTTTGCTTCCCACAAATTTTTAACTTAGGCCCTGTTCTTTTGAGCTGATCTGAACGGCTGAAGGCCGAAATGACTGAACTTTGAGAGCTTCTCGAGGTAGTCTCGAGATTTCGATACATTTCGTTTGACTTGCTTTTTAAAGCGTTAGAACCCACCTTCAAAACAATAAAAAAAAAACTCAAAACATATATGTTTTCAAAACGTAGACAAGTCGTTAAGCTGTTAAGCTGAAAAGAACTGGACCTTATTGTCAGTGTGTGATTTTGTACCAACTACAACGCATGCCAAAACACGCGCGCGCACTTGTTTATTTGGGCTAGGATTATTTGCTGGATATGGACTTATTGGCTGAAAAATTGATCTTCGAGACGCCGACTCGGTTATTTCAACCCGTTTTTAATAGTTTCAAACGGTTTCGAGATTCTAGTGAAAAGTTCAAGAAGCTTAACGTTCATAAGCGATGAGTATCTCATAAAGCATAATTTGAAGATTGGTGTTCCTAGAAAAGTAACAGTTGCATGTTAGTCTGGACTGAAGTTTTTACTTCTTCGTTTAGAGTAGGATTGAATTGGCTGAGCTGAAATGAGTTCAATGTTAAACTAGACTTTAAAAGGTTTTGTGTTATACTTTTTTTTAACTAGTCTGCTCTATTTATGTTAAAATTAACAGCTTTTCACATGTGACTTCATAATAATTTAAAAACTAAAAATACTAAAATATTCTTATTTCGAATTAAGCTTAAGCTAATAGATCTGCCATAGGGAAGTCCAACACGCTTCTGAAAAACAAAATCCGGGTTAAAAAGCCGAAAGGACTGTTGAAATATATATAAGAAAATAAACCAAGAATATTATATATTTTTAAATCTTATGTTCTGGAAAGACAAACACTCCTATATTTTTTGTCCCTGAAAGACATATGCCAAAAGTTCTGGAAAACAATTCAAACCAAGCTGGAGGAAATGTCCAAGCAGCTTCGTAAAACACTCAAAGTTCAGCTTATCAAAAAATAAGACATCAATTATAAAAACTCGACGTATAAATCTCTAGCAATCTTTAAGGATTTCTCTCTCCAAACCTAAGAGTATTCCCAATAGCCTCCATGTCCCATCCCCTAAAATATTATTTATATGGGATACATGAGCCGTTGGGAATGTTCTAACAACTAAGCTTCTGTCATTTATGAGTCAACAATGTTGACTCCATAATCCACATGCCATTTATACAGGAAGTAACGGATTATTAAATGATACTCCAAATGTTTGAAGCGTGAAATCCAGGATTTACTCTTTTTTTTTTTGCCTCACTCAAAAATTAACCACTGAGCTTTTGTCGTTCATGAGTCAACTATACCGGTCCCATAGGCAGCGTATCAGGTGTAAACGGGCTTCCCCGTGCAAACCGTGCGCACGGCACATCGCAGCCGCCCAAACAAATCTGACGGCATGCACTGCTAGCTAGCCGCCCAAACAAGATTCGACGAGCTGATGCCCTCCCAAGCCGAGCCACAGCCCTTAGGTTCCCCACGCGCGTGGGATGGCCTCCGGCTCACGACCTCAATCCCTAGCTCCCCCTCTTGCCCTCCCCTCCTGTTCTTCCTCACTGGGGAAGAGCCCTCTCCCTCTAGTCACTGGTGTTAACATTCTCAATTTTTATCCAGATGGATGTGCATGAGAGTCTCCAGTGGGTGGAGCAGGAAGAAGAAGAAGATGCTTCAGATTCAGAATGAGAGGCTCCAATGAATTGCAACAGAGAATGTTAACATACAATACAAAGAATCAGAGAGTCTCCAATTAATTTCTTTAGAATGAGTCTCCAATGTATTGCATCAGATAATTAATTTTAGAGTGTTAACACCTTGTATAGATGTATTTGTATGTGGACACCTGATGGTGATGTTTTAATTATCTTTCTGTACTTCTATTATGTGATGTGAACACCTTATATTTCCCATATCGGCATCTGATGGTGGTGTTTTAGTTCTCTGCCTATCAGATCATGGCATGAAACTGCAATTTTCATATTCATGGAACCTGAATCATATTGCCTGAATTGTCAACTGATGTTGTTGCCTGAATTTCATGACCTTGTATTGTTTGCTGAACTTGGATTGACCCTTGTACATTCAGAGCACTGCCAGAGGTAAAATGTTTAAAAGAGCATAACACTCATACAGGGGGTATTTTCAAACTTCATTTGCCAATTTACAGAGCATAACACTCACTTGCACAGAACTGGAAAAAAACAGAGAATTACGATGTATACTTTTCTGTGCAGAGTACTGAAAAACAAAAAACTAAAAAGAACTTAAGGCATTACATGAAGGCACATGAACCTGTCAATTACATGAACTGCACCCAACTGCTGCTGAAACAACACCATAAGCAGATACAGCCCGAACTTGAACATTTTTGGTCTTGTTCACTGATGGCTAATAAGATGGCATGTGTCACTTCCTCCCATGATCAATGGTGTTGGTTAATTCAAAAAAGGGGCATTACATCTGAACATGGCTGCATAACACTAAAAAAACAGAGAACTGTCTTGTAAAATAACTAATGGTTTTTAAAGGCTCCTGTCAGGCTCTGTCACTAAAAAAACAGAGATCAGGCTCTGTCACTAAAAAAACAGAGAACTGTCTTGTAAAAAGCGGCGAGCTAAAGGGCGGCGGCAGCCTCACCGATGGCTGCAGCGGCGGCGAACTCACGGGCGGCGGCGGCCTCGGCCTCATGGGCGACGGCCTCACCGGCGGTGGCTGCGGCGAGCTCATGGCCGGCGGCGGCGGTCTCATGGTGCACCAATACGCGCATGATCCTGGAGTCCAGGCGAAGAGAGCCGGCTCAGGATCGGCTCGCGTGTGTGGGAGCCGGCGTCACTTGCGTCGGCAGCTAGCTAGCAGTGCATGCCGCCAGATTTGTTTGGGCGGCTGCGATGTGCCGTGCGCACGGTTTGCACGGGGAAGCCCGTTTACACCTGATACGCTGCCGGTCCGATAATAATTAATTCACATGCTATCTATACAGGAAGTAACAGATTTTCAAATGTCAATGTTTGAAGCGTGAATTCCCTGAATATTGTTTTTTGGGAAATCCTGGATTATTTAGCGGAATTCACGAAAGTGGATTTTTGTCCTCCGTACCTTATCCCCTTCTCGCTTCTCCTTGCGCTCACTCCTCGCAGTCTCACTCTCACAGCGCCATGGCCTTCGTCTCCGCTACCGCCGCCGCCGCCGCCTCCTCCACCTCCTTCCTCCCCTCCATCCCCTCCTCCGTACGCGGCGGCGTGGGAGCCTACCCCGCCCGTCTTCCCCGGCGGCCGCTCGTGGATCCTCTGCGCGCCGCGCAGGGGCCGGCCTCGTCGCCGGCGGTGATGGAGAGCAAGGTCAAGAAGAAGAAGAAGGGGTCCGGCGCAGTGAGCCTCCCCGCCTCCCTCGACCTAGAGATTAGGGAGGCACGGGAGTACCTCAGCAGCGACGAGCAGGTGACGCTTTAAGCAGCATCCGCTCGAATTGCGCGCTCATATCTCATCTTGTCGTCGGGTTTGAGGAGGCTGCCATTTCAAAGAAGTGCCTTTGCAAGAATTAAGCAGACGTTTGTCTTGCGGAAGGCGGCTTTGTTCTGTTTTTTTTTTTTTTTGCAGATTATAGTGGTGTCTTGCGTGAACATGTGTAGGAATGGGCATCTCTTGCTAACTCGTCAATATCTTTTAAATTTGGTGGGTTAGGACACGTTTACGATATGCCTTGGTAATCTAACCTTCATAATACAGGCTGCTTATATCTTGATTCATTTGGATTGCAGGCAGTTTATTTCATAAGGGTATTATGATACTTGCCTGCATTCGTTGGTCGTGGTTAAAGATTGGACCTTACTGGCACATCAGTTTCTTCAGGGTAGTTTGATATCTTAAATTAGTAATCGACGCATTGGTATTCTGTAGGAGATAATATATTGGCAATATATTGGCAATTTTCCATTTGAATTTG
Organism: Raddia guianensis; assembly: GCA_036346415.1. NCBI lineage: Eukaryota > Viridiplantae > Streptophyta > Magnoliopsida > Poales > Poaceae > Raddia > Raddia guianensis. Next base: position 40,628,977 of record CM070534.1, read on the forward strand.
GCATTTAAGGAGCTGTTTAGACAATTAGACTAGCTCCTTAAACCAACAGTCACTGTTCCAACTTTATTGCATTTTTTGGGTTGGATGTTGACCTAATTGACCTAATTGTCTAGAGAAAATTCTAATATACACAAATGGTTTCTTAGGTTTTATTTTCCTGAGTATTGACTTTTACTGCACACTCACATATAGTCAATTAAGCATGCCAATGCTTCTATGCATGACATTGTTCAATCATCCTTGCATATTTATTTTGGTTTAGCCCAGTTTCATGTTGCTTCCTACAGCAATATGCCCAGAGAAGCCTGAATGTTTGGACTGTTATTTCTCTGAGCAATGCGGCTATTTAGCTGATGTCAACTCACGTAATGTCTATTGATCTTTGGGGAGTACAAATTTCAATGAGTGAGGTCAACGCTCAAGCCTCTTGAGGGTTTGGCTTCAAATTTTGAACAACTTGAGGTTCAACTGAGGGTGATATTCAAAATGACAATGATGTTGTTTAATTCTTGACGCTTATTATGATATATGTTGTTTTCTGCAAGATGTAACATTTAGCTATAATATTTGCATTCTGGTTTGACCTCATCTTTCTTTCTTTCTTTCTTTTTTCTTTTTTTTGAAACTTCATACAAGTTCGTTCTTGGTCTTGCAAATATTTTAAGTTGTGTAGTTGTATTAATTTATTCTTCTTTTGACAGGAACCTGTCCCTGACAACTTCCCTTTTAAAATCGTTGATGAAGAGGGGATGAGCGTGGTTATTTTGAAAAGGGATTACAAGGATGAAAAGATTGAGGCCATTGTCAGCATGCCTAATTTGGAAGGGGGTCCTGAGTACAATGATGAGGATGGTGAGGGCGATGATGAGGTTGCTGGGAAGGACGACGATGATGAAGATGAAGACGAGGGTGCTGGAGATAGCAGTATTTCTCTAAAGGTGACAGTATCGAAGGTCTCTGGCCCAAAGCTTGAGTTCACCTGCACAGCCTTCCGCGAGGAGATCACCATCGATGATATGTTAATAGTGGAAACAGCAGACACGGAAGGAGAAGAGAAATTCCCCTACGAGGGCCCTGAATTCACGTAAAAACACCACCTTTGCATCTTCACTCATTATTCATCAATCCAAGAATAGTATTTCATCTCTACCAATCGCTCATCGCCTCACTCATTTTCTACTGCAGTGAGCTCCCCGTGAATGTGCAGAAGGGCCTCTTCAAGTACCTGGAGCAGCGAGGGATCGCGCTCCCGACCACTAACTTCATGCATGATTACATGGTGACCAAACAGACCCAGGAGTACGTCCGGTGGATGAGCAAGCTCAAGGAGTTTGTCCGGCAATGAGGGAATGGTCCAGCGACCTGGCAACATTTTTGGCAGCTTAGCCTTGTATAGCATTTCTAGGTAACAAGAACACCAGGAATTATGCAAAGCTATAAGTTGCGTCTGTCCCAGCAGGCACGGTGATCTCTCCATTTGTGTTTAGTGGAGTTCACTGACTAGCGGTGTAACAGAAAAAACTAGATTAGTGCATGCTGCTACTTGTTTATCATGTATCTCCGTCTGCTGCTGCTCATCTGGGTGTGATTAGTTATAAACTTGTGGTGGCTGAGTGTGGTACTATTCCCCACAGGAAAGAACAATTTCTGACGATTTTTTTGGCGAAAAAGTTCTATTTTTAATGGAAAGTAAGAAATGATCCTTGAGGAATTTTAGATCGTGAGGTGTAGTAGTATAATTTAAGGAAAATCTAGGCCCTATCGTGCAATTTGATTCATGGAGTGACATTTCTACCGACCGTTAACTTATACCATGATTGGGAACTGTTAGGTCACGAGCAACAAATGACCCACATTTGGTTTTGATTTATGTTTTTTTAGTTAAACTATTTTTTTTTATTTTTGTACAAGTCAAACACCGTAACACTTTGTAAACATTTCTGTAAAGCTTTTTATGGGTTTCTCAAAGCATTCGAAAACAATTTTTTTTAAGTTTTTCAGAAATATTTAAAAGTCTACTGAAGGTTCACAATTTTTTCAGAAGCGTCAGGACCTAAAAAGAACAGTGTAATAGTCTATCCCAAGACCCTTTTTTTAGAAACACCGAATTTTATTTAGAAAACACAGGAAGATTGAGTGAAAACTAATTCCTTTCTTAACACCGAGTTTCATTTAGAAAACACAAGAAAAGGAGAGGAAAAACCAATTCCTTTCTTTTTTCCCAAGAAGCACAGGACTGACAGGTGTGTCCCATCTCCCGCTAGTTAAAAAGAACCCTAGTTAAACCCCTTTCGATCTACTCGGAACCCTAGACCTTCACACGCCGCCGCCGCCTTCTCGCCATGGCCCTCTTCGCCGCAGCCCGCCGCGCCGCCACCTCCTCCCTACCCCTCCTCCGCGCCTCCGCCCCGGGGGCCTCTCGCGGCGCCTCGCTGCTCCGCCCCATGGCCGCCGCCGCGGTGCGCGGGCCTCGCGCGATGCCGTTCTCGTCGGCGCCCTCGATGAAGCCGAGCTCCGACGATGAACTTCTCAGCATCATAACCTCCGAGATCAAGTACTCCGAGGAGTGCGACGACCACGAGAGGGTGCGTGCCCCCAAACTCCCGAATCTCTAGTGTTATTGTTGTCTCTTTTTGGTAGTTCGTCTGCCGATTTGATTGATGCTGGGAATTAGGATCTGATAGTTTCCTCCAAATGTAGAATTTTAGGTAATTTGAATTAGTCTTTGGTGGTACGAATTGGACTTTTCTCTCATCAAACTATGATTTTTTTCGTTGCTAGCGTGTTGGGGCTTAGTTGTATTGTAATGGAAGGATTTGTAAGAATTGCTCGTGCCTTGTTTATCGCGAGAACTCTATACCCTAATTCTAATGTCAGAATTTGCTTGTGTATTCTATGTCGCTAGAAGTCCATACCTTTTTTGGTTTCATCTGCCTTATGTTCAGTGTGACTGTAATTTTGTTGCTGTAGTGTGATTCTAATCATAGTGGCATAGTTGTATGTTTCGGCTGTCTAGCATGCTTGTATGTCAGTATGACTAGTTTAATATGTCTGTCTAAACTGATATTTTTTATTTTATGTTTTAATAATTAGAAAGGGTGGCTTTGATCTTGTCACCACAATCATGCTTATCATACCACTAGTGCCTTTCTACTTAGTTGTTTGTGCTAAATTCCTATGTCTTGTCGGCATTGACAATTGACACTGGGTACCAGGAGCTGTCCTGAACTATACTTTCATTCCTCATGTCAGTTTAGTTTTTATTCTGTGCATATGTATCATTATATCTTATATTGGCTTCATTGTTAGTTTTGGCCAGCCTAGCATTAAGTACGTGGGGGCGAATAATAGGTGCTCTATGGACTTTTTTCCTGATGTACATGCCTATGCTGTCATGGTATCTACGCACAAGGATATAGAATCCCAAATCAGATGCACCAGTGGTTGCCGCTGTTCCATTTGTAGGCATATTTGTTCCTGTAGTTCTGTTTGAGAACTTAAGTTGGGATTGTCAAATGCTGTTTGACATAGTTTAATGTCTAAACAGATGAAACACTGGTTTTGTTTGGCCATGCAACTCCACAAGCGTGGCTTCCAATGCCTTGATGTTGTTGGGTGTCAAGCATTTTGTTCTGATATTGCATTTCATATATGTATTTGGCATTGTTTACTGTAAAATGCTAAACATACAATTTGAGAAGCCCTCATTTTTCTTGTATGGATGAGGATTGGAACAGAATTAAGCTTCCTGTCTAGTGTCCTTGAAGAGCATGCTGCTATTTACTTTTAGATATACTGTGAACAAGTTTCATGTTTACATTTGGAATGTTTTGTTGTTATTGAGGCCCTCTTTTTTTTTCATTTTAAAACAGGTCGAGGAGATTCCAGACAACTTTCCTTTCAAAATTAGCGATGATAAGGGGACAAATGAAATTACTCTTACAAGAAGTTATCAGGGTGAGCAGATTAAAGTATTGGTTTCGATGCCCAGCCTAATCACTGGAGATGAGCCTGAGCATTTTCAAAAGGAAGAGGGCGAGGAGAGAGATGAGGATCAGGAAGATGACAGCGAGAAGCCCTCAAAATCTAGCATACCCCTTGTGGTCAGTGTCTCCAAGGGTGATGGACCAAGCCTTGAATTCACCTGCACAGCCTACCCTGATGAGATCATCATCGACACCTTGTCCGTGAGGCAGCCATCGGAGGATGCAGAAGATGATTTTATTGCATACGAGGGCCCTGATTTTGGGTAATAAAAAAATAAACGTAGCTTGTTCACTGTTATTTCTTGGATAGTTGAATGTTTCAATCTATCACTGCTTGCTTATTTTCAACACTTGCTCTTTTTCTGCTGCAGTGACCTCGATGAGAACCTGCAAAGGGCTTTCCACAAGTACCTGGAGCTGCGTGGGATCACGCCCATGACCACAAACTTTTTGCATGAGTACATGATCAACAAGGACAGCCGGGAGTATCTCTTCTGGCTGAGGAAGCTGAAGGATTTCGTCAAGCAGTAAAGACTAGCATCCTCACTAGAATTCCTGGGCATAAGATTTAGCCAATGTTCTCTGCCCGTTCCATTTTGTGAACTCTGAGCCTCAAGAGTCAGAGGTACTCCTCTTCTAGAGAAGTATGCGTGGATGCTGGATGCATGCTTTTCTTGGTGTTCAAGGTTTTTTTTGTGACAATGTTTTTGGCAATGGCGGCATGACAACGAATTATGGATCTTGAAGTTGGACCCAGTTTAGGGCTTTAAATAGATTTGTTATTTACTAACTATGCCTTATTGTGAGATTTCTGGCCCTTGTGCGCCACTCCTGCTGTCCTGCACCATGGCGGCCTATGTTGGGTTGTAAATGGCGCATCCAGCGCGCAGCCACCACCAGCTCTAACCATTTTCTTTCTATTTATTTCATTCCCTTCACCCTATTCTTTTCTCTCATTCTTCACCATTTTCAACAGCATCTCTTCGAAAAAAATCGTAAAAAAAGAGACCATTTTCAACAGCATCCTGCTAGTCGTTGCAAGATCAGCTCTAACTATTTTCTTTTGTTTTATTTCATTACCTTCTCCATTCTCTGCCTCATTCTTTTCTCTCATTCTTCACCATTTTCAACAGCATCTCTTCGATAACATTTGTGAAAAAATAGAGATAATTTACTTGTGAAGAGAATGTACGAAGAATTTTTTTCTAAAGAAAATCGTGAAAAGAATCCGGTTAAACATCTAAGGACCATCTCCTACATCTGTTGGACCCATAATAGAGGATCTGTTTCTGTCTTTTTTGAGGTTCTCTTTGGTGGCATATGTAGTACGTTATGGCAATTGTTTAGCTAAGCAACCAGCCATTGAAGCATACGGAAAATACTAGGTAGCGTTTATGATGAATACTAGGCACATCTTACAACGTTAGTCTTACAAGAAAATATAACATACAAGATAATCACTAGGAAATCATGCCGAACGGTACGTGCTCTATCCAGTAGGTGTTGGTAAGTCTTTCAAACCCCCATTAGCACTAAGATGCAAGACAGTCTGAAGACTCGAGCGTTGTATTTCGGCCAACTTGTTGAGCAATGAGTTTAGGCGGCACTCTCTGGTGCAGTGGTCATGCCCTTCGCAGAGGAAGCACGAGATCATTCTTGTGGGGCAATGTCCTCGTCGATGGCCGTCCTCCTCACAGTTGCGACATCTCGCGGTGCATTCAGTGTGATAGTGCCCCTCGTCGCCGCATCGTCGACAAGCTACCACTTCCATGGCTTCCTCCCATGCCTGTTTGCAATGCTGTGTCTTCTCATGGTTCTTGATTGAATTTCTCAAATCTTTCTTAGTGCCCTTCTTCATAAACTTCCTGCTAATATGGTTGGCGGTGCATTTCTTGGCGTAGTGCCCCTTCTCGCGACACTTGTAGCAGACGGCGTCTCTAGTAGCCTCGAGTGATCAGCTTGTGGCTTGCTCTTCCGATCGAGGCCGTCGCCGTCGCCGCCGTCCGCCGGAGCTTTCTCAATGTTAAAGCTGAAATTTTTTCTAGGACACCTGTAGAAGCAGTGCCCCTCCTCGTGGCACCTATAGCAGATGATAGCTTTGGGAGCCTTGAGGGACGTCAATGGCGGCGTCGGGCCTGCCTCGCCGGCTCGACCGATCTGCAGCTGCTCTTCGAGGCACACCGGCTGCGGCTGTGCAAGCGGGTTACCATCCTGCCGCTGCCGCTTGCGCTTCTGGCTCTCCTCTTCGAGGCGGCCATCGCCGCCGGCTAGAGGCGTGCTCCTGCAACTGCTGGTCATTGGAGCGAACTTGATTTTGCCGACGGCGATCGACGATAAGCACGGCGTCGATCGCCGGCGTCCTCGCCGCCGGCGAGCACGTACGTACGCGGAGGTGTTGATTGATTATTGTCGCTTAATTAGGGTGTGTTTGGTTTTAGGGACTTGGATGTCCCGTCCAGCACACCACCATTTTTTGTTTGGTTGACAAAAGTTGGATCCATCCATCCTGGTTATTCCCATCCACCGATAGCATTGCCGGGCGGTCCAGCTCGTCCCGTGCCAAAAGGCAAGTCCGGCTCGTCCAGCTCCTTCTCTTCCCCCGGCCAGCGACCGCCTCCTCCACTCCACCTCCTCCCCCAGTGCACCTCCCCCTCCTCCTCTACCCCCGGCGGCGCGCCACCTCCTCCCCTCCCCCCGGTGGCGCGCCTCCTCCTCCCCTCCTCTCCCTCCGGCGGCGCGCCTCCTCCTCCCCTCCTCCTCTCCCCAAGACAGCGTGCCTCCTCCACCCTCCACCTCCTCCACCGGCGACCAACGGCGCAGGGCAGGGGGGAGTCGACCGCACGGTGTGGATCTTGGCGTCGTCTCCTCCTCCTTCGACACCGCCGCCCGCATCTGGACGATCTCCGCCGTGGTGGTAATGGCTCTTGGCGGTGGCGGCGCTCTGCGACGGCGGCGGCGAGCTGTCCGACCGAGGGCGGCGGTGGCGGCTGGCGGCGACGCAGCCATGACGGGGAGGCGGCGACGACATGGCGAGAAAAGGGGGGAAGGGGCACGGCTGGCTGGGAAGAAGGCGTAGCCGGCGGCGGCTGAGGTGGAGCTCCTCCGCCTATGCTTATTCGTCAATCGTAGCAGCAACGGTAGCATCATTCTTCCCAAGCCATTGTCACCGGAGGCGGGGAAGCCGAGGTGGAGGGGCGGCGGTGCCGAGGTGGAGGAGCAGAGGAGGTGGAGGGTGGGTGGGGGCGGATGATTGGTCCTGGATGATTAAAAAAAAAACCAAACACTAATGCATAGATGAATTCATGCATGATCAATTTATCCCATCCCTAATCCTATGTTGGATGGTCCAGCATGGCCTAACCAAACACACCCTTACTTACTGGCTGCTGTATATATAGCCGTGATACTGTAGGAATTAACTCTTTTTCTGATCCGAGTAGGAGGCGCATACGAGCGCGATCGATATATGTATAAACGCGAGTGCGGGTTCGAGTCGGACTCGGCGGCGGCGGTTCGACCGCAAACTATAATTAGCCTAATCGTTAACTACAACCAATTGATTAACCGTTAATTCTAGTGGCAGAAAATATGAGGAAACATTTTTGAAAATGAAAATATACATTCCTTTTAAGTAATCGGTTTATTTAACATAAAATTTTTAATAGGATTTTTAAATTAAATAAAATTATCAAAACCTTGATTTTATTCCGTAATTAAATTCTTCTTATTTTTATGAGATTTTAGAATTTTTCTCATCTTTCTTACTGATGGAACAAGGTCCAAAAGAGCTATTTTACGATCAAACTAACAGCAAATGGATCAAAACTGACGGGAGTAACAAAAACGAAATAAAAGATTGCACAATAATGGTAAACTGCTTAATGCCAAGCTCAGTATTAGGCTCGAGTTCGGTTCGATTTAGATGGCTATAGTTGGGCTTGATCTCTAGTTTGAGCTCAGCTCAAATTCGTTGTGCAAGTGGGTTCATTGAGAGTGGCAACTTTTTTTATTATGTTTATTTAAGACAAGTTTGACTCAACAAGGGCTAATGCTTAGATCGTTTAGCTTTCTAACTCGATCCGATCTCAAACTATGCTCTGTCCGATCTCGAGTAGATCATCAAGCATTACTTTTTTGGTCACCTCTATCTTAAACCTTATATACTATGCCATCATCTACAATAAAATAAATAAAGAACATGTACAACATTTGAAAGTTGCACCGACAACATTTAGAAGTGTTGATCTTTATATAATTCTCACTTGATAATGAATGTAAACACTATTGACATTACTTGTATGCCGTACAACATATTGAGATATTTCTACTATATTGTAAAAACTGTTTACGATGTATTTTGTAAGTTAGGAAGTTCATGAAGACATAATTTGTGTAAAATGCAACATTATCGAATTAGTGCTAAAACATTTTAAAAAGTTTAATATATTCTTTTAGCGTCTTGATACAATTTGTACGTCAATCAGATCGTTCTGATATTTATATCCAAGGTGCATGCACACGCCGGCATGCTCGTGCGAGTCAAATTCCTTTCGAGTGAATCCAGACTTGAAGAGTCCAAAAAATTGTATAAAAATAATTTTGGAGTTTTAGCATGGTTCATTAAAGATTGAAAAATTGACTCCAAAGAGTTACGATGATATTCGGCAGAATGATAATTTCAATTTCAATTTCAATTTAAACTTTTTAATCTATTTTAACAAACCGAAGGAACAATTAATCCAATGCAAAGGTACTCACTAATCTTGTCGTCGCGTGATTATATACGTCTAAACCATCAGCATGGCAGCATCCACGTCGCTAGAGCGATTAGTGACGGACTGACAGTGGCACATTGACACTAGCTAGTGGCCCTGCTATGCTTGCTGCTCTGTGATCTCTGGTTTTCTGCCCTGCTATGCTTCAAGGATTCACGCGTGTTTTGTACCGGCTGCCATATTAAATCGCATCATGTCATGAACTTTGGAGAAATTGGTCAGGCCGACAGTACCTATCATCATGCATATAAGCGTGGGCGAAATTTAAACCCATTACTTATATATTTTACGAGTATCTATTGCTATAGAAACGAGATTGTGAATTGAGAAAAAAATAAAATATAAGATAAAGTTTTTTAGCGATCGAGAAAATTAAATTCCACTTTATTTAGACAAGGAAAATATTAGCATATAAATAGTACGATTAGACGAAAAATGAGGAAAAAATTTAGCGTTGGACAATCTGTCGATTGCCATAGCAAAAATGTCTTTTGTGACGTGCAGATTTCGATTGCAGATAGAACGTACTTAGAGTTCTAAATGCTTACCTAAGAGTTATTTTGGTTTACATAGCCATGACTTAGGCCCGTTCTTTTCAGCTTAACGGCTTAACGACTTATCTACGTTTTGAAAATACATATGATTTGAGTTTTTCGAGTTCATTTTTTCGCTGTTTTGAAGGTGGATCCTAACGCTTTAAATACATATAATTTGTCCATTCTTTACTCCTCTATTGTTTGCTATTGTTTTTTTTTACTACCACCGTTTTTCGAATTCCCGTGTCACGATTCTTTCCGGTCCCAGAGTTTACTTGCTTTGCCGCTATTTTTATATTAATCTCCTAAAAAACTGCTTCAAAACGATAGTATTAGGAGATATTCCTTATAAAAAATATAATTATATCAATACATATAAAAATATATTGGTGCTGCCCTATTCCTATAAACTGAAATTGTTATATTATAAATCAACAGACTGAATTTTGATAGTTCTGATAAAGTACTACTTTGTGGTTTCATAAAAATTAATCCGAGGGGTTAAAAGTTAGCTGGAAAAACATTAGGTAAATTCAAGACCACCAGTGATCAATGTCATTACTATTTTCTAGTTTTGATCGAGCACAAGCCTGACCATATTTTTTGGCTGGCCCGATTTCGAAGGGTTAGATCTCATTCTTTTTACTCATCTAATTTAACTTATCTTTATCTAGACATTTAGATCTAACGGTTAAATCTTAGTGTTTTTATAAGGATTAGGTCAAGAGCTTGCCCAATGGTGAACTTTTTTCTTGCCAAATAAGTTGAGCCTATTTTGTTTAATCAATACATGTTTTCTTATATATAATTTCAGCGATTCTTTTTAGGGGCAATTGTGTTTTTACCCTTCTTTTGAGAGCTAATTGTGATTTTGCCCTCATTTTTTTCAGATTGTGATTTTGCCCTTAATTTTTCAAGTTGAAGACCACATTTGCCCCTATTCCGTTAAGTATACTTAACGGCGTTAATGACACTTCACATTTCAAATTCCTCGTTTTTATTAGTATATTACCCATGTTTTGAAGACATATTATTCAAAATATTTGAACGGTGACATGATAGTTCACATGAACTAGTATTTCACAATTACATCATAGATCAACATTGAGAAATTTTGATAATATTTTGGGTTGAAATCATACTTAACAACCATCACATAAGGGATCCAATGCTTAACGTCAAAAGTATCAATATCGAGCAAGAACCAATGTAGAACATAGCTTCTCTTCTCAGGATTATGCATACATACATACATACATACATACATACATATGTCTATTTGATCTAAAACTTATTTGTTGTCAGTCTCACAAAATTCATACCTCAATCCATAGTGTATAATACTATAGATGAGTGGTATGAATCAGTAGGGGCGTGTTCTTCGTTCTTAGATTACTAATGCGATGGATCGATGGTTAAATCCAAAGAGCAAAGCTTGGACTTATCGCCTGCGTCCTTCACATAGCCGTCGCTTGGTTGCCAGATAGCCACTTACTTTGCTTTGCCGCTTGCCGCTCATGCTTGCCACAAGACAACTCCGCACACGCCGATGCGAGGCTGACCGCTGTGTTTCCTTTTTTGTTCCTTTTTTTATAAGGTGTGCTCCCTTTTTTATCTTTTTTCTTAATTCATTTTGGATGCCTGGCTAATGAAATGCAAAGTGAGGGTAAACGGCCTGTTCAATCTTTAAAAGCAGGGGCAAATTCACAATCCTGAAATATTAAGAGTAAAATCACAATTGGATCTCAAAAGCAGGGCAAAACACAATTTTCCCTTCTTTTAATGACTGGAAATGAGTTTGGTATTTGGCATGCTATTTACGCTGACAAAGCGTTATTATTACGGTGCAGTCCTATTTACGCACAGTTAGCAAAAGCAAGAGGGTCAAATAAAGGAGGACTATATAAGAAAATACTACGCGCCCGCCCTCGCAGCCTCCTTCCTCTCGCCGCTTCGAATTCCTCATCTTCGTCTCGAGTCTCGACGCCTCCGGGGGGAGGCTGCGACCCGAGGCGCATTCACGCCACCAACCCGAGTCCCTGTCCTGTAGCTCCCGCCGATGCAGACCGAGGCGCGGGTCGGCGTCGTCGTCGACGGCCGCGCCGCCATGGCCCGCCGCCAGGAGCAGCGCCACATCGGCACGCTCGCGCACTTCGCCGCCGGCGGCTTCGCCGGCGCCGTCAGCAAGACTTGCACCGCGCCCCTCGCCCGGCTCACTATCCTCTTCAGGTAAATATCTTCATTTTTTTGTTTGAAAAAAATCATCTCCTCGCGTTTGGTCGTACGGGCTGTAATCTACCTGCGGCGGCGGCGGCGAGGGGATTTCGAGCTCAACGGAGATGAAAAGGGCAATTTTTTCCGTATCTCGATTTCTTTCTATTTTGGGTAGGGCGATTTTTTCCCTTTTCGAGGTATGGATTGGAGGTAACGAGTAAACAGTCGGAGCTAATCGAGAAAAGGAGGCATCTTTATATGATTAGTCGTATTATGTGATTTTGTTGCTTTCTCACATGTTTAGGAAGTGATTTGACCAGAAAGGAATCTCTCCTTAAGAGGATTCAAAGTTCTGTTTCTGTGGCCGAAAAGCCAGACCATGTGCTCTCTGGGATTTTTTTGTTGCCCTAAGAACATCTCCAATAAAAGCTCTTTATGAGTTGCTATCTACTCCAACAATTTTATTTTTTTAAAAAAAAAAAAATAACTCCAACAATGGATCCTATCTTAACAAAAAGCTCTAAAAAAGGTTTGGGGCCCTGAGAGAAGTTGCTAAACATGGCAACTCAACTATCAAGGCCTATATTTGGTTTCCCTATGTTTTAGGAGCAATAAATGTACGTGTTAGTTTAATGAAATAGATATATATATATATATATATATATGTTTTAGGGCTAATTGTTGGAGTTGATATATTTTTTGAGGTTCTAAAACATTTTACGGAGTACATATAATGCAATATAGGACTCCATTTTTACTATCGCTTTTGGAGATACTCTAACAAGGAATTGGGAGCTATGGGGATAGCTGTAATTAATGCCATTATGTGAACCTGGAGGTAGCATTTCTTTTCTGGATGCCGTGGTGCCTTTTGTTGCTCCAATCGGAGGCTCTTGTAAGGAATTGGATGCTCATAATAAGATACTTGGAATCTGCAGCTAAGAAGGGCAAGGGAACTTTTATGAAGATTTTTTTTGTGTGATTTCAATGGTTTAATCGTAATTTGTTTATGTTGGGAAGATTTATATAAAACATTACTGTGCAACAGAAATTTTCATTTCCTAGTAGAGTTGGGACTTGGGATGCTTTTGGGAGTTTGGACGCTCATAGGGATATATTGATATATACCTGCATATCTGCAAGTATAAGGCTAACAGCAGTTCGGAACAACCTTTTTTTCTGGCACCGTAGTAGTTCAGATTAGCAGAGACTGAAATGTAACAGGGACAGAAGGCAAGTTTTCGTTGTGTTTCTTAAGTAGTTCTAGTCTCTCATAGTCTCATTGATGTTAAGCGAATAGGATGATTGGTTGTTTTTTGTTGGTAGCCAGAGGGTTCAGTTATTTCATCCTATATTGGTCTGGATCGGGATGTACCATATTACCACTACATGCCGTGAAAGTAAGCTCGTTAGAATATTCTACTTTTTTAGCATATCTAAATTCTAAACACTTCATGTTTTATTAGGATGGTGCCAATAGGATACTGATCTATATTAAATATGCTCCCCTATATGTGATATGGGTTGATTGGGTTATCACCTTGTTTTGTACAAATATCAATGTTAATATTAAGAGCATGGTTTGTTTAGAAGCCCTGCTTGGCAATGATGAAGTGTTACTGTCATTTTTATATATTACTCTGCAGTGTGCACATCTGGTCTTCGCTGAATCCATAAGAAACATCCAACACAGCAACACCTTTTTGTAATAAGGTTTGTTATATGACATTGTGGCCTACTGATGCTACAGGTGGCAGGCATGCATTCAGATGTTGCAGCTTTAAGGAAGTATAGCATATGGCATGAGGCTTCACGTGTTGTTCGAGAGGAAGGGTTTGGGGTATTTTGGAAAGTCAATCTAGTGACGATTGTGCACCGCTTACCTTATTCTGCCATTAGCTTTTATTCGTATGAGCGGTACAAAAAGGTCAGCAGTCCACTAGTATGCTAAGCTTAACATGTGATTACCTAGATCTGCCTCTGGCACCTAAAAACCTCCACAGAAAAAGTCCACCACCATCAATATCTCTAAAGAATTTCTCAGAGAACTTTTCCTTCTGTGTTTCCACTAGACCAATCAAGTCTAGACTAAAGTCATAGATTTTCTCTTTAATAACCAGATTAATACCCCTTTTTCCCAGTCCCCTGCAATTCTAAAAGAGACCTTTCTCTTTAATAACCAGATTAATACCCTTTTTTCCCAGTCCCCTGCAATCCACCACCACTAAGGATCCTAGAAGATTGGACATGCCTCTGTCTCCTTCCAGATCCTAATGCAGCTGGTTCTCCAAGCTGCTTCTTACCACCCCTTCTCTTGCTTTTTTACATCTCTTCCCCTCAGACTCTTCCTCATCAGGCTTCTCATTTTCAGAATTTTCCCAGTCCAGCAACTGGATCCTAGATGTACTAACATCATCATCGTCTGCTACACTTTTGTGGGATTTTTCAGAATTTTACATTTGACGTGTATGTATATAAGCATTGAGTACAAAAAAGTGCAACAAATAGCAACACGTGACTGTTACATTAGTCTAATAATGGCATAATAACTACTCAATTTGGCTGCGTGCGGCTGGTAATGGCGTAATGCACGGCGCTTGTCTAATGGCTAATTAGTGGTCCGACTCATGAACGGTTGATGTGCTATTGCTCTGCTAGGGAATAGACATGGGCTTTGGGCTGCGTGGGACTGGGAGTCTGGGAGTTGTGCCGGCCCAAGGCCTATGGACGGGTGGGGCGACCTCGTTGCATGGCTGGAGCGTGGACTGGCCGACTGGGAAGTATGGACCGCCTGAAAAAAAAATTTTGGATATCCATATCCGTATCTGTATCCAGTCATATTTGCAGAACCATATTCGTTTCCGTATCCAGACAAAAAAATCCAGATAGTGTCCGTATCTGTATCCGTTTTATATTTGTGTACGGAAATGGATACAAATATTGATAATCCGAATACTAATAGCCCATTTTTCGGATACGGGTGTCGAAAAAATATGGATTATTCGTATCCATTTTGCACCCCCTACTTGCAATCACATCGATCATTCATAATAAAAATTGTACACTTGATCGACTCTTGAATATATGGTAATTGTACATTGTGGTGGTGTGGATACTCTTGGCCGACTCTTGAATATATTCGGTAATTGTACTCGGTTCTACCGTGTAACAGCCCAAAAAAATTTCATAAAAAGTGCAAAAAAAAAATTCACCGAACTTCTGTGCATAAAGGTGCCCTTGGTCTATTTAAAAATAATACAAACCTAGAAATAAGTTAAAATAAGTTCATGCATAAGCATAAAATACCCTAGAATGGATAAATAATTTTTAGCTACAAAATTCCAATAGAACACATATAATTTTATGCCATAGGAAAATCCCTTACAATTTTCTAAGCATATTGGAATTTTCCTGGAATTAGTCTGAATTTTCTACTATTTTTAAGGCTTAATACAATTTTCCTGGAATTAAAATACACTGGAAAGTCCTTTTAGAAATTTCGGTGGAATTACTCCCCCCTGGAGCCGCGTGTCAGCGCCAGATTCGCCGCACTGCCATCGGGACCCGCCCGTCAGCCTCAGAAGCCCTCCTTTCGCTGACATCTAGGACCCACATGTTGGCGCCAACAAACCCGCTAGGTGCCATAAGTGACGATGGACGGCTAGGATCGATTCGGCCCTGATCGCACGTCGTCTACGAGAGCCACGTCGCCATACCGTTTTGAGTTGAATCCAACGGCGTCCATTAAACTCGTCGATTCGATGGCGTCTACTTTGTCGTCTACCTCCAGCCGCCTTCCTCCTCGCTCGAAACAGCAGCACCGCCGCCGCCATTGACACCGCCTCGCCGCCACCGCTCACGACCGTCTCCGCCCTCGGCTCGGCCTCCCCGGAAGGCTCTTTAAGCCACGAGCTTATCCGCTCCACCTCCTTTACCCAAACACCGCCTCCCTTGGACACAGCCCACCCCCAATGCCACCATTCCGCCCACCGGATAACTTCGTCATTGCCATCGGGATAACCCTTTTCCACCGCTGCTCTTGAGCCCTCTGGAACCCTCTCGAGTCAGAGTAGTTTATCTGCTTCCTCAACCCTATCGGCCACGACATATGCCCAATCACGCGCCGCCACCAAGCATTGTCACCGCCGTAGTCTCCTTGGAGCTCAAGGCATGCTCCTGTACCCCCCAGTCTATAAATAGGGCACGGACAAAGCTCTTGGACCTTAAACCACCTCACCGTCTCTACCTTGCAGTCTAGTTCGCCGTAGGTTGACTCCACCGCCGCCTTCTTCATCTCCGGCGAAGCGTCGCCAGACCGACCCACTCCTCCTCTAGTCCCGATGACATAAGAGGAAATACTCTACGAGCCACCGCGAAGCTGTTGCTGCCTTCTCGAAGCCCTGCCGTTCACCGGAGCTGGCGGAGCATCGTCGCTGACGTCCTCCGATGCTCCCACCACCAAGACCTCGTCGCGCCGCCATCTCCGACCATCCCGAGCCCAGCCTCCACCACGGTTAGCTCCGCCCTGCTATGAATTTCTTTTCCCACATTCCCATTCCCTGGCTCCGAGCCCCTCTCATCAGCGCCATCTCCATCTCCGGTGAGCTCTCCTTCTCACTCCCCTGCTCACTCTCTCACACACATATGGGCCGAAACCCATCACTGTTTAGACCAAGCCCAAGTACTACACAGCCCATTTCAATTTCCCTCCTCATTTCTTTATGCAAAAAAATACTATTTGAATTAATTAAAAATAATAGAATAGCTCTAGAAATTCTACCAAAATTCCTCAAAACCTAAAAAGAAATATAGAATTATAATACCCAATTTTCTATAATAAAATAATTCAAATAAATTAGTTTACCTCTCTTTTGTTATTCCAAATATACTCCAAACAATTTTCAAAATTTAAATAAATCCAATTTAGTCTAAATAACTTTATAAAAATATAAAACCCCCACTTTTATAATAAAAAATAACTTTCATGAATAAAATCATTTTAAAATTCCAAAATGCTTAAAAAGTCATTAGAAAATATTTAAATATATTTTACCTTTTTCCACCTTGCATCTTCGACAAATTCCATCTCGAAACTCCAACAATCAAATTGTCGTCGACCCCGATCTCTAGAATGCTGTCGATCCGCACTATTGCACGACACGTGCACTAGCAAAATTCCTGCTATCCGGAGTACTGCCAAAACTGTCCCATTAAACCACCATATCTTATTCAAGGGAAAATTCTGTCAAAACATTAGAAATCGTGCAACCCATCGCCTTCTCCCCAGCCCCATCTTATTCCAAAATTTCCTTCATATTTATCTTTTGTCTGTAGTATTTCCTTCATAGATATCTAGTAAATTTCCTCCTCTACGTTGCATAGATAAACAACTTCTAGGGCAATGCTAATAGATTTGAAATTAACTTAATTTTTTATTAAATAATTACATGAAATAATGAGCACTTATACGACTCAAGGGTACCCTAAAAACCATTTCTTGCATTCTAAAATAACTTCCTATTAATTTCCCCTATCTTCTTTTCTTTTCCCTTTGATCTTATCTGAATCAAGAAGGAGCTGGACAAGACCTAGTACCGCTGAGACGATATATTGGGTAGAAGCACCTGGAGACCATAAAATAGAAGAAGAAGTTTACAACCAAGGTAGTTTCTCATTTCTTGATCATGTTGAATACCCATTTTCTCTATATATATGTTTATGCATTATTTTCTAGCTATTACTTGTTGCCAATTCTGTTACTTTACTTGTTTTGGTATATTAGCCAGAGCCAAAATACTGAATACCCAAATGACAGACCTAATTGAATTATCCCTTTCCTTGGTAACCCTAGGTAGGAAAAACTTAACATATATAATATTTCACAGTTAGTATATCATTTGGATAAGAGAAGGAGTTGTTGATCAGGATATGAGGATGATGCGTTAGATTACCAAGTGGACTAGGCTGTAGGGATCTAGGGACCCAGTGATCGGGAATATCCCTAAGTTTAGACACTATGGTACTAGGTTATATGAGCAAATTCAGAAAAATACCTTTGTTGATGGTGTTAGACCTAGTAGGTTCTAGGCCCAGTATTAGGAAACACCCTAGGTAAAACACCATGACACTAGTTGGTGATGGAGTGCAGCTAGAGTTGTTTGCTCATATAAAAACCTGGGTAAAAATAGAAAGAAATGACACAATAAGCGTCCATCCATGTAACCGTACATTATGTGGGTAAAGCTGGATAGGTCTTGCAGGGCTGAAAACAAAATCATCGATGAACCATACTTCGAGTATACGAAGTTGTGTCAACTGGGTGATGCCTCTTCAGTTCACATAACCCATGATTTAATTTTAAGAAAAGGATGGTTGGTTAAGCGATGGAGTTGTGATAGTCTTTCTCAAAATGTATTTACTGCTTAAATGTTTAGAAGTGTTTGCTGAATTCTAGACTCTTTAATCTATTATATGTTATTGCATCCACTCACAATTGAACCCTATTTCCTTGTAATCCTTGCATATATTAAAGTAGGATTTTCTCTGATGGGAACCTGCAAGTATGGTTGGTGTACTTACCCACTTCGCGTGGGAGCTCTATTTTTCTTTCTCAGGTTCCTCTGAACTGAATGCTGGTATTGAGGAGTTTACCTCTGGGGAAATGGAGAACTTTGGCATAGACTTTTAGTTATTTCTGTTCTAGAACTTTTCCTATACTCGCAACTTGTGTAGCAATGTGGTGTTGTAAATTATGAGGTGTTGTAATAATTTTTTATCAAAACAATGTTGTTGACATGAATAAAGGATGGATTGTGCAATCAGCTCTAGCGCTGTTGCACCCTGGGCAATTTGTGTTTTTGAGGAAACATTTTCAATAATAATTTATCGAGATTGGGTCCTCACATACCGATGGTAAGATAAAATGAAACCCACAAACTAGTCAGATCCAGCTTCTATATTGTCGGTCCGAGACCAAGTAACATAGTGTATATGTATTACATGTAAAAAAAAGGTAACATAGCTTTTATCATATTGTGAATGTAACGTAAGCCAAAGAATGATATGGAGAAGAGCCGGAGGAAAAGTTGTTCGCCGCTATAGATGTTGTTAGCCATCTCTAGTATTAGGGCGTGCTTGAAGGCCTTTTTTAATCAAAACATATGTTAAAGCATTGGATTGGAAGTTTTAATATTGGATGTGCAAAAAACATGCTAATGAGTGAAATCACACGCAAAGGATTTTTTAGTAACAGAAAAGGGAGGGGCGATTCAAAGGGCGCTCGTGCTCGCCCCTTAGATCCCACCACATCATCTGTCTTTGACGGTCTCTCCAGCGCTCGACGGGGTGGGGATCCAATCTGTGATTGGGGAGGGGCACGAGCTTCGGTGTGAGTGGATCTTGGGTGCAGGACTGTTGCAGATCCTTCGCATCTCTGGTCAACATTGGTCTCGAGCAGATCGATAAAAAGGGGAGGTTGTGGAATACATGGACCTCGAGGCCCTGCACGGTGGCCCAAGAAGACCACACTAGAGGGAATGGGCAGAAGCCGGTTACACCAAGACGGGCACCACCCGGGCTACTTCCAACCTTGTATCGCATGTGTATCAATTTGACGAATTAGAACTGGTGCATGTGTTACGCCGAGATAATGAAGTAGCACATGAGCTCTCAAAGATGGGTTCCAGTCGGACAACAGTTTCGGCTGGTGTATTCGTCGAAGAGCTTCACAAACCTTCAATCAGCCAACCACAAGAGTAGGGTAAACTCGAAGACAAACAAGTTGAGATGGAAGTACTGGTCATCAACCCCGATTAGACAGTTCCCTATCTGGACTATTTAGTGAAGGATGAACTCCCTGAAGATCGCACAGAGGCAGAACGTATCACATGCCGGAGTCATAACTATAAAGTGGTCGGAGAAGAGCTCTATTGGAAGAGCGCATCCGGCGTGCTAAGGCGGTGCATATCAGAGCAAGAAGGGAAGAATCTCCTCCAAGAGATCCACTCGGGAGTTTGTGGACATCATGCAACATCAAATACTCTAGTCGGGAAAGCTTATCGCCAAGGATTTTTCTTGCCGACTATTGTAATAGATGTAGAGGACATCGTCCGAAAATGCGAAGGCTTTCAGTTTTTTGCTCGGCAGATACACGTGCTGACACAGGAGCTGCAGACTATTCCGATCATCTGGCCTTTCGCAGTATGGGGTCTCGACATGGTTGGACCCTTCAAGAAGGCTTAGGGTGGTTTTACTCATCTCTTCATCGCCATCGACAAGTTTTCAAAGTGGATTGAGACCAAACCCGTGGCCAAGATCACGGCCGCCAAAGCCTGGGAATTCTTCCAAGAATCGTGGTCAGATTTGGCGTTCCGAATAGAATTATCACGGATAATGGCACTCAGTTCAAAAGCACTGAATTTCAAGTAATGGGCAGGTCGAATGATCCAACGCCATGGTTCTACAAGGACTAAAGGCGAGGATATTTGATCGTCTCAAACCATATGCTACACGATGAGTCAAAGAATTGCCTTCGGTACTCTGGGGTCTTAGAACTACTCCAAGCAGGACAACCGGGCAGTCACCTTTATTCCCGGTGTATGGTTCAGAGGCGGCCTTACTAATTGAGCTCGAATTCGGATCCTCAAGGGTTCGGAATTACAAAGAAGCTGAGTCGGAAGATAACCGATTGGAAGACCTTGATCGACTAGAAGAAGCCAGGGAAATTGCAACAATCCAGTCGGCTAAGTACCTCCAAGGCTTACGTCGCTATCACGATCGTAATGTTCGAGGCCGCGCATTCTCCAAAGAAGATCTGGTCCTAAAAAAGAATCAGAAAAGCGAGCATAAGCTCTCCCCAAGTTGGGAAGGCCCTTACATCATCGATGAAGTGACACGCCTGGGGCTTATAGATTTAAACGCGAGGACGGCACAGTCGTTGGCAACTCGTGGAACATAGAGCAGCTACATCGCTTCTATACTTAAACTCTGTATTTAACTATGTCATTATGAATAAAGTTTTATTTTCATAATCTGACTTGTTTCTTGACTTGCTACTTACTTGATATCCAACTAAGCAGTAAGTCGGGGGCTACACCTAATAGTGTGCGCTTGCGCGCACTTCTTTTTGCTTCTATTCCCTAGCAATTATAAAGGAATCCAAGTACCAAATCTGAGTAGTGAAACTCTGACCCCATGAACGACAAACTCTAGTCACTCAAAAAAGCGTGTCTGGGATAGGGCCATGAGCCAACTCCCGACGCTCGGGGGGCTAGACTAGTCGGGCGAAGTGCATAACAAAAGGAGGCGACTACTTGGAGGAATTAAAATCAATAAGAAAAAGAAGCAAAAGGAACAAAATAACTTAAGTTATTTACAAAGCAGTCGGATTTATTTTTATGTTGAGATGCTGCCTAAGAACCACTTCTGCATGTTACAGGTTCAAATTCTCATTGAGAACTAAGGTTATAACGAGAAGTATAATGATGCAGTGTAGTTTTCAAAGCAAGATTCTTCGAAAGGCCATTTTTCATTGATAAAATTGGTTTTTAGGCCGATTACAACAGATTTAGAGATGACAGCTACATTGCGAGCTAGGGCTCGGCGTCGGCTTGTAAAAGAGAAGGAAATAAAAAACTAAAAGCTAAGTTGGCGAAGTGGCATCATCGCTGCCCTTGGCGGCGTCAGCGGCGGCGGTGTCATCGACGTCCTTCTTCTTGGCAGCGGCCATTTCGGCCGTCCACTCCTCCATCAGGACGACCTCCTCCACCCGTGCTTCAGCTATGACTGTGTTGTAGTACTTGCACCAGGCGGTGTACTTGCTGTCCTCGTCGTCGAGGAGGACGTTCTCTTCGTCGGGGTTGACGGCGGGGGGCTTGTCGGTGATGGCGGCGGCGGCCGCAGCGACGGCTTCTCCGGTAGCCAGCTCCGTCATGGCGACGTCGCAATCCGCCCGCAGCTCCGCCTCGGTGGCGAGAGCTAGTGCAGGTGGCGGCTCCACTTGATCCCCGAAGGCGAGGACCTCCTCTGCACCGGCGACGATCACCGCTTGGACAAGTGATGTCCCTATGGCTTCCGGCGTCACCTCTACCATGATCAATGGTGTCGGAGGGACGGTAGGCGGAGGGCCACGGCGAGCGTGGGAGCATTGGTGGATTCTGTGGAGGAGACTGAGCGCGGAGAAACCATAGCAAAGGGCAGAGAAGAAAGAAAAGGGAGAAGAAGAAGCGCTAGATCTATGAGAGCTAGATGACGAGCGTGGTGAAAGCCATGGGCCTTTTATAGGTTGGGGAGGCGAAGAGTCGCCATCGTTTCGGCTTCCTCACGTGGATACAGTGTGAAATCATATCGAACACTGTGTTGAAAAGACGTAACGATGAAAGGCGTTTTTCCCCAAGGCGACGCGAGGACTGGTCAAGACTAGTCAAGTTGGTCAAGGTGCAGAAAAAGAGGAGACGACATCATAATTTACCCTAATTGCATAATTCTCCGGAGCAGGGTAATCCCCAATTCACATCAGGTTTTATATTTAATGGGAGTGGCGCTAGATTTTTTGCTTTTTGGCGGGAATAGCGTTTTCACTTTCGTAAATTGTTTAAATCTGGGTCTGGTTTTTTGAGGGTATGCTCTAAATGGGCCGCTAGCTGTATACCACGATGGTTGGGTACAGGTATCACTCAGACAAGCCTGATTTGGATCTCAAAATTAAACTAAAAAATTAATTCCTTCTCATAGTATACCCCATGTTGGGTCAATAGCTGGTTACCGCACGACGGAATCAGATACCATGAGTTGATTCTGGATTAGGGTTTCGAGAGTATGCCCCATGATTGGCCGCCAGCTGTACACCACGATAGTCGGATATAGGTACCACTCAGCCAAACCCAATCTAAACAATGGTACGCCCC
Organism: Raddia guianensis; assembly: GCA_036346415.1. Classification (NCBI taxonomy): domain Eukaryota; kingdom Viridiplantae; phylum Streptophyta; class Magnoliopsida; order Poales; family Poaceae; genus Raddia; species Raddia guianensis. The sequence continues at coordinate 40,651,392 of CM070534.1, forward strand.
ATAATGGGCCGACTGCCAGTATTCCAATAATTAGGCTGGGTACCACAAGAAAACTCCAATATTTGGAGCTCTATTGAGCCCTTCACAGTCTCTTTGCATGCCATGGAACACTTGACATAAAAAAGAAACCAGTCGGAAAGAAGCGTCAAGAGCTGGAAGCACTCGACATGAAGCATGACTCGGCTAGAAGGCAACCAGAAAGGCAGCAACTCGAACTGTGAAGCACTCGGGGCTACTGTGGAATACATGGACCCCGGGGCCCTGCACGGCGGGCAAAGAAGACCACACCAGAGGGGATGGGCCGAGCCGGTTACACCAAGACGGGCACCACCCGAGCTACTTCCAACCTTGTATCACAAGGAAGGGATAAAAAAAGAATCTGATCCCGAATTGTAAGGAAGACAGTAATTGTAATACCTGGATATTAATTTATTCGTCAAGATAGGATAGAGATAGAATATCCATCTTGTAACCGACTAGGACTCCTCCTTATAACCCTACCCCCTCACTATATAAGGGGACGAGGGACCGTACTTCGGCGACTTGAACCAAAAGAAAAGAGACAATACGAGAGACCCTCTCATCATAATTCCAGAACACAAGACTAGGGTATTTGTCGAGGATAAAATCATGGCCTATTGCCATGGCCCACTCCCTGACGGCCCAATCGAATAGCCTGCCAGGGCCTAGCTCCCTGGAAGGTTCTATAAGGCCCATGTGCATCGTGCCGAACAGCCTCCTGGTCGGTACGATTGCGTGGTGCCCAAGACTTCGTGTTTGAGTCCGACTCAAACAAGAGTTCTGCACGGCTACGTGAAGACCCGGACGTTGGTTTTCCGGATTGGAGCAGACGTCGTGATCCCCAAGACTAGGAGTATGCCTTATCTGCCTCCGAATATATTTGGCATGTCGAGTTCGTTACGATCTCGTAGTTAGCCCGGCCCGATATTCCCTCGGTAGGTCGGTTTGCTCTGCACTATATAAACAGGGCCCCTATGGCGTTTAGAGGGACCCTGGCCAAGAGCTTTCGCATCTTAGCACTTCGTAGACACCTGATCATTGCATTATCGCACTGGTACACCCATAATCTCGCCGAGATCTGTTCGTCTCCTTGAGCCACCTCTTGTATTCATCCTTGATATATAAGAAAGGCTGGACGTAGGGCTATTATCTCTCCCGAGAGGCCTGAACCAGGATAAAAACCCTTGTCTCCCTGTTCGTTGTTGTTCGCTCTGTTCGGCGTGTCTCCTATCTCCCTCTTGAAGAACCTTAGTTGACTTGGGTTAATATCCCAACCGTCGACAGTTGGTGCCGTCCGTGGGGATACGCAGATCGAGCATGTCGAACTCCATCAGTGACACGGAGATTCTCCCTGAGGACTACAACTCAGAAGGGCAGGATGTCTCTTCCCCTACCAGCTCGAATCGATCCTATCGACCTAGATCGATGTCTGTATCTGAGACAGAACCTTCTGGATACGTTCCGGAAGTGGTCTCGGGTCGGACTCCCGTCATCGACGACGAATACGAAACCGATGATCTTTACGCTGGTTTAGATCTATCGGATTCCAAGGCAATGTCGGTTGATTCCTCCTGTGGCGACACAGTGATGACACCATCTAGCGCACCAACGTACGGCCACCGCGGCGTCAGCATGGCCGGTGCGGGAACCTCAGGGCATCCTGCACGGGTCACGGCGGCCGAAGAGATCGGACAGATCAATTCTACCCGGAACCAAGATGGAGACGCACAAGCTGCTCGCGAGCAAGATATTGTTCGCCGCAGTTTCGATGAATCCATCAACCAAACCATGGCGCAGATCCGCGATCGGTATCAGCGTCGGCCGACGCGATCCGCCACAAGACCCACGCCAAGACCCCGACGAAGTTCACTGCCGGGCGGAATCCCCGCGTGCCCAGACTCCAATCGGGCAAGACGCGGATGCCTTAGGGATCCCAGGACCAATTGAGCAGAGCCGGGAACGGCTCCAGGCCCTGGCGACCGTAATCAGATCCGCTCACCAGGACAATTTCGTCCTTGTGGGTGATGCTGTGGCTACTCACCTCGGCGCCGAGGGCCTTAAATCTATAGTTGAAGCTTCATCCGCAACGGCGGCGAGCTCGTTCGGTGGATTCGGACAATGAGCGATCCGACGATCGCGTGACCGCCGTCACCGTCGACGGATCACTGTCCACGAGCAAGCTGCCCATGGTCGCCGCCGCTCGCCAAGTCCCGTCCAGGGAGGCAACCAAGGCAAAAAAGGTCCAAGTGACCGATATTGCAAGTTCCACCAGAACTACGGACATGATACACGCCATTGCAGGACCTGGGCTGTAAAGCTCGAGGATTTCTACAACGGCAAGGGCCCAATCCCACCCTGCCCGAAAAAGGTGAAGCCGATAAGGCCAAACGCCAAACCGACGATGGTAATCGGGACGACGATGATGAATATCAAGAGCCCGTGAACCATATCGCCGTCATCTTCGGCGGCTCCTCGGCTTACCCCTCTCGGCGCAGCCTCAAGGAAGCTGCTCGGGAGGTCCACAACATTGAAAAGGACAAGTCTCAGCCCGAATCGATGAAGTGGACCGATGTTCCTATCTCCTTCTCTCAGGAGGATTGCCCCACTAGGATGACCAAGCCTCAGCAGCTCCCACTGGTGGTCGTCCCGACCATCAGCAACGCCAAAGTCAGCCTGTGTCATCTCTTCACGCCAAGACGGCTGTGCGCTTTTTAAAAAGCAACGTGGTCACGCGCATTGGGATTCCCCACAAGCTGATCACCGACAACGGTACCCAGTTTAGAAGCGAGCTATTCCAGGAATACTGCGAACAGCTGGGCACCAAGGTCTGTTTCGTCTCTGTGGCACATCCACAGAGCAATGGAGCAGTCTGATTAGCTCGCTGCTCGATGGTCTTGAGCTGCTCTTCCAGCTCCTTGACCTTGTCCTCCGCGGTGCTCGCCCTCGCGGCCAGCCCGCGCATCTCCTCGGCCTCCTCCTGTGATGCCCACAGAGCGGAGATCTTCTCCTAGAGAGCCGAGGAAGATCGCCTTTCTTCGGTCAGCCGGGCCTGGAGCCTCTTCACCTTTGCCTTCAGCCGGCTTCAGCTTTTGGCTGGTGCAGAGGGCTGCTCCTGGAAGACCGCCATCACGGCGCTGCGCTCGATGGTAATCCCTTCCACGAGCTCCTCCATGGTGCCCTGCATGAACTGAAAGAGAGAAGGACAAGTTAGCCTTGAGCAGTTGTTGCTCGAACAGACAAGGTTTGGTTTCAAAAACTTACCTCTCCAAGCCGGTGCTTCATACTTTGGCGCAGGCGATCCTCAAGACCGTGGGTCACGAGGCCTCTCCTGTTCGGGATCAGACTTGAGCGGCTTTCTTTCCGCTTAGTCTTTCCCATGCGGGAGCGCGTCCGCTTGGGCGCAGGGGCGACCTCCCCTTTCTCTAGCTCCTCCATCTGTTCCCCCACGGGCAAGACAGGAGGCGCCGGAGCTTCCACGGACTGGGCGACCTGCTCGCCCTGCTCGTGGCCTTCTACTTCTTCCCTGGGTGCAGGTGCCTCGCCCTGCTCACTAGCTTCTTCTTGCTCCCCGGTGGCAGGAGTTTCTTCCTGCTCGCTGGAAGCCGCCGTCGCCACAGGGACGATTTGCCCCTGCGACGAAGTGCTCGGCGAGACCGCTGCTGGTCCCGCTTAGGCGGCCGCAGAGCCAAGACTTTGGCTCCGCTCGCCGTGGCCCCGTGCTCCTCTTCTTAAGACTCCAGCCAGTTGATCGCGCGTCTCAGGGAGTCGATCCAGTCGCTGGAGCCGGACGGGAGCGCCGACCACGCTGCCAGTTTGTCCTTCAAGCGTGCGACCTCGTTGCCGCGAAGCTTCTTGCAGTGCTCGGCGAGAAGGACCGCTCCAACGCCCCGTACACCTAGTCCGGGTTGACTTCCTTGTAAGATCAAGCCTCCCTTGGGCTTAATGTTTTGGTAATTGATGCCAACTGGGCCTCGACGGATCGCATCAAGGCTAAGGATCTTATTTTCTAGTTCTTCTATTTTCCTTGTGTGCGTAATGCGCTTACGCCCATCCGCCCATTGATGTCTGCAAGATCATCTCTCTGGTTGTAGGTCCCATCGAGCACAAGTTCCATCCATCCGAGTGAGTTCGAGCGGGTTCTAGAGATGCCGGTGTCCGGGGTTCGAGAGAGTTTGGGGTAATCTGTGTCCGGGGTTTTCGTAGCCGCCAAGTTCAAAGCGGATATTTTTAGGCGCGAAACCTCCCGCCAATTCCACAAGTCGACAAGATAGGCCAACAACCCTAGGTGTGACGTCGGACGAAGTCGGTATAGTCAAAAACTTCGAGTGGAAAAATTTCAGCCCCACCGGATCAAGTCAATAGCCGTCAGACGGCGTCCGTGAAACACAAGCCAAATTCGGCTAAGTCCCAAAATCACATCCATCGCCGGACGGCGTCCGACGGTCTTGAACGGCGTCAAAGCAGCGATTCCAACGACCCAACTCAAAAATTGGCTAAGTCCGAGTTCACGATCCCTCGCCGGACGGCGTCTCGACAATGACCGAACGGCGTCGATAAAGCTCACATGTAGATCTCTCAGAGCGCGTCACGGCACCGGACGACGTCTCGTCAACGAAGTGCGACGAGTCACTGCCGGACGGCGTCGATTGTGGCCGGACGGCGTCCGACCACGGCTAATCCGCGACCAAACACACGTGGCACTGCTCACGCGCATGTTAGCTTCACCGACGGACGCGTCCGATGAACCAACCGGACGGCGTCCGGTCAAGTTCAAATTTTGGCAAAACCCACTGCCGGACGGCGTCCGACGGAACCGGACGGCGTCCGATAGAGTGATCAAAACTTCGCGATTTAATCTGGCCGTCCATTTCTAGGGTTCCGCTGGGCCTATAAATAGGGGCTTGGTGTGCGGGTAAAATGGAGAGAGCCATCATTAGCAGCCACCCCTTGCCTTAGCCACCCATGAGAGCTCCTCCCATGGCACCCACCTCCACCTAGGGTTCCATGTGCTTGAGAGATTGAGAGGGAGAAGAAGAGAGGAAGGAGAAGAAGAAGGTGATTCCTACCTCCTCCCATCATCTTCAAGGTTTGCCCCATCTCCCATGGCGTTGTTGCCCTAGTTTTCATGGGGAGTGAGAAGGGGTAGTGGTGAGAGACGATCTCGATCTTGTGCTCTTGGGACTTCGCCGGAGAGATCGCTCCACGCCACGGGCTTCATCAACCGTCGACTACATCCGCTCCATCTGTTGGAGGCACAAGTCCGCTGGTGTGTCGGCGGCCATCTCCGTGTCGGGGTGCCACGGTTTCCGTGTGTCTGAGCCAAATCCTCCATGTGTTGGGGGTGTCTCATGTGTTGAGGCAGAAACCCACCGTGTGTCGGTGGTCGGTGCCGTGTGTCGGTGCCTGGGTGGGTGTGAGTGCTCTCGCTTGTAAGAGAACTTCGCCTCTGTGTGAAGGCTTGGGCTCGCCTACCATGTGTTGGTGAAGAGCTACCATGAGTGGATTGAGGGCTAGGAACGAGAGAGTCCCGACTTCTCTGTGTGAGAAGTTTCCTCAACGGAGACGTAGGTGCTCATGTGTTGAGCACCGAACTTCGGTAAACACCTCGGTTTGCGTCTTCTCATCTTACTTGTTTAATTACGCATATTGTCTTGATCGCTTGCATGTGAGTGCCATCGAGCCTCCTAGTAGTCGCTTGTGCATTATTGTGACCATTTCCGCAACTAGACTCTAGGTCAATCGATAGCTTGGGCTCTTAATTTGATTAAGTAAATCAAGCGAATCGAGAGAAGTAAAATTTAAAAAGGGCCGATTCACCCCCCCTCTCGGCCTAGGATCCTTACATTCCTCCTAGACAGCTGATGAAAAAGAGAAGACTTAGTTTTCTGCGCGGTATGGAACAACTTACTGGGAACAGACTCGTTAAGTACATACCTGCCGTGGGGAACGAAACCTTCTTCTTCGCCCCCTTTTGTTGCTTGCGCTTCTTGCTCGGGGGCTCTTCAGCTTCTTCGCCTTGCCCTCGAGCAGCTTGCGGCGACAAGCTCAGCTCCCTGTGGAGTTGGGCACTCTTCTGGCGCAACACAAGAAGCTTTTCCTTGCGTGCTACCTCTTCTTCGAGCCTCCTCTGCTCGGCGATCTATTGCAGCCATTCCATATGGCCCGGGTGAGCTACCGCGAACCGCCTCAGCCAGAGGGTCGAGTTCCGTACCTCTTAAATCGCTCTGCTTTCGGCGAGGAGGGGCCAGGCTTAAGCGTTCTCCCTTAGGGCGGCGCTCCGCTTTTCTTTGCGGGGTGCTTCTTTGCCACAAGGGGCTTCTGGGTCGGTTGGCGGCCGCTGCGGCGTGGAGAAGTCCGCGTCGGCGCCGCGGCCACCTTCGGCTTCTCGGCCATCTTGGCCTTGCCCTTCCTCGCTCCCTCAGTATCGGAGAGCTCCTCCACGATCCCTCCTAGGATCAGTTGGTCCTCCTGCTTGTTCGGGAAGCGAACGTCAGCATTAATCAACGGTGGATTCCTATAGTACTGTTCGGGGAGTTGATAAGTTAATTCCTGTGGATGTCTACTTGCCGGGCTGCCCACCTAAACCGGAGGCATTTTTTTTTATTTCTTAATAATAATTAATATTTTACTAAAGAAAACATAGAATCATAGCAAATGAAATTGCTAATTCTGATTAGAAAAAAAAAGAATGAACCACGTTACTATTGTTTCTTTCTCCTCCTTCATATTGACCTTTTCGATTTTTGCCAATAAATGAGGAGCTACAAAAGGATCTTGAACCCAAGTCCTACAGTGATGGATATAAGCGCAATTGAAATTCCTGGGGAGTTATACATTTGTGTATTGATAAGACCGTTCACAATTTCTTGAAGCTCGATCTCCCCTCCAAATGAACCAAATCTGCCGAATCGCTCATGTTATGATCTTCTACATCCTAGGTCTCCGCGTTCCGTCATCTGGCTTATGTTCTTCATGTAGCATTCAGATGGGGGGTACCCCCGGGAAGAGATCCAGTGGAGACGGGGTGGGCCTGTAGCTCAGAGGATTAGAGCACGTGGCTACGAACCACGGTTCGTGCCTACTCGGCATTTCACGAGTTATGAAAGTGCAAGTCTAGCAACACAGGCTGGGTGAAGAGACTTACCTCATCTGTGCGGACGAGTACGTTGCGCGGACAGGTGAAGGCTACCACGCCGGTGACCTCGCCGTCCTTCTTCGCTGCCTTCAGCATGGAGTCGACCTGTTCGGTCACCCATGCGTCGGTTGGCTTCTCTGCCCGAGCAGGAGAGCCTGTTAGTTCCTGTTTGGATGAGTCGTCGAATAAAGGTTGAGTCTTAAAGGCACTTATCCGTGCTCTCCCTGGAGATGTCTTTCCATCCCTCTATCTTGTAGAAGGGATAGGGTCTTCTCCGCAGCGGACAGATCATGTTCGCTGTGTAGTCTCGGATGATCTCCCTACCCGTGAGCCCGAGGCCCACGAGGGAGGCGATCTTCCTCGTCAAGTACCAATCCTCGGCGGACATCTCCGGCCGAGGTATTAGCGTTCCCTTCGCCGGCGCCTTCCCGGTGAAGACGATCTTACTGTCGGTGCTTCGCATGCTGTAGAACCACCTCATCCACCACGCGCCCATCGAGTCGAGTAGCGGTGGACGAGGGTACGGCACGTCGTCGTCGGTGGCCCGGAGCTTGAGGTAGTAGCACCCAAGCGCCGCTAGTATGATTTTGAAAAACCCTTCAGAGCGAGAGGTAAATGGAATCCGGTAAGTGGTGTTATCGTCATCAACCTTGAAGAGTGGCTCATTCTCTTTATTTTGAGCACTACGTAGGGTGACCTGGTGGTGGACCCAGTCCATCAATTCTTGATGTGATCGTGCTACCCCTTCCAGTTCATTCATATCAGGAAGCTGCCACAGAAAGGTTGGCACCTAGCACAGTATAGCATTGTAATCGTCTTATTCAAAAAAATTAGTGCAAAAATGAGCAAAAATATAAGTAAGCCTAATTTTGATCATTAGTGCAAAAATGCAAAAAATATAAGTAAGCCTTTTGTTCATTCGTCTTATTAAAAAAATTAGTGCAAAAATGCAAAAATATAAGTCATGCTTAAAGTATGTTTAATGATAAAATAAATCACAAAAAAATAAATAAAATTTACATATATTTTTTGAATAAGACAAAGGGTCAAAAGGCATATCCAAAAGTCAACAGTGAACTACAATTTGGAACAGAGGGAGTATTGGATAGACCGGCCCCTGCGTCGTCCTGCAGGGCGACTCGAGCGGTGACCCAGCCATCCGCCACAACCACCCTCCACCAAAACCCTAGCTGGCCGCTGCGCTCTGGCGACTGGCCACGGTGGCGGCGCCCTTACTCCACCCCCCTTCTCCTCCCTCCCTCCTCCATCACTCCCTCCCGTGTTCGCGCGTGCGGCGGCGCGAAGGCCGGTTCCGGCAGCGCTGAGGCCGTATCCGGCGATGTGGAGGCCGGATCCGGCGGCTGCGGGGTCACGCGGCTCCTGGAGACGACGACCTGGTGGTGGCCGGCGTCGGTTGGCGGGCGATGCCGCGGCTGCGGGGTGCCACGACCGCTCGGTGGCACATGGTGGCCGTCTCTGGGCGCATGGTGGCTAGATCTCGGCGTCGGTGACCGGCTCCGACCACTATGGGGCGTGACGGCATGGTCCGACGGATCCGGCGCGCAGCAGCCGAGGTGCACTGCGGCGGCGGTCGTGGCCCTCCTCCTTCTTCTGCTAGGGCCCATCGCGCGGTGGCCGTGGTGGCGGCCGTGGTGGGTTGCTCCTCCATCCCTTTACGACACGGCTTGTGGTGCGCGCGGTCACGTCCTGATGTGGCTCGGGGTCCTTGGCGGTGCGGCATGCTTACCATCCTCCATCTCTCTAGCGGCGTGGCTTTGGGCCTGTTCTAGGGGCGTGTGGTCAGCGTCGGTGGTGGGAGGTTGGCTTTTGGTGATCCTTCTCCGAGCGAAAGCCCACTGCTCTTGGCGGTCGACGATGCTGACGCCTTCGGTGCCAGTCCCTCCATGGAGGCTTCATCATGGAGTCAACCAGGTGAAATACCCTACCCTCTCGGGCCGGTGATGGCGATGCCTGTGAGCGTCGTTCCCCTCCTTGGAGGCATCACCGCGGTACCCCCTCCCCAAGGCCTCCGATGGCAAGCTGAACAGGTGCACTAGTAGGAGCGGCTCTGTCGCCCCCTTCTTCTGCGGCGGTGAGGCCCGTCCTCCTCCTGGGTGCTAGTAGCAGCGATGCCGGCCCTGACGCGTGTGGCGCGGTTGAAGTGGCGCCGCAGTCCCCCTCTCTTGCGATGGCGGGGCCTTCCTTCTCCACATCATCTATGGCAGGCTACTGACCTCGTTGCGAGTCGTGTGTGGGTCTCGTCGTGACGTCGTCGTCCCCCTCTTCTGCGGCGGCGACGCTCTCCCTCCTGTGCGTGGCGTTGGGGTGCTTAGCTTGTCTTCCCCTCCCTCCCTCGGGGTCGGTGACCCGTCCCCTAGTCGGTCTTCAGTAGTGTAGCTAGGTGTTGTGCCAGCAGTGGCTGGCAGTGGTAGGTGTGTGTTGTTGTGGCGCCACGTGTGGCTGCTCCAGTTATTGTCCCCCGCCCCCCTCCCATTCTTTCTCTCTTCCTGGCACATATTGTACAGTTTTCCCTCGTCTTTAATGAAACGGCAGAGCACCTACCCGTTAGCTAAAAATAATTAGGTAGATTTAAATTTTCAATTTTTAAAAAATTTTTCAAAATTCAGTTAGGTTTAAGAAATTTGCAGATTTAGTCAAATTTCAAACTTCAAATTCAGGTCAGGTCTAATTTTTCAAATTTGGTCAACTTCAAATTTTAAATTCAAAGGATTAGAAAAATTAGTCAACTTTAAATTTTCAAATTTTATCCAAATTTTGAGTTTTTAATGTTTTTGAATTCAGTCAGATTTCAAAAATTTCAAATCGGTTAGATTTCCACTTTTTTAGGTTCGGCAAAATTTTAAATATTTGAATTTGGTAAGATTTTAAACATGAAAATTTGGTGAGAATTTTAATTTTTAGGGCATTAGAAAACTAGGGGCAAAAAGATCATTTTATATGCTAAAAACGGTTTGACTAATAGAATCTGGTCAACAATGGGGCATACAGGGAAATAAAAAGTGAATACAATGGTATATAAGGAAGATGTGATTTTACAATGGCATGTAGGGGTCAATCTGACTTTGTAATGGCACAGAAAAAATTGACCCATGAACACAAGGTTAAAGGGCCAAAGAAGTAAATTTCAAGTCTAGGGGCTATGTTAGATTTGCTATAAGTTTAGAAGATTACGATGTTAATTTTTCTAGAGATGGTTTAAAGGAAATAATGTAGCATACATATGAATGTCGCGCCCTACCTATGGCCTTGTTTGTTTCGGATTAAAATTGAGTTTTACTGTAGCAAATTTGTGACCCCCTCAAAAGACATTTTAAAAATTTCAAAAAATTATGAAAAAAAATATTTTACGAACTCTAATAAGAACTATTTGAAACCCTAAAAAAATGATTACAAATATTACATCATTTGGCTTATACAAAATGACAAATTTGCATTTAATTTAATTTAATCTGAAACAAACAAGGCCTATATAGCCTAGTCAACACTTAATAGCAATGTGGGGGACACGTATACGTCATCTCGTCATTTTAATATAACCTCTTTGGTATTAGAGCTAGATTGCAGACGAATGAGAGAGGTTTAGGGGGGGCTACATTATACTTTTTACAGAATTGAGTTAAAGGATATGACATGGTAACCATGTGCCTTAACGGATTTGGTGCTAGGCTAGAAAAGGATAAAAAGTTAAGACATGTCTAGCAAGATGCCAAGAATAAGATCTCTATATCCCCTTCTCTAAATCACTATATCGTTCTCCACATTTTCAATACTCTTCAGCCAAATCTCCATCCCTAAGAATGATATAATGACATAGATACCTACTGAAGTGATACAGGGATTGACAGTATCTAAACTTAGAGAATATTCTCATTTTAGAGATCTTCTTGGTCATGTTCTAAGAGGCGGAAAAGGTAATTTTTAATTTCAAGGTTACACTGTATTTTTCACATAGATAGGCTAGAAATAACATCTAGTCATCACTTAACGGCGACGTGGAACACATGTATATATCTGAATGCACAGGCAGGAAAAGTAAATATCAAAATTTAGGATACATTTTGTTCAAGGGCAGAAAAGAAATATTAAACTAACTTTAGGCTATTTATTTTTCCATAGGTTTGAGAGCAGGCGATGGCGTGGCGAAATGCAGAAAATATACCTCCTGCATTGGAAGAAAATTTGGAAGGACCCGGGTCCTTCCCAAATAAAAAGACCCCGCTTGATAGTCCACACGTGTCCTCACTGTCCCCAAGCAAAAATTCCCCAAATCATCCCTCCGGCCGCCGCCCGCCCCATCCGGCCGCCCTTGAGCCTTGCTGCCGCCGGAGCCTCAAGGAGGAGGACAGGGCCGCCGCCGAAGCCTCGAGGAGGAGGACATGGCAACGGCCGACGGAGGTGCTGTCTTGGTGGGGAAAAGCGAAGGAGTAAAGCGGCGGTTGCGGATGGAGGCAAGGTGGAGACGATGCTCGAGAGTTCATGCCGCGCGACGGAGATGGAGGAGCGGTAGATGGAGGGGCGACGCGAGCGACGCCATTCGAGAGTGGCGGACCACCATGGTCGCATTGCCTAGGAAAAGGCTTGCGTTAAATGCGCCGATGGCGCTTGGCGCGAGGACGCCTGGAGTACGCGCCGAGGACTCTGAGGCCGCCATCACTCGTCGCCCAGCACAAGACAACGCCGAGGCAACAACGGCGGCGGCAAGGCTTCGCAGCTGCCGCCGGTGAGGGCGGGCGATGGCGGTCGGAGGGTTGATTTGGGGATTTTTTTGTTGGGTGAGAGCTGACCAGAGCTGACCATGCTTTAAGATATGTGTGAGGACACGTGTCGACAATCCGGCGAGGTCTTTCTTGATTTGGGAAGGACCTGGTCCTTCCAAATTTTCTTCCCTGCAGAATAGGGTTTTGGGCCGGGGCCTCCATCTATTGGTGCCTGAAGCAGACGTCTAAGCTTGGATCACGTACGGATTCTTCCCCTTCCCTTCGTCGGCGGCAGTGCCCATGGCGAAGTCGGAGTCGGAAAAGCTCGCCGATATGGTGGCCATGGTCCGGAGCAACAAGCTGTTGAAGGAGGAGGATGTGGCGGACATCGTCGCCAAGGCCGAGGAAACCAAGGACTACAAGGCCCTGTACCGGGCGTACATCCAGCGCCTCGGCAAGGCGGAGGCGGAGCGGGAGTTTGCGCGCCTGTCCGCCATGACGGAGGCCGAGCGGGTGGCGGAGGTGAAGAGGCTGCGGCGGAAGGCGCTGGACAAGGCGAGCCGCCTCCGGGAGGAGGGGGAACACGACGAAGCTCGGAGGTGGGAAGCGAAAGCTCGCATCGTCGACTGGGATGCCAAGATGGGCGGCGACTATTACACCCGATCACTCTGCGTCGACGGCTACAACCTCGACGAGGAGTGTACGTGCAGTCCCTCTCTCTCCCCATTCAATTCGTCTCACCCACGAACAATTCACACAACTATTATGCTGGTTGATTCATTGCTCAATCGATTGTTGCTTAATCCATGCTGAAAATTACTCCTTTTTTTTTCTTTTGGAGAACTGATATTATACTTGATCGTGCCTGCACCTTCGGCTTATTTTTTATTGTACCATGTTGTAATTCTTTGCCTTTCGTGTTTCCACACCTCAGCCCCCCTTGGTCCTATGAGGTTCAGTAATCAAATCTACGAAGACGAGGGCGGCGATTACAAGCCGAAGCTGTGTGGGGCACTAAACACCCTCTCTGTCAAGATTGCCTCCTCGGACGTTGGCTTTCCAATCCATGTGTATGGCACTATCATTGCCAGGGACAGCATTGACCGGAGGTGTCTTTATCTCTTCCGTCGCACTATTGACCGTCCCCAACTTATCAATTCCGAGGTACAATTTTCTTTCTTTTGAACAAAGAGCTCCTACAACTTTCTTCCTTTTGAACAAAGAGTTAACCTCAAATTGCACCCCTTCACTTCTTGGGACAATTGTATATATGCCTCGAAGTTAATTGACAATTGTTCAAATGCCCCATTTATGTGTCTATGGCATGTGCGTCCAGATAGTACTTTTGGGGCATATCTGCAAATGCATGCACACCCTTGTTTCTCCCTTGCAAATGCATATACCCATTAGTTTGTATATGGCGCTGAAAGTTGGCACTTTTTAATGCTTGCTTGTAGACACAGTGGGTACTTCGTAGGTGCATGGTAGAACGACATGTTTCACATCTGACTTCTGCTGGAGCACTGACCATTAGTAGTTTTATCTATAGTAACAGCTTGCATATGTCATGTGGCTGAACTTCCGTATACTTTTGACTCTTTGACCATTGCACTATATAGATAGGGAGAAATTAATATACCACTAATTTACCATGTAAATCTTCTTGTAGGATGAATCGTTGATCTTGACTGGCCCAAAACGAGGTCTGGTGCTATTTAAGGATGATTATGTTGAGATTGATCTTAAGATCAAGGATCAAGGGCACGGCAGAGAACTTAGTAAAGGGTACCTAGTGATCCGGGGCACAGGTCGATCATTGGAGGAATGCCATGTTGAAAGCGAATCACTTGCTACTAAGCTTAGTACTGTGGATGTCATGTATGCATTTGTGAAACATGCTGTGGAGGCTACTATTGTGATTGAAGTTGTAAAGGGAGATTTTTATGGAGAAATCACAGCCTTCAGCACCAGCATCAAAAACAGTCTTGTGCTTCATGATAGCAAATTAACTGGTACGATGTCCGGCAATGGTAAAGGAGTAATCTAACTTATGCGGCCTGTTGTATGTGTCTCCCTCATGGATATGCTGTATATTGTTGTCCGCACTGGTGATGGTGAATCTGAACGCATGATTGAATTTACTCCAAGGGTCAATGGTGGAGATGAAGATGAAATTTTTGTTGGTGGCATTAAGATGCATGTGAAGGTTACTTGGTCGACAATGGACCTTTAAATTGTGGGATTTTCTATCGGCCTGCTGTTAATCTTTATTGGAAGTATCTGTATGTTTTTCCAATTTGAGCGATGTTGCGGTAACCGTTAAGTTGTGCTGACCCTGCTGGACACTAGATAAGCATCAGTGTGTCACAAGGAACACTTGGTCTTGTTATAATTAATGTTTGTCGTGTTGGGCTTGTTATGTTGAACTAGTGTGTCGTGCTGGGTTTCTTTTGTAATAGCCATGAACATATTGAATACTGTGCCTGAAATCAATCATCTAAACTATTCGTCTGGATTGTTTGTGGTGCTGGATGTTCGACGTTCTGGTTTGTCTAGTGGACAGACCAGACTCACCAGAATCGCTTAGATGCACTGCTGGATTGTTTGTGGTGCCGGATGTTGGACGTTTTGCCAGCTGGATATGGCCTCCTGTGTTGGATGTTGGATGCATTGCCGGATGTTGGATGTTTGTGGTGCTGGAATAGTGTTGGACTAAGATACAGGGAGCATAACGCATTCGATATTTCTATAAGCTAAGTGTGTATCCTTTTCTAGGCGTTCATACCATTATATCTATATTTGAGGGCAGGCTCCCTTTTCCGGTATGCCAAGACTGTGGATGTCACATATGGTAAAAATAAATAAAGGCAAATATTCAACTATTTATCATATACTAGTCGAGTGTCCGTGCGTCCATGCACAATCATAAAAAAGGATTAACAAGACAAATTATATTGTCAAGTGGGAACGTTGGATACACCATTGTAGCACCATGAATATGCTTGACCTTTTCTAAGTGGGGACAAAAATGAAACGACCATAATAAAGACGCTTGCTATAATCTCTCTTCATATATTGGTTTCCCCTTCGTGCATAGGGTTTTCTTTTATACCTTTATTTCTAACATTTGGAGAAACTACAACTGGTTGATGTATCGATTCATAATTTTGGGTTGCATTGAAATACGCTAATAAAAAGGTCAACAAGAAATCTTCCGGATTGTTGTATATGTTGCATCTACAACAGTAGTCTCTTGTCATAACCTAGTTTTGACTGACCACAGATCCAAATATATAAATCCGCAACATCGTTTTGTTGGTATTTGTGCTCCTCCATATTTAAGATACCATATTCAGATAAATATAAGGAAAAACTTTCTGTCCTCACATATCAGTATGATCAAGAGAGACTATCCATGTCTTTAGATACTATATCAGCTATCACTATGGAGAGAATATTTCTTACAAGAAGTTGATTAAATTATTGTAGAAAGGGGACCTTAAACGAAGTATGTTACCTAAGATCAATCAAGATCGTCTGCCATAACAGGTGGGCCCATGAAGCTACAGGCCCACGTGTCAGTGACCGTAACAGCAGTGTCATGACTGCTAGGATACGGACTCAGTCTTCTCTTACCAGTAATATGGAAGCCCAAATGTGCTTAGTCTGCGATATTTCTGAACCTAAAAACCAGCAAACTCCATATGACTCCAGTCCAGGTCCAGTCAATCTGCCATATTTCTTGATGGACTTAATTATCGGTATTGATGTATCTTACCTACATGCCCATCCAGATTGAACTCAAGATGGGCAAGCAGAACAAAATTTCTAAATTGAACTTACATCACGAACGTTTCAATAAATTAAAGCTAGGCATCAGGTTAAGGTTTAAAATCTAGTTACGAGGGTGAGAGCTTCTGAGGGTGAACTTAAGAGTAGGGATCAGTTCAGTTAACCCTATGACCAATGATTTTGTCAAACAAATTTATCTAAAAGATCACATAAATGAGACAAATAAATGTATGCTAAGATTTGTCAGTTCAATGAATAATAATGGTTGACTAGCTAGTGTTTAAAATGAAAGGAATCTATGCATATTAAATAAGCATTTTTGTTTAAACCGATCATACAACGGCCTCCAAAAGACTGTTATTCATGAACTTTTTGCTCAATGCAACTCCTTGAAGGTTCTGCATTTTTACAATACATGGACAATTCATGATATCGTCAAGAGAGTCTCTTGTTACGTGCCCTTCACAAAAAGGTGCATAAGTCCACAACCTCAAAACTAAGACCAATCCACTTTCATCTCCTTTTTAGGGTGCTTCCATATGTTACCTGGTTGCTAAAAGATGTTAACATGAAAACGAGATCCTTGGCTTCTGCAGGTATGTAATGTGCTGGAGCCTGAAGGGAACAATAAGTACACTTGGACTATCCTGCTCAAAATTCATGTTGGGCATAATGTAAGAAATTAAGACTGGAAAAAACACATCTTCTAGGCCAATACCTCCTTGGGGTACCATCCTGCTTTGCAGCTTCAAAAGATGGTGAACCATATAAGAACTCGTAGTACAAGCTTCAAAATGTGGTGAATCATTAATGATGAGCATGGCTAGATAACTATATTAGTCTTCACAGTTATCTGAAAGTAAAATTCATGACCACCACAATTAGTTGTTAAGAGGTGTCTGATAAATGGTAAGTAAATGGCTCGTCCCAAAATCTAGAGAAGCATCGAAGACTGATTTCTGCATCTAGAGTAGCTTAATGTTATTGAGAAAATAAGTGGAGTAAATATCTGATCTAGAGAAGCATTATTGCTAATTTTGAAATTTCTATCTCCAAAACAAGCCTGCAACTCGGTGCTTGTATAAACTACCAAAAACTCACATAAGGTATATGTAATAATCTGAGACGAATTTCAGTTGCGAGTCGTGCAGACCTCAACGCCACGACAGAAGAACATCAATTAAGAATCGCTCACCTAGCACCAGAAGTGGAGGATCCCAGTATATATATTTGAGCGCTCGAACAGCAGCATGACCAACCAGGCGGGTGTAGGAGCGTTGGAGGCGGTAGCCGGGGAAGCACGATTCTTTCTGTTCTTGGATGATGAGATAGAGGACGAGCCGTGCTTTTGGAAGATGCTGGGTTTTGGGCTAAGCGCCACTGCTAAGAGCAGTGGTCAGACCGTCAGGGAGGTGGTAGGAGAGAACGTCAGGGAGCAAATCCAATGGAGGGGACTATTTTTGTCCCATTTTCATCTCAACACTGTTTAATGAATTAGATAAATAGTGTTAGCCATCGAAAAGAAAATAAATAGGTAACAGATGAGGAAAAAAAAAATAGATTTACCTATTGCATAGGAATGGGATGAGAAAGGGTATTGTGCATTGGACTTGCCCAACGCAGCAGTGAATGGCTGGACGTGCAAGCTCCGCCGATTAGGAAGGTTTCCGAAATTCGGAGAGAACGTACCATCGACCACCATAAGAGGCTTTAATTATTAGATGAGATAATATAATTTTATACAAAAGATCATACGGGAAAAAAAAAAACTCGAACAAATGACTAATTGAAAGCAAGAAATCAAAACAAGTCATATATGATTAGTTGCTGACATGCAGGCACATGATACATTTATGTAGCATATGTAAATAATTTCTTTAGATTATTGTGTAAAAGCATGGAGTCACACGGCAAACAACATTAGTTGTTGATAGTGGCACGAAGAAGCCTGCCAATTTAGACCAACCATTCCAGTGAGCAACTATGGAGGTCACACGTTTTACTTATCACGCTCATAATCGACGGAGTTCTTGGATCTGAGGTGAGCTCCGCTTAGCTCCAGCACCACTCGCCTCCTGGCCGCGGCGGCCACCGCCGCCCGGCTCTTCGCCACTCCGGCGAGCGCGGCCACCAAAACATCCCCGCCATGGCTTGTCCCATCGACCCCTGCGGCCGCTGGCGTCCGAAGCGTCCGAGCAGCTGCAGCCCAGGTGCCAAATCCTACGCCACCGTCGTCGCCACAGCCCCACCCTTTGCTGCTTCCTCTTCGAGCACGTTCAACCACCCTCCTCAGGCCACCATTACTCCCTGCTGGCGGTTCCCCCTTTGGGCGCCCCCAACCAACCGTCCCAAGCCGCCATTACTGCCGCTCGAGACCATCGCGCCGTGGATTGCCGTGACCCGGTGAAGTGCTTCGCGTGCCTCCGCTCGGGTCACACTGCTGCCTCCTGCCGCCGGCGTGCACCTGCCATTCCTCGCCGCCGCCAAACTCCCCGCCACCACAACATCGCCCTCCTCCACATGCCACCAGCTCCAGCTACCATGGCCCCGCTGAGCCGCTCCCCTCTCACCATGCTGGAGCGAAGGAATCTTTTCGTGGATAGCGTAACTTGTGAAGGAATTTTAGAGAGGTGGATAGAGGGGACGCTAATAATGTTTTAGAGGGAAGATATAGAGAAGTTGTTGATCCGGCGACGAGATGTCATTTGGTCACAAACTACTCTTTTAAGAGTATAAAATTAACATGTCTTGACGATACCTTACTCCACCCTTGTACCTTGTTCTTTTTAAGACTGATTAAAGCTAAGCCTTGGCAATATCTAGTGCAATGTTTTGCATCGTTACCCTTTACATTTTTGTCACAACACTCACGCATTACACCCTCCATCTTCAAAAGTAAAGATAAGGCTCAGAATGTCTTCGCACAACGTTCTTCTTTATTACTCTATTATCACACTCCGGCTTTACACTTTTATTGGTGTATTCTACTCCGGGGTGTGCACTCGCGTCGCTGTCTGGTGGGACCGGCAGTCCATCAGAGAGTGCCCCGCACCCAGCGGCGTTGAGCCCAAGTGGATCAGGGTCAGGGTCCGAGTAGCGTAAGAGAAGTTGTTTGTTTAGGCCACGCGACGGCCAATGAAAGCAAAGGGCGTCAGAGCCGGCCGCCATCGAGCTCGTGGCACCTCGGCGAGCAAGTGGGCGTGTAGGCCCCGAAGCCGGGCCATCAGGCTACGTGGCACCCCGCGCGAGCAAAGGGCGTCTGAGCCCCAGCGGATGGTTGGGGTCTGCGGCGTCTGGCGCCGCAAGGGCGAACAGAGCCGGGCCAGCGCTTCAGCGTGTCGATCCGGTGGCGGTGGCGGCGTGCCCAGCGCCCCGAGCGATCAGGGCGCATGGCCGCCGCCGGCGATAGCAAGAGAACGGCACGCATACATTGGCAGCCGGAGTGCACGGGCCCCACTGTCAGTGACACAGGATGAAGGTGCAAGGAAACTTCCTTGCTAAGGATTGCTACGAGATATACTGAATCTGGGTTGTTTAATGCGACGGAACCGGTCTGACAAAGTGGGTGGGGGTCTGACGGAATAATTGCCTCATCCACTCTATGGCGTCAGCTACACAGTAGCCTCTACAGGCGTATGGAATGACGTGGTGTCAGGCAGGCGGGGGTTGGCGCCCGCCCTGTCACTTTCTATCGGGGATAAAATCACGACCCATTGCCATGGCCCACTCCCTGACGGCCCAACCGAACAGCCTACCAGGGCCTAGCTCCCTGGAAGGTTTTATCAGGCCCATGTGCATCCTACCGAATCGACCTCTGGTGCCGCACTCTTGAACTAGGATTAGGATTCGTTCGAGTCCTACTCGAACAAGAGTTCTGCATGGCTACGTGAAGACCCGGACGTGGTTTCCCGGATTGGAATAGGAGTCGTGATCCCCAAGACTAGGAGTATTCCTTATCTACCGTGGGATGTATTTGGCATGTCGAGTTCGTTATGATCTCGTAGTTAGCCCGGCCCGATATTCCCGCGGTAGGTCGGTTTGTTCCACACTATATAAACAGAGCCCCTACGGCGTGTAGAGGGCAGCTGATAGGCACCTGATCTTCGCCTGTACACACATTATCTCGCCGAGACTTGTTCGTCTCGCCGAGCCACCACTTGTAATCATCTCTGATATATAAGAAAGGCTGGACGTAGGGCTATTATCTCTCCTGAGAGGCCTGAACCAGGATAAAAACCCTTGTCTCTCTGTTCGTTGTTGTTCGTTCTGTTCGGCGTGTCTCCCATCTCACTTTTAAAGAACCTTAGCGACTTGAGAGTGTTATCTCAACCGTCGACAGTTGGCGCCGTCCGTGGGGAAACGCAGATCGAGCATGTCGAACTCTATCAGCGACCAGGAGATTCTCTCTGAGGACTACGATTGAAAGCGGGATGTCTCTTCCTCGCCATCGAGATCAATCCTTCGATCTTGATCGCCTTCGAATCTGGTTCCCGGCTCCGTGCTCGGGGCTCGGATCTCCTCGCCGGCGACTCTTCACCCGGAGAGCGCGTCTCGTCCCATGACGAGCTCCTTGCTCGGGTTTGGATCACTTCAGCCAGGCGGGCAGCTCTTCGTCCGGAAGCGTCTCGTCCCCGCGACGAGCTCCGTGCTAGGGGCGATCAAAACTCCTTCCGGATCCCGGCATTACGCTGGCGATGGATGACGGAGAGAGTCGACCAAAGACTTGGAACATCGACCACCTTCGTAAGTTCCTCGTAGGTCTTTCGCTTCCTAGCTTTATGTTTTTCTCAAATTTCGCACCTTAGTTCGTCCAAGTCTCTCTGGCTGCCATGTAAAGTTCAACCCATTGAACGGTGAATGTTCACGGCCCCCTGCGGCCCTTCTCACAACTCGTCTTCTCAGACTACCTTGCTCTCTGGTAACACTTGATGGCTGCCCGGTCTTGCGAACTCTTGGCTCCGCAATCTTAAGGTTTTCCCTGTCCGTATCTAGCTTCAACGAAGTTCCTAAACTCGAGTGCGTAACACGGCTTCCACCTTTTTGCGGCTAAGCTCGCTCTCGTAAGCCCTCCGCGCAGAGGCACTTACCGCTCACGGCACAACCACTTGGCAAAGCTCGCTCTCGTAAGCCCTCCGCGGCGGAAGGCACTTTCCTTGTTCGGTTACCTTCGAATCGCTTAACTTACGTTAACGGCGCCACGAACTTGTCGATCAGATACGGTGTCGCTCTAACTCTCTACGCGACGTGCTTGAAGTCGCAAGCTCAGTCTTCATGCATCGTCTGTCTCGGGGCTAGGGCGTCGCTCTTTCTCTTGTGCACTGCTCGAGTTCGCAAACTCAGTCCTCGAGCAACCGCACTGGCAGAAGTAGGGAGTTAGGCTAAGCGTTCTCACCGTTTTCTTAAAACTTTCTAGCTTTGTTCGCCTTGCTCTTGGTTTCTGTTCGTCCTTGTCTTTTCTTTGCTCTTTTTGCGGGAAAAGTCGCTTTCGGTCGATTTTCGCTCGATTCAAGCGCCGCCGGGCGGTCTTGAGCTGCTCGGTCGACTTCGCTCTGATTCAAGCGCTTTCGGTGGTCTTGAGTCGCTCGGCCAGCTCCGGAGGATCGCTCTCCTCGGTCGATTGGGACTCGAGCTGAATTTCGACAACCCCATGCGTTTTCGCTTTTCAGTTCCTTTCCTTAGCGTTGGTTTTCCAAAACCTCGTTGGTCTTTCGCTCCCGTAGCGCTCCCCGCGTACGAGCATGTCTTTTTATCTGGCGACGACCTGTACAGCTCCGGTTAACCGAGGTGGTGCACC
This sequence comes from Raddia guianensis, assembly GCA_036346415.1. Taxonomy (NCBI): domain Eukaryota; kingdom Viridiplantae; phylum Streptophyta; class Magnoliopsida; order Poales; family Poaceae; genus Raddia; species Raddia guianensis. Next base: position 40,672,852 of record CM070534.1, read on the forward strand.
ACCGATGGAGTTCTGCCCACCGTAAGCCGATTCTCATCGCAACAGGCATGCCCACCGTAAGCCGATTCTCATCGCAACGGGCACTCCTGGCACTGGTTCCGCATCCGCCGAGGCGACACCAAAGCTTCACGGGTCCATGCCCGGATAAGATTTCGCCTCGCACGTTTTGCCTGCGGCTAAGGTCCCGATCGCCTTCTCTGGTTAGCGGTCTTAGCCACAGCGGGGCTGCACTTACCCGCACACGCCTTCTTCATCCGTGCTATGTCCTTCCTGGCACGGTAATCCAGAGAAATGCACCACCTACGAAGTCCTGCCCACCGTACGCCGATTCTCATCGCAACGGGCACTCCTAGCGTCGGTTCCGCATTCGCCGAGGTGACACTAACGCTATCGGGGGACGTACCTGGAAAAAATTATGTCTTGTGCGGGTAGGTCGTCCTTGTCGTGTTTTCCAAAACTCGCTTTGCTCTTCTCGAGCTCGTTTTGCTCTCTTTTTCCCCTTCTTTGGCTCGTTTCTTGTTTGTCTTCTGCGGAAGTGCGAGAACGGGAACGTCGACTCGTGATGGTCGCGGCGAGGTTCGTGCTTCCCCACCAAAACCGATGTTCCATCCCTCTCTTCCGGGTTTGTTCGCGTATGCGGGGACCGATTCACCTCACCACGTATGATTTCTTTCCTTTGCCCTAAGACCGACCTTCACGAGTTCGGCTAAGTCAAGTAGCGCCACCAACGGAGTCATGCCCATCGTAGTCGATTCTCATCGCAACGGGCACTCAGCGTCGGTTCACGCATTGTCAAGACAACGCTTACACTGTCGTAAAGAATACGTCATGGGTAAAGCGTTGATTTCACACGTTCTCTTGCGGCTCTGACTGCAGCGGGTTGTGATTCGCCTCACACCGGGCAGCTCTTCGCCCGGAGCGCGCATCTGGTCCCCACGACGAGCTCCGTGCTCGGTCGATCACCTCGCCCGGCGATTCTTTGCGGGCGCTGGCTCCTACCGTGCGTCTTCGCCTGGTCGCACTTTCTGGTTCCTTTAACGAGCTTCGTACTCGGGGACTGGATCTCTTTACCTGGTTTCTTTGCCGAGCTCTACGCTCGGGGACTGGGTCACTTTTCCCACTCGTATGCATTGTCTGCTCCTAGCACACGATCTACGCCAGAGGCACATCACCTTCGCTCTGGCGCGGCATTTGCTCGAGAGCAATCTCTATTTTCTCGCAAGCTCTGGCCCGAGAGGTGGTTCCCTATCTTTCCTAGGCATCTGAATGCTCGATGCAAAGAACACGAGTACATCTCGCGACTTGCTATGTTTGTTCTCCGGAAGATCGATCTTACCGGATCGCGGTGGTACGCTCTTCACTACTAAGAATCAATCCTCCTTGATGACGTTCGACCTCAAGGAGATGATTCACCTCACTTCTTCGATTTACGTATCGAGGGTCGGGTACTCGCTCGGACGGATGTCGTTCCTCGACGGCCTTGAGTTGCTTTCGCGCCACGACGGGTTTGCTCGATCCGAACAAGTATTGTTCGGTTGAACCATAACCTTGTTTGGTTGCTGTTGCACGTCTTTGTAGCAGAAAAATACCCTCTTCGTGACTTAGAGTCTCAAGAGGAAGACCCCACTCTAGTGAGTCCTTCCACTTGAGTCTCGGGGGCTAAACTGTCGAGGATAAAATCACGACCCATTGCCATGGCCCACTCACGACGGCCCAACCGAACAGACCTACCAGGCCCAAACACGGAAGGTACTATCGAGCCCATGTGCATCTGCCGAACGCCTCTGGTCGGCACGGTCTTGTAATGACCTAGGATTAGTGTTCGAGTCCTACTCGAACAAGAGTTCTGCAGACGGCCACGTGAAGACCCGGACGTGGTTTCCCGGATTGGAATAGGAGTCGTGATCCCCAAGACTAGGAGTATTCCTTATCTACCATGGGATGTATTTGGCATGTCGAGTTCATTACGATCTCGTAGTTAGCCCGGCCCGATATTCCCGCCAGAGGTCGGTTTGTTCCACACTATATAAACAGAGCCCCTACGGCGTGTAGAGGGCAGCTGATAGGCACCTGATCTTCGCCTGTACACACATTATCTCGCCGAGACTTGTTCGTCTCGCCGAGCCACCTCTTGTAATCATCTCTAATATATAAGAAAGGCTGGACGTAGGGCTATTATCTCTCTGAGAGGCCTGAACCAGATAAAACCCTTGTCTCCTCATTCGTTGTTGTTAGTTACATTGGCGTGTCTCCCACCTCACTTCTAAAGAACCTTAGCGACTTGAGATCGTTATCTCAACCGCCGACACTTCCTCCCTGTCTCCCAGACGCAGCGGGGCGCCGCAGAGCGGCGACTTTGACGTGCGACTAGAGATGGGACAGCCACAGTAGCAAGGTCATTAAATGTGCACTATTTAGCAGTACTCTGTAACTCACGCCGGCCTGAGTATATAAGGGCTGAGGGGTGCGTCTGTGGAAGGGGTTGGTTTTTTTGGGGGGAGATTGGAAAAAAGAAACTCCCCGAGATAGCCATTACAGATATTGCAAAGAGGTTGAAGCGGGACTAGAGTCATTACCCCGCTCGGTGGCCCGAACCTGGGTAAACTTGGTGTCTGTTCTTGTGTTCTTGCGGGTCGGAGAGAGGAGAGAGGGTGGTCTGACTGCGTACTCCCCCACTGCCGAACAACCGGATCAGTCCTCGGAAAACCTGTCTGGCTGAAATACGCCGATAGTGGGGCGCCAGGTAGGGGGAAGCAGTTGGTTCACCCTTAGGTTTTTCTTCTGTCCGTCTCTTTTTTCATATCATCTGCGAATCTTGAGAGATTGACTATGTCGGGGCGCGACTCGGAAGATGGAGCTCGAGACCCCGGACGGAAGCCGCTCAGCCGGCTGCAGGATGAGGCGTCTTCGTCACGACCACGGGAGGATCCACCACCCGTGTCGGCCGCGCCTTCGGCTCGGCGGTGGTCGGTCACCCCTCCCGCGGCGGATGCGTCTCCAGTTCGGCGGCGGTTGGCCCTAGAGGAGGCCTCCCCGTCCCCGAACCTGCATGCCATACGCATGATGTTGGAGCACCCACCGGTGGCGCTGGCGGGGGATTCCCCCGCCAAGCCGTGGTTGCGGGACATTGCATGTCTCGTAGATACGTCCCATCACCGGGTCGAGGTCTCCAGGCGGACGGGCGCTTCCGGTGGGGCGCCCCGCTCGATGTCGTGCGCCGCGCGCACGCAGGCTTCGAGCCGCCCAAGTCAAGCTCGCTCTGGCCATGGAGGCCGGAGTAAGGGAAAGGGTTCCCGGGGTGCAGACTCCGCTCGAGCGAAGGACCGTGCACCAACCCGAGTACCGCAGCGAGCGCCTCCCAGGGAGGGGGGCGCCAGGGGGACTTAAGGTCTCATTTGGAGGAGCGCCGCCAGCAGCACGGTGGCGACTTGCGTGACTAGCTGCAATGCCGTCGCGCACGGGCGCGGGACTAGCCGGAGCAGGAGAATCCTAGCCGCGGGAACCACTCCGGCAGCGACAAGGGATTTTCCTCGTCTTCCGAGTCCCGTCGGGGCCCCGGCGAGCGGTGCCGGCCCCCTTACGGCGTCGGGTGCAGGGCGTTCTCCGCTCGGCTGCGCCAGGCGGCGTGGCCAGATAAGTTCCGCCCAGCATCCGTCGAGAAGTACGACGGCTCGACCAACCCGGAGGAGTTCCTACAGATCTACACCACGGTGGTGCAGGCGGCGGGCGGTTCCCAAAAGGTTATGGCCAACTACTTCCCCACAGTCCTGACGGGTTCTGCCCGCTCTTGGTTGCTAAACCTCCCGCGGGCCTCGATAGGCTTGTGGGAGGCACTGTGTGACCAGTTTGTCACTAACTTTTAGGGCTCCTACGTCCAACTGGGGGTAGAGGACGATCTCCACGCCTTGGAGCAGAAAAAGGGCGAATCCTTGCGGGAGTTCATCCGGCGCTTCAGCCATTGCCGCAACACTATCCCCAAGATCTCCAGCCAAGCGGTCATCGTCGTCTTTCGAAGGGGCGTCAAGGACCGAAAGATGCTGGAGAAGATGGCCACGCACAACATCACGTCCACCGCCGAGTTGTTCGACCTGGCGCACAAGTGCGCTGTGAGGCTCGTGAGCTTCGTGGCGTCTTGAAGGCGAAGCGCGGCGGCGGCGAAGTTGGGCCCTCCAAGGGTTCCGGCGCCAAGGACCAGAAATAGAAGAAGCGTAAGGCGCCCGAGGCCGCTCAGGTCTTGGTCACCGAGCGTGATCAGAAGGAGTCCAGGCCGCGGCAGAACGATCATCGCGATCGGCGGCGCGACCGCCGCGACCAGCATGGTGGCGGCCGCGGCCGGCGGGAGGACCGCCGAGAAGATGGAAGGGCAAGAGGTACTGCCCCATTCACAAGTCCAATGCACACGATTTGGCTGACTGCCAGGTCGTGTCAAAGCTGGTGGGAAAGCGGCTCAAGGAGCGCCGCCTTCCTAGCGATGACGGAGACGAAGGACCCGCCCCGCTGGCCTTTCCGCGGGCGGAGCATACGGTGGCTTACATCCATGGTGGTTCGGCCACCTATACCTCCAACCGCCAGTACAAGCTGCAGAGGAGGGAGGTGTGTGCCACTGTTCCGAGCCCGGGGTCGAGTGGACTGCTGAGGTGGTCGGAGGCACCGATCACCTTCAGTCAGGCCGACCATCCCGAGAACACTGCCGGCCTGGGGCACCTTCCGATTGTGGTCTCGCCCACGATCCGGAACATGAAGCTTGGGCGAGTGTTGGTAGACGGAGGGAGCTCCATCAACCTCTTGTCTGCCAAGGCGTTTCAGGCGCTACAGATTCCGGAGCGGGAGCTGCTCCCAGCCCTCCCGTTCTATGGCGTCACCCCAGAGGCGGAGTCCATACCCTTGGGGCGTATCCGCCTTCCCGTCACCTTCGGGGAGGACAACTATTGTACGAAGGTGGTCGACTTCGAAGTGGCGAACTTCGACCTCCCGTACAACGCCCTGCTTGGCCGACCAGCGTTGGCCATGTTCATGATGGTTACCCACTATGCCTACATGGTGGTGAAGATGCCGGGGCCGCGAGGTCCCATTGCTGTCAGGGTGGACAGGCTGGAGTCCCTGCAGTGCGACAAGATGGCTCTGGATCTAGTCGGGGCCGTCTGCGCACAGCCGTCCGGCACCACCGACCCAGGGGCCTCTTGGGTGAAGACACGTGCTGCGCCCAGCTCGTCCGGCGAGGTTAGGGTGGTCTCCCTGAGCGAGGACCAGCCTGCCAAGACCACGAAGGTGGGCGCTGGCCTCGACCCCAAATAGGAAAGCGCGCTCGTCACCTTCCTTCGCGAAAACTCGGACGTGTTTGCATGGCAGCCGTCCGACATGACCGGGGTCCCCAGGGAGGTGATCGATCATCGGTTGGCGGTGCTCCTAGGAGTGCGGCCAGTCCGGCAGAAGGTCCGGAGGCAGGCACCAGAGCGCCAAGAGGTCATCCGAGAAGAAACCGAGAAGCTGCTGAGCGCGGGGATTGTGAGGGAGGTCAATCACCCTGAGTGGCTCGCCAACCCCGTGCTCGTAAAAAAGTCCAACTGGAGGTGGCGGATGTGCGTCGACTTCACCGACCTCAACAAGGCTTGCCCGAAGGATCCCTACCCTTTGCCGCGCATAGATCTGCTCGTCGACTCCACCGCGGGGTGTGAGCTTTTGAGCTTTCTGGACGCGTACTCCGGGTACCACCAGATTAGCATGGCGGAGGAAGATGAAGAGAAGACCGCATTTGTAACTGCCATGGGCGTGTATTGCTATGTCAGAATGGCTTTTGGATTAAAAAACGCTGGCTCCACTTACCAGCGTGCCATGCATTCTTCTTTCCGGAGCCAAATTGGTAGAAACACGAAGTCTATGTAGGCGACACAGTCTTTGAACCAAGAAGGGCGAAGAGCTGCTCGCTGACTTGGGAGAGACCTTCACCAACCTGAGGAGGCACCACATTAAGCTCAATCCTGAGAAGTGTGTGTTCGGCGTGCCCTCAAGGAAGCTACTGGGTTTCCTCGTGTCCAGTCGTGGCATAGAGGCAAACCTCGATAAGATCGCGGCCATCGAGCGCATGCAGCCGCCCACTCGTCTGAAGCACGTGCAGTGCATCACGGGCTGCCTCGCGTCACTCGGGCGATTCATCGCCCGCCTAGGAGAAAAAGCCTTCCTTTGTTCAAACTCTTGAAGAAGACCAACATTTTTGAGTGGACTCAAGAGGTGCAGCAAGCTTTCGAGGAGTTAAAGAAGTACCTGTCCTCGCCTCCAATACTGGTTGCCCCCGAGCCCAATGAGCCGCTTCTCCTCTATGCGGCGGCCACTCCGGAGGTGGTGAGCGCAGTGTTGGTGGTGGAGAGGGAAGGGATCCAGCGTCCAGTCTACTACGTCAGCAAGGTGTTGCGGGATCACGGAGACCGGTACCCTCGAGCCCGAAGATCTTGTATCTTTGTCTTGTGGCGTCCGGAGATTCTTGACATTACTTTCAGGGGCGGGAGGTCACGGTGGTTACATCGTTTCCCCTCTGGGAGATCCTTTACAGCCGGGAGGTGCAAGGTCGGGTAGCCAAGTGGGCGATGGAGCTGGGCGAGTTCGGACTGAAGTTTGTCCCTCGGACCGCCGTGAAGAGTTAGGCGCTGGCGGACTTTGTTGCAGAGTGGTCGCCGGCGGCCTCTGAAACAGAAGAGGATCCGCAGCCCCCCGCCTGGATGCTTTTCTTCAACGGATCCTTCCGGCTGAAAGGCGCGGGGGCTGGGGCGGTCCTGGTCTCTCCGACTAGGGATGCTCTACAGTATATGGTGGTGCTGAACTTCAAGACCACCAACAACGTCGCGAGTACGAGGGCCTGCTCGCAGGGTTGCGTGCTGTGGCCTCGCTGGGCGTCCGACGGCTACACATCAAGGGCGACTCGTTGCTGGTCGTCAATCAGGCGCGGAAGGAGTTCCAGTGCGTAGATCCTCTCATGGCGGCATACCTGACGGAGGTCAGAAGGATGGAGAGCCGCTTCGACGGCCTGGAGTGCACTCACATCCCGAGGCACGACAACCACCTGGCGGACGGGCTTTCACAGCTCGCTTCATCCAGACTCTGCTCATTTGGGGTCTTTGAAGAAAGACTTACGGACCGTCATCACGGCCCCGGTTCGGTGGGGATAGCGGTCGACGGCTTCAGGCTCCGCATCGGGGAGGAGTTTCAGTAGCAGACTTCAAGGAAGCACTAGTGGAAACGCCGGGCGGTAGGAGTGCGGGACGGTCACCGAGTGGTCGCCACACTTGGCCAGGAAAGTCAGTGGATGGTTTCGATCCTAGCTTTCCTGCTGGACCGAGTGGTCCCCGACGATGATGCGTCAGCCGAGAAGATTGCGCGCAAGGCCAAGCGCTACACCCTGATAGGTGGGGACCCATATCGCCGGGGTGGAAACGGAGTTTTCTGAAGTGCATCACTCGGGAAGAGGGGAGGAGCCTGCTCTCTGATATCCATGGAGGCGAGTGTGGGAGCCATATGTCCAGTCATGCCCTGGTAGGTAAGGCCTATCGTCAGGGGTTCTATTGGCCCTCTGCCTCCGGGATGCTTGCGGTGGTGAGGAGATCACGAGCATGTCGGTTTTTGCCAGCAGATCCACCGACCAGCCAGTAGCGCAAACCATCCCGCTCTCTTGGCCGTTCGCGTCTGAAATTTGGATGTCACAGGTCCGTTCCGCCAGCCCGAGGTTACACCCATCTGTTTGTCGCCGTCAACAAATTCACAAAATGGATTGAGGCGGAAGCAGTGTGCACCACCACTGCGTCGGCTGCTATTAAGTTCATGCGGGGATCTCCGTGCGGTTTGGGATCGCCAATCGCGTCATCACCGACAAGGCACCCAGTTCACTAGTGCCGTCTTTCAGGGCTTTTGTGAGGACATGGCACCAAGGTATGCTTTGCGTCGGTGGCCCACCCGCGGAGCAACGGCCAGGCAGAGCGGGCCAACGCGTTGGTATTGAGGGGGCTCAAGACAAGGGCATTTGACCGACTCCATAAGCGTGGGAAACGCTGGGCGGAGGAGGTCCCGGCGGTCCGCTGGTCGCTCCGTACTTTGTCAAGTCGAGCGACCGGTGAAACCTCTTTCTTTTTGGTGTACGGCGCGGAGGCAGTCCTGCAGTCTGAGCTAACGCTCGGCTCCCCACACGTGGCTTCATTTGACGAAGAAGATCAAGACGCCCGGCGGCAAGATGAAGTCAACTTTCTGGAAGAGGTCCGTGATCGTGCGGTGTTGCGCACTGCACGTTACCAGCCGAGCCTGAGAAGGTACCATGCCACCAGGATCCAAGAGAGGACGTTGGTAGTGGGCGACCTCATCTTGCGCAAGGTTCAGACGCAAGCAGGTCGCAACAAGCTATCTCCCCTGTGGGAGGGCCTTTTCAAAGTGGTCTCAGTCTCTCATCCGGGATCGGTGAAGCTGGCTATGGAGGATGGGCGCGAGCTGGTCAATTCTTGGAACATTGAGCAGCTTCGCAATTTTTTTTCTCTTAAAAGTGTAAGTTCTCTGTACCTTTTGTAGACCAGCTGGCAGGCAATATTCTCTACCCGCTAGCTGGCCGGGGGCTGTACCGGTGTATAGTCCTTGTGTTTTTAAAAGAAATAGGAAGCCAGTACTGTTTTGACAGTGTTGTTCTATTCTGGGCCTGCCGCTTGCGCAGTCTGTGCCCTCTGCTTGCGCTTCCTGTCTGTGCCCCTGTGGGTCGTTCTTTTTTCCAGTGTCTGCTCTGTGTAGTTGCCCTGAGTACTTGTCGCTTTGATGGTACCTTGCCGGTAAACGTGGGCGTCCAGTGTCTGCGTCGGTGAAAGAGGATCCTAAGGCCTAGAGGGGGGGTGAATAGGCAATTTTAATTACTTTTCTTAAATTATTCTTAATTAAGCAACAAGTTAAGAATGACCCAATACTAGTTGCAAGTCAAGTAAGCGGAAGTTATAAATAAATCACAAAGCAACTATGACATGGCATTCAAATGAACACAAGCAATGCGAGAGAGTAAATCGAAATTAAATGAGAGAGTGACACGGTGTTTGTTTGACCAAGTTGAACCGCAACTCCTACTCTCCGTTGAGGCTACCCTTGCGCTGAGGACCGGCTCGCTCTCGAGCCTACCGCCTCACTCACTCCCGGTGAGTCGTTCCGCCACTCCGTGAGGTGGACTCACACCGTACACCGACTCGAGAGTAGCCACACGCCAAGGCCTACTCCCAAGCCCTCGCCTCCACGAAGGATATTTTGAAGTAACAAGCCAAACGCCCGATCATGCGGATCGAAGGACTTCCATGAAGCTTCGGTATTGGGGTTTGATGGATTGTGGAGTTCGATGATTTGTGGGTGGAGGAATGGCTCTAGATCACCTAATTGATGAGCTATGAATATGGTAGGTGAAGTGGGCGACAAACCTCAAAATAACCACCACTAGATGGGTATTTATAGCCCCTAAAGCAAAACTAGCCATTGCCCTCGGAAGAGACAAAAAGACTAACCGTTACACTCTACCGGACGCCGTCCGACAGACTCGGACGCCGTCCGACAGAGCGCATCGCTCGGCAAGAGCGGTTTATCGGACGCCGTCCGTCCTCACGGACGCCGTCCGGCAACAAGATCCGCAAGCGCTGGAGCTCCGGGCGCCCCAGACGCCGTCCGGCGGCGAAAAAGCCCCGAAATTAAACTGATCGGACGCTGTCCGTAACTACGGACGCCGTCCGACAGCGATAATATCTAAGGGACCGGACGCCCACCAGACGCCGTCCAGGCGAAAGTGCCTCGGATTATAACCTTACGGACGCCGTCCGATAACGACGGACGCCGTCCCGGCTGAGAAATCTTGTTTTGGTATTTGGTGGTGGACGCCGTCTGGATTTTCCAGACGCCGTCCGACAGAGAGGAATTATTCGAGCTAGAATTTGTGGGGGAATTTAGGTGGGTTTCTCTCTCTCTAGAAATCTCACAAAGGGATATTTGGGTATTTTTAGAAGAGGTGGACTACGGAAACCGAGTTTTCAAGAATTTGCAAAGATCCCAGATAGTCCGAGATATTGAACCCTTTTGAAATCCGACGAAAAAACGAAATAAACCTAACTACTCTAAACTATCGTGACCTCTTCTCTGCTTGGTCCGCGACTTTGAAATCTTGGGCAGCACTCGGAAAATTTATGTCGCTCAATTAGGGTTTTCAAAAGCGCCGAGTCTTCGCTAGGGTTCCGAGAAGTCCAAAAACCCCTTAGCCCTTTATATTGATTAATGTTATCATCAATGCCACTAATAAAAATTAGGGCTCAACGATGCTCACAATCTCCCCTTTGTGGCACTTGATGACAACCCAAAAGGAATAAAATTTTTGAGTACCAAAAGGGTTAGTGCAATACAAATATCGAGCAATTTTAATGATTAAGAAACCACAACTCGACCACAAGGGTGTGCAAATAAAGGAAGCTCCCCTAAATTCATGCATAAATAAAGTTCAAGCCAACAAGACTCAAATGTCATAAAGCCAACCAAGGTATCAACCACAAATTTCAGCGAGTATCGAGGCAAAAAAAAAAAACAGAAAACACAATCTCGATCTCACTACCCACTACTAACCTCTAACTTCTCCCCTTTGTCACCAAGTGACACAAGCGGAAAAAGATCCTACTCTTGCTGATCTTGGTCCATGTAAATCGCCTCCGTCATGTCCATGCTTTGAAGAAGAACCCGGATCTCTGCGGCGCTTGTACAAAGGCATATGAGCTGCGAAGGGACCGACCGAGGAGAAGATTGATCATCAAAGAGCTGGGTCGGAGGAGGATTTTGCAAAGAAAAGTTGAGATGGCGGCGACTTCTCCACCCGTGAAATGAATCTTACCAGAGGAGGATATGGTATTGTGGAGGCCTGAGAAGAAGGAGCAGCCTGAAGGAGGGTACACCAAGGATGAGCCGGTGGTGGGTAGGCGGTGGGCGAGGAAAGCTCTGAGTCTGCTGGAAATCGATAATCTGTTGTGGGCATGAGAATACCAAGCATATGGATTTGCCCTTCAGCCTTGCATAAACATCGCCCCTATGTCTTGAGCAGTGACTTGAATTTGCGAACTCATCTGCCAAGTATGTCTGCCGCCTCGCCAAGTCTGTCATCTCTCTGCGGGTGGTCACCGGCTCTTCTTTCACCTCCGTGTGAAAATTTCTCATATCTGTCTGCAACCCCTCATCTCACCTATCAAAGCATCAAACCACGGAGGAGGGATGAAGAGGAGCTCGCACAGTCTTGGCACAAATGGTTGCATTAGGCGATGGGAGCATAGGCAGAGTCCTGGTGGAGGAGCATCATCACTGAGTCTAGCTAACAGGGCTTGCTCCCAAGAGAATTCAAGAAGTTCTTCATCGATGCTTTTTGATTACATTGTTCCAACTCCTTACTTCATCATTTGATACTCGCTCTATCACGGAGAGCAATAGACCAATATAGGGGCTAGAGGTAGTGCCCTATTAACTTCTCTCAAGATGGCGTCATCAAATTCTCCCAAGAGGTAGCTCAATATTGATGGTCTTGCACATCGGAAGAAATAACATGAACCACCGCAAATGGGAAGAATTACATCGCGATTGCCACCTCGAACAAACATTGTACTTACCGAGTATAAGATTAATAAGGGCGGGCTCTCATCATGGCGATTTGTCTTATCAATACTAATTTCTTCATCATCAAGATCTAGGTACATAAATCGACTTGACCAAAGGAGGATATTTGCCCTCCGAAACCATCTTCATAGCACACCTCATTCAAATCGATTGCGTAATCGAGTGCCCAAAGCAAGATTCATACGTGCCCTTTGTGATCCCCCGAACTCATCCATCAAGCTGAATGATAATAGCTTGACTCGACCCATCTTGACAACTAGAAGAGTGGCAAAGAACTCACAGTTCCTCTCTTTGCTCCGTGTCAACTTCTTGTTTGAAATCAATTCACCAAACCAGAGTGGAGTGAATATAGTGTGTACCTCGGTCACGCCATCGGATATCTCTGTCCGATCTACGGTGAGGATCCCTAGGGCGGTCAAGGGAGCAGAGAAGCACATGTACAATTGTTTACGAAACTTGGTATAGAACACGAAATCCTCGGTCTCCTCTCGCTTGTTGAGGGTACCATCGGCATAAATGTGAGACCTCTTCTTCCTCAAAGTTTCCATAGATAGCTTTAGAACCATATCATCCACGGGTCGCCCTCGGCGACCACGGTCTCGATGTTTATCCTCATCAATAGGGTCCTCAAATAATGTCTCATCATCAAGATCCTCGGTGGTGGCAAAGGAAGAACTCCGCCATCCGAGTCCAATGGACTCCTGATCGAGTTCTTCTTGAATGTCCGCTCTAGTCACTTTGCTTGGGCGAGGAGGAGCGGCATTGCTAGCCGCTCATCAACATAATCCGGATCGCCCTTCTCGCATTGTCGCGCGACCAATCGAGGTCCCGCCCGAGCCTTCCCAAATTTCTTCAAAGATTTCGACATCTCGAATCAAATCCTCGACAATGTGATCACCGACCGAACAACCTTATTGCCAACCGCCACGACCAACTATCCATCGACACGGTGCCAACCCACCACGGTTCAACCACGAACACTAGCAGCGGAAAAACCTATTCAAAACCTAGAACTTCGGTAAATAACGAAATTTGACGGGAAGAAAGACGGAAGCCATTACGAGCCCTAGAAGTGAAGGAGGAAGGCGCGTGCGCGAGGAGATCGCCCCAAGGCCCTTCCCCAGCAGGGGAAAGGAGGGGAACTCGGCGGAGAAGAGGTGCCTGAACGGGGCGTCCAGTTCAATCCACGCGGAGGGATCGAAGAGGACGACGAGGATGCCGCCGGATAGTGGTGGAGATCGCGGAGATCGCGGAGGGACTTCCGGTGAGGAGAAGCGGCGGGCGGCGCCGGTTTGGGAGGAGAGAGAGATCAAATGAGGAAAGAGGGAGGCGGAGAGGTAAGTAATAAGCGATTCAGCGATTAGAGTCTGTCGGACGGCGTCAAGACGGTGATCGAGACGGCGTCCGACAAAAAGTGCAGCGCCTGAGTGGACCTCGTCTTGACGGGTCATGGAGAGGCGACGGCGTCCGGCAGCGGCGATCTTGGCTCGAATCGACTTTTATCGGACGGCGTCCGGTGGTTACCGACGGCGTCCGACAAGACGACTTCAGCCGACACAATACTCTGTCGGACGGCGTCAAGACCTTCCGGACGGCGTCCGATAAAGGTGAAATTCGCAGACTGACTTGCTCTTGACTAGAGGGCCCACCAAAGCGAGAATTTATATATATAAAAATAATGTTTTGAAGTGATGATCTCCATTTTGCTCAAAACTCAAAGGAAGATTCAAATGTGAGCAATTTGAAGTGATTTTCTAAAATTTTAATTTTGAAGGATAAGAATATAATATGACAAATGAAATCAAGCCAAATTCAAAACCCAAATTTTGATCTTAGAGATCAACAAAATGTGTGAACCCAAATTTTGCCTTGATTTCTCATATAGGCATGAAAATCGAGCATAGGGGTTCACTTTAGAGTTTAGGCACATGTTTTTGAATTTTGGTTTCTTTTCAAATATTTTCAACAATTTTGATGCCATATAATTTTCAAGAGAACAAATATGCGTAAGGAGCAAATTTTTCAGAGGGGGTAAGATTTTCAAAACTAGAAGTTTGAAATGGTAAGAAGATAAGGATAGTCTATTAAGCTCAAATTTGTTTTGGCTTGAAACATAGGACAAGAATGTGCTCACCCAAAATCAAATTTATCTTTTCACCACTAGAGAGAGTTTTGAGATCATGAGTTGAAACTAAACTCCCCCTAAATGTGACAAGGGTCATAAGCAAATGAAAAATCAAAGAAGACCCAAAAATCACAAAACCAATCAACACGCATTTGATCTATCTAGTATGTTGAGTTCATTCCTTAATTTGCAAAACCGTGCCTCATCTAAGGGTTTGGTGAAAATATCCGCCAATTGGTCTTCCGTTCGCACGTGGGCAAGCACAACGTCACCTTTTGCAACGTGGTCACGAATGAAGTGATGTCGGATGTCGATGTGCTTTGTACGGGAATGTTGGACGGATTGTTGGCTATTTTCACCGCACTTTCATTATCGCATAAAGTGGCACTTTTTAAATTTTAGCCCAAAGTCATCGAGCATTCGAGTCATGTACAAGAGTTGAGCACAACAACTCCCGCCGCTACATATTCCGCTTCATGATAGATAGCGCCACGGAGTTTTGCTTCCTCGAAGTCCATGACACGAGCGAAGGCGATCTAACAAGTGACAACCCCCGAGGTGCTTTTGCGATCAATTTTGCAACCGCGTAATCCGAGTCGGAGTAGGCAAGAAGCTCAACACGCGCTCCCTTGGGGTACCAAAGACCTAGGCTAGTAGTGATTTTAGATATCTCAAAATGCGTTTTACGGCAACAAGATGCACTTCCTTAGGGATGCTTGAAAGCGAGCACACATGCACACACTAAACATAATATCGAATTAGAAGCGGTAAGATAGAGAAGCGAACCGATCATGGAGCGAAAAAGCTTTTGATCCACGGGCTTTCCATCTTCATTTAAGTCAAGATGCCCATTTGTGGCCATTGGTGTTTTGATCGATTTGCAATCGTCCATTGAAAAACGCTTGAGAAGGTCCTTTGTGTATTTTTCTTGACAAATGAAGGTCCCTTCGGTTGTTTAATTTGAAATCCAAGGAAGAAAGTGAGCTCTCCAATCATCGACATTTCAAATTCCTTGGACATCATCTCGCCAAAGTCCTTGCATTGAGATTTGTTAGTGCATCCAAAATAATATCATCCACATATATTTGACAAATAAATAAGTCATTTTCAATTGGCTTTAGAAACAATGTGGAATCAATCGCACCGGTTTTAAATCCCTTTTCTAAGAGGAAGTCCCTAAGACGCTCATACCATGCTCTTGGAGCTTGCTTGAGACCGTATAAGCGCCTTAGTGAGCTTATAGACATGGTTTGGATGTTTGAGATTTTCAAAACCCAAGCGGTTGCTCGACATAGACAAGTTCATCAATAAAACTATTTAGAAAAGCACTCTTAACATCCATTTGAAAGAGAGTTATGTTATAAAGAAAGCGAATGCCAAGAGTAACCGAATAGCTTCAAGTCGAGCAACGGGGGCGTAGGTTTCTCCATAGTCAAGTCCTTCGATTTGTGTGAAACCTTGCGCCACCAATCTTGCTTTGTTTCGCACCACTTCACCGTTCTCATCTTGCTTGTTGCGGAAGACCCATTTGGTTCCAATGACATTGTGATCTTTTGGTCTTTCCACAAGCTTCCAAACTTTATTGCGGGTGAAGTTGTTCAATTCTTCATGCATGGCGTTCACCCAATCCGCATCCGCCAATGCCTCATCAATGGTCCTAGGCTCAACAATAGACACAAAGGCGTGGTGCTCACAATAATTAGCGGTATGAGAACGGGTTCTTACGCCTTGATTGAGATTGCCAATGACTTGATCTAGGGGATGATCCTTGGTGAGAGTGCGGTGTTGTTGGACGGGTACATGTAGATCAACGTCTCCCCCTTTAGCTTGATTAACTTCAAAGTTCGCATCTCCGTCCACCGCTTGATCTTGAGTTGTTGGAGAGGTGTCTTGAACTTGATCATCGATGGAGGTGGTGGGGGTGATTACTTCATCTTTTGGTGCCTCCGATGAGGGTCGAATTTCCCCCAACTCCATAGCATCATGCGGTGGCTCATCACCTACATTTCTTGTCAAATCTTGCTCATTTTGCGAGCCGTTAGTTTCATCAAATTTAACATCATAGGCTTCCTCAACTAGCCCTAGAGAATTGTTAAAAACTTCGAAAAGCTTTTGAGCGAGAGGAGTACCCTAACATAATACCAACGTCACACCTCTTTTGGAACTTACCCAAATGAGTCCTTTTCTTATAGATGTATACCTTACAACCAAGACTCGAAAATACGAGATGTTGGGCCTTCGTCCCCACTAGTAATTCATATGAGGTCTTGTGAAGGAGTCGGTGGAGGTAGAGGCGGTTGATGGCATGGCACGCCGTGTTGATGGCTTCCGCCCAAAAAGCATCTGGCGTGTTGTACTCGTCAAGCATTGATCTTACCATCTCTATCAAAGTACGGTTCTTCCTCTCCACCACTCCATTTTGTTGGGGAGTGTATGTCACGAGAATTCGTGCTTCACACCTAACTCATCACAAAATTCTTCAACGTTTGTATTAGCAAACTTCGGTGCCATTATCACTCCTCACCTTTTTAATAAAAGAGTCAAATTCCTTTTGAGCTTTCAAAGCAAATCTTTTAAACACATCACCGCAAGAGATTTATTTGCAAGGAAAAACACCCAAGTGAAGCGAGAGAAATCATCGACAATCACATGACAATAAGAATTACCGTCTATGCTCGCATAGGTGGTTGGGCCAAATAAGTCCATATGCAAAAGTTCAAGTGGTCGGATGTAGACATAAAAGTCTTAGTCGGATGAGAATTAGCCACTTGCTTGCCGGCTTGGCATGAGCTACATAAGCGATTCTTCTCGAATTTGACATCCTTCACTCCAACAACCAAGTTATCTTTAAAAACCTTTTTCAAAGTGCCCATACCAACATGTCCAAGACGTCTATGCCACAACCAACCAAGAGTGGTTTGAGAGATAAGACAAGTCTTGATTTGAGAAATTTCACGGTTTGAAAAATCAACCAAATATAAGTTTTGAAACCGGGTGCCTTCGAATGCAACACTTTGATCCTTAGAGGAAACAACACGAACTCCGTTGATTGAAAAGAAGCAATCAAAACCCAAATCGCACACTTGAGCAGCGGAGAGGAGATTAAAGTTGCAAGCTTCCACCAAGAGCACATTAGAGATGGATAGGTCATTGGATATTGCAATTTTACCTATACCCTTTACCTTTAAGCTTGAGTTATCCCCAAATGTGATCTTGTGTTGGGGTCCTTCTCCTCTTCAAGTGAGGTGAACATACTTGAGCTACGGTCATATGTTGAGTGCAACCGCTATCAAATATCAATGTCGGCCACCGCTCTTATAGTTCACCCACGCACACAAATTCAAGCTTGGGTTTAGGTACCCAAGACTTCTTCTTGGGTCCTTTTGAGTTAGTCATCAAGCATTTGGGCACCCAAATAGCCTTCACATCTTTCTTTTCATTGGGTGCACCAACATATTTAGCATAAGTAGAGCCATTCTTTCTCATAAGCATGTAACTAGCATTAAGTACTTGAGTTTTAGACATGAATTGAGATGATTTTGCAAGAGGACAAGCAATGGCTTTGTGTTTATCATTTTGCAAATATGACAACGGGTCCTCCCTTGACAAAAGTTAGCTTGGGCTTACCCAACCGCCCTTGGGCAAATCTCCTGGATGAAATCCCAAACCATGCTTACCAAGGTGTACCTTTGCTCCAAGTACCTTGTCAAGAGAGTTGTTCCCCACAAGCAATTTAGCCAAACTAGAGTCTAGTTGCTCAATTCTATCTTTTAGAAGCAAATTTTCCTTAGCTAGCTCATTAGCACATTTAGCAATACCACAAGTACCAATAGAACAAACATTCTCAATTGAAGGAGTAGCACTAGTGGATGAAGATGAGCTAGCATTGAGTGTGTGAGTGGGTGACATGGTAAAGGATGTGTCATGCGATAAACTAAGTGAACCATCTATAGTGTCAATCAAGTCACACGTCACACCAACATTGCATTTTTCAATTGAGCAATCAAGCGAAGTTTCAACATCAACATTAGAGCTAGCAAGTTTATTTTCTAGAATTTCAACTTGCAAATTTAGAGCTTCATAGTCATCTTCTAGAGTTTCATGCTTTTCTAACAAGTTCTCAAATTCATTTGCAAGCTCTTTATGCACCTTCACTAGCTTCTTTCTTTTAGACTTTTCTTTCTCTAGAGCATTATTCAAATCATCAATCAAAAGTTTAAGCTCACTTTTAGAGAGGTGCTCATGTGTTACCTTCTCCTCTAATGCCATAAGACACATGGGAGGTGAGGGTTGTCGATGGCGACTCAGGATATCTTCGTGTTTTCATTATCGGAGGAGTCCGCCCAAGAATCTTCATCATCGGTGATCCATTCCCCAATCACCTCTTCTTGTATATTTGCGGTGAGGCAAAGCTTTTGCTTGGGAAGAGCCGGGAGGCGTTTTCCTTGATCGCAAGTCCGGCTAGCCCGTGAGCTCTAGTATCTTCTTCTTCGGAGGAGGATTGAGAGGACGATGAGCTTGAGCTATCTTCCTTCTTAGTCTTTTGTCCGGCAAGAGCTTTCTTCTTATCCTTTGATTTGTGATCACTCTTGCGGTAGTGACGATATTTCTTCTTGTCATCTTCCTCATCTTCCTCTTGATTCCTTGCCTTGTGCTTGTTCTTTTTACTTCTTGGGCAATCCGCCGCCAAGTGACCCTTCTCTCCACATTCATAGCAACGCATCTCGGAGATAGGTCTTCGCCTTGAAGAGGATGATCCACCTCGGAAGCTCATCTTCTTGATCAACTTTCTTGACCGCTTGACAAGGAGGGCCAATTCTTCAATCTCCGGAATTGCATCATCGGAGTCATCATCTTCTTCTTCAACTTCAATCTTCTTCTTCCCACTTTTGGCTTTGGCGGGAAGAGCAATGGACTTCTTATTGAGCGGGGACTCTTCACTTTCAAGAAGTCGCATCTCATATGAGTTGAGTTGCCCGAGAAGCTTTGTCGGTGTCATTTTCTTGAGCTTTGATTTGGATGCTCGAATCAAGGTCACAAGTGGATTAAAACTAAATGGCACAACATCAAGCATCTTCCGACAAATGTCAATGTCTTCCAAGACCTTCTTCTCCTAACATCCGCAATTTCATTGACGATGGGGTTCAACCTAAGAAACATTTCATTAACACTTTCATTAGGAAGCATCTTGAATTGGTCAAATCTTTTTCTAGCACGAGATAGCTTCTCCTCAAGCATCTCGGACTACCAACATGAATTTCTCTAAGATGCTTCCAAATGTCATAAGCTTTAGAGAGATTGCCAATGCTATCAAAGACTTGGAAGACACACTAGAGAGTAAAGCATTTCTAGCAATGGCATTAAAACGTTTGTACTTAGCATGAACTTCATCAAGAGCAATTGTTCCGGCCGGAGGGTCCGGATAGCCGGTCTCACAAGCGACCCACACATCATAGCTAAGTGCCTCTAAGTAACATTGCATCCTAATTCTCCAATAGTTGTAGTTTGTTCCATCAAAAATAGGAGCTTTTCCAATTTCTATCCTAGGCCCCTCTTGAGCCATCTCCTAGCGGTTAAGCTAATATGGAGAACCTAGACGCTCTGATACCACTTGAAAGAGGATCCTAAGGCCTAGAGGGGGGGTGAATAGGCAATTTTAATTACTTTTCTTAAATTATTCTTAATTAAGCAACAAGTTAAGAATGACCCAATACTAGTTGCAAGTCAAGTAAGCGGAAGCTATAAATAAATCACAAAGCAACTATGACATGGCATTCAAATGAACACAAGCAATGCGAGAGAGTAAATCTGAAATTAAATGAGAGAGTGACACGGTGTTTGTTTGACGAAGTTCGAGCCGCAACTCCTACTCTCGTTGAGGCTACCTTGCGCAAGGACCGGCTCGCTCTCGAGCCTACCGCCTCACTCACTCCCGTGTAGTCGTTCCGCCACTCCGCGAGGTGGACTCACACCACCGTACACCGACTCGAGAGTAGCCACACGCCAAGGCCTACTCCCAAGCCCTCGCCCACGAAGGATATTTTCGTAGTAACAAGTTCAAACGCCTGATCATGCCGGATCGAAGGACTTCCATGAAGCTCGGTATTGGGGTTTGATGGATTGTGGAGTTCGATGATTTGTGGGTGGAGGAATGGCTCTAGATCACCTAATTGATGAGCTATGAATATGGTAGGTGAAGTGGAGCAGCAAACCTCAAAATAGCCACCACTAGATGGGTATTTATAGCCCCTAGAGCAAAACTAGCCGCTGCCCTCGGAAGAGGACAAAAGACTAGCCGTTACACTCTCTGGACGCCGTCCGACGGACTCCGGACGCCGTCCGACAGCAGGCGTCTCGCTTTCGAAGAACGGTTTATCGGACGCCGTCTGTCCTCACCGGACGCCGTCTCGACAAAGAGATCCGCGAACGCTGGAGCTACGGGACGCCCAGACGCCGTCCGGCGAGAAAGCCGAAATTAAACTGATCGGACGCTGTCCGTAATTACGGACGCCGTCCGACGATGAGTATGAAGGGACCGGACGGCCACCAGACGCCGTCCAGGCCAGAAAATGCTTGATTATAACCTTACGGACGCCGTCCGATAACGACGGACGCCGTCCGGCAAGAGAGTACTTGTTTTGGTATTTGGTTTGGTCGGACGCGTCGATTTTCCAACGCCGTCCGACGAGAGGAATTATTCGAGCTAGAATTTGTGGGGAATTTAGGTGGGTTTCTCTAGAAATCTCACAAAGGGATATTTGGGTATTTTTAGAAGAGGTGGACTACGGAAACCGAGTTTTCAAGAATTTGCAAAGATCCCAAGCATAGTCCGAGATATTCGAACCCCTTTGAAATCCGACGAAAAAGCAGAAATAAACCTAACTACTCCTAAACTATACGTGACCTCTTCTCTCGCCTTGTCCACGACTTTGAAATCTTGGAGCAGCTCGGAAAATTTATGTCGCTCAATTAGGGTTTTCAAAAGCGCGAGTCTTCGCTAGGGTTCGAGAAGTCCAAAAACCCCTTAGCCCTTTATATTGATTAATGTTATCATCAATGCCACTAATAAAAATTAGGGCTCAACGATGCTCACAGTCGGGTAAGGAGTGGGCAGCCGAGGGGCGTGTTCTAGCACGACGTTTCACTGTCTGGGCACCCTGTGCCAACGTGGGCGCCACAGGCTTGACCACCTCTGACCGCCTAATGCCTTAGCCGCGCGGCTCTATGATCTGACCTAAAGAGACCGCAAGTGGTCAGCTAGAAAAAGCCTTAGGAAAATGGCGACTAGGCACGTTCACTGTTTTTTGGCCTCCAGCACTCAGTTTAAATTTGTGCGAAGCTGTTAATCTTGGAATCTAACCCTTACTTTGGTTACTGTTCGCTGGCGAGTGGAATTTGACTGGGGTACAGGACAAGTCGCCGAGGACTGAGAGCTGCCAGGGGCTGGACCCCAACGTGACCGTTGCGGCGTGATCGTCTGGTAGTGGTCGCCCCGATGGGCCGAAGCAGAGGCTGCAAGACTAAGTGCCCGGGGGCTGGTCGCCCTACGGAGCCAAAATGAAAGCAGCAGAAAATCTAAAGTAGAAGCAGAATTCGTTGCCAGGCAAACAGAAGTTTCATTTACAGGATTCGCAGTAGCAAGAACAGGGTAAGTCTAGCGGCGAGGAGATCTTCATTCATCGTCCCCAACGTGGATAGCCTCGTCTGTGTTGGCGGCGCCGCCTCCTTCCGCGTCGTCCTCGTCGTCCCCGTAAGCCTCAGGCCCAGGAGGCTCCACTTCCAGAGTGTCGGCGATGAGGTCAACGGCGTCCTGCACGCGTAGGTGCGCGGCGTCACTGATCCGGTCGTCGGCCCTTTCAACAACGGCGCGTGCGTCGAAGTTGGGGTCGTGGTCGGCGCAGCACGCCAGCACGTATTCGGCGGTGGTCCGGATGGTCGCCGTCCCTTCGCGGACGGAGTGCTCGCGGAGCGCAGTGCCCAGCCAGCTGAAGCCGTCCGCCACGCGCGTCATCCCGAGGGTGAGTTGCGCAGCGGTGTTCTCCAGCGGGCCGCTCACCCGCACGCCGAACAGCTCGAGGCGACGGCTCAAGCGGCGGAAGGATGGATGAAGCATGGCGCGGATGTTGTGCAGGTGGCGATGGTGCTTGGCCTGGACCGCCTTCACTGCCTTCTCCGCCGCTTGGGCGCGGCAGCGCTCCCTTGCCAGCTCAGTTTGAAGCGCCGCTGTCGCTTGGACGCGGTCAGCGGCGGCAGCCTGGTGGGTCTCCAACACGCCGATGGCCGTCCGCATAAAACGGGCGAGGTCGCCAAGGCTGACGTCGGCGCGGGTGATGGAGGTCGTCGCTAGCGCGGAGCTGCGTCCGGCGCCGACGGTGCCGCAGCGAAGCGAGGCGCTGAGCGGTGGTGGCGAGCTCTGACAGAGCCGAGGCGCCGGGCCGCCAAATAAGCGCTTAGAAGAAGCGTAAACCGGTTGCCGTGGCTAAGGAGGCAAAAGAGAAGAGAGGCAGTTAGCCTTACCGGTCGTGGCGTGAGGCGATGCGGGGCTGGCCGACGGGCAGGGTTAGCCCGCCGGCGCTTGTTGGCCGAGGGCGGTAGCCGCCGCCGCCATGCTAACCGGCAGGCGGATCGCGCGCGACGGCCGGTGCAGGAGTTGGCGTTCCCGGAGCAACGATCGGCGTCGCGGCGGGCGCGGTCGGCTCGACGGTGGCGGCGCCTCCCGTTCCTGCGCTTGGCGGGGTCGTGGAGGAGTCCGCGGTGCAAGCCCGCTTGGAGGTGGAGTCCTCTCCACCCAGCGGCCTTTTCCCAGCGACGCCGGTGGCCTGGACTTGGCTGGATCCCCCAGCGGTGGGCTGGTCGCGGATCACCAAGGGGGCCCGGTGCGGAGTGACGACCAAGCCGGTTGAATCCATGGCAGGCAGGGAGCGCACGATCTGGGTGCGCTCCGAAGGATCAATGTCGCAGAGGGGGTGAGCTCCGGCTGGAAACGTCCGGCGCTCGGGCGCAGTGACCCCCAGGATCTCGAACAAGTCCCTCATCTCCGTGCCGCTCAGGTCCCCGGCGTCTGGAAGAGAAATCAAAACGGAGGTGAGTCACGAAAAGCACAAGCTCGAGCAGTAAGCAGCTTTGAGGAATTGACATACCGGGGGGATAAGTGCGCGTCACGTCGGAAGGGCCGGTGTACAGGAAGACGGGGCGCTCGCGCCTGCGGAGCGGCCTGATCCGACGGGTAAGGTAGTCCAGGACTACCGAGGCCCCGAGCGACTTCACGGCGCCTGACCGCTCGACCGTGCCACCATGGTGCGGAGCTCGCCGTGTGTCCACCCACCGCGCGATCCGGTGTCCATGGCGGCCGCCTTCTCCTCCGAGAGTTGCAGGGCGTCAATGCCGCTGTCGTCGGCGATGTACACCGGTCGGATCTCGATTCGCGATTGGATCTCGTGGCGAGGTGTCTTGGCGGCACGAGGTTGTCGTGGAGCCGGACGTGTCAGCTCCCCACCACATTGGCATCCATGTTGGGATGGATGCAGAAGAAGTATCGGAACAGTGGAAGGTTTGGCGCCACCCCCACGAACATCTCGCAGAGATGGGCGAAAGCGGCAAGGCAAATGATGGAGTTGGGGGCGAGGTGAAGAATATGAAGGTTGTAGTAGTGGAGGACGGAAAGGAAGAACTCGGAGTAGGGCGGCACGAGGCCCGCCAGAATCGCCCACACAAAGGTGACGATCTCGCCACCCCAGGGCTGCGGTGCGATGGAGCCGCGGCGGATGCGGAGCGCGTCGCAGGGCGCGATCATCTTGATCTTGCCCTCGCGCATACCGTCGACGCTGGAACTGGGGAGGACTGCCATGGCGGTGATGGCAAAAATGGTTGCTGCGGCGGCTAGAAGGGCGCAAGGGAGCCGAGTGACGGGTGCCCTAAGTCGCAGACAGGAAGCGGAGGCTCAAGGATTGGCAAAGGCTGGGTGGGTGAGCCGTGAGGCTAAGTCCCCCAATATATAGGCGAGGCCGTGGCGCTTCGGGCGCACCAATTTCGGCATGATCTTTATGGAGCTGCGCCACGATCTCCACGACCGTCCATTTCCCCACGCACCGGGTCAGTTCCCCAACAGAAGGCGGAGGCGGCGGCCCGGGAATCCACCAAGATGGCTGCGCAGAGAAAGTGGTGGGACCCCTCTGATTCACGGCGCTTTCCGATGTGACGGTTTGGTTGCCCTGGGCGGAAAAGGCCTATGTTTCCGGGTGGTCCTGGGGGCTACTGTCGGTGTATTCTACTCCGGGGTGTGCACCCGCGTCGCTGTCTGGTGGGACCGGCAGTCCATCAGAGAGTGCCCCGCACTCAGCGGCATCGAGCCCAAGCGGATCAGGGTCAAGGTCCGAGTAGCGTAAGAGAAGTTGTTTGTTTAGGCCACGCGGCGGCCCGGAGAGCCCCTGGCCGGATGGTCGAGTGCGCGTTGTCTGGCGCACGCGGGTGGGTGTCGATCCGGCGAAAGCGTGGGCGGCCAGGCCTCAGCGCCGGGCGACCGAGGACGCCTTGCCGCCGCAGCGATGAGGGCGGCGCGCATACATTGGCGACCAGCATGGTGCGGCCCCCACACTAGCACTTCCACGCAATAACTCTACTAAAGGAGATCCTATTATCGAATCGCCTGTACACCGTCATAATTTTGATCGCCTAATAACCAATTTGATCCCAAGGAAAAGAATAACCAATACACCAAACGATGCGATCAATACAGCCAAAACCACGCCTGTGACCCAAGTTAATTCACGGGGTTTTTTAAATCCACCTGTGAGATACACACGAAATACGTGCAGGATCATCATTAGAACCACCATACTTGTCAGTGACACAGGACGAAGGTGCAAGGAAACTTCCTTGCTAAGGATTACTACGAGATATACTAAATCTGGGTCGTTTAATGCGACGGAACACGTCTGACAAAGTGGGTGGGGGTCTGACGGAATGATTGCCCCGTCCACTCTATGACGTCAGCTACACAGTAGCCTCTACAGGCGTATGGAATGAGGTGTTGTCAGACAGGCGGGGGTTGGCGCCCGCCTTGTCACTTCCTCCCTGTCTCCCAGACGCAGCGGGGGCTCCGCAGAGCGGCGACTTCGACGTGCGACCAGAGATGGGACAGCCACAGTAGCAAGGTCATTAAATGTGCAATTTGTTTAGCAAGATCAGTAACTCACACCTACCGAGTATATAAGAAATTTGAGGTGCGTCTGTGGAAGGGGTTGGTATTTTGGGGGGAGATTGGAAAAAAGAAACTCCCCGAGATAGCTATTACAGATGTTGCAAGGAGCTTGAGCAGGACTAGGGCTGTTACCCTCTCGGAGGCCCGAACCTGGGTAAACTTGGTGTCTGTTCTTGTGTTCTTGCGGGTCGGAGAGGGGAGAGAGGGGTGGTCCGACTGCGTACTCCCCCACTGCCGAACAACCGGATCAGTCCCCGGAAAACCTGTCTGGCTGAAATACGCCGACAACTTTACATCGTTCATTGAAACAATTCGTCATTGCAAACACCATATTTTCTTTTTAATCAAAACTCTATATATAATTTCTACGCATGAAAATAGCAGTGCAACTAAACAAACTAATTAGTCACAAAGTTCAACACCTCCGTGAAGGAACACTAATTACTATAGGTTCCCTTTGTCAGTGTGAGAGCGTAAGGTTGCACTTCAAACAGGCACCACGCCTACGAGGGAATGGTGTCCTGTGTCATAAGGAGCTCCTTTTTTTTTTTGAGACTGACATATGGACCCACAGTGGAGGATCCGCTTCTGCCTTCTTTTAGGTTCTCTTTGGTGGTATATATAGTAAGTCCTGTCAATCATTTAGCTAAGCAACTCTGGCTGCTCAAGCATACGTAAAAATTAACAAGTAGCAATTATGATGAATATTAGGTACATTTTACAACGTTAGTCTACAAGATAATATAACATAAAATTGAATTTTCATCCGATATCACTAGGAAATCATGCTGAACGGTGCTCTATCCAGTAGAAGTTGGTAAGTCCTTCAAAGCCCCATTAGCGCTAAGATGTAAGACAGTCTGAAGACTCGAGCGTTGTATTTCAGCCAACTTGTTGAGGTGGCACTCTCTAGTACAGTGGTCATGTCCTTCACAAAGGAAGCATGCATGAGATCATTCTTGTCGGGCAATGTCCTCGTCGATGGTCCTCCTCACAGTTGGGACATTTGGCAGTACATTCAATGTCATAGTGTCCCACGTCGCCGCATCGTCGACAAGCTACTACTTCCAAGACTTCCTCCCATGCTTTTTTGCAATGTTGGGTCTTCTTATGGTCCTTCTTTGAATTTTTCAAATCTTTCTTAATGCCTTTCTTTATAAATTTCCTTCTAATATGGTTGGAGGTGCAATTTTTGGTGTAGTGCCCCTTCTCACAACACTTGTAACAGACGATGTCTTTAGGAGTCTCGAGGGTTGATGGTGTTGGATTTATTACAATAGTTTGGCTTTGTGCCTTTTCCAAGTTTATTGGTTGTAGCTCTATATATATCCGAGTGGTCATCTTGTCGCTTGCGCTTCTGATTGAGGTTATCATTGTCTGCTAGATCTTTCTCGATGTCTTTCTTTGAATTTTTTGTAGGACATTTAACGGCATAGTGCCCCTTCTCGCAACACTTGAAACAAATGATGTCTTTAGGAGTCCTAAGGGTTGACGAAATTTGGCTTGTTACAACAGTTTGGCTTCGTGCCTTTTCGAAGCTTACTTGCTGCAGCCGCACGGGCAAGTGATCATTCAGTCTTTTACGCTTCCGATCGAGGCTGTCACCGTCTGCCGGAGCTCTCTCGACATCTTTCTCTGAATTTTTTCTAGGACATCTATAAAAGCAGTGCCCCTTCTCGTGGCACCTATAACAGATGATAACTTTGGGAGCCTTAAGGGTCGTCAATGGCGTCGGGCCTGCCTCGCCATCAAAGCATACCGGCTGTTATGCAAGCGGGTTACCATCCTGTCGCTTGCGCTTCTGGCCTTGTTGTGGCTGGTCCTCATCGAGGTCATCACCGTCGGCTAGAGACATGCTCCTCGTGCTCATTGGCCATTGGGCGATTCTGGGACAAGCACGTGTCGATGGTGACTAAGCAGGGGTACCGTCGGCAATGATTATATATGGGCGATCTGCAAAGATCTAAACTCGATGGTAGCACAAGACAAGGATTTATACAGGTTCAGACTCTCATGGCGGAGGTAATACCCTACGTCCTGTGCTCTAGGATTATATGGGGTATATGTGTACAAGATGATGATCAACCTGGGAGATGATTAAACAGTAGATGTGTGATTCTCTAGATGTAGATTGAGAGATGTAGATGAAGATCAGTATGTCGAACTATGGCCCCCTACCCCCTTTTATATAGTGGAGGGGGTGGGGTTACAAGGAGGAGTGCTAGTCGGTTACGAGGTAGGATTCCTATTAATTAGGGATAGGTTTCTATCTTCATATCTTTTCTTGCCGAGCAAGTCTTCTAGAGTCCAAGTGGTACCCGTCCTTATCCATCCGACTTGGTCCATCCCCTATCGGATGGTCTTTTAGGCCCGCCGTGTGGATACCCGAAGTCTATGTTATCCACAGTAGCCCCCGAGTGCTTCATAGTCGAGTTGCTGCTCTTCTTTACTGCACCTTGGATGAGTCATGCTTCATGCCGAGTGCTTGTAAATTATTCTTTGCTCCTTCCCGACCGGCTTTTGCCTCAGAATCTGCGAGGAGGCTGTGAAGGACTCATAGAGAGTTGTTAGCGATACCCGGCCGGGGTTGCTTGGAGTTACGCGGTCACTCATTATAAAGCGATCACTTTGATTTTGATGAAGTGGTACTGTACTTGCCTTGCGATATCTGTTGGCGACCCAACATGTGGCGTACCATGGTTTTGGTGAAGAGCCGAGTGATACTGTGATTGCCTCTTGCGATGTACAAATGGGCGACTCCAACATGGGGCGTACCGGTGTTGGCTGAAAAACCGAGTGATACTGATTGTCTTGTGATGTACAAACATGGCGACTCCAACATGGGGCGTACCAATCGGTTTTAGGTTGAAAAGCGAGTGATACTGTACTAAATGCTGTGCGATGTACAGACTAGAGACCCAACATGGGGCGTACCACTGGTTTTGTCTGAAGAGCCGAGCGATACCTATACCCAACCGGAGTAGGATACAGCTGGTGGCCCCAGAGGGCGTACCGTATTTTTAACCATCTGGTACCTATACTCGTCTTGCGATGTACAGCTTGGCCCAACATGGAGCATACCATCTGGATAGGGTTTGGCCCAATGATACCTGCATCCGACTAGTGCGGTAACACAGCTAGTGTCCCAACATAGGGCATACCATTGTTGTCGACCAGGTACACACAGATTCCATCAGAAGCGAATACGGTGGCGACCCCACCACGGGGCGTACCTTAAGGAAAGAGTTTAGCCGTATGGTATCCATACCCGGGTAGCGGTGTACAGCATAGGTCCCAACTGGAGCGTACCATCGAAACTCAATCCCGACATCACTGGTATCTGATCCTGCCATGCAGTGACCAACTAGTGACCCAACATGGAGTATACCAAAAGATGGGTAAGTTTTTGTAGCTCTGCCGGTGATATGCCCTCAGGGGGTGCATCGAGGCTGGATTTGGCTTAGCCCGGCTGCGCTTGTATCCACTGGTTGTGACGCGCAACTGGAAGGCCGTAGTTAGCGCTCAGGGCGCAGGATGGCTCATGGCCAGAGGCGTAAGCGTATAGCCGTACCAAAGATGGTGTAGACGTACAGTCATACCAAAGTTGGCGTGGGCGTACAGCTATGCCATAGACTTGAACGCTCGAGGAGCGGGCGAGACGCCAGAGTTATGCCGGGCGCTTCACGAGCTATAGATTTGACGTGAGGCACGGCGTGGCGCGTAGTCGTGCGGTAGCTTCGCCGAGCCGTATTTATCTCTCATTGCGCAGGCCCTTCTTACTCATGTACGGAGTCGTAGAAGGTACTTGATGAGGTAAAAACCCATGAACTCCTGTAGCATGTACATGTAGAGTTTAGGTAGTGTCTTGATAAAAAAACAATCAATCGGATGTAAGGTCCGACTGTTTTATTTAGATAATTTTTATGCTTTTGCCACTTTTCCTTTTTGATATTAAATTCCTCCAAATAATCTTCCTTTTGTTAAGCACTCTGCCCGACTAGTCTAGCCCCCGGGCGTCGGGAATTGGCTCATGGCTCTTTTCCCAGGCACGTGTATCGAGTGATTAGAGTTCGCCGTTTGTGGCTCAGAGCTTCACTACTCAGGAGAACCACTCGGATTTATTTGCAATCATTAAGAAAAAACGATAAAAAGTGCACGCAAGTGCACCTATTAGGTGTAGCCCCCGACTTACTGCTTAGTTGAAGACCAACTAAGTAGTAAGTCAAGAAACAACTTAGATTAATATGAAAAGATTATGGTAATGAGAACTTAGCTCTGATGCAGGCGTAGGCGTGTAGCCGAGCCGTAGACTTGGCTGCTTGTGGCGCTGGCGTGGGCGTGTCGCCGAGCCGTAGATTTGAAGCTATAGGCGTGCAGCCGTACCGGGCACTCGTGGCGCGCGATGGCGTACAACCGAGCTGTAGACTTGGCTGCTCGTGGCGCGCGCGTAGGCGTGTCGCTGAGTAGCGTGTCGCCGAGCCGTAGATTTGTTAGCGTAGGCGTGTAGCCGAGTGTCTTGTCGCCGAGCCGTAGATTTGAAGCTGCGGGCGTGCAGCCGTACCGGGCACACGTGGCGCGCGATGGCATCTGAAGCCGATAACTTGACGCTTCGGCACGGGCGTGGCGTGTCGCCGAGTAGCGGTCGCCGTCTCAGAGACTTGGGCGCTGTGGCGCCGGGCGTGGCGTGTGGCCGAGTGGCTTGTCACCGAGCCGTAGATTTGGAGCCATAGGCGTGCAGCCGTACCGGGCGCTCGTGGCGCGCGATGGCTTACAGCTGAGCTGAATACTTGGACGCTCGTGGCGTGGGCGTAGGCGTGTCGCTGAGTAGCGTGTCGCCGTGCCGTAGACTTGGGCGCTCGTGGCGCTGGCGTAGGCGTGTGGCCGAGTGGCTTGTCACCGAGCCGTAGATTTGGAGCCATAGGCGTGCAACCGTACCGGGCGCTCGTGACGCGCGATGGCTTACAGCTGAGCTGAATACTTGGGCGCTCGTGGCGCCGGTGTAGGCGTGTGACCGAGTGGCTTGTCACCGAGCCGTAGATTTGGAGCCATAGACGTGCAGCCGTACCGGACGCTCCTGGCGCGCGATGGCTTACAGTTAAGCTGAATACTTGGGCGCTCGTGGCGCCGGTGTAGGCGTGTCGCCGAGCCATAGATTTGAAGGCGCTCGTGGCGCTGGCATAGGCGTGTAGCCGAGTGGCTTGTCGCCGAGCCGCAGATTTGAAGCTGCAGACGTGTGGCCGTACCGGGCGCTCGTGGCGCGCCATGGCGTACAGCCGAGCTGAATTCTTGGACGCTCGTGGCGCGGGCGTAGGCGTGTCGTCGAGTGGCGTGTCGCCGAGCCGTAGACTTGTGCGCTCGTGGCGCTGGCGTAGGCGTGTAGCCGAGTGGCTTATCGCCGAGCCGCAGGTTTAAAGCCGCAGCGCAGCCGTCCGTCACGGGCGCTAAATGGCGCGATAGCGTCTGACCGAAGCTGAATACTTGGGCGCTCGTGGCGCGGGCGTAGGCGTGTCGCTGAGTAGCGTGTCGCCGAGCCGTATATTTGGGCGCTCGTGACGCTGGCGTAGGCGTGTAGCCGAGTGGCTTGTCGCCGAGCCGTAAATTTGAAGCTGCAGGCGTGTGGCCGTACCGGGCGCTCGTGGCGCGCGATGGCGTACAGCCGAGCTATAGACCTTGGAGGCGTAGGCGCGTAGCTGAGTAGAGGAAGTAGTCGTTCAGATCTCGATCAACACCGAGTGGCACACGTCAGGGTCGGCGACGAACAGCACATGCTCGCCAAGGTCTCGCCCGTGGTCGACGGAGTTCCGTAGTCGTAAATGATCTCCATGCGGTTGGTGTAGCTTGACGAAAGTCGATGAAAGTTCTCGCTGGTCTTCAACGTCCCACAAGATGTGGCACGATCAATCCTCACGCCGTAGCCGGCACCGACGAGCTTTACGAGCTAGCCGAAATTCGCGACCTCTCTGCGCAGGCTGTCTTCAAAAAAACGCCACGATCGCATCCGAAGTCGGATTCATGCGTTCTTGGATTCGTTGGAAAGATAACGAGATAAGCTTTCCAATGCATCTTATATCACCCCGAACCTCCTCCTGAGTCAGTGGGAAATAGCGATACAAGTTCCGTCCAGAATCTGAATGGGAACAGATCGCATCTTCTTCTCATATTCGTCTTGTGGTTGATGAAACCGGCGTCGCACGAGGGACACCATGATCTTCGAGTCCGAGTGGTTTGCTGCTGATGACGGTCACCACCCGAGATTTTTTCTCCATCGGGACCTCACCGTATCCGAGTCGGGAATTAAGCCCCCGGCGCGCTACTCGTTGGTAGGCGGCGGCGGCGTTCCCCAACACGACCGGGAGTCCAAGTGAAGCGCTGTTGAATTCATCCCACGGATTGGATCATGTCCAAACCCGCGAAAGTATTGCAGAGGTCCTTGATTGAGTTCTCACCGTATCCGAGTCGAGAATTGAGCCCACGGCACACCACTCGGGAGTAAGTGACGGCGGTGTTTCTCGACCCGACTGGGAGTCCAGACGAAGCTATGTCGATATCCTCCTCAGACTGGATCGGATCCAAGTCCGGAAGAAGTGTTGGTCGTAGATTATTTGGAGAAGCTTTTCGCTAATCCTTGATGTCCTTGGAGGTGTATCACGGCATATCCGCATGCCGCATCCTCCGCAGATGGGTTTTACGAGCTCGCGGAGATTCGCGATCATCCCGCGCAGCCTGGCTTCAAACGGATGTCCCGGACACATCCGGACTCCGTTTTTGGCGTTCTTGGGCTTCACGGAAAGATGACGAAATTATCTTTCAAACGCATCCAGTCTCATCCCGAAATTTCTTCTGGATCAACAGGAATTGAAGAAACAAGATGACGTCCAGAATCTGTCTTTGAGCCGTCGCCATATCCGAGTTGGGAATTGAGCCGTTGGGGTACTACTCATAAGTAGATGGCCGTGGCGTTCCCCAACCCGAGCGGGAGGCGTTGTTGTAATTCTCCCCAGATTAGATCTGATCCAAATCAGGGAAGTGCAGTCGCCGAAGCAATTGATGACGCAGTCGGCTCCGGGGGCGGAGACGACGGCGACGTCGTTGATCGATGCCATCGAGCTTGACGAAGATGATCTTGACGCTGCCCCTACCTGGCGCGCCAACTGTCGACTGGTGACTAACTGGGGGGTACCGTCGGCAATGATTATATATGGGCGATGCGCGCAAGATCTAAACTCGATGGTAGCACAAGACAATGATTTATACAGGTTCAGGCCCTCATGGCGGAGGTAATACCCTACGTCCTGTGCTCTAGGATTATATGGGGTATATGTGTACAAGATGATGATCAACCTGGGAGATGATCAAACAGTAGATGTGTGATTCTCTAGATGTAGATTGAGAGATGTAGATGAAGATCAGTATGTCGAACTATGGCCCCCTACCTCCTTTTATATAGTGGAGGGGGTGGGGTTACAAGGAGGAGTACTAGTCGGTTACGAGGTAGGATTCCTATTAATTAGGGATAGGTTTCTATCTTCATGTCTTTTTTTGCCGAGCAAGTCTTCTAGAGTCCAAGTGGTACCCTTCCTTATCCACCCGACTTGGTCCATCCCCTATCGGATGGTATTTTAGGCCCGCCGTGTGGATACCCGGGGTCTATGTTATCCACACACGGGGTCGAGCACGCGGGTCGAGGTGTTGATTGATTATTGTTGCTCTGTTGCTACAGGCACGTACTCGCTTAATTACTTAATTGCTGGTTACTGTTTGATCGAACAGCTTTGCTAGAGCTTACGGTGCATTGGCCTGAATTGCGCGACCTACACGTATATACATTAACGTGTACACCCCCTCCACCGCTTCAAAGCAAAGCTCGCCCGCACGGCATTGGCTCTAAAAGCTTGGAACCGAACACACTTTGGGAACATCGCCCTGCAATCAGCCTTCGTCTCCGAGGTCGTCCGCCTGCTTGATTGCGCTATGGAAGTGCGCCTACTTTCGCCCCAGGAGCTTGAGCTGCGCCACCAACTCAAGCTAAAAAGCCTCGGTCTCAGTGTGGTTCAAAAAATCAAATCAAGCTTGGGGACGCTAATACCAAATATTTCCACCTCAGAGCCAACGGTCAACGAAGAAAGAATTTCATCCATACCCTGCAAAGCGACAATGGACCGCACTCTGAGTTTGAGGAAAAAACAAATATCCTCCACCAGCACTTCAACTCTATCCTCGGTGACGGTAGCCCCGTCCAGCCGCCTTCCTTGAGACGCTCCTTCAACTGGGAATTCCTGAATCTCCCATCCCCTGACCTCTTAGCCCTCGAAGATCCACTCTCCTTGGATGAACTCAGCAAGATAGTCCACAGCCTGCCAAGTGACAAAGCTCCAGGCCCGGACGGCTTCACCTGGGACTTCTACAAATCTTGCTGGGAGTTCATCTCGGACGACCTGCTCGCGGCCATCCAGTGTCTCTTCAACCTTAATGGTCCGGGTTTCGAGGCGTTAAACAGCGCACACATTATCCTCCTCCCAAAAAAAGACAACCCGTCTACACCATCTGATTTCCGTCCAATCAGCCTCATTCACAGCATTAGGAAACTCTTCACCAAAATCCTATCCACCCGCCTAGCTCCCTGCATGGACGCCCTCATTTCTCTCTGCCAAAGCGCCTTCATCAAGAATCGCCACATCCAAAGCAACTTTCTTTTTGTTCAGGGAAAGGCCAAATACCTTCACCGATCCCGTTCACCAGCCCTCCTCCTCAAGCTTGACCTAGCTAAAGCTTTCGACTCGGTCTCGTGGCCTTACCTCCTCGATAACCTCCACGCTCGAGGGTTCGAGGAACGTTGGCGTAATTGGATATCCCTGTCACTCGCCACCTCCTCCTCCAAAGTCCTCCTCAACGGCTACCCCACCAAACAAATCTTCCACCAAAGAGGCCTCCGCCAGGGTGACTCACTTTCACCCTTTCTCTTCAACCTCGCCATTGAACCTCTTGTCACCCTCCTAGCAAGGGCCACGGAAGAAGGGATTTTATCCCCAGTTCGCGGCATCCACCAAAACTTTCGTGCATCCCTATTTGCAAACGACGCAGCCATTTTCCTAAATCCGACTGTCATGACGTCCTTTATACTCGCCGAATCCTAAACCTTTTGGTGACATCTCCAGACTTCGCACAAATCTTTCCAAAAGCCGATAATTCCCATCAAAGCGAAGGCATTGACTTGATCTCGTCCTTCGCCTTTGCCACTCCACGCTCATCCTTTCCCATCAAGTACAGGCCTCCGCTTTCCGTTAAGCGCCTTGACCACGTCCACTTCTAACCACTCATTGACAAAATCGCTAACAGGCTGGCTGGCTGGCGAGGTCCTCTCATGTCCAAAGGAGGTAGGCTAACTCTTCTTAAATCTGTTCTTTCGTCTCTCCCAGCCTACACCCTATCAGTCACCAGACCCCCCAAATCGGTGCTCAAGAAAATTGACAAGATCAGGCGAGCCTGGCTTTGGAATGGTACCACGTCCGTACTCGCTGGAAAGTGCCGAGTGAATTGGGATATAGTTTGTTGCCCCTCTGCCCTCGGGGGCCTCGGAGTTTTAGACCTCCAATGTTACGCGAGCACTCCGTCTCTGGCTGCTCGGAACAACAAGACAGCGACCTCGCCTCCTGCAAACCTAGCACCCCCCCATCGCCGACTCTGACCTCCTCCGGGCAGGGGCGTCGATTCTCCTGAAAGATGGGTCTTCGGCCTCTTTTTGGGAAGACCCCTGGCTAGATGGTCTCACCCCAAGAGCGCTGGCGCCACGGCTCTTCCTCGCCTCGCTAGGCGCAATGAAACGATGAAGGATGCCCTTACTAACAAAGAATCGGCATTGGACTGCGTCGTGGGATCTCCCCATTGATCCTCGAGCTCATCTCTCGCTTCATCGCTTTGTCTCACACAACCCTTGCGGATGGCGAACTGATCGATGGATCTGGCGTTTCACCACGACGGGTCCTTCTCGGTCGACCGCCTACCGCCTCCAATTCGCGGCGCCGCCTCTTCCGACGCGTCGAGCCATCTGGAAAATTTGGGCCCCATCAAAATACGTGTTCTTCCTTTGGTCTGCGATGTTGCGGCGTGTCCACTGGTGACTTCCTCCAACGACGACATCGCCTAAACGCCTATTTACGCGGTGTGTCTCAGTAACCTCGAGACCCCGAACACCTTTTCTGCAATGCGATTTCAGCACCTTCGTGCGGCGCGCCTAGCTCAACAAGCGGGCTTCACAATCCTTGACCCAATCGCTTGGAATTGTGCCTCCGGCCTCCTGCGTGGTGGGATGCGATATCCTTCAAAAACCACCACTAGCGGCACTTTGTCAGTGTGTGCAGGGATCATTTGGCACCTATGGCTGGAACGGAACAACAGAATTTTCCGCTCGACCGAACGACCTCGTCCCGTCTTCCTTCAGAATCTCACCGACGACCTGCGGCTTTGGATGGCCGCAGGGGCCAATTTTGTAATTAATTAGAGAGTACCATCGCCCCCGGGGGAGGGCTTTTCTCCCCCGATTTTTTGTAACTTTCCTCCACCTTTAATATAATGCAGGTAGGCCTCCTGCCTTTCATTCAAAAAAAAAAGTCGTGGTACTGTAGGAACTCTTTTCTAATCCGAGTAGGAGGCGTGCACGCGATTGATATATAAACGCGAGTCCGCGTTCGAGTCGGACTCGGCGGCGGCGGTTCGACCGTAAACTAATTAGCCTAATCGTTAACGACAACCAATTAATTAACCGTTAATTTTAGTGGCAGAAAAGTATGAGGAAAATTTTTTGGAAATAAAAAATATCTATATGTAGAATAAATTTAAAAAGTTTTGAGTAATTGATTTATTTAACATAAAAGGAATCTTTAATATTTTTTTAAAATAAATAAAATTATTAAAACCTTGATTTTATTTCATAATTAGATTCTTCTTGTTGGTATGAGTGTTTAGACTCATATTTCTTACCGATTGAATTAGGGCCAAAAAGATTATTTAACGATTAAACTGACAGTCAAAAGGGTCAAAACTGTCGGGGTGACAAAAACGAAATGAAAGATTGCACAACAATGATAAATTCTTTTAAAAGTTAAATATATTCTTTTAGCATCTGATACAGTTTGTACATCAATCAATGATCGTTCGGATCTTTATATCCAAGTTGCATGCACACGCTGACACGCTCGTGTGAGTCAAATTCTTTTCGAGTGAATCCGGTTATAGACTATAATACGAGAAAGTTGTGGATTTTTCGAAGCGAAATATTTATATAAAAAATAGTTTTGAGAGCTTTAATATGAACCATTAGAGATTGAAAAGTGTGTACAAAATGCTGCGACATTTGGAAAAAAATAATAATGTTTTATCTATAGCTTTTAATTTTAATTTAAGCTGTCGTCATTCTTCTCAACTTTTCTATTTATGTTATATACCTATGTTTACCTTTTAATTTTTTTTTTAATCTTAAAGATACGCTCTCACAAATTAAACCAACCGCACTATGCTTTTTAATCTATTTTGACAAACCGAAGGAACAATCCAGTGCAAAGGTACTCACTAATCGTGTCGTCGCGTAATTATATACTGCTAATCCATCAGCATGGTAGCATCCACGTCGCTAGAGCGAATAGTGACAGACTGACAGTGGCACACTAACACTAGCAAGTGATGCTGCCTATGCTTGCTGCCTGATCTCTGGTTTTCTGAACAAAACTAGGGGCCGGTCACGCAGTTTCAAAGGATTCACGCGTGTTTTGTACCAGCCATCATATGAAATCACATCATGTCATGGACTTTGGAGAAATTGGTCAGTCCGACAGTACCTATGATCATATAAGCATGTCCAACACTAAACCCATTACTTACGTATTTTTGTCTATTATTATATAAATGAGATTGTGAATAGAGAAAAAAATAAAAGTAAAATATAAGATAAAGATATTTAGCTATAGGGAAAATTAAATTCCACTTTATTTAAATATGAAAAATATTAGCATATAATTAGTACGATTGGACGACAAATGAGAAAAAAAATTTAGCATTGCACAATCTGTCGATTACCATAGCAAAAATGTCTTTTGTGACGTGCAGATTTCGATTGCAGATGGTACATACTTGAGTTCTAAGTGCTTAGAGTTATTTTGGTGTACATAGCCATGACTTAATTTGTCCATTCTTTACTTCTCAATTGTTTGCTGTTTTTTTTACTACCGCCGTTTTTCGAATTCTCGTGTCACGATTCTTTCTGTTCCCCAGAGTTAAGTTGTTTTGCCGCTATATTAATCTCCTAATAAACTGCTTCAAAATGATAGTATTAGGAGATATTCCTTATAAAAAATATATATGTATCAATACATATAAAAATATATTGGTGCTGCCCTATTCCTGTTAACTGAAATTATTAAATTAAATCAATATACTGAATTTTGATAGTTTTCATAAAGTACTTTGTGGTTTCATAAAAACTAATCTGAGGAGTTAAAAGTTAGCTTGAAAAACATCAGGTAAATTCAAGACTACCGGTGATCAATGTCATTACTATTTTCTAGTGTTGATGGAGCACAGGCCTGACCCTCGATTTTGTGCCGGGCCCGATTTTAAGGGGTTAGATCTTATTCTCTTCGCCTTATCTCTCTTATATTCAACTTAGGCATTTTAGGCCCGACAGTTAAGCCCGGCCATGATTAAATCTAAGTGTTTTCTTAAGGATTAGATCAAAAGCATGTCCAATGATAAATCTCTTTTTTTCTCATTTCTATTGTTCATACGCTAAACCTTTTTCTTGCCAAATAAGCTGAGCCTATTTTTCTAATCACTACAGATCTTTCTTATATTTTATTTTCAGCAAATTTTTTTACTGTATATACTATATAGCCTCATTTCTACCGTAATGACTAGAAATGAGTTTAGTATTGAACATGTAAGCGTTATTACCGTGCAGTCCTATTTACGCACAGTTACCCAAACCAAAAGGGTAAATAAAGAAATATATAAGAAAATAGTTAAATAAACGTGAGGAGGTGGAGGACACTACGCGCCCGCCCTTGCAGCCTCCTTCCTCTCGGCGCTTCGAATTCCTCACCTTCGTCTCGACGAGTCCAGGGAGCCTGCGGCCCGCGGCGCATTCACGCCACCAACCCTAGCCACCCCCTATCCGCCCTAGCTCCCGCCGATGCAGACCGAAGCGCGGGTCGGCGTCGTTGTCGACGGCCGCGCCGCCATGGCCCGCCGCCAGGAGCAGCGCCACATCGGCACGCTCGCGCACCTCGCCGCCGGCGGCTTCGCCGGCGCCGTCAGCAAGACTTGCACCGCGCCCCTCGCCCGGCTCACTATCCTCTTCCAGGTAAATATCTTCATTTTTTTTTGAAAAAAATTCATCTCCTCGCGTTTGGTTGTACGGGCTGTAATCTACCGGCGGCGGCGCGGGGATTTGGAGCTCAACGGAGAAGAAAAGGGCCATTTTTTTTCGTATCTCGATTTCTTTCTATTTTGGGTAGGGCGATTTTTTTCCCTTTTCGAGGTATGGATTGGAGGTAACGAGTAAACAGTAGGAGCAAATCGAGAAAAGAAGGCATCTTTATCTGATTAGTCGTATTATGTGATTTTGTTGCTTTCGCACATGTTTAGGAAGTGATTTGACCAGAAAGGAATCTCTCCTTAAGCGGATTCAAAGTTCTGTTTCTGTGGGTGCAAAGCCAAACCATGTGCTCTCTGGGATTTTTTGTGCCCTAACAAGGAATTGAGAGCTATGATGATAGCTGTAATTAATGTCATTATGTGAACCTGGAGGTAGCATTTCTTTTCTGGGTGCCGTGGTGCCTTTTGTTGCTCTCCAATCGGAGGCTCTTGTAGGAATTGAATGCTGATAATAAGATACTCCTACTTGGAATCTGCAGCTAAGAAGGGCAAGGGAACTTTTATGAAGATTTTTTTTTTGTGTGTGTGATTTCAATGGTTTAATCGTAATTTGTTTATGTTGGGAAGATTTATATAAAACATTACTGTGCAACAGAAATTTTCATTTCCTAGTAGAGTTGGGACTTGGGATGCCATTGGGAATTGGGATGCTCATAGGGATATAATGATATATACCTCCATATGTGCAAGTATAAGGCTAACAGCAGTTCGGAACAACCTTTTTTCTGGCACCGTAGTAGTTCAGATTAGCAGAGGGACATAAGGCAAGTTTTCCTTGTGTTTCTTAAGTAATTATAGTCTCTCATAGTCTCATTGATGTTAAGAAAATAGGATGATTGGTTGTTTTTTGTTGGTAGCCAGAGGGTTCAGTTATTTCATCCTATATTGGTCTGGATCGGGATGTACTATATTACCATTACATGCCGTGAAAGTAAGCTTGTTAGAATAATCTACTTTTTAGCATATCTAAATTCTAAACACTTCATGCATGTTTTATTAGGATGGTGCCAATAGGATACTTACTGATCTATATTAAAGATGCTCCCCTATATGTGATATATGGGTTGATTGGGTTATCACCTCACTTTGTATAGATATCAATGTAAGAGCATGGTTTATTTACAAGCCCTGCTTGGCAATGATGAAGTGTTACTGTTATTTTTATAGATTACTCTGCAGTCTGCACATCTGGTCTTGGATGAATCCATAAGAAACATCCAACACAGCAACACCTTCTTTTTGTAATAAGGTTTGTTATATGACATTGTGGCCTACTGATGCTACAGGTGGCAGGCATGCATTCAGATGTTGCAGCTCTAAGGAAGTATAGCATATGGCATGAGGCTTCACGTATTGTTCGAGAGGAA
The DNA here is from genome assembly GCA_036346415.1 of Raddia guianensis. Taxonomy (NCBI): domain Eukaryota; kingdom Viridiplantae; phylum Streptophyta; class Magnoliopsida; order Poales; family Poaceae; genus Raddia; species Raddia guianensis. The sequence continues at coordinate 40,712,606 of CM070534.1, forward strand.
GGGTTTGGGGCATTTTGGAAAGGCAATCTAGTGACGATTGTACACCGCTTACCTTATTCTGCCATTAGCTTTTATTCGTACGAGCGGTACAAAAAGGTCAGCAGTCCACTAGTATGCTAAGCTAAACATGTGATTGCCTAGCAAGCTTGTACAAATCAATATTGTTACTATGAAATGAGGTGAAATAATCACTGCAGTTTCTCCAAATGGTTCCTGGCCTGGATAGAGACTCGAATTATATCGGTGTTGTACGTTTGCTTGGTGGTGGTTTAGCGGGGGTGACAGCTGCATCTGTAACTTACCCGTTGGATGTTGTCCGCACTCGTTTGGCAACACAGGTAGTGCATTTTTTCTTTTCCTGAACATAAGTTTATCAAACCGATCAATTTAGCTATTAGCATCCAGGTACAACCTCTTTGGAATTATGCCAAATATTTGATGCACAATGCAGCTTTACAGCATGATATTTGCCAAGTGGCACTCCTAAAATTGATTTTTTGTCTTTAATTTCTGCAGAAAACAACTAGGTATTACAAGGGCATCTTTCATACGGTGTCAACAATTTGTAGAGATGAGGGTGTTGCAGGGTTGTACAAAGGCCTTGGGGCTACATTATTGGTAGGCCATGCACCTTTTACTGAGATATGCTGTTTCTACGTTGGGCTGCCAGTAATATTTAGGAGTTACAGGGAGTTGGACCTAGTATAGCAATCAGCTTTTCCGTATATGAATCTCTGAGGTCTCATTGGCAAATGGAAAGGTGACCATTGCTATTTCTTTATGTTGAAAATTATCACTCCTTTCTATATCCACTGTCCAATTACAATTGATGACTGGATATCTGTGCATCAGGCCCGATGATTCCACTGCTGTTGTTAGCTTGTTTTCTGGGAGTTTATCTGGCATCGCATCATCAACAGGTAAGTGAGTTTTGACACTAAGCCTTGTTCTTTTGAGCTGAAAGTAGTTGAAAATTTTAATCTGGAAAAGTTGTGGCCCCTTGAAAGAGGTCTGGGAGAGTCCAAAAAAATTATGAAAAAAATATTTTAGAAACTCTGAGAGTAACCATTTAAAACCCCACAAAATGACTACACCATACTACATCGTTTGGCTGGTACAAAAATGACAAATTACTCAGCGTTAGCTTTTAATTTTAATTTCTTTGTTTATGTTACCTGACTGAATAGCCAAAACCATGGTATGCATTGAAATTATTAGCAGTCACTTTTATAATAAGAAAATCTTTTATTGGAGGAGCTGGCACTCCATGTACTGTGTTTCTAGGAAGCAAATTCTCTAGTAATAAAGAGTTGTAATCATGTGTTTGTATTGCAAACTCTAATTTTGGAATTGTATTTAAATAACTGATTTTCAATATCCTCATTGGTTAATGTTACATTCAATATCGCAGCCACATTTCCACTTGATCTTGTAAAGCGGCGGATGCAACTACATGGTGCAGCTGGGACAGCGTCTGTCCACAAATCAAGCATAACTGGAACTGTCCGCCAAATTTTTCAGAAGGAAGGTCTCCGTGGCTTTTATAGAGGCATCGTCCCTGAGTACCTAAAGGTTGTACCTAGTGTCGGAATTGCTTTCATGACCTATGAGACATTGAAGAGCTTGCTTTCCAGCATTGACACAGATGATGAGAGCTAGGGTTTACCATTTTACAAACTGATTAAGCTTCTGCGAGTTTTTTGGCCTTAGATTACTGTGACACAAAGTGTATCAGAGTGGTTACATGCCAGGCAGTTTTGTAGGTGTTGGTAGGATAAAGCTTTACCTTGTACAATAGTTTAGGAGCAAATGGTTGCTCCATCTTTGTTTTGCTCTGTGCATTATGTAATGACCCTTGCAGTGAAGCTCAATGATTTTGTATATCTGTACTGTCAAATTCTATTTTTGTTGGTGGCAGCAAATGTGGCACCGGAATGATGTATGCATTGCCATTTCTGGAGAGAATTATCTTGTATCTGCTATATTAAAAAAAGAGTAAATTTCACAAAGCACCAGGTTTTGGTGACAAACTAACATAAAGCACCAGGTTTAAAGATTTAGACTCACTTAACACCATGTATTGAACCTATTTAACACAAAACACCAGGTTTAGAGATTGGATGACCTAGGCCCACATGTCAAACGGATTTTACAGGGCAGCACGCGGGAGAAGTTGGCCGTCATCGCTCGCACGCACGGCATCCTCCCGCGCCCCCGCGCCCTCCGCCTCCCGCCAGGGCTCGCCGGCGTCCTCCTGTGCCCCTCGCCGTCCTCCTCGCAGGGCGCATCGTCGCCCTCCGCCTCCCGCGCCCCCGCGCCCTCCGCCTCCCGCGCCCCCGTGCCGTCCGCCTCCTCCTCGTCTTCGTCCGCCCGGCTGACGAAGACCTCCCCGCCGGCCTCACGAAGGCCTCATGGCACTGGCAACTGGAGGTGCCGCCGCCGATGCTGTTTCAGATGTGAGCGTGTCCAGCGCTTCCATTGTACAGGTAGTTCAAATTTAGGGGCAATTTTTATTTCTAGGGTTTCGGTGATTTGGGGATTCTGTGATTTTGGTGAATGTGAGAACGAAATTAGCCTCATCTTTGTAATTTTTGTGAATTTGGTGAATGTGCTGAATGTGAGAACGAAATTAGCTGATGTGCTGAATCTGAAGCTCAATCTGATGTGCGGATGGGCATAACTGCATAGCCACTTTTTCTCTCAATCTGAACCTTCTCAGTTCACAATTGGTTGCAAGAATGCTAATGTTCAAGAAACCATCAGCTTTCACATAGCCCACTAATTTCTGGTTTGTCTACAAGGGGTTTGTTAATGGCAACGACTCCTGTGCAATCAAGCACAGCGTACCCTCATGCAAATATACGATCACTCACCGTGGGTTTTGTTAATTAATGGTAATGAAATGCAATACATTGGTTGTAAAATCAGGAAGAGGCAGGCTCTGCTCAAGCCAATGCTTGTGTCTGGTCATTTTTCCTTTTTTTTTGTTATTCTTGCTGGATACTATGAAGTTATTGTCATTGATAAGTATTTGAATCTATCTGCCCCACTAGTGATTTTGACAATTTTACATAATTAGGCATTGATGTAAAAATGAGACTTTTGTCCTTGTACATTTTGATTTTCTGAAATGAAAGGATAATAGCTCCTGACATGTATGGCAATAACAAAACAGTTAGAAACTGAACATTTGCTGAAATTGTGTATGTACTGATGTTATCCTTCCATTTTCAGTTTTGCATTAGAGAAATTTCTTCGTCCGCTTGTTAGATCATGCTCTGAAAAATTCTTCAGGGGACGAGCTGGCAATGCTGTATCTTTTGTTTAACAAGTTGGAGACACTTTCTTTTTGTGCAGTTCTGTTAATTGTACTTATGATGCTATTTTCATGTGCTATTCCATGCCGACTGGTTAAAGGAAGAACAAATCTGAATTTTACTTGGCCTGTGAATCTGTGAACAATCTCATTCACCAACCATCAGTTCCTAGAAATATGGCCTTTCATTTCAGAAAATCAAAATGTACAGGTTCTGAAAATCCAAACCTGATTTGATACATCTAGAATCTGTGAACAATCTCATCTACCATGGCACTCCTCCATTGATAACTTGTTCAATCCATTATATTGCACCAGTCTTGTAGTTTTCAGTGACCATTCAGGGTTTCAGGCTGAAGTTCACTCTCCACTTTTAGGAATAATGTAAAGCACAATAAAGTCTGATTACCTAAACTGAAATCACTATGATGTATACCTGTTTTAGGAATTGGACAATGGGCTCGAAGCAATTCCACCAATGTATGTCGAGGATTCAGAGTACAATGGCGTGGAGATTAGCACAACATTTGCTTGCTACCATGGATTACAGCCGGCGAGAAGGGTGGCCTGGGATGGTGTGCATGCTGGGAGACGGTTCCTTGGGTGCCCATATGAGATATGCTGCAAAGTGAACTTCATCCCTAGTGGTTTGTGTTATTGTTATTTTTTACTTAGCAATTAAATATGGTTTGCAGGACGAGGATGAATGCAACTTTGTCGCATGGGTTGATGGGCAGTGGCCTCATCGAGTCTGTAGGACAATTGAGCTTCTATGGCGCACTGTCGACCGCGCTACAGAGCGATCTCAAGCTCAAGTGAGTCGGTGGTATGAGCTGCACAAGGAGAAAGTACTCGCCGAGGAAGAAAAGAACAAGGCCATTTCCATGGTGCTGGCTTTGGAGAGGAAAAGAAAGACTCAAGTTGAAAGGATGGAGTTGTCACTTCGGAGAAAGCGGCGATTGCTGCTATTGTCAAATGTTATGATAGCTTTGCTTTTGATCATACTATGTTATGTCATTGCTGTGAAAGATTAGTGGAGTTGCTTTGGTTAGGTCAGATGGAATTGTTATATGTAATGAAACTTTTGCTATTTTGGCTAGGTCAGATGATATGGTTATATGTGATGAAGCTTTTGTTATTTTGGTTAGGTCAGATGGAATAAACTAAAGTTATATGTAATGGCTAAGTCAGATGATAAGATGTATGGTTGTATGTAATGAAGTAATCTTATATATAATTATGTATGGAATTATTGACTCACATGGTCTGGCTTAAATATTCTGAAATGTTGTGACTGAAAATGTATGGTATGATTAATGAGTGACATGGTCTGTTGTATGGCAAGGGCAAATGTAAGGCAGCATTGAGAGTATGTTAGCACAAAATGCACTGAGTAACCATGGGCAGAATCTTACCATGTCTAATAGTTACCATTAATATTTACAAAATGCACAAAATGCATTACTATTTACCATTCATGGATACATCCTGATAGTTAATTACAAAAGCATATATTTGTTGGCCAAGATACTATCCGAAGCATATAGTTAATTACAAAAACATCCATATTGTCCTGATACTATCTGAAGCATATATAGTTAATTACAAAAGCATCCATATTGTCCTGATACTATCCGAAGCCTATAGTTAATTACAAAAGCATCCATATTGTCCTGATCCTATCCGAAGTCTATAGTTAATTACAAAAGCATCCATATTGTCCTGATCCTATCTGAAGCCTATAGTTAATTACAAAAGCATCCATATTGTCCTAGTGTTTCTAGCCATTATTCTCCATTTCTCCCAACCAAAAGCCTGCTCTTCCTGCTCCTCTTGCCCTTCCTCCTCGTCTTGCCCTTCCTCCTCTTGCCATTTCTCCAGCCCTTCCTCCACCTCTTACCGTGCTTGGAACAAATGTTTGTTCTTCAAGCTGACTTGAATCAGTAGGTATATACCTGTTGCTCTACAACTAAAAACATAAAGAGTACTCAAACATAACATTTTCAACCAGGCATGCTGACTTTAGTATGAGTATGCAAGATAAGTGGTTACCTTATGCTTCCTCTTTCGTATTTTAAGATCAGGCCTCAATGGTGTAGGACAGCTTGTATACCTGTGGCCACCTCTTCGACAATTCGAACAAGTGATAGTGGTCATTCTATATCTCCCACTATGCTGTGTTGTTTCATCCGCTGTTTTTCTTCTATTTTTCTTAGGTCTACCAGGGTGTTTGGTAAACTTTGGAGGATCGATGTCAGGAGTATCTGTTCTCACCCAATCATGTTGTCCTGGCACTGGATAAACAAGTGCTTGGTATGCTCTCTCATAAGCTTGTTTCTTGAAAAAATCACTAACAAAGTCCTCTGGATGTAGCCTACACTTGTATATAGCAGAGACAGCATGCTTGCAGGGGACACCAGTTAGATCCCATTTATAGCAACCACAAGTTCTTTTCTCTAGATTTACTGCATAAGTCTTCTCCCCACAACTCACTTGCCAAATACCCATTCCGGCACACGTCGGCCTACAGTATCGGGAGTCCCTCTTCTCTAACTCCAACGGTCCAACCTCTCAGCATAGTGTGGAGTTATGTCCCATTGTGCTACTGCTACCCCCTCCCTCTTTTGGTTGCACTTATCCATCAGCTTTGTCCTAATTTGGTCAAGCATGGTGACAATTGGCTTATCCCTGTAATTAATGATGTAATTGTTGAATACTTCACTGAGATTATTCACAACCAAGTCAGTGACACACCTAGTGTCAAATGCATGCCAAGCCCAGTGTTTCTTCGGTATGTCATTTAACCACTTCCAAGCAGCCTCATTCTCCATTTTCAAGGATTCCATTGTATTGATCCAATCTGACTCCGAATATGCATATGCTGCTTGATCCATTAAACATTTCAGATCTCCACCTTTGAAACCTGCAGTTATGAAGTTCTGATACAAGTGCCTTTTGCAAAATCTCTGGTAACATGCAGGAAACACGATCTTCATAGCTGCAAGCAGACCCTACATAGAGAACATGATAGTATTAGTATAACCACACTACAGAGGGTTAATGAGAATTGATTTTGGTTAGTGAGAAAGAGAAAACCTTTCGCCTATCTGACATTATAGTCCAACAACCATCATCGCCACCTAAAGCATACTTAAGCTGGGTCAAGAACCAAGTCCAATTTTGCGCATCCTCTTTTCCAACCACTGCAAATGCTAATGGGTACAAGTTGTTATTGCCATCTCTTGTCGTTGCAGCAAGTACTTGGGCTCCGTTGGTAAGCTTCACAAAGCACCCATCAACACCTATTGTAATTATAATTCAGATTTCAGTAAATATTTTCATAGAATCAAACTCTCATAACAAAATGAATTGCAATACTTACCAATAAATGGTCTACAGCCCTCCTTGAAACCTACAATCTGGGCATGTAAGCACATGAAAAGGCCCCAAAACTTTGGGTTTGCTGCAGGATTTGCATTTTGCACTGTTGTAACAATGCATCTGCTGCCTAGATTTGTGGCAATCACAGTTTGTAGGTAATCTCTAATTCTTTTATATTGCTCCTTATGGTTCCCAAGTACTCTATCAGATGCTTTGCTCCTTGCCCTATAAGCCATCATTTTGCTAACATCAACCCCATACTGCCTCATGGCTGCATCCATCAAAGCAGTGACTTTCCAATCCGGATCACTTTTGATGTTATCCTCGTAAACTGAACTAAGCCAACAGCTGTTAACTCTTGTTGTTTCCCTAGTTGTACCACATTTATGAGGTCCAATCATCTTTCTTATTTGGACCGTACGCTCTCCAGCTATCTCTGACGCTAACATCAAGAAAGGGCATCTTGCATCCTTGCAAGCAACCTTCACCCGGTCTCGATTATTCTTCAAATATTTGAAATCTCTACTTTGCACAATGTGATAGCTATGTAACGCCTTCCTGAACTGCTTCACATCTTGAAAGCACATCCCTTCACATATATGGCTATAATCCAGCATCTTGGTCTCGTCAAACCAATTTCGTGGGGCTGACATCCTCGTAGGCCTCTTCCTCTTCCTTGTCACAATCGGCACCTCCGCACCATCATCGTCTTCAGAGCACAGATCATCATCATCACCCATATGAATGTCGCATTTTTCATTAATATCACCATTGTCACAATTACCTTGGGTTGGTACAACCAATGCTTCAGTTCTACTTGCCTCCACATAACTTGGCTGCACAAAAATATCTTTGACATCCGTGTCTCCTTCGCAATGCTCCATGGGGTCTTCTATTTGTCTCTTTATTTCCTTTATCAGCTCTTGTGTATATAGCTCATCTTCCTCTAAGTCATATTCAGATAGCTCATCATCTTCCTCATTGCACGAATTATCTTCTATTAGACCCTCCTCGTCAATCTCAACTATGGTCTTACCCTTGTCGAGTTCCGTACTGCAGATAGGCTCGATAATCTCAGCTATGCTATCACGGTTTCTCTTCATAACATACAAATTGACAACCTTCACGCTTTGGTACTCCTCTATCATTGCATTTACTTCAACATCGCCCTCCACTGCAACCATACTACCCAATCCTCTACCATCCTTCTTGGTGTAATATAGGTAATCCGTTGTGGAATACCCAATGCTGCCCGTCATATCAATCAAGTTGAAGTAGCACAATAAGTCTCGGTCTATCTTTCTTTGCACAAAACTTTGTCCGTCCATAGCACCATCACAGATCATGTTAATCGTCCATTCTTCCTCTGCCATCCTACATTATTTTGAGTAGCATTAAGGTACATTATTTTGAGTAGCATTAAGCATTGATCTATAACTACAAACCTATGCAGAATCAAACAAAATCTCCTGAAAATAAGGTATTTATGCACACATTTAACTAGTACATCGTGTTAATCTATAACCACCCTACTCTAAACACTACAAACCTTAAAACTGTCCAGATTTCAGAACCAAGCTGCCTAATCACATTGAAGCTATAATGCGTGAGCAATATGGATACCAAACCTGCGCGTGAGAGGAGTACGGTGAGCCACCTGGGAGGAGGAGGATGATGATCGCCGCTGCCAAGAGAAGGACGAAGAGGCGGAAAGGAGGCTTGCCGCGAGGAGGACGAAGAGGCGAGGGCGGGGGCGGGGCGGGCACCGGAGGATGCTCGGAAAAGCCTGCGGCTCGGGAGGCGGAGGCGGCGGGAGGATGCTGCAGCCCAATCGGCGGCGGCGACAGACCCGATGACGGGGCGGGAGGCGGAGGCGGCGATCGCCCTGCGAGGAGGACGGCGAGGGCACAGGAGGACGCCAGCGAGCCTGGCGGGAGGCGGAGGCGCGGGCGCGGGAGGATGCCAGCATGAGCGATGACGACCAACTTCTCCAGCAGCTGCCTGTAAAATCCGTTTGACATGTGGGCCTAGGTCATCCAATCTCTAAACCTGGTGTTTTGTGTTATATAAGTTCAATACATGGTGTTAAGTGAGTCTAAACCTTTAAACCTGGTGCTTTATGTTAGTTTGTCACCAAAACCTGGTGCTTTGTGAAATTTACTCTTAAAAAAAAGCACCAATAGGCAGTGGCCAACAAAAAAAAAGAAAAGAAATCTACAACATTTTACAGCCGAACTTTCAGGTGGCTCATGCCATTCTGCGTGTGCGCTACATGCTTGCGTCATTGCATGGCCGTTTACTCGCCCCATTCATTGGTTGAAGCTACAAGGAGACGACATATTGTGGGGAATATCTTATTTTCTCAAGCAAAACCAAAACACATTCTTTTGTGATTTAGAAGTCAAAATGTCTCCAGGTGAAATATGAACATTATCTAATAATAACCTCGGTTCTTGTGCAAGAAATTTTAACATGACGTCGAAATCGTTGGATTTAGGCCTCAATATTTCCTATATTGATGGGCCTCAATATCTCGTAGGTTAATAGTGGGCTCAATATTTCCGTGACTCATTGCTGGCCGTAGGCCGACAACAAGGCCCAGAATCAAGTCCTAATCAATTGGCATGAACCTACCGTGTGATCGCAAGAATTGGGATTTTTTCAAGACATGCACAAACATTATAATTGGAAATGGTGATATACACTGACTTTTGGCAGGATAGATGGGTCGATCGCTCTGCCCTGTCAGACATAGCTCACTGATTTTCAATAGGGTAAGAAAGAAAGAAAGCTCAGTGAAGGAATGCCCACACCACGGAAATTGGGTTCGCTTGTTGCCAAGTATAACCACAGCCCAGGAGATCAACCAATTCGTCAAGCTCTGCATGAAGATAAGCACTGTGTTACTGACACCGGAGGTGGAAGACCAACATATTTGGAGGTGGACGCCTGACGGCTGCTACACATGCAATCCTGTGCAACAATCCCTGACAAGCACTACTCCTGCACTTGGAAATCCTGCACTGAACCAAACTGCAAGATGTTCATCTGGCTGGCTTTTGCAAGATAAAGATTTTGACAGCGCAAAATCTCCAGAAAAAGATGGTGGCCTAACTCAGTCATGTGCCCTCTACGCGGAGCTCTCCCCGAAACTACTGAGAATCTGTTAGTGCAATGTTCTTTCAGTCATACTGTCTGAATCTGCGAGCAAAGGTGAAACCTCCGGAGCAAAACTGTAAGTTTCAGTACTTGGTGGTTGAACGCCAGAAACTCCTTCAACAAAATGGAAAGAAAGACGCTTTGATGGATTCGACATCAATGCATGTTGGAATAATTGGAAGAAAAGGAACCGGCGCATTCTCCAAAATGAACAAGCTGCGTATCCGCAAGTGGTACAGCGCATAAGAGGTGATGTTTTGAACAGAGCTCTGGCGTTTGGCAACAACGATCATGGGTGAAGCGCCATCTACTGTTAGCTTGCTCTGTTTGTTTAGTTTTGCCCTGTTCTTGCTGGGCTTGTTGTAACCCTTCGTTTCTCTTTTTTTTTTGGGCTAGCTTGACATCAGGCGACCGAGAGTTATTTCACTCTAGGCCGTACATCAAACATCTTCATAGAACACATAAAAGATTCAACGAAAATATCTAGATATGCGAAAAAAATTGACTAAGACTTATATAAAAATCAGTCGTATGATGATTAGCAAAAGTGTTTTTCTTTTGTCTTCTTGTAAATACTGTTATTCTTTCCTTCCCTTTAATTAATGGATAAAGGCAGAGCTCCTGCCATCGTTTCAAAAAAAAAAAAAAAAAGAGAAGTGCTTCCAGTAAATTAATTCCCACGTTGGATTTCTGAAGCGATTCAAGAAAAATCGACTTATTTACATATTTTCTACATGTTTCGTTATCCACTCAAAAACTACAATACAACATTCATGTACAATCCGTGCCTGTACCAATTCATGTTCTTAAATGTCCACAGATGAATTGGCGAGTTAATTAATTTGCCTCATTTCAAACCTAAAACCAAAAAGAAGAACAAAACAGCTCAAATGAGAAGAGCAAGTGTTCATGGCCGGTTGCCCACTTGGCCACAAAGCTAGACAGCCGGCCGATCTACCGGTTAATGTCTAGCTAGCGTGCATGCTCTGCTACTACTATATGTAATCGATCACACAAACAAGAGTATATGATATGATTAAGCAACACCTAATGATTGGTTCTAGCTCATCATCGGCGGAAATGATTGGGCCGCTATCTAAACCGTCAGGTCAGATCAGATCATTTGTTCAAAAAAAAAAAAGATCAGATCATGGTCCCAATTAACTGAGACTAGAGCATCTTTGTTTAGTTTAGGGCTTAGGATTTTGGTGAGATGGAGCAGAGAAAGGAAGAGAGAAATCTCTGACCCAAACTTGGACGGCCATCTCGTTGTGGCGTGCACTCTTGAAATAAATAAATAAAGAAAGAAATAAAGAAAGAAAGAAAGAAATAGAAAGAGAGAGAGAAGAAGAAATGCTCGCAATGTGGAAGCCTCCAGCATGCTCCAATCCTCCAATCCAATCGCATGTGCTCAAGAAACGGCAGGAACATGTGTCTCATGCATGTGAGGACGGCCGTCCTTGCAATCATCTCTGAATACCCCACCCTTTTAGGTGAGCCAAATCTTTGTTTTTCAAAGCGCCAACAAGATCCTGTTCAGATACATGAATATTTGTGGTGGTAACTGGTAAATGGTATGCATCTCCCTACAGTTCAGTGAATACTTTGATTACCATTTGAGAAACTGGTGGCCAAAATGGCTTTTGTCAGGTGATGCACAGTGTTTATTTCATCTTTAAAAAATGTACAGTATTCACTGAGATTATCTCATCCATGCCACATACAATCAAGTCGCATTTCTGGACCGAAATACTTAGTAGTCAAATCTACTTAGCCTAAGCATCAGTGTCAATATGTACTGCATAAAACAATATGTACTGCATAAAAAGCAAAGGGACCTTTAGTTCAGCAGGAACAGTTCTTTAGACTTTCAGGATCAGAGCTTTCACACCCAATATTTTACCTGAATTTCTCCAATTATTTCTTGGCCGAAGGACGGTAGGTGTATGACATTTTCTCTTCTCCTATGCATCAGTGTTCAGAGTTCACACACATCATGAAGGAAGAAATGGCAACATGGGCATGTATCCCTTGCATGTGAGTGGTAGAACATACGCCCATTTTGTGGATCTTTACATGTGAGTGCATGGCTTACATTCTAGGGAGGCAACATTGAAGCAACATTGATTATTAGTTTTTGTTGGGGAGGAGAGGAGAGGAGCTGAAGGGCTTCGGTTGGATTGCACACATGAGCAATGTCCTAGAAGGAGCTGAGCTAGCTAGCTGGGATAAGATTGCATCCGGTGATGACACACAAAAAGAATGTTTGGACTTTGTCAGGAGGAATCATATGAAAGCACATGGCTGATCATATATTCATATCTCGGCTTTCGGCACCAACAAAGGAGGCATATATATAGCTAGACAAACAAATCAGCCGTTTTAGATGCCAAGAGTGCCACACATGGCAGATTGGCGGTAGCATCATGTAAGCACTTTCAACCCCTTACTTCCGTACTATTGGGTTTAATCTCACTTCAGTTATTGAAAAATCATGGTGTTTAGTATTACCTTTTGTTAGTGAGTCATCAGCACAACTTAAAAAGGTGGGTTGCCATCACGCCTATCAAACCAGTCTTTTGGGTTGAGAGGGTCTTGAGGTTATGGCTTCGGTTGGGTCTATGCAGGGCCGGCCACAAGGGCGGGGCAGAAGGCGGCATACTGGCCCCCAAAGTCATGGGCCCCCTAGATATGCAAGTATATTATGGGCTTTGGCCTTTGGCTTAGTCGCGAGTCTGCGACCAGAGTCCATTTTGAAGTTAAATATTTTTTGGTTTTGGTTGATATGGTGATCTTGAAGAGTGTTGCACTAAATTTGGAGACTCTTTCTCTCATGATGGTTCATCTGATGTTGAGATACACGATCTTATTTCTGAATTAAAGATTTTAAAATCCACTTTGCCAAATGGCGTATTGTCTGCTATGGAGATTTTCGAGCATGTCAGAGATATGGATTGTTATCCTAGTGTCTCCATTGCTTATCGAATCTTATTTACTGTGCCTGTGACTGTTGCATCGGCTGAAAGAAGCTTTTCAAAATTGAAATTATTGAAGAACTATTTGAGATCAACAATGACGCAAGAAAGGTTAAATGATTTGGCAACTTTATGCATCGAGAAGAAGTTATTGGACGAGACAATAGAATAATCGATAACTTTGTATCACAAACTGTTAGAAGAAATTTTTTAACATAATGTTAAGTGCCAAGTGTTTATGATTACAATTTACATTTATCATTTCATAAACTTTAAAGTGTTCTATAGAAGTAATTTTTGTGCATCAAATATTAATTTCTTTAATGATGTGTGTTTAAAAGACTATATATACATACATATATACATAGACATATATATATGAGGAGGTGGATGGGGCCTCCATATAAGTTTTCGCCATGGGCTCCCAAAATGTCAGGACCGGCCTTGGGTCTATGATGTAGCAGACTTATAGGAGGAAAATTCACTAGAATTTAACTGACAATCAAGCTAAAAATTGTAGAAGTATCAAATACGGATCCAACAAGAATCCTGATGTGATATATTTCGAATGAGCATATATAATTCATCTTCTTCCGGTGAGTTCTTTTATTTCTACTTCACCATTCACGTAACATACATATAAGCTACATATACTTATGAGGTAGCAATAGACAACAAGGAGTTGTCCAAAAAGCATCGTGGTCACGTGACATGGGCCCTAACACTCTAGATCTATCCTTGATGGGTGCCAACTTGGTGAAACCTTGACTATTTCTACAGGGATACAAAAACACAAAGTGTTGATATTTATGATCCAAATTCTGTGGAAAGGCCAAGTCTGGCGGAGCGGAGCCCTGGCCCGTCGCCAAAGGCTTGGTCGGCACCATCTATAATACTTCCTTTAAGCTGCATGAGAAAGATATCACATTGTAACCCTCTGCGTTGTGTAACTCTCCCAAAAATAGTGAAGTTTCGCCGGCCAACGCCGGTAGTTTTTTTCTGCAAGGGTTTTTCACGTTAAATCGGTGTCTCGTGTTTTTTTTTATCTACTTCTTGTTTTGTGCATGTCGATTTACAATAAAGAGATTTACAATGTGACTTATCTTGTTGCAACTTACGAGAGGACTTTTACGTAGGATGGAGTAAAGCAATACAATAACAAATATGTTAATTACAACCATCCATACAACGTGACTTATGGCTCCAAGGTCGGTCCCACGCTACGCATGGGCCCTCGAGGCCCCTCCGCTTCTACAGACTTGGCCTACTTTGGAATTCATATCATATATCAACAAACTCTAACCAAATTTGTGCTTTCTTATTTTATTTGAAAACACCAAATTTCAGTGGCATGCATGTTGAATGTCATCTGTCCGAGGGACACGTCAGCAAAAGCAGCAGATACATTAGAAGGACCTGGTTCCTAGGTCCTCCTAGTATATATCTTGATCTTGTATACATCCTAGTGAAGAAGACGAAAGTACATCTTGATCTTGTAGACAAGAAGCAAGTCCACTACCACGCCTATATCACCATGCACCTAAGATGTAAGATTGATGTACCCCACTGTATCTGTTGGTCCAAATCTAGCAATCCCAACACTGTCTCTCTCTTTGACTGAACAATTCCATAATTATACTAAACATCAGGTGCGTTGCGTTTCAGGCTTTCAGCTCTCATGCACAACAAGCTGCTTGGGAAACCCTGTGTACTAGAGAATCATGGTGTATATAGTACCAAAAAGAATTTGCCAATTTCATCACCCATGGACCCGCCTGTCTGAATCTTGACCTGCAGCCTTCATTCCTGCTAGATTATGGCCCTCTTTGATAGCTTGTTTAGTTTTAGTTTAGTTTTTGTTGGAAAAATTTGACCACCTTTGAAAGTGGTATGAAAAGGCTAAATAAATTATTTAAAAAATATTTTTGATATCTTTGAGAAAAAACCTACAAAGCTATAAAAAAATTGTTTTCAAAAAAATAAAGTAAATGGTGTATATAAAAATAACAAAAGTTGTAATCCCAACAAAAACTAAACTAAAACAAGCTATCAAAGAGGGCCTATGTGCAACCTGGATGCACGTTACAGCATTGTAGCAAAACTGACAAAGCAACAGAAGGATAAAGGGGCATTATTCAAGCATGTTACAACACTGTAACAACCTCTGTAACATGACAAAAGGAGGAATGTACTAGACACAATAACATATATGGCTTGATTGGTACTCAGATCTGCAGTACATTTGCCATGCTACTTGCAATCTAGGACCTTTTTAATATTTTAACCAAGGCTAGCTACTGTGCAAAAGGCTATTAAGCACTTGTCATTAATATAGAGGCAAAGATGCTCCAGTCTCGCAACTGCTGACAGAATAGCAGCTAGAAAGCAGTTAGGTGCACACAAGCAGAAGGTAGGGGGAATCACAGTTATGGCTGAATATAATGATTGAATGGCTGCAATTAGTTGTTCCCAGGGCCACATGCATCTCTAATCTAGCTTAAAAAATTGTCCCCCTAATCACTGAAAGATCTGGCAGGTGCTGATACAGTCATCCAACTTTCCTAGCTTGCATAATCAATCATGGTATGTATTGCTTGTAAGCCATTTTTGCAAACTAGCTAGCAGGGATAAAAATTAGGGCAAAGTGAAAGGCATCTGAGAAGCCCGAGTTTAGGCTTCATCTAATGATGCAACCATAATTGATTACAGCGTAAACAAACCATGAGCGTATGCTGATTAACAATGTTATCTCCCACTACTAACTACTTTCTAAATGTACCCTACAGATTAATCGAACACCATCTATATGTAATTAATAAAGCCCCAAACTGGTAGTTTTTTTTTTGAGTAAATTGCACTGTTGCCCCCCAGAAGTTGGACGAAAATCTCACTTGGCCACCTAAACTTTATTTTGTATCACTTGGCCCCTTGAAGTTGTGTTTGGGTGCCACAAAAGCCCCTAAAGTTGGATCCGTTGCAACACAACCCCTGAAGTTGGCTCGGTTGCGAAAAAAATTAGCTGCGTTGAAACTTCAAGGGCCAAGTGATACAAAACAAAGTTTAGGGGGCCAAGTGAGATTTTCGTCCAACTTCAGGGGGCAAAAGTGCAATTTACTCTTTTTTTTTTTCTTTTCATTGCATGATATAGACTCAATATCTCAACATCATGATTTAAGTTTGCAAGAAGGGGAATCATTGATTGAAGATGGACGTATTCAGAAAAAAAACATGCTTTCTTGATTGGAGATGTCAATGTGTATACTATGTCCATCTGTGCAAAAATCCAGGGAAGAATGGGCGAATTGAATTGCAACAAAAAGAATAAACTATTGATTCATTTTGGCATAAAAGCAACCATGAATAAACCTTATGGGCAAAGGAAGGTTGCTTACCTATATATAAGGACCTCACTGGAGCTTTTTTGCACAACACCTCTCAGCATGTTTCCTTCTCACAGAGAGAGAGAGAGAGAGAGAGAGAGAGAGAGAGAATAGTAGTAGCAACACCAACAATGTCTCGGGGAAGCATCCAAAGGGATCGCATTGATCCTTCATTCCTTCCATGGAGGTCATCATCGACAAGCACGGATCGACGGATCATGCGATCCTTTTGGAGGCTTCCCCAAGCCATTATTCGACCTTGATATATATCCAAGTGTTCTTCATCAGTTCATCAATTCTTCATCAACTAACTGTAGTACTCTATACTTGCCATTCCATCTCAATGTTTTCCATGCTTCTTAGTTCTTACTGTTGTAAGTTATGCATTTATTTATTTGCTTTTAGGTGTGATTAATTTGTATGCTGTTTATTTTGCTAATTCTTGATTGCTAATTTGATGTGTATACAAGCAAAATTGGGAGCTCCCTATGTAACTACATGTCGACTTCGAAAAAAAAAGGAACTACATGTCGACGAATCAACCAAGCTGTGTGCAGCTGTAGCCTGTAGCTGGTAGAGAAGTTTGAGTAGAAGCATATTCTATATCAATGGTCATCTGCATGACATCGTGATGATTTATCTTTTGCGTGCGCCGGTAAATCGATCCTAGCTAGTTCATCCTTACTCTGTAAAACAATAATGTTTGCTTCAGATGCATCAAAATATATTAACGACTGAAATTAATGACGTCATATATACTATATCGCTAGCTGATAATCATCTGCTAATTAAATAATTAATATATATTGTTTTTGAGCAACTAATTTTGATATATAGTTATTTCAAGCTTAATTAAGGAAAGAATTAGATTAAAGCCGCGCGCAGGAAAGATATAGATCTTGATTAAGACTGCCAATGCATGCACACCACATGCATGCATATGGTCTATGTGAATGGGAATAACAAACCATATACTCCTATATAGTACAATTAAGTTAACAAGAATACCGGATCGATGCTGCTAGCTTAGCTATATATATGCGTCGAGCTTGTCCTACTGTCACATGACCTTGACTCGTCCGATCCAGTATCTCGATCCTTCATACTGCATGTGCACCTTGCACATCGATCGATCAAATTGTTGGATGCCGCCGCGACGCGCCGCCGCCGAAGACGACGACGGCGACGGCGACGGCGACGGCCGCCGCCGCACGTCGCGCATATATGCTTGCTGGCTGCCGCCGCCGACGTCGTTGATCGATGCAAGTCGCCGATCAACAATGGACGCCATGGCCCAAATGGTTGCAGATTGATCGGAGACGCGTCCATGCATGCATATGGACTGCGTAAATTCGCCTAGCTAATGCAGTTAATTGAGTGGCACGCACTCCATGCATGGTCGTATACACACATATGCATGGTATTGTGGTACAGATTAGTAAGAATAAGTATTTAATCAGACGCACTCTTGAATAATTATGAAAACCTTGATAGTAAGGAGCAGGCCCGGGAATAACCACGGTACTTTTTTTAGAACCTTTGCTATTTCAATGAAGTGAGGAGACAAATCTCAAGATTAGCACGTTAGTGCACAAAAAGCAAGGCAGCAAGTATGCGGTAAAAAGAACAAATCCACTTGGCAATATCTATACAAAAGGAAGCTTGCTACCCAAGTGAAGGTCTTCTTTCATCCTGAAGGCAAGTTGTTGTGAGGCCATGGACACATTTATGTATATGTATGTTTATATGTATAATGTTACATTAATTACAAATAATGATGAAGTTGCACCTCAAGTGCTCCCTCTCTACTTTGAGAACTTAGATGTTGGTGTTTTTAACCTCATTGTATATTCTTAGTTAATTTATCCTTTTAGTTTGTAATGCTTTTCTGGATAATACTTCCGCCGGCCATGATTATCAGATTTGCTAATTCTCAGGTGTATAAAATTTTCTTAACTATCAATGACTTTAAAGTAACACTTAGCTAGTATCACTAAAATTGGACTGCTTAGCAAGGTGCAATTCTAGTATGAAATTGTTATTTTTCAATCATCTATTTTATTCGTTGATTTTGTATGCTTTATTATTATGTAGATTTGCTAAATATATGTGCATATATTTTTTTTTTCCTCTTTTTATGTTTTGACTCATTATATTTGTTTCTGTCAAATCTAAAAACTGCACACCACTAAGATTTTTTGAGCACTTGCCAATAGTGTGCAACTTTAGTATGATTATAGTCAATTCTATAAATAATCGAATGATACTTTTTTTAATTTTACATTAGACAGTCCTTATATATGAATACACATGCCGTTTGATGTAGAGGTTATATAGATTCATGGGCGAGGCTCAAGAATCAAGATCACGAGAAGCCCCCGCGCCGGCTTCCTCTCTCCCTACCTCGAGCCGTCGCCCGCGGCGGCGAGAAGCCCCACGTCGGTCGAGTAGCACATCCTGTCCCTCGCTCCACACGCCGGCTCGCCGGCGACCGGCGGCGGCAGTGACTTTGACCAAGCGAAGGCGTGGGGCTTCGACAGATTCACCGGCCACAAATTAAAGCCCAGCTCGCAGGTTAATTCGGGGTGCCTCAAAGGATGGCTGCTTCGCCATCGACTCTGTGCATGCCATGCAGTGCCTCCGTGGAGAAGGAGTTTGTCGATGGCGAAAGAATCGCGCGGCGTATGATCTGGAGAGGCTCGGGGGCCGTACGTGTGTGAGCGTGTGGCTAGCTGTGAGGATGACCACTGCAAGCGTCGTCTCGTCATCCTGCAGGAACCCTCGGGTCGCCGCAAGCAGGGAGGCAGGCATGTTCAGCATCTTCGCTGGCCGTTTTGCAGCATCGATTAAATAGCTCTCATGAGCATTGGATAGTTGTTTTATGTCACTAATTGATGCTAATAGCATTCGAGGATTTGATAGCATTGGTAGCATTCTTCATAGTAGTACCAAGGATTTGATAGCTAATGCTCAAGAGCATAGTAATGTTCTTCGTTCAGTTAGCTCTGCCGATCTGGGGGTGAAGATGTCTCTCGCGGACACGCCCCCACCCTCATCCACCCACCCCGAAACGAGAGAGCGGGTTGATGGGTCGCGAGCTCGCACGGGTTGCAAATGGCGGTTGTACGAGGGCCCGGTGGGATGGCATCCACCACCTACAGGAATTGCGCCTTCACGCAGCGACACGTCGCAGAATGGAAGGTGGAGATGCAATGGCGTCACAGGGCAGGGGTTCCCTGGATGTGAGTTTCCTCTTCTACCCTCGGGTGCGGGGATTTCTTCGGAGTTGGATGGGGAGTCCAGAGGTTTCTCAGATTTGGCTTGCTTATTCTCTCACTTCTGGGGTTCCACCAAGAACAACGCGCCTAAGGTTTGTGGGGCGAGTTCGCCCTCGATCCGGGCAAAATCTTACGCTGAGGTTGTGAGAGATCCACAACCAATCTTGCACAAGATGTGGAACAATGGAGGGAGAGATCGTGATCCCATCACTTTGGGGGGGGGGGGGTGATCGTGGAAGAGGCCGCACTGGATGGGGGAAGAGGTCGAGGAGTCAGGGGACGATTCTCTTGGTCCAGATCGGCAACCAGAGGACACGAGCTGAGTTCTTCCTCTTCAAACCGTGGTAAGTCAAGTGGGGATGGTTTTGTGGGGCAAGAAGTCGTCAATCCCTCTTCTGGTGGAGATAGGGTTTCGGGTGAAGGGGATCGGGAGAAGCATGTGGTTACAAGTGCTTCCCCTTCTCAAAATCTTAGGAACGAGGTTTGCCGAGAACGGCAAGCTCATGTTCCGGATGAGATGCATGAAAAAGATGAAGTTCCCAACAATAGATGGAATCATCGTGAAGAAATGGCTAAAGAAAGAGGAAAGGGATGGGGGGAAAAGCAAGAAGATGCTCTGGGGGATGACAAAAACAAAAATATGGAAGAGGATAATTGGACTCAGAACAGAGAGGATCTGCCTTTTGGTAAAACTGCTGCAAAAAGGCAAATTGGTCCTTGATTTAAGTGCAAGAAAATGGGTCACATTGCGATGCATTGCCAGGGTGCAAAGAGCTGTGGTAGATGTGGTTTAGATGGTCATGTGGCTAAGTGGTGCATGATTAAGATCTCTTCTGATCATGCCCCGACACTCTTGTAAGGATCCTAGGCCGAGAGGGGGGTGAATCGGCTCTTCTCTAATTTTACTTCTCTCGATTCGCTTGTTTACTTTGTCAAATTAGGAACCCAAGCTATTGATTGACCTAGAGTCTAGTTGCGGAAGTGATCACAATAATGCACAAGCGACTACTAGGAGGCTCGATGGCACTCACAAGCCAGCGGTCAATTCAATATGCGAAGTAAATATGTGGGGCGAGGAGATGCAAACCGAGTTGTTTACCGAAGTTCGGTGCTCAACACATGAACACCTACGTCTCCGTTGAGGAAACTTCTCACACAGAGAAGTCGAGACTCTCTCGTCCCTAGCCCTCAATCCACTCGTGGTAGCTCTTCACCAACACATGGTAGGCGAGCTCCAAACCTTCACACGGAGGCGAGTTCTCTCACACGCGAGAGCTCCTCACACCCACGGCACCGACACACGGCACCGACCACCGACACACGTGGATTTCACCTCAACACATGAGGTACCCCAACACATGGAGGATTTGGATCCGACACACGGATCTGTGGTACCCCGACACACGGAGATGGCCGCACACACGGCGGACTTGAGGGCTCCAACGGATGGAGAGGATGCACCCCTACACAAGGCGGTGACCACCAACGAATGGTGGGTTTGCGGCACGGTCGATGTAGCTCGTGGCGTGACGACGATCTCTCCGGCGACGGAATCCCAAGAGCACTAGATCGGAGAACGTCTCTCACCACTTCCTTTTCTCTCCCACCATGAAACTAGGGTAAGAACACCATGGGAGTTGGGGGAAAACCTTGGAGATAGATGAGATGAGCTAGGGTCACCTTCTTCTTCTTCTTCCTCTCTTCTACTCCCTCTCAATCTCTCAAGCACATGGAACCCTAGATGGAGATGGGAACCATGGAAGGAGCTCTCTTGGTGGCTAAGACAAGAGGCGGCTGCTTAATGGTGGCTCTCTCTCAGGATTCTCCCGTGCACCTAGCCCCTATTTATAGGCCCAAGGCGAAACCCTAGAAATGGACGGCTCAGATTAAATCGCGAGATTCACATTGCCCGATCGGACGCCGTCCGGTTCCCGTCGGGCGCCGTCCGACAGAGGATTTGGCCAAAATTTGTGCTTCGTCGGACGCCGTCCGGTGGCTTACCGGACGCGTCCGACAGGGCGCTGGTGCACACGAACGGGCTGCCCGCCAGGTGTTTGGTCGTTTGCCGAAACGCCGTCGGACGCCGTCCGATGGGCTTCGGACGCCGTCCGACAGGGACGGTGTCGTCTGGGACTTAGTCGATTTTGAGCGTGCTCACTGGGAATTCCATTGCCGGACCCGTCAAGCGAAGCGTCGACGCCGTCCGACAGTCGCGCTGATTTGGCGACCTCTCCACAAGCTCGGGTGACCTCTCCCGTCACGGCGACCACTCGGCGAATCTGGCGACCCTCGGCGAAACAGGCGACCCTCGGCGAGCAGGCGACCTAACCCCAAGCAGGCGACCTCTCGGCGAGCACGGGCGACCCCTCGGCGAGCCGGGCGACCTAACCACAAGCACGGGCGACCTCTCGGAGAGTACCGGCGACCTCTCGGAACCCCATGGGACCCACAATGATGTTTACGGACACATGCTCGGTGGGACCACTGCAACCAGAGAGATGTAGTCTAGCCAAAGACGCACACAAGGAAAATAGAAGAACTACATAAAAAACAGAGGTCCTTATCCTTAGCGTTCCGGCTGTACGGCCTAGTTGCCATCAATTACCAAAATCAATCAGCCCATGGGAGGCTTGATCTTACAACTCTGCGGGTTTGCTGGCAAGGGTCAAGGTTTTTTTGCTATTGAAAATGTCTCTTCCGAAGCGAATAGCAGAGAACAAAATTGCACTGCAGTCATTAAAATAACAAGGGGAAAAGCATCGGCTAGGGATGTGGAGCTGGATATTGGAACCCTCATGGGGTCCAATGTGTGGAGATGTATAGCTAAACCCTTTAAAGAAAGTCAATTCTTAATGAGGTTTCCAACTGCCAAAAAGATTGAAGAAGTAAGTGCTATGGGGGTGATGAACATGAGGCTTGTAGATGCAGCTTTCCTTGTGGAGCAGTGGAAACCTGATATTGGTGCTAAAGGAAAACTGAATGAGGTCTGGGTCCGGATAGGGAATATTCCTATGGACAAAAGATCTGAACAAACAATCTTCAGTGTGGCCCATTTGATTGGCAAGCCTCTGGAGATTGACACATCAAGCATGTTCAGGTTGGATGCAGTAAGAGTGAGAATTGCTTGCAGGGATGTTGAAGAGATTCCTGAATCTGCTGAAGGAACCATTGGTCTTCTGGTCTATGACTTCTTCGTTGAGGTTGAGTGGCCTGTTGGTTTCATGAAGAGAGGGCCTCCTGATGAAGGTCTCAAAGTCAATAATGAAGATGGAAAGGACAAGACCAAAAGGCAAAAGCAAGGAGGTGACGAAGCAGATGTGAGTCCAAAGAAACAGGAGAGTAAACATGAGCTGACTCAATCTGCCCTCCCCAAGTCCAATATGGATAAAGGAAAAACTGAAAGACAAGGGGAGGAGAATTTTGATATCAATTTTGACAATTCTCAAGAATCAAAAAGCATGGAGGAGGACAATATGATTCTGCAAGAAACAATCTCTTTATCAAAGGTGGTAAAGAGGAAAGAAGATCTGGACAAATTTAACTCCTGCAGAGATATTTGGATGATGCAGTGCTCTACTGTCAGCAGCATGGTGGACAAAAGTCAGGAGCATATAAATGAATATGGCTCCTTTCTTAACAAAGCATCTTCTGTGGTTATCCAAGAAATTGTGGAAGATAAGCCAGAAGAAGGTGAGGTCATTGATAAGGAAAAGATGGGCAAGATGCAAGATATAGCTAAAGAGGATGAGCTGGTTGGCCCTACTAGAAGAAGCTCCAGATTGAGAATTCAACCATGCTTGTAATGGATAAGGCTGCCAATATGGTGAAGAAGAAAAATCTTGAAGGTATGATCCAGAGTTCTAATTCCTTTAATATTCTTGATAACGAGGACATGGTTCAAATTGCTAAGAATGTAGGTGTTAAAATCAGTAAAAAAGAGAGAAAAAAATCGAGATTCTTAGAGCTCTAGAGGCTTCTAGAGAGATGTTGGCAAATAAAAATGAAGAAAGTAAAGAAAACAAAGAGAACCGTAGTTTGTGTAACATTATTGATGAGGCTAATATGAAAAGTAGGGATATTGAGTTAAATACTGATTGGGATATGTTGGATAATGAAATAGAAGAGGATTTTTCCCCTGTCATTGGAAGGGGTTGTAGAAGAAAGCCGAAATTGCAGCTAAGAGATCTAGCTGCCAGATCCCATTTAAGAGCTTTGAGAACAAAGCGATTGAATGAGGAGATGAGTAAGAGGGGGGATAAATATATATTATCTCATAAAAATGATGGATAAAGTCAATCTTATGTTTTGGAACTGTAGGGGTATCAATAAAAAAGGTCTTAGTTCTTATATTAGAGACCTAATATATGAACAGAGGTTAGACATATTGTGTCTTTGTGAGACCCAAAGGATGCAATATGAGGACAAGTTTTTTAACAGATTTAACCCTGGTAATTATTTTTTGTGGAACTGGATCCCATCCAGGGGTAAATCTGGAGGCATCGTGCTTGGTGTCAAGGATAATGAGTTGGAAATTTTGAACTGTAAAAAAGGAGATTATATGCTTCTGCTTAACATTTGGGATAAGAAAAAAAAAAGAGATGGGCTGTGTTAGGGGTTTATGGGCCTGCTCAGTCAGATGAAAAGGTGGATTTCCTAAAAGAGCTGAATGATTTTTGTAGACAAATTGATGTTCCTCTAATAATGGGGGGTGATTTCAATATTCTGAGGTTTATGGAAGACAAAAACAAGAATCATTCTTTGAGCAAATTCTCTGATTTGTTCAATGATATTATTGATGCTTATTCTCTAAAAGAATTAAGTAATAATGGGGATCAGTATACATGGTCTAATAACCATATAGCTCCCACTAAAGAGAAATTAAATAGAATTCTTGTTAGTCTTGACTGGGAAAGGTCTTTTAACATGATCAAGATCCATAAGGCAGCGAGACTGCTTTCTGACCATAACCCCCTAATTGTCAAGGCTGGGATGGATGATATGGTGACTTCCAAAAAGTTTAAATCCCAGAATGCTTGGATTCAGAAAGAGGGGTTTTTGGAAGTTGTCAGCAGAAGTTGGGGTGAACCCATTGGGGTGATGGATCCTTTAAGTACCTTCCTTCTGAAAATTAAGAGGGTTAAGAAATCCTTAAAAGGTTGGGGGAGGGACTTATTTGGTAAAAGGAAAAGACAAAAGGAGGAAGCTATGCAGTGTTTGAAAATATTAGAGGAAAAAGAAGATACCAACTTTTTAAGTGTGGCTGATAAAAAGAAAAAGATGGAATATGAGGTAGATTTGCTCAAAAGCTTTGAGGAAGAAGAAAGAAACTGGTATCAAAATTCTCGTAGCAAATGGCTGCTACAAGGAGATAATAACACAAAATACTTCCATGTGATAGCTAATGGCAGAAGAAGGAAAAAGAACATTGAAACTCTGAATGATGGTGGCAACACTATTCAAGGGGATGACAACCTTCTGAGGCATGCCACTGATTTTTATAAAACGCTTTTTGGAAAAGGGAGTGGTAGCAGCTTTAGAATTAAAAATAATGTGTGGAATGAGAAAGAAAAGGTATCAGCTCAAGAAAATGAGATGCTAAAGTGCTCCTTTAGCATGAATGAAATAAAAAATTCCTTGTTTAAAATGTGTAAGAACAAGGCTCCTGGACCTGATAGAATGCCTATTGAATTCTATAAGCATGTTGGGATATTATAAAGGAGGATGCTCTAAAATGTTTTGAAAGCTTTCATAGAAACAAGTTCAATATGAATAGACTGAATTATGGTGTGATCATACTTCTTCCCAAAAAGATAAGGCAGAAAACATTAAGCAGTACAGGCCCATCTGTTTGTTGAACAGTTTTTATAAATGGATGACTAAGACTTTGACTTTGAGAATGGAAGCAGCTGTATGCAGGATAATTAGTAAAAGTCAAAATGCCTTTTTACCTAGTTGAAACATAATGGATGGTGTCCTATCCTTACATGAAATTCTCCATCATACTAAAAAAAAAAACCCTGGGGTAGTCCTTAAGTTAGACTTTGAAAAAGCCTATGATATGGTAGACTGGGGTTTTCTCATGCAATGTTTAAAAGGGAGGGGCTTTTCTAGTGATTGAAGTAAGTGGATTTGGCAGGTGCTGAGCACAGGGACTTTGAGTATTTGTGTTAATGAGAAGCAAGGGGGAATGTTTCAGAGCAAGAGAGGGGTGAGACAGGGAGATCCCTTATCACCTTATCTGTTTAATATAGTAGTTGATTGCTTGAGTAAAATGTTCCATATAGCCCAACAAAAGAAAGTAATCACAGGTCTGATTGTTGATCTAGTTAAAAATGGGATAACTGTTCTGCAATATGCAGATGATACCATTATTACTTTAAAAGATGAGCATAAAAATCTGTTTTACACCAAGTTTTTGTTGCATCTTTTTGAGATGATGTCTGGTTTGAAAATTAATTTTGCCAAAAGTGAAATAGTATTAATCAATGGTAATGAGAACAGAGCCAGACAGGTTGCTGATATGTTTCATTGCCAGGTAGGGAGTTTCCCTATCAAATATCTTGGGGTGCCAGTTAGCTATAAGAGGAATCTGGTTGATAATTGGGAAGATATGATTAGTAGAGTGAGAAAAAAATTAAGTGCTTGGAAATGCAAAATTCTGTCTAAGGGGGGAGATTAACCCTGATTAATGCTTGTTTGACCAGTGTGCCTTTGTATACCATGTCCATGTTTCTGCTGCCCAAAATGGTGATTAATAAAATTGACAAAATTAGAAGATCCTTCTTTTGGGATTCTTTTAAAGAAAAAAGAAGATACCATTTGAGCAAATGGGAGAATATCATCAAAACAAAGGAAAGTGGGGGTCTTGGGGTGACCAATCTAAGGGTGATGAATGTGAGTCTCTTATGCAAGTGGTGGTGGAAACTTGAGATGGAAGAAGGAATGTGGCAAGAGATTGTGCAGGCTAAATACATTAAAAATGGTCTGATTTCTCATTATAGAAGAAAGCACACTGATTCCCCCATCTGGTCCGACTTGATAATGATAAGAGATATATATAAAAATAATAGGTCGAGACAGGTGGGGGATGGCTGTAATACTAGCTTCTGGAATGATAGATGGATGGGAAACTGGGTTCTTTCAGAAAAATGGCCTGAGATCTACAACATTTGCTCAGAGCAAATGATTTCGATGGCTGAGTGCTTTGACAAAAATTTGAACATCAAATTTAGGAGATGGATGACCAAAGAACAACAGAGCCAGTGGGCGGTTATTGCGAAAGAAGCAAAGTCAGTATGCTTGAGAAAAAATAGAGACTCCTCGAAATGGTTATTAAGCAGCAAAGGCAGATTCAATGTAAAATCTGTATACCAGCATTGTATGAAAAATGAAGGGAAAGTTAGGATGGTGGGTATCTGGAGAAGTAAGGTTCCTTTGAAAGTAAAAATTTTCGTTTGGTTACTCAAGGAAAAATCTTTGCTTACCAAACACCAGCTGAGGAAGAGAGGTTGGGGGGGTAATCCCATCTGCGAGTTTTGCAGGGATGTTGAAACTATAAATCACCTATTTTTTGAGTGTCATATTGCAGAGCTGACATGGGGTGTGTTCGCTATTAATTTCGGGGTTGATTGGGTCCCCAGAAATCTAGGACAGTATAAGAATTGGGAAAGTTGTATTATCCCGTGTCAGAAGAATTTACGGTTTATGGGTCTGGCGGCCACCTGTTGGGCTTTATGGCTGATGAGAAAAGTTAAGGATCCCCTGACTGCGGTTTACATAATCTGTTCTCTTTTGAAATATTGGGCAGGTTTGATAAAAGCTGATGATAAAGAGCTCTTGGAGATGGGCATCGATGGCATCTTCAAGGCAGCAAGCGGGTTGAAGCAAAAGATGGGAGATGATGTTTGAGTCTGGCTCTTAACTTTTCCTGCTGTTTGTGATCCAGAATACTTTACTCTTTTGATGTATGGGCTAAAACAATGTAGAGCCTGGTGCTGAAGTCACCTCCTCTATGTTGTCTGTTTTGCTGTTGGTCCTAAACTACTGGTTACGCTTTTGTATCGCTTTCGTTTCTGGTTAATGGAAATGGCGGTAGGGCGATAAGGCCCTTTTTCAAAAAAAAATGATGATGCTAATAGCGCATGAATTAGTAAAGTAGAAATTATGCTATGTACTCCCTCCGTTTCAAATTGTAGTTCACTGTTGACTTTTGGACTCGCCTTTTGATCATTCGTCTTATTCAAAAAATTGATGCCAACATGCAAAAATATAAGTCATGCTTAAAGTATGTTTAATGATAAAACAAATCACAACAAAATAAATAATATTTACATATATTTTTTGAATAAGACGAATGGTCAAATAGAATATGCAAAAGTGAACTACAATTTGAAACGGAGGGAGTAGTTACTTATGCCGGGTTCCGTGCTCCCCAGTTGTAGGTTCTAGGATTTGTCGTCATGTAAACTGGTGTGCCTAGCTTAGCATGTCGGAATTTGATCAATATTACATAAATGCTATCAAACAGATCGCCGTTGCAAAGGTGAAGCAATGTATTAGCGTGAAACTACGTAAAAATTTATAAAACTATATAAAAATATAGAAACAAGCATGAATCTATGTATGACTTATATTTTAAGTATGACTTATATTTTTATATATTTTAAAAAATGAATAAGACAAATAGTGAAGGTCGTGTGCAAAAGTCAACGACGACTTCTTTTCATAACCGAGGGAGTAGTTTGTAATGCTTTTCTGGATAATACTCCCGCTGGCCATGATTATCAGATTTGCTAATTCTCAGGTGTACTATCAATGACTTTAAAGTAACACTTAGCTAGTATCACTAAAATTTGACTGGTTAGCAAGGTGCAATTCTAGTATGAAATTGCTATTTTTTAATTATCTATTTTATTCGTTGATTTTGTATGCTTTGTTACTATGTAGATTTGCTAAATATATGCGCACATATTTTTTTTTTAAAACGAAGGCAGGAGCTCTGCCTGATCTTTATAGATAGGAAGTAACTGCAATACATGAGACAGCACATGCAGGAAGCCGGCTGCAGCAAACACAAGAAAAAGAGAACCAGAACTAAAGACAACAAAAGAGCTAAAAAGAGGAAGGAAAAAAGCAAGCAGAGCTGTAACTGAGAAAGGCTAAGATAAAAGAGGCCGGAGGAAGAACAGAACCAAACAACAGAGGAGGAACCATAAGTCATCCATGATCATCGAAATCTTAAGATAGAAGAGGCCGTGTGTGAGCGTGTGGCTACCTGTGAGGATGACCACCGCAAGCGTCGTCTCGTCATCCTGCAAGAACCCTCGGGTCGCCGCAAGCAGGGAGGCAGGCATGCTCAGCATCTTCGCTGGCCGTTTTGCAGCATCGATTAAATAGCTCTCATGAGCATTGGATAGTTGTTTTATGTCACTAATTCATGCTAATAACGCATGAATTAGTACAGTAGGTATTAAGCTATGTAGTTACTTATGCCGGGTTCCGTGCTCCCCAATTGCAGGTTCTAGGATTGGTCATCATGTAAACCGGTGTGCCTAGCTTAGCATGTCGGAATTTGATCAATATTACAGAAATGCTATCAAACAGATCGCCGTTGCAAAGGTGAAGCAATGTATTAGCGTTAAACTACATAAAAATTTATAAAACTATAAAAATATAGAAACAAGCATGAATCTATGTATGAAAATACATGAAACTATATAAAAATACATGAAATTTATAAAACTATATGAAAATGCCTGCAAGCAAGGTTTGCCTTTTGGGTATGTTTCCTTTGGATGAAAACCCTCCCATCTGATGATGGCCAATGATGGCGACGTCTCTAGGCACTGCTTCCCTCCTTAGGGTTTCATCATGGGGAGACTACCCGGCCGAAACCTTGACTAATCAGGCTGATGATGGCGACGCCGTTGGGCACCGTTTTTCTCCTTGGAGACATCACTGCAGGTGATACCCCCAAGATCTCTGTAGTGGATAGTATGGCATGGCTTCGTTGGACGCTAGTCAGAGCGGCTTTGCAGCCCCTTCTTCTACATCGGTGAAGCCCGTCCTTCTGTTGGTGGCTTGCGGTAGCGATTGCTGCCTTTGTCGCGTGTCGTGCGTGGCTGAAGCGATGTCAACGCTCTCTTCTCCCGTGATGGTGGCGTTCATTCTTCTTCCTTGTGTGGTGTGACCTTTGACGGTGTGCCCAGCCTTCCATATGCCTCCCTCAGTGGCAGCACTCATCCCTTCCTAATGCAAGTAGTAGTGTCGGCATGGTTGGTGGCCAACATTTATTTCCGCTTGCGTGCACTAGATTCTGGTGATGGCGGCTAGTCTCCTTGGCTCTTTGGTTCCCTGGTTTGGTTTGCAAAAGTGGTTGTGCATTTTGGATGAGCAACCTGTGTGGTGGTGGTGGTGCCCAGTATCTTCTCCCTCTTCCTGTGCAATGTAAATATCGTGTGGTGTGATGGCCCGCAATGTCTTTGGCCCTCTTCTGTCCTCCTTTTCGGCATCTGTAGTGGTAGCAGCTGTTCTGGCCATGCATTCCGTGTTTTGGAGATGGTGGTTGCTAATGGTGGCCCGTGGGTGTAGTTTGTGTGTTGTGTCGCTGCAGGTAGTGGTGTAAACAATCCGGATATTTTTCGGACTGGGCCGACTGGATTCGGATAGGATCAAATCGGATTTTTTCGGATTCGGTTTCGATATCGTATATTTGTTTCGGATACAGAACGGTCAATACTGTCGGATTGAACAATTTTTCGGATATCCGATCCGGATATATTTTGAATATCCAGTTTGATTTTAGTGTACTGCCGGCCTATGCATGCGGCGTTACTGGCCAACTCGTTGGCCTACTCGTTGCTTGCTCCCTCGGCCTGCTTACTCAGCCTGCTCCTGCACTGCATGCATAGCCCACGATCATGTGCTCAGCCCACTGCTCGCATGCTCACACGTAAGGCTGCTAATGGGTTTAAATCCAACCCATATCCATCCACTCCATTTTAATAAAACTTTTTTTTCTACCCACCCACCCCATGGTCCCCATCCCATCCTATTTTTATTTGAACCCACCCCACCTCATTTCTTATATAAACCCAAACCAATCTAACCCACACTTCTCATATATGTTCAACCCCATTTCTCAACACATCTGAACCCATTTCTCAATCCAATTTTATAAAGAAAAACACCGTAGTTTTTTCTTAAACCCCGCGTTCACACTATAAAAAATCATTGAAATTGTTTGAATTTTTTTATCATGACTCTATACATATGGACGTAGCTTTGTGTAGATTCGCATGGCAAACAGAATAGATGGGGTCCACATGTAAAATTTGATGCTTTTCGATAAAGTTGATCTGTCCAAAGGCCTGCCGGGTTTCGAACCAAGCTTGAAAAAGCCGGTTCCGCGGGACTAGGCTGAGCCCGGTCCGGCCTGACATCTTTTCCCACTCTCGGGCTCGAGCTCAGCCCGAAGCCCAGCCCAACCCAATCCGAAGCCTAGCCCAACCCAATGCTATTTCGTGTTTTCTTCGGACCTGGTCCCGGCCCGATGAGCGGGCTCTAGATCAAAGCCCAAGCGGCCAAGTCAGTCTGGTGTACTCCTTAGGTTGGCCCGGCTCGGGCAGACTATGGCTAGGTATATTATAAAATAGCTAAGTTTTTTTAAAAAAACCTCGTGTTCACACCATAAAAAGTCATCAAAATTGTCTGATTTTTTTTTTGCTATAACTCTACATATTCAAAAGCAACTTGCAAATTGGCAGGTCAAATTGAATAGGTGGGGTCCCATATAAAAATTTATGATATATTATACAACCCATATGAATTCATTCAATCCTAACCCGTGGGTTGAACCCAAACCCATTTCAACTTAAAACCCACCCCACCCCAACCCATTAGCTACATCAACACCATTTCCACCCATCCAAAGCAACCCATTCTAAAACCCTACCTATTAGCACCCCTACTCGCACGCACAACATGCTCATGCATGCATTGCATGCATACACACCACGTATACATGTATATGCATACATGCATACCACCCTGGTCGCTGCCGCCACGGCCTCCTGTCCCGGTCCACCTTGTGTGGCTACCATCCTCGCCGAACAGCTAGGTATCGCAATAGTTTAATATCCGCACTTGTACTCGGTTCGATTCGTATTCGGTCTGTATTCGTGTCCGACAATATCCGATCTCGTATTTGTATCCAAAATATCCGGAATCGAATCCGATTCCGAGAAAAGATGCGGTTAAGGATATGGTTTAGCCATGATCCGATCCGATTCGGACCGTTTACACCCCTAACTGTAGGGTTTGGTTCACCCTGCAGGCGAGATGTCGGCCTTTTGGCTAGGGGGCAGCGGGTGCACTTCAGTTTTACCCATGCGCTCTACGCAGGGTTTTTGCCTGCAAAATTCAACAATTCAATGCAATACACTTCAATTAGATTTGATATCTTGCGATCTAACGTCTTCTGCAATTTCGTAAACTATGACGTAGTATAGTTTTTGGCAAACCGAGTGATACTCGACATGAGGGCAAGTCGATTACAGATCGCTGTGGCGATCAATCATATGTTGTAAATCGTTCGCCCACTTCTCCTCCTCACGGATCGTTATTCGAGAACGAGCGTACTCATAACGTGTTGTAAAGCCTTATTACCAAGTGTAGTCCAAGATGTAGATGAACAATCACATATTCACAGTGGAGACAAAAATACAAGACGTAAGGGTGTAATTCTGCTTTATTAAATTTTTAGATTAAACACACGATAAGTCTCCACCTCTATTTATACTATCACGTTGCTTAACGCTTAGGCTAGACCCAATGTGGATATCTCATCGGTAGACCAACTAGGATACGAACACTAGTCCCACGTTGGGGTTCCGCAACAAAAACAACACTGTACCCTGCTCATCCTGGCTATTATCCAGTTGCAAGAAAGGCTTTGCCTGAATTATTGTGTCATACACGGATAAGATAGAAAGAAAACTAGCTTCATCATCCTCTGCTTCCAAGTTTCAACCTGGAAATAGTCTGAAACCTGGAATTATGCTACTATTGTGACTGTTCCTGATATATGAGAATTATAATAGGCGTTATATCTGAACATCTTTTGGATGGTACTGGTTACATCACTGACCAAGTTCCACTTAGTAATACACTAATTTAAATCATTTGGTGATAAATCAACCGGGGATTACATCCTCCACTTATCGTTGTAGCACATATTTCTTGACCATTCAGACCGCTCACAAACAACATTTCTACAACTTGAATGAACCTCTCATGAGAACATGCAGGCACTTATAATTTCTTTATACTGAATTAATTACTGAAACTTTGTCTAATGCACTGTGCACCAAACTAAACATGACATGTAAGCAACTTTGGCCCATTTTTTTCCCCACACATTATAGCTAACAGCATTACATTCTTCAAGAACTTCACAAATGGCACCATCCCCCCCTCTTAACTCTGAGGTTCCATTTCTTGCCCCCATTTTCTTTCAAGAACTCGTTTTGTAATGCACACACATTCACACAATAATCCAGGGCCAAGAAACCGCAAAGAAATCTCTTCACCTTCTGTGATCACTGATCATCATTGCGATCAATTCAGTGAGCTCCTCCATTCTGCTCCTCCTTGGCGTCCGGGTGATCGGCCGTCTTCTTGTAGGTGTACCAGCTGGCGATGACGAGGTAGACGGCGAAGTTGATGAGGCTGAGCACGGCAAGCAGCCAGAAGAAGTAGTCGAGGTGGCCGCGGTTGAGGTTGTCGGGGATCCAGCCGGTGGCGCCGTGCCGGGTGGAGATGCGCATGACGATGGTCACCAGCAGCGTGCTGAGGTAGTTGCCCAGGGCGTTGGTGGTGAGCGAGAGTGCCGAGCACATGCTGCGCATGGCGTCCGGCGCCTGGTCGTAGAAGAACTCGAGCTGGCCGACGAAGGTGAAGATCTCGGCGGCGCCGATGATGAAGTACTGCGGCACCTGCCAGAAGATGGAGATGGGCACCACGTCCTTCTCCCCGTAGAGCCCGTGGCGGGCGACGGTGCGGAGCCGGACGACCTCGAGCGCGCCGGCGGCAAGCATGGCGAAGATGGAGATGACGAGGCCGATGCCCATGCGCTGCAGCTGCGTGAACCCGCGGGGGCGGCCGGTGACGGCGCGCACCGCCGGCACGATGAGCGCGTCGTAGACGGGCACCCAGACGATGACGCTGATGGTGTCGAAGATGGAGAGCGAGGCCGAGGGGATGGTGAAGCTAGGCCCCATGCGCGCGTCCAGCGTGTTGCCCTGCAGCACGAACATGGTGCTCATCTGGCTGTACACCGTCGAGAACATGATCCCGCTCGCCCACACCGGCAGCAGCCGCGCCACGCTCTTCAGCTCCTCCACCTGCGTCACCGTGCACAGCCGCCACGCGCTCGCCGCCGCCGCCGTGTCCGCCGGCGTCTCCACCGCCGCCTTGTCGAGGAACCTGAACTGCGCCGTGTGCTCCAGCTTGCGGCTGCCCTCGATGCCGGACTCCCGGTCCAGCGTCTCGTGCAGCCGCGACCCGTCCGCGGGCACGGCGACGCGCCACTTGCGCGCCGCCGCGACGAGCACCTGCGCGATGCGGGTCAGGGGGCTCCCCCCGGGCTTCTGGTGCCTGTATAGCGGCGTGCCGACGAAGAAGCTCGCGACGGCGACGGCCATGACGACGGCGGGGATGCCGAAGCCCCACCCCCAGCCGACGTGCGTCTGCACGTACACCAGCACCGACGACGCCACCAGCGCGCCGATGTTGATGGAGAAGTAGAACCAGTTGAAGAAGGAGCTCTTGCTCCGCTTCTCCCGCTCGTCGTTCTCGTCGAACTGGTCGGCCCCGAACGACGACACGCACGGCTTGATGCCGCCGGTGCCCAGCGCGATCAGGTACAGCGCCAAGAACACCACCCCCGTCTGCGCCCCCGTCGGGCGGCAACCCCCATTGTCGCACGACGGCACGAGCCCCTTCACTGACGACGCCATTGTGAGAAGCGTCAGGCCCTGAAAAAGAAAACACACTTGTTTCTTTTCCTACGGTGATCTTCCATCAGAATTGACAAGAACAGTGGCAAGCAGATGGATGGACTTACGAAGATGTAGATGACCATGAAGCTGGCAATGGTCCAGTACCTCCCCATGTATGCATCAGCCAGGAATGCCCCGATGAGGGGTGTAATGTAGCACGTTCCTCCCCAGTTGGTAACATTGTTCGCGGCGACGGCGTTCTCCTGGCCAAGTCGGGTCTTCATGTAGTTCACCAGGTTGGTGCTCATGCCATAGTAGGCGAGCCTCTCGCAGCATTCGTTAGCTGAACCATGTAGCCAAACAAGTCAAGTCATGAGAAATTGACAGGCAGAGCAAGCAGAGCAATTGAGCAGGATGATCAAGTGGAAACTGAAGATTATACCGAGAATGTAGGGGCAGGCACGCCAGTTGCCGGTGTTCTTCTTCAGGACGGGGTTCCCTTTCATGTCGACAGTCCCATCTTGCGTGTACATATCTTCACTCTCTCCCATGGCGTCGCTCGGATTATGCGACGCTCAGAGTGGCCTCCTGCAAGTTTACAGTAGTTTGGTGAAGATGCAGTGGCAGAGATAGTTGCATAATGGGGTTTGAGGGGCAAATTATGCATTGTGTGAGAATATGCATTTAATATTAACAAAAGGTAACCATGAAACTTTGGATAATTATGAGGTAGACAGGTAATGGCAACCGGCAAGGTTTCTGCAAATCATAAATAATTCTGTTGTTCCGTATGACAAACTTGAATGCATCAGAGTAGAAACTAAATTGGCCCGCTTCAGACAACTACCTGAAAGTTGAACTCACTACTAGAAACCAATAAAAATTTTAGTAAAAACACAAAAAGTTACTGGGAAAATGGTTTTTTTAGTATAGATATCAAATTTTCTTCAAGGGGGAGAAATTGTTGGGTGGCTTACTTTGGTGAAAGGAATATAAACCTCACTATTCAAATTGACTCTCTAGCAGAGCAAAATGTTCTGCAACAAAGAGTGTCTGATCACCGAGTTGTAACACTAAAGAACAGCCCTAAGCATCTACGTCTATTTCGCTCAAAAAACACCTAAATCTAGAATTTCCCCTTGCTAGAGAAACTGAGCTCCTCTGGACCATATTACTCCACCACCAAGCAGAATTAGCTACCAAGATATATCTATATCTAGCTGAAATCTTGCTCAAATCTATCTCTGCAGGAAAGCGAGCACTTCAGAGTTCAGACATTATTGGGGCAAATGGGCATGCTACAGCCAGGAAAAGATGAAGAAGGCACACCACCAACAACTGGCCATATCTACCGAGTAGAACACCCAAAGCATCCACCAGAATCACAAAGGATTCGGGGGGCTAAAAACCAAGAGAGAAATCAGGGAAGACGAGGTCAGGAGAGGGC
The DNA here is from genome assembly GCA_036346415.1 of Raddia guianensis. Classification (NCBI taxonomy): domain Eukaryota; kingdom Viridiplantae; phylum Streptophyta; class Magnoliopsida; order Poales; family Poaceae; genus Raddia; species Raddia guianensis. The sequence continues at coordinate 40,748,541 of CM070534.1, forward strand.
CTTTGCTCATACCTACGACGAGCGAGGAGCTCACCAGTCAGTCAGGCAGCCACCCCTCACCACCGAACTAGGCCAGCCTAGCACACGGGCTCGAGAGAGATGAGCTCACTCATGCAGAGCCATCTGGAGAATGAGATAAGCAGCCGAGAAGAAGTCATCTCCAGGACAAAAGAAGGTTTTATTTTTTCCCTTGATGAGTGCTTCCAACTATCCTGCTTTGGGCTAGGCCGTCAGGGAGAGATCTTCTCCATTGAGGAGCTATTGTGGTCTGGCCTACATGATAGAGATTGGAGAGCACTAGCATGGTGCTGCTATGGTAGAGACGGAGGGCAGAGTGCAGAAACAGGTGGCCTGTCTTAGGCCCTCTTTCATAGTTTGTTTAGTTTTGATTTAATTTTTGTTGAGAAAATTTGACTACCTTTAAAAGTGGTATGAAAAGGCTAAATAAATTATTAAAAAATATTTTTAAGATCTTTAAGAAAAATTCTACAAAGTTCTAAAAAATTATTTTCAAAAAATAAAGTGAACGGTGTCTATAAAAATAACAAAAGTTACAATCCCAACAAAAACTACAACTAAACAAGCTATCAAAGAGGGCCTTAGCCAGCACTGAAGAACGGGGAGTGTACAAAGGCGAGTTGGTGACACACTCTTGGGTTCATACTTCGAAATCCCAATAACAAAATGATGTGGTTGTGAGCTGATGGCTTTCTTTCCATCATTTTTATCGACTTGTTTCATGATGCCACTCCATTTAAGGATGAGATGACGCTAAACCAAGGACCAACAGCATCTCACCTTTGGGACCATTGACATGTGAAAGATTGTTGTTCACTGTTAAAGAATAGTAGTCTTAACTTAACCTTGGTACACGTGAAAGTGAAACTCTTTGCATATTTGTAAGGTAAATCGTGCATGTGAGGACTCTTGTACATTCCCAAAACAATCTCCGTATATATCTCCTATCTCATCACTATTCATCAACTTTTCTATTATTAACTTGTCTCTTAATGCATTTTTGTTTTATATTTTATTCCCTACCTACCGCTACAGTAATATGTTAGATGTCGTATATGCATACCATTGGGAATGCCCTAGAAACTACTATTTCTTTTCACAAATTATATTATTGTGAAAGAATTCTTCACTTAAAGCGAGAAAGTACTATTCATGATAAATTTACACTTTTTCATAATATATCTATCCTAAATATTTTTTTTTATATAAGTTTTAAAACTTCGACCTACACGCTTGAAGCAATATTTCTTCTTAATACTCAATCTCGTACATTAAACATCAAATTAATACTTGTAACTGGAGGCACGTAGCAATATTGAATACTAGACCTATGATTAGCAGAATTCGGCAAGGTAGTCAACTACTACGTCAAGCATGTAAACGCTCACGCAACAATGACGTGCTTTGAATAAAACTGCGAGAGCGACATATTCTAGGAAAACGATGGACTTGGAAAGTTGTGACTCTTAGATGGGAATTTTCTTCGTCTTCCAGGCCCCAATCTAAAAATCTTTCCTAAGAAAAAGAATCCAATTTAGTTTGGCATGATTCAGGATCCGGATCAGCATCGGATGGCGTCTCACATGACAGGTGATTACGAATACTTAGATATAGTTCACGCAGTTGATTCACTGGTGAGATGAAATAATCTACGAGCCTGACATGGACCTTCCAAGAAAACAAACCAACAATACTATCTCTGTTGATGGTCAAGGGAAATCTTTTGGTCTACGGAGTCTATCTAATCTTCAATAATGCATTCTCCATACGATACTTTTCTACTTGTCTTATCTTTGAGACATTGAGTAGTTTAGAGGTCTTCACTACCCAGACTTATCATTTGGATTTTGGATTAGTATATAAATTACAACAATTTGATACCGCAGGCATGCATCAGCAGAACAGTGAGCTTTACCATGTAAAGGACATGTGAATATACTAGTATGAAGGAGACCGAAAGGCGAAAGATAACAACCCAGAAAGAGACAATTACTAACTGATGATGGGTTCATATTTGGGATACACTACCACAAAATGGAAGAAGCCAGCGTATACACATGACCAGGCCAAAAGCAAGGGCAATGCATTTTGGACATGTATGTAGCTTAATTTGTAGGGGCATTTGTCTTGGGACGTAGGACGCCACAACTCAATGTTGCATGGCTAACGGATGATGGATTTATCTATGGGAACATATCACATGCAATCAATCTTACCGTGCAACCACCGTACAACCGAACTATTAAAAGTTATAAAAAAAATTGAAAAATTTTGTAGATATATTTCATTGTTTACTCTACCTATATACGAAGGTTCAAAGCAAAATTCATTATGTATTAAGAGTAATAAAAAAATTGACAGCTTTGACGAGTTCAAAATTGATAGATTTCTATCTTTTTTGTAACTTTCAATATAGGATAAATTTGAACATGAAATTTTATACAAAGGTAGAGTAAGTTGAAGAGTACATCTACAATTTTTTTAGAATTTTTTTTATATCTTTTGATAGTTCGGTTGCACGATGATCGTACAAGAAGCTTTGATTGCACGTTCATCAAACCATCTTAAGACTTGGAAATCATTTTCCAACGATCTGGCTAAACAAGAATGCTTGGAGTGAGAGATGTGTTGATTATCATTGTTCTAGAATGGTTTGTTTTACTATATGATCTTGGCCAATATGCAGCATGAAAGTTATATCTAGATCCTTGCGAATGAAATGAGAAAGCGTACAAATTTCTCTAATTTTGTAGTATTAAAAATTGTGGACATATGCACATTAATATTAATAGATGATAGAAAAGGCTATGTTTGTCTATTGAACATGAAATTTGTTAAAATATAAAAATATATAGTCAAGATAGAAGATCTAGACAATATCTAGACATGTGTGCCCTTATGTATTTTCTATATATATATTTGTAGATAATGTAATTTTTTAAAAAACACCTTATGTTAGCTCATATAGAATTAGAGTAAAGTATTCTAATTCAATAAGGATTTCACGGAGAGCACAACAAGTAACAAAAACATTTCCAAAATTTTACCGGAAGTCAATAAATTGCGAAGTACGTAATTAATCCAATTTTTGGACCAAAAAATAAATAAAATTTTAAAATGCAAATTTTGTCTACTGGAATCCTCGAAATTTTCGCCAACCAAATTGTCAAAATCCTAAATTCAAATACACCGATATTTTTTTGAACGACAGACCGACGCGGACGTCTGATTTTTTTCTAACCATCGAATACTGTTTTAATAAATTAAACAAATATCGTGGTTTTTTAAAATTAAATGTTGCATCACAAATTTTTCAGCGTAACATTAGATTTAAATATTATGACATCTGGTTGAATGTACTGTACAATGTTTGATTTTTCTTTTTACCGACCGACATCTGACCTGTGCCATTATTGAAAAAAAAAAAATCAAGGCCAGGTTGCGAACTCCAAAAGGCAGAGGCAATCAGATAGAAAAATTGCCTAAAGAATTAATAGTCAAGCCTATATCTATACCATATAAATGAGAGTTATTTGCCACTCTGGCTTCGCAAAAATACCATTCTACCCACCGTAATAGATAGATATAGTTCCGCTTATAATACACACAAGTGGCACACTTAGGGAGTGTTTAGTTGGGGCAAGAAGGACCGTGTTGGATGGGACGAGGATGGAGATGAGATGGTGATGCACCATTCCATCCACTGTGTACTGTTTGGTTGTGCTCCCTCCTGCCCTTCCAACCCGCCGTCCCCAACAAGAGCATGCGCCGGCACTTCCTCCTGCCCTTCCACCCTGCCGTCCACAATAAGAGCACGCGCCGACACCGCTGGACAAGGCGGCAGAGGCCGTGGGACCCGGCGCCTGCTTTAACAAGTGCCTTCGGAGCATGCTGCCCCTGTCGGCCTCCCTACTCGCCGCGCTCGCCGGCAGGGGGACGCGGCCACTTCTCTGCACCGCTGTTGTCGTCCTCAACATCGACGATCTAGCCTGCGTGCCACGGTGTCCCCACCTCCGCCACTCCCCTTCGACTAGCCCGTGGCCGCCTCTCCGTTGCGGCGCCCGTCTTCCTCGCTGTCGATGCCTTCTCCTCCCTCGCCTCTTGGTCTCCCTCCTTGGTTGTGCCGCCGGCGCCGCATGTGCCGCCTCTCCACCGCGCCAAGCTCCGCCCCGTGTCATCGGGGGAGGAGGTGGAGGAGAGGAGGATGCGCGCCGCTGCTGGTCGCCGGGGAAGGAGGGGGGGCGCGCTGCCGCTGGTCACCGAGGGAGGGGGAGGAGGAGTTGGAGGGAAAGGAGCGGCGCACTGGGGGAGAGGAGAGGAGCGGACAGAGACCAGGACAACCGGGACAAGCACAACTTATGTTTTCATAATGAACGGATGGGATCATCCAGGACCCCAAAACCAAACACACCTTTAGAGCATCCCCAGCAGGGATTGCTGACCAGCCCGTAAAACACTGTAGCAACAGTACTCGTGAGCTGTGAAGCCTGAGTGAGGCAGGGCTATGAGTGGAATTCAAAAATCCCGCCCAGTTAAACAGTAGAGGCAGTGATGCAGGGGATTGATGCAAGGGCTGCTGTTCATGCTCTCAGCGAGTGGTAAATAATCAAATTTCCTCGTGTAAACACAATAATCAAAGGAAAATGCACAACTAATTACCATATGTACATACGACCGCATATACGCGTGATATGTATCAATCGGTCCATCGAGTGCGACTGCATATCCTGTACTACGTTCGTTGGCAACAAGGAAGGAAGCAGGGAACATGCATGCGAACGCGACGGGGATCGATCGATCGAACCACCGCAATCGACGGAATTGAAGAACTGCATGCAACCAACCGCTCATGGGGATTGGAGGGAAGCACAGATCGATCGATCGATCTCGCCGGAGACGAACGCACCTCGAGGTATGGCCGCCGGCGTCGTCGGCGGCGGCGGGAGGCCGGCCGGAGTTGGGGAAGAAAGCTCGCCGCGCGATCGCCGGCCACGCGCGTACGAACCACCCGTGGCCTGGCACTCTGGCTGCGGCGGCGCTCTCTCTCCGTGTGTGTGGAGACGGCGGCGGAGAGGCGAGCGAGCGGGGCCGTGGAAAGATCCTGATGCCTTGACCCCGCCGTATTTGTAGGCACGAGCCGCGCGCCCGCACGGGCGACGGCGTTCACACGTACGCGTTTCACACGTACGCGGTGTGAACACGTGCACCGTGATCCGTGGGCCCAGGAAGTTAGAACGGACAGAGCAGCGCAAGTGCAGTGCAACCCGTCCGAGTCCGACTCCAACGTCCATATACAATGGCGTCGCGCGTGCATCTAGCCGTGGTTACGGCTAGCTAGCTAGGCGCTACCGAGCGAGGGGGGTTGCCTCGTGGCACGTGAATATTTATGACGTGGCACGCCTTCTCATGCACAGCCCATCCATGCATCCATCGCTTTTCGTTTTCAGTCATTTCTCTTTTTTCCTTTCCGAGAGGCATTCATTTTCTTTCGAAGTTTTTGCGAGGCAGCACAACTGCACCGTATGTACTAGCCTTTGACGAACACCAATAGCCTAGTAGGCTAGTGCTCTACACTGCTACTCCCTCCTTTCCAATTATACTTCACTGTTGATTTTTGAACACGCCTTTGACCATTCGTCTTATTCAAAAAAATTAGGATAAAACATGCAAAAAATATAAGTCATGATTAAAATATGTTTAATGATAAAACAAATCATAACAAAAAAATAATATTTACATATTTTTTGAATAAGACGAATGGTCAAATAGAATATCTAAAAGTCAACAGTGAACTACAATTTGGAACGACAACAATGTTCAGCGATCGATCGGATATCACTCAATCATTGGTCGACCGAATATACAAGTGTGATAGCACTACGCTGATTTTCTATCATTTTGCAGTGTTTCTTCTGGAATATCTTACAATCTTTTTTCAATAATGTCTAGCTTCTAAAAATTGTAAAAAAACAACTTTTCTTATTAAAATATACATCTAAATTAAAGCAATAGCATTTAATACCAAATGCTCCTAGTATGTAGCGAAAGCGGGCACAAGTTTGTGCGTGCCATTTGTACCCACAAAGGAGAGAGGAAAGAAAAAACCTAATTACCAATGCCAAGGGTGAGTAAAGAAAATACCTAGGAATATCTATTTATTAGTAGTCATAAAAATATTTTTGTTTTAGAATTACTCCCTCCGTTCTTTTTTGTTTGACGCCTTTAACTTTTAAGCACACCTTTGACCATTCGTCTTATTTTAAAAAATTATTTAAATATCATTTATTTTGTTGTGATTTGTTTTATCAATAAAGGTATTTTTAGCATGACTTTTTTTGCATGTTTGTACTAAATTTTTTAATAAGACGAATGGTCAAAAATGTGTCCAAAAGTCAAATGCGTCAAACAAAAAAACGGAGGGAGTATTTTGTAACATACATATGTTTAGAGGCGTCGACCTCAAGGACAACGCAACACAACTCAACCTCATTTCATAGCTCTTGCATCCGCGTTCCATCGTTGCTTACACGTGGTTGGCTAGCTCGCTGGTTGCCTTCTCTCTCTCTCTCTCTCTCTCTCCTTTTGCATGGGTTTGGCACATCCTCCTCGACGAACTGGGTGACTGGATTCGACGAGCATGGCAAGCGCTCACTTGAATGGCGACGGACGTCTACTTATTTAATGTTAATAAAAGGAATATTATTTATTTATTTCAGAAAATTTAAAAAAAAAATCAGCTGCAACGGCAAGAGTGGGCCTCGCGCTCTAGGCCCAATGGTAGTATCGGCCTTGCCTGGCTCCGCTTCCATGATTCTTTCTGATTTCCTTTTACCACAGATTCTTTCCGTTTTAAAGAGACGGAAATCCGGCCTAATTACAGCATGAATCACGGCCTGCTACTAAACAAACATCATTACGGTACACTATTCTCTCTCTGATTAGGCGCTAAGCAGAGCACGTAGGCCCACTATGACATGATTCCAATCGAGCCTTGTTAAGAGGAGCAAAAGGAGAACTGCTGTCTTTCTCACTGGGCCATAGACAGAACAGTAAGGCCCAACAAAGGTGGGCTTTACTTTACGCTTCCCGAATCTTGGACCAGTACCACTACGAGTACAGGCAAGTAAGAACAAAAATGTATGTGTCACGTTGATCGATGGACACTGCTCACTGCCATGTTTTTATTCTCTGCACTGCGTCACACTGTCACAGTAATCCCATGGAAAAATTTCTACAACAAGGCAGGAACAAAACCTGAACCATATGGGCCCGATTACTTTGTAGATATTTCCTTTTAAAAACGAAAATATTGTTCACCTTCGAAACCTGAACATAGCTAATTAACTATCTAACTATAGATATATCCTTCAAAATAGAAGTAGGCTCTATTTTTTTCAAAATAGAAGTAGGCTCTCTTTGTCGTTCAGAGGTTTTAATTCAGAAGCTCAACCTTTCAAACCTTCCTCAGTGGATCAGCGCCTCAAAGCACATGCCCTGAGGATGGCCCGCGCCCCAAGACAACCCAACTCCAAACCCAAGTCATAAACAACTTCAACTCGGGCATCCAGGTGCAACCCAATTTTAAACGAACGTAACTTGGGCATTCGAATCCCATTTTTGGCGAAATACTAGAAATATTAGAAATTTCCGCATTAATCAAACAATACTAGGAACTTCCATGTTAATTAGATAAAAAGAAAAGATCTATACCATCCATTATAATGAGGTCGAAATATAACGGATTAGATTAAACTAAAGAATTTATCAACCACAATAGAAAAATAAAAAGTATGAACCCATAATAAAAACACCAGAATTAAGAGTTCATGCCAGATTAAAAAAGAGTTCGTATCAACTTAAAAATTAAAAACAATAGAAATTTGAATAATTTAATAGAAATAAGAGTTCACATTGGATTAGAAAAAAGGCTCATGTCATTAGCTACAGTGAAAAATTACATTAAAGATTGCATGTCACATTAAAGATTGACACGAATTTAGTAGCACAAATGCATGACACACTTTGCTCTCAGTCCGTTTCATGAAACCAAGTGTTTTACTTTTCGATGCTATTTCTTGAAAACCTTAAAGCCTAACTCTGAGAACCAATTCTTCTAATCTCTCAAAGCCACAATCCGAAGCTCTTGAAGTTTTCCCTTTTTTTTTTTTGAACAAGAAGCTCTTGAAGTTTGAGATTGTAGTCTATAGCTTGATTTTCAGCCGAAGAAAGAGGCAATTGAGTGACGTTGGTTTAGCCATCCAACATTTCTTCACTCAAATAGCTCTTTCAGAAGAAACCATTGCTGCAAACATACAGCTATTCGTTCTCATCCATGTGAATGGTGTCGATCAGACGACGGCACAAGAAATATTCAGACAGCTGATGCATGCATGCTGATCAAGACACTCTTTGCCGCTTTCTTGGAGATCACGGGAGACCAAAGTGTATAAACAAATGAGCAAAGGAGTAGTACTGCAGTTGTGCAAGCTAAGCAGGAGCTAACTCCACCAATAAGCAATAATATAAGCATCCACATTCCACAGTGCCTCATGGTGCATGGAAGAGCCACCCATTCCATACAACCATAACTCTTTTGTTTCCTTGGCCTGAAAACGCCTCTCCCGTTTCTTCATTTGACCCCTAACTCATGGGCATTCAAGCCTTCAGCCATGCCACAAGAAATATATGTGGAATAAACAATTTCCTGGAGAATTATGAATTAATAAATGGTCTCAATGATATATATATAGTTGTTGACTCAGGGCTAACTTGCGTTTTGTAAGTCAATGCTGCTGTCTTTAAATGACAAGGTCAAATATCAGCTTAGAAGAAAATTAGCCGGGTTTGTTGTGAGTTTTAGTTTTATGATGATTCGATTCCTATGAACTAACGAGTTCGAGTTTCTTATGTACAATTGTATTTACCTGGAAATTTTATTTAGGAAAAAATGAGCAACAACCTGAAGGAATCATTCCTGGATGCAAAGAACATCATCTGTGCATTTTCTATTGCAGAGATCAACTCTCTCGGCACTAGCTGGTTAAATATAAGTTGACAAATATTTTTATTTATAATCTCAACAAAAATTATTTTCTTTTTATTAAGTTGTCTCTTTCACACTTCCAATAAAATTGGAGCCATAGAGCATGCCAGAATACCACATTTTTTAAATCTGTGTCATTTTCCTTGCTGTTTCCACAGCATTTCCCCTGTACATGTTGAATGTACATGTACATGTATGATTGGTCAGAGCCCCAAAGGTAGTAAGACTGTGGTTTCCTTACATGCCTGTGTATAACTGGTTGCCTGGCTTTGTTGCTTGAATTCAAAGCAAGGTATTGTTTTATTGAGATGTGTTGTTTCTTTTCTTGTTCTTCTTTGTTTTTTTAAAGTGAGGTACAGATATTGACATTTCTGAAGGTTTGTTCGTCAGATTCAGAAAGCTCTGCCCGTTTCGGTTGTACTTTCGCAGTCTTTTTTATGATTCATACTCTTGCTTTTGTGGCGACTAATCTGGTTATGCAGTGATTGCAGTCAAGCACAATATAAAAGTAAGGAAGATTAGTACTCCTACTAACGGTAGCTCAGCTTTCTTCTGATGCAGCTTGAACTGCAAATATGAGTAAATTGCAAGGAAGAACTCTGGAGAGGACCGCTTCTAGCCAGTCAAGAAAACAATAAATCTTTCTCTCGTAGAATCAAATGAAAGTTGCTTGTCAATACCTGTGGAGCACATGTCCTCGCTTTCACTTCTTTTTCTTCTCATTTTGCTTTCATGAAAGACGTCGCTTGTAGAGATTCTGCGAATTTAAGTCTACAGCTTGAAGGCGCTGTAATTTGCAAAAGTCTCTGTGGAAGAAGGGGAAAACCCCATTCCATGCAAAACCATATTCCGTGGTACATATTCTTCAATCACTTGAATTAATTTTAACACATGTTCTAAATACCGGTAGTCTAGTATACTTCAGCTTGACGGTGCTGTAACTTTAGAGGGGGAAAGCACACTCTTGCCCCGTAAACTTGTTACAAGTCTTAGTGTCCTGAACTTTTTTTTTTTTGCTCCTTTGACTTAACAGAAAAATTTTGTTTATGCCCCTAGAAAATTATGCAACATCGTTTGCTACCGTATGTATAATCGGACTTCTTGGATTTACCACTAATTTTCAATGTTTCATTTCATTTTTTCATTGGCATTAGTTTTAGAAAATTTTGGAAGACATCGAAACTCTGTATGGATGTTCTTCGTGCGGCCATAGTTCTATTTTCTTTTGAACATTTAATTTTCAGATAATTTTTATGACCTACTAATTTGCTCTTGCATTATTAATAAATATACAAAGCCGGGTTCCAGGCTCCCCCACATGCCATGCGTTGCCGCCATCGTGCCACGTCGCCCGGTTTATCCGCAGCCATCCGATCGCTTGCAACAATAGGATCTGGCCGTCCATTCATCTCTTATGTATAAAAGGATTTTCCCCGGTTGAACCTCACCAGCTCGGGCGCTTTGCCTGGTTGATTAAGTCAGCCAGGTTTTGCCTCGGAGCCCCGGGTTCGATTCCAGTCGCCGCCCGTTTTTTCCGAGCTTTTTCCCCCTCGCCTCGGTGCCTTTTTTCCCCCACGCGCGCCCAGCGCCTTTTTTCCCCTCCCGCGCCCGCGCCATGCCGGTGCCTTTTTTTCCTCAGGCTACCAGCTCTTTCTTCGGCGGCGCTTGACTCGCCAGCAGCGCAGCGCGCCTGCATGCCTAGTATATTATATGTGACGGATAGGTGTAGTATAAAAAGAGCTCTAAACAATCTAATTTGTTGGATGAAAAATGAAGGGCTTATATTGAATTTAATGTGCCATAAAAATATACTCAGCTTATCTCAATGGAGGTTGGTCTTATTTTTAAATAATAGAAATTAACCCTGTCTCTGCACCCGAGGGTGTGTATGGCAAAAAGTTTGGTGTCACATGTGTAATCTATTTGAGTTTAATTCCGTGTAAGTGAATACGCACGTCTAGTTGGATGCTAAACATAGGCCTGGTTATTTTCATCTTAAATTAGAATAAATTAAATTAAATAAAAACTTTTTTATACAAGCTAAACGATGCAAGCACTTTTTAGTTATTTTTGTGGGGTTTTAAATAGTTCCTTTTAAGTTACTAAAATATTTTTTTATATAATTTTAAAATTTTTTAAACTCTCTTTTGAGCGATCATTCATAAGCTTTCCAGATTAAAAATTTAAACAACCCAAACGAAAACATCAAGACCATAGTAAACAGGCACATTTTCGTGGCGGCCAAAACATTTGTTTCAGTGCCAAGATTCACCACAACGGTGACCAACGATCTACCGGCCACGTAATCCGCCTCACGTCACTCTTTTGCTAGAGAAAAAACGAAGTGGGAGGAGGAGGAGCGTAGTAATCAAGAAGAAGGAAATGTGGCATCGCGAGATGGTTGTGAGGCAGCAATCATCATATTGGTCAAGGCCTCGCTCTGACAGACTTGAGCCAAGCAGAGGTTGGCACGGACGGGACAACACTGACAGAGTGACAGCCAGGAAGGAAAGCCAATTCTCGGTGGCGATAAAACAATGACCGTCCAATGCTTTGCCCAGCAAATCATATGCTTTTACCAAAAGGATGACAGCAACGAGCGAGTGAAACCCTCTCTTCTCTCTCTGCCCTGTCAACGGCGACCAATCATCCCCATCTCCCTCTCTCACCCCCTGCACCCACCTCCACGGAGCACTGACGAGCAAACGCCACAACTCCTCCACTCCCTAGTTCCAAGTTCCAACTAATCGGAGCCCCACAGTCAGCCTAAAAAGTTTATCTCTAGATCCGATATGATATATTAGAGATAGGTTATGAGTTAGAGATAAACTCTATACGATGAAACAAATCTAGCCGCGCAAACGTGCGGATCACCTCAGTCGTTCAAATGTTAAAGCAGTTATTTTAGATGTTTTGGTGTTTTAATTCAAAATGTTTCGGCAGGTATTTTTAATGTTTCAGTGCTTATTTTTTAATGTTTAAGTGCTTACTTTTCAATAATGCGGTGTTTTACTTTCAATATTGCAATAGTTGGTTCCCATTTGGTGCAACATTTTTTCCATTAGAAAATACTGAAACAACTGTTTAACAATCTGGAACATCGTTCGACGTTTCTGAATTCTATCGGACGTTCGACGCGTGGTCCAACCCTCAAACAATTTATATGAATTTTATTGTATTTTCTCGTCTATTCCAGCAAACGTTTTCAGAATCTTGCGTAATGAAAGGTGCCCTTATGCTTTATAGTCCTAGTTAATTCTACAACACAAATGAAAAGAATATACGCTAGTATATAATACAGAAAGGATGTCCAATTACAGAAAAACTTTGGGCCAAGTAGCCAGTAGTGGAGGTAAAAGCGAGGTACAGAAGCCAAGAACAAATCCAAGTGTGCATGGTGTGTGCGCGCACGCACGCACATATGTGCTCAGCCATTCGAGTATACAGGTATATATAGCGCAAAAGTCGGCCACAAGCTCCAAGCCACGGCCCAATCACCGGTTGCCACTCTAAAGAACCTGCCCTTGGATCGCTCTCTCTTTTCTAGTGCTCAGGGAAAGCTTAAGCTAGAGAGAGGGAGAAAGTGGTGAAAAGAAATTCCTCAAAAGAATTAGAGAGCAAGAACCGAGGGAGATCGCCTCTTGTCCTTGTGCTAAAAGGACTGGGCGTAGCGTCCTGCCTGCGGAGATCAGGAGGTGAGCAATTCCTTGCTTTCTTGGAGCTGTTCAGTGTGATGATGATTGCTGCCTTTTGTGCTCCTGGCCTATGAGTTCTTGGTGATGCTACTGAGGTGAAATTTCGGTTCTTTGGGGCGAGTTTGAAGGGGTTTTTTTTGGGGTATGTCGAAATGCAATCTTTTAGGGTGGAAAGACAAAAAAATTCACTCTTTTACTTCTTTTTGTACGGCACATAGTGGTGAATTCCTTGTGTCGTATTCCTTTTTTTTGTTCAGGGAGGAGTGAAGTTTGGGTTTAGTGATTCACGATTTTGGTTGTGTTTGGGGGTAGCTCTGAACTGTTCTTGAATCCAATCCAATCTGTTCTCCAAAGCTTTTCAGGTCCCTGTAGTCTTAACGCCTCTTTGCAATTGATTAGTGTCACAACTAATTCGATCCAATTTGCTCATACAGATTCCACCTTTCCACCAAATCTCTCCTCCTCCAGTTCCATGTGCATCTTACCTGATTTGCATCGACGTGCGTTCCTATTAGCAAAAAATTCCGCGCTGTTTCAGTGTTCTCCGAGTCCAATCTTGCTCCGAGATGCAAAAAAAAAAAAAACCCACCTTTTTAAGCCCTTCTGAATTCTGATTCCTTGCAGAGAGCTGAGCTGAGCTGATTCCTCAGGATAATAGGGGGATTGGAGATGATGAGGGACCTGTGGATGGAGGTGCTGCCGCCGCCCATGGACCACTACGCCTCCCGGGGCAACTGGTTGCTTGCGCAGAGCTGGACGCCGGAGGAGAACAAGCGGTTCGAGCGGGCGCTCGCCGGGCTCGACCTACGCCGCCCGGACTGGGAGAAGGTGGCGCAGGCCATCCCCGGCAAGACGGTCTGGGAGGTCGTCAGCCACTTCAAGGACCTCGAGGTCGACGTCCAGCAAATCGAGTCCGGCATGGTGCCCTTCCCGGTGTACCCGCCGGCGTCGTTCACCCTGCAGTGGGACGGCAATGGCGGCCATGGGGCAGGGGACTTCCGGCACGGGTACAGGTTTGGGGGTGGTTGCGGGAAGCGGCACGCCGGCCGCACGCCGGAGCAGGAGAGGAAGAAGGGCGTGCCATGGACGGAGGAGGAGCACAAGTGAGTATAAACTCCCGGTAAAAGTGTTCTGAGTTTCTGACTTCTGAGAGCGATTGCTTTCCGTCATCATGCACAGGAGTAGGGAGGTTTCCTTTCTTGAATTCACCTATCATGTCTTCATTCAATAGGCTTTACATCATTTGATGGCTATGTTAGTTTTCAAAACCTGGAAGTATTGGAATGGTTCAACTATGAAGAATTGCAATTTGCAGGTGTACAGGAGAATTTTCTTTGTTCACTAATTTGGGAGAGTCATGTAGCTTGATGTGTGATGTTTTTTAGGATTTAGTATAATCCAGCCAAGGTGAAGCAAGTTTTGTCATTGGTTACTGAACAAGATCATATGCTTTGTTCCTTGGTCAGGTTGTTCCTCTTAGGCCTGCAGAAGTATGGCAAAGGGGATTGGAGGAACATATCACGCAACTTCGTGCAGACGAGGACGCCTACTCAGGTGGCCAGCCATGCGCAGAAATACTTCATCAGGCTCAACTCAGGGGGTAAAGACAAGCGAAGATCAAGCATTCATGACATCACCATGGTTAACCTGACGGATGACAGGCCTCCCTCGCCGTCCCAATCCTCTGTACCCAGCAACCAGTCCAACACATCAACTCTTACCTCAGCTACAAATGTGCCTCTCAATTCACCAGGCCGGACACTTGGAATGCCTACTTTTGGGATGGGTTTGCAAGATCAAGGTTTGCAGTGTGGTCCTCGACATGATCAATTGACTGCCAACCGAAGTGTGCTGTTTTAGCTTCAATCAATTGGTCCAGCACCATGGATCAGAAGTCTAGTGTAATATGGTCTTGCTGTAGCTTCATTACCTGTATTGAAGTAATTAATTATGGGAATTTTTCGGGGCATAACAGAAGGAGGGGGGGGGGGATCTCTGTATCATGCTGGTGGTGCTCGGTGGTCCATAGTTGTTGGTGATACTGAGAATGTAACGAAAAGAACGTCAAGACTCAAGAACTTGATGCTGTGGTATTTTCAGACAGTGAGCACTAGTGCTGAATACTGATCATGTATTCTATGAAGTGGACTTGTATCCAATCATGAATCCTACTTTTCTTTGAGTTGGATGAAGAAAATAACATTGTAGATTATTCTAATCATCTGATGCAAAGATGCTGCCTTCTATTGAGGGTTCCAGATCATGTTGTATTTAGCACATACTTATCCTGTTATCCATGTAATTAATTTACCTATTTGTGCTCGCACCATCTCATGTTTGCACAAGTTCTATCTTTTTTAGATAAACGGGAATGAATTTGCTATGAGTCATTCAGCATTACTTGCCTTGCTCATCTTTTGAACCTTTTCTTGTTTTCAGTTTCATTTTTTTATTTATTCCGTAGATTGACCATGCGTTGTTTATGTGCAATTCAGTCCTATACAGTTCTTCTATAGCTCTATTGATGATCCTAGTTCCACCAAATGTGAGATTGGGAATGAGTCAGAGTTCCACTATCTTGGCATCTCATGCTTTCTTTCTCCTCTTTCCATCAACTTCTGCAATTCTTTTCACCCCTTCTTTTTGCCCCCTGTTATTTCCCTCCTTCAGAAAGGCATCCACAGATATGAGGCAGATCCTTGTGGCAACAGTAAAGAATAGAATAGAGAGCAGCACTTAGGACCAAATGTCGCAAACTTCTTTGGGTGCTTGTGCTTTCTAGTGGCCTGCCTCCTCCTCACCTTGCAAGTTGCAGGGCAAAACAAAAACAAGCCACTCTCTGATGATGCCGGCACTGTTGCAAAGAAGCTTCTCTGTGCGATGTTGATGCTGCTGATTCAAGCCTTAGGGTAGCATTTTCTTCAAGCTTGTTACTTTTCCATGTCAGCTTTTGATGCTTCGTTCGTTCTAAAATAACATGATTGCGTGAATAATTCATTTTATACACATAGACAATAACAGCGACATGATTTTTGTCGATGGAACAAGCTTTTTCATGCTGATATCTTTTTTACCATAGAATATGTGACATAAAAATGAATATGAACTGTCATTACTCTTGATCTAAGGATTGGTTTTGATTATACCATAATGATAGTGTGTGTGTTTTTTTTTTTTGTGTTGGAGGCTTCATGTCATGTCTAAATGGAAGTATACTATCATCATATTATATTTACCAATATTTATCAATACGTGCAAAAAAAAAAGAGCTCTCCTTTTCTTTAATTTATACTCTCTCCGTTCCAAATTATAGGTCGTTTGACTTTTTTGACACGTACTTTGACCACTCGTCTTATTCAAAAAAATTTATAATTATAATTTATTTTTGTTTTGATTTAGTCTATCATGAAAGGTACTTTAATAATGATTTGAGTTTTTTCATATTTTCACTAATTATTTGAATAAGACGAGTGGTCAAAGTACGTGTCAAAAAAGTCAAACGACCTATAATTTGGAACGGAGGGAGTATCCATTAACAGCTTCAGGCTCACGGAAGCATGGAGCCATTGGTAGACGCCGTGCCAAACATCCCTTCGTCTTGATTCAATTGGAAGTGACTTAACTGCAGCGCTCTGTTTTTTCCAGGCCTTTGAAATGGGTAAGTTTCAGATTCTATTTTGCCGTCACGGTCATGGAGGCCTATCAGAATTCAGAAAGTATTCTGCGTTAGATATTTTTCTCAGTTAAGTTTTGAAAGCATCAGTAAAATATTTCCACACAAAATAAAAAAAAAATCATCTTTTTCTTAACTTTAGCAAAACGGGCAGAGGCTCCGCCATTTCATTAAAGGAGCAAATGTACAATATTTACAAGACTTATGCCTCCATGGGCATGAGGGACTACATGACGAGGGTTAGGCAACTTCGTGATTCGCAGAGCAATCTGCGTGACGGGGAGATTGCCTTGTTGAAAGATGTGTATGTTCTTCTCTTTCCACATATTCCAAACTGTGTAGACGATCAACCCATTGAAGTCCCGCCTAGCACTTCAACCACTTTAGACCACTAGTTGGGGGAAGCGAGCGTCTGGACCATCAGCCTGGTATCTATCTTAAAGGACAATCGACCGGGTGGCGGCCATAAACAGGCTGTGGGCCCATAAATGGTCAAACGTTTAGGGGCGGCGTCATAGAGGGAGCAGGAGGCTTGGTGAGGTCATCCCTTTCTAGCAAGGACATCTATGGTGTGGATCCTGTCGTGGCCAAGGGTTGAAGCAAAGAACTTGCACATGTTCTTCGTGTGTGCCTTTTTCTTTTCGAATTGAAGTTAAGACTATGGAGACAATTTGGCACAATACTCACCTTAAACTGTGTACACCTCTTTTTCAAAAAAAAGGTTTGGCAATCCTAAAAGATAGTTAGTACTAACCGGGGAAAAAATATATATTTTCTAACAAAAACAATTATATGACTTCCCCTACATGTTATAACTCCAATCTTCGATGTAATTAATTTTTATAGGTTGTTAACTTGATGATTTAACACCACTTAATATTAATTGATTTACTTTAAGATTCATAAATTTCACTAAAATAGGTGCACTGAAGGAGACCATCAGTTCTCCAAGAATGATCATAATCTCAACATTGCTAGACAACATCAACTCAACAGTGTCAGATTGATGAAACTTCTGCATTCAGAATTGAGTTAAAAAGAAAAGTTGGTGAATTTACTGATGCACACAAGGTGCACGGCATTGATGAACCTTCTGCATTCTTTATTGAGGTAAAAATAATTTGGTGCACAACAATTGCCAAGGCTGCGGCAATCAGAATCTTAAGGTGACCAGGCAATCTAAGAAACCAGAAGGAAGAAGATTCAGGAAGGAAAAATGGCAGGGTGCTACGTTATTGTAGCATTCCCATCATAATGGCAAAACCCTTTTATCTAGTTGACGGCCTGGCCATATGAAGAAATGGCAGGGGAACTGCCTTCAATTCATTGATCAAAACGAAGTGACAGAAAAAGAACAGAACAACTGAGATGTACAAAGACTCAAGAGTGTTACTACCAACAATCTCGAAGGCTCAACTAAAACTAACCTCCTATGTTCATACTCATCAAACTTGTGCAAATTCCACATGCAAAACACAAGGACATAACATGCCAGATAACCTTCTCCTGCAACGCGTTGTCCTTGCATGCATGCAATTTGTTATTTTTAACAAACAGGGCAGGCGCTCTACCATTTCATTAAGAAAAAGAGAACTGTACACTGTACAAGAACCTAGCCATGGCTAGGAAAACAAAAAGGAATTACATTGTGGCAGTAAGGAGCCTCATACTTCATCCCCTCACCTCCTCCAAAATTCTATCAACCAGCGTCCTAAAAGAATGATTCTTATATTGAAAATGTGTCTATTTTTTTTCTTTCAAAGATTCCAGATAGTGTAGACTATGAGACCATTTAGAACCCTCTTGGCAGCTTTGTTGGTTGTATGGGAAGAGGCCGCGATCCACCAGTCGCAGAAGCTCATGTTGTCTGTCCATCTAGACGTTTGATGGTATTGATTGAGAACCTCATACATACGATTTGTAACTATGAAGTTCTAGATACTCATATTGATATCCAGTTTTAGATAAAGTAAAGCAGTGTATAAAGGAGTTAACATGCATGAATCTGTTCTTAGCCATCTTGATAGAGTTTCACAAAAAAAATAAAGTTACTCCATGCTGAAGAAAATTGAGTGTGGTAACCTCTAATGCATATAGAGAAATGGTGCATTGTCATTCACAATGGGCAGCTGTTACTCTTTGTACTGTCTGTATGACACTGGGCTTGTTTGGTTTGCTGCCACACCTAGCCACGCCTAAGCTAGGCAGGTTTGACCGAGTTATGCTCACGTTTAGTTTGTTGTCACATTTTCTTAGCTAGCTAACTCATGCATTATAGACTCATTTTTATGTCACACATTGCCACAAGTATGACGTTTAATTTGACCGCCACAAAAAGTATGGCTAGCCATACTTGGCTAAATTTAGGCATGACATAGACACCAACCAAATAGGCCCCATATCTCCCAGAAGTGGCAGCCTAGCAGGCCAACGAAGTTTTCACTGTTCTGCTTCCTCTTTGCCATCTAGCATCAACCCCAAAGTACAGAGAAACGGTAGATAATTTTTAATAACATCTAGTGGCGAACTGGCGATGCATGATTGATCAAAGCGAAACGACAGATTTGCTTTTCCCGTGCCCTCGAGGACGTCATAGATGCCCGGCCCTGATGCTCAAAAGAGCAACTTCGAAGGCCATTTTGGTTCCTCTCGCAACCTTATCAAGAAAGCCGCAAAAAAAAAAAGACAAAAACAAAGAAAGGCAGGTCCGCATTGCTGTTGCTGGATGGAACTGGAAGAAGGTATCAGGCTACCAGCTGAGCATAGCGTTTAAACGTAGGACATGTCATGTGCAAGCGAGTAAGCTTTATATAGGAATAAAGTTCAGTAAGGAAACCAGGAGTGCTTGTCCAGATTTCGTTGATAGGAGGAGAGAAAACAGCAGAGATAAAATGAAGCACGTCATACGCAGGTCAAGCTTTGCATGGATGAGAATTGAGCGAAGAGAAACTGGAATAAACTGGGAAGTCTTGTGTCCAAAAAAAGAAATTGGGTAGTCATGACTCATGAGCTAGTAGAATCATGAAGAACAAGTAAAGGACTTGCGAGCAGGTGAAGCTAGGAAAAATATCTTCGTTGGGCATAAAAGGGAAAAGTAAAAATGCAATAAAAAAAATTTAGAGAGAAAACACACACACAAATGCAAGGAATAAACTGAGCTTAAAAGCTAGAATATCAATGAGTAACAAAAAAATGCGCCGTTGCCGGGGATCGAACCCGGGTCACCCGCGTGACAGGCGGGAATACTCACCACGATACTACAACGACTTTGCGGTAGTCTCAATGACAGATCATAATGATAGTAAATTTCTGTTCTGGTTTATGTAAAGCTTAGTCTGCCAAGGAACAATAGCACGAACATAAACTTGTACTAAAGATTCGAATGTCTGTAGGTACCGTATGCTCATGTTGTTCCTTCCTGCTGTTCTTCCTTGTCCCAATGTCAGCTGTCATATTTGACATTCGGAGTGACATATGAGCTCAAACTTCAACATTTCACGAGTGTTGATATTCGATGTAGTCTTGATTTGCGTGCCAACAGCGTATTGATGCATTGATGGCATGATCATGACAACGATAATCAATGCAAAGCTGAAAGTACATCGTGTCCCAACAAGACGAACACATTCCCAGTTTTCCCATGCTACAAGCCTACAATACAAGCAACCGATGGCATTGCCGTACCAATCACCAATTCCCCAATCCCATAAAAAAAAGGAACTATCTCACCTATTAAAACTGCACTATAAACCAGAAATTTACAAGGAATGCTTGCATGCCGGCATCCATCATCGCTTGTCCGGATCATGGCTAGAGACATCAGCATTGGGTGATTCTGTTGGGCTCAGGTGCCGGCAGGAACATCTGTGCCAGCCATTGCAGAGGCTTGATCAGTTCTGCGCGCTTCTTTCGCCAGTACCAGATCGCCGCATTGTAGAACTCGTTGCGGATCTTCTTGGAGGCTGCCCTCCAGTCGCATTGCTCCATCTCTGCTCTTGCATTCCTCCCTACGCTGTCTCTGAATTCCTTGTTCGTCAGCAAGAGCTGGATCTTGCCAACGCAGTCGTCGAGGTTGCCCGGGGTGAACAGGAAGCTGGTCTTGCCCTCCTGATCATCTGGAATTATGTCAGGGATTCCACCGGCACGAGCTGCAACCACGGGGACTCCAGATGACATGGACTCCAGGACAACTTGGCCAAGCGTCTCGGACTCCGAGGGCATCACGAAAACATCACCGCTGGCATATGCTTGCGAGAGCTCCTCGCCTTGCATCATTCCAGTGAACACGGCAGGCATCCCCTCAAACATCTTCTCTAGCTCAGGCCTGTCATGAAATTGCAGCGACAGCGAGCATGTAAGCACACTTATGGTAAAAGCTCAACAGCTTTGATTCGCAGAGCAAGTTTAATGAAGAAATTCTTTAAACCGACATTACATTATTATCTTATGAGGCTAAATATTCAGAACAAAGCAATTGTCGCACAAATTCTGAACTAATGTTGACATAGTTGAATGGATGAAATATAAAAGCTTGAGAAATAAAAGGGAGGAATCATATAGGCTATACCTGTACGGTCCATCTCCGATAAATGCTATTCTTACTCCAGGCAACCTCTCCATTACCCTGCTCAATTATAAAGCACAATTACTGCCAAGTAGCTTATGATGTAAAACATTAAAAGGAAAAGAAATCTTGGTATTTGTCTAGTTTCCAGTAGATGCTTGTGAAAAGTACATCAAAGATCACAGTAATCACAAAGATGAGTGAGAGAGAATATTGCCCACATTTTCAGGAAATCCAAGTTTTTCTCAAGCCCAAAGCGTCCAACATGAATTACCAATGGTTTTTCAGGCTCACCATCACTGAAAATAATAGGCCATACAACAAAATATCAATAACTAATCTCAGTCTACTATATACAGAACACTGAGGAGAAAAAAATGTCACCTTAGCCTAAGTCGCATCTCATGACTGCGAAATCTGGGATGGAAGCTGGCAGAATCAACACCTTTGTTCCAAAGGCGTATTCTGTTAGCTGGAAAAGGATGAAAATCGTACCATTAACATTAGAAACAATAAGAACATCTTTGCTAAAAAAAGAAACAATAAGAACCTCTGGGCATGCAATATACAGTGTGCAGATATCAACCAACCTGATATAACGTGGGCAGTTTCAAAATCCTTGCTGATAGCAGCAGATGGCACCAAAGTAAGATCAGCAGCTCTATGAAGGAATCCTGTTGAAAACAAAACCAAACCAGTGTTTTTGTCACAAAAAAAAATGACTGTCTGGTTAGGAAAGAACAGAGGAGGTGGGACTAGAAGGCTTACTTATGACTTGCCACATTGGCTCCACAAGCCAGCTAAATGTATATCTTGGTATGTATCTGCAGTGGAAAAACCTAAGAATGATTAACGGCTATACAAACAGCTCAAATAGCCTTTCGTGAGGTTGTTTATTGTCCAAAAAAAATGTTTCCTGATTGAGTGTTCCTTGCCAGTTTTAGGTATTCTATTTAAAGATGATAGCAACCCAAACTGACAATGTACTTCAATTATTTTTGTTGCACAATGTACAACAATTTCAAACATAAATCTTAACTATGGTAAACTAGTCATGTATTTCAGCTAGATATTACTACAACAACATCAAGTTATTTGTTTTTCTTGATAGAATAAGTAAGTTAAAAGCAATAATCATGTACTCTGGACATTCTGAACCAGTCAATCGCTACATATTTACATTGGGCATTCTAGATTATTCAAATGTTACTCATGTGCTCTGGATATTTTAAACTTATTATGGAATGTGCTGGATTTACTTTATTGGCTCTCTGGCAGAAAAAAAATAGCAGTGCCGTATTCATTTACTACCAGACAAGCATTATAACGAATTTTAAAAGAAAGAAGCTAAAAAATGAAATATGGCAAGTTAATTACTGAATTAAGAAGAAAAAGATATTGTTGTATGATTCAGTGTTAACTTACACTGGGACATGTGTGTGGTATGACATCACTAGGGGGACACTTAGCAGTTTAGCAATAGCAAGAGCACCAAAAACCTGAAAGAGCAGCAGGGTGTCATCATCCTTGGCTGACCACAAGGGAACATTTGAAGATTAACAAATTGATTGTCAAAATAAAATCACCATAATTCCAGGCGAGGATGCATGAATAATGTCAGGCTTGAACTTTGCAACCTCTGAAATGATCCTAGGACTGAGTGCAAGTGAGAGAGGAACTTTTCCATACATTGGACATGGAAAGCTGGAAAAGATGAGAAAACAGCTATGCATAAGAATATGCCACCAAAAGGGGCTACAGATCAT
This sequence comes from Raddia guianensis, assembly GCA_036346415.1. Lineage (NCBI taxonomy): Eukaryota > Viridiplantae > Streptophyta > Magnoliopsida > Poales > Poaceae > Raddia > Raddia guianensis. The sequence goes on from CM070534.1 coordinate 40,771,300, forward strand.
GTGATTCGATCAAATAGAGTACAACACTTCCCAGTCTATTCCAGCTTGATTGTTCTATCACTCAATAAGTTCATACAGTTTAATACTACTTATTTTAAAGTAATGTATCTGCTCATTTTAAAGTAATGTAGCACTCGCATCCACCGACAAGTTTCAGTTATAACTAATAGAATATGCCCTAATTCCTAAACACTAAAACCTAGTTGTATTCTAAAAATGAGATCATTCCAAGGTGTAAAACACTTCGAGTGCCCTATAAGTTTTAGTAGCTCACTGTAGTTCATCGAAGCAGTCAGGTAGTTTAAGTTTTTGAGAGAGATGATGTAATCCTTTAGGTGGTCCTCACTTCCTTTTTTTGAAACAACCAACATAAACTGAAGCCTTCAGAAGCTATTGTCCAAATTGCTAGTTGTAGGACATCCTAAGATTGAAAAAGGAACAAATTATCTTCATTCTACAGAACTGACCTCCATGAACCAATAACCTTAGCACCGTGAAATTCTTGAGGAACCCCCTCATGGTTGGTCACAACAATGACCTGCATAGCACAACAGGATGCCAAATTAATAAGTCTCACCTAATACTGATCTACTGTACTACCGTGAAGCCTACTTTTGTACTGAAACCACCACAGTTATAACTCCGTTGTTACCCTACCAAATGACAGCAAAATGTATGTACCTCATCCCCCATTTCGCGTAAGTGCTTGATGAAGTTTTGAAACCGGTTTTTATATCCAGAGATGTAGCTGCAAACATGAAAAACGCAAACTTGCTTAAAATGTGAAAGCACACATGCAAAAATCAATTTCATCATCATCAAAAGTAAAAAAATTTCCCCTCTATAGGATGTTCGCCAACAAAAAATGCAATCATTTTCTGACAGGGCCTATGGCTGATTAATGCTATCGACAAATGTGACGTCTCCCATTTTTCACACACCCTACGAACTCAACAAATTTCAGGATTCTTAATTGCCAACTTAAATCCTTTTTTTCTAGCCATCACACTTTAATTCGCCGGAGACTTAAAATCAAAATTTTACCATATCTTCACGTTCCCCGAGACCCAGGAAAGATCCAAACTTTTTCGACAGACCAAGAAACCACGCCGCATCAGAGCTTAAATACTCCCAGTGGAATCTTCCGACCTCTCGCGGGACGACAAATCTCGTTGATCCAGCCAAAGAACCCCATAGCCCAACCAACCAAAAACCGCAACGAGGACGACCCAGGCAAACCGCAGGTGCGAGCTCTTACGCGAACGGCGACGGCTCGACGAAGAGCGCGACTCGGCGCGGGCGCGCGGCCTCGTCGAGGAGCAGCGGCGGAGCCTCCTCCAGGTCCTCCTTGATCTCCGCACCAATCGCCATTGCCGCCACCACAGCAACCGCAGGGAGCCAAGAACAAGAGGAGAACCTCTCCCTTCGCAATCGCTGTGCGCGTGCGTAGGCGCTGTGCTGGAGCAAGGAGAGGGGAGGAGTTCGTGCTGCGTATATAAGAGAGAGAGAGGAGTCGGAGTCTGAATCGGAGTTGGGAGTTGGAATTGCGGGGATATTCCATTGGGCGCAAGGAGAATATTGGAGGGAAGGGGGAACCAGTTGGGAACTTGGCAAAGCATATGCCTTTTTTCTCGTGAATGGTTTTTGCCAGCCCCCAATTGCAATTTTTCTCTTGCAATAATTGGATGGCCTTGGGCTTGGGGTCTTGAAATCTTTCGCACCCAAATTTCTGAAGGTGTGTGCAAGTGAGCAAATGAGTTTCTCCCTGGCTTTTAATACTGCCTTTGATGCTATATATAGGCAACGTTGAGGATAATGCCTTTTCAACATGTACTCCATATTCTTGGGAACCTTGCTATTACAGGAGGTGGGAAAGAGAGAAGGTCAATGTTGTGGTGCAACAGTGCTGTCAGTGCAAGAGCAAGTCAGCAAACATGAGGTTTCTTTGCTTCAATGCAGTGATAAAGCAATCGATGCTTGTGCATGTGGTGAATCGACTAGGGCGAAGAATGAGAAAGATAAGAAAGCGACTCGGGAAAGAAGAATGGATGAGATGTGTCTTGGTGAAAGAATATATAGCTTTCATACATGTATGATATACATGTATAGTTGTATACACGTAAAAAGAATGTCCAATGATAAAAAAAAACACTGCTCTTGTGGCTCGTCCGATCCAAACCTAAACTCTCGCCGCCTCCGCGGTAGGTCTCCTCCCTTTTCCTCTCTGGCGACTTCACCGGAGGCAAAAGGGAGGGACCCATGACTGTCCTCTTCCCTCTCCTTCCTCCGCTCCCTCCCCACTTCCCTCATGAACCGGGTCAGGTCTTTCATCCTGGCGACAGTTAACTGGCGTCGTCACCGATTTTCGGGGTGGCGGTGGCCGGGGTTAAGTGAGCAAATGAGCACATTCTAGTTATCTTGGTGAGCAAATGAGCACAATTCAAACCACTTGAGCACAATCCTATTTAAGAGCAAGTTACAACCCTCTAGAAGGGACCAAACATAAGCAAGATACAACCCATTGCATGGGACAATTTGAGAGCAAGATACAACCCGCTACACGGGACCATGCAATAGCAAGATACAACCCTCTAGAAGGGACCAACCAAGAGCAAGATACAATGATGAGCCGGAAATGAGCACAAGCAAGCAGTTTTCATTGATCTACAGCATGCACATGTCAAGCACAGTCGAGATAGGCAATAATGTAAGCATGTAAACAAAATCCTAGCTCCCCTTAGATCAATGCTATGACGAGTTATGTGCTGAAATTGAAATGGGCTCACTTTTAGTCTTTGCTCTCATGCTCCCCCTCAACACATGCTCTAAGCAACTATAGCATAGCACCATCCCACCACTCCTATGCTAGACTTAGCACTTAGCAATTGAGAATTGAGATTGGTTTTTAGCACATTTCTCCCCCTTCTTGTAATCAAAATGGCAAAAAGATAAAGAAGCTAGCACTACATTCAAGCAAGCACATGAGAAAGCGAACATTGTGTGCTTCTTAACTTATGTGAACGCCATAACAAGACCAACGCTCACCACAAGTGCAAGAATAGCTAGTGCAAAGTCACAACACCATTTTAGCTCAAATTTAGCATATTTTCAAAGTGGTGTTTGCTAGTTTTAGACCAATGCACAAGTGAAGGTGAAGCTATAGCCACATGTTTCTAACATATCATTCTGGCGCAAGGGAGAAAGCTAGCTAACATCGCTATTGGTGCTATTAGATTACAAGTTTGGTAGTCAAGCTTCATGAGATTTGAAAGGCTTTGGTTGAGCACATTTATTTATTTTATTCAAAGCTTTGGCTTTTGGCCAATTTTTCAAAACTTGCTGCCGTCCCATTGGGATTTTTTATCTTATTTATTTTATTTTGGCTCAACATGTTTTAAAAAGGTCTCATTTAGCAATCCTGCTACCCCCAGTAATAAAATGCCCAATTACACGTGTTAGATTCTAGATTTATCCAATGAACTAGAATAATTAAGAGAGAAACCATGTGGATCTAGATTACCTAACACAGGTGTATGGCAACATTTTAGCAGGTGCATTATTAGGCTTCGTATGAGTAAGTGATGAGTTTCTAAGCACTAGCTCTCAAGCACAAGTAGCAAGCAAATTGGAACAACTTGAGAACCGAACATAAATAGCAAAGCACACCATCACAGACTCACATGCAAGAGGTATTATAATGGGACCACTCCCGTAGTCCAGCTAGGTTATCAACTTGCATTTGATTTATCGAGGATGTTAAGTTCATTTCTAAGCCTACAAAACCAGTTTTCATCCAATGTGTCGGGGATTGGATAACCCCTACCCGGCAGCGGGTATCACAGCGGCACCCCGGCAACCTCTGCCCGGTGCCAAGCACCGGAGTCCTACCTGGTCATCAGCGTTGCGCCGGGCAGGCCCCTGCCCGGTAGCCCGTTGATCAAGACGAAGCTGCGCAACTCCGGCCCGACCCAAGACATGACGGTGCTCCTAGGGTTTCCTGGAGGCGCGGCCCTCCACCGACTTCACCTCTAAGTCATCGCTCGGCTTCATCTCCAAGGCGGTGCCCGAAGTAATCTCCAAGGCATGGAAGACTTAGCCTACAAGTTAGGGGTAGTTATCATGTATAGCTCCTTCCGTTTTGTTTCCGTAGTCCCGAGTATAAATACCCCTCCTGCATGAGGGCTCCATCCCATCTTCTACCAGATCTCTCTCATCACACGCTGTCCTCCTGCGCGAGGGCCGTAGTCTAGAGGGTGTTCATCCTATGAACATGCCAGGAACCACCCCAGATCCAATCTGGCACCACCATGTACTCTTGTTCTTCATAGTCAAGAAAGGCTGGATGTAGGGCTATTACCTCCACCGCGAGGGGCCTGAACCAGGGTAAAAATCATCGTCTCCTTCTCTGTGTCTTGCATGATCTGCCATCCCCGAACGCAAAGCCCTTGAGGAGACGGGTCCGTTGTCCACAATCAACAAGTAAGCTCGGCTCGTGGAACCCAATTCCCAATCGTTGACACAATGGCTTGGTGAATATATCTGCAAACTGATCGTCAGTCCTCACATGCTCAAGCACAATGTCACCCTTTGCAATGTGGTCTCGAAGGAAGTGGTGACGGATGTCAATGCGCTTGGTACGTGAGTGCTAGACCGGATTGTACGCTATCTTCACCGCGTGAGGAATAGCAATTGAGCTCAACTACTCCCTACCGCTATGTATTCGGCCTCGGCCGTCGATAGCGCCATGGAGTTTTGCTTCTTTGATGCCCAAGATACCAAGCATCTACCTAGGAAATGGCACGCCCCCAAAGTACTTTTACGGTCAATTTTGCATCCCGCGTAATCCGAATCGTAGTAACCGAGGAGCTCAAACCGTACACCCTTCGGGAACCAAATACCAATGCTAGGTGTATGCTTAAGATATCTAAAGATTCTTTTTACAGCTTTTAGGTGCATTTCTCTAGGGGAGGCCTGAAATCTAGCGCACATGCAAACACTAAACATGATATCCGACTTAGAAGCAGTCAAGTAAAGCAATGCACCAATCATAGATTGATAGAGTTTGGGATCAACAGGAGTACATTGAGTGTCGAGGTCGAGATGCCCATTAGTCGCCATTGGAGTCCGTATGGGCTTACAATCCGCCAGCTTGAAGCGCTTGAGCAAGTCGGTGATGTACTTATCCTGAGAGACAAAGGTGCCCGTGCGAAGCTAACGAATTTAAAACCCAAAAAAGAAGCTGAGCTCTCCCATCATCGACATCTCAAACTCCTTGGCCATCATTTGACTAAACTCTGTGCACAGGGACTCAATGGAGCTGCCAAATATGATATCATCCACATAGACCTGGCAGAGGAAGAGGTCTCCATCTATGACCTTGGTGAACAGTGTAGAGTCAACTCGTCCAACTCTGAATTCCTTCTCTGTCAAGAAGTCCCTCAGTCTCTCGTACCAAGCCCGTGGTGCTTGTTTCAGTCCATACAGCCCCTTTGACAGCTTATACACATGATCGGGGTGCTGTGGGTCCTCAAAGCCTGGAGGCTACTTCACGTATACTAACTCACCAATGTACCCGTTGAGGAATGCACTCTTGACGTCCATTTGTTTCAGCACAATGTTGTGGCATGTTGCGAATGCCACAACCACAAGCAACCTGATTGCATCCAAACGGGCCACCGGTGCGTAAATGTCTCCACAGTCAATCACCTCGATCTGTGAGTAGCCCTGTGCCACAAGTCTAGCCTTGTTTCTGACCGCTGACCCGAACTCATCCTGCTTGTTCTTGAACACCCACTTGGTGCCGATCACGATGCAGTTCCTTAGTCTCTCAACAAGTGTCAGACCTTGTTCCTGTCAAAGTTGTTGAGCTCCTCGTGCATGGCGTTGATCCAGTCGGCATCCTCAAGTGCCTCCTCGACCTTCTTTGGCTCAAGCTCAGAGACAAAGGGCTGAAACTCACAAATGTTGGTCTGCCCCGATCCGTCTCAGACTCCACGTGCGGGATCACCAATCACCGCCTTACCGGGTGGTCACGGCAATGGTGTGGTGTTGTCTCAGTGTGGTGCAGCCGACTCAACTCGCTCTGTGGCTGCCTCTGGTGCCGACTCAAGCCGTGGCTGCCCTCTGAGTCAGAGCCGGAGCAGCCTTGACTCGACTGGAGCCGCCTTGTCTTTGAGGTGATGCTCCCCCTGAGTCAGGTGCCCGGTCAGGTGTAGGTGGAGGAACTGGTACTGGTTCGTCCTTTGGCTGAGCCTCCACTGGCCTGACATCTCCCACTGGCATCTGCTGAACTGCTCTAGTCAAGTCCTCGTCTGCCATGTCATCCAAACTGTCAAACTGCCCATGGGATCCGACTGTCTCATCAAACTTGACGTCACAGCTCTCCTCAACTATTCTTGTCCTCTTGTTGAACACTCGGAAAGACTGTGATCTGGAGGCATATCCCAAGAAGAAGCCCTCATCAACTCTGCTCTGGAATTTACCCAAGTGCTGTCGCTTCTTGTAGATGTACACCTTGCAGCCGAAGACCCGGAAGTAGCTGACATTTGGCTTTCTTCCAATCAGAAGCTCATAGGCAGTCTTGTTGCGCAACTTGTGCAGATACAATCTGTTGATGCAGTGGCAAGCAGTGTTGATCGCCTCAGCCCAGAACTCATCAGGCGTCTTGTACTCGTCCAGCATTGTCCTTGCCATCTAAATCAATGTTCTGTTCTTCCACTCAACTATGCCATTCTGCTTCAGAGTGTATGTGGAAGAGAATTGATGTCCTATTCCTTGCTCATCATAGAAATCTTGCACATTAGTATTCAAAAACTCCGATCCATTGTCACTTCTCACTTGTTTTATTAAACATTCAAATTCCTTTTGAGCCCTTTTTGCAAAGCTTTTGAAGATAACCCCAACGGGGCTTTTATCAGGCAAAAAGAAAACCCAGGTGTAACGGGAGAAGTCATCAAATACCACTAAGCAATGCAAGTTGCCCCCTAAGCTGGCATATGTGGTAGGACCGAAGAGATCCATGTGCAACATTTCTAGTGGACGCGAAGTGGACATCACACTCTTGGCTGTGTGTGGACTAGCGACTTGCTTCCCAACTTGACATGCGCTACACAACCTAGTCTTGTCAAAAGTGACATCCTTGACCCCGCAAATGAAATAATTTTTCACCAAGTTCTTAAGATTGGCCATTCCCACATGTCCCAGGTGCCTGTGCCAAAGCCATCCAAGCTCGACTTTGGCAAGTAGGCACCAAGGCATTTGTGGGAGGCAACTCAAATTTTGCAAGAAACAATTTTTGGAAACGAAAAGCTTTGAACACCAAATTTTCATGTTTATCCAAAAACCTCATTTCAGTTGGTGAGATGTGACAATGGCCCCAGGTCGAGTAACTGGGCTACGGAGATCAAATTATAATGCAATGTTTCAACGAGGAGGACATTCTGAATTGAAAGCTCTGAAGAAATTTGTACCTCCTCGGATCCAATTACCTGACTCCGGCTCCCATCACCAAAGGTTACCTTCTTTGGAAAGCTGCCTTCTTCCCCGAGTGAGGTGAACAACCGCGCGTTGCCCATCATATGTTGTGTGCACCCACTGTCCATGACCCAATGACGGCCGCCAGTCCTGTAGTTCACCTGCACTCACAGTCAGAAGAGAGAGTCACTTCGAGGACTCAGGAACCCATTTAATGGGTCCCCGAGGGTTAGTCTTAGAAATAGCAAAAGAATCAATAAGTGATTTCTTGACCCACACACGTGCCAGGTGGTCGTTCTCCTCTGGACGACCCACGAACCTAGCAACTAATCTACCATGCTCACCCATCCTGATCATGCAGTTCCCATTTAGCTCTATGTGATTCCTAGGAAGGTTTGGGTTTGGTCTAGTCCACGTGTAAGGTCTAGGCTGAGTCATAGGTGGAGCTCTCCTACTCTCAAAACCCCTAGGCTCCCCCTGAAACCTACGTGGCTGGTAGTAGTACGGTCTAGGCTGCCTGTAGCTACCTTCTTGCCTATACCCAAACCAACTGTTCTGCTGACCTGCCCACACTGGGTATCTACCCCAAGAGTCCTCTTTGTTAGTGTCCCAAGTGATTTGCCTATTGTTCACTATGGGTCTAGCGTTCCACACTCTAGCCCTTGGGTTTTCTCATTGCCTATTTCTATTCCAAGCTCTAGGCTGCCAAGTGTTAGGTGCTTGTTGTCTAGGAGGTGGAGTTCTGGTGTATTGCCACGAGTGGTAGTAGGTTCTCCCTCTAGGTGTGGCACGAGAGGTATCGGCACCTGTAGATGCACGAGGACCAGGACCCTTCCCTTTTCTCCCCTTGGGCTTCTTCACGGGAGTGAGTCCCAAGCCACTCTTGTTGGAGACAGGTCTTTGGTCCTTGAGCATCTTATCCAGGGCCAAACTCCCCTCGAAGCTCCTAACCTCAAACTTAGCCAACTTGGCTCTCAACTCACTGTTCTCACTCACTAGTCCCTCACTCTTAGCTAGTTTTGCCCTTAGCTCACTATTTTTCCTCACGAGCTCGCCATTCTCTATGCTCAACTTCCTTGCCGCCAATGCACCCTTGCAATGATCGGGATCACACAAAACCCCATTACCCCTTGAACCACTAGAAGTAGAAACTATTGCAACAGAGCTACTTGCACAAGCATTTGAGATGCACCAGCATAAGCAAACTTTCAACAGGAGTACTAGATTTTTGCTTGTCACTAGCTCTAGGTGCAACAATAGGTGGTGCAAATGAAGGTGCATATGAAACAGGAGCATCATTGCATGAACTTGTAGGAAATGAGCTATCAGCAGGAGCAACAGAAATTTCAGGTTGTGGCACAAGCAAAGTATCTCTAGCTACAACAGGTAAAATAGGCACAATTTCCACATTGCTAGAGCGTGTGAGCAAAGTGACAGGTGGTGTGCTACTAGCAGGTGCATCATCACAAGCAATTCGATCAAGTGCAAGTGCAGTGGGTGAAGCAGGTGTGTCACAAGCAAGCACATCATCATGCTCTACACTAGATGCATATTCAAATGTAGGCAAAGCATTGATTGTACTATCTAAAGCATTACACGCCACTAGCATCTTGTTCTCATCTTCTAATGCGTACTTTTGATCTAGCACCTCATCCACCAGCCTATCTAAGCGATCACGCTCCTGGCAAACCTCAGCATGTTTCACCTTAAGCTTATCATACTTGTTCATGAATGCCCTAGCTGCTTGTTCTCCCTGCTGAACTAGACCCCACACCCACTCTATGTACTCAGGTGTACCTTCTTCAGGAGGACAAAGAGAGGATTGGTCAGAAGCAGCTAAGTTACTCACCTCATCCTCGGCCTTGGAGGAGTGTGCCATCAAGCACCGTGGAGGAAGGACTGGCTCAGGGACGAACTCGATGTCGGACTCCCAGCCCGCATCGTCGCCGAAGCATTCTTGCCACCAAGCTTCTTTGGTAGTGAAAGGTGGTAGAGGCACCGACTCGGGTAGAGTGACCCCGATCAGTGCCTTGGCCTTGTCCTTGGTCTTCTCCTTGGTGCCGCCTTCGCTTGAGGTAAAGGAAGTAGAGGACTCATCGCTCGTGGAGTTGTCGGTCTCCCACTCGCCGACAAAGGCTTGCTTCTTGCCTTTCTTGTCGGTGCGACGGAAGCCTAACTTGTACCTCCTTGTCTTGTTCTTGGGCTTAGCCTTGTGCTCGCCGCTGCTTGCCTTGTCCTTGCCCTTGTTCCTCTTCTTGTTTGGGCACACGGAGGCGATGTGGCCTCGCTCGTTGCACTCATAGCAACTTATGGAGGCGAGGGCCTTCTTGTCCTTGAAGTTCCTTGCCCCGTACTTCTTGAACGCGCGGGTAAGCCTATCCACCGCTAGCACCACGTTTAGGCTTCCTTGGTTACTCCCGGACCCGGACTTGTTGGACTTGTTGGAGGTGTGCTTCCCACTCGGCTTGGATGTGTTGACCTTGACGACGATGGTCTTCTCCTTGAGCTTGGAGGATCCATCATCCTTCTCGTCCTGCAACAACATCTCGTAGGCGACGAGCTTTCCCAAAAGCTCGCCAGGAGAAGTTGTCTTGGCCTCCTGGCTCTTGAGAAGGACAAACTCCCTGTACCTGTCCCTCGATAGAATAGCCATGATTCTCCTGCAGACATCTATATTAGTCATGGCGAACCCAAGCCCCTTGATCTCGTTCACCAGAGGGTTAAGCCGAGTGTACATATCGTTTGCATCTTCCCCAGGATGCATGTCAAATCGATCGAAGCGTCTCCTAAGAACAGCTATCTTTTCCTCCTTAACCTCGTCTGTGCCGTCGTGGATTTGTACTAGTGTTGTCCATATCTCATGTGCAGTGGGTAGGTTGCTAACCCTCTCAAACACCTCAGAGCTCAAAGCAGAGAAACAAGCATTTTTAGCTTTAGCATCTAGGTCTAGTTTTGCGTATTGCTCAAGAGTGGGGCCAACATCTTTATCAACCTCAAAGCCTAATGGTTTTTCTACCACAGCCCAAACTTGATGACCTAGTGATTGAATGTAGGCTATCATCTTGGTCTTCCAATGGCCAAAGTGTGTGCCAGAGAACAACAGGATACTGTTCCCAGCCACACTACCCCCGTCGGCCATTTTACCCTAAGCGGTTAAGCCAAGCGCACGGAGGGTACTTGCCTCTGATACCACTTGTAAGGATCGGTGGCCTCGAGTGGGGGTGAAGAGGACACTATTTAAAATTTTACTCTATGTTTTTGTGTTTTCTTAAGACTTATTCAATTTTCAAGTCAAACTAGGGCTACTAACAAATTGACTAAGAGAGAACGAACTAACTAGTTCTAGCGAAAGCTAACTACGCAAGCGGAATTGAACAACTAGTGTTGCAAGGGATAGCCAAAGCAAATGCAAGTAAAAGTGAGAAGTAAATTGCGAAAAGATAAAAGGGAACGCTCACCGATTTTTAACGTGGTTCGGTGCAAGCACCTACTCCACGATGCCGAATCTCTTTGGAGAGAGACCAGGACCCTCTCGTCCTGTGTCGGCAATCTACTCGGGAAACTTTCAGGGACTAAGCCCTAGGATTGCTTCGGACCCTCACACCGAGGCCAGGCTCCTTCACACGTTGAAGGCTATCCCGACACCCCGGCACCTTGGTAGGCGCCGACCTTCGCGGAGAAGGTATTTGTACAAGGTTCGTGACAGAGTCTTCGGCTTGGACACGAACCGGCGGAGACTTGAACCTTGGTGTTGACGTCGGCAACTTGGCGTCTTCCACGCGCCTGGAGTTGACGTCGACCACGGCTTCCCTCGGATCTCGTCTCCGGCGAGGTGGAAGCACCCGGTTCCCGCACCGGGTGACCCCGCCCGTGGCAAGGGTTTCGTTGGTGAAGGCTTGTACGGTTGTTGGTGAAGACTTGCACGAACGGAGGCCTGAACGTTGAAGCTCGGGGATGGCAAGGAAGGACTCAACGCCGACAAGTAAGACCCAAAGAGCACACGCAAGAAATCCTCCGGAAGACCCCAAAGCCCATGCCAAATCCCACGGAAAAACCAAGCTAAACCATGGGGGAAACAAGGCGGAACCTTTCTTACCTTCCCTATCCTCTCTTCTCTCTCTCGAACCCTAACCCTAGGTGTGGAGGCCATGGGAGGAGGAGAGACCATGGGGAGAAGCTCACACATGAACACAAGAGGTGGGGGGCAAAAATAATGAGCTCTCTTAGCTCTCCGAGTCCCCCCCCCCCCCGAAGTGGTTATATAGTCCCCAGCCCGCACTGGACATGCCGCGCAAATCCGACGGCTCTCAGTTCAAACGCGCGGCTCAGATGTGCTCGGGCTGCTCATCGGACGCGTCCGATGAATTCGTCGGATGTGTCCGATGAATTGTGGGCGCGTGCTGGAACCGTGCTGCTCACCTGTTCTACGGCGTGTCTAGCCCGCGTCAGACGCCTCCGATTTCCCTATCGGACGCGTCCGACAGGAGGTTTGCAAACCGGGCTCGCGAGGGACTTAGCCAAAATATGTTGCGCCGCCTCTCACCGGATGCGTCCGATCACTCGTCGGATGCGTCCGATGAACACTTTGCTCTTCAGACGCCTAGCCTCGCTGCCCTGTCCCCAATTGATCATCGGACGCGTCCGATAACTCATCGGACGCGTCCGACAATAACTTTTCAATCGGACTCCAAAAATGACTTAGCCAAATCTACGCGTGCCCCCTCTCGTCGGACGCGTCCGATCAGTTGTCGGACGCGTCCGATGACACGTTTTCTTCGGACGCTGTGCGGGCTCCCCTGTGACCTATTTACCAGACGCGTCCGATGACTGCTTCCTGGTAGCCATCTCACCTCCTTCTCATCCTCTCTCACCCGATGAAATTTGCAATTATTCATCTACTACTGGAATTTGGATTTATTTTGAAGTTATTCTACCTCTTTCTCATCCTCTCTCAGCCTTAGAAGATTTTAATATTCTAAAATCAACTAAAACAGGTTATGCAAATTTAAGTTTTAAAAATCTTCAAAAATTTTCCTATTCCCAAATTTGGGATGTTACATCTTTGAGTTTTTTAATTCCCATGCAATTAATATTAGAACATCTAGAATATTCCCATGAAAATGTTTCGCATCAAAGTATTAGAACATCTAGAAGTTCTTTTCATCATAAATATTATTTTTCATGTATAAGTAAAGAATTGTCTAGATATTAGATAATTATGTAGAAAGATCTAAATTGAAAATATCTTTATATAGATGTGTCGACGGTTGGGATATTGACCCAAGTCAACCAAGGTTCTTCAAGGAGGAGATAGGAGACACGCCCGAACAACCACGAACAAAGAACGAACAGAGAGGCGGGGGTTTTTATCCTCGTTCAGCCTCTCAGAGAGATAATAGCCCTCGCCCAAATTTTCTTTATATCAAAGAGGATTATAAGGTGGAACTCAAGCGAGATCAGCGAGTCTCAAGCGAGTAGCATGCGAAAATCTATTGGCCAGGGTCCCTCTAAATGCCGTAGGGGCCCTGTTTATATAGTACGGAGCAAACCGATCTACCGAGGGAATATCGGGCCGAGCTAACTACGAGATCGTAACGAACTCAGTACATGCCAAATATATCCCGAGGCAGATAAGGCATACTCCTAGTCTTGAGGATCACGACTCCTAATCCAATCCGGGAAACCAACGTCCGGGTCTTCACGTAGCCGTGCAAGACTCTTGTTCGAGACGGACTCAAACACGATTCCTTGGCCACTACGCACCACGCCAGCCAGGAAGCTGTTCGGCAGGATGCATATGGGCCAGATAGAACCTTCCAGGGAGCTGGGCCCTGGTAGGCTGTTTGATCGGGCCGTCAGGGAGTGGGCCATAGCAATGGGCCGTAATTTAATCCCCGACAGCTAGCCCCCGAGACTCAAGTGGAAGGACTCACTAGAGTGGGGTCTTCCTCTTGAGACTCCAAGTCACGAAGAGGGAAATTTTGCTGTTACAAAGACGTGTAACAAGCGAACGAAAGGTGTCATGGTTCAACCGAACAAGACTTGTTCGGGACCAAACAGAACCCGACTAGTACCGAGCAACCCCGCTATACGAACGAGGAATGACATCTATCCGAGCAGAGCACTCAGCCTTCAGTGCGGACACTGGAAAAACTAGCCGTTGGCAGACTCCAACGGTAACTTCCTATCGCCGCAGAAGGAAAAGCAGCGACCGCTTTTACCTAGCCGCTGCGGTAAAAACTAGCCGTTTGTGACAAAACCGTTGCAGAGCTGCCCATACGGGTCTATAAAAGTTCCCAAGCTGCCCGCGGCCAGCCACTTCTGCTCTCACGCCTTTCCTCTCTAAGCCCTAGTTCCAACCACGCTCAGCATCAAGCACCCAAATTCCACCACCAACCACGCTTGTCCAAACAGGAACCGCTATGGCCAAGTTCACGGCACTAGCTCGACCGGGAGGACCTGAAGGTCTGGGAGGAAGAGGGCTACATCGACACCGTAGCTGGAGGTCGCCCGAGAGGAGGATACTCCGAGCCGCCGAGGAGAGTTCAATCGACTTCAGCGATTCGCCTGCTCGGGTTGAGGTCTCCGAGGCGACTTCGCCGAGGCCTTCTTGAACATCGCCGATTGGAGGTGGCGAACCTCAATCCAACTCCATCCTCCGATGGTTGTCTTCGCACACCGTCGAGGGCTATCTGAGCATCGATCCACCAGGGGGCTGTTCCTCCACTATTACACGTGACGAGGAGTAGCTCCGCCGCTTCGGCGCCGGGTGCTACTACCTCAAGCTCCGGCCACCGACGACGACGCCCAGACCCTCGCCCCACCGCCGACTCGATGGGCGCGTGGTGGGTGAGGTGGTTCTACAGCAAGCGGAGCGGCGACAGCAAACTCGTCTTCACCGGGAAGGCGCCGGCGAACGGAACCCCAATGCCTCGACCGGAGATGTCCGCCGAGGATTGGTACCTGACAAGGAAGATCGCCTCCCTCGTGAGCCTCGGGCTCACGCAGGCGAAGATCATTCGAACTTCACAATGACGATTTGTACGGCTGCGGAGGCCCTATCCCTTCTATAAGATAGAGGGATGGGAAGACATTTTCAGGGAGAACACGGGTAAGTGCCTTTAAGACTCAACCTTTACGTTGATTATTTCCTCCGACTAGGAACTAATAATCCCTTCTGCTCGGGCAGAGAGGCCAACCGACGCATGGGTGACCGAGCGGGTCGACGCCATGCTGAAGGCGGCAAAGAAGGACGGGGAGGTCACCGGCGAGGTGGCGTACACCTGCCCGCGCAACGTGCTTGTCCGCACAGACGAGGTAAATCACTTACTCCCAGCCTATGTTGCTAGACTTGCAATGTTGTTTAGTGCTAATGCTCGCTTCCAAAAACACGCAGGAGGACCAGCTGATCCTTGGGGGGATCGTAGAGGAACTCTCCGGGTCTAAGAAGGAGAAGGCAAAGAAGGGCAAGGCCAAGGCGGCCACAAAGCCCAAGGTGGCGGCCGAGCCTACGCGGAGCTCCCCGCGACACGGCGGCCACCAGACATCAAAGAGACCGTCCACGGTGACGGAGGGCGCCGAACAAACCAAGCGGACTCGCGGTCAGCCCAGCGGGAATAGACCAAGCTCCTCCCTCCTCGCCGAGCAAAGCGACGAAGAGGTAAAGAACATGACCCTCTGGCTTAGGCGTTATTCGCAGGCTCACCCGGGCCATTTGGCGCGGCTACAACAAGTCGCCGAGCAGAGGAGGCTCGAAGAGGAGGTCACGCGCAAGGAGAAACTTCTTGCGCTGCACGAGAGGAGTGCTCAGCTTACTAGGGAGCTGAGCGCATCGCCGAGAACACCTAAGGGCCAAAGCGAGAAGCCGCCAAGGAGCCCCGAGGAAGAGGCGGAAAATTCGCGAAGAAGATCGGGATCAAGACTTCCACCAGCAGTCTCAGAGGAATCGATCTTTTGATCTTTCAACCTTCTCGACCGTGTTAGACTTAACGATCATCTCTTTTTTCGTCACCGCCCCAAGAGGAGATCGCCACGCACGACGCCGAGGAAGCACTCGAGCAGTCGCCGCCGCTGAAAGCACCTACACGTGCATCGCGGCGATGAGGGCATGCCTCAAGGACAAAATTGGAGGCATGGAGCCTGCTCTCGCCAGTTCCGACAAGCGACTCGGACGCCAAGAGCGCGGTGGAGCGGCCGGAGGCGAGAAGAAGGCGCGGCTGGCGCCACGGACGGGGGCCAAGATGATGGCTCCGGAAGCTGCCCAGGACGAGACCGAGCAGCCGGTCCTGCCAGGCACCTCGTCGCAGGGGCAGCTCACCCCTGAGGCGACGGGATTCTCTGGCGAGCAAGGTGAAGTCCCAGCCGCCAGGGAGTAAGAAGAAGCCCCCGAGCAGGTCGCGCAAGTCGTCCTGCCCGTGGAAACAACGGCGCCACCTAGCGGAGTGGCTCCGGCCTCGCCCGAAGACGTTCGGGCGGAAGAGAAAGAGGAAGAGGAGAGGGAGCATGGAGACGAAAGCGCTTCGCCCGTTGCCCCTGCTCCCGGACAGACGCGCTCCCGCAAGAAGAAGGAGCGAACAAGGCGGCGACGGGAACAACGCACCCGTCTCATCCCGCACGAGCGGGGCTTCGTGACGCATGGCCTCGAGGACCGCTGCGCCATGGATCAAGCGTCGGCTTGGCAAGGTAAACTCAAGACCAAACTGGTTCAACTAAGCGGTGTTATCGCAAAACGGTTAACATGATCTTCTCCTCGGTCTTCAAGGACACCATGGCCGAGCTCGAAGATGGGGTTACCATCGAGCGGAGCGCCAGATTGGCGTCCTGCGGGGAGCATCTTGAGCGAAGGGGCGGCGGAACCCTCTGCCCTCACTCAAGCCGGAGCCACCGGAGGAAGAGGTGAAGAAGCTCGAGGCCGCTTGATCAAGAGAGGCGTTCTGCGAGGCTCTCCTAGAGGAGGCCGAGGAGCTTGTACAAGAAGCCATCAAGGCGAAAGCACCATGGGAGAAGCTGCCCGCACGAAGTGGCTCTAAGAGCAGCTTCGCCGACGTGTCCCATCAAGGGACCAGCTCATGGAGGAAGCCAAAAGCTTAAGGCCCACCGCCAGGAAGAGCAAACTTCCGGATCTCAAGCAAAAATCTCGACCTTGTGGGCTTCACAGAAGAGATCGAGGAGCTCAGCTGGTTGACGGTGCGAGCGATCGCCATGAGAGAAGAGCCAAGGAGCTGGAAGAACAGCTCAAGACTACTGAAGCGGCGAGTTGGCGGGCGAGGCTCGACCACCAGCAGCGGCCAAGACCGAAGAGGTCGGCTTATCCGGGCAAAGGCTGCGGCACAAGCCAAGCGGAGCAAGGAGGAGATCGAACGCCTCCGAGCTGAAGCCCGGGAAGGAATCAAGGCTCAGGGTAAAGTCGTGCGCCTCAAGTTAGAAGTTGAGGAGCTAAAGGAGCAACTTGCTTCTAAGTAGCACCGTGGCTGTAACCCGAAGGGGCCTTGTACCTGACACTTATGATTAACGCAATAAAGTACTTACCTTTTTTCCTGTAAAAAAGAGCAGCAAAAAGACAAGAACGAACAGAAACTAAAAGAAAAGCGAACAGCGCTAGGAGGTTTAAGAAAACCGGTAGAGCGCTTTGCCTAACTCCCAGCCCCCGTTGTGCAGCTGCTCGAGAACCTAAGTTTGCGAACCCGAACAGGTACACAAGAGAAAGAGCGGCACCCTAGCCCCCGGTACGGACGATGCTCGAGAACCTAGGCTTGCGAACTCGAGCACGTGCGTAGAGAGAAAGAGCGACACCCGTACCTTGCTTGATGTATTCCATAGTCTGCTCGTTGACGTAAGTTAGGCAGTTCCGAAAGTAACCGAGCAAGGAAAGTGCCTCTGCCGCGGGGGGCTTACGAGAGCAGGCTTAACCAAGTGGTCGCGCCAGGCAGTAAGTGCCTCTGCCGTGGAGGGCTTACGAGAGCAGACTTAGCCGCAAGGTGGAAAGGCCGTGTTACGCAACCCTGAGTTTAGGAACTTATCGAAACTAGATACGGATAGAGAACAATCCTTAAGACTGCGGGGCCAAGAGTTCGCAAGACCGGGCAGCATCAAGTGTTACCAGAGAGAAAGAGGTAGTCTTCAAAAGACAAGAAGTGAAAAAGGCGCAGAGGCGCGAGAATTCACTTAAGAATTGGATTGAACTTTACATGGTGCCCGAGACTTGGACGAACTAAGGCGCTGGTTGAACAAAAACGCGAGGCTAAGCAAACAAACGAAGACCTACACAAAGAACTTACGGCCGGGTCGATGTTCCAAGTCTTGGTCGCCTCTCTCCGCCCTCCATAGCTGCTTAACAGCCCGGGCGGCGGTAAAGAGAAACGACCGAGCACGGGCCCTCCCAACGAGGAGTTAACTTGTTGGCATTGGACAAGTTCTCGACACGGCGTAACGAGGTCTCCGCCTTCAAAACCCCGGTCGAATCGACTTGGTAGCGTGCGGCGAAGATCTTGCCGGTAGAGCGCCATTCGACTTGTGCCCGGTCGCGTGTGCCTTCGAGGAGGTCGAGATCGAGGCGCTCTTGCTCATCGTCAACTAAGTTGATCGAGCTCGTCTTGAGGCGAACCGAGTACAACCGGTAGTAGGATGGCTTCTGCACCATAGACCAATTGGAAAGGAGTTTCCCCGGTCGCCCGGCTGGCCGTATTGCGAACTGCCCAGAGGACGGAAGGAACTTCGTCAACCCAGGCCTTGTTGTGCTCGCTGAGAGCAGCAAATACCCGCCGTTTAATACCTTGGACTATCTGTCTGTTAGCTCGCTCGATCGCTTCCATTGCTCGTGGATGTGTCACGAGGCGAACAGACCTTGGTGCCCAAATTTCTCAAGATTCTGGAATAGCTCGCTTCTGAACTGGGTACCGTTATCCGTGATCAATTTGTGGGGAATCCCAAAGCGCGTGACCACGTTGCTTTTCAAAAAACGAACAGCCGTTTTGGCGTGAAGAGACGATACAGGCTCTGCCTCAATCCACTTTGTAAAAGTGTCGATGGCGACGAGCAAGTGTGTATAGCCCTTGTACCCCTTAGGGAATGGGCCGAGCAGATCCAGACCCCATGTGGAAAAAGGTCAAGATGGGGGGATTGTTTGGAGCTCTTGGGCGGGCTTGTGTGCCTTCCGGGCGTGAAATTGGCAAGCCTTGCACTTAGTCACGATATCCCGAGCATCTTGTAACGCAGTGGGCCAATAATAGCCCATGCGAAACGCTTTGCCGACCAGAGTTCTGAAGGAGGCGTGGTTGCCACAGGCACCCTCGTGTATGTCCCTAAGAAGGAACACACCCTCCTGCTGCGAGATGCGCTTGGAGAGAACTCCCAGAGCACCTCGACGGTAAAGGATGCCGTCCACAAGCTTGTATGGAGCAGCACGCCTTATAAGCCGGAAACGCTCGGCTTCGTCGTCGGGCAGGGTCCCATCTGCGAGGTACCGGACAAATGGCGTTGTCCAGTCCGCAGACTGCTCGATAACGGAGACAGCACCACCTGTCTATATTGCCTCGTCCGGAGACGTGATTGAGGGCTTGTGAAGGTGCTCGACGAGCACCCCTGCCGGAGCAGATTCTCGTGAGGATCCATACTTGGATAGCTGGTCGGCCAGGAAGTTGTCCTTCCTGGGCACGAAGAGCACCTCGAAAAATCAAAAGTACCGCTCCAACTTCCTCACTTCAACCAGGTATCACGCCATTGAGTCATCGCAAAGATCGATACTCCTTGTTCACTGGTTGATGACCACCGTGAATCTCCTTCACGGTCGGTCGTTGGACACCGAGCGACTTGCACGCTCTTAGTCCCGCGAGGAGGGTCTCGTACTCCGCAGCGTTGTTAGTCGCCGCCAAGTGTAGTTGGATAGAATATCGAGTTGCTCTCCATTAGGGAGATGAGAACAAAACCAGCCCAGAGTGTCCATGCAGCGAGCCATCAAAAACATGGTCCAAGGAGGCTCATCGGGTTGCTCGGGGCTTCACGATTTGGGCGAGCAAGTCCATTCAAATGACAAAGTCAGCTAAGACTTGTGATTTAATAGCGGTTCGAACAACGAAGATGATCAAACTCGCTAGTTCCATTGCCCACTTAGCTATACGTCCGCCGGATTCCTTGTTCCGTAGGATTTCTCCCGGAGGAACGTGGTCGGGACCAGATGGTTGATGTGCTGGAAATAGTGGCGAAGCTTCACGGAGGACATGAGCAAGGCGTGGAGCGACCACGGACCTCGTGGTAACGCCCTTTGATCCGTGAAGTACCTCGCCACGTAATAGATTGGTCGCCAGATGCCTTCCCTTTCGACCGTCAAGACCGCGCCACCGCTTGTGGCGTGCAACCTAGGTACAAGCAGAGCTGCCGCCATGTTTGCGGGGTAGTCAAGACGGGAGGATTGGATGTATCGCTTCGATCTTGGAAGGATCTATCGGCTTCTACATCCACTCAAAACCATTGTGCTTATGCGGGGCCTTAAAGAAGGGCAGCCGCGTTACGCCTTTGACGGAAATAAATCGCTTAGAGCAGACCATCCGCCCGTGAGACTCTGTACCTCCTTTACGGTAGTTGGAGCCGATATTTTCAATGGCCTCGATTTTTTCGGGGTTGGCGTAAATACCTTGCGAACCAATAACATAACGAGAGCAACATTCCGGATCGAACACCAAAGGTACACTTCTCTGGATTTAATTTTATTCGATGCCTGGTGAGATTACGAAAAGTCTCGGCGAGGTTTTTTACATGATCTGGAGCAAACTTGCTCCTTACAACTATGTCGTCGACATAAACCTCCGTGTTTTTTCCACACGCTCGGGAAGGTCTTCTCCATTAAGCTACCGAACGTGGCACCAAAGATTCTTGCAGACCGAAAGACATGGTCGATAGCGTAAAGTGTCGAAGGGGTGATGAAGGCGATCTTCTCTTCATCCTCGGGGAGATGCTTATTTGGTGATAACCGAGTAAGCATCTAAAAGCTCAAGAGCTGGCGTCCGCATCGCATCGACCACCGGTCAATACGAGGCAGCTGAAATTGTCCTTAGGACAAGCAGCTGCGTTGATCGTGTGATCGACACACATCCTCCACTTGCCGCCTTTCTTCTTTACAATGACAGGTTGGCTAACCACTGGTGTGATCAACCTCACGGATGAACCCGCGTGACGGTTTGCCAAGTTGATCTTTGATGATCCTGCTTGAATTCGAAAAGCGACGCTTCCGCGAAACAGGCTTTTTGTCCGACCGACACCCGGTTTGTGCTCAATGACCTCCTCGACTCGGGCATGTCGATGGCTCCTGACAAACACATCTCGCATTAGCTCGGAGGAAGGCAATGAGTTCGCTTTCCTATTTGGGGTCCAGATTGGCCCCAGTGAACTATCTTGGAAGTATCATCAAGAGACAATGGAACTTCCTTGGTTTCTCCCCGTGAAGGGAGACCCTAGGGCGTCTGAGACTTGGTCTGCGGAACTTCAGACAGCTACGGCGAAGCCGGTCGATCAGGCGAGGGACCGCTCGTAGCAATCCGAGCAGCTTTGTAATTGCCCTTGACCGTGATTACACCGTTAGGGGCTCGGTATCTTCACGCAATGGTAAGCGTGGTGGGTTCTGACCATGAACTTACCAAGAGATGGCTCGCCAAGATCGCGTTATCTGCGGATGGGAAGTCGACCACGCCGAAGTGATCAACTCGTCCGGAAGTTGCTTGGGTTGCGAAGGTAATCGGCGGGACAACTCCGCCTAACGGCTGATGCCTTCTCCGGAACGATTCCGTAGAAGGGCATTGCGACTTCCTTCAGCTTAGAACGAGAAATCTGCATCTTGTTCAAGACCTTAGCAGAAAGCAAGTC
Organism: Raddia guianensis; assembly: GCA_036346415.1. Taxonomy (NCBI): domain Eukaryota; kingdom Viridiplantae; phylum Streptophyta; class Magnoliopsida; order Poales; family Poaceae; genus Raddia; species Raddia guianensis. The sequence goes on from CM070534.1 coordinate 40,792,627, forward strand.
TAAAGCGCTCCCGCCGTCTACTAAAACACGGCCAACTCTGGCGTTGCTGATGGTCGGGGCGACCACCAGTGGGAGCCGCTGAGGCTTGGTCATCCCAAAGGGGCAATCCTCCCGAGAGAAGGAGATGGGGACCTCGGTCCACTTCATCGATTCAGCCGAGGTTTTGCCTTTTCAACGTTAGGACCTCCCGAGCGACTTCCTTGAGGCTACGTCGAGAGGAGTAAGCCGAGGAGCCGCCGAAGATGACGGCGATATGGTTCACGGGCTCTTGATATTCATCATCATCTTCCCAATCACCATCGTCGGTTTGGCGCTTGGCCTTACCGGCATCACCTTGTTCGGGCAGGGTGGGCATTGGGCCCTTGCCGTTGTAAAAGTCTTCGATCTTTGCGGCCCAAGTTCTGCAATGGCGTATATCATGCCTGTAGTGCAGGTGGAACTTGCAAAATCGGTCGCTTGGACCTTTCTTGCCTTGTCCGCCTCCCTGAGCAGGCTTTTTGCCCTTGTAGTTATTGTTGGGCTTCTTCTGCCCATCCTTGGGAGGAGGTGCGCGATCTATATCGGCGACGGTATTGTTCGCATCACCTTTGTTCTTTTTCTTCTGGGACTTCTTGTCACCAGGGTTGCTGCTCTTCTTCTTCTCATCCACACCAGTCAAGCGGCACCACCCTTGTCGAACGCCTTTTTGTCTCAACGCTCTGCTTGGCGTTGGCATAGATCGGTCACCGCCTTGAGCAGTCGTTGGCGGTCTAGGTCTCGTTGATCTCGAGATCCTGGGTGAGCCGCTCGTCGCGGACTCCGTTTTTGAAGGCGCGGACAACGGATTCGTCCGAGATGTTCGGGATCGTGTTGCGAATCTTAATGAAACGCTTCACGGTTGCGGAGAGTCTCCCGCTCATCCGGATCATCCGTGCAGATCATCCTCCTTGCCTAGACGCACATAACAAATTCAAAATTAGCGATCGAGGCGTCACAAAGTCGGGTTCCATGAGTGATGGAACCTCCCGCCGATTGAATACCACGTCCGAGCAAATACCTCAAGGACGATCGGAGGTAATTAGCCATAACGAGCTCGTCACCCCGCGCCATGATGGCCGAGCATAGATGGAAAGGAATTCCTCCGGTTCGAGTCCCATTGTACCTTCCATGTGACCGGGCTTGAACTTTGAGGGCCACCGACAGCCAAGCTCGTCGAGAAAGCCCCGCAGACCCAAAGCATATGACCGACCACCTTCCTGGCGTAACCTAGTCTTGAGAAGACGCTTGGCCTATTCGCGGAGGAACTCTGCTGAATCGATGATTCGGCTGGAGAAACTCTCTCCGAGACAACACACCACGCTCCTTCCTCGTGGTCGCGACGACGCGCTCCTCACGAGGGGACCGTCCGTGGTCATCGCGTGCGCGCTTGCCCCTGTTGTCGCGATGACTACGAGGACTCGGCGAGCGACGGCGACCACGGGTAGCCTGCTCATGGACAGTGATCCTTCGATGGTGACGAGGGTCACGCGATCGATCAGAGCTGTCCGAATCATTCCGGGCAGTTTAGCTGCGCTGCCTGGAGGAGTTGTTGACTTCTCCTAGAGACTTCAAGCCTTCAGCCAATCGCTCTAGGTTAGACGCAACGGCATCGCCCATACGGGCGAGGTCGGCCTGGTTGGTGGATCTAATCACCGGTTATGGCCGCGAAGTCGTTCCGACTACGCTCTAGGGTTCTGGGACCCCGAGGCATCCGCGTTCGCCCGGCCGAGTCCGATTCGCTGGGAACTAACCCGACAGAGAAACCTGCCGGAGACTAGGCGAGGGCACGCGAGGTGGGTCGCGACGCGGTCGCTTGCACCAATCGCGAACCGCGCCCGGTCCGATTGATGGAATCGCCGAGGTTGCGGCGACGACTTCTTGCTCGCGAAAGCTAAGCGTAGCCTCGCCTTGATGCCGAGCGAGTTAACTCCGTCTGCCTCGCCACCGCCACGTACGTCGCAGATTCTCGAGGTTCCTACATCGCCATGTTTATGCTTTGTGGGGCCATGCGAAGGTATGCTAGACGGTGTCATCATTTGTGTCTCCACAGTAGAATCTACTGACATAGCCTTGAATCCGATAGATCTAAACCGTCGTAAAGATCATCCGGTTCCGTAGTCATCGCTAATGACGGAGGCGATCTGCGGCTATCTACGCCATATAGGCGAGACCTCCGCCCCAGATCGAAAAGTGTTCGAGACCGGACAGATCGATCTGAATCGGCGGGGATGAAACATCCCGTCCTTCCGAGTCGTAGCCCTCGTGAAGTATCTACAGATCATCGATCGAAGTTCGACATGCTCGATCTGCGTGTCCCCACGGACGCGCCAAATTGCCGACGGTTGGGATATTGACCCAAGTCAACCAAGGTTCTTCAAGGAGGAGATAGGAGACACGCCGAACAACCACGACAAAGAACGAATGTAAGATGGGGTTTTATCCTGGTTCAGCCTCTCAGAGAGATAATAGCCCCACGCCCAAATTTCTTTATATCAAAGAGGATTACAAGGTGGAACTCGGCGACATCAAGAGTCTCGGCGAGTAGCATGCGAAAATCTATTGGCGGGGGTCCTCTAAACGCCGTAGGGGCCTGTTTATATAGTACGGAGCAAACCGATCTGGGAGGGAATATCGGGCCGGGCTAACTACGAGATCGTAACGAACTCAGTACATGCCAAATATATCCCGAGGCAGATAAGGCATACTCCTAGTCTTGAGGATCACGACTCCTAATCCAATCCGGGAAGCAACGTCCGGGTCTTCACGTAGCCGTGCAGGACTCTTGTTCGAGACGGACTCAAACACGATTCCTTGGCCACTACGCACCACGCCAGCCAGGAAGCTGTTCGGCAGGATGCATATGGCCCAGATAGAACCTTCCAGGGAGCTGGGCCCTGGTAGGCTGTTTGATCGGGCCGTCAGGGAGTGGGCCATGGCAATGGGCCGTAATTTAATCCTCGACAAGATGATTCTAGATTTATGCTATATGGTGTAGATTTTAACACATGTCAGATCACAATAACATTGTAATAGTATAAATAGGACATTCCCCATTATATTATTGGATGTCCTGCTTTAATCATTATGTCCAACTAAATCTTACTTTTAAGTTTAGGACAACATAAATTATACATTACATATTATCTCATAACATTATAATATCTTTGCAACAAATATAGATAGCGACATTTTCATTTCATAAAACTTTTATTGCAACCATTTTGTGTAATTTGAGTTTACTTTTAAGTTACAAACATGTAATAGAGTATTCGAAATTGTAACCAAGCTCCTCCCATGGGTTCTATACCCGATTCACAACTAGAAAGCTTCTCTGGTCCTTCACTAGTCGAGGCTAACTATTTTCTGTCCAGAAATAACTTTTAGTCATCAATACCAGCTGATATAGGCATGCTATCAAAATTGGGAGTGTTTGATAAATATGTATGGTTTTAGTATAACATGGTAATCATGTTCCTGTGGTCTCGGATACGCGAATAAATATCCTATCTCAAGGGCATGTAGCTCGCCGATAAAGTGCATGCCGCGCTGTAGGGAATGAAGAAACAGCGGCCACTCCGAGTACAACATAACTGCAATGTGCCACCGGGAGAAGAGCGGCTGCACCCCTGGCGGCGCAGCCCGTCGTGGCACAAATCTGCTCGGCATCGCGGCAGCACGCACGGGAGCCGATGGGTTTTTGTGAAACCTCAGTAGATGGTACGCTTGTGCTTCATGAGTGACATCGCTTGTATTGTAGGTGCTGCCTCTATAGAACTGTAGGAGGTGCCTGTAGAAAAGCACAAACATTATATTAGCGCAGCAGCCCAAAGAAGAAATAAAATGACATTTTTTTTTTAGAAACTTACCTGTTGTTATTAACATCGGCATGCCACTGTATTGGAGGTCTCGCCATCTGCAGCATTCGTAGCACGGCTAAATATCCTGCTTGGTTGATGCACATAACCACATTGACTAAGTGATCGTGGAGGCGGAGCAAAAGGTCGAGTCTGTTTCCTTATCGCCTCCCTATGTCGTATGGCCATCTTTTTCCATCATAGCCAAGAGATCTTGCTCCACTTCTGTGACACCTATAGGCCTGTTCCCAAAAAACCAGCTTTTGATACACAGAGCCATGGACTTCAGATTGTTGTCGAACTGCACGCCCCACTAGCCTCGGTCGGTGTACTGAATTATCTCTGTATAAACGGCTTTGTGATTGAGCACGACCGTTCCTAAGGTCCGATGGATCAGAAAGGTGCCTGTACATATTTTCTTTAGCTAAGTAACTAATAATTATGATTAATTCTTTAATTAGCTAACTCTAGGTGTCCTTCCCTCTAGGTGGGAGCGATCCGGATCCTCTGTCTTTGGCAGTCAAACAGCACGGTGCCGTTTGAACCTAGAGCGAGCGCAGTCAACAAGGAGGCAGCGCTGCCTCATCCCACGAGCACGAGCCCACAAGATGGGTGGGCCACGAGCACATGGGCCGAGCAGTCGTATGCTCTGATACCAGCTCTGTCGACCCCCGATTTTGCGGACCGAGAACCTGGGTGCACCTGCGCTATCCCTGGATCTATCTTGCTAGTGCGGCACCACCAATTTACAAAAGCTGGAACATTTCATACAAATCGCTTAAGCAATAGTTATTACATAAATCAAAGTACATAATGGCTCGGTTTTTGATAGGCCATCTAGCCAAATAATGCGTTACCAAAATGTACTCTTATCAGAGTAGAAAATTGCGGAAACAGAAGTTTCGGGTCTCAAGGCTATGCCCAAACCACTAGGCAAGCGACTGGAGTCCCGCCTAACACCCGTCCTGCACGTCAGCTCCTAAACCATCTTGTCTTCATCTCCGTAGTGTCATTCCTCAATGTACTTGTCTCCTTTACCTGAAATCGTGAACGTGTGTGTGAGTGTGAGCGCGCAATCAACTCGCGCTCGCAAACCAATACCCAACCTAATGCAATTTAATGACAAAGGCTATTTGGTGGAGGCTGGGTTATTTTATTTGTAGAAAAGCCAATTTTACAATAATCATAAGTAAAAGTCCCAACTCAGCAGTGATAAAACAAAGACGTATTGTGCTAGTATATGCAATTGTTCATGTAATCATGGGGCTTCATCATCATCATAATCATCATCATTTTCACTTCTATCATCCATAGGCAAACCGAATACCTCCACTCGTTCCCGGACCGTACCCTTTTCACCCTGGCGTACTTCCTCTAAATTTGGCGGTGGACTCACCCTCCTAGAGGCGTGATCCCCTTGAGCTCAACTATGGCCAGGATCCTCAAATCCAAAATTCATCATTATCAGGTAATATCAGGGGTGTCCATTGGACGATACAGTCGCACTTGGGTAGAAATGGCACCCAAGTGCATGAGCCGTTTCCAGGGCCTTATCTAGTTGCAAATTAAACTCAGGAAAGCGGGGCACAACACATCACCATAGTTATCTACTCGGGATACGCACATGTTGACTAGACTGTCCAAAGTTCTAGACATAGAGATGCTATGACACTGTAGTCTTAATCAGGCAGAACTGGATGATTAGACTGTCCAAGGCTTTAACCATACAGGTGCTAAAACAATGTAGTCTTTATCAGACAAGATCTGGTGATTTGACTGTCTAGCGCATAAGCATGGGGATGCTATAGCGATGTAGTCTTGATCAGATACACTATGCTTTACCAACAATCATGTTCAAAGAGACTAACTCCGGTCATGATACATACCATGGTCATGATGGGACCGATCCACAGAGTAACCTGCCCGTGCGATAAGTCAGAGCCAACGATCAGCTATACCTTGCCGGGGCAATGGAGTATAAGATCGAATAACCCGTCAACCGAATCACACGTTGATCTGCCGGGATTCAACCCACGGACTCTAGACTTAACCCAGCATGTCTAAGCAATTCAGTGACTTATTAGTCCAAGGAGTTTAACATTTAAGTCCTTAGGTTACAAACGACAGGGTATGTAATTTAAGTCAAGGATAAGGGTTGTGCTTATTTAACACATTTAAACAAAGTGGTAGTAGCTAGACCAGCTCTAGTAGCATTTGTTTGACAATATAATTGATAACAGAATATAAGCATGCAAGTTCATAATTTAAAGCAACATAATTTAATTAAAACTGGGTAAAGAAGAATGAACTAGAGTATTAGCTCGCTGTTTCCAGTCTTCAGTCTGTTCCTCGAGTTCTGTCGAATCTATCGCGAAGAAATAATCAGTTAAATAATCACACACGTATGCATTAAGACATGATGCATGAAATGCAAACGTGTCTAACGACGTCGATAGCACTTTTGTCAAGACTATTCTAACGGTTGTCCATAGGGCTATAAATCCTCCTTATCAAGGAAAAATCCATAAACTCCCTTATTAGACTTTTTGAGAATGTTATGTATGACTAAGAATCTAGATACCCTTAATTAGGTTCCCAAAAATACTATACAACAATGGTTATTAAAATATCAAAATAAGTGTAACAAGTATATCGAAAAATAGTTCTGGTTAATGGTTTTGCATTTTTATTCAATAAGTGACCATAGCCCAAATAGGTTCAATTGTGTTTATTGAATTAGAAACCTTATAAAGGATGTTATAAAAGTAATATTATCGTTTTAAAAATCTAAAAAGACTTCAAGTTATCCCTTTGGACAAAGAAGGATAACACAAGGAGAGGTTTAATAATCCTAACAAATTATTTTCTAGCAGTCGTACAAGGCTTAGTATTTTTCCTAAAGAAAATATCACTCTTAGAACTTGCATAGAATATTAAAGATCTTCAATGACTATGTAATATTTTTAAAAGAAGGATTGTCATTTTTTTATATTTCTTTTTCTTAGAAATAGGTCCACAAAATAGCTACCCTTATTTACTAAAGGTAAATATTAATAGCATAAGCTTGGATATATTTTTCCTAAGGAAAATACCCTAAGTAGTAGTTACAGAAAATTTAACCAAGATCTTTAGGCATCAAATAGTATTTTTAACCAAGGGAAAATAATTTCTGAAATTTCCTTTTTATATGGAAAAGGTTCAAAATAACTATTCTAATTTATCAAGGGTATAATATTTGTATAAAGAGGAAAATATTTATTTTTATTGGGTCTCGAATCCAGCAAGAGGTCTATTCAATAATTTCTAGAATTTTTAATCGGGCACCCACTATTTTTAATAAACAAGACATCACTTCTAGATTTTCCTTCATAAAAAGAAGTTAGCTAGATAAAGCTAATAATAATGTATAGGCATTTTATATTATGAAGAAGTTAACTTATATTTTTCTTAGGCCCAAAATATGATATAATATTTTTTGGAAAGAAAATAAGAATTTCTGAAATTATGGAAATTTATTTTATTCCTATGAGAGCTACAATAATTTATACGAGGATAAAAATAATAACAACTAGCCTATATTAATTTTTTATTAAATCCAAGAGCATCTAAAGTATTTTAACTTTAGAGGGGAGTATATAAAGATCTAGGTTTTTAAGTGTTCTTGTTAGGGCCTTTTGCATGCACTTGATTCAATGGCTTTTTTTGTGCCTAGTGTGTGGCCTTCAGTCTACGGTGCTGCTGTTGAACGGAGGAGCCGTTGGAGGCGTGTCTTTCTTGTCGCCGGCTCCATGGGGGTCTAGGATGGAGGATGCTATTGTGGGGAATGGGGGAAAGCCATATCTCTTGCACTGCCGCATTTTTTGCTGCTGGATCCGGCCATGTGGTGTGTTACACATGGACAAAAAAGGAGAGAAATGAACTACATTACCTATGAGTAGCTACTCCCGATAGTATAGAGTATTTATCCTCTCTCTCTCTATATATATACACTACACCTAGGTGTAGAATAGGATAATCTACACCGAGCCATTTCCTACACCAAAACAAACCAGCTTTGAATGTCACGATTTCGACGGTAATCCAAAGTAATCGGAACACCTTTTCAACACTAGCAGTAATTCGTGGTTGTATATAAACTGTTCTCACGGGGTCACAATTAATCGCCCGCAAAAAGTGGATCGGCTGTTTCAGCAACCGACCTCCTCTCGCTCTCTCTCTCTCTCTCTCTCTCTCTCGGTGGCGGTTCCTCAGGCGTGGCGATGGCTCGGCGAGGCGGCGGCGGGCGGCTCCAAAGAACTCCGGCAGCCGGCTCATGAGCGGCGGCGTCTTCTCTCGAGCGGCGGCGGCGGCGGGCGGCGAGGCGGTGGCTTCCACGAGGCGGGCGTCTCCGCATGGCGGCGTCTCCACGAGGCGGCGGCGGCCCCAATGTCGATTTCGTCCGCCACGGGCCCGCCCCATTGTCGCCGTCCCCGTCCCGCCGCTAACTCCGCCGTCCCCAACCCCGGCGATGCTTTCGCCTGACGCCCCTCGCCCACCGCCGTTGCTTGCTCGAGCATGCCTACGTGCGGGAGGTCGAAGTCATCAACCCAATCTAGCCGTGACCACGACGACATGCTCTACCACAAGAGCAGATTCGTCCCTCCCGAGCTCCTATGGCCACCTCGTTGTTGTTCACCAACATGTAGTGTGATTAAGACAGAGTAATTAATAGTAAAAATGTTGTTGATAATTTTTGTGTCTATTTTTATGTGTTTTTGTTTTTTACTTTGCATTACTAGAATCGTAATCACCTGTAATTGGTCGCCAACTATATTTGTATCCATGCTTATATTGGAAGAAATGCAAAGTAATCATTGTTTAATCACAATAACGATCTGTAAGTAATGTAAGTAATGCAAAGTAATCCTGGGCAGTTCCAAAACAAAGAGCAGGTCGTTGAAAAGGTAAAGCTGTAGAAGAAAGAAGTTATTCAGAATTATCACCTAGTACACATGACTTTTTTAAAAAAATATAGTCGATGTAAATTAACACGAAGACAACAAAAGACATGAGAGATAGAACAGGGAAGAGCCTAATTTGATCAGTACAGAGAAATTATGTTTTCGCATGTTATACATCTTGATAAGTACTCTTTCCAGCATCAAAAGTTTTCTTGATTTACAGTCGAGCAGATAATTACAACCGAACTGCAACCACGTACATCCATGTTTTACGCTATATCCATCGTATATTCTCGGAGAGATATTTATCGTTTGTTAATTTCCGTCATCTTTATCTATAGAGCGCACGACATTCTCTCTCAATTACTTCCAGATCTAACGAATTACCGCCGTTTTAGCTATCGAGTAATTACGTGCTTAGCAAATTACTTTTGGTCTTTACAATTACTTTCGTTTTAGATACGGAAGGATCATCAATTACCGCTGTTTTTCCAGATTTTTGAGTGGGGGTCGTTAGCTCGGGATTTTGACCGGGTGCCGGTTTTTCGAAAATTACCGCGCTCCGCGTCTCGCCCCAGCACGCGGTTACCACGCGTGTCGCCCCGCGCGTCTGGCTCGCTCGCCCCCCATACCGCCTGGTTGGGTGTAGATTAGCGTGCTTAGCGTGAACTTAAGTGCGCGGATCACTCCGTAAACTTCGACGGGTTTTTGAAATTCGAGATGTCTAATGACCGATCCGAACCATTGATCTTGTTAAATCATGTCATCGTAGCCACCAACCAAGTTTCGTATTTTTTGAATTTTTTGTTTATTTGTTTTCTAATTTTGAAAATCACTTTTTGACGCCCACGACTATTTAGAAGGCTGATTTTCAAAATTAGAAAACAAATAGCAAAAAATTCAAAAATACGAAACTTGGTTGGTGGCTACCTTTTGACATGACGGACAAGATCAACGGTTTGATCGATCACTAAAGTTCTCGATTTCAAAACCCGTCAAGCTCACTTTATGCCTTAGACTCGAAATTCACGCTAACAAATCTCTCTCTCACTATATATATATATATATATATATATATATATATATATATATATATATATAGTACGGATACATTACTCCTAGGAGTATTCTAACTATAATACACCCATTTTTTTCCACCGTCCGATCTCCCCTTTCCCTCCCACTAAAACCCAAACACCCCACTCCGTGTGTTCTCCCCTATCCGTTCACACCTCATTCCCCTACAGCTAGTAGTTTTCCCCCGGCACACCGGCGACGGGCGGCGGGGCGACGCACGCGGCCCCAGCGGCGATTGGCGGTGGGAGCCAGCGACGGGTGGCTAGGGCGTGCAGACGGGCAGCGGGCGCCGCGGCTACGGCGACAGGAGCGGAGCGGCTCGCCGGCAAGGTCGTCGTCGAGAGCGCAGCGGCGCGGCTATCAGGAGCAAGCCATCGCCCACAGAAGCCGACGACGACAAGCTTTACTAGTCGCTGGTCTGATATCACTGCCCACAGATGCCTTCGACGACGAGCATTACTAGTTGTGGCTCCATATTGAGCTTCAATAGTACGAAGAAGTTCATGGCCCTTTGCCTCTCCTCCTGTTCAACTAGTGGGCCATTTAGATCGGCTTTGAGAAATAAAATTGCAGCTGGCGATGTACCATGCGAGGTTGTGCTTCTTTGCTGTTCCAATCAATTGAACTTTTCTAATTGTTGTGTGGTACTTTACTGTTCAATAAGTTATACTATGCTAATTGCGCTTTTGGTCCTGTACTGAAAATGTTGAACATGTTGTTAATTCTTTACTGTTTAATCTGTTAAATTTTACTTATTATGTGGCTGACCTTTACTACTAGTTTCTGTTATTTTACCTTACTACATGTTGTGTTTTGAGGAAAACATGTTTGTAGTGGAGCTTGGTTTACTACAAAAGATGGAGTAGTTTATACAATGCTATTGTAGTACTTTACTGCAAACTTCCATGGGCAATTCCTCCCAATTCCCCCGAAATTCGTCGTGCTGCTGTTTAGGACTTTACTGCAGTAGTTTGTTATGTTTTACAGAATATCCATACAGTATTTTACTACATTGGTATGAGTAGTTTTTGCCCTTACTGTTGTCGCTTAAAAGTTGTAAGCATTTAGGGCTTTACTGCAATAGCATGTGATAGTTTACAGACATAATCAAAATTATTTATTACAGAGCACCAAATATACTGAATAAAATAGTATCTCAGTACCACTGTGCTACATATGTACCAATATATCCTAAAGGTGAATGCATTTAGAACTTTACTGCAGTAGTTTGTTGTAGTTTACAGAATACCATGAAGTATTTTACTACATTGCTATGAGTAGTTTTCCTCTTGCTGTTGTTGCCTAAAAGTTGTATGTATTTAGGACTTTACTACAAAGATATGTACTAGTTTACAGACACCCATGCTGTATAGAAAAAATGAAAATACATTTTTACTAATACTTAGTACTGCTGCAGAAATACTTTAATACAAGGATGTCACTCTTTTTACCAGTACTTGTAATGTTTCTTTACTAACCATGAATCATGAATGTGTAGAGACATATTTTGGTACTGATGTAAGAAATATCTAGAAAAAGATTAAAGTAAAACTTTGCTATCATTTGTGAAGGTGTTTTACTGGAGTATTTTTGTAAAGAGATATAATGATGTATCTAGTGTTATTATGCTTATGTTTGAACGCTTTACTACATAGACTGTATGTGTTTTACTACATAACCTCCAATATTTTTCTACAGTGATCCAATGATGTTATACTTATGTTTGAACTGCGTACCATTAAAATTATATGATATTTGACTACACAGGCTGTCTAGGTTTTACTACATAGGCTACAGAATTTTTCCACAGTGATCATATGTATTTTGTTATTTTCATACAAAAAAACAAATACCATTTATAAAGTATGTATGGTGTTTTTACTACATAGGACACATGAGTTTTACTATATTTTACGAAATTTTTCTATAGTGGTAATGGACATGCCGTTTACAATAATATATGATGCTTTACTACGCTTGCCACATGAGTTTTACAACATAAGCTATAGAATTTTGTACAGCGATTATGTCTATGTCAATTACAACAAAAAAATGGATAAAACACACTGCATGACAAAACATGATAGGCATTGGTTTTTGCGATAACAAAAACATTTCATATTATCATAACATGTTCCTTTTCCACATTTATTTGTTTTTTACAAAAAGAAGAGTACTAAAACCTCCTCATTTCAGTGCAGCACACCAAGTAAGTCATTACAAGGAGAAATTCTCAAAGAAATGAAAAGGCCATGACAGTTGACCATGATATTTACAAAAACTTCTAATGGTTTGCAAAAGGATTGCTACCCTCTTTCTATTGTACCATAGTTAGTTGGTCCCTCTCAAACTATCCTCATTTAGCAATACATATCCTCTCTCTCTTTCCTAATGGCTTCATGGAAATCATCCTCCGTCTCGGTTGGAAGTTCATCAAAAGCACCACTCACTGAATAATACTACTACTTATGAAACACTTTACTATAACGTTGTACACATGTAAAGTAGTAATAGAATTGTACAGGCGGAGTGCTGTACACATACTGCAAAGTATTAAACACCGAGTAGTAAAGCATTATTAATGATTGTAGTAAAGCAAAAATTTAAAAGTGAGACCGGTCTAGTTTTATTCAAAAAATATCGAGAATACGATGGGCAAACGGTTTTTCGATTGGAGCTTCCAAAGAAAAATACTGAAAAAAATAAAAATTAATATGTATACATGCATGCAAGGGAGGAAAGGAGGAAGCTCATGCGTGCGTCAAAGAAGGTGATGAGGCCTGATCGTGGGAAGAAAGAGGGACACGGTCGATTTTAAATGTAGGAGCACTTTAGTTATAATACTCCTAGGAGTATTTTAGTCTTCATATATATAGTACCGTAGCTACGCTACTCCTAGGAGTATCATAGCTACTAAGATTCTAAATTAGCTACCACCACCTTTTACGTATTAGCTTCAATTTTGTGTTATATTGTAATATATCAAGAAAACATCGCATACGATGTAGAAAAGTTACTACCGCATAGTAGTAAAGATATTACGTAATTAATATTCGATGCACGAGGGTGCGTGCGGTGTGATTACTTAATGTTTTTTTCTTTTTTGTTATATTTTTTCACCGGTAACTTCGATGACCGAATGGTTTGCACCAACGTGTTACCGACATTTTTAAACAAAACAAAACCCCACTTGCCATACTAAAATTGTTAATAATACTTTACTACACTAACGAATAGTGTTTTATTATTTTCATACTATACTTTACTACGAATCGTGAATATAGCGCATGAAAATATTTTCATATTATTTACAACCCCGATGAAATGATATTACTACATAACCGTGAGAAGCTTTACTAAACCCAAACAACCAATAGGAAGAAATTTTAGAAACTCGAAAAAAAGAAGCGTATGAAAATTTCTAATGCAGCCAAGTGCCTGAAAAAATATTTCCCTAGTTATCTACAGATAGTCATACCATACTTTACTGCATATGATATGAAAAATTTCTACGCAACATAAAGATACTTTACAGATCACATAAAGATGCTTTACTGATCACATGTAATTTCATAATGATTTTCAGTGAGTTAGATTCGAGAACAACATAAGAACCCTATTCTTTTAATCTAAACACTTTATCGCTACTTATAAAACACTTTAATACAACGTTCATACACGTTAATAGTATTGTACAAAGGAGAACTGCATAATATCAGACTATATCGAGTTATTGTACACTAACTAGTACTGCATGATCGCATGTATGGAGTTATTGTACACTAACTAGCGTAAAGTATTAAACACCGAGTAGTAAATCTTTATTTATGATTGTAGTAAAGCAAAAATTTAAAAGTGAGACCGGTCTAGTTTTGTACGAAAAAATGTCAGGAACCTGATGGCGCAAACAGTTTTTCGATTGGAGCTTTCAGTAAAAAAATATGAAAAAAAGAAAAAAATATAATAGATGCTCTCCGTGCTCTCTGTGCAGTGGAAAGGTGCGGGTGCTCTCCGTGCAATGGGAACGTGCGGGTGCGCGTGGGGGATGGTTGAGGGACACGTGTCGCGTTTTAAACGTAGGAGCACGTTAGTTATAATACTCCTAGGAGTATTTTAGTCTTCATGTATATATATATATATAGAGAGAGAGAATGGCTAGCGTGCACCCTAGAACACAGATCATTGCCGTGCACTTAACGTTTTCAAATCGAGATGCCTAACAAGCGATCGAGATGTTGATCTTGTTAATCTTATTGAAATGTAGCCGGTGACCAAGATTCGTATTTTTTGAATTTATTTACTATTTGTTTTCTATTTACAAAAATCAGCTTTTTGAACGCACTACGACTAATTGGAAGGCTGATTTTTGAAAATAAGAAACAAATAGTAAATAAATTCAAAAAATACGAAACTTGGTCATCGCTACATTTCAATAAGACGAACAAGATCAACGGTTCGGATCAGTTGTTAGGCATCTCAATTTCGAAAACGCTAGAGTGCATCTGAGAGCTATATATATATATATACGCTAGCCATTCTTCTATATATATATATATGATCTCCGACTCGAGTGGTTTTAAAATTGAGATGTCTAACAACCGATCCGAACCATTGATCTTATTCGTCTCATCGAAAGCGTTGTCGTTGACCAAGTTTTATATTTTTGAATTTGTTTACTATTTGTTCTTATGTTCAAAATCAGCTTTTTGAACGCACTACCACTAATTGGATGGCTGATTTTCAAAATATGAAACAAATAGTAAACAAATTCAAAAAATATGAAACTTGGTCACCGACAACGCTTTCAAGAGATTTAACAAGATCAACGGTTCGGATCGGTTGTTAGACATCTCGAATTTCAAAACCACTTTGAAGACGGAGAGATTCAGATTTCGAGAAGACGCTAATATTCTCTCTCTATATATATATATATAGGGACCCGTGTAGATTAGTGTAATCTACACCCAACCAGGCGGTAAGCGGGCGAGCAAGCCAGATGCGCGGGGCGACACGCGTGGTAACCGCGCGCTGGGGCGAGACGCGGAGCGCGGTAATTTTCCACGCTAACGACGCCCACTCCAAAATCTGGAAAAACGGCGGTAATTGATGCTTCTTCCGTAACTAAAACGAAAGTAATTGTGGTTCCAAAAGTAATTTGCTAAGCACGTAATTATTCGATAGCTAAAACGGCGGTAATTCGTTAGCCAGGCAACTTGGATTGAGTTTCGAGAGTAAAGGGAAGTAATTGTCTGCTTTGGAGGTAATTCTTGAATGCTCGTAATTACCTTTGTGGTACCTGTTTTTTTAAGTTACTTTTCGTTACTTACATTACTTAGAGATCGTAATTGTGATTAAACAATGATTACTTTGCATTTCTTCCAATATAAGCATGGATACAAATATAGTTGGCGACCAATTACAGGTGATTACGGTTCTAGTAATGCAAAGTAAAAACAAAACACATAAATATGAACACAAAACTTATCAACAACATTTTTACTATTAATTACTGTCTTAATCACACTACATGGTGGTGGACAACAACGAGGTGGCCATAGGAGCTCGGGAGGACGAATCCGCTCTTGTGGTTTCCTCCGATGCCATCCTGTCTTCATCAACGCCGCCTTCCTCCGCTTTCCAGACCAGCGGCCTCCTCGCCGCCTTCCAGATCGGCGCAGCCCTACCGCCTCCTCGTTAGGCGCCGCCCGCCCCTCGGCGCCAATTGCGTCTGCGCCGCATTTGCCATTACGCCGCCGCCCATTTACGACTTCATCCACGCCCGCCGCCCTTATGCTCGACCTCCACGGCCGCGCCGGCCTCCATCGCCGACGCAGCCCCGACGCCGCTTATCCTCCTCAACGCCCATGGTCGGCGTGTCGCCTCGCCACGGATCGACGCCGCTTCTCGCCTTCCGCGCCGGCCAAGGCCGCCTCCACCACGCCACCTCCGATCTCGACGCCCGCGCCAAGACTGCCTCCTCCACACCAGCTGCGCCCGGCGCAGCAGCGTGGTCGCCATGGCGGGGGCGGCGGAACCGCCATAGCACGCACGCACGCACGCGCGGGCGGTTGGATCTCAATCCAGATCTGGGCTGGGTTGGGGCTGATTTTATACTGTGGACAATAGACCAGGTAGCCCATTTTTGGATGGTTTGGTCCAGGTGTAGAATAAGCTAATCTACACCTAGGTGTAGTATAGGATATATATATATATATATATATATAGCACTAAAATACTCCTAGTTAAAATACTCCTATATTTGTTAGCTGACATGTGTTTTTTCCTCCTCGTCCCGTGCGCCTCCTCCCTCTTCTCTCCCCTCACCAGGAGCAAACTCCCCCACGCAACCACGCCGCAGCCGGCCACCAACGCCGCGCCCCTCTCTCTCTCTCTGCATGCGTCGCCGCCGGTGATCGCCATGGACACGGAGCTCGCGGCGTCGTCGTCGCCGCCCCCGACCTCGCGTACGTACGGAGCTCGCGGCGTCGTCGTCGCCGCACCCGACCTCGCGTGCGACCTCGCGTACGGAGCTCGCGGCGTCGTCGTCTCCGCCCCCGACCTCGCGTCCGCGCCCGACGCAGGGGACGCCGGTGATCGAGAGTCAGGCATGCAGTACGTTGATCAATTGGTCTTGATCCGTGCTTCTTGTTCTAGCAAACGGAACACTTTCATGCATGCATATATGCAAGAAGAGGACAGTCATTTGTAGCACGGCTTAGGCCTCAGGGGATACAACCGTGCCTCTATTCTAAATGCTGATATTTATAGTAAAGTAAAGTAAAAACTTTGCTTTACTATAATTCTAACTGTATTTTACTATTTCTTGTGAAGCACTTTACTAAACGTGTTACGTAAACAGTACTGTACACGCGAAACACGTTGTTTGTACACGCCAAACACTGTACCGAGAAGTAGTAAAGTATATACGTAATATAGTAAAGCCTGTTCATGATTATAGTAAAGTAAATTTTTAAAAGTGAGACCGGTCTAGTTTTGTTCAAAAAATACAACGAATACAATAGTGAAAACGGTTTATCAATCGGATCTTTCAATTAGAAACTATAGCGAAAAAACTAGATTAAATTGCTTCACGCCATCCCCACCACATGGGCATGGATACTAGATTCTATCCGTTTTTACTATTTTTTCCGTAGTTTTACTTTACAATCGACGCACATTTACTATAATAGATCTCCAAGTCTCATGCGCGTGGGAAAGATGGAGAAGGTGGAGGAGGACACGTGGCGAAGCTATAAACGTGGGAGTATATATATATATATATAAGAGAGAGAGAGCGTCTTTCAGATTGATCTCTCCGTCTCTAGTGGTTTCGAAATTCGAGATGCTTACAATGATCCGAACCATTGATCTTGTTGTCATCAAGCGTTGTCGATGACCAAGTTTCATATTTTTGAATTTGTTTACTATTTATTTCTTATGTTCAAAAATCAGCTTTTTTGAACGCACTACGACTAATTGGATGGCTGATTTTCAAAAATATGAAACAAATAGTAAAAAATTCAAAAAATATGAAACTTGGTCACCGATAACGCTTCAAAGAGACTAACAAGATCAACGGTTCGGATCGGTTGTTAGGCATCTCGAATTTCGAAAACCACTCGAGTATTTAGAGATCTCAGATTTTAGAGACGCTAGTTATTCTATATATATATATATATATATATATATATATAGTTGAGCTATGGTGCTTGTGATGACGGATGTTTTGGTTTGCGTGTTGGTTTGCAAAACCTATGACCGATGTGAGCGATCGAACCATCATTTGATCTTCTAGTTGATATGAGCTCACAAACAAATTTTACATTTTTTAAATTTTTTACTATTTTAAACAGATTTTTGAAAACCAGCCTTTTGGAGGCTCCGTAATAACTTAGATCATGAGTTTTCAAAATCTGTTTAAAATAGTAAAAATTTAAAAATGTAAAATTTTGTTTGTGAGCTCATATCAACTAGAAGATCAAAATGAGCAGTTCGGATCGCTCACATCGGTCATAGGTTTTGCAAACCTAACGCTAAGCACCAAAACATCCGTATTTCTAAGCACCATAGCTCAACTATATATATATATATATATATATATATATATATATATATATATATATATATATATAGGGTAGCACTAAAATACTTTTAGGAGTATTTTAACTAAAATACTCCTATGTTTATTAGCTAACACGTGTCCTTCCATCCTCATCCTGCACCTCCTCCTCTCTCTCTCGCCGGCTCAAGTCTGACGCCTCTGCCACCGCTTCGCCCAAATCCAGCCAGCCCGACGCTGTCCACCTCCACTCATACCCTGCGCGCGCCATTGTCATGCCTCCTCGCTTCCAATGGCCACGACGGCTCATGGCCGTTACGCTTCGCCGACAAGCCCGCCTTTCCACGCCACGGCCAAGCGCCGCCTTCGACGCCACCTGCCTCCTACTCGTCCAGCGCCGCTTAACGCTACTCGTCTCCTCCCGCTCTCGCCACGCCGGCTGCGGCCTCGCTTCCTCCGGCCTCCTCCGGCGCCATAAGAAGCAAGGTTAGGGCGGCAATGGCGCATGCCCAAGGTCGGCGATAGCCATCACGGCGGGCGCCAGTGATACATATGCCGCCATCTCTCGCCGCTTCTTCCTCAAAAACTTTGCTTTACTATAAATCTAATAAAGATTTTACTATTTTTTGCAAAAGACTTTACTATACGTGTTACGTAAATAAGATATACACGCTGAAACACGCCATCAGACACGCCAAACACCGTATACGAGAAGTAGTAAAGTATATACAAAATATAGTAAAGCTTGTTCTGATTATAGTAAAGTAAAGTTTTAAAAAGTGAGACCGGTCTAGTTTTGTTTGAAAAAATATAACGAATACAAAAGTGGAAACGGTTTATCAATCGGATTTTTCAATTACAAACCATAGCGAAAAAACTAGATTAAATTGCTCGGCATCCCCACCACATGGGTCATGGATACTAAATTCGGTCCATCTTTACTATTTGTTCTGTAGTTTTACTACAATCGGCACGCACATTTACTATAATGTGTCTCGCCAAGTCTGTCTGCGGGGAAAGGTGGGGAAGGTGGGGGAGGACACGTGGCGGGCTATATAACGTGGGAGTATTTTAGTTAAAATACTCCTAGGAGTATTCTAGTATTTATATATATATATATATATATTTATTTATTTATTTCTAGGGTCCATCTTTTGGCCTTAATATGGTTCACTTGTATATAAGTTTTTTTTCCTAATAGGATTCTTGCAAATAAAATATGACCAAAGAAAACGGTATATAAGTATGCATTATTATCCATCATCTTCTCTTGATCATGTTTGGCATCTGAATTATTTTGCATCCCGTGCTACTACGGTTATTGGTTGAAACGCGCATCCACTGCCATGAATTGAAACCATTTACAACATGTTTAAAGTAGTTTAAACTTATTCTATCAACCTCTGACCTATTCAGCTTTACACAGAGCTAATTTCAACTCGGCTAGCTTATCATTCAGCACAGTAGCTCTAAACATGTTTTTAGATTTGAAACAAATGGTTTAATTGATAATTTTTTTTGGAGCCATGCACTCGTGCTAGGGCATCCACAGACCTGAGTGCTGCATCATGGCCATAGCCACTAAATTTCAGATTTAAGTCGTTTTTTTTAAAAAAAAAAAAAGGGAGAAGACTGCAGAATTTGAGTCTTTTTATCGCCATGCGCGAAGAAACTTGCTAACTTTTGATTCATGTGATCTATGCTTGTTGTGCTTGGAATATTCCCAGGAATTTTTTTGTGACCATGGAGTAAGCATTAAACTACCCAATGATCACAGCTGCTCCTATGGCCTAAAGAGTGCTGCACGTAGTGATCAGTGAGAACAAGTCAGCTGTTTTTAAAAAAAAAAAAAAATTTCGCTTGCATTGCATTGTCTGTACAGATTGGAATTGGGGCAGTACATAAGTGCAAGGAAAACAAAGGACATATATGATGAACTATAATATCCTGGGGGCATGGCATCTTAATGGAAGGGAAACGCCAAACGTACAGCTATACAACAAGAGCCAACTGGCATGATGGTTTTAAAAAACAACCACCTGATTAAAGGACAGCAAACTTGATCACAAAAAAGAAAAGAAAAGCAAACTTGATTCATGATGTCTCTCTTGACATGAACAAGCTAGTTATGCCACCATGCAACTAAGTATTAGACCAAATAGATCGTGTTTTGTGCTAACAATGGTCCGGATGGTTGTGTCCCACAAGTAAATGCATATATAGGCCAACTGTTCCAAATTCGATGCATCCGTGATTTCTTTCCACCGAAAAACCAAACAAAAAGAACCAAGTAGGATTTTTTGCCTTGGATAAGGAACCAATAGCGTTGATGAAAAATCACAGGATAGAGTTGATGGAAAATTACAGGATAGCTCAAACTAAGGAGCATATTGCTGGCAAACTGGCATGTGCAGCAGGAACAGGTACAAAGCTCGGCAGCTAACCTCCTGCATCCTGTCCATACTTCTTCTGGACAGAACAAGGGCAGCGTTGCCCCAGCAGCACGTGAAGCCAGGGCATCAAGAGTACAAGCAGCCATCATATGGAGACAACATATCTGTACCACACCGTGATGTGCATTAAACCATCGAAACTAGGTCGCACATCCTGCACAGGTTTTACTCTTGGTCCCTGATGTCACTGAAAGATAAGTTCCGTGTCAACAAGTATCTTTGTAGATTGCTTGCACGAAAACTGAATACGACCAACTTTACAAATATTTAATTGTTGATGTGCTGATGTAACTATGGCTAATAAGAGGTACAACTGCCAAGACTACATGCTATTATTATACAGTTCAGAAGTTCAGTCTTAAAACAACCCACGACAAGCTCAACTAGGGAAGAGTGCACCCGATTTAGTGTTTGCCCCGAGAGCAGAATGTGCATTGGTTGAAAAGGTTTTACAGCGATTGTTTAATACCTCAGAGGGCGTCGCGAGCAGCAATCCTGCATACAATTGCATCGGGCAGAGTAGATATTGATAGTTCTTGGGGAGTTATTTTAAAATGCTGCCAACAGGAAAGGAAACCATATGACACTTAGAATTGAAAAAAATAATCATAATGAAAACCATATCAGCATATTACTAGAGTCAAGTTCAACTAAAAACCTTCAGGATGTGTGGCTGGTTTGCTCTTGAATCCAATTCTATTAGGTCAACCTCGGTGCCGCTGATGAGTTTTTCCACTACTTTCATCTGTGATGTTACAATTTTCAATACGTGGTTATCTCAATTCCTTAGTTTATAAGGACAATAACTCTCAGTAAAAAGCATAAGAAATAGAAATGCCACGGAACTCAGGGTGCATGAGAAATCTATCACACATGGAGATAGAAAAAAGTTCAAGGTTATACACAATTTTTAAGGTTACACACACATATAGAAACATTGTGCGTTCAATTCATTTACATAGTATTCTCGACAGATTTAAATAGGCCCAGACTGAGATGGAGGGACATTTATCCCTTCAGATCTTCAGCACAGTTTACAGCATTGCAGGTATTGTTTCTGCAGTGTGCCTGTGCTTTCATACTGCTATGCAAATTACTAGGGTAGGTGATTTTTGCATATTGTGATCAAATATCTTTCGGAAAACACATACATTTTTTAATCTATCCTTTTTCAACTTTAATTTTGTCTAAATGTAGTTATAAGGACTCAGATGGAATCACAGACAAGTAGACAACAGCATATCATGAAAATTACGGTTTGGAAATTTTTAGCTTTGGCAGATATCTCAATAGTTACTAACGAAAACCAGATTGGACCACACATAGCATGGTTCAAGTTAGTCACAAAAATCTCGAGTTAATACAAGAAAATCTCAATCCAAGGCTCCATAAAGATCAGTGCTAACACCAGATGTTCAAAGAAAGAAAAGTTTCAGTAATGCTTTTGGAACAATTCGCTTTTAAATTAACTGGCAGGACCAGAGAAATTAGAACTTACTTTTCGTGGTACCACAATAACGAAATTAACTCGTTGAAAATGTAATGTAGATCTGAAGATTAAAAGGTGTCTTGTCTCTGGACCTACTAGTGTTTCACCTTCTAGCCCGCGTTGATGTAATCAGTGCCAATTTCGTACAGAGTTACTAACACGAAACTAACAGATTCGAAAGCATAACTGAATAAGATGGGCGTTGTAAAAATCATACAACCTCCTCATCAGAAGCATCAAAACGAGTTTCAGTAATGCTTTTGGAACAATTCGCTTTTAAATTAACTGGCAGGACCAGAGAAATTAGAACTTACTTTTCGTGGTACCACAATAACAAAATTAACTCGTTGCAAATGTAATGTAGATCTGAAGATTAAAAGGTGTCTGGTCTCTGGACCTACTAGTGTTTCACCTTCTAGCCCGCGTTGATGTAACCAGTGCCAATTTCGTACAGAGTTACTAACACGAAACTAACAGATTCGAAAGCATAACTGAATAAGATGGGCGTTGTAAAAATCATACAACCTCCTCATCAGAAGCATCAAAACGAGCTGCAAGGATGTACTTCGTGTCATCGGATATCCCGCATCGCTTCAGTGACTCTGTTATCTGAAACCCAAGATCACAAAAGCCGTCAGCACACCGCACTTGAACAATACAATCATGTGTGTAGAATCAACAACAGCTAGAGTAATCACATGCTTCGACCCGGAGTAGTTGTAGACAAGTTCAGAGTGCAGGGTTCTTGTTGTCAGCGACTCCCTTGACTTGGAGAGTAGCGCCTTGTGGGCCGCCGCAAGAACAGGAAACACATCTGGCACCTGATGTACACTCAAAAATTGATCATATAAGAGATACACAACTGATGATCATACAAGACATACACAACTGATTGTGCCAACTAATTGCTAATATCGAACACAGAATGTACCAGTGACGCATTGAGGAGAGCAACCTCCGGCTCAAGCTTCCCTGACTGCATCAGGTCGAGGAGCTCCCTGAGTGTTCATCACCAGAAATCTTTAGCCAATTTTCTCGAAGAAAAAGAAAACTTTAGCCAATGGCCTCGTAGTATAGTTCATAGCTAACAGTTGTTAAAACAAGAACTCGTCACAATCTAACAACTAACGCGAACGGCTACAGCAGCGGTTGTATGATTAGGCGGGGACGAAACAGCACAAGCGGAGGGGGAGACGTACCGGCTGTTGGAGACATCGGAGAAGAGGGAAAGGGAGACGCTGCGGCCTCCACACACCGGAAAGCTCTTCATGAAGCTCGCCGGCGACGAGAGCGCGAGAGGCTTCTTGGCCCGGCGGGCGGCGGCTGCGGCGGCGCAGAACCCTATTCTTGCGCTCGGGGGAACAGCCCAGAATGTCTCGGGTCCAGCTTTAAGATTCGCGCCCGGATGAAATCCTGGCCGCAGAAAAGATTCGCCATTTCCCTCTCTGGAACGGTAAAGGAGATAAGGCCGCGCGTGCTCCTCCACTCCACCACCACTGGCCGCGATTGCCCGCCATGAGCTCCCCGCCGTCGCAGGCACCCACCGCCGCCTCGGCGTACGGATGCTGCCATCGTGTCCTCCTCGCGTCGGCCACCGTGACGGCGAGGAGCGGAGGCACGGGGTGCGCCGGCCTCGCTCTCGCTCTCCGCCCCTTTCGTCTTTCTGGGCACAGGTATGAGCTGCATTTCTTGGTTTCGTTTGGGCATGAATCATCGGGTAATCAATAACCAATGGGAAAAGATTGCTTCCACCGACACTGGTTACAATTGTTTGGTGCAAAATTTTAGGCCGAAAAGCCGGAGGGTGGCATGCCGAGCAATGACAGAGACTGAACCCGAGGGCAATGGCGACGAGGTAAAAATTTTAGGAACCATGAACAATGAGCGGTTATTGGAGAGAGAACTGGGAAGTAGTGATACATGCTTATTCATGTCTAGGATACAAACGATCCCTTGCATTTGGCAGCATCGCGTTTTCTTGATTTTTGATACCAGTTATATATTGTACATCTATCCCAACACTGGCCCCTGTATTCTTCTATGTACATGATAGTTTAAGTTAAATTATGATGTCAGCATTGTGGCATCTACTATCAATAATCATTTGTGCATCAGAAACGAGGTCGTTGTCAAGCATTTTGTTAAATTTTTATTTAACCATTCTGTTCCAAAGTGATCTAGTTTATTCACTACTTCTTTGTTCCATAAATCTGTCACAAAATTTCTATAGGGGTCATGTTTTCATGTACGTGTGCGCATGTGATTACATTAAACAAGTTGGAGAGGTTGGAAAATCAAGAAAATTACATAGAGAAGTGGCTAAAATGAAACAAGAGAACAAACATTATCGTTCCTTTCTTCCAGGAGAAAGAAGAGTATGGAGATGATGCTTCAGCACCCACGGTTGATACTGGTGCACAAGCAAATGAGCTTGCAGAAAGTGACTCCAGTGCAGATAATGTACCCTTCTTACTTTTACATTTGCTCAAATTAAGTTTGTATTGCAAAAGTAGGTTGCCTTTTGTGTTGGCCAGGACTTGGCAAGCACTTTGATTAACAGCTTGTAATACTCCGGCCCGATATGTTATGAGGCCCATGTGGATGTGATGGTGGGATTAGTCCTATATTGCTAGTTGAAACAGAATTGTAATAGCATATAATGCATGTTGAAGCTAAACATAGCACCTCGGGTTAATCCTTTTGGACGAAGCGAAGCCAAAAGTCCAAGAAGGTGCTATGCATACGTGGGTCAGCCCCTTAGGTGGGCTAGGCTGTAAGCAAATTTGGGCCAGGGTGTTACAAATGGTATCAAAGCATCAACCCTCGTTGTGCGGTAGTTCGTGTGGGCAGTTTCGTGAGCATATTGCGCATGGCTTGTGTGGGCCCAGAGTGGTCACACGGCATGGCATATGGTTCAGCATTAGACGCACGGCCGTATACCGAGGGGGATTCTGGACATTTGCCGCTTCGGCGATATGCGTAGGTGGACTAGACTCTAAGCGAATTTGGGCTAAAGTGTTGCACAACTACTTTCCTTTCTGTTAGTACTAGGCTCCTAATAACATGAACATGTGACTGAACTATAATATTTAGCTTTCCCATGCCTCGCCAGACAAAAGTTGAAACCTCGAACTCAGAGCTGCTAAACTCCAGTGGCATGGTTCAGAACATCGATGGAGATGCTACCGCTTCCAGTGATATGCAGGTATACTCGTAGTTGATGTCATGCCAACCTTTTCACCCACTAGACATTGAGAAAGCAATCATGACATCCAAAATTTTGTTAACATAGGAGAAGGTGGAACTTCAGAAAATTGATGGAGATGCAACTGCTGCTAGTGATGCACAGGTATGCTTGTATTTGATGTCAAAAGTACAACAACTTTATCACTTGCTAGACAGTGAGAATGTAATTGTGACACACATAATATGCTGTTAAACATAGGAGAAGATGGAAATCATTGATGTTTCTAGTGGCTCACCTTTGCCAGGAATGAAGGTAATGGTTTCCATATGAATTCTCACTGTATATCAGTGTATGTCATAATTTGAGTGCGATAGCGTCATAATGAAACGGGGTCCTGATTATTCATCATAATCTCTGTTGGGGTGGCTATTAAATAGAAAATTATGTGTTTTTTATTGTTCATGTTGTCTAGTATTTCTGAATTGTGAAACTTGATGAGGTAACAAACCTTATGGTTTTCTTTTTAAATCCAATGGTTTGCAGCAACAACTCGATGAATCTATTAGGATCCCCAAGGCTACAATAGACATTCTAAAGGATCAAGTTTTTGGTTTTGATACATTTTTTGTGACCAGTCATGAGCCTTATGAGGTGAATATCTGAAATACTATAGTTTACTTTTTTGTGCATGCATTATATTTTTATGAATAGTTCCATTAAAATATCAATATCACCTGCAAATGTTGCTTAATAATTGTGGGTATAAAATTGTATCCGTATACAACTCCTACATCGCGATACAAGAAGGCATACGGTTTGGTTAGCTCAATAGAGCGCTCTTACATAATACGAATAGGCTGTTTAACTGATCATGTATATGGTAGATATTAAGATTTTAAATATCTTATTGTCAATAGATATCAAATGACTAAGAATAACTAAATTTTTTTTTCCTTTCTTGTTTACATAAGGGTGGAATACTATTTAAAGGGAATTTGCGTGGTAAGCCAGCCAAGAGTTATGAGAAGATCACAAATCGGCTACAGGTAATAGGATACTTGCAAAGCTAAATATATTATGCATTGGTGATGAATGTAAGCAGCCTTTTCTTCTCAGAAGTCTATGCTTGTACAAATGTGTGAGTAACTCATCTTTGTGCAACTCCTGTTCATCAAACAGAACAAATTTGGTGGTGAATATAAGCTTTTTCTTCTCATCAACCCTGAAGATGAGAAGCCAGTTGCAGTAGTTGTACCTAGCCAGACATTGCAGCCTGAAACTACAGGTAATAAAGGTTTATTTGTGCCTCCAGTGGAGTCAATAGTACTCACTACTCAGAGTAATCTAGTTTTTTCCTTCAGTGTGACCCACCTTGAAATTTTGTGTTAGTACATGTACATTAAGCCTTAAGCTTTCTGAATTGATTCTTGGTAAATTATCAGCTGTGCCAGAGTGGTTTGCTGCTGCTGCATTTGGAGTAGTTACCCTCTTCACTCTGTTGCTTCGAAATGTACCTGTCCTACAGGACAACTTGCTGTATGAGGTTTCTCTTCCATTTAACACCACTTTCATTCAGATTATTTTGTATTATATTCATTTCTTTATGGTATAGAAAATAAGGTGATTGGTTTTGTATTTATCTAGCTTGATGTCATCTCTGAATTGCAACATGTGCTTATTTCCTGTGTCAAGAACCTAGACACCTGATATGAGCTTGGAGATATGGTGTTTAACTTTAGTTTAGCCTCGTGATTTACTGTTGTGATGAAGTATTGTTAATGCATGTGACATTTGTGTCGCCAATGCTATTAGTTCTTCTAAATGGATTTCCTGAAGTACCTTGACATAGCATTCACCAGTCATTAGCCTGCAACTTGTGCTTACAAGTTCTTGTCTTCCAGGTCAACATTTGATAACCTTGAGCTATTGAAAGACGGCCTTTCTGGTGCCCTAGTAACTGCACTCATAATGGGGGTTCATGAAATTGGACATATCCTTGCTGCTAGGGATACTGGAATCAAGCTTGCAGTTCCATACTTTGTTCCTAGCTGGCAGGTAAGGTGGATTGCAGATTTACAACATTCGCCTGTGGAATGAATGTTCTTTCTCAGAAATTCCGTTTAGCTTTAAAACCAGAGATTTTTTCCTGAAAGTAATTTTAGGTGGTTTCCTTGCTTTTCTTTCATGGAAAACTGATGTTCTGGGTTAGTAAATAAAATTACAGTTTTTTGCAACATAAGTCATTGCTGAAAATTAAGCCATAGCTCAATGATGGGCTCTGCGGTGCGCAGGCCACCTGCTGCATTCATGCTCAATGTTTTTCTTGCTATTTCTTCTCACTTAAAAATTCACTTTGTTGTGAGCAAAGGATAAAACCACAATAGCTTTGTTTAAAAAAAGAAAAAAGTCTACTTACCCCCTGAAATATTGACTCGGGCGTACATAAAACCCTGATTTCGAAAACCAGGTATTGTACGGTTTGTACCCCCCTAAGGATTCAAACCGGTGCAAATAAGCACCGTAGGTGTTTTGAATGGTGGTTTTGCCACTTCACCTATCCACATGGGCGGTTTTGCCACATAAGAGAGAAAGAAGAGGGGGAGAGAGGAAGGAGAGAACAACTTGTGGACCCGCGCTGAAATATTTTGAAAAAAAAGAAAAGCCACATGGACATCTCATGTGGCAAAACCATCCATGTGGATAGATGAAGTGGCAAAACCACCTCTAAAACCGTCTGTGGGGGTTATTTGCACCAGTTTGAGTTCTTCGGGGGTACGATACCTGGTTTTCGAAGTCAGGATCTTATGTGCGTTTTTCCTTAAAAAATACATTTTGCCTACGTTGCAGATCTGTTAACACAAAGGAGATGTTTTGTTCTAAAAGTTCTAAGAAACCAGTATGAAAGGCCTCTTGATTTGTGGGGGATGTTGGGAAGTTGACCTGGGCTTGGCAAATACATTTATTTTTGCACTTTTACCTGTTTATCTAGCTCACAATTTTTCCTTAACATAACGTATAAACCTCACTGTTCTATTTTTTGTAGATAGGATCTTTTGGTGCCATTACCAGAATTGTCAATATTGTTCGCAATCGAGAGGACCTACTTAAGCTAGCAGCTGCTGGACCATTGGCAGGGTTTTCCCTTGGATTTGTTTTTTTGCTATTGGGCTTCATCTTGCCTCCAGCTGATGGCTTTGGTCTTGTGATTGATCCAATCGTCTTTCATGAATCATTTCTTGTCGGTGGCCTTGGTAGGTGTTTGATCCTAAGTTCATAGCTAGACGAGAAATCCTCCTTTTTTCTGGATGGTCATTAGCACTTACCAGCAATTGAGTTGTTTTTGCAAAAATACACTGAATTGTGCACACAAACAGCATGTTGTTGAACTATAAAAATTCTGTTTGTGTGATCAATCTTTCCTCGGTGCAGCAAAGCTTATTCTTGGAGATGTTCTAAAAGAAGGAACACAATTATCCATCAACCCATTGGTTTTATGGGCCTGGGCTGGTCTTCTGATTAATGCCATCAATAGCATCCCTGCGGGAGAGCTTGATGGTGGGCGCATAGCATTCGCCATGTGGGGAAGAAAGGTACAGATGTTCCTATTGTAATTGTAGAGATGATCAAGTTATTAGAGCTGGGAGGAACCTGTGTGTTTGCTCAGAAAAAAAATATGTGTGTTAACCCATCCTTGATTTATGACACTTTCTGATGAATCCGAACTTGCATTTCTGACAGATATCGACTCGGATCAGTAGCTTAACCATCGGATTGCTTGGGATAGCAGCTCTCTTCAATGATGTCGCATTTTACTGGGTGGTGCTGATCTTCTTCTTGCAGAGGGGGCCGATCGCTCCTCTC
Source organism: Raddia guianensis (assembly GCA_036346415.1). Classification (NCBI taxonomy): domain Eukaryota; kingdom Viridiplantae; phylum Streptophyta; class Magnoliopsida; order Poales; family Poaceae; genus Raddia; species Raddia guianensis. The sequence continues at coordinate 40,821,565 of CM070534.1, forward strand.
TCCGAGGAAATTACAGACCCTGAGAACAGCTACATCGGCATTGGCGTTGCCATTTTGCTCTTCGGACTACTGGTCTGCTTGCCCTACCCATTCCTCTTTGACTCATCTCAACTAAGTAATTTTGACTTCTGAAAGAAAGAACAGTCACAGCTCGCAAGCAGATCTTCTTCCAATTGTATCTGTGAGGTGTAAATTGTAACCTGCCGGCTCCCTATTTTGTTTTTGTCATCTGCTCTCCTTGATCATAAGGCTTGGAGTCTATGATGCTCCATTTCTCCTTGCAGTAGCAAAATAAAGCAGGAGCTTTTCTTGCTAGCCTGTTCATTGTATTTTAGTAGGTTGGTTGATCAGTGTAGAACAATTTTCTGTTCTGGCTGCTTGCCACCCGTTCAATTGTGCTGATGAGTATGATAATAGTCCAGATGTAATTGGTATCCATTTGCTTGCCGACGAATAATTGCAGTCTTAAAGTTACATATGTACCCTATCCTATATATATATATATATATATAGGCAAACAATCATCCACTGTATCATTTCAGGACAGATTTTTTTGCCAATCGCTACTTTTTAGAGCATTGCAACTTTTTGATGCTAAAAAAGTATCACAACTTTTCGTTCATGTCGGACAAAAATTCAAATGCAGCCGGACAGTTTTTTCCCGCCTTTTGTACTCTATAGAATGCTTGCAACTTTATTTTTGTATTTTTGTACTCTATAGTACTTATGGCATGCACTTCTCATGAAGTTTTATGAGCGACAAGAACTGAATGTAAGATCTTTTCCATGGCCAAGGCCAAAAATCCTTTTCTAAATTGTAATTTGTTCGATATGCTAGTGTGGTACATTGAGTGAATAAAGCTATATCTAGCTGAAGATATCAAGAGTATGATACTGCATGTCCAAAGGTTCAAGGATCCTTCCTCGCGAGCTCATGCGCTGATGCCGAAGCCAGAGCACGCGGTGAGCTCCGAGCCACCGTCGAGAGAGAGAGTTATGCAGAGCAACACACAGGATAACGACGGATGGATGGAAAGAGTAGGGGAGTGGTAAAAATCTTAAGAGAAAAATCTTTTGATGATATTAAAGTACACGATTTTTTGATAGTGTAAACCAAAATATTTGATCGTTCAATGGTATAAAATCGATTTTGCAGGGGAGATGGTTGGAGCCTACGTGTTTCATTGCTCCTTGCAGAGATGAAGCAGGAGCTTTTCTTGGACAGTATATCTTCTGGATGTGATTGTTATCTGTCCAATTGTGCTGACGTGTATGATTGTGTTTTGGTTGTAATTGGTAATAACCACTTTCTTGCCGAGTGTACATATACTGTGTATGATTGCTATGAGCAGGTAATTTCACTCAAAATACCATTATACGACAGATTCTTGCCAATTACAAGATTAAAAACGTTTCGGGTACGAGCAGACCCAAAATGAATTATATCAGCATGACTGACCACTCCCAACATTATACTTCGATGAAACAGCTAGCGAATTTACATTGCCCATACAACAAAAATGCAGCACAGATCAGCCAGAATGATAATGCTTCACTGCGGGCGTGTAGCACAAATTGCAAACGAAGATGGTCTCGGGAGACTCAGGGAGCCGAAGTATTCTAAAGTTCAGTAGTGCGAAGATCAGGAAACAATCACATAAAAAAGACGCATTTTTATCAATGGCATATTAGGTCTAAAGTTGGGCATGGAGCATCACCCACATTAGCACATAACATCAATAAACTGGATAAATATTGAACACTCAACGAACCTACATACGAGGATTGAGCTCATCAGGTCATCTTGGAGAAGATCTTCTACGTTGCCGCTCTGAACATTATGTGGTAGTAAAAAATTCATCAGAATCATAACTTTGTACTAGCAAGGAAGCAAATCACCGTCCATATGGCCCTGCTCTATCACTGCACAACTCATCATCAATGTCAATATTGTCCAAACACATTAGATTGTTGTTAACGCTTGGCTCGGAGCTGGCGTTGCTGCTTGTTGCAAGAGGAGAGTCTGAAACACTCATCGGCCTGCCCCTTGTGGATCCCGACCGGGCACTATGCACAGATGATGCTGGGATGCTCGTCATAAGAGGTCGTAAATTGTTTGGAATGCTGCGTCGTATGTCCTGTGAAAATATAAAGGATCAATTTAACTGAACAGAGAGTTTCGATGATAACAAAACTGAGGGGAAGTAAAGTGTACCATATGCCGAAGTGCCATATCCAGTGATTTTTTTGACAATGTCCTGCCAAAGCCAGAGCTATCTGGAGAATTTGATGACTTTCCAGAAAGACTATTGAGGCCGGACCTTTGATCATCATGTTTTGGAGGAACTAGTCTTCTCATGTTCACTACACGCTCAACCATCTTATTGCCCATTTGCACTGGATTTACACTGTCACCTCCATTAACATGTGATCTGCGCACTGCTGGCATGGAACTGCCTGAGGGCACACTGCCATTTGAAGCTCTCCCTCTCGAAGGGGAGCAAGACTGCCGCCTTGGTCGAGCAGCTGGCCCAGCCTCCACAGAGGAAGACCTTGAACTAGGTGCTCCAGGTCTACCCCTGGTGGCAGAGGTTGGCCTTTCTGGTAGTGATGTTCTCAGATTTGGAGGCACATCAAGTGAAAAGCCAGGCATTTCAGATGGTTTCCATGGTCTTGATTTGATAGTGGGTGAGCTCCCCCTGGAAGGAGTTGTTGCTGGTGCAGAACTTTTGGGCATTGTAGGTCCTGGTTTGGAAATTGAGGTAGATCGAATCGGTGCAGGCAAGCTACCATGCTGGGTGGAAGGGGCAGAAGGCCGCCTAGTTGGAGTTGATGATCTTGATGCAGGCTTGCTTTGTGATGGTATGGAGGGCCTGGATGATGGTGTGGTTGACCTAGTAGCAGGTATTGATGATCTTGAAGTTGGCGTCGATGACCTGCTAGCAGGAGCTGATGCTCTACCAGAAGGAACTGATGTCCTGGTAACAGTGCCAGATGTCCTTGCGGAAGGGGTTGTCGACCTTGCTGAAGGAATTGTTGACCTGGAAGTGGGTGTTGATGATCTTGGGGCGGTAGTACCAGTCTTGGCAGTGGAAAGTACATTTGCTCGAGATGTGGGGGTTGATGGTCTTGAACCCTTGGACGTGGTGGTCAATGCAGTGCGTCCAGTTGGTGTTGAAGGTCTTGAATTAGATGTCAGCCCTCCAGATGATGATGGCCGTCGAGTTGTTGCAGCTGAGTTTAAGCTGTTTGATGATGCTGCTCTTAGTGGAAGTGTGGTTCTTGATGGAGGATCTGGGTGTCTGGCCAACTGAAATACAATGCAAGAGCAGGTAGACAGAAAGTTAGTAAAGATAAAGATGTAAACGCCATAATGGCTATGACTACCTATCATGCTTATAGTAGAAACCAGTACAAACCAAAATTTGGTCATCAAATGGATTGGAAACAATGAATTACTGGCACCATACACAATTAGTAAGTAATCATCCAGGATATAAACAAGTAAAAGGCTTCTCAGTCAACTGGGGGCGGGCCTAGCCTAAATGCACACTTTAAGTCAAATCCACGACAAGCATATCAAAAAAATGCTAATCTAAGATAATTTCGTTTGTAAGTAAAACAAACAATGGATTACTAACAGAGAGCTTGACTGTTCATCCTTGAAAATCTGAAATCACTAGTTATAGTGAAGTAGCACATTCATATACTGTAGAGTAGTGCATTGGTTTAATTAGATCACATCATTTTATATTAACCGAGAGGAAGTTTTGCTAAATTATGTGCATTGGTGAAAAGTATTCATAACGATCAATAATCACATAGAAACCAAACTACGGATTATGTTCAAATTGCTCACCCTTGATTTTAAGGCAGTTGGGCGAGTCTTTGGTGTACCAATTTGGCTCACTGGAGACCTTTTCGACTCAGCTTCTATAGATGGGAAAAGCGGAGTTCCTGGTGGAGTCAGAAGCCTGAAAGTGAACAAAGTTCACTGTTAGGAAGGTTAAATAAATACATAATTACTTTGAAACTGCAGGCAAGCAGTGGCATCCAAAGAGAATGATGTAGCAACTAGCAACAGGCAAGCAATGGCATCCAAAGAGAATGATGTAGCAGAATGTACTTAAAACCTGAACATAGAGAATGCATTATTGCAAGTAATAAAAGGATTAAAATATGCAACATTGTACCAGACCTTGAGAAGACATTAGAGACCTCAAATGGTGTTTGGCTAACTTAGCGTATATGTATAAAGCAATATCAATATGAAGTAGCGAGATCATTTTTGTTGACCAACAAGTTGTTCTGTGAAGACTGCAGCAAAAAAATATTTAAAATATGTTGATATTAAGTATACTCCAGACGAAAGAGCATGAGACAAATTAATAAGTGGATGCCCAAATCCATTCACCACCCACTTTAACGCACTTTACTAATCATTAAGAACAATTTTATCCTAACAAATTCAAGCAGCCACTAGCCAACCAAGTGCTACTAAAAACCATACAAGAACCAAAAAATATCTTGTGAGGACATGAACTTATTCCGTAGTGCACCTGTCACATACCAGCCAAACACCACCAAGCAATCAGATTGTCAAACTCTTAACATAAAAAATCCTCTTCAAGTGTTAACATGGTTGCCTACAGAGCAAAGCACTTCCAAAGAAAACCTATGCTCTATCAACTAAAAAAAATCTGGAATCAACTAGAACCCACCAATATATGTCTTCAGTACCCCCAAAATACCTAACTTTGTCACATGCTGATGCACAGATGACTGAATAAGGGAAGACATTTCACAATCAAGCCAAACTACACCAACCAAATACACTACAAATCAACTAGGGCCAAGAAACTAACTTGTGGGGGCTAGGACTAAGGTAACCAATGTTCAATTGTGTATCCCAGATACGGCTATGGTATAGTCCAGAAAAAGTATGAATTTTACACAAAATAAAACATCGCTTTAGAGCCACACTAACTAGTTTACCGAGCAATAATAACCCAATAGAAGAAATTGTGATCCAACTAATACCCAACAAATCGATAGCTCTGCAAGCTGAGGTTTAGAAGATCTCACACCCACTGCCAGATTGCAACCCCTTAAAGTCGACTTGAAAAGCAAGCATTAATCAGAGAAGCAAACACAGAGAGAAACAGTAACCAGAGTCAACAAGAGACCCAACTGTTACGTCCAACCACCACCCAATATCCAACCTTTACAGCAACAACAGCTGAATTCTAACAAACAACACTATATTTACTCAAAAGACAAAAATGTGGTTTTGCGTTAACAATTTGACAGACTAAAGCACGGGGCAGCAGGTGAAATCACTTTCTATTGTAGAACCCCAAAGCTTCTAGATCTCTGCACATCAAACCATACAATAATTTTAAAGTCTAGGGTACCGCATTAATTCATCTAGCATATTGAAGCATAGTGTGCCACCTGAAATCACATAGAACCGTTCCACAAACTTCAGGGCATCCACAGCAAATAAACAGAGCTGGATTTATGAAAAAATGAACAAAGCTCAAACTTTAGAGCATTCAGCAGCCAAAACTCTCGGAAAGGTCACCACTTCAGCTACATGAATACGGAGCCGGACTAAAATTCACACTGGTACAATCTAAATTAGCTCCAAAAAAACACTACAGCAGCAATGTTTATGTTGCCCAAAGCCATAAAGACCACAAATTTATCTGTCAATACCAGTAAAAGCTCGCAGAAGCACCCACCAGTCGTAATCGTTCTTGTCACCGCCGTCCGAATTGAGGAAGTCGTCAGCGCCGCCGGGAGCCCTCCTGAAACCTCCGGCCATCCTGTAAGCCGTCGCCTTGGGCTCTGCCACACGGAACCCAAAACCAGTCAAGCTAGGGTTTCGCGCCGAACAATAAGCAGAGCAGCACGAGGAGTCAGGACTCAGGGCAGCCAGAAGGAAGAGGCAGCTCCAAGCTCTCACCGGCGGGCGGCGGCTGGGGGTCGAGCAGCAGCAGCCCGTCCCCCTCCGCGTCGGCGTCGGCGCCGTCGCCGGAGAGCAGCAGCTGCTCGGCGGCTGCGGCCTGCTCCTTCTCCCGGCGGCGCATCTCGAGGAAGAGCGCCAGCTCGTCGTCCTTCTCCTTGATGACCGCGCCGAGCGTCCTCCCCGGCGCCTCGCCGTCCGCCATCGCCACCCGGTGCATCGGAGATCCGGGGCGCCGCCCCGTCACCGCATTGCAGGGCGTAGAGCTCCGGCGAGATCTGGCGAGGGGGCTGGGCTCAGTGGGGGAGTAGAGCAGTAGAGTAGCAATGGGAGTGAAGCAAACGGCAGCTCGTGGAGGAGGAGGAGGAGGAGGAGGTTGGATGGGGATAGGGGTTGTGCCGTGGTGGCGGTGGCGTGGTGCCGCGCGTTGTCTCGTGGCGCTGTACCTGTACGAAAGCTTCGTGCCGTGGAGGAAGATGAGGGAGCGGAGCGAGTGAGCTATGAAATTTTTTGAGGTTTGAATCGTGAGCCTTTGAGAGATTTGAAATTGTTGGGGCGATTTGGGAAGGAAGGAGGGCTGTCACTACTCACTAGTGGACTACCGACTGCTGCTGGACCGGTGTGTTTAATCTCCTCTGTAGGTTGAGTAAATGCTATGTGCACGCTCCACTGTGCATGGTTAGTGAAAGAGAACACTGGAACACGGTGAATTTCCGTGTGAATATTCATTGTCCCCCGTCCACAGGTCGCCCTAACCATGTTGATTGTTTTTTTATTTTTTGGATAAACTATATGCCTTTTTCTATTTTTTATATTTTTTAACAAATTATGATATGAAATGTCCTTTTTACCCTTGCTATGAAAATTGAAGGAGGAAACAAGATTGTTGACACAGGGGAATGGCAAAATGTTCAGAGCATCCCAAAGACATCCCAGTAAATCACCAGTAGCCCATTGGCGCTACTCTGATTCAAACAGACTCAGTAATGCACGACGAAAGCGCATGAGCATCACCGATGATGCAGTCGCTAACACAGTCAGGTCTTGCACATGCTCTCACGAGTACAATCGGCCCAATTATGGTGCAACCGGCTTATTTGCGAATCAGTTTTCGGAGAAGATTGCATTTACGGTAATGGTTCGATCAGGCGTCCGACCCATCGGACGCTCACAAGAAATTTCAAATTACTGTGATGCGGTCAACACAACACAAATGACCGACAACGATGTTTCATTTTGACCATTTAAATTTCTCATTTTTGTCTCTATTTCATCTGGAGTCCGAAATGCATAGAACAAATTTCATAACTCATCTAAAATCCTAATTAACTCATTTTAAATACTTTTTATTTTTTATTTTTTATTTTTTTCATTAACCAAATTGTTTCAACAGTATATATAGGTTGTTTCCAATAGGCTAAACTAGTTGTTTCAGCATGCTAGACATATTGTTCCAATAGAAAAAACTAATTGTTACACTTGGATAGACATATCGTTTCAGTATGCTAAACTAATTGTTCCAACAGGCCAAAAATATTGTTTCAGTAGGCTAAACCAATTGTCGGGGATAAAATTACGGCCCATTGCCATGGCCCACTCCCTGACGGCCCACTCGAACAGCCTACCGGGGCCCAGCTCCCTGGAAGGTTCTATCAGGCCCATGTGCATCCTGCCAAACAACTTCTTGGTCGGCACGGTGCGTGAACGGCCTAGGATTCGTGTTTGAGTCCTACTCGAACAAGAGTTCTGACGGCCTACGTGAAGACCGGACGTTGGTTTCCTGATTGGAATAGAAGTCGTGATCCCCAAGAATTGGGTATGCCTTATCTACCTCGGGATGTATTTGGCATGTATGAGTTCGTTACAAACTCGTAGTTAGCCCGGCCGATTATCCCTTGATAGGTCGGTTTGCTCAAGACTATATAAACAGAGCCCTACGGCGTGTTAAGGGGGTCTGGTCATCATCTTATAGCTTATCGCGCACTTGTACTCGCATAATCTCGCCGAGACTTGTTCGTCTCGTCGAGCCACCTCTTGTATTCATCCCTGATATATAAGAAAGGCTGGACGTAGGGCTATTATCTCTCCCGAGAGGCCTGAACCAGGATAAAAACTACATCTCCTGTTCACGTTGTTCGTGGTTGTTCGGCGTGTCTCCTATCTCAATCTTAAAGAACCTTAGCGACTTGAGATCGATATCTCAACCGTCGACAGCAATTGTTTCAACAGACTAGATAGATTATTCCAACATGCTAAACTAATTGTTTCAACATGCCAGACATATTGTTCCAATAGGCTATACAAATTGCATCTTCAGCCTAGACAAATTGTTTCAATAGGCTAAACCAGTTGTTTCAACAGGCTATATATATTGTTTTAATAGGCTAAACCAATTGTTTTAGCATGCTATATATATTGTTCCAATAGGCTAAACCAACTGTTTCACTTGGTTATATGTCCACTAGGCAACAGTAATTGTTTCAGCAGACTAGCCATATTGTTTCAACAGGCTAAACTAATTGTTTCATTAGGATAACAAATTGTTCCAGTAACTTTTTTACAGCAACTTTGGTCTTGTTTTGTTCGTAAAAATACGAGGAACGCAACGGGGCATACGGTTCGTGCATTGGAACAACTAGTTAAAATCTATGGCCGTCGAAAGAGAAAACTGAAAAGAATCTTTTCGCTGACGTCAGCACTGACATCACTGCATGCATTGGACAGGGGGAGCACGGTGAAATTTGCAGCGTTGCGATGGTCGGGCGGGAAGGCGTCGGCCCAGCAGCGCGTCGGACGTTCGTCCCCAAGTCCACGCCATTTACCTTGTATTTATATAAGCCATGTTTTGGTTTCTATTCCTAATTGTTTTCGGATTTATCTCAAGTCGGTGGTACTCATGTAGAACTTTGAATTATAAATAGACCCTTTCGGCGTGTAAACTCCCTCGACACTTAATATAAAACCCTATTTTTTGTCTTTTCATAGTTTTCGTCGTAATACATCGAATCTAATCGACTTCATCGAATCTAAACTGACTAGCACGCTTTGAACCTAAATATTTGGTACCGTCAGGAGCCCAGGTCCTCAATCAAGTGTGTATAATGATCTACGACAAATTTTTGCATTAATAGAGGCTTGAATAGATGCATGAGCTCCCGACGAAATATGGATCCAACTCATCAAAGAAAATGCAAATGAATTACAGGTTAACTTGAATCAATCAGCGCAATATATCATTTACGGTTGTTTTATATCTAGAGAGAATTCCCATTGTGTCACCAAGAAAGTTACTAATACCCTATCTGCCACTCGAAATCATCTACTCCCTCGCATGCCACTGTTTCCATTTTTTCTCCCCCAGTGCCCCTGCCGTCAATGATGTCACAACTAGTGTAACATTGGCATTTTTTTCTTCCCTCGCATGCCATTGTTTTCATTTTTTCTTCCCTTTCATGCCACTGTTTTCATTTTTTTCTTCCCTTGCATGCCACTCTTTCCATTTTTTCTTCCCTGCATGCCACTATGAGTAACACCGTTGACGGTAGGGGCACCGGGGGAGAAAAAAATGGAAAAAATGGCATGCAAGGGAAGAGATGATTTCGAGTGGCAGATAGGGTATTATTAATTTTCTCAGTGGCACACAGGGAATTTTCTCTTATATCTAACCCTATCACGGGTTACAACCTCGAACCTACTTGGAAATTAAGCTAGTCATGAATTGCCACATGCGTATGGACATCGCCTTGGTTAAGGCAACAACGACGCCGATAGTGGTGGTAGCATCGATCGTGGATGTAGGAGATAACACAAATGGCAATAGAGGTGGCACATGTGGCAGCAAGCCAGCAATGGTAGGGGAGGCTCCCGTGACAACGGTGGCGATGGAGTGGCAACTACTGGATGGTTTGTCCCTCTCTCCCTCCTCTCTCTCTCTCTCTCTCTCTCTCTCTCTCTCTCTCCCCTCCCTCCCTCTCTCTGTTTTCTTTTGGTTGCTTCTCACAATGTGCTAGCAACGGGCTAATAGCCAACAAATAGAGAAAGGGAGGGGTAAAAGGGATATTTTATGTCATAGTTCGACAAAATCATTTAAAAAATCAAGGAGCTATCGTATAATGTATTGTTCCATAAAATTTATGACATAAAATGTATTACGCCCAATACAGTTGCAAAGTTCATGCAGACTGAGGTCATGTTGGTTTCAAACATTTCTTTTTCGCTCTTGCACTTTGATATGCGTAAATGTGACAAGAATAGGTGCGGAGGACGTACCACTTTAGATGCACTCAATTTTATTATTGGTTCAGCAATGTGGCATTCAGAGACAAATTGTCTATATAATTCTTTTACTCTTTGTCGTAACACCAGGGATATTGAAGTTGGCACAAATTGAAGGAACACGCATAAAGAAAAAATGACAAAGGTAAGAAAATGCAATATTGTCCAATAATAATTTGATCTTCGCTTCGTTGTACCAACCTATTAAAACAACCTTGTATGAGGTTGGGACCGCAAAATAAATAAGATTGTTTCCTTCAAAATGATTTAATCAAAAGTAACATGGTGTCCAATGGAATAAGAAACAAACTTTTTTCTGCATGATGTTACAATATTTTTTAGAATCAATATTGTATATTGTAACCCTTAGCAAGAGGCAAAACCTTAAAAACTCTTCTAGAAGCTGCATAGCGTAGGCATGGCACAGTTTTGCTCAAAACACAGTCTAGAAACCAGAGACATAGGCCTTGTTTGTTTTAGTTTAAATTAAATTAAATTGAAATATATTATTTTTTAATAAGCTAAACGATGTAATACTTTGTAATTATTTTTTGGGTTTTATATAGTTCATCTTAGCATTCGTAAAATATTTTTTCACAGTTTTTAAAAGTTTTTAAAACGTTTTTTTGAACAGGCTATAATAGACTTTGATGCCAAAATTGATCAATGAAGAATAGAAATGCACCTTAAATATTTGCAAGATTGATGGGATTCCACCGAACATCCGTGAGCAGTGAAAAAAAAAAGAAGAAGAAAAGGTAAAAAAACCACGAGCGCCTTCGACCTTGAGGATTTGGCGTGTGCACGAGGCAATTCCAGTCTTTCCTCTTTTCGCCCTCGCTGGAACACGACTCGTCTAGTCCCCTCACCGCGACCATCAAAAGCAGAAAAAAATAACCCCCGCAGCTGTAGCCATCCACTGACCGTGGGCCCCACGGGTGGAGACCCCACCTGCCAGGTTCGGACACGTGTCAACGCCCCTTGTGTCAGGTGAGCTACCGAGACGAGCGGGCGGCGCCCGCGAGGGGCCCACTCGTGACGCACGGCTTTTGTCCCGCGCACGAACTTTCTGTACCGGACAGTCCGCCTACCCGTTCGGTTGCGCGGACGAAGTCATAGGGTGGTCCACGGTCAGCAGGAAGGGTAACGTGGAAGCCTGGTGGCTGGTGGGTATCGTGCGACGCGCGAGCGCGACTGTCCCTGTCTTTTTGCTACGTAGTTGTACCAGTTATCCTAGTGATTCGTATCTGCGGTGAATTGTCGGTTTTACCCCTCATTTCAATTTTTTCAGCAGGGGATAAACTCTTTCAAGCGAGGTTTGATATTTAGAACCGTCGAAATCAAAACGAGTTTGGTAGCGGTTTTCACAGAAAAACACTCAAATCTTGTTAAAATATTTCAAAATTTATATTTGGCAGCACAATGTCTATGTTCATACCACATTTTTTTCCTCAACGCAATATTGTTTCTCTATAAAACCAATTTGGTTGGTTTTGGACCCTGACGCCATCTCCAATGAGACGTAACTTAGGTCGACCCGGTACTATTTGTCCGCGATTCCCATCTTTTCACAATTTATTTACATTTTACTCTCTTTTATTTTATTTCGTACAAAACTAGGCTATAGTACATGGTGGCCTAAGACATGTCCTGAGGGTATCACCAACCTAGACCTAACTTATGTCAATCCAGCCACTATTTGCACCTCCTTTTTACTACTAATCTATATTGTACAATACTAGATCGACCTAAGTTAGGCCCCCTTTGATGATGCCCTGAGCCCGCAAATCCACAGAGCTTCTAATCCCATCTTTGTCCCGACAGCCAGCGTGCAACCCATGTATCTTTGCTTGTTGTATCTCCCTTGTCCCTTCTCCACTGCCCCTTTCTCTCTCCCTCTCCCTCCCTCCTAGGTACAATCATGTGGATGTTGAATCTTGAGTAGGGCCGGAGCTGGCTTCTAAGCTAGGCATACTGTGACATAACCCAAAATTAACAATTTTTAACATAATTTTTTTTCACAAACATTACTTTTAGGTCCAGTTCTTTTCAGCTTAACAATTTAACGGCTTAACAGCTTAACGACTTATCTAAGTTTTGAAAACAAATATGCTTTGAGTTTTTTTAGTCCTTTTTTCGCTGTTTTGAAGGTGGGTACTAACATTTTAAAAAGCAAGTCAAACGAAATGTATCTGAATCTCGAGACTACCTTGAGAAGCTCTCGAAATTTAGCCATTTCAGTCGTTCAGCTGTTCAGCTGTTCAGATCAGCTCAAAAGAACAGGGCCTTAAGCCCCTAGAAACTTTCTCAAAATATCTGAGAATTTTCCAAAGCAACTCCTATTTTATTTCATTAAAGAAATTCCTTCTTATTTTTCCAAGGATAATCACTCCATAAAATATTAACTTTTATTCCACCATTAGGTTCTCCACATTTTTCATAATTTTGTGAGCTCCCTACAATATTCTATGAATTTCCAAAGCATGAATCCTTTTTCTTAGAAATTCAATTAAATCTTTTCCTTTTCTGGATTTTCCCTTAAATACGCTTTCTCTTCTGGGAATACACCTTCGACGCCTCTCTCTCCGCTGCATTAGGTGACAATGGACGGCCGAGATCTTTTCGGTTTGATCCAACGTCTTGGATACTGCCACGTCACCGCCCACCGTACCCCTTCGCTGGAAACGATCCGACGGCGGCCATTGTTTTGCCCCCAGATCCAATGGCGCCCCTGGTTTCCCCTCCCCCGACGGCGCCGCCACCCCCGAAACCTCCGGCACCGCCGTCTCCGCCATGACGCCCGACGAAATCACACGTCGTCGTCGATTTCAACCCTTCCAGGCCACGGCATCAACCACTACAGCATCATCGCGTTGCCGCCAACCTTATCCACCACATCACCGCCCATTGTTCGTCGCTGCTTCGCCAGAGTTGCTCGCCACAGTTCGTACGAATCCACGGCCTTCGCCTCCGGCCTCCACCGCCTATCTCCGTTTATAAATAGGCCGTCCCCGGCACTTAGCATCATCAAGACACTCCTCCCCCACCATCACCTTCCACCGGCAATCACCGGAGCTCCCTCCTCCGCCGCCATCTTCAAGCACCACCGCCTAGCCTCGCCGCCAGGTCGCCTCCCTCGCTGCCGAGCACCACCACCGCCTCCATCAAGTTCGCCGACCCCATAAGCATCTTCACCAAGCACCACCTCGCTCGCCGGCGTCGCCTTTCCCCAGTGAGCTCCCCTCCATTCCCCTCTCTCTGTCTCACTGCCCTGCGGGCCTCGCTTGTTAGCCTCTGCCTGCATACGCTGCCCGCACAGCTCTACTTCTTAATGGGCTAGCCCAGCTCCTGTTGGCCCATTCCATTTTCCTTCTTCTTATTTTATAAATCCAAATATAGCTTCCCATTTTATATAAAATAGCAAATTCCCTCCAAAAATTCTACCAAAATTACAAAAAATCTAGAATTTAATCTAATATTTTATAAAAATATAAAATGCCCTCTTTTCAGTTATAAAATTTGAAAATAAAATGTTTTTTCTTTTTATAAGAAAAATGTTTTTTAAATTAATTTCTATTTAAAAAAATCCCAAATTCCAAATAAAAATATTTTATCTTAATATATATTTAAAAGATTTTCACTTTATATTTTGAACAAATTTCATCTCGGAACTCCGATAACGTTGTTATCGTCGACCCCGATCTCTGGAAATTTGTTGATCCACACTCATCCCACGTACACATGCCTAAATCTTGCTACTCGGAGAACTCCCAAAATACTGTCCAAATAAAACAAATCCTTCCATCTTCTCAAATCATACAGATCATCACCATCCTACTCAACCCTAATTTTTCTTCCAAAAATATCTTTTAAGAAAATGAATTTTTATACATTCAAGCTCCATGAATTTCTCTTTTTCCTTTTTATTAAATTTCCTCCTTCCCTTTCTCCAACGTGTAGAAAATGAATTCATTGCCCCCGAATCAAATGAGTAGGAACATCTCAGCAATAGTTCAGACATCGAAGATCTAGCCGAACTAGGCAGGTTTCATGTTCCCTAATATTATAATATGCATTTATTTTCTAGTTAATTAATTTTGTCCAATTTATTTGAAAGTATTTATGATTGCATATAGAAATAATCCCATTTAGATGATAGATTCATCTAATAGGTCATAGGAAAACCCTAGGAAATATAATCTAGCCATAATAATGGCAAGGTCTCATGTAAGCGTATAGGATCATGTTTGTTGCATAATAATTTAACTTTGGATTGAGTAAGTGTAACACCCCGGTTCCACGAGAACCCAGAATGCTACCAACTCTCCAAAATCTATAAAATTTCGACAACATCTTCTTTGTTTATATGGACATCCACGACAGGCAATTTATATCCAAATAACAAAAAAAAAATCATTTCTATCCACCAACAGCCCAAATAAAACTACAATAACTGCAAATCTCAATTATACACATGACTCGACTATTTAAGTAAAACTCAAATGAAATCATTGTACTAATTTGACGTGAGAGGTAGTGAGTGCTCAAGTCCAGGTTCTACATCCCATTCCCATGCATGATTGACATTACCTGTACCTAAAACAACAAATAAAAGCAAAAGTGAGTATTTAACAATACTCAGCAAAGTATATGTATAAACTAGGGAAATCGAAATACAAGAGCAACCAAAATCACTTCCATCAATTTATACTCTTCATTCCCAGAAACATAATTAAACACCTGTTAGTACAAATACTCTAAACATGTCACTTCGCATTCAATCGATGCAATGCAATACACATGCGTCTGTACTGTGAGCTCATACCGGTATAGCTAGGTGCGCACCCGTCGATGCCGCACCTTGCCCGTCCTTTTCAGACGGGGACCAATTACTCCACTCCCGTGGAGTGCCTACCAAGTAGGACTTCAGAGCACTCCGGACTAGTCACTTTTGACTTTCTCACCGACCTTACCGGACTAGTCAAAAGTGACTTTCTCACCGACCTGGCTCATATGCATATGATGCAAAAATGCCTCTTCTCTGTCATACCACTATCATATACCTTCATCACTTAACTATAAATAGCAAAACATTTAAATTGCATCAAAATAATATAAACCCTTCTTCCAACCATACAATAAGAACAATCACAAAGCAATCGGACCATACAACAGATAGCATCAAACAAACATGTGTTTAACATATACTTGCCTTTAACCGCGAGAATTGGGATGCGTGAGCGGCACCGATCCTGCACCAACGCCTACATTATAAAATAATGATTCTCAATACAACGGTGCCTAAGAGGACAAGATATATATATAAACTACATCAAACCGACGATCCCTCCACTCCAAACTAACCCTTCTAGGACCACCGCAACCGGAAAATCGGAAAAGTAATGTTCGGACAGCAGCACTAAAATCAACATAACTCCCAATCCGCTTATCCGATTCTCGTGCTCTTGTACTCAAACAGAGCTAAGATCTAGACGCACAAACTCTTTCATAGGATCAAACTCTGAATCGGGTCCTAAATAGATCAAATCCTCACCCAAATCTGCTGCACGAAAATTGATCTATCAAGACCGCATCCTCCAACCTAATCCTCCATTACCTACGGTGATTATCATCTAGGACAGGGTAACAACAAAAGAAACTTGTCTAATTATAAACTTGCTAATCTTGCAATGATCAAAACCTTAAATTCTTTACCATCTCTAACAATTGTAGCCTCACGCTGCCACGCTCATCTCCTCTTCCTCCTCTCCTTCCTCACCTTAATCCCACACCCCCTCCTCCTCTTCAAGGCAACACTAGGGTACCTCGGGTAATCGATGGCGCTTCTAACGAGGGCGGCGGCGACGACGATTCGACTCGGCTCCTCCCAGAAGCAGCAGCAGCCTCCTCGAGCGGCGGCGATGGGGCAAGATAAAGACGGCGGCGGCCGCGCCAAGCGGCCACTTGGATGGGGGCGACGACCAGCAGCACACGGGATGGCGCAGCGGCACGGCACGGCGACGGCGCAGCCATCGGCGGCGGCGTGGCTCTAGTCAACTGGCCGTGGCCGGCGGTGGGCGATGGGGAGGACGGCAGGGAGGCGGCGGCTAGGTTTCACCCTGGGGGAAACCGTCCCCTCCCTCCCCACTACCTTAAACATCCTCTAATGGGCTGAGCCTGGGCCCTTGAACCCACGGGATACTACAGTAAGAAAAATGGTTGAGTTGTTGAAGTATTAAAGTTGGTGTTATTGGAAGTTTAGCATGAACAAACAATGGGTAGAGGGAATGAATGGTGGGTCGCTCTAGTCGTGGACTAGGGGACACTTGTTTGGGGCCGGTGCTTGGTTTATTTATTGCTCATAATTGAATTATGTCATGATCAAAAAGATATAAATTTTCGCCCAAACCGTATTACTGATCATTTTATGGGTAAAGCTGGGCTAATTATGCAGAGTCGTTAAAACAAATCATCGATGGACCATACTTTTAGGATATGAAGTTGTATCGCAGGGGTGATGTCTCTTCTAAATATTGACACGAATTATGTTAGAGGTGTGGTCGTAAGGTTGTTGTTGTTTTGGTTTGGAGGAAATGTTGAAAGTCCAGTTATTATCAAAAATCTTATTTAAAAATGTTTTAGACAAGAATTGGCAAAATATAGGATTTGTCCAAAAACTATTTTAAAAGCATGCATTAAGTCTATATTTAAATGTCCCCGTCAATTTATGTTAAAATCTTGCATGTAGTTAATAGGCTTGCATATGGAAACCAGTTAGGACGTAAGTTCTTATCCGTTGTTTTGCGGGCTACTCTTCTTTTGGGTAGACCATTTCTTTTCAGCAGAAGACTTTTCATTTGAAGACTTGGAAGAGTTTGGTGTAGATTTTTACATTATCCTACACTCGGGCCATGCATGTGGTTTTAAAGTGTAAATTTTGGAGGTGTACTAAAAATTGTAAACCATATTGTAAAATAACTCTAGATATGTAATAAAGTTTGGCTTTTTGTACTATTTTGAAATGCAACTGAAATCATGAACAATTGTACTTTCGGGGATCTTCCGAGGTCCCCACAATAATTTATCATCTAACATCCAAAATATGACATATAGATATCTTTCTACATTATAAAATATCAATATATATTATTTCACATTATTATCTAGACTATTTATCGTCATGCAAATTAGTTTAGCCCTTAGAGCATCCCTAGGACGCACGCTATCAGGCGCCGACATCACGCGCAAACCTCTCCGCGCCCTCCCGTCCGCCCACTCCGCAGTCTGCTCCATTTGAAAATTTCGCACGAGCGAGTGCGCGCTGATGCCGACCCGCGTTGTGCTCTTAGGCTGGATGCATGCACCTCACATTATTATTATATGAGGGATTTAACAATATGCCTCGAAGTACTATTTGAACCCACATGTCATATACACATGAATGGAGTTGATTAGCCATCATGAAGTTACAAAAATTCTAGCTTTTTTTAAACTGCTATGAATTTTTGTAACTTTATAATGGCATGTATGTAAAAAATATTATAGTAAAATTGTCGCTCAACTTTAAGGCATATTATCGATTATCTTCAAAGGGAACTCCACTAAACTCTAGTATTCATTAAAACTATCACCTATTTAGGCATATTGTCAATTATCTTTAAAGGGAACTCCACTAAACTCTAGTATTCATTAAAACTATCATAGGTACATGGTTTCTATCATATTCAAAAGTGATCAAGGTCTCGTTTGTTTCAGATTAAATTAAATTAAATGAAAATTTATCATTTTTGTATCAGTCAAATGATGTAATATTTTGTAGTTATTTCTGTAGGGTTTAAAATAGTTCTTCTTAGAGTTTGTAAAATATTTTTTCATAATCTTTTGAATTTTTAAAATGTATTTTGAAGTGGTCACAAATTTGCTACAGTAAAACTCAACTCAACTTTAGTCTGAAACAAACAAGGCCCAAATACATGAGCAAGTCAGAACAAAATCATGAAAAATTTAGCTAAGAGTCGGATTTCAAATATTCATAAAAACTAAACCATGATTTTGAAATGCGGTATTTTTTATCGTCAGACACGTTTTGTTTTTAATAAAAACCTCAATATTTTCTGAAAAACATGTTTTTATCTCGAAATTATGAGAATATATGTTGCTTCCATTTTTTTCCCGCACAGCGCATGGAAGCACGAACGTCAAAGCAAACACAGAACCCCAAACTGCCGGCCGAACAAGGAGAGGGCGACCCAACCGCTTCGTCTCCCCCGTCAGCCCTAGCACCACGCCTTTCCTTTCCCGCCTGCCGAGGCATCCGTCCTTCGCCAACAGGCAACAGCCCAACACTGACACATGCGGCCCACAACCCGCGCCCGCTTCGTCCACAACCGCCGCCGCCGCGCGGGTCCTTACGCCGCCGAGGAGGACTTCGACGAGGAGGAGCAGCGGGACGCGTCGTCCTCGTCCTCCGACGACGACGGCGAAGAAGAGGAGGAGGATGAGGCCGAGGACGAGGAGGAGGGGGATGCTGAGGAGGCGGTCACCGCTGAACCTTCGGCCAAGGAATCCCCGGCGGCGGCGGGGAGGAGCGGGAGGAAGGGCTCGATCACCATCAGCCTCAAGAAAGTGTGCAAGGTAGCATTCGGTACCGAAGATGCCTTTTCTTCGCGCTTTGCTCTCGCGCCGTGTGATTTTTTCAATCTATGTTCAGAAAGATTTTTTTTTTTTCCTGATGCTTTGAGCTGCACTTGGTGGGTGTTGGAAACTTGGACTGCGACAGCTGCTTCTCTCCTACGCGAACGTGCTTGTTTTGTGCAAAGTTTGGTTGACTGTGCAAAGTTCACTTCCTTTTGGTTGATTTTGATAGTTTTTGTGATTTGGGGATGTAAATTTGGTACTTTTTTCGTTGGTCTTAATTCACTAGTTTGAGGAAGGAAAACCGGCTGCTTTTGATAATCTGCTGCACCACTTGGGGTGCAATGTGAGAAATGGTTGGTTTACTGATAATTTCTTGCATTTGTTTGGATAGGCAAAGGCGCCTTCTTTTCTATTCACTTCAGCCACGTTTTGAGTTTCTCTTTAAGAAAGATTTCCGTAATGCCTTCATTACCGTGGTTTTGAAGTGTGCTTTGAAATGTCTGGTTGCAGGTGTGCAAAAGGAAGGGGCATGAGGCTGGGTTCAAGGGGGCTGTGTATATCGATTGCCCCATGAAGCCTTGCTTCCTATGCAAGATGCCAGGTCCTGTATCTATAACTGTATGCTTGTTTGTGCCTTGGGTAGTAGAAGATTTCGATAGTATACGAATCTGAGATGGTGATTGAGAAACCGGTATTTCCCTGTGGGGATGGGGACATGGGGTTAACTCGAGAGCTCAGGTTTATGAATTACTACTCCCATATGTTCATGGCCACAGTCACATGAGTTTGGACCAGCTACTTGTTCCAAATAGTTTCTGATGTTTACTTCCGGGTGATTACAGGATAGCAATAGTTTGATAATGAACAAGCACCTACAATTTTCTCATGTTTCTGCTAGCAGGAAACTCTGTTTTCTTTGAATATGTCGCAAAAAATTGTATACTAATCTGAGATGGTGAATGAGAAACTGGTATCTCCCTGTTGGGATGGGGTTAGCCCAAGGACTCAGTTTTATGAATTACTACTCCCGAGTGTTCATGCTCACTGGAGTTTAGACTGGCTACCGGCTCCAAATAGTTTCTGAAAGAACTTTGCATTTCCGGGTGATCAGAGGACAACAGTAGTTTCGTAATGAACAGGCACATATAATTTTCTCATGTTTATACAGCCAGGAGGCTCTTTGTTTTCTTTGAATGTATTGCAAAAAATTTTATATTGTCATTCACAGCCTGAAAGCTTGGATGCCATTTAACTAGATGAAAATTATAAAATCTGGTGGACTTAAATTGTAAGATCTGGAGTATGAGTCCACCTCTTCTGAGACAGCGGTATTTATTTCTTGGATGAAAGTGACATGAATAGTGGCTGGCTTTCTATCTGAGTTACTGACAAGAAGATGTTTTCATCACATTCAGGTCATACGACCTTGTCTTGCCCACATAGGGTGGCAATGGAGCATGGTGTTATTCCAGCCCCTAGGAGGAACACAAACACTTCATTAGATTATGTCTTTCAGAGCCAAGTGAAAGGCAGGATTTCCATGGTATGTGATTTGGCAGAAGAAAAAAAACTGTCATCAATTGCAAAATTTTTTCCACAAGTTTTTCTTTGACCACTTTTATAAAAAATCTCCTTCTCTGAAATTTTAGTTTAAGCCTCAATTTCTGGTACCCAACCAATTAGAGTGTGGGAACATAAAATTTCACCAGAGGCGTGTGACCTGCTTGGAATTTCATCCAACTAAGAATAATGTGCTTTTATCAGGTGATAAGGTATTGTCGTACTAAATATTGGACTTTGTTGAACACTTTATTCTTTGTAAGTATCGCTATATTGCAGGAGTGCATAGGCAAGTACTAATTATCCCCTCTTTGTTCCTAACACACAGAAAGGGCTACTGGGTATTTGGGATTATGTTAAGTTACATGAGAAGATTACTTATGATTCTGTGCACTCCTGCATTTTGAACAGTATGAAGTAAGAGCTCTACCTATGAGTGTATGATCAAAGTTTTTTGCCCAAAGAAGAAAACAATGCAACTTGATTTGATTTAATTCAGGTTTGACACCACCAATGATGGAGTACTATACACAGCTTCCTCTGATGGGACTATTAGTAGCACAGACTTAGACACTGGAATTGGCTCCCCCTTGTTAAATCTTAATCCAAATGGTTGGAGTGTAAGTTTGCCCCTACTACTATCTAGTGAAGCTTATATGAATTTCTGTGATCAAACAGCTTATATAGTTGCATTTTTCAATCTATATTAATACATCTTATGCGTAGTTATTTAATCAATGGACTGCGCTGTCCTGAAGAAATGTGCAACCACTTTGGCTATGATTTCAACAACCCTGTTTGCTGCTCTAACAGGGTCCAAGCACTTGGCGCATGCTATATGGGATGGACTTCAACACCGACAAAGGTCTCCTTTTGGTGGCGGATAACTTTGGTTTTCTTTACTTGTGAGTATTTTTAGGAGGCAATTTGGTTTCTTTACTGAGCTTAATAGGTTACCATACAGCACATGCAGCTTTCTTTGATCAGCTAGAATGTCAATGTAATTTGATCAATGCATTTGTTTGGCAGCTTGGTTCCAAATAGTTCATTATCAATAATGACCTCGTATCAGCATATTGTTGTACGCTGTCATCTGTGATTCAGAAATATTGCTGTATACTTTAATGTGTGATCCAGAGATGTCGTATACTGTCATATTTGACAAATATTATATATCTCTCTGTAGTATTTGAGTATCTTGCAATCTACGGTGGATTATTTCATATGTATTTTGTATTCATTCGTGCAGGTTGGATAGGCGGTTGAAGAGAGGAATTGGACATCCAATTCTTATACATAAAAAAGGTAGCAAGGTAACTGGCCTTCATTGCAACCCTGCTCGACCTGAAGTTCTTCTGAGCAGCGGAAATGATCACTACGTGAGTGTGCTCTGCTTACCTAAATATCCCCTTTAATTTTGTATTTAACATTGTCACAACTCTTTGTGATCATTAGGCCCGTATATGGGATACAAGGAAGCTTGAGCCCAACTCTTCTCTTGCCAGTCTTGCTCATGGACGTGTCGTCAATTCAGGATATTTTTCTCCACAAAGTGGGAATAAGATCTTGACAACATGTCAAGACAACCGAATTCGTGTGTGGGATTATATCTTTGGTAATCTGGAACGTCCCAGTAGAGAAATCGTGCACAGCCATGATTTCAATCGCCACTTGACTCCCTTCAAAGCCGAGTGGGACCCAAAGGTTCAGTTCTAACTGCAAATGCATTTTTATCATTTTCAGATATTCCCTTTGGTCACAAATATTTGTCGTTTGAAGTATGTGCAAATCAAAGTTTAAAAAACTTTAGATTTTTTAAAACTTTAGCTCTAAATATATTTTGAACCATGTAGATTGCATACATGAAAACTACATGTGTAGATTTGTTTCGAAGAGTACTTTCATAACATATAGTTATAGTGAGCTCTGCGAATTAAATGTACTAGTAATAAATGGTCAAAGTGCATTGTGGACACATTGCCGATGTCCAAAACGGCAACTATTTGTGACCGGAGGGAGTTTTTTTAATCTTCCAATAATTACTGTGCCCAAATTTTAAAATGGAACATTTAATGCTCCTGCAGGATCACTCAGAAACAGTAGCAGTTATTGGCCGTTACATAAGTGAGAATTACAATGGGGTTGCTCTACATCCCATTGATTTCATAGACACCAGTACTGGGAAGCTTCTGGCTGAGGTGATGGACGCTGACATAACAACTATCAGTCCGGTAAACAAGCTACACCCGCAAGATGATATCCTGGCTTCAGGAAGCTCAAGGTAGACCAATCGATCCTTATGTACTCAGCATTTCTATGCAATCCTAGATCTTCACACAAGGCTGTCCTTGCAGGTCTATTTTCATTTGGAAACCAAAGACTGAAGATCCTATAGAAGAGAGGACCAAGCAGAAGGTCAAGGAATATGTATATGGGTCAGGCTCCCGGAAGAAATCAAATAGCAAGCATGGTGATAGTAGCGATGGCAACTCGGATGGTGGTTCCGATGGAAAGAACAAAAAATTAAAGAAAACTCGCTTCACTCGTACCGTGAAGGGAAAGGGTAAATCCAAAGCTTGATGGTTGATACTAGATGCAAGTGCACCAATAATTTTGGTAGAAACCACCTATTACTAGCCGCTGTTGCACCTATTTTTGTATCATGATGCCTCCTAGCTAAAATGCAGGTCCATTTAGTATACCGCAACCATCTTGAGGAGCAAACGTTTAGCATCATCGATTCATCAGTTCTTGTATATTCCACCCTGCACAGTCGGCTGATTGCAGTTATGTATATAAGTTGCCTTTTGGTGATCTACGCTATTTGTTTGTTTTATGCTTTTTATTATCATCCTGAAGAGTGTGAAAACCCAAGTATGCATAGATGGAATCTCTAAGCAAAGGAAAGGAAATATCGCCATGCATAGATGGTCAATGATATATCGCTATGTGAATCGGTGAATAGCTGGGGACTGCAAATGTGTCGTATCAAGTTATCAGGAAAAGAAATTTAAGCATCAATGTGTCATTGTCTATGCTGACTGCAGAGTAATGTTGGACGAAGAGAGCAGCGTAACAGTGCAATATCTTACAATAGTTGGATAGCTCAAAGGAAGCCACAGGCAACAGCAAAACCAGCGTTGGCATTTAACAGACAAATTTCTATTTTCGGTGGTGAACATATGGTACACGTAAGTTTCTTGCAATGTAGATTGGCAACTCACTGAATATCTGCCTCCAGAGGCTTTGGGCTTCTATTCGTTGTTCAGATGGAATTAATTCAGTACTCAACAGAACAGGACCATTTATTTGGAAACAAACTCAACATTATCCTACTATGTTAGTCGAAATCCAAAATTGCTAGAAGGAACTAGTTGGCTGCCACCACATGGTGGCTTGTTTATTCTATCTTAGAACTCTTGGTCAAGGTACTCCAACACCAAGACAGGTTCTTTTGGCACCTTCAAAATGATTTGATTCTGATCCCAGCCAGCTCTCTCCATTTGTTTGAGGAAGTCAGCAAATCCATCCTCCAAAGCGACAAGGCTCTCTTCTAGCCTAGAGAAAACCCCATTCTGCAATAGCTGATTTTTGTGGAGCCAGTGTGCTTGCCATAGGCTCCTTAAGACCGACATGCTTGTTGCAGCCTCCTGAAAACAAGTGAAGCAGACATAATCTGCATCTGTTAATATGATGGCTAAACTATATTCCTGCAGCACTTCTTGGCAGTGGATGAGCAGATAACCTTAAATGTAACAAGAAATGCTGGCTCTTTTGACTCAAGCTGCTCAACAAAGAGGATGTACTTCTCATTCTTGTATAGTTTCAGTAGCTTATTCACCTGTTTATGAGTATCCAAGATTTGAACTGAGAAATTAAAATAAAATGCATAGTATGCTTGCAGTTTTGTGAGTAATATATTAATGACCATAAACGAGCAAGACCAAAATCCATAGTTGGAGTTTGTGAAAATGGTTGCAAATACTACTGGCAACTGGTCAGTAAACATTGAATCAATGCTGATCTCAACAGAGTTAGACTAAGCAAAAGCTGATTTTCGCTAACATCCTCTGCTTTGATATAGTCACATTGTATGAAATGATCAAAAGACTGGGAGAGTTTATAGGTGACTGGCTGGTTTTAATCAATTTGTGGATGAGTTCTACTTAGGGTTATGATTTTTTAATTAAAAAATTCCCAGCTTGAAGCCTTGAAACATACAAGAACAAGTTAAAAACCTGGCTGAAAACAATGGGTCATTGGAAAATTAGATCTGGAATGAGCTCTAAGCAGTAGTATGACTTAAAGAGAAATCTTTTTTTTTATCTTTTTTTTTTGAGTTAGACTTAAAGAGAGATCTAATCTAACTAAGCAAATTTCCTGTTTTCCCTTCATTTTTAACTGCCAATGAACCTTGAATCACCAAGAAGTAGTTCTATTTTTTAAAAAAGAAGATGAAATCATAAAACCCAGAAAGTATGCCAAAGTGAAAGAAATATAGACCCCCAAGCTTTGCATCTGAGCATATGTTAAACATTAATACCATGTCACTGGATCCCTCTCCACCAAGCATTCTCTCCATGGGCACACCGAAAAAAATTTGTGGAAGCAAGAATCTTTCCCATGTTAAAATATTCTCTTCCTCATTGCAATCTGTGTAGCCTACAACAGAAGACAAAAACAAGTATTAACAAATACTTCATAAATCAACCAAGAAAATGTCCAAATATTCAAGCAAATGATATGTTACCAGGAACTGTATGATGTGCAATATGTGATCTCACAAGAATCCGAGCACGTTTTAGGTTTACCTACCAAAATAAACATGAAGAACGCAACAAAAGTGATCAATCAAATGCTAGCAAACAGTGGAAATACATGGCCTAACATGGAAATATTCAGCACTTAACTAAATCATATCACTAAACTGAAAAAAGACATAATTGAAGTCAAGCACCTTACTGTGCAGAACTTGAGAACGGCTAGAGACTGATAGCGAAGCCAAAGATGCAAAAGACGAACACTCAGCCATGTCAAAGTAAGAGCTGTATATGACGACTGTATACCTGGTGTATCCTGGAATAAAACATAAACTGAAAATGGATCATCAAACAATGATGGCATTTGTCTCCTCAGCACTAAGCAGAAAGCAAGAGTGAGGTTGGCAGCAGGTTAAATATACAAAGACAGTAAACTTAATGAATTGAATAACATACCATAATAAGTACACCAATAGATAGGCCTAATAGCTGAGCTCCTACTTCCCATACTTCCTCCTGAAAATACATAAGAAATGCATAGACAAAGAAGTTTTAAGTCAGTTTGATTCTAAGGCTCCAAAGGAACTTTGTATGATTATAATAATATCCTGTTTTTTCATATAAAAAGTACTATTACTATGCTGTTTTACAAATTGATTGATGTGTGGTGCACACTAGGACGCTGAACTGAAGCTGAGCAGCATAGCACACTAGGACGCTGAACTGACTGACTGACTGTTAGAGAGAGTACTGGAATGCACCCAGTACCTTTGCAGCAACCTCCCCTAGATTTCCAGATTTTGCAAAGTGATTTTGGATAACACGATAAGACGGATCTTTAAATCCTCTTGCTACAGCCTGCTTAAGAAGTCTGGAGTCAATGATTTTCATCATAGTGCTCTTTACAAAATTCAAATTAGGCTTAAGTCTTATGTGAAAATAAATTGAAGGTATAAATCTGTGTTCTTTTCAATATACCTTTGCAAGATTACCCAATGATGCAAGTGGGAGGAAGTAACCAGGATAGAATGGAGTGATGAGCTCAAAGATGCTGAAATATTGTACATAATATTATCTGTGAATTTTCCTTCTTCATTCAAATATGTACACATCATTATATAGATCTGCCTTTTTAAAGAGAGTTTAATGAAGGAACCTTCCAGCACTCCCAATGAAGTCTGCATACATTCGCCACATCTTTGGGTCATCATCAAAAAGAGTACCGAAACGTCCACCTAAAAGAAGTCATTCATAAATATAAGCCATTCATAAATATTTATGGACGATATATTCTGAAAAGATAGCCAAACATAATCATACCAATGAGAAGACGCCCAAAAGCTCCTACGCCATCTTTCAATACCCATCTACGAAAGAGGGTCTAAATCAACAACAAACTAAAAGGGGTTGAGTTAATTCCAAGCACAAAATAACTGGTTTAACGGTATCTGTGAGGTTTTGGGCTTCCCTTTAAGGTAGAGCAGCTATCCTATAGAAAGTGAGAGCACTAGAGCATTCATTTCCATCCTTCTAGGTGTTTCTGTCCTCAATTGTGTGCATCATGCGAGGTGCTTGATCCAGCGTGATCAAGGCCATTTGGAGCTTGTTACTCTTGGAGGGCTTGCGTTCAAGATGGTTGGTGGCGAGGACTTGAGGAGCTCGCCGCAACGATTGTGGGAGCCCTGGAAGCGGTGTACAAGGTGTCGAAATCCACCTTGCCGGAGCGGAGAACGACTACCACAAGGAGACACGAGGCGCGTGGCTCGAGAGGGAGCCGGTCCTTGTGCGCAAGGGCTAGCCTCAACGGGTAATAGGATCTTGACTCTAAACCATGGCAAAAAACATCTTGTCCCCATTTACTTATCGCATTTACATTTCCGCATTTTGCTTCCATTGTTTAAATGCTTGTTGTTGTTTAGTTCTTGCTCCTTCTAGCTTAGCTTCCATTAGTGTGGCTTGGGTCACTTTTAACTTGATTAATCGAAAACATCAACCAAAGAGAGAAGTTTAAGATTGCCTATTCAGCCCCCCTCTGGGCCTACACTATCCTCTCAATATCCACATCACATTTGCATGTTTGCAATTTGGTCAATACATTTGAGAAAGAAGAACTTCAATGTGTATACCAGTACAATGGAGGTAAGAACACCAGGATGGAACTGAAGCAGATAAAAACTAACATCAAGATTCATTCCCTTCGAAAGAAACACAAAGACTTTTACCATCTAATCACCCATATAATGTAGCAAAGATGATAATGACCTGATAGCAGCAGCAGAAGCAGCTGCTGAAGTTCCTGTAAAGGACCCAACACCTACAGCCTGTGCCAATCTATAATCAGCTAATCATCAATGGACAATGTTGACATAAGATTATGATTGAAGTGCATAAGCATAACATAGTGGTTGAAGCACATAATATATTGTGGACAATAATACGAAACTAGATTATGATTTTACATAGTTTTTCTTCTTAATTTTGTTCCTCGAAGCGTGTATTATCGAATTCAACATCAAGAGCTGACTGATGCAGTGCATTTGAAAGCTACTATTGTCTAAGTTCTTCTGGGAGCATACGACAAACTTCTATTGTCTTAGTTACATTGGAGCTATCCAATAAAGCAATCCATATCATCATATTTCACATAAAGCTACCTATTAAATTATATTTTCTTCATTCCATCAACTCACATTGTTCCAGTGACAATATTCCCCTTGTTCTTTTCTTTTCGGCTTAAATTAAAATTAAAAGCTAACATTGAAAATTTGTCATTTTTATACAAGGTAGATAATATAGTACTTTGTAATCATTTTTATGGGGTTTTAGATGGTTCTTCTAAGAGTTCTTAAAATATTTATTTATAATTTTTTAGGCTTTCCAAGGCCTTTCTCAAAGGCTCACAACTTTTCCATAATATATTTGTCACCTACTTCCGGCTGAAAAGAACAAGCCCATTATTTACATGCATAACAACTTGACTAAAAGAATATGATATACCTTCAAAAGACTTGATGTGACCAACGTGTGGCAGATCCATCCTGTCACGTTTGTTGGGAATTGAAATAGCATGTATTCCAGGTAATCATCTGAAACGGATCCTGAAATATATAAACAACGAACGAAACAAGAGTTATGGGTTTGTCAGGTGTTATATAGTTTCAGACATTATGATTACCTCTTGTACAGGTTAGCTAAATGAAAGGGGAAAACTTTATTTAAAATCAAGCTCTACATGTGACAGTAGTACACGAGCTGCAACGTCGATAGTTCCATCACACAGCACAGTAATAAATTCTTTCAAGAAAAAGAATTTGTTCGCTGTATAATGATGAGAAAACGTACCAAATTCACTGCATTTCCTAGATTGTAAAGCTGAACCCTTCATACTATACAACAAATGGCTAAAGTAATTATGACTATGATTTATGAAGTAGATGGTCCATGGCCGACCACAGAAGCACAGAAGGATGCCAGCATTCACCTGGAAACCCGGCCGGAAGTACAAAATCCATAATAGCCCGGGGAATAAGAGAATTTGCATTTTCATCCCCCAATGTGTTCACCGGAGATTCATGTTTATCCCGATGAACTTGCAGGAGCTTAGTGTTACCATCCAATGTATACCTATTCACGCATCAACCAGACGATTAGACACTTTCCCAGCGTGTAAATTCATCATCAACTCATCCACGCTCCAAAAATGCGGACACGGCCATTCTTTCTTTGCAGGTGTACCAGAAAAACAAACGGTTATCGGATTTCAGATGCGAAGAAACCTCTTGGCGCCGCCGCCTTGGTACCTCTCCACAAGCAAAGGTCTCGCCTTTCTGCAAAAGCACACGCGTTTCCTTCATAAAATTTTTTCTTGCGACAAGAATTTAAGTAGCGCACGGTGAAATTCAGGGAAGTACTCGGACTCGCAGCCGTCGTCGCCGCTGCCGCTCGAGGCCGGCGGCAACGCCAGGGACGAGCGTGGGCGGAGCCGTCGCCATGGGGGAGCTCCGACGTGCAAGCGTCCGCCGGCGGAGGCTGCGGAGAGCATGCTCCGGTGTATGGCCGCGGCAAGAGCGGAGCTATCAGCTATGGACTGGCCAGTGACCAGTGGCTTATAGTCCACTGGTTATCGGAAGGAAAAATGATTTTTCACTACGTAGTGCCCTCTTCTCAGAAATACCACGTAACACCCCAAACCTCAGCCTTGAGGCCCAAGGTGCTACTACCACCTTCCATACAAAAATTTGACAGAACCTCCCCTATATCTGAGACATCCAAACAGATAACACTCACAATAAAAACATAACAAGCAACAATATACATCCAGCCAGTTATAAGACAAAGCTAACACATACCAATAACCACAACCACCTAAAAACAGATACTCTCTTGCGACCATTCAAAGAGTATCAGCCAAACAACATAAGCGTTCTTTAATAAGCTATTACACACTACCAAGATAACAAACAAGTTCTAATTAGCTCATTGCATTAACAGACTATTGTATTAGCTAGCTAGTATGATAAGCAAAAGTGTGATCTACTCCTCTCCCTGCGGGTGCTGCTTCAATCATCACCTAAAAGACAACATAAGAGCAAAAATAAGTCTAAGACTCAGCATAGTACATAATAGTGAGGTTTGAATGCAAATATAAACACTAATAACATTATCATTCATTGCTGCTCCAAACAAACAACAAGGTTCAATGCAATGCAATGTAATACAATGCTTTATGATCTTTAACATTTACGCGTACCGGTATCTGAGCGTACACCTGTCAGTGTACTGCTCTAACTCTATCCCGTGGAGGTGCTCACCGTAGTGAGACTTCCCCGCCATCTCGTGGGGGTGCCTACCTCTGTAGATCTTATCAAAAGCACACCGGATTAGTCATATAGCCTTTGCATAGTTCAAGCCCGTGGCTCACCGGACTAGTTAGCTATATGACTTTCTCACCGCCCTGGCTCGAATGCATGCTTTTGTGGGTGTATGCAACATAAACATGGTTAAGCAACATATTTCAACCTCATTCCATCACTATCATCCATACAACCATTCATCATCAAGTTTATCAATCGTAAAGCAGAACATGTATAAAATACAGTACACTACTCTAGTATGTATTACCACCCATATCGCATATATACTTACCTTAGTTACCCGGCGGGGCGGAAGAACGAGTTGTAGATGCCGATCCCGAAGCGGTGCCTACACATTGCAAGCATGACAATCAACCGATTGATACCCTTACTAAGCCAACATTTACTTAGTATCCCATTTGTTCAACCTATAATACATTAGGCTCCCAACTTTACGACAACCCTCAACTATTAACTTACAAAGAGGCTGACCATATAGGTTACTGGTTTAACAAAACCTCGTCACGGCCTACACTGGGCAGCATTACTTCGGAAGCCATAATTTCTAAACCGCTAGGCCAAATCGCGCGTTCTTGGGCTCGTTGGAAAGCTAGAAGGATAAGCTACAATTTCTTCAATAAGGACGAGCCCTGAATCCTGGCCAAAACACTCTAATTCCACTGGACAAGCTACTGCACTCATAGGCCACAAAGCTCAGGATTTGCATTTCTTCCCAACACCCATCCTAAACCAACTCATACAAGAGCTAGAAGTAAGAATTTACCTTGGTTTCCCAACATTATACTAGGGTTTGGAGGAAACCCTAGCTCTCTTCTTTTTCTTCCCTCCTCCTTCCTTCACTTGGCTGGCCTCCCCCTCCACCTTCCTTTACCTTTCCTCCCCTTTCACTCCTTCCTCCTTGCTTCCTTGGTGTTTCCCCACTAGCAGCCTTAGATGGGTAGCTGCATGGAAGGGAGAACGGGGAGGGAAGATCAGTAGCGTGAGGCGGCACTGGGGACTGCTGTCGTCAGCGGACAACGACGGCGATGCCGGCCAGCAACGGCGGTGAAGGCGGGAGCAGCGGGCAAGCCACAGAGAGAGAGAGAGAGAGAGAGAGAGAGAGAGAGAGAGAGAGATGGAGAGCTCAAATGGGGAAGATGAGAGGGACAGAGGGTTGGTTGCCCCTGCCTTATCTCTTTAGCTAGGGGTCGATGGTGGGCTAGGCTTGGCCCACCGGCCCACTGCCCTCTTAAGAATTGGTATTACACTCTTCCCCCCTAAACAGAATTCGACCCTGAATTCTAGGTTCAAACATCTCTACAGAGGGAACTTAAACATAGAATAAATATCAAATTTTTTTGCATCACATTGCGTACCTGCTGAAAACAACTCCGGGTAGTTCTCTCGCATAAGAGATTCAAGCTCCCAAGTTGCTTCTCGCTCTGTCTGGTGTGTCCAGAGTACCTTAACAAACTTTAAGGTTTTATGCCTCAGGACACGCTCTGACTCCTCTAAGATCCTTAGTGGTTTACTATTGATTGACAGATCTTTATGATTTTCGGCTCTATTGAAATGGCGTGATCCGGATCCCTTAAGAACTTCCTCAACATCGAGACATGGAACACATTATGTATTCCTTTCATGGATTCCGAAAGATCCAATCGATAAGCCAGTTTACCAACTCGTGCCACAATTGGAAATGGGCCAATGAACCTTGGATTGAGCTTTCCTTTGACACCGAATCAGAAAATACCTTTAGTAGGCGATGATCACCCACATTGAATTCTAGATCTCTCCTCCTAACATCAGCATAGCTCTTCTGTCTACTCTGAGCAGCTAAAAGGTGCTGCCGGACTTCTGCCACTCGAGCAACAGTTTGTTGGACCCAATCCGGACCCAAGACTGCCCTTTGTCCAACTGCATCCCAACACAATGGCGATCTACACCTCCGCCCATAAAGAACTTCATACGGTGCTGCTTGAATGCTGGTATGGAAGCTATTGTTATAAGCAAATTCAGCGAGTGCCAAATGATCCTCCCAACTGCCTTTCCAAGACAACACACAGGTCCTGAGCATGTCCTCAAGCGTCTGGATTGTGCGCTCTGACTGACCGTCTGTTTGAGGATGGAAGGCAGTACTGAGACAGAGCTACGTACCCAAAGCCTCCTAGAGTCTTTCCCAAAACTTGGAGACAAATTTAGCATCTCTATCGGAGATTATAGTTTTGGGCACACCATGCAACCTTACAATTTCCTTTACATAGATAGGAGCCAAGTCACTAGCTGAACTTGTCGATCGGATAGGAATAAAGTGTGCAGACTTACTGAATCGATCAACCACAACCCAAATAGAATCCTTGCCTCGAGGACTGCGGGGAAGACCAATAACAAAATCCATACTAATATCATCCCAAGGCCACATAGGGACGTCCAAAGGTTGCAGCAAACCTGCAGGACGTTTATGTTCCGCCTTCACCTGTTGACAGATCCCACAAGAGGCAACATATTGCGCGACATCCACCTTCATTTGTTTCCACCAAAAACTTTTCTTTAAATCCCGATACATTTTATTCTCACCTGAATGCACGGTATAAGGGGTACGATGAGCTTCCTTTAGGATTTCATTTTTGATCTCAGCCTTTTGTGGCACACAGAGGCGTCCTTTAAACCGCAACGCGTCAAACTCATCTAGGCTAAAATCACCCCCTTTTCCTGCACCCAAACGGTTCCTCACTTCTTGGAGCAGTCGGTCATGTTGTTGCGCTTCCTTTACTTGCTCCAGAATGGCCGATTTAAGAATTAGTTGGGTTTTGGCTTGAGCAGTCCCTGCATAACAAAAGGAGATGCCCAAACGATCAAGATCCGCAACAAGAAAATTTGAAGTAGACGGTGTCGCATTGCGACTCAGAGCATCAGCCACCACATTTGCTTTGCCCGGATGGTGTTGGATGGTGAAATCATAATCATTAATCAGCTCTAGCCATCTTCTCTGCCTCAAATTCAAGTCTTTCTAGATAAAAATGTACTTGAGGCTCTTGTGATCGGTGAAAATATCACATGATACCCCGTATAGATAATGCCGCTAGATCTTTAGAGCAAAAATAATAGCAGCCAATTCTAGATCATGGGTAGGATAGTTTTGTTCATGCTTTTTTAATTGGCGGGAGGCATAAGCGATCACCTTGCCATCCTGCATAAGTACACATCCTAACCCCATCCGAGAAGCATTTGAATAGACTGTGAACCGCTTTCCCGGCTCCGGAAGGGTAAGAATAGGAGCGGTCACCAACTTCTCCTTTAAAGTGCAAAAGCTATGCTCACAGTCATCTGTCCAATTAAACTTCTCATCTTTTTGGGTTAATCGAGACATTGGCTTAGCAATAATAGAGAAATCTTTCACAAATCGCCGGTAGTATCCCGCTAAGCCCAGAAAGCTCCATACTTCTTTTACATTGGACGGTCTCTTCCAGTTGATCACGATGGAAACTTTACTTGGGTCAACAGAAATGCCCTCTGGAGTAATAATATGGCCTAGGAAACCCACTTCCGAAATCCAGAACTCGCACTTCTTCAATTTGGCAAAGAATTGATTTTCCCTAAGGGTTTGAAGCACAAGCCTCAAATGCTGTTCATGCTCCTCATTTGACTTGGAATAGATTAGAATATCATCGATAAACACCTTAACAAAGTCATCAAGATATTTATGCAACATGTCATTCATTGTCTCCATAAAAATGGCAGGAGCATTGGTCAGTCCAAAAGACATAACCCTATACTCATAATGCCCATATCTAGTGGAGAAAGCGGTCTTTTCAATATCCTACTCACGCATGCGGATTTGATTATATCCAGACTGCAAATCAATTTTCGAGAACACCTTAGCACCCTTTTAAAATCAAACAAGTCCTCGATGTGTGGCAAAGGATACTTGTTTTTGATAGTCACCCGATTGAGAGCACGATAATCCACACACATCCTCCAGCTTCCATCTTTCTTCTCTGTAAAAAGTACTGGAGCTCCCCAGGGTGACACACTACGCCGGATCAACCCCTTTTCTAATAGATCATCCAGCTGCTTCTTTAACTCCTCTTGAAATGGACGAGCTAGTCGATAAGGAGATAAAGAGATAGGTCGGGCTCCCGGGAAAAGGTCAATTCGAAATTCAACATTCCGTTTTGGAGGCATGCCCAAGAATTCACTGAAACACATCCGGAATTCGTGATCTTGTAGGAATGTCCTTAATGCATACAGAAGTATTTGGCTTCTCAGCCAGAGCAAAAGGTGTTCCAGTCTTGAAAATTTGCCGACCGGGAAACAGATTAGCGAGCACAAGGAGGGAATGTGACGGGGCACTACCCTGAAACACAATCTCTTCCCCAGATGGAGCTTGCAAAGTCACCGTCTTCCAGTAACAACATATCCTAGCTCCATAACGGTATAACCAATTCATACCCAAAATCACATCAAAAGGTTCCAGAGGAATCACCATCAAGTTAGCAATAAAGTCAACACCGTCAATGGAGATAGTACACCCGGGACAAACTGTAGAGCTAGCAATAAGCCCTCTAGGCGAAGTGACAACCATCGATTGGGAAACCCTCTGAGTTACCAATCCAACCCTTTCCACAAAGGCAAGTGCCACAAAAGAATAAGAAGCTCCAGAATCAAAAAGAACGAGCGCCTCATAAGAATCCACCAGAAAAGTACCTGAGATCACATCAGGACGGCCGATAGAATGAGAACTAGGCATTGAGTAGGCTCCAGGTGGCATCGAGACGATAGGAGCCCCAACATTCTACTGAGGAGGCACACTCCAAGGAGGTGTAGGAACCTGCATTGGCGCCGATGGGGCAACATGTGCAGGTAACAAGTAATACCCAGGTGGTGGCATCGCCGAGGTAGAAAACTGAGGTGCAGGAGCCGCTACCATTGCCTGGACTACCCCTCTCGAAGAAGCGGCTGATGACATTGCTGGCACTGGTTCCCACTTAATGATACTATTAGGGTTCTCACGGCATACCCGCTCCATATGACCTTTCTGACCACAGTGGCGACATTCCCCATGCCACGAACACTCCGTAGCACGATGGTTACCACCACATCGAAAACACATCTTGCCCTGGCCAGGAACAGGACGAAAGGCAGGCGTAGAGGAGGTAGAACGTGTGGTCGATGACGAAGATTGCCTCAACTGAGGGTTCTTAGGTGCCGACGAGGTAGACTGACCACCCCTTCCCTTCTTGAATGTACCCCTCTGAGCTGCCCCACCTCCACCACCAAAGCTTCGTTTCTGCCCATCTCCCAACCTCCTGGAAACACCAAAGTTAGGAGTAGCACTAGAACTCCCTGGAGCATCAGAACTCATTAAAGCTTGTCTTTCTCTGGTGAGCTGAAAATCCACATCAATTCCTTTCGCTCGATCCACCAAGGTATTAAAGTCAAGACCATGGACTCCAGCCATGGCCTCACGGTATTCCGGATTAAGTCCTCTTTGGAACCTTCGAGCTTTCTCTTTGTCATCCCCAGCCACAGAGGCCACAAAGCGAGCCACGTCATTAAAAGCCACCTCATACTCCTCTAAGGTCATCTTCCCTTGCACCATAGTGCTCAACTTTTGATCCATTCTTTCCAGAAATGATGGTGGGTAGTACCTAGCCTTGAACTGCTCCACAAAGTCATTCCAGGAGAGTGGCCCCTGAGCTAGAGCCCTCGCTGCGCGCACACCCTTCCACCAAGTACTTGCTTGACCCTTCAATTGGAATGGCACTATCAAGATTCTCTGTTGCGAAGGTATCATCCAAGCATCAAAGTGCATTTCGATAGCATCTAATCACTCCGCAGCTTGACCTGGGGTTCCTGAGCCATCAAAAGGATCAAGGCGCGATGTCATCCAACTTGGAAAATTCGCCCCTTGTCCAAGCATATTGACAGCTGGGATGCCTACGGGAGCAGCATCCCCTTGACCTTCTTGCAGAGGATCCATTAATAAAACAGGTTGCGCCGCACGCCCTCTCTCACTTGGAGGAGCAACCTCTTGGGCTACAGACTCCTCCAAACGCTGAGGTATCACTACTCCTCGGCCTCGGCCACGTGCCCCACGTTGACCGCGAATTCCCCATGGAGCAATAACCTCAGCCTAATCCGCCTCTTGCTCTACCGCCTGCTCAGGTGGAGCTCCAACTTGAGCTTCACCGCGACCACGACCACGACCCCTGACTCTCTCCATCTCTACACATCAAAGAAACAACATTCAAGATATATATATATATATATATATATATATATATATATATATATATATATATATATATATATATATATATATATATAGTGGAGCTAAAGTACTCTTAGGAGTACTTTAGTTAAAGTACTCCCACGCTTTCTAACCATTGGATCTTTTTCCACCCCTCCCTGGCTCGGTCCGATTTCTTCCCCGCGGCGCTCCTCAAAATTTCTTCCTACCCGCTCGCTCCCCTTCCCCGTCGTCCGTGAGCACCCCATCCCGTCGCGTCTGTCACGGGCGCTCCCCGCCGAGCTCCTCCCGCCGCCGGCCGCCGACGTCGGGACGCCAGCCGCCTAGGCCATGCTCCACAAGCTCTTCGTCTTCTACCCCGGCATCCTCCTCGAGCCCTCCGACGACTTCGGCCTCGAGCTTGACATCGGCCCCGACGCCACCTTCCCCGCCACCGCCAAGCTCGAAGCCACCGCCACCTCGTCCCCAAATATAAATCCCCTTCCTCTATGCGTCGGCCCAAACCCAACGGCGCGCACCCCATCCTTGGACGGCTTCTACATGACGACGGCGAAGCGGCTCTCAACGCGACGGTGTGACGACCAGCTTCCTCTCCTCGAGCCGCCACAGACGCCATCGGCCCTGGATCCGCGCCGCCCAGACGCGCCGTCGCTCCACCTACCCGGTGTCGTCGCCACCATCGCCGCCACGATTCGGCGGCGGTGCTCGGCGACGGCGGCAAGCGGTCCATGGGCGGCGGCATTGCGGCGGGCGGTTCACGGGCGGCGGCGGCGTTGCGTCGATAGAAGCGACCGACAAGGTCGAGGCCGCCAGCGTTTGGCGAGGCGCTCCAGGTGACGGTGGCGACGTGGCCCAGGTGACGGCAATCAGGTGGACGCAGGGGCGGCGGCGCTGGATCCGTCATCATCAAGAACGGACGCCTCTCTGACCTCCTTAGTCCTTAGCGAGATCCAGGTGCGTGGGTACGCTCGTTCGGCGAGCGAGCGAGACTCTGCGTTGTTTTTCGTTTCTGACTAATTCTGTGTTTGTGTGTGCCACTGATTTCACAGGAGATATGCTTCATTATGCAGTACTTCTTTTGTAAATGTTTTGAGTTGTAGATGCAGTGCTTCATCCATTGTCCTGCTACATCTAAGGTGCTCATGTTGTTTCCTGCTAGATACGTTCATGGCTGCTCGTAACCTATTCGTGGAAATGCATGTGAGAAATTGCCTTCTTTGTTCTTCACTCCCCGGTGGACATGTTACAACAGCTCAGCAGTGTATTTGCTAATGTTAGTAACCGTGAATTGTACAGTGTATTTGCTAATGTTAGCATCCCATATTGACATCGAATGCTTGGCTAGCTTCAACTTGTTTTATCTAACTAGGTGCACCTAAAAGGTGGTAAACTATGGCCTGTGCTAAGCTACCAAGACATTATGTAGCAAGGTTTACTGTAATAGGTTATTGTCTTTACAATAATTACGCCAGTGCTACTACTGCAAAGAGCAATGCCGGTTGAAAAAAAGAATTCATATAGTTTTTGTTTACAATGATAGGTGACAGCGATTCTAAAAACAATACTCACCCATGCTTTATTTTGCTCAAAACGTTGTACTACCCCAGCTCCCCAAGGGGGCCTCCTACCCTTCCCCACGCGCGCAGCTTTTTTTAGGAAAATTATAGTAAACTTGTATATACATTATCGTAAACGTACACTCAAATTATAGTAAACGTTAATAAAAAATTGATCAGATTGCTTCCCTATTGAATTCCCTATTGCATGCTTCCTTAGATTTGTTGAACTAAAAAAAATATTTTCTAAAAATTGGTTTACTATAATTGGGAAGCAACGTTTACTACAGCTCACAAGAAATGTATTTACAAGGATAATGCTGAGTTCAAATTATAATAAATTTACAATAACAAACTTTATAATAGTGTGCTCATCAATTTACAATAATGTGTGAAGAAATTTACAATAACGTGCCAGGAAACTTCACAATAATGTGCCAAGTAACACACATATGATCACACATATTACAGTAAACACATATGGCATCCTGTAGTAAACACATATATTTGCACGTATTACAGTAAACACCTATGGCATGTTGTAGTAAACATACATGGTATATTATAGTAAGCATATATTTCGCACATATTACAGTAAACACTTATGGCATATTATAGTAAACATATATGGTATCTTGTATTAAACACACATGTTCATACATATTACAGTAAACATCTAAGACATATTATAGTAAACACATATTTCACACATATTACAGTAAACACCTATGACATATTATAATAAACACATGTGGTGTCTTGTAGTAAACACACATGTTCAAACATATTACAGTAAACACCTAAGGCATACTATAGTGAACACATTTCGCACATCTTACAGTAAACGGCTACGACATATTATAGTAAACATATATGGCATCTTCTAATAAACACACACGTTCACACATATTACAGTAAACACCTAAGCATATTACAGTAAACACATATGGTATCTTGTAGTAACACATATATGATCGCACATATTACAGTAAACGCATATGGCATCTAATAGTAAACACATATGTTCGCACGTATTACAGTAAACACCTATGACATGTTATAGTAAACATACATGGCATGTTATAGTAAACGCATATTTCGCACATATTACAGTAAACACCTATGGCGTATTATAGTAAACACATATGGCATCTTGTAATAGTAAACACATATGGCATCTTGTAATAGTAAACACATATGGCATATTATAGTAGCAGCAGCCAGCAAAGATCAGCCAACTTCAATGATTTTACCTGACCAGGGGGATCATGCACCTGCAGCAACAAACTTGGTAACATAGTTCTGCGCACCATCCTGGAATCCTAGTAATGCATATGCATATTTATTGAATATAATGTTTAGCTACAATGCATAGACTCACTAATCAGATCACCAACCATTCAAATCCAATTGAATCAAAGAAGTAACGATGCTGCTAACAATTCAATCTGATTGAATCACTAACATCGCACCTTTGACCAATAAAAAATTCACAAGCATGTCAAGGATCTTGAGGAACTTGTGGCAGATCTGCATGCGATGTACGCGATGGCATGGATCGTGCGACCTCTGCGATCTGCGGCGAGGAGCAAAGGGCCTCGGCGGCGTCGTGGTGAGGCTCTAGCGTCTTGATTTGCGGCCTCGTGAAGGCATCTGCAATGAGGCGACCAACACCGCCAGATCGCGCTTGGGAGCACGCCGTCGTAGATCGTGACGCGCCGCCGGGCGCCTTGCGGTGAGCTCAAGGTCTCCCAAACGCCATGGCGTGCACAACCTAGTCACTCCGTCGCTTTCTCGGGCTAGCGGGACGGCTTGCCGCGACGGAATCCCGATCGAACGGTGGTGTGGGTCCGGAGAGAGCGAGGGGCGGTGGTGGAGGGGCGCGAGCGGCAACGGCGGTGGGGAGCGAACGGCAGCAGGGATGAGAGCAGCGACGTGGAAGGGCACAAGCAACGGCATGTGGAGGGCCATGAGAGGCCGTCTTGGAGGGAGCGAGCTGTGGCGGTCGGCGCGGCGTGGGGAGGCGGCGGAAGAGCGACGGCGTGTGGAGGACACAAGCAACAAGCGCCGAGGGCGAGCGAGCGGCAACGCCGGAGGGAAGCAGGCGGCGGCGGTCGGGAGCCAGCGTGGGGAGGCAGCGGAGAGGTGCTAGCGGTGGCGCCAGAGAGGAGCGAGCCGAGGCGAGAATTTTGGAATTTGGAATCCCGCCCGTGATTTTTTGGGGATTGGAGAGGATCGGACGGATGTGCATAAGCAAATCCAAGGACCGAGAACGTGGGAGTACTTTAGTTAGAGTACTCCTAAGAGTAGAGTCTTTATATATATATATATATATATATATATATATATATATATATATATATATATATATATATATATATATATATATATATATATATATATATATATTCACAAGATAGATCGTCTGCTTTTGATAATAGCAAAATAAATGTACAAAGAAGACTTAAACGCAACTGCTTAACCCATACCCAACCTATTGTGCAACAGTGTGTCAAGTTTTGATTCATTCGCTTGTTCACATCACATAGAACTTATGGTTCCATAATTAGGTATAACCAATTAAGCCCAAAAGAGACCTACAGCCTGCTCTGATACCAACTGTAACACCCCAAACCTCAACCTTGAGGCCCAAGGTGCTACCACCACCTTCCATACAAAAATTTGACAGAACCTCCCCTATATCTAGGACATCCAAACAGGTAACACTCACAGTAAAAGCATAACAAGCAACAATATACATCCAACCAGTTATAAGACAAAGCTAACACATGCCAATAACCACAACCACCCCAAAACAGATACTCTCTTGCGACCATTCAGAGAGTATCAGCCAAACAACACAAGCGTTCTTTAAAAAGCTATTACACAGTACCAAGGTAACAAACAAGTTCTAGCTAGCTCATTGCATTAACAAACTATTGGATTGGCTAGCTAGTGTGATAAGCAAAAGTGTGATCTACTCCCCTTCCCGCGGGTGCTGCTTCAATCATCACCTAAAAGACAACATAAGAGCAAGAGTGAGTCCAAGACTCAGCATAGTACATAATAGCGAGGTTTGAATGCAAATATAAGCACTAATAACATTATCATCCATTGCTGCTCCAAACAAACAACAAGGTTCAATGCAATGCAATGTAATGCAATGCTTTATGATCTTTAACATTTGCGCGCACCGGTATCTGAGCGTACACCCGTCGGTGTACTGCTCTAACTCCATCCCGTGGAGGTGCTCACCGTAGTGAGACTTCCCCGCCATCCCGTGGGGGGTGCCTACCTCTGTTGGTCTTATCAAGAGTACACCGGATTAGTCATATAGCCTTTCCATAGTCCGAGCCCGTGGCTCACCGGACTAGTTAGCTATATGACTTTCTCACCGCCCTGACTCGAATGCATGCTTTTGTGGGTGTATGCAACATAAACATGGTTAAGCAACATATTCCAACCTCATTCCATCGCTATCCTCCATACATCCATTCATCATCAAGTTTATCAATCGTAAAGCAGAACATGTATAAAGTACAGTACACTACTCTAGCATGTATTACCACCCATATAGCATATGTACTTGCCTTAGTTACCCGGCGGGGCGGAAGAACGAGTTGTAGATGCCGATCCCGAAGCGGTGCCTACATATGGGGGCAGCGGGCAAGCCACAGAGAGAGAGAGAGAGATGGGGGCAGGAGAGCTCGAATGGGGAAGATGAGAGGGACAGAGGGTTGGCTGCCCCTGCCTTATCTCTTTAGCTAGGGGTCGGTGGTGGGCTGGGCTTGGCCCACCGGCCACTGCCCTCTTAAGAATTGGTATTACATACCATCGCCAAACTCTAAATGTGCTATTGATTTTAAACACATCATTTCAATGATTTTTGAAGATATACAAGCTTAAAATACGATCCAAAATATAATCTGATAGATATGTTTCACATGCCATTCTCCATTCTTCTTCCCTCTTTTTCCCTATCTCACATCCATTTAGGCTATCTCCAACAGGCTCCCCTAAAGCACCCTCTACCCTAAAATTGGGAACGGATTCTTCCCCTATGTGCTTCAACAGTATTCCCTATTCCGTTACCTAAAATAGAGTTTTTTTTTCTCCATTCCCTTATATATAGGGGTTCTCTCTCCCCCCTATACAATTCTCCATATAGGGAACACTGTTGGAGATAGGAAAAATATAGGGAGAGATTTTTTTTAAGGGAACCTGTATATGAGGCTATAGGGGATCAAATTTAGGGGTTCCTGTTGGAGATAGCCAAGGACACATTAATCCGTTTGTCCCTTAAATATTAGAGGACACACTAATTATGATTTATGACTTCCTTATTTTGTTTCTGAATCCTTTATACCCATAGGTGCGATCAATGAAATTGATCAAACTAACATGAAGGAGAAACTTCCCTGATCTAGAAAAGCTTATCATAAAGGGCTTCCTCAAGGGGTTTTATTTGTTATTTGGGCAAAAAGATAAAAACCAGATAGATTCAAATCACAACTGTAAAGGTAATAACTACTATGCCAACCCAAATCATGATCTTCACCAACTTAGATTTGGTTCTCTAGCGGAAATCATGTTGCAAAGATAAGAACCATGAAAAGTAAGATCCCAAATAAGAAAACATAAATCGAGAAAACCACACGGGCAAAGACCAGTAGAGTCTCACCTTTTGGTTGCACGGGGTAAAACTCGACCATTCTTCAAGTTTTATTAGTAGGTAGGCAAGTTTGATCGGTATGGTTGTAAGTTTTAACAATCATTTTTTTCAAGTTTCCATCACCACTTCCCCAAGTTTAAAAATAAATTATCTTAGTTTGACCTGTTTTACGTAAAATTTTATCATTAGGTTTTCCCAGTTCCATCAGTAGTTTTTCAAGTTTTTCAAGTTTCCCTTATGTCAGAACCCAGTTGACAAAAATCGTGCCCTTTTGTGTATTACTGCACTAGTCCCAAGGATCATCGCTGCACACACTCTCAAAATAGAAAGATACTTTGCCATTATTTAAGGTTCGAATACATAGGGATGATGCCTGAAATAGTACAATCAAGTCGGTACGTAGACCGATACAATATGATGAATACAAATTCTCGTACTAGCTAAGGTACGATCTTAAATCACGGGATTTATTTAAATTTAAAGACTTCAAGCCACAGGCACGATAGTAGTAGGACATAGCCTAAGCTCCAGTGTACTCATAATCCCCAGCTACGAAGAGCTCCTTGCTCCCCTGGATTGGTTCTCCAACTAAAAGTTTTTTAAAATAAAAATGAAAGCAAGAAACGTGAGTATAATTGTACTCCACAAGTCTAAGTAAATTATGCAATGTGAAGCTCAGTACAAAGGACAATTTATTCAGGCTTTTCTCCAAAATTTCTGTCATAAAACCT
Organism: Raddia guianensis; assembly: GCA_036346415.1. Lineage (NCBI taxonomy): Eukaryota > Viridiplantae > Streptophyta > Magnoliopsida > Poales > Poaceae > Raddia > Raddia guianensis. Next base: position 40,864,830 of record CM070534.1, read on the forward strand.
TTCTTACATTATACAAAATTCCTTTTGTAGAAATCATCAGAGTACAGGAAAGAAATCATTTCTTTCTAGGTAAATGTCTTTTTGTTTCCTCGGAATCAGTAGTCCATTTTGTATTTTTAAGGGATGAGAGGTAGAGATATAGCTACCATATGAACAGTCACAAAGTGTGCTCATAACCGAGAGCGCGACTATCATGATAGTTTATATAATACTCTGCAGAGTGTGTACACTTTACCCTCGACTGCTAGTGCGTGCTTGTCAGATTATCGGGGATACAAGCCAAAGACGCATAGCACAAAGCCAGTTATTCCAAAAAATCTACTGGAAACTATTTATCATTAAATATGGAGCACGCATGACCAACCCTGATCATCCCGCTGTCCAATATTTATTACGGCGAGGTGACCACCCGAATGACCGGTTATTGGGGCTACAAGGATTGGCCCGAGTTCCCATTCGTTGGCATCTCGATTTCAAATCGGAATAGTTCCGGTAGCTTCTTAGGCTTACTTAGACAAGTTCAGAGGTCGTACTATATGGACCCGGTTCATAGATTCACAGGAAAACAGTCCTTAGACTGATTAAGGTGTTGGACTCTGTTTTACCAGGGTAACCCCGTACTCTAACGGTAGTCGTTCTCCCCTTTCAGTCAAATGTGTGTTTACAACACCAAATTCTTTGTTCCAATATGAAAACATCATTCTCATTTTACCATCTTTCTTGATACCCAAACCCAACTTAGAGTTCCCATCAATACTCTATATGAAATAATGCGACTTAGCTAAGTGGCCATCATTTCATGTAATCATCTTGTTGCTTTTATCAGGATTAACCTTTCACCATTAAACATGATTTGTTACAAAGTGTACCCATTTACCATTTAAATCTCTAGGGTGAAAATAATAATATCAGGACGAAATCATTTTTTCTTTTCAGGTATTAACTAACTTCCGCAAATCATTGATTAATCAAATATCATGCATCATTACTGCTAAACATTTCACAAGCATTTCTCAAACAAACATAAAATAGAGAATATGCGTCAAGGGGACTTGTCTTCAAACATAGCGTCGGAAAGTACGTCGAGATCACAATCCAGTCCAGGGGCACCGACTTCTATACACGAAAATATACACACAATTTATTTTTGCATTCAAATTAATTTTTCAAAGTGTGAAAGTAATTTATTTGAGAAGATCTGATTTTTCGAAGTTTTTAGAAATTTATTTGACATTTTTCTATGGAGAATTGAATTTAATATGATTTTTAGAGTATTTAATGGAATTTAAAAAGGTTTTAACCGGATTTTCGGCCGAAAAACCGAAATGGGCTCGATGCGGCCCATTCGCCACCATGCGCCCAGATGAGCCCATAGCGTGCTTTCATGGGCTCGGCTGGGGCGACAGAGGGTCCTAGTCGTCGATGACCAGGCGCGAGTTCGTGGCGGCTCCGACGATGGCGCCAGCGAGACGGCGGCTTCTCCAGCAAGGGCGAGAGGTCAGCGAGTATGTTTCATCTATGTGCGTTCATCAGGGAGGGAAAAAGAGGTAGTGTACCGTGCGGAATCGAGCTCACAGCGGTGGCGGCGGCAGCTTGGCCGGGGGTGGTCACTGCGACGGGGTGTTTCCGGTGGCGGAGGGATGCAATCGGGCGAGGGTAAATGAAGAGGGAGGTGAGGTGGAGCGATTGGTGGTGCCCTCGGTCCAGGGGATCGACGGGGCGAGCTCGATGAGATTGTCTCCTTCGGCGTCGGCGAGATTCGGGATGGCGGCACGACGGTTCGGAATTTATAGGCGAGCGAATAGGCGAAGCGTGCCGTGGTGGTTGGCACAGGGTGTGGAGGCGGCATATCGTTGTCTCGGCGACACAGTGAGGTGGCAACGACCACGGCGACGCATCTTGGTCAAGCCCGGCGGCTCTGTTCTGAGAGAGAAATTAGGGCGCGAAGGTCCAAGTCGGCGGCGGTGTGCGACGAAAACCTCGGCGGCGACTGCTCCTTGGCACGGGTTCACGGTAGTGCAGCAGCGGTTGGTGTGCAGAGGAAGGAGAGAGAGAGAGAGCTAGCGCGAGAGGGAGAGGCAGTGAGGGGAGACGGCGAGAGGTGGGGGACAAATCTGACGAGTGGGCTCGATCAGTCAGTGAGTGAAGGAGAGAGGAGACTAACATGTGGGGCAAATCTGGCGGTCATTTGGGTCGGGTTGGCGTGATCGCTGGCTAAGCTAGGCCGGCCAGGATAGGATAGGAGAACCGGAGAGAGGGAAAGAGAGGGAGCTGGGCTTCGGGAGTTGATTTCGCCCCGAAGCCACTTTATTTATTTTTTTTCTTTCCCTTTCTTTCTTTTAACTCAAATGTTTATATTTCTTGTTAGGAAATTTTTGTTTGCCAAAATTTTAGTGCTAGACCATAGTTCATTGTTTTATTTCTATATTTTTTTTGCTTGGCCAAATATATATTTTCCTCATAAATTCTTAAATATAAATTAATATGTAATTTATTTGAAGCTTTAATATATTCTCCTCATAAATTTTAAACAATTATAAACACAAATTAATTTTTGATAATTATGCTTTGAAAATTGAGGATGTTACACCTTATTGATATTTTTTCAAAGTAAAAAAATTGAAGTTTCACCTGTTTTATGTCAAGTTTTATCGGTAGGTTTTTCAAGTTTCATCACTAGAGTGCTTAAGTTTTAACAGACATTTTTTCAAATTTTTGTATTGACATCGGTGCCTGATTCTTAATGCCGACCAAATAAATTTAACTTTTTGTCTAGTCTTCTTAATCATGAAGGCACCTTTAAAGGCTCTTAAAAATAATATTAATTAATTAAATATATTAGTTTTGAGATTAATTTAAGGATCTTTTAGAATCTAGCTTAACATTCAACTCACTTCCGCACAACCTGAACCACTCTAAACATGCTATTAAATATAAGCAACCAAACTTGGCATGTGAATTAGGTAATGCCTATGATAGTTCTACTCTAAATACTAAGGTCATGTTCTTTTGAGCTAATCTTAACGGCTGAACACCTAAACGACCGAAATGACTAAATTTCAAGCGTTTTTCGAGATAGTCTCCAGATTTGGATCTATTTTGTTTGACTTGCTTTTTAAAGCATTAGGATCCACCTTTAAAACATCGAAAAAACGAACTTATAAAACTCAAACCATATGGTTTTTTAAAACGTAGATAAGTCGTTAAGCTGTGGGCCTAAGACCAGGGAGTACGTCCTGTTCAAAGAAAAAGAAAACCCTAAACCTCCTGAATAACCCCAAAGAAAGAAAGAAAGAAATCCGAAGAATATTTTCTAATGGAATCCCTCCGTAAAAGAAAGCACGAAAACAAAACACGCTTCTGCCTTCTCCTCTATTCCTTTTCCTCCGACTTCGTTCCCCTTTCCTCCCCGCCGCCCCCCCGTTCCCCCACCTCGTCAAACCCCAGGGCCGAAGCAACCGCCGCCTCCCCGAATCCGCCGTGCCCGGCCCCAATCGGCGGCGTCCCCGATCGATCCCGCTGCCGATCTACCGGAATCTGCTGCAAAGGCGGCGCCTTTGGCTCTCCCCCGATGTACAGCAACTTCAAGGAGCAGGCGATCGAGTTCGTGAAGCAGGCGGTCCAGGAGGACAATGCCGGCAACTACGTCAAGGCCTTCCCGCTCTACATGAACGCCCTCGAGTACTTCAAGACCCACCTCAAGTACGAGAAGAACCCCAAGATCAAGGAGGCCATCACCGCCAAGTTCACCGAGTACCTCCGCCGCGCCGAGGAGATCCGCGCCGTCCTCGATGAGGGCGGCGGCGGCCCCGCCGCCAACGGGGGCGACGCGGCCGTCGCCACCCGGCCCAAGAGCAAGGGGAAGGACGGCGACGGCGGCGACGACTCCGAGCAGTCCAAGCTGAGGGCCGGGCTCAACTCCGCAATCATCACCGAGAAGCCCAACGTCAAGTGGAACGACGTCGCCGGCCTGGAGAGCGCCAAGCAGGCGCTGCAGGAGGCCGTCATATTGCCCGTCAAGTTCCCGCAGTTCTTTACGGGTGAGCAAGTGCATGAATAGGCAGTGATTTTAATTTTCGTTTGTTTTCAGGAGCAAGATTGTTGCAATTGCTATCGATCTTATAGGCCATATGGATCTTGATCTTGATTGAACCAGATAGGTTGGGATGAGTTGGTTGAGGTATTAATTGTTTGGCACTGATGATGGTTGTTGTCGACTGGAGGTTTAGGATAATTAATAATTGAAAAATTGATATGCTTAATGGCTATGAGTTTGTAGATGATAATAGGTTGATGAGCTTAATCCAGATTCAGAATTCACCCCTAGAGGGGCGTGCTGGCGCAACTGTTTGTGTAGTATCGTACAAGCTAGGTGGGTGTAGGAGTCCAGTAGGTTGCATCCCTGGAAATTTAGACTATTTAATCTTTTTCAAGAGGCTTGGTAAACATGAAATTACTTTAGTCATGTGCCAATTGTCAATACGAAGTAAAGCCATAACTGTTTATGGTAGCAACATCTATTTTTTTGAGAACAGGTAGCAACATCTATCAAAGATGGGTATCGAGGGGCATGAAAGATGCTATGTTAGTGATGGATGCATTGTTTTATTGGTACTTGGTGTTATCTTATCTCGCTGCCAATTATGTTGGGGACTTTGTGAAAAATAAAAACTCAAATGTAATCTGTGTTGATATTCAGTTGTTCAATCTTGGAAAAGTTATTCTGAAATTACTAATGGTTATTTGCCTTGTGCATCTAACAATTGTTTATGCAATTTGAAAATTGAGCACATTTTCTGGTTAGTTGCTTTGATTTAATTAGCTTGTCAACCACTCTTCATGGCTGCTATATATTCCTTCTTTATGTCATGTACCATAATCTAATCTAAAACAATAAAACAATCATGTGAATAAACCCATCTGAAATCTTAGATTTTTCTGTTGTTAGCTAGCATAGTACTAATGGAGAATGCTGTTCTTTTAGGTAAGCGGAGGCCATGGAGGGCTTTTCTTTTGTATGGTCCACCAGGAACAGGAAAGTCGTATTTGGCTAAAGCTGTCGCAACTGAGGCCGATTCTACATTCTTCAGGTACCTATTATATATTTCATCAGAGTGACAATCAAATATCTTTACTGTTACCTATGTTTAATTGTAAACTATGGCTGGCCCATCCCTTTTACAAACTGCATTATTGGTTATCTGTCTTGACAAATTAATAATATTCTGGCATCCTTCACTCATATGCTACATTTAATCATTCCAAACCTGTAATTTGTAGCATATATGCCTTTTCTTGAATAGTGCTGACAGATAACCAATCTTATTTATTTGGAGATAGCATATACCTTTTCTTTTTATGAATTATATGTACCTTTTATCTGAATATAAAAACAACAGACTAAAAAACCAATGCGTTTGTATTTTGAAAATGGAGGTAAACAAATAAGATGATGAGTAGATAAGCTGTAAAGAACACATAATTTTATTCACTATTTCACTTAGAAGTTTATATTGACTCATCTGAAGTTCATACTGTGGCTGTTGTAGTTCCACCAGAAGCACATAGTACACAGTGGAATAGAGTTTTGGTTTTTATTTTTTTCTTTGGGAGCTGGAGGGCAGGGGCTCTATTTTATGATGAATTGATGATAATACACTTGCTTGTTTTTTGCTTACTTTCCATGACCTAATAACGTGTAAAAATATCACAATATGAAATGTCTTAGACCCCAACAAGGGCATGCAGGTATGCAGATTTTATTTTTGGGGTATTAATAATGCAGCCAAAATCTCTTTAAGTAATTTACCCTGCATTAGAAACTAGGGTTTAAGATCTTGTTACCACTGACAGAATCTTGTGTAGACTGTTTTATGATGAATTGGTGATAACATGCTTGTTTGTTGCTTACTCTCCATGACCTAGTAATCTATTTTCTTCAAATACATGTAAAAAATATCACAATATGAAATTTCTACCCCAACAAGGGCATGCAGGCATGCAGGTTTTTTTTGGGGGGTATTAATAAGGATGCCAAAATCTCTAGTAATCTACCCTGCATAAGAAACTAGGGTTTAGGATCTTGTTACCGCAAGAAACTCTAGTAATTTTCTGTGTCTGCTCTTAATTCCATTCATTTATCCAAATCACATGTATGTTAAGAGTCACATGTCTAGATAATTTACATATTGACTAACTTGACACCATTATTTCAACTATTTATACGTGTTAGCTGATTACCTCTTGTTTTACTGTTCCATTATTATAGTAACATTCTAGGCACTTAGCCTAAAAGAAAGTTTCTAGGGCAAATGCCTGTTTCCTGAAATTGTATGTTGATGCAGGCAAGAGAGCCTTCTGGTAAAAAAGAAAACTTTTGCAAAACTAGGGAGTTGTCCATTTCAAGGTGTGTCCTGTTTGGTAGAGCTCTGGAATCTGCGGTGATTGAGGGCCCCTCCCCTGTGCTGCTTTTGCCAAGAAGCGGCTCTCCTCATAATCTGCATTTTCTACTGCTTTTGGATTCTACTCTGCTTTGTACTTGAAGTTGACCCCTCCCCCATATATCTGAAGTCAAGAATCCAGGAGCTGGAGCGGCTCTTACATACATATTTAAATTTGGTTTTGAGTTTCACCTTTCTTGTGTAGGGTATAGTAAATATAACCCATTCGCATTTCAATGTTTGAGGCACCTTATTCTCTTCAGACATATCTATTGTAATTTTCCATCTGTTACTCATCCCTTGGAGTATTCGTTGATTATTTACATATTTGACACTTCCACAAGTGCAACAAAAAATGGCTAATTCAAAACATAGATCTTAAATTCAATTATGACACTATAGTATCACTTTTCTAGTTTTCTTTTCCCTGGCATATTGCAATTCTTATGAGCTTATGCTTCTCAGATTGGACATCCTGCCACCATTTTGGTGTTTCAAAATATGTTGCACATTCTTTAGTATGCCTTAGCCGAGCAATTTCTGTCCATTTTTTGGTTGCTAACATTAGTTGACCTAGACGTGATAGCCATCCCATGATGGTGACTGCAGCCCAATTTGGAGCACTGTGGAAAAAATATTTTTGTCAACTCTTATCAGCAATTTATGATGGATGATCAACATGTTATGCTGCTTGATTATTGAGTGTAGCTTGTGTATCACTCAAATATAATAGCCTTCTGATTGTGAATGATCTAAACATTAGTGAGCAGAACCAGGTGCTTGTCCACTTTGTAATATGATCATGTCTATAATATTATGCAGATATATCTGAACAGGCTTGGATTGCTCTTTTTTCTTGTTAATCGCTCCATAAATGTTGCTGATGTTCACTTCAGACTGTACTGTTTCTATTAATTGCTAATACAGTAATCCATTACATAAATTTAATATATTTGTTTTACTTGCAGCATATCTTCATCAGACCTTGTTTCAAAATGGATGGGAGAGAGTGAAAAATTGGTTGCAAATCTTTTCCAAATGGCTCGAGAAAATGCTCCTTCCATTATCTTCGTTGATGAAATTGATTCTTTATGCGGCCAACGTGGAGAGGGAAATGAAAGTGAAGCTTCTAGGAGAATCAAGACTGAACTTCTTGTGCAAATGCAGGTGAATTCTTGTTAGTGTGATATTATAATGTTTTTAAATCTCTGCATCCTCTCCATAGCTAGCTATGATGAATAGACATTCTTAATTGGGCAACAGGGTGCCACATGTGACGCTAGCACATCTTTTTCGAACACCGAATAGGAATTATGTGCTGTACATGTTTTAGGAATATTTGACAGAACTTTAACATTTATTTTGTGCATGGGGGCGGTGGAACTGGGGTTGGTTGTTTTAGAACAGTTCCAGAATCACATTTTAAAAATGGAAGCGTGCTGAATCTCTTCATTTCTCATATTCAAGCGGATTAGTTACTTGCTGGATACATGAATTTAATATTGGATTGAATACCAGTTTCTATATATCTTATCACCCCCATCTGATAACCCCACATGTTTTGGCTGTAACATCTGACCAGTGCTTTTGGTAGGGTTTGAATTTTGGCCAGATTACTTCCTATATTGAGAAAAGAGTTTAGACACAAAAAAAACTCCCAATCCATATCTGTTTTGATGAACATGCAATTCTTATTATCAGAGTTATATTATATGATGCTTGTAAGCTGTTAAAATGCCTTTTGTGTCAGGCACCCTTATGTTTTACTTCATTTTTTTTTTGTAAATGTCCAGGGTGTTGGCCATAATGATGATAAAGTTCTCATTCTTGCTGCTACGAATACACCATATGCTCTGGATCAGGTTTCATAGGACTTTCAAATGCTCTTATCGTACCACCTGCAATTTGTAAACATTCTCTTACCTTTTCTCGAACAATTTGGTACTTTAACATAGACTTGTTACCTCAGGCTGTTCGGCGACGCTTTGACAAACGTATCTACATTCCGCTACCTGACACGAAAGCAAGGCAGCATATGTTTAAGGTGCTTAAGAAAGAAATATTTGTGCAACACAACTAGAGTTCTATTTCTGCCATGTTCTGTTATCCTTTTCTTTGTGTAAAGCTGGGAGCTTCTAATTGTTCAGGTCCATCTTGGGGATACACCGAACAGCTTAACTGAAAGTGATTTTGAGAGCTTGGCTCGTCGAACAGACGGGTTTTCTGGTTCAGATATTGCTGTTTGTGTAAGTTATTGCCACAACCCTCACATGTGTCCGTACCCTGTAATGGAATCTGATTCTTGTTTCGTGTTCAACAGGTGAAGGATGTGTTATTTGAACCTGTCCGCAAAACACAGGATGCCATGTTCTTCTTTAAGGCAGATGGTGACATGTGGATGCCTTGTGGACCAAAGCAACCAGGGGCCGTACAGACCACCATGCAGGACCTTGCATCCAAAGGCCTGGCTGCAAAGGTACGCATGATGCCATTTCCCACACAATGCGTGTTAAGAGGGGGCTGATGTTGAATTACTAAGGTCTATTGCTTGGCTGCAGATTCTCCCACCACCAATTTCAAGAACCGATTTTGAGAAAGTTCTCGCAAGGCAGAGACCAACAGTTAGCAAGAAGGACCTAGAGGTGCATGAGAGGTTCACAAAAGAGTTCGGCGAGGAGGGTTGATATACCGCTAGCACTCACGGACAACTGCTCCACAGAAATGTATATTGTTTATGACTTCGATTGTTCCGCTTGGGAGTTGGATTCACAGGTTTGTGCACTCCGGTAGCCCAGCTATGATTAACTGCAGCAGCTTTACTGTGACGGGGCTATCTCTGTGCATCTGTTGTCAACTTTATTTCATTTTTACAATCTCTCATACTTGGAATTTTCCACAAGTGTATTAAGGAATAATAATTCTTAACGAGGAGTCCGTGTGTTGCAGCTTGTATAGTTGTTTTTTCCTCTGATAACCTATCGCCCTTTCTACAAGTTTTAAGTTTTGCTCTTGTCCTTGAACCAGAAAATTCAGCATCTAATTTCTTTTGAACAACTCTTGCAAGTATCATAAGATTAACCGAGTAGAACAACTCTTGCAAGTATCATAAGATTAACTGAGTAGGTTTCTGGGTGTGTCAAGTTAGTTTGGTACTGGGCGACCATCAACAAAGATAAGTGGTACCCTCCTTGTTCAAAATAATGAGCTCTAGTTTTGAATGATCCAACCATCTTGTCATCTTTGCAGGCTACATAAACCATCATTTAGCTCTGGGACACACGGTTTACTGTTTTCTTCAGCTTGCTTAGGCTCTGTTTGTTTGAGCTTGTAGCTAGCTTTTAGCCTTAGAAGCCAGAAGCTCAAACACATAGTCAGCCTTTAGAACTCACTTCAAAGAAGCCAAAAGCCATCAAAAGTCTAATTTGTACTATGATCTGAGCTTTTTTTAGAAGCTAGTTTTTTGTGGTTTTTTGTAGAAGCAGTTTTTAGAGAAGTTGCAGCTCAAACAAACAGGGACTTAGCACCGAATCAGATCGCTCCCCTATGCTGTGTGGGCTGCGTTTCTGTAGATTAGTAAATGCAGTTATGGGCTCTGCTGCTGCCGACAATACCAGGAGCGGTGCAAAGTTTTGTCCAGAGCCCTCTCTGCGCTCGCTTAAACCGCTTGCCTACGAACGTTTCAGTGACAGCACAGCTTGCTTTCTTCATGCTCAGTGACGACCCTCATATGTACCTGGATTACCTTCGAGATGATGCGGTTTCATTTTTTTTTTCGGTACATTTTTCATGAGCGGCTGCATGCTGATTCCAAGCAAAATCTGGCGATATATATGGTGCATGTCTCTGGATACCCGTGAATCCGTGATAAGCAGCAGAGTGCCAGAGATGCCGAGATGATAAGCATGTGGCCGACGTCTGCACACACCATCATGTCAGCAATTAGAAGCACTGAATCAGCAGTCAGTGCATGCCAATCGATCTCCAGTTCTACTCGAAGAGTGTGGCACACCTACATAGTACTACTAGCATCTTGGGGTTCAGAATAAATTCAGAACCAGACGCCTAGCTACGTACGTACTCCTACATTGCACGGGCCTAACTGCTTGCTGCCATTATGCCATATATCTTACACACGCCGTACGAACAACAAATATATGTGCTATTTGCAGGTAAATATGACGTTGGAGAAACAATATTATCTACATACTGTACATGTATATAACATGGTACGGCTAGCCAGGGCGTCATGCGTAGCAGCTGACGGCTTGAGCTAGCTAGCTCGTCCTACTGCTGAGTGCTGACGCGCTCGTACGCACGCACGCACGCATTCATCACACAAGCATGCATGCAGCCACAATGCAAATGGTCTCACTCTCTGTGTCAGATCACTCACGGACGAAAGCAAGCACGGCTTGGATCGGTGGAGACGTCCGTACGTGCGGTCAATCGATCGGTTGCATCGCCATTCTGCCCTAGTTTGCTCGGCCAGTATCTCTTCGGCTGGGTGCTGGCATCAGTGGCATTTCCGGGCGTGCCTGTCAGTGTCAGTAGCATGATAGCATCCAGCTGCAGCTCTGTGTCTCTGACCATTCCTCCTTATCCACACGCATGATGCCGTCAGGAGATCACGTCCTCGGCGGCTGCGGTTTCATGGCCGTGGGCTAGCCTGCCGCTCAACGTACGGTTGCTTCGGCTTTGAGAAACCGGGGTACTTGACGTCATTGGGTTTTAAGAGAAGTGTAATGGAGTATATATTGGTTTCGAGAAGAGCTGTCATGAAATTAAAATTTTCACAGGTATTTTATTATAGACAAAATATGTGGTGCAAACCATTGTTTTCGTGCAAACCCTTGAAAACCATATATAAAAGTTTTATAAATTCGTGAAAGAATTACTGAAGATAGATATGTGCACGAGCTACATCACCACCAAATCTCAAGTCTAAACTCACAGATTTATAGATCTGAAAGTTTTATAGATGTGAGTTATAAACTTTTATATATGGTGATGTGCTTTCACTACATTTAAAAACTTTTATATATGCACCACATATTTCATTTCACCTTTTATTGTATCATCCTGGATCAAAGCTAATGAATTTCATGAAATTTCACCAAAAAAAATCCCCGCCACCTAGGTAGAAATGGGTTTGGCGTGATTCAACCATACTTTCTTTAGAAAGGACACGCATGAGACAAGACAAGTCTTGAACGGTCCGCCTCATATGTGGGCGGAAAACAACGCCACCGCTTCTAGCTAACGAGCTCGTTTCACTGGCTTCACAGCTAAAGCTCTAATGGCTTCACAGCTAAAGCTCTAACGCTGCTAAAATTAAACCATTCCAAGCAAACGGAAACCGTATAATTAATAGACCAACATGCCCAATTGTACATGGATAAAGGCATTCTTGAGCTAAGCCAAGAAAAGGGTAAAAGTGCATCCACGCATGTGTTGAGCTGCGTCTAATTAATCCTTCAATTAGGCTTGTTTAGATCCACTTGCTGGTTATAATTCAGCTGGCCAGTTGAACTTGGAGCACCTTTCCAAACCTGCATCTTTATCAGGCAGGACTCAGGATCGAGGCAGGTTTTAAAACCTGACAAGTGGAGAGTCCTCTATCGTGGAAGATCTCAAGACCTATCTCTTTTCTTTTTTTTTTTTTCCCAATTTGATAACGTGCCAAAAAGTTTCAGCCGCCAGTGACACAACACAAATTGGCTTATACTACTAATATATGCGTCAATTAAGAACTCTATCACCAACAGGGACATGGAATTGAAGTACCAATCAACCTCATAATTCGTGCGCTTTCCATCATATTAAGAAACTTACCAATACCGGTGTTAATAAAATAATTAGAAATTTAAGCCGCCGATGAGCGCATGCATGAACCACATGCATGCATGCCCGCGAGAGACCGAAGATAACAAGTTAACGCAAACTATAACAACAAATTACTATTCCGTACGTGCACTTGACCAACACTGCGTTGTCTGGCCTGCAGCTTGTGCGTGTCTGCATGCATGCATGGACCTTTGAAACAACCACCAATGCATGAGCATCAGCTGCTTCAGACACACATGCACAGTGCAGGTTGCAGCTAGCAAGGCAATATATGAATGCATGTATGCAGATGCAAACCTGGCATAGCATATCGAAGAAAAAACAATGTACGTACCATACATTATTATCTATCTATACATTATACACAATTTACACCCATGACGCCATCGACAGAATTGACATGGCTGTGCGCTCGATCGATGTGGATTGCCTACATACATGCACGGAGCCAGATCCTTTATCTGAATTCTGAACCTAGCTAGTTGTTTAACATGCGATCACCAGAGGCAGAAAGACATATAGCTACAACTACCTGCAGTTTGTTGTCTTGCATTTTGCTCTGCAAGTGGCGAGCTCCGTTCTTTGAACCGTCGTAAAGCCATATGCGATGAGAGTAGCTAGGGACAAGTACATGCTCTTCTCACTCTCCCTCTCTCACACACACACAGAGCAAGTTGCAGGAGGCTGAAGAGGAGGAATGGAAACCTGAGCCGGCAGCTGGGCGTGCCACTTGGCAACTTGCTCGCCCCCGGTCCGAAACCGTGGGCTGCGTCTCCAACCAGGGCTAGCTGCAGCCCAAACAAGGGAAAGAGAGGCATAGGCAGGCACAAGTGGGCAAGTGGCTCTATCTCCATGGTCCATGCCACTAAAGCTATGTGTGCATGCATGAACGCATGGCCTGCTTCTTCTTCTGCTGCTGCTGCTTGAACTTTCTTCTCTCGATGATGATGCAGATTTCTGATGCGTCTGTGAGGTATATCCTCTCGATCGTGCCGAGTCATCACATGCATATACAGTCACATTGCGTTGATCATAGATCCTAGGATGGCCCCATGGCTACGTTTGCCATGGTCAGTCGTCAGTCTAGACCGCGTAGTGTCGGGGACGAGAGAACGAATCCGGAGCACGTTCCTGGTTGGTGTGCTAGCTATCCGGGCTCTATGCGTGTCCATGTCGTAGCTAGTAGCAAGTGTCCTGTACTTCAATACCGGGATATTCCTGAGTTTTTTTTTTTTTTTTTTTTTTTGAGAAAGGGATATTCCTGAGCTTGAAGAAGGGGAGCTACTACTAAATTCCGACCTAAATGTGGCTAGCAATGAAAACAAATGTTGTACATATTAACCTAACCCAAATGTGCAACCATATAGTATTTCATATTTCTTTCAATCCAATCAGTTTTTATTTCACCCCATTGTAATCAACGGTGTGTCGGTGTAGTTCTTTCCTTTTTTTCTCTGATTAACATAAGAATTTTTAGCATTTTAAAATTAACATGATGACTGTTAGCAAATAACAAAAATATCAAACACGAGCCATGTTTTTTACATGAAAAAACCCTTGCGAGAAAAACCATGAACCCGAACCAACGAAATTAATTTACTATATCATGAGAGTGCAAATATAGGGGAATAACAATGAGTCGTCAACTCTCCTGTGCGACTTACAAGAGGTATATATAGGATTGGTGGACGAAATTGACTGCAGTTAAATACGGAAACAGATCAGCTAATCACAGTGACCAAATCGTGGGCCTTCTAGGTGTCCCCACAAGAGCCATGCCAGAATTTAGATCATATTTTAACAGTCACTCCATCCTCTCTCTGTATATAAATATATAAATTCCAAATTGATTGCTAGGTAGCCTGTTAAGACCAAACAAGAAATATGTTTATATCAATGCTAGATTTGATCTAATGATGTAATGAAGAGAACAACAATTTTATGCAAAGTAATGGCCCCTTTGGTTGAAAGGAAAATTAGAGGGTCCAATCCAAAGGAACAAAAATGTATGGGACAATTTTTTTTATTAAGTTGCATACATCAACTAGTTTCACCCAAAAGGGCTAAGTTTGTTTTACTCACTTCCTCACGTGAAGACCCTCATATATGCCTGAAACACGTGGAATAGGAGTGAACGACAATTGCATTTATCAAGACTAAAATTTGAGACCTCTGACTCTGATACCATATTAGGCTGCATGCATCGATTAATTCATCCAAAGATTTTTAAATTGATGGGAAAGGGTGCACAAACATTTTTCCTCCATTTTTTTTTGAGAATTTCAAACAGATATGTATCTCTACGATGCAAGTCGTCTCTTCCTCTCTTAATTAGGAAATTTTCAACGTAATTAATCAGTTTTTTATCATAAAATGCATGTAGTTTATGTGGTACATGCAATCAAATGATGCACTTAAGAACTTTCCGTCAATCTCAGTCCCACCGGATTCATCGAGCCCTCTTTGATTCAACTTAGAATCAGATTTTAAGCTATAACTTGAAATTTGTTGTTTTGGACAACCCATATCCTGGTGTGGTTCTACTTAAAGATTTGTAAAATATTCTTTAATATATTTTTAGTCATTTCGAACACTCTTAACCTTTTAGATTATAATTTACAACAGATTCTCAACCCAATCAAAGAGGGTCTAATTCTATGGTTTTTCATGTTCCCACGTCTTGACTCTACGGATCAACGAATTTCTATGCCCATTTATTAACCAAGCTATAATATTCTCGTGCAGTCAAGCTCCTCGTGCTCGATGAGTTCGATGTTTGATTGGGTACTTCTCTATTCCTAATCTACGTCAAAAGGCGAATATTTAGCCATTAAATATCTTTACATATATATATCAACCAGTTGGTTACATTAACTATGTGTATGCCCTCTCGTACCTCTTTTTTGACAAATCTGCATGTGTGCGCATTATATGTTTCATCGTGCATTTTCTCTCTGTCAAGTAATGCGGCAAATTGCAACTTAGAGAACACAAATAATATCAATATACTTCTTCACTGTCGAAAACCTGTTTCAAATGTTGAGCATACGCACCCTCATGTTAGTTTTATATATATGGAACAATGGAAATACGAACGAAGTTAGGCATTTTTTTTTTTGGGTCCATGCATGCATGCACCAGTAATTTGTTGGTATACATATATATGCACACGTGCCATTAATTCCAATCCTACGGACGCAAGACTAGAATTCTTCGTGTGGCCCGCACACACTCATACGTACGCGCGCGTGATCATGCATGGACCATTGGCCAGCAAGAAATTAAGAGACTGACCCAAAGCATCCATGGACCTGCCGTGTGCGTGGCTCTCCCTTGCAAAAGAGACCAAGGGAAGAAGAGGAAAGAACAACGCGACAAGACGACGACGAAGAAAACTCTCTCTCCTCTCTACGTGCGTACCCCTGTCTCTCTCACGTACGTACCAAAACGGCTGGTTAAATTAAATAGGTTTATGGCTTAGGCTCATGGCCATAACAAGAAATTTTAGAATGATTTCAAAGCCTAGCTTGTCATTTATATAAACCAGCTCGTAATTCAGTTTAACAACTTTTTTTAAGGAAAAAACTGCAAGGGTTACCTACAAGCATATATATATATATATATATATATATATATATATATATATATATATATATATATAGAGAGAGAGAGAGAGAGAGAGAAATCTTTAGCGTACAGATGCACGAGATCCGATCTCTAACGCCAAAATCCGAGATTATTATCGATCGATCAAACAGTTGATCTTGTTAGTCTCATTGAAATGTAGCCAGATGACTAAGTTTCGTATTTTTGAATTTTTTACTATTTGTTTCGTATTTTCAAAAATCAGCCTTCCAATTAGTCGTGGTGCGTCCAAAAAGCTGATTTTGAAAATAGAAAACAAATAGTAAATAAATTCAAAAAATACGAAACTTGGTCACTGGGTTACATTTCAAATGAGACTAACAAGATCAACGGTTCGATCATTGTTAGGTATCTCGAATTTCGAAACGCTGGAGGTGTACTGGAGAGATCCAGACACCCCAGAGCACGCTAGCTCTCTCTCTCTCTCTCTCTATATATATATATATATATATATATATATATATATATATATATATATATATATATATATATATATATTACTCAAAATGATGTGTACAAGTTGGCAAGAGCTAGATCAAAAAAGAAAAGAAAAGAAAAAGAGAAAAAGGGATAACAACAGATTAATCATGTTCTAATATACAAAATCATTGAGTAATAGCACACCTAAAAAATTCACTCTCTCTTACACGAAGAAGCTACATTGATGAACGAATTTTTGAAGCAATAAGTGACATAGGTGGCAAACATGAGCGAAAAATCTTGTCATTTCACCTCAGCCAAATATGCCAACAAATAAAGGTCGGAAAAGAGCTCCTTGTAGAATGACCAAACTCCAAGGTTAGCTTTGTGGAGAGCTCTAATTATAACCATCCAGTCTTGTGATATTATTGGAATCAAAAGGTTTCAAAAGAGTCCATATATCTTTTGCAGCAGGCATAAAATTTATTTAGCATTGAATTGACAGAGAGCAAGGTACACACCCATTTGAAATGCATTTTTTCGACGGAGAAAGCTTTGAGCATTCAACGGATTGAGCAAAATAAACCACAAAAAGATGGCAGCGCTCGAGGCGGAGCTTGGGAAAGAGGAGGCTGTGGGAAGAGATGGTGGCTGAGCTCGGCGTGGCCGTGGCCAAGGAAGGTGTTGCTCGTGCAGGCGCAACCATAGGCGGGAGGTGCTCGATGAGGCGCAGCCGTGGCCCGACGATGTTGGAGGGAAGAGAGAGAGAGAGTTGAGAGAAGAGGAAGGCTGCACGAGCGGAGCCAGGCCCAATCGATTCCCCCGTTTCTAGCCACTACAGTGAATTTAAATCAAGTGAGCCAGGCTGTTACAAAAAAAACTAGACAACCAAACACCCGAATCTTGCGTCAACTCAACCAAGCCAGGATAAAACAGGTCAACCAAACACTCCCTACGAGTGTGGATAAACCGTTCCTAGAGAAGACGATTTTTTATGCCTATAGTATGAGTCGTGTATAATCGCTGTAGGCGCCGTCACATCGTAGGTCGCCGTTAAGAGTTGAGAGAATGAGAGTGCACCATGATCGTACGCTGGGAAGTAAATAGGCCCGA
Source organism: Raddia guianensis (assembly GCA_036346415.1). Lineage (NCBI taxonomy): Eukaryota > Viridiplantae > Streptophyta > Magnoliopsida > Poales > Poaceae > Raddia > Raddia guianensis. Next base: position 40,882,292 of record CM070534.1, read on the forward strand.
GTACGAAAAGCACAGGCCGTACGCGCATACAAGGCCACCAAATTAAACCAGAAGCAGGGGAACGTACGCGGCGCCACATTCACCTGTGCACTGGGCGCATACGGCGCCTGTGCGCGCGCAGCTCGGGCCTTGTCGTATGCCCCTCGCCTGCGACACTTGGAAAAGACAAGAGTGGCTGTGGCTAGCTGCATTGCATTGCATTGCATGCATGCATGGCTGCCTCTGCCCCCAGCCACGAGCAGCTGCCTAGCTCTGATGGAAAAGGTAGGTGCATGGCTTGCTATCCCAAACCGCAGCAAAATTTCCCTGGAATTTCTCCAAACCTCCCGTGGTTTGCGGCGTCGTATGATCATCCCGTCGAAACCTCCGAAACGTAGGTGGATATTTTTCTTGGAGGGTTCGTTTCTTTCATTTTTTTTCCTGGGAAAACCCTAAGTTCAAATTAATTATACGCAATTGCTATTTTGCAGGCGTCTGCAATTAGCCAAAACGTACAGACGCAAAAACTTCTACTTTCTTTCTACTGTTTTTCCACGTTTGCATTTATGAAAAAAAAACGTTTCGCGATAGTTGATTTTTTTTTGCGCGAGGTCGATTTTTGTATAGATTTATTTTGTTTTCTGTTTATTATAGATTTCTTTTATTTTCTGTATATTATAAATTTTATTTTGTTTTCTGTTTTTCATGTCGTGAGATTTTTTGCTCGTATAATTTGCGAAATCGTGCAGGCGCAAAAAATTCCACAAAATTTCTACTGTTTTTCCACATTTCCATTTATTGGCAAAAATGTTTTGCGATAGTGAAACTTTTTTGCGCGAGGTCTGCATGCTTGTACGCGGCATGTGCCTGCACAAATACTGAAATTGCAGACGCCTGCCTAATAGTGTCTCCCTTAATTATATGGTCGTAATTAATGAGTTAGTACTTATCATTTTAGTTACAAAGTAGTCGATTTTATAACATTAGGCTATTATGTGTTTTCTTATAGCCAGATAGAGGGAGGACCGACAGTCGGGTCCACATTAGTGAATTTCTCTTTTTTTAAAAAAAATGGCAAGTATGTCCGTGCGTTACAACGGGAGAAATAAATAAGGAGAATTTTGAACGGTTGAGAGGGCTAGGTAGCCATCGGTTCATATATAGGGTGGTCGTCACAATAATATCTAAGGGCACAGCAATACGTACTATAGCTATATATATATAGTACGTATAGCTAATATCTAAGGGCACAGCAATAACCAGTGACCACCATGCTATATAGCTAGGTCCACGTCATTAACGGGGCTCGGACGTCCCGAGGGAACGTTCTGAAACTAATGGTCTCCAAGATTCTTCTGCCCTAGCGACGAGAAGACATCAACTATTCAAAGCCTTGGGTGCCAGGACTAACGTAACAACGTCGTTAATTGCATGCAGATTCAGACTAAGACGCTTAAACTAATTACTAACCTCATGTGCAACATGTGCACAGTAAACTAAGGCAAGAAGCAGCGCCAATTCATAATTATATATTTGTTCTCTCCACCAAGTGGAAAGGGAGCTAGCAAAGTGATTAACTTGTGCAAATCAACTAGCTCGGAGAACGATCGATCGAGGACCAGGCAAAAGCTGGCTGGCTAATCCCACAAGCAAGAAATGCTCTTTTTGTTGCTGTGAAAATCACAAGAAAGCATATCGCTGTTATCCACCAGCAGCAGCAGGATCGATGACTAGGATTTTTTTTTTTTTTGGAGACGATGACCAGGAAATTAAAGCAGCTTAATTACTATTAGCTGAATTGCAACATTCATTGCATATGCAGTGCAATGAACCTAGCTACCCATCGATCCCTGCGCTGATGCAAGTTGGTTGCTGGCGTACATATCAGCTGGCAAGCTAGCGATGGATAGATCGAAGCTAGTGGACGTAAATAATACTATTGCTGGGTACTGATTAGTACCACATGTGATGGACATCAACTGTAGAATTAAGTTATTTTATTTGAGAGAGTGATTGCTGAGAGTGGTAATCACGCTGTTGACGTCCAGGGATTTTTTTTCCGGCCGAAATTTCGGGAAATTTCGCAAAATCCGGAAATTTCGCTGCGAACCGAAACACTTTCGAAATTTTTGAATTCAAAAAATTTGAACTAGCTTGAGACATATATATAAAAGGAAGGCATAACTAGACTCTACACAACATCTCATGTAGCCTGGTGGGTAGTGCTTGCTTTAACAAGAAGAGGTGCATGGTTCAAGTCCCATGTTCAACAATTTTTCTGAAAAATTCAAATTCTCTATTTTATTTCGCCGAATTTCGGAAATTTCGAAATCGAATTTCGCTAGGAGCCGAAATTTATCCTTCACCGAAATAAAAATCCTTGGTACTTGACGTCCCTTTGAGTCAAACTAATTTCAAATTTTTTTGAACTAAACTTTCAATGCGAGGTGTTTTGTTGATTATAAGGTGGCCTTTGAAGGGATCTCATAGCATACAATCTTTTTCTTTAATAAAAAATTCCTTTCTCTAACCTCATGTATATGTAGCTAGCCCATGTTTAGGAAATCCTACGAGAATTTCAATGTACCCTACCTCCGTTCTTTTTTTTGTTCTACGTATTTGACTTTTGGACACGCCTTTGATCATTCGTTTTATTAAAAAAATATATAAATATCATTTATTTTGTTATGATTTATTTTATCAATAAAGGTACATTAAGCAAGATTTATTTTTTTTCATGTTTACACTAAATTTTTGAATAAGATGAATGGTAAAAGGCATGTCTAAAAGTCAAATACGTCAAACCAAAAAAAGGAGGGAGTAATTAACTCGCTGCCCCTTTTCTCTATTTTCCATCTAGGCAATTGATATTTATAGATATGATCGACATCTTTTGGTACCTGATAACTAATCTTCTATTATATATATAAAGGAGAGGAAAAAGAAGCCACCACGTTCGTCCACATCATCCAAATTATTTCAGCCGTTCGATCAAAGGTGGGACCACATTATAACGGCCAAGATCAATCAAAGAAAATCTCACATAAATTAAGAAAAAAAAGATCTATGCCGTTGATTCTGTGGGGCCGGATTATAACGGCTTAGATTAAAAGAAGAATATTACAAATTCAGATTAAATACTAAAGATGATATAATATGGTTATTTTATCCGTTCAATCAACTGTGGGACCAAATTATAACGGGATAGATTAATCAAAGAAAAAAAAAGATCTATGCGGCTTAGATTAAAAGAAAATATTAGAAATTCATATTAAATACTAAAATGATATAATATATATATTAGAGATAAACTCTAAATCCGATCTGATATGTTAGAGATAGATTATGAGTTAGAGATAAACACTATATACCAAAATAAATCTAGCAGCGCAAACGCGCGGACCACCTCCCTCGTTGATATTTATAGATATGATCGACATCTTTTGGTACCCGATAACTAACTCTTGATATATGTCGGAAGACGGGGGAAATCCCCTAAAATAAAGTGAACCTCGCTAGCTAGCAGCTAGCTAGGGGGGATTGGAAAATACAAATGCTTCGATATCTTGCTAGAGTAAGTTGGAAGGTTTGAACATGGCTCGACATTCTTGAAGCAGTGTGTTATCGAGCCATGGTATACTGCCAGAAAGTGAGAATTAACGGCCTCAGAAAGTGAGAATAATTAACGGCATCAGCGACAGAGATGAACAGGCATGGTATACTGCCAGTAGTACAAATTATGTAATGTAGATGAAGACCATTTGTTTATGACAGAACTTAAAGAAAAACCACTTCATTGGTTCAGAAGCGGTAAACTTCACCCGGGCAATTGGTAACGTACAAAATGATTTCCCGAGTGATGACGAACCCAGGCAATTAATGAAGGTCGTAGCCAAGCAATTTGTAACGTGCGATGCATTTCATCAGTGACTGGCGCAACACAAATTACTTGTCAATTCAATGAGTTTAGAAGCAGTATATAAGGGTTTTTCACTAATAGTTATGGGGCTCTTTTACGGTACCTAAAAAAAAAATACTACCATAGCAGTATATTTTAGATCCGACCGACCGTTTGTTAGGACGTTTTATAGGCTGTTTGGTTGCCTTCTCTCACGAGTCTGGCCCGTCCGACTCAGCCAGGCTGGTGAGATACGGGATGTGCAGATGCAGAGACAGTGTTTGGTTGAGTGTTTAGTAGGCGAATATTTTGAAATTTAATTATTTTAAAATTTATATTGCGAGTGTGGTCTAGTTTTATTCAAAAAATGTTAGAAATCCATTTTTATAATCGGTTCGGTAATCAGATATGCTAATAAAAAGATACAAACAAAAAAAAAAAAGAAAAACTTATCTGCTACGTGGCAGCCCATGCATGGCTTGATATGGTGACTAACTATGGCCCATGCGTAGAACACGAGGCCGGCATGTGTTGCAACCAGAGAAACGCCCATTTTCTTTGTTTCTCTAAAGCCAGGCTGCATGAAGAATCTTGCATCCACAGAGCCAGGCTCAAAACCAGATGCAGACAACCAAACACAAAAAAAGCAAGATTCTGCACCTATAGATGAAAATCTCTGTGAATGCAGCTAACCAAACAGCCTATTAGTCTTTTCTTTCATAGCATGCATGCATAGAAGGAAATAATTGAAATCAAAATAATTAATCGCATGCATGAAAACTAATTGGATGCATCCGGTAATTCACACATGGAAACAAATTAGCATGATCAGGTAATTAACGCATGGTAATTAATGCACCCCATAATTAACGCATGGAAACAGATTTGCATACACAATTAATGCCATGGAAAGATGCATCATCCAAGTATGGAAATAAATTAGTGTAATTAGTTGTGTCATAGCAACATGCATTATGCCAAAGGAAACTAATTGCATGTACCATGCGTGTGATGCCATTGAAATTGGAGTAATTAAAGTCATCCATGGAAACTCAATAATCCAGCGATTTGCATTTTTTGGTTAGATATAAACTTTTCCTAATACGATTCCTTGTTTGAAAAAACATTCAATTCTTGAAGAAACCATTCAAATTCTCAACCTTTTCGAATGATTTCATACTAGTCAGTCGATTTATCGAGAAACCTTCGATTCTTGAAGAAACCGTTCAAATTCTCAATCTTTTTGAACAATTTCATGCTAATGATAGTCGATTTATCGAGAAACGATAGCGATTTTTCTTTTTTAAAAAATTTGTTCGATTTAAATTTTTCGTATTTTCCTTGAATTTGGAAGGGAAATAAAAAAAACTCATAAATTTAATGCATACACGCATGAACTATTAAATTAATCACAACGCATATATATTTTAATCTATAATTTAATAGCTTACTTATTTTTCATGACATTTAATTGTATGAAAAGTCAATTATACCCTCCCGAGAGATATACTACGTTTGTAGTATAATATACTAACTTTGCAATATAAAAAAGTGAAAACTAATCTAAACCTTTCGATCAAGAGGAGTGGATGGCTCATATTAATTAGTAGGTACCGTAAAAGAGCCCTAGTTATGACCGAAGGCACTAAGAAAATGACTCAAGTTTCAACGGCAAGGACGTCTGTTAACGGCCAAAACAAGGCTATTGAGATTATAGAACACTCTTGACGATCAACAGATGACCAACAGAGAACCGTCGATAGGACACATATCTCTCCATGGTCTTTTAAACGACCATCGAGAGATATACCGACAACACCTTTGTCCTGGATGGCGCGTGGACGACGTCATATCTCTTGATGGCTGAATAAGTAGCTGTCGAGAGAGGTGGTCAACCATGCGCGCAACCTGATGGCCTAGGCAGTGGCATGTGCGCGGTTGACAACCTCTCTCGATGACCCATCCCGAGGCCGTCGAGGAAAGCTAAAATTGAAAAATTACGAGACGAGGGCTCGGACTCAAACTTGCAACCTCACAGGTGAGCATTGGCGCCGCTAGCCACTTCGCCAATCAATTCAAGTCAGCTAGAGTGGGGCGCGGGATTTCTTTGTAGAATTGATATGTCTCTCAATGGCCACAAGCCGTCAGGAGAAGTTGACCCTCCCATTGACATCATTTGGTAGGCCAACCTGTGGAGAGCGCTGGAGGGGAGAACTCGACGGCCACACTGTGGCCGTCAAGAGAGGAAAATTTATATATACAATTTTTTAGGACTTAAATTTTTTGAATTTTTCTGAAATAAAATTTATAAAATCTATAATTATTTCAAAAAAATGTAATGAATTGATATATGTAATGAATTTGGTAAAGAACATGGGGGAAAGTTCATTTCATGATATGTATTTAACTTTTTTTTTGTTTTATGCATTATGTTATGGTGGAGAAATTATATTTTTAGGCACTAAAAATCATAAAAAAACACAATATGAAAAATTGTTTAAAAAATATCAAAGTTAGCATGCAAAGATGTATCTCAAGATTTTCATGTTGCGAAGTTGAAATTTGTAATCATAGCCTACTTGTGCTTAGTACATCTCACTGCAACATCTAGATATAGTTTAGCGGATTGATCACTTTCATGTGAATCGATAACTTCGGACATTATGGAGTTCTAACAAAATAAATAAGATTGTCACATGATGTATGGAGGAAGACTAGCTACTGTACACCATCAATATTGGCCACAATATATTTTTTTATAAAAATAAAAGAAGGTGCATTGACCATTAAAGATGGGCGAAAGAGAGGGCTCTCGAGATAGAAGTTTCTCATGTTCCTTGAAAGTTGTGAACGCAGGCCCTCGAGAGAGCTCTCTCTCGACAACCGCTAGAAAAATGGCCTTAAAAAAAGTTCTATCTCGACGATCAGGAACCGTCGAGAGTAGAGGCCTCACGAACACTCTATTGAGTCGTTGCTAGTCTATCTTAATTAACAGCCATGCATCCTATGGGCCGTCGAGAGAGGGTTATCCAGCGGGCGTTAGGGGAATTGGCACCCCTTACTCTCTTTCGACGGCTAGGACAAGACCATCGAGAGAGACCTTGGTGGCGGGGCTACACGCCACCAGCTCATGAGTCGACTTAATTACTCTCTATCTCGACGTCGTGTGGCCGTCAAGAAAGAGTTGTCATTTGGGCAAACACTGGTACCTCCATTTTTTTGTTGACCGCTACTAGAAAGTTGTTGAGAGAGGCTCTCGATGGCATGTGTCGAGAAATCAAAGGTCGTTTCTCTTGACCCGATTATCACGATAGCCGTTTCTCGACGGCAGCCATCGAAATAAGTTTCTATTGACGGTTTCTAGACATCCCTTGACGGTTTATGCACAAGAGCACAGCGAGGGTACTCCCTCCGTTCTTTTTTATTTGTCGCTGTTGGCTTCTAAACATACCCTTTAACCATTCATCTTATTAAAAAACTATTTAAGCATAATTTATTTTGTTTGTTTTGTTTTATCATTAAAGATAATTTAAGCATGACTTGTATTTTTGTATATTTGGACTAAATTTTTTAATAACACGAATGGTAAAAGAGTAAGTCCAAAATTTAAGGCGACAAATAAAAAAATGGAGGGAATATATAATAGTCATCTTCTACCTTACAGCCCTTATGTACAGTTGGGGAGATTTACCTAGAGGCCACTCAATTCAACGGTCTTGACACAAACGACATTAATTTAGTCTGCCTTTACGTCCATGGCACCGGACACGCGAAATTGTTACCTCAGCAACATTTTGACCATTTTACCTTCTTTTCCTATCATTTAACTCCTTTTTCACTGCTGAATTGACCCACTTGCCCCTAGCCTATTGTCCAACAAAAAAAACAAATTAATTAACATGTTAGCTATTTCAAATGCGTCATAAGTAACTAATTAGAGTAATTCGCAATAGGAAAATGGTTTGACGTGTGAAAATAATATTCAAGATATTTGAAATTCAAATTTGAAAGAAATTCATCGTTTTTGACATAAATTTATCAAATTTAACCAAGATTCATCAATTTTGATATCAATTCATCGATTTTGAAAAAAATCACCAAATTTGACTAGAATTCATCTTTTTTTTTACCGGAATTCACCATTTTTGACCGAAATTCATCATTTCTACAGGAATTCATCATTTTTGACAAAAATTCATCAATTTTGATAGATATTCATCGCGGTCATCAGGGAGCATTTTCACGGCAGCCTCGTTGCTGACCGCCTAGGTTTGGGGGCAACTGAGAAGAAACTTAGAGAAAAATAGAGGAGCAAATTGGTCATAGTATTATGCCAATGGCAAGGGCAAAAGGGTCATTTCAATAGTGAAAAAGGAGCTAGATGGCAGGAAAAGAAGGTAAAATGGCCAAAATGTCACTGAGGTAACAAATTCGCGGGTACAGTGTCGTGGATGTAAAGACAGACTAAATTAATGTTGTTTCGGTAAATACCGTCAAATTGGGTGGCCTCTAGGTAAATCTCCCCATACGGAGAGGCCAGGCGGGGGAGGGAGATGAAGGGGGACCAACCAAAGGGTACCCACCAGTAGTCACCGTACCACACCACATGGGACGGGTCACCATTACATCAACTATTATTGGACTAGTTCTAAACAAAAAAAAAAACTATTATTGGACTGCATGTTTTCACATTAGTGATCCACCTCCTGTCAAGGAGTTAGCTAGCTCAATCAACCGAGTAGTACTACTGTGGCTCTAGCTTTAGAGCACCATGCACACATACATACATCCATATATATGTGTCATTAATAGTATATATCTTGAAGGATTTAGTACTTTACTATGTTTTTTAAAAAGTGTGTGAATCTTAAAGCAACAGGGTGAATATTATTAGGTGATGGTTAATCAATAATAGCGCGACAAATTAACCCTAATTGAAGATTAGATAAATATAGACTTCAACATTATGCGGGGAAACTTTCAATTTATTTTGTTTTTGGGTATACATTTTTGCACCGCCGGCCTATATTAACTGATTTACGTTAATATTTGTAAATAGTTTCTATAAAAGAAGTGTACTAGAACATGCATGGTCATATCATTCTAGATACTGGATAAATTTACAAGCTGTTTGTGGTCAACACTTTGAGAAAAAAAAAATTCCTTATCTCTTTCAGGGGAAAATGTTTATTCTTGTCTTTTTCAGCACATATATACAAGATTCATGCTGGTTCAGGAATAACAATAATGACCTGCCCATTTTGCAATGCTTATGATGTAATCATATTGTCTCCATTGATTATAACTAGGGGTGGAATCGAGCCGAGTTTGAGCGAGCTGAAGTCACAAAGGCTCGAGCTCGATTTGGCTCGAGATCGGCTCGGGCTCGGCTCGAAATTCAACCGAGCTCGCAAACAGGATCGAACTCGAGATCGAGATTGGCTCGGTTTAGCTCGAGCTCGGCTTGAATCTAGGAAAATGACCACATATCTCATTTTGCGCACCTGGATCGGGGCGTAGAGGATGAGGATGGGGCGGCGTCGGGCGCGTAGGAGCCGAGGCGGCATCGGGACTGCAGGGGCGGCGCCGTGGAGGAAGAGGCGGAGGTGGCGCGCCGCCGCCCGACGCTGGAGGAGCTGTGGGGCGCCGCTGGTCCGCCGCCGCCGCCATGGATCTGGGCGCAGAGGACGGGCGGCGCCAGAAGAGGCAGCGCGACGCCGTGGAGAGGACCGAGGCGTCGGGCGCGGAAGACGGCGGCGGCGCCGTCGTGGACGCACGGAACAGGAGGAGGATGGCGCGGTGTCGGGCGCGTAGGAGCCGAGAAGCGGAGACGGGGAGGGGCGACGCCGCCTGCGGGGAGGGGAATGGCGAGAGCTGAGGAGTGGTTTGGGTGGGCCGGTGCCCGGTGGGCTGCGATTCCTTCAATTATGGGCCTGAGCTGAGGAGTGGTCTGGGCAGCCAAACGAGCTATCGAGCCTAATTCGAGTAGCTCGAGATCGGCTCGAGCTCGGCTCGAAAATCAACCGAGCTCGATGCCAGGCTCGAACTTAGCTCGGTTTGCCTTCGATCCCGATCCGACCTCGATCCGAGCTCGATCCGATTTCGAGTAGCTCATCGAGCCCGAGCTTTTTTTACAGCCCTAATTATAACTCACTTGCCTGTTGGGAGTTTAGGACACCCTCTCGATCGATGAAAACATATCCTGATTTAATAGGCGTTAACTGGACATATATCTGCTGTATCTAAATAATTCTGACCTTTGAATTACGCCATCGGCCATGATATCCTGAATATAATAGAGATGGTACATCTATCTAGCGAAATAAAAGTACAGAGAAATTATGTAAATTAATGTATAATGCTATATATTCATTATGTTGTTCCCATTTAGAACGTCTAAAGAGGTATATACTCTTAGATTTCTTTACTCTCCTGCGACTTAAATTAGTTTACACACCGTAGTAACTCGCGGCAAGGGGAATGAAATGAAATGAAATGACTATTGTTTGGACTTTATGATCCACTCGGATTCCAGAGACGATGAAATTTCTTTCTGGACTGTCATAACTATCTTGGATTACTCCCGAGTGAGGCGTACACCATGCATATATCCCCTCCCTCGATCACACAGTCTATCACTAAGTTAACAGAGAGCGACTGATTCTGAAAGATCCGCCTATTACGCTTCTTCCAAATCTCCCATTTTGTGTGAACGATAAGCCCATTACTATTAAAAATTTCATTCTACACCTCAAAGTTCAAAACTAGTTATTTAACACCTCCATTTATTCTTGGTAAAAAACACCTCCAATTATTAATATTGGCCGTCCTTTAGAATCTTTACGTGGTTGTCGATGGCATGACATCTAGTTTTGTTCACGTCATTATCATCCGTGTAATAGTAAGTGGTTGTTAACTTGGGAGAGAGGCTTGTAAACTTAAATGCAACCTAGCTAATGTTTTCTAAAATCTGAAATTATATAAAATAAAGTAAAAGGCTATCTTCCGAGCACATTCTTCAAATTTTAATTATATAGATTAGAGAGTAAAAAGGCTGTCTTCTGGATGTGTATGTATTACCTGTTAGCTAGAGAATCAAGAGGGCTTTTTTTTTAAAAAAAAATAATGGAATTAAACTTTGGCTTCCTCACTCGAGGATGTACGACCTAAAATCAAGGATTTACATGGTCCTAATAAAATCTGTCACCTGAAATTAAAATGCATTACGCCAAAGCGGAAACATATAGGAGTATATGCATAGGGACCTCTGGCATATTGGAGGCAAATTACTTTATTAAAAATAAATAATTTTAAAAGGGGAAGATAGGAATATAGTTAAGTACTTCCTATTCTTCTGCCTACCTTCCACATATAAAAAGCATAAAGCTTCGCCTATGGATTCACAAAAATGGAGTCAATGCATGGAGTTTTTCTTTTTTGAGCAAACTCAAGTAGTTTTTTTTTCCTGTGGAAGGTTTTTTCCTTGTATATCATAAAGCATTTTACAGTTTGATCCCCATTCCAAACATATACTCTTCTACGGTGACTAGCCGCCCGCGCGCGCCCCTGGCGCGTCCAACCCGAGAGGGAAAAAAGCGAACTAAAAAGCGACGGCGGGGAGGATCGAACCGCGGTCAGCTGGCTGAGAGTTGGCTCAGCTAGCCAGCCGCCCAAGCCGCCCGGGCTGTTGATAGTAGTGCGAAAAAAAATCATTTTATAGGTAAACGAACTAATGGACGGTTAGATCTCCCTGGCACACGCGATCGGACGACCACGCGTGACGGGGCGACGTGGGCTGTGCGGGGCTGAGAAGCGCCACGTGGCCAGGCAGGGAGCCCTCAACCCGGCTATGTACTTTTTATAGATATGCATGCTCTTTGCAGCAGGTAAAACAAAATGGTATTAAGAAATGTCGAAATTAATGACCAGCTGATTCAGAGTTTAGGTCTAAAAAGTAAAAAATTTAAAAATAAAGTACAAACCAACACTCCAAATTTTTCTTTTATAAAACTATTCCTTGCACACTATATTCATACTCTAAAATTCACTCGCATGTTATACTACACTTCAAAGTATTTTTTCCCTCGAACAGACACTCCGTCCCAAAAAAATGGAGCTATAATGTTTTACGTTTTTTGCTGGAGATAAGTACCTATTTGAGGCATTCTGTGGCTCCTCATTTTTTTTTAAAAAAAAAAAAACGAATGCACATACAAAGGAACATATGATTTTCCACAAAGTAGTAGATACTAGCTAGCAAAATAGATCGATCTAACATATGATACAGAAAAGAAAACAAAAAGAAAGAAAGTAATCCATAAATAAAGAAAAAAAAGGCAAGATTTCTATTCATGATCAGGATTATAAACTTCTCTTTCAGACTGCAATCTTAAGCTTTGATTAGGGATATATTAATGCACTACTTTGTAAGACTGCAATCATAAGCTTTGATATATTCAGGTGAGAAATGAAGCTGGAAGCCTGGAACAACGGGAGTGAAGAGGATACACAGATAGTTCAAATCATAGCCAATGGAGATTGAAACAAAAACAAATGCCCAAACTTATCATCCGCTAAACCAAGAAATACAATGACCAGGTGTTAGGCTGTCTTCAACAGGAATCCCTAAATTTGATCCCCTATAGCCTCATATACAGGTTCCCTTTTAAAAAAATATCACCCTATATTTCTTCCATCTCCAACAGCGTTCCCTATATAGAGAATTGTATAGGGGGAGGAGAGAGAACCCCTATATATAAGGGGATGGAGAGAAAAACTCTATTTTAGGGAACGGAATAGGAAATGATGTTGGAGCACATAGGAGAAGAATCCATCCCTATTTTCGGATAGAGGGTGCTTTAGGGGAGTCTGTTGAAGATAGCCTTAGGCTGCAGGCGACATGAGTGAAAGCCGATCAAACCAATCTTAAACACATTTTGTACTAAGGAAAAGAACAGCAATGATATAAGACGGTGATCTGAATAATTGCTATCTAAGCATAAGTTCAATCCAAAAATAGTGCAAATTCAGTTTAGCAAATACCACTCTTGCTTGTTTGATGATGGGTTATGTAGAGTACATGTCAATACTGTACTCAGTGCAAAATCAGCTAATAATGATTACTTGATGCACAACCAATCTTAAGTCGTGAACAATATATCTAACATGAGAACAAGAAACACAACATAATACTCTAGCAGAAAAAAACTTATTGCTATACTAGATACGCAACTATGGAAGTCGAACATACATGCTTGATCAAAGGACTATTATGCTTGTTGCTAGAATTCCTATGGGTGTACATTGTACATACATGTGCAATCCGAGTTCTATGCAGAAACGAGGAGCAAACTCTAATCCACAGAAACAAACGGATGGAGGAACAAAAGGGAAGATTTTGTATGTGAATTCATTCAAAAAATAACAACACTAATATGTATGCGATATTGCGATGGCGTGATGCTATAACACGAAGGCACCTAGGGCAGGAGAGCGCTGGATCAATTCTTCTTGCTCCTGCGCCCCCACGCAATGCCTCTTGAAGAGCTCGCGCGCTTGCTCCACCGCTCGCCCCCTCTTCTGGCATACGCCGTCTCCGGCGATGTCGACGCCGAACAGCCTGACGACGCGGGATTCCTTCGTCTTCGCCGCCGGTGTCGTCATCGCTGTCGTCGTCTTCGCCTTGCAGTCGATGAAGAGCTGCTTGTCCGGGCCGTACGCGGAGCAGGAGAAGACGATGGTGTCGCCCGCGCGGAGGCCCTTCTCCCGGACGAAGCGGCTCCAGCCCTTGGTCAGCACGTAGCTCTGGCTGCTGTTCCAGTACGAGTAGCGGAAGCGCCACACCTTCCCCTCGCCGTCCTCGAAGTTGAGGAGCACGCCCTTGCAGCTGCCGGTGGCCGTCTCCGTCTCCGGAGAGCGCTTCAGCGGGAAGTACTTCTCCGCGTGCTGCTTGGGCACCACGAGCCGGTTCAGCTTGCCGACGTCGCTCGGCGTCACCGCCTTCTCGAACAGCGCCGCCCGCGCCCACGCCGGCGTCGGCTGCGCGCGCGCCCCCATGCCGCGCCCCCGGCGGAGCCCCTGCCGGAGCTCGTCGGCGTAGGTGTGCTTCCGGAGCATGTCGACGATCTCCGCCTTGGAGTGCACGCCCAGGAAGGTGAGCTCCGCGGCGGACGCGGCGGCGCCGGGGAAGTTGGTGGCGGCGTCGCGGCCGCGGTAGCGGAGCGCCGCCACATCGTACGCCCGCGCGGCGGCGTCCTCGTCGGGGAAGGTGCCGAGCCACACGCGCGCGTGGCGCTCGTAGATCTGCGCGCCCCACCGCCCGTTGGGCTGCGGCACGACGCCCTTGTACCTCGACGACAGCGCCGGCCGGGAGGTCACCACCGCCTCGGCAGTCTTGTCCGGCGAGACGGCGCCGGCGGCCGGCGGCAGGCCCGGCGCTGTCAGCTGCTGGTGCACCTCGCCGGGCTCTGTGGTGGCGGTGGACGCGGCGGAGGAGGGAGAGGAATCCTCCGGCGAGGAGCCGAGGCTTTCCCTTTCCACCCGCATCCGCATGGCGAGCTACTTTGGATTGCTTTGGTTTCTTGACGTAGGTGTGTGGTGTGTCAGTATGTGCTAGCTTAATTTTGTGTGGTTTCTTGGCTCTTGGCTGTGCGTTTCTAGCTAATGGAGTAAGAGCTTACTGTTCTAGGGCTAATTAAAGATGATGAGGTGGTTGGGTTCTTTATGCGGGGCGTGTGTTTGTGTGCGAATATATAGAACGCTTTGTGTGTCCGTGGGTGTGTGTGGGTGTGTTATATATTTTGGATGCATGTGCTGATGTGCAAGTGCAACTGGGTAGACTATTTCTGTGGACAGGGATGTCTTAAGACTAATTTAATCACATTTTGACGTAATTAAATACGACCACTGTGAATTGTTTTTTTCACAAACCAAAAGCTAGCTTTGGCCCATTACTTTTCGAATTTAAATCCCATGACTAGCTGCAGCCTGCAGGTTTGCACAAGTTTACCACTTAAGGCCATCTCAAATGCAAAACGTTTATAGAAGATGCTTAACGAGAGAGAGTGCTGCCACATCACTAAGCATTTATGTAGAAAAATTTATTTCCAATGCATAGAAACTTGCATTGTAGATGGTCTAAGTATTTTATTATCTTTACTTTAAAAATGCAAATATTTTTAGTCTGTTTTTTTATCTCTAAAACACACTAGCTCAAAATACAAGTTAAATGAGTTGAGCCAACGTTCGAGACAATCTCCAGATCCTCGTAAAATTGTAAAAATAATCAAACAAATAGTAGAAGACATAAGTAATAAGATGTGTAAAGACACTCATGACTCAGGTGTTTATTTTCTTATTTTATTGAAAACACAAATGATTTGATTTTTTTTTATTGAAAGTCATGGACTCATGTCTCAAGTTTTACATCAATCGCAGCGGGTTGGACTTTTCAAACTATTTTAAGAAAGTAAATAACAAAAATAACAAAACAAACGAGCGTGAACTAAACAGTGGGAGCTCTTTTTTTTTTTTTTTTTTTGCCAACTTGCGATGTTGATGGAATGATGGGTGTTTGGTCTACATGGTGCATTGTACTTGTTGAATGCTAGCTATATACCCTATAATCCGTAGGAACGATTAAAATCAGCTAGAGGATATATGCACGATGAATATCTTCTCAGGAATATTTTTTTGTTAAACTATCTATTTTTAGGTTCTTGAAAATAATATACGATTTTCGCTCCTTCACCTTTTTTTTCTTCACCTTTTTTTTACCGATATTTGTTTAACCTTTCTGAGATCTAGAAGCGGCATGCTTTCACACCAGTATAAGCTTGAGGAAACAAACATTGTTGACTTTTCTCCCAATTATTTTCCATAGAGGTTCTCAGGGGGCAATTTAAGTAATGTGAAATTGCATGTTTGATTAAAGTGTTGATGTGGTAAGAAATATATAAAATATATATGTTGTTATATAAATGGCGCCCTGTCATGATGTAAATTATCAACACATCCAACAACAATAACAATGGATATACACTCACTATTGTCTTCTTTTTTTTCAGGTTAAATTAAAACTAACAGTTACCGGCTTACCGCTAAAAAATTATTATTTTTATACAAGAAAACAGTATAACACTTTATAACAATTTTTTGTAAGGCATTGAATAATTTTTCTCGAAGCTTCTAATTTTTTTTTATTTTCTAGGGCTCAAGGGTATACACACTACTAGGGAACTGACTTTCCTAAATGGTTGGAAAAAAAGGAGCAGACTTTTACAAGCGGTTTAATAGCTCCAAACCAGCCCCAAGCTAGGAGTGGACCTCTATAAATGGTTGGGGGCACGAACCCCTTATAAAGACCAAAAATCCTAAGCGGTTCATGTCCCCAACCGCTGCTAGAGCTCTAGAAGCGGTTGGGCACACAAACCGCTTAGGATGCTTGTCCTTTATAAGCGGTTTAATAGCCCCAACCATTTTAGAGGGTCCTTTTTCGAATAGATAAAAGGAAAGCTCCCCCTATCTCATTGGATATCACATGTGGGTGGGTTGGCTAGTTGGGTGAGGTGTGAGTCATGAGGTTCTGAGTTCAAATCCCACCCCCAACATTATTTGCCTTTTTAGACACCATTACAAGCGGTCCCGGTTTCTTACAAACGGTTTTAAAACCGCTTAGTGACATTT
Source organism: Raddia guianensis (assembly GCA_036346415.1). NCBI lineage: Eukaryota > Viridiplantae > Streptophyta > Magnoliopsida > Poales > Poaceae > Raddia > Raddia guianensis. The sequence goes on from CM070534.1 coordinate 40,898,853, forward strand.
TTTTTAGATTTAAATTAAAAGTTACCGCTAGTTTCAACCGAACATAAAAAAATCTAGATAATGCAAACTAATGTGGAAGTTGATGTTAGAGTCAGATAAAAGTGGTAGATATCCTGGATACCACCGGATAAAAATAAAAGCTTTATCGTATAGCTTTGTGGCTTTGATGAATAAAAATACAAATACTATCTCTAACAACCAGAAGAGATACCACACATGAATATCATTTTGCCCTTACTCTTAAAAAATTTAAAATATTAAAAAATAATATAAACATGGTCTGTTGAAAACACTTTAATTCAACATCTTAAATCCTTGATTCCATAATTTTACAAATTACAACATGCAAATCCCAAAAATCCAAGAATCATGAACTTTTTTAATTGTTATCAATGATATGATATTAAGGGGCCCTTGCAACTTTAAGGGATTGAAAAATAATGATTTTGGGGTTGACTTATAAACGGATATAAGTGAGGGACTGAAAGAATAAAGTTAAAGTTTAGGAGGCTAAGTGAGGTTCGTTGCAAATTCAATGAATAACAGTGCAATTTTCTCTTTTATTTAGTATATATGTATTTGAGGACTGGATAGTGCCCCATTGGTGAGGTTCGACACTGGCTGCCTCACCCGCACAGTATTGATTCCTAGTTGCACGTCTTACCCAACTATAATACAGATTTATTTGTAGGAAGCATCGTGAGCTCATGACCAGCGAGCAGAAAAAACCCTATAAAACCTAATTTCGAGCCGAGTCCAAGGAGCCAAGCCAGATTTCAGAGAAAAAAAAGGAAGCCAAGTAGCCTAATTCTAAGCCAAGCCAAACTCCAAGCCAATGAGACGAGAGCCAAGCCATATTGTTAGTCATGCCAAAAAGATCTAAAAAAGGCCAAGCCATATTCCGAGCCACACCAAGAGGAGGAGAAAGATAGAGGAGCCAAGCCATATTCCAAGCCACGCTAAGAAGCATCGAGTGGAGCCAAGCTGAAAAAGGGGGAACCAAGGAGCCAAGCCATATTTGGAGCCATGCCAAGGAAAGCCCGAGACAAGGAGGGGAGATTTTGAGCTGAGAAGACGTCCAAGCCAAGAAGAGAGGAGTCGAGCCTGGTGGGCCGGTCCAAACCAAGCCGAGTCTATTTCCGAGACAGAGAGAAAAGGAGTCCTTTGTAAATTGAAGGGAGGAGAGCAGCATTTGTAAAATTTGTGACGAAGAAAGAGAGAGGGTGGAAGAGATTAGTATTTGTAAAAATTGTAAGAAAAAGAGAATGGTAGTGATTGAAAATAGAGTTTGTGTGAGAAAAAAAAACACCTGTGATGTTTTTGTTTGAACAGATGGAAACGGTTCCTGCTATTTTTTGTTGCTTATTATATAAACGGTACCGGCTTGACACGGGTGAACACGTACTGTGCTACTGTGCTGTAGCTGTACATGTGCATAGTTGGAGGGCATGCTACCAAGACGTGGCCCAGAATACACATATATTCCGTCCTGTTTTGTTTCCATGACTGCCGCCCCCCGCCCGTTGCATGGTTTTAAAAACCGATTCGGGTAGACACTCGCTACCCTGTCTAGAAAAATCATGAAAATATGCCCAAAACTGGATGAATTTGAATTTTTAAAAAACAAACCACTTGGATGGGTTGTGAGTGGTTTGATCGGTCTCCAAGTTGTTTTACTGGTTAGCTTGTCGGTTTTATCGGTTAATCATTGAAGTTAACAGGAAATATTATTGAAATGCAGAAAATATATTAATGAAACTTTTTGGAAAAACATATTTTTTTAAAAAAAATAGAAATTATATAAATGTTTGAGTGAAACAAGTGAGAATCTCAAGTTGCGTAGGCCTTTGGCCCAATAGCATGTCGAATATAAGTTTTCATTTTATTTATGATAAAACACCCAAAAGCCGTGAAAACATCAATTTTAAATTTGACGTAAACAAAAAATTTCTAAATGATTTGTACAATTTTTAGAATTTTCTCTAATTTTGGAATTAAAATTAAAACTTTAAAGTTTGAGGACCGAAGACCGTTTCTCAATGGTTTATCGGGTTTTCATGGTTTCACGTCGGTTTTTATAGTTTTTGAAACTCAATAAATTTATCGGTGGATACATACATTTTTTGATGCGGATATAATATCAATGGTATTAGATGGAAATGAGTGGAGAAAATAGGGATAAAAGATTAAAAAAATGCTTGCAAATACTTACTACCTGTCGGGTGTTGTGATATGTTTGTCATCATGTGATGTCATCTTGTGGACTGTGTGTGTCTATGTACCAATATTCTTTTTTCTATGTGTTTTGGTACTATTTGGATTCGTATGCGATTAAAAAATGAACCATGTTCGTATTCACTCTGTTTTCGTCCCTATATCAAGACGTCCATTTCTTTCCAGCATGTACGATATTTTTACGCTGCTATTTATTTGGCGGCGCTATCTTACGAGCAAAATGCCTGTAGCGCCGCCTCAAGACTCTCAACGGCAGACGCACACATTCAGATCTGGTAGTTGTATAGGTTCATATTTTTCTATTTAAATTTCTCTTTTCATATCTATTTCATCTGAGTCCAAATTGCGTGAAAAATTTCATAATTCTTCTAAAATCCTAATCAACCCATTTTAAATATTTTTCTATTTTTTTTGATTTTTTGAGTTTTTTTTATTTAATTAGCACTCAATTAGTGAAAATTCTACTAAAATTCTACTGTTTTTCCACATTTTCATTTATTGGAAAAAATGTTTTGCGATAGTGGAATTTTTTACGCGAGGTCTGATCTATTATAGATTTATTTTGTTTTCTGTTTATTATAGTTTTCTTTGTTTTCTGTATATTATAAATTTTATTTTGTTTTCTATTTTTCACGTCGAGAGATTTTTTGCTCATATAATTTGTGAAATCGTGCAGGCGTAAAAAATTCCACTAATTTTCTACTGTTTTTTCACATTTTTATTTATTGAAAAAAAGTTTTGCGATAGTGGAATTTTTTCTGCGTGTGATGGGAGACAGGGACGAGGCTCACCTGCACAAAATCGTATTTTGCAGACGCCTGCCAATCAGTCACTCCCATATTTTTATCGATCACAGAGATTAACAAACCTGTGTTCATGTTGATGTTGCGGTACCCAATTCTTGAAAATGAAAGGTGCGAGCCAAGTTGGCATTTACATTAATCGCGCGTATATATGTGAGCTCGGGGAGGGGGGGGTCTGAACGCAAGCTATAGTACTCGTACATGCCTACCTTGCAGAGTGGCGAGCTGAGGTCAGTACGTGTGAGCTGAGCTGCAGGTGTGCGCGCCGGATGCAAGTTGCAGAAACCACGGGCGCTGCGACGTGTACGCACGCACGGCGCCGCTGTTCTGTTCTGTTCAGTCGCAACGGCGAGAAGGCAAGCTTCAGCTGGGAAGCCTGGGAGTCCCCGTCTGCTCTGAATCCCAGCCCGCCACCGCGTACCATGTTCGTGCACGACAAAACATACATCTTTCTGGCCATCCGCATCAACGTCACAGCTTCGCCCTTAGTGACGTGATGTAGCGTCTCCTATGCAACATCCAGTCACATCACTGCTCCCACCGTTCCGATCTATCCGACATCTTTTCGCGTCCCATCGAACGGTTCGAGCCTTCTGTCCGAAGTGTTCCGACACCACCGATTGAATCGTCGATTGTCGCCATACTCCACCTCGCGTCGATAGAACGTTTTCCGTGATGCCCATGTATGCATAAATCTCATGTCTCCTAAATCTTCCGTATAGCTAATCTCACCAACCAAGCTTTGATAGCACTTGTTGGAGCCCGTTATTATCCGGCCCATCTCTTGGCCCACAGCGATCCGGCTCCCCTAAGATTAACACCTGGTCTTGGGCCCAGAACCCCATATCTATGGGCCCAACTGTATGCACAATCCTGGTCCTGACCCAACTCGTCCCAAATAGCCTGGTGGGAAAGGGGTGGCTGCACCTTTTAAGTTGTGCTCTCCATCATCAATATTTGATGTGGGACTAAACTCAATAGTTTTATACGTAATATTATCTTTATAAAAGAGAATTTAGATGCCGCGTGTGAAATTATGCTAGTAACTGCAAACGAGATATAATCTTAACTTTATGTGAGCGATGGTATATTTAGAAGACTATCCATACCATCTTCACCATATGGTAGGATAAGGTGGCAAAGACCTTTAGGGCCTGTTTGGATCCCTTAGCAGCTAATAGTTAGCAGCTAATAGCTAATAGCTGGCTAACAATTAGCTGCTAACAATTAGCAGGCCCCCTGTTTGGATCTATTAGCAGTTAGCTAGTTGGATAGTTGGCTGTGAGTGCAAATTTCCCATGCTACCCTTATTTATTAGGAGAGAAGGTGGGGCGAAGGAATAAAGTGAGGGCAAAGCAGTCTTTTCACCATCTATTAGCAGTTGTTAGCAATTGTTAGCAGCCCAAAACCTGCTAATGGACTAATTGTTAGCAGCCCAACCTGCTAACAGTTAGCAGCAAATTAGCAGGCACTACAGGAATGTGCCTCAGTGTCGAGGGCCCAAACCGCCGACATTGAGCCCCACAACCGCCGACATTGGTCTATCTCGGCGGTCAACCGTCGACATTGCTTCGCCGACTCAGAACGGCCGACATAGCATATTTATATCGGCGGCCCACCCGATACAGACGAAACCAGGGGAGGGCTACGGTGCGGCTGATCTATGTCGGCGGCATTCCAGGCCGCCGATATAGATCTTGTGAAATGGGGTCCTCCCGACCCGCGAGATGCAGTGGGTGCATTGGATGTATCGGCGGCATAATAAATACCGCCGACATTGTCTCAACCTATGTCGGGGGCCTTTGATAATACCGCCGACATTTGCTCAATTTTTGTCGGGGGCTTATGTAATGCCACCGATAATAACCGCCTGTTTTATGGTCATCCCACAGTGGGTGCGTTGTCAGTGTCGGCGGCCTCAAATAATACCGCCGACATTTCCTTAATCTTTGTCGGGGGCTTTAGCTAATGCCGCCGACATTGATTTATGGCAGCAGCACTGCTGCCTATTTTCAAAACCCCTCACTTCAACCTGCAAAATTACACAATTCACAACATATATTCATTTTCCAATCCACACATTCACATCCACACATATATAGAAGCTCACCACCACGATTTCGAGCCCAAATACATCCATATCATCGCAAAACACAATTTCATCCATAATTATGGCCAAATGGATGAAACAACCCAACATATAACAAAAATCGCACCACATAGTAATATGTCATCTCTAGAGTTTAAATTAAATCCACATAAAAGGCACATAGTTGAAACAGATGAAATATATGAAAAGTATGAAATGAAGTCCCTAACTACATCAAGTGCGGGCCGCCATACTCAAGTCGCACTCGGGGTTGGTCTGAACAAACCTCAACAAACTCCTCGCCATGGACCTAGTTCCATTATCCACATCCCCTGCTGAAGCAATCATCACGACGCAATTGCACGAGCCGGACGCTTGCAAAACAAGATGAAATGATGATTTGTAAAATTGGAGGCAAAGCATTGTTGGATGAAATGAAAATTGGACAAAATTAGAGTCGATGCATTATCTAGATACCAAATTAGAGGCAATGCACTATATTTGGAAACTAACCTCAGTGAAGGCCTCGGTGCAGTGGAAAGTAGGCCATCGGAAATGTCTTGTGTGCACGAAGCGGAGGAGAAGCGGCGAATCGTGTGGTTGGGGGTCCTCGTCGGCGTGAACACAAGAGTATCTGTGGTGGGCCGAGCCGCCGGTCTCCGCCATCCGGAAGCCATGCTGATCAATAGGAGAAGTTAGGAACTAAACATAGCTAGAAAGACAACTTGGCGAGCAATGCATGTGTAATTACTGTTGGTACATGCGCATGATGAGCAAGTTTTGTTCTTGGACGGTCTTCAGATTTTCCATGGCACTGTCGCTCCTCGCTCCTCCTCTCGCTCCCTCCGCTCTCGCTCTCTCTCCTCTTCAAGGTGCAGGTTCCGCCTCCAATTCAGCGATGCGCCTGCTCAGGCTTCCTCCCAGGCACGGTCACCGCTGCTGGGTCATGTTGGCGATCTCTCGACCTCGGCTTGTACCCGTCGGGCGGCCCGGACGGCGTTGAAACCGCCAGACTGCTGTGAGCCCGCCCACCAAAGTGGTCGTACACGAAGACAGGGTCAACCGCATCACGTCGGGTTAGCCTCTTCCCGTGCTTCTCCCAAAGGCTCGAGTGTACTCATCCCGCCACAATCAAGATGTTTGATGTTAGTTCGAGAATGGCGGTTGTCTAAAGAATTGAAATAAATAGCTTTATGCACTTACACTAACTCTTGAACAGTAGGCCGGCAATGTGGTCGGACCCGCCTTGCCCCACACGGGAGTGTGTGCAACCCTCCAAACCCTGAAAGCCGAGGGTTCAACCCCCGTCTCGTGCTCCTGCGTGGATTTAAATAATTATCTAATTACATCTAGGTGCGTGAATGTAGTAAATTAAAAGCGTTAAAAGACAAGTGTGCTTACTAGGTCTCGCGCCCATGTACGTGTTGCACAAACCCGCCCCGGCGTCTCTGTTTCCCCTGTTTCTCCTGGACATGTCGATCCACTCCTCCGAGGCCCACAGGCGACACAGGTGCTTCCAAGCACGGTGGTCCCCGTCCATCCATTCTGGACGCCATAGGAGGTACTGTTTGGTGGTAAGGTACTCGCGGGCTGCTGCTTTCTTGGTCATCTTTCTGCCCCTCTTCCTGCAGTGCTTCATCACCGCATCTACACGGGCAAGCCTTAGGGCCTCCTTCACGAGCTTTGTAGCCATCCTGTCGATAACCCGATTAGCCCGGGTGTACTCTTCGCCGTCGTCAGCGCCAGGGGGAAGCCGGTACCTCACCTGAAACAAAAACAAACACATATCGGGTAAGTGCATGAATGCGCAAAGTGTAATTACAGAACGTCGACACTAATAGATGAATAACATTTTACCCAGAACTCGTCGACGACCGCCTCGGCGACAGATCCTCCTTGGTCGAACCCCGCCTGGTAGTAGTCGCGCCAGCTCAGTGCAGGGTGTCTATCCCCCCTCTCTCCAAGTAGGCCGGGGTAGAGGGACCTGACAAGCACACCAAGCTGCTTTCCCGGCTCAGGCGCCTCCCCCTTGTTCTGGCAAAACATGCCACTGCATATAGAATACATTCAAATAAAATGCATCCACAAATAATACATGAAATAACATGCATCGAAATGGAAAGATTTGTACTTAGCACACATACCTTTGTCCAATTGCAATGCGAACAATGGCCCTCTCCTCTAGTGTGTTGGGAGCCTTTTTCAATTTGGCTCGCCCCCGGTGTCTCTTGGAGCCCGAAGACCCCACAGACTCAAAGGCCTCCCACTCATCCTCCTCGTCGGCCCCCTCCTCGGCCGGCTCCACCTACGCCTCCTGCAACCCCCGCTCCTCCTCACTAAGCATCCCCGCCACCCATCTCCTCGTCGGTCTCGAACCCGTGTCCTCCAGCCCACTCCCCTCCAAGCTTGTCGAATCCTCGTATTCCTCGTCTGGCAAGCCCGCATTGTCATCCTCGGTCACCAGAACAAGGGGCCTCCTCCTGCTAATACCTGTTGTGCGCACATGATAAATGTGTATGAGTCTAGACATATATTAAAAAAATTGACAGCTCTCTAAAGTATAAGTGTAGTACCTGCTCTGGGCACGGACGACGCACCCTCCTAGTGTGAAGCGGTGGCAGGCACCTCGACAAGTTGTACCTGTGGATCGGTGGTGTCCACGTCGGTAGCCTCCTCGTGCTGTGGGTCGGTGGCGTCCACGTCGGCAGTCTCCTCCTGCTGTGGTGAGGCGCCGGCCGCCTCCTCGGAAGCCCCCTCGTCCTGTCGACGCCTCGAGGCCTTCTTCCCAAAGAGGTTCTTAGGGCCCTTCTTCACCTTCTCCAAAGCCTTCTTCAAACGATCATCATCCCAGAAAATGACAAAGATATATATGTATAAATCTAGACAATGATATAAGTCTACAAATTGAAGTAAATGATAATGATTTAAATGTACAAGGATATAAATTTGTAATATTATATATAAATGATCCACCTATAAAATTAAATGCCTCAAAAATCTTCGGCTTCTTCCTCTTCCTCCTCCTCTTCCTCTTCCTCCTCCTCCTCATCGATTTCTTCCTCTTCCTCATTGTGCTCTTCTATTTCTTCCTCTTCCTCATTGTCCTCTTCATTTTCTTGTATTTCCTCTTCTATTAGCACATCCCCAATATCAACAACTAACTCCCCTGTTAATTCGTGTTCTTGGAATGGTCCGACGTCTAGATTCGGCTCGTAGTCTTTTTCCGTGAGGGCGTCCAATCCGCCAACTGGATGACATCTATAGACAATCCACCAATTTTTATATTTGGGGTGGGCGTACGACAAATAAAACACTAGCTCAACTTGTTCGGGGAGAATGAACACGTCGGGCCTTTGATAAATGTGCTTATGATTTATTTCAACTAGTCCTAGTTCAGGGGTACGTCGCACCCCACTGTCCGGATCGAACCATCTGCACCGAAACAGCACGATCGAAAGTTGGTTCTTGCCGCCTTCATAACATATTTCGAGGATCTCCTCAATGACACCATAGTACTCAACGTCTGGACCTCCTAAGGGGTTTGTGACATAACTGACGATGCCGCTATTCACCGTGGTTGCATTTGGACGGGCTGACTCCGCCGCTTCGGACCGATATCGATACCCATGGCAATCATAGCATCTATGAACCTTGATTGTACGATTGCATCCACGTGACATTTGACGGAGATCATTGTGCACGCTAGAATGTCTTTGACACTGCATGACAAGCATGCATAAAAAGATTCAATATAACATGTATTGTTGGGTAATGTAATTATATGGTGTGTTATTAGAAAAACAACTTACGTGATAAAAGAACCATGTAAGAAAGTTAGGATGGTCTTGTCCACGCACTCGTCGTTTGAGATTGTCAATTTGTTTCGACGAGGGTTCACCTGGTTTTTTCCACTCTTCTTGCTTGAATTGCCTACAAGAGTATGTGTTTCATTAGTTCATTTGAAATATAATTATAAGTTTATGACTTAAGTGAGAACTGTCTTCACTTACTCGATGTACACGGTCATTTCATCCATGTTGTCGTACACATACAGCTGGATCATAAGTTTTTCATCCTCACCCAATTGACGTGTTGAGCTTTTGCCAACGCTACGTCCAGCTTGGTCGTTGAACACGTCAAGGTTGGAAGTACTTATACGACGTGCCTTCTTATACCTCGGTTGCGGCACATGGACCTTGTTCTTTGTCGCGAAGTACTTATCCGTGAAGTATGCGATCTCCTAGGTCAGCCAAGCTTCGGCAATACTTCCCTCGACTCGTGCTTTGTTCTTCACTTTTAAATGGAGATTTTTCATTATCCGTTCAACAGGATACATCCACCTGTACTGTGCTGGGCCCCCTAATTTTGCTTCGTGTGGCAAGTGCACCAATAGATGTTGCATGCAATTGAAAAACTCAGCTCCGACAAAGTTCTCCAAATAGAGTCGTCAACATATCCACGCCATACGGCGGGGAATAAACGCTCTATGAAGACTTTGTAGTCGTGGGCCTTTATTCCATTTAACTTGCATTGCTCCATACTAACGGCATGACGAAGGCTCGTAGCATAACCATCTGGAAATTTCACCCTCTCCTTCATCCAGACTAGGATCTCCCTTACTTCGGCACGTGTCAGGCAGTATTTTGCCCTATGTTTCATCCCATTTTCCAGGAGGTTCATCTCTGATCGATCGCATATCACAGCGCAATCCAACCGAGCTTTCGTGTTATCTTTAGTCCTATGTTGGATGTCCCAACAGTGTTGACTAAGGCCTCACACATATTCTTCTCCGGTGCATCAGTCGAGGTTGTGAGGTCGCTTGAGGTCTCTTGCGTGAGGGAAGGTTATAGATGTCTTGCACTTATGAGTCCAATGGTGCACCTTCCCATTGTCTTCGTCATGGTAACCCTTTCTTGCCAAACGTTCATGCCATTTGATGACATCGTCGACTTCTAAATGTTTTGGTGCTTGTTTGGTTCTAATAGTCTTTCCTTTACGAAACCCTTTATTTTCCCTCCTAAATGGGTGATTGGGCGGAAGAAATCGACGGTGACAGTCAAACCAAGAAAACTTGCCCCCCTTTTTTAATTTGAATGAATCAGTGTCAGCATAGCATTTAGGGCACGATAAAGCTCCATGTGTGCTCCAGCCGGAAAACATACCATAGGCCGAAAAGTCATGAATTGACCAAAGATAGGCGGCTCGCATCCTAAAGTTCTGACCCTTATAGCTATCATGTGTCAAGATACCATTGGTCCAGAGGTCACTCAGCTCTTCTATAAGTGGTTGCATGAATAAGTCTAAATTTTTCCCAGGTGACTTAGGCCCAGGTATGATAACAGACAGAAACATGTACTCTTCCTTCAGACAAAGTCCTGGTGGAAGGTTGTACGGGACAGCAAATACTAGCCAGCATGAGTACGGGTGCGATGTCATATTGAATGGTGTAAACCCATCGGTGGATAGACCAATGCGCACATTCCTGGGTTCGGCTGCAAATTCGGGGTGCTGCCGGTCAAAATGCTTCCACGCTTCTCCATCTGACGGATGAATCATCACACCCTCTTTTGGACGTTTTCCCTCTTTGTGACACCTCATTTGCCTAGCCGTGGACTTGGACATGTACAAACGTTGCAGGCGCTGAGAGATGGGAAAGAAACGGAAGGTTTTCTGAGCAACCGTTGACTGTCTCTCTACACCATCTCATCCTTTAACTAGCACGAACCGACTCTCACCACAATGCTTGCAGTGAGTTAGCCTAGAATCGGTCTTCCGGTAAAGCATACAGAACTTTGGACAGTAGTCTATCCTTTCGCATGGCATGCCTAACACGCTTAGAAGCTTCTTCGACTCTATAGATTTGGAGTCATCTTGTGTCCAGCCGGAAGTAAGCTGTCTAACAGTTTGCACATGTCGTTAAAGCAATTGGCTGAGAGGTTGTATTTCATCTTAACCGCCATTAGACGCGACACCGCAGAGAGCACAGTCACGTCGGTTCGCTCATGGAGCGGCTCTTTCGCAGACTGAAGGAGTTCCTCGAATTTCTGTGCAAGTGGTTCGGACTGTTCTTCGGGGGAGATATCAAAAGCCCGTTCCACATCATCCCTTAGCTCGTCGAACCTGTCGACCTCAACCTCATCGTAGCCCTCCCCAAAATCCACAGGGCTAGGCTCCGGCGCCGGACGCTTCCTCTCTCCATGATATATCCATACAAAATAGTTTGCCTTAAAGCCATGCCTACAGATGTGCTCGCTGATTTCCCTCTTCGACCTCTTCAGCGTGTTCGAACACACCGCGCAGGGACAAGGCACCTTTGCTACGCTAGGGTTGGGGAATCTTCGAAAAGCTTCTTCGACGAATGCTTCCGCCTTATCGAACCACTCGTCTGTGTGCTGCCCAGACCTCTTCCATCCATCATACATCCACTGCCGATCTTCCATCAAGCAATTACTATATGTACTATCAAACATGCTTTTAAATTCTGGAGCTATGCATTTATTCAACTATACACAACTATAGGTCATATATCGACGTTACTACCTATAGGTCCATGTCTAACTAAATAGGAGGGCTTATCCACCCACGGATGTTGGTATGAGTACGGGATCGTGGCCACAGGAGGTGCAATTGAAATTCGGCAAGATAACCCCATAGTCCCCGAAGGCAACGACGGTGCGGCGTACCGCTTATGTTATGCACTAGGAGGACGACAGGGTTATGCCGCCGGAATCCCGACCCGTGCATCTCCCATGGCCACGACCCCATACTCATACCAACATCCGCGGGCTGTCCAAAACGTGGACAGCTCGGGAGCACAACGTATTTCGTAAACGGAACACAACGAATCACCGTCCGTGTTCCTTACGAAATTGTGTTGCACCTCCGAACGGGTTTGACTATGGCTCCGTACATGATACAACGCCTAACTATCGTACATGCACTAATTTCAACTAATTAACAATGTTCAAATAATACAAAATAGTCCACAATGTGTAATTAACAATAAGTAATTAACAATGAATAATTAGAAATAAATAATTAACAATTCTAATTAACAATACATAATTAGCAATGGTTAAGTACCTAATTAACACGCACTAATGTCGTCGGTACACAAAATGCCGACGACATAGCTACTACACCAAAAAAAAAAAAAGGAGATTACCTCGGAGGCCAATGGGTGGAGGAGGAGGCAGGAGAGGCGGGGGCGCGGGGAGAAGGGAGAAGGAGGGGGCTCTGGGAGAGCTCCGGAGGAGGGGGAAGGAGAGGCGGGGCGGGGAGGGAGAAGGAGGGGCTCGGGAGAGCACCGGAGGAGGGGGAAGGAGAGGCGGCTCGAGGCGGGGGGGGGCGGCGGGCGGAGGAGGGCGGGCGGGCGCTGGGATGGGAGGCGGTGGCGCAGGAGAGGCGGAGGCGCAGGAGAGGCGGGAGGCGCGGGCGAGGCGGGCAGGCGCTGGAGGCGGCGGGGCGGCGCTGGCAAGGCGGGAGGCGACGGCGCGATGCGATGGGCGATGGGGGCGCGAGGCGGCGGCGCGGGAGAGGCGCGGCAAAGCGGCGGTGGCGGGAGAGGCGCGCGGGTTTTCGCTCATGCGCTAAGTGGTGTACAACTTAGCGCACGAGCCCTTATTTTTTCGAAGTGACGAAGCAATGTCGGCGGTATAAGAGTAAACCGCCGACACAGAGCACACCAATGTCGGCGGCTATATCTGAGGCCGCCGACATTGATTCATCTGTCTCGGCGGCATCACCTAAGGCCCCCGACACTGAACCTGCCCCCCCATCGCGAGGTGCCAAGAGACTTCCTAGGATCATGCAATGGCCATGAGGCCACATTGGACCGGCGAGCGTCGTCTCGGCTCGAAGCCACCGGCAGCTTCCCTCACAACCCTAACGTCGTATCGGCTCTCGGGCTTGTACGAGGTTACCGTTCAAAAGGAAGTTGCTTGAGGCTTCGAGCCGAGACGTCGCTCGCAGGTCCAATGAGGCCTCATGGCCATTGCATGGTCCTAGAAAGCCTCTTGGGACCTAGCGAAGGCGACGTGGGCCCGGGGGAACGACGGGGAAGGCGAGCCAGGAGGGGGCAGGGTCAGTGTCGGCGGCTATATCTGAGGCCGCCGACATTGATTCATCTGTCTCGGCGGCATCACCTAAGGCCCCGACATCAACCTGCCCCCAGTTCGCTTTCCCGTCGCTCCCCGGGCCCAATGTCGCTATCGCGAGTAGGGGTGTGATCGGATCGGATACGGTCGGATATCGTTCTATCCATATCCGTATCCGTATTTTTTACCGGATACAGATTCGAATATGAATGTGTCGAATATGGATACAAATTCGAATAATACTGGACAACATCGGTTACGAATACGTAGCGAATACAGATCGGATAAGACAAGGATATGGATATTGTTAATCGAATGGTTAAAATTAATTTTTAAAAATCTGTTCAAAATTTTAACAAAATATGGCCAAAATTTAAATTTAAAAGTGAAAATTTATAACATTAGTAAAAACAAAACAATAGAAAGTGTATACACGAATATTTTTGACTTAGTCTAGATTTAAAAATTCAAAAAATAAATTGAAGAGTTAGGAAATTATCAATAAAAAATTATAGAAATACATTTAAAAAATTACAGAAATACATTCGGATAATATCCATATTTTATATTCGGATATTATCCAAACAAAAAGTCGGATATTCCTTATCCACCGAATAATCAGTGCTCCGTATTCGTATCCATATCCACGCCAAATTATCCATATCCATATCCTTATCCGTAAAAATAGTCGAATATCCATAAAACTATCCAAATCACTATCCGATCAATTCGGTCGGTCGGATAATATCCGTACCATTTCCACCCCTAATCGCGAGGTGCCAAGAGACTTCCTAGGATCATGCAATGGCCATGAGGCCACATTGGACCGGCGAGCGTCGTCTCCGCTCGAAGCCACCGGCAGCTTCCCTCACAACCCTAACGTCGTATCGGCTCTCGGGCTTATACGAGGTTACAGTTCAAAAGGAAGTTGCTTGAGGCTTCGAGCCGAGACGTCGCTCGCAGGTCCAATGAGGCCTCATGGCCATTGCATGGTCCTAGAAAGCCTCTTGAAACCTAGAGAAGGTGACGTGGGCCCGGGGGAACGACAGGGAATCGAAGGCGAGCCAGGAGGGGGCAGGGTCAGTGTCGGTGGCTATATCTGAGGCCGCCGAGATTGATTCATCTGTGTCGGCGGTCTCACCGAAGGCCCCGACACTGATTAAAATATATCAAAAAAAAACAAGTAAGTTAATAATTATACAGTCACACCGAAATATATAAAATATTATTCGATCTCACACCTTGAGTGAAATAGCAAATATAGTACAAATTAATTATACATAAGTTGCACATGCACAAATTTATTAGTATGCACACACAATTATCTAGACCGAGGAACCACCATCTTGACCCGACGAGGACCCATCATCATCCATGTTGCCGTGACGATACGCGGGAGGCCATTTAATAGAAGGGTCATCCCATGGAAGTGGCGTAGTGCGACGTGTGTCTGTGGATTCAAGTCTCGCTTATCAGCGCGCGGCGTGGCGATGGCTCCCCGCAGGTCGTGGGTTCGAGTCCCGCCGCGCCCCCTAATTTTTTATTTTTTCTGTGTCGACGGCCGCCGACATAGATGGCAATCCAGGCTCCTCACCTGACTGACGCGTGGGGCCTCTGTATTGTTCAACCGTTCAACCCGTTATTTTTCCATCTGGGGAGGGCTCAATGTCGGGGGCATTATTTTAGTCGCCGACATAGTCTAATTGGCGGGAAACTAATTTGAATTTTCGGGAGGCGGACGGTAGGGGGCCAATGTTTGTCGGCGGCTGTGTAAGAACCGTCGACAATTCCTCAAGCTATGTCGGCGGCATCCCTTTCGCCGCCGACACTGTGTTGTCGGCGGCTCTTGGCCGCCGACACTGAGTTTTCTGGCCGCCCACATAGAGTGCGTTTCTAGTAGTGAGGGCCTGTTTGGATCCCTCTCTGCTAATTTTAGCAGCTAATTGTTAGTGCTAATGGATCCAAACATGCCCTTACTTTAATTAGTAAGAGGTGCAATAATCCACCATTTTTAATTATTTTTTTCACATATATGCTCGCATGATTTATATCAATGGAATGCTACTATGGTACGGCAATAGAGTAAAGACTAGAGCGACTCACATGAGTTGCCTGTGTTTGAAGGCTCGACGCAGGAAATTTTGAAACTGCGTCACGACGGTAAAACAACGATCGATCAGACCGAGTGTCTTGGCGTCCGGCCGCGACGAGCCGCCGTTGTACGTACCAATTACCGCATAGGAAGGAGGTCTCGTTGGAGCCGTCAGAACTTAGTAATACTTTTTTCTAGAAAAAAAATATAGAAATTCGTATGAAATAGTTTAGAAAAACGATACAATTAAAGGTCGTTTATGAGGTCTAGCCGAGTTTACGCATGCTGTGTACGTAGGAAGGAGGCGGCCTTGCTGCCACCACCGGCGTAGACAGCCTGTGTAGCAATATTTTTTTTTTCTGTGGAAACAATATCTTTTTTTTAGAAGAAAAAATGTAAAATAGATTGGGGAAAAAAGTATATATATGAAAATCGCCCATGCAATCCGACCGAGCGCAGGGGCATGCAGAATATCTCTGGGAAAATCTTCGTGTCCCCTATATGTTTTATTATCCATCCAGATCGATAGCATCCTCAAGCAAAAGGCAAATGATCGTTGCTCAATCAATGAAACAAGCAAGCTCCCCGGAAAGCATTCCAATCATCATAGGCATAAGGGAAATGCTATTGACTACATAACATATATCCATATATAAGATTCACACAGAATTCTTTTTTCTCTATGAGCCCTTTCCCTCTCCAAGCATTTTACAGGGTCCCCAGATACACTTTCTGCTGGCACGCTCTTTACAACTAAAAAGAATCCCATGTCGAAATGAATAGCTAGATTAATTATCAGATAGCTCGATCATGTCTAAGAAGTGAAGCGCAAAAATATATGAGAAACCAATGTTAACCTTTTTAGTACCCATTTGACGCACACTGTAGCTTCTCATTTTTCCAAGTCACCCCGTATACATCAAGTAACATATGATTCATGCATGAAGAGGTTGTAT
The DNA here is from genome assembly GCA_036346415.1 of Raddia guianensis. Lineage (NCBI taxonomy): Eukaryota > Viridiplantae > Streptophyta > Magnoliopsida > Poales > Poaceae > Raddia > Raddia guianensis. The sequence goes on from CM070534.1 coordinate 40,915,124, forward strand.
ATATGACGATAAAATCTAATAAGATATATATGAAACACACGGGAAAAAATTATTTATTATGGTTTTAATCGTCACACAAGATCTATACGATATAGGAAACACGATATATTTGGTAACACAGTTCGACGTTGTTGTCTACGTCTGTGGGACTTTGACTATGGGTGTCTCCCAATCAGCACAAGTATACCGGACCACCTGAGCTGTGACCATAAGTCGGCCGCCGACCCTGCGTCCTGCGCTACAACTAAGTTATAATGACTGGTTACATTAGGGTGCTCCCCTTTATACATGAGCCACATATCGAGTCCGATCCTAGTTAATACACTATATGCTCCACTGCCTATTACAACTAAGAGTACATGTAACTCAATCGTATCGTATATTCAACACATATTATACAATAATAGCAAGAAAGCAATTAACATATAAAAAAGGAAAATATTCCACACGATTATAAACTTGCTTTTTAAGCGTAAGATTATCTACAAGCGTCAATTCGATTCATTTCAGTGCACTCATTTTGGGATTATATATGAACTATAGTATGGATACTAAATGCGAGAAAAACGAAGTTCGGAACAACCGGAGAGCGAGATAACAAACAGTTGGTTCGAACAGCTAATGGAGATTCAAACAATATGAAAGCTAAAATTTACTATGGACTCTGCCAAGAATAGCAATGAGCCAATGACCAGTAATTATCCTGCAGCAAATAAATCGTACGTACCTGATAGTCTGATACAATTCTGCTACGGGAAACCGCAGCAAAGATCAGCAAGAAATTTAAATTGCTATGGAAGTTAGAATTGATCAACCCGCAATAAATTCAGTTTAGCAAATACTAATCTTGTTGATTGATCTGATGGGTTTATATGTATACATGTCAAGACTGAAGTAACTGAACTCAGCGCAACATTAGCTAATCTTTATTACTTGGTGGGCAGCAAAACGGATCTGAAAACCAATATTAAGTGGTGAACTATAATCTCACATTAGAACAAGAAACACAGCTTTAATCAAGAACAAATGGAAGATCCTATCAGGCTATCACTGTACTATTATTCTGATCTCTAGAACTCCCAAGTGCCTACATAGAACATAGTATATATGCATACAGCTCATTTTGCAATCTGATACAAGTGAGTTCTGTGCAAAAACGACGAACAAAACTATAATCCGATCCACAGGAGCAAACAGATGAAGAACAAAACGGAGGAACAGTGTTAGTTATGTATGTGGTTTCATTCAAAAAATAACAACACTAATATGTATGCGATATTGCGATGGCGTGATGCTATAACACGAAGGCACCTAGGGCAGGAGAGCGCTGGATGAGTTCTTCTTGCTCGTGCGCCCCCACGCAATGCCTCTTGAAGAACTCGCGCGCTTGCTCCACCGCTCGCCCCCTCTTCTGGCACACGCCGTCTCCGGCGATGTCGACGCCGAACAGCCTGACGACGCGGGATTCCTTCGTCTTCGCCGCCGGCGTCGTCGTCGTCGTCGTCATCTTCGCCTTGCAGTCGATGAAGAGCTGCTTGTCCGGGCCGTACGCGGAGCAGGAGAAGACGATGGTGTCGCCGGCGCGGAGGCCCTTCTCCCGGACGAAGCGGCTCCAGCCCTTGGTCAGCACGTAGCTCTGGCTGCTGTTCCAGTACGAGTAGCGGAAGCGCCACACCTTCCCCTCGCCGTCCTCGAAGTTGAGGAGCACGCCCTTGCCGCCGGTGGCCGTCTGCGTCTCCGGCGAGCGCTTCAGCGGGAAGTGCTTCTCCGCGTGCTGCTTCGGCACCACGAGCCGGTTCAGCTTGCCGACGTCGCTCGGCGTCACCGCCTTCTCGAACAGCGCCGCCCGCGCCCACGCCGGCGTCGGCTGTGCGCGCGCCCCCATGCCGCGCCCCCGGCGGAGCCCCTGCCGGAGCTCGTCGGCGTAGGTGTGCTTCCGGAGCATGTCGACGATCTCCGCCTTGGAGTGCACGCCCAGGAAGGTGAGCTCCGCTGCGGACGCGGCGGCGCCGGGGAAGTTGGTGGCGGCGTCGCGGCCGCGGTAGCGGAGCGCCGCCACGTCGTACGCCCGCGCGGCGGCGTCCTCGTCGGGGAAGGTGCCGAGCCACACGCGCGCGTGGCGCTCGTAGATCTGCGCGCCCCACCGCCCGTTGGGCTGCGGCACGACGCCCTTGTACCTCGACGACGGCTGCTGCTGCTGCGCCCCCGACGCCGGCGGCCGCGAGGTCACCACCTCCTCAGCCGTCGATTCCGGTGTGACGGCACCGGCGGTCGGGAGGCTCGGCGCTGTCAGCTGGTGGTGCAGCTCGCCGGGCTCCGTGGTGGCGGTGGACGCGCCGGAGGAGTACTCCGGCGAGGAGGTATGACTTTCCACCCCCATGGTGAGAGCCAAGCTTGGCGTGTGTGCTTGTGCTAGCTTGTTTGTGGGTAGCTAAGCCAAGAAGAGCATTGTACAAGATGGAATTATGGATGTGTTTTGTGAGTGCTCCACTAGGCAAGGCTTACTATATATGTTCTAGGGCTAACCATGATGAGGTGTTGGTGTGTATATGTATATATAGAGTGTGTTGTGTTTCTATTTTGGATGCATGTGCACATGCACATAAGAGTATTTGTGTGGATATGGATTATCTTGAAACTAACTTAATCTCTTTTTATTGTTGACTCACCCTTGTGTGTTTTCAGTGGATTTTTTTTTATTGTCAGCACCCTTCCAAAGCTGCATATTACATGTGCCTTTTTTTCCCCTGGAGGCTAGATTTTATTTTGTCCACTTGCGATGTCGATGGGTATGGATTCCAATGCAATGTACTTGATCAATTCTAAGTAAAGAAATAATGGAAAGGCTACTGTGCGGACGTCCGGACGCCCGCAGCGGACGCTGCACAGTGTGGCTGCCACTGTAGCATGCAATTGGGTCCTACAAGCATTTTTTTTCTTTTGATGGCCATAAATTTTGACTGCTTGCTCCAATCCACAAACCGTTTGCACCAACGTGTTCCTCGTATTTTTACGAACAAAACAAGATGTATGTTGCCATATAAATCCACAAACTTACATGGTGAAACTTGGGTTTCGCCTATATATTGAAACTTAGGTTTCATACTCGTTAAACTTTGCCGAACTGTTAAGTTTCAATAGGTTTCATACAAGTTTTTTCAAGTTTCATCAGGTCAATTCAAGTTTCAACAGGTTTCATCCAAGTTTCATCAGGTTACATCGAAGTTTCATCCAACTTTCATCAGATTTCATCAGCACACGGCTAAGTTTTATCAACGCATGATCAAGTTTCGCTAGCATAGGTGTAAGTTTCATAAGTGCCTTCTCCTAGATTCGCATAAAAAATGAAAAAGTGAAAACAAATCAAAAAATTTAAAAAGTATTTAAAATGGGTTGCTCTCGATTTTAGAATTATGAAATTTATTCCACATATTATGAACACTGTTTGAAATTTATACAAAAATCGAAGTTTAATTGAAAATTTGATCAACTGCACGGCTAACAACTCCGCGCTTGCATCTGATGTAAGCGGGAGCGCCGGCTGCGTCGGATGCGCGCGGTGCCGACGATCGGACGCACGGCGCTGGTCCGGCGCGGGTGCGTTCGGACGGACGTCCGAAGCCTGGCGCTCGCCAAGAAATAAGTAGAGGGTACGGGTGAAGACCATCTTCTTGGTATTTATTTTATTCCTTTTGATTAAATCGTTTTTTCTATCACTGTACAATACTCAATTTGTATTTTTTTTCCTTCAAAATTGTTTTCGGTTCATTGTTCTCTTTTCGATCTTTTTGGCTTGTTCTTCTTTCTTTCTTCCTCTGTGGTACTTAATTCTTTTTCATCTTCCTGGTCTCTAGCTAGAAGCGGCATGCTTTCATACTGTACAACATGGAAGACGAAAACTGCATGCGCTGAACCAATTCTCAAAGGTACGTTCTTCGTGCTATTTTAATTAACTCATGTGAAATTGCATTTCTGATTAGATAATTAAGTAATTAACGTGGTACCATATAGTATATAGCATTATATGTGGCTGTCAACAGCCCATGTCTTACTATTCTCAACATGCAACAACAACAGATACACATTTTCACCTGCTAAAAGTTTGTGATGTAATATAAGTTCAGATTGTCAGCAATACTTAATCTAAATTAAAAAGTGAAATGACTTGCATGTGACACAGGCAGGGAGATATCTCATTTGTATTCAAATTACTTGTTCGCGAAAATACATTGTAATTAAATATACATGGCTCCCAGATATGACCATTAATCACATTATATTCCCCATTAATTCAAACAATTGAACTGCAGGTTTACTGACTGTGCTGCTTTTGTAATAATTAATCATGTCATTTTCCCCAACACACGTGATGTTTTTTTTTTTTTGAAGAATAGGCGAGAGGCCTTTTCATTCAATAAAGAAGGGGAATACACAGTTATGGAAACATCAACAAATCACAGCAACCGACAAACACGGAGGGACGCACTCCCTCTAACACCAATTACACGTCATCGTTTCTTAACCTAAAATCTCCCAAAGCGGCCGCCGCGACGTCCGAAGGCCAAGTACTGGCATCTCTGCAAATTCTTCCGTTTCTTTCATTCCAAATAGCATGCAAGATTAATCCATCATCCAATGCTCTTAGTTTCCCAGGACCGGTACGATCATCCCACCATACAGCAAAGGGAGAAGTTTGGAATGTGGAGACATCGGTGATCAGGAAGTGCTTTTGAATGATGTGCCAAACCTGTCTAGCAAACGGGCAGGACCAAAGAAGGTGAGAGGAGGTTTCTTGCGAGAGCTCGCAAAGGACGCACACATCCGGAGCTGGCCATCCCCGACGAACAAGCTTGTCAGCCGTTAGGATCCTGTCCTGAATAACTAGCCAACCGAAGAATCGACACTTTGGTGCCGCCCTGGCTTTCCAAATCCTTCCGTATTGATGATCGACGAAAGACCCAATGAATTGCATACGGTAAGCTGATGAAGATGAGTATCGACCTGTCGGCGAAGAAATCCACACTATAGAATCAGAATCCTGTGATAACAAAGCGGCACCATCCCTGACTTCATTCCAGACTGAAAGGAATTCCCGCAGCTGCTGACGTGCACGTAGGCGTCGAAGAGGGCGCATCCAGGATCCATTGAGCAACGCATCACGTACTGAAGGATCAGACCGCCAGGTTAATTGGAAACAGGATGGAGCCACCTCTTTTAAAGGAATGTTTCGAATCCAAGGGGAGTGCCAAAAAGAAGTCCTCGAACCATCTCCTAACGTTATCTTGGTGTTGGCCCGGAAAAGAAACTGATCTGTAGAAGAGAAGGGAAGTTGCAGGCCTAACCAAGGCCTCGGCGCAACATCCCAAACCTGCCAAAGGAACCGAATTCTCAAGGCTGAACCAAATCGAGAAATGTCCTTGACACCCAGGCCGCCTAGCTCCTTGGGCCTGCAAACCTTAGCCCAGTTGACCAAGCAGTGCCCACAGCTACAATGTTCGTTTCCTCGCCAAAGAAAGCTCCTCCTAATCCTATCTATTTGCGTGATGGTCCACTTATCCATTGGGAAGACCATGAGATGATAAACCAACATAGAGGTGAGCACCGCGTTTATCAAGACGAGACGGCCTGCCTTGGATATTAGATTTGCTTTCCAACTGCCGAGCTTCTTTCTAACTTTCTCGATAAGCGGCGCCACATCCACTCTTTTTAGCTTTGAACGTCTTAGCGGAAGTCCTAAGTATCTGCAAGGGAAGTCTTTGACCTGTGCAGCAATAAGCGGGGGCATCCAACTGAAGTCTTGGTGCTCACATCGAAATAGGGAAAATGTCACTTTTTGACCAATTAACATTCAAACTGGAAGCGCCGTGGAAGATGGAGAGCACCTCCAAAATGGCCTGCACATCTCTCTCAGAAGGCGAGGAGAGCAACATTACATCATCAGCATATAAGGAGATCCTGAAGTTTGCCAAGTTGTGTTGGACTTTTGAAAGCAGCCCCAATTGTTCTGAGAGGTTTAGAAGCTTGGAGAGAGGCTCCATCGCAAGAACAAAGAGGAGAGGGGATAGAGGATCCCCTTGTCGAAGGTCCCTATAATGATTGAATTTATTCCCTGGACGACCATTCAGAAGAACCTGCGAGGAAGAGGAGGCTAGCAAAATGGCAATCCAGTCTCTCCACTTTTGGCCAAAACCAAAACCCTGTAGCACCTGTAGAATGTACTCCCAACTCACTGAATCGAACGCCTTCTCGATGTCTAATTTGAAGAGGAGGGAAGGCACTCTTTTGCTATGAAGAGTCGCAATGGAATGACGCACTGTGAGAAAATTATCTTGAATGGATCTACCTTGAATGAAGGCGCTTTGGTTAGGTGAGACCAAAGTAAACCAGGATCCTAACTAACAGCCAATTGTTGTGCTAGCAAAAAACAGAGAGTTATATTGATCAATAATTCAATGTACCATCGACTTATCGTTCGACGTTTACACGCATGCGAAGAAAAGTCAAGGATCGTGTCGTCATTGAGAAATAACGACGCAACGTCATCCTTTTTTACCTTGCATGATATCGATTGGCAGAGCGCCGACATATATATTAAAAAAAACAATGGAGACCAAGAGAATAACTTTATCTGGGGCAAGAAGCTAGCAAATTACACAGGATGAGCTGATTAATTGGAAGTGGGCAATCAAGTAAATTTCAAGGTAATTTTGGCATGCGTATGCTGTTATTATGACTAAAAGAAAGAAAAAGGCTTAAAATATGTCGTGGTTAATTATATTCAGCATTCGACGAATATGAATAAAGTGAAGGCATAGGTCAATTGACCAATAATTAGGTGGGTGGGAGGGAAGAAAATTCTTAGAAAGAGAGACCAATTGGTGCGCCAAGCATTTAGGCATGCAAAAAACGGCTTCTTTTGTGGATATATTCTCATGAATACGCATCCAATAGGAAATTTCTTAGGAAGCAAGAGAGTATGAAGGCCTTGTAAATTCTCTAGTAAAATTATATAGATATATGGCAAGCAATATATCCAGCTTCATGGGTTATAGTTATAATTTCTTTCTTGGTTTTAATCTGCGCCCTTGGGTGTTAAATGGATATGATGCTCCATATATTTCTAGCTAGCTAGCTCGTATATAATCATAAAATGACAGTCATGTGATATGATCGGAATCAAAAGTTTCAAAATGGTCCACATATTTTTTGAAGTGATAGATCGAGATATCAATCTACACACCCATTTCAAATGCCTTTTGGACGAAGAAGGCTCCAAGTGTCTTGTTTGCTTGATCTTAAAGTTGCTGAAAGTATTAATCTAAAAAAAAAAATACGACCCCTCAAGAGTCGAGGCCTTGGAGAGTTCAAAATTATAAAAAAAATATTTTAGTAGCTGCATAAAGAACTATTTAAAATCATAGAAAAAATTGACCGTAAAGTACTTACGTTGTTTAGTTTGTAAAAAAACTAAAACTTAATGTAATGTGTTGATGACATGATGCATGCGTGGGTGTAGGCGGTGTGTGCGCGCGTGCGCCTAACGATTTGAGGAGGCGCGGCGCAAGTGGGAGCTGAGGTGACAGGCCAGGGCCGGGCGCGGGCGCGAGGCGGCCAAGTGCAGCTCCCCTGCAAGCTGCAACCTGCAAGCTGCAACGCCAAAGGCGTCCCTTCCCCGCCCCGCTTTGTTTTGTCGTCTCGCCCCCGGCCCTGCGCTCCTTCCCTCCTGCTATTTTCTGCTGCTTATCGCCTTGCCCTGCATATTTGCATGCCTCCCGTAATTCCCATGCATCATGCATGCATGCCCTCGATCCCCTCCCCCCTCGGCCGTTACGGCCTACGTGCACGCCATGCACGTTACAGCCCACGCGAGATCGATGTAAGATCGATCGATACGTGCACGTACCCCGTGTGTATATATGGACCTTGCGTTTGCTCGCTCCTGTATATATATCCATCGTTACATCGTTGTGTCTACGTGCATTCTGTACGGCTCGAAGGATTATTGCAGAAGCTATAAACATAATATATACACACACACACACACACCGCAGGAAAAAAAAAAAAGATTTCGGCCAGATGTTTGATCGATCAATGCATGGCTTATATTGAGGTTTTAACTAGCTAGCTAGCCGCCGAGTTTAATTTATAAGGACCTGTACGTGTGCGACGTCAGACCGAAACGAAATTCCATTACGTGAGAATAAAAGGCTAGCTAGCCGCCGAGAGCCGAGAGTGGTATCGTTTCACACTGCAACCTAGCTAGCTCACGAGTCACGACCTGGAAAAACAGAAGGCCGGTGCATGTGGACGTGAGATCGATCGAGGCCAACTTGCATATCATGATGTTAACCGTTTGTGCGTGCGTGTGCGTGCATGAGCCAGCCAGAGGAGGAGCAGGCTGCATGCATTGAACAGTGATCGATCGATGGGCAGCTTAGCTAGCTAGCCCAAGATAACCATGCATGAGGTACAAGTGTACAAGTGACTAAGTGATCGAGTGAGCTGCATCGTCGACGCAAGTTGCAGAAACCGCGGCGGCCGCTGCATGCGCTCGCCGGCGCCGATGGACGCACGATCTAGGGGAGAAAAATCGTCGGGACAATGAATTGAAAGCAGGCATGCAAGCTGGGGGTGGGGGCCATGGGTGATGGGTCCCCACTCCCCACTGTAGCTTGTCGCTACCTGTGGAGCGCCTCTTAATTGATTGCCCTTTCTCTTTTCTTCCTTCTTTTTTTTTTTTTTTTAAAAAATGTTGTTTTCTTCGTTTGTTCCGGTCTGGACGTCGACGCCGCTCGCAACTTGTCCTATTGCAGACAGCACGGCACATGCCGACATGCGTGCGCAGGTTAATTCATTAGCATCGGCCGGCTCAGTTAATTCTCATCACGGCGCAAATTAACCCAGCTAGTATATTGTATGTGGATTAATTAGCCACACCGTACGTGATCGAGTAGGATTGAAGAAGATCCTTTGGTTTTTCGCATACTATGTAACTGTTATCTGTAATATGTTAGCCCTTTGATATATCTTAATTATATTCGCTTTTCCTGCTGTTTTCTCTCGAGAAAAATAAAAACATGCATGGAGATGTGAAGTAGAATAAAAAGAATCGAGAAACCATCCCTTCTCTCCTGGTACCGAGATGGACATCGGAGTCGTGGGGATCAGCCAAATCTGAGTCTAGATCTGAATCCTTCTGGTATAAGACGGTGGAAAAGCATAGATCCAATGCATTCCTTTTTCTGCTAGTGAGCTTCGTAGAGAGGGAGACGAAGGGGGCCGAGGAAGAGATGACATGGTATCGCTAGTTTCTCCTAACTTCATTTGTCTCTTCTCTACGGTGTTTTGCTATGTAATCGTAATTCATGTCGTTAAAAGTATTATCTGAAGTGTTTTAAAAGTGTATATGCTAAAAAGTACACACAAGTATTGGTTGATTATACAAGTGTAGCAAATTTATATTCTTTGCACTAATTTTAAAAAACAGTATTAAATCATTAGAGTTTCTATTTTTATTTTTCATGTGGTGTCACAAGAATTTCTAGCCCTCCGCAAACAAGGTATATGTCTTACTATATCGATCAGTAGAAATAAATACATATTTTCGTTGATATTGTCCTTGACTTTTCAGTCAGCGTACCCAACCTCTGTGACCAATACTAGCAAATGAGGAATGAAATAGCTAGCTGAGCTTGCAAATCATATAACCTCGTGTTTAATGCTGGGAAAATCTGCTGCATTCCGTACAATTTTTTTTTTTTTCCTGAGCGGAGGAGTACGTGGTCCAAACATGAACAAGAGCAGTGGTCGTCTCGTCCGGACACTGAATTGCATTCGAATCTTTACCTACGCATGCATGTTCCATTCAGATTAGCATGGATAGGCTCCTAGATCGACATCCTCTAATTCTTACATGTGCAGCAAATACCATACAGTAACAAGAGTGTTCAATATTTTAATCCAAGATCTCTTTCGATTGAATCGAAACAATATAAAACTCTTAAGAGTTCCTTCCAATATGACTGTATGAGTAACTGTCTGCGGCATAGCTGCCAGGGTAACTTTAATTAACTTTTTTTTGTCAGTCCAGATGCATGCATGTATGCCTTTCCCTTTCTTCTTTTGATTGGATTAACAGCATGCATGTGATTAGCTGCTTTTGCTCGTGTCAAAATTATCATGCCGTCATTGCTCGTTCAAGTCAAATTAAGCAGTCTTGCCAACCTTTCCCCTCTTTACTTATATTGGTTTATAGTTCCAGAACTTTCTAACATTCATCCATGCAGCCAATTGACGTAAGGCGGCTTCTGGTGATTCATAGCGTTTCTAGCCTGTTATGTACAGTGCGCCTCTTTCCGTTTTGGGGGAATGCGCCATGCATATTCCAGGTCCAATCAAGTCTCTGGCATGCAGTACTCGTGCGTAAAATAATAGAGTAATATCATGCCAAATTATGTCTGTCAAATTAGGTTTACGGCCGGGGCCTAGCTAATTACCCGTTTCCAAATACTAATTACCCGTTTTCAAATATAGGGCATATAAATTTTTTGCATAGTCTTTGAAGTATAACTTTGACCATTAATTTCTTTCAAAATATGTCATTATCAACTACAAAACTAACATCATATCAAAGTACTTTTAAATACGGATCTAAATATATTACATGCATATACTAAAACATGTACATTTTTACTTAATTATTAGTCAAAGATTACAAATATGGACTTTTGAAAAAACATGCATGCCCTACATTTTGGAAAGGAGGGAGTATTATTTAAGACGAAGCTAGTAAAATTTTTTGCTAATGCATGCGCCGAAGCACCCGAGGGCGTCTTCAGCATTGTAAGGCAGCAAGAAATGTTTGGGCAATTAAGCATATCCCAATTAAGTTGGTTTGCCGATACTAATCTAACCCTCATACAGTATATGTGTGTGTGTGTCGTTTATCTGGAAAGATCCTGATGGGCGAAACCTAGAAAGCCAGCCATATTCTGAAACGTTCGGCATTTCTGCTTGCGGGCCGGGGGCAAAGCTTGGGAGGTGCGGTTACAGTTACAGGTGCAGTAGCAGGCAGGAGTGGTCAGAGAAAGGCAGCCACGCCGGCCTGTACACTACATTGCCCAGCCCAAAGAGTAAACGACGACAGACACGAGCTGATAAAAAGGGCGGATGCATGCCTGGATGATGGTCTGATGGATCGACGGCAAGCAGAGGCACCCGTCGTACAAATGCAGTAGAAATTGATTTCTCTGACGACTCCGTCGACTATATAGATACAGCTTGCTTGCTTGGAGTGGAGTGGCAAACTGGCAATGTGGCATGCGGTGCCTGCCACTGGAAGCGATCGAGCGGCGCGCGAGCGCTAGCTTTGAAGCCATCGCATCGATCGCATGCATGCATGCATATGTGGGCCGGGCCTGCGCTGCCTGCCGATCGATGCGCGAGCCACCCTCACCCACCCAATGAGCTAGCTACTACAATATATGGTGATTAATCACGGTCCAGTACTGTAGCCACGTAATTACTGTAGGTACGTTCTTGTCGATCCCGCCATCTCTCTCGTAATCTCAATGTCTGGATCTCTCTCTCTCTCTTTTCCATTTGATTCATGCAGTTTGTTGAAGCAATTAAGGTGCCAGTTGCAGATGCAAGGATTCTGAATGCCTGATCAGGTTCTCTCTTTTTTTGGCGTTCCATTATCTGAAAAATGGGTACTAGGTTAGTCCCGTAAAACAGCCTGCACGCATGGGCTTCCACAGAGACACAGAGAGAGGGGTTGTGTATATCTATCTATCTAGATATCTACAGTATCTATCTATCTGCACACTGATCGAACGGCGGCCAGAGATGCATGCAGCCATGCATGGTGATCGATGTGCGTGCGTGGGTTTCCGCTCCCTGCGGGAAGGGCCCCACAGGCTTGCGTACGTGGCTATGCATTGGCCAACCTGCTGCATGCTGCCTCCACAGCTTATAGTTTTTGTCGTGGTGAGATCGAGACTCCTCCCTGCCTCTTTTTCATTTGGCAGAGGTACGTATATATCGCAGAGCATCCGATCTCCTAGGCATCGCCTATCGAAATAATAATCTTCTGCCACCGCAGTGTGTACACTACGTTAGGCTGCCACAGTCTCAAATCGAGAAAACTAAGCAAACCGTCAAGATGATTCAGTCTCGACGACCAGCCGTTGAGATAGGGCCGTCGAGGAAGCTTCGTTGAGAGAGATATAGTCTCGACGGTCTGACCATCGATAGAATTAGTCTCGACGGTTACAGGTTTAACCGTCGATACAGAGCTCCCATACACTATTTGATGTAAGGATGGCGTGTTCTCGATGGCTGACCACTAGTGATCGAGACTACAATAGATGAGTCACACCTCGATAGGTTACTGGTAACATGCCCCGTCGTGCCCTTGCACGTACGTAGCAAATTGCTATGCATGCATGTGGCTTAATAATGTAATCTTTTTTGCATATATATTCAAGGATGCATGGCCTTCATCTGAATCCTGGGTTCTCTCAGTGAAGTGCTGCGTGTGTGCACACATATTAAACTAGGAGCATATACGCATGCGTGGCTCCAATTAAAAGTAAGAGGAGACAAGCGAAGAATGATAAAGGTGCATGGTTGAAACGGTGAATGATGATGATCGATCGAACCCTGGCTTGGGGCCTTGGGCTTCACCAACCCATGGACAACGAATAAAAGGGCCCTGCAGGCAGGGTAGCTACATGTCCGGCCGGTCCCAATCCAACACGCGTACAGTGTGCAGATATGCGTGGTCCTTCGCTATCAGTGCCATGAACGGCCACTGCCACTGCCACATGCATCAAAATTGACGATCTTGTAGGCATACGCTGAAACTACTACTGATTACTCTCTCTCTCTCTCCACTGATCAGTACGTGTGGCAAGCTGCAGGACACAGGTTGAACCTGAGCAGCCCTGATTAACTAATCGGAGCCATTAAGGTCGTCACCTGCAAGCATATATAGCAGCAGCTCATGGCCGGTGATGATCAGTACTGCTCGATCTCATGTACATGTGCTGATGTGCATGTATCGGAGGAGCAGCTAGGAAGGATGAAGCATCAAGCAGATGGTAGCTGCTAGTACATACCAGAATGTATATATTATGGCCGGGTACATCTCGCTCCTTAATTGCATCCATGTGTTCTGCTGAGGGTTGAGAGCTGAGAAGGTCTGGGTCATACTCAAGTTTTCCTTGGACCAGCTGAATTCAATTGGCAGGTTCCCGGCACCAGGCACAGGCCCAGGCAGCGGCAGCGAGCCACTACGCCTTATCTGTAGCTTGTCCTTTTGCTTCGTTTGTTCTCCGCAATGAGCAAACTGTGGGCTCGGCCCCCTCCGTCGTATCAGCGAGCGAGCTACTCCGCCGCTGCCCATCTCATGGATTTATGGAACGATGAAACGCTTCTAAAAAAAGTTCAACCAAACAAGCAGGGCGTGTTCTGTGGCCACCACAGAATAATGGACACGCAGTAGTTCCCAGCTTGCCTGTAGAAAGGAGATCGGGCAGATTTTCCACGTGTATATGATCCTAGACGAGTTGTAACACCCTGGCGTGATCCTAGACGAGTTGTAACACCTGCTAAAATCGCTAGAGCTTTCAAATTTCACCTACTGAGTGGCTACGCGCATGCATAGCACCCACTTAGACTTTTCGGCCTTACTTCGTCCAAAAGGGTTAACCCGGGGTGCTATGTTTGGCTCCAACAGGCATTATATGCTACTACAACTCTTTTTCAACTAGCAATATGGGACTAATCCCACCATCACTTACACATGGGCCATATGGGCCTCACAACACATTGGGCCGGAGTATTACACTCACCCATTCCTAATGGGTTGACGCCCTCGTCAGCACATCGCCTAAGCGGCAAAAGTCCAGGATCCCCCTCGGTATACGGCCGTGCTTTTAGTGCCGACCCATATGCTACGCTGTGTGACCACTCTGGGCTTACACAAGCCATGCGCAATATGCTCGCGCAACTAAGCCCACACGATCTGCCGCACAGCGAGGGTTGATGCTCTGATACCATCTGTAACATCCTGGTCCAAAATCGCTTAGAGCCTAGCCCACCTACGGGGTTGGCCCACGCATGCATAGCACCCACTTAGACTTTTCGACCTCACTTCGTCCAAAAGGGTTATCCTGGGGTTCTATGTTTGGCTCCAACAGGTTTGGCTTTTCGACCTCACTTTGTTCAAAAGGGTTAACCTGGGGTGCTATGTTTGGCTCCAACAGCGAGGGTTGATGCTCTGATACCATCTGTAACACTCTGGTCCAAAATCGCTTAGAGCCTAACCCACCTACGGGATTGGCCCACGCATGCATAGCACCCACTTAGACTTTTCGACCTCACTTCGTCCAAAAGGGTTAACCTGGGGTGCTATGTTTGGCTCCAACAGGCATTATATGCTACTACAACTCTTTCTCAACTAGCAATATTGGACTAATCCCACCATCACATCCACATGGGCCACATCAGCCTCACAACACATCGGGCCGGCCGGAGTATTACACGAGTTCGTGGCCGTTATATGCCATCTCCTATGTTTTTTTGTGCAGGAGATTTTTGTGATAGACGCCTGCAAAAACAACTTTTGTGCAGTCGTTTTTTGTGGCACAAAATCCCACGGCCCAAAAATCCGACGGCCACGCGCAACCCCACCTTCTTCTTTCTCTGGCTCTGCCCCGCCCTGTTGATCCCCTTTCTTTCTCCCTTTTCTCCTCGCCTTCTCCGCCGCCGCCGCCTAGCCACCGCCCTCGCCGCCGGGCGCTCCGCCTTCTGTCCACCCACCATCTGCCGGCGTCGCCCACCCTAACCGCAACGGCCGCGACGTCTAAATCAGCCTGCCGCCGCTGGCCCAACCGCCATCTCTCCCCACCCCTGGCTCCGGCGACGCCGCTGCCCTCACAACCCTGACCAATCGTCGGGTCTCCACCTCCCCCCATCCCTAATCTATAGTCAGGGAGCACAAAAACCGTCCACCCCCAAACCCTAATCCTAACCCGGGCGACGCCGACGGTCAGAGACGACGGCAATGGCGACGGAGCTGCAGAAGGCGGCGCCGGAGCTAGAGAAGAAGATGAAGCCCCTCTTCCCCAGGTGAGTCGGAGCGAGCGATTGGACGGTCGAGAGCAGCGCCTGCCCTATTTCGTCCCATGTAGGCTCCTTCGAAATAGCGTTTTCACTAAAAAAATCCAAAACTTTGAAATTCTTCCATGAAGTTGAGAGAGAGGAAGAAAGAGAAAACGAGAATGAAGAAGAAAGCAAAAGAGAGAGAGAAGAAGAAGAATGAACTCACACAAAAAAAACCTTAAGTTTTGGCGATTTCTTTTAGAAACATGTGAGAGGAGGATGCTATGCATGGATATCAAAGTGAGAGCCACCAACATCAAACATGCGTACAGCCGTAGATTTGCATTTTTCGTCTTGTGGACAATATTGCAGGTTTATTAATTGGGAATCGTCCCACATCGTTTGGGAAGATGAGTTTCTTGGAAATAATCTCACTCCTGTTGTAGGAGGATATCATGTTGAATACACACCGATCAATTCATTCTAAAGGTTAACTTGACAAGGAAACGTGGATAATACAAACCCCTTATGTGTAGGCTCCTTTTTCTTGGCCTTAAAAGTAGGCTGAAAGTGTACCATAACCGCTAAAATGTTTCAACGCTCTCCTTCATGTCTAAGACATCTCGAGGCATTAGAATTGGGCTCAAAGTGAACTGCAATTATCTTTTTAGTGATGTGTTAATTTGGCAGGGTCTCGATCTGTCTCTTAGCTCTGGTACCATTTGAATCTTTCAACTAACAGTTTGGTCCAGGATTATGTGGAGTACCTAAAGGGACAGTTTAGCATGCCATTTTTCATGGAGGTTTTCATCTTGGTTACTTGTAGTATTTGGAAGGTCAGGAATCTGTTCATATTTTATCATGAATCACCCTCCTTCCAAAGATTTTCGTGTTTCTTCCGGACTGAGTTTAGACTCTTACTTTTTCGGGCTACAAAGAAGCATTACCACAGTAGCATGCATCAATGGTTCACAACTCTCTAAAAGTCTAACTTCTGTAATTAACCCATGTATGTATTTTTTTCATAGTACTATAAATATATTTAGCAGTGCGCACCTTGCTCATTTCTTTTTCAAAAACAAAAATGCTTCAACTACGTTTAGTTACCGGGAATTAAAAACAAGGAGCTTGAGAAGGTATCCTGGTGCTTGGACCATGAAGGATAATGCAGGTGCTGAAAAGTTGGGTAGACGCGCGCTGGACGAAATCAAAGGCATTTGCTGTTAAAGCACGGAGCAACGGATACACATGTTCTTGCATGCATGAAACGCGCTCCCAGCCGGTCCATCCATTGCTTAGAACTTTATCAACTTGATCGATCAACTTGACATGTATCCAACGAATGAATAGCGGGGGTGAAAATTAACCCAGTTATTGCAGACAGCTGCATGCGAGCGTGCCGGCCGGGCAGCTTAATTGTGTAAGTTGTTACTCCCTCCGTTCGTTTGTATTTATCGTCGTTTACTTTTGGACATTCACTCGGCCCTCTTTGGTTTATGGTTTTGTTCGGTTCGGTACGGTTAGATCAAAATTTGTTTTTTCATAGACTATTCGGTCCAATATTTTGTAATATTTTTTTTGGAGCTTTGTAGGATTTCACTCAAAAATCTTAAAAATACTTTTTACATAACTTTTTATACTTTTATTTTATGGTTCTCAACTTTCAACCCAACCGAACCGAATAGAACAAAACCGCGAACCAAAGAGAAATTTGACCATTCGTCTTATTTAAAAAACTATTTAAATATTATTTATTTTGTTATGCTTTGTTTTATGATTATAGGTACTTTAAACATAACTTATATTTTTACATATCTGTACTAAATTTTTTAATAAAACGAATGGTAAAGGACATGTTCAAAAATCAACGATGACAAACAAAAAAAACGGAGGAAGTACTTAATCACACAAGCAGGAGATATATAACGCGGTCGGGTTGCCATCGCAGTCACATTGGTGCAGCAGCAGCAGCTGGGTGAGCAACGGCACGAGCAGCTCAACCTTGAATTTTCTCGATGGATGTTAAGCACGCAACTACTAATCAGAGGCCCCCAATCCCCATGTCGTCAATATTAAGAGGTCCCCTGATCTACGAGCCACTAGCTAGCTCACGACACTGCAGTACGTCTACTAGAGCTCATGTGCTTGTCAGGGTTGGGCTTTCAGGGTTCCCAATCAGCTGCAGGCTGCAGCCGTCGTCGTCGCCTCACCTGCCTTCTTCCCTGTGTCGGCCGCTGCGCGGGCGACAGCTACCACTACCAGCACACACGGACACGCACACACACGCTGTGACGCTGACACACACTCCATAAAAATTCGGAAAAAATTAGCCACGTAACACCGAACTCGTATGCCAATTTTTGTTTGAGTATGACACGTGGGATTATCTGAGCTATTGAAAGTGAACCGAGTTGTTGAAAGTGAACTCGAGAGTCATGAGGGTAAATGCAAATTTTAGAGAGTGTTACGAAGGTAAATGTCTGAAAATACTGAATAATTGACAAGCTAGCTCGCTCGATAAATAACTGGGAAACAGCAGCGCACGCAGCAGGGTACCAGATTTATTTGCAGGAGAGGTTAATTTCTTTGGATGGGTTCGGTGCTTGGACATATATGGATGAACGCATGGCAGGAATGCAGGATGCAGGTGGCAAGTGGCCTGTACTGTGCATCTACTCTACCTGCACTGATTGAAGAGGAATGGAATGGGTTTCTTGATGGCAATTTAAGCGGCTGGACATGGACTGCACTGTGCAGCTCGGTCTGCTGGCCATGATTAATTAGCATTGATTCAACAGTTACATGCTCAAGCAATCTCTTAATGGCCGTGCTACAGCTAGTATACAGTGGTTGGTGCAGCCTACAATGTCGGCGGGTGCTGCCCATAACTTCAAGCTGGGCTAGTTAGCTAGGCCTAGCCCATTTAGACAATTCGGCCTTAAGTTCCAACCCGCTGTGCTACGTACTTTGCATGCATGCCACAGGCCAATGGCTTTACTATATTAGTACTAACCGGTTGGGATTGAGTTTTATGCAACCAAGCTACGGTGATCAGAGAAAGGTGAATGTGAGTCTTTAATCCACTTTCACTCTAAATTCGAACCCTTAACAATTCCGTGTATCCTTAAGTCGCATGGATAAAATTCATGGACATATGTGAGGTTTTTTCATTTACAATCTTGGTTGTTTAGTATCAAGTAAGAAGGAATCAATTTAAAATTGACTTTATGAAAAGACCAAGATAAACAACTAATGCGACTTTAGAAGAGGTAAGAAGAGAATAAGCCGACCAACTAAAACTATTTTAGAAAAAAAAAAAAAAAGAACAAGTCAAACAACTAAAGCTATTGTAGAAAAAGCAAAAGACATTCTTTCAATAATTTCTCTCTTCACAGGAGTGGACCGTGGTTCTAACGTGATAAAAAAAATATAGGTATTTTTTTTATCACTATGTGTGAATAAGCCATGAAGCCCTCATCCAAATTTCATATACAAACTGTTTGTAGAAAGAATATGAAATTTCTTGCACTGAGTTTTGCCTCGAATTTCCAACAGAAAAATGGCTCGGTTTTCACGTCATGGTTCCCAAATGGTGCATCTAATAGACTCCAAATTTCCATGATAGATAGATATGTGTCACACACCTTATTTAAATGAAAGCACTCAAAAACGATTTTTCTAAAATTTTCTAAAATTTCTACGCTGACTGCTGCATGAAGGAAATTTCTAGACAAATTTGCAACTAGTTTGAAAAGTTGATCTCTAGCCTATCCAAGATTGCAAGAAAGGTATAAAACCGTATGACCAACCTCAAGACATCATCAATCTACAACACGTACGAAGAAAGTGAGGAAGCAAATAAACTACTCAGTTGCAAACAAGAATACTAGAGAAACAAGATTAAACGTACAAGAACTAGAAAAGAACTTGGATAAACATTTGTTGGATTCTATCGCTATGGTTTGGGGGCATTACAGAGCCGCACCAAGGTGGGCAAAACACTCACAAGTGCATTAAAAACACCCCCAAACCTTAGCCCCAACTATCGCAAGTTACTCAAGCGAAGTGCTTGAGACACCCTCTCCCCATCTTTTATATCCTATGAGCTCTAGGCCGGGTATCATGATATTTTACGGCAATTTCCTAATACCCTTATATGCCTCATGGATGGCTAAGATTAACTATATCTTAACTAATCGCACCACGAGGAATATGCTCCACATATCCACTCTTGCACATGTCCACCTGGACCACACACCAGACGCAGCCCGTTCAACCTTACTACAAATTTTCTGATGCTCGCTATCCTCCTGCCACGCCTCGGCGCCACTCCCCAGTTGTGGTTAGTCTTACACACCATCTTAGAGACGATCCTATTTTGGCCATCTCTCGCGCAACCTCTTCGCTGTCTAGGACCCCAAATCTTCAGTTCACGTCCATGGTCTGTTGCCGACAACAGTACACCTAGAGCTGTGCCATTAAGATTAGTCCATCCAAACAACTTACCTTCTTCACCTACATGATTAGCCCATAATCATTCATAAACAAGACTCATTCACAAAACCAAAAGAGTCTAGATCGAAAACTGTGTAAACAACTCAATCCGAGATAAAAAAAATGGCTCCATCGAACTCCATCTAGACAAGGCGGCAGGTCCCGGTCCATCCACCATCAGACCCAGTCCGATGAACCCAAAACCGCATCTAGCCACAAAACTAGGTCCTTGGGCGACCTTACTGAACATGGTCCAGTGGACTTCTGACCACATGCCCAAAAGAAGTTTTGAAAACACATCACTAATATATCTTCGTAGTTGTGGGATAACACAAGTTGGTGTCACCATATCGATTACTACTTAACTTTTGCGGCATTTCCCGACAATTCCTCCCGTCACATATATATACACCCACTCTAAGATGTGTATAGTATTTTTGTAAATAAATTTTGCTATGAATATCATATTTGTTATTGCATGGCTTGATTTTCTTATAGATTTTAGTCCATTTCTCATCTTGTTCTAGCGACAAGACAATTGGACAACATGCTAGCGCCTACGGTTCACTTCAACCCCCCTGGTGTATATGTCGTGGCAGTGGTGGCACTCAACGTGGGTCTGGATCAGCAGAGGATGAGAGTGAAATCATACAACAGATAGGTGAGAAGGCCTTAAAGTGTTTAATTATTAGGAGGCAACGATTGGTACGTGTCCAACTCTGGGTTTGCAAAACCGTTGGTTAACTTCGGCTAGGCTCCACAGCCAGCCAGCTTAGAAAACCGACCTATCAAACCATTTGAAATTCATCAAAATGAAATTTCAACTAAAAATTTGTAATAATAGTATTAATTGTTCTAAGCACTTTGGCTTCAAACAAAATTCAAAAAAAATCTCATCATTCTATGTGATTTTGTGTTTAATCGCCGTAACCGCGACTAACCGCTACAAACCGCCTAAATTTCGACAAAATTCATATTCTAGTTTGAACACAAAATCACGATAAACCGGTGGTTAGTCGCCTCCATGCAGTAGACGGCTTGGATCTGCAAAATTGTTTTGTTAACCCAGGTCCGGCTTATCTAGTAGTGCCACAAAGACGAGGAAAGAAGGTGGGGCGGGTAGGGGGGCTTCATCGGAGACAGGGAAGATTGAATCATCATCATCGTCTCCGACTGACCATGGAGTTGAGAATGGCTCTGTGGCAGTTGCGATGGTACAAGATCTTATCTGCTAGATGTCAATATATAATGGTTAAAAAAATGACTAAAATTATTTCTTTTAAAAAATCGGCGGCTATGCAATGGACAATACATATAATTAGATTGGATATATAAAATTTATACGTGTATTAAAAAGTATTTTCATATAATTACATCTTCATAAGGTTTTATAAACAAGTTTAACTGCGAGTTTCATCTGCATGCATTTACCGGTACGTGGCAGGCACAGAACATCCAACCGTCCAATCTGCACCATGGAAAGAATCCAAAAGCATTATCTGACGGCCTGCGATGCGAGTAACTCGGACTGCAGGACAGAATCCAAGGCTGATGCGGATTGCTCCACGATTTTACCGTAACGGTACTGTGCCAGCATGCGTGCTTTATTCGGCAGCGTGAACAGTACATGCACCTACTACTAGCATCTCATGCAGTCATGCTCATGCTTACCACAGAGGGGCATCCATATGTTGCAAGTTTGGCTTGATCTATTATTATGGTACGTTCGTAAGTGATGCTGGTACGAATCAATTTAACATGGGAATTTATAGGATTTTAGGATTAATGTGGTGGCTCCGTTTAACTCTACTTTATATAAATAGTAGATAGAAGATAGATAGATAGCTAAGCTATTTTTTCTAGTCTAGCCATCGTTGAATTCCCTTTTCCCGCACATAAGGAATATTGGATGATTATCTTCATCTGACCGAATTAAGCCCCATCAAAGTAAACTACTTTGCCCTGCGAAGCACATCAACAAACGCTCAGGAAAACTCACCTTGACTACCAACAATGGATGGACTATCCTTAACACGTACTTGTCTCTCAAGGCGAGTTATATCCTTCTCACCGATAAGAGCAAAGCAGGATATATATATATATATATATATATATAGCTCCCCGGGTTTAATACATCGCCCTTCAACATGGCCGGACAAAATATCAATCTCAACGTGGTTTTATTATAAATAGAACCCATTAAAAACAGCATGTACAAAGGTGATCTAGCAAGTGATCGAGGGTGGCCAACCTGATCTAGCAAGTGATCGAGGTGAGCTCGCTCGCTTGAGCGAATAGCTAGCTAGATCGAGACAGATAACGAGACAAGAGTGTTCAGGAACGGGTCTAAATTACACACGAATTAACATGTACTATATATGCACAGGGAAGTGAAAGAAGCACTGATTGGAGGGTCGTACGTGGGCACCTTTATGGGCTGCAGGAGTGCAGGGCATGCACTGAGGAGAGGGGCAAGAGTTGGGACAAACCAACGTCTGAACCACCATAACGTCTGAATGGGCACGGCGGCGACAGCCTCTGGCCGGCCATGCATTTGATCGTCCGGCCAGCGTCCGTCCATGCATGCATTCTATTAACCTCGACGTAGATAATTACTAGCTCCAACTTCCTAAGCGCCTAATGCATACCCTAAGCGCCATAACCTAGCTAATTAGCACAGCTTTGCCTGTCACCAGGGATTTTTTTTCCGGCCGAAATTTCGGGAAATTTCGCGAAATCCGGAAATTTCGCTGCGAACCGAAACACTTTCGAAATTTTTGAATTCAAAAAATTTGAACTAGCTTGAGACATATATATAAAAGGAAGGCATAACTAGATTCTACACAACATCTCATGTAGTCTGGTGGGTAGTGCTTGCTTTAACAAGAAGAGGTGCATGGTTCAAGTCCCATGTTCAACAATTTTTTTGAAAAATTCAAATTCTCTATTTTTATTTCGGCCGAAATTTCGGGAAATTTCGGGAAATCCGGGAATTTCGCTAGGAGCCGAAATTTATCCTTCACCGAAATAAAAATCCTTGCCTGTCACACATACGATCGATATATAGAGATGGCATATATCTCTGTCCAAAAAAAAAAAGAAAGAAAAATGATCTTGCATGCGTAGGTTAGCTAGGTATAGAAAAATGATCTATCGGTTTCAATTTCTTATGACAGCTCCGTAAAATTCATGAGATGGCCCCCTATATACTATATGTGTGTGTGTAGAGGGGTATCATCTGCCTTCCCTCAGAGCATGAAATTCATTCGAGCTAGTATATATCAGAGTGAAAAATACTCCACTAAGTTTGACACCTAGTAGTCTATATATATCTTTGGATGTAAAGCTTGGATTTCATCATCTCAAAACTAAGTCGGAGACTTGGCTAATTTGACAACCATTCTTCAACTTGAAAGAAAAAGGAAGATCTCTTTAACCTTCATAAGACCCTTGCAAAATTGAGAATATCTTGGTTTGGCCTTCACTCCTGGATTAGAGAGATTCACCCAACATATAATTATTTTTAAGCAAAGTCTTTTGAAACAGATAGATTCCGGGAGGTGTGTATCTAGGGCTCTAGCTAGGCCACGACACAATTCTGCACATCGAATTCTGCTCGGTGTAGGCCATGGTGTTCCTTGCATCGATCGATCATGCAATCACGCTGCTTATTTGCTCTGTCAAAATTAAGATCATAGAGGCTTTTGCCATGCATGCATCTGTGATCTGTCTTTCAGTTAGGATGGACACAGCATGCAGCTAGCTGGGCCGGGCACCAGGGAGAGGCGAAGCAGTAATGCATGGTCGCTGTCGTTGGGCCCTGCGTGCGTACGTGCGATCAGTGTATTGGGGTGTCCAGATGCGCGCATCTTCTAGCTAGTTGATGTACTAAACATGCATTTTGAGGCCTGTTTGTGTACTACTCAAAATGCATTTTTAGTACAGCCTAGCATGATCAGCAGTAACGTGTATTGGTAACTTCTGGGCCGAATGGCTGCGATCTCTTAGCAGTGACGGGCCAGGATGAATGGATCGGAGGGAAAAGCGAGCCAGCCACATGCTGATCATGCATGCAGCCGGATCGTATCAATCAATCAATCGTATGTGCGTGGCATCGATGCAGCCCTAGCCCCAGAGCCCCAGGTGGCCAGGTGTGACGACTGACGACTGATCACGAGATCATGGAAGGACGCACGCATGTTGGCCCTATATATATATATATATATATATATATATATATATATATATATATATATATATATATATATATATATATATATATAGTTGGTATCTTGCTACCGCTGCTATACATAATGAATTTTAGATTAATTTTTACATTACGTATGTATTATGACTAAGATTGAGGACTATGTGATAGCATAAACAACCGAATAAATCAGGTTTGGTGGTACGTGCTTCGAAATAGATAGGTCAGCTGTGCTTTTCGATGGGCCGGCCATTTATTTGTGAATTTGTGGTGATTAGAAATCTAAGAACGAAAAGAAAGAAGTGATTAGCTAACCTCCCTATCATCATTTTTTATCCATTTTCTATCTTCCTGTTTTCTCTAATCTTCAAATGTTGATCCAATTCATCTTTTTTTTTTTTGCATTCTTAGAAAGTGAGAAATAAATGGTGAGGCATTTCTATTTTTTAATGCATTGTTAAAAAGGTAGAACGAAAGAAAAGAATGAGTTATTTGTATTTCGTTTCTGAACTAAACCTAAAATTCTTAGAAAGAATTTTTTATTCTTATAAAATATTATGACGCACTTGCGCTGCCGTAAAAATCTAAAATTGAAAAGAATGAAGTGATTGATTAACTTCTCTACCATAGATTTTTATCCATTTTTATTGTCTAATTTATCTGTAAAGGTTTGGTTTTAAAATAATTTTTTTAGTTTGACATATTCTTTTTATGGATCCGTACGAAATACTACGACGTGTTTTCTCCATCGTAAAAAATTAAAAAAGAAAAGAATGAAGTGATTGGCTAACTTCGGTACCATAAATTTCTATCCATTTTATTTTTGAACTCATCTATGAAGGTTTGGTCTAGAAATTATTTTTTTAGTTTGCCATAAAAAGGTATAACGAAAGAGAAGAACGAGTTATTTCTTAATCCGTTTCTAAAGTAAACCTAGAATTATTAGCAAGACATATTTTTTTATTCTCTTATTGATCCGTACGAAATATTACGATGCATTTGTTCCGTCCTAAAAAACTAAAAATGAAAAGAAAGAAGTGATTACCTAACCTTCCTACCATTATTCTTTATTCATTTTATATTTTTGTTGTTTTGTGAAACATCAAAATGTTGATTCATTTCTATTTTTAATTTTTTTGCATTCTAAAAAAATTTAAGAAGTAAATGCTGATCCATTTTCGGTTTTTTCATTTTTTTTCGCATTGTAAGAAAACACATGGCAAATGATTGGGAGAGTAAAAGAGATACGCACAGGGAGGCGGGGCTACGTGCGCTGTGTGGTACAGCATACCGAAATATCAATAAAGAATAAGACGAAGCAGAGGTAAGCCAAAACACGAAAAAAGGCCGCAGCGCGCCTGAGATTCGAACCCCGCTCGGCGAGCTGAGACCTTGCGCCGATAACCAAGTGATCAACCGGCACGCCTTGTCTATTCCCTTGCGAAAAAAACTGTTTTATATATAAAGGCAAAACGGACGGCAGGATGTCGCAGTGGCTGCCGATCGGACGGCTGGGAAGCTCGGCGCTGTAGCTTGCGTGCAACGCGCTAGCGCGTTGTATATAAGAATGATATACATCCATGATCCATCTGATGCTCTGCATATGATATGTGTGACCAGCAGTACACCGGGGAACCTGCAGCGCCGGCGCGTGTCGGCTCGTTTCTGGCACGAGCCGACGCAGAGAGCTCGATCGTTAGCCGACCGATGCAGCCGCCGTGATCGGCGTCCATCCGGTGAGATCGATCCTAGAGCTTCATATACGGTCATTGCGTTGGGGTATTTGTGGCTGATAGGGATCAAGAGACGCCACCGGCCGGAGAGAGCTGGTCGATCTGCCCGGCCGTGGCAATCAGGAACAGTGGCGCGCACCGCATCAGAATGTCAGTCTATGGTAACCCACATCTTATTACATATGAGTTGAATGTATATGATTAATGAGCAAGGTGTTCTGCGTATTTGCGTGGCCCGATCTCGTATTTCGTATTTGATATGAGTTTCTTTTCTAATCTCGTATTCAATATAAACTCCTCTAATCTCGTATTTGATGGGGAGTCGTTTTCTAATTACGTATTTTATATAAACTCATTCTAATATTTTATTATTTTAGCAAATATAAACTATTATTTTAATCTAAACGGTCATAATTTGGACCCACAGTAATAGACGATGTATATCTTCTTTGTTCTCTCGGATTAACGGTGGATTTTCCAGTAGTATAGAATTAATTTAGCTGCTCCATTTAACTCTGCTTATATGTATATATAATAGATTTACGTAATTTTATTTTAAACTATAGCTAATATGGACTCTTTTATATTAATTTGGCGTGAACTCTTATTTATATTTTAAATTTATATATTTATATTTGATATGGACTCTTTCTATTGGTCTCACATGAACTCTTGTCTCTGTTATTTTAAATTTTGAATTTATGCTTTTTATTTCTAATTGTAGTTGATTAATCCTACATGGACTCCTATTCTAATTCTATATAATTTTTATTTGTATTTGTAGTTGATATGGACCCTTTCTATTAATCTCATATGCACTCGTATTCCTCTAGTTTATTTCAAATTTTTGCATTTTTATTTGTATTGTAGTAGATATGATCTATTTCTATTAATCCAACTTTGATTCTTATTCTTATTTTTAATTCCAAATTTATTATTTTTATTTTTATTGAGATAATTTGGACTCTTTCTTTTAATCTTGAATGGACTTTTATTTTATTTTATATATTTTTTATGTTTTTATTGGATCTAATATGATATATTTCTTTTAATCTGGCATTGATTCTTATTTATTATTTAAAATTTCGAATTTTAAATATTTTTATTTTAATCAAAGACGTTATAATTTGACAGCACTAAAATCAACGGTGTAGATATAATTTTTTTATTATATATGTGAAAATTTCTCTCATTAACTTGGTGGCGCCGTCGGCTAATGTTTAAGTTATATACTCCCTCCGTTCTTTTTTATTTATCGGCGTTGACTTTTATACATGCCGTTTGTTCATTCGTCTTATTCAAAAACACTGTTTAAGTTTTATTTTTTTTATTATGCTTTTTTTTATCATAAAAGGTACTTTAAGCATGACTTATATTTTTGCATATTTGCACTAAATTTTTTAATAAGACAAACGACCAAAAGTCATGTTCAAAAGTCAACAACGACAAATTAAAAAGAATGGAGGAAGTAATTTCAAACTACTATAATTTTTATTTGTATTTGTTGCTGATATGGAATCTTTCCATTAATTTAACATTGACTCTTATTTCTATTTTTATTTTAAATTTTTATACTTTTTTGTTTATAGTTGTAGCAATTATGGTTTCTTTCTGCTAATCCGACATAGGCTCTTATTTCTATTATTTTTACTCTAATTTTTTATATTTGATATTTTTTTATTGGAGCTGATCTGGACTCTTTTCAATCTGGCATGAACTCTTATTTATATTATTTTAAATCCGAATTTCTAACATTTTCCTTTTAAATTGATTCATTATAATCTGACCCTACTAAAATCAATGGTATAGATATTTTTTTAATGTGAGAATTTCTTCAATTAACGCGGTGTATCTGTTGGCTCTTGTTTTATTTATATAATAGATTAACTTTTTATGAAATAGGCCGTCGCTGGTGGAATATTAACATTAGGAGGTCTGGATGTAGGAAAAACATCAAGGAAAAAAAAAAGAGTTTTCCTAATATTGGGGGAAAATGTACAAGCTTTAATCTAGCGCATGAGTTTAATTTAAACTAGCATGTTAACATGCGGAATTGCGTGGTTAGCTGATTTATTAGTTTACAAGTAGATTTTTTTTATAATCTATTAAATTTACTAAGATTATATAAATTAAATCTACACATTCACTATATGGACCGACCATAAATGATTATTTATTTTCTCTGATTAAAGTGGGAATTTTTATCCTTTAATTAGATTAATCCTCTATATTACCTTTAGCCACTAAGCTTCAAACCATGTGCATCTTCTCTTAGGTTGGATGCAGAGCAACACAGGATTCATATCTTCTCCCTATGTATACCCTTACCTTCTCCTTCTCACCACACCATAGTCACCTCAAACTTCTAATCTCTTTTATCATTATGACCTATGCTAGAGCTCAGGCATCTCCTCATCGAGGTTATGATCCATTTCCCTTCTCATCGCCTCTTAGATGTCTACTACTCTCTCCGTCTAGAAATATAAGGCATATTTTGTTTCGTTAAATTAAGAGTTTGATCAACAATTACATCATTAATATGTTATTTTTTTAATACAATCTACTACATAAATTTTGTGCCACAATAAATATGTATTATTAGAGTAATTATTGGTCAGAGTCTTTTCCTAACAAAACAAAATATGCCTTTGGACGGAGGGATAGAGTATTTTTTGGGGCTCTAATCATGGAGTGTTTTGATTTGTAGCACATCATATCATTTTCTTTGAGGTACTTTGGTTGAAAACAACAAATTATAAACATCTTCTACTTAGTCTTTTTATAAGCAGCAACATGACGATGACAACTTCTCACCACCTCCGAGTCACCTAATCATTGGGCATACCACATTCTTCAAGTATTTTGATATGTAGCAATGCATATATTCTCTTCCAAATCTTTCAATTCATAGCAACACACATGTTGGCAGCTTCCTGTCGGTCTCTGACTCATCTACTCTTAGCTAGATATTTAATCTTAGTGTTTTGATTTGTTGCACTACGTATGTGTTTTCTTCCGATCTTCAAATTAATCTACATTAGTGTGTCAGTCAATTGGTTATCATGCCCTCGGAGTCATCATCTATCTAGATTTTAATTTTATTATCATTCCGATTAGGAGTGGTGCATTCTTATTGGTTTTGATATGCTGGACATCTGCCCTTGAGCCTTAATAAGATCTAGCTACCTTTAAATCCATTACAGTTTTTTCACTTGTTTTTTATTTAGAAAAAATATTACAACCTTTGCATAATGCTTATTTTGCGAAATGAATCAAAATAAAATAGATTTTAGGTATCTACGGAAAATACACATGTAATATTGCTCTTTTCTTTGATTAATATGGGTATTAATTCTCGTCGTTTCATTAGTGTTGTGACCATGGTACATCCGAACACCATAGGAATCATAATAAATTAATATTTTATATTACCTTTGACCACCATGCTTTAGAAATTGTGCATCAATCTTTTTTCTTATTACTGATATTACTTTGTTAGATGCATAGCAATTGAGGGTGTATATCTCAAGTGAGGTCCCATCATTTACTTCTCACCACATCCATGTCATTTCATCCTCAGACTTCTAATATCTTGAGCATTTTAATCCACGATATTGCGTATACATCTCATTCCCTATGCTTTCTCTTCTCGTTGACTCTAAGTTGTCTACTATACATGCATGCTTCTTATCATAAAAAGTGTTTGTGATTTGCATAATTGCATAGCCATCTCCTTATAGGTTTTTTTATTTGTACAATAGCAAGTAAATGTCTCCTCAATCTTTCTTTCAATATACATAGTATTATGCCCGTGACAGCTTCACGCTGCCTTTAAGTCACCTGCTCTTTTGGTTTCTAATCTTAATTATCTTGGGTTCTAGCGATGTCTTTCAAGTTTCAACTCAGTATTGTGGTCGTACACAGTGCCACCATCATGTTCGTATTCACTCTCCATCGTTGCCATCAAGGATTTGGATGTCCTTGATATAGTCGGCACCGACCGGTAGCTATACTCTTTCTTTTATTTTAAAATTAGATAAGAATAAGTCGATGTAATTTAGGACCGTAACGATTAAATATGTAGATTTCTCTAATTAATGTGATAATTTATAATATTTTAGGATTAAAGTGAGAATTTCTAAAATTTCAGGATTAATGTGGGACCTTCGTTGGGTTCTATTTTATTATTCTATCGGATACTTAACCCGACGAGAAACCAAAATGTTGTTTGGCTCTGATGTGTTAACCTTTTTATTAACAAACGAAAAGACCTTGCTAGCTAGTATGGTTAGTTAGAGTAACTTAATTGTTGACTAATATGGCCAGTTAGAATTCAACTCCAATACAAACCTGCACAATTCAATTTTGTTTTGAGCGTAAGTTTGTATGTCACACAATATTGGTTACACATACTATAATATGGTAGTTATTGTCTTCAATGCTTAAGTTCATGCACATTCCAATTCTATTTGAGTTTATGTTTGGATGCCACACGATCTGGTATTGTTTATACCCAATCTCATTAGATCAACACCGCTATAATTTAATCCTATTATAATTGAGGGTGTTTCTTTTTCTCAATTGTATTCTGTCATCGGAATTTCTCCGTTAGATCTGTACCATTATAATTTCACCATATTGTACCAAAGGGTGTAGTTCTTTGTTTTTGCTACTTTTTGTGATATTTTCGTGTGTCAATGTTGGGTCCTGTTTTAATTAATATACGAATAATCTAGCCAAGTGTATGCATGCTACATAGTTCATACTTGCTTCGTGTTTTGCTTAATGCTTGATGAATGCATGTGAGAAGAATCAGCAAAAGGTCAATACTATGCACACACAATAGAAGTACCAAACAATAATCTGCAATACATCATCTTGGCAGCACAAATGGAGTTTCAAAAGCATCTATATATTATATTTAGAACATCAAACATGCCATTCATTCATCTGCCGCGATGCACATTTAGATTACTTAGCAATATTTATAGCATACCGACTCTCTGATCGATCCCTAATTTTCGATGTAAGGACCACTACCAGAGCGTTGACGAGCAAATAGCTAGATGGATAACACAAGTAATTCAGAAGAAGCGAAAGACGATACTATATATACAATCTCACACTAGGGCAGAAGAAGGGCATGCAGGTGGTGCACTACATGTGTTATCTTTGCAGGAACAACTCACCTCGCGCGCGTGCTAGCTCTTCACCCGGCAATGTCGACGCCGAACAGCTTGACAACACGGACCTCATCGACGGCGGTCGAAGCGGCCGCGTCGTCATTTTCGGCCATCTTCTTGTAGTCGATGAGCAGCTGCTTGTCCGGGCCGTACGCGGAGCAGGAGAAGACGACGGTGTCGCCGGCGCGGAGGCCCTTCTCCCGGACGAAGCGGCTCCAGCCCTTGGTCAGCACGTAGCTCTGGCTGCTGTTCCAGTACGAGTAGCGGAAGCGCCACACCTTCCCCTCGCCGTCCTCGAAGTTGAGGAGCATGCCCTTGCCGCCGCCGCCGCCGGTGGCCGTCTCCGTTTCCAGCGAGCGCTTCAGCGGGAAGTGCTTCTCCGCGTGCTGCTTCGGCACCACGAGCCGGTTCAGCTTGCCGACGTCGCTCGGCGTCACCGCCTTCTCGAACAGGGGCTTCCGCGCCCACGGCGGCGTCGGCTGCGCGCGCGCGCCCCGGCGCAAGCCCTGCCGGAGCTCGTCGGCGTAGGTGTGCTTCCGGAGCATGTCGACGATCTCAGCCTTGGAGTGCGCGGCCAGGAAGGCGGCCTCTCCCCAGGACACGCCCTCCGCTGGGTGGTTGGTGACGGCCTCGCGGCCGCGGAAGCGGACCGCCGCCACATCGTAGGCGCGCGCGGCGGTCTCCTCGTCGGCGAATGTGCCAAGCCACACCCGCGCATGCCGCTCGTAGATCTGCGCGCCCCAGCGCCCGTTTGGCTGTGGCACCACGCCCTTGAACCGCGACGACGCTGGGCGCGGCGGCGGCGGCCGCCGCAGCTTATCCGCTGCCTCGTCCATCGCCGATTCCGAGGTCGAGTCCATTTGGGGGTGGGGCGGCGTCTCGCTGCCGGAGTACTCCATGGTGGCGGCCGACGTCGAGAAGGCCATGCCTCCTAACCCCATCGCAACAATTGTGATCTACTATAAGCTCCTTGCTTATGGTGTGGTGCCGTCGTAATGTCGTTGGTAGTTGCTAGCTGTTGGGCGCGTGTTGGCAGCTTGGTGTGTATTTATCGAGCTCGGTGCTTTTGTTTAACAATTGTATCTTGGTGTGTGTTTGTGTTTAAGGTTGGTGTCCATGCTCGCAACTTTACACTGTTAGGGTTATTATTTTATGCTATGTATGCTGTATGCTTGGTTTGGCTTCTAGCTACGAGTGAAAATATCTTTTTTTTTCAGGTTAGTGTTCATCATCATGCCTTCAGATGGTATATTGCTGTGATCTAAAATAATCTGTCCATCAACTTGGCTGTACTCACAAAATTAAAATAAATTAAAACCAAATCAAAACAAAACCCTTGGTTGTGGTCATCATACATTGCATGTTGAGCATGCCTGGAGTAAAGTTTTGTCCACACAGGAAATGGTAGGTGCGTGTGAACTGGTATTTTGTTATCCTTTGCAAAGCCGGAACATAAATATATATGTATATCTTCACATCCATTCCCTGTTATTATTCCTTTTCCGTGAGTCTTTTCTTGTGACTTTGTGATCTGTTCTACAAGCCATATGCCGGCCCACATGCTTTCACATTACAAAAATGATGTATCGTAATTACTCTTTTACCCAAATAGTGTAATTACATGCCATACCCCATTATATTGAACAACCTTGCAATTGTTTTAGATAGTGCAATAAAATTTCATCCTCTGCAACCTCATGGGATTCATGTGGCCACCAAACAACAAACTATCTTACAATGCGCAATAAAAGTTTTTGACCAAGAAGTAAATTTAAACATCACTGATCGACCCTATTACAAAATTTTCATAAATAGTTTGCAAGGATGGTCATGTTGCAATAGTGCCTAATTTTATAGCCAATTGGCTCCTTTGAAATCGACCTGTAAAAGGGTAGTATGTTTACATTTGTCAAAAAAAATCATATCGATAAATTAAGCCAAGTGGCCAAAATAAGGTTGCGGAACCAATTAAATCTTTTTTATTTTGTTTTTGAATCCTCATGCGGAGCAAAGACCCCGTCCTCTCGTATGTATAAAGTTTCTAGGTGGATTCAAGAATAGAGTTATGCCAACTAATTGCCAAACCAATGTAGTAATTAAAATAGACCGTCAAAGAAGTTGAGCTGTCTCCACTTTATACAAAAGCACCAGATCTATTTGACTGCCCTGCCAGTGTTGTTTGGCTAAATTATATTTACTCTTTAGCGAAAATAACTCCTTAGTTCAAATATCAATGGAATATTTTTATTTTTAAAGGTAATTTTAATCTCTACAAAAGTTTATTCGAATAAGTGGTGTCCTGGGTTCATCAAAAAGTCAAGATACATAGTATATAAAATGCACTAAAAATTTGCGATATCAGAATACATTATTATTAGGGCTCAGTTAAATTCCTATAAATCTGGCAAGCAATTGCCAGTAAATCAACATTTGACATACTAAAAATCTATGAAAAGAAACATCCAGAGGAGCCGAATGAAGCATCTCTGCACCTGTAGCATGTTTCTTCCTAACTACAGAAAAGTTTGGATATTGATTTCTAAACGTGTATGATCCATCCAATTGTCTCCCCAATATTAAATCTAAAACCCGTTTCAAAAGGAAATTTTACTTCTTAAAAAGCATCTTTAATGTTCATAAGTTTTTTCCTAAAAGCGTGAAATCCTTGGTTGGGCCTACACCCATGCAATTGTTTTATGATTCAAGTTTTTTTTTCTTGAATAAACTTTGCCACATTACCTCTTCATGCAAAAGCTGTCATGAAAAGTTATTTACTGAGTACTCCCTCCGTCCCACAAAGAGTGCATTTCTAGGATTTTTAAGACAGATTAGTAGCCATGAGAAATGACCCAGCCGCCCCTAATTAAAGTTATTAACAGCCACATGCATACACCTTGGAAAGGTAAAATACCAGGCAATTAAATGTGTATGCACCTTGGAAAGGAAAAAAAACCAGGCAATTTAATGCGCATGCACCTTGGAAAGGGAAAAAACAAGCAATTAATCAACCAAATGAACCCATCTAGATGGTCCAAAGGCTACAAATGCACTCTTTTTTGAGATAAATTTTGAACGCTAGAAATGCACTTTTTGTGGGACTGAGGGAGTACACATTTATCTTTTATACCAAGGCCTTGAATACCTAGCCCCCTTGATCTTCGGGTCTGCACAATATACCATATTTAATTAATTTGTAAATTTTTTTTGTGGCCCTCGTTTTGCCAATAAAAACTCGATCTGAAATAACTTTTTTTGTAGCAAAATATTTTAATATTAAATAATGACATCACAAATAAAGTAAGTTTATTGGGAGCCGAGTTAATAAAAGCTAACCTACCCCAAGAAGAAAACTAAACGGCCTTCCAATACGCATTTTCTCAAATCTTTCCTCCACCTTTTTTGGTTCCATGTTTCTTAATTTTTTCTATAGTGCGTAGGAATCCCAGGATGCCTAAAAAGGTTATGAACCAATTAGACACCTAAAAGTTGGGGAAAATGATCCTTAAAGGTCTTAGCACCTCCAAAACAACATCTGAAAAATCCACATGTGTGTGTGTAATAAGCTGCCTATTGAATCAACGAACAAATGGATATGAAAAGATGAATGCTTGACAACACCTCTAACAAAGCAGCAACACCCTTCTGTGTCAAACATAATTAAATCCAATTAAAAAACTAGAAAATAGGTTTTTCCCCGGATTGGCATTTCAACAACCATGCATCTAGCCTCCCATAGATCTATATCAAGAAAGTCCAACCATCCATGTACTCTGCATAGCAGCCAAACCTATCCAACCAGCTAGCTAGTTATATCTAAGCTATCGAATCCAAAACCTTTGCATTCAACACTCGAAGGAGATACGCCACAACACGATTCCATGACCACTGCTACCGACCCTGAGGCACCACCACGTAGCCGGATCGCATAGGCTGATGGCTTGACTGCACGTGATCTGGTTGTGGTGGATCATCATTATATTGCTGGCAACACCAAGCGGCACCATGAGCTCGACATGCTATATTGTCTGCAACCCAAAAGCGACACCACCTCTAGCTAGGTCAACAACAACTCCTCCACCATTATATTGTGTTGTAGGCCACACGCTAGCTAGCCCACTTTCTCACAACCAAGCTAACATTGGCGATACAGGATTGAACCACGTTAGATCAAGCCTCACCAATAGGTCTAGACTAGAGATCTTTTTAGGCTAGAGTTATTTGAGAGGAAAAGGCGGAGGAGCATTGCCCCCTCCCTCTCGGCATTGGCGAGGTTGCTCGAGTGGGAGAGAGGGGGTCTATGTCTAATTAACGGGCAGCAATGACTAGAATTCTTGAGGGAAGGCAGTGTTTTGCCAAAGGCAAATCATTAATATGCATCAAAATAGGAAAATAATTAATAATAGTAGAACAGTGGTATTGAGAGGAAGAGATTTGAGAAACATTCAAAAAATGCGATGGCAAGTCTAATTCTCAATATAAAATAACGAATTAACTCAAAATTTAGAGCGGAGAAATTACTTTCGTTTGTAAATTGCATGTATTTATACTTGTACAAGTGCTAACAAGCATTTGTATGGACTTTCTCGCACCGGAGATTAGAGTTAACGAGCGAGGTGGTCCGCGCATTTGCGCTGCTAGATTTGTTTCGGCATATAGAGTTTATCTCTAACTCATAATCTATATCTAATATATCAGATCGGATTTAGAGTTTATCTCAAATATATTATATCAGCTTAGTATTTAATCTGATTTTCTGATATTTTCTTTTAATTAATCTAAGCCACGTAGATCTTTTATTTTTTCTTGATTTATGTGAGAATTTCTTTGTTTAATCTAGGCCATTATAATTTGGTTCTACGTTAATTGAATGGCTAAAATAATCATGCTATGTCATCTTTAGTATTTAATCCGAATTTCTAATATCTTTCTATTAATCTAAGCCGTTATAATCCGGTCCCACAAAAATCAGCGACATATATATTTTATTTTTTTCTTGATTTATGTGAGAATTTCTTTGATCGATCTAGACCATTATAATTTGGTCCCACCATTGATCGAACTGCTGAAATAATCTGGGTGATATGGACTAACATGGTGGCTCTGTTTTCCTCTACTTTAATAATATAACGAGCAAGAGATGACCCGCGCGTTTGCACGGTTAAATTTGTGTTAAGATATAGATAATATATCAGATTAGATTTAGAGTTTATCTCTAATATATAGATCAGCTTTGGTAGTTTGTTAGAGGTTAATATTGATTGCTAGATTTACATAATAATATCCATATTCAACGATGTAGATTTTTTCTTTTTTCTATGATTAACGTGAGAATTTCTACTATTTTTTGATTAACGTGGGAATTTCTAGGATTTTTGGATAATGCGGTGGCTCCGTTTAACTCAGCTTTATATATATAGTAGATAGATGATGTGGGGGTGCTCTATTTATGCACTTATGCATAAACACTCAGCGTTGTACGTAGTAAATACCCTTGTGTGCCTATGTTCTTAGAAAACCAAAAGAAGGCAAAAAAAAAAAACTCGTTGGATTGTGGTCAATATTCTAAAAATTATTGATCACTGACACCTTAATTATCACCTCGCGGATCATGAGTTAGCTTCTCTCCAAGGTATTATACATTCACACACACACACACACACACACACACACTGTACATGGTCGATTACCTTCTGCAATTGAAATCTCAAGCATGCACGTCGTCTAACTAATAAAACAATAACGATGCTGTGCGTTCCCTCCATTGAGGCATGGAGTGTGCACCTAAGCATTAGTGAAGCAAGATGGCCAAGTGGAAGCATATGCTGTGGGGCTAGAGGAATGTGACCGGACTGAAATGGACAGGAGGCAAGGTTCATCCCCTGGCCCCTGCAAACAGATGACACTTTGGGCCCATCTCTCCCAGCCTCCATCACCATCTATTTCTCATGTTGCATTCATGGCGCTTCTTGCTTTACTACTTGCTACATTTTTCTTGCTGCTTTCCCTTTCTTTTTTAGGAGTTAGCTATATAGCACAGAGGACACACACAAGCGCAACGTGGGGTATACAAGTATAGCTAGTTTACATCAATAAATAATGGCTCCTACAATTGAGGGCTAGCTCCATCGGCCAGAGTATCGTAATTTTGTTGATGTGCTAGATATCTAAACAATGTGACATTTGACATGCGATCAAAGTTTACAATTGGTTCGTTCTGAAACAATTGTCTCAACTTGTGTCCCAAGTGGTTTTTTTCCATCCTGGCCGAACATGGCTTTTTACTTTTCAAAGACGAGGGCTTCAGCTGCAGGTAAAAATGAAAAACGGCTGCTTGTACTTGAAGGGTACCTTCCATATTTTCAGTGAAAGTTTCTGCTTTCGTGCCACTGCACGCCAGATACTTTCCTCTAGGCACATATATACACATCTCGCTTTAATATGCACGCAGTCAAATTATACCTTATAATTATCGGATTTTCAATTGTGTAGTGCCTTGATTTTTTTTGGATTTTAATTATTTATCATCTTGCTCTGGTAATTAACGAAGGAGTGGACACACATGTGTGCACGCGCGCCCACACGCACACACAGGCTGTGGAGGTGGCGCCACGCTAGTACAGGATCAGTAGACACGCATATTGTGTTTAAATGTGGAGGTGGAAGGAATCTACCATCCAAACCGGTGTACCGCAGTGCTTAAATGTGCAATTGCAAGGCTGACCAGACCATGATATTCTCATGTCACGTTGGAGTTATTAGGCACCGTACAATTGGCAAGCCATTGATCCTATGTCGGTCTTCTTTTTATCCAGCTAGAATATTGGGAATTTGGGATTCGATAGGCTTAAAAAAGCCTTCCTAATTTTGAAAATTCAAAATGTTTGATACTACTAGCCTTTAAGAGCTTTGGAAAACCTTGATTCAAAAAAAAAAAGAGCTTTGGAAAACCTTCAGAATATTCAGTAAATGACTTAGAAAAATCATAACGTTGATTTAGAGAAATGACCGTAATCCAGAATCCGTATAATGTGAGTTGATCTCTTAAATAATATAAAAATTATATTCTTCATGTCCTATGGGAATCCATGTGGTCAAAATGCCACATATCATCTTACAATGCACAAATAGTAAAACTCTCAAGCATGAAGAAAAAGAGAGAAACATCATTAGTCCTATATGTAATTTTCATGTAAATCAAAGATGACCATGGACTCATGGTAGCAGCCCTTGGAAGTTATATCCGTTTGCATCACAGCTTCACATCTGTGTGATAGGTAGTTGGCCGTTAAATACTGACTTGATCGTTAGTTTTTAGTGAGATGACATCCACATCAGCTCTCTCTCCCTTTAGTCTAAAAAGATAAACTTTGCAATATTTTAAAAATCAACTTCTAAAAAATCAAGTTTAAAAAATGAAAAAAAACAATTTAGAGAAAATTAAAATATTTTAATCTAAAACTAAATATTTGTAAAAACCCCCGAAAATTTAAAATTTTGAATTTGGAGTTTTGAAATATTTGGCTTGACAATATTTTAAAATAAACTGATTGGAAAATTCAAATTTAACAAGTTAGTATTGATTTCAAAATATTTTTCCAAAAAATAATTTAGGAAAAAAATGACAAAATGTTTAAATTTTTCACTCACTCGACAAAAAAGTTTGAATTTTCACGTACACTGCCGCCTTGTCCCCATGCCTCCGATTTACATCAGCTCTGAACCCATCCCTTATGGTGATTAAGACGTTGATTTGTCCCAACTCCCCTCTGCAGTGTAGCACTGCAGCCCATAAAAGTGCCCATGTAC
This sequence comes from Raddia guianensis, assembly GCA_036346415.1. Lineage (NCBI taxonomy): Eukaryota > Viridiplantae > Streptophyta > Magnoliopsida > Poales > Poaceae > Raddia > Raddia guianensis. The sequence goes on from CM070534.1 coordinate 40,953,655, forward strand.
GACCCTCCCCCCGTCGCTTCTTTCACTTCCCTGTGCATGCTTGTGTGTATAATTAGACCCATTCTGAACATTCATGTCTCGTTATCTGTCTCTAGCTACTGTCTCTAGGGATCTATTCATTCAAGCGAGCTCACCTCACCTGCTTGAGCTTGGCTTCTCTCCCCCCATGAGATAATCAGTCTCGTACATATACAGCAAGTAAGGCCGGATGCCAGAATTTCTAGAGAAACATATACCCCTACACTTAAATAAGAGTAAATTGCCCTATATATAACTCCTTGAAATTTGAAAGAAACCTCACTTAGCTCCCTTAAACTTTAAAATATCCTTAATTAGCAGCCTCTAGAAGTTGTTTGGGTTTGCACCACAGCCCCAAATATGATAGATCATTCGTTATGTGCTTATCACTATAGAAAACGAATTCTACGTGGGCGGCCAGAAAAGTCAGTGCCGGCGGCGGCGCGGGGAGACGGCGGCGGTGGCGTGGGAAGACGGCATGGCGACGGCGGATGCAGCAGGCGGCGGCGCAGGGAGACGGCGACGGCGGCGCGGTGAAGTAGGCGGCGCGGGCTGTGGCTCGTGCACTAAGTGTAGCACTTAGCGCACGGGCCACTTCTTTTTGTAAATAGAAGATCAATGTCGGCGGCCAGCCGCCGACATTGGTTAAACATACCGCCGACACTGCCTAAATTAACATTTATTTAATTGGTGGGGCCCATCCGTCAGTGACATAGACCAATGTCGGCGGTTATACTAACGCCGCCCATATTGCTCACTCAGTGTCGGCGGCTCAAATATGCCAACCACATTGCCCTATCAGTGTCGGCGGCAACAGCTCTAGCCGCCGACACAGTTCCTCCCCCCCCCCAAGCCCGCCATCTCTCCGGCCATCCCCGGGGCCCACGGAGTCTAGGGTACGTGCCAAGTGACTTCTTAGGTCATGCTATTAACATAAGGCCTCATTAGACAGGGGAGTGCCGTCTCGGGTAGACCTCTACCGCAAGTTCCTTTGCAACCCTAACGTCGTATCAGCTTTCAGCCTCGATCGGCTAACTGTTCCAAAGGAACTTGCCGTACAGCTCAAGCCGAGACGACACAACCTGGTCCAATCAGCCCTCATGCCAGTTGCATGACCTAGGAACGCACTTTGCATCAATCCTAGACCCCGTGGGCCCGGGGAGGCCAGGAGAGAACGCGGGATTGAGGGGGAGGGTCTTTCTCAGCAGCCAAATAGTTAGTCGCTGATATAGCTCATCAGTGTCGGCGGCCACTTGTGATGCCGCCGACATTGGTTCCATCTATATCGGCGGTTAGATCCATGGCCGCCGAGACAGACTCCCTCCCAAGCCCGCCATCTCTCCGGCCCTTCCCGGGGCCCACGAGGTCTAGGCTAGGTACCAAGTGAGTTCCTAAGTCATGCTATTGTCATAAGGCATCATTGGAACGGGGAGTATTGTCTCGGCTCGACCTCTACGGCGAGTTCCTTTGGAACCCGCACGTCATATCGTCTTTCGGGCTCGATCAGCTTATGGCTCCAAAGGAATGTGCCGTATAGCTACAGTCGAGACGGCACTACCCGGCCAATGAGCCCTTATGCCCATTGCATGACCTAGGAAGGCACTTGGCACCTAGCCTACACCTCGTAGGCCCGGGGGAGGGCCGGACCGAAGGTGGGCTTGGAGGGGGGGGAGGAACTGTGTCTCGGCGGTCAAAGCGTTGGCCGCCGAAATAGATTGATCAGTGTCGGCGGTATCCTAAAGGGCCGCCGACATTGGTTACATCTGTATGGGCGGTAGTGTAAATAGCCGCCGACACAAAGCCTTCCGCGCAATATTAATAACATTTTGCAGCTATCGTCTGTTGAATGAAAATGTCTGGTCACTTGGTTATCAGCGCGCGGCGCGGCGCGGGCTCCCCATAGGTCTTGGGTTCGAGCCCCACCGCGCCCCCTGATAATACTTTTTATCAGTCTCGGCGGCCTTGTATATGTCGCCGAAATAGAGGGTTTATGTCGCTCCCTTGCAGCCAAGCTGCTGGCCCCGCATGGCAGCGATGTCGCCTGACTGACGCGTGAGACTAGTTTGACGTCGTCCCGTTCAAGCCGTTATTCCTCCGTCTGGGGGAGGGGTAATGTCGGGGGCATTGTTTTTGCCGCCGACATAGAGTAATGGGCGGGCTCCAAATTTGAATTTTTAACCTGGTGGCTGGAGGGGGCTGATCCTTTTTCGGCAGACTCGACTGGGCCGCCGACATTACTATATCTGTGTCGGCGGTTGTGTTGTTGCCGCCGATATTGGTTGGTCGGCGGCTTCCTAGCCGCCGACAATGACTTTTCTGGCCGCCCACGTAGAGTTCGTTTCCTGTAGTGATCGGGCCGTTTGCCAAAGGATATGTCTGCGGCTATATAGGCCGCCGACATAGACCATTTCGGTTTTGTCGGCGGGGCCAACGACAAAATGAAGCTGTGTCGGCCAAACAGTGTCGGCGAACTTTTGTCGGCGGCTAGCCATCGAGAAAGGTCAATGTCGACGGTATCTGGACCTGTGTTGGGGGCTTTAGCCACCGGCACTGGCACAAATTCCTGTAGTGTATGTGGTTGTTAGTTGACCATTAAGTGTTAACTTACCTGCTACACATGGATTTTTTTAGTGAGACAGCATCCACGTCACCTCTCTCCATCCCAATCTCAAAATATTAAACTTTTCAGTTTTTTTTAAAATTTTTCCAAATAATTAGTTTTTATAATAATTTGTTTTTAATATTGAGGAAGTCAAACTTTGTATCTTTGTATTAAAAAAAATCAGATTTTAAACTTTTTATAATTATAGTCATCCTCATTCCTCTTAAAGTTCAAGTAAGTGAAAATTCAATTTTTTTTTGTCAAGTTTTCCAAAATTATTTTTGAAAAAAATGAAATCAATACTGATTTGTTAAATTTGAATTTTCCCATGAGTTTATTTTAAAATATTGTGAATCCAAATATTTTAAAATTCCAAAATCTTTATTTTGATTATTTTGAGTTTCTTCCATATATTTAGTTTAAAACTATATGTTTTGTTTTTTCCCTAAATAATTTTTTCATTTTAAAAATTTGATTTTTTTAAAGCAGATTGAAAAGTGTTGCAAAGTTTATCTTTTCTGATTAAAGGGAAGCCGGGGGCCCCGGAGGTTATGTGGATGCGCGCGTTGTGCCAACACTTAATAGTCAACTAACAACCATGTAATCACTTAACACATAGCTAACAAATGTGGGGTTGTTGCAAACGGAGATAACTTCCAGGTACTGCTGTGGACATTTTAAAGCTTTGGGGGCTAAGTAAGATTTGTGTCCAACTTTAAGGGGTACAAGGCAAGCTTAAATGCTAGCTAATTGCCTAGTAGAGTATTGAAAGACGCAAAGGTTTGGCACAAGCCAGATGTGCCAGATAACTGCAATCACAACAGAGTTAACGGATGAACGGGTGTTAGGCACGCAAGCAATGGCATGGACATCCTTCACCCACCAAAGCAGTAGGGGCTCACAGGACCAATTGGATCAAACGATGCAAGAAGATGAGCATTAGCCACCCTGCTATGAAGGTCCAAATCTTTTTGATGAAACTGATAGTGGAGTACCAGGTGGCTTGAAATTAATTTATAGATTTTGAGGCACAACAGAAGTAGGAGTTGAAATTAATCTTTCCTAGCAACTCTAACCAAGCAAAAAAAAAAATTCAATGGCACCCATGGCTTTCAAATGAGCAATCGGAGGGTAGATTCAATAACACCAAGGCACTGCAGTTTGTAAGCTAAGCACGTTGAGTATCAACCGCTTGGGAAGTGCCACCAGGTGATGGTATCATCAAACGGCTATAAGTTGGGTTGAGTAAAGTCTTTCTTCAGAGCTTGTGGAGTTATATTGCAACACCCGACTCAAGGCCATCTCTGATTTGTATAATCCAATTATTATTTTCTAGATCGTCGCTAACTAAGCATTGTTTTTCCTAAATTGGCGATGTTGAAATATAGATGGGTCAATTTGTTGTGGGGATTGCCCTCGTAGCCAACAGTCTGTCCAGAAAGAGATTAACATGCCTGGAATGTGATGACGAAGGCAACAAAGAGGGATTTGTCCAACACATTACTCGGGTTGCCGAGACCGACCCACGACTTGTTTGGGGATTTTTTTCATACACAACCATATGGGGTGAAGAGCCCGAGCAAATGGCACTCATCCAGCCTTGATTGATCGACCTACAAACCGTGTCCAATTAAATTGGTGGTGACCCCATTCGCATTGTCAGACCCACACCAAAGCCAGTATTTCCTTGCCTTATCAATTTATTTAAGGATGGAGTTCAGGATCGGCGTCAAGGATAATTGTATGTAGGTGGGGATGGTTGTTATGACCTACTTAAGGAGTGTGAGGTGACCGCCCTTTGAGAGCAGTGGTTCTCTCCAGACGGCAAAACCGGTTGGTAGTTTTGTACATAAGCGATTGGCGAGCCGATTGAGATCTAGAAACATATTTGAACATCTTTGGGCATACATGCCACATTAATATTTCTCATTATCTTGAAAGTAAGTTCGAGATGGGTCCTGTTAACATAATACTAATTCCTTCAACAAAAAATAACTAGTGTTTTAAGAATAGGGAGGCACAGGCTCCAAAATGTAATTTTGACTACTAATTACTACTCCCTCCGTAATAAAATGTATGGTGTGCATGTATTTCAAAAAGTCAATATTGTTTAGAACGTTTGACTAATAATAATGCTAGGAACATATATGTTCAATGTTATGCATGTGATATAGTTAGATTCGTATTTAAAAATACTTTGATATGATGTTAATTTTATAGTTATTGATGATATAATATGAAAAAATTAATGGTCAAAGTTTACATTTGTTGACTTCATCAAAAAATTATATGTCTTACATTTCAGAACGGAGGGAGTATTGAAATACATTTATTATATCACTACATAATTGCCCAATCCTATATATGTCAACACTTAAGCATTAATCTCTATGTGCCATCACATTTTGCGGCTTGTTCTATTATTTGTCATTGTTGAAAGCTTGCCCTTTTTTGTTTAAGCTATATAAACATCTTCAAAAAAAATTCTAGAAAAGTTGTGATGCTACCAAAGAAATAAAGTATATTCAATACAGATTTTGTTGGTATTTTTACAAACAAATATGGTTCCAAAACAATATAAATGGTCAAACAATATTTTTAGCACCACATTTTAAACATAAAAATAGCAAACAAAATAGACTGAAAATACAAAAAAATTTAAAAGATTTTATTGAAGGATTACATAGCTTAAAAAAAAGGACAAGTTTTCATGGATGGCAAATAAGGAAACAACCCGCAAATGAGGGATGCACTGGTAGGAAGAATTTTCTTAATACTATAAAACCAAGTAAAATTACAATATTTATAAAGCATTTTTTGTGGACAAACCTACATATATATGATTTAACAGGACCAAATCTTTTTGAAAGATCGGCACCCATGCAATCTTTCTAGTTATACAAAAGATAAGGAAACTTTAGCATCAGACAATTATTAATTTGTGACAATAGCACGAAAGTAATAATTGTGGTCTATTTTTAGCCCACGTCTTTGGTCTAGTGGAATTAATCTATCTAGACGTGAGGAGTGTTACAATATAATATTGCTCATTTTTCCTCATGAATTTAAGTTTTTCCTTTGGCGGCGACTTGGGGACGGACGTTTGACCCTGACCGCAACCGTTGGACGCTTCGCGCAGCCTGGTCGGCCCACCAATGGCGTGTTCACCCGCTGAAACAACTCGGCACCCCACCGGAACAAACTTCTCCCGCCATTGTTTCGCCTCCGTTCTTTCCCTAAATCGAAGGCCACCGCAGCGTGCTCGCGAATCCCTTCCTGTTTGCATGCAATGACGTCAGTGATGACGTAAGCGAAAAGATTCCTTTTCAGTTTTCTCTTTCGACGGCCATAAATTTTGACTGGTTTCTCTAATGCACGAACCGTTTGCACCGCTGCGTTCCTCGCATTTTTACGAACAAAACAAGACTAATGTTGCTATATAAAAATTTACTAAAAGGATTTGTTATCCTAATGCAATAATTAGTTTAGCCTGCTGAAACAATATGGCTAGCCTGCTGAAACAATTACTTTGCCTAGTGAACGTATAACCAAGTGAAACAATTGGTTTAGCCTATTGGAACAATATATATAGCATGCTAAAACAATTGGTTTAGCCTATTAGAACAATATATATAGTCTGCTGAAACAACTAGTTTAGCCTATTAAAACAATTTGTCTAGCCTGATGAAATAATTTGTATAGTCTATTGGAATAATATGTTTGGTATGTTGAAACAATTAGTTTAGCCTACTGGAATGATATGTCTAGCCAAATACAACAATTAGTTTTTTCTATTGGAACAATATGTCTAGCCTGCTGAAATAAGTAATTTAGCCTATTTAAAACAATCTATATAGACCGTTGAAACAATTTGGCTAATAAAAAAAATATAAAAAGTATTTTAAAACGAGTTTATTACGATTTTAGATGAATTATGAAATTTGTTCTATGCATTTTGGACTCCAGATGAAATAGAGATAAAAATAAGAAAATTAAATAGAAAAAAATGAACCGCTCATTTTTGCTAGCAGCGACAAGTAGTACATCAGCGCTCAACAATTTCGTTGGTGGACGGACGTCATTGCATGCAAACAGCGAGGATGCTGGAACCGTGTTGCTAAGCCGCATACGTCCGGCGTTGTTGGACGCCCGATCATAAACATTACCGTTTTCTTTATATATCGGTAGAAGCGTACAACCCAATAATATATGTGCCTGCTATACAGTAAACGCATGGGCCCGTACTGATATATTAGCATATTTTCATAATTTTTTTGGGTAGCCTCTTAATTAGTTACATCTAGTACGTTTCTAGATCAATCCCCATATAGGTGCGTGTAGCTGCTAGCACGACGTAATTGCCGTTTTGGCATGAACGCAGGCAACGTCGTATACCGCTAGCTAGACAGTTATGCACTTATGCGCTTGTTGACATGACAAGCTATTATGATCGATCAGACCCAGCTAGCGGCCGAAGAAATTGCCGCAGTTAAGTCTGTACGTATTATCAGACCCCGTAACATGTAATTGCTTTGTGTGGTCTTCTGAAACAGATATATAATATAGAGAAAATTACACCATTAGTTACTAAATTTGTTTCGCATGTGCACATAAATCCGCAAGTATCCAAACCGCTTATTTAGGTATCCAAACTTACGAAACCGTTGCAATCAGGGCCATAAGGTGGTTTTTTAGACTGTTTTGATGATGTGCACTGTCATGTCAGCGCATAGGTAGCATTTTTCTTTTTCTTTCTTACTTTTAATGTGAGATCTACTTGTTATCTCTCCCCCCTCACCTCTCTATCTCTCTCTCCTTCATTAAAAGTAGGTCTCACATTAAAAGTAAGAAAGAAAAAGAAAGATGTCACGTAGGTGCTGAAATAGCAATACACATCAACAAAACAGAGTAAAAAACCAGTCTATGCACCTGATTGCAACGATTTCGCAAGTTTGGGTACTTAAATAAACGGTTTCGATACTTGCGGATTTATGTGCACAGGCGATACAAGTTTAAGAACTAATGATACAATTTTCTCTATAATATATATAGATATAGGTTCGCTAGACCCCGACACAATTCAGCCCACGGAATTCTGCTCGGTGTAGCCCATGGTTTTCCTCGTATGATCGACCATGCATGCATGCGATCACACGTACAGCTAGCTTATTGGCTTTGTCCAAAGATTGGAGGGCCTTAATTTTCCATCCGTCTTTCAATGTTTCTATCTCTATGCTCTAGCTCGTAGTACATGGGTGCATGCCGTCCTTGGTGATCAGTTAGGATGGACGCATGCAGCATTGCAGCATGTAGGCATGTCTCTAGTTAGCTGGGCATGCACAGGGAAAGGCCAGTGAAGTAATGCATGCATGGTCGCTGTCGTTGGGCAGTCACGGAGAGGAAATGCACGTACTGTCCGAGCCGCTCGTTTGTTCTCGCTGATGAGATTCTCTCCTTTATCGTATACATCTACTTTATCTTTAAATCTAAAAGTGCAAACGTTTTGAATATTTTTAGTTTCTTTGTTCTACTCAAAATCACATGTTTTAGAGCTATTTAAAAAATTGACAAGCGAAACGGATCGAACTTTTCGATATACGTTCTTGGGATCGATATGCATGATGTCCCGCATGCATGCATATATGGTTACTTGGCTAGCTCATCAATTAATCGATACATGGCGGCATGCCTGCGATCTGTGATCAGTGACGGGCCAGCATGAATGGCTACTTGGCCAGCATACTGGTAATACGCATGCATGCAGCCGGATCGTATCAATCAATCAATCAATCGTATGTGCATGCGTGGCATCGGTAATATGCATGTTAATCAATCGTATGTGCATGGTAATTAATATGCCATGGTCGCCGATCAGCCGGCCGGCCGGCCGGGCATGCTTCCAGCCGCCGCCGGAACACACTAGCTCGATCAGTACGTAGCATGGCGTCGTGTATATGCATATGCAAGAGCTAGCTATTAGCTCTTGGTTGCGTTGGGATATTTGTGGAGCTAGATCGAGCTGGCCCGGCCGGCGCTGGCCGTGGCTATCGGCCATCGATCACAAAGGTCATGAATACGGAGGATCGAGAATGCAGGTAATGTAACGTTTCCATCACAATTTACGTCGCCTGCCAGCTACGTGTGTGTACATACATACATACATACATATATATATACGTATATATATACGTATATATATAGAGTTGGGCTAGCGTAGATTTCAATCTACGGATCCCTCCGTAGACTTCGACGGGTTTTTAAAATTCGAGAACTTTAGTGATCGATCCAAACCGTTGATCTTGTTCATCTTGTCAAAACATAGCCACCAACCAAGTTTCGTATTTTTTTAAATTTTTTTGCTATTTGTTTTCTAATTTCGAAAATCAGCCTTCTAAATAGTCGTGGAGCGTCCAAAAAAGCTGATTTTCAAAATTAGAAACAAATAGCAAACAAATTCGAAAAATACGAAACTTGATTGGTGGCTATGTTTTGCAAGATGAACAAGATCAACGGTTTGATCGATCACTAAAGTTCTCGAATTTCAAAACCCGTCAAGTTCATGAGGATCCGTAGATTGAAATCTACTCTCTCTCTCTCTCTCTCTCTCTCTCTCTCTCTCTATATATATATATATATATATATATATATATATATATATATATATAGCCATCCAATTAGTCGTAGTGCGTTCAAAAAGCTGATTTTGAACATAAGAAACAAATAGTAAACAAATTCAAAAAATATGAAACTTGGTCATGACAACGTTTGATTGAGACGAACAAGATCAACGGTTCGGATCGGTTGTTAGGCATCTCGAATTTGAAAACCACTCGGAGAACGGAGAGATCTGTAGTCTCAAGAGTCGCTAGCTATTCTCTCTCTCTCTCTCTCTCTATATATATATATATATATATATATATATATATATATATATATATATATATATATATATATATATATATATATATATATATATATATAGAGAGAGAGAGATTTGCTAGCGTGAACTCCAGTTCATAGAGCCTCGTGAACTTGACGGGTTTTCAAAATCCGAGGACTTTAGTGATCGATCAAACAGTTGATCTTGTTAAATCATGTCAAGTAGCCACCAACCAAGTTTCGTATTTTTCAAATTTTTTTGCTATTTGTTTTCTAATTTTAAAAATCAGCCTTCTAAATAGTCGTGGAGCGTCCAAAAAAACTGATTTTCAAAATTAGAAAACAAATAGCAAAAAAAATCAAAAAAATACGAAACTTGGTTGGTGGCTACCTTTTGACATGACGAACAAGATCAACGGTCTGGATCGATCACTAAAGTTCTCGGATTTCAAAAACCCATCGAAGTTCACTTGAGAGATCCGCATGACTTCGAGTTAAATGCTTGTAATCTCTCTCTCTCTCTCTCTCTATATATATATATATATATATATATATATATATATATATATATATATATATATATCTTGTCACCCATCCACGGAAAGCGAGGCGCATATATAGCTGCATACCTAGACGATGACACGATGTTCAGCGGTTGGTGTGGCTTTTTCCCACACACACACTCGCGCTCGCCCAACACACCGTCGCACGTACTCCCTCTGAAAAGAAACACACAAGCCCATATCTACACGCACCATCAGCGCCCGTTATTAGAGCATTCACCCTGTTTTTCTATTAGCTACTCCCTCTATTAATCTCTCTAAATTTTTTATACATTCACCACTATACTTTAAAAGATTCATTCCCTTCGACGGATACTTTATTTAAAATTATACCTTTTATGCTCTTACGTGGGTGGTAGGCTGCACAATGGCTGAGGCAGAATCTCTATAGAAGAAAATTCTGTTTTCTTTTCCTCAAGGAAAGCATGTCATGGATGCTTACGTTGATGCTTAATTAACTAATAAACCCATACTTTGGACATGCTTACTGGTGTTGTCGTATATCGATCAAAGCACGTGTGTAAGAACCTTTATGTTGAAATGAAACCTTTTCTACTTGTATATATCAAAAAGAACTTTTCAATGTGTCTTCTTAGTATTGTGGCATGTGGTATCATTCTACTCCTTAAACAGTTGTGCATAAATAGCTTCCAAGGTGCATACCCTTATATAATACTTCCGTTCAAAAATATAAGGCGGACACACATTTTATTATTAAAATTTTTTAATCTTCAGCAAATAATTTATTCAACAAAATATAGATTTGATGCACGAATAATACCCTTGGATTCGTATTTGAAAATATTTTCTAATGGCCACAATTTTGCTATTATAAACAATATATGATCAGAGAAATTAAGCATATCAAAGTATAAGTTTTAGGATCGTGCTAAATCAAATCACGCTTTAGTTTTTTGAACAGAGGGAGTACTGGGGATAGTTTTCTAGAGATATTCTTAAGAATACATGCACGGAGAATGGGTACATGCTTTCTCATTAAAAGCACATAATGCAGGGGAGCAGAACTAGGTAGGATTAGGGGCACTGGTGCACAAGGACTAGGGCCTGGAAACTTACTCCCACCTATTCCTAAAAACATGATGTTCGGGACATTGATACGGTCTTCAAAATACATCTTTCATTACTAATTACCATTGTAATTTATTATAAAATTCATAAAAATTATGATATCATTAAAATGTTTTTTGAGCCAAATCTAAATGTATGATCTTTACATGCCCAATCCAAATATATAGTTGACTTATGACAAGTCTAAAACGTCTATTTTTCCTTGAACCATGTCGTGACACCTAGTACTTGTACAGGGAATCCAACACCATGAGGTGATACTAATCCCAGGCTAGTGTCTCATTATAGACAAATAGGTGGACATCATCTCAAATGTAAACATTAACCGAATAAAATAACAGTTTAAGGTATTAAAGGTGGCAACATTCGTCTTATTACAATAATGCAGGTGACCCTGCTCAGTAGCACTAAGTATTAAGAACGAAATAAAAGACGATCAGAGTGGCGATGGAGAATCGGCGATGACATCCAAGATTGACCCGAGCACCATAGCTAACCCTGCGCACCTTCACTAGGATCCTCCCGATCCGGCTTGTAACCTGAATAACAAATATATCCGCGATAGGTATAATGAGCACGCGGCTACCCAGCAAGCGATTCTTAACAGTGAATGCAGTAACAAGAGATGGATGATTGTTTTGCCAAAACAGCACCTATCTACTCAAATGTTGTTTAAGCATTAATTATTCAGTTAACACCAGTGAACATTCTACTACACAAAATCCACAGGCACTCTCTGCCTACACTTGAGTGCTTAACCAGAGGTGATCAAGCGGCTAAACAGGCACTCTCTGCCCACACATGACCCATATAGGTGATCATGCGGCACAACGATACAGGCACTCTCCGCCCACACTTGACCCGGGGATGATCGAGCTGCTGAACGATACAGGCACTCTCTGCCCACACTTGACCAAGGGGTGGTCCAGCGGCTCTACGGATACTCTACCCAGACATGACCAGGGAACGGTCATGCGGAACAAATCCTAGCACTTCACCAAAGTAACCCCACAAAACAATATTTTACTTGATCAAATTCATATTGAAAATCATCGTGAAACCTTAGTTTCACAATATGCAAATTTATTAAAAGTGACCCTATTAATTATCCAAGCACATCTAAGCAACTACACAAAGGATAGGATAGGAAATCACTATGGTTCGGAAAAGAAGGCTACTACATATTAGTTGATGACTAATACAACTTTAGGATATATACTCAACACACTAATATGCATGCAATTATAAATAGCGGTAAATAAGGATTTAACAAACAGGAAACAATATGCATCTAGATTGCCTTGGTAGAAGTCGGAGCTCTGCTGGTCCACGTCAGTTCTCGGACAGTACTCCGCACAACGGTCGCAGCAGGTACCTATGCGTAGAAGCAAATAGCAAAAGAACCAACTACAATATAGAAAAATAGTTTAGTAAAAATATATGAAATTCTAGAAATTGAATGTGATTTTTAGGCTCTGGAATCATATAATTTGGAGTTACGGAGCTCCCTAAACAATTCTGAGAAGTTTCGGGGAAAATAGAAAATCCCCTAAAAAACTAAAATGATAAAAAATTCTAATTAGGCCCACTCTCCCTCGTGGCCCACTCTCTCTCACTCTCCGCACGCACGGCCCAGCGAGCGCACGCCGGCCAGCACCGACAGGTCGGTCCCACCAGTCCGTGGCATGCGGCGCTGACAGGCGGACCCCACCGTCCAGGCGGGAGCAGCGGGACACGGGCTGATATAGGGCGGCGGTGGGACACGCGCAGATATGGGGCGGTGGCATGTACCGCACAGGTGCACCTACGCAGGCGATTGCGCCGGGCTGCATGGCGGGTGGTGGATGGTTGGCACGGAGCCCGGGGATAGCAAACAACAAGGCGGACTGCGGCAATGTCGGTGGCGGCGACGGCGCTTCGGATTTACGACGAACTTCGATAACCATTTTCTCCTTTGTTTCTTCACCAAACATGGTGCTGCATATATCCATCTTGACCGTCTCAACGAGCCCTCCATAATTTAGGTGTTCGAATTCGACTCGGAGTAGAATTTGAAGCTTGCTGAATTTGGAACTTGCCTTTACTTGCGAGATTTCGGCTGAAACTTGGGGGATAGGTCGATTTGGGCTTCTAGAAGGTTCCCTAATATTGGCTGATCTTTTGAGGAAGTATTTCTCATTATTTCATGCGAAATACATCTTAAATAGGGTCTTTTGGGGCATAATCCGATATTCCGGGAAACCCAAAAGTTAGGAAAAGGTGAGATATGTATTTGGAAACTTAGGGCACATGTTCCCATTGTCCCATCCCAAACATTAAGCATGGCTTTAATTAAAATAGCCTAAATAGAGCCAAATAATAGGGGTTTTAATAGGTTTTAATACACACACACACACAATCATTTTTCCTATTTTTTTTTTCAAATAAATCTTGTGACACATAATAATTTTATTAGGATGACACAAACCAGAGGGAGTATTTAAGAAGAAGTAGGACCCTTCTTAGCTTATATTATTTTACATTTTTAGCTTATTTTCTAACTTTGATCGCTTTTTCGTGGTAGCCTTGAGAGTCGGATCCACTTTGTTTGACTTGCATTTTAAAGCTATTGAACAAGTCTTCGAAACATGACATTAGGGATGAAAATAGTACGAATAATTTCTAACCATCGACCGACCATCCAAACCAACTTGAACAATGATTTGAATAATGTTGTGTATATCTAATTTAAGTGGATACAATACAAATGGAAAACCAAACTTTTCTTTGAATAATATCCGATGGATATTGCCCATACTATGAAAGTCTTGTACATGCCATCTTCAATATACTTCTACACCTATCCCATCAATTAAAATACTATAAAAAATTTGACAAAATATTTATTTGTATGGTTATATTAAAGTTCACTATTATCTTATAAATGGTCTTTTAAATTTCAATACAAATCTTACCACACAAATATACGTGGGGGCGCATAGCTTGTTCTCTACATATTATTCTAACGACGAAAAGGTTAATCCATCATTTTCATTCCTGTTCCCCTTTATATAATATGTGTTTTACAAATTACGTATGGGTCTAAACAGGATTAGGTGGCCAGTGGGCTCACCCCAAGGCTACATTTTTTTACCCAGAACTTGCTAGTTACTTTTTTTTTATTTGAGACCTCTTTTCAGGGTACAACCATAGTACTCACGTGCGAAACTCACCCCCCACCGCACGCACCCAACACACTCACACCCCACCCAAACGCACACGCACAGGCACACCTACGGAGACACCCACAGCCGGCTCAGTTCCTAGAACTTGCTAGTTGCTATTGAGCGGACAGGAGTAGACACGCCTGGGATGTTTTTTTTTCTTTTCATAAACTGGAGCTTAGCCCCTATTTCCGTTTCCAAGAAAACTTAAACCACAATAGTTTGTTACAGACTCTTGACAGAAATACAGCACCCACAGGACATATTGCACCACAACAATGTTTAACCCATTTATATTAACTAGTTGAGCTTGCGCGCCCGTTGCACGCCGAGGACCCACAATATACTGCAAAATACGCACAATGAACTCGTCAGATCCGGTCTAACGGCTGGAAACAAATGGGGCGACATGTCCTACGCGGGGGCAGGAAAGTGCCACGTGGTGAGGTGGAGAGGGCATAACCTGACACAGTTCGGCTTTGTACCATTAGATGAATCACCAGACCTAGCGCTAATACATTTATGCCATTAATTAACACACACCACACGCGCGCATGTGGTAAAGTACGTTACAAAATGGCCATCCAGGCTTTTCAGTTCTGAGCATCCTCCTCCCCAATCCCCATCCTCTTCTAGCCTCTCTCTTTTGCCGCGCGCCAGATTGATCTTGCATTTAATTCCTTGACAACCTGCAAAACCTTGATGTTCCCTATATATACACCGGCATTTAGTATCTTAGCAATAACCATCCAGCTAATTTTGACTATCTGATCACCAGTCTCCACCTCATTGCAGAATTCGCAACCTGGGCTGGGTTTACAAGGAGGAAAAAAACATAGTCCGGCCCAGTCAAGCGTAACATCCACACCGGGCCCATCCACACCGGGCCAGTTCCCTCCGGATGCTTTACCAATTTCAGAGCTAAAAAAGTTATTTTTTCTTGTTTTCACATGCTCACGAGCAATGCAACGTGCAACCTGGACGAGTATGGAATATAGAGGGAAGCTAAAGTTTCCAATTGTCCTCAAGATGGTCAGTAACATCATATCAGGTTTTATACAAAGAATGAGTAACCTTACACAGCCTTGACCCGCAGCATACAACGCCTGCATCTGGTTGATGGTACATGGTTCATTGGGTGGACATGGCTAATCTAAACTAACACGAAAAGAATAAGGTCCCCCCGCCCTACTATTACTACTGCTACCGGCTCATATTATATTATAGTACACATATGTTGCATTTCGATCGAATAGCTCAAACTGTGAGTGTAGGTGCAAAAGAATGCCAAGAAAGCAATGGAAGATGACTCGAGCTACAGGCGCATCATGGTGATGGTCTGATGGAAGCAGAGATGTTAGATGTTTCACAGCTGTCCCGGCTTCAGGCCTGTGCTCCCTTGGAAAATACAACAATCCACGAGAAAGTTCACATCAAGCTCGCGACCGTCAGTGAGTGCCACCGTTTGTGTAGAAACCATCTGGGCTGTTCGCCTCCATCTCAGCGAGCATCACGGACTTCGCCCTTTGATACCTGTTCCTTTTTGCCGAGATAGCTGATATCGCTGCAAAAATGTCAGAAAGATTAAGATGCATAGTGCCTTCATACATTTAGCGAAGACAAACAACTGGGGTTGACTCATGAAACCTACTAATGAAATCAATAGGATATGAGTAGATATATCTGCTGCAGTGCTAGTTAAGTTAATAGGGGCCCCTACGGCAATAGTTAATTTGGGAAATGGATGTTTATGGATTTTCCTTAGCTGATACGAATGGCCTGATGTATCGTTTGTCAAAACGAAACTGGCTTAAAACATCAAAATGATGATGATTTCAGCAATTCAATTCTTATATCAAGTTGCATGAGTATGAACTTGTGATGGTGAAAGAGTCCAAATGTGATATACTTACAGGTCAAATCTTGAGGGAACTCAAAATCATAGTCGTATGGTCCTCTTCTGATGCATAGTATGTAGACCACTATAAGAACAAGAAGCAGAAGAAACCCAAGCGATGCTCCAAGTGCAATTTTGCCGGTCTTGTTCAAGCCTCCTTTCTCCCAGAATAATGCACAAGCAGGCAGAGTAGGCACCCCACACAGGCCTTTATTACCTGAAAGACTGCCCAAAAAAATTCATGTCTGTGAACGGCAGAAGATGAAATGGGAAGTTACATGCCACAGAAAAGCAGCTCACAATCATCTAGTATCTACTTATATATCTGCTCATTAATAATCTCTCTAATTTAGTTAATCAATGCAGCAATGCATTGTAGATCTTCTAGATAACAACTGTTTTAACTTTTCTCCAAAAAAAAAAAACTGTTTTAACTACCAGGGTCAGAGAGAGAGAGATCACAGGAAATTATTACTTTTTCCAGAAATAGAATTTTGTTTGAGCCTCTACATACATCACGAGGTATACACAACCTTAAATATGCAGCACATCACGCTGATCCAAGCAATCAAACCTGGGAGGATGAGAATGAACAACCTCATTCCCATCACAAAGCTATAAGCTCATCTGCACAGGCCAATATTGCTGAGCACATAGATTTGTCTACACACCACTCAATCAACATAATAGGGCCCTAAACCCTAATTTTGGATCTCAGTCAGGAGCCTGGTACAAAATTGAGCCTATAAATCATTATTCTCAACCCGAGCATAGTAATTCTTCCAAAGATTACCACTGTGTACAGTATGCAAACTCGTAAAAGTGACTATTTTCTTTCTGTGAAAACAGTAAAAAATCTTACTCTATCACACCACCATGTACACCAATTGAGTAAAGCCTTTCTGGAACCTGCCCATCGAGTAGATTGTTGTTCAGCAAACTGCACAAGAGGTAGTAAATAGTAAGTTTGTATTTGTGCACACATATACACAGATTGTAAATAGGCTCCAAAAGTACTTCATGAACAAATTGCAATAATGATGAATTGTGAAACACTGTACTTACACAATCTGTAATTTAGATGAGCCTATGGTGCCAGGAATGCTCCCAGTAAACTGATTCGATGACAAATCCCTAAGAAACCAACAGAACAATTACTCGTAATTCCTATGAGAAGCAGTCCTTTCAGAAGAACAAGTACAGAATAGGAATGCAGTTGGATGTTCTATCCAGTATGCAGTATTATTCAGTTACTGGCATTGATTGAAGATGTACAAGCTACTATTTCCGTACGCAGTACCAGCTAAGGTATATTATTAACACAAGAGTCCTAGGACTGCATTCTTGGTATCATCCTTACATCCTAGTTTGAGATCTAATCGCAAATGTGCTACTTGTGTGACCCAGGTCAATTTTACCAATTAGTAGGTCATCATGAGATTTTATAAATATTATGCATCTGTCATGAGCATATTGCCAAAAGAATTTGAACTGGGTATACAGCACGGCCATATTTCTCATATGCAACATCACTATTTTTTGCATCTTGTGAAAAAAAAAGAATAGTTGTACTCACAGTGCCGCAAGCGAAGCTTGGCCTAAACCTGGTGGTAAGGTTCCAGTCAAAGAATTATAGCTCAAGTTCCTAGCGAAGCAGAACATATCATCAACTCATTAACTCACAAGGAGGTATCACAAACTCAACCACAAAAATAAGCTCAAGGCATTCTCAGCCGTCAGTTGAAATATGTTTCTTCAACTTTTTTTTTTCTCTGTATAAAAGTTCATGAAAAATCCGTTTGTTCAAAAAAAAAAGTTCATGAAAAATTGTAGGGTAATTTTATTGTAGCCTGGATGAGCTACAGATGGGCTGGAATTTTGTAGTTCAACAAATGAGATTATTTTATACCACAGGAAAATAGCCCATATTTTAACTAGAAGAATGGAGGTCTTATAGTTATAGAAGGTAAAGCAGCACACTAGAACTACCAGCTTACAGATATAGACTAAAAATAGCACTTCCCCTGTCCCTCTCTGAAAAACCAATCCAGATGGGATGTGATTGAATGGAGTGCAAGGACCACATATCCTAGTCCAATGAAAACATTTAGAGATGAAGAGACATGATGAACCTATTAGAACAGGTGACAACAGTAATCAGAACAAGGAGAATGGAGGCTTCTAAAACAACCGTTTGTGTCCAAGCATCCTGCCGGACATTTCTGTTCCTCATGAAATAGCTTGTCCCTTTTCTTGAAAAAGCCCTTCTCATTGTAGATGTGGGTGGCAGGTGGGGTTGGGATAGCCATTATGTTCATTCTACAAGCTTGTTATTACTTATGGCATATCATGCCTGTCCGTGTCAACAATTGCTATTCATAGTGCTCTACCACTTCTTGGCATCCTTTCATCACGTACCCATGTGCAGTCTGTCTTATTTTGACTTCAAGAGCCCTCCAATATTTTTTTTCTATGCATAACTTTCAGATTTAATTACTTTTTTATTTAGATTTAGATAATGGTATCACTTCAGGCCTCTACATCCGAAGATGCATGCATTTCACTTAACTTCTAACTGGTAAAAAAGATAATAGTTCACTAAGAAAATATGCTATTCATTGCAAGTTTTGGCTAGAGAGAAAAGGTAGTCCCTGTAGAAAGATAAGCATTTTATGTATTTCTCGCATAATAGAAGTCAAGTACTATATAGAGCTACAGAAAATTAAAATTTGAACGTTATAGTTTCATGTGCTATGTAAAACCAAATATATAAACAGGTACGTCAAGACATATTGATACGCAGAAACTAATACCAAAGATGACCATGATCAAATTGAAATCAACAAGTGTGTGCAATGATACTTACAAGCTTACCAAGTCTGTTAGATGACTTATTTCATCCGAGATGTAACCTTTTAGCCCTTGGCTTGCAAGATCTCTATAGAAGCCAAATGAAAAACATGCAATTCATAACAGAAAAAATTGAGCTTTCACAAAGATAAAATAAACACACCCTCAAGTCCTCAACAATACTTTTAAAAGAAAGACTAGTCAACAACAACAACAACAACAAAGCCTTCAGGTCCCAAACAAGTTGGGGTAGGCTAGAAATGAAACCCAATAAAAGAAAGACAATCATTTGATACTATTATTCAAAAACTGCATTGAAATTCACATGATCCTGCTGGTGTGCACCATTTAGTATGTAGTAGAACAAGATACTTTCAGCTGTTAACACTAAAATATCTGAAAAGATGGGAAGTGAAAGCAACCAAAGCACAATTAGAAAAAACGTATGATTCAAATTATGCAGTTAAGATTCACAATTCAGGTTGGTCAAATAGTATAGCTATATTTAGTTGCAAAACAACTGAGGTGGATAGGTCTATTGCTAGTTCTGCATGTCTGTTAATTGCTACGCCATCTTTCTTGTCAGTCATCTGCAAACACTAACATTTTGTTTCTCAGAATATAAAATCATCAGATTTTGGGGAGAAAATAGGCATACACTTGACGAGCGGTGATCAGCTAAAGGTCAATTACTGATTAAAAGCAATTAAGAAATGCCTAAATCGAACAGAGTGAAAAAAAAATGAAATGGACCATTAAAAGGTACTCACAATTCAGTTACACGAACCCTATGAAACTGTCAAAAAAAAGTGGTAACTTAGCCAAACCAAAACTAAAAAAAACTTTTGAACATTACTAGAATTTTGCAGTTAAGCTTATATGTGTGGCTCAGATTGGTTGAGTAGTAGAACAAAATTCAGCTGAGAAACTGGCATAGATATTTTCGGTGCTGCTAGTTCAGATTAGTATCTGTTACAACATATTTCCTTTTCAGTGATCAACAAATACTATGTGTCATAGCATTTGTGGATAATTAGATCATCTTCAAGAGAAAAACAGGAGTTTGCTTGGTGATCACTGATCAGATAAAAAGGCTACTAACTACTTGGTAGCGAAATAGAAATAACCCCCCGATGAAATTGGGAGTAGATTAAAATGGTGATGGGATCAAGGATGGTACTTACAGTTGGGTGATCACAAGCCCTTTGTCCGCACGATGGCAAGTGACTCCCTCCCATGCATCCCACGTCCTCGGTGCACATGGGTCCCCGTTCCACCCCATCCTAGCTGGAATTTTTAGGGAGTCCTTTATCGCCTTCATTGCAGCCACTGTCAAAACCAATGCAGCAAGCTTAAAGAGCACGTTGGGGGGAATCTGCTGGTCTCCAATTAGCTCAACCCAGACCACCATGTTCAAAATCATAAGTAATCACCTTGATTTGGCACTGTCCTCATCTCAAGCGGCACCATCGCGTAATTCTCAAGCCCACACAGAATTGGCCGTCCCACTACTGGCACAAGCTGGACACTCATGGTGGGGCTCGTCAGATTCTCCAAAATGTAGGTCCACTTGAACGCCGTGAACCCTCCAACCTGCTTGAAGATGTCGATCCTGGTCACGTTCCTCCCGGCAAGCATAACGTCGAACACCCTCTGCCCAGCCGATCCGATCCCGGCGTCAATCTCCGCGAAATGCAGCCAGACCATGTAGGACATCCTGGTGTCCACCGGCATGAGGTACTCGATCTCATTCATGGCATCCCCGCCCGTCGTCACCGCCGACTCGTACAGCTTGGTGGGGAAATAGTTGGGCGGCTGGTTGCTACCGAAGATCTTCCTCCCTCCGGCAGTAATGGCGTCGTAGCTGAGGCCGGTGTTCCTGAAATCGACATCCGACTGCCACACCCGCGAGAAGGCGTCGGGGTCGTCGGTGAAACCCGGGCCGAAGAGGTTGTTCCCGCAGGTGAGGCGACCGTAGTTGACGAGGACGAGGTCGGCGCCGGTGGTGGCGCCGTCGTAGGCGAGCGGGTGGACGGGGGCGACCTCGATGGAGGCGACGACGGGGGCGTGGGTGGAGAGGGAGTAGAAGCAGACGTCGGAGGGCGGGGAGGTGGCGGAGGGGAAGATGAGGTCGGAGTAGGCGCCGTAGCGGGCGGCGGTCTCGGGCCAGGGGGAGCGGAAGGAGAGGACGAGCGTGGCGGCGGCGGAGACGTCGAAGGACGGGGAGCGGAGCTTGGAGTCGTAGTTGTCGTAGACGGAGAACAGGCGGAGGTAGTAGCGGCCGGGGGGCAGGGGGAGGGAGTAGCAGGAGGCCTTGCCGGCGGAGGAGGGCGGGAAGAAGCGGAGCGTGCGCTCCTGCGGCTGCGGGAAGCGGTGCGGCTCGGCGACCATGCCCGCGGCGCCCCCCGCGGAGAAGAAGCGGTCGGCGAGCCAGCGGCGGCCGAAGGCGGAGGTGAAGTCCGCCGCGCCGCCGCAGTCGATGTTGTAGCTGTGGTTCGCCGGCGCTGCACGCAAAGCCGCATCGTCAGTGCCCCGACACCCGAGCCGAGCCGAGCGAGCGCAATTCGAGCATACAGTACCGAGCTTAGCTTACCGCCGGAGAGGAAGGGGTCGTCGACGGCGCGCGCGAGGCCGGCGGCGGCGGCGGCGAGGAGGGGGAGGAGGAGGAGGAGCCGCATTGCAGATTCGCGCAAGCTACTTACTTGTATGGGAGGGTCGATGGATTGATCTCGTGGGGGGGTTTGGGAGATGGCGGTGGAGCTCGGGAGTCGGGAGGTGGTGGAGGAGGAGGAGGAACAGCGGTGGGAAAGGGAAGGAGGAGACCCGATCCGGCCGTCCTCGGGGGATCGGACGGCGGAGAAGAGCAAGAGCTACGTGCCTTGCGACGGGAATCTGAGGCAGCTTTTGGACGCGCTTCCCTATTGATGTGCTGCTTTTCGTCGTCTTGTATCGGATCAGATCATGTTGTGAGCGGAGTGAGTGGAGTGTGAATAGCTGAGCTCACGTGAGCATGCACTGCAAAAATGGTACCAAGTACCAACAGCCTCCGTGCCAGCTATCCCGTTGCCCAAGCTGCGCCGCGAGTACGCAGTGCAACGCAATCCAGCAATATATACTAGTGACTAGTGAGTAGTGAATACTGAATACTACTGCTGCTGCGACTGCTACCTGCAGGCTGCCATGGACGCGAGGAAACACACGCTCAGCCAACACAAGCGACACAACATACATGGGATGGACACGAACGGGGATCGGCGAAGCTTGGCAGTGGCAGTGGCAGTGGGCATCCATGTTTGGCACCACCCGGAACGCACGGAAGCTTAGCTGGGCCGCGACGTGCGCAGTAATGCGCCGCATGTCTCACGTCCCGCCCTGCGTTCTCTCTCTATAGTCTGTACCGGTCATGGTTTGCGCAGCTGCTACTACGCGCATACGTATACGTACCAGTGCGTGCATGTACTTGTTGGCGCACGTACCAGCGAACGTACGTGCCGTCGTCGAAGCTGGTAATGTAGTACGCAGTACATTGATTGGTCTGAGACCCTCTTAATTTATCCTTATTTTCTTTCACGCATTCTTTTGAAGGTCAGCTTACGCTGATTGATTCATTTATAGAAGAAGGAAGGAACACACGAATTTACAGGCGGCCTGGTACGAGGCCAGGCAAGAAACGGAAGAAAAAACACAAACACACTTACGCCCTAAACCGGCGACAACAGCTTACAAAGCTAGGGAGACAACAAAACTGACTACTCGATAACTAGAGCGGCCATCCCCGCCGCCGACCAAAGCTGACGTTCGGCCGTCCAATCCGCTAGAAGCTGTTGGTGCTGTCGAGCACGCCCCTCGAAGAGGCGTCTGTTGCGTTCGCACCAAATTGTCCAAAGCGACAGGATGATAGTGGTGCCAACTGTTTTCACGCATTCTTGTCCTTCGTTCTCCATTATCTTCGACAGTATCTTTTGAGTGTAGAATTTTCTTTGAAAGGAATGCACAGAAAATTCAAAAGGTAGTCACGAAGAGAATCTCTCACGAAAAGAAAATAACCCTTAAAAAATACCATTGAAGATGGTCTAACACCGTCTAGTAGCCAACAGTGCGCTCGGCCGCTAAGAGCATCTCTAACAGGTTCTACAACCTGTTCCATAAAACACTATTGTGAATAATCTCAGCTTCTATACCCATCAAGCAGATTTTTTATCTCGGTCTCTAAATTTAAAGTCTCGCTCTAAAGTCTCTAAATTTAGATACTCTCTAAAGAATCTCTATATCTTCTCAAAAATAGAGACTCCGCTGTAAACAATTGAAATATCGCGAACGAACAGCCTCTATCAAACCGAGGTTCACTGCATGCATGAATACGGCTGAAGAATGTTAAATGGGACGGGACCGTGACTCCCGGACACAGACACCGCAACGGCATTAATCTTTCCCCGCGCCCCCATTGTACTTGATACTGCTACTCTCTACTAATGTTCCCTGTGCAATGAGAACTTTTCTCAAGATAGTACCATCATCCGCTTTCAGAACACACAAGGAACCATGTTTTGGAAGTTCACACAGTCTTTAATATACTTTTGATTGCTAGCTATAATTACTATTGTAATTTATATATATGATTTGCAAGAAATACCATTCCATGGAAGTGATTTTGAAAACCGAGACAAATCTAAATATATGATTTTCACCCATCCAATCTAAATATTTTAAAATTTGGGTGTGAGTGTGACTCCTCGTCAGGTGACTGAAAATAAAGAAAATTTCAATCGATGTCTTTTACATTAGTCAATAATAAAATTTACATATAGTTTGAAGTTGTTAAAAAGGTGCAACAATCAACTAGATGTTATTCGTAAGTTCATTTAAAAGATTAAAAACAATATATACAAGAGGCAGCCTATAGAAATGAATATATGTGTCAAAATAGTACATAAACTTTCTATAGTTAAATTATATGCATTTTACAGATTTGAACTATATGTAAGTTTGGTTATTTACTAGTGTAAATATGTCGACTAAGATTTAATCGAGCAATTCCGTTGAAATTTTAATTGAGAACAAGTCTAAATTTTAATTAGGGACCGACTACGGTCTGGCGCTACCATTTTTTATTCGTCTGTAGCGCCCTTTTTTCAATATGATTATACGAAATTTCAAGATGATTATACAGAAATTTCACCGTACATAACTACTGAAATTTTAGTATAAGAAAAGTGAAAAAAACTCTGCAACCTACAAATCGAGCAAATTAGAGACGGGGCCGTCGGAGCAGGCACATGGCTCCGCGTTTTGCCGAGGAAGAGAGCAGCGGCGTCGGCGAAACCACGCAACAACAGCTGCCTTATGGCGGCGAAGCGCCTGCTGCATCGGCAATGGCGTCGGTCGGGCGGCGGCGGCGGCGTCGGCAATGACGCCGACGGCGAGTGCACGCCACGCGAGGTCGACGCGAATGCAGCAATGGCGGCGAAAGCAGCAATGAAGCGCGACCGCGCCGGCAGCAGCAAAGATAATGGCGCCAAGCGCTTTCATGAACGCAGCGCAGGCGCCCACGGGGAAGTAACAGCGAAAAATTAAGTGTTTTTGGGCCGATATAGGTCTGGCACATTAGTAGCAGCAGAGGTAGCCCGATTGTCCACGAACCATGTATGGGCCAATACCCCAGGGCCCCTAGCCCGTTTGCCTGTTAGGTCCAACTCTGATATAACCGGGCCGCTCATCGGCCAGGTCTGAATACATCTTCCCGAAGGCCCTGGGCTATTGGGAGAAAAGGAATTGTAATGAATCTGAAGGCCCATGACACTTCCTTGGTAAAACAGAATCAAAACCCAGCAAACTCTGCAAAATGAAGCTGTCACACTGATGGGAAAACTAGGCACGGAGGGACGGAAGAGAGTTGTGGAGTGAGGGGATGATCCAGTCAAATCAAACTTTTTAGTCTTTTTTAAAAATCTAGCACAAATTGATTCGATATTATTTCAAAAATATTTTAGTAGTAATTTTGTAATTGAACCAACAAGCAAAGCCAAATTGTGAAGTGAGGGAGAAATCAAACTTTTTTTAACTCTGGAGCTGGCACAAATTGATTCGACATCATCCAGTAATACTATCTCCGTTTTTTTTTTACGCCTTTGACATTTTGACATGCCTTTTACCATTTGTCTTATTCAAATTACTTTTGTAAATATCATTTATTTTGTTGTGATTTGTTTTATCAATCGAGGTACTTTAAATATGTCTTTTTTTTTACATCTTTGCATTAAAATTTTAAATAAGACGAATAATCAAAGACGTGCCAAAAAGTCAAAGGCGTCAAACAACAAAAACAGAGGGAGTAGTTTAGTTGTAATTTTATAATCGAACCAACAAACAGAGCGCGATGAAATCAGAGTAGAAGCAAAATTTTACAAGTTCATTTCTAAAGCATTGTTTTAATTGAGCCCACGAGTTCCAGACCCTAGCTGTGGTCTCGTGGTCTTGTCGGTCGGCACCCTGCCGTGGACTAATCGAGAATGTCACTCAACTCACTGGAATGTAGTAGTACAGAGTTGTTTCCCAGGAAAAAAAAAACATCGTGAGAATTGTAGATCAAAGCGAGAGTCAAAAGTCGGTTCGTTTGATTCGGCTAGTTTTTAAAAGTTCTGATAAAACAAATTATGAGATTCTAGGAAAGCTGGGCTGGAGCATGCAGGCAAAATTTGAGGTTGGGGCCTGCAGTGCAAGCATCCGACTACCCGAGCCGGACTTTGAGCCTCGGGGTTGGTGCTGAGGGCAGTTTTTATAGGAAAAGGCGAAAGATCGAAGGCACGTAACAGCCTAGCTACCAGTACCAGGGGAGGGGACATGGAAGGAGCGGCAAGGGCAGGAGGGAAAGCGAAAGAGAGAGATGGAAGGGGGGGGGCAGTGCCACGTGGTGGGGTCGGGGCACTACACGTGGTGGGCCGGGCGGACCACGACCAATGCCACGTCCGCGCTGACACGTGTCTGCGCCCACGCAATGTGATCGGCTACGCGAACATCTCAAAGTGATGACAAATCGTCTGACCGTAAATACTTTCGCTTAGATTTAGAGCATGCCTAGCACGCTTTGCATCAGTGGCCAGCATCAGGCAGCTAATGCGCACGTAGCGCAGCGCCCATTCGCCCGCCCGCATGTATGAGTCTGCGATTGTTTGAATCAGTAGCGCGCACAGCGGTATATTAGCGACGCTACAGTGTTTTACTGGGTATGCTGAGGATGCTCTTCGTACGCAAGAAGTTATAAGACACGTACAAATTACATGTAGTTGCATATTAATTTCAGAGGTTGTTATAACTAGTTTATTAGAGAGATTGTCTATTTACTACTCCGTACCTATTTTTTTTAGTTAAAAATTGCTCTAACGATCACAGAGGCTTGCCTGCAGGCAGTAAACATTTTTTTTTAAAGCTTCTAATGGTAAGAATTGCTTTTTTGCCACCCTCAACATTGGTCCTTACCACTTTGCCACTCTGACCCACTGTCATATATATAGATGGACCCATATGTAATAGACACAGAGTGGCAAAATGGTAAGAAGTTATTGGATAGAGTGGCAAAAAAGCAATTATTTCTCGAATGGTAGCACCTGCACGGATCAATCATCAATGAATGTTCATAGAGCATTCTATATGTGAATTACTCCTACCTACCAACCACACTAGCTTGCCGTCAGCGGAAGAACGTGGGAGCATCACCAAAAGCATCGTTGTTTTCTTCTAAAACACTGTTAGCGACCCCTCCGTTCATCTCTCTAAAAATTTCATCACAATTTACACCGTACTTCCAAGATTTCTTCTACGTACCAGCTCTCTACGTTAAGGATCCGTGGGAGCCACCCCTTCCTGGTTCTTGTCTTCTCTCTAAATTCGGCATGAAATTGTGCGTGACCCGCTGTCATTTTCTTCGTAAAAATCGTCAGCATGGCGGACTGTTCGTCACCAACGTCGCGGCAGGGGACCTACGTAAAACACACATGATGGTCTCTATTTGTTGGCAGAGGCGCGCAAGTCCGCGACAGGGACGTGCACATGCATGCATGCAGCATGCAGATGCGTCCGGTCCCGCGCCAAATTCGTGTGCATGGCATGGGAGGCGTCGACGACGTACGACGCAGCGACGCTTGCAGGTGCACGCTTGCATGGCGCACACGACACGCCCCGGGCCCAGCCGTCGAGATCTAATCCGACGGCCGTGATAGGTCCGTGCGTATCTTCGGGTCGAAGGCTTGGGGGTGATGCAGCGGGCACAGTGCATTCAAGGGAGGAAACAGTAACGGCTACCAACCTCCATTAATGGGAGCAGAGGTCCAGGGAGAGGGCACAGTATAACGTCGGGCAGCTGCTGCTGCTGGAGCTGGCACTTGGCTGCTCCATCAGTTCATCCTCGTCCACATACCCCGGTTCATTCGTCACACCATGCCACTCCGTGTGAGAGAAAGCAAGGAGTACAAAGCGGAATAGGGCCAGTGCGTGGTGCTTCCAGCTCGGCGGAAGACGATGGGTTAACCAACTTAAGCAGGTCAGGTGCTAAAAGCATTGCTCTAAAAAAAAAAGGTGCTAAAAGCATCGCCAGTATATTTTCTAAAAGATTTTCAATAATGGAGTACTATTATGAACGATCTCGGTCTACACAGCAATCCGGCAGAGTTTCTAATCTCTAAAGACTCGTAAAAGGATATTTATATCTTTTAGAGGATAAACACTATTACAAATGATGAAAATATATAAAATAAATATTGATTTAGATAAGTGATATAAAGAGAACGAAATCTAGATAACCAGTTGACGATGCTCTAATGGTAGGATTTAGGTCGACTAGAGCTATGTTTCGAGTGTTCAAGTCGAATTAAATCAGCTAAATGGATAAATTTTTTAAGTGGTTAAGTTGAACGTAGTACGTCAGCTAAATAAATAGGGAGGCACTATTACGCAGACGTCTGTAATTTCAGCAAATGTGCAGGCACATGCCGCGTAGATGCATGCAGACCTCGTGCAAAAAAATTCCACTATCGCAAAACATTGTTTCTAATAAATGAAAATGTGAAAAACAGTAGAAATTTGGTGGTATTTTTTACGCCTGCACGACTTCACAAATTATACGAGCAAAAAATCTCTCGACGTGAAAAACAGAAAACAAAATAAATATATAATAAACAAAAAACAAAATAAATCAATAATAGATCAGACCTCGCGCAAAAAATTCCACTATCGCAAAATATTTTTTCTAGTAAATGAAAATGTGGAAAAACAGTAAAAATTTAGTGAAATTTTCACTAATTGAGTGCTAACTATTAGATTAATCCGGACGCACCCACGATCCAACGGCAGGCCGCGCGTGCAGCCACGATCCAACGGCCAACTGCGGCGCATGCGCGTTTGACAGGCGCGCAGACGCCTATGAAATAGCACCACCGAAATAAATAAGCTAAATTTTAAAAAGTTTTAAATCTGGTTTTCCAAACTGGTCTACTTTATTTATGCTTTTAAAACTTTTAAAAATAATTTTATAATAGAAGAAATTGTACCAAATCACTTTAAACATGCTACAGAACATAGTTGTGCTTGCTACGTACGTAGAATTAAGTAGTTCATTTCCGGAGATTGGAAATGGAAATCTGTATTTCCAGCAGCATAGAATAAGCCATCGTTCCCAAAGACGCGCGCACGCACCCATGCCATTTTACCATGGCGCAAAGACGAGACGACAGTAGGCCATGGCCATCATCGAAGCACAGGCTGGCGTTTGTCCTCGCCTTCGCCTTCCTTTCGTGCCTCCCGAAGCCATTGCTACCACTCACTGACCTCACGGCCCCATAATCATCCACTTGGTTAATTACCTACTAATCACTCGCTAAAGCTAGCTAAGCTCGCCGCCGGGCTAGCACTTGTTGGCGCTGAAGCCGACGGTGCCCTTGGCGGTGTCGAAGCTGACGCGGGTGCCCTGCTGCTGCACGTTCCCGATGATGGAGACGGCGGAGCTCGTCGGCGCGAACGCCAGGCAGTACGTCCCGGCGCCGTCCACCGGGATGAGGTAGTTCTTCGCCGGGAGGCGCAGCTCGCCGCCGCCGTCGAACCGCAGCGCCACCGCCGGCACCTCCACGCTAGTCCGCCCCGAAAGGTCGTAGCAGGTGTCGAAGAGGGACACGCCGGAGGACCTCGGCAGCGAGCCGGTGCCCCTCAGGAAGGCGTCGCGGAGGACCGAGTAAGCTGGCGACTGGAGGCGGGTCACCGCCGTGCCGGAGTCCACGATGACGCCGCCGGCGCCGGAGGAGTCCATGGCGAACGCGGAGGCCGGGATGGAGAGGGCCTCGCCGCCGACGGAGATGCCGGCGAGGCCGACGTAGTAGAAGGTGTTGGTGCGGGGGCTGCGACGGAGCGGCGCGGTGACCACGTCGGCGCCGGCGCCGGAGTCGCCGAACTGCAGGGTTGACGCCGATGGAGAGTCGCGGTCGACGAGGCAGTAGGAGAAGGAGGTGGAGGAGATCTGCGACGGGAAGGAGAGCGGGCCGCCGCCGAGGGCGAGCAGGCCGGCGGCGCCGACGAAGAGCCCCTCGTTGTCGTGTCCGCAGCCGATGGCGACGTTGGAGACCGGGGAGGAGTCGCCGAGCGTGAGCGTCTCGGTGGCGAAGTCGCCGACGGTGTAGGAACCATCGCCGTAGGCCACCTCGTAGAGGCAGCCGCCGGTGGAGTTCCGGCAGGCGGCGGCATCAAGGTCGTGACAGCGCTGGGAGTCGCAGGCTACGGTGGCGTAGGAGGTCGAGAGGGAAGGATCGAACACGGGGTCCGACTGCTGGTAGCAATCGGCACACGGCTGGCATTGCACCCAGGTCACGTCGCTGCCGGTGTCGAGCACCATGTACAGCTGCTTTGCCGGGCTCCCAATGCCGACGCGGGAGAAGTACTCGCCGCTGCCCTGCCCCACGCCGGACACCACGGGGCCCTGGATCTCCGCCGCCGCCGACGCCTCGAACACCGGCGTCGCGTTCGCCGGCAGCAGGTCGCTGCCGGCGACCCCGTCCGCCGCCAGCGCCGCGCGGGCGGACACCGCGGCGGCGCGCGCCGAGTCTCGCCGTAGGCGGGCCAGCACGAGGGACCTGTAGCTCTGGTGCCGCCCCTGCTCCTGTGGGAGGAAGTCCCGGGAGTGGAGCCGCAGGGCGAGCCCGCCGGAGCGCTGCCGCCCAACGTCGGCGGCGGCGGCGGACTGGTGGAGGGACACCGCGTCGGTGGAGACGGCAGCACGAGCCTGCGACAGCGAGGAGGCGACGTCGAGCATCTCGGTGGCAGCCGGCGGCGGCTGGCGGCGGGACGTCCCCGGCGCCGGCGAGGCCGCGAGGAGGACGAGGAGGAGCGGGAGGATTGGCGGTGGCATTGCTGGTGGCTGGAGCAGGGAGAGCCGTGTGAATGGAGAGCTCAGCCGAGGGAGGTGGTGGATTTAAGGGAGGGGAGGGTGGCGGCTGCAGTGAAGGTGAACGGAGAAGACACAGGAGATGGGGATCACGTCACTCCGGTGCCTCCCCTTCCTCTGCTCTGCAATGGCGAGCCAGCCAAGCTCGCTCACTCACTCCTCACTGTCCTCATCACTGCTGCTTTGCTCTTGCTAGTGTGGCAAGACGGACAGGTGGTGGGGACACGCTCTTGGAGCATGGCCCTTTCCCCCATTCTTTTACATACACATTAATCATTTTGGTACAGTTGGTAGATCAGCTTACGCCATGAGCTCAGTAATTAGTAATTGCCGTTCTTTAACAGCAAATGGTACACCATCCTTTCGTGAAGACTCTGGTCTTAGATGGGTCAATTTAGTAGCTGTGGATTAAGGATGGATTACTCCAGGGGATAATTAGGGATTAGGAATCCTGCAGCGATTGAAAATTGCTGGCGCCAGATGCGCCGCGGAACTACGACGGATCAGAACCGCTTCCTCGCTGCGCCATTGTATAATGGAGGTAGGCAGGCCAGGCGCTAGTACAAAATGACAAGCGCCACCTGCATGCGTTAATCCGTGGTGTCAGGGCCGAATTTTCATCTCGCCGTGTCGCCTTGCGCCGCTGCAATTCACCGCTGGTAATTTACCCAAGTTAACTGCTTGTGTTTACTGGCCTTGCATCGTGCAGAACCAACCTGAGCTTGGCCCATCAATTGGTCCATGCCTTGTATCTCACGGCTTCGCCAGCTCAGCATTCAATCCGTTAATTACTCTTCGTCTCTTTGGTCTCGCATAGCGACGTTACGCAGGTCGGCTAATGTTGGAGTTAACGTAGTACTACAATCCAAGGTTAAAACTGGATCCTAAACTGCCTCTTGTAGTTCTTACTTGCTAGCTAGCCTGCCCCTGGTCCATACCTCCATATCTTTCGCATTCAGTGGTCACCGATGAGAGGAGGACGTGGCCAAGGATGGATAAAAATAGACGAAAACATTCCAAGTTTCCAACTCTGTATAAGAGAATGGTAAAAAATAGTGCATATATGGTGTGGTGTGGTCAAAGGTAACTAGATCCTAGTTGCCTCACCTGGTCTCCTGCTAATTAATCTGGATTATGTATACCGTATATTTTGATCTGGTGTACGAGCATTTTAGATAGGATACAAGACAATGCATGGTGTGAGGTTGACTGCTACAGGAGACATTGAGACAATGAGACATGGGACATGTAAATGAACCTCTTGTCAAATGGCGAAGAGAAAGGTCCAGTTTTTAAACCATAAATTATGTCTTGTAGTTTTATTTTGGGAGTGTCTCCGTCAGTCGTCGCCTGCCAGTAGAGATGTTGTGACCTAGGCGATTTTCCTCCAACTCCAATTACCGAGACGTTTTTTCCTCCGACTCCAATTATCCCTTGCGACTTGCGTTGCACCCGCCATCGCTCCCCCTTCCTTTTCTAGCCAAAGCTGCTTCATGTGTTTCCACCGCCACGGCTGTTGCGAAAATTTATGATTTTTTAAATTTTTAAAACATTTTATTTATGTTCAGCTGCAGTCTCATAGCCGTCGAGACTGCCCAGGGCCGAGGTGGGACCCACCTGTCAGACTCTCGACGGCTATATCCAGCCATCAATACTATCTCCCCGGGCCACGTCATCAGGAACCTATCGAGGTGGGACCCACCTGTTAGTGACTAAATGGCTAGTGATCAGCCATCGAGACTACACCTCCCCTACCTCTAACGGCATATGGGGGCTCTATCTCAACGGCTGCACCTGTAGCCGTCGATATTACCTATCTCGACGACCGGGCCATCGAGACTACGACTCTCTCGGTGAAATTGCCTCGACGACCCTATATCGACGGCCGGCTGTCGAGACTAAGTAATCTCGACGGTTTGCTTAATTTTCTCAACGGCTCCTACACCGTCGAGATTATTGCAGTCTCCTTTGGTGACCATCAACACCACATAGCTAGTTCACCCCCTTTGTTCTGTAAATATAATCATGCTATTTCGTTCATCTTAATTTAACTGTCACTTTATAGATCCACCTACTATAGCTCTTGCCTTCCTTAGTTCCTATGGCTCCGATGACACCACCATTACCCCAACCCTCCCCCTCCCCTCCCTCCCCACCTCTAATTATCTCTCACCGTCGGGCCACTACTTTCTCAATCTTCCTTCGAACCCTATCCCTAACTATAACCCAAGATGAAGGGCTAAGGTGGCAACCAATAATAAAGGTAATAGGGAAAAGACAATGCCAAAAGAAAGAACAAAAGGGATGGAGGAACGAGGAGAAAACGCACGCAGGCTCCCGTGGAGAAAGGAAACCGTTTTGTTTTGTTTTCAAGTGAAGTTTCATTTTGTCTCCAAACTTTAACATCATTCTATATAACAACGCGCTAGCGTTGCATCCCGTCACGCGACGCGTGTCTACTTTGTACAAAGCCTTGTTCTTTTCGGCGTATCGTTGCGTTGGTGTAATACTGTAGAAAATTTGAGAGCCCTTGAAAAGTGGTCTAAAGATTATAAAAAAATAATTAAATAATAGTTTTATGATCTTTGAAAGGACTACTAAAAACCACAAAAAAATCGTTACGAATTATCACAACATATAGGCTATATAAAAATAATAAAATTTGCTACAGTAATACTCAGTGTTCGCCTAGTTGGCCGCCTAGGCCGATTAGGCGGCGATTAGTCGCTAGTCTGCAACTTTTCGCCTTGTTTAGGCTCTAGTCGGTGAGTTTGGCGGAAATCCCGATTAGGCGGTCCTAGGCGGTCTTAGGCGGACTAGGCGGATGGGCCGGGACGGGTTTAGGCGGGCTTGGGGCGGCCTAGTCGGCGCCTGGTGGCCGACTAGGGGATGGCCAGGCAGGTGAATCGAGTGAACCAGCCCGCCCATGGCCCAAATATATGAAGAGGCATTACACACTATGTGTCAATGCCTTTATGAGACCGATTCTCTCAATTTTCATGCTTAATATGTCTATATATTTATTTTGTGTATTTAATTTAAGGGATAAGTCATATATTTGGAGTTGTAAAATGATGTATATGATAAGTTGGATACTAATATTTTTTATATTTTTGGGAAAAATAAAAAAACGACTAGGCCGCCTAGTCTCCGTGTAGTCCGCCTAGTCTCTAGTCTGTAGGTATCCGTCTAACACTTGACTAGCGTTTAGGCTAACATTGGTAATACTCAACGGCACGATACGCTGAAAAGAACAAGGCCTAAATCATCGCCACGGCCATCTGATCGCCCGCGACGGCACCCACCAGCTCATTCCGGCCGTCCATTTAGAACTTATATATAAAACATTTTTTCGGTGCAAATCTCAACAGCGTGGGCCGTTTGCTCTGGTGGTTTACAGCGGTGCAACTCAGTTGCTGGTCACGAGTTCGAATCCCGCCGCCCCCTATTTTTCCAGCCATTTTCCTCTCCCACATTCCCGCTTTTTCTCTTTTATCTGACTTTCCTAACTCATAGCAAACACAACTTGCGCATAGCTCAGTTGGCCTCTTGCCTCTACACGAAGAGGGAGGCCATGGGTTTGATTCCTCGCCTCCTCCTCCGCTTACAGGATGCGCGCTTTAGCTGGAATCAGTCATCGCCATTCATAGTTTTTTTCCTCTTTTGTGGTAATGTTCGTCATGCAAAGATTAGTGTTTTGGTTTATTTCCTTTAGATGCATCGGTATGTACGTCTGCTAATGTTCGTCATGCAAAGATTAGTGTTTTGATTTATGGTAATTTCCTTTAGATGCATGGGTACATACGTACATCGTTCTATATGACAACACATGCATATCGTTCTATTGCAGTCGTGCAGCCGTTTTTTTTTTTTTTTTTTTGATGCACACCAGGCGCCTTGTGTTTTCCGTTGCTTGCCTCGTAAATTACGGCATGTCTGGACGCGCCTACCATGCTAGTATAACCGATTACTCTTCGACCATGATATCAAATCACCCAGATCTTCACATGACAGCTTTTGTTTTTCCGTTTGATGTAGCGTGCATATGGCTGTGGTTCTGACACGTGGATTGTAGACAGGCTTCTCTTCGCTTGGGATATGATTCACAAGAACTGATGCTTGTACCATCCGCGTACGATGGGATGGGAATCCGGCAATGTCATGTACACAGTACACGCACCGAGACGTCGCGAGAGTCGTCCCTCTGCGAGCCATGCAGGCACGAGCACGATCGACGCATCCGCTCCGTCGATGCCTCGGCGTCGTCTCTACTGCAGCGCGCGGATAAGTTTTTCTCATGTCTAACAATCATTTCATCCGCTCCAAGATTCATACTAGCTTGTGCTCTTCTTCAAATTTTCCAAACAAAACCAGCTTTTAAAATAATAGGATAAAATCTTGGCCTCTACCATACGGTGTACACTGTCTCGGTCGAAGACCATCATGCAACAAAAAAACCAAGTATAAATCATTCAGCCACTCGCTTACAAAAAGTACGAATAGTCACAATAAGAAAAGAACGACTAATAAGAAGATGGAAAATGCTTCGTCTCGAGCGTCCGTCACGATCGAACGCTGGCTCATGCCCAATTTCACGTTACACGCGTGGCGCTTTTTTCTCTGCCTCTCGTCGTTGCGCTTGCATGTGTCGCTTTCACTGTGTACTGCATGGAACCAAAGATACCTACGTTGGCCCCACTAGCTAGCTAATCGAATAGTTAGCATGCCATGCATGCAACTCTCCTCACGTATGTATGCGTATATGTATACACATGCATCTGTATGTATGTATATGTACACATATATCTTTTTTTTCTTTCTTTTCTCCACCAAATTAATCTCTAATTTGGCAAATCACTTCATCAGATAAGTCAAACTCATTGTTCCAATAGGCAACATTCATTGTTCCAGTAGGTAAACTTTATTGTTCCAGTAGGCAAAACCTTTTTTGTTTCAGAAGGCAAAAGCTATTGTTCCAGAAGGTAAAAGTTATTGTTCTCTGGGCAAGCTCAACTGTTCCGTTAGGGCAAACTTTATTGTTCCAGTAGGTAAGCTTTATTGTTCTAGTAGGCAAAACCTTTATTTGTTCCAGAAGGCAAAAGTTATTGTTCCAGTAGGCAAAGTTCAACTATTCTAGTAGGATAAATCTTATTCTTCCATTAGGCAACTTTTATTGTTTCAGCAGGCAAAAATTATTGTTCCAGTAGGCAAACCTTGCTGTTTTTCAGTAGGCAAAAATTATTGTTCTAGTAGACAAACCTTATTGTTCCAAAGAGGCAAACCTTGTTGTTCCAAAGAGGCAAAACCTTATTTGTTCCGTAAGGCAAAAGCTATTGTTCCGTAAGGCAAAATTATTGTTCCGTAGGCAAGTTCAACTGTTCCGTTAGGGCAAACTTTATTGTTCCAGTAGGCAAGCTTTATTGTTCTAGTAGGCAAAACCTTTATTTGTTTCAGAAGGCAAAAGTTATTGTTTCAGAAGCCAAAAGTTATTGTTCCGGTAGGCAAAGTTCAACTGTTCCAGTAGGACAAGCCTTATTCTTCCATTAGACAACTTTTATTGTTCCAAAGAGCAAACCTTGCTTGCTCCAAAGAGCAAAAATTATTGTTCCAAAGAGACAAACCTTGTTGCCGATGAGACAAACCTTGTTGTTCCAAAGAGGCAAAATTATTGTTCCAAAGAGGCAAACCTTGTTGTTCCAAAGAGGAAAACATTATTGTTCCATCGCACCAAATACATTGTTCCAATTGGGTTTAGCCTATTGTTACAAAGATGCCAAATACATTGTTTCAATAGGTATATAAGTTGTTCCAAAGTAAGACTCATTGTTCCTAAGGCTAGACTCATTGTTCCAGCAGGCAAGATATATTGTTTCGGAAGGCTAGACTCATTGTTCCAACAGACCAAATAAATTGTTCCAATAGGTATACAAGTTGTTCCATCAGATCAAATGCATTGTTTCAATTGGGCTTAGCCTATTGTTCCAAAGAGCCAAATACCAAGTTGTTCCATCAGATAGACGTATTGTTCCAATAGTACAAATTAATTGTTCCATTAGTATAGACAAATTGTTCCAGTAAAAATTTATATAGCAACATGGGTCTTGTTTTGTTCGAAAAAATGCGAGGAACACGTTGGTGAAAACGGTTTGTGGATTGGAGCTTCCAATAAAAAAATATGATGGCGAAAAAAATACAAAATGAACTTCGTTGATATCAAGATGTAAATTAATGGCTTTGTTTTTCTCCACGTGCATGTAGCATTAACAAGTTCTAATGAGCAGCTCGTGCATGTGAGGAGACAAGCAACCATGCGTGCATGTAGCATTAACAAGTTCTAATGAGCAGCTCATGCATGTGAGGAGACAAGCAACCATGCGGAGCCATGCAACCACGCGAGGCTGGGCTGGGCCGACATGCGCGGGCGTCCGATCGAATCAAGTTTCATCGGACGTCCGTTCCAGAGTCGCCCCCTAAGAAGATAGTCTATTTATTTTCTATCCATAGTCGGTAAAAAAAGGCACAGCCAGTCAGCCACACGCCCACACCTCCAAGGATTGAGACACTACAATCATCTCTTTTTTTTGTTGGTCTTATGTCCAAGTAATGCCCAATTTCGCAACCAGCAAGTTCCTCCGAAGATACCCCGTAAGAAAGATGTATTTTTACGTTTGTCAAAAATAACATCATTTGACAAAACTAAATGAAGCAAACTATAGCTGCAATGCCAATCAAAGCATGAAATTTCTTTGAAGCCCTTGCACTTAATAGCCAGCCACCTTGAATATGAGGCAAACTCATATTGGTGCATCCATCCATCCCTAGTGCTATATGAATAACCCTCCAAATAGTCTAGTAAAATTGCACTGGAAGAATAAATGTTGAATCGATTCGTTCTTGGTGCAAAAACAACTGGTCAAGGAAAAGTGCTAGGAGCACAAAAAAAGTTTTAACACGGAAGAATCCTTACATGGCATG
Organism: Raddia guianensis; assembly: GCA_036346415.1. Lineage (NCBI taxonomy): Eukaryota > Viridiplantae > Streptophyta > Magnoliopsida > Poales > Poaceae > Raddia > Raddia guianensis. The sequence goes on from CM070534.1 coordinate 40,991,153, forward strand.
CATGATGAGTAGTTTTGTCTTTCTTTTATATTAAAGTCAAATAGCTAGTTAAGATCTTAGATATGTTTTTTAAATTTAATAAAAAATAATAGATAGCATTTAGTGAAGCAATAAGTTAATAAATTCTATATAGTATTTAGTGAAGTAATAGGTTAATAAAGCTTTAGTGAAGCCATGCAAATATGTAGATGCTAGTTCTATACACCAGAGCACCTTTGACAAATTCTGACTTTTCTCTAAAGTATGATCAAAACAGGCAGCATAATCAGGAGGACCATGCATAGGGCCAAATACACCGTGTCCTCCCTGGTGTGGTGTTCAAACTCACCGGAGTCGCTCCTTGCAATTTCTATATGCATGAATGACCATGTGGCAGCTCGTGGCTCTCTTTGATTCACGGTTTTTGTTGGTTTTAATTGGATTTATAATTTTTAAATTTTTTGTACAAACCATTTAATCTAACAGTTTGAAACATTTTTTCAATACTTTTTGAAATTTTTATGAAAGATCTTAAAATTATTTTAGATTTTTTATTTTTAAAAATTTTTTTGATTACATTCAAAAAACTGCGAATAGGATATGTGTCTAAAAAATCTGTATCTCTGCGGGGACTTGGCCGATCGAATCAAGCTGCCTTCCAAGTTCCAACTCCGGCCAAACTCCGCCGGGCCGCGTCAAATTCCACGGCGGTCGACAACCGCAAATAAAACTTTACGCAGGACTATAAGGTCTTGTTTTTTGAGCTGATCTAAACGACTGAATGGTTGAACGACTGGAATGACTGAACTTCGAGAGCTTCTAGAGATAGTCTCGAGATTCAGATCCATTTCGTTTGACTTGCTTTTTAAAACGTTAGGACCCACCTTTAAAATAGCGAAAAATGGACAAAAAAACTCAAAGCATATGTCTTTTTTAAAACGTAGATAAATTGTCAAGCTGTTAAGCCGTCAAGCTGAAAAAACATGGTCTAAATATGTTATTTAACGACCCGGTTAACTCCTGATGCATCATCTGTTCAAGCTTCAGAGATCAAATGCTGAGACGCGCGAGAATGCATGCAGGAAATTAACCCAAGTGCCAGTAATTCATCCGATTATCAGGGGACGGTAAAATTCCCCGCGAGTAATAAACCGCACAAGTAAAAAACTTGAAGCAGTTGGCGCAGACGAAAGATTTGTGTTGTGTCCATTGTCACAGGCACGGGCTGTGGCAATAGTAAACACGGGCTGCCCCGCGGTTGGTTGGTTAGCACGCCTCACAGTCACAGCACAGTGCTCTACTACTAATTCGTCGGTGCACACTGCACAGTAAATATGCATTGTAAACCATACGAGGCCTCTTGTCTACGTTATCAATATCAATGCAAAAACAAACACTTATTAGTATAAGGATTTTATGAGAAGACAATGTTATCTATAATGAGATTAAGAAAAAGAAATCTACCTTAGCTTACAAACTAAGGCAAAGGATATGGGGATTTTTTTTGCATGTCTTTGGAAACAACATTTTCTCCACAGAGACTTATCAAAGCCATGTACTCTTAAGATCCAGGCCAGTTATCATCGATCGGTAATAGAAACTGTTGTGGGGGCAGGGAGTGTACACCGAGAGTATGTACAATGGTTGAGTATCTATCAAAATACATCTTACGGAAGCAAGAAGTGCCCCCGCGTCGTCCTGTGCTAGGCGACACGGGCGGCGACCCCAACCACCTCCAACTCTCCACTAAAACCCTAGCCCGCCGCCAGCGGCGGCGGCGCGCCGCCGCCGGCCATCCCTTCCCCTACTCCCCCTCCTCCTCCCTCCCTCCCTCTCCTCCTTTCCTCTTTTCCTTTCTCCGCTTCTCGCTCAGTAGTGTAGGCCGGTCTCGGCGCCATGAGGCGATCCGATGGCGGCGGCGATCCGGCGAGGTGGCTGGATCCGGAGGCGGCGAGGCCGGTCGGCTGAGAGCGGCGGTTGCATATGCGTCGGCGGTGGCGGCGCGGTCTTTGCCCCGGCGTGGCAGCGCGCGTTCTGGCGCTGGCGTCGGCAGTGAACACGCGTCTTAAGCGCGGCTTTGGCGCGGCGCGGCTTTGCGGCGCGGCGATGGCGGCCTGGCGGCGGCAGGACGCGGCGCGGCGGCTGGGCGGCGTGGAGGCTCGGGTTGGAGGCGCGGCTCTGGCGCGGCGGCTCGGCCCGGCCGGCGTCTATTGGAGTCGCCGCCATGAACGGCGCAGAATGGGCTGGGCTTTGTTTCGGCGGCTCGGGATGGCTTAAGCGCGCGCTCCGCAGCGAGGAGGTTCATGCGTGGTGTCGTCGCGCGGCGGCGGTGCGGCTGGCCGGGCAACGCCGGTGGCGTGAGTCTTGGCGGCGTGGCGGCAGCGCCGAGGGCAAGGGCCCGATTTCGGCCGAGGTGGTTGGAGTCGGCCACGGCGACGCCTCATGGCGATGTTTGGTCTCGGCGTCGGTCCGCCTTGGTGCCTTGGTGGCCTCTTCACCGGCTAGCTGCATAGATCCGGCGTCACGCCTACTAGCTCCGGCGACGGGGCAGGATGGTGCATCGGCGGCCGATGGGTGATCAGCGCCTTGGTGAACTGTCCGGGCTCTGTTGTCGGCCTCTGGTGGTGCGGCGTCTTCGATCTGTTGTCGTCGTGCGGTGGAGGTGCATCGGCTTTTTAGGGTTGGCTCCGTGTGCCCGGTGCCAGTGGCCCCTTCGGTCGGTTGGCTAGCCAGTTCGGGCGCCGTGGCTGCTAGCTCCGGCGATGTGGTAGGATGGTGCATCGGCGGCTGACGGAGGCTGGAGCCTTAGTGGATTGTTCGGGCTACGTTGCCGGTCTCTGGTAGTGCGGCTTCTGTTCTGCTGTCTTCCTGCTGAGGTGGTACTTCTGCTGTTCGGGGTTCGCTCGGTGTGCCCGGGGCCTTAGTGGCTTCTTCGGCCGGCCGGCTATCCAGGGCTTGTCGTGTCTGCTGCTTCCGGTGATGTTTGGTAAGATTGGTGCATCGGCGGCTGGGGTCGACGCCTTGGTGACCTGCTCTGCCTAAGTTGGCGGTCTCTAGTGGTGCGGCGTCCCTGGATGTTGTCGCGCTGTAGCGGTGCATCGGTGATCCGGGGTTGGCCCCATGACCGGCGATTTTCGTTTTGGTTGGGTGTGCCCTTCGTCAGCCTCAGTGCGAAGTTTAGCATAGTTGGGCGCAAGGGGTGAAAACCCTGCCCTTTTGGGCTAGTAATGGCGTCGTCCTGTCGACGTTCCCTCGTTGGAGGCATTACTGTTTGTGCACCCCATGTCGAGCGAAAGCTTGGTGCGGTAGGCGGCGGCGGCGGTCTCTCACCGTCGTTACCTCGTTGGAGGCGTCGTTTTTCCGTCTTGGCACTGTTGGTTGCTGTCGGTCGTACCTTTTCCTGTACGTTGATCGTTGTCGCGTTGTGGTTTGCTCTGTGGCTGTGTTGTGGTGTGCCTCGGGGGTGATGTTCTTTGCAGCTTTGCCCTGTGGTGTTTCTTCTTTTCCCTTTCTTTTGTTTTCCCTGGGATTTTTCCCATTGTACAGTTTTCCCTCTGCTTAAATACAGAATGCCAGCGTTGCTGTGTCTTCAAAAAAAAAACAGTTGAATATAACTATTATCATGTCATTTAGAGACAACACTAAAGATAAGTTAGAAACAGTATATACAATGGTTCAGATGGCTGCACGTTTTTATAGGTAATTTTTCACACATAAAATTTTTTAATTTTTTTGTAGAGTCAACTAGGCGAGCAGCAGGGTGCTTTGACGACGGCCGGACAATCGGAGCCCGTGTCGCATAAAGTTGCTACAGTGCCGGATTAATCACCTCGAGAGAGGACCATGCACGGTAACGTAATTAAGGCGGCTTAATGACACACCTGCTTCTGCGACCGGATTAATGAGAGCCACCGATTTTTTAGGAGCATGCGATCTTCTGAGCTGAGCTAGCGTGTGTGGCTCCAGGAAGAGATCTTGCCTTGCCGGCTGCCTACCACTGCAATGTTAAAAAAAAAAAAAAACTATTTGACAAATGACAAATCTATTTGCCTTGCCGGCTGCCTACCTGAGACGAATCATCGCTTGTTTGTGCAACTAGGAAGAATACAAATGGTAGCATATTTGACATGTGACTACCTGTAGTATCTTATAGAAAACAGAGGAATGGCATGTATCTCAATTATTCTTAAAAAAAAAAAAACAAAACAAAACAACTATGGATTGGGGAAATTGCGTTTGTCACGCTGGTTGGCAAATCTTGTTGATAATATTTTTTACAGGACGAAAACAACATGACACCATGACGGACAATGAGACAAACAAAGGGGGTGTCAACAAAGTTTGGCTGCTGCTGTGGGCAGCATGTTGTTATGTAACACAACATGAGACAATATGCCGTAAGAAATACTAATACATTTGTAATGAAGTTTGTGCAAAAGGTTGCTGTCAGTCTCTCGGAGCATTTTCAATGGAGCCATGTCAGCTATTCCATTTACAAGGAGTACACCTCATCTTTTTGTTTATGTGAAGGAGAGAATAAGAGGAGAGAGATAAAGACTAGATGTTAACCGGAGTAATAGCCAATCTAGAGTGGATTACAAGGTGCATTGCAGCTATTACATATGAGCCCATATTAAATTTAATAGCCAATGTTATAGCTAATCTATTGGAGATGTTGTCTATAAGCTATATATATAAATGACATGGAGCTTGCTTATATTTAGTAGTTGGCTATACCATTGGAGATGTCCTAACAGCAACTGTAAAAGTCAGAGGTATCAACAGGCAAGTATCTCAATTCAAGTGTATAGGTCAGTATAAGTTAGTCGTATGTTGGAATATAGTATGCCACACAATTTGGGATGTATCCGATTACCTTAGAATCTTAACAGAGTTGGGTGGACCCATTGTCAGACGATGGATTGCTATTCTATGCCATATGGAAACGTTTGAAGGAGATGATAGAATTTTTCAATGATGAATTCAACCCTCCTAGTGAAGTCATTTGTAAGAGGACAATTTTTCTGTATGCCATTATAGAAGTGTCAAATCCCATAATTGTTATTATTTAAGCATCGATCTCTATATGCCTTTGCATTCCGCTAGATGTTCCTTCTTCTCCATTGATGACAAACTTGTCTTTTTGTTTGAACTATATAAACATTCTCAATTCTAAAAAAAAAATCATAGTGCTATTAAAGTGAAAGTTTGTAGTACTTTCAATATGGATTTTTTACTATTTTTATGAATAGAATGTCACTATTTTAAACACCAAAATTTAATCCTAAAAATAAATGTAGATCAAAAGTACTGCATAATTTGAAGCACTATTATTTTTCAAGGTTTTTTGAACTGTATATATAGCTCAAACAAAATGACAATTTTTTATCAAAAATAAAGAAGGGAAGAACCCATATATACGATTACACACATAGGTGATGTCCTTTGGTGATTGGTGTTGTTGAGTTTAGGGACGGGGGTGACCAGCGCACGGGATCCCGTCGGGAACCCACCCCGACGGGATCCCTCCCCTCCACTCGCCTCGCGCGCCCTCACCGCCCCCGCCACCTCCTTCCTCCGCCCCGGTCGGCGCCGCCCTTGCCGTCGGCCACTCCACCCTCCCCCCCGCCGCCTCCTTCCTCGCCCGGCCGGCGCCCTCTTTCTCCGCACACCCCCGCCGCCTCCTTCCGCCTCGCCAAGCAGCCTGCCGTCGCCGCCCACCCTAACCCGAGGGGGTGAGGAGCGGTCCCCCCTCCACCACCGCCCGACCGCCTTCACCCCCTCCCCCGGCTTCGGCGGTGCCACCGCCGCCGCCCCCGACGAACCCCACCCACTGCCGGTCCTCCGCCTCCTTCTAAACCCCGAGAACCCAACCCCCGAACCCTAACCCGAAACGTCGGCGGCGAGCTCGACGGCGGCGACGGCGAGGTCAGCTCCTCCTTCCTCCTCCTCCTTCCTTATTCCTCCTCCTTTCTTCCTCGTCCCGATCAGCCCCCCCGGATCCGACGGCCACGAGGTATCCCGTCGGCGCCAGCGCGAGACGGTATACAGTCGTGAAGAATTTCTGTTAGGGACTTATACAATATAGCATAAGAGGAATTTTCTCTTCATAAATTTAAAGAGGATGTAAATATTCGGAGATTAGCAATCCACGAGTCTTAGAACTTGTACCCGGGTGAGCCCGGGGTTGGTCTAACTTGACTTACCCTTTTAATTTGTAAATATTTTAAATTTCCTAGCTTTTCAATATAACCGAAAAGGTTTTCGAAAAAAAAAAGATGTGCTGCTAGTTACAATCAGCTGGTGGATCTCTCTTTGGATCGGACATTGCTACGGTTCTGTAAATTTAGTATTTAGTACTCCTACTGAGGAATCAATGTCCACTTAAAATCTTCTGCACTAATGGCAGTATCATGGCCAAAGATCTGTACAAAATTAAATCTTGGGCAGCACTGTGGTGTACTGCTGGATTCTCCATGCAAGCAACACAGTGGTTCCAAATCTATTTACGTGGATGATTATACTAGCAAGCCATGTTCCGATCCTTTTGTCCAAATGTACATGTGGAAAGGCTTTATTCGGGCATCTTACAAAAAAATGTCCTTGTTTAGAATAATAACTGTCCAAGTATAACAACCTAGCTAGCTACCTCTTTGCTAGTACTGACAATAATAACTAACTTAAAAAACCATTATCTAGCTAGCTTTCTTTCGAGAATGTTACCGTCTGTTCCTGATTTCCTCCTTTTGTCCTAGCGATCCATGTCCACCAATATTCCATCCAATGCAGCTCGCACTGAATTGCAGAACAATTCTTATAACTCCAGTGGTTTTTTTTTTTCGTGGGACCTTATTTAATTCGATTTCGAACAGAAAAAATCATGTCCTGTGGAAAGAAAAGGGTCATGCTCATATGGCACAGAGTACTGAACCTCTTCTTTTGATAAAGATAAGTCGGCCATGTTATGATTGTACCAGCATTTCGATCTGCGGTTTTCTATGTATGCCAATAATAGAAGTACTAGGACAGTTCCAAAGCTGTATCCTACTGCGTTTCTACATCTACCAACACAGCAAAAATGGTGTCATGAAACCTATTTAATGCTGAGAGAATTAGTGTTTTTTAAACTAGAAACAATTTCTTCATTTAATGTTGTTGCCAAAAAAACGTTGGAACTCATCATGGGTGGGGGGCACTACACGAAATGAGATCATTGTGGCTGGTCAAAATTTCTGTGTCGGCGACAGAAAAACCGACGAACGAAATTTGGGCTATGTGCCTATGTCGGTGGCTTAACTCCAAATCAACGACATATATACTCCCTCGCACAATGACTGGTCGACCAAAATTACTTGTGTCGGCGGCTAGCAAGCGGCCGCCAACATAGGCCATGATAACTATCGGCGTGGGCAGAATTTTGAATTTCGGAGCCCACCAAAACTACCGGTCTTAGCTAGGCTACAAAAGAATCGAAGAACGGTAGTGTACGTGCAGACTCTGTATCAGCGAATCTTCTGAACTTTAGAGTAATGTAGCGATTCCAGAAAACCACGCAGCAAAAGTTAGAAATGGCTTTGTATTTGGTGTTTGATGTTGTAGGAGAGATTTTAATCCTAGAATTTGTACATTAGAAGTATTTGTGGGTGCGACGACGTCGACAAAAGTTGGGCAACATTGACCTATGTCGGCGGTTTCAGGAAGGCCAATGACACATCTCAGTCTGTGTCGTCGTCTTCAGAAAGGCCACCGACATAGGTCTTGCTTTGTCGGCGGCTCTACGTGGCCCACCAATACAAGTCCTAACTTAGAGGTAGTTCTTACCGACCAACAATTCACAACAGTTGGAGGCTATCTAACTCTCTAGGACCATCTCCAACATGCTCCAAATGCTTCCCTTCACCAAAATTTTGGGATTTCCGTCGCCCCCTTCCTATTGTTATTTTCTTATTTTATTTTTTTTTATCTCAATACTAAATATAGGGAGTTTCTCAGTACTACTCTTGTTGTATCGTTTTCTATTGGAGTGAGATTTTAGAAGTATTGTTGGTGAGGGTAGAAAAACCGAAAGGTGTTTTTATAGTCTGTATAGGGAGCTTGTTGTGAAGCCCACTCAAGATACGCTTTTATGCTATTATCATGCACACAGATTTTAACAATATTTTGCGGCACCTAGCTGTGGTATCATATATAAGACTTGCAGCATAGATATTCTCCCGATCGAATTAGTGGGTTCGGTTTCATAATTTTGATTGAGGTGGATACATGATACGCCCGCAGTACATATATATCACGTACTTATTCCTCCTAGTTCCTACGCTTGCAGAATACAGATAAATGATATGGCTTCAAGTCTTTCATTATTCGTTCTTCTTTGCCATACTTTAGTTAGGTGTGTTATATATACTCAGACACTAACTAAGTGCGCTTTTATGCTAGCAGAAAAGATTAAAAAGAACTCTTTTCGAGAATAGCTGCGCGCGGGACAAATATACAATTGATTAACTCAAGAACCCAAAAGTAGAAAGAAACCATCTTATCCTATTGAGAATAGGATATATTACAACTTTTCCACGCTTGGCTCGTACGCGAAGTTCCATCCAATCGCGTTTACGCTGAATATGCAAAAGAATTCTAGGCCAGGACAATTCTAACTAATAGTTGGATCCCTCGCTGGATCTTCTTTTTCTTTTAGGTTAATTACCATTAAATCTCTACCTGCTCCAGTCACAAATACATCACGTCTATTTAGGATGTGTTCAGTCAAACTACTAATAAAATTTCTTCTAGGTACAAATATATTTTCAAATATTTAAACTTGAATACATAAAAATCGTATGTAGTCGATTTGTCTAAAATTTAGTTGTTTAATATACCTCCGTTCTCAAATATTTGTCACCGTTGACTTTTTCACTCGTTTGACTATTCGTCTTTTGTACAAATATTTGTATAAAGAGATAAACATACAAGGAACGCATAAAGTACTTTTGTTGACAAATCTTGTGATACTCATTTCACTCAACTCAACTAATTAATTGGATAAATATCGTGGACCAAAGTTTGAGAAAAAATCAACGGTGACAAATATATATAAAAAAAAAGAGAGAGTACGTACTACTAAATTATAAATAAACGAGCATGATGTCCCGCGCGTTTGCACGGCTAGATTTGTGTTACATATAGGAGAAGTTTATCTCTAACTCATCATTTTTTAGCTAATCTTCAACTCATAGTCTATCTCTAATATATCATATCATATCAGATTTAGATTTAGATTTAGATTTTATTTCTAATATATTAGATTAGTTTTAGTAGTTTGTTATAGAGAGTATTTATATCAGATTTAGATTTTATTTCTAATATATTAGATTAGTTTTAGTAGTTTGTTATAGAGAGTATTTACTTATATTTTTTTATCGGATTTGGTGGACGGCAATTAAACGATTATCTGATTCGGGGATACTGATCGGATGGCGGAGGATTTGTCGCTTTATGGTTTTCCTTTTGTGTGCGTCCACGATGGATCGAGTCGTCCCGGCCGGAAGCATCGTGGGCACGTGACACACGAATGGATGGGATCAACTTCGTGCGCTTGGTGGATTACACGAACGCTATTATCAGTTCATATTTCCTAAATGTGTACGTACGTGCATGTTTGTACATGCTAGTTATATTTCTCTGTCCTAAATGTATACGTACGTGCATGTTTGTACATGCTAGTTATATTTCTCTGTTGGAGTCGCCGCTCGGTCTCTCCTCCCGTGCACTTCGCCATGGAGCGCTGCTCCTGCTCACCCGCTTCCCGCAGAGCCAGCTCTGCTCATGCACATAATCTCCAACTCATAATCTCTGTAATATATCATATTAGATTTAGAGTATCTCTAATAATATAGATCAGCTTTAGTACTTATCTTTTTTATCTTATCAGTATTGACCGTTAGATTTACGTAATATTATCCATATTCAACGGTGTAGATTTAGATTTACGTAATATTATCCATATTCAACGGTGTAGATATTTTCTTTTTTCTATAATTAACGTGAGAAATTTAGTATTTTTCGATTAACGTAGGAATTTCTATGATTTTAGAATTAATGTGGTGGCTCCGTTTAACTCTGCTTTATATAGATAGTAGATAGATAGATAGATAGATAGATAGATGACTACGGTAGTTAATGGTGGAAGTTGTATTTTACGTCGAAAACATGGTGAGCGACCGGCCAGAGGGAAGTATCAGCCAAGCCGGAGACTAATCATCCCATCAGTGATAAGCCCCAACGAGGGCCGGGCATCTGCAATAATCACGAAGCTTTCGGTGGCCAATCACCTTGGAAGATCGAGATCTAGCTACATGCGGTGCATATATATCCATCCCTGCTGGCTCCCTGCGATTCGCCTTCGATACGAATTAAGAAATTCCCCTCTTTCTACCAAGAAGAATGTACTTCTCACTCTCGCTCTAATTAACTTCCTTCTTGTTTAAGCATGCACGCCGTGGCTGATCGATCAATCATCATTTCAACCAGATTCCAAGCCGTGTGGGAGAATAAAGGCGCAGCTGGGTGGCAGCAACATACGGCGTCCATGCATGCGGCCGCAGCAAGGTCGATCGACCAGTGATATGATTATCCATATTGTTTTCTTGCATATATGCTCTTTGCTATATATATTCCCCTCGTGCCAAACATTGTGCTTTCTCTTCTATTTCATATATTGCCACGGTGGCTCGTGTGTATATTTTTTACGTCAATTTTGTGGTGCTTTCTCGGTGTTAATGACGACATTTAGCTTCTTCTCTCTCAGGGGTTTAAAAATTAGATGGTGTGCATGAGTTAAGTACGTATAGTGGTTGAGAGGAGGAAGGAAAGGTTAATTAGTCATAACCGTGTTTATCAGATGAGGAGTGAACATAGTCTTCAGTTCACAGATGCTAGTCTAAGTCAATGGTCAAATGGTCACCCCTAAAATAGATGGTCAATTGGTCAAACGAGAGTGAAGTGTAGACATTCGAGTTATTCCCGGGGCTAAAAAATATCCCCCCACCAACACAAATGATATGAACTAGCAATTGATCGAACATCCGCGTTGGAGAGACTGTCTGCTATCCAGTCTATCCTTGTTTTTCTCACTAGTCAAGCAAGACTGTTTACTTGCTTTGAATTGTATTTATGTATTTGTTGTTGATGTTATATAATAATGACTCCAGTGTAATAAAAACGACTCATTATATAAAGAAGGACTGAATTTTCTGTGTTTATTATCTTTAGTTTTGTTGTACTTTCTCCTTGCTATGAATCTTCGGATCTTTCATGTTGTATCCTTTTTTCTTCCACTAACCAATAAAATGCAGGCAACTCCTCTGTCTTTCTTTCGCAAAAAATGAAGAAAGAATAATGAATAACATTTTGGATATTAGCATATATAGGCTCCAGTGTATAACTTTGTCACTAATTATTATTGAAATGAGAAATACTTACCGACGGTGTCCGTTCGCAATGAGATAGAAAACAAGGGTCGACCTTTCTTCCTCCTTGCGAGACCACCGCACCGTCTTCCTCATTCGTCCGTACCCTCCGCCCTCTACCATCAGTGACCTCACCGACGCTGCCCGCCTAGGGTTTAGGAATGGGTATTCCTCGTGGGTGTTCCTCAAGTTTAGAGGAAGGTTGGTGCAACGACGGCCCGACGGTGTTGTGGGGATCGAGGAAGGGGGAGGCAGCGTCGATGCGGGGTCAGTTGAAGGCGATCGAGTTGGCAGTGGTGCGCGGTTTGACACATGCGGCCGCGCGTTAGGATGGGCGGGGTCGCAATGACAGAGGGAGGTTGGGCAGCGGAGAGGCGAAGCAGTGGTGGCGCAGTTGACCATGGGTGGCGGAGGAGCAGAGGTGTCGTTGGTGTTTGGCTTTAGACCGAGGTGCATGGCGGCATTGAGTTGGGGCCATTTTTTTATATATATTTTACTTTACCTTGCATTAATTGGTTTCCTTTTCCTTGGTGACGTCGCTCCTGCCCGAATAAATCAGAGAACAAGTTTTTGGCCACGAAAACGAACAAGGTACACAAATGCAGCCCACTTGGGTAACTAAAATCAAGCACCCTCGGTTTCCAAGCAAACATGGTCGTTCCGAGGGAAGCATCGACTGCATCGTCAACCACTGCCGTTTGAACCGCAGCAACCCGAGACCTAGACCGCGAGACGACGGCGACTTTCGCCGGCCGGCCGGCCTCCGATCGATTCCTCCCCCCACTGAACGGGCCGACCATGCCAACCTCGATGCTGCCGCGGCACCGCCCGGCACGACGGCGATCTCTCCCGGCTCGCCACCACGCGCTGCCCCCCTCCCCCTCCCCTGCAAATATTCATCGATCCGTCCAACACGTCGCTCGATCCCCGTCGAAAATTCGATTCGATTCGATCGAGCGAGCGAGATACAGATCGATCGCTGCGTGCGATGTATTGAAAGAAAGAATACGAGAGAAGCTGAAATTAATCTGAACCGAGACCCCGGGTAAACACCCGGGTCAGGCTTTCAATCTGAATACTAGGGTTTAGTCGTCGTGTGAAACGGGGCTCGCCTTTCCTACTCAGCAATAGCAATAGCGTCGCGCGCAAGTTGGCGTACAAGGGGAGCTGAGCTCGGCGCAGAGTAAGCGTATATATATCTCGCTCGGGGCACCACTGCCGTATCAGGACACCTCGACCGGTCTCCAGGTAGCGAGCTAGCTAGCCACTGACCAGTGACCACTGTGATCAGCGGGCGAGAATGTGCTTCAGGTTCCACGAGTGCTTCGGCTTCGGCGACGGCGGCCGCGAGGACTTCGGCCGCGCGCCGTCGACGCCCAAGGGGCCGCACGCCGCCGGGAAGGCGCCCCACAGCGGCGACCACGGCGTGCAGCGCCAGCTGGGCTACCACCACTACGGCGCCAATGGCCACAAGGCGGCGTCCACCTACCCGACGCCCGCCGCCGACGAAGCCTGGCGCAAGGCCTGCAACGACGTCGCCAGGAAAGACCACCCTGCCGCCGAGGCCGCCGGCGGCGGCGGCGGCACGGGCTACCCCGCGCTTAAACGAACCCACTGATCGCAAGGAAGACGCCACGGGTTACCCACCACCACTACTACTACCCAACAACTACCCCTACGGCTGTAAGGTACTAGAGTGATGCGTACTTAGTAGTAGTAATTAGACTTTGGTGCTTCGATTAGCTATGAGCTTCCACAATCCACAGAGTTAGAGTGGTACTAGGCAAGTCAGTGTTTTGCAGTACAAGCATATATAACCTAGCATGGCAGTTCATCAATCCCTCCCATTCACTAGCCGCTGCCTTAGCTTTGCTTCTTTTTAGATGCTTTCTTTTGTTGCCTTTTTGTTTTGTTTTGCTTTGCTTTTGTCAGTGCTGAAACTGAAAGGCACCTGAAACCCTGGAAGTGATGGAGCTGCTGGAGAGAGGGGATACTGTAGAATGAGCCTTCATGTTGTTTTGTCGATAGACATGACATGAGGCACAAGGGTCGAGGTCTCCGGGATACTTTTGTTGGGTTGGCAGATGTTTTTACCTGTCGTCCAGTGCAGTTGTGTAGTTGCTTTTGTACTTCCTGTATCATATAATCAAGTGGATCTTGTGAGGAGATGAGTCTTTGAGTTTTTGGAGTCCCCATTCCTGCTTTTGTTCCATGGATGTGGTTTCTGTCATTTCTCACTCACTTCTCACCTTCCTGGATTGGATCGAGGCGTCCAATGATCATTCAGAGCAAGATTGATGAGTGGCATCTGGTATCATCTGAATGACTGAATTCATAGTTCTACCTCAAGTGGACTATGGTTCCTTTTTGGTTGTTCTCACCAACATTGTGGGAGAGCATTTCTTTTGGAAGAAGAAGAGCAAACTTCTTGGCTTGGGAATCTCCGCAAATCATCGGTTGCATTGATTAACTCAAAAAACACAACTTGTTTTTGTCTGAACCAGTTTGATTGCGCAACGGAGTAGTTGCTGCTAAAATTGGTACTATTTTTTTAGACAAGAAACAAGAAGTCATTATAATTCTTCAAATTTTCATATATCAACTGTGACAAAAACCCTATTTCGCGACGGCAGGAACACTTAGCATGTACACTGAACACTTGCCATCGGAAGCTGCACAATGAAGTGAAGTTACAAGGGTATGAAGGTTGTGAATTGTGACAACTGTAGATAACATCATAGATAGCTTTACAGAGGACGGATACATCCTTGGCCTCCTAGTTTGCATTATTCAGAGTTGTTACCATGTGCACAACTTTAGTTTTATCCATGAATCTGATAAACGTTTTTTTAGATAATGGACGCATATACTTGTGCAATAGCGTTTTCTAAAAGTTACTCGTCACTCCCTCCCTATTTTCTTTTCCCTTTTCTACTTGTACCATCACTTATGCCATGTGTTTAACCATTAACAAAGAAGAAATAACAGTACAAGAACCTCACCCGTTTGGAATCAGAGGAATTACTATACTGACGCACCGTTTGGAATGGGATAAATTTCTTCGATCGAGTAAGACTTAAACCGTTCCTCGTAAATTAAATTCATTCATATTTCAAACAGACATGTACCGTAAAATTCTCTGTTTTAGACAAATCAGCAGAAATTGAACTGTTCTTTTTCCCGTGAAATTCCGCGTGTTATTTTATCCATGCCCTCGTATCAGCTTGTGCGAGGAAGCATTTCTCTTATTTCCTTTTTGTGCCTGGAAAAGTGAAAGCGCAAGAATTGCTTTCAGTCCATCCAGTTACTGCTGTTAAAGTGCTAAACTGCTAGTGCTTCATGAAATGGCACTATTGCTTTTAGTTTCTGGGTAAACGCGTCGGTGGAAAACACCGAGTGATTCTACCAAAGAGAAGATTACTGGATGCTTAAAATAAGGCACCCAAATTAAAAACGTTTTTTGCGTGCCCAAAGTGCAATTAAATACACCAAGCTATGCTTGAACAGAGACAAGATTAATTACTATATCATAATAGAACAGACTGAGCTGCTCTCATGTTGACTGGAACGGAACAACAGAATTTTCCGCTCGACCGAACGACCTCGTCCCGTCTTCCTTCAGAACCTCACCGACGACCTACGGCTTTGGATGGCCTCAGGGGCCAATTTTGTAATTAATTAGAGAGTACCATCGCCCCCAGGGGAGGGCTTTTCTCCCCCAAATTTTTGTAACTTTCCTCCACCTTTAATATAATGCAGGCAGGCCTCCTGCCTTTCATTCAAAAAAAAAAAAAGAATTCAGAGCTAGTGCAAGATCTTACCCCGTGTTGATCTGTTCCTCCGGGATTGGAATAAGACCAAATGGAGAATCAATCCCGGTCCTTCAAAAAAGGGAGAGGAAAAAATTGTGTTTAATTGCACTTTCGCCTATGAACTGACACTAACTCCTTTGGACGGTGCAACCTGGAAGAGAATGTTCAAGGGCTCCATATGCATGTCTTTTTCGTCTCTCCTTTCTGCTTCTTTATAAGCACGGAATAAGTTCCCAATTAGTACTGCCACTAGCAGCCAACAGCCTAACACCGGCTAAAACGAGCAAATAATTTGGCCACAGCAGGCAGTCCTAGAACGACTAGGATATAAAGCACCAAGCCTGTCATTGTGTACCAAAACGAAAGATTGTAAAACAATGAAGTGAAGAACATGGCTTCAGTTCTAAGCTTCAAAATTCTTGTTGAGTGCATGTATATGAAGGATTAGTCATGCCTACTGTACAAGGTTGGTTTCTAAGTTTAAGAGAGGAGTGAGATTACACGCTTCTGGATTCCAAATCATTTCTTGATGCGCTGCTATGGTCTTGGTCAGCGAGTCCAATGTGATGACTACCTGCAGACTGTTGTTGGTTTTGTGCATCGTTAGAATTGCCCACCTCAAGCTCCTCCAGCATGTGGAAGTATGCATATGGCTCCCAACCTTAAGGTGGAAAAGAAGAAGAGCTCACATTCAAATGGGAGGATCGAAAATATCAAAACGAGATCGACATATAATACTAAAACAACCACTTGGACCACTAATAAAAAAAGGAATTTGCAGAGTGATGCAGAGTGAACAAACCTTGATGGTGATGTGGAGGAGGAAAGAAATGCAAATAGCACAGGACTGCCATGGCATATCCTGAAATTAATCAATTCAGTGTGGTTACCGCAGTACCAGAGAAAGCAATATTACACTTGGGAAAAAGAAGACAGTACCAACCAAGTATGCCACCAACCACCACGTCCTCCCAGTGGTGTCGATAATCATCAATTCTGGAAATCCCAACAAGCAAAGCAAGAAGTAGAGGAAGAATCACGATGCAGAGTTTTGCAACATGACCTTGGCGATCAAACGCTTTGATTTTGCCAGATAAATAGAGTGACAGAAATCCAAGTCCAGCAAAAGACCCTGCAATGTTAATTATGTAAAATACTTCTTTTGAGCTTAAGGTTTCTGTAAAATAATGACTGCTCATGGATAATAGCCATAGTTTTATAGGTCACAACTCACAATTCTATATTGAGTTCTTGATAAAATAATGCAAGTAATATTCACATAGTATCAACATGGGCTAACCACAACCCTGCCAGATAAATAACAAAAAAAAAAAAAAAAAAAGCATGAGGATCCTGACTATCTAGTCAAGGTCCAGGTATGCAACACTAAAACAGTGACACACTATTAAAAGTATAATCTGCAGGTAGGGTTAGCACTTGGCAGCATTTGTTGACAATCTTTAATCAGAGCTTGCTACCTCCAACAATTAGCTTTACACCAGGAACTACGAGCTTATCCATCAAAAACACATCTAGTGTAGACATGCGCTTGAGAATAAATCTTACATGACGTGTGCCCACTAGGAAAACTCCTGCGTCCATCCTTTAAGAAACTTTTCTTCCCATGGCAAATCACATTACCTGTCACTTGATCATATAACTGAGACAACCATGCCAGGACAGTGTCATGCTAATTCAATTAGCAACATTTTAAAGCTCGAAAATAATTAGGAGATTAATACCTGCTTCCCATCAGGAAAACACCGCCAAAAGAAGTCCGGCCTAGGCCTCCCTACAGCATTCTTTATCACATCGGTTACAACAGCAGTTATCAGCACAGCAAAGAGAACACCTACAAAATTCATATTAGAAAATTGAGTTACTGGATGCATATAGCTCCAGAACGGCAGAACTTACTGCACGGAATAACTGAATCATCAGGAGACAAGGCGATGCCAATCACCTAGTGTTGCATGGTGAAGATCATAAACCTCTCTCCTAGCAATATAGATTGATATGAAGATAACCACAGGCCACACTATAGAGATTATCTGGCAAGACGTCCAGCATCCAGTATCAGTGATGAATGATAAGTCTTTAACTTTGTATCAAAGACAGGAAACTGCAAAGGTTCAGAAACATACAGGAACACACCATGCTGGTACAGTACTCTGTTTTACTGGGTACCTTAAGTCAGTCATCATACCATCCCCAACGAATCGGTTGAACGGAGGAGTATAGTGCAAGGCAAGCACGGCCACAGCTAGTACGAAAAGAACAACCCAGTCATGTGTATGCTTTCTGGCCAACCTAGCTCCATGACTCTCCTGCATCCTATCCTGTTTGGCAAACAAACAGTATACCAGTTAGAACATGAATATTCTGTAGGTAGTTCTAAATAAGCAGTAGAAGCCAACAAAATTGGTGACTATCAGCGGCTCAACGCAAACGAAACTGCACCATAAGGTAGATTCGTCTGAATTCTGAAGAAGTTCACAGTAGGATGCATTGTGTAGTAAAATACGAATGGAGCATCTGAAATTCTGAATATGTACAACATCTAGATTGCAATGTGGTAAGTCATGGTTAATTAATATGTATCATCATGTGTCACAAGGAAACATAGCGGCAGCATTACATACTGAAAAGGAGAAGCTTAGGTTACATCGAGGCAAAGGGCAACCCCAAATTCAACGAAAGCCACATCATGGATGGGTATTATCAAGTAATGCAAACAATAAATTAACAGCCAGAGAACACTAGAGTAACAGTCTAGAGTTATCAGTCTGGATCAGTACAGAAAAGCAAGCAGAGTTCGTCAGTCTCGCCGTGTTCTCTCCATGCGATGAAGAAAACAAAAACGGGAAAAAGAAGAACCGGCAGGCAGAAGACGGATGAAGCGGCGGGCGTGAGAAGCCTGGGGATTTTCCAGGACGAAGCAACCGATAAAGTTAGCATTTTTCAAGGACGCGATGCAAGATTAAATTTGCATCGCAATGTAAATCGCAATGAGAGTGGGGAGCGCACCGTCTTAAACCTTCCACCACCGCACTAAACCCTCGGAGAAGAAGATGGCACGATGGAACAGTACACCAAAGATCGCCAAATAAACCGCGGAGATTGTGAAAAGAGCAGAGAAACTGAGAAATTCTCAAGAGATCGTTTCGACGGTGGAATAGCAAAAGATGGAAGAGATCCGCACTTTTTTATACTCCTATTTAACAGTAACCACTCCGTGGTAAACCGGGAAGGGCAGAAGAAGATTGGCGAGAGATCGAGACGAAGTCAGAGAAAGATTGGACTCCGGTTGGCTGGGGCCTGGGGGCGGCGGTGGCAGCCGGCGAGATGAACACGCACCAGGCGTCTAAGAACATGTACAATGGTTGACACAGCCGTTGTCTCTAAGCTGTTTCTAGCCATTGCCATGTCATCTAGAGATAATACTAGATACTACTCATACAATGTATTGTCTCTAAACCGTCTACACAATTATTTAATGTTTGCATGGAGATTAAACAATGTGGTGATCAAGTGTACATCTCATCTTTGTAGCCTACATGGAGAGAATGGAGATCGAATATTTCTAGTTGAAATTTTGTTTGATTCATTCTTGCCTGATACCGTTCATGCCAAAAATGTTTTAAGAAAAGTGATTAATGCATCGGCAGACAACTATTCAATTTTATTTTCATTTACTAAATTTGACAACTTGAGGAATTTTTATTGGCAGTCCAATGCCTGCATGCAGTTGGGTATGAATCTAAATATATAGCAGGTGCTCAAAGCGCATTACCAAAATTTGAATATATTGTTTACTGCTGCACTGCCAGGACATCATCCGAATGAAATATTTACACAACCAAGACATCATCAACCTATTAAAAATAATTGGTTACTTCATCACAGTGAGCCATCCAACAAAATTTTTTTGCCAAGTGCATCATAATATGCCATTGAAGAATAACTTAGCCCTGTTGCAAGGGTTACTATTCAACAACAATTGGCAATTGGCTCTGCCTGTATGGACCACGAATTGATCTAAATGTGCCAATCTTTCGGAAACAACATCTGTAAAAAAATTCAGTTCACACTTCAGCACCGATGTGTAAAAAAAAAGGATAGTACTTCAGATAGTTCACACTGCAATCAAACAACAACAGATCAAACATCACCCTATATCAATCAACATCGAAAATTTAGTCCTATAGAAGCCTAAAGGACATAGTTCAGTTTACCAACACCAAAAGGAGACAACACAATTCTTACCACCAACTCCATTGAAAATTCAGTTTAACAATAAGTTAACACATACATAACTAAACATTTGCATTGAGACCAATCTGGTTTGGCAACCGAGTCCAACACATCTTGCTCGGCTATGAAATCTTCTATTGTGTAGAACTCAGAAGGATCTATGTTGTCGGTATCTAAGGATGAATCAGAAGACATTCTGAAAAATAGAGAACCAAAATTTTAAATTAATCATTTCAACCACATCTATTCAACAACATATGACAACCAGATCTTCTCTTCCAATTGGGCATTTTAACAAAGAAACATAGTACTTCTGATCCAATTATTTAACCAAAATTAGTGTGACACACATCGATCTAAGTACTATGGAGAAGAAGTACATATCATTTTTGTTTTCAATCAACATAAAAAATTCAGTCCTATTGAAGCCAAAAGGGCATAGTTCAGTTTACCAACACCTGAAAAATTCAGTCATATAGCAGCCTTGGAAAATTCAGTTATATAGAGGAACTAGTGTTTTCTAATGAAAGATATAAACTGATAGCATACAACTACGTTTTTCCTGCATTTTACATTGGATGGAGATAATCAACAAGATCTGCTCTTCCAACTGGGCAGGTTACTATCTAGACCAAGTAAGATACCTTTAGCTAGTAATTGCCAAATCTGCAGGTTGATGAACACCTTAAACTGAAATCTTTTGTCACTTCATGATTAACCAAATCGGAAACTGCAAAGGCATTATTTGGTCCATGATTGACTATTGGAATAAGAACACAAAATTATAAAATAAAAGAAGGTCGAACTTGGTGAATACAAGTGGAGATGGAGGTCAGCAGTGACGACCGAGCTCGTCGGTGGACATGGGGGACAGCGGCGGCGCGATGCGGTGGAGAGGCGTCGATGGAGGCGTACTACATTAGAGATGCTGCGGCGGCACAGCCGTGGTGGAGAGAACGCGACGCCTGTGCTGACCTATGGAGAGGGAGCGACGACGGCGAACCTCGGTGGAAGAAGGCGGCCCAGTGGAGAGGAGGCGGCGGTGAAATTTGGGGGCAGGAGGAGGCGCTCCTGCCTCCCAGTGGAAACGGATCCACGACTGGAGATGATGCCGTCTCTACCTCGTCTCTAGGCAATCGCTAGATTGCCTGTAGTTCTTGGTTTCGTTGCAAGAGATGTCTCTACGGGTAGCGACGACTCTTCCCTCTCTCATGCTTTTTTCTCTTCCATGTCAACAATAGGATGACATGACACTCTTTAGAGATGGCTTAGAGACTGCTGATTTGGCCCATTGTACATGCTTTAAGGCCCATAGAAGTTGGAAACTTGGAAGTTGTAACTGCCCACCGCTCTATTTTATTTTTTTCACGACAAGTTAGACCTGTTTGAAAGCACAGATTTTAAAAACCTTGGTTTTGCAATAACATGGATTTCCAATTATTTCATCAAATATATTCTTCTGTACAGAGATATACGTCGGATTTTGTTCGTTAGTATAAGACTTCAATAAACAATTACTTTATTAATATGTTATTTATGCGATACAATATCATAATCAATGGAAGTACTTTCGATTACAAATCGACTAACATTTTTTTTGCGTCATAAAAGTAATGTATTAATAGAGTAATTGTTGATCAAAATTTTGTCCAGGACAAGTCTTTGACAAACAATTACTTTGTTAATTTGTCAACTATTTAAACAAAATCATAATCAAATGTAAGTAGTTTTGGATACAAAACTACTAACATCAATTTTGTGTCACAAAAAATTTGATTATTAAATTAGTTGCTAGTCAAAATCTTGTCCTAACGAAATAAAATCTGTTTTATATTTCTAGACGTAGGGGGTATGGTTTTACTAAATTCTATTGAAACCATGGTATTCCTTAAAACTATCAACTATTTGGTTGCATGACTTTTTAGCAAAGTATTGTCCATGGCTAAAGAAAGAGAAGTAAAAACTTTAACACAGAATGGAGTTTTAATACTCCAAAAATACCATAGTATTGTCAAAACCATGGTTAGAAAATATCATGATATTCTCAAAAACCATGGTATTGTCTCTAAACTATGAATTTGTTTCCAAACAGGTCTCCACCCACTTTTACAAGGTCTGTTTTGTTTTAAAAAAAAGTTTATAAACTTTAACCAATAATTAGTCAAATTATATACACGGTTGTATAAAAATTATTTTTATATATTTATATTTCAGATTAATTTTGGTACAATATTATTTTTGCGGCATTTCATAGTATATAATAGACAAAATGGGTGGTCGAACACATAGAAGTTGACGGAGGGAGTACGGTTTTTTGTTTTTTGGTCCGGAGTCGGAAGCATGTGCACTGTAGTACTGAACTACTGATCGTCTCCCTGCCCCTTTCTCTTCCTACAACGGTGGATCCGAATGGGCCATTTAGGCCGGTCCATTTGCGCAGTTCTGGCCTGTGAGCAATGCAGCCCGGTTACACAATCCCACTCTCGGATTTTCTATAATTTTAGTGAATAGTGATGCTTCACCATTTTGTTGCGATTCCGTCCTAACTCCAAATCCGTCGATTCAAATTTCCAAAAATCCGAAAAAATCATACCAACCTCTAATAATTTTTGTGGTTCTCCCATTTTGCGTGCACTATATCACATGGACGGAGGAGTCTACCTCGACGCCGCCATCCTTCAGCAATACCAAGAGTACCCGAAAGGCAAGTCTTTCCCTAGTAATCTCATTTTCTAGATTTTTTTTTTCAAAATTTCTAATTAATTAAATTGTTGTATATTGTGTAGAAATTTCTAATGCATGTCTCGACTACCGAAATATATGCACACACTTTCATTGCCTATTATGTCAACTATTTCAAATGCTAGATGGCCTAGCAATGCTTATTGCATAGTCATCAGGTAGAAATCCTACCACCGTGACCATGGAGGAGGTAATCACAATGAGACTGTGCATCCGGTACTTGAGATCACTTCTTAATTAAAATTGGCAAACTAATAGCAGAGATCAGGAGTGTTTAGTTGTACAGTGGGTGCCTTCAAGCACAAGATGTAGGTTTGTGATCAGTCGTCGCTCTGAGACTAAAGACCGATGATTGTGACACACTTTACCAAGAATTTACATGTGACCGCAAGCCCGGTATGGGATGGCATGATCACTGGTGTATTGCCATGGGGAATCCGAGGTACTTGTAGGAACATCAGGTACTGACCGTGACAAATAAGGGGTTAATCTTTCAATATGCTTTTGTTACGGTGTTTCTTCCAACATCTAAAGCATGGAAGTTATATCACATCTTGAGGGTACAGTGTACAATCTTTGTAGAGTGAAAATTCATTTGACTTCATACCCATGGTTAAAGGTGCTTGGTGGCATTTCATATGGAAGGATCACTTTAATTAAATGGACTTGGGTATCGTTATTCAGGCATTGGTGATCCCATCAATAGACTTTTATTAATTTTTCAGCACAATCCCCCCACCCCCACCCCAACAAGAGGGGAGAGGTCTTAGAAAAGAGGTCCCGACACAGTCACATATAGGCATCAGCAGCTTAGAGCATGTTAATGCTAGCCTCAAATTCTTGCCGTAAACATAGCGGTTTAAGTAGATTGAACACACATATAACAATGAATATAACAATCGCATAGTAATACCATGAATAATTATCAAAATCATGAATTCTCCAAGATTATGCAAAAGGACATATAAATTCATGATTAACATGCATTCAATAAACATGGTCCCAACTGAGAATTCAATATATTAGCATAAAGCTCAGATTTAATTAAAAAAAATTGCTCACAGATGGCTTTAATGGGTTGCTAATCAAGTTAGCCTTCCAACGAGCAAAGATGGCTTAATATCACAGACTATTAAACTGAAATTTAGGCCTATGCAAAGAATGAACATCACCGCTTCGGGTAAAAACAACACTAGGACCTCAATTTCAGTGTATAATAAATATGCAACTCAACCACCAATATATGAACAACAATATGATCAGTTCGGCTAGACCAAAATAACCCAATTCAATGGTGAAATGCTACTGAAAGACAGTGCAATACCAATCAACAATCAACCAGCCAAGACCAGTGTTTACAGCAGTTCCAAACTTTCAGATAAACATGAAACTTACAGCTAGTTGATCTACAAAGTATATTAGTGGTAGGATCATATAACAACAATGAAATCTCACACAAAAGAGCTACAGGCAGTGCTGATCAAAATACACAAGAGCCAAAACAAATTAATATATTTTCAATTTACGCAATTATCATCGAGCAGTATATTAAGCCCACAAAATATCAGTGCATATGCCCTGATTGGGATCAGCATCTATTTAAAGAATAGGTCCCCAGATGCTCAATCGGCCTGCTGCACATAAAGAAGGAGCACGAAAACTAACGGTGTGTTGAATCCGAGTCGGCAAAGCAGTGGCAAAGCGTGCACGAGGCACTGTCACAGAAATCATATCGTCGTGCTATGTAGCACCACCGCCGAAATGGATCGGAGATACGATGTTGTCACCCCCACCACGGCCAAGCCAAAGAGAAGGGTCCGAGGAGCATAAAGAAGCAGCACAATAACACGGCGACCACCCCGTGACCTACGATTTACGAATACCAAAGTAGAGGGAGGGATCGAGCACCACCACAGCACAGGCCGGCGGCGAGATCGCGAACCTCCGACGGACAGTGGTGGTAACAGGTGCACAAGGTGTGAGAGGAGAAAGGGGAAAACCGAGCAAAAAAAAACTGAGAGAGCCAACGAGAGTAGAAGCACTCCCATATAGGCCAGGTCCAGTTAACGGGCAAAAGCCCAATAAATCTGACCTAATTTTAAATTTTATTATTCATATATCTCTATACACGATTGGTACATAAATTTAGGATTAGGGAGTATTGGAGGCTAAAGACGTGATTATTGTTAGCCACGATATCTCTGCACAGCCCAGCATGGTCATGCCCTGACGTGCTCTTTCCGCTCGAGTGACACGGCCATTTTCCATCGGCGCAGCTCCTACTCCTACACGTTGCAGTCATGCTGTCGCCCATGCATGCGCGCAGCTGCACGGATGGACTAGGCGCCGCGCAACGCGGTCGACACCACGTACGTCTCCGACGTGGCGCCCTGCCCTTTTCCTCTCAACATGTGGAAGACCCCAAAGGATAAAGATCCTAATCTTATAAAAGACGGCGAGATGAACTGACATGGAAGGAAAATACTCTGTAAAGATCCAAGCTGCAAGGACAGATATATATAGAGAGAGAGGAATACAAGCTGGCCGCTGGCTAGTTGTAGTCGGAGGACAAGCAAGAGAGATTCTAGTCTTCACTTGAGTTTGTTATAACCCTAGAAGGTTTATGGGCCGGAAGCCCACATAAACCCTAGGGGTATTATAAAGAAACCGAATTTAAATTGCAGCTATAAATATAAACCCTCAGAACAAAGAGAGATTGATCAATAAACATGATTGTGCCCCGCTTTTTCTCTACATCCGTGTCTTCCGTCTATCATGATTGTGTTTGCGTATATGCGATGACCGATTTACAACACGTTATCAGCACGATCCGCTCTCAGGTTTGTGATCATCGGTATGTCGCTACCCGCAACAGATCTGTTATTTCCGATCTACTGTTTTTCGCTTTGTCGATCTAGTAGATCGTTGTTCTTTCTTTCAATCTATTAGTCTAGAGTCACTATTAGATTGATTTAGAGCCAGCAGCTTGTTTGGGCGTTTCTATGCCGCCTCACAGCCGCGTCCAGTAGACGCCGCTGGGCACCGCGCCGTCGCGCCGCCCACCTCGTCGTGCCATTGTTGCGCCATCGTGCACGCCGTCGCGCCCCGTCCTCGTACCGCGCCATGCGCGTGCCACCAGGCAGAGGGTCCGCCCGGCCGGCCGTCCGCCGCCGCCGCGGCGCCGCCACGCCGCAGCTCGCCGCCACTGCCGCTGCCAGCGTGCCACAGGTTCAAGGTCGCGTCCGCCGCCGAGCCGGCCGCGCCGCGCGCTGCTGCCACGCCTGCGCGCGTCGCCCTCCGTGCCAGCAGAGGCCCGTCGCCGTAAGCTGGCGCATTGCGCCGTCGCCCTCGCCACGCCAGCATGCCCGCCGCCCGCCGCCAGCCGTGCGCGCCCGCTTGCGCTTTCAGCGCCAGCGCTGCCAGCGCCGTCGCGCGCCACGCGCCATCCTAGCGCCATAGCCATTGCGCGCACACGCGCGTCCGCCTCTGCTGCCCTCCCTCGCTCACGGCTCATTGCGGCCGCCGGCTGGCCGTGGCAGTGCCGCCACCACTGCATGGTAGCTAGAAACCCTAGCCACCATGTTGGGGCATGATGGCGGTTGGGCGGCCCATATATGGGCTGAAATATTCAAAGGAAATTAAAAAAAGGGCAATCTGGGCCTTGTTGGGTCATTTAAATGATTTCACGAATTAAATCTGAGATTTATTTTCAGAATTTTAGTACCTGATTAAACAAATGTTAATTCACTTTATTTTGCCATGCCTCGTTTAAAAGCACGAAGCCTTTTAATTTCGCAAATTAATTGTGAATTATTTATTCGCTTATGCAATTTACCTGTTTAGACACAGTAGTCTCATTTAATATTGCAAATTGATGAATTTTAACCAGCGCGCTGCAGGCGCCGCCACGCCCCACGCCAGACACGCCGTGCTCGATGGCATCTGGCCGACCCCACCCTCGGCATCACAGTTGCGTGCGCTACGCCAGCGTCGCCTGTTATGCCGCACCTCCGTGCCGGTCACCTCGCCGTGTAGTTGGCGCAGCCTCGAAGGTCGTCCGTTGCCGCCGTTGCGTCACCGATCGCCACCCTTCGGCGGCAATGCCCCGCGCCACGCCGTGCGGTCTGCGTCGCGCCTCCCTCTGCGGGCCACCGCCGGTCGGCGATTGTGCCTTGCGCACCACGTCGCGCAATGTTGCCCTGCTTCGCATCATTATCTTGCCGCGCCTGCAGTCACAGCTGCACCTGTAGTGCGTCACTCCCGCTGTCATTGTGGCCCGGACCACGGTTGCGCCCCGAAGGCTCGGTCGCTGTCGTCCTCTGCACCCTACGTCGCCATGATAGTCGCGCCCGTAGCGTGGCTGTGCCACTGCCGGCCCCATGCCGCACTGCTTCGCCTTCACCCCGCGTCGTGATGCTGCCTTGGTGCCGTCGTCCCGTAGACGCAGTCATGCCACTGCCGGGTTCGGCTCTGCCGTCCTATAGGCGTCGCTGCCCTCGTCAGTACTATTTTGGATGGACCCGGTGATCCATCCTGAAATGGTGCCTGGATACTGCGTTTTTGTCCCCGAAGGACACAATATTTGCACGATTGGTTCTCGTTGCACATTCCTCTTATAGCACTTACAATTCCAGGTAACCACCGAAATCCTCTCTTTCAGATTTGGATTCTAGTATTTGAGCTTCCATATTATGCAAATCTTAGACCTAGCCCACCTTTAAAAGCTGCATATTAATGGGTTTATTTTCTAGCAAGAGTTGTTGTTTTTCTGCATTGTTATAATTATAATATGGCCAGTAGACCAGAAATAATTAGCAGAAACTCATAAAAATGCTAGAAACTTTGTGGGCACCTTTGTGTTCTTTATGGCTTGTTTTTCTGGCACTGTATGTTTGGAGTAGGAGTATAATTTATTAACCTGCAGTCCCTAAATTATTTGAAACTCCGGACATTGCTTGAAAATTCATGGGAAAATTTCATGACTCCCGTAGAGTCTTGGTTTGCTCACGCTGAGTAGTTTACATCTTTTGCTTGATTGTTTCGCATTAGATGATTATTTCCCTTATGCCATAATATTGGTCTGAGTTGTTCTATTTCTAGCTTCTCTCCTGTCGTAGAGTTAATTATCTGAGAAAATGCTAAATAGAACATGATGCCTGAAGCATATGCCTTACATGTCGTAAGCAATCTTGCGTGGAATAAACTCAGATTAATGTATGCCAAAACTAGATATATAGTTATACTTGCCTTGGTGAAGAGTGTTTCTACTCAACACCGTCTCAAGTGCATAGAGGTCTTGAAGACATGAATTGTGGAAATATGTCATGCAGACATGAATAGTTGGAATATGTCCTGGAGACAAATATTTTTCTTATTTGCACTAGAAAAAATTTTCTACCTATATGTCTATCCCCAAAGAATTAATTTAGCCTGGACCAGCAGTCTACGGTCTCCTCCGGTGTGGTGTTACCAACTGGTTGTTTAAGGTGCGTAAAGTGTAACCTGAAGTTACATAATATCTATTGGTTTCACGACAATAAAAATTATACTCCTGTTGCAGTATAATTATAAGGTGATTTAAGCACATGCCTGTTGCACATGCTATCACTCGTATGTTTTTGGTTGACGTGAAAAGGGGGAGAGAATTGGGCTTTGTACATGTCAAGGCAAGATTATGCACCAGAAATGCAGATTAGATTATGCACCAGAAGTGCGAACGGATAGGTTGGTGATTGTAAATTGTGTTAAATTTGGGACATATTTGGCTCCGACGGACGTGAGCGATCCGACGTGAGCATGCAAATTATGACCAGTAGTCATATTAGTTTTGCAATTGCAATATGACTGGAAGGGCTTGAAGCAGAATAATCCCAAATATCGTTACTAGCGCCTGAAGTTGCTACAACTTGCCTGAAACCATGCGTTTTTGGAATATAATTGCACCTCCGTAATGTTATTGTCACATGAAGTTGACTATTATTTGGCGTACATATAGTACTTATTGTGTTCCTGTAGAACAATAAAGTTTCCATGCAAATTATTGATATTGTCGCATTTATATTAAACTTGAAGTTTAATTAGATATGTGGTATGAGTAATTGGGCAATAGTAAAGTAGCTTAGACTTTGCAATCCATAATTTGTTGGATGGTTATTGGCCCAAGACGGCTTATTTACCTCATGAGGGCGTCTTGACAACGTAGCACGGCATGCCACCTAGCGCGATGATGATAGCCCGCAGTAAGCGCGTGGCAAATAAAATATAAGTCTAAGTTCACTGCATATATTGTTAACCCCCAATGGTAACGCATGGAATCAAGATATTTCCCAAATATTGTCACCACCAAGTATACTCTTGTGAGCTCCCACCTG
Source organism: Raddia guianensis (assembly GCA_036346415.1). Lineage (NCBI taxonomy): Eukaryota > Viridiplantae > Streptophyta > Magnoliopsida > Poales > Poaceae > Raddia > Raddia guianensis. The sequence continues at coordinate 41,019,773 of CM070534.1, forward strand.
TAGTTGGGTAATTTGGACCTGTTGCTCCATTAATTTTGTGCTCATAAAAGGGGATTGTGTAAGTATGCTTTAGTAAAAATCGGATCTCGGCATTAGGGGGAGAGAAATGCCCATATTTCATGTTAAATGCCTATGAGATCTTGATTGTAAAGATTCACGCAATAGTTACTCCTGTACGCTAGTAGCGAGGAGTGCTCCTGTACGCTAGAAGCGAGGAGACTGCCAGATATTTAAAGGAGTTGGAAATCATTTACCTGTAGTAAATGAATCGCTAAGAGTGGTATACCTCGGGTTGAATAGTATATCGATCTTTGCGAAAATTGACCTGTTGAGTCTTGGTCAAAAGTCTGCGGGGACGCCTGCGGGTCTTAGATCCAATGACACTCGTCAAACAATTGCTCATCACTCCTAAAATTCTCCTATAGAGAAATTACCTTGATGGTAATGAGCCTCCTGGAGAGGATCATCCTGAAGATGAATACCCAGCAAGTTAATGCGCGCATGTTATAGTGCTGGGAATGCGGGACGACCAAGAATTATCGTTTTGGGAAATAGCGAAATTCTGGTTAATATTTGAAAGTGCTCATTTATGAGACATGGAGAGAAAATTGTCGACACATATTATTCCTCTTAAGTTGCTATGATAAGGATTCTGAACTAAGTCCATGGCATGGCGTCTGTTGCGCCTGTATCGGGTTATATGACAAGCAACTGAGGATGAACCATGAGGTTAATCGAAGTTTGAGAGCCAGTAGCTCTAACTTTGGGTCATTATAAATAATGAGGTGGTGAAAACTCTAGTTCAAAGGTCCCTGATGTGACCCGTACTCTCCTATGTGTAATAAGTGTTCCGCTAAACAGTAATTCTGGCAGATAATATAAATAAATATGCAGTTGTTGGATTATGAAAATCCTTATTTGAGATCCCAGTAGGACTCATTATTCCTTGTGATACAAGATGACAAAATTGCGACATTAAATAAATCTCATACCTAATAATCTCTTTCAGAAGTAAGGTTTCTTTCCTGAAGAAAAATGAGTTTTCTGAAGAAACATAAGTACTTCCCTGAAGGAAGATTAATTATCAGTCGTTATTTGTTTTACACCAATGGTCCCGATAGTGGACGATGACCCATTGATACCCGATACTATAAGTTCGCCACAAGGGCACTAGTGATGTGCATCTCCTACCAGCTTGTTGGGAGATTGGTGGTGTTCTTTATTACCACTCAAGGTATAATGTAAATTGGTGATAAAGACAAATTGATTGATCCCTAAATGCCAAAGTAAGATCGGTTATAGTGGTACAATCATATGTGTAAGACCTGCTGAATAGGCTAATTGATTGTGTTAAGCCACTTGAGAATAATTGCAATATTTAGACCCAGTTGGTCTGATAGGTTGTATCTAGAAGATATATGATATTGCGATTAACTTTACCCACATGTTAATGTGATTCCCTGAAGTGGAACATATTTGTTTAAACCTAAGATAATATGAGGTTTGAGGACCATAAGTGTCGGACCCGGTCTAAATGACCGAACCCTAATGTGTTATACAGTACTAGTCCCAGAAGATTATGGCTAGTACACACATCAACAGAACTGATACATTGCCTTCGAATTACATTATTACAACGTAGGGGACTACGGGTCCCAAAAGGAGTCACAATTTAATACATCAAGCACGCACACGCAGTCGAGATACTGAAGTTACAGACGGTCACACAAGGACCTAACATAGCGCAACTTTATTCTAGCTAGTGGCCTAATCCACAGGCAACGGCGGTAGGAAACACGCAACCCTACTCTTTGTCTTCGTAGTCCTCCTCCTCCTCGTAGTCCGAGTCTTCCTCGAAAGCAAAGTCGCAGGGGAGCTCCGCAGCTGTTGAAATTTTTAAAGGGGGAAAGGGGAAAACAGGGGTGAGTACAAAGGTACTCCGCAAGTCAGGAATATATGCGGATGGGGTTTAGTACAAGAGGAGGACTTAGGATATTTTGCAGAAATGCATTTATTTATCCTAGTTTTGACAAAGCAATTTGGAAACCTTGAATCTCAACATTTCCTTTGGGCTCTTTTCAAATAGCTTCTCGCCACTTGGCCTCAAAGCCATAGCGAGAACAAAAATTCTTTCTTCTTTTCTTTTCTCCAAACTTGCCAGGTCCGGTTTTCCGCGTGACACTTTCCGATAGGCCGATACCCATTTCGGAATGTCACCGGTGGCTCCCAGCTCAAATGGAATCCTTCTCAAAACCTTTTTCAATTCCTTTCTCAACTCCTTTGTTTAAATCCCTTTTTCAAAAATGGTTTTTTTTAAATGAAGAATCTACCATATAATCAGTCCCATCGCACGCTCATAACCGCGAGCACGGCTATCATGACAGTTTTAACTCTGCAGAGTGGGTACGCTTTCCCCTCGAGAGGCTACGCACCCATTCGATGTTTCGCCACAAGACCATCAACCACGAGGGCCAACGATCGGGTCCGTCCCATACCGGAGCTCGAGGTCGCACTGTAATGGCTCCGTTCATAGGATTATAGGATGAGCAGTCCTTAGACTAGGGGAGAGTTTATATTTTAGCCCAGTAAAACCCGGTGCCATACCGCACCAACTGACAAAAATATCTCCCTAGTCGGAAAGATTTTTGAGGTAAGAGGAAAATCTTTTCCTATCAAGCATCACCCCTGATGCGCTATCCTTTAAATCATCTTTCCCCAAACATTTCTCAACAATATCTCATTTCACACAAATGATTGCATCATTCCGCATAAATGATTTTTAAGCAGTTATCCTACCTCAACAAGGCGTTTAAATATTAGCAATTCATATTTTTAACCTTAGGTTTATCCTACCATACTTCTTACCTTTTCTATTTGGCATAATAACTAATTCTAGCAAGTACGGCGTTTATCTTTTAAACTAGCATGCATATTTTCAAATCTAATAAATATTTTCTAAATAACCGAAAATGGCTTCTCAATATGATCAAAGGGGGGGACTTGCCTTGGTCGGACGACGGGTAGGAACAACCAGCGACGTCGGACGGGTCTACAACACCTTGGCCTCCTACTCGAGCACGATCCACACATACAAATGAAAGCAACAGTACATCAGGCATAAAATGTTTTTATGCATTTTATTTTAAATAAAGAGATGTTAATTTATTTTGCATGCACATGAAATAATGAACCTAAGCACTAGGACTAATAGAAATGCAATGGTTATCAGGGTGCGGCATTGATTAATATTGTTATAAAATCCAGAATGCTGCAAAGTATTTTTGAGAATTTTTACAGAATTTTAGACTGACCTTTGATATATTATACAAAATCTTTTCCATTAGAACCTTTTGAATTCGCTTTGGAAAATAAAAAAAAAGAACCAACCCGGCTAAGCCGGTCGGCCCAAAACGGTCAAGGCCACGCCCAGAGTCAAACGGGCTTCCCTTTTCCCGCCGTCTTCAACCTCGGGTTGAGACGGCGCCGAAGCGATAGGCGTATGAAGCCGCCACCGCGCGTCGATTCCGCAGGGAGAGGAAGAGGGGCGACGACGACGCTAATGAAGGTCTCGGCGAATGAGGCTCATTCCCAGAGGCCGCATGACGGAAGGATGCGGCAGAGGAAGCCTTCGGCGGCGGCGCCCCGAGCTCCGGCGATGGCGCGGACTTCTGATGACGCCAACAGAGAAGGGAGAATGTGAGGAAGAGGGCACTGGGTGACGGAGGAGAGGGCAAGGAGGGCGAGCTCACCAAGGAGAAGGGTCGGCACGCACGGTGCTAGGCGAGGTGACATTGGAGGGCACAGGCCGGCTTTATAGGCGAAGAGGGCACCGCTTGCTCACCCACCGCCATGAAAGCCTGTGCAATAAAGACATCCGCTGTTGAGCAATAGCGGCGGCGAGGCGACGACGCCGCAGAGGCGACCGAGGGCGAGGGATGGCGCCGCAGAGGTCAAGGGCACGGTCTCCGGGAGTAGGTGGCACCAGCGACGGGCGACGCCAAGGAGGGTAGGCGGCGGATTAAAAGGCTAGACGACGGCGCGGCGAGGAGTTATGGCAGAGCAGCGACGGAATCGCGCGGAGCAGAGGCGGTCGGCGAGGCAAGCGCGGGACCGGGTGCAGGGCGGAGATGACGGGCGCGGCAGAGGTTCAGGCGCATAAGCAAGACGATTTAGTCGGAGACGGGAGGAGAGCAAGAGAGAGGAAGAGCGAGAGTGAGACGAGATGGGCGAGACGCGCCAGAGGAAGGGGAAAACGATGGGAAGGAGGGTCTGACGGTGGGACCCGCCGGTCAGCGAGAGAGGGGGAGACAGGCGCGGGCCTGCTGGTCGGCGAGGGAAACAATGGCATGAAGCTGGGCCGAGAGGCGGCCGCGCGGGGAAGGTCTGAGGAGGAAGGAGAGAGTTGGGCCGGGGGAGACTCGGCCCGAGGAAAGGAGAAGAGATTTCTCTTTTTATTTTTCAATCTTGTTTTTCTCTTTTCTTCTTTCAAAAGTTTAACAAAATTTATTTTAAATACTTTTAAACAATTGACACCCAAGACAATGATTTTCACTTTAAAATTACTGACTCAAACCCATTCCAGAAGGTTGAATGCACTAATGATGCCAAGATGATTTTACATCGCTTAAGCGGTTTTAATATTCAAATTATGCATTTTTATGAAATTATTAACGTGCCAAATTTGGTTTTGAAAATTTGGGATGTTACAAACGTTCCTTGCCTCTGTTAGCGCTTAGTGCGGCAGCAACCAGAAGTTTGGATCGGCACTAAATTGTCTTTAGGGACCTGCTTGATATGCAGGGCCTCGGGTTGTCTGTTAACCGAGGACCATGTTGGGTTATATGGATGCGGGATTCATGTGTAATCCGCATATCGCTAAATCTCACATTGTGTTTGAGATTAATGCTTTATATGAAGCCTCACGTGTGTGTTTGGCTGAAAAGGATGGTGACCACATCCAGAAGTTATGTGACACGAATACCATCCATACCCCGTAATTATCCATTAGGATAATATTGCTTGTACTGCAGAAGTGGATAGTGGTACTTAATGATTAAGCTATACTGCTCCCAAATTATTTTATTCATACTTTCCAGAAGCATAGTGTGATAGATGTCTGGAAGACATCGAACGTCGGAAGGCATCTGGGATGTCGTCTTGAGGGGGAGCATGAGCTATATATTGATTCGGTTCATATGAAATCCTTGTCTAACCCAATAGGTTGACATGACGATCAATTAAAGTATTTTACCACACCGCAAAATAGATCCAGAAGATTTATAACGCAAAGGTCCAGTAGACCGTATTGATCCTGAAGATTAGACCCTGAAGGTTATATATATTGTATTCTTTTTTCCTTATATGAGTTTTTCCCATTGGGTTTTCTCATAGCAAGGTTTTTAACGAGGCAATATTGCAATACAACATGCGTGTGCAATGTACTCTTTTCTCCAATCCTTTTTTTCCACTGGGTTTTTGGATGGAGTTTTTGATGAGGCATTGTCATATCGTGATTTAGCCCAAGGGGGAGTGTTATAACCCTAGGAGGTTTATGGGCCGGAAGCCCACATAAACCCTAGGGGTATTATGGGCAAAACCGAATTTAGGTTAGGCTTTAAATATGAACCCTCAGAACAAAGAGAGATTGATCAATAAAGATGATTGTCTTTCGCTTTTTGTATTCTCTACATCTGTGTCTTCTGTCTATTGTGATTGTGTTTGCGTATATGCGATGACCGATTTACAACAGAGTTTACACGTAGGGCCCCCCGATATGCTTTGCCTCGTAAGATCCACCTCACCATCGCATAATTGTGCGTATGTACTGACTGACATTGTGACTCAGCTTACTCCATTCCTCATCTCCTCTCGATCGCAGCAAAGTTTAATTCCATGGAGAATCTTGCTCATTTCATTTCAGCCATGCATGATGCATGCATTTTCGAATCTGAATTAGCCAATCTAATCCCTGGCATTGATTAATTATGAAATGCTAGATTACTCCTGGAGCTTAAAGGACGGAGGCAGACAGGGAATGCATGGGGCCTGATGCTGGAGCTCCACCAGACTGCCTGTGATGAACAATGATCATCACAGGAGCTTCTTCAGAGATCGAACACTACCTCTCCAGGATACGTGATGGAGCGACAAGAATCGTCCATTCTATCCTGCACTGCACATCCAAGCACGGTCGCTTTCAGTGGAACGGACACACGCCTGACGCCTCCACACGCTTCTAGTTTATTAAGTGATCCACAAGGTTCAGATATTGGTTCATCGTCCATGGAATGCTGCAATGATACAGGAGTTGCACACTACCTCCACAGCTCCACCCAGCGACGAACAGGGAGGGAGCTAACTGGTGGGCCATGATCCAGGGGAAGCTAATCTGCCTCTCCCTAATCTGATGATTAATCTATTCTCTAATCCAATCCATGTCAACGTCGGATGCTCGTCTGAATATGTTAACCAGTACAGAAACAGGTCAGCGGCTACGCCGCCGTGCTGCATCAGAAGCGCGCCTATGCGACGAGCACGGAGCACCTTACCTTATCTCATCGAAAGAATCACAGTGTTTTTAGGTGAACCATTCTTTTCATGCAGTGTCTGATCGCGCGCCTTCTTTCCTTACTTTCAAGGACGGAAAAGGAGGATTTTGGCATTCATGGTGGCAACCTAAGAATTGCTCCGAAATATAAACTGCAATTTGCATCCCCAAGCTCTCAGATATTCTCCTATCTCACAGATCACTACATGTATCAGCCAAAACTTCACTGATCTTTTGCGTTGGTGGCGTACGTGGATCGCCTGAAAAAGGGACAAATACTCTCATATGCGTGCGTACTGTGTTGGCGTTGGTGCCCCCCTGTGATTGTCTTTTCTTTTGTTCTACATTTATGCATGCCTGACCATTAGCACCGAGGCAACTTGACAGAATAATACGTAAGGTTTTGGTGCACCAAACCTAACTAGCTTGAAACAACTATTATTCTCCACCGGTGCTTGCTTGACCTAAAGGCCTTACCTCCCATGTTCAGGTAAGATTCCCATTACGGGTGCCCACTAATTATTGACGCTCAACTAGTATTTTAAGCAGATCACTAAGCAGTGGTTGACAGGTTGAGTGAAATGAGATGACCCCTGCTAATTCAGATCTACAGCTTTCTATGCACAAATAATTCAGGTGTGATGCTTTTCTTTTATTTTTTTGCAACTTTTTTTTTAAAAAAAGGACCGTCTTATTATTTACGAGCACCTATCAACTTGATGTCACATCAAAATATATACTATAACGATGGATCGTCATGTCTAAGGTTTAATTCATAAACCATCAGATAATTTTGAGCAGGATGAGTATAATCGACTAATCGAGCGTGACAATCATAATCCTGTATGGCCAAAAATAGCATCACGACTAGGAGGTCCCAAGTGTTAATCCCCAATCGCCATTCCCATGGCAGCCAAGGTCAAAAGAGGCATGGAGACGAGGCAATTGGCTCTCATGGACTTGGGAGACGGAGGCCATTCCCCTGTGGTTCGTTGTCGCCACGCGGCAGCGTGGAGATCGGAGAAGAAATGGTGGGGCCCAAAGAGCTGCGACTAAAAACCCAATCCGTTGGTCCATCCCCCTGGTAGGCTGATAGCATGATGGGTCACCCAATCCGATTGGCCCATGTCGGATTGTGGGCCCACGGCCGTCTCATCTCGCTCGGAAACTATAAATAATTTGACCACGGTTGCTAGGGCTTCATTTCGTAGAGCATTCCAATGACCACTCTATCTCAATCTGAATAGTGTTCTAGAGAATGAGATAGGAAGACCATTGAGAATGCTCGTAGAAAAAAATTGGTATTGCCGAATTACCTAGAGGCACCGTGAGCTCAAGTAGTACATGACGAAGATTAGTATAAATAACTGTAGTGTTTGATTAAAGACATACGTACCTATTCGTCTAATCTTCAGAAAGTCAAATAGAAAAAATGATATTGCGAACTATTACATGACCATATAGATTTAGGGATCTAGATTCTGATCCGATCCACTAGGTCTCAACCCAACCCGATAGTGGGGTCAAGTTCGCATCGAGTCACCGGTTTAAGTTGGGTCGGGTTTAGGTTTAAGTCTGTCTCGATCCGATCCACAGAGTGGAGCATAATGCAAATTTCTACTAGCCTAAGCGATTCTCGGTTTCCATGGAGCAGCCCAATGGCCCATATTTCCTTTCCCCTGAGTCCATCTCTCATCTCTCTCGATGGCTCACGACCTCACTCCGTCACTCGTCTATCTGATCTCCCCAGTCATCAATTCCCATTTCCCCATATTCCCGATCCCCTCCTGGGTTCTCGGCCTCCCTCTCTTCTCCCTGGTTCCCCTGCCGACATGCCCAACACCCACAACCTCGTCTCGGCGAGCACCCTAGGTCCGCCGCCTCCATGAGTCCGACGAACTACGCCGCATCATAGCCGGCGCCTCCTCCCTCGTCGCATGTGGCCAATGCAACAATGACACTCCTTCCGAGCATCCCCAGCTCTCAAGGGGGCAACAAATTCCACACTTCGTTGGTTACCCTGACTGCTCATTGCCAGCTACCATATCTAGATTCATGAAGGGAGTGAGTTCGACTGCGGGCTACAGTGGCATAGAGGAACTCCTCTTCGCCCTCCTCCCCGATGTGGTGTGGCAGCGACTTCCTCCTTTGATAAAGTGGCAGACGCAACTCCTTTCCACACTCGGGTTCGACCGATGGGGTTGGGTCAGGTCCAGGGCAGGCAATGATTTGGGATCCCCTGTCTAGGCCGTGTCGAGTCCAGGGTGAGACGATACCCAACCCGACCCGACCTATCTAGATCTCAATAATAAGATGGATGAGAATGGAGAAAGGAGAGAGCCCACCTACGAGGAAGGCATTGGGAAGAAGACAGGTCGCTTGGGAGGGGGGAGGGAGAGAGAGAGCAAGGAGTATGTTGCCACGTGGAACTAATTGGGAACGGAGGGAGAAGAAGAGGGGGAAGAAAGGGACATTTTGGTCATAAATTTGTATAGTGCATATGCGTATAAAAATTCACGACGGCATAATCGCATATAACGTATTCTTTTTTTTTTTATTTTGACGGTGCACTCGTCTTATTAAAACTTACTGAAGGTTATAGGTCAAGGTCCGGCTTTCGTCCGGACGCGGGGTCTTACCAGCGTGAGGAGAGATGGGAGCATGCAAGACATGCAAGTGGGGCCCACGGGCATTTTATTTTTTCGCGCCCATAATTTTTGATCAGTGCTCCAATCCATAAACCGTTTCATACTAACGTGTTCCTCGTATTTTTATGAACAAAACAAGATATATTTTGCCATATAACTCCTCAAACTTATCTGGTGAAACTTGGGTTTCGCCTACTGAAAGTTAGGTTTCGTCTAGTAAAACTTGGGTTTCATACTCATAAAACTTTACCGAACTGTCAAGTTTCATCAGGTTTCATCCAAGTTTTTTCAAGTTTCTTCAAGTTTTATCAGGTCAATTCAAGTTTCATTAGGTCAATTCCAGTTTCAACAGGTTTCATCCAAGTTTCATTGAGTTTCATCTGGTTACATCGAAGTTTCATCAGGTTACATCGAAACACGGCCAAGTTTCATCAGAACACGACCAAGTTTCGCTAGTATAGATGCAAGTTTCATAAGTGCCTTCTACTAGTTCATATCAAAAAAATGAAAAAGTGAAAAAAATTTTAAAAAATTCAAAAAGTATTTAAAATGGGTTGCTCTCGATTTTAGAAGAATTATGAAATTTATTCCACGCATTTTGAACACTGTTTGAATTTTATACAAAAATCAGAAATTTAATTGAAAAATTGATCAATCGGCTGTTAGCTATCTAGTCGCTCGCTCTACGTACGCGTGATTTACTAGTCGCCGCGAGGGGCATCGGATTGGCGCGGTAGGATCGATCCGATGGCCTGGCAGGTCCGGACGGAGCGTCATTCGACGCCTGACGCTCGCCTAAAACTTAATAATGACATGCATGCAATTAAACCAAATAATAAAAAAGATCAACAAAAACACGTGAATCCATGAAAATTATCTTTACGGTGGATAGACAACCGGATAAACGAGCAACGGCCGGCCGGGATTGGTGGTAAGACTCGTCAATAACCACTCAGCACTAAAGCGTAGCACGGTAAGACGCATTTTAACAGCAGATGGGGATCTCGGTGTCGATGTCTCTATCATCACCACCCATCGGTCAATACATGCACCCAGACTGTGGTAAAGCAGCCGGTAATACCCGGGTGAGGACTGAGGAGATGGAGAAGCAGGTGGCAGGTCTCGATCGGCACTCGCTTCGCCCGCCACGCCATGCATGTCTTCGCCATCATAGGATGAAGACCAACCACCCGTGCTCCTAGTTGCCGGGCTATTCATCCAGCAGCGACTTTTGACCCGGGCACTGCCCATCGCTGTGACGGTCCGATAGCGATAATCTGACGGCCCAGGCGACGGCCACTGCCAATTGCGAATGGCTCGCAGGCTTCAGATAGAACAAACCGTGTAATCACTATCACTCATGTGCCCTCTTTCTTCGCTTATTAATGCCCCACTAAAAGTTATGCTCTAAATTCGTCATTTTTGTACGCTGTATCATCATGTAGATATTTATTCGGAGTTTTGCAAAGTCTTTTTCAAATATTTTTAAAATATTGTTTAACATATTTTTTATTTTTTCAAGTCGGTTTTCTAGAGCCTCGATTTTACCAACTAAGAGCTAGCTGAACTTAAAAGCCAAATCAAATGGGTAAAATATTGCTCGATTAAGGCTTAGTTCTTTTCAGCTTAACAGTTTAACGACTTATCTACGTTTTAAAAAGTCATATGATTTGAGTTTTTTAAGTCTATTTTTCACTGTTTTAAAGATGAATCCTAACGCTTAAAAAAGAAAGTCAAACGAAATGAATACGAATCTCGAGACTACGTCAAGAAACATTTGAAATTTAGTTATTTTAGCCGGTTCAGCATTTCAGCCGTTAAAATCAGCTGAAAATAACGGGACCTAAGTCGGTCCACCTATTGAACAATCTATGCAGTAGCAGGACACTAATTTCTGTATGAGACTGTGCGTGTGTCTTGCTATGTGTTGCACAGTTGCCATTGCTGATCGAGTCGCCTTTGTGGAAAGCTTGGACACCTACATGGTGATTGCTACTTTCTTTCCTTTCCTTTTGTCTTGAGATGACCGGTGCTAGCTAGCTACGTACCGATGGCGCTGTGGCTCTCCGGACTCTGGGGGTAACCATGATCTGCAGGGACGTTTGATTCACTGAACAGTTTTCACAGCAGTGAAAGCGAGGTATTCAACTGCACTGCTAAGTCACGAGAATGATTTGCCTTTATTTTTTTATTACTGATCTATTGCTTGCAGACATGGTCTCTTTTTTATATGTACAACGTACGTGGATGACGATGGGTTGCACGTCCTCCTTGACACAACCACGTTCCATTGATTCCTCGTTTTATTTCATCTTTTGTTGTGGTTAAAAAGGTTAACGGTCTTTACAAAAATATAAAATACTAAATAAATTATTAAAATATATTTTAAAGATATTTTAAAAACACCTTATAAAGTTCTAAAAAATTTATTTTAAAATGTTATACCGAATAATATGTAAAAAAACAAAATTGGTAAATGAAATTGAAACTAAACTAAGGCCCAGTTCTTTTCAACTTAACAGCTTAACGGTTTAACAACTTAACGACTTATCTATGATTTGAAAAGACATATGTTTTGAGTTTTTTGAGTCTGTTTTTTTGCTATTTTCAAGGTGGGTCCTAACGCTTTAAAAAGCAAGTCAAATGAAATGGATCCGAATCTCGAAACTATCTCGAGAAGCTCTCGAAGTTCAGTCATTTCAAATTGCTCAAATTGCTCAAATTGCTCGTAATAAATTTCAAAAGAGCAGGCCCTAAAGCAAGGAATCGCAGAGATCCTCTGGCAACATGGCCAGTAAAACTAAACTAAAATGATGTCCGGATTAAAAATAAATTTCCAAAAAAGTGAGTGCTTGCTCATTAATGGAGATCAGGAAAAAGAATGTTAGTATTCCAGACTCTTTATTTGTGAAACTGGTGAGTTTCTTTTAAATTACCTAGGAATTCCTGTGGGTAATAAGAGGACCCTGGTTAAAAATTGGGATACCTTGGTAGCAAAAGTGAATGCTTCTTTGGAGGGAAAATCACTTTGGTGAATGCATGCCTATCTAATATAGTGTAAGAATCAAGCTCCCATGGGCTTTATTATTTATTTTAGAGATTGATGCACTTAATTCTCAAATGGGAACTCTCGGTTTTTATGGACCCCACAGAGCGGTGATTTCCTGACGTCGACTTCGCTCAAGAATAAGGACTTTATTTTCATATTTCTTCTACGTTCTTGGGTGAGTTGTTGGCGTGACTTAGTTGCTTGTGTGAATTCTCTTTCTGGCTGCAGGGTCCCAGGAGCACAATTGAGTCTTTAGTTATCTCATTTTCAGAATTCCTTCAAAAGGTTTCAGGTCTGGGCTTCCTGTCCTCGAGTTTTCTTTTAGTAGCGCCTAAGTTTTCCACCTCTCCAAATACTTTCTTCGACGCCAAACTTTCTCTCTCAAGCCACGTGTTCTGCTGAAAATTGCCGGTAGGTTTCCCTAGGGGTAGGACTGTCCTAGCTGAGTATTGATTTCTACTGCGCAGTTGAGCTGATGCCTCAGGCAGGCCCAAGTAGTAAAATCCCTCGCTTGCAAGTTCTTGGTTCCAGGAAGCGCCTGCCTTCGTCCGGACTGTCCGGATCTCTATGTCTAGACTGTCCAAACCATGTTGTGTCCTTCCTGTCTCGAATTTTATTTCTTACAGGAAGCGCTTGCCTTCGTCCGGACTGTCCGGGATCTGTCCGGGGTGATGTCCGGCCTAAGGGTTAAATCTGGATCTGAGATCTATTTTCTAGGGTTTAGAAGTGGGGAGTATATAAAGGGTTTCCTGCTCAAGGGAGAGGGTGAGAGACTCATTTGCAACCCTAGCCACCATTTCCCAAGTGTGAGAGCTCTCTCCCATGGACATGTGCCCTATGGTTTCCATGTGCATGTGAGGAGAGTGTTGGTGAGGTGAGTGTTCTCCGGATTTGTGCTCCTTGAGACTTCGTTGCCGGAAGGAGGATCTTCACCAAGCCGTCTTCATCAAGTTTTCATCGGTCTCTTGTGCCTCCGTGTGTTGGGGGAAAGTCCACCGTGTGTCGGTGGCCGCCGCCGTGCGTTGGCGGTGATGGAGTGAAGTCCATCATGTGTTGGTGGACTCCGGCGTGAGTTGGTGGTGTGGATTTGAGGAGATTACCGCGTGTGGGAGCACTCAAGACCATGTGAGGGGTTAGGAGTTGACCTCGCCGTGTGTCGGTGAAAGAGTTTCCACGAGTGGATTGAGGTGGAAGGCTCGAGAGGGAGCTGGTTCTCGTGTGTCGAGAACTTGCCTCAATGGGGAGTAGGAGTTCGTCTCTGAACCTCGGGAAAATATCCTTATGTCTTTTTTACTTTCCGCAATTTACTTTCCCGCAAGCTTGTTCTTATATGCATGCCTGTGATGTGTGATGTTTGTCCAAATTGATTTGTGTGATATTCCTCCATGTGTAGTTCTAGGATTCTCTAGCTAAGTGGTTAACTTTTAATTTGCATAATCATCAAGAAAAACACAAAAAAAAAAGTAGTCCAATTCACACCCCCCCTCTTGGCCTTCGATCCCTTCATATAGCTTTGTATTCCATGTCTATGGCCCTCCTGCATTTTACAGTCATTAAGAGGATTGATGCTGTAAGGAGAAAATTCATGTGGAATGGGAATGAGGATAAAAAGAAATACCATCTAATTAAATGAGGGGTGGTTACTAAACCTAAGAAAAAAAAGGAGGGTTGGGGATTCAGAATCTTAGAACTCTGAATATTAGCCTGCTTTGCAAGTGGCTTTGGAAATTAGAAACTGAGTAAGGGATGTGGCAACAACTTGTGAACTATAAATATGTGAGAGGGGGTCCTGTAGCTTTATGAGATCCAAAAAGACCGACTCTGCCTTTCGGAAAGATTTGATAAAAATTAAGGATCATTGTATTAGGAATAGGAAAATGATAATTGGGTCTAGGAAAAAGGACAATTTTTGGCTCGATAATTGGTTGTGTATGGATTCTCTGTCGCAACCAATGGGGTAGGTTTATGAAATATGCAATGACCAGCAAGCCTCTGTTCATCAAGTGCATTCTAGCCAGGGAATGCTTTCTTTCAGGAGAGATATGCCTTTAGAAGTGGCAGATAAATGGCTAAGTGTTTGTAGGTCTCTGAGTAAGATGACTTTAAACAATTTAAATGATCAAGCCATCTGGAGGCCTAAGGATAAGAGTAAGTGGTATTCTGTCTCTTCTTCTTACTTTTTGTCGTGGTTCAATGAGGGGGACTCAACTTATAAAAAAATGTGGAGGGCTCGGATTCCTTTGAAGATTAAGGTGTTTTGTTGGTTGATGATTAGAGGAGTTGTTCTAGTCAAAATTAATCTAAGAAAGAAAGGTTGGTTAGGGGATGCTATCTATGCTTTTTGTGATGAAATGGAGACTAAGAACGTTTGTTCTTCACTTGTGTGGTGGCCAAATCGGTATGTCGGATCATTGCTCTTGCTCTGGAAGTCCAGAACAGGCCTATGGATATTCAAACTTATTTAGATGGTTCAATTGCAATTTTGTGAGATCTAGGGAATTTCGCTTTGTGGGTTTTGCGGCGGTTTGCGGGGCTATTTGGAAACGTAGGAATGCGGTGTGCTTCGAGCACAAACACATCAAGTCCCCAGTGGAAATTGTTTATAACATTTGTGCTAATCTTCTATATTGGACAGTTTTAATGAAGACCAATGACCAAGAGCTTGTCAAAATGGGGATATTAAAGATCTTTACCACCCTGAAAGATCTGTAGAAAAAAGACGAGGACAAAGTAGACTAATAGTCGGGGCAATTGAAGTGGCCTCCTCTTCCTTCCACGCTCTAGGTTGTGAGGGGTTACTTTTGCTTTTGAATGTTTTCTGAAGGGTGTTCAAATTTGAAGAGGACTCTTCTGTTTTAAAAGTGTGGTTCTCCTATTTTGTAAGAACAAGATGGTTGTTTTCGTTTCATTGTGACATGGAAATCGGGGTCATACCCTGTTGAAAAAGAAAAACCGAAGCCGTCTACTTACGTTGAGCAGCCACGTGAACCGCCTGCTTGACCGACGCATGCACCGCGGCCATGGCGCGTAGCCGCATGTGCATCATATGGTACGTTACGTACGCATGCACCACATGAATACATGATGCTTCGGCTTCGGCGTGCCACCCATATGCGCCATGGCACGTACGATCGGCGCGCGCGCGCGCCGCGCGCGGCAGCTCCGACGAAGCGATATATCGATCCGGCCGGGCAGCGAGAGGAATCCCTGTGCGCGCGCGCGCGGCGCTGCAGGTGGGTTTGGGCGAGAAGGATCCGACCGATCGAGACCGAGGCGTTCGGTTGAAGCGAGAGGCGATCGACCATGAACCAGTGAGTCACGGTGCGGTCGCGCGCCCTGTGTGACGCCGAACAAATACTAACTCCAATTTTATAATACTTATCGTTTTATACATTAACACGATTTTTAAAATACAATTTTGATATTAATTACTAATGAAATTTATTTACATTTTTTTAAAAAAAATGATATTATAAAAGTATTTTCAAAACAAATTTTTATATATAATTTTTATGTACATAATTCAAATAGTTTAAAATATTTTTTATAGATAAAATTTTAATAATTTGACTTAGGACAAACAAAGAAAAAGTCAAGTATTATGAAACTGAAGGGAGTACGTTGCGAATGATGGATGAAATTGAGCGGAAGGATGGCTGTGGTGCATGCGCGTGTCAATCCTAACGACAATCTAAGAGCCCACGATCGACTATGGATTATTTTATTTTGCTTCAAGAGGGTTTTTTTATTCTTTTACCGCACAGTTGCTGCTCAGATGCAGGCGCTTGCATTGCCTGCACTCGCTGTCGACGGGTAGGCCTAGGAGTGTCGCATGCTCGAGCAGGTGCCTCTCGGAACCAGATCCTCTACAGTTACTGTTCTCTGCAGTTGGGTCACTGGGCCCACATGTCAATGACCACACCAGGGGGAGATAACTGCATAGTATCCAAATCCGTGCCTCGCTCAGTCGCTCCGCTCAAGCCGGACCCTTTCTACGGTCCTTCAAAAGAGCTATGGCGCATATCATGAGGTGCACATTACTAGGAGTTATGGCGCAAACATAGGGATGGCGAAAAGGGAACATATCCTATGCAATTAACCTTACGGTGTAACCACCGTGCAACCGAACTATCAAAAATTATAAAAAATTCTAAAAGATGTAGATGTACTCTTCAACTTACTTTACCTCTATATAAAATTTCAATTTCAATTTCATCCTATATTGAAATTTACAAAAAAAAAATTCTATTAATTTGAACTCGTCAAGACTGTCAGTTATTTATTTTTTTATAACTCTTAAGATAAAATAAATTTTGTTTTGAAACTTCACATATAGGTACAATAAACAATGAAGTACATTTACAAATTTTTTCAAAACTTTTTACAACTTTTGATGGTTTGGTTGCATTGTGGTTGCACCGTAAATTTGATTGCACATGATATGTTTTCTGGCAAAAATACCTGTAGATATAGGTATCCACAGGTATTTGATCCGACAGGTCTAGATCCGAGTCTTATTTTACATCCACGGGTATTCAGTTTCGGATCCAAGTCCAGATTCGTGTCTGAGTCTGGACCTACTTTATATCCATGAGTATACTTAAAATAAATAAATAAATAAAACAGCCTACGTTATTTTTATCCAAACGGTGAGTTATCTATATATGCTAAAAAAAATTAATACAATAGCATGGTCTGCTCTATCATGGAGTTATTATTGGAGTAATATTGAAGTTTACTTGTTAACTAACTGAAGTCTACTCTTCTCTATCACCCTGAAACCACCTCACCACATGATATAATTGTTTTTGATGTTTTTCTTTCTCCAGTTCGAGCAAATCACGCCGAGCTGACCAATCAGCTAGCGTTTAGGTTTAGCGATCCATCCATTAATTTTCTACAATAATCATCGTCACCATCATCGATCGCCATCTATTATATCGTGCTTAATGTGCCTAGCCTAAGCATGCCTGGATAAACAGGAACAAGAACGTACGTATGTCTGTCGTGTACGTACGTGGCCCCATCACAAAACGATCGTGCGTTGTCTGCATGTCGATCAGTTCGGTTTCTCGTGTGCTTTTGCCACGCAAGGGCTCGCTTTTCTGAGCACGAGATACCTAAACTTCTACGTCACACTCACAACATAAAAAAAATTAAATCAATAGGACGTATTAGGATTTGAATACATGTACTGTTGCACTTTTAAGCTATACTGCACTGTGCGTCACTCCGGAGTTACATTTATAAGATGTTTTCTTCGGTTTTATCATGCTTATTATAAGCTAAACTTAAAAGGCTTTTTAATACAAGATCGATTCACTCCGTTTAATTTGCTCAATCATGAAGCTCTCAGATATGGTTTTAAAGTAAAATAATAGATTAAAGAGGCAAAATGTTTGACTTTTTCACTTAAATATAAGTAGATAATAAAATAAGTTGAAGAGAGCGAGATGCCTACTTGAAACCTTTTTTTTTTTATGCAAATGCCTACTTGAAACTTAAGCCATTAAACTGGAGACAGAGGGCAGTTCCTCTCGTGCATTTTCTTGGTCTATACAAACGACTAACAAAATTACTGTCCTATTTTTGGGACGGTGTTACATGTAGAAATGTTCTAGTTTATAACTAGCTTTTGAAAGTTCTAAGAATTCAGAAACAGTTTCGAGATCACGTAGAAGCACGTTTGGCTCATTTTACTGGGAAAAAAAATGGAAAAGCAGAAGTAGACAAAAATAATTGGTGGCAGAACAGAGTCGGCTTCTATTACGATTTTTTTAAAGGGGACTTCTGTTACGATTGAACGGCTTTCTTTCATTCACCGATCAGCTCGATGATCTGTTTGATTCGACGAGTCTACCTGCCCGTTGGTTCAATTCCCGAGATGGTTAAATGCATCTGCTTGTCCAACCTCAATCACAAACCTTGGATCTTGCATTTGTATTCGAATGGCATTCTGCCGGCAAGTTTCCACTGGTCTGGTGAAGGGGCTGTTTGGTTACAGGATGATCTTGGTCTGCCTGTACGAGGGCATACAGTTGACGGGAACTTGGCTGAGTCCACGAGTATGTCACCGTAGGAATGGCGCGAAATATCGACGGTTACATCAAATCTCGACGGCTATAAGTAAGCTATTGATACAGAGCATCTACTCTCGACGACTCCGAGCCGTCGTTATTAGAAGTTAATATCAACGGCGTAAGACTTGCCGTCAAGACAAGGTCGCCTAAGCCTGTGCCAGCAGCTTTTTTTGGTTTTCGCGTGCGCAGGAAACCATCTATATCGACCGCCATGCTCATGCCGTCGAGAAAACTTATGGGCCGGCCCATGAGTATACGTTGGTCAGGATTTAATCGCGACGGCCAGCGTAGGGCCGTCGAGAGAGATCAATATGCTCTGCAGACTGTGGTATAATAATTGGGCTATCTCATTTTCTCTTTTAAAATCTTAAAAAAAATATTTTCTAATATGCATACATGTTTATTTACCTTTTAAATTAAACAATGTATATAATTTTTAAACAAAAATATTATAAATTTTAAAAATGGTAAGTGTACAAAATAATATCATGTTGCATCCTAATTTTTTATATATTTTGTATTTATACATAATGTACCATTATTTATATATATAAGTAATAAATTGTCTATAAAATATTGTAAAATGGTATAATTCGTAACATTCCAATGCAATGATCTATATACAACGGTGTTCCGATTAAATGATGAATACGTTAAAATTATATTATCTCTCTCACCCGTATTTCATAAAACTCACTAGAACGCTGACTAATACTTTGCCTGATATAACCCCTTACATATGGACCTGTTATTGCAGACATAATCTCAGCATAGGAATTTTTACGGGGATGCATTTTCATGTAGTAAATAATATTTGCCATTACGCACCACATAAAATTTTTGTATTTGTTTTAGAAAATAAACTAAGCTCTATTGACCACCGAAGGGGTGAGCCATGCTAGCCGTCGAGATAGGACTTTTTCTTGACTGCATGTAGAAAAGCGGTCAAGAAAAGCATTTGTTGCGATGGTAGTCAATGAGAACCGTCGCGATAGGTTTTTCTCGACAACCTAAGAATATGAGCCGTCGAGATAGTGGAGGCAGGGCCAGAGGGGGCTGCGGCTGAGAGGGTTGTCTCGTACTTTTTGGGTTCCCACCAAGCAAGCGGCACTGCCAAGTTCTCTCGACGGCTATCGGCCATCGAGATAACGCAGGACGCTTCCGCTACCGCCACGTGGCATCCAAAGAGGGGGCACGGCTAAGAGGGTTGTCTCGACGGCTACCAGTAGTCGAGATTTATCTAGGCCCCACCAAGTGCGCGACACAGCCAAGTTCTCTCGATGGCTAGCGGCCGTCGAGAAAGCGCAGGACGCTTCCGCTCTCGCCATGTGGCAGCCACTAATTTTAGTGTTTTTTACAATTTTCTGGGTGCAGCAGTTCTGCAAAATTGTAATGTTTTTTAGAAATTTTTTCCTGGTCTATTATTATTCTTGACGGCTAGGCCTTGGCCGTCGAGATTAGTCTCCATGGGCCCACCTGCAAGCGTAGGGCGGGGCCTGGGCCAGCTGCGGCGGGCTAATCAATCTCGACGACCGCAAGCCGTCGTTACTAACATATTGGGCTGGGCCGAGAGTCCGTGCGGCCTGCCTCGCATCTATCTCAACTAGTGTTAGCCTAAACGGTAAACGCTAAACAGTCGGCCACTCTTCGTTTAGCGAATAGTCGGACTACACGGCCGATTAAACGGGCCAAAAAACGGATTAAACGGGATTATACGGATTAAACGGCCTACACGGTCTACACAGTTGACTACTGAGTAGCATTTAAATGGTGTGTAAACGGTCTAAACGGCCGTGTAGGCGAACAGTGGGCTTCAGGCCGTCAAGAAAGGTGCTGCCAGCATGTCGCGCCTAGACTGGGTCCTTCTAATGATGGCTGAATTAAAGCCATCGAGACAGATAATCTCGACGGCCGGACCGTCGAGACAGGCTATTTTTCTCAACCAAGCTTTCCCGAGGGCCAAATCTCTCGATGGCCGGCCGTCGAAATTGACTTCTCTCGACGGTTTGCTGTTCTTTACCGACGGCTTTGGCCGGCAAGATTTTGCGATATCCGTGTGGTGTGTTTGGTTGTTTACATTGTTTGGGTTTTAGTCAAAATATGCGTTTGGCTAAAAATATGAGCTTGGGTTTGTTTAGCGAAAATATGCGTTTGTTTACATCGTTTTGTTCCTCTTTTTTTTTTCCTTCCACCAGCATGTCCACGAGAAGGGCCTTGTTCTTTTTAGCGTAAAGTTGAGTTAAGTTTTACAGTAACAAAATTTGTTTTTTTATATAGCATATATGTTGTAATAATTTGCAATGATTTTTTTTAAAACTTTTAGTGTTCACGTCAAAGATCTTTAAACTATTTATTATTATTTTTTCAGTCTCTTTAGACCACTTTTCGAGGACACTCAAGTTTTGCTACAGCAAAACTCAACTTTGCTCAACACTTAAAAGAACAAGGCCAAGGTTTCGATGGCACATGCGAGCTAGGCCGGCCATTTCCTACGTTTCTGCGGAGCCTGGCCACAACGCCTTCGCAACGCTAGTTCTGGATGCGCTGGATAGGCCACAGGAGGTGGAAAATGGATTGGATAGTGCCTTTACCGTATTTGTATCCATATTTTTAAAGCGAATACGAATACGGATTCGGATAATCTCATATTCGAATACGGATATACCCAAATATAAATCCGAATATCCTCCGATATGAATATGGTTTCGAAAATCACATTTTTTGGGTGTTTTTGTCTCATCCTAGATATAAATCAAGACTTCAACATCGGATACGAATAGGCATAATGAAAATACGGATATCGATTTTTCGAATACGGATAGCGTCGGATACAAATAGTGTTTGTATTCGAATACAGATAACATCGGATACGGATAGTACTTTTTTGAATACGGATGCTGGATAATACGGTTTTTTCTTTTCCATTTCCACCCTCCAAATGTAGAGATGTTGGCTCAAGCATCCCAAGCAGCAGATCTTTGCACGAGGTACCTTGACCTAGCCAATGCGGATGTCAAAGTCTCACCCGTGTTGTCGTTAGTCATGGCGTTAGCTGTCGCTGCTTACGTCATCCTATCGCCGTATCAACAAAGTATATTTTTAAACGTCTTAAGTTAAAGTTTTAAAACTTTATCTAAACATGTCTTCTAAAGTATTTGGATTGGATATATGAAAATCACTTTAAACTCTTCCTATTATTGTTTTTTTGGACTTTATAAACTTTCCCTCTCTCTTTAAACTCTCTCTCCCCCCCCCCCCCCTAATCTTTCTCTCCACGTCGGCAACGATTGCCTCCCTCTTTCCCCTTATTTATCCATGTGGAAGGCTGAATGGGAAGAAACCGCCTTGGTATAGGCTACTTCTACTAGAAATGATCCCGAAACCAATATAGGGTGTAAAATAATTTGTTTTCGTACTTCGGGGTGTTAAAAAAACTGGTTTTGTATATTGGGATGTTGGATAGACTTTGTCAATAGTTCGAGGGGTGTAAAATGAACTTATTCCTATTAACTAAGCCAAAGAATACAGATCCACCCAAGATGTTTTGCAAAAACAATCCAATAGTACTCAATTGGGTCATCTTTAATTTGGAACATCATTTTTCTTGAAAAAAACAACAACTTCCGACTAGACCTTATCACGGTAAGCCTGGCCCCGGTGCATCGGGCCGGGCTCGGGCCGCAATCCGGAGCCCGACCGTCGAGCCGGGCCGGGCCAGGTTTTTTCACGATTAAAGTCGTGGCCGGGCCGCCGGGTGTTGGGCTAGGAGCGGGCCCGGTTTTTTAGCCCGACGCATTGGGCCGGGCCGGGCTCGGGTCTGGTCCCGCGGGACCGGGCTTTTCCTAGCTCGGCCTGGCCCGATGTTTGATCAGATCTACTGTCGACCAAGCCCTATTCTTATAAGCTAAAATAGGGCTATTAATTAAAGTTGTTGATTGTTGAAACAATGGATTTTGAGTTTGTTGAAACAAACTTTGAAAGTCCATCATCCAACTAATGTTTAAGAAGTTTGATAAAAAATGAATATGAGATTAAAAAATGGCTCGATAGGGCAGCTTGGCTATTGAAAACAACCATACCATATAAGTTGTGGCTTATAAGCGCTAAGGCTTAATAATATGTTATTTGCGTTAACATGCTAACTAGTTACTTTGGTAGGATAATCTTAACTTGATCTGTATGAGGGCAGTAGGAGCTAGGTTGAGCCCATCACTACAACACGGATATAGATTCAAGGGCATTTAGTTTACTTGGCATTTGACCCAAATGCCATTGAATTATACATTTAGGGCATTTATTTTAATTTAGGGACGTTCACATGCAAGGCATATAAAAATTGCCAGAAAAGAATTTAACCTGGCATGTAAAGTGATCCACGGCATTTGCTTTGTGCTAGACCTGATCAACTGCCGGGCCGGGTCCGGGGCGTTGGGCTCAAAAACCAGTTCTGAGCTCTACCGGCCCGAAAGCTCGACGGCCTACCGCCTACCGACCACCGGGGCTTGAAAATGAGGTCCGAGCCCGACCCGATGCACCGGTCGGCCCGGGCCAGGCTTCCCATGATCAAGTCTACTTTGTGCCATACAAAGTGATCCACGGCACATCACTTCTGCCCTACTAGCTAAATGCCGAGAAATAGTTTTCCCCGATGGCATTTTTCTTGACGACCATTAAGTGTCGAGGAAAACCTTTTGAAGGCATTTAGGGCCGTAGGCTGGCATATATAAATGTTGTGACATGCTTACCGTGTTGTAGTGCATGCGAGAGCTTGCATTTGGTTGTCTCCATTACTTGAGCTCGACGCGTGCTAGCATGTGTTTTGTTGTCTATATCTGCTCTTGTGCCAGGTCTTTTTTTTTTTTTGTCAAACCATGTGAGGGTGCCATCCTCTTGTCGATGGTACATCGCATGCCACATTATCAGTTGACTAACCGTTACATTGCTTCATTTCTAGTGTGGCCTCTTGGAGGTTTGCTTTTTATATCCCAACCTTCCAATGCATATTGTCCCATTTTTCTTGTTATTACCGTGTTCCTCGACCAATCCCTTGTGCTTAAGCATGTCGAGATGTCATATTGGTTGCGACTATCCTCTTCAATCAGCGCGTTCGTTGTGCCCGGTTAGAGGTTAGCGGGAAACAAAGTCACACTACGCTATGTTTTCTGCGAGCCAAGACAAGGCCAACACAATGTTTGTAATGAGTCTAGCCTAAAATCATATACAAACAACTAAACACGCACCCGATGCTTGCATCCAACCGACTAGGCTAGATAAGACCTAGAAAACAGCTAAGCCCGTAATAATTTTAACGCGGTTTTACACGTCGATGAAAGAGAATATCTGGCAAAGGAGAACTTTTTTTAAGATCAAGATCAACAAACAATATTTTTTGCTTTTTCAACAGCATGATGCTTGTATCTCATGAGTTGGATGCGGCCAACCAAACGGCTCAATATGGTATGCTTTTATTTTTTAGAATCTTTTTCCATGTCACTCGAGGAGCAAAACACAAGCAGAAAAGAAGTAAAGAACCCTCTTGTTCCCGGGACCGGGATCGGTGGAAGACGGTTTTCAGTGTTTTTCCTTTTGGAGTTGTTTTTAGTGGGGTTTTTTTTTTGACATAAAGAGAGGGAAAAAAACCCACGTACTACAGTGCAGCAGGAAGCGGATCGGCTTCGGCACCCCGCAATCCAGCAGCAAAACTGCCCCGCGATATTTCCTGCGGGCTGCGGCTGGGCCGGGGCCCACCGCCCTCCTCCAGTCCACCTTGCCATCCTTTCCCCTCTATATTCGCCATCCCCTCGTCCCGAAAGCGCCCTCTTTCTCCAAAATTCTAATAAAATCGCCACTAAAAACCCACGCAGGAAAACACCTCACCCCTCCGGCCGGGATCCCCTTCCCTGACCTCTCTCTCCCCATGGACTCGGCGCCGCCGGCCGGCGGCGGCGGCGGCCCTGGCCCCGGCTACCCGGAGTCCACCGACTCCTCCCCGCGCAGCCGCGGCGGCGACTCGTGGGACGAGACCTTCCCGTCCTCCGCGGCGGCGGCGGGCGGCGGCCGGCTGCGCCTCATGTGCAGCTTCGGCGGGCGCATCGTGCCGCGGCCGACGGACAAGTCGCTGTGCTACCTCGGCGGGGAGACGAGGATCGTCGCCGTCGACCGGAACGCCACGCTAGCCGACGTCCACGCGCGGCTCTCGCGCTCGCTGCTCGGCGGCCACCCGTTTACCCTCAAGTACCAGCTCCCCAACGAGGACCTCGACGCGCTCATCTCGGTGTCGACGGACGAGGACCTGGACAACCTCGTCGACGAGTACGACCGCATCGCCGCCTCCTCCTCCGGCGGCGGCTCCTCCCGGACCTCCCGGATCCGCCTTTTCCTCTTCCCGGCCAAGCCCGAGTCCTCCTCCTCGCTCGGCTCCCTCCTCGACGACTCTTCCAAGTCCGAGACCTGGTTCGTTGACGCCCTCAACAGCGCCATCTCCGGCTCGCTCGACGGCATCCCGCGGGGGGTGTCCAACGACTCCGCCTCCGTCAACTGCCTCCTCGGCCTCGAGGACGATTCGTCCACGCACTCCCGCGGCGGGGTGCCCAACTCCGGTCCTGCGGAAGACCAGCGCGCCAGCCAGCAGAAGCTCGCCACCGCGGCCGTGGGGAGGCACCCGCACGACGTGCAGTCGGTGCCTGACTCGCCGATGCTAGACAAGAACTCCTCGTTCGGATCGACGTCTTCGGCGCCGTCGCTATCGAATCTGCCGCCGATACGGGTGCGGGCTGATGACCGTCCGCCTGACGGCCGCATCGCTCCGCCGGTCGCCCTGGAGGATCAATTTAGCCAGATGGGGATCTCCGAGCAGCAGGTGCCGCCTGTAGTAGCATACATGCAGCCGCCTCAGCAGGCGCCGATCCCTGCCATGCCGGTGCCTACAGCCAGCATCTCGCCCTCGGAGGTGTCCAGCCGAGTGTTCTCAGATGATGACAAGTCCGATCACGGCGGCGGAGGTCGGAAGCCACAGCCACCAAAGCCGGAGGCTCCAACAGTCGCTGACCCAACCAACAGGTAGCGTAAAACGCTAGCAATTTCCACTCATCGTGCTTGATTAAGTGATAGGAAGAAACCTTATGACGGCCATGTGTTCGATCAAATGTTTCAGGCCCATGTACTACAACGATAGATCACCTCCAGCTCCAAGCGAATTGAAGCGAGACATGCCGGTGGGAACTGATGCTGCTAGCTATCGCATCCCAGGGCCAGCTCCAGACGCACCACAACCAGCAGCAGCTCCTCCACAGCCTCCACCTGGATATGTCTATGCGCAGATGCATGCACCGCCGCCTCAGCAGCAACCCCCACCGCCGCAGCCACAGCAGCCGCAGCCACCGGCACCGCAGCAATTCGTCACCGCGCAAAATCAACATTTTATTCACAACCCGGCCACTGGCACATTCATTCCAATCCAATCCTACTACCATCATCAACCTGTCCCTCAGGCTGCGCCTCCTCAGCCCATCCCACAGCCACATCAGCAGCACACATATGACCCCAATACCGGCATGTACTACATCCCTATGCGCCCAAATGCACATCAGCCGTATAGTATGCCTCCTGGTGCTGCAACCGGTGTTCCACCTCCCACACTTGTTGATACCACGCCAAAGCCAACCGTGCCGATTCCTCAGATGGCTGTGAAACCTGAATTGCAGCAACCTGGTTTGTACCGAACTGCTGCGGCTGCTGCCCCAACTCCAGTGCCTACAACGGCCCCTCCATATGCTGGGATGGGCTACCACCATGTTATTCAATCCCACCACCATCCTGCACCGCAGCCTGCAGCGACCATGGCAGGCAACTTTGGGTATGAGTACGCGGATCCCACGCGCGCACAGGTCTTCTTCTCGCAGGCAGCAGCACCTCCAACATTGCCAGCTCAGTATCAGCCCATTGTCTCACCAGACGCTGGCCAGGCTGATGTGAAGCAGGCCCGGGCTTCATAGCTGAAGGATTGGTGAATTCTGGTATGTTGCGAATCATAGAAGAGTAGCTATCCTGCTGTTGCTTATCATTATTGTTATTACATGTTACATGAGTCGGTGGATGGTGTTATTAGGCAGGTTTGCATTTGGGGTCAAATTAAGTATAAATGTGGGATTGTGATCAGAGGTGGGTCTAAAATAAGATCAAAATGGGATGGTGGCTCGTGTTAATGGGGATGAGAGGGTGTTTGTGATCGGTTCTGGATATAGGCCACTTGCTATGTTGAGCAAGTGGGGGAAGAGTGTGAAGTGTTGGATTTCAAGTCCAATTGCTGTGTTCTTATTTTTGAATAAATATATAGTGTCTAAAACTCCGTAAAAATCGGGATCAATAATTCATCATTTGTGTAGCCCCTCTGTATATTTGAACTCATGGAAGACATTGAGGCTGCGTTGGCAGATGTGTCATTAGTTTGCTTGTAGAAACTTCATTTGAGTTGAATATCATATATATACATCGATCCCGTCTTTGTACTTAAATAATGTTGGATGTTGATATGTTTCTTGAGGTTTAATGCATCGACTTGAATTTTCTTGCAACTTGGTCAGTCTTGTTCCGTGTGTTTGCGTTTGCTTGAGTTACGTTTGAATTGTAGTACGAGTGGCTGGCCGGCAAGCGTAGCTGAGCTTTCACTTCTTGATGGGCATATATCGCTTTCTGTAGACTGTTCGTTTGCACATAGGAGAGTCAGCAATCAGCATGAACATCACACTGTTCAAACTATATTGCTCTGTTTGCGAATGTTCATATGAGGTCATATGGGGATCGATTGGAGACTCCCAGAATTCGACATATCTACCAATTGAATGTTGGGAGTTGAAGGAGAGTTGCATCTTTCTTGTCTTCACACCGAGCGACTTGCAGCCAGGAGTTTTGGTGTGCAAAATTTTCCATGATAACCAAAAAGCACATCTAGGAATTGGGGGAATTGGGCGAGTGGCCATCGCGAGAGGATGCACCAGCACCGGGGATGGGCGCTTCTTTTTTCTAGGCGCTTGATTACGCGGTGCTAATGATGTGATTTGCCGGGGATCGTATTCTTCGGCGGTGTGAGATCCAGTGCCGCTTTGCGATCTCCAAGAGATGGCTCTAGTCGATTGCTTCGGCCAAGGACGCGGCGCTTTCTTTTGGCTCCACGCCGAGATAATTCGATGCATCTGACGATCATTCGTCCCCCCTCCTCGCCTTTACGGCTTGTCCGCCAGATAGTTTACGCCACGCCCGTGTACGAAGCCTCCTTTCTTAATCAAGTGCCGTATGAACAGAGCAGAGAGTTGGCCATAGCTGGTGGTATGCACGCTATGCAACAATATAGAAATGTGGAGAGTGATGATGATCCCGGGAACACGGCTCGCTTTGTGGCCAATCTTGAAGTACTAGGCACAGCCGCACAGAGGGGTTGTGAGAGGCTGGCAAGCACCTCCTCCCCGCACACTTGATCCCTTCCTTTCGGCTCAATGATTTGGGATAATAGTTTCGCTTCGAAGCCAAGGAGACCGAGAATTTAGAAACAGGAGGAGAGTATTTGGCAGCCGCTCTCGTCATCCATCTGACCTGGTGACAATATGCCACGGTTCCTTGTGGTGGTTGTGTTCTGAGACCATCTTAACGGTATCACTTCAGAGATCATTCTCTCTTCGCATAGAAATTATGGTTGCTTGAGATGCTCCAACAGAATTTCTTTGTGATTCTCTTAAGAAGAAATTTATTCATTTATTTCCTTCTAGAGAAAATTCCCTCTCCGTTTTCTTCAATTTCTTCGCCAAGAAAAAATGGCCCTAAAGAGAAACAATTGAAGTCGTCCATCATATCATAGCTATGTTAAGTGGGCATTGCCCTGCCTGTAACAATGGTGAGGTCATCTCCAATGCTGGTGTTTGGACAGGTGATTAAATAAAAAAAAAACCCGGTTTTTTTGCCATATAGAATAGAGAAGGTGCTTGCATGGGTGCTTAGATAGGGATATGGGTGTTTAATTAAGCGCTATGCTTAGAGAGGTGCTTAGAGGAACTAAGCACCCATACAAGCTTCTGTGCATTGGAAAAAAGTTTTTCTACATAAATGCTTAGTGACGTGTCAGCACTCTCTCTGCTTAAGCACATAAGAGCATCTCCAATGGTTATAGCTAGTGGTGGGAGTTGGTGCGTCTTGTCTTGGCCGCCGGACTGCCGTCGTGCCTCGGTCGGTGCAAACGGGTAAGACGTCTTGGTCGGCACTTCAGACCATGCTGGGCGGCATGGAGTGCCAAAATCTAGGCCAGCAAGGCCCAAAAGCACGGCAGCCAGCCGGGCAGGCGGCCCGCCAGCACGGCCCGAGTAAGAAAACAGTGGGCAAAATAATTTTTTATAAATTCATACGTTGCTCAAATGAAAAAGTTGTCTATATAAAAAAGATGCGTCTCGAAGTTATCTACAACTTTCGTGTTCAACCCAAATTCATCCGAGCAGCATAAGACCTCGAAAATGACGAATTACCGAGGACTGTGCCGTCGGCCCAAAAGCAGGCAGCGACAAAAATATTTTTTATAAATTCATACATTGCTCAAATGAAAAACTTGTCTACATGAAAAAGATGCGTCTCGACATTATCTACAACTTTTGTATTGAACATAAATTGATCTGAGTAATGGAAGACCACGCAAAATAAAAAAACTGAACCGTGCCTCTATTCGGGCCGGGCCGGCCCAAGCACGGCCCGCATGATCGGGCGGGCGGGCGGCACGCCGTGCCTGGTTTCAGGCCCAGCCCGCACGCAATTTCAGGCCGTCTTGGCCCGCCCATCAAATTTCGTCTTGGTAGCCGTTCGTCGTCCGCTTCTGCGGCTATAGTGCTCACATGGACATACATCTCAGCAAAAAGAAATTAATTGGTGGATCCCACGAATATTAATTAAAGAATGCAATGCATCAGGCAGCACTGTTACATGCAAAGGCTGGAAGCTGTGATTGGCTGAGTATTCCCGCATGCAAAGGCTGCAACGCTTTGATTGGTTGAGCATCCCTGCTTCAGCTATCACCGCCTGGAGAATTGCGCTGTCGCCCGACGATACAGGTAGCGCTAGCGCTAAGCAAAATCGTTTCCTCTCTCTTCCATCTCAGCAAAACATACTATGTGGAAAGCTTATAGCTAGCTGACTCAGCCCTATTGGTGATGCTCTAATATAAACGTTTGTATTGGAGATGGCCTGAGCAGAACCTCTCGAGTCTAGCTGCTGCGCTAATAGCGGGTGGTGCGGACTGCGGAGTGGTATGTGTGTGTGTCTTGGTGGGGAGGGGGGTGTTGGGGCGAGGAAAATTATGAAGGACCCGGGTCCTTCCAAATAGGAAAGGACCCTCTCCACCACACAACATCTGTCCCCATCTCACCATCTTCTTCCTCCCCTCCTATCTCTCCTCTCTTTCTTCTCCAAGGATTGACCACGAGCTGAGCTAGCTGGGCGGTGACGAACTAGGCGGCGACCGGCGGCGAGCAGCGGCGGAGCATCGTATCGGAGAGCTGATTGCGAGCTGCACGGCGGCCAGCGGCGAGCTAGGCGGTGGCCGGAGCTAGGCGGGCTAGGAAAGCGGTGCCGCGGCGGCCAGCGGCGAGTGAGCTGGAGATTTGAGAAGGAGGACCCAGCCGCCGGACAGGGAGATTTGGGGAGGAGGAGGCAGCGCCGCCATCGGAGAAGGAGCCGGCATCGAATTTGGAGTTGGAGGCGGCCGACGGAGCTCGCTGGTCGCCGCGCTTTCGAGCTCGCCGTCGCATCACCGAGCTGCCGCCAAGCTCGCCCGCAGCACATCGCCGCCGCCTTCGAGCTCCGCTAGCCGCCGCCGCTGAGGAGCTCCGCTGGCCGCCGCCGTCGATGACCTTGTTCTACCGGCCGCCGTGGAGGAGCTCCGCTGGCCGCCGTCGAGGGCGGCGGCGGCGACGGTGCGGCTGCCGGCTGCGACGACGCATATTCCATACCACGAGAGAACGCAATGAGAAAAATAGTTTGGGATTTTTAGTGGACACGTGTAACGTGATGGACAGGGTCCTTCACAGCTTGGAAGGACCCGGGTCCTTCCAAATTTCCTTCCGTGTGGGGGGGGGGGGCTGATGAGGTGGCCTCGGGATGCGGGGGTTGCACGAGCGCCGGTGCATAATCCAAGCTGGATATCCAGTGGGGCGAGCGTGCCGCCTCCACCTCTGCTCCACTCGCACATGCAGTGCAGGCCGCCCCATCTCTCCCTGCCGCTGCCGCTGACACGGCGACTCGCCCCGCCCCGCCCCTGCATCGCCGGCCCGTGCGCCCGGAGGCGGGCAGATCTCCTCTCCCGCGCCCACATGGCAGCCGGCACTCGGCAGCGAGCAGCGTCCCAAGCGTGCCGGGCGGCGGGTGCCCCTCCACCCAGGAGGGCAGCCGCAGATCGGGGGTTTCCTCGGGCAATCATGCCACCGCGCCGTGCAGCACTGCAGCGGGTGCAGCCTCCGCTCCTCATCCTTGTGTCAGCCGGCTTTTTGACTGCGCGGCACGCCGATGGTTGGAGCTAATGCCGCCGGCGGAGGCGAAGAGCAAAGCCATGTCCGCCGGTCTCGAAACCACCGGCCGGGAGCCCCTGCACGCAGCCGTGCTCATCATGCTGCCCCCCCGGGGCTCCATTCCGTGTACAGAGCACGGCTCCGTCACTGTGCGTGCCATATCATCTTGCCCGGAGATATATCACCTGGGGATAGCAATGTCGTATACTCAATGATTGTCGTACGCTAATAGTTTCTGTGGTTGTTTTGATTGCTGGAACAGAGTTCATTCTACGTTACGACTAGATCAAAAGCTCAGAGAGCCGCGTGTCATTGATTCGAGCTCATGTGTGTCGTGGACGTGGAGGTAGAAGTGGTCGATGACGTAGACAAAGGTGGGAAGGTGGCGTCCATGCCTTCCCAACTATCTCTCTCCCCTTCTCTCCTTCTCTCCCTAGAATGGCCTTCCCCTGATCCCCACATACTGGCCGAGGCCACCGCATCTTCTCCTACCCATCCTCAATGCTCCTCTTCGTCTCCTACGCCTTACGTGGATGCCCGGTCGCACCCGGCGCATGTGCTATGTCAGTCACGGCCAAGTGATGTCTCCATGCATCGGCCGAGCGCTGTGAGCTCCTTGGCCCTCTGTAAGGATCCTAGGCCGAGAGGGGGGGTGAATCGGCCCTTTTTAAATTTTACTTCTCTCGATTCGCTTGATTTACTTAATCAAATTAAGAGCCCAAGCTATCGATTGACCTAGAGTCTAGTTGCGGAAATGGTCACAATAATGCACAAGCGACTACTAGGAGGCTCGATGGCACTCACATGCAAGCGATCAAGACAATATGCGTAATTAAACAAGTAAGATGAGAAGACGCAAACCGAGGTGTTTATCAAGTTCGTGCTCAACACATGAGCACCTACGTCTCCGCTGAGAAACTTCTCACACAGAGAAGTCGGGACTCTCTCGCCCCTAGCCCTCAATCCACTCATGGTAGCTCTTCACCAACACATGGTAGGCGAGCTCCAAGCCTTCACATGAGGCGAGTTCTCTCACAAGCGAGAGCTCACACCCACCGCACCGACACACGGCACCGACCACCGACACACGGTGGGTTTCGCCTCAACACATGAGACACCCCAACACATGGAGGATTTGGCTCCACACACAAAACCGTGGCACCCCGACACACGGAGATGGCCGCCGACACACGGCGGACTTGTGCCTCCAACAGATGGAGCGGATGTAGTCGTACGGTTGATGAAGCCCGTGGCGTGACGACGATCTCTCCGGCGGCGAAGTCCCAAGAGCACAAGATCGAGATCGTCTCTCACCACTACCCCTTCTCACTCCCCATGAAAACTAGGGCAACAACGCCATGGGAGATGGGGCAAACCTTGAAGATGATGGGAGGAGGTAGGAATCACCTTCTTCTTCTCCTTCCTCTCTTCTTCTCCCTCTCAATCTCTCAAGCACATGGAACCCTAGGTGGAGGTGGGTGCCATGGGAGGAGCTCTCATGGGTGGCTAAGGCAAGGGGTGGCTAATAATGATGGCTCTCTCCATTTTACCCCGTACACCAAGCCCCTATTTATAGGCCCAAGGCGGAACCCTAGAAATGGACGGCTCAGATTAAATCGCGAAGTTTCGGATCACTCTATCGGACGCCGTCCGGTTCCGTCGCTTGACGCCGTCCGACAAAGGGTTTTGCCAAAATTTGAACTTGACCGGACGCCGTCCGGTTGGTTCATCGGACGCGTCCGTCGCCGAAACTAGCATGCGCGTGAACAAGGCTCACCGTGTTTGGTCGCGGGATTAGCCGTGGTCGGACGCCGTCCGTCACAATCGACGCCGTCCGACAAGCGGTGACTCTGCCGCACTTCGTTGACGTGACGCCGTCCGGTGCCGTCGAACGCTCCCGGAGATCTACATGAAGCTTCATCGACGCCGTTGGATCGTTGTCGGACGCCGTCCGACGATGGATCGTGAACTCGACTTAGCCAATTTTGAGTTGGGTCGTTGAATCCGGCTATTGTCGGACGCCGTTCAAGACCGTCGGACGCCGTCCGACGATGGATGTGATTTTGGGACTTAGCGAATTTGGCTTGTGCTCACGGACGCCGTCCGACGGCTATCGGACGCATCCGGTGGGCTGAAATTTTTCCACTCGAAGTTTTTGACTATACCGACTTCGTCCGACGTCACACCTAGGGTTGTTGGCCTATCTTGTCGACTTGTGGAATTGGCGGAGGTTTCGCGCCTAAAAATATCGCTTTGAACTTGGCGGCTACGAAAACCACGGACCGTATACTCGAACTCTCTCGAACCACGGACACTGGCATCTCTAGAACCCGCCGAACTCACTCGGATGGATCGAACTTGTGCTCGATGGGACCTACAACCAGAGAGATGATCTTGCAGACATCAATGGGCGGATGGGCGAAGCGATTTCTGCACACAAGGAAAATAGAAGAACTAGAAAATAAGATCCTTAGCCTTGATGCGATCCGTCGAGGCCCAGTTGGCATCAATTACCAAAACATTAAGCCCAAGGGAGGCTTGATCTTACACCCTCACGTGCTCTACACTATGCTGCCTCACCGTTGTTAGCACAAATGGTCCCCATCATGAACGTGCTGCGTGGTGCCGTTGCAGCATTTTCACCGGTGCCCTTGATGACCACCTCCCTCATCTCTCTACTATCTCTCTCTCGACACATCTAGTGGGAGGGAGGAGGTCGAGGTCGTGACGACATGGGAGGATAAGAGGGGCACCGATATGGGTAGAGGAGTAGGTCTTCTAATTGGAGAAAAGGTTTGGAAGAAGAGGTGGTGTTGGATCTAGAAAGGAGGAGGCTAAGACAACGCCAACATGGGAGGACGAGAGCGGCTACCCCAATCCGAAAAGGGTGACACTGTGCATCAGCAAGGGAGGAAGAGGGGGAAAAGAGTGTGCGATAGGAGAGAGGGATGAGAGATAATAGGAAGAGAGAGTTGATGTGCCTATACCATAAGTACGCGACACGTCAGTAAAAACTTTTTATGTGGTGCCACATTAGCGAAACCATGCCAAAATCAACCTATTGACTTGTCAAAGGACTAATTTTTTGTCTAATTTTGACAATTCAAGAACCACGTTAACCCGGTTTTGATGCTTAGGACCGCACAACAAGGGCTAAGTGGCCAAATAGATACCTTTTCCTAACAAAAAAAACTAGTACCATCACACCACGAGATGACTAACATATCTCTCCATCCAAAAATATAAGGCACACACGCTTTTCAAGATTCAAACTTTTTAATCTTTGACCAATAATTTATTCAACAATATATAAATTTTGTGATACACAAATGATATCATTGGAATCATATTTGAAAGTATTTTCTAATGGTTATATTTCATTATTACGAACGATATACTATAAGAGAAATTAAATATTAAAATATGCTTTTTAAGATTTCGCCAAGTTAAACCGCTCCTTATTTCTAGACACAGAAGTATCATTGAACATGATCTATGCAACTTGCCGATCGCCACGACATTCAGCTCCAGGTGAATCTAATTTAGAATGACGCGGATGCTCTACCGTGAGGTGTTTCTCGGTACTAGCATGTGGGTCTCGACACGTGAGGCCATGGCAACGACTCGGGGCAGAGAGGTGAGCAGAAGAGGATACGCATAGGCATGACTATGCTACCTAAACTTAGCACTATTGGTCATGCTCGACCAGGGACTCCCCGTCCAAGGCGTCGAGACCCACTGCCTGCGTGTGTTGTTGTGTGGCGCCGCATCCGCTCACCGACGGATTCAGCGACCTACCTCACCTCATCTCACGAGTCAGGATATATCCACACCACTGCTTAGTTGCGGCTGCCACTCCATACTCCGTATCTGAGCACGGCTCAAATCGTTTGTCGTGCTATATCATCTTGCCGGAGATATATCACCGGGATAGCAATGTCGTATACTCAATGATTGTCGTACGCTAATAGTTTCTGTGGTTGTTTTGATTGCTGGAACAGAGTTCATTCTACGTTACGACTAGATCAAAAGCTCAGAGAGCCGCATGCCATTGATTCGAGCTCATATGTGTCGTGGACGTGGAGGTAGAAGTGGTCGATGACGTAGGCAAAGGTGGGAAGGTGGCGTCCATGCGTTCCCAACTCTCTCTCTCCCCCTTCTCTCCTTCTATCCCTAGAATGGCCTTCCCCTGATCCCCACATACTGGCCGAGGCCACCGCATCTTCTCCTACCCATCCTCATGCGCCTCTTCGTCTCCTACGCCTTATCTGGATGCCCGGTCGCACCCGGCGCATGTGCTATGTCAGTCGCGGCCAAGTGATGTCTCTATGCGTCGGCCGAGCGCTGTGAGCTCCTTGGCCCTCACTTGCTCTACACTATGCTGCCTCACCGTTGTTAGCACAAATGATCCCCATCATGAACGCGCTGCGTGGTGCCGTCGCAGCATTTTCACCGGTGCCCTTGATGACCACCTCCCTCATCTCTCTACTATCTCTCTCTCGACACATCTAGTGGGAGGGAGGAGGTCGAGGTCGTGACGACATGGGAGGATAAGAGGGGCACCGATATGGGTAGAGGAGTAGGTCTTCTAATTGGAGAAAAGGTTTGGGAGAAGAGGTGCTGTTGGATCTAGAAAGGAGGAGGCTAAGACAACGCCGACATGGGAGGACGAGAGCGGCTACCCCAATCCGGAAAGGGTGACACTGTGCATCAGCAAGGGAGGAAGAGGGGGAAAAGAGTGTGCGATAGGAGAGAGGGATGAGAGATAATAGGAAGAGAGAGTTGACGTGCCTATACCATAAGTACGCAACACGTCAGTAAAAACTTTTTATGTGGTGCCACATTAGCGAAACCATGCCAAAATCAACCTATTGACTTGTCAAAGGACTAATTTTTTGTCTAATTTTGACAATTCAAGAACCACGTTAACCCGGTTTTGATGCTTAGGACCGCACAACAAGGGCTAAGTGGCCAAATAGATACCTTTTCCTAACAAAAAAAACTAGTACCATCACACCACAGAGATGACTAACATATCTCTCTCCATCCAAAAAATATAAGGCACACACGCTTTTCAAGATTCAAACTTTTTAATCTTTGACCAATAATTTATTCAACAATATATAAATTTTGTGATACACAAATGATATCATTGGAATCATATTTGAAAGTATTTTCTAATGGTTATATTTCATTATTACGAACGATATACTATAAGAGAAATTAAATATTAAAATATGCTTTTTAAGATTTCGCCAAGCTAAACCACTCCTTATTTCTAGACACAGAAGTATCATTGGACATGATCTATGCAACTTGCCGATGCCCACGACATTCAGCTCCAGGTGAATCTAATTTAGAATGACGCGGATGCTCTACCGTAAGGTGTTTCTCGGTACCAGCATGTGGGTCTCCACACGTGAGGCCATGTCAGCGACTCGATCGGGGCAGAGAGGTGAGCAGAAGAGGATACGCATAGCATGACTATGCTACCTAAACTTAGCACTATTGGTCATGCTCGACCAGGGACTCCCCGTCCAAGGCGTCCAGACCCACTGCCTGCGTGTGTTGTTGTGTGGCGCCGCATCCGCTCACCGACGGATTCAGCGACCTACCTCGTCTCATCTCACGAGTCAGGATATATCCACACCGCTGCTTAGTTGCGGCTGCCAGCTCCATACTCCGAATCCGAAGCGGATAAGCCCGACCCGGACAAAGCTCCAAGAACTCCTTCCGCCGCCGTGTCCTCGGAGCTCAAGCGCCGATGCATGCATGGCTAACTGCGCGCCTAACACAATCTAATCTTGCTTTGCTCCCAGTTTCAGCTGGATGCCGCAATCAACACATGCGTACGTGCACGAACACGAGCATGACAAGGCTGGCCAGTCTCAACTGCGCATCCATCGCCATCTCCCCGTCGCTTCGGCTTTTCTGCATGAGCCTGCCCGTCCGAGACATGCCTACGGATTGGCCTCTGAAGTCTGAACAAGACGATGGTCCTAGCCTATGCGAGTGTGGCCATCGATGTGGCCTACGTCATGTCATGGTTCGTGACGCGTCACCTTGTCAGTCTTGTCGTCTTTTTTTTACATGTACTCCGGCCACTGCTGTTGTACGTGTTGGCAACTTGGCATAGCGGAGAAGGCTAATAGTTGAAAACTTAACATAAGTAGGCAGTGGCTAATTAAGCTTGCGAGGTGATCACGGGTACGCTCCGATCCGAGCGAGGTGATATCATTCAAGGCGAGGCAGGAAGACAGGGGGCTGTTCATTGCCTCGGGCAGACGGAATGATAATCTCTATCCGATCGGCGTGTGCGTGTCCATGTCCCTGTCCTCCCCGGCGTCGCCATTAACGCTGGAGCCCATGTGTTCTTGTATCCAGTCAAATGGGAAGCTAATCTTTCTGCAACAGCTGGCATACGATGGATTCAATTTCCTCGCTAGATAGCACCCTTAAAAGCGATCCACTTATGCGTGTATGTAATTAATTGCAACATCGACTTTCAGGTCTTATTCCCAACTTAATCAATTAATATTCAGCTTTCTGTAGTACAACTGGGTGGAGATTGTTCTTTGGGATCTTCAGGGACCAGCGAGGTCGTGGTCTTGATCGTGATTCTTGAGTTAGGTTTCATACATCGCTGATCACAGGTTAGGTCGATCGGTATAGAGAGGTGAATTATTTCGCAGTGGCTCCTGCGCCTCTCGGGATCTTCTTGAGAACGCCCGAGTCGGCGAAGTGGCTCCTGAGGTCGTGCATCCCCCTCGCCACCAGGTGGTCGACCTCGCTCTCGTACTGCTCGTACAGCGCCGGCACCGTCATGGTGCACAGCACAACTGCATGTGAAGCAGCAGCCATGAGTCCATCTGACGAAGCTCTGAACATTCTGAAAGCATGCTCTTAGCTCGATCTTACCCAGGTAGAGGAGGGTGAGGGAGCTGAAGCAGCTCGCGACCACCGACGCGATGTACAGGGAGAGCACCGTCTGCAGCATCAGGTGTTCGTTCAGGTGTGGATCAATCAGGTTCAGGTGTGGATCAATCAGGATTCAGGCGTATGCAGTATGCTAAGGAGCGCATAGGGATTCAGGCTTTTAAGTGCTTTTTGTGGCAGCAACTCACCAAGACGAACGCTTTGATGTCCCTTCCGCACGCGATGTCGTAGAGGCTGTTCGCGAACCAGGTCAGCCTCCTGTGCAAGGACAGGATCGCCTGCCTGGTGGCTCTCTCAGACAAGACGGTTTCAGGTATCCTTGGAACCGGCCTGCAGTTAAGCATCAAGAAAACTCAGCAACCTTTCCCTGCATTTCTGACCCGGGGGACTGAGAATGGTCTCAAATTCTCAACTCCAAAAAAGAAAAGAAAAGTAAAGATGAAGAAAGATTGCTTCTTGGGCTGATTTGAGACTAGTGAACCTTGTCTGCGGATCCTTAGGTTGCCTAGTTTGAGGCCCGAGTTTATTGTACTGGATCAGGAACAGTAACAGCCTAACACAGAGTGAGGGGGTAGAGGCTTTACACGTTGAGGAAAGCGGCAGCGTTGGTCCATATGAAGAAGACGAGCATGGCGAGGATGGCGACGTAGCATGCCAGCGTGAGGAAATGGTGCTCCGCCACCTCGAACAGCGCCCACGCCGCCGTCGCGACGGCGAGGATGGCCGCCGACACCTTCTTGTCCCTCCACAGGATGATGTCTGCGGCTGCACGCAGACAAATCAATCAACACCCATCGCATGGATGGATTCAGATGAGCGTCTCGCTCTCACGTCGATTGCAGTAAGCTCGTATGATTCCACACAAGCGCGCTAAGCTTTCTTCCCTCACCTTCGCGTCCACCAAGGGCGGTATGGAGCGGCCTCTCCCTGCCAAAAAGCTTCGGTGCACTGTGCTGCCCTCGCATTCTCGTCGCCATCTTTGTGCTGCTCCGAGGTTAGAATCGTAACTCGCGGGGTCGTGTTCTTATAGCCACCATGGTCCATGGCAAAGGCTTTCACCTTTGCCGATCTACAAGACTACATTGGCGTTCTGGCAACCTGCATCCTGCAAAAGACTTATCAAGACTGGGAAACGCAAAGCATAGCTTTGGCAGCCGGTTTCTGCTCTTTGCCCATTTGGTATTTGATACCTTGGTGTTCCAAGGGCCTTTTGGAGTTGGGATCTGATCCAGTTCTTGTGATTCCGGATTCTGCAAGCTTTCGTTTAGCTTCTCTCGTTGGTGAAATGTGCGTTGCTTGCGCTCGAGAATCACTGTTTTCAGGTAGGATCAAGTATCTTTTTTGTCGATCAGTTTTCAAATTCCTAATTTCAATGAAATTTATCCAAAATTTGCCAAACTTTTGAAAAAAAAAAAGCTGATAAATTTTATTTCTTGTGCAATTATCACATATTTCTTTATATGAAATTATTGGCCTATTAAAACCGACCGTTGTTATCGTTCCTTTAAATCTGCCGTAGGCCCGTAGAAAGTCTAATGGCTCGCAGGCCCATGTAAGCCTTGATGCAGTCCAGCATTAATACCAAAATCTATTCAAACAGTTTAAAGCATACGAATGCAGAAGAAAGTAAGGAATAGAAGAACAATTAGATTGAGCGGTGCTCAAAGAAACTGTTCGTCTTAGCTTTCACATGCATAAAAAATTCTCAAAACAGCTAAAATGGAACTGTGCCATCCACACAACTATGCTAGCACAGATGGTGAGGTCTATGATGTCATATAACATTCTTGAATCAATCTGAACTAAACATTGAAGTGAGAACAAAGTTGGTTTCAGTACTTAGTATCGTTCAGTTCAATCTGCAACACTGAATTGAAATAAAAAGTATCATGCCTTCGAGCAGTATAATCAAAGGGCTCTTTTACGGTACCTACTGATAAAATACTACCTTGATAGTATATTTTAGATCTGACCGTTTATTTTTTATGGATATTTTAGTCTTTTTTTAATGGGTATGCATAGTTGGAAACAACATGAATAGAAAGTTTGTTTTCCCAATCCCATTTCTCGTTTGATAAGAAAACACACATTTCTAAAGAAACCGTTCAAATAATTGGTTTTTCAACCGATTTTCCATTAGTTATGATCGATTTCTGAAAAACCATAGGAGATTTCTTTTTTTTCCAAGAAATCTGTTTGATTTAAAATTTTAAAATATGAATTTTCATTGAAGTTTAGTGAGAAATCAAAAACAATTTCTGTCGACGGTTGAGATATCGATCTCAAGTCGCTAAGGTTCTTTAAGATTGAGATAGGAGACACGCCGAACAACCACGAACAACAGCGAACAGGGAAACAGAGTTTTTATCCTGGTTCAGGCCTCTCGGGAGAGATAATAGCCCTACGTCCAGCCTTTCTTATATATCAGGGATGAATACAAGAGGTGGCTCGACGAGACGAACAAGTCTCGGCGAGATTATGCGAGAATCTATCTGCTAAGGTCTAAGCTAGATGCTAGGATGTAAAACTCAATGCCAGGGGATCCCTCTAAACGCCGTAGGGGCCCTGTTTATATAGTGCGGAGCAAACCGACCTACCGAGGAATATCGGGCCGGGCTAACTACAAGATCGTAACGAACTCATACATGCCAAATACGACCTACGGTAGATAAGGTAACCTCCTAATCTTGGGGATCACGACTCCTAATCCAATCCGGGAAACCAACGTCCGGGTCTTCACGTAGTCGTCGCGAACTCGCTCGAGTCGGACTCAAACAGAATCCTAGGTCATTACGCACCGTGCCGACCATGAAGGCGTTTCGGCAGATGCACATAGGCCCGACAGAACCTCCCAAGGAGCAGGCCCCGATAGGTCGCATCGATTGGGCCGTCGGGGAGTGGGCCATGGCTATGGGCGTGATCTAATCCCCGACAATTAGCCCCGAGACTCAAGTGGAAAAACTCACTAGAGTGGGTCATCCCTTGAGACTCAAAGTCACGAAGAGGTATTTTTCCCGCTACAAAGGCATGTAACAAGCGGCCGAACAGGTTATGGCTCAACCGAACAAGACTTGTTCGGGACCGAATAAACCCGACGATGCCGAAGCAACTCCGTTCGTCGAGCAGGAACGACATCCGTCCGAGCAGAGCACTCGGCCTTCAAAGGCACCTTTGGAAAAAATAGCCGCTAGCGGACTCCAACGAACTTCCTGTCATTGCACGGTGAAAA
This sequence comes from Raddia guianensis, assembly GCA_036346415.1. Taxonomy (NCBI): domain Eukaryota; kingdom Viridiplantae; phylum Streptophyta; class Magnoliopsida; order Poales; family Poaceae; genus Raddia; species Raddia guianensis. The sequence continues at coordinate 41,060,798 of CM070534.1, forward strand.
CAAAGCACCGCTTTTACCTAGCCGTTGTAGTAAAAACTAGCCGCTCGGGACAAAACCGCTGCAGAGCTGCTTATATGGGACTATAAAGTACCCAAGCCGCCTGTGGCCACCCACTGCTCTCGCGCTTTTCCTCTCTAAGCCCTAGCTCCAACCACGCCAAAGATCAAGTACCCAAACTCCATCACCGACCACGCTTGTCCACCTACAGGAATCGCTATGGCCAAATTCACGCACTAGCTTGACCGAGGAGGACCTTAGGATCTGGGAGGAGGAGGGCCACATCGACACCGTAGGCGGAGGTCGCCGAGAGAGGATACTCGGAGCCGCTCGAGGAGAGTTCGTTAAATCGACTTGAGCAGCTTGCACTGTTCGGGTTGAGGTCTCCTGAGAGCGACTTCGTCGAGGCCTTCTTGAACATCGGTGGATTGGAGGTGGCGAACCTCAATCCGAACTCCATCCTCCAGATGGCCGTCTTCGCACACCTGTGCGAGGGCTATCTGGGCATCGATCCGTCGATGGGGCTGTTCCTCCATTACTACACAGTAACGAGGAGCAGCTCCGCCGCTTCGGCGCTGGGGTGCTACTACCTCAAGCTCCGGGCCACCGCCGATGACGCGCCGTACCCTCGCCCACCTCTCGCCGACTCAATGGGCGCGTGGTGGGTGAGGTGGTTCTACACAAGCGGGCGGCGACAAGAAACTCGTTTTCACCGGAAGGCGCCGCAAAGGGACGCCAATGCCTCGGCGGAGATGACCGCCGAGGACGGTACATGACAAGGAAGATCGCCTCCTCGTGAGCCTTGGGCTCACGGGCGGAGATTATTCGGGACTTCACAAATGATGTGGTCCGTCTGGCGTGCGGAGAAGGTCCTATCCTTCTACAAGATAGAGGGATGGGAAGACATCACAAGGGAGAGCACGGTAAGTGCCTTTAAGACTCAACCTCTAAATACATTCTTTCTTCCAACAGAACTAACAATCCTTCGTTGAGGCAGAGAAGCCAACCGACGCATGGGTGACCGAAGGGTCGACGCCATCTTGAAGGCGCGAAGAAGGACGGGAGGTCACCGGCGAGGTGGCGTACACTGCCAGCAAGCGTGCTTGTCCGCATGAGACGAGGTAAATTACTTACCTCGGCCTATGTTGCTAGACTTGCAACGTTGTTTAAATGTTAACGCCCGCTTCTCAAAACGCGCAGAGGACCAATCGATCCTTGGAGGGATCGTTGAGGAACTCTCCGGTCCGAGAAGGAGAAGGCGAAGAAGGGCAAGGCCAAAGCGGCCGCAAAGCCCAAGGTGGCGGCCGAGCCTCTACGCGAGCTCGCCATGACATGGCGGCCGCCACCGTCGAAGAGACCAAGCTACGACGGAACGCATCGAGCGCATTTCAAGCGGGTCGCGGTCGGCCAATGGGAAGAAACCAAGCCCTCCCTCCTCGCCGAAAGCGAGCGACGAAGAGGTAAAGACCATGGCCCTCGGCTCGGGCGTTACACGCAAGCTCACCTCGCCGCATGGATCGGCTGCAACAGGTCGCCGAGCAGAGGAGGCTCGAAGAAGAAGTTGCGCGCAAGGAAAAACTTCTTCTGCTGCGAGAGGAGCGCCGCTCACCTCACGGAGCCGAGCTCGCCGCCACGAACACCCAAGGGCCAAAGGCGGAGAAGCCGCCAAGGAGCCCCCGAGGAAGAGGCGGAAGGTTCGGCGAAGAAGATCAGACCAAGCCTTCCACGGCGGTATGTAGGAATCGATCTTTAGACCTTCCAACCTTCCGACCGCGTTAGACTTAACGACGATTTTTTATCACCGCCAAGGAGAGATCGCCACGGATGATGTCGAGGCGCTCGGCGATCGGCTTTGCCCGAAAGCACCTACACGGCGCTTCACGGCGATGAGGCTAGCGTGCCTCAAGGACAAAATGGCGGCGTGGAGCTCTCTTGCCGCCGGCTCCAGCCGAGCAGATCGACGCTCCAAAGGCGCGGTGGGCGGCCGAGGCAAACGAGCGTGGCAAGCGGCGCCACGGACTTGGCAAAGGCAATGGCTCGGAAAGCGCGAAGCGACCGAGCAGCCGGTCTGCCAGTACTTCGTCGCAGGGCGGCTCACCCCGAGGCGACGGATTCTCCGTGAGCGGTAAACCCCACCGCCAGGAACATGAAGAAGCCCCGGCGATCGCGCCGTCGCCCCGCCCGTGGAAACAACGGCGCCACCCGGCGAGTAGCTCGCCTCGCCGAAAGACGTTGGGCGGAAGAGGAAAAGGAAGAGGAGAAGGAGCGCTGAGACGAAAGTGCCGCCTGTCGCTCCTGCACTCGAGCGATGCGCTCCGCAAGAAGAAGGAGCGAACAAAGCGGCGGCAGCAAGAACGCCGCCTCATCCCACACGAAGCGGGGCTTCGTGGCGCGTGGCCTCGAGGACCTCCTGCGCCACGGATCAAGCAACGACTTGGGAAGGTAAGCACCAAGACCAAATCTTGCTCGGCTTAGCTACGCCATCGCAAAGTAGTTAACTTGTTCTTCCTCTCGTGTCTTGAGGACACCATGAAGGAGCTCGAGGACAGCGTCACCATCGAGCGGAGCGTCAGATCAAGTCGCTCGAGAGCACCTCAGACGAGGAGTCCGGCGGGGCCCTCTGCACCACCCCAAAGTCGAAGCCGGTGGGCGAAGGTAAAGAAGCTCAAAGCCCAATTGGTCAAGAGAGGCGTTCTGCGAGTCTCTCCTAGGAGAGGCCGAGGAGCTTCAGCAAAGCCATTGAGGCGAGCACCATGGAGGAGAAGCCGGGCCGCTCAAGTGGCTCAAGAGTAGCTTGTCGCGTTCCCACGGCGGGACCAGCTCATGGCCAAGCCAAGAGGCTTAAGGCCCACTCGCCAAGGAAGAACAGACTTCAGCGGGTCTCGGGCAAAGATCTCGACCACTGGGCTTCACAGAAGAGATCGAGGAGATCTTGCGGATGACGTGAGGGCGATCACCGCAGAAAAGGGTCAAGGAGCTAGACGAGCAGCTCAAGACGGCCGAAAGCGGCGAGTCACCAGAGCGAGGCTCGAACGATTAGTGCAAGGCCAAGACCGAGGAGGTCGAGGCCATCCGGCAGAGGCTGGCGCAAGCCAAGCGAACAAGGAGGAGATCGAACGCCCGAGTGAAGCCCGGGAAGGAATGAAGGCTCAGGCGAAGTCGTGCGCCTCAAGTTAGAAGTTGAGGAGTGAAGGAGCACTTGCTCCTAAGTAGCACCGCATGTTTGCCACCCGAAAGGGCCTTGTACCAAACTTTTGAGTAATGTAATAAAGTACTTACCTTTATTCCCGCAAAAAGAGCAAAAAAGATAAGAACGAACAGAACTAAGAGAAAAGCTAACAGCTAGGAAGTTTAAGAAAACCGTAGAGCGCTCGCTTAACTCCGGCCCGTTGTGCATCTCGCTCGAAACTCGAGTTTGCGAACCCGAACAGTGCACAAGAGAAAGAGCGACACCTAGCCTCGGTACGGACGATGCTCGAGAACCTAAGCTTGCGAACTCGAGCACGTGCGTAGGGAGAAAGAGCGACACCCGTATCTTGCTCGATTCGTTCCGTAGTCTGCTCGTTGACGTAAGTTAGGCAGTTCCGAGAGTAACCGAACAAGGAAAGTGCCTCTGCCGCAGGGGGCTTACGAGCGAAGGCTTTACCAAGTGGTCGCGCCGAAAGCGAGAAGTGTCTCTGCCATGAGGGCTTACGAGAGCGAACTTAGCCGCAAGGTGGAAAGGCCATGTTACGCAACCCCGAGTTTATGAACTTATTGAAACCAGATACGGATAGGGAACAATCTTTAAGATTGCGGAGCCAAGAGTTCGCAAGGCGGGCAACCATCAAGTGTTACCAGAGAGGAAGAGGTAGTCTTCAAAAGACAAGAAGTGAAAAAAGCGCAGAGGTCGCGAGAATTCACTTAAATGTTGGATTGACTTTACATGGTGCCCAGAGACTTGGACGAACTAAGGCGCGAAGTTTACAAAAAGCGCAGGCTAAGAAAATGTAAAAGACCTACACAAAGAACTTACGGTCGGTCGATGTTCCAAGTCTTTGGTCGGCTCTCTCCGTCCTCCATAGCCAGTGCGAAACAGCCCCGGCGGCGCGTAAGAAACGATCAGAATGGGCCCTCCCAACGAGGAGTTAACTTGTTGGCATTGAACAAGTTCTCGACACGGCCTGTAACGAGGTCGCCCGCCTTCAAAGCCCTTGGTCGAATCGACTTGGCGCTGCGTTGCGTGAAGATCTTCTTTGGTAGCGCGCCATTCGACTTGTGCCCGGTCGCGTGTGCCTTCGAGGAGATCGAGATCGAGGAGGCGCTCTTGCTCGTCGTCAATTGTTGACCGAGCTCGTCGAGGCGAACCGAGTATGATTTCGGCGGTGATGGCTTCGCACCATAGACCGCTTGGAAAGGAGTTTCCCGCCGCCCGGTCAGTAGTCGAATCGCCTGAGGACGGAAGGAACTTCGTCAACCCAGCCTTCTTGTGCTCGGCGAGAGCAGCAAATACCCGCCGTTTAATACCACGGACTATTTGTCCGTTAGCTCGCCGATCGCTCCATTGCTCGTGGATGTGCCACGAGGCGAAAGCAGACCTTGGTACCCGGTATTCGCAGATTCTCGAATAGCTCGATTCAAATCGGGTACCGCTTCCGTGATCGACTTATGGGGAATCCCAAAGCGCGTGACCACGTTGCTTTTGAAAAAGCGAAACACCGCTTTGGCGTGAAGAGACGACATAGGCTCGCCTCAATCCACTTTGTAAAAGTGTCTATGGCGACGAAGCGGTGTGTATAGCCCTTGTACCCTTAGGGAATGGGCGAGCGATCCGCACCCCATGTGGAAAAGGGCCAGTTGGGGGATTGTTTGGAGCTCTTGGCGGGCTTGTGTGCCTTCCGGCGTGAAATTGGCAAGCCTTGCACTTAGTCACGATGTCCCGGCATCTTGTAACGAGTGGGCCAATAATAGCCCATGCGAAACGCTTTGCCGACCGTAGTTCACGGAGGGCGTGGTTGCCACGAGCACCCTCGTATGTCCCTAAGAAGGAACACACCTCCTGCTGCGAGATGCACTTGGAGAGAACTCCCAGAGCACCTTGACGGTAAGGATGCCGCCCACAAGCTTGTATGGAGCAAAGACGCCTTGTAAGCAAGAACGCTTCGGCTTCGTCGTCGGCGGTCCCATCTGCAAGGTATCGACAAATGGCGTTGACCATCCGTAGCTCGCTGATAACGGAGACACCACTGTCACTGTCGCCTCGTCCGGGGCGTGATTGAGGGCTTGTAAAGGTGCTCGACGAGCACCCTATGAAAGCGAGTTCGCGTGAGGATCCAAACTTGAATAGCTGGTCGGCCAGAAGTTGTCCTTCCTTGGCACGAAGAGCACTTCAAGAATCGAAAATGCCGCTCCAACTTCCTCACTTCAACCGTATCGCGCCATTGAGTTATCGCAAAGACCGATACTCCTTGTTAACTCGATTGATGACCACCGTGAATCTCCTTCACAGCTTAGCCGTTGGACACCAAGCGACTTGCACGCTTAGTCCCGCGAGGAGGGTTCAGACTCTGCAGCGTTGTTTGTCGCCGCAAAGTGTAGTTGGATAGAATACTGGAGTTGCTCTCCTTGAGGGGAGATGAGAACAAAACCAGCCCCCGAGTTTCCAGTGCGCGAGCCATCGAAAAACATGGTCCAAGAGGGTTCATCAGGTTGCTCGGGAGCTCCCTAGGATTTGGGCGGGCAAGTCCATTCAGCGACAAAGTTAGCTAGGACCTGTGACTTAATAGCAGTTCGGGTAGCAAATAACAGATCAAACTCTGCTAGTTCCATTGCCCACTTAGCTATACGTCCGCTAGATTCCTTGTTCCGTAGGATTTCTCCCAGAGGGAACGTGGTCGGGACCAGTATTTGATGCGCCTGGAAGTAGTGGCGAAGCTTCCTGGAGGACATGAGCAAGGCGTAGAGGAGCTTCTGGACCTCAGGGTAACGCTCCTTTGATCCGTGAAGTACCTCGCTCACGTAATAGATTGGTCGCTGTACGCCTTCCCTTTCGACCATCAAGACCGCGCTCACCGCTTGTGGCGTGCAAGCTGCTCGCCATGCCGCGGGGTAGTCAAGACGGGAGGATTGGACAGTATCGCTCGCATCTGGAAGGATCTATCGGCTTCTTCCGTCCACTCGAAACCATTGTGCTTGCGCAGGCCTTAAAGAAGGGCAGCCGCGTCGCCTTGACGGAAATAAACACCTTAGAGCAACCATCCGCCAGCCGAGGCTCTGTACTTCCTTTATGGTAGTTGGAGCTGCATATTTTCAATGGCCTCGATTTTTTCGGGGTTGGCGTAAATACCTTGCGAGCCAATGACATAACCGAGCAACATTCCGGATCGAACACCAAAGGTACACTTCTCTGGATTTAATTTTATTCGATGCTGGTGAGATTATGAAAAGTCTCGCGGGTCTTTTACATGATCTGGAGCATACTTGCTCTTTACAACTATGTCGCCGACATAGACCTCGAGTTTTTTCCATACTGCTCGCGAAGGTCTTCTCCATTAACCGAACGTGGCACCAAAGATTGTGCAGACCGAAAGACATGGTCGATAGCGTAAAGTGCCGAAAGGGGTGATGAAGGCGATCTTCTCTTCATCCTCGGGAGATGCTTATTTGGTGGTAACCGGAGTAAGCATCTAAAAACTCGAATCTGGCGTCTGCAATCGCATCGACCACCGGTCAATACGAGGCGCGGAAATTGTCCTTAGGACAAGCGGCGTTGGATCTGTGTGATCGACACACATCCTCCACTTGCCGCCTTTCTTCTTTACAATGACGGGGTTGGCTAACCACTGGTGTGATCAACCTCGCGGATGAACCCAATGAAAGGCTTGCTGTCGATCTTTGATGATCCCTGCTTGAATTCAAAGCGACGAAGCTTCCGGCGAACAGGCTTTTTGTCCGCACGGACAGCCGGTTTGTGCTCGATTACCTCCTTGAGACTCGGGCATGTCGATGGCTCCTGGTGAATACATCTCGCATTAGCTCGGAGGAAGGCAATGAGCTCGCTTTCCTATTTGGGGTCCAGATTGGCCCCAAGTGAACTATCTTGGAAGTATCATCAGCGGCAATGGAACTTCCTTGGTTTCTCCTCTGGTGAAGGGAGACCCTAGGCGTCAGAGACTTGGTCTCGGAACTTCGTGACAGCGCCGTGGAAGTTGGTCGACCAGGCGAGGGATCGCTCGTCGCAATCCGGCGACTTTGTAGTTGCCCTTGACCGTGATCACACCGTTAGGACCCGTATCTTCACGCAATGGTAAGCGTGGTGGGACACGACCATAAACTTACCGAGAGATGGCTCGCTTAAGATCGCGTTATGCGCCGATGGGAAGTCGACCACGTCGAAAGTGATCAACTCGTCCGGAAGTTGCTTGGGTTGCGAAGGTGACAGGGACAACTCGCCTAACGGCTTGATGCCTTCTCCGGAACAATTCCGTGAAGGGCATTACGACTTCCTTGACTTGGAACGAGGAATTTGCATCTCGTCCAAGACTTTAGCGTAAAGCAAGTCCAAAGCGCTCCGCCGTCCACTAAGACACGGCCAACTCTCGCGTAGGCGATGGTCGGGCGACCACCGATGGGAGTCGGCGAGGCTTGGTCATCCCAGCTGGGCAATCCTCCCGAGAGAAGGAGATGGGGACCTCACCACTTCATCGATTCAGCCGAGGTTTTGCCTTTTCGACGTTAGGACCTCCCGAGCGGCTTCCTTGAGGTCGCCGAGAGGTAATAGCCGAGGAGCCGCCGAAAATGACGGCGATATGGTTCACGGGCTCTTGATATTCATCATCATCTTCCGATCACCATCGTCGGTTTGGCGCTTAGCCTTCACCGGCATCACCTTGTTCGGGTAGGGTGGGCATTGGGCCCTTGCCGTTGTAGAAATCTTGAGCTTTGCAGCCCAAGTTCTACAAATGGCGTATATCATGCCCGTAGTCTTTGGTGGAACTTGCAAAATCGGTCGCTCGGACCTTTCTTGCCTTGTCCGCCTCCCCGAAAGGTGCTTTTGCCCTTGTAATTATTGTTGGGCTTCTTCGCCCATCCTTGGGAGGAGGTCTTGCGATCTATACCGCGACGGTATTGTTCGTGATCACCTTTGTTCTTCTTCTTCCGGACTTCTTGTCACCGGAACATTCTCACGCTCTTCTTCTCATCCACACCAGTCAAGGGCGGCTCGCCCTTGTCGAACGCCTTTTTATCTTGAACGCAGCTCTGCTGCGCGTTGGCATAGCGATCACCGCCTTGAACAGTCGTTGGCGGTCCAGTCTCGTTGATCTCGAGATCTGGGTGAGCCGCCGTCGCGGACTCCGTTTTTGAAGGCACGGACAATGATTCATCCGAGATGTTCGGATCGTGTTGTGGATCTTAATGAAACGCTTCACGGTTGCGGAGGGTCTCCCGCTCATCCGGATCATCCGGTGCAGATCATCCTCCTTACCTGACGCACGTAATAGCCTCGGAAATTAGCGATCGAGGCGTCACAAAGCTGGTTCCATGAGTGATGGAACCCTCCTGCCGATTGAATACCACGTCCGAGGCACCCTCAAGGACGGTCGGAGGTAATTAGCCATAACGAGCTCGTCACCCCGGCCGCCATGATGGCCAGAGCGTAGATGGAAAGAAATTCCTCCGGGTTCGAGTCCCATTGTACCTCTCCATGTGACCGGCTTGAACTTTGAGGGCCACCGGACAGCTCAAGCTCGTCGAGAAAGCCCCGCACCCGAGCATATGACCGACCACCTTCCCCGGCAGAACCTAGTCTTGAGAAGACGTTGGTCCTGCTGCGCGGAGGAACTCCTGCTGAACGGGATGACTCGGCTTGGAGAAACTCTCTCCGGGACAATCCACCACGCTCCTTCCTCGTGGTGGCGACGACGCGCCCTCACGAGGGACCGTCCGTGATCATCGCCGCGCGCTTGCCCCGTGGTCGCGATGACTACGAGGACTTGGCGGCGACGGCGACCACGGTAGCTCGCTCATGGACGGTGATCCTTCGATGGTGACGGGGTCACGCGATCGATCGAGCTGTCCGAATCATTCCGGCGCTTTGGTCTTGTTGCTGGAGGAGTTGTTGACTTCTCCTAGAGATTTTAGGCCTTGACTAGTCGCTCTAGGTTAGACGCATAAAGACGCCTATGCGGGCGGCGAGATCGGCTTGATTGGTGGATCTAAGGACCGCTATAGCTTCGAGCCGTTCCGACTTTGATCTATGGGTCCCGGATCTCGAACCATCCGCGTTACGCCCGACCGAGTCCGGCCACGCGGAATTGACCCGAACAGGAAGCTTCGCCGGAGACTTAGCGCCAAGACGCGAGGTGGGTCGCGACGCTGCCGCTACACCGGTCGCGAAACCGTGCTAAGGTCGATTGATGGAATCGTCGAGGTCGCGGCGAATGACGTCTTGCTCGCGGCGACTGCGCGACCTCGTCTTGATGCCGAAAGCGAGTTAATCTGCCCGACCTCGCCAACCGCCACGGCCGTCGCGGGATCCTCGAGGTTCCTACATCGCCATATTAATGCCGCGGGGCCATGCGAAGGTATGCTAGGCGGTGTCATCGCCAGTGTCTCCACAGTGGAATCTACCGACATAGCCTTGGAATCGACAAATCTAAATCGTCGTAAAGATCATCGCCTGTGAGTCGCTGCCGATGACGGAGTGCGATCTGAGGCTATCTCTGCCATGTAAGCGGAGACATCTGCCTCGGATGCGGAAAGTGTTCGAGACCGAACAGATCGATCTGAACTGACAGGGGATGAGACATCCTGTCCTTCTGAGTCGTAGCCCTCAGGAAGTATCTCTGTATCGCTGACAGAGTTCGACATGCTCGATCTGCGTGTCCCCACGGACGGCGCCAGCTATCGACGGTTGAGATATCGATCTCAAGTCGCTAAGGTTCTTTAAGATTGAGATAGGAGACACGCCGAACAACCACGAACAACAGCGAACAGGGAAACGAGTTTTATCCTGCTCAGCCTCTCGGGAGATAATAGCCCTCGCCCAAATTTCTTATATATCGGGGATGAATACAAGAGGTGGCTCGACGAGACGAACAAGTCTCAGCGAGATTATGCGAGAATCTATCTGCTAAGGTCTAAGCTAGATGCTAGGATGTAAAACTCAATGCCAGGGATCCCTCTAAACGCCGTAGGGGCCCTGTTTATATAGTGCGGAGCAAACCGACCTACCGAGGAATATCGGGCCGGGCTAACTACAAGATCGTAACGAACTCATACATGCCAAATACGACCTACGGTAGATAAGGTAACCTCCTAATCTTGGGGATCACGACTCCTAATCCAATCCGGGAAACCAACGTCCGGGTCTTCACGTAGTCGTGCAGAACTCTGTTCGAGTCGGACTCAAACAGGAATCCTAGATCATTACGCACCGTGCCGCCCATGAAGGCGTTTCGGCAGATGCACATGGGCCTGATAGAACCTCCCAAGGAGCAGGGCCCTGGTAGGCTGTTCGATTGGGCCGTTAGGGAGTGGGCCATGGCTATAGGCCGTGATCTAATCCCCGATAATTTCGTTGTCTGATTCTATTTTTTCATTGTACTTAGATTTATTAAATCCAAATGCATGCACATTTAATCTATTAATTTAATAATTATACATAAGACAATTATACCCTCCTAGAGATATACTAGGTTTGTAGTATAATATACTAACTTTGTAGTATAAAAAAGTTAAGAACTAATATAAGCCTTTAGATCAAAAGGATTGGATGGCTCATATTTATTAGAAGGTACCGTAAAAGAGCCCTAATCAAAACATGGTTTGCACATGTCTGATTTCAACTCAAACCTTCGGAATCATCACCATTAGAGCCACCCTACACATGGAGATGATGCTCATTCTATTACAAGAAAAAATAAAAAGGTTTAATAGAATATTGACAAAGCATGTATTGATGTTACCATCAATAGTTGCAAATAACTACCCATGTATTCTTCTTTCAACACTTTTGTGTTACCCTTAAACCTTGTTTTTTCTTCTCCTTGCTTTTCTTTCGATTGTCAATTTTTATGAAAAAAATCAATATTGTATGATCCAATCAATTTTCATAAGAGAGTAGAAATCATAGACAATACCTTTGTACTTAGTGTGTTTTTTGTTGTTCCAAAATTGTCAACCCAATCTTTCTTCCTCTTTGATCCACTCTTTTTAATATTCCTTTTCATTAGGCCAGCAATACATGCAGAGTTGTCTAGTACTTGAGAAACTACTTGGTCTCCACTTCGGTTAGCATCATAAACAACATATTATTTGATTTCTTCCTCCACTTCTCTAAATGTATTATCCAGTGCATTATCCACTAGCATTGAGCATCCCTCGTAATCAGAAGCTCAAGAGACCAAGACATTAAACTTGTGGAAAATAAACATACGATATCGTGAAGCTTCTAAATTAGGATTCTCCTAGACATTTTTTCCATTAATGTCTTTAAGAGATCTGCCTCGCGTTTCTCTTGTCCATCGCCAAAAGTACATAACTTTCAGGCAATTGCTTAATGTTCATTAAATCAAAAAAATTCAATGCATGGACACAAGGTTTTCCAAATTTATCAAACAGTTGGCAACTGCATGAAACTGTTTGTTGTGCAATATTACATACAACAGTTTGTTCTTCTTGAAAAAAACATTCCTCACCAAAAGCTTCAATCCTAAAAATGTATCGGCTACTATTAATTGATGTCTTTCCATAAGCTGCTAGAGATCTTTCATACTAATCTTGAGAAGCTTTAAATATTGGGGGTTGTAGATCTTTCTTGCCTATACCAAAATTGGTGTCCTCACGTGTAAGTGTGGTAATTTTAGGTGAATTGTCTCAGGCAAGTGAAGAACACGGTTGTGTTCAAGGTTTAGATCATGCAAGTTATATCTCCAGAAATCCGATCCAATGTAATTACCATTCGATATCACAACCTGTTCTTGTTTCATCTCGAGAAAGTTTGGTCAAATGATCTCTCTTATCCTCTGCTCAATAACTTTGATTGGAACAGTTGCATGATGTAACTACTTTATCTAGTGTACTTTTATTTTCATACTTCTTTCTGGCACTAAACCCTACTAGACCTCCGTAGAATACCCAAAATTTATGTACATCATTTGCATTAGTAAATTTCATGCCGGTTTGAGGGATTCAAGTAGGTGTACTACTCATGTTGCAAAAACTTGGCATAATTTATTTTCAATTTCAATATTAATAAATTCACGTTGGTACTTCTGAATGGGCTGTGGGATTAATGATCGGCTGTGCAAGAGCAAGGCCCTGCACGGGCCTAGGAGCCTGTACGTGCAGCAGCCAAGTCAAAAGCCAAGGTGCCGTCAGACTGGTAGAGGATCCCGAAACCCTTTCAGCGACCACCTAGCTGCATGCTGTTTGGAGGTTCTTTACGACCGATTAAGAAATCAAGTTTGTTTGCAACTGAGAAAGATTCGACATGATAAACATGTTCAACAAGCAAATGAGCAATAGCAAGTGACTCTTTCGTTTGGCTATCATACTTGCGAAGAACTCTTGAACAAGTATTCTTTGGACTCACCACAGTGCTGCCAGCCTGCCAGTGCCTGATTAGGTCGCACTGTAAGCTTTGGGATCAAAATTGGTCTGCTGATAAAGGATACTGCGAGCCTGACTGCAAGACGCCAAGATCTACTACATACAGCTTTGGAATCCTTGTTTTAATTAGTTTATATCCAGTATTTCAATTCAAATCCAGCTCGTTTTATGTTACTGATCTGTTGTAGTCCTATTATTGTTGGAAGCTGACAGTGACTTGATCGGGGAGCTCAATCCAATCAGAAAATCGCCGGCGACTAAAGTTTTAAGGTGCTGCGGCCGGTCGCTACAAATACTGTACATAACCTGTCAATTCCCAACCGATTTGCAAGAGATTAGATCAAGGATGGCTAACTTTTTTGGAAGGACGCGACCTCGTCAAGATGTTATTGGTGCCATTGATATTCGATAGCTTTAGACACCATGACAAGGACATAAAGCTTGTCTGATTAAAAAACATGATTCTTGCTCTCCACCAAAAAAAAAAAAAAATTGTTGCTCAAGACAGTGGACGGTATAGTACCACCAAGTGACAATCACATGGATGATGGACGAGGTGAGCAGGTAAGAACCGCTTCAAATATCCGCATATTTCTTTCATGGTAGAAGTCAGAAAAGGAATATTTCCTGAATGAGGTTCAGCCCCACTTGAGGTGCAATCCGCGCCGTCCGATCAAGCACCTTAAGCACGATCGAATGGCTGATCCACCCAAGAGCCACGGGTTGTGTTTTTTATAGAGTGGAATTAAGAAGCTCGAGCCAATTATTATATGGGGTAAAAAACCCAAAAAAGAAAAAGAAAGATGAGCTGTTGGGTGCAACTATGTTGCATTTTGGAGATGAAAATGACGCTCTGCGTTCGTGCCTCGTGAAATATGTGGTTAGTAGTTACAACCCCACATCTGCATCATCGAAAGCTAATGCTCCTAGATAGGGCGAGCTTACCTCTAACCTCTCAACCTGACCATACAACAAAAATTGTAATGTCCCCCTTGGCGTTCGCAAGGGGCAGCAAGCAGCTGAACTATTTCTGCACAGCCGGCGACCCCAAATGACAGCATGCAATTCTGTCCGGTAGTGGCCATACTTAGCAAGCTATAGTGCCCTTGTTGATTCTGATGAGTCGATTGATGTGTGCGATGTCTAACGATCAGCGAAAAAACGACAGCGGCACCATTAATGGTGGACTGTGGGTGTTCGGTAGACGCTGAAATTCTAAGGCCTTATTCTCTTCACCTATAAAATTAGGGAGGCACTATTAAGCAGGGTCTGCAATTTCAATTTCAAAGATTTTGTGCGAGACATACGCCAGCGTCGTACGTGCATCTGAAACTCAAGCAAAAAAAAAAAATTTCACTATCGCAAAATATTTTTTCCAATAAATGGAAATGTAGAAAAACAATATAAATTTAGTGGAATTTTTTGCGCCTGCACGATTTCGCAAATTATACGAGCAAAAAATCTCTCGACGTGAAAAACAGAAAACAAAATAAAATTTATAATAAACAAAAAACAAAAATCTATAATAGACAGAAAACAAAATAAATCTATAATAGATCAGACCTCGCGCAAAAAATTCCACTATCGCAAAAAAAAAAATTCCAGTAAATGAAAATGTGGGAAAACAGTAGAAATTTAGTGGAATTTTCACTAATTGAGTGCTAACTATTGGATTAATCCAGACGTACCCACGATCCAATGGCCGACCGCGTGCGCACCCAAGATCCAATGGCCGACCGTGACGCCTGCGCGTTTGGCCGGCGCGCAGGCGCCTGCGAAATAACGCCACCGATAAAATTAAAGATATATTAGACAAATTAAATTAAATAAGAAGGACTGAATGAAATCTTAACCTCACATCTTTCACAAGTTAAAATATTATAAACCCCGTGACCTCCTTAGCGACCCCTAAACAGCCCTCGTAGCAACTCACAGGCAACTTGACCATGTCACCTAAAGCCCTTCGTCGACCCCTCCGCTCGCCACTGCTTTCACCAGAGTGGTGGCGACAATGGGCCTCCTTCATCACTTTTCTCCCTCCCTCCCTATCAAGTCTTGGTGGTCAGATACGTTGGGTGGCTTCTGGATGGCACCATAAGGACGAATTTCCTAATTTGGTGGCTACATCTAGAGCTTTTGTTTGGATGGCTTCGGAGGCGAATCAGTTGGATCCAAAGGCGGGATGATCAAATTCAATGTGGTGGATCTTGCGAGGGGCTTTTCCTCCCCAGCGATTAGGTGACTCCAGTGGCGGATCGTCCGTGTTCGGGGGTTGGCTGCCCAGATACAGCAGTGGTGTGGCGGGTTTTGCGATGGCAATGGGTGGAACCGGTGAGCCGCCACGAGGTCTTCCCCTTTGGCAACAACAAATCCCTAGTCTTGGCATCCTCGGGTCGGTCACTTCACCGCCTTGACCCCCTTCCCTCCATGTGAAGCTCGGTGGTGTTGCGCGGTTCCCCTCGCTGGTGTTGTTGTGGCGGCGTCGGTCAATAACTATGGATTTTATGTTGATCCTCTTGCTTGTTGCCTTTCTTCAGCATGGCTTCTTGGTCCGTCGGATGGTTGCCAGTTAGAGTTTCTTTTGTTGGTGGTTGTCGTATCGATGTTGTTGGGGTGGTAGTATTGTTTGCATCGAGTGCATCGTCTTGTGGGGTTGATAGTCGAAGTTGTGTTATTAGGTTGTCGGGGGCTATTGGAAAAGGTGGGAAACCAGGTGTTCGGCCCCCTCAAGTACATTATGTGGTGCATATACCCCCCTTTCCCTACAAACAGTATTGAGGGCGGTTTTGTCATCGGGCCAGCGCACATGCGCGCATAAGTGGTTGAGTTGCATGTATGTGAGTCCAAGTCATCCAAGTCATCTAGTATTTATCCTAATTTTTGAAGGATTTTTTGGAGCCTCGAGCTACTTTTAATAATTCATTTATATTTTCTATGATTACTTATTAGCTAAAAGGTTGAAATTCGCGTGCACAATATTGGACCGACACAACATCGCGCATGCCCATGCGAGTTACCCAGAAGGCGTAATCCTGAATTTCGCTTTCACGCTAGAGAGGTGCCGGTGTTGAACACGCCTCCACTTAACACAGTCGGTGGGCCATGGGCCTGCTGGTCAATGTCGCTCTGCGTGGGTGATTTCTACTCGAGCAGCATCTTGACAGGTGGGGTCCACCTACGAGCAACCCAAAGGCCACCTGCTCATAGCCATCACAAATCTTGGCACATATACAATGGCCCCGGTTCATCATCTTCTCTATAGCTATGTGGCTAGCAATGACGGACCACAGCACGGTGGCGCTCGAAGGCGGTTCATTCTGCACAACATGCCGTGGTGGACACGGTGCATCAGCTGGCACTCGCATCGAGGCCAGTGATGGTCAGACACGGTGTGGTGGAGCCGAGCACTGAAGAGCTACGCCACTCTAGCTATGGTATTGATCCTAAGGATCTACGTACGCACAAAAATCTAGGGGCTACCGAGGGTTTACCTAAGGCGGCAACAAAGGTAGGGTTGTCAATAATACCCATAGGTCCAGGTACCCGTGGGTATCCAACCCGATAGATCCGGGTATGGGTGCCATTTGTTACCCATGGGTTTCTAGGTATGGGTACCCGAAATCAGCGAGTATGGACATAAGTATTGTTTTGTACTCATGGGTACCCAATGGATATCCAAAATAATTGAAAATAGATGTTTATAGTTTGTGATTTAGTAATTATTAGTTGTGACTTCAAATTTTCAATTTATATTTTGTGCGCTTATATATATCTCTCTAAATGTCAGCAACACATGTATTAAATGAAAATATACTGGGCTAACCGGCTGCTTTGTGATTCAATGTTCTATATTTAGTAAATATGGAGTGTACGGGTATGGGTACTCGTTGGGTATCGCGTACCCGCCGGGTATGGGTATGGGTATGGGTATGGGTATGGGTATGGGTATGCATGTGTACTCGTAAATAGAACCGGGTTTAGGTTTGGGTAATATCTTTGGGTACCGGGTATGGGTATGGCTCACACGTACCCGGTAATAACCACTCGATTGCCATCCCTAAACAAAGGTCGAGGCAGACCAGTGACAACCGACGATGGAGATGGAGGCAGTGGTCAAAACAAAGGGCTCGATGCTCGCGGCCTCCACGACTTCATGGCCACATTCTAATCCACAATGGTGCGAGGAATACCATGGGGAGGCTAGGGGAGAAAGTAATTGAAAATTACTTATTGAGGCGACAGTGAGGCAAAAAGGGCTAATTTTGGTCGGCGGCGGCCGTGGAGAGGTTCATTGGAGCTTTACAGGCCATGAAAGTGCAATTAGTTCTAATGGGAGGAGGGATGAGCAGAGAATTAGCGTATGGCGCGGTCGAGGAGTCCAGCTTCTTACCAAATACTTTGTGGTAACAACCAGCTCGTCGGAGGGGTGGAGTTGGGAAAAATTGAGGAGTTGGTGGATAGTGGGCTTTGCTCGGTTTTAGAGGCAATGGGGAGGTAGAGATGGTCACTGGATAGCCGGAGTGGCACATGGGACGATGGGAGAGGATGATAGCACATCGGGCGACGCCATCATGGTGCGGCAACTAGCTAGGGTTACGGCTTGATTTTTGTGGTCCGAGGCGTGGCTGACGACGATAGGCCGGGCATGGGTGTGAACGACACCGACGATTACCCGGTTAACAACGACGATGGACCAATGGTCACAAGACGGTGACGGACCAGCAGGCAACGTAGCGTGGCACAAGGCGGCCGAGGCGGAGGCGCACCGTGCAGGAGTGAGCGGGAGAAGAGGAGAGCAAAGAGAAAAGAGGAAGAGGGACGGCCACAATATAATGTGAATTCAAATTCGGTTTTTAAATTTATAGAATTTTAGGGTGTTAAAGCGAGCCAAATAAGGCGACGGCAAGGCAGCGAGCTATAAGAGGACGTGCCTAGGGACATTTGGATTGTTGAATGCAATGCCCCAAGAAAATCGTCTCTCGACGAATCACCAGCAACTTTGGTGCGCACGTGATTTATGGGTGCACTGCTGTTGTGCGTCGAGGAAAAGCAATCGAGCCGGACGGTTTTTAGCGTCCGCCCGAGGCTCACGAGTCACGACCAGCGCACAGCGGCACAGGCGCCGCTTCTGCTCCCCCTCCGCTACGCGACGAACCACTCGCGGAGCGCCGAGCGCAAGCAGCCACGTTCGCCGGCACGGTGGCCCGCTCGTCCGCCTCGAGGATTCCCCGACGAATCTCCGCCTCTCCGGCACAGTGACCCCCTGCGGCCCACGCGTCAGCCACCGCCGCGGCTGTCCCCGTCGCGACGCCAGTCACGCCACTGCCGCTCTCGTCCTCGCGACCTCGGCGGGGACGACGCGGCGGGCCCGCCATGCCAGTGATGGAGTGTACGGCGCCACCACTCCCGCACCAACCAACCACTCTATAAACGGAGCGCTTCGTGCCCGCGCTCCGTCTCCTCCTCCTCCACTCCCACCCACAAATCTCGCCGACGCCCGGACACTCCACTCTCCAGTGGCCATGGACACCTCCATCTCCTCCTCGTCCTCGCCCCTCCGGCTCTCCCGGAGCGGCGGCTCCCCGAGCTCCAGGCCTCAGGTCGTGCCGGTCGCTCGCCAGCCCGCCGCATCCGCCGCCCTCTTCCACGCCGTCTCGCCGTCCGCGGCCCCGCCGCCGGTGGAGACGTTCGGCTTCGACGCCCTCAAGGAGACCTTCTCCGTCGACGTGGCGGCGGCCGAGGCGCGCCCGCTCGACGTGCCGCTGGCCGCGCCGTTCACAATCGCGTCCTCGCGGCTCGAGGCCGTGTCCAACGTCGCCGTGCGGGTGGAGCTCCGCAGCGGCGCCGTCGGTTGGGGCGAGGCGCCCGTGCTGCCCTCCGTCACTGCCGAGGACCAGCCGGCCGCGCTCGCCGCCGCGGGCCGGGCGTGCGCCTCGCTGGCCGGCGCCCCGGCCGCGCTCCTCGGCGCCGTGCTCCAAGACGTCGCCGGTGTCCTCCCGGGGCACGCCTTCGCCTCGGTGAGACATCTGGATCCTCTCGTAAAGAAAAATTTTTCCTTCGATTCGACGAGTTTGATGAGTGCTTGACCGCAAGACAACAACAATATTCGCCTTGAATAATCTACACTTCTTGCAAAACTGAGGCTAGAGAGTTCGTGCTCTACCTGACGGTGAATCGGAGTTGTGGATGTACTGTTTGAATTCTAGGCCTTGATGTCGATGGGATCTCAAAATTGTTCTACGGCAAATGCACCTTTATCCAACTACCTCGCTTAATTTCTATGCTGGAGTTTTGTGAATAGTGTTAAAGAAGGATTAGGGGTAATTGGGTCCAAATTCATAGTATATCAGATATTTGTAACTCTGCGGTGGCATGTGCCAGAGAGATCGGTTTGTAATGGAAAAAATGAGAGATTGCAACTTTGTAATGACATGTGTCTAATTAAACCAACTTAAAACTTTTGTTACAATTTACAACCGCTAATACGGCCTCATGCCTGTTATTCTCAAACGGAATGACCAGCATCATGGAAAATTACACATGAACAACCCATGTCAATTACCTTTTATGACAAAGGAACTATTCCCTCCGTTCGCGAAAAGAAGTCGTTGTTGACTTTACGATATATGTTTGACCATTATTGTTATTCAAAAAAGTTATGTAAATATCATTTATTTTGTTGTGATTTGGTTTATTATTAAATCTATTTTAAGTATGACTTATATTTTTACATATTTGCAATAAATTTTTTAATAAGACGAATGGTCAAACATGTGTCCAAAAGTCAACAACAACTTTTCTTTGCGAACGGAGGGAGTATCACTTTGTGAGCTACAAGCCTACAATGCCCAAAAGAAAACCTTACCTTCAAGCAGCAAGTTGGCTGCTGTCAGAAGATTTGACCATACTTTTAGCATATGCACTAGTCTCTAATTATTTTTCTTCAAATTTTGTGAGATATACATGTAAGAGCTGGCGTTGATTATGATATGATTCTTATATTTTGAAAAGACTGAGCAAGTATATCACTGTTGTTTGAATACAAAATTTGTGCTTTGATGTGTACTTTTGTTCTGTTCCAATAAAGGCTAGAGCAGGAGTGGAGATGGCATTGATTGATGCAGTTGCTAATAGCATTCGTATTCCACTGTGGAGATTATTTGGAGGAGCATCAAATAGTGTCACAACGGACATCACGGTATGGCTATCTCAGCATCCTCTCCAGTGATTCCAGAAAGCTTATGTCTACCTTCATCAAAATTCTTGATTATGTAGCCCCGTCTCTCTCCCTCGCTCCTCTTTCATTCCTCACTGTAATTTTGTGTGGTTGCTTTCATCTTAATGGAATGCCAGGGATCCTGTCCTTTTGCTAAAAAAAAGAACTTGATTTCATCTACTTCTGAATTTAGATTCCAATTGTGACACCAAATGAGGCTGCTCAATTAGCTGCAAAATATCGAGGACAAGGGTTTCAAACCCTAAAGCTCAAAGTTGGAAAAAACTTGAACTCAGATATTGAAGTTCTGAAGGCTATAAGGCTTGTCCATCCAGATTGCTCTTTTATCTTGGATGCAAATGAAGGTTACACGGCTAATCAAGCAATTGAAGTTCTTGATAGACTAAATGGTTTGTACTCGTGTAAATTTTGTGTTACCATTTTTAATCTTGCCTCAATATGTTTGTCGCCATTTTGTATTTGGGGCATCTGATCCTCTGCGCTGCTTCCACTAAGTTATTTTGTTGGCATTGATTTCAGAAATGGGAGTGATCCCTATCCTCTTTGAGCAACCAGTCCATAGAGATGATTGGGAAGGTCTCCGTGATGTCAGCATTGCTGCCATGGAGAAATACAGAGTTGCTGTTGCTGCTGATGAAAGCTGTCGGAGTCTATTTGATGCTCAGAAAATAATACATGGAAATTTGGCTCATGTTATTAATATCAAACTGGCAAAATTAGGGGTTCTAGGAGCCCTTGAAATAATTGTTGCAGCAAGAGAAGCCGGCATTGCACTGATGATTGGTGGTATGGTCGAGACTAGGATTGCTATGGGCTTTGCTGGTCATCTAGCTGCTGGGCTCGGTTGTTTCAGGTTGGATGCTTGTGAAATTTATTTATAAACCATTAGTAATTTTTGTATATGTCAAGTCAGGCATTGAAATGGGTTCTCTCTTTTGTGGACGCAGTTTTGTTGACCTTGACACACCTCTTCTATTGTCTGAAGATCCAGTAATCGGTGGCTATGAAGGTAATCTTATACAGCATTCTTTACATTCATAATGATGTTACTTACTTCAGTAATAGATACAGTCATTCTTTTAATTTTTACACAATCCACATATTTTTCCTATTCTTAATCAACCTAATCAACTGAACCCAACCTCCCAACATCTCAAGATAGCATTTGACAAAACAGCTTTGCATTGTTGAAAACATGTGCTAGTTGATTATTGCTATTCAGATTTCCGTTGCCCTTTTATGCATATGTTCTGATATATTGAACTATATTACTGCTTGGTTCTTCTGTTTGTTTTGAAGGCTATTCCTTGAACACTGTGGAAATTCAAATTAAATTAAATATGTATCTAGTCCATAGTTGCTGACTTAACACAACTTCTCTCATCAGCTTCTGGACCTCTGTACATGTTTACAAATGCCAGAGGCCATGGTGGTTTTCTACACTTGGACAACAATTATGGTGTGGTATGTCACAGATCAACAACCCCTTTATCTGGGCCATGCTGTACTCTTTCTAGCATTCAAATATTACACTGAAATCAGAATGTGGCCAGTTGCAAATTGTTTGGAGCTCCTGTGAACTCAAATTTACTATTCAAATAGGGTTACAAATATATTGGCATGGCCAAACTGTTATATATACATCTGATCTGACAGTAGGGCTCTAAGTGGCGACTTCTTTTAGTCTGTTGGTTTATCCTGCGACAACAGTTTTGTAACTCGTTGATCTATATGATGTGTTTTCAGAAATGAAGATGTTTAAAGCAAGCCTTTGCCCCTCTGGAGCTCCCTGAGGAATATTAGTACATCCAGTGTAGACATGGTTACGTTGGATGACTGTCATTTGAAACTGAAATCGAATGAGCAATTGTAAGCCTATGGCCTCTAGCGTGCCATTTATGTACTGTTGTGAGTTCAGCGAGCCCTAGAATATTTGATCAGCCTGTAGATATATATTCAGAAGGCTAGTTCAGCTTGTATTGTCGTCTTATCTTAATACTGTAATAATAAATGTTGTACAGCAAGCGCACTCGGTGAAAAATAGGTTAAAACATTGAATCTTGATAAGCCAAAAACAATCGTCCTGCCTCATCTTTTGGTGTTCTCTACATCAGTTTGAACAAGGTTTTGCTGGTGATTTGAACATTTGGAACATTATACTGGCTAATGGCGATGTCTACGCATACGATTGGATTTGCTATGCCTAGTAGTAGCAATACTTTTTTAGTTTTATGTGATGCTGTTTACAGTTGCTCGTCATTGTCACTTCTCTTCGGCTTATATCTTTCTATTTTACATACTTATCTTTGAATAAAAAATGTTTTAGATTTTTCGGTCATTTTTATAAAGGCACGTCTCAAATCTTAAAAGATAAGTTAAAAGAAACGAATCGGAGTTCTCAAGCTATCTCGGGAAGCTATTTATTGAGAAGTTACACTTTTGATGACTTATTTTCACCCTATTTGATATTGAGATAAAAAAAAAAGAACATTTCACGAATGCAAAAACTCGTCTAGCATAGTTAGTTTTGTTTCATATTCATACTCATAAGTTTCATCGTTGTAGAAGTGGTACACTCACCCATGTGACAATGCGACATGATGGTTAGTATATTGAACAAAAGGAAGAATGCTATTATAGTTATAATTAATTATCATTAAAGAAGGTATTTGTTCATATCATGATAAAACTATAGCAAAATGTATAAAAATGAACATTTATGTACAATAGTAACCATAGCATGATGAATCCATCGGTGAATTACTGTAAAGTCATAGCATTGCGGTTGTCAAATGATTGCTATAAAATCGTAGAATTATTTTCACATAACATGATAAAATCATAGCAACCATAGCACGGTAAATTCAATGATGAATTAGCGTAAAATCATAGCACAAGCCACAGGTATTTCACATAGCATGATAAAAAAAAACAACACTTAGCACATAGTAAAATTCACATAGCATTTTCACATAACATGGTAAAATCTTTGCACTTAGCATTTTTTCATAGAAATTTACATAGCATTTCACATATAGAATTTAGCGCGGGTGAATTATTGTAAAAACATAGGAACCAACATTGTGGTTGTTACGGTGTTACTTTAGAGACCTACTCCTTATCCAATGATGAATACAAGGCTAGTATGTCCGGGTAATGCTCGTATCAACACAGACATTGGTAGTCCTTCTCGCCAATGAAACTGTTAATAGAGAGGTCCTTTATCTCCCTTAAAACTGGAGCCGAGGTGGTAGGGGAGAAGGTAGCAGTGGAGGAGGTGGCGCAGCCAAATTCATAGGTGGTGGTGGTGGTGGAGGAGGAGGAGCCAAAGTTGGAGCGTGCCTTGGAAAACGAGACAATGAGTTTGACGCGACAACACTGAGATGATGAATTGGCGATGGCTCGCATAGTAGAAGGCAACGCGATAGGGCCCGTGGCAGAGGGGGTGTCTTTAGATAGGGGGCCACAGTGGCTAGAAGAGTAGTTGGGAGAGGGCGGGATTTCAATGGCATTGCGGGTAACTTTGACAAAACTCTGGTGGCAAAGATTTATGCCCGTTGATGGAGCAAGTTACTGTGAGTATATCTGGCCGTAGGATCGTGATCAAATGGTTGGAACCGATCGAAGACGGGGAATGCATGCAGCAGCAGCATTACCCTAGCTCTAGCTCGGTTTTCACAGCGACGTAGATAGTGTGGGAGGGCGTGGTTAACTTGGGCTTTAAAGGCTTGATAGATGCGTAGTGTTTTCTTTAAATTATTTGATTAGATTTTAAAAATGTTTGGCGTTTTCACGTCATTTCTTAAAATTCTGAAACCACAAGACAAACTTCCCTAAATCCAGCTTTGATCATCAGTTCTATGTTTCCGGACACTATTGAAAGCAATCAAAGTTCAATTCGGAAGATAAGAGATAACCAGAAGAATTTAGCGACAAACAACAATCAAGGTCCAACATTGTAGGCTTGACACCGATAGAAGGCCTAATATTGCAGACTTGTGGCCGTTGGATTTGTGCCTAGATCTGTACATGGAAGGGGTTCATGGACCTGGAATAGAAACCTGACTGGGCTTTGTCCAAATCAAAAGGCGATCGTGCACATCGATCAAAGTCGCCCATGAGGTCAGTGCTGCACTGGAGGC
This sequence comes from Raddia guianensis, assembly GCA_036346415.1. Taxonomy (NCBI): domain Eukaryota; kingdom Viridiplantae; phylum Streptophyta; class Magnoliopsida; order Poales; family Poaceae; genus Raddia; species Raddia guianensis. The sequence continues at coordinate 41,084,765 of CM070534.1, forward strand.
TGCAGCTTCCTGTCCATCACCTCGGAGCAGATGCCGCCCATGATGCGGTAGAAGGAGGCCAGCTCGGCCAGCTGCTCCACCGACATCAGCGCCATCAGCGCCCTCGCCGCCGCCTCCCGCTCCTCGTGCACCTTCACGCTGCTCAGGTACCCCGACGCGTTCCTCACCGTCGCGCCCATCTGCTTCAGCCGCTTCTCCTGCTGCACGCTCAGCGCCGCCGCCTTCTTCACCTCGAGGAGCTCGGCGCCGGCTTCAATGCCGCGCCGCGCCGCCGGCGGCGCACCGGCCTCGCCGGAGAAGAATAGGTTCTTGGCGAGCGAGGGGCTCCGGGCGATGGCCCTGCGCTGCTTCTCCGTCTTCTCGTTCAGCTTCGGCGGTGGCGGCGCGGCGAAGGCCGCCGCCTTCTCCTGGTACGCGACGGCGGCGCGGACGAAATCCTGGTAGGCCTTGGCGCAGCCCGGGTAGTCGAGCTCGTCGGAGCCGGCCTTCCGCATGCGCTCAGGGTGGAACTGGAGCCCCACGGCGAACTTCCCCTCGCCGGGGTTGTACGCGCCGGCGTCGTAGAACCCTTCAATGAGCCCGTCCGGCGAGAACGCCATTGGCGCGAACCGCTCCGCCAGCCGCCGGACGCCCTGGTGGTGGTAGCTGTTCACCATGAGCCGCTTGCTTCCCTCGCCGCCGACGAGCGATTCCGCGAACCATTCGTGCAGCGGCGTGCCCGGCAGGACGCGCACCGGGTGGCGGTGGCCGTCGTAGTCGTCGTAGTTGATGTGGCGGACGTGCTCCGGCGAGGGGGCGAGCTCGTGGTCGACGTCCTGGTACAGCGACCCGCCAGCTGCGACGTTGAGCACCTGCGAGCCGCGGCAGATGCCGAGGAACGGGACGCCGCGCTCGAGGCAGCGGCGGGCGAGGCGGAGCTCGATGGAGTCCTTCTCGTGGTCGACGGCGGCGTCGCTCGGGTGGAGGCGGCGCACGGCGTCGAGCTGCTCGGCGGAGAGGCCGCCGGTGGCGTCGTCGCCGCCGTCCTCAGCCGCGTAGAGGGAGGGGTCGATGTCCTCGCCCTCGCACAGCAGCACGCCGTGGATGGGCTCGAACGAGTCCAGCATCGCGTGCACGCCGGCGACCCGCGGCACGATCACCGGCACCGCGCCATTGCCGGCGATGAGATCGAGGTGGTACTCCCCTGCGACAACAGAAACAGCCATGAATTAATGCATGATGCGCCCTGCCGGCTCGATCCGAAACACATCGATCGGCTCAAACGAATCAATCGAAGAAGAAGAACTCACCGACGAAGTCGACGAACTTGTTCTTGCGGACGGTGCGGCGGGAGACGATGAGCACGCGGGGGAGGATCCGGGAGAGATCAGGAGAGGACGACATGGCCGGCGGCTGGCGAAGCAATCAACAACAGCAATCGATTAACCTAGCCAATGATCTCTCTCTCTCTCTCTCTCTCTCTCTCTCAGGAGAAGAAGGGTTGGTGTTCTTGGCTTGTTGGTTTCCGATGATTTGTGAGGGGATCTGGGGCACGGTGAGGTATTTATAGAAGGCAATGCGATTACCCGTGTGTGACTGGACGATCTAACCTTACTATACACCGTGATTACGAATCCGACATGATATCGGGTTGGGATTAGGAAGCGAAGGATTTCGTGCCCTCTTTCTATACTGTGCACTAATTAAAATGAAAATGAGTCAGCGTGCGATGAGGACGGACGACACCGTCTGGGCGCCGCGTTACAACATAATAATAATAATAATAATAATAATAATAATAATAATAATAATAATAATAATAATAATAATAAGTGCATCGTACATCTTGATTATTGTTGTCCAAATTGAATATAGATTTAGAGCCACATCTTGAATATCATCCTCCATATTGAATATGGGAATTGCTAATCATAAGTCGACTGAAATCCGGGCCGCGCGCCGTCTTTCTCCCCTCCGGCGACCTCCTCCTCTTCCTTCGCCGCGCCGCCATGGATTCTGGTTAAGGTTTCGGTGGGGTTCAGTTCGGGTGCCGCTGGCTTAGAGGATGGCAGAGGGCGCGCTGACGGTTAGTTGGGGATGGAGTGAGGGCGGCGGCGAGGGCAGCGGCGCCCGAGCCGGGACGGGGAAGGCGGTTGGGGCGGCGGTGGCGGGGGATGAAGGCGACGACCGAGTTAGGTTGGGCGGGGCGGCTAGGCGTCGGCAGCGGGGGAGGAGGAGGAGGAGCGCGGAGCAGTCAGGTCGGGGTTGGGGTTGGGGGGCGCCAGGGCGGTGGAGGGGAGGGGAAGGGGAAAGTAAGAGAGAGTGGGGGAAGCGGGGGTTGATCTGGGCGTTGGATTGAGATCCAACGGCCCTGAAAATCGATTAATGGGTATAAAAAAAAAGTCAACTGCCCATTGAATATAGATTTCTCAAGATCAAAACATCGTAATAGCACATTCTGTTTATTTGGTACCAATTCATTTCATTTATTTAGCTTTTTTATTTTAGTGTATTAGTGTTTATATGTAGAAAACTAAAGATATAGGCAAATCGGGTGCTGCGAGATACCAATAGACAGTAGTCAATCCTGAAAACAGAGCCAAGGATGTGAAAGCAAAATAGAGCTTATCTCTGAAATTGAGACAAGTGCACAAGCATGACGCAGGTGTGGTCCAAAACTGATCCGAATAATGTTTTTTTTAAAAAAAAAAAATCCGGATAGCAATAGCTATCACAGTTGAACTAAAATAAATAAGGAGTCAAACTATAATAAGGACGAGAAGGCATATGCTTAGCGAGAAGCATGTGCTGCCTCATTCACTTGATCATTGATATAATTAATTCGCGCGTTAATTTTGTTTAAGCGAAATTTTGGCAATCTTTATTGCGAGTATTTTGATGAGCATGGAGGACGTAGTTGATCGTGATCGAGCTAGCGGATGGGGATGGGGACTTGAGTGTGTGCCGACGTGTTAATCTTGTGGGTTATCTAGAGGAGGCTCTGGCTCAAACGCTCGCGCGTCGGTCAGACATTGAGACCCTGTCTTTGTATTCCATTGGACTTGATAACTGTTGGTCAGTTTATACGGAGTTAATGAAATAGATATATATGATAAGAGAGAACAAGGATTGTTTGACTAAAATGATCAAATCATGTTGTACACCATGAACATGAAATATTTTCTAAATCTGAATCAATTGTATCGTCTCATTCCAAAAACCAAACATTCAACCTACCATTTTATACAACCTCGCTTAATTACACAGCAAAACAAACTATAAATAGCCTCCGTTTATTTTTATATTGGCTCTATGTTGCAACCAAAGGGCAGCCACGGCGTATGCATATGCCGCATAGTAGACTTCATGCTACGTGGATAGAAATTACTAGCACCGAATGTCACGGTGGCATTCGGAGAGAGATAGGGAGAGAGAAGATGGAGAGAGTGGAGGAGATGGAGAGAGAGGAGGAGAGAGATAGGTACAAATAAGGGTGCCATGAAGCTTTGAAGGCACTGGGTGCCATGAATTTTTTTTCGTGCTACGTTAGTGCTTAGCAACACTTGTGCACATGAACAAAGGCGTAACAGTGTACCGGAGTAGTACCAGCTAGGTGTTGCACTATCATTCCTTCTGCTAAAGACATGACATTTTAACTTGTAATATTAAAACTTTATCTCTGAAAATATTTTAATTGTATAGAGTGAACCATAAAAATCGCACGCACTCTCACATAGACACATAGATGTATGGACAGAGAGAGAGAGAATGGCTAGTGCACTCTCGAGAGTATGGATCTCTTCGTATTCCTGACAAGTTTATGAAATTCGACAATTTTATCGACCGATCCGAACCATTGATTTTGTTCATCTCATCGAAATGTAGTTACCGATCAAGTTTTGTATTTTTAAAATTTATTTACTATTTGTTTTGTATTTTAAAAACCAGCCTTCTAATTACTCGTGGATTGTAAAAAAAGGGTGATTTTTGAAAATGCAAAATTAATAGGGCCTCAACAAGCCCCTAGGTGTCGTGGTTACTTTGTTGAAATGAGGGATCAACAAGACCCTTTCCACATCATACCAGGGCATTAGTAGGCCGGAGAGAACTCATGGCGATCTCAAACGAAAAACACAACTTTTTTTTTTAACCTGGTTCAGGCCTCCCACTTTCAGGATAACAACCCTACGTCTAGCCTTACATTTTAAGAAAAGGGAAAATTACAAGCATGTGTGTTACAAAGACGTATGTGGAGAGCCTTCTGTGTGTGTGTGAGAGAGAGATGAAGAAAAAATTTAGGAAACCTTCCGAGAGAAAGTGTCCTTGCCTCATTATATAGGCCAGAGATCTTTAGGATATCATGATATCCCATGAAAAATTGAGACCACCCTTGGATCACTCTTTAATATCATTATCCATGCTAGCACATGTGTTCTGATGACGCGTGTTCTGATGACGCGAGGTCGGCACCATCAAATCCCTGACAAAACCATTGAAACATGCCAAAAAATTGATGAAACATGCTAAACCTGATGAAAACTTCATGTTTCACAGTGAATCAGCCACTTCAATACAGAGCTAAGCACTCTGCGATAACTAAAACGATGTTTCGATAATTAAACTCGAATGCTTTATACGTACAAGCGTGATGTTCCAATGACAAAAAATCATGGCACACCGCCTCTTCACCTTTTTTTTTCTCAAATCCGATGAGCTTCTATCGTGCTCACCGGATTGGATCACCTAGCTCATTGGTTAGGAGATGAATCAAGAGAAAGAGGGTGGGGGAGGGGAAGGGGATGCGGCGGCGACGACGACGACATCTCCAGCGAGCTACAAAGGTGAGGCACAAATAAACTGCGATCCAGTGAAACAATACACATAGTAGAGAGAAAAGGACGTCAACAGCAACACCCCGCTCCACCCCGTCCCTCCCTCCCTCGAGGCGCGGCCAGTAGACAGTAGTGCGCAAGCTGGCATCAGCGGCGCCGCTGCTCAACGATTGCAGTAGCCGCATCAAACGCAGAGAGAGAAGGCAGCGAGTGACTAGCCAAGAGCCGTGCACAGTTGCGAAGCATACGCGTCCGATCGATTAGTTCGGAGTTCAGACGGACAACCGATCCGAAGCAATTTCGTAAGAAAGTTATTCCCATATTTAAAACCTCAAGCTAGCTAGGTATTAATGCCATGTTTGTACTATAGCGCTTCTTTTGACAAGAGCACAGCTCAAACAAATAAATATGGAGTCAAATAAAGGTCCTTAGACTTGACGATGACTTGATTAGCTTCTTAGTTTGTTTGAACGAAAGTTAGGCGATCTTTAAATTAACAGATTTGCTCATTGAAAGTCGGTTGGGCGGCAATTTACTCGCTCAAGCGACTGCCTTTCCTGTCTCCGACGCAGGCATTTTTTTTTTGTGGGAGGGAGTGGCAAGAGGGGGAAGAGAGGGGGAGGGCACTTGCTCTGCGCCACCATCTTCCTCTTTGCCGCCGCCGCCGGTGTCATCCCATCCGCTGCCGGCGTCGTCCCATCCACCGCGCTTTGCCGCTGTGAGCCGCTAGGTTAGGGTTCGGGTTTGGGGTCGCCACCGATTTAGGTCTCGAGTTCGTCGTCGGGCCTAAAGGGATGGCCAGGGAGGCGGCGGCCTAGCGGTTGGTTGGGGATGGAGTGAGGGCGGTGGCGGAGGCGGAGGCGGCGTCGCCGGAGTTGTGGGAGGGGTGAAGGTGGTTGGGGCGGCGGTGGTAGGGGGTGAAGGAGATTGGGGTGGCGGTGGCAGGGGGTAAAGGCGCCAACCGGACTAGGGTAGGTGGGGCGGCACGGCGACGGAGGGAGTTGAGGGCAGAGCGGCAGAAGGCGAGGGCGTCGCCGACCGGGGTGGAGGAGGGGTACAACGTGGAGGAGTGAGAGACGCAGGGAGAGAGAAGCCTGAGGAGAGAGGAAGGGTGAAGAAAAGAGAGAGGGAGGGGAAAGAAAAGAGAGAGGAGGAGAGATCTTGGCACTACTAGGCAAATGGCCTTTAGTCCCGGTTAGGAACAGGCTTTAGTCCCGGTTTCTCTAACCGGGACATTAAATTCGGGGTTCCCCCAACCGGGACTATAGCTATTGAAATATCTAAAAAATATGGCGAACCCAAGACTCGAATCTGGGATCTCATGCCACTACATGACTTTCCACTCACCCTTCTAATCAACCCACCCATCCACGCGTTTTGATTAGAGTAGGATATGCATTCCTTTTAAAGTTTGCTGGAACGGGCCTTTAGTACCGGTTCGTAATATGAACCGATACTGATGAGTTCGTGGCGCCACCAGCTTTGCACTACCGCAAAAGGTATCTTTCTCATTGCCTCCAACCGTCTCGAAAGTCTAGAATTGCTACTCTTACTACGAACCGGTACTGGTGCACTACCAGTACCGGTTTCAATCCAACCGGTACTTATGTGCCGGTTAATTAGGCCATTTCTATAGTAGTGTGGTCATTGGATCTTAATCTAACGGCCTAGAAAATCGCTTGGACATCACATTGGATATATGATCGTATAGGAGAAAGTCAATCCCTTAATTTAATTAATATGCGAGTGAGGAGTGATCATGAGTCAGGAACATGCATGATTGTTCGCGATCGTGCTATGGGATCGGGACAGGGCTACTGGAGCCTGTGTGCAGACGTGTTAATTAATCCGGAGGTTACTTAAATGGTTATCTAGGGGAGGCTGATGCGGCCAGTGCTGTCCCAGTGACAAGCTGCTGATGCGGCCGGCTCGAAAGCACGCGCGCGTAAAACCCTTCTCGACCCTCCTGATTCCTGACCCCGCCAAACTGGGCCTAATCGCCATGCAGGGTCACGTAGTGCAATCGTGCAAATGGCTTCCGATTTCTACATGTTGGCTCGGCACGACACGACGCGCGCAAGCGATCGATGCATGGAGCAGAGCGTCGGCATGTGTGTACAGTTTGTGCACGTGAGTACGCGCGTACGTGGCATGCATGTGTGCACTGGCATGTACTACTGCGAGTTAGGTGCCTTTGTGATATAGGTATCGATCGATCTTTATGGTGCACAAGAATAATGCAAGCATGTAACACGCCACTGATCAGGGTTAGAGCTAGACTAACCAACAACCATTGGCCATTGCCTGTTCGTTAGTCTTTCATAATACGTACGGTATATACAGAAAGATATGTGTAATAGTACTCCATTATACATTTATACTCCATCATATATAGTAGACCGGCCAGTAGCTAGCACGCAGCACACAGTACACATGACGTACGCATCTGATGTGTAACGCTAAGTTCCGGCCGGCGAGGTAGATAACCAGGCCTGGTTTGTTCAGTTTATGACTTTATTATGCTCATTAGCTCATATGATCAGAACGACAGAACCTGCGGCGGGAAGCCTCCATGGCGTCATTTGGTTCAGTTCCAGGGCTTGGGCGATGCATGCATGCATGCAGTGTACTGTGTACACATATGTATGCATGAATGCCACGTATTTCTGCGCGCTCGGCGAGGAGAGTGGAGATGCCGGAGGGCGGGTGGTATCTGGACTGCCTCTCACCGCCGCGTCGCGTCGCGCGCATCCATCCAGGGGAGGTCGTTCTACTTCTACAGTTCTACCTGGACGCTTCGTTTTCACCAACCTCGTCCACTTCACTGGTCTAGATTAAACCATTTCTTCAATAATTTTGGAGCCCACATTTAGCACATACTGCTACCCAAAAGCCATGCATTTCCTTCACGGCTTCACGTACTCCCGTTGAAGTTCTCGTTGACTAAATTAGGAACCTGGCCTAATTCCAGCTCTAGATACAAAGGCAGCCCCAAAAGCGCCCAAAACCTGGCGTGCGTCACCTGGGATGCAGTAACCGGGCGTCGTCACTAATGACGCCATTTCTCAACAAACCCAGCACTCACAAGCACAGCTTCACTTACTCCCTCCAGTTTGATAATTTCTGTCACTGGAGCGTTTTGTGTTTAGTTGGAAAATTCCTATCGTTCTAGGATGCATTGATTGCAAGCAGAACTTTACGTGGCCCTAGAACCATTTGTTGGATGTGCATGTAAATAAAGTGTAACATCAAAATTCGAACCTAGACATGCAACTCATGGGAAAATGGGAGCAACCACTAAGTTACAAGCATTTATTTGACCATATTACTACTACGAGATATTTAATACTTCCTTGGTATGTGAGATCATGTCTAAAACGACAGGAATTATCAAACTGGAGGGAGTATTATATTTAGGGATGTGCTATTGTGCAGGCGCCTGCATTTTAGCACTTTTTACAGGCGCAACATGCAACAACAGCTTTTAACGCGGTCCCCCATGCAACAGTCCCCCTCTCCTACTTGCAGAATTTTTTTCCACCATCTTAAAACGTTTTTTTCCAGTGAATGAAAAGGTGAAAAAACAGTACAAATTTACTGAAACTTTTAGCTTCCGCACGATTTTGTAATTTGCACGGAGGACGATGATCGCCGGCGACGCCATACACAGCAAAACGCGCAAACAACCCTTGCGCTAAAAGTTTCACCTTCTCACAACGTTTCTTCCAGTGAATAGAAATATGGAAAAACAGTACAAAGTTACTGAAACTTTTAGCGCCTGCATGAAATCGCAAATTTCAGGCGCCTGCGAAATAGCAATAGCGTTATATTTATTTACACAGTGTACAATCTCCTGGTCCTTACACAGCTACACTCGGTTTATACTCAACGGTCAACAACAGTACATGGCTCCCTAATTTTTTTTTTCTGGCGCAAATCGAGATGCCTAGGCCATCTCATGGTGGCATGCTGCAATACAGGGCACGGTGTGCAATACAGGGCACGGTGGGGTGGAGCGTTGGGTACCGTCATGATGCACGCACAATGCATGTGGTGGCTATCCCATTGTTAGGGCTCCATATGGGCAACCAGTCATCCCAAATCTAGGAGAGGGGAGTTGGGAACTTGGGGTTGAGGAGTTTTATGGCATCATTAAGGGCCTATTTGGGAACCCGGATCCTGGCCGGGATCCCGGCCAAACCCGGGGAGGAAATCCCAGCATGATAAATTTTCCAAGAAATTTTTTGGATCCATTTGGAAGCCCATCTAACAGGGATTATTGGGCCCCTTTCCCTCTCTTTCCCTGGGGAAACCCGTCCCTCCTCGCGACGTGTGGATTATCTCCCTGTCCCCTCGCGCGTTCTCCGCCTCACCTCTCTGCCGTCGTTGCGCCGCCTCCGTCTTCTTCCTGCCGCCGCCTCATACTTCGCCCCCCTCCGCCTCCCTGCCTCTGCAGCCTCCCTCTCTGTTGCCTCAGCCTCCGGCCTCCACCCCCACTCCCGCCCGCCGCGCCTTCGCCCCTCGGCCTCCGCCTCCTTCACCTCGCTTCGCCCCTCCTCCGCCAGCCGCCTCCTCCACCTCCCGCCGCCGCCGCCTCCCTCCATCCCCTGCCGCCTCCCCTCCGTAACCTTGCCGCCGCCGCCTCCTCCTCCCTCCACTTCGACTCCGACCTGCCGCACTATGGCGCTCGAGGCGGCGTCCTTCGGGACCTCGCCGAGCCTGACCACGTAGTGTCCCCACTGGAGTTTCCCGTGTGGATGGACAGCAGCACAGCGGCGCAGTGCTAGGAGGTTAAGGTGGCCATGGGCGGCGCCCTCGTGCTTGCCGCCGCGATTGGGTGCCAAGCGCACGAGAGGTGCACCGGCCCGCAGATCTGGAGGATACATCAAGCATGTCTACAACAACACCAAGAGGATCTCGCTTGTGAGCTCGTTCATGGCGTCGGTGTTGATTGGGGACTACGCCTGCATCGACGAGACTGACGGCGCGGGGATGAACCTGATGGACTTGCCAGCTCTGCAAAGATGCCCTTGAGTTCATTTTTCCCGGGGATTTCATCGGACCATCAAAATCCCCCTATGGGATTGTTCCCCTGGGTCATTTTTCCCTTGGCTTCCAAATAAGGCCTAAGGGGTATCGTTGTGGTCAAACTCATGGAGACGGTGGTCACTCACAACGAGTAGGCCGAGTCGTGACAAAAGAGGAAAGCGAAAGGAAGAAAGACTTCGGGTGAGAACATAGTGACATAAAGGGGTTTATTGTGAAAAAATCTAAGAGGACAATGTACGATCTTGGTTAGTTTTTTGTGGTACCCACAGAGTTGATTAAAAACGAAGCCTTGCTGTCACATTTTTTGGGGGGCAACTACCCTACGTTATTCTATCGAGGAGCTAAAAGACAACCGCGCGTGCCTCCCCTTCCTCTCATCCTCTCTGCCTTATCACTCCTTGTTCAGCGCACCTTCGTCTCTGCGCCTTGCCCCCTTCTTCTTCCTTCCTCCTTCCTGGTTCACTCTGCCGCCTCCGCCTCCGCGACCACCACCACCACCTCCACCACCATTCACAGATGGCGCCACCGCCACATCATAGCTCCGCCACTCGACCTCGCTCCACCAGATCTACCCCGCAACCTAAACTCTACCATCTCAGCTGCATATCTGCTCGCCACCACCGCCCGACCACCTTCAACCATCCCACGGCTCTGACGCCTAGCCGCCCCCACCAATTTATCCACACCGTCGGGCTGTCGCCTCCTCAGCCTCACTCTAAACCCAGTAGGCTCTAGAAACCCCTCACCGAACTCCCACCCCTAACCCTAACGTGCTATACCGTTGAGAACGCTTCCGACAGTTTAGTGTTCGCTAGCAATTTTTTCATTTTTTTTAAGAACCGTAGGAACAAAATTACCAAAACGACGCCCAGTTCGGACACAGATTTTTTTTTTCTTATACTAAATAGTAGTTAATTAGCCTCCCTCCCTGACTAATGACTCTCTAGAGCTACCATGGTACGAAAGGAACAACTACACAGGTCGTTTTTTCGAGGTGAACATTCAACGAGGCCTCCTGGGCGCGACGCGGCGAGCGGCGAAGAATCGGTGGTCCGGGTGGTGCACGCGCAGGAGGCCGACCCAGGCGTCGGCGGCCTGCGAGAGCGCGGCGGCCAGCCACTGATCACGCCCGCACGGGCTCCACGCCTCGCCTTTCAGCCTATACGTCGCCATCGCGAAAGCCGGGAGCCCCATCGCCGCCGTCGCTGTCGCCGTCGCCGTCGTAGTCACGGGACGAGCGCCGCGCGCCCGCGGCGGCGGATCGGCGGTCGCCTTCGCTGGCCCCGCCGCCCCGCGCGAGCCGTGGCCGACGCTGCCCCCTGCTGAAAGAAAAGATTTGATTTTTCAGTGTGCTGACGCCGGTGCGACTTGCAGTTCAGTGCTCGCTCCAGTGGCGGCGCCAGTGATGCCTGCCATGCTTGAACCTGTGAACTGCGTGGAGAGGGAGTGGTAGGTGAGGAAGCAGGCGTCCAGATCGCACAGCGTTGGCGCTGCCGGAATCCGGTATATGGGGTACCTGCATCGAGTGTAAATCGTGCAGAGTTCAACGTCAGGGACGACCAAAACCTGAATTTCCACAACAAAATTTACATGAATAGCATGTGAATCTGCATCTGCTTCGAATGATCATTACCATGCGATGGACATCCAACTGGCCGGTGACAGATCGCAGCTCCAGAGAGTCCTCAGCTCCGGAAATCGCTTCGCGAGGCTGAAAATCTGCTCCAGGTAAGCGTGAATCCGTCAGACAGGCCCAGGAGACAGACACCTTAATTTGCGGGACTGACGAGTCGAGCCAACTGTGACACTCATACGTGCCTTGTCAGCGAGAGGCGCGCGCTGGTAGGGGGGCTCAGATTCGAGAAACTCCAGGATGAGCTGCTCCTGGAAGCTTCTCAGCTCTGATTCCTCGCTGGAAGCTTCGCTGGTGGAGCATTCGAAGGTGTCTTGAGCCGAGAACGCATCGGCGTGCTCCATGTCGCTGGCTTCCTCGCTGCCTGTGTCCTGGCCGTAGTCGCTGTCGCTCTCCTCCACACTTGTCCTACGTTACAACCGATGGATTTCACATCAGCAACAATGGTGGGGTTTACTTGCTTCTTCACTAGTGATCTAAAGCTATGCATCTCCAGTCCAAGTCATCTATACTAGATCATGTTATATCTTGATGTGACAACTAGAGGCACCCTGACCACAAAAGTGCAGCTTAACAGGTCTACATGGATTGTGCACTTGTTGTGATGAATTTAGGATATACTACAGTTAATGTTTTTGCTTCAGTGAGTATCAAGTTATGTCAGAGTTCCCTGGCTATACATAAAAGTATAGAGAATCTTTGCTTACGAGCAGTTCAAATTGTTACTGAAGACAGTGCAACTTTACTGGGAAATTTGGTAATCAGGCATCTAGGTTTTGCTGGGAGACTTCAGAAAGTAGCTAACGCGTGCTGATTAATCCAAAATTTTTAGTCAATGCTCCAAACTCACTCTTTTAGTAATAAACTAGTGAGATGGCCCACGCGTTAGCGCTGCTAGATTTGTTTCATCATGTAGAGTTTATCTCTAACTAATAATCTATCTCTAATATATCATATCGGATTTAGAGTTTATCTCTAATATATTATATCAGCTTTAGTATTTAATCTAAATTTCTAATATTTTCTTTTAATCTAAGCTGCATAGATTTTTTATTTTTTCTTGATTTATGTGATAATTTCTTTGATTAATCTAGTTCGCTATAATTTGGTCCCACCACTGATCGAACGGCTAAAATAATCATATTATATCATCTTTAGTATTTAATCCGAATTTCTAATATTTTTCTTTTAATCTAAGCCGTTATAATCCGGCCCCACAAAAAATCAGCGGCATAGATCTTTTATTTTTTTCTTGATTTATGTGAGATTTTCTTTTATTGATCTAGGCCGTCATAATTTGGTCCCACCGTTAATCGAACGGTTGAAATAATCTGGGTGATGTGGACTAATGTGGTGGCTCCGTTTTCCTCTACTTTAATAGTATAATAGATGAACTGACTAGAGACTGATTGGTCCTTTTGTTTCCTTTTCTTGAAACATTGGTGACTTCAGCAGCTAAAAAATGCATCATCTCTGCTTCTTCGAGGAGAAGCAAAATGTTCTTCTGAAGAAGCGTATCGGCAAATGTGCTTGTACATCACTTATTGTCGCATATTATATAGTAGCGAGAAACTTTGGCTGTAATATAACTTGAAACATTGCTCTACTACTCTAATATTATGCTTTCCCTTTTTTAAAAAATGAACAGAAATGGCTGCAGGCTTGCCGTCAAAACATCTATGAGCTACATACAAAAACGATGCAATGCTATTGCTACCCAAGAAACATGAATTAACAGAGTAATAATTTTTTTAACAGTTAACTAAGTACAACTTTGTGTTACCTCGAATGATAAAAATGCCTCCTGGATCCTCCATAAAGTTGAATTGCAGACAAGTAAGGGACGTAATACTGCACAGCCCCATCGCCGCAACCGTTCAGGACAATTGGCACAGCAGTGCCGTATGCACTGCATTCCCTGAATGCATCCCAGAGGTCACCCAGATTGAAGAACGGCAGTGTGTTGTCTTCTTCAGATTGCCTCAAACCGTTCGTGGCCCACTGCAATGACTAATGATATCAAAACTTTCAATTGTTATGTGACAGAAGGCAGGAGGCCACTTCAAATGTTAGAAGCAGTTCGAGTAAAAAAAATGAACTTTCTATTTTTTAAGCGGTAAAGAACTTCTAACTTGATGCACTGCAATCTGAATAACACCTTCCTCAGTTCAGAAGTTTACTGTTTTTATAAATGTTGATTCAGTTCCGTTCGTTCCTCTAAATCTAAGGGCTTAAATTAATCTTGATTTTATTATACTACCGTTATAGTGTTTATGATACAATGCTTGTATATTTTTGTGTGAAAGATCCTCTGAATAAACGACAAATCTAAATAATACTACCGTCCTAGTATATTCACTAATGTGGAGCGTAAAAGAACTATATGCAGGAGATAGAAGCACATATTATTTTCAACAGGAAAACAACACAAGTATACATCCTATCTATCGTTTTCAGCAAAGATGCATTCTCTGAATCAAGGAAACCTATTTAATCTAAAGAGTGATTATCTTGCATTACCTCGGAGTCGTGGTACCTCGGAACCACCGGCGTGGTCGCCTCGAGGAACCGCTCCAGGTTACACCGGCTCGCCGGAGCGTCGCCGGCGGCAGACCACGGGCTGCAATCTGCCATCTTCGCTCCAATGGAGGCTTGGAACTTGGAAGGGGATTATTGTTTTTGATCTTGGGGTGGCTGGTAAGATGGTACAACAAGACTTGCGAAGACATGAACAGGTAAGCTTGCGCTATAAAAGGTTAGTACTAGGTGGGCCTTGACTTCCAAAAGTGGCGCGCGTGCGCTGGAGCCGGAGCAAAAATTTAATCTTGACGAGCGTGGGAGATGGTGACACGTGTCCACGGTGGGTGCGTGTACGGGTGGGATGAAGTTGGCAGCTCGGGGTGCATTGGACGGCCTGAATTTGGGCGGTGGAGCTGGCAATGGACGGTTTGCTGTGTGAGGCCTAATTTATGCGTAGGTGACGTGTTTGTTATCGCTCAGAGTGTAAATAAGCAATCACATAAACGACAAAAACATATATGATATAAACATGAGATTCTGCTTTATTATTTGTAAATAATAATACAATGAGTCTCCACGTCTATTTATACTATTGTATTATTTAGGATTTAGGCTAGGTCCAATATAGAACCCATCTGGATAGTATGTAGGCCAGGACACGGCTTCGTGTCGCATCTGGTCTTGGGCCAGTGCACGGCCCACATGTGATGGTTCCATAACATTTTTCCTTAGACCTTGCCAATGAGATGTATATGCCTCATCAAAACTGTATAAAAACCTGATGAGAAAAATTGTTGAAGAAAGAAAACATAGCATACACTATATGTTTGTTGTGTACATTATTGGCTTCACTAAAACCTTACGTGAGAAAGTTCAAAAGACAAATCACTAAGGAAAAAAAAAAGAGTACAAATCATTCAACATTGCATATGATCTTCTTAATCAAGTTGAGTACTTAGAGTTTTTGCCCAGAATTTAATTCAAGTATGTGAAGTATCTTCTTTCAATGATAGATGTCGATAGTGACTTTGTGAATAAATCAGAATGACTTAGTGTACCAAATATTGACGTCATTCAACTCATGTATTCTATAAGAAGAACTTGGGATTGATGTGCTTTATAAAATTGCTCGTCACATAATGTTGGCATCTGGGAAACACGCCTCGGAGGGCAGCGGGTCCACGGACCGGTAGACGAATTTGTAGTTGGAGTGAGGCCCAACGACAACCCTTCTCAGCAGCCCGGGGCGGCGGCCGAGCTCGCGGGGGCTCTGTCCGCGCGGTCTTCCCGGACTACGTCCGGTGCGACTTGGCGATCTGGGTACAGATCCGTCGTACGGTGAGAGAGAAGAGGAAGAGAGACAGTGAAAGGAGTACAAACTGTGAAGACACAAGCGATTTACCCTGGTTCGAGCCCCCAATGCCGGGTAATAGCTCTACTGCAGCCTTCGTTGATTATATGGTGGAAACAGTACAAAGGTGCCGAGACCGGGCTTGAAGGCACCGATCCCGAGCTTACAAAGAGGTATCAAACACTGAAGTGACTAAGGACTACGGCTACTGCTAAGGAAGCTTCGGACGCTCGTGTTGCATGGATTGCTTGTTATCACCTTGGATCGCTTGGCCCCGATTGGGTCCGGGGCCTTTCCTTTTATAGGCGCGGCGGGTCGCCCGGAGCTGATACGGCAGGCCCCGCGCCTTCCTCTGCTTTGTCCATCTTTAGTAGCGGCTTCCTTGTCTCATTCCGGGGCTCCGTCCTGTCTGCGGCCTGCAAAGAGAAGTTGGTCTGGTCAGCACCGGACACGTGTTCGTCTAGGAGTGCCTATACGGGAGAGAAGCCTGCTTTAGGGAGAAAGCACTTTTCCTTTATCCCCAATATAGCATTGACTGGATTGAGCTAGTCCCGCGCCACCCGTTGGGGGCGTCACGTAGCGTAACAACCATTCGCCGTCGTCATGGGGCAAACGACAAATCAGACTGCCCGTGCGCCTCTCCTCGGGCTAGAGATCCCCCGATGAGGTACAGTTCTTCCCGGTCAAGGCCGAGGAAGGTATGGTGGGGCCCGGCAGCCGTCGCCACCTGCTCAGGGACAGGCGGACTGCCTGCGGGACCCTCTCCCGGGATAAGGATAGCCCGGGAGGTGCGCTGCGTCCCTGGCTGGGACCTAGGGAGGCGCGGCTGACTTGGTCAAGCTCGGGGATGACCCCAGCGGGCCAGACGTTCCCCCCGGTATGGCCGAGGGTGGCCTTTTAGGCTTTCTGCATGCGCGGCAGGCCGGTACGGATGCTGCCCAAGGCCCATCTCGGGGTAGGCCGCTCACGAATCACCAACACATAACTTATATTCATTTGTGATATACATGCCACATTGTCTTCATTATATCTGGAGGTTGTTCGATATTCAATTCACAATATTTAATTTAGGAGATTGTCTTACCATTCTTCTAACCATGCACATTCATGAGATGCTTTATTCGATGCAATTTTTTTGAGTGGTTTGTCGATGTGGACACAAATATCTGCTTTAACAACTTCCAAGGTATTGCTATTCCACTAGAAAGAATTACATATTCGGTTCATTATTTACTAATATGTGAGTCTGCTAGGTATTTAGCATTGTGATAACTAACAATATTCATATATTTGTTCTTCCTGTAAGACAAGCCAATATCAATACTTTTTTTTTTGAAGCAAAGTGGCAGGAGAGCTGCCTTGCATTGATTCAAAGAAAGAAGGGTTTACAGAGCGGGGGGAGACAACGGCCCCTCCCTCCTGGGGCCTTTAAAACAAGCTAATCTATTACACAATCGGCGCCCGTGGCCCCCCAAAGGCGCAGGTCATCTAGAAGGTGGTCGAAGAAGGTAGCTGACGGTCGCTCGATCTGACGAAAAATCCGGTTGTTTCGCTCAAGCCAGAGGTGCCAGACGGTTGCCAGGACGGCTGATAGCATGCCCCTGGATGCCCCAGCCTGCAGGATGTCGTTCGCCCACCACAGCTTGAATTTGTTGGCGAAGTTCCAGCCCCCGGGGTTCAGTTGTCGCGTTTGTAGCACGGCCGACAGACGACCCCATACGTGTGAACTGAAGGCGCACTGAAGGAGAAGATGCTCTGGGGTTTCGAGGTTGCGGGAACAAAGGGGGCAAAAATAGTTGTTTGGGAGTTGTCGGTGGAGTAGGGCGTCCGCTGTGAAAACCCGTTTGTGCAGCAGCAACCAGAGAAAGAACTTGCATTTGGAAGGTGCCCAAAACTTCCAGACCTTGGAAATAGTTGGTGTGGCGACCCGGCCCACCAACGTCGTTTCATAACCTTATATGAAGGTATTGAAAGATAACCTTTATTCCATTTCAACGTCGTTTCATGGGCGTTGCACTATATCGAGCTAACATGTTCACGACAAATGCAATACCAGACCACATGCATTTTGCAATATACATAAGTGCTCCAATTGCACTTACATATAAGACTTAATGAGTGTAGCCTGATTAGTGTACTAATATCTCATGAGGGAAATGCTCGAGCTATAAGCCTAAACAATATTTTGTTTACCCAACTGTTTCATTTCAAAATCATATTTAAGGATAAGGATGCCTTTTCCAATTCTTTACTTCATTTTATTTAGTGACTTTTAGGATTTCACATTATATATTTCTAGTTTGCTCTATCTTGGTTTTGGATAACGATGTTGGAACCAGGCCCAAGAATCAAAGCTTGCACCACACACGCGGAGATGAACACAGGAATGAGTTTGGCTCTTGCGGAACACACAAGCACGAAGCTTTGCGGCAACTAATGCCCTTTCTCTTGCATTCAACTCACTCAAATAAACAACAACAGTACAAGTTAAATAACCTAGCTAATGAACAACGACCGGCGCATACACCACACGTAGGCGCCCACGATCCACACGAAGTGTTCGCCATGCAGCCACACGTTCCACGACGCCTGCAGATCCTGAAGACTCGATCACACGCTGCGCCTCCCTCCGGAGTCCTGGTCTTCAGCACCACACGCGCGCATGCACCACTCCTTGCATGGCTTGCTGCAACGTACAGCTCCAGCATCCATCCGTCGGCCAGCACTTGTCCATGCACTAACAAAGAACTAACTAGCTAACTCTGGATGCATGTGACTTACATATAACCATGCACTGACTAATAACCTTGGCCACAACATGAACTCAGCACGTTTCTGGCCATATGCAAAGCACGTTAACATAAAACGTGATTAAATTATCCTATATGTAAGGCTAACTCACACCTAAACATGAACAAGTCAAGATTACGGCTAACAAACGATACTCCATGTATCTTCGCATACAAGTCTGAATCCAATTCCTTTTTTATATAGTCCATCCTTTTCATTTTATAAGGAGTATTTTGACTTGAAAAGTCTTCAGGGACAAGTTTTGACTGCTAGTCTCTCTTATTATATACTGTTGATTGCAATAATATTACATTATATTCAAAGCAATTGCAAACATGTTTATAAAACTTTCATACACTAAAGATGCATATAATTTAACAAATTGTTGGTCAAAATTGATAACGTTTGACTTTTTCAAGTCACGGTATGCCTTATAGAATGAAAAGAAGGGAGTATTTAGTAACAACATCTTCCAATTTAATTTAATTCTTAACTTCAAGTTTAGTACTGCCAATAATGAGATCGAATATATCTAAAGGTATCTCGTGACCAAGAAATACGTTCCTCAAAACATTGAGTTATCAGCTGTTCTCTGTACATACCATTCATTATTCTCGTTTCTCTTCTAAGATATATGTCAACATCGGTTGTTATTCCAATAATAAATTCCTCTAGTAATACATATTTTGTGGTCATTTCTTCGTCGTGCTTAATGCACTTCTACTTACTTCTACTCTGCTATTTTCAATCATGAGAGCAAGTTCCTTTAGATATTATGCCGATTTGTGCATACATTTTGGTCGATACTTTCATGCATTGATTCCTGCTAGGAAATATTTCAAACCGAGAGTGCCTTGCTAGCAGGCTGCTTTTCAACTATCTGGTCTCAACTGGCTCCCCCTTAACTTTTTGGAGCATTTTTGTGATTGGTTATATTTTTTTTTCATGTTTGCAATAATATTTTGAATAAAACAAATGGTTAAAGTCGTGTGCAAAAATTAAATACGTCAAATAAAAAATAAAGAAGGGAGTACAAAGGAAACATCTTCTGGAAAGCAAATACAGAACATAAATGCCGTTTTTTGGCTTGATTAATTCAATGAGAACGCGTCCCAACCGCAGACTTACTCGAAGCGAAGAGTTGGCCCAAAAATCACATCTGTACAATGTGCGAAAGAGAGTATGAGACCAACAAAAGCACCTTCCGCTTTCTTGTGCCTTTGCAATGCAGCTCTGGAGAAGGTTGCCCGCAAGCTTTACTATGCAAGGTATGCACCGACTCAGATCGATCTGTCCACGCAGCCCAAACTCCATTTGTCACCCTCAAGAAACAGAGAACGTATCCTGTGCAATCGGGTTGTCCGTGCAACCATGCAATCGGTGGTTCATAGCCGTTTGATTGAAATCCTGCGGCAGCTCAGATCATTCCAGGCCTTTTTGCATGTTGCCGCCGGTCCCCCTTCTCCACGCCTCCCCTGCCTCCGCGCCGCCACTGGCCTCCATTCGCGTCACCCCCGCTTCTCCCCACGCAGCCACTGCCGCCGCCATCTCTTGGAAGGTGGCCTCCGATGCCGAAGGCCGTCGTCGTCGTCGCCGCTGACTTGGAAGGACGCCGCCTGTACGGACCATTTGGAATGGGAGGCTGAAGCATTATTGAACTTTGATTGCTTTCGATGACCTGAAGCAGTGCACTAGAATGTACATGCAGAGCCAAACAGCTGAAACCTGTTGCATCAACAAGCTTTGGTAACACATAATTATGAACAAGTATTGCTAGGACTAAAACATTGCTGAACTTGGATTAACCTTGTACATTCAGATCTAAAGATGAATCAATACATTGTACAAGGTCGTGGCTCAAATCACAGATTAATTCACCTGATGCAAGGTCTTCAAGAACATGAACAGATAGTGCACTTGGCTGCATTATCCTGCAATTAAGAAACACTCTGCAAAAGAAATGTGGCATTTCCTTGGCTGCATTAAGAAAGTTTAGGGGGTATTGTGCGTGCTAGGAGGTAGTTGAGATTATCCTGTCAACAAATCCCCTTTCTTTTATATGCATGAACTATTGAACCAAAATAGAGTTGACCTACTTACAATTAGGTGTTTTTTTCCTCATATTGTCCAGCAGGTAGCTGATTCCAGGCACTGCTAATTATGTAATCCAAAGTGAGTGTTCTGAATGCACATAAAAAATCTTATTTATTAGCTTTGGGAGAAATTTGTGCTTTCTTTACTATTCATAAATTACATTGTATATATCTCACAAAATTTCCAAAGAAACAAAACATGACAACACTGTTGCTACTACTGCATTTGGCACTACTCTTGCCTCCTCTCTTACAAAGCATTCAGTTTTCACTCAAAGCCAAAGCTTTAACTGAATCTCAATCATTTGCACTAAGAGAATTACAGTACAATTGAACAAAAGTGCACCAAACCAAATTCAGACTGCGATCTCTTAATTAGAGCTGGCTTGGAAGCTTATCAAAGTTATGCCATTCACTGGAATCACATCTGGGTCTTCTATGTCATCTATGTACATGAGGGAAAGCAACGAAAAAACAGTAGTGTTGCTGCTGTTTCCACACAAAATCAACAGCTGATACGATCATCTTGCTACTGCTGCAAGCCTGCAATAGTGCAATTGGAAGAAGAAGAAGAACTAGAGGAGGCAGGTTCTGTCAGCGCCACTTGAGGACGAGGACTAGAGGAGGCGGATCCACTGTGGGGGCAGCCCTCCCAGGGGTGAATCCATGTGGGAGAATCCCTCCCAACGACGACCCCATGACAGGGCAGAGCAGCCACCCAGCGAGGTGCTTCCGGTGTCAGCGGCGACATGCTTCCGGGTCAGCGGCGACGTGCTTCCAAGGGGCGACGACGACGGCTTCCCTAGGACGGTGGCCGCGCCTTCCAGGGCAGCGGCGAAGGAGCCCGCCAGGGGAGGCGGCGGTGACGCGATTCCAAGGGCGACGGCGAGGTGCTTCCATGGGGCAGCGGTGAAGGAGCCAGGGAGGCTGCGGCGATGCCCTCCAGGGCCGCGACCCAGCGGCGGCGGCGGCAGTGGCGAGGGTTTTGATGGGGAAGACGGCTCCCGCTCCCGCTCCTGCTCGCTCCACGCTCCGCTGAGGTGGTTTCTGTAAAGATTAATTGCAAGTTAGGGAGAAGCGGGCGGTTAAATGAAAAGGTGCCATAGCTTGCATACTGTTTGTCTGATCAGGATCGGATGGACCAGGGAGGCCGGTTGCAGGGGTGCACCGAACCCCTAGTTGCACAGGATATGTTCTCCAAGAAACAAGGAAATCGATGGAGCTTTAATTTATGTAGCTTGAAATATTTTGGAAAGAGAGAAATTCTACAGACAAGTTTTAACCGGTTCATTTGGAGAATCCATGAAGACATGATGGTGCGGAGATTAGCTCATTTTGAACCTCCCTGTTTTTTTTTGAAAGGCTACAAAGATAACGCACACAACTCACTCTATAACTCTTAACCCATAAACTAACACGTAGGCACACGCATGTGCTCTAACACATGCTAGAAACAACGACTTGTCCAAGGAACAATAATTAGACATCAAGGCAGACGCATGTGCGTACCACTACGACTCTAGGAATATCCTAAAAAAATACGACACACGGAGCCAATCATGTGGTTTAAACTCTGGTGAGTAGCGTTGTCATTGCAGCCTCTATCACTACACTAAAGTCTGGTCCGCTTTTGAACCCCCCTGTTGTCCTGTCATCTTTGGTCAGGTTCTTGTAAATAATTTTTTCTAGGCGAGCGCCAGCGTCCGGACGTGACCAACCGCGTACGTTGGATCGCCTGGTACCGCGCCAATCCAATGCCCGTGAGTGCTCCCGCGTCCCAGCCCACGTCCCAGTCCCAGCGCGTTGTTAGTCATCGATTGATTAAACTTTCGATTAAACTTCGGATTTTTGTATAAAATTCAAACAGTGTTCAAAATGCGTGGAATAAATTTCATAATTCTTCTAAAATCGAGAACAACCCATTTTAAATACTTTTTGAATTTTTTTTTCACTTTTTCAATTTTTTTGATGTGAACTAGTGAAGGCACTTATAAAACTTACATCTATACTAGCGAAACTTGGTGTGTTTTGATAAAACTTGGCCGTGTTCTGATGAAACCTGATGAAACTTCGATGAAACTTCGATGTGACCTGATGAAACTTGGATGAAATCTGTTGAAACTTGAATTGACCTGACGAAACTTGATGAAACTTAAAAAAACTTGGATGAAACCTGATGAAACTTGACAGTTCGGCAAAGTTTTATGAGTATGAAACCCAAGTTTTACTAGGCGAAACCCAAGTTTTAATAGGCGAACCCTAGGTTTCACCAGATAAGTTTGAAGAGTTATATGGCAACATATATCTTGTTTTGTTCGTAAAAATACGAGGAACACGTTGGCGCAAACGGTTTGTGGATTAGAGCATCCAGTCAAAAAATATGGTTGCCGAAAGAAAAAAAAAGGCCGTGGGACCCACTGCATGCAGCACAGTGCCTTGCCCTGTTGCTGCGTTCGCGCGCTGCATGCGTGCCGCGCCCTGTTGCTGCGTTTCGCGCGCTGCGCGATGCGAGTCCGGCGCGCCGAACTACCGAATAGAAGTGTTTTCGTTTTTTCTAAGCTCTCTTCTATGAATAATGCCATTATATGGAAACCAGTTCAAAAGAAAATCATTTGTGAAAACTTGCTCTATAAGGTATTTGTATTTCACCTTTTTTTTTTTGTGGTAACACTAGCCAAGTTAAAAAAAGAATATTTTTATTAGAGTAAACAATGAGCCTTCAGATCATGTAACCACATTGTGCTGTCCAATCAGCAATCGCTTAGCTATATCACACTGTGCTGTCCGGCGTACGTAATCTTGATCTGTTGGAGAGAAACACGTACGGTTAATTTTCGTGAGTACTAAGATCACGACTCAAGAAAAACATTGAGCGATCTCGACATTGAAACAGAGTACGTAGTCAATCTGCAGCTGGAGCTTACCGGTGAGTGAAATCCGAGGCGGAAGACGGGTAGCTCGACGGATGCGACGGCGAAGGGGAGTTGGACGGCGACGAGTGGTACGGCCTCGGCGGCATGGGTAGCTCGTCGGCGCTCCTCTCCAGCATCTCCAGCACCCTGCTCATCGGCGGCCGGCTCGCCGGCACGGTCTGTATGCACCAGAGCCCCACCACCGCCATCCTCCTCGCGATCCCATCGCCGCCGTCGAGCTCCCGCAGCACGCCGCGGCCGCCGCCGTCGTCCTCCACCAACTGGTCGTAGACCCAGAGCGGGAAGAAGAGGTCGTTGCTGGACTTGTCGGCGTAGGCCTTGGCGATGCTCCGGCCGCCGACCATCTCCAGCAGAAGCATGCCGTAGCTGTAGACGTCGGACTTGGCGGAGATTACCCCGAACCCTCGCGAGAATACCTCCGGCGCAATGAACCCTATGGTGCCCCTGGTGTCGGCCATGGACAGGATGCTCTCCTTGGGGTTGCACAGCTTCGCCATGCCGAAGTCGGCGATCTTGGGCCGGAAGCCCTGGTCCAGCAGCACGTTGTGCGGCTTGATGTCGAAGTGGATGATGCGGGTGCTGCACCCCTCGTGCAGGTACTCCAGCCCCCGCGCCACGCCCACGGCGATCTCCTGCATCGTCTCCCACCCCAGGTCCGCCGCCGCGCCGGGGCTCGCCGTCTCCGGAGACGACGACGAGTAGATGTACTTGTCCAGCGAGCTGTTCGCCATGTACTCGTAGACGAGCGCCCGCTTCGTCCCCTCGAGGCAGAAGCCGAGCAAGGCGACGATGTTCACGTGCGACGTCCGGCCGATGCTGACCACCTCGTTGAGGAACTCCTCGCCGTTGGGCTTCGAGTGGTGCAGGAACTTGACGGCGACGGCGCGGCGGCCGCCGCCGCCTTTGCCGGGCAGGGCGCCGCTGTACACCGTGCCGTAGCCGCCCTCGCCGAGCCGGTGCTTGAACGATCCGGTCATCTTCTTTAGCTCCGAGTACCTGTACCGCCTGGGCGCCAGGGATCCGTACTTCTGCAGCAGCTTCTCCACGTTCGCGGTGTCGCTGCTGGTTCCGTCCATGATGCCGAGCAAACTGAACCCGCGAATCCGTCGACGAAACACCAAGACGATGACGATGCATACCAGCAGCAAGCCAGCCGCGATTGACAACGATACTGAAACCCGAAGAAGATCAATCACACACGATTATAATTAATTAACCAATTTTTATGAGACATCACGAAATGCATGTGTTTTTCTGAGAAATACTTTTTTTTAAAAAAAAGATAAAAGAATTGCCGTCCTATTTCATTGATCAGAAGAAGAAAATAAAATAAAAAACCGTGCAAGCACGGAGTACAAACACAGCACCACGCTGCAACCCTGATCAAAGTTAGACACACATCCGATCACCACAGGGAACACCACCTACAGAAAAGAAAGAAGGAATGCAGTCTCACCACTGCCACGTAGATCAAAGGTTGAACAAGATAAGAGATACAAGAGAAGGAGAAAGGGGAAACACCATCAACACTCGTACAGCGACGAAAAACTCTCGGAGAAATACTTAGCATGCACGCATGCACTTGATATTGATGTGCTAATTAATTAAGCAGTTTTATCTGGCAGTAGGTGTATGTTTTTTTGAGTTCTAGACATGCGACTATTTTTTTCACTTACTCTATATTTTTTTCACTTTGGTAACTGTTTTCCGTTTAGTTACCATTTTCACTTAATTTTGTAGTGGGTATTTAGTTATTTTATATAGAAAAAACTCATATATGTATGATTACATTAATTTTTAAACATTTTTGTTGATCAATGGTTGTTTTTAGGTAAAAATATGATTTGTACGTAAGTGTTTTAGGTAAACTATATCTAGATATTTTATTTAACTTTTAGATTTTTTGCATGTGTTTTTTGTTTTATATGATTATTCATTGAGCATGTGGGTGTTATAAATCTCAAAAACAACCTATTGCTTGCAGTGGCAAATGATTGCTTTTAAATATTTTTGGAAGTTACCTATTACTAGTCAAGACATACTAAAAGACAATAAAAAATATATATACTATATTCTATTGAAAGTTACAAAATATATCCATGTAGTTAGCTCAAAAACTTATAAACCAAATTTCTACCAAAATCAACACCAAACCAATCAATCAATGAAAATATGTAAAAATAATGTCAGCTTGTATACGTAAATATTTTTTTAGTATAAAATAACTAAACTTCCAATATCGTACCAAGTGAAAAAATAGCGTAGGCAAATTATAAAAAATCGTTGACTGCTCAAAATAAAAAAAAATTCGACTGCTATTTAGCAAATCTGATTAGGTAACTGAGCAAATACACACCTATCAGGATGACCTTGTTTCCAGACTTCTTTGCATCTGCACACACATGGAAAAGGTCATTACATTTGAGTCAACATGCACAGTTGATACATGCCAATATGGCATCAGCCAAGCAACTGATCAGATCAAAGTACTTGTTCAATTGTCCTACTAATCAACGAGAGGTCGGTTTCCGGATGAAAGGATCATTAACCAACCTTACAGTCAAATGGTCCTTATTTCTTTGATCGGGTTTGGATGATCAATGGCTTATTGCGTGGCTCGCGTCACTGATTTTGATAAGAACACAAGCGACAGACGCTACCTTGACTAGTTTTAAGTTCGGACAAAGTATCAAACTAGACAAGAGATCGACCCTTCACGTACATGCGTACACATACATCCATATATCACACGAGCGACCGGCTAAATATTATAGTGATCGCAAATCGGCAGATATCTCGTTGAATTCACACGACAGATGGAGGAAACGATCGAGCTATTAACTAACTAATGAACCAGACCAAATCAAAGACATCGATCTTCCAAGACACGTAGTTAGTTGGACCTTAAGCCTTGAAAATTAATCAACGAGCAGTAGCATCAGCCGTGATGGTTGTTGCTACAGGTAGCCAAGTAGGCGTTGATGGCACTTTTGGCTCGAAAGGAACAATAGAATTTTTCGTCATGTCGAACGCCCTAGGCAGAATTTCTTCCTTATTTTATTAGATGACCTGCGCCTCTGGTCGGCCGCAGGATCTAGCGTGTTTTGTAATATATTAGTTCCCGTTCTAGCCCTTGGGGGAGGGGCCCTCATCTCCCCGACTCCCCGCACACTGTACCCTCTGTACTCTTTCCGTTTTTTATCAATGCAAGGCAGTTCTTCTGCCCCTTTGCTAAAAAAAAAAAGTAGGCGTTGATGAGGACTGAGGAGGGCGTGGAAATCTGTCTGGTTGCAAGGTTAAAGTATGGGTTTGGGCTGGACCAGGGAGGAATGCATCGGCCGGCCGTCGCCCAAAAGAGTCGTACTTCAATTCATACGATGAGATTACGACAGGCACCGAGCCACTAACAAAGTCCAAGGGCCTACGTGCAATATACATCATCTCTCTAAAAAAAACTCAGATAGCGAGTATTGATGATATCTCACTTCACTAGGATTATCCACCGACGTTATCACTTGTAACAAATCCATCTACTTCAATAAAACTAACCACACTACCATCTATCACGATACTCATCTTCTATCTATCTATCTATTATATATATAAAGGAGAGAAAAAAGAAGCCACCACGTTCGTCCACATCATCCAAATTATTCCAGCCGTTTGATCAACAGTGGGACCAAATTATCACGGACAAGATCAATCAAAGAAATTCTCACGTAAATCAAGAAAAAAATAAAATATCTATGCCGTTGATTTTGTGGGGCCAGATTATAACGGCTTAGATTAAAAGAAGAATATTAGAAATTTGGATTAAATACTAAAGATGATATAATATGGTTATTTTATCCGTACAATCAACTATGAGACCAAATTATAACGGGATAGATTAATCAAAGAAAAAAAATAAAAGATCTATGCGGCTTAGATTAAAAGAAAATATTAGAAATTCACAGTAAATACTAAAGTTGATATAATATATTAGAGATAAACTCTAAATCCGATCTAGTATGTTAGAGATAGATTATGAGTTAGAGATAAACACTATATATCAAAACAAATCTAGCAGCGCAAATACGCGGGCCACCTCGCTCGTTTTATCTGATTTAACCCTTCAAAATTCTTTTGATGCGTCTAACCAAAGCAGCGTGTGCATCGACCTCTACTATCATTCACGCATGTCTAGCTCCAATCACCCATGGCGAAGCTAGCCAAAATGTGATCGTTATGTGTAGCGCCTCATGGTACATAGCACCACTCGCTCCATAAAATTAAGCTATGACCTACTTGCTCATATCCTTGACCGTGGAATTCAAATTTTCTTTTAGCAAAGCACAAGTAATTGGCTAGTATTTTAAAATTTGGAGATTATCTATATTGATCTCCACATATAGTGGTTATTTCTTCCCTTTTTCACCACTTTCTATTGGAGTGATATTTGAAGAATGTTTGTGTGTGCATGACAGAAATATGGAGAAAATGTTTTTAGAGGGAGTATGTAGGGTGTCAATTTTCCAAATTTTCCAAATAAAGAGAAAATGTTTTTCCACGGCGCGTACATTCACGCCGGCACGCCTCTGTTTTATACCTAGAAATGTATTCATAACGAGTTAAATTTAATGGAACATTTTCAGTTGTAACCTTGGTATGTTAGGTACGTAGACACCACTTCCATTTGTGCATGTGAAAAGCGCGCGTTAAAGGGTAGCGGCAAACAAGAAGCAAAAGAGCAGGGCAGGCAGCATGTGTACGTGACGTACCGCATCTCGCCTGGCGCGAGGCGCCATCGCTGCAAATGCAGGCGAACGCCTCCGTGTCAGCGTCGTAGCCGCACCGGCCTCCGCTGGCATTGCAGGCGAAGCAGTCCCCCGCCGGCGCCCTCCACTCCAGCAGGTAGCCGCCGGCGAGCAGCCGCGGGTAGTCGCCGGCGCTCGAGCCCGGCGACCCCACAACCGGCACGACGGAGTAGTCGCAGCCGCCGGCGACCGCCCGCGCGGCGGTGGCGTTGTAGCTCTGGTCGAGCCGGACGACTGCCTGCGCCGCCGGGCAGGTGACGTCGACGAACCCCGGCGGCGGCGGCGGCCTGCCGGCGCCGGTGCAGTTGAAGAGGAAGACGAGCTGGCGGTTGGCGGCGCTGGCGGCGAAGGGCGCGAGGCTGAGGCTGGCGGAGACGTCGATGCGCGGCACCGGGCAGCCGCGGCCGTCGGTCTGGACGTTGTCGTTGGCGACGACGACGGTGCGGTCGGCGTAGGAGACGCGGAGGATCTTGTAGCCGCCGCGGAAGGAGCGGGCCAGCGAGGCTCGGCCGCCGCGGCAGCTCACCTCGAACGCCGGCGGGCCGCAAGGCGCGGCCGCTGGCGAGGAGCTCGGCAGCTGGTCGTCGCCGGGGAGCCAGAACGGGTAGGCCACGGTCACGTCGCCGCACGCCCTGGGCGCGCAGCTTGCCACGGCGGCCGCCGCTGTTGCTGCCCGGTGCAGCAGCAGCAGGCATGGCAGGAGGAGCAGCAATGGCGGCGGATGCATGGCGAGGCGACGGTGTTAATTTGGCAGGCGGCGCCGTGATCGATGAGGATGAACGTACGGTGTATATATGCTGGTTGGTAATGGATTTGACTCGTTTGGGTTACTTTGTTGTACGGTCTCTTTCTTGGACCTTTCCTCCGTTGCAAACTTGCAATGTGAAATGATCAGAATGAAATCGCCTCGTTTTGGCACGAGTGGGGTGGGCGAGTGCGTCATGCTTACATCAGGAAAACCCATTAGCATATGGGCCGTGCACCTTGGCACCTTGCTCGGATTTTTTAATACTTCATTTTTTCAAAATAAATAATATTTATTTTATTAAAATTAAATAATTAGACGTTTCTCGTTGTTTGATTTTACGGGTTATATAAAATCGGCCCGTTCAATGGCGAGAGACGTCTATTTATTTAATTTTAATAAAATAAATATTACTTAGTTATTTTAAAAAATAAAAAAATTAAAAGAATTCCTGTTGCGCAGGCTCGATGGAAATTGGGCCACCCGCCACGCCATTCCGTTCCTGTGGGCTTCGAACTTTTTTATGGCCCTCTCTGAAGTTGTTCTGGCCTTTGGTGTGCCGAAACCTGCGAACGTTGGCCGCGTCCCGCCGCCTGGATCGTCGCCGACGGCTCGGCGGCTCGCCGTCGTTCGTCAGCGCGGTGGCGACTTCCCCGCCGTGTTATCGCGTCGAGCCACCGCGGGGGAAACAGCCGAGCAGTTGGTCAGGGCGCTCTTCGCCAGCCTCCGCCGCCGCTCGACCCGCTCGGCGGCGGTGGTAAGGGCGCCAAATGCGGGACCGCGCGCGGCATTCCTCGATGTCGTCGGCTCGCCAGCGGTGTTCGCGTATCCCGCCAGGCGACACGTGTTGGGCAGCGGGCGGTGGCGAGCGCGTGGAGGCAGCGAAAAGGGATGAGCAACCGGAGTTCAAGTAAGTAGGCGCCTTCTGCTTCCACGGTTAATTTAGTCATTATTACGCGGTCTTTTGGTGCGTGGTGCATCCTGGCTCTGGAGCGCAGTTTGTTTCGGTGATTCAATACGTCATGTTCATGAATATACCTGAATTTTGGCTGCTGTCGCCGCCTCTAGTTGGATGCAATTGACAGTGACGAGGATGCATCTGGATTCCTGAACTTTTAAGGTCGTTGTTAGATCCTGAACGGCGTTTATTGAGATTTAGAGGAGATTTCGACTCTTCATACGTAGACACCTAGTTGTAATTTGTGTGCATTACATTAATCTTGAGATTACAGACTCAGCAATCACCCACACAATTCTTATTCCTGATTTGGTTCGTATTAAAAGCAAATAATTTCAAGACTTCTCAACCTGCCTTGCCATTCTGAGTTCGTAGAGGAAATGCCAGCTCAAATTTACATTTGCCCATCCTGTGAAGAATCATAGCTTACCAAAGACGACATATGTGATGGGATTGACAGACAGGAAAGGAAGCACTTCGGTGGCATTTCCAATTCATTGATGTTCCTTCCCAACATATCTATCGCCTTGCTCATGGAGGGATGGTTTCCAGGATCAGTCTGTATGCACCACAAGCCAACTATGGGCATCTTTCTCTCAGCCTCTTCAATCTCAAAATAACTTCACAGCTTTGTAATTCTTTCGCTATACAGTCATAAATCCAGTTTGGAAAATACGCATCGCTTGAGTTCCTTGTATTTTCTTGACTTCTCCTTCCTCCTACCATTTCCAGGAGCATCATTCCATAGCTATAAACATCTGACTTTGTTGAAACAACTCCAAAACTTCTAGAAAATACTTCTGGAGCAATGAATCCAATGGTACGTTTTGCTTCAGCCACAGAGAGGATGCCATCCTTAAGGTGACACAGTTTCGTTAAACCAAAATATGCAATTTTGGGGCAAAAATCTTGATCTAGAAGGATATTATGAGGCTTGATATCAAAATGAATGATACGAGTACTACAAGTCTACAACCTTGATGCAAATATGCCAATCCTCGTGCAATGCCAACTACTATTTGCTGCAATCTATTGCAACAAATAAGAAGCTTTGAATTATCTGAGTAAATATACCTCTCCAAAGAACCATTGGCTATGTACTCATAAACAAGGGCTCACTTAGGTCCTTCAAAACAAAAACTGAGAAGGCTAAGAATGTTAATATGTGATGCCCTAACACTACTAATCACCATATTTAGGTACTCCTCTTCATTGGTTTTAGAACCTTTTAGGAGCTTGACAGCAACCACAGGACCATCTTGTAGGCTACCCCTAAATACCATGCCATAGCCACCTTCTCCAAGTTTATCCTTGAAAGATCTAGTCAATTTCTAATGGAACTACTAGTTCGCTCTAAAGCAACAGAGGCACCGTGTTTTCTAAAATACTAGAAATTCTCATGTTAATCAGAGAAAAACAAAAATATATACTTCACTAATTGTAGTTGGACCGAGAAACCTTTATTATATCTAAAGCTGCATATCTAAAGCATATTTAACTACAATAGATTTGTATATACACATATGAAAAAAATTATTCTTGGTATTAGATATGAGACTTTACTAATCGATTGAGTTCAGTAACCACCACAATGCCAAAGACGGATACTACATATGACAATGACAAATACTTAAGTTTTGGTTTAACTATACGTCATGATCATGACGAAGCTGAGGCTCACCATAGGGTTCCTCTCCAATGCGCTTGCGGCCCGCACTGAAAGTTCCCTTTACCTATCATAAGTCCAGAACATGTCAACAATATATACGACATCAGTCATCACAAGCTACACCATTGGATACGACAGTTACTTGCTCAATCCTCATGCCTAATGGCCTCATTTTGCTGTTTGGGAACCTCACAACTATCAGTCTATGCATCTGCATACGTCATATTGTTCTTTTTTATCATAAGACGCTACTATGCTAGGCAACTTGATAGGGAACTACAAGGAGCCCTTTCAAAACATATTCTCCTTATTATAAGACGTGATCCGATGTTGCGGCTTCAGGTCCAGCACCAGCACGAGTCTATTATCGAAGGCAACGTGGTCAGCCGGTTTCACCGGAGGCCAACGTTTAGCAGCAATAAAGATAAGTCTTAGTATTAGATAAGTCTTGTTAGATAAGTCTTAGCTGTGGTTGGTCTTAGAGATATTATTTTCTGTTGTTAGCAGATTTCTTGCTCTTGTTGGTTCAGTCTGTATCTTATTTAAAGGGGAATAAACTCAGAAAAGGGCATGCCTTTTTGATGCCGCAAAACTGATCTTAGGCGGTGGCTCCGAAAACAGCCAAAACCACTAAAGCGCTAGCTGCATCGACGAGTTCTTCGTCGAGCAGTTTGCGTTCTGGCCACCGGCCAGGCACCCGCGCGTATGAGCACGCTCACCCCGAGCTAGCTGGTATCATCCGATCTGTACATGTTTGGTAAAAGAACAAACTTCTCTTTTAATCATAAATGTAGAGTGTTCAATTAAAACATGAAAATGTGGCTCCATTGGTCTCTAATAAGTCTGTCATATAAATGGTGACCGTATGATACAAATGTTAGAAGTTAAAAACATGAAAATGGTCTTTAAAACTTCAAATGTCTGGCATCATCTATTTCCCTTTTTCATTTGGATCGGAAGCTAATGTTACTTATTTCTTATTTGACAGAACTAACTATTATGTGAC
The DNA here is from genome assembly GCA_036346415.1 of Raddia guianensis. Lineage (NCBI taxonomy): Eukaryota > Viridiplantae > Streptophyta > Magnoliopsida > Poales > Poaceae > Raddia > Raddia guianensis. The sequence continues at coordinate 41,117,119 of CM070534.1, forward strand.
TTCTAAGCGAATGGGCAAATCAAGCAACTGTCAGTCAGTAACTGCTACTATCTATGATGCACATAAAGGTACCAACATCCCTATTCTCGTTCTGTTCTTCACACTTTCCTGACAATCAGGGTGCAGTAATAATTTGAGCAATTTTTGATTAAAGGAATTTCAACAATACATTTATATGAACCCTATGTATAAGCTTCCATGTGGGGTACAAATTATTGAAATGGAGCTACCGAGCCAACGTTAACCGTTAACACAAAGTACATACATGGGGATATATTTCAAAATAGTGGAAAAGTCAAATAACAAGATACAAAGCCAAAATTTGATGCGCTTCTTTAGTCTCTTATATAAATATACAGGTCAGTAGGTCAACATCTTAGAGAGTTGGCCATCGTTGTAGGATTTTTGAATTCATGATGCTTGTCTCCTCTACCTGTAGCACTTCACTAAGAATTTGTTGTGATTGACCTGGACAGGCAGAATTTGCACTTTCTACATTTATTCTGTGATGTGAATCTTCACTGAAACATGAAATAAGCACAAAGGACAAGTCAATAAAAGAAATTATTGCAGAAAAACGTTTACTGAAACATAAAGGAACAAAAATACATGGAAAAATATCTTACAGTAGTTGATTGAAGTTTTGTTTTGGTGGAATGTCCAGTTCATGCAAGCTTTTGTCAAACATTTCTAAAACTCGTGTTATTGTAGGGCGATGGAAAGGTAATATTTGTATGCACCATAAGCCAATTAAAGTCATTTTTCTTGCCATTTCCTCAGTTTCATGTGTGACATCGCAAGCTTGTAGCCCTTCATGTTGAGCAAAGTGATCATAGATCCAATCTGGAAAATACTTTTCACTAGATCTTTCAGCTATTGATTTCACATTTTTCCTGCCTCCAACCATCTCTAACAGCATCATTCCATAGCTAAAAATATCTGATTTTGTTGATACAACTCCAAAGGTTCTAGAATGAACTTCTGGAGCAATGAATCCAATTGTTCCTCTAGCACCAGTCTTTGAAAGATTACTCTCTTTGGTACAACACAATTTGGCCAACCCAAAATCTGCGATTTTTGGGCAAAAATCCCAGTCTAGAAGAATATTATGTGGCTTGATGTCAAAATGGACGATGCGCGTGTTACAACTGTAGTGCAGGTATTCTAGTCCACGAGCAATTCCTATTGCTATTTTATATAGCTTCTCCCATCCCAAAATTTCTTTGGGGTTCTCTGAGTATATGTACTTATCCAAAGAACCATTAGGCATATACTCGTATATAAGAGCTCGTTTTGAGCCCTCCAGACAAAACCCAAATAAGCTAACAACATTAACCTGCCAATGCTCATAACCTCATTCACGAACTCCTGCCCTTTTCCTTTGGAGTCATGCAAGAATTTCACAGCAACCAGTCGGCCATCATGTAATGTTCCTTTGAAAACAACACCATAACCACCTTCTCCAAGCTTATTATTGAGAGAAGTTGTTATCTTTGTTACCTCTGAATACTTGTATCTTTTTGGAGCTAGTGATCCATATGATAAAATTAGTGCCTCAATATTTGTTTCTGTGGCACTGCAATTCTTTGTGCAAAGGAGGCACCATAGTGTTTTCCCTTTCCTATGCCATATCACCACATAAATAAATGGAAAGAGCAAACTTGCACCCGCTGCTGTCAAAACTGATATTAAAGCCGGTGTTATTTTTTCTTTTGCAAAATTGAAAAGGTATAATGTTATTCATATTCTTTTTTTTAAAAAAAAAGTCCCAAGGCATAAGGGCTACCAACAAGGTTTTTTTTAGCAAAAGCAACGCTTTTTTAGATATTGGAACAACGTAAAGACCACAAATTTTACTTCAAAGCAACCAGTTATATATCTGATAAAACAAACTAAAAGTTTGATTGATTGAAATGTTTATGCTATCAGTGAGCAAATGCTTTTTTGTTATACCTATTAGTATCATCCTCCCTTTAGTCTTCTTGCTGCCTGCAATAGCACACAATGTTAGTCAATAACAAATTGTGATATTAAGAGTACTGTGTTTGGAACTTAAATATTTTGTGGATGATATATACCGCCCTATTACAAAGAGAAATGTGTAGCAAGTTATGGCCTTTTATGATTAAACTAAGTTACATCAATTTTTATGTATGTATGCTATGTATGTGGAGAGATACGCGACATGATGTTTGGTTGACTACTACGTATAATGTGCTAAACATTCTATGCCAAAGTGTGGTATGCCATAAATTGTGTGGCCATAAATTTGATGGTCACACATTAGGCAAAAGATTTCCTGTATGGCACGTCATCTCCACGAGCCCCAGGTCCCGCCACCTCGCCGGCGCCTCGGTGCAGTTGTAGAGGATGATGTTCTGGTTGCCGGCGCCGTTCGAGAATTGGAGGCGTGATCTTGGAGGAGCTGTTCACAGCCGGTACGCGACAGCCATTGTGGTCAGGGCCAGGGCTATTGAGATCTGCGAGCTTGTGGACGTCGGCGACGAGCAAGGAGGCGTTGCCGTAGAAGATGTCGAGGATCTGCAGCCGGTGCTCCGGCCGATGGTACCCGAGGTATGGGGTGTTGTTTTGCTCGCAAAGAACCTCGAAGCCGATCACCCCGCACTTGATCTCCTCTCCTCCCGGCTCCGAGATTAGCCCCAACGGGGAGGAGATGATCACGTTGCCGGCTTGCCACGCCGCTGCGCCGGGCATCCTTCCTCAATGAACGTGTTCTATCTGAGACTGAGAGAGAGACCAACACAGCAAAAGCATGCTGATCGGGGACATCGCAAGTTCCCAACGGTAGGGGAGATCTGCCTCCGGTGATGAACAGCGTGGAGGGCAGCGTGTTTGGCATGGACGGGGAAGGGGAAGAGGGGTAGCAGGCTAGCAGTTGAAACCTAGCAGGCTTGATATATATCAGTAAAAAGCCTAAAATGATATAAATGTACCACATGCTGTGCAAGCAAGCTGTGATTAGCTTGATAAGATCCATCGGAGGATTGTCAACCATCACCAGTAACATTAGACACTTATTATTCACCTAATTGGTGGTAGAAGGACAATTGATACTTGGATAACTAGAGAGCAGCAATTGAAAACATGCCAATACATTGTTTGAAACTCACTTTGCTACAACAAATATGGCTCCCGCTCCGCTACTACCCATAGGTTAGTGGAAATTACAATATATTTGGAAGAATGTGCTAATTAGGGCTCTATACGCAAATATATAGTGTGCAACAATCAAGCCATGAATTGTTAGGATGGATCAGCATTGCCACCACTTTCCAATGTGTTGTACACTTGTAGCCAATTTTTCCAAAAGAAAATACGTGTCATCAATTATATATAGCCAGTTAGATTAAGGTTTTGTTATTTTGGGTTGATCTGAACGGCTGAGCAGCTGAACAGCTAAAATGACTGAATTTCGAGAGCTCTTGACGTAGTCTTGATATTCGGATCCATTTCATTTGACTTGTTTTTAAAAGCGTTAGGACCCACCTTCGAGACAATGAAAAAATGGACTCAAAAAAACCCAAAGCACGTGTATTTTCAAAACGTAGATAAGCTGTTAAGCTGGAAGTAACCAAACCTAAAACATTATAGATTTATTGACTAACTAGATTAGAGTTTATCATGACCAATACAACATGATCACTGAAGGGCATCCATACTATAAACACTGTATATATAAGAAAATTGAAGATTGACTATGGCCATGTTTGTTTCAGATTAATGTTGAGTTGCGTTTTACTGTAGCAAATTTGTGACCCACCTCAAAGTACGTTTTAACGAGTTCAAAAAATTATGAAAAAAATATTTTACAAATTTTAAGAAGAACTATTTAAAACCCCACAATAATGACTACAAAACATTACATCATTTGGCTTATACAAAAATAACAAATTTTTATTTAATTTAATTTAATCTGAAACAAACAAGGCCTATATGTTATAGCTTATCATGACTAATACAACTATAATCTTTTTATCTGCAGAATGATTCTTTAGCTTTGAGACAAATTTAGCCACGCAAACGCGTGGGCCATATCTGCTAAGTTCTTTGTTTGTAACTGTACATTAGCAAAAATAAGTGGACATAATACTAGCTGTTTACTACTTTACTGACATCTAACTATGCAGGCATACCTTTCCCTGAAAACTGACCAAATGCCATCGGCCATGTCAACAGAAAACCATCCCTGACTATTTGCTCATAGTTGCCTGCGCTCATCATTTTGTCAGACGCCCCCAGCGCCGGAACGAGTGTGGCCTTGCAACCCTCTATGAAGTATTCTGCATAATCATGAGAGGCGTTGTACGGCCCTCGGACAACACGGACAAAAGAGTTGTTGCCGCATCTCATCGGGACAAGGTCATGTTTTGCCTGTGCCACTGCTGGTTGCCCTATGCAATCGTAGAAGAACAACGCTACTCTGTTGGCAGCGCTGATCTTGAATGGCAGGAAGCCGATTTTGAAGGAGGTGTTGGTGATCGGAGCCTGGCAACGATCGAAGTCCTCTATTTTGTTGATGTCGGCGCAAAGGAAGGTGCGGTTTTGGTAGAAGATGTTGATGATACCAAACCCATCATGGATGGTGCTTCCTAGGAATGGGCTGTTGTTGTAGCAGTACACCTGGTAGTCGATCCAACCGCATGGGCTCTCTGCCCCCTGTTCTTGGACGAGCCAGAAGGGGTCCGAGATGGTCAGGTTGCCGCATGTCTTGGGTGGGCAGCTTGCTGCTTGTTGCCCCATGCTTGTTCTTAACACAAGTAAAGGGGTGGCTAAGACTAAGATCAGGATGAGCAGGAAGGTGGGAAACATTGCAAACTATTGCAGTAACAGAGGAGACAGTTCAATGCCAAAGGGATCCTTTTGATGTACGTGGATGATGGGGGTGGGAATAGGAAGCTGACCAAGTCCAGAGGTGGTGTCTGGGATGTTCCACTGCAGCACTGCTGCCGTCCCCACTCATGTGTAGCTGGCCTTCAGGTCTTCTCGGCCGCCACCGGCCACAGTACAAGAAAGTTATTGAGGGGACCGGACAGTTAACGTGAAGGAAGGATTAGAAAGGTCTCCGTGTAATATTCAGCTATCCATTTTTTTTTTTTTTGAAGAGGTAATATTCAACGATCTAATGGCATGCTATATTTTTTGGGGATGATGGAAAAAGTTTCTGGAAATCAGTAGGTGATTTCCTATGGCTCTTGAATGTGCCCAGTGCCCAGGACTCCTCGCACTCGTGGAAAAACTGCAAGGAGTGAACTCACCTGCAAGCGGCGTCCGCGGCCATGTCAAGAGGAAGCCTTCGCCGATGAGCTGCTCGTAGTTGCTCGCGCTGGCCTTCCCATTCCTCCCCATCACCGGCAAGAGGGTAGCGTTTTTTTTTTTTTTTTTTTTGAGCAAAGGGGCAGGAGAGCTGCCTTGAATTGATCAAAAGTAAGAGGAAAAGTACAGAGTTGGGGGAGAAAATAAAGGCCCCTCCCCCGGTGGGCACAGGAAAAAAATACCCTATTACAAAAGGAGCACCCGCGGTCTCCCAAAGGCGCAGGTTATCAACAAGATATGAAAAAAATCGAGGCAGCCTGACACCTGGTTGAAGATCCGGTTGTTTCGCTCGATCCAAATCATCCAAATTGTGGCGAGAGGTGGTGAGAGGGCGTCACTTGAAGGCCCGTCTTGAAGGATGTCGATTGACCACTGGTCGTGATGGCGCTAATCGAGACCGACCCCTTGGGTGGCGTGGGGCGTTGAGAAGGGTTGCCATCCGCGTCGAGACGGAAAGGTGAAAGTCGCATTGCGTGAATAGGTGTTCGGTGTTTCCAAGTTGCGTCTGCACAAAGGCGAAATCGTCGTTTGGCGATGGCGACGAAGAAGAGCATCACCGTGAAGATCTTTTGGTGGAGGAGAGTCCAAAGAAAAATTTGCACTTGGATGGTGCCCAAAGCTTCGGACTGCTGCGAGTTCGGTTCTGCGACGCGACCGCGAATCTGTGAGTAGGCCGATTTGATGAGAAAGTGCCATTTATGAGAACGCCATGAAACCCGTCGGGCACATCAGGAGAAAGCTGGACGTGGGCAATCTGTCGAATGAGTGAGATGAGGCTGGGGATCATTTGCGGGGCGAGGTTGCGCCTCAGGTCGGTTATCCAATTCTAGTTTGTCATGGCCTCGAGCACCGATCTATTCTTACGAGCTGACGCGCTGAAAAGCTCAGGGGCGATGAGTTTCGGAGCTGAGCCTGAGAGCCAATAGTCCTCCCAAAAAGAGACGGAGGAACCATTCCCCAGGACGACCGAGCACCCAGCTCTCAGCAGGGCGTAGTCCGTTTCGGAACTGTCAAAGTAGGTGGCGGGGGCCCTGGCAGGGGGGGCCTCTGCTGAGGAACATCCAGCGCAATCTCAAAGCCCTGGAGAAGCGGGTGAGGTCAAGGACTCCCAGGCCACCCAACGTGGCCGGGGAACAGACCTTGTTCCAACTGACTTTGCCCCCCCCCCCCCACGCATAAGGTCGGTGCCTTTCCAAAGCCAACTTCTCCTAATGGAGTCGATTTTTTTCAGGACAGAGGTGGGTGGCTTGATGACGGAGAGAACGTAGGAAGGGATTGCGGACAAAACCGCTTTTAGCAGCGTTAGGCGCCCTCCTTTGGACATTAGCGGACCACGCCAGCCAGCCAGTCTAGATGCCACTTTATCGATGAGCGGCTGAAAATGCACGTGGCGCAAGCGCTTTACCGAGAGCGGCATCCCAAGATACTTGATGGGGAAGGAGGCTCTCGCTGCCGGGAGGTCCTGGAGAATATGGTCCAGGTCGATGCTTCCACATTTGATTGCCACGACCTGACTTTTAGAGAAGTTTGTGCGAAGGCCGGAGATATCCCCGAACTGACGAAGAAGCGCAGCGAGGGTTGAGACATCATCCTTGGAAGGATTTAAGAAGATGGCTGCGTCATCGGCGAAAAGGGAGATTCTGGAGGCCTGGGTGGGACCTCTTAAAGGCGACAGTGCTCCTGCTTCGGTTGCGCGATTGAGCAAGGCAATGAGCGGTTCGATGGCAAGGTTGAAAAGGAGAGGGGAAAGCGAGTCTCCCTGACGCAGACCCCTACGGTGTTGAATGCTGTCAATGGGGTGGCTGTTGAGAAGCACTCTGGATGAGGAGGAAGCGAGGGACATCGAGATCCAAGCGCGCCAGCGAGCGCCGAAACCACGGGCCCGGAGGTTGTCCAGCAGGTAAGGCCAATGGATGGAATCGAAAGCTTTCTCAAGGTCAAGTTTGAAAAGGAGGGTTGGGGTGTTTGATCTGTGAAGGGATTTGGCGTAGCTCTGAACCCGTAAGAAATTGTCTTGGATATGCCTTTTCTTGATGAAGGCGCTCTGGCAGGGGGAGATCAGATCATCCATGTAGGGGGCAAGGCGAGATGCGAGGATTTTAGTGAAAAGTTTCCCCACACTGTGGATGAGGCTGATCGGGCGGTAATCCGAATCGAACAGTGGACACTCTTTTTTTGGTAAGAGGATGATGTGAGAATTGTTGAGCGGTGCCAGCCCGGAGCCCTGGAGGTTGAAAAGACATTGGAGAGCTTCGAAAAGGTCCCCTGAGATGAAATCCCAGCAAGCTTTGTAGAAGTTCCAGGTGAAACCGTCCGGCCCCGGAGCCTTGTCGGATGGGAGGCCGAGAAGTACCCACTTAAGCTCCTCTAAGGATAGGGGGTCGTCGAGTGAGGAGAGGTCGACAGTTGGAAGCCCAAGGAAGTCCCAATTGAGGGAATGAGACGCGGGTGGGAGGTTGGTGGAGGTATCACCGAAGACGGCATTGAAGTGGTGGTGGAGGACATCAGCCATATCTTGGAACTCTGTGTGTAGGCCGGACTGACTCTGGAGGGAGTGGATGAGGTTTCTCCTGCGACGACCATTTGCCCTGAGGTGAAAATACTTTGTGTTTGCGTCACCAAGCTTTAGCCAATTGAGGCGCGAGCGCTGCTTCCATTTGGTCTTCTCGATGCCACTGAGTCCCAGGATACGAATTTTGAGCTGGCGGCGGAGGGAGATTTCCTCGGCCGAGAGGGCTCGGGCTTCCATTGCCACATCTAAAAGCCTGACGACTTCGGAGGCAATAGAAAGCTGGAGCTTTGTGTCGCCCACCTGGGAACGGCTCCAACGACGAAGGTCAGAGGCAAGACGGGTTAACTTGAATTGGAAGCGACGGAGGGGGTGGATGGGTATGTGCGGAGATGATTTGCCCCAGGAATGCTGGGCGACTTCCCGAAAGCCGTTGATGAGCAGCCAAGAACTCTCGAAGCGAAAACGGCGCGGACGTCTGTGGAGCCTTTCAGCGGTGAGGAGAAGGGGGCAGTGATCTGAGGTGGAGGAGGAAAGCGGTAGGAGGGAGCAAGACGGGAAGAGTAACTCCCAACCGGCATTGGCGAAAACACGGTCAAGCCGTACAAGGGTTGGGTTGGACTGTTCATTGCTCCAGGTAAAGCGTTTGCCAGAGAGGTGGATCTCCCGGAGAGAGCAGGAATCAAGGGTTGACCTGAAGCGTCCCATGAGTCTCCGGTTGAGGTGGAGGTTATTTTTGTCTGAGGCTTTGTAGATCAGGTTAAAGTCACCAAGGATAAGCCAGGGCCCGGAGAAATGGGAGGCGATGGCTTGCATTTCCTGGAGGAAAAGAAGCTTTTTCGGTTCCTCTGTTGGCCCGTAGACGTTGGAGATGATCCAGCTGCTTTGTCCGTCGATGGACGAGACTCGGGCGGAGACAGAGTACTGTAGGAGCAAAGGGTCTGAGAGCTGCAAGAGAGAGTCATCCCAAAAAAGTAACAGGCCCCCTCTGGTGTCGGAGGCCGGAATTTGCAGGAGGCCTCGCAATCTATGGCCGCACACCTCCATCAGAAGCTGGGTGGTTGGGTTGGAGAGTTTGGATTCCTGCACCGCAAGGATTGCGGGGTTTTGCTCACGGACGAGGGCGGCGACGACGTCACGCTTGGCCGCAGAGTTAAGGCCACGAACATTCCAGCTGAGAATTCTCATTGAGGACACAACCGAAGCACAATAGGAGAAGGGCAAAGGTGGAAGCTGCCACAGGGAGACGGCAGGGTTAGCGGGGATGACCGAGGTCCATGCAAGGGTCGGTTCAATCCAGGCACACCGCACGCAGGCGGAAGGGAGGGACGAGGGGATGACCGAGATCCCTGCAAGGGTCGGTTCAAACCGGACACACCACACGCAGGCGGGAGGGAGAGACGAACACTGCACGCAGGCAGAGACCACAAACTAGGTAAAGGTTGCCACACGCAGGTGGCAGCCGACACGACCCTAAGACCCCACGCAAGAGGCCTAGGCAAAAAAGACCACACGCAGGTGGCTGCGGACACGACACTAAGCCCACACGCAGGTGGGCGACGGACGGAGAAAGGTAAAGTGATCATAAAAAGAGTAAAGGAGCACTGGCGGGGCGGGGCGGGGGGGGGGACTACTGAGCGGGAAGGCTGCAGCCCTCCACCACCGAAGGTCCCAAGGCAGGGAGGTCTACCGCGGGGCGTGCGAGCCCACAGAGGTCGGAGATGGCGGAGCGCGCCGCTGGGTCGAGCGGGGTGGCGGAAAGTAGCGTCTCAAGCTGCGCGGCAAGCTCGCTGACGGCTGCAGGAGAGGAGACCCCTAGGCGCCTGGCCAGCAATCCCTGGACCTTGCGGATGGCAGGGATCGAAGAGGAGCCCGCAGGGGCGAGGGCAGGGCGAGAAGAGGCAAGGCGAGAACTACGACGGATCGTGGTGGGCGGCTTAGGGCGGGAGCGCCTGAGCGGGGGGGAGGGGATCAAGGGGGCGGACGCAGCTATCGTGGCCCTAGCAAGAAAGCCGGGGATGGAAGAGGGGGGTGGGCTGCTGGTAGGGCGGCCTCAAGGGTCATCGGGTCGAAAACAGTGCTGGAAGGGCGCTCCTGGGCTGGAAAAGAGGCACAGCCCGAGAGAAGTGGGAGACAGCCCAAAAGAGTAGGTGGGTCTGGCCCAAAAGAGGCCTCGCTAGGAACGAGGCGAGGTGCCAAGGCCACTGGGCCGGAATGCTGCAGCGGGCCAAGGAGGCTTTGGGGGCAGGTGAGCAAAGGCCCGGGCAGGGCGGGCGTTGACTGCAGGGGGGGTTTGAATCCCCAGCACCCGAGGCGGCCAGCGAAGCATCCGAGGCCGTCTGGGATAGCGTCTGCAGGCAGGTCACGGGCGGCGACGGCTGCTGCAGTACAACCGCCGGAGCCGACGCGTCATTGCCGGCGAAACCCCCTAGAGGCCTTGCCGCCGCGCCGTTGAAGGCGCGCTAACGGCTCTGAAGCGCCGCCGCCTCTGAGCGACGCGCCCCACGAGCACGGGCGAGCTAACGGCTCGAGGAGCGCCGCCGCTCTGGGGCGACGCCGAGAGGTTCAGAGGGCCCGCCTCGAGGAGAACGAGCGCTGGGCGCGAGGAGCGGCGACGGAGGTTGTTGGCGCGAGGACGACAGCGAGATGCGGGAGCGGCTAGTGGCGGAAGACACGCCCGACGGCGATGACAGCGCCGAGGCACGCGAGGCCACCGGCTCCTTACAGTGGGCGGCGCGGCGGCGGTCGCGGGCGAAGCGTTGTCGTCGCCGTCAGAGTCGTCACGGCGGCGGCGCGGGATGAAAAGGGATCTGCATGCCGGCGGCGGTACGGTGGCTGGCGGTGGGGGAAGCGAGTCCGGTTGGCCCAGTTGCCAGGCGTGAGGGGCGTCGAGGACGGGCGCCGCCGCCAACACGAGGAGATGTTGGAGTAGTCTTGACCGAGTCGAGTGGAGCGAGAGGTGGTGGGCGAGACCGTTGGAGCGCGGGCGCGCGCAGCGCGTAAGGCGGGCAGGGCCGCGGATGCCACCTCGGTTTGCCTCCATGTAGGGTGATGGGTCCAAGAGCTCGAGCTCGATCTCGAGAGGGATGGACGCCGGGTCGCGGGTCCAGACCCAGACGCGGAAGGCGGTGGTGTCTAGCCGGAGGCGCGTCTGTTGGTCGACGACGTCGACGCGCCCGACCCCGGCGAAAATGCGGTCGACGACGGCCGTGGACCAAGCGTGAAGGGGCAGGCCCTCGATGAAGACGAGAGCGCGGAAGCGGGCAGCGCCGGGGGCGCCCGCGGAGTGTACGTCAACGGGGAAGCTCTCCAGGCGGAAATCTCGGCCATTGGCGTGGAAAGACCGACGCGCAATGTGGCGGGCCTGCTCCGGGCGGGTGAAGCGGGCGAGGAAGCGGCGATGGGCGAGGTGGGTGACGGTGAGGTCCATGAGGGGGATGTCGGTGTAGGAGCTGATCAAGGTGGCGACGACGCTGGTGTCGAGATGCGGCCCACCGGACAACGAGACGACCACGGCGCGGCGGTGAAGCTCGTCAGCGTCCGCGCGCATCGCGTCGGAGACCTCGACGGAGACCCGAGCAGACAGCGGTCGGAACGCGGCATAGCTTGATCTCCGGGGGGGAGCCATGCCGAAAGGGGTGGAAGGGGCGCGGCAGGTGGAGCAAAAGGGCGAGGTGCGGCGGAGTCTTGGCGGCGGCAGTGTCGAGCAAGGTGCTCGGAGCGACGGCAAGCGAGGCACTTCACTGGGTCTCGGCACCGCGCAGCCACATGGTCCCTTGCAAGACAGCGGCTGCAACGGCCTTTAATGGCGGCCGCGCGGGTGCGGCGAGGCGGGTGGGCGCTGGCGGCCATAACTCCGGCCGCTAGGAGGGGGGCGCAGAGCACGCCGACGGCTCTTGGGGCGGACGCGCTCCTATTTTGGGGAGGAAGGCGCACCGTCCAAGGGCACTTCAATGGTGGAGCGGAGCAACGGGGCTTGGGGGGGTGGATGGACATGAATGGCCGGCGGAAGGGGCGTGGAGTGAATGCGGGCATCTGGGATTTGGGGAGTGGGAGATCTCAAAGGGGAAGCGGCGAGAGAGGAGCGGACTGCGGCGGCGTAGGACGCCGGGGCGGGAGCCTGGGCCGCCGCATTGAAGTGACGCGCAGCTCGCAGCAGATGAGGGGAGCTGGAGGCGGATGGGCTAGGAGCCCAATGCTCTCGAGAGGAGGCGTGGGCGGCATCTTTGGTGGATAAAGCGTTAGCGCGCCGCCGGAGTGGCGAAGCGGCGGGCGGGGCCGCCGTGGCGGAGTGGACAATGGCGAGCGGAGCAATTCTTGCCGGACCTTCTAGACATTTGGGGAGATCCTCCGTTGGGTCAATGGGTCGTGCATGCGCATGTTAGGTGTTCAAGAGGTAGCGTTGCATCCTCCGTATAATAATCGTCGTGGCCGGCGCCCTTGCCGCCGTAATTCCCCAACCCGCAAACGAAGTCGTTGTGGCACGCCGTCGACGAGCCCTAGGTCCCGCCACTCGCCGGCGCCTTGACGATTGTAGATGATGAGGTTCGCCGGCGTCGACGAGAACCGGAGCGCCATCTTGGAGGAGCTGTTGTCCGTCGGGACGCGGCAGCGACCGTGGCCAGGGTTACTGAGGCAGTGGAGCACGTAGCGCCAGCGAATAGAAAAGGGGTGATGGTGGAGAACGGCGGCGGCGAGGCGGCGGTGATGGAAGAGGGGCAGTGGAGGCAAGGTCGCCGCAGCGGCGCCGGCCCGGTGCAACGGCGGCAAGGCCCAAGGTCAAGACCCAGCCAAGACCGTTCATCCCTCTCTTCTCTCACTGCCACGTGGACTATACGAGGGGCAATATGGTCAAGCCGCTAGCTTAAAGAAAACAGGAAATATCAACGGTAAATCGAGAAAAATGGAAGAATGTCACTGGGATCAGAAATTCGTGTGCCTGATGTCATACGAGTCAAGGCTATCGAACTTAATGTCAATTGGATCGAGGCCGTCGAATTGGGTGTTAAACAGGTCAATCTCCCCGGGTGCCCAGGCCAATTGTACCTGAGGTTTTTTTTTTTGAATTAAATGGCAGGACCACTGCCTAAAGCTTTATAGAAGAGGGGTGCTGCCGTTCTCGCAGAGAACCTGGAATCCGATCATGGCGCACGTGTTCTCCGCTCCCCCCGGCTCCGAGGCTACCCCGAACGGGAAGGAGATGCTCACCTCGCCGCACAACCGCAGCGACGTACGACGAGCAGCCATCTTCTTCTCCTCGAACGAGTGGGAGAGCGAAACACAGCAGGAGCAACCGTATCGGAGACGACATCAGAAGGGCAGGAAATCTTTCGAGTGGGGATGAACACAGCAGGTGGGAAGGCAGCTGGAAGGGGGCATATGTTTGATTCCGTAGTGTGGCGACAAGGTGCCGCGTTTGGGGGAACCACGAACTAACGAGATTTGGCCGTGTTTCTTCCCACGTGGAATCTCTCTTGCAATCCAGGAGAACGAGAAGAATTTTTCTGTTCCTGTGTTGATTGCCATTAAAATGTTTAGTTAATTTTCACGTGTCTTGAAAAAAACCTTGACTAGTTGTGTGGAGAGTGCAGAGACCGGAACCGCGGAACGGCATGCTTCTCTACAATCGCCCTCGTCATGATATTGGTACGCAGTGAACCATGCGAGTTTTGATATTTTACATTTACAAAATTTTAGAAATGTTTCCTCATGGTACTTATCCACCAAAGTATTTTTAGAATTCCTCTAAAAGATTTGTACTGTAACAAAAAGGCGGACAACACAAATCGAATGTTCTGTGAAAAGATTCTTATTGGACGCATGACATCAACATTGAACCTTAAAAATAATTGCTTAAATTTGAGAAATATATTGATGAACCATGAAAAATATTTATACAAAACATGTGCGAACCTGATATGCACAAACCTGATGGACCTTACAAAAGTACGAAACTTGGAAAACTACCGATGAACTTTAAGAAAAGACCATTAAAACTTCGGTAGGTGTTGATGAACATTGAGAGTGAATGAACCTCACGATATAAATAAGAAAGTTTCATAAGAACAAACACAAAGCAAGTTTCACAATAAGGTTCAACGCGAATGGGATGGACCCCATGCAAATTATAAATTTTTTATGAGAATAAGTTCAAAGTTCAAGGCAAGACCGTAATGTTCGCACGAACGTTGTCAAGGTTCTGTACAAAAAAATGGGACACCTCCTTGGTGTGTTCTTCTGTAGATCCGGCTAGCCCCTATGTCGTGCTCGTCGGATCTGGCCATCAAAAGCTCACCGAGTTCACTCACTATCATCACAGGAGAGATGTAGAGAGAAGCGAATGGGAATAGATAGAGCAAAATAGATGAGGTTTAGAAGGATGCACGGAAGAGGGGGAGTGCGCGAGGCGGTGTGTCGGTGCTGGCAAGCGCTACCGGCCGACGCGCAAGTTGCATCCCCAGCCCAAATCAAAGCCGCCGGAAAAATTAATGGAGGAAGAAGAATCATGCACGGTGAGAAAAATGGATGGAGATTGGCTCCACGAGTCTACGTGCTCGAAAAAAGGGGATCGATGGGTCCCACCTACATGCAAGTAGGCATGCGTTGATCCTTCTCCGACGGCATGGGCTTCGTCAACGGAATCTATTACGTCCATCGGAATTTTCAATCTAACATAAAGTGCATGGCTAGATTTTCCGAAGGACGAGGACTTTGTTCACCTTGGAACTGCTCAACGAGTGGTTCGGGAACATGCTATGCATCCTGATTTCTCTGATAGCGCTGTGACGTAGGCGTCTCATCCGGGCTGTGACGACAGAGGATCGGCGGGAAAGTCGGCGGCTTTAATTAAACCGACGAAACAGATTGTGGTGGGAGGGGCAACTGCCGGTGTGGCAGAACTGGTTATGTCGGCGGCTACCGTTTTTACCGCCGACATAGATCTACGTTTATATCGGTGGTTTTTACTACTACCGACGACATAGGTCTGCGCTGGGCGGGCTCTGCGGCCCTCGCCTGAATCGCGTTATGTCGTCGTTTTTTTGTTTGGCCGACGACAATATGAGACTTTGTCGTCCACGTTGTGTCGTCAAATCTTTGTCGTCGGCTAGCCGCCGACATTACTCTGTGTCGATGGGATTTTGCTCTTTGTCGTCGGTTTTGGCCGTCGATATTGGTATGCTTTCCTGTAGTGTTTTCAAGATCCTTGATCCTAGGAGACCTCGGAGTCAGTGTAGCATCCATCAAAGTAACCTTCGTCGTTGAAGACACGCATGCTTTGGGGCATCGCCGGAGTTAATCAACATCTTGGAGTAAGATCGTGACAAGATTCTCCGATCCCATTGTGGGCGCTAAAGCCGCTAATTGTTGACAATTGGGAACAAGCTTCCCAAATCGAGCTTCTTCTGAATTGCGGAACCAAAGAGCCCCTTTCTGCCGCAACCCTGGGAGATGCAAAGAAAGACACTATAGAGATTTCTATGCTGGTTCATGCCTTCTGGGTAGGGGATAATAGTGTTACGTCCAATGCTTTTACTATAATCAAGAGATTATGCAAGATGAATAAAATCACTAAGTCTGATGATCTCGACATGTTGCTGATGATTGTTCTTGATATCTGCTGTGTGCTGCTCCTTGCATCGTCCTACCCTCAAGCAGGAAAGACTATTTATGCTAACCCTTGGGATACAAATATAGAAAGATGAACACATACATGTTAACTAATTCTTAGAATTATGTGACATGACGAGGCCGTCATGGAACCTGAAAGGATCTCTGGCCGAGAGGGGGGGTGAATCGGCTATTTTTCAATTTTTACGTCTTTTGATTTTACTTGGAAACTTAGCAAATTTGGAAACCAACTATCGCCTGGACCTAGCAATATCAGTGATAGGAAACAACGGCAGACAAGTATCAAGCAATTCTTAAGCGAAGCGACTACTCTTAACACGAAGGACAAGTCCACGCAATCGAGTTCAAGGTGCACAATGTAAAGGGATGGCGGGAAGGATGCAAACCGAAGTTTTACATGGTTCGGAGCGAACTCCTACTCCACGTGAGGAACTTCCAAAGGAAGCCAGACCTCTCGTCCTGTGCCCTCAATCCACTCGTGGGCTCTTCAACAACGAATGTTGGGTGAGCACCGAACCCGTACAGAGTGGCAAGAACTTTCACAAGCGAAAGCTCTCACACCCCCACCGGCACCCGCACAAGGTCACCGACCGCTCCCGCAAGAACGGATTTCTCCCCGGCATCGACGAAGGACCACCGACCGCCACGCAAGACGGATTTCACCACGGCACCGACGAAGGGTCACCGACCTCCCCGCAAGGAGGATTTCATCACGGCACCGACACACGGTCACCGGCCTCCCCGCAAGGAGGACTTTACACGCACCCTCACCCCAACGGGAGGATGACCGCCCACCGGGACGGGTTTCTTCGATGTAGAGGACGTAGTCGAAGTAGTGGTACGCTCGGTGAAGCTTGAGGAGGGGCCTCCGGTGCAAGAAATCCAGAGAGCACAAGACCGGAGGACACCAACTTCACCACCTCACTTCCACCATGGGGCTAGATGGGAAACCCCATGGGAGTGAGGAGGAGAGACTTGGAGATGACCGGAGGAGGCAAGGTAGGCTTCTTCTTCTTCCTCTCTCCCTCTCCCTCTCAATCCCTCTCAAAATGGCATGGAAACCCTAGATGAGGAGGAGACCATGGGAGGAGCTCTCAATGGAATGGGGTGGCTGCTAGAATGGGCTCTCTCAAGTTTCTCCCGTGCTCATAGCCCCTATTTATAGACCCAAGGCGAAACCCTAGAAATGGATGGCTCAGATTAAATCGCGAGATTCAGATCGCCCGATCGGACGCTGCTGGGTGGCCGATTTTGAGCTTGATCGGACGCCGTCCGATGGGCTTCGGACGTCGTCCGACAGGGACGGTGTCGTCTGGGACTTAGTCGATTTTGAGCTTATCTCCGGAAATCAGTATTGCCGGACCCGTCAAAGAGCGTCAGACGCCGTCCGGCAAGGTGGTGCACTGCGACCTCTCCCGTCACGGGCGACCCTAAGCGACAGCAGGCGACCCTCACGAGCACGGGCGACCTCTCCCAGTCACGGGCGACCCCACCCCAAGCACGGGCGATCACTCCACGGCTAATGTTTCTGGACCTGTGCTCAGTGGGACCCTTCAACCAGAGAAATGAGTCTTGCCAGTAGCTGGGCTAGACCAAAAACGCACACAAGGAAATCAAAGAAACTATGAAACAAAAGAGTCCTTATCCTTGGCGTACCAGACGACCCAATTGACATCAATTACCAAAATCAATTAAGCCCTGGGAGCTGAGCTTTCAGAACCCTAACGCACTCCATTGTCATGGGATGAGCCATCGCAATGAGGAATAATCGTCAAGTTTTCTAATACCTTGATCAACACGCCACCGGGCAACGCATAGCTCGGCGTGCTGCATATCATCTCGGGTAGCTACACGTCTATGGGTAATAGGCATGAAGATACCCAGGGAAAATCAAGAGGTATTTAGCTTTCCGGGGAAGACAAAATTTAAACCCCGACAAAATTTCTGTCCACCTGTCTCCAACCACTCCTACGTGTTTTTCTATCTTGTTCTCAGCCATTGTATCGTGCTCCGAGATTCATGCACAGCTCTCCTCTTCACTTTTACAAAAATATTTATTGAGATATTATGTTAATTAACCGTGAACAGAAATACTAAATGACCGTGAGTTGATCTATTACGTTTTGGTTTAAGTAATTGAATGAGTTGATTTATGACCACCTCATGTAGCACACGAATTGAGAAATAGGCTTATAGTTCATCCCTAAAAATTTATAGAATTAACCTTTTTTTTTATCTCGGATGAGATCACTCCTCAAACCAATCAAATCAAACAACTATACCTGACTACTCCCTCCAGTTTGATAATTCCTGTCGTTTTAGACATGATCTCACATACCAAGGAAGTATTAAATATCTCGTAGTAATCTATATGGTCAAATAAATGCTTGTAACTTAGTGGTTGCTCTCACTTTCCCATGAGTTGCATGTCTAGGTTCAAATTTTGATGCTACACTTTATTTACATGCACACCCAACAAATGGTTCTAGGGCCACGTAAAGTTTTGCTTGCAATCAATGCATCCTGAAACCATGCGAATTTTCCAACTAAACACAAACGCTCAAATGATGCGAATTATCAAACTGGAGGGAGTACTTGTTAAGATTGGCTCATGCATTCCTCGTGCAGTCTCTGCTTATGCCATGTGTCACAATAACAACACACAAGGATCTCAAGGAAGACCATGCCTTTGGACCGAGCAACTTGCCCGACTTGGGCGTCTGCTCTCTGCAGTCCGGACGGCTCTGCAGCGCCGAAGAACACCGGACAAGGATTCCCGAAGAAATTTGGCCTAAACCACGTAGCATTGGATGCAGTTGTCGACTATTAGAACATGGAGCAATCGACGTGGCACATTATTGGCGCTTTAGCTACGCATTTTGTGCCTTAATGGCTTGTAAATGGCCTTGACAATTATGGTTTTAGGCTAAGGCCTTGTTCTATTCAGCATATCGTACCGTTGCGTAATACTGTAGCAAATTTTGTTATTTTTATATAGCCTATATGTTGTGATAATTTGTAACGATTTTTTTGTGACTTTTAGTATTCCTTCCAAAGATTGTAAAACTATTATTTATTTATTTTTTAATAATCTTTAGACCTTATTTTGAGTGCTCTCAAATTTGCTACAGTAATACGCCAAAGCAATGATACGCTGAAAAGAACAAGGCCTAAGTATAAGATCCTCTGCGTGGGTAAGGGTAGGAGGAGGATCCATTGTTCGTATGCTGCATCCACTACACCATTGTATACCTTCTCATCATCCAACAACGCACTAAAGTGGAGCTGTTATCCTTGTGCCCGGAAGATTCGAATAAGATAAATCTCGTGCTTTTTTTTTTGTTGGTATTTGCCACCTTTAGTTATTTTGAACATCTTGAAAGCCCCTGACGCCTTCAATCGAGAAATAAGCTATACAGGGAATTCGACAATACTCCATCCGTTCTAAAATATAGGGCATGCATGTTTTTTTAAAAGTCAATGTTCGGGATCTTTGACTAATAATTAAGTATAAAATGTACATGTTTTAGTATATGCATGTAATATATTTAGATCCGTATTTAAAAGTACTTTAATATGATGTTAGTTTTGTAGTTTCTAATGACATATTTTGAAAGAAATTAACGGTCAAAGTTATACTTTAAAGACCATGCCAAAAATTTATATGCCCTATATTTTGGAACGGAGGGAGTAACATTTTCAGCTTGCTTGTAAAAAAATATTTGATTTGTTGTTGTATTGATAATTTGATATGCATTGTTTAGCTATAAATTTCTGGGGGTCTTCGGCTACAGGATCAGGCGCATCAGCATGCATATCGAATTATGGATATGGGCCTAAATCTCTTTCCTCTTGCATTGTGTTTGGGCCTCCCGTACATAAGCAGCCCACGTCCATACACACACTCTGTATTGGCCAAGTAGCCTCGGCGCCGCCCTCTCGGTGCGGCGGTGAGCGAGGCGGAGCCATAGCCGCAACGGAGACCTTGCGGGGTTGAGCTGCATCCAGGGCTGTTCATGCGCCCATCGGAATTCGGAATGCGGCGGAGACAGGCCAGTTGCCCTCACCGGAGAAGCCTCCAATGTCGTGGCGCAGTGAAGAAGTCCGGCGTGGATGGCGCCGCCGTTGGGCCTGCAGGAAATGAAGCAGGACAAGTATCAACACCCACTTGCACGGCAGGGGGTGCCGACGAAGACGCTGCTTCTCCAATACCCTTGCAGATTTAGCAGGCTGTCAAGGAGCCCTAGGCCCTAGCAATATAGCATGTGTGAGTGGCTGCTTCCTGATAATCGTTGAATACTCAGTACTATAGCTGCCGATTTTTCCTTGGTATCACTACATTGGTAACTTAAATCGGTTGGTTCAGGGAAATGATTTTGTTTTTTCCCACTAATTTTTGCCTTTCCTAAGCTGGAATGAGTTGTCAACTCTTGATTCAAATTAGGAACCGCAAATTAAAGCCTTGCATGGTTTTTTTTTTCCAGATTCCTGATCGAATTTATATGTTTTTTCCTTGTGAATTTTGTGCTTTCCAAACATGTCATAATTGGGTAAATTTCTGTAAGGATGCATCTACATAACGAGAGGAGCATTAAATCTTAATTTTGTACACCTATCTTGAATAAGTATGCCCTTACCTTAGTGAAGAAGGCGCACGGTGTCCCCCTTATCTACGCGATATGGACCTCTTTTCGAGCTTTGCAGTTGACATGGAGTTCTATTTCTTTTATTTATCTATTGCATTTGATAAAATCTCTTTCTTTTAATCTAAACCATTATAATTTGGTCCCATTAGATCTTTATTTTTATTTATGATTAACATGGAAATATCTAGTATTTTAGGAGTAACGGGCTGACTCCTTTTTTAACTGTGCTTTAATATAATAACTAGTTAGCATGCACGTGCAAGGCACGTCGGATAATATATCGTAGGATAGAAATTGTAAGCTTGTACGTAAAATACTTATCGCAGCTTGATGTAGTGGGGTGCTGAGTCAGCTTAATAATCATTATAAATAATAAAAAAAAATACTCCCTTCTTTTTTTTGTTTGACGCCTTTGACTTTTTGACACGTATTTGACCATTCGTCTTATTCAAAAATTTAGTGCAAAGTTGTAAAAAAATAAGATATATTTAAAGTACCTCTATTGATAAAACAAATCACAACAAAATAAATGATATTTGCAAAAATAATTTGAATAAGACGAATGGTCAAAGACGTATCGAAAAGTCAAAAGCGTCAAACAAAAAAAACCGAAGGTAGTATTATTTATAAATAATAAATGTTTACTGTGGAAATAATAGAATGCTAGTCTCAAATATTACGTTTGAAGCTGCTTATGTTAAGCGAGGGAGCTTTACATTTTAGAGAATTACATGGTGGAGTTTTAGTGGTAAGGAAGAAGCCTTACAAAGTGTAATTTGCCAAAAAAATAAAATTGTAGGTGATGCAGAGATGAAACAGGACATAGAAGGTAGCCAAAAAGGCAATTAAACAATGACCGAGATTTTAACTTCATCTTAGCCAATTACATAATGAATAATAAAGAGGCAAAGCACATCTTTTATGTTTTTCATAGTGTAGAACCACCATAAAAAATACAAAAGCATGGCTTTCATGTTTTTTTGCAGTGTGGAGCCAGATAAAAAGGCACATTAATTTGATCGGGAAGAACATTTCGATCTGTTGTATGTATCCATGGTAAATGAAAAAAAACACAAATAGTTGTGGTATAGTTTTATAGGAATTTTATTTAAATGGGTTATCATGTGTCTCAGATATTCATGGCGCAATATAAATTCGCTTTTTTTATTGCATACTTAGAAAAAAAAAATATTCAACACATAATGCACACATTGATTTAAGATCTACACTTAGCGATGAATAGTCCAACCAACTGGTTATACTCATAAGCGAGGATGAAAATCACTTGTTGTTCCAAAAAAATTCATTTATCTTGCTTCCATCATTTCCAAATATGTAGTGCTTGAGAAATCCCAAAATAATTGTTGCAAGCACCACGAAGGAAAATCCCCTTATTTAAAAGATTCAGACAAGGCAGGTTTGTTACATGTATCAATAGTCCAATTGTAATCACCATGGCACCATCAATAGAAGCAAGGTATACAAGGTTGACTTTATTCATAAACCACAATGAGACCAGTTCCAGAAGAACATCAAGCATACAAATGCTATCATAATGAGACCAGTTGTAGAAGAACAACAAGCATACAAATGCTACCAGTTCTAGGAGAACATCAAGCATACAAATGCTTTTCCTCAATCTCAGAGTCCACGGCTAACTCTAGATGGCATGCAAACCACACGATGTAGACCGCAATGGCCGAAGAAAGGACCTTGATGCAATGTCATGAAACTCTGAGAACCTTTCAAGAAAGGACCAACTGGTTATACTCATAAGCTCAGAAACTGGTGTAAAATGCATTTGGAAGTTGTACCCTGCGTTGCATAATTTCATCATATGATTGGCTATCAGGTTCTTTTTTCACATTTTGCATTGGGAACATAAGGATGGCAATTAGGCTAACTCTAAATAATGCATTTCCTGCAGTGTTAGGAGAAAAATTAAGCATCATACCTAAGCTTGCCACATGGAGAAAGCTGACTTGTAAATGCCTCTGTAGTTAGAACATAGAAAGACAACCATCTTTCAAGACCTGAGCACTGCCATGGCATAGCACAGTAGTAGAAAACAAAAGAACAACCGACTATGTTAATTATGTTGCTCCACGCAAGATTTTCCTTTTCTAAAAGATTATGCATTGATAATCATGCAATTTCATTGTGGATTTTGCACCAGCTATATCAGGATACCTCAAACAAGTGGAGGTTTAAAACCAATAATATAAAAACAACATGTGCAATACTCCTACTGTCCTATAAACATGCCATTGAAAATGTAACAAGAACAGTAGCACAAACAACAAATAGTCAAAAAATGGATATCATCCAAGTTAGGAATTAGTGCCATCAGCTAGGGATATGATCTATTGGCCTGATTTGTTTGGAAAATACAAATAGTAAATACTAATATGAAAATTCTTTAGAACCTAAATCTTTGACCTAGCTTACACTTGGGGAAAAAAAAGTGGAGTGAGCTGAGGTATAGCCAATAATGCACATTCAACACATAATGCACACATTTGATTTAAGATCTACACTTAGCGATGAATAGTCCAACCAACTGGTTATACTCATAAGCGAGGATGAAAATCACTTGTTGCTCCAAAAAAATTCAAGAATACACGCATGCACATTCTCTCTGAAATACATAAGGTTATGCACATTCTTATAAATGGGGGCATCTGGGAAGACAAAGGTGAAGAATTAGTGGGTATATTCCGGAACAACCTGCAACTCTGAACTTGAATTCCTGGAAATTTACATTGAGTCATGGTGGAACTCAGTGAATAAAGCTAGTCTAAACAAGCTAGTAAACTCAGTCATTAAATGTTGGGATTGGTTCCAGTATCAGGTTTGAAAGACCTGCATATTTAAAAGCTATGTACATGTATCTTAGAGAGCTATTCAATGAGAAAACTTCATTGGAAAGTCTTGTCCATGCATAAGTAATAAGCCACATAAGCCACCTCATGATTACGCACGGTTAGGCTTATCAGCACAAAGAGTCTAAAATTATTGAACAACCATTCCAAAACCGGAACAGATGCAATGGGTTAGGCCTTCAGCATTGGTAATATCATGCTTAAAACCACTAACTACATGTCCCATTATAATTTAGACAACAGAAATTCGGCAAGCAGCATTTACTGACCTGACAAAGTTGCTATGTAAACCAGGCCGTCCTCATGGTCATGGAGTCCCAAGAACTCCGGCGCCTTGCTGCTAGAATAAACAGTGGTAAATGCGCCAAAAAAAAAATTCATCAGATGCAGCAGCAGATGAAAATTGCAATTGCATCAATTCCCCAATTTTTAGATGATGGAATGGAATTAACGATTCCCTAGATGGGCGAGGGGGCACAAGCTCGGCGGCGGCCTGGATCTGGATGGATGGATAGGGCGTGGGCGAGGGCTTTGGCGGGGCGACGGCGAGGGCGTCGACAGGCGCGAGGGGCGGGGCGAGTGGGAGGAAGAGGGATCGGGAGAACCACACCGCTGCCTTGAAGGGATCCACGCCATCGTCGTCGTCATGGAGGTGAACCGCGTGACCGCCTGGAAGGTGAACCGCGTGCGTCGGGGGCGAGGACGTGCCGTGCAACGGCGGTTCCTAGCTCGCGGCGACAGCGACGGCGACGACGCGGCTTGACCGAAGCCGGGGACACAAGCTTGACGGTCGGCGGCGCCTTTGGCGCGTGCGGGGAAGGCGGCGGCGTGCGGGGACGGCGGCGGTGCGAAGGGGGCGACGGGGGAGGGCAGGATCACGGTGGCGGCGACGGCGACGGATGCGGTTGGGGGCTAAGGCGAGGCGAGGCGAGTGGGAGGCCGGCGGCGCCTTTGGTGCGTGCGGGAAAGGCGGCGGCGTGCGGGGACGGCGGCGCCGCGAAGGGGGCGACGGGGGAGGGCGGGATCACAGTGGCGGCGACGGCGACGGATGCGGTTGGGGGCTGAGGCGAGGCGAGTGGGAGGCGACGTGGGTGGGGCTGCGGTTGCGGGCTGAGGCAGCGCTTGTTAGAGGCGGCACCGCAGCAGATAGCGAATTGGCGTCGCAAGGATCCAATCGCAAAATTGAGCCGTCGGATGAAAACAATGTGCGGTTGAGATGGAGTGTGTCTGCCAGGCAATTAGAGAACTGGTGCTTTTAAAGGAGTAGAGATAGAGATAGAGATAGATAGAATAGATAGAAGATAATAGATAGATCTGATGTCCTGTGGAACACAAATGGTATTCCAGCGATCATCTCCCCAGTTCATCAAGCATCTGCTCTTTGCTCTTCTGTACTCTCTAAGCTCTAGTTCTACAATACGGAGTGCAGGACTAAGAAAGTGAATAACACAGATGAAAGGAGGTTGTTCTTTATTAAATTCTTTTTCAACTTGAACGTCATTGCCTGGTCTCGTATCAACAATTGTGAAAAAATATACTATATTGACATCTTCTCTTTCCTGAGTGATGCCCCTGTGCCACTTTTTAAAGGAGTTACATAACATTTCAGGAGAGAATTTAATTTGTAAAAATTGTGCCCCTAATCTAATTCTTGATATTTCTCAGAAACACAGCTATATTTATTTTCTGTTCTTTTCTAGACATGGGACATAGTAATATAGTATGTTTATTCACAGACTTCATTATGATGGATTCATTTGTGGAAATATTGAAATAGTAAATCCAGAGACTATAGATAAACAAGAATATCCTTCCCTTTATTTGATTTTCAGTTAGATTATACATAAATAGAGTTAACGAAGCATTCCAACATCCAATAGAAAACATTTGAGTACTTGACTAAGAACTTAGGATGAAATATATGATCCGGGCGAGGGACATGAAAGGAATGGCTTGGGTGGCATCTCCAATTCATTGATATTCTTCTCCAACATTTCTTTAACTGTACTCATGGAAGGACGATTTCCTGGGGTCATTTGTATGCACCACAAGCCAACTAGTGTCAACTGCTTTGCATTCTCTTCCATCTCGCATGTGACTTCCTGACTTTGCAAATCTTTCAGTAAACGGTCATAGATCCAATTGGGGAAGTAGGCTTCACTAGAATCCTCAACATTTTTTGGATAATTCATCCTTCCTCTAACCATTTCTAACAGCATCATTCCGTAGCTGTAAACATCTGACTTTGTCGACACAACTCCAAAACCTCTATAAAATACCTCTGGAGCAATAAAATCAATAGTTCCTCTTGCTTCGGCCATTGAGAGAGTGCTATCCTTCAGGTGACATAGTTTTGCCAATCCATAGTCAGCTATTTTTGGACAAAAATCTTCATCTAAAAGGATGTTGTGAGGCTTGATATCAAAATGGATGATGCGGGTGCTGCAACCCTGATGCAAGTACTCCAATCCTTGTGCAATGCCAATCGCTATTTTCTTTAAATTTTCCCATCCAATAGTTGATGTTGAATTTTCTGGACAAATATACTTGTCCAAAGAACCATTGGCCATGTATTCATAAACTAGGGCTCGCTTAGACCCATCTAAGCAAAAACCAAGCAAATTGACGATATTAACATGAGAAGTCCTACCGATGCTTGTGACCTCATTAAGGAATTCCTCTCCATTGCCTTTGGATACTTTTAAGAGTTTAACAGCAACCATGTGGCCGTCCTGTATACTGCCCGTGAATACCATGCCGTAGCCACCTTCTCCTAATTTTTCCTTGAAACATCTTGTTATCTTCTTCAGCTCTGAGTAATTGTGCCTCTTTGGAGTCAGAGATTGATACCTTTCTAATACCTCTTCTGTATTTGATCTGTTCCCAGCATACTTCAGGGGAATACAAAAGCTGAGCATTTGCTTCCGGCAGTGCATTATCCAAAGAAGACATGTTAAAAACAAGCCGGCTGTAACAGACAGGGAACCTGCAAAGTTGGGGAGGGGAGCAGGGCAGCAATGAATGAGAACTTCCTATGTTAATCTATGCTGGCAGTATGTAAGATTCCATTTAGAAATGTACAAGTTTTTTTGAAATGTTACAATGACATTGTACTAAGTTAGTCATCTCCCTAAACGCCTAGAGTGTTTGAAATAATATTTGTTTTATTGATCTGCAAACTAAAGAAACTGGCACTAGGATGCAACATTATTTATCACACATGAGAATGAGGCTTCTCTGCCAGCTGAAACTATGGATAGACGCATGTTTGAGTAGCTTAATAGGCAACAAAAGAATATATAGCCAAATACATATTTGAATAACCTAATATTCTGCAAAATACACACCTATTAAAATTAAGCACAAAGCTTTGCTGCAGCTGAAAGCTTAGACATATGCATGCTTGAATATCTTAATAACCAATAGAAATACATACCTATCAAAATTAACCTTATGTTATGCCTCCTATCTGCAATAGATTATGATTGGAATCAATAAATTTCTATTGCAATGAAATAATATCTAAAGGAAATGATTATGAAAGAGTAAAATGATTGCTTATATAATTTCAGTAATGATAGCATTGGTGCTCTCTATTTTATGTTAAATTACTAGTCATTTTTGTTAGATATGTATATGGGTTGTATATATGAGCCTAGACCCATCTCCCTATTGTATTAGGATTTCTCTCTTTTTTCTTCTTTATCCTTTTATTTATTTTTTTACACACATCAACAGTCATTGTGCTGTCCCGAGCCAACCAAAAGAAAACGATTGAGGCACCGAGCTTGATCGGGTCACACCACTTTCCCCAACCCTAGGGCAAGGGAGCAGCGGCGCTGAGGTCTGCCAGCGGCGGCACCGGTCTGGGCAACGATGCTCGACGCAGTGGGATCCCCAGGGCGGCGGATCTTGAAGGAGGCGACGAGTTGGGGTGGTGCCACAGAGCAGTGGGATTTAGCAACGGGAGGATCATGTGAGCAGGAGGCAGTCGGGAGAGGCGGCAGCTCGGGGTAGTTCCCCGGGGGCAGCTGCCAGACAAAGGGATGCTCCCTCTTGGCAGAGATCCGGCCACGGCACCGGAGAATCCAAAGGAAGCTGCCGGCCGGTTGCAAGAGGCGGCGTCCCTAGGAGAGATAGGCGGCGGATCCAGAGAAAGGTTGACGGCAGGAAAACCCAGCAACTCTCAGATCCGCAGTACTCAGAGTTGACAACGAACGACCAGAAACAATGAAGAAACCGAGGTCACCAGAGATGAGACGACGACAGCGAAGAACGCGTTGGAAAGGGATGGCGCAGGTTCTAACGTCTGTACGAAATCCTAACCCTCCCTATTTTATTAAGATTTCTCTTATACTCTATATACTAGCAAGCGTGCACGTGCAAAGCACGTCAAAGTAATATTGATATCAACAATTTGTAGAAAATAGTAACATTTAGGACACGCGCAATTTTTTTCTATTTGTCTATATATACATATAGAGCAGGTGTATGAGCATTCCTTATTGTATTGGTTGTCTCATTCATTGATATTGACATAGCTCTTCTCATGAAACATCTGAACAAGCAAAATTAAATAACAGATAATCAATATATAGATATATAGATTAATTAACGGGTGCAATAACATGCAAATAATTATTTTTTATTAACAGATCAATTGTGTACATGAATGTACGCATAAATATATGTCACACTTACTCATTTAATTAAATGTAGCGATGCGTTTTCTCGATTGACCGGTCAGGTTGTAAATTATAATTATATATGTGCATCACAATTGTTATTTACCACGCTGCAAGCTTAATTAATAGGTTGTATACGTTCGCACGCATTGACATGGAGGGGAGGATACTGGAGCGTATTCTTCAGAGAGCTACGTAATACTCCTACTTCTATACGGAGTCTTAAATTTATTCAATTGCCCTGTCCGGGCAGACGTTTTATATGTATGAGTATGTATGATTGGGGCGTACGTGCTTGCCCCGTCTTATTTATAGTGTTATTGTGCTAGTCTTTAATTCTAGTCTAGGAAGAATTAGGAAAAATTATTAGGAAGATTTATAATGGGAGAATAAAAATTAATCACGTGTATATATGGGCAAGAGTCCATGGTCTTTGCGTGTGCTAGTCTGTTAGTTCTAGTTTAGAACGAATTAGAAAAAATTATAATGGGAGAATAAAAATTAATCCCGTGTACATGTATACTAGCAAACATGCCCGTGCGTTGCAACGGGAGAAATAAAAGCCATCTTAGTTCAACAACTATTCCCATAATGAAACCAACTGAGAAATAATCATGTCACTTCATCAATGTGTCTAGGAGTGGTATTGTGCTCTAATCATTAGTTTTTTTTAGCATCAAAAGTATTGCTAATATGAAAAGTGGAAAGGAAAATGTAAAGCCACCAAAGCTAAATCTATAGAATACAACTTTAAAAATATTTGAAGGATCATGTGCTTGTCAACATAATTAAAACACATGATAAGTATTATTGGAAGAGCAGGGCACATGCATCCTGAGAACCTTGATGATATTGTTCACTGATGCCAGAAATTATTAATACAAATAATGCAACAAACTTTACAAAGGCTTAATTCAGTATGTGGTTACATAGTAGCTTTGTTGTATTTTTGAAAATACAAACAGGGAAAAAAAAAGAAACCATTCAGTGAATCATGAAGCAAAACAACTGATGATTTTGTCACATGCATAAACAACCATATCAAGTCTTGGAATATATGTAGACATGGAAAGGACAATCAATCAAACATGTTCTTCCTTCTCAAAAAAAAAAATCAAACATGTTCTTCTCTAGTCTAGCATATACATATAAAGATGCAGTAGAATCTGCTACCAAATGGCTCGTTTTTTCAACAGAAAATGGGGAACATTATACTTTCAAACAAAAAAAAGAGATGCACCTGAAGCATTTTGCCAGATTTTTTTTAAGAGAACAAATGTGTAGCATGGAAAGATAAAAAAGAATAATCCATTAATGGCATTCAAAAAAAGATTCATGGACAAAATATTTTGCTACCTGCAGGCTTTGTTGGTGTAATTGACACTTCAGTTAAATGGCTATTGTTTCTAAGCTTGACATAAATCACCAAAGCAACTCCAGCACATAAAATGAAAGCAAAGACAGTTGATAGGACAATTATGGCTATTATTATGCCCCTGCCTTTTCTTTCTCTGTGAGTCCATGGTTTCCCACATCAACAATAAATGGACGTAACCTTGGGTCATTTACATTGTTAAGGTCGTTCAGACTTCCATGATGGTGGTGACGGAGGATGACCTGCATGAGTAAATGAACTAACGTATAATGTAGCCATGTTGAAAATAAAAATTGAGTAGCACATGAACTACATACCTGAGTAATAAACAAAAGAATTTGCTGAAGTCATATTATAAGGAAAACATCAAATTTGATAGTAAGAGTCTACAATCAAGAAATGAATATTAAATGGAACGACACAAAAAGAGACGGGAGTTATGAAGACCTCTTACCTAGGTAAAGAACCGATAGCACATCATAGTTTCCAAGTTTCATAGGGTTTATGATAACTTGCTTGTGATAAAACCTTTCAGATACTAAAAGTGTAACCCACAATATCTCCAGGTAGTAGCTCTGTAGTCCTCAAATATGCCCATTGACACAACATCTCCAGGTAGTAGCTCTGTCCCTAAAATCCGGTAGCGTTAAATATTATAACACATCTCTGTATTACAAATATACAGAGATTTGCTGATTGTTGATTCTGATGATCTCGCTGATTTTTTAAAAAAAAAATCCTCGAATTCATCTTTCGAGTTAATATTCTAAGAGAAGTAAACAAACAAAAAGATATGGTTCCATTGCAAGCAAATTGTACCTTCATGGGCCAAACATCCCAAAATTCAAAATCACAATAGGAACCTATCCTTTTTATTATTTTTTTTAAAATCGATCGTTTGCTTCAAGCTTGAATACAGCCTGAAGGACAACCAGAACAGTTAATTGCATATGTAGTACAACACAGGCAGGCGTGCTCTAGCTACATGATTCAGTGGTGGATTGATTTCAAGAGTCCAACTTTAATTTTGCATCTTTCCTTTCTTTTCTTGAATCGTAAAAATCATACTCCATTTGATTAGAAGGATTCTAAACACAACAAAACCACACCCCAAAAATATACATCTGGGCACCATGAAAACGCATGAAGGGTAAAACTTTGGAAACCTGCCAAACCTTGGAATCAAACCTCAGAGCAGAGGGAGTACATCTTCTGGGCGCCGAGCTCGTGCTGCTACTCCCATATGGCCTCCCGCTCCGCCTCATCCGTGACGAACCCCGCGCGGAGCTGGCACACCTGCACCGACCGAGCAGCGAAAAAAAACCACCACGCCATGAGCCGCAAGGCATATCCACAAACACCTCACGGGCGCCAATGTAACGGTGGCAAGGAGGCCACCTATGTTTTATATCAGGAGTAAACCCAGGACTGTAGGACATAATAGAAAACATGATTTATGAATGCAGATGTCATTGAATTAAAAGCCACAAGCACTTACATGTTCTTTATTGAGATGATGAAAAGTTAAAGCACACGTCATGTGTTTAAGCTATAACCAGAACTGACAATCACTTCCTATTTCCTCCTTGCCTTGTATAGGGTGGTTATTGCAATTAAATAAAGCTTAATGCTCATGGAGGTTCCTTTCATGCTTTGCTTTCAAAGGATTGGTAACGGAAAAAAAGAAAAGAATGAAAGGCTTTGCTCTGCCAAGTTTAAACTCCACAATAACATCAAAACTTCAATGATATAGAAGTTTGCCCTAGAAAGTGTACTGCAAGGATGGATAAATGCTCTTGAGTCAGGATGATAAACATAACCTAGTATTCCAGAAAATCAGCACACTCAGCAGCTGAACTCCGACATGTGACCACTCAACACAGAGAAGTGTCATTGTCCAGGCAATAAATTCGCCTACCTAGTCATGCCTATTCTAAAGGTGGATGACGAGCTAAGGCATAGTTTTTTTGTTAACATTGACAAGTTCAAAGGAACTATATATTTTTCAGTTATTGGGCATTACAGCGATATAAGTGCAATGCACGTAATGTTCACAGGAAGATCATATGCTAAGGATCAAGCAAAAATTTCTGATAGCCCACACGCTTAAACCCCCAAAATAAAGGAAGCATCATAGATGAATAACATGCGGTAAGTTTCTGAGTGGGGAAGCATCGTAGATAAATAAGGTGTAGTAAGTTTCTGAGTCTAGCTTACCTTTGTAACACAATAGTAAGCACCTCCCAATTTCCATATCCGACGAGCAATTATGTACTCCCTGTCACTACAAAAGAAGGGGAACTGCAAGAGCAAGAGAACAAAACATAAGCATGAACTGGACCAAGCAGTACTTGAAGCAAATTCACTATCTAAAGAGGGTATCTACCTTGCGGACCCAATGGACGTTCATCGTGCCAGTTGTCTGAAAACCTTCCAGCGTCTTATGGTAAATAAGCATATCATCCCACTTGTTGGACATCCGGAACTCGTCATCCCCAAAGAATTCCCTCACTTTCATCTGGATTTGCATTCTCGAATATAGTACTGCTCTGGTATTGCGGAGGTCCAGTCTAATTGCGTCGAGATACAATTCAAAAACTAATGAGCCAATTAGCATCAACCAATTCAAATCATCAAGCAGAAAAGAACCGGAAATGCCACTCAACCGGGATCCTCCTCCATGCCCAGTAGGTCGGGGTGGGCGCGCTTTCTCCATCATCTTAATCCACGTCAGACGCCGTCCCCGCCTCCACCACCTCCATAGGTTCACCAGATCATCCTTCCCACAACAGCTCCTCGTTCGCCATCTCCAACGACTGTTAAACCAAGTGCCAAGAAATTCAATCGTCCCCGCCGTCGAAGACCACCCAATTCCACACACCAATGACCACAGTCCCCTCCAAACATCGCATGAGCCCACGCACCCCTCACAGGAGGCCTCCTCTGCTGCTGCTGCAGGCAGCATGGTGGCGGCCTGGCGCCGCGTAGTAGCCGAGGGGTCGCGAGGCGGCGGGTAGCCGGGCCTCCAAGTCGGCGTGGCGAAATTGGCCGAAGGTGGCGGTCGGCGGGGCGACGAGGCTGGCCGCCAAACAAGGGTGCCGAGCCCAGCCGAGCAGCAACAAGGCGACCCAGAGCGGCCCTCTGCGAGGAGAATCATGAGGGCCGAGAGGGCGCCGCGAGGAGCCGCCGTGGAGGAGCCGAGGAGGAGAGGAGGAAGGAGAGGCGTCATGGGCCGGAGGGATCCCGCTAGGGTTTGCGCACGGAAGTGAGTAGGCGGAGCCGTGCGATCGCGATCGGATGGCTGGGAAGCCTTTGAGGGACAGATGAAGATGGAAACGCTATTCTCTTTAGTATTAGATTAGATAGAGAGGTAGAGATATGGGCAAGAGTTCGTGGTCTATACGTATCGAGTTGTGGGCAAGAGCCCGCGGTCTATACGTATCGAGTCAAGAGTATGTGGTCTATACGTATCGAGTCAAGAGTCCGTGATCTCTACGTATATGTATATATGAGCAAGGGCAAGAATCCGTGGTCTATACGTATCGAGTTGTGGGCAAGAGTCTGTGGTCTATACGTATCGAGTCAAGAGTCCGTGGTCTATACGTATCGAGTTATGCGTAAGAGTCTGTGGTCTATACATATCGAGTCAAGAATCCGTGGTATATACGTATCGAGTCAAGAGTCCGTGGTCTCTACGTATATGTATATATGGACAAGAGTCCGTGATCTATACGTATCGAGTTATGGACAAATTATGGCTGTTGGATGATGGATTGAGAAAATAGACGGATGTGATTTGTAGTTGGATCTAGACCAACTGCTCAATTATAGAGTAGTTTAGATTTATATCTAGACCAAACCATGGCATTTGTAGTTGCACTATACCCCATATAAATGGTGACCCTATGATACAAATGTTACAAGTTAGAACCATGCAAATGGTCTTTAAAACTTCAAATGTCTGGTAACATCTATTGCTCTTTTTCATTTGGATCGGAAGCTAATGTTACTTCTTGACCCTGCGTTGAATACCCAGTACCATACCTGCGGTTTTTCGTTAGTAACTTCTCTCGATTGGTGGTCACCGGTCTGTTTCATATGTTAGGCTCAGCCATTCAGTGAAATAATACATATATTTTTTGTTGGCTTTCTTCAGGGGCAATGAGTTGCTATTAGCTGATTAGCTGTTGTATCAGTATAGGAACGACAAACTTAAGACATTTTTTGTGAAATTTATGAGTTCCAAACAGCCCCAAATTAGATAAACTAGATGAAACCCCCCGTGCATTTGCACGGGCTTGTTTCAGAATAAATACTTAATTTGACAACATCATTTCTTATATTTTCCAAACGTTAACAATTTAAATATGCATCGCCGATTTACTCAATAACTCTTTAGCCTAGATAAAAATCTATTATGGTCAGCAGAGTTGTTTCTTATTTGCCTTTTAGTTAAAATTTTCAATTTCATTAAGAAAAACTACCTAAATAAATAGAAAAAGAGTAGTGCATTTTAAATCTGTTCACCCGATCACCAGGAAGGCTAGCAGCGCTACGAAAGAATGGACGATTAAGATGGACGAACTGTTCAATGAACAGTAGAAAATCTATATTGAATTAAGTATACCCTTAGTACTGAAGACTCTTATTGAATAGTTATGCCGGTCACTATTATCTATGATGCACACAAAGGTATCACATCATCCCTATTATGTTTTCACCGCCTTAATCATAGACATAGTGCAAAAAAGGTTATGTATTAATTTTATATTCTCTATCTGATGATGTAATTATAATTTGCTAAAGTTTGGACAGTTCTTGTAAAATTAAGATATAATTCTCTAAATAAAAGCTTCGACAATACATTTACCTGGTCTTCAATACAAGTTACAGTTTTGGATTGTGCTACACTACCACTGAGCCACCCTGAATACACACCAGGTCTATATTAATATATACATGAGATTTATTTCATGAGACAAAGATGAATTTTGAATAGCTTGTTCAAATCTTAAATGTACATTAGCACACGTCACCTTCTCAGAGAGTTGGCAGTCGTTTTAGGATTTTTGAATTCACTAGGCTTGTCTCTTTAACCTGTAACATTTCACTAAGAATTTGTTGTGCTTTGACAGGACTGGTAGAACTTGCACTTGCTATATTTATTTTGTGATGTGAATCTTCGCTGAAACAAGAGATAAACGCATAGAAAAGTCATCGATTTTTTTCGCAAAAACTTTAATCGCACATAGAGGAACAGAAATATGTTGAGAAATATCTTACAGTAGTTGAGAGAAGTTTTGTTTCGGTGGCATATCCAACTCATGCAAGCTTTTCTCAAACATTTCGAGAACTTTTGTTACCGTAGGCCGATGCACAGGTAACACTTGTATGCACCATAAGCCAATTAAGGTCATCTTTCTTGCTATTTCCTCAGTTTCAGGTGTGACTTCACAAGCTTGTAATCCTTCATCTAGAGCAAAGTGGTCATAAATCCAATCTGGAAAATACTTTTCACTAGATCTTTCAGCTATTGATTTCACATTTTTCCTGCCTCCAACCATTTCTAATAGCATCATTCCATAGCTAAAAATATCTGACTTTGTTGATACAACTCCAAAGGTTCGAGAATGAACTTCTGGAGCGATAAATCCAATTGTTCCTCTAGCACCGGTCATTGAAAGTTTACTCTCCTTGGTACGACACAACTTAGCTAAGCCAAAATCTGCAATTTTCGGACAAAAGTCCTGGTCTAGGAGGATATTTTGAGGCTTGATATCGAAATGGATGATGCGTGTATTACAACTATAATGCAAGTATTCTAGCCCGCGAGCAATCCCGATTGCTATTGTATAGAGCTTGTCCCATTGTAAAATTTCTTTGGGACTCTCAGAGTAAATGTACTTATCCAAAGATCCATTGGGCATGTACTCGTATATAAGAGCTCGTTTTGAACCCTCCAGACAGAAACCAAATAAACTAACCACATTAACATGAGAAGTCCTGCCGATGCTCATAACCTCATTCACAAACTCCTCCCCCTTTCCTTTGGAGTCATGCAAGAATTTCACAGCAACCACACGATCATCATGTAATCTTCCTTTGAAAACCACACCATAACCACCTTCT
Source organism: Raddia guianensis (assembly GCA_036346415.1). Taxonomy (NCBI): domain Eukaryota; kingdom Viridiplantae; phylum Streptophyta; class Magnoliopsida; order Poales; family Poaceae; genus Raddia; species Raddia guianensis. The sequence continues at coordinate 41,152,308 of CM070534.1, forward strand.
CCAAGCTTAGTATCGAGATAATTTGTTATCTTTGTTACCTCTGAGTACTTGTATCTCTTTGGAGCCAAGGATCCATATGATTCTATTATGGCCTCAATGTTTGCTTCATTCGCACTGCTAGTCTTTGTGCAAAGGAGGTAGCGTATTTTTTCCCCCTTCCTATGCCATATCAGCACATATATACATGGAAAGAGCAAGCTTGCAGCTGCTGCGGTCAAAACTGAGATTAAAGCCGGTGTTATTTACTTTTTGCGTAATTGGAAAAATACACTGTGGACATTTAGATTTCCACAGATATAATTGAACCTTCTCTTTTGTTGGAATTGTGCAAGATGGCAGGGCTATCAACAAGGTAATTAAAAAGAAAAAAAATCCAAAGCAATTAACCGTACTCGGCAAGCAAATGATTTCTAGCATACCTATGAGTATCATCCTCCAACCGCTCATTTTGTTACCTGCAATATTATATACAGTTAAGCAAAACATTAAGAATGTGATGTCAAGAGTACTATGCTTGAGACATCAATACCGTGCAGATGACTATTTGGAGAAGTATCTACGGGTAAGAGAAGCACCATAATCATATAACGAGCAAGGTGACCCGCACGTTTGCGCGGCTAGATTTGTGTTAAGATATAGATAATATATCAGATTAGATTTAAAGTTTATCTCTAATATATAGATCAGCTTCAGTAGTTTGTTACAGAGGTTAATATTGACCGTTAGATTTACATAATTATATCCATATTCGACGATGTAGATTTTTTCTTTTTTCTATGATTAATGTGAGAATTTCTACTATATTTTGAGAGGTTAATATTGATCGTTAGATTTACATAATAATATTCATATTCAACGATGTAGTTTTTTCTTTTTTCTATGATTAACGTGAAAATTTCTACTATTTTTCGAGAGGTTAATATTGACCGTTAGATTTACATAATAATATCCATATTCAACGATGTAGATTTTTTTTTCTTTTTACTATGATTAACATGAGAATTTCTACTATTTTTTTATTAACGTGGGAATTTCTAGTATTTTAGGATTAATGTGGTGGCTCCATTTAACTCTGTTTTATATAGATAGTAGATAGATAGATAATTGCCTGCCACCTACGCTCCGCCAGCAAGAGTAAGTGCAAAGAGCGAGTATAACGAAATCTACTGTTCGGCTGCACTACCAACGAGCAAGTTCCCACCACCTTCCATGCTGGATCGGAGTTAAAATAAAACGGCGATTGCTGAACACGGACTGTTAGGATTTAGAACCCACTGCAAACAGCCCACGTATGGGCCAAAACGCAGAGAAAGGGCTCCCCAGGTCTTAACGGGCCTAAAGGCCCAACTGGAGCAACGACTAAGGCCATAGGCCCACTCAACCAACCCACTGCAAACAGCCCACGTATGGGCCAAAACGCAGAGAAAGGGCTCCCCAGGTCTTAACGGGCCTAAAGGCCCAACTGGAGCAACGACTAAGGCCATGGGCCCACTCAACCAGCTACTGTTAGGATTTAGAACCCACTACAAACAGCCCACGTATGGGCCAAAACGCAGAGAAAGGGCTCCCCAGGTCTTAACGGGCCTAAAGGCCCAACTGGAGCAACAACTAAGGCCATGGGCCCACTCAACCCAAAAGACTAGCCTGGTGGGAGAGGGTGCCTCCACCTTTTAAGTTGTGCTCCCCCATCACCAATAACCGATGTGGGTTAAGTTGTACTCCCCCATCACCAATAACCGATGTGGGACTAAACCCAACTGTCGGGGATAGAATTACGGCCCATTGCCATGGCAAATTCCCTGACGGCCCAATCGAACAGCCTACCAGGGCCCAGCTCCCTGGAAGGTTCTATCTGGCCCATATGTGTCTGCCGAGCGACTTCTGGTGGCACGGTGCGTAATGGCAAGACTTCTGTTTGAGTCCGACTCGAGCAGAGTTACTGCATTCTAGAAGACCGGACGTGGTTTCCGGATTGGATTAGAGTCGTGATCCCCAAGATTAGAGCTTACCTTATCTACCGTAGGTTATATTTGGCATGTCTTGAGTTAGTTCACGATCTCGTAGTTAGCGACTTTGATATTCCTCGGTAGGTCGGTTTGTTCTGTACTATATAAACAGGGCCCCTACGGCGTTTGGAGGGACCCCTTAGCAGATAGAATTTCGCATACTACTCGTCGAGACCTGCTGATATCGCCGAGTCCCACTGTCGACGGTTGGGATATCGACCCAAGTCAACCAAGGTTCTTCAAAGAGGAGATAGGAGACACGCCGAACAACCACCAACAAAGAACGAACAGAGAGCGGGGTTTTATCCCGGTTCAGCCTCTCGGGAGATAATAGCCCTCACGCCCAAATTTTCTTTATATCAAAGAGAATTACAAGGTGGAACTCGCGAAATCAGCAGGTCTCGGCGAGTGGTATGCGAAAATCTATCTGCTAAGGGTCCCTCTAAACGCCGTAGGGCCCTGCTTATATAGTATTTGAGCAAACCGACTTATCAAGGGATAATCGCCCGCTAACTACGAGATCGTGAACTAACTCATATACATGTCAAATACATCCCGAGGTAGATAAGGTATACTCCAATTCTGGGGATCACGACTCCTAATCCAATCCGGAAACCACGCCCCGTCTTCACGTAGCCGCAGTAACTCGCTCGAGTCGGACTCAAACATGAATCCTAGGCCATTACGCATCGTGCGACCCAAGGGTCTGTTTCGGGCAGATGCACATAGGCTCGATAGAACCTTCCAGGGAGCTGTGCCCTGGTAGGCTGTTCGATTGGGCCGTCAGGGAGTAGACCATGGCAATGGGCCGTAATTCTATCCCCGACAGCTAGCCCCCGAGACTCAAGCGGAAGGACTCACTAGAGTGGGGTCTTCCTCTTGAGACTTCAAGTCACGAAGAGGGAAATTTTGCTGCTACAAAGACATGTAACAAGTGACCGAACAGGTCATGGTTCAGCCGAACAAGACTTGTTCGGGACCGAACAGACCCGACCAGTACCGAGCAACTCTGTTGCGTCGAACAGGGAACAACATCTGTCCGAGCAGAGCACTCAGCCTTCGATACAGAAATCGAAAGAAGTGAGGTGAATCATCTCCTTGAGGTTGAACGTCATCAAGGAGGGATTGGATTCTTAGTAGTGAAGAGCGTACCACCGCATCCGGTAAGATCAGATCTTCCGGGAGAATGAACATAGCAAGTCGCGAGACGGACTCGTCTTCTTGCATCCGTGCATTCAGATGCCTAGAAAAGATAGGAAACCACCTCTCGGGTTAGAGCTTGCCCGAAAATAGAGATTGCGCCTCGAAGCGAATATCGCGCTCAGGAGCGAAGGTGATGTGCCTCCAGACGTAGATCGTGTGCTAGGAGCGCATAATGTATACGAATAGGAAAGGTGACCCAGTCCCAGAGCGTAGAGCTCGCCAAAGGAACCAAGTAAGGAGATCTAGTCCCGAGCACGGAGCTCGTTAAAGGAACCGTAGTGCGACCAGCGAAGACGCATCGGTAGAGCCAGCGCTCCGGGCGAAGAGCGGTGGCGAGGTGATCCACCGAGCACGGAGCTCGTCGCGGGGACCAGATCGCGCTCTGGCGAAGAACCGCCGGTCGCGAGGTGAATCACAACCCGATGCAGTCAGAGCCGCAAAAGAACGTGTGAAATCAACGCTTTACCCATGACGTATTCCTTGCGACAGCGTTAGCGTTGTCTTGGCAAGTGCATAACCGACGCTTGGAGTGCCCGTTGCGATGATAATCGACTACGGTGGGCATGCCCGCTATGATGAGAATCGACTACGGTGGGCGGGACTCCGTTGGTGGCGACTACCTTGACTTAGCCGAATGTGAAGGTCGATCTGGGCAAAGGCAAGAAATCATACGCGAACGGTGAATCGATCCACAGGCATGCGCGGAGCAAACCCGGGAAGAAATGGATGCAGACATCGGTTTTGGTTGGGAAGCCTGTAACCTCGCCGCGACCATCACCGGAGTCTGACGTTCCCCGCTCATGTACTTCCTGCAAAAGACAAACAAGAAACGAGCAGCAAGGGGAAAAAAGAGAGCAAGAAAAGGTTCTAAGAAGAGCAAAGCGAGTTTTGGAAAACACGCTAAAGACGACCTACCCGCACAAGACATGATTTTTTTCGGGTACGTCCCCCAATAGCGTTAGTGTCACCTCGGTGAATGCGGAACCGACGCCAGGAGTGCCCGTTGCGATGAGAATCGGCTTACGGTGGGCAGGACTCCGTAGGTGGTGCATTGCTCCGGATTACCATGCAAGAAAGGACGTAGCATGGATAAAACAGACGATGTCGCGGGCAAGTGCAGCCCAGCATTGTGGCTAAGACCGCTAACCGTGGAAGGCGACGAGACCTTAGCCGCAGTAAGACGTGCGAGGCGAAATCTTATCCGGGCATGGACCCGTGCGGCGTTACAGGTCGCCTCGGCGGGTGCGGAACTGGCGCCGGAGTGCCGTTATGATGAGAATCGACTACGGTGGGCATGCCCGTTATGATGAGAATCGGCTACGGTGGGCGAAACTCCTCGGTGGTGCACCGCTTGGTTAACCGGGCTGCATGTGTCGTTGCGGATAAAAGACATGCTCAGACGCGCGGAGGCGCTCACGGAGCGAAGACCAACGAGGTTTTGGAAAACCAACGCTAAGGAAAGGAACAGAAAACCGAAACGTCTCGGGGTTGCGAAATTCAGCTCAAGTCCCAATCGACCGAGGAGAGGCGATCCTCGAGGAGCTGGCCGAAAGACTCAAGACCGCCGAAAGGCGCTTGAATCGAGCGAGAGTTCGATCGAGAAGCTTTTCCCGCAAAAAGAGCAAAGAAAAGACAAGGACGAACAGAAACCAAGAGCAAGGCGAAGTAGCTAGAAAGTTTTAAGAAAACCGGTAGAACGCTTAGCCTAACTCCCACGTTGTGCGTACCGCCGAGGACTGAGTTTGCGAACTCGAACAGTACACAAGAGAAAGAGCGACGCCTAGCCCGATGCAGACGATGCATGAAGACTGAACTTGCGACTTCAAGCACGTGCGTAGAGATAGAGCGACACCCGTATCCTGATCGACTCATTTCAGGAACTGCTCGTTAACGTAAGTTAGGCGATTCCAAAGGTAATCGAACAAGGAAAGTGTCTCGCCATGAGGGCTTACGAGCGATCTTTACCAAGTGGTCGTGCGTGGCGGTAAGTGCCTCTGCCATGGAGGCTTACGAGAGCGAGCTTAGCCGCAAGGCTGGATGCCGTGTTACGCAACTCTGAGTTTAGGAACTTGTTGAAGCTAGATACGGACAGGAAAACCCTTAAGATTGCGGAGCCAAGAGTTCGCAAGACCGGGCAGCCATCAAGTGTTACCAGAGAGAAAGAGTAGTCTGAGAAGACAAGTGGTGAGGAGGGCCGCAGGGGTCGCGAACATTCACCGCTCAATGGGTTGAACTTTACATGGCGTTTCGAGAGACTTAGACGAACTAAGGCGCCGAATTTGAGAAAAAAGCGGGTTAGGAAACGAAAAGACCTACACGAGGAACTTACGGTCGGGTCGATATTCCAAGTGTTGGTCGCTCTCCCGATATCCACCGCCAGCGAACAGCCCGGGATCCGAAGGAGTTTTGATCCACCCCGAGCACGGAGCTCGTCATGGGGATCAGACGCGCCCGGCGAAGAGCTGCCCGGCGCTGGTGATCCAAATTTCAACACGGAGCTCGTCGCGGGGATCAGAACACGCGCCCGGCGAAGAGCTGCCGGTCGAAGAGATCCAGCTCGAGCACGGAGTGGGAACCAGATTCGAAGACGATCAAGATCGAAGGATCGATCCGATCCGACGGGGAAGAGACATCCCGCCTTTCCGAAGTCGCCCTCGTGAAGAATCTCTGATCGTGATAGAGTTCGACATGTTCGATCTGCGAGCTCCCCACGGACGGCGCCAGCTGTCGACGGTTGGGATATCGACCCAAGTCAACCAAGGTTCTTCAAAGAGGAGATAGGAGACACGCCTAACAACCACCAACAAAGAACGAACAGGAGATGTGGGTTTTATCCTAGTTCAGCCTCTCGGGAGAGATAATAGCCCTACGTCCAGCCTTTCTTTATATCAAAGAGAATTACAAGGTGGAACTCGGCGAGATCAGCAGGTCTCGGCGAGTGGTATGTGAAAATCTATCTGCTAAGGGTCCCTCTAAACGCCGTAGGGGCCCTGTTTATATAGTACGGAGCAAACCGACTTATCAAGGGATAATCGGGCCGGGCTAACTACGAGATCGTAACGAACTCATATACATGCCAAATACATCCTGAGGTAGATAAGGTATACTCCAATTCTTGGGGATCACGACTCCTAATCCAATCCGGGAAACCACGTCCGGGTCTTCACGTAGCCGTGCAGAACTCTGTTCGAGTCGGACTCAAACATGAATCCTAGGCCATTACGCATCGTGCCAGCCAAGGGCTGTTCGGCAGGATGCACATAGGCCTGATAGAACCTTCCAGGGAGCTGTGCCCTGGTAGGCTGTTCGATTGGGCCGTCAGGGAGTAGACCATGGCAATGGGCCGTAATTCTATCCCCGACACCCACCTTGTAATCCTCCTTGATATAAAGAAAGGCTGGACGTAGGGCTATTATCTCTCCCGAGAGGCCTGAACCAGGATAAAAACCCCGTCTCCTGTTCGTTGCTGTTGGTGGTTGTTCGGCGTGTCTCCTATCTTCTCTTTGAAGAACCTTGGTTGACTTGGGTCGATATCCCAACCGTCGACAGCTGGCGCCGTCCGTGGGTTGACTTGGGTTGATCGGGAAGATGATGATGAATATCAAGAGCCCGTGAACCATATCGCCGTCATCTTCGGCGGCTCCTCGGCTTATACCTCTCGTGCACCTCAAGGAAGCCGCCGGGTCCACAAGCGTTGAAAAGGCAAAACCTCACCTGAATCGATGAAGTGGACCGAGGTCCCCATCTCCTTCTCTCCGGAGGATTGCCCCACTGGGATGACCAAGCCTCAGCGGCTCCCACTGGTGGTCGCCCCGACCATCAGCAACGCAAGAGTTGGCCGTGTTTTAGTAGACGGCGGAGCGCTTTGGACTTGCTTTCTGCTAAGGTCTTGGGCGAGATCTGATTCCTCGTTCTAAGTCAAGGAAGTCGCAATGCCCTTCTACGGATTGTTCCGGAGAAGCCGCAAGCCGTTGGGACATGTTGTCACGCCTGTCACCTTCGCAACCCAAGCAACTTCCGGACGAGTTGATCACTTTCGACGTGGTCGACTTCCATCGGCGTACAACGCAATCTTGGGCGTGCCATCTCTCGGTAAGTTTATGGTCGTGTGCCACCACGCTTACCATTGCGTGAAGATACCGGTCCTAACCGTGTGATCACGGTCAAGGGCAACTACAAGGTCTGCCCGGATTGCGACGATCCCTTGCCCCGGTCGACCAGCTTCCGCCATGTCTCAAGTTCCGCAGACCAAGTCTACACGCCTAGGGTCTCCTTCACCAGGGGAGAAATCAAAGAAGTTCATTGCCGCTGACGATACTTCCAAGACACCACTTGAGGCCAATCTGACCCTAAATAGGAAAGCGAGCTCATTGCCTTCCTCCCAACCAATGCAGATGTGTTTGCACGAGAGCCATCGACATGCCAGAGTCCCAAGGAGGTCATCGAGCACAAACCGGGTGTCGTGGGACAAAAAGCTGTTCGCCGAAGCTTCGTCGCTGAATTCAAACAGGGATCATCAAAGATCGACTTTGGCAAGCCGCTCATTGCCGGTTCATCCGCGAGGTTGATCACACCGAGTGGTTAGCCAACCCCGCCATTGTAAAGAAGAAAGGCGGTAAGTGGAGGATGTGTCGATCACACAGATCTGAACGCCGCTTGTCCTAAGGACAATTTCCGTTGCCTCGATTGACCAAATGAGTCGATGCGATCATGAGACGCCAACTCTGAGTTTTTAGATGCTTACTCGGTTACCACCAAATAAGCATCTCCCGAGGATGAAGAGAAGATCGCCTTCATCACCCCTTCGCACTTTCTACTATCGACCATGTCTTTCGGTCTGCATAATCTTTGGTGCCACGTTCGGTAACAATGGAGAAGACCTTCCCTAAGCAATGTGGAAAATACACGGAGGTCTATGTCGACGACATAGTTGTAAAGAGCAAGTATGCTCCAGATCATGTAAAAGACCCGGCAGAGACTTTTCGTAATCTCACCAGCATCGAATAAAATTAAATCCAGAGAAGTGTACCTTTGGTGTTCGATCCGAATGTTGCTCAGTTATGTTATTGGTTATGCAAGGTATTTCGCCAACCCCGAAAAATCGAGGCCATTGAAGATATGCAGCTCCAACTACCGTAAAGGAAGTCTGAGCCTCATCATGCGGATGGTCGCTCTCGGCAGTTTATTTCCGTCAAGACGAACGCGGCTGCCCTTCTTTAAGGCCCCGCGCAAGCACAATGGTTTCGAGTGGACGGAAGAAGTTTATAGATCCTTCCAGATCTCAAGCGATACCTATCCAATCCTCCGTCTTGACTACCCAGCGGCATGGCGAAAGCAGCTCCCGCTTGTACCTAGGTTGCACGCCACAAGCGGTGGCGCGGTCTTGACGGTCGAAAGGAAGGCATACAATGACCAATCTATTACGTGAGCGAGGTACTTCACGGATCAAAGGAGCGTTACCACGAGGTCCGAAGCTACTCTCGCCTTGCTCATGTCTGCAGAAGCTTCGTCACTACTTTCAGCGCATCAAATCGGGTCCCGACCACGCTCCTCCGGGAGAAATCCTACGAAGAAGGAATCTAGCGGACGTATAGCTAAGTGGGCAATGGAACTAGCGAGTTTGATCATTATTTGTCGCCCGAATCGCTATTAAGTCACGTGTCCTAGCCGACTTTGTCGCCGAATGGACTTGCCGCCCAAATCCCGTGAAGCTCCCGAGCAACCCGATGAACCCTCTTGGACCATGTTTTTCGATGGCTCGCAGACCGAAACTCGGGGCTGGTTTTGTTCTCATCTCCTCAAGGAGAGCAACTCCAGTATTCTATCCAACTACACTTTGCGGCGACTAACAACGCCGCAGAGTACGAGGCCCTCCTCGCGGACTAAGAGCGTGCAAGTCGCTTGGTGTCCAACGGCTAACTGTGAAGGAGATTCACACCGGTCATCAATCGAGTTAACAAGGAGTATCGGTCTTTGCGATGACTCAATGGCGCGATACCGGTTGAAGTGAGGAAGTTGGAGCGGCATTTTCGATTTTTCGGTGCTCTTCGTGCCGTGAAGGACAACTTCTGGCCGACCAGCTATCCAAGTATGGATCCTCACGAGAATCGCTCCGGCAGGGTGCTCGCCGAGCACCTTCACAAGCCCTCAATCACGTCTCCGGACGAGGCAACAGAGAGTGGTGCCGTCTGCGTTATCGAAAGGTGTCATGGATCGACAACGCCATTTGTCCGGTACCTTGCGATGGGACCTGCCCGACGACGGCCGAAGCGTTCCGGCTAACAAGGCGTCTTTGCTCCATACAAGCTTGTGGACGGCATCCTTTAACGCCAAGGTGCTCTGCGAGTTCTCTCCAAGTGCATCTCGCAACAGAGGTGTGTTCCTCTCGTGGACATACACGAGGGTGCTCAGGCAACCACGCCTCGCGTAACTACGGTCGGCAAAGCGTTTCGCATGGGCTATTATTGGCCTTGGCGCTACTTAGGAGCAAGCTGCTCCTTCAGCTCCTCAACTTCTAACTTGAGGCGCACGACTTCGCCTCGAGCCTTGATTCCTTCCGGGCTTCACTTCGAGGCGCTCGATCTCCTCCTTGTCTCCGTTTGGCTTGCGCGCAGCCTCTGCCGGATGGCCTCGACCTCCTCGGTCTTGGCGCTGCAATGATCGTTGAGCCTCGCTCTGGCCGACTCGGCTTTCGGCCGCCTTGAGCTGCTCGTCCAGCTCCTTGACCCTTTTTCCTGCGGAGATCGCCTCACCGCATCCCACAGATCTCCTCGATCTCTTCCCGTGAAGCCCGTGGTTGAGATCTTAGCCCGAGTCCCGCGGATGTCTGCTCCTCCTTGGCGGCCGGGCTTTTTGCTTCTTGGCTTCCTCCATGAGCTGGTTCCGCCGATGGGATCGCGCCAAGCGCTCTTCAAGCCACTTCAGCGGCCCGGCTTCTCCTCCGCGGTGCTTTCGCCTTCACGGCTTCTGCCATGAAGCTCCTCGGCTTCCTTTAGGAGAGCCTCAGAGGAATGCCTCTCCTTGGTCGACTGGCCTTGAGCCTCTTCGCTTCGCCTTGGTAGGCTCGGCTTTGGGCAGCCTGAGCGCTCGCCTGGGTCCCCGTCTGGAGATGCTCCGGAGGACGCCAAGACGGCGTCCCGCTCGATGGTAACCCCATCCTCGAGTTCGCCATGGTATCCCTAAAGACCGAGGAGAAGATCTACTCGTAACACTTTATGCAACACATTCAAACCGAGCAAAATTTGGTCTTGGTGTTTACCTTGCCAAGTCGGCGCTTGATCCGCGACGCAGCGGTCCTCGAGGCCATCGTCACGAAGCCCGCTCATGCGGGATGAGGCGGCGTCCTTGCTGCCGCCGCTTTGTTCGCTCCTTCTTCTTGCGGGCGTATCTGCCGGGAGCGGGAGCGACGGCGGCGGCGCTTCGTCTCCGCGCTCCTTCTCCTCTTCCTCTTCCTCTTCCGCTCAACGTCTTGGGCGAGGCCGAGCTCACTCCGCCGGTGGCGCCGTTGTTTCGCCGGCGGACGACACGCTAGACACGCTCGGGGCTTCTTCTGCTCCTCGGCGGCGGGGACTTCACCTCGATCGCGGAGAATCCCGTCGCCTCGGGGTGAGCTGCCCGCGACGAAGTGCCAGCAGACCGGCTGCTTTCGGTCCCGCCTTAGGCGCTTCCGAGCCATCGCTTTGGCCCCAAGTCCGTGGCGCCACTCGCCGCCACTTTTGCCTCCAGTAGCTCCACTGCGTCTTTGGCGCGTCGATCGCTCATTGGAGCCCGACGGCAAGAGCTCCACGCCGCCAATTTGTCCTTGAGGCTCGCCACCTCACTTCCCGTGGACGCCGTCTGCGAGATGCTCGGCAAAGAACGATCGCCGAAGCGCCTCGACGCCGTCGTCGTGGCGGTCTCTTCTTGGGCGGTGATGAACGAGAGTTGATCGTTAAGTCTAATACGGTCGAAGGTGGAAAGATCAAAAGATCGATTTCTACATACCGCCGTGGAGGGCTTGATCCCGATTTTCCTCGCGGAACTTTCCGCTTTTCCTCGGGGCTCCTTGGCGGCTTCTCCACTTTGGCCCTTAGGCGTTCGCGGCGATGAGCTCGGCTCCTGGTGAGTGGGCACTCTCTCGCAGCAGCAAGAAGTTTTTCCTTCTTGCGACTTCCTCTTCGAGCCTCCTCTTTCGGCGACTGCTTCGAGCAGCGCCAAATGGCTCCGTGAGTCTGCGAGTAACGCCTAAGCCGAGGGTCATGTTCTTTACCTCTTCGCCGCTTTGCTCGGCGAGGAGGGAGGGCTTGGTCTCTTCCTCATTGGGTTGACCGCTACCGCTTGGTTTGCTCGATGCGCTCCGTCGCCGTAGTCTGGTCTCTTCGACGGTGGCGACCGCCGTGTCGGCGAAGCTCGCGTCGGCTCGGCCGCCACCTTGGGCTTTATGACCGCCTTGGTCTTGCCCTTCTTCGCCTTCTCCTTCTCAGACCCGGAGAGGTCCTCTACGATCCCTCCAAGGATCAGCTGGTCCTCCTGCGCGTTGTCAGAAGTGAGCTTTAGCATTAAACAACATTGCAAGTCTAGCAACACGATCGGGTGTAAGTAATTTACCTCGCTTTGTCTTGGACGAGCACGTTCCTCGGACAAGTGTAGGCCACCTCGCGGTGACCTCGCTGTCCTTCTTCGCCGCCAAGATGGCGTCGACCCGCCGGTCACCCATGCGTCGGTTGGCTTCTCTGCCGAGCGATGGAGTCGTTAAATTCTGTTCGGAGAAAACGATCAATGAAGAGGTTGAGTCTTAAAGGCACTTACCCGTGCTCTCCTTGTGATGTCTTCCCATCCTCTATCTTGTAGAAGGATAGGACCTTCTCCGCAATGACAGATTACATTATTGTGAAGTCCCGGATGATCTCCCCGCCAGGAGCCCGAGGCTCACGAGGGAGGCGATCTTCCTCGTCAGGTACCAATCCTCGGCGGACATCTCCGGCCGAGGCATTGAGGTTCCCTTCGCCGGCGCCTTCCCGGTGAAGACGAGTTTGCTGTCGCCGCTCCGCTTGCTGTAGAACCACCTCACCCACCACGCGCCCATCGAGTCGAAAGGGGGTGGGCGAGGATACGGCGCGTCGTCGGCGGTGGCCCGGAGCTTGAGGTAGTAGCACCCCAGCGCCGAAGCGGCGGAACTGCTCCTCGTCACTGTGTAATAGTGAAGGAACAGCCACCGGTGGATCGATTCTCAGATAGCCTTCGCACAAAAGCGAAGACGCCATCCGGAGGATCTTTTTCGGATTGAGGTTCGCCACCTCCAATCCGCTAATGTTTAAGAAAGCTCAACGAAGTCGCTTTGGAGATCGCAACCCAAGCAAAGGCGAATCGCTCGAAGTTAACGAACTCTCCTCGAGCGGCTCGGAGTATCCTCCTTCCGTGCGACCTCCATTCTGGCGTCAATGTGGCCCTCTTCCTCCCGGACCTTGTGTCCTCCTCGGTCGAGCTAGTGCCGTGAACTTGGCCATAGCGGTTCCCGGATCGGACGAAAGCGTGGTCGGTGGTGGAGTTTGGGTGCTTGATCTTGAGCGCGTTGGAACTAGGGCTTAAAGAGGAAAGGCGTGAGAACAGTGGGTGGCATGAGCGGCTTGGGTGCTTTATAGTCCCGTATAAGCAGCTCTGCAACGGTTTAGTCCCAAAACGGCTAGTTTTTACTACAACGGCTAGGTAAAACGGTCGCTTTGTTTTCACCGCAAATGACAGTGAAGTTACTGTTGAAATTCCGCTAACGGCTATTTTTCCAAAGGTCCGCGATCAAGGCCGAGTGCTCGCTTTCGGACGGATGTCGTTCGCTCGACGCACGGAGTTGCTTCGGCATCGGCGGGTTTGTTCGGTCCCGAACAAGTCTTGTTCGGTTGAACCATAACCTGTTGATGCTTTGTTACATGCCTTTGTAGCAGGAAAATACCTCTTCAGAACTTTGAGTCTCAAGAGGACGACCCCACTCTAGTGAGTCCTTCCACTTGAGTCTCGAGGGCTAGCCGTCGGGATTAGATCACGGCCCATTGCCATGGCCCACTCCCCGACGGCCCAATCAAACAACCTACCAGGCCCAGCTCCTTGGAAGGTTCTATCGCCCATATGCATCTGCCGAACGCCTTCTGGTGGCGTGGTGCGTGGCTAAGGAATCATGTTTGAGTCCGTCTCGAACAAGAGTTCTGCAGCTACTACGTGAAGACCCTGGACGTTGGTTTCCGGATTGGATTAGGAGTCGTGATCCCCAAGACTAGGAGTATACCTTATCCGCCTCGGGATATATTTGGCATGTATGAGTTCGTTATGATCTCGTAGTTAGCCCGCCCGATATTCCCTCGGTAGGTCGGTTTGCTCAAGCTATATATAAACAGGTCCTCTGGCGTTTAGAGGATCCACGGCATTGAGTTTACATCTTAGCATCTAGCTTAAGGCTCCTGGCTCTTGATCTTCGCATTATTGCTTCCTGTACACCATAATCTCGCCGAGACTTGTTCGTCTCGCCGAGCCATCTCTTGTATTCATCTCTGATATATAAGAAAGTCTGGACGTAGGGCTATTATCTCTCCCGAGAGGCCTGAACCAGGATAAAAACCCCTGTCTCCTGTTCGTTGCTGTTCGCGTTGTTTGGCGTGTCTCCTATCTCAATCTTAAAGAACCTTAGCGACTTGAGATCGATATCTCAACCGTCGACAAAAGGTGGGTCATAGCATTTTAAAAAGTAAGTTAAACGAAATGGATCCGAATATCAAAACTATCTCGAAAAGCTCTCGAAATTCAGTCATTTCAGTCGTTCAGCCGAAATACAGCCAAATGATTTCAATGAATTAAACTTCTGCATCCCAGCTCAAAAGCTTTGTTGTTTGATGACGATGGAATATTTATCAACGCTAGTATCAAAAAGCTTGAAATTGGGGTCAACGAGAAGAATATCTATTTTTTGTCCGCCTTGACCAGCATTTTAAGACCTATGACTTAATTTTGTTGCAAACTTGCTATCGGTCGGTCCACTGAAATGGAACAAGATTTTGGCGGAGGTTTTCACTCACCGCCACCAGCTAGCTAGTCTCGTGTTGAGTTGGGGTTTGACGTTCATTGTGCTTCCTTCACTTGTCCTCCCTCTAAGCTGTCGGAGGCATGGGACTGGTGGAGAGTAGTAGGCAGGGTAGGTCGACGAATCGATGTGGAGATGAGGGATATTAGGGGAGCGCTGAAGACCATGAAGAAATACAGAGGCACCTTGTCGAAGAGGAGGAAAAAATATGATGGCACAAGAAAAGGGGGCCAAGCGACGACAAAAGGGAAGGAGCTCCACCGAAGGGAGCAGTCGGCAATGATGTAGGTATTAGGCACTAGTGCACTACAAGTTGGTAGGTGAGGGAGGACGAGGAGGGAAGAGGAGGGGAGAAAATAGGGTTTTCGGAGGAGGTATTTTATTACGGTAAGGAAAATAGAAAATGAACCACAAAATTGACGAAAATTCTACCCTCCATTCAAGGGTGATCCTAAAGACTAGTCACTTCGAAATCTTGATTAGATTATAATTTTGTGTAGAGTGAAGGCAAGTTTAATAGTGACTATTTCTTTACCATTATTGTCTATTACTATAAAAATTAGAGTTGAGAGTAAGGGTCTGTTCTTCTGAGCTAATCTGAACGGCTGAACGGCTGAAATGACTGAACTTTGAGAGCTTCTCGAGGTAGTCGAGAGATTCGGATCCATTTCATTTTACTTGCTTTTTAAAGCGTTAGGACCCACCTTCAAAACAGCGAAAAATGGACTAAAAAAACTCAAACCATATGCTTTTTCAAAACGTAGATAAGTCGTTAAGCTGCTAAGCTGTTAAGCTGAAAAGAACGAGGCCTAAAATATAAGAGAGATGTGTAACGATTGAAAAATAGGACCAACGTTGGAATATTGGGATAAAATAGGCTGGCAATGGGTACATACCCGCCGCGTATTGCCATCCCATACCCATACGTGTCAAACAAAAATCTACCCATTAATTTACCCAAACCCGTGCGCGGGTAGAATTTCTCCCCCGTACCCGTCCCCATGCAGGCGATATCACCCGTCAGGTTACCTATACCTGATGTCCATAACTCACCTGGTGGGTATTAGATACCCATACCCGCTTCCCAGACCCAAGTGGGTAAGTGTAACCCGATGGGTTATTCACACCCAATAGCCTTCACATTTCACAATTCACAATTCACTAACTGACTTGGCTAGGCTTGGGCCGCTTGGCACTTGGGAATTTGATATTTGGGCTGCCACCAGGCCAGATTCTATTACCTATCATTTAAGAACCCAGGTAGACGGGTATGGGGGACATTAGAACGTACCCGTACCCGACATACCCAATGGGTGAAGGTTTTTCTCCATTAACGTACCCATGGGTATAATTATTATACCAAACCCGCACCCTAATAGAATAATTACCCATCGGGTATCGGGTTCCGAGTATCCATTGCCATCGAGAGAGATGTGTTACGAGAGACCGGAAGTACGCGTTATCTAAAACAATTAGGGACGCTTATATAAAACTCCACTTTCGTTTTCAAAGGAGACATGTCTCCGTTGTCAAACTAAAATCTTGTTGTCTATGATATGTATTGGAAACCGTTGTTTTGGTGATGTGAATTGCCATGTTAGCACCGACGTGACATTTTTATTTTTCTTTCTTACTTTTAATATGAGACCTACTTGTCATATCTCTCCCTCTCTCATCTCTCTGCCTCTCCGTCATCTTACTTTTAATGAGATGACAAGTAGGTCACACATTAAAAGTACGAAAGAAAAAGAAAAATGTCACATAGACGCTGACATGTCAGTACTCATCAACAAAACAACCTAAAAACTAACATATGAACCTGATTGCAACGGTATCATAAGTTTGGGTACCTAAATAAGCGGTTTCGATACTTATGTATATTTATGTGCACAAGCAGAACAAGTTTGGGGATTAATGGTGCAATTTTCTCTATTTGAAATTACCTCTTTGTTACGTTTTTCAGTTCTGAAAGTAAGAAACCAAAAGCTGAGAGGGCAAGACTGCACGGTGCACAAAGACTTCATATTCCTATTCTTGGCCTTGCATGGCAGGTTAAGCTGCCCTGCTGCCCATGGAAAAGCTTGTCAGGAAAAATCTAACCCAAACGAAAGGTAAAACCTTTTGTCCTGAAGACTTGGGGAAGAGTTATGAATATCAGTACATGTTGTCTGCATGTTAGCTACTGGCGGCAGACCCGAGCCCACTGTTTGCCTGTTTGGCTGAGTTCATTTGCTGTTTAAGGAATCTGTTTCCTTTAATGATTCCCTAATACTGAAGGCATCATTTAAGGATTTACCTGCTATGCAAGGTGATGACTGATCACACGTATGGCTGGACCGCACTGCTTGACTACAGGTTGAAATTGTCACATAGGAAAACGATTTGTGCTCCAAAATTTACTGCACAACTTGACTGAATGCTAACCAAAGATCACAGGAGTGGCTAAGGTTTCTTCTGTACATTGCGGTTAGCGACATGAACGGCATGGGTATAAAACAAATGCATTTTTTTGGGACCCTCAATTTGAAATGCAGTTAGTATACACAAATTGACCATTTCAAATGCTGTGAGCTGTAGTACTGCTGTACTGGTGATGGTATAGTCAAAGGACGGGTTGCATTCAGAAAAAGAGACCATGTCTTAATCTTAACAGACTACTTGATGTATCTGTTGCCATTGTCAGTTTGATCTTTCTTATCTGAAAATTTCAAAATTATGGACAGGCATAGAAATATCTGGTCTGCTAGTTTTGTCTGGACTGTGGAGCGGTCATGCAATTTAAACATTCGATTTTAACTCTTTAAGATGTGGAAGCAATCGAAAGCAAAAACTAGCCCATTCACAAAATTACTAAAATTATTGAACACCATATACTATGATGACTCCACCGTTTGTTAGACAAATTAATGAGAACAACTGAAATCAATGTGGTACTTGTAAAGACACACACGTGCAAGCAAGCAAGCAAGCCAAGATTTCTTGATCCTTACCTCGTGGAGCCGATGGATTACTGGAGTTCCGAGGAGTCGTTGAATTGGAGTTGGGGCACGGCGATCCTTCGGGGCAGAAGCAAAGGAAGGAACCTTCGTTGAACCTGCACTCGCCACCGTCCAGATTGCAGGCGTGGCAATCTCCCAGCGTTTCCCACTTCACGAGGAAGCCGTCGCCGATGAGTTCCGTCCAGTTCTTCTGCTTGGCTCTGTCAGGTCGCACCGGCACGCGCAGAAAAGTACAGTTCCCCAGCGCCTCGGTCGTGTTACTGGCGCCGCGCCGGCCATGGTCGTCGTCGATGAAGGCTCCCATTTGCCGGGAACCACACGACATATTCCAACGAAAATCAATGTGGCGCGGAAGCGGAGCGCAGTCGTAGACGAAGACGAGGCTCTCATTGGTGTCGCTGATGTTCGCCGGGACGAGCGCGAGGCTGGAGGAGACGTTGAAGTCGGGGAAGCGGCAGCTGCTGTTGCCGGCGAAGATGGCCTCCACGGACATCACCAGCGAGGCGTTGCCGTAGAATATCTCGTGGACGCGCAGCATGTGCTCCCTCAGCGTCCTGTTGAGGTAGGCGCGGCCACCGGCGCAGGTCAGCTCGAAGGACGGGTAGCCGCAGTGCATCGGCTGCTCGCCGGCGAGCGAGAAGGGGTAGGAGATGGTCAAGCTCCCGCACGTCCCTGGCGCGCATGTCGCGCCGCCGCCGGTCGCGTCGGTGGTGGCTACGGCTAGGTGCAGGTGCAGCAGCAAGGAGGCGGCGGCAAGGGGGAGGAGCCGCAGTGCAGGAGGATGATGCATCGCGGCGAGGCAGAACAGTAGAGCGGCGCGCGCGCTCGTGTGGAGACCGGAGAACGGAGAGTCGGAGACAGAAAAGAAAAGGGAAGAGGAGCTGATGCTGTTGCGGTCGATCACGGTTAGATACTTTGACTGGATTTTATTTTTTTGCCTTTTCTTGCCTTTTTCTCTTAAATTACTAACAAATCATTGTTATATGAAGAGTTTATATGTACTTTCAGTCATGCATCTCTGAAATGATGAAGTCAACATTGTTATCCGAAGAGTTTATATGTACTTCCAGTCATGCATACAAAGATTAGCCGGACATTTGACTCAATATCAGGTGTTATCGGCAATACTGCAGCCTGGGTGAAAATGATCAAAGAGGAAAACTGTATACCAGGACGTCACAAAATCTCTTTCAATTCAGCCAGAGTAAAAACAAATTACCTGAGCAAGCATGCACACAACAATCACAGAAAATAAGGACGTATGGAGGACAAAAGAGTTAAAGCACCATGGCTTGATGCAACTTCCAATCAAGCATAAAGAAAAATGGATTGGCTCACTCACAGGTGACTGGGTCCTGTGGAGCTGTCCAGACGATTTTCTGGGCCGTTGGATCCAGATCTCCCCTCCTCTCTCTTTTCTCCCCCTCCTCTCCCCGCGTCTCTCTCTCTCTCTCTCTCTCTCTCTCTCTCCCGGTCTCCCCCACGCGTTCGCCCCTCCTCCTCTGTCATCGTCCCTCCCGCCATCATGCCGTCGTGCCTACCTAATTCAGCCGGCGCCGCTGCTCCACACACCTCCGCCTCCGCCTCCATTCCTGTCGCCTCCGGTCACCGCCCTGGCCGGTGACACCCACGCCGCCGCCCGCTCCACCTCCTACCCACCCACCACTGGCTGGCCCCGCCCACCCTAACCACAATGACAACGACCCCCAAGATCCGCCCCCATCTACTGGATCGGCTGTCATCTACCCCAACCCCTGGCTCCGGCGGTGTTGCCGCCACCTCCGCCGTCGTCCTCATGAACCCACCCAACCGCCGGGCCGCCACCCCCAACCCTCAATTTAAGCTCGGGGAGAACTGGGGACCCCGAACCCCCAAATCCTAATCCCTAACCCGGGCGACGCCGGCGGTCGGAGACGAGGAAGATGGCGGTGGAGCTGTCGATGATGAAAAAGATGACGGCTACACATACATGAGCTCCCTCTCCCTCCCTCACCCCCCACCAAATTGTCTGCAATGGAAAAGAACGAAGCAGTCGTCTGGGCGGGTGAACTACCGCCCACACGACTGCTAGGGAGCAAAACCGGAAAAAAGGCCCATCAACACGTAAGTTCAGGACCCAGCAACAGTTAAGCATATGAGTGGTAAACCGAGCGGAAAGGCACACGAGCTTCCAACGATGCACACGAGCAATGCTGAGCATAGCTTGCCTCCCTCCCCGAGCATAACAGCACATTACGGTTGTTTCCCATATCGAGTATGATGCTATGAGATTCTCTGTTCTTTTCCAGATGCTTAATAATTAGTGGCTCTGTGCTGCGAACTTGCATATGGACAGGTTGGTATAATGGTATAGTTAACTGAAAATTTGGAATGGGAACTTGCATGTGTAAGTGCAGACGGTTTCGAACGCGAGGCGCGCGGGCGACGTAGAAGGTGGTTAGGGTTTCCCCCTAGCTGCCGCCGCCGCCGTCCCCTGCCGCCTCCCCAAGTCGTCTCCCTCCCTCTCGGTCTTCCTCTCACGCTCTCTCTCGGTTCC
This sequence comes from Raddia guianensis, assembly GCA_036346415.1. Taxonomy (NCBI): domain Eukaryota; kingdom Viridiplantae; phylum Streptophyta; class Magnoliopsida; order Poales; family Poaceae; genus Raddia; species Raddia guianensis. The sequence continues at coordinate 41,172,096 of CM070534.1, forward strand.
TCTCATGGCATAACTGCCCCAGCGGCGGCGGCGGCGGCCTAAATCGGGTCGCCGCGGCCGCCGCCAGCGCCTCCTCTCTCCCGCTGGCGCCACCTCCATAGGCGTGGAGCAGCATGGCGGGGTTCCTCATCTTCCTCTCTTCGCCTTTTGCGTCGGCAGCGGTCGGCGAGCTCCGGCGGCAGTGGCTAGGGTGGCTTGCGGCAGTGGCTAGAGTGGCTTGCGGCAGTGGTCGACAAGGGCGCGGGGGCATCGCGGCCGTCCTTTGCCTCCCCCATTCTCTCCAGAGCTGACGTTGTGGCGGCGGCATGGCGGCAGCGCTTCCCCTCGTGTGGCTAGCGCCTTGACATTTGGCGGTGCTCTGCGAGTCGGCGGTGCGGCCCTCCTTCGCGTCGTCCAGGTTTGTTCATGTATGGCGGTGGCCGGCAGTGGCGGTGGCGGTTGTGAGCATCGTTGAGCCCTAATTTTTTAGTGGTGTTGATGACGTGCATAGTTGCACAATGAATATTGCTAGGGGGTTCTTGGTTTTTCATGTAACCATAACGAGGCATCGGCAACCTGTTGAGCTGCTCCAAACTGTTCTAAACATGACCGGGCGAGCGGAGAGGTCATGTGTAGATATAGGAGTAGTTAGGTTTTTATTTTTGTTGCCCATGTTTCAATAGGGGTCTATTTGGTTTGATCATGCTAAGTTATCACTTCACATTAAACCCTAGCCTTCTCTTAGTACATAAGTATCCTACAAACATCTAAAAGTCCAAGTGAGACTTCAATCAGAGTGAATCTTTCAAAATCCTTGAGCCCTGCATTCTCAGTGGCCATCGAACTGGGTCCGACGACCGTCGGACTGGGTTCGACGGCTCCTTCTCCCTGTGCTTTTACCTCCATCGGACCGGGTCCAACCACCATCGGACCGGGTCCGATAGTATGTGTTCCGGCTGTTTTGAGACTAGGTTAAAGCCATCGGACTGGGTCCGACGGGCACTGTAACGGCTAGTTTTTGTAGCCCTCCCAAGCTCCAACGACTAGTTTCTCCCCGGGGGGTATAAACTGAGTTCAGTAACCAGCCATTTATGAGGTTTGCTGCTCCATTTCACCTAGAGCCAACATTTACTCAATCAAGGGGTGTTCTTGAGCCTTTCCTCCATCATTTTACCAACCACCTACCTTTCCCCCAACCGAGCTTCATGAAAGTCCTTCGATTTGGCATGATCGAGGCATTTCGGGCTTATTACTCTTGAAGACGGTGTTTTTCTCGGGAGGAGTGTGCTTGGAATAGACCTTGGCATATGGCTACTCTCATGTCGGTGTATAGGTGATGGAGTCCACCTCGCCGGAGTGGCAAAACGACTACCGGGAGTAAGTGATGTGTGCCTCGAAATGTGTGCAAGGGCTAGCCTCAACGAAGAGTAGGAGTTGCGGCTCCGAACTTCAGTGAAACAAATACCGTGTCACTTCTCCTTTATCTCATTTACTTCCGCATATACATTCTGCATGAATTGCTATTGATTGCTTGAGTGCATTGAATGGATGGATTAGGTTACTAGTGCGCCTTGTTATTAATTGTTTCTGCTCGCTAGGGCACTAGAATTTAGGATTGGGTCACTCTTAACTTTGTTGCTTAATCAAAGAATAGCCGAAAGGAAATTTAAAATGCCTATTCACCCCCCTCTAGGCCATAGAGATCCTTTCAGCGGTAGATGGTGGTCAGCCGTCGTGGTGCCCGCGACGACGTTGTCTCGGTGCCCGCGACGACGCCGTCTCATGCCGGTGTCGTTGGTTCCTTGCTATGGGGGCCTGTCTTGGTGGAGGCCGCTCAGCAAGACCGCTTCGTGAGAGGCCGGATCCTTCGGCAAAGGCCCAGAGCTGGCAGTGGTTGGTTGGAGCGGTCGGTGTGGTCGTGCTCCTGGATCGGGGTTCGGTGGCCTCGTAGCTCGGCGGAGCTCGGCACCGGCTTCTCCTTCTTCCCTTGAGCCCGTCGGGGGGTCCGCTTGGGGGGTTCGCCTTGGTAGATGGCTGGAGCAGACGGAGCAGGTGAGCTCCAAGAGCATGTGTCCGGCGGCTCCTCGGCTCCTCCCGTGGTGGTGTGGGGGACCATCGTCCGTTCTTTGGTGGCCCTAGCTTGACGCTCGGTTTTCCTTCTTCTTCGTCCCCACCTTCGCGCACAGTAGTGGAGCTCGGCGCCGACTTTCCCTTTTACTTCTTCCTTCTTAGTCTCCTCCTGGGCCCATCTTGGCGGAGACCGTCCGGGGGGGACCGCTCCGTGAGGCCGGATCCGCGGGCAGGAGCCCTGGATCTGGCGATGTGTTGGCCGGAGCAGTTGGAGTGTGCCCCAGGGTTGTGGGCCCCGGTGGCCTTGTAGCTCGGTGAAGCTCAGCATCGGCATCTTCTTCTTTCCTCTTCCCTCGAGCCTGTCTCGGTGGAGCCCACTTGGGGGGGTCCTCTTCGGTAGCTGGCCGGAGTGGTCGGAGCGGTTGGCCTGCAGGGGCGTGTGTCCGATGGCTCCTCAGCTCCTCCCGTGGTGGTGTGGTGGATCGTTGCCCGTCCTTCAGCCAAGCGGCGCCTCCTGTCTCTAGCCTAGTCCCGTCTTCACCTCCTTACCCTCCCCTCCCTACGAGGTGTGACATCCTAATAAAATTATTAGGTGTCCCAATTTTTTTTCCAAAAGAAAACCTAGGTAATGCTTCTCATTTTGCAGCTAGCATCAGTCTAAATTCGAGTTATGTGCTAATGGGCTATTAGTGCATGCGATTAAGGGCCCATAAGGGGTGGTTTAGCACTTTCAGCCCATGAGGAGAAGCCCAATTGACCCCAACCTGCGCCCAGCACCCTATAAGACCCTAACCTACTGTTCCTCGCCGACCACTCCACTCCCCACCCCCACACCTAAACCCTACGGCTCAAGACACTCCCTCCCGAGGCGTTTTCGAGGTAAATCTCCCTTTCCTGTAGGTAGATCGTACTGTAGATGGTACCAGTAGATAGATCTCGTCGAGACGAACAAAATGCATACGCGGATCGCCCATTTTGGTGCTGTTTTCCGCCCGCTAGAGCTCGCCGTAGGTTGCTGCTCCCACGGTCGCCGGCGATCCTCGCCGTTCGCGCCGCCGGCGGGAGATCCGGAGCCAACCGGCTCATGCCACGCCGTCTCCGCGCCGTTGCCCAGCCGTCGTCGCCGTCTTGGCCTGAAGCGCGGCGACACACACGCCGCCTCTAACCATCGCCCGACGCGCGTCCTCATGGGTCCGCAAACCGCGTCCCCGGCGGAACAGCCATGACCGCGTCTCGATAGGGTCCACCGCGGCAGCCGTTCCCGACCGTGCTGCCGCTGCCGTCCACCACTCGCGCCGCGACACCCGTCCGTGGGCCCCGCCATCGCCGGCGCGTCGGACCGTTCCGTCGCCGCCGCCCAATCCAAAGCGCCGCGTGTCCCGTGGGACCCGCCACGATGCCGGCGTCGCTTTGCCTCGCCCGCCTCGAGATCTAGCCACCGCTGCCGACGCGCGGCCCGATCAATCCGTGGACCCGCTGGTCGAGGCGGCAAATGCCGCCGCCGCCGCGCACGACGCGTGCCGCCACGTACCGCGCACGCCGCAGCGTGATTCACGCTGAGCCGCCGACACAGGCCCGCCTGCTGCGCGTCGGCCGAGCCGCGTGGCATGCCACGTGTCATGCCACGTCACCCATAGCCACACCCGGTGCCACGTGGCTCGCTCGTCGGCGCCCACGTGTCGCGCCATGTCACGCCACTGTCGCTGTCGCCGCCACGTCGCCGCCGCGTCACGCCACGCCAAGACGCCCGTCGCCTCTCCAGATGGGTCCCGCTCGTCGATCGGCCGAGTCGCCGACGATGGGCCCGCTTGCATTTGCTATCCATCATCGGCCGGACTGGGCCTTCTTTGGCCGAGCCCTGGGAGATTCGAACCGTTCGGTCGGTTCGGCCCATTTAGGGTTATTTCGGGTTTTTCTTTTTCCTAAATTTTCCTATTTAGCCCGAAACTTCCCCCGAATTGTTTAGGGAGCTCCGTAACTCCAAATTGGATGATTTTGGAGCCTAAAAATCACATTTAAATCCTAAAATTTTTCTGTATATTTAAATAATTATTTTCTCTGTATTGATGTTCTTTGTTTATTTGTTTGTTGTTGTGTGTTTAGACGGTGGTTGCAGTGTTGTCCTGATTGTTGCGGAACATGATGGGACTCATAAAGCTCGGAGTTTTTCAAGGCAAGCAATTACATATTCCATCCTAGTTTTGCAATACAATTTACTGTTGTTTATCTTTCGGAATTATTTGCATGCATGTTATTAGGCGTGAGTACCTATACATGTTAATCATCTATTAATATGCTTTAGCCACCTTGTGAACCCGTTGAATATTTCCTAGCCTATCCTTGACTAGATGTGTAGGATTGCATTTGGGATTCACTATAAAAATGAGTTTTGGTGAGGCTTTTGCTTCACGTTGGTATTTGTGGTAAAAACCTAAACAACTAAAAGTTGTAGTTGACTTAGGGGAGACCCGGCAGAGATGTTTTCGGGATTGTGGTGTGTCGAGACAGTCTCCTCTAATAAGGACTCAAGCTTGTGTATTGCTAGACCAAACCTTACCGTACAGCCACTTGTGCCTTCGGCCCTAGCTTAGTACACTATGAAACCCACTAACCGGCTGCTCGTAGGGTCGTCCGTTACGTTTAAATCCTTCTTGCCCTAGGAGGAGGCTGATGCGTCTCTGAGGGGTGGGTGCGTTTCTGAGACCGATTAGCTTAAATGGGGAACGCCCCGGGCCGGTACCGATAAGTTGAAGGGCCCCCTCTACGGCGTGTACCGGACAGGCCGGGGAAACCTTAAGAGAGGGCTGGTAAAGTGGTGGGCGTAGTAGGCTGGAACAGTCTTGTACCGTTTCTCCTAGTGGATGAGACGGGGCTTGTGGGGAAAATTGTACACACTCTGCAGAGTTAAAACTATCATGATAGCCGTGTCCACGGTCATGGACGGGGCGAGAGGTTTGCACTTGTAGATTCACCATTTTCAATAATTAAATCTGACTAGATTAGGCTGGGATTGGCCTGGTGTGCGATACACCTTTTGTTGAACTTGAGACTGGAGTTATATGATCATGCATTCACTTTAATAAAACTTGACTAGATCAACTAAAATATGACTAGAAATAGGATTTGGGTAAAATAACCTTAACCCCCCCTTGACTCTGCATTCATGTTTAAGGACTGCTTGCTGGGTAGCCGCGTACTCATTAGATTGCTCGCGGACATATATTTTTTTTATTCAGATTACGGCCAGGATCAGGAAGGCCTTGGCGAGGGAATGCAAGACTAACTAAGGTGTTCGGGTCGACACCTTGGAATTTATCATAGTTATTTAATTAGATTGTTCTGATGATTTCTGTTAATGTTTAATCCTGTAATGGACTATCAACTGGTATGCCAGTTTGCTTTTGTAATAAAGTACTATTGTTTAACGGTATTTCTCTTTAATTAAATACACTGTGATAATTCCACCGCGTTGTCCATCACGAGATACTAAACTGGGATTAGTATCGACTCGTGATGCTGGATTCCCATTACAAGTACTGGGGTCACGACACGAGGTGCTCGATGGGTGGCGTTTTCTGGGTTAGTGGCGGGGTTCAGCTGCGTCGCATGGGTGGCGCGGCATCTGGTCTCCTTCGCTTCCAGTGCGCAGGCCACCGGGTGTGGTGGCCCCTCTCTGGCGGCGTTGGTTGGCGACCTTTCTCCGGCGACGTCCACATTCTCTACCTCTTGACTTGGTCCCGTCTTCATCGTCTTGACCCTCCCTTTCTCTAAGGTATCAGGTGGCGTGGGCGGCGTATTCTGTTTCGGGTGGCAGCGTTCATGCACGCTCTTCAGTTCTGCGTCTTCAGTCGGCGGCTCGGTTCTTCTGGTGCTTTCAATCTTCGGCGACCTCCGCCCTGTGCACTAGTAGAGCAGGTCCTGGACGAAAGCCCCGCCCTGTTGGGCTAGTGTTGGCATCACCTCTGGTGTCGTTCTCTTCTTGAAGGCATCACTTTTCAGACCTTCCACTACCCTGGGTGAAAACCCTAGCAGTTTTGTGACGGCGGCGAAGCTACCTTGTTGGAAGCGTTGTGGTTGCTGTCTTGCGCTATGGGTTTCTGTTAGGTCTGCAGTTACAGGAGTCGTTTGTTGTTGTATGAGTTTTGGTGGTGTCGCCCTTCTCTCTCTTCTGTATCTCTCTTGTGTCTAGTTGGCAGCAGTGGGGCTGCATTCCTTTTTTTTCCTCTTTAGGTGGTGTCCCCAGTGATGGCTGGAGGTGTGTCTGATTTTGGTCAGGGTTACAACAACGGAGCGCTGTGGTTGTACCCTGTGTTTTCACGGACTTTTTATTTTATTTTCTCCTACTAATAAATGAAATAGGACGATGGTTCTTCTATCCCTCTTTCAAAAAAAAATAAAAACTGGACGGCGGGGCGATTTCTGCGCTGCCCCGGTGGTTTGTCCTGATCGTTCTTGCATCAAAGCGACTGGTAAGAAATTCATTCTCCAAGGTGAGGATTATTGAGAGTTTAGTTGAATCGTGCAGAAATATGGCATCCATATGGAAGAAGCAACGAGTCGGTTGAATCGCATCATGGCCACCAAATTTAAAGCACCACCAGTTCAGGAATTTGACAAAAAACAAACTTCCACTAGACCAAAAACACATCCGCCACAAAGGCAAGTTGACACAATCAACTACCAAGGAAAAAACAAAGAAACAAGATACCAGGAAAAGCAATCGCTGAAGTGTTGTTTGAATGACTCGAGCATCTCCACGCCTTGAGAAGCTGAGATCCTTTGACACGGAAAATGTCTTTTCTCACAACCGAATCGTATTTCAACTTTCAACCTCACGCATTTGAGCTTGGGGCATGTGTTGTACAAGCATGAGCCATCTGATGTCCAGCAAATACAATATCCAATTTAGCCAGACAGTGATTTCATGGGTAATTCGGTAAACGACCAATAGGTTGGAAAGACTTTTTTTGAAAAAAAGCCAATAAACAATATGCCAGCTAGCTAGCAGCATATGCTGCAATGACATCCAAAATCAATTTCTGAAGATAACAATACAACATATATACTAGTATCCAAAAACATGGAATTGTATTATGCCATCGCACCTGATTCTTATTGACTAGCTAGTATTTCCATTGGTTCACAACCTTGATGCACCAGCATTCAACTCATAGTAACAGAAGACAAAAGTCAGAACCATCGTTTGATGCTAGCTAACACAACTAGTACGAAGGATGGAGCTCAACAGGCACTTAAGAACGTTTGCCTCTTGACAGAAATTCTCGTGTAAAAAGCCCTAGTACAGGTCTCCTTCCTTGTGAGTATGGATGACGCAGTCCGATTTGGGGTACGAAACACACGTCAGCACATAGCCCTCTTCCATCTGTCCATCATCAAGGAACGATCCATCTGACTGATCAACTGCGCCAGACTCAATTTTGCCCGCACAGGTGGAACATGCTCCAGCACGGCATGAGTATGGCAACTCTACACCAGCGGTCTCAGCAGCATCGAGGATGTAGGTGTCATCTGGAGCATCAAACTCATGCTCTTGCCCTTCTGGTGTGACGAGCTTCACCTTGTAGGTAGCCATAACAGAAACATCAAGCTTCTTGGAGGTCTTTAGGCTTGGAAACTGCATACCTTGACTACAAAAGCCTAGAGATGAAGGGCTCTTGGTCACTTTCTGGGAGGCCTGAGTTCCAATATTGCCCAAGAGCGTGCATGAAGTTGCAAACGTGGCGATCGACATCTTCAAGCCTAATATCATTCAGATCCATAGGTAACACTATCAGCGGCCTCAACCATCATGTAACAAAGATTTAATAAAATACTAAGCGCCTTATGAAATTATCTGCATTTTTAACTAATAAAACAAATTTTGAAGACATGGCATGTTATATCAAGCCCGAAACCATACAGACGTTAAACATGATCTGCCAATCAGTAAGTGTTGCAACCAGGTTGTAAAACATTTGGGCTATATACATCCTCAGCCTCGGATGTAGAGGCCGTAAGTAATTCCATTGTCTAAAAAAATGTGGCAACCAGGTTTCAGGAAAACCTGTGAGAATTAGCCAGTTATAATCTACAACGAACAAGGTGGTCCGCGCGTTTGCGCGGCTAGATTTGTTTTGGCATATAGAGTTTATCTATAACTTATAATCTATCTCTAATATATCAGATCGGATTTAGAGCTTATCTCTAGGCATAGATCTTTGATTTATGTGACAATTTCTTTGATCGATCTAGGCCGTTCTAATTTGGTCCCACTGTTGATCGAACAACTGAAATAATCTGGGCGATGTGGACGAACGTGGTGGCTACTTTTTCCCGTCCTTTATATATATAACGAGCAAGGTGACCCGCGCGTTTGCGCGGCTAGATTTGTGTTAAGATATAGATAATATATCAGATTAGATTTAGAGTTTATCTCTAACATATAGATCAATTTCAGTAGTTTGTTATAGAGGTTAATATTGACTGGTAGATTCACATAATAATATCCATATTCAACGATGCAAATTTTTTCTTTTTTCTATGATTAACGTGAGAATTTCTACTATTTTTCGATTAACTTGAGAATTTCTAGGATTTTAGATTTAGAATTAATGTGGTGGCTCCGTTTAACTCTGCTTTATACAGATAATAGATAGATAGAAGATAGATGACTGGGAGCTACAAACACCATACTGAGCGCAATTGCAGAGATTTACATATGTAATGGAAATATTTTGCTTCAATCCATACACAACATGCGTTGAAAGCAAATGTGGAAACTCAGCTTTCTGTAACTATCTTTTACCCGATTATCTTTACACTCGACTATTGAGTGGGCAGAAAGCCCCTATGCTTTCAAGGGATAAAGAACCCAAAGTTGAATGCGAATATTTGCCAGTGGTATCTTTACCAAGGAAGAAGAATGGGGAAGTCACCCATCTTCTCCACACGAAGGCCAGGGTTACTCTCCGGAGCGATATGAGAAAGGCAGGCATTGCATATGCTCCCCACCCTTCACTCGAAGCTCCATGGGCATACTACTATATCACTCTCCCAAACAGAAAAAAAAAAAACTTGGTAGAACAATCGACTTCAATTTGATACCAAAACCCCAAACTTTAATGTCTCGAATTAGGACCCCCCTCCCCATCCCTGGATCGCCACCAATCCCATGCCCACGCACGCCGGATCTGGTCAAGGTGAGGAAGGAGACCGGGCAACGCCGCCAGCTCTAGGGAAGAGGAAGACGCAGCGCCTAGAGGGAAGAGGATCAGGAGGGGGCAAACGCCCGGAGGAGTGGACCGAGGGGGAGGGGGACTAGAGAAGGCTTGAGGAAGAGGTTCCCACCTGGTGCAGCCGTCGCCGCCCCGCACGGGCCTGGGTGTGGCCCTCTCAGGCACGCCGCCGCGCGCTGGTAGGACGAGAGGGAGGGGGGGTGGAGAGGACGACGAGACGAGGTCGCTCTGGGGCCTTGGGGACCTGGGGTTGCTGCTGTCGATGGCCGCGAGGGGATCGGGGACTCGAGACTCTGGACTCTGGAGGCTGGGGGATCGGAATCGGAACCAGCTTTTAACGGGGTCGGGGACGAGGACACGCACCGGGATAGCGATTTTTTTAAAAAAAAAAAGATTTGGTGACACGAAGCAAGAGGTCGCTTTAACACCGCCGAAAAAGATGTCATGTTTTTTTATTATTTCATCAAACTTTTCTTTCCTTCTTCTCCACTATCCACGGATGAACAAAAGAAAGAAAGAAAAAATAAAGATAGAATATTCAACGTGTCTAATCGATGATGGATGGTGCGGCATTGATGAAGTCTTGACGTAAAAAGCATTGCTAGCTATAGAGTGTGACGACATCGATGGAGATGTACAATAAACATCATGGCTCAGCCAACAAGGTGTTGAGGTGGGTGGCGAAGACCAAACGAAAGGGAGACGACCACCTCATCCGAGCTGAAGGCAGTAACAGGCCTATAGGCAGCGCCCTCATGGTGCAACAAGCTGTGGAAGCTAGGATTAGCATGTGGCGACGCCAATATGTTACCGCAATTAGCTTGCTTCATTAGCATGCCGCGGATTCGATAGGGCAACAATGGACCATCGAGCGCCAACAAAAGAAGAACCTAGTCGCTCCCCTCCCCACAGAAAGACAAAAGGGAAGGAGATGGGGAAAGGGGTAAATTTCATATGTTGTGTTTTGACAAAAATGAAATGGCCTAATAGAAACCGGCAAAATGATAAAATATATAATGACACATTATATTATATTTCCTTTCTTTTTTTCGTCTATACATGAATGACGACCGGAAGTAGCACAACATGTGAAACGTGACAGCAGGATCAGCTAGACAAAACAGCGTCGGATGCTGGTCAGTGGTCAGCTTAAGGTACGGCATGCATTCACTATGAGTGTTTTTTTGTTCAAATCCAGAGCAAACAAGTAAAAACATGTGCCAATGTTAGTAAAACCATATGGCATCAATTGAACCCGATTAGGATGGGAAATGGGATATATTCCATTCCACGCCCCCAGCAAATTCCACCACGTGTTGTTGCTATCAACCCCACGCACCCGCCCACCCCACCACAGGAGCCCATACTGCCATACATTCCATGCATGGGCGCACGCATTCCGGCAGGTTCACGCCGCCGTTGCCACTCGCCAATGTGACAACAGTGAGGCATCGCATGGCAGCTGACTCCTCTTCCCACTATTATGTGTGCGTCTTGTGGACTATTATTGTGCGACTTGTGTCTCACTTCAAATTTTTCATCACGTACATTTAGGTACACGAACGTTCACAGCCAACGAATTTGTGTCAAAATCCGAGCTCAGCCCCACCCCTCAAATGGCTTTTAGATTTTAGTTCACAATGGAAGGTCCTAAACAAGACCATGATGCACCGTCATTCTATAAAAAAAACGCAGAGGTAAATGCTGCATGGTGCGATAGCCGTACGTTGCTCAACTCATCCTTGCGCGCATGTCACCGACGAGGAAGAGTGGCCTACGAAGAGTTAACCACTCATTCATCACAGTAATGGAAAACCACCCTAGAAAGGAATTTCTGTACATCATTTAACACAGATCAACAGGTATACTCCTTCCGTTTTTTTAAATATTTGTCACTGTTGACTATTTGACATAACATTTGACCATTCGTCTTATTCAAGAAAGCTACGTAAATATCTTTTTTTTTTGTAACTTGTTTTATCATTAGATGTGTTTTGAGTATGACTTATATTTTTATATATTTGTACTAAATTTTTTTGATAAGACGAATGGTCAAACGTTGTATCCAAAAGTCAACAATGACAAGTATTTAAAAACAGAGGAGTCCTTCTGTTCCCTGCAGGCATTACAGTAGTACAAAAGCAGAAAAAGATAGTCTTCGCAATTGTTTGCTTCAGAAGCACCTGTCAGGTAAGAGCAAAACTCGTAAGATCCTCTTAGGTAGAAAGCAGTCTTGACACATTCAACAAGATGGCAATGTCATCCATGCGCAGCTGATGTAGATCAGAGGTAGAGCAGTGATAAGCAGGAGAATATGAGGATAAGCATCAAGTAATAAGAGATGACCATTCATTGTAGATTCTATGCAAATGCATATCTGCGAAGCATTTTTCAAGTGGAAGAAGCATTGATCATCCCTTTCACAAAATGCTGGGAGTGGATTTTCCCTGTGTATGTTGTAGGAAGGAAATACAATCAAAATCACTGCATAATACTGCATCCAAATATTCTTTGCTTAAATGTATACCTTGGTGATTAGATAAAAAGGACTACCCTATTCTCAGGCATAAACAAGCTCTGACCATGGCTGGGTTACTTGTATAATTGTACATTCTCAATTTTTAGTTAACCATGCACTGTGGTTTGACTAAAAAAAGGATATTTTTTTGTCACTTTTCCATGTGAATTAGATAGGAACATGATGGCAATATGGCATGGAAACATATTCCATGATAAAATATATTGTTTCTCACATGATGAATCGGCAACATTCTGTTGTGCATAAATTAATTCACTAATTGTTTGTGCAAAACACAACAGAATGGATTCATCTCTAGCAGTTCAGATTATCATCATAACAAGAAAGAGAATAGTTCATGGACCAGAAGAGGAACACGCAAAGTCATGTCAATATTCCGTTAAATTGCTTCTTGATTTATGGAAAGTGAATGATTAAACATGTACATGACAGATGTACAAGGAATATGAAAGATTATTAGGAATAGCGGTGAAGAATGAGACGTTGATAGTCCCTCGGTAAAGGGCCTAGTTCTTGGAGCTGTATTGAGCTTGCTGGAGAATTTCTCCAGTGACCACGAAGTGCCTGTACATCATACAACAATTTCACAATTCCTCATAAGCCAATACAAATAAATCAGGTTGCCGGAAAGACTAGACATAAAGCACCTGAATGCACGTAAGCTGGTCATTAGTAGGAAGTGACTCACCAGCAAGCCTAGTATAACTGGTGAACAACTTGAGGTTGCAAAGGCTCCTAGTAAATAACAAAGACATTTTTGTTTACAAAGGATCCAAGTGAAGAACAAAGACAATTATATTTTCACTCAATGAGTATCAACTTTCATTTGTGTAGTTAATAACAAGGTAGCAAGGAGAAGGTAGCTAAGCTTTGTTCACACCAGAACATTATTTAAATCAATGCTAATTCATTCTACAAACCCTCTCTCTCTCTCATTGGTGCTAGGACTTGGGAGGCGGCGGCTGGCTGCATGGGAGAGGAGAGAGAGAGGGACAAGTGGGTATATATATGGATGACTAGGGTTTGGATGGTTATTGGGCTGGACCAAATATTACATTGGGCTTAGTTAGCTGACCAAAATTGTCCCAATAGCTGGTAATTTATTAGCTTCATTCGCTATACTTATATTTGTTAGTAGTAATCTTGACTGAGTTCAATTAGTGTGTGCGCGTGTGTCTGCATGTGTGGGTCTGCACGCTGCGTGCGTGTGTTAGCTAGCTAGTTTTGGCATGTGTGTGTTCAGGTCATGTAATTAGCTAGTTAGCAGCGACAGGCGTTGGAGCGTCGTGCGACCGAGTGCTGGCCAAGTATCCAGGAGCTGAGAACGTTGCTGCGTGTGGTCGTGGCCGGAGCCCGGAGAAATGGCAGCGAGAGACTCGGATCAAGGTGCAGTTGCAAACTGCATGCATGCGTGTGGAAGGCGATAGATCATGGCCAGGAGGACCGCTTCTTCAGGGCTCGCGTGCGACGCAAGCTCTCGTTCGTGCGAAGAGGCAGGCGTGTTCGGGTTGTGTGGATCGTGGGCTGCGTGTGTGGTGCATGCAGCAGGTTGTTAGTTAGCTAGGCTATTTAAGCTCTACTGCTGTGTTTTATTTGACGTGTGGAAAATAGAAACCAAGGCGTATGTTCGCCCAGCTGCTTGCCTGCTTGCGTGTGTGTATTTCCACCTTCCAGTGCCATCTTTCTTGCGAGTACGTGTGTGTTGTGCCGGTGTTCGTTAGCAGCAACAGCAGCTTGCATCTGAGGGAGAGCGAGAGCATCACTGGAGGCAGTGATCAGCAGGTCGTTGGTTCCAACAATTGGTATCAGAGCTTGTATGCCCAAGATCCTACGCTACTACCTCGACTCCATGGCTTTGGTTCCGCATGGTGCTGGGACGAGCAGCGGCGTCTCGTTCCACTATCCGCCGCTCACCCCGACGACCTACACCACATGGGGCATCAAGGTGGAGGCCCTGCTGGATGCGCAAGGTCTTTGGGAAGCTGTTGCTCCGGCGGAGGGTGCAGCGGTGGATGCGGGGAAGAGCAAGACAGCGAGGGCGCACCTCTTGCAAACCCTTCTGGAGGATATTTTGCTGCAGGGGGCGGCAAAGAAGACAGCGAAGGAGGTTTGGGATAGCCTCAAGACAAGATTTGTCGGTGCGGATCGTGTCAAGACGGCGCGCCTGGCGACCTTGAAGGGGGAGTTCGACGCTCTCCGCATGAAGGATGGCGAGGCGCTGGACGACTACGCCACTAAGCTCAGTGGCATGATGGTGCGGTACGCCAATCTCAGGGGTACCTTGGAGAATTCGGCACTGGTGAAGAAGCTCCTCGACACCGCGCCGGATCGTCTCTACCCCGCCGTCGCCGGCATCGAGCAATTTTGCGACATCACCATGATGGCGTACGAGGAGGCCTTGGGCAGGTTGAAGACCTTTGATGAGCGGCTTCGTCTTCGTGGATCTGGCTCCAATGGTGGTTCTGGCTCCATGGTGATGGCCAGCTTCTTCTCACGGAGGCCGAGTGGAAGGCTCGGCAGAAGCAAAATGGTGGGGACTCCGGCGACAAGAAGAAGGACCGCAGCCATGGCTGTAGCCGCAGCCATGACGACGATGCCGACGCTGCTAGCATCGCTTCCGACAACAGCGAGAGCAAGTCAGCAGGGAAGAGAGGTAAATGCTATAAGTGTGGCATTCGTGGGCATTTTGCTAGAGATTGCCACAAGGGGAGGAATGAAGAAGCGCTCCTTGCGACGACGGATGATGAACCATCGTTGCTCTAGAGTTTGTCCAGGAGTTAAAAAATAATCTAAGTCAAGATTAGAGGGAAATTTGTTAGTAGTAATCTTGACTGAGTTCAATTAGTGTGTGCGCGTGTGTCTGCATGTGTGGGTCTGCACGCTGCGTGCGTGTGTTAGCTAGCTAGTTTTGGCATGTGTGTGTTCAGGTCATGTAATTAGCTAGTTAGCAGCGACAGGCGTTGGAGCGTCGTGCGACCGAGTGCTGGCCAAGTATCCAGGAGCTGAGAACGTTGCTGCGTGTGGTCGTGGCCGGAGCCCGGAGAAATGGCAGCGAGAGACTCGGATCAAGGTGCAGTTGCAAACTGCATGCATGCGTGTGGAAGGCGATAGATCATGGCCAGGAGGACCGCTTCTTCAGGGCTCGCGTGCGACGCAAGCTCTCGTTCGTGCGAAGAGGCAGGCGTGTTCGGGTCGTGTGGATTGTGGGCTGCGTGTGTGGTGCATGCAGCAGGTTGTTAGTTAGCTAGGTTATTTAAGCTCTACTACTGTGTTTTATTTGACGTGTGGAAAATAGAAAACCAAGGCGTATGTTCGCCCAGCTGCTTGCCTGCTTGCGTGTGTGTATTTCCACCTTCCAGTGCCATCTTTCTTGCGAGTACGTGTGTGTTGTGCCGGTGTTCGTCAGCAGCAACAGCAGCTTGCATCTGAGGGAGAGCAAGAGCATCACTGGAGGCAGTGATCAGCAGGTCGTTGGTTCCAACAATATTACTATGGCGTCGCCTCGCCGCGCACCTTAATCGCTTAAAAGGTAAAAAGGTCCAGGCGACCGCCACACGCCTTAAGCGCCTTAACAACCATGCCCGTACCTAAGCAGATTTTTTTATTTTCACAAATGTTTTTGTAGAAGATGAAATAAAGTTTTAGTATATCCAAAAAAGCATAATCTGAAGGCTGTTAACCCATTATATTCATTGTAGCAGGAAACTAACATCTTCATTGAGGAGAGGAATGCCATAATATTGGACATCGAAATAGATTTGATTATGTCAAGTAAATATTCAACAGTAGTGTATTTCATTTCTACTCTCTAGCAGTGAGCATTAGTATCTACTGGCCCATCTAACAGAACAGTCCACTGAGATGAACCTTCAAACTATGTGAAATATACAACTAGAGATGTCAGCTCTTAAAAAATAATGCAGTTAGATAAATGAAACAATTCCGGGAGTGTCAAGACTCCAAACTAATATTGGACATCGAAATAGATTTGATTATGTCAAGTAAATATTCAACAGTAGTGTATTTCATTTCTACTCTCTAGCAGTGAGCATTAGTATCTACTGGCCCATCTAACAGAACAATCCACTAAGATCAACCTTCAAACTATGTGAAATATACAACTAGAGATGTCAGCTCTTAAAAAAATAATGCAGTTAGATAGATGAAACAATTCCGAGAGTGTCAGGACTCCAAACTACATACACAAGGTCCACCAGGTGTTACTGAATGACCACATCTTGGAGACTTCAACTGTGTCCAACCTGGTGCCTCATTATCTTATAAAATAAACAATATCAGGTTCTGCATCCAGCAATAGCAAAGTTGCAAATATTACAGTAAATGTCCAGTTCAAGATTTCCAGTGAAACTTTGTAACGGCAACCGGTCCTGTACCCCGAACCGCCCGTGAGGCGACTCACGAGGCGACTCAGGGCGACCTCGCCGCCGCCGCAAGAGACCCTCCGTCGCTGCTCCGTCCCTCGCCGTCGCCGCCTCCTGCGCCCCTCCTCTTCTCGGTGGCGACGGCAGGCCCTTTTTTCCTCCCTCTCCTTCCCGGATCTGGAGGTCCTCGCCCGGATCTGGAGCGTCGGGGGTCGGCTCGTCGACGACGGTGGCGGCCCTCGTTGCAGGGTCCTTCCCCTGCTCTTCTCTAGCATGGGCGCCGGTGGGCTGGGGGCGGCGTGGCGGCGAGGTGCGGCGTGGTCCCGTGCTGGGGAGCAGCGGTGGCCGGCACTTGAGCTGCAGCGGCGGGGTGGTGCCTCCCTACCCCTGCCTCCCCTTCCGCTCCTCCTCGTGGTCCCTGCGATGTGGGGTGGCGGTTGCGTCTCCTCGTTGCCTCCTCCCACCTCGGCTTGCCGGCGTTGCTCCTACGCGCGGCGGCGTCGGGGATTCCCTGCTGAGGAGCTCGATGGCAGGACTTCTTCACGGTCGTCTCCGACTCCGACTGTGGCGCACCTCTGCGGCGGCGCCTCGGATCTGAATCTATGGCGACCGCGGCTCTTGGTGGGGGTTCTTGGGCGAAAGCCCCACCCATCCTTTTGGGCTGGTGATGGCGTCGCCGTCTGGCGTCGTTTTCTTTCCTGGAGGCATCACCATGCTGTCCCTCCCATTGCCCTGAGTGCTGAAGGCGTCTTCTTCCGTGTTCATCATCTTGAACACCACGAAGCCAATCTTCTGTGTTGCTTGTTGTTGCTTCCCGCGCGGCGGTGACGTCTTCTTGCCAAGCATCCTGCGTAGGAGACGACATTGGTCCTTGCCGTGCCTCCAACGTTCTTCGAAACTCCGGGCGTAGCGGTGGCGCTGGTCATGCATCCCAGGCAGCGGTGGCGTCTTTGAGGCCTGAGCATCTCGGGTTTTTTGGTGGCGGCGCCGACAAGATTTCCTCCATTTCTACACTTTGCGTCCCGTACGGTGGTGGCGGCTGGTGACCGAGCTTCAAGTTCGTGCTGCTGTAGGTGGGCCTGATGTCTTTCTTTCAGGCTTGCATCCTGTGAGGTGGTGGCGTCTAGTTTGCGTGTTGTCTTCGGCCTCTTGGTCGTGCATCCCTTGTGGTGGTGGCGTTTCATCGAGCATCCCGCATGGCGGTGGCCTGTGGTGGTCATGATGCTCCGGGCATCCCACAAGGTGGTGATGGCTCAGTTGGCTCTAAGGCACCTTGCTCTCTGGTCGTGCATCCCTTATGGTGGTGGGGTCTGGAGGTTGCCCTGGACCTGCCTCAGCGGTGCGTCTTCCTTTGTAACGTTCATCGTGCATCCTGTGTGTGGGTCGTGTCCGGCGTCATGGTGGTGGTGGGCGGCTCCTTGCATTGCCTAGGTGGTGGCGGTCCGTTTTTTTTTCGGCCATGGCGGTCCGTTTTTTTTTCAGCCATGGCGGTCCGTTTTTTTTCGGCCATGCATCCCTTTCGGTTTTGCTAGTGGCTGCTGTTCTTTTCTTGGTGTTGTACTATTTCTTTTTTCTTAATAAAATGGCAGAGCGTCTGTCCTATTCGTTCAAAAAAATATTTCCAGTGAACCAATGCTTACATAAACTGAGAAATGCAATAATACTAAAAAGCATTCAGTGCGGGCTAACCAAATAACCATAGCATAGGAGAAACATTGATATAGGCAAACTATTTAAAATAAACTTTTCATATATCTCAACAAGAAAAAATGTCATCGCCCCTTTCCTCAATGGAATAGGATGACTGGGCAGGGTTAAAATAATACCAATGGGCTCCCTCAAACTCCAATACTCCATCACCTTCAATAAGGCAACTATGGACATACAAGGCAATATAGCTGAGGGTATGAACTATCGGTTTCATCTTAAAGCATCCCTGCATCATTAACAGAGGTATGTAACAGCCTGTTAACATAGACTCGAAGACAAGAAATAGTTTTAAGTTCACTGTTAGTTCTTCTAGGGTGCTAAACTGTTAATTGATCAGAGAAGCATATTTTGTAGATAGCAGCTAGGACGGCATTCTTCTCTCAATATAAATAAATAAACTAACAAATAGTAAGAGATGCCTTCTTCAGTAACACCCTTTAAAGCCCATAAATCACCCATTATCATCACAGTTCCACTTGTCGAAAAAAGGTATGGAGTGATCAGAAATACAAAGGTGATGGCCACAAAAATCATGCATCAACTCAATAACCATTTCTTCTAAAAAAACTCATTAATCATTTGAAATAATTAGCACACAACAATTGTTATTTAGGGAAAGAACTTGATTTCCATCAGAAAACCAAAAGTAAAATCAAATCGCAGAGAATATTGTTAAGGATTGCTCCTTAGACATTAATGATCATTCAACTGGATGCTTATAAAGATTGGATGAGGAAGGAATGGAAGAATACTTTATTTTTGCATCATAATAAGTATAAACTAACTAATCATCTAAGATAACACAATCTTTGAGAGAAACCATGAACCAGATGAACAAATTGCAATTACCTCTGCCTCCAAGTGTAAGAAGACTCTTCTCAATCATGGTCGCAGGATGTCCACATCTTGGAGGTGGCTCTGATCCAGTAACTGGTAATTCTGTCCACTCAACTGGCACTACCCAGTAGAGAAGAAAAAATGAATACTCAACTTCTGTTACAATCTTCGACAAAACATAAATTCAATGCTCAATACAGCTTCAAGAAAAGGAAGTTGTTAGCTTACTCGTGTTCATGATATATACATCAGGCAGCCACTTCTTGCCATCCCAACCAACATACCCGAATAAAGATGAACAGAATGCTCTTCATAAATCACAAGTGATGATACCCAATAATGATAGGGGAATTTGTATAAAATAGAACACCTACATGACATTTTTTCTATTTCCTATGGCTGAAGCAGTGGCAAACTCCCATGGTGATGGTAAATCACCAAAACTGGTCATCTCTGACCACTACCATATGTCTGAATATGAAATAAGCAAAAGTTGTTTTTTAAAATTTCCCATGTTTTTTAAAAAATGCAAAAAAAAACAATATAGAGAGGTTTACCTGTGTCCAACATTGCCTAACATATGGAAGCAAAAATCACACTGTAAATGGCAAATAAAGAGATTATATATGGGATACCTTCAAACTCTAATTTATAGCTGTATGCAATGCAGACCTCTTGCCCCCTGAACGGCTGCAGATGATTACAGTCAATGACAAAAGCTATGTGAAATGCCCTTGGGCTAGGGACTGCCTGCCCGTCTGAGCCACTGCCTGTGCATTCAGGCGTGCACCAAAGCCTATTATCTGCGACAAGGATCGCATTCAGGAGTCCAAACAGCAATGCTCGTCGTGCTCTCGCACTATGCTTGCATGATAGAAATACTGCGCCCTCTAAACGGAAGCAAACACCCCCAATCGCACCAAATGCATAGACGCGGGTAGGGAATTAGGAAGAGCAAGCGAGAAGAGAGGAGCAGGCGGCGGGATTTACCGACGTCGTAGACGGCCATGTCGCGAGGAAGCGCTTGTCGGCGAACCCGCCGAAAACGACCACCTCGGACTTGCTGATTCCGATCGCCGTGTGGCCGCTGACGAAAATCGCGAGGTAATTGCACCGGGCGGAGGGACTTCAGGGGAGAACAGATCGAGACGACGGCGGCGGTCGAGTGGAGTGGAATTAGGGGCGGGGATTTGTCCTCAGAAGTCGGAGGAGTCAGTCCTCACCCAGTGCATCTGCTTCAGCTCCGGCGGCGGCTGATGCATCATCGTCCTCCGCTCGCTCCCGCTCCCGCAGTCCCGCTCCCGGTCTGCTCCGGAGCTCCACCACTACCCTGCTTAATATCAGTTCAGTTTAGTCCAATTCATGCCGATGAAACAAATGAAAGACACGTATTAATAGTGTCCAACGTGCTTAATTTAGTTTTAAAAAATGTTATTTTTTTCTGGGATTGACAAACATAGGCCTTGTTTATTTCAGATTAATGCCTTGTTTGTTTCAGATTAAATTAAATTAAATTAAATGAAAATTTGTTATTTTTGTATAGGCCAAATGTTGTAATATTTTGTAGTTATTTTTGTGGGGTTTTAAATAGTTCTTCTTAAAGTTGACAAAATAATTTTTTCATTTTTTTGAATTTTTAAAACTTTTTTTTCGAGTGGGTCACAAATTTGGTACAATAAAACACAACTCAACATTAATTTGAAACAAACAAGACCTAAAGTTGAGTTGAATTCTACTGTAGCAAATTTATGACACACTCGAAAGACGTTTTAAAGAATTAAAAAAATATGTTTTTTTTTACAAACTCTAAAATAAACTATTTAGAACTTCACAAAAATGACTACAAAATATTACGGAGTACATCGTTTGACTTATACAAAATAACAAATTTTCATTTAATTTAAGCTGAAACAAACAAGATCGTAACAAGATCATAGAGTGCGTCCCGATATTAGGCCTGTTGGTACCAGTGTTTTGTATCATTTTATGGTCTCAAATTAAATTTTTTTTAGTTGCTCGTATTTTTGTTCAAACAAAGAAAAAAAATCAATGCCTATGTACTTTAAGACCTGTTAAAGGAAACACCAGTTGCATATGTTAAGGAACCACCCGAACCAGGCCGGCCTTGGGCTTGGCACGGCTAAGGGTGGGGCCCACTTGGATGGACCAGCCGAAACCCTAGCACCCAAGTATAAATAGGAGAGGTTCCCATCTATTGTACACACAAGGGAATAGCAATAAAGCATATTTCCTCTCCTACACCTTCGTGTTCATCTGTGATTGATCTTTGCCGTCTACGTTCTTCGCACTGCTAGGCAACCTTGGACTACACCGGTAGCGTGGTTGTCTAACACGTTATCAACACGACGCTCTGACGAACAACGACGCCGGAGATCGGTCGCCGACGAACGGCAATGCATCTTCGTCCCCTCCGTCGGCCTAGTTGGGACCCGTTGATCTATCCTACGCGATAGTTCGCGCATCCCATCTTTGCCGCAAGCATCGAAGGTACAGATTGGTTTTTGTCGCGGTTCCGCGTTTGAATCTGTTAAGAATTTGAAAGGATCTAGTAGATCCATTGAATCGAACCCTCGTTTGGGATCTGAAAAGAATTGGATCGCGCCGCCGCGCCGTCGCCGTGCTCTGAAGGTGTCGTCGCGCCGCGCCACACTTCGCCGCTTGCCGCCGCCACGCGCCGCTGCCAGCAGCCGCCGCAGCACCGCCGCCACAGCGCCGCCAAGCGCCGCCGCGCCACCACCAG
Source organism: Raddia guianensis (assembly GCA_036346415.1). NCBI lineage: Eukaryota > Viridiplantae > Streptophyta > Magnoliopsida > Poales > Poaceae > Raddia > Raddia guianensis. Next base: position 41,193,609 of record CM070534.1, read on the forward strand.
CATTGCACCGCGCCCGCCGGGCGGCTAGGAAACCCTAGCCGCCGGGTGAGCCCCCTTGAACGGGCAGTGATGGGCCGAGCCATCAAGCAAAGTCATCTGCAAATACGCCGGTGGGCCGAGCCGCCGACGACCTCGCCCTCGCCATGAGCCAGGCCCAAGCGTGGGCTGTTTTAAGCAGGCCGAAATGGGTGGAGGGAATAGAAAGCAGAGAAAAGAAAAGAAGGGCTGGCTGCAGAAAAGAATAAAAGAAAAGAAAAGAAGGCCCGTAGGCCAGAAATTAATTACGAAATTTAAGAAAGGAAAAAATATATATATATTTGAATGGGCTTGAATATGAATTTTGCATGTGTATTTATTTCGTATATTTACACTTTGACTCCTGCAAAATTATGAATATTATGAATTGAATATCTGGCTATATGGAATTGAATCTTGCATATTTAATAAATGTTTTGCTGCCATTTATTATTTTGTGCAATTATTTGAAGAATTTGCTATTATAATTTGCAATCATTATTTTAGCATTGATTTACTGGAAAATACGAGAATATTGTCAAGCACCACTTTGATTACTTCGGTAATCTTATGAATTTACATCATGCAGATGTCTGGAATTGTAAGCCGCGAGTTTGAGGAGCTGGCCTCCCACGGCAGGAATTACCTCACTTGGGCATCGGACGTGAAAATTGTGCTTGGTGGTAAGAGTCTCCGCCGCCATTGGCATTGAAGCGGCTCATACCCCAAAGATGTAATAATCAAGCACTGCATTTCATCAGGCATCACCTGTCCCCCACTCTGAAACATGAGTATATGGCCGAAGAGAATGCTACTGAGCTTTGGACTGCACTTAAGAAGCGGTTCGAAAAGCTTAAGTACACTATCGCGCCACAAGCACAGCAGGACTGGGCCCGCCTGAGGTTTGTAGACTTTAAATCTGTGGCTGAGTATAACTCTGCACTGCATAGAATTGTCACAAATCTCTCCCTTTGTGGAATCAAAATTAAAGAAGAGGAGAAGATTGAGAAGACACTTTCTACCTTCCACCCTAATGCCATACAGAGTGCCCGCAGCTATCGGCAGAACGCTTACACTGAGTATAGCGAACTGATCGATGTGATGCAAGTTGCGGAATCTCAAGACAATGTTCTGCTTAAGAACTATAACTCGCAGGCACCTGGTAAGCAGGCGGAGGTGAACGCCAATAGATACCAGGCTGAGAAGCCCAATAAGAAAAGGAAGGGCAACTCAGATAAGGGGGAGGGCTCAGCCCATAAAAGAAACAAGAAGTCCGATAACCAAGGCAAAGAGAAGCCACAGTCTAAGCCATATGGTGAGCAAGACCAAGTGTGCTATAAATGTGGCACCTGGGGGCATTGGTCCAAGATCTGTCGTGAATCTAAGAAGACGATCGCGGACTATAGAGCCAAAAGAAAGGCACAGAAGGAGGCGCACCTTGCCATCTTCGAGCAGCACGACCCTATGGAAGAGGATGATCTTCTTGGGGAAGAACTCGAGGACATGAAGGTCTCCAACAAGGATGAGCAGCCCCAGCTTGATAAAGAAGAACCCACCGCTGAGGTGATCAAAGAAGATGAAGCAGCCAGCGAGAAAGAAATTATGGACACAGTGAACGCTTTCTTCACTAAGTCCATCTAGTGCACCTATCGAAGCATTATCTAGAATTATGAATTATGAACAATTAGTGGTTGCATAAGAAGACAATTTATTTATGAATTATTGCATGAACTATGGATTGTAAGCTCCGAGCGAGCGTACCTATTATTCTCGTACTTTATGCAGTTATTTCCAGTTTATCTATGAATGCTTGCATTTGAATGAATGAATGAGAAGTGTGTATGAATAAATATCTGATTGCAACTATATATATTTTGTGTAGCGCCCATATGGAGGAGATTTGCATTATTGATAGTGGTACCACGAATAGCATCTTGAGAGAGACTAAGTATTTCCACACAATTGAAAAGAATACAGGCCACATAACCACAATCTCTGGCAGTGGGTCATGTGTTGTAGGTTCCGGCCGGGCCACTATTATATTGCCTATGGGTACTTCATTGACAATTGATGAAGCATTGTTGTACCCTGAATCTACTAGGTCTCTCTTGAGTTTTCGTGACATCCATGCCAATGGTTTCCACGTTGAGACCACTGAAGAAAATGGCAAAGAATTTTTGTGCATTGTGAAGCACGACGGATGTGAGAAAAGAATTTATGAAAAATTCCCTTCATTTGAAACTGGGCTATACCACACTAGAATTAAAGGACCTGACACCTACACTTCTCTGAAAACTTCTTTTAGAAGTGCTGAACTCTTCTCTCTATGGCATAGTAGACTTGGCCATCCGAGCCTGACCATGATGAGAAAAGTAGTTAACAACTCTCAGGGCCATGGAATTAGTGTAAAGAATTTCCCAAATCACGAAGATTTTGTATGCAATGCCTGTGCCACTGGGAAACTAATCACTAGGCCCTCGACCATGAAGGTGCAAGATGAAATCCCTGCGTTTCTCGAGCGCATTCAAGGGGATATTTGCGGTCCCATACAACCCCTATCTGGCCCATTCAGATATTTTATGGTGCTTATAGATGCCTCCTCGAAGTGGTCTAATGTGAGTTTACTCTCCACCCGAAACCACGCGTTTGCAAAATTGATCTCGCAGATCATAAGAATAAAGAATACTTTCCCTGATCATCGTGTGCAGTCCATCAGGATGGACAATGACGGTGAATTTACTTCTAAGGCATTCGATGATTATTGTACGGCATCTGGAATTAAAGTAGAGCACTCAGTGCCACATGTCCATACCCAGAACGGACTAGCAGAAGCACTAATTAAAAGAATTAAATTTATTGCACGACCGCTCTTGTCGGGTTGTAATCTCACCGAATACGTGTTGGGGACACGCAGATCCTACACGCAGCAAAGATTATTGAATTTTAGACTGTCATCTTACAACATCCAATCACCTATACAATTCGTACAAGGGGTCACACCGAAAATTTCCCATTTAAGAAAATTTGGATGCTTGGTGTATGTACCGATACCACCATCACAGCGAACGTCTATGGGGCCCCTCCGGAAACAGGGGATATACGTTGGTTATGAGACTGCGTCCATAATCAGGTACCTTGAACCCCAGACGGGTAATTTGCATACCGCTCGCTTCGCTGATTGCATCTTTGACGAGGATAATTTCCCGTCATTAGGGGGAGATAAAGAACCCTTACCAGAAGAATGCCGGGAAATAACGTGGCAAGCAACAGGCATTCCCGCGCATGACCCTCGTACGGCAGAAGCAAATGAAGAGGTTCGAAAGATCCTCGATTTGCATACTTTAGCAAATGAAGTGCCAGATCATTTTTGTGATTCTCGAGGTGTGATAAAGTCGCATGTGCCAGCGCGCAATGCACCAGAGAGGGTTGAAGTGCCAAAGAAGGCATCGAGTAGCACCCCTCAAACTGCTCCGAGGCCTCAAAGAAAAAGGGCAGTGAATCTGGATTCTCAAACCTGGAGTACCCGGAGACGTCCGGAGAAAAAGGGTAATGAGGACTTGTCACAACCGGTCACGAAAATGCCCCACAAAAGAAAGAATAAGAAGGGGAGCCAGTTGAGACCTGGCGCTGGTGAGCAGCCTGCTAGCGAGGCACTCCCAGATTTGAATTTACCGGTACAAGAAGAAAGAATTGAAGAAGAAGCCGAAAGACATGCAAACGAGTGTGCCGAGGGGCATGCAGACGAGCATGTGAATGCGCACATCGGCAACCATCTGAAGGTCCTTGCTCCCGCGATGGGAAATAGCGGCGCAGAGCAAGTGATAGTGCAAGCAGCACAAGTGCACGAAGCACCCCATGAAGAAATGGCCATTAATTTTGTGCACTCTGGGGAAATAATGAATAGAACCACAGCCAATGTCGACATATACTTTGCAAAGAAAATTGCCAAAACTATTGAACCCGATCCTGAGCGTGCATCTCTCTCTGAGTGTAAGTCACGGCCGGACTGGGAAGAATGGAAGAAGGCAGTAACCGCGGAACTCCTCTCACTAAACAAAAGAGAAGTGTTTGTACATGTGCAGACACACACCCCACTAACGTTAGTCCGTGGGTTATAAGTGGGTATTTGTTCGGAAGAGAAATGAGAACAATGAAGTGGTACGGTACAAAGCAAGGCTGGTAGCACAAGGTTTTACTCAGCGCCCTGGCGTTGATTATGAAGAAACCTATTCCCCGGTCATGGGTGGAATTACCTTTAGATACCTTATCTCAATGGCAGTAAACATGAATCTGAAAATGAAACTGATGGATGTTGTAACCGCTTACCTATATGGTAATCTGGACTCTGAATTGTATATGAAGGTACCTGACGGTATACCAATCCCGAAAGGGCAAGATAAGAATTTGTACTGCATGAAATTGCAGAAGTCCTTGTACGGACTCAAGCAGTCAGGGAGAATGTGGTATAATCGCTTAAGTGAATTTCTAAGCAAGAAAGGCTACACTAATAATGAAGATTGTCCATGCGTTTTTATACAACGATCCAGCGATGGATTTTGTATAATCTCTGTGTACGTGGATGATTTGAATATCATCGGGACTGATGATGAAATTAAAGAAGCAAGCTTCTATTTGAAATATGAATTTGAAATGAAAGATTTGGGTAAAACCAAATTCTGCTTGGGCCTTCAGCTTGAGCATATGCCAGATGGAATACTCGTACACCAGGCTGCCTATACCCAAAAGGTACTTGAAAGGTTTGCCCATGAGAAGGCATACGCTTCTAGAACCCCGATGGTCGGGAGGTCATTGCAAGCCGACCTAGACCCATATCGACCTAGAGAAGAGGGGGAGGAAGTCCTGGGGTCTGAATTCCCATATTTAAGTGCAATTGGTGCGCTCATGTACCTAGCCAATAGCACACGGCCTGACATTGCGTTTGCCGTGAACCTCCTAGCAAGGTACAGTGCAGAGCCCACTAAAAGACATTGGAAGGGAGTGAAGGACATCCTCCGTTACCTCCGGGGAACTGTCGATCTTGGCCTATTCTATAGGAAGAATCAAGATATGACATTGGTCGGATATGCAGATGCAGGGTACCTTTCGGACCCACACTCCGGTAAATCCCAAACAGGTTATGTTTTCCTGTGTGGAGGAACCGCAGTGTCCTGGAAGTCGGCAAAGCAGACGCTTGTGTCAACGTCGACGAATCATTCTGAAGTGATAGCATTGTATGAGGCTGCACGGGAATGTGCCTGGCTTCGAAGAATGACATTCCACATCCTTCAGTCGTGTGGATTGCAAATTGAGCAAACCCCTACTATCATTTATGAAGATAATGCAGAATTGTCGCACAAGCGCAGACTGGATATGTGAAGAGCAATCTTACGAAACACATAAACCCCAAGTATTTTTATGCTCATGAAATGCATAAGATGAATGAAATTAATATTCAGCACACTAAGGGCGTGTTTGGATCCTGCCCAGCGTGAGCCGTGCCAATCGCGGCAACCGCTAATCGCGGCGCGCGTCGTAGCGTTAGCGGCGTTAGCAGCGAATCGGCCGCTTTTGCCAATCCGCTTCCATCGTTCTTCGTCGCGGCGCGCCGCTGTCGCACCAGCGCCGCGCTTTCGTTGGCGGCGAAGCAAATGCTCGCCTATTCGCGCTGGCGCGCCGTGGATTGGCACGGCGAGCTGGGGCAACGATCCAAACACGCCCTAAGTCATGCGAGAATGTAGCAGACTTATTTACTAAGTCACTTCCGGCATCATCTTTTGAAAGATGTGTGAACGGAATTGGAATGAGAAGACTTAGAGTAGTGCAGAATTCAGGGGGAGAAACTTCACATACTATGAATTGAAATCTTGGACATGAAGTTCGAGTACCCAACTTGAATGAATGAATTTATGAATTTTATGAACTGTTGGGTGGATATGTACTCTTTTTCCCTTTAGTGGGTTTTCAATGAAGTTTCTCACATAAGGTTTTTAACGAGGCAAATCCGTGCGCACAGCAAGCGTATGCTATGTACTTTTTCTCCAATATTTTTCCCACTAGGTTTTTGTGGAGTTTTTGGGGCATATGCATCACGCGGCAAGGTCCAAGGGGAAGTGTTAAGGAACCACCCGAACCAGGCCGGCCTTGGGCTTGGCACGGCTAAGGGTGGGGCCCACTTGGATGGACCAGCCGAAACCCTAGCACCCAAGCATAAATAGGAGAGGTTCCCATCTATTGTACACACAAGAGAATAGCAATAAAGCATATTTCCTCTCCTGCACCTTCGTGTTCATCTGTGATTGATCTTTGCCGTCTACGTTCTTCGCACTGCTAGGCAACCTCGGACTACACCGGTAGCGTGGTTGTCTAACAGCATAAACAAGTTTCTTACTCAATCACCCTACAGTCCAACTAACAAAAGTTGTTAAAACTTGCGAGAAATTGAGAGAATTTTTTATTTACTAGTAAAACTTTGCCAAATCCACAATCTGCTGTTATTTTTTAAAGTTCATAATCTGCCATTATCGCGTGAATTTTTCCCTATATGTCATATTTATCAAGGTGTCACCTTCACCTAAGTCGTCTCTAAAATACCTCTTTTACTTCAATACGATACAAAATAGTGAATTCATAAAATTTTGAGTTTGCATTTTTATGGATTCAAAATTATGCGTACTTAAATTTGCAAGTGAATTTTCAAATTTTAGGGATATAAATTTTAATGGTACTTGCCATGTCTCATGGAGACGAGATAAAAACTAGAAATTATGGTTTTAAAAATGGTACCTACCATGTGTCATGAAAATGCTATTAAAAAATAAAAAATAGAGAAAATTATGAATTTGAACAAGTAGAGCATGGCTTTACATACATTTAGAAAATTTGAATTACTCGATTTGGGGTTAAATTGTAGTAGATGTAATGTTTCAGATCCAACAATTATTATGAAAGGAGTACTTGGGCATACAATATTTTTGTGATACTCTCTCTCTCTCTCTCTAGTTTGTCTTATCTCCTTATCTTCTTATAATTCCAAGAGTTTTCCAACGTAGATTGAAAAATCAAGCGAACTTTGTTTGATTCATTATTTAAGGAGAGAATTCTCTGTATGGTACTGGAAAAGTTTACAATTTCCTATTTGCCACTCAAAATTCTCTCTTCCCTTATATGCCACTAGTTCAAATTTTCTGTTCCCTCGGTGCCACTGTCGTTAAGTTTGTTAGTTTTAACCTTTAAAAACTTCATTAATGTTTAAAATGCTCCTTCGGTTTAAAACTTTAAAAATAATATATTCTTTATTTTAACTCCAAATTGATTAAATTTATGTAAAATCATGATATACTTGATATTCAAATATTTGTAACATTTGGTATTTTCAACTTTTGTTCTCCTTTTTCATGAGGCATGTTAGGTTTGATTAATTTTTAATAAAAAATTACATACAAAAAAATTAATTTTTACTTTCAAATCTGGCTACACACAATTTTATGAATCTGTAAACTTTTTCTCATGTTTTTATGAATTTTATACTATTTTTATTAATTTTTTTTCTATTTTGCAACGTATTTAAATGGTAGGGGCATAATGGTCATTTTGTAACTACGTTATATTTTTTACTGCTTGAGTGGCGCTGAGGGAAGAAAAAACTTAAACCGGTGGTATGTAAGGGAAGAGAGAATTTAAAACTTTTCCAGTGGCATATAAAGAATTCTCTCTTATTTAAGAGGTCGGAGATGAACTGCAAAAGTCAAACTGTTTTAACTTTTTGATTCAAGATAAAATAGATAAGATAGATAAACAAGTCGAAGAGAAGGACCTCAGGTTCATTCTAACTGACTTGAAGGAAGTCACATACGGGAAAAAGTTCACATGTTAATGACGGATCAGGAACTTCAAAAAAAAAATGGTGACAGGACCATGGAGCTAAGTTTTAGTGAAAATAAGGAATTTTCTTTTAAAAAAAACTTATAGGTTTACTTGGTTGTTAACTTGTTATATACTCCCTGTGTCATGAAATAGTAGTCGTTTTAGATTTATCCTAAGTCAAAGCTTTAAAACTTTATTTATAAAGAACTTTTAATCTATTTAGATTGAGAACATAAAAATCGTATAGATATATTCGACTTGAAAATAGCTTTTATAATATTATAATTTTTCATGCATTATAAATAACGGGCTTGCTATTTCACAGGCGCCTGGAATTTGCAAAATCATGTCAGCGCAAAAAAATTCCACTATATTTATATTGTTTTTCCACATTTTCATTTATTAGAACAAATGTTTCGCGATAGTGAAATTTTTTGCTTGAGGTTTAATTTATTATAGATTTATTTTGTTTTTTGTATTTTGCAAGCATCTACACAAGGCCCAAAAGTGCATGCACCTGTTTTCCAGTCCAGCTGAACTGTTTTTCCGCTTTTCTTAAGCACAGGAAAAATGTATCTTTTTTTTGGGAAAAAATCTTGCATGCGGGGGAGGTGCTCCAGCGCACTTTGTTGCATGCTACTCTAGCTTTTTGCTGTGGCGCTAGTGGGCTGCATGTAGGCGGCATGCGTCTACATAAATGTTGAAATTGTAAACGCTTGCCTAATAGTACGTCCATATAAATAAAATTTTAAAAGTTTTTATAGTTAAATTTCCATTTTGAAGACTCAAATTTGAGGCGGGCGATGTGGATGGTATTGTTGTGGTGGCTGTGTAAAGGGAACTATTCATCCAGCTCTACCAAACGTAAAACTGCGATAAATCATGGGTACGGGCCAGGAATTCAAACCAATCCTAGTCATCGTTTCTGTAGTTCGCGTGCCCTGGTCCGTGTGTCGTTAACGGGAAGGCAAATGACTAATGAGAGCAAAGAGTTTACAGTATCTATCTATCTACTATCTATATAAAACAGAGTTAAACAGAGCCAACACATTAATCCTAAAATTATAGAAATTCCCACATTAATCAAAAAATAGTAGAAATTCTCATGTTAATCGTAGAAAAAAAATCTACATCGTTGAATATGGATATTATTATGTAAATCTAACGGTCAGTATTGAAAAATTAAAAAGATAACTACTAAACCTGATCTAATATATTAGAGATAAACTTTAAATTTGATCTGATATATTAGAGATAGATTATGAGTTGGAGATTAGCCTAAAAAGATTATGAATTAAAGATAAACTCTATATGTCAACACAAATCTAGCCGCGCAAACGCGTGGGCCACCTTGCTCGATATTATATAAGGTGTAAATGTGGACTATGCCTGAGGTCTGAGGACTTCTCCTGAATCCTGATGCTTTTGAATTCTCAAACCACGTTCAATCCCCAGCGCCGTCGCCAATGGCTGCTCAAACCGCAGAGCGTGCGATGCGAGCCCCAAGTGGCGCAGCAAAACCGGGAACAAATTCCAGATTTCCAGTCAAAGCATCTGACCGTGACCGACGGCAGCAGCATCTGCAGTTCTGCACCTCCTTTTCCTCCGTCTCCACCTCCACACTTGCACAGTCCCACAGCCTCGCGCGCGCGCGCGCACGCCTTCTTGAGTTCTTTCTCCTTGCGCCTCGCCGCGATGCATCATCATCATCCTGCCCTTGCCCTGCGACTCCTCCCCCTCGCCGCCTCCTTGCTGCTGCACCTTCACCTGCGCCTGCACCTAGCCGTAGCCGCCACCGACGCGACCGGCGGCGGCCCGACATGCCTGCCGGCGACGTGCGGGAGCTTGAACATCTCCTACCCCTTCTCGCTCGCCGGCGAGCAGCCGATGCACTGCGGCTACCCGGCCTTCGAGCTGACCTGCGCCGGTGGCCGCGCCTACCTCAACAGGACGCTGAGGGAGCACATGCTGCGCGTCCACGAGATATTCTACGGCAACGCCTCGCTGGTGATGTCCGTGGAGGCCATCTTCGCCGGCAACAGCAGCTGCCGCTTCCCCGACTTCAACGTCTCCTCCAGCCTCGCGCTCGTCCCGGCGAACATCAGCGACACCAATGAGAGCCTCGTCTTCGTCTACGACTGCGCTCCGCTTCCGCGCCACATTGATTTTCGTTGGAATATGTCGTGTGGTTCCCGGCAAATGGGAGCCTTCATCGACGACGACCATGGCCGGCGCGGCGCCAGTAACACGACCGAGGCGCTGGGGAACTGTACTTTTCTGCGCGTGCCGGTGCGACCTGACAGAGCCAAGCAGAAGAACTGGACGGAACTCATCGGCGACGGCTTCCTCGTGAAGTGGGAAACGCTGGGAGATTGCCACGCCTGCAATCTGGACGGTGGCGAGTGCAGGTTCAACGAAGGTTCCTTCCTTTGCTTCTGCCCCGAAGGATCGCCGTGCCCCAACTCCAATTCAACGACTCCTCGGAACTCCAGTAATCCATCGGCTCCACGAGGTAAGGATCAAGAAATCTTGGCTTGCTTGCTTGCTTGCACGTGTGTGTCTTTACAAGTACCACATTGATTTCAGTTGTTCTCATTAATTTGTCTAACAAACGGTGGAGTCATCATAGTATATGGTGTTCAATAATTTTAGTAATTTTGTGAATGGGCTAGTTTTTGCTTTCGATTGCTTCCACATCTTAAAGAGTTAAAATCGAATGTTTAAATTGCATGACCGCTCCACAGTCCAGACAAAACTAGCAGACCAGATATTTCTATGCCTGTCCATAATTTTGAAATTTTCAGATAAGAAAGATCAAACTGACAATGGCAACAGATACATCAAGTAGTCTGTTAAGATTAAGACATGGTCTCTTTTTCTGAATGCAACCCGTCCTTTGACTATACCATCACCAGTACAGCAGTACTACAGCTCACAGCATTTGAAATGGTCAATTTGTGTATACTAACTGCATTTCAAATTGAGGGTCCCAAAAAAATGCATTTGTTTTATACCCATGCCGTTCATGTCGCTAACCGCAATGTACAGAAGAAACCTTAGCCACTCCTGTGATCTTTGGTTAGCATTCAGTCAAGTTGTGCAGTAAATTTTGGAGCACAAATCGTTTTCCTATGTGACAATTTCAACCTGTAGTCAAGCAGTGCGGTCCAGCCATACGTGTGATCTGTCATCACCTTGCATAGCAGGTAAATCCTTAAATGATGCCTTCAGTATTAGGGAATCATTAAAGGAAACAGATTCCTTAAACAGCAAATGAACTCAGCCAAACAGGCAAACAGTGGGCTCGGGTCTGCCGCCAGTAGCTAGCATGCAGACAACATGTACTGATATTCATAACTCTTCCCCAAGTCTTCAGAAAAAAGGTTTTACCTTTCGTTTGGGTTAGATTTTTCCTGCCAAGCTTTTCCATGGGCAGCAGGGCAGCTTAACCTGCCATGCAAGGCCAAGAATAGGAATCTGAAGTCTTTGTGCACCATGCAGTCTTGCCCTCTCAGCTTTTGGCTTCTTTCTTCTTGCATGTGTCCCATCACCACATCACAAGTGTGAATACTTTGGATTCCTGGCAAAATTTCATGGGCTAATGCTCATCTTCTCCAATGTCCGGCCGTCCTATAGTGTTTTTGTCATTTATATATGTTATCACTCTTCCTCTGTTTTTCGTACTCTTAAAACTGAATTCGCCCTTCTATCCCTTTCACAAGTTGGACAGATTTGACAAACTGCCTACTCGGCATCGGCAGCAGTTGTTCTGCTGATGATTCCTGAAATCATCATATTTTAATTATCGGTGGACTCAAGAAATTTCAGTGGCCATGGTTATGGTCTATCATACAGGATAGAATGACCTTATTTTTTAAAAAAGCAAAGGATATGACCATAACATCATAGGCTATGGAGTACTAATAGAACAAGTATGTCCCTTTCTCTGAAATCTATCGAGATTTTTAAAGGTCCCTTTCTCTGAAATCTATCGAGATTTTTAAAGGAGTCGAAGAATAGTGCAAGAGTGCTAAAGATTACTGTATTTGACTTGCTACAAAACTAAAAATTGCGGCTGCACCTGATAAACCTCTTCTCACTTTTGTAGCCCTCTACTTTGGTACATGATCATTGTACATAACTCTTCTTCCGAGCTTCAATAAAATAGCAGAGCTCCTGATCTCCCGTTCAAAGATTAAAAAAATAAAACTAAAAAATTACCTTGTGAGGACCACATTTTTTGGTTTGAAAAAGGACACATTTTCTAGATACATACTCTGATCATTTTTCGGCAGAATAATGAACATAATTTTTCTTTCTGTTTCCTATACACATTAGGGGATTCTTTTGCTGTTGCAATTTTTATTCTCACCTTCTGATTAGTGTCCATTTGCACATTTTTTGACAAGCAGATACTTTTGGAATCAAGGTTGGTGCAGGTAATGACGCCTTCGCTGCCAGGACAAAGCTAAACCTTATCATCCCAACAAGTCTTATCTCAACCAAGGCACCAAATGACAAGATTATGATCAAAGCTCATCCTTTCCATACTTCTTGTGGTGTGTCAAAGCAGGAATCGCAGCGGCAGTTCTATGCGTGGCCATACTGAGCATTTCCTGCATCCTGGTGTACTACCGAAGGAAGAGGAAACGATCTGCATCCTTGGACGGCTTCATCCGCGAAGCGACGCCGCTGGCGTCGCTCCGGAAAGAGTACAGCAGCCTCACGGGCTCGCCGCGCATGCACATCTTCACTTACGAGGAGCTCGAGGAGGCCACCAATGGCTTCAACCACGCCCGGGAGCTCGGCGTCGGCGGCTTCGGGACAGTGTACAAAGGCACGTACTGCCACAAAAAACCGTGGTTTTTTTCTTCAGAGATACTACTACTAGTACTAGCTTGGAAGGTTCAGAGTTGAGAGCAAGAGGAGTTTGTGGTTTGGCAGGGACGCTGCGGGACGGGAGTGTAGTGGCGGTGAAGCGGCTGTACAAGAACAGCTACAAGGGCAAGGAGCAGTTCCAGAACGAGGTGGACATCCTGTCGCGGCTGCGCCACCCCAACCTGGTCACGCTCTACGGCTGCACGTCGCCGGGCTGCTGCGGCGAGCTCGACCTCCTCCTCGTCTACGAGTTCGTCCCAAACGGCACGCTCGCCGACCACCTCCATGGCGCCGCCACCGGGCAACCGCCGCTGTCGTGGGGCACCCGCCTAGGCATTGCCGTGGAGACGGCGAGCGCGCTCCACTACCTCCACGCGGTAGAGCCGCCGGTGGTGCACCGCGACGTCAAGACCAACAACATCCTCCTCGACGAGGGGTTCCACGTGAAGGTCGCCGACTTCGGGCTGTCCCGGCTGTTCCCCGCCGACGCCACGTACGTCTCCACGGCGCCGCAGGGCACGCCGGGGTACGTCGACCCCATGTACCACCAGTGCTACCAGCTCACCGACAAGAGCGACGTCTACAGCTTCGGCGTCGTCCTCGCCGAGCTCATCTCCTCCAAGCCGGCGGTGGACATGAACCGCGCCGGCTGCGACGTGAACCTGGGCAACATGGCCGTGAGCATGATACAGTCCTACGCCATCGACCAGCTGGTGGACGCGCGGCTCGGGTACCGGTCGGACTGCGAGACGAAGAGGACGGTCGACCTCGTCGCCGAGGTGGCGTTCCGGTGCCTGCAGCCGGAGCAGGACGTGCGGCCGCCGATCAGCGAGGTGCTCGACGTGCTGAAGGAGGCTCAGAGGATGCAGAAGGTGAAGGCTGGCTATGTCGTCAAGGACGACGTCGGGTTGCTAAAGAAGAGCAGGGACGGCTCGCCGGACACCGTCATGTACCAGTGGATGAGCCCGTCCACCACCAACACTTCCAATCACAGCAGCTGAGGCTTTTGTGGTGGTTGTCCATCGATGGCTTCCATCAGACTCGAAATTCCGAATTGTTTGCTCTAGGACGAGTGCGGTCGAGTAAACCTCAGATTTATGGAACGGATCGAGTGCTAATTTCTGCGTCACATTTTGATTTTGCCCCCAAATGAAGTTGCTGGCCATGGCCTCAGGCACTGTCCGACAATATGGGCCCGTTTGGAACGGTTGCGGCTTACTACTTAACAACTGGGCTAAGAGCATTTACAACGGGCCTATATGATGGTACTCCCTCCGTTTTTTTTATTTAACGTCTTTGACTTTTTGATATGTCTTTGACCATTCGTCTTATTCAATTTTTTTTTGTAAGGATATAAAAAAAGACATATTTAAAGTATATATATTGATAAAACAAATCACAACAAAATAAATGATATTTACAAAAATAATTTGAATAAGACGAATGGTCAAATACGTATCAAAAAGTCAAAGGCGTCAAACAAAAAAAACAGAGGTAGTACATAAATTCTAATTTGAGGATTTTGTTAAAAAAAACTATTCCAACAACGAATCATATCTTTAAAATGTCTCAAAATAGGATAGGGTTCTTAGTAGAATATTTATATTTAGCTACTCTTTCCCCCAAATATTAAATATAGGACTCAAGTTTTAAAATTTATTCTTCGAGCCAACATCTATTGATAGCCTAAAAAAGATTTAGAGAGTACTTATATTTAAATAAAGAAATCGAATTTTAGGACATATTATTGGAGATTCTCTAACAACTTGTGGCTTGTGGCTTAACAACTAGGCTAACAACAGTTGTGACTTGCAATTTTCCGACAAGATCAGGAGTAGTTTTCCTTGAAAAAGGGATCAAAGTTGCAATGGCGGCCACTGTTTGGTGAATTGGTGCAAAGTCACTAGGCCTAAAAGCCTAGGCGGCCTTGGCAACAAAGATCTTTGTGCTCTAGGCCGGACCCTATGCCTCAGATCAGATGGTTGTGGTCTGAGTGGGCAGGCCAACAGTGGATATGGTTCATTGCTAGCTTTTTCTGTGACGATGTCGACAGGGATCTTGTTGGTGATTCATGAGTGGCCCACCCTGAGATGGCCCTTGGGCCAAGTCCGTACCGGCCCACAGCACGTACAAAGAGTCCAAAATGCCGCCCGTGGCCGTACTAAAGGAAACTTCTAGCCCGCCGCGGTCTCCCCCGGGCTTGACCAGGTCAAACCACGCCCCTAGCGGCGTCACGCACCTCCCGGGCTATCCTTAGCCCGAGAGGGGGTCTCGCGGGTAGTCCGCCTGTCCGTGGGCAGGTGGCGATAACTGTCATGTCCCACCACACCTTCCCCCCGCCTTGACCGGGAAAAACCGCGTCTCCCCACAGATCCGCAGCCCGGGAGAAGCACGCAGGCAACCCGTTTTGTCGTCTGCCCCGCGAGTTGGCGGCAAGGGTTGTTACGCTACGCGAAGTCCCCAACGGGTGGCGCGGAGCTGGCTCAGACCAGTCAATGCTATATTGGGGATAAAGGGAAAGTGCTTTCTCCCTAAAGCACGCCTCTCCTCAGATAGGCACTCCTGCATTTAACACGTGTCCAAGATTAACTCGACCACTTCTCTTTGTAGGCCTCGAGCAGACATGAGCCCCGGAATGAGACAAGGGCACCGCCACTAAAGCAAAGAGGGACGCGGGGCCCGCCGTATCAGCTCCGGGTGACCCGCCGCGCCTATAAAAGAAAAGATCCCGGACCCATTCGGGGGAGGTGATCCAAGCGTTAACCAGCAACCCAACGTAACACACGCATCCGAGGCTTCCTCAGCAGTAGTCTTAGTCCTTAGCCACTTCAGTGTCCGGAACCCCTGTAAGCTCGGGATCGGTGCCTTCAAGCCCGGTCTCGGCACCTCTGTACTATTTTTCACCGTATAATCAACAAGGCTGGAGTAGAGCTATTACCCGGCAGTGGGGGCTCGAACCAAGGTAAATCGCTTGTGTCTTCACGGTTTGTATTGCTTTCTCTCTGTCTCTCTCTCTTCCTCACCGTACGACGGATCAGTATCCGGATCGCCAAGTCGCACCAGGCTTAGTCCGGGAAGACCGCGTGGCCTGAGCCCCCGCAGGCTCGGCCGCCGCCCCAGGCTGCTGAGAAGGGTTGTTGTTGGGCCTTACTCCAATTACAATTCGTCTGCCGGTCCGTGGACCCGCTGCCCTTCCGAGGCGCGTTTCCCAGACACCGACAGATCTGTTCACTGCGACCAATACTGTGCTTTTAGGAAACGGCAAAGAGGCTAGTTTTTGGCACTCGCCTTGGTTCCAAGGTAAACCATTACGGCTTCTTGCACCTTTGCGTTTCCAGCTAGTCCACACTCAGGGTCCCAAGTGCATAGCGCCCTGACCATAGGTTATTGGTTACGCTCTCTCTAGCACATTTCCAATGTGGATCAACTTGAGGACTTTCTCCTCGTTTGGCGTATCGTGAGGCTATGCCCTCCTCGATTTGGTGGAGGATACTTGCATCTTGAAGCTCTCCGCGGACGCTAAATACTTAGCTAAGTCGGCTTATGCCATGCAGTTCATCGGTACCTATGGGGAGCACAACTACTCGCGGATTTAGATAAAAAATGAAACCCATTCTTGTACATTTTGGTTTGCAATTCAAAACAGATTAGATACGTCAAATCGGCTAGCTACAAGAGGCTAGCCTCATCAGCCGGTGTGTGTCCTCTGTGGAGCCCGACGAATCTATCTCCCACCTGTTTCTACACAACACCTATTCGAGGCAGGTTTGGACACTGGTCTGCAACCAACAGTGGAGCCGCACTTCAGACACATTTCATGCGCCTCCTTCGGCTCCTGGTGGAATGGGCTACAACTACAAGCTGGTGGGCGCTCTAGCCTATATGCAATGGGACCATTCTTTTCATCTTATAATAATCGTGGAAGGAGTGAAACAATCGATATTTTTTTTTTTTTGCAATGCTTGAAGTCGGCAGATGTTGTGGCTGGCCTTGTTAGTGATGATGTTCATCTTAGGAGTTTAGCTTTTGCGGGCACCTAGCAATCCGCTTTAGCTCAGTGCTTGCTCAGAGTTGTTGGGCTAAAAAAATCTAAACAAAACGTCACCCCAACTATAACATATGCTTTTCTGTATATCCAAATCAGGATTTGACTTTTGCTTACCAAAAACAGTAAACCCAGGGGGGTCATGAAATAGCTAAAAAAATAAGAGAACTTGTTTGAAACCTATCGCCTTATTAGTTTTTATGGATTTTTGTCATTTTCCCCTGAGTTTACTACGTTTCCTGGTCCAAATTACCACAACAAACTTTGGAATGCATTTCGCTAATATATTGAAAGTCTCACATATCACAATGGAACCGCCTAGGTAACCGTCAACTGAAATTGACTAGGATTTAGTTGAGGCCACCAATCTTAAGCACCACCTCACAAAGGTGCTCCACTATAGCTCCCCCGCACTTCCTCTTGCCTACAGACAAACCCACCACCTAATTACTTGATCCGTGCGCATCGAAAGTTGAAACCCCATGGTTGCTGCCCATCACTCTTCAGTAGAGCCACGCCATCAATCCTTCGTTGCATGGTCACACTGCCTCCCGCCATTAGGCCTTTGCCTTTTTAGACACCCTCTAAGCCTAATGATAGTGGTAAAGCCTATAGGACTGACAGGTGAGCCCCAATGCGTGTGAGAGGAACATAGTAGAGTGAGGTAGAAAGAAGGGGAGGGGAGAGAATACATTGAGGTGTCATTTGGCCTCTCGAAAAGTAACTATTAATTAGGAAAACCATCAGTCTCCTTGAGAGAAGAGAGGAAGAGAAATCATAGCCATCAGGCGAAGCGACAACTCCGTCATATATCCACCAGCCATGCTCGTCGCCGAAGGCTTATGGGCGATTGATAGTGGAGGTTGCATCGGATATGCGCTGAGGGAGGTGTGTAGTCAAACAATCAGGAGTAGGATAATGGGATAGAGTTTCAATAAAGGTGTCTTCAATAGCGCAAGCCTTGACTCCTTCGTTGACTGCTCGTCAAAAGGATGTATTTGTGGTGCTTTTTAGTGTCTCGAGGTGGATCTGAAAGGTACGACAATGATGTCTATCTTTTCTAGGCTATTTTCCGATGGCCAAACAACCTCTTCTGCCCCCTCTGTAATAGTAGCCTAGAGACATCCTATCACCCAGGGGCAGAGCCAAGGCCCGGCCACCCTGGGCCCAGGCCTAGGCTCCAGGCCCAAATACTAGTATAGAGCTGAGTTGATTTGGCGGCTACAAAGGGGAAAGGCCCACTCGGCCACTCCTCGAGCCTCACCAGAGCAAAGACCGTGGTTCACCAGAGATTTCTCGTGTGCACTCCCCAAGCCCTATAGGCGGAATTGGTAGACAGAAAGCCCAACGGCCTGAACCTCTCCAACCCAGCTCGCCAGCCTTTCTCCATGGCCCATACGCCCACCTTTCTTGCTAGATGGGCCTCGTTGCCGAATCCTTGTGCCCACGTGCTTCATGGGCATTGGGCAAACGTGCTAACTGCTAAAGCCTATGACGTGTTCTAATGTTTTACTCCATGGGCTAGCTCATGAGTAGCTAACCCATATACTAGTTGTGATTGTAATTTTATTAGTGGTATGTCATTTTTTTAATATAATAGTTGTGATTGTAATTTTAAGTTATACAATGTGAAAATGCTAACGCATATGATTTTTATTGCAAAGTTTCTACTTGGACTTGTTCAGTGCCTCTTTTATGTGGTTGGCTTCTATTAATTTAGGTATTTATCATGAATTTTCTCATTTTATTTTTGTGAAATATTGTTAGACAATGATTTGAGTGAAAATTGACTATTATATGCCTCAAATTCGCTTGTGTTATATATATGATATGGTAGCATTCTTTAGTAGTCCACACGTTAGTTTAGGTCGTGCCCAGGCTCTTCGAAAGTCCTGGCTCCGCCACTGCTATCACCTCTTTTGAAGGTTCAGCATTCCCAAATCTCACTCCTACACATTGGCGCAACGCTTCCATAGTGCTGGACTGGTGGGAGGACAGAACCATCGGGTCTACAGCTTCCACTCGGAAAGAATATACTTCTGCGGTTATTGCTGGCCTCTGGATTCTCTGGTGCGAAAGAAACTCGAGAATTTTCAGAAATGAACATACCACGTCATCCAGGCTAGGGGATCACCTAAAAGAGATTATGCGTCTGTGGAAGCCGGCGGGTGCAGCTGCCCTACCCCACAAGTAGTCCGATCTTTCTGGAGCAAAGTCCGATTGCGCCCGGTGCAGGGCCAAAATTTGGTCTTTGCCGGCTACTTGTTGTTCGTGTTGATTTAAGTTGTTGCTTTGTTGTTGTTCGAGTGCAGCGACCAGCAACCTTGCTTTGTTTCTTCCTGTTTCTCCATTCTTGATGCTGATGTAATTATTCCTCCTTCTAAATGAAATAGCCAAGTCTTCTTTGGCCTCTCAAAAAAAAAATCCTCTTGGTGAATTACATAGTGTGATTAGAGATTTAAGATGAGGATGCAATAAGAACCAGATACTCATAACATAGAGTTCCTCTTAGGATATGTCAGCAGCTAATGGAGAAGCAACTTTGGAGTGATCTTGCTTTTCTAATAGCATAGGTTGAGTTTGTCTTTGAATTACTCTTTCTTTTAAAAAAAATGTTTTGGCTGCCATGTCCCTGTAACTCATTTGTTGGTAGTTTGTGTTAAACTCTCATATCGCTTTCAATACAAGTTATTGGTTTTTACAGCCGATACTAGTGATTTTTTTTTTGTTGTAATTGTATTAGTAACTTTTGTTACTGATGAGTAGTAAGGCTCTCTCCAACATAAATTCCTAAATTTGATCCCCTATAACCCCATATTCAGGCTTCCTTTTAAAAAAATCTTTTTCGATATTTCTTCCATCTCCAACAGCGTTCCCTATATGGAGAATTGTATAGGGAAGGAAAGAAAACTCCTACATATAAGAGAATGGAGAGAAAATCTCTATTTTAGGGAACGGAATAGATAATGCTGTTGGAGCACATAGGGGAAGAATCCGTCCCTTATTTTAAGGTAGAGGGTGCTTTATGAAAACCTGTTGGAGACAGCCTAATAGATGTCTCAGTGGAGGGAGTAACCTTTATTATTACTGAATACTGAGCAATAATGAAGGTTTGTTGGTAGTTTTGCCGGTTAACCATCTTCACGCATCTTGGATGAATTCTCCTCGATTCAGGGATCGTGCTGCTCGCGCAAAATTGGTAGCATGTAATGGTGCATGATCTCTCGCTTCAGCAACCGAAGAATTTCTCACCAAAACCACACGCCGATGTGTATCTCGCCAATGTGACAATGGCATCGCCAACCTCTCCTCTGCACCTCTTCCTCTTTCTCTTCCTTGTACCCGCTGCCTCTGCGGCCACGGATACGATCCCGAACACAACGGCGTCCTCTTGCCCGTCGTACCGGTGCGGCCACGCCGTCGACATCCAGTACCCGTTCTGGATCGACGGCGACAACACGAGCTTCGCCGCCGGCGCCGCCTCCCAGTCCCACTGCGGCTACCCGAGCCTGCGCCTGGAGTGCCGGCGCGAGACGCCGGTGATGGCGCTCCCGTCGGGGGACTACGCCGTCACCCACATCCTGTACGGCGACCGGACCGTCTCCCTCTTGGACGTCGGCGTGTTCTCCCGGTCGAGCACCTGCCCGCTTGTCGGCCGCAACCTGTCGCTGCCAGCCGGGTCGCCGCTGTCGCTCACGGCGAGGGACACCAACCTCACCTTCTTCCTCCACTGCTCCTTCGTGGGCCTCCCGGCGCACCTCGTCGCGTGCCTCGAGGGCGACGGCCTGCACCGGCACTCCTACGTCTTCCGCGACGGCGACGACCGCACGCCGTACGGGTACGCGGCGGCGCTGTGCCAGGATGTGGTCGGCGTGCCGGTGCTGAGGAGGTCTCTCCCCGGAGGCGCAGGGGCCGGACCGCTCGACGCCGTCGTCCCGGCTCTCAACATGGGGTTCGAGCTCAGCTGGCGGCCGGAGGAGGAGGGGGAGTGCGGCGACTGCGAGAAGGCCGGCGGCCGGTGCGGCCACCGCCGGCAGGCCGCGCACGAGCCGTGGGCCTTCGCGTGCTTCCGCACCGCGACGGCTTCTGCATGGATTGCTCCGAAAACTCCAGGTACGCGACGACGAGATCACATTCATTTCGCGCTTCATGGATCATTTGCACATGTAGGCTCCTGTTCAAGCCGATGAGGTTTAAACTTTGGACCTTACGTGCGCAAGTACATTGTGGACTTGGCCCATAGCTAAAATTTGATAGAAATGCTAGAGACGAATGACCATTTCTATTATTTTCGACGGATGAGTTGATTTACGTACTACTTACCTCCGATCACAAAAAAAAAAATCGCCGTTGACATTTTTACGTGCCTTTGACCATTCGTCTTATTCAAATAAAAAAGAACGAAGGGAATATAATAGTTCACAAATAATTATATGTACGGGTGGATTCAAGTCGATCTTGAGGAGCTGAGTGTGGTCAGGCTTGAGCTCGGTTGGCTCGAGCTAGGCTCAAGCTCAGATCGATTATAAACTGAGCTAGATGTAAGCCTCGAACTCGAGCTTAGTTAAGCTCGATTTAGCTCGAGATCGGCTCGGTTTAGCTCGAGTTAGGGGTTGGAGTTGCAGAGAACCGCACGCTTGCACCCCGCGCGCCACGCCTTTCCTACCACAAGTGGCGCTGGACGCACGCCCCCACTCCACGCCGCCGGAGCCAAAGCAGGACGCACCCACGCGGGCCATGCCCCTCCCGCCACTACGCGTCTCCGGCCAAGACGCTTGGCCTGTGCCACTGGAGCCGGACGCGTGCCGCCACGCCCGCGATCCCCACACCAACAAGCGCCGCCGGCCGCCACAATTGGAGGTTGTAGCTTGGCAGCGGCTGGGGGGCGGGGCACTAGGGTTGGGAGTGAGTGATGGGGTGGCGGCGGCCGAGACTAAGAGGGGCAGAGGGCGTGGCTTGAGTCGTGACTACGTGAGTGAGGCCGAACCCGAACGGGATTATGGGCCTGTTGGCTACCAGGCCGACCAAATGGGTTTATTGTGTGCAGTTCTGCCTGTTTATTTTTGTTTTCGAGTTAAAACCGAGCAGCTCGAGCTCTGCTCGAGATCAGCTTGGTTGTAGACGCAATTCGAGATCAGCTCAAAATTAATTCGAGCTTGATCCGATTTCGAACCGAGCTCAATCCGATTTTGAACGGTTCACGAGCCAGAGCTTTTATCCACCCTAATTATACGGTTGTCCTTGTCGATCCCGCCGAATGGTGCATGCAACGCGAATATGACCGAGGAGGCGAGGATGAGCGTGGACTGACTGACTAGTCTAGGTAGGACAGGGACGCAGCCATGTAAGTTCTTTGTGTCCGATACGGATTTGGCAAGTCGCCGTGTGAACGCACGCATCCAATTATTTACCGCCTTTACCTTAGTGCAACTTCCGATCGTTCTCCAGCTTGTTTGAAAATAAAGAAAACCATGCGGCTCGTTTCAAAAGCTTCCATGTTGTTACCCACTTGCTTTGTTTTTCTAAAATGAACAAACAACCATCGCTATTCGATAAACTAGCTAGCCCGCGTCGAGCGGTTGCTTTTAGTTTTTCTCCGAGTCATTTTTATGGGAACAGCCTTTCATATGCTTCCGCCTTTTGAGAGCTTTTCGAGAGAATTTTAAAAAGACTTTCTCTTACTCTATCCACTTTAAGCAATACCCGCATTGCTCTTGTTCCGAATCTCTTACTTAGACCACCTTCACATGATAAAAATATAAAAGTTACAAACATAAATCTCAACGGTAAAAACCAGCGACTTCTATAAAAAAAAATTTGTGTAGTCTGCAATATGCTCGAAGAGTATTCAGACTTACTTGGGGAGAACTCAGTAAATTAGACATGTACTAGTACCTACGCTAGAACCCATCTAGCTTGCATCTGTAAGTGTTGCACTTGCATAGCATTGCACTAGCATGACCAACCTAGCCTCACCAGCCCAACCTTTTATCTTTGGCCCAACCACTAGGCTCAAGCATTACAAGTTGTAGATGCAACCATATATCTAAGATGAAGTGTGCATATTTCATCTCCAAGTTTCTAACCCTAGCTCCTGATAGCAGCCGCCACCCCCCTGCAAGCTATCACCGTGGGAAGATTACGTACCTTTGGCAGTGGAAGTAGACATAAACGGGGATGCATCGACATCCGGGTGGAAGTGCTACCGGTGGTCGAGTTGTTGGTGGTCAAGTTTCGGTTGTGAGTGATGTTGTGGTAAAACTTGCGATCGGCAACAGTACAACCTAAAAATCGGCGGCGACCAGAGACGGATCTACAGCGTGAGTGCTCCCCACGTTCGCTTTTCTATCGGGTTCTCTCGCGTCCTCGTCGACGCGGTCGAGACTTCTTAACATGCAAGCAAATCCATCGGGTTCGCGTTCTCGTCGACGTTAAAACTAACCACCATGCATGCACCGAGGAAGGGAAAAGCAACGTTTCCACTTTCCACCACCCGATCGAGCACGTACTCGGCTCTTCCTTCACAGTCCACTCGTTTATGCGAGGCAAATTCTTCACACGTATAATTTTTTTTAAAAGTAATTTCACACAGGTGTATGTATATATTATTACGTAGAATCATCTGCTTTCTCCGGCCATACTTGACCCCTTAGTCCTGACCCTATCCATGGCCGTTATATATATTTTTCCTGGGTAGGTACGAATTTGGCCCGGTCAGCTCATTCGTGCACTGACGCGTGGGCCCATAGGCAGCGGGCCCCGGGTGTCGGGTGAGCCGCCACTCGCCGATGTCCACGTCAGCTTCCTCCTGAAAGCCTCCGGTCGGTCATCCACTCACCCGGGGCAGAATCGTCAAAGTTGGAGACGAGGAACGGTCAACGCATTCGGCAATGTCTTCCTCCCTTCCTAATCCTGCCCGATCACGCTGCAGGCATCGTATCACCTCTTTTAACTGTTACTTCTGCCCCAAATCTTCTTCACCGCCTCACACAGTAGCGTCCCCTCGATCCACTCCCGCGTCGCGAGATGCACCCGTCCCCTGCTCATGCGTCCTGCTCAGCCGTAGTGCTACTGCTCACTCTCCTTTCTAGCTCGAGCCCCACCGTTCACGCCATAGACACGAACTCGTCGTCGTCGCCGTCGTCGTGCGCGCCGGCGGTGTGCGGGGAGCTCAACGTCACCTACCCGTTCTGGCTCGCCGGCGCCCACACGCCGGACTGCGGCTACCGGGCCTTCGAGGTCACCTGCGACAAGGGGCACGCCACCCTCGGCAACTCCTTCTGGACGTACAGAGTCCTGGACATCTTCTACCAGAACGCCTCCTTCAGGGTCGCCCACGACGAGGTTTTCCACAAGGAGGAGTTCACCAGGTGCTGGTTCGAGCTCAAATTCAATGGCTCCTCCGACCTCGGCCTCGCGCCCTTCACCATCAGCAGCAGGAACCAGGAGCTCGTCTTCCTCTACAACTGCACCAAGCCGCCGCCGCCGCGGAGCCCGTCGTCTTCTTCCTACTCGCCGATCAACTGCTCGGGCTCCTCCGCCAGCACGTACGTCAGCCTCAGCGGCAAGTATGAGCCCGACGATCGCTGGAAAGTCACCCCCGGGATCGTCTGCAACGTCTCGCTGATGCCGGTGGTCGGGCTGGAGGGCGCGTCGGCGGCGGAGTACGAGCGGCTCATGAAGGGCGGATTCCTTCTCGAGTACGCGGCGGACGACAGCTGCGCCGCGTGCCAAGACAGCGGCGGCCGGTGCCGCACCAATGTCACCGCCGACGAGTTCGGGTGCCAGTGCTCCCACGGCGTCCACCCGGTGGCCTGCGGTGAGCTCGCTAATGGTTCGTGCTTAATTCCTTTCTCTCCCAGTTGCATATGGATCCTTCTTTTCTTGCGTTTTGCTTTGCCTCCGTCCTAGTATACTCGTTTCGAAAATTCGAAGCTATGGCCTTATTTGAAAACAAGTATTTTTGCCTAAACACTTGTACATAGTACTTGGACTGTTGTACAAGTCCTGACAACTTTATGTGACTATGCGAGGTTAACGTGTTTCAAAAGGAGAGGAATTTTACGCGATACCTAGGGGTGTATAACTGTAGTCAATATAACTGGCGATGATTCTCTCGAGGTAGGATTGACACAACATTCTCCAATTTTTTTTCCCTCCCTCTCCTCACCGTCACCGAAGCTTGGCAAGAATGCTTCATGCCTACCGGAATTAATCCAAGGGGTGGCTTGATGGTGGCAGTGTGGCACACACGCTAGACCGAAATGACAATAGTGTGACAGCATCTACGGCCACTGGCGCTTGGGTCCGGGCCCACCTAGCAGTGGTGGTGGCTACAACAGAGGATCAGAGCATCACAGCTGGACAATACTCAGAGTAACAGTAATCACTAGTGCAATGTGGAAGGACTAGCTTGATATCCGTGTGGCGGCAGTGATCAATCATGACCACCAGACAATGCAAGGATTGGCTTGATACCGACATGGTGGCACATGGTTCATCAGCGATGAGTTAGCGCCCCGATAGTGACATCATGAGGAGAGAGAGAGAGAGAGAGGATATAAAAGAGAAGAAAGGGACAAAAAACAAAAAAAAAACTTTTTTAAGGTAAAGCCTCTTAAATTAGAGTGGTGTCTTGAAAATCAGGATTGTTGTGATTCAAAAGAATCGTCTTAAATCTACTACTACTACTGCTACTACTACTAAAACAACAACGAAGTATTAAGGTCTCAAACAAGTTGGGGGGTAGGTTAGAAATGAAACCCAACATAAGTCACCATTCTTTTTTTTTTTTTTGCCAAAAAGGGTGAAAAGGCTAGGTTATAGTTTAGACATGTATTGCTAATTTACATGCGCTCCTATTTAAGGCTAAGTCTCTGGCCATGTTCCACCCTTTCAAATCTCTATTTATTGTCTCCTCGCATGTCAAGTTAGATCATCCCCTACCTCTCCTTACTTTGTTAATGCGTCTAAGGAATCCACTATGCACTGGTGCTCCTGTAGGCCTTCGTTGAATGTTTCCCAACCATTTTAAGAGATGTCGGACAAGCTTCTCTTCAATTAGTGTCACCCTAACCCTATCACGTATAACTTCATTACAGACTCAATCTAATCTTGTATGTGCCTCGTATAATACACATCTTTGATACACTTAATTGTTGGATATGACATCTTTTGATAGTCTAGCATTCTGCACCGTACATCATTGCCGGTCTAATCATCGTCCTATATAATTTACCTTTTAGATTCCGTGGCACTTTCTTATCTCAAAGGCTACCAAAATTTGATAACCATTTCATCCACTCTGCTTTGATCATATAACTAATGTCTTCATCAATATCACCATTCCTCTACAACGTACATTGATCCCATATAACAAAATGTTATCCTTATTGGGTATCACTTGTCTTCCTAAGGTAACATCTCCCTCCTACTTTCTAGCAAAATGTAAATTTAGGGTAACGGGTAACGTCAGATGCTAGTAAACATACTTTTGGCTTTAAAAATTTAGGGGTAAAGCCGTGAGGACAAAATTAACAATAGCTCCCGCCTTTTACTTTTACTCCTTCCCGAATTATCTTATCGTACACAAAACCTGCCAGCCAAGCATTAAGCCATTGACTAGCTAGCTAGCTAGCTAACAAATTAACTGACTAATCATGTAGTGTGCTATGCATATGACAAGGCTTCAACACTTGTGTGTGTTCTAAAGTTGCTTACATAAACATGAAGACATTAGTGAATTATGTAGAGCACTAATTTGACTATCAGACAACCACCCTTTTTTAAAATAAAAAAGATATACTCCTACGCAGGTAGTGTATATATCTGTCTCTGTCCACCGCATTTTACTAATCGCAAGTACCGGGTCTACCGTGTACTTAGCTAAAGTATATATGCTTTAGCTATTTTTCTAAAAGCATTTTTTTTAGTTCCTATCTCAGCAACTGACTTGTTGTTTAAGAAACACGTGTAATTGCACACGGTCAACGGAAAGCACTAGTTGCACATCCAACTTTACTCCATGTCGTCATCCATCAAAATGGTAGAACTCAAATCGACCTGATAAAAACATAAAAAATTTGATGAAATAAAACTAGAGATGATAAGGGGTTATTGGTCATCGGTTGGTCATTCAAAATGCTCCTGCCACGTCGATGACCATAGCTGGGGCAAACGCAGTACGTAGCGTGAGTCTGCAAAAATTCTCAGCTTTGATTCTCTGCTGCACATCGCATCAATGTCAACGAAAATCGCAACTCAAAACCGTGCCGCAAGAATTGATCAAAACCAAAACCATCTCCCTGTGCATCATTCGTCGTGGTCAAGCGCACATTGTCAGACAAACCGGCTCCCTTCTTCACCCGCTGCCTCGTCGTCGTGCCATGGATGGATCATCGATCTATATATCCCTGCTTAATTATAAGTTTCAGATCCCTATTTCCAAACTTGAAAACACTATATATAACGAAAGATTCCAAACCGCGAGACCCTTGAATCTTTCCGGTATTTTTGTTTCCTCTCCGATACCATGGTGCGCGCTCCGGCCGCCGTGCTAGCGCTGGCACTCCTTCTTCTTCCTTCTCTCGCCGCCGTGCTGCACCTGCACGCGCAGCCGCTCGACGCGAGCTGCTCGCCGGCGGCGTGTGGCCACCTGACCATCAAGTACCCGTTCTGGCTGCGCGGCCGGCACAATTCCTCCTGCGGCTACCCGACGTTCGGTGTCAGGTGCGACGACCCCACCGGCGCGACGCCGCCGAGCCTGGACGAGTCCTACCTCCGCGTCCTCGCCATCGACTACGGCAACAGATCCGTCGTGGCCTACCACTCCATGCTCGCCGCGGCGACCGCCTGCAGAGCCACCTACTTCAACATGTCCGCGAACTTCGCGCTCTCGATGCTCACCATCAGCAGCGCCAACTGGGAGCTCTTCCTGTGCGCGAACTGCTCGCGGCCGCCGCCGCCGGGGTCGGTGAAGATGGACTGTCCGAAGAACGGCGGCGCGTGGTTCGCGTACCTGGCGCAGAGGTACGAACTGGGCGGCGAGGTCGTGCAGCCGGCGGCTGCGCCGACGTCGGGTTGCCGGCACTCGGTGGTGCCGGTGCTCCCCGGGGCGGAGCTGAGCGCGATGGAGAACTACACGGGGCTCATCAGGCGCGGGTTCATGCTGGAGTGGGCGGTGCCGGGGGACTGCGCGGCGTGCAACTCCACCGGCGGGCAGTGCCACTACAAGGCCGACGCCAACGCGTTCAGGTGTCTCTGCCCTGGCGGCCGCATGCAGCCGGCGACGTGCGGTGAGTTACCGACACCGTGTTCCGTTGCTATTCCTACGGGTTTTTTTTTTTCGCGGGAATGGTTTTCCCGCAAGCATATATATCTGTTCTATATATTAAACGTCCTAAGGGATCCTCTTCCCTTGTTCGTCCACGTTCGTGCTTTCTCTGCCCAACACGTTCTTTCTCTGTGCTCACCGCGCTGCTTCCCCTTGTTTCGTCTCCCGCCCTGTCCATACATTTATGCACACACGCCCTTCAACTTTTCTCGTATATATACATTTTCAAAATTTCTGGATCCTGCTCCAAGATCCATGAGATGTCTATTTTCTTCTATCGTCCTATTTTATAAAAATATTTCTTCTACTAGGTTCTTCATAAAATCTCTCCCCTCTCTTGCTCCCTTATCCTACATGTGTGGTGCTCTGACCACCATGCCACTAAATGCTTCCTTCGTCTTGCATGTCATGCTTTGCAAATGTCAAAACATGGTTAATGGAATTCATGACAGTGGAACAATAAATTTAGAAGATTAGAGGTATTTTTGTAAAATAAGATGGGTAGGAGGTGAACACATTTTAAGGATCTCGGAGCAAGATTTTGATGGCCTCGTAGTTGTTTGGAAGCATATGCAAGTAGCATTGAATTTCCTTTTTTATTGGTGCACCACAAAGAAACCTTAAAGATCTATCTATTATAGGTTATTGCCTTATGTTGATCGCTTTTTTGGCTATTGCACTATTTCTATGGGTGTGTTTGGATGCTAATAAGCCTGCCCGATGCACAACCTGCTCATTTAGTTTCAATGCACATGCCTTAGATTTAGGCCAAACACATGCGGAAAATTGTGCGGTAGCGAGGTCGCTTCGCTCGGCCGCAGTGGTCGTTGGCCACTGCACCGTTGAGGAGGAGCTGGCCCGGCCGAGGTGGGGGAGGAGAGAGTAAGGGAGGGGGAGGAAGAAGATGGACCCGATTGCTTATGGATTGAACGTCGAAGGGTGTTTTTGCAAAAATACATGTAAGGGGGGCACAAATCGTGGTGCACAACCAACAATATTGATGGTGCTTGGGAAATCTTATCCTGATGGCAAAAACGGTTTCTTGAAAAAAAAAACTCAACTTGATGCAAACACAACTACAAGTGACCAAACATGGCTAGATCTGCTCACCGCCTAGAATCAATTCTAGTTTGTGTGGATTGGTGATAATATCGATTGGACAACGGAGGACAGGCGTAAATGAATCTATGGTTGTGTGGTTTAATCTATGGTTGTGTGCATCTTTAATCGGAATTGCTAGCCATCGGGCTGCCGAACAGCCCGACGCCGATCGGGCGCTGCGCGTCACGCGCCAGCACACGCGCACTACACGGCAAGTGCACCCCGGCTGCGCGCTAATCACGCGCACGCGGTTATTAGTTACGTGCTAATTAATCACGCGTCACAGGAAAACGTAGCTGTGCATGCATACGAAATTTTTTCAAAAAAAAAATATGTGGACATAATTTTTTTAAATAGTGTGTGTCATGTTTCATTGTACCATAACCATGTTTATATATGTTTCGTTTGCTCCTTCTTTCTTTCTCCAATAATCCTCAGATCTAGATCTAGGCAGCATTTGTTATTCGAAAAACAAATAGAAACATGTGGAAACACGCTAGAACATGCCATGTTCTGTAGTTTATTAGAGCCATGTTTCATATATGTTTTGTCATGTTTCGTATGCATGTTTATTTGGTTTTACCATGTTTCTTCGTGTTTCGTCCATATTTCATCATGTTTCGCTCATGTTTAATCATGTTTCGCGCCGTGCAACTCACACATGTTCAGTTTTTCTATGTTTATGTCTCAAACAAAGCATGTTTTTAAACAAGCGTCCGATGTTTCTATTAGTATCGCGACATTTCTGTTTTTTCTAGTTAAATATTTTGCGGCGTGAAAACATTTTTTATATAAAAAACACGTTGGGTTGCATGCATGTTGCGGACCCACAAGAACATGCATGCATGCTACGTCTGGGTAATTAGGCCCATAAACATGCATGATACGGCCGGTTAATTCGGCCCTGCAGCCTACGAGCCGCGCCTAGATCGTCGGCCAGCCTCGCACGTAAGACATCGTCCACGCGTCGCGCGTAACGACAACGCCCGCACGTGATTCGCTGCTGCGCGGAACGCGCGCGCGGGCGCGGGCGTCCGACGCCGATCGGGCGCCCGACGCGTAGCATCGCCCATCTTTAATTGATATGGAGACCAAAAGTTATAGTTACATCATAGGAAACTTCTCGCTTAGTTGCTTCTGTGCCATTTACGTTTTCACAATTTAGGATTTTAGGGAAAGACCGCGAAAGTGCATTGGAAGGCCCAGATTAGATCTGTACACCGGTCACAAGTACAGTATAAACCAGGATAATTCTACCTAAAAATTAAAGCTATGTTCTTTTTTACTGCTCCAGATCACAAGCATCTCCAGCTTTTTCACCTGCCAAACATACTTGTGACATGTGCATACGACATTTAAATGCGGAGTGAATTCAGAAAGAAAAAAAAAACACGATTGGACTTCAGAACCAGGGTGGGAAAAGACCCGAAAACCGATAAAACGAATCGGACCAAAACGATTTAGGCCTTCTTTGATACCTTGTTTAGTTGTGGTTGGAAAAATTTGACCATCTTTAAATGTGCTTTAAAAAAGCTAAATAAATTATTAAAAAAATATTCTTGAGATCTTTGAGAAAAACCCTATAAAGTCCTAAAAAAATTATTTTCAAAAAATAAAGTATATGGCCTATACAAAATAGTCAAATTTTTTCAACCACAACTAAACTAGAACTAAACAAGGTATCAAAGAGGGCCTAACTGAATGGTAGTTTTTTTCGATTTTTCAGTTGCTACTCGGTTTTTTATCTGGGGATAATCGGTTTTTTTGTTCGGTTCAGTTACAGATCCCATAAACTGAACCACCGAATAACCCTATTTATTCATCAATTTTCTCTGGGCCACCTGCCCAATCCTCGCCAAGATGTTGCGCCGATGCTCAAATTTACTCCCACCTAGCCAAGAACAAATTTACCCAATTTATCAAGAAAAAGCCTACTAACGAGTGAAGAGACCTGCAGGGTAGGGGTGGGCATTCGGTTATTTTGGTTATTTCGGTTCGGTTATTTCGGTTTTTGAAAATTTCGGTTAGTAAAAAATAGAAACCGAAATCTTCTAAAATATTACTAACGAACCATATTAACCGAAATATTTCGGTTCGGTTAATTCGGTTTTCGGTTTATAACCGAATTATTCACTTCATGGCAATTGAGAGGTGAGCACAACAATAAACCTAACTACAATAAACTAAATTATTTCCCAATCAGCTTACGCTCACGTTCTCAGAGGTCAACGCACAACAAATCAATAAAGCAAAGAGTGAAAGAACATATCGAACAAGCAAAGAGTAGATCAAGTACATACTTTGCACGAACACTTGGATCCATTTCCTCCAACTTCGGTTTAATCGGTTATTTCGGTTTCTAGGAAGTGAAAATCGAACCGAACCAAATTAACCGAACAGTTCTGAAAAATAACCGAACACTAACCGAAAAACCGAAATAACCGATAATTTCGGTTCGGTTCGGTTCGGTTCGGTTCGGTTTTTCGGTTATCGGTTTTTTTTGCCCACCCCTACTGCAGGGTGCAGTATTAATACTCCGATCCAGAAGACTTCGCTCCGGAGATTTTTAAATCGCATCCAAATTGTTCTGAACCATTGATGTGGTTGGATCAAAGGGCCTTGAGTAGGACTTGAGACTAGGGGTGAAAACGGGTCGGATCGAATCGGATAATGGCTAAACCATATCCTAACTTTGCGGTTTTTCTCGGAACCGGATACGAATACGGATAGGTCGGTTACGGATACGGATGCGGGAAATGTCGGACTCGAATACGGAGCGGATTCGGGTCGAATCGAATACGAACACGGATATTTGACGGAACATATAACCCCTCAAACTATACGTCCGAGTTCAACTAAAACAACTATGTAATTCAATTGATTAGAGGAGTTATAACATGTACACAAATTATGTTGCAAAGAAAATCCCTTCACGCTGCATACATAGGCTCTGTTTCTTTCAGCTTATAATCAGATTATAAGCTGCAGCTTAAAATTTGTTATTTTTGTACCGGTTATATTTTGAAATATTTTATAGTTATTTTTTCGAAACTTTGCACAATTTATCTCAAAGATCTCAAAAATATTTTTTTCATAACTTTTTTTGCCATTTAAATCTTCTATAAAACACCACAATCTTTTCAGATTATAATCTAACTGCCGAAAGAAACACAGCCATAAATAGACAATCAACACATTGGCTATATAATATTAGTAAATCACCAATTCACCATGGCATCACATAGGATAAAATAGGAAGAACAATTCAACAAAGCATATAAGCATTACAGAATACCAAAGGGGCTTTGACATAGTCCAAGTCACACATAACAGCTGACACTACATAGTTTAAATAACATACACATACATTGTCATAGTGATAGTGCTATACAGTTCATACATAATTCAAATGACATAAACAGATACATTGTCAATCTGACATAAACAGAACGCACGGCAGCCACGGCCACGGGCAGGCGGCGCACGAGGGTGGCGGCGGCACAAGACCGGGGAGGGCGCGACGGGGACATGGCGGCGGCGCGTTAGCGGCGGCGGCGGGCGGCGGCGCACGGGAGGCGGGCGCACGGGCGGCGGCGAGTATGGGAGGCGAGGCACGGGTCTCGGGGAGGCGGCGGCACGACGGGCGGCGACGACGCTTCGACGCGAAGACGCTGGGACGCGACGCGCCGACGCGGCGACGGCGCTGGTCGGGACGCGACGGCGCTGAAGCGGCGACGGCGCTTCGGGAGGCGATGGCGCAAAGCGGCACGAGGCGGCGATGGCCCTCGGGAGGCGGTGCGGCGGCGACTCACGGGACGCGACGGCGCACGGCCGCACGCAGGGAGCGGGCGGCGGCGGGTGGAGCAATCGGAGCATGGAGATTGGAGAGGGTGCGGCCGTGCACGGTGCACTTAAGTCCTTAACCTAGCAGCTAGCAAGCCTTGGGCTCAGTTTGGGGCTTTGGGCCTTGGGCCGGACGAAATGAGGATTAAACATTCCCTTAGGTATCGGATATCCGAACATCTAAAACCTCGGATATCCGAATTCGAATCTGGTACCGACGGATATCGCCGTCCCGTATCCGTATCCGTATCCGACAAAAAATATCCGAGTACCGATCCGTATCCGAAAATATCCGACAAAATCCGATCCGAAGATATCCGAATCCGAATCCGATCGGTCCGGTCCGGGAACTATCCGACCCGTTTTCACCCCTACTTGAGACTCACCTATGAAAAGTCATCAATCAATTTAATCTCCAATGTACACATGCATGGAAAGTCATTAATGCATTGGATCTCTATCCATCTATAAATAATATAAGAAGTCAACACGATCGGTACTACGTATGGCAGCCTTCCCACACATTTCATGCATATATAGATATACATATGGTCACGATGAGAACTACTTAATTCATGGGGTTTCTATCAATAGACACGGTCATTTAAGTTGATATGTTTGTTTTTTTTTCAAACAACGCAAAAATTAGATACTCCCAAAACAATTCTAAAATAAATTTAGTACTTTCAATATAGTACTTTTAAAAATCATACCATAGGGATTTTTCCCATGGTCTTTCTTCAAAAATAGAAATTTTAAATATCATTATAGTTAATATTAAAGTTGAAAAATAAAACCAATTAATGTAAAAGCTATGAAAAAATTCTCACAAAATTTAGATCAAGTTTACATTAAATAAATTTGTTGATGAAATATTGAAAATTTTATATAGTTTATCAAAAAAAACTAATGATTCTAGTGATCGTATGATGGAGACTAATGCAAAATTGTTGTCATTGTACTATTATTGGCATATGCACATATGGATTAAAATTAATTTATATTTTACTTTGATTCGGCTTTCCAAATTCCAACAGACGGGGCTAAAGCAAATACATTAAAAAAAAGAAAAGAAAAGTAGGACCTGCTCGTCTCCTATGCTGTGAAATGTCATATATAGTGGTCCTAACCTCTCGGGGTGTAGAATAATGTACCATATACAAGTGCCTTTTGAATCCTCACTCCATGTCCAACCCTAGTTGTTATTGCCTCCTTTCCCCTTCCTGCTCAACCTCGACCACACGCCATCGTCGCTTCCCTTCCTCCTTGGCCTGCAACTCCGTTCTTGCCTCGCTGCCTTCTCTGCCTCTTAAGTTGTTGCCTCCTTGCTAGCTTGCCGCTATGCAGCTTGCAACGGGGAGGAGCCAACGAGGTGCCATATATAGCTGCTGCGGATAACAGTGCTAACCCTTGATTCATTCTTGATTCACTTGCTCAATGCCATGTTTTTTTATTTTTGGGTGGATGTCAATGTTGGATTTGCTTAGTGTAGTTCGCGTGTGTGTGGTCAACATGTCAAGGAGTAACTGAGTTGAATGAATAAACTGGATGAATTAAAGTTTGAGTTGTACGTAAGATTGAATGGATACGTTTTCTAAACGAATAAAGTTAAGTTATTTTGAACACTAGCCGCCTGGCGTGCCTTGCGCGCGCACGACGGAAAAACACACGTCGCTGGCAAAGAACGCGCACAGTATGGAAAACGCGCTGCATGCAAGCGCAGGAAAAAAGGAAAAATCGGGCGCCTGGTTGGGAATCGAACCACGCTCGCCGCGGTAAGATATGCCTCCGCTAGCTAGCCGGCCAAACTACCCGAGCTGTGCTTTTTCGGGCGAGAAAAATTGTTTTATACATAAAAAGAAAAATGGACGGGCAGATCTCACCGCGGGGAGATCGGATCGCAAATGGTCTGGCCATGGTGGGCAAAGCCGACCATGTAGCCCGCCTGGGAGCAACTCGGCTATGTACTATTTATAGATGCTATAAATTTAAGTAGTTAAAAGTCAGATCTGGCTTAGGATGTCTCATATTTTTTATTTATCTGGGTGTATTTCTTCGATCCTAATTTAAGTTGTTTGACGGAGAGCAGATTAGTGGCCGAGAGATTGGTGCTAGCCATGTTGCTTCCTTTTAATTTAAAAAAATGGTTTAAAGTCAAAAATTGAAATACTGAAATATTTCAGCCAATAAGGTTTGGTTTTAAATTTCTTCAATAAGAATTTGGTTGCCAATTTTTCAAAACCAAAAATTTTAAAAACTCAAAAAGCGAAAGAACCATTTAAATCAAATGCCCACCCCTATTCTTAAAATAGAATTGCTCTTAAAATAGGGCTGTTTTTTCTCTCTCTCCTCAAAAGTCAGAGGTGGCTAGCGGCTCTCACTCTTCTGTTGTTGACTTCTGATTATGATGAGTAATAAAGTGCTATTAGCTTTCTCTCTCAAAAAAAAGTCAAACAGACTGGGAAGACTAGTCAAACACACAATGCCATTGTTATTTGTCTCCTGGCTTCTATCTGGCCTCCTACATCTTCTCCCTTCGTTGCTTCGCGAGCAGAGAGCTACGCAGCCACCTCCTCCATTGACTATCTAGCAGCTCGCGAGCTAGATGCATTCGGCGTTGCTGCTCCTCCCCTGGCCCTTCTTCTTCTTGGCCTCCACCTCGCTCCTCCTCCTCCCTAGCCGTGCTGACGCCGACGACTGCGCTCCGGCGACATGTGGCGCCGTCACCATCAGGTACCCATTCTGGCTGGGCGACCGGAACGGTACCTCGTCGGGGGGGCTATCTTGCGGCCACCCTGCCTTCGAGATCTGGTGCACCGGCGGCGTGGCCTCCTTGAGGGGCTCCCAAATCCACGTACGCCGGATCGACTACGGCGGCGGTTCCTTCGTCGCGTCTCACGCTAGGGTCGCCGGCGACGACGGCGTGTGCCGCACCGACTTCAACATCTCGTCCAGCCTGGCGCTCAGCCCGTTCAAGATCAGCCGCAGCAACCGGGCCATGTGCATCCTCTACAACTGCACGGCCGGGAGCGGGGCGGCGCCGCCGCGCGGCTTTGTGAATGCCACCTCCACCTGCGCTAGGCCCATCTACGCCTACCTTGAGGGGAGCTACGACCGGGACAACCCGCCGGAGATCCCCACGGGCGGGTGCACCTACTCGTTCCTGCCGGTGCTGGGGGCGGAGGCGGCGCCGATGACGATGGCGGCCAACTACAGCCGGCTCCTGAAGGCCGGGTTCGTCCTGGAGTGGGCGGACATCGGCGGCGACTGCTCCGCCTGCAATGCGAGCGGCGGGCGGTGCCGGTACGACTCCGACTCCGCGGCGTTCGCGTGCCTCTGCCCCGGCGGCAGGCAGAGCCCGTCGACGTGCTCTGGTGAGTGCCACGTACTCGCCCATACCGGTGACATCATGATACCGCACCATGGCCGGCATTCGCGAATGCATACACGCGCGCGCAAGTGGCCAATCGGCGCCATGCTTGCATTTCGCGGTAGGCATTGCGTTAGTCCTGTCCTTTCAATCGCTTGATGGCGTTGTCGCGCTGACGACTTGAGAGTAGAAGTAGAGAGGTGCTGCCATTGACCTCGCAGCAAGCAACGTTTTGGTTTATCAGGTAAACGCGTACTGTCCCCGTCGATCTCCCTTCCTTGCGTAGCATGCAAAATCAGTAAATCAGGAGAATCTCAAAATTAGTAGATAAGCCGAGCTTAAGCGAGTCTGTTTTGGTTTGACCTTGATAAGGTTAGAGTTGTGCTCTCATCAAGACTTGAGCTCGAGGCAAACTCGAACTCAGTTCAAACAAAGCTTGAACTCAACTCCCTCTTTGATTCCCAGTTTTGATAAGCTCGGTTTGGTTGGCCTAAAAATTAATAACCATAAAATAATAGTATAAAAATATTAAAAAATTATGTAAAACATATTTTTTAAGATCTTTGAGTAAAATCATACGAATTTCCAAAAAATTATTACAAAATATTACACCGAATAGTCTGTAAAAAAAACAAATTTTGACCCAACCGAACCAAACTTATCTCCAACAGCATTCCCTATTTCTTTCCTAAAATAGAGAATTTCTCTTCAATTCCTTATATGTAAGGATTCTCTTTTCTTCCCATACAATTCTTCGCCTAGGAAACAATGTTGAAAATGAGAAAAATATAGGGAGAGAATATTTTTAAAAGAAGCCTGTATATGAGGTTATAGGAAATCAAATTTAGGGATTAGTGTTGGAGAGAACCTTAATGAATAAGCTGGCTAATCTAATGTTAATTGTGTGTGGGATCAGGATAATCTGTTTGAATGGATAAGATTAAGCCACTTTAAATATGTTATAAGTATTCCAGCTTTGTTGGGTGCTTAGGCTGAAGTAGAAAATTTCCGCCCTTTTCAAGTTCCTCCTTCCATTCTCGTTACTTGTCAAATCGGCCTTTGAGCACCACAGCCTTGGACTCAATTTTCTTCATCTATTCTATTCCATCCATCGATATTGGTTTCTTCTGACCTTTGAATTTCCAGGGTTGCATTTAGGGGATTGCTGTTTAAGGAAAAATGAAATGGGGGCAATATAAACTGATATGTTTTTTTTTAAAAAAAGTTGGGTTTAAAGGACTTTCAACTCTCCCGCAGCACGGGTGGCTGGCTCTAGTGCACTGATACATCCATCAACAAAAGAGTATTATTAGCACATGCCTGAAGCTTCCTCCCTTTATTGGCCCATATGCTTAATTTTCTAGGTAGGTCGCCGTCTGCATTATTATTGAGAGGCCTTCGTTGATGGAGCAAGACTAATTTAAATGACAGCTGGCAAGAGGGCGCGCCAAGACATTTTTTGTTTTGCAAAGCAAACGTGGGCCTGTGGGATGTGGCTAGCCGAAAACAGTGACAATAACACATTTGAACCATGGGCTAACATTTCATTTTACCTCCCTTGACTTGAAGCGGGGGCTGTCCGACGGGCGTTGGACCAGCCCCTATCCAACGCCCATATCCAACGGCTGAGGTTAGGTCCATTAAATTTTTTCTGTTATTTTTGTGTAGCTCCGTATAAATATTGAAAAAATAAAATATGAATATGAATATTACCTACGGTTGGCGCTGGGTGTGGGATGAAATAACCCCGTGCACTGAATCCACTCTGAGTTTGGATGGCATGACTCCCTAGTCGGCATGTTTCCATTAAAATAAATTACAAAAAATTGTAAAAAATATAGAAAGCTTAGAAATATAAAATAAAAATATCTACATAATCAAGGGGAAAAAATTGTAGAATCCAAATATGCAATAAAATAATGTTTATGTGTATACTTATATGAAAAATTTATGTCTTAGAATATCTTTTATGAGTTAAGCAAATCAAGTATTTAGAAAAAAATTTGTTTGGCTAAAACTTGGAAAATTAATTTAGCATCTAGAATGATGGAGATATTAATAAAAAAATATAAGGCTATTATTTTAACCTTCGAATTTGAAAATTTTAAATTACATTTAAAAGGTCAAATTAACTTTGAATTATAATTTATAAATTAACACCCTTCTATTCTTCTTACTTTCCTCCAATTTTCCCACAAGTCAAACTAATTTTTTCTAAATACTTGATTTATTTAATCAACAAAAGACCTCATAAAAATGTAATTATTTCGTATAAGTTTCTACAAAAAGATTTTTTTATCGCATATTTGGATTCTACATATTTTTTTAATTCCGTATGCCATTTTTTTATAAGCTTTATATGATTTTCTACTATTTTCATTGTTTATTTTCATGACAGCCATGCTGACTAGGATGCCACGTCATCAGAAAGTTGGGTGGTTTCAGATGAGGGGGTATTTTGTCCAGTATTGATAGCACAGGAAGGTTGATCGTCCGGTTTGGAGTTTAGGGGGTAAAACCGAACTTTGGTGATAGTCGGAGGGTGCTAAAGGAACTTTTCTCTTCTAAAAAAAATCTTTTCCCTGTCCTTTTTGTATTTAGGATTTTATTTTGTGCGCGAGACCGACCCTATTTGTTTGGCTTACTGCTTGTGACCTCAAAACCACAGGAACCTGTTTCTCAAATATTTGGAAACCACTCTTTTCTCTAAGAGCTTGGTTGAACCAAATATTCCGTTTTAGGAAATAGATAGGGACTCCCGACCATGGGAAGGAATATGGGATGCCATGCTCGCTCCTACCCAGCCAAAAGGCACCATGTTTTGCAACCACTTGCTTGAAAATACTCTTACTATGCTAGGAAATTGACGTATGCCATCCTCTCTCTCTTTTTGTTCCGTTCCGAGACAATACACCAACAACAATCTATGGCTGACCAATTGACTTCGTGTCCCCGTCCGATTAAAACTTTAAAACTCGTAAACACTCTCTTTTGAAAAGTAGGTCTGTTTACTTGGGCTGAAACATGGCTCGATGAGTAAGCAGGTGTATGCGTTGACCGGCGCTGCATACCGGCTTTTACGTGTGTACGGATGGTGCTAGACTGCTAGCCGTCAAGTTCAGAACCAAAAGAGGTGGTGGTGGCTGACTTATGAACCAGAGCGTGCAGTAGCCGGCACCGAATTGGTGAGTGGTGGTGTAGTCACATCACGGCGGTGATGGCTTGGCCGGTCAAACGTTTCGGCCATGGCGTGTAGGGAGATATGGCTGCCTGGCTCGATCGCCTTCCCCATATGGCCATACCTATCATTCTTTAATCACTCCTCATCATTATTCTATCGCGCCTATCTCCGTACTGCCGGATCCCATCGCCGCCGGCCCCGGCCGTTTTGCTGCTTGCTTTGCTGCTATACATCGTCGGAATCTTTACTATGCTCCGACGGCCCGGGCCTCGCCGTCATCCCTGCCCTCTCCGGCGCGGGCTGTGGCTCTGGTTGGCGTTCGTGCTCACGGTGGCGGAAGCGCAAGGAGGATGCCCGCCGCGGCTGTGCGGCGAGGTGAACATCTCCTTCCCGTTCGGGGTCGCCTCGGAGCCGGGAGGAGCGGAGAACAGGTGCGCCATGATCGGATTCCAGGTTCTCTGCGAGAACGGCAGCACCCCATACCTCGGGTACAATCGGCTCGGGCACCGGCTACAGATCCTCGACATCTTCTACAGCAACCGCTCCTTGCTCGTCGCCGACGTCCACAAGCTCGAAGATCTCAATAGCCCTGTCCCTGGCCACGGTCGCTGCCACGTCCCGACGGACAACAGCTCCTCCAAGATCGCGCTCCCGTTCTCGATTGGCGCCGGCAACCAGAACCTCATCCTCTACAACTGCTCGAAGGCGCCGGCGAGGTGGCGGGACCTGGGGCTCGTGCAGACGACGTGCCACAACGACTCGTTCGCCCGGGTTGGGGGGAATTACAGCGACATGGGCGCCGGCTACGACGATTACTATCTGGAGGGATGCAACGCTACCCTCGTGCCGGTGCTGGGGAGGAATGGGAAGGCCAACGCGAGCAACTATGAGGAGCTCATCAGGGAAGGCTTCCTCTTGACATGGCCCCCACCTAAACCTAAAGGTAAGCTGGCCGCTCGTGAAACTATTTTGATCAAGCACGTAGGGAGGAGAGAGCCTATAAAAAAAATATTGAATCAATCGGGTGTGAGCTATCAACCTGGGAATCAATCGACGAAACTTATCTATTCATTGGCATAAGCCCGTCGTCTCCAACAGTGGTGCAGCCGCCACCGTGTTGCCGACTTTGCCGTGCAACTTGGGCCTCGAAATAATACGAGTGATGAACGCGTTGACTATGACCGGTCAAACCGCTTAGGCTGCACGCTTGCGCCTCCCTCTCTCTTCCTCTTTCTTCTTCCTCTCCTCTCTTTAAAAATCTACTAGTGGGTCAAATTGAATTGGATATTGTCTCAATCTAGATCTAACCCGGCCTACATTGGGGAACACAAATGCTAGCCCTGATTCGACCCGTTGAGACCGCAGTTCAACCCAAACCCAAGGGCTAGAGGAGGAGGAGGAGGAGAACCGCACGGCCACACCACCGTCGCCGTGGCCCATGGAGAGGAGCTATGTCGTTATTGCCGTGCCGTGGAGGGGGACTGTGTTGCCACAGCCACCACCGAGGGGCCCGCATCACCACCACTTCTGGCCACCGTCACATAAATTTATCGATCGGGACGCCGTTGTAGAGGCGGGCCAAGATGTTGTCATAGCCATCGTCGAGCGCAACGGCTAGCAGCGCGACCGCCGTTGAGGTATAAGGGGTTGTGCCATGGGAACAAATGAGAAGGCAGAAGGTTGTGGAGGCAACCTGGCATGCGCATTAAGAAAGGGGAGGCGTGCTCGCAGACAGGGGCAGATCTAGAAAAACTCGTCATTGGGGGCATCGGGGTCATTTTAATCTTAAATCACTAGTTTTTAACTTCAAACTATAAACTTTGGGGTCATTGGGGAAAAAAAAGCGCAGCCGAGCGAGCGCTGGGCGGGGAGCAAACCACGTGGCGAGCGAGCCGGCCGTGCTCGTCGCGTACAGCCGACACAAGCGATCTGCCGAGCGAGCGCTGCGCGTGGAGCGAGCCACGCGGCGAGCATACACGCGAGGAGCGAGCCACCGAACCCAACTCGGACTTGTACTATTTATAGATAAGGTAGAAATAGATAACAAAGGATTGTCCAAAAGGCATTGGGGTCGCATGACACCAACCCTAACATGTAGATCCGCCCCTGCTCGCAAAGAGGTTGGGAGGTAATGGTCGACGAGCTCACTAATCTAGTCGCTGGCAAACTCACTAAGAGAGAGATGGAGGGAATGACTAGTAAGGCTGTAAGAGAGAGGAAGAGGGAGACAGGGAGTGGGAGATGTGGTGGGGGTGTGGGAATGGGATGACCAGCGTGGTAATAGGGAGACCATGGGTGGAAGATTGGGTTTGCTGAATAATACATATGGTTTGTTGAATTATAATCCGACGGTGCATATAGGATCGGGTCAGAACAAAAATTGATCTAGACCCAACTCATCTGGAACTGACCAAATTTCTTCTTATGGTTCCACTTAAAAATAGGTATGTATGCCATACACCCCGCGGGGATTATAGTTCAATTGGCCAAAGCACCGCCCTATCAAGGCGGAAGCTGCGGGGACAACAGGCCGCCCTGGTTTGCTTCGGTTCGGACCCGGTTGGTTTGGTTACTGTACGAACCGAGTCAACCGGTAGGTGTCTCGGCCCAGGTTCAGTTCGCACATTGAACCAAACCGAACTGGGCTGGTCTGGTTTTATATTGGATGGTTTATCTTATTTAAAATATATAAAAATAAAAAAACCATTATATTTCACAAATATTCATTGTAAATTAAAGAAATATATATAGAAATACATATATTGAATTAAATAAATATACAACAGTAGCGAATCGAATCGAACCGAGCTACCACTATGCGAACTGAACTAAGACGAGATGCCAGCCCAGATACTGTTCAGTTCATTGAACCAGACCGGCCCGATTCGTAAACACTACGAACCAGAACGGTTTGGTTAGATCAGACCGGCCCATTTGGCGAGCGCTAGAGCTGACAACTCTGCTCAACCTTTTGACCCGGCTGCCGTTGGGTTGGGTCACTACTCACTACCTCTCTTTCTCCGTCTGAGCGCCTGAGCCTCCGTTTCACTCCGGCCCCAGCCCCGAGCCCCCGAGCCTGCGATGCTCCCGCTCCTCCTGCTGCTCTCGGCTTCCTTCCTCCACCTGCACGCGCCGGCCAGCCTCGCGGCACATCCACCAAGCTGCTTGCCCAAGCCATGCGGGGGCCTGGAACCCTCCTACCCATTCTGGCTCGACGACGACGACCCCAGCCGGCCGCCGTGCGGCCCCCCGTCCTTCCAGCTCAAGTGCAACAGCAGCGGCGCCTTCCTCCGCCGCTCCAAGAACCAGTCCTACCGGGTGGTCGGCATCTTCAATCAGAACAGCTCCTTCCACATGGTGGACGACAATCTCCCGCTCGCCACCGGCTGCCCGGCGCCGTCGTTCAACATCTCGAAAGGAATCG
Organism: Raddia guianensis; assembly: GCA_036346415.1. Classification (NCBI taxonomy): domain Eukaryota; kingdom Viridiplantae; phylum Streptophyta; class Magnoliopsida; order Poales; family Poaceae; genus Raddia; species Raddia guianensis. The sequence continues at coordinate 41,236,661 of CM070534.1, forward strand.
GGATGGCGCCGTTCGTCATCAGCAAATCCAACGCCCAGCTGCTCTTCCTCTCCGGTTGCGGGAATCCAGCTCCGCCTGGCTTTCGCCCCCTTCCCTGTGGCAGCAACTCCTCCGTCCAATTTGTCGGCGAGGGGGAACTCGCCGGCCACCGTGTCCCGGGCGGCATCCCGCCGGGCTGCTCATTAACAGTCGTGCCGGTTCTTGGTGCTTTCGATGGTAACAGAGACGATTACGTCGCCAGGATGAGGAGCGGGTTTCTCCTGGAGTGGTCGGAGGTGTCGGGGAATTGCCCCGAATGCTCGGCGAGCGGCGGCGAGTGCACCTACCGAGACGACGGCCTGGACTTCGCCTGCAATTGCTCCGGTACCATGCGCCCTTACAAGTGCGGTGAGTTCAGGGAATCAAAATTTAACGATCAATTCTTTCTAAAAAAAGACACACACCATGAATTTGCCTAGACAATTCTTAATGCGTGCGCTTCTTACAAATTCATTGAATGCAAACTGCTGATCATTATAGATCGTAGTTCTGAACTTCTGATACGATTACGGGCAAGTGACATACTTGTGATCATACTTGTGTGTGTTACGTTTTGGCTGTGGTCCATGCTAGGGGGACTAATAAAAGATACTGAATTGGGCACAGATATTTTGCTTGAAATTCTGAAGTGTTTGGCTGAACTTCCTGCTGATTATTAGAAGTATTGCTTTTATTGGTTAGTACAAGTTATTCTTTTACTAAAAAAAAACAAGTTATTCCTTTGAATGAGACAGCCAGGCTTATCGAATTTAGTCGAATGCATTTGTTGAATTATTCAATTGCGTTGTTTGACAAAGTTGCCATACCAATAGTTCCCGTCCCTGTTGTCCTAGTGATAACCGACCCAGGAAACCGTCCCTCTCATTGCCAATCAATGTGTTTAGCTTTTCTATGCCCCTCTCTTTGTGTTTCAAACATGTGGAAAATTTGCATCTGTTGTTGTCGAATTAAGGGTGTAAAGATGAATTGAACACTGTAGTTGATTTGAACGGGTAACTAGAGGAGCAATGATGCGACTGTTGCACTTAAAGAGAGTAGAAGAGTGGCATGATCCCACCGGTATTGCCAAACATTTTGCTAACTGGGACCTTTCAGATAATTCACTCCTTTTTCTCTTGATGAAAGGATAAAAGAAACCAAAGGTGCAGGTGCACTGCCATTCAATGTTCAAAAAATTAATATCCTGTTCTTTATATAGATCTGTCCTGTTTGAAGCCCTCCTTTCACACCGTATTGCCCCCATATTTTTTTTTCCTACTGGTTTTTCCGATATCTTGCATGTGTTTGCTATTTTCTTCCACAAGAACATGTTTGATGGGTCTTTATGCACATTAATTCACTTAGGTTTTGATAATTTTATATTCTAAGAACTTCTAGAGACTTTTTTAATCTTTTGAAAGATAAGTATACCTAACTGTATCTTTGCCCCCAATAATTAATGGGGATAGTTAATATATTGAGCAAAGGAATCAATAACAAGTTTAGACTAAGGACCTTGACTTTGTTATCAAATCTCGTAGGCCTTACATTTGTACTAGTATCAAAGGGAGATTACGACCCACACTAGATCAAATACAGCTTTCCAAGTTTGACTAGAAAACTTCTGGGTAAAGTCTCTCCACTGATCTATGTTTAGAATATTGCTTTGCCCTTTAAGACTCTAGTGAAGCCATTAACTTTAGGGTGTAGTCTCCACGCTTCAAGTCTCTAACTTTTATGCCAGTTGCTGATGAAGATATGTATACAAAGTTGGGCAGTACACCATGACTTCAGCATGTTATAGCTCTTAGTCTTTGGAAAATCCAAAGTGAATGGTAATAAGGGAAGGAAATTTCATCCGACAATGTGCTGAGTTGCTTGCGATGACTATTTGCTGGAAAGATGAACGATCTAGGGTTTGGTTCGCAATGGCGGAAGAAGACTAAAAGAAACGAGGGAGAAAGATGAACAATCCTGGGTTTGGTTCACAATGGAGGAAGAAGGCAGAAAGAAGTGAGGGAGAAGATTATATTAAACTTGGCTTAGCCTTTACAATTACTCATTTGAGTCTTGACCACATATGTATCAATATGACTACTTTACATATTTATTACTTCACAAAAAGCTAGTTATTCATTGGCTCTGTTCTTATGCAGGAGGCCCTAGCAAGAGCAAGATAATTGGAATAGGTGAGTATCAACCCTTAAGCTGCCCAGCTTATGTATTTCCTTGGTTCTCATTTTCTGCAGCACCAATTGAAGCAGAATTAGAAAGATATTGGGGATGAAATCCCATGTTGCAGAATTCATCAGATCTCTTGGTTGCTGCATATTGCTAATCCTGTTAAATTGTTGATGCTGGCAGCATTTGCAGCGGGGGGTGGTGTATTGATATTATGTTTCATCCTTTTTGTCTGGCACAAGCGCAAGTGGAGGAAACAAGCTAGAGATCCAGGAGATCTAATGCGTAGTGGATCTTCATTGACATCATACAGCAAAGACCTTGAGTTAGGTGGTTCCCCCCATATATTCACTTATGAGGAACTTGAAGAGGCTACTGATGGATTTAGTGCCTCGAGGGAGCTTGGTGATGGTGGTTTTGGAACCGTTTACAAAGGTGAAATAACACGCTTCCCAAATTCCTTATCAGTCCTAACTTTTGTTATGTCACACTTTCTGCGTTGAATTGTCAACATGCAAACACCATAAACTCTTTGATGCAAGTCATGTTCTTGTTGACGTGGCAATGACCATTAGACCTTTCTGTCACTCAGGAAAGCTCCGGGATGGTCGAGTAGTCGCTGTGAAGCGCCTTTACAAGAACAACTACAAGCGGGTTGAGCAATTCCTAAACGAAGTAGACATCCTGTCTCGCCTACTTCACCAGAACCTTGTCACCCTATATGGATGTACATCTCGAAGCAGTCGTGACCTTCTCCTGGTGTACGAGTTCATCCCAAATGGGACAGTCGCAGACCATCTTCACGGATCTCGTGCGGCGGAAGGAGGCCTCACATGGCCTGTAAGGATGAACATTGCCATAGAAACAGCGGAAGCACTGGCGTACCTCCATGCAGTTGAAATCATACATCGTGATGTTAAGACCAACAATATATTGCTGGACAATGGTTTCCATGTCAAGGTTGCAGACTTTGGGTTATCGCGTCTATTCCCTCTAGAAGTCACACATGTCTCGACTGTTCCACAGGGCACACCAGGCTATGTTGACCCTGTCTACCACCAATGCTACAAGCTAACTGATAAGAGTGATGTGTACAGCTTCGGTGTTGTGTTGGTAGAGCTAATATCTTCAAAACCAGCCGTGGACATGAGCAGGAGCCATAGTGATATAAACCTGAGCAACATGGCTCTCAACAGGATTCAGAACCATGAAGTTGATCAGTTGGTCGACCCGGAGCTCGGCTATCATGCCGACAATGAAACAAAGAGAATGATAGATCTTGTAGCAGAGCTGGCATTTCAGTGCTTGCAGTTAGACAGGGATCTGAGGCCACCGATCAGGGAGGTAGTGGAGATCCTGAATTGTATCAAGAATGGGGAGTGTCCGGCTAAAAAAACGGGTAAAAACGCTTCTCCAAAGGAAGAAGCACACTTGCTGAAGGATAGCCTACAATATTCACCTGACTCGGTTATCCATAGATTCCATAGTCAGTCAACTAACCACTCGGCAACATCAACTGCTAGCGGATGATGACCGAGTTCTTTGTTTGTATTGATTCTGAAGCAACAAGGCCCTATCGGATGAGTTGTATATAGCATAGAGTGCTAATGAGGCGATTCATCTGGGTAAGCTGTTCCCTCCTTATTGACTTGTACATAAGTACAAAGAGCATGCAGTCATTCTGCAGTTTGGGCTTGGCAGAGACCAAATGGTTGGTGAATGTACTAGGAGCAAATAACAGGGTAAAGTAGCATTGTAATATACATATATAATCTCCGTTCTTTTCGACAAAAGGTGAAATGGTGAATAACTCAATGTGCAACCAAACCGTGCCATGTATAGTGCTCTCCTTTCCTTTATTTTTTGCGATTTACCACCTGTAATACTCTAGTTGGCTTTACAGGTACAGAGAGTTACAGTTGGCCCAGTCTGTTCTGAATTTGTCCTGAACATTTTCGGTTTATGGACTCGTGACCACACTCAAATTTCTCAGTGTGGAGTGTGGACATGTGTGCCTGATGTACTCACGTGCCGTTTATCTGCCTGTGTTCTTGTGTTGGAACCGAGCTCTCACTTGCTCGGGAATGAACTCAACTCATGGGTGTACACACATGAACACTTGAGCTAACGCACACAAATGAACGTACAGGAAGAAGAACGAACACAGAAGACCTGCGGCACAACGCACAGCTCGAGCCTTTTCTTCTTTCTTTCTCCTCAACTCAAATGAACACTAAGTACATGGTTTATATAACAAACTCACACACGCACACAGCCACGTCTGCATTACTAGTAAACATGCCGCTTCTTCCGGCCACCCATTTCACGTCCTCCGCGTCGTGCAGGTATCCGAGGACTCAGCCTGCCAACGGCTCACGGCCACGCGCCTGATCTACACTCCTGAGGACTCGGACTAAAGCATGCATGCCACGCACAAATCAAACACGATCAGCTACGTACCTGCGCCAAATTTGGCTTGCTAACTACTTAGACTAGCTAATGACTAGCTAATGCATACACACCATGGACAGCTCGTCTAACTCTCAGACTAAATAAACATGCATGCAACCTATATCCTCTAGCTACGTGCATATGAAACATAATTAACATGCATACAACAAGATTAATTCCCAACAATCACCCCCTTAATCTTGTTGTCCTTTATTTGCATATCTTCATGATCTTCAAAGCAACGCCGGCTCCTCATCCGCATCAGCGAGAAGTGCCTCCTCCTTCTTTGGCTTGCGACACTCTTTTGCAAAGTGCCCATACTCTTGACAATTGTAGCAACGCACCTTCGATTTGTCAAAGGTACTCTTCTTCTTCCCGGAGCCGTTGCGCTTCTTCATGCGCTCGACCCACTCCTCCTCCGTGAGAAGCAAGTGGCCCTCGCCATTGGAGCCAGACTCACGGCGGCACAACCGCTCCTCAAATGTCTTCAAACGCCCCAAAGCCTCCTCGTACGGCATCGTGTTGATGTCGCAAAATTGCTCGATGCCGGCGACAGCGGGGTAGAGGTGATCCGGTGCGGTGTCAAGGAGCTTCTTCACCAGTGCCGAATCCTCCAAGGTACCCCCGAGATTGGCGTACCGCACCATCATGCCACTGAGCTTGGTGGCGTGAGTAGTCGCCCGCCTCGCCATCCTTCATGCGGAGAGCGTCGAACTCCCCCTTCAAAGTCGCCAGGCGCGCCGTCTTGACACGATCCGCCCCGACAAATCTTGTCTTGAGGCTATCCCAAACCTCCTTCGCCGTCTTCTTTGCCGACACCGCAAAGAAAATATCCTCGGGAATGGTTTGCAAGAGGTGCGCCCTCGCCTTGTTCTTCCCGCATCCACCGCCGCACCTTCCGCCAAGCAACAGCTTCCCAAAGACCTTGCGATCCAAAGCAGGCCTCCACCTTGATGGCCCATGTGGTGTAGGTCGTCGGGGAAGGCGGCGGATAGTGGAACGAGACGCCGCCGCCGTCCCCAAAGACCATGCGGAACCAACGCCATGGAGTCGAGGTAGTAGCGCAGATCTTGGGCATACAAGCTCTGATACCAATTGTTGGAACCGAGCTCTCACTTGCTCGAGAATGAACTCAACTCACGGGTGTACACACATGAACACTTGAGCTAACACACACAAATGAACGTACAGGAAGAAGAACGAACACAAAAGACCTGCGGCACAACGCACAGCTCGTGCCTTTTCTTCTTTCTTTCTCCTCAACTCAAATGAACACTAAGTACATGGTTTATATAACAAACTCACACACGCACACAGCCACGTCTGCATTACTAGTAAACATGCCGCTTCTTCCGGCCACCCGTTCACGTCCTCCCATGCCACGCACTAATCAAACACGATCAGCTACGTACCTGCGCCAAACTTGGCTTGCTAACTACTCAGACTAGCTAATGCATACACACCATGGACAGCTCGTCTAACTCTCAGACTAAATAAACATGCATGCAACCTATATCCTCTAGCTACGTGCATATGAAACATAATTAACATGCATACAACAAGATTAATTCCCAACATCTTGTTCCTGGCTGGCACTGCAGATTCGTATTTGTATTTCGGAAGACGACACGCAGATAAGAAAAAATAGGAAAAGGAAAAGAAAAGAAAAGATAAGAAAAAATAAAGTCGACCAATCCATGTCTGATGGAAGCAGCCAAGCCAGTCTGCCACACTCCTGCAGCGAGCGAGCGAGCGAACGAACGCATCAATCCCCAATTCCCCATGCATGAATCAAATCAACGCTCTTATTAATCGTTTGCTTCGTTTCGTCCCGATCTAACTGGGATCCGAAAGCGACGCGGACAACTTGATTATCACTGCAACCGATGAGCGAACGCAGCGAGACGCCAAGTCAAGTTGGTGTGGCGCCAAGAATCGCGCGTCTTGTAGCGCCCGGTTCGTTAGCGTCCGACGGTGACACTGATGTGATGCGGGCTCTGCCCCGTTTTTTTTTTCCCCTTTCTTTTTGGCCAGTGGGCAGACACTCTCCCCGTCCCGCTCTCTCGCGCCCTCCAAATGGCAGTGCCCTGTGCATCGCGGCTCTCGCAAGCCACACGTGAACTTAAACAAAAACCAGGGAATATATATCGTGGAGTTTTGAAGGTCTCGCCTTGCAAATCCACGCAGTTATGATGATACCCTCTCTGAGGTACGTACGACCATTGCCATTGTTAATGGAATATCGTGTCCTCTGTATCCGTTGATTTATATGTAATGTCCTTAGCAACAAAACATTAAAAAAATTGGACCCTACGACCAAGGGAAAATATAATCTGAAACAGAATAGCGAAAAACTAAAATAAAGTCTATTATTACATCTTCGTCCAAAGTTTCTTTTAGAAAAAATAAAGATAAAAAAATTGTCCACAATCGTATATCACTCAAAAAATTCGTTGAGTCAAAGGCCTAGGTCCTGTTCTTTTGAGCAGATCTGAATAGCTGAACGGCAGAAATGACTGAATTTCGATTGCTTCTTGAGATAGTCTCAAGATTCGGTTCCATTTTGTTTGACTGACTTTTTAAGCGTTACGACCCACATTCAAAACAGCGAAAAAACGAAATAATCCGAGGGGTCGGATGGTGTGGGCGGCCTCTTCCGCGTCGAGGAGCGGCGTTCGTCTGCTTCTTTACTCTTCGTCTTGACCAATGACTTCGGTTCTTCTATTGCTTTCGGTCTTGACCTCTGCCTTTTGCGCTAGTAGGGTGGTCTTGGTAAAGCCCCGCCTTTTTTGTGTTGGCGTTACCTTTGGTGTCGTTCCCTCCTTGGAGGCATCACTTTCAGACCTTCCTGTGCTCTGAGTGAAAACCCTATTGGCTTTGCGGCGACGGCGGGTTCTCCCTGTCGTTCACCTTGTTGGAGGCGTCGTGGTTGCCGTCTTGCGCTTTGGGCTGTCGCTGTGTCTGTTGTTTTAGGAGTCGTTCGTCGTTGCGTGAGTGTTGGTGGTGTTTTCCCCTCTCCCTCTCCTGTATCTCTCCCTGTTCGACCGTTTGCCTAGTGGGCTTCGGTGGTGTTCCCGGCGGTGGCCGGAGGTGTGTCTGGTTTTGGCAAGGGTTGCAGCGGAGCGCTGCGGTTGTACCCCGTGTTTGCATGGGTTTTTATTTTATTTTCTCCTACTTATCAATGAAATAGGTCGGCAGTTCTCCTGTCCCTCTTTCAAAAAAAAAAACGAAATAAAAATCTCAAAAAACATATGTATTTTCAAAACGTAGATAGGTCGTTAAGCTGTTAAGCTTAAAAGAACATGACCTTAAGCCCAACAAACAACGGAAGGAAAAGAAGGGAAAAACCAATATAAAAAATAATTATGTTACAAAGCACAAAGTCATTGAGTAATGACTCGAAAGAGTTCATACCTACTATTATTATAAAATAATAATAATAAATCACAATAAAAAATAGAAATAAGAGTAAATGTCATATTAAAAAAGATAGCTACGATAAAATATATAATCTTAATAAAAACAATGTCCATGTTAGGTTACAGATTGACACAAATCTATCCACACAAATGTGCATGACATTTTGCTCGTTATATAATTAAACTGAGTCAACAGAGCCACCACTCAATCCTTGAATCCTTAAAATTCCCATACTAACCAAAAACAGGAAAACAAATCTACGCCGTAGATAGGTGTGGGCCTAGATTATAACCGATTAGATTAAAAGAAAGATTTTATATGAACTACAACAAAAAAAAAAGAAATTCAGAATAAAAAAATAATAGAAATAAGAGTCCATGTAGATTAAAAGGGAGTTTGTATCAACTACAATAAAACAACATAGAAATCCAAAATAGAATAGAAATAAGAGCTCATGTTAGATTAAAAGAAAGAGTTCATGTCCTCTACAAAAAAAAAATGCATAAATTTAAAATAGAAAATAGTAGAAATAAAATTTCATGTCAAATTAAAGGATTGAGACAAATATGGCCACACAAATGCACGGGCATCGTGCTCTTTGCTAGTCAAAACTAATTGTTTCGAACATTGTTCTTTTTCTCGCTAAATCATTTTGGATGTTGTGAAATGATTTTGGAATTGATTGCTCTTATGAAATCACAGAGAAATCTTATGAAGATCGATGGTTGCTCAGAAATTAGAATTACAACTATCAATATGTTTGAGTCGTCTAATTGTTATGAGACGGACACTTTTTTTTTGACTTTGCTAGACATCAGTTGTTTGAAAATTTATTTACCATCAGTCGATTTTGACTCATATGTCATCTCACCAACGCCACCTTGTTTTTTCTCTCTGAACGTCGTGCCATTGGGGTTAGGATTAGGGTTCGAGTTGGGGGTAGGTTCTTGGTATCGTAAGGCCTAGAGGGAGATCGAGCTAGGGAGCGGCGACATGGGGGTGGGGTGGGGATTGTGATGGGGCAGCGAGGCTCCAGCGCTGGAGCTGCGGGCTCGGGCAAAGGCGGTATCGACACTGTCCATTCGGGGTTAAGTTGGAGAAGGTAGTGCTGGCGGCGTGGGGGGAAGGGGGGTGTGGAGCAGTGAGGTGGCGACAAAGGCGGAGACTGAGGAGGAGGAGGAGGCAACGATATGGAAGGAGGCTGGAGAGAGGGCAAGGGGGAAAAAGAGAAGAGAAATAAAGATCTGGGTCACTGAATTAAGATCCAAGAACCAAAAAAATCAACTGAGAGTTAAATAACCAAAAAAAGATATAGGCGCAGGGTTAGCCTCAGGACGCACCGGTGGAGTGGCCAGGCGCGGGATGGCGGTGGCCGCCACGGCCAAAAGGACGGGTGGCGGTAGGCGGTACGCGGAGGATGACTACCTCTCAGGCGGCCCCTTAACCAAAATGTTCAAAAATCAACTAAGAATTAAATAACTATCAGTTGATTGACAGCTAGCTAGTCCCCTCTTTTTTATGTTTTATTGTTGCTTGACTTTGCATGACAATTGCCTGTCATTTTTGTTTTGGTTTAAAGCTTTTACTAATAGTTATGTGTATTAATAGTTGATGCAAAGACCCAAGTTTATTTCATTATCTAAAAAGGGATTGGCCCCGCAGTCAGGACACTGTTGGGATTATGTTAGGTCGTTGAGCTTCAACACCAAACTATGAGATATCAAAGAGAACAATGAAAGAATTCCTCGTGTCCAATTTAAAAGGCGGGCTACAGGCTAGAGCACCATCATTTCAGGATCAGCGCCAGAGAATCCCAAATCATCCGGAGCGAGCAACAGTGGCAGCCACAGCCAGGAAGAAAACTACAAGTATATAAACGCGCGTACGGCCATATCTCGGAGAGATCGATCAGTAGGCAGTATCAAGCAACTGGCCGGAGCAGCTAGCTAGCGATCGAGAGACGCGAGGCCGGAGGATGGCCGGGACGCCCCACAGGCGAAGGGCGAAGAGCTTCTGGCTCCTCCTCCGCCGCCTTCTCTGCCGCAAGAACTGCCGGCCACCGGCGGCCGCCGCGGAGCAGGAAGAGGAGAGGAGCAGGCTGCTCAGCGGGAGAGGCTCCCTGGAGAAGCTCCTAGTGTTGGACGACGGCGCCGGCGACGGTGGCGCCGCCGTCTGCCGGTGCTCGTCGCCGTGTTTCGCCAAGAAGGACGGCCAGCCGGTGCAGGTGCTGCTACCGGGGCTGCAGCGTCCGGCGGAGGCGACGGCCGTCGTCGTGTCGGCAGGCGGCGGCCGTGACGGTGGTGCGGCGGCGCATCGGAGGTTCATGTTCGGCGGCTTCCGGCGCCGGCTGCTGCTGAGGAGACCGTGGCGGCCGATGCTCGTCGCCATCCCGGAGTAGCACCGATCGATCTCGGTCGATTTATATACTCGATCGGAAGTGGAAATCCCGATCATATATCATGTGAGATTTGATTTCCATAATTCCATATGCATATATATGTGTAGCTTTGCGTGCTGTCGAGCTCCTCTCTTTGTTCGTTGCTTGCTGCTGTGGGCTGTGGCAGCATGCATGTGAAGAACAACCGTTGATGCTCCTGCTGCTTTCGTAACTAACCATATGTTTTGCTCAACGAGAAAATCACAACCTACTGTCTACATACGCGAGCAAATTACTACCAATAATACTGGAAGCTCGGTCTTTGATAAAGGGAAGCCGAATGATTGGCCTTGTTGAGCTTTTGATACTCTCGAGATACTGGCCGTATTTTGGACCAAATTTCGAATTTTAAAAACGACGTGGTTTGGCTCCTAGTTCCTTGGCTCAAAAGCTAGCGGCCTAGCAGTGAATAGCTGCTTTAGAACGAGAAGGTCCAAGAAAAAGTCAGGGTCATGTCTTCATCTTGTTTCCTGCTTTCGGCGATGAGACGGAGGGAGCTTGTGTCTAGTATTTTGGGCTGAAACTAAACCCGCTCCAATGTTTAGATTTTCTGGGCCCTTTTTAGTCGGGCCTGTTTGCACATGTAGGGTCAAACGGATCTTATATGCGTCCGACTAGGCACATGCAGGAAAGCCGATCTGAAGATCCTAGACACGAAATCTGCCTTTTCGTCGAGACTTCGACCGGACCGAAATCTGGACGAGCTTGTTTACCAGAGAAAATCGTCTAAAAAATACTCTAAAATAATACTCCGATCCGTAAAAAAGTTGGATGCTTTTTCGATGTACGATTTTTAAAATATAACCGTGACACCGATGTAAGTAGTATTGAAACAAAGAAAATTTATTCGGCGAAACATAAGAAACATGTACGAAACATATGAAACATGGTAAAAAATGGCAAAAACATAGGAAAAAAACTGATGAAACATGCAATGTTTTCACATGTTTCACAATATTTTTAAAGAAATTTCACAACAAAAACACAAAAAAAAAAATCACCGTCTCCTCAGATCCACTGCCATCTTAACCAATTCGACGAGCCCCCTCAAATCCACTGCCTTCGTTTCCAAATTCGATGAGCTCTCGCATTGTTCTCGTCGAATCGGACCACCACGGTCGTTTCCCCCTCATCTGATGGAGCATTAGAGATTAGAGATGGGGAATGGAGAGAGAGGGGCAGCAGCGAGGGACCAGGTGCACCACCGCCGCAGTCGCCGCCGAGCTCCGCCGCTAATCTGTACCAGCCATGTGAGCGGGAAAAGAGAGAAATCGATGGGGAATGGCTAGAACTGTGTGTGGATATGAAAAAGGAACGATGCTTTGCGTCTCTCACGATATGTGAGTGATGGGTCTGCATGGGTCGCGCACTGCGTCTCGATGGATGGAAACCGCTCGATGCGGTCGACCGTCCGATCAACAATAATTTCGAAATACTTTTATCTACTTTCTTATGGACCATCGGAACTCTCTTAGAGAACACACTTAGAAAAATAAGGAAAAAATGGATGAATACAGAGTAGCTTATAATCAAAAGTTTGTAAAAGTTAAAAATAAAAATACAAAATAAATAAAATAGAAGTATTGTAGTGATATTTGCACCGGATTAAAATCGAAGATTGGAATAGGCTTCACTGTCCGACACTTTTTAATATTGAAGGTTTATTTGTTTATTTATATTCAAGCACGAAGCAAAATACATTACATAACACCGCCATACATGATACGCGGCAATAGTACACACGAAATATACCAAACGGAAGTAGTGCGAATGCACTCCACACACACGGACACACGATCGACTGAACCGTCACACATGCCTTCACCTCACATCCATGCTTCGTACGTACGCCGCCCGGCCGCCGCCGCCGCAACGGCCACGCACGAACTTAGCCGGAGATGTCGATGGCCTTCACCTCTGGCTTCTTGACCTCCGCCTTGGGGACGGTGACGGTGAGCACGCCGTTCTCCAGCCCGGCCTTCACCTCCGCCACCTTGGCGTTCTCCGGCAGCCTGAACCGCCGCTGGAAGCTGCCGCTGCTGCGCTCCACACGGTGCCACTTGTCGTTCTTGTCCTCCTTCTCCCGGCTGCGCTCCCCGCTGATCACCAGCACGTTGCCGTCCTCCACCTCCACCTTCACCTCCTCCTTCTTCACACCGGGGAGGTCGGCCTTGAACACGTGCGCCTCGGGCGTCTCCTTCCAGTCGATGCGGGCGACGGCGAAGGCGGCGGTGTCGCTGTCGCCGGAAGAGGACGGGACGACGGAGCGGAAGAAGTCGAAGGAGAAGGGGTCGGGCCCGGGGGCGTTGAAGGGGTCGAACACATTGCCGCGCCTCACCAGCGACATGGCTGCGTTGCTAATGCTCGGTGTGCGCGCCTGACGAACGGGCTTGTGGATTGTGGTTTCAATGGTGTCTGCTTTGCTGCTGTTTTGGGTGTGCTTCTCGATGGGTTTCAGCTAGGTGGCGAGGCGACATATTTATAGGATCATCACTTCGTCAGGGATGCTGATGGCGTCCGTTTGTCAGTTGCTGTTGAGGCGTCTCGAGTTCTCCGGTTCTTTCTGCACTGTGAAGGGCCCACTTTCCATTCCAGAGTAGTCTCCCGGGTGCTGGACGGGGACACGGGGTCCATTTTTTCCTTTCGTCTTTTTCATTTTTAAATGGGACAGGCTCCAGCCAAGCGACTGGCGCGCCTCATGCGCGCCGGCCCACCTGTCGTCGGCGGCGGCGCATGCGTCGTCGTTCTGGCTAGTTTCAAACCGTTTTAAATTTAAAAAATTTGCTGACGCGGCAATTTCATTAGACCAGATTACAACCACAGTAATAACGCTTACAAGTTGCAACCCAACATATACCTATTTTTGAAGCAGCATTAAAAGGGCCTTGCAATCTTTTTGTTCGAACCAAGGACTTTTGTATACGCGTGATACAATGCTGGCACTAAATTAAAACTAGATGACTTTTTATTTCATAAAGGACATGTTTCCATAAAGGACATGTCTTTTCCTTGCAAATGAAAATGCCCAAATCCTGATTATACACCATTTTTCTCAAATCTGCTTTCATAAATCAAACCCGGCCTCGCCATGCCTCGACATCACTTTGACGACAAACGAACTTCGGCGGTGCCTCCATCCTCAGTCCACCTCACCTAGCCGCCCCTCCCCACCTTGGCTCCTCCTCCTCCTGGTCCCGCCTCTTCCCCAAGACACAATGCCAACGGCGGCAGGCGACTCCTCTCCTTCCTCTCACAAGGCAGTAGACTTAACGGCAATGGCGGCGCCTCCTCACAAGGCTATGACAAGTAGTACAACGACACCTCCTCTCCTCCTCTTGCGGTGACGGTCAGATACGCACCTCCTTCCTCCCTCAACAGATACGTGTCTCCTTCCTCCTCCGATCTGTTCATTTAACGAAGTACCGGAATACCGAACCAAAATAATTCGGCATTTCGGTTCCGGTAGTTGAAATTTCTCAAAAAAATTTGATACTCAGATATGGAATAGTGAACTTCCAAAAATATCGACTCTAGGTGTTACACCTAATGCACTTGTGGGAGAAAGAGTTTTGGTAAAAGAACTTTTGTCATTTTGTTTTCAATTTTTTTACCATTTATTTCAATCATATTAGAATCATAGCAAAGATGTTTCCAGATTTTTTATGAATTTTTAATTTGATTCAAAATTTCAATTCGAGCTAGTTAAAATCGTGGTTTTTGAAAACCATAAGGTATTTGGCTTGAAGAGAAACCGTGTTAGACCGGGTTTTTTAACCCTACAGGCAGCTGCAGAATTTCTAATTTACTAACTAACAAACCTAAAATAGAAAGGACATAATCGAAAAAAAAATTGTAAAAGGAAAAAAAAGGGAAAAAGAGCAAAATAAAGGAGCAGGCCGGCGCTGGCAAACAGAAGACTATTCTAGAACACCGTGGGTCCTTCTGGACAGAAAACGAAGGAGGCAAGAGAGCTGAGCTGGCTAGCAAAGGAGCAACCGGACAAGTGGAGGATGTAGAATTGGAGAGAGCTCGAGACGCTTCAAGAATCAAGAGCGGCTCTTCAATCCTCACCGACACCACGCTATAAATACTCGATCGCCTCACCCCAGCAAGCTCAACCTAGTGAGAGATCGCCACAGCATCGAGCAAAGAACACCATTCTTCCGATCAAAGTCGAGCACAGATCGAGCAGCAATGTCGCTGGTGAGGCGAGGCAACGTATACGACCCTTTCGCCGACTTCCTGGACCCCTTCGACGGCGTCTTCCGCTCCCTCGTCCCTTCCTCCGCCGGCGGCAGCGACGCCGCGGCCTTCGCCGGCGCCCGCATCGACTGGAAGGAGACACCCGAGGCGCACGTGTTCAAGGCCGACCTCCCCGGAGTGAAGAAGGAGGAGGTGAAGGTGGAGGTGGAGGACGGCAACGTGCTGGTGATCAGCGGCGAGCGCAGCCGGGAGAAGGAGGACAAGAACGACAGGTGGCACCGCGTGGAGCGCAGCAGCGGCAAGTTCCAGCGGCGGTTCCGGCTGCCGGAGAACGCCAAGGTGGCGGAGGTGAAGGCCGGGCTGGAGAACGGCGTGCTCACCGTCACCGTGCCCAAGGCCGAGGTCAAGAAGACGGAGGTGAAGGCCATCGACATCTCTGGTTAAAAGTGTCACGATATGTGATCGATCGAGATGAGAGGTGATTGTGAGTTGGTGCATGCGTGAATGGTTTGTTGCCGTTCTGCAAAGGAGTCGCGGTCTTGTTGAGTCTAATGTCAGGTCGCAGCATGTCGTGGTATCATGTGTAATACTCCTTGGTCAGTAAGCAATAAATAAATCAGTAAATCAGTTGGAAAATGCTCTGATTACCTTCTCTTTTTTTTTCCTGAACCCATGGTAGGCGCTACGCCGTGAAGGAAAAAGGAACAAAGTATGTACAAGAATTGAGGACAGCATCCTTGAAAAAAAGAACTCGGAAGAGTGAGAAATAAAACTACTGACTAAAAACAAGGAAGACAGGAAAAAGAGAGCACACACCTAATGAACAACCAGCTCATCCATAATCAATAAAGCTAACGCCTGCATCGAAAGCTCTTCTTTGCACCTCAAATCATCCCTTTCTCTGGCATTAATCCACCAGCCCGCGAGGCTATCACTGCTTGCTGGAAGCGTCACGTTCCTGATTGCGTTGAGGTGTTCAAATACTCTCCTGTTAGGTATGGCGTCGAATATGTGCATGAGTAGATTATATGGACTTTGTGTTGTAATAGGCTGGGTTGGTTTAGAGTTAAGAGTCGGCCTCTAGACAGGCCTCCACTGTATAAAGGGAGGCAATCCTGGTGTAATCAAGATAACGATCTTATAATAGTAGCATAGGTAAGAGAAGGTTAGCGACCAGCATGTGACCGTGACCGGTGCAGCCTGTATGCTGCGGTACGGTATATTATGGTTTGGAGATGAGCGCTCGTGGTCAAAGCCTCACACATGTAGGCGAAAGCTGAACTGTGTTACTAAACATCTTGTCTTCTGATGTCGTTCATGATCTTGCATCGGCGCATATCCTAACAAGTGGTATCAGAGCTTGGTTAGTGAGGTTGGCCATGCAGAAGATTTGGGGGCCGGGTCACGAGGCTTACGCATACACAGGCGCAGTATAAAACACCTTATCGGCGCAAGGTGGAGCATGGCGGCGATCGACGATTTCATCGGTGGTGTCGGGACATTTCGGGCAGGATGCTCGAACTGTTCGATGGGCTACCGTTGACAGGGATTGACCAGACGTGATCGGGCTGACAAAGTAGCCGGCGAGGTCGGCAGGCGATGGCGACGACCTCGGCGTTCGCGATCCGACTGACAAGCGCGAATGGATGCCGGATAGATCGGAACGGCGGAGCAGTGATGCGACCGGATGTTGCACAGGAGGCGCTGCATCACGACACTAAAGGTGAAGTTGTGGCGTGGATGCGGATAGCCAGGGTGCGGTATGTTTTGTTGTGCACGGATGACGTGGTGCGCGGTGGCGGGCTGGGAAACCTGCTCGATGACTCAAAAATTGGATCTAAAGGTGCAGATTAAATGGGAGAAACAAATATCCAAAGAAGAAATCAACCAGAGGCCGGGTACAAGTGTTCATGCGAGACGCTGGAACGACTTCAAGGTGGAGAAGACCATATTCTTCAGGGTTGAGTTTGTTAGGTATTGTGTCGATTATGTGTATAAGTAGGTTACATGGACTCTGTGTTGTAATAGGCAGGGTTGGTTTAGAGTTAGAGTCGGACTCTAGCCGGACCTCCACTATATAAAGGGAGGCAGCCCTGGTGTAATCAAGATAGCAGCCTCATAATAGTAGCATACGTAAGAGGAGGTCAGCGGCCGGCATGTGGTCGTGACCTGTGCAGCCGGTATTCTGCGGTATTATAGTTTGTGAAGGAGCGCCCATAGTCAGAGCCCCGCAGATGTAGACGAAAGCTGAACTGCGTTATCAAACATCGTGTCTCCAGGTGTAGTTCGTGATCTTACATTGGTATTTGCGATTGTTCTAATGCTACCAACTCATTTTATGACTGTTGACGGTTAATTTCGATAACTTTTAATATGATTCCGACCGTCAACATTTGGTGAAATGAATGGAACATGAACTAAAATTGTGCAAATTTACAAAGTTTCACAAGTTTTGATGAGATTTTGTATGCAGGGATCCACTGAGCGAAAATAGGCCCGAACCAGGCAATTGAGTGGGTCGGCCGACCCACCCTAGGCCGACCGACCCATACACGTCACCGACCGCGAGGCGACGGGTCGCATCGCCAAATGGGCGATGGAGCTGGCGGAATTCGATCTCAAATTCGCTCCCTGAGTGGCCATCAAAGGGCAAGCTCTGGCGGAGTTCATTAGCGAGTGGACTCCGGCGGACACTGAAGCTGAAGGTACCCCAGCCTCCTCGCCGTGGACTCTCTTCTTCGACGGCTCATTCCGGCCGGAGAGGGTCAATGGCGTCGTCTGGTGTTCTAACCGGCGATGTCGTCCGGCACTGGTGGTCTTGGACTTCCGCGCCACCAACAACGTCGCGGAGTATGAAGGATCGCCGCCGGGCTCGGGGTGGCCGACCCTTGGCATCCGGTGGTCGCAAGTAAAAGGCGATTCTCTCCTGGTCATCAACCAGGCGAGAAAGGATTTCTCCTGCTCGGATCCCGTCATGGCGGCCTACCTAGCGGAGGTGCGCCGGTTGGAGCGGCACTTTGAGGGTTTGGGCTTCGTGCACGTCCCTCGCCGCGACAACTACATGGCGGATGAACTGTCCCAGATTGCCTCGTCGAGGGCACCTGTTCCGGCTAGGGTCTTTGAAGAAAGACTTACGCAGCCATCCGTCGCAGCCCCCAATTCTGGCGGGGACGACGCTTTCCCTGACGCTCTTCTCCCAAGTGGCTTAAAAGCACAAATTGAAGACATCTACACCCTCCATTGCCGTCGGTTTAATCAAATGGACACGGTTGCTTCACAAATGAGCATAGGATTCCCTTTGATTCCTTACTTGCGGAT
The DNA here is from genome assembly GCA_036346415.1 of Raddia guianensis. Classification (NCBI taxonomy): domain Eukaryota; kingdom Viridiplantae; phylum Streptophyta; class Magnoliopsida; order Poales; family Poaceae; genus Raddia; species Raddia guianensis. The sequence goes on from CM070534.1 coordinate 41,254,689, forward strand.
GCCAACTTGATCAACCGGCTTAAGGGGCTAATCTACATCATCAAAGAAGCATCCTAGCAAAATTGGATGGCGAGATGAGGCAAAAGTGGGTCGGCCGACCCACTTGGAGATGCCCTTTGGATTCTCCTTTGGAGGGGGAAAAGATGACATGTGTCCCAACTCGTGGGAACTCCCTATTGGTCACGGTGGCCTATAAAAGCAGGTTATCTCCTTCATTTGAAGATGGACAACAAAGAGCAACACAAGTGAAAGCAAGCAAGTAGAGTTGTAATACTCTCAGGTAGAGTAGGAGAGAGAGGAGAGTTACTGTAGGAAAGGAGCTGGAGTGTCGGTATCCCTCACTAGAGCTCCGGAGCTGAACTCGGATGCGGGTTCTGCTTCCGTCTTCTTTCGGTAACAGTCAGTCTTATTTTTTCTAATTATCAAGTTCATTCTATTTATTTTGTCTCTGTTGGTATTAGGCCTGTACTCATTCTATTTATTTTGTCTCTGTTGGTATTAGGCCCGTACTATTCTTGGGTGCTAAGATCTTTGTGCTTAATTGTTCATTTAGAGATTAGTATAAGAGGTAGTAGGGGTGCGTATCAAAGTGACGTCCTTGGTACGTATTACTACTAGGTACAAACGTGGTGTTTGGACTAGTTAGTAGCCGGTAGGCACCTGCTTCAACGGACGTGTGGTAGGTAATAGGTGGTGACAGCCCTATTATCCGGCTTAGACTTTGTGAATCTGCCCCGTTAGTTGCAGACCAGTTGAGCCCTATCGGAATGATCATAACCATTCGGGATTCCAATTCAGGATAGCGGGTGGTAGTGAATGTCCGAGCTCCGATTCAGAGTCACAAATTAAACAAGAATAAAGCTTGAACCTTTCTGACTGATGTCCGAAGAGCCTCTTGATCCGAAATACATTTATCCCATTGTTGTTTCATATCACCATCTTCATATTCATCCGGATGAATAAGTGTAGAAAATAGAAACTTCTCGTTCCTCGTGGGAAATCGATACCTTAGGAATACTCCAGGGTGAAAGCTACTGCGGTATCCGTGCGCTTGCGGATTAAAACTCTAATAGACATAAGAATCGCCAACAATGACTGATTGGGGGAACATGATCTTTCTTAAAATAATGTTTCTTATTCTATATCAACAATGAGCAGTATACAAGTTTTAAGGTACAATCAAACAATTACAATATTCATAATTCAAATAATTCATATAATGATTGTAACATCATTTATATTGAAATAAAGACTATACATAATCTATCATGAGATTAAATTTTACTCTTCTAAAGTTTCATTTCTTCGTTCAAATATGTTATTCAAGAACTATCAATTTATTTTAAATTCATATAATATCTGCGAGCAACCACAATATAAAATAAGAACACACAAAATGGTATCATGAGCGCACCCACATGTGGGTACGCTTCGAAGTCGGAAGGCCGGTAAGACCAAGCGGTGACACAGCTGGTGCCACAGCGGTGCCAACGTCATGTAGGAGCCACGTGGCAACGTGCCAAGCGGCTCAACGAGGCCACGTATAGAGGCTGTAATGGCAGGCGGCAGGCCCGAAACATCGACGTTACTAGGAAGAGCATCAACATTACAATTGGTTACATATGTATACACATAACTTGATGATAGGGGTCTAAATTGAACTCAATTTTCTATCTAAGGCTCTTGATAAAAAAATCTATCTAGTCCTAATCCTAGCTAATTGTTCTCGATGAGTCCTCCTTTATCCTTTGTTTGCGAACCATCTACATGTTGGTCTAGATGAGATCTCCAATCAGGCAATTGTAGTTGACACAAACATCTTTTCCATCGTCTTGTAGAACAATCGGCTATTCTTTGAAATACAATGCCAGCAATTTCTAAATGTACATTTAGCGATAGTAATCAACCTGGACACTAGAATCTTTTGAGAGTTTTAAAAGTATCAACAACTTTTGGTGTAAATAGCTGTTCATGATGCTGAGATTATCTGATTTTTCACTAAATATGAAATTTGATTGCTTTAATTAATTGTTTTAAAAACCTGAAACTGGTAATCAAGGCGGTAGAATTCATCTAATTATTTGTAGACATTGAACTTTGACTAATTTGACCGGTGATTTTCAAAACTCGAAACTGGTTATTGAAGCCAGATTTGTCAATGTTCATATGTCACTTCAAAAATGTTATGGAAGAACATAAAAAGTCAAAGTGTTAAAAAAATAATGTAAGTAAAAACGATGGAGAGACCTAAACATTTACCCCTAGTTGATTTCAACAAATCTATCATTCTGGATTGCCCAGACCACAAAATAAACCTAATGTGAATGGTCTGAGAGTATGAATGTCCGAACATCAAAGTGAGAAATTCAACACAAAATTATATGCAGCCTCAACTACCTTTTCCTTCTTAGACCAGGCTCTAATATCCATGCACGATCTTTCCTCTCTTATCCCATTTTATAAGAAAAGTTTTAGTTTTATCAAAATTTCTAATAAACCTTTTCTCTCTCCATTCGTTTTTCTTCCTCCTCCCACTCCTAACCTGGATCCTCACCGTGGATTGATTGTCTTCTATCATTGCATGCCCTCGATTATGATGAAGGTTGCTTGTGATAGGTTGGGCGCATGTTGTGGATAAACAGGGAATGGTCGTTGAGGTTGTAGTTGTCATCAGAGAGTCGTCTGACAAGGAGGGAGAGAGAGGGGAAGAATTTTGTTATAGAATTTGACAAAACGGTGGATTTTTTTACATCCCTCTCTCATCCCATTGTTGGAGAATTTGATAAAGCATGTATCTTTGTTTTGCAAAATGGAGTGAGACCGTGCGAGGGGAGAAACAACAATGTATGGATCTCAGCCTGATCCGAGTAAGGAAAAGGTGCCCGAGACCATATCTCTAATGGAGGAAAATCCGCTCTCTTTTTTTTTTTTTGGTAATAAGCACCCGCAGTGGAGCAATGCCTCTTTAAGACTCTCCAATAGGAATCTCTAAATTTGACCCCCTATATGCTCATATACATGATTCCTTTTAAAAAATATCTTTCTGTATTTCTCCCATCTTCAATAATGTTCCCTATATAAAGAATTGTATAGGGAAAGGAGAGAGAATCCATATATATAAGGGAATTGAGAGAAATTCTCTATTTTATGGAACGTTAGAGGGAACGTTGTTGGAGTACATAGGGGAAGAATTTGTTCCCTATTTTGGATAGAGAATACTTTAGGAAAGCTTATTTAAGACAGCCTAACAAGGTAAACCGTATGGTGTGGCCGATGTATGGGCTTCATTACGTACGCCAGCGAAGGATAAGGCATTGCCCATCTCCCGCAGGGCCTCACCAATCTGCAACCAGCCACAAATTCAAAATCAATTCGCGATGTTCCTCAGCATCCCCAACAGCTCCTTTATACAACCAAATCATTTCATTCGAAGAACACTCATCAGAAATCACGAGGACTGTCACCCCTGAATTCTTGGTCGATTCAGGTAAGAAACATATTCTTCTTCATCATCAACTAGTAATTCCTGACGTTTGCCTTACACCAACAACAGTTTTGAAGCTGAACGGCTCAGGTCATTTTGGTATTTATTTATAGCAGAAACTAAGTAACGAACTTTAAGCTTCAAAGTTCAAATAAAACATTATTGAGCACAAAAGGCACCAGAATACGCTAGAACGAGAGATGGGGTCCATTTCTACGCGAAAAAGAAAGAAGCTTTCCCTTTTTTTTCCGGTAGGGAGAGGAAAAACTGGGAGAGCTCTAGAGGGTTCAGGACAAGTTCTTGACGAACCTATAAATACCTTGCCTCTCTCCCAACCAACAAGCACCGAAAATAACACACTGATCAGCAAAGCCCTCGGCGAGCTCAGATCAAGCACTCCCACCGATCCACACACATATATAAACGCAAGCAACAATGTCGCTGGTGAGGCGTGGCAACGTGTTCGACCCCTTCGCTGACTTCTGGGACCCTCTCGACGGCGTCTTCCGCTCCCTCATCCCGTCCTCCTCCGGTGGCAGCGACGCCGCGGCCTTCGCCGGAGCCCGCGTCGACTGGAAGGAGACGCCCGAGGCGCACGTGTTCAAGGCCGACCTCCCCGGCGTGAAGAAGAAGGAGGTGAAGGTGGAGGTGGAGGACGGCAGCGTGCTGGTGATCAGCGGCGAGCGCAGCCGGGAGAAGGAGGACAAGAACGACAGGTGGCACCGCGTGGAGCGCAGCAGCGGCAGGTTCCAGCGGCGGTTCAGGCTGCCGGAGAACGCCAAGGTGGCGGAGGTGAAGGCCGGGCTGGAGAACGGCGTGCTCACCGTCACCGTGCCCAAGGCCGAGGTCAAGAAGCCGGAGGTGAAGGCCATTGACATCTCCGGTTAAGCTGCTTCCATTGGACTGAGTGGAGACGTCGCTGTGTTTGGTGCATGCCGTGTGCCTGCAAATGTGATGTGGTGTATGCTGGTGCTCTGTGTTTCCTCTGTTCCAGATTTCTGTATGCGGTCGTCTTGTGCTTGTTTCACCGATGCTAAGTGATGATGAATAATAATTAAATAAAGGCCGTTCTCGGTAAGTTTTCGAGATTTTTGTTGAAGTGGTATTTTTAAAATTATGGATTATGGAGTAATATGTGATTTTTCAAATTAAATTGTAGTTAGTCATGATCAGCAATCATCTTAAAAGATGTCTTCTATTTATTTATCTATATTTATTTCTTTTATTTTGGTGTGTCAACGAATTTTAGGTAAATCGTGCAAAAACAAATACAGATCCACCTCCCTATCAGGACTTTGGAGTTTGGAGTATATATGAACATTCTATAGGCTTATGTAAGATTTGTTTGTGATGAAACATAGCCAGGTATTTTCTAAGATGACAAATCTTGAATCTTTTGTGGCCCTCGGGTTACAGCTCAGGGTTACAGAAACTGATGAACTAGAATAACTGAATAAGAACTCTAGAATAGATCTAGAAACTAAGCTTGTTTCATTTAGAATATAATGAGATAAAAAGGGACCTTGTAGCACGCATAACGGTTACATTGCATCTGCTGCAGAAGCCTTGCAGCTTAATTTTTTAAGCACTCAGCAGCTTCTAAAAAAGCGAAAATGGAAAGTCAAAAACATTTCAGCTACTCTTGTGATAGTACTAGGATACAATTCGGAGTTGCTAGCTGGTACGCGCCTGCGCACTGGATGACATGCACAGGCGATTTTCTTCACCGCCAGATGGGGTGCTCTGAGATTTGTGCATCAAACTGGGCATTTTTCTTCAGTTTTCAAACAGTGTTTGCCTCGGTTTGCTCACGCTTTTTACTGCTCTGCCTTCTTCCACTCGTTTCATTTGGTCGAACAAATCGAGACCGCGGAGCAGTGCCGAGGGACCATGGCAAACCCCGGTGATTTGACTTAATGTGTATTGGACGATTCACCACCTTAATCTATTTTTAGATCTGAATTTGATTGTACTTTGATGCCTAGACGTAGTAGTGTTTGATTTCTGCCCTCTACATATTTAATGACATGCATGGCCAGCCTGTGCAGGTACCTCTTTTTGAGTTCATACCCTAATCTTGTTGTTCATTTGATATGTTATTTGTGTTTGATACAGTGATGTAATAGTTGATAATGGCCTAATGGGTTTGAGGCTTCTAATCTGCTCTTTTTTTTATTAATGTTGATTCGTCGATAACCTAGGGGCACGGGCACGACCACCTGTTGAATTTATTTTACCTATTTGTGAAAATTACGAGTGTTGCCAATCTTTATTAAATTCATTTATTTAGAATTTGTTTGTTAAATCTGAGTAGCATGGAGCTTATTAACATGCAATTTTTTTAATCTTAATTACTAGCTGCTTCTCAAATTCCTAATTGTCTGTGCATGAGAAATTAAGTTCACATTTTTTCATATCCAGTATGTTTGTTTTTCATTTTCACATGATACGAAAATTATGACCGATGCAGTTGAAATTTTATTTATTTCTAGATAATTGTATTCTTTTCTCCATAAAAAAATCAATGCTCTTTGTATTGTCTTATTGCGACAGATCTGAATAGATTACTACATTTTTTTCCAGACTGGATTACTAGAGTACTAAGTATTCATTTAACAATTGACTCATAAGAAAATTATTTGTCCAGTCATTTTTTCATATCCAGTATGTTTGTTTTTCATTTTCACATGATACGAAAATTATGACCGATGCAGTTGAAATTTTATTTATTTCTAGATAATTGTATTCTTTTCTCCATAAAAAAATCAATGCTCTTTGTATTGTCTCATTGCGACAGATCTGAATAGATTACTACATTTTTTCCCAGACTGGATTACTAGAGTACTAAGTATTCATTTAACAATTGACTCATAAGGTATAAATGACTAGATGTCATCATCAAAGCTGTTATGTCATTGCAAATAGCTAATTACTTCATTTGGTATGATTTCAGTTCACTTTTTTCATAGCCTATATGCATGTTTTTATTTTATGAGTTATATAGTTGATTTTTTAAAAAGTTATTATCATATGCATGGATTTTTATATAAACTTTTTTTCTTGACAAAAATATAATATATATGAAAAGCAAAAATATAATACCATCGCACACATTAAGGTTTTTTGAGCGTCATAGATCTATGTTTTTGGATTCTGAGTTAGTAAATTTTTTTGTGTCTGCATTACTAGATTTATAAGTAGTCATTAGGCTTGTTGTTCATGAAGTAGTAAGTTTTAAATGACTAGCTGCTATCATCAATTTGTTACGTAATTTCTCATGGCTTCGTCCTAAGCTGTCATTTTTTCCTTTTTCATAGTCCATATGTATATTTTTCATTCTCTCTTAATGCGAAAATTATGAGCGCTACAATTGAAAATTTTAAAATTCTTGATCATATGCAAAGTTTTTATATGAACCTTTTTTTTATAAATATAATATAAAAAGGTAAATACACACGCCGTAACATCACACATCACGGTGTGAAACTTAAAGTTAGGGATGTTTTTTTCTTTTTTTGTTGCATGGGAAGTACATGCTGATGCATTCATCATATTGATGCTAGAATCATATTTTCGGCCATGGCTTTGAAGTTTATGTCACGTGCTAGGCAGCCCATGTTTTGGCCCAAGCAAATAAAAAATCTAGCGCATCTATACGAAACAAGGAAGGCCCATATCCCATCCCTTTTTTCCGGTGGAGAGAAAACCCAAAAAGTCATGAACGAGCAAGAATTTGCCTGGATTTGAGTGGGGCAATACAGTCGCCTGTCCTTTTGCACCGAACAGCAGGCAACTGCGCATGTGAAAAGCAAGACAGGTGACTGCCAAGGAGACGATCCCATGAGATGGATATGAGGTTGGCAGATGAATATGTAGGTCTATGTGTAAAATAATTTTTTAACTAAAATAACATAAAACGACACGTATAGCTCGATTATGTCCAACTAGAAATACCTAGTTTCTCGTGCTCGAGGGGGTAGATTTTTTTTTTTTTAAAAAAAAAGGAGTGCATGGTCAGTTGGGTAAAGACTGGTCAGTCACGTGAGGCGACCGATGTTGTGATCGTGTCCTCTTGTGGACAGGAACTTGGGCAATGATATGCGTAACTATTGGGTTTTTTTTTTTTGGACCTTTCGTGGTATTCTGGTCAGTTGATGCGAGGTTGATCGGCAAGTGATGAAGGGAATACACGTCCGACGGCGACGGGTATGATCGTGCTCGTGCATCCACAAAACTGAGCATCGGACTCTTTTGAACAGCAGATTTGTGGTGTCTGCTTGCTGGGATAGTGGGATTCAACATCTCCAAACAAGGATGCTTGAGATCGATCAACTCGAGATTATGGCTGCGTCTGTACGTTTTGTGGCTGACATTAGCAAGTAGAAAATACATATATATACCGCACTGGCAAATGAGAGGAAGGCTCGTGGCTCTACCTGTTCCTGTTTACCGCTGCTCGGAGCCTCCATCGACCATCGGAGCCATGGCTGCTTGCCTGCTTATCATCTAGGTATAGAGATCACTACCTAATTGCCTTGACCAAATTTATTGTAGCAGCCGGGGGGCCTGCAAGCTTCATGACTGACCTGGAATATCATCGTCCAAGTGTTACGTACCGAGTAGGCACAAATCATAATCAACTTCCGGCCCCAAGAGCAGAACACACTGGCTGAGTGGCTGACTAGCTGCATTCCTAAGATGCCAGCAGATTTATATACACACACTGACACATACCCCTTGGGCACCAACCAAAGAGTAGAAAGATGAACTCCACGCTGCAAAAGCTCCAGATCCTCCGAATCCTTGCATACTACTGTTGCATCTCCATCCAGACTTCAGTAGCCGGTAGCAGAAGGGGCATAGGATGCCTTCCAGAGCAATCCCATGCCCTGCTACAACTGAAGCGTTCCTTCCACAATCCCAACCTGTCGTCATGGCGAGCTGGAACAGATTGCTGCCACTGGGAGGGTGTCACCTGCGACAAAGACTCCAGGCAATTGATTAGTCTGGACCTCAGTTCCCGTGGCTTGCAAAGCACCGGTGGTCTCAGCCCAGCCCTCTTCAACCTGACATCTCTCAGAAACCTCTCGCTTGCTGGTATCATTTTTGGGACAGCCAGATTCACAACAGCTGGATTCGAGCGGCTCACTGAGCTCATCAGCCTCGACATGTCTGATACTAACCTTTTTGGTCAAATTCAGGCCGGTATTGTTCATCTCAAGAAATTGCAAGTTCTTGATCTTTCCTTCAGTTATGGTCTGTATTTCCATGAGCCAAGCTTTCAAACGGTTGTACAAAATCTGAGCAATCTGAAGGAGCTCTATCTTCATGGAGTGGATTTGTCTATCGACGGAAAAACTTGGTCCAAGTCTTTAGCAGACTCTGTTCCTCGACTGCAAATTCTTGACTTGTCTTTGTGTGGTCTATCCGGTCATGTTCATCATTCTTTCTCGAGACTGCATTCCCTGGAGAAGATCAACCTCTCAAACAATAAGATCTCTGGCAAGGTTCCTGAGTTCTTTGCTGACTTCTCTTCCTTGAGTGTTCTTGACCTATCTGATAATGATTTCCAAGGGCAATTTCCAACAAGTATCTTCCAGCTAAAAAACTTGCGGAGTCTTTACATGCCTAGGAACACTAGGCTTTCTGGGCAATTAGCAAATTTCCCAGTTGAAAATAAGTTGGAAGAACTTGATCTACTGCAGACAAACTTTTCTGGGGGAATACCAACCTCGTTTGCTAATCTCAAGTTCCTCGTATTCTTCGGATGCAGAATGGTAGAAACTACAAATGACACTACCTCTTTGTCATCTAGCCTTCCCTGCTTGCGGCAGATAACATTGTACGGATCAGGTTTAGAGAAGCCAGATTTATCTTGGATTGGGAATATGAAGCTGTTGGAGTACTTGGAGCTCCAAGATTACGACTTGTCCATATCGATACCTACTTGGATCAGCAATCTTACAAGTTTGGTGAGTTTGAAGCTGAATAGTTGTGGTTTCTATGGACGGATACCTGCTTGGATAGGCAACTTAACCCGACTTCTTAACTTAGAAATGTATGAAAATAACCTCCAAGGTGAGATCTGAAATCTAAATTTTGATTTCAATGTTCAAACCATAATTGGCTATCTTAATGTTCATAATCAATCAATTACTCTATGGTGTTTAATTGTGTTCAGCATTATGCTCTAGACGTAAGTTATATGTGTTTTGTCAATTTTTGTTGCTCGAATGACTAAATACTTGATTTCCGTTTTTTTATTAAATTTGGAAACACAACTAAATTGCAGTCTTGAATTTTCTCTGGTATTCTCCATGTGTATGCAGGAGGGGTGCCAAATTGTTTGTTCACTCTTCCGAAATTGGAAACATTATTCTTAGGTCAGAATCAACTTTCTGGGCATATTGAAGATATTCCTGCACCTCAATCTTCACCCATATCTTATATTGATTTAAGTTCTAATCAGCTCAATGGTCACATACCCAAATCATTATTTCAATTGACAGGACTTGAGTATATTATGCTAGCCTCGAACAAATTGTCAGGCACTATGGAACTTAGCCTTCTGTCAGGATTGAAATATCTGACTACGTTGGACCTCTCTAACAATATGTTGTCGGTGATAGACGGAGAAGGGGATTATCCACCTCCTTCCCTTCCTAACATGGAGGACATACACCTTGCATCTTGCAGTCTTACAAAAATTCCAATTATGTTGAGGTATCAAGATAAGATGTCTAATGTGGACCTTTCAAACAATAAAATTAATGGAGTCATACCATGCTGGATGTGGGAGAATTGGAAGGATAGCCTCATGTATGTCAACCTCTCACATAACATGTTCACTAGCCTAGAGAGGTGTACACCTGTTATTCCTATGACAATTTTGACTACTCTTGATCTTAGTTCAAATAAGCTTGCAGGAAATTTACGGACACCACTCATATCGAATACAATTGTCAGAGTTCTATTAGATTACTCAAATAACAGTTTCTCTTCCATCATTGCACAAAATAATACATATATTAACAGCTCCATCTATCTTAATTTGTCCAAGAATAAAGTAAATGGCCACATACCAACTTCGATTTGCAATGCAAACTATGAAATCCTTGACTTATCATACAACAACCTTAATGGCTTCGTCCCATCCTGTCTAATACAAGGTGGCAATTTAAAAATGTTGAAGTTGAGAGAGAATCAATTACATGGGGTGCTGCCTGAAAACATTGGAAGATGTATGCTTCAGACGATAGATTTGAACAGCAACCAAATTAAAGGGAAAATACCCAGATCACTGGCTAACTGCAAAAGCTTAGAGGTCCTTGATATTGGTAACAACCAAATCGTTGATTCTTTTCCAACTTGGTTGGGGCCTGTTTCCAATCTTCGAGTTCTCATCTTGAGATCCAACAGATTCTACGGTTCAATAGGAGGCCTTACAGATGCTGCCACTAAATACTTCTCAGGTTTGCAAGTTATTGATTTGGCCTCAAATAACTTCTCCGGAAATTTGAATCCGAAATGGTTTGAAAAGCTAGAAACAATGATGGTAAATTCTACTCGTGAGGGTGATGTTCTAGCTGTTCCGGAGACTAGAGAACTATTGCCTGGGGAGTTATACCGAGATAGTATGATTGTCACATTTAAAGGGATTGATCTTATGTTTAACAAGATCCTGACTACTTTCAAGATGATCGATTTCTCAAACAATGGATTTGATGGTGTCATCCCAGAATCAATTGGAAGACTTGTCGCTCTACATGGCCTGAACATGTCGCACAATGCTTTCACCGGAACAATCCCATCTAAGTTTGGTGGCTTGGCTCAGCTCGAGTCATTGGATCTCTCGTGGAACCAGCTCTCCGGCCCGATCCCTCGTGACTTAACCTCCTTAACATATCTCTCAACACTGGATCTCTCATACAACAATTTGACCGGGAGGATACCACAAGAGGCACAATTCTTGTCGTTCACCAATAGCTCATTTGAAGGCAATGCAGGACTCTGTGGAAGGCCACTATCTAAGCAATGCAATAGTTCAAGTATGGAAACCCCAGGTTCATCGGCTTCATCACAAGGAGGTGTTGAAATCATACGACAATTTGTGTTTGTGGGATCTGGGTTCGGAGTAGGCTTTGCTGTGGCCATTGTGTTGTCAGTGTTTTGCCGTGCCAAATGTTGGAACCGCAATAATTTCCCGTTCCATCGGTGATAGTACTGTAATTTGGAGAGTTCTGCCACTTTTTTTTGTGTGTATGTGATATCTGATATGAGCCTGTACGAATCTATTCCTTTCGGCACAATGCTCTAAAATGCAATCTGGATATCTGATATGAGCCTGTACGAATCTATTCCTTTTGGCACAATGCTCTAAAATGCAATCTGGCTTTGTTTCTTTACTCAAAAAATCTGGCCTTTGTTTCACCGTCCAATGTCAAGTGTAAGTTAGGATACAGAAGAATCACTTCTTCACCTGACGATGATAATTAAGCCCTTGATGAGACGATGATGCTGACCGATTGCAGTAATAGTAGTACAGCAACTGATGACCTAGAATAACTGAATAAGAACTCTAGAATAGATCGAACTCTAGAATAGATCAAGAAAATAAGCTCGTTTCATTTAGAACATAATGAGATAAAAGGGAACTTGTAGCACGCATAACGGTTAACATTGCATCTGCTGCAGAAGCCTTGCAGCTTAATTTTTTAAGCATTCAGCAGCTTCTAAAAAAGCGAAAATGGAAAGTCAAAACATTTCAGTTACTCTTGTGGGGTACAGTGCTAGGATACAACACATTATTGTTGATCATTGGGGCAACGAGGCTTGACCAGCACTTTCTAGTTGCAATTATCATCACAGGGGAAAATACCTACAACTACCAGCTGCGTGATGTGTTTTCCTTTCCTTGAAGAAATACAGTTCACAGATGTTTAAATATGGCAAAAACATCAGCATCTCTATAATTTGAAGCAAAAAACATGAAATGACACTAGTGTTTTGTTAGAGAGAATCCATTTCTCTTTTAAGAGTTAAACCTAGTAACAATCAACAGATTACCTTAAGTCCTTCGCTGTTGAAAGAAAACAGGCTGACCAATAAATGACCCTTGAATGTACAACCTACAGTATCCGTAAGATACAAGTCTCCTTGCATGTCCCATGCTGGAAAATGAGTCCCCTTGCTTTAGTTCCATACATACAGATTGTAAAAGACCAGTATATTCTTCATTTGCCAATCCAAGTGATAGAGCCACGCTGACAGCTATGTTCTTGTATGTATGTATTTATAGTAACCTTGCACAAAATCTTAGTTTATCTATCACAACAGCATTTCACGCAACAGCAAGATGCTCTTGTGCATGATCATGATGTGAAAAGCACATGCTTGAATACAAAATTCTGGTATTTCCCTTACTGTTTCCCCCATCTATAAAAGAACTCCCTCTCTATTTGGCATAAACCAAATTCTCCAAAAGATGACCAAAGTATGCAAAAATCATTTCCACCAATCATGAATAGAGCTATACTACATCATCCAAACTCAATGGCTAGTTGGCGACTTTCTGAAATAGGACAAGGTGGCAAAACATTCTCGTCTTTCATCTCAATGTCAATGGTTTCTGGGTTTATGGTTACCTTGCAGAGTCCAAGATGCCCACCATTAACAAGGTCACATTTTTCATACACACCATCAGCAGGTGGCATGTTCAATATACAAGATTTAGGGAGTAAAATCCTTTTCCTTTTCTGAAGTTGGCATTGGCTAAACGTTAACACAAGGCGGTGTTTCCTCCCTAATAATTCTGAGACATATTCCATGTCACCCATAGCCAAAGCATTACGAACACGGCTGGAAGAGACCTGCCCCTTATCGCTTGAATTTATAGTTGTTGTTACTCCATTATGAGATCTTTTTGCTGTGTCCATGACAGACCGTACAATGAATGCACTCAGACCAAATTCTTCACATAGTTTCACTAATTCAGTTGCATCACCAGATGCTTTGTAGCCAAATCTGTAGTTTTCACCTGTCAGAACAGGAACGAAGATAATATTAAGAAGTATGATGGTGCAGCCTGATACTGAACCTGTAAGAGGAAAAAATATGATTGTACCTGCTACGACGCCTTTTATTCTCAGATCCCCTGATAACCTCTCCACAAATTGCCAGGGGGTTAGGTACCTGACCTTTGAAAACTCCACTTGATATTCAAGAGGCACCACATTTCTACAGTACCGAGCCCAAGAGGAAAGAACTCGCTTCCGATCACATTGGGCAACTATTGGAGGCCTGCAAGAAGAGGGGGGGAAGTCATTATTTGACACAGAAATTACAAGGCCTTCCTTGATTTTGAGCTAATCCTACCAATAATAAGTCTTTGAAGGGAAATTATGGAAGGTGTCCTCTAGGCTCACCTATATTCCCAGCCAAGTACTTCAGCCATTCCCACAAAAGAAAGAAGAAATGGACTCCCAGCTTTAGAAGCATGCATTGCCAATTCTCGATGGCCAATGTGAAGGGCATCAAACTTCCCCAAGGCAACTATTCCACCTAAAATGCGCATTAAATATTCAGTAAGACTTACAGAAAACAAAAGGATATCACTGAGACACTGACCAGTACAGCACTGCCCTGCACAAAGGTCCTTCCATGAGAGCTAAAACATGTGATCTAACAACACAACAGCACCAAGGGGATAGGTTTTAGAATCTTAAACTATGAGCATCAGCAAGTGTAAAAATGGGGAGGGGGAGTAAATAAATATTGCAACTTTTTGGAATAGAAAGACTTAACACATTGCATACAAGGTCACAGTTTTCTCTGTTCCTTTTCCCTTTTATTTAAGGTGCAACACACACGGGCCATATTCTTTTTGCTGTATAAATCTGATGCGCAATTGATATAACCTCTACAGATTCTATCCCAGTATGGGATGCAACAACTATTTAATACATCTACTCTTAGTCTTAGTTCATAGCAACGGGTTTGATTTTTTTTTTTTTAAGGAGGGGAGGGGGGCACGCGGCACAGTTGGTACCAGATCATTCTTTTTTCTTGGTCGATGATGGATACAATCCCATTATTTTAGTCAAATTCAAACTATCAAAGGATAGTGCTCATGAATAGTAATTGGAGAGACATAAGTGCAAGTCCTTTTGTAGTGTAACACAACTAGATACTTGTTCCATGACATGTAACTTGAAACTGATATTTTTTTCATTGACCAGGGTGGTTGCATGTGGAATTGGGAAGAGCCAATAGTCAAATGGATAGCCAACAAAGTACCAAATACCAGTGCATAGTTGACACATAAATCCAACAACAATTGTGTAGTACTTCAGTTTTATTGCCTATTTCAGTAAAGATGCCCAAATTTTTAAGCAACTTATCTTATTTTCTGCTAGGGATGTGAATGTTCAACAATCTATTGTATGCTGGGCACGGTAGGCCAAACCATGGCCCAAACCCAAGCAATTAGTAATCAAAATCAAAACTTGCTACAATACGACATGTCCACATCATCATCTGTTTCTATTTCATGCCAGATGCAGTAATGCTGCTCAGTCGTCTGATCCTCCTATTGATAAGTTTCTTGAACGTAACACAAGAAATTAAGAAACATATTTCAGAGTCAAAAGGCTCCCAACAGCATAGCACACTAAACAAAGGTAAATTTCGACTCCTTGAAGGTTTCTCGTTACATAAAGACCGAGTGAAATGAGGGACAATTCACTTGATAAATTGGAGGAAGAGAGAAGGCGCTGACTGGCAAACCTACCATGAAAATTAGGGATGGATCCTGGGTGGTTGGGTAATGAGTAGTGGATTGCATAAATCAACAGAGGTTGATTTTGGTTTTGAATGGTCTGTTGAGTTTGGCTTTTCAATGATCTGTGGTCTTTTCTAAATACTCTAAAACCCAATTGCCAATTTTCCATTATAAATATAGAAGCTAGGGGGGTTAACCTGGTTTCCTCTTTTAAGATTTTAAGGTGTACGAATGGACCTTTCTGAGCTGCTATAATATAATTGTCATACAATAAAACCTACCTAAGGTTCATCAATGCATGTCAAAGTAACAGTTTGGAGGTTGAGTGATAAGAAAATTGACCATATAGAACTTACCAAGCACACAATCTTGGTCTTCTCCACAATCTATTAGGAGCTTATCTTTCATTAAATCTTCATTGTTAACATGGAACCCTGGATGTCCAAATGAGCTGAAGGTGGTTAAGGAATACCTCTTCTGCCCTTTGCTTATGTCTAGAAGCCTATTTTGACTGCAGCAAGTATAGGCACATGATGGAAAGGAGTAAATAATCATCGAAAATTACAAATGTCAAGTAATGAAACTCAAGGTATATGTATTATCTATGTACAGAAAGAAGAGATCAATACCAACAAGAGGGAGGAAATCATAGCAATAAGAGATTTAGCTAAATGTTTGCACTCTACCCTATAACTAATTAGTTCTTTGTAATTGACAGGTTCATTAGCTGCTATCACACTCTAATTTTGGGTTAAAATCTCATAGGAAATTAGTGAACTTCAACGGGCAACTACCCCTTTGATTTACCAATTTGCACCAGTAAAATGTAAGGGATTGATCAACCTTACATGGGGCAAACGTTAGCAATGGTGGTTCCATGCTAGCTTCTCTGGTTGGTCACTTGGCCTCAGCTGTTAAGTAAGCTAGGCAAGAAGACCTCCTTAAGTTATGATTCTAGCATGAAGCAAGCTACAAGTTCCCTTCATCCCATCATGCTTTAAATGAAACAAGCTAACCTCAACTCTCTACATTAAAGTTTTTGTTCTAGCCCATCAGCTACTACAACCCCGAGGTATAAAGGTCCAAGATTCATCATCTTTGAAGTACTTCACTATGGTTCATCACGAACATAGGTAAGCCTAACACAATCCTATAGAATTATTCATATACTCTGAAGTCCAAATGGTATCCAGGAACAATAGAAAAGCAAGTGCCATACAGAATTCAGGAATTATAAAACTCACACCAAGAAGGTGCAAAGGAATTAACAAAATAATTGTTCTAAACCCAAACCAAGATAGTGCAAAAGCATACTGGCACCAAGTAGAAATTCTACCATTAGGAGGCCAAGATAAAACCACAAATAACCAGCAAGGTTGAATAAAGCTGAGCTGTAACTCACATGACAAAAGGAAAATGTACCAGCTATGAACTCATGGTCACCAAGAACCTACACAATACAACAGATGGATCACACTATCTGAAAACTAACCTCCAGAACTCAATAGAATGAAATCAAGTAGATGACGTGGCCACAATCAATTCCAATCAGAGCTACACAAAATAGAGTCTCATAGCAACCAAACAACTACACTAAATTTTACAACGGTTGACAACTTGGTACAAAATAGAGCCTCACAGCAAGCTTACCAATGCCAACCAGAGCTACACAAAATTGAGCCTCATAGGCTCATAGCAACCTAACAACTACACTAAATTTTACAACGCTATACAACTTGGTATTATCTCCAATTCTCCACATAAGCATGGGCTAGACTAAATTTAAAATCACACTATGAAGCAGCATATGAGAAACAAAAAAGGTATGCAGCTTTCTGGAAGATATATATTCCTTAACATATCATGCCTAGGGAGAACGTGAACCAATTGTTCTTGCTGGCTAGGTGTATGACGAGATATGATCGCTCACATGTCAAAATTTATAAGCTCGTGCCATCGAGTCATCAACTATAGGTAAGCAGCAACACAGCCCACACAAAATTTGAAAAGTATGGTGAATAAAACAATTTTGATTCTTGTATTAAAAACATATAACGTTGCACAAGAAAAAATACCACGTCTTTCCATGCTTAAAAGGACCGCAAAGGTTACTGATACATGAACACTGAAAAACAGTGAACCGACACATCATAAGTGAAATTAAAATGGTCTAGTTTATGGTATAAATAAAATGTAATCCACTTTACATTCACCTAGTACAGCCTACATATGTATCCATTTGAACCAATAATAAAAATGTAAATTATAGATGCTTTAATATCTGGTTGCATTCCTCGCACAACAGAACTAATTAGCCATTGACAATTAGTACAACCTATATATGTATAGAATAGTACATGTGAAGCCCCCATGGCATGATATTGTTTTCAATTCAGGGCAATAAATATAATGGTAAATAGAGACATGAACTAATTTGCTTCTAGTATCCTGACCAGAATGGTTGCAAAATAAAAATTCTGCAGATTAAAGTAAGATATCAGCTTTCCGAGGTAATGAATCCTTCCGCGAAAAGATTCTATTATCTACCATCTATATAAAGCAGAGTTAAACGGAGCCACTACATTAATCCTAAAATCCTAGAAATTCCCACGTTAATCGAAAATAGTACAAAATTCTCACGTTAATCATTAAAAAAAGAAAAATCTACATCGTTGAATATGGATATTATTATGTAAATCTAGCGGTCAATATTAACCTCTGTAACAAACTACTGAAGCTGATCTATATATTAGAGATAAACTCTAAATCTAATCTGATATATTATCTATATCTTAACACAAATCCAGCCACGCAAACGCGCGGATCACCTTCTATTATTACTATATTAATGCGGAGTTAAATGGGGCCACTACATTAATCCTAAAATATTAAAAAAATCCTAGATTAATCGGAAAGAAAAAAAAGATCTACGCTGTCGATTATTGTGAGCCTGAATTACAACGGCTTAGA
The DNA here is from genome assembly GCA_036346415.1 of Raddia guianensis. Taxonomy (NCBI): domain Eukaryota; kingdom Viridiplantae; phylum Streptophyta; class Magnoliopsida; order Poales; family Poaceae; genus Raddia; species Raddia guianensis. The sequence continues at coordinate 41,272,922 of CM070534.1, forward strand.
TTAAAAGAATAGTCCACATCCATTGCCATGATAAAATAGAAACAATTAAAAGGAGTCCATATCAAATAAGAGATTAGAAAAGGAGTCTATATCAAATTTGTATCCGGCCACGCAAAAGCGCACGACATCTTGCTTCCTTGCTCGTTAATAGTTGAAGCTATATGTAGCTGTATCATGTTGTATGGTGCATAAGCGGAAATAAACGCACACGCCATCATGTGAATCATGTATGACAATCTGCCATCCCGTCAGCTCGAAAATCAGAAGTTAGACAATCCACCAAATATCCATCCTAGGCCTAAAGTCTTAAATAGAAGGCTAGAAACTCTAGGACATAAACCACCGGAACTCTCACACTTTGGGCAAACTGGTCACTTCAATACCTGGAGGCGATTAGTGAAGCGGAGGAGGTCTTGGCGTCGGCGCTGAGGACAACGGAAGGAGAGGGGCGGCGGCGCGTAGGACGGATGAAGATGGGAGGCGCAAGAGGGACGGGGACGGTTGAGGCGCCGCCGGCCGGCGAGACGACGCGAGGGGAGGGTGGACGGCGCGCCCGAAGCGGGGTCGGTGACTGGATGCGCGGTGCGGCGGCGGCACAGGCGCACAGGCAGCGCGGCGGGGACGGAAGAGAAGGCGGGGAGAGAGGGACGGGCCGCATGGCAAGGCCGTCGTGGGGAGGCGCGGGGGTGGTGGCGGAGGAGGAGGGGCGATGGGGAACGCCAGCCCGGCGGTGCGGCGACTGGAGACGGCGTGGCGGCGGGCGGCGGAGAGAGCGGGGAGTGCGGCGGGTGGGGATGCGGGAGCGCAGGAGGAAACGGGCAAGGGATATTCTCACATGAAGAAGCGAAAAAAAAATTCCTTTTGTGTAAAATCTGCTGATTAGACAGCATGGTCTTGGACAAAAAAAAAATTGAAAGGAGATTCTCTCAGATTGCATCAGTGACGTTCAATTAATTTGTATCTCAGATTAGAAACCGATGGCTTGATCGATATAGTATACTAGCATTGTTTGCGCGCCCCGGCGCGCCGTAGTGTGTGGGTGAAGTTGATTTGTGTGTCGTGTATGCGTTATTAGCAAGGGGTTGTGTGCTTGCACAGGTAAATAGGCAAGTTATTTTTGTTGTTACGTTGGTGCATGTGTGTGGTTGCGTTGGGCCAGTTGTTGGGCCGGGCATGTATTGATGAGAGAGGATGAGGTTGCTAATGGTGCCTGTGTAGGTCTGACTGGAACAGAGAACGTAAATCCCTGGAAAGATAAAGAGGAAGGGGGCTTTGATGCATTAGATGGTGCTATAGACAATTATAAATGCAGTTTCTATCAGCTGTGCGAAGAGAATGGAATGGAGTATGATAGTGATCAATCAAGAGGAGTGGAATGTGTATTAGTGTCTGCAATGTGTGTACGCACGTTGCTGTATACCGTGTGTAGTCTGTAGTGTTCACTACTTTTGACGTTACATGTTATGTGGGCGAGGTTAAGAGGCCTGTTATTATTATATCAGGCAATACGTTTATGTTTGTGATCGTGTGTGCGACAGTTGTAACGGTAAGCTGTTTTTTGTTATGTAATGTAGTATGGTGCGCATGTAAGTGGAGGGTGTTTTTTAATTTGTTGTTCACAATGCAGGGATGTTGATGTGTTGTGTACGTATGTTGTTTTCGTGTGTGCTTTTATATATTGCTTTTTGAATGGTGCATTATGCATATTAAGTTTTGACGTGATCAAATAAATTGGTACAGAGGAATTAGTTTATGGAAGTGTTAGTTACGATGTTATGGCGTGCATTACCTGTGAAAAAGGCTTTCTATGTGCGTAAGTCTTGCCGTTTTTAATATGGCATTAACCTTGACTGGAATTTTGTACCATGGGCAGATTTATCTAGGCTGATATTTGTACCTGTTTGGTGATGGCAGAGGTACATAGCAGTAATTAACTATTATTACAGTATATAACATTAGCGTTGTTTACATAGCTTGTTTAACCAAGGAGATACGTACATAAAAGCGAGGATACCTAGTCACTATTGGTATGCGCCCAACACGTTATTTTTTTGGCAAACACTGGAGCAGAATAGGTTTTAGTAAAGCAGAGCAGAGTAATGTACAAACTTCTGGTGCATTAACAGAAAAGGGTTGCGGTCATTAGTAGCATGTGTAGATGTTGGTTTGTGCTGTCAGGAAAATCTGCCAAGCAGAAAATGTCTTTATGCGCAGCTTGTTTGGAGTGAGCCCTGTATATATAAGAGGAATTGTAAGTATAACATTGAACGTTAATGTACTATAAAGTAGATTTATGTCCAATATGATGTGATGAAACTTGCCTGAGGAAAACAGTTTAAGCTGAAATATTATTCGTCAGAAAACAGTCTCCGTTTGGTAGACTTCTTTCTGTATGTGGAGAAAATGAGGCTTGTAAATACAGATGAAATAGATCTTAGAGTCGGGAAACATAATTGTGGATAGATTTTTATAAGAGAGTAGGCGTGTATGAACCTGCTGTCTCGGTCGTTTGTCGATGGGTTGCCTGGTTCGCAGGATAGCACTAGATTTGTTGTTTTAGGCCTTGTTTGTTTCAGATTAAATTAAATTAAAATAAATTAAATTAAATGAAAATTTGTTATTTTTGTATAGGCCAAATGTTGTAATATTTTATAGTTATTTTTGTGGGGTTTTAAGTAGTTCTTCTTAGAGTTCGCAAAATATTTTTTTCATAATTTTTTGAATTTTTTAAAACGTATTTCGAGTGGGTCATAAGTTTGCTACAGCAAAACGCAACTCAACATTAATCTGAAACAAACAAGGCCTTAGCCTGGTGTGAATAATAAGGAAATGGGAGGGGCAGGTAAAAGAAATGAAAGAGGTGTTTTCGCTAGATTAGTGTGTGCCGAAAACGAACCTTGGAGGAGAGTTGATCGCTGGCGTCAATGGAAGAATCAGCGCGGGTGGAAATAGCAAGCAGTTCTGCTGTCCTGGTTTGAAGGCCTTTTTTCTTTTCCTGCAAGAGTTTTTTTTGGCTGGTATCAGTTGTGTTTTGAGATTTGAAAATATTTACAAGAATTCATAAATATAAATCTAGGCGTCAAGCAAACCTGTGTAGTAGTTGTGGCACGGTGAACATGGGTTGTTGCAGGAACCTTGAAGTCTTACCTACGCGGGTGACGTGCTTGCCTGAGTGCACAAAAACGCAGATCGAACGGCGGAACGGTGCTCGCAAGGACCGTTGGATGCGCACGGTATGCACGATCGAACGGTCATGCTTGAGCCGAACAACGCCCGCGCGGCAAAGAACGACACGGAAACGAAGACAGGTGTCGCGGTGGCGTTCGCTGGTGCTAGTGCTTTGTATATGTAAATGACTAGCTGTGTTGCGCGCCTGCGGGCGGGCGCCGCGAAATATGTGATCGCGTTGCTTGCTTGGCGCAATGCAGCCACCGGGAACGGCGATCTGGGAGCAAAACGCGTGGTGCAGCGAGTGAAATGGGGCGTGATGCGGCGGGCGGCAAAATGCGGGACACGCGGCAGATGGCCCGAAAGCGCGAGCGCGATGGAAAAAAAAAAACCAAACGCGGGAGCGGATTCGAATCGCGCTCGGCGGAGCGAGTTCCGGCCGAGCTAGCCAGCGGCAAACAACCCGTGTGCTCGTAACCGTGGCCCAAAAATCGTTTTATACATTAAGTCAAAACGGATGCCGGATCTGCTCATCCCGCGATCGGACGGACCCATGCGCGCCGAAGCGGACGAAAGTAGCCACGTGGCGCACGGAGGCAGCTCGCGGACGGCAACTGCGTTATGTACTATTTATTTATAGATACGTAATACTACAAAGCTACAATAAAAGTTGTAGCTGCGCTTTCGGTATGGTTTTTGAGCCAATCCTATGCGTTGATTTTCCATCCAACGGATGCAGTAGATAATGTCACCGTTGGTTTGTAAAACAAAGAGGATGGATTCCGAAAAATATGTACACCTTGACCGCTCAATCGGATGCTATATGGGACAAAATCAAATGTAGCCTCAACGTCTCATAGACCTGATCAAACGTCCGGCCGAGCTGGGTTTGAAAAAGCCCGGTCTCGTAGGACCAGGCCCAAGCCCGACCAGACCCGGCCCGGTGCGTCGAGCTTGAAAACCGGGTCCGAGCTCGGCCCGAAGCCCGAAAGCCCAGTCTGAAGCCCGACGGTCTAGCCCGGCCACGGCTAAAATCGCAAAAAAGATCGAGCCCGGCCCGTCCTGACAACCGGACTTCGGATTAAGGCCCGAGCACGGCCCGATGCACCGGTCGGGCCGGGCCGGGCTGGGCTTTTTCAGGCCGGGTTGTCGAGTTGGGCTTCCCGTGGTTAGGTCTACCGCCTCACTCAGATGTGGACGACTGGTGGATGCGTAAAAATGTTTAGGTTTTTAATAAAAAAAATTCCAAATGAACGACCGAATGCGTTAGAAACAGCGAATAGACGATCCGAGAAATTTAGAGTGACATGGGCAGATCGGGTAAAGTGCACATTTCGTTTTGTTTTTTCTAAAAGGTGAGAAAAACATTACAATCATCTTAAGGAGCTACTCTAAAATACACCTCAAAATGTTGACACTAAATTTTTTTCACTCTTTATACTATATTCTGTAAGATTAGTTTCTTGCAGCGAACATTACCAGAAAAATCAGTACTACATTGTTTTACTGTGCCCTCAAAGATGCTCTTCATACTACATGCTTAGAGTTGACCATCCGTATGAGCACTTTCTACCTATTATCTAATATTATTTGGTGGTCAAGCAGCATATGGATCTTCTACATCTCGTAACATAACACATGGTGCCCAAAAAAGAGAAGGTAGCCACACATGATCCATATAGAATGATTAATAAACACTATCTCCTCCTAATGGGAAAAATACCCGAAATAATCAACAGTAAAATAGAAAATTAATAGAATAATCCACTGTAAAAGGAAATTACGAAAATATCCTCGGTCCCGCCACCCCGGTGGCGGCCATATGAAACACAATTGCAGCTTGAAGCTTGCCACCACGGGACACGCCATGACTCATTCACCGCCACCACGGTGGCTGACCACCGCCCCGCTTTCGGTATTGCATGTGCTATGTATATGTATATAATATATGTCTTTGTTATATATGTATAATATGTATATTGCCCATTTTACTAATATTATATTTTAATATAAATATATGATAAATATATACTAAATTATTATAGTTGTCCAAAAATATGTAGTAGGTGGCGTGTAATTTTATTGATAATTGATTAGTAAAATGGCATGTCTAAAATAATTTACGTTGGGAGGTAGGTTTCGTTCGAAGAAAGCCTCCCACAATTTTTTCAGTCTGATGAGCTCGTAAGATGACAATGACATGAACCACGATCACACACGCACACGCTTCTCATTGCACCTTATTGATAATTTTATTGATAATTTTATTGATAATATGTAGTAGGTGGCGTGTAATTTTATTGATAATTGATTAGTAAAATGGCATGTCTAAAATAATTTACGTTGGGAGGTAGGTTTCGTTCAAGAAAGCCTCCCACAATTTTTCCAAAGATCTTGATGAGCTCGTAAGATGACAATGACATGAACCACGATCACACACGCACACGCTTCTCGCTGTACCTTCCGCTCAATTTGCTCCGTTGATCGACCGAGACGAAGACCACAATGACTGGACCTTCTCCCATGCCACGTTGCATGTACGTGGCGATATATTATATACACATGTGACCGGATAGCATATGGCATATATACATTATAATATATGTATAATATAGATATATTTATATACACATGTGACCGGATAGCTTCTTCCTATAATTTTAATATATATGATAAATATATGGGCGAAGTAAAATTTGATACATGTATAAGCATGTGAATATACATTTTAAAACTCAAAATTGTATGTAATTTTACAAAATTGCAAATTTAAAATTTTAGCAAGTGTTAATACTGCTTTGTACGGCAAACTAAATTTTGTAAAGTTAGAAGCTATGAGATAAATAAAAACATTAAATACACGTAAAGTGAATCTTGTCATGTGAATAGACGTGTCGTGCATAGACTTGTTAACGGCAAGTGGTAAGTGCGAAGTAGTAGTAAATGCAACGTCACTAATCGCCATAATGGTCAATGCAATGTTAATAATTGTATGGAGAATAATTTCATGGCCAAACCGCCGAATGCACATAATAACATAAGTCCATCAATTACATTATTACACTTAGCGCCGACGACCCCTTGTCGTGTATGCACTTGGGGTGTAATGGTCAGGTGGTGCGTGCTACGGTGCTTGCGGTGCAAAATTAATAACAAAATAAAAGCAAGACCTAAGTGCTGGTGCTTAGTTTAATTAATTAATTACGTGATGGTGATTAGTTTAATTACCATTAACAACATACTATGCCAACATCAGTATAGTCATATAGCCCTCACATATCAATATATACATACAATATTAAGTACTAATATGGCAAGATTAGCATACAACACTGCAAATAATATTAGCATAAAATATTATTATGTCAAAATTAACTCTTGCATATACGTACCGCAATAACACTAATTTAGCAAGTACATCAAATTTAAATTCCAAAATATTCCTCACACTGAAAGCATAAAATATTAGCGAAGTCACACTCGATGAATCCTCAACCGAGGTATCGTGAATAATATACCCGAATCGAACGAATCGAAAAGAACCGAAAGCGAGAGAGTGAGTGTGTGAAGGCCGCTCTGCGGTGAAGCTGTGGCGTGTGTGAACTGAAAGCGAGAGAGTGCGTGTGTGAAGGCCGCTCTGCGTGTGAAGCCTGCGCGTGTGTGAAATTAACTGAAAGCGAGAGTGCTGCGTGTGTGAAGGCGAACGGCACGACGCGATATATATAGAATCAATTTTGTGATCACTGTGACCTCTAATCAGTATTAATTAGCGTAAATCATGCAATTACTATTTGATTAATTAAAAACTCAACACTATTTTGTCGGTGAGAATTATTTTATTATTTTTTGGACACTATTTTGTCGGTGAGGATTTTTTTATTATTTTTTTCGACACTATTTTGTCGGTGGAACATTATTTTAATATTTTTTTACGCACTGTATTGTCGGCAGGTATTATTTTAATATTTTTCCCGCTAAGTGCATGCAACGTCCGGTTAATTAGGGACACAATGGGGCATGCCACCACCGGGTGGCGGCAATGAAGCTATGGCCGTCCCGGTGGCGGCGGTGCGCCGCCACCTCGGGTTTTTTTCCCCTCCTAATGTTAATAAATGTGGTTTCTTTGGTTTAAAAAAAACCAAATGAAAATTTTCTTCCAAATAAGAGTGCATGCTTTTTCTCTCGCCTGATTTAGTAACCACCCACCTCATCTTTTCGACAAGTAATTTCTAAACATGTCGCATCATATTAAGCCGTTTATAGATGGGAAATTTCTGGGGACGGGATCCCGTCCGGGCGGGATCCGGAGGGGATCGCCCCCTCGCGCGCTGTGCAGAGGAAGGAGGAGGAGGGAGGAGGAAGGAGGAAGGAGGAGGCCTACCTCGACGCTGTCGTCCTCGCCGTCGAGCTCGCCGCCGCCGTTTCGGGTTAGGGTTCGGAAAAATGTGGTTCCTCGGGGTTTCGAGGGAGGTCGGGGAGGCGGCGGACCGGCGGTGGGTGGGGCTCATCGGGGGCGGCGGCGGAGGCGGCGGTGGCGCCCGGAGCCGGGAAGGAGTGAAGGCGGTCGGCCGGCGGTGGAGGGACGCACCTCACCCCTCGGGTTAGGGTGGTGTGGCAGAGCGGCGGCGGGAGGTTGGGCGGTGGAGCGGCCGGGCGGCGAGGCGTCGGCGCCGGGCGGAGGAAGGAGGCGGCGGGGGTGTGCGGAGCAAGGCGGAGGGGCGTGAGGCGAAGGGAGGGGAGGGATCCCGTCGGGGTGGGCTCCCAACGGGATACTGTGGGCTAGTCGCTCCCTTATAGATATATCCCTCCCAAATCCTAATACACTTTTAGTAATTAACTTATTGTTTATTATTTCATTCTATGTATAGGCCTTATAAAAATAACTTGATGCTCTTGGTAGGCATTTCTTCTTATTTTGTTTCCCTTGTTTTGAGATAGAGAAATGAACTTGCATAAGAAATGACCTTGCGGGGAGATAGCGGTAGAAGCGTGGCTCATTTCCACTGAACGTTGTCCACTGCTCAGCACTGATCGGGTAGCACGCTCCCAGCAAGAAAGTGCTCCTGGTGACGATCATGGGACGGGGCAGTCTGATCTTCTGGTTAAACTTACGTAGATAATTTTAAATTGTTTGGAGAGGTAATCTTAACGATTCAGCTAAAAACCACTCAAGGATAGGAGCCTGACAATTGCTAAACCACCAAACTTGCTCGTTATTAACTATGTCAAAAATGCAATTGGCCTGACTACAAAAGTCGATTTCTACAAGAAAGAGAAGAACAAGCAAGAAACAAAAAAAATATGATTAGAAAAATCAACAAGTCAGCAATGATCAACAATGCAAACCAATTTGCATTAGAAAAAATGGCGCATCAACGGGGTGATGCAAATCGATCTATAATCAGAAAATTGATTTTGCAATCATAGAGAAACCCCGTTCTAAAGATGACCGGTTGAAAACTCTTAACAGAAACCAATGTAATAAACCGGTGACATGAACCACAACTACTAGTTGCTTGCCTCCCAAGAAACATTACGGAAATGTAATAATCCCATAGAGGCTGTACCTGTTAGATTTTGTGGGCAGTACCTCATGAACGACATTGCTTTCATACCATGTAAGAAGATGAATATGTAAAAAATGAATGGACGATTTGTATTGAGCCTTGTGACCATCTATATAGGTTAAGTTGCTGGTTTGGATCACAATCAATCCCAGAGATAAATATGGAAAGGTATTGGAGAGAGTACAATGAAGCAATCCTAACAAATCCTACCTCGGGCATGTTTACTAGTGCATATTGTAAACCGCTCGATTCGATTCAGTGGGCCTGGCCCATTTGGCCACCACTAATCATATGTAAGGAAGTGACTAACTCTGTATTGACATAAAAAAATACCCTCATTTTCCTATCAAAAGAAAACAATACAAACTCACATTTCCCCTACTGTGGCCTAATATTTTAAGGGCCTTTAACCTCTCGACACAAGAGTGGGTTTTGAACTTTCGATGGGTAAATCATATAAACAAGTCTATGGACAACTCCAAATCTTAGTCTCATTTGGTGGTTTTCTAAGCGATAGCTCCTAAGCAATGACATATAAAGGAATGCATTGATATAAAAACAAGCAAGGTGTTACGTGCATTTATGTGACTAGATTTATTTTAATTTTTAATCTGACATGAACTTTATTTCTATTATCCTCTATTTTAGATTTATGTAATTTTTGTTTCCTAGTGTAGCTTGTATGGACTCAAGCTCACCTTTACTGGACTCTGCCTTGAGATTACTGGGCGTTTAACCTCTCAAACGCAAGAGTGGATTTTGATCTTTACATAGATGAACATAAAGACAAGCCCATGAATCATCCCAAATTTCAGGCCCAATTACACAGTGGTTTTCTAATATCTCGTACAAGCGTAGGACCAATTCAACGTAAAGATGGACACATTGAATCAGTGTGTTTATGGACCATGACTATGTTAGGCCAGTAGTACACTACGATCGTCAATCCTTTTCTTTTCAGCTGATCTGAACGGCTGAAATAACTGAATTTTGAGAGCTTTTCGAGGTGGTCTCGAAATTCAGATTCATTTCATTTGATTTTCTTTTTAAAGTGTTACGTTAGAACCCACCTTCAAAACAACGAATAAACGAACTCAAAAAACTTAAAACATATGTCTTTTTAAAACATAGATAAGTTGTTAAACTATTAAACCGTTAAGTTGAAAAGAACAGGGCTGGACATTTTTTTATCTAAATAAATTTTTTTTTACATAAATCGACAAAAAAAAAATAGGCTACCGAATTGCATGGGCATTTGCCTCGTCCCAGTGGGCGCTACTGCGTGCAAAAAGGGTCTGCGGACGTGCGCCTCCGTGACTACGCAATGGTCAAGCTCGTGATCATCTTTCTACCTTTATTCTTTGTCAAAGGAAAAATCTATGTGCATTTACCCTTGCTTCAACTTGCCATTTTTTCCATCTCAAAAGAAAGAATTCATCATTCATCCCAAGATATTTGTCAGTGCTGCTTGAAATAGACATGTGTCGATACCTCAAAGTTGAAAATTGGCACCCAAGAAGCACATCTATCTATCCTTCATCCTTGGTTCAGTGTTGCCGTTCGTATGTGTTGGTTGGTGTGATAGTGTGTAAATAGGGTGCGCGTTATTGTCTCCAAGTGTTTCAACTTGAAGCCATTCAACACCGTATTGGACACGCTGGAAGAGCTGATCTAATTTGTGTCTCTCTGTCTCTTTACAGATGTATCCACAGTCATTTAGAGTTACTTAATAAATAGCCTATTTCTTATACCATATCTCTATTCCGTGAAAATCTCAAGCCGAAAGATGGTGCATATCCTGTGTTTTATTTTGCTAAACGATATTAATTAAATGGTGTATCAATAAATTGGATATAACAAAAAAATCAGCAAAATTCTTTTCTTTTATATAGAAGAAACATTCAGCAATTCAGTCTCATGAGTGATGACTAAAACAATTGATACAATAACCTTGTACGACTTTGCTAGACATTTGTTGTCTAAAAATTTGTTAATTTATCGGTCGATTTCAACTCACTTGACATCTCATTAGCGCCACCTTCTTCCTCCTCACTGGCACCGCCACCTTCTTCCTCTCTCCAGCCACTACTACCGCGCCATTTGGGTTAGGGTTAGCATTTTGGGCCGGGGTTCTCTGGTGCCTCCCGAGCTTAAAAGGAGGTCAGGGAGGCGGCGGCCCAACGGTGGGGTTGTGATCGTGGTGGGGGTGGCAAGGTGACGGTGGCGCCCAGCTAAGCATGGCGTTGGTTGTTGGCGGGCCGAGTGGCGGGGAGGGGGAGAGATCTCGCACACAACGATCGGATTAAGGTGGGCGGGGTTGAGGCAATGGCGGGAGGACAGTGGACAGCGGGTAGGTGAGCCGACGATGGCGAGGGAAGAGGTGGAGGCGAGCGGAGCAATGGCGCCGGTGAGAGAGAATGAGGAGGAGATGCGGCACCGACAATGGGGGAAGTCGGGGGACATCACCGGAGAAGATTGGGATTGAGGTCGGGGTGGGATTGGGGAGGAGGGGCATGAAGCATCAATAGATTGAGGGACACGAGATGTATACAAACAGAGAGGGAGATCTGAACCGTTGGATCTTAATCCAACGATCCAGAAATTTGACCGAGAGTTAATAAAAAAAAAGTCATGCAGTTGTGAACTAGTCGGTCCCAACCTTATAACCTGGCCATGGCCAAATTAAATGACGTGAGATACACCATTGGGACAACCTACCAAGCTCAGTTTATCGGATCCAGTAGAGATGTTAATCATAGTTGCATATGGAAATGGAAGGCATACGCCGAACCTGAAATGCAAATTCTTCGTGTGGGTGGCAATTCAAAACAAAATTCTAAGAGCATTGCCAGCAGGATCTTTATATATCCCCTGTCTAAATCACTATCTGTTTCCTATATTTTTATCATCTCCAGCGGAGTCCTTATCCCCGAAAAGATATAGAGAGAGTCTCTAAATATAGAGACTTTGAAGGGAGTTTAAATTTAGAGACTGAGATAGAGTCCCTGTTGGATGGGTATTGAGACTGAGACTGTCCGCGATAGTATTTTAAAAAACGGTTTAGGAAACCTACTACTCTAACAATTTTGTACGAGCAACTGCTTTTCTCTGCCTCACTACTAACTGTTTCCTCTTACGCGGATGAAACAACGGACCACTTATTGGCTCTCAGTACCCCTTCTCAAATCTCAAGACTGATCTCGTGCACAATCTTGCAAGAGGCGGGCGTGTTCCTCAGGCTCTGGTGCATCGAATCAAAAGGTTGGAGATTGGTGATTGTCTTTGAGAAAATACTTTTACAAATTAGTGAGGCGCAATTTCGATAAAATTTTGCTCTACGTCTTACCGAAAATACGAAAGAAATGTAATAGATGTATTTTCAACCAGTGTTAGCAGCTCATCCAACTCATCAAGTCGGATTTTCTCAACAAACAAGCTGTGTTTGCTGTTAATGATGATCATGGCTAGTCTTTTTTTTTCGTCTATGCTGTACGTGTCCATCTGTTGCCCTTTCCTCTTGAATGCACTAGCATGGCACCTGCTAATAGTTTAAAAAACATGCAAAATTAAACCACTGAGATCGATGCTTGCTCGCTCGCTCTTCATTTCATTTACTCATGAACTCAAAGGAGGGAAGTAATACAAGCAGATACTTGGAGGCCAGCATGCAGAGCTCAAACCAAACCGCAGAAGAAAGTTTTACAGCAAGCACCTTACTCGCTAAGAAGTCCATGGACCGATCGAGCGGAGGATCATATGCACACCTTGCCGCATCGGCATCGGCATCGGCATCGGCATCGGCATCAGCACGGCTAAGCCTCGATGGCGCCCTTGGCCTCGGGCATCTCGGCGGCGGCGGCGCCGATCTTGGGAACGGTGACGGTGAGCACGCCGGCGTCCATGGCCGCCCTGACGTGGTCGACGGCGGCGTCCGGCGGCAGGTGGAACCTGCCGAAGAAGGTGGCGGAGCTGCGCTCGATGTGGTGCCACCTGTCCCGCTTCTCCTCCCGCCGGACGCTGCGCTCGCCGGCGATGACGAGCACGTTGCCGTCGTCCACCTCCACCCGCACCTCCTCCTTCTTCACCCCCGCCGGCAGGCTCGCGCTGAACACGTACGCCTCCGCCTCCTCCCGGCTGTCGATGTACGTGTTGGCGAACGCCGACGTGTCGCTGGCCAGCCACGCGTCGCCGGCCACCGCCGTGCCGAAGATGGCGAAGGGGTTCCACGCCTCAAACGCCAGCGTGTCAAACAGCCTCACCAGAGACATCTTAGCTGCAAATCAAGTATTTAACTCTATCTAAGCTCCCCTCCAGTACCTATCTATGTACGTGTGCCTCGAGCTGCAGCTGCTGCTTGCCAATGGCGAGCTCGAGGCACTGGGTATATATGCACCAGCAGCGCTAAGTCACCGTAGCGTGTGAACGCCAACGGGGGTCAGTTCATAGCATTGCACTTGGACTTGATGGCAGATCACGAGAGCTCCGCGGGTGAAGAACTGTGCCGGCTCGATCGACGGCGGCGATCCGCCGGCGCGTCGCCGTCGGCGATGTGTTGCAGCGCACACGTATGCTTCATCGTGTGAACGATGATGGACTGGCTGCGAGCTGATCCGTACAGCGCTGTCGCTAGTTGGTACCTGTATACCTTTTGGACCCCCTCCGATCGCGACGGATTAATTTGTTCACATTTCTGCGTCGTGACCTCCCTCCCGATGTTTCTTCAATTAAGCAATTCCTTTTATAAAAAATATTTTTAGAGAATTTTCTAGCTTTATTTCTAAATCCTACACTTCCCTCATGCCTTCGTGGCAAGGGATCTGATTGTCCAGGTCTTATTTTTACCCAAGGGGCCGACAAAGCATATAAGACCGATGATCGGATTTTACGGTGATAATCGGCTGATAATTCAAGCAAGATTTGTTTTCCCCAACAAGTGCTATCATTTCATTCAAGATAGAAGAAAGTACTACATGTAGCCAAAGGTAGAGAAAAGAGAAGAGGAGTGGGGTGGGGGTGTTGAGGAGAGGGGCCTACCACCCAATCTTGATCGGCTACAAGAAGGTATTACTCAACCTGAGGGAAGGGCACATCATGCTAGAGTAGGGTATCCTTAGTCATGTCAGTGATAATGGTCGGTGGTAATGAAGATTGGTGAAAAATCTAGTGACTTCGCACTATCCTTCCAAATATTCCATATAAAATATATAATCAAGTCGTTGAAATCCTTCCTCGCAGACCTACGGATCTTGTTGGCCCATATGGCCTACCGTTTTTAGAAACAGAAATCAATTTGACAGTAGACCATCATAACAAACTGAGCTGAAGTGTAGAGAACTTCTGTCCAAACCAAGCAAGCATATTGTCGACGGTTGAGATAACGATCTCAAGTCGCTAAGGTTCTTTAAGATTGAGATAGGAGACACGCCGAACAATGCGAACAGCAACGAACAGGGAAACAGGGGTTTTTATCCTGGTTCAGGCCTCTCGGGAGAGATAATAGCCCTACGTCCAGCCCTTCTTATATATCAAAGATGATTACAAGAGATGGCTCGACGAGACGAACAAGTCTCGGCGAGTAGTATGGGTGTACAAGTGAAAATCAGGTGTCTAGCAAATACAAAGGCCAGATCAAGTCCTCCAAAACTCGTCCCTCTACATGCCGTAGAGGCCTCGTTTATATAGTACAGAGCAAACCGACCTACCGAGGGAATATCGGGCCGGGCTAACTATGAGATCGTAACAAACTCATACATGCCAAATATATCCCGAGGCAGATAAGGCATACTCCTAGTCTTGAGGATCACGGCTCCCAATCCAATCCGGGAAACCACGTCCGGGTCTTCACGTAATGTCTGAACTCTTGTTCGAAGAGACTCAAACAGAATCCTAGGCCGTTCTGCGACCGTCTCGATCGAAGTCGTTTCGCGAGGATGCATATGGGCAGATAGAACCTTCCAGGAGCCTGGGCCAGGTAGGTCGTTTGATCGGGCCGTCGGAGAGTGAAGTAGTAAGAATGGTAGTAATTTAATCCCCGACACATATGGGCAGTAGGCGCAAAGGTAGTCAATGTTCTCTAGGGAAGCTGAACACATGGGAGGTTGATGGGCCAACCCTTTTTTTTTGGCAAGAATGATTGCTATGTTGATCTTGCCGTGGCCAACAGTTCAGGAATTTACACTTGCTATTGGGTTGTGCAATCCATGTAAGAGGGGGTAGGACTGCAAGTGTGCTACCCAGGAAATGTAAGGTGTAAGTAAATTTCAATGAGTAGACAACCAAGGTGCAAGGTGTTCAAGTCCAGTCTATGTCATCTATGGCTGTTGGGTCGAGGACAACATAATGTATTAAGCGCCAAAGGGTAAGTTAATCTAGCACCTGCCTCAAAGTTTGAAGGTTGCACACATAGCGGAACAAGGAGTTCTCGAGCAATTGTTGCACCATTGTCCGATGTTTCCCTCTAGTAACGCGGAAAAGGCCTAGGGCAACGAAGCAAAGGAGGTATAATTGAGCCATCTAGTGGTCATGCACGCAGCCAGTTTTATAACCATCGCCACTATAAGATAGTCATGGTAGCTTGAAAAAAGATTTGCTCCAAGCAAGAATTTGAATCCAACAAATTTATCATCGATAATCGGCTAAAAAATTGAATTTTACTGGTCGGTTTTAACTTTTAACCATGGATTCAGGAGCCGGTTTGATTTTCTATCGGAGGGGGTGTCAGGGCCAATAATTCAGTAAAAATCGACAGATAAAAAATCTGCTCATGAGACGTGATAGTGTTGTCTGATCAGATTTAGGGACAAGTTCGTCAATGAAGTTTAATAAAATGACATATGAATAAATAATAAAAACCGCATGAGGCATGGCCCGGTCACTCTGCAGGTACCTTGCTGTTGCGCTGTGTCCTTAACGTACCGGCAGGTACCCCCAAAAGTCCATGCATTCTGCAGTGAAGTGCTGCATGGTCAAGCCGTTCACACTCTTCTTCCGTACGTATCCACGTGCGCTTCTCTGTTTTTTAATTGCAGTAATCATCTCGACTAATACAAGATTACAAGTAACCGTCGCTCACTGCTTACCAATTTGCACAAGTTCTTTTGCTTCGACCTGCTTTTTTACCACACAAAGGCTCTTCTAGGATCTGTGTCTCCGGCCACAAATCTTGGGCTTAACTTTTCGTGTTAACACGAGTGGTAGGTGAGTGAGTGACGCTTTTGTTACCAAGCGTCACAATGTCTTGTGCGTCATCAACTTCCTGATTTTTTTCAAACACTGTTTAATTGGCATTGTTAGTACCACTACTTTCTTACCACTGCACCTGGACAAGATTAATGTTGATGCCATGGCCGAACAAATCGAGGCCTGATCCACACAAACCTTGACTAAATTAAGATCGTGACACATATGTTGGCTGAATCGGGGCTTGAGCCTTGAGCGTTTGATGTTGAAGGGCAGTAGATTTTATTCACTTCAGGGAGTCATCCTACCATTCTACTAAGCGACCCTTCAACGCACGCATATGACCCGGGTCCAAACCACTAGCACGCGGAATTGTGCTGGACTGCTCATGCATCTTCAAAGCCGCCGGCAGCGACTGAGCTAAACTGGTGAGCTTCACGTGTTGAGAGTGGTTTATGCTTATTTGTTAAAAAATTAATTTGTCTTTTTTGGTTTAGCTCTTTTCCCTATCATAAAACAAGCCTAAATTTTTTAAATAACAATGTAAACAAAATGGATCGATTTTGAGACGTAGATTAAACTACTTTTTGAAGTTCCGCTTAACATCCATCTTACTTTAATCAGCCAACTTATTAATTTGGCTCGAACACTCCGAGCATGTTCTTATCCTCTAAGAACATGTTTAATTACATATATCCTTTTTGCAACATTAGTGCTAGTTAAAGTGTTAAATGCAAAAAGGTTATACAAAAAGTATGACATGAGTAAGTGAATAGTACTGGTTGCAAAAAAAAATATGGCACTAAACATGCTCTAAGAGTTTCGAGAAGACAAAACACATTTGGTTCTAACTCCACTTCCAGAGCATTAATGAGAAGACAAAACACATTTGGTTCTAACTTCACTTCCAGAGCATTAATACAAAATACAGTATTTGAGAACGGCGTTTATAGAAGGCAAAGAGTTTGGCTAGGAAAATAGCAAAATATCCTAAGCTTGTATGTTCGAAGTGGTTGAGCTGAATGAATAAGCTAGATGAGCTGAAATTAGTCATGTGTAGGGTTGAACCCGACCAGTCGAGCAAAGAGGGAGCCAGCAAATAATCCAGCCAAAGCTTGTAGTTTTCAGAGCGTTAGTTTTCCACCGTGCCCAGTCCTTGGCAAGTTCGCGCCCGATTCGTTTCATCTCCAGGGACACCAAAGTCAGTACAAAGATGGCAGACTCGTCGTCCTGGGCCACGGCCACGCAGAGCTTGCGATCTCCCAGCGACAGGTAGTGAAATAGACCACTCCCTAATGAGAGGCACCCATCAGCAGCCACTGCTTGCTTGGCTTGCTAGCTCGCTGCTCTCAGTTTCTTCCTTTCTTAATTAATGCACTCAAAGTTTGTAGTAGGTAAACAAAAAAACTGTTTGGCTTTTCAATCGCTTGGCTGGGGTTTGATCCAGGGAATGCTTGGTGGCCATTGGGCTGAGAGATCAGAGCTGTCAAATTGTCATCCTGATATGAAGCTTTGACAGAGGGAAAACCTCAAGATCAATCTTAGCAGACACGCGAAGAAATAGTTATTACATGTCAATCGATTCCAAGGTTCTGCACGACCTGAGTATCTTAGGACCGAATGGAAGAACTGCAGTTTTATGGAGCGTTCTGAGACTCGTCGTATGAGTTGCCAAATCACTCAGCGAATGTAGTGATTATGTCGCAATTCATCATCTTCAAAGAGGAAACAAAACGAGGGATTTTGTAGATTCCAAATGGTGCAGAATCGCCTTCGGGGCTAAGGAATACCAAAACGATACTATGAAGTGAAGGCAATCAAACTGAAGAAAAAGCCAAGAAAAGGTGAATGCAACTTGGGAGGCACCAGAAGCTAGCAAGAAAGTGAATAGACTGATCAACAAATCTTGACAAAACACAGTACTAAATTGTCATACTAAACATGCGAGTACACACCTCTTTAACCCTTTTCCTTCGTTTCGGTGTGTCAAGAATGGCTTGATTAGTTCCAAAAAAAATAAATATAAGAACATCTTGAAAAAGGTTGGGAGCGGAGGAAGCAGGGGGCATCTCGCGTAGTGACTAGGGTTCCCCTTGCTGCCGCGGCGGCCGCCGCCGCCCGCCCTGTGATCCCCCTCTTTTCTTGTTTCCTTCCCTAGCCAAATCAGCAATGCCGTCCAGTTCCGCAACCCTCCTCCGCTTTAGCACCAAGACCTTCCCCAAGGACCGGACACCCTCCCTCTCGTTCTGCTGAAATCTTCCTCAAGATCTCGATCTGTTGCGGCTTTCATTGCTACCGATGACGGATCTATGGTTGGAATGGACGCGCGGCGCTGCAATCCGGAGGATGCGACTGCAAATCGTCCTTACCAGAAGAATGTCAGCTTCACCAAGCCCCTTGAGATTGTGCGCCCTCTGTCCAAAGCGATGCCAGGCTCGGGTACAACAGTGCATTTGTTGTCGTCTGGGCGCCGCTCCTACGCTGAGGTTTTGCTTGCTCTGGTTCCTCGGCGCATTTACTCGGGCTCCTCTTCAAGTGGCATTGACTCCTACCGGTCCCGCATTCACTCCAGCTTGAAGAAGAGATGCTTCAAGTGTATTGCCTCTAACCACTTGATTGCGGAGTGTAGAGACCTAGTGAGGTGCAGGGCGCAGTGGCCACTCGCCATTGCAAACGCTCCTCTGCTTCTCCACCCCAGAGCTCTTCCAGAAATCCCTCCAGCTCCCGGATGGCGGCTCGTCAAGGAAACCCCCACCGAAGAGGGCGGCAGCAGGCACCTTCCACAATCTTAGAAGCGCTCCACGAGCGACCGCGGCGAACCTTTAGCTACACGCTTTCCACTGAAGTCATGGCGATTGACCTCTCCATCCTCCAGTCGCGCTGTGTCGTGGCCAACCTACGGACTAGGCGACGCATCGACCCTGATAGCGTCATCAACGACGCGCGTACGGTGATGGTCGACACCTCAGGGGAGCAGTGGCATGGTGTTTCTATCACCCGTCACTGCCCTATGGATTTTCTCATCGGTTTCTCCTCCAGAGAAGGTCGTGACGCGGCGCTGGCGCGGTGCAAAGCGGCCTTTGGCGAGGCTGCTCTAGAGCTTAGGTCGTGGCAGCCGTACCATGCAGAAGATTCAAAGCCGTTCCACTTCAGGGTGCGCCTGTGCCTGGAAAATGTCCCGTTCTTTGCGTGGACGGAGAAGGTTGTTTGCGTGGACGGAGAAGGTTGCTAAAGGCATTCTCGGTAGTTCTTTTGCCATCCAATGCATTGAAGAGTGCTCTGCCCGGCGTGAGAATACCTCCACCCTCAATGTGTGGGCATGGACAGACCACCCTACGGGAGTGTTGAATGTGCATTATCTGTCAACGGTGGCCAACCCGACTTCTAGGGGGTAGCGTCGGCCAAGGAGGCTTCAACTTTCAAAGTTCTGGTGAATTTGGACACCATTGAAGAGCATACCCATCCCCTGGGAAGTGTCATTCGTCATAAACCCCGCTGCCGCCTCGACCACATCGATGGTGAGGGTGACGCCTCCAATAACCCTAACCCTCATCTCTCAACTCATCGTCGCAGGGACGACCCAGATAGTGAAGATGATTCCAGAGCACTGCGTCGTCGTGGACGCTCCCTCTCCCGCAACCTCAATGCCGCCTTTCGTCGTTCGGTGTCTGCGTTCGGTAGCCTTGCCAAGGCTGCGAGGAGGGGAGGCAGCCAGGATAGAGGTGAATCCAGTTGGTGTCGTCGTCACCTCACCCCTCCCCCTGTGACGGCAAGAGCCTGGAGGATGCAAGCCCGTCCCCCCCTTCCTCTGGCGGCCAAGTCGGCAACTGCCTTCTGAAGTAGTGCCAAAGGCAAGCCCTCAGGCCTCGTCGGCGGTCCATTGTTGCTTCTTGCCAGAGGCTGGTGAGGTCCCGCTCGACGCCTCCGTTGAGGCATCGGGATTGCAGGTGGTTGCTCCTCCCGCCGAGTTGGGCGCCTTGAGCCCGTCCATTATGGCGTCGGAGTTGCAGGTGGATGCTCCTTCCGCTGAGCGGGGTGTCTCGGGCCCAGCTTCCCCAGCTATTTCGGGCAAGGGCATGGCCGATGCCCCAGTCGACTCCGCCTCTCCGTCTGCTCTGCCCGAAGCCAGCCCCAGCTTGCCCATGTCTGGCATGGAAGCTACGCCAACTCCAACCGCACCGTGCATCCCTTCTGCTGATGATCCAAATCTACAGGTGCAGCCCGTAATGGTACCTCGCACCGACGATTGCCCGGCCACTGTTTGCTTTTTTAATGAAATCGCTGTTGTGCCTCATCCTATAATTCTGCAGGTCTACCAGCTGCATCGCACCAAGCCTCGCACCTCTGCGATGCGACATAGTGCAAGGCTGGTGGCCAAAGCTAGCTCCAAGCTCCCCGTGGAAACTAAGGCGCGACGTCTGATTATTTAGCGCCTTCAGCCTTGGATGATGTCAGAACCCGGTCTAATTGACCGAATCCTAATTGTGCATACAGTACTAGTCCCAGAAGATCATGGCTAGCACACACAATTTAACAATAATGGTACATTGCCTTGAGTCACATTATTACAACATAGGGACTAAGCGTCCCACGAAGTCACAGATTTAATACATCAAGCACGCACGCAGTTAAGATACAGCGTTACATACGGTAACGCAGAGCCTAACATGGCACGATTTATTCTAGCGACTAGACTATTCCACAGCGGCGGCAGGCGACACAACCCTACTCTTCGTCCTCGAAGTCCTCCTCCTCCTCGAAGTCCGGGTCCTCCTCGGATGGCGAGTCGTGAAACCTCCTCGATTGTTGAAAATTTTGGAAGAGGGAAGGAGAAATAGGGGTGAGTACAAAGGTACTCAACAAGTCGAGGATATATCTTGATGGGGTTTAGTACAAATGGATGGCTTGGGCGCTTTTGAAATTGCGCTTATTAGCCTAGTTTTGGCAAAGCGATTTAGAAACATTATATCTCCATATTTTCTTTGGGCTTTTAAGAAGCGGTTCTCGCCACTTGGCCTCGGTGCCATAGCAAGAACAAAATCCTTTCTTCTTTTCTTTTCTCAAAACCGCTAGGTCCATTCATGTGACACTTTTCGATAGGCCTTTACCCATTTCGAATATCACGGTGGCCCCTAGCTCAAACGAAATCCTTCTCAAACCTTACTCATCTCAAATCATTTGTTCAAAACCCTTTTTCTAAATTGGTTTTAAAATGAAGGAGCTACCATATAATCAGTCCTTCAGCATACGCTCATAACATGCAAAGCACGGCTATCATGACGCTTTTAACTCTGCGGAGAGGGTACGCTTTACCCTCGAGAGGCTACGCACCTGCACGATGTTTCGCCACAAGACCGTCAACCACAAGGACCGACGATCGGGCCCGTCCCATACCGGGGCTCGAGGTCGTACTTCATTATGGCTCGATTCATAGGATCATAGGATGATCAGTCCTTAGACTAGGGAGAGTAGATATTTTAGACCAGTTTATAAAACCCGGTGCACCACTGCACCAACCGACAAAATATCTCCTAGTCGGAAAGATTTTGGGATAAGAGGAAAATCATTTCTTATTAAGCATCACCCTTGATGCGCTATCGTTAAATCATCCTTTCCCAAACATTTCTCAACAATATTCTCGAGTTCACACAAATGATTGAATCATTCCGCATAAATAGTTTTAAGCATTTATCCTACCTCAACAAGGTATTTAAATAAGAGCAATTCATATTTTAGCCTTAGGTTTGATCCTAACATATCTCTTACCTTTCTAATTGGCATAATAACTAATTCTAGCAAATCGGCATTTATCTTTTAAACTAGCATGCATATTTTCAAGTCTAATAAACATTTTCTAAATAACTGAAAATGGCTTCACAACATGATCAAAGGGGACTTGCCTTGGTCGATGACGGTAGGAGCAACCGCGGCGCCTGGCGGAGTCTAACCACGCGGACAACACATACAACATAATATAAACATCCATCAAACAGGAAACATTTATATATGATTTTTGTTTTTAAAAAAAATCATGCATGAAATAAATATGCATGGAAATGTGATGCATGCACAACTATTTTATATTTTACATTTTATTAAATCAAGTGTATGCATCAAAATAATATTTTCATCATTTTTCTAAGGTTTTAGAAAATCATTCGTTATTTGCTAGTTAATGCAAAATGATTAGTTTAATTTTTATTGTTATAGGTATTAATATAAATAGAGAGTTATTAAATTTTTGGATTATATTTATGTGTGCACTTTGAACTCTGGAAGCGTATCTGATCGAATACGTTTCCATTTATCGAGCCACACACACTACACAAAGCTAGCACTAATCTCAAAGCATGGGTCTTCTTCAACCTCAAGCCAAGCATGCACAAAGACGACAAAGACACACGCCATTGGAGCTAATCGAGCTCGGCTGGCCGGCGTGGCGACCTCCGTTAAATCAAACCGATCGCAACAATGGATTCCTCTCGACTCAGCGCCTCCAAAGGACCCTATAGTCTGCCGATCCGCCGACCAAGCCTGACGACGTATTTTTATACATAGCTACGATGCATGCTCTAAACTAGCTCGCATGGCTTCCATGGGAGCTCTAACTTGACATGGCACACGCAGGAAGACTACGGCCTCCCGGGATCATCTTCCCAAGCTCAAGCGCACCAAGAGATGAGCGAAGCTTACCCAGAGACGGCGAAATGAGCGCCACGGCGGCGACTTCCTTCTTGACTTGGTGATGCTTGGGTTCCTTCGACACGAGAAGAAGCACGGCACGGCAAGGCACTTGAGCAAGGAGAGGTAGAAGCACGAGCTCCACTTTATAGCCGAGGAGGGCACGGCGGCGTCGGACTTTACTCCGACGGATGGCACAGCACATGGAGGCAACGAAGACAAAAGTGCTATTGCACACTAGCAGCAAGCGACAAGATCTGCGAGGTCGTGGCGCTTGGCGTGGCAGCGAGAGAAGGTCGTGGCGTGGTCTAGATCGCCCGACGACGCACGCTGGGGTTGTAGAGAGTAACTTCATAGCGGCAATTTGAGTTCTGAGCGATAAGCTTGCAGTGCAGAGGGAGAGAAGAGAGCAGAGAGAAAAGGTGAGAGAGAGAGAAGTTTTCTAATTTTTCCAATTTTGTTTTTCTCTTTTCTTCTTTCTAAATAATTATTCAAAGGTCAAATATTAAATAGATTTTGACAAATTCACATGGGTTTGAAAGCTTCTAAATGCACCCATGAAAATATTTATACCTTTAAAAATTAATGACCCAACCCATTTTCAAAACGGTTACATGCAATGATGATGCCATGATGTTTTTCAACACGTAAATAGTTTAATATTTTAATTATGCATTTTAATGAAATTATTAACGTGCCAAATTTGGTTTTGAAAATTTGGGATGTTACAAACCTTCCCCCCTTAAGGAGAATCTCGTCCCCGAGATTCGAATTTTCGGGAAATAACTCCGGGAACTCGGCGCGAAGATCCTCTTCACGCTCCCAAGTGGCTTCTGCCTCAGAGTGGTTACTCCACTGAACACGGCAAAACCGAAACATTTTTCTCCGGTTTTTGCGCATAGCCACATCAAAATCTTGACCGATATTCTTTAAGTGTCAAATCAGGTTGTAGGTCTGCTTTGTCCAATGGCAACTGCTCCTCGGGCACACGGAGACATTTCTTTAATTGAGAGACATGGAACACATTGTGCACATCGGACAGATACTCAGGCGCTTCAAATGGTATGCCACCTCACCCTTCGGGCTAAGATTTGGAAAGGACCAATATATCTTGGTGCTAGCTTTCCGCTCACGGAATCTCGCATGCCTTCGGAGGGACACCCGCAGATACACGAAATCACCTTTGGCAAACTTTAAGTCACGCCGACGATTGTCAGCATAACTTTTCTGCCTAGACTGGGCTGCCTTCAGCCTTTCTTGGATTAACTTCACTTGTTTTTCGGCCTCTTGCAAGATATCCAAACCAAATACCTTTGTCTCACGGTTTCTTGCCGACAGAGGTGTCTGGCACTTTCTTCCATACAATGCTTCATAGGGTGTCATTTGTATGCTTGATCGGTGATTGTTGTTGTAAAAAACTCAACATATGGCAATTGCTTATCCCACTTGTGGGGTTGGCTAGGCACTTGCCCTCAACATATCCTCAAGGATTTGGTTAACTCTTTCGGTCGGCCCATCGATTCGAGGGTGAAAGGCGATCTTGAAATTCAGATGGGTACCAAGCGACTCATGGAGCTTGTCCCGGTTTGAGGTGAATTGGGTACCTCGGTCGAGACAATCTTCTTTGGCACCCCATGTAGACAGACTATCTTGCTCATGTACATTTCGGCCAACTTGCCTCCGGTGTAGGTGGTTGGACGGGGATGAAGTGTGCAACTTTAGTGAGACGATCGACGATTACCCAGATGGAGTCATAGCCGGATTGAGTTTTAGGTAACCCGACAATGAAGTCCATCCCCACTTCTTCCCACTTCCATTCAGGAACCTTGAGCGGTTGCAACAGCCCAGCAGGCCTTTGATGCTCGGCCTTCACTCTTTGGCAGATGTCGCAGAGAGCGACATACTCGGCAATATCTCTTTTCATTCCCGTCCACCAAGAAGTGGTTTCGGATCAAGATGCATCTTGGTACTTCCAGGATGGATAGAAATTGGGCTTTCATGAGCTTCCTTTAAAATGACTTCTTTAAGAGATTTATTATTTGGTACGAAGATTCTCTTTTTAAACCAGAGTACTCCTTCTTCATCCATGGAAAAATCTGGTGCCTTATTCTTTTTAAGCTTCTCTTTAATTTCAAGAACTTCATCATCACCTTTCTGCGCTTCTTTAATTTGATTCATTAAGGTGGGTTGTAATTCAAGCATATTTATTTGGCCTACCTCAACCATTTCCAAGTTGAGGTCAGATAATTCTTTGTATAATTCAGGTTGATCTTCTTTAAGCATGAGATGATTGCAACTCGAGCGCTTGGCTTAAGGCATCGGCCACCACATTGGCCTTGCCAGGATGATAATGGATTCCCACATTATAGTCCTTGATTAATTCCAACCATCTTCTTTGTCTTAGATTGAGATCAGGTTGAGTGAATATATATTTGAGGCTTTTATGATCGGTGAATATTTCGGTTCTATTGCCAATTAGATAGTGTCTCCAGTTTTGAGGCGTGAACCACAAATGCCAGCTCAAGATCATGAGTGGGATAATTACATTCATGAGGTTTGAGTTGTCTTGATGCGTAAGCAACAACTCTCCTTTCTTGCATCAGCACGCAACCTAGGCCTTGCCTAGATGCATCGCAAAATACCTCAAAATCCTTATGGACATCAGGCAAGATTAACACCGGAGCGGAAGTTAATAGCCTTTTCAACTCTTGAAAACTAGTTTCACACTTATCATTCCACTCAAATTTATTTTCCTTTTTAAGAAGATTTGTCAAAGGACGGGAGATTTTTGAAAAATTTTCAATGAACCGACGGTAATATCCCGCCAATCCAAGAAAACTTCTCACTTGCTTCACAGATTTTGGTTGTTTCCACTCAACAACCGCGGTGACTTTTTCCGGGTCCACTGCAACACCTCCGGCTGATATCACATGACCAAGGAAAATCACTTCCTTCATCCAGAACTCGCACTTGCTCAGCTTGGCATACAACTGATTTTCTCTTAACCTCTCCAGAACCTTTCTAAGATGAATTTCATGCTCCTCTTCCGATTTAGAAAAGATTAGAATGTCATCGATGAATACCACCACAAACTTGTCCAGAAAATCCATGAACACTTTATTCATTAGATTCATGAAATATGGCGGAGCGTTGGTCAGACCAAACGACATCACCGTGAACTCATAGAGACCATATCTTGTGGTGAAAGCTGTTTTCGGAATGTCGGTATCTTTAATTTTTATTTGGTGATAACCAGACCTCAGGTCGATTTTTGAGAAGATACAAGCTCCTTTCATTTGATCAAACAGATCATCAATTCTGGGAAGATGGTATTTATTCTTAATTGTTACTTCATTTAGAGATCGATAATCTATGCACATGCGAGAGATCCGTCTTTCTTTTGACGAAGATCACAGTGCTCCCCAAGGAAACACTTGGTCGGATAAATCCTTTTTCTTGCAATTCTTCAATTTGTTTCTTCAATTCAGCCATTAGATTGGCGGATAGGCGATAAGGTCTTTGGGAGATAGGACCGATGCGAGGACCAGATTTATCACAAATTCAATTTCCGATCGGGGCATTCGAGCGACTCGTCAAGGAACACATCGGGAAATCCTTTACCACGCTATGGTTTTCGGGGAAGAGGCCTCCAACTTATTAAGGGTGATTAGATCGGAGGAAAGGATTTGCGATGAATTGGACCTCTGTCCAACACTATTAATTAATTTTACTGTTTTGGTGGCACGATCTATTTGACCTTTATTTTGGTTAACCAATCCATACCGAATCACTTCAATTCCTCTTGAGTTTATAACCACCAAGTCTGCCAAGAACTCGGTGTCTTGAATTTTAGCTTAACCGGGGCACATCAAAGTGGACCTCATGACTTTTCCCGGATTTAATTAGCATTGGATTCTTCAATGCATCGGTTTTCAACTCATGATTTTTGACAAAAGATCTTTGAGATGAATGAATCGTCGCACTGAATCGAAAAGAGCGATGAGAGCATCGTACTTATGAAAAACTTACCCATCACCACATTAGGATCGGCGTGGCGTCCTCGGCGATGGCGTGGTTCACACGCCCACGTCCAACAAAGAGGAGCAGATCTTGCGGTTGGAAGTTCCCGACCCATCCCGAAGATGAGTCGCGGAGCAGCAGACTTCCTTGAGGCTCGATATTCTTATTGGGACACGAGCTCGCATAGTGACCCAACTGGCAGCAAGCAAAGCACTTTATGGTGGAGATATCTTTCTTTTGAGGAGGGAGACTTGGGTGCGGCGGGTGGAGGTGGTAGAGGAGCGGTCGCGATGGACCCACTGAGAGTCTTGAGGCGAGGAGGATAACATGCACACGATCACGAGAGCGCTTGATCTTGAAACGAGAACTTCCAGAGGAATGGCTATCCTCATGGGCCCTCTTCTTCTTTCGGGCAGCTAGGCACTGGCGACGGTTTTCCTCTTGTTTAACCGCTCGGGCAAACATTTGCTTAAAAGTGGGGAATTCAGAGGAGTCAATCAAGGCACGTATCTCAGGGTCCATGCCTTTCTTAAAGAAATATATCTTATCAGCATCGCTCCTCACGTCCCTTAGAACATATCGAGCCAAGAGTGTGAATTTGGTGAGGTACTCCTGCAGGGTCATGCTTCCTTGCACGAGGGAGTGGAATTCAATTCTTTTAGCCTCCTTAACACTATCAGGAACATAGTTCTCTTCAAATGCCTCAACGAACTCAGCCCACTCAATAGCATCAGGGTTATCATGGGCTTCAGCGTGTCCCACCAAGCAAGAAAGAACCCCAATGAGTGATGTGTTGCGAGTGAACACTCTCAACCTCACCACATTGGAACATGATGAGCTTTTCTCGATCTCCTTTAACCAATCCGCTGCTTCGAGAGAGTCGGCAGAGCAAACATACTTAGGGGATTGGCCCTAAGGAAGTCATTGATCTGAGAACGATAGGGAGGTGGAGCTGGTGTATGAGCGGAGAGGGAGGCTGGGGCGGAGGATGATTCCGCTCTTGAATCAAGTCATGGATCATCTGGTGTTGCATTTGCATGATTTCTCGGGTGGTGGGTTCTTCAGGAGGTGGTGGTGGAAGATGGTGGTTGGAATCGGCTTGATGTTCGGGAGAATTTTCGTGGTGGGATGGTTGGGATCTTGGTTGGGAATTTTGGTGGAGGATTTGGCAAAGGAGCTGGCGGAGGAACAGGAACAGGAGGAGGTCCTCCAGCGAATGTTGATCCATGCGAATCGAGCGATCTTGCTCACGAGGTTGGTCTGAAGCACTTGCTCGCTCGGGGCACTTCCATGACCTCGGCCGGCAACATCCTTCTTCCACCACTCGAGCAATCACCATCGATAGGTAGGAGAGGAACGAGATAAGCATAAGGAGGAATTACGTTTTTCATCCAAAACATGGTTTTAAATATGCAATTTGGCACAATGCACATTCACATGCATCACATAATAATTTTTAGGGTACAAACAGGGGCGCAATACCACAAACTGGTACGTCAGCCCAAATCACGAGCTAACTACCTACGGGTTACATTTAACATCGCCGAGACGGCTAATAGGATTGGATCCACAAGGCCCACCAGGTAAGCACCAACCAGAGTAGGATAGTTACCACGGTGATCCAGAGAGGAAAATGCCTCATCTCCTCGAGGAAGAGACGGAACTCGCTCGGCTCGGGCCGAGGACGAGGACTCGGGGAACGACGAGGGCTTGGAGCGCGGCGAGGAGGACTCGGAGAACGGCGAGGACTCACCGAGCGGCGAGGGCTCGCAGAACGGCGAGGAGGAGGACTCATGAGCGAATCTCCGACCTTCTCCTCATCGCGGCCGGAGAAGCAATGGGCACGCGGGCGGCAAGACAGCGGGGCGGCAAAGACCGACGCAGCCGGCAAAGCAAAGCAGCGCAATGCGGCAACGCAGCGGCAAAGCGCAGCGGCGCGGCGAAACTACGGCGGGACGGCAACGCAGGCGAGGCGGCGAACTGCGACGGGACGGCCCTCTTAAAGAGGCGGCCGAATATTTGAAGTGGGGGGGGACCGGCGGCAAAGCGCGGCAAAGCGGCGGACAAGACCCAAAGCAAAAGAAAAAGAAAAGAAAAGGGTGACAACGACCCAAACAAAGGATACAGGGGCTACGAGCTAGTCCTGGTCGCAATCGGACCCAGAGACCAACTCCACGGGGTCTTCCCCGTCATCATCATCATCATCGTCGGCATCCACAGCGGGGTGCCAACTAGACGGTGGTGATCGAACCATCAACGGTATGCCTTGGAGCTCGACAAGAGTGGGAGGCGGAGCTCTCACTCCGGAAGGACCCAGATCCAACTTGAGATCCTTGGGGGTGAGCTCGAAGGAACACAAGGGAAGATCAGCAGGATCCTTAGGCGGGGACGCGGGACTTGTCCCGACCTCCTTCTTCTGGGCGCGAGGTCGGCAGCGAGAGGTGAGTCCCGAGGAAGAAGCGGCATTCCACGGAGACGCTGGTTCTCGCGAACCAACCGACGGATTCTTTTGCGGCTGGACCTTCTCCACCAAGTGGAAAGAGTCACGCTTTTAAGTTCGCGCTCTCCTTCTTGGCTTGCTCCAGCTGGCGGTTGGTGTCATAGGCGGAGTTCAACTCCCGCAGGACGATGGTGTACGCGTCGTCCAAGGATTGGACGAGCTCGGCAAGGTGGTACACCGTCGGGTCGCTCTCACCCTCGGCCGTACGAGCATGGCTGAACAGCTCGTTAGGCAGACGAGACGGAAAGTAGCGAAGCGGGGAGACATGCAGCTCACGCGTGAAACAGCATCGCGAGTCGATGTAAAGCAAGTCTGACACGTCTTGGATGGCGTCTGGCGCTTGACGCGATTAGCGAGTAGCGAACGGTCCACGAGTAGGCGGTGGACTGCGGCAAAACGATGGCCGACACCACCCAAAGAAAAGGCGTCCTTTGCGCAAAGTAGTGGCCCCATGATACATAGGGTCACCGAAACCAAGCGTGCTCGAGATCGACAACGGTGGCGCCTGAAACCTCCGTAGCCAAGTCCAAGGGCAGACGCGAAAGACGGCATCTACAATTTCCAAAAGATTATCAGCAAAAATGGATTGCGAAGATTAAGAATTTATTTAACAATTATTTCCTTTATAAAGTATATGGTCTCTAATTCTAGGGCTACGTCCTAAAGCCAACTGGCTCTGATACCACTTTTGTCAGAACCCGGTCTAATTGACCGAATCCTAATTGTGCATACAGTACTAGTCCCAGAAGATCATGGCTAGCACACACAATTTAACAATAATGGTACATTGCCTTCGAGTCACATTATTACAACATAGGGGACTAAGCGTCCCACAGGAAGTCACAGTTTAATACATCAAGCACGGCACGCAGGCCAAGATACAGCGTTACACATACGGTAACGCAGGAGCCTAACATGGCACGATTTATTCTAGCACTAGACTATTCCACAGCGAAGGCGGCAGGGACACAACCCTACTCTTCGTCCTCGAAGTCCTCCTCCTCCTCGAAGTCCGGGTCCTCCTCGGATGGCGAGTCGTGGGAACCTCCTCATTGTTGAAAATTTTGGAAGAGGGAAGGAGAAATAGGGGTGAGTACAAAGGTACTCGACAAGTCGAGGATATATCTTTGATGGGGTTTAGTACAAATGGATGGCTTGGGCGGTTTTGCGAAATTGCGGTTATTAGCCTAGTTTTGGCAAAGCGATTTAGAAACATTATATCTCCATATTTTCTTTGGGCTTTTAAGAACGGTTCTCGCCACTTGGCCTCATTGCCATAGCAAGAACAAAATCCTTTCTTCTTTTCTTTTCTCAAAACCGCTAGGTCCATTCCGCGACACTTTTCGATAGGCCTTTACCCATTTCGAATATCACCGGTGGCCCCTAGCTCAAACGAAATCCTTCTCAAACCTTACTCATCTCAAATCATTTGTTCAAAACCCTTTTCTAAATTGGTTTTAAAATGAAGGAGCTACCATATAATCAGTCCTTCACGCTCATAACATGAAAGCACGGCTATCATGACAGCTTTTAACTCTGCGGAGAAGTACGCTTTACCCTCGAGAGGCTACGCACCTGCACGATGTTTAGCCACAAGACCGTCAACCACAAGGACCGACGATCGGGCCCGCCCCATACCGGGGCTCGAGGTCGTCTTGTTATGGCTCGATTCATAGGATCATAGGATGATCGGTCCTTAGACTAGGAGAGTAGATATTTTAGACCAGTTTATAAAACCCGGTGCACCACTGCACCAACTGACAAAATATCTCCCTAGTCGGAAAGATTTTGGGATAAGAGGAAAATCATTTCTTATTAAGCATCACCCTTGATGCGCTATCGTTAAATCATCCTTTCCCAAACATTTCTCAACAATATTCTCAGTTCACACAAATGATTGAATCATTCCGCATAAATAGTTTTAAGCATTTATCCTACCTCAACAAGGTATTTAAATAAGAGCAATTCATATTTTAGCCTTAGGTTTGATCCTAACATATCTCTTACCTTTCTAATTGGCATAATAACTAATTCTAGCAAATACGGCATTTATCTTTTAAACTAGCATGCATATTTTCAAGTCTAATAAACATTTTCTAAATAACTGAAAATGGCTTCACAACATGATCAAAGGGGGACTTGCCTTGGTCAGATGACGGGTAGGAGCAACCGGCGACGCTGGGCGGGTCTAACCACGCGGACAACACATACAACATAATATAAACATCCATCAAACAGGGAAACATTTATATATGATTTTTGTTTTTTTAAAAAAAAATCATGCATGAAATAAATATGCATGGAAATGTGATGCATGCACAACTATTTTATATTTTTACATTTTTATTAAATCAAGTGTATGCATCAAAATAATATTTTCATCATTTTTCTAAGGTTTTAGAAAATCATTCGTTATTTGCTAGTTAATGCAAAATGATTAGTTTAATTTTTATTGTTATAGGTATTAATATAAATAGAGAGTTATTAAATTTTTGGATTATATTTATGTGTGCACTTTGAACTCTGGAAAGCGTATCCTGATCGAATACGTTTCCATTTATCAGAGCCACACACACTACACAGGCTAGCACTAATCTCAAAGCATGGGTCTTCTTCAACCTCAAGCCAAGCATGCACAAAGACGCACAAAGACACACGCCATTGGAGCTAATCGAGCTCGGCTAGCCGGTCATGGCGACCTCCGTTAAATCAAACCGATCGCAACAATGGATTCCTCTCGACTCAGCGCCTCCAAAGGACCCTATAGTCTGCTGATCCGCCGACCACAAGACGACGACGTATTTTTATACATAGCTACGAGCATGCTCTAAACTAGCTCGCATGGCTTCCATGGGAGCTCTAACTTGACATGGCACACGCAGGAAGACTCTGGCTCCCGGGATCATCTTCCCAAGCTCAAGCGCACCAAGAGATGAGCGAAGCTTACCCAGAGACGGCGAAATGAAGGCCTTCGGCGGCGACTTCCTTCTTGACTTGGTGATGCTTCGGGTTCCTTCGACACGAGAAGAAGCACGGGCACGGCAAGGCCACTTGAGCAAGGAGAGGTAGGAGCACGAGCTCCACTTTATAGCTGAGGAGGGCACGGCGAAGTCGGACTTTACTCCGACGGATGGCACAGTATGGAGGCAACGAAAGACAGTGCTATTGCACACTAGCAGTGGCGACAAGACTGCGAGGTCGAGGCGCTTGGCGTGGCAGCGAGAGAAGGTCGTGGCGTGGTCTAGATCTTGCCGACGACGCGACGGGGTTATGAGAGTAACTCATAGCGGCAATTTGAGTTCTGGAGCGATAAGCTTGCAGTCTGAGAGGAGAGAAGAGAAGCGAGAGAAAAAGGTGAGAGAGAGAAGTTTTCTAATTTTTTCAATTTTGTTTTTCTCTTTTCTTCTTTCTAAATAATTATTCAAAGGTCAAATATTAAATAGATTTTGACAAATTCACATGGGTTTGAAAGCTTCTAAATGCACCCATGAAAATATTTATACCTTTAAAAATTAATGACCCAACCCATTTTCAAAACGGTTACATGCAATGATGATGCCATGATGTTTTTCAACACGTAAATAGTTTAATATTTTAATTATGCATTTTAATGAAATTATTAACGTGCCAAATTTGGTTTTGAAAATTTGGGATGTTACAGATGAAGTCCAAGGTGAAGCCCATGGAGGAGATTGCGGCTCTGAAAGATCTCTTCGACATGCCCTTGGATTCGTCGGCGGTGCAGGCCCTCTCTTCCTTGGCCCGACTGCATCCAACGTGCGGCAAGGCTAGTCACCTGGAGGAGCCGCCATCTGCCAATGAATAGGAAGACCCAAGACATCTTTCTGCCGTTGCTTTGTGCAACGATGATTTTTGGCGTTCGCAACGAGGCACAATGGACTCGTCGGCGGCAACGCCAGCAAATCATGCTTTTGCAGATGCTGCCTTCCAAATTGTTGTGGTACTATGCGGTCACCATTCTTCCATTCCGGCTTCGGCTTATTCAGAGAATGTCAGCTTTGATGTTTGCCCCCTTCACTGGCTGTGTGTTTGGTTGCTTAGGGTGCCTGGGGTCCCTGCCTTTTGTAAGCCGGTCTGATGCTACTCGACTTATGTTGCCTCAGGAGTTCGTAATTGTTCTAACACCCAATGCGAAGTGCATCCTTATTGTAGCTCCTCCCTGTGCTCATGTGTGACAACCTATGTTTGTTTAATTGGAATGTTCGTGGTCTGGGATCGTTGGCTCGCAGGAGCGTGCTTCGCAATCTAATCTCATCTACCGGAGCTAAGATTGTTTGTATCCAAGAAACCAAGATCTCCAACCTAGACACAAATCTTATTATTCAGTGTGTTGGGCATCATCTTTCTAATAGCCACACCTTCAAGCCTGCGGATGGTTCGCGCGGTGGCATCATGATCCTGG
Organism: Raddia guianensis; assembly: GCA_036346415.1. Taxonomy (NCBI): domain Eukaryota; kingdom Viridiplantae; phylum Streptophyta; class Magnoliopsida; order Poales; family Poaceae; genus Raddia; species Raddia guianensis. Next base: position 41,306,460 of record CM070534.1, read on the forward strand.
TGCATGAAATTTTTTTCTCTTTAAGCTCCATCCTCGCCACTAACCATTGCCTCTCTGCCATAGTGAACCGTCTGAACGGGGGGCAACCTTGGAAGCTTGCTGCGGTCTACGGCCCCCAATCCACCGCGGACAAGTTCCTCTTCCTGAATGATCTGATCAACCACCGTCCAGTCGACCCCGATCAAAGATGGCTTCTGTTAGGGGACTTTAACCTTATCTATCAAGCAGCTGATAAGAGCAACAATAACCTGAACCACTCCCTAATGAATGCCTTCCGGACAACTATTAACCAGCTTGAGCTCAAGGAGCTTCCGCTCACTGGAAGGCGATTCACCTAGAGCAATGAACGTCGCTGCCCAACTCTAACCAGAATAGATCGAGCTTTTTGCAATACCAATTGGGACGCCGCCTTACCTTGGTTGACGCTCCAAACTCTGCCCACTCTTATATCCGATCATAACCCTTGCTCCTGTCTGAAACCACTGAACGTAGAAGGGCTCGTTGCTTCAGATTCAAGAACATTTGGTGTCATCTGGAGGGCTTTGAGGAGGTGGTCAATGGCGCTTGGTCGAGTGTCGTCGCTTCAACAAACTCCTCTAGACGGCTTCACATCAAATTAGCCGGGACTGCTAAAGCCTTGTCTCGTTGGGCAAAAGATCATGTGGGGGATATCAAGTTGCAATTGGCAATCATGGTGGAGCTCACTCTTCTCTTAGACTGCGCAATGGAGTCTCACGGCCTCTCGGCTGACGAAGTGACCCTTAGACAGCTTCTTAAAGCCCGCCGTCTCGACCTCTCAAGCTCGACAAAGAGCGTGGACCCTCTGGATTCGCGCTGGGGATGCAAACACCAGGTTTTTCCACATTAGGGCCAACAACAGAAGATGCAAGAACCATATTCATTCTCTTCTCTTGAAGGATAGGGTGATCTCCTCCCATGCAGAGAAAGCTGATGAATGCAACTGCTTCTTTCAAAATCACATTGGATCTTTCCACTCCCGCACAACTTCTCTTGCTTGGGAGCAGTTTGACTACCTTCCCACTGACCTTTCCGAGTTGGAGGTCCCCTTTGAGGAATAGGAAATCAAAGATGTGGTTTTTTCGTTGCCTTCGGGCAAGGCTCCAGACCCAGATGGGTTCACCGGCCTTTTCTACAAAAAGTGTTGGGAGCTCATCAAGTCTGATTTGTTGATGTAGTCAAGCATTTCTACAATCAAGGTGTCGACTCTTTCAACTTGCTCAACTCGGTAAATATTGTCTTGCTCCCCAAAAAGGAGTGTCGGAGTCTCTCTGACTACAGGCCCATTAGCCTCATTCATAGCTTGAGCAAAATTATCTCAAATCCCTTGCTAATCGCCTGGCACCTAAGCTGAATGACTTAGTCTCGGTCAGCCAAAGCGCTTTCATCAAATCAAGATCCATTCATGATAACTTTCTCTATGTCCAGAACATCATTAGAGATCTCAAGGCAAGAAAGACCCCCGCCATTTTCCTTAAGCTGGACTTCGCTAAGGCCTTTGACTCAGTTCACTGGGGGTATTTGATGGAGGTTCTTAAGGTTCTAGGCTTTGGTCCGCGCTGGCGCAATTGGATCTCCACATTGCTTGGAACCTCGACCTCCTCAGTCATGTTAAATGGGATCCTAGGAGACCCAATCCATCATGCGAAGGGAGTAAGGCAGGGGGACCCCATCTCTGCCATGCTTTTCATCCTGGCTATTGACCCTATTCAACACATCCTCAGTCTAGCTGTGCAAAGAGGGATCCTTGCTCCAATCAATTGCAGACCTCTTAACCTCAGGGTCTCTCTTTTCACCGATGATGCTGCAATGTTCATCAACCACTCAGTCACGGAGCTCCGCTTGGTGGCAAGAATCCTGTCAATTTTCGGTCATTCCTCCAGCCTGTGCACCAATCTCAATAAATGTGAGTTCTTTCTGATCAATTGATCTGATTTGGATCCCGATACCATGTTAGAGGTGTTCCCAGGGCAATTGGCTGAGTTTCCTTGCACTTATCTTGGCCTCCCCTTGCACCTACGGAAACTAGGCCGACCTCACTTCCTTCATCTAGTGGACAAAATCCGCACTAGGCTCTTTGGGTGGAATGGCAAGCTCCTGTCCAATGCCGGTCGCCTAACGCTCATCAACGCGGTGCTTTCAGCAATGCCAACATACTTCATGACGGCTATGCCGATCCCTAAATGGGTAATAAAAAAATTGATAGAGCTAGACGTTCCTTCCTTTGGCGTGGTGATGACTCTTGCAGTTCTGGGCACGCTCTAGTGAATTGGCACACGATTTGCCACCCTAAAGAGCTAGGTGGTCTTGGCGTGGCTGACCTTGAGAGGTTTAGTCGCGCCCTTCGTCTTCGTTGGCTTTGGCAGGAATGGAAAAACCCTGAAAAGGTCTGGATTGGGACCCCTATCCCTTGCGATGAGTCTGACACCAACCTGTTTCGGGCTGCAACTAAGGTGGAGGTGAAAGATGGCACTACGACGAGCTTCTGGAATGACAACTGGCTCTAGGGATGGCCCCTTGCATTATTGCCCCGAATCTTTTTGCCATTGCCAGGCACAAGAACCGGAATGTTGCGTGCCAGGTCCGCAACGATTCGTGGATTTCCATTGTCGGTCATATCCAGACCCCCAGCCAACTGTGAGACTTCCTTAAGCTTTGGTCGTTGATCCAGCAGGTGGTTCTCGCTCCCTTGGGCACCAAGGACGAAATAATTTGGACGGCTACCTCTCATCAGTCCTACACGGCTCACTCTGCATACAGACTTCAATTCGTTGGAGGCATTCGTTGGGATTTCCACAAGCTCATTTGGAAGGCTGAAGCAGAGAATAAATGTCATTTCTTCACCTGGACTCTTGCCCATGGCAGAATTAATACTGCCGAGATGTTAGCCAAGAAAGGTTGGCCTCACAACCCCACCTGTAGTCTGTGTCAGGCCAATTTGGAAACGATGATTCACCTCACCTCGTCGTGTTCCTTCTCTAACAACATTTGGATCCAGGTGTTAGCGACCCATCTCGCCTTCGTCCGTCCTCCAGATGGCAACCTTTTGACTTGGTGGCTCGATAATCACCAAGGGCTTAGCTCATCGGATCGGAAGGCATTTGGTGGCTTGGTGATTGCTACTATCTAGAACATCTGGAAGGAGCGCAACCGGTGTATTTTTGAGAGGGTGTTCCTCCCAATTTCTGAGGTGGTCTCCCTTGTGAGGGACGATATCCGTTGTTGGGGCCTTTCGGTCCACCTAGCTAATATGGAGTAGTCTTGCCAGTGTTTTTCCTTTTGTATCTTGTATATATTTCTTCCTTCTTATTGAAATGGCAGAGCGCCTGCCTCTTTTCGCCAAAAAAAGAATATCTTGAAGGTTCAAGTAGCTTCTCCAGAAGTGGAACTATCTACTATCTATATAAACAGAGTTAAACGGAGCCACCACATTAATCCTAAAATCCTAGAAATTCCCACGTTAATCGAAAAATAGTAGAAATTCTCACGTTAATCATAGAAAAAAGAAAAAATCTACATCGTTGAATATGGATATTATTATGTAAATCTAACGGTCAATATTAACCTCTCGAAAAAATAGTAGAAATTCTCACGTTAATCATAGAAAAAAGAAAAATATACATCGTTGAATATGTATATTATTATGTAAATCTAACGATCAATATTAACCTCTCGAAAAATAGTAGAAATTCTCATGTTAATCATAGAAAAAAGAAAAAATCTACATCGTCGAATATGGATATAATTATGTAAATCTAACGGTCAATATTAACCTCTATAACAAACTACTGAAGCTGATCTATATATTAGAGATAAACTCTAAATCTAATCAGATATATTATCTATATCTTAACACAAATCTAGCCGCGCAAACGCGCGGATCACCTTGCTCGTTAAACTAGAATGACAGTTCTAAGGAGTAATATAAGCATTAGCTGGTGGAATTTCTAATTCAGTAACACACCCTCTCTCTCTCTCTCTACTTCTCTAGCTTGTTGAGCCTTTATGACCAAGGGCTTTCGCCTCATCTGGATATCCAAAATTACGCAACCTCTCCAGTGATTCATTTGGCATGTATTCATATACACCAGATCCTACGTTGATCCTTCCAAACAAAAGCCAATAAAGCAAACAATACTAACACCGGAGGTGTTAGCAATGCTTAATAATAACCTTGTCGACAAATTTATCCTTCGAAACCATGTTGTATCTTCCTTAACCTAGTATTTCACTGAAAGATCTGGTCATGTTTTTCAGGTCACGTGTTAGTGTACTTGTATCTTGTGGATTTTCTTTAGGGTTGTTTTTCCAAAAAACAAGAAAAAAACTTCAGCACAATGGTGAGGCATTCAAAGGAAAGCCAGAAGTTACAGCCACTGGGAAATGATGATGATGATGATGATGAAATAACACAAGGGGATACCGAAGCACATATTATTTGACAAGTTATCTTTTGATAGCTACTATCACTCTTTTCTTTTTGGATTTGGCTATTGATGAATTCAGAAGGTATCATCATATTGCTATTGGTATTTGGCAGCAGTAAGTGTGAAGTTTTTGCCTGTCAGGCTGTCACGGTCAACTTAATGTCTTACTCCTTGCCATGCTCTATTGCTCTCCACCTGCAGATAAGCATGAGTTGATTGAATCTAAAAGAGAGAATTTATTGATGCTTCCATTATTAGGTTGTGAATATGATACCACAAAAATTAAATGCCATAAAATTATGTCAATGCTACTAATTCAACATGATCATGAAATGAAGTAGAAAATGAAAATGTTCCTTCTTTGACTAACATAAGAATCACATGCCAATTTACGAATTATAAAATGGTAACCTCACAAAGCAGATGGTGAAAATGCTGGGAAACAAGGGTGAGGTCTATTGGAATTCAAACCAGAGAAACATAAAACATATCCCTCACTGCCATAAAAACAGACTAGGAACAGCAAAACCAACCTGCTCCAAGAAAAAGAAATCACAGCAAAACACAGGTTTGCTTTTCATCCCTACGCAGCAAACCCATCATGTTGAACACAATCTTTCATGAGCTAAACAATCAGACCATGGAGTAATCATTCCAAACTCATGCACATTGAGCAAACAAACCCATGCACTTTGTTGATTCAATTTGCATGCATCGAGTAATTGTTACAGAACACCTTGTGCATAAATTAATGAGTGATGCAAGAATGAACAAAGATCAACAAACATATTAGCACTTAGCAACAATTAGTCATAAGAGTAAAAGTTAAGAGTGATCTGTCTTTGGAAGAAACTTCTTCCACCGCAACTCACTGTTTTAGACTTAAACAAAGTTCCTATAGATAAGCACTACTAAATAGAACAAAGACTACATCCTTGCCATGGCCGATTTGACAGCATTTAAGATCCTGAAGTAGTGGTAAAATAGGGAAGATTGCTCGCCCTCCAAGCCAACACGATGATGCCGGTTGCTGCCTGCAAGGTTGTTGCATGGGCTGCCCCCAATGATCAGGTCAAAGCCACCAAATCTTCTGATAAATGATTCAATTTTTTCATCGGTTAGGTTCTGAACATCAGCAATTTCAATCAGTTTCCCTGTCTGTTTGGTCTCATCCCACCAACTCTGTAAGACACTCCTGTTAACTTCAGAGATTTCAACTGAGACCACCATCTTCATATGTATCCCAAGTCTATGGAGAGCTACCTCTGCTCCTCCAATCCCAGTGAATAGGGACAGCACATTCATGCCATTAGGAAACATGTCCCTCAGCACTGAGAGATGGTATGCCACCGTATCGACTTGGAATGAATTGCCAAGAGATTTGTATCTCTCCGTCATGGAGGCAACTCCTCTAGTGTGGTTTCTAGGGAAACCAAGAAGGAATTCTATCTCATCAGGCTCCAGAGGAGCAACCTTGTTCTTTCCGACCCACATAAGATTCCAAGTCCTGCACTCTTCCAAGATTTGTTTCTGAACTCCTACAGGTGGTGGACTCTGACAGCTTGAAAGAGTATTGCGAATCCGTTCTGTTAGCTTTGCACTAGCCCGGGCAGTCTGCAAGCAATTGAACTGCCTTCTTGGGTCCCATGAGGGCCACCACTTCTTATTGCAGGGAAATGCCTCAAATATCGTCTTTGGGGGTAGGGGAAGGAGAGGTGACCTATTCTCAATTGGTAGGTTATGTATGTATCCTCTTTTCCTTGCAGCAGCACAGAAGAACACTGAATCGACGAACTCAGGCTCAATGTCATACAAGAATCTCGACATTGTCTTCCAAACACCTTTTGGAGTACGGGCCACGTTTTCATAGTAGAAGAAAGGTGGTCCAATAGCTTGTTCTGGGAGTATTCTGTTTACTGACCGCAGTCTATCACTTGGCAGGTTAAATCCAACCATTGGATTAGGGAGAGGTATTGACACATCGTGGCTACCATCTAAGGGCACCCGACTCCCTTGTGCTTCACATCCATATCGCTTTCTGTTTTTATTGCTGTCTTCCATGAATTTTATTTTTTTTCTCCCAAAGCAATACCTCTCACTGTCCTGCACAATCACAAACAAACTTCCAGCATCATTCCGTTAAGTTCATCGGTTCATATGTACAGTTAAACTACAAGGTACCTCATGGTCAGATAAGATCCCAGAGCAACCACCTCCTGCAATCTGCGACGCATAGATTGAATCAACTAACTCATCGAGAGAGGCATCCAGACCTGTGGAATATTAAACAAAAAAATACAGCATAAGGTGTCTTTCCCATCAAAGCAGCAACTTCAATAGGCACGTACCACATCTAGTAATAGCCATATTTGCCTCATCTTCACGGAAACCCATGCTCAATAAGGACATGGTCTTCTCATCCTTCTGTGAAATCTCTTGCAGAAAAAAACTGCATCAAAGCATACTAGAGACACTCGCTACAGCTCACTTTCCATTCTAAAATGCCAAGTAATACACATTGATAATAAGATGCCAAAATGAAAACCATACAAGACCCAACAATTTATATTTTAAACTGAATATAGCTTGCAAGGACAGAAGTATACAAACAAACCAATGCATGAAACTCCAGTCAAGAAGCCATGAACAAGACTAACAACCACAGTTTAGACATAAACAACCCTGGGCATGAAGCGTAGGTCACTAGGGGGAAGCTGAAAATACCTCATCATCAGAGTTTAGATCCATGTTGTTAATCAAACCAGCTTTGTCATCATCCCAGTTTTCAAGATCAACATCATTACCATCAACATCTTCAATACTCTGGGGGATGCAGCTTGAAGTAGAGCAATTGTGCACTGAAGGGTCACCACCTACCAGCTGCATTTCACAGTAGCGCTGTATAAAAAAGCCCTTCCCACAATGCACAAGAGCACCACAGGATAGACCCAGTAATGAAAACACATCAACAAATACCTTGTATGTGAGAAGTAGATTAAGTAATGCTTCTGTATCACTCTCCCCTGAAGCAAAAGAACGAGAGTTGAAACATAAGATGCAAAACACAATGTAAACAAATGAACCGAATTGATTACTGCTAGTATTATTACCAGTCAGCTTGATAGCTTTTAAGACCATGTCCTCTGTGAAACCCATTCCCACAAAATTCCTAACCAAAGAATCAGATGGTGCTGCCCCATTGGTCTTCCCATTAGTATCCTTCAGGTTGTTCCACAAACAAACAACACAGAATTTATAACCAGAACAAGGTAACAACATGAGAAGAACAAGCTCGTGTGTTGGAAGCCAGTCAGTTTACCTGGAACACTAGCGTAGGTGGACCAGGAACATCAAGGTTCCTCAAGACCGGAGAAGAAAGGGCCTCGGCCTCATCATCAATACCCCACTCAAACTTACCACCATCATCGCTATCACTAGTGCAGTCCTGTGACACAAGTTAAGCACCACATCTCAAATATCTATATTAACCATGAAAACAAATAGCCGTCAATGAAAAATGCAGAAAGAAAAAAATAACTCGCGAGAATAATCGATACCCCACCCCCCCACTACCCCCCCCAAAAAAAAACTGAATGAAAGAAGCGTTCCTGCCTTTTGCTAAAAAAAATAATCAATAAGCAACATGTAAGTAGCATCTCATACTGTCATATTGCAGCCACCATAACACGTTATGAATCTCACAAGAAGTTGTAAGCAATTCAAATGCGTGCGCTTTTATTATATACTATAGTTATAGGCGCTTGAATTCCCAGCTATGGGAAAATCTAATTGTTTTGTGATAACTTTCATGGATCAGGAAGAACGGTTCTCTGGAGGGACATGCCCACGATAAGATTAGCAGGACACATAATCCAAAACATGACTCGCAGCTTTAATGGGAGGCAGCTGGACAGGTTAGACATTTTTATCAGTGGTATGCAGAAGTTTGTGTACCAATACCATCACTGGTAGAATTACACAAGGATACTGCCTTTCAAACAAGCAGTTCTATTACCCTGATTCTATTGCCCTCCAAAATTAATGATATTTGCTTGAATTCTGATGTATCTGCGATGGAAGCAAAAAAAATCTGCATTGGTCGCAATTTAGGAGATGGCTCCCCATAGAATTGGCTAAAAAATGGAACAATCAGATCAGGACCTATGGTACTTTTAACTTTCAAGATAAAACTGATGCATGTGTTTAGAAATTTGGTAAGAGATCCAATTTTACTGTCGGTCATCCTATTCTGTGAATACTTATCTACTATCTATATAAAGCAGAGTTAAACGGAACCACCACATTAATCCAAAAATCCTAGAAATTCCCATGTTAATCGAAAAATAGTAGAAATTCTCACGTTAATCATAGAAAAAAGAAAAAATCTACATCGTTGAATATGGATATTATTATGTAAATCTAGCGATCAATATTAACCTGTAACAAACTACTGAAGCTGATCTATATATTAGAGATAAACTCTAAATCTAATCTGATATATTATCTATATCTTAGCACAAATCTAACCACGCAAACGCGCGGGTCACCTTGCTCGTTCCTCTTTATAACAAAGAAGAAGAAACCTGGGCTTACTAGTGGAAACTTGTGACTTGCCAATGACCCACCTTTCGTTCACAAGACATATTATGATCTAGTTGGTGATTTGCAATTCTTTCTATTTACTATTTTGATTGAATTCATGAACGAGTAGATCAAAGCGCCAGAAAGCAAAGCCTTTGCCAACTGTACCGTCCAAAGCATTCTTAGACAGACTTCCGAAAATCAAGATAGAGAGAATGCTACAACCTACTCTCCTATTCAATGAGGTACAAACTGATAGAATCATCACATGAAAACCTCATTAGTCATGGCTGTGCTAGGATAGTAGGATTTGGAAATGTAAAATCTCATGAAAAATCAAGATTTTTATTAGGTTGATTCAGTTGAATGCTATCCTGACAAAATAATACTTTAGAAAGAAAATTGGTCTGGTAATCACAGTTTCGCATTTTTTTTGATCAAATTGAAACTAGCGCTCGTCTGTTTTTTGAATATTCCACAACTAAAGTAATATGGATTTTGGTGGCAAGTTGTTTTTATGTTGACAATACACCTAGAACTCTGGATCTTACGCTAGTTTGGCCAAGTCTCCTATATATTCTGCATGTCCCTTTGTTATATACTGGGCAGACCTTCAGGGGGAAGGAGCTAGGGATATACTGACGAATGGGGAGAATCATCTGCTGGCCATGCTTTCCAAACTTTCAGAGGCTGCATCTTCAAAAAAATCTTGAGGCAAATTTAGAGGACACTCTTGAAGGGGAGGACTCTCGACTGAATTAATCTAGGATACAGGTAGCAGTTCAAAAATTATTCTGAACCTGAATGTTCCTTAAAGTGTGTAATCCGTGTATACTCATCTGGAATTCTGGATTCCCTTCCTTATTTTCTGAATTTAAATGCTTGTTAGATTCGCTCCTTTTGTGGTTACCAGTGCTCTGATGTTCACTAACGGACAATGTACTTCTGTTTCTCAATGAGTAATGGAACTGGGGTTCCTCAGAAAGAAAGAGAGAAATAAATAAATAAATATCGAGGATATCAAATGGGTGATGAGGTGGATTGAAAATTCAATCTGCGCTGAAAGCATCCGGCTAGGAAAACCAAAATGCTTTGTATTACTACCGCCACACTCCTTTCTACAGATTGATGATATAAAAACATTATTAATTCTTGTGTTGTGCTTCCGCGCTACTAGAACTATATGCAACATAAAGCATGCCAGGAAAGGTGATCCGTTTTTGTAAGGTCAGGCTAGTAGGCTGCCATATGGCACTGTGCTTTGTACCAAACAAGGTCGTGATATTGAAGGACATGGTATTTCTGATCAAACGATGCGTGCAAATTCTCATCTTTAATACTAAAACGGCGGCATGCAAAATCGCGCCGGCGCAAAACTTGCGTCGAGGAACACATTTCACCGCGCCGACATCCCGCAACCGCACGGCATCGCAATCGGAACTTCGAGCGCGAGATCAGCACGGCCGCCAACAAGTTTAGGATCTATATTGCATCAAAGAAAGTGGGGAGAAAACAAGGACAAGAAGAAAAGCCTCGCAGTCGCGGCAGGCGGAAGGGAGAACCAACGACAACGAGGACGTGGTAAAGAGGGATGAGAGTCGAAGAGGATCAGAGCCTACCGCCATTTGCGTGGCGTCCCGGCTTGTCCCTTGCTCACCGGCTCTCCCTCTCGGCGGCCGGCGCGCCCGAGTAGGCGGAGGCGGGGGACGAGGAGAACGTAACGGCGAGTCGGCGACCGCTTCTCTTCTTCTGCCTCCGCCCTTCCAACTCCGTCCCTCTTCACGAGACGTGCGGCAGGACAGACATCACCCAGTGTATTGTACACTGATTTGTGGGACCATTTTGCTATGGTACTGGGTTGTCAGTGTCACAGTCCTCTGATAGGAAACGATGGTCTTTGCGAGTAAAGGACGAAGGATCTTGTGCGGAGAGGCGACCTGTGGCCGTTTCTATGGAAAGTGTTGCGCAACGCAACGGAAGTTTATCCTAGCCATGTAGCACTTCATGTTTGGCTACACCACAATGGTTACAAAGTTTTTGTGCATTGCACATATTTCAATGATAGTGGAAGGGGTGAGAAAAGCTGTCGAGAAGCCACCCTGGTGGATGTTAGCTGTCAAGCATTCATGTTTGACAGCTTTTTATTATATTTTAATGTTCACTCAATCATTAAAAAAATTAAAACCAAGTATCTCTTGTTTCGTCATTACTATGGTACAATAATTTTATTTTATTTTTTTGTATTTGTAAATCTAAAGACTATAATTTTTGCATTTGTTTTTTTGTCATCTAAAAATATATTTAGTAATTTTTTGCTACCTAAATTTCATATTTATGATACTAAAATTGTACGGTTGTGATAATAAAATTGTATTACTTTACGATGTATTAATGTGCAATTTTAGTATAATCATATGGCAGTTATTTTGTTTGGTTCAATGAAGCTAAATCTTTTGTATTATTTGTTGTATCTTGCTGGCTTTAGTATTTTTTTTATTTTTTGTAAGATAACAAGGCAGGGTTGATCGTGAGGCAAAATGTACCATCACGATAGGCTTGATTGGAACCATTGGATGTGTCATACATATAGACGTTTATATAAAAAAGCATAACGTAGGGTAGCGACAACATGTGCGTCCATCTATACCTATATGGCATGTCTAGCTGAGGGTCTGAGGCGTTGTAGGCATGCAACCTAGGATTTTGGATAAGATCGACTAAAACTTATTTCACCTACATGCAAGACAGTCTCTATGTGATACCTATCATGGATATATCTGTGATTCGTGTCAAAAAAACTATCATGACTTTAAATTTTATGTAAATATTTTATATTGTAGCATTTTTGTCTCGCGAAATAGTCAAAGTGCTACATTCCTTGCTTGGCAGCGAGAAGCGTCTAGAAACGAAGAGGATAAGATGGCTTTCGAGAGCAGCAAGCTCTACTTGTGGTTGTCCTCCTCACTTGCCCTCCCTCCTCAACACCACTAGGTATTAGCTCCTCTACACCTTCCCTCACATCGCCAACCACAGTCCTTCTTCCTAGGCTTGACCACACCAGTCCAACACCTTCATCTCCCATGCAACAACATCTTGAAGCTTCTTTCACCATGAATATATGCTTCCCTATCCTCATCTCAGCACCTTCATCTCCCACGCAACATTGTCTTGCAGCTTTTCTCACCATGATTCCAAGTTTTCCTGCCTTCTCCCTTTTCTTCTTTGTTTATCAAATTTATCATATCTACAATATACTAAAATACTTACGTACCAAATTATTTTTATAATATTTGATTTGATGTTGGATTTTTCTTTTAGAATTTAGCCATCGACGTTTGAAATATCAAAATTGTGGTATATATTAAACGCTTGCTACCAATGTAGTGGCTTGGTTCGGTGTAGATCAAACCGTGGCGTTGCATAGTGTTGACATCAAGGATGAGACATTGAGCATGGAGGTGCCCAAAGCGTGCGAACACTGGCGCAAGCTCTTGCAACCCAATAAGACTGTCTCTAACCAACATTTTTTCTTTATTTTATTCCCTTTTCCTATATTTGTTCTCTTTGTTAGGAAAGACATTGTATGAATAAATTAATTTAAAACTATACAAATATTTACAAATAAGATTACAAGTGCTGAAAACTATCCTTATTCGTTCTTTTTATTTCCTACCATTTTCAACAACAATTCTTTGAAGGGAATAATATTGATAATGAAGAGAATTTTTTCAGGGAATCTATTGTCAAATAAACCGGTAAAGAAAATCTGAAACACTGCGAGGACTAGATTAGTTTCGGCATAGGACCAGAAACCCCTCGTGGGAATCGGTTGGAGACCTAGCAACTAGCACCGCTAAAGAGTTGAGCACTCATTGGGCTTAGGCTGTTCAAATGGGTTAATCAAGGAGGATTACATAGACTTAAAATGGACTGATCATTTAACGCACTGGGATGGAATGCAAGGGTAACATATCCAGTGTACATATAATTTTCTGTATAACTAACAAAAGGTATTTTGTTTAAAAAAATACTTATGAACTTACTCTATGAACGTATCAAGCTCAAGCTGTAAGTTCAAATTCATAATATATTAATACGTAATGAATTCGATCACGGAACGTTATATATATATTGATAGAATAACTAATGAATTGTATTTATTTTTTTTAAAAAAATCATGTCTATTTTTGTTAGCCGGTGTATTCGATACACCGAGATGTCTGTGCCTCCTTTTACGCCGGACATGCCACCAAAATGCAGAGCCCATACAACCATTATCCGAACTAAAGTTGAATCCTTCACCGTCGTGTCCCGGACTCCCGGCCTCCCGGGCCAACCTCTATCCGAATTGGATACGGAGCCGTACTAAAAAAATGTACGGAGTACTTGCACTGCGCAGACGTGGCCGGTGATCCATGCTCTGGAGCTTCCAGGAAGCCGGCGAGCTTCGCCCCGCGCCGACCACCCGTCAGCGTGGCTCAGCGTCGACCCGCCACCTGGTACCTGCGCCGCCCCACGCAGCAAGACGACGGCAAGAAACCATTTCTTTATCCCCAAAGAAAAGTCGGGGCGCGTCAATACCGTGTGCTCCACAGTACCCTGAGCTCCCTATATATAATACTCGACGAGCCTCACTAGCCATCACTTCCAGAGTCCACAGTCCAGACCAGACACAAGAAGCACACGGCAAAGAAAGAGAGAGACAGCTAGCCATGGCGAGCGCCGCCGAGAAGCAGGCTCAGGCTCAGGCTCAGGCTCAGGCTCAGAGGCCGCCGGCGATGGCCACGGATGCGGAGATCGAGAGGGTGTTCTCCCGCTTCGACGCCGACGGCGACGGCAGGATCTCGCCGTCCGAGCTCGCGGCGGTGTCCCGGGCCATCACGCCGCCGCCCAGCTCCTCCGCCGGCGGCCGCGAGGTCGCCGCCATGATGGACGAGCTCGACACCGACCGCGACGGCTTCGTCGACCTCGGCGAGTTCGCCGCCTTCCACGGCCGCGGCCGCCGGGACAGCGAGCTCGAGGCCGAGCTGCGCGCCGCCTTCGACGTCTACGACGTCAACGGCGACGGTCGCATCACCGCCGCCGAGCTCAGCAAGGTCCTCGGCCGCATCGGCGATGGCTGCACCCCCGAGGATTGCGAGAAGATGATCGCCTCCGTCGACGTCGACGGCGACGGCTGCGTAGGCTTCGACGAGTTCAAGAAGATGATGTCCCGAGGCGACGGCGCCGGCGCCGGCGACTCTCACAAGGCCAAGGAGGAGTGATGGGTGATTGGGTGTTACAAGGTGGGATTAAGGCGTGCCGCGTGCGTTTAGAATAATTATTATGACCTACGAATGTGGGAATAAAGAAGGATCCTTGTAATATAACTACTGCCATTATTCTGGTGTACGATTATGGTCCCATTACTTCGATGTTTATTATGATATTGACCCCTCCGAGTTTTCTCTATAACCTTCGCAACTTGGGATCATGATTTGACGCTTCGGCCATCAGGTTCTTTTTACGTCAGGAAATACTAACATGCTGGAATTTTTTTCCCCTTCTTTTTCCCCTCTTTCTCTTGTTCAGAAAAAAATCTTATGAACGGGTATGTCTGTGTATATATCTTTTCTTTGAGCAATAAGTTTGTGTCTATATATCAAAACAGAGAAACACGCCTTGGTTTCCTGGAGGTTCACTCTATTTCTGAAAGAGTCCGATTGATTTTGACGGCCATTCTGAAGCCTTTAGAAGTGGCCTGTCAAATTAAAATTTTCTTCCTAACAACCAGAGTGAGTGCTAGTTATTACTCCCTCCGGTCATAAAAAGAAGTCGCCGTTGATTTTTGAACACACCTTTCACCATTCGTCTTATTCAAAAAAGTTATATAAATATTATTTATTTTGTTATGATTTGGTATATTATTAAATGTATTTTAAGTATTACTTATATTTTTATATATTTGAACTAAATTTTTGAATAAGACGAATGGTTAAAGGCGTGTCCAAAAGTCAACGGCGACTTCTTTTTGTGACCGGAGGTAGTATTATGGTTTCAACTAACCCAGCAGCGCTAAGTCCGGTTTTGACAGCATATAGAACTGTAGGAAGTGGCAGGCAAGGAACGGCACACTTGGAATTGGAAGAGCGCAAATTATACCAATTCACTTTGTTACGACAGTAGCTGACACTGATAAGAGGTTATGTGCAAGGGACAAGGAAGAGAAGCCTGTAAACACACATAAAACCCATTAAAAGCCCGTACACTACATATACACCTTCTTGAACTCAAGGTGAATACACAAAATAACCATATTGTGCATTTTCTTAGGTGCTCATTCTATTTGGGCCTTCGGTTTAATGTTTTTATTCAGCGGCCGTGGCTATTGGCAAGAACTCAGAATCTATCATTTGGGCTCATAACAAATTAAAAGTTGCTCCTACTACTCAGCCTAGAGCCTTGAGCATTATACAAGGACGTGCTGTAGGAGTAACCCATTACCTTCTGGGTGGAATTGCTACAACATGAGCATTCTTCTTAGCAAGAATTATTGCAGTAGGATAGTGGCTAGGAGGATTTGAAAGGCATAATGGAACTAAGATTTTCCAGGTTTAGCCAAGGCTTAGCTCAAGACCCCACTACTCGTCGTATTTGGCCCTAGTTTAGTTATTTTCCGTGGTCGCCACGCATGTCTTTTTTAATTGAAATGGTATCCATGTCGACCACCTTCATTCCTCTCTCTTTAAAAAATCGACTTTGAAAATCTCAAATTTTCAACCGCATTTTTTATAAATGCATATTTAAAGTTTTGGAAAACTGAAATTTGAAAGTTCAAATTTTTTAAGAAAGTAAAATTTACAGTATTCAAAATTTTAAACGTCAGTTTTAAATTACCAATCATGTAATTCGAATCCAAAACCTTTAAATTTTCAATACTAAATATTCAAATTTGAATTGTATAAGAGTTCATTTTTTGAGGTACAAAAACATTAAAAATTTGAAATTTAAACAATAAATTTCCAATCCACGAAATTGAAATTTAAACTGCTATAAAAGTTTGAATTTTAAAATTTTAAAATTCAAATTTCACGCTTGAATTTCAAAACTATGAAATTTCTTAAGTTTTTTTTTGGGGGAAATGAAGTTCAAGTTTTGAGAGAGAGAGAGAGAGAGAGAGGGGAAGGGAAGTGACGTGGATGCTGTTTCACTTTCAAAAAATATGTAACTAACTAGTGTCTCAGCATTGAGCAGCATGCCTAGTGCTAGCGGTTTTGGTGTTGTGATGCAAACAGATACAAGTTGAAGGAGCGACGGTGCAAACAAATACTCCTAAGTTAACGAAGCCGAAAAGGTAAATTTGAAGTTCAGGGATTTGAGAGTAGAAGTATAATTTTCTCTTAAATTAAACGTGTTTCACCAAACTTGAGTTACCTCTTGTGTAGTTTCCCACTCTTTGTCCGAGTAAAATACAATACATACCTTTTTTTTATCTTGTAACTCAAAAACTAATTTATTTATCCCCTATTTAGTATTTACACCTAAAACACAATGCAAACTAGTATGAGGTCCGGATGATGGACGCTGGGCCGTCATTATTTTCGTCTGCCGTATATTCTCTGCTCGATCTGCAGGCTTCTAGCATAGAAGCCCACAGCCCACCACAAAACGGCGGAAAACCAAGCCGCAGCGCTCTGGGTGCAAAAAATGGGTCTCAAACAAGCCCAGGACATCGCATCACATACTGATACTGGAGACCAAATCACCGAAGTACCAAACTGAGCTGGGGCTGTGGACCTATAGTGCTGGACCGACGAACCCCCAAATCCCAGGATAGTCATAGGAAGGCGCGCACGCCCTTTCCATGCACTCCATCGCCGCGCGCCTCGCGCGCTCGCCGCGGCCGGTGCCAGGGGCCTAGCTTGTCTGCGCCGCCAAGGATCGATGGGTTCGCGGCTCGCGCGCGCGTGCGTGTGCGTGTGCGCCGGCGCCGCGCGCGTCGCATCGCAATTGCGACATTGCGTACGTACGTATTTCGCGTAGCGAGGTGGTATATATCAGGTCGATCGATGCAGCGTCCACACACGGCTGCGTACATGCACCAGCTCGACGGACGCCGCCGCTTCTGGATCGACCTAGGTTGGTAGATCACGTCGAAAGCCACGTACACGGTACACGCACGATCGATGCATGCGCGCGGTATAGCCAAGCCACCCAGCCCGGCCTCGCTTTCTCCGCCGACGTTGGTACCTTGAAGCTTGGTGTTTCGAGTTTCGACCACTCTCCGGCCCCCCCTACGTACGCACGATCGAACGCGCGCCCGCCCATGATCGCCGCCGTCACGGCTAGCGCATGCAGTGGGGCGGCGGCAAGTTGGGCGCGAAACGTCGCCTTCGATCCCCTTGATTAATTGCCATGCATGAACAAGTGCTCGGTCGTACGTGTGCTACTGGCCCGGGCGAAAATTAATTTCTTTACTAAATGCTGGGAAAATTTAGTGAACATAGCGGGCAGCTCGCTAACTCTCGGGCTGCGACAGACACGTCAAAAGCGTTAACAGAACGCCGCTTTATGGGTTATGGGCCCATAAGTCAGTGACACGGGAGAAAGACCATGAAAAATTTTAAACATAACGCTTCCTGACAGATGGTGCTTACTAGACCTGGGAATTGGGCCGTGCTTTTTTCCTACCGAAGGCGGTCCGATTTTGTTGTTAAAAGCATAGCCGACGAATTTTTTTGGCCGTGCCGCCCGACCGATTGCCGTCTTGTCTTGGGCCTGAAAAGTCGACCTGACGACGACGCCGCACGTTCGAACATTTGGGCGTGCTTTCGGCAAAGACGCCTGAACCGAGGAGAGTCGATAATATGTATTTTTGGTGGTTTTTTGTTACTCGGATGAATTTTGTTTCTGTATAAAAGTTGTAGAGAATTTGAAGATGCAACTTTTTCATGTTGATAACTTTTTCATTTGAGCAATGCATGAATTTATAAAAAATATTTAGTGCGCTGGCTGTTTAGAACCCACATGACCCATTTTGGTAATTAATATTTTTCGAGATATTCTGCTGCTCCGATGAATTTATGTTCTACATGAAAGTTGTAGAGAAATTCGAGACGCATCTTTTTTGTATAGACAACTTTTTCATTTGAGTAACGTATAAATTTATAAAAAATCATTTATGTCTCTGTTTTGTCTGGTGTGCTGTGCTCGGGCCGGCCCGGCCCGATTGCGGCCCGTCGGGCTTTCAGGCCGTGCCGTGCCTGGCTTTTGGCTGTCCGGGAGAGCCTGGCACGGCCCAAAGTGTGGACCAGGCCGTGCCGGCCCAATGCACGGCGGCCCGAGGCACGACGGGCCTGTGCCGTGCCGGCCCGGCACGGCCCAATTCCCAGGTCTAGTGCTTACTAGTCAGCGTCACATTGTGTCAGCACGAATATTGGCGCAGATAGGCAGCTGTGGCGCCTTCCTCTTCCTCCAGCTAGCACGCGTGCTCCATGGTGTGGCGAGGTCTGACACAACATCGCTGCAGTCCGCATCTTAACCAGTTGATGAGTGTGTTGGGGTTCGTAGAGCTATCGCGCACCTAGGGCAAACCCGCATCGAGGGCGAAAATGACCGGATGCTGCGGAGCCGAACTCGGGCGAGCGCCAACACCTATGCCACGACGGTGCTTCAATCGTACTAGAGGTGAAAGCGCGCTTCGCGCGCTGGGTCAGACGTTAATGCTGATTGCCGATGTGCTGATGTTCTAAAATTAAAAGTATAAGACACATATTTATACACAAGTATACACAAGGGGTCATATCCCAATATAAAAGAGTAGCTTCAAGTCATAAGATTCGTTCATATCAGACAAAAAGGTTTCCTTCAAAGAAAAGGATGGCATCTTGCTCTTCACAAAAATATCCATATCTTAACAGTTTTTTGGAGCCATATCGTGCGTCGTTATAATAAGCAATAATTGGTGGTAAATGAATAAACAATGGAGCCAAACATTAATAAAATAAACTACATGGCCAAACAAATTTTTTGAAACAGAGCCAGCGTAAGCCTGTTCGTTATAGGATATGCAGCAAGTACAAAGGCAGCCGAGAAGACATTCCTTTTATTAGCACCTCCATACCTGTTCATGGTGAGGCAAAACATTTATAGGTATTTGGTGAAATGTATCGGTACTAAACTCTAAATGCATGATAAGCTGCTATCAAAATGCATTTAGGAAATAACCAAGGCTGGCATGGAGAAGTCAAACTAAAGTAACATTAAAAAAATATTGAGTGGCCCATACTTTTTAGCACACATGAGAAAACCTGAATTTAATACCTGAATATCCACACTTAAACCTCTTGCTTCAGTACAAATAAAACAGACTGGCGGCAAAGCAGCTCCAGCAAACTTCTTGATCTGGGCTTTGTGACGATCAAATAAACCTTGATAGCCAAACCTTGATAGCCTGATTCAGCTACATAAATAAAAAAAACTCAAATGGCTATAAAAGCTTATGAAGGATACTATCAAAGGAAAGAACTAAAAAGTTCTAGACACACACCAGTGGATAGTAGTATTAAAAGAGAAAAGTAAGAAGTGCATATCCACATATGTTCAACCTTATCAGTTATTAAAGTGCAAGAAATTGCAAGATAAGTACTTTAGTTACCTACATATGACTATTGTCTAGTTGTAGCTCTGGACCACACATAAATTTTCACATCACATGCACAGGCATTTGGTGAAATGTATTAATACTAAACAGACCTTTTCTTGTAGAATAAGGTTTAACAGAGGTAATTAGTAATTAATATTAGTAAAAGAAGGGGCAGAAAAAACACAAATGGCTTCTCTAGTAGTAAAACATTGAAGTGAGATTGAACTATGGAAAATAGATCGTAACCAACTGAAAAACTGTAATTTGTCCTGACTTTTCATTTTGTAATTTGTAGTAGAATTCTTCAGATATTTCTAGACAATCTATTTGTGGTTTTTTTTAAAAAATAAAGTTAGGTGTGATCTTAGTTTTTTCATATGAATAGAGAATCACATATAGATATGTAAATATATATGTGCACCTAATAATAATCAGTACGTTTCACTTAAAAAGCATAAGGCTGCAGAGGTGCAGACTAATGAGCATCTTGGTGATCCTACAGCTAACAACAACAATAACATGAGAAAACATTTAAGGTTAGTTCGAATAGAATTACCAGTGGATAGGATAATTCTCCTGGAATCAATCACTGATTGGCTATCTGCGCCTTCATGTCAGGAGGACTTAATTTGTATGAAATGAAACAGCTCGGACATAGCGATGAAATAAGAAAGAGGGGTAATTAGCTAGATTAACCATATAAAGATTGAGCAATAAGAAAACTAAACACAGTGAAAACCAGTGGGCAAGATGATTTTTCCTGGAAGCATCACCTCATATGGTTATTTGCATCACCATGTAGGAGGGCTGTAACTCAAATCTGAATGGAGGAACACCTAGCAGCATAAAAATCAAAGAACAACCAATTTGGCACAAAACAAACTAAACAGAGCCCCCATATTTTTGTTCTCTCAGAACAACCCCATGATGAACACATGGTCGAGAAGAGCAAGGGCATGTGGTCTCCGGTGTGTGAGGAGGAGGCGGCTGGGCGTAGGGCGGCCGTGTCAAGGAGACCAGAGCAACGGGGACTCAACCGGCGATTACCTCGGTGGCGGCGGCGGCTTGACAGGAAGCAGCGGGATCCAGGCCTGTCTAGGGCCGCCGTCGCCGGGCCTGTCCTCCGCAAAGCCGCCGTCTCCGGAGACGGCCTCCCCGTGGCCCAGCGCCGTCGCGCTGTTGCGGCCTGGGTAGAGACGGCACCGGGAGCAGCAGCAGAAGCGCGGCGGCTTGACAGGAAGCAGCGGGATCCAGGCCTGTCCGAGGCCGCCGTCGCCGGGCCTGTCCTCCGCGAAGCTGCCGTCTCCGGAGACGGCCTCCCCGTGGCCCAGCGCCGTCGCGCTACTGCGGCCAGGCTAGAGGCGGCACCAGGAGCAGTAGCAGAAGGAAGGGGGAAAGAGGAGGCCGCGCCGGGGCACCGGGGCGGCGAGGGAAGCGGTGGAGGCGGCTAGGGAGAGGAGGCGCCGCGGGTGAAGAGGGGACGTGGAAGCGGCGGCGGCTGGAGGCGGAGTAGCCGAGGGGGAAGCGGGCGATGGCGCCGATGGGGGCTGGAATAAGCCGGGGCAAAGGGGATGGGAAGATAAGGTGGGGGCGACGTGGCCAAACGACGACCACGGAAATCCACCGCCTGGTTAGGACCGTCAGATGTATAACAAACGGTCCAGATTTTAAAGGGTGACGTGGAGGCCAGTTTTTTAGGAGGGTGACGTGGCCATGGGCAGATCTCAGGACTGGTACAACTTATGTAGAATAAGTATATGAGGTGAGATTGCTATGGTCAGGAATAAGGGAGTGTGGCAGAGGGAAAGAAGACGAATTTCTTGGAAAGAATGACACGAGGGAAAAGTTGATGGCAGTGATGTATCTAAACTGTTTTGAAGCATCCATTTGGTCTGATCCAACGGTTTACCAATATTTTACCATAAGATGGCGGGTAGATATATTTGCATCGTATACTCCCTCCGTTATAAAATAGTGCTCGTTTTAACTTGTCCTAAGTTAAAGTTTTAAAACTTTATATATACAGAACTTTTAAACTGTTTAGGTTGAGAACATAAAAATCGTATAGATATATACATCTTGCAAAAAAACTTTTAAAATATTATATTTTTAATGTATATCAAATAAAATTTAAATGTTTTTATGATCAAAGTTGTACTTTCGAGACGATATCAATGTTAATTTGAAACGATTATTATTTTATAATGGAGGGAATATATTTTATAAAACATTCGGTCGGTGATCCTTTACCCATTGTGGTACACTACGGGGATCTGCTTCAGTGTCGTCGATCGATACAGACGACAAGGCTTCTCTAACCGACGACATAGACCCTACATTGTTGACGTACGACACCATAGCACCGTTGATATGGCTCGGACGATACATTACTGTCATGTGGTCAGGTAAGATTGTGTGCCGACTATATGAGGCCATGACAGTCCGGGTCCCCCTGACGGAGGTACGGGGCATAAAAAATCAATAATAAATCAGATTTGGCCCTTCAGAATCTAGCCTCTTATTGGGCGAGCGGCCTGATTATTCCACCAATGTTAGCCACCACCAGCGACGGACTAAAATAAGCGCTTTTTAGTTATCTCTTCCCAAAGCTAAGGAAAGCACGGAAGCGCTTGTGGTGTTGGTAATGATGCATACTTACCGGAAAGAACAGCGCCGCCCTCGTCCGCCACTGACACGCCGGGCCCAGCGCCGCCAGCCTCACCGCCACCCGGGCCCCACGAGGCGACCACCCGGTCTTGCGCAAGCTTTACTGTCACTCAAAAGCGGCGAGGAGAGAAAGATGTCGTCCGTGGTGGTCGCTTCGAGCTTGCACAACATTTTTGGGGTTCGGCGATGATCTCGACGCCCGACCAATCCGCCCCTTTATATGCCGCCGGCCGCCGTGACCCGTCCCCTCACCACAACTTCCACCTCCAACTCCGGCGATCGAGCTCCCGATCACCACCACCACCTGCCTCACCGCCGTTCGTGCCATGGCCTGCTCTCCTCCGGAGGTGGCGTTCGGCGCCAACCTGATCGAGAACAGCGCGCTGGAGGAGGGCCTCGCCGGCTGGGCGCCGGTGGGCTTGTGCACGGCGCTGTCGGTGCACGACGAGGCGCCGGAGAAGCTCCCGACGGAGAGCATCAACGACGAGTGCAACCCCAGCGGCCGGTACATCCTCGCCGCGTGCCGCGCCGGCGAGGAGGATGGGCTGTGCCGGGTGATCTCGGCGGCGCTCCGGCCCCGGGTCACGTACCGCGTGGCCGGGTGGATCAGCCTCGGCGACGGCGCCGTGGGGGAGCACCCGGTGCGCGTCAACCTCCGTCTGGCCTCCGCCGCCTCCTGCGGCGACGGCGACGATGACGACGAAGGCGGCGAGGAGTGCTTGGTCGAGGCCGGCGCGGTCTGCGCGGGGGCCGGCAAGTGGGCGGAGATCAAGGGCGCGTTCCGGCTCAAGGCGAGCCCCTGCGCCGCCGCGGTTCACGTCCAGGGCGCGCCGGCCGGCGTCGACGTGAAGGTGATGGACCTCCAAATCTTCGCGACGGACCGCAAGGCGCGGTTCAGGAAGCTCAGGAAGAAGACTGACAAGGTGACCGCTCACATCGCCGAATTAAAAACCGTTTGCTATCTACTCGATAGATTTCCATCGACATTTGCTTTAGGTTGTTGACAAGTACCAGGCACCTTGACACCAACCTCAATCCCAACATAATTTGCCACGACCGTACTCGATGGGAAAAGAAAAACATAGGACGATGGCGAATTTTTTGAAGTGAGTAGCTAGCGAGCTCCACGTAGCTGGCGATTGATTGCATGACACGCGCGACCGCACCAAACAAGAGCTTTTGCCGCCTCCAACTGGAGGCTCCAAGTCCATCTGCTGGTGTGCCGTGTGCGTGTTTAGTCATTTGATGGAGATGGATGGGGCTTGCATTGCATCGCATGCAGGTGCGGAAGAGGGACGTCGTCCTCAAGTTCGGCGGGGCGGCGGCGGCGGCTTCGGGGGCGATCTCCGGCGCGTCGATCCGGGTGATGCAGATGGACAGCAGCTTCCCGTTCGGCGCGTGCATCAACGGCGGCGTGATCCAGAACCCGGCGTTCGTGGACTTCTTCACCAAGCACTTCGACTGGGCGGTGTTCGAGAACGAGCTCAAGTGGTACCACACGGAGGCGCAGGAGGGGCAGCTCAACTACGGCGACGCCGACGCGCTGCTCAACTTCTGCGACCGCTACGGCAAGCCGGTGCGCGGCCACTGCATCTTCTGGGCCGTCGACAACGTCGTGCAGCAGTGGGTCAAGAACCTCGACGCCGACCAGCTCCGCGCCGCCGTCCAGGGCCGCCTCCAGGGCCTCCTCACCCGCTACGCTGGCAGGTAGGGGTGCAATTTGGACATTCTGATAGCCATTTGGACCAATTTTTTCACTCGATAAGATGTACAAACAGTTGATCATTCTATCGATTCGGATATCGGATAAAAGTTTGGATATTTTGATGCTGATATTTCCGTTTGCACCCCTGCCGGCGGCAGGTTCCCGCACTACGACGTGAACAACGAGATGCTCCACGGCAGCTTCTACCAGGACCGCCTCGGCGACGACATCAACGCCTTCATGTTCCGGGAGACGGCGCGGCTGGACCCGGGCGCCACCCTGTTCGTGAACGACTACAACGTGGAGTGCGGCAACGACCCCAACGCCACGCCGGAGAAGTACATGGAGCAGATCGCGGCGCTGCAGCAGAAGGGCGCCGCCGTGGGCGGCATCGGCCTGCAGGGGCACGTCACCAACCCCGTCGGCGAGGTGCTCTGCGACGCCCTCGACAAGCTCGCCACCACCGACCTCCCCGTGTGGCTCACCGAGCTCGACGTCTGCGAGGCCGACGTCGACCTCCGCGCCGACGACCTCGAGGTGGTGCTCCGGGAGGCGTACGCGCACCCGGCCGTCGATGGCGTCGTCTTCTGGGGCTTCATGCAGGGCCACATGTGGCGCCAGGACGCCTGCCTCGTCAACACCGACGGCACCGTCAACGACGCCGGCGAGAGGTTCGTCGACCTCCGCCGGGAGTGGACGTCACACGCGCGGGGCCACATCGACAGCGCCGGCAGCTTCAAGTTCCGGGGCTTCCATGGCACGTACGTCGTGCAGCTCACGACGGCGACGGGGAGGATGCACAAGACGTTCACCGTCGAGAAGGGGGACACACCGCTCGTGCTGGACATGGACGTCTGACGATGGCTACGATTATTTTATATAGTATAGTTATAACATAATACACACACATACATACATTAATTTGATCGAACGGAGGGCAGACGAATCGTCGTACCACATATAAAAAAATTACAATTTTACATTTCTACATTTGGGTATTGTACGAGAAAAAAAAAAAGGTAAGGTATTGTACTGGCTAAAGTTAACGGAGATGAATAAAGTGAACGAGCTATTCCTCGTCTTACTGTAAATTGAAACTGATCTGATGTACCTGAGTGGAGCCCGTTTATGCATCGGGCCAACAATCGAAATGGCCCAACTTTTAAATAGATCGGTTCAACTAAGTTGCGTTGTACAACTACCGCATCTAACTCCTTGCTTTTTTCAAGGAAAAAGTCTACTTTACCTCCCTCTGCTATTGCCTCGGTTTGATTTTCCTCCCTCTACTTCAAAACCGGGTAAATTACCTCCCTCTACTTTCCATACCGTGCAAATTACCTCCCTCACTTAAAACCACTCCGGTTTTGGGTGTTTTGACTAATTAAATTCTAAAAATTATAGGAAACTCAGAAAAATAAAATTAGAATATTTTAAACCTATAAAAATGTGAAATCCAAACATGCATTAAAAATATGATATTCTTGTAAAACCTATAAGCCAACATTCATATTTATGATTGGAGGTATTTTAATAAAAAATCTCAAACATGTATATAATTTTTAGCATGTATGTTTATATGCAAGCACCACTTTATTAAATATTTAGATTTTTCATACTTTTATTCTGTTTCTCTGAGTTTTCTATAACTTTCTATAATTTATTTTCTCAAGATTATGATGTCACATCAACAAAACTCTTTTTTGTTGAAAAATAAATTCTAGAAAACTAAAAATAGAATATAGGTTTGTACACAAATATCATATTTTTATTTCTCTTTGGATTTTACATATTTTTATATACTTAAAATGTTTTTATTTATTTGTCTGAGTTTTCTATCATTTTTAAAATTTAATTAGTCAAAACCAGTTGATTAGGGTGCCAAATCACTCAAAACCGTGAGGGAGGTAATTTGTCCGTATAAAAAGTAGAGGGAGGTAATTTGCACGGTATGAAAAGTAGAGGGAGGTAATTTACCCGGTTTTGAAGTAGAGGGAGGAAAACCAAACCGAGGCAATAGTAGAGGGAGGTAAAGTAGACTTTTGGAGTACCTAGCCCCTTTGTGCACAAGCTTCAAGAGGGGCGGCAAACTTCATGAAAGGGTTGTCATTGTCTTTTTTTTTTGATGTAAAGGCAGGAGGGCTACCATATATTCATCAAAAGAGGGAAGAAGTACATGATGGGGGGAGTTAAGGGCTCCTCCCCCTGTGGACCAAAACAACAAAATTAACTAATTACAAAAGAGGCGTCCGCGGCCTCCCAAAGGCGGTCATCGAGAAGATGGTTGAAGAAGACAATAACCCCTCTGTCCACGTCTCGAAAAAGTCGGTTGTTGCGCTCTAGCACCATGAGCTCGCCGTTGGTACTAGCATACGGGGGAGGATCAGGATGAAAAGGAAATAAGACGAGATGGGGAGAGAGGGCACGGGAGAGAAGAGAGGGCCAAGTGCCGAATGAGCGGCGATGCTGGTGTGGTTGTGGATGACATCCTCTGCAAGTTCTATGTTGTAGAAGAAAGGAACCAACCGAAGAGAGAGAAGGGGACGTGTGAAAGGATTAGGATTGCTCATAGGGTGATTTCTCGATTGATTTGACCGAACGTCTGAATAGTATTGTTTATAAGTTATTTATCGCATGGTCTATGGAACACTCGTCTATTTACCTTAGTAAGACAATCACACTAACATATAACCCATGCTATTTAAATAATAAAAATCAGATCAATTAGTCATTCTTTAGAATCCCTAAAATCAGGCTGATCCAGCCACAGGGCTTCTTGGGCTAGCTTGAACTTTGGATTCCCTTATACCCAATTCGAAGTATAAAGCCTAACACCATAAAAGAATGGGCTAACTTGGGCGCAAGACAAGGATAGGTCCTATCTTGATTTTTGTCATGGATCCACCACTGCCCTAAAATGGGTTGTATACTACAAAAGTTGTATCGGATTGTTACTTTTTTAAAAGTAAAATTTATAGAAAGAATTGATAATTTTGGATCAGATTGTTATTTTTTGGATTTGCTAAATAGCAATCGTTTGGTTTTTTTAGGTTTTTTTAGGAAATTGTTTTTTCAGTTGGTGTACCCTATTTTTTTTTTCTCTTAGTTTGATAGTGGACATTTAGTATTGGAAAAAAAACTTGCTTAGAGAAGTTGATGTTATTTTTTTCGAAATTTTCAATAGTCTTCTAGTTTGTTGTCCTTATTTTTATTTTTCAAACGATTAGTAAAGTATTTTTGGGGTTTACTACATTAGTTATTTTATTTAACTTATATTGGATTTTTGTGTCTAAGTACTTCTTTTATGTAATTTCTTTTTTTTAGCGATAACAAATCAAAAGTACTCTTGTGTCACCAATCCTGGCACAAGAAATTCCATAAAAAAGAAATTCCACCTCGTTGGATTTGTTTTGAAAAATGTTTTCCTTTCTGCTAAAAGTAGTTCAGCCCCTCGGCACGCATGGACTTCTGGATAATCCGGGCGGATATACAAGGCTCTGGCCAAACGTCTTTCAAGATAACAAGACACATGCTCGTGGTCGATCGATGGTACAAGGAACAGATTAATTGATCTAGATATGAAGTTATTGCGACTTGCATATGCACGTTCGTTAGGCACTCTCCTTTGTGACACAAACTGTGGACGTGGCTCGATGCTTTTGAAGCAAGGATAACTATCTCTGCATGCATGCATGCATGGGCACGCTTGCTTTCGGCCGGCAGCTTGCTTGTGCCGTCAAGATTCAAGAACGAACGTCACAGATCGATCGATCGAATCGTCACACACGGCCGAACCCGAGAGTCCAAGGCTCGAACACAATGTGCGTGTGCATGCACATTCTAGCCCTAGCCATGCATGCACAGGTCAATGTGTCACGTAACACATCGACATGATCGATCATTTGATCTTCTTGACCTCTTGGCCGACTTCTGTAGCTTGACGCCATGGCCAGCTGCAGCTGCGACGTCTTGGCCCATCGATCCAGAAGCCGGAGTTGGAGAGCTCATCACGCATGCATGTAAATATGCCACTCATGGGACGGCTGCAAATTAATCCGCAAGGGAAGCACGCATGCACGCGTACGTCCTTCAGATCTCGCCTTTGCTAGATCTACGTACACATGCATCGATCTATTTTGTACTGGTAGGCCGGTCGATCGATCGATCATTGCGTACATGTAAACGGTTCTATTCTATCGATCGATGATAGAGATATGTGTGTTTAATTCCATGGGCGATCGATATCTCATGGAGTTGAAAGTGCGTACGTACTAATTAAGGATTGATCAACTTTTACTCCTCCCAAAGCCAAGAAAAGGGCTCGGGTTCGGAGATGCTTGGATGTTGGTAGTTATCATTACCGGAACAAATCAAGAAGCTGATGACCAATTACGGTGCTCGATCTGCTTTACCTAGCTAGCTACGCTCTGAGATTGTGACCCATGAGGCAGCTAGGCCCGCATGTCAGACGCACGCTTGACTAATCTCGCATTGCCCAAGCTTCACTGTTATGCAAAAGATCATCGGAGAAAGATACGAGCTTTCCAAGGAATTATATTTTGAAAAGTTAATTCTAGTTGGAGCTGCTGCATCATTACGGGCGATATGGCTTTAACGGAATGATCTGTCTTTGAGAAGGTTTTACCCCGCTCTTGTATTTTTCCTCTTGCTTAACAAGTAGACGACAGTTTTTTTCCCTCTATTAAACAACAAATATAAATATAATTATTGTGTATATACTTGTGTCATTGGATCCTACTATGAAAGGAGATGACAGAGATACGAAAGCATGTCAATCTTTGTTGGTGGTCACGTCCGCTTTTGCCAACCATGGATGCCTGGAGATGCTATGCATGATAGACTTAACTAGTTAGTACTTTTTGAGTTCTGTATCTTTATGATATTTCAATTTCCAGTGTAATCGCCCTTGCTTGTAAGATCTTCTATCATATATATGAACATGATTCGATTAATTAGACCATATATATAGGCCTTGCTCTTTTAAGCGTTACGTGCCGTTGCGTATTACTGTCACATTTTGTTGTTATTTTTCTGTAGCCTATATGTTGTGATAATTTGTAACGATTTTTTTTTATGGATTTTAGTAGTTCTTCCAGAGATCCAAAAACTATTTTTAATTATTTTTTAAAATATTTAGATCTCTTTTCGAGGGCTTTTAAATTTGCTACAGTAATACGCAAACGCAACGATGCACTGAAAAGAACAAGGCCATAGTTACCGGAATGTGTTATCTTGAAAAATATGAGAGAAAGACACGAGTTAGGTAGCTAAACCTAAGCCTGTCCTCGGCGTTTATACTAGGCCGGTTTCCGGCAAG
The DNA here is from genome assembly GCA_036346415.1 of Raddia guianensis. NCBI lineage: Eukaryota > Viridiplantae > Streptophyta > Magnoliopsida > Poales > Poaceae > Raddia > Raddia guianensis. The sequence continues at coordinate 41,335,817 of CM070534.1, forward strand.
CGACTCTGTCTCTGGCCTTTTCTCGCAGGAATGGATGAATGTGATCGCCGGCCAAACTAACTGCTCAGATGTCTTATAAATTGGCCACCCTGCTGCTGCATGCCTCTCACCACTCACTCACCGCCGAGACGAAGCTCCAGCCTACAGCTTCATTCTGTGCAGCAGTAGTACGTGTTTGCTGGCTTAAGCTTCCCCTTCTCTTTGGTCGATCGACATGGCATTCTTCGCTGAGGTATGTGAGGTTATATATACGGTTTTGCTCAATGGCAGTCGCTTGGGCGGCAGTTCACCCGCCCAGGCGACTGTCTCGTTCTTCTCCATTGCAGGCAATTTGGAGGGGGATGAGGGAGGGAGGGGGAGCACATGTACCTGTGGGCCATCGTCTTCTTCGTCTCCGGTAGCTCCGTCGCCACCTTCCTCGTCTCCGGCCGCCGGCGCCGCCCGGGTTAGGGATTAGGGTTTGGGGGTTCGGGGTCTCCAGTGCTCCCCGGGCTTAGATTGAGGGTTGGGGGGTGGCGGCCCGGCGGTTGGGTGGGTTCGTTAGGCGGGCGGCGCGAGCCGGGTGGGAGATGGCGGCGGGCGATCGCCGGCCATTGTGGTTAGGGTGGGGCGTCGGCGCGGCGATGGGAGGATGGGAGGCGGCGGCCAATGGCGAGGCGCCACTGGCTGGGTGGTGGCCGAGGCGGCGGCGCAAAGTGGAGCGAGGCGAGAAAGGGGATCGGGGAGGGCGACGTACGCGTGGGGACAGAGAGAGACGCGGGGCGTCGGGAGAGAGCTAGAGAGGGAGGGGGAAGAAAAGGGCAAGGAGGAGAGATCTAGGCCGTTGGATCTTAATCTAATGGCCTAGAAAATCGCCTGGGCACCCCTATAGGGGCCCAGTCGACTGTGCAGGAGTCAATCCCTTATATATATATATGCATATATCGATCCATGCATGCATGCATGCATATGCATCTATGTCTGCTCACTAGACTAGCAATGGAGCCCACTGGCAGATGTGGGATTAATATAAACGTGCCTTTTTGAATGACATGCCATAGTGTATTGTTCAATATAGCTCGTTCTCTAAAGCCTAATCACGCATGCAAAGTCGAGCGATTTTTTCATCCAGATTTGGATGCATGGTTCGAATTAAGTACAGGTTCTTCTAGCTTGGAGGCTTCCAGTCACTCTGGCTCCCGATTCCCTCCTTTGAAGCCAAGCAACTAACACAAAAGCTAGCAAGTGTAACACATGTCCTATGTGCATTCCATGAGCTGTCTGAGCACTGACATATATGCATGTAAAAATGTTCGATCGTGCATCGAGCTGATATCATTTCATTTCTCCAGCCACATCGATCGATCATGCACTCTGACATTGTGAGCGTACGAATACGGTGTGCGTGACATGTGCCTTTCTCTTAGACAACTCTACTCGTGCGCTGTCGCGCCGCATGCAGGAGGACACGCCCTTCGGCATGGACGTCCTGGTCGAGAGCTGCGGCGGCGCGGAGGACGGGCTCGCCGGCTGGTCGCCGGAGGGCTCGTGCGCGCTCTCCGTGCACGACGACCCGGAGGCGCCGGACACGCTCCTTCCTTCGCTGTCGGCCACGGCGGACGCCGACGGCGACGGCGAGCCCGCGTGGAAGGCCAGTGGCCGGTACGTCCTCGCCGCGCGCCGCGCCGGCGAGGAAGACGGCCTCTGCCGGGAGATGTCGCGCGCGCCGAGGCCCAAGGTCACGTACCGGGTAGCCGGCTGGGTCGCGGTGGCTGGCGCCGGCGCCGGCGACGGGAGCCACGCAGTGCGCGTAGTCGTCTGCACCGACGACGGACGGCCGGTCGGCGGCGGCGTGGTCGTGGCCGAAGGGGAGAAATGGGGCGAGATCAAGGGCTCGTTCCGGGTGGACGACGAGCAGCCGCATGGCGCGAAGGTGTTCGTCCATGGACCGCCGGCCGGCGTGGATCTCAAGGTCATGGACCTGCAAGTGTCCGCGGTGAACAAGATTCCGAGGCTCCGGCACCTCAGGAAGAAGACTGACAAGGTATACACGAACAAGTTGGCTTTACCTAGCATTTTACTAGCTAATTTGGTATAATGTTCGACTGTTCATTGTCTGAGTTAATGTTGTTATGCCATTTCTTTTTTTTTTTTTGAAAGCGCTTGCATCTCAGACGCCTGCTCTCGCACACGCGCCTCTCGGACTCAGCCGTCGGGAGGCCCACATTTAAGCAAAGCTGTTTTTTTAATAACATTTGGGATTATAATCGCCGTTTTTCCTTACTTCTGGACCAAAAACTAGCTACTTCGCGTAGAGAGGAATATCTAGTCAGAGTGTCACACACTCACACTAATGACATAAGCAACATGACGCTGCTGTCGCTGCATGCATAAAGAGCGCCTTAAACAAATGTGTAGTACAGTCCACTCAAGCGCATGCAAGACAGTGGCCCACATGACAATACTTAATCAATACAATTACATACGATAAACACCATGATTGCAGACTTGCAGCAAGCAACTGATGATCAGCAAGTGACATGATACTAATTTGCAAACAGATGCTAATTTGCTCTTGTTGCTTCAGTCTCACTCGAGCGCACACCATTTGGTGGTTAATTAGTATGCAACTAAAAATCTGAAAATGCTAAAGCAATCGGAGCTATCTAACACACGTGTAGGTGCGCAAGCGTGATGTGGTGCTCAAGTTCAACCACCGGACGCCGGCGGCGTCGAGCGCCTCTGGCGCCGCCATCCGCGTCGTCCAGGTCCAGAACAGCTTCCCGATCGGCTCCTGCATCAACACGACGGCGATCCGGAACCCGGCGTTCGTCGACTTCTTCACGAAGCACTTCGACTGGGCGGTGCTGGAGAACGAGCTCAAGTGGTACCACACGGAGGCGGTGCAGGGGAAGGTCAACTACGCCGACGCCGACGAGCTCATCGGCTTCTGCGACCGCCACGGCAAGCCGGTGCGGGGGCACTGCATCTTCTGGGCCGTCGAGAGCGACGTGCAGCCGTGGGTCCGGGCGCTGAACGCCGGCGATCTCCGCGCCGCCGTGGAGGCTCGCCTGAGGGGCCTGGTGTCCCGCTACGGCGGGCGGTTCCCGCACTACGAGGTGAACAACGAGATGCTGCACGGCGCCTTCTTCCGCCGGCGGCTCGGCGACGACATCAACGCGCATATGTTCCGGGAGACGGCGGTGATCGACCCCTCGCCGGCGCTGTTCGTGAACGACTACAACGTGGAGAGCGGCAACGACCCGAACGCGACGCCGGAGAAGTACGTGGCGCTGGTCACCGACCTGCAGCGGCGGGGCGCCGCAGTGGGCGGCATCGGCGTGCAGGGCCACGTGACGCACCCCGTCGGCGACGTGATCTGCGACGCGCTGGACAAGCTCTCCGTGACGGGCTTGCCGGTGTGGATCACCGAGCTGGACGCGTCGGCGGCCGACGAGTCTGTGCGCGCCGACGACCTGGAGATAGTGCTCCGGGAGGCGTTCGCGCACCCGGCGGTGGAGGGGATCATGCTGTGGGGGTTCATGCAGGGCAACATGTGGCGCCCCAACGCCCACCTCGTCAACGCCGACGGCACCCTCAACGCCGCCGGCGACCGCTACGTCGGCCTCCGGCGGGAGTGGCTGTCGCACGCCAGCGGGCACGTCGACGGCAGTGGCCACTTCAAGTTCAGGGGCTTCCACGGCACGTACGTCGTGCACCTCACCACCGCCGCCGGCGAGGTCAAGCGGGCGTTCGACGTCACCAAGGGGGACGCGCCGCTCGTGCTGGACATGGACCTCTAATTAAACACTACGGTGGGCCCCGCACGTCAGTATCACATTAGTTGGGAACTTGGGTTTATTAGTTGGGGATTACTACATGAACAACAAGGAAGGAACATGATCTGAAATCATGTATATTGGGATTCAGATTAGACACATAGAAATCTGAAATCATAGACATATAGAAATCTGAAATCATAATTTATCATTAGGCATAGACTGTGTGGGTAAACAGTGGAAAAAAAAAAGGTATTGGATTTGTACTTGTTAAAGATGGAATGCAGTTGATAAACGACCGATTCATCGCTTTACTACCAACATTTACCTATGGGCCTGTAAAGGCCTTAATCTGCATACAAGTGGGATAAGAACAGGCCCAATGCGGTAGAAGTTAAGTCTGAAATCAATGCATACTAGATGGGCCGGCCCATTGTCGCGTTCGGCCGTTCGGAGCTGGAACCGATGGAGATCTTCGATGCTCTGTTTTGAGATTGGGCGTCTAGGTCGAGCAGAACAAACAGACCAGCTTTGCGTCCCTTTCTGATTTTCCAACTCTCTTTGGAACTTTGAATTCTCCGACCACGTCACTTGCCGCGTACACCTGGCTATTCTCCTCGATTTAAAAAATAAAAAAATTGAAGAGAAGATGGCATGGTTAGCCTTTTGATTGCTAGCCATGAACGAGAGGATAACAAAGGGCAGTTTGGAACAGAGATTACCCAAATGCTCTCATGCCCTGTTTTAACAAAGGGCAGTTTGTGTCTTGTTTCTAAGCCCTACAGCCTGGTGTATGTTTAGTTAGGTCAGAACTTTATCATACGACATGCCCTCTCTGGGATTTATTTAAGATTGAAAAAATTCGGTGATCCATCCTCTGGCAACGAGAAGTTGATTTAAAAGGGGGCACTGTTTTGTGAATTGGACTATAATTTATTGTCGAAGACCCTTGTTGAGCTTAGGATTGTTGATCTCTTTTGTTTAGTCGTGCCCTTTAGCTTAGTTGATTGTGATATAACTAGAAGAGCCCCCAACATCCTTGAGTTTAGTTTTGTTGCTTATCGTTACAGCTTAGTTTTGTTGATGGTAAGTTGCCAAGAATTATGTGTTATGTATTTATAATTTGAAACCAAACCCCTTGTTCCACCTTTAGACTTATCCATATGCATGCCACCACAATTACAAATATCTAGAAACCTAAAGCCTCTACAGAGAGATGCATTTATGTTTCTTCATTGCAAATTGGACCATGTTACAACTTACATGACACAGAGTTCTTAGGGTATTTTTTTTAAATAGAAATGTTGTTTACTATTGATTTTGAAGAATTAGAGCATCACTAACAAAGCCACATTAACTAGCTATCTACATGGAGGAGAGAAGGGAATGTGGGAGATAAGAGTTAGCTACTAACTAAGAGTTAGTCTCTAATGTATTTCAAAATTCATGAAAACTAGTACATATGAACCCATACCAATTTTAGAGAATATTATATAGCTAATTCGGTGGGAGGTATTTTATTTGTATATATAAATAAAATAGACAGTTCTTATAATTAGTGGTTGCCTCACCTTTAGGCCATCTCCAATAGATCTGTGTCCTAAATAGTTTTAAAATTATGATTTTGATCAATAGTTAAAAAAAAATTGAAGTCTCTTTCACCTCAGGCTTTATTCTTTGCGCATGGCACCACAAGATGGGGGAATCAATGGTTTCTGTACAAAAATGCATTTACATTTCTTTATTGCGAATTGGACCATATTACAAGACACGAAGAGTTTTGGAAATATTTAGAGAGAAAAAAAAAAGAACTGCCTGTTTACTACAAGTTCTGTAGGCATTGGACTTGTCCTGCCTGCACCCAGCATTGCATGATTGCATCCAACGCTCGAGAGCAGGGCACTAAAACTTAAAAACTTTGCAGAAGTGAGAAATACAACCAAGGATACGAATAAAACCAAAGAATATTGCACTTGCGCCTCTTCTCGCCGCTCGCCGATGTTCTCCACATTCTCTGCGAGCAGTGAGGGCCGCTCAAAGTTCACCTACCCTTAACACCTTCATTGTTACGTGAACTCACACAACCTTTCGTGGACCTATAAACTACAGTACGAACGAAGTAGCGTCGGTTAATGTACAGTTTATGGCTGGAACATGAAGGTGATTGATCCGTGACCGTGATCTTCCCCTGTTCCTGAAGTTTCAGGCCAGAACTTATTAGCCTGGCATGTTGAAGATTTGGCCCGAGGCCCACTGCGTCTGCAAGGCGTAGTTGGCCTGGGGAACCTCGTCGAAGTCGATGTCCTGGGTTGCCGGTAACCATATCGGCGTCTCTACTAGTGGCGGCGGCGGCGGCGCGACCAGCGCTGCTGCATCTGCAAGTTGTTCATGACAAGAGGGAGGTAAGAAACAGAGCAGCTCCGAGGCAGAGAAGCTGGCCGCGAGTGGTGTTTGTTCAGAGTTCAGACGCGTACTCTGCAGCAGCGAGACGCTAGTGTTGGCGCCGTGGCCATGGAGCACGGCGTCGTCAACCTCCTGGAGACTGAATCGATGCTCGTACGCCTCCATGTACAGCTGCTGCACGTACATCTGCACCCCCCCAACGGCGACGAGTGTTCGTCAGGTTCTGTGCCTTTCGGGCTTTAACGTCGTCGAGGGTAAAGTAGAGGACGACGACGACGACAATAGCTCACTCACCTTCTGGTCCTTGGTCAGATGCTGCAGCACATACAACCCTCCGGCGAGCTCGATCTTGACGAGGTCGAAGATGGAGTTCACGTAGACGGTGGCGTGCTGCCCGCTGTAGGCGTAGAGCTTGTCGCCGGCGGCGCACGTCTTCGCGTGGTTCGTCGTCACCTCCCACATGCGGTCGGTCATGCCGTCGCCCAGTATCTACACAAGAACAGAGCGATTCAGAATTCAGAATCCAGAAGGTTTTGTCAGTGAGATCGAATGGCGGGGGGAGCTTAATTACCGAGCGCAGGTGGTCAGGCTGCACCGTCAGCATCCTCAGGAACTCCTGGACGTTCTTGACGCGGTTCTCTGACAGCTTCCTGTGGAAAGCTCCGTCCTTTCCAATCTTCTCCAGCCGCCACACGTCGTCGGCGAGGAGAGGAGGGTAATGCTTCTTGTACACTGCGGCGCAGCAATCCGAGCTCGAATCAGTGGACCATTCATGGCGTCAACCGCAGTTCAGAGCGAAGTGAAACAGAGTACAGGAACAAAGGCGTACGTTCGCCGCGGTGGTCTCTGACGACGAAGGCATCGCTCATGGCCTCGAGGATCCTGGCGCCGTCGAAGCTCCCCGGCGTGACTCGCACGCCGATGCGAAACTTGCGGCACCGCACCCACGACGAGTTATCCGTGAACTGGAGCTCGCCGACGGCGACGCAGCCGTCGCGCATGGTGAGGCTCACGTCGCCGGTGAGGAGCGGGCGCTTGCCGGCGCGCTCCTTCACGATGTTCGCCTGGAACTCGTCGGCGGCCCAGTCCTCGCGGCCGTCCGGCGGGAAGTCGCCGAAGAGCGGGACGAGCTCGATGCGCAGCGGCGGCGCGGGCGCCAGCGGCGAGCCGGTCTCCACGTCGACGACGACGATCTGCAGGGCCTCGCCGTCGTCGCCCTCGATCTTGCTCCCGGTAAACACTGGCAACCGCGGCGGCTTCCGGAACGCGAGCCTCCACGTTGCCCGCTCGACCGACGGCGTCTCCGGCGACGTCCTGAACAACACCGATCAATTCAAAGCATCGTTAGAGATCAATCGGGTCTCGCGCTCTAGCATTCTTCTGCAAAGTTTTCACCTCTCGATGTAGCGCGGGCTGCCCACCAGTCCGGCCTGGAGCTCCTCCTGCACCTGCAAATCACCAAGAAACAGAGCAGTCAGGAACACATGGCTCATCGAGCAATAACAAGCAGCAATTTTGATGCCTCTCCTCCCGTACCACTCTCCGGAAAAGAGGCTCCAGCATGATGAAGATGCTCTTGGCCTGCTTCATCAACACGGCTTCACGGATCACCCTGGAATCGGCAAGAACACGCATTAAGAATTATCAAGCTCCCATGAACAAGAATCAAGAACGAGGCCCAGCTCGCAAGGACAAGCAGGCTCACGTCGAGAAGGACGGCAGGCGGCGCATCCGCTTGTCGTCGGGCTGGTCGGGGTCCTGCTCGTAGCCATCGTGGAGCCGCTTCGCCGCCATTGCCGCGACCCAAGCTCAAGCGATCTCTTTTCTTCCTCTTCTTTCTGGCTATTTTCTCGAGAGGGAAGAACTGAACAAGGGGAGAAGAGATCAGAGATGTGCACGATTGGGGATAGTTTGTGCAGGGTTTTTCAGTGAGCGGCAAGCTCCCCTGCTTATATAGGGCCGCCGCAATGCGGGCTCCCGCGGCGAGCGAATGGGAAGTTGAGAGGAAGATTCGAGGAAGGTGGGAGGAAGAAGGTTGCTTCCGCTTGGAGGAGCCGAGTGACGGAGTGATACAGTGTAGTTCTTATGTCAGCGACTCGCAGGGGGTCAACGTACTCGTTCCCTCCGTCGTCTCGCTCCTCTCCGGCGCCTCCCTGAATATACCCCTAAACAAGAAGGCAATAAACCATCAGAATATATATCATATACACTTTATTAAAGTTTTTTTTGGAAAATATTCTGTTTCGATGGTTTTTGTTTCTAAAACTTTGTTCGTTTCTCACGTGACCGAAGAATGGAACGGAGCTACACAAGAAGTGCAGAATCTGCGTTACAGAAAATTCACCCGCCTGTCGACAGTACCACGTTGGTTTGTTCACTCGCGGTACGTCATCTACATACATGGCATCGATAAATTTCAGAAGACTACCGTGACGCCCGTGTACAGCGGAAAACGAGGACAAGTTCAATAGTATTCTAACTTAAGATGATTTTAATATTGTAGCAACAAAGTAAAAAAACCATATGAATAGTATTAAGTACACATTAAGTTAAGATATTATTGAACATGCTCTAAACACACAAGCAGTGGTGGAGCTTCATTGAAGGGGTTGTTTGTTCTCTCAAATTATCAACCAATTAAGGCATCTCTTTGTTTGTCACAATTTCACATCTAGCTAGCTTTATACCAAAACTAACAAAAGTGTGGCTAACCATTTTACGAAATAAGATTAGACAACTTTGCCAAATCATCTGTAACGAATTGTGGCAAGTGTAGTATATAAACCAAACATAAATATTAGAGAACGGACGGTCGTTCTAGACTTTTGCGACGAAGGAGCTCATTTCCACCCTGCGAACCGCACCACTGCCGCTCCTCCATGCCTCCCTCCACTGCCGCACCACTAACGCTAATGCACCCCCCGTCCTGCACCGACGTCAACGAAGACGAGCCACCGGCGGTGAGACGGCATAGAACCTTCTAGAAATTTTCGGGGGCGCAATGGATCTCTGGGAGAGGGCAAGGCCTTCGCCGGGCAGCGAAGCGGCGGTCGCAGAGCTATCTGCGGAGGCGCCAAGCGGTCGTCGGTGCTCGTGTCGGAGACGTCGAAGAAGTCCAAGGAGATCTTCTCGGAGACCACCACCAAATCGCGCGAGATCGCCGCCGAGGCCACCAAGAAGGCGGACCTCCTCGCCGGCCAGATCAAGCACCTTGCCTCCGACCTCCCCGTCCCCTCCATCCCGCCCATCCCCGCGATTCCGCCCATTCCCTCGCCGTCGCGCCGGCCCGACGCCGCCGAGCTCGGCGTTACGGCATCACCGACGACCTCCGCGAGTTCGTCAAGGGCATTACCATAAGCACCTTCCGCGACTTCCCCTTGCAAGGTGCGGTTTACCCATGTTTGGGCTTATGGAATTCGAGAGACTGGATTGTCTTGTTTGATCGAGTGTTTGGTCGCACAGATGAACCGGAGATGTCGGATGTGCCCACGGTGTCGAACGTGCGTCAGGATCTGAACGAGTGGCAGGCTAGGCACGCCACACTCGTCCTCTCGGCCGTCAAGGTTTTGTTCCCCCCTTTAATCATTTCGTCACTGATTGCTTGATGCATGTGTCTGTGAGTGATTTTGGTTCTACAGCATGACTGATATATTGTTTACGAGTCTCCTATGAACAATCACACCGTATGCATTGTAACATAAGTCTGTTTGGTTCGCAAATCTGATTTGATGTGTAATTTATATCTTAAGTACTGAGTTTAGTTCTAGAAATTCAGAATAAATGTCATTTTGGCTAATAATACATTGTTTTTAGGTGAATACCGCTTAGGGTTCGGTGGATATCGACTATTCGTACATAGATGTGATTTCCTGCATTTACACACGGATTTTTGAAGTGGTTATTAGATATTGCGAGTTAGAAGTAATATGAGATGACACTATGTTATTTCAGACTATTGTGATAACCATTTATCTATGAGCAGACCTGATTGTTACCATTAATGCCATTTTCTTGTGGTTTCATGTAGTTTCATAAAAATTCATGTATTTGGGAGAAAATTCATGTAGTTTCAGGAAAATTCATGTAGTTTTTAGGAAAAATTCAGGTTGGTTCAGTATGTTTCAGGCAGTTTCATAGGAAATTCATATTGGTTCAGGTTGTTTTAGGTAAAAAAAAAAGCTTCTAGATTCATGTGAAATTTAGGTTGGTTCAGATAGTTTCACAGAAAATTCATGTTGGTTCAGGTAAAAGACAGCTAGGTTCATACAAAACTCGTGTTGGTTCATGTGAAATTTAAGTTGTTTCACATAGTTTCAGTTTGTGTCATGTAGTGTCATCTTGTGCCATGTAGTTTCATCTTGGTTCAGGTTGGTTCATATAGGTTCAGTTTGATTCAGATTGGTTCAGGTTGGTTCAGATTGGTTCAGGTTGGTTCATGTAGGTTTAGTTTGGTTCAGGTTGGTTCGTAAGGTTCAGTTTGGTTCAGGTTGGTTCATGTAGGTTCAGTTTGGTTCAGGTTGGTTCATATAGGTTCAGTTTGGTTCAGGTTGGTCATGTAGGTTCAGGTTGGTTCATGATAACGTCACATATTTTGTCTTTTAGCTCATCCGTTCAAATCCTCCTGGACGGAGCACCGTACTGTATGGGCTCCCTAAACCAAATAGGCCCTCAACAGGCCCGAACCGGAAAGGAGGGAGCAGAAGGGTTTTACCTAGCAAAGATCAATTTGTATTATATCATATGTACTTAATCTTTTTTTCAAAAGATCTGGGACCAATTTAATTTATATTATATCATACATACTTAATCTCTGTAATTTTTTTCACCTCTACTAAATGAAATCGCCAAGCTTTCTTGGCCCTTCAAAAAAAAAATGTGAAGCCCATATAGGGATGCAAATGGGTTGGCCAAGGGCCATCTTTGGCCCTCCCTAGTTCATTTTTTGTACGAAATAGATTAGGAATCAAGCTGTCGGGGATAAAATCACGGCCCATTGCCATGGCCCACTCCCTGATGGCCCAGTCGAAACAGCCTGCCAGGGCCCAGCTCCCTGGAAGGTTCTGCAAGGCCCATGTACATCGTGCCGAACAGCCTCTTGGTCGGTACGATTGCGTGGTGTTCAACGAATCGTGTTTGAGTCCGTCTCGAACAAGAGTTCTGCACGGCTACGTGAAGACCGGACGTTGGTTTCCCAGATTGGAGCGGACGTCGTGATCCCCAAGACTAGGAGTATGCCTTATCTGCCTCGGGATATATTTGGCATGTATGAGTTCGTTACGTACTCGTAGTTAGCCCGGCCCGATTATCCCTTGATAGGTCGATTGCTCCGCACTATATAAACAGGGCCCCTATGACGTTTAGAGGAGGCCCCCTGGCGATCGAGTTTTAGGTCTTAGCATCTGGCTTAGAACTTTACACCATAATCTTGCCGAGACTTGTTGGTCTCGCCGAGCCATCTCTTGTATTCTCCTCTGATATATAAGAAAGGCTAGACGTAGGGCATCTCTTCCGAGAGGCCTGAACCAGGATAAAAACCTCTGTCTCTTGTTCGTTGTTGTTCGAGGTTGTTCGGCGTGTCTCCTATCTCAATCTTCAAGAACCTTAGCGACTTGAGATCGTTATCTCAACCGTCGACAGTTGGCGCCGTCCGTGGGGAACGCAGATCAAGCATGTCGAACTCTATCAGCGATACGGAGATTCTTCCTGAGAACTACGACTCAGAAGGGCAGGATGTCTCTTCCCCTGCCAGCTCGAATCGATCTTATCGGCCTAGATCGATGTCTGTATCTGAGACGGAGGTCTCCGGATACTCCCCAGAGATGGTCTCTAGTCGAGCTCCCGTCATTGACGACGATTACGGAACCGAAGATCTATACGCTGGTTTAGATCTGTCAGATTCCAAAGCTATGTCAGTCGATTCCTCCTGTGGCGACACAGTGATGACACCGTCTAGCGCACAAACGCGCGCTCACCGCACCGTCAACATGGCCGGCGCAGGGACTTTGAGTCCTGCGCGGGTCGCGGCGACCGAAGAGATCGGGCAGATCAATTCTGCTCGAAACCAAGATGGAGCCGTACAATCTGCTCGCGAGCAAGAGATTGTTCGCCGCACTTTCGACGAATCCATCAACCAAACCCTGGCGCAGATACGCGACAGGCGCAAGCGTCAGCGACGTGACCCGCCTCGCGCACCTACGCCAAGACCACCAGCAGAAGTTCACCCTGCTCGGGTGGAATCCCCGCATGCCCGGACCCCGGTCGGGCAGGACCCGGACGTCTCAGGGATCCCAGGGCCCCTGGAGCAGAGCCAAGAGCGTCTCCAGGCCCTGACGACCGTAATTAGATCCGCTCACCAAGACAATCTTGTCGTTGTGGGCGAAGCTGTGGCTTCGTACCTTGAAAAGCTGGCCGATGGCCTCAAGTCTTTGGGTGAAGCCTCATCCGGGCAGCACGCTGAGCCTGTCCGGGTGGATTCGGACAGCGAGCGATCCGGTCGATCGCGTGACCGCCGTCACCGTCGTAGGATCACTGTCCACGAGCATGCTGCCCGTGCTCGCCACCGCTCGCCAAGTCCCCGTAGTCATCGTGACCACAGGGGCAAACGTGTGCGCGACGATCACGGACGATCCCCACGCGAGGAGCGCGTTGTCGCGACCACGAGGAAGGAGCGTGGGGGCTTATCATGGAGAGAGTTCCTCCAAGCGGAGACCTCCCGCTCTGCAAGAGTTCCCCCGACCAACAGGACCAACGTCTTTTCAAGACTAGAATCTGTCGGGGAAGGTGGCCGGTCTTATGCCTTGGGCTGCAGGGCCTTTTCCGACGAGCTTCGCTCTGTCCGGTGGCCCTCAAAATTCAAACCCGGACACATGGAGAGGTACAATGGGACTCAAAACCCAGAGGAGTTCCTCTCCATCTACGCAACGGCCATCATGGCGGCCGGGGGTGACGAGCTTGTTATGGCCAATTACCTCCCGACTGTCCTTGAGGGTGCCGCCGGACGTGGTCAAGAATCGACAAGAGGGTTCCATCTCTTCGTGGAACCAACTTTGTGACGCTCTAATCGCTAACTTTCAGAGCTGTTACGTGCGTCTGGGCAAGGAGGATGATCTGCACCAGATGATCCAGATGAACGGGGAGACCCTCCGCAACTTCGTGAAGCGTTTCATTAAGATTCGCAACACGATCCCGAACATCTCGGATGAATCTGTTGTCCGCGCTTTCAAAAACGTAGTCCGCGACGAGCGGCTCACCCAGGATCTCGAGATCAATGAGACCTGAACCGCCAACGACCTGTTCAAGGCGGTGATCATACGCCAACGCGGGGCGAGCGCTGTTCAAGATAAGAAAGCGTTCGACAAGGCGAGCCGCCCCACTGGTGTAGATGAGAAGAAGAAGATCAGCAGCAATCCTGGTGACAGCAAGTCCCAGAAGAAGAAAAAGAAGGGCGATGCGAACAATACCGTCGCTGGCATAGATCGCACGCCTCCTTCCAAGGATGGGTAGAAAAAGCCCAACAATAACTATAAGGGCAAGAAGCCCGCCCAAGGAGGCAATCAGGGCAAGAAAGGTCAAAGTGACCGATATTGTAAGTACCACCAGCATCACGGGCATGATACACGCCACTGCAGAACCTGGGCTGCAAAGCTCGAGATTTCTACAACGGCAAGGGCCCAATGCCCACCCTGTCCGAGAAAGGTGAAGCCGGTAAGGCCAAGCGTCAAACCGATGATGGTGATCGGGACGAGTATCAAGAGCCCGTGAACCATATTGCCGTCATCTTCGGCGGCTCCTCGGCTTATTCCTCTCGGCGCAGCCTCAAGGAAGCTGCTCGGGAGGTCCACAAAGTCGAAAAGGGCAAGCCTCAGCCCGAGTCAATGAAGTGGACCGAGGTCCCCATCTCCTTCTCTCAGGAGGATTGCCCCACTGGGATGACTAAGCCCAGGCTCCCATCGTGGTCGCCGACCATCGCAGAACGCCAGAGTTGGCCGTGTATCAGAGACGGCGGGCGCCCTGGACTTACTCTCTGCTAAGGTTTTGGACGAGATGCAAATTCCTCGCTCTAAACTTAAAGAGGTCGCGATGCCTTTCTACGGCATTGTCCCGGGAGAGGTCGTTTCACCATTAGGCGAGTTGTTACGCCTGCTACCTTCGGCAGTCCTAGCAACTTCCGGACAGAGTTGATCACGTTCGACATGGTTGACTTTCCATCTGCGTACAACGCAATCTTGGGCCGGCCATCTCTTGGTAAGTTCATGGCCGTGTCCCACCACGCTTACCATTGCGTGAAGATACCGGGTCCCAACGGTGTGATCACGGTCAAGGGAAATTACAAAGCTGCTCTGGATTGCGACGAGCAGTCCCTTGCCCTGGTCGACCAGCTTCCGCCGCGAGGTCCCGACGCTCCGTAGACCAAGTCTGCACGCCCTAGAGTCTCCCTTCAGCCAGGAGGAGAGACCAAGGTGGTTCCGCTGTCTCTGGATGATTCCTCCAAGACAGTCCATTTGGGGGTCAATTTGGACCCCAAATAGGAAAGCGACCTCATTGCCTTCCTCCGAGCTAATGCAGACGTGTTTGCCTGGGAGCCGTCTGATATGCCCGGGGTCCCAAGGGAGGTTATCGAGCACAAACTGGCTGTCCGGCCGATAAAAACCTCGCCGCCGGAAGCTTGCCGCTGGACTTCAAACAGGATCATCAAAGATCGACAGCAAGTCGCTCATCATTCTGGTTTCATCCGCGAGGTTGATCACACCGAGTGGCTGGCCAACCTTGTCATTGTAAAGAAGAAAGGCGGCAAGTGGAGGATGTGTGTCGACCACACAGATCTGAACGCTGCTTGTCCCAAGGACAACTTTCCGTTACCTCGCATAGACTAGCTGGTCGATGCGACCGCGGATGCCCAGCTCTTGAGTTTTTTGGATGCTTACTCAGGTTATCACCAAATTAGCATCTCCCGAGGATGAAGAGAAGATCGCCTTCATCACCCCTTCGCACTTTCGCTACACGACCATGTCTTTCGGTCTGCAAGAATGTCGATGCCACGCTCCAAATAACTTGATGGAGAAAACTTTCCTAGAACAAACGGAAAAACACGAGGTCTATGTCGATGACATAGTTGTAAAGAGCAAGCTTGCTCCAGATCATGTAAAAGACCTGGCCGAGACTTTTCAAAATCTCAACAGGCATCGAATAAAGTTAAATCCAGAGAAATGTACCTTTGGTGTTCGATCTGGAATGTTGCTTGGTTATGTAATTGGTTCGCAAGGAATTTCTGCCAACCCTGAAAAAATCGAGGCCATTGAAAACATGCAGGTTTATCTCCCGTCAGAGCGAACGCGGGCTGCCCTTCTTTAAGGCCCTGCGCAAGCACAATGGTTTCGAGTGGACGGAAGAGACTGATCGATCTTTCCAAGATCTAAAGCAATACCTGTCCAACCCACCTGTCTTGACTACCCCGCGTTACGGCGAGCAGATTTTGCTCTACCTTGGCTGCATGCCATAAGCAGTGAGCGCGGTCTTGACGGTGGAAAGGAAAGGCATCCAACGGCCAATCTATTACGTGAGCGAGGTGCTTCACGGATCAAAGGAGCGTTACCCTGAGGTCCAGAAGTTGCTCTACGCCTTGCTCATGTCTTCCAGGAAGCTTCGCCATTATTTCCAGGCGCATCAAATACTGGTCCCGACCAAGTTCCCTCTTAGAGAAATCCTAAGGAACAAGGAAGCTGGCGGAAGAATAGCTAAGTGGGTAATGGAACTGACAGAGTTTGACATTCTGTTTGCTATCCGAACTGCTATCAAATCTCAGGTCCTGGCTGACTTTGTCGCTGAATGGACTTGCCCGCCCAAATCCCAGGAAGCTCCCTAAGCAACCTGACGAACCCTCTTGGACCATGTTTTTCGATGGCTCGCGTACTGAAAATTCGGGGGCTGGTTTTGTTCTCATCTCCCCTCAAGGAGAACAACTCCAATATTCTATTCAACTACACTTCGTAGCGACTAACAACGCTGCGGAGTACGAGGCCCTCCTCGCGGGACTAAGAGCGTGCAAGTCGCCAAGCGTCCAACGGCCGATTGTGAAGGAGATTCACGCTTGGTCATCAACCAGTCAACAAGGAGTATCGGTCTTTGCGATGACTCAATGGCGCGGTACTGGTCAAGTAAGGAAGTTGGGCGGCACTTTCGATTTTTCGAGGTGCTCTTCGTGCCCAGGAAGGACAACTTCTTGGCCGACCAGCTGTCCAAGTATGGATCCTCACGAGAACTCGCTTCCGGCAGGGTGCTCGTCGAGCACCTTCACAAGCCCTCAATCACGCTTTCCGACGAGGTAATCGAGATGGTGCTTGTCTCCGTCATCGAAAGGTGTCATGGATCGGACAACGCCATTTATTCGGTACCTTGCAGATGGGACCCTGCCCGACGACGAAGCCCAGCGTTCCCGGCTTACAAAGCGTGCTAGTTCATACCAGCTTATGGACGGCATCCTTTACCGTCGAGGTGCTCTTGGCGTTCTCTCCAAGTGCGTCGCGTAGCAGGAGGGTGTGTTCCTTCTTAGGGACATACACGAGGGTGCCTGTGGCAATCACGCCTCCTTCAGGACTCTGGTCGGCAAAGCGTTTCGCATGGGCTATTACTAGCCTACAGCGTTACAAGATGCCCGGGACATCGTGATTAAGTGCAAAGCTTGCCAATTTCACGCCCGGAAGGCACATAAGCCCGCCCAAGAGCTCCAAACAATCCCCCCATCCTGGCCTTTCTCCACATGGGGTCTGGATCTGCTCGGCCCATTCCCTAAGGGGTACAAGGGCTATACACACTTGCTAGTCGCCATCGACACTTTTACAAAGTGGATAGAGGCAGAGCCTGTGTCCTCTCTTCACGCCAAAACGACTGTGCGCTTTTTCAAGAGCAACGTGGTCACGCGCTTCGGGATCCCCCATAAGCTGATCACGGATAACGGTACCGATTTGAGCGAGCTATTCCAGAATATCGAGCAATACCGGGCACCAAGGTCTGCTTCGCCTCCGTGGCACATCCACAGAGCAATGGAGCAGTCGAGCGAGCTAACGGACAGATCGTCCAGGGCATCAAACGGCACGTGTTCGCGGCACTCCGCGAGCACAACAAAGCCTGTGTCGACGAAGTTCCTTCCGTACTCTGGGCAGTTCGCACTACGGCCAGTCGGGCAACCGGGGAAACTCCTTTCCAATTGGTCTATGGCGCAGAAGCCATCCTACCCGCCGAAATTGTACTCGGCTCGCCTCGCACGAGCTCGGTCAACTTGGTTGACGACGAGCAAGAGCGCCTACTCGATCTCGACCTCCTCGAAGGCACACGCGAACGGGCACAAGTCAGAATGGCGCGCTACCAGCAAGATCTTCGCCGGCACGCTGCCAAATCGGTTCGATCAAGGGCTTTGAAGGCGGGCGACCTCGTTCTGCGCCGTGTCCAGAACCTGTCCAATGCCAACAAGTTAACTCCCCGTTGGGAGGGCCCATTCACGGTCGTTTCCACTGCTCGCCCGAGGGTTGTTCGCCTGGCAATGGAGGACGGGAGAGAGCTGACCAGCACTTGGAACATCGACCAGCTTCGTAAGTTCTTTGTGTAGGTCTTTCTGTGTTTGCTTAGCTTCGCGCTTTTTATTAAACTTCGCGCCTTTGTTCGTTCAAGTCTGTCGGGCTCCATGTAAAGTTCAATCAATTTATAATGAAAACTTCACGGTCCTCTGAGGCCTTTTCACACCTTTGTCTTTTCAAGACTACCCTCTTTCTGGTAACACTTGATGGCTGCCCGGCCTTGCGAACACTTGGCTCCGCAATTTTAAGTATTTTTTCCTGCTCGTACCCAGCTTCAACAAGTTCCACAACTCAAGGTTGCGTAACACGGCTTTCCCACCTCGCGGCTAAGTCTGCTCTCGTAAGCCCTCCGCGGCAGAGGCACTTACCGCTTGGCGCAACCACTTGGCAAAGCCTGCTCTCGTAAGCCCTCCGCGGCAGAGGCACTTTCCTTGTTCGGTTACCTTCGGAATCGCCTAACTTACGTTAACGAGCAGTTCACGGAACGAGTCGAACAGGGTACGGGTGTCGCTCTATCTCTCTACGCACGACCTCGAATTCGCAAACTCAGGTTTTCGAGCACAGTCCGTACCGGGGGCTAGGGTGTCGCTCTTTCTCTTGTGCACCTGTTCGAGTTCGCAAACTTAGGTTCTCGAACTGCTGCACAACGGGGGCTGGGAGTTAGGCTAAGCGTGCTACCGGTTTTCCTAAACTTTCTAGCGCTTTCATGCCCTGCTCTTAGTTTCCTGTTCGTTCTTGCCTTTTGCTACTCGTTTTTGCAGGAAAAAGGTAAGCCTAGATGTGCAACAGTTAAGTCTTCATTGCATCGCTCAAAAGTTTACAGGTACAAGGAGTACAACCCTACTTCTACTTCGAAGCAAGCTGCTCCTTCAGTTCCTCGTTCTCTATCTTCAAGCGCAGGACTTCTCCTTGCGCCTTGAAGCCTTCCTTGGCCTCAGCTTGGAGACGATCGGTTTCCTCCTTGCTGAGCCGGGCCCGCTCCGCAGCCTCTTCGCAGAGAGCCTCGACCTCCTCGGTCTTGGCGCGCAGCTCCTCGGACAGAGCTTCGCTTTGACTGACCCACTGCTCGGCGGCCTTGAGTTGCTCCGTGGCGGCCAGCTTCTCTTCGGCGAGCTGGGCCTTGACGGCCTTCACCTCCGCCGCGAGCTGACTCCGCCGCTGCGACGCGTCGTGGAGTTGTTCTTCGAGCCACTTCGTGCGACTCTGCTCCTTCTTCGCGACGTCCGCCCCCGCGGCTTGCGCGCGAAGCTCCTCGGCCTCTTCACGGAGAGCTCTGGAGGATTGCCTCTCCTCGGTCAGCCGGGCCTTGAGCTTCCTCACCTTCGCCTTCAGCCGGCTTCGGCTTCGGGCTGGAGCAGAGGGCTCCCCCTCGAGTCCCCTTGCTCGGAGATGCTCTCGGAAACCCGCTATCACAGCGGCGCGCTCCACGGTGGCTCCCTCCACAAGGTCCTCCATGGTGGCCCCCACGAACTAAAAGAGAGAAGAACAAGTTAAGACTTCGGACAACTTTAGCCCGAACAGACAATGTCTTGGTTTTGAGAGTTACCTGTCCAAGTCGCCGCTTCAGACTTCGGCGCAGGCGATCCTCGAGACCGTGGGTCACGAATCCTCGCCCGTGCGGGATAAGGCCTGCGCGGCGACCTGTCCGCCTCGTCCCCCCCGCGTCGGCGCGAGCCCGCCTAAAGGCGATCGCAGCGGCGAGCTCGCCCGCCCAGCTCCTCCCTCTCTCTTCTTCCTCCGCCTGCTCCTCCTTAGGCAGGGTCGGAGCCGCTCCGCTAGGCGGCTCCGGAGCTTCCACGGGCAGAGTAACTCGTTCGCCCTGCTCATGGCTTTCTTCTTCCTTGGCTTCAGGGTCTTCACCCTGCTCGCCAGTGACCTCCGTCGCCACAGGGACAGGCTGCCCCTGCGAAGAAGTGCTCGGTAGGACCGCCTGTTCGATCCCACCTTGGGCAACTGGCGGAGCCAGCTCCTTGGCACCGCTGTCCGTGGCGCCTTGCGCCGCCGCCTCTTGTGCTTCCAGCCGCTCCACCGCGCTCTTGGTAGCGTCGAGTACTTCGGCATTGAACTCGGCGGGAGCAGCTCCATGCTTTGCCGGCTTGTTCTTGAGGTGGCGATCTCATCGCCATGACGCGCACTCTGCGGTGCTCGGCAAAGAGATCGCTCGATTGCCGCGTCAACGTTGTCCGTGGCGATCTCCTCTTGGGCAGCTGATGAAAAAGGGGTTAGTTAAGTCCGGCATGATCAGGAGGTGTCGGGGATTAGATCACGGCCCATTGCCATGGCCCACTCCCTGACGGCCCAATCGAATGACCTACCAGGCCCGGCTCACTGGAAGGTTCTATCGAGCCCATGTGCATCCCGCCAAACGGCCTTCATGGTCGCACGGTGCGTAATGGCCTAGGATTCTGCTTGAGTCCGACTCGAGCGAGTTACTGCACGGCTACGTGAAGACCGGACGTGGTTTCGGACCGGATTAGGAGTCGTGATCCCCAAGACTTGGGTATGCCTTATCTACCTCGGGATATATTTGGCATGTATGAGTTAGATTCGTACTCGTTGTTAGCGGCCCGATATTCCTTCTAGTGGGTCGGTTTGCTCAAGACTATATAAACAAGGCCCTACGGCGTGTAGAGGGCCTCCGGCACTTGATCTTCGCATTGTCGCTACCAGACACACATAATCTCGCCGAGACTTGTTCATCTCGTCGAGCCATCTCTTGTATTCATCTCTCGATATATAAGAAAGGCCGGGCGTGGGGCTATTATCTCTCGAGAGGCTGAACCAGATAAAAACTCGCATCTCCTGTTACGTTGTTCGTGGTTGTTCGGCGTGTCTCCTATCTCAATCTTAAAGAACCTTAGCGACTTGAGATCGATATCTCAACCGTCGACAATTGGCGCCGTCCGTGGGGATCTGCAGACGAGCATGTCGAACTCTATCGGCGACAGAGATTCTCTCGAGGACTACGACTTCGAAAAGGCGGATGTCTCTTCCCTGCCAGATCGGATCGATCTCTTGATCTTGATCGCCTTCGAGATCTGGTTCCCACTCCGTGCTCGAAATTTGAATCTCTTAGCGCCGGGCAGCTCTTCGCCGGCGCGTCTGTCCCATGACGAGCTTCGTGCTCGGGCTTTGGATCTCTTCGCGCGGGCAGCTCTTCGCCCGCAGCGCAAGTCTGTCCCGCCCACGAGCTCAGTGCTCGGGATCGATCTCTTCGCGCCGGGCAGCTCTTCGCCGGCGCGCGTCTGTCCCGCGACGAGCCGTGCTCGGGTTTGGATCTCTTCGCCGGGCAGCTCTTCGCCCGCAGCGCAAGTCTCGTCCCGCCACGAGCTCTGTGCTCGGGGCTCGATCTCTTCGCCCGGCAGCTCTTCGCCGGCGCGTCGTCTGATCCCGACGAGCTCCGCTCGGGCCGGATCTCTTCGCGCGGGCAGCTCTTCGCCCGGTAGCGCGTCTGGTCCCATGGCGAAGCCGTGCTCGAAATTTGGATCTCCTCTCGCCGGGCAGCTCTTCGCCCAGCAGCGCAAATCTGTCTCGCGACGAGCACCGTGCTCGAGATCGATCTCTTCGCACCGGCAGCTTCTTACGCCGCTGTCGCGTCTGGTCCCCGGGCGAGCTCCGTGCTCGAGGCGATCTCTTCGCGCCGGCAGCTCTTCGCCGGCACGCGCGTCTGATCCCGGGGCGAGCTCGTGCTCGGGGCCGGATCTTCTCGCCGGCAGCTCTTCGCCGGCGCTGCGTCTGATCCCATGACGAGCTCCGTGCTCGGGGCGGATCAAAATTCCTTCCGGATCCCGGCTGTTCGCTGGTCAGGATGACGGGAGAGAGTGACCAGCGCTTGGAACATCGACCGACCGTAAGTTCCTCGTGTAGGTCTTCGTTTCTTAACCGCTTTTCTCAAATTTCGCGCCTTAGTTCGTCCAAGTCTCTCGGGCTGCCATGTAAAGTTTAACCCATTGAGCGGTGAATGCTCGCGGCCCCCTGCGGCCCTTCTCATCACTTGTCTTCTCAGGCTACTCTTTCTCTCTGGTAACACTTGATGGCTGCCCGGTCTTGCGAACTCTTGGCTCCGCAATCTTAAGGGTTTTCCCTGTCCGTATCTTGTTTCAACAAGTTCCTAAACTCAGAGTTGCGTAACACGGCATCCAGCCTCGCGGCTAAGCCTGCTCTCGTAAGCCCTCCGCGGCAGAGGCACTTACCGCTCACGGCACGACCACTTGGTAAAGCCTGCTCTCGTAAGCCCTCCGCGGCAGAGGCACTTTCCTTGTTCGGTTACCTTCGGAATCGCCTAACTTACGTTAACGAGCAGTTTCTGGAACGAGTCGATCAGGATACGGGTGTCGCTCTAACTCTCTACGCACGTGCTTGAAGTCGCAAGTTCAGGTCTCCATGCATCGTCCGTGCATCGGGCTAGGCGTCGCTCTTTCTCTTGTGCACCTGTTCGAGTTCGCAAACTCAGGTCCTCGAGCAGCTGCACAACGGGGGCTGGGAGTTAGGCCAAGCACCGGTTTTCTTAAAACTCTCTAGCGCTGTTCGCCTTGCTCTTGGTTTCCTGTTCGTCCTTTTCTTTTCTTTGCTCTTTTTGCGGAAAAAAGCTGCTCGTCGACTCGCTCGATTCAAGCGCTGCTTTCGGCGGTCTTGAGTCGCTCGGCCAGCTCCTCGGAGGATCGCTCTCCTCGGTCGATTGGGACTTGAGCTGAATTTCGGCAACCCAGATGCGTTTTCAGTTTTCCAGTTCCTTTCCTTAGCGTTGGTTTTCCAAAACCTCGTTGGTCTTCGCTTAGTAGTGCTCCCCGCGTCGAGCATGTCTTTTATCCGCAACGACACATGCGGCTCGGTTAAGCGGCGGTGCACCACCGATGGAGTTACGCCCACCGTAGTCGATTCTCATCGCGCGGGCATGCCCACCGTAGTCGATTCTCATCGCATAGCGGCACTCTGGCGCTGGTTCAGACTACCGAGGCGACACTGTACGCCGCAGGTCCATACCGGTTAAGATTTCGCCTCGCCGCTTTTTACTGCGGCTAAGGTCTCGTCGCCTTCTCGGTTAGCGGTCTTAGCTTCTGGCGGGGCTGCACTTGTCCGCGCTGCGTCTTTTTATCCATGCTCGTCCTTCCTTGCACGGTAATCCGGGCAATGCACCACCCACGGAGTCCCTTGCCACCGTAAGCCGATTCTCATCGCAGCGGGCACTCTAGCGTCGGTTCGCATTCGCCGAGGTGACACTAACGCTATCGGGGCGTGCGGAAAAATTATGTCTTGTGTGGGTAGGTCGCGTCTTTGCGTGTTTTCTAAAACTCGCTTTGCTCTTCTTGGAGCCTTTTCTTGCTCTCTTTTTCCCCTTGTCGCTTCTTTCTTGTTTGTCTTTTGCAGAAATACGGGGCGGGAACATCGACTCGGTGATGGTTGCGGCGAAGTTCGAGCTTCCCCACCAAAACCGATGTCTGCATCCTCTCTTTCTGGTGCGCTCGCGCTTGCGGGGATCGATTCACTTCGCGCACAGATGATTTCTTGCCTTTGCCGTCTCGACCTTCACGGTTTGGCTAAGTCAAGGCGATGCGCCATCAACGAGTCCTCGCCCACCGTAGCCGATTCTCATCGCAACGGGCAAGCCCATCGTAAGCCGATTCTCATCGCAGCGGGCACTCCAAGTGTCGGTTCTGCACTTGCCAAGACAACGCTTAACGCTGCCGCAAGGAATACGCCATGGGTAAAGCGTTGATTTCACACGTTCTCTTGCGGCTCTGGCGCATCGGGTTGTGATTCACCTCGCCTTTGGCAGCTCTTCGTCCGGGCGCGCGATCGGTCCCATGACGAGCTCCGTGCTCGGGGTGGATCACCTCGCGACCGGCGCTCTTCGCCCGGGCGCAGTTCTACCGATGCGTCTTCGCTGATCGCACTTTCGGTTCCTTTAACGAGCTCCGTGCTCGGGACTAGATCTCTTTACGGTTTCTTTGACGAGCTCTACGCTCTGGGGTCGGGTCACCTTTCCCATTCGTATGCATTATGCGCTTCTAGCACACGATCTACGCCCGAGGCACATCACCTTCGCTCTGGCGTGACATTCGCCGAGAGCACAATCTATATTTCCTCCGCAAGCTCTAGCACGAGAGATGGGTCCCCTATCTTTCCTAGGCATCTGAATGCTTGGATGCAAGAAGACGAGTCCGTCTCGCGACTTGCTATGTTCATTCTCCGAAAGATCGATCTTCTGGGATGCGGTGGTACGCTCTTTACTACCAAGAATCCAATCCCTTCTTGATGATGTTCAGCCTCAAGGAGATGATTCGCCTTGCACCGGGCAGCTCTTCGCCCGGAGTGCGCGTCTGGTCCCCGCGACGAGCTCTGCGCTTGGGGACTGGATTTCCGATGTCTCTGACCAAGGCCGAGTGCTCTGCTTTCGGACGGATGTCGTTCCTGCTTCGACGAACGGAGTTGCTTCGGCCTTGTCGGGTTTATTCGGTCCCGAACAAGTCTTGTTCGGTTGAACCATAACCTGTTTCGGTCTGTTACATGCCTTTGTAGCGAGAAAAATACCTCTTCGTGACTTTGAGTCTCAAGAGGACGACCCCACTCTAGTGAGTCCTTCCACTTGAGTCTCGGGGCTAGCTGTCGGGATTAGATCACGGCCCATTGCCATGGCCCACTCCTGACGGCCCAATCGAATGTGACCTACCAGGCCCAGCTCCTGGAAGGTTCTATCGAGCCCATGTGCATCTGCGCCAACGGCTTCATGGTCGGCACGGTGCGTAATGGCCTAGGATTCTGTTTGAGTCCGACTCGAGCGAGTTACGCACGGCTACGTGAAGACCCGGACGTGGTTTCCTGACCGGATTAGGAGTCGTGATCCCCAAGACTTGGAGTATGCCTTATCTACCTCGGGATATATTTGGCATGTATGAGTTAGATTACGTACTCGTTGTTAGCCCGCCCGATATTCCTTCTGTGGGTCGGTTTGCTCAAGACTATATAAACAAGGCCCCTACGGCGTGTAGAGGGCCTCCGGCACTTGATCTTCGCATTGTCGCTACCAGACACACATAATCTCGCCGAGACTTGTTCATCTCGTCGAGCCATCTCTTGTATTCATCTCTGATATATAAGAAAGGCTGGACGTAGGGCTATTATCTCTCCCGAGAGGCCTGAACCAGGATAAAAACTCTGTCTCCCTGTTCGCTGTTGTTCGTGGTTGTTCGGCGTGTCTCCTATCTCAATCTTAAAGAACCTTAGCGACTTGAGATCGATATCTCAACCGTCGACAGGAGGGTTGTAAGAACGAAAGTTTTATTTACAACATACCTGCCATGGAAGGCTTAATCTTAATCTTCTTCGCCAAAACTTTCCGCCTCTTCCTCGGGGGCTACGTGGCGCCTTGTTCGCTTCGGTCCCCGGATGTTCGCGGCGACGAGCTCAGCTCCCTGCTAAGCTGAGCGCTCTTCTCGCGCAACGCAAGGAGCTTTTCCTTGCGCGCGACTTCCTCCTCGAGTCTTCTTTGTTCGGCGACCTGGTGCAACCGTGCCAAGTGGCCCGGGTGAGCCTACGCGTAACACTTAAGCCAGAGGGCCAGTGTCCTTACCTCTTCGTCGCTTTGCTCGGTGAGGAGAGAGGGGCTTGGTCGCTTCCCACTCGGCTGGCCGGGCGCGCGTTTGGCTTGCTCGGCGCGCTCCGTTGCCGCTGGGGCTTCTTCGAGGACAGGCGGCCATGGCGCGGCGAACTCCGCGTTGGCTCGGCCGCCGCCTTGGGCTTTGTAGCCACCTTGGCTTTGCCCTTCTTCGCTCTCTCTTTCTCCGACCCAGAGAGTTCCTCCACGATTCCTCCGAGGATCAGCTGGTCCTCCTGCGTGTTCGGAAAGTAAAGTATTAGCATTTACAACAGTGCGAATCCAGCTACACAGACGAGGGTTCGAGCAACTCACCTCGGCCGTGCGGACGAGCACATTCCGCGGACAGGTGTAGGCCACCTCGCCGGTGACCTCGCCGTCCTTCCTGGCTGCCTTCAGCATGGCGTCGACCCGCTCGATCACCCATGCGTCGGTCGGTTTTTCTGCCTGAGCGGGAGAACCTGTCAGTTTCTGTTCGGAAGAGGCATCAAAGAAAGGTTGAGTCTGAAAGGCGCTTACCCGTGCTCTCCCTGGAGATGTGTTCCCATCCCTCTATCTTGTAGAAGGGGCAGGGTCTTCTCCGCAGCGGACAAATCCTGTTCGCTGTGTAGTCCCTGATGATCTCCCTGCCCGTGAGCTCAAGGCTCACGAGGGAGGCGATCTTCCTCGTCAAGTACCAATCCTCGGCGGACATCTCCGGCCGAGGCATCGGTGTTCCCTTCGCCGGCGCCTTCCCGGTGAAGATGAGTCTGCTGTCGTCGCTCCGTCGGGTGTAGAACCACCTCGTTCACCACGCGCCCATCGAGTCAAGCAGCGGCGGACGGGGGTACGGCGCGTCGTCGGCGGTGGCCCGGAGCTTGAGGTAGTAACACCCCAGCGCCGAAGCGGCGGAGCTGCTCCGTTACCGTAGTAATGGAGGAACAACGGCCCACCGGCGGATCAATGCTCAGATAGCCCTCGCACAAGTGTGCGAAGACGGCCATCCGGAGGATGCTTGCTCGGATTGAGGTTTGCCACCTCAATCGATGATGTTCAAGAAAGCTCGGCGGTCGCTCTCGGGACCTCAACCCAAGCAGTGCGAATCTGCTCAAAGTTGACGAACTCTCCCTCGAGCGGCTCCGGAGTTTCCTCCTCCCCGGGCAGCCTCCAGCTACCGGCGTCGATGTGACCCTCTTCCTCCCAAACTCTCAAGTCCTCCTCGGATGCGCTAGAGCTTATGAACTTGGCCATAGCGGTTCCCAGGGTTGGACGAGCAGGTTTGTGGTGGAATTTGGTTCTTTGGTGCTGAGCGCGGTTGGAATCAGGGCTTGGGAAGGAAAGGCGTGAGAGCAGAAGTGGCTAGCCGCGGGCGTCTCTGGTGCTTTTATAGGCCTAAGCGTGCTGCCTTGCAACGGTTTTCGCCACAAAACGGCTAGTTTTCTTTGCAATGACTAGGTAAAACGGTCGATTATTTTCATCAAGCTTGTCATGAAGTTACCGTTGAGATCTGCCAACGGTTACTTTTTTCCAGCGTCCGCGTTGAAGGCTGGGTGCTCTGCTCGGATGGATGTGTTTTTCTGTTCGACGCAACAGAGTTGCTCGGCAATGATCTGGTTTGTTCGATCCCGAACAGATTCTGTTCGGCGGAAACAAAACCTGCTCGGTCATGTGTTGTTAGTCTTTTACAGCGGCACAGTTTCCCTCTTCGTGACTTAGAGTCTCAAGAGGAAGACCCCGCTCTAGTAAGTTCTTCCACTTGAGTCTCGGGGGCTAGCTGTCGGGCATAAAATTACGGCCCATTGCCATGGCCCACTCCCTGACGGCCCAGTCGAAACAGCCTGCCAGGGCCCAGCTCCCTGGAAGGTTCTGCAAGGTCCATGTACATCGTGCCGAACAGCCTCTTGGTCAGTACGATTGCGTGGTGTTCAAGGAATCATGTTTGAGTCCGTCTCGAACAAGAGTTCTGCACGGCTACGTGAAGACCGGACGTTGGTTTTCCGGATTGGAGCGGACGTCATGATCCCCAAGACTAGGAGTATGCCTTATCTGCCTCGGGATATATTTGGCATGTATGAGTTCGTTACGTACTCATAGTTAGCCCGGCCCGATTATCCCTTGATAGGTCGATTGCTTCGCACTATATAAACAGGGCCCCTATGACGTTTAGAGGAGGCCCCCTGGCGATCGAGTTTTAGGTCTTAGCATCTGGCTTAGAACTTTACACCATAATCTCGCCGAGACTTGTTGGTCTCGCCGAGCCATCTCTTGTATTCTCCTCTGATATATAAAAAAGGCTGGACGTAGGGCTATTATCTCTTCCGAGAGGCCTGAACCAGGATAAAAACCTCTGTCTCCTGTTCGTTGTTGTTCGAGGTTGTTCGGCGTGTCTCCTATCTCAATCTTCAAGAACCTTAGCGACTTGAGATCATTATCTCAACCATCGACACAAGTTTTTAGTACAAACAAATGAACTAGAGAGGGTCAAAGATGGCCATAGGGTCAACCCATTTGCATCCCTAAGCCCATATATGACACACATGAGCATGTGAAGCCTAAGACCATCCCCAACAACAACTCTGTTCTTTTGAACTGATTTGAGCTGCTGAACAACTGAAATGAATGAATTTCGAGAGTTTTTCTAGATAGTTTCGAGATTCGGATCCATTTTTATTTGACTTGCTTTTTAAAATGTAAGGACCAACCTTTTGAGACAGCGAAAAAATGATTAAAAACTCAAAG
Source organism: Raddia guianensis (assembly GCA_036346415.1). Taxonomy (NCBI): domain Eukaryota; kingdom Viridiplantae; phylum Streptophyta; class Magnoliopsida; order Poales; family Poaceae; genus Raddia; species Raddia guianensis. The sequence continues at coordinate 41,363,860 of CM070534.1, forward strand.
CATATGTCTTTTCAATACGTAGATAAGTCGTTAAACTGTTAAGTCGTTAATCTGTTAAGCTGAAAAGAACAGGGCCAACATCCCAATTTTTATGCCCACCAAAACCTCATATAATTAGGCTGTCGTTGGCCCGAGCCAGACAACAAATTTCAGAGGGGCTACCCCGCGAAGCAACTAGGCGTGCTTCGCAAAGCAGCTCAGGGAAAGGTAAGCAATCACAAAGTGGCTATCCTGCGAAAACTGTATCTCGTCCTTTATTATTGCGAGGGCCCCCTATTTATAATGGAGTCATTTTTACATTGTACAATACCGCCCCTCTTCTGGGCATAAAATAAGGGTAAAGAGGTCTTTGCTAAGAAAAGATTTCTTAGCCCTTAACCTGCCCCCTTCGGCAGGGTGCCGAGGGAAAAACACCCTCGAGCCGAGGCTAAGACGTAAGTACCCCTGCTTTTCTATCTAAAGCAGGGCTATAAGGGGGATTACAGGGGGGCCGGTTGTTACGGCCAGCTGCCATATCTTCTCTGCCGCCTGGTGCTGGTTGTTACAGCCAGCTAGCATTCCCTTGACACACGATATGATTCCTTTTCACTGCTGCAGACCGTACTTGTTGTGCCCCAGCCTTCTTGGTTCCCAAGGAACCGCCCTCGCTTCGTGGATTAGATTTGGGTGTTTATGTCTTCAGCCGAAGCTTCCGAAGGACAACTTTGTTTACTTGCCGGCCCTTGACTCCTTCGCTCCGCCTTTGCTGCGCGTAAAGGGGGGAGGCTCCCCCCTCAGATGTGCGCCTCCCTTGCTCCGCCTTCACTTCGCGCTAGGGGGCGGAGCTCCTTCCGGGTGAGCACCCCAAGTGCTCCTCCAGTTCGGGGTTGGTTCGCTCCTCACCCAATTCGTAGGTCACCTACTACAACATAGGCCTTAATCTAGTTAGGTCTCCAAAATTTGTTGGATCAACCTCTCTAGTAGCCTCGCCAGCTAGTTGTCGCCCTCTAGCTTCTCTTTGCTATATTTTATTGTAATGTTCTTCTCTTTCCTGTATTTTGTTGGATTGGGAAGGGATAGTGAGAGGAGAGAGGCTTGCCACATTGGCTAGCTTCTCTCCCGTTGCTAGAAATCTCGCCCACCCAGTGTAGCGAGGTTGTTAAGAGTCCAATTTTGCTCACTTTCGCCATGATTCGTCAGCTCTGATAGCGAGATAATGAGTGTTGAGATGGTCTGCCTTGGTTGTTATTGTAGTTTGCCACGTCAGCTAGTATGATGAAATGCTACGTTTTGAGAGCTTTGAGAAGATAAAATGATGTTTGGTGGTGCTTTCAGAGGTTTGAGAAACGGTCTTGAGATATTGAAGCACTTGGATCATGAAGAATCTTTTGTTTTGTGCAAAAAAGATGAGAAATACCGGAAACAAATGTACCTCTCTCTTCTAAGTTTGCATTAACTTGTAATAAAAAATAGCTAAGTATTCATGCTTTTCAATGAAAAATATCAGATGATGTCTAAACGTAGTCAACGTACTTTAGCAGCCACCAGGGTGACTATGGGAAGGGATATGATGAGTCAATTAGTGGCATATTGGCAGTGGAAGATATTTTATGAGATAACATATGGTAGGTAATTTTAGTGAAACGAGTGTTTACAACACTAATTACTAGCCCCTTTTTTAATAGTAAGATATATTTTTTTGAAGCCTTTTGTTGTATTGCAGCTTTGAAGCCATTATGCAGATTTGTGAAATATTATTGATTTGCACTTCGATAATGTGTATGTCAGCGAGACCCAAAATCCAAATGACCTGTTTGTAAAGTTTTGACCTGAATATGTACATATGGGGGACAATATTCTCTTCACTAAATATAACCGTGAAATTCACAAACGCCTAGTTGAGCGAGGCTACAAGCTCTAAATGCTATGCAGGCATGCAACAGTTGATGGGGCCTTGTTCTTTTTCAATGGCAGAGCTTGACTGAAAAATTTACGGGGTTCAAATACACTATGCGAAGATCAAAGAGGTGCATACACCTAGAAAATTCTTAATACATACTAATAGATAAACTAAGCTAAATATGTAAGGGGATCGTGACCCCCTTTGACTACACTATGCAAAGATCAAGGAGACCATAGTTCATGTACATAGAAAATGTTCGATACATACTATTACATAAACTAAGAAAAAAATTGTAAGGGAGCTGAAAGCAGATTAAAACTACTAAAAAAATTATGACCCCTTGAGCGAAGTCTTGTAGAACTAAAAAAATTATATAAAAATAATTTTTAAAACTCTGAAAAGAATCATTTAAAACACTGCAAAAATAATTACAAAGTATTACATCGTTTGGATTACATAAAAGTATCAAAGTCTAGCAATAATTTTAATATTTTTTAAACTGAAAAGGACAGGACCTCACACGAGTCTGAAAATACAGTAATAACACAAGCAAAAAAATGTGAAATTGTCACGAAGGTTTCCATGCACGAGAGATTGAGGCATCTGTTTCTAGGAAAATTAACCATTCTCAATTAGAGAGTCCCAAGTCCTGTCTTAGTTTTGAGACCGATGAACTAAACTATAACTAACTAATGGTCTTGCCAACCGACGATGATGGACTAACGAAAAACAAAACACAGCTTAACTGAAGTCTACTCCATCTTCAACTACTACCTGTGCTACGTTAGCTTCAACTCTGGATATCACAGTAGAGTAGTATTGCACTAACTATGGAAGAATATATACTAGCGAAGCATATATTGAATAATTTCTAACTCTGTTTTATGAACACAATCCATAATTTCATAAATGTTGGGCCAACTAACGAACGATATATATGTATGTATGAACCATCAAATGCTGCATATAAACAAATTTCACTACTACAAAAGGAGCCATTACTACCGGTTCCAAAACGGTAGTATAGTAGCCAATCCGGTAGTGATATAACTAGAAATGTCTAAAAATATTTTGGGAACATATTGCGAGAACTTTGAATTTGAACTCAAGACCTCATGACTCTATCCACACACTTCAAAACAACCCACCCACTGGTGTATAATGATATAGCTTGGGCTTGCATTCCTTTTACTTTTGCTTTTCACCAGGCTTCACTAACGATTTGTGACTCAAATCTCTACTGATAGTAGCCCGAGATATCACTACCTGTTCATGGCTCACTGCATAATCACTGTCAGTTCGTGACTCAAATTGATAGTATTGTCTCATCATTACCAGTTTATGAATAACTGATAAAGATGTATGGACAGTAAAGTTCATTTCTTTAATAGTGTTTAATTTAAGTTTGTGAATCTAAAACTAAGAGGGTATGCATGCATTCTCCTGATATTTTGGATGCAAGCGGTTCACAGAAGACACGTTTTTACTGCAATTAGTCTGATCCTTGGTCCAGATATCTGTCCTTAAAATGTCCTTTTGTGATGCAGACTACTCCAAATAACCGATTCGGATCCCCTACAGTTGTTAGCATAAATGCACGGTGTGCATTTTGATCTGAAAACAGATTATAACTTTTATAAATATATCATACGGTGTTCAATTTGTATGAAACAAATTTTGTAATTCATCTAAAATCCTAAACAACCCATTTTCAAAACTTTTCAATTTTTTTGAATTTTTGAATTTTTAAAATTCAAAAAATTCAAAAAAATTGAAAAAATGAAAAGTTTCAAAAATGGGTTCGTTATGATTTTAGATGAATCACAAAATTTATTTCGTACAAATTGGATACTATATGACATATTTATAGAAGTTATAATCTGTTTTTAGATCAAAATGTACACCGTGCATTTATACTTGCTACTGTAGGGGATCCCAATTGCCAAATAACACTTGAAGATCTGTTCATTTCTCCCTCTAAAATAACTCTCCCCCCCCCCCTCTCTCTCTCTCTAAAATAACACTTCAGTCTACGCCACAGTTCGAAGCCATGACTAGACCACAAGGCAGGGAACCGTGACCATGGCAAGGACTAATTTAGATTATCAAGAAATGATTAACTAAGCTTGTCGAGGCAGATTTAGTTAGACCGGAGTGGTTTGATCGGTTAAAAATACGAGTCCGATATGGTCGAGAATAGAAGTACGTAGTAGCTTGGGCCTTGGGGGTGGGTCACGCGGTTACTTGCCACGACGCATCGGCGGCTGATTGGCTCAATGGGAGCATATTATTGTAACGAGAGACGCGTTACACGTAGGACACGACCTTGACTTGCTAAAATATATGCTCCGAGTCTGGAGATAGCTGTGGACCTGTGGTGCTGCGAGGCTAGAGCGTGTGTGGCCAGCGTGTGTGGCCACCGATACTTCCCTCTTCGGCCAACGAGTGTCGAGTATGGGAACAAGAGGTTTACTTTAGAAATGCATGTGCTTATTCAAGGGGATCCTAGTACTACTATCTTAGTTGTTGGCCGCATAAGATGCACACACAACTCTATTCTCTCTTGCATTTTTTTTGTATAAAAAGAATACAAATTTTGAAGAGAGAAGATATGATTCAATTTCTTCCTCTCTCTATCTCGCACCCCTCTCTCGTTAAGCTAGCTCTTCTTGCCAGTGACCACATCAGTGCCCGCACAAGTCGTCGCTCTGGCCATCCACACCGCGTCAGGGCCACGGGTGGAACCGAGCCGAGAGGTCATGGTTCTTGGTGTATTCTTTTTATTTAAACGAGGACAAGGGTTTTGGTACCCTCTTCTTTTAACAAAGTTTTGGTACCACTCCACTTTTTTTTTGTGAAGGTCATGTCAAGTGTGGTTGCCTAGGTCATATTCCTTTGTCAGGTGCTCAGTTTATGAGGTATGCATTGATTTTTTTGCAACATTTTTCTCATAGGTCGTGCGACATTGGTTTGAAATTGCTTAGAAGTGAAAGTCAATTAAAGCATATTCGTTTCAGCTTGTCTTTAAGTCTTGTTTTCTATAACTTTACTATACTAGTAGAAGTTGTAGATGTAGTTCCTTATCTCGGCTGGTTTTGAAAATGCAAATGCTTTGGTTCTTTTCAATCCATTCCTTTTTTCTTTTCTCAAAAGCGTGTCAGCGCTTTAAAAAGCAAGTCGAATGAAATATGTCAAGCTCTCTAACTCGCTTTAGAAAGCTCTCAAGGTTTAGCTTATCAGAAAATAAGATTAGATGGAAAGAACGCCCCCTTAAGCCTAGCTGATAAGCTATTGTTATTCAGCTTAAATCAAAATTAAAAGACACAAGTGGATATTTGTTATTTTGTTCAAATCAAGTGTTGTGACACTTTGTAGACATTTGAAAAATCTTTTAGTGGTTCTTCTCGAAGCTCACAAAAATAATAATAATTTTTTTAGCACCCTAAGCTCCTATCAAGGGCCTACAACCTTTTCAAATTATAATCCATGGCTAGTTTATTTATGTTGCAAAAAACAATATGTAGCATGCCTTTTTATCGTGAAGCCACCTCTCAAAGTTTTAAAAATAGCATAAATCAAGTAGGCCAACTTTGTGAAATAGATTCAAAACCTTTTTGAGATCCAATTTAATATTCAGTTCAATTAGCTTATTCATTCGGCTCAGTCACTCCAAACATTCTCATTGTCCGCTTTTAACAAAGTTATTCTTGATCATCACCTCCACCTATTCTTTTAATTCTCAGTACTTTTTTTTTTAGAATTGATAATAATCTAGCACTCTCAGAATGGCAATTGATAATTGATAATAACATGCGAATTCTAGGACGAGATATCGTTGACACGAACAGTGAAAAATAATCAATCGCCAAATCTTTGAAGTGGATTGAATTCATCTATTTTTTATCATTTGAATTCTTTTGAATAACATAGCGGTTATGGCCACGGTGACAAAACAGGGAAACCGACGGGGGAAGGTATTGCCAAGCTAGCCAAGTAGCCAGAACAGAAGATCTAGGCTTCAGGGAGCTTCGGTCACAAAACGCGTATCAAGACTTGTAATGCCCACTCGTCAAGATCTGGAAAATGATACACATGGATAGTGCCGAAATTCTGAACGCCAACACATTTGTATATATATACATCTACTTACCTCTGATTTGGATTTCATATAAGAACAAGGTCGTTTTCGTTGTTGAGGGGTTGCTGAGGCCTTGCATGTTACTGTCTCGTACAGAATCTCCATGTCAGTCCTACGGCGCGTGTAGACTTGATGGCCATCCATCAACTCGTCACACGCCACGTACATCTCACTTTGTTTTCTGATTTTGATGCAAAAATCCAAAATGAATCAACGTCGAAAAACCGAGTAGAATGATCACATACCGGTTAGAAGGTGCGGCCAAAATATCAACGTCAGACATTTGTAAGGAAAAAAAAGCAGAGGGGGAATACTGAAAAGCCATTCAATTGAGTTTTTTCATAGTATATGTGATAATAAAAACAAAAAGATTGAGCATCTTTCCATGGGCACTTGAGAGAATGGCAAGGTCTTGTTAAGCTAACATTAACAACAGGCAAGTACAAAAAGTTGGTAACACTAAATTATTGAGCCAAATGCAGTTTATTGTAGTCCTTGGTCTCTAGCTAAAGTTGAGTGACCTTTTCTGTTTGCCAAGAATCATGCTCATTACATATTATTAGGGCGAGGACTAACTGAGTGCTTGACAATTTACAATCCCTTTTGAATGCTACTGATGTGCAAAATAATGTTTAATAACGTTTAACTGGCGAATGGTGGAGTACGGACATACTCCAAGGCACTACGGCAGTACTAAGGGCATTTCCAATGCTATCATCTTTTGGTTCTCATTTTACCCTCAAAACACTTTAGCACTAGGTAGGGAATAAAATATATGAGAGAAAAATATAGAGAGATAGGATAATAATAGAAAAATGGATGAATAGGGCCCTAAATGCTTTCAAATTTTTAGTGAGATCTTTCCTGTAAATATACTGTACTGCTCGATTCAAAATCATGGCCGAGCTTTGTAGAAAACCAAACTCTGCTTTCGCTCCACTCTGCTGATGGTGAAAATTTCTTTCTCAGAACCACAAGACTTTTGGGGTGAGTATTTTCGGTGAAACCTGTCCACCTTCCAGCCCAAACAATGCTCACAGAGACCGGCCGGCCGCACGCGATGATCACCTATCAAAATCAGCAGCATGTCGCCATTTCAATGCAGCGCTCACCACCTCAGTCCCACGCAAGTACCGGAACACATATGCAAACTCGGACGCAGGCAGTCGCTTCAGCGCCGTGTGCCCAGTATGTCCTTGTCCGGCGTGATGAGCAGCCGAATCAGCTGCTAACGCCCTGCTTAATTTCCTAATCAGACTGTCAGCTTCTCTACTCAAAAAATATGCGCGTTCTGGTAGAATTTGGGAGGAGCAGACCGCCATCTCATGCTTAAAATATGCGCACGGTGAAGTACGCAGCTGCTTGGGATCGTACACTTGTACGCTCTGACAAGGAAAGAGGGGATGAAAAAGAACTGGGTGCATGGCTGCAGGGGACCCTGGAAATTAATCGGCAGCCGAAAAGTGCGTGCCTTCTATCGATGACGATGGATCGACAGCGATGGGTGGCACCGCCGACCGACCGCCCGCGCGCGCGCTCGCAATCAACTGCTGTGCAAGCAACTGCTGCCGGTGCCAGGCTCCTGCTGCGTGGAGTCTACGTGTAATCGGCTTGTTTTTGCTTCCTGCGCTTGAAAAAATGTGCGCTTGGCGGCTAGGACCGGCAATCTCACTTGTTTTTGGCGCTCTTTACAGGCCAACGAGCTCAAGATAGAAATTTTTTCACAGCTTGGTTGAAAACTGAGCCAACCGGCCCGCTCGTTATAGAAGGCCAGATGGGCCGGGCCAAATGGGCTGGCCTGAAAGCCCGTTGATTTGGCTCGTCACGAGCACGGCCCGTACGATAGTAAGCGGGCGTGCTTACCAAAGACGACGAGGCGTGCGAGTGTCGGTCAAGGCCAGTTCAGAAGCCGCCCGAGACGTGCGATTATATTTTTTTTTGGTTTTTGTTCCTTTTATCTATGTATATTATTTACTCTTGATACATTACAACACAAAAAAATATGTGCTTTAGTGGCCAGCTGAAGAAGTGCTAGTATTCCCACCTCCTCCTTCCAAAGCGTGAGGTCGCGGGATCGATTCCTATTTCCTACCCCAGCCCGCGGGATCGATTCCTATTTCCTACCGCGCTGGGGCTGGGGCGCTGCCGCGATGGGCACGTGAGGGAGCAGCGTGTGGGCTGTAGCGGCTTGGCGAGTAGGCGGGCCCTAAATGGCTCGCCATTTAAACGGGCCGGCCGCACGCTAAGTCGGCCTCGTCTTGGTGCACTGGCCTCGGCCCGTGGGCCGCACATGGCATGGCATGATTAGTTAAGCAGGCGTCTGGCCCGACTTAACGGGCCGCCCGGCCGCCTGCTTGGCCATCTATACCGCTCGTGGCTCATGGATTCATAGGCATATACCGCTCCAACTCATCATCGCTAGTTCTCAGCCCACCCGTTCATCTTTGGCTATGTTTCGCCCTACACAATACGACTCAACAAAAGACACCCAAAGGATTTAAAATATGTTTGAGAAATCATAATGCTTGGTCAATTTTTATCACCTCCTGAGAATGGTTTTCTCATATTGAGATATCCCGTACGTCTAGTGGCATTCGATCATAGTTGGAGGTGGTGAAGTGCTGATGGAAGACACTGGGGCTGTTTGGTTCATATAAAAGCTAACCTTAGTAAGTTGCCACATGTGTGGCATGCCTAAGCTAGCTAAGGATGGCATGCGTTTGGTTCATTGACATGCCTAAATATAGGTTCGCCTAAGAAAGTTGTGGCAACCGTTTGGATTGTTGCCACGCCTAAAATTAGGTTCACCTAAGAAGTTGTGGTAGCTGTTTGGATGGTTGCCACACTATTAGCAACTTTTTTATTTTCTCTTATACCATGGACAATTACATGAAATAAAAGTGATAAATATTCATGGAAAAAAGTATATTTTTCATACATAAATTGTAAACTTTTGAAAACACCCAACTTTTGCAAACACCAAAATTTTGCAAATGTTTGAAGGTACATGTGACCATACATACAAGCAGTACACATCAATATATATAGAAGGTTAATTTTTACCAATAGGCAGCTGACAAGAATATAAATAGTCCACTAGACTGATACAAATATTTAGAAGTTCATTCATAGAAGATAGGCATATAAAAGTCCATAACATACCACATAGGCACTTAGAAGTCCATTACATACCACATAAAAGTCCATTTAGACACAAATACCATAATAGTCTACTTGACACAGACATCACAAATACCATAATAGTTTACTTGACACAGACATCATACGTCTACTTGTTCGGCACCACATACGACAACATCATGACCAAAAGAGCATGGCACTGGACACCATAAGTCTACTTGTTCGGCACAACATCATCACCAAAAGAGCATGGCACCACATACTATAGAAGCAACATCACCGGAACAGCATGGATCACAAGTGATCATTACCACTGAGGAAGTTGAAGACTTATGTTTGCAAAGTCGTAATACTAGCACTACATAAGAAACCCCGAAGGCCTTTATTCTCCTGTGTTGAGAGAAAAGTACCTACCATAAGCTTCTGTTCAGTTGTAATAGTCATTGCTTCAATCCTCTCCCATAATGCAGCATGTGGGTCAGCAAATTGAGGGGCTGGTGGGAGTGTTGTCGCTGCAAGGGATTCTTGCAATGCCTTTAAGGTAGTGCTGATCTCATCAGTTGTCCTCGCCATACGGCTCTTCACCTTAGGTGCCCTTTTAGTTGGTGATTTGAAGACTCTTTTGCGCTTGACACCAGAACTAAATGATGAGTTATCTCCACCAGGTGAATTACTTGCTGGACCAGCCTTGGGTGATGGCAAAGTGTCGGAGTCATTGTCTGCAATATCCTCTGGTGGAGCATAGGAGGACATATCATCACCTCCCAGTGAGTCATCATCAGTTTCTTCTTTTGCAAGCATAACCATTGATGCATCCATTGTTAGAGATCCATCTGCACTTGTGCCCCTGAACAACTCCTCCATCTCTTTGTAGAACTTGATAGGTTTGCAAAGAAGTCGCCTAGCTCTGTCCTGCATACCATGATAGTTCAGATTACTACATAGGCTTAGAAGGCACATTATGTCAAAATAAATATGGGCTGAAATAAGTACTTATGGTCAGCGTAGCCTTCTCAGATTCTGAAATTGTAATAATGCACCTTGTTGTGTCAAATGCGTTACCACTCTTGCTTAAAGCCGTGGCAACATATTTCCAATTTTCTTTGTAATGTCTGAAGTGGCGGTCAACCTGCGTTACAGACACTCCCATAGCAAATTTCTTGTTTAATGCTTCGGCACACTTCAAGTGGTGTTGCTTCTTGAATTTAAATCCAGCATGTTGCTTGTGACATCTTAATAAAATTATTAGAATGTCCCAAGTTTTCTTTAAAAATAAAAACCAAGTTAAAATAATTTCTATTGTTTTTCTACATGAAAATCCCTAAATTTTCAAACAATTAATTTGCAAATAAGAATTTATTTTATTAATTATTTTCATTATGATTTACAATTTAGAAAATTCCAAACTTTACGATTTCAGATACAAAATATCTCTCGTCGCTTTTATTCGTTCCTCGGTCGAAACCCTAACATTCTGTCTCGATTGAAATCCCCAGCTCGACCATTGACCAAATCCCTAACCTTGATCGACACTCCTTGTAACCTTGGCCGACCAGACCTAAATCCTCTCGGTCAAGTCCAAAACCCTAAAACCTTGGTCGAGTCTCCTTTGAAACTTTCTCTCTCAGTTGAAACCCTAGCTCGATTCCCCTGACCAAAACCCTAAAACCCCTAATCAATCCAGCCATTTATCCCCTTCCTTGACCGAAACCCTAACTCCGATTGTTTTCATCGTAACCCTAGCCAGTCGGACATTCGTCGTCTCGACCGACATCATTAGAAACCCCACCTCTGTCTATCTAGGCCAAGCCGATACCACCATCCAATCCCTAGCTCGTTGAAGACCACCTCTGATCTGCATCAGGCGTCGCTGCCGTCGTCAGTCCCACGACGCATCACCCCATCTCCTGCAGCCGACCACCATCCTAAGAAAAGCTAGCTAGTACGACACCAAACCCAACCCAAGACAATCGGATTTTGCCAATTAAACGTAATCGGACTCTGGCACAAAAACCCAACCAATTTGGGCCATAAGCCTAATCCCATGTCACTTAACAACCCCGGCCCCATAAAAAGCCAGCAAAAACCCTAATCCCTAGGATTCCACTCCCCAAGCCGCCACCGCTATTCCCCATGGCCGCCACCTCTGTCCCATTGGAGCCGGCCGCCGCCCTGGTGCCTCCACCGCCCCGGTGCCCTGAACCCGTGCCATCCCTGCCCGTGGAGGCGCCGTCGCCATCCCTGCCATGGAGGTGCGACCGCCCTTGCCGGGGAGACGTCGCCGCCCTACCCCAAGAAGCAGCGCAGTGGTTGCCCAGCGCCGCCTTGCCCAGACGCCGTCGCCCGCCTTGCCGTCGCCGCCCTAGAACACCGGAGCCGAGCCGCCCGCCGCTTCGCCTGCGCCAGATGCCGCCACCCTGCCTTGCCACACTGCTTGCCGCCGCCACGGTCTCGGGCTCGGCCCGTGCTATCGCCGCACCGCCCCAAGCCGCCGCCTTGTCCCCACTGGGCGCCGCCAGATGTCGCCGCCCCGCCTGCGCCCAGATGCCGCCATATGCCTGCCGCCAGGGGAACTCACCGAGCCGCCATCCTTTCTCCCCATGGCCGCCATCTCCCTCTTTTCCCTTTGTGAATCTCTCTCTCTCTCTCCCCACCTCTCTCTCCAGTGCATGGCAGTGTGAGGGGGATGAAGAACAGGGGGATTTCCCCCTTTTGACCTCTCGAATGAGTAAACACCCCAATTCAACACAACTCTTCATGAACAGTGACTCCATCCCTTTATTTCTTCCAAACCGTAAGTCCAAATCTGTTCAAACCATTTTTGTTAGTCTTAGTTTGATCTATTTTACCTAATAGATTTATTTCATGATTTTATGAATTATATGTGTTGCTGTTTATTTATCCATGTCTTGTTTTGCGTGTGGATCGTACTGGTACTTTTATCGGATTCGTGAGTGCCATTAAAATTCCCAGAAGGTGATCAACACCAAGGCTCAAGTCAGAATGTCGCCTTGGTGGCATCGGAGCCGTGAACCCTAACGGATTCACGGAGGATCATCAAGACTCGGACCCTGGTCGTGACGTCATGGTAAAGAACTGAGCTGAGATCATCGACGATTGCTCGAGAAGCGTGCGAGGCCGATCGCTATCAGGCAAGCATAATTACATGTTTGCGTCCTAATTTTATAACCGGAACTGTTGTTTACTCTTTATGAACTGTGCATACATTTAGACCAGGGTGTGAGTTCTATACGCATTAGTCTTCTATTAATGCGTCGTAGCCTCTTTTGTAAAAACTGTTGTTATTTTCCTAGCCTATCTTTGACTGGATGTGCAGGACTGCATTTGGGATTCACTATAAAATGTGCCTTGTGAGGCGTTTGCTTCGTATTGGTGTTTTGGATAAAACCTAAACAACTAAAACTAGTGTAGATTGTTTAGGGAAGACCCGGCAGAGATGTTTCCGGGATTGTGGTGGAGATTCGAAGGTCTCCTCTAATAAGGACTCAAGCTTGTGTATTGCTGGACCGAACCTTACCGTATAGCCACTTGTGCCTTCGGCCCTGGCTTAGTACACTACGAAACCCACTAACTCTGGCTCGTGGGGTTTGGCGATTCGTTTAATCACTATTGCCCTAGGGTGAGGCTCATGACCTTACTCGAGAGGTAGGTGCGTTCACGAGACCGAATGGCTTAAATGGGGAACGCCCCCGGGTGGTGCCTAGATGTAGAAGGCGCCCTCTTGTGGCGAACACAAGGGCCGGGAAACCTTAAGAGAGGGTCAGGAAGTGGTGGGCGTAGTAGGCTGGAAAAGTCTTGTACCGTTTCTCCTAGTGGATGAGACGGGGCTTGTGGGGAAACTTGTACACACTCTGCAGAGTTAAAACTATCATGATAGCCGTGTCCACGGATATGGACGAGTTTGGAAAGGTTTGCACATGTAGATCCACCTTTTTAATAATTGAACTTGACTAGAGTAGGCTGGGATTGGCCTGGTGTGATGATGCACCTTCCTTTGATGTCCATAATATCGTGATGACTAGTTCAGTTCATGCATTCAACAAATAAAACTTGGTTTACTAAAACTTGACTAGTAAATAGGTCTTGGTGTAAAACAGTCAATTCCCTGATCTTTGCCTTTGCATACATTTGCTAAGGATTGCTTGCTGGGTAGCCGCGTACTCATTATATCTATCGCGGATAATTTTATTATTCAGGTTGCAAGTCTAATCAGGACGAGGAAGGGTCCGAACTTCAGTGTCTTGAGACCACCATGGAGTCCGGTCAATCACTTGGATATCGTCATTGAAAATCATTCTTTGCTCGATGTTCTTGTTATTCGTTCTTAATAATTGGTAATATCTGTTTTGTTGTAATAGTTTATGATACTACATTGTAAAACTCCGTTATTTTAATAATAATAATAGAATGCCAGCGATGATAGTCGTTTAATTGTCCATCATGAGGTACTAGTCCGGGCCTAGTATCAGATCATGGTGCCGGATTCCCTGTGGAGACGCAGGGGGTCGACATTGCTCCTCGGAGAACTCGATGAACCAATCAAGCATGAATTTGGTTTGGTCATCATCCCAACAAATAGTCCTCTCACGAGTGGGCCCTTCATTGTTGACCTTCTCCTTGCCTTTCCCCATCTAGACAAATGACAAGTGAAGCACATGTACAAGTTATTAAGATAAATTCCAACAAACATGCTGCCATTGAAGATAAATTTTAGCACACACAAACCAATCAAGATAATTGATAAAAGTACATAACAATACATAAAATTGATAAGTTCACAAATGATCACAGTACATAACAATTGATAGGGTAGGATACAATAAAATTAAAAAAAACAGTACATAACACAATAGGTTCACAAGTACAATGTTTCAACAAATACATGACATATATAGAAATGCTACACATCCAGCGCTAACTCAGTAGCTATTTTGTCGTCCCACATCTTTTGTGCTAATACATCCCTTTTGCCGGCCCATGCTTGATTATCTCTATGCATGTCCACATGAGCACGTTTACTTCTTGGAAGATGTTGATACCAAGTGAGATCATCATAGACATATTCATCAGGGCCATCCTCTATGATGAAGTTGTGCAATGTACAACAAGCCATTACTATCTTCACTTGGGTTTTCAAAGGAAAAATGGCTGACTACCCGTTATCTTAAATCTATTCTTATATGTACCAAAAGCCCTTTCAACAGTTGTCCTAACGGAAGAATGATGGTGGTTGAACAACTCTTTAGGGTTCTCAGGCTCTCGGGCTCCTTTAAACTCCTTAAGATGATACCGCACACCACGATACGGGGGTAAAATGCCCGTCTTTGCTGCATAACCAGCATCAGCTAGGTAGTAGTGGTCTACATGATTAGCACACAACCATTAGCTATGCATGGACAAAACCTTAATTCTACATGAGGAATGGGTGGTACAAATACCTTCTGAGATTTTTAGGTCTGTCGGTCGGGATAGGGCATCTTGCAGCACATAGGAATCATGGGCAAATCCTTCCCATCCGGCTAAGACGTATGTAAACCTTAGGTCAAAGTCCATGACAGCGAGCACATTTTGTGTAGGAATTAGTTTCCTACCCCTAAACCTATCTTGCATATGGATAGGAACAGCTGCTGGTATGTGTGTACCATCCAAAGCTCCTATGCATTTCTATGAAAAATGGCAAGACATATGTTAGCTCTTACATTCACATATGGACACATCATCAATAACATAGATATCATGGTGTCATGTTACCTCAAAATATGGGTAAAATCTACTATTGGTAGTTATCTTCGCATGTGTCTCGGTGGTTCTCATGACAATGAAGTCATTTGACATGATACATAAAGCATCTAGGACTGCATGGAAGTACCTATGTACTGTCTCCCCGGATCGGTAAAACTCAAACCCAATTGATCTATTAGTCCATTTGTGGCCGACAACATGCATAAACATTGCAACTTGTTCTTCAACAGTCACATGTAGGGTGTCCACCAGCAGCCCACGATTCCTAAGGTGAGAGCACAACCTATGGAAAACAAATTTCTGCATGCGCAACTCACTAATGCAATGAGCTTCAGTGCCATTGTACAAACGGTTCAACCGTGCAGCCCTGCACACATCTCTAGCCAACATTGGACCATAAGTGACACTTGTCTCCTCTTCCTTATTATTTGAAGTTTATACCAGAACAATGCTACATAGATTGCAATGCTAATAATCGCTCTCCTCCTCAAATAATTGCAATAGCTATTATAATGTGCAAGCAATACTTTCTTTGCCCCCATCTATGGACAATGTGACCATAAGTCAGATCCACCAAATATAATCGTTGCAATTTGCACACATGCAAAGTAAACAAGTTCAGGGTTTGTTACCTCTGATTTCTAGGAGTATTCACTAAAAATCCAATAATCAAAATCAGATATGATCCAATGTTCTTTCACTAGATGATTCCCTGCATTATACACACAACTTTCATTCAGATTATAGAGCAAAGTAGAGATGCATCTGCTGCACATAGGTTATGAACATGCTCATGGAGAAGAACAAAACTCAGAGCACAAAGGAGGGGCGTACCGGTGGAGGCGTCGGCTCTGCTTCTGCACTGCTCCAGCGGCAGCTCTGCTCCTGCACTGCTCCAGCGGCGGCAGCCCTGTTCTTGCACTGCTTCGATGGCAGCGGCCCTCCTCCAGTGCAGCGGGGCCCTGTCCTGATCCGGCGGCGCCCTGCCCCGATCCAGCGGCCCCCTTCCCTGATCTGCTGGCAGCAGCTCCCACCCGCGTCGTCCTGTCCTGACCCGAGGGCGAGGAGGACAGAGGCCGTGCCTCCCTTCCCCTATCCGGCGGCAGCCGTGCTGCCCATCCCCGATCTGATGGCGGCGGCGGCGACGGCGGCGGAGCCCTCCCTCCCTTCCCCGATGCGCCGGCGACGGAGAAGACCTTGGCCGCGCCACCCTTCGTTTCTCCCCTCTCCGCTAGTGTTCCTCTCGTGTGAATTGGTCAAATGGTGTCCCGGGTTAGCTGCTTAGTGGGTGTGGCGACCTTTTTCACCGCCACACATTTGGCGAGAAAAGCTGCTGGCGAGCGATCTGACCGCGCCTAACATCCTGTGGCGAAGCTAAGCTTAGTAACCATCCAAACACCTACCTAAGGAGCTGTGGCTTGACTAACCTTAGTTGCGGCTGAGTTAGGCATCAATCCAAACAGCCCCACTAACTTTTTGTCAGCGTGCTCTGTACGGTAACATGTTGGCTGTTGAGAACTTTGATCAAGTTTTGTGACATTTCACACCGGTCTTAACCTGAGGTGGAAGCACTTGGTATTGGTGTCCCCCATTTTAAGCCATGTTAGCCTCTATATGTTGTTAGAGCTCGATGCGATCCTACCGTCTCATGGCCCGCTGGCGCTTCAGCTCCTCTCGAGACCAAAAGCTGATATCGAGCCCAGGTCCCAGTCCCAATTGGAGTTACAACCAAAGTCTAGTCCCACTCAACCCAAAACACTAGCCTTATGGATGATGATCACCACACCTTTTAAGTTGTGCTCCTCAATCACCCCTAACTGATGTGTGACTAAACCCAACAATTTTTCCCATCACACATCGAACCATCTATCTAACACCGTGTGATCTCTTGGAGACGTTCCGGATTCAACCTGAAGCTCTTATACCACTTGTTGGAGCCCGCTGTGATCCTACCATCTCATGGTCCACCAGCGCTCCAGCTCTTTCCGAGATCAACACCTGGTCTCGAGCCCTGGTCTCAGGCCCAATTGGAGTCACAACCAAGGTCTAGACTCACCCAACCTAAAAGACTAGCCTTATGGATGATGATCACCCCCACCTTTAAAGTTGTGCTTCTCCACCACCCCTAACCGATGTGGGACTAAACCCAACAATCTGCCCCATCACACATCAGACCATCTATCCAACACCGTCTTGGAGATGTTCCGGGTTCGACCTGAAACCCTGATACCACTTGTTGAAACCCGTTGCGATCCTACCATCTCATGGCCTGCCGGCGCTCCAGCTCCTTCAGAGACCAACACTCGGTCTCGGGCCCAGGTCTCAAGCCCAACTGGAGTCACAACCAAGATTCAGACACACTCAACCCAAAAGACTAGCCTTATAGATGATGAACACCCCATGTTTTAAGTTGTGCTAGCTCTATCATCACCCGTAACCAATGTAGGACTAAACCCAACGTATATATATTTGATCTAATGAATTTTTATTATCATTTAGACATGTCGCATGTCCACTGGCCGTACAAAGTTTTTTGCACAGACCAACGATGCAAACATTATATTGCACTGTCCGTACAAAGATTAGCTGCAAGGATCTTGAAGTTCCAAGGGTAGACACCCCGGCTGGTCGTTGCCACTTGAGAATCGTTGAGGATAATGGCGGTGCCGATGCAGATAAGCACGTGCAGCAATCGTGGAATAATTCCTTGCTTGGGTCTCCAAATTCGCAATCGGCGATCACTACTGCGGATCGGGGCTTCCAAAGCGGCCCATCACAAGCGGTTCGCTTTAACCCGCTTGCGACCCGATCGCCACAAGCGGTTCGTGGCCAACGGGTGGGAGGGTGGCGGGAAAGGGCATATGCAAGCGGTTTGTGATACAAACCGCTTGCAGAGCCGCTTGCAGAGATATCACACTATAAGCGGTTCGTATCACCAACCGCTTGCACTCCTCTGTAAGCGGTTCGTGATAAGAACCGCTTACAGTGTGCTATCTGTGCAAGCGGTTCGTATCACGAACCGCTTGCATATGCTTTTTCCTTCCCGCCCAAAGCATGCATTTAACCCTTCTTCCTCCCCGAGCGAGCTCAAGCTGATAGTAATCGACGGCCCAAGTTTGTTCATGCCGGGGAGGTGCTGCCAAAATTTTTAATTGAGGCTAATAGCTCCAAATTAAGGTTTCCAAGGTAAGTAAACATGGTCTCAACATCATTTTCATGTGGACATTGCTTATCTTTTTGCATTGGATGTGGAGAAATATTAAGTAATCTTGTTTGAATTGAAGGGTGTTTGTTTTGCTATAGCTCTTTCTCTCTTGATAATTTGAGGCAAGATGTAGATCTATTGGGGGTTTTAAGTCTCATATTAGTTTTGTACTTTTTTTGATGATGTATAAGATGATGAAATTAGTTGGTAGGGGTGATTATTTGTTTTAGAGAGCAAGATCTAGCTTGGTGCCTTAGCTAGCTCTCCCTTCTAGATCTTTTGAGGCAATGTGGTGATCTATTGGATGGTTTTAGTTTCACATTAGTTTAAAATAGCAGGTAGGGTGATTATTTCAATTGCTATAGAGCTAAATAGATGTAGGTTTTTTGCTAGGTTGGTAATAATTTTTTTTGTGTATGAAATGTAATTAAAAATATTTTTGAAAAAAGTTTTTTAATTTGTGAGATTTAGTTGGTTTAGCTATAAAAATCAAGAAAATTTAGAGGTAATTAAAAATATAACAATTAGTTATTTCGAGTTAAATATTTCAAATTGAAAAATATAATAAGTTTTCTTATTAATTTAATTGGTGCAGATGAACCGCAATGGATGTATGCGGATCGTCGGACAAGGGAGTTCATCGATGGCGTGAATGCTTTTCTTGATGTCGTATTTGAGACTTGCCTTCGAGAAGCTTTCAGACGGTGTCCGTCGCGTAGATTGCATGAACGAGAAAGAACACTCAATGCGACGACGGATCTGAGGCCACTTGTTGATGAGAGGTTTCATGCGAACTATACATGTTGGACTCACCACGACAAGTAGAGCATACCAAAGATAGAAGACGAAGAAGAAGCCGACGAAGAGGAAGTGACATATGATGGTATGCTTGGACGCAACGACATACGAGGACGTAGAAGATACACAAGGTGATCGGTTTGGTGTGGATGATGACTGGACCAGATCTTTGCGTGGCGTGAGGGAGATATCACAGAGGACAAACAATATAGAAAGTACTAGGGATTGTTGGAGGACCAGAGAACTCTTTTGTACCCAAATTGTGGTCGAGTACAAGAAGCTATGCACTACTCGGAGCTCATGCAATGGAAGGTCGTGAATGGTGTGTCGATAAGGGTTTCGATGAGTTCTTGCCGCTCATAAAGAAGTTGTTCCCAGAAGATAACACCCTGCCAGAATCCACGTATCAAGCCAAACTGGTCCTATGTCCCTTAGGATTGAAAGTACGGAAGATACATGCATGTCGCAACGACTGTGTCCTATATCGCGGTGAATATGCCGACTTGGATGCCTGTCCAGTGTGCAAGAAACCCTGGTATAAGACGAAGCGTGACGATCCAGGTGAAGTAGATGGGGTGCGTGTGAAGAAGAGAGCACTGGCAAAAGCGTTGTGATATTTTTCTCTGATTCCAAGGCTGAAGCGTATGTTTGCAAACAAAGCGCATGTGAAGATGATGCGTTGGCACAAAGAAGAGCGTAAGGTCGACGGAATGCTTAGGCATCCGGCAGATGGCTCGCAGTGGAGGATGGTCGATCGGAAGTACAAAGACTTCGCAGACGAGGTCAGAAACATACGGTTCGGTTTGAGTACCGATGGGATGAATCCTTTCGGAGACATGAGCAGCAGCCATAGCACCTGGCCAGTCACACTATGTGTGTATAATATTCCTCCATGGTTATGCATGAAGAGAAAGTACATAATGATGCCGTTGTTGATCCAAGGCCCCAAGCAACCCGAAAATGATATCGATGTCTATCTGAAACCTTTGGTTGAAGATCTTCAAACGTTATGGAACGGTGTAAAGGTGCAGGGCGAATACAAAGGGAGTATTTCAACTGCGTGCAATGTTATTTGTAACAATCAACGATCGCGGCCGCTTGGTAACTGTCGTTCGCCTAATCGCAAAGGCTTCAATGCGTGTGTGCGGTGTTTGGATCAAACCGATGGCACGTACATGAAAGGCTCTCGAAATATGGTGTACATGGGGCATCGCAGTTTCTTGTTCGAGCCACACGCTGCGTAAGAAACGAGGGAATTTAACGGGAGGAAGAACATCGCTCCCACCGAAGCATCGAAGTGGCAAGCGTGTGTTTGCTATGGTGAAGGATCTGAAGGTAGTTTTTGGAAAGGGTCCGGAAGCAAATCATGTTTAATGATGAGGATGGCCATGCATCCATATGGAAGAAGAAGTCAATATTTTCGGACTTGCCTTCTCGGGAAGATTTGGATATTCGCCACTCATCGGACTTCATGCACATCACCAAGAACGCTCATGTGAGCTTCCTAGGATATATAGATCTGTGCGGAAATCGAAGATACAATGAGTGCTCGGAGCGACCTTGAAGTCTGGGTATCGGGAAGGACCTACACCACGAAAAAGAGGTACGGAACAAGCTGTACCTATGGCGTGAGTTATACTCCAAGCAAAAAAGAGAAAAAAGTGTGATAGAGTGTCTTAGCAGGTGAAGGTCCTTCCGGATACTCGTCGAACGTAAAGAGATTCGTTAATATGAAAGAGAACAAAATTGTACATCTAAAATCTCATGACTGCCTTGTGCCGATGACACGTTGTTCCGGTGGTTTTAAGAAGTGTACCGCCTGAGTGGGTAAGGGGACAATCACAAAGTCGTGTTCGCTTTTTCAACGCTGCTTCCCGAAGGTCATCGATCCAAAAAAACTGGGTGAGTTGCAGGCTGACGTAGTACAAAGTGTGGTTAGCCTCGAGATGATCTTTCCTCCTGCCTTTTTTGATATCATGGTTCATCTCACTGTTCATCTAAGCAAAGAGATAGGTATTCTTGGGCCCATTTATCTCCACAGCATGTTCCCTTTCGAGAGGTACATGAGCGTACTAAAGAAGTATGTACGTAACCGTTCTCGGCCAGAAGCATGCATTGCCGAGGGTTATGTGACAGAGGAGGTGGTCGAGTTCTGTGTGGACTACATTGATGATCTAGACCCCATCGGCGTCCCTATATCACGCCACGAGGACAGGCCACGAGGTAAAGGGACACTTGAAAGAAAAGTAGTTACATGCAACGATCTTCAGACATTTAATCAAGCACATTTCACTGTGTTGAAGCAATCGGCAGTGGCCGCCCCGTATGTCCTCCAACACAAGAATGCTCTACGTCTCCAGTTCCCAGAGAAGACTGATACGTGGATAACACTGAGACACATGGATTCTTTCGGCGCATGGTTACAAAACCATATCCTCAAGAGCAAGTCCAACAATGAACAGTTGCAACGCCTGGCTCGGGGACCATCCGTTGAAATAGTGAGATGGCAGGGGTACGAGATAAATGGTTACACATTCTACACGAGATCACAAGATAACAATAGCACAAACCGTAATGGTGTCCGTATAGAAGCCACCGACAATAGAGGCGTGGTGGACACATATTATGGATTCATAGAAGAGATATGGGAGCTCGACTATGGGCCTTTGAAGGTCCCATTGTTTAAGTGCCAATGGGTAAAACTAAACGCAGCGGCGTGAATGTCGACAAATCGGCATGATCGCCGTCGACCTCCAAGAAGTCGGCTACTTGAGAGAACCATTTGTTCTCGCGAACGAGGTGAGACAGGTCTTCTACGTATTGGACATGTCAAGCAGACCAAAGAAGAATCAAATCAAAGACAAGAAGAACGAACAGCCAAAGCGACACATGGTTCTCCATGGCAAACGAAGGATTGTCGGAGTAGAGGACGTTATTGACGAAGAAGAGTACGATCAGTTCGATGAGATCCCTCCATTTGCAGTAGATGTTGACTTAAACATATTGGATGACATAGGCATGGATGCTCCGCACATACGGCGCGATCACGATGAAGGAAGAATTGTAAAGACCAAAAATGTAAATGATTAGGATGACCTATGTGGTTGCATGAACTATGTTATCATGTAATAGCATTTTTAAGGATTTATAAGATGGAAGCAATATTTTTCGAAAGAATAATGGCAACATATTTCGAAATGAAAGTAATGCCAAAAAATATTTTTTAGTATTTTTAAAAAGAATAATGGGCTAAGTACATATTAGAAATGAAAGTAATGTAAAAAATATTTTTTTAGTTTTTTGGAAAAAAAATAATGGGCTAAGTACATATTTAGAAATGAAAGTAATGCCAAAACAAATTTTTTTAGTATTTTCGAAAAGAATAATGGCCTAAGTACATATTAGAAATGAAAGTAATGTAAAAAAGATTTTTTAGTTTTTTGGAAAATAATAATGGGCTAAGTACATATTTAGAAATGAAAGTAATGCGAAAACAAATTTTTTAGTATTTTGAAAAGAATAATGTCCTAAGTACATATTAGAAATGAAAGTAATGTAAAAAAGATTTTTAGTTTTTGGAAAAAATAATGGGCTAATTAAGTACATATTTAGAAATGAAAGTAATGCAAAAACAAATTTTTTAGTATTTTTGTAAAGAATAATGGGCTCAGTACATATTTATAAAAAAATATAGAGCAACGGGGCGCAAGCGGGGCTCGAACCCGCGACCAGCACGGGGAACCCGCACTTAAACGCCATTAGCTAGCCAACTGAGAGTAAGTTTCAATTCAACATATGAAGGGCGCAAACCTTATTAAACGTTTTAGACAGAGTCCCAAGCCTCGCCACGTGTGCCCCACTTCTACAAGCGGTTCATTCTACCAACCGCTTGTAGAAGTGACCTCTACAAGCGGTTTGTATCACCAACCGCTTGCAGAGTAATTCTATCAAGTTTGTGGCGAAATTCAAATTTTAATTTCACTATAATCGTTTTCTACAAGCGGTTCGTTGTACAAACAGCTTGTAAAAGTTGTCTCTAAAAGCGGTTAAGACTACGAACCGCTTGTAGAGGTGTTTTTCACAAGCGGTTTGTAGTACAAACCGCTTGTAGAGGGCTGTACTATGTAACTCCTCTTGCTCGCCCTTTTCTTTTCACCCAAATTTTTCTAAGTCCCAAAGCCATCGCCGCCGTCCTCGCGACACGCCGTCCTCGCCACCACGCCGTCCTCGCCATCAAGGCCGTCGTCCTCGACGCTGTCGCTTACACCTCCGCCCGCCTCCTCGACACTCGGCGCACTCGCCGTCGAGCACCACGCAAGACTCGCCGAAAGCACCGCAGCAGCCGGCTCGCCCACCCGCCGCCGAGCCCCTTCGCCGGCGAGCCCCTTGGTCCCGCTTCTCCGCTGACATTCTCCCGCCGATTTGAAGACGAAGGGCGAGGTATCGAGCCCCTCTTTCTCCTCACCCCCGCTTCTGTGATGCACACATGCTGTTCGACGGATTGCTTGACCGCCTCGCTCCCTCCCTCCCCGGATGTTGCTCTGTGATGTCAGCCGTGGATCACCGTGGACTCGTGATGTTGCTCGTGATGTGATTTAGGGTTTGGGAATGTGCATATGATGACCGTGTTGGGCTTTTCTTTGGTGATTGAGAATATTTTGGGGACCTAGCTTTCGTGCTAGGGCATTATCTTGATCCGGACCACCGCACTTGTCCCTTTAATATTTTGCTCGGTGATGTTTATTAATTTTGAGGCTATGATGATCTGTTAACTAGTGATGCCTTAGGAGTATTTGTGTTGTTGCCTAAATTATTATCCCGAGATACACTTGCGCATCGTGTCTTTGTGTTCTTCCCTTTGGGATCTTTTCATTGATCTGATTAGCATCTGTTTCAATGGGAATGCTCATTCTGGTCAATTATTTGTAAGTGAAATCCCTGATATATGATTGACATTAGGGCTAAAATTGATCTCTATGTTTACGGACAATGAAAGACAGTATGCTTGTTTTGTAGGAAATTGTATAATAACTTTGGGCAAAGACCGATTCTCTTAGGTCTCTAGTCACCGATCTTTAAAAGCCTATGATAAATTGTAGATATTGATGTTGGATGGTAGTTTTATCTGCAACCCATCAATATATAAATCTGAGAGCAAAATTTGTTTAATTAACCCTGAGCACTATGCTGGTTTAGTTTATTTCCTGTGTGAATGCCATGTTTATGTAGTTTAATCATGAATTCAGATGTTTTAAATCAAGGAATCATGATTACTAATATTCTAATGCCATAAGTGGTTTATTGTCTTAATCTGGTTTTTATCTATGTTCAGTTGTCCTATATTGCACCTATTTATTATTTGCCATATTCCAACACACTGTTGGCTAGCTATTATGGCCACTGTTTTTATCTATGTTCAGTTGTCCTTGGTTGCTTGGCTTGATTTGCAATGTGCTTGGGATATGGGGATTTTAGCTAGGGTGTAAGGGCTGGATGGCCTCGGTTGCAGCTCTAGAAATCGAAATGGCGCCAGGGAGCTAGAGCAGGTTTTCTAGGAGCTCCCGATGGCAACCGCCAAGCACCCTATCTAAGCTTAGCTAGGGTTCCTAGTTGGGTTTATGCAGCTAAAGAAATTTGCATGTGTATGTGAACTTGCTCAGTAAAAAGGTGCTGTTAAAGATGACATGCACATGCTACATTTGAAACTTGAAAAAATTGAAATGGAGAAGATAGATGGCTTAAGTATGTTCAGTTTCGATATTCAAGTTCAGATTTATTTGCCAATTTCTGTGGAGGGTACAAGGAAATCATCGACCTCGCCGTCGAGCACCTTTCATTTGTGGATGGCATCTAAAGGCTAAAACCTAGTAGTTTAGAGGGTGTCGAGATGGGTACATTGAAAAACTGTACATTCAAATATTGTATTCAAATATTGTACGTTTTGATGGGTGTCGAAATGGGTACATTTAAAAACTGTACATTCAAATATTGTATTCAAATATTGTATGTTTTGATGGGTGTCGAGATGGAAGACATCTAAGAGATGTATATGATGTATTCAAATATTGTATTCAAATGTTGTATTCAAATAAAAAGAGATATATATGTTGTATTAAATGTTCTATTATTTCGCGTGCATGCACAGTGATAGATGGCGCACTCCGGAAATGATGATCTTGATTTCGATGCGGGAAATGATTTTCTACTTAACGAAATCGCGATGGACACTCTCATAAGCTACGATGAGGCCAACCTGGTAGATCCAATGGGTGATCAGGCCGCCCCGGCTCAAGTCGGTGATCACGCAATCCATGCTCAAGCCGGTGATCCAACCGGCCAGGCTGATACCGGTGATCAGTCCATCCAGGCTCTCGCCGATGAAACTAATGTCGACGGTACGTGAGATATATATAGCCCGGACACTAAAATAACCGCTTCTTATCGCCTCATAGCAATAAGCCTCGACACGTGTTCTGTTTTTTAAGCCGAAACGCCCAACACCAATCCAAGCAAATACGAGGGCCTAACAAAAAGCCGTCGACAAAGTACGCTATTACTCAAGTTTCAGCCATCGGGAAGCCGAAGCCCTATGTCGGCACTTGCCCTTCAACAACGCTGCGAGTCATTGTGAGGATCACGTCCCTATTAGCATCAAGACATGGCCCAAGGTTCCTACGGCTCGAAAGAGCCGCCTGGAAGGATATAAAGGAAAACTTCACGATTCGATGGCTCACGAAAACAAGTGCAAGAAATTTACTCGAGCAAGATGGCGTTGTGCTTTCGATCGTGGAAGAGCGAGATCAAGAAAAGTACGTGGAGACAGGAACAACCCCTGACTTCAATAAGTATCCGGCTTAGCGGATCACCGGCAAGCATTCGAGGAGTACAAGCCGGTTACCAAGGCAAGGCCGCGAGTGAGCGTAACAAGGCCAATGCACGAAGAAAAAATACCACCACCATATCGGGTCCGGTGGTTACATCAAGGCTATGCCAAAATGGGAGAAGCAGGAAGAAGAGCTTAGAAAAAAGGGTATAGTACCTGAAACAGAAGACTGGGAGCTCCGCCCACGCAACTGGACCTTCGGCCACGGAGGGAGGCTGAAGGATGATGGCAAGCTGGAGATGGCACCACAAGTGCAACCCGTGAAAGAAAGGATTGTGGAAGCCATCGAGAAGCAACGTGCAGGATCCTTGGTGGTAGACAGAGAGAATGATGAGCTTACGTACGCACTTGGGAACGCAGAGCATCTAGGAAGGACACGAGGACTTGGCAAGCAGGTGCCGTGGATGGCTGGCTTCTCAAATGATCAAGCCACATACCGGAGCCGGGAAAGAAGGAAAGTAAGAGAACATAACAGAGTCAGCAAAATCGAATGGGAGCTCAAGGAGCATAAGGAAAACATGGCTAAAATGCTAAAGCGGGAAGTGCATGCTGCAATCGCCAGTCTTCAAAGACCAGGTGGGGTTATCGTCATGCCTCCGGACAATGTGGTTAGTCCCCCGGGCTCCGGTCGGCGAAGCAGCTACGCGTCAAACAACGTGCCGACCGATGAATTGCAGACCCGTTATCCCGTGGACGACATCACCATGCCCCGCCAATGTGAGCTACGCGTCCAACTGCATAACCTCACCCTCAAGGTGGCTTACGCATTGGCCTTCCCGGTGGAGTCGGGCCAGACATTCCACTGTAACCCTATACCCGCGGGTTACTCCAAGGTCACGGTGGACGAGGTGGTGGCCGGATTTGAGGATATGGAGCTCGATATTGCTGGAGGAGACGATGTGACCAAGCTTGGAGAGGCCGTCCATAACATCATCCTCTGGCGGAAGAAGTACATCGTGTTTCCTGATGGTGCGGAGGTGACTTCTATACCGAGGCAGAACACTCCACCGAGACGGAGCTCACCTCCTCCACCAAGACAGGCCACGCCACCACGCAACGCCTCGCCGGTGAGACAAAGCACTCCACCACCCGCTAGCGCTATGCGCAGAAGCCCAACACCGCCGCCAGCCCCTCAAAGCAAAAGGAAGCAGCAGCCTCCGAGGGAAACAACGGAGCCGACATCTCCCCCCAGTAAGAAGCTTGCTAGCAAAAGGAGCATTCCTGCAGCTAGAACGACACCAAGCAGCAGGGCGGCCGGTTTCCCATTCAGACAGAGAATGAAGGAACCCGAAAAAACACCTTATGAGATGACGCCTGAGGAGCTAAAGAGCGAGTCGCAGAAAGCTGTGGACGCATGGATACAGGGGTATAAAGCTAAAACAAATCCACCGCCAAAGGAACGAATTGATCCAAAGATCGCGGACTTCTTCGCGACAACCGTTCAGCACCGACCGCCTCTCTGTACGGACTACCAAAGAACCATCAGAAAGCACGTCTTCAAGCGTAAACAACCTCCGGGCACATACATGAGCAAGGAAGAACATGAGGAGGCAAAACGTCTACAGATGGAGTATGACTTCATGAGGGAAGCTGGCCTTGATAACATAGAAGCCGTCCGTGGATTAACTGATGATCTTCCAACGGCACAAGTCAGGTGGCCATTTAAGCTGGGCCAGCCGTTGCTAGACCCTAAGGACAGACGGAAACTACCGGTCAAGATGCGACGTGCGCATGAATGGTACGAACACATGTCCGCTAGGGGATATGCTCATTGTTGCGTCTCGTTTCAAGAAGAACATTTACATCGAGGGAATGATCAATTGATAAATCTTGAATTTGAAAACTAGTACAATGTGTACCATGCAGACGCCGTCAACGTGTCCTTCATGACCTGCTGGTGCCTGTGAGTGTCGACTCCACAAGATGTATATATATCTATATATGCTGCTTGCCGAGAACCCTAATTAATTAACTCAATTAACCCATTTTTCTGTAGAATGGAGATACAAAGACTTAGAAAGCAGAAGCCGAACTCGATTGGCTTCCTTGACCCTTGGTTGGTCAACGAGGAAGTCGGGCAATACCTTGGAAAACCAAAGGAAATCCACGACTACGTTGTACATGCACTAGTACAACAACACTACAAGCCATACATACTTCTGTCATTCAACTTTAAGTACGTACTGATGTCCTCACTAACATCTCGTTCTTACATTGCTTAAGGCATCTGATGGCACACTATATATTGTTTAATTACATGTCATAACTGTTGCAATATACTATATAAATAGGTTCCACTGGATCCTTATAATCATAAAGTTTGACCAAAGCATGATCATCGTCCAAGACTCACGGAGAAAACCGCAAAAGGAATACCAGTGGATAATTAACCTCCTTAACAAGGCGTTCCTGAGCTTTCAAGAGATTCAGAAAGGACGTTTTAAGAAAGAATTCGACGTCAAGCTAAGCGACTGGGTACGCTAAAACGACGTAATTGCCCTTTGTCAATTAATATTTCTTATTATTACTGATCTGTAATTTTCCCGCATCGACCATAGGTAAAACAACAATCTGCGGGAAACAACCTATGTGGCTACTATGTGTTCCACTATATCCAAATGATGTGTCACGGCGAGCTTGAGCCTCAAACTCCTGAAGAGGTTCGTATATATATGCACGCAACCATGCATTTAGCAACAACTTAATAACGTTCTTATGTGCTCCATTAATTTACATTATGGGTGCACGTATTTATTTATTTTTCACTTTAATTAAATTAGCAGCCCGACATGGATAAACATACTGAAGTGTTACCACATCATCGGGTGCTCGCATTACGAGAACAACTATTCGGCTTCATTTTCGATGAGGTCATTAACCCCCAGGACGAGTTCCATTATCGAGATCCATATTCCAACACGAACGAACTAGGGACGACTTCTACGTCATCAAAGAGCGTCAAGAAGAGTACTGCAAGAAAAAAATGAACTGTTTTGTCCATTTTGCACAATGTATATTAATTATAAACTTTGTAAATTTGGCCGGTCCATATAAAGTGTACATTATTACATGTATTATCTAATATATTTAAGCTTGTTTGATCGCTAATTATATGCTCATCCTATATGTATTTAAATTTAAACGACAAATAAAAAAATCTCCTGCCGAAATATTTATTTAAATATCTATTTGCGCCGTCCAGAAATGAATTAACCAGATGGCCATTAAACTGCACGTTTGCGCAAGCGGTTACTCAACCGCTTGCGGAGATGCTCTCTGCAAGCGATTCGTGGCTCCAACCGCTTGCAGAGAGCCCCACGTGGCTTCCACGCCTGCCCGCGTGCGAACCGCTTGCAGAGGGGCTTCACTAGCGGCTTTGGGAGCCGCTTGTGATGCAGAGCCGCTTGTGATGCCCCTCGGGCATCAGTCGCGGTTGCCTGCAAGCGGTTCTAAAACCGAGAACCGCTTGCACAGGCCTTACGAGCCGCTTGGCCTACCCCGATCCGCAGTAGTGGATGACTATTTCTACAGATCAACTTGCTGCAAGATAATGAAAGATACCGACCTTGGAGAATCCGCAGATGAAATATAAAATAAAGTACGTAGGAAAGAAAAATTTTAAAATGTGGTATAAATTACAAAGAAATTTTAAAATATATAAAATATGCAATGAACAGTGTTGTAGAATGTGTATTTAAACCTTCATGTAAAACTGACAAGCCGCCAGAGTTGGCTTGAGAGCCCAACCTAAAGGTAAGCAAAACCGGAAAATTGATTTGTACAGTTTGCACGTTAGAGATACATTCTGTGTCTAAGAGCCAAAAAAAAAAAAAAAAGGTGTTATGACGCTAGCTAGTTTTGTAACGAGATTAAAACACATTGTAGCCACCTAAATTAAGTTGTATATTGAAATATTGCT
The DNA here is from genome assembly GCA_036346415.1 of Raddia guianensis. Lineage (NCBI taxonomy): Eukaryota > Viridiplantae > Streptophyta > Magnoliopsida > Poales > Poaceae > Raddia > Raddia guianensis. The sequence continues at coordinate 41,393,589 of CM070534.1, forward strand.
TTACTCTCTAAAAGTTCAAAACTACTTTTGACTCTTTTAACTTGTGTTTGTTTGCACCGGAGCCTCCGTGTCTTAAATTAAAGGCCCCGTTGACATGAACCTGGTTAATTACAAAATAGGTTTTGTAGATAACAAAATGGAATAAATGCTAGAAAATTGAGACAATGAAGGTAGTTTTTTGTGAGTACAAAAGAAGTATATATATATTGACCCCAAATGTGCAATTTAAATTTGTGTTCTGCGAAATATTTGTATGCATAATTTTTTTCTTTGAAAGAGGGGCAGGAGAACTGCCGTCCTATTTCATTAATCAGCAGGAGAAAATAAAATAAAAAGGCCGTGCAAGCACTGGGTATAACCGCAGTGCTCCGCTGCAACCCTGGCCAAAGCCAGACACACCTCCGGCCAGCGCAGGACACAACACCTACAGGGGAGAGAGAAAGGAATGCAGCCCCACCGCTGCCACCTAAGCCAAAGGCCAAACAAAGAGAGAGATACAGGTGAGGGAGAAGGGGGAATACCAACAACACTCACACAATAACAAACGACACTTAGAGCAGTAGACCCAGCGAAAACCCAAAGTGCAAAACGGCAACCACGACGCCTCCAACGAGGTAGCGACGAGGAGAACCCGCCGCCGTCGCAAAGCCGCTAGGGTTTTCACCCAGAGCAGGGAAAGGTCTAATAGGTGATGCCTCCAACGAGGGGACGACACCAAAGGTGACGCCAGCACCAGCCCCAAAAGGGCAAGGCTTTCGTCCAAGACCAGCCCTACTAGCACCGAAGGCAAAGGCCGCCGAAGGTCGAAACCACAAGAAGAACTGAGTTGCCGGCCGAAGACTCAGAGCTAAAAAACGCGAACGAACGCTGCCACTCGACGCAGAGGACGCCGCCCACGCCACTGGGCACCTCGGAGAAAGGGAGGGTCAAGATGATGAGGATGGGACTGGGCCAAGAGGCAGAGAACGGGGACGTTGCCGGGGAAAAGCTTGTTAGCCAAAGTTGTCGGAGCGGGGCCACCACCCTGGTGGCCAGCGCACGGGAAGCGAAGGAGACCGGCCACCACGCTACCCAGGCGACACAAGCCGAACCCTGCCATTAACCCAGAAGAGGCCAACCCACACCACCGAGCACCTCACAGAGAGGGGAGGGCAAGGTGGACGAGGACGGTACCAGGCTAGAAAACAAGAGTCGACGTGCCGCTGAGGACGGGCGACGGCCCACCAACCCATCACGGGAGGAGCCGAGAAGACGTCGAGCACACGCCCTTGGAGCCCACCTGCTCCGCCCGCTCCGGCCAGCTACCGAAGCGAGCCCCCCAAGCGGCCTCCACCGAGGCGGGCTAAGGGGGAGGGGAAGAAGGATAAGAAGCCAGTGCCGAGCTCCGCCGAGCTACGAGGCCACCGGTCCCACGACTCTGGAGTACACCCACTCCGACCGCTCCGGCCCACACACCGCCAAATCCGAGCCTCCCGCCCGTGAATCCGGCATTACACAGAGCGGACCCCCCGGACGGTCTCCGCCAAGGCAGGCCCAGGAGGAGGGAAAGAAGGAAGAAGGGAGAAAGAAGAGGGAAAGCCGATGTCGAGCTCCACCTCTGCGCGTGAAGTTGTGAACAAAGAAGGAAAGCACCCTCGGATTTGGGGCCGCACGCCACCGGACTCAGGCGCTGCCCCTCTTGGGTCTGAGGGGGAGCTCGGGGGGTGGAGGTGGGGTTTGGGTAATTGGGTGTCACCGGGAGCCGTTGCGACGCTGGAGGGGGGACTGGTCGCCGCGGCGCCGATGACCAAAGGAAGGAGGCCGCCGATCGATCTCAGAACTGGAGCGAGGAACCCGAGGCACGCTGGCCACGGGGCGCAACTGCACGCGCAGCGCCGCCACCGCCCCGAGGGGGATGGACACCGAGGAGCCGGGCCGAGACACCACGCCTGGCCGCGCTGCCTTCCTTCACTGGCCCAGGCCGCGCCTTGCAGATCCGGCCTCGACGCCTGGTTGCGCCGCCACCTCCTCGAGCTAGTCCACGCCACCGCCGCCCCGGGATCGGATCGCTGCCCCGCCGTCACCGAAAAACCGCTCGCCGTCGTGGCCGACGCGGCCGCCGAGGTCGACGAGGAGGAGCAGCAGCAGCAGGAGGAGGAGGCACGGAGTGTGCCGTGCGAGTGCTGCAGCATGGCAGAGGACTGCACGGCGGCCACGGGGGACCGCCCCATCTTGGGTCTGAGGGGGGAGCACAGGGGGTGGAGGTGTGTTTGGGTGTCACCGAGCGCCGTCGCGACGCTGGAGGAGGGGACTGGTCGCCGCGGCGTCGAGGACCAAAGGAAGGAGGCCGCCGGTCGAGCTCAGAACTGGAGCGAGGAACCCGAGGCACGCCGGCCACAGGGCGCAACTGCTCGCGCAGCGCCGCCACCACCCCGATGGGGGATGGACGCCGAGGAGCCGCGCCGAGACACCACGCTTGGCCACGCTGCCTTCCTTCACTGGACTGCATAAAATTTTGTTATGTTAGATATGGTACATGACAAATTTATTTTATGACATCCAAATTTAAGTACATGTTTGTATTGTTATGTCATCATACAATTTTTGTTTGCATTTTTCTGAATCTTGTACAATTTTCTAGAATTTATTTTCAAATTTACTATCGAGAAAGTAAAATTTCTACTACCACCGTCCCAGAAAAAGTGCTCTTCTGGCTATGAATCTGGACACAGCCAGAAGAGCACTTTTTTGGGGATGAAGATAGTAGCTATTAATCATGACCGACATCAACGTCCACGACGTGGAAACTCAGGTGTAAACGGGCACTAAACGTTGGAATATTCTAAAGTGATATTCGATACAATTTTAAGGCAGCACAGTACAGCGAACTCTTCTCCAAACACAATAGGCACTACAGTGCATTGCACATCGCCTTGATCTACAAATTACAAATTCAATAAAAAAAAACTAAGGGTATCTACAGTAGTTTTTCTAAATTAAATCTTCTCTACATTAATTGCTAAATTTAGATTTTTTTTTTACCTCTCTATATTTAGATATTTTATTTTGTCATGTATCTTTTTGAATTTTTGCGTATAGATAGAGAGAAGGTGGATATATATGCATGTCGATCGGTTATGATGTTGGATGCAACAAATAAGCATGTTGGCAAGAAAATAAATTTAGCTTTTTCGAGTCTAATTTTTTCCCTAAAGGTTCTCCTTTATATTTTATCTTATTTTCTTATCTTCTTATTTGTTTGAAAGCCAATTTCATGAGTTTTCTAATGTAGTTTGGAAAGTCAAGTAAAGTTTATTTGATTCATTCCTTAGAGCTCTTAGTCACGGTTTTAAGTTAGAAAAAAGAAACCACGAAAATCAAAGCGTTTAACTTCTCGATTTGATAAACAAGTGAAGAAGCCGAAAAGAAGAATTCCTTAATCACGGAGCCATCTTTAAAACCTTTGAAAACAATAAAAACGAAGCAGTCCAGCTTTAGGAAGCTGATTTAAAAGCCTCCAAAAGTTCAACTTAATATTTAACTTAAATTTAGTTTAGTTAATTTATTTATTACATTCCGCGATTCCGAACATGCTCAACGTAATTCTCCTTTCTTTCTTAAAAAAAAAACGTAATTCTCCTTTGTGGTTTCTGCCATGGCAGCTTTCAGAGGCACATTGATCGGCGAGTCGCAAGAGAAATGTCACAAACATGAAGGGGCATATCGTGTCGATGTCATATCATTGTCGCGACGATCGAAGGGACGGATGGGCCAGAGAATCTTCTTCACACGTCGGTCTCTCCGCGTGTAGACTCCAGGGCTTTGCTAATCGCTATGCCCCTCTCTCTCTCTCTCTCGATCCATGGCACAGCCGAGTGAACGACGACGACGACGACGAGAGAGAATAGGAAAGCAAAGCGAAAGGCAAAACAGGAAGAAAGATCCTACTAGAGCACTAGAGTTTATTAGCAGCACGGATCAGAACTTTCAGATGCTAGCTAGTATATGGATTATGGAGTATGAACCAAAGTTTTTCTTGCATGCATGCACTTTATCGAGCACAAACAAAAGGCACTCCGATTGCGAGTTCGAGGATCTCCATGTAGTATATATGTACCTTAACACGTACAACCGCCTCCCTCCTAGCTGCGGTGGTGGCTTGTTGGTTTGTTCAAAACGAGTAGTACGCGTCGTCGCTGTCATGACATGACAACCAAACCGTGTCCGTGTTGAACTAATTCGCGGCATGAAAATTCCGGCTTAATCTGTCGACTGATGCATGCGTCCATGCAACTATGCAAGCGTTCCCGATCTGTGGTTTTCAACGGTCACGGCTTAAGTGGACAAGTCACCGATTGATCATCAAATTTGATTAGCAGAAGTTCGTCTGGAGCGATGGGTCTGGAGGAACTATCAAGTCGTGCTCTCAAGAAAGAAACCTAGAAAAATGAGCCGTGAAAAGGCCCGAACAAACGGGTTGGGGGCTAAAGTTCCGGCCGCGGCCGCCGCCCTCGAGGAGAGAGAGAGAGGAGGAGTAAAAGGGAGAGTTTGAAGTCGGCGTCGATTCGTCCGTCGTCTTTGCTTCTGGTGGTCTTCAGGCTACCAGCAGGTAAGTACGACGACGGATCGATGGCGGCGGAAGGTTAGTCATAAGTTTTTGGGTTGAGAGAGTAGTCAATAAAGGCCTCGTTGCATCGACGCAACAGAGAAAGATGCATATCTTTGACTTCATCCTAGGTCGGCGCAGCGGTGCTGATATCCGGATTAGTGATTTGATTCGGAAGGAGAACTTCTCTTCAGGGTATCCGATGAGATCCAAATAAAGTTGTCAAGTTGGGAAAAGGGGTTTCTTTTTGTCCTTCTTTATTTACTAGATCTGGTTGTTTTTGATTTGTCTCTTGCGTCGGGGATCTTACTGAAATCGAGCAAGCTGTGTGTGTTTTTTCCATGGTTAGTCCTTCTTCAAATTGTTACTCGAGTCAGATATTCAAGCCGCCACGACTACTTCTTGATGTTGATATATCAAATCTGCTTTCCATGGTGGATGAGTATGAAGAATATGATGTTATGATTGACTACGACGGTTGTTAGAGGTCACAAAGACAATGGCGTTAGAGAGAGATCAGGAGATGCTGGAATTTTAGCAATAAATCTTTAGTAGAAAAAATTGTAATTTTTTTGTGAGGGTCTCTATGTAAAAGGGACACTGATATTCTAATAAAAAGTCTCCTTTTCTTTTAAAAAAGAAAAGGAGAGAAATCCAGACCTTTCAAATTTTAACCGGTAGTCTAGTATACGATGACCAGGCGTGAGAATCTGTGGAAAATTTTTACTGTTTGCCCATTAAAAATCACGCAAACGAAAAAATGCCCAAGGTTTACGCCCAATTGCAAAAATGCCCCTAGGCGCTCGCCAGCATGCGGCATCGAGGCATGGCGCCCCACCTGTGGCGCCTAGGGGCAAAGGTGGGGCGGGTGGCATGGCGCGCCCAAGCCGTGGTGGCGGCGCCGCGATCGCGCCCACGCCGGGGCGCGTAAGGCAGCATGGTGGTCGCAAGCGAAGCGACGTCGTCGCGATGGCGCCGGCGCCCATGGCGCGTGGCGGCGCGCGACGAAGGCCCATAAGCCGCCGCCATCTCCGTCGCGACGATGAGCCGCGCGTCGTCGCTTATTCCCCACGCCGCGGCCGACGATGACGACGCCGCCAGCGCGCGTGGCCTCCACACCGGCGCCGGCGGCGTGCCGTCTCCGCCGTGCCTCGCGCCTCGACCGCGCCGTGACCTCGCCACCTCTACCGCCGCGCCTCGACCGCGCGGCGGCCTTCGCCTCTCCGCCTCGCCGCCGGCGTGGCACGCCACCGCCGCTTCTTCTCCGACCGCCGCGCCCGCGCGCTCGCTTCGCCAGCCTTGGCGCCGCTCACCGCCCATCTCCGACGATCCGCGCCGCTTGCCGCCGCGACCACCTCTACGCCTAGCCTCAGTGCGAGCACGCCACCCGCCGCCTCTTCTCCGACCGCCGCGCCCGCGCTCGCCGCCTTGCCGCCCGACCACCGCGCTGCCTCGCCGCCCCGGCGTGGCGCGGTCATAAGCGCCGCCACCACGGTTCGCCGGCGCGCCATGCCACCCGCCCCACCTGCCCCTAGGCGCAGGTGGGGCGCCGCCTTGGCGCTCTGGCGAGGGCGCCGAGTCCTTGGCGCTGTCTGCCGGAGCGCCATGCCCCCTGATGCCGCCCTGGCCGAGAGCGCCTAGGGGCATTTTTGCAATTGGGCGTAAACCTTGGGTATTTTTTCGTTTGCGTGATTTTTTATGGGTAAACAGTAAAAAATTTTGAATCTGTGTTTACTCTTGACGGCCGGGTGCAGGCAGGCCCTGGTGTGCATGTAACTGGACCGATCAAGCAGCGATGGTGCAGCTGCAGCAAGATAGACTCTTGTTTGATTTAATTAATTTCTTTTAGTGCTACTCCAAGCGAAATGTTTTGACTTCTCGAGACTGTTTTTAATCTTAAGAGTTATTTATCATAGGGATCAACTTAGTGGTAGGTAATTGCTTTTAAGATTTATGACATCTTCACGTGCAACTAATAATCATATAAAAACGCACAAACCAAAAATTCTATAGGTTAAACAAAAACGTAGTTAACTTACAAAACTTAAAATCAAATTTATGTCTAAAAACAACAAAAAATTATCAACAAAATTGTTAAAAATAATATAAACATAAGTATATGGTAAGTTTTTTCTAATGCAAAATAACTATGTTTTTATATGAAATTTGAAGCACTAAATTCAAGGTATATAAGTGAAAAACAGTGTAGACTAACCGAAAAAATAGTCGGCAAAATGAAAAAACAACATAAATAACCGTAAAAAATAGTCACATGTCTGAAACTCAAAAGACGGGCGACTACAGTTTAGCAAAACCATTAACAAAACTCTTGAAATCCTAGGTAAACCAAACATTACGAGCTCTTGAATTCAACATTTCAGCTACGCCTACGCGACAGTACAAAACATGGTCGCGGCAGGGGAAAAAAAATATTCGTGAACTACATCGATATCTGCGCAATTTCCTCTCGCAAGTCGTGACTCGTGACACAGCATGGCTTCGGTAGACTGGGGAGCACGCTCACGGCTCACTTGACGAAACCCTAGCAATCTAGCGTCGACAGGAGAAGAACAGAGCAGCTGCTAGGCTGCGACCGCGCTACTGTGCCTATCACCCGACGAAATTTCAGGGCGCATGGCACGTCGAAAGGATCGTGACCTGAACGCGGTGTCCACGCCAGCTGGGCTCTATTTGGGACCTTTTCCTGCTCCGCTTCCTCCAAGGCTCGATGCCCACCAGCGTCCGCATGGCATAGTACACTGGGCTGAAACTCCCTCACCTTTTGGGAGCAAGCATAAATGCAGAGATGTGGCTCTGAGAAGAGAAAACTCATCTTCTAGGTCTCCATTGTACTACGAATGGACCCTTCGTATTTTCACTCCATTTTGATGTCGACCAGAGGCGGACCTAGGATCTTGATAAGACCCGGACCAACTACCGGTAAGTCTAGTTGCTAGATCAAACGGTAAATGATGTTCATAAATGATGTTCATAGTAATGTACGATAAAATTTTGTTCAATCACACAGCTCAATTTGTCTAATCAAAAAGCAACATAGAAATGAAAGGCAAGTTTGCTAATTTGAAATAATATAGTACCTTTGTAAGACAAATTCGTTCTTCCAAACCTATATCTTAATCAATAGTAATTGTAGTCTGAATATCTCAAACCTAGAAATTAAAATAAAAAATCAATATTAACGGCATGAAATGGACAAATAAACAAGTTAATGGTAAGCAAAATTTAGAGCAAGAATTTTTTAAATACCACTAGAAAGAGGTAACATTCACAACTCATGAGTAAACCATTTGTGCACTTGCTGGCTAAAATTTATTTTTTCGGATGGCAGTTGACTACTCTAGATACACATATCAGTGAACTACGCCCATTCTAAAACGAACAACCCGAACCATGGAATATCAGAATTCGCCACGGCAATCAACACATGTCTATCTGTTGGTTTCAGCAATTTGGCAGGATTCCCAATCCCAAACATAATACAAACCTCTATATCTTATCCCATAATTAATTGTCACACACACATGAAACATCACGCAAAGTGTGAAACCATAGGATTAATTTAAGTCATGTGCTTCATTTACAACCCAAGATACACATGATATGATCTGCATTCTGCAGTCTACACTGTCCACGGGCTCACCTGAGGAGGAGGCCGAGGCGACGACCCTAGGGGGGGGCAAGCCGCCGAGTCGGCGAGGCAGGAAACGGAGGCGGTGCCGGCGACCTAGGGTGGCAGTGGAGGAGCAGAGGTGCCAGGCCTGACGAACCGGAAGATTGGAGGAGGCTGGGCGGCTTTGGGCGAGGCAGTGGGGCGGTGGCCTAGGCGGGCGAGGCGATGTGGGAGCGCCGAGCAGGGGGGTCAGGCAAGGCGGTGCGTGGTGGGAGCGGGGGCGTCGGGGTGACTTAGGGAGTGTGGGACCGATGGTATCCCAGAGACTGGGTCCGCCCCATTGTCAACAACTATGTTTTAGCGTGGTTTGTAAGGGAGGGACATACATCTACAATGGGATGGAACATTTTTTTTCATTATCTAAAAAAAGTATGAAGTAGACGAGCTGTGCATGTCGTGTGAGGGTGTGCATCTTTTTTTACCCTTGAAATGGAGTGTATCTAGAAATGAAACTCTGAAAAAACGTATCTTTTTACGTCACCGTGTATGAAGCAGACGAGCACGCCTGTGTGAGAGTGAGTGCGCTCACCTTCTTGTACCCATAAAAACGTGAACCTCTTTCGCTCAAAAGAACAAAACAAGAACCTCTGAAAAGGAGGCATCGCATGTCGGTTTGAATTCTGAACCGAGAAGCCAGAAGTATGAGATGGTTCAGACAAGTATCTGAGCATCTCACTTGCACCGTCGCGTGGCAGTGATAGCAAGTAGCAAGTGTAATCGCGGTTCCATGTACTCTCGTTGATCAGCAGGCATGGGGCGCCGACAAAGTGCAGTTCTCAAGCCATCTTCCTGGAAGAAATACCACCCTTGCTGAGGTTTTTCAGAGCACTTGCAGTGCAGTTGCTTCTTCATGGATGAACCAGTGCCGCTGCTGCGATGATGAGCACTAGCTAAAATATCGCCCCATGGTCGTATGGAGGGTGAAAGCATAGGCGAACGGAACACTTTCAGGAATCCCCTTTCCGGACAGAGACAGGCCCAACAATTTCACAGAAGTGATTGATTCTAAAAGGAGTGAAAATGGAGAGAGAAAACCACTTAGCCGGAGGATAGCACTCAGATGCACGCGTATTGGGTGAAATTTTTCTATGCCATTGCAAAATCGTGCCATTGGTTTGTTCCTTATATGTCATTTTTAATCACTTTTTACTGTCCTTGTCAAACCGTTTGTGGCCTACGAGGTAAATTAGACCAAATTTTGAAGTTTAAAATCTTAATGAATCTGAAAATTTAAAACATGACCAAATTCCAAAATTTTGAAATCTGGAAAATTGGAATTTTCAAATCTGGCCTAATCAAAATATTTGAATACCGGATAAATTGAAATTTTAAAATTCTTGACAATTTTTTTAAAAAATATAAATCTGAACAAATTCAAATAATTGAAATGAGACCGAATCTAAAAATTTTAGATATAACTAAGTTTGAAAATTTTGAAATCAGACTGAATTTCAAAAAGTTTAAACCTAGCCAAAATTTAATTTGAAATCTGACCAAATTTTTTAAAATGAAACAAATTGAATTTTAAAATTCAAATTAAACCAAACTTGAAGATTTCATAAACCAAATTTGAAAATATGGATTTATTATGAAATTTTAGAAATTTTGAAATCTAAACGATTTTTTGAATTTGACGAAACTTAGAAATTTTAAATCTTCAATTTTTTTTACTAAATTTTAATCAACTCACGAGGAAAAATAGAAATATGAAAAATAGAATTGAAGATACTACTAAGTGAGACTAGTAGGCTGTTTGGTTGTCTGCATCCAAGGAGTTTTGCATTTAGAGATACAAAACTAGATTGTTTGGTTGTCTTCTCATCCATCTGAACCAGGCTCTCTAGATGCAATTAACCCCTCCGGGCCAGGCTCTGGAGATACGACCAAATTGGACGTTTCCCAGAGCCAGGCTCCGCAGATGCAACAACAACCGCATGCGCGATACATTTGATTCACATATTTGCTATATCTTTTGATTAGTATTTTCGATTACCAAACCGATTTAAAAAATGAGTTATTGATATTTTTTTGAACAAAACGAGACCACACTTGTCATATAAATTTTAAAAGTTTAAAATTTTCATTTTTGAATTTATTTATTTATGAGACTTTCTTTTGAATTTTTTATTTTCGTAATTGATTTTTTTATTATTTTAATTTTCTAGAATTTATTTTTAAAAATGTTTCATCCTCCTTTTAAATTTCTCAATGCCGTTCTCTCCTTAGTGTAGTCAACCAAACAACATCTCTACGCAGTCTGTACAATCTCATACGCCTAACCAAACAACAAACATTTGCATCATCTCAGTCTGGCTCCAACCAACCTGGCTCAGCTCGTACAGCCTGGTTCAACTGATAAGACAACCAAACAGCCTATAGATTGCAATATACACATTCAATGGGGTAATATGGGCATTATATGGTAACTTCTAATGGCGTTAATCAATGGAATAACATAGAAGACGGTAAAAATGAAGTTAATCAATGGAATGACACAGAAGACGGTAAAAATGAAGTGCAATGGCATACAAAACAACGGCAATTTTACGATGTCACAAATGACATTGCAATTCAAAACAATGACATACAAGGAATTTTCTCTTTAGGGAATTATCAAGCATATACGCATTGCAATGCAAAAGCTGTAATACTCCACGCTCACTGAAATGGAATGCAGTTCCAATTTGCTGATAACTGAAGAATAACCAGATATTTTATACCAGTGTTTAATAACTATTAATTATGTAGTATACACCACAGGTCCACAGCCCAGACGGCTTCGTCAGAAACAGAAAAGCGAGGAAAAAACTGCAAGGCAACTTTGGGGGAGGAAAAGCATTTCACCAACATATAAAACATCACAGTGCCAAATGATACAAACACTCGGAACCCAGTTACCCAGGATCTCTCTTAATTTCATCGCATCCTTAGGAACAAAGCTACATAAAATTCACATTATTTCCACCTAGCAGACTGAAACGGCAACATTGATACTCAAAAGACAACAGAATGCGTTGAGATGGAGAAACACATTTAAATCCTACATTTCACGGTGTTATGAAGACGAAACAGAAACAATGTTGAATAGCTCAATCCTTCTTGAGGATATCTTCTGGCTCACGGAGGGTGCCAAACATCCAATCCATCCACACGGTGTAGTGACCATAGTTGTGGCGATACGTTGTATGGTGGATAGTGTGATAGCCAGCACCCATCACAGGCCAAACCTTACCATGAATGCAGTCATGGATGTTAGTCGTCCACACAGCCTCTATGAATAAGAGAACGATGTGTGTCCTTAAGTGTGTTGGGACAAGGAAGAGAGCAAACACGTGCGATATAGCCTGCAAAATCCCATCCAGTGGATGGAATGCTAGTCCTGGAAATTACAGAATACATAAATCAGAAGAATGGTTGATGAAAGGACAATTCTCAGCACTGCCACGAAAGAACTTGAAAGGAAAAAAAAAGTCACACTGGAACACTATCTTATTGTGTTATTTAATGGCATGCCCTCCATCTCCAGGTTCATATCACAAATTGAAGTACCCTAGTGTTGAAGACATTCCAAATGTTTGGAAGAGAACAGATAAAACTGCTATACTAAAGTATACCAAAGTACTGGTAACTTGGCAAGAACAATAGGCAATGAATTTATCTTTAACATTTTGCATTAATAAGAAAATAGAATACATTTTCATGCAACATTGGTTCTGCGGTTCTTGTACATAGCTGTTACAGTATTGTTTTATATCTAGCACCATGATTATGTACAAAATCTTGTCCATTGCTGTTACAGTATTGTTTTATATCTAGCACCACGAACAAATATAAGATGAATCTGCTATGCCTATAGTTAAGGACTCAAGATCTCAGTAAGACTTTGAAAACTTACCAGCAAACGGTGATAGGGTGTTCTCCTTGTTGTAAATGTGGTGGGTTGCATGTAGGTGCTTGTATAAGGGCTTTATATCATGCAATTCTCTGTGCATCCAGTAAATTCCAAATTCCACAATGACGAGATATATAGCAACATAAATAAAATACGTTGGCCAACCAATTTCGCTGATATTAAAGAAACACCGTGTCCATCCACTCTCTATCATGTACTCTGATACAGTTGGAAGAGCAGAGTAGAAAGGCATAGCCTTTGAGGCAACAATTATTTGTTTCTTCATGGATTCTACTGTAGGGATAGAGTCTGCATCAAGTTCCATAAAGTTTCAGCATCACCCTCTAAAATTTTTTATTGCATGAGTACTGTGTTCAGGCACACAAGGTTCAGAATTTTCCCTCAATAAATCCATAGAAGGAACAGGGTTACAGGAAACAAGAAAATGAACAGTTAAGTGTGCATAACGAACATGGTCACCATCGATCAACATGGATTGGTTCAAATCATGCTAAAAGGCTCAGCTTATTTGGTCTAAAACCACTTTTGTCTGCTGACAGCATGTTCCCCATTTAGGAAAGCAATCCAAGCTAACATACACATAAAACTTTACATTTCCAGCAACCTCCCTTTGTGGAAAAACAAAACAATAGGCTGCATTACTATGTATTCGTAATTGCAGCCCATCTATTCGGAGGGTGAGTCTCATAAACATGGATAAAGATGCAAGGACGCATCATAGAAAACAATAAGCCATAACAGTACTAACCAAATGATCATTTGGTACCAACAAATAGCACAATGCAAAAACGGTGGCCAGATGTGAAAAATGTCAATAATAGACACAATCTGATCCATCAATGCATACTACAACACACCAAATCACATCAAAAACCTGATGATGGACAAACAAATTGGCTTTTTTGGGCTCGGAATAGTATTATGCAGAAAAATAGAATATGATTTTTAAATAAATAATAAAATCCCACAGGAAAGGCAGGTCAACAGTCAGTAGCTACAAGTCTACTAAAACCAAGAAGACAGGCTAGCTAGTCCCTTTTTAGCTGTAAATTCAATCATGAGCATTTAGAAGAGTGGTCCAGAAAGTGTGAGTGAATGCAAAATATCATACAATTCTGTACATACTGACAAATGCCTTGATATCTATTCATAAACGACACGACAGGTTGTCAGGTGTTAGAAAAACGTAAAAGACGGTATTTCAGAAAATCCTCAGGACAAACCATACAAAAGCAAATAGTATCGAATTATTAAATCATAGGCAAACACTGATGTCGATAGCTTGGTATAAACGACTATTTGCCAGCATGTGATTGTGGTAAAAGCCAGCCAAAGTTGCTGTGCTGCAAGCCTGCAACCCTGACAAGTGAAAACCGAACAAGGCATCGGAACAACAGCAGAAAGCTTTTCTAAAGTGGGCCAAATACATGAGTGGCGTGCAAGCTTACTTCATCTAAACTTGATGTACGATCCTGCTAAGAACATGAGGAGATGAAAAAACAGAAAAACATAGTAGTAAAATGCTCTCACAATTTTCTTCTAAAAAAATTGCTCTGTCACTTCAAAAACAGATCTTTAGAACGGTTTGGTTGGAATATAGATCAATTATTGCACGGATGCTACTGTCTCATCTAACAAGTATACATAATTGATTTGCTTCAACAAGTAACACACAAGACAATAATCTTGATCAAACAACAAGTAGTTCATTGGCTCAAACAAAATCTCTACAAAGAAACAGAAAGAATTATATTATGTAGAATTACCAGGCCAGAAGGAACTCATGCGTTTGCACACTAGCCCAATGAAATCTATACCCTGTCCTTCAAGATCTATTCAGGTGCCCTCTTACCTGTCAACGAGCCTGGAATTCAATCCAAAACGAAATCCCCAAACCCACCTCATCGCCCAACCGAAAGGTGAAGCTTTACAGTGCACCAACAAATCTTGTGCAGCAATTCCACTCAAAACCACCGAAATCTCATAGAGTAGATTGAGAGTACCGCGAAGCCGCACACCCGAATGAAAATCTCCAGCGATAAAATTTGGGACCGAAAGGCGGCGCCTCTCCCTTTCCGCTTCAGCTACCTCTTCCCGGCGTTTCCCCTCTCCCGAAATCACCCAAATCAAGCCCGAACACCTTCGGGGACACGACGGCCTCCACACCCCATTGAACTAAGAAGAGCAAATCAACGAAGAAAAGCAGCGTCGGGAGGGCAAGGCGGGACCTTTGGGGATGTAGGCGTTGCGCTTCCAGTGGTAGATGACGATGCACCAGAGGAAGCCGGAAAGGAAGTAGACGAGGTAGCCGCCGATGCAGTTCCGCAGCCACGACCGCAGCGGGTGGGGCAGCCCGCGCCACCAGTTGCCCGGCACCACCACGCTCAGGAATACATCGTTGTACCACTCAGTCTCCTCCTGGAACTGCCGCAGATACTCGCCGCCGGGCGCCGCCACCGCTGCCGCCATTGCCGGCAGTGGTGCCCAAGTGTTTTTTTCTCTTTTCCTTTTCTTCTCTTTTTTTATTTTTTGAGGACGTGCGTAGAGTGCTTGAGTGGAGGAGTTCTAAATACGGGTGGGGTTTTAAAAGATGGTGGTCCATTTTAAATTATTGGTGCGACCAGTGTTGTCGTGTAGCGGACTAGCGGTGCACAGATCAGCGGAGCTAGAATGAAAATGATCGGGTTCACTCCTTCGCTAATTATCGTATACTCATTTATATATTACATTATAATAAATAGTGACGTGTATCCTATATTTTTAGCACCGATAATTTAATTCATCTAACGACGTACATTTAATAAGGATGAAAGTAGCGATAAAAAATCTTATAAACACAAAAACTTACCGTACTGAAGAAGTGCTAAAAAAACCTTATTAATGGTGATAAAATATTCTCAGCATACATCGCAAGGATCACGATTACTTGCAATTTATTTATCCAATCAAGGAACAAAGCATCGGCACATGTAGTTAGATTTGTAAGTTTAAATTATCTTTTGCATAGTATTATATAAGGATTCTTAGTCGTATTGGCCACATAAAGCTCTAATAATCTCATTACGGCTATGTACTCATGTCGGATCGGCTATATCAAGCTCTAATAATCTTATTACGGCTATGTAGTACGTTATTTCATATTATAATTAATAAGCATTATTGGAGTCCATATCCAATCTAATCACAAGTATGCAATCTTGTCTTGAGATGATATGACCGTCCTATGCTAGAGGAAATGGAATACACTCGAAATCATGTTTTATAAGCTTTGGGATACGTAATATATCAACCATACTTGGATTGGTTAGGGCTTTCATGCTGCCATGTTATTGCTTAATCATTGTATTAGCTCTGGCTACACGCTACTAAAACTTGGATGATCGGCTAAAGCACGACGTACATGGGCTGGTTGTTGTTCGGCCGGGGTTCACTGACTTCATCTTCCGGGGTGCACAGGTGATCAAGGAAACTAGTTGACGCTAAACAAATCCCTGGGACCCAGTGTCCTGTGACACCGGCTAGCATAACGCGGCTCCGCCCCTGGACAACTGTTTGGGACGGAAGCTTATCCTCACAGTTAGGTCTCATGTTTCAAAAAGAGGAGGGGGGGGGGGGGTCCAAATTAGAAACCATGCTGGGTTTGTACAAAGATTGTGATTAGGAACCATTTGAGTCACTCGCAGGTGGGTCTCATGTTTCAAAAAGAAGGTGGGTCGAAGTTAGGAACCACGTTGGGTTTGTACAAAGATTGTGATTCCTCGCGAGTGGCTTGCAAGCTCGCCGCATACTTATAGCACCATCTACATGTTGTGCACACCTGAGCCATATCTTGTGCTCGTCCAACACCATGTGCATAAGTTAGATTGGTCGAGGGGTGAGAAAGAGTGTTGTCTTGCTTTAGGTAGTGCTGGGATTTTGGGTCGGGCTATCTGGGCCAGCTTGGGCACGGCCCGAAGCACGACACGACACGAAAAAGATGGGCCGGGCCGGCATGACCTGAAATGGTGTGCCGGGCTAGGCCTGGAAACCAGGCACGACTGTGTCGTGACCCCAGTACTTGTAATGGGAATCCAGCATCACGAGTCGATACTAATCCTAGTTTAGTATCTCGTGATGGACAACGCGGTGGAATCATCGCAGTGTATTTAATTAAAGAGAAATACCGTTAAACAATAGTACTTTATTACAAAGCAAACTGGCATACCAGTTGATAGTCCATTACAAGATTAAACATTAACAGAAATCATCAGAGCAATCTAATTAAATAACTATGATAAATTCCAAGGTGTCGACTCGAACACCTTAGCTAGTCTTGCGCTCCCTCGTTAGGGCCTTCCAGGTCCTGGCTGAAATCTGAATAAAAATATGTCCGCGAGCAATCTAATGAGTACGCGGCTCATGAATGCAGGGTCAAAGGTGGGGTTAAGGTTATTTTACCCAAATCCTATTTCTAGTCATATTTTAAGTTTTATTAATGTGAATGCATAATCATATAACTCCAACCTCAAGTTCAACAAAAGGTGCATCTCGCACCAGGCCAATCCCAGCCTAATCTAGTCAGGTTTAATTATGAAAAAAGGGTGAATCTACATGTGCAAACCTCTCGCCCCGTCCATGACCGTGGACACGGCTATCATGATAGTTTTAACTCTGCAGAGTGTGTACAAATTTCCCCATAAGCCCCGTCTCATCCACTAGGAGAAACGGTACAAGACTTTTCCAGACTACTACGCCCACCACTTCGCCAGCCCTCTCTTTAGGTTTCCCGGCCCACCGTGCCCGCCATATAGTAGGCGCCTTCACGTCTAGGCACCACCCGGGGGCGTTCCCCATTTAAGCCATTCGGTCTCGGAAACGCACCTACCCCTTAGAGGAGATTGCAAGCCTCCTCCTAGGGCGCGTGATTTGAACGTGAATCGGCCACCCTGAGCCGGGGTTAGTGGGTTTCGTAGTGTACTAAGTCAGGGCCGAAGGCACAAGTGGCTGTACGGTAAGATTTGGTCTAGTAATACACAAGCTTGAGTCCTTAATAGAGGAGACCATCTCATCCCCACCACAATCCCGGAAACATCACTGCCGGGTCTCCCCTAAATCAACTACAACTTTTAGTTGTTTAGGTTTTTACCACAAATACCAACGTGAAGCAAAAGCCTCACAAAAGCTCATTTTTTTTATAGTGAATCCCAAATGCAGTCAAGGATAGGCTAGGAAATATTCAACGGGTTCATAAGGTGGCTAAAGCATATTAATAAATGATTAACATGAATAGGTACTCACACCTAATTACATGCATGCAAATAATTTCGAAAGATAAACAACAGTAAATTGTATTGCAAAAATCGGATGGAATATGTAATTAAGCTTGCCTTCGAAAAACTCCGAGCCTTGCGAGTCCCACTGCGGTTCCGGGCAACACTCCGGACAACACTCGCAACCACCGTCTAAACATACAACAACAAACAAACAAACAGCAACATCAATACTGATAAAATAATTATTTAAATATACAGAAAAATTCTAGGATTTAAATGTGATTTTTAGGCTCCAAAATCATCCAGTTTGGAGTTACGGAGCTCCCTAAACAATTCGGAGAAGTTTCGGGCTAAATAGAAAAATCTAGGAAAATAGAAAACCCAAATAAACCCTAAACAGCCGAACCGATCGAACCAGCCGATTCTCGCTCAAGACGCTTTACCGCTCGGCCCGATCCGTGGCTGCGGCGTGCTGTTGATAAAGGGGCCCGGTGATGATGGCGCCCGCCGATCGACGCTGCGGACCCATCGAACAATGGCGACGGCGGCGGCGCGCGGCACGACGCGGCGGTGACATGGCGCGACATGGCGGTGGTGGCACGCCACGTGGCGGTCGAGGCGGCGCGGTCGCGGCGTGGCGCGACGTGTCGGTGACGTGGCATGCCACGTGGCAGTGGGTGCGGCCTGCGGATGACGTGGCACGACACGTGTCGGGCCACGCGGCTCTCGGGCTGACGGGGCACGGACGGGCCCACGGGTCAGAGACCGTGGCGGGATCTACGCGTGTGCGCGTGGCACGTGGTGCCACGCGTCGGGTGCAGGATGGCGGCGAATCGGCTGCCTCCGATCAGCGGGGTCCACGGCTTGACCGGGCCCGCACGTCAGCGGCGGTGGCTGGATCTGGGGCGGGTGAGGCAAAGCGGCGCCGGCATCAGCGGCGGGTCCCACGGGGACGGCGGCGGGTCCCACGAGGATCGCCGGCGACCGTGGGAGAAGCAACCTACGGCGAGCTCTAGCGGGCGGAAAACAGCACCAAAATGGGCGATCCGCATATGCATTTTGATCGTCTCGACGAGATCTATCTACTGGCACCATCTACAATACGATCTACCTACAGGAAAGGGATATTTACCTCAAAAACGCCTCGGGAGGGAGTGTGAAAGAGGATCCTAAGGCCTAGAGGGGGGTGAATAGGCAATTTTAATTTTTCTTTGATTAATTGTTGATTAAGCATCAAATTAATAGTGACCCAATCCTAGTGTCAATTGATACGCAAGTGGAAGCGATAAACAAGTCAACAAGCAATTAAGACATGGCATCACAATCAACACATTCAATGCAACGGTAGTAAGTGCGGAAAGTAAATAAGAGGGAGACACGGTGTTTGTTTGACCGAAGTTCGGAGCCGCAACTCCTACTCTCCGTTGAGGCTACCCCTTGCGCACAAGGACCGGCTCGCTCTCGAGCCTCACACCTCACTTACTCCCGGTAGTCGTTTAGCTTCCCGTGAGTGGACTCACACCAGACACCGACTCAAGAGTAGCCACACGCCGAGGCCTACTCTCAAGCCCACACCTCCACGAAGGATGTCTTCAAAAGTAACAAGCCCGAAACGCCCCGATCATGCCGGATCGAAGGACTTCCATGAAGCTCGGTATTGGGGTTTGATGGATTGTGGCTTTGGATGATCTTGTGGGTGGAGGAATGGCTCTAGAACACCTAATTGATGAGCTATGAATGTGGTAGGTGAAGTGGAGCAGCAAACCTCAAAGTAGCCAGCCACTAGGTAGGTATTTATAGCCCCAGAGCAAAACTAGCCGTTGCCCCTCGGAAGAGGACAAAAAGACTAGCCGTTACACTCTACCGGACGCCGTCCGACGGGCTCCGGACGCCGTCCGACAGAGCGTCATCGCTCAAAAAATAGGTTTTCGGACGCCGTCCGCCCCACGGACGCCGTCCGACAAGAAGATCGCGTAGGCGCCGAAACCACCGGACGCCCTCCAGACGCCGTCCGGCAATGAAAAGCCCCAAATTGAACCTTATCGGACGCCGTCCGGTAACTACGGACGCCGTCCGACGATGAGTATCTGAGGGACCGGACGGCCACCCGACGCCGTCCGACAGAAAGTTCCTCGGATTAAAACCTTACCGGACGCCGTCCGATCACTACCGGACGCCGTCCGACAGAGAAGAATTTTCGAGCTAAAATTTGTGGGGGAATTTAGGTGGGTTTCTCTCTCTAGAAATCTCACAAGGATATATATGGGTATTTTTAGAAGTGGTGGACTACGAAACCGAAGTTTTCGAGAATTCGCAAAGATCCGGCATAGTCCGAGATATTCAACCCTTTTGAAATCCGACGAAAAACAAGAAATAAACCTAACTACTCCTAATTTATACGTGACCTCTTCTCTCGCCTTGGCCACGCATTTGAAATCTTGGAGCAGCTTTCGGAAAATTGTCGACGCTTCAAATTAGGGTTTATAAAAATCGCTGAGTCTTCGCTAGGGTTCCGAGAAGTCCAAAAACCCCCTAGCCCTTTATATTAATTAATTTTATCATCAATGCCACTAATAAAAATTAGGGCTCAACGATGCTCACAGAGTGTCTTGTGCCGTAGGGTTTAGGAGTCGCGGTGGGGAGGGGAGTGGTCGGTGAGGAACAGTGGGTTAGGGTCTTATAGGGTGCTGGGCGCAGGTTGGGGTCAATTGGGCTTCCCCTTGTGGGTTTAAAGTGCTAAACCACTCCTTATAGGCCCTTAATCGCATGCACTAATAGCCCATTAGCCCCTAACTCGAAATTAGACTGATGCTAGCAGCAAAAATGAGAAGAATTACCTAGGTTTTTCTTTTGGAAAAATATTGGGACACCTAATAATTTTATTAGGATGTCACAACTGTACGGGCTGTGCTTGGGCCGACCTGGTCCGAAAAGAGGCATGAGTCAGTATTTTACGTTTTTTATGATCTTTTATTGCTTAAATTTATGTTCAATATGAAAGTTATAGATAATTTTGAGATGCATCTTTTTTATGCAGACAAGTTTTTCATTTGAGTAATGTATGAATTCATAAATTTTTTTTCTTAGATGCCTGCTTTCGGGCCGACGGCACCGTCCTCGGTAATTTGTCATTTTCGAAGTCTTATGTTGCTTGGATGAATTTCGGTTGAACACGAACGTTGTAGATAATTTCGATACGCATCTTTTTTATATAGACAACATTTTCATTTGAGCAACGTATTAATTTCTAAAAATTATTTTGACTGCTGTTTTGTCACCTGTGCCGTGCTCAGGCCGGCCCGGCCCGAAGCCAGCCCGCCATGCTTTTGGGCCGTCCCGGGCCTAGAATTTGGCGCTCCATGCCAGCCCGGCATGGTGTGAAGTGCTGACCGGGCCGTGCCAGCCCGTTTTGCACCGGCCTGTCCCAGCGCGACGTGAAGTATCGACCGAGCCGTGACGGCCCGTTTTGCACCGACCCGAGGCACGACGGGCGCGAGGCCGGGCCGGTATGACCTGATCCCCACCACTAGCTTTAGGTGGCTAGGAGTTGAGAGCAGCAGTGGGATGTTTTTATCAATCCGGGTGATAGAAAAGCGTAAGACTACGAATTGAATGTCCAATCAAATAATTAAAAATCACACGTTGTTGTAGCTAGTTTTAAAATGTTCTTTTGATTTTATTCCATATCCATGGGGCGAAGATGTGCCTGTCAATGGACGTCCTTCATATCCATGGGACATCCTCTAGCTCTTTTTTCGACGATGAAATGTGAAATGTTGAGCCAATGACCTCACATGTGGAAGGGCGGCTGCCATGCTCGCTCATGGCCTAGGCGGTGCCAAGAAAACGTGGCTTGTCCATACCTATATCCATAGGCACAACAAAACTTAGGGTTTTATAGTATTAGTTGGGCTATGACATTAGAAATCGACGGTTTGCCACTTTCTCTTTAACGTGTTTTATACATTTGTTATCGAAAATACTATTGTCTAGCTCCTATTCTGTTTTTTTGCCAATGCCACAGTTGCGGCCAAGCCTCCCTACCTCTCCCTCTTCTCACCACGTGGGAGCTTCTCTGACCTATTCCTCTCTAGGAATGAGGGCTTTAAGGCTGATCCACCTGCGTCAGATCTAAGGGGCTTGTAGAGCCACAAGTGCTAGATTCGACAGGAGTTTGGATGTACGTTGGGACAAACGAGGAAGAAGAGGCGAAGGTGTCAGGCGGCGCCAATAGCCCGAAGCCCCGAAGAGCCCATGAATCCATGATAGAGAGAGAATGGCGCTGGTGAAAGAAGATGGGGGCACATGAGGTCATTTCTCTTGTCTTGTCAAGTGAAAAAAAAATGAAAATGATTTAATTTGGGTCCGGCTAAGCCCGTTGGCAGCAGGCCGGGCGTGAGCATCTAGGGAAGCCGGCCTCCTGATCTGGGCACGAAGATGTGCCCATACCGTCATATCGGCGGTAATTGGGCCTGACTGCACGTGCGAGCTGACTTCTCTGTGGGCCGAATCCTATGTTTTTCAATTCCTATTTGGACTCTTGTGCCTTGTCGTCTTCGTTTAATTTCCGGTTTGCCACTAGCAAGCAAGAGACAAATGCAAACGCACAAGGCAGTGAAGCCCTCCTCTTTGGGGGTTGCATTTGCATGCATGCTCCGGCCGTCGTGCAGCTAGCTGTACGGCCACCGTCACATCGCTGCAGGCTCGCACGCTTTTCAGTCTTCACCATGCAGCTAAGCTAAGCCAGCGCCTTTCGCCATCGCCGGATCACCTTGCTCTCTTCGCCGGTGAGGTCCACGGCTCCTATTCCGAGCCAGATATCACCCTATCTTTCGCGTCCGTCCACTGCCTGTCAAAGCAGCAAAGCGAGAGAGAGAGGCAATGGCAATGCAGTTGAAGGCTTCAGTGTAGTGGTGTACTGGTGTGTGCAGGGGGACCAGCGGGACCGGAGCTGGGAGAGACGAGATGGAGGAGTAGATCGAGGAGGAGGGGGAGTACAATGGGAGGTGTGCTGGGCGGGATAGCTATCGGGATCTCTGCAGTAGCAAGTATAAATGCACCGTATGCATTTTGACATGAAACAGATTATAACTTCAGTAAATATGTTATACGGTGTCCAATTTGTATGAACTAAATTTTGTAATTCATCTAAAATTCTAAAAAAACCCATTTTTGAAACTTTTGTGTTTTCAATTTATTTTTTTTAAATTTTAATCTAGTTTGCTATAATAAATACTTGCTAGCTAGATCATGTGGAGGAACAGGAGCACATCAATAGTGCTCACCTACTCTACTCGATAGCACTGTAGATTCAGTGGACAGCACTATGCGCGCTCCATTGCTCGCGTTATGCAGCACGTTGCTACTACTAGGCACTAGCTAGCTCAGTCGGTCGCATACTTGGGCCGGATCGAGTCGTGCGGGGTGCATGGTACGCGTGCAATGCATGCATGCTCATGCAGCGTTGCTGTACACCAGCAGAGGCTTATAGCTAGCTAGAGACACGCAGCAACACAAGAGGCAAAGGCCTGGTTTGTTTCGGATTAAATTAAATAGAAATTTGTTATTTTTATATAAGCCAAATGATGTAATATTTTGCCATCATTTTTGTGGTATTTCAAAAAGTTTTTCTTATAGTTCATACAATTTTTTTTTTCATATTTTTTGAATTTTTAAAAATGTCTTTCTAGAGGGTTACAAATTTGTTACATTAATCCGAAGCAAACGAGGCCAAAGTACGCGTGCAATAGTTGGGGAAGCAGGAGCTCTCTGTGCTGGCTACGGGCCACCTCTTGCAAAGTACAGCAATTAAGCTGGCGAATTAAGAGAGCTGAGGGCAAGATAAAGTACTACTGATCAGGAACGGGGCCATATCGAGCTGGCATCGGAACTCGTTTAGTCGTTCTCATATCCTAGACGCCAAATGAGAACAGACGCAACGTGCTCCAGCAGATGAAGCCGGCTTGAGTCTTTTTCTTGTTGACACTGCAGCGAGAGGAGCAGCTGGCCTGGGCAGCCATGGCTAACCACTTCACTGTATCACTGATGCTTTTCAGTTAGGCTGGCCAGTGCATGGAGCTAGCTCTTCGCAGTACTGGACCACCGGGCGTCTGGCCGTGCATGCATGGTGGCAATGCCAGTGTAGGATCGCTAGCTGTGTGCCTGTGTGGTGTGTGTTCGCGCGCGCGTCTACTGCATGCTGCTGCTGCATCTACCTCTGATCAAACGGCTGCATGCATGCAGTTTACCGTTGGTCCACTCCATCCACTCATACCTAGGTTTTACACTTGTAGTGATGCAAAATGTGTTGTCAACTAAAGAGACGTGTCGTTTCATATCTATCTATTTATCTATCTATCTATCTATCTACTATCTATATAAAGCAGAGTTAAACGCAGCCACCAGAATAATCGTAAAATCTTAGAAATTCCCACGTTAATAAAAAATAGTAGAAATTCTCACGTTAATCGTAAAAAAAAAAATCTACATCATTCAATATGGATACCATTATGTAAATCTAACGGCCAATATTGAAAAGATTAAAAAGATAACTACTAAAGCTAATCTAATATAATAGAAATATATTCTAACACATTAGAGATAGATGATGAGTTGTAGATTTAGTGGATATTAAAAAAATATTCAGCACAAAGCGCCACATCGTTCAAAAAACGTTGGACTATATATGCGATGCAAACGAGTTCCACAACGTCCGGTTTGATTTGAGCCCAGACCGGCCATAATCAATGAGCCACGTGCATGGTTCATGCACAATCAATAAACATAGCGTGCTAAGCTTTGTCTTCGTTGGGTACAAAAAAATCTTTTAGAATCTATCTACTTATCAATCAAATCAGATAATTGTTCAATTGTCATCCATCAAATTAGATATAAAAATAAATATAATCTCTAATATATTAGAGATAAACTATAAATCTTATTTAGAGATAGATTATGAGTTGTAAATTATCCAAAAAAGATTATGAGTTAGAGATAAACTCTATATGCTAGCACAAGATAAAAGTTCAATTGACGTCCATCAAATTAGATAAAAAAGATATATAAGAGATAAACTCTAAATCTAGCCACGCAAATGTGCGGGCCACATTACTCGTTATACTATTAAAGTAGAGGAAAATGAAGCCACCACAATGCGCCACATAGGCTAAAAATCCTCAACCGTCTGATCACCGCAAAATTTCAATCCGATGATATCCGAATAAGTTTCTCCGAAAAGCTACAGTTAAAAGAAAAATCAGTGATTAGCATGTACGGCTAGAGATAAGACAATATCGGTATTAGGATATCTTATCTCCACCCCTTTTGTTGCCGAGGTGGTTATCCAGAAGAATCGCATCTCTAACAAACAATAACATGTATAAAAGTAGATAGATCTCCCAACAAACGGGGGTTTACACAGATTGATCACATACACACACATGGAGCCAGGGTTACACACGCGCATCATGTATCAGAGGCCATACTAGAGACGCAGGCTTCAGCGAACTAATCTGCTACTCGACGATGACCATGGCGAGCGGGTTTCGGCGTGACTGGCCTGTTCCTCGGTGGCTTCCACGACGAACAGGCATCATCAAAATTAATCTGCTACTCGACGATGACCACGGTGAATAGGTCTCGGTGAGATTGATCTGCTCCTCGACGATGATCTCAACCACGATGAATAGGTCTCGGAGAGATTGATCTGCTACTGCACAACAGTCATGGCCGTGCCTCTGCTGTCGCGCCCCCGTCACGGTCGTGCCTCTGCCGCCCAGCACCAAGCCACTGCACACCCTTGGCCGGCGTCATCCAACTGACATGTGCTTTATCTCCAACCGACACGCCCACCAAGCATTGCCCCCGCTATCTTCTTGGTGTTTACGCACCGCCTACTCCACTCGGTCTCCTCTTGATCTCGCAGGCTTTAGCTCTCAGGCTATGGGATTAAAGAGGTCAGAACCTGCCGATTGACGGCAATGGGGAATTTTCTCTCTTCGTGAGAAGAGTACAGAAGCTCCTCGCCTACTCGATGTGGAGTTGAAGCTGGTCAAAGCACTTTTTAGTTTACCCTTTGTGTTTTGAAGAAATAGATGATCAGATGATGCATGCTCTCATCAAAATACATGTGGACCATATAACTGCACAAAAATTGTGTTTTGTGGCTATTTTGATTAATTGTAGTATATTAAAAATATTCTAATTGTAGATTATATTTGTATGCATGTTCTTATTTCAGGATATTCGGAGGAGCTGATGTATTTTTCAGTTTCTCCAACATAGTCAGCTAGACCCTAATTCTGTCGTCTACATCAACATCATCTATTTTATAATTATCTATTTTTATGTGCATAGCAAACACAGGCGAAGATTGATAGACATGACAAAGCATAGCTTAATCGGAGGTTTTCTGCGTGATTAACTGGGCGACCTTCCGAGGCCCCAAAAACCAGAAAATCCACATCGCCTATTTTCAAATGTTCTTCTAAAAGGCTATGGAGCGCAAAAATAATGGAAACCATATATCTTATCGGTAATATTAATAAATATCATGTGTTTTCCCTATGTTTGTTTATTTGTGTATTCCGATACACTGGCACTTCCACAACTTTATTATTTCTCACCGGATAGATATAAACTCTAATCTAATGTGATTTATTATAGATATATTATGATATTATAGATAGATTATGAGTTGGAGATTACTGTTAAAAAGATTATAAGTTAGAAATAAGTTCTATATGCTAACATGAATCTAGCCACGCAAACGTGTGTGGGCCATGTCGCTAGTTCATATGTATATGTATCAGTTGGTAATTACAACGGTCACACAAAGTTTTATCTCTTAAAGAGTTTCTTCACTGCAGTTTTTTCATACACATCTATATAATCTAACTGATCGATCTCTCTCACCTCTTCATATGTATATGTATCAGTTGGTAATTACAACGGTCACATAAAGTTTTATCTCTTAAAGAGCTTCACTGCAGTTTTTTCATACACATCTATATAATCTAACTGATCGATCTCTCCCGCCTCTTCCTACTTCTCAATCTCTCCAACACGATGGTCCAATCCCACCTTTTCTCCATTGTCACCACTGCCCCCTCCACCCACCTTATCGTCACCGTCATTCCCACTCGTCTCTCAAAGGTCACCATTGTTTGCCACTGATCCAACGCCCCACGAGGAGGAGTCAGTGGCCAATGAGGATCCGCATATGAAGGAAACATCTTTCAATCCTTTGGTGTGTGGTCATGGAGACAAGGTGCCGAAGGAGGAGGGCGACGAAACAATCAAGAGTTCACTCCGTTGTGACATCCAAGGAGGATTCAGAAGAGGATGCGGTTGGATGGCCGGCCGGTCTAAGGGTTCAATGAGAAGGACATCTCCCCCAATCCCTTGGAGAACCTCATCCTATGCCAGTAACTATGGGTGTGTTTGGTTCATGGCCAATGTGCGCCAATGCTTGCCATGTCAATTGTTGGCAACTTTGATTAAATTTGGCTTATGTTTGGATTGCAACCATTGAATGGAAAGAATACCTCCTCCCATTGGCATCTTTTGCCATCCTAGCTAGTTCATTTTTGTGCCATTGGCTAGCCAATTCATTGTCAAAGAAATTGTTAACCTTTCAATGGTCATGCCATTCAATGGCATGGCAAGTTGGGGCAAATTTGGTGATCAACCAAACACACCCTACTACTGGTTCGGCTGCTCCAACGCAGCGCCAATGGCTGGCGGATGTAGACATAGATAGAGTGTATGTATTGTAGATGTAGCTAGCCAATACGTAGCTAAGTGGTGCTAGCTTTTTTAAAAAAAATATTTTAAATATATATGTGCCATTTGTAGCTATAAACCAACACAGAGAATGGGTCGTCTCTGTCGGTTACAAACTGACACAGATGATTGATCATATAAGTGCATGTTGTATTGTGTCGGTTCAAAAATTGACACTATTGCTAGTTTAGAACCAACATATTGATGATCATTTTATGTGCTAGTGACAGTGAAGGCGCTTTTCTTGTAGGAACCGAAATGCTCGCATGAAATTGCTTCTTCAAAACATGGTGTAGCTATATTAGTAAGTATACAAGAGATTTTATCATTCTTGGAGAGGTACTAGGTACCTAGCTACCAACTCAAGGATAGACTTGGTTGTTAGAGAAATGCTCTTTTCTTCTTCCCACCGAGGATAGACTTGGTAGTTGGAGTTCATGTCTTGGCACCCCATAGTAATAAATTAAAATAGAACAGAAAAAGTTAATGAATGGTGTTTAAGTTAATGAATGGTGTTAATTTAATGTAGCATACACATGCATACTCCAGAAGGGACACCGCTAGATTTGTTTCTCATTTACATTAGCAACCGTGCTGTGTTACTTGGTGCAACGGTGTACAATCTTCACACCACGTTTACTAGCTCACTTTATTTTTAGTTCCAGAGAACTCAGGCCTCGGTTCACGGTGATATGAAACAAATTAAGGACTTGCAGACGTACCATGCATGCACAGTACGAAACGCTAGCTACAGTGAAGTGAGGCTCGTAGTAGTTGCGCGAGCGAAAGAGGCTGCTGAGCCAATGAATTAGTAAACTCGAGTGTTGCGTCTAATCCATCTATACTGGAGCGAGCAAAGGGTCAAAGATTGCTACGAGCCAGATTGCTAGTACACAGGACAAAACTGGTACTAGCCAGCGGACATGCGGAGTACACAGCACAGCAGTAGTGGCACTAGCAGACTAGCGAGCGGTAAAAAAATCTTATATAACGTAGCTGGGTTTTTATAGTTACCTCTGCGATCGACAAATCTATATTAAGATCTTCTGTACTACTATTAGCTCAGTCTTCACATGGTATTATTACACAAAATCTCTTAACTTTAGGATTTCAAGCGATCGGGTCCTCCTTCTTTATCCTCTCTTCCTCCTCATTTCATTTGAGTCGGCCGCCATTCGGCTGTGTCGCCGCCGGCCACCACTCCACGACTGGCCACAACCACGTCAGCTCACATCTGCCCATGCTCGATCCGCGCTGGGCCTGCGCCCACGCGTGTGGTGTTTTTGCTAAAATATTTTTTTGGGTTAGATAGAGTCGAAGTACGGATCTCAACATGAATCGTGTGCCTATGGAAACGACTTAAACATAGACCTTGGAGAAATCCATTCTCGTGCAACGGCGAACGTGGGTTTGCCGTGCATGCGCCGGTGAGCTCGGAGTTGCACCAACTCCGGCGGCCATCGGCGTCGGGCGGGTGTCAGGCCAAATCACGTCGCAGAACGGCCGAGGGGCCCACGCTGTCATCCAGTCCCACCGCAGTGGCATTGAGCACCATCATGACCTGCCCGGCTGACCCATTCGTCGTACCACCGCCCTCGCTCATCCGCTCGGACGCAACGGTCGGTCCATCGCTCTTGGAATATAAAGCTTGCAACTAAATCATTTTAAGGACATGCAAATGCAACAATGCGCGCGCTGTGTGGTGCACTCGTCATTTCGAGGACGAGCAAATGCAGCTGCTATGTCAAAGTGCCAAAAGTCACAGGAGTGGCATCAAAAGACGGACTTGCACATAGCCACACGAGTAGTTTGCAAAAGAAATGGTCAGAAAAAAAAAAAAAGAGCCAATGCCATCGTCAAGCATATACAGAAACCATCGGCGAGCAGATCAACGGCCACACTAACCAAACTCTTAAGAGGAAAAAAAATGGGAAGTGAACCAAGGCACAAATCACAAGAGTGAAGAATTCGTCGTCGTCGTCACTGGCTGACGGCGCCGCCCTCTGAGACGCCGGGCGAGTCGGAGACGGCGGAGGACTCGTCCATGGACTCGTCCTGCGACGGCGACGCCTCCCCGCAGGCGCGGATCTCGTCGATCAGCTTCACCACGTAGCCGATCTTGGGGCGCTGGTCGGGCGCCGTCGCCGCGCAGCTCAGCGCCAGCTGCAGCATCGCCACCATCTCCTCCTCGATGCCCTTGTCCTTCATCAGCTCCAGGTCGAACACCTCCGACGTCCACTCCTCCCTCACCACCGACTGCACCCACCGCGGCAGCTCCACCACCACGCCGCCGTTCGGGAGCTCGCTGCCCGACCACCGACCCGTCAGCAGCTCCAGCAGCACCACGCCGAACGCGTACACGTCGCCCTTCTGCGACGCCAGCGGCGCCTCCGACGCGCGGTGCCCGGCCGACCGCGCCGGCGGCGGCGGCGACGAGGCAAGCTGCGCCAGGCCGCAGTCCGCGAGCCGTGCCACGCCGGCCTTGTCGAGCAGTATGTTGGTGCTCTTCACGTTGCCGTGCGCCAGCCTCGGCGTCCCGGCGCCCCGCCGACTAGCGTGGTGAATGTAGGCGAGGCCGCGCGCCGCGTCGGCGGCGATTCGCATCCGCACCGCCCAGTCCACCGGCGTGCGCCCTGGGCCTCGGTTACCTGCAAGAATTTCATCAAGGACTATTGAGCGCCAAGTGTTCGATGAAATGACTGGCGGGAGGTGGGAGGCGGAGTGGCTTGCCGTGGAGGAGGGAGAAGAGGCTGCCGTTGGGCATGAACTCGTAGACGAGCAGCTTCTCGTCGCGAGCGTAGTAGTACGCGTTGAGCGGCACGATGTTGGGGTGACGGAGGCGGCCGAGCACCGCCATGTGGTGCTCGAAGTCCTTCTTGGACGACGCCGCCGCCGTGGCGTCGCGCAGCCGCTTGACGGCCACGGCGCTGCCGTCGTCGAGCACCGCCTTGTACACGGTGCCGCACCCGCCTTTTCCCAGCATCTCCGCTGACGCGCGCAGCAGGTCCTCGAGCTCGAACCGCTTCCCTCCACCGCCGCCGAGGTCCTCCAAAAACACTATCTTCCCACGTTCGAACGTGCCGCCGGCCGCCGCCGCGACCATGCCAGCGGCCCCGTACGGACTGGAGGAGTACACGATCTTCTCCCCCTCGCGGAGCCGCCTAGCTCTTCGCCGACCAGAGAGGTGCGGCCAGAAATAGCAGAACAGCGGCCCGGCAACGAGCCCGACCAAGAAGAAGTCTCCAGCCACAATTGCCACCACCGCCACTCGGCTCATCTTCCCCTTGCCGCCGCCGGGCGTTGCGGCACCCGGTTTCGCCGACGGTGACGACGCCACCATGGCCGCGGCCGGAGAACACGGCGCTGCCGTGGACGCGTTCACCGCCACCGACGCATTCGGCTGCTGCGCCTCATCCTTGCACGGCGCCAGCGGCGCTCCGCACAGGTCAGCGTTCCCGCCAAACGCGCCGGCGGGAAACGCCGCCATCGCTAACGGAATCCTCCCGGACAGAAGATTGTTCGAGACATTGAAATCCTGCAACCTCGGCAGCACAATGCCGTCGACACCACCAGTGAGCCGGTTCGAGTCCAGCCGCAGCGTCAGCAGCCTGTCGAGGCGGTTTATCTTCGGCGGCACTTCGCCGGAGAAGTTGTTGAAGGAGAGGTCGAGCCGGTACAGCCGGTACAGCGCCCCCAGCGACGGCGGAATCTCGCCGGAGAGGGAGTTGTGCGCGAGGAAGAGCAGCTTGAGCGCGGTGAGCGGCGAGAGGTCGGGGACGGCGCCGCGGAGGCTGTTCCCCTTGAGGCTAAGCACGTGGAGGCCGTCGAGCCTCGTGAGCACCTGGAGCGCCGACGCGCCGCCGGAGAGGCCGAAGCCCTCGAGCACGAGCCGCGTGACGCGGCCGCCGGAGCAGGTGACCCCGCTCCACGTGCCGCACGGCGACGGGTTGGCGGAGAGGTTCCAGCTAGCCAGCGCGCCGGACTGGTCGGCGGCGAGCCGGAAGTCCGAGAGCGCCGCGACGTCTCCGTCGAGCGAGACGGCATTGGCGCGGCACAGCAGGTGCAGCAGCAGCAGCAGCAGTGGGAAGAAGAAGAGCAGCGTGGCGGTGCTGTTGGGAGGCATGCTTTCTTTTGTTCTTGGGGACTTCGCGTTTGGCTTGTGCGCGGCGAGGAGGAGGAAATGGACAATGGCGAGGACGAAAGGCTCCTTGTCTGATGATGCTTCACTCGCTACTACTCGCTCGCTAGGCTGAGCTCCATCTCGCTGCCCTACTACTAGTCCCTACCCGCCTTTCCCTCTCCATTTTTACCGCACAGTAACTCGCTGGAGTGTCAGTGCGTGGGCCACCAGCAACACCCAGGAGCGTTGGTGAAGGGGATGACGGGTGGGCCATGCCGTTGGGTTTTGTTGGGAGGGAAGAGGTTGATGGGGACATGTCAGGGAGGAGGAGGATTGGGGGGAATTGTTTGGGCATCATCTGCTCGTGGGCAAGGAAAAATATCTGAAATAATCAACAGTTAAATAAAAATTAATAAAATAATCCACTGTAAAAGGAAATTACAAAATATCTCGTCCCACACTGGTGGCCGGCCATCATCGAAGCACGGTTACATTGAAGCCGCCACACCGGTGGCGGCGCTCTCTTCTTACAGCCGCCAAGGCGGGCGGCAAGCTCACCGCCTCGATCGCCCCTAATTTCCAGCGTTCGTTATCGCATGCGGGAAAAAAACTATTAAAAATATCGTGCCGACAAAATAGTGCGCGAAAAAATAATAAAATAATATCCACCGACAAAACAAAGTCAAAAAAATAATAAAAAATCTGCACAAACAAAATAGTGATGACTTTTAATTAAGCAAACAATAATTGCATGATTTACGCTAATTAATACCGATTAGAGGTCACAGTGATCAAAAATTTACTCTATATATATCGCGTTCTTGCTTCGTTCGTCTTCACACACGCAAAGACTCTCGCTTTCAGTTCATTTCACACACGCGCGAGCTTCACACGCAGAGCAGCTTTCACACACTCACTCTCGCTTTCGGTTCTTTTTAGTTCGTTCGATTCGGGCATATTATTCACGATACCTCAATTGGGGATTCACGAGGAGTGTCGATTCATTGATATTTTTCGCTTTGCTTTCTACTTGCTAAATAAATAGTGTTATTATGCACGATATGCAAGAGTTAATTTTGACATAATAATATTGTATGCTAATCTTGTATATATATATATATATTAGTACTTAGTATGTATATATTGTATGTGTATATATATACTTAATATTGTATGTATATATTGTATGTATATATATATTAGTACTTAATATTGTATGTATGTATTGTATGTATATATTATATACACAAGATGATAAATTTGACTATACCGATGTTGGCATAGTATGTTGTTAATGTTAATTAAACTAATCACCATGACGTAATTAATTAATTAAACTAAGCACGAGCACCTAGGTCTTGCTTCTATTTTGTTATCAATTGTGCACCGCATCGTAGCACGCATCAAAGATCAGATAGCAAAGAACAGATGCACGAGATTTACTGAAGGTCAGCAGACATACGGTGATAGTTTAATATGACCAATAGTTTCAGATATTCTGCCTAATTTACGCTTGTTTTAATTTTTTCAGAACTTTGAACCGATCGATCTTATAATCGCAGTACGCATTTTAGAGTTAACATAAACTTGTTGTGTTAGGTTAACTTAAATTATGCTTAGTGATTAATTAATTATGCAAGGAGAGAAATGGTGTACAAATATAATGAAAATTAGTGAATTTTTATAGCATGTAATATATGAATGTTTAAATTTTAATTGCACGCATCACAAAAAACTATATATAATTAGCGACAAATTAACGCTAGTGTGCGTAGTTAAAAAGAGTGACTATATTTTTCATATAGTAATTTTCTTGTTAGCTTAATTAAACATAATAGAGAAATTAATGTATATTTAGCATGCAAAATAGTAATATAATTGTACGTATTTTAGTGACATTTTAGTTAATATTTATGTATTAAACACGTAAGCTAACATTTTATGTATTAAACACGTAAACTAACATTTTATGTATTGAACACGTAAGCTAATAATTGTACGTATTTATGTATTAAACACGTACACTATATTTACACGTATTATGTATTAAACACGTAAGCTAACATTTTATGTAATGTATGAAATAATAGTTAAATACAAACAAACGTAAATTTAATATTAATATGAATGAGCACGTGTATGTTACAGACGTAAATGGAGACACCAATGACTATTTTTTACAGAGATGCACCCACGCCAATGCAAGGAAATTTTGTAAGCATGCACACATGCGACCATTTGCGACTACAGTCACATTGCCAATAGAGCTGCCAATGCTAGCCAGGGTTATAGCTCGAAATCTTCATATAAACCGTCATGAATACAAACTTGTTCTACACGGTGTTAGGCCATGTCAGGTTCCAAATAGTACGATGTACGTATACAAGTCGTGGCCACGAGAAATAAATCTGCTTGGACGTACTATGTTAATAAGGCGATGAAGAGGGTATCACTTAGGTGTGTACGTCTTTGCTGAGGCAAGACAATCGGAGGCGGGCCTAGCAACACCGTGAAGAGAGTGCACATGAGGAAGTGCTTGGAAGGGTATGGGGAGGACCCAATTGGTAGTATGATGACCGGTGTCGAGGCATTAGGCATGGGCACGGATCCGGATATCTCAATGGAGGAGGGAGAGATAGATGCACATGCCACAGGGGATGATTTCGATGAAGGGGGTGAGCATGATGTCGAAGAAGAGGACGACCCGATGCCCGCCATAGCGTATTATCGCGCTCTGGATGCTTCGAATTGGGTGATCGGGGATCACTCGAATATTTCCAGATGGGGGTATATGCACAATGACATAACAGTGGGTCAAGAGTTTAGCACGAAGGATGAGGTCATACACTTCATCAGCAACTTTGGTGTGACAACACGGCGCGAAAGACTCCGTGGCACGGTCCGAGCCGGCCGTGTACGAGGTGAAGTGCGTGAAGAAGCCGGAGTGCTCATTCCATGTTCGGGCCCATCGCCCAAAACATGAGCACCACTTCATAATCAGTAGGTACGAGCCGCACACTTGTACGGAGGAGTTGGTACGCAATATTAGCAGTAATGTGGACTCGAAGTTCATAGCGCAGATGTTGCTAACTGCTATTCAAGCCGATATCTCAATGAAACCACACTCCATAATGGCCGAGGTGCAGAACCGCACTGGCATGTCGATTACATATCACCAAGCATGGCGAGCCAAGCAAAAGGCACTGAAATTGTTATTCGGGGATTATAAGAAGTCATACAACCTGGCTCCCGTCTCCTCCGCAAGATACTGGGAGACCAATCACGGGACATGCTATGTTTACGCCCATGAGGTCAGATATCTCCCGATGGAAGTGTCGCACCCAACCACTTCTACCGATGCGCTGTTTTTGGTCTTTTGGCGATGCATAGAGGCCTTCCGCATTGTCGTCTGTCATTTGTGTGAATGGGACATTCCTCACCGGTAGGTACTATGGTGCTCTATTGACGGCACTTGAGTTGACGAAACAACCAGATATTGCCTCTCGTATTTGCTTTTGTGGAGGCGAGAACAATGACAAATGGTTGTGGTTTCTAACTCTTCCGAAAGTTCACGTTGTCATGGATCGCCCCGAGTGTGGTCATTTCGACCGCCACCGTGGAATCCTACATGGTGTAACCGTATTGTCCACCGGTGATGCCCCAATGTGGCAGACGTTCGTTCTCGATGGTGCATGCGTCACCGGGGCGAACCTATACATCGCATTCAAGAATAAGCCTCTAGTGAAGAAGTTCAAGACAATGTGCATGCAAAACCAACAGCGCAAATTCAAGCGCTTTTCAATGATATTAACGAACGTATTGAAAAATGGTCGCGAAGAGCAAAGCACATCGGGGTTCAAATACTAGGGGCGAGCAAGTAAGCTCTCGGCGTAAAATTACTTTTGCTCGATGGATAGCGCAAAAACCGCAGAGAAATGGGCTCTCGTACATGACAACGATGGCGCCGATGGTAGTAGATT
Source organism: Raddia guianensis (assembly GCA_036346415.1). Taxonomy (NCBI): domain Eukaryota; kingdom Viridiplantae; phylum Streptophyta; class Magnoliopsida; order Poales; family Poaceae; genus Raddia; species Raddia guianensis. The sequence continues at coordinate 41,428,913 of CM070534.1, forward strand.
TATTTACAATGTTAGTTTCCATTCCGCTCGATCGTAATTTAAGAAGTCTCGTATTGCGATACGGGTGATGACGACGAACATAGTTGAGTCGATAATAATGTGCTACGAGGAGTGCGCGGCCGCCAATATGCACTATCATTGAGATGATCTTTTTAGGACAAGAGATTATTTCCGACCGAGAAATGGCGGCCATGCAAATCACAAGCACTTTCTCCCCTCGTGTCGAAGCCATCCTCTGAGGCGTCGGCGAAATCTCGATTCCACCGCGACGTCAATATATGACCGTATGAATAACATATTCAATATGGATCGCAAGAGAAAGTACATTACGGGATTTAGCGCAGGAGATAATTAACAAAAGTGCCAACTTGGCCAGTATAAGGCTGTATGCACTTGCAATAAACCCCGCCTCGAACACATCCCATGCTCGCACGTCATGGCGGCATGTCGAGATCTTGCTGGCAACGATGCCACTCAATACGTCTCTCCGTACTATTCGATGAATGCAATTAGGCAAACATGGGCACCCAAGATGCACCAATTAATCGAGGGGGATATAAAAACTCGGAAGGACCTACCTTCCATCCATTCCCCACTACGAGCGTGTTGCACAAGGTAGACCACGTCGGCGCGTTCAAGGTGACATGGATGTTTGCCGATGGAGGAGATGGTTTGCGTCATTGCCGGCTATGTAAACAACCGAGACATGACCGTAGGCGCTGTCCAAATCAGGGATGAGTCCTACAATATCATTCGGCAATTCTTGTATCATTGTCATATTTTAATAAAAGAGTTGTATTCGTTATATCCTCACTTCTTGTTTCACCGCGCATAATATTATTCTCGCTATTGTCACTTGTAAGTTTTAATAAAAGACTTGTATTCGCCATTGTCACATGATGTTTTACTATTTGTCGATGTAATAACTATAATATTTTCTTGCAAGATACACAATGGAGGTTCCACAGTTCTTCTCCATGACGGATGACTCGGCCATAGGTCGCAGAAATGGGTGCGAGGGCAATGAACAGTTTGCATGTTTCATAAAAATTATCTCATATTAACATGGTTAGCTAACATTATGATATTGTTATTTGTAGATGCAAACATTACGATTGAGGGCATCACGACAAATCAAACAATTGGATGCCCGCTTTTGGATGTTCCTTGCCCGTCTTGGGACTATTGCCGTGGGCACTTATCATTAATGGGGTCCCACAAGGAAATGACCGTCGACACCGCTACCAAGACTAGACCGGGCCTTATCATCAAGACTGTCGATCACAAGCGTCTGAGACGCTACGTTCCACTTACCGGTCGGTGAGATGACAATTACATTGAAGGATGTGGCCATGCTCACGGGGTTGCCCATCTCGGGCGGGTCTTCGTTGTCAACAAACCAAGCGAGCAAACATGAAAAAATTATGTCGAAGAAATGTGAGTGTCTACTTTTCACTTGCAAATTTGTAATTAGTACATAAATTTACCCTATGAAATATTATTCTAAATCAAGCAGTTTGAAGTTGAATATAATGGAAGCGACCGGTGTGTTTCGATCTCATGGCTCGAGCACCTTGACGAGGCCGGTCCGTGTCCGATCAATGTTGAAGAGGCGATCGTCTTCATGGCATTACGAGGTGTATCTGTACTACCTCCTCGCCGCCGTCATGTTCACAAATGGCAACGGTATTCGATACCCTCACCTAGTCTTCGTGGCTCGAGAGCTATGCAACGAAGCTTTATTTAATGAGGACTACAGTCCGTGCAGTTGAAGTCTCGCCAGATACGATACATACCGGAGTTATGTGTCGCATGCCATCGGTCGACCCGAATGCACGTGTTTGGGGTTGTCCTCTCCTCATCCAATTATGGTCGTGGAGTTATTTGCCACTAAATCGTCCAAACACGCCAAGATCGATACTATCATGTTCATGTAGACGCCGATTTGACCCCCCCCGGCATGTAGACCAATAATGGGATATAGATGGTTGCATGCGGTTGCGATGGCTGAGAGAATTAGTAGAGGCGTCTTACACGCGGCTTATGTCGACCTAGACCTTCCGGTACATGACCAAGTTACGTGGGAACCATTACGCCATCCGGCAACCTATGATATTGCCACGGGGGCTTGGGCGGCTACGCGTGTCGAGAGTGTAGACTATTGGATGACGACACATTATCTAGTCTCGCATGAATGCCGTCGAAGGATACTCGCCGAACGCTGCTCAACGGCAATTTGGCTACCGCAAACATTTCCACTTCCACCGCCGGCATCCGGCAACTCCCATGGGTATGCATCATAAGTTAAATATTTCAATATATTTGTACCACTCGTAATATAGCGTACAAGTGTTTTTTCAGGCTTAGTTCAACCGGGCGCAATCGTGATTGGGCCCACGTCCACAGCGCCCACATCGAGCGGTGGACTGATTTAGCTACTGACGAAGTGTGGTACCCTGATGGAGCCGCGCACAAGACTGATATTTGGGGGTACATGGAATGGTACCGCCCAAGGACCAGATGTCAGCTTGCGATACCACAGGCAGCAGCAGCACCGCTTCGACAACCAGAGGGTTATGCCCAACGAGTCCATGTTCGCACGACGGCGTGCGCTCTCGATAGTTTCATCTATATTATGCTTTCATACCTCCTTCCGAATACCATATGACATGGTTGATGCGAACCACGAGGCCGATTCGTTACATGGCCATGCAACGGAGCTTGTATCGCAAACACAATGACCGCCAATCTTCTTCAAATTCATTGAGGGCCCTCATTAGAAGGGCGGGATCTCGCTTACGGAGCGATTAGGGGTCGGCGGGCATAGATCGCGACAGATCGCAAAAGGATACCCGATCCGAGAAGAATCATGCACCGCATAACCGAGTCACCACCTCCTCCAAGATCTGCTGCTCTGCGAGATCACAGTCCATGGACAAAGCGTACACCACCGGGTTCGGTTCCACGCCGACAATCTCAACCTCCCGAGCCTCTACATCGACACCCTTCCAACACAAATACCACCATTCTTCAACTCACCGTGGGCAGTCACGAGGAGGATTGATATTAACGTGCGCCGTCTTCGAAACCTCGATGACTATCGCGACACACAAGATACCCAATTTGATGCAAATTGGGCAAACATGGGAGGATCAATGTTTGGATAGTGCATTTGCATCCAACCTTAGCTTTCAAGATATCTTGGCGGATGCAACATTCCTATACCGGATCCGACACGACTGGGGGTCTAACGGCAAACTCCCCATGGGGTCCTTCAAATTTGCAACACGGGAGCAAACCCCTATGCGGTCCCTCCACAGGTTGTGCACGCCAAGCCACCCTTATGAACAAAGCATGATGGGGGGTTTTCCATATTTTGGTGGGTCTGCGTACGCCATAAGTTCACAGCCTGGGTATATCCCAACCGCGGACCAAACTGATGATCAAATTCGGTTTGGACCTTCTCAGGCTGCTGGACAGCGTACGACGCATCCACCTGACCATTACACCCTAAGTGCATACACGACAAGGGGTCGTCGGCGCTAAGTGTAATAATGTAATTGATGGACTTATGTTATTATGTGCATTCGGCGGTTTGGCCATGAAATTATTCTCCATACAATTATTAACATTGCATTGACCATTATGGCGATTAGTGACGTTGCATTTACTACTACTTCGCACTTACCACATACCGTTAACAAGTCTATGCACGACACGTCTATTCACATGACAAGATTCACTTTACGTGTATTTAATGTTTTTATTTATCTCATAGCTTCTAACTTTACAAAATTTAGTTTGCCGTACAAACGACTATTAACACTTGCTAAAATTTTAAATTTGCAATTTTGTAAAATTACATACAATTTTGAGTTTTAAAATGTATATTCACATGCTTATACATGTATCAAATTTTACTTACCCATATATTTATCATATATATTAAAATTATAGGAGAAGCTATCCGTCACATGTGTATATAAATATATCTATATTATACATATATTATAATGTATATATGCCATATGCTATCCGGTCACATGTGTATATAAATATACGCCACGTACATGCAACGTGGCATGGGAGAAGGTCTAGGTCGCTGTGGTCTTCGCCTCGGTCACCAACGGGAGCAAATTGAGCGGAAGGTGCGGCGAGAAGCGTGTCGTGTGTGATCGTGGTTCATGTCATTGTCATCTTACGAGCTCATCAAGATTTGAAAAAATTGTGGGAGGCTTTCTTGAACGAAACCTACCTCCCAACGTAAATTATTTTAGACATGCCATTTTACTAATCAATTATCAATAAAATTACACGGATACTACATATTATCAATAAAATTATCAATAAGGTGCAGCGAGAAGCGTGTGCGTGTGTGATCGTGGTTCATGTCATTGTCATCTTACGAGCTCATCAGATCGAAAAAAAATTGTGGGAGGCTTTCTTGAACGAAACTTACCTCCCAACGTAAATTATTTTAGACATACCATTTTACTAATCAATTATCAATAAAATTACACGCCACCTACTACATATTTTTGGACAACTATAATAATTTAGTATATATTTATCATATATTTATATTAAAATATAATATTAGTAAAATGGGGCGTATACATATACATATATAACACATATATACACATATATCACATGCAATACGGGCAAGGGGCATGGCCACCCGGTGGCGGCAATGAAGCTGCTGCCGTCTCCGGTGGCGGCGGTGGCCTTGCCACCCGGTGGCGGCAACAAATTGCAATTGTGACCGATGGCGGCCGCCACCCGGGATGGCGGGACCCGAGGATATTTTCGTAATTTCCTTTTACAGTGGATTATTCTATTAATTTTCTATTTTACTGTTGATTATTTCGGGTATTTTTCCCGTGGGCAAAGTGTACTAGCTTGGCTTTTGCTCCCCGTAATTATTGTTGCATGGATTTGGGAGTACTCCCTCCGTCCCAATATAAGTGTCCTTCAGAGCCTTTGAGCTTGTCCCAATATAAATGTCCTTCTACCTCTAGATTCCTCTTCCACCACAATAAATATCCCTAGATTCCTCTCTCACCACTATAAAATACTCCTTTATTCCCCTCCCACACTATAAAGTAGCCTAGATTCCCTACTATATTTCTCTTTATTCCCTACTATACACTCCTCCTTAGTTTTTTCAAAACAACCTTAATGTACACTTAATATGGGACGGAGGGTGTAATTCTTATTTGCTAGTGCCTAGTAGTACTTCAAGTTAGACCAATCCCTCGGTTTTTATTTTTCCTAAATTTCTTTATCTACCAATGAAAGTTTGTTTCATCCATTATTTACCACTTTCGTTGGTTATCTTCAGTTGACTGTTAAAGGGACGTGAAATATTTTCCCCGTGTAACTGGGCCCAAATCAAAATGCTAATCAAGCCATCATTTGCCCCAAAACTTGGTAGCTTATCATTCCTTAATGACACTCACAAGATGATCAACTGACAAACAATGACAAATAAGAGATGAAGTAAATTTTCCGTGGCAGATAAAAAACTTCGAAAAAACTAATGGCAGATGGGGATTGGTCTAATTTGAAGTGGTAAATAAGGAATTATCTCTTCTCAACAGTACTAGGGGCCGAAGGGATCGTTGTGCATATTTAATCTCTACTATCTTAAAGCACCTTATGGTCGTGGTGGTGGTAGTACCAACTTACAATCCGGACCACCTATCTCACGCTGTGACATCTGCTCCGTTGGATTTATTCCCACACTTGCCCCGCTTGTGTAAACCCTAATCGCCCTGCTCCTACCACGCCGTCGCCTCTCTCCCTCTCCCAAGCTCGCTCGCGCTACCGTCCCCCTCGCCCTGCCTCGTCCACCGCCTCCTCGGCTCCCCCTCCCTCTCAACCACGCAGCCGCCCCTGCTCTCCATCACCCGCGCCACCTCCCCTCTTTCTCCCCCAACCACGCTATCTCCCCCTCTCCCGAGCTTGTGCCGCCGCCGCCTCTGCTCACTCCTTCGGCCAGCGCCGCCCCGGCGTCCTCCGCGCGCCAGCCACACCGACCAGTGCCCTCCGCAGCGCACACGCCACCCCGGTCCTGACCATCACTCCTTCACACCCACGCCCACGCCGTCCCGGCGTCGTCCTCCCCGGCTCCCGCCCGCCCCGGTCCACGAGGACATGCAAAGCTCCACCGGCGACGAGTACATGCAAAGCTCCACCGTTGGGTCAAGGTAACTCATCTGTCTCCGGGCTCTGCATAGGAATCCAGGGGTGGGGGAATGATGGTTTTTGCGGGATTTTGATGGATCTTGTAGGTTTGGATCGAGATTCACATTGTCGGGCGAACTAGGGTTCCAGTTGGTTTATGCAGTGGGGAATTTGTACCGCAGTTTGGTCGATTTGGGGACGAATTGAGGGGCTTTTGATTTGATTTTGTTCTGAATTTGAGCCGATGTAGGTGGCCGTGATGGCAACCAATACTGGGTTCCTTCCTCTCTCTCCCTCCGCCGCCCCTCCCTCCCTCTCTCTGTGTGTGTGTGCGGCGGCGGGCCTCCAACTTGGTGGACAGGCGGTGCTCGCGGATCTCCGACGACTACCAATCGGTGGATCAGGTACGCGTGCAATTGTTACTGGTGAATTTGAGTCCAGAAGCAACCGCAGCTATTTCATGGCTTCGTTTCGATGTCAGATCTTGGCAGTGTGAATTGGAGTGGTTTGAACTTTCCCTTTTGTGAGCATCGTTGAGCCCTAATTTTTATTAGTGGCATTGATGTCAAATTAATTAATATAAAGTGCTAGGGGGTTTTTGGATTTCTCGGAACCCTAGCGAAGACTCGGCGTTTTTTGTAAAACCCTAATTTGAAGCGTCGACAATTTTGTGAGCTGCTCCGAGGTATCAAGTGCGTGACCGGGCGAGAGAAGAGGTCACGTATAGATTAGGAGTAGTTAGGTTTTATTTTCTGTTTTTCGTCTGATTTCAAAAGGGGTTTGAATCACTCGGACTATGCCGGATCTTTGCGATATCTCAAAAATCGGTTTCCGTAGTCCACCACTTCTAAAAATACTCAAATATTCCTTTGTGAGATTTCTAGAGAGAAAAGAAAAACCCTAAACTCTCCCACACACACACAAGCCTTTTTATCTGAAAGATCCTCTCTGTCGGACGGTGTCCGGTAGTCACCGGACGGCGTCCGATAAGGTTCAAATTTGGGTCTTTCTCGCTGTCGGACGGCGTCTGGGAGAGGGTGGAGAGCGTCCGGTGGCTTTAGCGCTTGTGCATCGCTTGCTGTCGGACGGCGTCCGGTGGGTACCGAACGGCGTCCGATAAACCTATTTTTTGTGAGCAATTGCCGTTGTCGGACGGCGTCCGGTGCCCGTCGGACGGCGTCCGGTAGAGGCTAACGGCTAGTTATTTTGTCTCCTTCCGGGGGGCAATGGCTAGTTTGCTCTTGGGGCTATATATAGATGTCTAGTGGCTGGCTTCTTTGATATTTTGCTGCTCTCTACACCTACCACACTTATTGCTTATCAATTAGGTGATCTAGAGCCATTCCTCCACCCACAAATCATCCAAAGCCACAAATTATTAAACCCCAACACCGAGCTTCATGGAAGTCCTTCGATCCGGCATGATTGAGGCGTTTCGGGCTTGTTACTTTTGAAAACATCCTTCGTGGAGGCGTGGGCTTGGGAGTAGGCCTTGGCGTATGGCTACTCTCGAGTCGGTGTGCGGGTGACGAAGTCCACCTCGCCGGAGTGGCGGAACGACTACCGGGAGTAAGTGAGGCGTTAGGCTCGAGAGCGAGCCGGTCCTTGTGCGCAAGGGGTAGCCTCAACGGAGAGTAGGAGTTGCGGCTCCGAACTTCGGTGAAACAAATTCCGTGTCGCTCTCTCTTATTTACTTTCCGCACTTACTATCGTTGCATTGATTGTGTTGATCGTGTTGCCATGTCTTAGTTGCCTATTAACTTGTTTATCGCTTCCGCTTACTTGATGATTGCAACTAGGATTGGGTAATTCTTAATATGATGCTTAATTAACAAATAATCTTGAAGAAATTAAAATTGCCTATTCACCCCCCCCCCCCCTCTAGGCCTTAGGATCCTCTTTCACCTTTGATCACCCTTTGATCAGAAAAACTTTTTCCCATCTTAGCACTTTTAGGAAATTAGGGGCATGACTGATATTTGCTCCATAGTTGGTCAACCTGCAGCCGATTTGAAATTTTTGGGGAGTTCGAGATGCTCCGTAGTTGGTCACTTATTGGGTACATTTAAAAAAGTATCATATATAACTTTCTTTTCTTTGCAAATATTGCCCGATTCATAAATTCTACACCATGATTTGCTAAGGTATGTGTAAATACATGTTTCGTGGTCAGGAACTTGAAGAACATATATCAATTTATGCAGAAGGACCTAAAATTGGATAATAAAATGAGCATGAAACATCACAAGAACATTGGATAATAAAATTAAACAAATATATGCCATGTCTGCCTCCGCACGGCACCATAGAATCTCTGTGATTTGCTATATATATAAATATAAATCTATCAAAAAATCTATCTTTCAAGTTCACAGGATTTCATGCTATGACTTTATCTGGGCTATTTTCCCTGACAAACTGAGCTATAAACAACTAATTCTAAATGCAATCCATTGTACAATGTTTTTAGTAGAGCTGAAATAGTAAAATGGGACTTATGAGCCAGATAAAATACCATCAAATGAGAAGAAGAATGCAACCACGTCATCTTCTGTCAGCTGTAACTCTGATTTTGACCTAAAAGCAATGAAAAGTGAAGTGCAAAACTAATAAAAAATTAGATTAGACAAAAATTAATACAGGCAAGGTCATGCTGATACAAGCCGTCGACGGTTGAGATAACGATCTCAAGTCGCTAAGGTTCTTGAAGATTGAGATAGGAGACACGCCAAACAATGCGAACAGCAACGAACAGGGAGACAGGGGTTTTATCCTGGTTCAGCCTCTCGGGAGATAATAGCCCTCGTCCAAATTTCTTATATATCAAAGATGATTACAAGAGGTGGCTCGACGAGACGAATAAGTCTCGGCGAGATTATGGGTGTACAAGCGAAGATCAGGTGTCTAGTAAATACAAAAAGCCAGATCAAGTCCTAAAACTCGTTCTCAGATATCCGATGTTGGAATGCGTAAACTCGTGCCCTCTACACGCCGTAGGGGCTTGGTTTATATAGTGGTGAGCAAACCGACCTACCGAGGGAATATCGGGCCGGGCTAACCATGAGATCGTAACGAACTCAACGTGCCAAATATATCCCGAGGCAGATAAGGCATACTCCAATTCTTAGGGATCACGACTCCTAATCCAATCCGGGAAACCAACGTCCGGGTCTTCACTTAGCCGTGCAGAACTTCTGTTCGAGTCGGACTCAAACACGAATCCTAGGCCATTACGCGCCGCGCCAGCCAAGATGCTGTTCGGCAGGATGCACATGGGCCTGAAAGAGCCTTTCAGGGAGCTTGGCCCTGGTAGGCTGTTCGATTGGGCCGTCAGGGAGTGGGCCATGGCAATGGGCCGTGATTTTATCCCCGACACAAGCGTACCTTTTTTTTATCTTTTTGTTTTCAGCTGTGTCCTGAATGCGATATTCTTTTTGCATGGTGTGCCTTTACTTTCTCTTATTATTGTGCTTGAAGCTACTGCACTCAATGCTGACATGGAAATTTCTGAAGGCCCAGCCAGGGAGAGAGCAATCGCCTACATAATAACACTATCAATACTTCCATTTTCTGTTATAATTATTTGATGTTCAGAGCAGTGCATATTGTAGTACTAGGATTTCTTATGGTATGCTTTGGTTCTAAAAAAAAAGAATTATCATATGTTTGCCAAGATCATGGCCACAAGCCCACCAATGGGAAAGAAGCTCTAGCCATCTCATCCCTCAGCATTAGGACTGCAGGCCCCACATTATTCCCTAACTGACAACTTGTTGATAGCTGCTTCTATTTTATTGGCCATATGGAGCATTGTTCTATCCTAGATTAAATTACAATAGTGTAATAACGAAGCTTGCTTGATGTTCTCCTGCTCTTCTGTACTAACTGTGTCTGCATGCTGTCATTTTACAGATCCAAAGGAGGCGGCAGATTTCTCTGTGAAAGATGCTCAAGAGTTGTTGTCGCATATTCACCAGGAGGAAAAACTGATCAACAAGAAACGAAGGTTCGCGGTTTAAATCAACAACCAAATATGTTACTTCCCCTCCTACCCCTCCTATCCACATACGCCCCTCTCTTGTCGAATCAACTTGTTTTTATGTTAATCCTTGCAGATGGCTCACGTCAATGATTTCCAAACCAGATGGCAACGTCAGAATTGTGAAGCGGCCCACATTTCTTAAAGATGCATACGATATATCATGTGCACCAATTATTGATGACAAATTTAGTTATTGCATGGTTTTCCTCATAAATTATTTCATCATGTCCTCTAAACTTTTTCCAATATATTAGATCCGAGCTAGCAAGCTACATGTTACTTGTGCTTCTAAAAATATCAGCAATACATTATTTTGAAAAAAAAATAAAGACAAATTGGTGATAAAGTGTCATTCTTTATTTACTGCCATCTTGTAACTGTTTCTGTGAATATTATCTCCATGTGTGTAGAAAACGGTGGAAATTGGTGATCAAGTGACAAATTGATGATAAAGTGGCATTCTTCTAAGTCACAACTTGAACGCTTGGTTGAATTTTTTCTAAATGAAAAAAAAAGGAGTATAAGTCCACATTTTCTTCAACAATATTGGCTTTCTTAGATGATATTGACATAAATAATTGTTGATATCAATAGTTGTTGTCTTTCTATTCGAGCTATACACTTATACTAACACAATGATGTTTTCATTGTATCCAGGACATAGGATCTTGTTTTGCCTACATAACGGTGGAATGTTAGAAAGGTCCATCCGGTGCGGGAGATGAAGGATTCAAGATACTTGGAAACTCTAGGGACCAGTGGAGTGAATTGGTAGGGTCGCCAATGGCTATGAGATCCTCCTAGCTTCCAAATGTAATGTATTGATTTTATACGATGAAAACATTTAGAAAAGACAATAAATATACTCTACAAAAGGTACTTGTTGACGCGGAAAAGTGGTTTCCCGGCACCAACTACGGCCGAACTCAAGGATCGGGCTTTGCGAGGACGTGCCAGCCGATTTGACCTTTTGCAATCGGCAAGGTTTCCGATAGATAAACTGTCGGCGAAGCAATGAAGATTTACCGATAGCTTGGAGATAAACCGATGATCGGCTTAACGAATAGATGTTGAGCCGATAGAGCAGACAAGCCGCCGGCGAAGCGATGAGCGCTTTACCGATAGCTTGGATGAGATAATCCGATGATTGGCTTAACGATGAGACGTTGAGCCGATGGAGCAGGATGGAATCTAACACCTCCGGTGGATGGCGATGCGCAGCGATGCCGCCGAGAGATAGTATTTCGGGCGAAACCTAACTCCTCTTGGTAGACGGCGATGCGCAGCAATGCCACCAAGAGATAGTATTCCGATGCCGACGGCGAGGAGATCGGACTGAACCGAGGCAGTCCCTACCGAAGGAGTTGACGGCGAGAAGATCGATCTTAGTCGAGACAGTAGACGCCGGCATGTACTTTGAAAACCGATACGAGTGGATCGATCGGATTCATAGCACAAGGGTAAAAGGTAGACGAAATAGTAGATGTGTTATTGATTGAAGAGAGGTTACCCGCCGCACCGCGGCTCTTATTTATACTAAAGACGCACCGGCTAATCCGATAACTTGACATGGACTCTATCTCTTAGTTACCTAAAATAACTCAACCGACTAAACTTATCGTGCAAGGCAAGGACTAGATACAAACCGACTCTAATACTATTACTAATTTTATTAATCTTGCAACCGACATGAGCTTGAGCCTTTCTTGCTTGATCTTCACGTGCATACAAACCACCCACGTATCATGCTCTAGGTCTGCACCTTCCTTTAATCAAACCCGATGTATTCCTTAATTTGCCATACATCACGATCGGCTTTTGATTTCCATACCTGTCTTCATGTATAATTCCTATCGGCTCCCACATGTTTCCATGTATAGCTAAATCAACCATCACGTAGAAACACATGTAGATCGGCTAGATATGCTTGATCATGTCCTTCCATGCGTGCATGCATATTGCTTAATTAAACCGATCAACTAGCTAATCCTTTCCAAATATAATATCTTTTATGGATAACTCGATCAGTCATCAACAACTTGATCGGTTAACTAGCTGTACATGCGAACTTAATTAACCGGCCATCCCTTTTGGTGTATATATGCATGTATAAAAGCCGATCATCATTTTTTCCAAACATTAACCGATCAATTAATAATGGCATCCGAGTATATGCCGATCTAGCTCAATTTTTGGCCGAATATGCTATTTTTCACCCTCTTTTGGCCACAAAAATAACCGTATTTTTGTGCTAAATTTGGGTGTCAACAGTACTCCTACCATTTTTATGGTCTGTCTAAGAAACTCCTCATTTGTTGGCTCTAATATGTAAAGAATTCATAAATCACACTTTTGGACTTAAATGATGTACTTATCATAAAGTTTCACTAGGATTATAAAGTTCCACTAGGATTAGCGACCATTGGAATATTCAATGTTGTTTTCTAATGAATATTTTGCTTACAAAAATGTCATTCTTCTATACTATTGGAGAACATTTTTTAGATAATTATAAATATCATTTGCGGCATTCATGGTAAGGGTAGTGTCAATCAGTGTATAGATTGGAACTTGTCAACTACATGTGGTGCCATGGTGGTATTCGCATGTTAAAAGTTTTTTGCGTGTACGAATGTCTGTGGCATTTATTTTAGAAGCATTCAACCATTCTATGAAATTAAATGTCTTTGTGTTATGTGCTTTGTTTTTACCTCTACCATAATCGTAAATAACCCTTTCTAATTTTATGTTGCCTTGATTTATGTTTTTCTTTAATCCCTTATAGTTCTGTAGCAGAGCACGGGCATTGTACTAGTTATAAGAAAAGGTATATTTTTATACCCTGAACTATCACCCTTCGTTTACATAACCCCATAAACTTTGAAATCATGCATTGTAGTTTAAGAAACCGTGAAATAGGTGTAGATAACCCCCCTGAAGACGGTTTTGTGGCTTGTTTCACCACCATGGCATACGAGCTGGAGTGAGACAAATGGCATGGCATTGGGACCCATCTGTTAGTATATGTCTCTGTTCCTCTATTTCTTCTCTCCTCCCTCTCATTTTCTTCCCTCCCTCCCTAGTGATGTCAGCTTCCAATACAGTAAGGGACTCCATGTGGTTTCGGTCCTCTCCGGCCACCTACAACGGGCTGCCACAGTGGCTCGTGCTTCCTTACCACCTCCCCTCACACTGCAAGCAGCTTCTACCTTGTCCCCCCAGTGTGCAACCCCAACCACCCACGTCGCGACAGCTACTAATAAGAAATGGGAGGGGCACCATGGCCATGGGAGAGGGAAAGGACGCTGCCACTAGTGAGGAGAGCGATGGATGGCGGCTGGCTGTCACGTGGCAGAGTAGCCACAGTTGATCACCACCGCCCCTTCCACCCCTTGCCACCCTCTTCCGCCGGATGGCCAGGTATTCCCGGAGCAGGCCAACCATGGATTTGTGACCGTGGTCCCTACCTTCCTCCTCCCAGATTTGTGGGTGGGATGCAGAGACATGGGAATAGATGGGGTCAGGTCTAGCCAACGGCTCCACCGGAAGCCCTACAATACCATGGATGGGGTTGGAATGACATAGATTTAACGCATCACACATCGAGATCTCTTGATGTCGGGGCAGCAGCTAGGTAGAGGCTATAACCAAAGATGCAGACGGTGGCATGCGTGAGCATCGGCTTGGGGTAGCGTCGCAGGGGTGTCGTAGTTCACCATGGAGGTCAAAGCAGGCGCGATGGAGTCTAGAGGAAGAAGATAGAGATGTGGAGAGGAAAGAGAGTGAATGAGAGGAAGAAGAAATGTCACGCTTACAGATGGGTTCGTCCATAGCATATCCTTGTCAACCGCCATGTCGTAACCACGTGGGTGAAATCACCTTACAAACCGCTTCGGGATGTTATTTGTGTTGGTTTTATAGTTTTCAAGGGCAGAATATAAAATTTCATAGTTTAGTGAGTTATGTAAACGAAACATAACTGTTCTGGGTGTAAAATAGACTATTTCCTTATTTTTAGAGACTATGATATAGATAATCCATTGGAGAGATTGTCTATTTGCTATCTATAAATAATGTATCAATTTTTTATAATTAATGATTGACTCCACCATTAGAGATGCTCTTATGGCGTCAACAGAGCGCGCACAAGAAGCAACAACCCAGATTAATGTTAGGATTGATCTCAGACTCCCATGTTTGTATGATATTGGGTTTTATGCCTAATTAAGCTTTATCCATATTGGATTTAGTGTCCTGATCGAGGACACACACGTAACCTATCTGGTTTTGCCCCATAGGACACGACGCTATATAAGAGAGACAGGGGGCGCACGAATTGGTCATCTAATCACCTCACATTTAATTCGATCTCACCTAGCCCTAATTTACACCCAACCTGATCTTACGGTTTTGGCACCGAAGCTACCGAGAAGGTCAATGTTGTTGCTGCTATTTTAGGTCTTTGACTGAAAGCTCACGCCGCCACTCAGGGCCAGCTCTGGGCCTAGGCGGGAGGGGCGACCGCCTAGGGCCCACGCCGAAGGGGGGCCCCAAGACCAGATATGCAGCAAGGCCGGCACTGCGAATGCGAAGGCCGCCAGGCCTCTAGGCTCCAAGCCCGCTGCATGTGTGATGCGAAGACCGAAGGTGAAACGTCAAGTACTCAGGTGTCGTCTCGTTGCGTGACTTGTGATCTAATAGGCCCTGACAGATCGCTCGACGCCTTAACCGTGAGAGAACGACGCCGCCCGCGACGCGATCACGCTCGTCCTCGTATATTTGGCGTCTAGCTTCTCACGCTTGTCATCGTTGATTTGTCATCGGAAATGTCCATCCATCGTGCATGATTGATCAATTATCAATTAGTTCATTGCTTATTTCATTATTTGATTATTTCTTATGCTGATCTACATGATTTTTTTTATTAAACTAAAAGTGTTGCAAGTAACTTTGCCAGATGATTTGATGTTACAGCCTTAGATTGTTCAGTTTGTTACATCTTTAGATTGCTATCCAAATGTATCTATTGCCTATGGGAGCCTCTTAACTGTACCTATGGTTGTAGCCTCAACTAAAATAGGTTTCTCAAAATTGAAATTACTGACAAACTGTTTGACGTCAACTATGTTACAGGAAAGATTGAATGGCTTGCCCATGTGCTGCATTGGGAAGGATGTCTTGTATAACATTGATCTTGATATTGTCCTTAATAATTTTGCATTAAGAAATGTCCGAAGAAGTTTTTTTTAAGCACTGAAGCATTATTATCGGTGGAGTCATTGGAGTTTGGTTCTTATTTGAGGTAATCATACTAGTTTTTTTTTGCTTGCTCATTTAGTTTGTAGTATGAACATTGTTTTTCAAGAATTAAGTACATGTTAGTATGTTACTAGTACTAATATTTGCTTTATCAATTATCATGTTACAAATGAAAAAAATATTTTGTCCAACGGTCCAAAGCTAAAGGGCCTATAGTCTCCCATTCGCCCCATGGCCCTCAAAACCCTAGAGCCGGCCCTGCCGCCACTGTATGTTTCTCTGTGACGTCTACAATTAATCTCCCGCATTGGCTAACCGTTAGATAGGCTAAATTTAGTCTAACCAAGCTAGCTAACTAAGATGACGTTTACAAGCAATGGTTAGTGTCTAATCTTCCGCATTACGACCGTGTTTTCATATTTGGACTAGGTTTCCAAACAACCAGGAGAACTAGGGAAGGTCGTCTTTGGAGTTCGGAAGATTGGGACACAACGGGAAAAGTCTCTAGTCATTCCGTGGGCCGCGTTTGCATGCTGTATGTTGTCCATTACAATATGGTCCGGCCCATAACTATGAGAGTGTTTTTTGAGGCCAGTACACATCATTTCCACCGAGATGGGATGCAGGCAAGAAGTGTAAAATAGGCTAAAAGCTAATGCCTTTAATGACTTGTGCGGCGCTGAAGCAAGCATGAACACGTCAAGTCGGTCTTAGGGCATGTACAATAGAGAGTCCAAAGATGTCTCTTAACACATTCATCCAAGTAAAGAGATAAGTCATGTGCAAAGGACATGCACAAGAGCCTCTATGCTATTTAATATTGCTCCTCTCTAATTCTGCCTAGGAGCTTGTGAAGAGTCAGGGCATGTACAACGGCAGTAAATGTCTCGTCTATATACAGCCATATCAGCGCGTTTATCCTACGTGAACCTTAATTAGTGAAGAGAGAGGTTGAGGCCGTCGTCTCGCGAGGCGCCGGCTGCGGCTCGTGCTCCCAGAAACAGGTGCCGACAAAACCACCGCTGTACGAATCCAGCGCGAGGTCGACGCTAGCTTGCTGCGATTTGCTGCGGAGGACTCCAGATTGCATGCAAGGACTTCAGTTTGCATGCAGCACTGCACGGCCATGCAAACTCATTTATTGATGTACTATTTGCTATATCTTCTTATTAACAATTTTTATTACCGAACTGATTTCAAAAATGGATTCCTGACATTTTTTCGAACAAAACTAGACCATACTTGCCACATAAATTTCAAAAGTTTAAATTTTTATTTTAAAAATTTTGATTATATATTGTTTATTTTAATTTTTAAATTTAAATTTTATTTTTGTTTTAAATTTATAGCCCCTTTGAGTATCCACCATGTATTCTTAAACATGCAACAAAATAGCTACAAAGATCAAATATATGCTTGATCAATATGGAGCAATAAAGGCCTTGCATGAATTAAATAAGTACACGACAGTATCATGACAAAACCATCAGACGAAATTGCCTCTTCTGTGTCTGTGTACGATATTCAAAGACTTGCAGACGGCAAATTGCCTGCACCATTATCAGACATGCCTCGCCTCTTCACCAAGAGTCGACTCTAGTAATTTTTACATTTTACCCCATGCCACATCAGCGAAACCATTAAATAGTGCTGCTAAGAGACACCCTATTAAATGCCTTTGTACATGCCCTTAGATGACGGTGTAAAACGACTATTAACCTTGAATTAATTGGTTAAGTCAATCTAATGCTAGCACCGACTTATTAAGGTAAATAAGGTTAGGCAAATTAAGGATTTGCTTTCGAGGGGATCATCTAGCATTTCAAGTGTATGAAGTGTATGGCCTAGTGACCCAGTGACGGGAGTAGATGCGTAGTCGAGTTTGAGCAAGTTTGTCCTATCAATTGTTATGCCATCATCACTAAACAACAAAAAAGATATACACTATTTGTGTCACCTACTCAGCTAAACTCGATATCGACAAAAGCTCTATCAATGTCGCCTCAGTTTTGTAATGACACTCATAACATCAATATCAGTTGTGGTTCTATACTAGATAATGTCCTCATTATTAATGTTATTTACTAAACCACTATATACAAGGGTTTCATGGTTTTCTTAGCCTCATTGAACTGGGTAGATTCAAACAAAATATTGAGTAGACGAGTAAGCTTTGAGATCAACTCGCCTAGGATCAGTTAACATATAACTTTGCTATGCAATTAAAGAAAGAGAAACCTTAACCAATTTATTCACAAACGAGAGCGTCTTGAGCCGGGTGAGCGCGCCGGCGACGCTGCGTGTGACTAGGGTTTCCCCCTAGCCGCCGTCGCCGAGCGCCGCCGCCGCCATTCCTCGCCTCCTCCCCAGGCCGCACTCCCTCCACCTCAGCCCCCCACTGCTCCCCAGCCGCTCGAGCCCCCTTGCCCCTGCCTTGCCCCCGGCTCCCTGGCTGCCGGTGCCACCTCCACCGGGGTGGAGCTCGTGAGGCGGCCCACCCTCCCCCTCCCTCTCCTTCCTTCCTCGTCTCGTCGGCAGCTTTGGTTGGGCAAACGCGGCCGGCGGCGGGGCAGCCTCCTCTGCGTGCATGCATCGACAGCGGCGACAACGCCCTCCCGCTCCGCTCTCGGGCCTAGTCTCCTATGGGCGGTGCGGGCGTCCCCGTTGGTGGGCGCACCCGGGCTCGACGGCCGATGCTGTGTCCAGATCTGGAGGTGGCCGCCCGTGTCGCCGTTGGTGGTGTTTGTGTTGTGTCCTGATCTGGATCTGGCGGTGGTGCTGTGCTAGCGTGTGGCTGCTCGGCGGTGGTGCTATCCTCCCGCGCTACCGTCACACTAGAGGTGGCCAGATCTGGTTGTGGGCGGCCGAATTTGGCGGTGGTTGGCTATTGCCGCCGGCAGGGCTCGGGGGCCGGATTCGCTCTGTTTGAGTCCCCCTCTTCGTCACTGCAGCTATTAAGGGTCGCCCTCCTTCGCTTCGCGCGCTGTGGTGGAGTTCGGCACCGGCTTTCCCTCTTCTTCCTTCCCCCTCCTCCTAGGCCTGTCTCGGCGGAGACCTCCCGGGGGGACCGCTCTGTGTGAGGCTGGATCTGTGGGCAGGAGACCTAGATCTAGTGGTGTGTTGACCGGAGCAGTCGGAGTGGGCGTGCTCCAGGGTCGTGGGTTCGGTGGCCTCGTAGCTCGGCGGAGCTCGGCACTGGGATCTTCTTCTTCCCCCTCCTCCTGAGCCCGTCTCGGTGGAGGCCGCTTGAGGGGGGGGGGGTCTGCTTCGGTACCTGGTCAAAGTTGACGGAGCAGGTGGGCTCTAGGGGTGTGTGTCCGGCGGCTCCTCGGCTTCTCTGGTGGTGGCGTGGTGGGCCGTTGCCTGTCCTTCGGCGGCGCAGCGACCCCTGTCTCTAGCCTAGTCTCATCCTGGCCTCCTTGCCCTCCCCTCCCTGCGAGGTGCTCGGTGGTTAGGTTGGCGTTTTCCGGGTTAATCGCGGCGTTGGCTGGCGACCTTTCTTCGGCGGCATCTTCGTTCTCTGCCTCCTGACCTGGTCCTGCCCCCGTCGTTTTGACCCTTCCCTCCCCCGAGGTGTCAGGTGGCGTGGGCGGCGTCTTCCGCGTCAAGAGGCGGAGTTCGTGCTCGTTTTCCGGCCCTGCGTCTTCGACCGACGGCTCGGTTCTTCTGGTGCTTTCAACCTTCGACGGCCTCTACCTTGTGCTGGTGTTGGAGTCACCTTTGGTGTCGTTCCCTCGTTGGAGGCATCACTTTTCGGACCTTCCCCTACTCTGGGTGAATACCCTAGCGGTCTTGCGACGGCGGCGGGTTCTCCCCGTCGCCACCTTCTTGGAGGCGTTGTGGTCGCCGTCTTGCGCTTTGGGTTTCCGCTGGGTCTGCTGCTCCTGTAATCGTTTCGTCGCTGTGTGAGTGTTGGTGGTGTTTCCTCTACCCCTCTCCTGTATTGCTCCTTCCTTTTTAGTCGGTTGCCTAGGTGGCAGCGGCGAGGCTACTTCCCTTCTTTTTCCTTTGTAGGCGGTGTTCCCGGCGGTGGCCGGAGGTGTGTCTGGTTTTGCCCAGGGTTGCAGCGGAGCGCTGTGCCGCTGTGGTTGTACCCCGTGCTCGCACGGGCATTTATTTTATTTTCTCCTGCTTATCAATGAAATAGGACGGTAGTTCTCCTGCCCCTCTTTCAAAAAATAGAAATGAAAGAGAAACCTTGACCCCCGCACTCGAGTAAATGTAGAAAAATTATCCTTTATGAAGAAGGAAACAAAGTTTGAGTACTCTCGACAAAATAAAGTTTGAAAATTCTGGACACATGCAGTTCGAATAGACTTGGAGGAAGTTAAGCATGTGGGCGCTCGATTCAACACGTCTGTAAGAAAGAAGCAAAGTTTGGATAAACGTTGACAAAAAGCTCAAGTAAGGACGCTTACATTGCTTGTGAGCAGGGGTGTTGGGGGCACGGGGGGGATTGACATGAGACAATAATGATGAAACAGTATGTGTTAACCCAATGACCTGCCATTAAAAACAAGAATTTAGTACATATCAATATATGCCATAGTTTAGAAAAACTGAAGAATGATCAATGCACAAAGTCTAAATTTATCAGCTAATTAAAAATATGGAATCAATTTAAAATGACGTGTCACCATATAATTTAGAACCACCTCAGATGTACCTATTTACTTTAGGAATGACAAATTAATGGGTGGGGGGTGCGGGGGCAGGGGGTAGGCTACTAGATTGCAAGCACTCTCCATATGGTATTGATAAAACAATATACATTTAGTAAACTGTTAGCAAAATTAAGGAGTGATAAAACAATAAACATTTAGTAAACTGTTAGCAAAATTAAGGAGTTAGAAGTAGGCATAAATCGGCATTGGTCGATAGATCATGATCATGTTGCATTAGTAAAACAGTACTAATAGGTAGCCAATCTATAAAGAAGAGATGTTGAACGTACGTAGTACTGGACTACCTTAATTAGTAAGCTAGAGCCGATTGATCGAATGCATACATATATATGTTATATATGTGATTAAGGGTCAGGTTAATTTATTCGGTTTTGCTTAAACCTAGACGACTGGGTCGCGCTGCGCGCTCGCCGGCGGCTGGGCCCGAGCGAGGCGTGGGCATGCCCAGTCGTCTGGGCTCCAGCCACTCCCTAATTTATTTGGGTGATTAGGGCATACGAGGGTGACTGTGATATCCTTACCCAAATACAATTCCTTATTCCTAGATTTACCAACTTCCGAGATTGATGGATGGATGCATACGATGTTGATCGATCGGTGCATTTCTTCCATTTCTCTGCATATATGCATGGCTACCAAACTTACCATACATACGATGGTGAATTCCTGTTATTCCTTCAATATTTTCTGCAGCTGCATGGTTACAAGCCTCTAGTTTACAACCGAACCATGTCAGCCAAACCCCATGACTTTGGGAGCCAGGGCGAGCAGCGGGTCCAGCGCTTCCCGCGCGAATTTGCGCGCGAACACGAAGCAGAAGTCGGCGGCGGCGCCGTTGTAGGTGCAGTTCCCGGTGCCTCTCCTCATCTTCTTGATCATCTCCTCGGACACGTCCTTGGCCCCGTAGGTGGCCGGGTGCCACTGCCCCGGCCGCCACTCCGTGTACGTCAGCGTCCGGCCGGCGTTGCGCCGCCACCCCAGCAGGTTCACCAGCGTCGCCATGTAGTGCTCGTCCATGACGCAGCCCCAGTGCTCCTTCTGCTCGCAGAAGCTGTGGAACACCGGGAAGTAGGCCTCGTCGGCGACGACCTCGACGGCGAGCGCGCGGTCCATCTCGAACCACTGGGCGCCCTTCCGCCACTGCCCCTCGGTGATGTTGTGGCGGCCGTAGTAGGCGGCGTTGTAGCGCCACCGCCCGACGGCGCTGTCGTAGGAGTCGACGAAGCTGGTGGCGGCGCCGGTGAGGTGTGCGTACACGGCGGGGAAGCCGAAGAGCGGGACGCAGAGCTCCGACAGCAGCGCGAACCGCTCGTTGCCGAAGTCCAGCAGCGCGTTCGCCAGCAGCCGCCGCTCCGCGTCCACCAGGTCGGCCTCTCCCCATCTCGCCAGCTGCAGAAGTGCAGATACATCCATGCGCGCGTAAATTGAGCTCATCGTTTTGTATTTTGGCGAAAGATCAGATCACGGTAATCAAGGTTTTGACCTGGCTGGGGATCATGCGGCCGTAGAACACGGAGTCGGGCGACGGCGAGCCGGAGTAGGAGGGGTCGCCGGTGTGGACGTAGATGGTGTAGAGGCCTTGATGCCCCGCGAAGAACTTCTCCCAGAGTGGCCGGAGAGGTACCTCCCCCCTCACCAGGAACAGGAAGGCCACCTTCGGCACGCGGCGGAACGGCGTGCGAGTGACCCTCGGCACAATGGACGCCCTCCAGAGCAGCTCCTCGTCGGTCATGTTGTGCATGGCGCCGCCGCTCGGCGCAAGGAAGCTCATCAGCCCCATGGTGGGTCTTCCCGGTGCCGGCGGTGGAGACGACGGTGTTTGAGGTGGTGGAGGTGCAGGGGAGGGCAATGGTGGCGCAACGCATGGTGGCGGTGCCGGTGCCGGTGCCGGTGGCGGTGGCAATGGCTTCTCGGGGGAGGGCATTGGTGGCAAGAGATAAGGAAGGTAGAATTGTGGGAGATTGGAGCTGAGAATCATACCGAATTGTGGTTAGTTGGAGTCGAAGATGATGCCAAGGATAAACCCCAAGGACAGGAGCAGCAGCATGCGCATGGCTTTGAGGAAGCCGCTGGTCTCTGCATGAGGGCCTAGCATTGCCTTGCTTGGATTGTTCATGGCTAACACAGCCTCAAGCAAATGCATGCATGATCGAGGGTGAAATTAATTGCAGCCTTTGGCTTTCTACGAGCATGCGACTATACGTACTATAGGGGGGACGAACCTACGCAGAAATGAGCGGCTATCTAGTCTCGTTCTAATGCAAAACAGCATTGCTTGTTGGTGAAAAAGCAAGTACTCATTGACACCGTCATTTAGAAATACAGATAGATAGCTGGCATGCAACTTTCACATATAACTACAGACCTACCCTTTGGAGCACGGCGTTAAGTAGGAGTAAGTTGTGCACGGCTGCACGCACAATTAAGCAGTTTCTATCGATGGAAGAGTAACATTCTAATTAGTCATATGGGAGTGCTACTTTAGACACTGCTTGATACTCCCTCCGTCCCAATATATATAGCGTATAAGTTTTTTTAAGTTGTCGCATAATATAAAGGGTCTTCCCATTATTTTTTTTAAAAGGAGCAATATAAAGTGCATGTTTTCGCATAATTCTAATTTGCTAGCTTTAGCATGCGAAGGAGATGCATGCTTCGAGTAACGAGATAATTAAAGATGATTTACTCCCTTAAACATTGTTTCTTGGTCTTGATGAAAATTTTTATACGCCCTATATTTTGGGACAGAGAGAGTATAAAAAAAACTTATGAAAACATTGTGGGTACCTTTAAAAAGAAATTGCACTGTGTACCTCTAAATTTGCACCGTTTTATATTTAGCCCTTCGAACTTGCATTTTACTTTTGCGTCCCTTTAAACTTCTCTGTGTTTGTAAAATGGGCGTTTCTCTGGATGCAACGCATACCGGCCTCGTGTTCTGCGCATGGGATCACAGTTAGTCGCCATATCAAGCCATGCATTGGCTGCCACGTAGCAGGTAAATTTTTATTTTTCCTTTTTTTTGTATCTTTTTATGAGCATATCTGATTACCGAACGGATTATAAAAATGGATTTCTGACATTTTTTCGAACAAAACTAGACCACACTCGCAATATAAATTTTAAAATAATTAAATTTCAAAATATTCGCCTACTAAATACTCAGCCAAACATTGTCTTTGCATCTGGACGTCCTGTATCTCACCAGCCTGGCTAAGTCGGACGGGCCAGGCTCGTGAGAGAAGGCAACCAAACAGCCTATAAAAGTCTATGTGGTCCTCACCAAAGCGTCCGCGTCATCCTCTCTCTCTCTTCCCCTTTTCTCTATTTTTAAAAAAGATATTTGATGATTTTAAATTTAAAAAATGATTTTTAGGGAATTAAAAATTCAAAAATGAATTTCATGAATTTTTAATAACACTAAAATTAAATTTATTGAATTCTAAGTAATAAATTTTTTGAATATGAAAGTCCTTGAAAATCATTTTTAAAATTTAAAAAATCCTAAAAAATTATTTTTGAATTTTACATAGAAGGAGGAGAGAGAGAGAGAGAGAGAGAGAGAGAGAGAGAGAGAGGATGACATGTACGTAGAGTTGGAGGGCATATAGACATTTAACGGCTACATGGGTTACCACCTTGGTACTAACGATGCCCTAACGGTTTTGATACTTTCACACAAATAGCGACATGTTTAAAGGCCCACAGAAGTAAAAATATAAGTTCAGAGCTTTAAGTGCAAAATGGCATAAGTTTACAGGACTACAATTTAATTTTGTTTACTAAAGCTAAGGTAAACGCGTGGGGCTGTGTATAACTACAAATATAAAACAAGTTGATGTTAGTCAAATGAAGTAACTTGGGAATGACACAACCATACAAGAGCTGCGCAGAACAAGTTTTGGGATGACAATTGATGGATCGCCGTTCGATACTACTACCTCCGTTTTTTTTTTTGATGCCTTTGATTTTTGGACACGTCTTTGACCATTCATCTTATTCAATTTTTTTTTGCAAATATCATTTATTTTGTTGTGCTTTGTTTTATCAATAGAGATATTTAAATATGACTTATTTTTTTACACCTTTGCGCTAATTTTTTGAATAAGACGAATGGTCAAAAACGTGCCAAAAAAGTCAAAGGCGTCAAACAAAAAAAACGAAGGGAGTACTAGATTTTGTTTGTTTTGTCAGACCTAACAATGGCGGGTTGGCGAAGGGCACATTAACAATGCCTTTGGAGTTTGGAGGATGACAAATGAAGGGAAGGTTCCTGAATCCCTGGTCAATTTATGGGTTAGACCGGCAAGTTGCCCATTTCAAAATGGTCCGGCCCACCACAATGAGGAGTCCCACAAAGATCCTCTGGCAATACAACCGTGCAGGGATTTTTCCTATCAGCTATACAAATTTACCGCTGATCACGGAAAAACTGCTAATCCATTTTACTGAATAACAATCAGATTTTCTTTACCATTAAAAAAGGTTTGTGGTGGTGCTGCTAATGTCACACTTCAATTTAATTATCCACCAATACCATCCGTCGAAAAAATTATCCACCAATACCATCCGTCGAAAACATCTTCAATTTTACATTTACCCTTATGGCCTTATCCAGTATTCGCGTCTCACTCCATTTCATTACTCTTATGCGAAGCCTGACTGTCTCCACCTCCTCTCCACGAGCGCTCGCTGCCTCCGACCATCATCGTCCGTCTGTGCCTCCTCTCCATGAGCATTCGCCTCCTCCGACCTCCTCGTGTGCCATTCTTGCCAGGCTCCCTGTCCCGGCATGCCGCCCTCAACCTTAGGCCTACACCGCCCTGTTTTCCCTGCTAGCCATGCCACACCGCGAGCTGGCGCCGAGGGTCAATAATTAGTCGCCTCTTTTCTCCCCATGTGTCGTCCTCACAAGACTCCCTATCCTGTAACCCTTGACCCCATGAATTGCATCCTTGATCATCTCCATTGTAACTGACCTACTAGCTCCATGGCTCGACATACCCTGGTCGATCCCTGTCGTGAAGCCATTCTTCGAGCTCTAGGAAACCCGTGTGAAGAAAAATCCAGCCCATCCTCGTCCGGGCCAATGGGGACTTAGATGCTCCTATACATCCATCATGCCACCAAGGACTATCCCCGCCAACACTCTTCAAAGACACCTCACGCCATCCTCATCGCCTTATCACCCATTGGAGGCTGTATCATCTACGTCGTACCCAACAATTTTTCGCCCTATGTTTTTTATTAATTCTTTTTACTTGTTTTCTTAATTGAATTACTACATGTAATTGTTTGTTTCCTACTCAATTTTGTAGATGTCTAGCAGCAATGTCGTACTACGATAACCAAGTAGTTCCAATTTGGTAATTTATATGTTTGTGTCGATATAGTTTTCTGGAAAAATATAATTAAAAGACTAAAATTACTAAATCAAATGCGCACCTTTATATATACCGAGATGGGACCATGGTTATCAAGTCGTAAAGTCGAGTCGAGTCGCATAAGGGGAGACTTGAGGACTAGTCGTGGACTAGTCGTGGCTAGTCCATGACTAGTCGACAACAACAACATCTATTTTGTTTAGAAAAGTAGTTGTGTAGTTGGCAAGACTACTTGTACTTTTGTAAAAAAATAACAATTACAGTGGAGTTCAAAAGCATAGCAAGAATGACAATGCAATGCCAAGTGACTAGTTTTCTTCTAATGTTAGATGATGGAACTCACGGTAGAATGCCTAGTCGAGTCGAGGTCCCTGGTCGTTCTAAAAAAAGAGACTTATGAACTAATCGTGGATTAATCGCAACTAATCGCGGGACTTGATAACAATGGATGGGACAAAGTCGTACACATATGGGGACCTGGAAGCATGGTGTCATACGCATCTCACCGTTAACACAACAAACCACAGTCCACGAGGTGGGTAATGGGTAGTGAAATGTGTTTCCACCGTTAATTGCAAAGTCAATTCCGCACATGCACATGTGAAGAGCTATTGGACCTGCTCTAAGATCCGTGGACACGCAACTCTATGTACACGTAAAAAAATCATCCTCAAAACTTAAGCATACAAGGAAAGATATATAATACAAACTACTACTTTAACAGTGGGTGAGCACTGAGCCGTTTGTTCTCGCCCGCTGGATTCAGTCTCTAGGATTGGCAAAGATGGTGAAATTCTTTTTTTCACTGCAGCTGGATGCCTGCAAGAATGGTTACGAGTTACAGTACAACCAAAGTAGCTAGGCATCTGGATCATCTCGGTCTCACCCGAACCCCATGACCTTGGGGGCCAGGTCGAGCAGCGGGCCCAGCGCCTCGGGCGCGAACTTGCGCGCGAACACGAAGCAGACGTCGGTGACGCCGCCGTTGTAGCTGCAGTTCCCCTCCCCGGCCCTCATCTTGCCGATGAGCTCCTCCGTGACGTCCCTGGCCCAGTGCGTCGTCGGGTGCGCCGGCGCCGACGGCCGCCACTCCGCGTAGGTGAGCGTCCGGTTGGCGTTGCGCCGCCCCCACCCCAGCATGCTCACCAGCGTCGGGATGTAGTGCTCGTCGATGATGCAGAACCTGTTGCGCTCCCGGCAGAAGGCGAGGAACACCGGGAAGTAGGCCTCGTCGGCGACGACCTCGACGGCCAGCGCGCGGTCCATCTCGAACCACTGCGCGCCCTTGCGCCACCGCGCCAGGGTGATGTTGCGGCGGCCGTAGAAGTCGTCGTAGCGGTAGCGCCCGTCTTCGCGGTCGAAGTAGTCGACGAAGCTGGTGGAGGCGCCGGTGAGGTACGCGTACACGGCGGTGAAGTTGAAGAGCGGGATGCACGAGCCGGACAGCAGCACGAACCGCTCGGAGAAGTCCAGCAGCGCGCTCGCCAGCAGCCGCCGCTCTGCCTCCACCAGGTTTGCTTCCCCCCACCCCGTGTTCTGCATATATATGTGCACACGATTCTCGTTAATTAATCCATCCTTCTCTCCTGCACTGTTTGGTTGCACCGTGAATCAGCGTCAAGCATGGAATAATAAGAAGGATGCGATGGGAAGGGATCGAACCATCCATGATGTCCTGTTTGGTTGGTCCTCCCATTTTCTCCCCGCCGACCCTCTCCTTTTCCCTCACTCTCAGTCTCACAGCCCCAGCCCCAGCCCCTAGCCCCACTCTCTCTCCCCTCCTCTGCTCCTCTCGGTCTCACTCCTCCGCTGGCCGCCGGCCGTCGCCCGTGCCGTCGCCGCGCCATTCCAGCGCCGGCTCCGCCTCCTTCCCCGCCGGCCACCCCGCCAAGCTTCGCCCTGTGCCGCTGGTCGGCCAGGGGAGGAGGAGGCGCACCGCGGGAAGACAAGGCTTGTCGCCGGGTAGAGAAGAGGAGGATGCGCGCTAGGGAAAGAACCTCGTCCACCACGCTGTCACCGACTTGCACCTCTTGGCCGCGGTGCCAAGCCGCCGCCGCCGCCTTCCCCTTCTTCCCTCCTCTGCCCCGTGCCGAACCCTTCACCCTTCGCCGCTGCCGCCATGGGCTGCTCCCTCTGTGTCCGATACATCTCCTTGGCATAGAGGCACCGAGGAGGTCGCTGGCGGCGGCAGCCAACGTCGGCGCCGAGGAGGAGGAGGCGGCGGGGTGGCCGCAGAGGGGGCAGAGAGGGGGCGAGGGGTCGCCAGCATCGGCCATGGCGGGAGCGGCATGGGCTGCTCCATGGGCGGCGCGTGGGGAGAGGAGGATGCGGGGCGTGGGGAGAGGAGGAGGAGCCGGTGAGGAGACGGACGAGCCGAACTCACCGATTTGCATCGGACGGAGCCAACCGGCTGTTTGTACTACCAAGGGATGAGTTGATGTCGGACGAACCGATCCACCTATTATCAACCAAACAAAAAATCATCTCGTGCCGGACGGGACTGTCCGGGTTGGTGCTACCAAACACACCCTAAATCACTAAACTTGAGTAAGTTTTCTATTTTTTTCAAAAATGTATATGTTCTCTCTTATATATATACCAACACTTTTACTAATCAACGTACGACTGATTTTTAGATAAGTCTTAATCGATTTTCTCACATACCTAGATGTTTTTTAGTGGATTTTTATATTCCCTACGAAGTTGAAAATCGACTGAGAGATACGTATCAACATATCGCTTAATATCAAGCCGGTCCCAACTTTGTTGATCAGCTCGTTGCGTACCTGGCTGGGGATCATGCGGCCGTAGAACACGGAGTCAGTCGGCGGCGAGCCGGAGTAGGAGGGGTCGGGGTGCACGTAGATGGTGTAGAGGCCTTGGTGCCCCGCGAAGAACTTCTCCCAGAGTGGCCGGAGAGGTAGCTCCCCCTTGGTCAGGAACAGGAAGGCCACCTTCGGCACGTGGTGGAACGGCGTGTGGGTGACCCTCGGCACCATGGACGCCCTCCAGAGCAGCTCCTCGTCGGTCATGTTGTGCATGGCGCCGCTCGGCGCAAGGAAGCTCGTCAGCCCCATGGCGGGGCTCTCCGGCGGCGGTGCCAGCGGCGGTGGCGGCGCAGGAGCGGGTAACGGTGGGGCGATGCACGGCGCCGGTGCCGGATTCGGTGGTGGCGGCGGCGCCGGCGATGGCGGCTCAGGGGAGTGCATTGGTGGCAGGAGAGAAGGGAGGTAGAGCTGTGGGAAGTTGGAGCTAAAGATCGTGCCGAATTGTGGCAGGTTGGAGTTGGAGTCGAAGATGATGCCCAGGACAAATCCCAAAGAGAGGATGAGCAGCACGCACATGGCTTTGAGGAGGCCACCTTCTGCATGAGGGACTAGCATTGGCTTCGTTGTGCTGTTCATGGACAATTGCAAGCTAGCTCGCTCGATCAAGCATGCGCCAGGGTTATATACTTACATTTCTAGGAACATGAGAGACCAGTTCGCTCTACGTACGGAGAAATGAGCAGCCATCTAGTCTCGTTTTAATGCAAAATAACGTTGCTTGTTCGTGAAAAAGTTGGTATATATAGATTGGTTTATGTCTCATTGTTCAGTTGGAGCTACAGCTAGCAACTCCATATAATTACAGATCATGGCGTGGGAATGATCTTCGAGGTAAACGCGTGGAAATGGGATTGTGTGCACTGCACAGCATAGCACAGTCTTCTTGGTCAAATGAGGTAACTTGGGGTTGGCACGTACAACGACGAGCCGGAGAAGTACAGTAATAAAGGGTATAGATACCTTGTGATGGAGAGGTTTTTTTTTTAGAAAAAGAATGTCTATCCTGTTGCTGTCATAATTAGGGTCCAAATATGAGCGGTAAAGCCTAATTAAACGTATCTATTTCAGCACCTAAGAGGATGGCCATATTCTTGCTATGCTCATTCGCTTGCTAGATCTATGCCTTGTACATTTCAGCTTACCGTAGCGTAGCGTAGCGTTTCAGTATAATTTATCTTTTTTATATAGCCTATTTGGTGTAATAATTTATAATGATTTTTTTCGGGTTTTTAGTAGTCATCTTAAAGATTCTAAATATATTTTTTAATTATTTTTTTATAACATTTAAACCTCTCTTTAAAGACTCTCAAATTTTACTGATACGCTACGCTACACTACACTAAGCTCAATTGTACAAGGCCCTAGAGTAGGAACATGACCGCACCTTCACTATAGCACGTGTCTAGGACAAGTCCACAACTCCCGAGGCGAGGACGTTGTCATTCTACACTCTTTGAAATCTATGCAAGAAAAGAAACTACCGTATCCTCAATACTTTGTATTCTTCATTTTGGGTTGTGACTCTTTAGGACATTTAGGCGGCTTGCATCAGACCTAATCATGTCTCAGGCCGATCCTATTTCCGGCCACGCTTAGAAAAACCCGATTCTCTTGAGACAAGCCTGAGCCCAGCCGAACTAAGTTTTAGTTCAATTAAGCCCGAGCCTGACCCGAACAAAAACCACAAAGCCCAAAGCCCGGTAAAAAATGTTCGCATTAGAAATAGTATAACAGCAAATAAATTAGAGCTCCATGAGTTATAATTGCTGTTGCCAATTATTTGAATGAATGCAATAAAACATTCCCATTCCCATTCTGATTCTCATTCTTTTTCTCAGTGAATGAATAGCCTCATCACGTTTTGCTTTCCCCTGTACTGTTTAGGTGAGGGGATGATGAGTACTGTTGAGCTCAGTTGATGGGCCTTGGGTGAGATACTTTGAAAAAATATGTCTTGCCTAATCCTTTGCCTAATCATTCGCAAAAAAAGTCTGAACGTAGTTGAGGACTGCAGAAACCCGCGTGCTTGATAGTGCAGGCGTTTTGCAGCCGCGCGGTACAGTGCAAAACTCCACCAAAAGTCAGTGAGCCAAGTGCCAATTTAAAGTCGACTTCACCTCCATCACGCAACTACGGTCTACGCAGGCGTGACTTGCAAGAACTATCAAGTACAGTACAGGTAGGTCTTATAATAATTTTGGAAGTTCACAATTTGACTCTGCGTGCATGCTGATAGTAGTGTAAGCCTAGGTCAAACATGTGTACTCGCATGGGGATTACCGACTGGGAGAATACTATGGTTAGTTGCCATTGCTCTTTTTGAGAGCATACGCAATTGCCAGACCGCCGGCAAGGGCACTTACCGCAAGGATAGCGGGTGAGCTCTTGGCTTGCACAAAAGCCACAGCCCATCGGAAAATGAAATGTGTTCCGCAGCTATCTTTGAACTTCTCCATTGAAAAGTCCTGCATACAAAAATTGAGGTGGTTAGTTTTGTATTTCTGGGCGCAATAAAATGGTTTGCAGTGGTTCAAAAAAAACTCGGATATGTAGTAATATACATCATTTGGCGAAAAGGATAGCAGCTAATTCCATTTTTTTGAGCGTTTGATGGAAATTTCCACAGTTTTTCATATTAGCAGGAGTAATCCCTCTCCTATTTATACTTGACGACCCACAAGGTTTGATTAGTTCAATAACACGCACTGCATGATTACTTGTTTAATTTTGTGTATTAAACATTTAACGTAGCGGACTAAATGATAAACATTACTCAAAAGGACAATTTGATTGGCCTTTCCCCTCCCATGGTCATCATAGGCTAGCAACAAACTCATCACAACTTTGATTGAACATCTCTTAGAAACCCTGGACGACGATCCCATGAAATTTTGAATAAACAAAATTATCGTAAAAACAATTGATTCTAGCATGAACATAGGGATTCATAATTTGATGGGCTATGTAATACAAGCTATCAGTAATGCCTTGTATTATGATAGCAATTTGTAATGGTCTCTGGAGAAATTAACAATGAATGGGAAACACGCCATTTAAAGTTGCAAATTGCAAATCAGTTGCACCTTCAGTAAACTCACGATTTAAAAGAGTGCACACCAGAATGCACCAGAATATTTGTTCCATCTAGGTTTTGCCTTGTTTAAGGGATTAACAACCACGCATCTGACCTACAACAAAAAGCATTGCCTGCTGATATGATGTTCAGCTATAGCTCGCCCAACCAAATCATGCAGCTACAGAATACACTGATTCGCTATTTGGCTAATTGTTCACCTCACATACCACAGTAGCTCCCCTACACTATTGTTTTTTGTGTTTCTTTAAAGATTTGAAGTGATAAAAAATAAATACCGCTCACCTTAGGTAGTTTATGTTGAGATTCCAGATGATCGACATGAAGGCGCACATTAAAAGAAGCAGGAATCCATAACTTCATGTTTACATCACCATAAGTCCGAGAAACTACGTCAAACAAAGTTTGAGCCCCATTCTCTATGCATTGCAGAATGGAGGCTTCTCTAGCCCTTCGGTGCCTGAAAAGTAGTAAAATAAACATTACATCCGTTCATATTCTACGGTCTCTAAAAAAATGGATAATCATGTCATATAGGAACCAAATGAAGAAAAACAATGTAGTTATGTGTTGGTACTTAGTATCTATGCTATGCTGTACAAAGGGAGGGAGGGGGACAATATGCTGCTTTCATTTCGATAAAAAATAAGGTGTGAGAAGGAAAACACGTTTAGTTGAATTGATCGAAGAAATTTCAAAGTACAAAGTTCACTGGTAAAAAATGTACATTTTCAACTATAGAAAATGTAATGTGCCCATAAAATTTGCAGAAATGGGTTAGTTTCATACCTGAGGTATCCACAAAGCATATGCTTGGGCCATAGATTGATTCTTCCATGCATTGGTATTACCACATGAGGTGATATCTCCAGGAATTTGTATGTAGTTTGGAAGTAGTCCTGCATATTTCAGATCAGACTTATTTAGAGAAGACCGTTTTGGAGGCAACAGTGCCAAAGTGTAAGTGCGTGTATGTAGTTTGGAAGTAGTCCTGAATACTTCAGACTTGTGCTAATGCAACTCTGATTTAGATGCAAGGATGGCAGAGTGAGAGAGGGGTAGAGAGAAAGATAAGAAACAAAGAAAATATGAACAAATAGGTAAACCATAGAATTAAAGAAAAAGATTCAAGTGATGCATTACTGCGATCACGATGAACTTCAAGAAAAAAACCATTACCGTCATGTTGCCGCCAGCTCTACTGTCCAATGTTGCACTTCCTTGCCTGAAAATGGTAAAACAAACATCTTTTAAGTAACCAACTGCAGAAAGAAACTGCAAGAATATGATGTATATAAGTTTTTTTCCTAGAGAGCGCAAGTGTATCAAAGTAGGGTTTAGAACAAATTTAGTGGAAAGAAAACTGCAACTATGCCCACTTTGTTTCAAATCAAATGTTCATTTGGGAAAGTCTTTTATCTGGTATAGAAAACTATATCAAGAACACAAAATAATCCTTTAATCCTACAAGAAGTTTGGTATTTCAATATCAGAATACAGAAAGTCAAAGAGTAAAGGAGGCAAATTACTCTGCAAACTTCCAAGTGTAAAAGAAAGGTGTACGATGGAGTGGCTATATCTATGTCAACAAAGGCACCCTTTTGTTAGGTTAAACAATTAGAGGTGATACCATGATCCCACAACTGCACATAACTACATACTGGAAGTCTGGAAGATAATGTGCTACCACAAATATGCTGCAGAATACTTACCCTACGCAATGATCTCCGACAATTAGCACATTTGTATTGACATGGAGAACCCCCATATGACCATCTGTATGACCCTAAAATTAAAAACATTGGAAAAAAATAAGACTATAAATGTCATACATAGAAATCAATCTACATTAGATGCGCCACTTTTCTATTTATTCGATGAGAAACCTTTTCTTTTCCTATTGCTCCAAAGAGAGTTTCCATCAAATTAGTGCATTGTATGTTTTGGTCTAATTAAAATAGGAAACCTTAATTAACAAACAGTTGATTTGGTGATGATAAAATTATATACAAAGAAAAATTTGTAGTTTGTCATGAAAAATTCCTTCATGTTTGACAAAAAAATGACGGCATAGTAATAACTGTAAAGTACTGGCCTCAAGATCAGATCAGGAAATGGATGGGCTCCGTAAATCTAAAGTAGAACCTCCATATGTTTTTCCTTTCATGACTTGTAGTGAAATTCCGCTCAAAGGAAGATGTTTGATTGTTATATTTGACAAACTATCTCCTAGAAAGTAATTTACAGGTTTGATTTGTCATGTGTAACGATCAGATTTAGGAGAGGGACAGGAAGAGGATGCCGGCGAGGGGATCTCGCCGGCAGCGAGGGGGTGCCACACGTGGCGTGGTTGGTCCTTGATCGATCTTTTAATTCTTTGCATGCTTAAGTGGGGATACATGACCTCCCTTTTATAGCCTTATAGGGATACTAACTTGGACGCTAACATAGATGCTAATAAAATACTTAGATTTGATCTAATCAAATCCCCCAAAAATAGCTAACTAAATGGAAAAGATAACAACCAAAAGATAATGATGCAGGCCATGCGCTACAATACCATGGTACTGTTCACGCGCTGCAGTACCTGTGGTACTGTTCATGCACGTGGACGGTCACCCTATGCCCTTTGGCGCCCATGTGCACATAACACTTTCACAATCCTCACGCGCTACAATACCACGGGTACTGTTCACACGCTGCGATACCACAGTACTGTTCATGCACGTGGATGGTCACCATATGCCCTCTGGATCGAGGACGAGCTATCAGCTATGACAGTTGCAAAGCAGTGATGCTTGTGTGTCATCTTAGTGCCCGTTTTGCTCTCTAGCTGTCTATGCCAAGTGCAACATGTGGTTGTTGCATGTCGCTGCTTCCGATTGAGCAAAATCGCCACCCGCCTTCGACTAGCTTGCAACCGTGCCACCATAGGACAACGTCTAATGGTTTGAGTCAGACCATGACGTCATCAACGCTATCGGTACCGACGTCGCTGTCGTCGCCCCACCGTCTATGCAATGTTGAGCACCTCGTCGGCAACGGTGGCTAGCTTCGCTTTGGTTTGTTCAACATCACATGCTTTCGGCATGGCTCCGACCTGCGACTGCCATGCAGCGAGAAAGTCGATGAAGGTTTCCTCATAACCGGAGACATTATTGTTAGACATAGTGCCATCGCGGGTGGCACACTTGAATCCACCCTGTCTTCTTAATCCGTGGTGAGCAGCGCGGTGTTTGCCTCCACGGTCTTCTGGATGTTGATCATCGTCTAATTGATGCCCTTGAGCTTGTTGTTGATGATGTTGAATTGCTCCTTCGTGGTCTTGGAGAAGTTGTTCAACGCCAAAAGTATATCGATGTTGGTGATGCTGGTCTCAGAACCCTCGACATCAGACATGGTCAGATCTAGGAGAGGAAGAGGAGGGATCTCGCCAACAGCGAGGGGGGTGCCATGTGTGACGGCGTGACGCAGTTGGTCCTTGATCTATTTTTTAATTCTTTGCTTGCTTAATTAGGGATACTAACTTGGAGTTAACAAAAGACTAACTTGAACGCTAAGAAAAGACTTATTAGATCTGATCTAATCGAATCCCCTAAAATAGCTAACTAAATGAAAAAGATAAGAATCAGACCCCATGCTAAGTACCACGGGTACTGTTCACACGCTACAGTACCCGTGGTACTGTACATGCACATGGACGGTCACCCTATGCCCTCTGGGGCCCATGTGCACATAACATCATGTCATGGCGTTGCTACTGTTTTGCCTCTGTACAACATCAGGTACTACATTTTGCCATTTTTCCAAAGTCCTTCTATCCTAGTAACTTGTAGTTCCAATTAAGGATCACGCCATACCACCATCTTTTGTTTGAACAATCATTGAAAAAAAAAATCACCAGTGATTAGTTTATCCTTTTGTATGAACTATTCAACAAGCATCTGTATTTGAAATAGAATATGTAAAAACGCAAATGATTTTGTTATGGGCAGGCCCAACAAGGCCCCCGTGGGTGCTGTAGCGCGTGAACAGTGTCATGGTACTGTGTCGCGTGGCCCTGGGCTGCGGTTGGATAGTTAGAATATTTTATGACTAGTTTCTATCTATTAGAGATTAATTGCTGTCAGTTTCTTCTGGTCCAAGTTAAATTACTTTTCTTAGGGTTCAAGTTTTTTATCCTTATAAAAAAAGAAGGTTCATGTATCTTTCTAATTATCTAAACAACGAAGTAGTTTGAGGTTCAATCTCATAGGCGGTGGCTCCGATAACAACCTAGACGTTAGCTTCAAAAACAGCTTGTCTCGCCCGCGTCAAGGGCCGTACTTGTTCATGCGTTGTGTCTTGTGTGCTTGAGATCAAGCAGGCAACAGATTTCCAGCTACCAACCATTCGTGTATGTGGTTACTGAAAGCTTTTTATAGGGTTATGTTCTTGAGTTAGCATTTAGCTAGGCAAAAAAGTAGATGCATCAAATAACTTTGGATTCAAAAAACTTTTTAATGACCAGACCAATCACTAGTGCATTAAAAACTCAAATATTGTAATATTAAGTACAAAGGTATAAAAATGGCTGTTGGCATAAAACTTAAACAGGAGAACAATCTTCCGAGCAAAGGAAAAGAAAGGCTTACAGGAGCGAAAACAACTTGCAGTTCTTGGTCACCTATGCATATATTTTCACCACCGGTTACTGCGGTATAGCCGATCAACCAATTTCCTATACAATATGTAGATTGCAGATATAAGATGGACATGGACAATACAAATAATTTGACATGTTTAAAGTATGATTTGAATCACAAAGATATACATCACGGAAAGCAATTCAATTATTAAATATAGTAAGCGATAGTATTATTCTAACGTAATGATATATAACCGCAATATTATCTATCATCATCCACAAGCAAACCAGAACTCTCAATTTGAACCATAGCCCTTCGACATTCAACAGTGAACAGATGATCCAACAACAGCATTTCTTGTTAGGATTTAGAGCACGCTGCAAACAGCCCACGTAAGGGCCAAAACGCAGAGAAAGGGCTCCCCAGGTCTTAACGGGCCTAAAGGCCCAACTAGAGCATCGACTAAGGCCACGGGCCCACTCAACCCAAAAGACTAGCCTATTAGATAAGGGACGGCTCCACCTTTTAAGTCGTGCTCCCCCATCATCTATTAGCGATGTAGGACTAAACCCAACAATCTCCCCCATCACACATCGGACCACTTCGTCACAACGGATAATTTCGTCCAGCGAATATGTAGAATTAACGGAGATGTGGGTTAATGCCTGGCTCTGATACCATGTTAGGAATAGCACTTGTATTCATATGGGGGCCAAAGGGCCAGTATATATACAGAGTACAAGGGCATAAAGGGAAAAGGCTATAAAACCCTAATACAGTAAAGGAACGGGCCAGGCCCATATACATAGCCCAATACACAGCTATACACAGCCTAATATATCTCTAACAATAAGTACCTGATACAGGTAGAAAAGTATTGTTGAATGGCAACCTTCAACACAAATATTATAGTTCAACTTGCGCAGAATAAATTCAATCAGTCAAGCACCTTATTCCTGGACAGCTGGACTTCTTTTGATACTTAAAGAAGGGAAAATGAAATGTTTTGGCAATGACGATGACAACGATAACAATATTGCTAAAAAAATAGATCACTACCTTTCCCTATGCGATTCATCGTGTTTTTGTGTGTTAAAAGAACAGCATCTGGATTGCATCTCTGAACAACCGAAAGACCTACAATGACACAATGCAGCCAGTTTATGATGGGCAAATAGGCATGATAACAATTAACCCAGAAAATAAAATATGACAAAATTGCATGTTTCCAGCTGCACTCCCAGATATGATTTTATTTTTTCAATAGCTAAGAATAAAAAAACTTTCTCACGAAAGACGAAACAGACGCAACCATACCATCAATGTGATCATGGTGATGATGTGTAACAAGGACCAGTAACTTTTTTGGAAGGGAATTCACAAGATCTGCAAGCTGAAAATGGTAGAGATGTAGTCATTTGTTCAACTAGAAGAGCCAGTACATGAAAGTGGACAACTTCTTTTAAAATAACATCAATAAAACAGTATCTGCTGTAGGCCTAGAGCTGTGTGTACCGTATCATCTAAAAAGTTTATAGCACACTTTGAAAAGGTCTGTTTTTCCGAGGAGCGGTACTGGTTACTGATTCTACTATAACAATGCTTTCCATCATAAAGCTACATGCAGTCTTGAGGACTTTTGGAAATAAGGTCTATGTATGAACAAGAAGGTTTCAATAAGATTGGTCCAGTGGAAGGAAAGGAAATAAATGAGTAAGATAAGAGAGAAGGCACTAGATTTCTCTGAAATTTTACAACAGCGTTATCAGATATTTTAAAAACAGGCAGCATCCATAACCATAAGAAAGTTAAAGATACAACTTCAGCCATTGATCATTGTATGTGGACCCAGATAATATAATTAGAAGACATTGTTCTTACATCTGCATGAACTTGTGAGCAGCATCCAGGGTCTATTAGTAGAGCATCTCCGGAAACAACAAAATCAGAACGCTCCAATCCACAGGCACCACTGGTTGCACGTACTACCACAAGATTAGTTGTACGGAAAGGCCGCAAGGTCCTACTCTTCATCGGTACAAGTGTTATTCCAGGAGGGTACTCCTATCAAATAAAACACCTCAGGGATGAGAAGGAGATACAGTCTTGGAATGAATGATTGGATGGTAGTTATCTCTATACTAGAATTCAGTGCGAGAAAATACTAGTGACCTGGGAGGGCAATGCAGGGCCGGCTGTCCAATTTGAAGATAGTTCCGACTTCAGAAGTCCAACATATGCATATGGCCCTATGCGTGTTGTACTGCTAGGCTTCACATCACAAAGCAAATCCAAAGCACATTCCTTGGACATCCATCTACACGACTCTGTGATGAAAAATGTAGCATGGTTATGCGCATTCCTAGAGATAAAACACTTGAGAAATCAATCATTTGACCTTGTGCCGCCTCCGGCTTGCACTCCATTGTCCCGATGATGAGCACGGTGTGGGCACCAGCGTCAGGGCCAAACTCTGCTTCCTCCACATACTTCAGGAGCCGCCACTCTCCACACATTGCATTCTTCAGGCCCGATTGGCTCAAAATCTAGTGATAAACCATCACTTGCAACACTCACACTTGCTGAATTATGACTAAAAACAAGTAAACCAGGCTTACAAACCGTGATCTGCAATCTCCCCGTAAATTACCACTCGATTTGGGGGCAGTTGTCACTTGCCAACGCCGCAGCACAGTACAATAGTAGCAAATGAGGAACATCAACCGAGCAGGGCCAGGGGACAAGCTACCTGGTCGAGGGCGGCGTGCACGTCGAGGCGGGAGAGTTCGAGGCCTCCGGCGAGGGAGGCCGAGCCGGCGATGGCCACATCCGAGCGCTGCTCGCCCGCGAGGGGCCGCAGGGGTGCGGACGGGAGGTCGTAGAGGTCGCTGTCCACGTAGCGCCGGTACTCCTCTTCCTCCTCGTCGTCGGACGCCGCAGATGGGGACGGCGGAGGGCGCTGCCGCACGAGGAGGAACTCGTCGCCGGAGCGGATCGTGATCGCCGCGGCGAGGCGGTACGAGGGGGAGCCCATCCCCGTTCCACTCCGCCGATGCTGGACTAGGACGGAGGGAAGTCGCTACCCGCTAGTCGCTAGGAGAAGCTTTCTAGAAAGAGGCAGCTTGGTTTTGCGGCTTGCCCGCTACATCGTCACAAACTCACAATTCGACATGCCACATGGGCAACAATGAATATAAAGAACAGTACTTACGAAAGTAATAACATGCTAATGGAGCATGAAGAACTTTACTGTCCAAGCAATAACATGCTATAGCTTGGTGCAGAACTTATTTTATGTTTTCGTTTATCGTAAATTGCATCATGAGTCCCTAAATCTGTCTTGCCATTTCATTTAGATCCACGACTTATAAAACCGGATATTTGAGCTAAAGAAGTTGTGTTTTGTTTCATCGTAATTTTCATTAAAAAGCAAATATTTTGAGTTCACAGAAACAGAAATCATAAAGCACTAGAATTTTAACCAGAACTAAAACTTCTAACAATCCCACAAAAAACAGTTTGAAACATGCTTCTCAAAACCACTTCTGAAAACCGAACATTTCCGACCACGACCATTCCAAATCGCAAATCACTTCTCAAAACTTTAATTTTTTTGGTAGACGAGGCCACTAGCAATAATTCTGGCTTTTCAAAACTATTTTTTGAAGCCAAACATTTCCTGTTACAACACTTCCAGATTCCAAAACAGTTCGAAACATGCTTCTCAAAACCACTTCTAAAAACCCAACATTTCCAGCCACGACGATTCCAAATCCCAAATCACTTCTCAAATCTTAACTTTTCTGGTAAACGAAGCCACTAGCAATAATTCTGGCTTTTCAAAACCATTTCTCGAAGCCCAACATTTTCAACACTTCCAGATTTCAAATGGGGCCAGCGCCGAGTCGTTCTGAATCTGTTTCTTTCAGATTATAAAGAAACAGATTATAATACGAAGAGTAGAGAGCCCTAAGAAAAATTTAAAACATATTTTTAAAATATTTTTGTGATCATTGAGAAAAACCATGCAAAATCTCAAAAATGATTACAAAGTGTTACAACATATAGCCTATACAAAAATGACAAATTTCAGATTATCAGAATCAGATTATACGCCCGACACAGTGCGAACACAGTTGCACAGGTTATCATTATCGTCAACGCCAAGGTTACCGACGAAATGAACAATAAATCAGAAAGGAAAAGCTTATTGGCAAGAACAAGGATAACAGTTTTAAACATCAGAGAAAATCAAGCGGTACCTCCAGTGGAGATGGTTCACTTCTCGATTTTACACAGCTTACCTGATATTCGACAGATGGAATTTTATTTCCAACGGATAAAGGTGAAGTTCATCTACACACCAGTAAAGATAACATCTAAAAACTAAAAATTTCCACCTCAAGAACAACGATACGACGGTTGTTTCATTCTTGAAAGATGACAGGACATGACAAGACAGTAAATTTACAGGTTGACCACAGCCCTCTAGGCTTAAGCTGCCACAAATCCATTGCTGATGTTATCTTGCCGCTTGTTTATTTCGGAAATTACAGACCTAGAGATGGACATCTCCATGTCCAGGGATGTTTGCAACTTTGCATTGCATGCCCCACTGTCACCAAGAACGCATTAAAACATAGTTAACCCATCAACTTGATGAACTCAGAGCCCGCTCAATCTCTTCAAGAGATCTTCCCTTGGTCTCAACCACATTTCCAGCAATATAAAGAACAGCAATAGCACATACAGATGCAAATCCCAAATACACGGTGCTAATTCCAAACTTGTTGACAACACTCAAGAAGTACAGGCCAATAAAGAAGTTGGATACCTGCAAAGAAAAAACGCAGATAATGATCCACTGATGGCAGTGTGCATGTCAATACCACTGACAGATTAAATTATCCTATAAATTGCTCATCTTAGCAAGTGAAATGATTTATCTGTGCTCAGTGTTCATTACCACACAATGAAGCAAAATGTACAATGATTTCTAGTTTCAACTATGTACAAAGCAGGCAAAACTAATTACAAATTACGATAAACAGTTTATCGCATTTTGCATCCACAAATCAATCAAACTTCACCCAATGCATAAGTGACAACTGCCTTGTGTTGTGCACAAGACATACTGATATGGAAGAATACAACATAAAATTAATTGTCGCAAATATCTGCAAGACAGCCGTAACCACTGGTGACTTACCCAGTGCATGCCCAGAGATAATGCCACAGCCTTGGCCCTTATTCTAGAAGCAAATATTTCAGGAAGGAGCAGTGCTGGAACAGGGCCAGCTCCGAGAGCAAAAGACAGCACATACCTGAAATTACATTCAGGTTGTTAAGAGTTCAAATTAATAAAAAGAATAAGAAAACATCAATATGATAGGTGAGGGATGAACCACTTACAAAACAGTGCCAGCGACGGCAAGAGTGCCAGCATAAGGTGCCAAAGCCTTCCAGGTGAAGGACAACGATAGGAGTAACATTGAGGCAGCCTTAAAGAGAAAAAGAATGATTCTGTAAGATACCCTACATTTCAACATTGATGAAAGAAATAGAAATGATTTATTGTACACAATGGAAGTACCATTCCAGAAAAACTTGTTATCAGAAGGCTCTTCCTTCCCTGCTTGTCCATCAGTGAAGATGCAATCATAGTGCCTATAAAAAATATATATACACATTATCAGAAAAGGTGTTATAAACTTAATACACACAAATATTCTAAACCAATATTGAACTAACCAAAAACATTGGCAGCTCCAACAAGAGCGCTTGCCGCAACATCAGATGCAATGCCTGCACTGCGGAACACCGATGTAGAGTAATATACAACAGCATTTATACCAGCAAGTTGTTGGAACAAAAACAGTGCCGCTCCCACACTCACAACTGCAGTATGAGAAATATATCAGGACACAGGCATCAGAATTTTAATGAGACTACCAAAAAAATATTAATATAATGGCTAAGCATGGGCGCATGGCATCGCGGACTCTCAAGAACATGATTGATAGCAACAGTTTATCTGGAAGTGTTCTGAGCTAATCCCAAGGATATAGTTTTGGAGATAGCAATTATGTAAATGTAAAAGCATGAAAAGTCACTAAAAATTTGTTGCCTTGAACATTCATGTGTATTTAGATTGTTGTCATAATGATAGATGCCAATTGATTTGCCCCTAAACCACTTGCATCCGATGAGACTATGGGATTCTAGAACATAGCGGTTTTCCACCAAATCATTGACTTGATTAGATGTTAGGCACTTGTTATTGAAATGGTATGAAAAAAATATAATCAGAGAACATCATATGATGCAAAATTTAAGGAATAAAAATAATCAAATATGGGACACCAACAAACTCACCTTTCCAATAGCGTTTACTGAAAAGATCAAACCAGCTAGCATCTGGCTCAGAAGAACCTTGGCCACCAGCTTTTAGGTCATACATAACTTCCGTAACCTTTTCTTTTCCATAGAGTGTTTTAATAGCTGTTTCTGCTTGAGAAAGCTTTCCTTGCTGCAGTTAATCACAAAAAAAATTACCATGAAGTTTTCTGCAGACACATTACTATGAAATAT
The DNA here is from genome assembly GCA_036346415.1 of Raddia guianensis. Lineage (NCBI taxonomy): Eukaryota > Viridiplantae > Streptophyta > Magnoliopsida > Poales > Poaceae > Raddia > Raddia guianensis. The sequence continues at coordinate 41,471,613 of CM070534.1, forward strand.
GATAAAAAATTTTTGCCAAATAATAAACCTGGAAAAGCCAGCGAGGGCTTTCAGGTGAAACAGCCATTCCTAGAGCCAGCAAAATGGATGGAAATACTGAAATCCCAAACATTGTCCTCCACCTGATTATACATAATCACATAGAAACGGAAGAAAATGAATAAGATCCATCTGTATACCATACCAAGTTTATTGTGATGTACATGTCTAGCTCCTTCCTATGCATAAATGGGTTGAAAAACATGCCCATTGGCTATCGCCCTCTTTCTCAGATTTTCCTATTCTAATGTAGAAATCCATTGCTCTTAAATGCACTCATGATTTCATAGCATTTGTGAATTAAGAGGTCCATAATCAACATGGTTGCTTGCACAACAAAACAAAAATCAGGAAGCATTGGATGAAATAGGGGTGAAAAGGAAAGAGGGCGTGAGAAAAAACATACCAGGTAGGATTTCCTGCCAAAGGCAACCCAGCTACCAAAGCTGCCAGAATTCCAATGCAGATAAAAAGCTGATTAACTGAACCAAGTGCTCCACGTATTTCAGTTGGTGAAATCTGCATGTTGCAAATAGCTCAGACTGCTCAGTTGTTGGGGATGTCACATCACAGTCAGTAGTTGTTTAAACAGTGATCGTAATAATAATTTTGATCTATTCCAACCTCGGATATGTAAAGTGGCACAAGAGCAGAAGAGATCCCAATACCAATTCCAGCAAGTGATCTCCCGATTATCATTGTGCGAACATCTTGAGCTGTTGCGCTGCAAATGATGTGTATCAAGCTTACATAAGATAACAATAGTGTGCATGTGATCATTGGTAGCTATAACAGTTAACTGTGTCTCGAAACACACCTCAATAATGCACCTGCAGCAAGAGGGATTGCATCCAGGATAAATGTCCGTGTTCGCCCAAATTTATCGGCCAAAGTCCCTCCAGTAAAAGAACCAACTGTAGCACCAGCCAGGGTTGTGCTAACCACCCATCCTGAGTAACAAACAGATGTGCCGTGAAGCATATGTATCTCAAAGAACCATGCTACCAAGTTTCATTGTTTATATTTAGTAATTCTTCTTAGCCTTTCAAATAAACAATAAGCTCAGGTGCAAACTGAGCCAATTTAAGGGGACAAAAAAGTAAATTTCAAGTTAAGGGCACTAAGCTAAGTGAGATTCACAGCAAGTTCAAGAGCTGTGGTCTAGTTCCCTTGGAAACAATTGCGCATAGTTGATCGAAAATCGCATGCGCCCTTTACAAACACCAAGAGAAGGGCACATAAAAGGTACTAAAACCTACAATAACAAGAGCATGACCTAAACCTACAATAACAAGAGCATGACCTATATATTAAGAAGGTAAAAGATGTCACACCTTGTAACACTGCATTTTCAGCAATCCCTAGATCCTTTGAGAGATATTCAAGTGCACCATTGACCACACTGCAGCACATTCAGTCAAAAGGAGATATTTAATTTTTCTAGAGATTCTTGTTCATCAATTAAATTTCAATTTATAAAGAACATGTGCATTATCCCCCTCTGATTGGTAATTCTCTACTCTATACCAACATTGAAAATGCACATACCCAAGATGGTAGCCAAACAAAACAGCCCCCAAGCAAGCAACACCAACATATGGTAGAACATTTCCAGAAGATTTAACCTGAACCTTGTCCAATGGAGCATCCTCAGGGTCAACTGGATAAAGATAGTAAATGGGTTAAGATTAGCAGACATTAAACACTGAGTACAGTTTTAAATGCAAACAAACTATGTGCGGATGAGAAAATATGCAGCATGCTTACAAGTGATATCACAAGGATAAATACATTGATCATCTTATTATACAGATCTCATAAGTCACAAAATTTTAGAAGAAAATGGATGTCACAACTTCTATCTAATAGTTCTTGACTTCTTTGTTTTGATTATCTGTTCCTTTTTTCTTTTTGGTTACTTACTAATATATGCCATGCATGATTATTAAATGCTCTGAACATCTATCTTTGCATAAATGGTATACAGTCCCTAAACCATTAAAAAGTTCCTTGCATATTCCTAAATCATTGAACAGTAGAGCTGTCAAGAAACAAATGCAGAACATACAACGAAGACATTGTTCCAAGATCAATTCCAACATTTATCTCTTCATAATTCAAAAAAGAAAACACGTACACCACAAAATTATCAAGCAATATATTTTCATGGTTATCATGTACAGCTAATGACCACAAGGACCATGCAACATCCATATATATCAAAATGCCTCACCAGCTGAATCTAGAAGAAGCAACAAGCATGGAAACTCTGCTACCAACCACCAGGACCAGGACAGTTACAAGCGGTACTAGAGAGTGAAAAAGCTTTCCCACCAAAGCCTCAATGCGATTCACCACAAATAAGCTACTACCAAATAACCCAATCCAGTTACAGCATGTCGTCACATTATCGATCTCTCAAGGCCCAAGCGGAATCTAACACTAACAGCAACTGGTAGTTCCAGATTTCCAGCACCCCTCCCCCACCCCCCCCCCCCGAACCCGAATCACCGTAGACCGTACCACACCAACCACAACGGCAAACGCAAGCGCACATTCACTGCAACCACCACACCGCTGGGCGAGCTGACCACCCCCCACAATCAGCAACGGGGTAGGGCCGGACCCGAGGACGCACCTGCGGCGGTGGCGCGCAGGCGCCCGTAGCGCGGGCGGAAGAGCCCTGCGACGCCGCCCCGCAGCCGCGCCATCTCGACGCCGGCGAGGTCCGCCGCCCGCGACCTCACGCCGCAGCAGAACCCGCCAGCGCCCGGCATACGCACGCTGCTGGCGGCGATCGACGGCGACCTCCTCTCACCGAAAAGAGCGACGCCCCCGCCACCCTTTACAGCGCAGCGCATCATCTTGACTTCACTTCCTCGAGTTAACGGGAAGCCCTCGTCCCTGCGATCGCACACCACCCCAGAAAAAAAGAGAGAGAGAAAAAGTCATCATGCTGTGTTGACTCACAGGGACTAGTAGTACACTGCACTGCACTGGTACTACGACTTGAAAAATCGGAGATGTCGCGGTCGCGGTGGCAGCAATACCTAACGCCGGTGGAAGCTTGGGGGCGTGGAGATCTTACTGGGGATGATGGGGAAGAAGAGGGAGCTGAGGAAGAAGAAGATGGTGGCGGCTTCGCGAACCGCGACGAGATCCGATAGTTCCGAGGACGGCGGCAGCGGATGAGATCGAATTTCTAGTGGAAATTTATTTTTATTTTTCACGTGTGTCGGGCTCGGCGGATAGAGGGATTTGCCCACGCGACGTGAGGACGTGCCGTGCTGGCAATGACGTGTGCACCGGCTGCCGGGATGCGGAAAAGCGCCTTTTTTTCCCCCTTGCGGCCCTGCGCAAAACGAGACGTATATATCACGTACATTTCGGCCCAGTGATGGACCGTGAGCTAAAAATGACGATGGGAACATGACATCTGCTGTGGCCTTTTCGTCCAAACTGACAGTCGCCGAAAACTTTATTCTACATTTTTTTATCTTTAAAAGACGTTTCAAAAAAATTAAAACATTATAAAAAATTATTTTACAAGGTCTAGAAAGAACTATTTAAACCCCACAAAAAAAAATATACATCATTTCGTTTATACAAAAATAACAAAATTTAATTTAATTTAATTTAAGCTGAAATAGCAAGGCCTTTGGCACTGACTGTGTTCGGTTTATGGCCCTCTTTGATAGCTTGTTTAGTTTTAGTTTAGTTTTTGTTGGAAAAATTGACCACCTTTGAAAGTGGTATGAAAAGGCTAAATAAACTATTAAAAAAATATTTTTAAGATCTTTGAGAAAAACCCTACAAAGTTATAAAAAATTATTTTCAAAAAATAAAGTGAATTGTGGTATATAAAAATAACAAAAGTTGCAATCCCAACAAAAACTAAACTAAAACAAGCTATCAAAGAGGGCCTATATTTTAATATTATATGTTCATCTTTAAATCTAAAAGTTAATCATTTAGGTTTTTAGGCATTTCTTTTTCCATGTACGGTGTGATTAAAAGCTTAGTGGGCTACGCTGCGATGGCCTGGACAGAAAGGGGCAATCAGTGAACATGATACAGGATCTCGATGGAACCAGCACTCCCCCTGTCCACCCGATTTCTTTCTTCTCCCACCCCGATCTCCTTTCTCTGCCTCCACGTTCTTCGCTACACCCTGGCACCTCCTCCTTCCTCATCGCCACCTCCTACCAATCTGACCTCCACCGCCCCTCCACCTCCTTCATCACCATTGGATCTACTTTGTGTGGCTTTTCCTCCGTTGTCACTGCCACTGCCCGATGGCCGGTAGCATCATTGCCGCTCCGCCGCTCAACCTCCTACCACCACGGTAACCCCACTCACCCTAGTGCATGGTCACGCATGCCAATCTGTCCACCGCTGCCGACTCAACCACCTTCGACCGGTTGTTTTCCTTAGTGTACATGTGCATGCATAATTCTCGCACCTCCACTCCACGTAGATCATCCCTATCGTGTGTATGCATAATTTTAGTTTCTCCACCTAGATCATTTGCATTGTCGTTCTTCAGCGCACATGTGTATGCATGTATAATCATCTACCACCACCTACATCATTTGCATTGTCAAACATCAGCTCTGATATCATTTGTTTGAGCCCGCTACAATCTAGTCGTGTCATGTCCTAGAGCTATATGGCTCCACCAAGATCAACACCTCGTCTCAGGCTCATGTCGACCCTTTAGGACCGCTGCAACCAGAGCCATAACCAATACCCAAGACCCACTTAACCAAAAAAACCAGCTTAATAACTGATGGTCAACACACCTTTTAAGTTGTGCTCCCTACCAATGAAAATCGATGTGGGACTAAACCAACCATATAGAGACGGAGCCAATACGGAGACAACCATAATTTGTCTAATTATGAGTTTAATAGGTCCAATAGAGCAGTTAAAGACTCAAACTAAAGCTACGGTGACTATTCAATCACCATATTCCATGATGCCCGTGATCGCAATTACCTTGCTATTGTGCATTTCACCTTAATCCGGTTAAAAAATTATAATCTAAAAAAAATAAACTCTGAGTGGGGAGCTCAAAGAGGCCCAAAAAAAAAATTGTTACAAAATGGTTTTAGGAGCTTTGAAAATGGCTACAAAGTGTTAAGAGAATTCTGTTTATACAAAAATAATAGTTTTTAAATGTATCGATCATTTAATTTTATTTTAAATTAAAAAAGAACAAGGCCACGTCTCGGTCGCCGAGGTGCTGGATACTGTCGGCGTGTTAGTACCAAGTGTTAGATGTTTTTTTAGTCTTTTCTCTTTGAAATTCTGTGGCCCCGCCACCTCAACCATACGCTTCGTGGAGAGCAATAGCTAGCCCAACTAAAGGTCTGAAGGTGCTGTTCGAGCTGTGGTGCAATACCTGAATTCAACGAGCAAACGAGCCTAGACTAATAAACTCGACTATTTAGTCCACAAAGCGAGAGTGAGAGCACATGATTTATCAGACACGGTTGCCGGGAAGAAGACATTTAAAGGTCGAGGCCAACATAGACAACGTTTAAAGATATTCTAGGATACTGCTAGCAGGTTGATAACATAAAAATTTTTATGGCTGACGCTCATATTTCTCCAAGGAATTCTTGTTCTTGCGTTTGTCCCTTCTCACAGCCACACATCTGCCTGGAATGCTGATACGGTCGCTGATCAGGAAAAGAAACTGATCAGGGCGTGTCCCTCGAGGCCTCGACGGCGCACTAGTCAAACAACCACAAAGGAACACGCATGTATACATCCAATTGAAAAAAAAAAAACAAAGACCTTATGGCCTTGTACACTTCAGCTTAGTGTAGCGTAGCGTAGCGTTTCAGCAAAATTTATTTTTTTTTCCAACAAGGGTAATTCTAATTTCCATTATTAGTAAGACAACGGAAACAACAGTATGCAGCAGTACCACTTGTTCCTTTAAAGGACACAAGCAAAACACAACACAATATCATAACATTGATAAAAGATTACGCTAAACATATCGTCCAAAACTACCACTTAGCAGGACAATTATTTACTCAGTCTTGACCAGAACTACATTTACATTCTTTCATCTGGATGGCGAATTTCAGACAGTAGCAGATCTCCATCTTGCTTGTTCTAAACAGGTCCTCAACTTGCGCCATCTCTCAGCTGTTGACTCAACTTCATCGTTGACATCTCCCCATGTGATTTCTTCCCCATACCTGCAAAAAAATTTATCTTTTTATATAGCCTATTTGGTGTAATAATTTGTAATGATTTTTCTCAGGTTTTTAGTAGTTCTCATAAAGATCATAAACCTATTTTTAAATTATTATTTTATAATATTTAAACCACTTTTTAAATACTCTAAAATTTTATTGAAACGCTACGATACGCTACGTTAAGCTAAAATGTACAAGGCCTACATGTACATGTCACAATTCATGGTTGGACTGATATAAACGTATAGCCAATGGTTGTATGCATCACTAGTTGACAAAGGTTGTAAGTTTTTTCTATTATTAAAAAGACGCATTGCTAAACTCAACAAGAGAGAGAATTCACGTTGAAAGAAGGAAACATTTTTTTTTGGATTGTATCATATCACTTGAGGCTACTACTTGTTCTATACTACTGACAACAATTCAGTACACACATGGTTCTTTTAATCAAAGAACAAGAACCCTGCCAATTCATTTTAAGAAAAAAATAAATACAAAAAAGAATATGATGCAGAGCATCAAAACGATACCGCGACACAATGCTGCGAGGTCACCGTAAAGCCATGCATCCTATCAACTCAGCATAGGAGCAACACTACCACATCCAACCACCACCAGTTACTCAACAACACAACATTGTCAGTCAATAGGATAAAACAACCCGACCAACCGTGACTACCGCCACTCTAGCCACACAAATTCAGCAACCAACCACCACGCCCATGCCACACTCTAGCCAAAGGCCATCCAGTAGAGCAAGAAGAAAAGGTAGTGTCGACGGTTGAGATAACGATTTCAAGTCGCTAAGGTTCTTCAAGAGTGAGATAGGAGACACGCCGAACAGTACGAACAACAACGAACAGGGAGACAGTGGTTTTTATCCTGGTTCAGGCCTCTCGGGAAAGATAATAGCCCTACGTCCAGCCTTTCTTATATATCAGAGATGAATACAAGAGGTGGCTCGATGAGACGAACAAGTCTCGGCGAGATTATGTGCGTACAGGCGAAGATCAGGTGCCTATCAGCTGCTCTCTACACGCCGTGGGGCTCTGTTTATATAGTGTGGAACAAACCGACCTACCGCGGGAATATCGGGTCGGGCTAACTACAAGATCGTAACGAACTGGACATGCCAAATACATCCCACGGTAGATAAGGAATACTCCTAGTCTTGGGGATCACGACTCCTATTCCAATCCGGAAAACTACGTCCGGGACTTCACGTAGCCGTGCAGAACTCCTGTTCGAGTCGGACTCAAACACGATTCCTTGGCCGTTACGCACCGTGCCGACCAAGAAGCTGTTCGGCAGGACGCATATGGGCCTGATAGAACCTTTCAGGAAGCTGGGCCCTGGTAGGCCGTTCGATTGGACCGTCAGGGAGTAGGCCATGGCAATGGGCCGTGATTTTATCCCCGACAGCTAGCCCCCGAGACTCAAGTGGAAGGACTCACTAGAGTGGGGTCTTCCTCTTGAGACTCTAAGTCACTGAAGAGGTATTTTCCTACTACAAAGGCGTGCAACAGTGACCGAACACGTTATGGTTCAACCGAACAATACTTGTTCGAACCGAACAAACTTGCCGTGCGGCCGAGCAACTCATTGCGTCGAGCGAGGAACGACATCTGTCCGAAGCGAGTACCCGACCCTCGTCTGAAATCGGAAGAAGTGAGGTGAATCATCTCCTTGAGGTGAGCGTCATCAAGGAGGATTGGATTCTTAGTAATGAAGAGCGTACCACCGCATCCAGTAAGACCAGATCTTCCCGGAGAATGAACATAGCAAGTCGCAAGATGTACTTGTCGGTGTAATAAATACCAGGGTAGGAAGAGTCCTCAGGAGGCCAAGAGGGCCCCACGCGTCGGCGGGCGAGCAAGGCCCAGTGGCGTGGGCGAGCCCCTCAGAGGCCAAGAGGGCCCCACGCGTCGGCGGGCGAGCAAGGCCCAGTGGCGTGGCGAGCCCTCAGAGGCCAAGAGGGCCCCACGCGTCGGCCAGGCGAGCAAGGCCCAGTCGTGGGCGAGCCCCCTCTGAAGGAGGCGAGGCTCCACGCCGAGGCGGAGTGCGTGGGCGAGCCCCTCTGAAGGAGGCGAGGTCCCACGCGCCAGTGGGGCCAGCATGGCGAGGCGTTGCGAAGGGTCTTGGGACGAAGGCTCCCCTCTTCTGAAGGGCAAGCGCATTTAATGAGACATCACGCGGATGGGCGGTGAAGACATGATTACGCTTCTGATGACCTTTGCGGTGTCTCGGCGGGCATCCTTTGTGTACAGAAGAATTGGCCGTGAGAGAAGGTTTGCTTGAGGAGGCCGCCCGCGTCGGAGGAGGCAGGCGAGGCCCCACCCGCAGACTCACCGGTGTGATTGTCGGGTCGAGGCCACTTGCGAAGCAGCGAGGCGGCGCCCATGCAATGGGCGGCAGCACGTTTCGTCTCTTCTGTCGAGTCGTGTCGATTATCTTGAAATCTTGTCTTGCCTACCCCCTCGGCTCTCTCCGCCACCCAAAGCTTGTATAAAGGGAGGAGAGAGAGGGAAGGGATGCGATGCACTAGCATTCGTGCATTCAAGCGCTCTGTAAGACACATCCCCATTCAACCACAATCGGAAAAGAGCTAAGGCTCGGCGGAGTAGGACTATTACCCGCGAGGGGTCCGAACACAGGTAAATCGTGAAGTCGCTCCTCGTTGTGCCGACGCTCAAATCGAACCGAGCTTGATCGAGTTGGCTAGCGATCTAAAAATCGACCGGGGTGTGATCCGCGATGGTTGAAGCGGAGAACACGCCGTCGATACTCGTCTTCTTGCATCGGTATAAAGATACCTAGGAAAGCATGAATGAAAATAGGGATACCACTTCTCGGGCTAGAGCTTGCCTGAGAAAATAGAGATTGCGCTCTCGAGCAAATGGCGTGCTCAGGAGCGAAGGTGATGTGCCCCAGACGTAGATCGTGTGTTAGGAGCAGACAATGCATACGAGGGGGAAGGTGACCCAGTCCCTGAGCGTAGAGCTCGCCAAAGGAACCAAGTAAGGAGATCTAGTCCCCGAGCACGGAGCTCGTTAAAGGAACTAGAAAGTGCGACCAGGCGAAGACGTACCTGGTAGGAGCCCGCGCTCCGGGCGAAGAGCTGCCTGGTGCGAGGTGATCCAGCCCCCGAGCACGGAGCTCGTCGCGGGGACCGAGATCTGGCGCTCGGACGAAGAACCGCCGGTCGAGGTGAATCACAACCCGATCGATCGAGCCGCAAGAGAACGTGTGAAATCAACGCTTTACCCATGCGTATTCCTTGCGCGGTGTTAGCGTTGTCTTGGCAAGTCTGAAACCGACACTTGGAGTGCTGTTGCGATGAGAATCGACTACGGTGGGCATGCCGTTCGCGATGAGAACCGCTTACGGTGGGCGGGACTCCGTTGGTGGCGCACTACTTGACTTAGCCGAACTGTGAAGGTCGATTAATCGGGCAAAGGCGAAATCATCTGCGGTGGAGTGAATCGGTCCACACGCACGCGGGCGTACCTAGGAAGAGAGGATCTGGACATCTGTTTTGGTGGGAAGAGCGGAATCTCGCCGCGACCATCACGGTCGGCGTTCCTGCTCTGTATTTCTGCAAAGACAAACAAGAAGCGAGTCGACAAGAAAAAAAAGAGGGCAAAACGGGCTCTAAGAAGTGCAAAGCGAGTTTTGGAAAACACGCAAAGGCGACCTACCGCACAAGACATAATTTTTTCGGTCGTCCCCCAACAGCGTTAATGTCACCTCGGCGAATGCGGAACCGACGCTAGGAGTGCCCGTTGCGATGAGAATCGGCTTACGATAGGCAGGACTCCGTTGGTGGTGCATTGCTCCGGATTACCGTGCAAGGAAGAACGTGGCATGGATAAAAAAGATGTGTGCGGGTAAGTGCAGCCCCGCTGTGGCTAAGACCGCTAATCAGGGAAGACGATCGGGACCTTAGCCGCAGGCAAAACGTGCGAGACGAAATCTTATCTGGGCATGGACCCGTGCAGCGTTGGCGTCGCCTCGGCGGGGGCGGAACCAGCGCCAGAGTGCCGTTGCGATAAGAATCGACTACGGTGGGCATGCCGTTCTATGATGAGAATCGACTACGGTGGCGAACTCCATCGGTGGTGCACCGCTTGGTTAACCGGAGCCGTCTGGTCGTCGCCGGATAAAAGACATACTACGCCGCGGGAGCGCTCACGGGCGAAAGACTAACGAGGTTTTGAAAACCAACGCTAAGGAAAGGCTGGAAAACGAAAACGCGTCAAGGGTTGCGAAATTCAGCTCAAGTCCCAATCCCGACCGAGGAGAGCGGGTCCTCCGTGGGCCGGGCCGAAAGACTCAAGACCGCCGAAAGCGCTTGAATCGAGCGAGAGTCGACGAGCGCTTTTCTTTTCGCAAAAAGAGACAAAAGATAAGGACGAGCGAAACCAAGAGCAAAGGCGAGCAGCGCTAGAAAGTTTTAAGAAAACCGTAGAACGCTTAGCCTAACTCCCAGCCCATTGCAGGTGCTTTCGAGGACTGAGTTTGCGAACTCGAGCAGTGCACAAGAGAAAGAGCGGCGCCCTAGCCCACAATGCAGACGATGCATGAATACGAACTTGCGACTTCAAGCACGTGCTTAGAGAGTTAGAGCGACACCGTATCTGATCGACTCGTCCTAGGAACGCTCGTTAACGTAAGTTAAGCGATTAGAAGATAACCGAACAAGAAAAGTGCCTCTGCGCGGAGGGCTTACGAGCGAGCTTTGCCAAGTGGTTGTGCCGTGGCGGTAAGTGCCTCTGCCGCGGAGGGCTTACGAGCGAGCTTAGCCACAAAATTTGGATGCCGTGTTACGCAACTCGAGTTTAGAAACTTGTTGAAGCTAGATACAGGCGGGGAAAACCTTAAGATTGCGTAGCCAGAGTTCGCAAGTCCGGACAGACCATCAAGTGTTACGGAGAGAAAGAGTAGTCCGAGAAGACAAGTGGTGAGAAGGGCGCGAGGGCGCGAACATTCACCGTTCAATGGGTTGAACTTTACATGGCGGCCGAGAGACTTGGACGAACTAAAGCGCGAAATTTGAGAAAAAGCGAAGCTAGGAAGCGAAAGACCTACGAGGAACTTACGAACACGGTCGATGTTCCAAGTCTTTGGTTAACTCTCTCCCATCACTCCTTTGTCGGCGAATCGACCTCCGGGATCCGGAAGGAGGTTTGATCCGATCCCGAAACACGGAGCTCATCAGCGGGGACGAGCAGCGCCCGTCGAAGAGCTTTGCCCGGCTGAAGTGATCCGGCCCGAAACGGAGCTCGTCGCGAGGACAGACAGCGCCGGCGAAGAGCCGCCCGACGCAGGTGATCCGATCCCGAGCACGGAGCTCGTCGCGGGACCAACGCTCCGGGCGAAGAGCCGCCGCTGTGATCGAACATCCGATCCCCGGCGGCGAAGGAACTGCCGAGATAAAATTACGGCCCATTGCTATGGCCCACTCGACGCCCAATCGAGCGACTGCGGGGCCCGGCTCCTGGAAGGTTCTATCTGCTCATATGCATCCTGCCGAACAGCTTCCTGGCTGGCTAGATGCGTAATGGCCAAGGAATCATGTTTGAGTCCGACTCGAACAAGAGTCATGCACGGCTACGTGAAGACCCGGACGTTGGTTTCCCGGATTGGAATAGAGTCGTGATCCCCAAGACTAGGGTATGCCTTATCCGCCTCGGGATGTATTTGGCATGTTGAGTTCGTTCTGAACTTCGTACTTAGCCCGACCCGATATTCCCTCGGTAGGTCGGTTTGCTCAAGACTATATAAACAAGGCCCCTACGCTGTAGAGGGGGATCATCGGCGTCTCATAGGCATCGATGGCGAGGCCCTTGCATATTGCATCCTGTACACCCATAATCTCGCCGAGACTTGTTCGTCTCGCCGAGCTACCTCTTGTATTCATCTCGATATATAAGAAAGGTTGGGCGTAGGGCTATTATCTCTCGAGAGGCTGAACCAGGATAAAACCCATGTCTCTGTTCGTTCTTTGTTACGTGGTTGTTCTGCGTGTCTCCTATCTCCTTTTGAAGAACCTTGGTTGACTTGGGTCGATATCCCAACCGTCGGCAATGGCGCCGTCCATGGGGATCGCAGATCGAGCATGTTGAACTCTATCGTGATCGAAGATTCTCCACGAGGACTACGACTCGGAAGGCGGGATGTCTCTTCCCTGCCGGATCGGATCGATCCTTCGATCTTGATCGCCTTCGAGATCTGGTTCGCGCCGGCGGCTCTTCGCCGGCGCGCGTCTGATCCCGCGACGAGCTCCGTGCTCGGGATCGGATCACTTCGCCGGCAGCTCTTCGCTCGGCGCGTTCTGTCCCGCGACGAGCTCGCGCTCGAGGCTGGATCTCTTCGCGCCGGCAGCTCTTCGCCGGCGCGTCGTCCCGCGACGAGCTCCGTGCTCGGTTTGGATCTCTTCGCGCCGGCAGCTCTTCGCCCGGTAGCGTGTCGTCCCCGCGACGAGCTCCTTACTCGGTGGATCTATTCGCGAGGCGCTCTTTGCTGGGCGCCGAATCTCTTCAGCGCCGGCGACTCTTCGCCCGGCGCTTGTCGTCTCCGCGACGAGCTCCGTGCTCGGGGGCTGGATCACTTCGCGCCGGGCAGCTCTTCGCCCGGGGCGCGCGTCTGGTCCCCGCGACAAGCTCCGTGCTTAGGGACTGGATCAAAACTCCTTCCGGATCCCGGGGCTGTTCGCCTGGCTGTGGATGACGGGAGAGAGCTGACCAGCGCTTGGAACATCGACCAGCTTCGTAAGTTCCTCGTGTAAGTCTTTCGTTTCCTAGCTTCGCGCTTTTTCTCAAATTTCACGCCTTAGTTCGTCCAAGTCTCTCGGGCTGCCATGTAAAGTTCAACCCATTGAGCGGTGAATGTTCGCGCCCCCTGCGGCCCTTCTCACCTCTCGTCTTCTCGGACTCTCTTTCTCTCGGTAACACTTGATGGTCATCCGGTCTTGCGAACTCTTGGCTCCATGATCTTAAGGGTTTTCCTGCCGTATCTAGCTTCAACAAGTTCCTAAACTTCGAGTTGCGTAGCACGGCATCGACCTCGCGGCTAAGCTCGCTCTCGTAAGCCCTCCGCGCAGAGGCACTTACCGCTCACGGCACAATCACTTGGCAAAGCTCGCTCTCGTAAGCCCTCCGCGGCGAGGCACTTTCCTTGTTCGGTTACCTTGAATCGCCTAACTTACGTTAACGGCGGTTTAAACGAGTCGATCAGATACGGTGTCGCTCTAACTCTCTACGCGCGTGCTTGAAGTCGCAAGTTCAGTCTTCATGCATCGTCCGCACGGGGGCTAGGCGTCGCTCTTTCTCTTGTGCACTGTTCGAGTTCGCAAACTCGTGTCCTCGGCAACCGTACTGCGGGCTGGGAATTAGGTGGCGTTCTACCGTTTTCTTAAAACTTTCTAGCTACTGTTCACCTCGCTCTTGGTTTCTGTTCGTCCTTGTCTTTTCTTCGCTCTTTTTGCGGAAAAGTTGCTCGATCAAACTCTCGCTCGATTCGGCCTTTCAGCGGTCTTAAAATCGCTTTCGGCCAGGCTCCTCGGAGGCGCCTCTCCTCGGTCGATTGGGACTTGAGCTGAATTTCGCAACCCCAGGTATGTTTTAGTTTTCAGTTCCTTTCCTTAGCGTCGGTTTTCCAAAACCTCATTGGTCTTTCGCTCCGTGGCGCTCCCGCTGCGTCTGAGCATGTCTTTTATCTGGCGACAACCTATATGGCTCGGTTAACAAAGCGGTGCACCACCGAGGAGTTTCGCCACCGTAAGCGATTCTCATCGCAACAGCATGCCCACCGTAGTCGATTCTCATCGCAACGGCACTCCGGGCGCTGGTTCCGCACTCGCCAAGGCGACACTAACGCTACGGGTCCATACCGGATAAGATTTTGCCTCGCACGTCTTGCCTGCGGCTAAGGTCCCGATCGCCTTCCCTGGTTAGCGGTCTTAGCCACAGCGGGGCTGCACTTGCCCGCACACGTCTTTTTTATCCATGCTACGTTCTTCCCGGCACGGAATCCGGAGCAATGCACCACCAACGGAATCACCGCCCACCGTAGTCGATTCTCATCGATACGGCACTCCTTGCGTCGGTTCGCATTCGCCGAGGTGACACTAACGCTATTGGGGACGTGCGGAAAAATTATGTCTTGTGCGGGTAGGTCGTTTTTGCGTGTTTTTGAAACTCGCTTTGCTCTTCTTGGAGCCTTTTCTTGCTCTTTTTTTCCCTTCTTTGCGTTTCTTGTTTGTCTCTTGCGAAATACAGGAGCGGGAACATCGACTCGTGATGGTTGCGGCGAAGTTCCAGGCTTCCCACCAAAACCGATGTCCAGATCCTCTCTTCCGGGTTTGCTCGCGCATGCCCGGGGATTGATTCACTTCGCCCGCGTATGATTTCTTGCCTTTGCCCGATACTGACCTTCACAGTTCGGCTAAGTCAAGGTGGTGCGCCACCAATGGAGTACTGTCCATCGTAAGCCGATTCTCATCGCAACGGGCATGCCCATCGTAAGCCGATTCTCATCGCAACGGGCACTCCAAGTGTCGGTTCTGCACTTGCCAAGACAACGCTTACACCGCGCAAGGAATACGTCATGGGTAAAGCGTTGATTTCACACGTTCTCTTGCGGCTCTGACTGCATCGGGTTGTGATTCACCTCGCCGGCGGTTCTTCGCCGGAAGCGCGCATCCGTCCTCGACGAGCTCCGTGCTCGGGGGCTGGATCACCTCGCATCGGGCAGCTCTTCGCCCGGAGCGCGGGCTCCTACCGGGTACGTCTTCGCCTGGTCGTACTTTCTGGTTCCTTTAACGAGCTCCATGCTCAGGGACTAGATCTCTTTACCCGGTTCCTTCGACGAGCTCTACGCTCTGGGACTGGGTCACCTTTCCCATTCGTATGTATTGTCTGCTCCAAGCACACGATCTACGTGCGAGGCACATCACCTTCGCTCTGAGCATAACGTTTGCTCGAGGCGCAATCTCTATTTCCTCGGACAAGTTTTAGCCGAGAGATGATTCCCCTGTTTCGTTCATACTTTCCTAGGTATCTTCATACGGATGCGGCGAGACGAGTCCGTCTCGCAACTTGCTATGTTCATTCTCCGGAAGATCCGATCTTCCGGATGCGGTGGTAAACTCTTTACTACCAAGAATCCAATCCTTCTTGATGATGTTCACCTCAAGGAGATGATTCGCCTCGCCGGGCGCTCTTACGCCAAGAAGTCTTGTCTCGTCCCCTCGACGAGCTCTGCGCTTGGGGCTGGATTTCGATTTCTATATCGAAGGTGAGTGCTCTGCTTTCGGACGGATGTCATTCCACATTCAGCGCAATGAGTTGCTCGTCTTGGTCGGGTGCATTCGGTCTCGAACAAGTCTTGTTCGGTTGAACCATGACTGTTTTGATTACTTTGTTGCGTCTTTGTAGCGGAAAAATACCCTCTTCATGACTTGGAGTCTCAAGAGGATGACCCCACTCTAGTGAGTCCTTCCACTTGAGTCTCGGGGCTAAATGTCGGGATAAAATTACGGCCCATTGCCATGGCCCTCCACTGCCCAATCGAACGACTGCCGCCAGGCCCGGCTCCTGGAAGGTTCTATCGCTCATATGCATCTGCGAGCGACTTCTGGTAGGCTAGATGCGTAATGGCCAAGAATCATGTTTGAGTCCGACTCGAACAAGAGTCATGCAGCTACGTGAAGACCGGACGTTGGTTTCGGTTGGAATAGGAGTCGTGATCCCCAAGACTAGGAGTATGCCTTATACGCCTCGGGATGTATTTGGCATGTTGAGTTAAATTCTGAACTTCGTGCTTAGCCCGACCCGATATTCCCTCGATAGGTCGGTTTGCTCGGCACTATATAAACAAGGCCCTACGGCGTGTAGGGGCCCGCATCGGCGTCTCATAGGCATCGATGGCGAGGCCCTTGCATATTGCATCCTGTACACCCATAATCTCGCCGAGACTTGTTCGTCTCGCCGAGCTACCTCTTGTATTCATCTACGATATATAAGAAAGGTGGGCGTGGGGCTATTATCTCTCGAGAGGCTGAACGGGATAAAAACCCACATCTCCTGCTCGTTCTTTGTTACGTGGTTGTTCGACGTGTCTCCTATCTCCTTTTTGAAGAACCTTGGTTGACTTGGGTCGATATCCCAACCGTCGACAGGAACCAGATCTGGAGAGCGATCAAGATCGAAGGGATCGATCCGATCTGGCAGGGGAAGAGACATCCTGCCCTTCTGAGTCGTAGTCCTCAGGGAGAATCTCCTGGTCGTTGATAGAGTTCGACATGCTCGATCTGCGTATCCCCACGGACGGCGCCAACTGTCGACGGTTGAGATAACGATCTCAAGTCGCTAAGGTTCTTCAAGAGTGAGATAGGAGACACGTCGAACAGTACGAACAACAACGAACAGGGAGACAGGGGTTTTTATCCTGGTTCAGGCCTCTCGGGAGAGATAATAGCTCTACGTCCAGCCTTTCTTATATATCATAGATGAATACAAGAGGTGGCTCGATGAGACGAACAAGTCTCGGCGAGATTATGTGTCTGAAGATCAGTGCCTATCACCGCTCTCTACACGCCGTAGGGCTCTGTTTATATAGTGTGGAACAAACCGACCTACCAGGAATATCGGGCGGCTAACTACGAGATCGTAACGAACTCGACATGCCAAATACATCCCACGGAGATAAGGAATACCCTAGTCTTGGGGATCACGACTCCTATTCCAATCCGGAAACCACGTCCGGTCTTCACGTAGTCAGTAATTCTGCTCGAGTCGGACTCAAACACGATTTCTTGGCCGTTACGCACCGTGCCTACCAAGAAGCTGTTCGGCAGGACGCATATGGGCCTGATAGAACCTTCCAGGAAGCTGGGCCCTGGTAGGCCGTTCGATTGGGCCATCAGGGAGTAGGCAATGGGCCGTGATTTTATCCCCGACAGGTAGGGTGACACCTTTCAACAAGGATGCGACAAAAAAATTCTCCACTGCTCTCTTTCAACATGTCCTAGGTTTTCACCCAAAGAGGCCCTAGGGATCGGGTGCCACAATAATGTATCCAAGGAGGAAAACAACATCGAAAGGCGATGTCATTGTCGGCCCAAGTGGAGAGCCAATCAGGGTTTTCGCTCAAAGCACCTTCACCTCATGACTCCATGATTTGCATTGAAAGGAGGCCGCAACTGCTAGGATGCAATTGTGAAGATCGTAGCCATTGGATCTGTGCCGCCCTAGCACCAGTGATGAAGGAACGCTCATAAAGGAATGTCCCCTACCGACGTACGATGCAACCTCAGAGGGAGGCCAATGCATGACTTAGGAGGAAGTGAGGGGGGAGGAGATGGGGAATGGCTCGTCGGTGGAGGGGCTACGTGCAACATGGGCCAGTCCCCCCTTGAGTCACCCTATCAAGCGCTCAAGGGGGCATATGGGCTTGCTTTGTGTCACTTTAAACAAAAACACTTTGACTTGTCGGTCCTTTTATTGAAAATCTCAAAGCAACTGTCAAATATCTTAGAAATAAGTCGAACCAAGTGCCTCCTACAATTCTTGAGGTCGAGCTCCAAGTAAATTTAGCCCATAGTTTTAGAAGCCAGCTATATGGACAGATTTTGGCATAGCTATGCGCAAAACAGGCATGCAGCGGCAGGCAGTGGCTATCATCATATGCTACTACGCCAATATGCTAGTAACTGTGGAGTACCCGTGAATAATCCAGTAGCAGCAACCTCGATAACAAATCTAATGGAAAGCGTACGGTACATGCATATATGATGCGCCATATATTCATGCACGTACTGTGCCATTCGGTGAGAAGTGGCGACGATTGAGTTTAGCACCTCCATTTCATTTCCACTAATAGCTATGTCAAGAATAGCTTGCCGGTCGACGTGATACAGGGCCTCTTTGATAGCTTGTTTTAGTTTAGTTTTTGTTGAGATTGCAACTTTTGTTATTTTTTATATATTCCATTCACTTTATTTTTTAAATTTTTTTAATAACTTTGTAGAGTTTTTCTCAAAGATCTCAAAAATATTTTTTTAATAATTTATTTAGCCTTTTCATACCACTTTCAAAGGTGATCAAAATTTTCCAACCAAAACTAAACTAAAACTAAACAAGTTATCAAAGAGGGCCAAAATCCCAAGTCGTAGATTCGTATGCACTCCACTCACGTGTATTTATGAGAGCATCCATATATATCAGCTACTTCATCCCCAGCTCTATTCAACATTTCATATTCTATATTTCCTACAAAATTTCTTCGAACTTTGTATCGCACTTTATGGCCGTCTTCGATACGCTGTTCGGCGCCGTTCTGTTCGGTTGTAGTTGCCCTGTTTGGTCCCAGGTTGCAGCGTCTGAGCCATCAATGCGGCCACGCGTTTTGGGCAGTTGGCGAACCGAACAGAACGGCGCCGAACAAGCTATCGAACAAGGCCTATATTTCCCCCTTCCATGGGATACTCAATTCAAAACTAAAGAGCACCTCGCGCAGACATTTTGAGCAAACAAACCAACCAACCAATTCATACCTCATCCCATGGGCCCGGGAATGAATGCAGCAGTGGCAATCGGCAGTAGCAGCGCAGGCAAGCCAGTGAAGCCAGTGACAGTGAGGAAGAAGAGGTGTACTGGGATTGGGATCTGAAATAATGGCGTCAGCCCGGCCGGGCAGAGTGGAGGAGACGAGGGGAGAGGACATGACGTGAGTGACAGAAATGATCGAGCGGGAGGAGGGGAGAGGCGCCAAGCCGCGCGCCAACGGCTAGCTCGGCCTCGCTCGGTTTTTGTTTTCAAGTGCGAGAAAAAGCAGCGACACAAAAAAGAAAAACAACCGACCTCGCCACCTCGGCTTCCGCTTTCCAGCTGCGCCGCGTGCTACTGTCCACGGAGGAGCACACGCACCGCACGTAACGCAATGCGCGCCGAGCCGGTATCATGTCATGTGCGCGCACTACGTAGAGTCGTTAAACCTTGAAGCAAAGCGCGTATACGATGCGGGGCGTTGAAACTAGTTAACCCCTCGCCATCCACACCGGCGTACGTACGGGGAGGCCATCAACGACCGGCAGTAGACAGATCCTCGACGCAGATTTCTTCGCTTCAGTTTACATGCGAGTATTTACTCGGATCTAAAGACAGCGGGTTAGTACTGTATCACTTATCCCCCCTGTGCAGCAGCCATAATAAGCCGGGAAAGGTACGTGCAGCTTTGAGCCTTTTCCCTTGTGCGCACGAAGGACACACCCTCCAGGGGCACCGAACCCGCGCCGCTGCCGCTGCGCGGCTGCGCCACAACCCCACCACCCACCATAAAACCCCCTGTAAACCTCCACTCCACTCCACCCCCCACTTCACTGCAACCACCAGCTCCTTCGCTCGGCTCGTGTAGTCGCATCGTATCTACCCATTTGAATGTGAGAAAGAGAGGGAAACCTGCAGGCAGCAGCAGCTACACGGCCGGAATGCCGAGATCCTCCTCGAAGCCCATCCTGGGGAGGGCCATGGCCATCTTGGCGCTGCCGCTCATCCCGATATCCAAGGCCAAGGGCAGCCTCCTCTTCTTCAAGAAGCGCGCCGGCGCCGGCGCCGGCAAGCGCCGCTACAAGCCCTTCCGCCACTACAGCTACGCCTACGTCGGCGAGTACCAGTTCTCCCCCTCCGGCTCCCCGCTCATCGCCTACCCGCCCGGCGTCTCCGCCTGGCGGCTCGCCGCCAAGAAGCGCCGGAGCAAGGCCCGGATGGTCCTCGCTTCGCTCCTCTGCGGCGCCCGCGAGCTCGACGTCTCCGTGCTCGACGGCCTGCCCCTGCCCCCGCCCCACGAGGAGGCGCCGGCCATCGGCTGGGCGCCCGCCGCCGACGCCGAGTACGGCGACGACGCCGGGTACGACGACGACGAGGGGGATGAAGAGGTCGACGGCCGCGCCGAGCGCTTCATCGAGAGATTCTACCAGGAGATGAGGCTGCAGAGGCAGAGGTCTCTGGTCCAGCATCTCCTCTAGAGCTCGCTGGCCTCTCTGCTTGCTTGCTTGCTTCAGTCGTTGGAAGAATAAATTGTCGCTATCTTAGCTGCAGTTTGCTGGTCCAGTGCTCCATTTCTTTCCTGTGTCTGTGTTGCTCTTGTGTCAGGCGTGATCCAAGGGAAGAGTTTTGTTTCCCCTGCTCTAGCTCAATCTATCAATGTGTTGTAGTGCTCTGTTCTTCTTGGTTTTGTGTTACTATGGAGTTGAGTAAAATCTTGGTTTGTCGCTCATCTTTTGACACTGCACAGGTTGTACCTGTTCCTGTTCGGATTGCTTATGCGTTGTCTATTTCAAAATCCGCAGAGCGGCCAGACGACTAACGAGTAGGTGGGAGAGCAAATCATGGAAAAGTTCACCATCATAACATATGAGTAACAAAAAGCAGGCCGGTCCTACAATTTGGAGGCCCCGGTGTGAAAATATAATAAAGTTACAAATAGGCCTCAAAATACAACATTATAAGAGAGAGTTCAAAATTATGCACTTCTTTTTTAACTTATAAGCAAAAAACTTTAAAATTTAGAGAAACAAAATATTCATAACTAGTACTCCCTGTATTCTAAAATATAAGACAGAAAATTTTAGATATATACTTACTGTATTGGGCCAATTTATGGGCCCTATTAGTTTGGGGGCCCTGTGCGGTCGCACAGCCCACACAGGGTCTGGGCCAGGCCTGACAAAAAGTGATGGGCACTTCTACGGTACCCCCCTTCTAATCCTAACATTTTCCCATATTAGGATGTGATCAAACCCCACTTTTCCCTTTTTATTATGGAATTGCGTCATCCTTTTTATACTGGAATTTGAAAAGCAAATCAAAATATAATCTGAATTAATTTTAATTTCTTTGTGTTGATACTCACCATTATAGAATTCTAAGGAAATACAAACCCAAAAATTCAAAAAAATCTAATCGAAAAACTTTAGAATTTCAAAACTAAAGGTTCAATTTAAATTGTAGAATATTTTTAAAATTTTAAATATTATTTTTCACATTTGAAGGTATAAAAATGCTAGGATTTTAAAATTTCATATTCAAAATTCGAGTATAAAAAATCAAATTTGAACGCTCCAAAAATTCCAAGACTTATGATTTGTAATTTTAAATGTAAAGTTTGAATAATTTCTATTAAAAAACTTTGTTTTTTAAATTTCATTTTTTAAAAAATTGAAGTTGAAAAAATCGCCCTTTTTTTTTTCCTATATACATCAATGGAATGATTGTCACGAATTTGCGATGCATAATATTCATCATGCATGGGTAGAGATCACATGGATTAATAATAACTTTCCATGCATGCATCAATTGAAATTAAATTGATTGGATACTTTTCATGGGTGAGATCTTACTCTTTATAGTTTAAGATCTAATTAAAACTCTTGGATCAAACCATATCAACGGTCTAAAACAATATAATCACTGCCTTAAAAATAACAATATAGACACGTGTTAAAAATCTCCTGATGTGAAAGAACGTGCTCAAGGTGGAGAAAAAAAGCATTGAATAATACCGTTTTCTAAAAATTGCTCAGAAATAAAGGTTTTTTTCCAAATGGCGTAAAAATGTTCGAATACCAATAAAAAATAATAAAAATTAGTTCTTTTCAAATTTTGAATCAATGGTTGAGACTTGTCAAAAAAAAAAATCACTCGGAAATCTGTCAACATCGACTGATAACCAGTCTATACTCTATATTGACTGGTTATTTTTTCCCTAGAATTTCAAATCAAACTATATCAAAAAGAAATATAATTTTAAATATTTGAATTTCAAATTCTAGTTTTGGATTTTGGCCAATTTCTCAAGGCAACTTTCCGTATTCAGAGCCACTCCGATAAGTGTGATTACCACAATAATTGTCCCATTGCGAACCTTGAAGAGCCTTGTCTCCTGTATAGTCGTATAGCTACTAGCTAGCTCATGGAAGGAAGCTATTTGGAAGAAATGCTGCTTCGAGGACTAGTAGCACTGATTTGATCGATGTGTTTCCTGCAGACTTGTAGTTAACAAGTCGAATAAATCAATGCATAAAAAATGCCAAAAAAGTAAATAAATGTTGCAATAGCAGTTCCAGTTTGCACAGTGGAAGCTCACCCACAAACCACAACACCGTGATGCCAAAAGCTCGTAAAGCGTTTCGAGCCAGAGTGCCATCCTATCATGTAGACGATCGTATATATCATTCATGTATTCATGTATGCAGTAAAGAGTGAAGCATATACCAAGGAAACTCGCTTTCTACTTGTGGCGTAACATTCATTCAAGTTCCAGCATTTATTCCGTATGTAAGAGCGGAGGTTATTACAAGAGCACAGTGATTTAGCGCATTTCGATTAGACAGGTACAAAAGGCAAAGGAACTGGAGGGGCTTAGATCTTACACAAACATGTACAAAATTTCCTGCATTTGCATACAAACATATCTGCAGCGTATTGTTTACACCGATGATGGGAACCAGATGTCTGTCGAGGTTTCCAGATCTTAAATCAGCCATTGATCAAATGCAAACTCATCGACAAGCCCCTCAAGAATGTCATTCTCAATTGCAATGCTAATATCAAATGCTTCAACCTGACATGTATCCCACCTGGGAGTCAGCTGTTCCAATTCTTTCTCAGCAGCATGATTTGGAGCAGTCTCTCCCGTTTCCCTCCAATTTCTGATCTCTTCAGAAATTTCCCTCTTAAGAATACCTTTGTTCAGAGTGAGAGGCAATCTCAACCATGCATTGTATCCACATTTGCCAAAATTGCAGAATTTTGAATTCAATAATTCCACAACACAGTCGAATAGAAAGTTGATCCGTTGATACTTCTTTTCTTCTGTAGAATCTAAGCTCTCCGATCCATCAAATACATCCACAACAGTTTCCAGAATTTCAATGACGAAAGGATGGAGTGATAGACTTGGTGCTGTGCTACACAATAGGCTACTACCTAAAAGCAGTTCTGCATTTGATATAGCTCCTCCAATGTTATGGAGCCTGGCTTCTAAGAACTTGAAATCATGCACTGCAAAATTTTGTGCACATGATGCTTTGCCACTGCCATGAAGCATTTCTTCAACATCAGTCTTTGTTGCATCAATAGACATTGCCAGATCTACTATATCCGATTGTAAATTAAAGAAATCTTCCATCTTGTTCCCGATTGACATGAAGAATTCTTTACCCTCTGCATGCAAGATAGAAAGTTAGATCAAATCATCGTCTACATCAAAGTACAAAGAGTACTTGTTGCACAAACAAAGCTTACACGAGAAAACAAGAAAAAAATCACTAATTCACTCTCCACAATATATTCTGACATCTGATTGCATCAGGACACTGCCTTATGCAAGATTGATGTGTTAGTCATACATGCAAAATGTTAAACATTGTTGGCGACAATGATTTAAGTATTTGCACCCAGCCACCCAGGGCAAGGATGCATATTGATTTTTCTACTAATTAGCATACATGACCTTCAAGTCAGATAGGATGTCAAAACATACAGTAAAGTAGTCATTTTTTCTTGGGCCAAATGCATCTTATGCAAAACACAGCTCTTCATTTGACATTTTATCAACAAATCCGCTTAATTTAGCAACAGAGCTTGAGTAAACATATAAATATGCCTAGTTTATGGTTGAGCAATATACCAGTCTTTTCCGTTGGACTTCCTAAGGAGGAAGTATCATTTGAGAAGCATGCTTCGAGGACTGATGTTGGACTCGGCTGGTTAGGCTCATTCTTCGCACATGTAGCAGAAGAATCAACCTGCTGATTGCCCTAAAAACATAACAAAAGGGAGTAGAAATTTAAATAATTAGCAAAGAAGAGTAGTGAAGAGAATACAATGAATTGGTACCACATTGATTCAGTAAAGACTTTGGAACATCTAACAGCTTTCTTAAAAGTATTTCCCCATCACATGAATTATGCACATGCACAAAAAAGATTTCAAATATATATGCCATCTGCCCAAGATATATAAAGAGAAAATTTCACTATAGACCCCCTAAACTTGAAAGGATTTTAACACAACCCTTCAAACTTGCATTTTGCTTTGCCGGACCCTCGAACTTGTTGTTGTTTGCATGCTAGCTCCTATGTCGGGTCTTTGCCGTGCAGTGCTGACATGGACATCGACATGGCTAATTTCGTACATGTGGCATGGGCTGGCCTAAGGCGTTGTGCGTTTGAGCGTATTGCGCCGTAGCGTAGCGTTCCGAGTGGCGGGATCGCGCGTGCGCAGCGGCGGGATTTTGAATTCCGCACACTACGGAGCGCTACGCCACGCCGAATCGCACAACGCCTAAGTAAATAACATTGTTATCCTTGAAATTGTAGCAAAGTCTCGTTTAGCCCCTTGCTTTACTTTTTTGGTTACTTGATGAAAAAATCTTGATTTCAGGATTTTACAATTTTTAGAATTTGGATTTTCAAAAACTCCACATTTTGAATTAAAAAGTTTAAAAACAATATCAAAATTCTTATTTTAAAAAACGAAAATAAAAAATTTAAAAAACAATTCAAATGTTTTGGATTTTTTTTCAAAATATTGAAGTTGTTTTTTTGGGACATTTGAAATATTGAACTTTTGTAGGTTGATTTCTTGAAAAAAAAATTGAAGTAGAATTTTTTCAAATAGAGAGGGGAGGGAGGTGATGTGGATGTATCTCATTAAACAAAACTCATGTATGGCGCCACCTAACCTATTAATAAAAATCTACTAGCAACCTCAGCATTTAGTGGTACCCCTAACGATTTTGAGGCACGGGTGCAAATAGAGACAATCAAGTGACCAAAAAAATAAATTTCAAGTTTAGGGGGCAACAATGTAAACTTAGGCTATCTCACATACCACATGCAAAATTGGCAATGTTGGCATCCATGTCAACACTTCACGACAAAGATCACGGCCTAGGACCTAGTGTGCAAACGACGACAAGTTCAAGTGGCCGACAAAGTAAAATGCAACTTTGAAGGGTTAAGTGAAAATCCTTACAAGTTCAAGGGGCTATAAAAGAATGTCTCAAAATGATGGCATATTTAACGGCACCAGCATTATATTGATTCAAGCTAGATCCGAGAACAAACACCCTTTTTTGGAATAGATTCATTATACTTTTTTTTTCTTTTGGGGACCAAAGAACTTAAGGTCCTGTTCTTTTGAGCTAATTTGAACGGCTGAACAACTGAAATGACTGAATTTCGAGAACTTCTCGAGGTAGTCTCGAGATTCGGATCCATTTTGCTTGACTTGCTTTTTAAAGCGTCAGGACCCATCTTCAAAATAGCAAAAAAAATGGAATAAAAAACCTCAAAGCATATGTATTTTCAAAACGTAAATAAGTCGTTAAGCTGTTAAGCCGAAAATAACGGGGCCTAAATGCCCCCATTTGTTTTTGCAATAGAGTTCATGTGCCGTGTAACAGTAAGCACTACAATTTTAACCATATATTAAACTGAACAAATGCTAAAGAAAGACATGGACAAAAAATTGTTACGATTGATTAAAACAACATTTATTAAAGTAAAGGTGAAGATCTCATAAAACTTTAATACAATGCAACAAGATGACCTCTAAACTGACCTGATAGCAGTTCTGAAAATCAGGTGATTGATCATTGGAACTGTGTATAGACCCGTCATTTTTTAGGGGAGCTGATGAATCACAATAGTCACTATTCTGGGAGGCTGAAGTATTTGCGTCATTAGTAAGAGCAGAGATGAGCTCTTGGAGCAGTGACGCAGTCAATTTTCCTGAAAGAGCATCACTTGATTCAACCCTATCAGACAAGCCAAGCTCATTAACTTTTGCTTTCAACAACCTGCTAAATTCCTCTTTCTCTGAAGAAACCACCACAGATGGTGGAGTTTCTATAAATTTGGCATCTACGGGTGACATTCTTTCACAAGTGGTATCAGATAACCGTACGCTTTGCCACCCTCTCTTCTCTAAAACTTTGTTGTATGATGAATCTCTGGCTACAGGCCTCACGGATGAATTAGATACAGATGCAACCGAGGTACTAGCATCTCTGTTACTGGCTGTTGTATCACAGGATTCACGGCCAACTTTCTTGCGTGATCCCCTTTTTGGCCCAGATGCATTGCCTACACTCCTACTAGTGGCTGTCGATCCACTCTGGTCGACCGCGCTTCTGCGAATGCTCCTTTGTGGACTGATCGAACCCAACTCCTTTCTTGGACAAGAGCCACCATATGCTGCCCTCCTACTGCCAGATACCACTTCCCGTGCACTACTAGTTGGTCGTGTCAAGCTAACCAAGCTCCCAGACCCAACCCTGCCGGCGACATCAGATCGAGAAGCAGTTCCTCGTTTGCGCATCAGCCTCTCTTCTCCGGTTCTACTAGATCTAATCCTGGCACAACTGCTCATTCCCTCAGTTCTTACCCTATGATCCCTGTGCACAGCATCCACATCAGAACTGCCTCTACTCGTGCTGGCGTCATCAAAATCCGTTCTTGGCATCAACATTGTGTTGCTACTCTCTACGCCTAGAGCAGCAGTACTGGCTATGTTGTTAATGGAGTGCTGGTCCTCCTGCCTACGCGAAGTAATGGCATTGTCCCATTCTGCATCCGCCGGAAGAAGCGGAGGATGTACTCGTGTCGAACGCTCTACATCGGCGACGGAATGGCCATCCATGCGGTGTTGCGGGGAGGAGCAGGCGTACGCGAGGGCCAGCCTGGCGCTGGACGTCGAGCTCGCGCGCGCGCCCGGCTCCAGCAGCTTCGCCGCGGCGGCGTGCACGAGGCGGCTCCGCCTCGGGCTCCTCGCCGGCAGGTCGGCGGCGTGGTGGCTCCGCGGCGCAGGCGCGGGCGCGGGCTCGAGCACAGACGGCCGCCGGCTCGGAGGCAGCACCACAACCACCGCCGCCGGCTCCCCGCACCCTGGCATTGCCTCCACCTTCCTCTGCTTCTGCGGCCTCGGCGCCGCGGCGGCGGGCCAGGACTCGAGGCCCATGAGGCGCGCGACGACGCCCGGAGCGGCTGCATCGGTGGCCACGCGCGGGGAAGAAGGAGGAGGCTGCGGCGCCGGAGAAGGCGGGGCCGGGAGCCTGCGGGGAGAGGGGGAGCGGAGGGAGGAGGGGAGGAGGCGGCGCGGCGAGAAAAGCCGGCGCTTGCGGGCGAGCCGGCGGTGCCAGTCCAGGAGGTGGAACAGCACGCCACCGGCGCAGCCGCCGCCGGCGAACGGCGGCTTCTTCTCCACAATGGCCAGGCTGCTCATCCTGGTTCTTTCACCCGACCCGTGCTTGGTTCCGGGGGTAAAAAGCGAGCGCGTGGAGGAGTGGGGAAGTGTGGTAGACTAGACTCTCTGGGAGTAGTAGCTGACCAGCTGGCACGCAATGGCAGCGAGCTCCTCTCCTCCTGCGCCACCTCGGCACGCGCCGCGAGGAGGAAGGTCAGGTCCAGGGAGAAGGGAGGCAGCAGGGTCGAGCGTGGTCCCACCCGTCAGTGGGCGGGGAGGATGCGACCAGGTCTCGGCGATGACAGGTGGGGCTAGGGGGACACGGGCGTGTCTGTCAGTGGGAGTAGCGCCTGTGGCGTGACGGGGAAGGGAAGGAGGCCAGCGGCGTGCGGAGAGCTCCGCACGGGACGCGAGGCGGGTGAAGCGACCGGACCGAGAGAGAGCGCTGGTGTTCAACTTCACGAGATGGCCAAGCCTTGTGTTGAAAAAAAAAACATTCCATTCAAAAGATCCAAATTTACGAAAAGTTTCATCTATCAACGAGACAAAATGATGCTACTCCATGTTTTAAAAACTTTCTATCAACGAGACAAAGTTCGTTCCAAAACAAATTCTCAAAAAAAAAAAGGGCCCAGCCTGCATGGTTCTGGATTGGATGGTTCGGTTTCCCTGTAGGCCTGCACGAGCAGCGGGACGGCGCTTTTCTTTTTGGTTTTTGGTTTTCCTTTGCCAAATGGCGGGTCAAAAGCTGAAATAAGAAACGCAGCGAAAATGGAAAGGAAAAACCCCACTATAACCAGCCCGAAAAGCTACCTGTCGGGGCACCGACAAGCGCTGAGCTAGCTCATTTTCGCCGTCGATGTCACGATGTATCATTGTTGAATCATGCGCGCCCCGCCTCCAGGACCAGGGATCAGTGCAAGCATGCAGCGGCGTGGTTCCAAACTTCCAATGCTCCATGGGAGGTATAGGGAACAAGACGAGCGCGCAGTGTCGCCATCGAGTGGATACAGACAGGAGGGTCGGTGTGACCGTGTGAGGGTGCCACCGCGTGTGAGCCGTTAAGCGGAGCTCGTGCAGTCGTCGACTCGCGATGATCTGCGCCTGCCTTCCTCGGTTCCTCTCGCGGTCCCCCCGCGTGTGCATCAACGGATTTGTCAAGTCTCAACGGCGTCGGCGAATATCTCCACCGCATTCTTCTGTAAATTTGAGAGATCTAGAAAAAAGATTTAAAAATATTAAAAATAATAAAAAATAGTTTTATGATCTTTTAAAAGACTATTAAAAACCATTTAAAAATTGTTACAAATCATCATAACATATATATAAAAAAAGAAAATCTGGTACCGGAATACGCAACAGCACGTAACGCTGAAAAGAACAAGGCCTTGGCAATGCAACAAAATGCTCTCGTCTCTCTCACTTTCTCCTATTTCCCCCTCCTGCTCGTTCCACCCCTCGTGGATGAACCTGTGATCTTCTTCGTTCTTCATCTCCGACTACTCTCCCGTCACCGGATTTGCTGTCCAACCATCTCCACCATGTTTCTCACGGCCTCCGTCAAGATTCCCCCTCTTTTGTCTATTTTGCTCCGCGCGCTCTCACAACCTGCCGCCTCCATCGCCACCTGCGCGTCCAGCGGCGCACCGCCACCCAACCACCCGTCGGCACCACAATACACCCACCCCTAACATCGGGTTGCCGATACATACCCGCCCCTACTACTATTGGCCTGATCTCCTTCAATCAAGCCAACGCCACCTCTGCCCTAATCTCCATCCACCGCTGCCCCCCCTGACCTCTCTCTAAGCTCGTGGACACCGGAAAACCATCCCCGAACCCGAACCCTAACTAGGGAGGGGCTGCGTCGATGAGGTCGGTGATGATAGAGGGCACAAGGAAGGATAGTACTCAATGTTACGAGGAGGAAGAAGGGGATCCAAGTCTGTTGTTTTCCTCCCACGTCAGATTGCTCTAATAACATGACACCGTTTTGTAGGTTTTCTCTTTTCTAGGAAACAATTTAACCAGATTTTCCTACCGGATACAACTAGTCAACCATAGACACAAATTCACATCACATGCATATGGTTCATATATGTCTACAATACATTCGTGTTGCACGATGCTGTTTAATATTTTAGCGCTAATGATTTTTCTGTTAATTAAATATATCTATCCTATTATTCTATTAATATATAAATATATTTATCCTATTATGATACTACTATATATAAAGGATGATAAATTGGAGCCACCACATTAATCCTAAAATATTAGAAATTTCCAAGTTAATTGATCAAAATGTAGCGGCTTAGATTAAAATAAAGAGTATGTACCTACTATAATTATAAAATAAAAAAATAGAATTTTGAAATAATTTATAGAAATAAGAGTCCATATTGTATGAAAAGAAAGATCTCGTATCAACTACAATAAAAAATTATATAAATTCATAATAAAAATAATATCAATGTCAAGTTAAATATTGACATAAATCTAGGCGCGCAAATGAGCGGGACACTTGCTCTTTGTATTAAAATAGAGTTAAATGGAGAAAAAAAAAACCCTAAAATACTCGAAATTCCCACATTAATTGGCGAGAAAAAGAAAGATATACACCGCCAATTGTTATGGGACCGAATTATAACGGCTTAGTTTAAAAGAAACAGTCCTTATCAATTACATTAAATAAATACTATAAACAGAAGTTTTTTATAAACCACAAAGCCAAAGAAGTCTATATGACCATATAAAACTAACCACGTGAATGCACGAAAAAACCGTACTGGTTAAACACGAAGTGACAAAAAAGTGACAAGTCGCGCAAGAGAGGCGAGACTAGCTAGTGAGCCGTGACAGCCATGGAAGAACTGCCATTTGCCAGCGTGGCAGCGGTCCACTGCATGCATCCTGCCGCCTGCCGACTCCGTGACGGGCAGAGGGACCGGGCACCGGCCAACAGTGTCGGTGTCTGCCTTTTTTTTTTTTTTTTGAGTCAGTGTCGGTGTCTGCCTTGGATCAGCACCGACGCTCGATCGCGCGCGGCCACCACTCCTGCCCATTGCTGTCCCTGCCTTTCGCTGCTAAAACCTAAGCCGCAATGCTCGCCACAGAGCTCTTCAAACTTCAGAGATCAGTGTGCAGGTGACCAGGTGGGGCACTGGGCGTACGTGTCCGTGGATGATCATGGTCATCGATCTGCAGGGTGCATATGTACGTGTCCGTGGAGTACTTACGTGTGTTTGCCATCTTTTCTACCTTCCATTCCACAGCAGCATTGAAACAGCCGAGCTGCATGCACGCCCTATAATTAACTTCCTTAATTCTCACTCTTGTCGCTTCTCAGCTGGGTCTCGGCTCCGAGATCCAAGATTTGTATGGTTTCTCGATGTTTGGTGGTGGTTGCTGGCGTACGTACGTAGAAACAGCGGCCGTGATATAGTAAGTAATGCATGTACCGGGAATGGCCAATCCACGAATCAATCACATCTACGTACGTGTGCTCACACCTTCTAGTTCGAAGTACTCCTAGTTTTTTATGGAGCTCGTGGTTGTGGAGTGTGCACTTGTGGTTGCATGTGCGAGGCACACTTCCGTGTGCCCCTGCCATTCCGCCGCTCCACTGGAAACTACTAATTAAACTCCATTTATGATTTTCCGTGGAGAACGACTTTTTCTTTCCACTACGGTCCTCTGAGTTTACCTCTCGCTGTTAGTCGTGCATCGAGATCCATGCGAACCTTCTGATCACCTATCTCATAGAGCCCCGTTTTGAAAACACATGATTAGAGTTTTTGAGTATGTTTTTTCGCTGCCTCAAAGATGAGCTATAATTATTTAAAAAGAAAGTTAAACGAAATGGATCCGAATCTCAAAACTACCTTGAGAATCTTTTAAAATTCGGTCCTTTCAGCTGTTCAGACGTTCAAATCAGCCTAAAAGAACAGAACCCTAGTTTTTTTAAAAAAACTCTAAAAAATTTTCATTTATTTAGAGCATGATCAATACTAAACTTTTCTATGCCATTTATTAAATTGTAATGTTGGCATTGTAAACTTTTTCTTGCCCAACTAGCGTCGAACTTATTTCTCAATCCCTATGTATCTTTCTTTTATATTTTGCTTTCAACATTGTTTCCCCCAAAATGTTGATAAACCTATACCAATTAGATGCAGTTATCCCCTTCTTAAAAATACACATACACGTCTATCTATTTTTGAGAAACAAAAAAAAAACATTTATCTCTTCATCTAACGCTAGGGGGCCCATTCCAGCCCTACCAAACGTACTTTCGGCCCATTTGACCCACCCCAAAGGTCGTGATATTTCCATATTTCTCCCTCCAAAACAAAACGAAAAGAGGACGAGCAACCTCGCCCTATCGTTTTTGGTTCCCCTCTTCCCCCCTCCTCTCGCCCGGCCGATCGCCATGTCGCTCGCCATGGCCACCACCACCACTTCCGCCCACCTCGCTCCGCCCCTTCTCTCACCCCCCTCACCCCGCCGCCTCCTGCCTGCCGCCTCACCCCGCCGCCGCATTCGCATCCGCCTCCTGCCCCGCCTCGCCGTCGTCGCCTCCGTCCCCGATCCCGCGGCGCGGCCGGTGGAGTACACGCCCTGGCTCATCGCCGGCCTCGGCAACCCCGGCAGCAAGTACCACGGCACGCGGCACAACGTACGCTCCCTCCGCCCATGTTCCCCATTCCTCACGATTCGAGACGCTCTCTCTCACTGCCTCGCGCGCGCGTGTGGTGTGATTAGGTGGGGTTTGAGATGGTGGATCGCATCGCGCGGGACGAGGGGATCACGATGAACACAATCCAGGCCAAGTCACTGCTCGGAGTTGGTAGCTAACTCTCTTTTCGCTTGCAGTGTGTATTTAGCTGCTATAGTTTTCAGTATCGTGTTGGCATTCTCCCCCAATACTTACTGCCTACTCCGTGAGTTGCTACACACCGGCTACTTGATTGTTTGCTAAATTCTTAGTGAAGATTCATACTATCTAGGTATAACCCCTAAACCCCTGTGGTCGTGTAGTTTGGCAGTGATGTGTCACTGAAACTTGTAAGGTTGAACGTTTCAAAAGAACTTGTAAGGTTGCACTTTTTAGCCCACTTAATACTCCCTCCACCTACAAAAATATGTTGATTTGGAACACGTGCTGGAAAACTTTTGACATTTGAGCTGTGCTTATCTTCTTAAATATTTAGATAGGATACATGAAAACCATATTCCTCCTGAAAAATACTTTGATAATATTATAATTTTGTTAGGTTTTATAAATATACCATCATAGAAATTATTGGTTAAAACTGTATGTTGGGGATCGTCTTGATGTCCAAAACGCTAAACTTAATGTATGATAGTTGAAGTAATTGAGGCCCTGTTTGGAAGTGGAGTTTTTTAAAACCATGGTTTGTGTTTTGCTATGATCATGAAAAACCATGGTTTTGAAAATCATTGTTTGCTAGCACAAGTGAGAAAACTTTGGTGTGGAGTGGAGTCTACAAAACTCCAAAAAAACCATGATTTTGCCAAAACCATGGTTTTCAAAACAGAGTTTTTGGGGTTGCTTCCAAACACCTCATGGCCTCAAAAACTATGGTTTTTGAAAAAACCATGGTTTTGCATAAAAATTACAAAATAACTCCACCTCCAAACAGGGCCTGATTCTATTTTTATTTGGATGATAAATTTTAGTTTGATTGCGCAAAACCACGTTTAAGCCTTCTGGTGTTGATTATAGCATAATTGGATATAAAATTCCTATCCTCTTAAAATTGTATTTACACAAACATTTTGTTTCTTGAAAGTTCATTTTGTTTGTACTACTTTTGAGTTTTGTGGAAAACAGGTGGGTTTGGTCAATAAACTCGATAAATTTGAGTTTCAGGTAAACTTGATTTTATCGCCTGCATCTAACAAAAAATAATTCCATTGAAACTTAAGATAAAATGAATTAAACAACTGCTTGCATTTTGCACTATCATAAATAACATGGAAAATCATTCTGGAACATATCTAATTATGTGGCTTTAGATGAATCAAACATTCATTTCTTCAAGTTGGATGGGAGCTTTTAGAAGTGACGGCATGCATGGAGGTGCAAACAAAATGTTCAAAATCATTTTTTTTTAAAGTCAACACTTGATATTGCATTACAAAGTTTAAAATGGTAAACTGGATAGTTATCAAGAGGTAGCAAATTTTTTTTCTCATGTTGGATCTGTATTTGCACTCGGGCATTGCTGTTTTTCACCCTCCATATTTGTGCAATTCACCCAGTCCGACTTGTAAGGATCATCTCTAGCCTTAGAAATTAATAATTAAATTTTGCTGTTGATGGCATACTGATTTTGCATGTTAGTCATGGTGTTCGAATATCTATATGGCTATATGCTGGAGGTACTACATACATGTAGGCCTATGTTTGATTACTTCTGAAGAAAGTAACCCTTGTGCAGCAAAATTTGGCTAGTCCAGTGAATATTTTGTTACTGAAAGAGTGAAAGCATAGTTGTAAACATTAGGGTGTATTGAAGACAATGCCATGATCTTGTTAAGTTTGTTTCTATCCATCCTTTGGGTGGAATATAAAGTGCAGGTTCAATTGGGGATGTGCCAGTGTTGCTGGTAAAGCCACAATCATACATGAACTACAGCGGGGAGGCAGTGAGTTTTTATTCTTGGTCTTTCTTAGGCCTTGTTTGTTTCAGATTAATGTTGAGTTGAGTTTTACTGTACCAAATTTGTGACCCCTTCGAAAGACGTTTTAAAGAATTCAAAAAATTATGAAAAAAATATTTTACAAACTTTAAAAAGAATTATTTAAAACCCCACAAAAACAACTACAAAATATTAAATCATTTGGCTATACAAAAATAATAAATTTTCATTTAATATAATATAATATAATTTAAGCTGAAACAAACAAGGCCTTAGTCGAAGGCTTGTGAATAGTAGCACAATAATATGCTGACTGTTCGAAACAAACAATTCTCGCGAACTATTTTATGAGGGAATAGGTAAGATTTCTTGTTGGCTCTGAGAATGAAACCATGTCCCTCTTTGATTTGCGGTTTGGTTGGGTTTAGATTGTTATTTTTCTGCAGACCATTCAGTGTAAGATTTTGAAATTTTTTTAAAGACTTTGTAGGGTTTTTCTTCAAGATCTAAAATAAAATAAAATATTTTTTAGCCTTCCCATGCCTCCTTTTGGAGGTCCTCAACTTTTTTAACCATAACCATAACCAAACTACAACCGCGAATCAAAGAGGGCCTATGATATGTTCTTTGCATACCATCAATTTTATACCCGTTCTCCTTTATAAAATGTTTGGCACCACTAGCTAGCAATATTAACTTTGATGTCTTTATTTTTTACAAAATGCTGCCTTTTGCAATGTGTAACAAAATGAATGTCATGCTTCAAACAGAACAACCTCTTTCACAAATATTTGATCAAAGTGGATTTTAACATATTCCATCACAGACATAAAAAATGATAATGAAGCATATGTGACTGTTGTGGCCTTCAAGTTCGATCTGTATTTAAACATTCTCACATTAATAATTAGTTCATTAAGCAAAAGCTGTGTATGCTGCAAGAAAAATTACAATTATGTTGACAATCTTGCTAGCGAGTTAGATCTACACCTAGATATGTAATTCCTCATTTTGATTGCTATGGTAATATGCTACTATAAGTTGGTGCCAAGGCATGCTACTTTTTTTCATTTTGACTAAAATTTCAAAATATCACACACCTAGGTATGTTATTCCTTAATTTAATGTCATATGTCCTTACTTCCTCTAATTTCTCAGTTGATCATGTACTAACAAATAACGGTCTTGCAATCATGTGAAGATTGGACCTCTTGCCGCCTATTACCAAGTACCATTGCGACATATCCTTGTGGTACATCTTATTATTGTTCTTCTAATGATTTGTCATCAGTATTCAGTTTCATGTGCTCGCAACTAATATCAGTTAAGTTTGTTTCAGATTTATGATGAGATGAGTCTTCCAAATGGTGTATTGCGACTTCAACGGAAAGGTGGCAATGGCCGCCATAATGGGTAATATTCAAATTTCCAATCATTTGAAGCAATTTGTAAGTTTTCTAGTAACATGCTGATCATACTCACTTACAAAACGCCGTATATTTAGTTCATTTTGTTGATTTGGAATTCAGATATAGAAGTTCATGTACTAAAAGGGTAAAACATGGCCTTGTTTTTTTATCAAATGAAATATAGAAATTTAATTCTAGATATCATACTGGAATTTATTTTGATATATAGCTCATGTTTAGATGTTTGTCTGTGGAGCAACAAATGTGAGTTTTACTCAGATAGACCAGTACAGAGTCAGAACATAGGAGCAACAAATGTGAGTTTTACTCAGATAGACCAGTACAGAGTCAGAACATACATTACACAGAACAAAAGTGGTTTGCCAAGTTTTACAGTATTGAATTTGAATACATGAAAAGTGAAAACACAACACAAGTGCCTCTGCTAAATTTTATATTGTGTACAGAAAATGCTAATTACGTTCTTGTGGGCTCTAGATGCTCTATACTATTATGTATTATTTTGTCTTTGAAGTAGCTGTTTCTGTTTTTCTTTTGTGTGTGTATTTTGGGGGGAGGGGGAATTGACTGTGGGGCATTCTAAATTGGTCAGACATGCTGGGTGCCATTACAAAAAACGGTTCTATTGTTATTTATGATCATGGAAAGTTGGAAACAGAGCCATAGGACACTTAGTGTTTGAAAAAACCCATAAAAATTGTAAAAATTGATTCACGCGTCAAATATACTTGTATGGAACATCTCAATTTATAAAATCCACAATTTGGCATTTTAAATGCCAAAATGGTCCCGCAGCTACAAATAACCTTGAGTAAGGCCCGGACGGCTTGAACCCGGTGGTGGCCATTACAACCAAAGCATTCCACCATCAAGCTACTAGCTTATTCTCATTTTTATTATTTTTGTAGTTCATGCCATATATTTTGTTATGTGCAATAGACACAACCAAGTGGTCCATAGCGCTGTGAAGCGCGGATTGGATTAGTTTGGATTTGATTAGATTAGTTTGTTACAAATTGGATAAGATTAGTTAGAATTATTTTCTTCAGGTCCAAGTTATTCATCCCTATAAAAGGGACGATTATATATCTTTCTAATTATCCAAGCAATGAAATAATTTGAGATTCAGTTTCGTAGGCGGGGGCTCTCAGTAACAACCAATGCGCTAGCTTCGACAATAACTCGCTTCACCCGCCTTAAGGGCCGTATCTGTTTTTGTTGCGTGCTTGGAACACGATCCATTGATGTTGTCCGTGTTGACCTTCGCACTATGCAGCGACTCCTCTGGTAGCACGTTCGCCTTGCCATGCATGGCATCGGTTGGGTTCCTTTCACACTGGTGGACCGCACTGTCAGACGCCAGCGTGGTTGGTAGGGTCGCTGGTGCTATAGAGCGTGTCGTCACTTGATCTATTATCTTCTTGTGCTCTAGCTTGTCGATGATGCATTGGCAGATTTCATTGAAGTTCGTCTTGCTGGTAGCATCGGTCAGATTTGATCCTAAATTGTTGTACGCATTCCGGTGGTCGTCGAAGTTACCACTCTCCTCGCGGCGCCATTGGCAATAATTGTACAACCGGGGCAGCTCGAAGGGACGTTGATCTTCATGGATTCGCGATTGGGGCGGCTCGAAGAGGCGCCGACCTTCATGGACCCACGATCGGGGCTACTCGAAAGGTGCCAACTTCATATATCCGTGACCGAGGCGGCTCAAAGGGACGCCAATCTTCATAGATCCATGACTGAGGTGGCTCAAAGGAACGCTGATCTTCATAGATCTAGGATCGTGGTGCTTCAATGGGATGCTGATCTATGCAGAATCGTTTGTGGAAGTAGTAGGATCGCGAGCGCCGGCCTTCGTAAGCCATGGCGGAAGGATTGCCTGACTTTGATACTGATTGTTACGTGCTTGATCTCAAGCTCGCAACGAGAACAGATACGACCCTTAACGTGGGTAAAGCAAGTTGTTGAAGGTGGCGCAACTAGTTGTTGAAGGTGACGCTTGGCTGTTTGTTGGACCCACCGCCTACGAGATTGAATATCAAACTATTTCAGTACTTGGATAATTAGAAAGATACATGACCGTCCCTTGTATAGGGAAGAATAACTTGGACATGGAGGAAGTAATCCTAACTAATCTTATCAACAAGGAAACTAATCTTATCTATTTCCTAACAAACTAATTTAATTATATCCTAACTAATCCAATTCATGCTAAGTACCTGTTCACGGTGCTACAGTGTCCGCGGGTACTGTTCATGGGCCACCTGGATGTGCCTGCTGTGCATAACGGATTTCACGATCTATTAAATTTCACAATAACCACATCCCCTGAAAAACAGCCTGCAGAACGTAATTGAGCATTTGGATTGCCGCCGGGAATTTCCTCGTGTATCTATTGGTACGTTACTGCCTTCACCACCTTACTCTTCTGTGCCTTCCCTGAAAAGTCATATCATGCAATATTGAGCTGTAGACTATTGAACATAGGTATTGGTAGCCCACCTGGCAAAATGGACACACGAGCTTTTCTTCTTCAGAAGTTCAGTTCGGAGGAACGCGTGCAGGTATTGGCTCTGCTTTATGTTTATTTATTTAATAGAACATATGCTGTAGCATGAATTTTTTTTTGTGATATTTCTTCTATGCTCCTCTGTCATCCCCTTTTTCCCAGTAGTCATAAAAAGCCAATGCCACTAGCAACTTTGACTGTATTTAAGGGTTTTTTCTCTCCTTTTTTTCTCTTTTGATGACACATCATATGCTGATTTCTCAGTAGGAAGCAGTAATTCCTTCTGTAAGGATCTTTATCTAACATTAGCTCTAGGAAAATATAAAAGATCTTCCACAATTAAGTCAGATTATCCTAATTGATGCATATTAGTTTTGGGTGTAGTCTGTAAATTGAGATGTTGCAGTATACAATTGAGTTTAAACATGTCTTATTTCTATAAAAAATAATAGTGATATGGATCCTTGTTGGACATGCACATTTTAAGTTGGTTCTGGACAAAAATGTTTGTAATCTTACCTTTACATTACATATTTAAGGAAAAAAACTGTTGTTAGTTATACGTCAACTTTCTTATTTTCTATTGCTCCTCCCTTGGATGTTGATTTAAACCTGTTCTGTAAATTTGATCAAGATTGACACTGCTTTGGAGCAAGGGGTGGATGCAGTCAGGACTCTTGTGCTGAAGGGTTTTAGTGGAAGTATTGAGAGGTTCAATCTGGTGCAGAAATACAAGTTCCACAGGGTTTGAGAATTTTTTATGTGCTTGGATCTAATCATGTAACACACATGAAACACACATTATAGGAAGCGTTGCTGGTGCTAATTTGCACAACCTACTCAAGTGCAGTAAGTTACTACTGCAGTGTTCTGTAGTTTTGAGAATATTAAGTACTTCGCAGGGTGTACATAGTGTGGAGTACTTTTGCACATTTTCCTTGTGAAAACACATGATTTACTCAATGGACAACAAAATAGGTCAATTTGATGGAGGACATGCAAAAACACTTGTTGCTTCTATTGGTTAATGACTAAGACATTTGAGTTTGATGTAAAAGAGGAATATAGACCGCTTCATTCTCCCCTTTTCTGGGTCTGCAATTATGTCCATGCAAATAAATACTAGCTGTCCTTGTTGAAGTGGATCATCTGCCTGCAAAGTGATCTTGTAGGTATTTATTATCTCCGGCCGAAACTCATTTTCATCAACTTGGTGCGGTAAAGTTGTTTAGTAGTGAGCCATGTTATGGTTAGAGTTGTCTATTCCTCTACGTTATCTCATCCTTTAGAAAATTATTGTAGGAGATCCTTAGCACTTCTTTGATAAGGACTTGAAAACAAATAATTTTTTTTTATTTTCTTATGCTGACATGTCTGTCTGAACTTGTCATGCTGTGGATAGGTAAACTTTTTTTTTTTATGCTAGTAAAACTTTGCACACCTTTTGCATCAGTTAACCTGTACAACCATCTAGAAGATGCAGTGTCAAGCTAATACATCCCTAGTTTATTTTTTATTGTTCATGGCTAATCTAGAGCCGTTTGTGATTAACTTGCACAGGTTATCTTATAGTTATACGCCATCTACAACTATCTTGCTACCTATTCTCTAGCTTAATTTAAGAACTAGTCTAAATAATGTGCTATGTGATATTTTAAGGAGGCAAGATCTGTTAGGCTGTGTCATTTATTTTGAGTGATGACAGAATCCCTTGGAAATTTGAGTCCATAGGGTACAAGAAGGCGGGTGTAATAATTGGATCACACTTTCATTTCTTGCCTGGTTTACCTATACAGCTATACCCATTGGTTCCATTCTATTCTCTGCAGCCATCGTGCCTGCTAATCTGCTTGCTTCTGCAAAATTCACTGGATGAGTTGGCTTGGTCCCATGTTTTTTTTTACTACGAGTCTACCACACATTGCACACAATACTAACTGTTACATAGCAAACATTAGTTAATAGCATATTTTTACCTTACTTTTGTGCATTTTCATTAGTGAGAGCGTTTTGACAATCTAAAATTTGGTCATGAAAGCAACATACTTGTCGAAGTTTGCTTTTGCTATCCTCATGGAATCATCATATACATGTTTCCCACAAAGTTCTTTCTGATTTCATATTGTTTTCTTACAGAACAACTACAGAGTACAAACACGTCTATGTTTCTCATAAAATCAAATCTGTGATTGCATTATAGTTAGTGAACCTGCAGGCTTTATAAACACCTATTAATTGGTAAGCTTGTTTGTCAATTAGCAATATCCATATGCTTGTTGGTCGTGAGTTTCACATATTGCTTTGCGAACTTGTATAGTTGGACAAATGACTTGTATACTGATGTTGAGTTTCGTAAGTGTCCCTTCATCTAGAACATAATTTAATAAAACAGGGTGACTATTTTCTTTGCGGCAGGAGTGGATGCCTTCTTTTATTTATTTGGTAAGCCTTAATTGTCCATCCTTTATTATATTCAAGAATTTACATACCATTCTTAAATGTTCAAAGTGTTTGATAGCAAAAACAAAACAAACAACTCTTTTGAAACAAAAAAAATATACTTCCTCCGTTACAAATTGTAGTTCACTGTTGACTTTTGGATATTCTATTTGAGCATTCGTCTTATTCAAAAAATATATGTAAATATTATTTATTTTGTTGTGATTTGTTTATCATTAAACATACTTTACACATGACTTATATTTTTGTATGTTTGCATTAATTTTTTTAATAAAAAGAATGGTCAAAAGACGTATTCAAAAGTCAACGAACTACGATTTGGAACGGAGGGAGTACTATTTACCATAGTATCTTTCTCCAAAAGACCTGCTTTCAATAACAATGTGCGTGCAGTTGCATTGTCCCATGCTAACTTTTTTAGATCAGCTCTTAGAACTTCTGGTGAACAAACTTCCTAGAAGATTACATCTTGCACACAGTAAATTTCATCTTATGTTGATCCAAATGCGTTCAGTACTTGCTAAAGCAATAGCAGAATGAGAAGGGTAACTTGTTCCAAGGAAAAAAAACATTTTATTTTTACTATAACATTAAAGGAAAAGAGGAAAGAATTAGTTTGAGTGCGAAGCTACCTACATTCCAGAAAATCTAGAGATAACCTGTGGTGTGATGTTACCAATATCAACCAGGTGACTTGTCTATTACATCAAACAAGATACGATATTTGTCAAAGGTGTAGTTTTGACCTTGGTTTCAAGACCTAAAACCATTAGTCTAGTAACCTCACTTCCACTGCTTTTTGCTAGAAAAATTCCCTATGCCCATTTTTTTTTTCTAATCACCAAGTGGATTCCAGAGTTTAAAAAATAATATTATCTAAAGCTCTTCCCTCCACCATCACGTAACCTAAACTACTTGCTATTATCTCTTTCTTAAAGCCATCACACAAGTAGGGTATGGAGTAATCATACATCTAATCTATGTGCATCCATCTGTTGGTCACTCGCTCGCGAAGCTGTGTTAGATTTACGAAGTGTCGTAATCATAGTTGTATTAGCTTAACTCGTGGGCTACATTGTATCTCTGTGTTTTAAATTGTTTTCCATGGTGACAATTAATTGTATCACTTGTTTAAGTTTTAGACATTCTAGACTATTAGATTTTCGTCTAGCTGTTTCTTTAATGCTTTCTTGCATAATTAAGTACACAGGAGAATCACTTCACATGACTTTATGTGAAATCCCCCAATATCAAGTGCTTATTTTTATGGAGTAGGTAATGGCACTTGGAACACAAGAACATAGTTTAGAGTCCTTGCTCGCATTGCTTGGATTTGTTAACTAGCTTTTGAACTTATTCCTAAGGAAGACATCAAACTCAATTATTAAGCAAATCCATTTTCTTAATTTCCTGTGGTGGCCCAAAAAGCACTTGTGGAGAAAATTAAGAGATGCAGTTGCTAAGTTGAGTGTTATATATAAATTGCTTAGAAGTAAAATGGGTGAGCTCATTATGGGGATTAAACTATATGCTAAACTTGTCATCATGAGCCAAAAAGAAGGATTTATCTTTGAGAACACAACTTGGTGCGGGTCCCTGCTGGGATTCTGGTGATCTTAAATGTTGCCAACTTTGTGCTCGCAATCAACTAACAAAAATGTTGGGGATGTGACTAGGAGCCTTTGTTGAGGCAACACAACTAACTAAACACAAATATGGGACCTAGTGACATGCAAATGACACAAATATGGCTCACACAAATGTTGGGGATGTGACCTAGCTTGTAATCGAGTTGCAAGTGACATACAATTGTATTTTGTCAACACCCCATCAGGTTATTGAGTTTTCGTTGTCGTAATTAAATGGTCCACATTTGTTAGGTACTTTAGAGAGTAAGGTGACGACTAAGGAGCCTTGTGAGAACCACACAAGTTAGTATCTATCACCTTTTCATAAAGCCTTGAGATAACATATGACAAACCTAAGAGCATTTGTACATTAGCTTCGTAGCTCGCATTTT
Source organism: Raddia guianensis (assembly GCA_036346415.1). NCBI lineage: Eukaryota > Viridiplantae > Streptophyta > Magnoliopsida > Poales > Poaceae > Raddia > Raddia guianensis. The sequence goes on from CM070534.1 coordinate 41,514,209, forward strand.
AGATAAAAACCATTTATCCCTTTCGCTACACGATCGGGTAGTCAACATGATAAATTTTGTTTTGAGTTGCAAGGTAGTGCTAATCACTCTCTAAGAAAAGCAAAATACCTCAACGATCTTAAATCTGTCATATTCCTGACTATGAACTATGGAATAGATAGTGGTATAGGACAACAGTTTGGGAGCAAATATGCAATTATGTTTCCCATGCTGCATGGGTTAAAGAATGTTTAGATGAGGTGATCTGCGGTGCAAGGTAGAGACCACTGTAGCAAGGAAAAGCTATTGATCTATGCAACACTCAAATGAAGTTGTCCCTTGTCGGATAGCCCATTATCTTTTATCAGGGGAACAGTGGAATGATGCAATGACCATATGTTTGTTTTTGGTCATAAAATAGGAAGTAGGAAATGGAAAGATGCAGAAGAAAACATATGCACCTCGCATTTGATTCCTCACATGTTAGATAGAATAGAATCATCGTCAAAAATGGGAAAACAATTATCAACATGGAGTGAGAACTTCCTGGAGACTCCTCTATGCTGGATGCAATGTATTGGGTCCAGCAAATATAATCTAAAACCAAAATTGGAGGTATGTGAAAATAGTGGTATAAGTCAGAGTATGAATTATGATCAATGCTTCTATCTGTGTTCAATTTTGACATATTTTTTTTTCTAGGACAATTTTGTATGCTGATGTTTACTTAGAATTCCTCTGATCAATTTTTAATAGGAAAAAGTGTTGATTTGCGTCGAACCACTTTGGTCCCTAAACAGCAATATCAAACTTGTCAGGTCCTTGCACTCTAAAAAACCAGCCTTGGTTATTCCTTTGACCGGTTAAAACGGTGGTTTTAAGGTTTTCACTGATGTGGCTGCTGATGTGCCGTGTGCCTCAGCCGGAGGGGAAGGGGGAGACGGGGCAGCGACCTTGTTAGCGGCGGACTACAGGAGGCGGGGCGGCGCCGAGGAAGGAGTGCGGTGGCCACCACCACACCGGTCGTCGCCCTCGTGAGCTTCTCTTCCCACTCCAGTCACTGCCCTGGTGAGCTCGTCCTCCTACGTCAATCGCTGCTCCAACGAGCTTCTCCTCCCACTCCAGCCCTGCCTCCCGCCTCCGACATCGCCGCCTCAACGCCTCTTCAGCGTGGAGGCCGTGGTGGATGTGAGAGAGAAGAGAGTGAGGAGAGAGAGAGAGAGAGGGGAAAGTGAGAAAGGAGAGAGAATAGAAAGGGAAAGAGGGTGTGGTGGCCACGTGGTAGCCACATGGCTACTAAATCAGCAAAAGTATGCCAGATATGCCACGTTGGCTGCTACTCCACCTAAACCACCGTTTTGACCGGTCAAAGGACTAGCCAAGTCTGTTTTTCAGAGTTCAAGGACTTGACAAGTCCGATGTTGCTGTTCAGGGACCAAAGTGGTCCGATGGGTATAGCTGAGAGACCAAAGCAACACTTTTCTCTTTTTAATAATTTGCATAAGACAAGTGTATTTGCATTATTTTTTAACAAACTCAACTTGCGAATTATCACTCCGTTCCAAATTATAGTTCACTGTTGACTTTTCAGCAAACCCTTTGACCACTCGTCTTATTCAAAAAATTAGTGCAAAACTTGCAAAAATATAAATAATGCTTAAAGAACTTTTAATAATAAAACAAATCTTAACAAAATAAATAAAATTTACATAATTTTTTTGAATAAGACGAATGGTCAAAGAGTATGCCGAAAAGTCAATAATGAACTATAATTTGGAACGGAGGGAGTATTAATTATGATCAAGTGCATATAAAGCTCACGCTTCATATCAATTCAGTTGGTACAAGAACTGCCAAATAACCTTAATTTCAGAAATTGCCCTGCAAAAGCAGGAGTAATTTGGTATTTGCCACTGCAAAATATGGCTGTGTACTAATATCATCAAGACTTGAAACTGATAATGCAATGCATCTGTATGTGCTCGTTGATTAGAGCGCATGTTAGATTCTCGGCAGGAATAAACTAATTATACCACTAAACTAATTATACCACTAACAAGTAACAACGCTGCACAACTTATATATATTTAAAGAAACGATCATGTTCTTTGATGCAAATCGCAGTCTGCGAGGAAAACATTTAGGATCCCTTGCCCTCCAACCGTCCAAGCTTCTTCCAGACAATTCCTCCTGGAATCAAGACATATTAGATTTTCCAAAAGAAGTTGGTATCTTTTATGGGGTCCTAGAGTTGCTCATCCTATAAGGAAGTTGAGCGCATGGAAGGAAAGGACAAGTAGATGAGGACTTTTGAAGTTAAAGAACATAAAACAACTTGGCTCCTACATTTTTTGGATTTTGCTAGGGGCACTAGCTAGCATGTGGGATGGGCTGGAAACTATCCAGTAACTTCGTACTGTTCTCTTTCATTTCATGCCTTAGGCGGTGGATAAATGGTTGGTCAGATTCCAATTTGAATGACTATGTGATATTTCCTTTTTACAGAGGTTTATACAACCATTTGCTCAAGCGAAACTGTTTTTATCTGGAGAAATTTATTGTAGATAGGCTTGTAGCCCAGTGGTCAGTGGTGGGAGATCAAATCTTGCCAATATTCCTTCTGAGTCAGGTGATTGGTGTCCATTCCATGTTATCTTGCCGAGTTGTTCCCCCTAGAATGCAGGGTCTCAAAATCAGAGGAAGGATTGGGATGAAATTTGACATATCTGAAAGGAACACTTCAACTTCTCTGTTTAGGGTTCCTTACAGAGTTACATCAAGACAGCTATAGTAGATATGCCTCGGACAAGTTTAGTGTTCCGAATAGTTCAAATTTAGAGTATGCAAGAGTAGGGTCTATCTCACTTATAGCATGCACGGTGGCCATATTTTGCGTGCAACTTTCCTTTCTGATATGATTGCTGTTCTGAAATGCGCTTCATATTTTGTTATATCTTGTTTACTTTCTGAGGTGATGGTGATATTTCCTGTATTTGCCATGCACTAACTTGCAGGCTTGAAAAATTTAACAACAGTTGGAGATGTCAAATCAGTAACCTTTTCTATGTTTTTTTCGTTTCTCGATAGCATCTTGGAATTCACATGAATTGGAACCTCAGCTTTGGCATGGCAATTACACTTGTATTTGGACTGTAGTAATGCAGGACACTGGTTGTTTACAATAAATGGAATTATTTAGTTGGAGATTCTGTGCATTCATTGAATAAGAGTCGTGGTTATTTTTAGGTCCTCCAATGCTTGCTAGAAAAAACAATGATCGGACGTGATCCGTTTGTTGCTTTGTTGCGAAACTGTAACCACAATTTGTGTTATTCCTAATAATTCACAGGGGAATTCTGTATCTCTTTAGTTTGTTTTATCGGTAAACAGTCTTGAGCACATTGCCAGCTGATAACTACGCATGATCTTTTCCTTGCCGGTAATAATTGGCTATCAAAAGGAATATGTTCATGAACCTGTGGTTATTTTATTAAAATGCTTGTCTAGGCTTGCTTGAAAAAAGAAATGCTTGTGTAGGCTGAGATTTGTTAAGATATATGTAGCATCGTTTTGAAAACAGAGCAACAGGGGGAACAAGAGAAGATTCCATGCATGTGAGCATTTCTTACCTAAACGTCTGCTAGTCTCAACTACAATCTAGGTAACTGTTTATATATCAAACTGTACCATCACATAATACATATGTCTGTTTGTTTATTTCTGTGCAGAATATGAGTTTGGGCTACAGATGTCCAAATCAAATAAAAGGTGGCTTTGATGCAATGAAATGGGCTATCAGGTTAGCGTATTCAGAACTCAGAAGAACCCACGGAGGACAATTAAACGGTTCTTTGACCCTTGATTTGTTATGGATGGAGGCATGCTTAGGGAATAAAGAAGTACAGACAGATATACTTTATGGTCACCGATGCAATCAAGTGTTTGCTCAACTTGTCTAACCTGAAACCATTAAAGTAAGGTGAAGGTCCATGATCTATGCATGGTTAATTAAAACTACAAAAGTAAAAATATTAGACTAGAATAAAGCTACACCTTGGGTGACAGCTATATAAACACAGCTCCTCCCCAAGCAACAACTAGTGATAGCATATTGGAGATATCATCGAGTTTTTTTTATAGCTACAATTGCGACCTCAGAGCTCGTGTTTTGTTAATTGAAAGGGATAGAGAGAGAGGAATAGATGGGAACCAAGTTTAGGGGACAGGGTGGGCCTTGTCTGGAAGTTGGAGAAAGACTCTAGAAAGAGAGATAAGAAGGGAATTTTGGGCGAAAGATACACACAAAGAAGCTTTCTTGGATGGTGGAGACGAGATTACGTTAGAAAGAAGATGCAGAATTCTAGCTTTCTCTGGGGTTAGTAGGATTTGGAGAGATTTCTTTCCAACCGGGCTGAAGCAAAAGTCTAACCAAAAAGTTTGCTGATTTGAACTCATACGGATGCAGGGAGATTTCCCAGCTAGTTTGGCCGTGTGAAAACACACGCAAGAGAAGGGCGATCTCCGCGCACTGGTTGCACTAAGGATTTGTAAAGGCGGCAAACACCTGATGACAATACAAAAGCTTGCAGTACTTATACCGATTGCATGGTGGTTGCTTAATTCCTCTCTTTTTGATCTTAAGTCAAAACATGGTATTATTCTAATTAAGAGGGTAGTACATGATTATTAGTGTTAGTGACTCATCGTAGGCTCCCCCTTTTCTCTTGTGAGGAGCTCGGTGATGGCAAGTACAACAAGACGAAGACCCACCGCATTAGCCAAATTCTTAAGCTACATCTTCTCTCAGTAGACATGACTGATCTGAAGGAGGTTAAAGATACTAGAATGGCACAGGACCGTCAGATTGGGTTTTATATCATCTGAACAGTACGAACTAGCACTAAGCCACTAACGTTCTTCTCAAGGAAAGAGCATATATAATAGGGAAAATATAGTAGTACATGATTTAGGAAATCATGTCTCATCAACCATACGCATTTTTTTATATATTACAAAATCTTTGCTTCTTTCAGTACAATAGGTCAATTTCTTAACTCATATATAGCCTGTGAATAGTTGCTCTCTCTATATCTTTCACCGATCCCAGCTTTCGTTGTTGATTAATTCCCACTTATGGTAGTAGTACAACAAGTGGAACTCTTTTCACTTGAATAGACTAACAATAATTGAAGCAACTCTTGATGTTCATTACATAAATGATGTGAAATGTTCGAGAAAAGCTGGGTGATCAGCTAGGTTGGTAAGATATGTTTTTCATCTTATTTTTTTTAGTTGTTTCTTTTGTAAAGCTATTCATCTGCCTTGTGTCTGTGTTGAGCTTAATTAATTTTCTCCCCGACAGGATAGATACATTCCAAACTTTGGAAAAAAAATCTTAGTGTATGCATCGTACGTAGATCGGTTTAGGCGCTCGAGGACTTTTACTGCTCCCTGCTGCACCTTGACTGCCGTGGAATGAATTGTTTGTTTACATAGCTAATTTTGTTCATCTCCCTTCTACACATTAACTGCATATAATTTAGATGACGTGCCATTGTGATCATAAGCAAGAGCAATCTTATTATGCCTTTGGAATGAATGTTTGTTTATATTGCTAATTTTCTTCATTTCGATTCTATATATTAACTGCATATAATTTAGATGGCGTTGTGCCATTGTGTTTATAAGTAATGGCAATCTTATTATGCCTCTTATATCTCCAAAGATATTCTCTAGCGTGTTTGGAATCATAAGGGAACCACTGAGACGTATGCTGTCATCTATCGACCACAAAACTACTTTTGTGCGCATAATTTCTCATGGATGCATTCCAGACTATTCGTACAACCTTTTGCCGTACATGAAAGCGAAAATACATGCACACCTACATATGCTGTGCAATCACACTAAAAATGCAATCGTCGTGCAATCGAACTACCAAAAGTTATAAAAAATTCTGAAAAAATTTGTACATGTACTCTTCAACTTACTCTATCTCTGGATAAAATTTCAAGTTCAAATTCATTCTATATTAAGAGTTATATAAAAAAGAAAAGACGGACAGTTTTGATAAGTTTAAAATTGATAGAATTTTCTCTTTTTTGTAACGTTCAATATAGAATGAATTTGAACTTGAAATTTTATCCAGAGACAGAGTAAGTTGAAGAGTACATGTATAAATTTTTTTAGAATTTTTTACAACTTTTGGTAGCTCGATTGCACGGCGATTGTATTTTTAACGTGATTGCACAGCATATGTACCCTTTATCAAGAATACACAGGAATATAGGATGATGGAATTCAAGTATGCTAGTTCATTTTGCAGTATTTTTTTTGGGAGTGGCTGCTGCTCAGTAGTCTGGCAGCGCCAGCTCTCGCTTGAGCCCGATCGCCGTGAACGCAGCGCGTGACGACATTTAATCGGGTTTAAGCAAATCCGATTTTTTTTTATCAAGGAAAAGGCGTGTTCTAGTATTTTCTTCTAACTGAATATTATAATTTTATTTGCAAAGACATAATAATGTTTCGAGTGATGGGACTCAAAAGCGATTCTTTGCCGAGGTCATTCATCATCATGATAGGAAAGCTAGCTACACAACCGAACAAAAACGAACACATACGTACGTACGTATGCATTCCCTACATACACCCTACATATATATATAATTGCTCCTTTGGTTACAAATACTCCAAAGAGAATTTTATATACTTCGTACGTCCAGCTCCCACATGAGGTTTTCAACTTTAATTAGTTAATTCGTACTGAACAAGCACGCAATTAGGTTAAGCGCAAGCTAAGTGGCACCCACACTTAGCTCCTGCACATGCGTGTTCTGCCTCCCCCCTCCTCCCTCTCCCTCTCTCTACGTACGTACATTTCGATGGACAACCGTAATACACAAGAATATAAATTACAATTTGTACTAAAATTCAAGTTACAGCTGCACTTTATATATAGTTTGATGCATGGTATAGGTATGTGCTGATTTTTATGCATATATAAAAAAAGAGCAAATTGTATGTGATAAAAAATCGATGAAAACTTTGAACACTCAAGTAATATACATTTTTAATTAGGAGATGCATGTGTGATTCATCAGATTCGTTTCTGGATAGGTATGTGTACTCTAAAACAACTTTCCAACAAAAAAACTTCATTTTGGGATGAATTCGGATTCCTGGCTAGGCACATGGCACCCCATGTCTATATACATGGAAAACAACAAACAACCCCTGTTATTGTATTCCGTTGCCTCGCCTCTACACAACACCACGACTCTGTCAGCATAAACTATTGCATTACGTACACACAACATAATTGAGCATCCTGCAGCATGCACCGATGGATCCTTAATTTAATCAGACCACTTAAGAGTGGCTTAAACAAGTGCGCGCCATAGTACGTATTAGTTGGCCACTTAGTCATAGCTAAGCTATAACACATAGTATACTACCAGCACTTACTAATCTACGTACTACTACCTCATGGGGCTAGCTTAGCTAGCTAGCGAGCCGGAGAAAGATATACATTAATCCTATCATGCGTGTGCCGATCGTAGCAAATCGACGAGGAAGCCACGTACATAAAATAGTGCGACATCAATAGAGCCGAGACAAGCGCAATCTAGCTACACCCTCGACGCTGTCTCTTGTGCCTCTCCTTGCTTCTCCTGTTCACAATCACAGCCACTCTCTCTCTCTCTCTCTCTCTCTCTCTCTCTGCGCATCGATCGTCCTTCTCACTCTAAAGTGCAAGGGGGATAATATATTTGGAGCCCCAATGCATCGACATGTATTCAAATGAAGCATTCGCCTAGCTCGATCGAGTAGGATATATCCATTCGGCGAGCTGTGCCTCCAGCTCCAGGTCTTATATATACATGCCCCTTCTCACCTGACACAGCTCAAACCCATGCACATCGAGCTTCTTTGACAGCCACTTAATTCTACTGTACTACTGCTACTGCTGCTCGTCTCTGAGCCTGTCCCCTTCTAAGTTCTAGTGGTGTAGTGAGCTGCAGTGGATATGAGCATGACAAGCCCCAGGCTAAAGCTCTTTGGCTTCCACGTCTCCGAGGAGGAGCAGCTCGAGCCGGGGCTGGAGGCGGAGGCGGAGGCGGAGGCCGACCAGCTGGAGAGCGCGCCCGTGTGCGGGAACGGCGGCGGCGGCGGGTCGGACTCGTCGTCTTCGTCGACGACCACCACGACGGCGACGGCGGCCGGCGACGGGCGGAGGTACGAGTGCCAGTACTGCTGCCGCGAGTTCGCCAACTCGCAGGCGCTCGGCGGCCACCAGAACGCGCACAAGAAGGAGCGGCAGCAGCTCAAGCGGGCGCAGCTGCAGGCCGCGGCGGCGGCCGCAGGCCGGGTGGCGGGAGGCGCCGCGCTCTATCCACGCGCGAACCCGATGGTGTCCGCCTTCTCGCCGCCGCCGCACCTCCTCGGCGGCGGCGGCGACGCGGCGGGGGCGACGAGCTGGGTCTACTTCTCTCCGCGCGCGGCGGTGGCCGCCGCCGCCGGCGGGCCACAGGGGCAGCAGTTCCACGTCTCCCACGGTTGCGTCTTCCCGTCCCGCGCCGCCCCAGCCGCCGTGGCCGCCTCGCCGGCCGTGTTCTCGTACACCCCATCGCCCTCCGCCGCCGCCGCGCCTTACGTCGCCGACGACCACCACGGCCGGAGGGCCCACGCGAGCCAGGCGGCCAGCCTGGCGAGATACCCCGGCATGGTGGCGACGGAGCAGGTGGCCGCCGTGCCGGAGGACGCCGTCGGCCTGGGGCTGGACCTGCAGCTCAGCCTCGCACCCGCCGGCTTGTGATCGCCTTCGGCCGAGCTCGTCGACATCGTTCGTTCTCCCACACGTGCGACCGCGCGAGCGAGCTGCTTTTACCTTGGTAAAAAAAGAATTAATTACCTATTACTAGCTACGCCCGCACTAAGCAGATCCCTGGCTAGGTAATTAGCGGCAGTAATTAAGTAAAGTATGTTTAGCTCCTGGGGTACAGAGATCAGCGGCAGCTAGCATGTAAGCCGCCTGTAACTCCAGTTCTTGATATGATCCGAGATGACCACGAACGCATGGCGCTGTAAATTTTCGGTCGATCCAACCATCCATCTCTGCCACTTCCTTCAGTATTATGAATTAATCACCCATTTTTTGGTTGCTGTATTAATCCAATCACTTAAGCTAGCGAGGCCATGTTTGATTTGCCAAGGATATATATATATATATATGTATTCAAATGTGACAATTAAGCAAATATTCTAATGGGACATGCATGATACATGAGTCAGCTGAGTGCTCCATGAGTCAGTTTTCCTCTTGCTTTCCCTGAAGCCACCATAACCCTTTATCTGTTTCGCCCAATTAACGACTCACATGCATTTTCACCATGCATGGCAGTGCTAATTCAAAAATATTACGGCTAACCTTTCTCTAGGATTAACCGGAAGTTACTTTCATAGCTGACAGTTACGTGCCCTTAGCTAGCTAGATATATAGTTAGCTATCTTGGTTAATTAAAACCAAGGTATTAAACTACGGGTCCGTTCTTATCGACTTATCCGATTTATTTGATTTATCTGTCTATTTACTCATCTCGTTTAAATTTTAAAAAATACCTTTTCAATTCGTTTTTTCTATCTCATGGTTCATCTAAAAGTTCTAAAACATAAGTAGAACTAAGTGGATTGAACTCTTGATGCTAGCTTAAGAAAATAAATCGAATTAGCAGATAAGTCAAATAAGATATGCCAGAGCAAAACAGAGCCGGCTATATAAATAGTGAGCTACGTACGTACGTTGATGAGCTGCACTATGCGAATAATTTAGAATTATTTTTTAAAATCTGGTTTTCTCTATCTCAAACACTTATCTAAAAGTTTTAAAACACAAGTTAAACGAAGTGGATCGGACTCTCGAGACTACCAAAAAGAGGTAAGTCAAATGAGTAGATAAGTCAAATAAGATAAACCGATTGGGAAAAACATATCCAGCTATATATGGCGAGCTTGTGCTGCACTGTGCGGCACATGGAAGATATTATTTGGCGCGCGTGGACGCATGTGTTGGGGTGATTGGACGTGCACGATATGTACAGCATGGAGGTGCATGCCGAGGATGGGGTGCACCCCGGCCGGCCGCGCCAAAGCCCCAAAGGTGATGTAACAATCTTGTTCCGAGTGCAGCTAGCCCTATCCCCATCTGCAAACAAACATGGGACACAGTGTGTGCCGTGTACTTTGCATGCATGCAGACGCAGATGCACCTGCACCTGCAGTCCTGCAACCCGTGTGAATGTGTGATCGATGCCGATTCGCTCGCTGCTTCAGCCCTACACGAGCTGCACGCTCCAAAGGCTAGGCTTACGTACGTGTCAAACGACGCACTAGCTAGACGACAGTGTCGATCTGAACAAAGTGATTTGTACTGTGTGCATATGGAGATACGGACAAGGATCCTTCATCCTATGTATAGTTGTGTGTGGGAACGTAACCTTAGGAGCTACTCCAAAACCGACGGTTAAGATCCACCGGGCATCGTAGCAAAGCTAGGTGCCTAGGTCAACAATGGAGCCTCTAAGCACTCTCCTCTAACTGATGTGGGTGCTTCAAAAATCATCTTTAAGTTTAGATAAGAATAATATATTCAGAGCGACTGAGCTCAATATGAATTAAATGCTAAGTTGGACTTTAAAAAGTTCTTAAATCTGTTTTTTTTAACACATTAGCTTTATTTATGTTATTTTTAAAAAATTTAGAGACAGCTTCATAAATTAAAATAGACTAAAAAGTTAACTTTATTTTCTAGAAAGTCCACTTTAAACATGCTATGCATTTAATGGTTACTTGGCTAAAGGCAATTTTGTCTTCTAACCATATTATAAAAGGGTCTTAGAACCTTAAGTAGGGGTCAAGCGTGGATCACACTTTAGAAACAATTAATGTTGTATCTAAGTAGCTAGGAGTATTGCGTATGCTTTAACTATAGACACATGCATGAAAGCATTTCGGACACATGGCATACGTACGTATACACCACCACGAGTCCATGCAAGCATGCATGGGTTAATTTTGCCTCGAATACCTTTTATTTATGCATAATCAGTTAGTAGTCACTGACGAGTGAGTGGGTGAATGAACTACTCCACTAGAACAGCAAGAGCTCGGAACAGAAGCCCGGAATTTTCTCTTTATGGTAATGTCCGGCGAATCCCTGCATCGAGATTCTGCTGGGCCCCACGTCCCGGAGCACACTCCGGCCCGGTCCGTCTCGGCCACGTAGCTAGCCCAGGGCCCAGGCACCGGGCTCCACGTTTCGGGTTCCCATTGGGTGCTCCTATCCAATGGAAGCGCGACACGTGGCATTCACTCTCCGGCCTCCCATTGGCTGCCTCGACGACAGCAGCCACGACCCGAAATGTTGGCCACGTACGAAAGGCACACATGACAGCCAATAGGATCCGGGTATGCTTTACGCAAGGGTTTTGTTTAATGCATGTGATTAGAGCAGAGGTTTAAATTGGGGCTAAACTAAGGTGAGCTAGTCAACATGTGCACAGTGGCGAGCCCCAGGGGGTGGATGATGATAGATCATCCTAAGATTCGTATCGCTTATATTAAGCAGGGTTACTCGCTTTTGGGTGAGTTTTCTAATCGCACACCAGCTGTCATGCGCGGTCGTGCCGGTCCCCTCTCCTTCCATCCCCTTTTCTCCCGCCCCTGAGACCGTATTATAAGACAACTGTCGGTGATATATTGTGTTTGACACATAGATTAATTATGGTAGTTACCTATGCACAACAAAAGCTGAGCTTTAGACTCTGTTCTTGTGGGTCTAACAGCTTAACGGTTTATCTATGTCTTGAAAAGACATATGATTTGTGTTTTTTAAGTCCGTTTTTTCGTTGTCTCGAAGGTGGGTCCTAACGATTAAAGCAAGTCAAATAAAATGGATCTAAATCTTAAGACTACCTCAAAAAAACTATTGAAATTTAGTTATTTCAGCTGTTTAGTCGTTTAGATCGACCCAAACAGAACCTTAGTTCCATATAGAATTTTGCTTGCAACTTAATTTTGTTATAGAATTTTGCAAACCTTTGTACGTATGGAACACTGATGTTATGATTAATAAATTTGTTGCGTCGACTGACTGCCTGTAGCTTGTGAAGCTCGCCTCACATTCAGATCGATCCGAGTGGATTGTAGGCTAATATAAATGGACTACAGCATTTAACCTATTCGAAGTTAATAAAATATGATGGTTTATTATATGATAATGTTCTAGACAGGTCATTATGGAGTCACTTCACTTGGCAAAGCATCATCAGTTATAAATTAATCCCCGTCAGCTGCCATAATTGTACGGGATGCATGTAGAAAGGCTTTGATAGGATGTCTCCAGACAAGCAACTAGCTTAGTTTATAATATATATGTAATCTAAATTAATCTAATCGTCCTTGTCATATGCACTAGCAGCACCAGCTCAATCTACTCGACAAATCTATAGCTGACAAAACTACACACACATATACCCTTTGGTGTAGTTTGGTTGTCCTGATTATAATCAAATCGAATTAAACTATCAAGAACGACTTAATTGAGTTGTCATCATCTTTTCTCGAAGGTTACTAGCTAATTGGCCATCGGATGAGTTGGGACTAATAATCTAGGCTTGCATCATCTTGGGATCTTGTGTTGCTTGTGGGATTAGTTAATTGGCTACCCAAGTACACGTAGGTATAAGTCTTTTAATAAAAGGACAAGCAGGAGGTGACGCATGGCGAGCCCTCTCTCTGGTGTAGAGAATTCGTTTTCATTCGCCTTGGAAGTTTAGACCAGGCAAGTTAGTTAATTACATTTTGAGCTAGCCGGCCAATTTTATTTGGGTTTGTTCGGCGACTAAAAATAGAGATAAGATAGCTAGGGTACTCGAATATTTGCGCAAGATCGGGGAAGAAATTTCTAGCTAAGAAGCTAGCTAGCTGAAAGGGATGGCCAAATCACTTGATTAATTTGCTTGGATTGACATTATGCGATTAATCACCTTCTAGAATATGTTAAATTAGCAACCTCTTAGGGTTCAAGTTGCCTAATTCTTGTGCTGGCCATGGTGATGTGATGTAAAGCTAGCGACGTTATAAATAAATTGCGTCGGTAGGTTTCTACCTTGATATATATCAACTCGGACTTGTCCTTTTTCCTGTCCCGATTTCCTGATGCAATTGTAATCTTCATAGTACGGAATAATTAAGCACGTAGAAAGTAACGCTTAATCCACCAATATATGCTAGAGTTCTAAACTATTTTTTTTTGAAAATTGTAAAAATACTGATAAGGAAAATGTTTGCATAGGCACATGTTACATATACTGCATGCGCTAGCTGCTCAATGCATTCCCCTGATTTATTTTAGGAATTTTTTTGCTTGGTGTTACAAATTAGATGGCTTTGCTCATGGAGCTTGGACTATACATCAGTGATTGAAGGAGAGATATATTTATAATCACTGCTACATGACACCCTTTCACTGCCGACTCGTAACCGGCTTCACTGTCAGTCAACAGTGAATAAACGGCCGTGATGAGGCACCTTGTCAATATTGGCTGAAAAATTAAACCGACAGTGATATACACCTACTACCGGTTCATGCCACAAAACCGATAGTGATAATTCCCATATCACTACCGGTTAATGGGTCGAACCAATAGTGATAATATGTATATTACTACCTATTTGTGGCACTCACCGATAGTGATCATATACATGTCACGACCGCTTCGCGCATGAATCCACAAAACAAAATTTAGATTTAGAATGGAAAAACATCATTTCATTACTCATTTCAAGCACAAGCACAAGATCAAATAGAACAAGTTAATCATCATTTAATTGCAACTCATAGAGTGCCAAATCAAAATTCATATGAACTCATGGTAGAATTTCCATAATACATCGAAGTTCATTTTGAACATTGCGTGACAAATCAAAGTACAAACAGATACAAAATTTTGCTTCGATACTTGAAACGACATCATCTATTCATGCTTGATCTGGCAAACATCCTACAACACAGAAGTCATATTGTTTTTTATCATTTGAAAAATAAACATAAGTTGATGAGTTGGAAGTTGTATGGTACTACGCATTGACTTCATTGACCGGTGGATTTTGCAGAGCCTCGCCATGTTTCGACTTGACCCATTGGCCTCAGAAGTTGCAAAGCCTCACCATGTTTTGATATACCGATTGGCCTCAAAAGTTGTAGAGCCTCGTCTTGTTTTTACACATCGATTGGAATCAGAAGTTGCAGAGCCGTCAACACATCACCCCTTGTTAGATAGCAGTCATAGCACTTTCGGTTATTCTCCAACTTCTCCTCTTCCTTCTTCTCCAATCATACCCCTACCGATTTTTCTTCTCCACAATGTCGTCATGATCCTCTTCCTCCCCCTTCTTCGTCTTCTCTAACTTATCCTGTGTTGGAGATCCTGTTTGGAATGTTGCCGCTGTCGCATTGGCTGGACGCTGGCTCCTCTTGTTGGCCCTGGTGGTGGCCCACCTGGCCTGCAACAGCTGCTCCCACAATAGATGAGGAGGAGGAAGAAGAACATGAGGAGGAGGAAGAGGAACAAGATGAAGAGGAGAATGACCCAAGTCAACTTGTAATGTAGTCAATTTGCATGGATCGATAAATGTAACTTATTCCAAATCTACTAATATAATCATCTAAAATTTAGGAGAAATCGCTCACCATAGTCTATTCAACTTGTCAAGTGGTGGTGGCATGGGGTCATCAAGTGGAAGATGGACCGAGGATGGAGGAAGATGATGTTGATTTTGCATGCGTGGATGGGTGGTGGAAAAGAAATTTTATACTTCATCACCATAGTAGTACCGGTTCTTGCACCTCAATTATTTGGTGGCAACGACCAAGTAATGTCAGGTGATGGATCAAAGTGTCAGTTGTGAATTAATTGTAATGGTCAATTAACATACATGATTGTAAGTTGTTCGAATATGCATCTTCGTATATATATCCTCATCATATGTAAGAATTTCTTATTTCTAATTATTTCATATGTTCAGGTTTTTTTAACTGATGATATGACTGATCACTACTGGCTCGAGTTAGAAATTGATAGTGGTGACATGGGCAACACTACTGGTTGGAGACATCACCCGATGATGATAGATCGCTATTAATTTAGCGCACGCATTGGTAGCGATGACAATAATCTTCGTTCTAGTTTTTGGGTTAAACCAACAGTCATCAGTCATAGTCGGTTTGTTACGTAAACAAGTAGTGATTAGAAATACCACCAGTGGTGGATCCAGCCTATGAGTGCAGCCCAGGCCACTCCTCCTCCTCTCCTTCAAACCCTTACTATATTTGGGTCTAGGGTCTTAGATGTGGAAGTTTGGGCTTTGGGAATGGGCTGGACCAGCCCAGGCGGCGGCCTGGCCTGCCTGGGTGCTGGATCCGCCCCTGAATACCACCACCAGTTCTTAAGCCATATAATTTTTCCACGCTTTTATGCTTACGAACTGGGTAGTGATCCTTTATCACTTTTGTGTTTCAGTGAACCGACATTGATGAGGCGGTTTGAAAGCGGTGTTTTGTAGTAATGAATACTATCATGTCCATCAGTATGCCTAGATACTAAAGTTCAACTGTTGCTAATTATATTCTAGCTAGGCATGTGTTAATTATTAATTATTTATTGTTTAATAAATTTGCATATGTGTTCATATGAGTTTTTTTAATCTTAAGATGGTCATGATGTTAATTGTTTTCACCCTGAAAGCATGCATGATCATTGGCCATCGCCACCTTGAGTTGAGTTAACACTCTTTGGGGAGACTCGAGAGAGCTTGCAGTGCGCGTGATCACAAGAGGCTCTGTTCGCTTTCTTACATGCCGAGATGAACCACGTCGCACTACTTATATTTGTCTTTGGGATCACTTTTGTTATTAAATCCAGTATGTAGTACTATATATAACATTCCTCTCTGTGAATCAAGAACTCAAAGAGTATATGGTTCTTTTCGGACTATGCGTTGTCTGGTTCTATCAACTTCTGTTTGGACAGAACTGTAGCGAAAGTTAAGGTAATGCACCATTTCCTTGTACGTCTTGCCACTGGCTAGAATAATTAAATTAACTAGCTATGGCAACTGGGTTATGCATTATAAGGGCATCACGGGCCCAACACCAACATATTTAAGTAATTATGTAAAAAACAATGGGAGGTGCTAGCTCACAGGCGCCTGCACCCAGCGAATGTGCAGGTGCCTGCAGCAAAATAGTCACGCAACACAGCAGATCGACCATGCAAATTAAAGCCATGCAGCAGATGCAACAAAAAAGAAAATAAATCTAAAATAAATAAAAACAAAAATAAATCTATAATAAACAGAAAACAAAAATAAATCTATAATAAATAGAAAACAAAAATAAATCTATAATAAACATAAAACAAAATGTATCTATGCAAAAATCGACCTCGCGCAAAAAATTCCACTATCACAAAACATTTCTTCCATAAATACAAATGTGGAAAAACAATAGAAAAAAGTGGATTTTTTGGGCAAAAAATTCCACTATCGCGAAGCGTTTCTTCCATAAATACAAAGTGGAAAAACAGTAGAAAAAAGTGGAATTTTTTGCGCCTGCATGTTTTGGCTAGTTGCAGGCGCCTGCAAAATAGCAATCCCGAAAAACAATATAGTACTTTTGTAAGTTTGACAATTCTCAGCCAATTGCAAAGGTTAAGCCCTGACAAGCGCATAGCTAAAAAAATAGTGCATTATTAGTTGGATTAGAAGCACACAGTTTAAGTAATTCCAAAATGTCCTAACGTTGCATGGGATGCATAGTTGGAGAGGTCAATAATTGATCACTATGGGACAATGTTTTGCCATAAAAAAAAGTTGCCACTTTTGACAGAAGGAGACATAACAGAATGACCACCAAACAAACAGTTGCCCCCAAAGGATTTCTTAAACCATACTTGTTAAGTTGGACACCCAACCACTAGGAACAATGAACAGATGATGAACCATCATATTGCCCAACAAACTAGCTAAGTTGTTTCCCTTACCACAAGGCATCTAGAAATATATATAAACAAGTATATTTTCCTTGCCCCTTAGAAGGTAAAGGCTAAAGAATTAGAGCTAGCTAAAACCTATGGCCTGAGGCCCATGTGAGTCACCATCACCAAGATGTCCCAACTACAAACAAGATCTCAAAAGGGGAGATTTGAAAACACTTTTGCTTGATCTCACTCGAGTTCTTGATGTTAGTTTTATGTCAAGAAAACCTTATCCTAAATGGAACGTGATTAGATTGTGGACCCTGACCGGCCTCCAGTTTATTTTGTAGGGTTCCAGCCCTCCATCGACTTGATTATGCGCCGAAAGATGGCAGCTTGTGTGTTTTTGGAGAGCTCAAATATGCTATAAGTATATGTTCGTGGTGTTGGAGCTTATCCCAATTCTGGGCAAGCATGAGTTGGCATGCATCCTCTAGCTAGTGGAACCTTGACATGCACGATCGGTGAAACACACATGGAACTAGGTCTTTGAAAAAATTGGACGCATACTAGCTAGCTTGTTGCCGGTTCGCCTATATCTTTGAACAGGCAACATATCATGTGTATACATCATATACATTATCTAACAAGTCATAAAAATTCTTAAAAAATTATAAATATACTCATGAACTTACTCTATCTATGTATTAAATTATAAGTTCAAATTTGTTCTATACTGAGAGTTAAAAAAGTGAAAATTCTAGCAATTTTAAACTATTAAAATTTGTTAGAAGCTGAAGTTGCCACTTTCGAAATAACATAAAGAAAAGCAACAATTAGAACAGGAAGTCAAAGTCGAAAAGAAAATTCCTTGCTTCTTTCTCTCATGCAAAACCATGCATGAGACTCTCCTAAGTGATAAAGGAATGAAATCACCTTTCTTTTTTTTATTTTTCCTCGCGTATGTATGGACCCAACTCATTCTTTTTCGAAATCAATTTCAAAAAACTACCATTCCTTAGCTTTCAAGGAATCTTTCATATTTTTTCTCTTTTTATAATCTTAAAGATGGAATGAATCTAATCTTAAATTTTTACATATAGATAGAGTAACCAATGAAGTGCATATACACAAGATATGTTGACTTCCATGTTATTAGTGCTATTATATATGCGTTAACTAGAAATCTATATCGAGCCGTGCCCGTCAGGAACAATATGAGTTCCTGACAATTCACTGGACGCCGACACAAATGGACTGAGATTTCCCGGCCGGCTGTTAGGCCTTGTACATTTTGGCTTAGTGTAACGTAGCGTAGCGTTTCAGTAAAATTTATCCTTTTTATATAGCCTATTTGGTGTAATAATTTGTAATGATTTTTCTTATTTTTTTAGTAGTCCTCTTAAAGATTCTAAAATTATTTTTTAAATATTTTTTACAATATTTAAATCTCTCTTTAAAGACTCTCAAATTTTTCTGAAACGCTACGCTACGCTACGGTAAGCTGAAATGTACACGGCCTTAAGAAGTACTCAGCCGTCGGAGAATATGAGGTCCCTGGCATGGATGTCATACGTCGCCGGTGTAGATACGTCAGCCGTATGCATGTGATCATTTTCTGACCAGTGCTCATTTCTGAACCTGATTCAGCTGCTAGCTGTGCTCATCGGCTTTAGCGGACGCATGGGTCTTGAACACCAATCACATGAGCAAGTAACAGGGCAGCTGCTGCTTTGTAGTACGTGTCTTTTCTCTGAATCATGGTAATATAGTGTCTGAATTCTGAATCGAATTCTTGCGTGTATGCAGCAGATATCCGGCTTTTGGTTCGCGGTTTGGTTATATTCAGTTTGGTTAAGCCAAAATTTATCATTTTTTATAGACTATTCAGTGTAACATTTTGTAATAATTTTTTGAGCCTCTGTAAGGTTTTACGCAAAGATCTTAAAATTTTTTTTAAAATAATTGTTTAGCCTTTTCTACCTCTTTTTGAAGGCTCTTAACTTTTGGCTTAACCAGACTGAACCAAACCGAACCGCGATCAAAGAAAATTACTTTAAAAAATGATTTTGAGTTTAAAAAAACCAAAAGACTCCCGAAAATTAATACAAAGCGCAATTGTGAAACCATATGGAAGCCACCCTTGTGTGATGAATATAATGACAATGGGTTGGACGGTGAAAACGGACTTTAAAAGTTAGATTTAAATGTTCCTTTGGGTGTGTGGTCAGAAGTCAGTCAAACCGGATCTGATGGTGGTCGGACCGGTTTTGGCTACATTGCCCAGATGGAGTCTGGTGGAGCTATTTAGCTTGGGTTGAGTGGTTTTGCATGATTTTCAATGTAGTCGCTTTGAGATTTGTTCATGAGACTTGTTTATGAATGATTATGGACTAATCAAGCATGTGACGAAGGTAAGTTATTTTAGATGGACTAATCTTCGTAATACAAGTCATGGTGGATTGTGGTCGACAAATGTGTGGGGACACGAACTGGTGGTTTTGGAGTCCAGAACGATGAGGAAGTTGCACGGGATGGACAGACTTTGACCTAGGGATCACGGAGATGATGATGGTGACGTGGACGACGGGCTTCAACCGATTTGAAGATCCAAGGCAAGATAAGTGGTTGTGGGCATCAAGAACTTAGCAGTTAAGTCGAACTGGCTGTGTCCGAAGTGTGTGGACCTGATGTGGCCACGTGTATCGGATATGTGGAGAATATGCTCATGTGTTGGGGCTGTGTGTGTGAGCAAATCTCAGCCATCCAAAAGCGATATGAGGGTATTGATAATTTCACGAGATATGCCGCGATACCTAATAACTCTTGGCTTATATAAGGAGGGGAGGTGGTGTCCTCCACCTCACTTGTGTTAATTGGGGCTGAGATTTATGTGTGTTTGCAGTCCACTAGTGAGTGTTTCCCACCTTGGTGTAGCTTTGGCCTAGTTCTTTTCAGCTTAACGACTTATCTACGTTTTAAAAAGACACATGCTTTGCGTTTTCTGAGTTCATTTTTTCGTTGTTTTGAATGTGGGTCGTAACGCTCAAATCTCAAGACTACCTTAAGAAGCTCTCAAAATTCAGTCATTTCAGCCGTTCAGCTGTTCAGCCGTTTAGATTAGCTCAAAAGAACAGGCCCTAAGTTTCTCACTACTTGCAAATCTATTTAGAAATTTTCCTATGCGTCGTAGTCAGTGTTTGAATTTTCAAAAAAATTAGAAAGATCTAATTCCAAATACAAAAGTTGTCTGACTTCCGTATCCATCCATGAAAGAA
This sequence comes from Raddia guianensis, assembly GCA_036346415.1. Lineage (NCBI taxonomy): Eukaryota > Viridiplantae > Streptophyta > Magnoliopsida > Poales > Poaceae > Raddia > Raddia guianensis. The sequence continues at coordinate 41,534,499 of CM070534.1, forward strand.
TCATGAAGTCTATTGGAAAAAGAATCTGGGAGCTACGGAGAGAAAATTGAGTACTATGTTTTCTAGATAAATTTCTGAACAATTGGTAGTGTAAGCATTTTTCTATTTTTTCTAGAAAAAGTTTGGATCTGAAATTTGAACGAGGGCTTCATAACTCATTCACACATAGGAAGAACAATTCTCATAATTTTTAGAGCCCACTAAGGCCACGAACCACTCCTCTGAAGTGAGACAAATTTGTAAAAGAATCTGTTTTGCTTTTTGTAAAGTAGGTTTAGTTGTTTGACTTGATTCTCCTTTCATTTTTTTGTAAAGTGGCTTTAGTTGTTTGGTTTGTTCAATTCTTGCTCTTTCTAAAGTATTTTTGCTGTTTGTCTTGATCTCTTTTTATAAATACAATTTTATACTTAGAGAGCTCAAAAAAATATAAGATAAATATCTGAAAATCATAAAACAAGAAGAATCTACGTATGAAATAAAATCAAGGTTTTTGATAAATTATTTTTAAAAAATCTTATTAATCTTTTTGTTAAGTGAATCAATTACACAAAACCTTTTGAATTTATTTCATAGTTAGATTCTTCCCATTTTAAAGAAATTTTATATGTTTTCTCGTATTTTATCTAAATTCTACAATTTTCTAAATTTATTTTGCAAGTTAAACTAGGGACAAATCGGTCATTTAATAGTCAAATTGATGGCCGGAGGACTGAAACAGACAACGGTGACAATAACAAAACGGAATGTTTAAAGGTGATGGAAAATTTAAGATGCCCAATTATACGATGACAAGTATGATATTGCACAACTTTGTAGTAATATAAACAAAATTCTCTTATGAAGATGGATGACAGTTCTCCTGCCCCTTTTCAACAAAGAACGACAGGGATGGCAATATTTTTTTTTGACGGTTTTTACATATTACTTTATGGTTTGAGGCCGTCTGAAAAAGTGTCTCCAACAGTGTTCAGTACAAAATTACTTGATGAAAGGACGATATACACCTCTAGCATAAAACAGAGACTTTTTACGAGGGCGTCACATTGTTTTACTGTCAAACTGATCAGTGTCGGTAATATTGATATTCATCTATCCTTTCTTGTGTCTCTGATTTTCAATGAAGTAGACAGTGGACCACGAAAAAAAAAATCCAAAAAAACCCCGTTGGACGCTAGACTTGCAAGAAGAGAACCTTAAGCTTTAGTAAGAAATCCTTTTTGGCTATAGCAATTCTGGGCTGTTGCATAGAGAGAACGTTCTAAACTAAATGTTTATTAATATTATAAATCAATGTACCTCAAGACATCTAATAGCTGAGAGCATGTGTGGAAAAAGAAAAGAGAGCAAACATCCACACATGGTAGTAGCGCACTAGCATGCATTTCAATTAGGGAAGGAAACAACTTTGCTTCTTGTTCCGAAGTTCATCAGCCACCCTCTTTCAGGGGCCCAAGCTAGTCTAGAAGGAAAGCAATGGAGTCAATGTGTCGCTTGGAATCATGGAAGACATTGCGCATCAATTTGAAGTACTACGCTACTAGTCTACTGCTACTACTACTACTCCTTCTGTGGGGGTGGGGGCCGCACTGTGGCACCAACAACCAGTCACAAATCAACAGGTCGAGCCAAGGTTTTAGCAGCCCTAGGAGTGAGCGCCATGATTAGGAGGGAGATGCCATGCTTAAGCTGACACCTTGACATAGGGAGAGGGGATTAAAAGTGCACACTGGTGGACTGCTGATCATTTGGTCTGATGAAAGCTTGCCCACTTTATTGGTATCTGTACTTTGCCTTTCACTTGCCTGTTTTCCTGGTGCAGCAGCTACACATCTTTTTCCACGAGCTAGGGCTCAACTGGGTGAGCCTTGATTGGCTGGGGGGAGCACTTGATAGTCTTCAGATCAGAAACCCTTTTCCATTTCCTGTTCACTCCAGCATGTAATTCACAACTAGTAAAATACTAATGCTGAATTGCTGATGATGTTACAAGTGTGAATTTGGCCTACTTTCCGTTGGCCAAGCACTTTGACAGTGCCCTCCACCTTGGCGAATTCAGACTTGATAATTCTGCAGCGAGATCTGATCCATGATTGGGGATGATCCCATTTTAATTTACTCTAGATTAGGCGCTGGGTTTGTTATCTTCGTAGAGCTGAGATCCTTTTAAGCGCAGCACATGCATGCTTAGTGCTATAGGTTTGAGGCAGGCTTAATTAGATGGGTCCAAACACTAGGTTAGCTCATTAAGCCACAAAGGTGTCTAATTATTGAGCTCTCTTTCACTGCACTGGCTACTGAGAGCTATCTGCTAGCTAATAATGGCACTTATGGAGTAACTAACTATGCCAAATTGCCAGCACAGTACTCCGTGCTGTTGATTACCACTTGCATAGCTAGCTAGGTTTGTTAGTCATGGCGTGTAGGCAGGCATCTAAAACTCTAAAGCGCGATTGTCGGGGCTACCTCGCCATCCATCCATCCATCCAGCTTGAGCTTGAGTTACTTGCAAGGCAGAGGAAGAACACTGACGTAATGAACAACATAAGAAGTAAACCAAAGGCCGGGAGATGCGGCACCAACACGAACAACACCACCACCGGCTGAAAAAGAGAGGTGGCAAGAAAGCAAAAGCGGGGAAAGGAGACGGAAAAGGAATCAACGAAGCTGGTGCCAACTCCTGTATGAGAACTTTTTTTTTTTCTTCTTGTTTTTCATTCAGATGTCAGTAGTGACAGAGATGATATAATGGTGGTCTGGTGGAGACATCTGAGGGGCAGAGGTAGGGCCATGCTGCGATTCTAAGAAACCTACTATAGTTAATTCCGCTCTTCGGCATCTCGAGCATCTTAGAACTGTTTCTTAAAGCTCTGGAAGGCCATTCGAACTACATAGGACAACTTTTGAAAGTATTTTTAAGAGTATTTTTCAAAAAAAAAAATTAAAGCCTACCATTCCTGCAGATCAGCCATTGCCTAAAAGTAGAGATGCAGCATGTATTCGCACCAGAATCGTTAATTTTCCTGAAATTTCGGATTCGTCAGGCCCAAACTGTAGCCTGGCCCGTCGAAAGCAGCTTAGCGGTCGGCATCTGCCCGGCCCATAAATACGTCAGTTTAGGCCTCGAACAAAACTTTTCTTGGGCGTCCGCAAGTATGGGCCCATTTATGTTTAGGCTTCTCCCCAACCTGCCTCCTCACTCCCACGGTCCCACCCTCTCGTCCGGCCCAAACCTAACCTCGCCGCCCCACGGCCAAAATGAACAAGGCAGGCGGCAGCGCCGGCGCGGCGGCGGGGCCGACGGCCGCGGCGGCGGCCACCGCGGCGCAGAAGCAGAAGACGCTCCTCCAGAAGGCCGACAACGACGTCTCATCCCTCATCGAGAACTTCTCCAACCTCATCAACATCGCCCGCGTACGTCTCAGTGCTCCCCCCGCTCGGTGACCCCGCTCCTTGAGTAAACCCTAACTCGTGGAACCCTCGACGCAGGTCAACGACCCGCCCGTACGCAACTCCCAGGAGGCCTTCCAGATGGAGATGCGCGCCGCCCGGATGGTATATGCTGGTTTCCTGCCCGCCAACTGTTCGAAGATTTGTTTCTTCCGCCTGTGCTTGAATCATGCGCTAGTAGTCTCTAAATGATCGAATTTGGGAGCGATGTTATCTTAAATTTCAGTGCTGGCATCATAGTTTCTATGCCACTTGTGTGCATAAGGAATGATCACTGACATCCTTCTATCAGGATTTAGGAGTCAAATTGATCAATGGCCGCAGTAGAAACCTTAAGCTGTTAATTGACATATTACTCATATGCTTAATTATATTTTGTCATATCCAATGCCAACAACATGAACCCTTTGAGCTATGATCTTTACTTCGACCGCCACGAGATGTAACCAGGTCATAAACTAGAAAGGCAGCTCCTGTCATGACATCTGTTTAGATATTGACTTAGATCTGGCAATTCTGTAGTGTAAACTCCCAAGATCAGGCAAGTTGATATCTGGAGCAAAGAGGGTGCTGTGGCGATGAAATTTACAGACATGATGTGCCTAGGATGAAAATGTATAAGCTAGTTCAATGAGGAATGATGGAAGCAGGGATCACTTTGGTGCAAGAAAGATTCAACAAGGAAGTAAAGGCTATAGATGCTCACATATCTGAGTTAGTTTTCAGAACGGTAATTCAACATTGGGAGCACAGGAATGATGGAACCTAGACTGTCTTTCATGGTCATGGATTTGAATAAAAAACTAATCTCCAAAGATAGAAATCGCCAGTAGATATGAAAAGAATAAATTTATCCTTAATTTGGTCACCATAATCAATGTGGCAATGGTAGCTACATCATTTTTCGTTTTGTTTAGACATGTACTTCAGAGGCAACTGATTTTTCTGTCATTGTGTTAACATACTGCAATCACTAGTCATACCTACTGTGATTATTTTTACTAAATGGTAGCTATTTTATATATCACATAGGGATAAAGAAATATTTTTTTACCAGATGAGAGGTGGTTTTACATAACGTGTGGGATTAAAAACAATAGGAGTTAGTTACTTAGTTGTTGGCCTATCGGCTAGGACCGGTAGATACCATGAAACTAGCGATTTGTTTTCTTTAATGAATCCCTTCAACCTGTAATTTTGGCCCTCAAATGATGTGTTATGGTTCTCAGGTACATTCAGCAGACTCTTTGTTGAAACTAGTGTCAGAACTTAAGAGGACAGCGATCTTTTCTGGTCTTGCTTCATTGAATGAGAATGTTGATAGGAGGATTGAGGTGCTAGGTCAGCAGGCCGAGGGGACGGAGAGAATGCTGGAAAGGATCAGCCAAGAGGCGGCAGCAAGCCTCAAGGAGTTGGAGGCACATTACTACTCATCTGTTGTGCGAACTCCAACCTATGATTGAGGTGAATATTTTCTATCTGAGAATTTTTTTTGTTTTTAAGTTGCTAAATGGGCACAATTATTGTTATCAAATCATTGACTAGTCGCCGACTAGTCGTCCGGTCGGTCCATAGCAAGCGACTCACGCTAGCGACTCGACTTAGTGAGCAAGTCAGGCGACTTGCCATCGACTTGTCGACTTGAGTCAACTAGCTGTCGACTTGAGTCGACTAGGCGGGCGACTTGAGTTATGACTTATGAGTGTCTTTTGCTTCTTTATGTTTAATTATTATTCATGTGACTAAGTTTGGAACTAGCTAGTAGCTGTTGTTGCCTGTTTGTGAAGTTTGAAGGTTGTTTGTGAACATTAGCCACGCTTTATATATATGAAGATGTACACATACAGCCTTGTAAATGTTATATTTATTTATTGTCAAGTCGACGACTAGTTGACTGACAAGTCAACTAGTTGGAAAGTCGGTCCCTTCTTGACTCGACTTTCTGACTTAATAACCTTGGGCACAATTGCTGATCAGAATTTGATTCTGTGTTGTTCTGTCGTACACTATTTTCTTAATGTGATTTTATATGTTTAGTTACAATTATGCAATGTCTTAAATGAAGCGGTATTCATGCTTGGCCGAACTGTTCAACACAATACGATGTAATTCTTGATTTCGCAATAACATATAGATGTGATGATTGATGAATAATTTAAGGCTGTACAACAATTATAGTTTACAGTCAAGCAACTTAGCTAATGAAAAGTACGTGAACGGTAAGCAAACCATGCATTTACTTGATTAGTGGTTAATACAAGCTGGGACCCCTAACTTCCTGTGTAACGGACGAGTTGGTGGCTATAAAATTGATTGTTTCATCGTCCCCAGCACACCCCCAAAAAAAAGAAAAAGAAAAAAAAGATATATAGTTAACTTGGTTGATGAACACGATTGTTTTTCTTGTCATTTCGAATGCTATGTAATACCTAGTTAATTTGGTTGCTGAACACGAACATTTTTCTTGTCATTTCACATGCCATGTGACATGGAAAAAAAATGGAAAAATATACAACAAAAATTGGCTATTGAAATTATAAAAACTGTAGGTTCTTTATACAAAATATTGAGAAATGACTACGAACATTATAGTAGAAATTTCACATTTATTTAATTGCCCTTCATGGCTTCAGGATTTCTGAGCTGACCAGGTGTGGCTCTAAAGAACCAGTGCAAAGACGTCGTCAATGTATCTTATGTAAAAATCACCTGAAATTACTGGGCTAAGAACAGACTCATTTTCCAAGGCTATTGTATTAGTTCATAACTACCGTTCTAATTTCTAACAGCAGTCTTTAGATCATTGAAATTTGGGAAAATTGCCCTCATACCATTATATTTTGGTTGGCTTTCTAAAATACCATCCCAAATTTGGTCTTGCCAAAATACCATTACTTTTGTCATCCATTGTTCCAATTTACCACTCAGCTGGATCCAATGTTACCCATACTTTCTAAATGCCCAAAATGCCCCTCATCCTGATCGCCCCGGCCTCATCCAGCCCGCCTCCTGCTCGCCTCCCTCCCACCGGCCCGCCACCCCCACCTAGCCACCGTTGGCGCCGCTTCCCCTCGCTGGAAGCCGCCGCCTCCCTCGTCTGCAGAGCGTCGCTGCCTCCCTCGTCTGCAAAGTGTCGCCGCCTCCCCCATCTAAAGAGCGCCACCGCCGCATCCCCCGTCTTCGCCGCCTCTGGGTCGTCGGCACGCGTCATTGCCAACTTGTATTCCGGCCAGGGAGCCGTCACATGACGGTGGCTCCCTGCCGAGCCTCAGGCTCTCGTCCTCTTCCATGGCCGTAGGAGGAGCTTGCTTGGGTGCTCTGCTTCATGGACAAAGGAGAAGACGAACAATGCTTTGCTAGGGGTATTTTGGTCTTCTGTTCAGCTCAGTTACCTCTCAGTTGGTCTATAATGGTATTTTGGCCAGACTAAATTTCGGGATGGTATTTTGAAAAGCCAACCAAAATGTAATGGTATGAGGGCAATTTTCCCTTGAAATTTCTAGCAAGAAGATTCTAATTTCTACTTACATGAGGTGCTGTTCTCTTTTCGAGGGTTGTGTGCAGCTATGTCATTTTCCACTTAAATTAAGAGTAAAATTTACAGCGTGTAATTTGTCATTACATTACTAGCACTTTAAGGTCAATTTTAATGTTTACCGTGGTTCTTTTCAAAGCTTCTAAAGGTATTTTTTAGTCTCTCCAAACTTTTTTTTAGAGCTATCAACTCTTGAGATTATAATCAACTCTTTGGTTTGTTTTTTTTTAAAAAAAAAAAGAAAAAAAAACTCCTCGGTTGGTACTAGTTGCCTAGAACCATTGTCTGCGAAGAAATACGTTACCCTCATGTGTCATTGCTGGGATTCTTTCAGCACATCTGTGGAGGTGTAAATTGAATTCTATCAAAATCCTTCTGATGCTGTATGCGAGAGTTGAAAAGGCAAGAAGCGCAAATCCAAGACGAGAATCCAAGACTTTGGACGCTCTCGTGTCTCGTCAAATGTCAATTCTAGGGCAGCTCTGTACGTCTGTGCCTGTGCCTGTGACCTGGAAGAAGGGCATCATCGTGTCGTGCAAAATGTCCATTGGGAGATGCCATGTGTTTCATGCACTTCTCTTGGTTCATGCCTCTGCTCCAATCTGCGTGGCTGTTATGGCCAGCCTTGCTCGTTAAACAATATACTGTCTCTGGTCACAAAAAGAAGTCGCCGTTGACTTTTAAACATGCCTTTAATCATTTGTCTTATTTAAAAATTTAGTTTAAATAAAAATATAAGTCATACTTAAAATACATTTAATAATAAACCAGATCATAACAAAATAAATAATATTTATATAATTTTTCTGAATAAGACGAATGGTCAAAGAAGTGTTCAAAAGTCAACGGTGACTTCTTTTTGTGACCGAAGGGAGTAGTATCGAGCTTGTTCCACAAGTCTATGAAGACCTGGAGTGCAGCAGCGGTAGTCTGTAGGATACCTTTTGGATCAGCGGTATTTTGAGATGCTGACAAGATGAAACACACTTTTTTTTTTCAATGAATGTGCACCTGAGATCCTCAGGCTCAAGGTCAAAGCGATGAATGCGACTTGTGTAAACAGATGGAGGGGGCCACTGCTTGTTGCATCCCGCCTAGTGAGATCTTTTCACTTAAAATTAAAAACCAGCGCTAGGATTTTGTCATTTTATGCGACCAAAACGATGTAAAATTTTATAGTTATTTTTTGGGTTTTATATGGTTTTTCTAGAGTTTAAAAATTCTTTTTATACCTTTTTATAGACATATTAAGGGAAAGAAGTTTCAAAGACGATGGAAAATCGTGAAATTCATAAATCTTAGTAGCAGATCGACGAATTGGCTAAATCTTGTTGGCAAGAAGAAATTATCTATTGGTGTATTGATGATCTACTGTTAGTAGCCATTGATTATAATGATTTCTTTAGCCATTTGGTTCTAAAGTCTAAACTTAGCCAACGTAAAGTTGGTCTTCGTAATTTTATGTTCAAACTCCGCCGATGCTCGCGTGCAAATACGATATCCATGAAGCAGGGACACCTAACTTGTCCGGTCGCGCCAGGCCAGGGTTGCGGATTGGCTTGGCCGAAGCGACGCGTCGTTGCATGCATTCCGACTCAACGCGTTGACAACGTCCACTTACTACTCTCTGGAATCAAATTACGGGTACGACTCAACGGTACAACATGTCAACATTCTAAAGATTTCGATGGAGTTTACCACGCGTGGTACTCGACGACCACTCTATCCAAATTAATTTTAACTTCTTGGCGAGAATCTGAGCCAAACCAAGCATACATATGTGCTGCTTCTTCGAGCAAATTCCTCCAACTTTGAAAATCTTGGTGAAGATTCTTACGACAAAAGGGAGAGAAACCTCTGCTTCCTGCATATAATTCAAAATCATATGAATGTTTTGGCTTCGGACGTCAATTATGCAGCGGAGAGAGAGAGAGAGAGAGAGAGAGAGCATGCACAGCACTGTCCAGTATTCAACCGTGAAACTGTTATCACTCGTCGCCCTCGCTGCAACCTCTGAACCTCGTCTCACTCTTGTCCCTTGTGTTTGTAGGAGCATAAGCACAGCTGCATGCACCTGCAGCTGGACCTAGCAACAGGGTTAACCCTGGTTAAGGGAGGGCGGTGAAGGTTGCCAAGCACTGGCTCCACGCAGACTCGGTGACAAGACAAGATTGTTTTAGAAGGTCACGCATGTCACATCCATAACAGGACACTCTTATTTCATACATTGAGAATTCATGTGATTGGATTTTCAAAGAGAACTCTGCATTCGCTCGAGTGCACGCTCAAAGACGTGGTTTGGACTTTTGGAGTGCGGAAATTCTCTGTAAGTACCATTCAGGCTGGAATTGAGCTGTTTTTAGAAAACTATTCATCGCAGAAAATTGGTTCTTGTTAGTGCAGCGTGCAGGAGCAGGACTGCAGAGGACATATTTTTCTAGGTCCGCAAAAAGGTACAGAAGACAGCAATGGTGCCTGCATTTATAAATCGTACAGAAAGGAACTGGTTCTTTTGATCCTCGGTGAGGTTTGTTTGTATTGGTTAGGCCCATATGAAGTGAAGGTTCTCTCTGTATCGTCAATGTACTGTAGAGAGCATCTTCAATAGTCACTCTATAATACTGTAGCAAACAAATATAGAGGACCGGAGGAAAGAAATCATTTATAGTATAATGTAAATTGTGAAAGAATTTTAAAAAGATAGATAGAGGAACGTCAATAATGTTTAGAGAAGAGATATAGAGAGATTGTTGGTGATACTAAGTGCCGAGCTTCAAAAAGGTGGCTGTAATGGAGGTAGACCTGTTCAAACGCCGGTAGGGCGGGCCGGGCCGGGCTGGAAAAGCCCGTCCCAGAAAAACAGGCCCGAGCCCGCCCGCCCGAAGCCCGCCCGGCCCGCCACGGCTTAATCCGGCGGAATTCGGGCCGGGCCGCCCGCCCGACCACCGGGCTTGAAACCCAGCCCGAGCCCGGCCCGAAGCACCGGTCGGGCGGGCTTCCGTGAACAGGTCTAAATGGAGGCAACTGGTCATTTCCGTTGGAAAATGGAAATCGGGTCGTTACTCTAATTCATGGATCATACAGTGAATAGCACATATGTCCAACTTCCAACTTTCCAAGTGCATGGTATCTCTCTTGTCATCTCAACTCATCTGCCACTTGAAAGCTGCAGTGGTCATCCTTGTTTTGACCTGAATTGATCTGGATCTCCATCGGAAATTTGCTGGCAACAACTTAAAAAACTTCAGATGATGGACGAGCTACTGTTGCTGCCGTTCTTTCGGTGTTTACGGGCGAAAACTCGTCGGCGTCGCTGCCATCCCTCCTTTTCGATTATTTTTCTGGACTATTGCGAATATTCGGTTTGGAAGATATAACAGAAGTGCAGGAATTAATCTCTTCACGCTGGCGCGCGCCAAAGATGTACCTTATGGTGTTCCCAATAAATATTTTGAAATCGTGTCAGAAAATATTTGTTAAATATCTATATTTGGTTCTCAAAAAAGAGCCTAGCAGTTAAATAAAATCATTGATTATTTTTGTTCCCTCAATTTAGTGCGTTGGTATTTTTATAATTACCAAAAAAAAATCATTTTGCATTCATAATACTATTTAGTTTTGAATTCGTAGAAATGCCGCTGCAACACGCTAAAGTATTTACATGCCATTATTCTAAGCGGATCGTTGCATATTGCCCATTATATGGATTAACCGGTCAAAAGAGATCTCGAAATGACTAAAGTGCCCTCATCTTCATCTTCTTTCTCCCATTCTCCTTCCTCTTCTTCTCTAACCTTCCTCATCTGGTGAGCATGGCATACTGGCATTGCCACCTGCCTCCATCACCACGCTATCGCTCATGCAGAGCTGGTGGCAAGCTAGCGCGGCGACTGTGTGGGGTTGTGGCGCCAACCAAAGTGAAGAAGGGCGACAACACGGGCGGAGTTGGTGGAAAGCTCATGCAATGGTGGTGTTGGAGCCCGCGCTTGCGGTGCAGGATGTTAGCTCTAGCCAAGGTGAAGAACAGTGGCAGCGTGGGTGGAGCTGGGCAGCAAAGTCACGCGGAGCAGGGTGGTGAGCTCATGTGGTGACGACGCTCGAGCCTGCAATGGCGGTGCCTCTTGTGAAGAAGGGTGGCAACATGGATGGATATGGGTGGGGAGCAAGGCGTCAACGGCGCAAGCTAGGGCAGCCGAGTCCTCTGGCGAGGTCCTCTAGCACGCCCGTTGCCAAGGAGGACCAATGGAGAGAAAGAAGACAGAGAGGAAGGGAGGAGGATGAAGGAGAGTGAGGATATTTCAATCGATAACCCATTGAGAAGATCGATCTTGTAATGATAGAGATGCAACGATTTGGTAAGAATAATGTCATTTAAATATTTTCGCGTTTTGTAATGCCATTTATGTGAAATCGAATTTAATGGCATGGTGCAAAAAATGTTTTTTAAAAGTGTGTTTATTTTCAGAAGCATTTTACTCGTGGATCTTATCCAGTGTGGCAAAGTATCAACCATAGGGTGAGCCATCGGTATATATCGATCTTTCGTGGCTGTGGGAGAAACGGTAGCAACACTGGAGTACACTATGAACGCATATCCAGGCAGAGGTGGCAGGAGATGTCTTGGTGACCAAGGGAATACAATGAGAGTTGATTGGAAACAACTCGACATGTATATAAATCCAATATAAAAGTCTAGTATTAGCTATGGGTGTCCAATGAGGCAATGAACAATGCATCATTTCACTAAGATTAACTACCATATCATCCGTTGTAACGCTAAAATTAACCAGGCCATTGTAATATCGGGTACATAGCTAGTGGATCTATATACATGTCGAGTTGGATGAATGATACATCAAAATTGTCCAGTGAGGAGCATTTCTACCAGGGTCTCTAAAACGTTTCCTAAAACACTATTACGGTCTTACGAAAAACCTTAGCCTCTATAACGTTCCAGCATGGTCTCTATCTCAGTCTCTAAATTTAGATATTTTCTCCAGAGTCTCTATATTTAGAGCTCTCTAGAGAATCTCTATATGTTTTCAAGGATAGAGACTCCGCTGGAGATGATGGAAATATAGGAAACGAATAGTGATTTAGAGAAAGGATATAGAGAATGCTAGAGATGCTAATGAACTGCTGGATGAAGGCAAGTGATGTCCTGCAGATGTGAAGCCCCATCGCCACCATTAATTGCAAGGCTTCTTTCCATAATACAGGGGGTAAATAGCACATTGCTCATGCTCACCTCACCGATAGCAGAAGCAAAAGCGTATGTTACGAAGAGAGAAGATGGAAAGAGGATCGTTGGATTGAACTGGACGGTGGATTGGGTAGGGAAGTTGGGTGTTCACAGCGGCATCTCGAAACCGTGTGCATGAACTGAAGCCCAAGCAACCCATCCACAAGAACAAGAGGAACTCTCCCTACTGCCATAGCACATGAAAACAACGGCGCGAGCGGGACAGCACGTAACCTCAAAATGGGCAAAGCCATGGACCGACCGAGCCCAAGGAAGCGTACAAGCCGCACCAAACTTGGACGGTCCACGACCGGGACCATCCAGGATCAGATACGTGTCAACCAACTCAGGCCTCCCTGACAGGCAGGCCCCACGGGGGGCCACTGCAAACAGGCAAGCGAAAACCGGCAGGCAACGGTGCCAGGCCATTCCAAACTGTTCGGTTGGTTACCCGGGCCCACCTGTCAGCCACGCGGCCGCGGCTCTCCTTCGTAGTACTAAAAGCGGCTGGGCCCGGCCCGGCCCGCATCCGTCCGTGATGCCGTTGCCGGTAAAAGCTCCCCACAATAATTAACTGCTACGAAAACTTGCTGCTAACTATATACAGTAATCACTTACTAAGCAGGAAAACAATCACTTAAATAAAATGTGTCTGTGTTATCAACGCTGTGATATTTGTGGCGAATTAATCCACGCGTGCTGCCACTTTTGAGTATGATATGAAAGAGCAGAAGCGATGCAACAGTGCAATGCATAAGGAACGAGCTGGCTAATGTCGCATTAACATTGCAATCTTGATGTTAACGAATTACGAATGTACCATCAAAGACAATACCACCACTACGCACTTGATAAGGTCTTTTGCTAATATCAACTACGTACCACTAACTAGTAACTAGTCTTGGTCATCACTTGCAGCTGCATCATACAAATACCACTCTATTTGATCAATTAATCAATTGATAGCTAACTCACAATAACACCACCACAAGAGCAGGGAGGAACAGAAGTTGAGATTTTTAATAGCACGAGGGATTGTGATCGGTGAATTTGCCTTTCGGCTTCTTGCTTACTGCTGGCCGGCGACGGCTCCACGGTGCTCGCCGGAGCACAGTGAGCTCACCGGTCTTCCGGCACCCGGTAAGACTCGACGGTGATCTCTGACAGCCACGCACCGGGAAATAGCATCTGGGGACGACGGGTTTTACGAAATTACGAACGGGTCCCTACGGGGGTCGAGTGTAAGGCAAAGGAGGAGAAGGTGATGGGTTACTCACATCGAGCTGCTTCTGCACGGGGCGGGGCCGCCGCCGAGGGCGGCGGCGCGGCCGCGCACCGGTGACGGCGTAGACGTCCTCCTCAATCTCCTCGCTGGTGAGCGTCACCGAGAACCGTGGCCTGTCCAGAGCCTCCGCGCGGGCCCTCGCCGCCCGCCGCTCGGGCGGCTGCGGCGGCGATGCGCTGGGCGCGGGTCGGCGTCGAGTGCGCAGCTTCCACGGCCGCGACGACGCCGCCACGGTCGCCGGGGCGGCGGCCGCTTCCTCGTCGGCGGCTCCGGCGGCCACCTCGCGGAGGTGAAGCAGGAGCTTCTCTCTGACCTCATCGAGCTGCTCCGGGGAGCGCCGGGCGGCGGTCGCAACGGCGTCGCCGTCGCGGTTGACGTGGGCACAGCGCAGGACGCGGTGGCTCCCCCACGTCTTGAGCGACGGAAACGACGACAGCGCCGCGGCCTGGCGAGCGCTCGACGCCGCCTCCACGGCCGCTGCCGCCACGCCGTTGGCGACGGGATCCGGCGGAGGAGGAGGCGGCAGCTCGGCCGAGATGACCATGGCCGTGGGCGACGTCGCGACGACGTACGCGGGCGTAATCCTGTGCTCCTTCAAGGGCTCCGGCGGCGGCGGCGGCAGGGGGCGGGCTTGCAGCGTGGTGAGAACGAGGAGGAGGAGGAGGTGGGCTTCCGCGATGGAAGCGTGGGGGAAACGAAAATTAGATGGAATAGTTGGTGTTGTTGATGAATAAATATTGGGGGCGTGTGCGTTGGGGTCTTGGGGAGGCGATGTATAGTGTTTTTATTCTCCTATATTCATTCATTTGTTCTATTTCCATTGAGTTTTTGGATGTAAGTTGATGAATGTTTTCAAAATTTTAGTTGACGGATAAATATTGATGTGGACGGGTGATAAATTGCATTTAGAAACTGCATGGATGGAGAGCGGTCTCTCATTTGCATGCAACACCTTAGAGTTCTTAAAATTGTGGTGGGTTGCCACCTGTGGTTGTAGAAGTTTGCAGCTTCGATCAAACCTGCATGCACTGATTGCATCGGAATTTTGTTTTAGAATGCAAAGCAATAACTATTCACAAAAAAATGATGCCGATACACAACAATATTTACAGGAATTTTTCCTGCAAACTTTGAAGGACTTTTTCACCGTGGGCTCTAAACATAAAGTGTTAGGATTTGCGCCGATGCATGATCACGAACGATACCAGCAGACACGATGTTTGAGTACGCAGTGATTCAACTTCGTCTACATCTGCGAGGCTCGATTATGAACGCCCTCCCAATCCATATCTTGCAATATACCGCTCAAGCACGCGGTAGTTGATCTCCTCTTATCTATGCTTAGAGCATTACTAATGGAGACTTAAGTTAGGTCAACCTAGTACTATAACAATTAAAATAAAAGAGAGAGGAATGAAAATGAATAGTAAAAGGATGTGTAACTAATGGTTGGATCAACCTAACATAGGCTTCTATTTGTGATGCTCTTAGATCCTATCCTACCTTGAGAGCATCCCCAACAAGCACTCGAATAGTGTTTTACGGGGTGGAATAGGGAGCCTATTGGGAATGCTCTGAGGGCTAGCTCACGCATATATAGCACCACTCTTAGGTTCTGTTCTTTTGAGCTGATCTGAACGGCTGAACAGCTGAACGTCTGAAATGACTAAACTTCGAAAGCTTCTCGTGGTAGTCTCGAAATTCATATGCATTTTGTTTAACTTGCTTTTTAAAGCCTTAGAAACTGTCTTCAAAATAGTGAAAAATAGATTTAAAAATTCAAAGCATATGTCTTTTGAAAACATAGATAAGTCGTTAAACTGTCAAGTCGTTAAGCTAAAAAAAGCAGGGCCTTAGACTTTTGACCTCAATTCGTCCACAAGAGTAACCCGGGTTCTATATTTGGGTTCAACCGGTATTATATGCTACTCCATCCGTTCCAAATTATAGTTCACTGTTGACTTTTAAACACACATTTTGATCATTCGTCTTATTCACAAAACTAGCGCAAACATGCAAAAATATAAATCATGCTTAAAGTATGTTCAATGATAAAACAAATCACAATAAAATAAATAATATTTACATATATTTTTTGAATAAGTCGAATGGTCAAATAGAATATTCAAAAATCAACAGTGAACTACAATTTGGAACGGAGTGAGTACTATACATCTCTCTATATTTGCAAGGTGATACCATTCCATCACAACCAATCATATGGACCATGCATGTCAACGGACCGAGGTATTACATGAACGTTCTAGATTTTAAAGTAAATCAAACACTTCTTACAATACTTAGCGTGGTCTTATTTTGGACAAACTGTATGTAACACTTAAAATAATTCGCCACTAAAAAATAATTTTCTATGATTTATCACTGCTTGCTGGTAAGATGGAGTGGCAACTTAAAAGAATTGTAACCTTGGAAATGATATATATGCAAATCTCTTTTTTAGCTAGCATTCATCGGATCTGTTTTCCCGTTTGGGCAGGAACTATTCTGGGGAGTGATACAAAAGGCCGTGGCATGCATGATTACGAAAAGCGAGAGTGGCGAGAATGCGAGATGGATTCCTTGATGATTGCCGATAATAAGTACCAAGGCCTTGTACGCAAAGAAGCAGCCGATATGGGAAGGGCAAAAGGGGCAAGGCACAGAGTAAAGAAAGTTACTCGTGCTGCTGGGCTGGCTGGACGCCTGGACGGCGCAGTGTGCTGCTGCTGGGCGCACGCAACGCCGCCGCGATCCATCTCGCTCGCGAGTCGCGACCGCACACACGGCCCATCCCCACGCTATCACAACGCCCGCACCGACGTCCTTACCAAATGACCGACACGTGGGCCACGACAACCACCAGAGCGTTTTTCCCCACCAGTCAGTGTCTGTCTAGTATATCTGAGCTCGTTCCGTTCCTGTCGCCGTAGCGTCCCCAGGTGAGAGAGCACGGATCAGGCTGACCCACCCGAAGGAGATGTGGGCTCCGCGGTATCCCTCCCTGTGGCCCGCACGTCAGTGTGATGTGTAGTGAGGAGAGTGTCGTCCCTGTCTCTCTCTCTCCCTCCTAGGTTTGAATGTTCTGAGGGGGGCGGCGGTCACGTGAGCCGCTCGCCGCTCGCCGCTCGCCGCTCACCGCCTGACGGGGTCGTTGCGCGGCTGTCAGCTTCGTGGCCTTCCATGTGGGCCCGACACGCGCCATGCAAAGTTTTTTTTTTTTTTCCGCGATGTGACTTGCAGTTGCTGCTTCCTGCTTCGCTCGTTCCGCTGGGGCGCTGCATCTGCATGGCGAAGCAGAGTCTGTGGGCGAGACCGCGAGACTACGGAGGTGCTCCATCCAGTATTTTTTTTTTGAAGCAAGGCAAAAGAATTGTCATGTATTTAAAAAGAGTGGGAGTTACAAGTTGGGGGGGAGCTTGCGACCCCTCCTCCCTCGGGTCTAAGTACAAATGGTTAATTAATTACAAAGAGGGTGTCTGCGGCGCTTTCGAGTCTGGTCATCAGCGGAGATGGGTAAGAAAAACTAACGGCGGCACATCGACTAGGCGAAAGATCGCGGTTATTCCGCTCAATCCAAATGTGCCAAATAATGGTCGTAGCTACGAGAGAACCACGCGGGCGTTGGCAGTCCGAAGCATGAAGGCCCACCAATCAACAAGGCAGCTGGAGTGGGGCCAGCGCGAAGGGTCGAGGTGGGGCAATGTGAGCAACGGCGAGACGACTCAAACAAAGCGACTAAAATCGCAAAAGCAAAAAAGATGCTCCAGCGTCTCTAAGTTACGCTGCAAAGGGGCAAAAGTAATAGTTAGGCGGTGGCGGCAAGCGGGGCATCCGCAGTGAAGACTACGCTGTCGCAGAGGCGTCGGAGGAAGAACACAGATTGGAGGGAGCCCAAATCTTCGGACCGCCGCACGCAAAGTGGTTTGGGCACCCGCCCTAAGAATTGGAGAAGGTAGGCTGACCTGACCGAGAATTCTCCATTGGCAGCAAAGCGCCAAGAGAAAAGATCAGAAGTGGTTGGTTGCAATTGCACTTGGCCGATCAGACGGACAAGCGAGATGAGTTCGGGGACGAGTTGATGGGTGAGATTACGACTCAAGTCGAAATCCAAAGAATGGTTTGATGTGGTGCAGTACCGATCTGTTGTGTCGGACGGAGGCTAGAAAAGGTTAGGCGCCCGGTCGGAGGCAAAACCCGCTAGCCAACGGTCGTTCGAAGAGACGGAGAACCACACCCTAGGAAGATCTCGGTGCGATACCACAAAGTTGTCATCGGCACCAAAAGAGGCTAGATCGAGAGACGCCCAAAACGGGGCTGGCGAACGCCTGGAAAGCCAGAGCCAACGCAAACGAAGTGCTGAATTTGGTGAGTTCAAACACCCCAAGTCCCCCAAGCGAGGTCGGAGAACAGACAACTTGCCAGTTGATTCTACCACCGCCCCCCGAAGAATCAGAGCCCTTCCAAAGCCAGGAACGCCTGGTAGAGTCGATTTTCTTAAGGACAGAGGAAGGTGGGTTAATGACCGATAGGATGTACGTGGGAAGCGCAGAGAGGACCGCTTTGAGAAGCGTTAGACGGCCCCCTATGGACAAAAACGGGCCACGCCACCCGCCAGCCTGGAGGACACTTTGTCAATAAGCGGTTGGAAATGGACGTGGTGCAATCGGCGAACAGAGAGGGGCATGCCGAGATACTTTATGGGGAAGCTGGTTAGCTGGGCCGGGAAGTCGAGGAGGACGTGGTCAAGATCAATTCCATCACAGCGAATTGGAATCACCTGACTTTTTGAGAAATTGGTCCTAAGCCCAGTGATGTCACCAAACATCCGGAGAATAGCAGCTAGGGTAGAGACATCTTCCTTGGTAGGCCTAAGGAAGATGGCTGCGTCATCGGCGAAGAGAGATATCTGGGTGTCAAGATGGGGTCCTTCTAGGGAAGAAAGGGCCCCAGAAGCGGTTGCCCGGCTCAGCAATGCAATCAGGGGCTCAATGGCTAGATTGAAGAGGAAAGGGGACAACGAGTCACCCTGCCTTAGACCCCTACAGTGATGGATGGTGTCAGTGGGATGGCCGTTAAGGAGCACCCTGGAGGATGACGAAGCGAGGGACATGGATATCCAATCGCGCTAGCGAGCTCCGAACCCGCGGGCGCGGAGGTTGTCTAGAAGATAGGTCCAGGACACGGAATCAAAAGCTTTCTCAAGGTCTAGCTTGAGAAGGAGGGCGGGGGAATTGGATCTATGAAGCGACTTGGCCATGTTCTGGACCAGGATGAAGTTTTCTTGGATTTGCCTAGTCTTAATGAAAGCGCTCTGACATGTGGAGATGAGGTCATTCATGAAGGGGGCAAGCCTGGAAGCTAGGATCTTGGTGAAAAGCTTCCCGACACTGTAGATCAGGCTTATCGGGCGGTAATCAGAGGCTGAGAGAGGGCTATCTTTTTTAGGCAGGAGGACAATAAGCGCAGAATTAAGGCCAGGTAGCCCAGAGCTGTCAAGATTGAAGAGGCCTTTGGAGGGTTCTGAAGGTGTCGGTGAGATGAAATCGGCAAGCCTTGAAGAAGTTCTAGGTAAAGCCGTCGGGACCAGGAGCTTTGTCATTAGGCAGGGAGAAGAGTACCACCTTGAGTTCTTCCAAGGTCAGGGGGATTTCCAAGGAGGAGAGATCCAGGGATGGCAAATCAAGGAAGGCCCAGTCAAAGGCGCGCTGAGCGGGCTGGTGGGCGACGGACGAGGCTTCACCAAAAATTGAACTGAAGTGATGGAAAAGGGCATGGGCCTTAGGCTGAAACTCCGTGTGCAAACCAGAAGGGGTCTGGAGGGAGTGAATGAGGTTTCTGCGTCGACGGCCATTGGCCCTAAGGTGAAAATATTTGGTATTGGCATCACCGAGCTTTAGCCATGTTAGGCGCGAACGCTGCTTCCATTTGATCTTTTCAATGGCGCAGAGACCCAAGACACGAAGTTTGAGAAGTTTACGGACAGAGACCTCCTCGACCGAGAGGGAACGGGATTCCATGGCTACGTCGAGTAGTCCGATCACTTCAGAAGCAAGAGAGAGTTGAAGCTTAATATCCCCCACCTAGGCTCGACTCCAGTTTTGCAAGGCTGAGGCAGTGATCTTTTCAATGGCGCAGAGACCCAAGACACGAATTTTGAGAAGCTTACGGACAGAGACCTCCTCGACCGAGAGGGAACGGGATTCCATGGCTACGTCGAGTAGTCCGATCACTTCAGAAGCAAGAGAGAGTTGAAGCTTAATATCCCCCACCTGGGCTCGACTCCAGTTTTGCAAGGCTGAGGCAGTGGAGGAGAGTTTGCACTTCAGGCGAATCAAAGGATGGGTGGGCAAGGAAGGGGATGAATGACACCAGGTCTGCTGAACGAATTCTAGGAATCCATTAATGGAAAGCCAGAAGTTCTCGAAACGGAAGCGACGCGGAGGCCTAGGAAGCTTTTCAGCAGTTAGGAGCAAGGGGCAATGGTCTGAGACAGAGGAAGATAAAGGTAAGAGGGAGCACGAAGGAAACCGGAGTTCCCACGCGGCATTCTGAAGGCGATCAAGTCGGACGAGGTGGGATTGATTTTCGTTACTCCAGGTGAAGCGTCTTCCCGCAAGGTTTATTTCCCGAAGACAGCAGTCGTCGATCGCGGCTCGGAAACGATTCATGAGCCTTCTATTGAGATTGATGTTGTTTTTGTCGGAGGCTTTGTAGATCAAGTTGAAGTCGCCTAGAATGAGCCAAGGTCCGGAAAAGTGGGCGGAGATGGTCCGAACTTCCTGAAGGAAGAGCAGTTTGGACGAATCATCCGTTGGACCGTAAACATTCGAGATAATCCAACTAGGCTGGTGTCGACGGTTGGGATATTGACCCAAGTCAACTGAGGTTCTTCAAGAGGGAGATAGGAGACACGCCGAACAGAACGAACAACAACGAACAGGAGACAGGGGTTTTTATCCTGGTTCAGGCCTCTCGGGAGAGATAATAGCCCTACGTCCATCCTTTCTTATATATCAGAGATGAATACAAGAGGGAACTCAACGAGATGAACAAGTCTCGGCGAGAATATGGGTGTACATGAAGTATTATGCAAAAACCTCGTCTAGGATTCACCCCTTAACACGCCGTAGGGGCTTGGTTTATATAGTGGTGAGCAAACCGACCTACCGAGGGAATATCGGGCCGGGCTAACTACGAGATCGCAGCGAACTCGACATGCCAAATACATCCCGAGGCAGGTAAGGCATACTCCTAGTCTTGGGGACCACGACGTCTACTCCAATCCGGGAAACCAACGTCCGGGTCTTCACGTAGCCGTGCAGAACTCCTGTTCGAGACAGACTCAAACACGATTCCTTGGCCGTTACGCATCATGCCAGCCAGGAAGCTGTTCGGCGAGATGCATATAGGCTGATAGAACCTTCCAGGAGCCGGGCCTGGTAGGTCGCTCGAATGGGCCGTCGAGGAGTGGACCATGGCAATGGGCGTAATTTTATCCCGACGGCTAGCCCGAGACTCAAGTGGAAGGACTCACTAGAGTGGGGTCTTCCTCTTGAGACTCAAAGTCAAGAAGAGGAAATTATCTTGCTAAAGAACATGTAACAAGTGACCGAAGCAGTTACGGTCTTATGAAACGAACTTGCCCGGATCGAGCAAACTGATCGATCTTAGAGCAACTCATTGCGTCGAACAGAAAACACATCTATCCGGCAGCAGTACCACCGCCTCGGCGTGGACGCTAAACAAAAGTAGCCGTTGGCAGATCTCAACGGTAACTTACGCTGCGCAGTGAAAACAGCCGACCGTTTTTACTTAGCCGTTGCGGTAAAAACTAGCCGTTTTGTGACAAAAATCCGTTGCAAGGCTGCTCATTCGGGCCTATAAAAGCATCCAGGCCGCCCGCGGCTAGCCACTTCTGCTCTCACGCCTTTCCTTCTCAAGCCCTAGTTCCAACCGCGCTCAGCATCAAAGAAACCGAACACCAACACCGAGCCCGCTCGTCCAAACTTGGGGGCTGCCATGGCCAAGTTCTCAGGCACCAGCATTACCGAGGAGGACTTGAAAGTTTGAGAGGAGGAGGGCCACATCGACGCCGGCGGTGGAGGTCGCCGGGGAGGAAAAACTCGGAGCGCTTCGAGGGCGAGTTCGTCAACTTCAGCGATTCGCCTTTGTTCGGGTTGAGATCTCCGAGAGTGACCGTCGAGGCCTTCTTTAACATCGGCGGATTGGAGGTGGCTAACCTCAATCCGATTCGATCCTCGGATGGCGTCTTCGCACACTGTGCGAGGGCTACTGAAATTGATCCGCCGATGGGGTTTTCTTCCATTACTACGATAATGAGGAAGCGACTCCGCCGCTTCAGCGCTTAGGTGCTACTACCTCAAGCTCAAGACCATCACGACGACGCGCCGTACCCGTCCGCCGTTGCTTTCGACTCGATGGTAGCGTGGTTGGCGAGGTGGTTCTACACCGTGGAGCGATGATGACATGCTCTTCTTCACCAGAAAGCGCAGCGGCGAAGGAGCCAATGTCTCGGCCGGAGATGTCCGCCGAGGACTGGTACTTGACGAGAAAGATCGCCTCCTCGTGAGCCTTGGGCTCACGGGCAGGAAGATATCCGGGACTACACATGAATGGGATCTGTCGTCTGCGGGAAAGACCCTATCCCTTCTATAAGATAGAGGGATGGGAAGACATCTCCAGGGAGAGCACGGATAAGTGTCTTTAAGACTCAACCTTTCTTTGATGTCTCCTCCGAACAGGAACTAACAGGCTCTCCTGCTCGGGCAGAAAAACAAACCGACGCATGGGTGATCGAGCGGGTCGACGCCATGCTGAAGGTAGCCAAGAAGGATGGCGAGGTCACCGGCAAGGTGGCCTACACCTGTCCGAGGAACGTGCTTGTCCGCACAGCCGAGGTAAGTTGCTCGAACCCTCGTCTGTGTCGCTGGATTCGCACCGTTGAAAATGCTAACATTCACATTCCGAACACGCAGGAGGACCAGCTGATCCTCGGAGGGATCGTGGAGGAGCTATCTGGGTCGGAGAAGGAGAGAGCGAAGAAGGGCAAGGCCAAGGTGGCCACAAAGTTCAAGGTGGCGGCTGAGCCAACGCGGAGCTCGCCGCGCCATGGCGGCCGCCAGCCCTAGAAGAAGCCCGCTGCGGCAACGGAGCGCGTCGAGCAAGCCAAACGCGCTCACGGCCAACCGAAGGGGAAGCGACCAAGCCCCTCTCTCCTCGCCGAGCAAAGCGACGAAGAGGTAAGGATCATGACCCTCTAGCTTAGGCGTTATCTGGCGACTCACCCGACCACATAATCGATCGCAACAGTCGCCGAGCGAGAGGAGGCTTGAGGAAGAAGTCAGCGCAGAAAAACTTCTTGCGTTCTTGCGAGAAAGCGCCACCAGCAGAAGCCGAGTTCGTCGCCGAGAGCGTCCGGGGCGAGATGAACAAAGCGACAAGGAATCCCAGGGAAGAAGCGGAAAGTTCCAAAGAACGAAGATTAAATCAAGCCTTCCACGGCGGGTATGTTGTAATGAATCGCCGACCTTACAACTCTCGACGCGCTGCTTAACTAACCCCTTCTCGTCACCGCCAGAGGAGATCGCCACGGACAATGTCGGCGCGCAATCGGCGATCTCTCTTGCCCGAGCACCGCGGTCGTCGCAGACGATGAGTTGGCGGCCTCAAGGACAAAATGGCGGCGTGGAGCTTGTTCCCGCCAGCTCAATGACGGCTCGATCTTGTTGAAGAAGCGCGCGGTAGCACGGTGGAGGCGGAAGAAGCGGCGCCAGCGCCACGATAAGCGAGGCAAAACGATGGCTCGCAAGCGCCGGCGGGACCGAAAGCGCGGTCCTACCGAGCACCACGTCGCGAGGCAGCCAGCCTGGCGACGGAGATGGCCAGCAAGCGGTCGCAAAGCCCGCCGCCAAGGTGCAAGAAAAACCCACGCGAGCGCAAGTTGCCCGCCGATGGAAGCTCGGTGCCGCCCGGTGGGCGGCTCCGACCTTGTCCGAAGGTGATCGGGTGAAAGAGGAAGGAGGGCAGGAGCGAGGGGACGAAAGTTCTTCGCCCGCCGCTCCTGCTCCCGAGCAAATGGGCTCCCGCAGGAAGAAGGAGCAAAGGAGACGGCAGCGAGACAGCGCGCCGATCTCATCCCGCCGAAGGCAACCGTGGCCTGCAGTCTCGAAGATCGCCTACGCCGGGGACTGAAGCGTCGGCTTGGCAAGGTAAGTTCCAAAACCAAACCTAGTCCAGTCGAGCAACATCATCGCAAAGCGGCTAACTGGCCTTCTCCCTCAGGTCTTTAAAGATACCATGGAGGAGCTCGAGGATGGAGTCACCGTCGAGCCTTGCGCTGTTCAGCGGGTTTCGAGAGCACCTCCGAATGAAGGCTCGAAGGGAGCCTTCTGCGCCGACCAAGAGCCGAAGCGGGTTGGCGGCGAAGATAAAAAAGCTCAAGGCTCGATTGACCGAGGAGAGGCAATCCTCAGAGGCTCTTGAAAGAGGCCGAGGTGCTTGTGCATGAGCGAGAGGCGAACGTCGCGGAAGGGGCTGGCCGCACTGAAGTGGCTGGAGGAGCAACTCAGCGACGTGTCGAATGGCGAAATCGCTTTCGTGAAGCGGTGAAGCGACTCGAGGCCCAGCTCGCCAAGAGAAGTCGACTTCAGCGGCACTCTGGAGAAAATCTCCACCCCATGGGCGTCACGGAGGAGGCCGAGAGATCTGTGGGCGGCCGCAAGGGCGAGCAACGCGGAGAAGAGGTCGAGCAACTCAAGACCGCTGAGAGCGTGAGCAGTCGAGCAAAGATCGACCGAGCAACAGTGCAGACCAAGACCGAAGAGGTCGAGGCTCTCTGTGTGAAGGCAGCAGGCGGGCCAGGAGGCGGGAAGGAGGAAGCCGACCGTCTCAGTGAGGCGAGAGGGTTTAAAGCCCGAGGGAAGTCCTGCGCCTCAAGGAAGTGATCGAGGAGCTCAAGGAGCAACTCGCTTCTAAGTAGTATGAGGGTCAGTAACCGAAGGAGACTTTTGTACCTGTAACTTTGGTTAATGCAAATAAAGAAACTTACCTTTTCCCCGCAAAAAAGCAAAGAAAAGACAAGAACGAGCGAAACTAAGAGCAAGGCACGAAAGCGCTAGAAAGTTTAAGAAAACCGGTGAACAACAGCCTAACTCCGGCCCGTTGTGCAGTTGCTCGAAAACTGAGTTTTGCGAAGTCGAGCAGGCGTACAAGAGAATGAGCGACACCCTAGCCCCCGGTACGGTTGTTGCTCGAACACCTGAGTTTGCGAATTCGAGTACGTGCGTAGAGAGATAGAGCGACACCCGTATCCTGATCGACTCGTTCTAGGAACTACTCGTTAACGTAAGTTAAGCGATTCGAAGGTAACCGAACAAGGAAAGTGCCTCTGCGCGGAGGAGCTTCTGAGGCGGGTTTTGCCAAGTAGTTGTGCCGTGGTGAGAAAGTGCCTCTGCCGAGAGGTCTTCTGAGCAGAACTTAGCCGCATGGCGAAAAGCCGTTTACACAATCTTGAGTTTAGGAACTTGTTGAAATTGGATCTGACGGGAAAAAATCCTTATGCTTGCGAGCCAAGTGTTAAATAAGTGGCGACCATCAAGTGTTACCGAAGAGGGTAGTCGAGAGAAGACAGAGATGGGAAAAGGCCGCGGGTAGTGAAAATTCTTGTTTATTGGATTGAACTTTACATGGCAGCCCGAGAGACTTGGACGAACTAAGGCGCTAAGTTTAACAAAAGCGAAGAGCTAAGCAAACACACAGAAGACCTACACAAAGAACTTCTGAAGTCGGTCGATGTTCCAAGTCTTTGGTCGACTCTCTCCGTCCTCCATTGCAGGCGAATGACCCCGGCGGCGATTGGAAACGACCGTGAGCAGGCCCTCCCAACGGGGAGTTAACTTGTTGGCATTGGACAGGTTCTGGACACGACGCAGAACGCGGTCGCCCGCCTTCAAAGCGCTTGGTCGAACCGATTTGGCAGCGTGTCGGCGAAGAGCTTGCTGGTAGCGCGCCATTCTGACTTGTGCCCGTTCGCGTGTGCCTTCGAGGAGATCGAGATCGAGTAAGCGCTCTTACTCGTCGTCAACCAAGTTGACCGAAACTCGTCTTAGGCGAACCGAAATACTACTTGGTAGGCGGGATAAGCTTCGCACCGTAGACCAATTGGAAAGGAGTTTCCCGGTTGCCGGTGGCCGTAGTCTGAATCGCCTGAGGACGGAAGGAACCGTCAACCCGAGCCTTGTTGTGCTTGCGGTGTGCCGCGAACCGCGCCGTTTGATACCACGGACGATCTGTCCGTTAGCTCGCTCATTGCTCCATTGCTCGTGGATGTGCCCGCAGTAAAGCGAACCTTGGTGCCCGGTATTGCGCGATATTCACGGAATAGCTCGCCGGGCCCAATGCCGTTATCGGTGATCGACTTGTGGGGATCCCAAAGCGGCGTGACCACGTTACTTTTGAAGAAGCGCCGGCGGCCGTTTTGGCGTGAAGAGACGACACAAGCTCTGCCTCAATCCACTTTGTAAAAGTGTCGATAGCGACGAGCAAGTGTGTGTAGCCCTTGTACCCCTCAGGGAATGGGCCGAGCAGATCTAGACCCCATGTGGAAAAATGCCAAGATGTGGGGATCGTTTGGAGCTCTTGGGCGGGCTTATGTGCCTTCCGGGCGTGAAATTGGCAAGCCTTGCACTTAGTCACGATGTCCCGAGCATCTTGTAACGCTGTGGGTCAGTAATAGCCCATGCGAAACGCTTTGCCGACCAGAGTTCTGAAGGAGGCGTGGTTGCCGCAGGCACCCTCGTGTATGTCCCTAAGAAGGAACACACCCTCCTGCTGCGAGATACACTTGGAGAGGACTCCCAGAGCACCTCGACGATAAAGGATGCCGTCCACAACCTTGTATAGACTAACACGCCTTGTAAGCCGGGAACACTCGGCCGTGCGTCAGGCGAGGTCCCATCGCAAGTCTGGACAAATGGCGTTGTCGATCCATGACACCTTTCGATAGCGGAGACAGCACCACTGTCTCTGTTGCCTCGTCGAGAGCGTGATTGAGGGCTTGTGTAGGTGCTCGGCGAGCACCTGCCGGAAGCGAGTTCGCGTGAGGATCAAACTTGGGCGGTGGTCGGTAGGAAGTTGTCCTTCCTGGGCACGAAGAGCACCTCGAAAAATTAAAAGTGCCGCTCCAACTTCTTCACTTCAACCAGGTATCACGCCATTGAGTCATCGCAGCACTGATACTTCTTGTTAACCTGGTTGATGACCAGCTGTGAATCTTCCTTCACAGTTAGCCGTTGGACACCGAGCGACTTGCACGCTCTTAGTCCCGCGAGGAGGGCCTCGTACTCCGCTGCGTTGTTAGTCGCCGCAAAGTGTAGTTGGATAGAATACTAGAGTTGCTCTCCTTGAGGGGAGATGAGAACAAAACCAGCCCCCGAGTTTCCAGTTCGCGAGCTATCAAAGAACATGGTCCATGGGGGTTCGTCAGGTTGCTCGGTAGCTTTCTGGGATTTGGGCGGGCAGGTCCATTCAGCGACAAAGTCAGTCAGGACCTGGGATTTAATATCAATTCGGGCAACAAACAGAATGTCGAATTCTGCCAATTCCATTGCCCATTTAGCTATCGTCCATGACTTCCTTGTTCCTTAGGATTTCTCCAATAGGGAACTTGGTGGGACCCGATGTTGATCTTTGAAATAATGGCGAAGTTTTCTGGAGGACATGAGCAACGCGTAGAGCAACTTCTAGACCTCAGGGTAATGCTCCTTAGATCCATGAAGCACCTCGCTCACGTAATAGATTGGCCTCTGTATGCCTTCCCTTTCCACTTTGTCAAGACCGCGCTCACCGCTTGCGGCATCTTTGCTAAGGTACAACAAGAGCTTTCGCCGTGGTAGCAGGGTAGTCAAAACAGATGGGTTGGGCGGTATTGCTTTAGATCTTGGAAAGATCGATCGACCTCCTCATCCACTCGAAACCATTGTGCTTCTTGCTGGCTAACCACTCGGTGTGATCAACCTCATGGATAAAACCAGCGTGACGACTTGCCAAGTGATCTTTGATGATCCCAGCGAAGTCAAAAGCGCGAAGCTTGGCGAATGGGCTTTTTGTCCGCCCGGACGGCCAGTTTGTACTCGATAACCTCCCTTAGGACTTCGGGCATGTCAGATGGCTCCCAGGCAAACACATCTGCATTAGCTCGGAGGAAGGCAATGAGCTCGCTTTCCTATTTGCGGTCCAGATTGGCCCCCAGGTGAACTGTTGTGACATCCTAATAAAATTATTAGGTGTCCCAATGTTTTCTTTAAATAAAATGAGGTAAAACTTTATAGCTTTTCAGCATAATTCTCAGTTAGTTGTTAATGGGCTGGATTAGCATGTGATTAAGGGCCCATAGGAGGAGATTAGCACTTTAAGCCATGAGGAAAGCCAATTGACTAACTGCTTGACACCCTATAAGACCCTACACTCTTGTTCTCGCCGACCACTCCTCCCACCGCCACACCTAAACCCAGCGGCACAAGACCTCCTCCCGAGGCGTTTTGAGGTAAATTCCTTTTCCGTAGGTAGATTGTCGTGTAGATGGTACCATTGGATAAATCTAGTCGAGGCGAACAAGATGCATATCGGATCGCTCAATCGGTCTTTGTATTCCGCCCGCTAGAAACTCACAGTATCTTTGCTCCCACGGTCGCCGGCGATCCTCGCCGTTCAGCGCCACGGAGGAGATCCGGAACCAACCAGCGCCCCACGTCGCCCCAGCCGTCGCTTCGCCATCTGCGGCCTTGTGCAGCTACCTGTGCCGACCAACCGCCGCTGACGCGTCCGTGGGTCGCAAACGCGTCCCGGCGATACCGCCGCCAGCGACGCCACCAATCGCGCGCGCGCCTTGCGTCACCGTGGACCCCTGCTGCGCAGGCGATGTCCGGCCGCGCCGCCGCCATCCGCCAATCACGCGCGACACCCATTCCGTAGGCCCGCCACGGTCGGCGCGTCGGACCGTTCGTCGCCGCCGCCCAATTCCGTAGCGCCGCGTGCCGTGGGTTCGCCGCGATCTTTGCGCCGCCGTTTCACCGCGCGAGATCCGGCCACCGCCCGTGACGTGCGGGCCCGCAAAACCGTGGACCCGCTGGTGAGCGGCCGATTTACGCCCGCCGCACACGGCGCGTGGCACGCGTAGATCCGCCATGATCTCGACCCGTGGGCCCGTCTGCGCCGCGTTAGCCTGAGAGGCACGTGGCCCAACACGTGTCGAGCCACGCCATCCGCAGGCCGCACCCCATTGCCACGTGGCGAGCCCGTCACCTGCGTGTCGCGCCACGCCAGCACCGCACCGCCGCTCGACCGCCACGTGGCGTGCCACCTCATTGCCACGTCACGCCCGCGTCGCCGCCCGTTACCCATCCACCGGGTCCCTTTGTCGACCGCCGCCACCGCACCGGACCGAGTTAGGCGGCCTTGGGCGGAATCGAACAGTTTAGTTGGTTCGGCCCGTTTAGGGTTAATTTGGGTTTTCTATTTTCCTAGATTTTTCTATTTAACCCAAAACTTCCCTGAATTGTTTAGGGAGATCTGTAACTACAAATTGGATGATTTTGGAGCCTAAAAATCACATTTAATCCTAGAATTTTTCGTATATTAAATAATTATTTTCTCTGTATTGAGGTTCTTTGTTTATTTGGTTGTTGTTGTATGTATAGGCGGTGGGTGTGATTGTTGCGTGGTGTTTGTTGCTTGAGCATGATGGGACTTCATGAGCGCTGAATTTTTTCAAGGCAAGCTTAATTTCATGTTCCATCCTAGTTTTACAATATAATTATCTGTTGTTTACTTCTCCGAATTACCTGCATGCAATTAGGCGTGAGTACCTATACATGTTAATCATCTATTAATATGCTTTAGCCACCTTGTGAACCCGTTGAATATTTCCTAGCCTATCCTTGACTAGATGTGTAGGATTGCATTTGGGATTCACTATAAAAATGAGCTTTGGTGAGGCTTTTGCTTCACGTTGGTATTTGTGGTAAAACCTAAACAACTAAAAGTTGTAGTTGATTTAGGGGAGACCCGGCAGTGTTGTTTCCGGGATTGTGGTGGGGATGAGACGGTCTCCTCTAATAAGGACCCAAGCTTGTGTATTGCTGGACCGAACCTTACCGTACATCCACTTGTGCCTTCGGCCCTGACTTAGTACACTATGAAACCCACTAACCGCTGGCTCGTAGGGTTTGTCAGGTTCACGTTTAAATCCTTCTTGCCCTAGGAGGAGCCTTGCAATCTCCTCTGAGGGTAGGTGCGTTCTGAGACCGAATGGCTTAAATGGGGAGCGACCCACGGGTAGTGCCTAGACATAGGCGCCTATTGTGGCGAACACTTGCACGGGCCGGAAAACCTTAAGAGAGGGCCGGTGAAGTGGTGGGCGTAGTAAATTTGGAAAAGTCTTGAACCGTTTCTCCTAGTGGATGAGACGGGGCTTGTGGGAAAATTTGTACACACTCTGCAGAGTTAAAACTATCATGATAGCCGTGTCCACGGTCATGGACGGGGCGAGAGGTTTGCACATGTAGAATCACCCTTTTCAATAACTAAATCTGACTAGATTAGGCTGGGATTGGCCTGGTGTGGGATACACCTTTTGTTGAACTTGAGTTTTTGATCATGCATCCACAATAATAAAACTTGACTGGTTCAACTAAAATATGACTAGAAATAGGTCTTGGGTAAAATAACCTTAATCCCCTCCTTGTCCCTGCATTCATGTTTAAGGACTGCTTGCTGGGTAGCCGCGTTCTCATTAGATTGCTCGTGGACATATTTTTTATTCAGATTACGGCCAGGACCAGGAAGGCCCTATCGAGGAAGCGCAAGGCTAGCTAAGGTGTTCGGGTCGACACCTTGGAATTATCATAGTTATTTAATTGGAATACTCTGATGTTCATGTTTGATGTTAAATTCTGTATTGGACTATCGACTGGTATGCCAGTTCGCTTTTGTAATAAAATACTATGGCTTACTCTTATTTTACTTTAATTAAATATATTGTGATGATTCCAGTCCATCACGAGATACTAACCTGGGATTAGTATCGGCTCGTGATGCTGGATTCCCATTACAAGTACTGGGGTCACGACAACTGTCTTGGAAGTATCATCTTGGGCAGCGGAACTTCCTTGGTCTCTCCTCACGGTGAAGGAAACCCTAGGCGTCTTGAGACTTGGTCTGCGGAACATCGAGGCCCTGCGGCGGGAGCTAGTCGACGGGGCAAGGGATCGCTCATCGCGATCGAGGCGACTTTGTAGTTGCTCTTGGCCGTGATCACACCGTTGGGACCCGTATCTTCACGCAATGGTAAGCGTGGTGGGACATGACCATGAACTTACCAAGTGATGGGCGGCTCAAGATTGCGTTATGCTGCAGATGGAAAGTCAACCACGTCAAACGTGATCAATTTCATCCGAAAGTTGCTTGGACCGCCGAAGGTAACAGCGAAACAAAGTTGCCCCTAACCACGGACAGCTTCTCCGGGATAATCTTGTAGAAAGGCATCATGACCTCTTTAAGTTTGGGCGAGAATCGCATCTCGTCCAAGACCTTATGAAAAGCAAGTCGAGGCGCTCCGCCGTCAATCAAGACACGGCCAACTCTGGCGTTCTTGATGGTCGGGCGACCACCGATGGGAGCCGTGAGGGCTTGGTCATCGGTGGGGCAATCCTCCTAAGAAAGGAGATGGGAACCTCGGTCCACTTCATCGATTCGGTGAGGTTTGCCCTTCTCAACGTTGTGGACCTCCCGAGCGGCTTCCTTGAGGCTGCGCACGAGAGAGGTATAAGCCGAGGGCACCGAAGATGACGGCGATATGGTTCCGGGTTCTGATATTCATCATCGTCGTCGATCGCCACCATCGGCTTGGCGCTTGTCCTTCTTCAGGCATCACCTTTTTGGGCGGGGGTGGGCATTGGGCCCTTGCCGCTGTAGAAATCCTCGAGCTTTGCGGCCCGGTCCTCTGATGGTGTGTATCATGCCGTGTAGTTACGATGGAATTTGCAATATCGGTCACTTGGACCTTTCTTGCCTTGGTTGCCTCCTAAGCGGGCTTCTTGCTCTTATAGTTATTGTTGGGCTTTTACGCCTATCCTTGGGAGGCGTGCGATCTATACCAATGACGGTATTGTTGCATCACCCTTCTTTTCTTACGGGACTTCTTGTCACCGGGATTATTCTTGCTCTTCTTCTTCTCTTCTACACCAGTGGGGCGGCGGCTCGCCTTGTCGAACGTCTTCTTATCTTGAGCAACGCTGCTGCTGCGTTAGCATAGCGATCACCGTCTTGAGCAGTCGTTGGCGGTCCAGTCTCATTGATCTTGAGATCTGGGTGAGCAGCTCGTCGCGAACTCCGTTTTTAAAGCGCGGACAATGATTCATCAAGATGTTCGGGATCGTGTTGCGAATCTTAATGAAACGCTTCACGAGTTCTGGAGGGTCTCCCGTTCAATCTGGATCATCTGGTGCAGATCATCCTCCTTACCCGACGCACGTAATGCCTCTAGAAATTGGCAATCGAGGCGTCACAAAACTGGTTCCAAGAGTGATGGAACCTCTTGCTGGCGGTCTTGACTCGTCCGGCGGCGCCCTCAAGGACGGTCGGGAGGTAATTAGCCATGACAAGCTCATCACCCCGTAGTCATGATGGCCGTTGCGTATGAGATGGAAGGAACTTCTCACGGTTCTGCGTCCCCATTGTACCTCTCCATGTGTCGGGCTTGAACTTTGAGGGCCACCGACGAGCGAAGCTTCGTCGAAAAAACCCCGCAGCCAAGGCATAAGACCAGCCACCTTCCCCGCCAGAACCTAGCCTTGAAAAGACGTTGGTCTGTTGGTTGGGGAACTCTAGCTGGCGGGAAGTTTACTGGAGGAATTCTCTCCGTGATAAGCCCCCGCGCTCCTTCCTCGTGGTTGCGACAACGCACTCCTCGCGAGGGGATCATCCGTGATCGTCGCGTACACGCTTGCCCCTGTGGTCGTGATGACTCGGGGACTTGGTGAAGGCGGCGACCACGGGCGGCTTGCTCGTGGGCGGTGATCCTCCGACGGTGGCAGCGGTCCGCGCGATCGTCGGATCGCTCGCTGTCGAATATACCGGACAGGCTCGCCCCTTGCGGATGAAGCTTCACCTATAGATTTAAGGCCCTCGGCGGTTTCTCAAGGTGAGTTGCCACAGTATCGCCCACAAGGACGAGATTGTCCTGGTGAGTGGATCTGATTCATCGGCCGCCAGGCTGGAGCCGTTCAGCTCTGCTCAATCGGTCTGGTATCCTTGAGGCATCGCGTCTTGCCCGATTGAGTCCGGCACGAGGATTCCGCCGGGCGCGAGCTTCCCTGGGGGTCTTAAGCGTGCGTCTTGTGAGGCTGATCGCGTCGCTGAAGCTTGCGCTGATCGCGGATCTGCGCCAAGGTTTGGTCGATGGATTCGTCAAAAGTGCGGCGAACAATATCTTGCTCGCGATGGCGAGTTATCGGCTCCATCTTGGTGCCGAGCGGAATTGTCTCGCTCGATCTCTTCGGCCGCCGTGACCCGTGTAGGATCCCCTGAGGTCCCTGCACCAGCCATGTTGATCACACGGTGGCCGGGCGTGTGTGCGCTAGACGACGTCATTACTGTGTCACCACAGGAAGAATCAACGGACATAGCCCTAGAATCCGATAGATCTAAACCAGCGTAAAGATCGTCGGTTCCGTATTCATCGTCGATGACAGGAGCTCGACCAGAGATCATCTCCGGGGCGTATCCAGAGACCTCTGTCTCGGATACGGACATCGATCTAGGCCGATAAGATCGATTCGAGCTGGCAGGGGAAGAAACTTCCTGCCCTTCTGAGTCGTAGTTCTCAGGGAGAATCTCCGTATCGCTGATGGAGTTCGACATGCTCGATCTGCGTTTCCCCACGGTCGGCGCCAACTGTCCACGGTTGGGATATTGACCAAGTCAACCGAGGTTCTTCAAGAGGAGATAGGAATCGCCAACCAAGCGAACAACAACGAATCAGAGGCGGGGATTTTATCCTGGTTCAGGCCTCTCGGGAGAGATAATAGCCCTACGTCCATCCTTTCTTATATATCAGAGATGAATACAAGAGGGAACTCGACGAGATGAACAAGTCTCGCCGAGAATATGGGTGTACAGGAAGTATTATGCAAAAACCTCGTCTAGGATTCACC
The DNA here is from genome assembly GCA_036346415.1 of Raddia guianensis. NCBI lineage: Eukaryota > Viridiplantae > Streptophyta > Magnoliopsida > Poales > Poaceae > Raddia > Raddia guianensis. The sequence continues at coordinate 41,568,239 of CM070534.1, forward strand.
CCTTAACACGCCGTAGGGGCTTGGTTTATATAGTGGTGAGCAAACCGACCTACCGAGGGAATATCGGGCCGGGCTAACTACGAGATCGCGACGAACTCGACATGCCAAATACATCCCGAGGCAGATAAGGCATACTCCTAGTCTTGGGGACCATGACGTCTACTCCAATCCGGGAAACCAACGTCCGGGTCTTCACGTAGCCGTGCAGAACTCCTGTTCGAGACGGACTCAAACACGATTCCTTGGCGTTCGCATCATGCCGCCGAAGCCGCTGGCGAGGATGCATATGGGCTGATAGAACCTTCCAGTGGGCCGGGCCCCGTAGGTCGCTTCGAATGGGCCGTCGAGGAGTGGACCATGGCAATGGGCGTAATTTTATCCCGATACCGGCCGTCCAGGGGTGATACACGGCGGAAATAGAGTCTTTGGAGGAGCGGTTCGAGAGGTGAACTTCGCTGCGTCGTCCCAGAAAGCGAGAGCAGCCTCCCTAGTACCAACCGGGATATGAAGTGCCCCGCGCAGCCTGTGGCTCGAGGTTTCTAGGAGGAGTTGGTGCGTCGGGTTGGATAGCTTGGTTTCTTGGATAGCCAGGATTGCGGGATTATGCGAACGGACGAGGGACGCAACGACATCACGCTTGGCCGTAGAGTTGAGGCCGCGAACATTCCAGCAGAGAATCCTCATTGGAAACAACAAAATAACACGCTAAAAGGGGGTCGCTTTGAGGGGTCCAAGGTGGCCCTGAGCGAGGAGAGACCAACAAAGCTGCCACGCGCAGGCGGCGGGGGAGAGAGAGAAAACATAGGCCCGCGCAGGGGCAAAAAGAAACCAACTAAGCCGCACGCAGGCGGAAACACAGGACTCACAGAACACTTGGGCGGCCCAAAACGCTACAACGAGGCAGCCACGCGCAGGTGGCCATAAAGGAGGTAAACCCACGCGCAGGTGGGGAACAAAAAACAAGAACCAAGAAACACTAATCATTGGAAACGGTGGACGCCTGGGGAGGCTAGGAAGCCGAGAAACGCTAGTGAGCTAGCAGGGCCGGGAGGCGCTTGACAGCACCGTCGGGGCCCACCTCAGAGAGGCGGACTGCGGGACGCGCGAGACCGCAGAGGTCAGAGATAGCGGCGAGTGCGGACGAGTCGAGAGGAGCGGCCAAAAAGAGAGACTCGAGCTGGGCGGCTAGATCATCAACGGAGGAAGGGGGGTGGAGATCCCCAGGCGACGCGCAAGCAACCCCTGGGCCCTGCGGATAGCCGGCACCGAAGAGGAACCGGCCGGAGGTAGTGCCGGGTGAGAAAGAGCAAGGCGAGCGCTGCGACGGCTCGAGCTAAATTGCTGGCGAGGCGCTGAGTGGGGAGAAATCGGCGGGATGTTGGCGGCAATCGTGGCCCGTCCCAGAAGGCGTAACCCAGGGACGAGGAGACACAGAGATGGCGCCTCAAAGGCTATGGGGTCAAGGACCCACCTTGCGGGGTGCAAGGGGAAAATCGAGAAGGCCACTACGGGCCTCGGACTGAGGAGCAGGGAACAAAGTGGAAGCGCGCGCCGAGCGGGAGCGGCTAGGTGGGCGGGCCGAGCGAGGGAGCAGCTAGCTCACGGGCGGCTCGGGCGAGTGGGAAAGGCTCGCCATCGCCAAGGCTAGCTCACGGCTCGCCATCGCCACGCACCAGCGGCAAGCAAGCGTGAGCGTGGCGGGCAAGCCGCGAGCACTGGAGGTCGGCAGTCAGGCAGTGAACCGCCCCGAGGGGGGAGACCATGGCGGCGACGCATGGGCTCGGCCCGAGGAGCAGGGGGATCGCGCTGGCCGGCGAGGAAGCTAGCGCCGATGGCCCCGCCTGTGGCGGCGAAGGCTTTGGTGGCGGGTAGGCGGCAAGGCCGATGGCCTGCCCCGCGGCGGCGGCTTAGCGGCGGGGGGAGGCGGCAAGGCTCAGCGAGACAGAGGCGAGCCCGTGAAAGCGAAATGGCGGGGCGAAACTGCTGAAGCGAAGATTAGCGAGAAGCGGCGTGGGCGAGAAACAACAAGGCACGACAGCAGCGAGCACGACAAGCCGACAGAGAGGGAGGCGCGGCGCGACGGTGACGGGGCCGGCGAGTGGTCGCGAGTGGAACTGCCGGACTCGACGGGAGGCATGGGCGCAGGGACCGCCTGCCATGGCGCCGGCTGCGCGAGGCGAAGCGCCGCGCTTCGCGTTATCGCCATTGCCGCCGTCGTCGTCCGCGCCGCGGAAGAAGGGAGCGGCAAGCTGCGAAGGGCGGCGGAGGAGGAATAAGCAGAGTCCGGCCGCCGAGGCGCCACACGAAGCGGGTGGAGGATGGGAGCACCGCCACCGACGCGAGTGGAACGGCGAGTAATCCTCAACGGAATTGACGTGGAGGATGAGGTGGTGAGCGAAACCCGCTGGCGGACAAGCGCGCGCGCGCCGGCAAAGCGGGCGAGGCCGAGGCGCCGCCACGGTTGGACTCCATGTACGGCGAAGAGTCCATGAGCTCGAGGTCCACTTCAAGGGGACGCAAGCGGGATCACGAGTCCAAATCCACGCCGGGCGGCGGCGTCTGCGCCGAGGCGGGTCTCGGGCTCGGCAGCGTCAACTCGGCCGACGTCGGAGAAGATGTGGTCAGGGCGGGGACGCGACCAAGCCGGCAGCGGGAACCCTTCGACGAAGACCAGGACGCGATAGCGGGCGGCACCGGGGACGCCGCCGGCATGGATGTCCTCCGGGAAGGAATCAAGGCGGAAGTCGCGCCCATTTCCGTGGAGAGAGCGCCGAGCGGCATGGCGGGCTTGCTCTGGGCGGGTGAACCGGGCTAGGAGGCGGAGGTGGGAGATGTGGGTGACGGTGATGTCCATGAGAGGGATGTCGGTGTGAATGGAGATGAGTGAGGCGACAAAACCGGTCTCCGGGTGCGGTCCGCCTCAAACAGAGACGAGGACGGCGAGGCGGCGGAGCTCATCCGCTGGCTCGCTGATGCCGTCGAGACTCGACGGCGACGCAAGATTAACGGGCGGCAGCTGCGCCGAGGGTGCAGATGACCAGACAGTGGAAGCGGGGCTCGGCGCCATGAGGGGCGGCGGTGGTTGGAGGATGGCACTGGGGACAGGGCGACGGCGTCTACAATGTCGGGCAATGTGACCTGAACGGCGGCAGAGAAGACAACGAATTGGGTCTCGACGCACGCGACCGACGGTTGTCGCGGGCAAGCAAATGAAGCGCACTTCTTATGGCGACGCAAGACAAAGGGAGCAGCATTGGTGGCGCGGATGGCATTGGCACGGCCGGACGAACCGGGTAAGCGGCCCGAGCTCCGGCGGTGCCTTGGGAGAACCCGTTGCCAAGAAGAGGTATTGGGGTCGCAGCGATGAAGGCGCCTTGCCGGCCATGGCCGAGGCGGGAGCAGCACCGGAGGCGGGCGAAAAAGGGAAAATCAAGGCGGAGGAAGCATGGCGCGGCGGAGTAAATGAGGGCGGGGCATTGAGTACTGCTGCGTAGGATCTGATACTAGGCCCAGAGTAGTACCTCATGATGGACAATTAAACGGCTATCATCGCTGGCATTTCATTATTAGTCAAAATAACGGAGTATTACAATGTAACCTAATATGCTATTACAATAAGACAGACATTACCAAATATTAAGAACGAATAAATAGAACATCGAGCAAAGAATGACCTTGATTTATATATCCAAGCAATTGACCCGACACATGACTAGTCCTCAAGACACTGAAGTTCGGACCCTCCTGGTCCTGATCAGACTTGCAATCTGAATAATAAAATTTATCCGCGATAGATATAATGAGTACGCGGCTACCCAGCAAGCAATCCTTAACATATGTATGCAATGGCAAGGATCGGGAAAATGGTTATTTTACACAAAGACCTATATACTAATCAAGTTTTATCAAAAGTGATATTTTGTTGAATGCATCAATTGATCCGATCATCTCGAACATTGAAGGAAAGTGCCTCATCACACCAAGCCTACATCAAAGGAAGGTGTATCATCACACCCGACCAATCCCAGCCTATTCTAGTCAAGTTCAATTATTAAAAAGATGAATCTACATGTGCAAATCTCTCGCCCCATCCATGACCGTGGACACGGCTATCATGATAGTTTTAACTCTGCAGAATGTGTACAAGTTTCCCCACAAGCCCCGTCTCATCCACTAGGAGAAACGGTACAAGACTTTTCCAGCCTACTACGCCCACCACTAGCCCAGCCCTCTCTTAAGGTTTCCCCGGCCCCGCCGGTGCCCGCCACAGTAGGGCGCCCTACGTCTAGGCACCACCCGTGGGTCGTTCCCCATTTAAGCCATTCGGTCTCAGGAATGCACCTACCCCTCAGAGGAGATAGCTAGTCTCCGCTTAGGGCAAGAAGTGATTTAAACGTGTAATCGGCCAAATTTCGAGCCAGAGTTAGTGGGTTTCAGTAGTGTACTAAGCTAGGGTCAAAGGCACAAGTGGTCAGACTGTAAGGTTTGGTCCAAGAGTACACAAGCTTGGGTCCTTATTAGAGGAGACCTTCGAATCTCCACCACAATCCCGGAAACATCTCTGCCGGGTCTCCCCTAAACATTCTACACTGGTTTTAGTTGTTTAGGGTTTAATCAAAAACACCATCACGAAGCTTACGTCTCACAAAGGCACATTTTGTATTGAATCCCAATGCAATCCTAACATCTAGTCAAAGGATAGGCTAAGGAACAGTAAAGAGTTTATCAAATGAGGTTTAGTCATATTAGTAAATGACTAACATGAATAAGGAACACACGCTATTCTAATATGCATGCAAAGGTGAATTATAAAAAGTAAAGATGATTAAGCTCCCTCCGTCCAAAGGCTGATGCCCTAAATCATAGCCAAGAGGGCACCTACTTTTAGACGGACGGAGTTAGTAAAACATAGGACAGGAATATGCAAACAACTAGTGCTTGCCTGGCAGCGATCGGCCTCGCAAGGAATCGTCGACGTTAATGATCGGCCTTGCTCACTACGGCGTCTCGGTCCAATTCCCGCCCCATGTCTTCACGGAGGTTGTCGGCATCCACGACTCCAACGTCACCGACGGCGACGCCTTGTGCATCTCGGGTCTCGATAATTTTCCTAACCGATCGACACTCACGACACTGGCAAAAAATATCGGAACGGCCTCACGCAAAAACCGAGGCAACAACAAATAAACAAGAACACGTAACAATCAGAAACCATGAAATAAATACGGTAGATAAAATAAAACAGTAGGAGGCTAGGAAAATTAGTTTGGAGTGAATCGGACCTTCTGTTTAGAAGAAATAAAATGGTGAAGGTACACTGGTCATCAAGTAGTGCACAGCCAATTGAAATAAAAAGGGAATCGGCTGTCTTCTTCAACCTTCGGGCCATAAGAAAAACAAGGGAGCGGAGCTCCTCATTCCTCCTGTATTCCTCCTCCAAGATGAGGGAGAGAGCAAGGGAGGAAGGGATAGGAGGGAGAGAGCAAGGGAGGAAGGGATAGGAGGGAGAGAGCAAGGGAGGAAGGGATAGGAGGGAGAGGGAGAACACGGGGTGGCGGCGCGAGGCGGCGTCGACGGCTTGCACGGCTGCTGCACGCAGGGGCGGCTCGGCTGGGAAACACAGCGACGGCGGCGCTGCTCCTCCTGCCTGCAGCGGCGGCGATGGCTGAACGGCGAGGGCATCGGCAGCGGCTCGGCGAGGCGGCACAACGGCGGCGAGGCAGGCGACGGCTACGCCTGGGGCGGTGGCGGCAGTAGCTCCACGGGCAGGGGCGGCGGCAAGGCAAGGCAGCGTGCGGCGCGACGGCTGTGCAGGGCGGCGCCGAGGGGCGGCTCCGGCGGCGGCACCTCCATGGCAGGGCCGGCGACGGCGAGTTGGGTGGCCAGGGCGCGGTTCGGTCCACGGCAGAGGCACTGCCGTGGGGGCAAGGCAGGGCGGCGATGGCGATTGGGCGGCTTGGCCGGTGCGGCAGTGAGCTGAGGATAGGGGCGGCGTGGAGGTGATGACGGCTGCAAGGGGATTAGACTTAGGTTAAACTTGTTTAGGTTTTCTTTTATATTGCAGGGAGATGGGCTTTGGGCTAGAGTCCCATTGAAACTGACCCAAATGGTTGGATGTTAAGGGAGAGTGACGCTTAAATTGTCAGAAAATCCGATTGACTTGGGGTGGTTTTCGTGTTGGACTGTGTTTTCTCGGACTGGAGGTTGGTTGGAAGAGATGGGGTGATGGGCGAAGGATCGGTAACGGCGCTGGCGCCCGATGCGGATCAGAGGCAGTCTTTGGCGAGCTAGGGTTGGATGGTGGCATCGACTCGGCCGAGAGAGACAGAGGTGGGGTTTCGAAGGATGCCGGCCAAGAGGTACGGACGTCTGTCCCGCAAGGATTATGACGGAGGTCAACGGAATTAGGGTTTCGGTCGAGAGTGAAATCTAGAGTTTTAACTGAGAGAGAAGGTTTTCAAAGGAGACTCGACCAGGGTTTTGGGCTCGGCCAAGAGGATTTAGATTTGGTCGGCCAAGGTTACAAGGAGTGTCAATCAAGGTTAGGGATTTGGTCAATGGTCGAGCCGAGGTTTTCAATCGAGACAGAATGTTAGGGTTCCGATCAAGGAATGAATAAAAGCGAGGACAGACATTTTGTATCGGAAATCGTAAATCATAAGAAAAATCATTAATAAAATAAATCCTTGTATATAAATAATTGTTTGAAAATTTAGGGATTTTCATATAGAAGAACAATAGAAATTATTTTAATGTGGTTTTTATTTTTAAAGAGAACTTGGGACATTCTAATATTTATTAGGATGCCAGACGAGCCCCTCAGAGCGCCGGGCGAGGCCCCACACGTCGAGTGGGCGACTGTGCCCCAACAGTGGCGAGCCCCACAGCGTGTCCCATGGGCCCCACGTGTCAAGCGGCGATCAGCCCCCAGCCACATGGGCGAAGCCCCTCAGAGCGCCGAGCGAGGCCCCACACATCTGACGGGCGACCAAGCCCCAGGCGTGGCGGCGAGCCCCGGCGTGTCTGCGGGCCCCACGCGTCGGCGGGCGACGAGCCCAGGCCAGGCGGCGAACCCTCCGAAGCCGGGCGAGGCCCCACACGCCGGACGGGCGACCAGCCCTGGGCAGCGTGGGCGAGCCCCTAGCGTGTCCGGCGGCCCCACGCGTCGGCGGCGACGTGCCCAGCGCTGGCGAAGCCCTCCGAAGCCGCCGGCGAGGCCCCACACGTCGAGCGGGCGACGAGCCTTAGCGTGTGGCGAGCCCCACGGCGTGTCCGGCGGGCCCCACGCGTCGGCGGCGACTGTGCCCCAAAGACGTGGCGAAGCCCTCTAAGGCCCCCCATCGCAGCGGGGCCCACGTGGCGAGCGTCCCGAAGGAGTCTTCGGCGAAGGCTCCCCTGCCGCTGGCGACGAGCGGCGCATTCAATGCGACACTACGCGCGGATAGACGTATGAAGAGATGATTACCGTCCACGGACCTCTGCAGCTCGATCAATCTATCACCGTGGGCGCAATGGAATTGATCGGCAGAGAGAGAGTTTGCCATCTTTGAGCTGGCCGCCCGCGTTGGAAGGCGGTGGCTCGCCGCCAGCCTCACCGGTGTGTTCTGCGAAGCGTAAGCGAAGACGCTGCGGCGGCGCGCGCGCAAAGAGCGCTGACGTTGCCTCTCTCGTTTCTATCCCACACGCCTTATCGCGTACTAAGCGTCTCAGACGCCTACCCCCGCTCTCTCCGCCAGCCAAGGCTTGTATAAAAGGGGAGGTGAGAGAAGCGAGAGGGGGGTTCGAAAAACATTCTGTAACCGCATTTCATACAACCACAACTCGGAAAAGAGCTAAGGCTCGGCTGGAGTAGGACTGTTACCCGAGAGGGGGTCCGAACCTGGGTAAACCCTGTGTGTTGCTCCTTGCCGCGCTCCACGCTCAAATCGAACTGAGCTCTACCTGATCGGCTAGCAGGATAGAAATCTGATAGGGGTGTGATCCGCAGTGGTTGAGCGGAGAGCACGCCATCAAGTGGCACATCCTTATCCACGTTTAAAACATCTTGCGTCGTATGGTGATTCGACTTAACAACACACTACAATAATACCATAATCTTAGCTAGAAAACTCTTATACACCAAGCAAACCCACCCAAAACGACAGCTCTCATGGCCACAACCCGATAACCCTTCACCCCAAACCCGCACCGCCCCCCTTCCCATTTCCCTCTACCTTTTTGGCACCTTACTAAAGGCAACGGGGAAGGAACCATGCTTCGTGCTCTTCTCTATCAACCCCCTCTCTCCCTTCCTCCCAATGGGCCACGAAGATGACCAAAGTGTTTGTATTGTCGAGATGTACATATATTGCAGCCGTCTCTCCCACTTAATAATGGAATTGATGTGTTTCCTCTAACAAAACTCATGTTTCTATCTGCTACATACCACTAGGAAAATTTGGTTATATGACGTTGTAAAACTATGGTTATGTTGTATGTCCTTCACAAAACAAGGTTTTTCTCAATGCGACCGTGACCGCAAAATAGAGATATGCAACCCTATGTCAATTTTGTGTTTCTCTCGATAATAAAATAAAATGAAGCAAACTAGAAAAAATCTAATATTTCTAAGGTGATAATTTAGAGTATTCAAACTATGATGGCTCGTTGTTGGGTTGTTGGTCACACCCAGCCCATGTATGGGTGATATAACTACTAGGGGGTGAAGGCCATCGGGTTTTTCTCCTAGGAAATGAAACCTAGCCGCTGCCCTCATCTACACTCGTCGTCGACACCGCCTCGCAGCCGCCGCGCCGACCTGTTGTCTCTGTTGGAGGCCAACGGGAAGATGCAAGAGGAAGAGGAGGTAGTGAATGAGGAAGGTACAGATTGAAGTTAGAGTTTGTTTTTCGTATCTTCCCTCTTGTTTACTGATGCATAGGATTTGATTAGGGAATTTTCAGTGCAATTTCATCGGATTAGATGTTTGTTAGTGGGTGTTAGTGATGGTGATTGTTGGGAGATGAAATTCAGTAGGTTGGGGCATATGCAGCAGCTTCTATAGAGGTTTTGGCATATTTAGGTTGGAAATCAGCACCCGGTCTTATTACAGATGTGGAGCGTACCGATTTTATCTTCGTTTTGGTTATAAGAACGTGTAAATCGAGCGAGAGATATAGGAGTTATGAATGTTTTAGTGTGTTGTCCAGAATTTCTATTTAGGGTTTTTGAGGTATAAAAGGGATGGATTATTTGGAGAGAGAGAAGGGATGCGCGTAGGTGCGATATACTTTATCTGTTGCCTTGCTTGTGTGAGTATTGTATTGAGTTTCATTGATTTCTGTAGGTGGCGGTGCGACTTCGTCGTTAACCGCATGTCGTGCTAACTCACGTGATATATTAGACATGCAAGTGTGTATTGACCAAAGATTTAACCAGTAACTAATACTACTTTGCGGTATAATTATTATCGATGTCATGCGAATTTCATTATGTGGTACTAGTACTTGAGAATGTTTATTGGCATGCTCGTATCTTTTACATCGCATTCATATGACAGGACCTACGTTCGGGTAGGCATCCCACTGAGGTGGGAGGGAAAGCCCTACCTTGGTAGGTACTTCACGGAAAGTGGAGTAATTGGTCCCCGCCTGAATAGGGCGAGCAAAGGTTGTGCATCGACAGGTGACATTCTAGCTAGAAGGGGGTGACATGTGGGGCCCATATGTCAGATCGTGTTTCAGACTGTATATTCATGTGTATTTCGTCCAAAATTCTTTCCCAGCTCAAATAATGGTATGTGTGCACATTTCTGTTGTTTATAATGGTGTCTGTGTCAAAAGCGACTTAGTGATGGCATTCCAGTCTAAAGAAGACTCTAGAGTTGCATGTATGTTTTTTATTTTTATGTTTTAAACAAAATTGCAATGCGTTAAGTCCATATCATATAACACAAAATCAATGCGATCACGAATTGTTGATAGAGCAACAATCTCCCAAACATGACGACAGCAACCGCTGCTTCGGAGAACCGCTCGCGCCCTTTCCCACCATACCCACTTCGTCCTACCCTCCGCAATTTTAAACCGTCCCCCCTTCCCTCCTCTCCCACTTCTTCATCCCCGACCCCGAGCCCATGAATCGATTCCACGCCAAGGACTCGATCGATCCTCCATGCATGGAAGGAGAGGGGAAAGAGCGCGGAAGCGTTGCGCCTGCGGCCGCCGGAGAGGTTGCTGATGCCGAGGGCCTGACGGTTGGAATCGTCTCGACGGAGCCAGCGGGCGTGAGCGTGGACAATGCTCGCCATTCTGCCGCATCAGAGAGTCCCGCGAACGAAGATCTTGAGGTGGGCGGTGATCCCCGTGAGATGCAGGAACCTTCGCCGGAGTACGATGGAGAGGCGGCGGCGGGCGGCGGCATTCATGGAGTCGCGGCGGGCAGCACCAAGAATGAAGACGACGAGTTGTTCGAGAGCCCGTTGGCGACTCGCTTCGGTAAGAAGGACAATCTGGCAGGCGCTTCTCCGTTCTTGCCTTCTTGGGTATCGACTCATCTGACCCCGAATTTGTCAGAGTTCCAAGCAACGGCGGCGAACGCCACGCCGCCGTCCACCACCTATCGCCGCTCGCCGTCCCGATGCAGGAAGCGCTCCAAGAGCACTTTGTCGTCAGTGTCGTTGTCAATGTCACGCGAGGATGGTGATCAAGCCCCAGCAACCACCGCAAGTGATCTACGTCCCTCTTCCAGCTTCGGCTCTACATTGCCGGCGGCGTCGCTGTCAGCGCTCCACGTCGCGATTCGCTCCGGTAAGTTCTCAAGATGGAATCTTGGATCAATATCTTCCTTCTTCTCCACTTGATCAAACCATGCCCCCAGCCATGGGCGACGCGGCCACCAAGGCGAGCTCCGGCGTGGTGGATGCGGCGGCGTGCTCGTCTTCCTACCGCCTGCCTTCCCGGGGCAGGAAGCAGCCCCGCCCCGACCACTTCATCCCCGAGGAAGCCGAGGCTAATGCCCACGCCAAGGCTCGCCGTAGTAGCATCGCCCTCGACAGGTTCCTCTCGTTTATGATCCACGGCTCGTCGGAGCCTAGACCGCAGTGGGTGAGGGACGTCACGGCAGACATCGCCGGCGGCCACCGGCAGCGGCAGCGCGGCATGGAGGGCTTCAAGATCAGGGACGTGAGCCGCCACTCCGAGGCCACGAGCGATCCGTCCTCTTCCTCCGCGAGATCGGAACCCGCATTGCCGTCGGCTATGGCGGCGGAGGATCCCGAGAAGCCTGACGGGAGCGGAACGGTTTTCAGCGTCCTCGCCATTCTTGGCGCTTCTCTGGCTCTCAGCGTCGTCTCGTGCGTGCTGTTCTACATAGTTGGCCAGAGGAAGCAGAAGATGGTAACCGTCAGCTACTCTGATGCATTGTTGTTCTGTTGGTTTTTGAGTTCAAGGTTTGAATTTTTTGTGATGTTTTTCTCTGTTCTTCAGTGACATTGGGCGGAGAGTGCTTCAAGATTCAACAGAGGGTCGTTTCATCGTTGTTTTTCTGAAGCAGAAAATGCCCTCGTTATCTGTATTTAGCTTCTGTTTGAAATATTGTTTTTAACTCGAACAGAAGAATTACTGTTGATGTCTGTAGTGGAACATCATTATGTTGCAATTTCTGTTGATGTCTGTAGTGGAACATCATTATGTTGCAATTTTTAACTGCGGTGCCATGGTAACTGCGTGTTAGTATTTTTTTTAAGAAGGAACTGCCTGTTAGTATTGTGTTTCAAATGTAACCGAAAGTCAGGATGACAGCAAGATGACGATTGACGAACTTAATAATTCACATCTTTCCTATGCGCTCCGATGGGAGTCTAAATTAATATTGATGTTCAGCTCGCAGTTTCCTGAATTTTGACTGTGTATTGCGTCTGCGTGTCAATGTTTTTCATGGTTTTAAATAGTTTGCTATAGCTCTGCTGTAGTGTTTTCAAAGGGATGTCGCTACGGTATTGCTAATTGTTCCGCTACCATAGCTAACGACACTTTAGCTCCGCTAAACACCACTATTTGGCTTAGCCATGAAATGTTTTTAGCACCACTTATCCTAATCGAGCCAAATATTCATTCTTTGCTATAGATAATTAGAACCTATGTCTCTCTGTTGTGTTCATTACTTCAATGAATGATGTAATAAACCATTGAATTATTCTTGAGTTGTTGATTGTGTAATGTTGAATGAATGTTGAATTGTTGATTATAGCCATGAGTATGCTGATTGATTGAATGGCTGTGAAGTAATGGACCTAGAGACATGTTCTTCTGGATCCCTGGACATGTATTTGAGTATTTGTGTTCATAAAATTTCCTTAATTCCATATTTTTGTGCATAGTTAATTGAAATTTTCCATCTTTTTACAAAAGCGCTAAATGAAATAGCTTCCGCTATATCCCGCTATAGCCTTTTGTAGCTTCTACATGAGACTGTCGCTAAATGGCTTAGCGCGCTATTTAAAACCTTGATGTTTTTCTAATATTTTTGAAAATTTTCATTTTGAGATGTGCTCGATTGTATCATTTTTAGTTCACAATGCAGTGATTCAATTCTTGAGTCGCGTGTCAATGTTTTGTCATTGTCCTTCTATGTAAAATTTGAATATTTTCGATTGTGTCATTTTTAGTTCACAATGTAGTGATTCAATTCTTGAGTCTGCGTGTCAATGTTTTTTCATTGTCTTTCTATGTAAAATTTGAATATTTTCATTTGAAATGTGCTTGATGCGTCGATCGTGCCTCTTTCTGAGGAAGAAAAAAAGAAAAGAGTCACATGCTTTCGTTGAGAGTTGAACTCAAGACCTCCCGCTTACTAAACGGGTGCTCTAACCAACTGAGCTACGAAAGCATCTCTTAAGTCCGAATAAGTTTCTAAGGACATGTTTTTACACAAGGAAACTGGTAAATTGAGCCTTAGACAAAGCATACCTGAGAGCAAGTTGCGAGCATCAAGCTTGTGATAATATGGTAAAATTGTATATATTACAAAGTCGATCCCAAACAAAAAAGTCATTACAAAGTGACTTATGATGGAGACATCATTATAAAATATCAAAACCTACATATATGCTATTGCCTAGGATAAAGAAAATATAAGAAATCGAGATACAATCTAATATATGGTGGTCCCATCTATTAGCCTCTCCTCTTCACCTTCTTCTTGCTCACTCTACACCTCTCCCTCTTCTCCCACATCTCTCTCTCTCTCTCTCTCTCTCTCTCTCTCTCCCCCCTCTACGCTTCTCTCTGAGGCGTTGCCGCTGCCATCTTCCCCACATGCCGCCTTCCCTGCGCCGTCGTCGTCCCCTTCTCCGTGAGGTCGCCGCCGCCGCCCCCCTCTCTTCGTGCCACCCCCAAGGAGGAGCTCGACGCCACCGGTGCCATGGAGCACTCGATGCCCATGTAGGCCATCCGCCGCTGAGAGGAGATAGGGGAGGAGGAGGAGGCGGCACGGGATATGAAGTGGAGGATGGTCGCGTAGGAGATGACGAGAGAGAGGGTGAGAGGTTGGAGAGAGACGATGAGAGTATGACACGCTGTAAATGGCTAATAATGGCATCGACACAGATTTGCTCGCTTTATAATGATGTCTACGGTATTAGAAAATTTGCAATAGTAGTTTCATCGAAAGGCAACTCTCCAGTGGCATACATGCTTCGGACTCTATTAATATTGTAATGTTTGTATTAGATAAAGCAGCTAGTCGACATGCGATGAAAACATGATTTAAACTCTAACGAGTTTCAGAAAATGTGAGGCTTTTTCAGAAGGGTGAAACGATTCAGAACAGAATTACAAAGTACCACGACTTTTAGACATCATCACAGTAAGCTACAACCATAACAGGTATTCCGCAACACAACGTGAAGTTGTGAAGTCTAGCGCCAAACCAGTACAAAAATTTAGCCACGGAGTCCCTACTGAAATAGAATGATTCAAACAACCTGGTACACTTCATGACAGAACTCCCTAAGAGGTATATTAAGAAGCCACACATTCCCCCAAAAATCAGTAAGATAGCCATCACCCGCAAGAGCTTTCCTCCCCTTAATATATCAATCTTTAGTAACCAAAAAAAATTTCCAAATAGGGGAATCCCCATTGGATTTGGTCACCTAATGAAGATGTTTATACTCAAGTATTTAGATTTAATAAAATTGGCCAAAGGCCCTTTTCAAAACCAATTTTTCACCCCCATTTAGAAATAAGATTCTAAGTTCATTTCCTTAAATCTATTAATACCCGAACCGCCGTAGTTCTTACAAATCTTATCCCATTTAACAAGACGATATTTTCTCTTCCCCTGACCACCCTGCCAGAAAAAAATCCCTCCTAATTCTATTCATTTTGTAAGTCACCATCTTTGGCATTAATAGGAATGCGAGGCTTTTTCAGTGAAGGCCGGGCTGAACAGGCTGAATCGATCGCTAACAACCTGGCCCAGCCCACGTACCCAGCGCAGAGCAATGCCGCTTCCATTTTCGTTCGAATCCCAGCCATGACTGATGAGAACACAGCGAAACCTTCCAAAGAACGTATGGACCATCATGATCTTTAGAGGGAGAGACCAACACGCACACGTGACTATACAGTGCGCAATAGCCGAGTTCAACAGTGGAGATTGTCTGCAAAATGCCAAGAAACACCATAGATTCAGGAACTGAACCCCTGACCACAGAGCAAGCAGGCAGAGACAGAACTGTAACACAAGGCTAGCCAGTAGAAGATGCCAGCCAGTGGAGCAGTGAACATCGAGGAGGATGAACACTGAATAGGTTAGCTAAGAGCCTAAAAAAACATTTGTTCTTATCTACCCTGCATGCTTCGCTGCAAACTCAGGTTTTCAGGGGAGCGCCCTGTGTTCAGATGCTCCCTATGCTTTGACCATCTCCACGTCTCTCCTAGGCAGTTTGTCTTCATCAGCGCAAGATATAATTAAGTACTCCCTCCATTTTTTTATTTTTTAATATTGACTTTTGGACATGCTTTTGACCATTCGTCTTGTTTAAAAATTTAGTGCAAATATGCAAAAATACAAGTCATGTTTGAAGTACTTTTAATGATAAAACAAAACATAACAAAATAAATGATACTTAATAGTTTTTTTGAATAAAACGAATGGTCAAAGAGCATACTAAAAGCCAACGGCGGTAAATAAAAAAGAATGGAGGGAATAGTATTATTTAGTACTAGCGGAGGGTCCATACTTTCCAAAAAAACAAATATCATACTCTTTTTAATTCTCGTCCTTGTTTTAGATTCTATACTTGATCGTCTTGTGCTTCCTCCACCTTTTCTGATTCCACGCTCAAATTCATCTTTCTTTCATACCATTACCCTAGACTCCACTGTTAGGTTTTGTATCGAATATGTGTACAAGTAGGTTATATGGACTTTGTGTTGTAATAGACATGATTGGTTTAGAGTTATAGTCGGACTCTAGTCAGATCTCCACTATATAAAGGGAGGCAGCTCTGGTGTAACTAGGTGAACGACTGCATAATAGTAGTAATAATAGGTCTGAGGAGGTCAGCGACCGAAGATGTGCGATGACTGTGCAGTACCAGATGTCATGCAGATTATGGATTGGGAGGAGCACCCACGCTAGAGCCCGTAGAGTAGTAGGTGCAAAGCCAAATCATGCTACTAAACATCGTGTGTCCTGAAGTCGTTCGTGATCTTTCATTGGTGTATATCCTAACATCCACCTGTGGGACACCACATCTTTGCTTCCACGATGGACAAGAAAATATTTGGGACAAAGTAGAAAAATTTCCTTATAATGTGTAGACCGTTGGATTGGTAGATCGATGATAGAGATGAACAACGAGCACCATCGCCACACTCACCACTAGGTTTAGATAATAGATATTTTTGTTCCGTGATGTGGTGGCACAACAGCCTGTACAGTGGGCTCTAGCCACTGCATCAATGGTGATATGGAGATTGGTACAGCCAGTGAGGTTAATGAACCGCAAATCAATGGATTTGACGTTTCAGTGTGAGGCATGCATGCTTGCTTGCTTGCTTGTTGGAAAAGCTCACGGCGGCGATCATGTGAACAGATCATTTTGCATGCACAGCACTGCACAATAATTCCCGATCGATCCATTCTGGTCCTGCGTTGCAGAAAGGTGAAGGCACGTATGAAATGATTGATCGTGTCCAGAAGGAAGACGACCATTCGATTGCTCCCGTAAATCTACGACGCATTGCTCGACAAGTTATAGTACTGATTCGGCGATCAACAACACACTGGGGATGGGGAGAATTACATTGGTTCCCCTTCGTTGATCTTCCCCAAATACCAGCATATGCCGTACCTATTCTGGCAAGATTTCAGTGCGTCTCTGTTTCTGAAAAACAAAGAACAAAGGGAAAGAAAGAAGCTTCCTTTTCTTTGTTCTTTGTCACTGCCTTTGCTGTCTGGGGAGTATGATTTGCAAGATTTGATCGTCGGAATGCGTATGAAATGAAACCAACATGGGCTGCCCATCCCCCCGTGTTCTCGCTGGTTACATTCATTGATCAGATAGGGACTACATAGACCCCTCCCATCATATTCTGCTCCGACAAGAGCTTCCCTAATCTTGTTGTCCATGTCTCACCATGCAGCGTGATATGAACAGTGATGTACTAGCAATTTACCATTAACCTTAGTCGCCAGTGCAGGAGGGGCCCACCGGACAGCTTGGTTAACCGTGAAAAAACCACAAGAGCAAAAAGGTCAAACAGGAATGCTTAGAAGTTTTCTACCTTTTCAACGGATGATGCAAATATACCCGTAAATGGGAGTGCTCGGAGCTCAGCGATCATACCAAGACGCTGCAAGGCCGAGCCCACCCGTCGGCGTCACACAAGTGAGCCCAAATACCAGGTTCTAAAAACCTCAGAAATGTAATGACGATGCCAGCAAAATAAAATTTTATAGAACTATATGAAACTTCAAAAAGATTTCTAAAACTACATAAAATTTCCGATACCACTTAACCCCATAAAAATCACATGAAACTACGCACGTAAAGCTAACTAAAATTGATAATCCATTGAAAACAATTTTTTGGTTCAGTTCGGGTTCGACTATGGGACCAATGTCACATCGCCTTTCCAAAATGATTCTTGCTGGTTTGGTAAAAGGCAAGCTAGGACGACGCGCATACGGATCGGATGGAAATATTGACGTCCAATTGAAGGAGGAAACGGTAGAGACGCAGCGTCACTCACTTAGGTAGGTGACCGACCAAGGGACCAGGATGCGAGCGAGAGATGGAATCAGCCTCACAATTCCGATGCGAAATTTGTACACCACTGCCCCTTCCGGGGCCCCAATACCTCCATCAACAAGCAGGCAGCTCTATGCCTCTATTTATCCTTCGTCTCTCAGCTCAGCCTCTCACTATTCTCACTCTCACTCTCTGATCTGCACTGCTCGCCGATAATTTGGACACGTACGGTGACAATGGAAGAGCCCGCCCCGGAGCTGATCAGCCCGAGAATCTCCTTCTCTTACGACCTCGCCGCCGCCGCGACGGCTGCTCAGCAGGCCTTGCTTCCAGGCCGGTCAGACACGTCGCTCATGGCGCGGCGGCTCCCCGAGCCGGAATTCGACTTCGCCAATGCGGCGGCGGCTGACGTCGCGCCGGCCGATCGGCTCTTCGCCGGCGGGAAGCTGCTGCCGGTGGCGCCGCTGCCGCCTTATTCTCCCAGCTCGCGCGGCGCCAAAGACGGCTCGCCGTGCCGGCACCTGCAGCTGGCGAGCGGCAGCTGCATCAAGCCCCAGTCGGCGGCGTGCCAGAAGCGGCCGGGTTCGTGGACGTCGGCGTTCTCGCGCAGCAGCAGCGTGAACGCCACCGCGACGTCGGCGGCGTCCGGGAGGTTCCGCTGCCCGTCGTTCTCGCTCATGCGGAGCCGGTCGACCGGCTCGGTGGCCGCGGCAGCGGCGGCGCAGGACGGCTTGGGGAGCGTCGCCTCTGCGGCCGCCGGCCACCGGCCACAGCACAAGAAAGCCGGCGCCACAGCTGGAACGGCGTGCAACGCCGGCGGCGGCAGCGGCTCGAGATCATCAGCTTCTTACTACTACGGGGGCAGTAGAAACGGCCGTAGCAGCCATGGGGTTAGGGTTAGTCCGATCCTCAACGTGCCATCCATTGGGACAAGCGTGGTGAACGTGCTGAGTTACCTGCTCTGCGACTGTGGCAACAAAACCACGAAGAGCAGTGGTTTCGGAGTGAATTGCTAGCTGATTAATTAACTAGATATGTAGAAGCTAATTAATTAATCTAATCACTGTAACTGTGAGCATGCATATGTGCATGCTTGTTAATCTGTAAGAAATAAAATGTCTCATGTCGATCCAATGCGTTTGCGTGAGGGACAATGGGAGGCAATCGAAGGATGATGGCAATGGTGGAGTAGGGTAAAGGTCTTTCTTTAGAAGAACCCTTTTGTTTGCTTGGCGTTGGCTTTATGCATGCATGAGAGGAGCTTTTGGTTGTGTAGCTTAGCTAGATGATTATTGGTTGCTTGGAAGGAGAGTGATGAAAGGGATGCGCATGCATGTGTCTGTGGGATCAACGAGAGATCATCAAGCACTGCATGGGTGGTTTCCTGCTGCTCTTGCTTAGCTTCGCAATGTATATGTGTCTATGCATGATAAGAAATTGGATCTCTGCTTTGGATAAGTTTTGTCAGGAAAAAACATCCAACAAAAATAACATTTTCATGATTATTGCCGATTATTTTTATTTCATTTTATTTTTAATTTATCATCAAATTATCAACGATATATATGCATCCATTTTCAAATCCATGATGTAAGCACCTATCACACACGAATACGTGTGCGCACTATCCAAAGTATAAAAAGAGAATAACGGGTTCGTGAGCTGCCAATGATATAACACTAAAACAAAACGGTTTTGTTAGAACCCAGACGGCTGGGCCTCGTCGTGCGCTAGCCGATGAGTGGGCCCGCTCGATGGGCGCGCGTGTGTGGCCAGTCATCTGGGTTGGAGACGCTCCCAAAACAAAATTACATATTGTTATAGGGAGAATACACCCACCCTTACAACGTGGTGAGCAAACGATGAAGTGGATCAGCTACCCATCGAAGCAGGGACAGTTTGAGCGAATCAAGAACCATCAGTTGTGCTTTGTTGAACCTTGTTGAGGCACAGGGGAGGCAAAGTCAATCCTCAAGGAGGTGGTGTGGAGTAAATGGTGGATCATAAAGACTAGAGTGGATTAATGACGTCTCCACTCCACTGGGTCAGCGTGATAGTTGGGAGATGGAGCGGCTCATGGTGTTCTCAGAAGGTTGTGAAGACTAGCTTGAGAAACCAAGGAAGTCGAAAGAGACAAGTAGTACCATAGGGGCCACCGTGTGTCAAGATATGCATAATTGGATGCTTGCGCTAGAGGATAGACCGTAACCATTTAATATTTGTAAATACCCATTGTAACCTCACTTTAATATGACTGAGGGTAGTTTGGTCATCCCCTCACATTGTAGTGTTGAATGACTTGTATGCTTTAGAAAGGACAGAAAAGCGACGACACTGTGGTCATTCAACGGTAAAGGTACCAAGTGTCCCTAGGGTTTTATCTTTCCGTGGGTATTTAGGTTTCACTTAGACCGCGCACAACGATCGCAAAATAATTAGGAGTGAGCGCTTGTAAAAGGCAAGAAAAATCATTTTCATAAAATATACACATTTCAGATCCGGTTCAAGACTTATGCTCCCTAAAATGGCTCCCCCACATGTTGGCATGTATAATCACTGCAGCAGCAGCAGTACATGAATTAAAAATATAAGAGAGAAAAATATAGAGAGAATAGAGTAATGGTTGAGAAGTGGATGAATAAGTTAATAGATTACTGCATAGGAATAGGATAATAGATTACCGCAAAGTGCAGCAATGGTAAGTTGTATTACCTGCGTTCCTTTTTGTTTGACGTCTTTTACTTTTTGACACAACTTTGATCATCGTCTTATTCAAAAAAGTTATGTAAATATCACTTATTTTGTTGTGATCCGTTTTATCAATAAAGGTTCATCAAGCATTACTTATTTTTTTGTATGCTTGCACTAAGTTTTTGTATAAGACGAATAATCAAATTCGTGTTTAAAAGTTAAAAGCGTTAAACATAGAAAAAAAAATTGAAGGGAGTAACATCTTAGTAATAATTGGGTATATATCTTGCGATGGCATCACATGGTCTTAGGCCCTATTTGGAAGCAAAGTTTTCCAAAACTATGGTTTTGTCATACCATGGTATTTGAGTATAGCTAACATAAATACTATGGTTTTACCCAACCCCCTTGAAACCATGGTATTCCTAAAAACTACAAACTGTTTGGTAGCAAAGTTTTCACCATGGTTTGCTAGCACAAGTGAGAAAACTTTGGGTTGGAGTGGAGTTTACAATACTCCAAAAATACCATGGTATTGCCAATACCATGGTTTTCAAAACAGAGTTTTTGAGGTTGCTTCCAAACACCTTATTGCCAAAATACCATGGTATTCTCCAAAACCATGATTTTGCCTCGAAACCATGAAAATACTTTGTTGCCAAACAGGCCCTTATACTGCGTGAGCGGATTGTCCGTGTTAAGCCGCCGTCAGTTCAGACGTCATAGGTCCGGCCGGTCGCGGTTGTCGCATGCATGTGTCTGTGGGATCGATGAGAGATCATCAAACACTGCATGGGGGGTTTCCTGCTGCTCTTGCTTAGCTTCGCAATGTATATGGCCCTCTTTTGATACCTTGTTCTAGTTTAGTTTTTGTTGGAATTGCAACTTTTGTTATTTTTATATACACTATTCACTTTATTTTTTGAAAATAATTTTTTATAACTTTGTAGGGTTTGTCTCAAAGATCTCAAAAATATTTTTTTAATAATTTATTTAGCCTTTTCATACCACTTTCAAAGGTGGTCAAATTTTACCAACAAAAACTAAACTAAAACTAAACAAGCTATCAAAGAGGGCCTATGTGTCTCACTGTTCGCCTAAACAGTCGTTTAGCCCGTTTACACGACGTTTAAACGCTACTCGCTAGCCAACTGTGCAGGCCGTTTAGGCCGATTAATCCGTTTAATCCTGTTTAATCCATTTTTTAGTCCGTTTAAACAGCCGTGTAATCCGAATATTGGCTAAATGAAGGTTGACCGACTGTTTACCGTTTACCGTTTAGGCTAACACTGATGTGTCTATGCATGATAAGGATTGGATCTCTGCTTTGGATAAGTTTTGTCAGGAAAAAACATCCAACAAAAATAACATTTTCATGATTACTGTCTATTATTTTTAATTCATTTTGTTTTTAATTTATCATCAAATTATCAGCTATATATATGTATCCATTATCAAATCCATGCTGTATGCACCGGAAGAAAATTTGGAAGGAAAAAGGACCTCCCACCTCTCCTTTCTCCCACCTCCCAATCTCTCCCCCAACTCCGGCGAGGGCAGCAGCTCCGGCAGGCCCCGGCTCCCCCAACTCCGGCGAGGGAGGCAGCTTCGTTGGGCCGCGGCTCCCCCCACTCTAGCGCGGCGCCCTGTAGCTCGAGCTCGTGCGGCGGCGGGAGGCGGCTGCGAGGCGACGAACGGCGACCTCCTTCCCCTCCAGAGCTTGTGGCATGCGGGCGCTGCCTTCGCCTCCTCCTTCCCATCGTGCGTCGGCCAAGGCGAAGCTCGCTGGTGTGCCTCTGCCGCCAGCAGCGGCGCCGTTCCAGACGACACAGGAGATGGGCTGATTTGGGGATTTTTTTTGTTGCGCTTTAAGATTCGTGGACACGTGTCGATGATCTGGTGAGGTCTTTTTTGATTTGGAAAGGACAGGGGCCCTTCCAAATTTTCTCCCGTATGCACCTATCGCACGAATACGTGTGCGCACTATCCAAAGGATAAAAAGGCAATAACGAGTTCGTGAGCGGTCAATGATATAACACTAAAACAAAACGGTTTTGTTAGAACCCAGACGGCTGGGCCTCGTTGTGCGCTCGCCATTGAGTGGGTGCGCGTGTGTGGCCAGTTGTCTGGGTTGGAGACGCTCCCAAAACAAAATTACATATTGTTGTAGGGAGAATACACCCACCATTACTACGTGGTGAGCAAACGATGAAGTGGATCAACTACCCATTGAAGCAGGGATAGTTTGAGCAAATCAAGAACCATCAGTTGTGTTTTGTTGAACCTTGTCGAGGCACAGGGGAGGCAAAGTCAATCCTCAAGGAGGTGGTGCGGAGTAAATGGAGGATCATAAAGACTAGCATTGATTAATGACGTCTCCACTCCACTGGGTCAGCGTGATAGTTTGGAGATGGAGCGGCTCATGGTGTTCTCAGAAGGCTGTGAAGACTAGCTTGAGAACCATTGAACCAAGGAAGTCGAAAGAGACAAGTAGTACCATAGGGGCCACCGTGTGTCAAGATATGCATAATTGGATGCTTGCGCTAAAGGATAGACCGTAACCATTTAATATTTGAAAATACCCATTGTAACCTCACTTTAATATGACTGAGGATAGTTTAGTTATCCCCTCACATTGTAGTGTTGAATGACTTGTATGCTTTAGAAAGGACAGAAAAGCGACGACAGTGCGGTCATTCAACGGTAAAGGTACCAAGTGTCCCTAAGGTTTTATCTTTCCATGGGTATTTTGGTTTCACTTAGACCGCGCACAACAATCGCCTATATAAATAGGAGTGAGCGCTTGTAAGAGGCAAGCAAAATCATTTTCATAAAATATACACATTTGAGATCCAATTCAAGAGTTTTGCTCCCTTAAATGGCTCCCCGCCAAGATGTTGGCATGTATAATTACTGCAGCAGCAGTACATGAATTAAAAATATAAGAGAGAAAAATATAGAGAGAATAGAGTAATGGTTGAGAAGTGGATGAATAAGTTAATAGATTACCACATAGGACTAGGATAATAGATTACCGCTGACGGCGTGTTCTCCGCTCAACCACTGCGGATCACACCCCTGGTCAGATTTTCATCTGCTAGCCAACTCGATCAAGCTCGGTTCGATTTGAGCGTCGGGCACAACAAGGGCGACTCATGATTTACCTGTGTTCGGACCCCTCGCGGGTAATAGCCCTACTCTGCCGAGCCTTAGCTCTTTTCTCGATTGTGGTTGAATGGGATGTGTTTACAGAGTGTTTCAATGCACGAATGCTAGTGCTTCTCCTCTCCCTCTCTCTCCTCTCCTTTTATACAAGCTTTAGGTCATGGAGAGAGCCGAGGGGTAGGCAAGATCTGATACTCATGATGCTCGACAAGACACGACAGAAGAGACGAAAACGTGCCGCTGCCGCGCCACGCCATGGCGCCGCCTCTCGTGCCATTCGCAGTGGCCTCGACCCGCCATATCCACACGGTGAGTCTGCGGGTGGGCCCCTGCTCCTCCCGACACGGGCGGCCTCCTCAAGCAAACCTTCCTCTGCCGGTCAATTCTTCTCACCACATAAAGGATGACCGCCGCACTGCAAGGGTCATCAGAAGCGTAATCATTTCTTCATTGCCTATCCGCGTGATGTCTCATTAATGCGCTTCGTCCTTCAGAAGCAGGGAGCCTTCATTCCAAGACTCCTTTTGCAATGCTCCTCCGCTGGCCCCGCCTGGCGCCAGAGGGCCCTCGCCTGTTTCTCCAGAGGGGCTCGCCACAAGACTCCCTCGGCGCGTGGCGCCCGCCTGTCTCCAGAGGGGCTCGCCACAAGACCCGCTTAGCGCGTGGGGCCTCGCCTGCCTCGAGAGGGACTCGCCCACGCACCCGCTTTGGCGCGTGGGGCCCTCCTTGACCTTCCGAGGGGCTCACCCACGCCATGGGCCTTGCTCGCCCCGCTTTGGCTGGGGCCCTCTTGGCCTCTGAGGGGCTCGCCCATCTGCTGGGCCTTGCTCGCCCCTTTGACGCTGGGGCCCTCTTGGCCTCTGAGGGGCTCGCCCATGCCCGCCTCTGAGGGGCTCACCACGCCACTGGGCCTGATCGCCCGCCTGACGCGTGGGGCCCTCTCGGCCTTCTCAAGACTCTTTGTACCCCGGTATTTATTACACCGACAGTAGCCCCCGGGTCCACCATGATACGCGAACCGTCGCGAAGACACTTTTTCGTTTCTTGTGCGGCGGGAGACGAATCGTGGGGGGCCCACCACCTGCGGCGGCCGTACGCCTGATTCTCCATCTGCACACGATCTTCCTTGGGGAACTACGCCGCTTTTCGCGGGAAACCAAAACGCGCGGGGCAATGATGGCGCCGCGCGCGCGTGGGGGCGGAATCCAAACCGTCGTGCTCGCACTCCACGTCTATAAATACTTCTCTCAGTGCTGCGGCCAATCCTTCCGCGCGCTAAGTTTTCACAGACTGCCAATTGCCTCCTTCGCTGCCACCACAGAGCCTTCTTTCTCTTTGCCCACTTCTTCACTGCTTTCCAATGGCGCCCAAACGCAGCAAGGATCGCCAGTAAGCGCGGCGCTCGGGCCAGGTTTTCCCACCTCCGCCGCCGACGAAGAGTCAGTGAGGCGGCTTCAAGTGTTCGTGCCGCCAACCGCCGCCCGGTTCGGCCCCGGTACCATGGCGCCAAGCCCTCGCGACGGGGAGATTGTCACCTTTGTTCATGCGGCGCCAAGGGCTCATCCCGCCGTATCTGAATTTTTCTTGGGGGTGCTCGCCTTTTACGAGATCCAGGCGGTGCACCTTCCTCCCAACTCCATCATTGCGCTGCCATCTTCGCCCACCTCTGCGAGATGTTCGTGGGGACGATGCCAAGCCTCCCGCTGGGCGCGGCTCTTCGTCTTTGCACGCGAGGCCGCGCCCGCTTGGGCCTTCGAGCCGCTACTTCACGCTCAGTGAAACCGCCGCTTCATCCTCGCCGCGTCCAAGTCCAACTGGAAGGATCGGTACCGATAATGGTCAGACGTTGAGGACTCCGGTAGCCGCGACTATCTTTCTCTTCTGAGGGTCCCGCTGAGCCCACCGCTAACCGGGGCTTCGCCGACGATTCAATGGTGAGTCGGGCCGATGCAGCGCCAGATCGCCGATCTTCGCCGCCATGGCTCACCGAACCCTCGTCATGGCGGATTTTTTGCGGCACCGACTCTGCCCGCTCCGCATGAGGACTCGCCCCGCCTGGATGTACTACGGCGACAACGATGGAGTCCGCGTCGCCCTCGGCGGTGAGTGCTTTTTTAGTCTTTTGGGTCTCTTGTCTTTCTTGGAATCCTTTTTGCTTGCTGACTTTGTGGCTTCATTTCTTGCTCGCCCAGCCGCAGGGAACGTGCCGGACGACGTGCTTCGGATCGGTCCGGCGGGTTATCGCCCCACCGGCGGCGACACTTCACCGTCGAGCATCCTCCCTCTCGCGATCGATCCACAGGAGCGCAGCCAACACTTGCGTGCGCTGCCCCCCATGGAGGTCTCTGGTCTTGCGGTCCAAGTGGCACGGGGGCCACTACAGATCCGCGATCCGCTTCCGGCGACCGCCCAAGCTTCATGGCCGCCGCTACCTCTGCCGTGGCGGCCGACTCGATCAAGCGCCTCGAAGCGCCGCCATCCTCGCCATGGACGAGGAGGAGGAGGAGGAGAGACGAGTCCAAAGAGGGCTCGCCTCCACTCTGAAGCTTCACCGCCATACCGCCCTCCCGGGGCCTCGTTGCTACGCCGCCGCTCCGCCACCGGGCGAGAGCGCTGGCGACTTCAGAACCGGCGCCGCTGCGCCGCTTCTTCCGCTCCTTCTACCGACGCCTCCTGGCCGGCGTCCGCTCCGTCTTGGTGCCTCCTGCGCCTGGCACCACTCGCGCCAGCCTTGGCCGCTTCCGACGGCGGTGATCGATCGCGCCGCCACCGCCGCCGCCAACAAGCGACTTGAGCTCCCCTTCAGCTTCGCCTTGGCGCGCACCGCTTCAGTTGGCTTTCCTGCGCTTACGACGTTTCACGTTAGGGTTAGTATGCTACATGCTTTTGCATACCGAACCTGTTTGTCTTTCTTGGAACAGGCGGACGCTGGGCATCGAGCTCCGCCCACGCGACTTGCCGCCCCACCGCCTGCGCCGCTCCTTCGACGGAGGTCGCCTGTGGCGGCGGAGAGTTCGCCGCGCGGCGGCCGGAGAACCTTCGCCACCGCGTCGTGGCCGCCGCCGCCATCTCGGCGTGACGCCGACGTGGGCGCCTTCGAGGCGCCGCACCTCTCCCGCACTGGGCGACGCGGAGGAAGCCCTTGCCTTGGCGGAGCGATCTGCGGCGAAGCCGCGGAGGGCCTCGGCCAAGAAACCGCCGCTTGGAGGCGATGACCCGCGAGGTCAGCGGCAGCTAAGCCGCCGCCGCCTCGGCCGCCAAGCGATCAAGACCTCCGCCGAGCACTTCGAAGCGCCCAACCTCGCCGACATGCTGCGACCGCTTACCGCGGCGTCCGGACGCTTCGCATCCACTGGTGTTACCTTGCATCCTCATTGAGGAGACGGCCGCAAGAAGACGCTGGTGCCGTGGACGAGCCGCCGAAGCCTGCGCGCCTTCCGGTGGCGTTGCGGGCGCGGGCGATCAAGACGGTCGCCAAGGTGCTCTCGGCGCGCAGTTCATCTTGGTCAATCGTCTTGCTCGAGACGCGCGTTTGATCTCGACGCCGCCATCGGGAGCCTTCGCGCCACCGGACCGGTTTGAGCAGCGCGGTTGACACCGCCGCCGGCCACGTGTCCATGATGGGTGGCGCCGCTCCAGCGGAAGACGAAGACGAGGAGGAGTAGCGAGACTCCCCCGTCTTTTTTGCCTTGTAAATGTTGCCTATTAATGCAAACAAACTTTTGCTCTTTTGTTGTGAGTCTCACTTGAACTTCGTGATAATTTTAACTTATGGAATTGAACTGGGCACTGCCGCCAAAGGCTTTAGATGAACGTTACGCCGCAAGTGAGCGCCGCTTCCTTAGGCATCTGGTTACTTCAACCCTTATGGCCTCTCGCAACCCGACTTAAACATTACGTGGCGAGCGCTTAGCTTCCGGAAGTGGTCTAGTCGCCGGTGCCGCTGTTGGCGCATTGCCTAGACCGAGCCGACACACCAGGCTAGAACCCGCCTTCCGTCCGCTTTGCCTCGCACTAGCGAAAGTTATAAGCGTTTGCCTTTGCAACTAAGGGGCCATCAGCCATAAGTACTTTCGCTACCAGCTTTCGGCAGAATGTTTTCTAACATACCTTTTAAAGGCTAAGCCACTGATCGCCAAAAAGCTTTAGATGAGCTTTACGAAAGTGAGCGCTTTTTCCTCGTGCATCCGTTACTTCAACCCTTATGGCCTCTTTTTGAACTGCCCTAGACATCGCGTGGCGAGAACTTAGCTTTCGGAAGTGGTCTAGTCGCCGGTGCCGCTGTTGGCGCATTGCCTAGACCGAGCCGAGACACCGGGCTAGAACTCGCCTTCCGTCCGCTTTGCCTCGCCCAACCGCAAGTCGTAGGCGTTCGTCCTTGCAACTAAAGGGCCATCTGCCTTAAGTACTTTTTCACTACCAGCTTTCAACAGAATGCTTTCTAACAGACTTGAGGCGAAAAAGAAATAGATGCCCACAAGGAGACAGAACTTATCTCTTATTGAAGATGGCTTCGTACAAAGCAGCCCCCAAGACGAGCGGTGAAGGAAGAAGACCTCGCCGCTCGGCTCCAAAGGAAAGCCAAAAAAAAAGCTTCTGGAACTGCTACCTACGGGTAGAACTTCCTCAGCTGCTCGACGTTCCAAGTGTTCGCCAATTCGCGACCATCCTCGAATGCGAGCCTGACTGAGCCTGGGCGGGAGACTAAGACCACCTTGAAGGGGCCCTCTCACAGGGGAGACAGTTTGTTGCGCCCCGCCTGCGCCTGGATTTTGCGCAGAACGAGGTCGCCCACTGCCAGTGTTCTCACACACACCCGCCTTGCTTGATAACGGCACAGGGCGCCGACATTTAGCGGCCGGATCGCCGCCTGCCTCGGATCTCCTCCAGAGATTCACTTGCCCCTGCGCCGGTCGTTCTTGATCTTCGCTGAACGCCGCCACCCTTGGGGAGCCGAAGGCGAGCTCTGATGGGAGCACCGCCTCAGAGCCATACACCAGGAAGGAGGGGGTCTCGCCGGTGGCTCTGTTGGGAGTTGTCCGCGGCGCCCACAACACGATGGGGACTTCTTGACCCAGCGCTTGTCAGCGCTTCTCCAGCGATCGAACGCCCTTGTCTTGAGCCCTTTGAGTACTTCCGTTCGCCCGCTTCCACTTGCCCATTGCTCTTCTGGATGCGCAATGGAGGCAAAGCACGCTTGGTACCCAACTCTTCGCACCGATCTTGGAAGTCGCCATGGAATCGAGCGCCGTTGTCGATGATGATTCTGTTGGCGACACCGAACCGGACGAAGATGCTCTTCATAAACTTGATAGCAGCTGCGATGTGATCGCCGGGACCGCGAGCTTCAACCCACTTAGTGAACTTGTCGATGGCGATTTAACAGATGAGTGTAACCTCCGGCCGCCCGGAACGGGCCTGAATGTTCAAATTTCTGCATCGCGAACGCCAAGAGAGCGGAATGGTTTGCGGCGCTGGGCGGTCGGTGGATCTGCTTAGCATGAAATTGGCACGCTTCAGATCTCCTCACCACTTCGAAGGCATCCCGAGGGCGAGGCCAATAGAAACCGTGGCGAAAGCTTTCCCAACCAACGCCTGGCTCCTCAATGGCTCCGCGCACGCCCATGGATCTCGGGCAATTTCACTCCCGCTTCCCGAGTGACGACTTCAAGAGAACTCCATTTGCGCTCGCGTCTGTGTCCCCACCTACCGGTATGTGGCGCTTGGCCTTGCGCGCTATCTTCTCACCGACGCGTCATCGCTCGGGATCACTCCATCCCGCAGTAGGCTAGGATCGGATCCATCCATCGACCTTCCCGGACGAGTGTGACGACGTTACAGACATTGTCGCCGACGTACTCCGGCCTCGACGCTTTCCGCCTCAACCGTCTCGGCGCTTCTTCCCTCCTCCCTCCAACCGGGAGCTGCAGCAGATTGGTGACGCGTCTCCTCCGAAGTGGAGCTGCGTCGGAAAGCGCCGTCCCGCCAGAATTGGGGTGCGACGACGGTCACAGAAGTCTTTCTTTAAAGACCCCAAATGAACAGTGCCCTTGATGAGGCAATCTGGGACAGTTCATCCGCCATGTAGTTGTCGCGGCGAGGGACGTGCACGGCCCAAACCCTCGGTGCACGCGCACCGGCGCACCTCCGCTGTAGGCCGCCATGACGGGATCCGAGCAGAGAAATCCTTCCTCGCTGGTTGATGACCGGAGAGAGTCGCTTTTACTTGTAGCCGGATGCCAAGGGTCGGCTACCCCGAGCCCGGCGAAAGGCCTTCATACTCCGCGACGTTGTTGGTGGCGGAAATCCAGACCACCAGTCCGGACGACATCGCAAGGGGGAGACACTAGGGCGACGCCACAAATTTCTCGGCCGGAATGAGCCGTCAAGAAGAGAGTCCACGGCGAGGGGCTAGGTGTCTTCGGCTTAGGTCCGCCGAGTCCACTCACGATGAACTCCGCCAGAGCTTGCTCTTTGATGGCCGTTCGGGAGCGAATTTGAGATCGAATTCGCCACTCCATGGCCCACTTGGCGATCACGACCCGTCGCCTCGCGGTTGAAGAGGATCTCCGCAGGGATACTTGGTCAACACCGTGACTTCGCCTTGGAAGTAATGGCGTAGCTTCGGGATGCCACAAGATGGCGTAGAGCATCTTCTGTGTCTGTGAATACCTTGTTTTTCGTCGTGGAGGACCTTGTTGACGTAGTAAATGGGCGCTGAACGCCTCTCTTTCCGCCACCAAGACCGTGACCGCTGGGGTTTGCCGCGACGTAGAGGATCGGCGGCTCGCCCGGTCCGGGGCGACCAGACGGTGGGGAGGTGAGATATTTTTTCGACCGTCGAACGCCTCCTGCGCCTCCGCCGTCCACTCGAATCGGTTGGTCTTCTTCAGAGCTTGAGCGGTGGGAGACTTTTATCCCCAGGCGGCTATAAAGCGTCCAGGAGGTCAAACACCCCACCAAGCACCGCATCTGCCAAGTCGCGTCGGGGCTTCATGTTCTCGATCGCCGCGATCTTGTCGGGTTCGCCTCAATCCTCCGGGAGACGAGGAATCCCAGCAGGTTGTCTGACGAACGGCGAACACGCATTCTCTGATTAAGCTTGATGCAGACTTCCTTAGATTGGTGAAGGTTTCTTCCGTGTCGCCGATCAACTCCTCCGCCTTCTTGGACTTCACCACCGATCATCGACATACACCTCCGCCGCGCCCTATTTGGGGCGGTGAGCGATATGCATGGCCCGGCCGATAGGTTGGGCCTGCATTCTTCAATCCAACGCCATCCTTGATAGCGATGAGACGCCCATGGGCGTCCACGGCGATCTTGTCTTCATCTTCTTCGCCATGCTAATCTGGTGGTACCCAGTCGCGATCCGTAAAGCATACCGCCGCACCCCGCAGCTTGAGTCGACGATGAGATCGATCGCGGGCAGCTGGTACGGATCCTTCGAACACGCCTTGTTGAGGTCGGTGAAGTCCACGCACATCCTCCAACGCCTGCTGATTTCTTGACGAGGACGGGTTCGCGAGCCACCGGATGGGCGACATCGCGGGCGACCCGCCTTAAGAGCTTGTCCACCTCTGGCGGATAACTTCTGGCGCTCCACCGACCGCTTCCGGACCTTCGCGATGACCGGTCGCGCCGGGAACGCCGCCAATCTGTGCTCAATCACATGCACGGGGACCCCAGCCATGTCGGACGGTTGCCACGCAAACACGCTGCGTTAGGATCGAGGAAGGAGACGAAGCGCGCTTTCCTATTTGGCGCCGAGAGGCGCCCACCAACGGTATTCGCGGGTCGACTTCGCTCGAGAGACCGCTTTAACCTCCGCGGACGAACCGGGAGGCACGGTTCGCCGGAGGAGCTCCCGAGTCGGGCCTCGCCTTCGGCACCGACGCTTCCCGCCAAAGCGAGCGTCCTTGTCGCAGCGGAGCGCCTCCGGCGTCCACTTTCAAGACGATGGGGCCACCGCCGGGATCTTCACCACCATGTACGCATAGTGGCACACCGCCATGAACCTAATCGGCGCGGCCGACCTAGTATGGCGTTGTAGAGGTCAAGTCCGCCACCTCGAACTCGAGCATCTCGGTGCGGAAGTTGTCGAGCCTCAAACGTCACCGGAGATCGACGCCCCGGTAGACGGACTCGGCCCGGCGCGATGCGAAGAATGGGAGCGTTGGACGAAGCTCCCGCCGCTGATCTGGAGCGCCTTGGCGACCGGGCGACGGAGGTTGAGGAACTCCTCCGTC
Source organism: Raddia guianensis (assembly GCA_036346415.1). NCBI lineage: Eukaryota > Viridiplantae > Streptophyta > Magnoliopsida > Poales > Poaceae > Raddia > Raddia guianensis. Next base: position 41,599,586 of record CM070534.1, read on the forward strand.
TACCAAAGCACCGCCCTAGCTTTACATTCGGACCGTGGGTGCAACCACGATCGGGAGATGCCTGTGCGGCGGTCTTGGTGGGTGATCGGCTTTGATCGAACGCGATCGGTCGCTCCGACCACGCCACCGCTTTACCGACCGAAGCCGGCACGGCGACGACACCTCCTCATCGCACGCTTAAAGCTAGCGTGGGACGGATATGTGGCCGAACCGCCGTGGATGACGGCAACTTCGCGCTCCACCTGCTGAAAACCAAGCGAAACCGTCTCCTTGCCCTTGCCACTGCCGGACGCCTGCTGCTGCTGCTGCTCGTGGACTCGCTTGTCCGCCATCTTGCTGACGATATGGCAATCTGCCAAGTCGTGGGAATTGTTGCGGTGAATGGGACAGTAAGGCCTTCCGTCCCACTCATGGGGGCGATGGTCTCGCCCTTCGTCGCGGCCGCGGGGTTGCCGCGCCACCAGCGATCGCCATAGCCGCCGCCTCGGCCACCCTTACGGGACCGTACCACGGCGCGCGACCTCCTCCTCTTTTACGCCCGCCACGCCATCTTTGGCGTGGCCGCTGTCGTCGTCGTCGCTTTCGGCGGCCATGACCTGCCGGTCTCGGCCGCTTTGCGCTTCTTCTTGTCCTTACCGCCAGGGGTTCCTCGAGGTCCCTCGCCGCCGCCAGCACCCCCCCCATACAGCCGGGCGGATGCGAAGCTCCGCTGAAGGCGCGACTTGTCGCCAAGGTGAAGAGCTCCTCCGTTGTTTTGATCTTGCGGGTGGCCATCTTCTCCTTGACCTTGGGGTCTCGGGCGCCTCTCTGAATGCCGTGACCACGGCGCCGATGGAGATGTCGGGGATGGTGTTGCGGACTGACCGAAGCGCCAATATAGTCGCCAGCGACTCTCCTTTCTTCTGCTTCCACGTTGTGGAGGTCGTCTTCTACTCGGGCTGCTCAAGGTGCCACGAAGTTGGTGACGAAGAGCTCCGAGAGCTTCTTCCATGACCCCACGGACTCGGGGCGGGTTCATGAGCCACGGCGCTGGCTCCGCGGTGAGGACCGCGGGAAGTAGTTCGCCGTAACCTTCCCGACCCTCCCGTCATTGCATCACCATCGTATAGATCTGCAAAAACTCATCGTGGTTGGTGGTGCCGTCATACTTTTCGATGGGGGCCGGACGAAACCGCTCCGCCATTTGGACGCGGGCGCAGCTCCTTAGAAATGGCGCTGCACCGGCGCCGGAGCCTCCTGCTCTCGGCCGCGTCCTCGCCCGCCGCCGCCGCCTAGGCGGCGCCAAGAAGCGCCACCCTCGCTGGCCGGGCAGCTCTGGAGCCCTCTTGTTGGTCCCCAGCAGCGCAACATGTGATGCTGGCCTTCGGTCCACGGCCCGGGAGCTTGTCACGCAGGTCTTCTCCATGCAGACAAGTGGCGGTCCTCCAGATGGGACCGAGGTCGCGCCACTCAGACGCTGCCAGCCGAGCCCCGTGAAAGTCGTCGCTCTTGTCGTTTTAGCCCCGCCTCACCAGAGATCTCGCGAGAGAGTGCGAGGGCAACAAAAACGGAGGACGCGAAACGCCGGTTCCCGCCCGAAACTTGCACCACCCGTGGCGCGCCGACGAGCGGAGCCAAGTTGCCAACCACGGCGCCGGAGTCCGAGTCACCGGAACCGTGGGTTTTCAGCAAGGCCAGCCGCATGGAGGTTCTGTCTTTGAGTGCACTCTCCAAGGCCAGCGCCGCTTAGCTTGGCCGGGCGGCCGCTTCCGCCAGGTTCCGACCTAGGCGGCGGCTACCGCCGGGTGATCCATCGCTATCGCCGCGTGCGACTCCGTGGCAGCGGCTCTAGCGGCCGCTCGCTCCATCGCGGATCGCCGCTCGCCATCGCCACTGAAGAAGGGTCAAGAGCTTGAACCGATGCTAGCGCTCCCTACCAGCGCGCCATCGACGGCGTGTTCTCCGCTCAACCATCGCGGATCACACCCCGTCGATTTTCATCTGCTAGCCAACTCGATCAAGCTCGGTTCGATTTGAGCGTCGGGCACAACAAGGAGCGACTTCAGATTTACCTGTTCGGACCCCCTCGGTAATGGGCCCCTACTCCTGCCGAGCCTTAGCTCTTTTCTCGATTGTGGTTGAATGGGGATGTGTTTACAAAGTGTTTCAATGCACGAATGCTAGTGCTTCTCCCTCTCCCCTCTCTCTCCTCTCCTTTTATACAAGCTTTAGGTCGGAGAGAGCCGAGGGTAGGCAAGCGATCTGATACTTCAGATAATCGACAAGACACGACGAGAAGAGACGAAACGCATTGCGCCTTGCGCCATGGGCGCCGCCTCGTGCTTCCGCAAGTAGCCTCGACCCGCATAAATACACCGGTGAGTCTGCGGGTGGGGCCTACTGTTCCTCCCGACACGGGCGGCCTCCTCAAGCAAACCTTCCTCTGTAGGTCAATTCTTCTTGCCCTGGATGTACCGCTTTCGACTGCAAAGGTCACTATATGCGATAATCATTTCTTCACTGCCTATCCGCGTGATGTCTCATTAAATGCGCTTCGTCCTTCAGAAGCGGGAGCCTTCGTCCCAAGACTCCTTTTGCAATGCTCCTGCCATGCTGGCCCCGCCGGGCGTAGAGGGCCCTCGCCTGTTCTCCAGAGGGGCTCGCCACAAGCTCCGCCGGGCGCGGGGCCCTCGCCTCGTCTCGAGAGGGACTTCGCCACGCACCCACCGGGCGCGTGGAGCCCTCCTTGACCTTCCGAGGGCTCGCCCACGCTGGGGCCTTGCTCGCTCGCCGACGCTTGGGGCCTCTTAGCCTCTGAGGGCTCGCCACACGCCACGGGGCCTTGCTCGCCTGGTGGCGACGCTGGCCCTCTTGGCCTCTGAGGGGCCCAAGCGCTGGGCTCGATTGCCCGCCGACGCGCTGGGCCTCTCGGCCTTCTCAAGACTCTTTATACCCCGGTATTTATTACACCGACAACCGCAAAGTGCAGCAATGGTAAGTTGTATTACCTGCGTTCCTTTTTGTTTGACGTCTTTTACTTTTTGACACAACTTTGATCATTCGTCTTATTCAAAAAAGCTATGTAAATATCACTTATTTTAATGTGTTTTATTTTGTCAATAATGGTACATCAAGCATTACTTTTTTTTTTTTGTATGTTTGCACTAAATTTTTGTATAAGACGAACAATCAAATGCTTGTTTAAAAGTAAAAAACGTTAAACATAAAAAAAATTTGAAGGGAGTTAACATCTTAGTAATAATTGGGTATATATCTTGCGATGGCATCACATGGTCTTATACTGCGTGAGCGGATTGTCCGTGTTAAGCCGCCGTCAGTTCAGACGTCATAGGTCCGGCCGGTCGCGGTTGTCGGAGACGGCGCACTGTCTGCTCTCGCCGTCTCGCGGCGGCAACCAGACCTGGCACGCCGTAATCACAGTGTGACAGGGCTCTACTCAATTTCATCCGTGCTTTAAGGCGTCTGTGTCCTCTTCTTTTTTTTGGGAACTGATCGAGGATTCCTTTTTTCTTTTATGGCAACTGATCGAGGATTCTGGGTCACTGCAGTTGTGGGCCTTGTGGCTCGGTGGGCTCAAACGGCAAAAGCCTGCGGTCGGCTCGGCCTCGCCCGAGGTCAACCGAGACGTTCAAAAGAGAAGTGGGCCTACTTGACTGTGGGCCTCGGGGGCAAACCGTATTAGCCAGGGGTCGTGCAAGAGAGGAATGGAGGGTTCTTGGTGTTATCTGGGCCGGGACATGCTTCCAATAGGTTGCCCATCTTATCATGGAAGAAATGGCGGATCGGAGCTTTAGCTGCCATGGCAACGGATCGACCAAAGCAAACGCTGATGAGTTGAAAAATGCATCGAACAGTTTAATTTTCTGGCAAATCTTACCTGATAACGCTCGGTGTCTGGCACGTTTATTCAACTAAATTTATGTTAATATTTAATATGACATAGACATTATTTTTGTTATGAATTTATGTAATTAGCAGCGGTAAAACATATTATGAAAAAAATTATGGGCCTTCGATGAGAGGTTTGGAGAGCAAAAAAAAAAAAGATTGTATTGGAGAGCGGTAAAACCAAATGGCAGCGTTTAATTGGAGCGTTCTCTTGCAAAAAAGAAGTGAGAAAACGGCCGAGCAGGTTGCTCTTGTTCGTCTGCTCCGTTTCGGCCGGGAGGAGGAGGACAATGCAGATTGTATTATTTCTGGATGAGAACGGAGCACGCAGATTGGAACCAAATGGAACGCAGTCGAAGACGGCGAGGCGACACTGTAGCTCGCTAGCAACCACTGAGCCGCGTGGTGCTACTGCTACATCCACGTCAAACCGGTACTGCCCCCCAGCTTACGTAGCCGCCCCCGGCGACAAGACGGCTACGGCTCTTCACCTGGAGCAAAATACGGTATCGTAGACGCTAAGGCGTCTCTTGGTAGGCAGTTCGGTTCATCTATTTGGCCTTGTTTGTTTCGGATTAAATTAAATTAAATGAAAATTTGTTATTTTTGTATAGGCCAAATGTTGTAATATTTTGTAGTTATTTTTATGGGGTTTTAAATAGTTCTTCTTAAAGTTCGCAAAATATTTTTTTCATAATTTTTTATATTTTTAAAACGCGTCTTGAGTGGCCACAAATTTCATCTGAGTTTAAGAACAAACAAGGCCAAAAATTAACAGTTTCTAAGAAGTGGTGTGGAAAGATTATAAAAATGTTTTATTTTTTTTTTGAGTTTTTAGAAAAACCCTGCAAAGCCTAAAACCCATCAATAATGATCTATAAAAGAATAAATTTTACCCTAATCAAATAAAACTAAATTAAGTCGCAAAGCAAAGAGTCCTCGATATTGTTTTTTTTTTTTGAGTTAACGGGCAGGAGCACTGCCATTTCATTAAAGCGGAAGAACGAAACTGTACAAAATATACAAGGAGAGAAGAGGGAGAGAGGAAAGGTCACCTAGAAAATTACAAAGAGAAGGTCGCCGCCCAAGCGGCGAGACCATCCCTGATTAGGGCTACAACTTGTGAAACGGACAAAGCCTGATTATGGAAATTGCGCCTATTGCGCTCCTTCCAGATTTCCCAGACCACATGGATGATGACGCCATTGAGAGATCTCGCATAGTCTTTGGGATGCCATGTTGATGAAGGTCCACTGTCGCAGGCCAACCGAGCCGGTAGAAGGGGTTGGCGAGGCGTAAAGGTTTGCCAAATCGCTGGCTACGGAGGCAAAAGAACAAGAGCCGCAAAGGTGGTCGACTGCTTTCTAGCGGGCCAAAGGCGAAGCAACAAGCCGTCTGGTGCGCCACCCTTCCTAGCAAGGAGGTCGGCGGTGTTGATGCGATGGTGGCTCGTGGTCCAAGCGAAGAACTTGTATTTGTTTGGGCGTCTTGGCCGACCAGATGGCGCTTGCCACCGGGTGGTCAACACCGCCCATCGATTGAAGGTTGTAAGCCGACTTGGTAGAGTAGCGGCCGTCCGGGGAGTAGTGCCACTGAACAGTGTCCGGAGAGTCGGAAAGAGTGATTTGTCGAATTTTGCACCAAAGGAGAAGACACTCTCTGAAAAGAGTGTAGGATGAGATGGGGCCGCAATGTCGGATCCACTGGTTGTGTGGGAGGAGGAGAGCGACAGAGCTCTTACGACGCTTGGCTTGCTTGTAGAGGTTTGGAGGGAGGTCGGCCGGAGCGGAGTCAAGAAGCCAGCGATCACGCCAGAATGATGTATCTCGACCATTGCCGACATTGACCGTGGTGGCCATCCGGAAGAGTGCTAGCTCGCTGTCAGTCATCTGAAGGTCGAGGCCTACCCAAGGCTTGGAAGGATCGTGGCGCGCAAGCCAGAGCCAACGAAGACGAAGAGCGCGGTTAATGAGGTTGAGGTCCGGGATGCCAAGGCCACCTTGGGATTTTGGACGACAGACAGTGTGCCAGTTAACCAAGGCGTGCCCTGAGGAGGAGCTATCTTGACCCTTCCAAAGGAAGGAGCGGCGGATTTTATCAATCTCCTTGATGACCCACTTGGGAAGATGGAAGATCGTAGCAAAGTAAGTTGGCATGGCCGAGAGGACCGCCTTGACAAGCGTGAGGCGGCCTGCTTTGGAGAGCAGGCGACCTTTCCAGGATGGGAGGCGGGTCTGCACCTTCTGAATGATGGGCATGAAGTGGTTCTTCCCAAGACGTTTGAAGTGAAGAGGGAGGCCCAAATAGGTGCAGGGGAAGGAAGCCCTGATCCCCGGGAAGGGGCCGAGGGCGAGGTCCAAGTCCCCATCATCACAAAGGAGGGCATGACTTGAGCATTTGTGGAGATTTATCCGGAGGCCGGAGACTTCGCCAAAGGAGTTGAGGAGGTTTATAGTGGCCAGGATCTTCTCGCGGATGGGGCGGAGGAAGATAGCCGCGTCGTCGGCGTAGAGAGATGTTCGTAGCTTCAGGGGCGAGTTGCCAACTTGACCAAGGATACCCGCCTTCTCCGCAAGACTAACAAGGCGCTGGAGGGGGTCAATTGCCAGGATGAAGAGCATCGGGAGAGGGGTCCCTTCGCCGGACCCATGAGCATGGTGGAAGTAGGGACAGGCGACCATTCAGAGGACCAAGAGGAGGCGGTTCGAGCAGGAGGCGACCCATTCCGCCAACGGGACCGGCCTCAACCAGCGGAAGCTCAAGAAGATAACCCCAATTAACGGAGTCAAAAGCCTTTATGAAGTCAAGCTTGAGAAGAATGGCCGAGGTTCCCGGGCGTGGAGTCATGAAGGTGCCTTGAACACAGCCGAAGTTATCTTGGATGCAACGGCCCTTGATGAAAGCACTCTGACTTGGGGAAACAAGGTCGTCAAGCCTAGGGGTAAGACGGTTGGCAAGCAGCTTGGAGAAGATCTTGTCAAGTCGTGGATAAGACCGACAAGGTAAATCACGAAGCCCGCCACAATCTTCTTTCTTGCGCAGGAGGACGATGTTGGCCGTGTTGAGCAAGCCAAAATGGCGACCGTTGAGGGAAAAGAGTTGGTCGATAGCCCCGGTTACGTCGAGCTTAATGGTTTCCTAGCAAACTTTGTAGAAGGTGCTAGTAAAACCGTCCGGACCGGGGGCCTTCCCTCTTGGAAGGGAGCAGATGGCGCGTAATCTCTCGCTTCAAAACGGGAGTCCAACTCAAGAAGCACGTCTTTGGGGATGCCGAGGGCGGGCGAAGGTGTGGTTTCTCGACGTATTTTGGCCCAGGTGATGGGAGAAGAAACGCAAACATTTAGCCTCTTTGTCTTCCTGGGATAGGGCGACGCCCAGCGGGGTAGTTAGGGAGTGGATGTGGTTTTTGCGACGCCGACCACTAGCCCCAATGTGGAAAAACTTGGTGTTGGCGCTCTCGCCGGGTTAACCAAGATCCACAGACGCTGTCTTATATGGCACTTCTCGAGGGCCGTCAGGCCTAGAAGACGATCCTTGAGCCTGAGGAGGAGGCAGCGCTCTAACTCTGAGAGGACCCGATGCTCGCGAGCGAGGTCCAGGCAAGCGATGAGGACCTTAACGATGGCAAGTTGGAGGGCCGTGCAGCGGACTCTAGAACGGGCCCAATTGGAGAGGGCCTTGGCGGCTCAACACAACTTTATGTGGAGGCGTCGAAGGGGGGTGGTGGCGGCCACTTCCCGGCACCAAGAGGCTTGGACCATGTCCTGGAACCCTGGGAGGCCGACCCAGTAGTTCTCAAAGCGGAAAAGACGAGGGGCGACGGCGTCAGGCTCCTCCGCCAGGAGGAGGGGAGAGTGGTCAGACATGAGGGGAGGGAGGCCACGGAGAGTGACATTCCGAAGGAGAAGGTCCCAATCGGCGGAGCAGAAGAGGTGGTCGATGCGGCTGTGGGTAGGGTTGCTGCTCTGGTTGCACCAAGTAAATTTCCGGCCCATGAGGGGGAATTCCGTGAGGGCGAGGGAGTTCAGGGTTCGGTTGAAGGCGCTGATGAGCGAAGCTGGTCTGTGTTCAAGAAACGAAGCTGGAGCTTACCTCCCCTCGCCTTCTCCTCGACTGTGTAGGCTCCGCCTTCGCCAGCTCCTTTGCCTCCCTTGATGCGGTTGGCACCCGTGGGGGCATCCTCATCCTCGCGCATGAGGATTTCTACACCCTGAACTCTCAAGCTAATTTCAACACCGCCTTTCGCCACGATCGTCTCTAGGATTCGACAACCTCACGGGCGGCTCACGAGGGTTTATGGTCCTCAATCTCGTCCGGAAAAGTTTGCCTTCCTCAACGAGCTCATGGATCACACGCTAGCTGAGACCGACCTTCCCTGGATGGTAGTGGGCGATTTTAATATGATCCGGCGTCCTGAGGACAAGAGTAATAGCAACATCAACCCCCTCGATATTGTTTTGACTTGTTGGATTTCAAAAGGACTAGTGAGCGGTGAGAGTTTGGTAGGACCTGGGCACCTGACCTAGGTACTTGCGCGAAGCTGAAAGCAATCTCGCCACCAAAAAAAAAGAAAAAAAAGAAAAAAAAAGAAAAGCGGCCGGGACGACGAGGGGATCGACGTCTCGGATGCTTATCCTCGTGCTCCGATCAATCAACCAATGTTCTGCACCACGCGTGTACATGATAAACGAAAAATATGGATTTGGGTATGATTAGCAAACAGTCGGGATCCCCACAGCAGCAGCAAGTCTAAATGCACATCGTTTAGTTATTTATTAATGTAAAAAATGTGTTTTACCGAAACTTATTTATTATTAACACCTAGATCTTTTTATCAGCCCTTACAATGAAATTATGGTTAAGGTCCCATATTTTTAACCTTTCTGTCGGGGATTAGATCACGGCCCATTGCCATGGCCCACTCCCTGACGGCCCAATCGAACAGCCTACTAGGGTCCAGCTCCCTGGAAGGTTCTATCTGGCCCATATGCATCTTCTTGAAAGCGACTTCTGGTGGCGTGATGCGAACGCTTGACCAAGGAATCGTGTTTGAGTCCGTCTCGAACAAGAGTTCTGCACGCTACGTGAAGACCCGGGCGTGGTTTCCGGATTGGACTAGGAGTCGTGATCCCCAAGATTAGGAGCTTGCCTTATCTACCGTAGGTCATATTTAGCGTGTATGAGTTCGTTACGATCTCGTAGTTAGCCCGGCCCGATATTCCCTCGGTAGGTCGGTTTGCTCTGTACTATATAAACCATGCCCCTACGGCGTTTAGGCGGCATCCGAGATCCCAATTCACATCTTAGCATCTGGCTTAGAGCTTTACACCATAATCTCGCCAAGACTTGTTCGTCTCGTCGAGCCATCTCTTGTAATCATCCTCTGATATATAAAAAAGGCTGGACGTAGGGCTATTATCTCTCCCGAGAGGTCTGAACCAGGATAAAACCCCGCTCTGTTCGTTCTTTGTCGTGGTTGTTCGGCGTGTCTCCTATCTCAATCTTAAAGAACCTTAGCGACTTGAGATCGATATCTCAACCGTCGACACTTTCCTTTTTGGTTTTTTATTTTAATGAGCAGATATTTTGATGACCCTTACTGTCGACGGTTGGGATATTGACCCAAGTCAACCAAGGTTCTTCAAGGAGGAGATAGGAGACACGCCAACAACCACGAACAAAGAACGAACAGAGATGTGGGTTTTATCCCGTTCAGCCTCTCGAGAGATAATAGCCTTACGCCCAAATTTTTCTTTATATCAAAGAGGATTACAGGTGGAACTCGGCGAGATCAACAGTCTCTCGGACGAGTAGTATGCGAAAATCTATCTGCTAAGGGTCTAAGTTAGAAGCTAAGATGTAAACTCAATGCCAGGATCCCCTAAACGCCAAAAGGCCCTCATGATATAGTACGGAGCAAACCGACCTACCGAGGAATATCGGGTCAAGCTAACTACGAGATCGAAACGAACTCAAGACATGCCAAATATAACCTACCAGAGATAAGGTAAGCTCCTAATCTTGGGGATCACGACTTATCCAATCCGGGAAACCACGTCCGGTCTTCGTAGTCTGCAGTAACTCGCTCGAGTCGGACTCAAACACGCACTTAGGTCACGCCGCACCGCAAGGCCAGAAGCTGTTCGGGCAGATGCACATGGGTTCGATAGAACCTTCCAGGAGCCGGGCCCCGTAGGTCGCTCGATTGGGCTGCTGTGGAGTGGGCTATGGCAATGGGCCGTGATCTAATCCCCGACACCTAGCCCCGAGACTCAAGTGGAAGGACTCACTAGAGTGGGTCGCCCTCTTGAGACTCAAAGTCACGAAGAGGGTATTTTTCCCGCCATAAAGGCATGTGACAAAGCATCAACAAAGTTATGGTTCAACCGAACAAGACTTGTTCGGGACCGAATAAACCCGACAAGCTTAGTAAACTCCGCTAAGGCGAACAGGAACGACATCTGTCCGAAAGCAGAGCACTCACCTTCAAAGCAGCATACTTCGAAAAAATAGCCGCTATGCACTCCAACGGTAATCTTCCTATCGCCAAGAAAGGAAAACAATGACCGCTTTTACTTAGCCGTTGCGGTAAAAACTAGCCGCTTACGACAAAACCGCTGCAGAGCTGCTTATACGGGACTATAAAGCACCTAAGCCGCCTGCCGCCACTCTGCTCTCACGCCTTTCCTCTCTAAGCCCTAGCTCCAACCACGCCAAAGATCAAGCACCCAAACTCCATCACCGACCACGCTTTCGTCCAGCCAGGGGAATCGCTATGGCCAAATTCACAGCACTAGCTTAACCGAGGAGGACCTTAGGATCTGGGAGGAGGAGGGCCACATCGACACCGGCACCGGAGGTCGCCCGAGAGAGGATACTCCGAGCCGCCGAGGAGAGTTCGCGCTTCAACAGCTTTGCACTTGCTCGGGTTGAGGTCTCCCGAGAGCGACTTCATCGAGGCCTTCTTGAACATCGCCGATTGGAGGTGGCAAACCTCAATCTGAACTCCATCCTCCAGATGGTCGTCTTCGCACACCCGTGCGAGGGCTATCTGGCATCGATCCACCGGTGGGGCTGTTCCTCCACTACTACACAAGGACGAGGAGCAGCTCGCCGCCGGCGCCGGGTGCTACTACCTCAAGCTCCGGCCACCGCCGACGACGCTGTACCCTCGCCCCACCGCCGCCGACTCGATGGGCGTGTGGTGGGTGAGGTGGTTCTACAAGAAGCGGAGCGGCGACAAGAAACTTCGCCTTCACCGTAAAGGCGCCGCAAAAGGAATTCCCAATACCTCGGCCAAGATGTCCGCCGAGGATTGGTACCGACAAGAAAAATCGCCTCCTCGTGAGCCTCGGGCTCACGGGCGAAGATCATTCGACTTCACAAATGAATGTGGTCATCCGTGCGGAGAAGGTCCTATCCTTCTACAAGATAGAGGGATGGAAGACATTACAAGGGAGAGCACGTAAGTGCCTTTAAGACTCAACCTCTTCATTGATTATTTCCTCCGAACAGGAATTAACGATTCCATCTGTCCGGGCAGAGAAACCAACCGACGCATGGGTGACCGAACGGGTCGACGCCATGCTGAAGGCGGCGAAGAAGGACGGGAGGTCACCGCGAGGTGGCGACACTGTCCGCAGAACGTGCTCGCCCGCATGCACGAGGTGATTACTTACTCCTACCGTGTTGCTAGACTCGCAATGTTGTTTAGTGCTAATGCTCACTTCTGAAAACGCGCAGGAGGACCAACTGATCCTTGGAGGGATCGTAGAGGAACTCTCCGGGTCTGAGAAGGAGAAGGTGAAGAAGGGCAAGGCCAAGGCGGCATAAAGCCCAAGGTGGCGGCCGAGCCGACGCGAGCTCGCCATGACACGGGGCCGCCACCGTCCGAAGGACACCAATCAAGGGCGACGGAGCGACACGAAAGCACTGCAAGCGCGCTGGTCAGCCCAAAGGGAAGAGACTAAGTTCTTCCCTCCTCGCCGAGCAAAGCGACGAAGAGGTAAAGAACATGACCTCTCGGCTTAGGGCGTTACTCGCAGACTCACCCGCCATTTGGCATGGCTCCAACAGTCGCCGAGCGCAGGAGGCTCGAAGAGGAAGTCGCACGCAAGGAAAAACTTCTTGCGCCACAGCGAGAGGAGCGCCACTACTGTGGAGCTGAGCTCATCGCCACGAACACCCAAGGGCCGAGGCGAGAAGCCGCCAAGGAGCCCCCGAGGAAGAGGCGGAAAGTTCCAGCAAGAAGATCGGGATCAAGCCTCTCACGGCAGGTATGTAGAAACCCAACTTCAGATCTCCCACCTACCGACCGCATTAGACTTAACGATGATCTCTTTTTCATTAGCTGCCCAAGGAGAGATCGCCACGATGATGTCGAGGAGGCGCTCAAGCGGTCGCCGCCGCCCGAAAGATCCGCGACGGCGCTTCACGGGCGATGAGGCTAGCGTGCCTCAAGGACAAGCCGGGCGGCATGGAGCTTGTTTCGCCAGTTCGGGCTGAAGTAGCTCGACGCGCTTAAAAGCGCCGTGGAGCGGCTGGAGACGGAGGAAGCGGTGCGCGGCGCCACGGGCAATGGGCCAAGACGACGGCTCGAAAGCTGCCGGCGGACCGAGCAACCGGTTCGCCAGTACTTCGTCGCAGGGCAGCTCACCCCGAAGCGACGGATTCTTCCGGCGAAGCGGGTGAAGCCCCGCCGCCAGGAGCACGAAGAAGCCCCGAGCGGTCGCGCAAGTCGCCCCGCCAGAGGCAACGGCGCCACCCAAAGATAGTGGCTTCGCCTCGCCAAGAAGTTCGGGCGAAGAGGAAAAGGAAGAGGAGAGGGAGGCGGAGACGAAGCGCCGCCTGCCGCCCCCGCTCCCGAGCAAGTGCGCCCCGCAAGAAGAAGGAGCGATCAAGGCAAATGACGGCAAGAACGCTGTCTGTCTCATCTCAAGACGAAGGGCTTCGTGGACGATGGTCTCGAGGACCGCCGCGCCATGGATCAAACGCCGACTTGGCAAGGTAGGCACCAAGACCAAATCTTGTTCAATTTTAGCTACATCATCGCAAAGTAGTTAACTTGTTCTTCCTCTCGTGTCTTCGGGGACACCATGGAGGAGCTCGAGGACGCGCCACCATCGAGCGGAGCGCCATATCAAGCGCCGCCCGGGAGCACCTCAGACGAGGGAGTCCGGCGCGGGCCTCTGCACCAGCCCAAAGTCGGCCGGCCAAGGCGAAGGTAAAGAGGCTCAAAGTCCAATCGGCCAAGAGAGGCGTTTCGCGAAGTCTCCTAGGAGAGGCCGAGGAGCTTCAGCAAGCCATTAAGGCGAGCACCGCGAGGAGAAGCCGGGCCGCCGGTGGCTCAAAAGGCTGTTGGACGCTTTCCCAATGGCGGATCAGCTTCATGGCGAAGCCAAGAGACTCAAGGCCCACCGCTAAGGAAGAGCAGATTTCATGGGTCTCAAGCAAAATCTCGACCTCGGGGCTTCACAGAAGAGATCGAGGAGATGCGCTGGATGACGCGTGAGGGCGATCACCGCAGAGAAGAAGGTCAAGGAGCTGGACGAACAGCTCAAGACGGCCGAGCAACGAGTCACCGAGCGAGGCTCGACCGATCACCAAGCAGCGCCAAGACCGAGGAGGTCGAGGCCATCCGGCAGAGGGTCGCGCAAGCCAAGCGCCGAGCAAGGAGGAGATCGAACGCCCGAGCCGAAGCCCGGAAGGAATCAAGGCTCGTAGGCGTAAGTCAGACGCCTTAAGTTAGAAGTTGAGGAGCTGAAGGAGCAGCTTGCTCCTAAGTAGCACCGCGGTCAGAATCTCAAAGGGCCTTGTACCAAACTTTTGAGTAATGTAATAGTATTTACCTTTATTCCTCGCAAAAAAGAGCAAAGAAAAGACAAGAACGAATGTAAACTAAGAGAAAAGCGAATAGCCGCTTAGGAAGTTTAAGAAAACCGTAGAGCGCTCGCTTAACTCCCAGCTTCACAGTATCTCGCCGAAACTCGAGTTTATGTAACCCTAACAGTGCACAAGAGAAAGAGCGACACCCTAGCCCCTTGCAGACGGACGATGCTCGAGAACCTAAGCTATAACTCGAGCACGCATGAGAGAGAAAGAGCGACACCCGCATTTTGCTCGATTCGCTCCGTAGTCTCCTCGCTGACGAAGTTAGGCGCCCGAGAGTAACCGAACAAGGAAAGTGCCTCTGCCATGCGGGGCTTACGAGCAGTGCTTTACCAAGTGGTCGCGCTAAGCAAGAAGTGCTCTCGCCATGAGGGCTTACGAGAGCAGATTTAGCCGCAAGGTGGAAAGGCCGTGTTACGCAACCCCGAAGTTTAGGAACTTATTGAAACCAGACACGGATAGGAACAATCCTTAAGATTACGGAGCCAAGAGTTCGCAAGGCCGGGCAACCATCAAGTGTTACCAGAGAGAAAGAGGTAGTCTTCAAAAGACAAGAAGTGAAAAAGGCGCAGAGGCCACGAGAATTCACTTAATTATTGGATTGAACTTTACATGGTGCCCGAGAGACTTGGACGAACTAAGGCGCGAAATTTACAAAAAGCGCAGGGCTAAGAAAACAGAAAAGACCTACACAAAGAACTTACGAAACTGGTCGATGTTCCAGGTGCTGGTCGCCTCTCTCCGCCCTCCATAGCCAGCGAACAGCCCCGGACGAAAGCGAAGAAACGACTCGTGAACGGGCCCTCCCAACGAGGAGTTAACTTGTTGGCATTGGACAAGTTCTGGACACGGCGCAGAACGAGGTCGCCCGCCTTCAAAGCCCTGCGAAGATCCTGCTGGTAGCGCGCCATTCTGACTTGTGCCCGGTCACGTGTGCCTTCGAGGAGATCGAGATCGAGGAGGCGCTCTTGCTCGTCGTCAACTAAGTTGACCGAGCTCGCGCGAGGCGAACCGAGTATGATTTCGTGAGGCGTGATGGCTTCGCACCATAGACCAATTGGAAAGGAATTTCCCCGCCTCGCCGTCAGAAAAGCGAATCGCCTGTAGGACGGAAGGAACTTCGTCAACCTGTGCCTTCTTGCATTTCGCCGAGAGCAGCAAATACCGCCGCTTAATACCTCGGACTATCTGTCCGCTTAGCTCGCCGATTGCTCCATTGCTCGTGGATGTGCCATGAGGCGAACAGACCTTGGTGCCCACTGTTCGCAGATTCTGGAATAGCTCGCCGAACTGGTACCGTTATCCGTGATCGCCTTATGGGGAATCCCAAAGCGCTGCGGACCACGTTGCTTTTGAAAAAAGCAAACAGCCGCTTTGGCGTGAAGAGACGACACGACTCTACCTCAATCCACTTTGTAAAAGTGTCTATGGCGACGAAAGGTGTGTATAGCCCTTGTACCCCTTAGGGAATGGGCCGAAAGAGATCCGCACCCCATGTGGAAAAAGGCCAAGATGGGGATTGTTTGGAGCTCTTAGGCGGGCTTGTGTGCCTTCCGGCGTGAAATTGGCAAGCCTTGCACTTAGTCACGATGTCCCGAGCATCTTGTAACGCAGTGGGCCAATAATAGCCCATGTGAAACGCTTTGCCGACCGTAGTTCGAAGGAGGCGTGGTTACCACAGGCACCCTCGTGTTTGTCCCTAAGAAGGAACACACCTCCTCGCTATGAGATGCACTTGGAGAGAACTCCCGAGCACCTTGACGGTAAAGGGTGCCATCCATAAGCTTGTATGGAGCGGCACGCCTTGTAAGCCGGAACGCCGCTTCGTCGTCGGCGTGGTCCCATTCGCAAGGTACCGGACAAATGGCGCTTTTCGTCCGGAGACGTGATTGACGGCTTGTAAAGGTGCTCGACGAGCACCCTGCCGAGCAGTGTTCGCGTGAGGATCCAAACTTGATAGTTGGTCGGCCGTGAAGTTGTCCTTCCTTGGCACGAAGAGCGCTCAAGAATCGAAAATGCCGCTCCAACTTCCTCACTTCAACCAGGTATCGCGTTATTGAGTCATCGCAGCATTGATACTCCTTGTTGACCTGGTTGATGACCAATCGTGAATCTCCTTCACGCCGGGCCGTTGGACACCGAGCGACTTGCACGCTCTAGTCCCGCGAGAGGCCTCGTACTCGCAGCGTTGTTAGTCGCCGCCAAGTGTAGTTGGATAGAATATCGGAGTGAGGGAGATGAGAACAAAACCAGCCCCGAGTTTCCAAAGGCGCGAGCCATCGAAAAACATGGTCCAAGAGGGTTCATCGGGTTGCTCGGGAGCTCCTCGATTTGGGCGGCAAGTCCATTCAATGACAAAGTCTAGGACACGTGACTTAATAGCGCTTCGGGCAAAGAAATAATGATCAAACTCGCTAGTTCCATTGCCCACTTAGCTATACGTCCGCTAGATTCCTTGTTCCGTAGGATTTCTCCCGGAGGGAACGTGGTCGGACCAGATTTGATGCGCTTGAAAGTAGTGGCGAAGCTTCCCGGAGGACATGAGCAAGGCATAGAGGAGCTTCGGACCTCGTGGTAACGCCCTTTGATCCGTGAAGTACCTCGCCACGTAATAGATTGGTCGCCATGCCTTCCCTTTCGACCGCAAGACCGCGCTCACCGCTTGTGGCGGCAACCTAGGTACAAAGAGAGCTGCTCGCCATGCCGCGGGGTAGTCAAGACGGAGGATTGGACAGTCTCGCCTGATCCTCGAAGGATCTATCGCTTCTTCCGCCCACTCGAAACCATTGTGCTTGCGCAGGCCTTAAAGAAGGCAGCAGCGTTCCCTTGACGGAAATAAACACATTTAGAGCAGCCATCCACCCAAAGAGGCTCTATACTTCCTTTATGGTAGTTGGAGCTCGCATATTTTCAATGGCCTCGATTTTTTCGTGGTTGGCGTAAATACCTTGCAGAACCAATAACATAACCGAGCAACATTCCGATCGAACACCAAAGGTACACTTCTCTCGATTTAATTTTATTCGATGCTGGTGAGATTACGAAAAGTCTCTGCTGTGTCTTTTACATGATCTGGAGCATACTTGTTTTTACAACTATGTCGCCGACATAGACCTCCGTGTTTTTTCACATTGCTCGGGAAGGTCTTCTCCATTAAAACCGAACGTGGCACCAAAGATTGCGCAGACCGAAAGACATGGTCGATAGCGTAGTGCCGAAGGGGTGATGAAGGCGCTCTTCTCTTCATCCTCGGGAAGATGCTTATTTGGTGGTAACCGAGTAAGCATCTAAAAACTCAGAGTTGGCGTCTGCATCGCATCGACCACCGGTCAATACGAGGCGCGGAAATTGTCCTTAGGAGAAGCGGCGTTGGATCGTGTGATCGACACACATCCTCCACTTGCCGCCTTTCTTCTTTACAATGACAGGTTGGCTAACCACTCGAGTGATCAACCTCATGGATGAACCCAAAGAATGAAAGCGCTTGCTGCCGGTCTTTGATGATCCTGCTTGAATTCAAAGCGATTTAAGCTTCGGCGAAACAGCTTTTTGTCCGCCGACAGCCGCTTTGTGCTCGATGACCTCCTTGGGACTCGGGCATGTCGATGGCTCCTGTGCAAATACATCTCAGATAGCTCGGAGGAAGGCAATGAGCTCGCTTTCTATTTGGGGTCCAGATTGGCCCCAAGTGAACTGCCTTGGAAGTATCATCAAGCGGCAGCTGAACTTCCTTGGTTTCTCCCCGGCCGGAGGGAGACCCTAGGGCGTCAGATTTGGTCTGCGGAACCTCGAGACCGCTGGCGGAAGCGTGTCGACCGGGGCAAGGGATCGCTCGTCGCAGCCCGCGCAGCTTTAGTTGCCCTTGACCGTGATCACACCGTTAGGACCCAGTATCTTCACGCAATGGTAGCGTGGTGGGACACGGCCATAAACTTACCGAGAGATGGCTCGCCCAAGATTGCGTTATGCGCCGATGGGAAGTCGACCACGCCGAAAGTGATCAACTCGTCCGGAAGTTGCTTGGGTTGCAAGGTGACAGCGGGACAACCTGCCCTAACGGCTTGATGCCTTCTCCGGAACAATTCCGAGAAGGGCATTGCGACTTTCTTCACTTGGAACGAGGAATTTGCATCTCGCCCAAGACTTTAGCGTAAAGTCAAAGTGCTCCCGCCGTCCACTAAGACACGGCCAACTCTCGCGTTGATGATGGTCGGGGCGACCACCAGTGGGAGCCGCTGAGGCTTGGTCATCCCAGTGGGGCAATCCTCCTGAGAGAAGGAGATGGGGACCTCAGTCCACTTCATCGATTCAGGCTGAGGTTTTGCCTTTTCGACGTTGTGGACCTCCCGAGCAGCTTCCTTGAGGCTGCGCCGAGAGGTATAAGCCAAGGAGCCGCCGAAAATGATGGCGATATGGTTCACGGGCTCTTGATATTCATCATCATCTTCCCGATCACCATCGTCGGTTTGACGCTTGGCCTTACCGGCATCACCTTGTTCGGGCAGGGTGGGCATTGGGCCCTTGCCGTTGTAGAAATCTTCGAGCTTTGCAGCCCAAGTTCTACAGTGGCGTATATCGTGCCCGTAGTGCTGGTGGAACTTGCAAAATCGGTCGCTCGGACCTTTCTTGCCTTGTCCGCCTCCTGAAAGCGTGCTTTTGCCCTTGTAATTATTGTTGGGCTTCTTCGCCCATCCTTGGGAGGAGGTGCGCGATCCATACCGCGACGGTATTGTTCGTGATCACCTTTGTTCTTCTTCTTCCGCACTTCTTGTCACCAGAACATTGTTCTTTGCTCTTCTTCTTCTCATCCACACCAGTCGGGCGGGCGGCTCGCCTCGTCGAACGCCTTTTTTGTCTTGAACGCGCTCTGCTGCGTTGGCATAGCGGTCACCGCCTTGAACAGTCGTTGGCGGTCCAGTCTCGTTGATCTTGAGATCCTGGTGAGCAGCTTCGTCGCGACTCGTTTTGAAGGCGCGGACAACAGATTCATCCGAGATGTTCGGGATCGTGTTGCGGATCTTAATGAAACGCTTCACGGTTGCGGAGGGTCTCCCGCTCATCCGGATCATCCGTGCGATCATCCTCCTTACCTGACGCATGTAACAGCTCTCGAAAATTAGCGATCGAGGCGTCACAAAGCTGGTTCCATGAGTGATGGAACCCTCCAAATTGATTGAATGCCCACGTCCGAGCAAAGACCTCAAGGACGGTCGGAGGTAATTAGCCATAACGAGCTCGTCACCCCGGCCGCCATGATGGCCAGGCGTAGATGGAAAGGAATTCCTCTGGGTTCTGAGTCCCATTGTACCTCTCCATGTGACCGGGCTTGAACTTTGAGGGCCACCGGACAGCTCGAAGCTCGTCAGAGAAAGCCCTGCAGCCCAAAGCATATGACCGGCCACCTTCCCGCGTAACCTAGTCTTGAAAAGACGTTGGTCCCGCGGCGCGAGGAACTCTGCTGAACGGGATGACTCGGCCGAGAAACTCTCTCGGGACAATCCACCACGCTCCTTCCTCGTGGTTGCGACGACGCGCTCCTCACGAGGGGACCGTCCGTGATCATCGCGCGCGCTTGCCCCTGTGGTCGCGATGACTACGAGGACTCGGCGAGCGACGGCGACCACGGGTAGCCTGCTCATGGACAGTGATCCTTCGACGGTGACGAAGGTCACGCGATCGATCAGAGCTGTCCGAACCATTCCGGGCAGTTTGGCTGCGCTGCCTGGAGGAATTGTTGACTTCTCCTAGAGACTTTAGGCCTTCAGCCAATCGTTCTAGGTTAGAAGCACAACGCGCCCATCTTGCGGCGAGGTCGGCCTGGTTGGTAGATCTAATCACGAAGCCATGGCCGCGAGTCGCTTCCGACTACGCTCTAGGGTTCTCGGGACCCCGAGGCATCCGCGTTTTGCCCGACCGAGTCCGGTTTCACGGGAACCAATCCGGACAGAGAAGCTTCGCGGGAGACTTGGCGAGGGCACGCGAGGTGGTCGCGACGCGTCGCTTGCACCGATCGCGAACCGTGCCACGATCCGTTGATGGAATCGTCGAGGTTGCGGCGAATGACGCCTTGCTCGCGAAAGCGCCAAGCGACCTCGCCTTGATGCCGAAAGCGTAGTTAATCGCTCGACCGCCAAGCTGCCACGGCTGCGGCAGATCCTCGAGGTTCCTACATCGCCATGTTAATGCCGCGGGGGCCATGCGAAGGTATGCTAGACGGTGTCATCGCTGTGTCTCCACGGTGGAATCTACCGACATAGCCTTGGAATCGACAAATCTAAACCGTCGTAAAGATCATCGCCCGTAGTCGCTGCCGATGACGGAGTGCGATCCGAGGCTATCTACGCCATATAAGCGGAGACATCGCGCTCGGATGCGAAAGTGTTCGAGACCGAACAGATCGATCTGAATCGACAGGGATGAGACATCCCGCCCTTCCGAGTCGTAGCCCTCGTGAAGTATCTACAGACGCCGACGGAGTTCGACATGCTCGATCTGCGTGTCCCCACGGACGGCGCCATTGTCGACGGTTGGGATATTGACCCAAGTCAACCAAGGTTCTTCAAGGAGGAGATAGGAGACACGCCAACAACCACGAGCAACAACGAACAGAGATGGGGTTTTATCCTGGTTCAGGCCTCTCGAGAGATAATAGCCTTACGTCCAAATTTTTCTTTATATCAAAGAGGATTACAAGGTGGAACTCGGCGAGATCAATGTGTCTCGGCGAGTAGTATGCTGAAAATCTATCTGCTAAGGGTCTAAGCTAGAAGCTAAGATGTAAAACTCAATGCCGGGATCCCTAAACGCCAAAGGGGCCTGTTTATAGTACTGAGCAAACCGACCTACCGAGGAATATCGGGCGGGCTAACTACGAGATCGTAACGAACTCAAGACATGCCAAATATAACCTACGTAGATAAGGTAAGCTCCTAATCTTGGGGATCACGACTCCTTATCCAATCCGGGAAACCACGTCCCGGTCTTCTCGTAGCGTGCAGAACTCGCTCGAGTCGGACTCAAACACGAATCCTAGGTCGTTCGCACCGTGCGGTCGAGAAAGTCGTTCGGCAGGATGCACATGGGCCTGATAGAACCTTCCAGGGAGCTGGGCCCTGGTAGGCTGTTCGATTGGGCCGTCAGAGAGTGGGCCATGGCAATGGGCCGTGATCTAATCCCCGACACTTACCATGAAATTATGGCTTTATTTTGTAAAGGTTCGAAACAAAATTTTTTAAGTTCACCAAAAAAAGGTAGAACGAAACAAAATAATTTGTTATTTTTTAATTCATCTGCAAAGGTTTGGTCTTAAACCGTTTTTTAAGTTGACCACAAAAAAGAAGAACAAAAGGAAATAATGGTTATTTATGAAAGGAAATAATTTATTACTTCTTAATTCATCTGTAAAGGTTTGATAAAAAAAATAGTTGGCCATAAAAAGGAAAAACGAAAGAAAGAATGGCTTATTTCTTAGTTCATTTATGAACCGAAAAGATATTTTACAAACGGATAACCTTTTTATGTACCCTCAACATGATATTACAAACCTTTCATCATTTTTTAAATCCTAAAAAATCTAACATCGTTTATGGAAGCTCACCACCATATTATGACCCATTCTTAATTTGTTATTTTTTCCCTAAAAAACTAAAAAACGTAAGAAATGATGGCCTTGCACCATTACCATAAAACTTTGGCCTATTTCCTTTTTTATTTTCGTATCTAAAAAATGGGAAAAATGTTTCTTCAATCTATCTTCGCATGTGAGAAACCGCAAAAAAAAAAAAAAAAAGAACAACGCGATGGGGGCTTCAACCCACGACCTGCTGCGCAAAAAACGTAAGAAATGATGGCCTTGCACCATTACCATAAAACTTTGGCCTATTTCCTTTTTTATTTTCGCATCTGAAAAAATGGGAAAGATGTTTCTTCAATCTATCTTCGCATGTGAGAAACTGCAAAAAAAAGAACAACGCGATGGGGGCCCATTGAGGACGAACCTCAACCTGTGCTCGAGAGATAGCTCTCCATACACTGATAAGGGATGTATGGATTCTCGAGAAGAGAGAGCGTGGTGTCCCACCCCCGCTGAATCGCCCCATCTATCCTCCCGAGGAGGAGTTTGTTTGGTTTCAAACTCCGACCTCACAGCCCAGGCACAACGACGCAATTATACATTGAACTATCCATAACGGCGCAATTATCAGGGGTGCGGGCTTGAACCCACGACCTGCTGCGCGCATGAGCCACTGGGAAACCAATTAAGCTACACGCATTTGGTGCTATATTGCGGAGAGGATTTGAACCCACAACCTACAGCTCATGTACACGGTTGGTAACCAACTAAGCTACGCATGTTTGTTTCTTTAGTGCACTACACATGTTTGTTTCTTTAGTGCATATAAGAAGGTTTGAAACAGAAGGTTGAAGAGGAAAGAGGAAAACCGAGAAAAGGCGGGGCGGCTGGGACTCAAACTATGGCCGGCGACGCGAAATCTTGCGCGCAAGACCAACCGAGCAAACATCTCGCGCTGTTGAAATTGTGGGGAAAGAAATCATTTTATATATAAATTGTAAATGGATGGTGGGATTTAGTTATCAGTCGCGATCGAACGACCGTGATCATCTCGTCGACGTGGCCGCGGGGCAGGTTGCCAAGTGGCACGTGGCAGCGAGCAGGAACCTAAACTCCCTCTTGTATATTTACTAGCCGCGATTGTGCTCCTATGGCGCGCTAGGAGGAAATATTGCAGTATTAGGTTCTGCCGTGTGGGCTTTGCAGGGCTGCGATGAGCTGAAGAACGAATCGAACACTGAACCGATGGTCTCTGGTTCCATGAGCCGGGCGCACTGTGTGCCAGCCTGTCGGCGCACCATGCGACCTACGACCCAGCGAAACGCACAGACAGGAAACAAAAGCGGCACGTGGCAGCGAGCACTTTTTATAACATCAAACTATATAAATTTAGTTATTTATTATGTAAAAGATATGAACCGAGTTTTTTTAATCACCGATGAGGAATCGCATAATTGAAAGAATGCTACTGAAAATGGTCGAAGATAAAGAATAAAAGATAAAATTTAAGAATAAAACAAAAGAAGTCAAATAAAAAAGGCACAAGCTCAAATAAAAATTTAGAAATTCCAAAATTGCAAAGAAGTTTGAATTTAAATCTTAAAACATATTAGAACTTGGATAATAAAAAAGCATTAAAAAAGTCAAATTTTGAATTATAAAATGCAAAAAACTTTATGAATTAAAAAAATATAAAAGTAGGTAGGTTAGGATTTTATATGAAATATAAAAGTTATTTAATACAATTTGGACACTATATGAAATTGATACAAAATTACAAAGTATAAAACAATTAAAATGAACTGCTCAGTAGGCCGCTCAGTAGTTAGCTGCTGGCGTTGTGAGATTGTGATGGACAGTTAGCTGTGAGTCTGTGACTTGCCCTTTGGGATGCTGTTCACGAAAACAGCATGGAGAAAAATGGGATAGCTCGGGGAAAAAATGGGGAGTAGCAGGGTTCGAATCCGGGTCTCTTGTGCGAGGCTACTACCGGCTGGCCAGCAGGCCAAAGCGCCCAAGCTGATTTGTCTAGCCACCGGAAATTATTTATATAGCATTTGTGGATGAGCGGTCAGATCTGAAACGAAACTTGATCGGATGGTTGTTGAGCGGCAGCGTAGAAGGCCCACTGGGGAAGGATTGCTAAGCGCCGCGTGGCAGCGAGAGGGAGCCCAAACTCCCTCTTGTATATTTATAGATAGATACAGCTAGCTAGCGAGGAACCAAACTGACGATGCATTTTCCTAAAGTAGCTAAGGTTTTCGGTGGACCGTCATCCTATCCGCATCAAGATTCTTACTCTAGCCTTTATCAGCCCATAATTTTTTTTTCATGTGAACACCTCCCAAAAACTTTCTGGATAGATCATTGCTCTTACTCCTCTCTTCTAAGCTAAGACCCGACCACACTGCCACCAGCGACCACCACCCCGACCGTCACGCGGCAACGGTGGTGTGGCGCGCTTGGGAGAGAGGAGAGGGAGGAAGAGAGGACGAAGAAGGATCCAATTGATTGCCACTTAAATTTTAAGGACTTTTTGCAAAAAAAATATATTATGTGAGAGAGAACACGGTTTGAGCACAAACATTGACTTGGATTGTGTGGTCACGGAAGTGCTAGAACTTTAGCTACCGGGGATTTCATTTCGGTACCAAACTGAGCATTATTGCTTTTTTTTTTAACAACCTAACTAAAAAAATACGAAAACACCTGCTCAGAAGCACATGGAGATTTAAATATCAAAGAAATTGAACAGAAATGTTTAGTACATCGAAAGAGGGAATTAGAGAACCAGATAGGTCAATCTTTGCCGAAAAATGCAGAGACGTCGACGACCTTCTTCTCTAACATTTCTTTGTGGTTTACTTGTCGCAAGATTAATTACCGGCTGGCGGCTGCTACCACTGTGTTAATACAAGATCTCTGCATACGCATCATGGTTGCGTCGCTGTCGTACGTCCATTTTGGGCCGTGCTGACGAGGATGATAGGACACAAGAGAAACCAAAATAAACATTCCACAGCTCGCAGCCATTGGTCAAAGACTCGCCTAATTAACGAGCATCCCCAACATAATATGGGACCAACTATTTGACAGGCGCCTGCTATTTGTGTTTTTGTGCAGACGCATGTCAAAATCCCCAAGTTGCAGGCGCTGTCAAAAATTTCACTATCGTAAAACATTTTTTCCAATAAATGGAAATGTGGAAAAACAGTAGAAATTTAGTGGAATTTTTTACGCCTGCACGATTTCGCAAATTATACGAGCAAAAAATCTCTCGACGTGAAAAATAGAAAACAAAATAAAATTTATAATAAATAGAAAACAAAATAAATCTATAATAAACGGAAAACAAAATAAATCAATAATAGATCAGACCTCGCGCAAAAAATTCCACTATCGCAAAACAATTTTTCCAATAAATGAAAATGTGGAAAAAGCAGTAGAAATTTAGTGGAATTTTCACTAATTGAGTGCTAATTAAATAAAAAATAGCAAAAAAATCAAAAAAAAATCAAAAAAACAGAAAAATAGAAAAATATTTAAAATGGGTTGATTAGGATATTAGAAGAATTATGAAATTTTTTCTACGCAATTTGGACTCCGGATAAAATAGATACAAAAAAGAGAAATCTAAATGGAAAAAAAATGAATCAATGCAACTACTAACTAGCAGCATCGCCGTACGTGCGCTTGCATCCTACTAGCACCGTTGAGAAACGGGCCGCAGGCGCCTACGAAATAGCAAAGCCGAAATAATATTTGGTTCGGAGACAAAGCAAAGTAGCAGCATCCATGCTATGTTCCGATCTGAAACCTATAAATAGAGCTGCTCCGGCCGTAGCGCTGTGGGCAACAACACAGAAGCATCTACTAACTACGAAGTAGCTATAGAGGCCTGAAGTTTTTAGCTAGTGTCGAACGCTGCAAGTGTCGACGATGAAGAGCAGCTCGCTCATGGTGATCCTGGTACTCCAGGCCGCTCTGGTCATGGGAATCTTTGCCGCCGTCGCTAAAGAAAACGGTTTGTTAGTTTCTTAATGCTGAAATTCTCGCGATGCTAATTAAGCTAAGTTGTTAACTGGTTGATCAATTGAGCTGAGTGCGATGAGGATCCTACACAAAGGAAAAGTGATGTTCTCTAGACTAGCTATCTTTTTTATTTTGCAAAAGGAAAAATCCCTCACTTCCATTCCATACAATGCTTCATTAATGGTTCATATGTGTTGTATATTATGTGATGTTTTATAAGTAGTTCGTATGTGTTTTATGTGTTTCACGCTATGGTTACGTGAAACACATATCCCCGGTCTAAATGGTATATATACCTGTGGTTTTCATACATATATGCATGCATGCAGCCGTCGGTGAGAGCAAGGCCATCGATATCAACCCGGGCAAGCTCCAGTGCTGCAGCAACTGCAACTTCTCCTTCTCGGGGCTCTACACGTGCGACGACGTGGTGAGCAAGTGCGACCCCGTCTGCAAGAGCTGCAAGCTGGTGAAGACGTACCCCGTGAAGCAGTTCCAGTGCATCGACACCTTCCTCGGCATGTGCGGCCCGCCATGCAAGAACTGAGCTCAGGCCGAGATGAGAGCTGCATGCATGCACGCGCCATTGATATATTGCCCGCATGCTCCAGATGTTATATGTCACGCGAAACAATAAGCTGTTGACTGTCTGCATATATAGTTGTGCAATAAAAGAAAAGAGATGTAGTAATTGGCATGCGTTGATTGTGCTTTGTACGTACGTATGTGTGGGACTTGTGGTTCCTTGAGAGGGACACAGCAAGTTGGCAACAATATTTTATTCATATATATGATGTGTTAAAATATCCATACTATCTTAAAAAGCTGTTTGAATAATTTGGTGGCATACATCTACTAGCACATTTGCAAAATTATGGAAAATGTCCATCATAGAACTCATCCCATTGGCCATTGCGTTAGAGCATCCACATCTGCTACTCTATTCCCATCCTCTATTTCACTATTAGAGTGTCCCTCTATCTTTCCCTCTAAATTTTCTTCAGACTTTACACTGCACTCTAAAAGATTCCTTTCTGACATCAGACACTTTATCCAGAGCTACAGTATTATAGAGTGCCTGCTACGGATGCTCTTATCCATGAAGTTGAGGAACAAGTCCATGGCCGACTTGTTACCGTACGTAGTCTACCACTAGGCCTCAACCACCGTAGCCTCCTCTAAATGGAAAGTGTGGTGAACCCATGTGGCAAACTCAACTGCTTCGGCGATCAGAGAATTTGCCGAAGAGATCGATTGAAGCAGGTAAGGTACATCGACTAAAATTTAACAAAATTTCATGAGTGAATCACGTTAGCGTGGCAAATTCGATTCTTCTTCATATTCTCCGATAACAAAGAAGCTACCCATGTCTCTCGCTCTTCCTATTCCTCCTTTCTAGCTAGCTGGAATGCGATGTGCCATAATAGTCGCCTCGATCCAGCTCAGTGCCCACGCATATTACACCATATCACATACTGTAGCATCAGCACACACGAGGCTACGTACAGAGGCAAATGCTTTGACGCTTGATCAGGTTTGGCAGATGGATTGTGAAGCTGCCGATCGACACGGCGAGGGTCATCCAGGTGGCAGCATGCCACGCAGGGGCGGAGCCAGGATTTCATCATAGGAGGGGCCGACGCATAATAGACTAATTTGCAGTATGATCATATCATTATATTGAAAACGAGCTATATGCAGAAATATTTCGTAAAAATATTGTTATGTTATACAACAAATTGAGTCAAATATGCCATAACAGTATATAAAGCAATGATAATCGTATCGTACCAAAAAGAGGTTGTCATGTGTGGGGATACTTAACCGTGATCAAATGGCACATTTCCTTCTTGCATATTCACATAACATTGAGTCAAGTTGTGTGTGGTGTGGCAAAAACTAAATAAATAAATTATATTTTATATATGTGTATATGTATAGCAACTGTTATTCAGTTCTTTAGCATAAAGAAATATTACACACCAATAATACAATTATGTTCATATTGGACACGGTGATAACTAGCTAATAAAAATATTTCAAGTGTTTGAAAAGCAATATGAGCTACAATTAGTCAAGCCCAAATGTATATATTAGTGAATGTCAAGAAGCGGTCTACGAATTTTTGGTAAACTTATCGAAATATTGTACACTAACACTACTATTGAATATATAGTACGTCACTTAGTATATTTGCTATAGCATGTAATGTGCTTGGAAATATATTAATTCATAAATTAAAATCATTTTCTTTGAAAAGAAAACTTCGAAGAACTATGCTAGTCTTATAAAATAAATTAGTTGTGAGAGTATGTTTAATCAATACTAATAGCATACTTTTTAGAACTAAAATTAGTGTATATAAATTAATTATATGGGCTTAAGTTTGATATAACATCCTAGCATCCTCGTGTTCGTTAATCGATCGCTGTCGGCGTCAAATTGCTAGTGACTTGATGACGCACATGGTCCACGCTCTGGGTTTAGAAATACTTTTAGCTAATCATTCATATGCTGGCTTAGAAACTTGCTTCAAGCGATCGAATTAGCTGTAGATTCTGGCATGCATTATGGCTTAGTGGCAGTCGGCTCGCCTACATCTAGGCTGAGTAGCTGACTAGTGAACCAAAATTGATCTGCTCATCGATCATGCGCTCTCGATCGACTTGCAGTTGCCTCCTTTTTTTCTTTTATTTTTGATGGTCAAATTACCACTGACTTGTATGCTGCTTTCCAGCTGCGTGGCGACAAGATTATTTTATGACGATGAGAGCATCACTTCACTTCTGTCCATTTTGGACCATGCTGACACTGAGCACAGATGCCCACAACTCGCAGTCGCAGACAGGACTCACCTAACCCCAATATTGAAGACACAATAACATATTCTATCGCTGGCATGGCAAAACTCTCAACGTGTTACGTTTCGACCTCGACACCTATAAAAACAGCCGCTCGGCTGTGCTTTGTGCCCAGCACACTGACGGCAACACGAGCGATCGAACTCCCTGCACAGAAAAGTCCAGGAAGCAACGATAATGAAGAGCAGCACGCTGATGGTGATCCTGGTTCTCCAGGCCGTCTTGGTCATGGGAATCTTTGCCGCCGTGGCTAAAGAAAATGGTAAGAGTACTTCCCTGACGCTGAAGAGTTTCACCTAAAGCTGCTGCTTAAGATGTATGCCATGCATTGAGTTCTTATACATCCCGTGCTTATTGAGATCGATGTTGTCAAGGAGAGCATGCGCTCTTCATCAATCGGTCGTTAGTTTTTTGCAACTGACGGCTATAATAAATCACGCTCTCTCTACTGAAACCGATCGAGATAGGGGAATCAGTGAAGTTAATTTTAAGTGGCGAATTAACTAACCTGATGATCTGGATGGATATATGCAGCCGTGGGGGAGAACAAGGGCAACAGGGAGACGAACGGGGGGAAGCTCAAGTGCTGCAGCAAGTGCAACTTCTCCTTCTCGGGGCTCTACACCTGCGACGACGTGGTGAAGAAGTGCGACCCCGTCTGCAAGAGCTGCAAGCTGGTGAAGAAATACCCCGGCAAGCAGTTCCAGTGTACCGACACCTTCCTCGGCATGTGCGGCCCGCCATGCAAGAAGAACTGAGCTTCAAGCTCACACTGTAGACCTGTAGTACCACGGGCCATCGTGCTTCTGGATGCACATGCATGTATGTCTACACAGATCTACTACGTGTACACGAAAGCAATAAGTGATCTCGATGCTGTCGACGCCCTGCTCGATCGAGCAGCAATACAAAATCACTGCACTTAATCTAGCTACTGCGCTTTTTATCTATCTTTTTTACTGCCCTTTGCTCGGTGTACAGTCTAGTGGCCTGCCCGATGATTGGTGAAGCGCTCGTAATCGAGCGGTCCAACGTTATAACAACTTCGTATTTATTTTGTGTGTCTTTTATTTTAGTCATTGGTTCTTTTCAGCTAAACAATGATAAAATATAATCTAAAATGTTGTGGTCATTTGATCGGAGGCTTATCAAATCAAAATATTTTGTGAAACTTGAGATGATATCAACATATACCAAAGCAGAGGCCGTAGAAGCACATGCAATGCAGTTAAGTGTGAAAGCGGAGTTAAGTGCATGAGCTGAAAATATAATCGATCAGATGCTCTCATTAACTCATCTTATTCCACTACATAGAAATGATTGTGTCGGTTCGTGGTTAGAACCAATATAGGCGATGATTTTTCAAAACACAATATTGAAATAAGACCTCCTCACTCCAACCTCACCCTGTTAACCATCCCAGAATAGAATTTGCATATATTTTAATCTTAGTTTTTAGAATCTTTAAACAATCTTTTATGCATGCGAATGACATTAAATATAAAAGTTTTCAACTACAAAGTTGTAAATCTCGTTGAAGACTACAATTTTCATGTTAATTTATTTTTTATCCAACTTCACTTGAATAGATTATAAATAAAATATTATTGTAATAATTATTTAGGACTATATATATTGCTTCAAATGAAAAGTTGTATATCTCCTTGAGAGCTACAATTTCATATAAATTTTGTTTTAAGCTGGGGCTCATATGAAAAGATTAAAAAAATTTCACAGATCTAAAATTCTAGAAAGAGTAAAATGCACCGGAGGTCCATTAACTTGTAGCATGGTGTCATTTAGGTCCGTCAACTTTCAAACTGCAGTTTTGGGTTCATTAACTCTTTAAGTTGTTTACTGCAGGCCCGTACCCCTTCGTTTTGTGTTTAGATCCGACGTGGCATCGACACCACGCTTTAAATTGTTTACTGCAGGTCCATTAACTCTTTAAGTTGTTTATTGCAGGTCCATTAACTCTTTAAGTTGTTTATTGCAGGTCCATTAACTCTTTAAGTTGTCCATGCCACGTCGGATCTAAACACAAAACGAAGGGGTACGGGCCTGCAATAAACAACTTAAAGAGTTAATGGACCCAAAACTGTAGTTTAAAAGTTGATGGACCTAAATGACACCACGCTACAAGTTAATGGACCTCCGGTGCATTTTACTCTTCTAGAAAATACGCATCTATGACGGTTTGTGGCTGGAACTGACACAAACATATACATATGCCGGTTCTAACCACAAACTAGCACAATACTTGCTCATTTGTGACGATTCTTGGTTAGAACCGGCATTGATGTGCTTGTCTGGCCCACTCTTTACGAACTGGCATAGATGAGTTCATCTGTGTCGGTTCATAATGAACCGCCCCAAATGAACTGACACATATAAGTGTTTCTGGTGTGGTATTTACTTATCTTGTTATCTTGAAAGTTGAACTTCAACATCTTCCCAAGATAGCTTGGATAGTTTTGTCCGCTTCGTTTTACTTTTTACAACTTTGGAGCACGAAGAAAAAAAAGGAACGTACTGCAAAAGTCAAAACATTTGTTTTTATGTTGAAAAATGGGCCAAAATACACCATGAAGTTTAGGGTTCAAATGCTACATCAGCACCAAACAGGATTCAATGCATGCCAATCAATTTGATTCTGCAGTCAGAAAAAAATGTAACCAATCTTAAGTAACTAATTACATAATGGAACATGCAACAAAGAAACAAATCCAAACAAAGGGTGAAAGATAAATTAACTTTTCGCTTTGATCGTATATGCCATTATTTACATATACGCTATGGACTAAATCATTTTGAATCTTCCTTCGGGATATCAGATATATGAAATTATCAAGAAAAAAGTATACTTCAACTACGAACTATTAAACTATGTGCACTAAACCCTCTGATTTTCAAAACCGACTACTATAACCTCTAAAAGTTTTTGAGGCTGGTGCATTATACCCTAAACTATTTAAGTACAATCAAATCCAAGGAGAGTAGGAGAATGGAGTGAGTTACTTCCTAACAGTATGGAGAAGCCTGTCTACCACTGTCATTGGCTCCCGTACCACCTTCCTCTTGCCTCTGTCATTGCTTGGACCTATTACACTACTCCTACATGGTTGTGTGATCCCTTCCATGCCGCCTCTCCCTCTACGCCGTTCTCTCTGTCGTGACCCCAGTATTTGTATTGGGAATCCAGCATCACGAGTCAATACTAATCCCAGTTTAGTATCTCGTGATGGACAACACGGTGGAATCATCACAGTGTATTTAATTAAAGTGAAATACAGTAGAGCAATAGTATTTTATTACAAAAGCGTGGAATCACACCCCTAGTCAGATTTTTAGACTGCTAGCCAACTCGATCAAGCTCGGTTCGATTTGAGCGTCGGGCACAACAAGGAGCGACTTCAGATTTACCTGTTCGGACCCCTCGCTGGGTAATAGTCCTACTCTGCTGAGCCTTAGCTCTTTTCTGATTGTGGTTGAATGGGATTGTGTTTACAGGGTGCTTGTGAACTGCGTGTGTTCCTTACGTGCCTCCTCCCCTCTCTCTCCTCCCCTTTTATACAAGCTTTGAACTGGCGGAGAGCCGAGGGGTAGGCGATCTGATACTCAAGATAATCGACAAGACACGATGAAGAGACGAAAACGCATTGCCTTCACGCCAGCGCCAGGCTCGCCTCGTGTGCCATAAGTGGCCTCGACCCGCACAGTCACACCGGTGAGTCTGCGGGTGGGACCACGCCGCTCCTCCGGGACGCTGGCGGCCTCCTCAAGCAAACCTTCTCTGCCGGTCAATTCTTCTGCGCCCACAGTGATGTACCGCTCGGACACGCAAGGGTCATTTGAAGCGTAATCATTTCTTCACCGCCTATCCGCGCGATGTCTCATTAAATGCGCTTTGTCCTTCAGCGGCGGGGAGCCTTCGTCCCAAGACTCATACGCAACGTTCCCGCGCGTGGGCCCCACTCGGCGTGTGGGACCCTCGCCTCCTCGAGGGGGCTCGCCCACGCACCCGCTGGCGCGTGGGGCCCTCGCCTCGTCTTCGAGGGGGCTCGCCCACGCCACTGGCCTTGCTCGCCCGCTGACGACGTGGGGCCCTCTTGGCCTCCCGAGGGCTCGCCACGCCATTTGGGCCTTGCTCGCCCGCCTGACGCGTGGGGCCCTCTTGGCCTTCTCAGGACTCTTTGTACCCCGGTATTTATTACACCGACAGTAGCCTCCGGGTCCACCATGATACGCGAACCGTCGCGCAGACACTTTTCCGTTTCTTGTGCGGCGGGAGACGAATCGTGGGGGGCCCACCACCGGCGCGGTATGACGCTGATTCTCCGTCGCACACGATCTTCCTTGGGAACTACGCCGCTGCTGGGAAACCAAAACGCTGGGCAATGATGGCGCCGCTGCGTGGCGGAATCAAACCGTCGTGCTTCGCGCCCACGCCTATAAATACTTCTCTCGGTATTGCGGTCAATCCTCCGCACGCTAAGTCTTCACAAGCGCCAATTGCCTCCTTCACGCCACCACACAGACCTTCTTTCTCTTCGCCAACTTCTCCACGCTTTCGATGGCGCCCAAACGCAGCAAGGATCGCCGTGAAGCGCGCCGTCGCTGGGCGAGTTTTCCCACCTCCGCCGCCGACGAAGACTCGGTGAGGCGGCTTCAAGTGTTCGTGCCGCCAACCGCCGCCGGTTCCGCCCGGCACCATGGCGCCGAGCCCTCGCGACGGGAGATTATCACCTTAAATGGCGGCGCCAAGGGCTCATCCCGCCGTACTCTGAATTTTTCTTGGGGTGCTGCGCTTTATGAGATCCAGCGGTGCACCTTTCCCCAACTCCATCATTGCGCTGGCCATCTTCGCCCACCTCTGCGAGATGTTCGTGGGGACGATGCCAAGCCTCCCACTGGCGCCGGCTCTTACGTGTTTGCATGCGAGGCCGCGCGCCGCGCGGGCCTTCGAGTCTACTTCACGCTCCGCTAAATCGCCGCCTTCATCTGTCGCGTCTAAGTCCAACTGGAAGGATCGGCACCGACAATGGTCAGACGTGGAGGACTCCAGGTAGCTGCGGCGATCTTTCTCTTCCGAGGGTCCCGTGGAGCCCACCGCTAACCGGGGCTTCGCCGACGATTCAGTGGAGGGGTTGATGCCGGCGCGCGCATTGTCGATCTTCGCCGCGCTGGCTCACCGTAACCCTCGTCGCGGCGGATTTTTTGCGGCGCCGACTCTGCCCGCTCCGCATGAGGACTCGCCCCGCCTGGATGTACTATGGCGACAACGATGGAGTCCGCGTCGCCCTCGGTGGTGAGTGCTCTTGTAGTCTTTTGGGTCTTCTGTCTTTCTTGGAATCTTTTTGCTTGCCGACCTTACGGCTTCCTTTCTTGCTCGCCCAGCCGCAGGGAACGTGCCGGACAACGTGCTCGGATCGGTCAAGGGCTATCGCCCCACCAATCAGCGACACTTCACGCTCGCAGTATCCTCCCTTCGCGATCGGGATCCACGAGGCGCAACCAACACTTGCGTCGCCGCCCCTATGGAGGTCTTCGTCTCGGTCCAAGTGGCACGGGGGCCACTACAGATCCGTGATCCGCCTCCGGCGACCGCCCAAGCCTCCGCGGCCGCCGCTACCTCTGCCGTGGCGGCCGACTCCGACCGCGCTCCCGGGAAGCGCCGCCATCTCGCCATGGACGACGACGAAGAGGAGGGGGCGACGAGTCCAAAGAGGGCTCGCCTCTAATCTCGAAGCTCGCCGCCACCGCTGCCCCTCGGAGGGCCTGCTGCTACCGCCGCCGCTCCGCCATCGGGCGAGGCGCGCGACTCTCCAGAACTGGCGCCGCCGCGCTTAGTTTCTTCCGCTCTTTCTACGCCGACGCTTCTGCGCGCGCGCTTCTCGACCGGCACCACTCACGCCAATACCGCTTCGACGGCGGTGACTGTGATCAGCGCCACCACCGCCGCCGCATCAGCGACTTGGAGCTCCCCTTCGCCGTTCGCTTGTATGCGCACCGCTTGGTTGGCTTTCCTCGCTTACGCACATTTCGCGTTAGGGTTAGCATGCTACACGCTTTGCATACTGAACCCTGCTTGTCCTTCTGGAACAGGCGGACGCCGACATCGAGCTCCGCTCCGCGCGACTCACCAAATCTCACCGCCTCCGCTTCCTTCGACGGAGGTCGCCTGCGGGCGGCGGAGAGTTCGCCGCGCCGCGGCGGAGAACCTTCAGCCACCGCATCCGCCGCACCGCCGCCATCTCGGCCGGACCGCGGCGTGGGCGCCTTCGAGGCGCCGCACCTCTCCCGCACTGGCAACGCGGAGGAAGCCCTTGCTTTGGCGGAGCGATCCGCCGGCGAAGCCGGCGGGCCTTGGCCAAGAAACCGCCCGCGAGGCGATGACTCGCGAGGTGCGGCACTTGCCGCCGCTGCCTCGCCGCCAAGCAGATCAAGACCTCCGCTGGAACACTTCGAAGCGCCCAACCCTCGCCGACATGCCGCGCGCCGCTTACCACGGCTTCCGGACGCCTCGCATCCACTGGCGTTATTTTGTATTCTCCGCTGGAGGAGACGGCTGCGCAGTACGCTGGCGCCGTGGGACGAGCCGCCGAAGCCCTACGCGGTCTTCCGATGGCGTTGCGGATGCGGGCGGTCGAAGACGGTCGCCAAGGCGCTCTTGGAGCAGCGCGGTTCATCTTGGGCAACTGTCTTGCTCGAGACGCCGTGTTCGATCTTGACGCCGCCACCGGGGAGCCTTCGCGCCAGCTGGACTGGATTGAGCAGGCGCGGGTTGACACCGCCGCCGGCCGCGTGTCCATGATGGGCGGCGCCGCTCCAGCGGAAGACGAAGACGAGGAGGAGTAGCGAAACTCCCCTGTCTATTTTGCCTTGTAAATGTTGCCTATCAATGCAAACAAACTTTTGCTCTTTTGTTGTGAGTCTCACTTGAACTTCGCACAATTTTAACTTGCGAAATTGAACTGGGGCACCTGACCGCCAAAGGCTTTAGATCGAACGCTTCGCCGCAAGTGAGCGCTGCTTTCCTTAGGCATCTGGTTACTTCAACCCTTATGGCCTCTCGCAACCCGACTTAAACATTACGTGGAAGCGCTTAGCTTCCGGAAGTGGTCTAGTCGCGGTGCATTGTTGGCGCATTGTCTGACCGAGCCGACACACCGGCTAGAACCCGCTTCCGTCCGCTTCGCCTCGCACCAACGTAAGTTATAAGCGTTGCCTTTGCAACTAAGGGCCATCACCATAAGTACTTTCGCTACCAAACTTTCGCGAGAATGCTTTCTATGAGACCTTTTAAGGCTAAGCCACTGATCGCCAAAAAGCTTAAGACAGAGCTTTTCTGTTGAAAGTGAGCACTTTTTCCTCAGGCATCTGGTTACTTCAACCCTTATGGCCTCTTTGCGAACCGACCCTAGACGTCGCGTGGCGAGCACTTAGTTTTCGGAAGTGGTCTAGTCGCCGGTGCCGCTGTTGGCGCATTGCCTAGACCGAGCCGACACACCAGGCTAGAACCCGCCTTCCGTCCGCTTCCTCGCCCAACCGAAGTCGAGGCGTCGTCTCTTGCAACTAAGGGCCATCTCGATTTAAGTACTTTTTCGCTACCAGCTTTCAACAGAATGCTTTCTAACAGACTTGAGGCGAAAAAAGAAATAGATGCCCACAAGGAGACAGAACTTATCTCTTATTGAAGATGGCTTTGTACAATGCAGCCCCCGAGGCGAGCGGTGAAGGAAGAAGACCTCGCCGCTCGGCTCCAAAGGAAGGCAAAAAGCTTCTGAAACTGCTACCTCGGTAGAACTTCCTCACCGCCGACGCTCCAAGTGTTCGCCAATTCGCGACCGTCCCTCGAATGCGAGCCCGACCGAGCTCAGGCGGAGATCGAGACCACCTTGAAGGGGCCCTCCCACAGGGGAGACAGTTTGTTGCGCCCCTGCGCTTGGATTTTGTGCAGAACGAGGTCGCCCACTGCCAGTGTTCTCACACACACCCGCCTTGCTTGATAACGGCGTAGCGCCTGCTGATACTTGGCGGCCCGGATCGCCGCCCTGTCTCGGATCTCCGCCAGAGATTCACTTCGCCCCGACGCCGTCGTGGTCTTTGTTCGCTGAACGCCGCCACCTTGGGGAGCCAAGGCGAGCTCTGATGGGAGCACCGCCTCAGAGCCATACACCAGGAAGAATGGGGTCTCGCCGGTGGCTCTGTTGGAAGTTGTCCGCAGCGCCCACAATACAGTGGGGACTTCTTCAGCCCAGCGCTTGCCACGCTTCTCGAGCGATCGAACGCCTTTGTCTTGAGCCCTTTGAGTACTTCCGCGTTCGCTTCCACTTGCCCATTGCTCTTTGGATGTGCAACGAGGCAAAGCACGCTTGGTACCCAACTCTTCGCACCAGCTTGGAAATCGCGCTTTTGATCGAAAGCCGTTGTCGATGATGATTCTGTTGGCACACGAACCGGACGAAGATGCTCTTCATAAACTTGATAGCCGCTGCGATGTGATCGCCGGATCGGCGAGGCTTCAACCCACTTAGTGAACTTGTCGATGGCGGCGAACAGATGAGTGTAACCTCCGGTTGCGCGGAACGGGCCTGAATGTTCAAATTTCCCCATCGCGAACGCCGGAGAGCGGAATGGTTTGCGCGCGCTGGGCGGTCGGTGGATCTGCTTAGCATGAAATTGGCACGCCAGATCTCTCTCACCACTCGAAGGCATCACGAGGGCGAGAGGCCAATAGAAGCCGTGGCGAAAGCTTTCCCAACCAACGCCCGGCCCCCAAATGGCTCCCGCGACACGCCCATGGATCTCGAGAGAATTGCACTCCCGCTTCCCGAGTGACGACTTCGAGAACTCCGCTTGCGCCACGGCAATACAGTCCCCACCTACTGTATGTAAGCGCTTTGGCCTTGCGCGCTATCTTCTCGGCCGACGCGTCATCGCTGGGATCACTCCATCCCGCAGTAGGCTAGGATCGGATCCATCCACCGACCTTCCGGGACGAGTGTGACGACGTTACAGACATTGTCGCCGGCGACTACTGCTGGCTCGGCATTTCCGCCAACCGCCTCGGCAGTTCTTCCACCTCCTCCCTCCAACCGGGAGCGGTAGCAGATTGGTGACGTCTCCTCAAAGATGGGAGCTGCGTCGGAAAGCGCCGCCCCGCCAGATTGGGGCTACGACGGACGGCAGCAGAAGTCTTTCTTCAAAGACCCCACGGAACAGTGCCCTTGACGAGGCAATCGGGGATAGTTCATCCGCCATGTAGTTGTCGCGCGAGGACGTGCACGGCCCAAACCTCGAAGTGCCGCCCAACCGGCGCGACTCCGCTGTAGGCCGCCATGACGGATCCGAGCAGAGAAATCCTTCCTCGCTGGTTGATGACCGTGAGAGAGTCGCTTTTACTTGCGGCCCGGGATGCCAAGGGTCGGCCACCACGAGCCCAATGAGTAGTCCTTCAGATTCGCGACGTTGTTGGTGGCGCTGAAGTCCAAGACCACCAGTGCCGGACGACATCGCCGTGGAGACACCAGATGACGCCACCACCCCCCAGGCGGAATGGGCCGTCGACGAAGAGAGTCCACGGCGAGGGTGCTGGGGTGTCTTGACTCAGGTCCGCAGGAGTCCATTCACGATTTAACTCCGCCAGAGCTTGCCCTTTGATGGCCGCTCGGGAGCGAACTTGAGATCGAACTCGCCACTCCATGGCCCACTTGGCGATGCGACCCGTCGCCTCGCGGTTGAAGAGGATCTCCGCAAGGGATACTTGGTCAAGACCGTGATTTCGCGCCCCTGGAAGTTGTGGTGTAGCTTCCGGGACGCCGTCAGCACGGCGTAGAGCATCTTCTGGTGCTGTGAATACCTTGTTTCAGCGTCGTGGAGGACCTTGCTGACGTAGTAGATGGGCCGCTGAACGCCTTCTCTTTCCGCCACCAAAGACCGTGACCACCACTGGGGTTCGCCACGAGAGGATCAGCGGCTCGCCTGGCCCGGGCGACCAAAGCGGGCGGGAGGTAAGATACTTCTTCAGACTGTCCGAACGCCTCCTGCGCCTCCGCCGTCCACTCGGTGGTTGGTCTTCTTTAGGAGCTTGAGCAAGGGAGACTTTATCCCCAGGTAGCTATAAGCGCCCAGTGGAGGTCAAGCACCCACCAAGCACCGTGATCTGCCAAGTCGCGTCGGGCTTCATGTTCTCGATCAGCTGCGATCTTGTCGGTTCGCCGATCCCCCGAGACGAGGAATCCCAAGACTTGCCCGATTTAAACGGCGAACACGCATTTCTCGTGATTAAGCTTGATACAAGATTCCTCGGGTTGGTGAAGGTTTCTTCCGTGTCGCCGATCAACTCCTCCGCTTTCTTGGACTTCACCACGGATCATCGACATACACCTCGGTGTTTCGTCCTATTTGGGGGCGGTGAGCGATATGCATGGCCCACGATAGGTTGGGCTGCATTCTTCATCCAACGCCATCCTTAGAGTAGCGAGAGACGCCCATGGGCGCCACGAAAGCGGTCTTGTCTTCATCTTCTTCGCCATGCTAACTGGTGGTACCCGAGTACGATCCGTAAAGCATGTTGTTATTCGCACCCCGCAGCTTGAGTCGACGATGAGATCGATGCGGGCGCGGTACGGATCCTTCGCACGCCTTGTTGAGGTCGGTGAAGTCCACGCGACATCCTCCAATACCGTTGATTTTCTTGACGAGGACGGGTTCGCGAGCCACCGGATGGGCGACATCGCGACAACCCCCGCCTTAAGAGCTTGTCCACCTCTGGCGGATAACTTCAGGCGCTCCACCGATCGCTTCGGTCCTTCCGCATGACCGTCGCGCGGGAAACGCTACAATTTGTGCTCAATCACCTCCACAGGACCCAAATGCATGTCGGACGGTTGCCACGCAAACACGCTGCGTTAGATCGAGGAAGGAGACGAGCGCGCCTTCCTATTTGGCGCCGAGAGGCGCCCACCAACGGTTTCGCCGAAGTCGGACTTCGCCAGGAGACCGCTTAACCTCCGCGCCGACGAACCGGGAGGCACGGGTTCGCCGAGGAGCTCCCGCAGTCGAAGCTCGGCCTTCGGCGCCGACGCCCGCAAAGCGAGAGCGCCCTTGTCGCAGCGGAGCGCCTCCGGGCGGTCCACTTTCAAGACGATGGGGCCAGCTGGCCCAGGATCTTCACCACCATGTACGCATAGTGGCAAACCGCCATGAACTTGGTCAGCGCCGGCCGACCTAGTATGGCGCTGTAGGAGGTCAAGTCCGCCACCTCGAACTCGAGCATCTCGGTGCGGAAGTTGTTGAGCCTCAAACGCCACCGGAGATCGACGCGCTTCAGAGGACGGACTCGGCCCGCTGGCGATGCGAAGAACGGGAGTGTTGGACGAAGCTCCCGCTGCTGGATCTGGAGCGCCGTGGCGACCCGGGCGGACAGGAGGTTCAGGGAACTCCCTCCGTCTACCAGCACCCGCCCTAGCTTCACATTCCGGACCGTGGGCGCAACCACGATCGGGAGATGTCCAGGGCCGGCGGTATTGGCTGGGTGATCGGCCTGACTGAACGCGATCGGCTGCTCCGACCACGCCAGCTGCCTTGCTGACCCAAAGCCGGGCACGGCGGCGCACACTTTCCTCATCGCACGCTTAAAGCTAGCGTGGGACGGATAGGTGGCCGAACCGCCGTGGATGACGGCAACTTCGCGCTCCGCCTGCTGAAAACCAAGCGAAGCCTCTCCTTACCTTTGCCATCGCCGGACGCTGCTGCTGCTCATGGACTCGCTTGTCCACCATCTTTGCGACGACATGGCAATCCGCCAAGTCGTGGGAGTTGTTGCGTGAATGGGACAAGAAGCCCTTCCGTCCCACTCATGGGGCGACGGTCTCGCCTCGTCATGGCCGCGGGGTTGTCGCGGCCACGGCGATCGCTATGGCCGCCGCCTCGGCCACCCTACGGGACCGTACCACGCCGCGCCGCGACCTCCTCCTTTTTCTCGCTCGCGCGCCCATTGCGCTGGTCGGCCATGTCGTCGTCGTTGTCGTCGCTCGGCATACGGCCATGACCTGTCGGTCTCGGCCGCTTTGCGCTTCTTCTTGTCCTTGCCGCGGGGTTCCTCGAGGTCCCGCCACGCCCCGCAGCTATCCCGCCAATGCGCGGCGGGCGGATGCGAGCTCATCAAAGGGCGACTTGTCGCGCCAAGGTGAAGAGCTCCTCCGCTGCTTTTGATCTTGCGGGTGGCCATCTTCTCATTGACCTTGGGGTCTCGGGCGCCTCTCACGAATGCCGTGACCACGGCGTCGATGGAGATGTCGAGGATGGTGTTGCGGACTGGATCGAAGCGCCGAATGTAGTCGCGCAATGACTCTCCTTTCTTCCGCTTCCACGCCAGGAGGTCGTCTTCACCCCGGCTGCTCGAAGGTGCCCCGAAGTTGGTGACGAAGAGCTCCGAGAGCTCTTCCATGACCCCACGGACCGGGGCAGGTTTATGAGCCACGAGCGGGCTCGCGGTGAGGACCGCGGGAAGTAGTTCGCCGTAACCTTCCCGACCCTCCCGCTTACCGCATCACCGCCGTGTAGATCTGCAAAACTCATCGGGATTGGTGGAGCCGTCATACTTTTCGATGGGGGCCGGACGAAACCGTTCGCCATTGGACGCAGCGCACTCCTTGAAAAAAGCGCGGCACCCAACGTCCCGAGCCTCCTGCTCTGGGCGCGGTCCTCGCCCGCGCCCCGTCGCTTAGGCGGGCGCCAAGAAGCGCCACCTCAATGGCGGGGTAGCTCTGGAGCCCTCTTCTTGGGTCCTGCGCGGCGGCAAAGTGTGATCGCGCTTCAGTCCACGGCCCTGCGGAGCTTGTCACGCAGGTCTTCTCCATGCAGAAGTGGCGGTCCTCCGGATGGGACGGAGATCACGGCCACCAGCCGCCGCCCGCCGAGCCCCGTGAGGGTCGCCTCTCTTGTCGT
This sequence comes from Raddia guianensis, assembly GCA_036346415.1. Classification (NCBI taxonomy): domain Eukaryota; kingdom Viridiplantae; phylum Streptophyta; class Magnoliopsida; order Poales; family Poaceae; genus Raddia; species Raddia guianensis. The sequence continues at coordinate 41,640,782 of CM070534.1, forward strand.
CTTGGCCCCCCCCCTCACCAAGATCTGCGAGAGGAGGCGAGGGCAACAAAGAACGGAGGAAGCGGAAACACCGTTCCCACGCCCAAACTTGCACCACCGCCGGGCGGCATCGACGTAGCGGGCTGTTGCCAACCACGGCGCCGCCGGAGTCTCGAGTCACCGAACGGTGGGTTCTCCAAAGAAGGCCTCGCCGCATGGAGGTTTTGTATTGAGTGCACTCTCCAAGGCCAGCGCCGCCTAGCTTGGCCGGGCGGCCGCTTCCGCCAGGTTCCGACCCTAGTCGGGCGGCTACCGCCGGGTGATCCCCGCCATTGCCGCGGCCGACTCGTGGCAGCGGCTCTAGCGGCCGCTTCTCGCTCCATCGCGGATCGCCGCTCGCCATCGCCGCTTGAAGAAGGGTCAAGAGCTTGAACCGATGCTAAGCGCACTCTACTGGCGCATACGACGGCGTGTTCACGCTCAACCGCTGCGGATCACACCTAGTCAGATTTTTAGGCGCTAGCCAACTCGATCAAGCTCGGTTCGATTTGGCGTCGGGCACAACAAGGCGACTTCATGATTTACAGTTCGGACCCCTCGCTGGTAATAGTCCTACTCTGCTGAGCCTTAGCTCTTTTACGATTGTGGTTGAATGGGAATGTGTTTCAGGTGCTTGTGAACCGAGAGTATCAGATCGCCTACCCCCGGCACCTCCGCCAGCTCAAAGCTTGTATAAAAGGGAGGAGAGAGAGGAGGAGGCACGTAAGGAACACACGCAGCTCACAAGAACCTCAGAACACATTCCCATTCAACCACAATCAAAAGAGCTAAGGCTCAAGCAGAGTAGGACTATTACCCGCGAGGGGGTCCGAACCTAGGTAAATCATGAGTCGCCTTGTTGTGCCCGACGCCAAATCGAACCGAGCTTGATCGAGTTGGCTAGCGCCTAAAAATCTGACTAGGTGTGATCCGCAGGGTTGAGCGTGAACACGCCGCCACAAACCTCTCGCCTCGGCCCATGACCGTGGACACGGCTATCATGATAGTTTTAACTCTGCAGAGTGTGTACAAATTTCCCCACAAGCCCGCCTCATCCACTAGGAGAAACGGTACAAGACTTTTTCCAAATTACTACGCCCACCACTTCCCCACCCTTTCATTAGGTTTCCCGGCCCGCGGGTGCCCGCCACAAGAGGGCGCCCTCGCCTAGGCACCACCCGGGCGTTCCCCATTTAAGCCATTCGGTCTCGAGAACGCACCTACCCCTCGGAGGAGATTGCAGGGGCTCCTCCTAGGGCAAGCAAGGATTTAAACGTAACCGCCAAATTTCACGAGCCAGAGTTAGTGGGTTTCAGAGTGTACTAAGCCAGGGCGAAGGCACAAGTGGTCTGTCTGGTAAGGTTTGGTCTAGTAATACACAAGCTTGAGTCCTTATTAGAGGAGACCGTCTCATCCCCACCACAATCCCGGAAACATCACTGCCGGGTCTCCCCTAAATCAACTACCACTTTTAGTTGTTTAGGTTTTTACCACAAATACCAGTGTGAAGCAAAAGCCTCACCCAAACTCATTTTTATAGTGGATCCCAAATGCAATCCTACACATCTAGTCAAGGACAGGCTAGGAAATATACAACAGGTTCACAAGGTGGCTAAAGCATATTAATAGATGATTAACATGTATAGGTACTCACGCCTAATTATATGCATGCGGGAAATTCGGAAAAATAATCAACAGATAATTATATTATAAAACTAGGATGGAATATGAAATTAAGCTTGCCTTCAAAAATTCAGCGCTCATGAAGTCCCATCATGACTCCGACAACAAATCCACGAACAATCACACCCACCGCCTATACGAGAATAGCAACAAATAAATAAACAGCAATATCAATACAGAGGAAATAATTATTTAAATATACAGAAAAATTCTAGGATTTAAATGTGATTTTTAGGCTCCAAAATCATCCAATTTGGAGTTACGGAGCTCCCTAAACAATTCGGGGAAGTTTCGGGTTAAATAGGAAAATCTAGAAAATAGAAAACCCGAATAACCCTAAATGGGCGAACCAACGGAAGCGGCCGATTCTCCAGCTGCCTTCGGCCCAGGCCCAAGGCCCGCCCGTCGGCGTCTGGTCGACAAAGGGCCATCGTCACGACTCGGCCGATCGACGAGGGACCCACGGGATGAGTGGCGACGGGCGCTTGGTGTGGCGGTGACGCGGCGGCGACGTGGCAGTGAGGTGGCACGCCATGTGGCGGTCAGGGGCGGTGGGATGCTGACGTGGCGCGACATGTGGCAGATGATGTGGCATGCCACGTGGCTGTGGGGTGCGGCTTGCGGATGACGTGGCTCGACACGTGTCGGGCCACGGGTTTCGGCCGACGCAGACGGCAGTTCGCCGGTCGATCACGGGCGTGAATCACGCGCTTGCGCATGGCACGGGCGGCACGCGCGTGTGTAGGCGGCGGCGGCGATGGCTTGCCTCGACCAGCGGGGTCCGCGGATTGACCGGGCCAGCGTCGGCGCGTGGCTAGATCTCGGCGGGTGAGGCTTGTGGTTCCCGCGGGACACGCGGCGTTACGGGATTCGGCGGCGGCGACGGAACGGTCCGACGCGGCGGCCGTGGCGGGACCCACGGACGGGTGTCGCGGTATGAGTGGTGGATGGCGGCGGCGCGGTCGGAACGGTTGCTGCGGATGGACCCCACCGAGACGCGTGTCGGGCGGGAGTCGCGGCGTCGCCGGCGCGATCTGTCTTGACGCTGTTTGCGGTCGCGGGGCCCGCTGACGCTGTCGAAGCGGCGGTTGAAGCGGCGCGTGTGTCGCGCTACAAGGCGGCACGGCGATGACGGCGCTGGGCAACGGCGCTGGGCGACGTGGCGTGGGCGGTTGGCTTCGGATCTCCGCCGGCGGCGCTGAACGGCGAGGATCGCCGGCGACCGTGGGAGCAAAAACTCTGGCGAAGCTCTAGCGGGCGGAAAACAGAAGAAAATGGGCGATCCACATATGCATTTTGATCGTCTCGACGAGATCTATCTATCGCACCATCTACAAGACGATCTACCTACAGGAAAGGGAGATTTACCTCAAAACGCCTCGGGGGAGTGTCTTGTCTTTGTAGGTTTAGGAGTGGCGGTGGGGAGGGAGTGGTCGGTGAGAACAAAGGGTTAGGGTCTTATAGGGTGTCAAGCGCAGGTTGGGGTCAATGGGGCTTCCCCTTGTGTGCTTAAAGTGCTAAACCACTCCTTATGGGCCCTTAATCGCATGCACTAATAGCCCATTAGCCCCTAACTCAAAATTAGACTGATGCTAGCAGCAAAATGAGAAGAATTACCTAGGTTTTCTTTTGGAAAAATATTGGGACACCTAATAATTTTATTAGGATGTCACAAAACCTCCCCCCTTACAGGAATCTCGCCCCGAGATTAAGAAAGATTCTGGAACAGCTCCTGGAACTCTTGTTGAAGATACTCCTCTCGCTCCCAAGTTGCCTCTGATTCTGAATGATTTGCCCACTGGACTTTGCAAAATTTTATGGACTTGCTCCTGGTGCATCTCTGAGCCTCATCCACTATTTTGATCGGTCTCTCCTTATAAGTCAAATCTTCTTGTATATCGACTACATCAATCGGTACTTGCTCTTCAGGTACTCGCAAGCACTTCTTAAGCTGAGACACGTGAAACACGTTGTGCACTGCAGATAGCTGTGGTGGCAATTCCAACTGGTAGGCAACCTCCCCCCTTCGCTCCGTGATGGGAAAAGGTCCAATATACCTTGGAGCTAACTTTCTGGATACATTAAATCTCCTCAAGCCTTTCATCGGGGACACCTTCAAATAAACATGATCGCCTACTTCGAATTGTAAATCCCTACGCCGATTGTCAGCGTAGCTCTTTTGTCTAGACTGTGCCGTCTTCAACCTTTCTTGTATCAGTTTGACTTGTGCCTCAGCCTCCTGCAAAATGTCAGGACCAAAAACTTTTCCCTCTCCTGTCTCATTCCAGTACAGAGGTGTGCGACACTTTCGACCATACAGGGCTTCGAATGGGGCCATCTGTATGCTCGTCTGATAACTGTTGTTATAAGAAAACTCAGCATATGGAAGAGCTTCCTCCCAATTCTTGGACTTCGACAGTGCCACCGACCTGAGCATATCCTCGAGAATTTGATTAGTGCGCTTAGTTTGTCCATCCGTCTGTGGATGATAGGCACTGCTAAAAGCGAGACGAGTGCCGAGTAGTGAATGGATCTGCTTCCAAAATCTCGAGACGAACTGGGTGCCTCGATCGGATACGATTCTCTTTGGTACACCATGCAAACTCATGATTCTAGCCATATATAACTCTGCCAGTTTGTCACTAGAGTAGGTGGTCCGAACAGGCAAAAAGTGCGCTACCTTTGTCAACCGATCCACAATAACCCATATGGAATCATACCCTTTTTGGGTCCGGGGTAGTCCCACTATGAAATCCATTCCTATCTCCTCCCACTTCCATTGGGGAACAGGCATGGGTTGAAGTAATCCTGCAGGTCTTTGATGCTCTGCCTTTACTCGTCGACAAACATCGCATAAAGCTACATATGCGGCCAAATCGTTTTTCATTCCGGTCCACCAATACCTTCCTCTCAAATCAAGGTACATTTTTGTACTGCCAGGGTGTATTGAATATGAGGAGTCATGGGCTTCTTTGATAATCAGCTCACGGAGTCCTTCCTTATCGGGTACCACTATCCTCTTACCAAACCATATTATTCCACCTTAATCCATATTGAACCGCGGAGCCTTGTCGATTGCTATTCGGGCAGCAATCTTAAAAATTTCATCATCTTCCTGCTGTGCTTCCTTGATTCTATCTTCCAAGGTGGGCTGCACTTCCATAACATTGAGTTGCCCCATGGGTACCACCTCGAAATTCATCCTTTGCATGTCCGCAATAATGCGTCACACCTCGGATTCAGACTCAACGCATCGGCAACAGAATTCGCTTTACCAGGATGATAATGAATCCCAATATCATAGTCTGCCATCTGTTCTAACCATCTTCTCTGTCTCATATTCAGATCCGGTTGAGTGAAAATATACTTCAAACTCTTATGGTCAGTATACACCTCTGTTCGATTGCCCACAAGATAATGCCTCCAGATCTTTAAAGCGTGCATCACTGCTGCTAACTCAAGATCATGAGTAGGGTAATTGATTTCGTGAGACTTGAGTTGACGTGAGGCATAGGCCACTACCTTTCCTTCTTGCATCAACACACAACCAATGCCTAGTTTCGAAGCATCGCAGAATACTTCAAAACCTTGGTGTATATTAGGTAATACTAGAACCGGTGCTGTGGTTAACTTTTTCTTCAAAACCTCAAAACTTACTTGACACGCTGGCGTCCATTTGAACTTAACATCCTTCTTTAACAACTCAGTTAAGGGCTTGGCTATTCTTGAAAAATCTTCGATGAACCTCCTATAGTATCCTGCTATACCAAGAAAACCTCGGACTTTGGTTACAGTTTTTGGTTGCTTCCAGTCGAGTACTTCCTGTATCTTGGAGGGGTCAACTGACACTCCTCCTTCCGAAATAATGTGGCCTAAAAATGCCACTTCCCTAATCCAAAAGTCACATTTACTAAATTTCGCATATAACTGATGTTGTCTTAATAATTCAAGCACAATCCTTAAATGTTCGGCATGCTCCTCCTCATTCTTCGAATAGATCAATATGTCATCAATGAAGACTACGACAAACTTGTCCAGATACTCCATGAATACTTTATTCATCATTTGCATGAAATGCGCTGGGGCGTTCGTTAATCCAAAAGACATGACCAAATACTCATATAGTCCATAGCGGGTGGTAAAGGCGGTCTTTGGTATATCTTCCTTCTTGATTCGGATCTGATGATAACCAGATCGCAAATCGATCTTTGAAAAGACACATGCTCCCTTCAGTTGATCAAACAAATCATCGATCCTCGGCAATGGATACTTATTCTTGATAGTCACCTCATTGAGTGATCGATAGTCTACACACATTCTAAGATCTCCATCCTTCTTCTTCACAAAAATAACAGGTGCTCCCCATGGTGATGTGCTTGGTCGGATAAAACCCTTATCCTTTAGTTCTTGAATCTGCTTCTTCACCTCGGCCAACTGGGTAGCATTCATGCGGTACGGCCGTTGAGATATCGGACTTGTCCCTGGATAGACATCAATAGAGAACTCCACATCTCGTTCCGGTGGTAATCCCGACAGATCAGCAGGAAACACATCCGGATACTCATTCACTATAGGAACTTCCTCCAATGTGGGCCTTTCTCCTTCGGGTCTTGTCACCTTTATATGGTTGATGACTCCATCTTGTATCCTTTTAGTTGACTGATACATGACTTGTGTCCCATCGGTGTTGGTTAGGGTAACTGCTCTACGGGCACAATCGATCTGCCCTCCATACTTCTTCAACCAATCCATACCTAGTATAATCTGAATTCCATTAGTATCCAACATAATAAGGTTGGATTTGAACTTGGATCCATGGATCTCGATCTCAACTTCAGGACATCCCATAGTAGCGTTCATAGATCCCCCCGGGGATTGAACCTTTAAAGGCCGCTTTAGTGGCACTAACCTCCATTGATCCTTATCCACTAACTTTTTAGCAATAAATGAATGAGATGCTCCCGAATCAAATAAAACTGTTGCAGGTACGGAATTTGCCAGAAACATACCTAGTACAACGTCAGGTGCATCCTCTGCTTCCTCAGCCGTGACATGATTGACTCGTCCGGCTCCCATCCTTTGCATAGGCCCGCTGTTGGGCGCATTGCGGTTCTGTCCTCCTGGCATCTGTTGAGTATGATTCCCCATCTTCATTGGGCATGAGTGTGCAAAATGTCCCACCTGCTTACACTTGAAACAGGTGAGTCCAGTGGGGTTCTGCCCTGCATTCTTGTTCTGACCCTGCTGGTTGCCTCCGAACTGAGGTCCTTGCTTGGCTGGCTGCTGGTTGGATGACCCCTGGCCAGGTGCCGGTAGTCGAGGTACGAATGTCCCTTGACCCGGTGCTTGTGGTCGCGGTGCAAAATTGGACCTTTGTCCTCCAGGACGATGCTGATGGTGATGATGACCTTGATGGTGCTGGTGCTGATGATGATGATGGAGGTGACCCTTGTCGGTGTAATAAATACCGGGGTACAAAGAGGCCTGGGAAGGCCGAGGGCCACACGCGTCGGGCGGGCGAGCAAGGCCCAGTGGCGTGGGCGAGCCCCTCGAAGGCCAAGGGGCCCCACGCGTCGGGCAGCGAGCAAGGCCCAGGCGTGGGCGAGCCCCTCGAAGGCCAAGGGGCCCCACGCGTCAAGCGGGCGAGCGAGGCCCCGCGTGGGCGAGCCCCTCAGAGGCCGAGAGGGCCCCACGCGCCAAAGGGTGCGTGGTGAGCCCTCTGAGACGAGGCGAGGGCCCGCGCCAAAGCGGGCGCGTGGCGAGCCCCTCTCAAGAACAAAGCGGGGCCCCAAGGCCAAAGCGGGTGCGTGGCGAGCCCCTCTGAGACCAAAGCGGGTCCCACGCGTCAAAGGGGCCAGCAAGGCGGGAGCATTGCGTATGAGTCTTGGGACGAAGGCTCCCACCGCCGCAAAGGACGGCGCATTTAATGAGACATCACGCGGATAGACAACAAGAAATGATTACTGCACATAAATGACCCTCGCAGTCTGAAAGCACATCCACCGTGGCGAAGAATTGACCGCAGAGAGAGGGTTTGCTTGAGGAGGCCGCCTGCCGAGGAGGAGGCAGTGGCCCCACCCGCAGACTCACCGGTGTGACTGCGGGTCGAGGCCGGGCCATGGCACGCGAGGGCGAGCAGCTGCGGGCGTGGCGGCACGTTGCCTCTTCTGCGTGTTTTGTCGCAGTACCGAGAGCATCAGACGCTTACCCCCTCGGCTCTCTCCGCCACCCCACGCCTTATATAAAAGGGGAGGAGAGAGAGGGGACGGGACGAGAGATACGAGCACTAGTATTCGTGCATTCAAACACCTCAGTAAACACATTCCCATTCAACCACAATCGAAAAGAGCTAAGGCTCAGCAGAGTAGGACTATTACCCAGAGGGGTCCAACTCGGTAAATCTGAAGTCGCCCTTGTTGTGCCCGACGCCAAATCGAATCGAGCTTGATCGAGTTGGCTAGCAGACTAAAAATCTGACCAGGGGTGTGATCCGCAGTGGTTGAGCGGAGAACACGCCGTCAACCCTGGTGATGCTGATGGAATCGGGGACGAATCTGACTCCCCCCTTGAGATTGGAACTCGGACTTCCTCTTCCGATGCTCAACACTCCTGCGATGGGCTTCCTCATAGATGATAGCCCGTTCGGTCACATCCTCGAACGTGGTGCACTTAAGTGGCAGCACTTGTTCGCGGATACCAGGGTCCATATCCTCAGTAAATCTCCACACCTTGGCCTTCTCCGTGGGTATCACCTCGCTTGCATAGCGAGACAGCTTGACAAACTTGTCAATGTACTGGGCCACAGTCATGTTGCCTTGGCGTAAGCTTTCAAACTCACGCCTCTTCTCGTCTTGCATACTTTGGGGTATGTACACCCCCTTGAACTCCTCCTTGAAATCATTCCATGTCATAGCGCCATGGTTGGGATGGGTGGAACAATACGTTTCCCACCAGTGAGCGGCGTTGTTCTTCAGCATGTGAGCTACATACTTCACTTGGTCTTCTGCTGGAACATTGACCATATCCATCTTGTCCTTCACATCCCTTAGCCAATCCTCCGCCTCCACTGGGTTGCGGACTCCACTAAAAACATTGGGTCGGGTGCTCATGAAGTCCTTGAACTTAGCTTGCGGTTGATGCTGGTAGACATGAGCTTGGGCGAATGCTGGGGGTGGTGCGGCTTGCTGCTGCTGCAAGTTGGTTAAGCGATCAACTATCAGGTTGAGGGCATGCATGACTACACCCTCTTGCTGTTGAGCGAGCGGTGGGGCTTGCTGATGGTTTGCTTGCGGTGGAGCGACTGGTGGAGCAGGTGGCGGTGGAACGTGCTGTGGTGGAGCAACTTGCTGAGCGGGTGGCGGCAGTGGTGGTGGTGCATGCTGCTGAGCTTGCTGCTGCTGCTGCGCTAAAACTTGGGCTACAGCTAGGGCAGCAGCCTGGGCGGCTATGGCGTTGACATCAATGATAGGTGGAGGATGGGGTAGCTCTTCTTCCTCTTCTACCACATTGGCGTTGACTATGGCATTCTCGCTGCCATTGGCGTTGTCATTGCGCGGAGCAGGGGCATACACATTTCGGAGGGCGGCATCACGGGCAGTCCTCTTCGGTGGCATCTGCGGATTAAGGTAAGATTAGCTACTGGGGAGTTTGTGACTTTAATAAATTTGAAATATTTTGAAATGCCATTTTTTTACACCCATTACAAAGATCCAAATGAATAACTCCAACATTCCACATCCCTTACATACACAAGTGTAGCGGGGGATTTTTCCTTAAAAACCAACTCATTCATAGTTTAAAGCAACACTTGGTAAATTATTTCATTTTTACGATAGTGTTGTTATTATCAACTAATTAGGCCTTCATACATAGGAAGTAATAAACGGGTTTGACAGTTTATATAATTTCGAAAAGAACTTGGATTTTTAAACAAGGAATTTTATTTTTGTAACATTTGGGAATTTGGAAATTTGGGAGTTGACGGTGTCTTCGGGTCGTCCCATCGTCTTGACGCACCCTTGAACTTCTTCGCAGAGATGACGTCGATATAATAAAATACACATTCACAATCACCACAATTTGAATAACAAGACCATATATAGGATAAATAGCAAGCAGCCGCATTACAATGAGAAAACCAATTAAAAATGCGGTCAACCACAACCAGTGTTTTCAAAGTACGACAACGGATGATAATTAACAAAATAACATTGTTTCGACATAAAACAAGAGATGAAACAACAACGATAATAAACTAAGCCTTAGTCTTGCGGCGAGTGCGAGGGCCCATCTGTTGCTCTGCCGCCTTGGCTTCTTCCTCCCACTTAGCCTTCTCCTCCTCAAACTGACGCTTGGCGTCTTCGAAACGACGCTTCTCCTCCTCGAACTCTTGCTTCTGCTAAAGCAAGCTGGCCTTGTCAGTTTGTAGTATCTCGTTTGCTTTGTTGTACTCAATGATACTACCGTTGATCTCCTCGGTGCGTCGATCATTCGCCTCCTTAATTTTGTTCATATCACTCGCAAACTTGGTCTTATTCTGGCGGAGCTCACTCTCATCAGTGTCAATCTCGTCGCGCCAGTTGAGAATGGTAGTGTACTCCTCCTCCAGTTGTTTGTCCTTCTCACGATACTGTTTGACCTTGTTCTCTAGCATTTTCCTCAGATTAGTCACCCTCTCCTTCTCATGATCGATTGCCTCATCCTTCTCATTCATCTCCAGGGCAGTTAATTCCAACTCCGACTCTCGGTGGCGAATCCGCCACTCCTTACGGAGTAGGAGTTCCCGGTGTTTCACCTCCTCCTTTCTATTCTTCTCCTCTTCTCTCAAATCTCCTACCATCCCCTTGTAGTTGTCAGTGTCGGCAGCCTTACATATGTAGAGGCGATCCAGCGCCCCCAAGTAGTGCAAGGAGGTAGCCCACACTGGCGGCACCTCGCCATGAGAGACCACTTCAGTCGGCTCGTCTGTTGGGGCGTTGACATGCCTAGTAGGGAGATGTCGAAACTGGGAGTCCTCCAAACGAGACCGGTTGGTTTCCGCGATATGGAGTATCGCGAGCCGGGCGGCCTCCTGCCGTCCGATCGTCTCATCTTCATTGAAGCTTATGAACTCCAACGTTTCCCCTCTTGCAGGACGCCAATGGATGACCAACTTGGTCTGCCAGTGGGGACACTGTCTCTCGATCTCGAACTCACACCTGTAGGTGGGTACAGGTGTGGGGTACTCCAGATATCCCAACAGCTCGTTGAGGATAGTGACCATCCCAAACTCATCGGTGGCGGTAGTGTTCTTCACTGAGGCCATCTAGAACAAGGAAGAAGAACAGCAATTAGAACAATGATAAGAGAGTCCAAGCATTAAACAGATGAAGGAGATTTTTAAACTAATTTTGAAATGGCTCAAGGTTTCTAGGGTTCACTAGCTAAGACGTCCTAAGGGCAACACCGCTCTGATACCAACTTTGTCGTGACCCCAGTACTTGTATTGGGAATCCAGCATCACGAGTCAATACTAATCCCAGTTTAGTATCTCGTGATGGACAACACGGTGGAATCATCACAGTGTATTTAATTAAAGTGAAATACAGTAGAACAATAGTATTTTATTACAAAAGCAAACTGGCATACCAGTTGATAGTCCCATATAGGATTAAACATAAAGCAGAAAACATCAGAGTAATTCAATTAAATAACTATGATGACTTCCAAGATGTCGACCCGAACACCTTAGCTAGTCTTGCGCTCCTTCGTCAGGGCCTTCCTGGTCCTGGCCGTAATCTGAATAAAAATATATCCGCGAGCAATCTAATGAGTACGCGGCTACCCAGCAAGCAGTCCTTAAACATGAATGCAGGGTCAAAGGTAGGGTTAAGCTTGTTTTACCCAAATCCTACTTCTAGTCATATTTTAGTTGATCCAGTCAAGTTTTATTATAGTGAATGCATGATCATATAACTCCAACCTCAAGTTCAACAAAAGGTGTATCCCACACCAGGCCAATCCCAGCCTATTCTAGTCAGGTTCCGTTATTGGAAAAGAGTGATTCTACATGTGCAAACCTCTCGCCCCGTCCATGACCGTGGACACGGCTATCATGATAGTTTTAACTCTGCAGAGTGTGTACAAATTTCTCCACAAGCCCCGTCTCATCCACTAGGAGAAACGGTACAAGATATTTCCAGCCTACTACGTCCACCACTTCCCTAGCCCTTTCATTAGGTTTCCCCGGCCCCGCCGGTGCCCGCCACAGTAGGGCGCCCTACGTCTAGGCACCACCCGGGGGCGTTCCCCATTTAAGCCATTCGGTCTCAGGAACGCACCTACCCCTTAGAGGAGATTGCGGGGCTCCTCCTAGGGCAGAAGTGATTTAAACGTGAACCGGCCAAATTTCTGAGCCAGAGTTAGTGGGTTTCAGAGTGTACTAAGCCAGGGGCGAAGGCACAAGTGGTCAGACGGTAAGGTTTGGTCTAGTAATACACAAGCTTGAGTCCTTATTAGAGGAGACCGTCTCATCCCACCACAATCCGGAAACATCATCGCGGGTCTCCCTAAATCAACTACCACTTTTAGTTGTTTAGGTTTTTACCATTAAATAACAAATGAAAGCAAAAGCCTCACCCAAACTCATTTTTATAGTGGATCCCAAATGCAATCCTACACATCTAGTCAAGGACAGGCTAGGAAATATACAATGGGTTCACAAGGTGGCTAAAGCATATTAATAGATGATTAACATGTATAGGTACTCACGCCTAATTATATGCATGCGGGAAATTCGGAAAAATAATCAACAGATAATTATATTATAAAACTAGGATGGAATATGAAATTAAGCTTGCCTTCGAAAAATTCAGCGCTCTGCGAGTCCCACTGCAGCTCCGGGCAACAGTCCACGCAACAATCACACCCACCGTCTATACAAAATAGCAACAAATAAATAAACAGCAATATCAATACAGAGGAAATAATTATTTAAATATACAGAAAAATTCTAGGATTTAAATGTGATTTTTAGGCTCCAAAATCATCCAATTTGGAGTTACGGAGCTCCCTAAACAATTCGAGGAAGTTTCGGGTTAAATAGGAAAATCTAGGAAAATAGAAAACCCGAAATAACCCTAAATGGGCCTAACCGATTTAAAGCGTTCGATTCTCCAGCCTTGCCTAACGAGGCTCAAATGCGGGCGGCGGCGGGTGACAAAGGGGCCCATCGGGTCGATGACTCTCGCCGATCGACGAAGGGACCCACGGACAGAGCGACGGGCGTCTTGGTGTGGCGACGCTGCGGCGACGTGGCGGAGGTGGCACGCCACGTGGCGGTCGGGGCGGTGGGATGCCGACGTGGCGCGACACGTGGCGATGACGTGGCATGCCACGTGGGCGTGCGGGCGCGGCTGCGGATGACGTGGCTCGACACGTGTCGGCCTCGTGGCTTCGCCGACGCGGCACGGCAGTTCGGCGGTCGCGATCATGGCGTGAATCACGCTGCAGATGCGCATGGCACGGCACGACGCTGCCGTGTGTCGGGCGGCGGCGTATTTACGGCCTCGACCACGGGTCCGCGGATTGACCCGCCCGCGCGTCGGCCGCGGTGGCTAGATCTCGAGGCGGGCGAGGTAAAGCGGCGGTCCCGCGGGGACACGCGGCGTTACGGGATTGGGCGGCCGCGACGGAACGGTCCGACGCGGCGGCCGTGGCGGGACCCACGGACGGTGTCGCGGTATGAGTGGTGGACGGCGGCGGTGCGGTCGGGAACGGCTGCTGGGAAGGACCCACCGAGACGCTGCTGTCGGCGGGGAGTCGCGGCGTCGCCGCGTGGTCTGTCGCGCGACGCTGTTTGCGGGCTCACGGACGCGCTTGCGGCGGCGGCGGTTGGGGCAGCAGCGTGTGTCGCACTAAGGCTGCAGCACGGCGACGACGGCATGGGCAACGGCGCGGGCGACGTGGCGTGGGCCGGTTAGCTCGGATCTCTCGCGTGGCGCGAACGCAGAGGATCGCCGGCGACCGTGGGAGCAAAGAACTCACTGGCGAAGCTCTGGCAGGCGAAAACAAACAAAATGGGCGATCCACATATGCATTTTGATCGTCTCGACGAGATCTATCTACTGACACCATCTAAAGTACGATCTACCTACAGGAAAGGGAGATTTACCTCGAAAACGCCTCGGGAGGGAGTGTCTTGTGCTGTAGGGTTTAGGAGTGGCGGTGGGGAGGGGAGTGGTCGGTGAGGAACAGTGGGTTAGGGTCTTATAGGGTGCTGGGCGCAGGTTGGGGTCAATGGGGCTTCCCCTTGTGGGCTTAAAGTGCTAAACCACTCCTTATGGGCCCTTAATCGCATGCACTAATAGCCCATTAGCCCCTAACTCGAAATTAGACTGATGCTAGCAGCAAAATGAGAAGAATTACCTAGGTTTTCTCTTGGAAAAATATTGGGACACCTAATAATTTTATTAGGATGTCACACTCTCTGAATGCACCACTTTCCGGGGTGATATCATGGTATTCACCATGGCCGATCACATGAGTAGGGAAACTCTATCAGGAAGAGAGAGGCAACAGAGAGGCCGATAGTCTAGGGAGAGGGGGGCCTAAGATGGCGTGAGGGAGTACTAGTGGGAGAGAGGCAGGTCAGGTCATGACAGGGGTTGACTCGTACCCGACCCGATTGAATTGGAAACTTGATCCTGCCTCCGCCCGACTCTCTGATCGAGTAGGGAATCGGCGGGTTGCGTTATAATTTAGATAGTTAGGGTTAAGGTTAGGGTTGATGTTCTTAACCCATGTCCTCGGGTTTAGAGAGAGAGGTTGGGGAGCCATAGGCTGTCGGTGGGAGGCTGTGCTACAAGGGCAGCGAGGCGATAATGGTGTCACCTGAGCTGTTGGTAGGCGGCACCCATGTGTGGATCAACATACGTTAGTCTAAAGTTAGGGCAGGCGAGGTCACCATGGTGGCAAAAGAGGAAGGGGGTTGGAATGACGAGGCAGAGAGGGCATCGCTTGTCATGGTAGATGGGTCGGCGGCAACGGTGAAGACACTAAAGAGGCGCAATGCATGCAGCATCATAGAGGGAGGAGAGGAGAGGGGTGGCATAGCCAACCCAAGTACCCAACCACCCAAACGAATAGCGTGGAGCTTGAACGCTTACAACACGTTTGCTAGTATGCGTACCAGCATTCGCGTAAAACAATGTAAAATTGCCATCTAGCGTAAAACAGTAGCGATTGGTATTTGTGCTGGACCATATACAGTAATATACCGTTCCTTCTTTCCGTTTTATTGGATGTGTACGCAATGAGCTATCGACCTCGAGTAAAAAAAGCACTGCTTATGGTTCACCAATCCCACGGCATTAATCGTTTGATCCAACAGCAATCAATATTCTGCGTGAGTATTTTCAAAAAAAAAAAATCTGCGTGAGTGCGTGGGTGCTGTGTGTGCACATGTCATCGAGATATTCCGTGGGTGTGTGTTCGATTGATCAAACATGCACGCCAAATTAAACTTTCAGAGAGAAAACTCGATTGCAGTGAATGCCCCATTTTCATAGGAATGCTTCATCAAATGTAGCAGAGGAACACAATTTTGATTTCAAGAAGTATAGGCATCTGGCAGATTGAACTCTGTAAGAGGCACCCTATCTCGGATCATTACACCAGTGTTCGGCATTATCTGCCAGTGAAGAACAAGCTGAACTTTCTTTCCCCGCAGACTACTTCCCTGAAGAGAGGAAATGTCTCATTGTCCGGAGAATTTCAGGTTATACATGCAATGTAGCACGTGCTCAAACGATGAAGCTGCGAATGAAGTTTACCTGGTCAATCAGTGGATACTTGCTCTTCACCTCCAGTTGCAGATTTGCGTGGTCTTTGTCAGGTACAATACGGTCCCATAACGAAACCTTCCAAATGGAATAATTTCAAGATAAGGACGGACATGAATGATCAATCAATCAGTAGACCTCAAAGTGGCGGACTCCATGACATATTCAACTAAATAGCATGATTACTTATCAGACAACTCAATGGAAAGGTCTACTATTTGGCAAAACTGAAGGCAGTATCGTAGCGCACTAAATGCAAGTACCAGAATATCATGACAGATTTAGTTAGATATTCTTAGTGTAGGCTTACCAACAATAACCCTATTTTTACACATAAGACTCCATTTTGGACAATGGGATTTGCAAATATGCTACTCTTAACAACGGGCTTTGCCATTTTGCCACTCTAACTCACTATCATAACACACAGATGGTCCTGCATGTCATTGAAAGTAGAGTGACAAAATAGTAAAGACACTCTGGGAGGGTGGCAAAATACGAATTTTTTTATTTAGGGTAAAAGCATACATGCCACACACTTTCACTAGGTACAAGGATTAACGAGGTCAAAAACCAGGAGAATGGCAGGATTACATAACAACATTGACTAGTTCCACCTGTATGTTGTAGCTCTAATAATGTAGCCGGATAGATCTTCCTAAACAACAAAAGATCGTTGATACTAGTTCCACTTGTATGTTGTGACTCTAGCAATGTAGCTGGATAGATACTCCTAAACTAGACCAAAAAAAGTCACTGGTACTAGTGCAGTATTTAATTATTGAGTGTGTTCTCCTACAAATTCAATATGTATTATTAACATATGCAGAGAACAGCAGCCAAGGTAAAAGTTGTTCATTTATTTTATCCTAAGGTGACAAAAGGAAGACTTCATATTTCAAGCATTCATTGATTCAAACCAGTTGTCTATTCTTGGAAAATGCATATACTAGCATAAAGAATATGTAGAGAAGAGTCAGATGTAGCTACTGTTATACCTGGTTCAGGGAGTTCTTCAAGTTCTCATACTCAGCAGTCAGAAAGACAAAGACCTGTATCGAAAGGAAAAAGTTATTGGCTGCCTATAGTGTGACCTGGAGCTAATACAACATCCTCTCCGAAAGATATGGAAGGTAGTGCTGCAATAGAGGTATTGATTATCTATATCAAATTTGCTTGTAACAATAAGTCAATAGCATAAACCGTTTTATCAATCACCATCCTAGCACTAACACTGTATTAATGACTTGACACTTGAAAGACACAGTAGCCATGGTAGAAGTAAATGACGGTAGGAATGATAAAGCTAGGCAATGTTTGTAACAATTGACCATAGCAGTCACAAATTGTTTGGTAACATGATCTATTAACTGCCCAAGTCTATGCCTTATCTGTTCATCACTTCGTTGTGATAATACATTTTCCTATGCATAATTAGTCACAAGCCCACAACACAACTCTCGGCATTAAAAAAGAACTCTCTTCATTAGCTTTTTCTTGATCATCATGTCCCAAATTAACCAAAAAAATAAGAAGGTTCCAAAAAACACTGCTTTCAGAACAGGAAGACCATGTGCAGAAGATTTTTTTTCTTATGATGCTTCTTTCAGCAATCATAAGAAAATTCATATTATCTATTTGTGAGGGCCAACTTTACTATCAACTGATCCTTAAGATAGTTGGTGGCACTTCATTAAGTACATCTAGAGTATACTGCAACACAAAACAATATCGCAAACAATAGCTCACTTTATTTAACATGGATTTGGTTTTAAGATATGTTAGCCACTTGAGCAACATTCCTCGTGAAATACATCTATTATCGTTTATAAGGCACAGAGCAACATTCATATGTGTGCACTTGATTTTCTAAACTTTTACACATTTAGAAGTCAAAACAAAGTGTAGTGTTGCATGTTGTGCTGCAATGAAAACATCACCTGCTTTGTGTTCCAAGTGAAAAGCGGTTCCAAATTTGCAGATACATTTAAGGTCAACATCACCTGTCACGCAGATTTAGAAAGTTCTCAATGGAACCACATAAGAATTAGTACAGTATATACATGTGATGCATTAGATTGCAGTATTGTGCGAAGGAACGATAGTACTCCCTTCACTTCTTCAAAACATGATATTTTACACATGTTCTAAGTCAGTTTAAAACTTTCACTATGAATATCTTTTGAACTATTTGGATTGGGCGCATAAAACTCATATGTATATATTTGTCTCAAAAAGCATCTCCATAATATAAAAAAGAATTACAGATTTTATAAATAAATTGCAATGGTAATTAGTGGTCAAAGTTGTATTCCAAAGACCATGTCAATGCCGAAAATGGCATGTTTTTTAAGAATTAGAGGGAGAAATAACAAGTGTGGGGCATCACCATTCACCAAATTAATCAAACAAAGCAAGTCGATTACTCAATTAATTAGTAGCACTTATTGTCATATACACACATAGGTTTGATGCCATTAGAACTTAACATGTTTTGTTCAGTAGCTGTAAAGGGCCTTGCATTCTGCTTAAGAGTGGCACTATCAAGCTTGCAGTACAAAGCCTCTCAACTTCTTTTGTTTTGTTCCCAAATCCAATGCAGTTTTTATGGAACAAGAGAAACTATGTTTCAACTATTCGTCCTTAAAGTAGAAAAGTTGGGTTTTTGACCAAGCAAACTTATCCTAGCACAAAATGGAGTAAAATAGCTCAATTTAAACTTTATGGTTTACAGATTTTCATGTGTAACTGAACCTTCATCAATCCAAAATTGTGGAATTCAATCTGCTTAAGCCTTAATGAGAAAGGAGAACTTAACCGTAGCACATTAGATCTAGTACCACAATGAAGATAGTGACAAAATGTAATATGTTGAAATTTTACTCTATTGCACAGAAGAACTATTCTTAATCAGTGATCTGCTTAACTTTATCAACGCAGCAAAAGGAAAAAAAAAAAAAGCTGCGTGATGGTCTTATTTCTAGATGAAGAAAGTATTACAAAGGGGGAAACAAAAGTAAAGGCCCAAACCTTGTCATTTCCATTGATCTGCTTGTGGAATCTGTTTATCTTTGTAACCTGCAAGATTCATGCATGAGCACATCAATGCAAATTCAAATAAGCAAGATTATTCACTGCAATATGTTTCTACAAGTTTTTTTTTAAGCGCTTTATTTCTGCAATTTTGAAATACAAAATTTTAGTTAGAACCAGCAAATAGATTAGATTGGATATGAGCATTGTTACATAGGTTTAATTGATACTAAAAAATTATCAAATTTTACCATAGCCAAAAGCAAACAAACTATAAATGTCGATATTTCTAGAACCTCCAAACATTATATCGAGGAACCAGTGTCTAGATAATAGAGAATTTGGTGGTCATGGAGTTCTTCACTAACTTTGGATGGAGAACTAATAAAAGAATGCCTCTAGGAGCGTGTTTGTTTTTGTAAAAAGATTTTGGTTGTGTATCTATGATGCAGAGGCCGGAATTACTTCCATTATATATAAAAAAATACATGATAGACTTTTAGTGGCACTATTCTGCTGATCATAGCACCTCGATACCTCGAAAGATTCACCCGTGATACTAGAAAGGAAATGACTCAAAATCTCAAATGCTACTAACTCACCACACCAATGACCTCGAAACAACACAGACCCCTAAACTCGATCAAGATCTCTTCCCCAAATCGTGATAATTTCGCAGTGCTGCATCGACTAGCACAACGGGCAATACAGATTACCACAGACCACAGAGCTAATTCACGCATAGCAATACCATGTGAGCATGTGGACGCTGGACTCCGAGGGTTTCAGTTGTACAAATTCATCTTCCGACTCTCCGGGTATGGAAGGACGAAACGAGGGAGAAGAGGAATAGATGAATACATGGGCGTGGGCTTGGACGGAGGGGGCGTGGAAGGCGTCGAGCGCGGAGGCGGCCGCGCAGACGGCGGCGAGGAGGACGGCGGCCGATGTCGCCGCAGCCAACAGGCGCTGCGTCCAACCGTGCATCGCTCACAGCTTTCGGTTTTTTTTTTCTGCTCTTCTTTTTCACTCCTCGGTTCCAAACTTTTGAATATTTTATTTGACCATCTGACTTATTTAAAAAATATATGTATATATTGTTTATTTTGTTGTGATTTGTTTTATCATTAAATATGATTTAAGCATGACTTATATTTTTTGCATTTTTGCACTAATTTTTTGAATAAAACGAATGTTCAAAATACGTGTTCAAAAGTCAACGGTGAACTACAATTTGAAATGGAGGAAGTTCCTTTTTTGCTTAGATTTTACTCGCGGCTCATACACATCTGATGAACCGACGGTGTGTCGCGTATTGCACGCTCAGGCCGCCGTTCGATCGAATATCATATCAGATTATCAGTGGACATTAGGTTCTTTTAAAAAATCATCAAATTCAACGCTGTTTTCGGGAGAAGTGATTCAAAATAAATAATTTTTTTCAGAGGGACAAAATTAAATACTCCCTCCGTTTTTTTTACGCCTTGACTTTTTGGCACGTATTTGAAAATTCGTCTTATTAAAAAATTTAGTGCAAAGATGTAAAAATATAAGACATATTTAAAGTATCTCTATTGATAAAACAAATCGCAACAAAATAAATGATATATACAAAAATAATTTGAATAAGACGAATGGTTAATGACGTGTCAAAAAGTCAAAGGCGTAAAAAAACGGAGGTAGTACCACTCAGTAGGCAATAGAAAATCGTAAGGTGACACCATGACCACCTTACCGCTCATAGGGAGGCGGGAAGGAGGTGTAGCCGGCTACCAACGGATAATATAATTGTATAAATTGTATATTACCATTTAAACGATTAAGTAATGATAGATAAAAGGTTTTTTAAGGATAAAATAATGACAGTCATATTATTGTGTCGACATTGGTATCCAGCATATCATAGTAGATTGATAGATGATAGTAATATTATTTGATTCCAAATGTAATATTATTTACTATACAATTGTGGTCAGTTAGCTTGTTCGGCGTATGTAACAAGATTACCTACTTTTTCTAAAAAATCATGAAAAAATCAGCAACGTGTATCACATCAAGTTCTTCGTAAGTTGTTATTGTTGAATTAGGTGGTTCGGCCATTGTCACCCAACACGAAAATTGCAAAACAGATAAATCATCATAGTTGAAACATCACACTGTTCATTACATTATACGAACATACGGATTACACGGTTCAATCAAACAATGACATGTACGATACACGTAGCATATATCTTATTATTACATTGAATCTAAATCTAGCGTGTCTTAGGAGAATTAAAAATGACATGGTTCTCTACTACAATCTACTGGGTGCATCGATAAATTTCCTCTTCCTCATTGCAATTGATCTGCTGTACTATTTCTAGGAGCCTTCCTACGCTTTCTTTCAGTCTGCCTCACGATCCAAGGCCTGCCATTGCCATTCGGCCTCCTACTTTGCACGTAACTCCTCTTGGCAACACTTGTGCTCCTCTTCCTCGTCGGCAAGGCGGCATCACTTCCAAAACCTAGCTCTCTGAGATGCCGTCTCCCTCATCAAGTGTTGCTCCTGCTGAGGAGTCTGCTCGATGTTCAAATATTGCATAAACTCACACAATAGAGGCTATGAAGGGTAACACGATGTAAACTAGTCCATGCAGTAATATTTTTTAGGTGAACACAACCGTGATAATTAACTTATTGAGTTTTTACCTTGCCTTTTCATCCTCTCAATTTGGTCGTACACATAGTTTGTGCAGATCAAATACCTCCTATTGTAAGTGTAGGAGATGTCTTGAAAGAGGATCCTAAGGCCTAGAGGGGGGTGAATAGGCAATTTTAAATTCTTTTGATTATTCTCAATTAAGCATCATATTAATGATCACCCAATCCTAATTGCAATTGACAAGTAAGCGGAAGCGACAAGCAATTACGAGACAACTAAGACATGGCATACAATAAAACACAAGAGATGCAAGAAAAGTAAGTGCGGAAAATAAATGAGAGAGTGACACGGTGTTTGTTTGACCGAAGTTCGGAGCCGCGACTCCTACTCTCCGTTGAGGCTACCCCTTACGCACAAGGACCGGCTCGCTCTCGAGCCTAACGCCTCACTTACTCCCGGTAGTCGTTCCGCCACTCCGGCGAGGTGGACTCCGTCACCCGTACACCGACTCGAGAGTAGCCACACGCCAAGGTCCACTCCCAAGCCCTCGCCTCCACGAAGGATGTCTTTAAAAGTAACAAGCCCGAAACGCCCCGATCATGCCGGATCGAAGGACTTCCATGAAGCTCGGTGTTGAGGTTTAATGATTTGTGGCTTTGGATGCTTTGTGGGTGGAGGAATGGCTCTAGAACACCTAATTGATGAGCTATGAATGTGGTAGGTGAAGTGGAGCAGCAAACCTCAAAATAGCCAGCCACTAGGTAGGTATTTATAACCCCTAGAGCAAAACTAGCCGTTGCCCTTCGGAAGAGGACAAAAAGACTAGCCGTTAGCCTCTACCGGACGCCGTCCGACAGAGGCAACTGCTCACAAAAAAAAAGTTGATCGGACGCCGTCCGGTAAGGACCGGACGTCCGACAAGCAGTCTGATAAAAGGATCGGACGCTTCACGGCCGCCGTCCGACAATGAAAGGATCAAATATGAACTTTATCGGACGCCGTCCGGTAACCACCGGACGCCGTCCGACAGTGAGCTTGCAATGAAGTTAGGCTAACCGGACGACCCCCAGACGCCGTCCGACCAAAAAAGGGCCTCAGTTTTAACCTTACCGGACGCCGTCCGGTCACGACCGGACGCCGTCCGACAGTGGAGACTATTTGGGATTTTGGATGGTCGGACACCGTCTGGCTTTTCCAGACGCCGTCCGACAGAAGGGATTTTCGGACTTAACAGTGAGGGGGAAATTTAGGTGGGTTTCTCTCTCTCTAGAAATCTCACAAAGGGATATTTGGGTATGTTTAGAAGAGGTGGACTACGGAAACCGAGTTTTCAAGAATTCTCAACGATCCGGCATAGTCCGAGATATTCGAACCCCTTTTGAAATCCGACGAAAAACAGAAAATAAACCTAACTACTCCTAATCTATATGTGACCTCTTCTCTCGCTCGGTCACGCACTTGAAATCTTGGAGCAGTTCAGAAAATTGTCGACGCTTCAAATTAGGGTTTATCAAAGATGCCGAGTCTTCGCTAGGGTTCCGAGAAGTCCAAAAACCCCCTAGCACTTAATGTTTATTTATTTTGTCATCAATGCCACTAATAAAAATTAGGGCTCAACGATGCTCACAATCTCCCCCTTTGTGGCACTTGATGGCAACCCAAGAGAGAATAAAATTTTTAAGCTGCAAAAGGGGTTAGTGCAATACAAATATGCGAGCAATTTCAAATATAAGACAACCACAACTCGACCACAAGGATGTGCAAATAAAGGAAGCTCCCCCTAAATTCATGCATAAATTAAGTTCAGAAGCCAACAAGGTTCAAATGTCATAAAACCAACCAAGGTAACAAACACAAATTTCAACGAGTATCGAGGCAACAAATAATATTACAGGTAAAGACAAAACCTCGATCTCACTACCCATCTCACTAACTCATGCTATTCTCTCTACCTTCTCCCTAACTTCTCCCCTTTTGTCACCAAGTGACACAAAAAGGGAAAAGGTCCTATTCTTACTGGTCTTGATCCATGTCGTCGCCTCCGTCATCTCCCTGGCCGCCGGAAGAGGAGCCCTGACCTCTGGGACGCTTGAACAAGGGCATATGAGCTGCAGAGGGTACCGACCGAGGTGAGGATGGATCATCATATAGCTGGGTCGGTTGAGGGTTTGGCAAAGAAAAGTTGAGATGGCGAGCGTCTTCTCCACCAGTAAAATGAATCTTACCAGGAGGAGGATATGACTATGGTGGAGGCATAAAAGAAGGAGCAGGCCCGGAAGGAGGGTATACCCAAGGATGAACCGGTGGTGGGTAGGCAGGTGGGCGAGGAAAACTCTGATTCTGCTGGTAAGCCTGATAGCTGTCATGAGCATGAGAATACCAAGCATATGGATTTGCCCCTTCTGGTACTGGCATAAACATTGCACCCATGTACTGGACCGCTGACTTGAACTCTGCAAATTCATCATTTAAACAAGTCTGCTGCCCTGCCAGTTTTGTCATCTCCTTACGGGTGGCTACTAACTCCTCTTGCACCTCAGTGTGAAAACTTCTCATTTCCGTGCGCAGACCCCTCATCTCACCTATCAAGGCGTCATACCATGGAGGAGGGGCAGCCGCAGAATAACCCGCACTAGGCGCTGGCACAAACGGCTGCATTGGAGCAGCAGGAGCAGGAGCTGGAGCTGGAGGAGGAGCATCGTCACCAGGTCGATCCAATTTTGCCTTACTTCCAAGAGAATTCAAGAAGTTCTTCATCTGATGCTTCTTGATCTTATTATTCCAACTCTTTACCTCATCATCGGAAACCCGCTGTGTCCTAGAAAGAAGTAGGCCAACATATGGAGCTAGTGGAAGTGGTCTATTGACCTCTCTGAAAATGGCGTCATCAAACTCTCCCAGAATAGTAGCTCCAATGTTTATGGTCCTACCTGTCAGCAGATAAAGCATAAACCAACGCAAATTGGAAGAATTTCATCATGCGGTTGCCACTTCGGACAAATAGTGTGCTTCAGAGAATAAGATTGATTAGGCGGGGCTCACATGTCGCAATTGATTGGCCTGTCCCATATTTATTTCCTCATCATCAAGATCAAGGTACATGAATCTGACTTCATCCAAAGGAGGATATTTAGCCCTCCAGAAGGCATCCTCATAAGCCATTTCATTCAAGTCAGCGCCGGTATCTGGAGTGCCCAAAGCATCATTCATATTTGCCACGAGATCCTCAATAATTGCATCAAGCGAGTGGTAGTAGTTGAACTCGACTCATCCTCGGCAGTAGCGGCGTGGCAAAGAACTCACAGTTTCTTTCTTTAGACCATGTCAACTTCTTATTTGAGACCAAAGCTGTCAAGCCTGGAGTAGAACTGAAAATGGTGTAAACCTCAGGTCCTACGGCTGTGGTGATTTCATCCCAGTCAATACAATGAGGGTCCCTAGGACCAGTCTTGGGAGTAGAGAAACACATATAAAACTGCTTCTGAAATTTTGTGTGAAACCTGAAATCCCTGGTATCCTCTCGCCGCTGAGGGAACCATCTAGCATATGATACATCTCGCTTTTTTCTCAATGTCTCCATAGATAACTTTAGGACCGAATTATCCAGAGGGTCGTCCTCAGCGACCACGGTCTCAGTAACATCCTTATCAATCGGGTCCTCAGCGTAGGTGTCATCGTCAGCATCCTCGGCGGTGACAAAGAAAGACCCCGCAACCCGAGTCCAATGTAATCCTTGATCAGGCTGCTGCTGTATATCTGCTCTAGTCACTCTACTTAGGCGAGGAGGAGCGGCACTGCTAACCGTCTCATCTATGTAATCAGGATCGCCCTTACTGCCACTGTCGCGATGACCACTGAGGGTCCTACTCAGAGCCTTCCCAAACTTTTTCAATGAGCGAGACATCTTTGAATTACTCCTTCTGACAAGTGACCACTGACCAGAAGAACCTCACAGCCAAATGCCGCTGACCAACGATCCACGAACAAGGTGCCAACCCACCACGGTCCAATCCTGAACACGAACGCGGGAAAATCCTATTCAAAACCTAGAACTCGATAAACGGAAGAATTTTTTGGAAAAAGAGGAGGGAAGCCGTTACCGAGCCCTAGAAGGCAAGGAGGAAGTCGCCGTGCGCGAGGAGATCGTCCCCAAGGCCCTTCCCGGTAGGGGAAAGGAGGGGAGCTCGACGGAGACAAGGCGCACGAACGGGGCCGTCCACTTCCAGTCCACGTGGAGGGCATCGAAGAGGACGACGAGGGGAGGCCGCCGGTAGCGGTGGAGGTCGCCGGAGATCGCCGGAGTGTCTTCCCCGGTGAGGAGAAAGGGCAGGGGCGGCGCCGGTTTGGAGAGGAGTAAGAGATCAAATGGGGAGAGAGGGAGGCGGAGAGACAAGATAAGTAGCATTCCAAGACGGTTCGGCCTGTCGGACGGCGTCCGACCATTATCGACGGCGTCCGACAAGACGGATCTGTACCGATGAGCCTCGTCGGACGGGTCGCGGGAGGCGACGGCGTCCGACAGAGGAATTGCGGCACAATTGCACTTGGCGGACGGCGTCCGTAGTTACGGACGGCGTCCGACAAGACAAATTCAGCCCACAAAACCTCTGCTTGACGGCGTCCGAGCTGTCCGGACGGCTCCGATGGAAGTAAATTTCGCAGCTGCTTGCTCTTCTGACCAGTGGGACCCACCAATGCGAGAATTTTTATAAAATTAATGTTTTGAAGTGATATTCTCCATTTTTGCTCAAAATTCAAAGGAAGATTCAAATGTGAGCAATTTGAAGTGATTTTAAAATTTTTTATTTTGAAGGGATAAGATACTAAGTTGACAAATGAAACCAAATTAAATTCAAAAACCCAAATTTTGATCTTCGAGATCAAGAAAATGTGTGAACCCAAATTTTACCTTGATTTCTCATATAGGCATGAAAATCGCGCATAGGGGTTCACTTTAGAGTTTAAACACATGTTTTTGAATTTTGGCTCCTTTTCAAATATTTTCAATAATTTTGATGCCATATGATTTTCAAGAGAAGAAATATGCATATGGAGCAAATTTTTCAAAGAGGGATAAGATTTTCAAAATTAGAAGTTTGAAGTGATAAGACGATAAGGATAGTCTATTAAGTTCAAATTTGTTTTGGCTTGAAATATAGGACAAGAATGTGCTAACCCAAAATCAAATTTATCTTTTCACCACTAGAGGGAGTTTTGAGAACATGAGTTGAAACTAAACTCCCCCTAAATGTGACAAGGGTCAAAAGCAAATGGAAAAATTCAAATAAGACCCAAAAATCACAAAAACCAATCAACACGCATTTGATCTATCTTGTATGTTGATTTCATTCCTTAATTTGCAAAACCGTGCCTCATCTAAGGGTTTGGTGAAAATATCCGCCAATTGGTCTTCCGTTCACACGTAGGCAAGCACAACGTCACCCTTTGCAACATGGTCACGAATAAAGTGATATCGGATGTCGATGTGCTTTGTACGGGAATGTTGGACCGGATTGTTGGCTATTTTCACCGCACTTTCATTATCGCATAGAAGTGGCACTTTTTCAAATTTTAGCCCAAAGTCACTAAGCATCCGAGTCATGTACAAGAGTTGAGCACAACAACTCTCCGCCGCTACATATTACGCTTCCGCGGTAGATAGCGCCACGGAGTTTTGCTTCCTCGAAGTCCATGACACGAGTGAGCGTCCTAGCAAGTGACAACCCTCCGAGATGCTTTTGCGATCAATTTTGCAACCGGCATAATCCGAGTCGGAATAGCCAAGAAGCTCAACACGTGCTCCCTTGGGGTACCAAAGACCTAGACTAGTAGTGATTTTTAGATATCTCAAAATACCTTTTACGGCAATAAGATGCACTTCTTTAGGGGATGCTTGAAAGCGAGCACACATGCACACACTAAACATAATATCGGGTCGAGAAGCGGTAAGGTAGAGAAGCGAACCGATCATGGAGCGATAAAGCTTTTGGTCCACGGGCTTTCCATCTTCATTCAAGTCAAAATGCCCATTAGTGGCCATTGGTGTTTTGATCGATTTGCAATCGTCCATAGAAAACCGCTTGAGAAGGTCCTTTGTGTATTTCTCTTGACAAATGAAGGTCCCTTCTCGAAGTTGCTTGATTTGAAATCCAAGAAAGAAAGTGAGCTCTCCAATCATCGACATTTTGAATTCCTGGACATCATTTCTCCAAAGTCCTTGCATTTAGATTTGTTAGTGCATCCAAAAATAATATCATCCACATATATTTGACAAATAAATAAGTCATTTTCAATTGGCTTTAGAAACAATGTGGAATCAATCGCACCGGTTTTAAATTCCTTTTCTAAGAGGAAGTCCCTAAGACGCTCATACCATGCTCTAGGAGCTTGCTTGAGACCGTATAGCGCTTTAGTGAGCTTATAGACATGGTTTGGGTGTTTGAGGTTTTCAAAACCGGGCGGTTGCTTGACATAAACAAGTTCATCAATAAAACCATTTAGAAAAGCACTCTTAACATCCATTTGAAAGAGAGTTATGTTATAGAGAGAGGCGAATGCCAAGAGTGTTAGTATAGCTTCAAGTCGAGCAACGGGGGCGTAGGTTTCTCCATAGTCAAGACCTTCGATTTGAGTGAAACCTTGCGCCACCAATCTTGCTTTGTTTTGTACCACTTCACCGTTCTCATCTTGTTTGTTGCGGAAGACCCATTTGGTTCCAATGACATTGTGGTCCTTCGGTCTTTCCACAAGTTCCCAAACTTCATTGCGGGTGAAGTTGTTCAATTCTTCATGCATGGCGTTCACCCAATCCGCATCCGCCAATGCCTCATCAATGGTCTTAGGTTCAACAATAGACACAAAGACGTGATGCTCACAATAATTAGCGGTATGAGAACGGGTTCTTACGTCTTGATTGAGATTGCCAATGACTTGATCTAGGGGATGATCCTTGGAGAGAGAGCGGTGTTGTTGGACGGGTACTTGTAGATCATTGCCTTCCCCTTTAGCTTGATCAACTTCAAAATTTGCATCTCCGTCCACCGCTTGATCTTGAGTTGTTGGAGAGGTGTTTTGAGCTTGATTATCGATGGAGGTGGTGGGAGAGAAGATTTCATCTTTTGGCACCTCCGGTGAGGGTCGAATTTCCCCAAACTCCATGGCTTCATGTGGTAGCTCATCACCTACATTTCTTGTCAAATCTTGCTCATTTTGTGAGCCGTTAGTTTCATCAAACTTGACATCATAAGCTTCCTCAACAAGCCCGGTAGAATTATTAAAGACTCGAAAAGCTTTTGAGCGAGAGGAGTACCCTAACATTATACCAACGTCACACCTCTTTTGGAACTTACCCAAATGAGTCCTCTTCTTATAGATGTATACCTTACAACCAAAGACTCGAAAGTACGAGATGTTGGGCCTTCGTCCTACTAGTAGTTCATATGAGGTCTTGTGAAGGAGTCGGTGGAGGTAGAGGCGGTTGATGGCATAGCATGCCGTGTTGATGGCTTCCGCCCAAAAGGCATGCGGCGTGTTGTACTCGTCAAGCATTGATCTTGCCATCTCTATCAATGTACGGTTCTTCCTCTCCACCACTCCATTTTGTTGGGGAGTGTATGCCGCCGAGAATTCGTGCTTCACACCTAACTCATCACAAAGTTTCTCGACATTTGTGTTAGTGAACTCGGTGTCATTATCACTCCTCACCTTTTTAATAAATGAGTCAAATTCCTTTTGAGTTTTCAAAGCAAATCTTTTAAACACATCACCGGCAAGTGATTTATTTGCCAGAAAAAATACCCAAGTGAAGCGAGAGAAATCATCGACAATCACATGACAATAAGAATTACCGCCTATGCTCGCATAGGTGGTTGGGCCAAATAAATCCATATGCAAAAGTTCAAGTGGTCGGGATGTAGACATGAATGTCTTAGTCGGATGAGAATTAGCCACTTGCTTGCTGGCTTGGCATGAGCTACACAAACGATTTTTCTCGAATTTGACATCCTTCACTCCAACAACCAAGTTGTCTTTAAAAACCTTTTTCAAAGTGCCCATTCCAACATGTCCAAGACGTCTATGCCACAACCAACCAAGAGTGGTTTGAGCAATAAGACAAGTCTTGATTTGAGAAGATTTACGGTTTGAAAAATCAACCAAATATAAGTTTTGAAACCGGGTGCCTTCAAATGCAACACTTTGATCCTTAGTGAAAACAACACGAACTCCGTTGACCGAAAAGAAACAATCAAAGCCCAAATCGCACACTTGAGCAACGGAGAGGAGATTAAAGTTGCAAGCTTCCACCAAGAGCACATTAGAGATGGATAGGTCATTGGATATTGCAATTTTACCTATACCTTTTACCTTTCGCTTGGAGTTGTCCCCAAATGTGATCTTGTGTTCGGGGTCCTTCTCCTCCTCTAGTGAGGTGAACATACTTGAGCTACCGGTCATGTGTTGGGTGCAACCGCTATCGAATATCCAATGCCGGCCACCGCTCTTATAGTTCACCTACACACACAAATTCAAGTTTGGGTTTTAGGTACCCAAGACTTCTTCTTGGGTCCTTTCGAGTTAGTCATCAAACATTTGGGCACCCAAATAGCCTTCACATCTTTCTTTTCATTGGGTGCACCAACATACTTTGCATAAATAGAACCATTTTTCCTCATAAGCATGTAACTAGCATTAAGCACTCGAGTTTTAGACATGAATTGAGATGATTTTGCAAGAGGACACGCAATGGCTTTGTGTTTATCATTTTTGCAAATATGGCAACGGGTCCCTCCCTTAACAAAAGTTAGCTTGGGCTTACCCCAACCGTCCTTGGGCAAATCCCCGGGATGAAATCCCAAACCATGCTTACCCAAGGTGTACCTTTGCTCCCGAAGCACCTTGTCAAGAGAGTTGTTCCCCACAAGCAATTTAGCCAAGTTAGAGTCTAGTTGCTCAATTCTATCCTTAAGAAGCAAATTTTCCTTAACTAGCTCATTAGCACATTTTGCAACACCACAAGTACCAATAGAACACGCATTTTCATTTAAAATATTAGCACTAGTGGGTGAAGATGAGCAAGCATTAGGTGTGATAGTGGGTGACAAGTTCAAAGATGTGTTATGAGATAAGCTAAGTGAACCATCCACGGTGTCAATCAAGTCATAAGTCACACCAACATTGTATTTTTCAATTGAGCAATCAAGAGAAGTTTCTTCAACATTAGAGCTAGCTAGTTTGTTCTCTAGAATCTCAACTTGCAAATTTAGAGCTTCATAATCATCTTCTAGAGTTTCATGTTTTTCAAACAAATTTTTAAACTCATTAGCAAGCTCTTTATGCACTTTCATTAACTTCTTCCTCTTAGATTTTTCCTTCTCTAGAGCATTATTCAAATCATCAATCAAAAGTTTAAGCTCACTTTTAGAGAGGTGCTCATTTGTTACCTTCTCCTCTAGTGCCATGAGGAACATGGGAGGTGTAGGGTTGTCGATGGCGACTCCGGACACTTTGGTGCTTTCATTGTCGGAGGAGTCCGCCCAAGAGCCTTCATCATCAGTAATCCATTCCCCAA
The DNA here is from genome assembly GCA_036346415.1 of Raddia guianensis. Taxonomy (NCBI): domain Eukaryota; kingdom Viridiplantae; phylum Streptophyta; class Magnoliopsida; order Poales; family Poaceae; genus Raddia; species Raddia guianensis. The sequence continues at coordinate 41,671,551 of CM070534.1, forward strand.
TCACCTCTTCTTGTGCATTGGCGGTGAGGCAAAGCTTTTGCTTGGGAAGAACCGGAGGAGCACTCTCCTTGATCGCAAGCTCGGCTAGTCCATGAGCTCTAGTATCTTCTTCTTCGGAGGATGATTGGGAGGACGATGAGCTTGAGCTATTTCCCTTCTTGGTCTTTTGACCGGCAAGAGCCTTCTTCTTCTCCTTTGATTTGTGATCGCTCTTGTGGTAGTGACGGTACTTCTTCTTGTCATCATACTCATCTTCCTCTTGATTCCTTGCCTTGTGTTTGTTCTTTTTATTTCTTGGACAATCCGCCGCCAAGTGACCCTTCTCTCCACATTCATAGCAACGCATCTCGGAGATAGGTCTTCGCCTTGAGGAGGATGATCCGCCGCGGAAGCTCATCTTCTTGATCAACTTTCTTGAGCGCTTGACAAGGAGGGCCAATTCTTCAATCTCCGAAATTGCATCATCGGAGTCATCATCATCTTCTTCAACTTCGATCTTCTTCTTCCCACTTTTGGCTTTGGCGGGGAGAGCAATTGACTTCTTATTGAGCGGAGACTCTTCACTTTCAAGAAGCCGCATCTCATATGAGTTGAGTTGTCCGAGGAGCTTTGTTGGTGTCATCTTCTTGAGTTTTGACTTGGATGCTCGAATTAAGGTCACAAGTGGATTGAAACTAAATGGAACAACATCAAGCATCTTCCGACAAATGTCAATGTCTTTCAAGACCTTCTTCTCCGAACATCCGGTAATTTCATTGACGATGGGGTTCAACCTAAGAAACATTTCATTAACACTTTCATTAGGGAGCATCTTGAATTGATCAAATCTTTTTCTAGCACGAGATAGCTTCTCCTCAAGCATCTCGGCACTACCAACATGAATTTCTCTAAGATGCTTCCAAATGTCATAAGCTTTAGTGAGATTGCCAATGCTATCAAAAACTTCGGAAGACACACTAAAAAGTAAAGCATTTCTAGCAATGGCATTAAAGCGTTTGTACTTAGCATGAACTTCATCAAGAGCAATTGTTCCAGCCGGAGGGTCCGGATAGCCGGTCTCACAAGCAACCCACACATCATAGCTAAGTGCCTCTAAGTAACATTGCATCCTAATTCTCCAATAGTTGTAATTTGTTCCATCAAAGATAGGAGCTTTTTCAATTTCTATCCTAGGCCCCTCTTGAGCCATCTCCTAGCGGTGAAGCTAATACGGAAGAATCTAGACGCTCTGATACCACTTGAAAGAGGATCCTAAGGCCTAGAGGGGGGTGAATAGGCAATTTTAAATTCTTTTGATTATTCTCAATTAAGCATCATATTAATGATCACCCAATCCTAATTGCAATTGACAAGTAAGCGGATGCGACAAGCAATTACGAGGCAACTAAGACATGGCATACAATAAAACACAAGAGATGCAAGAAAAGTAAGTGCGGAAAATAAATGAGAGAGTGACACGGTGTTTGTTTGACCGAAGTTCGGAGCCGCAACTCCTACTCTCCGTTGAGGCTACCCTTGCGCCACAAGGACCGGCTCGCTCTCGAGCCTAACGCCTCACTTACTCCCGGTAGTCGTTCACCACTCCGCGAGGTGGACTCACACCCGTACACCGACTCGAGAGTAGCCACACGCCAAGACCCAATCCCAAGCCCTCGCCTCCACGAAGGATGTCTTCAAAAGTAACAAGCCCGAAACGCCCCTATCATGCCGGATCGAAGGACTTCCATGAAGCTCGGTGTTGGGGTTTAATGATTTGTGGCTTTGGATGCTTTGTGGGTGGAGGAATGGCTCTAGAACACCTAATTGATGAGCTATGAATGTGGTAGGTGAAGTGGGCAAGAAACCTCAAAATAGCCACCACTAGGTAGGTATTTATAGCCCTAGAGCAAAACTAGCCGTTGCCCTCGGAAGAGGACAAAAGACTAGCCGTTAGCCTCTACGGACGCCGTCAAGACGGGCACCGGACGCCGTCCGCAGAGAGCAATCGCTCAAAAAAACAATGATCGGACGCCGTCGTAAGGACCGTCGCCGTCCGACAAGGTGGATGCAAAGGATCGGACGCCCCCCAGACGCCGTCCGACAGCGGAAAGGATCAAATATGAACTTTATCGGATGCCGTCCGGTAACCACCGGACGCCGTCCGACAGTGAGCTTGCAATGAAGTTAGGCTAACCGGACGACCCCCAGACGCCGTCCGACCAAAAAAGGGCCTCAGTTTTAACCTTACCGGACGCCGTCCGGTCACGACCGGACGCCGTCCGACAGTGGAGACTATTTGGGATTTTGGATGGTCGGACGCCATCTAGCTTTTCCAGACGCCGTCCGACAGAAGGGATTTTCGGACTAAACAGTGAGGGGGAAATTTAGGTGGGTTTCTCTCTCTTCAGAAATCTCACAAAGGGATATTTGGGTATGTTTAGAAGAGGTGGACTACGGAAACCGAGTTTTCAAGAATTCTCAACGATCCGGCATAGTCCGAGATATTCGAACCTCTTTTGAAATCCGACGAAAAACAGGAAATAAACCTAACTACTCCTAATCTATACGTGACCTCTTCTCTCGCCCGGTCACGCACTTGAAATCTTGGAGCAGCTCAAAAAATTGTCGACGCTTCAAATTAGGGTTTATCAAAGACGCCGAGTCTTCGCTAGGGTTCCGAGAAGTCCAAAAACCCCCTAGCACTTAATGTTTATTTATTTTGTCATCAATACCACTAATAAAAATTAGGGCTCAACGATGCTCACATGTCTTTTGGGACGGGTTCCTTCAAATCTTTACTTAGGGGTGAGGAGAACTCCATAACACTCTCGGAGGTTTTTTTCTCTTTTTTTTCCTTCTTTTGTTCTCTCTCCTTTTTCCATCTTCCCTTATCTTTTTCTCTCTTCTTTGTGATTCTTTGAGTTGGCTGGTTGTGGCTTAAATAGCTCAGCCTGTCGCCCAAGGGTTGCCAACAGCTACTGACACCCCCAACAGTCGGCAACGGCTACCGACACCCCCCATGATTACCGCTTTAGAGGGGTTGCAATACCATCGCCACTGTAAGATAAAAGATTTAAATTTAAGTGTTTAAATAATAATTGATAAAAGTTTTCATGGAACTTGGATAATGCTTCGCTGCAAAATACACCTCTTTCCCTACCTTCCCTGGTCTCTCAATTGTGTTGTGCAAATGAGCACTATGTGACCCTGCAGGGATGATAGGGGCAGGGGTCCCGATCTTTCGATGAGAGGAGGATAAGGTCGCATCAGGGGAGATGCCACCTCCTGTGTTGGATTGGCATGCTCTCACCCCGTGCCAACCCGTGGCGCTAGGGGCATGCCGCTCCACCAGAGAACGACAACCCACACTTGATGCACTGGGGAGGAGCTGCTACCCCTTGCCATTGAGGGAACCTCTCTTACTCCTCCGCCGCTCCGCTCATAAGCGGCTCAGTCCCATTTCTATAATTGACCCATTTATAAGGGTGTTTTGAAAATTACAATCTTTTAAATGGTAAAAAGAACAAAAAAATCGTCCAAATGTAGCCAATATGTTGAAAGCCAGCTCAGAATGTCTTGAAGTTTTTGTGTGGCGATCAGGCGATGGATTCATGGCTCTTCCTTAGGACGTGAATATAAAAACTGGTGCTTATGATGTGACTCTTCTGTTTAGCCTTTTCTCTCATTTTTTTGAGTATGTTTTTCGACAGCAGGTTTGGATAGCCATACTCGAAAGTTATCTTTCGATATTGTTTTACCATCCTTATCTTTTCTTTTTGCAATATATTCTATCCACGAATATGAGCATGATAAGTGAGTAGGCCAACCCGCAGAAATCCATGCTCCCAATCGGAATATGACCAGCTAGCAGCACATTAGACGAAGTAAAAGTGTCTAATATAAATACATCTTCGAGTAAAGAGAAGGCCGAATCTGAAGATCCATTCGCCGGCAGCCAAGTTGACATCTCCAAGAGCTGAAACAAGCAGAGAGGTGAACTATAGAGCATCATTAAAAATCGACCCAAGTGCTGCATTAGTGCTCATCTTCTTTTTAAAAGCACTTACACACACAGTGTCATGTGTGCTGGCACTGGCCTCTCGCCCTCTCCCTAGAGTGAAAGCAAAGCAATCACCTACTACGTCTGAGCCTGACAATCATCCCAGGCCAAAGACCGGAGAGAGATCCACGACACGAGGTGAGACAGGGGCGTGCTCCACGAACCAGAGCCAAGAGTGATTGATTCCACGCATGATAACGAAAAAAAAAGGCAATAATGGCGCAGGAATGCAGGATGGATGCCTCATGCCTCCCATCTTATTATATATACAACGCGCTAGCGTTGGTCTCCCCCGCGCGACACGTCGGCCGAAAAACGGCGGCCGTCCGATCGCGGCCGCCCGCGCCATCCAGCCGTTCCCCCGAACTGTAAATATAAAAGAATTTTTTCTGGCCAAACGAGAGCAAGGCGCGGCGGCTGCTCACTTGGTTTCGGGCTGTAGTTTTCGCGTGGGAGCCCAGCGTTAGAGTCCCACCTCCTCCGTTTTACAGTTTTTTTTTTGGCCGTCCGATCGGCTTTCTACGGCCGATGAACCCCCAGGCCCCAGCCCACCTCTCGCACGCCTCACAACCCTAGCCGCCGCCGCCCCCAGGCCGCCCTTACCCTCACGGCCTCGCCCGCAGCCCCGCATCTCCCCCGGTCTCTCCTCCACGCCCTGCCCACCGCCTCCCCCCAATACTTCCGTTGCCCGCCCCGTCGCCGCCGTTCGCCGCCGTGTTCGTCGTCTCCGTCCCGTTTCTCGCCTGATGGTCCCGCTGCCTGCTGCCGCCTCCACCCTCTACCTCCTGCCGCGGTGCCACAGCCTCCGGCCTCTCCCCCTGCCACGGCGCCGCCGCCTTCGACCTCTGCCCCTGCCACCACGTCGCCGTCTCAGCCATGGGCACCGTCCAGCACCGCCGGGAACGACAACAGCGCAAGGTACGAGATCCGCTTCGATTTGGGTCGATTTAGAACTCTAGGGTTTTAGATCTACAATATTTAGCGGTTTTATTCTTGTTTATAGATGATGCTAGGGAAGCTGATGTGCAGAATTGTTTTGTTAATTGATCGGTTTAGTTGAACGTTTCGTCATGTTCATATCAATCTTCCTGTGTTTGTTATTGACCAATGTTTGTTGTGTTATTGTGTGTACATAGTTGATTGCTTGATTCCATGGCATATTACAAATAAGGTATAGTTCTGTTATTTAGCACTCTTTGTTCTGCCCATCTCTAACCTTATTTTGGAATGATTAGAGATGCTCATTCCATGCCTGATTCGACACTAACAAGTTCAAAAGGTTAAGAATAAGGTATAGTTTTGTTATTTGACCCCCATGATTTCTGTATTATTATTGTCATTCTAGACAAAATGCTGTGATCATAATCTAGGTTGCTAATTTTCAGTGTTTAGCTGATCTACAATATTTAGCGGTTTTATTCTTGTTTATAGATGATGCTAGGGAAGCTGATGTGCTGAATTGTTTTGTTAATTGATCGATTTAGTTGAACGTTTCGTCATGTTCATATCAATCTTCCTGTGTTTGTTATTGACCAATGTTTGTTGTGTTATTGTGTGTACATAGTTGATTGCTTGATTCCATGGCATATTACAAATAAGGTATGGTTCTGTTATTTAGCACTCTTTGTTCTGCCCATCTCTAACCTTATTTTGGAATGATTAGAGATGCTCATTCCATGCCTGATTCGACACTAACAAATTCAAAAGGTTAAGAATAAGGTATAGTTCCGTTATTTGACCCCCATGATTTCTGTATTATTATTGTCATTCTAAACAAAATGCTGTGATCATAATCTAGGTTGCTAATTTTCAGTGTTTAGCTGGCTCTAATGTCATCACTCATCAGGTTAATAAGAACATGGAGTTCATTTTTGCAAACCATACTTTTGATGGCTGGGAGAGCTGGATGCTGGAAGGGAACTTGCTGGATTGTCGCAAACTGATCAACCGCCGAAATTCTGCGGTATGCCCATTTGCCATCACCTTTTTAGTAAGCTGAGAGAGCTTAGAAGTAAAACGCTACAGTGTCGCCATCTATGGCCCAGTCCATCTCACAATTGTGATGCATGTATATTCAGAAGTGTATGCTAAAATACTTGCTAGAAAGTAAATAGTTGTATTAATACCATGCCTTTCACGGATAATACTTCCTGATGGTTTTGAGTTTCTTCAGGCTGTACTGGAGGTATAGATAGAGATCCTCGCAGCTGTGAGCGAAGAAGACGGTGTCGCGAGGTGGCTCGGTTAGTCAGTAATCCATCTGCTTTTAGGAGAATCATCAGAGCGGACAGCCGGATTATATCAGGCCTGGTTTGCTCCCATTTTTTCCTTTCTTGCCGACCGTCCAATTCTGGCTATTCTATTTGTGGTGTGGAGACCTTGCAGGGCCCCACTGTGAAATGTGTTATTGTTGTGTGGCAGTGTAAACCTGTATCAGTATTCAGTATCATCAACATGCTTAGTATCAGTATTCAGTATCACCAACATGCTTAGTACTACTACTTTGTAACTGGCAACTTGAACTTGAACCATGTTACCTTTTGGTTTGCATTCCTGAATTTTAGTCTTCCTTTCTTGGTTCCGTACTTGTGGAGCTAATTGTTAACATACGAAAATATCAATTGTTGCATGATTGCTTAGAGGTAGTTTTCATTAGACAAAATAGAAGTATTCTTACCATGGTTGCTCTTTTAGAGGTCAGTTGATTCTTGAAGGTCATGGTTATTATTTAGATGAGTACATACGAACTGATTAGGTTGAATTTTGTAGGAATTATAAATTATAATGGACTACATCATGCACCATAGACCATCTGTAGCTTTTGAGTTGTATTCATAATTTTTATTATTTCTAATTCCAGCTTACTCCTATTATTCTGATCTTTTTTGCAATGTCAAATTGGGAGGTTCCTGAGTCTTATTATAGATATATTGTGCAGAAGCTAGCCTCCCAGTATTAGATTACTTAGCAGCTGCAGCAGAAAGCCTAATGTTTTTTCTTATCTAAATAGAGTACTTGTGTTGCATAATTTGTAACAGTAAAATTTCTTAACAATATAGGTTAGGACTTTCCTCTGTAACTTCATATAGAAGTACATTATAAATTATTATGCCCCCATTGCTTTGATCATGTAGAGTTACCAATTGGTAGTTTCAAAAGGTATACTTCTGTTCGATTAAAAGGTTACTCTTACAGTGAAAAGAATAGCATCGATAAGATTGTAGTTAACTTTAGACATTTCCATTAGTCCTATGGGGGTTTTTTGTGCACATTTTTAAGGAAGAACCACATGCATGATTGTAGTTTTTTTTTTTTGGTTTTGAATTGCCTATTTTTTGTATGCCAAAATCAGTGTTCGCCTAAAAGGCCTAAACGGCCGTTTAAACGGTGTTTAAACGGTGTTCAGGCGAACACCGTGCAGTTTAGCCCCTAAACGGTGAATTAAACGGTTGATCGGTTTAAACGGTCAAAAACGGAATTAAACGAACTAAACTGGCTAAACAGAACGGGATTAAACAGAATTAAACGGGCTAAACGTTATTAAACGGGCCGTTTAGGATATGTAATGCAGTAGAATTCTTAATTTGTTCACTTCACTCCCATGCTCCGCCACGCCAAACTAAACTCTTGTGCTCTCACCTCCTCCTAGACTCGCCCGCCCCATGTGTTCAAGGCCGAGCCATGTGGGTCCCACGTCGCGCCTAGGTAATGCTCTATTAATACGTGTTTTCAATTTTTCTTTGTGCGATCGCTGCGATTTTAATATGTGACATGAAGTCATGATTTCAATCCTTATGATGTACTAGCACTCTAGCAATAATGCTCAATATGCTCTTTTGCTACACCAATAGTCCAATCTTGGTGTAATTTCTATTTCAATCTACAATTCTACTAGTATTAATATAGTATTATCGCTATCTCGCTTATGATAATTGCTATCTTGCATTATTCCTAGTTTGCTATGCCTAAAAATATCAATTTTAATTTAAAATATATGCTATTTTTATCAATATAAATAGAAACCGTTTACTCTGTTTAATTCCGTTTAAACACCGTTTAAACCGTCTAAACGCTAAACAATGGGTGACCGACTATTTACCGTTTACCGTTTAGGCTAACCATGGCCAAAATACATATGCAGCTCTTCCATTTCATGGAGAAGCTTGACGGCGTGCTCTCCGCTCAACCACTGCGGATCACACCCCTGGTCAGATTTCTAGTCTGCTAGCCAACTCGATCAAGCTCGATCCGATTTGGCGTCGGGCACAACAAGGAGCGACTTCATGATTTACCCGAGTTCGGACCCCTCGCGGGTAATAGTCCTACTCTGCCGAGCCTTAGCTCTTTTCGATTGTGGTTGAATGGGAATGTGTTTACAGAGTGCCTCGAATGCACGAACACTTCTGTGACTGAGTGTGTTTCTCTTCTCTCTCCCCTCTCTCTCTCCCCTCCTTTTATACAAGCTTTGGGCTGGCGGAGAGAGCCGAGGAGTAGGCGATAAATGCTCTCAAGACACCGACAAGACGCGACGAAGAGATTTAAAACATGCACATTTCCACGTCATGGCAGCCGCCTCGCGTGCTTTGCAAGTGGCCTCGACCCGCACAATCCACACCGGTGAGTCTGCGGGTGGGGCCTACGCTCCCTCCTCGACACGGGCGGCCTCCTCAAGCAAACCTTCTCTCTGCGGTCAATTCTTCAAGCCACGGATGTGACGCCTTTCGGACTGCAAGGGTCATCAGATGCGTAATCATTTCTTCCTCTGTCTATCCGCTGTGGTGTCTCATTAAATGCGCTTCCTTCAGAAGAGGGGAGCCTTCGTCCCAAGACTCATTCGCAATGCTCCCTGCCGCTGGCCCCTGTGTGCGCGCTGGCGCCTGGTCTTCGAGGGGGCTCACCACGCACCCGCTGGCGCGTGGGGCCCTCGCCTCACCGTCGGAGGGGCTCGCCACGCCCCTTTGGCGCGTGGGGCCTCCCGGCCTCGAGGGGCTCGCCCACGCCACTGGGCCTTGCTCACGGCCTTTGATCGTGGGGCCCTCGCCTCACCGTCGGAGGGCTCGCCCACGCACCCGCTGGCGTGGGGCCCTCCCGCCTCGAGGGGCTCGCCCACGCCACTGGGCCTTGCTCGCCTGGCCGCGCTGGGGCCCTCGCGGCCTTCGAGGGGCTCGCCACGCCATGGGCCTTGCTCGCCCGCTGACGCGTGGGGCCCTCCCGCCTTCGAGGGGCTCGCCACACTGGGCCTTGCTCGCCTGCCGACACGTGGGGCCTCTCGGCCTTCCTCGGGCTCTTTGTACCCGGTATTTACTACACTTACAGAGCCGGGTCCACCATGATACGCGAACCGTCGTGCGGATATTTTTCCATTTCTCGTGCGGCGGAGACGAATCGTGGGGCCCACCACCGCGGCGTGCGACGCTGATTCTCCACCGCACACGATCTTCCTTGGGAACCACGCCGCTTTGGAAGCCAAAACGCTGGGCAATGATGGCGCTGCTGGGCGGAATCAAACCGTCGCCGCGCCCACGCTTATAAATATTTCTCTCGGCGCGCGCCAATCCTTCCGCACGCTAAGTCTTTAAAGTTGCCCATCGCTTCTTGGCGCTACCGGCCTCCTCGCTAATCGCTACCCGACCTTTTGCCGCGCCACCGCCAAATTTTCCATGGCTCCCAAAGCGCAAAAAGGCCAGCCATGGGATGCCGCGCCATCTTCGGAGTCGCTCGCCGCTTCCACCGCCGACGAGGATCGGTGGCGCGGCGAGTCTTCGTGCCACCGATCGCCGCCAGTTCCGCCCGGCACCATCGCGCCGAGTCCTCGCGCCGGGAGATCGTGACCTTCTCTGGCGTCTTCAAGGGGCCTTGTCCCGCAGACTCGAATTCTTCTTGGGGTGCTTTCGCCTACGGATCCAGCGGCGACCTTGTTCCTAACTCGATCATGGCCTCGTCATCTTCGCCCCACCTCTGCGAGATGTTCGTGGGGGCGATGCGAACCTCCCGCCTCTGGCGCCGATTCTTCGTCTTGCACACGGCTCTCGCGCCGGCGCGGTTGAGTCGCATTGCCCGCGCTCGCGCCACCTCCGCCTTCATCCCCGCCGCGGTCAAGTCCAACTGGAAGGACTGGCACCGGCAGTGGCTGTACGTGGAGGACTCCAGCGGCTGCGACGATCTTGCCCTTCCCGACGATCCCGCGGAGCCCACTGCCGACTGGGGAGCCCAGCCAGACGATCTTGCGAGTACGGAGACGATGACGGCGCGCATTGCCGAGCTCCGCCGCCAGGCTCACCGGAACCCGTGGTGGCGGACTTTTTATGACGCCGCTTTGCCCGCTCCGCTGAGGGCACGCCCGCGGGCGTACTACGGCGACAACGACGGACCCGACCGCTCTTGGAGGTGAATACCCTCGCGCTTTTTGATTTCGTACCTTCTTTCTTTCCATTTTGGCTAACGACCACTCACCGCTTCTTCCTTGGGTGTTCACCGATGGGAACGTGATGGGCGACGATGCTCGATCGGTGGTGGGGGATCGACCACGCCGACCGGGCGACATCGCCTCGCCGACGGCATCCGCCCTCTGCGACTGGATCCACGGAGCGCAACCCTTACTTGCAGCGCCGCCCCATGGAGGTCTTCGGTCCTGCGGTCCAAGTGGCCCGGGACGCTGCAGATCCGCTGAGCCACCTCGGCGATCGCCTAAGCTTCGCGGCTGCTTCTTCTCTGCCGTGGCTCGCTGACTCCCCAGCGCTCTCGGAAGCGCCGCCATCCTTGCCGACGACGACGACGACGAGGAGGAGGGGCGAGCCCAAAGAGAGCGCCGCTTCTTCAAGCCCAGGCTTCGCCGCCACCGCGGCTCAACCAGCGGGGCCTCTTGCTACACACCGCCGCTCCGCCACGGGCCAGAAAGGCGGCGACTATCAGAATGGCGCCGCTGCGCCGTTTCTTCCGCTCCTCTACGCCGACGCTCGCTCCTGCTTGCGCTTTCTTCTGCTGGCGCTCCTGCCGGCACCGCTGCGCCATACCAAGGTTCGCTCGACGGGTGGTGATCGCGACCGTGCGCCACCGCCGCCACAAACAAGCGACTTGAGCTCCCCTTCGCTTCGCCTCAGCGCACGCTTCAGTTGGCTTTCCTGCGCTTTACGCACACTTCACACTAGGTTAGCACGCTCGCGGTTTTCGCATACCAACCTGTTTGTTCCTCTTGAACAGGCGGATGTTTGGCATCGAGCTCGCTCCGCGACTCGCCAACCCAGCGTGCCGCCCGCTCCTTCGACGGAGGCTGCTTCCGGCGGCGGAGAGTTCAGCGGCGGCGGCGGAGAACCTTCGCCACCTCGCCCGTGGCCTGCCGCCATCTCGGCGTGACCGCCCGGCGACGACGCGTTCCTTTGGCGCCGCACCCTCTCCGCGCTGGGCGACGCGGGAGAAGCCTTGCCTTGGCGGAGCGATCTGCGGCGAATCGCGCGGCGAGCCTTGGCCAAGAAACCGCCCGCGAAGGGCGATGACCAGCAGGCTGCGGCGTAGCCTGCCGCCGCCGCCTCGCCGCCAAGCGATCAAGACCTCCGCTGAGCACTTCGAAGCCCCGACCGCCGACATGTCGCGACCGCCATCATGGCTTCCGGACGCCACATCCACTGGTGTTTCTCATCCTCATTGGAGGAGACGGCTGCACAGACGTCTGGCGCGCCGTGGACGAGCCGCCAAGCTCGCTGACGCCCTTCCGGCGGCGCATGGACGCGGGCGATCGAAGACGGTCGCCAAGGCGCTCTCGGCGGCAGCAGTTCATCTTGGGCAACTGTTTTGCTCGAGACGCGCTTGATCTCGACGCCGCCATCGGGAGCCTTTCGCCCACCGGACCGGTTTGAGCAAGCGCGGTTGACACCGCCACGACCGCGTGTCCATGATGGGGCGCCGCTCGGCGGAAGACGAAGGCCGAGGAGTAGCGAGACTCCCGCCTTTTGCCTTGTAATTGTTGCCTATCAATACAAACAAACTTTTGCTCTTTTGTTGTGAGTCTCACTTGAACTTCGCACAACTTTAACTTATGGAATTGAATTGGGGCACCGGCCAAAGGTTTTAGATCGAACGCTCGCCGCAAGTGAGCGCTGCTTCTTAGGCATCTGGTTACTTCAACCCTTATGGCCTCTCGCAACCCGACTTAAACATTACGTGGCGGCGCTTAGCTTCCTAAGTGGTCTAGTCATTTGGTGCCGCCGTTAGCGCATTGCCCGCACCGAGCCGACACACCGACTAGAGCCCGCCTTCCGTCGCCGCCTCGCCAACGTAAGTTATAAGCGCTTGTTTTTGCAATTAAGGGCCATCAACCCTAAGTACTTTCGCTACCGACTTTCGCGTGAATGCTTTCTAATGACCTTTCTAAGGCTAAGCCACCGATCGCCAAAAGCTTTAGACGAGCTTTCGCTGAAAGTGAGCGCTTTCCTCGCATCCGTTACTTCAACCCTTATGGCCTCTTTGCGAACCGACCCTAGACATCGCGTGGCGAGAACTTAGCTTCCTAAGTGGTCTAGTCATTTGGTGTCATTGTTGGCGCATTGCTCAGACCGAGCCGACACCAGGGCTAGAACCCGCTTCCGTCCGCTTCGCCGCCCAACCGCGAAGTCGTGGCGCCGTCCTTAGAACTAAGGGCCATCGCGCTTGAGTACTTTTTTTCGCTACCGACTTTCGGCAGATGCTTTCTAATGACTTGAGGCGAAAAAAACAGATGCCCACAAGGAGACAGAATTTATCTCTTATTGAAGATGGCTTTGTACAACGCAGCCCCCGAGGCGAAGCGGTGAAGAAAGAAGACTCGCCGCTTCGGCTCCAAAGGAAGGCCCAAGAAAGAAACTTTGATCTGCTACCTACGGGTAGAACTTCCTCACCGCCGACGTTCCAAGTGTTCGCCAATTCGCGACCGTCCTCGAATCTGAGCCTGACCGAGCTCAAGCGGAGATCGAGACCACCTTGAAGGGCCCTCCCACAGGGAGATAGCTTGTTGCGCCCCGCACTTGGATTTTGCGCAGAACGAGGTCGCCCACCGCCAAGTGTTCACACACACCCGCTTTGCTTGATAACGGCGCGGCCTTTCTTGATTTGGCGGCCCGGATCGCCGCCTGTCTCGGATCTCCTCCAGAGATTCACTTCATCCCGGCCGGTCGTGGTCTTGGTCTTCGCTGAACGCCGCCACTCTTGGGAGCCAAGGCGAGCTCGATGGGAGCACCGCCTCGAGCCATATACCGAAGAAGGGGTCTCGCCGGTGGCTCATTGGGAGTTTTCCATGGCGCCCACAATACGCTGGGAACTTCTTCCGCCCAGCTTGCAGCGCTTCTCCAGCGGTGGATCCGCTTAGCATGAAATTGGCACGCCAGCATCTCCTCACCACTCGAAGGCATCCTCGAGGCGGTGGGCCAATAGAAACCGTGGCGGCTTTCCCAACCAACGCCTCTCCTCAATGGCTCCGCGCATGCCTCCATGGATCTCGAGAGAATTTCACTCCCGCCTTCGAGTGACGCGCTTCAAGAACTCCGTTTGCGCCACGGTGATACAGTCCCCACCTACCGTATGTGGCGCTTGGCCTTGCGCGCTATCTTCTCGGCCGACGCGTCGCTGGGATCACTCCATCCCGCAGTAGGCTAGGATTGATCCATCCACCGACCTTCCCGGACGAGTGTGACGGCGTTACAGACATTGTCGCCGACGATACTCCGCTGGCTTTGGCGTTTCCGCCTCAACCGCCTCGGCAGCTTCTTCGCCTCCTCCCTAACCGGGGGCTGCGGCAGATCGATGGCGTCTCCTCCAGAGGTGGGGCTGCGTCGAGGAAAGCGTCGTCCCCGCCAGAAGGCTGCGGACGGACGGTGCGTAAGTCTTTCTTCAAAGACCCGGCGGAACAGTACCCTTGACGAGGCATGCGGGATGTTCATCCGCCATATAGTTGTCGCGGCGAGGATGTGCCTGGCCCAAACCTCAAAGTGCCGCTCAACCGCGCGCCTCCGCTTAGGTAGGCCGCCATGACGGGATCCGGCAGAGAAATCCTTTCGCTGGTTGATGACCAGAGAGAATCGCTTTTACTTGTAGCCGGATGCCAAGGGTCGGCACCACGAGCGTGCGCGATCCTTCATACTCGCGGCGTTGTTGGTGGCGCTGAAGTCCAACACCACCAGTGCCGGACGACATCGCGGTTGAGACACCAGACGACGCCACCATTGACCCCTCGGCCGGAATGAGCCGTCAAGAAGAGAGTCCACGGCGAGGAGGTGGGTACCTTCACTTTCGGTGTCGCGGAGTCCACTCGCTAATGAACTCCGCCAGAGTTTGCCTTTGATGGCCACTCGAAGCGAATTTGAGGTCGAATTCCGCCACTCCATGGCCCGTTTGGCGATCGACCCGTCGCCTCACGGTTGAAGAGGATCTCCGCAAGGGATACTTAGTCAACACCGTGACTTCGTCCCGGAAGTAGTGGCGTAGCTTCGGGATGCGTCGGCCGACGGCGTAGAGCATCTTCTGGTGCTGTGAATACCTTGTTTCGGCGTCGTGGAGGACCTTGCTGACGTAGTAAATGGGGCGCTGAACGCCCTCTCTTTCCGCCACTAGCACCGCGCTGACCGCCTAGGGGTTTGCCGCGACATAGAGGATTAACGGCTCGCCGGGTCTGGGGCGACCAGCACGGGCGGGGAGGTAAGATACTTCTTCAGACCGTCGAACGCCTCCTGCGCCTCCGCCGTCCACTCGGCTGGTTGGTCTTCTTTAGGAGCTTGAGCAATGGGAGACTTTTATCCCCAGGCGAGCTATAAAGCGCCCAGGAGGTCAAGCGACCCGCCAAGCACTTTGCATCCGCCAAGTCGCGTCGGGGCTTCATGTTCTCGATCGCGCGATCTTGTCGGGTTCGCCTCAATCCTCTCTCGAGACGAGGAATCCCAAAGCTTGCCCGACGGAACGGCCAAGACGCATTCTCTGGATTAAGCTTGATGCGAGATTTCCTCGTTAGCGAAGGTTTCTTCCAGGTCGCCGATTAACTCCTCCGCCTTCTTGGACTTCACCACTGGTCATCGACATACACTTCGTGTTCCGCCTATTTGGGAGCGGTGAGCGATATGCATGGCCGGCCCGATAGGTTGGGCCCGCATTCTTCAATCAACGCCATCCTTAGATAGCGATATCGCCCGTAGGCGTGACGAAAGCGGTCTTGTCTTCATCTTCTTGACCATGCTAATCTGGTGGTACCAGAGTACGCATCCGTAGCATCTGCCGCACGCACCCGGTTGAGTCGGCGATGAGATCGTCGCGGGCGCGGTATGGATCGCCAGACACGCCTTGTTGAGGTCGGTGAAGTCCACGCACATCCTCCAACGCCTGTTAGATTTCTTGACGAGGACGGGTTCGCGAGCCACCGGATGGGCGACATCGCGGACGCACTTCGCCTTAAGAGCTCGCCCACCTCTGGCGGATAACTTCTGGCGCTCCACCGATCGCTTCGGACCTTCGACGACCGGTCGCGCGGCGGGAACGTCGCCAATTTGTGCTCAATCACCTCACGGGACCCGGCCATGTCGGACGGTTGCCACGCAAACACGTCGGCGTTGGATCGAGGAAGGAGACGAGCGCGCCTTCCTATTTAGCGCCGAGAGGCGCCCACTCGAACGGTCTTCGCCGAGTCGACTTCGCTCGGGAGACCGCCTTAACCTCCGCGGACGAACCGGGAGGCACGGTCTTCGCGGAGGAGCTCCCAAAGTCGAAGCCTCGGCCTTCAGGCACCGACGCCCCGCCAGCGAGGCGTCCTTGTCGCAGCGGGCGCCTCCGGCGTCCACTTTCAAACGATGGGGCGGCTGGCCGGGATCTTCACCACCATGTACACATAGTGGCACACCGCCATGAACTCGGTCGTAGCGGCCGACCTCGTATGGCGTTGTAGGGAGGTCAAGTCCGCCACCTCGAACTCGAGCATCTCGGTGCGGAAGTTGCCGAGCCTCAAAGGTTACCGGAGACTAATGCGCCCGGCCGACCGGACTCAACCCGCGCGATGTCAAGAATGAGAGCGTTAGGCGAAGCTCCGCCTGCTTTGGATCCGGGCGCCACAGCGCCGCCGGCGACAGAGGTTGAGGAACTCCTCCGTCTACCAAAGACCCGCCCTAGCTTTACATTCCGGACCGTGGGTGCAACCACGATCGAGATGCCAGGTCGGCAGATCGGTTGGGTGATCGGCTGTTGATCAACGCGATCGGTTGCTCCGACCACGCCACCGCCTCATCGACCCAAAGCGAGGCACGGTGGCGCACACCTCCTCATCGCACGCTTAAAGCTAGCGTGGGGCGGATAGGTGGCGAACCGCCGTGGATGACGGCAACCTCGCGCTCCGCTTCGCTGAAAACCAAGCGGTTGCCGTCTCTTGCCTTGCCATCGCCGGACGCTCACTGCTCGTGGACTCGCTTGTCCACCATCTTGCCGACGACATGGTAATCGCCAAGTCGTGGGAGTTGTTGCGGTGAATGGGACGAGAGGGCCTTCCGTCCCACTCCACGGGCGATGATTTCGCCCTTCGTCGCGGCCGGGGCCGTCGTGGCCACGGCGATCGCCATATAGCCGCCTCGGCCGCCCTGCGGGACCGTACCCGCCCGGCCGCGACCTCCTCCTCTTTTACGCCCGCGCGCCCATTCTTGCGCTGGTCGCCGTCGTCGTCGTCGTCGTCGTCGCGGCGGCGGCCATGACCTGCCGGTCTCGCCGCCTTGCGCTTCTTCTTGTCCTTGCCGCGGGGTTCCTCGAGGTTCCGCCTCGCCGCCCGGCTGGCCCGCATTACAGCCGGGCGGATGCCACTCTCACTGAAGGCGACTTGTCGCGCCAAGGTGAAAAGCTCCTCCGTCGTTTTGATCTTGCGGGTGGCCATCTTCTCTTTGACCTTGGGGTCTCGGGCGCCTCTCTGAATGCCGTGACCACGGCGTCGATGGAGATGTCGGGGATAGTATTGCGGACTGGCCGAAGCGCCCGAATATAGTCGCCAGCGGCGACTCCTTTCTTCTGCTTCCACGTTGTGGAGGTCGTCTTCTACCCCGGCTGCTCGAAGGTGCCACGGAAGTTGGTGACGAAGAGCTCGAGAGCTCCTTCCATGACCCCACGGACTCGGGCAGTTCATGAGCCACGAGCTCGCGCACGGTGAGGACAGCGGGGAAGTAGTTCGCCGTAACCTTCCCGACCCTCCATCGGCTGCATTACCGTCGTATAGATCCGCAAAACTCATCATGGTTGGTGGAGCCGTCGTATTTTTCGATGGGGGCGGACGAAACCGTTCGAACCCATCGGACGCGGCGCACTCCTTAGAAAAGGCGCGGCACCCAACGCCGGAGCCTCCTGCTCTGGACGCGTCTCGCCCGCCCGTTCGTCGCTTAGCGGCGCCAAGAAGCGCCACCCTCACTAGCCGGGCAGCTCTGGAACCCTCTTGTTGGTCCCAGCGACGGCGGTGATAGGCGATCGCCAAGGCTTCGGTCGCGGCCCGCGGAGCTTGTCTCGCAGTCTTCTCCATGCAGACAAGTGGCGGTCCTCCGATGGGACCGAGATCGCGCCACTGCGACGCCGCCGCCGAGCCCCGTAGGGTCGCCGCTCTTGTCGTCTTGGCCCGCCCCTCACAGGAGATCTCGCGAGAGGCCGCGAGGGCAACAAAAAACGGAGGACGCGGAACGCCGGTTCCCCGCCCGAGACTTGCACCGCGCCAAGGGCGGCGTCGACGTAGCGGGCTGTTGCCAACCACGGCGCCGCCCGAGTCCGGAGTTACGGAACCGGTGGGTTTTCAGCAAAGGCCTCGCCGTAGAGGTTACGTGCTTGAGTGCACTCCTCGAGGCCAGCGCCGCTTAGCTTGGCCGAGGCGGCCGCTTTCTTTCGCCAGGTTCGACCTTAGGCGGGCGGCCACCGCCGGGTGATCCATCGCCATCGCCAGCGGCCGACTCGCCGCCCCCGCGGCTCTAGCGCCGCTTCTGCTCCGTCGCGGATCGCGCTCCGCCATCGCCTCTGAAGAAAGATCGAAGAGCTTGAACCGATACTAGCGCCCCTACTCAGCGCGCCATCGACGGCGTGTTCTCCGCTCAACCATCTGCGGATCACACCCCGGTCGATTTCTAGTCGCTAGCCAACTCGATCAAGCTCGATCCGATTTGAGCGTCGGGCACAACAAGGAGCGACTTCAGATTTACCCAGTTCGGACCCTCGCGGGTAATAGTCCTACTCTGCCGAGCCTTAGCTCTTTTCGATTGTGGTTGAATGGGAATGTGTTTACAGAGTGCCTCAATGCACGAACACTTCAGTGGCCGAGTGTGTTTCTCTTCTCTCTCTCTCTCTCTCTCCTCCTTTTATACAAGCTTTGGGGTGGCGAAGAGAGCGAGGAGTAAGCGATCTGATGCTCAAGATAATCGACAAGACGCGACGAAGAGACGAAAACATGTCACGCCCACGCCAGCCATAGCTCACTCTCAGCGATGCCATCAGTGGCCTCGACCCGCCATCACACCGGTGAGTCTGCGGGTGGGGCCGCCGCTTCCTCCCGACACAGGCGGCCTCCTCAAGCAAACCTTCTCTCTGGGTCAATTCTTCTCGCCCGTGATGGATGCTCCGGACACGCAAGGGTCATCAGAAGCGTAATCATTTCTTCCTCTGTCTATCCGCTGTGGTGTCTCATTAATGCGCTTCGTCCTTCAGAAGAGGGAGCCCGTCCAAGACTCATACGCAATGCTCCCGCCAGCAGCCCCCGGCCTGTGGCTGGGGCGCGCTGGTCTTCGAGAGGGGCTCGCCCGCGCACTCTGGCGCGTGGGGCCCTTCCGCCTTCGAGGGGCTCGCCAGCACGCCACTGGGCCTTGCTCGCCGCCGACGCGTGGGGCCTCGCGCCTTCGAGGGCTTCGCCCACGCCACGGCTGGGCCTTGCTCGCCACCGACGCGTGGGGCCTCGCCTTCTGCGTCGGAGGGCTCGCCACGCACCCACCTGGCGCGTGGGGCCTCCCGACCTCGAGGGGCTCGCCACGCTGGGGCCTTGCTCGCCCCCGCCGACGCGGGGCCCTCCCGACCTTCGAGGGGCTCGCCACGCCATGTGAGGCCTTGCTCGCCCGCCTGACGCGTGGGGCCCTCTCAGCCTTCCTCAGGCTCTTTGTACCCCGGTATTTACTACACCGACAAAGCTCCCTTTTTTTGTTCCTGAACCATGCCGTTGATACTTTTTTTTGGTTCCTAGAGTATAATTCCTGCAGGTATAATGATTAAATGGTTTCTATTTATGAAAATCATTGACCGGCCGTTCTTTGATTTGGTTGATGGTCCCAATATTAAATTACTTGACAGCTGCAGCACAAAGCCTAATGTTTTTTATTATCTAAATAAAGTAATTGTGTTGCATAATTTGTGACAGTAAAATTTCTTAACAACACAAGTTAGTACTTTCCTCTGTAGCTTGATATAGAAGTACATTATAAATTATTATGCCCCCATTGCTTTGATCATATAGAGTTACCATTTGGTAGGTTCAAAAGGTATACTTCTGTTCAATTAAAAGGCTACTCTTACAGTGAAAAGAATAGCATCGATAAGATTGTACTTAGCTTTAGACATTTCCATTAGTTCTGTAGGGGTTTTTTGTGCACATTTACCATTTAGTAGGTTCAAAAGGTGTACTTCTGTTCAATTAAAAGGCTACTCTTACAGTGAAAAGAATAGCATCGATAAGATTGTAATTAGCTTTAGACATTTCCATTAGTTCTATAGGGGTTTTTTGTGCACATTTTTAAAGAAGAACCACATGCATGATTGTAAATTATTTTTGTTTTGAATTGCCTATTTTTTGTATAGCAAAATACATATGCAGCTCTTTCGTTTCGTGGAGAAGCTCCCTTTTTTTTTTTGTTCCTGAACCATGGCCGTTGATATTTTTTTTGGTTCCTAGAGTATAATACCTGCTGGTATAATGATTAAATGGTTTCTATTTATGAAAATCATTCACCGGCGGTTCTTTGACTGCAGGTATTCAACGTTAATCATAGTACCTGCGAATCATTAGAGAAAAACTTCACTACGGCGCGCCGCGGGCGCGCAGATCGTCCTAGTTTCCTCCATTTGTCCAACTCGGCAGGCTCTAATGTTTTGACCCCAGATGGGAAGAGTCAAGAGCTGTCCTGCCCAGCTGAGGCAGCCACGTGAGAGCGACCTGCACTGGACCCTGCGCCGCAGAGACGGCCTGCACGGCAAACGTTTGGGAAACGGGCGGAGCTTACCACGACGACGGACACCACGTCAGTCGCTGCCGTGGAAGAAGATCTTTGTCCCGGCCCGACGAGATCGGAATCGGATGCTAGCTGTGCGCCTTGCGTGGAACCCTTTCTTTCTACTGAGGTCGAAAGAATGAAACTAGGGTTTACAGGATAAATGCCACGGTCAAACTTTGAGATTGAAGAAGTATCGTTAGTTAGATTTTATGTATTCGTGAAAATATTATTATGAAAACATGTAAATTAGATTTTTTTATGTATTATGATTGTTTTTTACCTCTCTCATCTTTTTTTTCCTTTCCCCCATTATCCTCCTCTCAAGATAATCACTCCCTCTATTGCCTACAAAATCTCTCCACATCCACCCATCTTTAGATGCTGACAACCATTTTCTATGGCATCGCCGCCCTTGACATAGCCCAAGGTAAGGCGGTGACCCGTTCCGAACCTTGTGCAAAAAACCGGGCCGAGCCGGGTCAGGCATGGCCACGGGACAGCCACGAGCTTCGGTTTTGGGCTCAATGAAAAATCGAATCGGGCTCAGGCTTGTGGAAAATCAGAAGCGCGGTGTAAATCCGGGATTCGGGTTTCAAGTTTCAGGCTTGTTTGACTAAACTTTGAGTTTTCGAGCTGGCCCAAGCCTATTTTTCCAAAAATTTGTCAGGTTAGATCGAACTCGAGCCTAGCTAAAAAGCACAGGTCTTCTTCAAGCCCGGCCCAAAACTCAGCCTGGCTCGGCCTTTGAGCATGTCTAGCGACAACACACGCAATAGTGCTACAGGACACCGAGAGATGTAGATTAACGGTGGTGAAGGAATGGAAATGGAGAGACGAAAGAGGAGATGAGAGGGGGACAAAAATGACATAGTTGAAGTAAACTAGGGATGAGAACTAGGGTAGAATTGACCTAAATGAAAATATAGTACTAAAAGTTGTTTTAAGATCTACACATAGTGATTGATCTAATTTGTATGATTCCATAATGACACTTATAGATACGCGAAATGTAGTGGCGTTTATCTGTTTTATAATTTGCAATACGATCTATCCAATCAGCCCATCAAACTAGCTTTTGGAGAAGAGTGGATGCCATAGGCCATAAGCTCTAGAAATAATGGTAATCGAGGTTAGCGCACGTTGTGATTCCGACGTTTTGTCACTTCACCACGTACGTAGTAGGAATCAGCACGCGCGCGCAAGTCCATCCATCTTTTGAGTTTTGACCCGTCCGATCCGTCGTGTATTGCCATTGGTGCAGCGGAGACGTGCCATGGAGATTGGTCCGTGGGATTTGGAAGATCTCCCGAGGCTGCTGATGTCGCTAGCGATGGGGACTGTCTACTTGCCGGGAGCACGAACGCACGATGCTCGGCTCAGTTAATACCGCGATCCCGCATGTGCTGTCGACCGACTGACTATTCTCTCCTCTCGCAAGTTGCAACTCGCTAGCCATCGTCGCGGCTGTGAGCTGCGTCACTCGGGCGATCTGTGTCTGCACGGCACGGCACGGCTACAGCAGCAGCAGCAAAGTGAGGTGGGATTAGGATCAGATCTTCATCAGAAGTTGAGATCAGTATCGCGCCATGGGTCCTGCTCTCCTGCTCCGTCCCCGTCTCCATCGGCAAATAGCAGCGGGGGATTGAAGATTCAACCAACGAGCCGGCAATAACTCGTCGCAACACGCAACCTGGGCTCTGCGCGCCGTGGCGGCCGCCGCCACCAATTGCCCCGCGCTGCGGCGATAGCGAGTGGGGTGACGCCGATGAGTGGCGACGAGCCACGCGACGGCGCTACGGCCATAGCGTACAAACCAAACGAGCTAGATTCGGCAGATTTTCACACGGATTCTTGCGAGGAGCCGGGGCACTCCTGATACGGCGACGAACCTTACGAGAAACTCGCCAGCTCGTCTGATCCTACCAAGGGGCCAGGACCTTGGGAGTGTAGACCTTGACAGAGACGGCAGCTTTGGGCCTTGAATTCCTCAATTAGGGGCTCTTCCTCTTACAGTCATACTCCCTCCAGTTTGATAATTCGCAGTCATTTGGGCGTTTTATTTTAGTTGAATAAAATTCGCCGTTTCAGGATCGTTGATTGCAAAGAAAACTTTATACTTACCTTGTAACCATTTGTTGGGTGTGCGTGTAAATAAAGTGTAGCGTTAAAATTGAACTTGTACATGCAACTCATAGGAAAGTGGAGCAACCACTAAGTTACAAACATTTATTCGATCATATGAGACTACGAGATATTTAATTCTTCCACAGATGTGAGATCACGCCTAAAACGCATGCGAATTATCAAACCTGGAGAATGCGTCTTCGTTAGGTACACGCCTACTAAGGAGTATAATCATTGTCAACCTTGAAAGGATTTGTGTAATCCATCGAGACATCCCATTTATTTGGTGGAATTTTTTTCATCCATCCAATGAAATCAGATCCTCTGACGTACTGCAGAGAACAATTAATCACTGACATATGGTTCCTATGTATGTGGGGTCCACATATCAGTGACACTTCTGCAGTATGTTATAGGATCCCAGTACCCATCCAATACCCCGACTAGCCATTCAGCACCATTTTTATAAAAGAACAAAAAAACCGTGTTTGTTCAAAAGTAGAAGATGTATAGAATATAAGTGAAATCGAGGCTTAAGTAGAAGATGTATAGAATTTAACCGTGTTTGTTCAAAAACCGTGTTTGTTCAAAAGTAGAAGATGTACAAGCGGGAATGTACAAATCGAGGCTTAAGTGAAATCAGAGAGGTGGTTAAATTGGCAACTGCCGATCTCTAGAGTTGGAGATCATCTTTGCAAAGGTTAAGAGC
Source organism: Raddia guianensis (assembly GCA_036346415.1). Classification (NCBI taxonomy): domain Eukaryota; kingdom Viridiplantae; phylum Streptophyta; class Magnoliopsida; order Poales; family Poaceae; genus Raddia; species Raddia guianensis. The sequence goes on from CM070534.1 coordinate 41,694,637, forward strand.
GGAGATAATAGGCGCTATGTTTCAAATAATGGAAGAAAATTCCGATCTCTATACCAATTAGAGATGCATAGAACTATTACAAAGTTTAAACGAAAGCGAAATGGCAAACATTGTCACGCTAAGAAAAATAACATGAAGTAAACAAAAAGTCAAATTTCTATCTCATAAAACCAGATGACACATACATCTTAACAGTTTTAATTATGAGTGTACTCGCATAGAAAACAATCATCGATCTTAATGAGATTCCTCTTCGATTTCATAACAGTGACCAATTCCAAAATCTTTTCACAATACCCAAAATGTAGTGAGAAAGAGTCAACAGTTAAAACTAAGGAATCTGATTAGTTTCCTTTTTTAGCAAAGGGGCAGGAGAACTGCCTTGCATAATCAAAAGGAGAGAGTTCAAAAAAAAAGTACAAGTTGGGGGAGAAATCGGCCCCTCCCCCAAAGGTCGTCGTACATTAGATTAACTAGTTACAAAGTGTGCACCCGAGGTTGCCCAGAGGTGTAGATCATCTAACAGGAGCTGGAGAAATACAGATCTAGGGCTATCATCTTGCCGAAAAATCTGATTGTTTCGTTTCAGCTATAGGTGCCAAATGGTGGCGGCGACGATTGAGAGGAGGCACCCATTGAACACTCTAGAAGCGAGGTTGATAAACGGTGCGTCAAGCAGGGCAGCCAAACCAATCAAGATGAACCTGGTTAGTTGAAGTCGAGTGAAATAATTCAAACTGCATCGCAAAAAATACCTCGTGACAATCCAGTAGAAAGACATCCTCCTGCATCTATAGCATAGCATGATAGCGATGTACATGGGTGTCGCCGATGTTGAATCAGGCTAAAAATACAGAAAGTGAGATTTCCCTGAGGGTTTGGATGTCAGCACACTTTTGCCCCCTCCTGGGGTTTACGTGCCCGGCACAACGCATGGAGAAGCCGAAACCACTATACACTAGTACCAACCTAAACGTACCTAGCTAGCACAATGACTCGGCGACAACGCCATGCGTGCACCGCCCGCGAGAGGAGGGGTGCACGGCATGAGCATGGCTGGCCGAAGCCGAACAAAAATCTGTGGCGCTGCCCATGAGAATCCACGGCCGTTCAGCCGCGCAGGCACAACGACACGCGGCCAGGCAAAAAAAAAAAAAAGCAAAAGCACCAGAGGAGAAAAAGGAAAAGCTGCGCGCGCGCGCGCGAGCGCGAGGGCGACGCACACCGGAGGCGTGCGCGAGATGCCGACTCGCGGCCGCTCCACATGGTGTCCTATGCTACCACTGCTGACACCCGGTTCCGATCCACCCAACGCATTCACTCCCCTCCCTGGCCGGTTGCGCCTCCCAGCTGTCGCCAAGTTCACCGAGCTCATCACGCCGGCGAGTGCGCATGCGCACGTAAAAAAAAACGAAGCGTTTTGCGAGCCAAGAAGCCACGGCGCCGTGAGCGCGAGTGCGCGGCCGGTCAGAGAATAGCATGGCCACTTGGGCATCCGCCGCGCCGAGCTCGCGTCCCGCCCGCGCGGGCCCGCGCCGAAGCGTGACCACGCGGCCGCGCGCCCTCATCGCCATCGCCAACCTTATCGCCAGTTCGCCACCCCGCGGCGCCACACGCACACACCCGCCGGTACGGCCTGGCGGACGGACGCGGCCGAGCCGCCCTGACCGGGCCATGAGCCCATGACCATGAGTACGTATTTGCGGTACCTTGTCGTGTGGGGTTCAGGGTTTTTGTTTCGCGGCGCAAGGCAACAACCTGTCTCTCGCCTCGTCTTCCCTCCCACCCAAGCGAAAAGGGCGCCGCGGAAGAGACGAAGCGCCCCAGCATGGGTGGCACAAGCGCCACGTCCAGTCACGTTCGCTCGATGTGCTTAGCCTTGCCATCGCCAAGATACGCAGGCTCACATGATGGTCCGGCTCAAGCTTAACATTTGCGCTAAACAAGTAGACCGTGGTTATATAGTGACCACGCCCGTGCTTCAACCAGCTCTTTGCTCTTTGCTCATAAACAAATCGCTAGTACATTGGATCAAGACGAGTCCTACCAGCGTATCGGATCTAGCCACACAATGCATTTTCTAAACTCTTGCACGACCTGCTCACAAGCGTCAAGGATTTAGCACAAGTATCTTGCAAAAAATTTATTTTTTAACCTTTTTTAAAAAATTATTTTAATTTTAATCCCGGTTGAAGAATTCTAAATCTAACCTTTTTTGGCTACTTTCGTCTGGCATGCAAGAATTCATCTTCTTAGCCGGCGGGATATTTCGCCTTGCAAGCAGAGAGGTTACATCTTGGCTGGCCGTGAATCACCGATAGAATGAAGTGGATTGTCTTGCTTGCATTATCCATCATCATGCAAGAAGCATGAATTTGTCGATTTGACGAACTTGGCGGCTAAAAGGTTAAGATTTGAAAAAACTTTTGATCCGAGGTTAAAAATAAAATATCTATTTCAAAAAAGTTAAAAATAAAAAATTATTGAAGTATCTTCCCACACTAGCTAGTGCCACACTGCCACACACAACCACTCCAGGAGAATCTCAGTATCACAGCTCAGAAATTACAAGCATTCAAGTAGCAACGTCGATTGCCTATTAATGATGCGATTAAAGCACAGTAGAGAGAGACCTCGGAGCAAGAGGGATAAATGTAACGCAAACTTATTTTCCTTTCATACTAGCTATAGCCTCAAGACTTGTCTTGCCCGCTATAATGTCTTGACAAACATTACCAAATTACTCCAAAATTAAGGAACATACCAGACCAGCTATAAACTTGCCATAATGTAACCTACCAAAATTACTCTCTCCGAACATACATGTACTTGGGAGTTTCCGAGGGAAAACAAAGAATTTCTTGGGCACGGGCAGATTGGATTACCCGGGGAAAAAACCCAAAAAACCGTCCCCTCCCAAGAACACCCGACTAACTCACAGCCACATCACACCAACAGCAATAGCAGCATTATAACTCATTAATTCACACGCAGAAATCCACCGTCTGCAAGAAATCATCCATGCCACGGCCAAAGTCACAGCCTGGTATCTCTGGGAAGTCGTCACCAATGTCATCCAGGTCAATGTCCAGCTCAAGATCCTCATCCGCAAAGTCCCCAAGTAGCAGGTCCTGTTCGTCATCCAAGTAATCCGGCACATCGGACACATCCAGAGCATCCAGCCCAGCACGGAAGTCCATCGGGTCAATGTCCGGCAGCTGCAACCCACGCAAAAGATCCTGATAGAACTCAGGGTCGTCAGGAAGCTGCGCCGATTCAGAGGCCGCCAGGTTGGGAGTTTGAGCGGCCTCCACCTCCACCTCCGGCGACGGTGGCTTGGGCCCCGGCTTTGCGGACTCAAGGACGGAGGACGGCGAGGGGTGAGCGAATGGAGCAGCCGAGGTGGACGACGATGAGGATGCCGTCGGGGTGGGGGCGCTGAAAGAAGCAGGCGATGCCGTCGCCGCAGCCTGACCACGGCGGCGACATTTCTCCTCGGCAAAGGACCGGGAGGCAGACTGGTAGGCGGCAGAAGCTGCGGCGGCAGTGTCGAATGTGCCAAGCCACTGCCTCGTGCCAGTGAACGGATTGCGGATCTCAGCCGCCCACTTACCCCACTTGCGGAGTCGGACGCCACGGTACTCCGCCGCCTTCCCGGCGTTGGCGCAGGCAGCAGCCGCCGCCGCCGGAGTAGCCAGCCTGGCAGGTGGCTTGCCAATGAACACCTCAAAGAAGCGCTTTGTAGAAGAAGCGCCAGCGGCGGGCTGCTCGTCGTCGGAGTCCGAGTCCGTGGCGTCAGGGTCGTCGAACACGACGCGGATGCGCCGCCTTGGATGCACCGCCGCCGGCGCCGCCGGCTGCGGCTTAGAGAAAGCAGCGGAGGGTTTAGGGCCAAAACCCGACAGCCTCTTGGTCTTGGGCTTCTTCGCTAGCGCCTTCTTGAGCAGAATCTGGCGCTGATTCAACGGGGCCATCTGTCTTCGAACTCTGCCGGGAAACTCTAAAATCTCTCGACAAAATTGGCAAAACTGAAGGGGAAAAACTCTAAAAGGGGGGAACTTTTTTCACTCTCTTGTGTGCAAAAATTTGACGGAGCCGAGCACGATTAAATCGAACCCGTCAGTCTCCTCGACAGAAGCCACACGGACTTATGTGGAGGAAACCGGAATACTTCACCCCGAACCCGTCCCTGCAGCACCACAAGAATCAACAATCCGTCAAAAACCCCATGAAAAACCCACCAAGAACAGCCCAGATCTGGACGAACAGGGCGACAAAACCTGGTCAAAACCTCCCAGATCGGTTGGAAACCACGAAAAAGATGAAATTTTCATGGGGGAAACGGTTGCAGACCTGAGCATCGACGAAGACTTGTTCCAGCCGTGGAGACCCTGGAGCATAGATCGGCGGGGCCAGGCAGGGGCGCGGAGTTGGAGGGCGGTGGCGACGGCGGCGACGAGGAGCACGACTACCAGATCGGAGAAGGGGCAAGAAGACATATACGAGAACTGGTGCACGTGGGGGACTAGCGGCTTCTCCTCCTCCTCCTGCTCCGGCGTCGTCGTCGCCTCCGGCGGCCTCCCTCGCTCTCGCTAAAACCCCGACCCGAAGCGGTGAGAGGTGCGAAAGGGGTGGGGCTCGTCTCCTCCTCCGATATTTAATCCCCTTTCCACACCACGGCGAAATCCCCCATCGCAACAACCACTCACGCGCCCCGTCTCACCTTCTCACACCGACACGTAGGTCCGCACGTCCCTCGGCCCCGCACGTCATTAACTCATGACCCTTGACACGGAAAGAGAGAAAGGCAGCGGGTACTATACTGTTATTCATGGCGTTTTATGGACTAGAGACTAGGGGCTGTTTGGTTCACTGTCTAAGAGTGTCACAACTAAAGTTAGGCGTCTTGCGAGAACTTGGGTGGTGTTTGGTTACAAGCTAAGATAAGGCCGCCACAGAAAGTTAAGCGCAGACGATCTCTTCGCCGTGCTTTTTTTTTCCGCCATAAGTCTGGGCGGTGTTTTCATCATGCACTTCTCCCGCCGCCTTCTCTCGCGACACTTCCTATCCCGCGACGACGGTGAGTCTCCATGATGGCGGTGGCGGCGACGCATGGTCGGCCGAAGCGTCGGCTCCGGAAGCATGCCTTGGTGGTCGAAGACACGCAATGGTGGCCGGCCGGTAAGCCCGTATGCCGTAGCAATGGCGTCGACCGGGAAGACGCGTCGGCTCCCTAAGCGGCGTCGGTAGTAAATGGCTTTGGCACGCCTGTGGTCGTTCCAATGGGAGCAACGATGGCTCTGCGTAGTTGCTGATGAAGGAGAGCAAACTTCATTGGTATTGCTTGCTGCTTCTCTCAATCGTGGTGTTTCTCTCAATCCTTCACTGAGCAGCTTGTGCTTCTCTCAATCCTTCATTCCTCCATCAAATTATTGTGCTTTTCTCAATCCTTCAGCTAATGCTTGGTGTGGACGAGATACTGATCGGTGTAAGCTTTTGGTGCTCGATCATTTTCGATGCCTTGCATATGTTCGATGAAATGCCTACACTAGTTAGTCAAATTTTCTCCAAGCAACCAAACGCGAACCACAAATTTTTGCCTAGCCTAATGTTAGTTGTGGCTACGAACCAAACACCGCCTAACAATAGTCGAGTTAGTCACGCCACAAGTGTGGCAATCAACTAACCTTAGGCGTCGCATTTTTAGTTGAGAATCAAACAAGCCCTAGAGATTTGTGAATAATCGTCTGTTACGGCCGAGGTGACAGGTGGGCCCAGACGCACAGGGACCCACTGTCAGTAAGAAAAACGTGCACACTCCACAGTGAACACGCGTGCCGCTCCGCCACCCCGGAGCCGGGCTGCGTCTTCAGGCTGACACGTGGGGACACCTATCTCGCCCCCACTGGTCATCCAGGTAAGCACGACGCGAACGGTGGGGAGGTTTTTGCGGGGGTTTAGGGGTGTAGGGATGTGAATGGGCCTGGGCGAGGAGGCGGCGGCAAGGGAAATGATAAATTCTTCACCTACTCTCCTCCCTGTCGCCGTCACGTGCCGCGTCCATTACAGGTGGGTCCCACGCGCTTTCCGGCCCACTCCCTTGGCGCTGCGCAGTGACGAGGCGACTAGGCGAGATCCAGCTGTGGGGTTTGCGGCCCGAGGGGATTGGGATTCTATGGCTGGGATTCGCGCTGCATTTTATCCAAGATTAGTAGTTTCCCCGAAAACGCCCAGAGATCCTAATCTCCCGGGAATATTTTGAACGAGAATAAATGCTAGTATTAACAAGGGAGAATAACGGCACCGGGCCCGCGTGTCAGAGTGGGGGGCGTGGTCCTGGTAGCTTGAGGGCCAAGCAGGCTCGAGGAGAGATAAAATGGGATGAAATATTTTTCCCTTTTGTGAAAAATAAATGCTGGAATTAGCAAGGGAAATTAACGGGACCGGGTCCGCATGTCAGAGTTGGGAAGGGTCCGGTAGCTTGAGGGCCAAGCAGGCTCGAGGAGGGGATAAAATGGAATGAAATATTTTGCCCTTTTGCGAAAAAGGTTGAAAAATTGAAAGGCCAGGAGAGATTTGGTGCGGTTCGCTTTCTGGAAACGGTGGCACGTTTGACACGTCAGAGTGTTCTCCCTTTCCTCGCAAGAATCTCCACTTGACAAACATCCGAGTAGCATTTTAGATGGAATGGTTTTACTGCTATTTTGCCGCAACATATCTATGAGATGCCATGAATAAAACTCTGTTCTCGTTAGCTTTTTTATTTCACTTATTTGTTTATCTAATTTATTTCTAATTGCAAAAGTTTTTGAGATAAGATCAAGAGTTGGATGCATTTTATTTGACCTTTTGTTTTAGAACTCATAGACAAGTCTTTGAGATTGAAGGAAAAAAAATCAAAAATCAAAATATTTTAAATTATACAATGATAAGTAAATAGATAAATAAGTCAAATAAATTTAATAGTAAGTTACTAGAACTGCAATTGCGTTGGAAGAACGTGCCTACGGGATAACAAGCCAAAAGTGTAATAGAATCGCGCTAAACATATCCAGGGTATAATCATACTGTAAATATTACTGTACTCTAGCACTGAGTATGTATACATACGTACTCCCTCCGGTTATATAATACTTAGGTTTTAGATATTGATATGATCTTCGAAATGCAATTTTGATCATCAGTTACTAATGAATTGTTTTTACAAAATCCATGAAAATATGATATTGTGAAAATATTTTTCAAGACAAATTTATATGTATGGCTTGTATGTACACAACGCAAATAGTTTAAAAGATTTTTATAAATAAAGTTTTAAAACCTTGACTAAGAACAAAACTAAAAGGACAGCATGCCCTTAATAGAGATGCTTTGAAGACATATATATGAGATACCATGCCCTAAATAAATATTACTTCTATCATAGTTGTTTTAAAAAGCATGTATAGGATTGATATATATCATAGATGTTAGATCGGCATGAAAAGTATGAAAAATGATGAAAGCGAAAATATCTTACCGATCATGAAAGTGCAGACGAATATTTTCCATTTGACTTACCACAAAGAATTTTGACTTTATTAAGAATCAAAAATATAGATATGACCCATGCAGCAGGCCCGTGGAGTTGTCGCCTTTTTATTTTGCCAGCTCCACGGTCGGAGTATTTCTTTTATTGTGTTTCCCTAAACGGATATTCTTTCTTGAAAATACATCCATGTCATGAGATGTTTCCTAATTAAAATATTTAGTGCTTTCTAAACGCAATAATGATCCAGCACCCAGCATTGTATTTGGTATGAGAAGTACATGCGAGAAGTCTCATATTCCAGAAAAAAAAATGTTAGAGAGAATGACAGGACCCACTGAGTGCATTTATAGCCGATAATAAAAAACACTATAGTTTAAAATAGAGTAACTGATGGATAAAATAAATTTTTTAGAGATTAGTCAACTGGAATGGGGATGGAGTGGTAGATGTGGATGCTCTAAACTTATGGTTAAATCTCACTAATCCCACTACACTTGTCATTTTGGCCTCTCAAAATGTATTTTATCTTTTAACCCGTCAACTTGCATTTGTTTGCACCAAGGTCCTAAAACCGTTAGAACATCCCTGAAACACTAATGTGGACATGCACGTCTCTCACAAGTTGAAATATTTGTTAAATGCTCGTGTCGCTAGCCACTCTCTCGGTATCCCCCTTCCTCTCTGCATGACATCTTCTTCCACCTTCCCCTCTCTCTCTCTCCAAGGCAACAAGCTGCCTCTTCGATCTCTCTGTTTCTAGAGTCATCATCGCCTCCCTCTCTCCTAGACCCCGGAGCACCATCCCCGTTGGACGTTGACCGTACCGCCACATCTTTCCATAAATTTGGCTTCCTCAACAACAACTCCCACAAATCTGAGACCTCCTCTCAAATGGCGTGAGGTTGGCCAGACAGCACGATGTTGTCCGCAAGCTGGTGGTAACAATACATTTGACTGCTTCTCGGTCTAAACCACCAATGCCAGACCATGTTCTTTTGCACACCCTTAAGGTGAGGAGGTCACGTAGTAAAAAAAAGATGACGATGTGGCCTAGCTTAGATCCGATCAAGGCCCAAAGCAACGATGGCAAGAAGGTTGTCTTAGGCCACATTTTATTTGTCTTATCTAATTTAATTTATCTAACTTATGTTTGGTCTTATAGGTGTAAATTTAAAGATAAGTAACATAGGTTAATTAAATAACACAAAGAGAATGAGGCCTTATCCGGATCTACGATGTGGCAACACCGATGGAGCTCATCGTGGCTAATCTGAGCCGGTCGCGATCGGATTTAAAAGGGTTGACGGCGTGTTCACCGCTCAACCACTGCGGATCACACCCCTAGTCAGATTTCTATCCTGCTAGCCGATCAGCCGTGCTCGGTTCGATTGAGCGGTGGGCGCAGCAAAGAGGAACACACGGGGATTATCCAGGTTCGGACCCCCTTGTGGGTAATAGTCCTACTCCTGCTGAGCTTTCGCTCCTCTCTTGTTGTGGTTGAATGGAATGTGGTTTACAGAATGCTTGCGAACTATGTGTTCCAAGCGCCACAGATTCTAACGTGCCCTCCCTCTCTCTCCTCTTCTTTTATACAAGCCTCGAACCGACGGAGAGAGCCGAGGGTAAGCGATGACAAGATTCTCAAGATAATCGACAAGACACGACAGAGAGAGGCAAACGTCGCAGCCGCCTTGCCAGCGGCGCCGCTCGCGTGCCGCCAGTGGCCTCGACCCGCCGACAATCCACCGGTGAGGCTGCATGGTGGGGCCAACCTGCTCCTCGGACGCGGCGGCCATCTTAAGCAAACCTTCTCTCTGCCGGTCAATTCAGCTGCGCCCAAAGGATGTACCGCCGAGCTGCGCAGGGTCACTTTAGCGGTAATCATCTCTTGACTATCTATCCGCTGCGTGATGTCGCGTAAATGCGCTCGTCCTTCGCAGGCAGGGAAGCCTTCGCCCGAAGACTCTTTCCGCAGCGCTCACATCACGTGGGCCCGCTGAGCGGTGAGGGGCCCTACGCGCCGAGGGGCTCGCCACGCGCTACCGCTTCGACGATGGGGCCGACGCCGGCGCGCGATCGATGGGCTCGCCCACACGCCGGGCTCGACGCCCGTCGACGCGTGGAGCACTTTGAGCGCCGACGCCCGCCAGACGCCACTTGATCTTCTCAGGACTCTTCACACCCTGATATTTATTACACCGACAGTAGCCCCCGGGTCCACCGTGATACGCGAACCGTCGCACAGACACTTTTTCCGTTTCTTGTGCGGCGGGAGACGAATCGTGGGGGGCCCACTTTCTGCGGCGGCCGTACGCCTGATTCTCCACCTGCGCACGATCTTCCTTGGGGAACCACGCCGCGGGAAATCAAACGCAGGGGCAATGATAGCGCCGCGCGGGGGAATCAAACCGTCGGCCGCGCGCCCGCTTATAAATACTCCCCTTGGCGCCGCGACCAATCCTTCCGCACGCTAAGTCCTCAAACTGTCCTTCACCTTCTTCGCCGCTGCCACAGAGCCTTCCTTGCTGCTGCTACCTTCGTTTTATTTTTCCTGTACAAACCCTGTTAATGCAAACTTTTGCTCTTTGTCGCCGTGAGTCTCGATCAAACTTCGCGCAAACTCTTAATTGCGAAAATAACTGGGGCACCCGAACGCAAAAAGCTTTAGACAGAGCGTTCTATTGAAAATGAGCGCTTTTTCCTTAGGCATCAGGTTACTTCAACCCTTACGGCCTCTCGGCAAACCGACCTTAAGCGTTACGTGGCGAGCACTCGCTTTTGAAGTGGTCTGACGCGGTGCCGGTGGCGCATTGCCTGAACCGAGCCGACACACGGGCTAGAACCCGCCCGTCTCGCCGCCTCTGGCAACCGTAAGCTTAAGCTAGCTCTTGCAACTAAGGGCCATCGGCCTTAAGTACTTTTTTCGCTACCGACTTTCAGCGAGTAATGCTTTCTACGGACTTTTATGGCTAAACAACCGACGCTAAAAGTTTTAGACGAACGTTCTGTTGGAAGTGGCGCTTTCCTTAGGCATCGAGTTACTTCAACCCTTATGGCCTCTCGGCAAACCGACCTTAAACGTTACGTGGCGAGCACTCGACTTCGGAAGTGGTCTGAACGCCCGGTGCGCCGTTGGCGCATTGCCCAGAACCGAGCCGACACACCGGGCTAGAATCCGCCTTCCGTCGCCTCGCCTCGCCTCGCCCGGTAGCAAGTTCAAGCGTCGCGCCTTGCAACTAAGGGGCCATCGACCTTAAGTACTTTTTTCGCTACCGACTTTCAGCAATGTATGCTTTAACGGACTTAAGGCGAAAAAACAGATGCCACAGGAGACATAACTTATCTTTTATTGAAGATGGCTTTGTACAATCTGGGGAAGGAGGAAGACCTCGCCGCTTCGGCTCTTAAGGAAGGCCAAAAAGCTCTTGGAGCGACTACCTCGGGTAGAACTTCCTCACCGCTCGGCGTTCCAAGTGTTAGCCAATTCGTGACCATCCTCGGCGAGCTGGACCGAGCTCGGGCGAGATCGAGACCACCTTGAAGGGCCCTCCCACGGGGAGACAGTTTATTGCGCCCAGCCTGCGCTTGGATCTTGCGCAGAACGAGGTCGCCCACTGCCAGTGTCCTCTCACACACCCGTCTTGCTTGATAGCGGCGCGATGCTCGCTGATACCGGCGGTCCGGATCGCCGCTACATCTCGATCTCCTCCGGAGATTTACTTCATCCCGACGATCGAGTCTCTGTCTTCACCGAACGCCGCCACCCCAGGGGACCCAAAGGCGAGCTCGATGGGAGCACCGCTTCTGAGCCATACACCAGGAAGAAGGGGGTCTCGCCGGTAGCTCTGTTGGGAGTTGTCCGCAGCGCCCACAATACGGTGGGAACTTCTTCCGCCCAGCGCTTGCCGAGCTTCCTCAGACGGTCGAAAGCCCTTGTCTTGAGCCCTCTGAGTACTTCCGCATTTGCCCGCTCCACTTGCCCATTGCTCTTGGATGTGCGGCGGAGGCGAAGCACGCAGTACCAGCTCTTCGCACAGATCTTGAAATCGGCGCTCTTGAAGCTGCGCCGTTGTCGGTGATGATCTGTTATGGCGCCAAACCGGACGAAGATGCTCTTCATAAACTTTATGGCTGCAGCGAACGTGATCGCCGGGACCGGCGATGCCTACACCCACTTGGTGAACTTGTCGACGGCGACGAACAGATGTGTGTAACCTCCGGTTGCCCGTAGGAACGACCTAGGATATCGACCCCGCACCGCAAACGGCGAGAGGCGGAATGGTTTGCGGCGCTGGGCGGTCGGTGGATCTGCTTAGCATGAAATTGGCACGCTTCGCATCTCCTCACGGCTCGAAGGCATCACGGAGGCGATGAGGCCAATAAAGCCGTGGCGAAAGCTTTCCCAACCAACGCCCGGCTCCCCAATTGGCTCCGCGCATGCCTCCATGGATCTCGAGAGAATTGCACTCCGCTTCCCGAGTGGCGCGCTTCAAGAGAACTCCGTTTGTGCCTGGCGTCTGGTCCCCACCTACGAGCGTGGCGCTGGCCTTGCGCGCTATCTTCTCGGCCGATCGTCATCGTCGGGGATCACTCCGCCCGCGGTAGGCTAGGATCGATCCATCCATCGACATTCCGGACGGCGTGGCGGCGTTAGCATTGTCGCCGGCGATACTCTGCTGGCACGGCATTTCGCCTCAATCGCCTCGGTGTTCTTCGCCTCCTCCCTCCGTAGGGGAGCTGTGGCGAGATTGGTGGCGTCTCCTCTGAACGGCAGGGCTGCGTCGAAAAGCGTCGTCCCGCCAGATTGGAGGCTGCGACGAACGGCCGCGTGAGTCTTTCTTCAAAAACCCGGCGGAGCAGGTGCCTTTGACGAGGCAATCTGCGATAGTTCATCCGCCATATAGTTGTCGCGGCGAGGGCGTCGCGAAGCCAAACCCTCGAAATGCCGCTCCAACGGCGCACCTCCGCCCGGTAGGCCGCCATAGCGGGATCCGGCGGTGAAATCCTTCCTCGCTGGTTGATGACCGGAGAAAGTCGCTTTTGACTTGCGGCCGCCGGATGCCCGGGGTTGAAGCCACCACGAGCGGCGGCGACCCTTCGTACTCAGCGACGTTGTTGGTAGCGGAACTCCAAAGACCACCGGTGCGGGACAATGTCGCGGTGGGAGACACGAGCGTCACTGCCTCCCCTCAAGCGGAGCGAACTGTCGAAGAAGCGAGTCCACGCGAGTGCTGGGGCGTCTTGACTTCGCGTCGGCCGGAGTCCACTTGTCGAACTCGCGAGCTTGCCCTTTGATGGCGTTCGGGGAGGACTTTGGTCGAACTCGCGGCTCCATGGCCCACAGCGTCGATGCGTTTGCCTTGCGGTTAAAGAGGATCTCCGCAAAAGGTATTTAATCAAGATGGTGATCTCGCCCCCTGAAAGTAGTGGCGACTTCCGGACGCCCGTCGACATAGGCGTAGAGTATCTTCCGGTCTTTGTGAATACCTTGTTTGGCGTCGTGGAGAACTTTCTTGATGTAATAAATCGGTATTGAACACCTTCTCTTTCCGCCACCAAAGACTGCTTGACCACTGAGGGTTCGCGCGACATAAAGGATCAGCGGCTCGCTTGGTCAGGGCGACCGGCCGACGGGCGGGAAGTTAGATACTTCTTGACCCGTCGAGCGCCTCCTGCGCCTCCGCCGATCCCTCGGCTGGTTGGTCTTCTTGAGGAGCTTGAGTAGTGGGAGACTTTTATCCCAAGCGAGCTATAAAGCGGCTTAGGGAGGTCAAGCGACCCACCAAGCACCTTGCATCTGCCGAAGTCGCGTCGGGGGCTTCATGTTTTCGATCGCTGCGATCTTGTCGGGTTCGCCTCAATCCCCCTCTGGAAGGCGAGGAAGCCTAGCGGTTTGCCTGCCAGACGGCGAATACACATTCTCGGGGTTGAGCTTGATGCGATGCTTCCTCAAGTTGGCGAAGGTTTCTTCGGTCGCCGATCAATTCCTCCGCCTTCTTGGACTTCACCACCACTCGTCGGCGACACCTCTGAGTTCCGCCCTATTTGAGGCGATGAGCGATGTGCATGGCCCTCTCGTAGGTTGGGCTGCATTCTTTAATCGAAACGCCATCCTTGGGTAGCGATGAGCGCCCATGGGCGTCACGAAAACGATCTTGTCCTCATCTTCTTGACCATGCTAATCTGGTGGTACGGATGCGCATCCACAAAGCACTGTTGCTCGCACCCGCCGTGGAATCGACGATGAGATCAATGCGGGCGTAGTCTGAATCGCCAGACGCGCCTGTTGAGGTCGGTGAAGTCCACGCATATTCTCCACCGCCGTTGGATTTCTTGACGAGGGCGGGGTTCGCGAGCCACAGGATGGGCGGCCTGCTGCGACGACCCCGCCCTCAAGAGCTTGTCCACCTCTGGTGGATAACTTCTGGCGCTCCACCGATCGCCGGACCTTTTGCATGACCGGTCGCTACCGGGAACGTCGCCAATTGTGCTCAATCATCTCCACGGGGACCCGGCCATGTCAGACGGTTGCCATGCAAACACGTCTGCGTTAAGATGGAGGAAGAGGCAAGCGCGCCTTCTATTTGGCGCCGAGAGGCGCCACCCGAACGGTCTTCGCTGGTCGACTCACTCGGGGAGACCGCCTTAACCTCCGCAGACGAGCAGGGAGGCACGCGGGTCTTCGCCGGAGGAGCTCCCAGTCGAAGCCTCGGCCTACAGGCGCCGTCGCCCCGCCAAAGCGAGCGTCCTTGTCGCGTGGCGCCTCAAGGCGATCCACTTTCAAGCGATGGGGCGGTGGCCCAGAATCTTCACCACCATGTGCGCATAGTGGCAAGCGCCATGAACTTTGTCGGCGCCGGCCGACCTAGTATGGCGTTGTAGGGGAGGTCGAAGTCCGCCACCTCGAACTCAAGCATCTCGGTGCGGAAGTTGTGAACCTCAAGCGTCACCGGAGGTGGCGCGCCCAATGAGACAGACTCGGCCCGGCGCGATGCGAAGAAGCGCGGGCGCCGGACGAAGCTCCTGCTGCTGGATCTGGAGTGCCTTCACGACCCGGGCGGACAGGTGGTTGAGGAAACTCCCTCCGTCTACCAGCACCCGCCCTAGCTTTACATTCCGGACCGTGGGGGCAACCACGATCGGAAATGTCGAGGTCGGCGATCTTGGTGGGTGATCGGCTTTGTCGAACGCGATCGGTTGCTCCGACCACGCCCGGTACCTTCGCGACCCAAAAGCGGCACGCAGCGGCGCACACCTCCCTCACCGCACGTTTAAAGCTAGCGTGGGACAGATAGGTGGCCGATCCGCCGTGAATGATGGCAACTTCGCGCTCCGTCTGTTGGAAGCCAAGCGAAGCCGCTTCCTTGCCCTTGCCGCTGCCGGGCGCTTTCTTCGCTGCTTCGTGGGCAACATCCACCAACTTGTTGGCGACATGGCAATCTGCCAAGTCGTAGGAGCTGATGCGGTGAATGGGACGATAAGCCCCGCTCGCTCGCGGGGACAACGGTCTCGCCCGTCGTCCGCGGCCGTGGGGGCGCCGTGATCACGGCGGTCGCCACAGCGCCCTGCGAGATCGTTCTGCCGCGGCCGCCGCGGCCTCCACCATGACCTCCTCCTTTCTTACGCCCGCCCGCGCGCCCGCGCGGCCGCCGTCTTCGTCGTTATCGTCATCGTCGCTGGCGGCCATGACTCTCCGGTCTCGACCGCCTTGCGCTTCTTCTTGTCCTTGCGCGGGATTTCTCGAGGTCCGGCCGCCTCGCAATGTTTGTCCCCGGTGCAGCCGGCGGAAGCAACTCCTCACTTTGAAGGCGCGCTTGTCGCCAAGGTGAAGACTCTTGATCGTCTTGATCTTGCGGGTGGCCATCTTCTCCTTGACCCTAGGGTCTCGGCGCCTCTCACGAATGCCGTGACAGCGGCGTCGATGAAGATGTCGGGAATGGTATTGCGAACTGGTGAAGCGCCGGATGTAGTCGCTAGCAATGACTCTCCTTTTCTTCCGCTCCCACGTTGTGGAGGTCGTCCTCGACTCCGGGCTGCTCAAGCGTGCCTCGAAGTTGGTGATGAAGAGCTCAAGAGAGCTCCTTCCACGACCCACCGGACTCGAGGCGAGTTCATGAGCCAAGAGCGGGCTCCGCGGTGAGGCTGGCGGGAAGTAGTTCGCGGTAACCTTCCCGACCCCTCCGGCCATTGCATCACCGTAGTGTAGATCTGCAAGAACTTCGTCGGGGTTGGTTGGCCGTCATACTTCTCGATGGAGGTGGTAGGAACCTCTCCGACCTTGGGCCTTGCGCACTCCTTGAAAAAGCGGCGGCCGACCACAGAGCCTCTGCTCTGGATCGCCTCCGGCTCGCCGTGCCCGCCCGTCCGGACGCGCCGAAGAAAACACCTCGTTCCTCGGCGGAGGCGGCGTCGTGGGAACCCTCCACAGTCCCCACGGGCGGCGGCATCGGTGTGATCGCGCACCGGTCGTGCCGCTGCGAGCTTAGCGCTGAGTCTTCTCCTTGTCGCGAGATGGCGGTCCTCAAGTGGGACCGGAGATCCCGCCACATGCGCTGCCGGATCGAACCCGTGAAAGTTGCACAGCTCCTGTCGTCTGGCCCGCTCCCTCCGCCAGATCTGCGGAAGAGCAGCTGGGCAAGAAAGAACGGAAGAAGCGAAAACGCGGTTCGCGCCTCCGAAACTTGCACCGCCGCCAGCGGCGGCATCGACGAGGGCCAAACTAGCGCGACCACGTGGCAGCCAAGAGTCGGAGTCACCGACACCGGTGGGTTGTTCGGCAGGCCACCTGGTACATGGAGGTTACGTCTTTGAGTGCACTCCTCCAAGGCAGCGCCGCCTAACAACGGGTCGGTGCCGCCCGTGATCCATCGCCATAGCGGCCCCGCGGCGCCAGCGCAACTCTAGCGACCGCCTCACGATCTATCGCGGAATGTTGATCCGCCATTGATGAGGTCGAAGAACACGAACTGATGCTAGCGCCCCCCAACCTGGCGCGCCACTGACGGCGTGTTCACCGCTCAACCGCTGCGGATCACACCTAGTTAGATTTCTATCACGCTAGCCGATCGGCCGTGCTTTCGGTTCGATTGGCGGTGGGCGCGACAGAAAACAACACGGGGATTACCCAGGTTCGGACCTCCTTGCGGGTAATAGTCCTACTCCTGCTGAGCTTTCGCTCCTCTCTTGTTGTGGTTGAATGGAATGTGGTTTACAGAATACTTGCGAACTATGTGTTCCAAGCGCGCGTACCCAACGTGCCCCTCCCTCTCTCTCCTCTCCTTTTATACAAGCCTCGAACCGACGGAGAGAGCCGAGGGGTAAGCGATCTGTACTCTCGATTACTGCGACAAGACACAGAGAGAGGCAGCGTGCAGCGCCAGCGCCGCGCGCAGCTCGCCTCGCGTGCCGCCAAGTGGCCTCGACCCGCCTGATCCACCGATGAGGCTGCGGGTGGGGCCCGACACTCTCCTCTGTCTGGCGGCCATCTTAAGCAAACCTTCTCTCTGCCGGTCAATTCCGGCGTACCCGCGGTGGCACCGCTCGAGCTGCGAAGTCCTTTGGCGGTAATCATCTCTTGTTTGTCTATCCGCGTGATGTCGCGTTAATCGCGCGTCGCCCTTGATGAGGAAGCCTTCGCCTAGAAGACTCTTTCATAGCGCTCCACGCCACGTGGGCCCGGCTTGGCGATGGGGGGCCCTCTGCCGAGGAGCTCGCCAGCGCCGTCAATAGCACCTGTTCGGTTGGGGTTTTTGAAGAAAGACTCACGCGCCGCTGTCATGCACCTCAATCTGGCGGGGGCGCGCTTTCCACAGCAGCGACTCCCATTCACGGAGAGCGTCACCAATCACCTTACGCCTCCCATTTGGAGGAGGCGGAAGAAGCTGCTTGAGGCGGTTGAGGCGGAAATGCCGGGCGAGCGATCGTCGGCGACAATGCTAACGTCGTCCGCTTCGTCCGGGAAGGTCGATGGATGGATCGAGATCCTAGCCTACTGCGGGGCGGGTGATCCACAGCGATGTGCGTCGGTGAGAAGATAGCAGCGCAGGCCAAGCGCTTCATACTGGTAGGTGGGGACTGTATCGCCCGAGCGCAAAGCGGAGTTCTTGAAGTCGTCACTCGGGAAGCGGGGAGTGCAATTCTCTCGAGATCCATGGAGGCATGTCGCGGAGCCATTGAGGCCGGTCGTTGGTTGGAAAGCTTTCGCCACGGCTTCTATTGGCCTCTGCCCTCGGGATGCCTTGGTTTGGTGAGGAGATGCGGCGTGCCAATTTCATGCTAAGCGAGATCCACCGACCGGTCGGTAGCGCAAACCATTCCGCTCTCTGGCGTTCGCGGTGCGAAATTTGGACATCTAGACCCGTTCCGCGAGCAACGGAGGTTACACATCATTGTCGCCGTCGACAAGTTCACCAAGTAGGTGGAGGCATCGCCGTCCCGCGATCACGTCATTATGACCATAAAGTTTATGAAGAGCATCTTCGTCCGGGTTTAGCGTCGCCAATAGGATCATCACCGACAACGGTAGCGAGTTCAAAAGCGCCGATTTCCAAGGATGGTGCGAAGAGCTTTGGGTACCAAAAGCGTGCCGCCTCCGTCGCACATCCGAAGAGCAATGGGCTAGTGGAGCGGGCAAATCGGAAGTACTCGAGAGGGCTCAAGACAAGGGCTTTTCGACCGTCGAGGAAGCGACAAGCGGCGGAAAAAGTTCCCACCCGTATTGTGGTAGCTGGACAACTCCCAGAGTCACGGCGAGACCCCTTCTTCTGGTGTATGGCTCGAAGCGGTGCTCCCATCGAGCTTCGCCTTTGGGTCCCCAATTGGCGGCGTTCGATGAAAACGAGACCACGGTGGCGTCGGGATGAAGTAAATCTCTGGAGGAGATCGAGAGGCAGGCGTCCAAGACGCCAGTGTCGGCGAACCTTCTTGCCGCTATCAAGTAAGACAGGTGTGTGAGAGGACAGGCGTTAGGCGACCTGCTTCTGCGCAAGTTCAAGCGCGGTGGCGCAACTCAACCCTCCCTGTGGGAGGCCCCTTCAAGGTGGTCTCGATCTCCCACCAGAGCTCGGTCAGGCTACGCCGAGGATGGTCGCTGAATTGGCGAACACTTGGAGCGTCGAGCAAGCGAGGAAGTTCTACCGTGAGTAGCTGTTCCAAGAGCTTTTTGGCCTTCCTTTGGAGCCGAGCGGCGAGAGTCTTCCTCCTTCCCGGCATTGTACAAAGCCATCGCAATAAAAGATAAGTTATGTCTCCTGTGAGCATCTCGCTTTTTAGCCTTAAGTCTGTTAGAAAGCATTCATTGAAAGTGGTAGCGAAAAAAGTATTTAAGGTGATGGCCCTTTGTTGCAAGTGAGCAACTTGAACTTCTTGGGCTGGGCGAGGCGAGGCGGACGGAAGGCGGATTCTAACTGGTGTGTCGGCTCGATGCAGGCAATGTGCCAACGGCGGCACCGCGTCTAGACCACTTCCAAAGTGAGTGCTCGCCACGTAACGTTTAAGGTCGGTTTGCTTAGAGGCCGTAAGGGTTGAAGTAACACGATGCCTAAGGAAAAGCGCCACTTCCAGCGTTCGTCTAAAGCTTGTGGCGTCGGTTGTTTAGCATAAAAAGTCCGTTAAAAGCATTCTATTGAAAGTTTGTGGCGAAAAAAGTACTTAAGTGATGGCCCTTAGTTGCAAGAGCGCACGCTGAACTTGCGGTTAGGCGGCGGCAGACGGAAGCGGGTTCTAGCCTGGTGTGTCGGCTCGGTTCGGGCAATGCTTATGGCGGCTACAGGCGTCTCAGACCACTTCCAAAGTCGAGTGCTCGCCACGTAAAGTTTAAGGTCGGTTTGCGAGAGGCGTAAGGTTGAAGTAACACGATGCCTAAGGAAAAGCGCTCACTTTCAATAGAACGCTCTGTCTAAAGCTTTTTGCGTTAAGTTGCCCCATTCTTTCGCCAATTAAGAGTTTGCGCGGTTTGATCGAGACTCACGGCGACAAAAGAGCAAAAGTTTGCGTGCGAGGGTTTTATGCGGAAAAATAAAAAGAAGGTGAGGAGTTCGTCTTCCTCGCCCTCCACCATGCGCCGCCCATCATAGAAACGCGGTTGGCGGCGGTGTCAACCAGCGACTGCTCAATCCGGTCGATTAGCGCGAAAGGTTCCCCGATGGCGGCGTCGAGTCAAGCGCGGCGTTTTGGGCGGCGATTGCCCAAACGAACATGTTGCCGAGAGCGCCGTGGCGACCATCTTCGATCGCCAGCGCCCGCATCACCACCGGAAGATCCCGAAAAACCTCGGCGGCGCGCCCCCATCTTCTGCAAATATTGCGCGCGGTCTCCTCAATGGAGAGTACAAAATAACGCCACCGCTGGTACAGGGCGTCCACGATCTTTGTGGTAAGGCGGCGCAACATGTCGGCGAGACCGAAGACGCTTCGGAGTGCTTCGCGAAAGGTCTTCGGCGTCTTTGGTGGCCGGCGGCGGCGGCTTGCGCCGCCTGACCTCATGCGGACGCCGTTTCCCTCGCGGCGATCTCCGCATAGCGCTGCCGTAAGTTCGCCCGCGGCTTGCTCGCCAAGAGACCAAAGCGCTCTCCGCGCCGCCTAAGTGTGGCGAGCGCGCTGAAGCGCTTTCAGCGGGCGACCAACGTCGGCGGCGATGGAGCCCACGACGTTAGCGTCATTGCAGCGGCGCTTAGAGGTTCTGCCGACCTCGTCTCGGCACAATCTCGCGGCGGGCGGCCTCGTCTCCGCCGGAAGAGCTGCATGAGCGGTGAGGTCAGCAAACCGCGCGGATGGAGCTTGAGGCCCGAAGATCCGCTCTATCCGTGAAGATAAAAATGAAACAGGTTCGGTATGCGAAACATGCAAGATACTAACCCTAATGCAAAATGTACGTGAGCGCAGAAAAGCCAACTGAAGCGGCGCTCCAAAACAAAAGGCTAAAGAGGCGGCGTCGGTCGCTGGTCGCGTGAAGCGCGGCGCCAAATCCGCAGTTGGCGCCACGGAAGCAGACAATGGCGTGGAATGGCGCTAAATACGAAGCGCGGCCGCAGCAGGCGGAAAGCCAGCGTCGGCGGCCGACGCAGGAGGAAGCGTCGGCAGAGGAGCGGAAGAACCGGCGGCGGCGCCGGTTCCGCAAATCGCCAGCTCTCGCCGGTGGCGGAGCGGCGCAGCGGCAGCAGGCCCCACTAGAGGGGGAGGAGGCAGGCGGCTTCAGGACTCGAGGCGAGCTCTCTTTGGGCTCGTCCTCCTCCTCATCGTCGTCTTGGCGAGGATGAGGCGGCGCTTCCCGAGCCTTGGTGGTCGGCCACCACGCTAAGAGCGGCGGCGGCATGAAGCTTTCTGCGGCGCCGGGCGGATCGCGATCTGATGGTCCCCGGACCGCTTGGACCTTGGGACCAGAGACTTCCATGGGGCGGCCAGCGCAAATCTTGGTTGCGCTCCGTGGATCCCGATCGCAGAGAAGGCGGATGGTCTCCGGCAAGAGATATCGCCGTGGCGTGGTCAAGAGTCCCGCCACCATCTGCCGAACACGTTCTCGGCAAGACGTTCCTGCGGTGGCGCAAGAGAGAAGAAAAGCCATAAGTCACAAGGAGTCAAAAGAAAAAGCGTTCCAAAAGACAAGAAACCCAAAAGATTGAAGGAACATTTACCTCAGAGGACAAGCGGACTCCATCACATCGCCATAATCTTGCCAGGCGGGGCGAACCCTCATGCGGAGGACAGAGGCGGCGCAAGAAATCCGCCTAGCGTGGAGTTCTGTGAGCCTGCTGGCGGAGCTCGGCGATCGCCCAGCATCTCCTCGGCTCGGCCCGAGTCGTCGGCGGAGACCCCGGTTGGCAAGGGATTCCGCAGACCCTCGGGAGGTCAAGGTCGTCGCAGCCACCGAGTCCTCCACGTCTGACCATTGGCGGTACGATCCTTCCAGTTGGACTTGACCGTGACCGGAGGAAAGCGGCGGCGTCTCGGGCGTGAAGTAGCAACTTCAATGGCCCCCTTCGGCGTGACTTCGCGTGCGGCGTGAAGAGCGGCGCCCGAGCGGAGGTTTAACATCATCCCCACGAACATCTCGCGGAGGTGGGCGAAGATGGTCGAGGCCCGCGATAAATTGTGGGGAAGGTCGTCGCTGGATCTCGTAGAAAGCGAGCACCGCCAAGAAGAACTTCCGTCTGGCGGCGGACGAGCCCCGCCAAAGACGCCAGTGAAGTCACAATCTCCCGTCGCGGGGCTTGGCACTATGGTGCCGTGCGCGAATCGACGGAGGTGGTGGCCACGAACCCTTAGAGCCGCGTCGCCACATCCTCATCGACAGCAGAGGCGTGCAAAGCGAGCCCAGACGGTGGCGCGTCCTGGGCGACTCTTGCTTTGCGTTTGGGCGCCATGGAAAACGCGGTGGAGTTGGCGAAAAAAGAAGGTGGCGGCAAGGAAGGCTCGTGGCGTGACGAAGAAGGTGAAGGGCGGTTTGAGGACTTAGCGTGCGGAAGGATTGGTCGCGCGCCAAGGGGAGTATTATAAGCAAAGCGTAGCGAGTCACGACGGTTTGATTCCGTCCCACGCGCGCTATCATTGCCCAGCGTTTCGATTTCCAGCCAAAAGCGGCGTGGTTCTCAAGGAAGATCGTGCGCAGGTGGAGAATCAGGCGTACGGCCGCCGCAGAAGGTGGGCCCCCCACGATTCGTCTCCCGCTGCACAAGAAACGGAAAAAGTGTCTGTGCGATGGTTCGCGTATCACGGTGGACCCGGGGGCTCTTGTCGGTGTAATAAATACCGAGGTGTGAAGAGTCACGAGAAGATCAAGCGGGCCCCACGCGTCGGTGGGCGTCGAGCCCAGCGCGTAAGCGAGCCCCTCGGCGCTCGGCGGGCCCCACGTGTCGGTGAGCGTCGAGGCTCAAAGACGCGGGCGAAGCCATCGATCTCGGCCGGCGAGCCCCTGCGTCGGCGAAGCGTGGCGAAGCCCCGGCGCGTAGAGCCCCCATCGCAAGCGAGGCCCACGGCGTGGGCGTTGCGAAAAGAGTCTTCGGGCGAAGCTTCCCGCTGCGAAGACGAGCGCATTTATCGCGACATCACGCGCGGATAAACGGTGAAGAGATGATTACCGCTCTGATGACCCTGCAGCTGGCGGTATCATCCCGTATGCGCAGCCGGAATTGACCGGCAGAGAGAAGGTTTGCTTAAGATGGCCGTCCGCGTCGAGGAAGCAGTGGGCCCCACTCAGCCTCTCCGGTGTGACTATCGCGGTCGAGGCCACTGCGGCTGCGCGAGGCGGCGCCCGGCGGCGTGCGCGCGACACGTTTTAAATCTCTCTGTCGTGTCTTGTCGATTATCTTGAGTATCTTGTCGCTTACCTACCCTCGGCTCTCTCCGTCGGTTCGAGGCTTGTATAAAGGAGAGAGAGAGGGGGGGAGGGGGCACGTTAGTGTAGCGCTTGGAACACATAGTTCGCAAGCATTCATAAACCACATTCCATTCAACCACAACAAGAGAGGAGCGAAGCTCAGCAGAGTAGGACTATTACCCGCAGGGGTCCGAACTGGTAATCCCGTGTGTTGCTCTTTGCTGCGCCCACCGCTCAATCGAACCGAGCACGGCTGATCGGCTAGCAGGATAGAAATCTGACTAGGGGTGTGATCCGCAGTGGTTGAGCGGTGAACACGCCTTCAATGTCTTTGTTCGGGAAATGCTATAGAAATAGAGGATTTTGTGGGCTGCTGGCCGAGATTGGGCAACTGGGCCCGGACAGTCCGGCCCAAGTGGCCCGGCTTGGCCTCCGTGGCAGATCTGTGATATTTCATATTTTTTAGTGTCTTCCAGTGCTCGGATTAAAAATATCAAAACATGAACGTTGTAGAAAATTTCGAGACACATCTTTTTCATGTTGACAAGTTTTTCATTTGAGCAACAGAAAAAATCATATAAATTCAGGAAGCTTTCAGCTAGCAGTAGGCAGCCTGGGGCCTGGGGATGCCGTTGAAGTGATGCCTTCGGCCGGACTGTCTGGCCCAAGTTGTGTCCTCCCTAACTTGCAAGTTCAATTTCCAGGAAGCGCCTGCCTTGGCCGGGCCGTCTCCGGCACAGGCGTCCGGACCTGTTGTGTCCTTCTGCCTCAATTGTATTTTCTCTGAGGCGCTTGCCTTCGTCCGAGTTGTCCGGGAGTTGTCCGGGGGTTGTCCGGCCTAGGGCTTGAGTCTGGATCTGAGATCTATTTCCTAGGGTTTCGAAGTGGGGAGTATATAAGGGCTTTCCTGGTCGTAGGAGAGGAGAGAGAGACTCATTTGCAACCCTAGCCATCTTTCCCCAAAGTATGAGAGCTCTCTCCCATGGATCCTTGTTCTAGGGTTTCATGTGCTTGAGAGATTGAGTGAGAGAGAGTGAGGGAGAAGGAGTGAGGAAGAAGAAGAGAGCATCCCCTAGTCTCCTCCTCGTCACCCCCAAGGTTCGTGCTCTCTCCCATGGTTGTCTTGCCATCCTCCATGGTGGGATGAGGGTTGAGTGAGTTGTGGTGTCTCCGGTCTTGTGCTCTTGGGATTCTTGCCACCGGGAGACGTCGTCACCGCTAAGCTCCATCAAGCAAACCCTTCTCTGTGAAGGTTATCGTGCTTCCCACGGTGCTTTCTCTCCGTCCGTCGGGGTGTGCAAAGCCCGCCATTGCGTCGGCGGCCACCTTGCTTCCCAAGGTGCTCTTCTCCATTGCGTCGGAGATGTGCTAAATCCTCGGTGTGATCGAGGTTGGCTTCGCTTGTGAAGTTGGTGTTTCGGGGTCCTTCGCATGTGGAGGCTGCCGATTCGTGTGAAGGTTTGGAGCTCGCCTACCATGTGTTGGTGAAGAGCTACCACCGAGTGGATTGAGGGCTAGGGACGATAGAGTCCCGGCTTCCTTGACCGGAAGCTTCCTCAACGTGAATAGGTGCTTGCACCGAACACGGTAAAAAGATCGGTTTGCGTCTCTCTGTCTCATTTACTTACTGCATCTTGATATCCACTACCTGCGAGTGCCTTCGTGCCTCGTACACTTGTGCTCTGATTGCTTCCGCCTACTAGACTTGTGTAGGAATTCACGCGCTAACTATGTGCCTTAACTTGACTAGTGACTAACTGCAACCAAAAGTAAAAATTGAAATTGTCCGATTCACCCTCCCTCTTAGCCTTAGGTTCCTTCAGCAACAATATAGACATTTAAAGGACACATATTGGAATCAAGCTTTGGCGACAAGAGGGGTGATTGCGAGCCTCGAATCCTCCTCTATTCAAAAACTCAACAACATCATGTAGCCCAAATGGCATAAATAAAATCCATGCAAGGATATGAGGATTTTCTTAAGGGAAAATTGAGCTGGTGAAACCGAAAGATCGCTCCCTTGCCTCTCTGACACTGATAATTTTCCTTTACCTTATTTAACACCGAAATATGTCTCTATTACCCAATTCTAGCACTCTGTCCATCTTACCGTTTGCCCTGCTTCTTCCACATCAGAGAGAGAGAAGACAGAGCAGGGGAGGTGGGTGGCTCGGGTCAACGGCAGGAGGCGGAGCTTCGGCGTGGCGGCGGACGGAGGCAAAGGCCGGCGTCGACGCGCGCGAGGTCGCTGGTGGTGATGGCGCAGCGCAGGGCGGAGCGAGGCAATGGCGGCGAGGCTTCTCCATCTTCAGGGAGTTGCCGCCGCCACCGGGAGAGAAGAGGAGAACTAGGAGAGAGTGATGGAGGAGAGGAGGAAGAGAGAGGAGGCGAATCGGGAGAGAGAGAGAGAGAGAGAGAGAGAGAGAGAGGCGACTCAGGAAGAAGGCAGAAGAATCGAGCGAGAAGCGGTGTGACAGCTGCCTCCCTCCCACGCCATGAGCCTCTATGAGAGGGAGGAGAGAAGGAAGAGAGAGGAGGAGAATTGGGATAGAAAGAAAGGGAGGCCAGCTACCACCTAGGAGAGGGAGAGGGAGGAGAGGAGGAAGAAGAGATGGAAGGGGTAGGACCATGTGTCAGCGAGGCACTAACGGTTCCATCTAACATCGGGAGTGACGGAGTGCTAAAAACAAGTAACGGCGGCGTGTTTGGGTGCTATATAAATGAACCGTTAGGCTTCGATGTTAGAAAAGAGGCCGAATGATCTTTCGATGCCACCAGCTCAATTTTCCCTTCAAACAATGGTACTGGTTGTTAAGGGACTAGACAAGAAAGAATCAAAGGTAAACTGCCTTTAGCAAAAGCTAATAAAACCAAAATGGTTAAAGCAACTTTTAGAAAAACAAAAAGCAGGTTCCACAAAAACTTGTACCGTAATCAAGTGGGGTATTGTTATCCTTTTTATATATAATAATAATGCAATTTGTTTTCTCAAAGTAGATGGATGAGTCAAGCATCACCCCATAAAATTTCAGCTTCAAAATCCTTGCAGAAAGATATGAAAATTCTTGCACTAATAATGTCTATTAGGAACTTCACACAAAAAAATTTAGAGCTTGGTGTTCACCTCATGGCACCAAACAGTTTGCTCAATGGACTTGCATTTTTTAAAAGGATGAATATGAAAGTCAGTCAAATTTTGACACTAAAATCATAAAAAAACTTTATAGATTTATCTAAAAATGAAACACTTATCACTACATGGAGAAAAGTTTTTGGACAGTTGAGAAAATTTGATGCTAGTCCATCCAGGGTTGCAATAAGGATCTCAAACCATATGAAAAGCTCAAGACATCATGAATCGGTGGCAAGAAAAAGTAAGTGAAGCAAACAAATTAGTTGCAAAGAAGAACACCAAAGAAATAAGATGAAACACAAGAACTATGCATTTGCCTAAACATACAAATTGATCATTTACTAGATGAAATCTTGGTGCATCAAACGACCTACACCCAAAATGTATTAGAAAAAAGTTTAGCTTTCATCAAAAAGCCCTATGGTATGTAGGTCATTGCAAGTAGACCAAGACCCATACAGAGTCACGGACCTATGCAAGAAGGAGGCGAAGTCCTGGGGTTCGAATTCCCAAACTTAAATGCAATTGGTGTTATGTACTTAGCAAACAACACATCATTTGCCAAGAATTTATTAGAAAGGAATAGTGCAGAGCCCACCAATAGACATTGACAAGGAGTTATGAACATCATCTGTTACCTTTAAGGTACCGTCAATCTAGGTCTATTTTACAGAAAGAATCCAGATATGACGTTAGTTTGATATTGTACACTCTTTTTCCTTAAATGAGTTTACATAAAAGTTTCTCACATAAGGTTTTTAACGAGGTAAATCCATGTGCACAATCAAAGCATATGCTATATATTTTTGGGAAAAAATATCCTATATGCCACTGAAAAAAATGAAAATACCCTGTATACCATCGGGCCCACATGTCATACACTCAGATGGCGCTACATGTCATACACACAGGATGGCATACAGGGGATTGGAATTTTTTTAGTGGCACACAAGGAATTGTCCCTATATTTTTCCCTAGAATTTTCACACTAGATTTCATGGAATTTTTGAAACATATGCATTATGTGGCATGGTCTAGGGGGAGTGTTATGTAACCATCATCGGCCTAGCCCATCCCTGGCTGGTCATGTACGTGGTAGGGGTGGGCTCACCTGACTTGTGTACCAAACCGAACCCTAGCATATGCACTATATATTGGAAAGGTTTTATTCTATTATATATGTGCATGCTATTAAGAGAAGCAATAAAAAAATTCTCCACATCTGTGTTCTTCATGTTTATTCTATTACTTCTATTATATGAAATTGTATTGAAGGGATGATACCTATTCTAAATAATGACATAAATCCAGTTAGACGTGTAGTCATAGTTTTGTTGTTGGTATTAGTTTTTAGAAGAGGGTCTATATTGGATCAGGTCAATAACAAAAGATCTTTTAAAACTGTTTTAGAAAAAGAATTGATAAAATATAGAATTTTCTAAAACCATTATTAAAATATGTATTAAGTCTATTATAAAATATCTATGTATAATTTCTATTAAAGCTGCAAGTACGGTTGGTGTGCTTACCCGTTTTTGTGCGGACCATCCTTTCCATGGTAGACCTTGTCCTTTCTGTAGATGATTTTTCTCTAAAAGACATGAAAGAATTCAACATTGATTTTTAGATTATATACACTCACGCCATGCATGTGGCGTGGAAGTGATATTTTTTAGATGTATTTAAAATTATAAGTCTATTTTGTAAAATAACCATAGTAATGCAATAGAGTTAGGCAATTTGTACTATTTTGACATACAACTAAAATCCTGGACACTTGTATTTTCGAGGATCTTTTGGGGTTCCTACATTCCATTTGCGTGTAATCATAGTCTTAGGGCCTGTTCTTTTGAGCTGACCTAAATGGCTGAACAGCTAAACGGCTGAAATGACTGAACTTCGAGAGCTTCTTAAGGTAGTCTTGAGATTCAGATCCATTTCGTTTGACTTGCTTTTTAAAGGGTTAGGACCTACCTTCAGAACAGCGAAAAAACGAACTCAAAACATATGTATTTTCAAAACGTAGATAAGTCGTTAAGTGTTAAACCGTTAAGCTGAAAAGAACGGGCCTTAAACTACATCCAATTACAAAGTCGTATAATACGTGCATGG
This sequence comes from Raddia guianensis, assembly GCA_036346415.1. NCBI lineage: Eukaryota > Viridiplantae > Streptophyta > Magnoliopsida > Poales > Poaceae > Raddia > Raddia guianensis. The sequence goes on from CM070534.1 coordinate 41,722,725, forward strand.
TTGTGCTGCGAGATGCACTAGAAAAATACGGTTAGTATATATCTCCACCAACAGATTCAAATGCACACTCTATTAAAATAAAGTGTGCGGCATAGTGTCTGCCGGAGGGGAAAAAACATTTATAATGTAGTGTCAAATGTGAAGCAATTTTAGAGGAAAGAATAGAGTGTGCAAAGAATTGTGTTATAGAGTGTAGCTTGAAGCTCTGGTGAAGATGATCTACACTATTTATTGCTCTGTTCATCTCTCTATTTTTTTTACGTTTTATGCTGTGTTTTAAAGATTACTTTTCTCTGACGGACATTATCTCTGAGCCTCTATATTTTTTATCATCTCGGGCGGATGCAGAATGGAATTCCGGAGAGCGCGAAGCGGGATGGCGCCGGGTGGTCCTGTGGCGGTTTGCAGCAGCTGGCTCGCCCGCACGCGTCGCCGGGATGCGTGCTCGTGTGGACTCTCCCCGTCTCCCGCCGGCCGCCACGCCGCGCAGACCACCCCAGCCGTTGCGGCAGCCAGGGGTGCTACTGCCGATACTGCTCACTCGGTCAGTGCTCACTCGGCTCGCGTATTTGCCATTGGCAACGCCTGGTCTGCAGTGGGTCCCGCACGCGAGTCGTTGTCGGTAGGTGTGCACGAATCATCGTGTGCCCTTTTCGAGACCCAGATGGCCTGGCGGCACGTGCCACCCGCGTGCGTGATTTATTTGGCTGTGTCAGATATTGTAGTACTAATTAATCTTTTCTTTTAGTCCGAGCAGTACGTGCACAGTAGTGGAGACCGGAGACTGGAGAGTGAGGCTACCACGTACGCGCACACGCCCGTCGCATGCGCGCCACGTGACCTCGACGACTCCTTCCTGTCTTAACGATACTAGATATTTTCCCTTTTTTTTTTCTTACTCCTATATACTCGCACGTCGATACCCTTTTGTCGCTCGCTCGCATGGATGCCTCGAGCCCTCGAGGATACAGTCCTCTAGGTTCCGTGAGCTAGTTCAGTGCGGCTGCATACTTGTGGGGGTAGAAAAGCTGCTTGGTGAAAAGAGCATGGGGACATGGGCTCTGTAATTGCCGTTAGTGCTCGATCGGTAAAGCTCTTAGTCAACTTCGTTTCTTTCAGTTACTATGGAGTAAGCATTCATGAATACTTTCAAACGAAATTTGTTCTTCTAAAAAAAAAGAGATTTTTTGTTTGGTCTCCACATCTTCAAGACACAAGAGGTTTCTTTTTTAATGGAAACTACTGGTACACGGTAATCCGAATAATAAATGAATGTATGAACTAAAGACAAGAATATTATATGTGTGTGATTAAATCAACATAAACTTTATGAAAGTTTTTTAAAACTACATGAAAAATTTGATAATTACATGAATATTTTTTGAAACTTTATGATTATGAAGCTATACCAACGATGACGCCGGTGGACGTCACAATGACTATAAAACATGAAACTAAATGAAAGTTGTATAAAACTTTTGTAAAACACATGAAATTATATGAAAACTATATAATTTCATAAAAATATATGAATTTTTAAAAACTAACTGAAACTATATGAAATTATTCTAAAAGTACATAAAAATCATACGAAAACTTTATGAAACTACCGGAAAAACAACATAAAACTTTGTGAAATGCTAGCTTCCCACCTCCGCCCACCACCGTGATGCTGCACTCGGTGACAACGTAATTGCGTGGGTGGGGCTCAAGAGGGGCGGTTTCGCAGAGCTCATTTGTAGCGGTGTGGTCGTGGGCACCAACATCACAATGGCAACCATCGCATAATCGAGCATGCAAGAAATTATATGAAACTACATAAAACCATGCGATATCACCATGTTTCGATAATGGGCCCACCACATGGAACCATACTTCGACGGCCACATAGAATGGATGAGGCGACATATAAGGATGCAACCATAACATCAGCGAGTACTAATTATACGCCACCATGAAACTATATGAAACTTTAGAAAAAAAAAACTAAATAATATTTTTTCATAAATTACATGAAACTTTCCAAAAATGAGAAAACTGCATAAAAACTACATAAAATTTTCTAAAAAACTGCATGGAACTTTCTGAAACTATATAAATTTTTTCTAGAAGTATATAAATTCCACACAAAAACTTTATAAAACTACCTTAAAAAACTACATAAAACTTTATGAAACACTAGCTTCCTGCCATCGCACACCATTGTGATGTTGCTACTAGAGGTAGTGCGGTCGCAGGGTATGTGGGGATTGTGGTCGTGCAGCTCATTCGTGGCGGTGTGGACGGGTTCACAGGCACCAACATCGCAATGGCAAGCAATACACTTACCGAACATGAAGCTAAGTGAAAGTGAATCCATATGATATCACATGAATGTTGGAAATATTGTGGTTTAACCAAATTTGACAAACAATTAACTATGAATATAACAAGAATGTTAAAGCCATGAATTAAATTCAAAATCATGAACTCTCCAAATATAAGCAACAAAGCAAATAAATTCATGATCAACATTAAATTGGAAAACATGGCGATCACTAATCCAATCAAACTAGCATAAAGCTCAAGTTAGAATGAATTATTCTTTTGCTCTCAGATTGCAATTAAAGGGTTGCTAAAGTTAAGCATCCAGCAGTTAATTGGGCGATATATCATAGGTAATATATAAATCTGAAAACAAAGCTTTAAACCCTAGAACAGTACTGCTCAAGTCCAAAAGATGTCAACAACTTCTCTATGTGTATAACCAAGTAATTACAGAATGCAGTAGAGATTAAAGGATCACGATGATGTTCGACGAGAACAAAAACAACCATTTGGTCGAATCGAACAGCAACACAAAATCACACTGCACTAACTAGTAAGTAATCAACACAGTACTAGTTCTCCAGGTTGACAAGTATATAAGTGCAGCAGTTCAAATAACCAATTAATCAATCAACAATTACTAGATCATACACAAGGAGGCATCAATCTAAAGGATCAAGAGCAGTACTTAAACTAGGTCTGCCAAGACTTTAATTCACAAATTTATAAGCCTAAAAAATATGCAATCATCATCGAGCATAATACAGCCCACAGAACAGTGCATAAATCCTAATCGGAATTAGCCCCTATTCAACCAAATAGGTCCCCAAATCACCGATTGATCTGTTGTACAAGGAGGTAACCGAAGCACTTACGTAGAGTCGGATTCAAGCCGACAAGGAAGGCAGCGAAGAAAGGCAAAGCGCGAGCAGTTCACTGTCCCAGAAAACAGATCGCCGGGCTACACCGTGTAACCACCGACGATTTGATTCGGAGATACGAAGCTTGTCGCCCCCACCACGAATAGATCTAGGAAGGAGAACCCACCACGAACAGATCCGGGATGGAGACCCGAGGAGTAGAGAAGGAGCAGCACAGGGACTCGGTGTCCAACCCCGTGGCCACCAGGTACCCGAGTCAAAGAGGAGCACAGCAGCACCACCACGGAACCAACCACCGGCCGGCGAACCGACAGGCAAGGAGGAGCAGAGGAGTGCACAGAGAAAAAGGGGAGAAGTGAGCTCGTGCAAGCACACCCTCAAAACCGAGGAGGCAACCAGCTTAATAGAGAGGGGATCAGATCAGAGGAACAACGAACTGCGCGAGGAAGACGGCAAGCCAACCCACGTCGCACGCTCTGCGCGCCACCACGAGCTGCGGAACGGCTGCAGCCGCCGCCGCCCCTCGCAAGCAGTGCTGCTGTGTATAGGCAGCACGCTGCCCTCTCTCCCTCTCTTATTCCACCGAATGGGCCAGGCCCAAAAAGCCCAGCAAAAGCCCAACAATGAAACCATGTTTCAATATGAGAGCTCACCTCGTGAAACTATATGAAATCATAAGTAACCATATAATGAAACCACACGAAACCAAGCATACGGCATCAGATTGAACCATATTTCGATGATAAGACCCGCATGATGAAACTATATGAATCCACATACAAGGTTGCAAGAGCATATGCAAGTAATGCTTTGGAGCATCACGAAATATTTTCGGTGAGATCCAAAGAAAAAGAAAATTCTAAATCCCTAAAATGACTTGGATCAATAATGCTCAAACAAGCAGCAGTGACATGCACTGAAGCACAAACATGCATTGAAGCACAGGAAGCATAAACATGCATTGAAGCAGTAATAAGATGATGTTAGCGAGAGAGCAAATCTGACTAACGCAACCATTTCATCGAGCATGTTACGCACATCCAAAAAACTTGAAAACTGGCGGCAAAACAAGCACAACAAATAGACCACAAGAATAACAAACGCACGCACACACATCCATGATTTCAAAGCCCCCGTCCCGTTCCTCCTTTCCTGCATGGCTCCTGGAGTCCCCCTCTCTCTCTGGCGTTGAGGCACAGGTTTCGGTGGCAGGCACCGGGTCCGGCGGTGAGCAGTCGGTTCCGACGGTGGTCGTGCGAGCGGCGCCCCCCTCTGTCAGTCGTCCCCCGTTCCTTGTCTGCTGATCGCGCGTCGTCTCTCGCTGGACTCCCGACCTCTCCTTTTGCTTCGTCCCCTCCTTCACGCGCTATGATTAAGTTTGTTGTCGGCTCTTCCTCTTCCATCTTCCTTCTTTCCCTTCCCTAGGCCTGTCTTGGTTGGCCGCTTGGGGGTCCGCTCCGTGACAGGCTGGACAAGAGTCTCGGATTTGGCGGTGGTTGACTGGAGTGGTCCTGCTACAGGTTCGTTGGTCCGGTGGCCTCGTATCTCGACAAAGCTCGGTACCGGTGTCTTCTTCTCTCCCTCCCCCTCCCACTAAGCCAGTCTCGACGGAGACCGCTTGGGGTGGCCCGCTTCTGTAGTGGTTGGTTTGGCCGGAGCAAGGTGTGCTTCTGGGGCGTGTGTCCGGCGGCTCCTCCCGTGGTAGTGTGGTGGGTCGTCGCCCGTCCTTCGGCGGTGCTGCGTCTCCTATCTCTACCCTGGTCACGTCCTTGTTCTCTTGCCCTCTCCTCCTAGCGAGGTGCTCGGTGGCGTTGGATGGTGTGGATAACATAGACCCCGGGTATCCACACGGCGGGTCTAAGAGACCACCCGACAGAGGATGGACCAAGTCGGGTGGATGAGGACGGGTACCACTCGGATTCTAGAAGACTTGACCGGCAAGGAAGAACATAAAGATAGAAGCCTATCCCTAATTAATAGGGAAGATATACTTGTAATCCCGGATAACTACTAGAGAATAGAGATAGGACTCCTACCTCGTAACCGACTAGGACTCCTCCTTGTAACCCCACCTCCTCCACTATATAAAGGGGGTTGGGGGCCATAGTTCGGCAGGCCATCTACAGCATCCATACGCTGTCATCACCTTGATCATCTCCCAGGCTGATCATCTTGTACACATATACCCCATATAATCCCAGAGCACATGACGTAGGGTATTACCTTCTCCGTTGAGGGCCTGAACCTATATAAATCCTTGTTTTGTGCTACCATCGAGTTTAGATCTTGCGCGCATCGCCCCATATATAATCATTGCCGGCGGTGACCCCCAGTTAGACACCAGTTGACAGTTGGCGCGCCAGGTATGGGAAGCGTCAAGATCATCTTCGTCAAGCTCGATGGCATCGATCAACGGTGTCGCCGTCGTCTTCGCCCCCGGAGCCGACTGCGTCATCAACGACTTCGGCGAACTCCACTTCTTGGATTTGGATAAGATCCAATCTGGGAAGAACTACAACAGCGCCTCCCGCTCGGATTGGGGAAAGCCATGGCCGTCTACTCATGAGTAGCACGCCTACGGCTCAATTCCCGACTCGGATACGGCGACGGGTCGAAGACAGATTCTGGACGTCATCTTGTTTCTTCAATTCCTGTTGATCCAGAAGGAATTTTGGGATGAGATTGGATGCGTTTGAAAGATAATTTCGTCATCTTTCCGTGAAGCCCAAGAATGCCAAAAACGGAGTCCGGATGTGTCCGTGACATCCGTTTGAAGGCAGGCTGCGCGGGATGATCGCGAATCTCAGCAAGCTCGTAAAACCCATCTGCAGAGGATGCGGCATGCGGATATGCTGTGGCACACCTCCAAGGGCATCAAGAATCAGCAAGGAGCTACTCAAGACAATCGACGACCAACACTTCTTCCGGACTTGGATCCGATCTAGTCTGGAGAGAACATCGACATCGCTTCGTCTGGACTCCCGTTCGGGTCGAGAAACGCCGCCGCCATCTACTCCCGAGTGGTGTGCCGGAGGCTCAATTCCTGACTCGGATACGGTGAGAACTCAACCAAGGACTTCAACGACGCCTTTTCGGACTCGGACAATATCCGATCCAGGATGGGATTCAACAATGCTTCACTCGGACTCCCGGTCGTGTTGGAGAACGCCGCCACCGCTTACCAATGAGTAGTGCGCCGGGGGCTTAATTCCTGACTCGGATACGGTGAGGTCTCGATGGAGAACAGATCTCGGGTGGTGACTGTCATCGGCAGCAAATCACTCGGACTCGACGACCACGGCGTCCATCGTGCGATGCCGGCTTCATCAACCGCGAGACGAACATGAGAAGAAGATACGATCTGTTCCCATTCAGATTTTGGACGGAACTTGTGTCGCAATTTCCCGTTGACTCAGGTGGAGTTTCGGGGTGAAATAAGATGTGTTGGAAAGCTTATCTCGTTATCTTTCCAACGAATCTAAGAACACCTGAATCGGGCTTCGGATGCGACCGTGACGCCTTTTTCAAGGCAGTCTGCGCAGAGAGGTCGCGAATTTCGGCGAGCTCGTAAAGCTCGTCGGTGCCGGCTACGGCGTGAGGATTGATCGTGCCACATCTTGTGGGACGTTGAAGACCAGCGAGGACGTTCATCGAACTTCGTCAAGCTACACCAACCGCATGGAGATCATGTCGACTACGGCCAACTCCGTCGACCACAGGCGAGACCTTGGCGAGTATGTCTTTGTTAAATCGCCGACCATGGCGTGTGCCACTCGGTGTTGATCGAGATCTGAGCGACTACTTTCTCTACTCGGCTACGTGGCTACGCCTCCAAGGTCTATAGCTTGGTCATGCGCCATCGCTATCGCGCCACGGCGCCCGTCTGGTATCTGTTGCAGCTTCAAATCCACTACTAAAGCGAACTTTTTGTCGTCGGCCATTTTAATTTGTGTAAATCGGCAATAGACCGAACGACGAGTACATGCATTTGTGTAAATCGGCCCCGTAATAACCGACGACACAAATACACGCTGTTGCATCCATCGGTAGCAAATATGACTTGTGTAGTCGGCGGAAATTGCCGAGGACACAATGGTCACTTGCTGTAGTCGGCTAACATGTGGCGGCGACACAAGTTAACCTACCAGACGGACCGTTAACGGTTCAAATAAAGTGGGCTCCACATGTCAGAATTATTTTGTTGTATTGTCGTCGGCCTGGTATTCACTGACGATAGAAGCTTAATCGGGGCCCACTTTCAGGAAAACGCCATTGCCAGCAAGCGGGACCCAGTGCAATTTGTGTCGTCGGTATGACGCTGGCCGAGGACATTGTATTTTCAGGGGCTTTTAACCATTTAAAAAAGTTTTTATGCTTTTTTGATATGAGCTGCAACAATTTTTTTTTGGAACTTTGTGTCGTCGGCTACTGTTTAAGCCGACCACACAAGTGACTTGTGTAGTCGGCATCTGTTTGAGCCGACCACACAAATAACTTGTGTAGTCTGTTTCTGTGAGGCCGACGACAAAAGTATTTTCCTCCTCTTGTCTTTTTATTTGTAAATCATACATAAATAATTTGTTCACCAGTAAATAATCCAGAAATTAATGCACTACTGTATGATTGCTATAATTGTGATGCGAGTATAATCACAGGATTGTCACGTAGTTCTTTTGCCACATAGCTCTGGTAAGGGATCTCGATATATAATCGGCTGTAGTACTCAGCAATTTAGGTAGATGTGCTATGTATATGTGTTAAATAATCTCCATGTGTGTATACATTGTAACTTTATGATTGCTATATATTTGTAAACATTATTTATGAAGTTAATATGCAAAGAGTCGATGTAATACTTTAATCGATGACGGTTCGAAAGGTTGCGGGGTGTATTTGTGTAGTCGGTAAAATTTGAGGCCGACTACACAAATGAACCTTTTGTCTACGGTCCATAAGAAGCTGACTACAAAAATAATTTGTGTAGTCGGCTTTTAGTGTGCCGACTATAGAAGTTTTATTTGTGTAGTCGGCCTTTGCTTTGCTGACTATAGTACCTATTTGTGTAGTCGGCTTCTGAGGCCGACTACACAAATAATTTGCCCAGCACTTAAGCGATTTGCGGTCTTGGGGATTAGGGCATCCCCTCAAAAGCAACACTCTGCTGTCTCCTCCTACGCGCCGCCGCCCTAGTCGCCCGTCCCGCCGCCCCGCCCCTGTCGCCTTGCCAGCCCCTTGACCCAGCCCGCCCCTTCGCCGCCTCCCCCCTTGCCGTGCTCGCCACACCACTGCCTTGCCTGCGCCACGCATGCCAGCATGATCCACCGCTGGCGCCGTCGCCGCCCGCCCGGGCCGCCCTGCTGCGCCGCCAAGGCCCTGCCTGCGCCCGCGCCTTGCCCACGTGCCGCCGCCCGCCCGTCCCCCTTACTACGCTGCTGCGCCGCCCATGCCGAGCCCACCCCCTCTCTCTCTCTCAGGCACCACCCCGTTGCATACAAAAATTGCATCAAAACATTACCAAACATACAAAATTGTATCATCAATAGGTCTCTGGTTCGGCTACTCTGCATGACTATGAACATCTGACTTGGGGATGAGACCATTGGGGGCAACTGCAGCAATGACACCACAAGATCGGTCGAGGAGCAATTCGTTGAGGGGATCATTGGCGATCCATTTGCGAGTTCTCAAAGTTAGGTTTGGTTTATGTTGAACTGTGAGATGGCAGTGAAATTATACTTTGTCGACGTGTTCGTTCTCATATATATGTTGTGCACTATCATTGTGATCTCGACGTTAACTTTTAAATTGGTTTGATGGACGTTGAATGTTAATTTCGTTAATATGTGTGGATGTTGGTGCAATGTGGTCGTCGTATGTGATATATATTGTGCATCTGTTGTGCGAAATGTGGTTATAAAATTCTGGGATATTGGGGGGTTTTTTGCAGGTTAAAAATGTGATTTTTTTAAATTTATAGGAATTTTTTTTCTGAAAAATAACTTGTGTAGTCGGCCACTCAGAAGCCGACGACACAAACTCTATGTGCCACTTGCCCTTCAAGACCTTATGTCGTCGGCCATACAAATGGCTGACCACAAAAATCAACTTGTGTAGTCGGCCGCCACATAGGCCGACCACACAAATTTACTTGTGTCCTCGGTAATAACTAAAGCCGACGACATAAGTTGAATGCGGGCCCACAAGCCACGGTGCAATAGGTGGGCCATGTTTGCTTTGTGTCGACGGTACGTAGATGGCCGACGACACAAACTTATCTGTGGGGCCCCCTCGTCAGAACGGATTCCCGTCTGGCGGCCGTTAGCAGGGTGGTGGGAAATAGTTTGTGTGGTCGGTATTTCTAGAGCCGACGACACAAGTTGAGCCAAGAGGGCAGCGTCCAGTGGCTTTGTGTCGTCAGCTTTGTGCTTTGGCCGACGACACAAGTGATTTGTGTCATCCGAGCCGTGTCGTCGGCGTTGTGTCGTCGGCCAGCCAACGACAAATACCTGTGTCGTCGGTATTTTGATTTGTGTAGTCGGTTTTGGCCGACTACACAAATAGATATCCTTGTAGTGATCTACGGCTCGGCGATAAGCCACTCGGCTACACGCCTACGCCAGCGCCACGAGCGCACAAGTCTGGCTTCGGCGACCGCCGTCGGCGACACGCTAAGCCCGCGCCGTGGCGCCAAGTATTCAGCGCGGTTATGCGCCATCGCGCGCCACGAGCGCCCGTGCGGTACATGCGCTGCGGCTTCAAATCTCGGCTCGGCGATAAGCCACTCGGCTACGCGCCTACGCCAGCGCCACAAGCGCACAAGTCTGACTTCGGCGACCGCCGTCAGCGACACGCCTCGCCCGCGCCACAGCGCCCAAGTATTCAGCGCGATCAGACGCCATCGCGCGCCACGCGCGCTTCGATGCGGTATGCGCTGCGGCTTCAAATCTACGGCTCGGCGACAAGTCACTCGGCTACGCGCCTCGCCAACAAACCTACGGCTCGGCGTCGCCACTCGGCGACATGCCTACGCCCGCGCCACGGCGCCAAGTATTCAGCTTCGGCATGCGCCATCACGCAGCGCCACGGCGGTCATGCGCTTCGCTTCAAATCTCGGCTCGGCGATAAGCCACTCGGCTACGCCTCGCCAAATACCATGGCGCACAAGTCTATGGTTTCGGCGACACGCTACTCGGCGACACGCCCACGCCGGCGCCGAGGCGACCAAGTCTCGGCTCGGCTACGCCACGCCAGTGTGTCGAGCTAAGTTCTCTTTACCATAGTTTTTTTCTTGTTAATTTAAGTTGTTTCTTGACTAGCTACTTAGTTGGTTTCCAACTAAGCAGTAAGTCAGGGGCTACACCTAATAGGTGCACTTGCGTGCACTTTTTGTTGCTTTTTCTTAATGATCACAAGCGAATCCGAGTGGTTTTTCCGAGTAGTGAAGCTCGACCCTGGCGGCGAACTCTAGTCACTCGTCTGGCGTGTCTGGAAAAAGTGCCATGAGCCAATTTCCGGCGCCGGGGCTAGACTAGCCAAGAGTGCTTAACAAAAGGAAGATTACTTGGAGGATTTAATATCAAAAGGAAAAGCAGCAAAAGCATAAAATTATCTAAATAAGCGGTCGGACCTTGCATTCGATTGATTGTTTTTCATTCAAATCTGCCTAAACTCTACATGTACATACTACAGAGATCATGGGTTTTAGCTCGTGGCGCCCGGCATAACTCTGGCGCCTCGCCCGCTCTCGGCGTTCAAGTCTATAGCACGACTATCGTCCACGCCAACCTCGATGCGGCTATCGTCTACACCAACTTTGGTACGGCTATCGCTTACGCCTCGGCCATGGGCCATCTGGCATACGCTCTAAGCGCGGCCGTCGGTGTCATTCACAACCACACAACCAAGCTACAAGCGCAGCCGGGCTAAGCCAAAATCAGCCTTGGTGCACCCCTTTGAGGGCATATCACCGGTAGAGCTACAAAAATTACCCATCTCTTGGTATATCCTATGTTGGGTCACTAGTTGGTCGTTGCATGTCAGGATCAGATACCAGTGATGTCGGGATTGAGTTTCGATGGTACGCTCCAGTTGGGGCCTATCTTTGCATAACGCTACCGGGTATAGATACCGTGACGGCTAAACTCTTTCCTTAAAATACGCCCGTGGTGGGGTCGCCAACAGATACTCTTTCTGATGGAGCACAGTACCTTTGGTGACAACAATGGTATGCCCCATGTTGGGACACTAGCTGTGTTACCGCACTAGTCGGATACATGTATCATTGGGCCAAACCCTATCCAGATGGTATGCTCCATGTTGGGCCAAGCTGTATATCGCAAAGGCAATACAGTACCGATGGTTAAAACCAGCGATGCGCCCTCTGGGCCACCACCATATCCCACTCGGTCGGGTGCAGATACCGCTTCGGCTCTTGACCCAAAACCGATGGTGCGCCCCACGTTGGAGTCGCCAACAGACATCGCAAGGCAATCTGGTATCACTCGGATCTTGACCAAAACCGGTGGTACGCCCCATGTTGGGTCGCTAAATTTGTACATCGCCGCAGCAATACAGGTATCACTCGGCTCTTGACCAAAACAAATAATGCGCCCCATGTTGGGTCGCCGGGTTGTACATCGCAAAGGCAGTACAGGTACCACTTCATCAAAATCAAAGTGATGCGCTTTACATTGGGCCGACCGCCAGAACTCCGGCAATCCCGGTGGGTATCACTAACAACTCTCTATGAGTCCTTCACGGTCTCTCGCGAGATAACAAAGCGAAGCTAGTCGGAAGGAGCAAAACAATCTACAAGCACTCGGCATGAAGCATGACTCATCCAAGGTGTGACAAAAAAGAGCAGCAACTAGACTATGAAGCACTCGGGGGCTACTGTGGATAACATAAACCCCGGGTATCCACACGGCGGGCCTAAGAGACCACTCGACAGGGGATGGACCAAGTCGGGTGGATGAGGACGGGTACCACTCGGATTCTAGAAGGCTTGACCGGCAAGGAAGAACATGAAGATAGAAGTTTATCCCTAATTAATAGGGAAGATATACTTGTAATCCTGGATAACTACTAGAGGATAGAGATATGACTCCTACCTCGTAACCGACTAGGACTCCTCCTTGTAACCCCACCCCCTCCACTATATAAAGGGGGTTGGGGGCCATAGTTCGGCAGGCCATCTACAGCATCCATACGCTGTCATCATCTTGATCATCTCCCAGGCTGATCATCTTGTACACATATACCCCATATAATCCCAGAGCACAGGACGTAGGGTATTACCTCCTCCGTTGAGGGCCTGAACCTGTATAAATCCTTGTCTTGTGCTACCATCGAGTTTAGATCTTGCGCGCATCGCCCCATATATAATCATTGCCGGCGGTGACCCCCCAGTTAGTCACCAATCGACAGATGGCGTGTTCCGGGATTGAGGTGGGGTTCGGCGTGCGCCTCCTGGGTGGTGTGGAGTCTGGTCTTATTCGCTTCCCGTGCGCGGCCCACCAAGTCTTGTGGCCCCTCTCCGGCGGTGTTGGTTGGCTACCTTTCACCGACGATGTCTCCGTTCTCTACCTCCTGACTCGGTCCCATCCTCGCCGTCCTGACGCTCCCTCCCTTTGAGGTGTCGGGTGGCGTGGGCGGCGTCTTTCGCGTCGACTTGCAGCGTTAGTGCCCGCTCTCCGGCTCTGCGTCTTCGGCCGGTTGCTATCGACCTTCGGCTGTGTTGGTGATTGATAAGCGGCCCATCCTGATACGGGTCTTGGGCCGATTCCGTACCGACCCACCGCATGTGCAGAAGCCCCAAGAGGCTGCCCTTGGCCGTACTAAGGGAAGCGTCTAGCCCGCCAGGGTCTTTCCCAAGCTTGACCAAGTCAACCACGCCTCCCTGGGTTCCGACCAGGGGCGTGGTGCGGCTTCCGGGCTATCCTTAGCCCGGAGGGAGGTCCCGCGGGTAGCCCGCCTACCCGTGGGAAAAGTGGCGACAACTGTACATAGTGTCCCACCACGCTTTCCCCGGCCTTGACCGGAAAAAACTGTATCTCTCCGGGAACCCGCAGCCCGGGGAGAGACCCGCGCGGGTAGCCTGGCTTGTTGTTTGTCTTCCTTGGCAGGCGGCGACGGTTGTTACGCTACGCGACGCCCCCAACGGGCGGAGCGAGGCCACTACAGGAAACGTAAATAGAGTCGACTGCCAAATATTATATCGACGGCCAGACATACACCATCGATAACAATGACCTACTATCGACGGCCAGACATAGGGAATCGATAAAAAGGAAGCCAACGGTTCAGTATCGACGGCCACATTAAAAACCTTCGAGTTTGTTCGGGTAGGCTGACGGGGACGCGGTTGGGTGTGACGCCGTCTATGTTTCTCGACTGCTAGATGTCAGACCGTCGATATAGTTACAACTGTTTCGACGGTACATTTAATACCGTCGACACTATGAATATTTTCTTTTTCCTTTTATTTGAATTTTATTTCAATATTTGTTTAGAATTGCTATTAATTTGAAATGAAAATTTGGAATGTTGCATTTTGTTATATTGTTGGTAGCTATTTTTGTCATGTTTGAATTGAGGAATTTTGAACAGATATTGCTTGTTAATTAAAATACTAATTAATGTTTAAATTTTGGAAATTCTATTTTATTAGCCAAAAAATTGAAAAATTGCTAGATGTGGGCGTGCGGGTATCGATTATTGAGTAGTGGGAAAGACTTAAAATTAAAATTACAAATGAAAATAATTTAAATTGAAATGGCATGGTTAACGTTGCTTTGTTCATATGAAATACAAAACTCTCAGTAAACTTCTCCGAAAAGCTTCAGGTTTCAATGGGGTGACCTCAAAGGATGGTCTAAAATTTCTGAAAAAAATTTCAGGGTTGTAATTCCCAATAAAAAGTAACATGGAATTGTCTGAACATTTGAAATTAGTTTTTAAAAATTTATAAAATTTAAACAGAGTGGTTTGACCATTGATGCTCTTTAGGAGGGGTTGCCCTCGAGACAGGCAATAGTCTCGACGGCTTCCTCTATTACCGTCGATACTATGGTCCTAACTCGACGGTAGTCAAAGGATACACTCGGGATACGTTGTTTCGACGGTTTGATAGCTAGCCGTCGATACAGTCTTCCCCGACGACTATGTCGACTGCTTGCCTCTAGGCCGTCGATCTTGAACTGGCTACCAACTCGTGGTCGACGGCTATATATAACCGTCGTTACTCTCGAGGCCGTTCTGAGCGCTGTGTCGACGGCCGGTGTCTGACCGTCGATCTTATCCTAGGTATAGAGGGCACGTGGGCTCGGGGACTTAGCGAAATCGCTACCCCAAGCCTCCACTGCTCCATGCCGAAGCGCCGCTCCGCCTCGCGCCGCCTTGCGTCGCGCCGTCTCCCGCCGCCGCGCGTTCGCCTCCACGCCACCGCGGCGCCTCCCGCCGCCGTCGAGCCTCCTCCACGCCGCATCGCCGCCGCCTCCACGGTCCCTCGCCAGCGCCCAGCCACCGCGCCATCGCCACTATTGGGCCGCCTCAAACCCCAGCGCACCTCCCCGCCGCCGTCGAGCCGCCTCCACACCGCTGCCCGACGCCGCTGCCTCCCGCCGTCGTCACCCGCGCGCCTCGGGCCACCCCTGGGCATGCCTCGACCGCTGGCTCCCGCCGCCTCCGGCCCGCGCCGCGTCGGACCGCCGCCTCGGGCCGCCTCGGGTCGCCAGCCCCACTCCGATCGCTCCACGGCCGGACTGTCCAGCGCCACGTGCACTCTCCACCACACCCGCTCTGCCGGCCGCCTCCGCTGCCCCATCTTGACCGCTCCCGCGCCACACGCCCCATCCCGCCGTCACCCGCTGTCTCTCTGCGGCAACATCGGTACTTTCACGGTTTTTTTTTTCAAATGTTGGTAGTGTAGTGTCGACGCTAATAACGTTAGTTGAGACTAATTATAATATAATCATAATTAACAATAATTAAATTATTTAAATTAGTAAATCTTTTAAAAAATAGTTTGAAATATATTTAAAAATTTAGAAAATAGTATAGAATATAATTAAAATTTAGGACAATAATATGAAATGTATTTTAAAAATATATTAAACTGTTTGCAGTGTGATTAGCTAGCGTCAGTGTATTAGTTTAGGGCATGTCACCTAGTCAGACGTCACCCGTTCGGAAGCGGCACATCTCGTATGGAACACGGACGGTGATTAGCTTCGCCTCTAATACGAGATGTGACACGCGTTTCCGAATTGTCGATGGAGCCCTTATGGGCGTCGGTGGGCGACCTCTGAACGACCGCTTCGAGCAGACGCGTCGCGTTGTGGTACGGAGGGTTTGAGATGAGTTTTTCGGCGGCATAACTCTAAGAGGTTCTCCTGTGCATAAAATAAGTGCTTGGAGTTTTTATCGACTCGCCATCGTTGCACTAGGAGAACCCTTAGGTTATGTCTTCTGAAATCTCGCCTCGAACCCTTCGGTATTACTGGCATAACGTCCGCCGATCGGTCGCTCAAAGGGTGGGTTTAGAAGCCTTCCAAAGCCTAATATCAAACCCTCTCGTGCGACGATGGCTGACAACTCAGATGGAAGAAGACAGGAGCTGGATGTATGAGGGATGGCAACGGAACGGACACCACTCGGACGAATGGTACGACAAGACCGAGATATTCCTGAATCGTGCTTTTCAGGATGTTCCAAACGATAACACGCGGGTAATTTGTCCGTGTGTTGATTGCGGGAACTGTAAGAAAAGAACCCGCGCCCAGATGGAGATAGACCTGTATACGCATGGCTACAAGGTCGAGTACCGTCGATGGGTCTATCATGGGGAGAGTCGGTTGGCGGAGCCACCACCAACAGACAAAGGTTTCGATGAGATTGATCGAGTGAATGATATGATAGATGACTTCGGTCATAATTTTCCGGACGCTGAGCCACCCACAACGTTGTCTAACTTCATGGAGCTTCTCGAGTCTGCGAAGCAACCTCTGCATGATAGCACAACGGTGGCTCTCTTGTCTGTTGTGTCTCGTATGTTAGCAATTAAGTGCAAATACAATTTCTCTATTAACTGTTTCGACGAACTCATATCGTTGTGGTCTGATGTCCTTCCGGAAGGCCACAAGTTGCCTTCCAGCTGGTACGAGTGTAAGAAACTGATAGGTGGTCTCGGAATGCCATATGAGAAGATACACTATTGCCCGAACCATTGTATGATGTACTACAAAAATGATGTGGGTAAACAGTTTTGTGATAAATGTGGAGAGTCAAGATATGTCGAGGTAGAGGACGCTGAAGGAAACAAGAGTCAGACTAGTGTGGCGAGGAAAGTGCTTCGTTACTTCCCGCTGACGAAACGTTTGGAACGGTGTTTCATGACCGAAGAGACGGCGCAACAGATGAGGTGGCATAATGAGGGTAAAAGGCCGAAGGGCAACTTAATGATACATCCGTCAGACGGGGACGCGTGGAAGTGCTTCGATCAGAAACATCCGAACTTCACAGCTGATCCGAGAAATGTGCGTCTGGCAATTGCCACCGATGGGTTCACTCCTTTCAATATGATCGCTGCGTCGTATTTCTGTTGGCCAGTGTTCACTATGCCTCTGAACCTTCCACCGTCATATTTAATGAAAGAGGAATTCATGTTTCTATCCCTCATCGTGTCTGGTCCAAAGAATCCTGGAAAGAATCTGGATTTTTTTCTAAGACCTTTGGTCGAAGAGCTGAAAGAGTTATGGGAGAATGGACCAATCACGTACGATAGGAAGACAAATACTAATTTTCCTATGAGGGCTGTTTTTATGTGGTCTATTCATGATTTTTCGGCTTACGGAATGCTCTCAGGATGGAGCACGCACGGCAAGCTAGCATGTCCCGTTTGCATGGATGATACGAACGCGTTCCAGTTAACACACGGGGGTAAGGCATGTTGGTTTGATTGCCACGTGCTTTCGGCCGATCATCCTTCGAAAATAGAGGAATGCGTTTCGAAGAAACACTTGTGAATGGACAAAAACGTCCGCGACTAACCATAGCTGCCATCAAAGCTTTCCAATCAAAGTTGGTGGAAGGAAGAAATGGAATCTATGAGGGTTACGGTGTGTCCCACCATTGGGCGCTTACAAGTCAAGATATACTGCTACCTTATGCAGAGGATTTGTTATTGCCCCATAACTTCGATGTCATGCACCAAGAGATGAATGTGGGACAAGCAATCTTTGAGACCAGTCTCGTCATCCCTGATAAGAGCAAGGATAATGTGAAAGCACGTCTCGATTACGCAGAAATATGCAGTCGACCATCAATGAACCTCATAGAAGGACTGTCTAAAAAGTCTAAGGCTTTGTACTGCCTAACAGTCACCCAAAGGAAAGAAGTTCTCGAGTGGATCGAATGACAGTTGAAGTTTCCCGATGGGTACGCATCAAATATTGGTCGTGGTGTGAACGTTGCTCAAGGGAAGATACACGGCATGAAAAGTCATGACTTTCATATATTTGTATGTGATCTCATTCCTGTCGTGTTTCGTGGTTACGTATCTGAAGACGTATGGAGAGCTTTTGCGGAATTGAGTTTTTTCTATAGAAAACTATGTGCTAAAGAGATAAAGCGGTCCGAGATGGTTAAGCTCGAAGAGGAGATTGTTGTGCTTGTGTGTAAACTTGAGAAAATATTCGTTCCTGGATTTTTTAACCCAATGGAGCATCTTCTGATTCATTTGCCAGCCAAAGGCAGGTTGGGAGGTCCCGTTTAGTACAGATGGATGTATCCTGTGGAGCATCGTCTTAAAGGGGTTAGGGCAAACGTGAAAAATAAGGCTCGCGTCGAAGGTTCGATAGCATAATCATACTATATGCAGGAGATAACTCATTTTTGCAATAAATATTTGGCGAGAGAGCACAATGTCAATATTCAGATACCAAGATACAACACAGTTTGTAGTAAGCCTCAATTTGATCTAAAATTGTTTCTTGGGAAAGGCAATCCGGTGGGGAAAAGTAAACGACGAGAGTTATCACAGGAAGAAAGATTGATTGCACTATTGTACTTGTTCGATAATATGGAAGAAATGGGGGACATGCAGAATCAGTTCATACAAAGAGAATGGACAGGGATGAGTGAACCCAGTCCGGAGGAAAAAACAAAATTGATGAAGGAGGGTGCCGGACTTGGACGTCCTAACTTCATAGTTTGGTTTTGGAAACATGTAAGTATGCATGATTTCATAACCTTATTAATAATTGAAGATTCTGTCGACGTAGTTTGTTAAATTTCTTATTTTCTATGAAACAGTGCACGACTCATGCAAGCGTACACAACGATCTGCGTATTTTGTCGCGTGGACCTAGAACTAGCGTCAAAGTGCACGGAGCTTATGATGTCAACGGGTTTTGCTTCAGATCGACAATTCATGAAAGGTCGAAACCTAATTTAAAATCAATTAACAGTTGTGTACTATGCTACGGGGAAGATGGCATGGAATACTACGGTATAATAGAGGAGATAATTGAATTAGTATTCGAGGGAAGTAAGGAATTATCGGTTGTTCTCTTTTGTTGCATTTGGTTCGATCCTATTAAAGGGGTTAGACGTCGAGCAGAGTTAGGTTTGGTGGAGGTTAACCACAAGTCACGGTTAAAAGGGTATGATCCGTTCATCCTTCCCAATCAGGCTGAGCAAGTGTACTATCTGCCTTATCCATGTAAAAAAGCAATGAAAGGTAGTACTAAACGCGGCGAGGAAGACCTTCGGTCATGGTGGGTTATGTACAAAATTGACGGCACGGAAGATTGGCTACCCGACGATCGATGATTATCACCAACCAAGACAAGAGCAACGTATGAATGGCAATGTGGTGATTGATATTGGGAATGGAATAGATAACCTCGTAGCCACAATAGATGACGACGTAAATGAAGAAGTGTATCCACCCAACCAAAGAAGCTCCACAAACACAACAAGCACAACAAGAAGGGAGAATGTCGAGTGACCGATGATCTTCTCGATGTAGACGATACATACTTCTAAGTTGATGGTATTCATTTCGGTCATTATGTTCAATTTTGTTGTTTTAATATTACTAATATGTGCACCGACGTTATTTCAAAATGCAGGATGCCACGCCGATAGTTCAGGAGGAGCGCCTCGCAGGACGAGGACGGCGACCTTGACCAGAGGTCGAGGGGCACTCGAGTGCAGCCACGAGGGCACGCCTGCACCGGGATGACCGGCACCGACACAGAGTCTGGGTCACTGGGGCTCTAGCCGGAGGGGGCTCCTGTGGCGATAGAGGGGCATAACAAGTTGCCCAAGGCGGCGAGATATCCTCACCAAGATCGTGATCGAGCCGGATGGCGGCGAGTAATATCATAATTATCTAATTTGTTGTCAATTAAATCTACTAAATTGCTTTCATTCTCTCAGAGCAACTTGTCATGTGTCCACCCCAACAAAGTCGATACCCACCACTAATGCTCTTGAATCCTCGTGCCAAGATTATCTCGGCATGGTCGGAGAGGAGGGCACAACATCCCGCTTACTCTTGGGATGATTACAATGTGGCACCACACGGGATAGCACCGCCGAGGAGATAAGGCGAGAGTTTTGGGTGAGTTCGCACATTTTTGGTTTTAATATCACGTATGATTGGCAACTATTGTTCATTCGGATTTATTTCTTTTCAGCTTAGGTACCGCCTGCGCCGGTGCTTGGAGGAGGAGGACATCAATTTCGTGATGGATAGGAACGCCAAGCGTAAGGTGCAGGATCTCGATGTCGAGTGCACGGTCACCACCGCTCAAGATTTCCACAGTATTCACTTATTTCTTTGGCCCTTTTTGGCGATATGGTTACAATACTAATAGTTTACTTTGTCTTGTCTTGTCTTGTCGATTGTGAAGGAGAGAGGATCACCCAGCCGACGCTGCAAGCTGTATCTCGAGGCTCAAGAGTACGCAGAGTTCGACCGGATCGGGTGTCGAACGCCCAGATGCGTGGGAGGCCCTGTCGCAAAGATCGGGCCCGAGGCGTTCAAGGAAAAGTCCTTGAAGGCCAAGAAGAACCGAGCAATGATGATTTAGTAAAACGACGATCGAAAGTCGCTGCTCGCTAAACGCTAAGGAAAAGGATGGTAATGCTATTTCTTCACTGCTTTCGATTTTGTTTTCTTCTAATAAGAAATATATCGACACTCCACTTGTACGATCTGGTATGCCACGACCGCCAACTTCCGCCTTGGTCGTCGGTATTCGGAGGGCCACACCTCCCGTAAAAGGATGGCTCCTTCCGGACTGTGGAACCTCAGAGTCAAAGAACGAGAGGTACGTAATAATTTATCAATTAGTTCGTACACAATTGTACATTATAACTCGGTTATCTCATTTCAATGCAGGCACGCTATAGAGAGGCTTTCGCTGATAAGCATGGCCAAGAGAAGGACCCAGAAGAGGAGCCTCTAGACCCTCTGGTGATACATGAGGCTATGGGTGGGAAGGCTCATGGGAGGCTAGCGATTGGAGGGGATTACCTGAGGTATGATACTGTCTAATTTATGTTCGTGGCAGTTTAGATCATATTTTGTAACAACTAATATTGATTTGTTATAGGTCGGAGGATTACATGCCTCAGGTGAGGGCTTCCCACTCTCAAACGGAGAGCCGACGCTTTCCGAGGCCCGCATTGAGAGGGAGAGGCAAATGGAGAGAGAGGAGAGGAGCGGGAGAAGGAGGAGAGCAGACAGATGATGCAGGCGAGGAGAGCCTGAGGACCCAAGAAGAAGCTAGACAGAGGCAGGAGGCGGAGATGGCGAGGCAACGATATGAGTTCGAGCAGAGGTTCGCCTATCTGGAGTCTCTCTCTCGACTGGGCGGGGTATTGTTCTAAAACCTTTAATATCTATCCACATGTCGCTTATTACAAATTCATTCACAAGTTAGATGTTCATAAAATTTTAGGTCGGTCCTGGGTACTGCGCCGTCCGACCTTCTACGGGGTCCGCCACCGTTTGCAGTGGATGGACACCGGCCCATATACCCTTTACGGCAGCCTGACTACTCCACCGGGGAATCGGGGCCCACTACCCCACATGGTGGCTTGCCAGACGTTACGGAGGCGGTAAGTCATTAACTCATATTTTGAATCGCTTAAACGTGATTTAACTAATAACCAACTGTTTTATACACATGCAGTTCGGTTCACGGCCATGCCGAGATCCGTGGCTGGAGGGAGGAGACACATCGGTGAGCCAGAAAATCCCAACCTGGTCACCGACCTCTTTATGGCGCCCGCATTGCTGTTCACCCACCGCTTAATCGCCCGAGAGAACCCACCGAGACCGATCTCATCCCGATCAAGAGCTAGCTAGCTTTACTTTA
Source organism: Raddia guianensis (assembly GCA_036346415.1). NCBI lineage: Eukaryota > Viridiplantae > Streptophyta > Magnoliopsida > Poales > Poaceae > Raddia > Raddia guianensis. Next base: position 41,744,305 of record CM070534.1, read on the forward strand.
GACTTTGATACTTTCGGTTGCAAACTTCGCCTTATATTTGTTATATGATAGCTTGTGGACTTCGATATGATATATGTGCTTGTGGATGTGTGCAAATGTTTATTTTGTGTTTTTGTGGTTTCAATGTTTGGTTGAATGAATTGTGGTCGCAAATATGCGATGAGGGGTATATATATGCATTGTGGGGTATTTTGGGTATCACGAGTCTTCTTTGTCGCTCTTTTGGGAACACCGGCGGCGAACCGCAGAATCTGTTTTTTTTACAAAATAAAGAATTTTTTTTCCTGTTTTTATATGTCTCGACGGCTTCAGACCGGTCGTCGATACTGCAAAGCAGTAGGTCCTGTAACGACCGCCTAACCATTGCCGTCGAGAGAACCATTTTGGTCCACGTCACCCAGCTAGACAACGAATCTGTGGGTCCCACGTTTAACGTTATCGACGGCCTTTTAGCGGCGATCGAGACAGTGCCAACCGTGTCGCTGACGGCGTCCCCGTTGCCTGTCTCGACGGGCTTTGCTCTTGCCGTCGGTACTAGTTGTCTCGACGGCCAAGCCGTCGATACTAGTCTCCTATCTCGACGACCTTAACTCGACGGCCTTTTCTCGACGGCTGGCCATCGACACAGAGTACACTCGACGGTTCTTGTATTTTTATCGACGGCTTGGGCCGTCGAAACTGTTGCCGAGGTAGTGGGCTGGCTCGGTCCAATCAAATGCTATATTGGGGATAAAGGGAAAGTGCTTTCTCTATAAAGCACAATTCCTTCCCGTATCGGCATGTCAAGACGAACACATGTCCTGTGCTAACCTTACCAGCTTCTCCCTGCAGGCTTGAGACAAGACAGAGCCCCGGAATGAGACAAGAACGTAGCCACTAAAGCAAAGATCAGTGTGGGGCCCGCCGTATCAGCTCCGGGCGACCCGCCGCGCCTATAAAAGGAAAGGCCCCGGACCATTCGAGGCGATTCAGGCAATTAAGCAACCACTCAAGCCACACGCGCCCAAAGCCTCCTTAGCAGTAGCCATAGTCCTTAGCCACTCTCTGTAAGCTCGGGATCGGCGCCTTCGAACCCGGGCTCGGCACCCTTGTACTGTTCTCCACCATATAATCAACAAGACTGAAGTAGAGCTATTACCTGACAGTGGGGGCTCAAACCAGGGTAAATCACTTGTGTCTTCACGGTTTGTACTGTTTCTCTTTCCCCCTTTCTCTCTATACGAAGGATCTTTACCCGGATCGTCAAATCGCACCAGGCCCTTGTCCGGAAAGATCACAGGTGCCTCGAGCCCCTCAGTAGGCTCACCGCCGCCTGCCGCCGAGAAGGGTGGTCGTTGGGCCTCACACCAACTACAAATTCGTCTGCCGGTCCGTGGACCCGCTGCTCTTTAGGAGCGCGATTTCCAGACACCGACAGGCTGCCTCTGTCTTTTGCACTAGTAGAGCCGGTCTTGGGCGAAAGCCCTACCCTTTCAGACAGGTGGTGGCGTCACCTTTTGGTGTTCCCTTGTTGGAGGCATCACCCTTGGGGTCTTCCCCTGCTCTACATGAAATTCCCTAATGGTTTTGCGACGACATCCGGTCCTCCCCGCTGCTTCCTTGTTGGAGGCATTGTAGTCGCCGTGCTTCCTTGTTGGTGGTGTTTCCTCTTCTCCCTCCCCTGTATTTCTCTCTCTGCTATAGGCGGTGTTCCCACGGTGGGCGGAGGTATATTTGGTTTTGGTTAAGGTTGCAGCGAAACATTGTGATTTTACCCGGTGATTGCACGTGTTTTTATTTTTATTTTCTTTTACTTATCAATGAAATGACAGCTTTTGAATTTTTTTAAAGCATGTGGTGTTGGCAGTGAGGGGAAGCGCACACACGGACATACCACAATGATGAGATGGATGTAGCCGTCGCTAGGGACGATGCGGACAATGTCGGACGCGTTGCGAAAGCCGGTGTGTGAGTCGAGTGCACAGAAGTTTTGGCAGGACGCCTCGCGGGCGCAGGCAGAGTGCGCGGTGTCGTCTTGGCCGTGGCAGTCGCAGCGCGCGGTGGTGCGGGCGTGTGGCGGTTATCGCCGTGCGGCGCGAGCTGGTGGGCGGTGCAAAACGCGACGCCGCCATTGCAGTCGCCGGCTCGCCGTAGAGCAGCGTGCACTGGTGGGCAGGCATGTTCACCTGCTCATTCTTTGCAAGCATTCTTCGTTAGTCTTTATGTTTTCGTTTGGGGGAAAATTAAGTATATGCCACTCAAAAGAGTGGCAATTGATAATATGCCACTCCAAAGAGTGTAATTAAGTATATGCCACCCCAAAGGATGACCCCTTAATAATATGCCATTTTGGTATTTTCCCTTAACTAAAACCCATTTTCTAATTCTAAATGACCAATCTACCCCTCCCTTAACTAATCCCTGGCTCCCGCGCCGCTACTCACTGCTCGCCCACTGTTTACCTAGGCTCCCGCGCCATGCTGGCCCCTGCTCGCCCAGGGCAGTGCATGCTCGCTGCTCGCCCAGGACAGTGCATGCTCACTGCTCGCCCACCGCGCCAAGGCCGTGCATGCTAGCCCAGGCTCCAGCGCCAAGGCCCCTGCTCGCCCACTGCTCGCCCAGGGGCTGTAGCCAGACGATTGACTAGAGAAAAAAAAAAACAAAGATGTGCACTTGCACACATATCATCCTTATTTGATTTAATCTAGAAAGCATGAAGCTCTTGTTTGATTTAATCCAAAAAGATTCCATACAAAAACTAACAAACAATTCATAACTAATATGGTTTAATAAACATCATAAAAATATTCTGGATTAAGCATCTAGTAATCAGAGGTCTCTTCTTCCTTCTGTCATGAAGCATCATCATGATCTCTTCTTCCTTGGAGTTAATTTCTTCTTGGTAGTGCTTCGTACTTGTGAAATGATTGTTGAACTTTGTGAAGCTCCCTCAAATGCCAATGCTAGCTGCCTACAATACATAATTGCAATCCATAAGTATTGATGCTAGTTGCCTACAATACAGACATACATACATATCAATCCAAAAGAGTTTTGATGAAAATTTCAATGTTCTAGTGATAGGCCCGTATTATTAGTTGTTGGCGAAGCGATTGGCATGCTTCATTGGGTGTATGAATCACATTGCTTTCACCATTTTTTCACTCTTTCTCTTCCCGAAAGCATATTTGAGGGAAATAAAGTACTTGATTACATATAAGAGGAATAAAGAAGAGTTGTGTCTTACCTCTTCTTAGGTCCATTCAAGGACAACCCCGCCTCACTGTCCTAGTTGTTCACACTTCTTACATTTATGTTGCTTCTTTACTGCAGCTCCACCCTTCTCAAAGCAATCTTTAAACCTTAGCTTTCTTGGCCTTCCCGCAAACCTCTTGTTCAAAGGTGGCAACAACTTGAAGCCAGGATCTATTTGAGGCCATTGGGATTTGTCGAGTATTGGCTCAAGCCCAATTGCATATGCTGCCTGAAACTTGTGAACTGTGTAATATTCATGAATAAACAATTTCATGTTTTCATTTCTTTCAGAGGCGACGAAAATTAAGGCATGTGTGCATGGCTTGCCTGTTAGCTGCCATTCACCACAAGTGCACTCATGACTCATTAGTCGGACAATGTGTCGAACTGTCTGATGATTATCATCGGTCTCAGTTACCGCTGCAGTGTGATTTGCACCTTTCTTGATGGTCAAGTTACCCAACCCTCTCGCCCTTGCATTCATCTCATTGTATGATAGCGGGAAGTACGCACCCATGCAACCTCGGCCTATCATTCGCCTCTTGTGAAAAAGCACCATTATCTTCTCATGAAGCTTATCCGCTAGATCAACAATAGGCAAATCTTTGATATCTCTGATCCGGCTATTGAATGACTCGGCCAAATTATTATTAATGTAGTCACATTTGATCTCTGAGCTAAATCTAGACCTCATCCACAACAAGTTATGGTGCTTACTAAGGTACTCGCCTACTTGAGGACATGATGACAATACCTTGTTCATATGATACTCAAACTTTTCTTCTTTATATGCCCTTGCTGCTGGCCACATATGTCCAAATACATCACCATGAAATTTCTTTGTAAAGTTCTTCATGAGATGCCTGAAACACTCTCTTTGCTCAGCATGAGGAAAAACCTTCTTAACCGCGGTTTCAAGACCCTTGCAAGCATCTGTGCAAACTGCAAGAACGGGAGGATCACCAATTGCTTTTTTCACCTGCTGTATAAACCAAGCCCAGTTATCAGTTGACTCAGATTCAATGAAGCCAAATGCAATAGGGAACATCCAATTGTGTCCATCTAGAGCAGTAACCGCAGCTAACTGTCCATTCCACTTGCCATTAAGTGCCGTCGAGTCTATGCTCAAGTAAGGCCTACAACCATTTAGGAATCCATCAATACAAGGTTTAAAAGCAAGGAAAAACCTGTGAATGTAGGTATGCCCCTTAGCCCTCTTGGTGCCTATCTCCACAACACTTCCAGGCAACCTAAGTTCCACCTCCGCCTTAAAATTGTACAACATCTGGAAGCTTTCCTCCCAAGGACAATATAGCTGTCCCATTGCCCTTTCTCTACTGTACCAAACAGTTGGATATTCAAGTGAAATATTATACTCATCCTCCAGTCTATTTTGTATCTCTGTTGCACCCACATTTGGAGTCTTTTTCAATATGTTGAGAGACCTTTCAGCAATCCAAGCTTGAGATGCCATGCTAGTCTTCACACGACTAGTCGAGGCACAAGTATGCTCAGTCACCATCTTGCTCACCTGCACATCAAAAACAAATTAATTGATACACTAAAATTTAAGCCAGGATAAAAGAATGAAAAGGAGTTTACCCTGATGGTTTTCTTATCTTGCATCAATGCAGCAACGATCCTCCATGGGCACCGCCACCTTTGCAAAATCCCTAAACCTTTTTTTGTCAGACTTCTCTGTCCCAATATCAAATTCATGCTTGATGGCATATTGCTTTAAAGCCATTCTAAAATCAACCATACAAGGGTAGGTGATCCCAACTTCCATATGTGGGTTCTCCTTGTCAGATCCAACGGTTGGTTCTGTGGTATTACCATCATCCACTTCGAAGGCATCCCCATCATTTGGCTCATTGTCTACCGCTGCATTTTCCATCTCATCCATTTCGGTATTACCATCATTTGGCTCATTTTCTACTGCTGCATTTCCCATCTCATCCACCCTCAAGCCCAAAAGTGAATACATTTCCTCCTCGGACATAGCAACATCCTTGTCATCCTCGACATTGCAATTATCTTGCTCTATTTCGATGGTTGACCAATCAACACCGATATGCTCTAAACCATCCGCTACCGTCGAATCCTCGATTACACTGGATGGGGTATTAACATCAGCGATATGCTCCCTTTCGAGATCAGTCCTATATTGAAATATGTAATAAAATGCGGTTAACAAATTAAATTTAATGATAGCATGGTAATGCATGTATTTTGGCGAACTATCCATCTTACCTGAGAATCATGGTGTGGCAGCGGATGGCTTGGACAGGGGAACCAGCGCAAATCTTTGAGCCAAACTAACTTTCTGTTCTTGAAGAATTGCAAACAAGTCAGTGGAAAATAGTTAGGTTTTACGATCATGTGATTTGCACAGGGTGTTTAGCACTAATTGTTCGACTAAACCAAAGAATCTGCGGCCTTCCTACTCTAGGTTGGTTCTACTAATTGTTCGACTAAACCAAAGAATCTGCCACTCTTAGGGAATAAACTTACTCGAGATATGTGATGCACTGGTGCTGTAGATTTTAATGTGGTTAAAAAAATTCTTTTGTACCGAGTGAAGCCTCAGGGCAGTTCACTTCCTTCCCGAAGGACATGTACCAGAAGGCAATTGTTGTGTTTGTTCTGCATAACAATCCATATGAGAATATAGAACACGTAATGCAAAAGCCTCGCATGGCAAGAAAATTTTGGATAAAAAACAGACTGAAATACACTGGCGCAGAGAGGGCATCAAAAACAATGCGCCAGGCATAAGGCGCCGCAGCATGGGCGGATGGATGGCGCCGCGGCTGTCTCGTAAGCGGGCGGGGCGGGCCATGGATCTGGCGCGGGGCGGTGGCGCGCCGGCCTGGCGGAAGGGCACGAGCGGACGACGCGAGGAGATCAATCGGCGCGCAGCGCAACGACGCGAGGAGATCAATCGGCGCGGGAGCCAGGGATTAGTTAAGGTAGATTGGTCATTTAGAATTAGAAAATGGGTTTTAGTTAAGGGAAAATACCAAAATGGCATATTATTAAGGGGTCATCCTTTGGGGTGGCATGTACTTAATTACACTCTTTGGAGTGGCATATTATCAATTGCCACTCTTTTGGCATATACTTAATTTTCCCGTTTGGGCCACTAAAATACACTTCTCGGAGGCCCTGGGCTTCACGAGTCTACTGCTCCGTGTTGGACCGGACTAGCTGCGTTCGCACTTGGCACTGCTGCTGTTTGTGGCAGGCTTGGGCTTTTCTCCCGGTGAGCATGTATGCACCGACGCAATTGGGCTCCGCGTCTGGGCATTCGGCCGGCTGGTTGCATCTGCTTCTGGCGATTAATGAGAGGCCGGCGCCCGGCGGGTGGTTGGCAGTTACGACGTGATGGGCGGCTAGCACCCAATCCACCAAGTATTCACTGCGAACATCGTACAATTATTATGGCCCCGTACAAGGTTTGTTTGCTGATTTCTATTCCTCTAGTGGGGCACGGAAAGGACGGAGGTACGTAAACGCAAAATAAATTCGATGCGTGAATCTCGCGGGAATAAAATCTTAAATCTACGTGTCCTCCAAAACTCAAAAAGAACTTGAAGCAAGTCGATCCCTACAATAGTACTCGGTATGTCTTAGTTGCTGCAATGGTATGTATTCGGGATCGATCCTTCTGGTAAGTCCTTTACTTCGTCTAAAGAGCATAGCAGGTACCATGTCACACGTTTTAACTCATCTATAAATCTTACTATACAAGATAGATGATGACGTAGAGGACAAAAAATAAGTGGAAATTTTGGTCGTCTTCAATTCAAGAGTTAAATCTACATAAGAATTAATAAATTTTGTGTGATCAAACTATATAAAAAAAAACATGTCGTCATCTTTACCACGGTATACGTTATCTACAATAATCTATGTGACATAACAATTGTTAGAGGTAGCTACTGTTTGAATAATTGTACGTACCATAGTGTACTTGAACTTCTTCGTAATTCGTGTGCAGCTATTTAGTTTCTGTGTGCAGCTTGATTAGAACCAAATAAGTCTGTGTTTCGTCGTAATTCGTGAAGTCCATTTGGATTCCTGCTATTCTTTTTTTAAAAATCGATGATTTTTTCGTTTAGATGAATGGATTATATATGCGAAAAAAGGAAAATAGTTATGGCCATTGAAAAATTGTTTAATTCCACAGGAAATCGAACGAGAAATCAAGACATAAAAACTCATCTGATTTGTTTAGTGAGAAATCACAAAGTTTTAGCAAGAAATCGTTTAAAAAACTATTATTTTTCAGAAAAAAAAATTATGGCTTTGATTATCCCTTTGCGGCGATTTAGCATTCCCCGCGGGAAATCAACTCCATTCGAGGGGTTTATAACCCTACACATAAGTCGCAAAGTAATAAGTTGATGTTTTTTTTGGTCTGTTTCACTTATCTATATGTATATATAAGTTTGATCTATGAGATGCAGATATGGGTGGAACTTGAGCTCGAGGCTCGTGAGTAGGTCTGGTTCAGCTCGTGAGTGAACTGAGTCTGAGTAAAACCCTGAGTCTAGCTCGTTCATTTTAACAAGCTCAAATCAAGATAAGTCTAACTTGCTCATGGCTTGTCCTAGTCCCATAAAGATCCATTCTGACTCATCCCCTCCCCATCTGGCCATTTAACCGACCCATTTCGGTCCACCTCCTCCCTCATCTAGCCATCTAACCAACCTCCATCACTCCCCACTCACAACATGTGTCCTCCCTCCCACCGCCATCTCAAGTCGTCCGCCCCTCCGTCACCATCCCCCAACGTCACTTGTCACCCCACCTCATTCGCCCTAAGCTCCTCCCCACCTCCAGATGTTGTCACTGTCGCTCATCATCGCCACTCCCCACCTCCAGAGCAGCCGCTAGCCCACCACAACTACCCTTCTTCAAATTTAGTCGTCGACATCTCTCTCTCTCTCTCTCTCTTCCCTTCCCTCTGAGACAGTGCCACCACTTGTCCCTCCTCTTGGCGACTGTCCTACTCACCGCATCAGGTCACCACCCTCCCCGCATCAGGTTGCCCCCCTTGCGCTCTTGTCCGGCCTTCACACTCCCCATGCCTCCCTCTCCGGACGACGAGCTCATGGCCTGCTCGAACAAGTCTGAGACTTCTCTCCCCCCTAGCTTGATATAGCTTCCGATGGGCTCCGACATTACCTCAATTCTTGCAAGTGGTGGCACAGGCAAACAAGCAACGATGCTCGCATCCACTCAGCCCGGTCAATGTGGATGTTTCTTATCAGCCAGACTCTCAAGCCGAGCAATCGAGTAGATACGTGCAATGGAACAAGAGCTCCAAAAACCGAAATGACGTCACACGGCACGGCATGCAAGGTCGGTCGAAATCTGGTCCAACCACCTGCCGTCCAGCGCTGGAGATCCCGCAGGCAGATTCAGATGCAGATCGACGCAGCGCGACCATGCATGCTTTGCACCTCTTCCCCCCACTGCTACCTCTCCTTTTTAATGGCGACGACCAGCCCCCGCCATTATTGCCTCCTCCCCCCCCCTGTTCATTACTTGCGTCGCAAACTCGGCCAGCACGGTCGGTCGATCGGTCGCGCCACGCCATTTGATCCATCGCCCATCCAACCACCTCCCCAACCGATCGCGCCGGTACAGCCACGTCACCACCACTGCTGCCGCACTGCATAATGCATCACACACACACGCGCGTACGTTGTAGCTGTAATTATGTTGTAACTTGTAGCTGAGCTACTCCTCCATGCCCAACCGACACGAGACCGGTGGATCGATCGATCCCAACTGGCCCTGGATCCTGCACGAGCAGAGAATGATTTTACCAACCATGCAAACCTGATCTGAAACCTGACCGGGAAAAATAGGTGCAGCTGCATCATGCGTGCATGCACGTTCTGAAGAAGTGAGCAGTGGCAGAGTGAATGCGAGATGGGTAACGTACGTAATTCGGTCAGGGATGGTAGGGACGAACGCGTATTGATGAGTTCGGTCTGGTTGGTGCCGTGCGGCGGTGCGCGCGCGCGCGGCCAGATCTGATCGGCGGGTCGAGATCGACGCGAATGAATCAGAAGCCAAATCTTGCTCCGAAACGGACTGGCCAGGCCCTGGCTCGGCTCGGCTCGTTCACTAACAGCCGAGCCGAGCCGAGCTCAGTCATCTAACGAGCTAGAAAAAAAGCTTAAGCTCGGCTCGTTGAAAGCTCGGTCCGACTCGCGAGCTCTCGCGAGCCTAATGAGCATCATAATATGCACTCTTTGGGGTTTGAAGAAGGGGGTTTCAGTGGTTCCGATGGAGGATCGTTTTTAGGATGAGACATTGAGAGCCTTTTTGCGGCGTATATTAGGGGTATATCTAGTCATAGACAAATGTATGGATCAATTACAAGTGGTATAGGATGAACTAATAAGTAGAAATCTATGAATCCACGGGCCACGAGCGAGCTACGAACGAGCTGGCCCTAGGCTCGGCTTGGCTCGCTAATTGACCGAGCTAGAAAAAAAGCTCAAGCTCGGCTCGTTGGCCTACGAGCCGAGCCTGAGCCAAGCCAAAAACCGAGCTGCTCACGAGCTCCGAGCCAAAGTGCCAGCCCTAGTGTTGTGGTAGCCGGGATGCCCTCGGGTAGCATCGTAGCTAGCGTGCGTCGTCCGAATGAGGGTTTCGTGTTTCTCCAAGGCACCAGCACGCGACGAGCATGGCTGCATGGACATGGTAGAGGAGCAGCCGGCAGGGCGTCTCACCGGTTCAACCGATTATGTCAATACTTTTTCCTAACGTGAGATACTCGAAAAATTGTTGCCTTCCAACCCAGGTCTACCCATGGAGAACATGCTTGATTAAGACCCTATTGAGCTGATCTGAACAGTTGAACGACTAAAATAACTGAACTTTGAGAGCTTCTCTAGATAGTATCGAGATTCGAATCCATTTCATTTGACTTGCCTTTTAAAGCGTTATGACCCATCTTCAAAACAGCGAAAAAACGGAGTAAAAAAACTCAAAACATGTCTTTTTAAAACATAGATAAGTCGTTAAGATGTTAAACCGTTAAGCCAAAACATTTAGAGAAGCGTTAACGTTGCAAGCAACCAGAACTGCTCCCGCCGGTCACAGATAAAATTGATGTTTCAAAAGTGAGTTAGTCAAAGTTTTCAAAGATGAGATATACTAATATCTTTCTAAATAATGAGTATGGTACTCTACACGTTTGCACGCTAGATTTGTCTTGATCGTTATTTTCTATTCCAAATTTATGCCTTTTTTTTTACTTGTAGCAGAGTAACTCTTTCTTTGATCTGATTTGGACTCTTCGATTATTTTTTATTCCAAATTTCTATTTTTTTTAGTTCATACAAAATCCTTCTTTAATCTAATTCTGTCGACGGTTGAGATAACGATCTCAAGTCGCTAAGGTTCTTTAGAAGTTAGATGGGAGACACGCCGAACAACCACGAACAGCAACGAACAGGAGACAGGGGTTTTTATCCTGGTTCGGGCCTCTCAGGAGAGATAATAGCCTTACGTCCAGCCTTTCTTATATATTAGAGGAGAATACAAGAGGTGGCTCGGCGAGACGAACAAGTCTCGGCGAGATTATGGTGTACAAGCGAAGATCAGAGGTCTATGAGATGCTAAGAGATAAACTCGATACCAGATCCCCTCTACACGCCGTAGAGGCCCTGTTTATATAGTGCTGAGCAAACCGACCTATCAAAGGATAATCGGGCCGGGTTAACTACGAGATCGTAACGAACTCGACGTGCCAAATACATCGGAGAGATAGATAAGGCATACTCTAATTCTTGGGGATCACGGCTTCTACTCCAATCAGGGAAACTACGTCCGGGTCTTCACGTAGCCGTGCAGAACTCTGTTCGAGTCGGACTCAAACACGAAGCCTTGGGCGCCACGCAATTGTACCGATCAGGAGGCTGTTCGGCATGATGCACATGGGCCTTAGAGGACCTTCCAGGGAGCTGGGCCCTGGTAGGCTGTTCGACTGGGCCGTCAGGGAGTGGGCCATGGCAATGGGCCGTGATTTTATTCTCGGCAGCTAGCCCCCGAGACTCAAGTGGAAGGACTCACTAGAGTGGGGTCGTCCTCTTGAGACTCAAAGTCACGAAGAGGGAAATTATGCTGCTACAGAGACTTGCAGCAATTAACCGAACAGGCCGGTTATGGTTCAACCGAACACAACTTGTTAGGGACCGAACAAAACCCTATCAGTGCCGAGCAACTCTGTTGCGTCGAACAGGAAGACATATCTGTCCGAGCAGAGCACTCAGCCTTCGATGCAGAAATCGTAAATCCAGTCCCCAAGCGCAGAGCTCGTCGCGAGGACCAGACACGCGCTCCGGGCGATGAGCTGCCCGGTGCGAGGTGAATCATCTCCTTGAGGCTGAACGTCATCAAGGAGGGATTGGATTCTTGGTAGTGAAGAGCGTACCACCTCATCCGGTAAGATCAGACCTTCTGGGAGAATGAACACGGCAAGTCGCTAGATGGACTTGTGTTGCTGCATCCAAGTATGAAGATACCTAGAAAAGCATTAACAAAAATAGGTGAACCAGCTCTCGGGTTAGAGCTTGCCCGAGGAAATAGAGATTGCGCTCTCGAGCGAATGTCGTGCTCAGGAGCGAATGCGATGTGCCCCCAGACGTAGATCGTGTGCTAGGAGCAGACAATGCATACGAGGGGGAAGGTGACCCAGTCCCCGAGCATAGAGCTCGTTAAAGGAACCAAGTAAGGAGATCTAGTCCCAGAGCCCGGAGCTCGTTAAAGGAACCAGAAAGTGCGACCAGGCGAAGACGTACCTGGTAGGAGCCCGTGCTCCGAGCGAAGAGCTGCCCGGTGCGAGTTGATCCAGCCCCCGAGCACGGAGCTCGTCGCGGGGACCAGATGCGCGCTCCAGGCGAAGAACTGCCCGGTGCGAGGTGAATCACAACCCGATGCAGTTAGAGCCGCAAGAGAACGTGTGAAATCAATGGTTTACCCATGACGTATTCCTTACGACAGTGTAAGCGTTGTCTTGGCAAGTGCAGAACCGATGCTTGGAGTGCCTGTTGCGATGAGAATCGGCTTACGATGGGCATGCCAGTTGCGATGAGAATCGGCTTACGGTGAGCAGGACTTCGTTGGTGGCGCATTACCTGACTTAGCCGAACTGTGAAGGTCAGTGCCGGGTAAAGACGAGAAATCATACGTGGGTGAAGTGAATCAGTTCTCGGGCACACGCGGAGCATACCCAGGAAGAGAGGGATGCAGGCATCGGTTTTGGTGAAGAAGCCTGGAACCTCGCCGCGACCATCACCGGAGTCTGATGTTCCTCGTTCCTGTATTTCCTGCAGAAGACAAACAAGAAACGAGCCAGCAAGGGGAAAAAGAGAACAAGAATAGGCTCTAAGAAGAGCAAAGCGAGTTTTTAGAAAAACACGACAAGGACGACCTACCCGCACAGGACATAATTTTTTTTGGGTACGTCCCCCGATAGCGTTAGTGTCACCTCGGCGAATGTGGAACCGACGCTAGGAGTGCCCGTTGCAATGAGAATCGGCTTACGGTGGGTAGGACTCCGTAGGTGGTGCATTGCTCTGGATTACCGTGCCAGGAAGGACATAGCATGGATAAAAAGGACGTGTACGGACAAGTGCAGCCCCGCTGTGGTTAAGACCGCTAACCAGGGAAGGCGATCGGGACCTTAGCCGCAGGCAAAACGTGCGAGGCGAAATCTTATCCTGGCATGAACCCGTGCAGCGTTGGTGTCGCCTCGGCGGGTGCGGAACCAGCACTAGGAGTGCTCGTTGCGATGAGAATCGGCTTACGGTGGGCATGCCCGCTTCGCGATGAAATCGACTTACGGTGGCGAAACTCCATCGGTGGTGCACCGCCGGTTAACGGTAGCCGCATGTGTCGTCACCAGATAAAAGACATGCTCAAGACGCGCGAGCGCCACGGAGCGAAGACCAACGAGGTTTTGGAAAACCAACGCTAAGGAAAGGAACCGAAAACTGAAAACGCATCGGTTGCCAAAATTCAGCTCAAGTCCCAATTAACCGAGGAGAGGGTCCTCGAAGCGGCCGAGCGAATCAAGACAATGAAAGCGCGCTGAATCAGAGCGAGAGTCGACCAAGCGGCTTTTCTGTAAAAAGAGCGAAGAAAAGATAAGGACGAACAGAAACCAAGAGCAAGGCGAACAGCTAGAAAGTTTTAAGAAAACCGGTGAACGCTTAGCCTAACTCCCACCCCGTTGTGCGGCTACTCGATGACTGAGTTTGCGAACTCGAGCAGTGCACAAGAGAAAGAGCGACGCCCTAGCCCCCGGTACGGACGATGTATGAAGACCTGAACTTGCGACTTCAAGCACGTGCGTAGAGAGTTAGAGCGACACCCGTATCCTGATCGACTCGTTCCAGGAACTACTCGTTAACGTAAGTTAGGCGATTCCGAAGGTAACCGAACAAGGAAATTGCCTCTGCCGCGGAGGGATTATGAGAGCTGACTTTGCCAAGTGGTTGTGCCGTGAGCGGTAAGTGCCTCTGCCGCGGAGGGCTTACGAGAGCAGGCTTTGCCGTAAGGCCGGATGCCGTGTTACGCAACTCTGAATTTAGGAACTTGTTGAAGCTAGATACGGGCAGGAAAAACCTTAAGTTGCGGAGTCAAGAGTTCGCAAGACCGGGCAGCCATCAAGTGTTACCAGAGAGTAAGGTAGTCTGAGAAGACGAGTGGTGAGAAGGGCCGCAGGGGGCCGCGAACATTCACCGTTCAATGGGTTGAACTTTACATGGCAGCCCGAGAGACTTGGACGAACTAAAGCACGAAATTTGAGAAAAAAACGCGAAGTTAGGAAACGAAAGACCTACACGAGGAACTTACGAAGCTGGTCGATGTTCCAAGTGTTGGTCGGCTCTCTCCCGTCATCCACCGCCAGGCGAACAGCCCCGGGATGCGGAAGGAGTTTTGATTCAGTCTGGGAACCAGATCTGGAAGGCGTTCAAGATCGAAGGGATCGATCCGATCCGATAGGGGATGTGACATCCTGCCCTTCTGAGTCATCGCCCTCAGGAAGATTTTCCTGGTCGCTGAAGGAGTTCGACATGCTCGATCTACTAGATCCCTACGGACGGCGCCAACTGTCGACGGTTGAGATAACGATCTTAAATCGCTAAGGTTCTTTAGAAGTGAGACACGGAACAACCACTTAACAAAGAACGAACAGAGACAGGGTTTTTATCCTGGTTCGGGCCTCTCAGGAGAGATAATAGCCCTACGTCCAGCCTTTCTTATATATCAGAGGAAAATATAAGAGGTGGCTCGGCGAGACGAACAAGTCTCGGCGAGATTATGGTGTACAAGCGAAGATCAGAGGTCTATGAGATGCTAAGAGGTAAACTCGATACCAGATCCCCTCTATACGCCGTAGAGGCCCTGTTTATATAGTGCTGAGCAAACCGACCTATCAAGAGATAATCGGGCCGGGCTAACTACGAGATCGTAACGAACACGACGTGCCGGATATATCCCAAGGCAGATATGGAATACTCCTAGTCTTGGGGATCACGGCTTCTACTCCAATCTGGGAAACCATGTCCGGGTCTTCACGTAGCCGTGTAGAACTCTGTTCGAGTCGGACTCAAACACGAAGCCTTGGGCGCCACGCAATCGTATTCAACCAGAGGTCATTTTCACACGATGCACATGGGCCTTAGAGGACCTTCCAAGGAGCTGGGCCCTGGTAGGCTGTTCGACTGGACCGTCAGGGAGTGGGCCATGGCAATGGGCCGTGATTTTATCCCCAACAAATTCGTTATAGTCCGAGCCCGCAACAATCAACGGTGTAGATATTTTCTTTTCTTTCTGATTAACATGGGAATTTCTAAGATTTAAGTATTAATGTGGTTCCTCCGTTGTACTCAATTTATAACAAGTAAGGTGTCCCACACATTTTCATGGTTAGATTTCATATTTGATATAGACTACTTTTCTTACCTCGTGTTTGATATGAACTCCTTTTAAGTTACTTTTATTTTATTGTCGTAACTTTAATGTGAGCCGTTATAATTCGGACCCGACAATAAATGACGGTGTAAATCTTTATCATATATCATAGCACTGACAAAGGCCTCCGGCGATGGCAAGTTAGGGCCCGTTCTTTTGAGCTGATCTGAACGTGTCGACGGTTGGGATATTGACCCAAGTCAACTAAAATTCTTCAAGAGGGAGATAGGAGACACGCCAAGTAAGCTAACAACGAGCAGGGGAGACAGGGTTTTTATCCTGGTTCGGCCTCTCGGAGA
This sequence comes from Raddia guianensis, assembly GCA_036346415.1. Lineage (NCBI taxonomy): Eukaryota > Viridiplantae > Streptophyta > Magnoliopsida > Poales > Poaceae > Raddia > Raddia guianensis. The sequence goes on from CM070534.1 coordinate 41,759,847, forward strand.
GATAATAGCCCCACGCCCAAATTTTTCTTATATATCAGAGATGATTACAAGAAGGAACTCAACGAGATGAACAGGTCTCGGCGAGATTATGGTGTGCTATCAGATGATGGCTTGACCAGATGCCCCCTAAACGCCGTAGGGGCTTGGTTTATATAGTGCGGAGCAAATCGACCTACCGAGAGAATATCGGGCCGGGCCAACTACGAGATCGTAATGAACTCGACATGCCAAATATATCCCGAGACAGATAAGGCATACTCCTAATCTTAGGGATCACGACGTCTGTTCCAATCCGGGAAACCAATGTCCGGGTCTTCACGTAGCCGTGCAGAACTCTTGTTCGAGTCGGACTCAAATACGAAGCCTTGGGCGCCTTGTAATCGTCATCGACCAGAAGTCGTTTCAAGACGACGCTTTACGGGCCTTATAGAACCTTCCGCGAGCTGGGCGCAGAGGCTGCTCGACCGGGCCGTCGGCGAGTGGTATAGCGATGGGTCGTGATTTTATCCCCGACAGAACGGCTGAAATAACTAAACTTTGAGAGTTTCTCTAGATAATCTCGAGATTCGGGTATATTTAGTTTGACTTGCTTTTTAAAACGTTATGACCCATCTTCAAAATAGTGAGAAAACGGACTAAATTAAAAAACTCAAAGCATGTGTATTTTCAAAACGTACATAAGTCGTTAAGCTGTTATGCTTAAAAGAATGGGACCTTAAAGACGAACATGATTAGATTTTTTTATTATCAACATTTATCAGTGATGATCGAGCTTACCGGTCACCTCCAATGAACTTTTCTGTTGACCAAAGTGCAAAAAGTTTTTGAGTTTGTGGAATTTTGGTTGGGTTAATTTAATGCTGAAATTCAAATCCATCGGATGAATTTTTGCTTGTTTATATTTGTATTTAATAAAAATCAGCCAGAAATCGTCTAATAAAAACTGACTAACATGTTAAAAAAAAAATTGAACATGGCCGGGAACGACAAGCGCGACGGTGCGTCGACATGCAGGGAGATGATATATGAGATGAGAATATGAGACGGTGGTGCTGCAAAAAATCGTCGACATTATTGCACGATTAGACCCGTATTCATCCGAGGGTTTCCCGAAAGATCCAAAAGGGACGGGACGAGGATCACGTCACGTTCAACGTTGGATTAGAGAGAGGAAAAAAAAAGCCCGGTCATGTTGATGAAATGTTCCCGTTATTAGTTTTAAATCGTGCGTGCCTATTCTCACTTGAACGGCTTCATTTTAATTATCCTTTTGACAAGTCGGCCGCTTTCTAGCAGCTTCGACGACGTAAAATGAGATAATCTCCACGGATGGACTTTTCAGAAAACCATCTACACGCACCCCACCAAAAGGATTAGGAACGAACGATAAAAAGAAGAGATATTTGGCAAAATATATAAGACCCAGGCGTGGACACGACATGCTTTTTGTGACAAATTTCTCCAGTGTTCCCATTACCTCACGACGATGGCAAACCTGAAGCCGAGATGGGATGGAAGCAATTGGCTCCGATTCACGCACAACTTATCCCGTTCTATGATTTTTCGTTTTCCGCCAAAGTTTCTGCCTTTGTTTACAGGTCAACCATGCCGGCCAGAACTATCTTCTCCGTGTAAGAAAAGTTTATGTTTTTCTCGCTTCAAACCCAGAAACTTCCGAAATAATTTTTTTAAAAAGGTAACAAGAGGACAGGAATATTCAGATTATTGATTTTTTGCATCCACTTCACCGCACAGTTCTGTCGCATATCTTTTCTATGAAATTTGGTTTGTCATGTCAGTACGTCAACGTCCGTCCATCCACCATGTCATTTTAAACATTTTTCATCCACGCCACTGCACATTTTAGGCATCTCAACCTTTCCATTTTACCTTTTAAACTTGTTTTACTTAATATTTTTATTTGCCCCAAAGAAATCATTTCTTGATGAAAAAAAGGACCGTTTCTTGGACCACTTGAGACATTTTTCTGATTTTTAACCATGCCTGCCTCTTTTTTAGCTCTCCATCCAAGTAACCTTTTCCAACGTAAGGTTCCTTCCTAATGTCCTGTTTCACCTCTAAAAACTTTACATCCAAGGTTAAAAACGGGTAACGCTAAGGTTAGCCAAGGGTAAAAACAAATAAAGTAAAAGCTACTCCACTAGCGGGGCCCCATCAAACGGCCGGCATGGTCCCGTGGCGTAGGGCCGCGAGATCCGACGGCGCGCACGCGTCGTCCACGAACCCGAACAGGCCGGCGTCGAAGCCGTCGTCGTCCCACTCCGCCGCGGCGGCGGCGGCGGCGGCGGCCTCTGGGGTAGTGACACCATAGCCGCCGTAGGCCATCTCATCCTCGAACCCCCAGATCTGGCCGCCGAAAGCGACGGGCTCCTCCGGCTCCCCTGCGCCGGCCTCCTCTTCCGAGGACGCCCCCGCCGGCGGCAGCCCCAGCTCGTCGTCGGAGGCCTCGAGGAGGAAGCCGAGCTCAGGCTGCGGCGCGGCGACGGCGTCCCTGGCGACTATCTCCTCCTCGAAGCTCCGCATGACGGACGCGAGGTCCTCGGCGGCCGCGGCGTCGGTCTCATCGTCGAGCATGTCAAGCAGGTCCTCGGGCCGCAGCCTCTTGGCATCAGCCTCCGGCGAAGCAACCTCGCCGGCGGCGTCCCGCGGCCGCTTGTTATGGGAAGAAGTTGTCGTCTCCATGGGAAGGAGATAACAAGTTGGGGGAGGGGCAGAGTTGGAAGAGTACAAAAAGCGAGGTGTCTTGCGGTGCGACGCTGAGTTGGGGGCCTCCTTATATAGGGTTGGGCCGGGCGGGCTGCGGCGAGGCGCGCATTCTCCCTGGGTGGTTTCCGCAAAACTGCTCGCGTTTTCTTTTTCTTTTTTTCTCTTTTCCCTCTCTTTTCCCCCCTGTCGGCTCTCGTTTTTGAAAGGTCGCGGTTTGTGGCCGGGTCAGGTCGCCGGCACGAGCGCGGCGGGGCGGTGCGGTGCGAGTGGCGTGTCGCGGCGCGTCCTTTGCGTGCCACCTGCAACGCCCGCCGCTAACTCGCGTCCCGTCCACGGGTAGCGTTACGTTACGTGCGTCTGCTTTGTCGGGATCATCCCCACCGCTTGAGGTGTGGTGGACTGCACTTCCGATTTCCGAATGCATTGCTTTTTTATAAATTATTTTTCAAATATGCTATGTCACGTAAAAACGGCCATATTGTTCCAATATTTAATCGTCAAATTGTTTTTATTTTATTCGTATTTATATTTATATGTTATGATCCACCATCCTGTTTTGGGTTCACTATAGTTTTTGCTATCTTGTTTTTAGAGCAGAGTCCGTCTTTCGCATATAAAAAAAGCGTTGTATAAACGACTGACATCATTTTATTGAAACAATTAGATGTGATGTCGAATATCTTTTGTTATGTACACGAGTAGAAACACTAACATGTATGTCCTTGTTTTTATTACATATGTGTTTCTTAGATTGTGTCTTAAGATAAAACCATAGTGAAATACGACGCCACATGACAAACCATAGTGAAACCTAAGATAAAACCTTAGGTTTGTGCTTGCTTTTCTTTGTTAGCGAGCCTTATTTTAGATCAAGTAGAATAGTTGAGATAACAGTTATCTCTAATTATTACCATGTCAACTAGAAACAACACCTAGACCTGTGGCCTAGGCCTATGTTGAGCACTGCTATGTATACAACACCTAGACCCGTCTAGGCGGCACTAGGTGCTACGGGTCTCCCGCCACGTCTAGGACCTAGCCCGGGACCTAAATAGTTAGCCTGCGTCGGCTATCCTAAAGAGCGACTAAGCAGTTCTAGGTGACATATAAATATGACATTTATCCTTTAACATCATAAATATGGGATATAAATGCATTTCTACATTATAAAATATCAATATATTCAAAATAGTCAGACATTATTATTGACATCGTTATCAGTGTGCAAATTAGTTTGGCGGCGCAAACGCATGCCTAGCCCTTCGGATGTTTGAGATAAATATTTTGATGTACCTTATTATACATGTATATCAAGAAACATATCAGGGTGGTTTTACATAGAGTTAATTAATCTTGATGGTTATTTTAAAACTTTCCTGTAATTAGATGTACACATTTTAGAGTATAAAATTACGAATAAGAGCAACCACGTCTGGTATTTTATCTTTATACTCTATTTTATCATTAGCTACTCCATCTATTTTTCTCTCTGAATTTTTTCACACTTTATAAATATTTTATTTTTTCTATGGGTTACTCTATTTTAAAAACTAGAGTATTCCAGAGTAACCGATATGAATACTGGGCCGTGAGCATTGGACCGCACCGCAGTAGGAGAGGCACGGGCACGATGTAGCACAACCACCCTTGTCTCTCATTCCATTTGGTATTTGGAAAGCCACGCTCCTAGGCAGGCGCCAAGCATGTGACTCGGTTCACTGGAGCCGCATGTAAAACGCAGAGGACGCAGGGGCCTGTGTGCAAACGTGGGGCTCAGCAAGGACTGGCCGGGGGCGCTTTTGCCAATACGGAAGTTTTAGAGGGTGGATGGGAGAGAAATGTTTCCGGGGCCGAAGCGTGAAAGTGCAGGAGCGTGGAGATCGGGATTCTGGGGCCATCCGTCACGGGCGCGTCGCCTTTTCCCCATTTTCGCACTTCGTTCCTCCATTTAAATTCGATTCTTAAGTCCGCTATTGCCTGAGCTTCAGGTCCGGATCTGGCGTCCGCGAGCCGAGCAGATCAGAGCCGAGCCGAAGCCGGAGCCGTCTGCTTTTTCCGCGAGACCGGGACTCCGATCTGATTGGTCGGCGGCTCGGCGCGGCTTCGGCTCTCGTGTCCACTGAACCATTGAATGGCTGGTACAGTGTGTGCGACGTTTTTTATACCAATTCCTTACTGTATTTTCGATGATGGCGTTTTGTTAAGGTGAATATTAGGACAGTTTCAATGCAAGATTTATAAACATCATCTCTATACATGTCATGTCATATAAACTAAGAAAAAACTATGGTTTTATTACATTGTATCTTAACATTGTTTCCATCAATAATACTTTTTCTTTCTTTAAAGCTACCTTCCATCTGCGCATTAATTTTAGAGTTTTATGATAAGCATATAAATGGTTTCCTAAGAAATCATCTTCTTCTCTCTCCTTATTAATTATGATGCACGTCAGCTTTCCTTCATATGTTGCATACGAGAAAACGTTGGTAGAAACCCTATTTTAAGCGCCCTCAGCGGAGCCGGAAGGGATGTGTGACGAATATTGCGCCGAAAAGAAGACAGGAAACTTCTCAAAACTGTTTACATTGCGGCAGCTGAGATAAACATTTAGACTGAGCAGCCAAAGGATTAATTTTGCAGTTTACTATCAGTAAATTTTAAAGAAACAAATAATATGCCTCGTATGCAAATTAAACTTGATGACAACAAATGGTTTTCTGTGTATGGTGTAACCGGTTCACATCCACCTCTTAACATATTTGTAACGCAAAGGGAATAGTCTACCGCGCCCCCTTAAATATGATGTTTGATGTGTTTAACCCTCTATCTGGAAAGCTAGGTGTTCAGTTCCCTTAGATATGCGAAGTGCTGAGATGGTTTTGCTAGCTGAGCTACATATGTGGTGTAGTGTTGCCATGTGGATAGAAGACGTGACATTTTATTTCAAAAAACAATCATTTTATATGTGGGTCCCATGTATAAGTCCTCTCCCTATTCTTCCCTTCTCTCCCCTCGTACCGATCCGCTGCCATAGCCTCCCCACTGATATGTCGTCCCATCTCCTCTCTCTCTCTCTCTCTCTCTCCTCGGGTTGCCTCGCTTGGTGATGCGCCTCCATCGCCCTGTACACCTTTACCCTCAGGTCCCTCTCCATCTCCTCCAGCATTGCTCGCGCCGCCTTTGCCTAGCTATCCCGCCGCTGCCAACGCCTTTCATCACCGTCATCACTACAACATAACTAGTCTATTTAAACACATAGTTAGCATCATATATGACTTGTGATGCAGAAAACTTAAAGTACATATCTACTCCAACACACACTAGCATCACATAATATTATGTGATGCTAAGAAATAGTTCTGCATAATATGTGTTGCTGACACATGTGTTGAAATATTGAATTTACTCTAGAAAACCTTTCTTGTTACACAACCGAGCATCACTTAATAAACTTGTTGCTATGCATTAGATATATATGCCATATTTAACATAAGAAAAACTATTATATTTAGTCAAAAAAATACAGAAACTAGGTCATACTGCAATTTGAGAGAAATAACAATTATATGAGGGAAGATTTTTTAGATTTGTACAAGAAAACTATGTATTTTTAGTGGTGGTAGTGAAATATTATGGCATTATTCAATATTTCTAATTTAAGACTGAAAACAAAATTAGGAAATTTTATATAATTTGTTTTAAATTTCCCTTTTGGTACAAGAAAATTATGATTTCTAGTGGTGCGCTAGTGAAATATTATGGAATTACTGAAAATTTGTAATTTAAGACTGAAAAACAAAATTAGGAAATTTTGTTAATTTGTTTTAAAATTTCCCTTGAATATATGGCAAATGTGCATGCACCTAATATTGTCGGAACTATACAGTAAAAAAGAAAATGAGTAAAAAAGAAAAAGAAAAACAAAGGGACTTGAGATTTGATCCTAGTATCGATGGCTTCTCCCGTGCATACTTTACCAACTGAGATGGCCATATTATATCAACTGAAACGGTATTGTGTCTTCCTTAAATAAACTTTAAGGCATTCAAAGATATTCCAACTTCATATTGTCCTTATACAAATCTACTTCTGCCAATAGAATAAGCAACAAAATTTACACAAGACCATCTAAAGAACACCCTTCCTCTTCTTTTAACAATTGTGGTAGGCTTAGTTGTTTTAGCTGCAATATCAAATATTGTTAATCAGGATTTGATTAAATACTATTTATTTTCTCTAACCGCAGTGTAACAAGAAGCTCAAGATGAAGGAAGACACTTTAAGAAAGAGACATGAGCAAGAAAAAGAGACCAACCCTTCTGCAATGAAGGTACCAATAATAGTTCCAATAAATTATGTTACATATAATTCACAATCTTTTTAAATAGTTGCTACATTTAAATACAGGTTGGAACCACCGTACGCCTCATGACTACCAGATATCCAAATAAAGCTACAGTCGCATATGCTACTTTCTTAAGTAGTAGTCCAGATGATGAAGTTGGTGGCATCAAGCTAGGCAATCAATACTGGAAAGTGCGTGTAAATCATCCTATTGCAGAGCGTGAGATACTAGTAAGGCCATTACAAAATGGCAAGACAATTGGAGAAGTCAAAGGAAAAACTATTGCCTGGCCTTCAATTTGTGTGTGTTAATTCTATCTTAATTTGATTTACTATCTTATATATTATCTTAATATTTGTATCCCTGTGTTTTTTTATAGATTGAAAAGATCAATGGTTGAATAATGCATTTGGATTTTTACTTCATCGGAAGGGATGAACAAGCAAAAAACCTTAGTAGAAGCAACATCAACACTTGTCCTTCCTCGATTCTAGTAGCCGGTTTAGTTTTATGTGTGTTTATTCCAATTTAAACGGTTTAGCTTGATATGTGTGTAACACATTTTCAAGTCAATTATTACTTGTTAGTTTCTATGATGTATTGACAAAGGAGTTGTTTTTTTATTTCTATGTGAAGTGATGTACATTACATTGTTCTATTTAAACGAACAAAATTCATTTTTTGATTATTGCACATATTTAGAGTTGCTGAAGATCAATTTTAGTAAATTCCTTATGACAACTATATTATCTACCAAAAAAATGTGTTTATTCCAATTTAAACGGTTTAGCTTGATATGTGTGTAACACATTTTCAAGTCAATTATTACTTGTTAGTTTCTATGATGTATTGACAAAGGAGTTGTTTTTTTATTTCTATGTGAAGTGATGTACATTACATTGTTCTATTTAAACGAACAAAATTCATTTTTTGATTATTGCACATATTTAGAGTTGCTGAAGATCAATTTTAGTAAATTCCTTATGACAACTATATTATCTACCAAAAAAATATAATTATATACACACGTATTTAATGATGTTGCAATAGACCGTTTAAGTGATGCTATCAGATATTGCCAACTTAATGCGTACATGTGATGCTAAATGTATGTTGCTAGCTAGCAACACATATACAAACATATTGCACCTTTATAGTTTGTGATGCAGCATACAGCTAGCAACACCACCTATAACAACACTTACGTTATGTGATGCTGTTGATGCCAGCAACACATATGCATACATATAGCAACATATGAGCTTGTTGCTATAGGCTAGTTCCCTTGTAGTGCATGTAGCTCGACGCATCTCCCCACCCCCGCATCTCGTTGAACCTTTTTGGCACATCGGCGGTATCATCAACAATCGCTCACCCGTCCAACAGCATGTTATACGTCACTACGTTGGGTTCCATCAACATTACCCCCACCAGCTCCCTCGTTGTTGCCATTCACCGCTGCTGGAAGTACCCCTTGAGACACAACCACACAGGGCAAACCGCCATCGGAGACAAAGTCGTACTAGGGAGGGTGACAGGCAACACACACCATGGTCGGGAACGAGCGACGCTACCACACTCGTCGAGCAACGCCGAATCTAAATCTGGGAGACGGTGGGTGCCGCGGTGAGGCTGCGAGATGGACGATACAGGGCGAGATCGTCGAGGCCAAGAGACGTACATGGTCAAAAGAAGCAGTTGTCAGAGAGGGCGCGCCTTAGGACGAGGTGCTGGGGAGGATGCCACCGGCAATGCTTGTCGCGGAGTGTGTCGCCACTTAAAATGCCGACGGGGCACCGCTTATGGAGACCGCTGAGCACGCCGTCTCACCACCAAAGCCTGGTGCGTCATTAATCTGGTGGGCAACGCGTGGGTGAGATGGTGTTCTCTCCTCCTTGCTCTAGTTCAATGGGTATTGGAGAAGAAGACCATAGGGAGGACTCGGATTGGCAAGGGAGGAAAGAATGACATGAGGGTCCCATGTTTAAAATGTAATATTTATAGAAGAATATTTGTGTGGCAGTACCCTCAAGGTGTGCGTGCGATGGTGGCAAAACCACCCCCAAATAGACTTGTTTAAACGACTTGCATACATTTGAGGCACCGAACACTTGGTTTCCCAAGTGAGGGGGTTAAACGCACCATGCATCATACTTAAGGGGCGTGAATTAGACTTTTTCTAATGCAAAACATCTCAATATCTTCTTCTCCATGTTGGAGCTGATCTCGGTCTCGTGTTCGAGGGGGCTCTTGGATGTGTCGTAACCTGGGACACCGAAATAGATTTGGTTTAATTTCAACCCCCTAGTGCACATCGCCTATATAAAGGAGAGAGATTTAGCCACACCATGCTAACATGATTAAGACTAATGTTTTCAATCTAGGTACTCCTTAAACCAGAGCTTGCCTTTGAAGCATTGGGAAAGTCCGTCGTCGGTGATCTTGCTGATACCGACAATAATGGTTAAAAAATACTTATAGTACTATCACTCCTGGGCACTTCTATTGATTGCTGCCGGTTTCAAAACATACAGTGTATACCGCGGCTAACACGAAATTTTGATCGAGCGACTAGAATACATCGATTTTCTTTCAAGAATAATAAGTAGCTTTCAAACAGAATTCGTACTAGTGTCCTTGACGTCTAGATGCATCAGTTTTCTTCAATATCTTATATGGCGATGTGTACGACCGGTCCATAGATGAAACAAGTACATTATTACACATGCAATCCAGTGGCACGCATGGGAGCGCCATATGTTTCCACCCATATCGCACCAGCCAAATGAGTGAAAGGACTCGTAGAGAGTAGCTAGCACGTACGCTCCTACCGTGTGGTTACATTATTTCAGCGTTTGCTTCGTTTTGCACATGAACCGGTACGTGTTTTGCAAGGACGTCTCGAGACCGACAAACCAAGCAAAGCATGGACAAGGTATTGCGGTCGTCGCCGGCACGGCCATGTTGTAGCCGTCGTCTCGAGTGTCGCCGTGTCGTTTCTCCAATTGATTTATTTTTTACTTCCTTAGACCTAGCTCTAGCTTGTGTATCTAGCGTCTGGAGAAAATTAAAGTAGGGAGTAGACGCAAACAACTTTCGCTAGTGACTTGTTAATGGGGACGAGCAACCAAATCAAAGCCAAAACGCAATTAATTAGGTCTAACCCCGTTGTCATGTCTCCAACCACAATCAAGGACTGGCACATCAATTATATTGACCGCCACCCAGCGCTGAGAATTACATTACATCTGGTCGGTGGTTGCTCCATTGCAGATTTTGGAGGACGTAACCTAACAGTCTGTTGTCAGTGCGGCTAGCTACATATGTTTAGGCAAGACTTTTGTTTGGCATTTTTCATTACACGAGCCTTTTTTTCGTGGATTAAACTAACCCAGCTGGTCGGATATACATATTGTTAGAATTATTGGGCCTGGCCCATTTAATATCTAAATAATTCCTGAAAAATCTCAGCGTATATGCATGGGCGTGTGAAATTCTTTAATCTTATATTCTTTAGTGGGAGGAGTGGAGGACGTCTTAAATAGTGGAGCTTGCTTCTCCCACTAGAGAATGTGATGGGAAAGAAATAGAGAATCACATCGCAGCTCGCTCGCTCGCCGGAAGCGGAGCATCTTGAAAGAACACACCTATATGAGACACGACACCTGCGTGAATGGTCCGCCGAACACCTCATATGTTCTGTTGGCTTTAATTAGCGAAGATGTCATCCTACAGAGCATCTTGAAAGAACACACCTATATGAGACACGGCAAATGCCAATCTGTATCCGGTTTCGGCGGACGGATACAGATTGGCATTTGCCTTAATGTTGTTATGTTGGCTTTAGACCGAAACCGACGGCTATGAGACACGGCACCTGCGTGAATGGTCCGGTTTCTGGTCCGCCGAAACCGGATACAGATTGGCATTTGCCTTAATGTTGTTCTGTTGGCTTTAGACCGAAACCGGATACAGATTGGCATTTGCCTTAATGTTGTTCTGTTGGCTTTAATTAGCGAAGATGTCATCCTACAGAGCATCTTGAAAGAACACGACACCTATATGAGCCCGACTGTTGGAAGTCGCAGTCTATGAGATTGAAAGTCGCAGTCTATGAGATTGAAGATGTCATCCTACAGAGCATCTTGAAAGAACACACCTATATGAGCCACGCACGGCACCTGCGTGAATGGTCCGCTTTAATTAGCGAAGATGTCATCCTACAGAGCATCTTGAAAGAACACGACTCATATGTTCTGTTGGCTTTAATTAGCGAAGATGTCATCCTACAGAGCATCTTGAAAGAACACACCTCATATGTTCTGTTGGCTTTAATTAGCGAAGATGTCATCCTACAGAGCATCTTGAAAGAACACACCTATATGAGACACGGCACCTGCGTGAATGGTTCGCCGAAACCGGATACAGATTGGCATTTGCCTTAATGTTGTTCTGTTGGCTTTAATTAGCGAAGATGTCATCCTACAGAGCATCTTGAAAGAACACGACACCTATATGAGCCCGACTGTTGGAAGTCGCAGTCTATGAGATTGAAGATGTCATCCTACAGAGCATCTTGAAAGAACACACCTATATGAGCCACGCACGGCACCTGCGTGAATGGTCCGCCGAAACCGGATACAGATTGGCATTTGCCTTAATGTTGTTCTGTTGGCTTTAATTAGCGAAGATGTCATCCTACAGAGCATCTTGAAAGAACACACCTATATGAGCCCGACACCTATATGAGCCCGACTGTTGGAAGTCGCAGTCTATGAGATTGAAGATGTCATCCTACAGAGCATCTTGAAAGAACACACCTATATAAGCCACGCACGGCACCTGCGTGAATGGTCCGCCGAAACCGGATACAGATTGGCATTTGCCTTAATGTTGTTCTGTTGGCTTTAATTAGCGAAGATGTCATCCTACAGAGCATCTTGAAAGAACACACCTATATGAGCCCGACTGTTGGAAGTCGCAGTCTATGAGATTTGGGTAATTTCTAGTAAGCTCATGGTCGCAGTCTATGAGATTGAAGATGTCATCCTACAGAGCATCTTGAAAGAACACACCTATATGAGCCACGCACGGCACCTGCGTGAATGGTCCGCCGAAACCGGATACAGATTGGCATTTGCCTTAATGTTGTTCTGTTGGCTTTAATTAGCGAAGATGTCATCCTACAGAGCATCTTGAAAGAACACACCTATATGAGCCCGACACCTGTATGAGCCCGACTGTTGGAAGTCGCAGTCTATGAGATTTGGGTAATTTCTAGTAAGCTCATGAAGAGACCATGGAGAGTACGACTTATATGCTCCAGACTTATATGCTCCACCCGCGGGGTAGCCTATTGGCAGCCAAGTATCAGTTGGCTTTAAGTCGCAGTCTATGAGATTTGGGTAATTTCTAGTAAGCTCATGAAGAGACCATGGAGAGTACGACTTATATGCTCCACCATGGGTAGCCTATTGGCGACCAAGTGTCGATTGGCTTTGAGTGAAACTTGTTCACACAAAACTTGCAATTCAAGGCGTAGTCCATTGTCCAAGTTGTGAATGAGTGTAACTTAAATGTCTAGGTGCAATTCAAGGCATAGTCCATTGTCACCAAACACTTTGGTATATAAGCAGTTTTGGAACGAGCAAACTTGATGGGACTTTGAGGTGCAGTGGGGATTGTTAGAATTATTGGGCTGGCCCATTTAATATCTAAATAATTCTGAAAAATCTCAAAGGCCCATGTATGCATGAGGCATGTGAAATTTCTTTAGTACCATATTGCTAGTGGAGGAGTGGAGGACATGTTTAAATAGTGGAGCTTGCTCTCTCCACTAGAGAATGTGATGGGAAAGAGAATAGAGAATCCTGCAGCTGCTCGCTCGCCTCGCCTCGGGGTCGGGTCAGGCGGCCTTGGCAGCGTCTTGCCTGCTACCTGCGTGAATGGTCCGCCAAACCGACCCTCGTGCTTCTTGCAGACGATTTCTTTTGCGCTTTATTTCTTTTGCTCTCCGGATTTTGGGTCGATATATGGAATATGCAAATCGTGTTGGACTCGTCATGGCCCGTTTCGTGATCCGTTTGTCTCACGCGTTTTGCTATATAAATCTGCCACTGCCGCCCGTAGGTATCGATCGATCGCCCTATGTGAGCATCGTTGAGCCTAATTTTTATTAGTGGCATTGATGTCAAATTAATTAATATAAAGTGCTAGGGGTTTTGGACTTCTTGGAACCCTAGCGAAGACTCGGCGCTTTTGCAAACCCTAATTGAGCGGCGTAAATTTTACGAAATGCTCCAAGATTTCAAAGTCGCGTGACCGGCGAGAGAAGAGGTCACGTATAGATTAGGAGTAGTTAGTTTTATTTTACATTTTTCGTCGGTTTCAAAGGGTTCAATATCTCGGACTATCTGGGATCTTTGCGAATTCTTGAAAACTCGATTTCGTAGTCCTTTGCATCTATAAATACCCAAATATCCCTTTGTGAGATTTCTAGAGAGAAAACCCACCTAAATTTCCCAACCTTTTGGCGAAAATCCATTACATCGGACGGCGTCCGTGAAGGTTCGAATCTGGTCTTTCTCGTTTCGGACGGCGTCGAGGCGTCCGGTCCTTTACATCGCCATTGTCGGACGGCGTCCGTAGTTACCGGACGGCGTCGGTCGAGTTAAAACCGAGCCCTTCGATCGGACGGCGTCTGGGGGCGTCCGGTTAGCTAATTTCAGCCTTTTCCCACCGCCGGACGGCGTCCGTCCTTATCGGACGGCGTCCGATCAGTTGTTTTCCGTGGCGATGCGCTCTGTCGGACGGCGTCGAGTCCGTCGGACGGCGTCCGTGAGAGTGTAACGGCTAGTCTTTTGTCTCTTCCGAGGGGCAACGGCTAGTTTTGCTCTTGGGGCTATAAATACCTATCTAGTGGTGGCTATTCCGAGGTTTGTCTGCTCCACTTCACCTACCACATTCATAGCTCATCAATTAGGTGATCTAGAGCCATTCCTCCACCCACAAATCATCGAAGCCACAATCCATCAAACCCCAATACCGAGCTTCATGGAAGTCCTTGATCCGGCATGATCGGGCGTTTGAACTTATTACTTCAAAATATCCTTCGTGGGCGAGGGCTTGGGAGTAGGCCTTGGAGTGTGGCTACTCTCGAGTCGGTGTCTGGTGTGAGTCCACCTCACGGAGTGGCGGAACGACTCACCGGGAGTGAGTGAGGCGGTGAGGCTCGAGAGCGAGCCGGTCCTTGTCGCAAGGGGTAGCCTCAGCGGAGTAGGAGTTCGGCTCGAACTTGATCAAACAAACACCGTGTCACTCTCTCATTTAATTTCCTCATTTACTCTCTCGCATTGCTTGTGTTCATTTGAATGCCATGTCATATTTGCTTTGTGATTTATTTATAACTTCCGCTTACTTGACTTGCAACTAGGATTGGGTCATTCTTAACTTGTTGCTTAATTAAGAATAATTTAAGAAAAGAAATTAAAATTGCCTATTCACCCCCCCTCTAGGCCTTAGGATCCTCTTTCACCCTAGGGTTTGCCACCTCCCTCTGCTGCGCCGCCGCTTCGGCTCTTCCCCATCCGTCTTGCGGCGTGCACCGCCGTTCGGGAGAGCGGGTCTCGGAACCGATCGCCTCGAGCTCTGCCGGGTAGGGCGAATCAGGTTTTGGAAGCGCTTCGCGCCGGCCTCGCCGCTGCTTCCTTCTTCGCTTGAGGACTTCTTCCACTCGCCGTCGCGATCTGCGTCGGCACCACCTTCTCCAACACGGCGTCGATTCGAGAATCGAACCGAGACCTCGCCGCAACTCGCACCGTCTGGCGACGACGACCAAGTCCAATAAGTCATCGCCCATAAGTTCACGAGAAAGATATCGTGTATTTCTTACGCACGTGTATCTAGGTTGTGCTACGTGGTTTCAACTTTGTTTAACTATCAATCGATAGTTGTGCGTGTTATATCTCTGATTAAAATAAACTGAAAGTGCTAATTAATCCAACAATCCAAAAACACGATCATTAGGCACTTTGATTTATCGATGGCTCGTTTTCTTGATGCTCAAACCGGAGAAATTCGGTAGAGTAAATTTCAAGAGATGGCAAGTAAAGGTGCAAATGTGGTATGACTATGAGCGATGTCTTGGGTAAAGGATGGCAAATCGGAGGAACCCTAACTCTGAAAAGGAGAAAGAGTTCGAGAGGCCACCACACTTTTCCGTGGTGCGATTCTTAGTGTGCTCTCGGCCGTCGTGTGATGTGTATATGAACATCACAGATCACGAAAAGAGATCCAGGATCTGTTGAATAATAAATTGATTGCATCGCCGGCGATGAATCGTATGTCATGGAAGCGATACCACGACTTCAAGATGGTTGATAACCGCTTACATTGTCGAGCAGGCTCATGAGATCTTGGTCATTGTGAGGGAACTCGAACTCCTTAAGTGCAAGTTACCCGATAAGTTTGTGGTCAGGGGCATTATTGCCAAGTTACCTCCTTCGTGAAGAAACTTTGCCACATCTCTAAAACATAAGAGACAAGAGATCTCCGTTGAGGGTTGATCGCGTCTCTAGATGTTGAAGAGAAAGCTCGGGCTAAAGATGCACAGGAAAGGAGTCGAGGGACGATCCAGCGCCAATGTTGTCCAAAGACATGGCAAGAACAAAGGAAGAATAAAATCAAGCAAACCATCGGATTCAAGAAAAGAAGTTGAACAAGGATGAGATGCCTTCTTTGGATTTGTGGTGAGGTTGGGCCTTTGGGCTAAGAAGTGTCCAAACCGCAAAGACAAAAAGGGCAATCTGGGCGGAACTTCAAAGTCATCAATGTGACCATTAGCGATCTTGGTGAGGAACCAATGGGTATGTTTTACCTCTTGTTCCTTGATGAATCGATCTGGAATTGGTGGATTGATCTGGGGCTAATGTGCATGTGTGTTCGACATTTCAATGTTCACTTCTTATCGAGCGACCCACCTGTCAAATTGTTTTGATGGGGAACGGGTCAAATGCTTTTGTTCTTGGTGTTGGTACGGTAGATCTGAAGTTTACTTGGGGAAGATCGTGCAAATGAAGAACGTCAAACATGTCCCTCAATCAATAAGAACACAGTCGTGGGTCCCTTCTCTGCGAGATGGGTTTAAAGTGGTGTTTGAGTCCAATAAGGTAGTCTTGTCGAAACATGGTTTGTTTATTGGCAAAGGCTATGAGTCGCGAGGCTTGTTCCGCTTTTCCTTTCGATAATTGTCATAAAGTTGTGAACCATATTTGTGATCATGCTATTGAGAGTGAGGTGATGTTTGGCACTCACGTTTATGTCATGTTAATTTTGGTTCTATGTCTCGACTTGCAGTATGGGCTTAATCCTAAATTTCCCATTTGTCAAAAGTTCTAAGTGCGGACTTGTGTGCAATCAAAGCAACCTCGTAAGCCTCATAAGGGCCGAGGAGAGAAATTTAGCACCTCTAGAGCTCATACATTCGATATTTGTGAGATGAATGGTGTGTTGACAAAGGGTGGAAAGAGATATTTCATGACTCGATTGATGATGCTTCTAGATATTGCTATGTGTATCTGTTGAAAACTAAAGACGAGGCTCTAGACTTCTTTAAAATCTATAAAGTGAGGTTGAAAACCGGTTAGACAGGAAAACTAAGAGACTTAGGTCGGATCGTGGTGGAGAGTATTTCTCTAGTGAGTTCGACTTATTACATGCGGAAAATGGAATTATTCATGAGAGGGCGCCTCCTATTCGCCCCAATCAAGCGGGGTGGTGAAAGAAAGAACCGCGCTCTAGCGATTTGGTGAATGCCATGTTGAACCTCGCGGGTTTATCTAAGGCATGGTGGGGGAGGCCGTGTTATTGCATGTCATGTCTGAATAAAGTCCTGCAAAGAATAAGGAGAAAACCCCATATGAAATATGGAAGGGGAGAAAGCCATCACTTTCTTATCTGCGCACTTGGGGTTGTTTGGCGAAAGTCAATGTGCCAATCACAAAGAAGCGCAAGCTTGGGCCTAAGACAGTAGATTGTGTCCATCTGGGTTATGCTCCTCGTAGCGTTGGCAGTAGGTTTTTGGTGATAAGATCAGAGGTGTCGACATATGCATTGGCACGATCATGGAGTCTAATGATGCTACTTTCTTTGAGAACATCTTTCCTATGAAAATTGAGCATAGCGATTACGGTAAAACTAATGAGATAATTCCAGAACCTTCTACTCAAATTGAATATCCCGAACCAACACCGAGGAAAATCACGAGGAGGATGGCGGTGAGGCTCAGGAGGAGCAAGAGACAGAGGATTGCAAAATCCTTTGGTGATGACTTCACTTTGTGTACCTCGTGGATAACACTCCTCGTCGATTTGAAGCGTTTGCATCCGATGCGGACTCTTTGGAAAGATACGGTTCAGTAGTGAGATGGATTCCATTCTTGCGAATCGGACTTGGGAACTCACGAGAACTACCTTATGGTTGCAAACACAGTAGGGTGTAAATGGATATTTAAGAAGAAGCTTAGGCACGATGGTACTATTGAAAAGTATAAGGCTCGGCTTGTGGCCAAGGGTTATACCCAAAAAGAAGGCGAAGATTTCTTTGATACATATTCACAATGGCTAGATTGACTACAATTAGTGTACTACTTTCCTTGGCTACCTCACATGGTCTTATTGTTCATCAAATGGGCGTTAAGGCAGCTTTCCTAAATGGAGAGTTGGACGAGGAGATCTATATGGATCGACTGATGGATTTGTAGTAGAAGGTCAAGAAGGCAAGGTGTGTAGGTTATTGAAATCTTTGTATGGCACGAAACAAGCTCCTAAGCAATGGCATGAGAAGTTCGACGAACTTTAACCTATGAGCTTTGTCGTGAATGAGGCCGATAAATGTGTATATTATCGGTATGGTGGGGGCAGGCGTTATTTTGTGTCTCTATGTGGATGACATATTAATTTTTGGGACAAGTCTTGATGTGGTTCACGAGGTCAAGTCTTTCTTGTCTCAAAATTTTGATATGAAAGATCCGGGAGAGGTGATGTAATCTTGAATATCAAGCTCTTGAAGGGTGAGGATGGGATCACTTTGTCGCAATCCCATTATGTGGAAAAAGTTTTGAATCGCTTTGGCTTTGCTGATTGCAAAACTTCTCCAACACCCTATGATCCTAGCATTGTGCTTGAAAGAACAAGAGAATTGCTAGAGATCGGTTAACTTACTCTCAAATCATCGGGTCACTCATGTACCTAGCTAAGCGCTACAAGGCGGACATCTCGTTTCTTTGTTAGCAAGTTGAGCCGGTTTACTTCTAATCCGGGAGATGATCATTGGCGAGCACTTTCGAAAGAAATGTCGCTATCGAGGGTACTACAAATTTTGGTTTGCACTATCTGGGATACCCAACAATTTGGAAGGGTATAGTGATTCCAATTGGATATCGGCGATGAGATAAAGGCCACAAGTGGATATGTGTTCACTCATGGTGGCGGAGCGATCTCGTGGAGGTCTTGCAAGCAGACTATCTTGACACGCTCAACAATGGGCGAATTGATTGCTTTGGACACGCCTTGTTGAAGCGAGTGGTTGCGTGAACTCTTGATGGATCTTCCGGTGGTTGAAAAGCGATTCGGCTATCCTTATGAACCGTGATAATCAAGCGGTGATTGTCAAGGTGAAACGATTCTAAGGACAACATGAAGTCCTCAAGACATGTGAAAAGACGGCGAAATGCATCGGAAATTGAAAACTCCGGAGTGATAGCGTTGGATTATATCAAGCGACTAAAAACTGGCGCGATCCTTTTACAAAGGGTTTATCACGGTGTGTGATAGACAATGCATCGAGGAACGGGTATGAGACCCGTGAGTTACACCATAGCGGTAACCCGACCTATGTGATCGGAGATCCGTGAATTAGGTCTGGGGAAAACAAGCTATTAGTTAGCTGGATGAGTATGTTCTAACCCATTCCATGTGAGATGCAATACTCTCGAAATCTGTATGGCGGGTTGGCATTTGCCTTAATGTTGTTCTGTTGCCTTTAATTAGCGAAGATGTCATCCTACAGAGCATCTTGAAAGAACACACCTATATGAGCCCGACTGTTGGAAGTCGCAGTCTATGAGACTTGGGTAATTTCTAGTAAGCTCATGAAGAGACCATGGAAGTACGACTTATATGCTCCACCATGGGTAGCCTATTAGCGACCAAGTGTCGATTGGCTTTGAGTGAAACTTGTTCACACAAAACTTGCAATTCAAGGCGTAGTCCATTGTCCAAGTTGTGAATGAGTGTAACTTAAATGTCTAGGTGCAATTCAAGGCATAGTCCATTGTCACCAAACACCGGTATATAAACAGATTTTGGGAGCAGCAAACTTGATGGGACTTTGAGATCGGTGGGGATTGTTAGAATTATTGGGCTGGCCCATTTAATATCTAAATAATTCTGAAAAATCTCAAAGGCCCATGTATCATGAGGCATGTGAAATTTCTTTAGTCTATATTGCTAGTGGAGGAGTGGAGGACATGCTTAAATAGTGGAGCTTGCTCTCTCCCACTAGAGAATGTGATGGGAAGAGAATAGAGAATCACACGCCTTCCGCCTCGCTGGGCGGCGGCGGCAGCGTGCAACATCTTTGCAACGCTGCGTGAATGGTCCGCCAAACCGGACCTCGTGCTTCTTGTGACCACGCATCTCTTTTGCGATTTATTTCTTTTGCTCTCCGGATTTTGCGGGTCGATATGGAATATGCAAATCGTGTTGGACTCGATCGCGGCCCGTTTAGTGATCCGTTTGTCTCACGCGTTTTGCTATATCATCTGCCATTGCCGCCCGAGGTATCGGATCGAGATCGCCCAAGGGTTTGCCACCTCCTCTGCTGCGCCGCCGCTTGCTCTTTCCCGTCCGTCTTGCGGCGTGCACGTCGTTCGGGAGAGCGGTCTCGGAACCGATTGCCTCGAGCTCTGCGCGGGTAGGCGAATCGGGTTTTAGGAAGCGCTTCGCGATGCTTTCACGCTTCTTCTTCTTCCGCTTTGCGAGGACTTCTTCCACTACGCCGTCGCGATCTGCGTCGGCACCTTCTCCAACACGGCGTCGATTCGGAGAATCGAACCGCACCTCGCCGTAACTTCGTCTGCGTCTGGCGACGACGACCAAGTCCAAGAAGTCATCTCCTTCGCAAGTTCACCGAGAGATATCGTGTATTTCTTACGCGTGTATCTAGGTTGTCTTACGTGGTTTCAACTTTGCTTAACTATCAATCAGTAGTTTGCGTGTTATATCTCCTGATTAAAATAAACCTGAAAGTGCTAATTAATCCAACACATATACCGGATCTTTCAAATGGAAAAAAAGAACTTAGAACAGTTTGTATGTATTGAATTATATGTATGAACATAGCGCAAGTATTTGAGCCAAAAGCCCACAGCCACTTCTAGCTTGTTCGATGCGTTAAAAATCTACTGTAGGGTTACCATCTCAAAAGTTAAAGGCTCTTAAAAATTGATCTGAAACGTAAAATAATATATTCAAAAATATTTTTTTGAAACATTTGAGAAGCATCCATAAAAATCTCAAAAAAATAAATACAAAGTGTTACGACGTACTAGTAGATCTAATATTATGCCTTTTGTTGATTTTTAAAGTACTAGTTGTTGCAAACCTTTTTTTTCCCCCACGAATCCAAAGTAAGCAAAGCCATCAACATGCCCAATGCCGTATGCCGTGGCTTGTTTACCAGGCGAGGTCAAATGGAACGAACACATGGCGGTCGCTTTCCCGTGTGTTGTAGCGCATTCTATCCATGGTTAGTCAGGTCGCCGGCCGAGGAGGAACCACACGCAACTTGGAAGGCATCAAAGCAAGAAGCGACCGATGATGGATGGATCGAGTCTTACCTCTATCTGACTACCCACACCCGTGGGCACGCAATTTAAGCATCAAAAATTCGATATTCCGTTTGCCTTCCCGTTCTCCGGATATATTTCCAGAGCCTAGCTGCTTGCAATAGGACGCTTTTTCTGAATTTGTCGATCCACTTGTTGGTCAATTGGGGGCGTCGCCTTACGTGCGTCTGAACAATCGTATGCAGAACGAGTTCCAGACCCTGCTTTGCCTTTTCATATTCCTTGGGCAGGCTTGGTTGCTCCGCTAGCTGTTTCTGCTTGCCCTCGGAAAGACGCCGTGTGAATGCGTGTGATGTGTGGTGCATCACCATCGCAATCTGCGTCCATGGTTTCCTGCTAGATTCCAACTTGCGCTTGTTTAATTTAGCGGGATTTATGGCTCTGATTAGGATCGACTCGATGGGACTTGCTCACCTTTTCTAAGTTAATTCGGTTAATTTGCTACCCAACCGCTCCTGCTTTGCTTCGAACCATTAGAAAAATATGTCATATACTCCTTATATTGCTATCAACTATATTGTTCCTTATATAGGTAATGACCGTGTTCACATTAAAAAGAGGCTGACTTATCATCAGGCATTTTAGAGTTATTTATATTTCAATCGATTTTCTAAACCGTTAAACAAACTTCTTTATAGGACATATAAAAGATCTAACGATAAAATCTATCTATGTGAAAATCGACTGAGACTTATTTAAAAATCAGTCGCCTGAGAAATAGTAAAACCGCATAAAAAATTGTATCGGTCAAACATAGAAACTCGGGGTTCATAATCTCGTTAACACCAAATTTTGGTTATTTAATCTTGCAATCGACAAGAAGATATACAATTAGCTTTATTTAGCCGATCGGACTTACTAATATGATCCATAAAAGATAAATAGCAAATCCAAACAAGTGATAGATAAAGAAACAATCGGTTTAAATATATTCTAAACCAATAAAGGGAAGTTTTCTACTAAGTTGATAAAAAAGCAACAAAATATCAGAGAGAGAGAGAGAGAGGGTAAACAGACTATAAACTAGCTGATGAACAACTTGTACATAAAACAAAGGATAAACGATCTAACGGCTATATTTAGCCGATAGAGAATGAAATCAAGGAAGAGAATTGGGCTTAACCAAGATAACACTAACCCAGGGTCATATCTGAATACAATCGAAATACGATACAAAACAAGTTGATTGAAATCTAGAATATGAGAGAGAGCTACTATGCTAGTCCTAATGCAAAAAAGTAGACGATATTGCTGGAAAAAAAAGTAGAATTGTATTGATTGATTGTCGGTCACTTTTATAAAGTTGTATGCCAACTATTTATATAGGACAAAACACATTTTCCCCATATAATATTCAATCGGAACTATTACAAAATACTTCTATTTATAATCCTTAATCCGATTCAAACTCATTTCTTTCCGTTTTCAAACCGATTCTTCCGTACTATCCTAAATCCTACCTTCTACCCCGTGATTTCTTTGTAAGTGACGCAGATATGGATATTTTGTGAAGAAAAAATTATCTAGCTAGTTATGTTTTATTAATATTTTTTAAAAAAATTGTGGTTGAGGATTGGAGGACGTGCGCAATTCTTTTTGCGTTGGATCTAATAATCAATAACTTACGTAAAACCACAAAAACATACGTATAAATTTTGCGTCGAATCCAATAATCGCAAGCTTACATAAAACCACAAATACACATACGTCTACGTGTAAAAACTGCTCTCAAAGTTTCCCGTGCAAACCGTGAACGCGACGTTGTTTTCCGGTGCGCACACGATGAGTGGCATGGGGCGTGTCAGGTGCAGCCGCGACGGCACGGGCGGATCGGATGCAGATCCAGATCCGAGTCCGACGTGCGTGTTAGGTATCCATACTTATCCCGGCCTTCCCGCCACGTGAATCAACGAACCCGCCCGCATGCTGTGCCAGTGTGCCTACCCCCAGCCGAGCCGCTCTACACTCCGGATCCAACCCGAGCCGGCTCGAGCCGCCCACCCACCGTCCCCTCTCCACTCGCCTCGGACGCCGAGCCGCGCGAGCGGGCGAGACGTGCCGGCGCCTCCCTGCTGCGGTGCTGCCATGTGGACCCCGGCGGCTTCCTCCTCGGCAGGCGTGTGCGGCCGCGGCCCCTCCCACGTGGGCCCCCACCTGCCCGCCCCCCGCCGGTGAGCGGTGCCGCGCTGGGCGGTGGGCTTACCGCGCGCATTAAATTCCGGCCCGGGTTTCCTTGTCCGGGGCGGGCCGAATGACGCCTGCGCCCCTCCCGATCCCGGGCGTTTCTCGCCACGTCTGGAGCCTCAAAGGGTACTTCCGTCATTTTTTGTACGGAGAGCGACGGGCGCGTCGTTTTCCGCCCGGCACGGGACGCCGCTTTATCGTTTCGCCCCTCCATTTTTCGCGTAATCCGTCGCCGCTCGTACGGTGTGTGCGGAAGATCTCACGCTCTGTGAGCAACATGGCGCTGAAATAATTCGCATGGGCAGCGCGTATATATTTATGCACTGGGCCACCCGCACGTCGCACGGCATCAATTATGCGTCGAGCCGAGGAGTAGATCGCAAGAACGAGTACTATGTGAAACGGCAGGTTTGTAATTATGAGAAATCTGGGGCGGGTTTTTGTCGCAGTGGACGAGATAAATCAGGGGCAGTTTTTAGTCGGTGGAGTAGAAGAGGAGGCGAGGTGCACGTGAAGCGGTTACAGCCGCTGGGGGCAGTCTCGTCATTTCGCCGGGCGGCTGGACGGAGTGGACGTGGTCCCAGATGGGATCGAGTCGCGGCCCTACCTCCGTCGCGTGATACATGCGGGTCCGGGTTGTTCGGGGATGGGTGCCCCTTGTGTCAGTGAGAGCGAGAGGGAAGGAGGATGGTGTTGGTTGGGATTGAGGATGGAGGAGAGAATAGGGCGTCGTGCACATCCACGTCAGGCTCTGTGGGCGAGAGGAGAAGATGGGGCGACGTGAGATCTTCTTTTCCTCTTTGACTTTTCTGCCAAACCTGTTAGAGCATCCCCAGCAGGGCCTTCAAATTTTCCCTGTCGCTACGATGAATCATTACGGTCTGGCTATCTTCTTCGCGTGGACCAAATTTCCTCCTAATGCATTTGAAAAATTTTGAAATAGAGACCATTTTGGATGGTGTGATGAGGATGCTCTTAGGGTCCAAAAGCGTCCGCATCCGATACTATTTTTCTCTATTCCATTTCACTATTACATCACCCATATGAAAATCTGTAAAATGGAAAAAATCTTTCAAAATAAAGTGTAAAGTATGAAAAAATTTTAGGGGATGGATATAGCGTGCAGTGGACAGTGTTATCGAATGCGCATTAAAAGTTGCTCATGGAGAGATGCTTTTAGATACTCACTCTATCATTCACTCCAAATTTTCTTCGCAATTTACACAGCACTTTTATAAATCTACAATGTTTTGGAGTATTAGATACGGATGCTCTTACTTCTTTTTAAAGCAATTGCTACTCATGGTCGACTTATTACAATAATAAATAACTAAATTTACATGTAGGTCGATGTTGTAAAAATATAATTTAATTGTTAAAATTTATGTACAATTTTGGTATATATCGTTAGTTCTACGTGTGACCTCATGTGTACTTTTCTTATTTTAAATAAACTTGCAACTAAAAACTATCAGCTAGTTGATTGCTGCACTATTTTAAAACATTAAGCTGTACGTAAATTTAGCTACCGACTAATATAAAATATGTCGACTGAAACTTCGCCCATTTTCAATCGATTGGTGAAAGAGTCATGCTCTTTGTAAACCAAACCTACCTCTTTCTATCTGGCGCAACGAACAATACTACTTGTATGCATTTTTCCAAGGATTATAAAACATAAATAAAAATATAAATACCGGTTGTTTTAAAATTCACTAAGGCGTTTTTTTGCTTGAGAGGAAAGTTGTTGAAAACTTTAATTTGAAATGTTCTGTCCCCTCGAAAGACGTCTTAAATAATTTAAAACATTATGAAAAAATATTTTACAAACTCTAAAAAGAACTATTTAAAACCCTAAAAAATGATTACAAAGTATTAAATCATTTGGCTTATACAAAAATAACGTATTCTAATTTAATTTAATTTAAACAGAAACAAACAAACAAGTCCTAAGAAATGGTTGTGATTTTGGCACCATGATGAATTGCTATCTGCCGGGGATAAAATCACGGCCCAATCGAACAGCCTACCAGGGCCTAGCTCCCTGGAAGGTTCTATCAGGCCCATGTGCATTCTGCCGAACAGCTTCCTGGCTGGCACGGTGCGTAATGGCCTAGGATTCGTGTTTGAGTCCGACTCGAACAAGAGTTCTGCACGGCTACGTGAAGACCTGAACGTGGTTTCCCGGATTGGAATAGATGTCGTGATCCCCAAGACTTGGAGTTTACCTTATCTACCTCGGAATATATTTGACATGTATCGAGTTCGTAACGAACTCGTAGTTAGCCCGGCCCGATATTCCCTCGGTAGGTTGGTTTGCTCAGCACTATATAAACAGAGCCCCTACGGCGTGTTGAGGGGTGAATCTAGCATCGAGTTTATGCACCTGATCTTCGCATCATAGCATATTGCTTCTTGTACACACATAATCTCGCCGAGACTTGTTCGTCTCGCCGAGCCACCTCTTGTAATCATCTCTGATATATAAGAAAGGCTGGACGTAGGGCTATTATCTCTCCCGAGAGGCCTGAACAAAGATAAAAATCCTTGTCTCCCTGTTCGTCGTTGATTGCTGTTCGTGTTGTTCGGCGTGTCTCCTATCTCCCCTTCTCAAGAACCTTTAGTTGACTTGAGATCGATATCTCAACCGTCGACAGTTGGCGCCGTCCGTGGGGAGTTAGTAGATCGAGCATGTCGAATTCTATCAGCGACCAGAAAATTCTTCCTAAGAACTACGACTTAGAAGGGTAGGATGTCTCTTTCCCTGCCAGATCGGATCGTCTGGTCCCCGCGACGAGCTCCGCGCTCGGGGGCTGGATCTCTTCGCGCCGGGCAACTCTTCGCCGGGCCGCGTCTGATCCCATGACGAGCTCCGTGCTCGGGGACTGGATCAAAACTCCTTCCGGATCCCGGTGTTACGCCTAGCGATGGATGACGGAGAGAGGCGACCAAAGACTTGGAACATCGACCCGACCGTGAGTTCCTTGTGTAGGTCTTTCATTTCCTAACTTCGCGTTTTTTCTCAAACTTCGCGCCTTAGTTCGACCAAGTCTCTCGGGATGCCATGTAAAGTTCACTCCATTGAGCGGTGAATGTTCGCGGCCCCCTGCGGCTCTTCTCACCACTCGTCTTCTCAGACTACTTTCTCTCTGGTAACACTTGATGGCTGTCCGGTCTTGCGAACTCTTGGCTCCGCGATCTTCAGGGTTTCCCTGCCCGTATCTAGTTTCAACGAGTTCCTAAACTCAGAGTTGCGTAACACGGCTTCCAGCCTTGCGGCTAAGTCTGCTCTCGTAAACCCTCCGCGGCAGAGGCACTTACCGCTCACGGCACAACCACTTGGCAAAGCCTGCTCTCGTAAGCCTTCTACGGCAGAGACACTTTCCTTGTTCGGTTACCTTCGGAATCGCCTAACTTACGTTAACGAGCAGTTCCTGGAACGAGTCGATCAAGATACGGGTGTCGCTCTATCTCTCTACGCACGTGCTTGAATTCGCAAACTTAGATCTTCAAGCATCGTCCGTACCGGGGGCTAGGGTGTCGCTCTTTGGCTTGTGCACCTGTTCGAGTTCGCAAACTTAGGTCCTCGATCAGCTGCACAACGGGGGCTGGGAGTTAGGCTAAACGTTCTACTGGTTTTTCTTAAAACTTTCTAGCGCTGTTCGCGTTGCTCTTGTTTTCCTGTTCGTCCTTGTCTTTTCTTTGCTCTTTTTACGTAAAAATCTGTCGGTCGGACTCTCGCTCGATTCAAGCGCTTTTCGGCGATCTTGAGCAGTCGGCCACTTCTTGGAGGATCGCCTCTCCTCGGTCGATTGGGACTTAAGCTGAATTTCGCAACCCCAGACGTTTTCAGTTTTCTAGTTCCTTTCCTTAGCGTTGGTTTTCCAAAACCTCGTTGGTCTTCGCTCCGTGGCGCTCCAGGCGTCTGAGCATGTCTTTTATATGGCGGCGACACATGCGGCTCGGTTAACAAGCGGTGCACCACCGATGGAGTTACGCCCACCGTAAGTCGATTCTCATCGCAACGGGCACTCCTAGCGCTGGTTCCGCACCCGCCGAGACGACACTAACGCTGCACGGGTCCATGCCCGGATAAGATTTCGCTTGGCACGTTTTGCCTGTGGCTAAGGTCCCGATCGCCTTCCCTAGTTAGCAGTTTTAGCCACAGCGGGGTTGCACTTGTCTACACACGTCTTTTTTATCCATGCTACGTTCTTCCTTGCACGGTAATCCGGAGCAATGCACCACCAACGGAGTCCTGCCCACCGTAAGCCGATTCTCATCGCAATGGGCACTCCTAACGTCGGTTCCGCATTCGCCGAGGTGACACTAGCGCTATCGGGGAGCGTACCCGGAAAAAATTATGTCTTGTGCGGGTAGGTCGTCTTTGTCGTGTTTTTCTAAAAACTCGCTTTGCTCTTCTTAGAACCTGTTCTTGTTCTCTTTTTTCTTCTTGCTGGCTCGTTTCTTGTTTATCTTCTGCAGGAAATACAGGAACAGGGAACGCCAGACTCCGGTGATGGTCGCAGCGAGGTTCCAGGCTTCCCGACCAAAACAGATGTCTGCATCCCTCTCTTCCCGGGTTTGCTCCACGCATGCCTAGGGACTGATTCACTTCGCCCGCGTATGATTTCTTACCTTTGCCTGGTACTGACTTTCACAGTTTGGCTAAGTCAAGGTAGTGCGCCACCAACGGAGTCCTGCCCACCGTAAGCCGATTCTCATCGCAACGGGCATGCCCACCGTAAGCCAATTCTCATCGCAACGGGCACTTCAAGCGTCGGTTCTGCACTTGCCATGACAACGCTAACACTGTCGCAAGGAATACGTAATGGGTAAAGCGTTGATTTCACACGTTCTCTTGCGGCTCTGACTGCATTGGGTTGTGATTCACCTCGCACCGGGCAGTTCTTCTCCTGGAGCGCGCATCTGGTCCCCGCGACGAGCTCCGTGCTCGGGGGCTGGATCACCTCGCACCTCGTAGCTCTTCGCCCGGAGCGCGGACTCCTACCGGGTACGTCTTCGTCTGGTCGCACTTTCTGGTTCCTTTAACGATCTCCGTGCTCGGGGATTAGATCTCCTTACTTGGTTCCTTTATCGAGCTCTACACTCGAGGACTGTGTCACCTTCCCCCTCGTATGCATTGTCTGCTCCTAGCACACGATCTACGTCTGGGGGCATATCATCTTCGCTCCTGAGCACGATATTCGCTCGAGAGCGCAATCTCTATTTCCTCGGGCAGGCTCTAGCCCGAGAGCTGGTTGCAATCTCTATTTCCTCAGGCAGGCTCTAGCCCGAGAGCTGGTTCACCTATTTTTGTTTATGCTATCCTAGGTATCTTCATACCTGGATGTAGCAACACGAGTCCATCTCGCGACTTGCTATGTTTATTCTCCTGAAAGATCTGATCTTACTGGATGCGGTGGTACGCTCTTCACTACCAAGAATCAAATCCCTCATTGATGACGTTCTGCCTCAAGGAGATGATTCATATCACTTAAGGCTGGGTGCTCTGAGTTGCTCGGCACTGATCGGGTTTGTTCGATCCCGGACAAGTTCTGTTCGGTAGAACCGTAATCTGTTCAGTCGCCTGTTGCACGTCTTTGTAGCAGAAAAAATACCCTTTTCGTGACTTGGAGTCTCAAGAGGAAGACCCCACTCTAGTGAGTCATTTCACTTGAGTCTCGGGGACTAACTGTCGGGGATAAAATCACGGCCCATTGCCATGGCCCACTCCCTGACGGCCCAATCGAACAGCCTACCAGGGCCCAGCTCCCTGGAAGGTTCTATCAGGCCATGTGCATCCTGCCGAACAGCTTCCTGACTGGCACGGTGCGTAATGGCCTAGAATTCGTGTTTGAGTCCAACTCGAGCAAGAGTTCTGCACGGCTACGTGAAGACCCGGACGTGGTTTCCCGGATTGGAATAGATGTCGTGATCCCCAAGACTTGGAGTTTATCTTATCTAACTCGGGATATATTTGGCATGTATCGAGTTCGTAACGAACTCGTAGTTAGCCCGGCCCGATATTCTCTCGGTAGGTCGGTTTGCTCAGCACTATATAAACAGAGCCCCTACGGCGTGTTGAGGGGCGAATCTAGCATCGAGTTTATGCACTTGATCTTCGCATCATAGCATATTGCTTCTTGTACACACATAATCTCGCCGAGACTTATTCGTCTCGCCAAGCCACCTCTTGTAATCATATCTGATATATAAAAAAGGCTGGACGTAGGGCGTAGGGCTATTATCTCTCCCGAGAGGTCTGAACCAGGATAAAAACCCCTGTCTCCTGTTCGTCGTTGATTGCTGTATTCGTGTTGTTCGGCGTGTCTCCTATCTCTCCTTCTCAAGAACCTTTAAGCGACTTAAGATCGATATCTCAACCGTCGACACTATCATTTTATGGACAAAGATTAGAAAATTTTCCCTATTCATATATTAAGTAGATGTTGATTAAATAAATGATATTGCTAAGGATCGGATGGCAATTCAATGGGTATGACACGAGTAGGAGGTTCGCGAATCCATACCCCCAGGAAGAATCTTAACCTAGATTTGTATCCATATCCACCCATGCTATGGGTTGTACCATACTCATACCCATCTGGTAGCCGCTACCCCATCGTGTACCCACCAACTTTATATGTATAGTTAATTGTTATTCATTGTCCCTGGTATGGTGTAATCAAATGATTTGTCAACGTATTTGTGTGTCATCGATACATTTTTAGGGACCTTTGGTGCAGATGTAGAATCCAATCTGATAGAAAAACAGACATAGGATGCAATTTTTTAAAAATCATGCTTATAAAGTTACTTTCCTAAACGGATATGGAACATGCCAATGTTTACAAAACGAATTCCTTTGATGAGTCTACTTCTTAAACGACGGACCAACGAGGACCCTTCTGCTAAAGTGGGACTTGGGAGATTCTAAGAGCTAAGAAGACACTTATCAAACAAGAGGCATTGTTTATCCTAGATCAGACCTCTCATCGTAGAGATATAAACCCTACTCCGATGATTCGTATGAGAAAAAAAAAGAAAACAAGAGCAACGAGGTCAGCGTGTGGTGAAATAACTTTAGAGCCCCTAGTTTCTTCCTTTTTTAGGTTATTATCATCAGATATGATTGTACATAATGCTCCACTATATAAAAGAGAGACTACACACCTATAATGAGAAGGAGAAAATCATTAAGAAGAAATACACAAAGAGTAGTTTGCTTTTGGAACTATGTCCATCATATCATCACATGGGCACGATCCTTTGTTGACTTGCCTATTGTTTATCTAGGTTTCATGTAGCCGCTTGGAGGTGCTTGCAAATTCTTCTATTCACCATTGATCAACAACAGGCACCTCATTTTAATTATGAGGATTCCACGGACTATATACATTTAATTTGTAGCTATGCTGAAGTAGATGGCTTTTCCATCCCTTTTTTGCTATATTTTGACTAAATTATCTTGAAACCTATAGTAGTTAATAGTTTGAGGCAGACACGAGACATGTCTTTTTCGTTCGTAATCTTGGAGTACTTCTTTGCAGCGGGCCTATTTATCTAGCTATATGTAAATCTAGCCGTGCAGTTTATGGCCAATTTGTCTTTTCCATTCGACGTCAAAACTCACGAGGATGTTTTAATGCTGTTGTGGACTATTGGAAATTGCCGGCATGGGTATAAGGGCATTTAGAGTAAAATGCACCGGCGGCCCTCGAACTTGGCGAGGTGTCATCCGGTCTTGAACTTGAAACCAAATTATTCGTCTCTGAACTTGTAGACGTGTCATTCGGTCCCGAACTTAGAAACCAGCCATTCGGGTCCCTGAACTTGGCACGGGGTGTCATCCAGGTCCCTAAACTTGGTAGGTGTGTCATCCAGGTCCTCAAACTAAAAAAAATTTAGAAAAAAATCATAAAAAATCCAAAAAAATAAGAAAAAACATATAAATTTTAGAAAGTCATTAAAACATTCAAAAACAAGTATACAATATTTAGAAATATCATAAAAAAAAGAAAAAAATCTTATAAAACTATGGGAAGATCATGAAAATTAGGACAAATTTTATAAATCTTATAAAACTTTTTTGAGTTTGGGGACCTGGATAACACCCCTGCCAAGTTGAGGACTTGGATGACACCCGTGCCAAGTTCGGGGACCGAATAGTTGGTTTCGAAGTTCGGGACCTAATGACATTCCGTGCAAGTTCGAGGACTGGATGACACCGTGCCAAATTTAGGGACCCGAATAGCTGGTTTTCTAAGTTCGAGAACCGGAATGACACCCCCTGCCAAGTTCGAGGGCCGCCGGTGCATTTTACTCAGGGGATTTACTAATAAAGAAATCTGAATTTGATTGGTCAATACTATAAAAAATTCAAAATTTATGTTACGATAATTTCAAAGACACATGTATGATGGCAATAGATTTGCAAAGCACTTATACGGTACACCAAAAGTAGCGACCGATCAAATTCAAGCCCAACTCAAGCATTCTGAGACAATATTGCTTGAACTCAGTACAATTTATTATGGAGCTTATGGCTTGACTGGAGATCTGATTGAAGGCTTGAAAGAGAAAGCTTATAAGAAAATCAAAAAGATATTGAACATGATGGAGGAGGCGATCCGGAAGACGCTCCTGGGCGGGGAAAAATACCCAAAATAATCAATAATTAAATCGAAATGCTTAAAATAATCCACACAAAAAAAAACAATTGCGATATTGGCACGTGGTTCCGCCACCCAGCTCGGCGGCCGTCACATGGCATGGCGGGAGCGGAGCTCCCGCCACGCGGCACGGCGGTGCGTCTGCTCCGTCACACCGCACCGCGGGAGCAGGCTAGGTGCGCAATTAGCGTTGATTATCGCCGTGATTAGCGTGGATCCGCACCGTGTGGCATGGAGGCGCAATTAGCGTCGTGATTAACGCTGCTGCATCTGCTTGTCTATTCTTTAGTTCGTCCCAAAAAAAATGTTGCATTTTTGGTGCTGCACCGCAGTAAAATTTACATGTTTTGGCTATATCTATTTAGATTTCACTTTTCAAAAAAAAAATCATCTAAGCGTAGCCTCCTAGTGAAATGTATGCATGTACCGTGCCAATTAATTTTGTATATACATAGTAATACTTCATCAGTTCTAAAAATATAAGACTTCTAAAAATATAAGACGTGTATATATCCGAAAAAGACAACGTTTGTAATTTTTTACTAACGAGCAAGGTGGCCTGTGCGTTTGCGCGACTAGATTTGTTTTTGTATATAGTGTTTATCTCTAACTCATAATCTATCTCTAACATATCAGATCGGATTTAGAGTTTATCTCTAATATATTATATCAACTTTAGTATTTAATATGAATTTATAATATTTTCTTTTAATCTAAGCCGCATAGATCTTTTATTTTTTTCTTTGATTAATCTATCCCATTATAATTTGATCCTACAGTTGATTGAACGGATAAAATAACCATATTATATCATCTTTCGTATTTAATCCAAATTTCTAATATTCTTCTTTTAATCTAAGTCGTTATAATCCGGCCCCACAAATTCAACGGCATAGATCTTTTATTTTTTTCTTGATTTATGTGAAAATTTCCTTGATTAATCTTGGCCATTATAATTTAGTCCCACCGTTGATCGAACGGCTAAAATAATTTGGATGATGTGGACGAACGATGTGGCTTATTTTCCCTGCTTTATATATATAATAGATAATTAAGATAAAAAAATATATATACTTAGTGTATCTTTCTCACGACTGATGGCCACCCCGCACGGTGGAAACTCCTCGGTGGCGACACGTGGCATGGAGGTGTAGCTTGGCAATGAATATAGCGCTTTTTGATAGCTTGTTTAGTTTATTTTAGTTTGATTGAGTTAAAATTTGTTAATTTTTTTTGTATAGATCAATCCATAAAATATTTTGTAACAGCATAGTGATCTTTTTTAATTATGTTGTATCCGATAGAAGTTGTTGTAAAAATTTAAAACGTACAAATTTTGAAAAATTATAAACGACGGTTGTAATAATGTGAATTCACAACATAATCAGGTTGTAATAATCTTTTCTAGCTTAGTAATGTTTTTTACTCATGTTGTATCCGATATCATCTGGCCAAAATTTAGCTAGTCAATGTTTGCAGGTCATAGATATAGCTCGCTACTATTTTCTTAGCCCCTCGTCCCATGTACCATAACACTTTCTTTTTACAAAGTCCCGCTTAGGCCTCGTTCTTTTCAGCTAAATTAGATTAAATTAAATTAAATTAAATGAGAATTTATCATTTTTACGGACCAAATGTTGTATTATTTTATAGTCATTTTTATGAGATTTTAAATAGTTCTCTTAAAGTTTCTAAAATATGTTTTTAATATTTTTTTGGACTTTTCAAGATGTCTCTCAAAGGATTATAATTTTTTCATATTAAAATTTTCAGTAACTTTCAGCTGAAAAAAACGAGGCCTTAGCTTGTGGAACCTAACTCTCTTGCCACAAAGGTGTGAATATTGTTACACACTTACACTTTCGTAGTGACAAAATTAGTTATTAATCAGATCAAAACTCATACTATTTATTTTGCCTAATATAATTTCATGCAATCCTAGATTGGGCCGTGCTCATAAGCTAAAAGTCAAAAGTTAGCTGAACCCTTCATCCTCGAATCTAAACTGGTGAGCAGTAATAATAGCATAGAAAGACGTGCAAATAGAAATTGCCGCGCGGGGTGGCGGGAGCAGGAGCTCCCACCGTGTGGTGTGGCAGGAGCTCTGCTCCCGCCGTGCTGTCTGACAGGCGTTGTGTGGGGTGACGGGACCGAGTGCTGTTCCGGGTATTTAGCTGTACTATGGTTTATTATATAAATTATGATTTATTAGTTGATTATTTTGGGCATTTTTCCCATGGGCGGCGACCATTGCGTAGGAAGGTGATACAGTTTGGGAGCCTAGGAGCTAGAAAGAGGGATAACAATATTATATTGGACTCAACGAGAGTGGCGGCCATGAAGGGCTTGACAGGTTATTTGAGTTGAAGCAATGTTTTGGTGTCAAGCTCAGTCTAATCTCAATACGAGCTCAATTAACGCTAATCTATTGCTCCAGTTTTAACTAGAAGGTGAG
Source organism: Raddia guianensis (assembly GCA_036346415.1). Lineage (NCBI taxonomy): Eukaryota > Viridiplantae > Streptophyta > Magnoliopsida > Poales > Poaceae > Raddia > Raddia guianensis. Next base: position 41,794,142 of record CM070534.1, read on the forward strand.
AGATCAAATCGTTAGATCAAATATGTATTTTTTAGATATATTCATCAAAAACTCCCCTAAAGAAGATATCCATCGACCGGTTGATCCGGTAGAATAAACGATTCAAAATAATCTGGGATACATGTTAAAATATCCAATTACTCTTGCATGATACGATAGAGTTTTGACGAAGCATGATTGCTACTACGTACTACACACAGGTTCCTTTTTTTCCTCGAGCGACGAAATTAAACGTTGACGTCTCATCGAGACCCACATAAAGAACTTGCCCATGGAAAAGTTGAGATTATTGCTTCAAGAGCGGTGAGAAAGAAAAAAATCGCGTGCTCCGTCCGAATCAAACGTGTTCTGCCGCGAGCACGCACCAAGAACCAACGACGGCGACGAACCACTAAACAAGTCCGATGGGTTGCTCCGTCCAAACTGAGCTCCTCCATTCACACACCTGCTCTATCGTATCGACGCTAGTTAAAACGGTTGAATAGCTAAAATGACTGAATTTCGCTTCGCGAGGTAGTCTCATTCGAGATTTGAATCCATTTTATTTGACTTGATTTTAAAAGCGTTAAAACAGATTTTTAAAATAATGGAAAACAGACCTAAAAACTCAAAACATGTATTTTCAAAACACAAATAAGTTGTTAAATCGTTAAGCTGTTAAACTAAAAGAACAAGGCAACATATTCCATTTACACAAGGGTCTTCATGTAAAAACGTGTAGACCAACTAACAAAAGTCATAAAAAAATTAAAGATTTTTTTCATTAGTTGCTCTTACTATGTATAAAGGTTGAACATTAAATTTATTATATATATAGAACGAGCAAGGTGACCCGCGCGTTTGCGCGGCTAGATTTGTGTTAAGATATAGATAATATATCATATTAGATTTAGAGTTTATCTATAATATATAGATCAGCTTTAGTAGTTTTATAGAGGTTAATATTAACCGCTAGATTTACATAATAATATACATGCAACGATGTAGATTTTTTCTTTTTTATATGATTAACGTGAGAATTTCTACTATTTTTCGATTAACGTGGAAATTTCTAGGATTTTAGGATTAATGTGGTGGCTCCGTTTATCTCTGCTTTATATAGATAGTAGATAGATGAATTTTATCTTCAAACTTTATACATAAATAGAGCAAGTTCTACAATTTTTTCAGTTTTTTATAACTTTTGTTAATTGGTGTAGGATTTACATGAGAACTCTGTGTACGCATGATATGTTGCCAAAAGACAGAGCTCAAGATACATCACCTTGTTGGCCTGATCCGAAGGTCATGCTCGCCGGATGAATTGCCCAGCGCCCAGCGCCCCAGCGCTTGGGAAAAAAAAAAAAGAAGAAGCGCGAAATGATGCGCCTCTTGCAGGTTCTAATCGACGTCTCCGGTCAGTGTCACACGCGGCACGACATGTTCCCTCATACGACTCATCCATCGCGTGTGTTCGACTAGCAATCGGACAGCATTATTCTAGCTTCGCAGAAGAGAGAGAAGGACAAATTATCTTGACAGGCGAATTCCACGTCGACAGCTTCATCTCCTCTTGAATTGTTCGTAGCCAGTGATAGTCAGCAATAAACAAACGTCACTTTGAGAGAGAGAGAGAGAGAGAGAGAGAGAGATTATTATACGTGAGAGTGAGGTTAGGAGCGGGCTATGGTGCGACGAGCAAACCGATCTAATTAAACTAATGAGAGCGCTTGATGAGCAGCTTGTGGACGGGCGTGATATATATTCCTCCAGTCTTTCCCATTGATTTTTCACATGATACGATCAAATGAACGAGTGAGGCGTGGAATTATTCTCATGTCAAGCCTCATGTCAAGCCGGAGATATGGTAACCTGCTGGCTACTGCGTTTCAGCTCCAATAATTGAGGTGCCGACGTGGCCTGGCCTACCTTTCGCTACTGTTCTACAGGCAGCCAGGGCACGGTGTTGGCGCTTGCCGGACGGCAGAAATAGGCGATGTTGGAATTAGTGAATTACAACCGTAAGAATATTTAAGGCGTCTAATTGTTACTCCTATAAGACAGGACTTTGTTTTTTTTATTTTTTCCTTTTAGAATTGCCTTGTGTGACAATTATTTATCATTTTACTTTGGTATGGAGACTAAAATTTTCCTTTATTATCTAAAGAAAAATAGACAATATCGAATGCAAAGTGTTCATATGTGATCAATAAGCATCCATGAAAAAAAGGTTCTTTCGTAACTTATGCCAGTGCTTACATACGCAACCTCCTTTAAGCATCTCACTAAGTTATTAGAGTATATTGTATGATATAAAAGAATTAAGCTACCAACCATAACGAGGGAACAAAAAGATTGGGGGATGATGGGAGCATATATCACGGTTTCGGCGACATGACTATCTAAATCATACCATATACTTAGTGATGGATGCATGATGAAAATATAGGTGGGGCAAATTTAAAATCTCGTCTATCTAATGTTGGCCAAATACACCGCAAACTAGTTAAACTATAGAAAAACAACAATAGTAAACACACTAGTTTATGATCACATCCATCGAATATTCAAATTACCAACCAAAAAAAATTGAAAATTTGCACCATCTGAACCACATATACACTACAGGAATCTCCCTCAATATCGAGGGCTAAAAACCCTCGCGATAACGGAAGAAGCCCTCGTAATTAACTATTTTCGAGGGTTTTAATATGCCCTCGCAATTAACTGGCCTGCAGCTTTATCACGAAGGTCTCCCAGCCCTCGCGAAAAGTATGCGGGCCCACGCATTCTGGCGCTGCAGCAGAGTTACTCGGCTATTCGCTAGGCCAAATAGCCTCGCGAATAGCCTCCTCGTCACAAGTAATCACGAGGCTATTTGGCCTCGCGAATAGCCCGTTAATCACGAGGCTATTTGGCCCTCGAATAGCCGACCTGCCACTGCTAATTACGAGGCTATTTGGCCCTAGCGAATAGATGTCTTTGTGTTTTTTACGAGGCCATTTAGCCCTCGCGAATAAGCGTATTCAAAGAAAAAAACTTTTAAATATGAATTTGAAACAAATTTGAACAATGAAGAAACACATCATATATATATATATATATATATATATATATATATATATATATATATATATATATATATATATATATATATCATTCAACATCCACATCCTCGACACATCGACATCCACACATCCTCGACATTCACACATCGACATCCACATCGACACATCGACAAAGCACAAAGCGTCGACATCCACACATCCACAGCCTCGACACATCGACATACACATCCACAAAGTACAAAGCATATATCCGCATACACAGCATTTCTAGCTACCATTATACATTTCTAGTCTACATCTATCACGGATTGCTATCCGGATTAGGGAAGATGGTAGGAGTACCGTCTGGTGGAGGGAAAACCGAAGGAGCACTCTCTGGTGCAGGGAAGAGCGAAGGGCTGCTTAGTAGGCTTAGAAACTCGTCAGCCCCAGCATCCGCCCACTCGCGCCGAGCATCGTGATCGACTCCATGGATCTGACTTGATGGAGCGGAGCCCTGAAAGCATTAAGAACTTAAATTTTATTTCAACTGACACTTTAGGTTAGACTCTGATGAAGTGACTAAAATACGAGTCTACAAAAAAGTTAACACGAATTCTCTAATAAAGCAACAACGACTTACAATTCAATGTCGCGAACTTCCTCCATATTCTCGTAAATGTATATCTCGCTACAAGATTGTCCCGCCGAGAAATCTCTTGTCTTCGCTTCTTCCCGATCGGAGTTCCTTGAACATCAAATATTTTAGATCGATTCAACCTTCCGACCATGTGTGTTGTACCTTGGTATAACGATATTCACATTATGTTCCCTTGCTAGATATTTGTTCGTGAAATTTGTGATCTCTTGAATTTGGTAAGCCTCGGCAATTGATCCTTCAACACGGGTCTTGTTTTTCACATTTGCCCTGGACAGCTTCGATCGGCGTTCCACGGATACATCCACCTCCCATGGATCGCCCTCCAAGCAATGCTTGAGTAGGTAGATGGATAAGAAGATGTTCCATTGGATTCCGTAAACCGTGGACATATATCTTCTCTAACTTGCAAACGAGCACCACAACATCTTCCTCAAACTTCTTCAAATCAGTCTTACTTAGATTTTTAGCACACAACTTTCTCTAGAAGAAACTCAATTCAGCAAGAGCCATCCATACTTCATCGTGTACATATCCCCAAACATGACCGTGATAGATCTCTCATGAAGATGTGGAAGTCATGACTTATCATGCCATGTATCTTGCCAAGCGTCGACATCCACACCACGGACAAAACTTGACGCTGCACCCATCGTGGAATCTAACCTTTTCACGAAACCATTCTAGAACCTCTTTCCTTTGTGCCTTTGTTAAGCAGTACGGTGCCTTTGGTTTCACCCTTTGTCCTTCTATCATGTTAAACGCTGGCGGTCACATAGAATCTCGGTGTCCAGTCGAGCTTTGGTATTATCTTTACTTTTACCGCTATGTCCAAATTCGTGGCCCGATGGCTTGTGCTACATTCGACTCTTGATGCATTACATCAAGATTGTGAGGTAATAGCAAATCCTTTGCATATGGAAGGGAGTACAGACTGCATTTATGTGTCCAATGATGAATAGTTCTGTAACCCTCATATTCAGTTTGTTCTTTTTCATTTATTTTTAGGGTTGCATGCCAGGCTTTGACTTGACCAACTGTGAGAGGCTCACGCCGACCTTTACAATGGTATTTTTGCGAAATTTATTCTTACGCTTTACGAATGGATGATCGCCTTCAAAAATCTCGGTGGCGATCAAAGAAGCTTGCCTTTCCGCGTGTGTGAGCGTGAACGCCACGGTATCACCCATGCATATCGGACAAGCGAGTTTGCGTCGTGCTCGGCCGGAGAACATGCCGATGCGGAAAGTCATGAATTGACCACGATAAGCAGCTCTCATGAGAAAATTAGAGTTTGTAACTTTGTCATAAGTCATAACTCCTGCTTCCCACAACTTGTTCAACTCGCCTACTAATGGCCGCAAAAATAGATCCAAATTTCTCCTGTGACTTTTCGGACCAGTGTACTATAAGTGAAAGAAACATAAATTCGCCCTTCATTAGTTGAGATGGTTTTAGATTGAGAGGGATACTAAAGACCGCCAACAAGAGTATGATCGAGCATTCATATTGAAAGGTGTGAACCCGTCTGCGGCAATCGCGAGACGACGCTTCGTGGTTCTGCTGCAAAATCGGATGTTTCCGATCAAAATGCTTCCAAGCTTCTCCATCTGATGGGTGAACTAACACATCAGGTTTTCGTTTGTGCAACTTGTGCCATCTCATGCTCTGAGTTGTGTCTTCTGTCATGAAACACCGTTGGAGGTGGTCTTTCAATGGGAAGTAACGCAACACTTTCTTCGCCACACTAGACCGAGACTTGTTGCCATTAGAGTCTGTGGTCTCGAAGTATCGCGACTTTCCACAATGATCACACCAGGCCTTCCCTTCATCATCTTTGTAATACAACATGCAAAGATTTTCACAGTAATCTATCTTCTCATATGGCATTTCTAAACCCGACAGTAGCCTTCTACACTCATACCAGGTCCTGGGCATCTTATGTCCTTCGGGCAGGGCATCACACCAACTAGCCAACATCTCATCAAAACATGCGATGGACATGTTGAACTTGGACTTCACAGCCATCATATGTGTCAAATGAGAAAGGACCATCACTGACGTTGCATCGTGCAAAGGTCATTTGTTTGAAGTCTAGAAGTTTAAAGAAATCAGCCATGCCTGGCTGCGAATCCTGTTCATCACCCCCATAATCTTGGCCAATATCAACAATCATGTCCTCCATCCGGTCTATTTCATCAAAACCTTCGGGGGGTCCAGCAGGCTCAACCTAGACACGATTGCTCTCCCCATGATACACCCACCGATGGTAACCAACCTTAAATCCATTCTTCACTAAATGCATCTCCATTTCGTCACGAGTTCTCTTCCGACAGTTTCCACATTTAGCACAAGGGCAACGGACAGGGCCTTGCGCCCCTTGGAAAGCTTGGGACACGAATTGACGAGTCCCCTCAAACCATGCATTTGTGGCTCGTCCGTTCGCCACCCACCCATCGTACATCCATCTCCTTTCTTCTTCCATTCCTTCACGAACAAGTAGATACATACGTACTTGCGTCAGGGGTTTATACACTTGGCTAATTAGGAAGGCTTCTAAACCCACCCACGAATGGCCGTTCGAGTACGATGCGTCGTATGGCCCGTGGATTCGAGAAGAAATTTCGGCAGCATAACCCTACTAGTTTCCCATGTGCAAGTACGGTCGGGGTATCGTTTTTAATACACCAACACTTATATTATGCACTGGAGAACAATAGGGTTATGCAACCGAAATCTCGTCTCAAATCCACGGCCAACACGACGCATCGTACTCAAACGGTCATTCGTGGATCGCCCATCGGGCGCCTAAACGGGTCGCCCATCGATGATTCGAACGTGAATCACACTTCGTAATGAAACCTAACGAATCACCGTCTGGTTTCATTACGATTTATGTGTTCCCGAACGGGTGACGTACGGCTAAGTTACATGCACACTAAACCGTTAATTCTAAACGTCCATAGTTAATATACATAATATAATCGCATATAGTCAACTCTAAACCCACAGCCCTCGTGTTTAAGTCCATGCACCGCCCTCGAATTCAACCATTCAAATAGAAAAAGCATGCACATGCAGCCTCAGAATTAACATTTAAACACAAAAATGCGCGAAGAAACCTTTCCGGTGGGCGGTGCGGCGTCGTGGTGCGGGCTCCTCCGCAACTCGTGCTATCGCTGTCAGGCGTGGTTTTCCTCCTCACCTCCCCGTGACAATGACGGCGAGCGCGAGACAGCGACGGGAGGTGGGGCGGCATTATGGGGCGGCGAGAGAGATGGGAGCGGCAGTGGCGGCGGAGGCGGAGGCGGCGAAGCGGCGGCGGGTTGGCGGCGGCCGCAGCAGCAGCGGGCGGGCGCCGCGGCGCGCAAGCCGGGCGGCGGCGGGAGATGGGAGCGGCAGGGCCGCGGAGGCGAGGTCAAGGGCGGAGGCGAGGCCGGCGGAGGCGGAGGCGGAGGCGGGCGGTTGGCGGTGCCGCGGCGGCGCGGCGCGGGCGGGCGCGGCGGCGGCGCGAGGAGCGGCAGCCTTGCCGACGGCAGCAAGCGCGCCACGGCGGAGGCGACAGGCGTGGCGGCGGCGACACGGCAAAGGCATGGCGGCGACGCGGCGGCGGCGGCGGCGGGCTAGGGCAGCGCGGAGCTCGGGCTTGGGTAAATTTTTGCCCAAGTCCGAGTGGATCGTGAGATCTATATCCGAGAAAATCACGAGGGCCAAAACGCCCTCGTAAACAATTAATCCCTGCTCTTTCGCGAGGGCCAGATGACCCTAGAGATTACGAAACAGTGACTGCGGTGTGGGCCCCAGATGCTGCGCACATGCTGTCCATATGCCAACTAATCGCGAGGGCTAGCGGGCCCTCGTGAATAATGGTCAGCGCCGTACTTTTGCGAGGGCCGAATGGCCCTAGCGACTAACGGAAAGTCACTGCCGTGTGGGTCCCGGAATCTGGCATGCGCCGAGTAATCGCGAGGGCCGTCTAGCCCTCGTGAATAATTACTAACAGCCCATTTTTTGCGAGGGCCGTCTAGCCCTCGTGAATAACAAACACTCACTGCACTGTGGGCTCATGTCTGTCCGAGAGGAGATAGCACAAATCACGAGGGCCACGTAGCCCTCGCGAGCTAGGCTGGTGCGCATTATTTCGAGGGTTCAGTATGTGGCCCTCGTGTTTATAGGCATTTAAATACGAGGGCTGTATTAGCCCTCGCGTATAATGCATATATACGAGGGTTTTTCGGAGAACCCTCGCTACTAATAAATTTTCTCGTACACTTCTACCCTCAAATTATTTTTAAAAAATACGAAATAATAGTTTAAAATATGTTTGAGTTACTACTGTTCTTTAATGTACCATTATTTGCAATAGAAAAATAATAAAAACATGAAACGAATTTTTCTGATATTATCTCTTTCTTATCTCACACTACGAGCTTACCGATATACTAAACATTCTAGTAGACATTTTGAAAATTCATCCCCAAATAATTATATAATATGTTATTTATGAATTACACGATTACGATTACCGTTACACACTATTTAACACTTGTCTCCTCCGTGGATCGATGATGACTCCATCGTTTGTCTCTCGGAGTCGAATTCGAGGGAGAATCCTTCACGGTATACCGGAGTTAACCGAGTTTATGTGGAAGAACTAGGTAAGACAAGAAAGTGTGGGAGATTTAAGGCTAACAGAGGTTTGTTTTCATTTTGTAGGCCTTTTAGTCACGAGGGCTGGACTAGGACCCTCGCTAATAGTTGGTGAGGCATGCTTATTCGCGAGGGTTATATTGGAGCCCTCTCGAATCAGCCGTTATTCGTGAGGGCCAGAATAAGGCCCTCGTGAGTAACCTGAGTGTTCTTCTTTTATGAGGGCTTATGGCGGCCCTCAGAAAATATATACTTTTTACGAGGGCCGTGATCGCCTCGTGATTTGGTTTTTTATTACGAGGGTATTGTGTTGGCCCTCGTGTATATATTTTGGCCCTCGCGAAATTGAGAATTTCTAGTAGTGATAGACCATAAATATCAAAATATTGCGCTATACTAGTTAGATATAAATAGACTCTGAAATTTTAGATGGTGTCAAGACCCCACCAGCCCTTACGGTGGATCCGCCCCCTGCATATACTCCACCGTAAGCTCATATATTTCGCTGAGCATCCCTCCTTTTAATTATTTAAGCACCTGTGCGAGCATCAGAGTTATCATAATTGACAAACAACCACCTTTTCTCCCTAAACACCTCTTCGAGTCCTTGCATTAATTGTACATGGCTTAAGCAATTGTACATGTCTTAAGCTAGCTCTAATCACCTTATTTTGTGCATGGATGCTTCGATAGCATTCGCATGGCAAATGACATGAACTATAAGAACATCCCTAGGACGTTTCCCATTTTATTCGTATAGGGACGCTTATTGCAGAACGAATGTTTTGAAGCACGTAGCCGAAAGTGTGAATAAATATTATAAATGAAGTAAATTTGGTTAATAGTAATATAGAGAATGGGATTACAAAAAACTCCTGGGATGCTCTGAGCATAGAAAGCATCAAATATTGCATCCGGATCCTATAGGCCAAAGTATAGAAGCAACATCGACTCCATCGCCGGCCACTTCACCGGCGCCGTCTCCGCAATGGAGGGGGAGGAGGGGAAGAGGGGGAGGCGAGGCCGCCGCCGGCCGGCGGCGGCGGCGGCGGCACTAGGGTTAGGGAGGGGTTGAGCCGGGCGACTGTGTTGCCCCCAAGCCGCCTGGGGAGAGCGACACGGGGACAGTGTTGTTTTTTTTTCTAATCTCCAGCAACCGCCGCCCCCGGCTGCGCCTCCTCCTAGCCGTCGCCGCCTACCCGCCCATGTGCCTCGTCGCCCGCCGTCTCCGGCCTCCCGGCACCAGATCCACCGCCTCCCGCTGCTCCCAGCTCTCCCGGCCCGGCTGCCTCTGCCATCCGGTGCCGCCCGCCCGATCTGCGGCGCCCGCCTCCTCCACGCCAATGACGCTTTCACGTCCCGCCACAAGCAGCTCAGGCGGCCGTGCTCCCACGCCCTAGGCGGGGTGTGGTGGGCGTCGTCTCCTCCTCGCTTTGTATGGTGAGCCTAAGCGGCGGTGGCCGATTGCCGCTATTGGTGGCGAGCCTCGGCGGTCCGTCGCCTGGGCTCGACGACGGCGGCCGTATCCAGTTCGACGGTGACTGGCGATGCCCGGCGGTGGTGGTAACCGGCGTTTCCTGACCACATCCATAGTGCCGGTGGTCACCTCCTGCCCAGTTCCGGTCAGTAGAGAGTTTCCCTGGCCTCCCCACTTCGTTGGCGACACCCTTGCCCTCCCCCATTTTCCTCGGTGGCCACCTCCTTCCAAGATCTGGCCGTAGATCTTGATCATCTCAGCAGTCGGTGACCTCCCCTTCGGTCCTGGTCGTGGTGGCGGCTCCCCTCGTCTCCTCTGTGTCCTCACCTTCGCGCACTATGGTGGAGTCCGGCACCGGGTTTCCCTCTTCATCCTTCTTCCCCTCCTCTTGGGCCCGTCTCGACGGAGACCGCCCCCCGGGGGGGGGGCGCGTGTGAGGTCGGATACTTGGGCAGGAAGCCCGGATTTGGTGGTGTGTTGGCCGGAGCGGTCGGAGTGGGCGTGCTCCAGGGTCGTGGGTCCGGTGGCCTCGTAGCTCGGTGTTGGTGATTAGTAGACTGCCTATCTTGAAGCAGGCCTTGGGCCGATTCTGTACCGGCCCACCATATGAACAGAAGACCAAGCAGGTTATTCCTGGCCGTACTAAAAAAGCCGCCTAAATCTCTTGTGGCTGCCCCGGGCTTGACTAGGTCGAACCGTGCGGCACCATGTCCCTCCCGGGCTATCCCTTAGCCCGGGAGAAGGTCCCTCGGGTGATCCGCTCACCCGTGGGCAAGTGGCGATAACTATCGTGGCCCACCATACTTTCTCCGGCCTTGACCGGAACGAACTGTGTCTCCCAGGGGCCCGCAACCCAGGGGAGTACACGGGCGATTTCGTTGACGCCGCTTGCCTTCTTTGGCAGGCAGCGGATGGTTGTTACGCTACGCGATGCCCCCAACGGGTGGCGCAAGACTAGCTCGGCCCGGTCAAGGCCATTTCGAGGATAAAGGGAAAGTGCTTTTTCCCTAAAGAGGCTTCCTCCCTGAATAGGCGTCTCGAGACAAACACGTGTCCAAAGATTAACTCGACTCGCCTTCTCCTGCAGCTCGGACGAGCATGTAACCCCGAACGAGACAAGAACTTCGCCACTAAAGCAAAGACCGGCGTGGGGCCCACGGTATCAACTCCGGGCACCCCGCCGCGCCTATAAAAGGAGGATTCCTGGATAATCGAAGGGGCTCTATCTCCCTTCCGCCTTCCCCGATCCGATTCCATCTGACTCAAGCCCAAGCAACACCCGCATCCGCAGCTTCCTTAGCGAATAGTTTTAGTTCTTAGCCACCTTCATTGTAAGCTCGGGATCGGTGCCTTCAAGCCCGGTCTCGGCACCCTTGTACTGTTTCCACCGTATAATCAACTAAGCTGGAGTAGAGTTATTACCCGCGGTGGGGGCTCGAACCAGGTAAATCGACCTCGCCTTCGTGGTTCGTATTTCCTCTCTTTCTTTCTTACACTGCATCGAGGGCCTCACGACGTCCCTGCGTCTTCGCAGCCGCGGCCGACGCGACGCAGGAGATGGGGAGGCCCAGAGCAAGCAAGTCGCGTTGCTGCGCGCCCGGTGTTCTTCAACGATCTTTGTCCGTCGCGTCATGGACGGATCTGCGAGAGGACCGTCGTCTGCGACTTCCGCAGGTCGCCAAACCGGCCGACTCCCTCGTGGAGACCATGATGAACCCACTCTGCGCGGCCGGCGAGAGGGCTCGCGCCATCACCACGGTCATCCGTGACCTGGAGAAGGATCCCCGCGGCTTCACTATGGCAGATTTGTGTCCAGCCATCGCCGAAGGTGTAGGCGTCATCACCTGCGGCAGCGACCAGCACGAGCAGCAGACCTGCGGCGATCGCCCGGACATTTGGCGCAGGAACGAGTCCGATCGCCGCGGCGTTCGAAACCGTTCTGGTCAGGATGGCGCTCAGGAGCATTCCCGCCGTCGCCGCAGTCGATCGCGCCAGACCCAGACGGCCTCCTCTGACGGAGGATCGTCACGTGCCTCGAGCGGGGTATTCTCCCGCCTGGGCCCGCTTCGGGACGCCTCTACCCTGAAGGCTGCGCCGGGATGCCCCGCATTCTCCCGCGCTCTCCGTGAAGCGCCATGGCCACCGAGGTTCAAGCCCGGACCAATCGAGAAGTTCGACGGGAGCAAGAACCCCGAGGAGTTCCTCTCCATCTACACCACCGCCGTCCGAGCCATGGGGGGAGAATAGGCCGTCATGGTCAACTACTTCCCCACAGTGCTCGAGGGCATGGCCCTGACCGCTATTCAACCAACGGCTCGGCTCTATCCGTGGTGGTCCCGGCTACGGGATGCCTTCCGCGCTAGCTTCGGGGTGCTACGCCCGCTCTGACGCCCCCAGATCTCAAACTCGTGGTGCAATGGGGCGATGAAAGTCTCCAGATTTTGTGTGCCGGTTCGTCGAGCCCGCAACACGATCCTCAGATCTCGATGAGGCCATCATCGAGGCCTTCAAGGATGGTGTGAGGGACGGCGCTACACCGAGGACCTCGAGCTCCACCCGACCAACACCATGAAGGAAGTCTTCCAAGACCGCCGCCTTCTACGCCAACGCCCGAGGCGGTGGAGCGGAAGAGGGGCCGTCGAAGAAGAAGGCTAAGGTCGGCGGCCCTGCAAAACCGAGGCGGACAAGAAGAAGAAGAAGAAGCGGCGGGGAGCAGCCCGCTAAGTTCATCGCCGCCGCCGAGCCCGACCAGCCAGAGTGCCCGCCGCCACGCCTTCTCTGCCAACACGCCCGCCGCCTCGGCGTCAACGCAATACGCCATTCTGGCCAGGCCGCAGCCTCCTCCCCATTGGAGGCGGTCTGCGCGGCGGCGTGGGCAACCTGTGGTCGGCCTCCCGTCCACAAGCAGCAAGCGAGTGAGACCGCCCACGACCCTAGCCTTTTCTGCCGCCTTCATCAACGCCCCGGCCACGAGCTGCGCAACTGTCTCACATGGGCCCGCCAGCTGGAGGATTTTTACGCTAGTCGCGGTCCCATGCCTGAACTGCCCGAGGGCACGGCCACGGCGCCCCACCCCAGCATGCCAGATCGTGGCTTTCACGAGGCCGTGGCCACGTCGCCGTCATCTTCGGCGGCACGTCAGCCTACACCTCTCGTCGCGAGCTCAAGGCCGCGTCCCGTGAGGTCCTCCGCATCTCCTGCGGCAAGCTCGCGCGAATCTTCGCTTTGGTCCAGCCAGCCATCACCTTTTCGGTGACGGATCGCCCGGCCGGGTTTCTCCAAACCCCGCCTCCCCATCGGTACTCGCCCCACCATTGGCAATACCGAGGTCGACCGCGTCCTCGTGGACAGCGGAGCTCACGACATCATCACGGCGCTGCCCTAGGCCTCATGCAGGTCCGCGACTCCAAGATCAAGGACATCACCGTCCCTTTCCACGGATTGTCCCAGATCGCCGCTTCGCCCGTTAGGCGTCGTCTTGCCCGTCACGCTCGGCTCCTCCGCCAACTTCCGGACGGTCGCCACTTTCGAGGTGGTGGAAACAGAGCTCCCTACAACACCATCTTGGGACGCCCCTCTCTCCAAGTTAATGGCGATCTCCCACCACGCCTACCATTGCCTCAAGATGTCGGCACCCAAGAGAGTCATCACCGTCTGGGCAACCACAAGACGGCCCTCGATTCAGGACGAGACCACTACTGCCCATGGTAGGACGCTTCCCTACCCGTGGTCCCAAGAAGAAGGAGCGCCCACACATACCCAAGGGTAACACTTGCAGCGCAGGAGCCCACCAAAACCGCTGCCCTCACGGAGTCGACCCTCCAAGGTGGTCCACGAGGGACAACCCTCGAGCCTCAATAGGAACTCGAGCTCATTACCTTCCTCCGGGCTAACAAGGACGCGTTTGCATGGGAGCCGTCCGATATGCCCGGGTCCCAAGGGAGGTGATCGAGCATGAGCTAGCTGTCCGCGACAAGAAACCGATAAGGCGGTGGTCGAGGCGTGTCCCGACTAGAAGGCCAAGATCATCCAAGACCAGCTCGGCAAGTCGCTTGAGCGGCTTCATCCGCAAGTTCAGCACTCGATTGGCTTGCGAACCCGCCGTCGCCCGTAAGAAAGGAGGCAAATGGCGCATGTATGTCGATGACCGCGACCTTAATTCCGCCTGCCCTAAGGATAACTTTCCCCTTCCGCGCATAGATCAGCTAGTGGGTGCTACGGCAGATTCAGCTTTGATGAGTTTCCTGGATGCTTATTCCGGTTACCATCAGATCGCGTTGTGTAAAGAGGACGAAGAAAAAACCGCTTTTATAACGCCTTTTCGCATATTTTGCTATACGACCATGTCCTTCGGTCTCGAAATGTCGCGCCACGCTCAAATGTCTCATGCAAAAAACTCTCCCCGATCAAATAGGGCGAACGAGAAGTTCACGCCGACGATATCGTAGTCAAAAGCAAGGATGCCCGTGACCACGTGTCCAACCTAGTTGAGACCTTTGATACTGAGACAAAGACCGGGTCAAGTTAAACCCCGAGAAGCGCGTCTTTGGCGCCAAGTCCGCATGCTCCTATGCTACGAATCGGCGGGCGAGCATCGGTCGCGAACCCGAAAAGATCGAGGCCGTCGAAAAGATGAGGTCGCCGACCGTAAAGGACATCCAGCCCTCACGGGCAAAATGGCGGCCTTAAGCCGTTTCATCTCCCGCCTTGGAGACCGAAGCACGCCCTTTTCGCAAGCTCTGCGCAAACACGATAGTTTCGAGTGGATCGAGGAAGCCGAGGCCGCTTTCGCAACTCAGCGATATCTCGCCGCCACCCGTCCTCACTACTCCCAAGCTTGGGGAAGCCCTCCTGCTATACCTCTCGGTGACACCAAACGCCGCAAGCGCGGTGCTGGCAGTAGAACGAGAAGGGAAGCAACAGCCCATCTACTATGTGAGCGAAGTACTCACCGGGCCAAAGGAGCGTTATCCCGACCTTCAGAAACTGTGCTATGCTTTGCTGATGGCCTCGCGCAAGTTGCGTCACTATTTCCAAGCCCACCAAGTCATTGTCCCGACTACTTACCCGATCAAGGACATTCTCCGAAACCCGAAGGCCACTGGCTGGGTCGCGAAGTGGGGAGTCGAGCTGGGTGAATTCGACATCTAGTTTGTATCCCGAACCGCGATCAAGGCTCAGGCCCTGGCTGATTTCGTCGCAGAATTGACCAGGCCGAACGAGCAAAAGAGAGGCTCTCCAGGTCAAGACGGGCAGGAAGCTCGGTGGACTCTGTTCTTTGACGGTTCACACCAGTCCGGGCGATCGAGGATCTTGATATCGTTCTCATCTCCCCAACGGAGAGCGACTCCAAAGACGCTATACAAATACACTTTGCGGCTACGAACAACGCCGCAGAGTATGAAGCCCTAATTGCGGGTCTACGAGCATGCGCCGCGCCGACATTAAACGGCTTGTTGCGAAGGGGATTCGCAGCTGTCGTCCGCCAGTCGTGGAGGAGTTTCAGCAACCGACGACTTCGATGGCGCTGATACCGGCGGAAGTGAGAAACTGGAGAAACGCTTCACGAGCTTCAAATCAGCTACATTCCTAGGGAAGAGAATGGCGGCCAATAAGCTCGCCAAGCTCGGATCCTCACAAGAACTGGCCCGCCGTGGTAGTGCAAAGACTTTTAAAGCCCTCCATTCTCTCGGAGAGGAGGCCAAGAGGACGTCATGTTACCCCCAAACCGAGACATCCGGTATCGTCTCATTCTCGAGCAAAGCACCTCCGGATGACGCCATTCATCCAGCTTCTGGAGCAGGGACATTGCCCGAGGATGTTGCTTTGAGCATTCGGCTAAAAAGGTGAGCCCGAGCTTACCGCACGGGGCTTGCTTGCATCAAGGGGTGCTAATGGCGTGCTTTGTAAGTGCGTTACCCAAGAAGAAGGTAAGTACCATCTAGCCGACATTCACGAGGGCATCTGTGGCGCGCACGCCTCACACAGAACTCTCGTCGGCAAAGCGTTCTGCATGGGTACTACAGGCCCACTGCGATGAGCGACGCAGAGGGCTTAGTTAAGCGCTGCGAAGCTTGCCAAGATTGGCGCGCGGATGACGCACCGGCCAGCGTCTGCCGCAAACAATTCCACTAGCGTGGCCGTTCGCGGTTTGGGGAATGGACCTCTTAGGACCGTTCCCCAAAGGCCTTGGTGGCAGAACATACTTGTTCGTAGCCATCGACACCTTCACCAAGTGGATCGAGGCCGAGCCGATCTCCAACATCACTGCAATTGCCGCGGTACGTTTTTTCCGAAGCATCGTTGTAAGATTTGGTGTACCTAGCAGGATCATCGCTGACAATGGCACCCAATTCACGAGCCGGTAATTAAATGATTACTGCGAGAAAATTGGCATGAAGCTCGCCCTTATTCGTGGCCCACCCACGAGCAATGGCGCCAATGAACGAGCTAATGCATAACTAGTCCAAGGTATCAAAAGAGAGCCTACGACGCCTCAAGGCAAAACAAAGAAGGTTGGGTCGACGAGCTACCGTCGATCCTCCGGGCGCCCGGACAACGGCCCAAGACTCTGGTGAAACTCCATTCCGACTTCGTCTATGTATCGGAAGCGATCCTCTCGGCGAAATGAGACTAGGATCCGATCGCGTCGACTTCGCCAAATTTCGTGGTCAACGATTTAGGCGGCGGCTTGACCTCGATCTACTTGAGGCTCGCCATAAGCAATCCCTACTCCGTGCAAGGCCTACCAAATATTCCCTCGCGACGTTACGCGACACTTAAACGCACACACAAGGACCACGCAAGTAGGAGACACTGTTCTCTGACGATTCGAACCTCGCGGGCTCCAATAAGCTTAGCCCCAAGTGGGAGGGACCGTACAAAGTAGTCGGTAGCCAGACGCACGGGCTCAGTACGCCTCGCCAACAAGGACGGGAACGAGCTCCCTAGCTCATGGAACATCTCCCTTCTGCGATGCTTCTACGCTTAATCAGGTCGTAAGTTTCCTTCATTTCAATTCAGTTCCAATTCAAAAAAAAAACCTCTCCCCCAATCACGAGTCACGTCGGTCTAAGTCTTGACCGTTTCAAGCAAGCCCGTGGCCAAAAGTCCGAAGGATAAGGATAAAGCATTCCGGAGCATTTCCACGACGGGATAAGCCGATCTCTCGCACCGTAGTGAATCTCCGCGCGATGTGGAATTCCCGCGGCCTAAAGGAACAGTAAGCCCACGTCCGGATTGTTTGGATGGCTAACTTGGGCCACAGCGCTCGGGGGCTGAAGGCTCTTTTGCGCCTAGGCTTCCTTAACCCATTTGAGCCAAGATCGCCATGCTGCCCACCAAAGCTCGAAATTTGAGGGATTTTCGCGAATTTTTTCTAAGTTCCTAATTTCGGAAGGCCTGCACCTTTGCACAGCCCAACGAAACAAGGGGGTTAAGAGTTCGCGTGAATTTTTCTAAATCACTCTAGTCTCTAGACCGCACCCAACTCCAAGATCGCACTTGGACTTGGCCACGGCCCGGGGGCTGGATGATTAGGCGCACCGAAAACAAACTCTCTAAATAGCGATCTGTTTGCTCAAATTTCGTAAGTTCATCTTAAAACTTCGTCACTGTTCATCTAGTTCCCCTGCTTTTTCGCATTTCAGGATTCGAACAAGAAAAGGAAACAAACAAACAAGCAGGACCAACACGATGGGATTTCCCAAAAGAAGTTGTATTTCTACAAATGGAAGATCTTACAAGAACAAAAAAAGGCCGGGCTCCTAGACTACCGCAAAAGAGGGCGCCGCGCTACTAGACCTACAACGGCGCCCAAATCCTACAACCTCGCCACGACTACTAACGGCTGGCGGCGAGCAGCGGAGTCGCAGACTCCGACGGCAGCGATGATGACGACGACGATGGCAGGCCCATCACGGGCTCAGACGGTCCCGGCGCGCTCGGGTGGCGCCTCGCCGCCCCAGGTCATTAGTGGAGCCCATAAGCGGCGGTGGAGGCTCATTGCGATGGCCTCCGCGTCGCCTCGACTTCATGTTCGCCGTAATGTCGGCGAAGCCTCGTCCTCCGCCGCCCGGTCTTGGCGGCAGACGCTGGCGTCGGCGGTAATCTGCGCCACCACCACGTTCGCCTCTTCTTCCTCCGCCGCTTGCAACCGCTACCGCAGCTCGCCGCCTCCGTGTCGGCCGAGCTGGCGTCGCTGCGCTTCGACCGCCGCGCCCAAGAACGACGGGTTCGCCAGGCGCCTCCGCCTCCAGGCGGATCGGCGGCGGACAGCGACCGGCGGCAGATCTCCGTCGCCGCCACCGACCAGCGTGGAGGTAATCCGAGCTCACGTCCGACGACCGACTTTGATGAAGACATTTTCGCTCCCCTTTGTTGCCTCTCTCTCGCCTTTCTTTCTTTCTTCTCTCCGGCTGGTTGAAAAACTTCAAGTTTGGGAGAGAAGCCAAGTGGGAATGTTGCAGCACAACATTGCCGCGCCTTGCTTTATAGGCCGGCGACCGTATAACGCCTGTCGTGCAAGCCAAGGGTTACCAAAGCTATCGCTGCTTGCCAAGAGGCAAGCAATTAAAACCCATCGCTTGAATCGAAGAGACGCGAGCGCACGCGCCGTCTTGCGGAATACCAACCGCGCCAATCGCCGCACGACACGTGCCCCGCCCCAGTCAGTGGCGCGGGAGAAGTCATCATGAGTCAAGGCCTACCCCGTAGGTCCTGGCCCATCTACGCAAGCGAAGCCCGGCGATGCGTCGTTCGCGGCTCGACAAGCGTGGCTCGGCCGGATGCATGAACCGCGCGAAGCGGTTTCGCCTCAGTATCCGTCTTGCCGCAACGTGCCCTCGTTGTCGGCCGAACAACATGCCTTGCGCCCAGAGCCCACAAAGCGCGCGATTTGACACAATAAACTAAGGTGAAAAACGGCTAAGCCCTTCGGCCACCACACATTTCGCAATGATTATCCGACTAAACAAACATTCAAAAGAAAATACACAAAAGTACGTGGCGCAGAGCCCGGGAACGGATGGACCGGGTCAAACTACGGTCCATGCTACAGCTTGGGCTTCTCTAGCTCGTTCTCTAACTCTCGGATCCGCGTCTGCGCCTGAAGCAACTCTTTGGCTCGCGCGGCCATGTCGTTCTGCTCTTGGCGCAGTTTGACCCGGGCCTCAGCAAGCTCTGCCTCCTGCCTCTTTAGGAACTCTGACTCTGCCACAGACTTCGCCCCGGTTTCGCGCAGCACGGCGCTCTCCGCCATGAGCCTGCTGCAAGTTTCCTCAGGCCCGCGAACTACATAATTATGCTCAGATTTTGTGGCCGCCAGCTCTTTAATAACCGCCTCTCTGTGTTTATACTCCTCGTCAAAAAGGATCTGAGCCCTGTCCGCTTCTTCGCGAGCCGCCTGGGCTTGGATCTTTCTTTCTTACTCTGCCTCCCGAGCTTGTTCGAGCCCTGCCTTGGCCTCCTGTTCTTTCTCCTGCGACGACCTCAGCGCGGCCTCTAGCTCGGTGACACGTGTCGTGGCACGAGCCTCGACCAAGGCGGTTAGCCCGTCCGCACGTGTTGCCCGGGCCTGGGCTTGCGCTAGCCCGGCTGAAAGGCGCTCGATCTTCGCCGCGTCGTCATCTGACTGTCCGCCCATCGCTCCCATCAGCGAGGACGAACCAGCGATAAGCGTGTAAAGCTGAAACAAAGGAAGCTGCCTCAGAAGCGCGAAAGATTCGGTACATAAGCATAACGAGCGGGTTTAAGGGCACTACCTGTCTGGTTTGAGCAAGCATGTTCTCCGTCCTTGCTTCGACGGCCCGCGATATTCTGCCGAGCTCGGGGCGAGCCTCCGTAGCGCCAAGGACGGGCAACCGACCGATTCCTCGCTGATCTCTTCCGGCGGTGCAAGGCATGGCGGCGCTAGCGGCGCGACCGAGAACGAGGTCACATTCTTCGCCGCCGCCTCTCGGCGTCCTCCGCTTAGCCGCCCGATTCGACCGCCCGTTTCTCCGCGTCCTTGGTTTGGCGCCACTCACTTTTCGCCACGGTGGCTCGCTCCGCGGCCGTCGCACGGCATCGCCACGCCGAGCCGGGCTCTTACTGCGCGTCCTTCAGCTCATCCACCGTCCACTTAGCCGCCACAAGCTCATGCGGGTCGTCCAGCCTAGGGATCGGGTGGAACTTAGGACGCGGCAGGCCCGTTCGGCCGGCCTCCTGCGACCTGGCAGCGTCTTGTTCCTCCACCCATTCAGAGTGGCGAGATCCGCCCATGACGCCGGTAGCACGCTTAGGCATCACCACGCCCATCCATCCGTCCGGCGTGAGCACGCGAATCGCCAGTCGATTGACCAGCAAGAAGATCCGCCGACGGGCGCCGAAGCGTCTTCCCAAACGGGTCTTAAAGTGGTGGCGATCCCCCTGCGGTCGATCGGCCACCATCCATGCGCCATGCGTCCTTCAACGCGCAAGGGCGTGATCCACACAGGGTCATAGCCCACCACGACCTGCACTGTTTCCGCAATCCCCTCGGAAGCGTCCAGTACCGCCACCGGAAGGCAGCAACTTGATCCTCCGCGGACCAGCTGGTTCTTGCCCTTTAACTTCTCCAACCCGGCGGCCTCTAGCGGCGCCACCGAGCCTTGGTTCCTCTGGGCCGCCGTTTAGTCGCCGCCAACCCGGCGGCCTCCATTCTGCGGCAAAGGCACTCTCCCTAGGTGTGACTGCTCGTCTTCAAGCCCACGGCCTCTCAAAAAGGAGGCAAGACGGAGTTCCGCCACTTTGGCGCCAAGACTACAACAGAGAGCGCGGTGATCAAACATTAGAACAGAGTAGCGACGTGCGGCGCGAGAAACTTACACGCCGGTTCAAGCTCGGTGTCCTCGTACACCTGGCGAGGGGCGCAGAAGAGCTCGCTCTAGCCCGACGACACGGCTCGTGGTGGGCAAAGCCGCTCTCTTCGCCCATAGAGTCTTCCTCGGCCTCGCCTCATTGCGGCGCGCCAGAGCTAATGGCGCATCGATACCAGCACAACCTCCACCTCGTCACTATCTGGGACGGGCTGTTGGTGATTAGTAAACGGCCTATCTTGAAGCAGGCCTTGGGCCGATTCTGTACCGGCCCACCACACGAACAGAAGACCACGCAGGCTATTCCTGGCCGTACTAAAGAAGCCGCCTAAATCGCTCGTGGCTGCCCCAGGCTTGACTAGGTCGAACCGTGCGGCACCATGTCCTCCCGGCTATCCCTTAGCAGGGAGAAGGTCCTCGGTGATCCGCTCACCAGGGCAAGTGGCGACAAACCGTCGTGGCTCACCATACTTTCTCCGCCTTGACCGAGAACGAATCAGTGTCTCCCAGGCCCGCAACCCGGGGTACACGGGCGACTTCGTTCGGCCGTTTGCCTTCTTTGGCAGGCAGCGGATGGTTGTTACGCTACGCGACGCCCCCAACGGGTGGCGCAAGACTAGCTCGGCCCGGTCAAGGCCATTTCGAGGATAAAGGAAAAGTGCTTTTTCTCTAAAGAGGCTTCCTCCCTGAATAGGCGTCTCGAGACAAACACGTGTCCAAGATTAACTCGACCAGCTCTCGCAGTTCCGGACGAGCATGTAACCGGAGCACGAGACAAGAACTTCGCCACTAAAGCAAAGACCGGCGTGGGGCCCACGGTATCAACTCCGGGCACCCCGCCGCGCCTATAAAAGGAGGATTCCTGGATAATCGAAGGGGCTCTCTCTCCCTTCCGCCTTCCCCGATCCGATTCCATCTGACTCAAGCCCAAGCAACACCCGCATCCGAAGCTTCCTTAGCGAATAGTTTTAGTTCTTAGCCACCTTCATTGTAAGCTCGGGATCGGTGCCTTCAAGCCCGGTCTCGGCACCCTTGTACTATTTCCACCGTATAATCAACTAAGCTGGAGTAGAGTTATTACCCGGCAGTGGGGGCTCGAACCAGGGTAAATCGACCTCGTCTTCGTGGTTCGTATTTCCTCTCTTTCTTTCTTACCTTTATCTTGAGGACTGTACCTGGATCATCAAGTCGCACCAGGCCCTTGTCCGGGAAGGCAGCGCGGCCCTAGCCCTCCGCAGGCTTGGCCGCCACCCGGGTTGCTGAGAAGGGTCGTCGTTGGGCCTCACTCCAACTATAAATTCGTCTGCCGGTCCGTGGACCACTGCTCTTCAGGAGCGTGATTCCCAGACACTGACACTCGGCGGAGCTCGGCATCGGCATCTTCCCTATCTTCTCCCTCCCCCTGAGCCCGTCTCGGTGGAGGCCGCTTGGGGGGGGGGGGTCCGCTTTGGTACTTGGCCGAAGTGGACGGAGCAGGTGGGCTCCAGGGACGTGTGTCCGGCGTCTCCTCGGCTCCTCCCGTGGTGGCGTGGTGGGCCGTTGCCCGTCCTTTGGCGGCGCGGTGACCCCTGTCTCTAGCCTTGTCTCTTCCTCGCCTCCTTGCCCTCCCCTCCCTGCGAGGTGCTCGGTGCTTGCGACGACTGGGTGGCAAGGCGTCTGGTTTCCGTCGCTTCCCGTGTGCAGGCCATGCACCAGGCGTGGTGGCCCCTCTCCGGCGGTGTTGGCTGGTGACCTATCTTCGACGGCGTCCCCGTTCTCTGCCTCCTGACCTGGTCCCATCCCCGTCGCTTTGACCCTCCCCTTTTCCGAGGGGTCGGGTGGCGTGGGCGGCGTCTTCCGCGTCAGGAGGTGGCGTTCGTGCTCGTTTTTCGATTCTGCGTCTTCGGCCGGCGGCTCGGTTCTTCTGGTGCTATCGACCTTAGGCGGCCTCCACTTTGTGCGCTAGTAGGGCAAGTCTTGGGCGAAAGCCCCGCCCTTTTGGGCTGGTGTTGGTGTCACCTTTGGTGTCGTTCCCTTGTTGGAGGCATCACCTTCGGACCTTTCCCTGCTTTGGGTGAAAACCCTAGCGGTATTGCGACGGTGGCGGGTTCTTTCCGTCGCTACCTTGTTGGAGGCATCATGATTGCCGTCTTGCACTTTGGTTTTCCGCAGGGTTTACTGCTCTAGGAGTCGTTTTGTCGATGTGTGAATGTTGGTGGTGTTTCCTCTACTCCCTCTCCTACATCTCTTCTTCCTTTTCGGCCGTTGGCCTAGGTGGCAGCGGGGGGCTGCTTCCCTTCGTTTTCCTCGTTAGGTGGTGTTCCCGGCGGTGGCCGGAGCTGTGTCTAGTTTTGTCTAGGGTTGCAGCGGAGCGCTGCGGTTGTACCCGATGTTCCTATGGGGTTTTTTATTTTATTTTCCCCTGCTATCAATGAAATAGGACGGCAGTTCTCATTACAAGATACGAAAATAGATTCGACTGCCAAGTACTGAATCGACGGCCAAACATTAGCCGTCGATACATGTAAGGTAGTCTCGACGGCCATTAATAAGCCGTCGATACAACGCAAACCAGGGGGTCAGTATCGACGGCCCACAAAACAGCTGTCGAGTTTGCTTGGGGAAGGCCCACGGGGAGGTTGCGTGGCGTGACAGCGTCTAACAGTCTCGACGGCTCACCGTTAAGTTGTCGATACTAGCTCACAGTATCGAAATTAGAAATGTTGCATTTTGTTAATTTTTTGGGTAGGTATTTTTGTAATGTTTGAATTGAGGAATATTGAATATATATAGATTTCTAATTAATGTACTAAATAATCTTTAAATTTTAGAACTTCAATTTTAGTAGTCAAAAATTCAAAAAATAGTTGGGTGCGGGCGTGCGGGTATCGATTATTCAATAGTGGGGAAGACATAAATTTAAATTTACAAATGAACATAATTCAAATTCAAATGGGATGTTTGACGTTGCTTTGATCACATGAAATATGAAACTCCAGCTGAACTTCTCCGGAAAGCTTCTGGTTTCAAAGGGGTCACCTCATAAGAAGTTTTAAATTCTTTGATTTTTTTCCAGGTGTGTAATTCCCAGTAGAAAGCAACATGGAACAGTTTGAACATTTGAAATTAGGTTTTTCAAATTTATAAAATTTAAAAAGAGAGGTTTGACTATTGATGCCCTTTAAGGGGGGTTGCCCTCGAGACAAGCACTACTATCGACGGCTTGGGAGAATGCCGTCGATACTACACTCCCTACTCGACGTCGGTCAACGGAAACCCTCGGGAGAGATTGTTTCGATGGTTTTCTTCATGGCCGTCGACACTAGCTTCCCCGACGACTGTGTCGACTGCTAGCATTTATGCCGTCGACACCGAGCAGACAGCTACCAGCTTAGTGTCGACGGCCAGGTATAAGCCGTCGATACAGAGGCGTCGTATCGACGGCTGCTTAAAGGCCGTCGACACTGACCAGCGTTGTATCGACGGCTGCGGCTTAAAGGCCGTCGAAACTAAGGCGGCCGTTACGAGGACAATGTCGACGGTTTCGTGAAGGCCGTCGAGACTGTAAATTTGTACAGGGTAGTGTAGACGGCCTAGGGTTTGGTCGTCGACATTGCCCTAGTTATAGAGGGACCGCGGGCTCGGGGACTTAGCGAAATCGCTAAGTCCCTAGCCTCCACGCCATCTCGCCGCTACAGAGAGGTTTTCACTGATAAGCATGGCCAAGAGAAGGACCCAGAAGAGGAGCCCCTTGACCCTCTGGTCATACATGAGGTTATGGGCGGGAAGGCTCATGGGAAGCTAGCGATCGGAGGGGGCCATCTGAGGTATGATACTGTCTAATTTATGTACGTGCCAGCTCAAGTCATATTTTGTAATCACTAACATCGTTTTGTTACAGGTCGGAGGATTACATGCCTCAGGTGAGGGCTGCCCACTCTCAAACGGAGAGCTGACGCGCCTTCGAGGCCCGCATTGAGAGGGAGAGGCAGCAGGAGAGGGAGGAGAGGGAGCGGGAGAAGGAGGAGAGCAGACAGCTGATGCAGACGATGAGGGAGAGCATGAGGACCCAAGAAGAAGCTAGACAAAGACAGGAGGCGGAGATGGCGAGGCAATGATATGAGTTCGAGCAGAGGTTCGCCTATCTGGAGTCTCTCTCTCGACTGGGCGGGGTATTGTTCTAAAATCTTTAATATCCATCCACATGTCGTTTATTACAATTTCATTCACAAGTTAGATGTCCATAAAATTTTAGGCTGGTCCCAGTGGTACTGATGGCGGTCCGACCTTCTACGGGGGGTCCGCCACCGTTTCGTGGTGGATGGACACCGGCTCCCTACACCCCTTACGACAGCCACACTACTCCACCAGGCAAATACGTGGGCCCAGCTCGCCCACATGGTGGCTTGCCGGTATGTTACGGAGGCGGTAAGTCATTAACTCAAGTTTTGAACCCTCTAAACGTGACGAACTAATAACCAACTGTTTTGTACACATGCAGGGTTCCGATTCAGCGGCTCATGGTGAAATCCGTGGCCAGGAGGGAGGAGAGACATCGGTGAGCCAGGAAAATCCAAACTGGGTCACCGACCTCTTTGCGAGCGCCCCGCCGCTGTTCACCCAGCCGCCTAATAGCCCAGAGAACCCACCGGAGAACGATCCTCGGCCTGATCAGTAGCCAGCTAGCTTTACTTTTAACTTTGATACTTTTAGTTCGAAACTTCGTCTTGCATTTGTTATTTGATAGCTTGTGGACTTCGATGTGCTATATATATGCTTGTGTATTTTGTGTTTTGGATGTGTGGTTTGGATGAATCGTGGTCGCATATATGCGACGAGGGGTATATATATTAATTGCCGGGTATTTTGTTAGCGGTAGCGGTATCCGTCTTCTTTGGGTGCGCAATGGCGTATACTGTGAGAAATTTGTGATTTTTTTTACAATATGCAAAAATATTTTTTTTCCTGCTCTTAGTCTGTCTCGATGGCCAGCGCAGAGCCGTCGATACTGCCTTGCAGGGGAGGTTGTCTCGACGGCCACACCTTAGCCGGTTTTTATCGACGAATTTGGCCGTCGATACTGCCGCCTCCTCCTGTAGTGTCTCTTGCCCCTCTTTCAAAACATTGACTCTATCTATCGTAGAAAGAACCTCAAAACTAAGTAGTGGCACTATTGTCTCAAGCAGTCTTAGCTGTTTTATAACCTATTTAGATCATCTTCAATAAGGACGCTTTGGCTAGCTACGGAGATTTCAACATAGTCTTTTGCTTGTGTGGAAAAAAGAAGGGGGGAGAGAAAAAATTTACTACTAATTAATAGTAAGTCTATAACGGGCTTCGAGATACATACACAATATTACATATGGGTCCTAATAATTGTAGAAACTATGTATGTAGCGATTGACTTCAATAATGGAGTCAACTATTAACTACAAGCAAACTTCAAACTTCATGTCGTCCGTAGATATCGATAGTAGTTTTAAAAACTAAATGATCAGCAAACTAACTCTTGCTTAAGAGCTAGTTTCTGGCTCTCTTTTCCCGTTTCTCTCCTCCACATTTATCAATCTTCTATTATATAAATTAAAGCATGTTCTAACAAAGCCATCACATTAATCCTGAAATAGTAGAAAATCCCACATCAATCGAAGAGAAAAAGAAATATCTACACAGTTATTGTGGGTCCGAATTATAATGACTTAGATTAAAAGAATAGTCCACACCCACTACCATAATAAAATAGAGACAATTAAAATAAGTCCATATCAAATATGAGATTACAAAAGGAGTTCAAATCAAATACATGATTAGGAAAAAAGCCTATATCAAATACGAGATCTAGTGACGCAAATGTGCGGGGCACCTTGCTTGTAACTACATAAGTAAAAGGCTAAGGTAAAATCTTTATAGCTAATTGTGTCCTAGTTGAAGATGTGTGAAAGATAATCTTGTTAAGCGAAACTAGCAAGGCAGTCAAAATGTGTATTCTATAATAGTAATAAAACTATCCATCATCTTTTTTCCAATGTCATTTAGCTAGAGCAGTTTGGTGTTTAGTTCAAATTGCTTTAGGTATAAGATCCTTGAATAATTTTTTTTACTTAACAGGGGCCTGCTTCAAGGTGTTGAGATCAAACAAAAAACAAATTTTGGTTGGTGCAACAGTTTTATGTTAGGCTATTTGACTTTATCGAAATGATGTTGTGTTTAACAAATGCAAATTTTTCTCATTTATACAAGTCATATTCAGGGAAGCTTATTGGTTGCGCCACTGATCATTGCTGCAGAAGGAGGATGAAAAAGACTCAATACTTAAAACTTGTCTTTCATTTGAGAAGGTGGTCGATCATGTCTTTATTTAACAACTATGAGATGCGTGAACATAGAGATAATACGTGGTACGCCCATATCAAAAGGGTGGAATGATTTAATCAGGGTCTTGTCTCTAAATAATCACACGCCCTGCATGAAAGAGAGATTTAGCTACGATTTAACGGGAGGTTGGGCCTTCACCCGCTGTTCTCTCTACTAGTAGTCTAGTAAATATCATCACGTGGAAAAAAAACCCTTATTCCAAAGAAACTTGGACATCGATCGAGCCGGGCATGATGATGTCATGATACGACCTATACCCAATATATAGAGTACGGTAGGGACAGTAGACTACTAGACTAGTAGAGCAGTACTGGCGTATGTGTAAGCGGGAGACGAGCCCGACCGGAGATCATGGGCGATGGCCGAACCATGGTGCTGACCTAACGTGACAGCGTCTGGGCCCTTCCCCCATCATCGCAGGCACTGCATGCCCATCGCCCCCATCAGCTCTGGCAAATCTTCCCTTTTTGCCGTCGTCTCCGATGCGTTGTCATCCCAGCAGTTCTTCCAATGGATTTCTCAAAGCCCCAAAAGCCCAGGGACACGTACGGTAGCCACCATTAGCTCATCGCTCCACCTATGCAAGGCGCCGAATTAGCTGCGTGATCATGGCACGGCTAGTTCATAACTAGAGGGTTTCTTTTTCCAGCTGAGCTGGGTGCCTGGAATGGATCGCCTCGGTGCGATGATCAAACTGATTTTTTCGGCAGTGCTCGTGTCAATCACGAGGCTGTCCCGGTTAGTGCGTGGGAAATTTTTTGGTGCGCAATCCATCCATCCAATCCGGCCGGAATCTGAGGTGGTGAGATGGAAATTGGAAAGGGAGATGAGCTCGAGCTCCAGAAGCGAGGCCCTGGAAATGGCATCTTGGCCGTTTTCTTTTTCTCCAAATCTGAAGCTTTGCGGAATCCACTTTGGAAACTTCTCCGGAAAGCAGAGAGAGAGACCTGACGGGAACTTCTCTGTACTTGCACCTGCACCTGCCGGCGAAAAGAAACGCGAAATGTGCCGGGAAATCACTAAAACTATCAGCCTGGACCTGCTCTTCTTTCTTCTCAACCGCTCTGATGCAGGTGCGGGGGCGATCGGATCGATGATGCAGCTGTGATCGTGTGCTGAGCTGTGGGAAGCTCCGAAAAAGAGATTGGAAAACGCCGCGCGGGTTGCATGAGACAGATGCTCGAGGGCGTGGGTGCAACACGCCTTTGTTTCTGGGGGAAGTTCTTGGATCAGCTTAGCTTTGGATCTTTCCTTTATTTGGGTACTCTTGCTTTTGCTTTCTCCGGGCACTGCTTTGTTCTTGGTTCGCGGCGTACGTGTTGGTCGTCCGCCAAGGCGACGGCAACAACCACCGAAGCGCCATGGATTCGCAGATCTCAAGAAATGAAAATGAATAATCGAATTGCTTGAATGTTTAGAAGACGAGAGAGAGAACAAGTCACTGCGTCCAAGCTGCAGTTGAGCAATGAGCATACATGTTGATGACAAAGTTACGGTGACTTTGAAGTAAAAGGATTCAATTTGACGCCAGGGAGAAAGAGGGGAAGAGGAGCATAGGAGAGCCATAAACATGTGGGACTCGTCATTTATTTCTATATTTTCGCTATTAGGCATGGTTTCCATGTGTATTTGCTAGTGTAAACTTGCCAGATCAAAAAATCGATGGCACAGAACTACCAAAAAGTTTTACAGCAACTGCTGGCCGAGCGGCCAACGCAGACACAGGGTGCTGTATAACGTGCATCTGTAAGCAGTCACTGCAGATGATGACATGATGTTTATTGTTGGAGCTGTCTGTGATCAGGTGCAATTCAGTCTACTGACTATAGTTGAATTGGGTTGAAGACCGTGGTTCACAGTTTTCAGTGTTTAGCTGTTTCAACCAGTTTTAGAGTTGCCCCTTGATTTGTTTTTTAAAATAAAACTCCGAGAGAACAGAAAATTTTTAAAGCTTGCATCAAAAAAAAATTTTAAAGCTGGTGAACCAGTGACATGCGAGAAGTCATATGCACTTTGTTTCTATGCTAAAAAGTCACGCTGACGCGGGCGGTCCATGTTCAACGAGGTTCATGTTTAATGGGTCAAATCAAAAAAAATAAGGAGAAAAAAGAGTAAATGAACAATATTTATAAAAAATTATAAAAGGAGGAAAAAATAATATTAAAAGTTTTCAATTGTTTGGAATTTTTAAAATGCTTCAATATTGTATGTACTTTTTCGGTTGAGTTTTTGGGTCCAGCTCTTTTTCTTTTTGCATTTTTATTTTTTTTTACGATCTTAAAATAAGAAGGGGGCAGCCATGGAACCAGGCCTTTGTCCAAAAAGGTCAATCGAAGAAATACTCCCTTCAGTTTTATAATAATTATCGTTTTGGATATTGACACGGTTTTCAAAATGCAACTTTGACCATCAATTAGCAATAAAATATATCTAAAAAATTCATGAAAATATGATATTGTGAAAGTAGTTTTCAAGGCAAATTTATATGTACGGTTTTTATGTACACAATCCAAATAGTTTAAAAGATTTATATAGATAAAAATTTAAAACTTTGACATGAGACAAACCTAAAACGATAAGTATTATGAAACAGGAGAGAGTACTTAAATAACGGTGTACTACTAATGCCACCACCCCATAACAATCATCGCTCAGACCAAACGATTCAACAAAAGTGCTCTTCCAACGTTAAACATTCCTCCTTTGTCAACCACGTTTCACATAGAAATCACAAAAACAGGAGCAAGCCAAAAAAAAACCACAAATAATGCCCATATTACCAAAATAATATGCAAATAATACACAAAGAAACCATTATAAAAACCAGCTCATCAAACATAACGTCCATATACAAAAAAAAAAAAAAAAATGTACCTACTATACGCAAAGACATCCTTATAAAATCCAACCCATCTATATAAACAGCGCGAGTAAACGAGCTTTCCCGTCTTAGTTGTCCTTGTCTACAATGACATCGAGAGATCACTTGTAATAAAACACATTACGTACACTACACTTGTCAATATTGTTTTTGAAGGCGCGCAGGCCGATCTGCAGAGATATGCTGACCGCACCACAGCATATGTGATATGCATGGCAATGCCTACCACAATGCTATCAGGTGCCGTGTAATCCGAGCGTTCGCGATATTTCGGTCTATGGTTCCAGTAGGCGCCATGCATGCTAGCTCTACCGGTTTGTAGTATCAGCGTGACAAGTAACAAACCATGGGCAAATACGAGCCCGCGAATGATTAATAAGAACTTAATTTTAGTGGCAGAAAATTCACCTCTTAAACCTGTCAAAAGCAAGATAAACCGAATCTTAGGTAGGCAATAAAACAGAAGCTCTTCTATTTTATTAAAGAAAAATAGATAGTGGAAAATAAAAAAGTAGTGCATAGCACCAAATACACAGAGCCATAAATGTCACTGACTGGGCAAGATTGTGATGCTACATGATCCGGTCACCGCCTGTTCATTCGGCCACCTTGCCCAACTCCGGTTAATACCGTCTCAATTACACCACCTCTGTCATTAAACGGACGTCCTTTGCCACCAAATTTTGCCTCCACTATTGGCTTAATAGATAGATTTGAGAAAGAGAGAGCTCAGGTTGGGGAAATTTCTAAATCAAACCGAGCCCTCCTCTGTATTGCCTTTTTATTTATCGCCGTTAACTTTTTTGAACACGTGCTTTAACCATTTATCTTATTTAAAAATTTAATACAGATAAGCAAAAATACAAGCCAGACTTAAAATACCTTTAATGATAAAACAAAGCATAAAAAATAAATAACACTTACATAATTTTTAAAATAAGATGAATGGTTAACGGTGACAAATAAAAAAGAACGGGATAGTATGTTCTAATAAGTATATCTGCTAATTTTAATAGTTGTTGTTAGGATATGCGCCGATGCAAGATCACAAAGTCCATGTAGCTTATTTGTACACATATTCTATACAAAACCTAACAGTTGTGCATCTGTTAGACCAAGCCTATGAGTGTCTGAGTGAACCTTTTTTTTTCCTAGCTCCACCTTAGTTGCGCAGGTGGCCAAAAGGGCTCGTGGCGCCAACTCTTAGGGTTGTCTTAAAACTCTGAAAGCTTGTTGAACATATTGTTTTAAATTGGATCCTAGCTACACCTGCACGCCTGCCGACGCACGGAGTTCTTTGGTGATTGGCATCGATGACGTCCATCGGCCATAGGCTCAACGCCGTTGTGATGGACTGGCTAACAGATGCAAACGATTACCTTCTTTTAGGCAAAAATTCAGGGTGACCTGCTATAGAGATCAAAGCGTTTGCTCATTGAGAGGAGCTGGTGGACCAACCCTTCCTGCTCCATGCCCACCTCTCTTTCTGCGTGCGTGTTAAGCCCATGAATGAGCAAGTAAGCTAGTGTTGGCGGTATGTTGCTCCATCACCACTAAGGCCTAGTTTTTTAAGCTTATTAGCTTAACGAGTTAACAGCTTAACAACCTATCTATGTTTTGAAAATATATATACTTTAAGTTTTTTTAGTTCGTTTTTTGCTATTTTGAAGGTGGTCCTAACGCTTTAAAAAAACGTGTCAAATGAAATGGTTCCGAATCTTGAGACTACCTTAAGAATTTCGAAGTTCGGTCGTTTTATTTCAAATTTATTCGGCTAAATTGCTCAGATTAAATTTCGAAAAATGCGCCTAAGTAAGCCTGCGACCAGTTTTTAACCTCTTTAATTATGCTTGAAGGAGCATCAAGCTCCAATCAGGAGCATGTAGCAGCTGCATGTACGGTCAAATGGAGCTTTGCTACGGGAAAGCGAGGTGGAGACTGGAGAGTGACGGGAGAATATTTGGGGGCAGGGCGAACAAAGCTGCCCCGTACGGCCGCGGATGTTTTTGGGCGCGAAATCACATGAGGGGAAAGGGACGCGCGGTCAGTGTGCAGCGCGGGCACCGACACGGGAACGTGCCGCCCACCATCGTCCGCGGGTGCCCGATCACCGGAACCAGGCACCTTTCCCTTTCCCTTTCTTTCCCTTCCTTTTGGCGTGTGTGTTGCTCGTGTTTTTACATGCATCCTCGTCGGATCGGGGTATCCGTATCCACCATCTTCATCGGCTTGACATTGTGCTCAGGGGAAGAGCAAAAAAAGCACTTCTACATTGTTAGAGCAAGATGGAGTACTAGTGTATGTACTGCTCCTTGTTCGTGGACTCTAGTTTATGCGTGCAAGGGTGTTTCTTTGTGTTGGTGGCATCTGCTACGATCTGCCAAGGACAGTGGGCCGGTGACCGTCAGGCGCTGCATTTCCCATTGCTGGTCCGTAGGCCGAATTGTAATGGATTAATAAGTAACACGCCGGAGGGCCGGCGGCTCGGCCCACCCTAGAGATCACGGACGTGCGTAATTGTCAGCGAAATTTCAGGCCCGTCTCCTAGATCCACAGACCACAAACGCCGGCAGTTTCTTCTTAAAACACTACTTTCTTACCGCTCTATCAATTGCTTCACACTCGTGGACTTATCTACTGTGTGTGTATAAAGCAAAGTTAAACGGAGCCACCACGTTAATTCTAAAATCCTAAAAATTCCTATGTTAATCGAAAAATGGTAGACATTCTCACGTTAATCATAAAAAAAGAAAAATCTACATCATTGAATATAAATACTATTATGTAAATCTAACGGTCAACATTGAAAAGATTATAAAAGATAACCACTAAACATGATCTAATATATTAGAGATAAACTCTAAATCTAATATGATATATTGGAGATAGATTATGCGTTGTAGATTTAGTGGATATTAAAAATATTCGAGGAGGAATCAAGCGAGATCTACACAAAACCAACCAGATTAATTTGTGTTCGATTTATAGCGACGCCATTGATCATACAGCAACCTAGCATGTTCAAACAACTTATTCATATTCAAGTAAAATTCTATAAAAGATTTCGTATAGCTACAAAACTAAATATTATACGTATTCAAGTAGAATTTGGGTTTCATATAACAAACAAACCTAAAAAATAAGAGTTAGAGATAAACTCTATATGCTGACAAAATCTAGGCGTGCAAACACACAAGCCAACATATTAAAGTAGAGAAAAACGGAGGCACCACAATGCGCCGCGTCGTCCGAAAGTTCTCCACTGTCCGATCAAAATCCATCAAATCAAATAACCGTTCAATTGTCGTCCATGGAATTAGATAAAAAAGATAAATAAATCATCTCTATAACAAACTAATAAATCCGATATAATATATTAGAGATAAACTATAATTGTGATATGATATAGTTTGTACTAGAGATAGACTATCAGTTGGAGATTACCCTAAAAAAGATTATGAGTTGCAGATAAAGTCTATATGTTAACACAAATCTAGCCACGCAAACGTGCGGGTTATCTTGCTCGTTCTTTTTAACTGAAACAAAATCAGATAAAAAATATCTAAACATGAAAATCCTGATGCTATGAAAGATTTCTTTATCTAGCCTTTCCTTCGTAATAAAAGGTCATAGCTATAAGTATTTTAGGGTGTCTTACGAAGATGCTCTGGTGACGACAATGGTGAGACAACGGGTTTGACAGATGTATCATGGCGCCGTTGATAGCCGTTCCCGGTGGTTCACAACATATTTTGAGCAAAATGGGAAGGCAGAGTAGAGTGGGGGGATCGGGAGCGATCGCGCGGCGGCGCCATTCACCTCCTCGTCCTGCTAGGTGCTTGCATCCAGGGGCGGATCCACCTCCCGGGCAGGGTGGGCAGCTGCCCGGGCTCAACCCTGCCCGATGCTGCATGCAGCTGCATGTGTGCGCACATACAATGCCAGCCAATAAGGAACCCATCGATCGGCAAGCTAGAAGGCAAAAAAAATAAAAGGCCCACCATGGTTCTATATATATGATTTTCATGTGCCTAATCAAATAGTTCAAAATTTTCATGTGCCTGATCAAATAGTTCAAAATTTTATATAAAAAGTTTTAAAACTTTGACTTAGTATATGTGCAAAAAATCTTTTTTTAAAAAAAAATGGAGGAAGTATTTATAGGCAATGAAAGTTCGAGAGACCAAGCTAGCACGCGAGCAAGTCATTTCCAATTCTTTTGATTGACCACAACATCACCAAGATTTGGGCTTTGTTTTTTTGGGCTTAACGGCTCACCTATGTTTTTAAAAGACATATGATTTAGTTTTTTTAGTTTGTTTTTTCGTTGACTCAAAGGTGAGTCATAACGCTTTAAAAAACAAGTCAAACGAAATGCATCTGAATCTCGAAACTACCTCGAGAAGCTCTCAAAATTCAATCTTTTCAGCTATTTAGCCATTTAGATCAGCCTAAAAAACAAAACCTTAGTATCTTTCATGCTTTAACTTGGTAGCAATGCAATGCATTTAGGTGCCATTCCCTTCCCTTTTGCTACTGAAATCCAAAGCACGGAGGCAAAAACCAAGTGGCACACATTTTTATATTTGTTAATTCACTGATATTTGGTACAAACTTGAAATTTATGTCACTAAAAACATACAACATATAAATTGATGATGTGCATTTTACCATAATTTTAGTGGAAAATATTTTTGGCATTTATAAAAAAAATTTAATGCATAAAATTGTTCACGATAAATATTCATCTGTATATCTAAGTCTGCTCAGGCTCCTGAGAAATTCTGGCTCCGCTACTGCTCGCATCCATGGCTAATGGGTGATGGCACCGTCGGCCACCGCTGGATGTTGGCGGACAGCCTAGCCTGGATCCCCAGCTTGGCACGGCTGTCCCAAATCTTCGCCGCTGCCGCCACACCGTCCGAGTCCGTGCACCGCATGCTGCCAGCCGAGATGGGGATATTGCCCACTTGACCAGTGGACGGAGATGGAGTAGTACCACCACTCGCGCCGTGCGAGCAATTAATCTCGGGCTTCCTTATATTTTTTTTTGCCGACATACGGCCACGCCATGTCGGCCTCCAATAACCAATCCCTATTCGCTTTCTTAACAAGATACGGGCAGCGCCCAGTTCTGTGCCCGTTACAAGAAATAAAAAAAGGAGTATTATTTTACTCCATTTTTTCTAGGGACGAAGGAAGGAACCAAGTCACGAACGGCTCTGTAAGCTTGTATGTACAGCCAACATGCTTGCTTGCTTTGCTTCCCCGGTTCAGCCAGCTTCACGGTGTCGGCATGGCCGCCGCGCCGCTCTCGGCGCTCACCTTCCCGTGCTGTCCCGGTGTGTTTTCCACGTGAATGTGCCAGGGTGCACGCCATGGCCGTTGCCGCGCGCTCGTGTCGTGACCATGCACCCAACCATTACCATCAGCGTCTCATCAACATTTCATTTTCTCTCTTTCGTTTCAGCTTTGCCTTCCGAATCAAGCTCGTGCGCCCAGCCGATTCGACATCATACATGGGTGTGTAAGCCCGCGACGTTGCCTGATCGGCTAGTTTACCGGCTCGCAACAGTGATATGGGCGGTGTCTCGAGCCACACATGTTGCCGTCACGAGTCCGACCGTGTCCTGGCTCGATACACTGCACACACTGCGTGTCCTGGTCCGCACCCGCGAGTCACCGACCACCCTTGCCTCCTCAGTCCTCACCGCGCCGCCGCCTACTACAAAAAGGGCGGCGAGCCCGAACGCCTCGTAGCCCCACTCCCCACTCGCTCCCACACTCTCACTCTCCTCGCCGGCGGGAGAAGCCATGAAGCGGACGAGAGCGCAGCAGCCCAAGGCGCAGGAGGCGCTGGACCCCACCGCCGCGAACCCCGGCGGCAAGCCGCAGCGCCGGGCGAAGCAGCCGAGGCAACCCAAGGCACCCAAGAAAGGCGCGGCGGTGGCAGCGGCTGCGCGCGAGGCGGCGGAGGCGGCGGCGGCGGCGGCGGAGGTGGTGGTGGAGATGGCGCCCACGGTGCCGGACGTGTGCGCCCGGGGGGACGCCATGGAGTGGGACCTGGACGGCGGGCTCGGCTTTGGCGGCGGCGCGTGGTGGACGTGGGGCGTGGAGGCGGAAAAGCTGCTCGGGTGGTTCCCCTTCGTGGAGGAGGACTTCCGGTGCCGCGGCGACGCCGACCTGGCCTTCGACGACGACATCTGGAGGATCCACCAAATCTACGAGATACCTAATTCCGCCGCCAAGTGATGGCGGTGCCTGCATTTCGCATCTTTAGATAGGAATTCGTGCTTTTGCTGGCCCCTTCCAGTCGGGGAATGGGTGAATGGGGGTAGCTCATCAAGAACATGTAGTCGAGCTAGCTAGTTAGGCATGTTACGCCAAATTGCAATGATGCAATTCCAAGTGCTCTTCGTTGCTCTCATCTTTGCTCTCTTCTGCAATCTGCTTCCTTCCTCTTTTGTTCTGTGCAGCATTGCAGGGACCTTTGTTAGGAAGGATCATGTGATTTTCGGCGTGCTGGCATTTGGCAGCCAACACACTCTACAAAAGTGATCGTGGTTCTTGATCTGATGCTGAAGATCCCCCGTTTCTGATTGATCTGTGCGCCCATGTCTCCAGGAAGTTGGCAGAGACAAAGCAGGCGCAGAAAGTGCATTTCCATTCCAATGGTTGAGTTGCAGTGTGTTAGAAATGTGGACTTCCTTGTGGCTGTGGTTCTGGAATGGGATTCAGAATGATAAAGTATCCAAAATAGTTTTGGGGACTACAATGTGGGATCGGTCAAAACATAAAATTTCTAAATTAATGTTTGTTTGACAGAAAAACTGATTCTGATATAAACTTTAAAAATAAAAGCTCCTCAAAAGATGCTCGGATAGTAAACATTATATTTAAAAGCATTTTTAAGATTTTCGAGAAAACCATTCAAAGCCATAAAGCAGCGGTAGGGTACTGATTTTCAGATTTGATTTGTCGAGCATGCATTCTATTTCTGCGAGTTGTCCTGATTTTGTGGGAAAATATGTAGATACGGTGTCAGGATGGAAGGAATGGAATCATCGGCAGTCGGCACATCGGGTGGCCGTTTTCTATTCGCACGAAACTGTTGTGCATGCTCTCGTGCCCGCTAGGGTGATCGCCTCTTCGCCACGAAACGGAACAACCTTTGGATGGCTGACACACGAATTTGTTTAAACCGGGGTGTTTCCTGAAACCAGAGGTCCAGGTTGTGATTTGATTCGAATTCAAAAACATTTAATAGGTTTGCTAAAATAAGTTAAAAGAAAAGGTCTATGTTACGCACTAAACTATGAAACCCGGTATTTTAGTCTGCAAAACTTGAAACAAGCGCTAATAATCCTCGAGAAACAAACACTAATAATCCTCAGTGTTATCCTAGGCGCTTTCGCTAGGCGGGCGGTAGCCTGGGGCCTAGGCCTCGAGGGGACTAGGCGGGGTCTAGGCGGTCAAACTAAATATAAGGAATTTCAGTTATTTAAAATTTAAAATACATGTATATGAGCAAATTCATAACATGTAAAGTAAATAATACTAAGGATTAAGGAATACCTTCATTTGTTGGCATTGATGTATACTTCTTGGATGAGATATGAGAAATGACCATGAACCTTTGTGCGAACCTACAATATAAAACACAAAATCAGCATGTATTAATGTAGTACACGAATATTTATGCAAACTTAACAATGTATCAAGCATCCACAAAGCACAAAATAAGTAAAGAAAACATGCATAAGTTCATAGGTTCATAAATCATAATACATGCACTTGGCAACATGCCAACATGCCCCACAAATCCACAAATAAGCAAAACAAGCAAAAGTCCATAGGTTCATAATACAAGTAGAAAACAAGCA
The DNA here is from genome assembly GCA_036346415.1 of Raddia guianensis. Classification (NCBI taxonomy): domain Eukaryota; kingdom Viridiplantae; phylum Streptophyta; class Magnoliopsida; order Poales; family Poaceae; genus Raddia; species Raddia guianensis. The sequence goes on from CM070534.1 coordinate 41,831,906, forward strand.
TAGCATGGTAAATTGATAATTGATTAGTTGTGATAAAGAAACTAGTCCTCTTCTTCATCATAATTCTTGGTCGTAACCACTTCTTCATGATCACTCTCAAACTCAATATCCTCTTCATCCACCTCTTCTTTGGTATCCGACTTGAAGTCATCTTTATGCAAATGCCTCACTCTTGCACTCCTACGTAGTTGCAACACCTCATTAGCTCCACATGCTTCTTCAATTGCCTTCCATGTAAGCCCCGTAGCGGGCTCAAGATCTTGCTCATCATCTCCTCCCTCAATTAACCATCCTTGAGCTTCATTAGCCTCGGTTGCTAGAAGGGGATCTATGTTTTTCTTCTTCTCAACCCTCTCTTTCTTATTCTTCAATTTGGCATTATATTGAACAAAGACTAGATTACTTAGACGATCCACATCTAGTCTATTTCTTTTTTTTGTATGTATCTACAATAAAAGACATGCAAATAATTATTACAATGCAAGACATACAAATAAATATTCTCAAATAAATATTTAAATTGAGAATAATAAGATGAGAAACTAACCCCTTCAAAGGTACTCCAATTTCTTTCACAACGCGATGAGTTTGATGTCAAAGAGAGGATCCTTATTGCCATTCTTTGTAGTGTAGGAACTTTGCATCCATAGTTGCTCCACCAATTGGCTACATGCAAAAGAATATAATATGTTAATAGAAAATAAAAAGTGATTGAGTAACATGAAATGAAAGCAATGATAGCTCTAAAAAGTAAATAGTACGTACCCGGTTCAAAGTTATCATTTTTGCAACCATCAAGTGCAAACTTCTTAGCAAAGTGGCCTTCTTTCCTTTTAAATATCCTCAACTCCATATTAACAACTTTATTTTGTTTGTCCATGTCATCATGATAGAATGTCTCCACACAAGTGAGCAACCCATCCATAACCACATCATCCAAAAATATGAAGTCATCATGATAGCTATAGTATGGGTTTAGCAAATATGCCGCCAAGTGCAAGGGAGAATCAAGTCTATTATTCATCTTATTGTTCACAATTTCTAATATAGGTCTGTAGTTGTTCTCTACATGTTTTGTGGCCTCCAAGATATCTTTTTTGGCCTTTAGGATTCCTCCATAAAGAAAGGCCATAGATGGCTTGCTATCACTATCCACCATGCGAAGAACTATGACAAGTGGCTCAAAAACCTTCAAACAAGTAGAAACACCATTCCAAAATGCTCTACTTATTATTGTAGCATGGGTTGTCTTGCCCTTTGGCTTCTTGCAATGGTTTCATGTTTCCCACTCTTCACTTGTCACCATTTGCCTTAGTTGGTCCTTCTTTTCAATCAAACTTTGCAAAGTGAGAAAAGAAGATGCAAACCTAGTAACCCCCGGCCTTATGATGTCCCTCTTCTTTGTGAATTTCCTCATCATAGCCAATGTTCTATGGTAGGAGTAGAGAAATATGGTTAAGGCTTTGGCTTGATCAAGTATTTTCTTGAACCTTGGAATTTCAGCAATGCCTTGAAGCATTAAATTGATGGTATGAGTTGCATACGAGCTCCAGAAGATGTTTGGCCTTTTCTCTACAACAAATCTTTGGCTGCCATGTTGTTGGCTGCATTATCCGTCACAACTTGCACAACATGGTCCGCACCAATTTTTTCAATGCAACCATCTACATGTTGAAGTATAAGTGAATTGCCCTCCTTTTCCCACCAGCTTAGGCTTTTGGGTGAATTGGTTAGGGCATGCAGCTCAATATGGTATCAGAGCGTGTCTTTCCTGCCCCACCCTTCCGCAAACCCTAGTAGTCGTTAGCCCGCCGTCGGTATGGCCTCCACCGGCGCATCCCTCGTCGTGCCCTCCCCCGACGAGATGGACGTCGGCGTCAGCACCGATGGTGTCATCCCCAACGCTACCTTCCCCAGATCTGGAACTCACCTCGGTGGAGCTCCCCTTCAGATCGGCGGAGGCAGCCACGGCGCCATCCACGACGCGTGGGCCGCCGCCGGCGCGACCCATGGTGCCGCCGCCACGGCGGCGCTCCCTCACCGTGGTCCGCCGTGGCTGGGCAGCAGCGTCTTGCGCTGGCGCCCTCACGTCGTCGCCTCCTTCGGCGCATGGACCGCCGGCGCGACCCATGGCGCCGCCACCGGACGGCGCTCCCGCTGGTTGGGCCTCACGCTGGCTGGAGCGCGTCGCCCTGCGTCGTCTCCCATCGGCGCCGCAAGCCTCGCCTCATTGCTTCCTCGCCACCGCGCTACCACGCCCACGCCGCCGCCGTCGCGGGCCTTACCGCCGCTTCAGCGCCAACCGCCGCCGGCTTCCCTGCCGTGGCGCTCGACCGGCCGACCCTCATCACGGCGCCGCCCACAGGACCCTCTCACCGCCGCCTTGCCTTGTGCCTTCCCCCGCCACGCCCAGCCGCCCGCCGCCCGCCACTCACAGGGAGGGAACCCTAACTCCCTCCTCTCTAGTCTGCACGCTGGGGCGGCCGGCCGCTCGGTCCCCTCTGCCACACGCACTTCAAGCATCGCTCGGTCCCCAACCGGCTCAAGCACTGGCGGCTCGGCTCCTCTGGTCGGCTCGGCCTCCACGGGCGGCTCGGCTTGGATGCCCGGCTTATCTGCGCCAGTCGGTTCCGGCTCGCCTGCCTCTTGGGCGCACGGCTCGGCTTGGGTGCCCGGCTTAGCTGCGCCAGTCGGCTCCGGCTCGGTTTGGGCCTCCGACTCGGCTCCTTCAGGTGGTTTTCCCATCGCTCACTTCGGCTCAGGCGGACCACTCGGAACCTACCCCAACTGCGCTAAGGCAGAATACCGCGCCGTCGCCAATGGTGTGGCTGAAGCGTGCTGGCTCCGGCAACTTCTCCGGGAGCTTCACGGTCCCTTCGTCGAGCTACCGTCAGATATCTGCGACAACGTCGTAGCGGTCTACCTCTCCACCAACCCAAGATCTGACCAAACGCACCAAGCATGTCGAGATCGACCTCCACTTCGTCTCGAGGCGGGTGGCTCTTGGTCAGTCCGTGTTCTCCATGTCCCGACGTCATCGCGATGCGCCGACATCTTCACCAAGGGCTGCCCACCGGTCTTCACCGAGTTTGGTCCACTGAATGTCCGTGCTACTACCGTTCCGACTGCGGGGGAGTGATGGACACTTTGTTTGATGGACACTTTGTTTTGACTGCGGGGGAGTGTGTGTTTGCTTTGTATCAGTCTTGACCGCTTAGTGCCGTTCAGACTGCGGGGGAGTGTTAGAGTATATGGGCCTTGGGGAGACCCATCTTCTGTACTCTATATATATTCCTCCATTGATCAATACAATACATCTATTCCGCATAACCCTTTCTCCAACACTACATACTCAAATATGACCTCCACCGTGTGAGTCTCATCGGAAGCCTCCTTTGACTCCAAGAAAGCCACCCCCAAGTTGCAATGCACACACAAATTCATGATGCTCCTCCTCTTCCGGTCAGTCCAAGCATCTGTCATAATGGAGCATCCGGTCTTGGCTCTTTCTTCTTCATGGCCTTTGAGCTCAAGTTTTGTTTTCTCTACCTCCTCTTGCAAGAGCCTCTCCCTAATCACATGTTGGGTAGGCCGCACCAAACCCTTGCCAAATATCCCAATCGCTTGTATCATTTGTGAGAATGCATCATTGTTGATTGAGTTGAAAGGCACACCTAAAATAAGTAAATACCAAGTAAAGTTAGTAATAGCAAATTATAAGAATGTAAATAGAATGTAAATGGTTAATGGTATTAGCAAATTATTATTTACCTGATTCATATATCCACCTAGCAATATATTGATGGACTCTATGTGTTCTATCCTTCAACATAGCATCACTTATATTTTGTTGCTTTAGTTCCTTGCCAAGATGTGAAGCAGCATCGATAGGATTTGCATACTTATCCATAGGCCCTAACTTTCGAGGTGCAGAAGAAGAAGCACCACCACCTCCTCCTCCAGTTATTGTCACTGTGTCTTCTTCTTCTTCTCCATCTATGGTCACTTCGTCTCTCACACTGTCCTCCCTTTCTTTTCGGACTTTCTTTGCTTTTCTAGCTTCTTGCATGGACGTCTTGCACTTGGCTTGATCTTCTTTTGTGGACTTCAAACATACTTTGACGTGCCCTCTTATGTGAGCAATATGACACTTGAGCCTATATATTCCTCCTAAAACAACCTTGCCACACAATCTACATTTCACTTTATCTAAATTGTTTAGATCCACCAAGACTCCATACTCCCAACCAATGTCTTCAGAATTTCTCTTAAGCGAAGTTGCCGCCGTTGTGGATTCCGGAGTTCCCGATGCAACCGATGACATCCTAGAAACATTCAAAATCAAAATACACTAACACAGTGAGTCAATCAACATCCTCGAAAAGCAACGGGACACACCAAAGCCGCAGAGGGAGAGGGTAGAGCAGAAAAGGCGTGGCCTTTCTCTCTCTGGAGTCTCATCTCTCTCAAAGTGAGGCAGGTGCAGGGGTGGCCGGTGGGCGGCGGAGGTGGTCTTGCGCATGTGAATTGGGGCGGGAGGGATGGGGGTGGGAGGAGGGACGACGCGGGCGGCGGTGGAGGAGGCCGAGGGGCCGCCGCCGCCCTTGGGAAGGAAGGAGAAGGGCGGGAAGGGGAAGGGAAGGCCAAGGGGTGGCGCGAAGGTGAGGTGAGCAGTGGTGGCGGGTGGCGTGGGTGGTCTTGTCGTCGTGTGTTGGCGAGGCTGTCGCCCTTCCACATGTGGCACAAAGCAGAGAGAGGCCTCGTCTCCATGTGCGAGGCCGGGAGGGACTAGGGGCAGAGAAGAAGAGAGAATGTGGCAGGAGGGAGGAGGAAAAGCAGCCATACCTCGTCTCCGGTGGCTGACGGCGGCGGACGGCGGTGACCCCCACGGGAACCCTAGCTCCCGATGCCCTTTTGCCTTTCCCACGGGCCACGGGAACCCTAGCTCACGGCGGTTCGGCCCGAGTTTTGGCTCCTTTTTTCTTCTCCTCCGGCCTAGGCCGCTCCCGCCTAGACACGCCCAGCAAGGCCCAGGCGGGCCTAGAACCGCCCAGATCCGCCTAGGCCGCCCCCCTCCCCCCCAGCCTGCCAATTATGGCAAAATCACGGCCGCAGGGTGCCGCCCACGGCCTAGTCTAGGCCTAGTCGGGGCCTAGGCCGGCCTAGGGGAACACTGATAATCCTCTAGAGATAGTTTTGTGCACCGGGAGGTGGGGGCGGCCAGAGGCATGTTGAGGAGCACAAAGAGAGTAAGGCAAGGGAGAGGGAGGTAAGAAAAGGTAAAAGAGGGAGAGAGGGGATGACAGACTGGTTCCACTATTTTAATATGGGTTGAGGAGCACAAAGAGAGTAAGGCAAGGGAGAGGGAGATAAGAAAAGGTAAAAGAGGGAGAGAGGGGATGACAGACGGGTTCCACTGTTTTAATATGGTTTTAGTAGACCGCCATGTGGGCAAATCCACCCTTAAAATCATTGCAGGGTATTGTACGAATCTTTTTCCTGATTTTAGAGGGGCAGAATACCAGGTTTCGTAGTTAGAGGGATATGTAGACAAAAGGTCAAAGTTCAAGGTGTGATATATACTTTTTAAAAAAACTTAAAAAGAACTACGTAGAAAAATAAAGTGTGTGGCAATATTTTACCCTTTTTAACCATACACGAAGCAAAAGTAAAAGTAGGATTGTTTTTACATTTATACCGTCCCAAAGTTTCAGGCGTAAATTCTACTCCCTCCGTCCAAATTATAGTTCACTATTGACTTTTGACCACGTCTTTTGACCGTTCGTCTTATTCAAAAATTAATGCAAACATGCAAAAATATAAATCATGCTTAAAGTATATTTAATAATAAAACAAATCACAAGAAAATAAATAATATTTACATATATTTTTTAATAAGACGAATGATCAAATAGAATATCCAAAAGTCAATAGCGAACTACAATTTGGAATGGAGGGAGTTGTAAACAGTTGGATATCACTCTAGTGGCATTAAAACATGCTTGTTATTAACTTTTTCCTCCTATACCTACTTCCAATTTACATCGATCTATTTATTATACCGGAATATATAGAGCAAGGAAAGCGGATCCATTACATTAATCTGAGAAATTTTTCATAAATAAAGGAAAAAAATCTTTGTCATTAATTATAGTGGATCAGATTATAATAACTTAGATTAGATCTATTATTTGACAATGTACCATGTTAATCGAAAAAATTACCTTATAAATCAAAGGAAAAGAAAAGATATCCACCATCGGTTATAGTGGGGCCATATTATAACGCCTCAAATTATTATATGAGAAATATCAAAGCAAAAGAAAAGATCTTTGTCATTGATTATAGCGTGGTCAGATTACAATGCATCATAATAAAAGTATTATTCGAGAAATCTAATAAACACGCCGTTCTGAGATGGATATAGGGGTGGATTCGAGTCGATCTTAAGCGAGTTGAGCACGCCCAGGCTCAAGCTCGGCTCGAATGTATATCGAGCTCGGTGTAAGGCTCAAACTCGAGATCGGTTTTACTCGATTAAGCTCGAGATCGGCTTGGTTTGACTCGAAAATTATTAAATATCTTATTTTTATGATTTTACATTACAATCAACTATTTCAAAGATAAATAGTAGATATCGTTAACATCGAATAATGTTCCTTAATTATAGTTATAAATGCATAAAATTATAGTGTTAAATAATGACCACTAAGCCCATAGTACTGTCAACTCGCGTCGTTTAAAGGTTGGAATTGTCGCATAGTGAGTTAGTGACTAGCTATTCAAGCATTCGAGCTGAAACCGAGCAGCATGAACTCTGCTCAATATATAATTGAGCTCAGTATCCGGCTCGAGATCGGCTCAAATAAAGTTTAAACTCGATCCGATTTCGAGTGGCGCTTTTTATCCAACCCCAGGTGAATTCAAACCACTGTTAGGATTTCGAGTCCAACGCGCTAAGCAAAAGAGGATTTCGAGTCCTCTGCTCTAACCAGCCAGAACCAATAAGGAAGGGATTACGACGTTGAACACTCAATTTTAGACGACTAGAACTCTCCACCGTCGAATAAAATGGCACCAGATAATAACGACTGAGGACGAACTGTCTATTATATATACACTCTCCAGTCATAATACTTATCATTTTACCTTTGTTCTAAATCAAAGTTTTAAAACATTATCTATAAAAAAATTTAAACTATTTGAATTGTGTACATAAAAATCATACATATAAGTTCGGTTTGAAAATTATTTTCACAATATCATATTTTCGTATATTTGGTATATATATTTTATGACGGTACAAATCTACTGCATGATAAAGAAATCGAATATGATAAGATTAGAACTTTGGGATGCTGACTATATATTCCTTCTAACCAGATTGTAATAAGGGTTTGGAAATCATTTGACATCACATATTCAAAGACAAACATGCAAATGGGGCGATCTCTCAAGACGAAGCAATTCAGAGTTACTACACAAAACCAAGTAAGAAAATATGCATGGTCCTTCAAAGGGGGAATTTCCTGGCTCGCTTCCCTGCAATCAAGCAACAAAGCAACTAGATGTATAAGTAACTAGGCGCACGAAAGGAATAACCTTGAAAAAATATTTGCATGAAAGTTGTAGGTATGTTTTTCCTTTTCTACTATTAAAGTAGACCTTAAAACGTTTTTAGTTGAACCCACAAAAAGTGCATAATCAAATATGATGGTCCAACTTATAACCGTTGGTGGCAGCAGTGGGGCTGCGTTCCTTCTTTCTCCTCTATAGGTGGTGTACCCGGCGGTGGTCGAAGGTGTGTCTGGCTTTGGCCAAGGTTGCAGCGTAGCGTTGTAGTTATACTCGTGCTTGCACGGGTTTTATTTAAGTGTCACGGTATTAGAAGGCGGGCATTGACAACAATGACATGAACAATGACACATTCAGAAGGTAGGGAGAGTGAGGCGGAGAGAAGAGGAAAGGAGATGATGAAGGGCTTGCCCTGTGGGTCCAGGTTGTCATACTATATGCATAATGCTAATGGATATTTTTGATATAATAGGTGATGCTAATGGTGCAATGGAATGGAACATAATATTCAACTAACTGCAATAGCATATAAGACTGAGGTCACTAAGTGATGGCCTGTATGACATTACATACTCTGCATTGGTTCACAAAGATATTATCGTTTAAATCAAACAACCAGATCTAATAAGCCACTAGGTTCTCCTTAATTAAATAGAAATTCAGGCAAATAAATAAATAAATTCAGAATAAAAGTGATATACATTAAGATCACGACGAGTACTAAAAAAGGCCTATATCAACTACAATAAAAAAAATTCTGTAATAGAAATAATAAAATGAGATCATATCAACTATTATAAATAAATAAAATAATATAAAATGTGTTTGATAAATAAAATGTGTACATTCTAAATAAATTAAAATATAATAAAAACTATAGAAATATGCTCATATCGATCGTAAGAAATTAAGAGAGTCCATGTTTATTGAATTAGTAGAAAAAAATTTACTTCAAATAAAGGATTGATTATTACAACAAGAAGTTGTAGATTAGAGCATTGGGATAAGAGGTAGAAAGAGATGTGGTGGAGCAGAGAGGGAGGGGATGCAAGGGTGAATGTTCCAGTGAAGGGATGTGTGTGTGTGTGTGTGTGTGTGTGTGTGTGTGTGTGTGAGAGAGAGAGAGAGAGAGAGAGAGAGAGAGGAAGGGATGCAAGTGACTAACAAGCTTGACCAATGGTAGGGCGAGGGATGGTTTGCTTGGGGGAAAAGACGATGGGGAATCATCGACCTAATGGAGGAAGAGGCTTAGGACGGAAGGGCTTGTTGGCCAGACAGAAGAGGAGATAGTGTGATAATTTGAGAGACTCGTAAGTCGTAAGCATAACAAACGAGAGGGAGGTATGAGCTCTGATGGTCGATGAGGTCATTGAAGGCAAAGAAAGAGGAAGATGGATGCTATTATTATTGAAAAAGGTTTCATAGTGATATTTGTCGGATATTTGATTATTTAATGACATCTCAAGTAAAGTAGGGATGAAAAAAGTACTCACTCATAGGTCTAGGCGTGGGTCCAAATTTCTGTTATCTAGATTGCTCAACGTAGAATTCCCCATTGTATATTTTTTCTGATTCTGCTTCTTTTATTCGTCTTTAAATATCACGTACTAATCCCTTCTGTACACGAGGGTCGGGCGACGCTGACGGGGTGGAGACTGTGAGAGCATGTACAATGGTACACATCAGCTGTCTCTAAGCCATCTATAAGGTTTGCCATGTAGGATAAATAATGATGTGGAGGAGAGAGGGTGTGCATAGAGAGTTGAGCCGCCTCCAATGCAAGAGATGACTCTTCACGTGAATTAAGAAATCTTGTGTGTGATTAAGTGTCATAAAAACATTTACAGTTGTCTATAAGCCATCTGTACCATTGTATGAGTTGTCTCTAAGTCATCTCTATAAATAACATGGTAATGGTTAGAGATGGCTGTTGTCTTAACCATTGTACATGCTCTGAGCGTGATAATCGGCATGGCAGTCGACGCGACGCGGTGTGCCGGCGTGGAGTTGGCGAGGTTTGTTGCGCGGCGACTCGTCGGACGACGCAGTCGGATGTGCCGGGCGGCGTAGTAGGTAGCCTATGGTGCTGTCAGCCTCAATGTTACCCATTGGATGTGTATAGACGATTGAGAAATGGGATTTTTGTGTACATTTCAGCTTTACGTAGCGTAGCGTAGCGTTTGATCAAAATTTGATAGTTTTTAAAATGAGGTTTAAATATTATAAAAAATAATTGAAAAATAGTTTTTAAATCTTTAAGATAAATACTAAAACCTGAGAAAAATTATTACACCAAATAGGCAATATAAATAAGATAAATTTTGCTGAAGCGTTACGCTACACTAATTTGAAATGTACAAGGCCACCAAATTTAGGCTTTTATCTTTGTTTTTGTTTAATTTTTGTTGAGTTTAAATTTTCTGACATTTTGTAAAGATTATTCATTGTAATGTTTTGAAATATACTTTTGGACATTGTACGTTTTCTTAAATATCTCAAAATTATTTTTTAATAATATATTTAGCCTTTCATACCACTTTAAAGGTGGTAATTGTTTTCCAACTTCAACTAAAACTAAAACTAAACAAAAATTTAAAGAGCACCTAAATTTTGATTTGAGATGTCAAAGGGTTTTTTATGTCATAGATTAGATTTCCGCAATGTCAAGAACGACATAGGAAAAATAAAATTTATCCTACTTCAAGCTAAGATAATAGCTCTATTTTTAGTAGATTGATTTTAACGAGATATATCACAATGGGTGTCTTGAGCTTGGCCTAACCTAAAATCAAGTTGATATAGCATTCTATGAATCTGGGAGTATATATTTATACTATGCTACCTCTTAGATACTAAATGTAACAACTCTTATACACCGAGGTAGTTACATATATATATGAAATCTTACCTATATACATAGTACGAAATATATTTGGACATTCTACATCGATTGTGTATCCCCTAAGTCCTACAAAAGATTGTGTCACCTTCTGTATCGAGTTCGAGGCTTTTATAGGCACTTTTCCTTAGCCGAACCATGAAGTGGCCATCTTGATGACCGGGCCTTGGTCGTCTAGGATTCCTGTCAGCAAGGATGATTGTAGGGAAGGCCACAACTTTCGTCAGTTACACTACCTCGTGCCCATAAGTCGCAACTAGGAGGCATCATATAATTCCGAGTCCGCTTATCAGAAATTACCATTTTCGTAAGTATTAGTAATCCAATCCCCAATACAGTGGCTCAAGATGGAGGGTGTGGTGGCGATCAGTGTTGGAGGAAGAGGAAGTGGCACAGAGAGGGAAATAAAAAGTAGAGATGCAAATGGTTCGGACGAGGCCCCTATACCTTGCGCTGTTGTGCCATAACTCAATTACGAGTGCCAAGGGTCGGACAACCCCATGTTTAGTGCTCGACCATAATGACCCTAGGATTATGTAGGCCAACCCTTTGTAGTTTACAAGAAAATGAAATTCAATTATAAAATTGGGGGAAGAAGACATTAACTAAGAGGTGGATTGTCCAAGTGAGGAAGAAAACCTATGGCCATATATGAAAAACTGCCTTACAAGCAAATTACCTTACCTATTTGCTTACTGGAGCTCGTCTACTCCCGTAGGCGGTGGGTAGCCACAGCCTATGTGAAAACCCATGGTTTCATCCGCAAGGTTTGTTCACAAAGGGTGAGTCAGGGCCTAAGATCATGTCGAAAGACATAGTCGATGAGACAAGCATTCACACGTAGGGAAGAAGATCTAGATGGCGTGTGTCATCGATAATAGGGAGTGTGTCGGTCGAGTGCCGGCTACACTGATGGACCTGCTCCACCATAATGACCTTGGACAGGGCAGTTACTCCACGACCCCCCGTCTATTCCACAAACTCCTCGCATGCTAGGGACAAAGGTTGATTAGTTTTGTTTGCCCCTTAAAATTTAAGGAAAATTAAGCTAGAGACATCGAAAGTATACCTTCCCTCCAATCTAGCACCGGAATTGACCTCCTCACCAATCTAGCACTGAAGTGCACCTCCGTTACCCCTTTCTAGCACTTCGTCACCCCTGGTGTTAGATGGAGCCGTTAGCTCGGTTAGCTGACATGTGGGGCCCACTTGCAAGTGTCTAGTCCTTCTTCTTCCTCCTTTCTCTCCTCTCTCCTCCCTCTCCCTCCCCCTCTCTCTTCATGCCGCCGCCTCTGCTTATCTCTTCTTTCTCCTCTCCTCTCCTCTCCTCTTCCCTATCCCTCTCTCCCTCTCCATTCCATTCTCTCCTGGTTCTCCTTCTCTCACTCCCTGCAGGCGGCGACGGCAGCGGCGGCTAGCAGAAGCGGCGTCGGTGGAGGTGGCGGCTTGCGGCGGCGGCAACGGCAGCGGTTGGGTGTAGTGAGGGGGAGAGAGAGTCAGAGAGAGGGAAAGAGGGAGAGAGTGGGAATGGGAGTGGGAGAGAAGGAGAGCAACTTGCGGCGGAGGCGGTGTACTGTGGGGGAGAGAGTCAGAGAGACGGGGAGAGAGAAGGAGAGAGAGAGGGAGAGAGTTGGAGTGGGAGTGGGAGAGAAATGGGACCCACCGTGTAGTGAAACTAACAGTTACACCGTTAACTGCTGCTTTGACGAAGTGTTAGAAATAAGTAACGGCGACATCGTTTAGTGCTAGAAAAGATAACAGAGTTTTTTCGGTGTTAGAAAACAAAGAGAGCAACCTTTGGATGTCACCAGCTCAATCATCCCTAAATTTTAGGTCCGGTCCGAGAACCTTTTAGGGCCAAAAATTAAGGGTAGGCTAGGTGGCCAATGAGCCAAGTGAGAGAGAGAGTGGGCAGAGAAGGAAAGAGATGTAGACAATAGAGAGGGTGCGATCAGAGAGAGATTATAGAGGTGGTCAGGTGCCCCACATGTCCAGAATGTCTGCAAAAACAATCCACGTGTGTCTCGCGGTAAAAAAAAACCTTTACAACTGCCGCAAATGAACAATCAAAGGTTAGTCATGGCTTGTTTTCATAGACGAGGAACTAATCAAATCTGTTAGTATTTCGGTTTACATACCAATTTGATCCTTGCGACATTGTTAATTAACTACTTTGGGATTTTTCTTATAAATTATTATTTTTTGTATGGTTGAAATGAAGGGCACCACTTCCTTCCTAAACACATATGCCTGTTCACTACTGCTTGTCTTGGCCGTCGTTTATTATGTTGAAGTAAAGGAGAGAATTCCCTATATGCCAATAGAAAAGTTTTAAATTTTCTCTCTGCCATTGAAAATTGTCTCTTCCCTTACATGCCACCGGTTTAAGTTTTTTCTTCCCTTAGTGCAACTCAAGCGGTGAAGAATTAATATAACGGAGTTACAAAATAACCATTATGCCCCTGCCTTTTTAATACGTTGCAAAATAGAAAAAAATCATAAAAACAGTATAAAATTCATAAAACAAGAAAAAAAATTCTACAGATTCATAAAATTATATATAACCGGTTTTGAAAGTAAAAAAATAAAACTTTCTATATGTAAATTTTATTTAAAAATTAATCGGACCTAACATGCCTCATGAAAAAAGGAGAACGAAAGCTGAAAATATCAAATGTTACAAATATTTTAAATAGCAAGTAGAGCATGATTTTACATAAATTTAAAATTTTAAATTACTCAATTTGACGTTCAAACGAAGGAGATATGTTTTTTTCTTTTTGCAGATAAGGAATTGTAAATTTTTTCAAGGGCATACAGAAAATTCTGTTGAATCAAAGTGGAGGACCTGAAGGTAACCTACGCTAGCGCCGTCACGATATTTTCTTAAAAAAAGTAAAAGGTCCATGTGGACGCATTGTTTGTGTCTAAATTACTAGAAAAATCCCACCGTACTGCGGAGAAGATGTAGAGGCGCAAATGCGTCTTAAAAAAAAGGAATCAGCAAATGCAAACTGCCGGCCTAAAAACAAACGGTGAGAAAGACGAAGGACAAGAACGGACGGCGGCGCAGATCTGTCGCAGCAAAGCGTGGGCGATAAGCGGCGAGACTGGCATGGGCGGTACGGGCGCCGGCGGCGAGAAAGCAACCGACGAAGGCACGAATCAATGTGATGGCCGCCAAGCGAGCAGCGCTGTACACGACAAGAAGGCACGGAGAACGGCAAGCAAACCGAGGAGGGGGAAAAGGAAAGTGGCGGCGAACCAAGAGCACCAGCCGCAATTACATGGGCGACGCCGGGCAGAGCGCGGTGTGCCGAAGAGGACGGCGACGGCGGCGGGTAGGCGACTCAGGCGGGTAGCTTGGTGGCCGCGGGGAGGCAACGAAAGGCATGTACGACAACAAAAGCGAGCAGCGAGAAGGAAGCGGCGATTTGGTGCTCGGCGACGAACGTGGGATGGAGGCAGGCCACGCGAACCGTCAGATCGCCCCAGGATGCGCGAACGGACGACGTGCAGCAAGTAGATGACGCGAGCAGAGCGCAGTGCGACACGTCATGCACAACACGCGTCGCGCAGCGAACGTTAGCGCGTTGTATATTTAGATGATTCGGGACTAATGTTGTTTTGGATGCAAATGCGCTTGATCATGCACTGCTAGTAGCAGATGCCCCATTCGAGTCGTGTTCGTGTTTGTTCCTTCAAAATTTAATCGTGTATTTTATTTTGGACGGTGCCTACATAATTTATTATTCAAGTGGGAAAAAATAGAAAAAAAGGACTCACAGATCTGTAGAGTGCCATTCGTCCGTGCGCAAAATGTGATTTTCACAAAAGTCGTCGCTTCAGATATGTCGTATGTAGTACGTAGATTGCGTGCAGATTTATAGATAGCCGACTGCGTTCTGCCGCTGAAGTGCACGCCTGCACGGCCGGTGCTGCCGCTGCGCGCGCGCGTACAACGCAAGCTGTGGCCTGTGGCCGCGTGGGATCCACCGTCCATAATGCCTTGGATGCCACCCCTGATTGACGTATCGCTGCTCCCAAGGATTGATCGGTCAGAGTCATCTGTTTCCAGCGCCGCCTGCTGCCGGCTTCCGTGACTGACCTACGCCTGCCACGCAAGCTAGAACACCAAATAACAACACCATCCATCACGTTGCTTCAGTGCTTGTGCACGCCCCCCATTCATGCATACCACGATGGACGCCAGTCGCCACTCGCCACACTAGTCGACGACGGCGAGCAACACGCCGTTTTCGAGCTGTTGCAACTTGCAATCTACGCCGGCCGCCGGGGATCGTCGCGTAATGCGGTGCGGCGCGCCGACATGGGAAAGGGACCTGGCATGTGTGGGTGCTCGTGGCGGCACGCCATGATGGGCGCGTCGCATGTTGGCTGCCGCGCCGCATGCCTCCGTTGTTTATGGGCAGCCGCATGCGCGATCTGATCGGACCCGCCATGCCCATCTGCTTTTCCCGGCCGATCCTTTGACTCGCTTTAAACCAACCTGGCTGGCCGGCGGTTGCATCGCAGGGCTGTGTGCGCTCTGCCACCGCCAGCCATCCGACCCATCATTTTGTTCGGTTCCGCTCTGAGCTGTGCCCAATCATTAGCCCCGAATCACGTCGTGTTTCGCCGGGATCGCGCTGCTTTTCCCTTCGTTCTTCATTGGAGAAAAGAGGAAGGGAACCAATAGAGCCGTGGACAAACAACATCGCAGTCGCAGCTATTGATAGTGCACGTTGCAAGAATGCGACCTTGTTGGAATCCCCTCGCCCAGCTTGGTGCAATGCGTACCATCCCTGCGAGAGCCGAAATTCATTGACATTTTTTCGGCGGCTGCAGTGCTTAACCTTCCATGCGAGATCCATGCCATTTTTCGGCGGCCGCAATGCTTACCACGTCGTTGATGTCTCAGCTCTCGAGGAACAATTGAAGAACCCTAGGATGTAAAATTCAAGTCGGATCATCTTTATGCTTTATCTGACTAAGTTCATGGATTAAATAGGTTGAGGGTTTTATATAGGCAACTGGGAGCTCAATAGGTAGGATTAGTGCACGATTTATGAATTCTTAGGATTTATATATTTTAATTATTCTTTTACGTAAAAATGTATTCCTATCTTGTGATTAGAAAAAATTAGGCTCCAGTCACCTTTCGAAAGGGCGATCGTTCCATGAATTGGCGACAAGGCCCCTCGTTAGCAGGGGTGGATCTTTAATGTTAGGGCCGGTGTCATGCGACATCAATACCTTTTAAACAATCTCTTATAATTTATTGCTATCTTATAAGTATATATACATATAAACTTATAGTTTGAAATTAAAAACTAATGATTAAGGTTAAAATGATCTCGATTACTTCAATGACTTGTTTTCTTGAACCCGCTCCTATCCGTTACCTTCTGTCTAGTCTTATGCCCCAGTATAAAAGGGCGGTAGGAACCTATCGTCCTTTTAAAATACGAAAGGCCATGCCATCCTCCCAAGAGGGCACTGTTGTAACTCCAGTTGTTGCTAACTAGCCGTTTAACTATTCGTGACGATTTTTGCACCCCTACACAGGCAGAGAGCGAGAGGTCGTGCAACCCAAATCAGTAACGTCACATTCAGCAACGGTGGCCAGTCATATAATTGACACCACTAACGGAGGGGGAGAGAGGGAGGGAGAGAGAGACACGACTACAATGTTTTTCGTGTGTTGAGGGGCCATCGTTTTTGCGTACTGCGAATATTTAAAAGTTTATTAAATACATGCTGTGAGTCCAAACCTCTGTTCGCCTAAACGGCCAAATCGGCCGTTTAAACGGTGACTAATCGATAGTCGGTGGCGTACTGCACAGTTTAGGGGGTAATCGGTGAATTAAACGGTAGTCGGCCTAGTCGGTCAAAAAACAGTCAAAATCGGTTTAATGGGGCTAAACGAAACGGTTTGTAAACGGTTTTATCAGTGATTTATCCCGACTAGGTAACTGTTTAGGCTATGAACTATCATTTTAGAGGGTAAACCGTTTAGGTAATGAACTATTAGTCATTTATCAGTGTCAATGTGAATTATTATTCATGTGAGTTAGTGACTATGAAACTATGAATTAACTTCTAAGTCATGAACTTGCTATGATTATTAATTTAAAATGTATAAGCCTCCATTATTGTACTAAAAATCTAAAATGAAGTTAGATTTTTAGATTTTTAATCATGTATTTTACCATTTTTATTGCTACAATACAAAACCGTTTAGGCCGTTTACACACCGTTTAATCCCGTGTAAACGGTCTAAACACTAAACATGAGGTGGCCGACTGACTACCGTTTACCGTTCAGGTGAACCGTGGTCCAAACCTACGACATCGGGGACTGCATGCCTTGATAAACATCTTCACTATATGCTTCTTTCGGAGGTGAGGAAAACGCCACATATTTTTTTTTCGTCTTTGGTCCCTACACTTCATTCTTATTCAACGCGAGTTAGGTGTTTATATAGAGTTGCAACCCCAGTAACAATAGACATATAGTTCAACGAATAGGTAGCAACGGCTGAAATTACAAAAAATGGTCTCTTGAGAGGGCAACAGGGCCTATCGTCTTTTGAAAGGGACGATATGTTCCTATCACCTTGTCAAAGGGCGACAGAGACGTAGAGTTGGACAACAACTAATGGAATGGGACCTATCGCCCATTTATGGGGCGATCACGTTTAGAGAGGATGACAGAGGCCTAATTTTGCCTAATCGCAACATAAAAATATTTTTTTACGTAAAATATAAAAATCCTAATTTTTACTCTATTTATAGCCACTTAAGAATAGCACCAAAAATTGAAAATGGATGCAATTTGGGTGTATTTTTAATGCATAGGTTGCGCATAGAGAGGTAAAAGGTTGCTTTTGAAATGTTGCGCACTTGCGCGTAGGAAGGAGAGAGAGAAGTGAGAGAAAAAGAATTTATAGCAAAACCTAAGTCTAAAGTAGCAACGGCTACTGAATTTATAGCGACGGCTAGGGTTTAGGGCGTAGCCCTAGGAGGTACATGGACATGGGAACAAAGTGAAGTGTCACAGCGCCCGACAGATTATGGTCACAATATTGTTTCGACGATTCCCATTTGTCCGTAAAGAATTTGGAGGTAGGACCGGATCCATTGGAAAAATCTCGTTGAGAGCTTATCCATGCATACCAAAAACGTCCCTGTCGACGGTTGGGATATTGACCCAAGTCAACTAAGGTTCTTTAAGAGGGAGATAGGAGACACGCCGAACAGAACGAACCACAACGAACAGGGCGACAGAGGTTTTTATCCTGGTTCAGGCCTCTCGAGAGAGATAATAGCCCTACGTCCAGCCTTTCTTATATATCAGAGATGATTACAAGAGGTGGCTCGACGAGACGAGCAGGTCTCGGCGAGATTATGGTGTACGAGTGCGACAATGCTATGATCAGGTGTCTACGAAGTGCTAAGATGCGAGAGCTCTTGACCAGATGCCCCTTAAACGCCGTAGGGGCTTGGTTTATATAGTGCGGAACAAACTGACCTACCGAGGGATAATCGGGCCGGGCTAACTACGAGACCGTAACGAACTCGTACGTGCCAAATACGTCCCGAGGTAGATAAGGTAAACTCCAATTCTTGGGGATCACGATGTCTGCTTCAATCCGGGAAACCACGTCCTCGTATTCACGTAGCCGCGCAGAACTCTGTTCGAGTCGGACTCAAACACAAAGTCTTGGACGTCACGTAATCATACAGATCAGGTGGCTGTTCGGTACGACGCACATGGGCCTTATAGAACCTTCCAGGGAGCTGGGCCCTGGTAGGCTATTCGATTGGGCCGTCAGGGAGTGGGCCATGGCAATGGACCGTGATTTTATCCCCGACAGCTAGCCCCCGAGACTCATGTGGAAGGACACACTAGAGTGGGGTCTTCCTCTTGAGACTCAAAGTCACGAAGAGGAAAATTATGCTGCTACAAGGACGAACAATAAATGACTGAACAGGTTATGGTTCCACCGAACAAGACTTGTCCGGGATCGAACATGTAACATCCCAAATTTTCAGAACCAAATTTGGCACGTTAATAATTTCATAAAAATGCATAATTTGAATATTAAAACTACTTAAAGCATTATAAAATCATCATGGCATCATTATTGCATTCAACCTTCTGGAATTAGTTTGAGTCCGTAATTTTTAAGTGAAAATCTTTGTCTTGGGTGTCAATTGTTTAAAAGTATTTAAAATAAATTTTGTTAAACTTTTGAAAGAAGAAAAGAGAAAAACAATATTGGAAAATAAAAAGAGAAATCTCTTCTTCTCCTCTTGGGCCGAGTTCCTCCCGGCCCAGCTTTCTCCTCCCGCCTCTACCTTCCTCACATGCCCATCTTCCCGACCCACCAAGGCCACCAGATCCGTCGCTAATCGATGGGGGCCGCGCTTTGCCTCTCCTCGCCCTCGCTGACCGGCTGGTCCCACCGTCAGTCCTCTTCCCGTCGTTTTCCCTCTCCTCGCGAACGCGCGCCTCGCCTTCGCTCTCTCACTCGCTCTCCCGCTTCTCTTCCCGCTCCTTCCTCCCTCCGCGTCGCCGTCAAGGCGTCCGGCAGATCACGCCGCGCCGTCGCCTCCGCTGCCCCGGACCACCGCTTTTGTCGTCAATCCTTGCCGCCATGAAGCGCCGCCCAATCCGCGATTAACTCATTCCGCACGGCGCCGCTGCGTTCTTTACTGCCACCCGCCCCGCCAGGCTGCGGCCGCTTCGGCGTTGCCGCCCCAAGATCGCGCCTTGACCACGCTCGCCGCCATCGCCGCCGCCAAGCCGCCGCAGCGCCATCGTTCGCGCCATCAGAGAGCAATAGCGAAGGTCTATCGGTGTCTCCCGCGCCATTGTGCTCACCGGCAACATTAAAGGCCGAGCCGCTCCCGCCGAGCCGCCTCGCCTATAAGAATCCGCCCAGGTTCTAATTTTCCCTTGCCTAGCGCCGTGCGTGCGTGCCTTCTCCTTGGTGAGCTCCTTGGCTACCCGACGCAGCACCATCGTCTCTCTCTCACCATCACTCCCCCTCTGTCAGGAGCCCCGGAGCGCCGCCGAGTCAAGGAGAGCGCCACCGCCGGATCCCCTGTTCGCCGCCGCATCCCACCGGCGCGCCGCCTCTGGGTGAGTCTCGCCACCGCCGAGACCATCGCTGGCATCGCCGCGCTTCCCTTTCTCTCCCTGCTGAATCGATACGCCGGTGGCCGGTCTCGCCCTGTCCCTATCTCGTGGCCGCCTCGGCCCGAGGAGGAAGGCGATGGGGAGGCGGGGAGGAAACCCCCGTTTCGGCTTTAGGCCGTGGGCTTCGCCCCGTCCTGGGCCGACCGGTCCAGCCGGCTTTGTTCTTTTATTTCTTTCTATTATTTTCAAAATCAAATGCAATAGATTCTAGCAGAAAAGATTTTGTAGAATATATCCAAAGCCATTCCAAAATTCTGTAAAAATTCTCAAAAATACTTTGCAACAATCTGGATTCTATAAAAATACTAAATCAATTTTGCACCCTTGTAACCATTGCATTTCTATTAGTCCAAGTGCTTAGGTTCATTATTTCATGTGCATGCAAAATAAATTAACATCTCTCTATTTAAAATAAAATGCATAAAAACATTTTATGCCCGATGTCTTTATTATTTTCATTTGTATGCTTGGATCGTGCTTTCGAGTAGGAGGCCAAGGTGTCAGAGACCACCGACGTCATTGGTTGTTCCTACCCGTCGTCCGACCAAGGCAAGTCCCCCTTTGACCATATTGTGAAGACATTTTCGGTTATTTAGAAAATGTTTATTAGACTTGAAAATATGCATGCTAGTTTAAAAGATAAATGCCGTATTTGCTAGAACTAGTTATTATTCCAATTAGAAAGGTAAGGAATATGGTAGGTGCAACCTAAGGCTAAAAGTATGAATTGTTCTTATTTAAATTCCTTGTTGAGGTAGGATAACTGCTTAAAAAGCATTTATGCGGAATGATTTAATCATTTGTGTGAAATGAGATATTGTTGAGAAATGTTTGGGAAGGATGATTTAAAGTTAGCGCATCAGGGGTGATGCTTGATAGGAAAAGATTTTCCTCTTACCTCAAAATCTTTCCGACTAGGGAGATATTTTGTCAGTTGGTGCAGTACGGCACCGGGTTTTACTGGGCTAAAATATAAACTCTCCCTAGTCTAAGGACCGCCATCCTATAATCCTATGAACGGAGCCATTACGGTCGGCGACCTCGAGCTCCGGTATGGGACGGACCCGATCGTTGGCCCTCGTGGTTGATGGTCTTGTGGCGAAACATCGAATGGGTGCGTAGCCTCTCGAGGGTAAAGCGTACCCACTCGCAGAAAGTTAAAATCATCATGATAGCCGTGCTCACGGTTATGAGCGTCTGAAGGACCGATTATATGGTAGATTCTTCATTTAAAACCATTTTTCAAAAGGGATTTAAACAAAGGAGTTGAGAAAGGATTTGAGAAAGGTTTGAGAAGGATTCCGCTTGAGTGGAGCCCACCGTGACATTCCAAATGGGTATCGGCCTATCGGAAAGTGTCACGCGGAAAACCGGACACAACAAGTTTGGAGAAAAAGAAAAGAAGAAAGAATTTTGTTCTCGCTATGGCACTGAGGCCAAGTGGCGAGAACCGTTTGAGAAGAGCCCAAAGGAAATGTTGAGATTCAAGGTTTCCAAATTGCTTTGTCAAAACTAGGATAAATAAATGCATTTCTGCAAAATATCCTAAGCCCTCCTCTTGTACTAAAACCCATCCGCATATATTCCTGACTTGCGGAGTACCTTTGTACTCACCCCTGTTTCCCCTTTTCCCTCTTTAAAAATTTCAACAGCCGCGGAGCTCCCCTACGACTCTGCTTTCGAGGAGGACTCGGACTACGAGGAGGAGGAGGACTACGAAGACGAAGAGTAGGGTTGCGTGTCGCCACCGCCGTTGCGTGGATTAGCCTCGCTAGCTAGAATAAAGTCGCTATGCTAGGACCCCAATGTGACCGCTCTGTAACTCAGATTCTCGGCTGCGTCCGTGCTTGATGTAATGAATGTGACTCCTTTTGGGACCCGTAGTCCCTATGTTGTAATAATGTAATTCAAGGCAATGTATCGATTACATTGATGTGTGTACTAGCCATGATCTTCTGGGACTAGTATCAGATAACACATTAGGACTCGGTCATTTAGACCGGTCCGGCTGTGGCGGTATCGAGCTAATCGCCCTTAGGGCGTAACCCTTGGAAAATAGAGACCTAATATTTTCTAAAACGAAATTTTAAAATTTCCTGAAACTTTACCATACATTTTCGTAACTTACACTATTTTTGTCAAAATTGTAGATGCCGGAGTTCACCTCGACTTTTGGACTCTCTTACGGAGAGTTTTGTGCGCCACCGCCGTTCTTCTTGGGCACCCTTAACTTTTAGCGACCCCACCTTCCTCGGGCCGTGACCACTCGCCGTGGCGCGAAAGTGTTGGGTGGTGGCCGTCACTATCGCTTCCCGCTGGTCAGCCGCTCACCCGAGGAGATCTTCGCTTCACCACCACTCGAGTCAACTGCTCCGACGCCATCCAAGACGTCGCTCGCCTGGCTATACACCGAGTTCTGCACTTGCTTGCTCGCGCCCGCACCGCACTCCATTCCGCTTACTTCCTTTCGCTTCATTAAACGAACTGTTCGGTCACGCCTTCACCGGCGAGATCGACCCGACCGTCTTTCATCTCGCTGAGCTCGTCAAGTCTCTAGACGACGCTTACACTCTCACCCGTCGAGAGCTGTACGCCTCCTACGAGAACAACCGCCAAATGGAGCAAGTCCGGAAGGAGAACCGCGAGCTCAAGAAGCGCGATTCTCGCAACCTCTTGGAGAGGGCCGCGCTTCACAAAAGGATCCGCCAGCTAGAGCGCGAGAAGGAGCGTCGTCGTGGTGCCGCTGTTGCTGCCACGGCTTCTTCTTCTGAGACTCCTACTCACCCTCCTGTTGCCAAGAAGGATGTTGGTACCTCCACCGATCCCGTGCCGGAGGATCCTGCTGACCAACTCCTGTGCTCTTTTTGCCTTACCCCTGGGGACCTTAGGCTCAACCTGGGTCCGTCGGGTATTGTTGCACCACCTCCCACTCTTGCTGAGCGCCAGCTCACCCCTCTTGCTACTCGGTTCCCGCCACCTGGCTGGACCTTTGCGGTACCCATAGACGAGGAAGACGAGGAACCCGCTGAGGTCGTCTTTGAGTCCGACTACGAGCAGATGTAGGCTCGTAGTGTTGCACCCTGTATCCTTTGCATGGGTCGTTGTCACCCTTTTCTTTTCTTTTTTCTTTTGCTTTGCGCCTTGTCCGCGCTTTGCACGGACCCCCTCCACATCAAATAACCGCCCGCTTCCTTGAGAAGGCCGCCTCTTGCTTCTACCGCCGCAGCTTTCGCCTCCACCTCTTCGCTTGCTCCTGCGTCCTCGCCGCCGCCTCGCTCCTCGCCGTGCCCGTGCTGCTTCTCCGTCGCCGACGATGCGGAGGAAACCGGAGATTCGTTCCCCGAGCCCTCGCCGTCGGCCCGAGCCGAGCAAGCTCCG
Organism: Raddia guianensis; assembly: GCA_036346415.1. NCBI lineage: Eukaryota > Viridiplantae > Streptophyta > Magnoliopsida > Poales > Poaceae > Raddia > Raddia guianensis. The sequence goes on from CM070534.1 coordinate 41,854,965, forward strand.
CCTCTTCCTCGAGGAGATGAGGCATTTCCCGCTTTGGATCACCATGGTAGCCATCCTCCTTTGGATAGCGACTACCTGGTGGGTCCTGTGGTTCCAGTCTTATTAGTGTTCCGTGCGGTGGTGTACCTCAGATCGTAGCTAGAACGAATGCATGGATTGACGTACTGGCCTTGCGGTGGTACGCATCCTTTGATTGTATCCTTATAAAACTGGTTGAGTTGTGTGCTTATATATCGTGCTGTTGTGTTTTAAAAATCATGTTTTGATGGAAAACGTAATCCCTTATGCTTATCTCGTTCCTCTCCTATCTATCGATGGTGATCTCCGCGTGGTCGGAAGAAGAGATGTTTCCGGCCGAGGTCGTGGTAGTGCCCCGAGTCGAGCAAGTGCTTCGCACCATTCTCAGGTCCACTCCGTCCGCAGCAATCAGCATTCTGTGGGAGGACATCCTCGTGCTCCTGCTCCTCAGCCAGCTCCACTGCCAAATCCTCCACCAAGTGCCCAACCCAGATCCCAACCACACTCCCCAGAGCGCCAAGCCGAATCCAACCACCCAATTCCACCACCACCACCTCCTGAAGAACCCACCACTAGAGAATTGATGCAGATGCATTTGCAGATGGTCCGCGACTTGTTCCGAGAGCGGAACCATCCTCCCGCTCCCGCTCCTACCCATGCGCCCGCTCCACCTCCTGCTCGCTCCCGCATAAATGACTTCCTCCGATCGAATCCTCCTAAGTTCGCTGGTTCCGCTGATGCTTTGGAAGCAGCTGATTGGTTAAAGGAGATTGAGAAGAAGCTCATCATGTTTCAATGTGGAGATGCTGAGAGTGTCCACCTTGCAGCCCATCAGCTTGTTGGGGTTGCCTCCGCCTGGTGGGACACGTTCTGTGAAGCCCATGATAACCCTGATGCTATCAGCTGGGCTGAGTTTGTTGAGGCCTTCGAAGAAAATTATGTCCCTGAGAGTGTTAGGGAGGCCAAGAGAAGTGAATTCCATTCCCTCGTGCAAGGTAGCATGACCATGCACGAGTACCTCACAAAGTTCACCCTTCTGGCTCGATATGTCCCAAGAGACGTGAAGAGCGATGCTGATAAGATGTACTTCTTCAAAAAAGGCATGGATCCTGAGATACGTGCCTTGATCGACTCTTCTGAATTCCCGACTTTCAAGCAAATGTTTGCTCGAGCGGTTAAGCAAGAAGAGAACCGCCGCCAGTGCCTGGTTGCCCGAAAGAAAAGAAGGGCACAGCATGATGGTCACTCTGCTGGTAGTTCCCGCTTCAAGGCCAAGCGCCCTCGCGGGCATGCCATTCCTCCTCGCCCCCGCACCCAGTGGGTCCAGTCGCGACCTGCTCCACCTCCACCTCCGCTTGTTCGCACCCAAGCCTCTTCTCCACAAAAGAAAGATTTGTCCACCATAAAATGCTTCGCTTGCCAGCAGTTGGGACATTATGCCAGCTCGTGTCCCAACAAAACTCCTGACTCCCAAGTTAAAGCTGTTGCCCTGAGATCCCCGCCTTCTGGGATGGGTCGTGGGAATCTCCAGCCTGCCAGATCTGCTCCTGCTGTTGGACGTGGCCGTGTCAACCACGTCACTGCCGAGGATGCCCACGCCACCCCAACGCGTGATGGGTAAGTTTTTATATGTGCAATCCTCCTTCGCTCTTTTCGATTACGTGCAACGCATTCATTCATCTCAACATCTTTTGTCAAGAATCACGAGTTAAAAACTGATGCACTAAAGAATCCAATGCTAATTAAATCTCCGGGGAAGACCATGAGGTCCACCTTGGTGTGTCCTGGGGTTAAATTAAAAATTCAAGATGCCGAGTTCTTGGCGGACTTGGTGGTGATAAACTCAAGAGGAATTGAAGTAATCCTGGGTATGGATTGGCTAACCAAATATAAAGGTCAAATTGACTGTGCCACCAAAAGCATCAAGTTGATCGATCAATGAGATCGACGGAGGTCCATTAAATAAATCTCTTCCCTCGATCTTATCACTCTCAATAAGATGGAGATGTCTTCCTTGAAACCACAAATCGTGGTGAAGGAATTCTCGATGTGTTTCCGGATGAGTTGTCGGAATGCCCCGACCGGACGTTGAATTTGTGATAAACCCGTCCCCGGTGCTCGGTCCTATCTCCCAAAGACCTTACCGCCTATCGCCAACCCGATGGCTGAATTAAAGAAACAAATCAAGAATTGCAAGAAAAAGGATTTATCCGACCGAGTGTTTCCTTGGGAGCACCCGTAATCTTCGCAAAAAGAAAGACGGATCTCTCGCATGTGCGTGGATTATCGATCTTTAAATGAAGTAACAATCAAGAATAAGTATCCTCTTCCCAGAATTGATGATCTGTTTGATCAAATGAAAGGAGCTTGCATCTTTTCGAAAATCGACCTAAGGTCGGGTTATCACCAAATAAAAATTAAAGACACCGACATTCCAAAGACAGCTTTCACCACAAGATATGGCCTCTATGAGTTCACGGTGATGTCGTTTGGTCTGACCAACGCTCCGCCGTATTTCATGAATCTAATGAACAAAGTCTTCATGGATTTTCTAGATAAGTTTGTGGTTGTGTTCATTGATGATATTCTAATCTTCTCTAAATCTGAAGAGGAGCACGAAATTCACCTTCGAAAGGTTTTGGAGAGGTTAAGGGAAAATCAGTTGTATGCCAAGCTGAGCAAGTGCGAGTTCTGGATGAAGGAAGTGATTTTCCTGGGTCACGTAATCTCTGCCGGAGGTATTGCCGTTGATCCCGAAAAAGTCACAGCGGTTGTCGAGTGGAAACAACCTAAATCAATAAAGCAAGTAAGGAGTTTTCTCGGATTGGCGGGATATTACCGCCGGTTCATTGAAAATTTTTCAAAAATCTCTCGTCCCTTAACCAACCTCCTTAAAAGGAAAATAAATTCGAGTGGAATGATAAGTGTGAGGCCGCTTCAAGAGTTAAAAAGTCGCTAACTTCGCTTCCAAGCTAATCTTGCCCGATATCCGCAAGGATTTTGAAATATTCAGGATGCATCTAGGCAAGGCCTAGGTCGCGTGTTGATGCAAGAAAGGAGAGTTGTTGCTTATGCATCAAGGCAAGCTGAAACCCCACGAGCAAAACTATCCCACTCATGATCTCGAGCTAGCTACCGTGGTTCATGCTCTCAAAATTTGGAGACATTATCTAATGGGCAATAGAACCAAATATTCACCGATCACAAAAGTCTTAAGTACATCTTCACCCAACCCGATCTCAATCTAAGGCAAAGAAGGTGGTTGGAGTTAATCAAAGACTATGATGTGGAATTCATTATCATCCCGCAAAGCCAATGTGGTGGCTGATGCCTTAAGCCGTCGTTCTATTGCAATCATCTCATGTTTAAAGAAGATCAACCTGAACTAATTAAAGAATTATCCGACCTCAACTTGGAAATGGTTGAGGTAGGCCAAATAAATATGTTGGAATTACAACCCACCTTAATGAACCAAATCAAAGAAGCTCAAAAAGGTGACGAAGAAGTCCTTGAAATTAAAGAGAGACTTAAAAAGAATAAGGCACCGGATTTTTCCATAAATGAAGAAGGAACCCTCTGGTTTAAGAAGAGAATCTTTGTACCAAACAATAAACCCCTTAAAGAAGTAATTTTAAAAGAAGCTCATGAAAGTCCAATCTCTATCCATCCCGGAGGTACCAAGATGTATGCTGATCTGAAAACCACCTATTGGTGGACTGGAATGAAAAGAGAGATCGCTGAGTATGTCGCTCTCTGCGACATCTGCCAAAGAGTGAAGGCCGAGCATCAAAGGCTCTTTGATGCATTAAACCGCTCAAAATTCTGAATGGAAGTGGGAAGAAGTGGGGATGGATTTCATTGTCGGGTTACCCAAAACTCAATCCGGCTATGACTCCATCTGGGTAATCGTCGATCGCCTCACGAAAGTTGCACACTTCATTCCCGTCCGTACTACCTACACCGGAAGCAAGTTGGCCGACTTGTACATGAGCAAGATAGTCTGTTTGCATGGGGTGCCAAAGAAGATTGTCTCTGACCGAGGTGCCCAGTTCACCTCCAAATTCTGGGACAAGCTCCATGAGTCGCTTGGAACCCGTCTGAATTTCAGTACTGCTTTTCACCCCCAAACCGATGGTCAAACTGAAAGAGTTAATCAAATCCTTGAGGATATGTTGAGGGCATGTGCCCTAGCCAACCCAACTAGCTGGGATAAGCAGCTGCCATTTGCGGAGTTTGCTTATAACAACAGTCACCAGTCAAGTATCCAAATGGCACCCTATGAAGCCTTGTATGGTAGAAAGTGCCGTACCCCTTTGTACTGGCAGGAGACCGGTGAAACCAAAGTGTTTGGTCTAGATATCTTGCAAGAGGCTGAAGAGCAAGTAAAGCTAATCCAGCAGAGGCTGAAGACAGCCCAATCAAGATAGAAAAGTTACGCCGATAAGCGTCGACGTGACTTGAAGTTTGCCCAAGGAGATTTTGTGTACCTACGCGTGTCCCCTCTTAAAGGCATGCGTCGATTCCGTGTGAGTGGCAAACTAGCTCCAAGATATATTGGTCCTTTTCAAATCTTAGCCCGTAGAGGCGAAGTGGCGTACCAGTTGGAGCTACCTGAGTACCTGTCAGATGTGCACAGTGTGTTCCATGTATCGCAATTAAAGAAGTGCCTTCGTGTGCCAGAAGAGCAGTTACCATTGGATAAGGCAGACCTGCAGCCTGATTTAACGCCTAAGGAATATCCGGTCAAGATTCTGGATGTGGCTGTGCGCAAAACCCGGAGAAAAATGTTTCGGTTTTGCCGTGTTCAGTGGAGTAACCACTCTGAGGCAGAAGCCACGTGGGAGCGTGAAGAGGACCTTCGCTGAGTTCCCGAGTCAAGTTTAAGAAAGAATCAATCTCGGGGACGAGATTCCCCTTAAGGGGGGGAGGTTTGTAACATCCCAAATTTTCAGAACCAAATTTGGCACGTTAATAATTTCATAAAAATGCATAATTTGAATATTAAAACTACTTAAAGCATTATAAAATCATCATGGCATCATTATTGCATTCAACCTTCTGGAATTAGTTTGAGTCCGTAATTTTTAAGTGAAAATCTTTGTCTTGGGTGTCAATTGTTTAAAAGTATTTAAAATAAATTTTGTTAAACTTTTGAAAGAAGAAAAGAGAAAAACAATATTGGAAAATAAAAAGAGAAATCTCTTCTTCTCCTCTTGGGCCGAGTTCCTCCCTACCACTTTTCTCCTCCCGCCTCTACCTTCCTACACATGCCCATCTTCCCTGCCCACCGCGTCCACCAGATCCGTCGCTAATCGATGGGCCCGCGCTTTGCCTCTCCCTCGCCCTCGCCGACCGGCGGGTCCCACCGTCAGTCCCTCTTCCGTCGTTTCCCTCTCTCTGAACGCGCCTCAGTTCGCTCTCACTCTCGCTTCTCCCGTCGCTCTCTTCCCGCTCCTTCCTCCCTCCAGCGCCGTCGCCCGTCTGCGCGTCCGGCAGACCGCCTTGCCCGTCGCCTCTGCTGCGTCCGGACCGCTGCCTTGTCGTCAATCCTTGCCGCCATGAAGCGCCGCCCAATCCGCGATTAACTCATTCCGTCAAGCGCCGCTGCGCCTTTACTTGCCACCGCTCCCCGCCAGGCTGCGAAGCCTTCAGCAGCGTTACGCCCAAGATCGCGCCTTGACCACGCTCGCCGCGCCATCGCCCTCGCCGCCCGAGCCCGCCAGCAGCGCCATCGTTCGCCGCCAGAGAGCAATAGCGAAGTCTATCGGTGTCTCCCGCTCATTGTGCTCACCGGGCGACATTAAAGGCCGAGCCGCTCCCGCCGAGCCGTCCTCGCCTATAAGAATCCGCCAGGCTCCCAATTTTCCTTGCCTAGCGCCGTGCGGTGCGTGCCTTCTCCTTGGTGAGCTCCTTGGCTACCCGACGCAAAGACCATCGCTCTCTCTCACCATCACTCCTCTGTCAGAGCCCCGAGCGCCGCCGAGTCAAGGAGAGCGCCACCGCCGATCCCCTGCTCCGCCGCATCCCACCGGCGCCGCCTCTGGGTGAGTCTCGATCCACCGCCGAGACCATCGTTAACATCGCCGTCGCTTCCCTTTCTCTCCCATGTGAATCGGGCCGCGGTGGCGGTCTCGTCTCGCCCCTATCTCGTGGCCGCCTCGGCCGAGGAGGAAGGCGATGGGGAGGCAGGAGGAAACCCGTGCTGCTTTAGGCCGTGGGCTTCGCCCCGTCCTGGGCCGACCGGTCCAGCCGGCTTTGTTCTTTTATTTCTTTCTATTATTTTCAAAATCAAATGCAATAGATTCTAGCAGAAAAGATTTTGTAGAATATATCCAAAGCCATTCCAAAATTCTGTAAAAATTCTCAAAAATACTTTGCAACAATCTGGATTCTATAAAAATACTAAATCAATTTTGCACCCTTGTAACCATTGCATTTCTATTAGTCCAAGTGCTTAGGTTCATTATTTCATGTGCATGCAAAATAAATTAACATCTCTCTATTTAAAATAAAATGCATAAAAACATTTTATGCCTGATGTGCTGTTATTTTCATTTGTATGCTTGGATCGTCTTTCAGTAGGAGGCCAAGGTCTTTGTAGACCCGCCTGACGTCATTTGGTTGTTCCTACCCGTCGTCCGACCAAGGCAAGTCCCCCTTTGACCATATTGTGAAGACATTTTCGGTTATTTAGAAAATGTTTATTAGACTTGAAAATATGCATGCTAGTTTAAAAGATAAATGCCGTATTTGCTAGAACTAGTTATTATTCCAATTAGAAAGGTAAGGAATATGGTAGGTGCAACCTAAGGCTAAAAGTATGAATTGTTCTTATTTAAATTCCTTGTTGAGGTAGGATAAGCGCTAAAAAGCATTTATGCGGAATGATTTAATCATTTGTGTGAAATGAGATATTGTTGAGAAATGTTTGGGAAGGATGATTTAAAGTTAGCGCATCAGGGGTGATGCTTGATAGGAAAAGATTTTCCTCTTACCTCAAAATCTTTCCGACTAGGGAGATATTTTGTCAGTTGGTGCAGTACGGCACCGGGTTTTACTGGGCTAAAATATAAACTCTCCCCTAGTCTAAGGACTGCTCATCCTATAATCCTATGAACGGAGCCATTACAGTGCGACCTCGAGCTCCGGTATGGGACGGACCCGATCGTTGGCCCTCGTGGTTGATGGTCTTGTGGCGAAACATCGAATGGGTGCGTAGCCTCTCGAGGGTAAAGCGTACCCACTCTGCAGAGTTAAAACTGTCATGATAGCCGTGCTCACGGTTATGAGCGTGCGAAGGGACTGATTATATGGTAGATTCTTCATTTAAAACCATTTTTCAAAAAGGGATTTAAACAAAGGAGTTGAGAAAGGATTTGAGAAAGGTTTGAGAAGGATTCCGTTTGAGCTGGGAGCCACCGGTGACATTCCGAAATGGGTATCGGCCTATCGGAAAGTGTCACGCGGAAAACCGGACCTGGCAAGTTTGGAGAAAAAGAAAAGAAGAAAGAATTTTGTTCTCGCTATGGCACTGAGGCCAAGTGGCGAGAACCGTTTGAGAAGAGCCCAAAGGAAATGTTGAGATTCAAGGTTTCCAAATTGCTTTGTCAAAACTAGGATAAATAAATGCATTTCTGCAAAATATCCTAAGCCCTCCTCTTGTACTAAAACCCATCCGCATATATTCCTGACTTGCGGAGTACCTTTGTACTCACCCCTGTTTCCCCTTTTCCCTCTTTAAAAATTTCAACAGCCGCGGAGCTCCCTCGACTACTGCTGAGGAGGACTCGGACTACGAGGAGGAGGAGGACTACTGAGACGAAGAGTAGGGTTGCGTGTCGCCTCCGCCGTTGCACGTGGATTAGCCTCGCTAGCTAGAATAAAGTCGCTATGCTAGGACCCCATGTGACCGCTCTGTAACTCAGATCTCTACCGCGTGCTGTGCTTGATGTAATGAATTAGACTCCTTTTGGGACCCGTAGTCCCCTATGTTGTAATAATGTAATTGAAGGCAATGTATCGCTTACATGATGTGTGTACTAGCCATGATCTTACGGGACTAGTCTCAGATAACACATTAGGACTCGGTCATTTAGACCGGTCCGGCTGTAACAAACCCGATCGATCTTAGAAACAACTCTGCATCGAGCAGAAAACATATCCATCCGAAAGCGAGCACCAAACCTTACGCGGATCTTTGGAAAAAATAGCCGTTGGCGAATCTCAACATAACTTGTCTTTGCAGAAGAAAATGAAGACCGTTTTTACTTAGCCGTTGCGGTAAAAACTAGCCGTTTAGTGGTAAAGAACCGTTGCAAAGCTGCTCATTTAGGCCTATAAAAGTACCCAAACCGCTCGCGGCTAGCCACTTCTGCTCTCACGCCTTCTCTTCCCAAGCCCTAATTCCAACCGCACTCAGCATCAAAGAGTCAAACTCCACCCTCAATCCTGTTCGTCTAGCCCTGGGAACTGCTATGGCCAAGTTCGCAGGCACTAGCATGACCGAGGAGGACTTGAAGATCTGGGAGGAGGAGGGCCACATCGACGCCGGTAGCTGGAGGCTGCGCGGGGAGGAGGAAACTCCGGAGCCGCTCGAGGAAGAGTTCACCAACTTCGAACAGTTCGCACTGTTCGGGTTGAGGTCTCCAGAGAGCGACTTCGTAGAGGCCTTCTTCAACATTAACGGATTGGAGGTGGCGAACCTCAATCCTAACTCGATCCTCCAGATGGCCGTCTTCGTACACCTGTGCGAGGGCTACCTGGGAGTTGATCCGTCGGTGGGGCTGTTCCTCCACTATTACACGGTGACGAGGAGCAGCTCCGCCGCTTCGGCGCTTGGGTGCTACTACCTCAAGCTCCGGCCATCGCTGACGACGCCAGCCCGCACCCGCCCACCGCCGCCGACTCGATGGGCGCGTGGTGGATGAGGTGGTTCTACACCAAGCGGAACGGCGACAACAAGCTCATCTTCACCGGGAAGGCGCCGGCGAAGGGAACCCCAATGCCTCGGCCAGAGATGTCCGCCGAGGACTGGTACTTGACAAGGAAGATCGTCTCTCTCGTGGGCCTCGAGCTCACGGGCAGGGAGATCATCCGCGATTACACAGCGAACAAGATCTGTCCGCTGCGGAGAAGACCCTATCCCTTCTATAAGATAGAAAGATGGGAAGACATCACCAGGGAGAGCATGGGTAAGTGCCTTTAAGGCTCAACCTTTCTTTGATGACTCATCCGATCAGGAACTAACAGCTCTTCTGCTCGGGCAATGATGCCAACCGACGCATGAGTGACCGAACAGGTCGACTCCGTGCTGAAGGCAACGAAGAAAGACGGCGAAGTCACCGGCAAGGTGGCCTTCACGTACCCACGCAACGTACTCGTCCGCACAGACGAGGTAAGTTACTCAAACTCAGCCTGTGTCGCTAAACTTGTACTGTTGAACATGTTAACATTCGCTTCTCAAATGAACCAGGAGGATCAACTGATCCTTGGAGGGATCGTGGAGGAACTCTCCGGATCCGAAAAGGAGAAAGCGAGAAAGGGCAAGGCCAAGGTGGCCACGAAGCCCAAGGTGGTGGCAGAGCCGACGCGGAGCTCGCCGCGCCATGGCGGCCGCCAGCCCTCGAAGAGACCCCCTGCGGCAACGAAGCGCGCCGAGCAAGCCAAGCAAACGCGCGGTCAGCGAAGCGGGAAGCGACCAAGCCCCTCCCTCCTCAACGAGCAAAGCGACGAAGAGGTAAGGATCATGACCCTCTGGCTTAACCGCTATGCGCAGGCTCACCCGGGCCATATGCTACGGCTGCAACAGGTCGCCAAGCAGAGGAGGCTTGAAGAAGAAGTCGCGCGCAAGGAAAAGCTTCCTGCGTTGCGCGAGAAAAGCGCTCAGCTCGGCAGGGAGCTGAGCTTGTCACCGCCAGCATCCGGAGGCCAAGGTAGATAAGAAGCCAAGGAGCCCCCGAGGAAAAGGCGAAAAGTTTTGGCAACGAAGAAGAAGATCGCGCCCTCCGCTGCGGGTATGTAGTGCTAGACCTTTTGACTCCATACTTCAATGAGCAGCGCAGGATTTAACCCACTCCTTTTTCATCAGCTGTCCAAGAAGAGGTCGCCACGGCACGCGTACATCGGGCGGTTGAGCGATCCACGCGTTCGAAACACCTACACGGTGCCTCACGGGCGACGAGGCTGCTCGCCCTGAAGGACAAGCTGGCAGCGTGGGCCTTGGTCCCAGGCTGGCCCAGCGACCGTATCGACGCCTTGAAGGGCGCCATCGACTGGCTGGAGGCCCAGGAGGAGGATCACGGCGCCACGAAGAGCGGAGCCGAGGGTTCGGTTCTGCCGACTGCCCAAGGTGGGGCCGAGCAGGCGGCCTCGCTGGACACTTCGTCGCAGGGGAAGACCATTCCTGTGGCGACGGCAGCCTCTGGCGAGCAGGGAGAAATCCCTGCCACCGGGGAGCAAGAAGAGGATCGCGGACAGGGAGCTCAAGCCACCCCGTCCGTTACCCCACCGGCGTCTCCTCGCAGAGATGCGCCGATCCTGCCCGAAGGCGAACGGGCAGAGGAGCAAGAGGAGAGGCAGGAGCACGAGGGCGATAGCTCGCCTGCCGCAACTGCCCCAAGGCCGGCACGCGCCCGCACGGGAAGAACAAAACGGAAGGGTCGCCGCGCAGGCCTTATCCCTCAGCGAGGCTTCGTGACACACGGTCTTGAAGATCGCCTGCGCCGGAGTCTGGAGCGGCGGCTTGGAAAGGTAATCCTCAAAACCGAAACTTTGCTTGCTCGGGCTATAACTGCCCAAGGTTTGACTTGTTCTTCTCTCTTTCAGTTCGTGGAAGGCACCATGGAAGACCTCGTGGAGAGCGTCACCATCGAGCGCAGCGCTGTCATAGCGGGCTTCGTGAGCATCTCCGAACGAGGGACTCATGGAGCCCTCTCGCACCACCAAGAGCCGAGCAAAGCTAAAGGCGAAGGTGAAGAAGCTCAAGGCCCAACCACCGAGAGAGAGGCAATCATCTCGCCGCTCCCAAAGAGAGGCCGAGGCACTTCACGAGCAGTGCGAGGGCGCCGCAATGAAGAACGGGCCGTAGAGTCAGTCCGCAGCTCAAGGTGGTGTTGACACCCAAATTTGGCAGAAAATCGGATAATTATAAAGGCCGAATATGTTATTGGGCCAAACCGGAAATGGGCCTCGTAGAGAAAGAAGAATATATCAATGAAGACGATGGACACAAGACTTCGGAAGAAATACGATTTGATCGGAAATTCGAAGCAGAAGTATAGGTCGTATCGGTATCAACTTTGTAATAGTATAAATAGGACTTTAGATCGCGAGAAAAGACATCTACAACTCAATACACAAAACACTTTCTCGAATCCGATCGACATCGTCGAAAGGCTTCAACTCGCAGGTAGAATTATCTCGATGAGATAATCGATTCTCTCATTGTAACCCGTATGCATGGCTGTATCAATTTGATCTCATGTATACAAACCATGTTAGACTGTCTCGGGATTTACCGATCTTTGACATGTTTTCGCATATTGTACTGTCTCGATTTAATCGATCTGCAATGTGTATTTATCCTGTAATGCCGATTGATAAATATTTCATATGCTTTTCCCGAATTTGATATATGCAACTGTCTCGTTCAATCGATCTTGTATATGCCATGTTTAGGATTTCGCTTGTGGGAACGTTTACCGATCTGTATTGCATTTAACTTTATCAGTCTTTAGACCTTTAAATCGGTTTATTGGTTCATATCTTAGATTTAGACTTGAACACTGTCTTGGCCTGACCAATATGTTCAATCTGTTTCTTGGTTAAACCTGATATATTGATATTAGGGTTTATTGCCGATGCTATTATAAAATACCAAAAATAAGTGAAAAATTTAGATTTGAATGCCTATTTAAATTTATTCGCCCTATCTGGCATTAAGCCGATAGATCCTAGTAATCAGTTAACGAAGAAACCGATTACAGATGACCTGATCTAGCTATTGACAAAAGCCGATTAGGTTTATATTACTGATAATTTTCCCCTTATTGATTCACAGGTCAAATCAATTGGTACGCTTGGTTTGAGTTGCGACGCGATCACTGAATCGACGCTTCTGCACGTGTGTTCGCAAAATCCCTCGTTTTTGTGTCAACAGGTGGCCGAGAAACGCCTCAGTCAGAGGGTAAGTCTGACTGAGGACTTGCGCGCTCCGACCAAGGAGGTTGAAGAGCTCCAGGCTGAAGCCAAGCGCAGCCAAGCTAGCGAGCAGGCCAAGACCGAAGAGGTCGAAGCCATTCGGACAGAGGCCACGGAGCAGGCCAAGCGAAGCAAGGAGGAAATCGAGCGTCTCCGAGCTGAGGCCCGAGAAGGAATCAAGGCTCAAGGCGAAGTCGTGCGTCTCAAGTTAGAAGTTGAGGAGTTAAAGGAGCAGCTTGCTCCTAAGTAGCACCACGGCTGTAACCCGAAAGGGCCTTGTACCTGAAACTTTTGTTAATGCGCAATAAAGACTTACCTTTTGCACGATAAGGATTGCTCTTGTCCCTGCAAAACGAGCAGCAAAAAGGGACGAACAGGAAACTAAGAGCAAAGGCACAACAGCGCTAGAAAGTTTTAAGGAAAACCGGTGGAATGCTTTTAGCCTAAGTCCCAGCCCCCGTTGTGCAGCTGCTCGAAAACCTGAGTTTGCGAACTCGAACGGGTGCATAAGAGAAAGAGCGACACCCTAGCCCCCGGTACGGACGGTGCTCGAAAACCAAAGTTTGCGAATTCGAGCACGTGCGTAGAGAGTTAGAGCGACACCCGTATTCTGATCGACGTATTCCAAAAACTGCTCGTCGACGTAAGTTAGGCGATCCATGGTTTAACCGAACAAACAAAGTACCTCTGTCGCGGGGGGCTTACAAGAGCAGGCTTTGCCAAGTGGTTGTGCCGTTAACGGTAAGTGCCTCTGCCGCGGAGGGCTTACGAGAGCAGACTTAGCCGCGAGGCGAAAAGCCGTTTTACGCAACCCTGAGTTGAGAAATTTGTTGAAACTAGACACGGGCAGGGAAACCCTGAAGAAAATAGAGACGAAGGTTCGCAAGACCCGGCAGCCATCAAGTGTTACCAGAGAGGGGATAGTCTGAGAAGACAAGAAGTGAAAAAGGGCCACAGGGGGCCGTGAAAATTCACTGTTTATTGGATTGAACTTTACATGGCAGCCCGAGAGACTTGGACGAACAAAGACGCGAAGTTTGGCAAAAAGCGCGAAGCTAAGCAAACACACGAAAGACCTACACAAAGAACTTATGAAGCTGGTCGATGTTCCAAGTGCTAGTCGCCTCTCTCCGTCCCTCCATTGCCAAAGTAACAGAACGGGGCGAGCGTAAGAAACGACCGTGTATGGGCCCTCCCAACGGGGAGTTAGCTTGTTGGCATTGGACAGGTTCTGGACACGACGCAGAACGAGGTCGCCCGCCTTCAAAGCCCTTGTTTGAACTGACTTGGCAGCGTGCCGGCGAAGAGCTTACTGGTAGCGCGCTATTCTAACTTGTGCCCGTTCGCGTGTGCCTTCGAGGAGGTCGAGATCGAGTAGGCGCTCTTGCTCGTTGTCAACCAAGTTGACCGAGCTCGTGCGAGGCGAGCCGAGTACTACTTCGGCGGACAAGATGGCTTCTGCACCGTAGACCAATTGGAAAGGAGTTTCGCCGTGCTACCGTCAGTAGTCTGCGAATCGCCCAGAGGACGGAAGGAACTTCGTCAACCCAGGCCTTGTTGTGCTCGCGGAGAGCCGTGAACACGCGCCGTTTGATATCCTAGACAATCTGTCCGTTGGCTCGCTCGACTGCTCCATTGCTCTGTGGATGTGTCACAGAGGCGAAACAGACCTTGGTGCCCAGCTGTTCGCAGTATTCCTGAAATATCTCGCTTCTGAACTGGGTACCGTTATCGGTGATCAGCTCGTGGGGAATCCCAAAGCGCGTGACCACGTTGCTTTTAAAAAAGTGCACTACCGTTTTGGCGTGAAGAGATGACACAGGCTCTGCCTCAATCCACTTTGTAAAAGTGTCGATGGCGATGAGCAAGTGTGTGTAGCCCTTGTACCCCTTGGAGAACGGGCCAAGCAGATCCAGACCCCATGTGGAGAAAGGCCATGATGGGGGGATCGTTTGGAGCTCTTGGGTGGGCTTATGTGCCTTCCGGACGTAAAATTGGCAAGCTTTGCACTTAGTCACGATATCCCGGACATCTTGTAACGTGGTTGGCTAGTAATAGCCCATGCGAAATGCTTTGCCGACCAGAGTCCTAAAGGAGGCGTGGTTGCCGCAGGCACCCTCGTGTATGTCCCTAAGAAGGAACACACCCTCCTGTTGAGAGATGTAGTTGGAGAGGACTCCCAGAGCACCTTGACGGTAAAGGATGCCTTCCACAAGCTTGTATGGACCAGCACGCCTTATAAGCCGGGAACGCTCGGCTTCGTCTTCGGGCAGGGTCTCATCTGCAAGGTACCGGACAAATGGCGTTGTCCATCCATGACTGCCGATGACGGAGACAAGACCACTGCCTCTGTTGCCTCGTCCGGAGACGCCATAGAGGGCTTGTAAAGGTGCTCGACGAGCACCCTACGGAAGCGAGTTCGCGTGAGGATCCATACTTGGACAGCTGGTCGGCCAAGAATTTGTCCTTCCTGGGCACGAAGAGCACCTCGAAAAATCGAAAGTGCCGCTCCAACTTCCTCACTTCAACCAGTTATCGCGCCATTGAGTCATCGCAGCACTGATACTCCTTATTTACCTGATTGATGACTAGCTATGAATCTCCCTTCACAGACAGCCGTTGGACACCGAGAGACTTGCACGCTCTTAGTCCCGCGATGAGGGCCTCGTACTCCGCGGCGTTGTTAGTCGCTGCAAAGTGTAGTTGGATAGAATACTAGAGTTGCTTTCCTTGAGGGGAGATGAGAACAAAACCAGTTCCCGAGTTTTCAGTGCACGAGCCATCAAAAAACATGATCAAAGGGGGTTCATCAAGTTGCTCGGGAGCTTCCTAGGATTTGGGTGGACAAGTCCATTCAGCGACAAAGTCAGCCAATACCTGGGACTTAATAGCAGTTCGAGCAGCAAACAGAATGTCAAATTCTGCCAGTTCCATTGTCCATTTAGCTATACGTCCGCCAGCTTCCTTGTTCCTTAGGATTTCGCCAAGAGGAAACTTGGTCAGGACCAGTATTTGATACGCCTGAAAGTAGTGTCGAAGCTTCCTGAAAGACATGAGCAAGGCGTAAAGCAACTTCTGGACCTCAGGGTAACGCTCCTTTGATCCGTGAAGCACCTCGCTCACGTAATAGATTGGCCGCTGTATGCCTTCCCTTTCCACCGTCAAAACCGCGCCACCGCCAGGGCATGCGCCAAGGTACAACAAAAACTGCTCGCCGTGGCGCGGGGTAGTCAAGACAGGTGGGTTGGATAGGTATTGCTTTAGATCTTGGAAAGATCGATCAGCCTCCTCTGTCCACTCGAAACCATTATGCTTGCGCAGGGTCTTAAAGAAGGGCAGCCCGCATTCGCCCTGACGGGAAAGAAAACTGCTCAATGCAGCCATCCGTCCGGTGAGGTTCTGAACTTTCTTGACGGTAGTTGGAGCCTGCATGTTTTCAATGGCCACGATTTTTTCGGGGTTAGCAAAGATTCCTTGCGAACCAATTACACAACCGAGCAACATTCCAGATCGAACACCAATTACATAAAGAAGGGCAGCCCGCGTTCGCTCTGACGGGAATTAATTTTATTCGATGTCTGTTGAGATTTTGAAAAGTCTCGACCAGGTCTTTTACATGATCTGGAGCATACTTGCTCTTTACAACTGTGTCGTCGACATAGGCCTCGTGTTTCTTCCGCTACTGCTCGGGAAAGTCTTTTCCATTAAAAGTACCGAACGTGGCACCAAAGATTGCGCAGACCGAAAGACATGGTCGATAGCGTAAAGTGCCGGGGTGATGAAGGCGCCTTTTCTTCATCCTCGGGAGATGCTTATTTGGTGATAACCGGAGTAAGCATCCAAAAACTCAGAGTCAAGATCCGCAATGATCGCCGACCAATTTGGTCTATGCGAGGCAGCGGAAAATTGTCCTTAGGACAAGCAGCGTTCAGATCTGTGTGATCGACACACATCCTCCACTTGCGTCCTTTCTTCTTTACAATGACAGGGTTGGTCATCCACTCGGTGTGATCAACCTTGTGGATGAAACCAGCAGCGAGCAACTTGCCAAGTTGATCCTTGATGATCCCCGCTGAAGTCCGGCAGCGAAACTTCCGCGAACAGTTTTTGTCCCACGGACGACCAGTTTGTGCTCGATAACCTCCCTTGGGACTCCGGGCATGTCAAACGGTTCCCAGGCAAACACGTCTGCATTAGCTCGGAGGAAGGTAATGAGCTCGCTTTCCTATTTGGGGTCCAGATTGGCCCCCAAATGAACTATCTTGGAAGAGTCATCCAAAGACAGCGGAACCTCCTTGGTCTCTCCTCCTGGCTGAAGGAAAACCCTAAGGCGTGCAGACTTGGTCTGCGGAATGTCGGGACCACGCGGCGGAAGTCGGTCGACAGAGGCAAGGGCGCTCGTCGCAATCCGAGCAGCTTTGTAGTTGCCCTTGACCGTGATCACACCGTTAGGACCCGGTATCTTCACGCAATGGTAAGCATGGTGGGACACGGCCATGAACTTGCCAAGTGATGGACGGCCCAAGATTGCGTTGTAGGCGGATGGGAAGTCAACCACGTCAAACGTGATCAACTATGTCCAGAAGTTGCTAGGGCTGCTGAAGGTAACATGCAGAACAATATGTCCCAACGGCCGAACAGCTTCACCCGGGACAATGCCGTAGAAAGGCATGGCGACTTTTTTAAGTTTAGAGCGAGGAATCTGCATCTCGTCCAAGACCTTAGCGGAAAGCAAGTCCAAAGCGCTCCGCCGTCGATCAAGACGCGACCAACTCTAGCGTTGCTGATGATCGGAGCAACCACCAGTAGGAGCCGCTGAGGCTTGGTCATCTCAGTGGGGCAATCCTCCAGAGAGAAGGAGATGGAAACCTCGATCCACTTCATCGATTCGGGCTGAGTCTTGCCCTTTTCAATGTTGTAGACCTCTTGGGCAGCTTCCTTAAGGCTGCGTCAAGAGGTATAAGCCGAGGAGCCGTCGAAGATGACGGCGATATGGATCACGGGCTCTTGATACTCATCGTCATCCCGATCACCATCGTCGGTTTGACGCTTGGCCTTGCCGGCATCACCTTTTTCAGGCAGGGTGCGCATTGGGCCCTTGCTGTTGTAGAAATCCTCGAGCTTTGCAGCCCAGATTCTACAATGCCGTGTGTCATGCCCGTAATTTTGGTGGAACATGCAATATCGGTCACTCGGACCTTTCTTGCCTTGGTTGCCTCCCTGGGCGGGCTTCTTGTCCTTATAGTTATTGTTGGACTTTTTCTGCCCATCCCTGGGAGGAGGTGTGCGATCTACACCGGCGACGGTGTTGTTCGCATCACCCTTCTGGTATAGTTATTGTCGGGGGAACACTACCTGAGCGGGAGGTTTCGCTTGGAGGAACTCTCTCCGTGATAAGCCCCCGCGTTCCTTCCTCGTGGTTGCGACAACGCGCTCCTCGCGAGGGGATCGTCCGCGATCATCGCGTGCACGCTTGCCCCTGTGGTCGCGATGACTACGGGGACTTGGCGAGCGGCGGCGACCACGGGCAGCTTGCTCGTGGACAGTGATCCTTCGATGGTGACGGCGGTCACGCGACCGATCGGATCGCTCGCTGTCCGAATCCACCCGGACAGGCTCACCGCGCTGCCCGGATGAGGCCTCACCTATAGACTTAAGGCCCTCGGTCAGTTTCTCTAGATGAGTAGCCACAGCATCGCTCACAAGGACGAGATTGTCCTGATAAGCGGATCTGATTACGGTCGCTAGGGCCTGGAGCCGTTTCCGGCTCTGCTCAATTGGTCCTGGGATCCCTGAGGCATCCGCGCCTTGCCCGATTGGAGTCTGGGCACGCGGGGATTCCGCCAGCGGTGAACTTCGGGGGTCTTGGCGTGGAGTCGCGAGGCGGATCGCGTCGGCGGCGCTTCTACCGATCGTGGATCTGTGCCAAGGTTTGGTTGATGGATTCGCCGAAAGTCGGCGAACAATATCTTGCTCGTGAGCGGATTATGCGGCTCCATCTTGGTGTCGGCGAAATTGACCTGTTCGATCTCTTGCCGCCGTGACCATGCCGGATCCCCGGAGGTTCTGCGTGGTCATGTTGGCGCCAAGGTGGCCGTCGTTTGTCGCTAGACGGTGTCATCAACGTATGCGTCGCCACAGAGGAATCAGCCGACATTGCCTTGGAATCCGATAGATCTAAACCAGCGTAAAGATCGTCGTTTCCGTATTCGTCGTCAATGACGGGAGTCCGACCCGAGACCACCTCCGGAACGTATCTAGAAGGCTCTGTCTCAGATATAGACATCGATCTAGGTCGATAAGATCGATTCGAGCTGGCAGGGGAAGAGACATCCTGCTCTTCTGAGTCGTAGTCCTCAGGGAGATCTCCGTATCGCTGATGGAGTTCGACATGCTCGATCTGCGTATCCCTACGGACGGCGCCAACTGTCGACGGTTGGGATATTGACCTAAGTTAACTAAGGTTCTTCAAGAGAAAGATAGGAGACACGCTGAACAGAACGAACCACAACGAACAGGGAGACAGAGGTTTTTATCCTGGTTCAGGCCTCTCGAGAGAGATAATAGCCCTACGTCCAGCCTTTCTTATATATCAGAGATGATTACAAGAGGTGGCTCGACGAGACGAGCAGGTCTCGGCGAGATTATGGTGTACGAGTGCGACAATGCTATGATCAGGTGTCTATGAAGTGTTAAGATGCGAGAGCTCTTGACCAGATGCCCCCTAAACGCCGTAGGGGCTTGGTTTATATAGTACGGAACAAACCGACCTATCGAGGAATAATCGAGCCGGGCTAACTACGAGACCGTAACGAACTCGTACGTGCCAAATACGTCCCGAGGTGGATAAGGTAAACTCCAATTCTTGGGGATCATGACGTCTGCTTTAATCCGGGAAACCACGTCCGGGTCTTCACGTAGCCGTGCAGAACTCTGTTCGAGTCGGACTCAAACACGAAGTTTTGGACGCCACGTAATCATACCGATCAGGAGGCTGTTCAGTACGACGCACATGGGCCTTATAGAACCTTCCAGAGAGCTGGTCCCTGGTAGGCTGTTCGACTGGGCCGTTAGGGAGTGGGCCATAGCAATGGGCCGTGATTTTATCCCCAACAGTCCCAAACGGTGTTCGTACGGTGTTCGTATGCATCCGGGGCATCTGTTTTAAGTTGACTGCGCGTAGATGGCAGAATTTGACTTGTGAACAAATTAAGCTCTCTCTTAGGCCAGCCTTGCATCGACGTGGCTTGTGGGATCAGAGGGCGTCGAAAAGGTGAAGATGTGCTTTTCTTTAATACGTCTTTAGCTTGGGAAAATGGCCATGGGAGAATGGTAAGTGTTGAGATGAATGGAGAGAAATTAAATATAATAATGTCAAACCCATATGATAAAAAAAAATGTTTTTTTCCTTCGCTAATAATTTATCAAATAGAATTATTATAGAAAAAATGGAAATATTATTTTTGTAAAGAGCACCAAATATTCAATTAAGATTTTAAATTTTACCCATTTAACCTGAGGTTACACAGTTGTAGAATAATAATTATTGAAAAATTCGAATATTATTTCTTGAAAAGCATCTAAATATTTATTTTATTTTTACAAATATATAAGCCTTTGTTAATAAATAAAATAATATTTTATTTCATTTTAAAATTAAAACAAATGCAATTTATGATTTTTATTTTTATAAAGATACGTATGTTTTTTTTTTGAGAAAGAAACCACCATTTCATTCCTGAAGCTTTGAACAACAGACAGACAAGCCCTTGTAAAAATAGAAAAATACAAGTACGTCCTTGGGGGGCTTCGGCACTAAGCATCTATAGAAGCTTGATCTTCTCACCACGCCGGCGCTGGAGAAGACGAACAGTAGTGTCGACGGCATCGCCGGGCTGCACTCCTCCTTAAGCCCAACCCAAACCGGGATGCGATTTAACAGGTCAAAACCACAAAAAATAAAAGAAGCGCACGAAATCGCCTTGGCCAAGGAAGGAGAAAGCACAAGCACACAAACAACGCCGCCAACCACCACCATCTTCCCCACCAGCACCACCGCCGGAGTCTTCTGCCCACATCCACTTACCACTTTCTCCATATAACTCTCCACCGCAGCACGGGGAGTCTGCAGAACCTCACCGACAAGGAGTTCGAGACGATGACACAGCCACTTCCAACGAGAACTCGCCGGAGATGGGCTCCCCCTCCACCACGAACTCCCCACTACCCAAAACTAACTATTAAAGAAACCAAAAGTTTAGATCAATACATACCTCTGAACAAATCCCCAAAAACAGTCCTACTACTACCACTGGCCTCCCCACCGCCCAGATCTACGCGTTCCGTACACCGGCGACAGCCCGAAGGCCACTGCCGGCGAGAGGAAGCGGCAGATCTAGGCGGCGAGAAGCGCGCCTTCCTTATCGCCCGCTCGGTTGCTGCTCTCTACTGTAGCACGAGCATATCGCCCGCTCGGTTGGCACTGAATACGTATGTTACCAGAACCGAACACGGGCAGCATCTGTCGGCAGGGAGGCGCGTCCACGGCGAGCGCCCGGCGGCCGTGGCGGAGCATGAAGGATTGAAGACGGAATCCCCGGTACCGATGGAAAGCGAGCGGCGGTGGCGGTGGTCCCCGGCATTGGCAAGGAAGCGACGCCAAGCCAAGGAATTTGCCGTGCCGCTGCCACCCGATCGATCGCGCGCATGGGGACCGTGCCCGTGCAACTGTTGGACGTGCACGTTCCAGCGTCGCCCGGCCAGCGAGGACGAGCCCAAGTTGCCGGAGCTCCGGCCGGAGGTGTCGCGGTCACGTTACTGATGGATCGCTGGACGGATCATGGATGGGGTTGGCGGAACGGCGGGCCACGATTGGTTGGGCAAATTTCGGCGCGATGGCTGGGCAGTGGCCAGTGGCCAGTGGGCACAGGCGGCCAGCGCGCGGGTTCCGGTCTCTAATTGCGACGGCACAAGAGGTTGGCGTGAGAGCCAGCGGCGCTGCTGCTGCTGCTGCTTGCGGTTGGCGTTGGACCGCCCAGACCCCAGAGGCGGCCGGGTCTCTGCGCGGTGATCCGTGCGGGCTGTAACTCTGCCAGAAAGACCAGTTCGGCTTCTGGTAGCGTGCAGTAGTGCACAGTGCAGCACCGTCCAGCCCAGCGAGAACCCGGCTCCAACCCGGCTTGACCGGACCGGACCTGCATGTGAGCAGGGCCTCCTGCCAAGAACGAAAAAAAGATCGCTTCAGGTTCGTCGCCATGTGCCTCCATGGCGCGCTTATCACGCCACCTAGTACTCTCTCGCCCCCCGCGGTAAAAACACAAGGAGGCAGACAGCTCACGCCTGCGACAAAAACGTCCTCCGCTACAGCCCAAACAACATCGATTGCTCGCCGAGGCCGTAAATAAAACCTGCTCTTCTTTTTTACTAAAACTCCGCTGCTTTCCCCGGCGTTGAAGGCTCGTCGCCGACAGCGACATCCGGCGTCCGACCTCGATCGGCGAGAGGGGCGGGGTCATGTCAGACGTCAGTGTCAGGCCGCGGAGAAAGAGGGAGCAGGAGCGATCGATCGCTGGCAGGCACGCGACGTGGTGTGCATGCGCCGCGGATACGACCGATGCATCGCTGCTGATTTGACGGGGCTGTCAGGTCTAGACCGGCTCGCGGGCCCCGCCCTGCAGGCGCTGCCTCGGGTCGGCCGCCTATTCCCGGGCACCCCGGCTGCGGTTTCCTCGTATCGGGGACGACCCAACCCACCTTTTTATTAAAAAAAAACGAAGGAAAATTTTGACGTTTATCGCGCGCCACTCCGAGCAGCGGGATCGCTAGTTTTGGCGCGCTTCTTGCACCTACAGTCTACTCTGGTACACAGCGTGATGGAGTGAGTGATGAAGCTGTGCAGTGAGAGAGTCTCCACTCTTCAGTCTTTTCTGTGGACGTAGGGTCTGTTTGGTTCGTAACCCTCACTAGTCATGCCAATGAATGGTCATGACCAATTGATGGCATGACCTTTTGTTGGTATTTTTTGAGTCGTTTGGTTCAAAGCCAATTGAGGGCAGCCAAATTTTGGTAAAACAGGTGGTGTGTTTGGTTGAATACCAATTGAAAATGTGCTAATTGTTCTTTTGGTCAAATAAAATCATATAAACTCGTATAAAATTTAATAAATTAAAAAATATGCAAATAAAATTTAATTACAAAATAAAAATGCATAATAAGTCATAAAAAATTGAAAAAACCTTTCCAAAAATAAAAAAAATGAATTACAAAATGCAAAAAAATATAAATTAAAAAAATAAAAAAATAGAAAAATGGGTTGGTTAGAATTTTATATGAATTATAAAATTTGTTTCACAAAATTTGGACATCGTATGAAATATATATGAAAATCAGAAAACTAAAATCGATTTAAATCAACTGGACAACTGCGTACTGGCTGTTATTAGTCGTACGGCTGCATGCATCGCGAGCGTGTGTCTGCGTGTGGGGCCGTAACGATGGCGAGAAGGCAGGACGCAATGGCGAGCGATTCAGGCGCCATTACATTGGCTGTGTTTTGTGTGTGAAAATTTTGGCACGGCTCGTTTTCCAAATGGCATGCCATTTGTTGGCTATAAACCAAACGGTGATCAAATCACCATGGCACGCTAAAATTTGGCATGGCCAACAAAGGCTATGATCCAAACATGCCCGTAGAACCGTCCAAACCATGGCGTACACGGCACTGTTCTTGACCTAGAATTAGGCACTATGCTTTTTTAAAAAAAAGGATTATGCCTTCGTGTCGTGCCAACTGAATTTTTTTTTTCTGGCCCTTCTGAATGATGCTGTGGAGCAAAGTGGAGCACAGTATCGGAGTGGCTCGGATTCGTGTTGTGAAATTCTTTTTACATATGTTCGCTACATCCGTCCGTGGACCCCGGCTCTAGAGGCCGAATGGATAGAACGTGACATATCCATTTAACAGGGGAATCTTCCACTGTGGGGCTGGTGGCGGAGCTTCGTCTACCGACATGTTGGATAAACGCGACGCCTCGCTATCGGCTGTGGACGGATGTTTCGGCTGTTTCGTGCACGCTTGAGCTGCGACCGGTCGGCGGGCCTGCCTGACAATACATTGTGCTTGCGTTTTTTTTTCCCGTTCAATATCATGCATTATAAATTTCGAATCAATATTAATACGGAAGTAGAGAAAAAAGGAAGGAAGGAAGCTGCAAGTGGGCCGTGACGGCAGAGAAGGACGTGCAGGTTGGCGGTCGACGTGGATCGGCCAGTGCGGCTCGTGGGCGGAGTCAGCGCCTCGGGCGCCACCAAAGGCGCTGCGCGCGCGGCGCGTCTGGCCAGAGAAGAGGACGTCGCGGCGCGGGTGCAGTGCGGCGGCGCCGTGACGTGACAAAACCCGGGTGTTCGTTCGTTTGGTTCGGTTCGGCGCGGAGCACGGGTGCGGGCCCGAGTGCGACGTCGCTTTCTCGCGCAGGCGCTGCGGCATGAAATCACAAGGGGGTTTCTTTTTTGAGTCAAACACGACACTTTACAGATCAAAGAGCATCAATAAGCAGTACATCCCGAATACACTCCGGGATTACAGTTTTGTAAATATTACATCCAGGAAATTCAAGATCGCGAGCCAGATTATGTGCCGCTAAGTTTGACAAACGGTTGACATGTTTCACCGAGCCCAGCTGGGGAAGCGGATATTTCTTAATATCCCTAATAACACAACCCAACGCTAACCGATCTCTGCTGGCCGAGTTGATTTTGCTGACCACACCAAGGCAATCAGTATCCAAAATGATGTTGCTGAACCCTTCACCTTTTGGCCACACCAAGACACACTGATGGCCATCGCCTCCACCATGTCGAGAAAGCGGCGAATGGACCGGATTCATTGCCGCCAGAGGTAATGCCCCAAATGATCTCGATCGAAAACCAAAGTGATTCGCCATGTTTGAAAATGGCGGCATCTGTGTTGATAAGAACTGCACTATAAGCGGTGGAGTCGAAAAAGAGGAGCGGATGGACGAGCACACCTAGGGCGGTTTCATCCTTAGCACAATCTTTGCACAATCATATTTGTATAAGCACAAATCTTCGGGCCACATGGTTGGGATCCCCAAGAGAGTGGTTGTGGATAGCTTCATTCATGGTCGCCCAAATATGCGAGAAGACACGATCATAGCGGTGAGGTCGGCCAGAAGACCCACGTGCTAGGAAGTCAAATAACCAATGTCTAAGAAAAGACACCTCCTCCTTTGCAAGCGAGCGAAAACAACCCTTTGATAGAATCCCAAACCTTCGTGGCGAAGGGCATTTGGAAGAAGACATGATCGATAGAGTCAATCTGTTGCAAAAAACACACCCTGGAGGAGACGCAATGCCGCGTCGGCCTAGTTGAAAGCCCGTCGGAAGGCAATCATGAGCCACCCGCCAAAGAGTGATCTTCATCTTGCCGGGCGCATTGATTTTCCAAAGAGCCCGCCAAGCCTTGCACTCATCGTCGAAGCACGACCACGAGCCCCGCCATTCTCATTTTGCATTGACCGAAAAAAAGCCGACCGAGCGAGGTTATAAGCGGACCGGACCGAGTCGTCCCGCTTTGTATGAGGCCAGGCCGCGAAGTCATCCTCCCCCACCTGGCTAACCGGGAGCGACAACACCGCCGAGGCCACGTCATCCGAGAAAACCGTTCGAACCAGCTCATCATCCCAATCTAGCCCACCTTCAACCATTAACCAATCCATGTAGCCTCTCAGAATCGGCACCGAGGGCACCACCGTTCCTAGAGAAAGCCCGGATCAATTGTCATTCAAAATTTTGACCGAGCAGCCATTGCAAATCCCCCAACGCAAGGGGGTTTCTTTCGGCTAAACTATCGGCGTGGCACTGTGCGGGAGCAGTTGGAGAGTTGCAGATTTGCAGTTGCGTGCATGGCAAAATGAGCTCTGCTTGTTAAATGGGTTGGTCCCAGGGCCACCTTTGATCTCATTAGTTTATTTATTTGTACTAAATAGATCAGGAATCAAGTTTTTAGTACAAACGAATGAACTAGAGAGAACCAAAGGTGACTTTAGGATCGACCCATTTGCATCTTTGGACCGCTCGGTGTTCGCTCCATGACAGTCTTGTTCTTTTTAACATAGAAACTGAGAATCTTGATTTTTAAAATATGTTCTCCCAAAATGGATTTTGAAAAGTTTATAAAATTATTAAAAAAATTTGAAAACCCTAAGAAAACTATTTGAAACATTTTAAACAGCACAAAACTAACTATAAGGCACTACATCATTTGGTTTAACATTTTGTTTAAATTACTATAACATCTTGGTTTAACCTGCTGTAACAATGTCTCATTTAGTTAAACATTTTTGTTTAAAAATAATGCAACAATTTAGTGTAGCATAGGACAGCAACGTTCGATTTGGTGTAATACTTGGTTTAATCCGAATAGCAGTTGTGCTGCGACGCGCGTAGCGGGATATAGCGGAGCGTCCGATGCTGGGCCGTGACATCAGACGTCCCATGCCAAGAGAAATTGGGGCGATGCCTGCGAACGTCTTTTAACATGCTTTGCCTTCAAAAAGACAGATATTTGTAATATATGGGCTTTCCTACTCGGCTCGCTGTTATGCTAATTTCTTTGGTAGGCCGGAAGTGACGCAAACCAGACCGAATGTGTTCGTTTGTCCCTTGACAATGGGCCAGGCCGCACTACTCTGTAACCAGTACGTGCTGTTTTGAGAACTTTGACTTCCCACCGACACCTGCAGACGAAATGCAACCGTGAACCTGTACCTGCTGTTTGTCTTCAAACAAAAGGGCATGCAGTTTTGGTTATCAACTTACCATATCCATCATGTTTCATTTCACGGTTTGGCTTAAACCCAGCGACTTGGGCTGCGCCATTGTGACCGCCGACAGGTGGGCAGCCTTGTGGCAAGTGCGTGCTGAAGCGAGAGACAAGGGGGGCAGGCGCAGCCCCTATGATCTATGTGTAATACTAAATAGTATATATATGATGTTGTATCAAGCTTAAATCCATCTAATTAATTTACATTACTAATTTCAGTTCTAAGAAGTATGATATTAGTATTGATTAAACGTACTCTTCCGACTAATTTATTTTATAAGATTAGCATAGTTCTTTGAAGTTTTCTTTTCAAAGAAAATGATTTTAATTTATGAATTAATATATTTTCCGAGCACATTACATATTATAGCAAATATACTAAGGTACGTACTATATATTCAATAATAGTGTTAGTGCACAATATTTTGATAAGTTTACCAAAAATTCGTAGACCGCTTCTTAACGTTCACTTATATACATTTGGGCTTGACTAATTGTAGCTCATATTGCTTTCCAAACACTTCAAAAATTTTTGTTAGCTAGTTATCACCGTGTCCAATATGAACATAATTATATTATTGGTGTATAATCTTTCTTTATTTTAAATAACTGCATAACACTTGCTATACATATACACATATATAAAATATAATCTATTTTATTTAGTTTTTGTCACACCACCCACAACTTGGCTCAATGTCATGTGAATATGCAAGAAAAAAATGCCATTTGATCACGGTTAAGTGTCCCTACATATGACAACCTACGCTAGATAGATACTATTATCATTGCTTTCTATACTGCTATGGCATATTTGACTCAATTTATTACACGATATAACAATATTTATACGAAACATTTTCTACAAATAGCCCACTTTTAATATAATGATAGGATCATAATGCAAATTAGTTTTTATGTGTTGGCCTCCTTATGATGAAATCCTGGCTCCGCCCCTGGGCGTGCCTAGTCGCTTGGGCTAGAGTCTGTCCCTTTCTTCATTTCACACAGAGGGAAAATTGTAAATTAAGCACATTAAAATGCAGTCTTATTCCCTGAAGGCCGCAATGCAGAAGCAAATCGAAGACGCTGCTAACACAGATAACACCCAAGCAGGTTACAGATCCTGGCCGAGCAGCAGCAGCATGGCAAGAACTAAGCTCTAAAATCAAGATGCAAGACGAACGCATAGTTGAACTTGAGCTAAGCCGTGATCTGCATGTTCCAAGTCATGGTGAAGCTCTTGCCCAACGGCAATGCCAGCCCTCCCACCTCCACCATCACGCCCTTCCTCCTGCCCCCGGCGCTGTCTTCTTGCCCGTGGAGCTTCGCGTCGCTGCTTGCGAAGTAAGGGTTTGAGGCGGCAATGGCAGCGGCGTCCGTGCCGTCGACATGGATGGCGAGGTTCTTGCCCCTTCCCTCCAGCCCCAGCACGGAGAGCTTCTCGATGAGGAGGCCCTTGTGCAGGCTGTAGCTCCCCATCTCCACCTCCGAGCGCACCGTCACCACCTTCCCGCGCACGCTGGCGTAGAAGCGGACGTACGTCGCCTGCCCGTCGGCGAGCACCATCGCCGGCCGCTCGTCGTCGTCGACGAACACGGCACCCTCCGCGTCCGCCGCCGTCGAGCCGAACGGGAACGCCACGACGAGCGTGAACGGCGTCGCCCGCGCGTCCCGAGAGATCATGCCGCCACGCTGCATAGGGAGAATCGTGCCCTGGTACACGTGAACGTTGATCTCGTTCAGCGACGCGTCGAGCTCCACCTCCACGGCGCCCTCGCCGCCGGACACCACCACCTTCGCCGTGTCGAACAGGTTGTACCAGCTCCCCGGCGGGAACACGGCGCGCACGGAGACGGCGCCCTGCTCCAGCACCGGCGACACCATCACGCCGGCGCCGAGAAGGAACTGCGTGCTCACCCCGTAGCACGGCGCGAAGTCCGGGAAGGCGAAGAACAGAGGCCGCGCCACCGGAGCGCCGGTGAGGTGCGCCTGGTAGCTGAGCGTGTACAGATAGGGGAGCAGCCTGTACCGCATGCCTAGGGCATTCCGCGCCGATTTGGCCACGGACTCCCAGAGGTAAAGCTCCTGCCTTGGCGACGCGAGGTTGGCATGATCCCTGGAGAAAGGGTAGAAGGCGCCGAGCTCGATCCACCGGTTGCAGAGTTCCTCCGTGGGCGCCGGGTAGAAGCCGCAGATATCGGAGCCGACCATGGGCATGCCGAAGATGCCAAAGTTGAGCATGGTGGAGATGGAGTAGCGGAGGTTTTCCCAGGTGGCCTTGTTGTCGCCGGTCCAGTGCGCGGCGTAGGCACCGGAGCCGACGAACGTGGAGCGCGTCAGGATGAACGGCCGTTTTCCCTGGAGCCCCTGGAGCGCCTGGTGCGTGGCAATGGCCTGCGAGAAGCCGTACAGGCTGTGCGCGTTGTACTCCAGGATGCCATTGTAGTGGGTGGCGCTGGTGGCGATGGTGTTGAAGCCCAGGCGAGCAGACTGGCCGGAGGCGTTGATCTTGTAAGGGGGCTCGTCCCATCTGGTGTTTGTGAGGTTCTTGCATTCCAGACAGCAGAGCCATGGTGTCTTCGTGTCCAGCAAAGGGCACGCATGCGTCGTCGGCATGGTGCACTTGCCGGTGCAGAAATTGGAGGCCTCGTTCATGTCAATCCAGAGCCCGTCGACCGGGACAAGATCATGAAACCTCCGGACCTCATCGATCCACCATGACACGCCGTTCGGATTGAGGAAGTCCGGGAAGTAGACAGGGCCAGGCCAGACCTGGGCCAGGTATGGTGCGCCGTCGAGCTTGATGAAGATGTCCCGCGCCATGCCACGCTGATACACGCCATAGGAGTTGTTGACATTGATGCCAGGATCAATGAGAACAATGTACTTCATTCCCTGCGCGTGGATCTTGTCCAGAAACGCTAGCAGTTTCGGTCGCGGGTAGTTGACAGGGTCAAGTGTGAAGTCCTTGGCGGCATCCATGTGGTCGTCGTCGTTCCAGATGACATCAAGGGGTATTTGCGCATTCCGGTAACCCTCCACAACACCTTCAACAACTGAAAGATTCTTGTATCCCCACCTGCATTGGTGGAACCCTGAAAACAAGAATGAGCATCATTGTGGAAATTTGCAGTTTCCAGTGCAGAACATTAATATTTTCCTACTTGCATAATTCTATGTTGGTTAGTTGCAATTTGCAAATGCGAAAAGCTAGCTTAATTCCATCTTGGTTAATTGCAAATGCCAAATAGCTAGCTTTGACACTACAGTAAATGTTGCTTTGTAAGTGTGTAAAACGACCAAACAAAAAAATTCATAAATTACATTGTGGATATGTGCATTTACAATATTTCCGTGCTTCGAAAGAAAATCTTAGAAACCGACAGGATAACACCGAACGGGAAAAATCAAATGCTAGCCAACTGAATTGGTGAGATCAACTGCACTCTGAATCTCTCATGTTCCTGATCATTTTAAGAGGCATTATCAGAATGTCAGAAGAAATCTGATGTTCCTGATCATTTTAAGAGGCATTATCAGAATCACAGAAGAAATCTGGTTCTATCCAACTGAATTGGTGAGATTAACTGCACTTTGGATCTCTCATGTTTCTGATCATTTTAAGAGGAATTATCAGTGTCACTGAAGATACATTCACATTATCTTGCACAAGCGGATACTTTGTAGTTTAATCAATTGGAGTTTCTTTTGAAAACAAGGGATTATGTTCCATCACAAAATTACACACCCTCAAACTGCTGTTATTAATCCAGATTTGTTTGTTTGTTTACCATTCATATGGTCCAGCAAACTAGGAGACTGATAGTGCTCAGTCATATTCTACGCCAGCAGAGGGTGGCAAGCCAGAATCTACAAGGTCAGGGAAACTGCTTTGGTTAAATCATACGTATTTAATAGAGGCCAACGAAGGAACATTAGTGGTCAGTACTAATTCGTACCATTAGCAGAAAGGAGCACCGGGTTAAGTCATGATGTAAAACCACTAATTGACTAATTCGGTTTTATTCTACCATCAAAGAGACAACCACAGATTGCATGACTTACTATATTTGTGGAAGGAAGCTCACATGATGCTGGCAGCTGTTAATACTACTTGCACAAAGTTTGCCTTGATAGGGTGCTAATTATAGTACTACTGGCCTACATGGGAACACATCACATTATACACTTGTGAGCATTGGCTGAGGGTAACAGGTCCAGAGAATAAATAAATTGCTCTGTGTTGTCTCCTGAAACCTAAATTAGCGTGTACCAAACTGACAAGGTTCCACTCATTGCATAAGAAAACCATATGGTGTCAGTCAATCGGGAGGTTAACCAGCCAGCCATAGCATACATTTCTGATTGGACCAAAGCAATGAGAAAAGAAAAGGACATGACATGACGATTGATCCAAACTGAAGATGAAAAGGACTGAGCTAGTCGGTTCTTACCAAATGCCCAGTAGGGCATGGGCGCGGGGCGGCCGATCATCGCCGTGTACTGATCCACCACGGCCAGAGGCGTCGGCCCGGCGAGGAAGTAGAAATCGAGGATGCCCCCGATGACCTTGTACGTCAGCGAGGTGCCCCTGTAGAAGACATCCATGCCATTGCAGTTGAGCAGCAGCACGGCGTGGGCGACGCCATGGCCGCCAAGGTTCCTCAGGTCCATGTACACCGGGTGCGAGCCGTAGAGGTCGGTGTTGAGGTTGATGGCGGAGATGTCGGTGGTGTAGAGCGTGTAGGGGTCGTTGGGCCGCAGCCGGATGCCGCCGGGCTGCGTGTTCTCGCCGAGGCCGTACAGCGCGGCGTCCTTGGGCAGCTGGGTGGACATCTCCAGGTACTGGTCCTTGAACACCAGCGCGCCATGGCTGGTGTTGAACAGCGCCTCCCGGTTGGATTTCCGGTGCACCGCGAACCAGAAGGGGTCGCGGCCGTAGGTGAACACCAGCTCCTCCCCCGGGTACTCGCCGGCGGTGAAGGGTATGCCGGTGATCTTCTCGCCGGTGACCGGTGGCGCCGGCTCCCTGGGGAGCAGGTTGTAGGGGACCTCCCATCTCGGCTTGTCTGCATCGGTTATCTGCACTCGTATCCTGTCCTTGGTCTCGTGCCTGCACAGGCACAGCGTTGTGATTGCGCTATTAGAGCATGACCTAAGCTCAGCTGCTTCCTTCACATCTCTAGGCCAAACAGTTCTTACAACATAATTGGTAATCAAACACAATGCTCTCAAGTGTTTTCCCATTCTTGCTTCAAGAAATGAAAAAAAAAATCAATTCTTGCAAGTTGTAACCACACACATTCCCCTCAAAATAGAAGATGTACATGTTAGTTCTAACGAAAGCGGTGGAACTTAACCAATGGAACATAGAACACTGTGCATAGAGAAATTTTCTTCGTGAAGAAGAGCAAGCGATTTGGTGTTGCTTGGTGCGCGCTTACTTGACATAGAGCCTGAGGCGAGGAATGTCAGGTCCATAGGTGGATGTGAGCTTCTTGACCTGCAGGTAGCCCACGAGGCCTCCCCCCTTGGGGTGCTCGTCCAGGGACACCAGCTTGTACCCCGACCCAGCCTTGGGTGCTGCTGCAGAGACGCCATTGCTGCTGCCTACCAAGGTCGAGACGAGGAGGCACCATAGGAGGATGGAGATGGCTCGGGAGGAGAAGACGATGGAAGAAAATCTCAGCATTTCTTTTTGTTCTGTTTTCTCTCCCTCCTCCCTCTCCTCGGTGTCTTGTACAGCAATTGTATGGACACTCGGCTGTATCAATTTCTTCACCAGTGTGAATTGTGAATGGTGAGCTGGAAGTGTATGCGCGGGCGCGGGCGTGCGTGTGATGAGAGAGAGAGAGCAGCAGCTCTGCCTCTGCGCCTCTGGCGCTCTGCTGTGCTACGAGTAAATGAGCAGAGCGTGAGCAGTCAATACTGAGTAAAACGTACCTTCTTGCAGTGAGTGACATGTTCAGTGGATTTGTGAGCTTTTTCCACGCTCCATAAAATGATAAAAAAAATATCTTCGGCGGAGTGCTCTTGCTTCGGGGAATGACAACGGGTCCAGCTAAACTACAGATCATCTATCTATTATCTATTATATAAAGAGGAGAAAAAGAAGCCACCACGTTCGTCCACATCATCCAAATTATTTCCGCCGTTCAATCAACGGTGGGATCAAATTATAACGGACAAGATCAATCAAAGAAATTCTCACATAAATCAAGAAAAAAGAGATCTATACCGTTGATTTTGTGGGGCCGGATTATAACAGCTTAGATTAAAAGAAGAATATTAGAAATTCGGATTAAATACTAAGGATGATATAATATGGTTATTTTATCCGTTCAATCAACTATGGGACCAAATTATAACGGGATAGATTAATCAAAGAAAAAAAATAAAAGATCTATGCAGCTTAGATTAAAAGAAAATATTAATAATTCATATTAAATACTAAAGTTGATATAATATATTAGAGATAAACTCTAAATCTGATCTGGTATGTTAGAAATAGATTATGAGTTAGAGATAAACACTATATGCCAAAACAAATCTAGCCGCACAAACGCGCGGGCCACCTCGCTTGTTATATATATAAAGGAGGGGAAAAAGAAGCCATCACGTTCGTCCACATCATCAAAATTATTTCAGCCGTTCGATCAACGGTGGGACCAAATCATAACGGCCAAGATCAATCAAAGAAATTCTCACATAAATCAAGAAAAAATAAAAGATCTATACCGTTGATTTTGTGGGGCCAGATTATAACGGCTTAGATTAAAAAAATATTAGAAATTCGGATTAAATACAAAAGATGATATAATATGGTTATTTTATCCATTCAATCAACTGTGGGACCAAATTATAACAGGATAGATTAATCAAAGAAAAAAATAAAAGATCTATGCGGCTTAGATTAAAAGAAAATATTAGAAATTCATATTAAATACTAAAGTTGATATAATATATTAGAGATAAACTCTAAATCCGATATGATATGTTAGAGATAGATTATGAGTTAGAGATAAACACTATATACCAAAACAAATCTAGAACACTATATACCAAAACAAATTTAGCCGTGCAAACGCGCGGGCCACCTTGCTCGTTTATCATTATGTGGTTGATTGTCAACTAATTTTTGTAAATACTTTTCCATTGAATACAAAATTACAAATACAACCTGCATGAGAAGTTCAGCATATACGGATATATACATGTATACCACAGTTTTTTTTAGAAAACCCTCCAGGTTCACTGAAGAAGCGGGAAGGATCAACTCGCGGGCGCCATGTTCAATAAGTTTTCAACCTTTCTTTGCTCGGATCTTACGGGCTTGTTTGATTCAGTTGCCATGTCAAAAAATTGGTTGATATTTTGACAATTGTTTAGATTGCAACCATTTAGTTGGCCAGCTGTATCTAAACCATAAACCCTATATCCTATACTAAAATCAAGGCGCGCCCTCAAGGTTCCATACGCAAGCGGCCGTTGGCGTGGGCACACAAATTGGACATCCGCGCCTGGCCAAATTGTGCCGATGGCGAGGGCCCAAGGGACAACGAACTGTAGCTGCTAGTTAATCATGTATGCAGTTTGTTTCTTTTCCAATTAAATTTCTCTTTTTTTTATCAATTTCATCTAAAGTTCAGATTTCATAGAAATTTTTCATAATTCATCTAAAATCGTAATCAGCCCATTTAAAATACTTTTTATTTATTTATTTTAAATTTTTCATTGGCCAAACTAGGTTGGTTACAAATCAAACAGCACAAAAATTAGGAAGAATTGTTCATGCTCTGAGATGGTCATTCTAATTTTTATGGCATAGCCACCCAGGGTTGTGAACCAAACACGCCCTATGTCCACTTGGGGCACCGGACCATGCCCAGCTCCATACAAATTGTTTACAGGTTTGTAGCCCTTGCACGAGAAGAAAAAAGAGTTTCAGGTACAGGTCACACGTCGCACGTATTCATTTGCTTGCATGCACAGCTTTTGCTTATGCTATAACGAGCAAGGTGACCCGCACGTTTGTGCGACTAGATTTGTATTAAGATATAGATAATATACCAGATTAGATTTAGAGTTTATCTTTAATTTATAGATCAGATTCAGTAGTTTGTTATAGAGGTTAATATTGACCATTGGATTTACATAATAATATCCATATTAAACGATGTAGATTTTTTCTTTTTTCTATAATTAACGTGAGAATTTCTACTATTTTTCGATTAACATGAAAATTTATAGGATTTTAGGATTAATGTGGTGGCTCCATTTAACTCTGCTTTATATAGATAGTTGATAGATAGATAGATAGATTAGATAGATAGATAGATTACAGGATAGTCTAATAAGATCGTTGATCATTGAGAACATGATCATAAGATCAATATTTATTGATCAATTTTGTATATTTACAATGAGATCTTTCTTCTTACGTGGTGTCTATCCTAAATTTAGTTTTATCCGTAATACATCTAAAGAAAATACTAGTTAAAAATGAATTAATCGGACCCTTCTCTTGTTGGGCTACAACAGCTTAAATTAGACCAAAGCACTTGACAACGTGGATCAGACAAATCAGTTAGAGCTCAGCTTCCAGTTAAACAATAGGTAGGCGAGAACATCTGCCTAAAGATGCGCCTCCTTTGTTTTTAGGAATCGAAGAGATCTGTTCCGTTTAGACGTGATTGCAGGGATTAAAAAAAGAACGGTTAGGCACACCGCACACTACTCATCGAGGAGATGATCACCGGAAATCAGAGAAAGGCCCAGAGGGCACCATTGCGTAGGAAGCATGTTCGTTCTCGAGGCGCTACAACTGGAGTGGACAGTCTCGTGGGTACGATTGGTTGCATCCGTAAGATCCGGGATGCCGCATTTTTTTACTAGCATGGCTTGTGTAACTCTAGCCTCACTTATTCTTTGGTCTCACTTTATTAAACCTAATATCATGCCTCACGCACTGCTAAATTTATTGGTTTTTATTTAGATTCGAAGATTTAGCTTAGAAATATATCTATTAATAATACATAACGCAGTTCCCCCCTCCCCCTCGCCACGTGTCCCTCTTCCCCGGCCGCTTCGGCCACGTCTTCGCGATTTCGCGCGCCGTCGGATTCAGCCCCAGCGTCCAGGATTCACCCAGCGATACGTTTTTGCAAAAAAGCCCTTCACTTTTGCCGTAATCAACCCGCGCTCCACATGCCTAACCCTATCCGCTCCTGCCGCAGCCCGCAGCGCGCCCGCTCACCCCTCCTCTGCCTAATTTCCCCTCGCTTCTCGCGGAGAGAAAACCCTACCGCTGCCGCCTCTCTCCAGCCTCCACCCATCGCCGTTGCCTGCCTCCAACCGCCGCTCCCCAGGTTGCCTCCGCCGCCATCCCGGCTTGCCACCCGCCCTCCTCCTCCGCCAGCCCCTTGCTGCTCACCGTCCTCCTCTCTCCGCGTCGACCCACAGTGCGCGCCTTCGGCCCGAGATCCGAGCATGGCGGTGGGTGCGCCCGCCGATGGCCGCCCGCCCTCCTCCTCCGCCGGTTCCTTCCTTCCGCCGTCGTGCCCCCATCGCCGAAACACCGCGGCGGCGTTCTCGGCGAGATCCAGCCATGACGGTGGGTGCATCCGCCGGTGGCCGCCGCGATCCGGCCGATTCCTCCGCCGCCTCTTCCTCCTCTGCGGGTGCCGCTCGAGATGTGCCTCTCCACGGCGGCCCCGTGCGCGACCTCCATGAGCCGCCCAATCTCATCCTCCTATGGGCGCTTGAGCTGCCCAGCTCTTCCTCGGCCAAATTGGGTGTTTGGCTTCGGTTGTACAATCACTACTGAAATTTGTTTTTTACATTTACGTGTCATCATGCATAAAATTTATCGATTCTTGCATTCCATCTAACCGATGCACTTATGTGATCTCCGATCTTTGTTGGTTCTGCGTGTTCGTCCAAACAATTCAAGGACAAAATTCTACTACCGGATATATATTGAGAGAAGAATTTGCAAAGTCGAGATGATAGGCTAGCATTGTTGTACTTTTATTCAAGCGAATCTGGAATGTTTCCCGTTTAGTGCTGAATTATTGGCCCTAATTATGTCAACCATATCTTAATGCTATGTTTCTTTAGGACACTTGAAGTTATTTTGATTTAATGAATAGAAAGATGCAATTGAGACTAACACATCCATCATGCTTTGCATATTCCATTCATGAAATAACCAATCAATTTTTCCTACGACTACACTACCACAGACCAATGCAAACATTTCAGGCTTTTTACCACGCCTACCACCCGGATGCCTTTGGCAAGCGATATGGCAGTGATCTTTCGTGTGGTATCCACATCGATCTTAATTGTGCTCTTTTTGCCCGAATAACGCTATGCTTCTCTATATTTATTTTAGCAGGTTAGTTACTATGCATTTTTATATTACGGCTATATAGGCTAACGGTACATTGTTTCCCTTAACCAAACCAGCACTATGCGTGGCTAGGTCTGTTTTTTTTGGAGATTCATTAAAGCCCATGGATTTGACGGTTTTGCACTTGGTGATATAAGAGAACAATACATGGCCAGGGCCTATAGGTACGTTTGTGTCAAACTCGGTGCTTGGCTAATTAAGCAACAATGTCTGTATGTGGTGTGCCTATTTGATGCTGGAATGCCTTTACATATTATTTCCAATATCAAATTGCATTTGTTTTTAGGAGAACCAAGAATGCCCATCCAGATATTCATAGTTCAAAGAAATTGTGATCTTTGTTTTGTAAGGACCCCTGCGGCTTGAAATTTTAAAAAATTCTCTTCTATTTATCTCTTTTGTTTTTTTGGGTAGGTTTGGTTTATTTCTTCTCCATGGCACAATTGCCTTTCGTGCATTTAGTCTGCCGGCTGGAGTTGGAGGCAGCAACGCGCCCTCGGAATGGGGAGGCAAGGCAAGAGGACGTCATCTTAAGTTCCTAACATCCATGGACCCATTGTGGCATGCAAGAGAGATGCTGGTGTTCTCAATGGTTCTTTTTTTTTATCCGTTCTAACTGGTACTTGCGACAGGAACAAAAAGGTTGCATTATTCTCCTGACTTCTTGCATCTTGGCCAGTTGGTCTCGATAATCTGTACAGTTGTTTGTGCTTTTGTTTGATTTGGCTGACAGTAGTGAGTGAAACATGTGATGGTATATATATACTAATCGCCATACATAAGCTATAGTACTAATAGAAATCACAGGGTAATTGATTTGATGCTAATTAGTTATAGGTGATTTTGTTTCGAGATGATTCTGCAAACGAGATTCAATTTGTGCCTTTTAAAACGTGGATTTCTTTGATAAGTGTGTTTTTAGATTGCTGCCATTAACTGTTTCATAATACTACCAACATCATGTTTAAAATTATGATCTTTGTTTTGTCAGGACCTCTGCGGCTTCTAATTTATAAAAAAAATCCAGCTACATTCTTTCTACCCCTCTGCCCAAAAAAGTATTTGGATGCATGTATGTCATGCATTTTTTTTTTGTAATTTTCAGTTTCTGTTTATTCATTTTTACTTTGCTTCGTAATAGAACATTGTCTTTGTGATTGTTCTGTATGCAAGTTGAATCACTAGATGTGATGTATTGCTATAGTTCATCAATTCATCACAGGGTGTGTCCATGGTCTTTGAAGTTTCAAGATAGATATGGCATATGACTTTTTTCATCATTGGTGCTTTCATTTATTTGGCCCTTTTGTCATAATTCGAACGATTAGTAATTCATCCATGGTTTGATTTCTTCACAACAAGATATTCAAGATTACGAGCTCATCTGACTATGCACATTGTACTTCATATATGATACTATTTGTCCTCATGTCATGCTGTAGGCTACTTTTTTTTCCCAGGTTATTTGTTTATTTGCCCATGTCCTTATTTGTTTATAAAAGAAAAATGTTTATTTGCTCACGTCATGCCTTTTTCTTATGCATGGTTTGGATTAGTACGCTATTTGACGAAGCGTATAGAAATGCATTACCAGATGACCACAATAATCGACCTACGAACTGGCGGGCCATGGGCCCGCTTACCCGGCTAGTGTCACTACAATATAAAGTTTTATTATAATTCTCCGTGTCATCGTCGCTTGTACTCGTGGTCCGTTGTATTCCGTATACTTTCCTTTGATTAGTTGATTACTTTGTTTTTTTTATTGTTTTTCCCATTGGTTGATAGATGCAATTCAAGAATTTCGTATGATGGCTAGGAAAAATTTTCAGACCGGTTAATAACTATGTTTTTTTTTGGAGCCTATACAGTACGGAGCACCGTTCCAGTGGAAACTAACGGATGAGCAAAAGGACAAAATAGATGACATCATCATAAACCAATCTGAACCTACATGAACCAAGCTGAACCTATCTAAACCTACATGAACCAAGCTGAACCTACCTGAACCAAATTGAAACAATCTAAACCAAACTA
This sequence comes from Raddia guianensis, assembly GCA_036346415.1. Lineage (NCBI taxonomy): Eukaryota > Viridiplantae > Streptophyta > Magnoliopsida > Poales > Poaceae > Raddia > Raddia guianensis. The sequence goes on from CM070534.1 coordinate 41,893,478, forward strand.
AATTTTTTCATGAAGCTATCTGTATGAACCAACCTGAACCAACCTGAAACTGCCTGAACCAACCTAAACCTGTATGAACCAACCTGAACCTACATGTTTTTCTTTAAACTAACTGAAACAATCTAAACCAAGCTAAATTTTTCATGAAGCTATCTTCTTTTTTTACCAGAAAAATCCTGAACCAACCTGAATTTTCTACGGAACTATCTGAATCAACCTGAATTTCATATGAACCTAGCTGTTTTTTACCTACACCAACATGAACCTATCTGAATTTCCTATGAAACTAGTTGAAACAACCCAAACCAAATTAAATTTCCTATGAAGCTATCTTTTTTTTAATAGAAAAATATTGAATCAACATGAATTTTCTATGAAACTATCTGAACCTACCTGAATTTCACATGAACCTAGCTGCATTTTTACCTGAAACAACCTGAACCAATATGAATTTCATATGAAACTAATTGAAACACTGAACCAATCTGAATTTTCTATGAATCTAGCTGAAACAACCTGAACCAAGCTGAATTTCCCATGAAGCTATCTGCTTTTTTTAATCAGAGAAATCATGAAACAACATAAATTTTCTATGAAACTATCTGAACCAACATGAATTTCATATGAACCTAGCTATTTTCTGACATGAACCAATATGAATTTTATATGAAACTGGCTAAAACAAATTCAACTAAAGTTTCACTCCAACCAGAGCACAATTAAGGAAACACCAACCAAAGACAAACCAGTACCAACTAACAAATACAGATCCACCACAAGTTTAAAACTACTAGCCAGCTGAACCTTCCAACAGCCGAATTGCTCCACATCACAAAAGCAAATCTTCGTGAACCTATCTGAATTTCTAATGAAACTAGCTGAAACAACTTGAACCAACCTGAACCTATCTGAATTTCTAATGAAACTAGCTGAAACAACTTGAACCAACCTGAACCGACCTGAATTTTTCATGAAGCTATCTAAATTTTTATGTAAAACAATATGAACCAACATGAATTTAGCATGAAACTTGCTGAAACAAATATAAACCAACATGAACCATTGGTGAACAAAATATAACGCACATGTAATGGTGTCCGTGCATCCTCGAATCAGCTATAGATTGACTACAAGTTAGTAGCTACTCTATATTTCTCTCCTCGTTTTCTCTCCATCTCCTCCACATAAGCAAAATGATGAGTTGAAATCTTTGTAGCTAGCCAGCTGACTAAACGAGATGCCCTAACATACAAATTAGCACTAGACCTGCCTGAGCATGATCTAAACATTAACGAAATCTCATGCTAGCAACTAACTCGATCATCTGCATAGCACATCGTCTAGTTCCCCAAGGGTTAACACAATTTTTGCATCAAAGACCGATTTTCACATGATGTTTCCCGATTTCTCATCTTTTCTTCCCTTGCGGCAGTGCACTCATATGTAGATCCAAGAACTAAAATTTCTAATTCTTCTTGAATACGGACTATCGGATTCGAGGATCTAAAATATTGTCTTCTCATAGAGAACATCGCAATCACACAAGTACCACAGTAAAAAGACAACAACAAATATATCATATTCTTTTAGAGTACCATAGACATTGGTGTCGAAGACCTGTTGGAATAACTCCATGGGCACCTCGGCAAGCGGCACGACGAGGTGGATCCTGGCGTTGTTGACGAGGACGTCCACGCGACCGAGCTTCGCGGGCGCTCGCCCGGCGCAGGCGCGCGCTCGTCGGACCGCACGTCCGGCTCCGGGAGCGAGTACACCGTGGGTCGCCTCGAGCCAGCGCATGGGCCAGCGCAACGCGCGCCGTGGCCACCACCGCTCACCCGCCGCCAGTACGCCGTGAGGGTTGCTGCTGCCCTCTCCTCGCCGGAGTTCCGGGCGGCTGCGTGTTGCGGCGGGAGAGGAGAGAGGAGAGCGGGCTCGGGCGCGATAGGCGCGGGCTGAAGCTCGAGTCGAGCAGGATCTTCTGCGCTGGCGCCGGTGTGGTTGGCGCCCCGGCCGGGAGGGGGCTCGCCGGCGGAAGCCGTCGCGGCGGTCGTGTGCAGGAGGCGTGGTGAGGGCGAGCACGGCGAAGACGAGGAGGAGCAAGAGGGGCGCCGCGCGCGAGCGGAGGCGGGCGCGGTGGTGGTGAAATGTGAGGGGATGACGTCCGTCGCAAACCGTCAGGACGGACATCCGTCCTATAATATTTCTGTTTTTTTATTGTTTCACTGCTTGATCGATGAATGCGATCCGAGAACTCTGTATAATGGCTGGGAAATTTTTTCTATTCTCCTGCATTTTCTTGGCATACCACCCTTTCTTGTGTTGTCTTCGAATAAGATTATGGCGCAAGATGATTGTCGGGTCTTATTCAATAGCGTTGAGTTGATATGTCATTTGTTTTTTTTTTGAAAGAGGGGCAGGAGAACTGCTGTCCTATTTCATTGAATAGTAGGAGAAAATAAAATACAAAACCCTTGCAAACACGGGGTACAACCACAGCACTCTGCTGCAACCCTGGCCAAAGCCAGACACACCTCCGGCCACTACCGGGAACACCGTCTACAGAGGAGAAAGAAGGAATGCAGCCACACTGCTGCCACCAAGGCCAAAGGCCAAAGAGGAGAGAGATACAAGGAGGAGAAGGGGAAACACCAACAACACTCACACAACGACGAGCGACTCCTGAAGCAGTAGACCCAGCGAAAACCAATGTGCAAAACGGCAACCACGACACCTCCAACAAGGTAGCGACGCAGAGAACTCGCCGCCGTCGCAAAACCGCTAGGGTTTTCACCCAGAGTAGGGAAGGTCCGAAAGGTGATGCCTCCAACGAGGGAACGACACCAAAGGTGACGCCAACACCAGTCCGAAAGGGCAAGACTTTCGCCCAAGACCTATCCTACTAGCGCATAAGGCAGAGTCCGTCGAAGGTCGAAAGCACTAGGAGAATCGAGCCGCCAGCCGAAGACGCAGAGCAGGAGAGCGAGCACGCACGCCGCCACCAGACGCGGAAGAAACCGCCCACACCACCCGACACCTCAGAGAAAGGGAGGGTCTCGACGATGGGGACGGGACTAGGCCAAGAGGCAGAGAACGGGGACGCCGCCGGATCAAAGTCGCCAGCCCATGTCGCCGGAGAGGGGCCACCACACCTGGTGGCCTACGCACGGGAAGCGAAGGAAGCCAGACGCCACGCCACCCAGGCGGCACAAGCCGAACCCTGCCACTAACCAGGAAAGCGCCAACCTACGCCACCGAGCACCTCGCAGGGAGGGGAGGGCAAGGAGGCGAGGATGGGACCAGGCTAGAGACAGGGGTCGCCGCGTCGCCCGAAGTCGAGTGACGGCCCACCACGCCACCACGGGAGGAGCCGAGGAGCCGCTGGACACACGCCCTTGAAGCCCACTTTCTCCGCCCACTCCGATCACTACCGAAGCAGACCCCCAAGCGGCATCCACCGATGCGGGCTCAGGAGAAGGGGGAAGAAGGAGGAGAGCCGGTGCCGAGCTTCGCCGAGCTACGAGGTCACCGGACTGACGACCTTGGAGCACACCCGCTCCGACCGCTCCGGCCAACAACGCCAGATCCGGGCCTCCTGCCAGCGGATCCGGTCCCCAACGGAGCGGCCCCCAGGGCGGTCACCCGAGACGGGCCCAAGGGGAGGGGAAGAAGGAAGAGGGAGACCAGCGACAAGCTCCACCACAGCGCGCAAAGCGAGGATGAAGAAGGGAGCCGCGTCCGGCGAAGATGGCGCCGCGGTGGCGAAACGAGCCACGGAAGGGTTGTCCCGCGACCGCGAGAGGAGAGCGGCGAGGCAGGCACACAAAGCTGGTCGAAGAACAAGGGCGAAGCCCGCCACGCCTCCGGCCCCGGCCCAGGCGGCGGCGCGCGCCGGCAAAGCTCCCTGGCCAGCGCCGCCAAGCGCGACGCTTCGGACAAACACCACCGCCGCCGCCATGAGCGAGCGAAGAGCACCTCGGCGGGCGCGCCGAAGCTCCTCTGCCGGCCAGCGCCGCCACCACCACCGCCGGGCCAACCATCGCCGGATCGCGCCCCCGAGGATCTTGATGGCACGAGAGGTGGTGGACGGCGAGAACTGGCGGCGGCGGCGAGATCTGGCGGAGGTGGGCGGCGGCGTCATCTGGCGCATCTTTGCGGCGTGCACGGCGCTCCTCGGCGGCAAAAGCGGCGGCGCGCCGCGCGCTCTCGGTCCGGTGCACGGAGACACACCGCGGCGTCCGGCGGCGCCGAGAGAAGGTGGCTCGAGGATGACACCGCTCAATGAGCCCCGGCCGGCGCTCGGCGGCGAAGAGGGACCAGCAGCGACGCTTGCCGCTCCAGCAGCAGCGAGGATCCGCAAGCAACGCCGCGGAGATGGCCTCGGCCACGGAGACCGCCACCGCTGGCCGCCCCGGCCTCCGCAAGCGAAGAGACGGAGGAGGAAAGGAGGAAGAGAGGAGGGGAGGGCAGGAGGAGGAGGCAAGGGAGGCCGTGCGCGGCGGCGGCGCCGCCGCCGCCGCCGCTACGAGCTAGGGTTCCGGCGGGTGGGTTGAGGGAGGAATGGGGCGCCGCCCGTGTCGCCCCGGTCAGGACGACGTGGGGCCAGGAGGGGTTCTTTTCGTTTCTGTTTGCCCTCTAGTCGTCTCATATGTCATTTGTGATCTCTTCATTATATTAAAGGATTAGACATAAGACTATTATCATTTATCATAAAGGTTTAACCAATGATAAAAAAAAAACCGCAATGTGTCTTTTTTTTCTGTGTCTTACGTCAAGATCCCTTGACATCTTTTAGAAGCAGAGATCGCGGAAGAAAGCGGACTCTTTGTCTCTGTAATGAGAAGTAAGCTCAATTTAGAAAATCTGTTCCCAATCGTCGATAAAAATTTTCACATGGTTTCATACACTCCGGAGCTCACCAATCAGTTCCAACAGTCCTCCATTCGTTAGCATTTCTGAAAAGAATATCATGTACTAGAAGATAAAACAACATAAAGACCGGTGGCACAAATTGCAAGCATGGTTTTGTGAGAAGAAATTGGCATGGTGCTTGCTTGCAACCCGGCCCAAGTAAAAACTGACAGCGCAGGTTCGAATGTGTCACGTTCTGAGGCCCTGAAGGCGAGAGCACGGCACGCAAACACATGGGGCGCATCCTATCTTCCCGGCCACGAATTGTGGCAGCATTGGTGGAGCACGGCGGCCGCACCGCGCATCGCCGTCGTGTCCGTGCTTTTTGGTCACTCAACTTCAACAATTGATGCGGCAGTGTGGCCACATGCGCCTGTACTCGCGTGAACCGGGCAAATAGGAATATCATGGCTCATGGGCGCCAACACCGGATCAAATCCGGGACCCTGCTTCTTCCTTTCTATCTCTTCTGGCAGCTAGCTCATGCATGCATTATGCTGCACTCATCATCGTCGATTGACTATGCTCGTGCTCTATCATTGGGATGCAGCGTGAGCATGGAGATGTGATGAAATCTTTGACGGATCAAATAAATGGTTTGCTTTTGCGATTGATGATGGGATGAGATCAACGACCAAGTAACTCCACGATATGCAAATTGCAACACAGGCGTGCCGGCGAGAAGATTGATTATACATCTATGACACCGAAGAAAGCAATAATGTCTTTGTGGAGTCAAATGTTGTATGATATCTTGTTATCCTTGAAGGGTTGTTTGGATGCATGCATCTGGTTTGTTCTAACCTAGGTGATGCAGCCCAGCTGTGATTGATTTGCTAAGCACACTATTATGATCAAATTAACTCATCTAATACAATTTCCCTATGCCACGCAGACATAAGGGACGAGAAATCGACCGTTTCTTCTTAGCCTAGCTCTATGCATGTAGGTGTGATTCTCTCCTCTCTTCTTCTCCAAAGCGGGTGTCCCCCTTCCCATCTCCATTCCTCCGTCGTTGTCTATTTCTACTACATGCCCAACACCATCTCCCTCTGTTTCGGCAGCCATTGGCATCTGCACCCTGTCCAGATGTCGTCTTCCTCCCCTTCCCATCTTGCCACCATCCCGTCTCGATCCTGTATCGATGCCCAGGCCACAGAAAAGGGAGCACTTGTGCGAGATCCGCTAGCACCAAATCCAGCGAGGTTAAGGTTGGGAGACACGGTGCAGGGCATAGGAGCTGAGGTGCATGTGTGGACGACGAGTCTAGGGTGAGGCTATGGCGCAAAACGTGCATGCCTGGGCGGCGAGATTAGGGCAAGGCAAAGGTGAGCAGGTGGTTGCGGTGACGGCGTGTCGAGGCACGGTTACGACACGGACAACGACCCTAGGGTGAGGACGTGCCGGTGGCAACGCGTCGAGGCCACGCCCACAATGTGGACGTAGGGCTAGACATAAAGCTCGTTTTCTGGATTTTGTACTCGATTTCAAATTACATTCGATTCAATTTTGTATTGTTATAACATTTAAATTAGTTGATTTTAGACAAACTTCAAATGCACTTGGGTTCAGCTTGGCTCAAAAGCTTGATTGAAAAGTTGCCCCCCAAAATAACTAAAATCATATAGAATCAATCTATGTCAAATTTTAAAAATGTTCGAAAAAAGCTCAAAACGAGCTCGTGGACAGCGAGCCCAGGGCAATGACATGCCAGTGGTGGCATGTCCATGCCATGACCATGGTGCGGATGGTGAGCCCAAGATGAGTAGGGATGGCAATTGGGTCAGGTACCTCTGGGAACACCCCCCTCATACCCTGAACCCGAAACCCTAAAACTATACCCGAACCCGAACCCGAAATTTTTCATGGATATAAACCCATGCGCATACCCGAACCCGAAATATATAATAGGTCTATATCTCTATATTGAATACAATATATATAACATTAATCAATTTCAACTCTAACTTTTCATCAACTTGAATAAATAAACTTATATTTATACTTTACCCTTTCATCAACACATATTTATTAATAACATATGATATCATGCTATATTATATTTAATTTTATTATTTTTTTCGGGTCCATGGGTGTGAAAATAAACCCGAAACCGAAACCGAAACCGAAACCCGAAAACCATACTCGAACCCGAACCCGAAACATTTCATGAGTATAAATCCACACCTATACCCGAACCCATGAGTAAAATTGTCATCCCTAAAGATGAGGACATGCAAGACAGCATCCATGGTGGAACAGTGGTGTGGTCAAAGTGGACGGATGGTGTCCAGGACGTGGCTATGACATGGCCATGAGGCTTCACGGCCACCAATCTTGGTGCAGGCAAGATGCTCGACGAAATGCCTGCACTGGGACGAAAATAATTATACATGCAACCAAACATATTCTCACGCTGGCTAGGCTTTTAGAATACACATGCAATTAAACACGGGACTTGTATGAACTCAATATGGCTCTCTCCATCGTAGCTGAGCTCATAAAAGCCAGGCTCTTGTGGGAAGGCAATTAGACAACCCCTAAGTTGATTTTTTGTTTGTCTAGCTAGCTAGTGAGATATGTGCATGTGGGGTTACCTTAATCCAATGGCTAGAAAATCTGCAATTTACAACGAGAAAACTAAAATAGAAGCCAACTTACACATGATTTGGGGACGGATGGAGAGGGGTGAGGGGAAGCACAACGGGTTGGATGGGTTAGGGTTAGGGATCAGCCGATGGATGTGGGGAGAGGAACGGGAGTCATTGGACTTTAATCAAAGGGTGGATGTCGGGGTGAGTTGAATCAAAGGCTTAGAGCAGTGGTCAACTTGACTCGACCTGGGTGGAACTGGGACTCGACTCTTGGAGCCTAGTGGATCAGATCCATTGCTAGATCTCTAAATGTTAGAACTTTGCATCTCATGGCAAAGAGAAGATTCTAATATGTGACCGAAGAAGAGGTGAAAAATCAGCAACGAAGAGGAGAGGCGCCAGGAGAGAAGACGGTGCAAGTGCCAAGCGGCCACATGTCTCAACTCTCAACCATGTCCGGGACTCGAGGTGCAAGGTGCATGGTGGCAAGCCAAGAATAAACTAGGCCCGTGCCTTCCACAATCCACATCAGTTGGCACACGCAACCAAGTCTGGATCCCACCAAAGAAAACACAAACCATATGTTCCTCACGGCGTACTACGCATCGACGCTGGCAATCAATCGGCTACAATTTGAAGAACGCGGATGGCATCGTCGTTGCAGTGATCGAGATGCAACAAGAAACAATTGCTATTGCCGAGTGGCATCATAGGAGTGGTCGTGAAACTCTTTATCGGCTTCACCTTGACGGCTTGGCCAACCCTTGATATACACGGGATGATAGTAATTATTAGGAATGAAAACGAAGCGGATAATATTCAGACCGTATTCGTATTCGATATTTGTATTTCAGAAAAACGGTGAGGAATTTAAATTTCTAACAAAAACGGAGCTGGTTCGGATAATTATCCAGATGGAGTAGGGGGAAGAAAATTTTGTGGCATAGGGTGCCACAGTGGCACCCGGAGAGAGATAGAAAGGAAAGAGAGAGGAGATAGAGAGAGAAAGGGAGGAGAAAGAGAGAGAGAGAGAGAGAGAGAGAGAGAGAGGGAGAAAAAAGGATGCTACAGTCCCTTGTGTGGCCCTCTATGCCACGAAATTTTTTTTCCGGAGTAGTGCGGATTCGAAGCGAATACGATATCTGCGATATTCGATGGAAATAGAGCAGATTTAAGTATCCGGGTAAAAATGTAATTTGGAATCTGGATTCGGATAATGGTTGGGACTAGGAAGAAGGAGGAATGGCCCATGGGCCTAATGGGAGTTTGCTGGCTAGGCCTAAAGGAGGGATGGCACAACCCAAGAAGTAAAAAAATGAAATTAAAATAAAAGAAATTTTCTATGAAAAGGATTCTAGAAATTAGTACCAGTGTTCGCCTACACGGTCTACATGGCCGTGCACACGGCCGTGTACACGGTACACGATCGGTTACTGTGCTGTTTAGCACATAAACGGTGTATTACATGCTACACGGAATTACACGGAATTACACAGCCTAGTCGACCTACACGACACGGCAAAAAAACGGCGTACACGGCGTTTTTCAGCGTGTAGCGTGGCGTCTAGACTATAGGAGATGTGACATACAGCTTGATGATACATTTGTTGCATACTTGCACTACTCGGAATCATTTTTTTATATGTGAACTACAAATCTACAATGCACGTGTAATCTTGGAAATATATTATTCATCTATGCCACTTGTCAGTATAGTTTTCTAGACATATATATGTTTTTTTATTTGTATTTTAATTAAAAAGTACAAAAACGTGTAATCCGTATAATCCCGTGTACACGGTCTACACGCTACACGAGACTCTGCCGACCGTGTACCGTGTAGCGTTTAGGCTAACACTGATTAGTACTACCTCCGTCCCAAAATAACTACAGTTCTGACTATGCATTTGGACATGAGTTAGTCTAGGTGCCTAGCCAAAACTGCACTTATTTTGGGACGGAGGGAGTATGAGGTTTATAAAAATATAAGACAAAATCATAAAAAATAAAATAAAATGAGGAGGACTCAAATATGAAATCATATTTGATATTTTATGAAATAAAATTTCTAGAAAATTAGAAGAATGCTTTTCGTTAATGGAATAAAATGGAATTTTGTTTTAGAAAATTTAGAAAAAAATTGGGAAGATTTATAGGGATCTGAAAAAAAATAATTTTATGCTAAAATTGGGTATGTCACAAATAAGATTTTATGTTTGTGGACAACCTTGTACTGTTTTACGGTTGTGTTTATGTTTTAAAGTTGTTAATCATAAACTAGCCAGATAACCTATGTACGTTTGCCCAGCTAGATTTGTGTTAGCATATAGAGTTTATCTTTAACTCATAATATATCTCTAATATATAAGATCAGATTTAGAATTTATCTCTAGTATATTAGATCAGCTTTAGTAGCTATCTTTTTTTTATCTGATCTCGACTCCGCGCTACGCAGCTACGCGAAACAGTCGCCCGTGGCGGAGGTCGGCGGCGAGGGGATGCTGAACTCGCCGGACCTCTAGCTCTCCAGCTCGCCGGAGGCCTTGCTCTGATACTCGCCATTGCTGTTCATGCATTTGATCACTACCTGAAGGCCTGACGAAACCAAGCAAGCTTAATGCCTAGATAAAATAATGATCAATTACTTAGCTAGTTAGCTCAAGGCTTAATCCAGGGGCAATATGCTATATATCTAGCATTAAGCTATACCCTTGAAAGCCTCCTTCATGTTCTTCCTCTTCCGCCTCGACGTCTATGACGTCCACGACTGCGATCGCCATCAAGATGGCTATAGATGGTCAAACGGCTAGCTAAATGGGTCGGCACGAGGCACGATATTTTGACCCGGTTGGAAGCACGACACGACACGATGCAAATCGGGCCCGTGTCGGAACAACTTGGTTAGGCGTGTTGTGCCAAGAGAAATCATGTTCTAATAGTTAGTACATGTGACAATAAAGCTTTGTAAGTCAAGAGGTTCAAGTTTTAAAGCCTAATGCTAATATTTTTATCTCTTATTTTCTCTATTTAGTACAGATGGCCTGGCAGGCCCGTCGTGCCTTAGACCATTCGTTTTATTTAAAAAATTAGTACAAACATGCAAAAATATAAGTCATGCTTAAAGTACCTTTAATGATATAACATATCACAACAAATAAACAATATTTACATAGTATTTTTGAATAACATGGATGATAAAAAACGTGTTCATAAGTCAAAAGTGTCAAAAAAAAAGAAAAGAAAAAAGAACGGAGGGAAATATCCGCTCCGTTTTCATTCGCAGTAGATTTGTGCGTACGTCTCCGACGCGATCCGTGATATGCTCGGCTATGCAGTGCTCACGATCTGGACATATGCTTATGCTGCTGCTGCTGCCGCCCAGCTAGCTTGATAGCGCGTGTGTGACTGTTGGTGGGGATCCGTTTTGCATTGCATGTGCAGCAGCCATGGCCGTGACAAGGGACCATCGTGTCTCCGGCAGGCCGCTCTACGTACAGACCACACTGGACCAGAGAGGGGAAAGGAAGGGACCATCTGCAGGCTACAACAGCACACTGCATCGCTATGCAAATCTTGTTTATAGGCATCAGAGCATCTCCGCAAAACACTGTTTATTCGACGTTCTGGGGACGTACGTAGGAGCTGTTAGAGAAAAATTGAAAAATTATTTTAGTGTGTATCGTAAGATGCGAGGAAGTTTGGAGGATAAATAGAGTTTGTAGACAATAATACTGTGAAAATGATATGTAATGAGTGTCCGACGTGCTTAGGACGCCTCGTCACAGTCCGATCCAGCCATTGGTGCACGCATGTAGCATTTCTTCAAAAAGTATCGGGGCATTTGAGCCTCCCACTCTTCCCAATCATTTCTCCCGTGTTTTTGTTTATTTTAGATAACTTACATTCCTCGTCTCTTTCTATTTCTTTCTCCCATGTTCTTCCTTTGCTCCCTCTAGTTCTCCCTCTTCACTCCCCTGTGTCCCCCAACAAAAAAAATCCTCTTCGCCTCCTAGATCTAATAGACCCTCCATACTAGTCACCATCTCTAGGTATGGTGAGCTACCAGCGACGCATCTTGCCGTTAGCTTCTTCTTTGTACTCCTTGGTTTTGCCTCTTTCGTTGTCCATTCTCGGTTACAACTAGACGAAATAGTCATGCGACTTGTGAGGTGCATGAAAGGTCATCTAGCTTCGTCGAGTGCACCTCTTGTAGGTAAGTGCCTAATAATTTTTTCTCTTGCAACTAACTACTTGGTTCCTACATTTGTTTGTATGCTTTTGTTGTTCTCTTTCTCTACCCATCGATCTACCTCCCTCTCTCATGCCCAATATGAAGATGTCTAAGATTTGGAAGGAGATGGCCGGATTTAGGGAACAAGATCCACAAATTTAACTTTAAACATCGTAATGTGATCGAGTACTAAAACATCTCGTATTCTCTAGTGCAATATCCCTTTTGCTTTTCTGAAACATTCTTCTTTTTTCAATAAAGAGATGCTGCGGTGGTTTCATTCTAATATTGCAGCAACTATTTTTTAATATTTTAGTACCCTGTTTCAAATATTGCAGCAGCTATTCTTCAATGTTACAGTGCTCTAATTCAAAAGTTTCGGTACTTTCACTCGAATGTTGCAATAACTATTTTTCAATGTTGTAGTACTTTTTACTCGAATGTTGCAGTGACTTAATTCAATTGTTGCAGCGGCTACTTTTTAATGTTGCAGTGCTCTAAATCAAATGTTCAATTCTTTTTACTCGAATGTTACAATGCTATAATTTATTTTTTTTGCAGCAACTACTTTTCAATGTCGCAGTGTTACCTTTTTAATGTTGCATTGCTTACTTCCCAATGTTCTAGTTCTCTAATTCAAATGTTCAGTGCTTTTTACTCGAATGTTGCGATGCTCTAATTTAATTTTTTGCATCAATTACTTTTCAATGTTGTGGTGTTACGTTTTCAATCTTGCATTGCTTACATATCATTGTTATATCATTTGGTGTAACATACTGTAATATTTTGTTTAACATGCTGCAACATTTTGGTTAACACACTGCAACATTTTGTTTTAACATGCTACAATATTTTACTTTTACACACAACAAAATTTTGTTAACATATTGCAATAGTTGTCCGATTTGGTGCATCATTTTGGTTTGCGTGTTGTTAAAAAATGTTGCAGTAACAAATTATTTTTGTTTCACATTTTAAATACTACAATATTTTAGTCTATCATGATATAATATTGTCCTAGTTTGATTACCGCAACATTTTAGCTATTATAATGCATATTTTGCTTTTAATTATGCATCGTTTTGGTTTATATATACTGAAGTATTTGTTTTAACTAACTATAAAAGCATCTAATATATTGAACAAGCATCGGACAATTCAATGCCTATCTATAATGTTACAGAGGAGAAATTCTAAGCCTTGGCTGAAAATTCTCTCACTCGCATGACGGTGTTGTCATCGTACTTATTTTGTTTTGGCATAATTGCACCATGAATTTATTACTGTTCTGACTTTAATTTAAATCAGAATTAAAAAAATAGATCCCTGTTTTAATAAATTAAAAAATAGCCTTAGACGCTTGCTGGTAGCGTTTAATAAAAACGCCCGACCAGCGGGGATTTTTACGTGGCGACAAAAATCCCGTTGGTCGGGGATTTTATAACTCTCATCGACTAACGAGGCGTTATTTGTCTGCATGGCGGTGCGATGGCGTAGTGAAAAAAGCGCCGTATGGAAGAGCGTTTTTAAACGCCCATTGAATGAGCGATTCTGGTACCACTCTTAGCCATCGGGCGGTCGGGAATAATCGCCCATGGATTTTCTAGTACAAAACCGTCCGTTGAGCAGGCGGGATTTGTCTACCTGAACCGCGATCGCGGTACCGTTTAATCGCCCGACCAACGGGCGGATTTTATTAAACGCCCGTTGGGCGGGCGCCGGAAGGCTATTTTTTTAATTTATTAAAACAGGGATATATTTTTTAAATTCTGATTTAAATTAAAGCCAGAACAGTAATAAATTCTTGCACCATATTAGCTGTAGCTGAAAAAGTCCAAAGTTCGGCCGGGAGAGCTAGTCGGGCTGACTATGCGATACTTGTAAAGAAAGATCGTGCAGGGCCATTTTGAGCTTTCACGCACACTTGGACGAACAAAAACCGCAGTGTGGCTTGGCACTATGGCGGAATAACCATGGGCCATCGCGTCACGGTGACCCACCAGGACGATTCCCTGGAGGCCCGAGAAGGGAACGAACCCGCGCGCGGCGGCAAAAGTACCAAACTTGCAGCTGCTCAGCCCAGCCCAGCCCACAAGGTGCCGGCGCTCCCGAGAAATATGGGCCTAGCCCGTCGCCGCGCACCACTCACGTACCGTGTCGGCATAGAGGTACATGCATTGCATATCTGCATCTGCATCTGCTGCTTGCTGGGACTGGGACTGGCCAACAAAGTGACGAGTCACTGTGTCGTGGCATTCTACACAAAAGTTCACAGAAGCCTGGCTTTCCTCCTTGTTCCGGAGTAGAAAGGTTTGCAGGCTGACTCGGTTTTCCTTGACGTTTCCCTGACTTTTTGGCCCCTGAACTCTCTCCAATCTCTCTCACTTGCAAGTTGCAAGTTGCCATCCATGGGCACATTTTTCTCTGACCTAGCAAGACTTGGGCAGTTGGGCATAGACATAGTACATACCAGTCGACAAGCAAAGCACTAGTGACATAAAAAACGCATTTATCTATCGTGTACCTGCTACTGGCCGCTTGCGTTGGATCGAATGGCACATGTCTCGCTGTTGCGGTCAAGTGGTTCCACGCGATTAGGACATGTGAAAATCATCGAAACACCCAAGCCCGCACATCCGGTAATTTCTTGCTTTATGCGGTACGTATTGCGCCTTCTTGTGAGCTCAGATCGATAAATTCCTTGGGCGAACAGGAACCGGTAAGCCGTGACCATCCACTACATGCTACGACGAACTCAACTCACTCAACGTCACTACGAAGTACGAACCACACTGCAAGTCTGCACTCTCTCTCTCTCTCTCTCTCTCTCTCTCTCTCTCATGGCCGGCATACTTTTTCTGATTGATCATTGATGGACAGCTGCAAAGCTAGCGGATCTACTTTCTTTCTTCCGCTAAATGCCCGTCGATTAAAGAACTTAATACCAGTAGGTTTACTAGCTCCACATAAAACACTCGCTACATGCCTACATTGTGATGCACGGATGGATGCTCATCCTTAGAGCATCTCTAACGGACACGTCAAATTTGTTGCACTGATGGATGCTCATCATTAGAGCATTTCTAACGGACAGTTAAACGACTGAAATTACTAAATTTTGAGAGCTTATCAAGATAGTTTTGTGATTTAAATTCATTTTGTTTGACTTCCTTATTAAAATCCACCTTTAAAACAGTGAAGAAATGGATTCAAAAGACACAAAAAATTTGTCTTTTCAAAACGCATATAAACCGTTAAGTCGTTAAGCTGAAAAGAACAGAACCTAAATTTGTTCTCCAAAACCAACCGACCTCCAAACACTCTCTCAAGGACGACTCGGGGGGCAAAGCCGTGTAGTTTTCAAGCCTGTCTGCTGGCCCCCCTCCCGTCGTCGGCGGGCCTTTCCTTTACCTCTAGCTCCTCCTCCATCCCTTCCCACTTTCTCCCACTTCCACCCTCCCGGTGGCGCCTCCCTGGTCATGCGGCGGCGGTCGCCACGAGTTCATGCGGCGGTGGCTGCTCCTCGAGTGGCAACGAGACGATCATGTGACAGCCGACAGAGAGCGAGACTGCTGCCAGTGCGGCCCGTTCCTTCGACGACGACCCATGGTGGCAAGGGGTAGGCCAGATCTAGCGACCGGCTGCCCGTTTCAATTGGGGGCCACCCAGGTCCGACGAGCAGAGCGACAGGATTCGGCACAAGCATTGGTTAAAAACATGAGCTGGCCCCGGAGACCGGAGTGAAGACGGGATCGAGAGCTTGACCTGACGGAGGCTCGGGCACCGCTGGAGTCAAGTCATGCGCCAGCTTGAAGTGGGCCCATGAACAGGGATGATCTCTGCGACGCGCGGGCCGGCCGAACAAGCTGACGTAAGGTATCTGATGGCGCGCACGTGATGTCAGCACGGCCACAGCCCACAGCGTTGCGGGAAAAATTGGTCGAATAATATATATATAAATAGAAATTGGGAAAGTATGTCGCAACGGTTGGGAATTGCTGAAATATACAAAGTTTCCGCCACCCCAGATGGCTGACGGATGCTTCCTCCACGCCGGATGGCTTCCGCCACCCCGGATGGCAAAAGCCAGGGGTTTGTGCCACCCCCCGTGGCGGAAACCATCAGAGGGCGACACGTGTCCACCGGCCTCCTCGCCGCGCGCGGCCGCGCCGATTGTCTGCCACGGCTCGGAAAAAATGATTAAATGCGCTGAAAACGAGATAGATTATAAATTATTTTTGTTAACTGCTTGATCACTAAAATTTGTTTATAAAATTAAAAGTGAATGAAAAAATATTTATAAAATTAGAACAAGTTACGCTCGCATTCAGTACTACAAATTTTAATATTTTCACACAAACAGACACATGCAGACACCTTCGATAATAATTGTTATTTTTATCCCGTCGGTCTAGAATTGTTCTGCAGACTTTCCATAATTTGTAGGATTTTTCATTAAATATATCATTTTTTTATAATCATACGATAAAAAATCACCTAAAAAACTAAAATAATGTTTATTTCTGAAATATCATAAGTACCGTTAATTAGTAACTAACTATAATGAACTAAATAATTAAATAATAATTTTTCAATGATAACAAATTAATTGACTATCTTTTTTTAATTACGTACGCATTAAATGTAACAAATATTTATGTTACCATTTGATATCATATGTGAACCTTTCGCCTTAGCATTGTCCTACAAATTATAGGAAGTCTGCAGAACAATTCTAGACCGACGGAATAAAAATAACAATTATTGTCGAAGGTGTCTGCATGTGCCTGTTTGTGTGAAAATAATAAAAATAACAATTATTGTCGAATGTGTCTGCATGTGCCTGTTTGTGTGAAAAAATTAAAATTTGTAGTACTGAATGCGAGCGTAACTTGTTCTAATTTTATAAATATTTTTCATTTACTTTTAATTTTACAAAAAAATTTCAGTCCCATCAATACGTTTTCGCGTAAATAATTAAAATAAATACAATGCTCTTATGTCCTCTTATTAAGATTTACATGAAATAATATGACATTATAAGTGATCAAGCAGCTAACAAAAATAATTTATAATCTATCTCGTTTTCAGCGTATTTAATCATTTTTTCCGGGCCGTGGCAGACAATCGGCGCAGCCGCGCACGGCGAGGAGGCCGGTGGACACGTGTCGCCCTCTGATGGTTTCCGCCACGGGGGGTGGCACAAACCCCTGGCTTTTGCCATCCGGGGTGGCGGAAGCCATCCGGCGTGGCGGAAGCATCCTTTAGCCATCTGGGGTGGCGGAAACTTGTATATTTCAGCAATTCCCAGCCGTTGTGACATACTTTCCCAATTTCTATTTATATATATATTATTCGACCAATTTTTCCCAGCGTTGCGTTGCTTTTCGAAGCGAGCCGAAGGCATCGCTGCTGCATTGCCGCACAGCCAGACCATTTTCGGCTGAGGAGTCAACTACTACCTGCTGCGTTGGATTTTACACATTTGCGACGTTTCACGGTCTCAGACTCCAACCCGTGAGAGACAGAGAGTGAATTCTTTTAGGTAGAGCCATTACTAAAGCTAGAAGTTGGAGCGAGTTTTTCGAGCGGGTTCAAACATGACATGAATTTTAAGGTCCAAAACAAGACCTGATATGGAAAATATGGATCGACCGACAAGGCTTGAATGTCGAGGTAGACATAGAAACCAGGCACATGGGCTGCCCGACACGACCTAACTATACGGATCGTGCTCGGACCGGCTTGACCTAAATTGAAGCGTGAGTATGTAGTATTTTTCGAGCCTTTTCCATGCTTGTACGAATTCATATTATACATGAAAGTTTAGTGGAATTTTGATACACATCTTTTTTATGTGGACAGACTTTTCATTCTAACAACGTATGACTTTATAAAAAAAATATATTAACCTCGTTGCTTCCTCCCGCGTGCGCTCGGACCGACCTGACCCAAAAGCGGCAGGCGTGCCGGGGAATTTATTACTGTACTAGCATTAATTTAAATCGAAATTAAAAAAAATTGCCCGTTTAAAAAATTAAAAAATAGCATCTGGCGCCTAATCGGGACGGGCGATCGACTATAAACGCCGTCCAAAGAAAGCGCTATTTAAACAATGTCGCCCAATCCGGGAGGTATTTAAATAGCGCCTGTTCACCGGGCGTTTTATATAAAGCGCCCGTTCGATGGCGTTTATGTGTAAAACGCAAAGACGCCTATAGTGTTTTTACATCGGATTCAAGATCGCCATCAATTCGCGTCGCCAAAGACCGCTCATTTCACATTCGCCATCGCCATCAGTTCTCGACAATAATAATTGTACCGGTG
Organism: Raddia guianensis; assembly: GCA_036346415.1. Lineage (NCBI taxonomy): Eukaryota > Viridiplantae > Streptophyta > Magnoliopsida > Poales > Poaceae > Raddia > Raddia guianensis. Next base: position 41,911,541 of record CM070534.1, read on the forward strand.
CCATCGGTTCTCGACCATAAAACTCTAATACGTTCATGCAACGAAATTGCTAATTAGGGAAGCTAATTATGTTTTGTTGATAATTTAATTAACGGACGCTTGGCTATAAAAGGGAGCGGCGAGCAAATTATTCGACAAGCGAGTGGGAAGTTTAGGTTTAGTTATGATGCGCTAATATGTTAAATTGTTTTATCCATATAACGTCGATGACTTGTATCACGTTAATCAATTTATTTTAATATTTGAGTATCGGTTGTGAAAACCATAAAATTTGACGGTGACAACCGAGAATGATAAGAGAAGGTAAAATGACACTTTATTTGTTCTCGACTTCGATCGGAATACAAGTACGCATCCGTTTAAAGCGCTTGATCCGAAAATGACATGGACAAATACACCACCGAAAGTGCCGCATGAAAGGTTTTCACTGTCCGGATCTTGATGTGCCGTACTCTCTCGAAATTTATTTCGCTTAGCGCATAAATTCGTTCGGATTGTCGGGTAGTGACATCCACAAAGGCATTTATAATTGGTGCATGGGGGTTCGCCTCAAATTGTGGGTCAAGAACTAATCGCATTCGCTCCCACTGCCGCTTGCACAGTCAATAGACCATTTACTCGATGTTGTAACTTCTTTGTATTCTTCCGTGCGAGATAGTCTATGTATGTAGATGCAGACCATGGGTATGGATCATCCATCCATTTTGTAAAGCCACAATCGTGCTCGCAAAAATCGAGTTTATTTGAATAACCTTTTATTAACCTAATATGGTTAATTTTGATGGTATACGCACCTCAAACATAGGACATCGGTAAAACCTACGGCCCGTAAAACCATCTCGCAACACGATCATAAATCTGCACGACGCAGTCGATCCGTGGGCACCTGCGCCATCCTCTATAGAACTACGGATCTCTAAGCATCGTGGATTTGTGTTGTAGTGAGCTCTCGATACGATCGGCAAATCTTCAGAGGGTTCATATGCTTCAACTCCTGAGCCATATGAAAGCCACCATCTAGGTGGCACAAATGGACGAGTAGTAGTATGCACGTTATCCATCTACTACACATAACAAGGACGATGAAACATATATAACACACATATAAGTAGGTTGAACAGAATAAAATAAAAAATATTGTCACAATTAAACGGAATGAAATAAGAGACCACCTCCGAAACGATTGAAGATACAGTTCTTGTGCAATTGACGAGTGTTCAAAAACTAGATATGTGCTATGGGTGTTAGTGTGGTGCGAGATTCGTGGGCACCGGGTGCTCCATTTAAAGGAAATTGACATCGGATTCGCATTACCCGGTAGCGTGGGCGAGAAGTCGCTTTTAAACACCGTATAAGCTCGTGTACGAACAACGTGTGATCGACTTTTGTCTCTTTGTGCCGTCATGTCGCTTTGACACTTTGTATAAGCAATCGTAGAATCCTGTTGCTATTTGTGCTGTCACGTCGCTTCCTGCTGCAGTGTCCACCGACGGAGAGAGATAGGACACGTGGAAGGACATGTTTGCACCGACGGAGAGAGAAAGGGGTGGGATTAACGGTGTTGATAAGGATCGGTCAATTTCACGAGCAAGATATCGTGAATTATTGCTTAAAAATACTTAACATTTATCTCTTCTCACCGTGATGATGTGGTACCCTTTCCATCTATAAATATCGTGTCTCCATAAGCTTCGAACCGCAGAAGCTCACATACACCATGGCAAGTTGGGGTCCTTCCACACGGCCGTTCATTCCTGATACATGGTGGGAGTCATTTGGTCCAGGAGAGCATGCTCGTCCGCCTGCATCTGGCATGCGTGTGTTGGACTACGACGACTGGAGAGATGGTCCAGCCCTCCTGAGAGATCGAAGCTATGCTTCAATATGGCTATGGCCGAAATGCCAGTGTGGTAACCTGCGCCACAGTGCGATGGTTCGACTACGTCCATGAAGGCTTCACTGGTCGTAGATTCTACCGGTGCCCAGACTACAACGTAAGTATCGTCCTTATTTTCCGTCATACATCTCGTGCGCAGACTAAGTATATCAATTGAACTCACAGATTCCAGATGTTACATGTGGATGGACTATGTGGATGGATGAGCCTTACCCGAGCGCTGCATATTTTTACATCGCAAGTCTCCACGCAAAGATAGATCGCTTGAAGAGCAGGCTCCGTGCACTACGACCATCGCACAACAAACAACTCAAGAATATCCTCGGGCGTCGCCAGCAAACGACGGCAAACGCGAGCCGATCAAACCGCATGGTTCTCGATCAACACAACATCCCAACTCGTTTTGTAGAGACACCTCATACCTCTGTGGATGTCATTACCCCAAAGACACCGAACGCAGTTCTTGGCGAAGATCGGTCATGCAAGAACAATATCCAGGTATTTTCACTGGCGTGAGAGCGACTTCTTAATGTTCAGCCACGTGGTGTTCGTGCGAATGCCACAACCCTTTTACACGGTAGTAGCATACACGTAAAATAGTAGGTATTTGAGTGACGACCTTATGCTACAATGGTTGTATCATTGATGTTAAATGCGACTTGTTATGTATTTAATTTATGAGTTTAATTGCGATATGTTTTGCATAATAGGAAAAATCAAGGCATTTTAGGCGTTATACCGATCAAGGCTATAGTAATCTGACGCCTTCGTCGTCTAGCGTTAAACATTGCGATTATGCGATCGGCGTTAAACATTGCGGTGTACAATCGGCGTGCATAAAATAACGAAACAAATTAATAACAATAAGATATGGAAAGTGACATAGTAGCGGTACTAAGAACAAACAAAAGGTATGTACTAACATACGTCCCACGGACGCCTCTTAGGCTTCACGCCCATATGAACCATCACCGAGACTTGCGCGCACGTCCGAGCCGTAGAGGGAAAAGTGAAGCGATGCAGGGCCCCGACGTCTCGCCGCGGTCGGGTCGTTCTCGGCGTCGCATGCTCTGGCGCGATCGCTGCGAGGTGACAGGGGTGCCTCGAGCAAGCTGGACGCCTCTATCTCCTGGCGACTCACGTGAAGTACTCGAAGGAGTCCGCCGGGAGGACCGCTGCTGCACACCTTGGTGGATCGGCGAGATGGTCAGAACGCATCTCGGGGCCGCCTGGCTGTCCCAAGCCGAGGGCAACGCAGATCTGCAATGTGTTTATTTGTAAGTATCATCACATATCGACTATCGAAAATGAAAACAGGAGAACTAACCATCAAAAGTGGGCGCACTGGTGGCTGAACGACCAGTAAACGACGAGGCCGCTGAGTGGACGAGCCAACACGTCGGCGTAGAACGGATCGGGCCGCTAAACCCACCCGACGAGAAGGCGCGTCGTCGCATCGGGCCGAAAAGGCGCTGAAACCTCCGGACGGCGCGGCACGTCTGAGGCGGAAAGACCCTGCAAGCCTCCGGACGACTCGGCACGTCCCGAGTGGGCGAAAACACCCTCGCAAGCCTCCGGACGTCCCTCGACACTCGGTCTTTGGAGCAGGGACGTTGGTCGATCGTGACGCGACGTATATTAAATTATTATAATTCATATGTGCGACGTATATTTAATTATTATAATTCATATGTACTATACCGGAGAAGAAGTGCAGGGGCCTGCAGTCTGAAGCGAGGGCGCTGGATCGGTATAGCGGGGCGTCGACGTCTGACTCACGTGCACTTGTCGTAAATCCTCCTGAAGGACTCAAAGACCTCGCTTGTCGTCATCTGGATACCCGTCTGGATGCGCTCCATTGCATGGCGCGCTTCTAAGCCGGACAATGATCGTCTGGTCAAGCTGTTCAACAATTATCAAAACACGACATCCGACACAATTGTAAGTGTTATGATGCGAGCAAAGTAGTAATTATCCGTGCGAGATAGAAATGTTACCGCTTGATATGCGGCACATCGGTGGTGCTCGAGTGCGATGTCGGAGACGCTAGGTGCGTGCACGATCTCCGTGGAGGCGTGTATCCGACACGAGTCTTGGCGTGGCGGGTACGCATACCACCGTAGGTACGCGTCCGAACGTCTTTGTCGTCGTACTCCGATCCTCGTCGACGATATCCTCCAAAGCATGTTCCCACTCTTCCACCCATCGGACCATCGCAGGGCCCAAAGAGCGCGGCACTCGACCTCGTCTGGTGACCCTATAGCATTATGAAATGTTTAGACCATTACACTACGATAACAACAATTGTGAAGAAAGCACGAGTATCGAACATCTTGATAAACGTGGCGAGGAACGGTGTGCACGACGGTAGGGGAAACTCACGTCGTAGTCGCTCGCGCATCACCACATGCGGTGAGTACTCCTCGACAAAGATGTCGAAAAGTCCGCTTCCTCGTAAGCCGATTACTCGAGTCACGCTGCATAAAGCGACGACAGACCAAGAGGTGCACGAGCCTCGGCGAGGTCGCCCCGGTAGGGTTGCCACCGGAAGTCGTGGTCCCGCAGCTCGTCCGAAGATCCGGACGTAGTCCGTAGTCCTCGGGGTGTGGCGTGAGCCCACGTCGGCTGCAAAAGAGGTGAAATTGTTAAATTACGAATATCAATAAGATAGGAGGACAAATTGTTAAATCGAAAGTGTGGTTATTTCATTACCCGTCGGGAAACCACGTAAAACCCATCGTAGGTCTATCCTCCTCGGTCTCGTGGTAGTACACATAGCCGCATACACCGTGATCCATGAGAGGTCGACCGACGGCGATCCTCTCGTCACGACCACAACCGGAGTAGCGATGGGATGACTGTGATCGGCGGCTCCGCCTCCTCCGTCTTGTACACGCGATCGCCTGACCCCACAGACGTGGCCGCAAGCACCGCGGAGGCCCAAGCTGTCGCTGGTGCACGATCTCCCTCGAGTCGGCGATCCCTCGGCGTCTGAAGAAGAAACTTGTCCATCATTGCGGACGTGTTGCAAAACAACACGTGCCGAACAACCAAAGCAGTACGCCTCGGTGTGTCGCACACCGTAGCCTCGTCGCCTCCGGGTGGATGGTCTCCGTTGTTAAAAAGTTTAACAAGGTATTATGCATGGCGTCACCGGTTAGAAAGAATATCATTTACAATTTGCCTCTTACCGTAAACTGCGGTATCCACCTCTTACGCCGCCCATGCGTCTCGAATTTGGAATGGGCACGTAGAAAACGGGAACCCGCCGCCGCTTGGATATTGGCGTCATCGGGCATCACCAAGACGCCAAAGTAGCGACACGCCCACGACCACCACTTGGGTCACCCGCAGGAAGTCCTAGTATATAGGACACATCACAGCAGGGTGGGGCGACTCACCACAGGCGTGGAAGGTGTGGGTCTCGCCTCCACCGGCCGACGAGAGCCGCAAGCAAAGACTTGTCGGCCGAGGCAACCGGTCTGCTGAAGCCGACGCGAAGGGCCTCGCTCCTCGAGGCGATCGCCTCGAAAGATCCCAAGACACCGGGAGTAAGCGGCAAGGCGTAACCTACATATAAATAATAAATAAGATATCGTAAAATTTCATTAAGCAATATACAATTTTTCCTCACCGTGAACCCAGCGAGGCGTCGATAGTCGAGCTCTCGGTATCATGACGAAAATTTGGGAGCGGAAGGCCCTCAACGGCACTCTGCGACCGATGCCTTTGGTCCACAGAGGATCAAAAAGACGATCGACTTGTCATCCGCCACCTCGTCCCGCCATGTTTGAAGCACACGCATGACATTAATTTAATGAATTAATAAAATCTTTTACAAATGACGTGCGGATCAATGTAAAATGAAATTATGGATTACCACACTTTTAAATGCAGATAACACAAATTTTAATATGACAAACACTCCTCATTGTACATAGTAAATATCTGCAATGAATATAGCATTATTACAATCCATGGTGAGAAGCCCAAACTGAAATGTTATTTCATTACAACATGACATACACGAATATAAATATTACAAATTTCACGCATTACATTACATGTCCAATCAATGGAAAGGACGTCGACCATCGTGTCTTTGAACTCAAGGTCCACCTCGAAATCGTACATTCCACTCTTGGGTTTGTTACAATTTTGATACGTGTGGCCGACCTCATTGCATCTGCCGCATATCTTCACGGACGCCCGCCTCGAGTGATCCATGTCATTTCAATACGTCGATGCACTCGGCGTCCTAAGTTGCATTTCAGCTTGTTCCTATCCGGACATGCCTACTGATTTAGCCCAACTGGTCGTTGAATGACCCGTACATACCGTACCGTATATCTCGGCATGCCAAGTGTGTAATATAGCTTCCTTCCTCAGTCTACGAGAAACATAATTGTATGTTGATTGATTTGTCATTGACGCCGCAAGTACATGAGAGCAAGGCTTGTGTAAAAGTTTGGTTTACGACAGAGCACTTGCATTGATCATCGACAAGAATGCACTCGCTCTGCTCCTCCTCGACGTTTCGCCCAAGGCGAGCCCTATCCATGCAAAGAACTTCATACCTCAACTCGTCTGCACCCATTGCGTGAGGTGAGTGTAGTCATGCCTTCTTAACCTTTTCAATGATGTACTTTGTGACAACCCCGAAAAAGAACAACTGATTATCGACATGGCAATTGAGGTTTGCCGACACCGCCCATGAAATACTTGCATGTTCGTGCGTAATCCCTCGACAATTGCTACAAGCGGCAATGCCCTGGTCCCTCTCATGACCCAGTTGTATACCTCTGCCAAGTTTGTGGTCATGATCCCGTATCTACGGCCTTCTGAATCATAGAGCAATGCCCACTTCTCTTTCGGACAGTCTTCAATCCATTCTGAAAAATTTGTAATTCTTCTGTTCCTCACGTTCCCAGCCTCCCTGGTATGCTTCGTCGTCAGCTCATCCAAAGTCTGCCAAAGCCGATTGAACTTACGTTGCTGATTTTGCTTGCACAATCGTTTGAACAGATTCATTAAGTGTTTATTCTTGAACTGGCTAAAGAAATTGGCACCCATATGTCTCATGCACCACCGGGTATGTATGTCCGCCATCGAAAGCATTTCGATAGTCGAGCCAAACTTAATTTCTTCGATCGCCGCCAACAATCCAAGATGTCATCATGAATTATACAAACATCGATCGCCAACAACAATCGTGCATGCTTCACCCTCTCTAAAACCAAGACCACTCTCCGTATTCTCACCTCGACAAAAGCAAATGCCACCGGCAGAATCTGGTTGTTCCCGTCAACGGCGATTGCAGTCAGGATCTGCCCCTTATACTTGCCAGTTAGGAATGTTCCGTCAACACATAGAACTGGAGGACAATTTTGAAATCCCCTGATGCACTGCCCCAAGGCAAAGAAAACCAGCGCAGAATCTAACTTTCCAATATCATCGCCCTCTGCCTCCACCTCTTTGTAATCATAATATGTACCCAAATTTCTCTTAGCTATGGCCGCCAACAGGGATGACATATTCGCATAAGATGCTTCATATGTTCCAAATCTCATCTCTAATGCTTTTGCTTTGCCCTCCAGCGCTTGCATACGGAATAGTGTCTTCAAATTGTTCCTCCATGGCTCGAATGATAGACCGAGGCTCGTAGTTAACGTTCTCTCGCTATTTGAGCCTGCATTATATGTGCCACCATTGTTGATGTTAGATTTACGTGTTTACATCGACCTCACCACCGTACAATTATGCTCCTCACTATTGAACATACCCAAGATTCCACCCACTTTCCTTTAAAGGCATGCACACGCCAAGGGCAACCGGGACAACACACACCACATCGTACACACTTGGCTAGACCTCGACAACCCCGAATTCTCTCATAAGTGATAATGCCCAAATCTTCACTACTGCCACCAATTCTTCCTTCGAGGGGTATGTCGCCCTTGTGTCACCTCGCTCGGTGGTATTCCCAGTCGCTTAAGTGTCTTCTCGGATAGATAGCTCTGCAAAGTTTGATGAGTTCCACTCGACCGGCACGATATTTTGAAAGCCACCGGGACTCTCATCGTCTGACACATCTTCCTCAGGGACTTGCTCGTGCTCAGCATCCTCGGCCTCCATGGACGCAACTATAGCTTCAATATACTCCCCCTCATCTGCCGCACCTATGGGTTCCTGTGTTATTTGTTGCTCACTTGATCCATCCATTGTCTCCTCCAGCTCCTCCACCTCTTCCTGCACCACATGCTCAGTGTCGTCACCATCTTCCTGCACCTCTTCCTGCACTACATTACTTCCTTCGACAGGTTGATGCAAAGCTTCTTCATTTTGTTCCTCAGATTTGGCCTTGAACAAGAAGTGCTAGTGGTTGTCCTCGCTCGATGGCGATCTCAACATAACGCCTCCATCCTCGGGTTGCCTTTATTGGTACCAACTCCCAATAAGGTCTTTCCGTAGTACAGCTAGCAACAGCGCTGATATCCGCACCATATTCTTGAGGTTAATTTTAAACGCCCCAATGACCAATTTTCAAGCCCCGCTAACGTTCTCTCCGTGGGCCTAGATATCCCCAACATCACCGACCGGAACATAGATAGGTCTACCCGTCTCGACCAAAATTGATATCCCTTGCCCATAATGAACATTAAAATATTTTACATCTCCCATTGACCTGCATTTAAAACGAAATGAACTACTAATAAATTATAATTATTTTTGTAATGACAAAACATCTTAAAGATTTATCGCTGTTAATCCTTTGTAATATGCTTTAAACCAACGTGCATTATGCTTCATATAAATCGAGTCACTATTACCGTAACGTCAGGACCTACACATGTCCTCTAAATTTATAAGCCCTAACCAGAAGCGTATAAAAATAAACATACGCATTAAATCAACGATAGCCCTCAGACAACCCTAGTTATAACCCTAAATATAGACTACAAATTACCGCATATATTATAAAACATTAAATCCTAAAACTCATTTACATATTCATACAAAAACATATCGAATATTATTCTAATTTAAAACTCTAAATCAAATGTACATAAAAATTACAGAAAATATACCTAATTTTTATTAAAACCTAATCGCTAAATCTAGGCTTTAAACGAAATATTTAATTTATCATGTCCATATTGCTAACCTACCTTGTTTTTAAACATTACAAAATAAAAATATAATGTAGTTTTAAAATTACCTTTTTTTTCCCTTCTCTTCTCCTCCTCACCTCTTCTTCTTCTTCCTCCTCTCTCTTCTCCTCCTCTCCCTCTTCTCTCTTCCTCCTCCTCTCCTCTCTTTTCTCTGCTTGTTGCCTTCATGGCGAATGAGTATCTTGTCGATCCGGCGCCGACACTTGTGAGGTTTAAGCGCAATTAGCGCCCATTCAACGGGCGATCCATTCCGCGATCAGATAAAACGCCTCGTCAACGGGCGGTTTTTTTCGAATAGTGATAAACGCCTCGTCAACAACGCGATTATTATTGATCGCGACTGTTGCCGCCATTACACGCCTGCTGGTTCGGCTCTCTTGTCTTGTAGGTTTTAATAACGCCTGCCTATCGGCGATTATTATAGCGCCTGCTGAACGGGCGCTAGGATGCTATTTTTTTAATTTTTTTAAACGGGCAAATTTTTTTTTAATTTCGATTTAAATTAATGCTAGTACAGTAATAAAATCGCGTGCCGGGCCTTGCTTTTGTTTGTCCAAACTAGCCTAGCATGGCTTAGGTAGATGAATGAGCTGAGACAACATGTTTTGCATTGTCTTATGGCACGCCGAGTCCGAGCCGGGCTGGCCCAATTCCTAGCACTATCCATTACTCAATGGCATTTACATTTGAACTTGATTAGCTTTCTATTACTTGTTTTTCTACTTTCTTATTCTTCTTTTCTTTTCTTTTTTTGTTTGGTCACATGCCTTGAACATATCTTTTAAGTAAGATATGACTATAGCCCCATAGCATTTATTTTTTTAAAAAAAATATTACATATAAATAAATTTCATATCATTTCACTACAGGAAACAAAACTTTTGTGGTCGGCCAAAAAACTTTTGTGGTCGGCCAAAACACCGACGACAATGTTTTTTGCTCTATGTCGACGGCAAAAAGAAAGTCCGACCACAAAAGTCAACAATGTGCTCGGCCAAAAAAAGGCCGACCACAATAGTCCCGGCTAGTCTCCCGCCACTATGAAAATTTGAAATTTGGACCACTCCTCTAAACATTATCGGCGGCATAGTTTATGCCGTCGACACGTAGACACCAGTCACGGTACGCTAATCGGACTAACTAAACCACGCCAAGGCGGGCCCAACGCAGATGTCTGAGAAGGTCCTACCAATGTCGTCGGCCTTTTAAAACACCGACCACAAAAGTAACTTTTGTGGTCGGCCTAGAATTTGGCCGACCACAATACTCCACTTTTATGGTCGGCCGAAATTCAGGCCGACCACAATACTCAACCTTTGTGGTCGGCATTCGTTAAGGCCGACCACACAGACCCCCTCCCCCACGGCTCTAATTTTGGTAGTCCCGCCTCGATTACGACATCGTCATATTCGCTATCCGATGTTTTAGGGCATCGACGACACAATGTAATTTCTTTTCAAACGTCTACATTGGCCTGCGTCGTATTTCCGTAACTTTGAGTTCGACCCTAAGCGTTCGTGGACCGAATGATGACGCTAAAGTCTCGGCAAGCAGGTACGTAGAATGCGCCGACCGTGCAACTCACGACGATATAGCCCGTCGATCGACTTTAGATGTGTTGGGAATGCCCTAGAACCTCACGTGGCGCATAGGACAACAGAGATCGAGGGCGGCCGTGTGCGACGATGAGCGGCCGATGGGGGGGTATTGTGGTCGGCCTGATGTGAAGCCGACCACAAAAGTAACTTTTGTGGTCGGCCTAGGATTTGGCCGACCACAATACACCACTTTTGTGGTCGGCCGAAATTCAGGCCGACCACAATACTCAACTTTTGTGGTCGGTATTTGTTAAGGCCGACCACAAAGACCCCCTCCCCCACGGCTCTAATTTTCGGCCGTCCCGCCCCTCGGTCGACACTGTCCTATTCGTCATCTGATGTTTTAGGGCATCGACGACACATTGTAATTTCTTTTTAAGCGTCTACATTGGCCCGCGTCGCATTTCCGTAACTTTGAGTTCGACCCTAAGCGTTCGTGGACCGAAAGATGACGCTAAAGTCTCGGCAAGCAGGTACGTAGAATGCGCCGACCGTGCAACTCACGACGATATAGCCCCGTCGATCGACTTTAGATGTGTTGGGAATGCCCTAGAACCTCACGAGCGCATAGGACAACAGAGATCGAGGGCGGTCTTGCGCGATGAAGCGGTCGATGAAATTTGGGGGTATTGTGGTCGACTCGATGTGAAGCCGACCACAAAAGTAACTTTTGTGGTCGGCCTAGATTTGGCCGACCACAATACACCACTTTTGTGGTCGGCCGAAATTCAGGCCGACCACAATACTCAACCTTTGTGGTCGGTATTTGTTAAGGCCGACCATAAAGACCCCCTCCCCCACGGCTCTAATTTTCGGCCGTCCCGCCCCTCGGTCGACACTGTCCTATTCGTCATCTGATGTTTTAGGGCAACGACGACACATTTTAATTTCTTTTCAAGCGTCTACATTGGACTGCGTCGTATTTCCGTAACTTTGAGTTCGACCCTAATCTTTCGTCGACTGAATGATGACGGTAAAGTCTCGGCAAGCAGGTACAATGCGCCGACCGTGCAACTCTCGACGATATAGCCCGTGGATCGACTTTGGATGTGTTGGAAATGCCCTAGAACGTCACGTAGCGCATAGGACAGCGTAGATAGAGGGCGGCAAGATCTGGCGATGGCGCCAATGGGGTAGGGGTATTGTGGTCGGCCTAATGTGGGGCCGACCTAGGATTTGGCCGACCACAATATGCAACTTTTGTGGTCGGCCTAATTTCAAGCCGACCACAATACTCAACGGGCCGACCACAAAAGTACTCTTTTTTTTTGAAATTTTGGTGCGTGTGCTAAGTCCTTTTTAGGGTAGTTTCTTCCTCTCTCTCTCACACATCCTCCACAGCCTCCACGCCGCCCTTGCTTGCTCGCCCACCCTAACGCCGCCGCCCACGCCGGTGAGCCCCTCCACGCCGGCGAAGCCTCCACGCCGCCTTGCTCACGCCGGCGCTTGGCGCCCGTCGGCGCGCCCGCCGCCACGCGACGCTGCCGCCTTTCCACGCCGCCACTTTGCACGCCGCAGCCGCGCTTTCCACGCCGCCGCACGCCGCCGCTTTCCACACCGCCGCCGCTTGCGCTTGCCTGCCAGACGCCGCCGCCGCTGCTCGCAGCGTTTCTCCACGCCGCTGGGGCTCCACGCCGGCGCCCTCCACTCCGCCGCCGTGAAGGCTCGAGCGCGCCACTTGCCGTCGTGGTTGCAGTTGCCTTGCCGGGCGTCCGGACGGGCGGACAGCCGGCGGCAAGGCGCCAAGCCGGCAAGGCGCCACTGGACTGGAGGCTAGAGCAGCTAGCTTACTAGCTAACTGGATTACTGGAGCACCGAGTACGGTGATTAACTTTGACTGATTGCTTTTGCTTGATTACTTAATTGCTTGCACTTGTTCTGATGGTTGATGCCGATGCAGACATGCCGTGATGCTTGCTTAATTTATTCTAGGATTAACAAATGAGTAATTAGTAAATATGCCCATTTAGTGTGTACAAGTAGACTTTGTCACTTTGATTTTTATTTGTTGTTTGTTAATAAATACTTGATAGTATGTTAAAACTCGTAATTCAGTTCACTTGCTTATTTATACATGAATTTGGATTGTACTAGTAACTAAAACCTATATTTAATATTATTTTGCTTTGTTTTCGGTGGTTCAAATGTTAAGCCTAGCCCCCCCTCGAATTTGGTCCTGCGTAATTAGTGTGCTAGTAACTTAAAACCTATATTTAATATTATGTTGCTTTGTTTTCGGTGGTTGAAATGTTAAGCCTAGCCCCCCTCGAATTTGGATTGTTTAATTTATAGAATTAGCAACTAGCAAATGAGTAACCCTCGAATTTGGATTGTTTAATTTATAGAATTAGCAACTAGCAAATGAGTGATTAGTAAATATGCCTAATTGGTATGTAGACAGAGACTTTGTCAAGAAATATATATCTAATTTCTTTCATTTAAGATATTTATTTATTTTATATTATTTGATTTCATTCGATTCATATACTTCTAATTCATGTCATTTAGTTCGATTTTTGCAGATGACCTGATCTTTGAAGAGGTTGGCTAAAGGGCCCGAAGGTCTGGGGAAAGGGGCAAAGTAGTGCACCGTAGTACTGTAACGACGAGGTGGTGGCCACCACCCCGGCTTGGACCAGGCGGACGAGGTGGTGGCCACCGACCCCGGGCTGGGGGAGGCGGCGACGAGGTGGTGGCCACCGACCCGAGGTGGTGGCCCTCACTCCCAGTGGTGGCCCCCACTCCCTGTGGGGTCCGTGGAGGCCGATGATGAGGAGAGGTGGGGCCAATGACTACGAGTGGACGGGGCGCAGGTGGCTACGAGGAGGAGTTTGAGGTGGAGGAGACCGACGAGGACGAGGGAGGGGAGGAGGTCTACGAGGAGGATTGGAGGAGGATTTCGGACTGGCAAGCCGATGTGGAAGAGGAGGAGGGGGACGACAACTGGGAGCCACCCTCGTCCTCTGGAGCTGAGTCCTCTTCGAGCTCCAAGAGAGGTCGCGGGCGCAATAAATTACAAAAAGCCCCCGCAGATCCAAGCGAGAGGATAGTGGTACAGGTTGCCACTGGTGAGAGGTATTTGATAACTACTTTTTCTGGAGCTGATTCCTCGATGTCTCTTATTGCTAACCACAAACTTGAGAAATACTTTTTTGAATTTGATCTGCAGGGGCTTGGTTTGCGTCAACAAGGGTCCGCAGGAGCCGGGCCACTTGTTAGGGGTGCTGCTCAAACAGCTCTACCCCGGGCGGGTAGGCAAGGGCGATGATCGACGCCCGGCGCTCAATTGGAGCGACTACTCGCTCGTGGAGGACGATGAGGGAGGAAGTATCGCCGATCACGTCATCAACGAGTTCTGGGTAACATTTCAAATTTCATTTATTTATGGTTTTGTGTTTATAGCTTTATGAATTTGGTCATGTGTTCCTTTCATTTCAGGAGAGATATCAGCTTTTTCCTGGCGCAACTCAGGAGGACTACGAGGCTTGCCGCCATGTGCTCGACACAATGGCGACAAGGAAGGTTAGGGACGCCATCAGTCGTCTCGCTTGGATGCGTGTTGAAGCACCATGGCAAGAGGGGATTAGAAAGATGTCGAGGGCAAGGCGCTCTAGAGTATCTGAAGGCTCAAGAGTACAAGCCTTGGTGTCCAGACCGATGGATAAGTGTCCACGCTACCGAGAGACCTCTCGGGATGTGGGCCTCTAAGGACTGGATTGAGAGGTCAAGGAGGAACAGAGGCAATAGGGATTCTAACCCGACATCTCGCGCCACCTACCTAGGAGGACGAGGCATGGGTCACGTCGCGGGATATCGTAAGTCCACTTATCTTTTATAATTACAATTAACTTTATGGTCATTTCACATTGCATATTAACCTCAGAGTCGGAGACGGACTTGAGCCCTCTGGGTTCACCTTGTGGAGGGTTGCACACACGCCCGTGTCCAACCCGACGACACACACAACACCGATGCCACCGTCACAGCAGAGAAGCTTGTAAGTGACTAGCTCTTTTCTCTTCTCTACACCATTTCGATCGTTTTCAAACTAATCTATTTGATATCTCATTTGTTCAGAGGACATATATACAACAGCCATGAAAGAGAAGCACGGTGTCGATCGTGACCCCATCGACATGCCGGTCGACCTCGTGGTCATATACGACCAGCCTCGGGGGAGGAGTCACGGTGATACGGCTTCATGGACTCCGTGGTGCCGTCCGACTCCTACAAGACCGATATCGAGCACGTCGACATCGACCTCCTCTTCCTCCGTGCCCGGCTAGAAGCTCGTAAAGCTTATCGCGGAGATGCCGCAATGAGGTTGGGGATGAGCGGCGTTAGCGGCGTGAGCGAGAGGAAAACAACAGAGGTGGCAAAGCGAGCGAGAGGAGAACACTAGGCGGATGCAGCCATCCAGATCAAAACCTCTTCATGATGCAAGATATGCAATGTAATTATAATCGTACATGTAGTTAGGTTGTTCTTAATAATTTCCAACGCTAACATATAATATCCGCGAGCTTTCCAGGAGGGGACCTCGGCCACCGCAGGTCGTCTTCCACGCAGACCTCCGGGGCCCGACGACACAAGTCGGCACTCTTCCCCATTTGTGCCGCCAAAGATCGCTTCCCATGCTCCAATTTGCTTCGCGACGCGCTTTCTCCGGGTAAAGCTTTTCTAGTTTATATAACATTTTCAAATAATCACACAAATGCATAACAGCTTATGAAAATTACGGTTTCTCTAATCTTGCGGGTTTTCGTTCAATGGCGCCAATATCATGTATAAATGCTCCGCAGGAGGTGATTCTAGTGCCACAAGATCACCGAGGAGCAATTCGTCGAGGACATGTTTACCGATCCATTCGCAGGTTCGAATCCTTAGACGTGTTTAGTCGATGAAATTGTGAGCTAAACGATGCGATCGATCGATGATGAACTTGTGAGCTAGACGATCGCGATCGATAATGTGAATTTTGGACAATTTGTAATGATAATGCACTTTTGTTATTGATATTATGATCTGTGATTGTGATTGTGATTTGTATTCGTCTCGTGATTGTGATTGACAAATGCGGTCGATATATTGTGATTGTTAAGGGAATTGGGAATGTAAACCGTCGGAATACGCTTTTGCGTGTCAAAATTGAGATTTTTTAAAAATTACCAGCAATTTTATTGCCGCTTGTGTCATTATTGTCGCCGCATATATGCAGCCGACCACAAAAGTCCCGAGTATTGTCGTCGGCATATATGCAGCCGACCACAAAAGTCCCGAGTATTATCGTTAAGCATATAAAGGCCGACCACAAAAGTCCCGAGTATTGTCGTCGGCATATCTAAAGGCCGACCACAAAGTCTGAGCATTGTCGTCGGCATATATAAAGGCCGACCACAAAAGTTTAAGCAATGTCGTCGGTATTATACTGGTGCCGACCACAAAAGAATGTAGTATTGTGGTGGGACTCGGACACGCCGACCACAAAAGAGCAAAGATTGTGGTCGGTCCTATAGTCTTGCCGACCACAAAAGTTAGCATTGTGGTCGGCCTTTAGTTTAGCCGACCACAAAAGTCTGCAACGTGGCGTCGTCACCTTGTCCGTGGGACCCACATGCAGAGCGCCGTCACCGAGCCCGTCTTTGTTTGGGTATACTTTTGTGGTCGGCTCAGATGATGGCCGACCACAAAGATCTCCCCGAGCTCGCCGAGGAGCCACTTTTGTGGTCGGTTTTTGTTAGGCCGACCACAAAAGTGACTTTTGTCGTCGACTCATTGTCGTCGAACTTTTGTCGTCGGCTGTCCGACGACAAAAACTTTTGTCGTCGGTATTTGGACTTTTGTGGTCGGCATAGGCCGACCACAAAAGTCTCGTTTCCTGTAGTGTTTATAGTGTGCTCCTGGTTTGGTAGAGGTAATTAGGCCTGCTTGGATCTGTGGGACGACATCATTGAAGTACTTGTATGTGTATGTTGTCCACTTGTCTTTGGATTGTTCATGATTTGATGTGCGTCCGAGCGATAGACTGAGATAATACACTTGATTGTTAGCTTAGGAGCGGGTGCTCATCTAGACTAAACAGTTTGCAAGTTTAACTCTTCCTCTTGCCCTCTTCATTTAGGTCATGTGGGATGTCTTTGAAATTTGGGGATTCCAAGTGTTTTTATGAAACCGTTCAGAAGTGTCTTAAAGGCAGGTGCTCACCCTCAATATAGGGGATAAGGAATCTTTAATCATCAAGTTGTGCATTGCTATTTTGGGTTTCTGCTTATGATCCAAAGGATGTGCATGCACCCTATATTTCTTTTCATAGACCAACCTTAGTGTGATGATTTGTTTGTTGTATCACTTTTGGTTATTGGTCTTTAATTTGTTATAAGTGTTTCATTTGTGATTGTATACTTGCATAATGGTCATATGTATCTTAGGTTGTAAGAGGTAGAAATTATATATTTATAATCTAAAAAATACATAGGTAGCATGTGATAAACTTTTCTCAATGGGTTAGCTATAACATACTCGGAAATTATAAGTGAACCCACATGCAAACCTTTATTTCTCTTCAAAAATGTTATAAACTGACTCTTGAGAGCTAATCTTGTGGCCCTTGTCTTCTTTCGTTTTTTTTCTCAACACAAGTATAGAAACTTTTGTTTAGCTATTTAAAAAATTTTAATTTTAAAAATGTTATTATAAATGGCGGATTTACAGTAGGACCGAATCGCTCCCGAGGAGAGCGGCATGGGTCTTGCCGCCCTACCCCGGAGCGACATAAGGTTGTTGGATCCCCCCCCCCCCCCAGAGCAACAAGTAGGGGATGTTGCTCCTGACAGGAGTAACAAGTGGCTAGTACTTCTTGCCAGGAGCAATAAGAGGGATTAACCTAATTTCATTTAGATTATGTATTTACATTTTTTGTTAATTTTATATTATATATTAACCTTTTTTTGCTAAGATAAAATAATGACTTGGGGGTATTGTTGTGCAAACATTGGTACATAGTAGACCATAGTAGATTAATAGATGATGATAATGATATGAAATCCAAAAAAGTGGTTGTAATATTACGTACTGCACTATTGTGATCAATTAGCACGTTTGGAGTATGTGGTAAAATTACTTAACTTTCTCAAGAAAATCAGAAAAAAAAAATCAGCAACATGTGTCGCACTGAGTACTTCGTAAGTTGATATTGTTGCATTAGGAGTTTCGGCCCCTGCCAGCCAACACAAAAATTACAAAACATATTAATTGTCATAGTTGAAACAAGACAACCACGTGTTGGATCAACAATACCTTGCAATCGTTCTTTTAATGATATTTCATGCCTTTCGGGATGCCACTACCCTGTCAATCCGTCATACCCAACGCAAAAGTTCTGCTACTAGTAGCAAATTTTGTCATAGTGTGTCAGTGTTCATGGTGGTCGATGTTGAGAAAAGATGAAATTAATTTATTTATATATGTTCTAATTTTTTCTTAAAGACCATTATGCTCTAAATAGTGCTTCAGTTTAGTTCATGTCACATGCACCGCCTTTCTCTCTCACTCACGCTTTTCTCTCTGTTCTATCTTCCTCTTAGCTCTCTCACCGCCCTCTCACTCTACCTCCCTGGTGACACGGAGACGACATCGCCACGCATCTCGCTAGCCCCTCGTGCCACACATCGACACCGGGTTGCACCCACCTTGTGGCGTGACTCGTCGATGTCATTTCTTGTATTATCATTTCACGTGAGTTGTTTTTTTAAAAATATTTCACTGTTGATTAATCTAAATATTTTGTTTGAAATATAGTGTGCAGTTTATTTTCCGCTAATAATATTTTAGATACATCCCTCTTGTAAAACCTTTCATGAGATACATCCCGAAGCTACATCCCACTTGTTGCTCCTGACAGGAACAACATCCCCACTTGTTGTTCTTGCCAAGAGCAATATACAGTTATTGCAACCATATGCCGCTCTTAGCTAGGGCGGCAGGTCCCATGCCGCTTCTCACAGGAGCGGCTCAACCCTATTTTTACAAATGCGTCAATTATAATGGCATTTATAAAATTGGTTTAATTGATAAAATAAAAAACCTGCGAGTATAACGATGAGTTGGATTCCTTCGAAGTCTTGAAGATGTCCCGGTACCATCAGATTATCCGTAGCAATTTAAGGGAAGATTTTTCTTCCCGGAGAAGACCATTTTGAACCACACGATTCACAAAAATCGGCACGGGTGACCGGCAAGCGCGCGGGAAAGTCTGGAAAATAAATTTCTTAATTTTTTGAACAAGAAAATAAATTTCTTTTATGACGATCCATGCATACTGGCATGCTGCATGTGTAATACTAGGATGACATGCGCGCCACGGCGCATCGTAGGCAACGAAGCTCAGATTAATTACTATGCTGTGTATGTATTATGATTAAGGCTTATGTGATGTATAAACAGGCGGGTAAATCAGGTTTCGTGATATGTGCTTGCAAACAGATAGTTTGGTTGTGCTTTCGAAACCATCATGACTTTAACAAAACCATATAGAATTACACAGCTGCATGACAACACAGTGACATATTCGTAAAGTGTCAAAATATTGGCTTGTGCATGATACCACAATGACATGTCCAAAAGTCTCAATATTGATCATCCAATATATTCTTTCACTGTACCGAAAAACAATACACCATACTCTCTCATAAGCTATTACCTTTGGGTAATAAGAAATATAATTATGTGCTTTTACAACAACCAGGATGAGCAACTTATAGAAAGTAACCATTTAACCCTGGAAGCCAACCTTTTTAACATATGAGTACAATGAAATAAAGCAAAAAACAAATATGAACTGTAATCGGAGGATTCGGAGCAATCTACATTAACACTGTTTTGACCCATAGCTCTTCACACAAGAATATTAACAATAGAGTTTTGCCCCTTAAAAGAGAGCCTGAAATGGTAGCTTTAATAACTAATAGATGGTTGCACGTTGACTGTTAATAGCAGACAACAGTACCATAATTTATGAAACAGAGGCTTATAAGTTAACAACATATCCATACAAAATATTATGACGTATTTGTTCCGTCATAAAAATCTAAAAACGAAAAGAAAGAAGTGATTAGCTAACTTCCCTACCATAATTTTTATCCATCTTCTATTTTTTTGTTTTTTAAAATCTTATAACGATTGATCTATTTGTTGATCCATTTATATTTTTCTATTATTTTTTAGCTAACTTTCCTACCATATTTTTTATTCATTTTGTTTTATTTTGTTTTTTCAAATCTAAAAAGGATGATCCATCTGTTGATCCATTTCTATTTTTTATTGTTTTTTGCATTCTAAAAAAATATTAGGAAATAAAAGCAACGTATAACGTTGATCAATTTGTTCATCCATTTCTATGTTTTCTTATTATTTTGTAGCTAACTTCCCTAACATATTTTTTTTATCCATTTTGTTTTTTTTCCAAATCTAAAAATGTTGATCCATTTATTGATCCATTTCTATTTTTAAATTATTTTTTCGCGTTCTTAAAAATTATTAGGAAATAAATAAATGGAGCAGTACTGAGAGGGCTGGGATTCGAACCCAGCCCTTGGGGCTACGCGAGCGTACTGTCTACCAACTGGGCTACGCGGTTGTTGTGCTAGGCTTGGCGAAAACCAATAGAAAAGAGTAGGTAGGAGAGGAAAGCGAAAAAGGTAAAAAGCGCGCTGCGGCTGGGAGTCAAACCGTGGGCTGCAACAGAAAGATTGCGCCGGCGATCAAGTGAGCAATCATCCCGCCTTGCTCATTTCTTCGCAAATAAAATCGTTTTATATGTAAAGGAAGAATGGACGGCTGGATCTCGCCATCGCTTGCGATCGGACGGCTGTAACGCTTGGCATTGTAGCAGGAGGACACGTGTCGCGTGGAGGTTGTAACGCTAGCGCGTTGTATAAGGGCATGTATAGTGCTCCAACTCAGCTAGCTTTATGCTGTCTCTAAAACATGCCATATCATACTTTTACTGAGATGGATGAGAGAGAAACAAGAGAGAGAGGAGAGCCGGCGCTATGTGAAGCGACGGCGCCAGGCGACGCCAGCCGTTCCGCCGAGTTCATTTTCCTACCGCATGCATGCAGCACAGCCATGCATCTTCGTTTTTCTAATCTATCATTTGCTATACCTTCTGATTGATATATTTGATTACCGAACCGATTTCAAAAATAGATTTGTCACATTTTTTGAACAAAACTAGACCACACTTGATATATAAATTTGAAAAATTTATTTTTTATTTTTAAATTTTTTATTATCTTTTATTTGTTTTAATTTTGTTTATTTTTAAATTTTTGTTTTAAATTTATATCCACTTGATAAACACAATTTTTAAATTTCACACAACTATTAAATGAATAATTTCTGAGGCAGTGTTCTTTGTATCAGATGACTGCATATAATCGCTTTTAGGTCGCATTTAAGAATGCTTTAGAGAAAGAATTGTCTCTAAGATTGTACATGCCCTAAGAGAATGATGTGGTCTGAACCCGTGTGATTGAACAGAGCCCGTGGCCCTCAAGTCATATAAAAACAAATTGTGATTTAGACCCCTAAACACACACAATAATTGCTTGTTGAAATTGGCAGCTACATTGACATAAACGCGATCGAAAGTCTCTGGTTATTTTTTTCTTGAAATTTTTTAAGGCTACATATATAAACTATTTTCAATTAACCTACAGTAGTTTGGACGTTTTAAAAATACTTATTTATCCAATGGCTCAGTAGTATCTTATACAGTTACATGTAGATGGATATATCGAAGCTAGTTTTACGATTTAGCAATCATCTAAAATCTTGATTAATCCATAATTAACCTCTAATTAATCTCAAATTAGTAATCCTCTCCGCCGTTACCACTTGCCAGTTAGTTAAGATTAATTCAGATTAGTTCCTTTTAATCTACAGATTATCCTGTATAACCGCTAATCCCTGACTCTCCTATCTATTACAGATTAGCGAATTTTTAAATCTCACCATTTTTTATTCAAAAAATTAGTGCAAACATGTAAAAAAAATAAGTAATGTTTGATGTACCTTTATTGACGAAACAAATCAAAACAAAATAAATGATATTTAAATAGTTTTGTTGAATAAGATGAATTATCAAAGGTGTGTCTAAAAGTCAAATATGTCAAACAAAAAAGAACGGAGGGAGTACCATTTTTTGACACTCAGCTTTAAAACTTAATTGGGTGCAAGTATAACAGCCATGGGCGAAGCTAAGTACTAGTCTACGGGATGCACGGGTAACTGGGTCGAAGAAAAAAATTAGCAAGGATTAAATCATTTGGTCTAATAGATTAAATCATTTGGTCTAATATATAACCGCATCTCCTAAATTTTATAATTGAGTATCCCGTAGGATAATCTAACCTCCAGTGTGAGTGAAATCTGATCTTTTTTTTTGGTCTAGTTTCACCCTCTGTTAATAGCTCATGGCGGCGAAAACCGGAGCATACCTTTGGAGTCTCGGAAGAGAAAAAAAAAAGCAATCGAAGGAACGCATTTGCTGAGTGCTAATTAAGTTAGCTGCGAATCTAAGCATATCAGTTTCTCCGATCTCTCGTATCATTCGTGAGCATAGAGATTCGCGGGCCAAGTGCCCCAAGCTTTACATATTTTTCCTAGCAGTTGTCCACAAAGTTTTGTTCTCGAGCACCATGAGTGGATTCGAGAGGAAAGGAGGGTGATGAGAATAATCACAAACTAATTAAGACGACGACCATTGCTTAGCTACTAGCTAGTCCAATTTTTCTGAACGGCGTTGCATTGCAGGGTCTCTTTCAGAGCACAGTACAGTAGTACACTGATCGACAGATCGTGCTCATCCCACTGCACCCCTTCGCGTGTGATATTTTCCATCTCCGCTAATGGCTTGCGCTAGCATGGTACGTCAGCCTGCTGATGGAAGGCAAGCATATCACTGTGATTTTCACACCTTTTTTTCTTCTTCTTCTAAGTGAGTGGTGTAGGAGTATACGGGTAGTATTTTTCAGGAGACGTTAAACTGAAAGCAACTAGCTGGAATAGGACCTTCGAGTTGGTCAGTTGGAGGGTTGCATCGAGCTGATGTATACCTTCAGCGTCTAGCGTGCTCTATGATGTCAGTTGGAATCGCTGAGCAGCATTCGTAGCTACGTACTGCTACCGAGAGCAAATCCGCGAGCTTTTTGAGAAGGAAAATTCTCTTTTTTGAGGGAGGGGCATCCTTTTTATGCCATAATATAGTGGGTTAAACTTTACATGTCCCATCGTTCAACCATCTCTTTCATGTTTACTATTGTAATTGCTTTAATATTATTAAGTATATCGTTATTTTTTTCAATTTAAGCTATGGAAATATAAAAAATGCTCAATATTATCGTACAAGCATTAATTTCAGCCTATATATTTTAAAATTTTTATATAAGCTTTGTTGTTGGTTGCAGGGAACATCATCTTTGCGGCACAATTAAACCTCTCTCTTTCGGGAGTGTGTATCGCAACTGATGTCCCTGTGACCCTGCCCCGCTAGCTTTGCATGATCCATCCTTGTAGATTGTTCATATTTTTTATCTAGATCTCCTGCTCCACACGTTTGGGATGTCCATTCCTCCACAAAGTTTGCTATGATTAGCAACTTGATTGCTCTTCTTGTCACAATTGAGATTTCAAACGCTGCTAGCTCTACTATCCATTTACTCGCTCTTCATGTATTCTCTTCGCTTGCAAACATGGAATTCCATGGGTGAGATGCTGATATCTTGATGGGATAGGATGTGTTGAAAGTAGTGTTAGAGTTTCCTTGAGGGCACTAACAAAGTTTAACACCCTGCTTTGACAATTATGATAAAAAAGTTGTGGATTCACATTAGGTTTTTGCGACAGACCAAACAAAATGGTTGAAAATTGGTTTTAAGAGCTTCAAGCGCATGAACTTTTTTTTTATACCATTTCTTGAAAACTCAGAAGCCACACAATAAATATTGGTGGTGTGCCCCAACCGAAGGGCCTCTCTTATGTAATGGTCTTTGAGAGGGATTGAGAGTAGACGGAAGAAATATTAGAGCAGAAAATTGATGTGACATCCACATGATGTCACACCTCTGTTGGTTGTACACATGGGTATTTAACAGCAAGGCAACAACTATGTTAGTGTCTAACGAGCACAAGTGTAGCCACCTTAATGTATAACGGTAGCCTTAACAGATTTTAAGGTAGTAGAGGGAGGAGAAATTAGAGCCAGAAAATGTTGTGCCATCACGTGGAGATCACATCTCTATTGCTTACTGTTGTACACAGTTTTTAACGGCGAGGCAACCATCGTGTCAGTGTCAAATGGACACAAGTGCTGCCACCTCAATGCATGACGATAGCCTTAGTATAATTTTAGGGTAATAGAGTTCAAAGGACCCATTATTTTTAAAAAATCAAAGAGCTAAGCAAAATTTCCAACCAGTTTTAAGGGGCTCCTCGATCGATTATTGGTGGCGAGGGAGAAGATGCCCCGTTTGATTAAAAAAAGACGACGTCCCGAAGACCCGGAATAGCAGCAGCCTCCGGGCTCATACTCGCCATCGTCGCGGCGTGTCGCGCCATGGCACATCAACGAGGTACTAGAATGCACCGTGCAGCCGTACGCACAGATTAGACTGCGGGGGCCGTGAAAACCAGCGACATCAATGGCCCGTGCTGCATTGATGCGAACCTTTTCTTTCCCCCGCACACACAGCAGTTGGCGCGCATCTTTGAACATTCAACGTGTCCGTGTCGATGGGGGCCCGGCCACGATCTCACCGACGGCCCATGTCCCCACGCGCTCGTGAGCAAAGATATCTACGTCCTCTGTGCTCAAAGCCGTTTCGTTTCATTTAAGTTTGGTTTGGTTTAGTTTCCTTCAGCTTTACGAAGAGTTGGGTCGCAATTGCACGAGATGGAGCAGTACAGTGAGCGGCTGGTTTACTGGTTATACGGTTTGGTCTCCTAAAAGAAAAGGAGACCTCTTGAATCGATTTTGCGTCGGCCTTTTCCATTCCCACCGCCCATTCTTTTCTTCTTCTCTGTGGAGCGGTGGATATAAAAGTCGAGCCTTTTCTTTTCTCCGTCGTCAGTCGTCACACGCACCACCGTGTCCACGCCCACGCCGGCGGCCGGCCTGCCTATGCACGCTCTGACCATGGACGCGCCCGCCACCACCGCCAAGCGCAAGCGCGCCGCCGCCGACGTCGTCGACGACGTCTCCGACGCCGAGGTCGAGGAGTTCTACGCCATCCTCCGCCGCATGCGCGACGCCTCCCGCCGCCTCGCCTGCTCCGGCGCCGCCGCCGCCGGCCGCTCGCCCCAGCGCGCGCCCGCGTGGCGACCGAGCTTCTCCTGGGAGGACTTTGCCCCGCGCCTCCGCCTCCGCCTCCGCCTGCGGTGGCGGCGGCGGCGCAGCGGCAGCCGGCGGCCGACGAGCGCGTCGCCGAGAACGCCACGCCGCCGCGGCCGGCCCCGGGCCTCGACCTCAACGCCGAGCCGGAGCCCGACGCGCCGCCGACACCGCGCGCCACCGCGTAGCGCACTTGCGTGTGCCGTGTGGCTTGCTACGTGGTGGTCTCACCGGCCGGTGCTTGCCACCCCCACCACTGATGATGATTGATGATCTGCAGCTCCTTCTCCACCGTTAGTTTACCTCGCCACTGTGCTTAATTATTACTCTACCCTACTGTTTAGATGCCTGTCCATTTCCTCGTGTGGAAAGGTGAGACTGGCCCGCTTCTTGTAGGAAGAGCAAGCCTTGGTTAATCAGTGTATCAAACAGAAAATGGAGTGTTTAATTACTACTGCTTAGCACTAGTACTTAGTATTATTCGTTATGCATGTTCAGGGTATCATCACGTCATTAATCAGTAACTACTTGACCTTGACGGGGTTTTACAGATACCCTGCCAGAGCTAAAATTGTTTATTTGTTCTGATGTGCATAATGTATGATATATTTCGATTTTCCTCTCTGTTCAATGTCAATACTTTTAAACCATATATTTTCTTTTCAAAAAAATGGATGAATGTTGGTAAATCACAGTGTTATGACAAGTAAAGGGTTTCAATCATAGACAGAAAATTTGTGACCCGATCTGTCTGAGCAGAATAATTGTCCTGCCGAGAAAAGACGTATCCCCTCGTATCTAAAACCAACGCAAGAGAGCGTTTTTAATGCTATTTTTTTCATTTTCTAATTATACTTTCACACGTTAAATCTTTTCTTTCCTAAATAAAACGTGACCTTTTCTTTCCAATATGCATATATTCATCTCTTATATTTTACACACAGCCTTTTTTTTCATTATTCACAATCTCATTTATGCAATAATGGCCTCAAATACAGTAAAAATATACCCATCATTAGACATGCTCAAACCGCATACTTTCTCTTTAGTTACAAATAATTATTGTTTTAGACATTAACACAATCTTCAAAATACATGTTTTTTTTCCATAAGAGGAATAAGACCCCGATTTCCATTATCATATCAGACAACGGAAACAAAAAGATCAGAGTATTTCTGTTTTGCGCCCTTAGCTTTTGTTCGGACCAAAACAGAGAACGATTAACTACCACAATTACATCCCAGATTCTATTACAGAAAACAAGGCCATTTTCCAGACACAACACTACTCCATTCATATTCTTCTAATAACCCACCCTAGAGTCAAGCAACACAGCATAATCATCTAGTAGTGCCCCCGCCACCTCTTTTCTTACTTCTTCATATCTGATTGAGACTTCCAGTAGGTTGAGATGATTGCTGGAAGCACCCTTCAAGCAGTCCTTTTTTCCTCATTTCAACTTCATTGTCTGCTAACAAGCCACTATTCAGAATAAGCCCCTGCTGTGTCTGAGTCATACCTGCGATAAAAGAACTTAATCGGAAGGAACAATCTCTATTAATACTCTGAATATCATCCTTCAAATAACCCGACCAGAAATTCAGCAAGGCGCACATCAAGTGTATAATAGTAAAAGGAGACCATACTTTTGCCCCATCAAAAGCCGATTTATTTCTATGCACGCAGATACTCCAGCAAAAGGTTGCAAGACAGAAAGAGTGTATCCTATTACTTACATTCCAAATTTTTCCCATCCATTGATAGAATCCCTCAAGATTATTTGGTCTAGTGTTGACATTGCAACAAGCTGCAATAATACCCCACATTGCTTTTGCTATTGGACAAGAGAAAAAAAGATGATCAATCGTCTCCATATTATCACAAAATTCACATCTAGGATCTCCCATCCACTTACATTTTTCTCATGTTCTCCCGTGTTAGTAACACATTATGATGTATCAGCCAAAGGAAAATTTGGATTTTCAAAGGAGTTTTAGAGCACCAAATTCTATTAAGATTTCTATTCTGCCACTTATCAGCAATGAAACCGTACAACGATTTAACGGTGAAATTACCTTTTTTACCAATTTTCCAAACAGGCTTGTCAATATCATCGGTAAGTGTAACTCTGGATAAACTGAAAACAAAAACTACCCATTCTGACTCGGCATTAGGATCTATCTAACGCCGATAGGACAAACACCATTGCCGTGTTTTGCATTGAGCGACCGTCAAACCATTGTCTAAACAGATGGAAAAAAATGTGTGGGAATTTCTCCTTTAATGGTATGTCCTCAATCCAGCAGTCTCTCCAGAAATCCACTTTCACACCATCTCCCACCACATATTTTCTATTGATAATATAGCAATCTCTAAATTTTAGCATATCACGCCACCCAGGCGAATCATTCATTTTAGGCTCAACCATAGATAACGACTTATCTTTCAAATATTTCCTCTTCACTAAGTCCTGCCAAACTCCAGAATCATTATCTAGCCGCCACCACCACTTACACATCAGGCTCTCGTTTATGTCTCTTAGGTTAAGCACCCCCATGCCACCTTTATTTTTAGGTCTGCATATTTTGTCCCATTTGATGAGATGGTATTTCTTTTTCACCCCATTCCCTTTCTAGAAGAAGTTCCTTCAAACTTTATCTATTCTTTTTATTGTAGTTTTGGGTATCAAAAATACATGTTGAATCCTTGATTACCACTGCAACAAAACCACTGTAACTAATGTTATGAAAGTAATCTTTGAAACTAATCCACACATATAATTTTCGTGTATTTAACCTAAATAATTCAAAATATATTTAGATGTAAAGTTTTTAAACTTTGAATTTCAAGTATACAATGGAGGGAGTAGTTCAAAATATATATAACTATTTTCTTATTCTCTTGACTTCGCAGTCATGTTTGAGCGCGCACACAACCACTCCAGGCCTTTTTCTGTTCTTTGTTGCTGGGAACATCTGCCTTTTGTTCGTCCACTGAAAAAGTTTTTTTTTTTTGAAAAAGGGGAGGGAGCAGAACGGTACTTCATTCCCAGCCGTCGATTCGAGCCAGCAGCAGCATCTTCGCTATTCTGCCTATGTCCACCTCTTTCCATTGTAAACTGGGCAATAAATCCCTCCACGTAGCAAAATAAATAAAATAAAAATATTTTCATACTGCTGATTTTTTTAATCAATAAAATTTTCATTAGATCATTCACCGAAGTTTGAAGCCATAGATAACAGAAATGTTAGAGAACGGATGTCCGTCCCAAGCTTTTTGCGACGGATGAGCTCATGAATACGTTCCCGCTCCTCGTCCTCCACCCCGTGCTCCACGTCACGCCGCTGCCTTGCCCCCAAGCCATCGCCTCGCGGGTCGCCGGGTCACCCCTCGCAAGCACGCTGTTGCCGTCGGGGAGTCGTCCTCGTGTGGTCGCCTCCGTGTTCTGCTCAAAGCCGCCACCGAAACGAAGTCCACCTCCATGGCCGCTGCGCCTGTGCCGTCCTACTGTCCTAGCATGTGCCATGCGAACGCCGCCGTCCTCTGCTGCTCCGCGCGCCGTCGCTTCTCTTCGCTCGCCGGAGCACGCCGGCGATTTGCCCTGCTGCTGCTCGCCCCATCTTCAGGTCGCAGTGCCACCACCAGCAAGCAGGCATCCTCTGCTAAAAAATTGCCGCAGTGCGCTGGAAGAAACAACCTTCTTCAAGTTCGGCGCGCCTCGCCGAAAACACAACGCCGTCGCTGCGACTTGCATGGCCATGCCCAGAGCTGCACACTGTTGTGCACCCAAGCTGCTAGCTTTACACTGGTGAATTGCTATCACAACCAATCCCGGCCAGCCACTGCTCAATCCGACGGTCCGGCCACAAGCTGTTGTCGTGCTGCTGGTTTCTACTGCTCGAGCCGCCATGTGACCAGCGGAGCACCACCGGAGTCAAAGCAGCCGCCACCCCTATGGCCTTCCTCTTCCATCCTCAAATCCATGGCCGGGCTAGGAGCAGGGCCACGCCTCATTCTAGCTCTCTCTTTTCCCTTTCTCAATCTCTCAAATCTTCATGGAATTCTGGCTGATTTGGAAACGACAGCTAAGGAAGAGGAACCCTAGCCGAGCTCTCTCTCTAATCTCCCTCACCTCTCTGGTCAGCCATGGGATTTTCCCTTTCTCTCTCTACCACGGCCTCAAGAACAGGGGCTGTTCTTTTCACTCACGGCTTGGAGAGGATGGGACTATGGGAGGGCGGTTGCAGCTCTCTCTCTTTGATTTCAGAAAAGTTCATGTAGTTTCATGTAGTTTTCAAAAATTCATGTAGTTTCAGAAAAAAAAATCATGTAGCTTCAGAAAAAAAATTCATGTAGTTTCATGCAGTTTTAAAAAAATTCAGGTAGTTTCAGAAAAGTTTCATGTAGTTTCTGCAAAATTTATGTTGTTTGAGAAAAAAAATCATGTAGTTTGAGAAAAGTTTCATATAGTTTCAGAAAATTTTTTGAGAAAAGTTTCATATAGTTTAGAAAAAATCATGTAGTTTCAAGAAAAGAATCATGTAGTTTCAGAAAAAAAAATCATGTAGTTTTGAAAAAAAATCATGTAGTTTCAGAAAAGTTTTATATAGTTTTAGAAAAAATTCATGTAGTTTCATGTAGTTTTGAAAAAAAAATCATGTAGTTTCAGAAAAGTTTCATATAGTTTCATAAAATATTCATGTAGTTTCATGTAGTTTTTTTAAAAAAATCATGTAGTTTCAGAAAAGTTTCATGTAGTTTCAAAAAAGTTCATGTAGTTTCGGAGAAAATTCATGTAGTTTTAGATAAAAACATGTAGTTTTAAAAAATTCATGTAGTTTCATGTAGGTTCAGATTGTTTCATGTAGGGTAGTTTCATGTAGGTTTAGATTGTTTCAGAAAAAAGTCATGTAGTTTCAGATTGTGCCATGTAGTTTCAGGTTGTGTTATGTAGTTTCAGCTTATGTCATATTTGTTTAGATTGTGTCATGTAGTTTCATCTTGTGTCATGTAGCTTCAGTTTGTGTCATGGTCATCCGTCCCAAGCCTCCTGGACGGACGTCCGTCCTATATGGGCTCCCTATAATTATTTTCAGAAATGTTAGAGAACGGATGTATGTTCTCTGGCTTGCAACGGATGAGCTCTGTGACCGCCGTACACTCGCCCCCATGTGCGACGGCGTGGGAGAGCCCGCGACCTCACCGTCTCTCGGACCGGCTCAGGCGATATGCCGGCGTGGCTTCCGGATCACGCTGCCATCCCCACTTGCTCGCCGTGGTCCCCACGCCGTTGTCCTCTTTCGCCGGCGACATCTATAAATGCCGACGCCACCCCGCCGCGCTCTTCCTCCTCCCCCTCTCGGTCCCCCTCTCTGTTCGTTGCCGTTGGTGAGACGTCATCGCCAAAGTGATCTAGCCCCATTTCTACCGGCGCCGCCGAGCCCCTCCGCTGCCCCTTGTCCCCACCGGAACTCACTGCCGCCGTGCTCCCCAGTCCCCACTGCACCGGTCCACCCCAACGCCGCCACGACACCTCAAGCCATTTCGGCATCAATCCGAGCCGCCATCATCCTCTTACAGCACCCCCGTACCTCGTCGGACCACCTACACGTCTCCTCTCGTCGCCGGCGACCCTCCCGCCGTCTTGTCGCTTCGGCCGCCCGCCTTTTCCACCACCGGCGATTTCCCGCCACCAACCCTCCCCAAAGAACCCCAAGACCTCCTCCTCGTTTCCCTCATTTGCCCCACCGGAGCACCACGCTGTCGCGGATTTCTCTGCCGAGCCGCCGCCGCCGCCTCTCTCTCTCTGCTCTGCTGAAGCGGACCCGCCCGTCGATCTCCTCCTCCCTTCGGTTGGAGCCCCAAATGAGCCAATATACCACACAAGGCTCGCTAAACCATCCTACCGGCCAAATGTCGGCCACGGCCCTGGCTCCTCGTCCTCGCAGCGTGGGCCTTGGCCAGTGAGCCAAGACATGTCGGCCCACTGGTTCAGGTTGTTTCAGCTAGCTTCATAGAAAATTCAGATTGGTTCAGTGTTTCAACTAGTTTCATATGAAATTCATATTGGTTCAGGTTGTTTTCAAGTAAAAATGCAGCTAGGTTCATGTGAAATTTAGGTAGGTTCAGATAGTTTCATAGAAAATTTATGTTGATTCAATATTTTTCTGTTAAAAAAAACAGATAGCTTCATAGGAAATTCAATTTGGTTTGTGTTGTTTCAACTAGTTTCATAGGAAATTCAGATATGTTCATGTTGGTGTAGGTAAAAAAAAGCTAGGTTCATATGAAATTCAGCTTGATTCAGATAGTTTCGTAGAAAATTCATGTTGGTTCAGAATTTTTTTGGTAAAAAAAGAAGATAGCTTCATGGAAAATTCAGCTTAGTTTAGGTTGTTTCAGTTAGTTTAAAGAAAAACATGTAGGTTCAGATTGGTTCATACAGATTCAGGTTGGTTCAGGCAGTTTCAGATTGGTTCATGTTGATTCAGATTGGTTCATGCAGATAGCTTTATGGGAAATTCAACTTGGTTCAGATTGTTTCAACTAGGTTCAGCTTGGTTCATGTAGGTTCAGGTAGGTTCAGCTTGGTTCATGTAGGTTCAGGTTGGTTCATGATGATGTCATCTATTTTGTCCTTTTGCTCATCTGTTGGTTTTGAATAGAACGGACCACCGTACTGTATAGCCTATTATTACAATGCAACGTCATCCATTGAATCGACACCTAGTTGATGATATGTCCCCCAATCTTTCATATACCAAACTCTTACCCCATCCCCACCCTAATTGACTCCCCAGCTGCC
Organism: Raddia guianensis; assembly: GCA_036346415.1. Lineage (NCBI taxonomy): Eukaryota > Viridiplantae > Streptophyta > Magnoliopsida > Poales > Poaceae > Raddia > Raddia guianensis. The sequence goes on from CM070534.1 coordinate 41,943,403, forward strand.
CACTTTGTACTTCATGTTGCATCTTTCCTAGCATGTCTTATTTGTGTAATGGCACATTATCTTATTTGTGTGTTGACACAGCGTAGTAATTCTAGTTTTGCTTTGAGTGTGACTTCCCTCACCCTAAAATACCCTATGTCCTAGCGTTGTCGCCATTGCCTTTTCCTTCTCCTTTGACGGCCTCGCCAGAGGCACGAGGGGAACCCATCTTCCTTTCTCCTCCTTCTAGCCTCCCCTTCTTTTGATTATCCACGATCCGACAGCCTTCATCGTGTACCATGCTATAGGTCTGCCAAACCTTCCTTTCGTCGTTCTGTGTGGGGCCTTGGTTAGGTTGTTCCTCGTGGTCACACAGACCGACCTCCCTTGTCAAGGAGATGGACTAGATGGGAAGGGAGATGAGCTATAGAGATGATGGCAGAGCCTCTATGGGATAAGGAGAAGGGGCGTGGGAGAGATAAGGGGAGGGAAGGTGGGGAGTACTTAGGGTGGTTCTCTTCGGTTTCTTTTGTTGGTAACTTGGAAACTTCTCTTTTTTATTTAAACTATGTAACATTTAAAAATTCAAGAAATATTGAGTTATTAAGTATGCAACAATTTGGAAGTAACTTTTTAAGCACATTTAAGGCAAACCTTTTATATTTAAAAATATTCTATGCGTAAGTTTGACAAAAACCTTTTATAAAGAAAATATAGATCGAAAGCATACACTTCATATATGCTAATAATGTGCTTTTTCGAATTTATTGGTATGTTTACATAATTGAAACAAAATAATAAATTTTAAACAATGGCATACATGACATTATTAAAGCAATTGTGATGACAAATAAAAAAATGACAACTAAACGGTGGTATGTAAGAGGTTGTTCGACTATGCAATGATATATACAAATTTGACACTAAATATACTAGTGAAAATTAGCCATTTTGATCTAGTGTTTCTTCCCAAAATGGTGGTAAGACGCCAGTCGCTCCATACTTATTTTTAGTCTCCAGTGGTTGTTTTCGTTGGATTCGCCAACAATCACACGTTGTCTCTTAATAATGCTCGGTGTCATTGTAGATTCACTGGCTAACTCTGCGGCTTCGCCTATTATTCTTCATGGATATTGTGACTCTGAAGCCATCGCTGCCATTAATTATCTCACCACCCTGTTGTCATCCAACACCCACCATTGGGCCTCCACCGCACCCCATCCATATACCTAAACTAGCGTGATCCAGCGCCGTGGCCTCCCGAGGCCTTGCGTGCGCATGGAATGCGCGTGGGCCTCGGCCTGGGCGGAATGCGGCGTGGGCCTCGATGCTGGCGGGAAAACGCAGACGCGCACGTGGCGCCTGCACGTAAAAAGCGGCAAAAAACTCCGGATGCGGGATTCGAACCGCGCTCGGCGGAGCGGGAGCCGGCTAAGCTAGCCAGGCGGGCAAACGACCCGCGTGCCTGGCATTTGTGACCAAAAAATTCTTTTATACATTAAGTCAAAACGAACGGGCGGATCTGCTCGTCTCGCGTGATCGGACGGTCGCCGCGGCGCGGGACGGGCAAGCCAGCCACGTGGCCCGGCCGGGAGAGCCCGGGAGAGCAACTCGGCTATGTACTATTTATAGATTCGTTATTCATTTGAGGCTAGACTACAATTTAGGGTCAACATTAAGCATACCCTAACCTCCTTGTACGGTACAGACACCATCGAAAAAAGAGGTGAAATGAGCCAATCTACTAAAATGTAAAAAATTAATTAAGCATTTTAAGACGAGATCTTTTTAGTTGCCGATTAATCTAACTTAGGACTCCTAGTCACTGTAATGAATAGTATTGCAGTGCAGTGGCCTGCACGGTGCCCAAGTCGGTCTAGTCAAGTCAACTTATTATAAATCTCCGCCAGTAAAGAGAATGGCTAGTAATTAATATGGATCCCCAAATCGTTTATTGACTAAAGCATGGAGTTCCATGGTGAGTGATCGACTATCTTATTCGTGCGAGGAGGAATAATTCCGAACCTAAATATATTCCATGTTTATAGCATCAGCGTAACGTGTTAATCCATTGTGCTCTCTCGTGATATCTTGGCCACGCAGTTCAGTTCAGTTACACCTGAAAGATTATTCCGAGTTCCATTTCAATAGCACAGGGTACTTGGCACAATGAGGGGTTAATGCGGTCTTTGACGACGAGAGCAAATCCGCGGTGTGAACCGCGGGAAATGGGAAAGATCATTTTACAATGCATGTAAACATCCTCTCTCTCTCTCCTCCTTCCTCCTCTTCAGCCATCGTTGCACCAGAATTCAAGATTCCCTTGTGCCTTATCGTGCCTCAATGTAATTGCGTAGAAAAAATAGTTTATACCCTATACGTGAACATGCAAAAATAAGTAAAGTTGAGAATGTCAGTAAAGTTTAATTATGTGCAGACTACCCAAAATTCTTGATTGCCATTGTGGGGAGAAGACGACATGATGCTGGTGACGGTGTCGAAAGCTGTAGGATGGTTGAAGGCAGCTGGAGGTGGTGACGGTAGAGCGGTAGAGGCTAGGGCGGAAGGGAAGACGACATGACGCTGGTGACGGTGTCGAAAGCTGTAGGATGGTTGAAGGCAGCCGGAGGTGGTGACGGTAGAGCGGTAGAGGCTAGGGCGGAAGGGATAGATTTGAGGGCGGAAGGTCGGATGGCAGCGTGACGAGACGGCGAGGGTCTGTAGTCGAAGTAGTTAGTTTAAAAGGAAATAAAAATTATGTTGTCATGCAAGCCTAGCTACACGGGCAAGCCACAGGGGGCGCCTAGCCGCCTGCCATGCACGCACGGTCCGCACGGATGCATTTAAAAGTAAGACTTGAACATGCAATGTTGGTCTTGCATTGCCAAAGTCCTCGCCTTGCACGCGCACATGGCCTCCGCCAGTGTGTATACAGTACCGAGAATGCGTGGCCTACGTACGACAGCAACGACGTCGCAGGGCGTCGTCACGCCGGAGAGCGACCGCCAACGGCGTGAAATATTTTGAAGCCGATAATTTTCGCTGCTAGTTTGATGTCCACTGCGAAAAAACGTGCCGTCACGGCCTCGCGTCGCTACCGGTCTCTTTCCCTTTTATATATTCTTTTTTATATATAGAAAATAGCTCCTTCACCATGTTAGATATAAAGGTATGCTAAGCGGCGGCTAATCTATAACCCCGTCAAAACACGGACTAAAATATAGTATATTAATATCTATACCAAAAACAATGAGAAGACAAAATACTGGAGGGTGCATTTTAGCTACATAATGGGTGGCCCATTTAGCATATCTCCATATCACAAAGACTTACAAAGAAATAAAATCATATCATGAAAATCATATGATTTGTTTATTTATTTAGATTATGTATTTAAAAATCATATATCTAGATTCATCTCAAATATATCTTTCATAATATCATAACTTAGTTAATTTTATAAACGAATACAATTATAACTACTAGTGAAAGTTGCATTTTAAACACACTGCATATGCCCTAATCTACCTCTGGGTGTAGATTAAGCTAATCTACACCCGAGCCTTCCCAGCGAACTGCGCGAACCAGCCAAACCCGGAAGTAAATGGTCGCATTTTGAAAGTAATCGGAAGTAACCGAAGTGAACATGTTTCAGCACGGAAAATAATTCGCTAGGAGGCAAGATCCTAGAATCGTGGGGGCATTAATTACCCTAAAATCATGGGCTGCATGTCGGTTTATTTTAAATTTTGTGTTGCTTCTTTTCAAACCGATTACTTTTGATTACTGATGTTTCTTGAGCCAAAATAAGAAAGTAATCAGAATTTTAGACCAGTTACTTCCAGTGTTTTAAATAGCGCGCTAAAGTGTTTAGCGAAGGCCTCCTAGAAACGCTAAGCGATGCTATAGAGACGCTAAGCCATTTAGCGTTTTTTCAAAACAAATGCAAAATGCTGGGATTCACAACAGCTATTTAAATTCAACAAGCCAAGTAGCCAACATAAATTAGTTCTGCAGCTCTTCTGAATATTAGTCTAACAACACACAAACACAGGACACAAACTCAGTACGAAACGGAGCCAAGTAGTAGATGGACTCAATCTTCATCTTCAGCCAACGAGATGGACTTATCAGATGAACATGAAGCGATGGTGATCGCATGTCAAATTTGGCCCAAACGCTATAGCGACGCTTAAATTGAACTGTTTATGGTGCGGTTTAGCGCTATTTCGCTCTATAGCGGTCTTAGCGTCAATAGCGTTAAAATGGGCAATAGCGTAGCGCCGACGTCTCCAAAACGCTATAGCGGCGCTATAGCGCGCTATTTATATCCATGGTTACTTATCATTACTTTCGATTATGCATACATACAAATGTGAAAACGCAGTCAAAAAACTTATTACTATGCATTACTTGTCGTAATGCAAAATAAATATACATAACTATTACATTTTCACAGCGGGTTCCTAAGTAACCCGGTGAATTTGCTAAGTAATCCCCTAAGTAATCCGGTGAATTTGCTAAGTAATCCCCTAAGTAATCCGATGAATTTGCTAAGCAATCCGGTGAGGTCGGCGGCGGCGACGACGAGATGGGAGGCGGCGACCAGCGGTGGACGGCGTCGGTCTTGAGGTCGAGGCGGCGTCGGCCATATGCGGTCGCGCGGACGCGACGAGGCGGCGGTGGAGAGGCGTCGCGCCGGCCGTGGAGGTCGTCGTCGTTGCGGTCGTAGCAGCCGCCGTGGACGTCTCTGTCGTCGCCACCGCGGACGCCCTCGCCCTCGCCGTCACCATCGTCGTCACCGTCACGGACGTCCTCGTCGTCGCCGTCTTCGCCGCCGCGGCGGACTTCGTTGTCGTCGCCTCCGCCGCGGACGTCCTCATCGTTGCCGTCGTCGTCGCCGCGGACGTCCTCGCCGTCGATGTCTTCGCGCCGCCGTGGACATCCTCACCGTTGCCGTAGTCGCCGCCACCGTGGACGTCCTCCTCATCGCCGTCGTCACCGCTGTTGCCGCCGGCACGGACATCCTCCCCGTCGCCGCCGCCGACGTCGTCGTTGTGCGCAGCAGCGATAAGAAAAACCGCTCGCCAAGACGCCCAAAAAATTTTGAATCAAATGGTCTAGAACGTGGCCTCCCGTACGTGCTTTATAAGGCTAGCACTAATTCGGTCAGATCCTAAAATCATGGGATTAGTTAATGACCGTGGTTTAATTCGCTAATTAATGTTGGTTTAAAAAAACTAATTAATTGAATATTTCACGGGCTGGCTGGGTTTTAACGTTACAAAAAAGAGAAAATTCTATCAATTTTGAACTTATCAAAACTGTCCGTTTTTTTATAACTCTTAATATAGAATGAATTTGAACTTGAAATTTTATCCAGAGATAGAGTAAGTTGAAGAGTACATGTACAAATTTTTTTACAATTTTTTACAACTTTTGGTAGTTCGATTGCACGGTAATTGCACCGTTAGGCTGATTGTACAGCATATGTACCCAATCTACATCTAGGGGGTAGATTAGGATCTCTCTCTCTAATATATATATATATATATACACCCGATCGGTTGGCGAGCCAGGTTCATGGACCATTCACGCAACATGTGGATTGAGTCACGCATGATTAATTAGGGAAGTAATTAATAGGCGGTTTATTAGGAGACGAGCACTAAGGTCATGTACAAAGGCATTTAATAGGGTGCCTCTTAGCAGCACTATTTAATAGTTTCGCTGATGTGGTATGGGGTAAAATGTAAAAATTACTAGAGTTACTCTTGGTGAAGAGACTGACTCTTCACAAGCTCCTAAGCAGAATTAGAGAGGAGCAACATTAAATAGCATAGAGGCTCTTGTGCATGCCCTTTGTACATGACTTATCTCTTTGCTTAGATGAATATGTCAAGAGACATCTTTGAACTCTCCATTGTACATGCCCTAAATGCAGTTCCTAAAAAATAGGATCTCACGAACAAAGCCACACCAATTTTAGTTTCTATCGCCTGTCCTCGCGTTGCTCCAGCGGCTATGACGACCTGCATCTCCTCTCCGGCGACCGTGGCTCCCCGTCCCTGCGCCCTCTCCGGTCTCCGGCGTCCTGGGAGCGCTGCCCCCCATCCTCTCCGGCGACGGCGGCTCCCCGTCCTCGCATCTTCTCCGGCATACTGGCGGCTCTGCCCCCGCGTCCTCTTCGGTGACGGCGGCTTCTCGCTTATCTTGGCGACGGGAGGATGTCCGCGACCGGCGGCACGACAGCGGCGATGACGGCGATGAGGAGGATGTCATGGCGGCGGCGACTTACGGCAACGGTGAGGATGTCCACGGCGGCGGCGAAGACATCGAAGGCGAGGACGTCCGCGGCGGCGACGACGGCAAAGATGAGGACGTCCGCGACGGCGGCGACGACAACGGTACGCGGTGGCGGCGAACACGGCGACGACGAGGTGTCCGCGGTGGCGACGAAGCGACGTCATCATGGCGGCTTACGACCGCCGACGGACGACGACCTCCACGGCCGGGCGACGCCCTCTCCATCATATTGCCTCGTCGCGTCCACGCGCGCCGCGGCCGCCCGCCTCCCGACCCGCCGACCGATGCCGTCCACCGCTGGTCGCCGCCCTCCCATCTCGTCGTCGTCTGCCGCCGACCTCACCGGATTACTTGGCAAATTCACCGGATTACTTAGAGGATTACTTAGCAAATTCACCGGATTACTTAGAGAACCCGTTGTGAAAATGTAATAGTTCTGTACATTTACTTTGCATTACGACAAAGTAATGCATAGTAATTAGGTTTTGACTCTTTTTCACTTCTGTATGTTTGCATAATTGAAATTAATGAGAAGTAACTGGTCTAAAATTCTGATTACTTTCTTATTTTGGCTCGAGAAACTTCAGTAATCAAAAGTAATCGGTTTGAAAAGAAGCAACTCAAAATTTCAAATAAACCGACATGCAGCCCACGATTTTAGGGCAGTTAATGCCCCCACGACTCTAGGATCTTGCCTCCCAGCGAATTACTTTCCGTGCTGAAACATGTTCACTTCAGTTACTTCCGATTACTTTCAATAATACGACCGTTTACTTCCAGATTTGGTCGGCTCATGGGTTATTTGGGAAGGCTTGGGTGTGATTAGCTTAATATACCCCTAGGAGTAGATTAGGGTCTCGTATATATATATATATATATATATATATATATATATATATATATATATATATATATATATATATATATATATATATATATATAGAGAATATAGCGTGCCCGAACACGGATCACGGCCGATGCTCTAGCGTTTTTGAAATTGAGATGTCTAACAACTGATCCGAACCGTTGATATTGTTAGTCTCATCTGTAATGTAGCCGATGACTAAGTTTAGTATTTTTGAATTTATTTACTATTTGTTTCCTATTTTAAAAATCAGCTTTTTGGGCGCACTGTGACTAATTGGAAGGCTGATTTTTGAAAATAGGAAACAAATAGTAAATAAATTCAAAAAATACGAAACTTGGTCATCGGCTACATTTCAAAGAGACTTAACAAGATCAACTGTCGGATCTTGTTAGGCATCTCGGATTTTAAAACGAGTTGGGAGCATCGATCTCTCCGTGCTCTGGGCACGCTAGCTTTCTCTCTCTCTCTCTCTCTCTATATATATATATATATATATATATATATATATATATATATATATATATATATATATATATATAGGAAGCGGAATTGGGACTCCCCAAGGCCTGGGCTCCCCTCCTCATAAGCGCTGGATTGCATCAAGATGTGGGATCTTAATATGGGTATGATTCTTAGCGGGTATACCCGATAAAAGGCTATGATATGGAAACCTATTAATGCCTTCATTACACTGTCTTTTTGGTTTTTAAACTCTTCACATGACAATTACATGGTCCGGCAACCAGAGGAGCAAAAAAACAATGCAATTAATGTGGATAAATAGGTGTGCGTAGCATTTGAATTCAAACATACGGGATGGGTTGATTAGGTCTTAATGACATACCTAAAGTACTAATTAGGTCATTGTATTAATTATTTTTAAGAATAGGCATATACGTGGGTATATCGTATTAATTTTAATTACTTTTAACATACTATCGGGGAACCAAAACTAGGTATGATATGTAATTTTAGATATGGTTTTGTACAATATAGTTTGTTTTTAATTATAATAAAAGTAGGTATGACTTTTGGAAAACTCAAAGGTTAACTTTCGGGTATATTTTCATTGTAGAGAAATTTATTTTTCTCGACATTACATTGTGGGTATGTAAAATTTAGGTATGAATTTCTCTAGTGCATAATTTATTCTCAACATAGGGTAATTTCTTTTTTCCCCGACATTACATTGTAGGTATGTTACTAAGATTTTTCATAATAAAAATATGTATGACTTTTGAAAAACTCAAAGATTAACTTTCAGGGTATATTTTCACCGTAGGGAATTTTTTTCTCGACATTAAATTTTAGGTATGTAAAAATTTAGGTATGAAGTTCACTAGCTACATAATTCATTCTCAATGTAGGGTAATTTCTTTTTTTCGCAACAATACATTGTATGTACGTTACAAAGATTATTATCGTAACATAGTGTTAAATTCACTGTTCACCTACACGGCCGTTTAGACCGTTTACACACCGTTTAAACGCTACTCAGTAGTCAACTGTGTAGGCCGTGTAGGCCGTTTAATCCGTATAATCCCGTTTAATCCGTTTTTTGGCCCGTTTAATAGGCCGTGTAGTCCGACTATTCGCTAAACGAAGAGTGGCTGACTGTTTAGCGTTTACCGTTTAGGCTAACACTGGTTAAATTCATGGTGTATGGCATAGTTTGGGTATGAGGATCACTAGACACGTTTGGATTTATGCAGTGTGAATTTCATTGGGTATGATAAGTACTTGTTCGGATAATTATAATAAAAAAAAGGTATGACTCATGAAAAAATAAAAATGGTTTGCTTGAACTTTATATATTTTGTAGTTTGAACTTTATATTAGAATAGGTATGATTTTTGGAAACACAAAGAGTAATTTTTCAGGGTATATTTTTAAAAGGACTGCGTATTTATATTTTATAATATACCAGAACATATCATTGTTTAGTATTTTTATTTTTATTCAACATGGGTGAGAAACATATCTAAAATACACATTTATTTATCATGTATAAACAGGTATGTAACGACGAGCTTTCTGGCAAAGCTTTACAGTTCATATCGTATAATTATACTCTTTTTTGTCTGGAAGTGTCATATCATATAATTATACATCGAAGGGTACGAGAGTACGTACATACTCGTTTTTGGGTTTGAGAATTACTAGATACGTTTTGAATTATGCGGTGTGAATTTCATTGGGTATGATAATTACTTGGGTATGTACCCTCATATATCGAGTTGGATGCCCTCATACGGTGAAAATTCAGAGTACGAAAAATTACGTGGACCACATACTGGCGTGCTTTCTCTGTGAAACAAATTAAGGTTTGCAGCCAGGAACAAACATGAACTTTTTAGTTAAGCGATATATACAATACATGACATATTAGGCTTACGAGTACAACACACACAAAAAAAACATACTCGTACCTCATCGGCTGAGGGCTGTTCCTGTTGATTAGCAAACTTTGCGATCTATGGGCCTAATTATACCACGAACAGCAAACTTTCTCTGCATAATTTGATGATCTTGCTCACGAAACCAGTGCCTGATTCATAGAAATCTAGCTCCAGTTCTACGAGGCGGTCACCCAGGATCGATGGTTCATGTGGAGCTCGATCCATGCCACTATACCACCGGTCGCCTCCTAGCTCGAAGCCAACGGCAGCACCGAAGAATCAAGATCCATCCTCTCCAAATGTGTCTCGGACCTCCAATCCGCCTCCGATGAAGCAATATTCTACTGTGACCTCAAGGCCGCTTTCTCCTCCCGTGGCCTCAAGACATGGATTTCTTCGCCCCGCTAAGATGAATGCGGCTGACAGGGATCGGATTACCTTGGCGCTGCACACGCGGTGGCCGGCGACCAGGGATCGGATTCTCCTCCCACACGGTGGCCAGCGGCGCTTCCCTTCTCCTCCCGCGCGACGGGTCAGCAGCGCCCGGCCCAGGCTCTCCTTTGCCTCGCGCGGTGGTGCGTGGCATCCCCTACCTCAGGCGCCCGGCAGCGCTTCCACTTGCGGCGCCAGGCATCCCCATTCGCCAGATCTGGGAGGTGGTAGAGGAGGGCGCCGCTGCCCCATTCCGAGGAAGGAGACGCTGCAGAAAGGGGGAGGCCGCCGCCGAGCCGCGCCGATCTGGATCTGGGGAGGGTCATGCGCCGCCCCGCTGCAAAGGAGGGGCACCACCGTGCCTGCAGGAGGTGGGGGACGCCGCCGTGTCGGCTCGAGGAAGGAGGGCCATCGCGTCGATCTGAGGAAGAGGAGGCCGCCGCCCCGAGCTGAGGAAGAGGGAGGCCGCCGCTGCATGGGCGCCGTCGCGCCGTGGTGGAGGGACGCCGGCAGAGTCCGGGGAGGCGCGAATCCGGGCCGATGGTGTTGGTGGCGGCGTGCTGGCGGCGGCTCGACGATGCGGAGCCGAGGTCGGTGGCGGACGACTCCGGGGTAGGTGCAGCCGGCGGCATCCGCAGCGGCGCGGTTCCAGGGCCGAATGGGCGATGGCGCGGTGGAATGAAAATGAACGACAGGCGGGGTACGAAAACGGGTATTAGAGAATTAATTCCCTAATTAACGCGATAACGGATCCTGTCTGTAAAACGGGTTTGATGAAAAACGTTGCCTGTTTAGTAGCACGATCTTTACAGTGAATCGAATGGTGATCAGGTGGGGAGCCCGGGCCTCGGGAGCCCCCCTTTTTTTTTATATATATATATATATATATATATATATATATATAGAGTTGAATTTGGGGTCATATGGTACGGATCCTCCGTCGCCGTAGCCAAAAGTGCTTGAAAATTTTGATCCGATTCATATTCTTCATCTTATTGATTCTCACCCATGCAAAATTTTACATTTTTATAATTTTTTACTATCTATTTCCTATTTTCCAAAATCAGCTTTTTTGGACGCATTCACAACTAATTGGAAGGCTGATTTTGAAAATAGGAAATAAATAGTAAAAAATTCTAAAAATGTAAAATTTTGCATGGGTGAGAATTCAATAAGATGAAGAATATGAACGGTTCGGATCGAAAATTTTGGTCACGATTTTTCAAAAACTATATGGTCGACGGAGGGGTTCACTACCATGGTTGATTTCTCAATTTCAACTCTATATATATATATATATTTGCTAGCGTGAACTTGAGTGTATGGATCTCTCCGTAAACTTCGATGGGTTTTCAAAATTCGAGAACTTTAGTGAAAATCAGCCTTTAAATAGTCGTGGAGCGTCCAAAAAAACTGATTTTCAAAATTAGAAAATAAATAGCAAAAAAATTCAAAACAATACGAAACTTGGTTGGTGGCTATCTTTTGACATGACGAACAAGATCAACGGTTTGGATCGATCACTAAAGTTCTCGAATTTCAAAACCCATTGAAGTTCACTTCATGGCTCCGTACACTCGAGTGTACACTAGCAAATATATATATATATATATATATATATATATATATATATATATATATATATATATATATATATATATATATATATATATATGAACTGAACTTCGAGTTCACGAGCCTCGTGAACTTCAACGGGTTTTGAAATTCAAGAACTTTAGTGATCGATTTAACTGTTGATTTGTTCATTCAAATGATAGTTATAAACCAAGTTTCATTTTTTGATTTTTTGCTATTTGTTTTCTAATTGGATGATTTTAAAATTAGAAAACAAATAGCAAAAAAATTCAAAAATACTAAACTTGGTTGGTGGCTACATTTCGACATGATTTAACAAGATCAATGTTCGGATCGGTCATTAGACATCTCGAATTTTAAAAACTCGTCGAAGTTCACGTAGGGATCCGTACACTCGAGTTCACGCTAGCAAATCTCTCTCTCTCTCTCTCTCTCTCTCTATATATATATATATATATATATATATATATATATAAAGCATGCTTCATCTATCAATAGTTTTTCATAAACAGGAACAAAAAAAATTAGCATATTTTTTATAGGGTTAAGTTCATCCGTGCCATTGTAGAGTCTCCGTTACTCATAAATGCTATTTTTCAACTCGATTTGTCACTCATATCATTACAGACGGTTTTTTGTTTCATCCATGTCATTGTCCCCCTGAAAAGACACAATTGCCCCCAATATCTTCTTCCTCCCCTTCTCCTCCTTCTCCAGCAGCAGCGGCGGCGTGCGTCAGTGGCGAGCGACGCTGAAGGCGTGGAATCGCAGTGCATGCAATAGCGCGTGAGCGACGACAGAGATATCGAGCAATGGCGGCACGCAGGGCGCGGAGGCGCAATGAACGGCAGTGGCGAGTAACAGCGGCGGAGGCGGAGCAGTGGCGAGAGAGAGGAGAGACTGGAGAGAGAGAGAGAGAGAGAGAGAGTTGGGAGGTAGAAAAATACCCTCACACTGTATGACATATGGGACCCATGGCATTTGACCGTAAATACTACCCATGAAAAAGTTGTATACATGAAAAAGATGCATCTCGACATTATCTACAACTTTCATATTGAACAGAAGTTCATCCAAACAATAGAAGACCTCGAAAAACACAATCTATTGACTCGTGCCTTGTTTTAGGCTGGGTGGCCCAAACACGGCTCGGACAGTCGGGCTGGGCCGGCCCAAACACCGCCCGGATAGTCGGGCCTGGCCGGGTGGCCCGTCGTGCCTGGTTTCCAGACCTGACACGGCACGGCATTCGGGCCGTGCGCGTGCCGTGTCATGCTTCGGACCGTCTTTTTCAGACCATGCTCGGGCCGGCCTAGACGGCCCGGCCCAAACTCCCAGCACTAGGATGGTGGGACTGTTGGAATGCTTTTACGAGAGCGAAAATAATTTTTGAATAACTAGCACGGAATACTCCTTTGCTTAAGTACCTCATTCTTGGACCGCTGTCTGCTGCATTAGTTACTCCCTCCATACTAAAATACAAGTCGTTTTAGGATGAAGTGGAGATACCAAGACACGGTTAATGGGGGTTCTCTTTCCATGTTTGCCCTTATTAATTATAGACATGAATTGCTAGCACTAAAGATGTTTGGCTTGATAGTTGGTTCCTTTTGCTCTGTCGTTGAGGTCCACGATTCGAAGCTAGCTTTTTTTTCGCACGCGCAACAGCTTCCAACTTTCTTTTTTTTAGTGCATGAAACAACTGGTTTGTTTAGCTAGCTTCTCTTTTCATGCGCGCGCAACAGCTGTTTTGTTCACGCGCAGTTGTGAAGGGTGGTGGATTAATGGCTGCAGGTTTCCAAAGCTAATTGAAAATGTACATATCATTAAATGAAGGGTAAATCTGACCAACAAAAATTAAACGTACACTTGATTTGTTTAGCTAGCTTCTCTTTTCACAAGAGCGCAACGGCTGCTTTGTTCACACGTACTAGTTGGGAAGGGCAGTGGATTAATGGCTGCAGGTTTCCAAAGCTAATTGAAAATGTAAATATCATTAAATGAAAGGTAAATCTGATCAACAAAAATTAAACTACACTTTTTTCAATCCTTTTTCAATTCTCTAAAACGATTTGTATTTTAATACGGTGGGAGTGCATCGGAACCATCGGCCATCGTGTCGTAGCTCATAGCGGTTGACGGCGGCTAGCCTCTCCTGTCGTGGTGCGGACCGAGGAGGTATGGGACTATCCGCTTTGCTGCCCTACCACCCTGTGGAAGTGCGGAGCAGAGTGCGAAAAAAGGAATATACGAGGGGTAGTGGCACGACGCTGGATTAGACACGTGCTAGCGTGAAGCTACCAACTGGCAAACGGGCGAACAACGCGTCGCTACTAAAATTCGAAGCTGTAGACAAGAAAACCAGCAAGTTTAGAGCGATGGTGGAACTAGAGTGATGTTGTTCATGCTGCGTAACCCTTAGATAGGTTTAGAGTTTGTACTCTACTTGATCTACGGACGAGTTATCCATGTTTGATTTAGTGTAAACCCTAATCAATCTACTAGTATAAATAAAGATGAAGACTTGATGTATTATTAGGGATGGCAACGGGGAATTCCCCGTCGGGGAATGGCTCCCCATCCCCGTCCCCGCGTGGAGAAAAATTCCCTGTCCCCGTCCCCGCGAACGCTCATGGAGGACATTTTCTCCCCGTCCCCGCTTAAATTGTATCTAATATGTATGTATTTGCTATTAATATAAAACATTATCATATATATGTATTCTCATAGTTAATAAATCATCATATATGCATCAAAATGATCACATATATATATTGGATGATCACTTGACAAGATCATTATTTATTTTTGTCATTAACTATTACATGAAAACATCATCACATTAAAGATTAGCGGGGCCCATGGGAATGTGGACGGGGATGCTTCCCATCCCGTCCCCTGCTATCTGACGGGAAAGAAATTTTTCTGCTTGCATCCCCATGGAAGAAAGCTCCGTCCCAGCCCCTATCAGGGAATTCTCATGGGAATCGGGATCGGGCCCCATTGCCATCTCTATGTATTATTAATCTAAGAAATCAATAAAACAGAACTCCACCCCTACGTATCGTGTTCTTATTTTCTCTGTGTATGCGTGATTGTCCATCTATATCTTAGACTACACGGTTTTACAATAGTTCATTCTCATCCAATCATAATGAATCTATAGGTCAGACATGACTTGGTTTGTATTTTTTTTCTAAAATAAGGAAATAAAATTTTTTAAAAATAAGAAACTTAAAAAATAAAAATATGCCCTTGGAATTCTAGGCCAGGCCTTTACCCACTAAGCCCGTACAACTTGTAAAGAGGGATAAGAGGAGAGACTAAGGGGCACTCCGGGGTACAAAGTTAGACCCAAAACAGGTATACCCATCAGGTCCAATCCATTCCAACAGTTAGCAATGTATTGGCCACCGCTTGCTTATAATGAACGGGTACTACATCGCAAGGCTCGTATAAAGATGACAAATTTTAAATGATAGCACTTAATTTAAATTTAAGTTAAAAATCAAGGCCAAAGCCCATAAATGCTCAAGGTCTCCCATAGTGTGCTTTTCCCGCTGAAAAAGGTCTACTTTGTCCCCTTCAACTATAACCAAAGTTCAATTTCGTTCCTCAACTCTAGAACCGGGTGACCAACCTCCCTATGCCATCAATACCAGATAAAATATCACCTTCACTTGAAACCACCCGGTTTTGGATGACGTGGCGTCCTAGTCAGTATGGTTTTCATAAAAATAAATTTTTTAAAATATAGAATATCATAGAAAACTTTAAAAAGGAAATAAAAATACCTACAAAATAAAAAAAGTAGAATCCAAATATATAATAAAAATATTATATTTCTATAGAAATTTATACATAAAAAATATATTTTTTTGTAAGGTTTTTATTGATTAAATAAATCAAGTATATAGGCAAAATTAGTTTGGATTGTGAAAAAATGGAGGAAACTAAGAAAAAATAGCATGTTATTAGTTTTACCTTTCAATTTGAATTTACTACTCTAACAGACTGATTTTATATAACCCGTCAAATTGATGGATGAGATTTAGACTCAACGGTTAACCAGAAAAACCCTGGTTGGGCAGAATTTAAATTCGACCCGTTGGTAGAACGAGATTTGTTCTTCCCAAAACTTCTTATAGACAGGTTATAGATAGCTGAGTTGGAGCATTGTACATACCCTTAATAGACGGTTCAAATATCTATGCATACCTTTTCTCCTCCACATTATTAATTAGCTGGCATGATACTGCTTAGAGATGATTTAAAGTCTGTTGAGATGCACCGTTGTACATGCTCGAGGTATGTGCGTCTTCATAATTCATGCGATTATTCACGGCAACGATTAATTACCATAATTTGCACTATTAGGATCATGCATTCACGGCAACCATTAATTACCACCAGACCCATGATTCACGACAACGATTAATTTTTGCGGGAGGAAAAATGTTATCACACCAAAATCATAATTTACCACCAGACCCGGAAAGGTTTCATGGCCTGTTACTCGTGGGCTTTCTGCACTTTGTAGGCCTGCTTGCTTCTGCCCATGGGCTAATAAGTGCCGAGAGTGTGAGGATGCAGGACTAACGGGTGGGCCACATGTTGGGTCGGGTATCCGCGCTACCCGAAACAATAAGAATCTTAGCCATTGCCAGAGATACTAGAGAGGGGAAGTCATAATTTTTTTATATTTATTTTTATTCGTTTATACAAAATTATATGGCGGATTGAAATTTAGACACAAATAGGCGCCGGTCGCACTTTCAATTAACGATAGGGTATCTGTCGCACTTTGGGCGCATGATAGGTCACCAAGAGTACATTGCAGAAGAGATCGCGCACCTATCCTTAATTCAACGCGCCACAGGCTCTCGTGCTACAGTAACTTTACACAGTTTGAACTTCTTATATCTATTAACATTTCATACCATATCCAACTTGCACGAAACAAATTTTAAAATTCATGTAAAATCCTAAAGAACCCATTTTTCAAACTTTCAATTTTTTTAAATTTTTTTGAATTTTGAATTTCGAATTTACACTTGAATTTGTATTTTAAATTTTGAAATTCAAAGATTGAAAATGGGTTCTTTAGGATTTTGCATGAATTTTAAAATTTGTTTCGTATAAATTGGATATGGTATGAAATATTAAACAACAAATTTTTGAATTTTGAATTTAGACAAAAAATTGAAGTTTAATATTTCATACCATATCCAATTTACATGAAACAAATTTTAAAATTCATGTAAAATCCTAAAGAATCCATTTTTCAATCTTTGAATTTTTTAAATTCAAAATTCAAAAATTCAAAATTTAAAATACAAATTAAAGTGTAAATTCGAAATTCAAAATTCAAAAAAATTTAAAAAAATGAAAGTTTGAATTTGAATTTGAATTTCAAAAAAAAATTAAAAATGGGTTCTTTAGAATTTTACATGAATTTAAAATTTGTTTCGTGTAAGTTGGATATGATATGAAATGTTAATAGATATAAGAAGTTCAAACTGTGTAAAGTTACTGTAGCACGAGAGCCTGTCCCGCATTGAATTAAGGATAGGTGCGCGATCTCTCCTGCAACGTACTCTCAGCGACCGCATTGAATTAAGGATAGGTGCGCGATCTCTCCTGCAACGTACTCTCAGCGACCTGTCGTGCGCCCAAAGTGCGACATGTACCCTGTCGTTAATTGAAAGTGCGACCGACGCCTATTTGTGTCTAAATTTCAATCCGCCATATAATTTTGTATAAACGAATAAAAATAAATATAAAAAAAATAAATTTTCCTAGAGAGGGAGCTGAAGCTCGCTGGCTGCGTCCCCCATGGAAAGCCTTTTCGCATGAATTAGCCGTGTGGCTTGGTCGGCTTCTGGTCTCTCAACTCTGCAGCCACGGTAGCGATGGGCCTTCTGACTGGCAAGTCATTTTCTCGAGAGTGGCCCAACGAATAACCTGGCAATATGACCAAGAGAAGAAGTCTGCAACGTACTCCGTAACAACAGATGAGCATGAACCGCAGTGATTGATTTGCTAAGAAATAAACACTATTTGAGAGGGCCTACATGTCACCCCTATATAAGGAGCAAGTTATACATGATGTAATGGCCTACTAAATAGTGCAAATAGGAGCTGCATATCGCCACAAACTCTCTAAACACGTGTTATTCTACGTGACAAACACCTACCCGAAATACTGCACTTCTGGACCCTATATGTCAGTGAGACAAGAATGGTAAATTCTATATTAAACGCAATCTATCAAAGGGCAAATGATCAGTCTTTTTCCAAAGAGAAACCTTATTTTTATAGCCAAAGCATTGAGAGCCCCTGCATTAATTATACGTGACCCTTTACACAATAATAATGCTGCATGAGAACTGCACGGCGCGCCGTCCCGGAGCTTGACTGTGGAAGAGTCCAAACCAAAAACCTGCGCTGCATCCGCGTCATCGCCCACTTAATTTGGCCGGGTTGGCCGGTGCAAATGCAATGCGCGCGCGCGCACACACGCCAAGAGGGCTGACCCGGCCACGTACATACATCCAAACAATTTCACGCATCCGATAAGATATATGAATCGTCTCATGCTGCCACACTAGCCGCATGCACTTTGCAACCGTTCCACCACCTCTCCCTCGCATGCCTCGCCGTTTTTCTACTTAAGAAGAACACACACCTCGCAGAGCACAGCCAAAGGTGTCTGAATTGAGTGGCTGCATGCGACCTTGTAGTCGCTGCCCTGAGTCCTCCTCCGGCCCGTACGTGCTCGTCTCAGTTGCTTCGTCGTCGTCGTCGCCGGCATGGTCGACGCGGAGACTGCGGCGGCGGCGGCGCCGTGGCGGCTCAACGTCAGCGACTTCCAGATATTGCCGGAGCGCCCCACGGAGCCGCACTTCGTCGCCAAGGTCTTCCTCCGCGGACACGGTATCTATGTCACCTCCCAATCTCGCGCCCTCTGCCCTCTTGCTCTCGCAATCTGAAGTACACTGATTTTTTGGCTGCCTGGTCGCGTTGCTTCGAGCTTAGTTGCATTCTGTGCTCGTTCCATCCAAATTCCCTTTTAAATCGAATTGACAAGGAGGTCGTCGGTTATTACTTCTTGCGGTAGGCAGTGTGAACTAATTGTAGTTACAAGATCATGGTAGAGAACTTTTTTTTTTTTTTCAAAAGAGGAGCTACCCCCATTTTTCATTGCATCAAGCACAGATACAACGAAAACCATGTTCAGCAACAAAACAACTGAGATGGCACGCTAAGGCCACTGGAAGTACAGTTTTGAAGCATGCAACAAAAGAAGATAAAGTTTCTGATCCAACTTCTAATATCACCAGCTTTTCCCTATTACACCATTTCTCTTTTCAAAAACTGAGAGAATGTTTTTTCAGCCACTAAAATCTAGTTTATCTCCTGTGAGCCTAAGGTTAAAAGCTGACGACACACATGACAATGCTCAAATCCAAAGAACGGCTTCTTCCAAAGATCACAAATTTCTTGCACCAAAAAATCCTTTGAATCTCCTGCAAACAGGTCTGCCCAGTATTTCAGCACCGCGCAAATCGAATGTATTAGTTGGACGGGAGAGGTGAAAGACTTCCCCTTAAAACACCATTTGTTTCTAGCCAACCAAATACTCCACAAACTGCTGCAATGCAAGTACAATAAAATCTCCCCCCAGAGGGCCAATTTGTTTTAAACCACCTAAAGCAGCCATAAAAACTAGAAGGCTTTGTGGATGCACCAAATACACAAGCAACAATACACCAAATGAAAGAAGCAATAGAACAACTAAAGAAAAGATGTTGAATGCTTTCCAGCGTCCCACAAAAGAAACAAAGAGGACTACCTGTCCAATTTTTTTTTCCTGAGAACCTCTTTAGTCAAAATAGCCCCTCTACACGTCAGCCAGAGAAAAATCTTAATTTTAAGAGGAATGACAGCTTTCCAGATGAAGTTGTAGTCGACCACCATTTCACCATTTGCAGAAATCAGATTATAAGCAGACTTGACAGTGAAACTGATATTGCTTTTTTTCTTACCTTTCCAGAACACCTCATCTGGTTTGTTAGCATCATAATTTGAGAGCAATTTTTCTTTAAAGCTACCCCAACCCAGTGCAACATTAATATCAAGGTTTCTTCTAAAGGAAAGATTCAAACCTTTGTTTACAGCCTCTCATGGTAGAGAACTAGAGATAACAACGGAATTGTTAGATTCTAATCGTAATGTGGAAAACTAAAACATGAACTTAGCCTAAAGATTGAACACAGAATACTAAATCGGATCAGGATTCCTCACTATTGCTTGACCTCGCCATCGGATGGATCAACAGATAGGTCGAAGGGGTCTGCTTGGTGGAGAGTAGATGCAGTGAGCCGTGGTGGTCGCAGTGACATTCTCGCCGGCAACGACCTTCCCAGTGCTGCAACTCTTCCTGGTTAATCGGATCAGGTTAGGGGCCTTGTGGCTACGTTGGCCTGCCACTAGGTGTCGGCTCCCTCTATTTGTATTGTGCTGTGCACCAGGGGGCCGCAACCATTTGTTGGTTGTGTGCCCTCGACTAAGACGCGAGTTTCCTTCCTTTCAGGATCGGCTGTTAGTGTAGATCACATCCAACACAGAATATCTAAATATGCAGCTCGATGGAGTGGGTGTGGAAATGCCAGAATTAATATGCACACACTTTTGTTAATCTTGTCCTCGCTTCAGCCACGCATCAATCATGGGCTCATGGCTCATGTATTGTTGTGGTAGGAGCTAGGGTCCACATCACCCGCACTAATGCGCTCCTATTGGTGCATGCACAAACATACGTCATCCCTTACAATGGTCTTCACCCATTCTATGCACAGCCGGATGCTCTGTTCACCCTTTTATAGTCAGTAATCTTTAATTATGTGACAGCGTTGGTCGATTACACTCTGCCTGAATATCTAAAAATGATTTTTTTTAAAGAAGATCTATTGCCAAGAAGATTTGTGCTCCTGCGAGATCCCATTTATGGTTATCGCGAGGCATAGAGGGTTAGACGGAGGTGGAGTAGTGTACTTTCCTACTTTAGTAGAGCATTGCCACTAGAGTTCATAAAAGAGAATAATCTCTATATTTAGAGACTCTTAGTCCCTATATCACCTATGATGTAAATATAGGGAATAAATACTGGTTTGACGATGGGATATAGAGATTAAAATTTAAAGATGTTGCCGATGATGTTTGATGAACCGCAATACCGATCCCGCCAAATGATGTAACCAATCTTGGTCATCATTTCTTCGTTCAATGGCCCATATATTTGATAGGAACTTTTTCGATTTGTTTACACAATTTTATTTTTTTCGGTGCTTTGTATTTTTTACAATCTTTCGACAAATAATTTTTTTTATCATATTAATTGTATTTATTTTCCTACTCTATTAATTGTATTTATATCATATGATGGTTTCAATATTACTAAAAAAATTGTTAGAGGCAATGATATATAGGTGAAGTGAACTTGAACATGAAAATGTAGCTGCAATCCTTAGCAGTAAAAATAGTCAAATCTCAAGGTATGTGAGCGTTGCATTGATCGAGCATGTTAGCATAGCTAAATATATGGGCCAAACACATTGATCACAATGTGGTAGAGAGTTATTTGATATATTTTCTTTTAAAAAATAATATAAAATATTTCATGTGAAAGTATGGGCTCTTGTTTTAAATTTAATTGTTTTTCTTTCATTTATGTAAGATTGAAAACTAAAGTGGGGAACCAAAATGATAGGTATGCCTCATGTGCTGTGTGGCGTTTTAGCTTGTATACGTCTAGTAAACATAAAATGCCAAAACTGTTAAACTGTTACATTTTTAAAAATGTTATCTTACTTTTAGAGAAATTTGGTTGTGCACCACGGATGACGAATGATCATTATTCTTGGAGGAATCTTGCAGTCCTTTGAGAGCTACCCGCAAGTATCACATACCACCTTATGACTGTGTGAGGGGGCATTATTGACATTTTAGAAATTACCGCTTTCTCTACCATTTTAATCTCTTTCCAACTTTACCCATCTTTGCCTGCCCTTCTGTAAGCAAAGGAGGACATGTGGTCGTCGGCTACTGCTATTGTGTTTAGGGGGTGGAAACAAGCTGAGCCTGGCTCGATCGAGCTCGTTAAAAAACGAGGCGATCCAAGATTGGCTCAGTATTTTGGCGAGCTCCAAAAGTAGGCTTGGCTCGGACTCGTTTAGACCTCTGAGCCAAGCCAAGTTCATCCGAGCCCAAGCCGAGCCACGAGCCATAGGGGTTTTCGCGTTCAGAATCAATAAACGAGCTGAAGTTATTTTAACGAGCCCCAAAAGTGGACTTGGCTCGGGCTAGATAACATCTTCAAGCCGAGCCGAGCCGAGCTGCGAACCACGATCTATTTTCTAAGCCTAATTGTGTTCCTCTCTCTACCCGTTCTCTCTTTCCCTCTCTATATATAGGCCACTAGCTCGTTATACTTTAGATGTTGCCCTATATATGCTACCTTAAGGGCTTTGGCTCCCTAACGGTGAGGGGCAGCATGGGTGCCTTGAGATGTGGGATGGCACGATATGATAGTCATCGGTGACTAGCGACGATGGTGGATGGCAATGCCTCACCGTGGTAGAGGAAGAGAGCAGAAAAAGCATTATATATGAGTGAAAGGGAAGGTTGAATGAGAAAATAGAAAATTGTCATTTACTTTACTACCACCAAGTACTACCTTTAGAGGATGGATGGCCATAGTAAAACCATCTCCAACCCTTCTTCTTCGTTTTCGATCCGGATCCTCTGCCTTTGGGCATCAAACGGCACGCTGCCTTTTGAACTGCGAGCAGCGCAGAGGTGAGGTGCGCCGCGAGCGCACGCGTACGGCAGCAAATGGGCCGGTCACGCAGCTAGCCGTGCGCTGCCTCCCTCTCAGCAGTGTTGCGCAGAGCGTGGATGGGCCATGAAATGAGCGAGAGCCAAAGTGGGCTGGCCCACGACTGCTTTAACACAAGAGAACACAAATTTCGGCTGTTGGATCTCCATCCAATGGTCCATAAGAGCCATTACTGGAACGTTTTTCTTCAGACTGAAACACAAACATACAAGCTACAGAAAAAGCTGAAAATGAACACTTTAAATTAGATCATGAAATGATCATTTAGGATGCACAAGAGCACAAATATAGCTAAAATGGATTTTCAACAGTATTATGGATCTTTTAGCACAAATAGGAAGTCTAAAAATGTAGTAATTCAGACGAAATTTTGATTCAAACATAGTATTAGTAACTACAAAATCACACTGATCTGGACAGTGTGCCAAAAGATTCAGTCTAGCACTTCTTCCTGGCAGGGTGCTTTCAACCCAATTAGCAGCTCACAAGTGATCATCATTATTGGACCCTCCCTACATGAGAATGAATTATTGTGATTAGTATTTCCAAGAAAATAAGAAAACATGAATATACTAAGAAATTAGTATTTACCATAAATAGTTGCATGTAACTTCCGGTGAAATCATTCTCTTCTAAGCGATCTTGACTATTTTCCATCGATTGATGATGGTCGATGTTTTCTTTATTGGCATCTCCCTATAAGTGACAATCAATTTTTTTTTTGTCAATATTCTAGTGTAACATCAAATTGAATAAAGAGTGCAATATATATTATAGAACACAAACCTTTGTAGTGAGTTGTTTCTTTTTAGTTAGTTGATGTTTTTGAACCCAATCTCTGTTTCTCTTCGAGGTCCTCTTTTTAACCTCTTTCTTCTTTGGACCAACAGTGTGTGGTATAGTATGGGATACTTGAGAGATCTCTGTAGCTCCATCATTTCATGATCTAATTTGAAGTGTTCAGTTTCAGCTTTTTCTGTAGCCTGTATGTTTGTGTTTCAGTCTGAAGAAAAACGTTCTAGTTATGGCTCCTATGGACCATTGGATGGAGATCCAACAGCCGAAATTCGTGTTCTCTTGTGTTAAAGCAGTCATGGGCCAGCCCACTTTGGCTCTCGCTTCGCTCGCGGCCCATCCGCTGCTCCTGAGCAACACACGCGAGCAGGGAGGCAGCGCGCGGCTAGCTGCGTGGCCGACCCATTTGCTACCTGTACGCGTGCGCTCGTGACGCACCTCACCTCTGCGCTGCTCACAGTTCAAAAGGCAGCGTGCCGTTTGATACCCAAAGGCAGAGGATCCGGATCGCTTCGTTTTCACCCCTAAATGAATCCCCTTCCCAGTTTCATCCTCTTCTTGTCGCCTGCTCTTCAACCCTTCCTCTTCCCCACTCCCTCCTGTCAACCAACTTCATAGCTTTTTTTAATTGCATCTTTGTATATATTATCTTATATCTTCTATGTATTTTTTGTGGTATGTATTTTCGAAAAATCTATTCTAACATTGACCCAAACTATTTTTAATAACTTTTTAAAAACCAAATAATAATTTTGGTTTAATTTTACGGAATGGCTGTGCATCGGAGGTCCGATGCCTCCGGACCAGCAGAGCGTAGTGGGCTCTAGCCCAGGGGGCGGCGGCCCATGCATGCCGTGGCCCGGCCTCGTGAGGGAGAGATGAGAGAGCAGCACATGCAAGTGGGGCCCACGGGTATTTTATTCTTTCGGCAATCATAATTTTTGACTGGATGCTCCAATCGACAAACCGTTTGCGCCAACGCGTTCCTCGTATTTTTTCGAACAAAACAAGATATATGTTGCCATATAATCCTTCAAACTTATCTGGTGAAACTTGGGGTTCGCCTACTGAAACTTGGGTTTTGCCTAGTAAAACTTGGGTTTCATACTAGTAAAACTTTGCCGAACTGTCAAGTTTCATCAGGTTTCATCTAAGTTTTTTCAAGTTTCACCAAGTTTCATCAGGTCAGTTCAAGTTTTATCAAGTTTCAACAGGTTTCACCCAAGTTTCATCAGATTACATCGAAGTTTCATCCAAGTTCATCACGTTTCATCAGCACACGGTCAAGTTTTATAAGCATACGACCAAGTTTCGCTAGTATATGGATAAGTTTCATAAGTGCCTTCTCCTAGTTTCATATCAAAAAATTTAAAAATTGAAAAAATCAAAAAATTTAAAAAGTATTTAAAATGGGTTGCTCTTGATTTTAGAAGAATTTTGAAATTTATTTCATGTTTTTTGAACACTGTTTGAATTTTGTACAAAAATCGAAAGTTAAATCACAAGTTAAATGAAACGTCGACTAGTTATCTAGTCGCTGGGCTCACTGTGCACGTGGACGCGGGAGCGCGGGGCGACCGTTCGATTGGCGTCGTGGCCGTCGATCCTGTGGCCAGGGCGGGTTCGGACAGGGCGCCAGTCCGACGCCTGGCGCTGCCCTTAATTTTATGTGTATAATATACTACACAATTGTGTGTTTTTAACCTCTAAAGGATCAATTTTTATATTATATAAGCATGTTCGGAGTAGTTAACATGAATGAATGAATGAATAAGTTGACTGAGCTGAAATGAATTGAATGCTCAGTTGATCTTTGAGATCTTCTTAAAACTAGTCTGCTTCGTTTGTGTTATATTTGAGACATTTTAGAGGTAGCTTCATTTTTATATATTTCTCCAATTTGATTTTAATAGTATATTGATTTAGATTAACACGTGGCTATTTATGGCTAGATGTCATGCTGGCCAGGCAACCACATCATCAAAATCATTGTCTTCGTACCACTTTTGAGTTAACTAAAATTATAATGGAACTTAGCATACTTAGATATATGGTTTTGAAAATTTTAGACCTAAATGAAAAGATGATACAACTTTAATAACATACAGAGCAATTTGAAACTTTAAGAACATTTTAGTGCCCGAATGACGTGCGGGCGAGAGATTGCGTCCAACAAGGATGATCATAGTATATTTGTCCTTAATTCCAAGACACAAAAACATTTTCTTAAGAAGATATATTGTGTTAAAGAGGAAGAGGCGTACCGTCAGACGTCAGCCCGGCACCTCCAAACTCGTCCCAGAGGCGAGCAGCGGAAAAGGAGGCTAAAAAAATTAAAAACATAGAGAAAAAGAAATATGTGGCTTTGATGATCAGACGCGTGCTCAAGAACAAAAGAACCGGCACAACCGATCCATCTGTCGTCGCAGTGGTAGTGCACTTTGCAACTGTCTCTCCGGCCCGTTCCGTTGTATAGAGAACAACGCAGGTTTCGTCTCCATCTTGCGTTGTCGTCGTGCCCAGCAACTTCTCGAGGCCGCAGACGCCAAGAAACGAAACTCTCTTGGCTTTGCGAGTTGTGTACGTGGTTGGCTCTTGGCTGCATCCTTGCATGCATTGGCATTGTAGTGCTGGCAACCGCAACACACACACCTGCGCCTTCTTCGATCTCCTCCTTGTGAGATCTCTCGGATTGCGGCGGCGCGGCATGGGCAGCTCCGAGAGGCCGGCGGCGCCGTCGTGGCGGCTCAACGTCAGCGACTTCCGGAGGTTGCCGGAGCGGCCCAAGGAGCCGCCCTTCGTCGCCAGGGTCTTCCTCCGCGGCGGCCACGGTACGAGAGGCCCGGCCCCCCTATCTCCCGTCCTCTTCAATTCCTTGCCGCATTATCCCCATGGTGAAAGTGAATTTAAGTTTTACTTGCGCAAACGATCCATGGCCTGCGACGGCATTGCTGTTTTTCAGGCTGTGATAGCAATTGTTATGGTTGCGTGTGTGTTCCTAGTTGATATAGAAACTGTAAAATAACTGTACAACGTTATTCTGTTTTAAACCGGTTGAGACGGATAAAGTGGCCACAAACACTCTCCTCAGATCCCCTTTGAGACTCTGCCTTCGTCTCCTTTGCTCCGTCCTCCACCTCCTATTTCTGATAGCCCTCCCACCGCTAGGTTCGTGTGCGAATGAAGTAGGTCGGCCGTCAAAAGGCACCCAATATGTTGCTCGTCCTCGTAATAGAGTATTGTATTATTATTAATTCTCTCGGCTGTGATCTGTGCCAATTGCATACCTAGGGGCAATTTAGTAGCTAGCTAATAAATAAGCTAATTGAACTAAAATTAGTTGAATGTTAGGTTTGACTTCGGGAATTATTAAATTTGCTTCTTACAAGTTGGTCAGCTTTGTTTATGTTAGTTTTATAAGTTTTAGAGATGATTTTATGGTAGGAAAATACCAACAGAAAAAGTCAAATTAGTATTTTAGTCAAATAAGTTTAATTCACTCTAAACTTACTATATATCAGATACCTATATATACATTTACATACCCACGTAAAAATGATTCCTTGCCAAAAGTTCTACCAATTTAAGTAGAATACCCAAACCAGGAAACAATACAGATAGAGGAGAGAGATTATCTCGACTCAGGTATCAATCTACTCAAACATACCAATTCATTTAACCATCTCGTTCGAGCTTATGAAATGAAATACTAATCGAATTGCTAATTTTAGCAACTGGAGGTCGAAGAACAAAGGACACGTAGCCAATTCAGGGTGTTATAAAGCGGATGAAACGTGTCCTCAAAATCAAGATTTTTCTAGCTAGATAGGTTTACATTTTCTCTTTTTCCATATAGACAGTTTTGTTTGAACGCGGATCCTATGCATTTATTATAATATGTGGTTGGATCACTGACATGTGAGCCACGCTAAAAGAAATAACCGCAGAGAACCTTAGTCCGCTTTCTTTACATCAGAAGCTTTTCGCATGGGAGGTTCGTGCATGCGCGCGTGGCCCAGCGCGCCCAAGGTCCGAAGCTGTTGAGCACAATTTTGGCAGGGATAAAAAACCGCAGCTCGCCTCGTGCCACGTATACATATTAACGATATGTACTTACCTCCACTTCGAAACGGGAAGGTTCATGCTACGTGTTCATCTCTATCTAACAACTCTTGTGTTGCTTTCCACACGGCAGTTATCCAAGAAATGAAAATTAGGAATCAACTTTTTAGCTGACCCAAGCTGACAGGAGTAGATGCCAACACTCCCATCATCGCACGGCCATGAGAGCGACAGAGGGACAGGTCGGTGCAAATCAATCAATATTTTTTTTCTCATATTCTTTTAGACTTTCAAAACCGTTTAGTTGGGCAAACACATGCCGCCACTTTCTTTCTCGCCAAACTTAGAGGTCTTATTGTTTTAGCTAAAATTAAAATTAGAAATTACTGCTGGTTTTAGCTTAAAAAACCTTTTGATTGTAATTTTCAGTTTATTTTCTTACACTTATGTCTAAATAAGAAAGTAAAAAAATTATAGTTTTTTCCCTCAAATGTATGATCCAAAACGGTAGAAAACAAGTCAAAATTAAGAACATGTAAAATCAAACTTATGAGCAAATATAGAAAATAAAGTAAGCAGAAGAAAGCTACTTCTACTTATTAGAGATTTGGTAATATATAGGAAACAATCTATTTACACACTAAACTATCGCGCTTCATCTACATCACCCTCTAAACTATGAAATTAGGTATTCTGGCCCCTCGAAACCACAAAATCGGTACAAAGAACCTCTTAAAGCGGTTTGGGGTGGTTTTGTGAGGTGGCAGTCGAAAACATGATAAAAAATAGAGTTTGCGACTAGTTGTCATCATCCTTTGTATCTTATGTATCTCCTCTCTCGACTTCTCCCATCCTCCTCTTTCCCCCTCTCTGTCTCTATGTCGTCTCCCTCTTTTCTATTCTCCAACCAAAATGGAGTAGCCTGCACCACGGCGTCGCCGCCAAGCCGTGACTACTCCGCAATGCTACTATTGAACCCACTGCCTTGCTGATGCACATGGCTTTTGCTACTTCTATCTCGTGCTTCCAACCTACTCATCGTCACCGCCACTGAACTCTCCCTCCCTGATGCTTGCGCCATCACAGGGAGAGGCCGTGCCACCCATTGGGGAGGCGCATGCTAGTAAGGGCGCCACTCATGGTCGTGCCATGCTGGGGTTACGGAATGACCGCAGGTTGATCCGAAACACCGACAGTCGGGGCCAATGCGCCATCGGCCCGTGCTGTTGCTAAGGATCAAGTTGCGGTCGATGCCGATCGTGGGGCTTAAAGACGACAATGACGAATGGGCGGAGCACATGGCAAGGTTTGTGAGGTAGACTGGCGGCAGGCGATGCAGAGGAGGGTAGCTCGGTGGTGGGCAGTGCAGGACGGGGTGGCTCGACGGCGTAGGCCGACGATCCTTCCCCTGCCGACCAAATTTGACTCATCACGGCCAGATCTGAGCGCTGTGATTGCACGACAAGGGAGCGGTGAAGAGAGAGAGAGGCGGTGGAGGACAACGGAGAGAAAGATACAGGCTGGTAGGATGGAAGAAGAGGAGGCCATCGGTGGAGAGAGAAAGGAGATGTAGAAGATGAGATGGCATGTATATGTAATGTGGCATTAACATGCATTGTGCCTTAGCGTGGCAAGACTAACCTTTCAGACCGTTTCAGAGGTTAAGTACGTCGGTTTTATATAGTTGTGGAATAGAATATCTGGTTTTATGGTTTAAACGATTACGTAGACAAAACATAATATTTTAAGACGTAAAATAGATTTTTTTTTTTAAAAAAAACGTAGACATGACAAATCTAGTACAGTTATCTAAACATCCGAAATCAATCTGTATTTAATCACGGCTCGGCGTATGCATGCGCGATGCGTATAAATCGTCGTACGTTGCGGCGGCGGCCAAGCAATAGCGTCCGTCGATATAGATTATAGAGGAAAGCTTGAAACTTGCTGCTTGCTCGGCCCGATCTTGCACCATGAAGTCGCCGAGGAGCCCGCTTGGGGCGGCGCGGACGCCGGGGCGCGGCCGGGAGAGCGGGGAGGCGGCGATAGCGTCGCCGCCGCCGTGGATGCTGCGCGTCGGCAAAGGCGGAATCCCCGCCCCGGAGCGCTTCCACCGCCGGCCGCCTTTCCTGTCCTGGTTCTTCCACGGTGCGCTCAGGCTCATGCTTCTTTCCCTTTTCTTCTCCCCTCTAATCTGCCGATTTGCTCCTCCTTTACCTACGAACCACTCGATTCCTCGCCGAAATTGACCTGTCCTATTCGTGCGTAGTCGTAGACTAGAGCAGAGCTTTCATCATGGGTCGGAAGCTTCTAGAAAGGGCGTTTGTTTGTTGTGTGGTCTGGTTTACTAGTGCTACTGGTCCAAGGAAGAAGACAAGATCGTTCAACGCATTGGTTGCTACAGTGAAAGATTTAGTTTTGCACAAAATAAATCTGCTCCTTTGTTGTCGTAGAAGTTGTTCTTGACCTTGTTTTTTTTACTTTCATGCATGTCAGGCCTAGCGCTGGCCCTGTTTGATTCATGGGGTTTGGTTGAGCAAAAAAGATAAGATCCTTTAAAAAAATACGAAAAAGCTAAAAATTATTTAAAATTATTTTTAAAAAACTTCACAAAACCTCCAAAAATTATTATAAAATGTTATGTTACAATAAATGGCCTGCATAAAAAAAATTGGTTCAATCAAACAAAATTTAACCAAACCGTGGATCAGTCGTGGCCCAATTGTCTGAACTTTCGCTGAAAATATATATTTTTTATTGTGTGGACAGGAATTTAGAGCACCGGCATTAGAATTTTATGGCTAGCAGCCTGGCAAAGGATGACTTCTTTTAGTTAGCATACTTTTGTTCAAATGTGCATCTGTAGTTGGTCCAACAATATGCACCTCTAAATTGGAAGGTGGTCCACCTATTGTTTAGATTTGGGAGCACATCAAACAGTGCGGTTTAACTGAATTGAATATATAATAGACCAGACTAATATTTCTTAAGTCATGTGTGTTGTGATTACTCAACCGTGTTTCTAAAATGCTTCAATCCTTCGCTTTCATTCAACCATTGCTCTGGTGCAAGGCATGATTCTTGCTTCCAGGATTATTAATCATGGTTCAAACTGGGCATCATCCTTGTTGTCTGCATGGGCACCTGGTCACCTGGATGTACCACTTCTTCAATGCTGCCTGAATGAACAATAGCCTGCTAGTCAAGTAGTCATTACTTATTAGGATGGTTTAGCCAATTGCGATGGTCCACTAGCATCTTACAGAGTTAATGTAAAGTTTGATCAATCATCAGTCAGTGACACCATTCACCCGATCAACTATTTTGACGATTTGTCTTGTGTGCCAGTTCTTCCTACAACTCAGTTCCTTGCCAAAATTTGTACAATTTCAGGGAAACAAAGAAAAATTGCAAAGTACTACAAGAAGCAAGAAAATCTTCTTAAGGATTTCAGCGAGATGGAGACCATGAATGAGAATGGTTCCTTAGATCAGAATGCCCCCACTGAGGTACAGATCCTTTGTTGAGAAGCACACCTTTACCCTATGTAATGTGCATCTGTGGAATTTATTTATTAACTTTTTGTTGGACTACTATCTCCTTGTTTTCGCAGGAAGAGTTAAGGCAATTGGCGAAAAGTGAAAGACTGGCTATTAACGTGTCAAATATAATAAACCTGATCCTTTTTATTGGAAAAGTTGTTGCTTCAGTTGAAAGTTTATCGATGGCAGTAATAGCTTCGACGCTGGACTCCCTACTGGATCTTTTGTCAGGTTTCATACTCTGGTTTACAGCGTATGCTATGAAGAAACCCAACAAGTATAGCTATCCAATTGGGAAGAGACGCATGCAGCCAGTGGTAATGCCTTTGTTCATTAAACTGTGAGCATTATGTTAGTTTTGCATTCTGACTTTAATATGATTTTCTGTCTTAGTTCACATCATAAAATTAAGTCCTACAGTTTTAGAAGCTATTTTCTTGGGCACAGTTTTCAGATTCTTGCTCTTGTCCGTTAATATATTTGCAGCCATTACATCCTAGTCTTGCACAACTGTGTTTCAACCTGAAATGTCAAAAGGAATTCCACTTTTTTTTTTGTACGTACATTCAGAATTTCTACTCATGCTCCATGACAATATGCATGCTAATCAAAGTATCAACAACTTGGAAATTTCAGGGCATAATAGTATTTGCATCGGTGATGGGCACACTTGGTTTCCAGGTACTGATTGAATCAGGGCGCCAGCTTATTACACAGGTACATGATCTATGGACTGAATCGTCACAAATCAGACAGTCTCTCTCTATGGAAACCACTCTGCTCTTTCTGATTAATTAACCATTCACACTACCTTCCATGCAATGGCGTCACAGGAGCACCAACAGTTCAACCACACGAAAGAGATCTGGATGATCGGCAGCATGTCCTCGGTTGCGGTTGTGAAGTTCTTCCTCATGCTGTACTGCCGCACATTCAAGAACGAGATCGTCAGAGCATACGCGCAGGATCATTTTTTCGACGTTATCACCAACTCGGTCGGTTTGGTCAGCGCGCTGCTCGCAGTACGGTACAAATGGTGGATGGACCCAATCGGAGCTATATTGGTGAGTTAAAACACAAACAACCAGTGCATCATATATCCATTACAATTGAGGTAATGCAGTAAAACACATGTACCAACAACCAATGCGTCATGTCCATTACAATTGAGGTCAGAAAGAGTTGCGCATGCAGTAAAACACAAGGACAAACAAGTAAACAACCAATGCATCATAGATTCATAGAAGCTTGCAACTGATCAGGAGAGGTTAGCCAGAAGATCGATTTCCGGATTCAGTAAAACACAAAGAACTAAATGCGTTGACGCGCACTGCAATTCACAACTAACCAAGAGAAGGTCATGACTCAGAAAGAACTGAACTTTGGGTGCAGATTGCTCTGTACACCATCACAACCTGGGCGAGGACGGTGCTGGAGAACGTGGGGACGCTGATCGGCAAGTCGGCGCCGGCAGAGTACCTGACGAAGCTGACGTACCTGATATGGAACCACCACCAGCAGATCCGGCACATCGACACCGTCAGGGCCTACACCTTCGGGACGCACTACTTCGTGGAGGTGGACATCGTGCTGCCCGGCGACATGCCGCTCAGCCAGGCCCACGACATCGGCGAGTCGCTGCAGGAGAAGCTGGAGCTGCTCCCCGAGGTCGAGCGCGCCTTCGTCCACGTCGACTTCGAGTTCACGCACCGCCCGGAGCACAAGGCCGAGGTGTGAGTCTGATGATCCTACGACCAACTCGTAAGCCTGTGTATAGTGAAGAATCAACAAGAATTAATATGATATGCTTTTAGTCGTGTGATCAATATAATGCTTTTGCT
This sequence comes from Raddia guianensis, assembly GCA_036346415.1. Lineage (NCBI taxonomy): Eukaryota > Viridiplantae > Streptophyta > Magnoliopsida > Poales > Poaceae > Raddia > Raddia guianensis. Next base: position 41,976,123 of record CM070534.1, read on the forward strand.
GAATCTGGAAGATATTTTAAGTTTTTAACCCTCCATTCTGGAGGAAATGGTTTGCGTTTGCGATGTGGCATGTGACATGTCACGTGTGTGTGCATGCTGAAGTTTCTGTGGCGTTGTCCTCCGTTGCCGTGCTAGCTCTTTTCTCTACCGCGACATGCGTGTATTGCACGTTCGTGCAAACATAGGTTAACTATGCCTATCATCAGCTCTCTCTCTCTCTCTCTCTCTCGTTCCGGGAAGAGTAGGAGCCGATTGTACGACGATGTGATCTGAAAAGTCATGTCCATCCTAAGCATGTGACGACAATCTTCTTTTCGTTTTGAGAAGTCACGTCATTGCAAGCTGAAACAGTAAACTGTAAACCAGGATAGTTTTGTCATTAGCCGCAGGCATATCAGTTCAATATTCGGCCCTACTCGGCTATACTAGTGAAGTACGTATAGGTCCATTGGCATATATCTTTGGTTGAAAAAAAAGGAGCAGATGCGGTAATGCATGAAGAGCGGCAAATCGAAAAGATCTTAGCGTTTGAAGTGGCATTTATCAGGAAGATTGTTTTGAGTACTAAATCATTAACTCATGCCCTTTGTGGTGGTAAAATATCAATTATACATGCTGCAACTGCCCTTTTATAGTCTACCATCATCAGCACTTGATAACCCATTAGACTCTCATAACATTGTCCCCAGCAACAGAAAACGGGAGAGAATGGTTTGATATAGTTTGCAACATTTAGGCCTAAACGTGCTTAGGGCTAGCCAACACACCTAGGGATCAATGATAAATTCCCCATTATGAGACGGGGTCGACTAGGGGACGGGATCCTGTCCCGCCCCCGTCCCGACGGGATCCGCCCCCATCCGCCATGTGTCCCCGCGCCTCCCCCTCATCCACTCCGCATCGGCCTCCCCTCACCCACTCGCTCGCTCCCCTCACTTGCTTCCCGCCCCCGCCGCCTCCTTCCTCACGTGCCCTTCCCGCCCCCGCCGCCTCCTTCCTCCGCCCCAGCCAGCGGCGCCTCGCCGCCGCCGCCCGCCGCCTCCTTCCTCCTCCCCGGCGGGCTCCGCCTCTTTCAAGACACCACCGCCCATGACCTCCTCCCTCCGCCGGGCAGCGGCGCCACGCAGCCGCCCCCGCCCCTAGCCCCCGCCGCCGCTCGCCGCCACCCTAACTTGAGGGGTGAGGGTCGATCCCCTCCACCACCGCCCACCCGCCGCCTCCCGGCTCGGCGGCACCACCGCCGCCTGCCGCCGTCCCCGACGAGCCCCACCCACCGCCGGTCGTCCGCCGCCCCGACCTCCCTCTATACCCCGAGGGAACCCACATATTCCCTAACCCGAACCCGAAACGGCGGAGGCGAGCTCGACGGCGGCGACGGCGAGGTCTACGGCGGCGAGGTAGGTCCTCCTCCTTCCTCCTCCTCCTCTGCACAAGCCTTGGCTGAGGGGAGCTAAGGCCTTGGCATGGCGAAGAGGCTGCTGGCTGGCGAAGGGAGGCGAGGACACATGTCGCCCGGGGGGCTATCCCGTCCGGGAACGGGATCCCGTTCCTAGGAATTCCTGTTATGAGACGGGGGAGGGGGATGGGAAATTTTTAGCCTAGGAAACATTAGGCACCAAACTTAGCAAAATAGGAAACATTAACTGTGCGCATGGGACACTTGTGCAAACATTAAGGCTCAGTTCTTTTCAGCTTAACGGCTTAACAGCTTAACGACTTATCTACGTTTTAAAAAGACATATGCTTTGAGTTTTTTAGTTCGTTTTTCACTGTTTTGAAGGTTGGTCCTAACGCTTTAAAAATGAAATGGATCTGTCACGACCCCCTGAGTTTCCACAGGGAATCCGGCACCATGATCTGATACTAGGCCCAGACTGGTACCTCATGATGGACAATTAAACGGTTATCATCGCTGGCATTCCATTATTACTTAAAATAACAGAGTATTACAAGGTAGCATCATTTGCTATTATAATAAGACAGACATTACCAAATATTAAGAACGAATAAAGAGAACATCAGAGCAGCAACAGCCTTCAGCGACGATATCCAAGCAATTGACCCGGACTCCCGCAGCTAGTCCTGCACACCTGAGTTTGGACCCTCCTGGTCCTGATCAGACTTGTAACCTGAATAATAAAATTTATCCGCGATAGATATAATGAGTACGCGGCTACCCAGCAAGCAATCCTTAACAAATGTATGCAATGGCAAGGATCGGGGACATGGTTATTTTACACAAAGACCTATATACTAATCAAGTTTTTGCAAAAGTGATGTTTTGTTGAATGCATGAATCTATAGTATCATCAATAACATCAAAGGGAGGTGCATCATCACACCAGACCAAATATCAAAGGAAGGTGTATCATCACACCAGGCCAATCCCAGCCTATTATAGTCAAGTTCAATTATTAAAAAGGTGAATCTACATGTGCAAACCTCTCGCCCCGTCCATGACCTTGGACACGGCTATCATGATAGTTTTAACTCTGCAGAGTGTGTACAAATTTCCCCACAAGCCCCGTCTCATCCACTAGGAGAAACAGTACAAGACTTTTCCAGCCTACTACGCCCACCACTTCACCAGCCCTCTCTTAAGGTTTCCCCGGCCCCGCCGGTGCCCGCCACAGTAGCGCGCCTTCTACGTCTAGGCGCCACCCGGGGGCGTTCCCCATTTAAGCCATTCGGTCTCAGGAACGCACCTACCCCTCAGGTAAGGTCGTGAGCCTCACCCTAGGGCAATAGTGACGAAACGTAACCGGCCAGCCTACGAGCCAGTAGTTAGTGGGTTTCATAGTGTACTAAGCCAGGGCCGAAGGCACAAGTGGCTGTACGGTAAGGTTTGGTCTAGTAATACAAAAGCTTGGGTCCTTATTAGAGAAGACCCTCGAATCTCCACCACAGTCCCAGAACCATCACTGCCGGGTCTCCCCTAAACAATCTACACTAGTTTTAGTTGTTTAGGGTTTATCCAAAAACACCATCACGAAGCATACGCCTCACAAGGGCACATTTTATAGTGAATCCCAATGCAATCCTACACATCTATTCAAAGGATACGCTTTGGAACAGTAAAGGGTTTATCAAATGAGGTCTAGTCATGCTAGAAGATGACTAACATGAATAAGGCACACACACTATTCTGATATGCATGCAAAGGTTAATTACGAAAAGTAAATATGATTAAGCTCCCTCCGTCCAAAGACTGTGTCCCTAAATTATAGTCAAGAGAGCACATATTTTTGGACTGACAAAGATAGTAAAACATAGGACAGGAATATGCAAACAACTAGTGCTTGCCTGGGAGCGATCGGTCTCGCATGCTTCTCGAGAAATCGTCGACGATCTCGGGCCACCATCTTCAATGGTGACGTCTTGATCTAAAACTGAGTCTTAATGATCCTCCGCGAATCCGTTAGGGCATACAGCTCCGAGGTCTCCAACGATGGTGTCCTGACCCATGTCTTGGTTTTGACCTTCTTCCGAGAATTTTAACGGCACTCACGACTTCGGTAAAAGATATCGGTACGGCCTACACACAAAACGAGATGCAACATATAAATAGTAGTAAATATATTTGAATGAAAATATTAAATAATTTAACAAAGGTGCCTCGGTCTTCAAAGCATGCATCGGATTTGAGAGAACCTAGGCCGGAGTATTTTTCCAATCGATGACGACGCTAAACGCTCGCTCGGCGAAGTCAGCGATGATGACGCGCAAAACGAGGCGCACGCGCGGAGGTTGCTGCAAGGAGAATTCCGAAGAATACCAAATTAATACGGTAGGATCAATAGATGAAAAGGATACTAAGAAAATTGGTTTGGAGTGATTTGGACCTGCGGTTTAGGAGATAGAAAATAGAGAACGACCACTATGCTAATGAACAGTACAGGGCCAAACCTATCTCAAGCCGTGGGATTAAAGGGGAAAAATCCCCAATTCCATCCTCTCACCTCACACCGGGGAGAGAGAGAGAGAGGAAGAAGGAGGCGGCGGTCAGCGAGCTCCGTGGGAGGTGCTCGGCGACGCACGCCAGCAGCAAGGGGCGACGCGGGGTGCAAGGCTGCGGCGGCTCACTCCGGGCGGCACGGCGGCGGCAACACCAAGGCGGCGGCTTCAGGGATGGGGCGGCGGCGGCTCGCTGGGCTCTTTAAGGCGGCAAGGCAAGGGAGGAGGCGACGATGGCGGCGCTGGGCGAGGGCGGTGCTCTGGCGGCTCGGTGGCTAGGGCGCCACTGTGGCAAGGGCAGCGGCGGCACTAGAATGGCGGTGGCGGCTCGGGCTCGGCGGTGGTTGGGTGAGGGGGGGCTCGGCCAAGGCCAGCGACGGCGGCTCGGCTCGACACAGGGGCAGCAGCTCCAGCGGGACGGGGCAGCGGCGGCGCCATGGGGCAACGCGACGGCAGGACAAGGCGCAGCGGCGTAAGGGCGATGGGTCGGTGGATCAATTGGGGTAGGGGCGGCGACACCTTGAGGGAGGAGGCGGCAGCTGTGACAGTGCGTAGCAGGAGCTAGGGTTTTGGCTGGGTTTATATGAGGGCCGGGTTGTGAACATGGAGTTGGGCTTGGGCCCAAATTGGTTGGATGTTAGGGATAAAGCTCGATTGGGCTAATCGGCGAATCTGGTTGCTTTGGGGTGGATTTTCTGTTGGACTGTGTTTTCTCGGAGTGCAGGAGATGATGCGATGCGGCAAGGGATCGACGATAGCAAAGAAGATGCCGATCTGCATCGAGGTGGTCTCTGGCAAGCTAGGGTTGGATGGTGGCATCGGCTCGGCCGAGATAGACAGAGGTGGGGTTTCTAATGATGTCGGCCGAGAGGGCGAATGTCCGACCGGCTAGGGTTACGACGAAAACAATCGGAGTTAGGGTTTCGATCAAGGAAGAGGATAGATGGCTGGATTGATTTGGGGTTTTAGGGTTTCGGTCAGGGGAATCGAGCTAGGGTTTCAACTGAGATAGAAAGTTTCAAAGGATACTCGACCAGGGTTTTGGGGTTCTGGACTTGACCGAGAGGATTTAGGTCTGGTCGGCCAAGGTTACAGGGAGTGTCAATCAAGGTTAGGGATTTGGTCAATGGTCGAGCTGGGGTTTTCAATCGAGACAGAATGTTAGGGTTTTGACCGAGGAACGAATAAAAGCGAGGAGAGAGATTTTGTATATGAAATCGTAAGGTTTGGAATTTTCTAAATTGTAAATCATAATGAAAATAATTAATAAAATAGATTCTTATATGCAAATTAATTGTTTGAGAATTTAGGGATTTTCATATAGAAAAACAATAGAAATTATTTTAACTTGGTTTTTATTTTTAAAGAAAACTTGGGACATTCTAATAATTTTATTAGGATGTCACAGGATCCGAATCTCGAGGCTATCTCGAGAAACTCTCGAAGTTCAGTAATTTCAGACGCCGTTCAGCCGTTCAGATTAGCTCAAAAGAACAGGGCCTAAATTTAGATCATCCAACTCCCATCCACAAAGGAGAGGGTTTTTTTTTTGCATGGATTGGGGGGTGGGAGGGACAAATTGCAAAAGGCCAGTGGACCCCTTCACAAGTTCACATGCTCACATACCCCAAACTTAATCCCCTACCATGGCTTCACAAATACAGACTCGCACCTCACCTCGCATGGTTGTCTTCGGCAACACCAAGGGAGCACATGTGGTAGGAGGCGACATGCATGCTAGAGGAGGCGGCTTGAGGAGTATGCATGATGCACAAATCGGAAGAGGCGGCGTAGTTGCCATGGAGGGTGCTACATTGGAGCATGGACGACATGGAGACGTGGTAGTGTGCGGTCGGCGTGATAGTGCGGTTTTGATGCAAAATTGTGCGTGGAGGGTTGGCGGCGGTCCGAGGCGCATGGTCAGCATGTAGGTGGGGTGGAGGCACATGTTCTGGTGACTCCTTGTGACCTTCTCGTGCACCTCTCCCTGTGGACGAGGATTAATTGGGCCCATGGGGTTGAAATTCCCCTATGGAATGTCCCTGCGAGGACGAGGTCATGAAAAACATTCCTTTGTACAGACCAAGGTGAGGACCCGGAATTTAGTCTAGCAAGTAGTGGTCACCCAACCCAATCTTTCTTCACGTGACCGCTTCACATGCTCATAGGCCTAGGCCAATCCTCATTTCCTGTCATAGCTTCACAATCACATGTTCACCACTCACCTCACATGGCCACCTTTAGTCCCACTCGACACACCAAGGGAGCACATGCGTTAGGAGGCAACATGCTTGTTAGAGGAGGAAACCTAGAGGAGCATGTGTGACACACTTAGGTCAATGCATCGGTGTTGCCATGAAGGGTGGAGCGGTAGAGTGTGGCAAATGTGGTCACATAGTGTGTGGTCGACGTGGTGGTATTGTTGTGGCGTGGGGTTGGTGACTCGGTGTAGAGGGTTGCTTTGGCATGTGGGTCGGTATGGTGGTGCAACGATGGCGCACAATTAGGGTGGAGGTATGGTGGCAGAACATGTTTTGGTGGCTCCTAGTGTACTTCTCACTTGTGCCTCTCCTCGGGGACAGGGATAGGGGGCTACTTCCCAATAGGAAATATCTTCTTTGTCACTGCTAATCACATCGCAAGGATGACTCACATATGAATATCATATTTGCTGGGCTTTTGTCCTCCCAACTCAAGACTCCACAAATCTAGTATTCAAAATGCTAGTCAAATGCTCAAAACTCCATAATTCAATATTTGATTTATTTTTGAAGAATTGATGGGGGTGCCTATTCATTCAAAGAGAAAGTAATAGTCTTGAGTATAAAAATCCCTAAAGAAGGCTAGGGCCTAGCTACAACCGAAGGCGAAGCATATGCGAAATTGAAGATGTGATTGTTCCCCTCCTTCCACATGTTCCTAATGATATAAATGGTTGCTCCGTCATCCTCCTGGCGCATCCTCTGTGGTCCATGTTCGTCCCACCAAGAACCAAAGTTGGCATTGGTCTTCCCTTGTGCGAGGCTGAGTGATATTTTGCTCTAGACCTGACGAGGAAAGGAGCGGTTGAGAAGAAGATGAGAATCCGGCTTGGGCGCCGCTCCACACAAGGGGCATATAAGCGAGTGTGGCCAGCCTCTAATTTCCAATCGGTGAGTTGTGAGAATTCTATCATGAATGGCAACCTAGGCCACATCACTCCAAGGATGACTCAAGAGAAAACTAGTTCGTCGTCTAAGTGCAATACAATTTCAAACAGACATCTAGATCAAATACAAAGTCTGATTTCAACGTTCTACCACTTTATATCAAGTTTGACCTCAATTTTTTTTTCCAGAGCCTCGCAAATCATCAAACAAGGTGTTATATCACCTAGTTGGGCCAAACCGGGCTTTGTAAGCATGTTGTGCCGAGGCCCATGTGGTGGAGGCCCTACGAAAACCGCATGTCTTCCAGCACACCCTCCTAGCTGCCTCCCTCTTATAAATATCATAGTCACCATCGTTTAGATCAGGTTTTGCTGTGTTTGATTGTCTCCGTGTGTGGCGCTTCCTTGAATTTGTGTGTTGATTAGACCATCCGAGACGAGTTTCAGAACCTCAAATTTATCATATCCTTCATCCCTATTTGCAATTTCAGATTTGTGTTTATCTTGTTTCTTGCTTTTTCCTTGATCGCTTGCAATAATCAACCTTCGCATTTAGGTGAATTGCGTTCTTGGTGTGGTTGATAATGAGTATGTTTGGTGATTTAGTAATCATAGAGTTCTCATCCTAGCGAGGCTGGTAGCCGTATCATCAAGGTTGCCTCTCCAAATAGATTGAAATTATCATCGTGAGTCTCACGAGAAGATCGGGCCACCTCGTTCCCCATCACAAGTGGATGAGAAAACCTCATACACCACTATATCAATAACACCAGAAAAGGATAAATGACCAATATATTTGATGGATGACTCTGGTTTCCTATAGTTCCTACGTGACAACGATAAAGAAAGCTCCGTGCAATGAGAGCAAGACTTCCATTCCAATTTTTGACAATGAAATAAATTCTAGCATATAAATCGTACGATATACATTGTTTCAGTTACAAACCAAATTTTAGCAAAAGCTAAGTATAAACCGCTTAACAATCCGGTAGTATAAGTAAAGTCACAATAAGAAAAAAGATCGCTACTATAAACATAGTTTGTTATTTATTTCTCATCCATAGTCGCCAAGAAACCTATATCCGCCACCTAAGGATTGACACACCACAATTTTTTTGTTCTCTTTATATTGCTGTAAGGCCTGATTTGACAACCAATAGTTGCTCTAAAGATACCCCCAAGTAAGATGTATTTTAAAAAAAAAGATAACGGCAGGGACTCCACATATGCTTTAAAGAAGGAAAGGAATTGCCTGAAAGCCTTAAAGTGTTTTTACAGTGTATTATACAAATTGAAAGGACACTGTGGTCGCTAGTAAACATAGACACAGTGCAAACTCTATCGTTATTCTCTTTTATGATCGACTTGGAGGATGTCTCTATGACTCGTCCTGTCGTCCACCATTCTAAAAATTACTAAATGCTTCTTAAACAGGCAAATGCAACCCAAGACATTTTTATGATTATTAAAACTAGTATCACTCAAACAAAGCTAAATACACCAAAATATAGCTACAGTGCCAACCAGTGCGTAAAACGTCCTTGAAGTTTTTACACCTAAGAGCCGATCTCCTAGTATATGAGGCAAACTCATAGGCATAGTTAAACCTACTTCCATATGAATACCTGTCAAATAGTTTAATAAAATTATACTCAAAATAATAAAGAATAAATATTCAGATATTATATGAATAGTCTGTTAAATAGATCTTTACAGGACTACAGAGGATGCGCGCGTGCCGCGCTGCATGTGACATGCTGAACGGTTTTATTGTCATGCAGCAACTGGGTATTATGTGGGAGCAGTGACAAGACAAATTGAAAGCCTTCTGTAGCCGGTAGGAAAAGAAAGCTCATTGCACTAACATCCAAACAGCCACCCGACCCAAGTGAGAAGGGTCCTCAGAAAGAAAAAAAAAATACAATAGATATCGCAAATTATTGAACGCAAAGCCTTGTGCAGCAGGCCAGCAGCATGCAGCAGCTAGCAGCTGTTGAAAAATGGCGGTTTGGACTTTGGCGACAGGTATCTAGCGGCAGTATATAGGGATTATTGCGTGATGATTGTCATTTCGTTTGCTAATGCCTACTATGATAAGTACTCAAGACCTAAACGTTAGTCGTTAGGTGAGAGATTTGTTTGCTATTGTTTCCTTGCGCGCTTGACTCATGATCTGCCGAGCGAAGGAATTTACGAGAGATTGTTCGAACCATGCCTTGGGCCCCGTCTAATTCAGCTTGAATCAGAATAAATTCTATAATTTTAAAATTTCTTGTTTTGATACGAGTCAAATGTTGCATCACTTTACACTCTTTTTTATAGTGCTTGTAGTGGGTCTTTTTAAATATCTCGAGACTATTAATTTTAAAAAATGTTTTAAATCTTTTTGAGCCACTTCTCGAGGACCCTCAGCTTTCCAGATTTTAATATTTTTAAAATTTAAGATGAATCAAACAAGATCTTGATTTGCGGAGGAATTAATGAGAGAGTCATGTTCTAACATCATGCAATAGTACCACTTTTTTTTTTGAGGAAAAGGTGGGGAACTGTCTTGCATTAATCTAGTAGAAAAGTTACACGGTCAAAATTTGAGGGAGGTTTGGACGCGTTTCCCCGGACGCGCGCTACAAGTGAGCTAACTTATAATAAAACGGGCGCCTGCAGCCCCCCAAAGGCACATGACATCTATGAGCAAATTGAAGAAGGTCATCGGCGACAGCTCCTTTGAGTTAAAAATATGATTGTTCCTTTCGAGACAGAGATAATATAAGGTTACTAACACGATGGATCCTAGATCTAGGACAAGAATGGGTTGCAGGGTGTCGTCGGCCCACCTGGCACTAAGATCATCAGTGCGGATCCACGCAGAGTGTAGCAAGCGTGGGGCATTGGGGAAATTTAGCTATATGACACCCAATTATCTGGACTTGGTAAAAATGACACTCAATTCATTTCACTTTTGTTAAATGACACCCAGACCACGAATTGCTTCGACACATGACATTTACCCATCTCAACACAGTGTTCTTCCCATTTTGCCCTTGGGCTCCACCCGTCGGTGGCACATGACAGGGGAGACGGCGCTGGGAGCTCCGGCACGACGCGATTCCAGCGAACTAGCGGTTCTTCGGCCAGGGGAAGGAGGGGGAAGGAGGAGGAAGGTGCGGGGGCTCCAGGGGAGGTTGTCCATCCAAGGGGTTGGCGCGGCGCACGGTGATGGTGTGGCTCCGGCGGTGGAATCCGGCCACTCCGGCGATGAACTCTGGTGGCGCCTATGCAAAATGCAGAGAGGGAAGTCGGAGGAAGGCAATGGTCGGAGGAATAGGGCAGAGGGAAGCAACAGTGAGGGAGAAGGGAGCTCGTTGGATAGAGGAGCTCACCGTCGGCACAACAGGGAAGCAGCGGTGAGGGAGAAGGAAGCTCATTGCTGTTGCTTGTTCCCGCTCGTGAGAGACAGAGAAGGGGTAGCTTTGAGGAGGCGACAGGGTCGATGAGGCGGTAGGAGGAGGAGAGGAAGAACAAGTTGCGGGCGGGGAAGAACCAGAAGGCAGCGAGCTATGGATGGCCCGAGGGCAAAATTGAAAGATCACTGTGCTGAGATAGGTAAAATGTCCCAAGTGTCATGTGCCGAAGCAATTCGTTGTTCGGGTGTCACTAAACGAAAGCGAAACAAATTGTTAATTTTACCAAGTCAGGCCAATTGGGTGTCATACAGCTAAATTTCATAGGGCATTGAGCCTGGAAGGTAGGAGGTCCCAAATGTGGGAGGACAAGGGGCACTCAATAAAGAGATGTTGCTGGGTTTCCAGCCATCTGAGGCAAAGGGCGTAGAAGTAGTTATTTGGCAGCCTCGACGCAAGAAGGCGTTAGTAGTCATGGCCGTACTTAGAAACAACGTACAAGAAAATAACTTGCACTTGATGGACGCCCACTGCTTCCATATTAGCGCTTGCACCGTCGAAGATGTCATTCCAGCGAATTACATGCGGTACGCTGAGCGGATAAAGAAGTTACCATCAGCGGAGAAACGCTAAACGGCTTGATCCTGATGGATCAGACGGAGCACAGCAAGACTGATTTAACTTTTGCCGGTGGGAGGCCAGCTGCACGAGAGGTTGGGAGCGACAGTACCACTTTGTCTTACATTCCAGATATTGATCCTTCGTTACGATCTTTTAGTCCAGGTGTTTGCACTTATGAGTCTAGGCCTAGTTAACTTGTTTCCCCGAAGCGCACCGTAGATCCGTGGAGTGCCTTTGGCGGCGGAGATGTTCGGTACGTGCGACGTCGTACGCAGCCACATGCATGATTATTCAGCTCCAGTTGATACTGCGATCATCACGGGCGCGAGAAAGCCACCGATTTCTGTTGGAAATATTAGGAATTTCATCAAGTTCTTAATCCACAAAATTAGGTAAATCATAATTAACCAATTGAATATTTCAAATTCATAACCAAAGGTACTAGATAATAATGAATTATCTATCTCATACACAAAGGCTAATGAACAAGAAACAAGCCAAATAAAAGCGCGGTATAAACAAATATACCCTTGAGCCGAGCCACGCCCCACTACTGAGCACGAGCACAAGATTTGGCGGAGGAATGACTTGCACATTCTCAGCCGCCATGACGATTGATGTAGTCGATCACAAGTTGGTGCAGAGATGCTTTTGATGCGATGGAGAGGTCAAGACAATCGAACGTCGATCTTGTGTAGATGATCTTGAACCAAAGAGGAAACTTGAGCGGTCGCGTGGTCGCTCCCAAAAACCTTATCGGCCTTCTATCCCGGCGGGATCTCGAGAAGGACGAGGCTCGAGGCTGCTCCTCGCCTCCTTGTGCGCGCAAGAGAGGCAGGCGGGGACGCAAAACGGCAGCGCTACAGATGGAAGAATGGAATATACGGGAGAGAGAGCTCTTGAGAGCGAGAGCTTTTTTTTCACAGGGCGAGGAGCTCATGCTTTTATAGGCGCCAGGAAGAGAAGGTTCGTCGAACCTGGGCGCCATCAAGCACTAGTAACGATCGTCATTACATCTGGCCATTAAGTCGTCCGTTACGTAACAGACGTCATTACACCAGCCATTAAGTTGTCGGTTACGGGGAGAGGTCGCCCGTGCTCATGGTAAGGTCGCCTGCTTTGGGAGAGATCGCCTGTCTCGGGAGAGCTTCGCCCATGCTCGAGGTGAGGTCGCCGTGCCGGGAGAGCTTCGCCTGGCTTGGGAGAGCTTCGCCCGTGCTCGACACGCGCCACGCCACGCCACGCCCACGCCTTTCTCTTTTCTCTCTTTTCTTAATTGGGAGAACCACAATCCAACTATTTAAGTTGAGATATTCTCCTCCCAATTTTCCGAACAGTTTAGTATTAAATGGGCCTCTTGGAATTTCTATTAAAATAATTAAATGGCCCACCCCATAATTATTCTAACAATTTCTAGCCAAGAAGAGACGGGTAGATGGGAGATAGGATAGAGATCATGACTCATGAGCGAGAGCGTACGTGCTGCCCATGCAGCCGGCCGGTGCCATTTGCCACCGTCTCTCTTGTGGCGCAAACCCCCCGCCTGAACGACGCGGCCGCCGTACGCCCGTACGCCAGCGTCAGCCCCAAACGCGGCACGGTGCATCGCGCCTTGCCCGGTCACCTCCACCCACTTGGCTAATGCATCGATCTCAAACCCAAAGCCGTGATTAAACAATTACCACTGAATAGTGATAGCTGCCGGTCCATATATATAATATACAAACTCGGTTAATTAAACGCTGGAATTCACTATATATTCACATGCGGGTACAATGCTGCTGGTTACTGGGTACGTACTGAGTACTGGATACCATGGAAACTTCTACTGTGTTTGTGGATGACACAGGCTATCCATTCCCTCAAATCTAACGCTCCACGATGAAAGGTACAAAGAAAAAGGTACTTCAGTACCGTGGAGATACATAAGTGGAAAGGGGTAACCAGGTTATTTCTCAAAAAATTAACTAGGGGCAAAATCATCGTATCAGAAGTCTCATAGACCTCGCCGTGCCCTCCCTCGCCGGCTCGCCGTCGCCTCAAAGGGGCGGCACCTCACACTAGACGGTTTCATGGATAAACCGCCTCTTTGTCAAGATCCAGCACCGCGTGCCTAGCTATCACGGCCACGGGAAGGTGCATCCCCCTCGCCTGCAATGTCCATCTCTATTATCTCTTCTCTCTGCACATTGCTAATGAACCGTTGAGAACGGAGAAAACAAGTCTGATCTGGTGACGCTAATGGATGATTGTGTTCATCGACAAAATCATTCACAAACCATGTGCCTGTGTCATTACGGAGCTGAATTACCATCTTCGCTCTGCAACCACATCGACTAATGTTTCGTGCATTTCTTATCCTGTTGTCTCTCTCCACATACTTTTTTTCACGCCACCCCTCTCTGCTACACACCATCACTCGGATACGCGCTTTCTTTTCGACGTTTCTTCTATCAACATACGATTTTCTTAAGCTGAACCCTTTCTCCCTGACATACCTTTTGTAAAAATTAATTCCTTCATCTTCATTGCTGAGCGTCATTGTCACGATTTTTCATAGTCCATAAGGTTCTCCATCTCTGCACTTGACAATACAAATTTTAAGAAGGAGAATATCTATAATCAAAATTGCACAAGTAAATGACATTGTGCGCACCAAAAGATGATAAATCAATACCAAAACTACGTGACTTATCGCTTACCGCACAAAGCACGCGGTTCTCAGTGACCACCCGATGATCGAGGCCGGCTATCACCAGGTATACCGTACCCTCCGCCGCGCCGTGCGCACCTGTAAATTCTTGATCTTTCATCTGAGATATCTCTAGATACCTCGCAAACACCATAGCAGTCCTCGGATATCATATGTTACTACCTGAGTGGTCTATACTGCGGGGGATCAGCGAATGATCAGGAATGGTAACGAACGATCGTGGTGCCTTCGTTAATTTCTTGCTTGTTTCAAGTGAATATGGTACGGCTGTTTTTAACTAGGCGTGCAAATGATCAGTGGCCAGATTCAGATGCACTAAGATATTTTACCTGAAGATTGATTCCTTGTTGCGATATCGGTGTACATATATCAATATATGCGCTCCTGTAAATTCTTGATCTTCTTCCAGTAGAAACACATCATGTGCACCCGTTAGTACCATATGAAGAACTGAAGACTGAAGAGCAGTAGTATCTCTCTCTTCAGTGCTGTGGAGTGGTAGAGCATTCCTTGATTCTCGCTTCTCACGCGCATCATTTGTTTCGTGCGGAAACACACGACTCTAGCCTATTGATAGTGTGTCAAGCTGTCAACCAAAAGCATCAGAGCCCGGTCCATTCCATAACTTCTCCCACGTCTCTTCTTCCCACCCACCGGCCGGCCGGCCGGCGCTGCGCGTACGCCGATGCAGCCTGCGGGGAGCCCGTGCTGCAGCAGCTGGAGAGCGGCCGCTAGGGTGGACATCCCGGCGCCACTCCGGCGACATCACCGGCTGCTGCTCATCGTGCTCATCGTCATGTGCCTGGTGTCGGCGTGCGCAACCCACGGCAGCGGCGGCAATGCTCCGGTGCGCCGCCGTCCGATGGGGTCCTCCGTGCCGTACGTCGCCGGCGTCGGCTCCCGGCCGATCCCTGACACGGGGAGCTCGTCGTCGCCCTCCTACGCCGCGCGGTTCGCCGACGACAAGCGGCGGATTCCAAGCTGCCCCGACGCCCTCCACAACAGGTAGGAGAGTGTTAGTGCAAGTGTGACACTGTAGCTTGCTACCTAGTCGATTACTTGATTCCAAAGCCATGTCTGAATTGCTGTGTGTGTGTGTGTGTGCTGTTTGAGCATCCAAGTGTGTATATTACTATATTTATTTATGAATATGGATGCATTTGAGTGTCCACCGGCCATCAAGCTGGACATTGTTGCCTGCAAATTGCAATGCTTCCGCTTGTAATTTTGTATACGCTCAGGTCAGGGAAAATCTTGTTAGTTTTCAATCATGCACACGATTTCTTCTACATTGCATTGTTGCTCGATTGACATCTGTTGCCTTATAGTTGCAAGAAAATTTGGCCATTTCAATTTTCAGACATTGAATGCTTCTTGGTACTGCTCCATATGTGATCGTACGATGTTTGTTCACGGAGAGATATGATCGGTCCTTGAGGATTAATTGCTCGGTGCTATGATCTGTGAAGTCTTTTTAACCTTGAACTAGCTATGGGGGTCTAGGGCTCTAGGCATCAATCGTGTATTATTGTACATAATTTCAGCGAAGATTAGCTGGTTAATTGCAGATCATGTACTACTCCGTATTATTAATATATGCCAATTGGTAGTACCGCTAGTAGTGTTACTTATCTGTTATGCTGAATAGCACCCATGGCAGGTTTCTTTAATAGGGCTAATTGGGGGGGTGGGTGCGCAGGCACCAACCGATAAGCAATTATATATTGTTAGATAACAGGTTTTTATCGGCCGTTTTTTAAAAAATGAAAATTTTAAAAAATTGAGCAAAAATACAAACACAAATTCAAATTCACATTTTTTTTAAAAAAAATCTATCTAGAAAAACAACAACAAAATATATCCACGTTCGGCAAAAAATCATCCGCAACGGATTTTTTTTACCTATATAAGTACTTTCGATAAGATATTCCAATATCCACGAACACATTAGTACACTGTACGCATCACACAATTCCGCTCTGGCAGACGGCAGAAATCCGCGATATAATATGCGTGTGAAGGCTCCAGGGCGAGATGGTTTTCAGTGCATGGATGTTTAAGTCCACATCCCACTATGCTCACATGTAGAGGAACATGCATGTTGGATTCTTCTCTCCTTAGCTCGTCACTCAGCTGAGACAGGGAGGGCGAGCTGATCACTGTAGGTGTAAGTATATTAATGAAGTAAGCATCGACAAGCTCTGCAGAGCTGACACTGACGGTCAAGCTCGGATCGCCGATCTCCATACCTCATCTTCAGAGCGCGACGCGTGGGCCTCGATCTCAGCAGTAGAAAAACTCGACGCATGACTGGTCATCAACAGTAGGATGATTGGGGTGTCATGTTATGGCTGTTTTCTCTTCCGCCGCCGCCGCCGGCCGGGGCGTGCCGGCGCCGGGGATGGAGCCGACTACGCCGGCCGGTCGTGCAGGCTTTGCAGCAGGCTCGTGCAGTTTTAACGCAAGTGGGCTTTCAGTGTGAACTGCAGGCGGGCGGTCGGAGGTTTATGGGCTTCCTCAGCTGGGCTTCTCGCTCATATATGGGCCTCTCGTTCCATGCAGGATCCATGCATTGCATTGTATTTGCATCGAGTACGATGGAGAAATTTTATTTTTTTATATGTATTTTTAATCTTTTATACAAAATTGTATGTCGGGTTGAACTTTAGACAAAAATAGACGTCGGTCGAGCGTTGAATTAACGACCGGATACCAGTCGCACTTTGAAAGCACGACAGGACTCCTACCGCGGGCTAGGGACGTTTTCTGAAGCCGGTCGCACATTCAACGCATGACAGGGGGCCGGTCGCACATTCAATGCACGACAGGGGCGGCGCACCTTCTGCTGCGCATACTCCGCCGGCCGCATCTGCAGGCGCATGGCGCCGCCCAAGAAGCCGCGCTTGAAGACCGCCGCCGCCGTGCCGCGCCTTGCCGCTGCCGCCAGCTGCTTGCCGCTGCTGCTGCTTTGCGCACTGGCGGCTAGGAAACCCTAGCCGCCCAGTGCGCCTGGTTGGGCATGGTTGGCCCATTTCTTATTTTCATGGTTTATTTTATTTAGCAAATAAAAAATAAGGTTACAAAATAGTAGGAAGCTCAAAAATATTTTAAAAATATCAAAAATCTATAAAATTGAGGAGAGTTTAACTATCAAACTTTTTAAAACATTTTAATATGTTTTCAAATTTTAAATTCAGAAGTTTTGACTTTTACTAAACTTTTATCTATTTTTTAGGGCCCAACCGCTGCCCATTCGAGAGAGGGACGACTTGGGGCGGCTTAGGGTTTCCTAGCCGCTAGGCTAGGCTAAGACTAAGCTGGCAAGTGGCGCAGGCAGGCGGCGGCGGGCGCTGGGGCGGCTGGCGCTGGCGGGCGCGGGCGGCCTTCTAGGCGCGACTTCTTGAGCAGGCGCAGCGGCGCAATGTAGCCTTGGTAGGCGCTGGCCAGCGCTGGAGCGCTGCAGGGTGTGGTGGTGGGCGGCATAAAGCACGGCCCCCCTCATCGTGCATTGAATATGCACCACCGTCGTCGTTGAATGTGAGACCGGCCCCAGAAAACGTCCCTAGCCCGCGGTAGGGGTCCCGTCGTGCTTTCAAAGTGCAACTTGTATCCGGTCGTTAATTCAACGCTCGACCGGCGTTTATTTGTGTATAAAGTTCAATCCGACATACAATTTTGTATAAAAGATTAAAAATAAATATAAAAATTAAAATTTCTACGATGGAAATAGGTCAAGCAGCGATAGGACAAAATTCCAAAGCAATCAAGTACAGAGGAACCGTAGACGTGAATGAGAAAATTTTGATATATGGCATTATATAATGGTCGAATCTAATATATTGCATTATTTAACCGGATATCCGTTTTGTGCCATTAAAAAGTGCTGTTGTTGACACTAAAAGTGAGCTTTTCGCGAACACACGTGCGGAGGCGTCAAATCTGTGTTTGCGTTGCAACCAAGAACCAAGCGTGCCAGTCAATTTGACCTGTAAATTGATAAATTGTCAGTGACTTAGCCCTAATCGGCTTGTGAAAATAGCCAGATCAGGTTATTGTATATCGGCTTTAAAGAATCCGATTGTAGGATCTATCGGCTTAATGCCTGATAGAGCAATTTAATATCAATAAACATTCAATCATAAATCTTTTACTTCTTTTTGGTATTTTATATTTAAAATTAGCAATAAATCTTTATATCAATTTATCAGATTAAATCATAGAATAGATTGAATAGAATGATCAAGCCAAAACAGTATTCAGATCTAAATCTAGATGTAAACCAGTAAACCGATTTAAAGGTTTAGAACTAATAGGTAAATACAATACTGATCGGCAAATAACTATATATGCAAAATCCTAAACAAGTATACGCAAGATCGATTAAACGAGACAGTCGCATATATCGGATTCAGGAAAAATATATAAAATACTTGACAATCGGCATTGCAAGATAGATACATATTACAGATCGATTCAATCGAGACAGTGCAATATGCATGAATACATTAAAGATCGGTAAAACCCGAAATAGTTTGACATGCTTTGTATACACGAGATCAAGATGATACAACCATGCATACGGGTTATAAGAAGAGAATCGATTATCCCATCGAGATAGCTCTACCTGCGAGTTGAAGCCTTTCGACGGTGTCGATCGGATTCGAAAAGTAAGTTTGTGTTTTGAGTATGATCTGTTCTTTTCCCAAGACCTGAGGTCCTATTTATACTATTACAAATTCGATACCGATACAACCTACTTTACCGCGTCGCGAAAGATATCTTCTGATCAGAGCGTATATCCTCCGGAGTCTTGTAATCATCGGTATTCTTCAATATACTTTTCTTCTTTGCCGATGAAGCCCATTTTCTGATTCGGCCCAATAATTTTGATATTTTATCCATTTCATTATATCCAATTTTTCTGTCAAATTTGGGTGTCAACATATGCCCCTAAGTTTGGTAATGGGTATTCTCATTAGCCGAACTTTCAAATAAAATCGGATTTTACCAAACCATATTGGAAGTTTTCACTAGTTTACCCCTGCAACCTTTTGCTTCAGGCCCATTTTGAGAACACGTAATGTTACCACCAAGCAATATGGGCAAAACGATGTATTGAAACCTCCTAGAAAACCCTAATTTTACTGCGACTATAAATAGGCATTCACTCGCTGTCACTTTCACCCATTCTCTTGCGCTCAAGCCTCCTGCATCGGATTTCCAAAGCCCTGAGGACTTCCAGCGCACAACCACTCCTCATTCAACCTTCAATCGGCAATATATCTCAGGTACTATTCCGATGCTCAGACACTGAAGCTCTGTATTCTTTGGGATCAACAGGGGAACGAGACCCATCGGATTTCATAGACCATTCAGTAGCAAGACTTCCTATGTTTGCCGATAAGCTTAGTATAAACAGTTGGAAATCGACATTTAGATCTTTGCCCAGCCCGATCAAGGGATACAAGGACTGGCTTATTCGGGTTTATGGCCAGAAAAAAGAGCAATGGGATGAGCTAGGAATTACCGATGCTATCCTTCTTTCCTTATCTCCCCCGCCAGTAGATGAACCCTTTATGGCAGCATCGGCTTATTTTTGGTGTGACACAGCCAACGCTTTTCTCTTCCCGACTGGACCAATAAGCCCTACGCTCCTAGACGTAGCAATGCTAACTGGTCTTAGTCCCGATGGCGAAATGCTATCGGCTTTCGATCTGTCCGCCACTCTCAAGCTAGTTCCCAAGAAAAACTTCGGATGGCAGCGCTATATTAATACCCACCAGCAGACAGGCGATGTCGAAGATGAAGAGCACATCGCCTTTTTAAACATGTGGCTGAATAGGTTCTTCTTCTGTGAAAATCCCTTAGCCCCAGCAAGGTCTACCAAGGAGTAGCCGAGGCATTGGCATCAGGCCAGAAACTAGCAATCGGAAAGTACCTACTAGGAGCAACCTATTGGATGATGCACGAGATCAGGGAAGGTCTCTGCTCCAAGAAAGCCGATTTCTCAGTAGGAAACTTAGGTGGTCCATTTTGGTTCATCGGTTTGTTCTTGAAGCTTCAAATATACAACTCCATTGGAGAACTGGACTTCAGCCTAGGATTTCCGAGCGAGCAGGAATCCGATGGCAACAAGCGCCCATGCAGATCATACGGGGAGATGATCTCAGTCAACTGCAACAGAAGACGCCAAAACCAAGAGGACCTCTCTCATTCCTTGGTAGCATTTTTCACAATGTTTGAGTCGGAATATGGTTTAGAGCAATTCAACCCGTATACCGATTTGGACAGATACCCAATCCCCTCATTTTTCCGATTGGCTGACACCTTAACGGGCGAAGCTTTATCAGCATATAAAGAATTCATCTCTCCAGGCATCTTCTTCGCCTTCTTGAGCACCAGAACTCACATTAGAAAACCCTCATACGAGTTCTATCATCCTGTTGTGGTCTCTCGGCAATTCAATCTGGGTCAGGATATCCCTGATTTATTCATATATCCCCAATCGGCATACGGAATTCTATCAGCTGCATACATTGAGTTTGAAATGCCGATGGAACTCACAATGTGGTCCGACACTTCCCCGAAGTTTGACACCTGGTGGGAAACTATCGCCCAAAACATTTACTCCACAAAAGGCAGAGCCACAACCTTAATCGAACGGCTCACTGGCAAGAAGGAAACTTATAAACCCAATTGGCCAAAAATCGCTGGCATGGCAGAGCTCTCATCAGAATCGGAAACAAGCAATAATGATAGCTCCAATTCTGATAATTCTGATGATGAAGACAACGATGATGTCGACGGTTGGGATAACGACCCAAGTCAACTAAGGTTCTTGAAGATTGAGATAGGAGACACGCCAAACAACCACGAACAGCAACGAACAGGAGACAGGGTTTTTATCCTGGTTCAGGCCTCTCGGGAGAGATAATAGCCCTACGTCCAGCCTTTCTTATATATCAGAGATGAATACAAGAGGTGGCTCGGCGAGACGAACAAGTCTCGGCGAGATTATGTGTGTACAAGCGAATATCAGATGCCTATCAGCTGCCCTCTACACGCCGTAGGGGCTTTGTTTATATAGTGCAGAGCAAACCGACCTCCGGGGAATATCGAAATTTGGGCTAACTCTGATGTACGTAACAAACTCAGTACATGCCAAATATATCCCGAGGCAGATAAGGCATACTCCTAGTCTTGAGGATCACGGCTCCTAGTCCAATCCGGGAAACCACGTCCGAGTCTTCACGTAGCCATGCAGAACTTTGTTCGAGTCGGACTCAAACAGGAAGCCTTGGCCATTACGCATCTCGCCAGCCAGGAGGCTGTTCGGCAGGAGGCATATGGGCTAGATAGAACCTTCCAGGGAGCTGGGCCCTGGTAGGCTGTTTGATCGGGCCGTCAGGGAGTGGGCCATGGAAATGGGCCGTAATTTAATCCCCGACAGCTAGCCCCCGAGACTCAAGTGGAAGGACTCACTAGAGTGGGGTCATCCTCTTGAGACTCCAAGTCACGAAGAGGGTATTTTTCCTGCTACAAAGACGTGCAACAGGCGATCGAATAGGTTATGGTTCAACCGAACAAGTCTTGTTCGGGACCGAACAAACCCGCCCGGCGCCGAGCAACTCTGTTGCGTCGAACAGGGAACGACATCTGTCCGAGCAGAGTACCCAGCCCTCGATACAGAAATCGGAAGAATTGAGGTGAATCATCTCCTTGAGGCTGAACGTCATCAAGGAGGGATTGGATTCTTAGTAGTGAAAAGCGAACCACCGCATCCGGTAAGATCAGATCTTCCGGGAGAATGAACATAGCAAGTCGCGAGACGGACTCGTGCTGCTGCATCCAGGCATTCAGATGCCTAGGGAAAGATAGGGGAACCACCGCTCGGGCTAGAGCTTGCCCGAGAAAATAGAGATTGCGCTCTCGAGCGAATGCCGCGCTCAGGAGCCAAGGTGATGTGCCCCTAGACGTAGACCGTGTGCCAGGAGCAGACAATGCATACGAGGGGGAAGGTGACCCAGTCCCAGAGCGTAGAGCTCGTCGAAGGAACCAGGTAAAGAGATCTAGTCCCCGAGCACGGAGCTCGTTAAAGGAACCAGAAAATACGACCAGGCGAAGACGTATCCGGTAGGAGCCTGCACTCCGGGCGAAGAGCTGCCCGGTGCGAGGTGATCCAGCCCCCGATGCAATCAGAGCCGCAAGAGAACGTGTGAAATCAACGCTTTACCTATGACGTATTCCTTGCGACAGTGTTAGCGTTGTCTTGGCAAATCGTAACCGACGCTTGAGTGCCCGCTGCGATGAGAATCGACTACGGTGGGCATGCCCGTTGCGATGAGAATCGGCTTACGGTGAGCAGGACTCCGTTGGTGGCGCACTACCTTGACTTAGCCGAACTGTGAAGGTCAGTGCCGGGCAAAGGCAAGAAATCATACGAGGGTGAAGTGAATCAGTCCCCGGACATGCGCGGAGCAAACCCGGGAAGAGAGGGATGTAGACATCGGTTTTGGTGGGAAAGCCTGGAACCTCGCCACGACCATCCCCGGAATCTGACGTTCCCCGTTCCTGTATTTCCTGCAAAAGACAAACAAGAAACAAGCCAGCAAGGGAAAAAAGAGAGCAAGAAAAGGCTCTAAGAAGAGCAAAGCGAGTTTTGGAAAACACGCAAAAGACGACCTACCCGCACAAAACATAATTTCTTTCGGGTACGTCCCCCGATAGCGTTAGTGTCACCTCGGCGAATGCGGAACCGACGCCAAGAGTGCCCGTTGCGATGAGAATCGGCTTACGGTGGGCAGGACTCCGTAGGTGGTGCATTGCTCTGGATTACCGTGCAAGGAAGGACGTAGCATGGATAAAAAAGACTTGTGCGGGCAAGTGCAGCCCCGCTGTGGCTAGGACCGCTAACCAGGGAAGGCGATCGGGACCTTAGCCGCAGACAAAACGTGCGAGGCGAAATCTTATCCGGGCATGGACCCGTGCAGCGTTGGTGTCGCCTCGGCGGGTGCGGAACCAGCGCCAGGAGTGCCCGTTGCGATGAGAATCGGCTTACGATGGGCAGGACTCCATCGGTGGTGCACCGCTTCGGTTAATCGGAGTCGTACAGGTCGTTACCAGATAAAAAGACATGCTCGTACGCGGGTTGCGCTACGGGAGCGAAAGACCAACGAGGTTTTGGAAAACCAACGCTAAGGAAAGGAACTGGAAAACTGAAAACATACCGGGGTTGCCGAAATTCAGCTCGAGTCCCAACTGACCGAGGAGAGGCGATCCTCCGAGGAGCTGCCGAAGCGACTCAAGACCGCCAAGCAGCGCTTGAATCAGAGCGAGAGTCTGACCGAGCAGCTTTTCCTGCAAAAAAGAGCAGCAAAAGACAAGGACGAACAGGAACCAAGAGCACGACGAACAGCGCTAGAAAGTTTTAAAAAAATCCGGTAGAACGCTTGCTAACTCGGCCCGTTGTGCAGTACCGCCGAGGACTGAGCTTGCGAACTCGAACAGGTGCACAAGAGAAAGAGCGACGACCTAGCCCCCGGTACGGACGATGCATGAAGACCTGAACTTGCGACTTCAAGCACGTGCGTAGAGAGTTAGAGCGACACCTGTATCCTGATCGACTCGTTCAAGAAACTGCTCGTTAACGTAAGTTAGGCGATTCCGAAGGTAACCGAACAAGGAAAGTGCCTCTGCCGCGGAGGGCTTACGAGAGCAGGCTTTACCAAGTGGTCGTGCCGTGAGCGGTATGTGCCTCTGCCGCGGAGGGCTTACGAGAGCAGGCTTAGCCGCGTGGCTGGATGCCGTGTTACGCAACTCTGAGTTTAGGAACTTGTTGAAGCTAGATACGGGCAGGGAAAACCTTAAGATCGCGGAGCCAAAAGTTCGCAAGTCCGGGCAGCCATCAAGTGTTACCAGAGAGAAAGAGTAGTCTGAGAAGACAAGTGGTGAGAAGGACCGCAGGGGGCCGTGAGCATTCACCGCTCAATGGGTTGAACTTTACATGGCAGCCCGAGAGACTTGGACGAACTAAGGGGCGAAATTTGAGAAAAAGCGCGAAGCTAGGAAACGAAAGATCTACACGAGGAACATACGAAGCTGGTCGATGTTTCAAGTGCTGGTCAGCTCTCTCCCGTCATCCACTGCCAGGCGAACAGCCCCGGGATCCGGAAGGAGTTTTGATCCAGTCCCTGAGCACGGAGCTCATCGCGGGGACCAGACGCGCGCGAAGAGATCCAGCCCCCGAGCACGGAGCTCGTCGCGGGGACCAGACGCGCGCTCCGGGCGAAGAGCGCCAACAACGAAGAGATCCAAATTTCCGAGCACGGAGCTCGTCGCGGGAGACGAGACAGCGCCGGGCGAAGAGCTGCCGGGCGCGAAGAGATCCAGCCCCCGAGCACGGAGCTCGCGGCGGGGACCAGACTTGCGCTGCGGGCGAAGAGCTGCCCGGCGCGAGGAGATCCAGTCCCCGAGGACGGAGCTGGGAACCAGATCTGGAAGGCGATCAAGATCGAAGGGATCGATCCGAGCTAGCAGGGGAAGAGACATCCTACCCTTCTGAGTCGTAGTCCTCAGGGAGAATCTCCGTATCGCTGATGGAGTTCGACATGTTCGATCTGCGTGTCCCCACGGACGGCGCCAGTTGTCGACGGTTGGGATAACGACCCAAGTCAACTAAGGTTCTTGAAGATTGAGATAGGAGACACGTCAAACAACCACGAACAGAAGAACGAATCAGAGATGTGGTTTTTATCTGGTTCAGCCTCTCGGGAGATAATAGCCCTCGTCCAAATTTCTTATATATCGAGATGAATACAAGAGGTGGCTCGGCGAGACGAACAAGTCTCGGCGAGATTATGTGTACAAGTTTAATATCGATGCCTATCACCGCCCTCTACACGCCGTAGGGGCTTTGTTTATATAGTGCGAGCAAACCGACCTACCGAGGGAATATCGGCCGGGCTAACTACTGATGCGTAATAAACTCAAGACATGCCAAATATATCCCGAGGCGTATAAGGCATACTCCTAGTCTTGAGGATCACGGCTCCTAGTCCAATCCGGGAAACCACGTCCGGGTCTTCACGTAGCCGTGCAGAACTTTGTTCGAGTCGGACTCAAACAGGAAGCCTCGGCCATTACGCATCTCACCAGCCAGGAGGCTGTTCGGCAGGATGCATATGAGCCAGATAGAACCTTTCAGGGAGCTGGGCCCTGGTAGGCTGTTTGATCGGGCCGTCAGGGAGTGGGCCATGGCAATGGGCCGTAATTTAATCCCCGACAGATGATAAAGAGGAGAATTCATCTGAGTCAGGACCCTCTTCATCAGATTCAGACGATGAAAGAACGGAATCCCAGAATCATGCACCGTCTTCCAGCAGCGAGGTTACTAACTTGCGTGCGTTCACTAACTTATACTTTTCTTTTCCGATTACTAACCTCATGTCATTTTCCTTTTCAGAGCGGAGACAAGCGCCCCCGGGACAAGCTCGTCGGAGAGGAAGCCGGCTGCCTCCATTCAACAGCCAAGTCCGCATCGGCCTTCACGCAAGGGTCCTCTCAGCAACCCAAGAAGAGAGGTAAAATCGGTTTATGGTATAAAACTCCGCAAAATCCTATTTCTTAATTACTTTCAATCAACAGGGAGACCCGAAGGTGAAACCGGCCCGAGGAAGAAATTGGCTGCCAAAAAGCCAAGAACCCAAAAGGTGCGTACACCCGATAGCGCCGAATCGGTATGTGACACAGTAAGCACTTGATTCCTCTCCAAATTCTCATAACCTCCCTTCGGCTTTTCGCTTATCGGAATTTTAATTTCAGGACACCTCTCCTGTCCAGAAGAAGAAGGATGCCATGCCTGCTCCTCCACCGGCCTCACAAACACCACCGGCCTTCAATCCCCAAGACGTAATCGGAATTCCTTACTTCATCTCATAAAATTCTCAAATTCCGATCCCTTGTAACATTAAAATTTTTCTTTCCAGTATATGTTTCAACCTCGAAGCCCAGTTCGGGTAACTGTGGTATCCACGCAGGTGATAACGTATGATGGGGAAAAAACCGACGAGCTAAACTTCACCCTCCAAAGATGGATCGGCTTGATGACGAAGTTGATTTCCTATCCTCTCCGATCAAGACTCAATCGCCTCGATCGTCGCCATTGAGCCATCCGCCATGGACCAAGAAGAAAAATCGGCTTTCTCCAGACACCCTCGCCAAGATAAAGCAAATGTGGGAGCTGGTCAGCGACGAATCGGCTCTCCTGGCCAACCCTTCTGCCATACGGGAGATAGCCGATTCCATCAAAGAGGTTCTCCCAGAGCAGGTGGTTTCGGCCATCTAGAAGCTGCTGCCCCTTGGGGAAAAGAAAGTCGATTTCGATGCTGCGTTGGATCGGCTCCATCAGAGAGAAGCCTTAAAGGACGCTGAAGCGGAACTCAAGGGGCTGATCCAGGATGCCAATTCCCAGAATGACAAACTCCTCGGTCAAGCAGAGGTCAAATCCAGAAAAAGCTGCTGCCTTCAAAGCGCTTTCAAGGAAGTCCTTGAACAAGAATTGAAGAAGGCAAAGAAAGCGAAGCAACCGCCGCTCCAACTTCAAGAATCCAAATCGGCAACTTAAAGAGCAAAGACAAAGATCGTGAAGGCTTGCGGCTTAGCGAGATTAGACGGAAAAAGAAAATTCGATTGTGCCCTGATCAGTCGAGGAAGATACCGACACTATCAACCAGATCTGTGGCACAATTACTAGCGCCGCCGTAGCCATTTTTGAGTTTTGTGAATGACTGGCTTGCGAGCCAAATTTTAAAACTTTCATCTATATGGATCGGTATTTTTACCGATCAGAAAACAATGCTCTACTCTGCCCCTTGGGCGAAAACTGTTAAGGCCTTCGTGCCTTTGTAATAATTTTACTCCTTTATGCAATGTTGCACTTATATTAATCTTTTATACTATAGGCGATTCCTTAAAATCGCTTTTGCTCAACAAAGAACGCTGAGTAAAATATCAACCTCGATCTGACCAAGTGTTACCCGGCTTTTTGAACTATAGGCGATTCCTCTAAGAATCGGCTTTTAACTTCCATACTCAAGCATTAATCGCTTTGCCGAAAACTTGCCCTTCAAGCGTCTCGAGAATATATGCGTTTTCAGGAACAATCCGATTGATCTTGAACGGTCCTTCCCAATTTGGAGACCATTTTTCGTACTTAATTAGGATCTCTATAACCTCGGTAAAAACGCTTTCCATACAAAATCTCCCACTTCAAAAGTTTTCGCACCACCTTTTGTTATAATGCCTAGCAACTCTTTGCTTATCACGCTCAATATGCTCCAAAGCTTTTAACCGAACGGCCACCATATCATCCACCTTATCCACCATCGATTTTTATAGTCATCGGTTTCACATTGTTTTGTTCTCAACCTCGAGATCCGATGATAGTTTCAACCGTAGAAACGACTTCTTGACCGTACACCAACTCAAATGGTGACACTTTCAGAGCCCCATGCTTAGCAATCCGATATGCCCATAGCGAATCCGCCAAAGTATTATGCCAACCTCGCTGCCTTTCATTGTTTTTCGCTGATCAGCTTTATGGCGCTTTTGTTTGAAGACTCTGCTTGGCCATTGTCTTGAGCATAATACGGCGATAAATTGATTGTTGTGATTCCCAGGCTTCGAGCATAATCCTGAAATGCTTCTGACATAAATACCGATCCCTGATCTGTAGTGATCGTCTGAGGAATCCCAAATCGGTAAATTATGTGTTCTCTGATAAAATCGATCGCTTCGGTAGCAGTCACTTTCTTCAATGGTACAGCTTCAACCCATTTAGTGAAATAATCCGTTGCTACCAAAATATACCGATGCCCTTTGGACAAGGAAGAAAATATTTCTCCGATCATATCAATTTCCCATCCTCTAAAAGGCCACGGCTTCACGATCGGATGTAAAATAGATGCAGGCGCATGCTGGATATTCCCAAATTTCTGATAATCTTTGCAACCTTTATAATATTTAAAACAATCTTCCACCATCGTTGGCCAGAAATACCCTACGCTCTTTAACATCCATCTCATCTTATATGCGGACTGATGTGTCCCACATAGTCCCTCATGAATTTCTCCGATTGCAACTTTAGCGCCTTCTTCATTCGTGCACTTAAGCAATAACCCATCGAAACTCCGATAGTATAATTTATCACCAATTAATACATACCTCTGAGCTCTTCTTTTAAGCTTCCTATCGGTTTTCCCCTGAGGATCTTTAAGATAACCGATAATTTCCGCCTGCCATCCTATCGGGACTGGATTTGCAATCGGAATAATCTTCAACTCCATGATCGGTAATTTATACCCTGACGCTTCCTGAGTTAAATCATTGGCCTCACAATTCTATTATCTTGGAATATGATGAATCGTGAATATACTAAAATACTTAGCCAAATCAGAAGCCCTTTCCAGATATTCCCGAAGCAGTTCACTGTGACATTCATATTTACCGATCATCTGGAAAACCACCAATTGTGAATCACCATAAATTTCCATGGCAATAGCTCCGGCTTGAATTAACCAATCCAACCCCTGAATCAAAGCCTCGTACTCCACTTGATTGTTGGTCAAGCCAAAATCCACTGTAACACTGAATCGGTAGGGAACACCACCTGGAGAAACTATGAAAATACCGATTTCACATCCCTTCTCACAAACCGATCCATCAAAGAACATTACCCAGGGCAAGAGAATCGAAAGATTAATGTCTCGATGGTGCGTGATGGAATCGGCTAATACCTACTGTCGACGGTTGAGATATCGATCTCAAGTCGCTAAGGTTCTTTAAGATTGAGATAGGAGACACGCCAAACAACCACGAACAGCAACGAACAAGAAGGCGTAGTTTTTATCCCGATTCAGCCTCTCGAGAGATAATAGCCCCACGCCCAAATTTTTCTTATATATCGAGATGAATACAAGAGATGGCTCGGCGAGACTAACAAGTCTCGGCGAGATTATGGGTGTACAAAGGAAGATCGGTGCCTAGTAGATACAAAAAGCCAGATCAAGTCAGAAAACTCGTCCCTCTACACGCAAGAGGGGCCTTGTTTATATAGTGCGAGCAAACCGACCTACCGAGGGAATATCGGGCGGGCTAACTACGAGATCGTAACGAACTCAAGACATGCCAAATATATCCCGAGGTAGATAAGGCATACTCTAGTCTTGGGGATCACGACTCCTAATCCAATCCGGGAAACCAACGTCCGGTCTTCACGTAGCCGCAGTAACTCTTGTTCGAGTAAGACTCAAACACTAATCCTAGGTCGTTCGCACTGCGTTGACCAAGAGGCTGTTCGGCAGATGCACATGGGCTCGATAGAACCTTCCAGGAGCCGGGCCTGGTAGGTTGCTTGATTGAGCCGTCGGGGTGGGCCATGGCTATGGGCCGTAATCTAATCCCGACAGCTAGCCCCGAGACTCAAGTGGAAGGACTCACTAGAGTGGGGTCTTCCTCTTGAGACTCTAAGTCACGAAGAGGGTATTTTTCCTGCTACAAAGACATGTAACGATCGATCAACAGTTAAGTTTCAACCGAACAAGACATGTTCGGTCCGAATAAACTGCTCCAAGACGAACAACTCGCTAAGGCCGAACAGGAATGACATCTGTCCGAGCAGAGCACTCAAACCTTCAAATGCGGACATCGAAAAAATAGCCGCTAGGCGAACTCCAACGGTAACTTTCGTCATGCTAGCGGTGAAAACAAAGCACTGCTTTACCTAGCTGTTGTAGTAAAAACTAGCCGCTTTTGGGACTAAACCGTTGCAGAGCTGCTTATATGGGACTATAAAAGCACCCAAGCGCCCATGCCAGCCACTCTGTTCTCACGCCTTTCCTCTCTAAGCCCTAGTTCCAACCACGCCAAAGATCAAGCACCCAAACTCCACCACCAACCCCGCCGCCCCGATCCTCCGGGAACCGCTATGGCCAAGTTCACGGCACTAGCCTCGACCGAGGAGGACCTTAGGATCCGGGAGGAGGAGGGCCACATCGACACCGGTAGCTGGAGGCTGCCGGAGAGGAGGATACTCCGGAGCACGGGAGGGAGAGTTCGTTAACTTCAACAGCCAGACTTTGTTCGTTGCGATCTCCAAAGCGACTTCGCTGAGGCCTTCTTAAACATTAGCGGATTGGAGGTGGCGAACCTCAATCCGAATAAAGATCCTCCAGATGGCCGCCTTCGCACACCGCTGCGAAGGCTATCTCGAATCGATCCACCGGTGAATGTTCCTCCACTATTACACAAGCTGACGAGGAGTTTCCGCCCGCTTCGGCGCTTAGGGTGCTACTACCTCAAGCTCCGGCCACCGCCGACGACGCCAGATCCTCGCCCACCGCGCCGACTCGATGGGCGCGTGGTGGGTGAGGTGGTTCTACAACAAGCGGAGCGGCGACAAGAAGCTCATCTTCACCGGAAGGCTCTCTGCGAAGGAACCCCAATGCCTCGGCGGAGATGTCCGCCGAGGATTGGTACTGACAAGGAAGATCGCCTCCCTCGTGAGCCTCGGGCTCACGGCGGAGATCATCCGACTTCACAAACAATGTAATCATCATTGCGGAGAAGGTCCTATCCTTCTACAAGATAGAGGATGGGAAGACATCACAAGGAGAGCACGGGTAAGTGCCTTTAAGACTCAACCTCTTCATTGATCGCTTTCTCCCAACAGGAATTTAACGATTCCATCTGCCGGCGCAGAAACCAACCGACGCATGGGTGACCGAAGCGGTCGACGCCATCTTGGCGGCGAAGAAGGATAGCGAGGTCACCGCGAGGTGGCCTACACTTGTCCGAGGAACGTGCTCGTCCGCAAAGACGAGGTAAATCACTTATACCCAGCCCGTGTTGCTAGATTTACACCGCTGGTTTTAATGTCGACGCTCGCTTCTCAAACGCTGCAGGAGGACCACCGATCCTCGAGGGATCGCCGAGGATCTCTCCGGTCTCGAGAAGGAGAAGCCGAAGAAGGGCAAGGCCAAATCGGCCACAAAGCCCAAGGTGGCGGCCGAGCCGACGCTGAGCTCGCCGCCCATGGCGGCCGCCACCGTCGAAGAGACCAACAAGGCGACGAGCGTCATCGAAAGCGAGACAAGCGGGCGCAAGGGTCACCCCAATGGAAGAGACCAAGCCCTCCTCCTCGCCGAAAGCAGAGCGACGAAGAGGTAAAGAACATGACCTCGGCTTAGGCGTTACTCGCAGACTCACCGGCCATTTGGCGCTGCTCGAATAAGTCGCCGAGCGCAGAGAGGCTCGAAGAGGAAGTCGCAAGCAAGGAAAAACTTCTTGCGCTGCGAGAGGAGTGCTCACCACCACGTGGAGCCGAGCTCATCGCCGCTAACGCCTAAGGGCCAAAGCGAGAAGCCGCCAAGGAGCCCCCGAGGAAAAGGCGGAAAGTTCCGGCGAGGAAGATCGATTAAGCCCTCCACGGCAGTATGTAGAAGTCGATCTTTTGATCTTTCCACCTTCTCGACCGCACTAGACTTAACGATCAACTCTCGCTCATCACCGCCCAAGAAGAGACCGCGACGGACGACGCCGAGGAGGCGCTGAAGCGGTCGCCGCCGCCCGAAAGACCAGACGCGCAGATCGCGGGCGGTGAGGTCGGCGTGCCTCAAGGACAAACCGAGGCGTGGAGCTCGCCGCTGGCTCCAGCTGAAAGGTCGATCGACGCTCCAAAGACGCGGTGGAGCGGCTGGAGGCAAAAATAGCGGCGGTGGCGCCACGGACTTGGGGCCAAGGCGATGGCGCTGAAGCCGCCAGCGGGACCGAGCAGCCGGTCTCGCCGCACTTCGTCGCAGGGCAGCTCACCGAGGCGACGGATTCTCCGCGGCGTGGTGAAATCCCCGCGCCAGGAGCAAGAAGAAGCCCCGAGCAGGTCGAAAGCAGTCGCCCCGCCGGTGGAAACAACGGCGCCACCGAGCGGAGTGGCCGCCTCGCCAAGACGTCGGGCGAAAGAGGAAGAGGAGAAGGAGCGCGAGACGAAGCGCCGCCTGCCGCCCCCGCTTCCCGAAAGCAGATACGCCCAAAGAAGAAGAAGGAGCGAACAAGGCGGCGACGGAAGGACGCGCCGCCTCATCCCAAGACGAAGCGGGCTTCGGACGCATGGCTCGAGGACCGCCTCGTCTGCTGATCGGCGCCGACTTGGCAAGGTAAACACCAAGACCAAATTTTGTTCAAATTTAGCCACATCATCAAAACGTAGTTAACTTGTTCTTCCCTCTCGTGTCTTCGTGGACACCATGGCGGAACTCGAGGATGGGGTCACCATCGAACGGGTCATTGGCCGGGTATCCCTCCGGAGCATCTTCAAAGGGGATCCTGTGGCGTAGCGCTCTACGCCGCCCAAAGCCGAGCCGGCAAGGCGAAAGCGAAGAAGCTCAAGGCCAAGTTGACCAAGGAGAGGCATTCTCGAGGCTCTCCTAAAGGAAGCCGAGGAGCTTGCAAGAAGCCGTGAAGGCGAGCACCGCTGGGAGATGCCGGGCCGCACGGTGGCTTGAAGAGCAGCTTGCTAACGCATCCCATCGGGCGAACCAGCTCATGGAGGAAGCCAAGAAGCTAAAAGCCCACCGCCAAGGAGGAGCAGACATCCGCGGACTCGTGCTAAGATCTCAACCCCGGGGCTTCACAGAAGAGATCGAGGAGATGCGCGGATGACGGTGAGGGCGATCTCCAGAAAAAAGGGTCAAGGAGCCGGACGAGCAGCTCAAGACGGCGAGCAAGCAAGTCGCCAGAGCGAGGCTCAACGATCAGGCAAGGCCGAGGAGGTCGAGGCCATCCGGCAGAGGCCGCGCGCAAGCCAAGCGGAGTAAGGAGGAGATCGAACGCCCGAGCTGAAGCTCGGAAGGAATCAAGGCTCGGCGAAGTCAGGCGCCTCAAGTTAGAAGTTGAGGAGTTGAAGGAGCAGCTTGTTCCTAAGTAGCATCTGGGTCAGAATCTTAAAGGGCCTTGTACCAAACTTTTGAGTAATGTAATAGTATTTACCTTTTTTCCCGCAAAAAGAGCAAAGAAAAGACAAGAACGAATGAAACTAAGAGAAAAGCGTAAGCTAGGAAGTTTAAGAAAACCGGTGAGCGCTCGCTAACTTCCGGCTTCCGTTGTGTATCTGCTGAAACCCGAGTTTATGAACCCTAACAGTGCACAAGAGAAAGAGCGACGCCCTAGCCCCGTGCACGGACGATGCTCGAGAACCTAAGCTTGCGAACTCGAGCACGCAAGTAGAGAGAAAGAGCGACACCCGCACCTTGCTCGATTCTGCTCCGTAGTCCGCTTTCGCTGACGTAAGTTAGCGCTCCGAGAGTAACCGAACAAGGAAAGTGCCTCCCGCCATGGGGCTTACGAGAGCAGGCTTTGCCAAGTGGTCGCGCCAAGCAGTAAGTGCCTCTGCCGCGGAGGGCTTACGAGAGCAGACTTAGCCGCAAGGTGGAAAGGCCGTGTTACGCAACCCTGAGTTTAGGAAATTATCGAACCCAAATACGGGTAGGGAACAATCCTTAAGATTGCGGAGCCAAGAGTTCGCAAGGCCGGGCAGCCATCAAGTGTTACCAGAAGAAAGTGTAGTCTGAGAAGACAAGTAGTGAAAAGGGGCACAGAGGCCGCGAGGATTCACTGAGAATTGGATTGAACTTTACATGGTGCCCGAGAGACTTGGACGAACTAAGGCGCGAAGTTTACAAAAAGCGCAAAGCTAAGCAAACACAGAAAAGACCTACACAAAGAACTTACGAAGTCGGGTCGATGTTCCAAGTGTTGGTCAACTCTCTCCGCCCTCCATAGCCAGCGCGAACAGCCCCGGTGAGCAGAAGAAACGATCGTGAACGGGCCTCCCAACGAGGAGTTAACTTGTTGGCATTGGACAAGTTCTCGACACGGCGCAGAACGTCGTCGCCTTCAAAGCCCTAGGTCGAATCGACTTGGCAGCGTGCGGCGAAGATCTTGCCGGTAGCGCGCCATTCGACTTGTGCCCGGTCGCGTGTGCCTTCGAGGAGATCGAGATCGAGGAGGCGCTTGCTCGCCGTCAACTAAGTTGACCGAGCTCGGCGAGGCGAACCGAGTACGATTTCGGGGCGTGATGGCTTCGCACCATAGACCGCTTGGAAAGGAGTTTCCCGCCGCCTACCGGCAGAAAAGCGAATCGCCTAGAGGACGGAAGGAACTTCACAACCTGTGCCTTGTTGTGCTCGCGGAGAGCAGCAAATACCCGCCGCTTAATACCTCGACTATCTCGTCTGTTAGCTCTCTCAATCGCTTCCATTGCTCGTGGGTGTGCCACGGTTTAAGCAGACCTTGGTGCCCAAATTCTCGCAGATTCTCGAATAGCTCGCTCGAATCGGGTACCGTTATCCGTGATCGCCTTATGGGGATCCCAAAGCGTGACCACGCCGCTTTTAAAAAGCGAACACTGCTTTGGCGTGAAGAGATTACACGTGCTCGCCTCAATCCACTTTGTAAAAGTGTCTATGGCGACGAGCGTGTGTGTAGCCCTTGTACCCCTTAGGAATAGGCCGAAAGCAGATCCGCACCCCATGTGGAAAAAGGCCAAGATGGGGATTGTTTGGAGCTCTTGGGCGGGCTTGTGTGCTTCCGGCGTGAAATTGGCAAGCCTTGCACTTAGTCACGATGTCCCGGCATCTTGTAGCGATGGGCCAATAATAGCCCATGCGAAACGCTTTGCACCAGAGTTACAAGGAGGCGTGGTTGCCACGGCACCCTCGTGTATGTCCCTAAGAAGGAACACACCTCCGGCTATAGATGCACTTGGAGAGAACTCCCGAGCACCTTGACGGTAAAGGATGCCGCCCACAAGTTTGTATGGAGCAAAGACGCCTTGTAAGTCGGGAACGCTTCGCTTGCTCGTCGGGTGGTCCCATCTCGCAAGGTACCGGACAAATGGTGTTGTCCATCCGCATACTGCCGAGAACGGAGACAGACCACTGCCTCTGTTGCCTCGTCCGGAGACGTGATTGAGGGCTTGTGAAGGTGCTCGACGAGCACCCTGCGGAAAGCGTGTTCGCGTGAGGATCCATACTTGATAGTTGGTCGGCCAGAAGTTGTCCTTCCCGGCACGAAGAGCACTTCAAAACCGAAAATGCCGCCCAACTTCCTCACTTCAACCGTATCGCGCCATTGAGTCATCGCAAAGACCGATACTCCTTGTTTACGATTGATGACCACCGTGAATCTCCTTCACAATACCGTTGGACACCAAGCGACTTGCACGCTCTTAGTCCGGAGGAGGGCCTCAGACTCTGCAGCGTTGTTAGTCGCCGCAAAGTGTAGTTGATAGAATATCGAGTTGCTCTCCTTGAGAGGAGATGAGAACAAAACCAGCCCCGAAGTTTCCAAAGGCGCGAGCCATCGAAAAACATGGTCCAGAGGGTTCATCGGGTTGCTCGGGGCTTCTCGATTTGGGCGGCAGTCCATTCAAAGAACAAAGTCTGCTAGGACTCGTGACTTAATAGCGGTTCGACAAAGAACAATGATCAAACTCGCTAGTTCCATTGCCCACTTAGCTATACGTCCGCTAGATTCCTTGTTCCGTAGGATTTCTCCCAGAGGGAACGTGGTCGACCAGATTTGATGCGCTCGAAGTAGTGGCGAAGCTTCCCGAGGACATGAGCAAGGCATAGAGGAGCTTCGACCTCGTGGTAACGCCCTTTGATCCGTGAAGTACCTCGCCACGTAATAGATTGGTCGCAGATGCCTTCCTTTCGACCGCCAAGATCAAGGCCACCGCCAGGCGTGCAACCCAGGTACGATGAGGAGCTGCTCGCCATGCCGCTGGGTAGTCAAACGGAGGATTGGACAGTATCGCTTGAGATCTGGAAGGATCTATCGCTTCTTCCGTCCACTCGAAACCATTGTGCTTGGCGCAGGCCTTAAAGAAGGGCAGCCAGCGTTACTTTTGACGGAAATAAACACGCTTAGAGCAGCCATCCGCCCAAATGAGGCTTTGTATTTCCTTTACGGTAGTTGGAGCTGCATATTTTCAATGGCCTCGATTTTTTCGTGGTTGGCGTAAATACCTTGCGAGCCAATGACATAACTGAGCAACATTCCGATCGAACACCAAAGGTACACTTCTCTGGATTTAATTTTATTCGATGCCCGTGAGATTACGAAAAGTCTCTGCTGTGTCTTTTACATGATCTGAGCATACTTGTTTTTAACTATGTCGCCGACATAGACCTCCGTGTTTTTTCCACTTGCTCGGGAAGGTCTTCTCCATTGTTACCGAACGTGGCACCAAAGATTGCGCAGACCGAAAGACATGGTCATTATAGCGTAAAGTGCCGAAGGGGTGATGAAGGCGCTTCTCTTCATCTCTGGGGAGATGCTTATCCGGTGGTAACCGGAGTAAGCATCTAAAAACTCGAAAGTCTGGCGTCCGCAATGATCGACCACCGATCAATACGAGGCGCTGGAAATTGTCCTTAGGACAAGCAAATTTCAGATCTGTGTGATCGACACACATCCTCCACTTGCCGCCTTTCTTCTTTACAATGACAGGGTTGGCTAACCACTCGGTGTGATCAACCTCGCGGATGAACCCAAAGAATGAAAGCGCTTGTCGAAATGATCTTTGATGATCCCCGCTTGAATTCAAAAATGCGAAGCTTCCGCGAAACAGGCTTTTGTCCGCCGACAACCGCTTTGTGCTCGATAACCTCCTTTGGGACTCGGGCATATCGACGGCTCCTGTGCAAACACGCCTGCATTAGCTCTGGAGGAAGGCAATGAGCTCGCTTCCTATTTTGGGTCCAGATTGACCCCAGATGAACTGCCTTGGCGGCGTCATCAAGAGACAGTGGAACTTCCTTGGTCTCTCCTCCCGTGAAGGGAGACCTAGGGCGTCGTGACTTGGTCTGCGGAACTTCGTGACATGCTGGCGGAAGTTGGTCGACAAGGCGAGGGATCGCCGTCGCAATCCGAGCCGCTTTGAAGTTGCCCTTGACCGTGATCACACCGTTAGGACCGGTATCTTCACGCAATGGTAAGCGCAGGGACACGACCATAAACTTACCGAGATGGCTCGCCTAAGATCGCGTTATGCGCCGATGGGAAGTCGACCACGCCGAAAGTGATCAACTCGTCCGGAAGTTGCTTGGGTTGCCGAAGGTGACAGGCGACACAACTCGCCTCAAAGGCTTGATGACTTCTCCCTAACAATTCCGTGAAGGGCATTGCGATTTCCTTCACTTGGAACGAGGAATTTGCATCTCGCCCAAGACTTTAGCGTAAAGCAAGTCCAAAGCGCTCCCGCCGTCCACTAAGACGCGGCCAACTCTCGCGTTAGATGGTCGGGCGACCACCAAGTGGGAGCCACGAGGCTTGGTCATCCCAAGGGACAATCCTCCCGAGAGAAGGAGATGGGGACCTCACCCACTTCATCGATTCAGCCGAGGTTTTGCCTTTTTCGACGCTGTGGAGCAGCTTCCTTGAGGTCTGCGAGAGGAGAGGTGTAAGCCGAGCCGCCAAAATGACGGCGATATGGTTCACGGCTCTTGATATTCATCATCATCTTCCCAATCACCATCGCCGGTTTGACGCTATTCTTACCGCATCACCTTGTTCGGGCGGGGTGGGCATTGGGCCCTTGCCGCTGTAGAAATCTTCGAGCTTTGCAGCCCAAGTTCTACAAAGGCGATATCGTGTCTGTAGTGTTTGGTGGAACTTGCAAAATCGGTCGCCGACCTTTCTTGCCTTGTCCGCCTCCCGAGCGTGCTTTTGCCCTTGTAGTTATTGTTGGGCTTCTTCCGCCCATCCTTGGGAGGAGGTCGCGATCCATACCGCGACGGTATTGTTCAGATCACCTTTGTTCTTCTTCTTCGGGACTTCTTGTCACCGTGAACATTGTTCTTTGCTCTTCTTCTTCTCATCCACACCAGTCAGGCGGCGCTCGCCCTTGTCGAACGCCTTTTTGTCTCGAACGCGCTCTGCGCGTTGGCATAGCGGTCGGCCGCCTTGAACAGGTCGTTGGCGGTCCAGTCTCATTGATCTCGAGATCTGAGTGAGCAGCTTCGTCGCGGACTCCGCTTTTGAAGGCGCGACAATGATTCATCCGAGATGTTCGGATCGTGTTGCGGATCTTAATGAAACGCTTCACGGTTGCGGAGGGTCTCCCGCTCATCCGGATCATCCGTGCAGATCATCCTCCTTGCCAGACGCACGTAATGCCTCTGAAAATTAGCGATCGAGGCGTCACAAAGCTGGTTCCATGAGCTGATGGAACCTCCTGCCGATTGAACGACCACGCCCGAGCAAAGACCTCAAGGACACGGAGGTAATTAGCCATCACGAGCTCGTCACCCCGGCCGCCATGATGGTCGAAGCGTGAGATGGAAAGGAATTCCTCACGGGTTACGAGTCCCATTGTACCTTTCCATGTGACC
This sequence comes from Raddia guianensis, assembly GCA_036346415.1. Classification (NCBI taxonomy): domain Eukaryota; kingdom Viridiplantae; phylum Streptophyta; class Magnoliopsida; order Poales; family Poaceae; genus Raddia; species Raddia guianensis. The sequence continues at coordinate 42,014,406 of CM070534.1, forward strand.
GGCTTGAACTTAGAGGGCCACCGGACAGCTCAAGCTCGTCGAGAAAGCCCCGCAGCCCAGCAGCATATGACCGACCACCTTCCCGGCTGTAACCTAGTCTCGAGAAGACGTTGGTCTTGTTGCGCGGGGAACTCTGCTGAACGGGATGACTCGGCCCGAGAAACTCTCTCCGGACAATCCACCACGCCCTTCCTCGTGGTGGCGACGACGCGCTCCTCACGAGGGACCGTCTGTGATCATCGCGTCGACTTGCCCTCGTAGTCGCGATGACTACGAGGACTTAGCGAGCGACGGCGACCACGGGTAGCCCGCTCATGGACAAGGATCCTTCGATGGTGACGGGGTCACGCGATCGATCCGAGGTGTCCGAATCATTCCGGCAGCTTGGTCGCGCCGCTGGAGGAGTTGTTGACTTCTCCTAGAGACTTTAGGCCTTCACCGGTCCGCTCTGTGTTAGTCGCACAAAGACGCCCATGCGGGCGAGATCAGCTTGATTGGTGGATCTAAGGACCGCTATAGCTTCGAGCCGCTCCCGACTTTGATCTATGGGTCCCGGATCTCGAACCATCCGCGTTCTCCCGATTGAGTCCGATTCGCGGGAATTGACCCGATCAGGGAAGCTTCCGCCGAGACTTAGCGCCAAGACGCGAGGTGGGTTACGACGCTGCCGCTATACCGGTCGCGAAACCGTGCTAAGGTCTGATTGATGGAATCGCCGAGGTCATGCGGCGAATGACGCCTTGTTCGCGAAAGCAACTGCGCAGCCTCGCCTTGATGCCGAAAGCGAGTTAATCTGCCCGACCGACAAATGCCACGGCCCGCAGGGATCCTCGTGAGGTTCCCACATCGGCCATGTTAATGCTGCGGGGGCCATGCGAAGGTATGCTAGACGGGGGCAATTTAATATCAATAAACATTCAATCATAAATCTTTTACTTCTTTTTGGTATTTTATATTTAAAATTAGCAATAAATCTTTATATCAATTTATCAGATTAAATCATAGAATAGATTGAATAGAATGATCAAGCCAAAACAGTATTCAGATCTAAATCTAGATGTAAACCAGTAAACCGATTTAAAGGTTTAGAACTAATAGGTAAATACAATACTGATCGGCAAATAACTATATATGCAAAATCCTAAACAAGTATACGCAAGATCGATTAAACGAGACAGTCGCATATATCGGATTCAGGAAAAATATATAAAATACTTGACAATCGGCATTGCAAGATAGATACATATTACAGATCGATTCAATCGAGACAGTGCAATATGCATGAATACATTAAAGATCGGTAAAACCCGAAATAGTTTGACATGCTTTGTATACACGAGATCAAGATGATACAACCATGCATACGGGTTATAAGAAGAGAATCGATTATCCCATCGAGATAGCTCTACTGCGAAGTTGAAGCCTTTCGACGGTGTCGATCGGATTCAAAAGTAAGTTTGTGTTTTGAGTATGATCTGTTTTTTCCCAAGACACGAGGTCCTATTTATACTATTACAAATTCGATACCGATACAACCTACTTTACGCTGCGTCATGAAGATATCTTCGATCAGAGCGATATCCTCCTGAGTCTTGTAATCATCGGTATTCTTCAATATACTTTTCTTCTTTGCCGATGAAGCCCATTTTCTGATTCGGCCCAATAATTTTGATATTTTATCCATTTCATTATATCCAATTTTTCTGTCAAATTTGGGTGTCAACATATGCCCCTAAGTTTGGTAATGGGTATTCTCATTAGCCGAACTTTCAAATAAAATCGGATTTTACCAAACCATATTGGAAGTTTTCACTAGTTTACCCCTGCAACCTTTTGCTTCAGGCCCATTTTGAGAACACGTAACAGCCCACCAAGCAATATGGGCCGAAACAGTAACGCTGAAACCTCCGGTAAAAACCCTAATTTTACTGCGACTATAAATAGGCATTCACTCGCTGTCACTTTCACCCATTCTCTTGCGCTCAAGCCTCCTGCATCGGATTTCCAAAGCCCTGAGGACTTCCAGCGCACAACCACTCCTCATTCAACCTTCAATCGGCAATATATCTCAGGTACTATTCCGATGCTCAGACACTGAAGCTCTGTATTCTTTGGGATCAACAGGGGAACGAGACCCATCGGATTTCATAGACCATTCAGTAGCAAGACTTCCTATGTTTGCCGATAAGCTTAGTATAAACAGTTGGAAATCGACATTTAGATCTTTGCCCAGCCCGATCAAGGGATACAAGGACTGGCTTATTCGGGTTTATGGCCAGAAAAAAGAGCAATGGGATGAGCTAGGAATTACCGATGCTATCCTTCTTTCCTTATCTCCCCGGCCAGTAGATGAACCCTTTATGGCAGCATCGGCTTATTTTTGGTGTGACACAGCCAACGCTTTTCTCTTCCCGACTGGACCAATAAGCCCTACGCTCCTAGACGTAGCAATGCTAACTGGTCTTAGTCCCGATGGCGAAATGCTATCGGCTTCGATCCGTCCGCCACTCTCAAGCTAGTTCCCAAGAAAAACTTCGATGGCGGCGCTATATTAATACCCACCAGCAGACAAAGCGATGTCGAAGATGAAGAGCACATCGCCTTTTAAACATGTGGTGAATAGGTTCTTCTTCCGTGAAAATCCCTTAGCCCCAAAGAAGGTCTACCAAGGAGTAGCCGAGGCATTGGCATCGGGCGTAAACTAGCAATCGGAAAGTACCTACTAGGAGCAACCTATTGGATGATGCACGAGATCGGGGAAGGTCTCGCCCAAGAAAGCCGATTTCTCAAGAGGAAACTTAGGTGGTCCATTTTGGTTCATCGGTTTGTTCTTGAAGCTTCAAATATACAACTCCATTGGAGAATCGGACTTCACCTAGGATTTCGGCGGCGCAGAACTGATGGCAACAAGCGCCCATGCAGATCATACGGGAGATGATCTCGACCAATCGCAATGTGAAGACGCCAAAACCAAGAGGACCTCTCTCATTCCTTGGTAGCATTTTTCACAATGTTTGAGTCGGAATATGGTTTAGAGCAATTCAACCCAGATACCGATTTGGACGGATACCAATCCTCATTTTTCCGATTATCGACACCTTAATCTGCTAAGCTTTATCAAGATATAAAGAATTCATCTCTCGGCATCTTCTTCGCTTTCTTGAGCACCGTAACTCACATTAGAAAACCCTCATACGAAGTTCTATCATCCTGTTGTGGTCTCGGCAATTCAATGGGTCGATATCCTCGATTTATTCATATATCCCCAATCGGCATACGGAATTCTATCAGCTGCATACATTGAGTTTGAAATGCCGATGGAACTCACAATGTGGTCCGACACTTCCCCGAAGTTTGACACCTGGTGGGAAACTATCGCCCAAAACATTTACTCCACAAAAGGCAGAGCCACAACCTTAATCGAACGGCTCACTGGCAAGAAGGAAACTTATAAACCCAATTGGCCAAAAATCGCTGGCATGGCAGAGCTCTCATCAGAATCGGAAACAAGCAATAATGATAGCTCCAATTCTGATAATTCTGATGATGAAGACAACGATGATGTCGACGGTTGGGATAACGACCCAAGTCAACTAAGGTTCTTGAAGATTGAGATAGGAGACACGCCAAACAACCACGAACAAAGAACGAGCAGAGATGTGGTTTTTATCCCGGTTCAGCCTCTCGGGAGATAATAGCCCTCGTCCAAATTTTCTTATATATCGAGATGAATACAAGAGGTGGCTCGGCGAGGCGAACAAGTCTCGGCGAGATTATGTGTGCATGGCGAATATCGATGCCTATCACCGCCTCTCTACACGCCGTAGGGGCTTTGTTTATATAGTGCAGAGCAAACCGACCTACCGAGGGAATATCGGGCTGGGCTAACTACGAGTACGTAACAAACTCAGTACATGCCAAATATATCCCGAGGCAGATAAGGCATACTCCTAGTCTTGAGGATCACGGCTCCTAGTCCAATCCGGGAAACCACGTCCGAGTCTTCACGTAGCCATGCAGAACTTTGTTCGAGTCGGACTCAAACAGAAGCCTTGGCCATTCGATCTCGCCACCAGAGGTCGTTGGCAGAGGCATATGGGCTAGATAGAACCTTCCAGGGAGCTGGGCCCTGGTAGGCTGTTTGATCGGGCCGTCAGGGAGTGGGCCATGGAAATGGGCCGTAATTTAATCCCCGACAGCTAGCCCCCGAGACTCAAGTGGAAGGACTCACTAGAGTGGGGTCATCCTCTTGAGACTCCAAGTCACGAAGAGGGTATTTTCCTGCTACAAAGACGTGCAACAAAGCGTCGAATAGGTTATGGTTCAACCAACAAGTCTTGTTCGGGACCGAACAAACCCGCCGCGCGCCGAAAGCAACTCTGTTCGTCGAGCAGGGAACGACATCTGTCCGAGCAGAGTACCCAGCCCTCGATACAGAAATCGGAAGAAGTGAGGTGAATCATCTCCTTGAGGCTGAACGTCATCAAGGAGGGATTGGATTCTTAGTAGTGAAAAGCGTACCACCGCATCCGGTAAGATCAGATCTTCCGGGAGAATGAACATAGCAAGTCGCGAGACGGACTCGTGCTGCTGCATCCAGGCATTCAGATGCCTAGGGAAAGATAGGGGAACCACCGCTCGGGCTAGAGCTTGCCCGAGAAAATAGAGATTGCGCTCTCGAGCGAATGTCGCGCTCAGGAGCGAAGGTGATGTGCCCCCAGACGTAGACCGTGTGCCAGGAGCAGACAATGCATACGAGGGGGAAGGTGACCCAGTCCCAGAGCGTAGAGCTCGTCGAAGGAACCAGGTAAAGAGATCTAGTCCCCGAGCACGGAGCTCGTTAAAGGAACCAGAAAATACGACCAGGCGAAGACGTATCCGGTAGGAGCCTGCACTCCGGGCGAAGAGCTGCCCGGTGCGAGGTGATCCAGCCCCCGATGCAATCAGAGCCGCAAGAGAACGTGTGAAATCAACGCTTTACCTATGACGTATTCCTTGCGACAGTGTTAGCGTTGTCTTGGCAAGTGCAGAACCGACGCTTGGAGTGCCCGTTGCGATGAGAATCGACTACGGTGGGCATGCCCGTTCGCGATGAGAATCGACTACGGTGAGCGAGGACTCCGTTGGTGGCGCACTACCTTGACTTAGCCGAATCTGAAGGTCGATCGGGCAAAGGCAAGAAATCATACGAGGGTGAAGTGAATCGGTCCCGGACATGCGCGGAGCAAACCCGGGAAGAGAGGGATGTAGACATCGGTTTTGGTGGGAAAGCACGGAACCTCGCCACGACCATCCCCGAATCGACGTTCCCGTTCTCGTATTTCCTGCAAAGACAAACAAGAAACAAGCCGACAAGGGAAAAAGAGAGCAAGAAAAGGCTCTAAGAAGAGCAAAGCGAGTTTTGGAAAACACGCAAAAGGCGACCTACCGCACAAAACATAATTTCTTTGCACGTCCCCGATAGCGTTAGTGTCACCTCGGCGAATCTGGAACCGACGCCAAGAGTGCCCGTTGCGATGAGAATCGACTACGGTGGGCGGGGACTCCGTAGGTGGTGCATTGCTCTGGATTACCGTGCAAGGAAGGACGTAGCATGGATAAAAAAGACTTGTGCGGGCAAGTGCAGCCCCGCTGTGGCTAGGACCGCTAACCAGGGAAGGCGATCGGGACCTTAGCCGCAGACAAAACGTGCGAGGCGAAATCTTATCCGGGCATGGACCCGTGCAGCGTTGGTGTCGCCTCGGCGGGTGCGGAACCAGCGCCAGGAGTGCCCGTTGCGATGAGAATCGGCTTACGATGGGCAGGACTCCATCGGTGGTGCACCGCTTCGGTTAATCGGAGTCGTACAGGTCGTTGCCAGATAAAAAGACATGCTCGTACGCGGGTTGCGCTACGGGAGCGAAAGACCAACGAGGTTTTGGAAAACCAACGCTAAGGAAAGGAACTGGAAAACTGAAAACATACCGGGGTTGCGAAATTCAGCTCGAGTCCCAATCGACCGAGGAGAGGATCCTCAGGAGCCGGCCGAGCGACTCAAGACCGCCAAGCGGCGCTTGAATCGAGCGAGTTCGACGAGCAGCTTTTCACTCGCAAAAAGAGCAAAGAAAAGACAAGGACGAACAGGAACCAAGAGCACGACGAACAGCGCTAGAAAGTTTTAAAAATCCGGTGAGAACGCTTGGCTAACTCCGGCCCCGTTGTGCAGTACTCCGAGGACTGAGCTTGCGAACTCGAGCAGTGCACAAGAGAAAGAGCGACGACCTAGCCCGATGCAGACGATGCATGAAGACTTGAACTTGCGACTTCAAGCACGTGCGTAGAGAGTTAGAGCGACACTGTATCTGATCGACTCGTTCAAGCGCTCGTTAACGTAAGTTAGGCGATTCGAAGGTAACCGAACAAGGAAAGTGCCTCGCCATGAGGGCTTACGAGAGCGAGCTTTACCAAGTGGTCGTGCCGTGAGCGGTATGTGCCTCTGCCGCGGAGGGCTTACGAGAGCAGGCTTAGCCGCGTGGCTGGATGCCGTGTTACGCAACTCTGAGTTTAGGAACTTGTTGAAGCTAGATACGGGCAGGGAAAACCTTAAGATCGCGGAGCCAAAAGTTCGCAAGTCCGGGCAGCCATCAAGTGTTACGAGAGAGAAAGAGTAGTCTGAGAAGACAAGTGGTGAGAAGGACCGCAGGGGGCATGAGCATTCACCGCTCAATGGGTTGAACTTTACATGGCGGCCGAGAGACTTGGACGAACTAAGGGGCGAAATTTGAGAAAAAGCGCGAAGCTAGGAAACGAAAGATCTACACGAGGAACATACGAAGCTGGTCGATGTTTCAAGTCTTGGTCGACTCTCTCCGTCATCCACTTGCAGCGAACAGCCCGGGATCGGAAGGAGTTTTGATCCGATCCACGAGCACGGAGCTCATCGCGGGACCAGACGCGCAGCGAAGAGATCCAACCCGAGCACGGAGCTCGTCGCGGGGACAGACGCGCGCTCCGGCGAAGAGCTGCCCGCCGAAGAGATCCAAATTTCGAGCACGGAGCTCGTCGCGGGGACGAGACGCGCCCCGGCGAAGAGCTGCCCGGCGCGAAGAGATCCAAATGAGCACGGAGCTCATGGCGGGGACGAGACTTGCTGCTGGCGAAGAGCTGCCCGCGAGAGATCCGATCCCGAGGGCGGAGCTGGAACCAGATCTGGAAGGCGATCAAGATCGAAGGATCGATCCGAGCTAGCGAGGAAGAGACATCCTACCCTTCGAGTCGTAGTCCTCGTGGAGAATCTCCGTATCGCTGATGGAGTTCGACATGTTCGATCTGCGTGTCCCCACGGACGGCGCCAGTTGTCGACGGTTGGGATAACGACCCAAGTCAACTAAGGTTCTTGAAGATTGAGATAGGAGACACGTCAAACAACCACGACGACAGAACGAGCAGAGATGGGTTTTTATCTGGTTCAGCCTCTCGGGAGAGATAATAGCCCTCGTCCAAATTCTTTCTTATATATCGAGATGAATACAAGAGGTGGCTCGGCGAGACGAACAAGTCTCGGCGAGATTATGTGTACTGGCGAATATCGATGCCTATCACCGCCCTCTACGCCGTAGGGGCTTTGTTTATATAGTCTTGAGCAAACCGACCTCCGAGGGAATATCGAAATTTGGGCTAACTACGAGTACGTAACAAACTCAGTACATGCCAAATATATCCCGAGGCAGATAAGGCATACTCCTAGTCTTGAGGATCACGGCTCCTAGTCCAATCCGGGAAACCACGTCCGGGTCTTCACGTAGCCGTGCAGAACTTTGTTCGAGTCGGACTCAAACAGGAAGCCTCGGCCATTACGCATCTCACCAGCCAGGAGGCTGTTCGGCAGGATGCATATGAGCGGATAGAACCTTCGAGGAGCCGGGCCTGGTAGGTCGTTTGATCGGGCCGTCGTGAGTGGGCCATGGCAATGGGCGTAATTTAATCCCGACGATGATGATAAAGAGGAGAATTCATCGAGTCGGGACCCTCTTCATCAGATTCAGACGATGAAAGAACGGAATCCCAGAATCATGCACCGTCTTCCAGCAGCGAGGTTACTAACTTGCGTGCGTTCACTAACTTATACTTTTCTTTTCCGATTACTAACCTCATGTCATTTTCCTTTTCAGAGCGGAGACAAGCGCCCCCGGGACAAGCTCGTCGGAGAGGAAGCCGGCTGCCTCCATTCAACAGCCAAGTCCGCATCGGCCTTCACGCAAGGGTCCTCTCAGCAACCCAAGAAGAGAGGTAAAATCGGTTTATGGTATAAAACTCCGCAAAATCCTATTTCTTAATTACTTTCAATCAACAGGGAGACCCGAAGGTGAAACCGGCCCGAGGAAGAAATTGGCTGCCAAAAAGCCAAGAACCCAAAAGGTGCGTACACCCGATAGCGCCGAATCGGTATGTGACACAGTAAGCACTTGATTCCTCTCCAAATTCTCATAACCTCCCTTCGGCTTTTCGCTTATCGGAATTTTAATTTCAGGACACCTCTCCTGTCCAGAAGAAGAAGGATGCCATGCCTGCTCCTCCACCGGCCTCACAAACACCACCGGCCTTCAATCCCCAAGACGTAATCGGAATTCCTTACTTCATCTCATAAAATTCTCAAATTCCGATCCCTTGTAACATTAAAATTTTTCTTTCCAGTATATGTTTCAACCTCGAAGCCCAGTTCGGGTAACTGTGGTATCCACGCAGGTGATAACGTATGATGGGGAAAAAACCGACGAGCTAAACTTCGACCCCTCCAGCATGGACTGGCTTGATGACGAGTTGGATTTCCTATCCTCTCCGATCAAGACTCAATCGCCTCCAGTCGTCGCCATTGAGCCATCCGCCGCGGGACCAGTGAAGAAAAATCGGCTTTCTCCAGACACCCTCGCCAAGATAAAGCAAATGTGGGAGCTGGTTAGCGACGAATCGGCTCTCCTGGCCAACCCTTCTGCCATACGGGAGATAGCCGATTCCATCAAAGAGGTTCTCCCAGAGCAGGTGGTTTCGGCCATCTAGAAGCTGCTGCCCCTTGGGGAAAAGAAAGTCGATTTCGATGCTGCGTTGGATCGGCTCCATCAGAGAGAAGCCTTAAAGGACGCTGAAGCGGAACTCAAGGGGCTGATCCAGGATGCCAATTCCCAGAATGACAAACTCCTCAGGCTGAAGCAGGAGGCTGAATCGGTAAAAACTGCTGCCTTCAAAGCAGTTTCAAGGAAGTCCTTGGAACAAGAATTGAAGAAGGCAAAGAAAGCCGAAGCAGCTGCTCGCTCCAACTTCGAAGAATCCAAATCGGCAGCTAAAGAGCAGTACAGCATCGTGAAGGCTTGCGGCTTGGCAGTACTAGACGGAAAAAAGAAAATTCCGATTGTGCCCGGATCAGTCGAGGAAGATACCGACACTATCAACCAGATCTGTGGCACAATTACTAGCGCCGCCGTAGCCATTTTTGAGTTTTGTGAATGACTGGCTTGCGAGCCAAATTTTAAAACTTTCATCTATATGGATCGGTATTTTTACCGATCAGAAAACAATGCTCTACTCTGCCCCTTGGGCGAAAACTGTTAAGGCCTTCGTGCCTTTGTAATAATTTTACTCCTTTATGCAATGTTGCACTTATATTAATCTTTTATACTATAGGCGATTCCTTAAAATCGGCTTTTGCTCAACAGCAACGCGTTGAGTAAAATATCAACCTCGATCTGACCAAGTGTTACCCGGCTTTTTGAACTATAGGCGATTCCTCTAAGAATCGGCTTTTAACTTCCATACTCAAGCATTAATCGCTTTGCCGAAAACTTGCCCTTCAAGCGTCTCCAGAATATATGCGTTTTCAGGAACAATCCGATTGATCTTGAACGGTCCTTCCCAATTTGGAGACCATTTTTCGTACTTAATTAGGATCTCTATAACCTCGGTAAAAACGTTTTCCATACAAAATCTCCCACTTCAAAAGTTTTCGGCACCACCTTTTGTTATAATGCCTAGCAACTCTTTGCTTATCACGTTCAATATGCTCCAAAGCTTTTAACCGAACGGCCACCATATCATCCACCTTATCCACCATCAGATTTTTATAGTCATCGGTTTTCACATTGTTTTGTTCCTCAACCCTCGTAGATCCGATGATAGTTTCAACCGGTAGAACAGCTTCTTGACCGTACACCAACTCAAATGGTGACACTTTCGTAGCCCCATGCTTAGCAATCCGATATGCCCATAGCGAATCCGCCAAAGTATTATGCCAACCTCGCGGCCTTTCATTGTTTTTCGCTTGATCAGCTTTATGGCGCTTTTGTTTGAAGACTCTGCTTGGCCATTGTCTTGAGCATAATACGGCGATAAATTGATTGTTGTGATTCCCAGGCTTCGAGCATAATCCTGAAATGCTTCTGACATAAATACCGATCCCTGATCTGTAGTGATCGTCTGAGGAATCCCAAATCGGTAAATTATGTGTTCTCTGATAAAATCGATCGCTTCGGTAGCAGTCACTTTCTTCAATGGTACAGCTTCAACCCATTTAGTGAAATAATCCGTTGCTACCAAAATATACCGATGCCCTTTGGACAAGGAAGAAAATATTTCTCCGATCATATCAATTTCCCATCCTCTAAAAGGCCACGGCTTCACGATCGGATGTAAAATAGATGCAGGCGCATGCTGGATATTCCCAAATTTCTGATAATCTTTGCAACCTTTATAATATTTAAAACAATCTTCCACCATCGTTGGCCAGAAATACCCTACGCGCTTTAACATCCATCTCATCTTATATGCGGACTGATGTGTCCCACATAGTCCCTCATGAATTTCTCCGATTGCAACTTTAGCGTCTTCTTCATTCAGGCACTTAAGCAATAACCCATCGAAACTCCGATAGTATAATTTATCACCAATTAATACATACCTCTGAGCTCTTCTTTTAAGCTTCCTATCGGTTTTCCCCTGAGGATCTTTAAGATAACCGATAATTTCCGCCTGCCATCCTATCGGGACTGGATTTGCAATCGGAATAATCTCCAACTCCATGATCGGTAATTTATACCCTGACGCTTCCTGAGTTAAATCATTGGCCTCACAATTCTATTATCTTGGAATATGATGAATCGTGAATATACTAAAATACTTAGCCAAATCAGAAGCCCTTTCCAGATATTCCCGAAGCAGTTCACTGTGACATTCATATTTACCGATCATCTGGAAAACCACCAATTGTGAATCACCATAAATTTCCATGGCAATAGCTCCGGCTTGAATTAACCAATCCAACCCCTGAATCAAAGCCTCGTACTCCACTTGATTGTTGGTCAAGCCAAAATCCACTGTAACACTGAATCGGTAGGGAACACCACCTGGAGAAACTATGAAAATACCGATTTCACATCCCTTCTCACAAACCGATCCATCAAAGAACATTACCGAGGGCAAGAGAATCGAAAGATTAATGTCTCGATGGTGCGTGATGGAATCGGCTAATACCTACTGTCGACGGTTGAGATATCGATCTCAAGTCGCTAAGGTTCTTTAAGATTGAGATAGGAGACACGCCAAACAACCACGAAACACAGAACGAACAAGAAGGCGAGTTTTTATCCGGGTTCAGGCTCTCGGGAGAGATAATAGCCCTCGTCCAAATTTCTTATATATCAGAGATGAATACAAGAGATGGCTCGGCGAGACGAACAAGTCTCGGCGAGATTATGGGTGTACAAAGGAAGATCAGGTGCCTAGTAGATACAAAAAAGCCAGATCAAGTCGTAAAACTCGTCCCTCTACACGCCGTAGGGGCCTTGTTTATATAGTGCAGAGCAAACCGACCTACCGAGGGAATATCGGGCCGGGCTAACTACGAGATCGTAACGAACTCAGTACATGCCAAATATATCCCGAGGTAGATAAGGCATACTCCTAGTCTTGGGGATCACGACTCCTAATCCAATCCGGGAAACCAACGTCCGGGTCTTCACGTAGCCGTGCAGAACTCTTGTTCGAGTAAGACTCAAACACGAATCCTAGGCCGTTACGCACCGTGCCGACCAAGAGGCTGTTCGGCAGGATGCACATGGGCCTGATAGAACCTTCCAAGGAGCTGGGCCCTGGTAGGCTGTTTGATTGAGCCGTCAGGGGGTGGGCCATGGCTATGGGCCGTAATCTAATCCCCGACACTTACCCCTTGACAGCTTTTGGAGATTCATATGCTAAATCAAACTCGATGAGAGTATATGCCCACTTCCCAAGACGTCCTTTGATAATCAGAGTATTAAGCATGTACTTGACCACATCGGTTTGACAAACCACTTTGCATTCAGCACCCAACAGATAATACCTCAATTTAGTACAAGCAAAATATAAACAAAGGCACTGGTCCCCTCTTGCACGATCCATCCTAAAACCGATGACTGATCCAACATCGATCGGTAAACAGAGCTATTAATCCGATCTCTTATGACCTCGAAAAAATCACCAGTGAGCAATGGATCGCCAATAGAAGTCTTCGTAATCTGGCCACCGTGAGTTTTCCGATAGCCAGTAAGCATCCTTTTCTTGTTTTCTTCATGAATCTCAGCGAGCCTATCTTCGACTTCTCTTTTCTGATCAGGGCTCAATTCATCAAACGTCACTGCCTCAGCAGCGAGCTAGAGCGCCTCCAACTCCGCCTCGGCATCGGTGCGCGTCATCTTGTTGGTTTTGATTCTTGGTGTCCCACCGGGCGTGCCAAAAAGTGTGTTGACACAAAAAGCAAGCTTTTCGCGAACACACGTGCGGAGGCGTCAAATCTGTGTTTGCGTCACAACCAAGAACCAAGCGTGCCAGTCAATTTGACCTGTAAATTGGCAAGGAATAAATTGTCAGTGACTTAGCCCTAATCGGCTTTTGAAAATAGCCAGATCAGCTTATTGTATATCGGCTTTAAAGAATCCGATTGCAGGATCTATCGGCTTAATGCCTGATAGAGCAATTTAATATCAATAAACATTCAATCATAAATCTTTTACTTCTTTTTGGTATTTTATATTTAAAATTAGCAATAGATCTTTATATCAATTTATCAGATTAAATCATAGAATAGATTGAATAGATAGATCAAGCCAAGACAGTATTTAGATCTAAATCTAGATGTAAACCAGTAAACCGATTTAAAGGTTTAGAACTAATAGGTAAATATAATACTGATCGGCAAATAACTATATATGCAAAATCCTAAACAAGTATACGCAAGATCGATTAAACGAGACAGTCGCATATATCGGATTCAGGAAAAACATATAAGATACTTGACAATCGGCATTGCAAGATTGATACATATTACAGATCGATTAAATCGAGACAGTGCAATATGCAAGAACACATTAAAGATTGGTAAAACCCGAGACAGTTTAACATGCTTTGTATACACGAGATCAAGATGATACATCCATGCATACGGGTTACAAGAAGAGAATCGATTATCCCATCGAGATAGCTCTACCTGCGAGTTGAAGCCTTTCGACGGTGTCGATCGGATTCAAAAAGTAAGTTTGTGTTTTGAGTATGATCTGTTCTTTTCCTGAGACCTAAGGTCCTATTTATACTATTACAAATTCGATACCGATACAACCTACTTTACCGCGTCGCGAAAGATATCGATCTTCTAATCAGAGCGTATATCCTCCGGAGTCTTGTAATCATCGGTATTCTTCAATATACTTTTCTTCTTTGCCGATGAAGCACATTTTCTGATTCGGCCCAATAATTCCGATATTTTATCCATTTCATTATATCCGATTTTCCTGCCAAATTTGGGTGTCAACAGGCGTTTCTTCGAAATATGTCATTACGACGTTGTTAAGACCTAATCTTGCCCTAATCATTATTCTTCCTCTCTAATCCTTCTTCTATCCTCTCTCCCTCTTTTTCCATGAGTTCCTCCGCGCCACCCACTTATAATAGGAAAACGGCCTTTAATTAGTCCTAGTTGGCAACTGGCTTTAGTCCCGATTGCCAAACTCGGACAACCCATCCAACCGGGACACAAGCCCTCCGCGCGGTGTAAAAAATATCAAAAGATATGGCGAACCCAAAAGGTCACAGGCCTTTAGTCCCGTTCCCCAACCGAACACAAGCCCCCACGGTGTAAAAATATCTAAAAATATAGCGAACCCACTGAAACCTTCTGCCACCACAGGACTCCCCATTCACCCTTCTAATCAACCCATCTGGCCACACTATTTAATAGACTCGGATATGCATTTCTATTGAAATATGTTGGAACGAACCGGGACTAAAGCCTTACCTTTAATCTCGGTTAATGTGTGCCCGTGCCAGCTGGCATGTACCCATCCGCCAAAACGCTCTTCTATCCCGATTAGAGCATGTGCAGACGCATCAGCATCATGCGCGCCGCATCAATCTTGATGCGGTCTTTGTGCTCACATGCGAGCGGGAGTTTTAAATCACAGGGAGCAGCAACAGCAGGTGGCCGGGCGGGAGTTTTCAAATCAATGTTCTACAGTATTTTACAGGGTATTTTGCAGGGTGTGCTGTGGATGCTGTTAGGACTAATGTGTGCCTATGCCATGCTGGCATGTATCCGTATGCCAAACGCTCTTCTGTTCTGGTTCGTGACATGAACCGTGATCAATGTGGATGAAAAATTGTGATTTTAACCCAGCAGCAATGAATCAGCACTGTTGACATTATCCGTCGAAGTTCGTGGTCAACCGAGACTAATGGGCCATGACGGATTCGCTCGTACAATGTTTGCATCAAATTAGTACACAGGTACTAATCGATGACGCAATACGTACCGATCGATGGAAACATACTTAATTATTAGCTACTTGGCAAATTGGCTTTAGAACTTTAACCCCTTCATTTGTCAGCTCCTTCTGCTGTGTGAAGATGATCAAACCCTAGCTAACGTTTCCATTCTATTGTGCAAATTGCCGTCCCCTTCCACATACTTTTGCCACATCCATTGAACCTCTTCTTCTGTGGGTGCGCCGCATATGCACGAAAGCGCTCTCTCTCTCTCTCTCTCTCTCTCTGTCCAGGTGTGTCCACTGTATATCTACATGCACACACATTAATGTGGACAAAGAACAACTAGATACGCGCCGTACATGCCAAAAAAATTTCGGAACATTTTTTTTTTTGGGTGTGATCCAGGCAGCGATTCATTTTATTAACGTATAAATTGTTAACTAAAAACATTACCCGTCCATGATGTTCCCTCTGTTCGTTTTTATTTGTCACCGTTAACTTTTAGACACGTCGTTTGATCATTCGTATTTTTAAAAATTTAGTGCGATATGCAAAAATATAAGTCATGTTTAAAATACTTTTAATGATAAAACAAAGCATAACAAAATAAATGATACTTAAATAGTTTTTTAATAAAATGAATGGTTAAAGACATGTTTAAAAGTCAACAGATACAAATAAAAAAGAACGAAGTGAGTATAATATGAGAGCAATTAAGGGACTATTGTTGAAGTTCACGCACGGATCCTCGGTCGATCTACATATTGCATGTAGGGATCAAAAGGATACGGATAATTTCTATCGATCGGCCATTCGAACCAACTCAGATAGTAATTTAGATAATGCCGCGGACATACGAATGTTTTGGTACGCATACAATACTGATACAAAAAATATCCTATGGATATTAATTATTCGGTCCTTTTTTGAATAATATCCGTATAGTAAAAGTTCAACTACAGACCACCTCTATTATGCTTATATACCTATCTTGACCTATCCTTTCTTGATGCCTTGCATGTCTTATATAATTAACGTGTATTGTTATTATATACCTATTCCCTATGTTAGAATGACTGACCAACACCGGTAACGACAAGATGTATATAGTTTATTAATCGTTTTTCCTTTGTTGGGTACTCATGCTTAGATACCAACATACCACTATGATTATGAGCTATGAAGTTGTTGAACAACAAGTGATAACTATTTGTGCTTTTATATGCTTATATCTCTAGTATATATTGTCCACATTATCTGATCGAGAGTATCCATGTCCAATTTGTATTCGTAACCGATATTATTCATATCCAGTACTATATGTGTCCAAATCAGTATCTGATAAAAATATATGAATCAAATACACTATGAGTGGTTTTTATTCCATATCCGACCTGTTTCTTCCCTAATATTTGCATGAACCAATTACCTTTTGGATGCTATATAACGGTCACATAATGTCACATGTGCACACATCCAACCCTACAAATACTTCCATGGTTTTTTAAAAAATGCTTCCATGGAATAACTAGAATAAATAAACAGCTGAAAAGAGTGAACCGGAAATATTAAGACAAAAAATGGGACAAATAACTCATCAATGAATTATATAGGTGGACGCCGGCGTCCGGACGTCCGGATCGGACCAGCCTCGATCGTCGGAACTTCGGCGAGACGCACATCCAACCGCTTAGAAAAAGCCACGCTATGCTACCTGCCCCCTTTTGTGGCCCCTGCGTGCATGTGCATGCGCGTGATGGGCTGCGCTTCCCGCCTCCCCCCGCCAAAAAAATGCCACCCCGCATTGCGCGTCCAACAAAAAAAAGTGCATAGGGCCCACTTTGCATGCCCCCCAGCTGGGATTCTCTGCGAAGCGTGTGGCCCAATCAAAAAAATTGATGAAACTTATGTAATACCTAATGAAACTTAGAAAATGTATACTAAAATTTGAATAAATAACTAACGAAACTTGAGAATGTACTAATGAAACTTGACATCATTCTAATGAAACTTGATAATATACTAACAAAACTTGAGGAAACCCAACAAAACTTGCTAACTTACTGTTAAAACTTGAAGAAGATACAACGAAACTTGGCTAGTACCGATGTAACTTAAAGAAAGTACCACTGGCGAAACTTGGCTAAAAAAGATGGAACTTGAAGAAAACCTAACGAAACTTGCTAGGTTATTGTTGAAACTTGAGAAAAACCTAACGAAACTTGCTAAGTTACTGTTGAAACTTGAAGAAGATATCACGAAAATTGGCTAATACCGATGTAACTTAAAGAACGTACTAGCGAAATTAACTTGGCTAAAAAACGATGAAACATGGCTAAATACAAGTTTCTTTAGAAGAAATTGAAGTTTCATTGGACGGATTTTGATGTTTCAATAGTGCAAAACTAAAAAAAGTCTTCCATACGTCCGACCACAGGGGCTACGCGCAGAAAAAATCGACATTGTTCTCTACCATCCACACCTGCCCGCATGCGTGGGCCCTGCGTCATGCAAAAATATTCCTCTATATGCAACCAACGCAGTAAAAAATCAGGTGATGTGCTCCTTTCTGCAGACTCGCGTGAGCATGCATCGTCCAAAAAAAACCATGCTGGAGCAAGCGTTGTGCCTCATGTGGACCCCGCCCCAACTTCACGCAGCGTGAGCTTGGAAAAGACGCGTCGTCCACGCGCATGATTTTGGATGGCCGGACGTCCGTGTCCAAGTGTTTTCCAATTATATATTCTTTTTCTTAACTTTTATAGCAGGGACGCGGTGCCCCTGCCTTTCTATTAGAAGCCAATAAATGCGAAAGATATTAAAGGTAACATAGAGGGCGACAAAAAAAGAGAGAAAGAATTGTTGTTTAAGTTCACACATGGATGATCACCAAATCAATCTCATGCGAAATCATATATGATAACAAAATCTATGAATACATGAATAAGCCAAATCTTTATAATGATGCTGTGCATATCGGTCACATAATCGCACGTATGCATACATTGATCAAACCCCTATACAAATACTTCCCTAAAACATCTGGAATAACCGGAGTAATACACTAAACGGCCTAAAAGAGTGAATTGGAAATGGCAAGACAAAAAAAAAAAATCCATAGACGACCATTACATCAATATTTCCTGAACCGTAAAACATGAAAAACAATCCTAGGTACAAATTAACATCTACGAATTAAGGCCCTCTCGATTCGATCAGTATATATATCCAGTAATCTCATTGTACTTTAATTTGTTTATATTTTATCATGCTATCGAAGCTGCGAGATCGCTAAATCGAAGCTCCACCGGCTCGCCGTTCGCTGACTCGGTCTTGTGCACCGGCGGCAATAGACCTAATGTGAGCTCGAGTCCGTCGTCTCCCACCTCGGTTGGGTTCGGCTCCGGCGCCTCGGACTGGCTGACATGAGAGCCTTCGACGGTGTCCACCGAGGCTTTGCTGTGATCGCTCTCCGGCGTGGCGGCGCCATGGCTCCCGGACTCATGGCTCAGCTCGCGCCGCGCCCAGTTGAGCGGGTGTGCGTGTCTCACCACGCCGGCTTCCATGGCGGCCGACGGTTGTGTGAAGACCAGCTCCAGCGCATGGACGGAATTACCTCCCGATCTGTCCGGTCTCTTGAACTGGGCGCGGGAGGCGTTGCCGAGCCGGTGGAGGCTGGCGCCGGCGCCGGCGAGGCCTCCGTGGTCGCCCCTCTTGGCGACGTGGCGGATGTCGCAGGACCTTAGCTGCGGGACGGCGGTCGGCGGCGGCGCGGTCGGCGTGCCGCGGAGGACGGAGTCGACGGCGGACTGGCAGAGCTGCCAGTTCCCCGACCAGAGCAGCCCGACCGATCCGTACACTGGGTTCAGCATACGGCCGCAGGCCTCGTACAGTAGCGACCGGAATATCGCTGCACATCACACACACACACACACACACACAAATATATTCGTTCATCAACACCGTGGTAATCAGCAGTCACACACGCATATACAGGCTAGGGTTTATGCATCGGTGCGTGCGTACCAGGGCGGGCATGGTCGGGGCTGGAGGTGATGAGGTTGTGGAGGCCGGCGCGGCCGTAGAACTTGGCAAGGAAGACTGTGGCGTTGGCCTGCGCGTCGGGTCTGCGGATCCACTGCAGGCACGGCCGGATGGCGCAGTCGTCGCCGCAGCCCTTGCGCAGCACGCGGCACCCGTTGCAGCTCATCCGCATCGATCCTACCTAACCTAGCGACGGTGGCCGGAGACGACGACGACGACGAGCAGCTAGCTATAGATCGACGGCCGGAGACGACGAGCAGCTGGCGAGAGAGCAATGGTGTGTATATAAAGGAAGGAGAAGATGGGGGAGGCTCAAGAGGGTGCACTAGACTGTCCGGAAGCCTCCGGTTTCCGAGGGAGTGGAAAGCTGGTTTGGCCTCGCCAGCTCCAAGTTAATTACCCATTTGCCCCCTCTGTATTGGGAGAGCCAGAGCCATGGTTTCTTGGACAAGGGCGACGTTGGTTGAACCACAGGGCTTGCCAAACCAAAGTGGTCTTAGGTTGAATACATATCCAGGTTGGTTGAATAGTACTTGCATGGTGGCTTTAAAAAGAAAGAATTCCGTGGAAGATTCCAATGACCGGTTACAAATCATCATTCAAATAATCGGCTGTTGTATATAATTGCTAAAATGTCCTTTATGTACTTGGCCCAATTAGTGTTAGCGATTGTATGCAAGATGCGTAACCACAGGTTAATTATCGAGATAGAAATAGGCAAGAGTAAAGAGACTAGCGTTCAGATGTGCTAGAAATGCCATGTCCTCTTAGGTTCGCGGTTTTGTTCGGTTTAGTTTAAATGTTATAAAAGTTGAGAAACATAGAATAACAGTATAAAAAAAATTTAAAACTATGTAAAAAATATTTTTTTTAGAACTTTGAGTAAAATCCTACAAAGCTACACAAATATTATAAAATATTACACTGAATAGTTTGTAAAAAACAAATTTTAGCCCAACCAAACTGAACAAAACCGTAAACCAAAGAGGGTTGTTATAACCAAACATTGGCCGACCGGTTTCTAGAGTTCAAATAGGCTAAGTAGAATGTTCTTTCTGATTTCATGAATGACCCTAGGGTATCATTGCATGGTCATATGGCTTAGATGACATTAACAGTATTGATTTTTGACTTATTTACATTATTAATATACTCCCTCCGTCCCAATAAATAGGGCGCATAAGTTTTTTTGACTTGTCCTATAATATAAGGCGTCTTCTCATTATTTTCTTAGGAAAGAAGAGCAATTAACTCATAGTTAAGCTATTCACACTATAAAGTGCATGTTTTTGCTAGCTTTAGCTATTAAAGCTATTAATTAAGTGCATGGGAAGGAGATGCATGCTTCGAGTAACGAGATAATTAAATATGATTTACTCTCTTAAACATCATTTCTTGATCTTGATGAAAATTTTTATACGTCCTATATTTTGGGACGGAGGGAGTATATATCTAGCTATCTTTGAGAGGAAAGGAACGATAGAATTTAAGAGAAATCGTTCGGTTGTACATAAATTCGGTTATCGATTAAAATCATGCGTGATTCTTTTTGCTAATGATGTAGCTAGTGTTGCTCAAAGGTGCTATATCTTGATAGTCTATTGAGAGGAAAGCAAGCAAATTTAGCATATTATTTGATTTCTTGTTTTCTTAGTAGTGAGTACGTCCCCTCGCGTGCGGCCCAGCCCAGCTACCCCATAGGACAGCTGGGAGCTGAATCGATGTTCTAATGTCCTGCTGTGCTGGGTGCTGAGACAAATTTAAATTGATTTAGAAAAACTCTAATTTTTTTATTTAATGTGGATCCAAACTAGTATATGTGATTTTGTGGACATGAGAGCTTTATTTGTGATTGTTGAATGTGGGAGCTTCGCGTATGTGATTTTTTTAGGGATGGTAATCGGATGGGTATTACCGGGTACGTATGAGCCATACCCATACCCGATACCCGAAGATATTACCCAAACCCGGACCCGATTCTATTTACGGGTACACATGCATACCCATGCCCATACCCGACGAGTACCCAATACCCGACGGGTACCCATACCCGTACTCTAGAGTTACTAAATATAGAACATTAAATCACAGCAACCAATTAGCCAATTATATTTTCATTTAATACATGTGTTACTAACATTTAGAGAGACATATATATAAGCACACAAACTATAAACTGAAAATTTGAAATCATAGCTACTAATGACTAAATCACATACTATAAACAACTATTTTCAATTATTTCGGGTATCCATTGGATACCCATGGGTACAAAACAATATCCATACCCATACTAGTTGATTTCGGGTACCCATACCCGGAAATCCCTGGGTAAGAAATGGCACCCATACCCGGACCCATCGGATCAGGTACCCGTGGGTATTATTGCCAACCCTATATTTTTTGGTATATGTGAATATATATGGATGCATAAAATATGCATATTGTTGATTGTGTTTGCGGAGGACATAGCTAGAAAAAAAGGCTTGTCAATTTCTATGGATAGTTTTTTTTTACCTAAGGCTGGCCAATTTATGGATATTTTGTTTACCTGCAGAAATTTATCACTGATGGATCAGATAGAGAACCACTAGTGATAATTATTATTACTAGCTAGTGGTTGGGGTAACAAACCGTTAGTGGTATACTTGTCATCACTAGCGGTTGAGTGAGAGAACCACTAGCGATAGCAGTTCTGAACCGTCGGTGATGAATTTTTTTTTGTATTGGTGATCCATGCTCAACCGAAGTAACCAAGGTCCCGGCCACTCAACCAAAAAGATTACTAGACTAATAGGTGATGAATGTCCCTGGCTTTCAAGTTGTGCTCCGAGAATAACATGACAAAACACAACCTTTTCTTATGTCAAAAAATAAGAACACTTCGAAAAAACTTTTGTTCTGACTTGGTTATCGTGGTCATGGCCTGAAATGCCCCGGTATATATCAATGTTACATAACAAGGCACCAACAGGTTGCTTCCTGTTGTGTCCACGTCGCCCTCGCCCGCGCACCTGCCCTCCCGTCGCCACGTTGCCCGGCAATCTCTGGCCATCCGATCGCTTCGTCCAGCAAGATCCGACCGTTCATACGAAATTAATCTTTAATTAAAAACAAAAAAAAACGGTGAGCCACATGCCAACGCGGGTCATTCGGCGAGTTGCCTAGCTGGCGCAGCCTTCACTCCGCAGGCCGCGGTTCGATTCCTGCTCCAGCCATGGCCTCCGATTTTTTTCCCACGTGCGCAGCATTTGGCGCACCAACGGTGCGCTGCCTTCGCTAGTAGTATACATAACACTCACTCTGGTGCATTGGTAAATTGGTGCAGGTTGTACATGGTGGCTTACGCAGCGCGTGGTGCCCACGTACGCTCGCGTTGCGGCGTTGGGTGTCCGAGTGAGATGGATGTATCATGTATGCATGGTGCGAGCCTCGCCACGCGCCTAGAATTCAGAAGTAGGAGTAGCTAGCACGCAGAACCGAGCACTACTAGAAACGCACTCTATGTGGGCGGCCAGAAAACTCAGTGTCGGCGGCCAAGAGCCGCCGACAACACAGTGTCGGCGGCCAAAGGGATATCGTCGACATAGCTTGAGGAATTGTCGGCGGTTCTTACACAGCCGCCGACAAAGATTGGCCCCCTACCGCCCGCCTCCCGAAAATTCAAATTAGTTTCCCGCCAATTAGACTATGTCGGCGGCTAAAATAATACCCCCGACATTGAGCCCTCCCCAGATGGAAAAATAACGGGTTGAACGGTTGAACAATACAGAGGCCCTACGCATCAGTCAGGTGAGGAGCCTGGATTGCCATCTATGTCGGCGGCCGTCGACACAGAAAAAATAAAAAATCAGGGGGCGCGGCGGGACTCGAACCCACGACCTGCGGGGAGCCATCGCCGCGCCGCGCGCTGATAAGCGGGACTCGAATCCACAGACACACGTCGCACTACGCCACTTCCATGGGATGACCCTTCTATTAAATAGCCTCCCGCGTATCGTCACGGCAACATGGATGATGATGGGTCCTCGTCGGGTCAAGATGGTGGTTCCTCGGTCTAGATAATTGTGTGTGCATACTAATAAATTTGTGCATGTGCAACTTATGTATAATTAATTTGTACTATATTTGCTATTTCACTCAAGGTGTGAGATCGAATAATATTTTATATATTTCGGTGTGACTGTATAATTATTAACTTACTTGTTTTTTTTGATATATTTTAATCAGTGTCGGGGGCCTTCGGTGAGACCGCCGACACAGATGAATCAATATCGGCGGCCTCAGATATAGCCATCGATCTGACCACCTTCCCTCTGGCTCGCCTTCCCTGTCGTTCCCCCGGGCCCACGTCGCCTTCGCTAGGTCCCAAGAGGCTTTCTAGGACCATGCAATGGCCATGAGGCCTCATTGGACCTGCGAGCGACGTCTCGGCTCGAAACCTCAAGCAACTTCCTTTTGAACGGTAACCTCGTACAAGCCCGAGAGCCGTCTGACGTTAAGGGTTGTGAGGAAGCTGCCGGTGGCCGGCGGAGGCGGCGCCGCCGGTCAATGTGGCCTCATGACCATTGCATGATCCTAGGAAGTCTCTTGGCACCTCGCGATGGCGACGTGGGCCCAGGGGGAGCGACGGGAAGGCGGGCCTGGGGGGCAGGTTCAGTGTCTGGGGCCTTAGGTGATGCCGTCGAGACAGATGAATCAATGTCGGCGGCCTCAGATATAGCCGCCGACATTGGTGTGCTCTGTGTCGGCGGTTTACTCTAATACGGCCGATACATATATACCGCCGACATTGCTTCGTCACTTCGAAAAAATAAGGGCTCGTGCGCTAAGTGGTACACCACTTAGCACACGACAGAAACTCCGCCAGCGCCTCTCCCGCCGCCGCCGCCGCTGCCAGCGCCTCTCCCAGCGCCCCGTCGCCCAGCCCGCCGCCTCCCAGCCCCCCATCGCCCGCGCCTGCCCGCCTCGCCGCGCCGCCCGCCTCTCCTGCGCCGCCGCCACCCCAGCGCGCGCCGCCGCCTCTCCTGCGCCGCCCCTCCCGCCCCGCCTCGAGCCGCCTCTCCTTCCCCTCCTCCCGGTGCTCTCCCGAGCCCCTCCTTCTCCCTCCTCCCGTGCCCCGCCTCTCCTTCCCCCTCCTCAAAGCTCTCCCAGAGCCCCCTCCTTCTCCCTCCTCCCCGCGCCCCCGCCTCTCCTGCCTCCTCCTCCACCCATCGGCCTCCGAGGTAATCTCCTTTTTTTTTTTGGTGTAGTAGCTATGTAAATGGCATTTTGTGTACCGGCGACATTAGTCTATCTAATTAGGTACTTAACCATTGCTAATTATGTATTGTTAATTAGAATTGTTAATTATTTATTTCTAATTATTCATTGTTAATTACTTATTGTTAATTACACATTGTGGACTATTTTGTATTATTTGAACATTGTTAATTAGTTGAAATTAGTGCATGTACGATAGTTAGGCGTTGTATCATGTACGGAACCATAGTCAAACCCGTTCGAAGGTGCAACACAATTTCGTAAGGAACACGGACGGTGATTTGTTGTGTTCCGTTTACGAAATATGTTGTGCTCCCGAGCTGTCCACGTTTTGGACAGCCCACGGATGTTGGTATGAGTATGGGGTCGTGGCCATGGGAGGTGCACGGGTCGGGATTCCGGCGGCATAACCCTGTCGTCCTCCTAGTGCATAACATAAGCGGTACGCCGTGCCCGTCGTTGCACTAGGGGACTATGGGGTTATCTGCCGAATTTCACTTGCACCTCCTCGTGGCTACGATCCCGCACTCATACCAACATCCGTGGTGGTAAGCCCTCCTATTTAGTTAGACATGGACCTATAGGTAGTAACGTCGATATATGACCTATAGTTGTGTATAGTTGAATAAATGCATAGCTCCAGAATTTAAAAGCATGTTTGATTGTACATATAGTAATTGCTTGATGGAAGATCGGCAGTGGATGTATGATGGATGGAAGAGGTGCAGGCAACATACGAGCGAGTGGTTCGATAAAGGCGGAAGCATTAAATCAAGAAGCTTTTGAAGATTCCCCAACCCTAGCGTAGCAAAGGTGCCTTGTCCTTGCGCGGTGTGTTCGAACACGCTGAAGAGGTCGAAGAGGGAAATCAGCGAGCACATCTGTAGGCATGGCTTCAAGGCAAACTATTTTGTATGGGTATATCATGGAGAGAGGAAGCGTCCGGCGCCGGAGCCTAGCCCTGTGGATTTTGGGGAGGGCTACGATGAGGTTGAGGTCGACAGGTTCGACGAGCTAAGGGATGATGTGGAACAGAGCTTTTGATATCTCCCCCGAAGAACAGTCCGAACCACTTGCACAGAAATTCGAGGAACTCCTTCAGTCTGCGAAAGAGCCGCTCCATGAGCGAACCGACGTGACTGTGCTCTCGGCGGTGTCGCGTCTAATGGCGGTTAAGACGAAATACAACCTCTCAACCAATTGCTTTAACGACATGTGCAAACTGTTAGACAGCTTACTTCCGGCTGGACACAAGATGACTCCAAATCTATACGAGTCGAAGAAGCTTCTAAGCGTGTTAGGCATGCCATGCGAAAGGATAGACTACTGTCCAAAGTTCTGTATGCTTTACCGGAAGACCGATTCTGGGCTAACTCACTGCAAGCATTGTGGTGAGAGTCGGTTCGTGCTAGTTAAAGGATGAGATGGTGTAGAGAGACAGTCAACGGTTGCTCAGAAAACCTTCCGTTTCTTTCCCATCTCTCCGCGCCTTAACGCGTCTGTACATGTCCAAGTCCACGGCTAGGCAAATGAGGTGGCACAAAGAGGAAAAACGTACAAAGAGGGTGTGATGATTCATCCGTCAGGTGGAGAAGCGTGGAAGCATTTTGACCGGCAGCACCCCGAATTTGCAGCCGAACCCAGGAATGTGCGCATTGGTCTATCCACCGATGGGTTTACACCATTCAACATGACCTCGCACCCGTACTCATGCTGACCAGTATTTGCTGTCCCGTACAACCTTCACGAGGACTTTGTCTGAAGGAAGAGTACATGTTTACATGCATTATCATACCTGGGCCTAAGTCACCTGGGAAAAATTTAGACTTATTCATGCAACCACTTATAGAAGAGCTGAGTGACCTCTAGACCAATGGTATCTTGACACATGATAGCTATAAGGGTCAGAACTTTAGGATGCGAGCCGCCTATCTTTGGTTAATTCATGATTTTCCGGCCTATGGTATGTTTTTCGGCTGAAGCACACATGGAGCTTTGTCGTGCCCTAAATGCTATGCTGACACTGATTCATTCAAATTAAAAAGGGGGGCAAGTTTTCTTGGTTTGACTGTCACCGTCGATTTCTTCCGCCTAATCACCCATTTAGGAGGGAAAATAAAGGGTTTCGTAAAGGAAAGACTATTAGAACCAAACAAGCACCAAAACATTTAGAAGTCGACGATGTCATCAAATGGCATGAACGTTTGGCAAGAAAGGGTTACCATGACGAAAACTATGGGAAGGTGCACCATTGGACTCATAAGTGCAGCATCTATAACCTTCCCTCGCAAGAGACCTCAAGCGACCTCACAACCTCGACTTCGATGCACCAGAGAAGAATATGTGTGAGGCCTTAGTCAACACTCTGTTGGGACATCCAACATAGGACTAAAGATAACACGAAAGCTCGGTTGGATTAGCTTTTGTGATATGCAATCGACCAGATATGAACCTCTGGAAAATGGGATGAAACCTAGGGCAAAATCTGCTGACACGTGCAAGTAAGGAGATCCTAGTGCGGATGAAGGAGAGGTGAAATTTTCAGATGGTTATGCTACGAGCATTCGTCATGCCGTTAGTATGGAGCAATGCAAGTTAAATGGAATGAAGGCCCACGACTACAAAGTCTTTATAGAGCGTTTATTCCCCGCCGTATGGCGTGGATATGTTGACGACTCTATTTGGAGAACTTTAATGAGCTGAGTTTCTTTATAGAGAGTTGTCGTCAAAGAGATATCCGCCTCGAGGATGGAGGAATTGGAGAAAGAGATCGTTGTTATTGTCACAAAGCTGAAAAAGATATATGTCCCTGGGTTTTTCAATTGCATGCAACATCTATTGGTGCACTTGCCACACGAAGCAAAATTAGGGGGCCCAGCACAGTACAGGTGGATGTATCCTGTTGAACGGATGATGAAAAATCTCCATTTAAAAGTGAAGAACAAAGCACGAGTCGAGGGAAGTATTGCCGAAGCTTGGCTGACCTAGGAGATCGCATACTTCACGGATAAGTACTTCGCGACAAAGAACAAGGTCCATGTACCGCAACCAAGGTATAAGAAGGCACGTCGTATAAGTACTTCCAACCTTGACGTGTTCAACGACCAAGCTGGACGTAGCGTTGGCAAAAGCTCAACACGTCAATTGGGTGAGGATGAAAAACTTATGATCCAGCTGTATGTGTACGACAACATGGATAAAATGACCGTGTACATCGAGTAAGTGAAGACAGTTCTCACTTAAATCATAAACTTATAATTATATTTCAAATAAACTAATGAAACACGTACTCTTGTAGGCAATTCATGCAAGAAGAGTGGAAAAAATCAGGTGAACCCTCGTCGAAACAAATTGACAATCTCAAGCATTTAGGCGTGGACAAGACCATCTAACTTTCTTACATGATTCTTTTATCACGTAAGTTGTTTTTCTAATAACACACCATATAATTACATTACCCAACAATACATGTTATATTGAATCTTTTTGTGCATGCTTGTCCTGCAGTGTCAAAGACATTCTAGCGTGCACAATGATCTCCGTCAAATGTCACGTGGATGCAATCGTACAATCAAGGTTCATAGATGCTATGATTGCCATGGGTATCGATATCGGTCCGAAGTGGCGGAGTCAGCCCGTTCAAATGCAACCACGGTGAATAGCGGCATCGTCAGTTATGTCACAAACCCCTTAGGAGGTCCAGACGTTGAGTACTATGGTGTCATTGAGGAGATCCTCGAAATATGTTATGAAGGCGGCAAGAACCAACTTTCGATCGTGTTGTTTCGGTGCAGATGGTTCGATCCGGACAGTGGGGTGCGAGGTACCCCTGAACTAGGGCTAGTTGAAATAAATCATAAGCACATTTATCAAAGGCCCGACGTGTTCATTCTCCCCGAATAAGTTGAGCTAGTGTTTTATTTGCCGTACGCCCACCCCAAATATAAAAATTGGTGGATTGCCCATAGATGTCATCCAGTTGGCGGATTGGACGCCCTCACGGAAAAAGACTATGAGCCGAATCTAGACGTCGGACCATTCCAAGAACACGAATTAACAGCGGAGTTAGTTGTTGATATTGGGGATGTGCTAATAGAAGAGGAAATACAAGAAAATGAAGAGGACAATGAGGAAGAGGAAGAAATAGAAGAGCACAATGAGGAAGAGGACGAAATCGATGAGGAGGAGGAGGAAGAGGAAGAGGAGGAGGAAGAGGAAGAAGCCGAAGATTTTTGAGGCATTTAATTTTATAGGTGGATCATTTATATATAATATTACAGATTTATATCCTTGTACATTTAAATCATTATCATTTACTTCAATTTGTAGACTTATATCATTGTCTAGATTTATACATATATATTTTTGTCATTTGCAGGATGACAGGTCGTTTGAAGAAGGCTTTGGAGAAGGTGAAGAAGGGCCCCAAGAACCTCTTTGGGAAGAAGGCCTCGAGGCATCGGCAGACGAGGGCTTCGAGGAGGCGGCCGCCTCACCACAGCAGGAGGAGGCGCCGACGTGGGCGCCACCGACCCACAAAGACGAGGAGGCTACCGGCGTGGACACCACCGATCCACAGCTACAACTTGTCGAGGTGCCGGCCACCGCTTCACACCAGGAGGGTGCGTCGTCCGTGCCCAGAGCAGGTACTACACTTATACTTTAGAGAGCTGTCAATTTTTTTAATATATGTCTAGACTCATACACATTTATCATGTCGCTGTAGTGTATTAGCGGGAGGAGGCCCTCGTTCGGTGACCGAGGATGACAATGCGGGCTTGCAGACGAGGAATCGAGGATTCGACAAGCTTGGAGGGAGTGGGCTGGAGGCAAGGGTTCGAGACCGACGAGGAGATGGATGGCGGGGATGCTTAGTGAGGAGGAGCGGGGTTGCAGGAGGCGCAGTGGAGCCGGCCGAGGAGGGGCCGACGAGGAGGATGAGTGGGAGGCCTTTGAGTCTGCATGGGTCTTGGCTCCAAGAGACACGGGCGAGCCAAATTGAAAAAGGCTCCCAACACACTAAAGGAGAGGGCCATTGTTCGCATTGCAATTGGACAAAGGTATGTGTGCTAAGTACAAATCTTTCCATTTCGATGCATGTTATTTCATGTATTATTTGTGGATGCATTTTATTTGAATGTATTCTATATGCAGTGGCATGTTTTGCGGAACAAGGGGGCGCTGGCCGGAAAGCAGCTTGGTGTGCTTGTCAGGTCCCTCTATCCCGGCCTACTTGGAGAGAGGGGGGATAGACACCCCTCACTGAGCTAGCGCGACTACTACCAGGCGGGGTTCGACCAAGGAGGATCTGTCGCCGAGGTGGTCCTCGACGAGTTCTGGGTAAAATGTTATTCATCTATTAGTGTCGGCGTTACAGTAATTACACTTTGCGCATTCATGCACTTACCCGATATGTGTTTGTTTTGTTTGGTGAGGTCTTGGCTTCCCCATGCCGACGATGGCGAAGAGTACACCCGGGCTAATCGGGTTATCGACAGGATGGCTACAAAGCTCGTGAAGGAGGCCCTAAGGCTTGCCCGTGTAGATGCGGTGATGAAGCACTGCAGGAAGAGGGCCAGAAAGATGACCAAGAAAGCGGCGACCCATGAAGTACCTTACCGTAAACAAGTACCTCCATGGCGTCCAGAATGGATGGACGGGGACCACCGTGCTTGGAAGCACCTGTGTCGCCTGTGGGCCTCGGAGGAGTGGATCGACATGTCTAGGAGAAACAGGGGAAACAGGGATGTCGGGGCGGGTTTGTGCAACACGTACATGGGAGGGCTCGGCATGGGTCACGTGGCGCGAGACCTAGTAAGCACACTTGTCTTTTAACGCTTTTAATTTACTACATTCACGCACCTAGATGTAATTAGATAATTATTTAAATCCACGCAGGAGCACAAGACGGGGGTTGAACCCTCGGCTTTCAGGGTTTGGAGGGTTGCACACACTCCCAGTGTGGGGCAAGGCGGGTCCGACCACATTGCCGCGCTGCTCAAGAGTTAGCTGTAAGTGCATAAAGCTATTTATTTCAATTCTTTAGACAACCGCCATTCTCGAACTAACATCAAACATCTTGATTGT
The DNA here is from genome assembly GCA_036346415.1 of Raddia guianensis. NCBI lineage: Eukaryota > Viridiplantae > Streptophyta > Magnoliopsida > Poales > Poaceae > Raddia > Raddia guianensis. The sequence continues at coordinate 42,044,562 of CM070534.1, forward strand.
GGCAGGATGAGTACACTCAGGCCTTGCGGGAGAAGCACGGGGAAGAGGCTAACCCCGACGTGATGCCGGTTGACCTGTCTTCGTGTCACGACCACTTTGGTGGGCGGGCTCACGGCAAATCTGGCGGTTTCAACGCCGTCGTGCCGCCCACGGTACAAGCCGGAGGTCGAGAGGCGTCATATTCACCAGCGCGGTGACCGTGCCCAGGAGGAAGCACAGAACAGGCGCATCGCTGAATTGGAGGAGCGGAACCGGCACCTTGAAGAGGAGAGAGAGCAGGAGCGGAGGGAGCGAGAGGAGGAGCGTAGGGAGCGACAGGCGGCCATGGAAAATCTGAAGGCCGTCCAAGAACAAAACTTGCTCATCATGCGCATGTACCAACAGGTAATTACACATGCATTGCTCGCCAAGTTGTCTTTCTAGCTATGTTTAGTTCCTAACTTCTCCTATTGATCAGCATGGCTTCCAGATGGCGGAGACCGGCGGCTCCAGCCAGCCACAGATGCCTGCTGTGTTCACGCCGACGCAGGGACCCCCAACCACACAGTTCGCGCTTCTCCTCCGCTTTACGTGCCACATCTCTCCGATGGCCTACTTTCCACTGCACCGAGGCCTTCACGTGGGTTAGTTTCAAATATAGTGCATTGCCTCTAATTTGGTATCTAGATATAATGCATCGACTCTAATTTTGTCCAATTTTCATTTCATCCAACAATGCTTTGCCTCCAATTTTACAAATTTGTCATTTCATCTTGTTTTGCAGTGTCCCGGCTCGAGCACTGCAATTGCGCCAATGTGATTGCTTCAGCGAGGGATGTGGATAGTGGAACTAGGTCCACGGCCGAGGAGTTTGTCTAGGGTTTGTTCAGCACCAACCCCGAGTGCGACTTGAGTGGCGGCGGCGGCCCGCACTTGATGTAGTTAGGGACTTCATTTCATACTTTTCATATATTTCATCTGTTTCAACTATGTGTCTTTTATGTGGATTTAATTTGAACTCTAGAGATAACATATTACTATGTGGTGCGATTTTTGTTATATGTTGGGTTGTTTCATCCATTTGGCCATAATTATGGATGAAATTGTGTTTTGCGATTGTTTCATCCATTTGGCCATAATTATGGATTAATTTGTGTTTTGCGATGATATGGATGTATTTGGGCTCGAAATCGTGGTGGTGAGCTTCTATATATGTGTGGATGTGAATGTGTGGATTGGAAAATGAATATATGTTGTGAATTGTGTAATTTTGCGAGGTTGAAGTGAGGGTTTTGAAAATAGGCGTGACATTTTGTTTGCTGCCATAAATCAATATCGGCGGCATTAGCTAAAGCCCCGACAAAGATTAAGAAATGTCGGCGGTATTATTTGAGGCCGACACGACTGCGCACTCCACTTGTGGCATGACAATAAAACAGTGGTTATTATCGGCTGACATTAAATAAGCCCCGACAAAAATTGAGCAAATGTCGGCGGTATTATCAAAGGCCCCGACATAGGTTGAGACAATGTCGGCGGTATTTATTATGCGCCGATATATCAATGCACCCATGCATCTCGCGGTCGGAGGACCCCATTTCACAAGATCTATATCGGCGGCCTGGAATACCGCCGACATAGATCAGCCGCACCGTAGCCCTCCCCTGGTTTCGTCTGTATCGGGGGGGCCGCCGATATAGATATGCTATGTCGGCCGTTCTGAGTCGGCGAAGCAATGTCGGCGGTTGACCGCCGAGATAGACCAATGTCGACGGTTTTGGGGCTCAATGTCGGCGGTTTTGGCCCCCGACACTAAGGCACATTTCTGTAGTGGAGCCTTTCCCATCCTCCTGGCTACGTACGATCGAGGAGTGCCATGACTCGCTCAATTCATCAAGCTAGTGGTTTTCACAGTTTCACTTTTCCGTTGGTTTCTCCTCACTTTGGCAATTGGCAATCGTCTCCTACCACTTGGCGCGCGCGCCTCTGGGCGCCCCAGGCTCCGGTCCATGGCGGTTTTGCTCCACATGCCGATTATTTAATCCACATGCAGTTATCTTTAGTTTCTGCATTAAACTTGGCAGGAGGCTCGATCGCTTGCTACTCGCTAACTAGCTTTGTTGTATGTTTTCTCCATCTTTTCCTTCTTGTCGATCGATCGCAGGAGGCCGCAGAGTGGCAGTTGCTCGCAGGGCTTCAGTTCCCGCGGCGTTTCGTCCGAAAATGGATAATGATTATTCTTAATTTGGTGCTCTCTTCGATATTACATAAAGAAAATAGGATTTATATTTTATAGTGCTTGCACAGTGTACACCAGCCGCTGTTTTAATATATCTGAGACATGCCTTCCGGTAAGGAAGAGGATCAAAAGGTGCTGTCATCTATCTCGACCTGTTTCCCGAGGCGTTGGAAATGAAGACCGGCTCAGAGAATCACTGGCGTGCTTTCTCTCCCCCATCCTTTCGCCAACAAGGGCAATGCCCCTTGCTCTTCCCACTGAAACAAGCAAAAAAGGATTTTCAGTCCTTTGCTCTACCCAACTGAGCTATCTTCACAAAAAACGAACTAAGTGTGCTTATGCGCTCGTTTCCTTATATCCGCTTTCTTTTCTTTTACTAAAATTGTGAGAAATATAACGATTGAAACACCTTGTTATTGGAAGCGCGTAGACCGAAAGGATGAATTGAGCCACAAGTCCTTAGTTTGAATGACTTGGAACTTAACTAATTGCCGAGAAGCCTATATAAGCTATTCATTGTCTAGATATATATATGCTTAAGGATGAGCGAATGACCCCCGATCGAGCAGTGCTGTCCTCTTGCACATAAAAAAAGGTTATATATGTTTAATTGTGTTGTAATGGTATATACTAAACTGATAACCGTTGCAACGGAAGAGTTGAAAGGCAGTGATGGCATCAACATGAAACTACATGAAATGTTACAAAACTTTTTTAGATTTTTTGAAACTGCATAAAACTAACATTCTGAGACTGCATGAAACTTTATGAAACCACCTGATAAAACTATGTGAAACTACCTGATAAAGTTACATGAAAACACATAAAATCATATAAAGGGATTGACTCCTCATAGACAATTTTTTAGGCCGTTGGATTGTTGGATTGAGATCCAACGGTCCAGATCTCTCCTCTCTCTTTTCTTCCCCTCCCTCTCTTGTTGTCTCTCTCTCTCCCCTATGTGTGTGCCCCTCCTCCTCCACCCCTCTCTCCGCTGCCCCGACCGGCGGCGTCTGCCAGCCGCTCCGTTCCTAACTCTCTCCCACCGCCATGCCCGCCCCATGCACCCACCCTAATCTGGCCGGTGCCACTCTTTGCACGCCTCCGCCTCCACCCCCGTGGCCTCCGGCCACCGCCTTGGCCTGTAGCGCCCACCCTAACCACGATGACGGCGACCCTGAGATCCGCCCGCCATCGACTGGCCCGGCCGCCATCTCCCCTACCCCCGGCTCGTCGCGGCCCTCATGAACCCACCCAACCACCAGGCCGCCACCTCCCCCGACCTCAATCTAAGCTCGGGGAGCACTGGGAACCCCAAACCCCCCAACCTTAATCCCTAACCCAGACGGCGCCCGACGACCGGAGATGAGGAAGATGACAATGGAGCTGCTGGAGACGAAGAAGATGATGACCCATAGGTACATGTGTCCTCCCTCCCTTTCTCATGCCCTCTCCAAATCGTCTGCAATAGAGAAAAATAAGGCAGTCGTTTGGACGGGTGAACTACAGTTCAGACGACTGCCAGGGAACAAGACCGTTATATAAAACTGTTAAAAACAATCTGAATCTGATGATCCGTTGATGTCCTTTTTGTGATGCCCTTCTTGATTTTTGTGATGCCCTTCTTGATTCCACGTCATTTTACTTAGGAAAACACTCGTACACAGAACGAACATGTGGCCAAAATTCCGTTCATATATTCACCAGACACTAATAAAGCTAGATATGCACAATTAAGTACTCCTGTCGGGGATTAAATTACGGCCCATTGCCATGGCCCACTCCCTGACGGCCCAATCGAACAGCCTACCAGGGCCCAGCTCCTTGGAAGGTTCTACCAGGCCCATGTGCATCCTGCCGAACAGCTTCATAGGCGGCGCGGTGCGTAATAGCCTAGGATTCTGTTTGAGTCCGACTCGAGCGAGTTACGCGCGGCTACGTGAAGACCGGGACGTGGTTTCCCGGATTGGACTAGGAGTCGTGATCCCCAAGACATGGAGTATGCCTTATCTACCTCGGGGTGTATTTGGCATGTACTGAGTTCGTTACGTACTCGTAGTTAGCCCGGCCCGATATTCCCTCGGTAGGTCGGTTTGCTCTGCACTATATAAACCGAGCCCCTACGGCGTGTAGAGGGCACGTCCAAGATCATCGGACGACACGAGATCATCGCATACTACTCTCTGTACACACATAATCTCGCCGAGACTTGTTCGTCTCGTCGAGCCACCTCTTGTATTCATCTCTGATATATAAGAAAGGCTGGACGTAGGGCTATTATCTCTCCGAGAGGCTGAACCGGATAAAAACTCTGTCTCCCTGCTCATTTGTTGTTCGTGGTTGTTTGGCGTGTCTCTATCTCAATCTTAAAGAACCTTAGCGACTTGAGATCGATATCTCAACCGTCGGCAATTTGCGCCGACCGTGGGAGCTCGCGGATCGAACATGTCGAACTCTATCGGCGACGGAGATTCTCCACGAGGACTACGACTCGGGAGGCGGGATGTCTCTTCCCTGTCGGATCGGATCGACCCCTTGATCTTGATCGCCTTCGCGCGGCAGCTCTTCGCCGGGCGTCGCGTCTGATCCGCGACGAGCTTCGTGCTCGGGGCGGATCTCCTCGCGGGCAGCTCTTCGCCGGGCCGCGTCTGATCCCAGACGAGCTCCGCTCGAGGCTGGATCTCTTCGCCGGGCAGCTCTTCGCCCGCCGCGCAAGTCTGATCCCGCCACGAGCTCCGTGCTCGGTGGATCTCGCACCGGCAGCTCTTCGCTGGAAGCGCGCTCTGTCCCCTTGACGAGCTCGCTTCGAGGCCAGATCTCTTCGCGCCGGGTAGCTCTTCGCCCGGGACGCGCGTCTGGTCCCCGCGGCGAGCTCCGTGCTCGGGGGCTGGATCTCCTCGCGCCGGGCAGCTCTTCGCCCGCAGCGCAAGTCTGGTCCCCGCGACGAGCACCGTGCTCGGGGACTGGATCTCTTCGCACCGGGTAGCTCTTCGCCGGCGCTTGTCTGATCCCGACGAGCTCCGTGCTCGGGCCGGATCTCTTCGCGCCGGGCAGCTCTTCGCCGGGGCAGCGTCTGATCCCATGACGAGCTCCGTGCTCGAAGTGGATCTCCTCGCCGGGCGCTCTTCGCCGGTAGCGTCTGATCTCCGCAACGAGCTCCGTGCTCGGGGCGATCAAAACTCCTTCCGGATCCGGGCTGTTACGCTGGCGGTGGATGCGGGAGAGAGGCGACCAGCGCTTGGAACATCGACCAACCGTAAGTTCCTCGTGTAGGTCCTTCGTTTCCTAACCCGCTTTTTCTCAAATTTCGCGCCTTAGTTCGTCCAAGTCTCTCGGGCGCCATGTAAAGTTCAACCCATTGAGCGGTGAATGCTCGCGACCCCTGCGGTCCTCCTCACCACTTGTCTTCTCGAGACTACTCTTTCTCTCTGGTAACACTTAATGGCTGCCGGGTCTTGCGAACTCTTGACTCCATAATCTTAAGGGTTTTCCCTGCCGTGTCTGGTTTCAACAAGTTCCTAAACTTCGAGTTGCGTAACACGGCATCACGCCTCGCGGCTAAGCTCGCTCTCGTAAGCCCTCATGGCGAGAGCACTTACCGCTCACGGCTGCTGACTTGGCAAAACCTGCTCTCGTAAGCCCTCCGGCGCGAGGCACTTTCCTTGTTCGGTTACCTTGAATCGCCTAACTTACGTTAACGGCGGTTTAGAGCAGTCGATCAGGATACGGGTGTCGCTCTAACTCTCTACGCACGTGCTTGAAGTCGCAAGTTCAGGTCTTCATGCATCGTCCGTCACAAGGGCTAGGCGTCGCTCTTTCTCTTGTGCACTGTTCGTGTTATAAACTTCAGTCCTCGGCGGTGAACAACGAAGTGAGAGTTAGGCTAAGCGTTCTACGGTTTTTCTTAAAACTTTCTAGCGCTGTTACGCCTTGCTCTTGGTTTCTGTTCGTCTTTGTCTTTTCTTTGCTCTTTTTGCGGGAAAAACTGCTCGGTCGACTCACGCTCTGATTCAAGCCTTTGCTCGGCGATCTTAAGTCGCTCGGCCAGCTCCTCGGAGACCGCCTCTCCTCGGTCGCTTGGACTTGAGCTGAATTTGGCAACCCGATGCGTTTTCAGTTTCTGATTCCTTTCCTTAGCGTTAGTTTTCCAAAACCTCGTTGGTCTTCGCTCCGTGGCGCTCCCGCGTCTTGAGCATGTCTTTTATCTGGCGGCGACACAGTATAGCTCCGGTTAACAAGGCGGTGCACCACCGATGGAGTTACGCCCACGTGGCCGATTCTCGCCATAGCGGGCACTCTGGCGCTGGTTCCGCACCCGCCGAGGCGACACCAACGCTGCGGGTCCATGCCTGAATAAGATTTCGCCTCGCGTCTTGCTGCGGCTAAGGTTCGATCGCCTTCCACGATTGGAGGTCTTAGCCACGCGAGCTGCACTTGCCCGCACACGTCTTTTTATCCATGCTACTTCCTTCACAGCACGGTAATCCGGAGCAATGCACCACCAATGGAGTCTTGCCCACCGTAAGCCGATTCTCGCCATAGCGGGCACTCTGGCGTCGGTTCGCGTTTCGCCGAGGTGACACTAACGCTATTGGGAGGCGTGCGGGAAAAATTATGTCTTGTGCGGGTAGGTCGTCCTTTGCGTGTTTTCTAAAACTCGCTTTGCTCTTCTTAGAGCCTGTTCTTGCTCTCTTTTTCCCCTTGCTGGCTCGTTTCTTGTTTGTCTTCTGCAGGGGATACAGGCAGGGAACATCAGACTCGGTGATGGTCGTGGCGAGTTTGAGCTTCCCACCAAAGCCGATGTCGCATCCCTCTCTTCTCGGGTTTGCTCCGCGCATGCCCGGGAACTGATTCACTTCGCCCGTATATGATTTCTTACCTTTGCCCGGTACTGACCTTCACAGTTCGGCAAAGTCAAGATAGTGCGCCACCAACGGAGTCCTGCCCACCGTAAGCCGATTCTCATCGCAACGGGCAAGCCCATCGTAAGCCGATTCTCATCGCAGCGGGCACTCCGAGCGTCGGTTCTGCACTTGCCAAGACAACGCTTACACTGTCACAAGGAATACGTCATGGGTAAAGCATTGATTTCACACGTTCTCTTGCGGCTCTGACTGCATCGGGTTGTGATTCACCTCGCACCGGGCAGTTCTTCGCCCGGAGCGCGCATCTGGTCCCCGCGACGAGCTCCGTGCTCGGGGACTAGATCTCCTTACTTGGTTCCTTTGGCGAGCTCTACGCTCTGGGACTGGGTCACCTTTCCCATTCGTATGTATTGTCTGCTCCAAGCACACGATCTACGTCTGGAGGCACATCACCTTCGCTCCTGAGCATAACGTTTGCTCGAGAGCGCAATCTCTATTTCCTCGGACAAGTTTTAGCCCGAGAGATGATTCCCCTGTTTTCGTTCATACTTTCCTAGGTATCTTCATACCTGGATGCAGCAGCACGAGTCCGTCTCGCGACTTGTTATGTTCATTCTCCCGGAAGATCTGATCTTACCGGATGCGGTACTAAACTCTTTACTACCAAGAATCCAATCCCTTCTTGATGATGTTCAGCCTCAAGGAGATGATTCGCCGCGACCGGCGACTCTTCGCCGAAGTCTCGTCTGGTCCTGACGAGCTGGATTTCCGATTTCTGTATCGAAGGCTGAGTGCTCTGCTCGGACAGATGTCATTCCCTGTTCAACGCAACAGAGTTGCTCGGTACTGGTCGGGTCTGTTCGGTCTCGAACAAGTCTTGTTCGGTTGAACCATGACACATTCGATGCGCTTTGTTGCACGTCTTTGTAGCGAAAAAATACCCTCTTCGTGACTTGGAGTCTCAAGAGGATGACCCCACTCTAGTGAGTCCTTCCACTTGAGTCTCGGGGGCTAGCTGTCGGGGATTAAATTATGGCCCATTGCCATGGCCCACTCCCTGACGGCCCAATCGAGCGACCTACGGGGCCCGGCTCCTTGGAAGGTTCTACCGGGCCCATGTGCATCTGCCGAAACGGCTTCATAGGCCGCACGGTGCGTAATAGCCTAGGATTCTGTTTGAGTCCGACTCGAGCGAGTTACGCACGACTACGTGAAGACCGGGCGTGGTTTCCGGATTGGACTAGGAGTCGTGATCCCCAAGACATGGGTATGCCTTATCTACCTCGGGGTGTATTTGGCATGTCTTGAGTTAGATTCGTGCTAAGTAGTTAGCGGCCCGATATTCCCTCGGTAGGTCGGTTTGCTCTGCACTATATAAACCGAGCCCCTACGGCGTGTAGAGGGCACGTCCAAGATCATCGGACGACACGAGATCATCGCATACTACTCTCTGTACACACATAATCTCGCCGAGACTTGTTCGTCTCGTCGAGCCACCTCTTGTATTCATCTCTGATATATAAGAAAGGCTGGACGTAGGGCTATTATCTCTCCCGAGAGGCCTGAACCAGGATAAAAACTCTGTCTCCCTGTTCGCTGTTGTTCGTCTTGTTCGGCGTGTCTCCCATCTCACTTCTAAAGAACCTTAGCGACTTGAGATCGATATCTCAACCGTCGACAACTCCGTTCAGTTCTGAAAAACATATCGTTTTTGATATATTCTAAATAAAATTTAAAAACTTTTTCTATAAATATATTTTAAACTATTTGAATTGGATTCATGTTATACATATAAACAAGCAATGTGACCCGCGCATTTGCGCGGATAGATTTGTGTTAAGATATAGGTAATATATCAGATTAGATTTAGAGTTTATCCCTAATATATAGATCAGCTTCAGTAGTTTGTTATAGATGTTAATATTGACCGTTAGATTTACATAATTATATCCATATTCGACGATGTAGATTTTTCCTTTTTTCTATGATTAACGTGAGAATTTCTACTATTTTTCGAGAGGTTAATATTGATCGTTAGATTTACATAATAATATCCATATTCAACGATGTAGATTTTTTTCTTTTTTTTCTATGATTGACGTGAGAATTTCTACTATTTTTCGAGAGGTTAATATTGACCGTTAGATGTTAATATTGACCGTTAGATTTACATAATAATATCCATATACAACGATGTAGATTTTTCTTTTTTCTATGATTAACGTGAGAATTTCTACTATTTTTCGATTAACGTGGGAATTTCTAGGATTTTAGGATTAATGTGGTGGCTCCGTTGAACTCTGTTTTATATAGATAGTACATTCCTTTCAAAAACCACTTTTATAATATCATAGTTTTTGTATATTATATAAAGTGGTCAAAGTGCATGTTGAAGACACTTGTTAATGTCCAACAAATATATTTTTAAGAACTAGAGGGAGGGAGGGAGTATGTAGTTAGGTACCTGGTCGAAGCTAAAGCAAATACGTAGCTAGAAACCTTGACTTCTCCAATACGACGTAGAAAATGAGCCATGCACAAAGAGAGAAACTATTAGATAATTCAAAGCTAGACTTCTAGACCTAAGCCAATTTAAATCAAACATATGCAACAAGCTGCATAATGTGCAGCCTTGCAGCCGCTCAATAATCTGGCAAAAACAATGTGGATCTTTTCCTGGCTCTAGTACGCTGATCTTTACTTACGTGGAGTGCAAATAGCTAAGCAATGACATAATCCTCACCAATATGGCATTAGAGATTAAGCTGCGTGCAAGTGCAACAGACCCAGCGTTCTGGCCTGGTAGTACAGCTGGTTTTAACAATCCGCTTCATATGTGCTCCTAGTTTACTTGACACGTGATTTTATTTATATCAGCGAGGGCGTGTGGTGTCCACAGGAACACCGACACGTGGCACAACAGTATCGGATGTGCAATCCAATGCTTAATTTCCCCTTTGGATTTTAGCTTGCGGGTTATTTCCTTGCTGCGGTTTGACCCGTTGTGATTGCACATGAGTATATATCTGAGCATAATTTATCTTATGATTAAGTTATAAACTTAAACATGAGCTTTATCTCCAAAGTTAACACGTGAATCTGACACATTTATAAATAAAATTCCGGTATGAGATCGATGCATACAAGTACACAACCAAATAAATGGCATCCATCTGTTCGCACCTCAAATCTTTAGCTGCTGCTTCGTTTTGCCTCTCCAACATGCCTGGTCAATGTTGTAAAAACATGCATGGTTAATGAACACTGGTGGTCTCAGCGAGTTGCAGCAAACCATACCCTAAAACCAGCGGTAACTAGCCGGCCACCGTGTCACATTAGGAGTAGAAAACGACGGTTCAAAGGGGAGATCAAGTTGCACGCCAAACTTTTTACCGGGCTCAAAAGGAGTAGAAACCATGGGAGAGCGAGGCAGCTACATTTTTTTTTTTTTTACTTCTGAAGATCGATCCACTGGGGAGAAAGAATCCATATATAATAACTAATTGCATTAGCTTCTATATATCCATGATGTGATGAGATCTAGATAGTGCCAAGTAGGAGTAGGGTAGGGGGTTGCAAACTTGTACTGAGCACACAAGTTTACCACAAGTTGTCTCAAACAAGAGGGAATTCATTGATATTAGTATCCCAAAACTCTTGCGGTGCGCATAATTGCTCGTCGCCTAAGCTCGGAGTTCAAGTGGATTATTAGCGTGCATGCATCGACCAATGGCGCTCTCTCCCTGATCTGCCCTGTACATCAGGAGATTCGGACACTACTACGGATCGGGACTTCCCAAGCGGTTCGTGAGGCCTATGCAAGCGGTTCTAGAACCGCTTGCGAACAACATGACGATGCCGAGGGCATCACAAGCGGCTCGAGCCGCTAGTGAAGCCCTCTGCAAGCGGTTCAGCGGGCGATGGCGCTGAAGCGGTGGCGAGCCACGTGGGCACTCTCGCAGCGGTTGGAGGCACGAACCGCTTGTAGAGTGGCATCTCATAAGCGGTTCAAAAACGCTTCTTGACGTCAAAGATCGTTTACCACGGTTAATTCATTTACGGTAAGCGCAAATAGATATTTAAATATGTATTTGGCAGAGATTTTTTATTTGTCGTTTCAATTTAAATACATATAGGATGAGCATATAATTAGCGATCAAACAAGCTTAAATATATTAAATAATACATGTAATAATGTACACTTTATATGCACCGGCCAAATTTAGAAAGTTTATAATTAATATACATTGTGCAAATGGACAAAACAGTTCATTTCTTTCTTGCAGTACTCTTCTTGACGCTCTTTGACGACGTAGAAGTCATCCCTAGTTCGTTCGTGTTGGAATATGGATATCGATAATGGAACTCGGCCTGGGGGTTAATGACCTCATCGAGAATGAATCCGAATAGTTGTTCTCGTAATGCGAGCACCCGATGATGTGGTAACACTTCAGTATGTTTATCCATGTCGGGCTGCCATTTCAATTAAAGTGAAAAATAAATAAATACGTGCACCCATAATGTAAATTAATGGAGCACATAAGAACGTTATTAAGTTGTTGCTAGATGCATGGTTGCGTGCATATATATATGAACCTCTTCAGGAGTTTGAGGCTCAAGCTCGCCGTGGCACATCATTTGGATATAGTGGAACACATAGTAGCCACATAGGTTGTTTCCCGCAGTTTGTTGTTTTACCTATGGTCGATGCGGGGCAATTACAGATCAGTAATAACAAGAAATATTAATTGACAAAGGACAATTACGTCGTTTTAGCGTACCCAGTCGCTTAGCTTGACATCGAATTCCTTCTTAAAACGTCCTTTCTGAATCTCTTGAAAGCTCAGGAACGCCTTGTTAAGGAGGTTAATTATCTACTGGTATTCCTTTTGCGGTTTTCTCCATGAGTCTTGGACGATGATCATGCTTTGGTCAAGCTTTATGATTATAAGGATCGATGGAACCTATTTATATATTACAACAGCTTATGAAATGTAATTAAACAATATATAGTGTGCCATCAGTGCCTTAAACAATGTAAAACGAGATGTTAGTGAGGACATCGTACGTACTTAAAGTTGAATGGCGAAGTATGTATGGCTTGTAGTGTTGTTGTACTAGTGCATGTACAACGTAGTCGTGAATTTCCTTTGGTTTTCGAGGTATTGGCCGACTTCCTCGTTGACCAACCAAGGGTCAAGGAAGCCAATCGAGTTAAACTTCGCTTTCTAAGTCTTTGTATCTCCATTCTCTGAAAAATGGGTTAATTGAGTTAATTAATTAGGGTTCTCGACAAGCGGCATGTATAGATATATATATACATCTTGTGGAGTCGACACTCACGAGCACCGGCAGTCATGAAGGACACGTTGGCGGCGTCGCATAGTACACATTGTACCGATCTTCAAATTCAAGATTTATCAATTGATCATTCCCTCGATGTAAATGTTCTTCTTGAAATGAGGCGCACAATGAGCATATCCTGGCGGACTGTGTTCGTACCATTCATCTGTACGCGTCGCATCTTGACCGGTAGTTTTCAGTATGTCCTTAGGGTCTAGCAACGGTGGCCCGGCTTAAATAGCCACGACTTGTGCCGTTGGAAGATCATCGCTTAATCCACAGGCGGCTTCTATGTTATCAAGGCCACTTCCTCATGAAGTCATACTCCATCTGTAGACGTTTTGCCTCCTCCTGTTCTTCCTTGCTCATGTATGTGCCCTGAGATTGTTTACTCTTGAAGACGTACTTTCTGATAGTTCTTTGTTAGTCGGTACAGAGAGGCGGTCGGTGCTGAACGGTTGTCGCGAATAAGTCCGCGATCTTTGAATCAATTGGTTCCTTTAGCGGTGGATTTGTTTTAGCTTTATACCCCTGTATCCATGCGTCCACAGCTTTCTGCGACTCGCTCTTCAGCTCCTCAGGCGTCATCTCATAAGGTGTTTTTACGGGTTCCTTCATTCTCTGTCTAAATGGGAACCCGGCCGCCCTGCTGCTTGGTGTCGTTCTAGCTGCAGGAATGCTCCGTTTGCTAACAAGCTTCTTCTTGGGGAGATGCCGCTCGTTGTTTCTCTCGAGGTCTTGCTTCCTTTGCTTTGAGGGGCTGGCGGCGGTGTCGGGCTTCTGCGCATAGCGCTAGCGGGTGGTGGAGGAGGTGAGCTCCGTCTCGGTGGAGTGTTCTGTCTCGGTATAGATGTCACCTCCGCACCATCAGAAAACACGATGTACTTCTTCCGCCAGAGGATGATGTTATGGACGGCCTCTCCAAGCTTGGTCACATCGTCTCCTCCAGCAATATCGAGCTCCATATCCTCAAATCCGACCACCACCTCGTCCACCGTGACCTTGGAGTATCCCGCGGGTATAGGGTTACAGTGGAATGTCTGGCCCGACTCCACCGGGAAGGCCAAAGCGTAAGCCACCTTGAGGGTGAGGTTGTGCAGTTGGACGCGTAGCTCACATTGGCAGGGCACGGTGATGTCGTCCACGGGATAACGGGCCTACAATTCGTCGGTCGACATGTTGTTTGACGCGTAGCTGCTTCGTCGACCGGAGGCCGGGGGACTAACCACGTTGTCCGGAGCCATGACGACAACCCCACCTGGTCTTTGAAGAATGGCGATTGCAGCATGCACTTCCCGCTTTAGCATTTCTGCCATGTTTTCCTTATGCTCCTTGAACTCCTGTTCGATTTTGCTGACTCTGTTGTGTTCTCTTACTTTCCTTCTTTCCCGGCTCCGGTATGTGGCTTGATCATTTGAGAAGCCAGCCATCCACGGCACCTGCTTGCCAAGTCCTCGTGTCCTTCCTGGATGCTCTGCGTTCCCGAGTGCGTAGGTAAGCTCGTCATTCTCCCTGTCTACCACCAAGGATCCTGCACGTTGCTTCTCGATGGCTTCCACAATCCTTTCTTTCACGGGTTGCACTTGTGGTGCCATCTCCAGCTTGCCATCATCCTTCAACCTCCCTCCGTGGCCCAAGGTCCAGTTGCGTGGGCGGAGCTCCCAGTCTTCTGTTTCTGGTACTATACCCTTTTTTCTAAGCTCATCTTCCCCTTCTCCCATTTTGGCATAGCCTTGATGTAACCACGGACCGAGATGGTGGTGGTATTTTTCTTCATGCATTGGCCTTGTTACGCTCACTCGCGGCCTTGCCTTGACCGTAAACTTATACTCCTCGAATGCTTGCGGTGATCCGCTAACCGGATACTTATTGAAGTCAGGGTTGTTCCGGTCTCCACGTACTTCTTCTTGAGCTCGCTCTTGCACGATGAAAGCATAACGCCATCTTGCTCAGTGTAAATTTCTTGCACTTGTTTTCGTAAGCCGTCGGAATCGTGAAGTTTTCTTTTATATCTTTCGAGCGGCTCTTTCGTGTCAGTAGGAACCTTGGGCCATGTCTTGATGCTAATAGGCACGTGATCCCTCACAATGACTCTGCGGACGTTGTTGAAGGGGCAAGTGCCGACATAAAACTTCGGGCTTCCGATGGCTGAAACTTGAGTAATCACGTACTTTGTCGACGGCTTTTGTTAGGCCCTCGTATTTGTTTGGATTGGCTGTTGGGCGTTTCCGCTTAAAAAAACAGAACACGTGTCGAGGCTTACTATGAGAAGTGTAAGAAACGGTCATTTTAGTATCCGGGCTATATATACCTCACGGCCGTCGACATTAGTTTCATCGGCTTGAGCCGAGGCGGCTGATCACCGGCTTGAGCGATGCGGCTGATCACCCATTGGATCTACGGGTTGGCCTCAATCGTAGGACATGAGAGTGCCCATCGCGATTTAGTTAAGTAGAAAATCATTTCCGCGCCGAAATCAAGATCATCGTGTCCGAGTCGCCATCTATCACTGTGCATGCACGCGAAATAATAGAACATTTAATACAACATATATATTTCTTTTTATTTGAATACAACATTTCAATACAATATTTGAATACAACATATACATCTCTTAGATGTCATCCAATATTTGAATACAATATTTCTCGACACCTAAAGCATAGCATGGCATGAAAGAATTTGGGTCGTGCCGGCCTGAATACAATATTTAAATACAATATTTGAATACAATATGTCTCGACACCTAAAGCATAGCATGGCATGAAAGATTTTGGGTCGTGCCGGCCTGAATACAATATTTGAATACAATATTTCTCGACACCTAAAGCATAGCATGGCATGAAAGAATTTCGGCCGTGCCAGCCTGAATACAATATTTAAATACAATATTTGAATACAATATTTCTCGACACCTAATGTTGTTGCAAAATATGCATGTGCATCCAGATTAGGTCAAACGGCCTCTAGCTCGAAGGCTAGTCCCCCAGAAATCGGTCCATTGGACAAAGAAGGAAAGAGTACAATATTATGATGCTCAACCAGGGAGCGTCCGGGAAGGGGCCGCGGCGCGATGCTCAACTTATGATCACCGGCTTACTTGAAAAACATGGCAGCCACTAATCCAACCAAATCAGCTTAAAGCTCATATTAGAAAGATTATAAATTGCTCTCAGATTGCAATTAAAGGGTTGCTAAACTTAATTAGCCATCCAACTCCAATTTAGGCTAAATATCATAAGTTCAATTAATCTGAAATAACAGATTAAACAAGCCTCAAACAGTGCAATCATCATCGAACAGTATAAATATATAGCCCACAAACCACAGTGCAAATACCCAGAATGGGATCGGCCTCTATTCAAAGAATAGATCCCCAGATGCCCAATCGGCCACCGCAATAAGACAAGAACAGATGGGGAGCAATTGGAGCACCACAGACTATACATAAACAAAGAAACATATGTATGAATGATTGCTCTCAGATTATAAATTATTGCATCACTGCTTATTAAAGCTAAAAATTATGCAATCATCATCAAGCAATTTGCTCAATTTCGGTGTATTAGCCCCTTTGCTCAATTGAGCAAGGTCCCCAAATCCACCTCAATTGGCATTAAATCCAGCAGCACCAACATCCCTAATCTCCAAATCCGGCAACATCTCCGCATAGAGCAGCATAGAGAAAGGACTATTGCTCTCAGATTGAAAGGATTAATCCTACCACATGTGCATGGTCAAACTGAAGGAAAATCACATAAAAGACAATGAGCAGTACCAAACTTGCAATTAAAGGGTTGCTAAAGTTAATTAGCCATCCAAGCTGTTAATTGCCTTTAAACCTCATTGAACAAATAAAGGATTCTAAGTTCAATCAAGATAAGACCATGCACATAGGATTAAGGAGTTAACAAGCCACATCTAGAAATCATCATACACAAGAGCGGTACCAAACTTGGCCAATGAGCGGTACCAAACAAGTTGTAGCAATCATCATAGAGCAAGAGCAGTACCAAACTTGGCCAATGAGCAGTAGCAAATGGGAGCACCACAGATGGGAGTGAGGGAAGGAGAGAGGAGCAATGGGAGCATGACGGAGGGAGCAATAGGAGCATCTACACTCACGCGCATTCCGTCGAACACTACAAGTGCATCACGAGCAATGGGGGCGGGGAAGGAAGGGGCTCGATACCTCGGCCCTTCATCTTCAAAGTGGCGGGAGGAGGTCCACGCGAGCGGGAGCGAGGGCTCACCGGCGAAGGTGCTCGCCGGCGAGGGTGGCGGAGGCTGGTCGCTGCGCCTGATGGTCGATGCCGCAAGTCCTGCGCAGTGCTCGGCAACGGCTCGGTGGAGTGTCGAGGCGGCGCCGCCGTGCGGTGCTCGACGACGGCGAGGTACGGCCGTGCGGTGCTAGACGGCGGTGAGGGTGGTGGCGGTGGGGCGCGGCGGAACAGTTGAGGGAGACAAGGGCAAAGGACTTAGAGAAAATTTCGGCCGCAAACCCTCTGCCTTATATAGGAAAGGCCTCTACAAGCGGTTAGTATTACAAACCGCTTGTGAAAATATCTCTGCAAGCGGTTCGTAGTTTTAACCTCCTGTAAAGAGTACTTTTACAAGCGGTTCGTAGAATGAACTGCTTGTAGAATCCGGGTAGCCCGCCATTAAAATTTGAATTTAGCCCTTGTAACAAGAATGCCTCTTCAAGCGGTTGGTGATAAAAACCGCTTGTAGATGTCACTTCTACAAGCGGTTGGTAGGACGAACCGCTTGTAGAAGTGGGGCCATCACACGTGGCGAGGTGGCGAGACTTGGGACGTACCACTCTATCGATAACGTTTAAGAAGGTATTGCGCCCTTCTCTGTTGAAATTAAAATTCCTCTTACTTGGCTAGCCCGTGGCGTTTAAGTGCGGGCTCCCCATGCTGGTCGCGGGTTCGAGCCCCGCTTGCGCCCCCTTGCCTTTTATTTTTTTAGAAATATTTACTGAGCCCATTTTTTTGTTCCAAAAATATAAACAAAATATTTTTTTATATTACTTTCATTTCTAAATATGTGATTAACCCATTATTCTTTACAAAAATAGTAAAAAAAAATTTTGGCATTACTTTCATTTCTAAATATGTACTTAGCACATTATTTTTTCCAAAAAACTAAAAAATCTTTTTTTACATTACTTTCATTTCTAATATGTACTTAGGCCATTATTCTTTTCAAAAATACTAAAAAATATTTTTTGGCATTACTTTCATTTCTAAATATGTGCTAGCCCAATATTCTTTTCAAAAATAGTATAAAATATTTTTTGGCATTACTTTCATTTCGAAATATGTGGCCATTATTCTTTCCAAAAATATTGCTTCTACCTTATAAATTCTTAAAAATGCTATTACATGATAACATAGTTCATACAACTACATAATATATTTAATATGACCACATAATAAGGGTCATCCTAATCATTTACATTTTTTGTCTTTACAATTCTTCCTTCATCGTGATCGCGGCGTATGTGCGGAGCATCCATGCTTGTGTCATCCAGGATGCTTATGTCGACATCTACTACAAATGGAGGGATCTCATCGAACTGATCCTACTCTTCCTCGTCAGTAACGTCCTCTGCTCCGACAATCCTTCGTTTACCTTGGAGAACCACGTGTCGCTTTGGCTGTTCCTTCTGCTTGTCTTTGATTTGATTCTTCTTTGGTCTACTTGACATGTCCAATACGTAGAAGACCTGTCTCACCTCGTTCGCGAGAACAAATAGTTCTCTCAAGTAGCCGACTTCTTGGAGGTCGACGGTAGTCATGCCGTATTTATCGACATTCACGCCGTCTGCGTTTAGTTTTACCCATTGGCACTTAAACAATGGGACCTTCAAATGCCCATAGTCAAACTCCCATATCTCTTCTATGAATCCATAATATGTGTCCACCCTGCCACTATTGTCGGCGGCTTCTATACGGACACCGCTGTTCTGGTTTGTGCTATTGTTATCTTGTGATCTCGTGTAGAATGTGTATCCATTTATCTCGTACCCCTGCCATCTCACTATTTCAGCGGATGGTCCCGAGCCAGCGTTAACTGCTCATTGTTGGACTTACTCTTGAGGATATGGTTTTGTAACCATGCTTGTTGAAAGAATCCATGTGTCTCAGTGTTATCCACGTGTCGGTCTTCTCTGAACCGGAGACGTAGAGCATTCTTGTGTTGGAGGACATACAGGCGGCCAACGCCGATTGCTTCAACACGTTGAAATGTGCTTGCTTAAATGTCGAAAATCGTTGCATGCAACTACTTTTCTTTCAAGTGTCCCTTTACCTCGTAGCTTTGCCCTCATGGCGTGATATAGGGGCGCCGATGGGGTCTAGATCATCAATGTAGTCCATCTAAACTCGACCACCTCCTCTCGTCACATAACCCTCGGCAATGCATGCTTTTGGCGAGAACGGTTCGATACATACTTCTTTAAATGCGCTCATGTACCTCTCGAAGGGAACATCTGTGGAGATAAACGGGCCCAAGAATACCTATCTCTTTGTATTGATGAACAGTGAGATGAACCATAATATCAAAAAAGGAAGGAGGAAAGATCATCTCGAGGCTAACCACGCTTTGTACCACGTCAGCCTGCAGCTCACCCAGTTTTTTTGGATCGATGACCTTCTGGGAAACAGCGTTGAAAAACGAACACAGCTTTGTGATTGTCCCCCTTACCCACTCGGGCAGTACACCTCTTAAAACCACCGGGAGCAACTGTGTCATCAGCACAAGACAGTCATGGGATTTTAGATGTACAATTTTGTTCTCTTTCATATTTACCAATCTCTTTACGTTCGACGAGTATCCGAAACGGACCTTCACACTGCTAAGACACTCTATCACGCTTTTTTTCTCTTCTTTGCTTGGAGTATAACTTCACGGCGTGGAAATACAGTTGTTCCGTACCTCTTTTTTAGGGTGTAGGTCCTTCCCGATGCCCAGACTTCAAGGTCGTTCGAGCACTCACTTTGTATCTTCGATTTCCGTCAGATCTATATATCCTAGGAAGCTCACACGAGCGTTCTTGGTGATGTGCATGAAGTCCGATGAGTGGCGAACATCCAAATCTTCCCAGTAAGGCAAGTCCCAAAATATTGACTTCTTCTTCCATATGGGTGCATGGCCATCCTCATCATTCGGCACAGATTTGCTTTCCGGACCCTTTCCAAAAACTACCTTCAGATCCTTCACCATAGCAAACACCGCTTACCACTTGATGCCTCACCGGGAACGATGTTCTTCCTCCCGTTAAATTCCTGCGTTTCTTCCGCAGCGTGGCCCGAACAAGAAATCATGATGCCCCATGTATACCATCTTTGAGAGCCTTTCATGTATGTGCCATCGGTTTGATCCAAACACTTGCACACACATTGAAGCCTTTGCCGATTAGGCCCGACAGTTACCAAGCCACGGCGATCGTTGATTGTTACAAATAACATTGCACGCAGTTGAAATACTCCCTTTGTATTCGTCCCAGACCTTTACACCGTTCCATAACGTTTGAAGATCTTCTACCAAAGGTTTCGGTGAACATCGATATCATTTCCGGGTTGCTTGGGGCCTTGGATCAACAACGGCATCATTATGTACTTTCTCTTCATGCATAACCATGGAGGAATATTATACACACATAGTGTGGCGGCAGTGCTATGGTTGCTGCTCATGTCTCGAAAGGATTCATCCCATCGGTACTCAAACCGAACCTTATGTTTCTCACCTCGTCTGCGAAGTCTTTATACTTCGATCGACCATCCTCCATCGCGAGCCATCTGCGGATGCCTAAGCATTCCGTCGACCTTACGCTCTTCTTTGTGCCAACGCATCATCTTCGCATGCGCTTTGTTTTCAAATATACGCTTGACCTTGGAATCGAGAGAAAATACCACAACGCTTTTGCGGTGCTCTCTTCTTCACACGCACCCCATCTACTTCACCGGATCGTCACGCTTCGTCTTATACCGGGTTCCTTGTACCTTTGGACGGGCATCCAAGTCGGCATAATCAACTGCGATATAGGACACGATCGTTACGACATGCATGTATCTTCCGTACTTTCAATCCTAAGGGACACAGACCGGTTTGGCTTGATCGTGGATTACGGCGGTGTTATTTTCCGGAGCAACTTCTTTATGAGCGACAACAACTCATCGAAACCCTTATCGACACACCATTCACGACCTTCCATTGCATGAGCTCCGATTGTAGTGCGTAGCTTCTTGTGCCCCCGACCACAATTTGGGTACAAAAGAGTTCTCTGGTCCTCCAACAATCCACGGTACTTCCTATATTGTTTGTCCTCTATGATATCTCCCTCTGCGTCACGCAAAGATCCGTCAGTCATCATCCACACCAAACCGATCACCTTGTGTATCTTCTACGTCCTCGTATGTCGTCGCGTCCAAGATACCATCATATGTCACTTCCTCTTCATCGGCTTCTTCTTCGTCTTCTATCTTTGGTATGCTCTACTTAATCGTGGTGAGTCCAACATGTATAGTTCGGCATGAAACCTCTCATCAACAAGTGGCCTGTATCCGTCCTCGCATTGAGTGCTCTTTCTCGTTCACGCAATCTACGCACGGACACCGTCATGAAGCTTCCTGTAGGCAAGTCTCAAATCGACATCAAGAAAAGCATTCACGCCATCGATGAACTCCCTTGTCCGACGATCCGCATACATCCATTGCGGTTCATCTCGCACCAATTAAATTAATAAGAACACTTATTATATTTTTCAAATTGAAATATTTAACTCGAAATAACTAATTGTTATATTTTTAATTACCTCTAAATTTTCTTGATTTTTATAGCTAAACCAACTAAATCTCACAAATTAAAAACTTTTAAAAAATATTTTTAATTACATTTCATACACAAAAAAATTATTACCAACCTAGCAAAAACCTACATCTATTTAGCTCTATAGCAATTGAAATAATCACCCTACCTACTATTTTAAACTAATGTGAAACTAAAACCATCCAATAGATCACCACATTGCCTCAAAAGATCTAGAAGGGAGAGCTAGCTAAAGGCACCAAGCTAGATCTTGCTCTCTAAAACAAATAATCACCCCCACCAACTAATTTCAACATCTTATACATCATCAAAAAAGGATACAAAACTAATATGGGACTTAAAACCCCCAATAGATCTACATCTTGCCTCAAATTATCAAGAGAGAGAGCTATAGCAAAACAAACACCCTTCAATTCAAACAAGATTATTTAATATTTCTCCACATCCAATGCAAAAAGATAAGCAATGTCTACATGAAAATGATGTTGAGACCATGTTTACTTACCTTGAAACCTTAATTTGGAGCTATTAGCCAATTAAAAATTTTGGCGAGACTCTCCCTGCATGAACATTTCGGCCGTCGATTACTCTTTGCGAGCTCTGCTCGGAGAGGAAGAAGGGGTTAAATGCACTGAGTGGGAAGAGAAAAATCATATGCAAGCGGTTCGTGATACAAACCGCTTGCACAGATAGCATACTGTAAGCGGTTCTTATCACGAACCGCTTACAGAGGAGTGCAAGTGGTTGGTGATCTGAACCGCCATAATGTGCTATTTGTGCAAGCGGTTTTTATCACGAACCGCTTGCATATGCCCTTTCCTGTCACCCTCCCACCCGTTGGCCATGAACCGCTTGTGGCGATCGGGTCGCAAGCGGGTTAAAGCGAGCCGCTTGTGATGGGCCGCTTGTGAAGCCCCGATCCGCAGTAGTGGGGCTCAAGGGGACCCAAAATTATTAGGAGGACAAATGTGTCAGATTCACGTGTTAACTTTGGAGATAAAGCTCATGTTTAAGTTTATAACTTAATCATAAGATAAATTATGCTCAGATATATACTCATGTGCAATCACAACGGGTCAAACCGCAGCAAGGAAATAACCCGCAAGCTAAAATCCAAAGGGGAAATTAAGCATTGGACTGCACATCCGATACTGTTGTGCCACGTGTCGGTGTTCCTGTGGACACCACACGCCCTCGCTGATCTAAATAAAACCACTTGTCAAGTAAACTAGGAGCACATATGAAGCGGATTGTTAAAACCAGCTGTACTACCAGGAATTTTAATCTATTATTAAACTTAAACATGAGCTTTATCTCCAAAGTTAAAATTTACTGGGGGTCAGCGGTAAACATGATTTATCGGATTTACCGGGTTTACCGGGACCAAATTCAATTTTTTTAAAAAAAATTTGAACAAATTTGATAGGAAATACATCTAATCATGTAATCATCTTAAATTGCATATGCTAACAATAAAATTAGACACTATAACAAGTTCATAGCACATTATATAGACGCGGTACACCGAACATAGCAATGTCATCACAAATGCATAGTTCATTGACATGTTTGAGACTTTGAGCAAAATAATAGCCATGGTCCCAAATGATACATTTGAAGCACAAAACACCAACAAATGTGTGCCAAATAAACAATTCCATGGCCAAATTTTAAATTTGGCCGAATTTTTTGGGTGGTATTTCTTTTTACCGGTCCACACCGATAAGACCGGTAAACCCGGTTTACCACTGGTTACCGGCCGGTAAAGTTTTCCCTGGTTTGTGCTTCAACGCAATTAATAGAAATGCCGACCTATGCATAGCTAGAAATTTGTGAATTTCAATCATAAAGTTAGAAATTTGTCCCATCCGTGATTGTCTGGGCGCTATATTGGGTTTACAGCTGTCCAGCTGCTCATACCCAATAAACAGAAGCCCAGATTGGTAGGAAGCGGCCCACAAAAGATTGGTGGAAGAAAAGGTCCATTTTGTTCCCTTTAGATATGTAAAAGTTCGATTTTAATTGCCTCCTGTAGACGTTTGTTAAACCGGGGTGTCATCGGCAATGATTTATATAGGGTTATTCGCTGGATCTCAAATTCAAAGGTAACACGGGACAAGGGATTATATGTCGTGACCCCAGTTCTAGGCTTGTATCTCGTGATGGACAATACGGTGAAATCATCGTAATGCATTTAATTAAAGTAAAATATAGATAAAATGGTAGCATATTTTATTACAAGAGAAACTGGCATACCAGTTTGAATAGTCCATTAGGATTAAATAACATTACATAAAAAAAAACATCAGAGTAGCGGAAATAATCAACTGCGATAAATTTCAGGGTATCAACCTGGACACTTTCTCTAGTCCTGCTCACCCCCGTCAGGGCCCTCCTGGTCCTAACCGAAATCTGAATACAAATATGTCCACGAGAAATTTAATGAGTACGCGAGCAGCTACCCAGCAAGTAATCCTTACGTATGTATGCAAGGACAATGGAGGGGATTTGGTTATTTTACCCAAAACCTAATTCTAGCCAAATTCTAGTTGACCAATTTTATTAAGTGAATGCATGATCAGAAGATGTTTCACAAATCATCAAAAGAAGGTGTGTCTCGCACTTGGCCAACCCCAGCCTATTCTACTCAAGTTTAATTATTAAAAGGGTGAATCTACATATGCAAACCTCTTGCCCCGTCCATATCCGTGGACACGGCTATCATGATAATTTTAACTATGCACGGTGTGTACAAATTTTCCCACAAGCCCCGTCTCATCCAGTAGGAGATACGGTACAAGGCTTTTCCAGCCTACTACGCCCACCACTTCGTCTACCCTTTCTTTTGGTTTCCCCGTCCCCGCCGGTGTCCATTGTCGTAGGGCGCCTACTACTTCTGGACACCACCCGTGGGTTGTTTCCCAATTGAGCCATTCAGTCTCAGAAACGCACTTACCCCTCAGGGAATATTGCAAGCCTCCCCTAGGGAAAAATTGACAAAACGTAACCGGACAGCATACGAGCAAGTGGTTAGTGGGTTTCGTAGTGTACTAAGCCAGGGTTGAAGGCACAAGTGGCTGTACGGTATGGTTTGGTCTGGTAATATACAAGCTTGAGTCCATGATAGAGGAGACCCGCTTAACTCCACCACATTCCCAGAACCATCACTGCTGGGTGTCCCCTAAGCCATCTACACTATTTTTAGTTGTTTAGAGTTTGACCAATAACACCATCACGAAGCATACGCCTCACAAGGCACATTTTATAGTGAATCCCAATGCAGCCCTACGCAACTAGTCAAGGATAGGCTAAGGGAAATAATAACGGGTTCGCAAAGGCAGATAGAGCACATTAACGGAGTATTAATATGTCTAAGAACTCACACACTAGTTTATATGCATGCAACCAGTTCAAACAGGAAACAATAATTAATTATAAATTGTAAAACTAGGTGAGGAACATGTATCTATGCTTGCCTTTGAAGAACTCCGCGCTTTGCGAGTCCAACACTTGCTCCGGGCAACAATCAGCACAAAAGTCGCAACCACCGTCTACGCGAAAAAACGAATAAAAGCACAATAGAAAAATCAGTACAGAGAAAATAATTAATAAATATACAAAAGAATTCTAGGATTAAAATGTAATTTTAGGATCCAGAATCATCTAATTTGGAGTTACGGAGCTCCCTAAACAATTCAGGAAAGTTTCAGATTAAATAGAAAATTTCCCGAAAAAGAAAACCTATTTTAACCTTAAACAGGCCGAACCGATGATCCGGCCCACCTCTTCTCTCTCTGTGCGCACACACACGGCCCAGCACAGCTGACAGGCGGTGCCCACGGGTCAGGCGTCGCACAGCAACTGACGGGCGGGTCCCACAAGGCGGAAGCGATGGTGGAGACGCTGACGCGACGGGTGATGTGGCGACAGGTGGCAATGACGTGGCATGAGATGGTATGACACGTGGCTGTGGGTGGGTCATGGATGATGATGTGGCATGACATGTGGCAGCTGACGTGTCATGCCACGTGGCAATAGGGAACGAAGCTGGTGCTGACGTGGCATGACACTGACATGACACATGTCAGGCATGTGGCTAACTGATCGACGCGGTGCTGACGCGGCTGGTGGACCCCACGAGTCAGTGAGTGCAGCGCAACCAGCGCGCGCGTGCGCGTGCATGTGGCACGTGACGCCACGCGTCGCGCGCGGGATAGCGTGCGGTGCGGCTTCGGTTGACGTACGGGGCCCATGGCTTGGCCAAGCCCGCATGCATGTCAGCAGCGGTGAGTAGATCCGGTGCGGGGTAAACGGGGCGACACCTGCGGCAGCGGCGGGTCCCAGACGGATACGCGCCGCGGCGCCATTGGACATCGTCGACGGCGCAATCGAAGGCGGCGACAGCGGTGGGTCCCACAGGACATGCGTTTGAAGCGGACATGCGGGCCCACCGGGATGCGCGTCGCACGGCGGTTGGCATGGCGCATGTGCCGCGCACACACGGGGCGCGGGGCGACAGCGTCAGGGGTGACGTGGCGCGCTCCAATTGGGTGCGCGATTCGCGCCGGCAGCACAAACGGCGAGGTTCGCCGGCGGCTGTGGATGCCCCTAACTACGGCGAGCTTTACAGGGCGCAAAACGGCACCAAATTGGGCGATCCGCATATGTATTTTGACTGCCTCGACGAGATCTACTCGATGGTGCGACCTACACTATGGATTGACCACAACAGAAAGGGTTTTACTTTGAAATAGTGCTCGGGGAGAGAGACTTGGGTGTCGTCGGTTTAGGGTTTGGGGAGAGAGGGGGTGGGCGGCGGTGCATAGTGCCGAGAGAGGTTTATAAGAAGGTGGGGTGCAAGGGGCTGTTGGTCTCCTCCTAAACGGGCCAGAAACGAAATACGGGCTATTGTGGGTACCAAATGACCGGAGAAAGAGCCCGCGGGGTAGCTCAAAGGGATTTAGGGAAATTAAATATTAAATAATACTTGTGTTTTTGCAACGAAAAACTTGGGACTCCTAATAATTTTATTAGGACGTCACATTATACATGTTCAGGCCCATGCGGAGGAGGTAATACTCTGGTCCAGTGTTTTGGGATTATGACAATGATTTGATGATCAATGCTGAGGGAGATGTCTCTCCATATATGGGTGTGTAGAGATGTCAATATTCCGAACCAGGGTCCCTGCCTGTCTTATATAGTGGGGGTAGGGTTACAAGTTAGAGTCCTGGTATGTTGCGAGGTAGGATTCCTATTTCTATCCTTTCTTGCCAGATATGTAGTTATCCAGGATTACAATCATATTTTCTCTATTTGGGATAGACTTTTATCTTTATCTTTTACTTGCCGCACAAGGTTGGCTGGCAAGCCAGGTGTCCCCTCTACGTGTGTAGCTGGCTCAGCCCACCCCCTATTGGG
Organism: Raddia guianensis; assembly: GCA_036346415.1. NCBI lineage: Eukaryota > Viridiplantae > Streptophyta > Magnoliopsida > Poales > Poaceae > Raddia > Raddia guianensis. The sequence continues at coordinate 42,071,247 of CM070534.1, forward strand.
TAGTCATCGTAGCCCGCCTTGTAGATACACGGGGTCCATATATTCCACACTTCCTCAACCCTAACATCGAGCTACCAATCTCCCTGTACTATTAATACTAGACAAAATACTCCTCTCACCCGAAACCATGGTTTTCACATAAATAATTTTTTAAAAATTGTAGAAAATCATAGAAAACTTAGAAAAAATAAAATACATACAAAATTAGAAAATATGTAGAATCCAAATATAAAATAAAAACAATATATTTCTATATAAACTTATGTGCAAAAAATATATTTGCTTTATAAGGACTTTTAATTTAAATAAACCAAGTATTTAGGGAAAAATAGTTTCGCTTTGGGAAAAGTTGGAGGAAATTATGAAGGATAAAGGATGTTAGTTTTAGCTTTCAATTTGAATGTATAAATTTAAATTTAAAGTTAGTTCGATCTTTTAATTATAATTTAAAATTTTCAAACTAGAAGGTTAAAGTAACATCCTTATATTTTTATTAATTTATCCATCATTTCAAAAGCTAAAGCATTTTTTTCTGTTTTTATAAAAGCATAAAAATTCCTAGATTTATTTAACCAATAAAAGATAGGAGAGAACTTGGGGTCGGACGTCCGACCAAATTAATTTGGATCGGACACCTCCCTTGGCCAAACACATAGCGCGATTTTCACCAAAAAACTCACGGAACAATTCGCAAAGATCGCCAGTAACAATTCGCGTCAACGCCCGGAACAATGCGCGCATCCGTCGGAACAATTCGCGATGACGTCATCGCTAACGTCAGCGAAGATTCCTTTTTTCGTTTTTCATTAAACGATCATAACTTTTGACAGGGAGTTTCAATCCACAAACCATTTTCACCAGCGTGTTCCTCGCATTTTTTCGAACAAAACAAGACCCATGTTGCTATATAAATTTTTACTGAAACAATTTGTCTATACTAATGGAACAATTAATTTGGACTATTGGAACAGTACGTCTAATACGATGGAACAACTTGGTATTTGGCCTGTTGGAACAATAGGCTAAACCCAATTGGAACAATGCATTTGGTCTGATGGAACAACTTGCATACCTATTGGAACAATGTATTTGGTCTGCTGGAATAGTAAAAAGAAATGCCTACTAGAACAAGAAGGTTTGCCTACTGAAATAATAATTTTTGCCTGCTCGAACAACAAGGTTTGCATACTGGAACAAATAAAAGTTGACTACTGGAACAATAAGGTTTCTGCTACAAGAACAGTTGAACTTTGCCTACTGGAACAATAACTTTTGCCTTGTGGAACAATAAATTTGCCTTCTGAAACAATAACGTTTGCCTTCCGGAACAAATAAAGGTTTTGACTACCAGAAACAATAAAATTTACCTACTGAAACAATAAAGTTTGCCTCCTGAAACTGTCGGTGTAATAAATACCGGGGTATGAAGAGTCCTAAGAAGATCAGGCGAGCCCCAGCGTCGGTGAGCGTCAGCCCAATGGCGTGGCGAGCCCTCAGCGTCGGGTGAGGGCCCCACACGTCAGGCGGCGACCAGACCCCAACAGGCGCGAGCCCCCCGGCGTGTCGGCGGGCCCCACGCGTCGGCGCGGGCGATCGAGCCCAATGGCGTGGCGAGCCCCTCGTAGCGCCGGTGAAGGCCCCACGCGTCGGTGCGGCGACAGACCCCAGCGTGTGGCGAGCCCTCGACGTGTCGGCGAGCCCCACACGTCGGGGCGATCGAGCCCAACGTGGGCGAGCCCGTCAGCCTTGGCGAGGGCCCCACGCGCCGGCGCGCGCGTGGCGAGCCCCTCGGCGCCGTAGGGCCCCCACTATCAAGCGGGGCCCGCGTGGCAGGGAGCGTTCCGAAAGGAGTCTTCTGGACGAAGGCTTCCCTCTACCAAGGGCGAGAGCATTTAATCGACATCACGCGGATAGAAAGTCAAGAAATGATTACCGCTTCTGATGACCCTGCGGTCGGCGCGGCATCATCTGGGCGCAGCCGGAATTGACCGGCAGAGAGAGGGTTTGCTTAAGGTAGCCGCCCGCGTCAGGAGGAGCAGGATGGGCCCCGCCCGCAGTCTCACTGGTGTGTCTGTGCGGGTCGGAGGCCACTTGCGGCGCGCGCTGAGCGCGCCTTCGGCGTGGCGGCAAGACGTTTTCGTCTCTCCTGTCGTGTCTCGCGTGTCTTGTCAGTGTACTAAGAGTACTGTACTGCCTACCCCCTCGGCTCTCTCCGCCAGTTCGAGGCCTGTATAAAAGGAGCGGAGAGAGAGCGAAGGGGGAAGAACGTGTTTTTTCACACGGTTCACAAGCATTCTGTAACCACATTCCATTCAACCACAACAAGAAAAGAGCTAAGGCTCAGCAGGAGTAGGACTATTACCCGCGAGGGGGTCCGAACCTGGGTAAACCCCGTGTGTTGCTCTTTGCTGCATCCCACGCTCAAATCGAACTGAGCTCGGCCGATAGACTAGCAAGGTAGAAATATGACTAGGGGTGTGATCCGCAGTGGTTGAGCGGAGAACACGCCATCAGAAACAATAAAGTTTGTCCTACTGGAATAGGTGAGCTTTGCATACTAGAACAATAACTTTTGCCTTCTGAAACAAATAAGGTTTTGTCTACTGGAACAATAAAGTTTACCTACTGGAACAATAAAGTTTGCCTACTGGAACAATAAAGTTTGTCTGTTGGAACAATGAGTCCAGCCTTCCGGAACAATCTATCTTGCCTGCTGGAACAATGAGTCTAGCCTCTCCGAACAATCAATCTTGCCTGCTGGAACAACTTTTATGCCCATTGGAACAATGTATTTGGTCTGCTGGAATAATAGGCTAACCCATTTGGAACAATATGTCTAGTCCGATGGACCACAACTTGTATACCTATTGGAACAATGTATTTGGTCTGCTGGAACAATGAGTATAGCCTCCTGGACAAATAGGCTAGCCGGAGGTTGCCGAGTGTGTCTGGTGGCTGCTTTGTTTTTCTCCGGACAGTGTCTGGTCGTCATCAGACTGAGTCCGATGGACCTTGTGTTGTGGTTTGTCTAGGGAAGGGGTTCCTCCGAATGCGATTCGGTCGGCCCCGGACCTAGGGTTTGGCCCCCACTGGACGTTTTCCAGTTGGCACCGACCGTGTTCGATGGAGTTTGTTTTTTTCCTAGAGTTTGTTCCTTCGTTGTCCGATGATTCAGGACTGCATTTTGTTGCTTCATCGAACGTTGTACGATGGCCGTCGGACAGTGTCCAATGGAGTCGCAAAGACAGGCAACAACAACCCATTGCCTTTTCGAAGGACGACGACGACAACCTATCGCCCCTTCAAAGGGTGATAAGGTGTCCACGGCGCCCTTCTCAGGCACTTGACGACAGGTAACGGCAAGGTGTATCGCCTTTCCTAAGCGGTGATCGTCCTTTCGAGGGGCTGAAATCTAGATTTGCTTATTCTTTAGACAAAAAATACATTTTTACTTTAGAAAAATATATATAAAAAACTAAATTTTCGAGAAAAAAAGGCATAGAAAATAGAGTGATCTGAGGTTGAGAGCCATGAGAGGCAGTGCTTGTGGTTGGCAAACCAGCGCCGCCGGCGCCAGTGACTAGAGCAGCGACGCTCTCTGCCGGTGGCGAACTCAGTTCTCGCGTTCTCTACGGGGCTCTCTCTCAGGCCATCTCCAATGCAGATGCTTAGACAAGTGTTTAAAGAAAAAACCAGGTCTTTTTTGCCATGTAGGATAGAGAAGGTGTTTGCATGGGTGCTTAGAGAGGGGTATGAATGCTTAATTAAGCATCATGCTGAGAGAGGTGCTTAGAGAGTATCTAAGCACCCATATAAGCTTCTATGCATTGAAAATAAGTTTTTCTACATAAAAACTTAGTGACATGGCAGCACCCTCTCTCGTTAAGTACCTGCTATAAGCGTTTTGCATCGAGGATGGCCTCATGGCTTTCTGTTAAGGCAAGTAGTGTTGGTTGCGTTGCTTGTTGACGCACAGGGAATATCGGGTGATGCACAAAGTAGTGGAGCCACGAGCAGATAAGCGCAAGCGAGTTGGGCCATGAGCGGTGCTGGGCTTGAGGCATCCGATTTTCCTTGGCTGTGTCGGACGTCAGTATACTAGCATTTCCGTAAAAGATATTCTAACATAAATAATTTTTCATATAAGTATTCACACAAACTTTTTTATTGTAAATTTGGATCTACACATTTCCCAATTTTATAGGTATTTTTATTTTCTAAGCTTCCTATTATTTTATATATTTTTTTGGAATTTATTTTCATGCATACTATGCTGACTTGGACGTCATATCATCCAAAATCAGGGTGGATTTGGTATAGGCGGATTATTTTGTCTTGTATAAATAGTCGAGGTAGGTTGGATACCTGTTTTTGGAGTTGAGGCAAAATTAAACTTTGTTAATATCAAGGGAGGTAAAATAAATTAAAATTAATGAAATGGACAGAGCCACTGCCATCGTTTTAAAAAAACATTTTGTATCCTTTAATTGCAAAATATAAAGCTTAAAGCTTTCTCACATTATTCTGTATTGGACAACTGAACCATCAATCATACCTCACGTTGTGATATTTTTATACCATGTAGGTGATCTCAAGGGCGGATCCAGCACACCCAGTCAGGCCAGGCAGCCACCTTGGCTGCTCCGGCCTAATCTTAAGGTAAAACCAGTTCCATTTAAAGTTCAAGGCCCAATAAAGTAGGAGTTTGAGGAGTGCAGCAGCAGCCTGGGCTGGGCTGCTTTGCTGGTCCGCCTCTGCAGGTAAGGGCAGAAATGTGTCCGGCTCGTATAGACTTGTATGGGCACGAGCCTGCCTTGCATGTCCCTTTGATTGGACCAACCAAAGGCACTACTAATTAAACCGGAAGATGCTACCTGATGAAAGCGAATGAGATCGATGATGGGCGCATTTATACGAAAACCCTAGGCCATGAAACGCATATCGCATATGGGCTTACCTCCTAATGCAAGTCACTTGATGCGGGGCCTGTCCTGTCTGTCTCCTCCCAAACGGTTTACTGCTCATCATCTTGTTATCCCTAATAAACAAGAAGATTGCTTGCTTGCCGATCATCTCCATCACATCGTTTCTGTCACCTTTTATACCACGTTGGGCCCCATGCATGCATGCACCCCCATCCCTACTCTCTCTCTCTCTCTCTCTACACTTGTATAAACTTTGTTTCCCGAAACCATCTGCCCTTTGATCTCTCTCGCTCGCACCACTTTCCTCTCGAGCAAAGTAGCAAGCGGCCAGTTCGTGTGTGTTTGTGACTGCGTGGTTGGCCAAAGCAAAAGCTAGCAGCTTCTTGAGCGCCTCTAGAACAATAAGCAGCACAGCTAGCACACACACACGCACACACCTTAAGCTTCTTGCCACGCGCGGATCGATAGATGCGTAATGCGAGCGGCGGCGGCTGCTCTTCTTCTTCTTCTTCTTCTCCGGTGGGTTTGCGGCAAGTGTTTGGCTCGCAGGCTCCTCCTCATGGCTACGGCGGCGGCGTGGGAACACAGGAGCAGGCGGTGATGCCGCGGGTGCCTCTCCTCCGCGCCCTCTCGTCCCTCAACCTCCTCCTCCTCGTCGCCTACCTCCTGCTCCTCCTCCTCGTCAAGCTCCTCGCTCACCTTCACCGCAGCGCCGCCTCCAAGAACATTGCAAGGTAGTATTTGATTTGTTCAGAGTTCAGAGATCTTTCCCGTGTTTGCATGCCGCCTTTTGCCATATTATCGCAATATTGCTCACGTATCTTGCTTACTGTATATCTTGTAGGGATGGTTGTGACGACAGTACAGAGGACGTGGGCGCCGACATCGCCGGAGCAGAGCAGCAGGCAGAGACGCTGTTCTGGTTCGACGAGGCGGTGGTGTTCGAGGACAGCACCCTGCTTGACGACGAAGGAAAGGATCAGCAGCTGTACACTGCAGCTGCACATTGCTTGCAGGTGGAGAGCACCTTTCCCACGGGCGAATCTACCCGAATCTCGCCGTCTACGCCGCGCCAGGACCAGTACTGCCACGGTGATGCCACCGCCGCCGCCACAAGCCAGAAGGATGCCAAGGACATCGCCGTGTATGTGGCCGACCCTCCCACGGAGAATATTCCGGCCGTCGCATCGCCGGAGAACATCAATTCCCACCAAGGCAATCCTATTCCACCCTGCATCTTCTCTCTTCTTTTTCATGATCGATCTGACACTCGTCGTCTCTACGATGATGTTGCAGAAATGAAGAAAAGTGGCAGAGAAGAAGAAGAAGAGGAAGACGACGATGGCCGTCGCGACGAGCACGACGATCACGTGAAGCTGTTCGTGAGCAGCGGCGCCGTCGCGGACACGAAGAAGCTGCTGCAGAAGGGGGTGGTGGGAGGAGGAGGCAAGAAGAAGGAGGAGGAGGAGAGCAGGTTGGGGGCGTCGACGCTGACGAGCGAGTCGACGTCGAAGAGCTCGGTGGAGTGGCAGAGCTCGACGGTGACCAAGGACTCGGAGACGGAGTACCCCTTCTCCTCGTCGTCGCGCCGGAGCTCGTCGCGGTGGGAGTCGTACACGCTCTTCCGCAAGTACGACGAGGACATGGTCTACTTCCACCGGGTCGGCGCCCAGAAGCTCACCGAAACAGGTACCTAGCCAGATTAAATGACTAATCAACAACCATATTTGTATTTTCTCATCATCACTAAGCACTCCAGAGTGATCATTACAACTCATTACCTAAGATGCTAGCTAAGACTAGCTTTTCTTGAGCACAGTTTACAAGCTTAGGTCATCCGTGTTTCCGGTTCTGATCTGCAACACTTTTCAGGACATGTGGGCTCATGCAACAGATTTTCTTTTGCGCATTTCTACATGCACATAACCCAACCGAACAAAATTTAGCACATTTTCTATTACTTGTTCAAACGCGTCAGATGAACAAGCTGAATTTACAGTTAATTAATCTGTGCATGTGTTTGGTTGGTGCTGCATGGCATGGCATGGAGCAGAGTCGTTCAAGTCGATCAAGTACCAGCCAAGATCAATGTCGGAGAGGCTGGTGCACAAGCTGGCGCCCAAGCCCCGCGCGCCGATCGGGTTGAGGGACCCGTACCCGGAGCTGGAGCGGATCTACGTCGCGCAGATCTGCCTCACCTGGGAGGCCCTCAACTGGAACTACACCAGCTTCCGCCGCCACGGCGGTGGCGGCGCCGCCGCCGCCGCCGCCGAAGCCATGATCGAGGCTCGGTGCTGCCCGGCGCGCGTCGCGCAGGAGGTCCAGCAGTTCCAGGTTCTCCTGCACCGCTTCATCGAGAGCGAGCCCTACGAGTACGGCCGCCGCCCGGAGGTCTACGCCCGGATGAAGAACTCCTCCCCCAAGCTGCTCCTCGTCCCTGAGTTCAGAGGTAGCTTGCTTTGCTATATAGCTAATTTGATCGACCTTTCGTAGAAATGCAGCGGTGCTGATTATAGGTTTCGACTGATTGATCGATCGACGTGTGCAGAGGAGGAGGACGAGAAGGACGATCTGATATCAGCGGTGCAGTTCCTGTACATCTTGGAGGAGTCGATCAGGACGTTCATGACCTTCCTCCGGACCGACAAGATGAGCCACTACCAGATGTTCAGAGAAATGGTGAAGAGGAGGACAAGCGCAGTGGATCAAACCCTGGTCATCACCCTCAAGAAAGCCAACAGGAAGGTGATGATCCACGCACGCAAATCACTAATCAGAGAACTTTCATGCTACATCCTCGCATGCACGTCCAATACGATTTTCATTTCATCACATTATATGTTTACAGGGATAAGCTCAGCGACAGACGGTTGTTTTTTAGATTTTTAACAGTAATGGCTCAAAACTAGTCAACAAATACTAAAAAACAATGAAAAACATACATACATACTAAATTCTATTGAAAATTACAAAATATATTCATATATATGCACATGGTTAGCCCAAAACCCTCCGAAAAAACTTACAAAACAAATTTTAGCAAAATCAACAACAGACCAGTCAATCAATGAAAAATTTTAAAAAAAATTGATATCAGGTTATATATGTAAATATTTTTTTCAATACGGCATAATTAAATTTTCACTATCGAACTAAGGCCTTGTTTGTTTCAGATTAAATTAAATTAAATTAAATGAAAATTTGTTATTTTTGTATAAGCCAAATGATGTAATGTTTTGTAGTCGTTATTGTGGGGTTTTAAATAGTTCTTCTTAAAGTTTGTAAAATATTTTTTCATAATTTTTTCAACTCGTTAAAACGTATTTTGAAGGGGTCACAAATCTGCTACAGTAAAATGCAACTCAACATTAATATGAAACAAACAAGGCCTAAGTAAAAATTATAGTTTAGAAAAGCTAGAAAAAGTAGTTGACCGTTCAAAAATATTAAAAAACAGGTGACTGCTAAGCAAATCTGATATTTATATTGATTGGTTGCTTCAGAAGAAGAGCAGGCTCAAGGACCTGACGAGGCCCCGGCGGTGCCTGAGGAGGACGAAGCTGAGGGAGGCGGAGGAGATGTCGATACTGCTGGGGCTCATCGACCTCAAGGTGGTGGCCAGGGTGCTGCGCATGCCGGAGATAACTGATCAGCAGCTGCACTGGTGCGAGGAGAAGATGAACAAGGTCAGGGTCGATCTGAATGGCAAGATGCAGAGGGACCCGTCCCCTCTCTTCTTCCCTGCACACTGACAAGAACCTGCATGCATGGATGCACCTGGCCTCTACCTATCTATTCCTGTGAAATCTACTTCCTTTTTTTTTTTTTCCCTTTCGTATACCTTAATTATCAACTTTTTTCCCCTTGTTGATGTAGTGAGAAAAGATAAAGTAGGTTGGATCGATAGACATGAGAAGATGCATGGCACGCAGCCTCTAGTACTGTAAAAAAGAGAGAGGATCAGAGATCAGAGACGTTGATATTGTAAAGTCGTATACAGATAAATAAATGGGAGACCCACATCTTGCAACTGGGTTGGGTGCATGTGGCGTTGATCGATGAACACAAGATAATGTGTGACACAATCGTTGCATGGAAAGCAAAAGCAGTGAGGTGGTGAGGATAGAGACAAGCACAGCTTTGCTTTGACAAGCTTTCTGCCTTCTCATGTGTTTCTGCTTTATGGGCCTTGGAGGATCACAGGATGATGGTAGCAACAAATGCCACTCTAGATTTGCCTCAACATTTTGGGATAACCACATCATCCTTCTCTTCCTCCTTTTCTTTTCCTTTTGTTGATGTTGGCACCTCCTATGTCATCTAGAAAAGCAGTCTCACAAACTTATCTTCCTCTACATTTCCTTTTGCAGAAAAGAACCACCAAAACAAAGCTCAAAGATATGGAGGATTTTTTTTCTCTGTCAAGCATCACTTGGCTGAGCATAGAAGCACATCTTTTTCTTTCCCCTACTTCTCAGGATAAAGAAAGAAACATACATAGCTGATTAAATGGCTAAATTATTAACTAACTTACTAATTATTTGGAGCCTCAAAGTACCATTTCTCCATCTTTAGAACTTTAGTGCTTACCCTGACTTAATTTTCTTTATATGTAGTATGTGTTTGTAGATGATGAAAAAAATGTAATTCACTCATATATAACGCTCTCTTTACTTACATATATCTTGCATGGATGGACTCTTGTTCACTGTTACATCAGAGAAAATGGTCCCAGATGGGATGTAGTGCTCTTACTTTTAGTAAAGATTAGCAGAGTCAGAAAGTGGTGCTCCACTGTAACAAGTCAAAAAGAGCAGCGACGAACACGGATGCTGCAGTCTGTCAATTCAGACGAATTGGGCCTAAGCAATCCAGCTGGGCCACGCCCACGAACAAATGAGCCCCGCACAGTGTGTCAACACACTCTAACAGCCCAATGAGGTATACACGGGCCCATATGTGCCAGTCTCTGAATTACCCCTTTTAATTTAGAAGAGAAGCAAGGATAAAACCTCAACTGTTCAACCCCTGAAATATTACTTAGGATAATTCCTAGTCCAAGCTAAAACTTAGTGGATGCATGAACGCAAGTAGCGAGTTAACCATAGTTCAGCTCAGAGGATTACAGTAACACAACCAAATTAAGCAAACCAAACGCAAAAATCAAGCAAACTTCGTGTATCTGTGTCAAAATCTATGGAGTTCTTCAGCTGCGAGATCATTTTGAGAACTGTAGCGTACTAGCGGTAGTAGTACTAGTGGTGGAGCAAGGAGCTGCATACATGCAGGTTTTCACCATAGGACGATTGACAGCACACAAAGTGGCGCCCCCTGTGTGCAGCGGCGGCAGAGCCTGCATGCAGAGGTATCTCTGCTCAGGGGCGGCCACTGCAACCAGCCACTGCATCTTTCAGATGGGACCCTCTCCAAGGTTGCATGCCTCTCTAACAGAAACTATGGGTTTCCTTTCCATGGGACACAAGTCCCTTTTTGTCTAAAGAAAAATGGAGCACAAGTCCCAGCTGGATGCATGCAAACAGCTAACCCTAATAAACCATAATTTACCGAGTAGAATAGAGTACTGGGGTACTTGTTTGTGAAATGATAGAGAACGGGGAAGCCAAGACTTGGCATGCAAGTAGTACTTGGGCATCTTTCGTTTTGTCTTGTTTCTTTACCATGCGTGCAATCGAACAACTACTCAAGTTCATTACTCAATGCACCTTTTTAGTGGGGGAGAAAGCGACTCATTTGAAAGGACCATTACTTTAACGTTGGAATCTAATTAATTAAATTTCTTCTTTTAGTTTTTCTTTACTTACTTTTCTTTTCCTCCTTTGTTTGGGCTTAGACTTCGTAGTTCCCCTATTTAAAAATATAAGGTATATTTTGATTAAAAAAATCAAAATTTATAAATTTAAGTAAAATTATATTCATCTTTAGTATACAAAACACGTATCTAAAGTTTATATTTTAAATTACTTTCGATACAATATTATTTTATAACAATTGACAGCATATAATACGATAAATTTAATGGTCAAAGCATTCATATAAAGTCTTTTAAAAGTAAAAATATGCCCTAATTAAAGAAACGGAGAGAGTATATAACTTTTGACAAATATACGATTGTGGATAAATTTACAGTATTTCCATTAAAAAAAAACTACCCTTTGACTCTCAACCAATTAAACACAACTTGAAAGTTTTCTAAAGCAGTTTGAAAATTCCAGCCTGCTTTGTTTGACCTATTTTTTAGAGTTTGAGACGTGTATCAAAGTGAAAACATTACGTATGAGCTTATCAAAGTGGTTTGAAATATCAAAGTGTGTGTGTTTTCAAAACCAAAAATAAGCAAATGATTACGTATGAGCTAGCTCACATAAACCATAGAGCTAGAATATGTCCACACACATTTGCTGTAGTGGGGGGGGGGGGGGGGTTAGAAATTTTGGATAGCCTAGGCAGGAGTGTCAAGCATTTTGCACTTCTATGTCTGAGTGTCTGGGGTGCTCGTTCCTGCTGAAGGAAATCACGGGCCGGGCTTCGATATTAGGCCGTACGGTGGAGGAGCAGCCATGCAGTCGTCTGTGCTGCCTGGGTGCTGCATCCGCCACTGATTTGCTGCTTGGTCAAACTTATGACCCAGATGTGTGCTTAACATATATACTCCTCATCTTTAATATGTGTATCTATACATTTAAATTTGTTGTGTTATATGTAAAACTAGATGAGCAAGCGCGCCTGTGGCGCGCGGAGGCTGCGAAAAGCGGGGTGGGCGGGAAAGGGGAGGAGCAGCCCATGCAGTCGTCTGTGCTGCCTGGGTGCTGCATCCGCCACTGATTTGTTGCTTGGTCAAACTTATGACCCAGATGTGTGCTTAACATATATACTCCTCATCTATAATATGTGTATCTATACATATAAATTCGTTGTGTTATATGTAAAACTAGATGAGCAAGCGCGCCTGTGGCGTCGGAGGTCGCGGCGTGGCGCGGGAAAGGTGCCGGGAAGTGGGCGCAACATCGGGAAAAATACAATAAAAAAGAGGGCGCCAGGGATTCAATCGCGCCGCCCACATGAGAGCTGGCTCAGCTAGCCAACCCAGCAAACCACCCAAGCTGTTGATATTTGCGCGAAAAAAATTATTTTATACATAAAAAACAATTGGCCGGCCAGATTTGACTAGTGTGCGCGATCGGACGAGCGTGGACAAAAGGGCGACGTGACGCAATGGCGCGCAGCACGTCGCACCGCGCAAGGGCGCTGGGCGGTGAGGGTAGCCATGTGTCAGCCTGGCGACCCGACCCACCGGGTTTGTACTATTAATTGATGATTTATAGGTAGCTATCACGCATGCATTAACATTCTAATACTCGTTCAGTAAGCCATGCGAGCTTTTTTAGGGGGTGGGGGGGTCGAAGCAAAGTGTCTTTTGTTGCTACTGTTTCTCACTTTCCGGTTTCATCAACATTCTTTCTTGCCGCACATCCTTGGCTTCCTTTCCCTACCCTTTTTCTATCGATCTGAGTGCGATCTGAGGGTTTGTATCTATGCGCTTGGATTGTTCCCCTTGTTAATTTGTGTGCCAAATGGGGCGCGCAGCAGCTAAAGATAAGAAATGCCGGGGGTAGAACTGTCGAAGGCAGCAGACAGAGCCAGTGAGAGGCGAAGAAGCATTTATATGAGCTAGGTTAGGGTTGGGCAGGGCTAGAAGCTGCATGCTGGTTCACTCTTGCAGTTGTGTGCATGCTGCTTCGGCATAAACACCTAAACATTGCAAGCTGCAAAGGTTTCGTTGCCCTCTTTTCTCTCATGAAAAAATCAAAAGGAAGAAGAGGGAGGAGGAGCTGAAGATCATCAGTGTTCACAGGGCAACTTCACTGATTAAAGTGAGTGTGCATGGTAGCTAGGACTGGGAGCTAGCTAGAGAGAGCGATCACGCGAGCATTAAGAAGGCATGCATGCATGCATGCATGCTTTGCTTTTGACAACTCCATCGACATGAGATACTACTCAGAGATATATATGCACATCTCTGTGTGACTGTGTGGGTACCTGGGGAAGCTCATCTCTCTCACACCACCGGCCATTTGTGCATGTAAACATGCATGCAGATGTTTGTGGGCTTGCTGCCTGCAGCAACTGCGGCCGGCCTTTGGCTCCCTAGCTAGGAGTCTATATATCATCTTTGTCTATGAGACTATGATGCGTCTTACGCCCAATCGATCGATCCATGTTTGCAGAGACAGATGTGTCACCGTTCATCAGTACCTCACAGATGTTCACTCCAGCTTGGCAGCTACTAGCTACGACCTCCCTGCTCATGCTCACAAGAATTAAAGAACAAAACCTGTGCAAATCAAACAAGTATGTCTCCCTTCTTTTAAGATAATGAAAAACGTTTCATCGGTTTAATGCTTGTATAGTAAATTAAGGGATGATCACACTTAACTCAAGCTCCACGTGATTATGTTTACATATGTGGAAGTACATATTTTTGGAGTTTGGTTTTCGATTCCAAAATTTATACAGAATTACTTTGAAGTTATGTAAATGGTAACCTTATGTTTAAGATGATCGAATGTCTACTGTCTCAAACTAGCTAGCTATACATGAAAAACTTATGTCAAAATTTAAATTTGAATATCTTCAACTCCATGCTCTGGAATTAAATTTCAGGACAGATAAAAGTCCATATATAGATGCAGTTTATAGTACGCCATAGATAAAAATTCATTTAGAGATAGTTCAAAATTTCCCTCATTTAACATGATTAAACTTTAAAATTAAACTAGATCTGTCATTTTTTGTTTGAACTTTTTATCCATCAAACACGTACCCTATGCAAATATTGTTAAAAGTATAAATAGAGTGGAAGATATATATAGGTAACAAGGATTTGATTATCAGCTGGCCATACAAAAGTTGGGGGTCACTGGTAGGACCAATATTTTTGTTTTTACTGATGATAATCAGACAATACTTTGAAACATAAAATTTGATTTCAAGAAATATATAGGTGATAATAGGCAAGAAAATGTTGGTTTTTTTATTGGTTGATTTGGAAAACAAATTGAGAGAAATTCAGGAAAAATATTTAGATCCATAATTTTTACCTCCTTATCACTCTTCTTCTTCTCTGGCCTTATCTTCTTCCAACATTCGGTCCAACTGCCTCCTCCCCTCTGGTGGAGTGGGTGGTCCTAGGTAGGAATGGAAACGAGCCGAGTCTAGCCTAGCTCGGTCAAAAACTAGCAGAGCCAGGCTCGGCTCGGCTTGGTAACACCTCTGAGCCGAGCCGAGCCACGAGACAGAGACGTTTTTGTGCTCAAAATATGTAAATGAGCTGAGCCAGACTAGGCTCGGTCAGAAACGAGCCGAGCCAAGCTCGACTCGTTATTTTAACGAGTCCCAAAAGTGGGCTCAACTCGGGCTCGGTAACACGTGCACCTCCGAGCCAAGCCAAGCTGTTCGAACGGAATCGAGTTGCGAGCCGCTTTCTATTTTTCCAGCCCTAGTAATAGGGCCCAGCCTCCTTTTCACGCAGTTGAGGTGATGGCACGTGGGTTGACCATGGCCGACAAACATTTTTTCGTATAATGTAGTTGGGTGGAAGCATCGAACCATATGGGCGAGCAAGAGAGTGATAGAGAGGAGGAGGCTAGCCAGGGTGGACGCTACGGTGAAGGAGGAGGGAGAGGAGCTACTAGGGTGCTCCCAGGAAGGAGAAGCCTAGGCCACTAGGTAGGAGGACGGTCGGAGCACCATTTGGGCCCATAATTTGACATCACTCATGAAAATATCTAGCGACGACACATCTTAGGTCATGTTGTGGGATGCTAATTAAGGAGGGGTGCATGAGCAGCGCTGACGTAGCACAACAATGGTAGAGATTGAACAAAGATTTAGGAACCTAAACCATGGAAGATAGCCAAAAGGGATGTTATTTTACCGAGTTGAGATCAATTCAATTATACTGTAATATACGTACTTAACCTTAATATTTTTGTAGGGGGCCCAACACTCATCTTGGCCCTCGCAAAGATCACAAAAAGTAGGAGAGGGGTTATGCAACTACAACTCCTCAACAAGAAGTGGTATTTGCGGTGAGATGATGGTAGGAGTGGTAATGACGCTTATCAGCAGGATCAACAGTGAGCAAGAGGGATCTATCCAAAATAGGGAAGGCTAGGTTGTCGTTGAAGAAGAGGAAATTAGGCTACCGAAGATGTGGAGGGGAGTCTCCTTGAGGCCATTAGAGATGGTGGAGGAGGAGACTAGGGAGAAAGGGGAGAAGACTAGAAGAGATCAAGGTGTTCTTGGACACTAGGAGGAGAGAAGAGGGAATGAAAGAGTGAGAGAGAAGGAAGAAAATTGGTAGGAAGTACGTGGGTGCCACATCATTCCAATGCACACCTGCGACTACCACCTCATCAACTCACCAGAGAACTAATATATCTAGGCCAGGTCATGGTGCAAAAGGAAACAATTTCAGTGGTGAGAACGTAATTTTGACGTTCTGGATGCTAAATAAAATTTTGATACAA
The DNA here is from genome assembly GCA_036346415.1 of Raddia guianensis. NCBI lineage: Eukaryota > Viridiplantae > Streptophyta > Magnoliopsida > Poales > Poaceae > Raddia > Raddia guianensis. The sequence goes on from CM070534.1 coordinate 42,086,722, forward strand.
CTTCAAGAGTATGTTGCGACTTTACTCCTCAAATTAAATAACCATAGGACATGTTCAATCTCAAGGAATGGTCTAAATTGTTCAAGTTGTTGATTGCTTATAAGTTAAGTTCATTCAACTTATTATTCGAAGGTTTGAGAAGTGGCTTTAGGATTATTTTTTAAAATAAAAACTGAAGTGTTTGGTTTCCGGAAATGACTTCAACTTATAGTTTCATCTATTATTATATTAAATCAGTTAAACGAAGCCACCACATTAATGTTAAAATATTAAAAATTCTCACATTAATTAAAGAAAAACTACACTGTCGATTATTGTGGGTTAGGATTATAATGGCTTAGGTTAAAATAATAATCTATATCCACTACAATAATAAAATAATATAATATAAAAAAGTTCATGATAAATACAATACTAGAAAAAAAAAGTTTACAAATACAAAATTTAGATATGTAAATACGCGATACACCTAGCCAGCGTGGGCCCCCGTCTGCCCGACCCTAGCCAGCGCAGAAGCCTACTAATCGAGAGGGCCGTGTGGCCCTCGTGAATAAACTTGGCGCCCTTTTTTGCGAGTGCTACGTAGCCCTCGCGATTAACTTGTAGCCACTGCCACGTGGGCCCGTCTATGCCCGACGCCAGCCAGCACAGTAGCCGTCTAATAACGAGGGCCAGCTAGCCCTTGCGAGTTAAGCTCCCACTCATTTATTCGAGGGCATTTACTGTGGCCCTCGTGTTTATATGTCTTTAAATACGAGCGCCGTATTAGCCCTCGAGTATAATCCTTATATGCGAGGGTTTTCGAAGGAACCCTCGCTATTAATAAATATTTTCTCTCCCTCCTCCACTCAAATTATTTTAAAAAAATACCAAATAATAGTTTAAAATATGTTTGAGTTAATAATATTCTTTGATGTACCATTTGTTGCCATAGGAAAAAAATAAAACATAAAATAGATTTTTATGATATTAGCCCTTTCTTATCCCACACTATCAGTTTATCGATATACTAAGCATTCTAGTATACAAAATTGGAAATTCATGTCACGAAATTATGGAATACATTATTTTTGAATTATAGACATTACGCATTACCCGTTACACACTATTAACACTTGTCTCCTCTGGAGACAGACGATGACTCCGTCTTTTCTTTGTCGAATTCGAATTCGGAGGTGGATTCTTCACGGTATACCGGATTTAACCAAGTTTCTGCGGAAGAACGAGGTAAGACCACAATGTGTGGGAGATTTATGGCTTACAGAGGGGTGTGGTTTTCAATTTGTGGGCCTTTTATTCGCGAGGGCTGAAGTAGGACCCTATCGAGTAGTTGCTGAGGCATACTTTTTCGTGAGGGCCACTTTTTAGCCCTCGCGAATTAAAGTTATTCGAGAGGGCCAGGTACAGGCCCTCGTGAGTATCCTACTGCTCTTCGTTTTTTGCGAGGGCTTCTCTTTGGCCCTTGTAAATATGATATATTTAACGAGGGCTGAGTTATACCCTCGTGATTTTATGTTTTATTACGAGGGCTTTGTTTTAGTCCTCGTGTTTAGTTGTTGGCCCTCACGAAATTGGGAGATTCCAGTAGTGTTGCTGGTCAGTAATTTACTCTGAATATTTGTGAAACACACGTGTCCAGCAATGGAAAGAGAAGGGATCAGTAATACTCGCTAATATGAAGAAGGATCCCGATCATTATTGCTGATCATTTTAGAAATGATCGATAGCGGCAGTGTGCCTAGCTATCAGCAGCGAGTGTAGCAACAGAAAGAAAAGTTACCTGTTCCATCAAGAAACAGTGGTCAATATTCATGGCACTGCCCAAAATCCTGAGCTGCTTCCTTGGTTGCCAACACTCACCACTGCGATCATTTTAGTGTTCACGACTCACGAGTACTAGTAGTGCTATTTTTTTTTTCTTGAACTTGCTGTTCAGCTCACAATTTTGCCGTCTCTACCCAGGTTGACTTGCGGTGCCTATGTCAAATCACGTTTAATGTGTGATGTGAGTGATGTGCCGAGTTCAGAATTCATATTGACCGTGTTATTTTACTCGCACTAGCTATCAGGGCACTCAGGGAAGCATTATGCCATTTAAAATTACGTAAACTTAGATGTACTGCCTACTGTTCCTACCATTTTTAGAACGTCCCCACCACTATTTATATTTTATTTTTACTATTCATATGTTTCTAAGTTAGAATCAAGGAAATAGATGTTTAGTACATTTCATTAAAAGTATTAATTTATGTACATAATAGACGAGGAATTTAGTCATTGATAATTATTAGTTTCCGATTCGATATAAATATTTAACCGGCACTAAATTTTGCATTAACACCTTAATTAATGGAACCACAAATTTGCGTGTGTGTAATTAAGAAACATTTTGTGTGTGTAAGAAATACTGTATCATTTTTTATGAAACATCGTTAGGTGTAAGAACATCAACTGTCAAAAAAAAAGTACAAAACATTCTAAACAAGCATCTACATATTTTTATATCGAATGAATAAAATAAAATAATTCGCAACAATTCCATAGCCAAACTAAACACACAAAAAATTAATAATTAGCATCGAACAAGTGCGAACATGTGCTACTAATTAGTAGTTGAATGTGAAGCTAAAATAAACGCCAGAACATGCAGTTTCTCATTTTTTTTTTATTAATGTTAAAAAACTTAACGCCATCGCCTATCTTACTTTCTTGGCTCTTTACACACTGACTTAACCTGCTTCAAACGCTCTTGTCAGCTCAAGAGAGGACGCATTCACACAATTCTGCTGTGGACGCAGCCGAAGCCACAGTTGCAGTTAGCGCTGTCGGACTGCAGGTTCGCCGCCGCCGCCGCCGCCGCCGCGGCCGTGGCCGGCTGCCCGGTGACCGGAGCGCCGAAGCAGGAGAAGCTCCCGCGATATGGCGGCTGCATCAGAGCGTCGCCGGAGGAGACGGCGTGGCCGATCACGTAGTCGCCGACGGTGGGCTGGCGGGGTGAGGCTGGGTACGTTGCCGGGTAGTTCATCGGGTGCAGTGTCGTGGGTGGTGCCGTGTAGAGGTAATGGTACGGCGGCGGCGGCGGCGGCGGCGGCGACGGCCGCGGATGCACCGGCCGGAATTGGAGGCACGGGTCTCTCTCTCGCATCACTCCGCCCCCGCCGCCTCCCCGGAAGCCTCCTCCCAGAACGGTGGACGGAGCAGTGGCACCGCCACCCATGTTCACATCCCTGAAACTGTAGCGAGAAATTTCCCAAACGCCATGCATGAGATTGAGAAACCCTAACCGATGAGAAAGAGCAGCATCTCGTACTGGAGTTTCTGTGTATGTTTGTCAATGTATGGCTGGCTGCCCCCACCTCATATGTGCGCCGACGCCAATGGAAGCGAGAGTGTCGTTGCCGAAGACGAGCTGCCGCGCGCGGTTCAGGGTTTCTGTCTCCCTCTCTGGAAGAAATCACACATTTAAAAATATGAAAGGACAAGATTGATTGCATGCATGAAGAGGTTAGAGAAACGACATCAATGGCTTAGCACTATCAAACTTAGCATATGCACCTGCATGATCGATGATCGATCACACGATTTCTTAACCAAAAAATGGTACAAATTAATTAGGGTTGTTCTGTGATCTTGCCTTGCCGATGCCGGTTCATGTGGCCGCCCAGCGCTTGAGACTTGCAGAACTTGAGGGAGCAGAACCGGCACTCGTAGACTTTGGCGGAGTCATCCTTCCCTCCACCACCACCGCTCTTCTTCTTTACCCCTGAAAAAACAAGTATATCACGGACAAATCAGTTCATCCATTAATCTGAAGCTGATGGATCATGGATCTTGTCCTTCACACAAAGATTCTACGAAGTATGCACAAGAAAAATGTAGGATTTTCTTCATGATCTAATTTCATGTGAATTGATCCTCCCCTTCAGCAGAAAGTAATGCGCATCAATCTTAAAGATCTCTGAACCCTTTCTACATATTCACTAGCTAGATGTTCATATTCACAAGGACGAAGGTACACACCATTATTGTTCAAAGAAGCTACAGCATGATATATATTGTAGGATCAATATCTCCTTTCAGGATGAATTTTAGAAGTTCATCGGTCTCCAAAGAGAAGAAATGCATATATGTAGTACTTACTGCTTGCGTCGGCGCTGGATGCCACGGTGGTCGTCGAGCTCTCCACGGCTTGCTTTCCGTACTCCTCTGGCAGGTTGTTCAAGTCCAAGGGGTTCCCTTCTTGTCTCCTGGATGAGTTCATAATGGAGAAGAAATTAAGGAAGAATATTTAGGACAGCTTTAGTATACCTGCCCCCATTTTTTCTAATACATACAAGTTCCAAGTTCTTGAGACAAACACATGCCATTATATATATGTATATATCAATGGAGATCCAGGAATTAAAGATCGAGGAGGATCCTATTTACACAATGATGAGCACAGATCTACACAGTGACAGCATACACAAGTGAATCTGCTGTTGTGAACCGAGGAAGAAAGAAGGGAGGAACAAAATATGCGCGCATATAAACAGGGCGAGCACAGAAAGACAATAGTGTTCTCAGAAGATCGATGTACACAAAACATGGAGATGAACAATGCAAGAAGACACAGAAAAGTCATGAGGGGTAGTTGTGCTTGTAGGCTTCTTACATGGTGGAGCAGAGAGAGCAGGGAGAGAGACAACTGAACACTATGATGCAATGGAGGTCTTGGAAGGAGGGGAAAAGAAAATTAAGGGGGATATATATCGATCGGGTGGTGGCGGTGGATCGGAGTAGAGTGATGTCTGTGTGTGTGAGAGAAGAGAGAGAGGGGGTAAGTTATTGTTTCACTCGTATCACGGCACAAAAGCAAAAAGACACTGCAGTTCGGGAACAGCAAATGCATTGGGGAAAGGCTGTCTTAAAGTGTTGGTTTGGGGTGTAGATAGAGTGAGAGATGCAGTAGAGCTTAGGTGGAGAGAGAGAAGCCTGAAAGTTCTCTATCAGTTCACCTCTGCACAGCCGTCCCTTTCTCTCTCCCGTCACACATTCACACACACCTAGCAGTCCTAGCTACCCCCTCCTCTCTCTCTCTCTCTCTCACTCACTCATGCATGTAAGATGCTGTGCGAAAAGGAGCAAATGTGATTCTTGGATTCTGTGATGGTTGTAATCCAAGTTGTGTTGTTATCCTTTCTCTCTCTCTTCTTCCATGGAGGTGAAGAGAGAGACTCTGAGTATGTTTGTGAATGTGTAGGTCGCTAGCTATCCACACTAGGCAGAGAGAGAGCCCCACAGGCCACAGCACCACTACTCTTTAACACTGCACTGCGTCTATTTGCAACCAGCAACAGATATGTTGAGACCTCTCCTGCATGAATCATCGCATAGGGTAAGTTGCACCTCTTTTATCAAATCTTGTGCAAAGAGACACAAGCATCACACATACACATACACACACACAACCATCTGTACAAATGTATAGGCAATAGCCTATGTCCTTTCCTTGCATCTTTCTCACTCATCCTGTGGTTTTGTAGGGCATGCATGCATGCATGCAGCTTGAGAGGGGGGGGCTGGTGATAAAGACAAGGGCACCTCTTACAAAGCCCTGCTTCGGTTATTTAGTTGAGAAGGGCATGCATTGCACAAGCAAGGGTAGGACCCTACAGGGTGCATGCATGCCTAGCCTTTGAGGGCTAGTAGCGTGAGATGTTGTTGTCAAGTACTGGGAGTTAATTTAGGTAGGGGGAGAGAGAGAGCGAGCATGTGTGTTTAAACCCTTATGTTGGAAGAGAGAGAGAGATATAGGCAGTAGAAAGTACGTGCCTTAATTTGGAGGGCTTTAGTACAAATGTTATAGGCCCATCACCCATGTCAACGGTGATATAATGACACAATGCATACAAACTATACAAGGTTTTCATTTGCCCTACTCTCATTTCTCTTGTTTTTGTATATATGGATGTAATTAATTAATGCAAATACGGTGGTGGCACAGGTCAATGTGAGGAGGGCGGATGTCAGCACGTGTGTGGCTTTCTCGTGTGCACGTTAAGGGTGGAGTGATGAAGCACGATCGGTGCCAAGTGATGGATGACTTCTTAGAGATCTAGCCTCTTAAGCCTCTCAACAAATCAACAAAGACTAACAAGTGATCGGATCCACTCACGAAGCCACCTCTCTTAATTTGTCGGTGAGGGTGGATTTTAAGATATCTATCTATCTATCTATCTATCTACTAGCTATATAAAGCAGAGTTAAACGGAACCACCACATTAATCCTAAAATTCTAGAAATTCCCACGTTAATCGAAAAATAGTAGAAATTCCATTATATTAATCCTAAAATCTTAGAAATTCCCACGTTACTCGAAAAATAGTAGAAATTCTCACGTAATCATAGAAAAATGAAAAAAAAACTACATCGTTGAATATGGATATTATTATGTAAATCTAACGGTCAATATTAACCTCTCGAAGAATAGTAGAAATTCTCACGTTAATCATAGAAAAAAGAAAAATCTACATCGTTGAATATGGACATTATTATGTAAATCTAACTGTCAATATTAACCTATATAACAAACTACTAAAGCTGATCTATATATTAGAGTATAAACTCTAAATCTAATCTGATATATTAACTATATCTTAGCACAAATCTAGCCGCGCAAACGCGCGGGTCACCTTGCTCGTTATATTATTAGAGTAGAGCAGGGGCGGATCCAACACCCAGGCAGGCTAGGCAGCTGCCTGGGCTGGTCCGGCCCATTCCCAAGGCCTAGCCTGCTAAATCCAAGGCCCAAAGGCCAAAAAATAGTGAGGGCTTGAAGGACTGCGCCTGGGCTGCTTAGGTGGGCTGGATCCGCCACTGAAGTAGAGGAAAACAGAGCCACCGCGTTAGTGCACATCACACAGATTATTTCAGCTGTTCGATCAATGGTGGGACCAAATTAAATTATGACATCATAGATCAATCAAAGAAATTCTCACATAAATCAAGGAAAAATATAAAAGATCTATGACGCTGATTTTTGTGGGGCCGAATTATAACGGCTTAGACTAAAAGAAAATATTAAAAATTTGGATTAAATACTACAAATGATATAATATGATTATTTTAGCTGCTCGATCAACGGTGTGAGCAAATTATAACGGCCTAGATTAATCAAAGAAATTCTCACATAAATTAAGAAAAAAAAGATCCATGCGGAGATTAAAAGAAAATATTATAAATTCAGATTAAATACTAAAGCTGATATAATATATTAGAGATAAACACTAAATCCTATCTGATATATTATTAGAGATAGATTATGAGTTAGAGATAAACTCTATATTCCGAAAGAAATCTAGCCGCGCAAACGCGCGGGACACCTCGCTCGTTATATATATTGGATGTTGACGGCCGGTCAGCGGATTATCCTCTTGGTATTGATCGGTTTGACTGTTTCTATTCCTCTCAATCTCTCTCTCTCCATTTGGGTGATGTGAGAGGTTTATGAGTTTGAGACTTGAAGCTGCATTGAAATTTCATGAAGGTTATGTTCATCTTCAGTATGGAGGATAAATGAAGCTTCAACCGCCAAGATGCTAGCTAGGTCTTTGGAGCTACTGAGGTGGAGGACATTAATTTCACTCCTTTTTTTTTCTTAAGCTAGCCTTATTAGCTTCACAATTTGTTTATCATATCATTTTTTGTTTTTTTGCCTTTAATTTGTAATAGGTGTTTGACTCGTGGATTGGTCATATGCGTCTCTGATTGATGCGTAGAGTCAGAAATTATACTTGTATTATCTAAAAAATGATTGAAGTCGATTTGTGACATCGACTTGACCTTAAAAACCATCATCATATGCAATGTGTGCACTGCTAGCATGTGTAGATGGCGCTTCCAACAGGACGACGTACGTACGAAAATATATGGAGTAAACACAGGTACTCTGCCTTTGGGTTTGGTAATAAGTGTTTTAAACTCATGTATTGGTCATACCATACGCATTCCTGTTTCGTGCAAAGCCAGAAATTATATTTCTATTATATAAAAAAACCATGCAAGTTGATCTGTGACACTGAGGCCCTCTTTGATACCTTGTTTAGTTTTAGTTGGAAAAATTTGACCACCTTTGAAAGTGGTATAAAGAGGCTAAATAAATTATTAAAAAAATATTTTTGAGATCTTTGAGAAAAACCCTACAAAGTTATAAAAAAAATATTTTCAAAAAATAAAGTGAATGGTGTATATAAAAATAACAAAAGTTGCAATCTCAACAAAAAACTAAACTAAAACAAGCAATCAAAGAGGCCCTGAATTGGCCTTAAAAACGATTAACATATGCCATCTATGCACCGATAAGCATGGGTAGATGCCGCTTGCGGCAGGACGTACACAACCTGCAGGGAAGAATAGATACGGAGTAATAAACACATATATATGTGTGTGTGCCGTGATGCCGTGTGACCGTTCATTTACTCCTAGCCTCTCGACCTTCATCTGCACGCGCCCCGTCTTGAGTTTGCTCCTCGTTTGGAATGGAAGTAATATATAGGGGGTTTTAATTTCTCACGTAAACATTGTGCCTTATCTAGCAACCGTATAATTAATTAATTTAAACTCAAAAGGATCATCCATGCAAATTAACCAACGCATATGGGTTGGGTGTTGGCAAAGACAGGCTCTGCAAGAAGTGAGAGCTCCATTTGCGTTTCACCAAGGCATGGCCCAGGGAGTACTTTCTGCATGAGGTGTAGGCAACCAAACAATGTTGGACAGTTCGACTGCATGTGCATGCGTGATCAGGCTAACGGACGTCAGGTTTGAGACTGTCCAAGCATGCATGCATGTCATGTTTGCTCAAAGCCAGCCATCATTCAAGCCATCAGACCATGCCAATTACCTGTTGATGGTAGATTGACAGGATCGTATCATATGCCATATATGATTGGTTCAGTGCCACTTTATGCTGATATGCTGAATTATCATATTTGCTGTACAATGGCGTGTCGTCCTGTGACTCCATCTATCCTGTTGTCGCTAGCGGAGACATTCCTTCAAGATCCTTTCTTAACGATCATTCGGCCCTACAGGCTGCTGTGCTGTTACCACTGGGTATATATGTGTGCAATTTAACGCCGCTTAGGCAATGGTGATTAATTAAAGACGGTGGTCTCCAACAGATGGACAAGTAATTAAGCTAGCTATGGGTGTACATTTTTAATATGTATAACACACTGCTCTTTACTGTTTCATAAAAACATTACGTTTTAGCCATGTCCTAAATCAAAATTTAAAACTTTATTATTTAAAACTATTTAGATTGAACACATAAAAAACATACATTTATATTCATCTTGAAAAGCACTTCCATAATATCATTTTTTTCATAAATAAATTCCAATTGTGATTACTAGTCCAAGTTAAGTTTTGAGAATTGGTCCGAAATATCATATGTTTAGGAATTGGAGGGAGTACAGCCTTTTGTGTTGATATTATATTTCACTAGTTTAATTATAACCTTTCATAGCATCCCGAGTCTGTTGTGGGCAAATATAGTTAGAAAACCTAAGTGAAATGATATGTGCGCGTGAGCCATCCCCTGACATGGGCTAGGTTTTAATTGAACGGATTTGGGCTAGGTGTTACATATGGTATAAGAGAGCATCAAGGGACGAAGATTATAACAATCCATTCTTTTAATACCACCTTGCTAGTTGACTTGCATTCCACTAACTTATAAAATCATAGCATCCCTAGCTAATCCTTAATTAGGCTTAGCAAACCCTTGAGATGGGCAAGGCTCTAGGCATATATGGGCTAGTGTGTTATAATTAAGCATATTGTGGGCGAACCAACACGGACGCACGTGCATATGCACATGTAGCTAATTTATTCCAGAGGTATTTCATTACATTCATGCCACTAAAGTTTACATTTGACAAAAATGCCACTATAAGGTCGTATTTCATAGGAATGCCATTATAAAATGATATTTATCCTCCCTCTTCCCCTTCACTCCATTCTCTGGTAGACTTTCCTCCTCCCTCTGTAACCCTGACCAGCGTTGTCAACCCAAGCTCCAGTGAGCATAGCAGAGCGTTGCAGAGTAGCGGTAGCGGTGAGCAATAGTCGGTAGCAGAGAAGTGATGCCGATAGATAGAGAAGAGGAGCGAGGAGGATGAGGAGGAAAAGGGAGGAAGAACAGGTGTTGAGAGATAGAGGGACGAGGAGGAGGAGCGAAAGGGGCCGGGGAAGAAGAAAGCGGTGAGGGCATCTTGATCCTAAAAATTACGTAAGTCCGGCCAAATGATATATCTCACATTATAATGGTTGGTTAGTCAATTAGCTAGCTAGCTATCATATAAGTAACTAAATTAGCGTGGAGGGGACGAAGAGCAGCTACAGATGGGCATGGGACGCTTGGGATGGAAGAGGACAAAAAGGAAAGGACAGGAGAGAGGGAGTGAAAGATTTGCATAGTGCTGTGCTGTGCTGGGAGTGAGAGCCTGAGAGGAGAGGGGCGAGGCATCACTTCAGGGTGTCATGTGAGGAGGGGCAGAGGTAGAAGCCAAAGGACAAGGGTGAAGGGCCGGCCCTCTTATTGCACCAGACACTGAGACGGTGGCAGCCCCAGCTGCTGCTTCCCCTTCCCCCTTTTCCCACCTGCGCCTGCGCCGTGCTGCTGCCGCCGTGCATGCGCTACTGCCACTGCATGCCTACATAGAAACTCTCCTGGGCCCTACGCCTTAGCTTCTTCTTCAACCCCCGCCCGGTCTCCTCCTCCCTGCTTCAACCATCGTCGATCGCTAGCTGCATCCATTCCGGCCTCCATTGCAGCTGCTGTCTGTCGCCCACTGACAATAATTAACATGCATGAGCGGTATAAACTTAGGGCCGATATATATTGCTTCCAAATTTCAGTCCACTGGACGGCTACATCCACTACTTGCATCTAACTTAAATCTCTAAGCATGACAAGACTGCTTAGAGATAGTAAAATAGTCTTAGCTAGACACTCCGTAGAGGATGCTTCAGCTAGCTAGTTCCCTCAGTTTTGTGGTTGTTAGATCTCAAGATTTAGATATTGAGTTAGGATAATATCTAAAAACCCCTCTTTAGTTTTCGTCAACGTGGAGAAGGAGGAAGAGGACGACGTTGTGGATCAAGAAGAAGAACTTAGCAATGGCGCTATGGCCAGAGGAGGAAGAGGAGAAGTTGGAGAAGAATTGGTAGTGCTACAACTGCTATTTAACAAGATAGGCGACGTGATGGCGGCTGTGCAACTTTTGATTCCAATGAATGGAGTCACGGGGCGCTGTTCCACGCGATGACCGGAGGTATCTCAAGGGTGGTGTAGGTTTTTGTGCTTCTCTAGCCCACCAGATGATGTCCAATAGGTTTTAGAGGGTGGTGTTAGTTTTTTAAGCCTCTCTACGGTCAATCGGATGCTGTTTGGTGGAATTAATTGTCTGGTGGCCATTTTACATGTTTCTCGGGTGTTCTTCGGATGTTGTCCGATGATCATGTTTTGTTGTATTTATGCTTTTGAGGGACTTTTCTTATTTGGATTGTAAAAGTTTATACATGATATATAGAAAATTTTGAAATGCATTTTTTTATATGGATAACTTTTTCATCCACAGTTGTGCAATGAATTCATGTCAATGTCCGGTCATCATTGATATCCTGTAGTATTTTGTGTTTCTTTAGGTGTTAAGGTGCCCAGATGAAAAATATCAACACAAAAGTTGTCATATATTCACTATGTTAATAAAAGAAATTCATGTGTAACTCAAAGAAAATAATAAGAGATCTCCACCATCGATTGTTGTGGCGCAGTTTACATCGAAAGAAGTCAAAGGAAAAAAATCTCCACATACCATCAATGTTAGTGTGACTAAGTATAACGACTTAGATTAAAGAAGAATCCATACTCCATACCAACTACAAACTAAAAGATAGTCTATATTAAGTACAATAAATAGATTTAAAGAAAAGTTCATACCTATTATATAATAGAAAAAAATGGAATAAATAAAGTCCATGCCAACAACAAAACAACAAACTTAGGTTCCGTTCTTTTCAGCTTAACAGCTTAACGACTTATCTATGTTTTGAAAAGGCATATGTTTTGTTTTTTTGAGTCTGTTTTTTCGTTGTTTCAAAGGTGGATACTAACGTTTTAAAAGGCAAGTCAAATAAAATGGATCCAAATCTCGAGACTATTTCGAGAAGCTCTCGAAAATCAGTCGTTTCAGCCGTTCAACTGTTTAGCCGTTCAGATCAGCTCAAAAGAACAGAACCTAAGTCCGTATCAGATACTAGAGCTGGCCAAATGGGCCGGTTCGGCCAAACAGTACCTGGCCGGCTAGGTTAGCCCGGTTCGGTTCGGTTCACTACTGTAGTATATTTATTTAATTCAATATATGTATTTCTATATATTTTCTTATGATAAATAATATATTTATTTAATTTATAATGTATATTTATGATATATAATGTTTTTTTTCTTATTTTTTATAAATTTTTTAAATAAGATGAACCGACCAATAAAAAACTAGGCGGCCCGGTTCGGTTTGGTTCATCGTGCGAACCGAACCTAGACCGAGACCGTCGCCAGTTGGCCCGGTTCGTACAGTAGCCGAACCAACCGGGCTCCAACCGAACCGGACGAGCCCGTTGGCCAGGTCTATCAGATACCAAAAAAATTGGAATAAAAAATATTTAAAAAATCAATCTAGCCGTGCAAATATACCGCTACTTATACTAAAAATGAACTCAAAGTGTGGTACTAAAAGAGGTCTGACATCTTGATCGCCGGTAGCTATGGGCCCATGGCCAAAGAAGGGAGAGCGAGGTTTGAGAGAATATGCTGAGAGGAGGATGAGGTTACATGAAGAGATCTAGGACGCTGCATAGGTGTTGGCGCTACAAAGTGTTTTTAGTCAAAACACACTTGGGAGTTTAGGCCTTGTTCTTTTCAGCGTATCGTTGCGTTTGCGTATTACTGTAGCAAATTTGAGAGCCCTTAAAATGAGGTCTAAAGATTTAAAAAAAATAATAAAAAATAGTTTTAGAATCTTTGGAACGACTACTAAAAGTCACGAAAAAATCATCGCAAATTATGACAACATGTAGGCTATATAAAAATAACAAAATTTGCTACAGTAATACGTAACGGTACGATACGCTGAAAAGAACAAGACCTAAAGTGTTCGGAGTTTCCGTTAGCACCAATTTATGGTTCATGACGTGCTAGCTGATTTGATCCTGCAATCGGCAAGAAAAGAGATAATCAACTATAAATAGTCAATTATATCTATAAAAGATTTAACCTGCAACATGAAGAAACAAATCCAAAAAAGAATGATAGCTATATAACGAAACTATCTATTTAGATATGATCTAAACCAATAGGTTCAAGGAGGGTAATCTACTATATATCAAGTTGATAAATTCAACAATATAATAAGGTAAGGGTAAAAAATCTATTACAGAACTGAATACATCACCAAAAAAGTAGTTGAAATAAGAGTAAACAAATTAAACTACAAATTAGAAGGTAAAAAACAACTAGCAACTAGAGCGAAAGATAAACAATCTATCGGCTGGTCCTAACACGAAGCCGAATTGAAAGTGAAACCAAGAAACAAGATCAAACTTAATAGAGAAAGTTTTCACCCAGGTACGTGTACTTGGAAGCCAAGCGAAAAGCGATGTGCAACAAGTCGATTGAAATCTCGAATACGCCAAAATTACCTTAAAAGTAGCTAGACCTAGTGCAAGAAGTAGACGATAATGAAAAAATAGATTTGTATTACATAGCCTCAATGCCAAGTATTTATACATATACATAACCAACACGCTTTTATTGTGTTTGCTACGGAAACACATGGATTTATTCCTATTGTATCTCTAAGACCGACACAAACTCTAGCTAATTCAACCTTCGTTCCAGCCTACTTTGTCCGCCTTGCGCCAGCTCAATATGGCCCAATTCACCTCGTTTCTTTCCAAGTTCCTTTCCAAATAACGATACTAGTCCAATTTCAAATTATGGTGTCAACAATAGGTGAATTAACCATCTATTTATATGTGATGCTTCGTGGAGGAGCTTAACTAGCTACACTCTCCGGTTTAAACATGTAGTTTTGAACATTGACATATTTTTCAAAATGTAACTCTGATCGCTAATTATTAATGCAATTTGTTTATAGAACGAGCTAGGTGGCCCGCGCGTTTGCGCGGCTAGATTTGTTTTGATATATAGTGTTTATCTCTAACTCATAATCTATCTCTAACATATCAGATCGGATTTAGAGTTTATCTCTAATATATTGTATCAACTTTAGTATTTAATATGAATTTCTAATATTTTCTTTTAATCTAAACCGCATCTTTTATTTTTTTCTTTGATTAATCTATCCCGTTATAATTTGGTCCCATAGTTGAACAGATAAAATAACCATATTATATCATCTTTAGTATTTAATCCAAATTTCTAATATTCTTCTTTTAATCTAAGCCGTTATAATCCGGCCCCACAAAATCAACGGCATAGATTTTTTATTTTTTCTTGATTTATGTGAGAATCTGTTTAATTGATCTTGGCCGTTATAATTTGGTCCCACTGTTGATCGAATGGCTGAAATAATTTGGATGATGTGGACGGACGTGGTGGCTTCTTGTTCCCCTCCTTTATATATATACTCCCTCCAGTTTGATAATTTTTGTCGCTGGAGCGTTTTATGTTTAGTTGAAAAATTCCTGTCGTTCTAGGATGCATTGATTGCAAGCAGAACTTTACGTGGCCCTAGAACCATTTGTTGGGTGTGCATGTAAATAAAGTGTAGCATCAAAATTCGAACCTAGACATGCAACTTATGGGAAAGTGGAAGCAACCACTAAGCTACACGCATTTATTTGACCATATTACTACTACGAGATATTTAATACTTTCTTGGTATGTGAGATCATGTATAAAACGACAGGAATTATCAAACTAGAGGGAGTAATAGATAGATATGCAAAAATTATGATATTATGGAAGATATTTTTGAAAGGAATCTATATGTATGACTTTCATATGTCCAATATAAATAAATTTTCGTAGATATTTATTCAAAAGATAGTTCATGTGTCCAATCTATATAGTCCAAAAGATATCCGTAGATAAAGTTTTAAACTTTGACTTAGACATGTCTAAAATCTCTAAACTAACGGCTGATTCTAGTGTGGAACTAGTGTCGTGTGCCGATTTTCAGCGCTAGTCCAAAATCTACTTAAACCTTACCTTAATTAGGATTGTATCCTAGATACACGCAACACCTCTATTAATTGGACCTTCACCTTCCCTTTGTCTAAAAGAGGTGATCACATGGTGCCCCATTTAGTATACTACTATATGCTGGTAGAATTTAAGGTAGAGCGTCGATCGACAATGTTGGTTGTTGAAATTCGTATAGTACTTTTGGTCCGTGTAATAACGTTTATATATGTATGTATTAATGTATATACTGGCTGTTGAAATTTTGATGGTTGCTTGACTTAATGTCGACGGCGCGTCTGGTTTGGAATGGAGGTAGCACAGCACAGCTCTAGAGGCTAGAGACTAGAGAGCTCCACACTTGTGCAAGAAGGTAGTACTACTGGAGAGTAGCTAGCGTGTAGCGTGGAGGCACTGTGCACATCTGAGATTTGTCCACCATGGGGTTGGCAGCATCCTGGTGCAAGCAAACAAGGCTAGCTCAGAAAGCAAATTAACGTACCCTGCCAGCCGGTGGTCCTCAATCCTAGGCTGAACACCCTACCCCTTACACATCTGATCATCTTAAGTGTCAAGCACATACACCATGGCCAGTACTACTACCACTTTGTAAGGTGCCCTTTGTCCTGATGCAATGCAGCGCTACCCATTCCTCTCTCTCTCTCTCTCTCTCCAAGTAACACCGCCGTTGATGATCTATCTAGTTCATTGAACAAGTGCACAAAAAGCGTCTCATCCAATGATGCCATGTCAGCTAGTTATAAGAATTTCAACTCAGCCTTTTGCTTATATGGAGGAGAGAATGAGAGTGCTTACAGCTAGTCTATAGCTGATTCCAATGCATTTATTATCAATTGCATGTGTACCCATATCCAATCTTAATTATCAACAACGTTGCTAGTACATTGGAGAGACTGACTATATGTTATACATAGATGACATGACACTTGTTTATAACTAGCAACTATCTACACCGCTAGAGAAGATTGCGCATTAGCTATGTTGCCTATAATTAAGGAAGAGAGAGAATGTTTAGAGCATTGATGATGATCTAGTGTCTTGGACAAGTGCCAAAAGAAGATCAAATACATGACAATATAAATCACTTGAACTTATATAGGCTCAACTTTCATGCTTGAGCTACCACAAGTTTGGAAAACCTAGCTTGCATGTGTTTACGTTAGTTTGGACAAGATCTTCACTTTAATTGGTACTCCGAAAGCAATGCTGTAAAATATGCCGCTGAAACCCTGTGCAGAGAGAGATGAGAAAAAAAAAATGAAAACCAAAACCTGATTATTAATTAGTTCTCGGACATTGTGACTGGTGAGCGATCGCCAAAGTTGACCGTGAAGTCAGAAGCGAGATGTAGCTAGGATGATGGGACGCCTACACCTGCAGCACGAGATGCATTGACTTTCAGGAGGAGGGCGTGAGCGTAGCGATCCAGTGATCGTACTGGAAGTCAATAGCCATGGCTGCTGCCTTCGTTGATGCCCTCAACCTCAAGCGTTCAAGCATGCATTGACATGGACATGGACGACGACATGGAGTATTCAATACCTCTCGCACCTGCATCTGCATGCTTTGATCGGTGTGTCCTCTGCAGAGAAAAAAATACCAATGCTTTCCAGTTTGGGCGCCACAGAACTGCTAGCCTTTCGCCGTCCTAGGTTCTGCATATCCGCATGGAGCATGGCCCCATGCTTGTCCAGGGACAACATGGCCTGAAAATATGGCAATTTATGAGGAAAAGATGGCACGCTGCAATGCATGCATGGAACCAAAAGGCAAGCCAAGAACCATCGGGCTGCCACTGCCAGTGCCAATGTATTCTGCAAGGAGGCTTTTCCTCTGGAGCAACACTCCAATTCGGTCAAGATAAACACAGTTGAGGAAATCTAAAATCTTATAAAGCAGCAGTACAATTCTTCGATATATATAATCGTGTATAAACTACAAAATGGCGAGCCTCCGGTCAGCTGGTTGATTCTTCAGCGCCCGGTTTCATATCATTCTAATTACAAGTTTTGGCTAATAGATGCGCCAAAGTGTACAACTACGTACCATAATTAGGCTTTTGTCCATAAACTTTGTAACTTTGAACACTATTTATATTCTTCATGGAATACATTTGTTGATGTATGACTAGTACGGCGTCCTTGGAGGGCAAGATGATGTCCTGATGATTTCAGAACCAAGCTCCTGTATTTTACGCAGCAACACTGCCTTCTCCCGCTCAAGTTGTTGTATGTACAGTTCCTGCTCCTCCTGTATGCTTTCCACCTCCGTCAAGGCCAAAGATAGGGCCTCCGTGTCATCACCCTCCTCGATTAATCCTGTACATTTCTGGAGGCTGTCTCTCATCTGTTCAAAAGCACATGGTGTTCATCACCGCATAGAATGAATAAATGAACATCACAAATACATTATTGTTGCATTGAAACAAACCAAGACTCTCACCTGTGTTGATATCTTGTGTCCTTTCCCAAGGGTAGAAGCAGAAGTCTCTAAGCCTGGTACTCTCCGTGCAATTTTTACACGGATTTCTCCGCTTCTTACTCCTTGGAGTGGTATCCATTTTTCAGCAGATTGGTTCGGAGGAAGCATGCTGTATTCAACAGCGCAGTGACCGATACTTGCAGTTGGAAGGACAGCATTATGATCCTTAACATGCAAAATCAGGGGTTCTCCGGTTTCGGTAAACTCAAATGTCTGGTTCCAGTATGGAGAGAGTGTTTTGTAAATGACCTGAGAGGAAAGAGTTATTGAATTATTAAGTTCAAACTGGTTCTTACACCTATCATCTGCAAAGAACAGACTGGCCATTATATCAAACGTACAAACAGTGATAAAAGAATGGTTGGAAGTATATAACGAGCTCTGTAACATTCCTATGGAAGATCTTCAATTATCTTATTAGCTTCCTAGCATAGATAAACCGCTATGGTTGCAATATTTGCAATCTGGATTAACATCAAACTCTATCTAAGAAAAATGCAATCATGCCGGACATAGCTACTTCAGTATATGAACGCATGATCTATACCTTGCGACGGTAATAGTTCTCTATTTTAAACTACTCAGAAAATAAGTATGGCTAGCAACATGCATATATGAACATGATGAAACATATCAGTAAAATTTGTCACCGAACCTTAGTTCGCTTCTTGTTGTTCCCATACTGCACCCTGACATAAGGGTCGCTGGTGCCTCTCAGATCAGCAGCAACAAGATCCCTGGCTTCAATTATCACTAGCTCAATCCAGCCAGCTCCAACTTTACTACTACTGCCTGAGCTCTGCCAAAAAGAAGCACAGCCCAGACTTCAGAGGCCCAAAACAACTGACAAATGGTATAATCACAAAAACTATATTTAGCTGCTTGGCATCAGAGGATCAAGGATATGCTACTAGTAGTGGAGGGTTTCAAAAAGTACTTGTCATGGCCTCGGGCAGCAGGCAAAATTGGCAGCACAGAGTACGCCGCTGCTCTGCAGAGAAGTGCGGCAACAGCAAGTTGCTGCTGGCGCAAGGAAGAAGACAGAGATGGAAGAAGCAACGAGATAATGATCTTTATTGCTTAACTTCTCTAATTGGCCAAGTTAGTCCTTTTAAAGATGCAGCTTACAGCAACCAACTACTCAACTGACCTAGCTAACAAATAGGTAAACTGAAGCAACTAACAGATAATGATAAACACAAACTAACCAACTGATAAGCACTAGGTTCAGCCAACTAGACCCAGCCGCATGCCCTAGGCCAGCTAGACCAGGACCAGGCGAACGGAGCTGTCTTTTAGAATATGTCAGGCTGAACCTAACAGTACTCTAAAATAATTGTTGAACTTAAATTCCACTAGACTCAATTCTTGGGAAAAAAAAACACTGGTATAGATGCTCTTCACAATCTAAAAGCTCTTGAGGAATGCATACCTTCACACTATTGTTCTGATCGTTCTGTATTGGCTCAATTTCAAGCCTGACCTCTCCTGAATCTACCTTTTCAAGTGGGACCCATACATCACGACTAGCACCATCTAGAAGTCCCTCTAAATTTACTCTTGCACTACCAATGCTATCATCACCAAATGTATCTGCGTTATAGCATTTGATCTTCAGATATTCACCACCAGAGATCTCATCAAACTCAAACTTGTCATTCCAGACTGGCCGCACTGTATGAGACAGCGTCTTTGTTTTGTATAGAGCCTAATGGCAAACATTGATGTCAAAACACAATTTGTCTGAACTGAATAGTTAGTCAAATTAAAGCTGAGTGGGGTAGCCATAACCTTTCCATACTGGAGCTTCACATAAGGATCGCATTTTCCAGATTTATTATTTACTGCAAGTGCCCTACCCTCCACTACTGTGACTCTGAGCTTCCTACCTGTCCTAGACTGGATCTTTGATGATCCATCAAGGGAAGATTGCAATCCATTGCTCAGAGAATTGCTCAATGTAACAGACCCATCAGAGAATTGCCATTCTTTTAGCACAAGGCTGACTGTTAACTGCAAAACCCCAAAAAAAAAAAAGGGAAAGGTTTGCACCACCATTCAGAAACAAAACAAAGTACAACAAACAGAAGGCAAGAAATGACAATACTAGCAAATTTTATAGTTAACCAGTTTGTGGTCAAAGTACAAGTAAGCATCCATAGAACCTATTTATAATTATTATATCAATTTTATTTCATGCTGTTCTTAATGCCATACCCATATATCCATCACGCATTCCAACCATAAAGGAAGGTAGTGTAACAACAAAAGAGAGCATTAGAAGCTTAGAGCCAGACTAGTTATCAACTAAAATGTTGCTTCGCAGCTCGTATACATCAATACATGAGAATATAAGGATAACCTCCTACGCACATATGGCTTATTGGCAAAGCATACAAGGTAATGAAAGTTATGCTTCAACAGCTTATGAAAATTAGCTAGCAAATGTGAATTACATTTCCATTAATTGAGCACTTATATATTACAAGTTATAATCTTATATCAGGTCTAAAAAATAGGTTATGACATGCAAAAAGATCTGAAAAATACACAGATAGTTACTAAGTAAAAATGTAAATAAAAAGGCAAGGTACCTCGCCCTGAATATCCTCAAATGGAACAACCATTCCAACTTCTTGTCCACAATGCTGAGAATGTCTTGCGACCACACCAGAATTATGGCCTATAGCCCAAAATATTGTTGAACCATCCAAAACATACTTGACCTGATTAAATTACTTTCTTCAGTGTACTTGAATATGCAGGAAGACCCATAAATATCTCAAGAGTGCATGAAAGTGTAATGAAATAAGAAGAATGTTATCTCTAGCGTACCTTTATCTCGCAACTTGTCAGGTAGTTAAATTTTACACCACCAGAATCTAACTCATACAGAAGAAACTTGACAACACCCATCTCTCCATGTAGTACCATGTTAAATGTGCTATTCCATGTAGGGTTTGGACCATTGCTGGTACTTGTTTTTCTCATCAAGTTGCCAACTTCTACCTCAATAAATGTATGTGCTACCTTGTTAACAGCAATCCCAGATGTAGTGCCTCCACTCAAGCTTTGGTGGTTCCCTAACTCATTAGCTATGCCCTTTCTGTGAAGGTTACTAGCTGAAACAACAGTAACTGAAAGAACACCCCCAATTGCTCGTTTCTTTAGATCTGTTGGTGGCAATGAACAACAGAGACGCCGAGGCTCAACCATCATCTTCACTATGGTTTCAGTCAAAAGTTTTATCTGCACCATTCATGACACCTATTCAAAATTTCATAACGCAATGGCTGCCATTACATAAGAAACTGCAAAGATGTCAAGAACTAGACTAAATGGTCCAAACAAACCCACCAGCCATGTTGAGACACCTGGTAACTCCATACCAGGAACTGCTTGGCTTCCACCACTTCCAAATGCTACTCCTATCCTGACCTCTGGAGCGGATTCAAAAGAATAAAGAATAGCTTCACCATCGAGGATGGGTATCAGTCGAAGCTGCAACAATAAAATTTGAATCGAAGGTATTATCAGAACTCACTCTTGCATATCCAAGCTGGTGAGGCAACAGCAAGACAATAGTTATCAATTTAAATTAGCTATATAGACAGCATACTAAAGATAAGACAAGAGAAGAAGAAGCAAGAAACAGTTTTAATATTTGAAACCGTATTCTGTGACATAACATAAAACACCATGTTATCGCTTTACACAAATGCACTATAAAGTCAACTGCATCCTAAAACTTTATTTTCTTTATCAATCACTGAAATTTAAAATGGCCCACCAAAAAATCATCATCATTCTCTTTGTCAACCTCCTGAGCTCATTAAAATTTTTTGGAAATTTTCGCATTTTCTAAAATTAAGGGTGCTCTGCAAAAAAAAAAAAAATAGATGTAAGAGTTAAATAAACAGAATCAGTGGAAAGAGGCATACATCTCCCTTGACGTGGATGCTGTTTATAACAATGCGAGCAGTACCAATCAATGGCTTTGCTAATTTTGCCAAAAACATTACACTCATCTCTTTGCTGTCCCAATCAAAACCCAAACGCATGACTTGCTGCATGTTCATAAAAATGGAAAGGGTTAAGATTTGCATTGAATGAGTGTTGTACAATAATATTACTCCCTTCTACTTCTAGTCTCATGCTTTTTAAAACATAATACCATTCAAGCTGGAACAACTAAGCCTACTGGGAAAGCCGGAAAGACCTGCACCACTTTTTGACATACACAGCTAACATGCAGCTATGTAATGGAAATCACCAAAGACATCATTAATGATATTGTATGCATCTAATGATCTACTTTTTTCACTAAATTCTTTTCAAGCATTTAGGAATAAGAATAATTTTGAGTAATTGAATATCCAAAAAACACCACAATATTTGGATTTTGCAGTTGACGAAGAATGAGCAAAAAAGCTAAATATCTATCCTATTGTTCTGTTGATTCTTTTGACAGCAAAACTGCCTAAACAAACCTTTCGATGAAACACGTAGATAAGGAGAGAAGGATGCACACATGACCAGCACCTGAATTACTATTTCCTCCCTCTTAGGTTACATCATGGAAGTGTAACTTTCGGGTGCACACTCAATACAGAATATGAACTACTGACCTGGTTGCCTGAAGTCATCCAACGCATGCCCTGATCACCCAAGGTAGGTGGGCAAGAACCAAGTGAGAACTCCTGTAATTCTATTGTATCCTGGGGGCATAAAAACAAATAATTAGTGCTGGAATTGTAATAGAAACACAAGAACAAAAACTAATTAGAAAAACTTACTATCAGTTTTGGTTTTCGATTCTTTAAACGTCGCTGAAAAATCATAAAGCTCTGGTCAGCTTCTTATAGCAATGCAGTATAGAAGCCACTAAGCACATAAAGTTCTGGTCAGCTTCTTATAACAAAGCAGTATCGAAGCCAGTAAGCGACATAACTTGACATACATGTTGACTACATCAAACTAGTGGAAACAAAGGAGCTCACTAATGAATTTTATTCTGAGAAGTGAGAACAAAAACTTCAATGAATCAATAGGACATAAATCTCCAACATGACCTAGCAACTCATTAGTTTCGAATATGATTATGTGAAATACCAAACATTTCGAATTTGTCAATTTGACTGCTAGATCACATTTGATCACAAAATTTAAATAAATGTATAACAGATTTCCAAAATCATAATACATTGGTTTCCTAAGAGCTTAAAGGGAACAAAAATCCAGCAAGGATGCAGAAGCCAACCTCAACGGTAGATTGAAACCTCCTTGATAGCTTTGGTTCCATGTAATTTGGCCAAACCTCTATCAAAAGTTTGTTCAACCACTCACAAGGCTCTATTGGTGTGGTAGGCTGCAACAGACATAGAAGGAGGTATGACTGAAAGTGTGTGAATAAAGGGCAATGTAATTTACGTAAAGAATGAGAACATACTGTTGTATTTAGTATAAGATGCTGCCATCTTTTGTTCAAATCTTCAACAGCTATCCTCTTTTTAAATCTCCCATACTGCATCAATGATACAATACCATAAGCACTAAGAAGGCAAACAAACTATTGTACAAGGATAAAATGTTGCTTGCTGTTAGGCTTCCCTTCAAAACTACGAGGGAGAAAATCAACAGTTCAGAAATCAAGAAACAAAAGGTAATTCACACTAAATAAATTATCATCTGAAGGCCAGCCCAGAGATTGTGCTCCAAACAATTCAACATGATACCAAAGAAAACAAGTCAAATTAATCACATCCTATGAATTAATCCATCTGAACAGTAAACACCATGAAAGAAACAACTACCTGAATTGTTGCCCAAACAGCAGCGGCCAGGGGAACCCAGTTCGAGAATGGCACAACCCACCGCTCGACTAACCACGCAAAAAGGCCAAGGGGAATCAGGAAGGGAAGCAAGGGTTGCTCCACCATGACATGGTTGAAGAAGTCCAGTGCTTCCTTGGCCTTCAATTTCTTCAGCCTCTTCTTCACCATCTCTGCTCCCTTCTCTCTGCCGCTTCAACAACAAGCTGCTTCCTTACCTCTCTTAGATGATGCCAGTTGCCACACACCTTGGTTCAGATACCTTTGCTGCTTTATTCCTTTGTTCGCACTGGCTCCTGAGCTCCTGTCATCTTTGCCACTCGCTCGCCCTCTTTTGCACCGGAGTAATGGATACCTGTCCACCAACACTTTGGCTCCAATTAATGCCCACAAGAAGACACCTAAGAGAAATTATGACATGATGATTGTGACTAATTGCTTCCCACTTATGAGATCTTTCACCTCCTTTTTCTCCCCTTTCTAGAGAGGGTACCTCAAATTTCTTCTTTTTTCCCTGATAGTTTTTTCTGGAATACTAGCATGCACAAATTGACCCAGCCGAGTCTCCATAGCAAAGTCAATTAATGAATTATACCACAAGGAATGACTTCTAGTTGTAGAATTCTAGACCACAAGAAAAGTAGAGAGAAGTCTAACGTATTGAACCATCTCAATCTTCACGACACACACAGAAATGGACTCTGCAGGGATAAGCTGAGGCGTGCAAACGTAAAGATTGCCTCCAAAAAAGGGGAAAGATTACAACCCCATGAATGCAAGAAAAGCTTACAGCAAGAGAACTAACCGATCGAGCGCTGCAAATTTCTCTTCCAAGGAGCCTCCTTTGCAATCCAATCCGCCGCGGATGCGCCTGAGAACCCGATTGGAGGTATAAAAAGCTCGATTTCTTGAGGCAATCACGCGTCTCCTGCAACCAAGGAGCCTCCTTTCCACCGCCACTCCCTAGAACTCAGTGAAGTTGGCAAAGGATCAAGCTTTGCAAGTTTGGTGGCTCCAAACCGCAAGAACCAAGAACTGGGACAGGAGGGGGAATATTTTGGTGAGTTCGACTTCGAATGCTGGGGAGACCGGGGAGGGGGTGGTGGTCAGAATCGGGGTGGTTTTGGAAATTGGAACTGAAAGACGTCGAATGGGGGAAGTTCATCCGTGCACACGCGGGGCGGTGTTGCTTTGATAGAATAAAAATGAATAATGCACGACGGTTTTGACTGATCTGCCCCCCTCGTCTGAATCAGAAGGGCGTCAGAATTCGGATGGAAATTTACCCCCACGCCACTCAATTCGCACGTCTAGCTCTGTATGTCATTACTTTCGTCAACCTTCATCCGAATGCCACCAGACGTGCGAATTGATTTCCTCTATGCCATTTTGGCTATTTTTTTCATTTTAGCCTCTCTCTTGCTATTTTTCTTTTCGTTTTAGCCCCTCTCCCTCTCCTGGCCGCCTACTCCGCCTCCGTCGCCGCCTACTCCGGCCGCGACCTCCTCCCCGACTGTCACCGTCTCCCACCTCTGCAGGGGAAGACCAGCTGGAGCGGCGTCCAGGCGGTCGACATCCTCAGGCTCGAGCAGAATCGACTGGCGGTATGGGACAAGGAAGCGGAACGGGTGGGCAGGGTGGAGGTGGGAGACGGCGGCGGTGTAGGCGTGGCGGTCGGGGAGGAGGCCGTGGCCGGAGTGGGCGCCGGGTGGCGATGGAGGCGGAGTAGGCGGCGATGGAGGCGGCCAGGAGAGGGAAAGGGGCTAAAAATAGCAAGAGAGGGGTTAAAATGGAAAAAAATAGCCAAAATGGTATAGAGGAAATCAATTCTCACGCCCGGTGGCATTCGGGTGAAGGTCGACAAAAGTAGTTATCTCCGACCCTACAAAGTTTAGATTTAAGTGTTGAATCATGAAATTTTAATGATGTTGCAAACCCTGGGTACAAACCCTGGCTCCGACGTCCGACTTCCGATTCCACTTGAAATTTGAAAACAATACATCGACAATGGACTATCAAAAGTTTTAAAATTATGATGATCCCCTTCACACTTTCAAAGATTTTGAGAACTGATCGAAATTTCAATGATTTTGCTCACAATTTTGGTAAACTCGGACAAAACTTAGTTTAACATTTCATTGTCGACATAAAATTTTGGATACGAATTTTTACCGGACTAAGCGAGGTTTCGCTCTGTGTAAGGAAATTTTAGATTTTGCCTATGAACGAGCAAATTAAGCGAACTTGTGGAACCGAAATAAATGTACGCTTCACGGTGTTTTGTTCAATATTCCGCACATACAGCGATTATTAAGTTCCACCCAAAATGGAATGGATACAAACGCAACACAATTTTTGGAATGGAAAAGTAGCTGTAGATTGATCATGGCTGAGTAGTAGCCCTCTTTCTTTTTAGTTCTCCCTCCTTCGCTTTCTCTTGTGTTTTCCTCAAACCAGCTACCTTGGGGCTTAACTCTGTAAATTCTTTTTTGTTTCATTTGTCTTTGGGCTTTTCTCTGCTTAATGAAATGATAGAGTTTCTGCCTTCAGTTTTTTTTAAAAAAAAGTAGCTGTAGATTCGTAAAAGTACTACTCCAAATCTGTCGAAATTTTTTTAAAAAATTTAGGCGATTGTGGAACAGCCCAGAACAACGACAGGTCGCACTAGAACCTAATCATGATCAAGATGAGGATGAGGCGATGAGCGGCAGATGTTGCTGACCAGAACATTAATGGAAGTTTTTTTTAAAAAAAGGTGAGAAGATGGGATGGCGCACGTACTAACTGTCGTCACAGCGAGATAGAAATACTTTGAAAATATTTTTACGACGTTCTAGCATTTTGTAACATTTTTAAAAGGTTTTAAAAAATTTGTTAAAACTTTTTTATTTTATTTTTTTGCTCCTTAACCTCCTATCCCTATAACTTTACAGATTATTACCTGCGGATGGTTTTAAGATGGACGATCTGTCTGGTCCGTTCACTTCAAGTACTATTGGGTAAATGAATGCATCGATCATCTATATAATGCTAAAGGAAAAGAAGAAAAGTAATATTGTTTCAAAAAGAAAAAAGGAAATATCCATATCACTCAAAATATACTCCAAGAAAAGGGGAATATCAAGACTATAAGTTCATAATTTCCCGCTACAAATAAGATATTTTTTTTGTTATAAGATAAAAGAATTTGAGGCCGTAAATAATATTGCACATGCATGTGTGTGCCCATGTGCGCACAGTGGCCACTGGCCAAAGCGTGTGTTCATGTTTCCTTGCTGATTTTTTTAAAAAATATATATTAAATAAAAAATAAAAAATAGACAGAAATAAATGCTTCGCCTACGTTTGACATGGCTGTAATACTAAGAAAAAAAGAGAAAAAAAAGCAGTGGACAGGACTGGGCCGGCTTGCCAACCTAGCCCACCATGGCCTCTATTAAGCACATGAGAGGCATGAGTATGTCGATCTCCCATTCACCTACCTCTGTCTCATTCTGCTCGATCTCGTTCCCAACCAGTGTTTACAAAACTGTGGGGCTTCTCCGAGCCGTGAGCTGTGCGGAACCGGTTAACCGTGGTTTCTTGTGGTTTCGCCATTGAAAGGGGTTTTAAAATTTGTCAAAATTTATCCAGGTTAGCCACGGTTTTTGGTTGTTAGCTGCGGTTTACTATATTTTATATTTTAACACAAAAACATATAAAATGATGATGAAAATTTTAAATTTTATTTAAGCCAAAGTGTTTAGAATAAATAATAAATTTATTTATAAATTTTATACAATTTCGCTTGGTTCAAACCGCCGGTTAACCGCATCACCCTTCACCGCTCAGCGTCGCTAGCTATCGTGCCTCGTACCTTTCCTTCCTTACAACTCTCTCTCTCTCTCTCTCTCTCTCTCTCTCTCTCTCTCTCTCTCTCTGCCTTGCTCTTTTCCCCTAGTAGTCGTGCTACTCGGTTGGAGGGAGGAAGAGATAGGGAACGGCTAATGAAGGAGAGGGGGAAGAGAGATGGCGGTGGGAGGGAGAAGAAAGGAAAGAGGAAGGGGGCGACTGGTTGGTGGAGAAGGGAAGAAGAGAGGGAGGCAGCCAGCTAGGGTTTTCCCATTGTCACCCTCGATCTACCCTTGAGAAAAATATATTTATTTAATCCACAAATACCAAACTGTGCAAGCTATACCTTTTTTGGATGAAGCTAACCAATCCCTTTGCAAAGCAATACTTCTACCATCTCAGAATCAAGACAACTGTGATATGAATTAATGACACGACCACTAGCACTAAAAGCAGATTCTAAAGCCATTGTTGACACTTAGATAGCCAAAACATCACTTACAAGCGTAGAGAAAATTGAATAAGACACATTGATTTTTCCACCAAGCCAAAATATCAAACTGGTTATTTTTACCATGTTGTAGTGTTGGCTCTAACAAGTATTTATCCAACTCATTCATCTCTACTTGACCAGTCCCGTTATTATCATTTAAGAAGTTATGGAATTCATTGTCATCTTCATGAGTTCTTGATTATCACTAGCTGCCACATTACTCTTTGAAGCACTAGGTGTAAAAAGACACATATATATCTCATACAATTGCCTTGCAACATTGTTGAAATTAGCAAACTCTTGTTCATTTAGTGCAGAACTATAAATCTTTTTCAAAAAAATATTCCATATTTTTTTCTTGTATGTAGGATCAAGAAAGGAGGCCACAACATGCAAGTGTTATGTTGGCCTTCTTCCAATATTTGTCAAATTTCAGTCTCATAGACATAGCCATTGTACTAATAGTAAAATCATCACTACCACACCATTCATCAATTAACAACTTAGTATCACAAAACTTCGATAAAATAATTTTGTTGTTGGATATAAAGTACCTGATAAAAACTTGGTGACATCACTGAATTTCTTCAAGCATCTACATAAAGTTGGTGCATTCTTCCATTCATCCTCCGAGGGAGAAAACTTCTCATATCTTATACTATCTAACCACAAAGGCCTCTCAAATGCTGCCTTATGATATAAAACACCCCTGAGCATGAAATAGGTGGAGTTCCACCCTGTAGCAACATCTAGTGAGAGGCCTTTGTTGTTGTCCAATTATACACAGAAGCGCACTTTTGGGACTCCTTCCACATCAAATACAATTTTATTGTTAGTCATATCTAACAACAAGATTTAATATGTGATTGTTTCATCTTACATGAAAGAATGCACCATCACATACTAGGGGAACTTTATCAATCAAGTTCCTAATGATATCTTTAACACAAACTTTATTTGGTGATGCATTATCCAAAGTCAAAGAGAATAATTTCTTCTCAATATTCCATCTCACAATGCTAGCAGTGAATGCACTAAACAACTTAGTACTAATATGTCGCCCTTCTACATGCATAAACTTGACAATTCTCTTTTGAATATGCCAATTATCAGCAATCCAATTCACCATATACACATGTATCTTTTGTTCTAATTTGATGTCCACATATCTATAGTTGTGCTAAAGCGACATTTAATAGAAGTTAAATACTTCAATAATTTTGTCTTCTATACTGCAAACATGTCTAATATTTTTCTAATAGTGACACAACTTTTGATTGGAAAGTCAGAGTGCATGGATTTGATGAAGTCAAGAAAGTATTCGTGCTCAACAATATTGAAAGAGTACTCATGCATGATTGTTGCCACATAAATTTTTTCAAGCTATATCATACCTATAAGCTTCAATGGTGTAGCTTTCATCTTCGTGATTCGGCAATATTGTGTGCTCCTTCTGACCTTTCTTTAGAACATGCTTGTTCTTCAAATGGTTCCAAAACACCTTTGTGCCATTGTTGCTCTCACAACTATATAGCCTTGTAACAACATGATTGCATTTGGCCCATTGTTGAATAATCTTCTTTCTATCTTCCTCAAAAGTCACCGTAAACTTGCTATAGTGATTCCAATGGTGATTTGTTAGAATTTTTTTCTAATAGATTGTTTTAGGTATTTTCATGTAATTTTGTGTGGTTTCATGTAGTTTCATTAGGTGGTTTCATATGGTTTTCATATAATAATTTAAGAAAGATTCATGTAGTTTAGAAAGTTTCGTGTAGTTTCATAAAGATTTATGTGTTTCATCTAGATCTTGTTATTTTTGATTCAAAAGAAAAAAATATAATTTAAAAAGGTTGTGATCCCTCAAGAGAGACCTTGGAAAGTACTTTTTAAAAAACATTTAAGAACACCGAGAAAAATCACTTAAAATACCATAAAAATGACTACAAAGTACTATATTGTTTACCTTATAAAAATGATAAATTTATAGCCGAAGTTTTTTTTCTTTTAATTTATGTTGTAAAGGACAAAACTGTAGTTTTACGGTGACGTTATTGTGATGTCTGCTGACACCATTGTTACATCCCTATGTATATTTGCCTCATCCGTGGGAAAACTAAAAAACAACCCCCTGTTTTCTAGCATTTCTGTTCATATTGATGCATAGTTCATTGACTCTATGATTTCCAAATGCCTACCAAACTTCAATAAAAAAAAAATTAAGCCTTCAACGTTGGTGGACAAAATAAAGAGGAACTGCAATTGCAATGTCATGGAAAACAGTAAAAAGCAATGGCAAACCTTAGCTCTATGCTCAAGCTCAATGTCAATAAGCCGTTTGAAGTGAGAGCGCATGTGCGCGAGAGAGAATATTACTCGAAAGCGGCCGAAGAACCCGGCCACCCGGGCAAGCCAGCTGTGACATGGCCCACGACATCGTAGCGCGCGTGGGCCCACGACCCGTGTTGCATGCCCGTTCCGTTTCCGTCAGACCCGCAACGCAAATCACGCAGTCGCGGGCTTGGCCGGTTGGCCTTGTCCACTCCAGTTTGGCAATGGCAAGAGGCCATTAAACGATGACGATACTGTTTACCTGACCGGAGATTACATGCGATAATGGACAGGATGGAGCAGCACCGGCGATGGCTGTCACTGACTCACTGTGGGTGCATGTGTTCATATCATATCCTCACCCGTTTCTACCAACTTCCTCCAGTATATTTAATGAGGACCATATCCCCTTCCCTTTGGATCCAACGATGTATACAAAAACGTACGTACTCCTGTGTCGTATCCACGTCATAAAAAGGCTGATAATAATAACAGAATCCAAAGTAGGACGTAATAGTGATACAACACGATGGATAGCATGGAGAGAACAAAAAAAAAAGGTGGAATTTTTATGAGATGAGGTAATCCTGATACACCACGGTGGATAGCATGGAGAGAAAAAAAAGTTTTTTTTTATCGGATGAGGTGGAAAGAAAGAGGGAAAAAAACAAGATAAAAAAAGTCAGAGGTGATGCGGTGCAGGCGCGCGTCGTGCACGATCAGAAACCCAGGATTTACACGCCGGCTCGGCTCCGGCTCTTGGATCGGCTCGGCTCGGCTCGAGAAGGTCAGGAATAAAATCCCCTTCCAGCTCCCATCCCCCCTCTCCTCTTCGTCCTCCTGCTGTCTCTCTCATCGTTCTCTTCCGGCGAGTAGAGGAAGAGCACGACGACTTGCCCCTCCGTCATGGCCATGGACGACATCACCGCCGCCTCCTCCTCCATGGACGCCGCCGCCGCCTCCTCTGACCCCTCGCACGGCTGGCAGAAGGTCTCCTACCCCAAGCGCCACCGCAAGCAGGCGCCTCCCGCCGTGCACGATCTGGCGCCGCTGGCCAACGGCGGCAACAAGGCCAGCGTCTTTGAGGGGCTCGACAAGCGCTCCCAGGAGCGCCACCGCGCGATTCAGGCCGCCAGGGACGCCGCTGACCCCGACGAGCGGATCGCCGCGGCCACGGCCGCGTACTCCGACGACGAGGACTCCGACGAGGCGGCCGCGCCGCAGCCGGACGGGGAGCCGAAGAAGCCGAAGGTCAAGAAGCCCAAGAAGCCCAAGGTGACCGTCGCCGAGGCGGCCGCCCTGATCGACGCGGAGAACCTCGCGGCGCATCTCGTCGAGATCTCGGTAAGAGCCATCTCCTTCCGCGGAATTGCTGTTTAGCTGTCAGATCTCGGGAGGCTGCTCTGGATCATGTTTTTGTCTTTTTGTTGAGGATCGGATCTGGTGGGGGTTTATTGTTGGATCTTGGGGACCTCGTCGAAATTCTGATGAAGTGTTGAGATTTTGGGAGTTTCTGATTAAGACGATAGAAAATTCTGGCCTAGTACGATCGAAAGTTGGGATATTTCGATGTAAAGATGGGATCTTGGAAAGCTTACTATTTTGGCGCGCGGATTAGATGCTGTACAGGTCGGAACTCGTTGTGTTGAGTGCTTAGATTCCGATTGTTTGTCCTTTGTGCAGGGATCATACGAGAACCAGCAGGATATCCAACTCATGCGGTTTGCTGACTACTTTGGTCGGGCATTTGCAAGTGTGAGCGCTGCCCAGTTCCCATGGGCAAAGATGTTCAAGGAATCGCCGCTGTCCAAACTGGTTGATGTGAGTTAATGTTGTTTCCATGGAGTTTTTCTTATTTATTTATTCATGCATCTGAACATTTCATTTTTTATCTAAAAAATCTGAACAATTCATTTTGGATCACATGTATGCGGTAGCAGTTCATAAGATGGTTTTGGAATTTGATGTTCCATGCCAAAGTTGATATTGATTCATGCATTGGTATTTGTTTTGCGGAAAGTATATGCACCTTTATGTTACCATTGTTAAACGACAAGTATTATCAATCAAATGAATTCCAGATGATCTATGGTGAAAATTTGTTGAAGGCTATCATTTAAATACAATGTCAAGTCTTTTTTTTTTTATCGTATATAGTGTTAAATGGCAGATTTTAACATCATCTCACCAACAGTGACTAGTGTGCATGATAAGAATGCTTGCTTCTAGGATGGCCATCCTAAGTTTGCACACATGAGGATGCATAGTCAATTGCGCTAATGTGTAACCTAATTTAGCTGGATGATGTCATTTGGTTACTGCTGTGCTCAGTCACATGCTTTGCTCATTATCAGTAAGGATGTACGTGGATTCTGTGTTAGCCCAGATGTAAAACAGAATAATTTTTACATCACTGAAAGAACTGATTGAAAGTGTCACAATATGGTCCTAGAGCTTTTTTATATCAGGAAAAGAAACTGTAACATGATAAAGTAGTTTATTTTGAATGGGGGAGGTGAGGGAAGTTTAATTGGAAGGTAGATTAGTAAAAAAAAAAGGAAGCTAGATTATAGAGATGGAATTTGTTGTGGGGTTTTGAGGAATAAATGGGAGTTATGAACCTAGAAGCAGATAAGGCTAGGGTCTGTCTTGTGTGTGGTTTATAGCAGTTTATGTTTTTTGTTTGTATTAGCATGAAATCTTAGCCTCTCCCTAGCCACAAAATAAAACTTGATGTGTGTTCTACTGATCTACTCCTGACAGAAAATGTTACATATATGTGCATTTAATGTTTTAGTATGCTGATGTATGATTATAATTTTGACTTGGATCAATATTATTGTGTTTTACCTTGCATCAAGATGTTTAAACATGATAAAGCCCCCCTTGCTTTGTGCTTGTAGATTTTTTTTTACGGTTCTCAATTTCTAATTAGTTGATGAATCAAGCAGATCCCCCTGTGCCATATCCCAGAACCAGTTCTCAAGACAGCGAGTGACTGGATCAATGTGAGATCTCCCGATGCCCTGGGAGATTTTGTTTTATGGTGCATAGATAGCATCTTGTCCGAATTGCCAGGACATGCAGTGGGAGCTAAGGGCTCAAAGAAGGTTGTCCAACAAACTCCAAGGGCCCAGGTAGCATTCATCTCATTATGACTTACCTATCATCAAATAACGTATCATGGACTAGTATTGTAAAATACAAACAATATTGCTGTTGCAACAATTTTCTTTTGTAAGAAATGGTAGTGTTCAAAGAGACGAAGCAAACCATGCCCTTTGTTTTGATCATTATGTGCTTATGTGCTAAACTGGATCCCTGTCTGTTTGAGTCTAGGACTAATCATCCTACATTCCTGGATATATATATATGCTAGGCCATGCCATTTACTTCTGTTAGATACGTGAAAGTTTTTGATGCTGTATAGTCCTCATTAATCTCCTTTTCCATGCAAGTAAGGAAGTGTGTCCTAAAAACCAAACCTAGATGTGATACAGGCATTGTTTCATTACCTCTGTTTTTTGTCACCAGGATTTATTTATGTTTTTTTTTACTCTGTTTTTGTTGGATCACCAGGACGACATTATGGGTATTTGTTTTATGACACTGTTCTGTTGGATCACCGGGACTGCATCATGGGTGTTGATTTATTAATCTGTTATTTGTGGATCACTGGGATTGCTGAAATGAGCTTCTGTTTGCTAATAAAAACTTTCTGCTGTGTGATTCTAGAATATATGCAGATTTTCACTGTCCTTCTCTTTTAATAAGGTTTTCTTGAAGGAGAATAAAATATTTGTTGTTTTAGGGTCCTCATGATAGTACGGAGATCATAGATATGATTAAATCTAAATTGTTGATCGTGTATCTTGATTGACATAACTCTCACTTGATCATCGAACTTTCAGATTACAATAATGCATGACTGAACCAATCTTTTTTTTTTCAGGTTGCAATCTTTCTTGTGCTTGCCTTGACTTTGAGAAGGAAGCCAGAGGTTCTAATAAACCTCTCCCCAAAGATAATGGGAAACAATAAATACCTTGGACAGGAAAAGCTTCCCATTATTGTCTGGGCTATTGCTCAGGTATTAATTTCTTGTCACCTTCTTGCTCAGTCTGAACTATTCTTTGTTTCCTCATGCAAATTCTTTTTCATGATATATATCATAGGCTTGTCAAGGTGACCTTGTCTCAGGCATGTTTTGTTGGTCACATTCTCTATTTCCCACATTATGTGCAAAGTCAAGTGGGAATCCCCAGTCAAGAGATTTAGTTTTGCAGTTGCTCGAGAGGTATTGCTTAATGTAAAACCTGGTTAACATATTGCATTGTTGCTCTGATATCTGTTATTAAGTGCATTCTAATTATTTCTTGTTTCTTACATTTCAAAGGTATTTTATAATTTTATAATTAGTTATTAATATTTTACATATTCATGTGCAGAATTTTGTCTGTTCCCAAAGCTCGAGCTATCTTATTGAATGGTGCTGTTAGAAAGGGGGAGCGTTTGGTTCCCCCTGGTTCATTTGATCTATTCATGATAGCTGCATTCCCTGTGTCTAATGCTCGTATAAAGGTTTGGTCTATCCTCTCTCCTCCTGTTTACTGCACATTCATTCGTTATTACTCATTAGACAATTAGACAATGTTATAATCAGTGGATGCAACTCTTTTAGGCTACAGAAAGGTTTGAAGCAGCTTACCCAACAATAAAGGAGTTGGCTTTGGCTGGTCCTCCTGGCTCTAAAACTGTGAGACAAGCATCACAACAGCTTCTGCCTTTGTGTGTGAAATCATTGCAAGAAAGTGAGTTGAATTGTGATATTTCACTAGCTTTTGCAATGTAAAGTCAATTACTTTCATTTTTGTAATTTGCAATCAACTCACTAGTATATTATATTCAGATAATGCGGAGCTCACCAATGAGGCTGTTGATGTGTTCATCTGGTGCTTGACTCAAAATGTAGATTCCTACCAGCAGTGGGTGAGTGGTCTCTTTCGCGCATATGCTCTAATTTTCCTACACAAGAGGGTTATTGCCCTACACAAGAAGGCCACAACTGATATTGCTTAATTTCAAATTGCAGGTTAAACTTTATCTGGAAAACGTTGAAGCCAGTCTTCCTGTGTTGAGGAAGATAGCTGTTGATTGGAACGAGGTGTCTCCTAATCTCAGCACCGAGGCCCTTAAGGCAACCGTGAAGAGTTTAAAGACTAAGGTAAACTCAGCTCTGTTGATAACCACTAACATTTTTTTTAAAAATATATTCTTAGATATTCCTGTCTCAATTTGTACGTTCATTTCCATTGCAGAATGACGCTGCTTTAGAAGCAGCGACAGACTCTGGAAAGCAAGCATGTATCAAAGAAGCAGACAAGTACTGCAAGGTGATCCTTGGGAGGTTGACGCGCGGAGCAACCTGCCTGAAGAGCAGCCTGCTGGTTATTGCCCTAGCTGTTGTTGCCGGTTTTGTGTTGTCTCCTAACCTGGAGATCCCATCTGACTGGGACAAGCTCCAGGAGATGGTTTCGTCGCACCTGTCGTTCTAAACAAACAATCCGGCTGTACTTGATCAAGCTTATAGAAACCATCCAAAGGAGAGAGTGAAGAGAGGCAACGAATAAGAGGGGGATAGATCCTAGAGAAGATATAGTTTGGTGAGTTACCTTTTTCAGCATCTTCTTGGAGAAGATGCAAATCGACTTTTCAGAGAGTTAAGTTAATTGGTAGACTGATCAATGAGAAGAAAGGTCTGGCCAAATGGCTTGACCTGATCAGGACTAACACTTTGCTATTCCGGTTCTGCACCTGATGAGATGATGAGAAACAGTTTTGCTTTAAATCTCCTTATCCCTTCATCGAATTTCTGTGTGATGTGGTGATCAACTAGATGTATTTGTTGGTGTTCATATCCAGATGAATTGTGTGTGATGTTGCCATATTGGATATATGTACCGTTAAAGTGATTCCTTGCACCTCGAGCTGTTATCCTTTTTTGTAAGCAAGTAACATTCCATGCACAGCGAAGCCATGTTGGTTTTACTAGTGACAGATAGCCTGGAGCAGACACGTGTCGGGGCAGAAGCGCCTGGCCGGCGGTCGGCGGCGGCGGCGACGGATCGGCCGGGGGATCACCGCCGACGCCAAGTCTAGGCGGCACATGGCTACTGGCCAGCTCGGCCGGAACAATAATGGCACTATTCTATCTTTTGCTTTGACTCGTGATGCAGTGGAGTCCACGCGATTGGTAGGGACGGTGGCTCCCACGCGTCGCCGGCCACCGCCATGGCCGACCTCTCCTCCACCAGCTCGCCACTCCCCGGCCATGGCGGGCCCCACCTCCGGCCGGCCCGCCCTGGCCAAGGTGGCATTGTCCAACAAGAGCAATAGTGGAGAGACCACTCGCTCACAGTGAAGAGTGACACAGGCGCAGCCAGGAGCTGGCTCATCTACAAAGGGTGGGGGGACTCCACGAGAGCAAATGGTAGCTCCTCCTCCTGCTGCAATGGCGTCGTCCCCTTCCTCCCTCGCGCTCTCCTCCAGCACTCGGGTAGGCAACCAAGGAACACCAACTCGCCACCTGCTTGAATCGTGCTGATTTCATGGTCTCCCCTGCTGTTCTTGCCGCTGCAGGTTGCCCTGCCCGTACCACTGGCGCTGAGGCAGAGGCCGGCGCCGGCGCGCGCCGCCGCCCCTGCTGTGGCCGGCGGCCAATTCTGGCGAGGATTCGCCAGCGTCGCAGCGTGCCGGTGGGCGCGCCCTCTCCGGCCGGAGCTCGCCGCGGCCTCTCCCTCTCTCCCCGGCTCGCGCGGCAGGGCGCCTCTGTTCCGGCCTCGCGCATGTACGCCTTCTTCCTCTCTCTCCCCCCAAGGCTTGTGGAGAGATTTCATTTGCTCCTGACATCGCCATGGATGGCTTCTTTGTGGAGGAGCAGGGATGACGACGTCGCAGATCGCCAGCAGCGCCTTCACCTGGGGCACCATCGCCGTCCTCCCCTTCTACACCCTCATGGTCGTCGCCCCCAACGCCGACCTCGTAAGTGACACCAACCTTTGCACCCCGCCGTTCTGAAGCTGCAAGAAGAAGAAACGCTCACATCTTCTTCCACCTCGCCGCGCCGCCGCAGACCAAGCGCACCGTGGAGAGCACCGCGCCGTACGTCGCGCTCGGCCTCCTCTACGCCTACCTGCTCTACCTCTCCTGGACGCCCGACACCTTGCGCGCCATGTTCGCCTCCAAGTACTGGCTGCCGGAGGTTCACAGCTACGCTGAAACTACTCGTGCCTGCATTTGACACTGTCTGAATGCTGAATCTTCTTTCAGCTCGCAGAATTACATGCTCAGTAGTCAGTTCTTCCTGTGTGCAGTTGCCTAGCATTGTGAGGATGTTCACCAGCGAGATGACCGTCGCCTCTGCCTGGATCCACCTACTCGCCGTCGACCTCTTTGCGGCAAGGTAGGCTGCCATTCCCGATCGTTTCAGGCAGCTCAGCGCATGCTCTGCCAGCGCGAGGAAGTAATGTTTTTTAATTTTTGGCTAGTTCTTCTAACGATGATCAATTCAACCTTTGATAAAAAAAATGAGATTAGTGATAAACATAATGGCCTTATTGTTCCGATGGAGATAGCTTTTTCAAGAAATTTCAAAACGAACAATTTCAGTTAATTTGTGTGTGTGTTTTGACTGGTGGTTCAGGCAGGTGTATCATGATGGCATCAAGAACAACATTGAAACCAGGCATTCGGTTTCTCTCTGCCTGCTCTTCTGCCCGATTGGGATCGCCGCTCATGTTGTGACTAAGGTACTGGCATGCACGGTTGGTCGCTCACATTGATGGTTGATGACTGTAACTAGGATCCATTGTTTAGGGGGGATCGATTTTATCGTGATTCAGGTATGAATAAAATTGATTCAATGCACCATTTGCTCCATGCTTGTCCAGCTTGATCCCATTTTTTTTCACTACTCGTGGAATTGCTTTGGTGGCAACTGAAAATAACTTGTTATCTGGAATTCATAGAACAGTTGATCATAAATATACCTTCTGATTGGATAAGGAAGAAAAACACTCCCTTTACTCATAAAGGAAGTCAATCTAAGATTTGTATAGTCAAATCATATAAATTTTGGCCAAATATATATATATATATCTAGACATCTAATTTGGATGTATGAAAATGCTGAGTAATTTTTCATTAATTTTTTTATGATAAAAAGTTTCATGGCATCGTATTTATCATCTTGTGAATATATAAACTCATAAATATCTTGTGAATTTTTTTTTTTTTGAAAATACGATGATAAAATTTTGTGATCAAAATGGCATCTTCTTGTTGACTTCAAAATGTCGCAAACAACTCCTTCCGTAATTGAGGTGAGTTCAGTTAATTCATATGGTCTCAGAACAGCAATAACTCTCAAATGTCAAGGAGCGATGAAAACGAGTGAGCAAAAGAACACATCGATTTGAATTGCACTTATTCAATCAATCTATTATTCTAAAAGAGGGGTTACAACTTTACAACAATTGCTCCTCTCAGTGAGATTCTCAGATTATGAGATCCTTATTATGATCTGTGCAAATTATTAAAGCGGTGATAACTGATAGATAATAACGTGGTAGCTTGCAACAACTAATATTCCCCCCATATTTGTCTGCTGAGCACTATAGATTTTACTGTACTTGTAACGGTATAGTATTCACATCTGTTTTATCCTTGTCAAATATCCGGTTGAGTATCATCGCCAATCTGATGCCGGCCTGTGCTATCCTCTTCTCCACAACCGGGTAGCGAGAGAAGAAATAATCATCTGCATTCAGGATTGCGGAATTGCCCAGCATTATCACTCTTAAACAAATGTGATGTGTTGTAGTTTTCAAGTAGCGCTATGATGTAGATGCTCACCTCCTAGAGTAATGTCTTGCTCTACATCTTTGTAAGCATAATTGCAAGATAAATGTATGCTCTCAACTGCATAGCTGCATGAAATTTAAGATCCTATCATGTAATTTTTTTGGGAACAATTGCACAGTATAAATGAAAAAAATGGAATTGTTTGAATTGAAGTTATGAACCATACTCGTTAGCGCAGGTTGCTCTTTTGTTCTCACAATTTTCCCAGTGACTAATATCGTCAGACCATCCATCCTACAGCGAACAGTATTAGAGCCTCAGCCTAGAAAGCATCCTTTAACTGGATGTAAAAGCAAGAAATAAGCAGAATATTTACTAGTGTACTCACTGTAAGGTTCATCTTGAGGGCATCTACCATGGTATCCAGGCTACTGTTATAAAAGTCCTTCATTACCGTCTCTATGATACTGACATCCCACACCTAGCATGAGTACAACAATTTCGGTCTCAGAATGACAACGATGAACACATCCTTGTAAAAAAAAAAATTGAACATTTAGAACATGATGTAGATAGAGAAGCTGACAGAACATACATGGTGAAGGTTCGTTTTCCTCCGGTACCAGTGCACGATGATGGTGTTGCCCCCTTCGTCTTCCTCGTACCCAACGTGCAGCGGCTGGTGCACGTCTCCGACGAAGTGCGCCAGGAACATCAGGCTCTCTGTCAGGTTATCTGGTTGGGATTGTGCATGCGAGATGTTCAGAACGCACTGCCGGTTCCAACATTAATCTACTACTTACTACTACCATGTACACACTCACACTGAGTTCATCGCACACTTACATGAGCTCTTAGAATCCCCATAACCGTAGAGCTGGTCCGTGTAGTTGTTGATAGCTCCGACGACACACATCCCTTGCTCGCCACGAGAATTGTGGCAATCTCCTGAAAGGTATAGCCGTATTGTTAGTTGGATTAACCCCTGAGCTCATGTATGTGCCTGGTTCTACTCACCTCTGTCGTTGTCTAACCAGTTTGACAAATGTTTATATGTATTTTGCCTTGTTAAATGCACATCACATCATGACACCGTGTGACATGATGTTGAATTATTTGCGTGATAATCGTACCGTGCTACGTTAACTCAAAATCGTACCGTGCTATTAACTCTAGGCCAAACCCCAGGGGGCTTATTTGGTAGCCCAAATCCGGGCCGGGATCCTGGCTCGACCCGGGGGTGGCGATCAGCGTGGGAATTTTCCCACTAGACATTTTTGTTTTGTTTAGAGACTCATATGATAAAGACATTAATCTTATTTGTTCAAAATATCTTAACCTTATCCATTCAACCAATTTATTAAATTTCAGTTTCACACAAAATTGGCTTCAACTCAGCCATCCCGAATAAGGTAAAGCGTGCAGCTCCTTAAAACCACACAAACCATATCCGATGGCGTGCCATGCATTACAATAATTGAGCTATAAATAAGATGACAGCAGAGATTGTTCATGTGGATTGTGGACACATGCATGTAGCCGTCGGCGCCGTGCTCGGAGGTCACATTCCTGGTCCCACAAGAACGTGCACAAAAGATAATAGATGATACGGAGTAATATTTTGTTCTGAACCAGAAGAAACAGCAGATCAGTCCCACTCACTCGCCCTCGTGCGATTATTTTGCCTTACTTTTTTTTTTTCAACTCTGTGGTTTCTCTTAAAGTTATGTACAATAGTTATTTTAGATAATGGAAATGAATTCTGGTTTCTACATCATAGACATATACGACCCATAATAGTTAGTACCTTATAATTTAGAGCAGGACAAGCCGGTAATGAATCAAAAGACATTGTTTTAAAAGAGTGTGTGTATCATGCAGTGACGCGTGAGGCAAGTAACTATGAACTTCTTGTCTTTACTCAACCTCCAGAGTTGCCCCCTCCAAGAAGCAACAATTCGGGTTGGCCATGGCACGAATGATGATATTGAATTATTGATGAAACCGAAAGATGCCTCAGACTCTTGAGAGATCCAGGCCCGTTTCTTTTCAGCCGAAATTTTTAATATTTAAAAAAGTTGTGACCAAGAGGTCCTGAAGAGTCAAAAAATTACAAAAAAATATTTTATAATCTTTAAGAAAAACTATTTAAAACCCATAAAAATAAATATGAAGCACAATTTCATTTGGCTTGTAAGAAATGATAAGCTAACTTTTAATTTAATTTAATTTAAGCATCTTCAGTTTAAATAAATTCGGAACGGATATGCGCAACATCTCCATCACAGATGACCAATTTCATGTCAAACTCTTTTTATTCTTACCAAACATTTATTTCTTGTCACACATGGCGGGAGCTGTGGGGAAAAAAAATCACGCTTGATAATAACACATCTACCGAGGTTCTGCATGCATTTTATTGGTTAGTTTAACGGCGGTTGCAATGCATGCTTTGCATTACCAAATCTATACTACTCCCTCCGGTTTCAGAAAAGTAGACGTTTTAGACAAGATTTAGAATACCAAGATGGTACTTATTATCCTTATTAATATGCTCTACCTCCTTTGGGGCAGAACCAGCGTGTTGTGCGATTGGTGGAACTCTATTTATCCAAGGTACAGGTCCGCGGTTTGAGACGAGCGCACGCCAATTTTTTACTTTTTCGCTGGCAGCGCGGTTGCTGATTGGATGCATGCGGGCTGCAAGCTGGCGATTGAGTTAATGCATCCTTAAACGTCTACTTTTTTGATACTTCAGAAAAAAGCTAAAACGTCTACTATTATGCTACCGGAGGGAGTACTATTTATGTGGAGTGACACTAATGGCTTAATGCAAGTAAATAGTGGAGCAGTGCGAAGATAGAGGATGAGAGGAGGGGACCGACTGGAGAACTTGTAGTTGCAGACGTTGGGGGTGTTGGCGTAGTGGAGCGGGCTGGACCAGTGGTAGCGGAAGCGCACCTCGTCCGCCCACGGGCACATCGTCGACAGCTCGCCGCCGGCCGACTCCGGCAGCAGGTCCTGCACCGCCTCCGCCGCCTTCTCTGACAGATACTTCTGCGCGAGGCACCCTCAAAGATTGAAGATTCATTCACCGCCAGAAGCACCGCGCCGCCGCTCGCCGGCGACGAGGGAGATGGGTGGGTCGAAGCGGATTACCTCGGCGATCTTGCAGACCATGATGTGCCCCTCCTTGCCCCATGCGTCGGCGCGGCGGGGCGCGGAGGCGACGCCGGTGAGGAGGAGGACGACGAGCTGGAGCAGCAGGGGCAGCGCCATCTCCCTCTGCTCTGCTCGGGATGGTGGGTTTCGTTCGGCTTGGGAGTTGGGCCTATTTATTGTTGCGGCGTAAACGTAGCGATTAGAGCTGGAGAAGGCAGGTCTCGGTCGACTGGATTGGGCCCCCATCGGGATGGAGACATGGTGGGCCCGTGTCTAATGTGACGGCTCGATGCAACCGGGCCGATCCTTTCAGGCCCAGCATGGAGTTAATACCGGCCATGACTTCGACTCACATCCTCCGACGGATCATTACTGGCGGGGACCCATGGCTGTTACATATCTCTCTCTCTAATATTAGATCATTGACCAATGATTACAGCAGTAGAAAAAACAATTGCAAGTATACTATTATAAAATTTATACTTTACATAAATGTCACCCATTTGTCCATGTTATGTGATCCATGGCCTACGTATATATCATTGTCAATATAGGATGAAGTGACGTTTTTGCAAAAATGTTAAATTTTGTAATGGTATGTGTGTATTTTCCCCATATTATATGGTCATGAGTTCGACTCCCTTGACAACATTTTTAACCATATTTTTTATTACCATTTTTCTCTTTATAGCTTTCTTGTCAATAAATTTATTTAATTCTATTTCAGAAAAAGTCCGAAATTTCCAACTACCGTGAATTCGCAGCTTTGTGGCCTCAGCGTAAAACTTCAGAAACAATAAACTTTCCGTAGTGTGGAGAATTCTTCTCCATCGTTTTGTTTTTGCTTTCTAATCAATAAATCCATTTCTTTTTTTAAAAAATTTCCAACTTTTATTGTCTTCTTGTTTCTCTTTTTTTTGTTTTGTGATCAATAAATTATTTTGCTAGAAAATAGTACTGTATGAGATTTTCAATTACCTTGATGTTCGGTCTTACTGATGAATGGCCGCAGGAAAAACTTTAGAAATAAATTTTTTCCGTGGTATGGAGCATTTTTCATGATTTTTTGTTTTGTGACCTTCAAATTCATTCCCTTTTTGAAAGTTATCCATTTTTTCCTTCTCATTTTTCTCTAATTGTATTTTTTGTTTGGTTAATAAATTCTTTTTTTGTCAGATAATAGTATGGAATTTCTAATTACCGTGAATTTTGGTCTTACCGATAGCCTTAGGTTTACAACTTTTGGAATGAAAAGTTTTTCGTGGAGCATATTTGTCCCTTTTTTATCAATAAATTTGTTTATTTTTGAAAGGTCTCCATGTCCGGTTTTTTTTAATGCCTGATGAATAAATTAATTTAAAATTTTTCAATAGGAAAAAGTATGAAATTTCTGATTACCGCGAATTTTGGTCTCACCGGTGGCCTCGGGCAAAACATTAGAAACGGAAAAAGTTTTCCATAGCGTGGAGCATTTTTCTCCATCTTTTCTTTGTTTCCTAATCAATAAACACATTTCCTTTTTGAAAGTTTAGGCAGAAAAATAGCCTGAAATTTCTTTACCGTGAATTGAAGCCATTTCCAGTGACCTTGGGTAATAAAATTTTGGATTTTTTTTTTCACTCATGCCATTATAAAGTCAAGTTTCTTCGGAATTACCATTATAAAGTTCATATCGTTTTAGATGCCATTCTTTTTGCAACTATCTATTACAGATGCCATTGAGAAGCATTTTGGGGAATTTACAACTTATACGCCAGCCAATTAAATTAAAAACACATGAAATACATGTGGGCCCACATATAATATCCTCTCTCCTCCTCCTTCCTCCTCCATTGCTCTCTTTTATCGGAGTGCCGCCGCCATGCTCGCCGCTAACTTTGTCGAGCTTCCCCAACTCGCCCATCTCCCCAACTCTGTCGAGACTCCACAACACGCCGCCGTGGCCTCGTCGTCACTGTTGTCGCCACACTGCTCGCATCGCCGGTCGTGCTGCCCGCCTCTCCGCCGTGTCCCAATCGCCGCAGCCGCGCAGCTTGCCGTCCGCCACCACCGCATGCACGTTGCCGGCCGCCGCTTTAGCCGCGGACGCCGC
Source organism: Raddia guianensis (assembly GCA_036346415.1). Classification (NCBI taxonomy): domain Eukaryota; kingdom Viridiplantae; phylum Streptophyta; class Magnoliopsida; order Poales; family Poaceae; genus Raddia; species Raddia guianensis. Next base: position 42,131,076 of record CM070534.1, read on the forward strand.
CCATGGAGAAGAGATAAAAGAGAGAAGGGGAGAGGAGAAGGAAGAAGAAGAAATATAGTATGATATGTGGGTCCCGTTTGTCAGGTCTTATTTTGTTTCTTTTTTGGTTTTGTATATGCTGAAAAATCCCAAAAAGCCCCGAGAGTGGCTCGAATGAAATTAGATTGAAAAGAATGACAAGGGAAAACAATATGAACTTTATAATGCCAATTTCGAAGAAGGATTTTTATCATGCATGCTACTATTATAAAACGAGCCGAAATCACAACGGTCATTATAAAACCACCATTATTAAAGATGCCATTTTAAAGTGGTGTTCAATTTCACCTATGCCATTATGAGCACTGGATAGAGCAAATACGGAAGAAATACAGGACTGACATGTGGGCCCACATGTCAGCCTCTCCCCACCTTCTTCCTCCTTCCTCTCGCCTCCCCCAATCTCCTTCACCGGTGAGCTCCTTCCCCGACGGCGAGCTCAAGGGCGGCGGTGGCCGGCGAGCTCAGGGGCGGTGGTGGCCGGCGACCATGGGGGCGAAGGAGGCGGCGAAAGCACGCTGGCGGCGAGCTCCTCCTCCTCTCCGTGAGCGAAGTTCTCAGGCGGCGCCGCCGCCGTCTCTTCCTCCCACCTCCCCCATCTCCTTCACCGGCGAGGCGCCGCCACCGTCTCTTCCTCCCACCTCCCCCATCTCCTTCATTGGCGAGGCCGCCGCCGCCGTGCGCTTCGGCGTGAGGGGGGCGCCCCGCCGCTGGTGCCACGTGGATGAGGCTCCCTACCACCGCCGCTGAGCTCCATGTTGTCGGCCACCGTCGGAGTTGGAGGAGAAGGGGAGCGAGCCGGGCCGCTCGCCGCCCTCGCCGCCGCTGGAAGGAGCTCTCCGGAGTTCCAACCGTAGAGGGGAGAGATTTGGAGGTGAGAGGAAGGAAGAGGAAGAAGGGGTGAGAGAATGACACGTGGGTCTCACCTTGCCAGACCGTAGTTTGTTATTTTACAGCGTATTTCAAGCTAGTATGTCCCATATGGTAGCCATAATGGCATGCATAAAATTACACATATCTTTAAAATGACATATATAATAATATTGATTTTGTAATGGCCATTGTGACTTCTAGTCACTTTATAATGGCACACATGATAAAAATCCTAAAATTTTAGGCACAGAAAAGGTTTTGCGGTGGTGAACAGTTCAGGTCGTTTTCTTCCTGGAGTAGTACGTCGATCGGTGTGAACGTGATGAGCGCATTCTAGGTGTGAACGTGATGGTGACTGATGCGCGAATATGGCCAGTAATTCCGACAGGGTATCCGACGTTTAATGGCGTACGTTTACAACTCCAGAGATTCCTCCTCCTATCATATCTTTTCCTTGTTTAATGCATTCTCGCAACGCATACATCAAAGAATCAGAGATCGATCTCTGCCTCCGGTCACCTTAGTCTCCATCAGATCAGTGATCAGTCCAGCTCGAGGAATGAGGATGCAGCAGAAGATCACCGGAGTGCTGCTGCTGCTCTTCTCCGCGCTCCCTCCGCTCGCACACGGCTGGGGAGTCGATGGCCACACCATGGTCTGCCAGATCGCGCAGGCACGCACGCTGCACGCATGCCAGTTTCTTGATTCGCTCTGCTTGCTTCTGCGTTGTGCATTTGGATTCTGATGCGCTATACGTACGTTCGTCGGCGTTCCGGTGCACAGGGCCGCCTGAGCGACGCGGCGGCGGCGGCGGTGAAGGGCCTGCTGCCTCCGTACGCCGGCGGCGACCTGAGCAGTCTCTGCTCCTGGGCCGACGACGTCAAGTTCCGGTACCCCTGGTCCTCGCCGCTGCACTACGTCAACACCCCCGACGGCCTCTGCTCCTACAGCTACGACAGTAAGCACGCTGCCTCACTGATGAAGCCGGCAGCCATGGATGCACACCACTGAGCTAGCAGAATCTTTGGGCAGGAGACTGCAAGGACGAGGACGGCGTCGAGGGCCGGTGCGTCGCTGGCGCCATCAACAACTACACCTCTCAGCTCCTGACCAGCTACCAAAGATCATCTTCTACTCAGTGTACTATACTTTTGCAGACATGCTCCTGAAAACTTCTGAACAATTTTGCCATCCTTGCGTTGATAGTCGTACTGATATCATATTAGTAATGATCATTCGCCACTCATAAAGACCTGCAATGAATTATTTGCAGCTCTTGTGTTACTAACATGTGGGTCCTGGTCCACATTCCATTGACACATCATGTGTTATAGTACTAATAATCAAACGTCACGTTTTGGAGTGACATATAATCAGTTTTCTAATGGGATGATATTGAGTATGTACAGATAACCTGACACAGGCGCTCTTGTTCCTCTCACACTTCATGGGAGACATCCACCAGGTATGAAACCAACAATATAATGTTCATAAACGTTTCTGTCATTGTTTATAACCATAGCTAGTGAGTCTTCACTGTGGTGGTTGTAATTGTAGTTACTTCATGTGGGGTTTACCTCTGATAAAGGAGGGAACACCATTGACGTCCACTGGTACACGAGGAAGACTGTTCTGCACCATGTAAGCCGAGCTAGCGTATATTCAGGCTAAGCACTGGTAGCTATAAATTGTTCTTATGACTGAATCTATCGTGTTAAAACTTATCTTCCGCGCCATATAAAGGTTTGGGATGTGAATATCATCGAGACGGCAGAGGACGAGTTTTACGGCGGTGGCATAGCTGAATTTGTCGACGCACTGACGAAGAACATAACGGTGTGAAATTGTGATGGATTTTTGGTTCGTCAGCTAGGTGTATCTACGTGTTACTGAAGTTGAAGAACTGATCAAACTGAGCTCTTGTCGTTGCAGGGAGTATGGTCGGAACAAGTGCCTAGGTGGGAACAATGCAGCAAGAACCAAACGGCATGCCCAGACATGTACATGCTTAATATCCACAAACAATTTTTTTAATTTCACTATCGGTTAATTCGAATTCATCTGCAATATTTACCAAAATCTGCACAGACCTTTGTTTAATCCAGCGATGGCGTAGATGTTTTCCTCCTTTGCGTTTAAAATACTTCCACGACATGCATGTCTCTAACGCTGGTTCCTGGCTGTAAATTGTAATACCTACTGCAAGATACGCATCGGAGAGCATCGCCGGAGCATGCGACTGGGCGTACAAGAATGTGACTGAAGATGCGACCCTAGCAGGTGTCTAACAACACATAATACTATCATGAAACATGATGCAGTTTTGAAAGCCTGCTAATACTAATGCTGCTGCTGATGATGCAGATGCGTACTTCCTGAGCAGACTGCCAGTAGTGAGCCTGAGGCTAGCGCAGGGCGGCATTCGATTAGCTGCCACACTGAACAGGATATTTGGCTAGAGAGCCATTCATAGATTGTATCTTCAGTCTTCTCTACGAGATGAAAAATAATCTGTGAGGTGCATGTAAACTTGCTATGAATTCTTGACAGTTTTCAGACCCGCTATACCTCGGCCAATATGTCCTCGTTTGCTCCTCAACTATGGCCGTCCTCCTATTTTGGTATTTGAAAACCAACTCGGTCTCTCAATCGGTAAACCCGGAAACACATAATGCGTTAATTAGTCAACACTCGTCAGTGATTTTGGGCAATTTTTTATATGGTGGACGGCCACATCAACCAAAACTGTCCCAATAGCGAAAATTATGTCTAACTGATCAAGAATCCATGCGTGGATGATTTACTATTTAAGCGATCAAATCAACTAGGTTTTGGATTTTACGGACAAACCCTAGAGTTTAAGACTGTTTTCCATGCCTTAATAAACTTGATGGCCCAGTCCGGCAGTCCGTGGGCCGTAGACCAGGGAGGCCATATGAGGCGCGAATTTTTTACTGTACTAGCATTAATTTAAATCGAAATTAAAAAAAAATTTGCCCGTTTAAAAAAATTAAAAAAATAGCATCCTAGCGCCCGTTCAACGGGCGCTATATAATAATCGCCCGATAGACGGGCGTTATTAAAGGCCTACAGTACAAGAGAGCCGAACCAACGGGCGTGTAATGGCGGCAACGGTCGCAGTCAATAATCGCCCGTTGGACGGGCGTTTTATCACTATTCGAAAAAAACCGCCCGTTGGACGGGCGTTTTATACGGTGCGGGAATGGATCGCCTGCTGATTGGGCGCTAATTCGCTTAACCCCTCACGGCCGGGCCGGATCGGACAAGAGCTATTCGCCAGCCAGACCCTTGTGCAGCAGAGAAAAAGAGAGGAGAGGAGAGGAGAGGAGAGGAGAAGAGAAGAGGGAGAGGAGGGAGAAGAGGAGAGGAGGAGGAAGAGAGAGGAGGGTGAGGAGGGAGAAGAGAAGGGGAAAAAAAAGGTAATTTTAAAACTCTGTTATATTTTTATTTTGTAATGTTTAAAAACAAGGTAGGTTAGCAATATGGACATGATAAATTAAATATTTCGTTTAAAGCCTAGATTTAGCGATTAGGTTTTAATAAAAATTAGGTATATTTTACGTAATTTTTATGTACATTTGATTTAGAGTTTTAAATTAGAATAATATTCGATATGTTTTTGTATGAATATGTAAATGAGTTTTAGGATTTAATGTTTTATAATATATGCGGTAATTTGTAGTCTATATTTAGGGTTATAACTAGGGTTGTAAGAGAGGCTATACGTTGATTTAATGCGTATGTTTATTTTTATACGATTTACGGTTAGGGCTTATAAATTTAGAGGACATGTGTAGGTCCGGCGTTACGGTAATAGCGGACTCGATTTATATGAAGCATAATGCACGTTGGTTTAAAGCATATTACAAAGGATTAACAATGATAAATCTTTAAGATGTTTTTGTCGTTACAAAAATAATTATAATTTATTAGTAGTTCATTTTGTTTTCGTGCAGGTCAATGGGAGACGAAAAATATTTTAATGTTCATTATGGGCAAGGGATATCAATTTTGGTCCAGACGGGTAGACCTATCTATGTTCGGTCGGTGATGTTGGGGATATCTAGACCCACGGAGAGAACGTTAGCGAGGGCTTGAAAATTGGTCATTAAGGGCGTTTAAAATTAACCCGAAGAATATGGTGCGGATATCGTATTGTTGCTAGCAGTACTACGGAAAGACCTTATTGGGAGTTGGTACCAATAAAGGCAACCCGAGGATGGAGGCGTTATGTTGAGATTGCGACTGAACGAGGACAACCACTAGCACTTCTTGTTCAGGCCAAATACAGGGAACAAAATGAAGAAGCTTTGCATCAACCTGTCGAAGGAAGTAATGTAGTGTAGGAAGAGGTGCAGGAAGATGGTGACGACACTGAGCATGTGGTGCAGGAAGAGGTGGAGGAGCTGGAGGAGACAATGGATGGATCAAGTGAGCAACAAATAACACAGGAACCCATAGGTGCGGCAGATGAGGGGGAGTATATTGAAGCTATAGTTGCGTCCATGGAGGCCGAGGATGCTGAGCACGAGCAAGTCCCTGAGGAAGATGTGTCAGACGATGAGAGTCCCGGTGGCTTTCAAAATATCGTGCCGGTCGAGTGGAACTCATCAAACTTTGCGAGCTATCTATCCGAGAAGACACTCAAACAGCCTGGGAATACCACCAGAACGAGGTGACACAAGGAGCGACATACCCCTCGAAGGAAGAATTGGTGACAGCCGTGAAGATTTGGGCATTATCACTTATGAGAGAATTCAGGGTTGTCAGGTCTAGCCGAAGTGTGTACGATGTGGTGTGTGTTGTCCCGGTTGCCCTTGGCATGTGCATGCCTTTAAAGGAAAGTGGGTGGAATCTTGGGTATGTTCAATAGTGAGGAGCATAATTGTACGGTGGTGAGGTCGAGAAACACGTAAATCTAACATCAACAATGGTGGCACATATAATGCAGGCTCAAATAGCGAGAGAACGTTAACTACGAGCCTCGGTCTATCATTCGAGCCATGGAGGAACAATTACAATTACACTATTCCGTATGCAAGCTGCTGGAGGGCAAAGCAAAAAGCATTAGAGATGAGATTTGGAACATATGAAGCATCTTATGCGAATATGTCATCCTGATGGCGACCATAGCTAAGAGAAATTTGGGTACATATTATGATTACAAAGAGGTGGAGGCGAGGCGATGATATTGGAAAGTTCGATTCTGCGGCGGGTTTTCTTTGCCTTGGGGCGATGCATCGAGATTTCAAAATTGTCCTCCGGTTCTATGTGTTGACGGAACATTCCTAACTGGCAAGTATAAGGCGATCTCGACCGCAATCGCCGTTGACGGGAACAACTAGATTCTGCGGTGGCATTTGCTTTTGTCGAGGTGAGAATACGGAGAGTGGTCTTGGTTTTAGAAAGGGTGAAGCATGCAGTTGTTGTTGGCAGATCAGATGTTTGTATAATTCATGACAGACATCTTGGATTGTTGGCGGCGATCGAAGAAATTAAGTTTGGCTCTGACTATCGAGCTGCTCAGTGGCCGGACATACATACCCGGTGGTGCATGAGACATATGGGTGCCAATTTCTTTAGCCAGTTCAAGAATAAACACTTAATGAATCTGTTCAAACGATTGTGCAAGCAAAATCAGCAACGTAAGTTCAATCGGCTTTGGCAGACTTTGGATGAGCTGACGACGAAGCATACCAGGGAGGCTGGGAACGTGAGGAACAGAAGAATTACAAATTTTTCAGAATGGATTGAAGACTGTCCGAAAGAGAAGTGGGCATTGCTCTATGATTCAGAAGGCCGTAGATACGGGATCATGACCACAAACTTGGCGGAGGTATACAACTGGGTCATGAGAGGGACCAGGGCACTGCCGCTTGTAGCAATTGTCGAGGGGATTCTGCACCGAACATGCAAGTATTTCATGGACAGGTATCGAGCAGCCTCAATTGCCATGTCTGATAATCGGTTGTTCTTTTCTGGGGTTGTCACAAAGTACATCATTGAAAAGGTTAAGAAGGCACAGCTACACTCACCTCACGCAATGGGTACGGACGAGTTGAGGTATGAAGTTCACTGCATGGATAGGGCTCGCCTTGGGCGTAAACGTCAGAGGAACAGACAGGAGTGCATTCTTGCTGATGATCAATGCAAGTGCTCCTGTCGTAAACCGAAACTTTTACACAAGCCTTGCTCTCATGTACTTGCAGCGGCGTCAATGACAAATCAATCAACATACAATTATGTTTCTCTGTATTACAGGAAGGAAGCTATATTACACACTTGGCATGCCGAGATATACGGGTACGGTATGTACGGGTCATTCACTGACCCAGTTGGGCCAAACTGTAGGCATGTCCCGGATAGGAACAAGCTGAAATGCAACTTAGGACGCCGAGTGCATCGACGTATTCGAAATGACATGGATCACTCTGAGGCAGGGCGTCCCGTGAAGATATGCAGCAGATGCAATGAGGTCGGCCACACGTATCAAAATTGTAACAAACCCAGTAGTGGAATGTACGATTTCGAGGCTGGACCTTCAGGTTCAGCACACGATGGTCGACGTCCTTTCCATTGACTGGACATGTAATGTAATGCGGTGAAATTTATAATATTTATATTCGTGTATGTCATGTTGTAACGAAATAACATTTCAGTTTGGGCTTCTCACCATGTATTGTAATAATGCTATATTCGTTGCAAACATTTACTATGTACAATGAGGAGTGTTTGTCATATTAAAATTTGTGTTATCTGCATTTAAAAGTGTGGTAATCCATAATTTCATTTTACATTTAAATGCAGGTGCTTCAGCATGGCGGACGAGGGTGGCGGATAGCAGGCCGATCGTCTTTTGGATCCCTCTGTGGACCAAAGGCATCGGTCGCGCAGGAGTGCCGTTGAGGGCCTTCCGCTCCCAAATTTCGTCGCGAAAATACCGAAGGAGCTCGACTATCGACGCCTTACTGGGTTCATAGGTGAGAAAAAATTGTATATTGCTTAATGAAATTTTACGATATCTTATTTATTATTTATATGTAGGTTCGCCTTGCCGGCTTACTCCCAAGTCTTGGGATCTTTGGAGGCGATCGCCCTCGAGGCAGCACAGGCCCTTCGCGTCGGCTTCAGCAGACCGGTTCGGCCGACAGTCTTTGCTTGCGGCTCTCGTCGGCCGGTGGAGGCCGAGACCCACACCTTCCACCGCCTGTGGTGAGTCGCCCCACCCTACGGGATGTGTCCTATATACTAGGACTTCCTGCGGGTGACCCAGTGGTGGTCGTGGACGTGTCGCCACTTTGGCGTGGTGGTGATGGCGATGCGCGCCAATATCCAGCGGCGGCGGGTTCCCGCACTCTGAGCCCATTCCAAATTCGAGACGCATGGGCGGCGAAGAGGTGGATCTGCGCTTTACGGTAAGAGGCAAATTGTAAATGATATTCTTTCTAACCGTGGCGTCATGCATAATACCTTGTTAAACTTTTTAACAAAGTGGAGACCATCCACCCGGAGGCAGACGAGGCTACGGTGTCCGGACACCTCGGCGTACACTGCTGGTTGTTCGGCACGTGTTGTTTTGCAACACGTCCGCAATCGGTGGACAAGTTTCTTCTTTCGTATGCCCGGGGGATCGCCGACTCCGAGGGAGATCAGGTACCCGCGTACAGTTGGGCCTCCGCGGTGCTTGCAGCTACGTACAGGGGGCTGTGCGACTGCGTGTACAAGACGAAGGAGGCGGAGCCGCTGATCACAGGCTGTCCACTGCTACTCCAGTTGTGGTCGTACGAGAGGATCGCCGTCGGTCGACCTCTCATGGATCACGAGTGTACGGCGCTGTGTACTACCACGAGACCGAGGAGGATAGACCTACGATGGGTTTTCTGTGGTTTCGCCGACGGGTAATGAAATAACCACACTTTCGATTTAACAATTTGTCCTCCTATCTTATTGATATTCTGTAATTTAACAATTTCACCTCTTTTGCGCCGACGTGGGCTCACGTCACACCCCATTGAGGACTACGGGACTACGTCCGGATCTTTGACGAGCCGCAGGACCACGACTTCCGTGGCGGCCCTACCGGGCGACCTCGTCGAGGCTCGTGCACCTCTTGGTCTGTCGTCGCTTTATGCGCGTGACTCGTCTCGGCTTACGAGGAAGCGACTCTTCGACATCTTTGTCGAGGAGTACTCACCGCCTGGTGATGCGCGATTCGAACTCGACAAGAGTTTCCCTACCGATCGTGCACACCGTTCCCGTCACGTTCACGGTATGTTCGATACTCGTGCTTTCTTCACAATTGTTGTTATCGTAGTGTAATGGTCTAAACATTTCATAATGCTATAGGGTCACCAGACGAGGTCGAGTGCGGCGCTCTTTGGGCCCTGCGATGGTCCGATGGGTGGAAGAGTGGGAACATGCAATCGGAGGATATCGTCGACGAGGATCGGAGTACGACGGCAAGACGTTCGACGCGTACCTACGGTGGTGCGTACCGCTTCGCCGCTTTTCGTGTCGGATACACTCCTCCTACGGAGATCGTGCACGTACCTAGCGTCTCCGACACGTACCCTGAGCACCACCGACAGGCTGCATATCAAGCGGTAACATTTCTATCTCGTACGGATAATTACTACTTTGCCTGCATCATAACACTTACAATTGTGTCGGATGTCGTGTTTTTGATAATTGTTGAACAGCTTGACCTCGTACGACTGTCCGGCTTAGAAGCGCGCCATGCAATGGAGCGCATCGAACGGTATCCGAGATGACGACAAGTGAGGTCTTTGAGTCCTTCAGGAGGATTTACGACAAGTGCACGCGAGCTGTACGTCTGACGTCCTGTTGCGCTGATCCAGGCGCCCTCGCTTCCGTACCTGCAGCGGCCCCCAGACCCCCCTTCTCCGGTATAGTACATATGAATTATAATAATTAAATATACGTCGCACATATGAATTATAATAATTTAATATACGTCGCGTGCAGTCAGCCAGCGTCCCCGTGCTCCAGCACCGAGTGTCGTAGGGACGTCCGGAGGCTTGCAGGGGTCTTTTCGGCCCACTCAGGACGTGCCCGGGTCGTCCGGAGGCTTACAGGGGTCTTTCCGCCCCCCTCAGGACGTGCCCGCGTCGTCCGGAGGTTTCGAGGCGTCTTTCCGTTAATTAAATTATCAACAAAACCTAATTAGCTTCCCTAATTAGCAATTTCTGGTTGCATGAACGTATTAGAGTTTTATGGTCAGGAATCCGATGGCACTGGCACGAATTATTATTGTCGAGAATCCGATAGCGATGGCGAGCGAAATGACGGTCTTGGCGAGCGCGAATTGATGGCGATCGAATCCGATGTAAACACTACATAAACGCCATCGACGGGCGCTTTATATAAAACGCCCGTTGAGCAGGCGCTTTATATAAACGCCACGAACGGCGCTATTTAAATACCGCCCACGAACAGGCGCTATTTAAATACCGCCCGGTGGACGGGCGCTGTTTAAATAGCGCCTGCTGGACGGGCGTTTTATAGTCAGTCGCCCGTCCAGTGGGCGCCAGGATGCTATTTTTTTAATTTTTTTAAACGGGCAATTTTTTTTTTAATTTCGATTTAAATTAATGCTAGTACAGTATAAAATTCTATAAGGCGCAACGAACGCTCACCATCAGGCGCACATGGTTTCCTGTGGGCTCTAGCATAGCCTACCAATACTGGGCCGAAGTCGACAAGTATGCCCAGCCTTTTTTAAAAAAAAGAAAAAGTCCACTTTGCCCCCTTCAACTTGCAAAAGTTCGGTTTTGCCTCCCCAACTCTAAAACCAGGCATCCAACCTCCCTCAACTATCAATTCCGGTCAAAATACCCCCTCCACCCAAGACCACTATGGTTTTAGACGACATGACATCCAAATTTTTTAAAATAAATTCAAATAAATCAAATAAATTGTAGAAAATCATAGAAATATCAAAAAATAGAATAAAAATATCTAACAATTTGGAAAAAATATATAGAATCCAAATACTATAATTTTATGTGCATAATTATATGAAAAATATATTTGTCCTATGATATCTTTTCTTGATGAGTAGTTTGAGCTTTTATAGAAAATAAGCCCGCTTACGTAAAAGGATAAAATTAAGAGAAATATAGGGATGTTAGCTTTACCATTTAATTTACATTTTTAAATTAAAATTCAAAGTTAGTTTGACCTTTTACTTGTAATTTTAAAATTAAATTCAACATTCAAAATAGCATACTTACCTTTTGATTTTTATTATTTTCTACAAACAAAATTTTCCTAAAATTTTAATTTTTAATCAATAAAAATACTCTTCAACAAAAATTGCATATAATTACATATACAAACACTATACTTTTATTGAATATTTGGATTCTACGTATTTTTTTCTAATTGTTTTGGTATTTTCATATGATTTTGTTGAGCTTCCTATAATTTTCTACAATTTATTAATTTTTGTGAAATTATTTTATAGAAAAAATGCTGAATATGATGACATGTCATCCAAATCCATGGTGGTTTTGGTTGAAGGGGGTAATTTGACCGGTTTTGATAGTTAAGAGAGGTTGGATGCCCGGTTTTACAGTTGAGGGGGCAAATCCAAACTTTTGCAATAGTTGAAGGGGTAAAGTGGACTTCTTCCTCTCTTTTTTACAAAAAAAAGGATACACAAGATTCATGACTAATTAATTTCCACATAAATAAAAAAACTTATAAAACATTACTGAGAAACAATCTATGCATCTAGCTTCACTCCGGTTGCTGACATCATTGAATTCAAAGATTATCACTGTTGGCGATTTGTGAGCGGCCTACCCCGAGATGGGCCTTGGGCCGGATCCGTACCGGCCTTCCACGCGTATAGAGAGTCTAAAAGGCCACCCTTGGCCGTACCAAAAGGAGCGTCTGGCCCGCCGGGGTCATCCCCAGGCGTAGTCCGGGAAGACCGCACGGCCAGAGCCCCCGCGAGCTCGGCCGCCGCCTCGGGCTGCTGGGAAGGGTTGTTTTTTGGGCTTCACTCCAACTACAAATTCGTCTGCCGGTTCGTAGACCCGCTGCCCTCCGAGGCACGTTTCCCAGACACCGACAATCACCATCTGCGTCGTTACTGATTTCATCTCCTCCAATCACATCCTCATAGGGAGACGGATTGAAGATCAATATATCTTCAATATCAATAATAGGCTTGAAAGCTTGTATATGAGATAGTCAAAACACATCCCAAATCTTTTTTCTTCGACTTCTCAACCTTTAATAATCTTCTGAACGAAGAGATCTGACCCGCATGTTGTCGCTGCCATCCAAAGTAGATTTCGCGTCGGGACTACTACCCTTTCTCGTCCACGCCACAAACTAGACCTGATTATGTGTCGGGTTCGGGCCGGATTTTTCAAAACCAGCCCAAAAATAGGTTGACCCGAGCCTAACCCAACCCGGTGCACCGGGTCACAAATTTAGGCCCGAACCCGATCCAAATTCCAAAAACCCGACTTAAAACCCAAAAACCCGAACATGAATGGTTGTTTTTGATTTTTTTGGGCTCGAACCTAACCTGTCCCGACGGCCGGGCCTCAAATCGAGGACCGACCCAACCCGGGTCGAGCCGGGCTATCCATGAGTAGGTCTACCACAAACGACCCGAAGAGGTCTTTTATTGGTTAATCTGAACGAATACTTGGTGTCATTCTTTAGTCTTATCTTAACTTATCTTATTTTTTGATCTTGGACTATGTACGTGGAAAAATAATTCATTTGTCCAAAACAAAATAACTTACAATTGGAATTGGAAGAAATATGGCGTACGCACATCTGGGTGAAACCTAGTAGCTAGGATAACCTGGACTCGTCGGAATTATTTTAACATAAGTTGATCCAAATGGTAACCAGCCTACTCTCACCAAGTCGACGCCACTAATTCCTCGGCTTCACGTGACATGTCAGTATGTCACCCTATACGTGTGTGGAATGGGTGGCATCGGTGACGTAGCATGGGCATAAAATTAAAGGGGCCATTGTGCCCTTGGTCAGTTTTGGATGGGCCAAATAAATAAATTTTATTTATATTCTTCCTAAACAATGATAATTAACGGTACATCACTGAGAGAATTTTTTTTATAGAGGTGCCATGGTTCACTATGGCCCAATGAAGCTCTGGGTGGCATTACTTAATAAGTAACTATCTAGGTTTCTCAAAAAAAGAAAGAGCGTACCAAACTCCCGTCTATGTATTAGTTAGTTTAATTTCCTATTGGCAACAGGCAGTACGGCACACGATAGAACTATGCAGTGTGATGTCACCCACAATCCCACCTTGCTACTAAACTCGTCACTTGCATATATAGTTGTATGTAGATGACATGTTGATGCATGCATGAACCTAGCTAGACAAGCTTCGGTCCCAACTAGCTAGCGCTTAACCTATATGCATGTTGTTGGAACTCGGAACCAATCTTAAATCCCGGCCAATTGCGTCCAAACGTATGTTGCAACTTGCACATCTCGAACAAATTACTCGCTAAAATGCTCGTTCATTCCGTTAGAATCCAACGTAACACACACGCCTCTCCTCGTCACTTAAAATTGTCTTTCCTGCTGCTTGAATATACTGATTGTTTCACAATGATCAGCATCCGTGCATGTTTTGGGCCGGGAAACTTTGCTGCGAGATAGGCGGAGAGCTAAGCTGGCTGATCGATCTAAGAGTTGAACATGTACAACGCACCATGAATACGTTAGGTTAATTGTAGTGCAGTATTTCATGGCTGGACTGAGGGTGATCGATCGAGGAAACAATTCTTTTCTTCATGGCTGGCTGTGGTGCGCACGTAATGACGTAGTTTAATCAATGGCTTGATCCGTAAAACATGATCTTTTCTTCTGTCATTAAAAAAAGAGTTTTTATAGTGTTGTAGGTAGGATACACCGACCCCCTATAACATGGTGAGCAATGGCAATCCAAAGCTAGGATAGAGCGAAGCAAAGACCATCAGTTGCATGTTCTTCGCTGAATCCCGTTGAGGCGAAGCGAGACAAAGGTTGCTCCGGAAACCATGATGCCAAGCAAATAGGAGCTCATACAAAGCGGCACGGAGCAAACGACGCCCCCTCCGTTGGGTTAGTGGAGCAATAGAGAGAGGGTCCGGCCCATGACGTATTCCCGAAGGAGCGGAAGGACCGACATATATGGGAGCCATGAAAGCCAAGAGACAGAATGAACCGCGGGGTTCATCGCGTATCAGGATATGCACAATTGGATGCTTTCTCAAAGACTCTAGTATGGCAGTGGAAGGGTAGCCTTGCCCTCACAAGGTGACGGTGAATGATCTATGTGCCCCTAAAAAGGAGGGAAAAGAAAGGTCATTCGGTGGTAAGAGAGTACGTACCATATAGCGTCCATGGGGTTTTACCTTCCGAGGGCATTATCATTTGTAATAGACTATGCACAAAACTTGACTATATAAGGATAGCAAGCACTTATAAAAGGTAAGAAAGAATCATTTTAGTAAATACACTTGAACTTTCAGACTTAGAATCATTGTTTGTTAAGGAGTTCCCCACGCTTGTTCACCATGGTCCGTTAGACCTTGGGTGACCTTAGGAGGTGCTTCAAAGTGTTTGCCTTGTCAAAATTGACAACGTGTAGTCACTCTCTCCCTCTCCCTCTCATTGAGCCTAATAGTGCCATACCACAGCCAGTTGGCGCCGGCGGCCGGTCAACCCCATCATCCCACCCCTTGTGTTGCCATTGACCGGCTTGCTGCCCTATAGGTGAACCCCTGCATTTTTTTTTGGTTCCTGAAGGCCGTGGTTGGCCAGCTGTTATCACAGAAATATTTCAACTGGTCAAAAATTCTATGCATTGGTGGAAGCCTGTTTCGTGTGTTTTTCCTTAAATTTCACCGGATTTCATAAATTTCACTAGAATTTTAATTCTTGATTGTTGCTAGCACATTGTGGGGGCAGCCAGGCCTTTGGCTAGCCGTCCTTCGAGCGTCACTAGCCGGCCATGTGTGTGTGTGTGTGTGTCCGGGGACAATCAGTTTTTATTTGGTACGTATCTATTGATATCCTTTTTTTTTAGCAAATGGCAGGAGAGCTGCCTTATATTAATCAAAAAGAGAGAGGAATTGCAGGGTGGGGAGAGATAATGGCCCCTCCCCTCGTGGGCCAAAGAAAAAGAACTAACTAATTACAAAAGAGGCTCCCGCAGCCTTCTAGAGGCGCAGGTCGTCAATCAAAAAGCGGAGCAAGGCCGCTAAAGGTTTGTCGCTTCGTCGGAAGATATGGTTGTTTTGCTCTAGCCAAAGATGCCAAACTGTGGCGGAGACTACTGAGAGGACTCCATGAGGTGGTCCTTCCTGAATGATGACGCTTGTCCACCAGTCAGTGAAGCAGCTAGTCATTGGCCACTCGGACGGGTTTAGCTGTGGCGCATTGAGCATGTTGGCCAGCCGGGCCCAGATGAAGGAGCTGAAGCCGCATTGCAGGAACAGATGTTCCGGTATTTCAAGGTTACGCCTGCAGAGAGGGCAGAAGTACTCGTTCGGCAGCTGGCGGCGCATTAAGACGTCAGCAGTCATGATCCGCTTGTGCAGGAGTATCCAGAGGAAGAATTTGCACTTGGAGGGCGCCCAAAGCCTCCAGACTTGCTGTAAGGCCGGTCGTGCCACACGACCTATGAATTGGATCAAGAACACCGAACCTGTTGATATCCTACCGATCGAGATCGCAACATCTCCTGTTTTTTTAGTTTTCCTTGCTAATTTGCAACGCATTAAGTTGCCAGCTGTGAACTACATATATAGTTGAAAAAGTCGATTTAAAATGGTTCGGGATCGAGAAAGGTCTTTTCTGCCTTCTACCTACTAGTATTATATGATGCATGATAAAAGAAATTAATATATGAATATTGAATCTCTCTGGGCGGAACTAATTAAAGCATATCTTCTCCAGTCAGCTATTACTCTCTTTATGGTTCTAGCTAGTTAAGATTTTGTATTGTGAAAAGTTGTTTTTTCTTTACAACTAGCTAGGTGGCCATCCTTTTGGGGTTAAACCCTAATAATCCGGTTCAGTGAGTGAATAAATTATGCATGATACGATATTGAACGTGCAAACAGCGCCAGTCAATTAAGACTGGAGAAGATATATATGGGCGTGATTAATTGAGGCTAGCTTTAAGCTGGCCAATTGTCATGATCGACATATATTCGCTAGCTAGCTAGGTGGTCAGGAGAATAATTAAGCAAGAGTAGCGTGTTCAAGTTACGATTCTGGGACTTGTCACGTCCGCTATTGCGAACGGTTTAAACAATCGCTACATGCAGGCATGCCGATGTGGATCGCCGCCGTCGCCGTCTCAGCGTCCCCGTCGTCATCGTCGGCGTCGGCGTCGTCGTCGTCGTCGTCGCACGGAGGTGCGTAGGTAACCTACCCTAAAAGGCATAGGCTTAGACTCTTGCGCTGATCGATCAAGCCGCCACTTTAGTGAAAGGGAAGGAAGTGGAGATGGTGTTCTTATCATCCATGCGGCATCGATCGGTCGATCAATGATGGAAATTAAGCGGGTGAGGAAAGGATGGTGTCTCTCTCTTCTCCTTTCCATGGATCACTAACGTACTACTACCATCCTTTATCATCATGATTTCATGTTGCAGCAGTGAAAAGAGATGATGGGGATCAGTGGTGATCGCTTTCGGATGGGATTGGAGGAAGCAATCTAGCCGAAGGGGAAACTTGACATGTGTCGACCGTAGAACCCAACCAAGTCCGCTTGGTATTTGGTAAGTTGCAACAAGCTAGCTAGTGCGTGCCATAAGTCAAATCAACATGTGTGCAAAGATGTCTATATATACATATACTAGATCATGAGCACCAAGTGCATTCGCACAGACTGGTTTTCTAACACTCCATATAAGTATTATTAGGTGATAAAATATAAAAATATACTCTAAAAAATTAAGCATTTGATCCAGAGTTCAGACGTCATTCTTTTTTTGTTTCTCGGTTTTACGTTACGTTAAGTATTATTCACTACTAGGGAAAGGGCCTTTAGTCCCAGTTAGCAACTGACTTTAGTCTCGGTTGCAAAACCGGGACAAAATCTAGGGATTGAAGGTCACAGGCCTTTAGTCCGGGACACAAACGTTACCACGGTGTAGAAAATATCTAAAAAATATTATTCACCACTAGGGAAAGCGCCTTTCGTCTCGGTTGCCAAACCGGGACAAAATCTAGGGACTGAAGGTCACAGGCCTTAGTCTGGGACACAAACGTTACCATAGTGTTGAAAATATCTAAAAAATATGGCGAACTCAAGACTCGAACCTGAAACGTCGAACCTGAAACCTCCTGCCACCATGCATGGCACTTCGCACTCACCCTTTTAACCAATCCACCCAACCACGCGTATTTACTAGACTAGGATATGCATTCCTTTTAAACTATGTTGGAATGAGGCTTTAATCTCGGTTAGTAACATGAACCGGGAACAGGACTAATTTATGCTCATGCCAGCTGGCATGTACTCGTCTACCAAATCGCTCTTCTATCCTTGTTCGTGACATAAACCAAGACTAATGTGGATGAAAAATCATGCTTTTGCCCTAGTAGCCATGAACCGGAACTTATGCTATTATTAGTCTGGGTTTGTAGTTAACCGGGACTAATGTGCCGAGATAGAAGGCCCGTTTCGTAGTAGTGATTCAGCCTGATTTTACGTGCCTTTGCTTTCTTTCTTACTATCTTCATTGTGATTAAAATTCAAACATTTTAGGTTGTCATCTAGCTATAGCATGTCATCATCAGAATCACATCTTCTGTCTATAGGGCTGTGTGATAAAAATTGGGAAAGTAGAGTTGATAGCAGCATGATAATCAGTTTTGTGAATAGGTTAAGCTTTACAAATGAATAGGTACGGACCAAATAATATATCCTGGGATGCAATAAATTCTATTTATAAGTAATTTTGTGATACTTGAACTTCCTATTAATAGAAGGAGTTCAACACACTAATTATCGGAGACCATCGTGATATTAGCAGTAATTAATGCAGTATGTTTTGTGAGCATCTATGCATTATTGCAACACCAGGGTGTAAAAACCAGACCTAAATGCATTATGCGACAGGAGAACCTCTGGAATGAAGAACTGCAAACAATTGAAAACTGGTATATCCAGAGATGATTTATTTGAATAGTTGGTACAATGTCTCTGCACAAGCTGGAAGTATGAATCTTAGATGTAGACACATGAATAATTCCGGTTGCATAAACACTAAAAAATTTCTCTGTTTGCCTCCAGCCAATGATAAACATATGGCTAGTATATATGCTATTTTACAATATATAGGATATTGTTGCAGTTAAAGCAATTTTGGCCGCACTAATACTTTCTTATTATATCTATTTGAAAGGTCTCTTAGTTTCGAACTTTCAGATTATTGAGGTATGGTCAAAGGTCTCTTAGTTTCGAACTTTCATATTATTGAGGTATGGTCATTGCCAATTCATTTAGAAGTGTGCAAAAATTGTGTAAATCTGACATTTGCTAATGGCTTTCCAGTCCTTGAAAGTGGTGGTCATGTCATGTTTTACCAATGATGGATCGATGATCATTCAATAATAGACTTAGGTAATTTTGTTCTTTTGGGCTGATCTGAACGGCTAAACAGTTGAAAATCTGAAATGATTGAATTTTGAGAGCTTCTCAAGATAGTCTCGAGATTCGGGCCCATTTCATATGGCTTTGCTTTTTAAAGCATTAGGTCTCACCTTCGAAACAACAAAAAAAGGATTTAAAAAACTCAAAACATATGTCTTTCAAAACGTAGATAGGTCGTTAAGCTTAAAAGAACAGAGTCGGCCCTGTTCTTTTCAGCTTAACAGCTTAACGATTTATTTATGTTTTTAAAAAGACATATGTTTTGAGTTTTTTTAGTTTATTTTTTTTGTTATTTTGAAGATGGGTCCTAACGCTTTAAAAAGCACGTCAAACGAAATGGATCCGAATCTCGAGACTACCTTGAGAAGCTCTTTAAATTTAGTCATTTTAACTGTTCAGCTATTCAGATTAGCTAAAAAGAACATGACCAAATATTTTGTGATGCTTACGTACTGATATATTTGCATTAGTATGGTCCTTTATGTTGAGGAGTATTCCATCTTGGCATCGTAATGTCCCTTGTGTTGAGGACTACATTGATTTTATACCGGATTTACATCTTCGGATGTTGGGACGGATTAATTTGCATCATCGAAAAAAGAATAGCCATTAGTCATTCAGTCTCTAAGAAGGCATAATATTAATGGTAAAGCATTCATAGATATATCATTAATAGCTAGTAGCATAGCACATAGCATACTGGTTAACATATATACATGTACTGCACCTCTGTATTACTCTGCAGCACACATATACCTTTTATTTTCGTGATGAGTGTAATTAACCAACTGCCCAAGCATGAACCTTTGTAACATGAGACATCCTCTGTCTTCAGCAAGAACAGAATGATGGAGAGTCCTACGTAGAACCGTAGATGTTATATATGAAAACCAAGTAGTTCAATTTCTAACATGAGATGGAGCTCAGTCAAGCAGATAAAAAAAGACAAATCAGTACCTGAATTTCTTACCTTAAAAAATTTTCCATCCATGTTGTCATTGATAATTGTTTCATTAATGACGTACACAACAACTAGTTCTTTGTATTCTCACCATGCACATCCATCAACAGGAATAGGTGAAACGAACTAATAACGGAAAAATTGGTTGAATAAGAGATATATAATTGAAAATTTGAAAAGTATGTGACTTATTTTGGAAATTGGGAAAATGGGCCCGCTTCCGCCGGCCGGCACGGCTTCCGCCACCCAGGGTGGCACAAGCCAGCTTCCGCCACCGGGGGTGGCTAAAATGGCTGGCTTCGACCACCCGGCGTGGCGGAAGCCACCCTCGTCGCCACGTCGCCTGCTCCCTCCCTGCTGCTGCGTTGCTTCGCTGCTCATTGTCGTGCCTCGGAGTGAGCACCGGAATTCCCGCCGATCGCTGTCGCACGTTGCTCTGCTGTCGCGCCTCGGAGTGATGATAGCTGGGTAATTAGAAATATTATAGTTAGGTAAGTTGATAATGTAACATTTTATGTAAATTATAAAGATACATGTGCACCAACATAATTAGAAATATTATATTATATTAATTGTTAGGGGAAAATATAATATTGGGACATAATTAGAGAAACTAGATTAAACTTGATTGACAAAATTTGTCAAAAATTTGAACAAGTTGTGCACGGCTCTAGTGTTCAGTACGTAAAATTGTTTGACTTATTTATTCACTCTGTTGAATTTAGTAGAAAACTAAAAATAATATAACAATGGTAAAATTAGAAACGGTGATTAGTTCGTTGTGTCTGAGAAAGTAAACGGTTTATGCTTTTAGAGAACCAGAAATTAATTAATAAAAATTCAGATTACATGATACAAGCAATGGCACGCGTGATGCATAAAACAATCTACCGTAGTAGTGCATCATATCTAAACCTACATGCCTTAGGAGATTTAAAAACATAGTTGTCATAAACGATAACCATACTACTGGGTGCAGCGGGGGTATTTTCCCTTCGCAAACGCTCTAGGTCCTGCATCCCTGGCTCTAACAGCCCTCTCGCTTCGCACGGCCTCGCCTCACGCCATTGAACTGCACTGCCGGTCACCTCGCACAGGCTCGAAACTCTTCTCTCGACGCTTGTTTCTTTCTTCCCGAGGCGTCTTGCCACTGCCTCGGCCACTGCCTCAAGGCCGACCGCCTCCCACAGATCTGCCGCTCCATTTCGGGAGTCTGCTCCGCGTCCAAAAATTGCACAAACTCGCATAATGGAGGCTAAAAAGATTGAGGTTAGCATGTGCGTGTATATGTTCATTAGGGAAGAAATAAGTAAGAAGTGACTTACAGGGTACTTTGCCCTCCTCTCCATCTCGGCAGTTCGGTTGTACACATAGTTTGCGCACTTCCAATACCTTCTCCCGTAAGTATAGCCCATGGCTTGGGACAGCCTCAAAACGCAAAGACTGCCGCATAGACACATGGACGGCTGAACACCTTGTGGGACGGATTCGTGGAGAGACTCCCTTGGTGGCGATGGGAACTCCATATGACTGTCTTGATTCTGAGAGATTTGCGAAGTGAAGTGCTTAGAATGCTCTTGTTGGTGGTGCTGTTTGTAGTGAGACCGCATGGGTTTAAATAGGTGATATTGCGCAACGTGGTCGAATTGAATAAGACATACGCAACGCACAGTTGGAGATGATTTAATGTGTCACGGCAGCACTTTGCAGTGATAGGTCACTTCAACAGGGACCGCTGGACCGCACAGTTCAAGATGATTTAATGTGTTACTGCAGACCTTTGCAGTGATAGATCACTTCAACAGGCTACCGACCACACGCCTCGCATGATGTGATGTGTCACCGCAGAACTTTTTAGTGATAGATCACTTCAACAGTGTAGTCAGAGATTAGCAGGGATCGGTCACATCGTGCACAGAGTACGACACTTTGCCAGCGATGAGTCCCGTCGCGTATACCGTAAGCCACTTTGGCAGTGCGGGTTAAAGTCGCACAGACGATAGGGCACTTTGGCAGACGTGTTGCTGGCAACAGATCACATGGTACAAACACAGAGTCCGATACTCTGCATGTCTACATTACCAGCACGAAAAAACACACCAGACAATAGCATGACATACATAAACAGTGGTATGCATGATTTAGCCGAATATAAAAGTACGTAACATGTGGGTGCCAGCGGTTTACACACGACGCCTCCGACATGCAGGGCACAAGCGTTCCATGCGGACTTGCATCTCTAGTGTACGACTTGTCATTTCGAGACGTTGTTCGAGATCTGCAATCCTTGCGTGGAGAACCGTGATATATGCATCTGCTGCCATTGGAAAAGGATCATCCATCCATGATGTCATACGACAATCGTTTATCTGTTTTGCAAAGGATACAAGGTTAGGTTACCTACGAAAATCAATTCATTATATATGAATGTAAGTAAACTCATTGCGTATAGAGGACATCGGTAGAATCTCCGTCCGGTCCAACCAGATACTGGCCTATCGAATGTCTGCACCACTGCATCAATTCCACATGCATACTTAGGCCAGTCTCGATGGATGTGAGGGCCGGGCCGCAGCATGGTTGACTGCATGCGGTAGTCCTGTTTTATTTTGATCGGAAGGTCCTCCGAAGGGTAATGGGCCTGGTCTCCCGGACCGGACGATTCCCACCAACTTGGCCTAATCCATGCATTGCTGGAACGTTGTTCGGCCATCGTACTACGATGGTAAATGTAATTAGTGTCCGTAATTCTCATAATGGTAAATGCTTCTACGGTGAAATTTTTTACAAGTGGTTGCTCCGTTCGAAAAAATAAATTTGAGGTAGGTCACACAAAAAATTACCCTGCGTTTTTTGTGACTTCGATCGGAATACTAGTACGCATGAATTTAAGGCAACTGATCTGGAGAGTGACATTTACTTGAATTTAAGGAATGGGGGTCGTTCAGAATGCAGTGTTCGAAAACAAGATATCTGTTTCGGGTGTTTGTGCGGTGCGAGTGTTCAATGGTCAAATATTTTACATGTGTTGTAAATCAATGTTATATTTGATCGTGCAAGAATTATATTTTCAATGGTCACATAATGCAATGTCTATAATTGTCATAGCCGAATTTCATTTTCATTTCAGATAGGTCAGAAAAAACAGTATAAGAATTGACACTCAATAAATTTAACAAAAATATATGGTCAGAGTGTATAAATATATTTGACCATTACAAATGTTGGCTTCTATACAATTAGTTAAGAAAGAATGCAAAACTTTCAAAAACCGAAGAAAACAAAATGTTAACAGACGCAGCTTGTAAGTTTTATTATGGCCCCTTCTTCTTGTGAAATCTTCGGGTGTCCAATGAAAAGGAGGTCGTGTTTGACGCATCCCCGCAGCTTGTGACGGTCCAAACCGTGTCGGCAGATGCGGCATGGGCTGGTCTGCCACCTGAGGAGTGGTGCCAAATTGATAGGATTGTCCACTATATACATTCCAACTAGCATATGCATCTTCACGCGGTGGTGCAGCCGGTGTCTGCATGTGCCAACTCGACCCGCCTAGCTGATCTGGTTGCGGGACAGGTGGGTGGGGTGTAGTAATCGTATTCAACAAATCAGTGAATCCTACGCCCGACCCAAACATTTGTTGCCACGCGTTGTTCTCATTTTCCCAATCAGCCATAGTTTGCGTGGGTGCATGCAGACACCGGCAAAAGATTGCTGCGTGCTGTGCATGTCTTCTTCCCTCCCGACCGATTGAGTTGGTTGACGATTAATATCCAGCCCATGGGATGACCCGTACACCGGTGGGGATGCAAACGGTGTAAAAGCTGAATGTTGGTGGGTACGTATATCATGGGCCGATGTCGAAGCTCGTGCCGGATCGGGAGGGGACCGAAACGGAACATGCCCAGGCTGCCTCTCCATGGACATTGTCCTCATTGGTGGGGCGGAATGTTCTGAGAGAGGCTCGTGCGCATCGACAGTCTCGGACCTGTCTCTGTCCCTTCTATTTATATTGGTTTGGCGGCCTCCGACTGCCCGTAATGCGGATCGCATACGGTCGCCCGTCCTTCGGATTAAAGTGCGAAGGGGATTCGCACTACGCGATCCCCCCGCCTGCTCCGTTTGGGTCATCAGAAAGTCCACCTCGCCTTGCACGCACGCTTTCACGTATCAGATTGAAACATATAACAACCGTTAGGTACGTAATATATGAACTTTGAACATATGATAAGACATTTAGCAGTTACACGTACCAGGCGGTGAACTCGCTCACTCTGATGGCTGCGTCACGGTTGTTGCCGTTGTCGCTACCGGTCGATTTAAAAGATGGCATCTTGTCCTCGCCATGTACCAATCGTAATAGGCATTGTAGTCGTATGGATTGTAAGGTCCAACAGGCACGAGGACATCCACAGTGGCTGCCTCCATCCAGCGAGCGATGTGTGACGCGTTTTGCACCGTCCAATTAGGGTTGTGTCCCTGGCCGGTCCTCCTGAAATAACAAATAGTCAGCTTGGTTAGTACGAACAAAAATAAAATGTGGTTGATAGAAAGCATACCCATGCGACCGACCGGTGTCTCGTGGTGGAGGAATAGGGACTAGTTGACCGTATCCAAATTGGCGCAAAACACGCTCCGGTGAGTACACCTCGACAGCGTTCATGCATAACAGGTGACATTTCATCAACCAGTACGCTTCACTGTTTAAGCAAGCTGCCGAGATGCGTCCTCCTTGTGCTATTTCATGCATAACATATGGAGAGAACGGGTCCCAACAGACATCATTTTCAGTGATAAAATCCAGGTCAGCAACGATCCGCATGTAGGACCCGTGATCAACCTCTTGCGCCCAATGAAACGTGGCATGCATATATTTATATCCAAGTGTGGGGCGCTCCAACTCGTGCATATCATCGGAAACGTCCACCAGATAGTACGCGTGCTTAACGCGCGGTCGAAGCATGGGCAGGTAGAACCATGACCACAACTGTAGCAACATGGGACAACCCGCCATGATCGAACTATCCGCTGTCCTCCGATATGCCTCGCACAAAGTGCGGTATGTATCGGCAAGAATAGCGGAGCCCCAGCTAAAGGCATCTGGCTGGTTCTCGTGAAGAGCATCAGACGCGAGCTGGCGAGCAACCCACACAAGATGCGCACCAACGGAATCTCCATTTGTGTGCGTGAACATAACACTTCCAAGCAATAGAAGTAGGTATACTTCGTAGTGCCTGTTCACGGTCTCAATGTCGGCCTCTTCTGGGCAATCCCCATACTCGTCCAATGCTTTCAGCCACGAGAATGACACCCCCTGGTCACTCTTCGCACCGTATTCAGCGCCGAACCTGTAGTTTTGTTTTCTTGTTGTAAGTGTAAAAATAGAAATGGTTACTTGTGCAATAGATTCAAATAATAGATTGTTTCGTACCTGTTCTCTATGTACTGTTGCCATTCAAGCCGTTCTGGCTTGATGACAACAAATAGGCGACCCTCCATAGGAAGACCAGTAATCATTGCGATATCTCGCAACGTGATCGTCATCTCCCCACACGGAAAGTGAAAAGTATGTGTCTCAGGACGTCATCTGTCCGCAAGTGCAGTTAAAAGTTCAGATCGCAGATGCGGGAGAGGCGTCCTCGCTCCACCTGGCAAGTTTGCCCCATCCATGAGCAATGCAAAGAGGAGCAATCCACAGTGCGCCAGAGGTACACGGAATCTCCCATCGAGCCTTTTAAGTAGTCTGGATCCCCTCAGACGAAAGGGTCGTAGCTACGAAAATTGCAAATTACCGTAAAAATCATATATGCATTCATTTCAAGCAATAGAATGTAATGTCACCTATACACCGGCTATCATTTTTTTTGTCCTGTGCTTACTGTCGATGGCCTCTTTGAACAATTCCGAAAGTTCCATCTTATAACCTATGTGAACTTAACGGAATACAAATACAGCTTATAACCACATTGAACTTAATACAACAGCAATATATTAACGGTGACCATATTAGAATACATTACTACAAGGGTGTACATATACATAACTTTCAGTTGGGAAATACATGAGCTAGTGCCCGTCTAGTTTGGGCATCTGCGACGGTCATGTCCAGGCTGCCTGCATCTAGCACAAAGCCTTAAACCACCCGCGGATTGTGATTCATCCATATCACCCACTAATCGTGCAGAGGGTGGCCTTCCCGGTGTGTCTCGCTTGGTAGCTGGAAACGGTAGCCATGTACAGGGTGCCTCCATTTTTCTATAACTTCGATCACCGAAGTTGCGAAATTTCGGCCTCCATGTATCGCGGATTGCTTGCATTGTATAGTACGGGGACACGAATTGGAGGCCATTGTTGCCACCAAGCTGACGGCAGGCAGGCAGCACGTGGGAGCATGGGATATGCTCCAATCGTAGCTTGTTGCACGAGCAAACTGCTTCGTAGCTTCCAATATAGCAAGTTTGCACGGTGTCACCCGCGCTAAACCCCGACACGTGCTTCCTTCGGCAGCTTACTTTGAATTCGTTGGTGGCCCTATCATAAAGTTGGGTTACATGGAATTGCGCCTTCAAGCGTCTATGCTCGATGAGCGCTTCGACGCGTGGAGCAAACATGCACGCCGATTGCTCTGCTGCATAGCCACGGTCTCGAAAGTACTCCATGGTCCGATAGAAAGTAAGCTCTATGATTGAACATATCGGGAGAGCACGAACTCCTCGAAGCACGTTGTTGTACGACTCGGCGATATTAGTCGTCATTACCTTATACCTAGAAAATGACACGTACGTGTTATTAGTATAACATTCGTACATAAAGGGGATTGATCAAGTGGCACTACTTACCGAAGCGCCGTCGAGATCATGAGCTAGTGCCCACTTCTCCGCCGGTTTACCCGCGATCCATCTTCTGAACGTTGTGTTGCGACAAGACAAGCAGCCTCCTTCGCCTCCAACCATCTGCGCATGGCCTCCTCGCTCCTGATCGGCGACAAGTCTTTGTGTGCGTTGGTTCAGGTCCCTATATATTGCTTGGAACTTACGCATTTGGTTCTGCAAGCACATTGTCTTAAACTTATTGACCATCGTGCGGCTCCAAAATGCAGTGTACAAATTTGCACCAAGGTGTCGCATGCACCACCTCGATTGAACATCAGGCCAAGCACAAGCTGGGTCATGACCTCCCTTCAGAGCATCCAGTGCGTGCAATATACCCAACCCATGGTCCGATACAACACAAACACCGGCTCTATCCCTGACCACCGCAGTCTTCACGAACCGCAGGAACCAAAGCCAGCTGTCATTGTTCTCACTCTCCACAATGGCGAAGGCAACAGGTAATATCTGATTGTTCCCATCGGCAGCTAACGCGGTCAAAAGCGTCCCGCGGTACCTCCCTTTTAGGAATGTACCGTCCACGCAAATCACTGGCCGGCAGTGTCTAAACGCTTCTATGCATGGACCAAATACCCAACAAAGTCTCAACAGGTACATGTGACCTTCAGAATAGGAACCATCTGCCAGCTGCACGGGCCGCTGGTCAATTCCCCATTCAGTGCCTGGGTTGGTCGATGCTATCTGCCGTAACAGACGGGGAGCCCAGTTATACGAATCTTTGAATCCCCAAATATCATCGTTAGCGCCTTTTGTTTTGCCCGCCAAGCAAGGTGGTATGGGATTATCATCCATGTTCGGCTCTGCATCTCCGCTATTATGGTGTTTGGTGCTAGTTTGATGTCTGACTCGACTATGCTAAGGACTGTCTGGGCTATATACCTGGCATCCATGACCTTGCTCATGTTTAGGACACCCTTCGCGTTACAAGTGTGCGGTTCGTACCGTGAGATAATGAAGTATTCATCATTCTTTGGTCTATGGGCCCGTACACGGTACGAGCACTCTCCCTCTTTTTTACACCCAACCACATAGACGTCTGGCCCAGACAGTAGCACTTTGTGCTCACGACGGGTGGTGATGGCGAAATTGAAAATGAAGTGTTGCGTCTCGTGCTTACTCCCAAAACTTTGTCCTACTTGTATATCGCTATGCTGATATCCCCAGCTAGATAGCTGGGAGAAATCAGGCATAACGCAGTTCGCAGCTTGTATTTCGCGAAAGTATGCGACTGCAGTCCCTGCATCATCCTCACCATCATCCTCACCTTCTCCCGTCACGTCGACATCATCATCTTCCATGACCGCCACATCAATCTCCTCCGGTACGACAACTCTTTCATGTCCTCCACCCCTCTCCTCTACCTCCGCGAATCGACCTCCCGATGAGTCCCCAATCTCTACCGTGGTACTGGGAACACATGTAGCAAACTCTACCGCCATTGATGATTCACTTGTGGCTCCCTCCTCTCGTCGTACCACTTCAGCGTACACACCAATCTCGAACGCTTCCTCAAAAGACTTTGTGACATACAAATCCTAGGAACCTCGGTTCCGAAGCTCCCACAGGTTGCATACTACATGCGAAGTGTTCGGGACGTAACGAGGCCGAACCGCCTGTAGGCGCACTTTGAAGTTCTGCCGATCTATGGCAAGTGTTCTGGCAACCACCCCTATTAAGTCTTTAGGTCCTATAGGAAGATCAATTGCGGTTTGTGTTCAGATGCAACTGCATGCTAACAAAAGCACCTCGCACTTGTGTTGGAGCATCCCATAGAAAATATGCAACGTTGTTGCCATAAAGATCTGTCCATGTGTCATTAAATAAATTTATCACTCCTCTATATATATGTAAGCTCGCATTCAGTACTATAAATTTTAATATTTTAACACAAACAGGCACATGCAGACACCTTCGACAATAATTGTTATTTTTATTCCGCCGGTCTATAATTGTTCAGCAGACTTTCTATAATTTAAGGAGTTTTCATTCAATATATCATTTTTTATTAATCATACGCTAAAAATTCGCCTAAATAACTAAAATAATTTTTATTTCTTAAATGTCATAACTACAGTTTTTACCACTTACTATAATGAACTAAATAATTAAATAACAATTTTTTAATGATAACAAGTTAATTGACTAACTTTTTTAATTACGTACGCATTAAACATAACAAATATTTATGTTACCATTCGATATCGCATGTAAACCTTTCGCCTTACCACTCTTATGTCTACTATACAGTACATTGTAAATAGTCATTATTCCATATACAAATTCCACTTGTGTACTCATTTACCATTTAATTTAGCTATTCAATTAATTTACCATTTCATTTAGCTAGTCAATTGTAAACATTGTCTTTCGACATTTATTGTCTTACATGTTAATGCATGCAACATAATAAACATATTTAATTTGTACCACTATTATAAATTATTCCATACGTAGTTATTAATGTATATAAAATCAACACGTTCGGACGCATGGAATTTAGAGCAAAAACGTGAACAGCACAGTACGCCGAGAAGGACAGTGAGAACACAAAATCAACTAAGGACTTAGTGACCACCAGAGGCAGCGAGAACCATAGTGAGCACCTGAGGCAGTTAGAATGGAGTGTCGCGGACTTAGTGCAAGCATGAAGGCTACAAGTGTTCAGACCATGTTTAGTTAGTGTAATAAATGACATGTTAACGAAAAAAATTTAATCAATGACTTCGGCTATAAAAGGAAGGCTTGCACTAAGTCCGCGACACTCCATTCTGACTGCCTCAGGTGCTCACTATGGTTCTCGCTGCCTCTGGTGGTCACTAAGTCCTCAGTTGATTTTGTGTTCTCACTGTCCTTCTCGGCGTACTGTGCTGTTCACATTTTTGCTCTAAATTCCATGCGTCCGAACGTGTTGATTTTATATACATTAATAACTACGAACATATCAATGTTGTACAATTAATCATCGTACTGTGGGTCCCTTCTCCTTGCGTTTTAACAGCACCATAAATATTATGCATGCAATGATTCATTCAAACTCCGTACTTTCATTACAGATTATTTTAACATCACGATAAATATTTAGTTAACTAAATAACTACATAACTTTATTAAACATGCGGATTTGATGGTACGAGTTAATATCACATGTAGAATTGATCTTAATAGTTTGTTACCTCCATTACAAACTATTTTATAAGTACATAGTAAACTAATTAACTAACCAACTTCTGTTCGTACGCATGCGAGTGTAACAACATCTTCGTATGTTGTACCATCTAGATTTTACACAGAACACATGTACAATATAATGCTACATTTCACTATATAAATCTACACTAATCTATATTTTATTCTACTTTATTATACAAGTGTAAGCACGATCGTTTATTAAAATGCTTACCTACTGAAAATATTCCGAATAAACAGTCTGTTCATGAGGTATCAAAACCTGCACATTGAAACACATGAAATAATGAATAAAATTTGTAAAAATCAAATATCATCTGCATATGACATGTTAACATGTTAACGAATAAATTTAATATTATGTAATGAAAGAGTAATTACTGATTTTAACATTTGCACCCATCATTTGTTCTTTCTAATGCACTGCTCATTTTAGAAAACCTTGTTGTCTTTAGAAATGCCTTAATATAATAACCACTTTAGTTTTTACGAACCCTATTATTTTCTAACACGCATTCTGACTTGATACTAAAAATGCTATGCATTATTAGTGCACAATTATTTCCTTACAACCGCATGCATGAAATAAAGAGCTAATTAACTAATTGACTACTCTAGCACATGCCCGTGCAACCATCATGTATAATATTTGACATGAAATTTCAAGCACTAAAACTCCACACATATCGTACGAGTTCTTGTATCGTTCCCCCGAGTTCTTGTATCGTTCCCCCGTTAATACATACTCCCTCCATCCCCGAAAGAATGTCATTCTAGCATTCAAATGGAGAGATTAATATCCAAACCAAATGACTTATGTGCCCCTGATTTTTTGGGAAAAGAAACATTATTAATGCACATGCAAGACTAACAATTGGTCATTGAGAGTGGTGGGTGGTTGGGTGAAAGTGCAGTAATAAAAGAAGTGGGACCTATAGCACAGGATGACATTCTTTGTGGGACAAATTTTAAATGCTAGAATGACATTCTTTTGGGGACGGAGGGAGTAATATCCTCATAACAACTTTTAATACCAAGCATTAAATATTCAGGTCAATACCTACAAATAGCACAACCATAAAATTTTTCTTATAACTACTCTAAATTATTCTCAACAAAACAACTAATCTCTGCAAAATCATCGCGCATGCTCATGGCAGTTTAATAACATGCATACCTTGTTAAAATTTCTGCAACGAACACTCTTTTCTAGATTGTTTCCTCTACCACTGAACGTACCAACACCTGCATGCACATTCAGAAAATACATGTACTGAGAAAAAGAAAAAACACGAGAGTCCCTCAATGACAACAATGCGAAATAAAAACCAGCAGAGACCTCACTGAGCACCGGGGCAATGAGATGTGTGGGCAGCGAGAATGGTGTGAAGCGAAGTGAGCGCGAGTCCTCCTTTTATAGCTGAAGTGTGGATTAAATTATCATAAACATACCATTTATTACTCACTAATTAATCCTTTACTAATTAATTACGGTTTAAATGCTACTGGCAGACATGATAAGACATGTGCATGGCAGGCAGGACAAGACGTTGAATGACCGCGCACCAGCCTTATAATCAACACGGCGTGCATGCAAGCACCGAAAATCCAAAGCGTGTTTAAATTATCATAACAATATAATTTACTAATCACTAATCACTCTTTTACTAATTTATTGCGCACTAATTATTCATTAGTAACTAAATAAACCACTAATATACATATATTAAGTAACCCGTGGCGCACATGAGGTGACGTGCACAGAAAAGTTTCTTTTTTCTCGCATGCACATGCACGCAATCAAGCACGCACTCCAGCCGACGGTATCCGAGGCATGCAGCTGGCGGGGCGAAGCTCACCAGGGCGGCCGACGCCGCGTGCCCAGTAAATGGCTTCCGCCACCACGCGTGGCCGAAGGTGGTTTCCTGCGCCCCGGGTGGCGGAAGCCAACCTTCCGGCGACTGGGGTGGCGGAAGCCAACCTTCCGTCGCCCGGGGTGGCGGAAGCCGCCCTTCCGCCGTGCCGCACGCCTGGAACTAGCACATTTTCGTAAATACAAAATCATGTGGCATAGTTTCCCAATTTGTATTTAAATGTATATTATTCAACCAATTTTTCCACTAATAACAGAGAGGAGGAAAGAGGCTCATGCAGTTCAACCTAACGTTAACCATAAACTAATATTTTTTTGGTGTTCCGATTAAATGGTGAATACCTAAAAAAATTATAGCAACCCTCTCACCCGATATTTCATGCAACTCACTGCTGACTAATATATGTAGTGCTGATGGATGTACATGTGCCTGTGTGTGAGAGAGCATATATCAGCTTGCATTAGCACTGTGGTTTGAAGCGAGCGTCAAATGGCAATCCAATCATAAGACGAACACGTAGCAACATAAATACACCTAGTTTGACGTGTGTGGTTGGACTTCTATACCATCAGCACGTAACACCTTAACCTCGAGTATTCCATACCAATGTCTTTTAGTGATTTTCATGTCTGCATGGAGCTAAAATCAATCAGCTGTTTTCAATTCAATGTTGTTCTTTAACGTTATCGATTACAGTAGAAGCTAGGTTTAGTGCTTTATCTACCAGTCACGATCGGAGCATGTATATGCATCTTCTCTGAAGTCTCAACTTGGCTTGGGTTACCAACTTACCATGCCTATAATTGTCATTAAGTGTACTTGTGAAATCTCCGTGCATGTTTAATTATCATGCATGACTCGAGTATGTGATGCCATGCATGACATTATACATGAACGCAGGTAGATACTCCTTCCGTTCTTTTTTATTCGTTGCTGTTGACTTTTGAACATGCGCTTTGACAATTCGTCTTATTCAAAAAATTAGTGCAAATATGCAAAAATATAAGTCATTCTTAAAGTAACTTTAATGATAAACAATACATAACAAAATAAATGATAATTAAATAGTTTTTTTTGAATAAGACAAATGGTCAAAAGTTATGTATAAAAGTCAATAGCGACAAATAAAAAAGAACAAAGTGAATAGATAGTTAGGATTATTTAATTATCTCAACTGCATGCATGTTTAATTATCTTGACTCCAAGCCGGCGAGCGGCGGCGATTCCACCACCATAGTCAGTTAGGATCGTACAATAGTGTGTACATAGTAGTAACAACCTAACTAACACCGGTGTGGTACGATGCCAGCTAGGCTAGACTAAAAAATAAATTTATATATGCCGATTCTAGCTATAGCTGGGGTGGGGACACATGGGAGTCTAGAAAGGACTCCGCACATGGAATATTGGTCTGAAGGGGCATGGGAGTTCAAGGGGCATATGAGTCCAAGGGGCATGGGAGTTCGCGGGAAGGACTCCGCGTGGAATATTGGTCTGAAGTTGGCTTCAATGCACGTGGGGTTCCAAAAAGGACCTCATATGGAGCATCGACCCATGGTTGGCTCCGAGGGTGTGCGGGGGTCTAGGGTGGTCTTGCGATGAGTCTTGTCGCTTGAGGGCAAAGGGGACCTCCTCTACAACAATACCGACCCCTCCCTCCATTGCCAGCCATGCACATCCTCCTCCCTTACCCACTAGGAACCCCGTTGACCCTTCCTTCTAGCATTGGGCATAGGGCACCCGTATTGGCCTCTCCTTCCAATTAATGTTGGCCACCTTCTATCTCCCCCAACGCTAGCCACCTCCCAACCTCCTCCCTTCCCATCAATTCCTTTCTAGCATTAGGCACCTCCTCTCTCTGTCACGGACACCCCTGCCAGTGGTCTCTCCCTCAAACGTCTTCTTTTGGCTAGTCCTCCCTCCCCTATTTGTCCCTCTTGCTAGCCTCAGTCACCTCCTCCTCTCTAGTCCAGGACATCCCTGTAGGCAACCTCCTCACAATGCTAGGAACCTCCTCTCCCTTTCAACCAACACACCCATCCTTCCGTATGCCAGGAGCTGACAACACTAATGAGACAACTAGTGAGATCGAGTAACAAGGCCACTGAGCTTGAGAGAGATGCTCATGGTGATCGTCAAGCTGGAGTAAATTCCAACGGTCGGGGTAGCATAGCAATGGTGGAGGCGGCATGAGGATCGGTGGAACAACATTGAGCAATGGTGAGGTGGTTAGTGTTAAGGTAGCCGACACTAGGAGCTCTTATTGTAGTAGTGAGAGAGAGAGAGAGAGAGAGAGAGAGAGAGAGAGAGCACAATTAGGATGACTCACTTACATTTGAGCCCTTGCTACATCGTAATCATATCACAACAGTGGCGTGTTTAGAACCACCTATGAGGGTCATCTGTGTTAATTTTATAGTTATGTGCCAGAAATACCTCATTTTGTAGTTTAAGGTGTAGAGTAGACGAAGTAAAATAGTTCATGTAAAGTAGATTGTCTTCCATTTTTATCCCTGATTAGGATGCGTATAGAATTGGTATATTTCAGATATATAGTTTGGACATAGATAGTGTTAGAGATTGTAGCAAACATGCGTAAGTTTGGGTTACACAATTATGTTAATAGTGAATTGTAGTAGGCGAATATAATAATTTGATACGGACATGTGCCATAAATATATCACACCAGGTTACGACCACAACATGGTCAAAGGTACATAGGGGTGACCGACCAAGCTGTGATAGAGATCTCGTTGCCTAGCTAATGTGCTAGGTTGTTATGGAGGAGGACCAATAGACATCTTCTAGAGATTTAGGCTTTGGCTAACCTCATCAAGATAAATATCATGCTTCTCTAATGTCGTTCCAAGATCATATATGTCACATATTTTTTAACAAGTTGGTACCAGAGCAAGATTGGTGGTGTAGAAGATCTTGAAGGAGACACGATCGAATCATGTTTCTACATGGCATCAGGGCAATGCCCCAATTCAGTGTAGGTGGAGCACAATGGCTATCGATAACCCGATAAATAAAGTTGAACACTCTAGATAGCTCGAACTGTGTCATGGGCCACAGTAAGTAACGATCGACCAAATATGGTGATCAAACTGGAGACATGGCCATTAAAAATGATGTGATAAAGTTCAAGGAATAAAATGGGTTGAGAGCCATATTTTAGAAACCAAAGCACAATGTTTTTGACTTGTATTATCGATCAGTCTAGCTTATGGTGTACGTTTAATTTCTAGATAATTGTTTGATTATGCGTATAATATATGGATTTTTCTCGACTCAATTGGATCCACGACGGGTCATCTTTCTTGTCTCCGGCGCCGCCGCTTTAGGGTTCATGTTCGGGGTGGATTCTTTATGTCAATCAAGCTTAAACGGAGACCAGGGAGACAGTAGCCTAATGGTGGGGAGAACATGGGGGGCGGTGAGGTAGTGGTGGCACCTCTAGAGCTGCGGGGAAGGGAGCTGCGGGGAAGATTGAAGGTGATCGTGCGGTGGTGATGGGGAGATCTGGCACAGGGTGGTGAGATTAGGGTGGGCAGGGTCAGGATAGTGGTGGGAGGACGGGAGGCGAGGGTGTTGTCAACCGTGTTAGCTAGGTGGCCGGTGGCGACGATGGTGGTGGAGGTGCGTGTGGAGCAGCCCAAGAAGAAGGAGGAAGGTCGGCGCCGGATCGAGAAGAAGTGGAGAAGGGTGGCGCTGCCATGGAAGAAGGGAAGAAGAATGGGTCACAGCGAGGTGACGGCATTTTCTCTAAAACACAGTCAAGTGTACTAGAGATGCTTCTTAATATATTTGTTTTAGCTAGCTTTAAGCTGCTAGGTATAGTACTACCCGAAGCTAAAGCGTTTAATATTTATCAAGTACTGAACTAATTAATTAGGTAGTATTTTTTGAATCTCTTGAGACAAGTAGGACAATTAAAATGCTAATATCGAGTGGTAGCACTGTAGTAACGAAGGACGTACACACCACGAGTGGGATGAAACTTGCGCGCAGGTATATATCAAACCAACACACTACTAGGGAACAAGCTTTTTCAAGCGGTTCAAAAAAAAGGAACAAACTTTTACAAGCGGTTTAATAGCCTCAAAACAGTCTCAAGCCAGAAAATGACCTCTAGAAGCGGTTAGGGACACGAACCGCTTCTAAAGACCTAAAATCCTAAGCGGTTTGTGTCCCCAACCGCTGCTATACCTCCACAAGCGGTTGGGAACACAAACCGCTTAGGATGCTTGGCTTTACAAGCGGTTTAATAGCCCAAACCGCTTCTAGAGGCCCATTTTTCGAATAGATAAAAGGAAAGCACCCCCCCATTCTATCAGATAACGCGCATGGGTGAGTTGGCTAGCTGGGTGAGATGTGAGGCAAGAGGTCAAAGGTTCAAATCCCACCTCCCCCAATATTTAATTGCTTTTTTACACTCTATTACGAGCGGTTCTCTGAACCGGTTGCTTGTAGGGGGCTTACCAACCGCTTCGAAAGTCCTTTTCCCTAGATTCCTCTATTATATATTATGAATTGTTACAATATAATATTGTATAAAAAAGCACTTTGAAATATGAACAATTTGGTATAACTTTGGTATATTAATAATGCATATTATTTGATTTATTTATGGTCAAAATTTGCTAAGTTTGATTTTTCTCCGGTCAAAATACGCCTAATATTTTGGAACGGAGGGAGTAATATACTACACATATAAAGCTAGAAACATATAAAAAGCACCTATATATATATTATATTGTTTCTTCTGGCAAGGATTTACTTCCTCATTCATGTATATTTAATTATTTTCTTAATTTCGGGTGGATTGTGAGCTAATGCAGCGACCATTTCGTGGTCCATATGGATAATCACTTATTGGCTATGATAGTGCATGCGTGGTCCTCATGAAAAAAGGTTACCGGCCGGGGTACAATATTTGCAAGTGTAAAATCTGGACCACCAGTGTAATTTCTCTTCTTTTGTCGTAGTTGTTGTTTGTTAGTTTCAGGACAGGTAGAATTACTCGGGCGCATTCCTTAGCTAGATAGAGTTCTTTGTCTCAAGGCGGACGTCTTAAACCGGACGCTCAATAGGATCTATCAAATCATACATATGCAAGGCATCATGCTCAAGTCAGCACAGTCGCACAGAACCTTAAAAAATAACGAGAATATCTTATATTATTTTTTGAGATTGTGCTTAAAAAATTACGTTCAGCCTCGCAAAATCTATCTCTCTTGCTCATTTCAATATTACATCATTGTTATTTTAAGTCTTCTGCTTGAATTCTTAATACCGTGCATGCTAGCACCGTATCTTGTAACTCTGATCAGATCTGAGACTGTTGTGCATAACAAAGAGTAAAATCACACCTTCCTCTCGACAAAGTAACTTTTAGACTCTTACAGAACCCTTACAGATTATGTTTAAAGTACAGCTACACCAAAAATTTTATCTAGACAGAGTGGTCATAAATTAGTCTGCTTATAAAGTCTATTTTAAGCAAGGTTCAAGAACTCGCTACTCGCTCGGCGAGGTACCGAGTAGCGAGTACTCGGATTACTCGAGAGTACTCAAAAATATATTACTCGGTACCAATTACTCGAAAAATTAATATATGATTCGTAGACATATATCGATAACATGATGGCATATCTTCTTTCATATGACTTAATGAGACTTGTAAATCTACATGTATGAACTATTAACACAAAGACGAGTGCATGTTACGACTTACAACATATGACAACTTGGAAGTTCGCAACATATGACATGATCACAACTCATAAACATCAGATAATAGCTCACATTATTCACTGTTTTGTCTTTATATTCACTAGCTAGATACAATCGTACAAATAAACCAAACATGCTAGATACAAATATTCACTAGCTAGCTAGATTTCTAGAATGCTAGATACAAATAAACCAAACATGCTATACTTCATGCAGTGTAGTTCAAAGTTCAAACTCCGGGACTGCATTTTTAAAACATGGTTCAACACAAAATGAAATCGTCCCCTACCCAAAATAACTAGTTTCATAGGATTTGAGCTTCAACACAAAATGAACAAGAACAAATCACTACATAAGTAGATCGAGCATTGAGTAGATCGGGCATCAGGTGAGACCGGTAGAAGTAGAAGTGTAGAACACAAGAACACTAGAGCATGGGGCCATGGAGAGAGGCCCGAGGAGGAGGAGCTCACTGTCGGCCATCGGCGAGCTAAAGGGAGGAAGAGCCGCCGGCAACCAGATCCAAGCGGAGGAGGATCTCACCCACGTCGAGGAGGAGCCCAGGCGACGGCGCCGCCCCAGCGGTGGCTTGTGGTGGGCGAGGCGGCCGGGCGATGGCGCTGGGCGGAGGGCCCAGCGGCGGTGCCGGTGGCCGAGGCGGCCGGGCGATGGCGCCGAAGCGGAGGGGCTCAGCGGCGGTGCCGGGTGGCCGAGCGGCGGCGCGCGGCGTCGGCGGCGGCACCAGCGGTCAAGCAGGCGGGCTGCGGCGGAGGCCACGGAAAGCGGCGCGCCGCCCTAGGGGTCTGTGTTTCGGCCGGGGCCGGAGAGATCAAAGAACTGTGCTCGCGGCTCGGGCTAGGGGTCACAGGCAGTAAAAAAAACCGAGTTACTCGGTTTTCACTCGGTCAAACCCGAGTTTTGACCGATTTCTCGGCCCAAACGAGGAATGCTGCGATTTTAGCTTTCTCGAAACGGTGGGGGGCTGGGTAGCGAGTACTCGCCAAGTAATGCTGATTTTTAGAACACTGATTTTAAGTAATCCTCATCATACTATTTGTCCCCTGAGACTTCTTCAGTGCCAAGTAAAGTTCTGACCTTTTATGAGGTTGCTCCGCTCCATGGTAAATCTGCGACTCTCGTCCACCCTTCTTCCTACACATCTCCTTGTCCTTTCTTTGTCAATTTTAGCTTACCTTGAGGGACGACGATCCCGTGCACTAGCCTCTGGATCAGTACGCTAGTGCGGAAGACCACATATAGCCGATACAAGCATACATCGATTGCATAAATCCCTGAATATTACTCCCTCCGTTCCAAAATACAAGGCGTATTTTGGCTGTACAAAAGTCTTTAAAAGTATAGTTTGACCATTAGATTTCTCTATTATATATTATGAATTGTTACGATATAATATTGTATCAAAAAGCACTTTGAAATATGAACAATTTGGTACAACTTTGGCGTATTAACAATGCATATTATTTGATTTATTTATGGTCAAAATTTGCTAACTTTGACTTTTCTCCGGTCAAAATACGCCTTATATTTTGGAACGGAGAGAGTACATCACAGTGTTACGCCCGTAGGCGACTTTAGTAAGGCGGCCCATACACGCCTTAGATTACAAAAGAATAGTTTCAGAGTTACAGCGGTCTCCAAAATATCTACCCAAAAGAATTTCTATTGACTATGGTCCATTAGCGACTGGAGCGGCCACTAAGACTCCTCGGGTTCAATATGGTCCTGTCCATCGTCTTCATGACACTCGTAAGGGTCATCTTCGACTCCTTCGTCTAAAGAAGGTAAGTAGGCGAGGTCAGCGTCATCCAAACGCTGGCTAGTTAACACTTTCCTTGATGCATTTAGTGTATTAGGCTTTATTTGGAGGAGATGGTTATTTTATTTGCATAAAGCCAAGTTTATAAGACTTTTGGAAACAACCTAACTGGCATTAACTATAACTTATATCATATATATATAAATCAGGGGTTTCTACCTTAATCATGCATCCCAAACCCAACTATCAAACAAACACGCCAACAACCCACAATCGACCAACCCTCGACCATGAACACCACCAACTTAACCGATCATCATTCCAGCTTATACATTTCCAAACTTTCTTCCGGTTGCCCCAACCTTTCCTAGTTCCGCCATCATTCTAGGATTTGGCAATCCTATTGTGGACCACACATGCCATGGCATGCCCACCTCGGCCTAGTAGGGTTGCCAGCCCTCACTAGCCAACCGTCACCTTGGGGATGTGTGGCCATTATCACCCTCGGTGATGACCAATGCCGGTCCCTATCAAGAATGGCCCCAGAGAGCCTCCGCAGAGTGCTCACTCCTGGCAATCCAAGACCCGTACTCCGCGCGATGGACACGCGTTGTGTTGGAACCATCCCTTAGATGGCAGCGCTCCCCGCTACGCGTGTTACTCCGCGCTCCTTCTGGGTAAGCCCTGACTAAACCCAGCACTAGGCATCTCGTGCCTTAATCATCCCTCTAGATGTCCAACTAGGGGTAACCCACCAATCATTCTCTACTTCCACGGTCATCGACCACACCACACTTGGACTATCTCGACCAATCCGATCCACACAGACCGACTCCCCACAAGACCATACCCCAAACACAATCAGCCCAACATGCATCTACCAGCCTTAACTGTCATATGTCATGTCACATTGAATGAGAATAATGAGTGACCGGTGAATATCGGTTCACCGTTCCGTGGCGATTAGCCAGAAGATTGTTAAGCCTAAGCCAGTTTGAGCAAGTTTTACCCATTAGATAGGATTAAAGTGATTACCAGACTAAACATAGGCTATCAAGAGCAATGACAATCAATGCAGTCATTGAGGCTAACGGTGCAAGGTAGGCATGTATAATTATAACATGATTAACAACTAGGCAGTCTACTAAGCATGCATTTAATTAATAAATAAAATAGTTAACATATAACTGGGTAATGAACATGCTAAATAGTGATGTTAATCCGCACTAGGGAAAGTCGCTATCTCTCCTTGATACAGATCACATCTAAAGAGTAAGTGTTAACTCGCATTGATCAGGTAGGTGGTCCTCTTCGGCGTACCCAAATCTTCCATTGGGATCGCCTATGTCTAATCATACCAACAAACCAATAATTACTTATTAATGCAATGGAAAACATGATGCATGCTCGACTTTGGTTAAACCCTCGGCATAAATACCAAGGTCGATTAGCGAACATACTTTGCGCATGATATGCTATGCATGGCATGGTGCATTAATAAATAATATTAGTAGTACATAATAGTCTACTAAACCCCAAAATACGATTTTGTACGAAAAGTTCGCGAAAGGGTGACTAGGGTTTCTCGGCAACATAAAATGACGACTATCGGAATTTCCACCTACGTACGAGGTAATGTTTATCGGTTTTGCTCCCTCGCAGTCGCCTAGGCGGCAGCGAAGCCGCCCAGGCGACTTCTCCTCGCCGCGCCTGCGCCTTCTTCCTCATCGCCGCACCGCCATCTTCCTCCTCGCCGGCGCTCGCAGCCGCCGTTTCGGGTTCGGGTTAGGGAATATGCGGGTTCCCTCGGGGTATATATAGAGGAGGTCGGGCGGACGACGACCGGCGATGGGTGGGGCTTGTCGGCGGCGGCGGCGGCGGTGGCGCCACGAGCCGGGGCGGCGGCGGGTGGGCAGCGGTGGAGGGACCGCCTCACCCCTCGGGTTAGGGTGGGCGGCGTTAGCTCGGCGGGAGGCAAGGCGGTGAGCGGGCGGCGGCAGGGTGAGGTCGCCGCAGGCGAGGAGGAGGCGGCGGCGGCGGCGGGGTCTGAAGCAGAGGCCGGCCACCGGGAGGAGGAAGGAGGCGGCGGGCGCGGGCGGAGCGGGCGGCGGCGAGGCGGGCGAGCGAGCGTGGGAATCGTCGCTGGGTTGCAACGGCAACCCAGCGATGCCACCAGTCACTCCCAAAGTTTATTGGAGTTGACAATATTCTGAGGCTATTAATTTATTATCCAAAAGCATCTCATGGGTAAATTTAATAAAGAAAACGCTAGCTATTTAGTAAATGTCTTTTTAATATAAATACCCTTATTATTTTATTTAAGTTGAAATGCAATTTAAGTTTATTCCAGGATTATTAGGGCATTTATCTATCTAATATTTTCTAAAGGACATTGGTGTCTAAAATATTATTTAGAAATAGTCAATAAATACTTTTGAATCAATTTGGCTATTTTTATAAAGAGGAAACTACCATTACTACTGACAGTGCAAAATTTCCCATAACAGTGGCTGCCTTTTATATTTTTATAAATTCAGAAATGGCATCTAGTATTTATCTAAATGTTTCTAGAATTTTTGGGAGTCTTTAGCTATTTTTAATAATCCAAAAGCTAATTCAGAATTTTTCTAAATAACAAAATCGCTGGAAAAAATGGTTAAATCCCCTCGGGCAGGACCAACTCACGAGCGGCCCACGAGGCGAATTTGGCCCACGGCCCAGCTCCACGCCCGCGCCCGCCAGCCAGCAACCAGACGTCGAAGGTGGATTTCCCGGTAGTGCCAACGCGGGAAGGAAGCGCCAACGACGCTGGGCGTCTCCACTAATCGGAAATGTGGGACCGAGGCCCACTGGCCAGTGACTTGGCGCTGAGACTCCGAGCCAGTGAGCGAAGGGGTATCCTGACTGGTGGGGCCCGTGTGTCATTGACTCAGCATCTCGCTCTCTGCACGAATCCTGGTGCTCGATTCGACGGTTCTCCTTCATCGTCTACCTCGCGACTGGGAACGCGGCTTGGCGGCGACGGCAAGCTTCGTGGCGGCGCTACAGGCCATCTCAGGCCGTGTGAGTGCACGCTTCGGCACCTATGGGCCCTAGGGGTCTAGTGATGCTCGCACCGAGGCCAGCGGTGGCCAAACGCGGCGGCGCGACGGCGGTGGCAGAACCGGGTTTCGTTGGAACAGTCCAAGCCGCAGAGGGACCTAAAAGCCACGGGCGTGCGCGGCCAACTAGAGGGGGTCGACGAGGTACTCACTGTGGGCTCTGACGAGGTCGAAAGAGCCCGGGTACGGCTAACGACGGAAGACCCGTCGGCGGCCGAAGCATGGGTGACGACGGCAGGGCGACCCGGGAGTCCTAAGCTGAAATTAGAAGAGGGAAACGCTTAGGGGACGTCTCGGTGAGCTCCAAACGGGGGGATTGGAGGGAGGCTCATGGGGTCGCTGGAATTGCGTCGGCTCCGGCGAGCGGTGGATTTGGGGAAAAAGTGAAAACCGGCGCCGATGGGGCAGCTCGATGCTTTTATAGGCATAGGATGAACTTCGGCAGAGAGGGAGCGTGCGGTGGCATAGGGAGACGAGCTGCCCGGCGACGAGACAGGTTTGGCGCTAGACG
The DNA here is from genome assembly GCA_036346415.1 of Raddia guianensis. Classification (NCBI taxonomy): domain Eukaryota; kingdom Viridiplantae; phylum Streptophyta; class Magnoliopsida; order Poales; family Poaceae; genus Raddia; species Raddia guianensis. The sequence continues at coordinate 42,173,719 of CM070534.1, forward strand.
ACGGCAGCGACGACGGGCCGGCGCTGGCGGCGCTGTTCGGTGCGACCATGATGCCACGAAAGCGGGGGTGGTCTGTGCAGGTATGCGCGCGCAAGGGCGCGAGGCAAGCGAGCGAGCGAGAGACGACTTGATGAGGGGACGGCCAGACGGCGGCGGCCCACGGGAAAGTGAGAGAGCGTGAGGGAAAGAGAGAGAAGGAGAGAGAGGAAGTGGTGGGGTCGACATGGCAGGGGTTCAAGTTCAACCAAAATTTGAAATTCGCTCAAATTTGAAAACTCCCCAAATTGGGGTGTTGCACTCTTCGATTTAATGATCTTTCTCGGTTGGCTATACATTTCAAGCACATGCTTTAGCCGGTGCCCCTCCTACTCAACAGCGACTTTATTCTCAAAATTCAGTCAAAGAAGCTGCAAATTGCAAGCCAAGCCGCAAAAACAACCACTTCCGACTTTAGATGCAACACAGAGATTAATTGCAAGTATTGGACCAATCCATGCCATGACTGCAACTGTGGCAACATCATGCAAACTATTTAAGCTAAACCTTTGAGTTGAAAACTTTCACCGGCCTGACAGTTAGGTCAAGAATCATTAGGTTCTACGATTTTTTAATAGGGCTAGCCTACCTAATCTTTGCTTACTTCCCAGGGTGCTGTCTCCAAAGTTTGTGTTCCGTTGGCTTTTTGGGAGAAAAGAACTACAAAGCTCGTGCTTTGTGAGCAGAAGTTTCCTTGATTGATTGGTTATTTTGCTTTAGTAATTAGTAGATTTGCTCGAGCCACGTAATTATAGTTCAAATTGGTAAATTACGCAACAAATTATTCCTATTTAAGAGGCGTTCGGTGATCAGTACTCAATGGCCATGTATAGGCCCATATAGAAACCGCCGGATGTATGATTGGATCATTGAACAGGCATGCATCTGAATTCACTAATAAGTTGTAATTAAATTGGATTGGCAGAAAAATATCAATGATATTTGAGGGATAGACGTGCAAATGCACATAGCATATGATGCACTACAAGCATGTCTTCTTTTATTTGGTCCTGTCACAAAAGAAATTAGTATTCCTCTAAAAACAAGAAAGGAATACCATTTTGCATATGGTGCATTTAATTTCCCATTTTGTATTATTCACTGCAAAAGTTGGTGGTTCACCACGCATGTGTACATCCAACAATTTGCCCCCCTCCATCTCACTCCCCCTCTCTCGTCTAATCCTAATAGTGCAAGGGTGACAAATTGTTCAGTCAAACACGCTTCATGTAGGAAAGATTCTAAAGAGTGGCACTATTTCCACAAAGCACTTCTCTCTCTCTCTCTCATGCCCATAAAAAAGATGGAAGCTTTGAAAGATATTGTCCCATTTGGTGTGCAACTCTCACTACACTTGGCCTTCTCGTTCGATCTCCTCCCTGCCTTGATCTCCCCAGAACCCACGAAGTGAAGAAGCCACCGAACCAGCTGCTTCTCCTGCAACCAGTCCTTGAAAAATTCTTTCCCATGATTGCCACAAGTCATTATAAAAGGGAAGCCAGAAGTGTTGTCTCTGCGGCTAGGCCCTCATCATCATCTCCTCTTCTGCTTCTCTCCTCTCTCTCCCCCTGCCTTCGATCTCTTTCCTAATCCCTACACATTCCAGTACTTTAAGCTAGAGCTAGTGCTGCTGCATGGCTATATATACACATCTATGAGCTGCGCCCTCCAAGGGGATCATCGCCATTCGTCTTCGTCGCAGAAGCAGATAAGCTAGCCACAAGGTGACAGCAATGTCACAGAGGAAAGCAGCTGGGCCCATGGCTGCGACCAGGCAGCATGAGGTGGAGATGGAGCTAAGGCGAGGGCCCTGGACCCTCGAGGAGGACAACCTCCTCATGAACTACATTGCTTGCCACGGCGAGGGGCGCTGGAATCTCCTCGCCCGCTGCTCCGGTGAGTGCATCTCAAGCTTCTTCCTCATGAACTCTCCACTTGCTTAGCTTCAGCTTGGTGATCATATCAGCTCATTAGCTCATTTGTCCATTACATCTGATTTCTTTAGGGTTGAAGAGGACAGGCAAGAGCTGCAGGCTGAGGTGGCTCAACTACCTGAAGCCCGACATAAAGCGCGGCAATCTGACGCCGGAGGAGCAGCTCCTGATTCTTGAGCTCCATTCCAAGTGGGGAAACAGGTAAGTACATACTAGTGTACAACACATGTGCATGTATGTGTTCATGCATGATGCATCTACATGAAGAAGTTCTTTCGTTTGGATGTGTAGAAATCTGTCGTGAACATGTGTGTGTGCCATGTATGCGTAGGTGGTCGAGGATAGCGCAGCATCTGCCGGGGCGGACGGACAACGAGATCAAGAACTACTGGAGGACGAGGGTGCAGAAGCAGGCGCGGCAGCTTAAGGTAGACGCCAACAGCGCCGTCTTCCGCGACGCCGTGCGCTGCTACTGGATGCCGCGCCTGCTCGAGAAGATGGCCACGGCGTCGCCAGCGCACCACCACCACACCGACCACCCGTTCCAGCCGGCCGCCGGCAACGGCGCCGCCGTGGCCAACAGCAGCGAGCAAGAAATTACGAGCATGCTGGCCGGCGGCGCGCACGGGTACCACCACCACCAGTACCCCGTCGACCCGAGCCCGAGCACGTCGACGTCCGGCTCGACGGCGGCAGCGCTCCCGCCGGTGCCCTGCTTCTCCGAGCTGAGTTGGGATCAGTACCCCGGCGAGCTCGACGGCGGCGCCGGCGTGTTCGACTCGGCGCTGGGCAGCCTCGGCCTCGACGGGCTGGACCTCGGGCCGGCCGACTACTCGGACTCGACGCTGCTGGACTACCTCAACTCCAGCTGCACCGGCAGCGCCATGATGATGAGCGGCGGCTGCGCCGCCATGGACGGCGACCGCGACTCGACGTGGAGGACGGACGAGCTGTGCCAGGCGGCGCGAAAGCTAGGAGATCAGTGGGGAGGAGGAATCTAGAAAGAAATCTAGTTAATCTCAGTGGATGGATGGATGGATGGATGTGCACGTTGCTTCCTGCGATGTCTCTCTATTAAAGCGAGATGTCACGCTAGTTAATGGAGCTGATCGATCGAGTAGCTACTCCTACTTAGCTAGTGATCAAAGCAGACGCATGTCATGTGTCATTTCTCATGTGTCTGCACGCGATCGATCGTGATTGCTCTAGCTTGTTATGTTAATCTGAACCTTCTTGATTATCGTACGTGTTGTAATCTTTCTTGTTACTTCGTTGGAATGCGTGTGATTGCGTGCGTATGTGCGTGTGCGTTCTCTACCTCTCTTTCTTTCTCGTGGTAGAAAGGGCAAGCCATAGCTTCGCTGGGATGCAGTAATTTGAGAGGGATCAGCTGATTTGGGAGCTGGATATCATTGATGGATGGAGAGAGAAGACGTCGTTGTCTCCAAGTGATGTCCTTTGTTGTATTGGTGGAGTTGTGTACGTGGTGGGTGGTGTAATTACATCTGGAGATGTGTGAGTGATCGAGATGCTTGGCTTGCCTAGCTAGCTAGCCAGCAGCCAGGGCTCTCGTGCTTGCCAGGGAAAGCCGGTAATGACATGTCGCTTCGACATGGCTTCTCCTTGTGTGGTTGCAAAACTATAGCTCCTTGGTTTTTGCAACGGAGAGATACGTGGAGAATATCAATCCTTTTTTTAAAAGATTAAGACAAAGGAAATAAATGATGTCTTTAGGCTCTGAACGTTCTTCGGAACAGCTCCTTGAGAATATCAATCCTTCGTTTATGGTTATGTATTAATTTGTTTATCTTAGTTTATGGTTATGTATTAATTTGTTTATCGTCTCAAGTTGCATGCCATAATGGTATACAGCGGTGGAATTAGTAAAAAAAAAAATAAAGAGGGGCCAATATATGGCCCCCTTAGCCAAATTTTAAGAGATCAAATAGATCATTTTGTTTAAAAATCTTAGTATACTTCCTCTCAACCCTCATTGATTGAGTTCATATGCATGCGCTATGTCTCCGTGAGATGATACGCTAGGAATAGAATCTCATGATATGTTTGGAAATAGAATCCAACTGCCGCCGTCGTGCACTCTCCAGCAACTACCGCCGCTGCCATGCCCTCCAGCAACTGCCGCCGCCACGCTTCCCCGGCGACCGTCGTCGCCGCTACACGGCCCCATGGCACACGCTGGTGTACTATGTGACATCCCGATGGTCGTGGCCACGCGCTCCACAATGACCATTGCCACTGGCCGCGTGTCCCCGGCGACTGTAGCCGCTACTACGCAGCCACACGGCACACTACAAAGCCCCACACGGAGCACATCGACACCTTGTGCGGCCCCCGACGACCGCGGCCGCGCGTTTCTTGGCGCATGCCGCCATGCTACGCACTCACCCGGCGACTGCCGCTGTGTGCCCCTAGGCCGCTCACCTCCTTTGCTCGGCAAGGTGGTCTGGCATGTGCACGAAGCCCGCCAACTTGTGCTTCCCGACGAACACCGCCTCATGCTCCTCTCCAGGAAATTGCTGTAGTTACATATGTTGCTCATCACCACAACAGCTGGTGTACGAGGTCATCGAAACGCCCTCGTACAATTGCGGAGCTTGCGGCAACGCTTGTGACGGCGCTGGGCGCCGCTGTGACATCCTAATAAAAATTTATTAGGTGTACCAAGTTTTTCCAATTAAAGCAAAGAAAATATTAATGAATTTTAATCTCCTTTAAGCCCTTAGATGCCCTGTGGACCGTTTTATCCGTTAACTGGTGTCTATAATAGCCCGTGCGCCCCACTCCTCTTCTAGTTTATATCGCCGTACTTCAGGAATCAAGATTGACCCTTAAGTGGTGGAATCATCCATAAGCAGGAGGTGCATTTCAATTAATTGATCCTTCCATTGTTGCTACTCTTGTGTGCATTGTCCCTAGACTAACGAGGTGCCTTTGGTCTTACGGTTGTTGGGGACAAACATCCATTTGAAGAGAGTGATTTGCAAGTTGACGTTGAGTTTTACTAGTTTACGACCACTGTTAATCCAAAATATAGCAATTCCAGGATTACTCTTTAATCTGTTTCAACGAAGCAAGGACGAAAGCCTAGTTAACAAGGTTCTAAACATGTGTGGTCACTCCTAGCTATGGTAGATTGACTCCTAAACCCCATAAAAATGACTACAAAACATTACATCATTTGATTTATATAAAAATAACAAATTTTCATTTAATTTAATTTAATTTAATCTGAAACAAACAAGGCCCGTAAATTTTCGGGCGTTGCAATTAATATTAGAGTACCACACCTCATTGTATGTGTAGCACCTGGTGTTTGGTCCATAAATGCACACGATAGGGGTCATGTACTTTCCGAGGGAAGTTTTCTATGGAGGGACTGTAAACACTGTCTTTTGTATAGAATAAACTAGTTTATAATTAATCTTGCCCTTCCAAACTGTATCTCTTTTGTGGTATTGGGTAACCCCTTTGATCAAGTGAGCCTTAGGCCGTCTTTAATGCATAACCCATTTTGCAACTTTCCCAACGCTGTTCATCGTTTTTTTTTAATCATTTTTGCATGGAAAAGTTCATGAATAGCAAAGGGTTTATACTTTTTGAATCAATTTTATGCCCACAAAAATTCAAAAGGTTCATAAAAGGTTTTAAAATGAGTCATGCATTAAACATGCCATCATGGTGTTGCAGAAAGGAATGATTATGTAACAAATATATATTATCTCATAAAATTTAAATCTAATTCAAGACGTAACCATCTAACATTTCATGGCTACCATTTCTCCTTTAATATTGAGGATTTTTATGGGTGGATAAAGGTGTACGCCAAAATTATCCCATGCTATATATCATTCCAACTTGAAAAAAAAAAAAGAAGAGTAAATTGCACTTTTGCCTCTGGAAGTTGGACGAAAATCTCACTTGACCCCCTAAACTTTTTTTTGTCTCACTTGACCCCTTGAAGTTTCCACACAGGCTAATTTTTTCCGCAGCCGGAGCCAACTTCTAGGGGTTGTGTTGCAACGGGATCCAACTTCTAGGGGCTTTGTGGCACCCAAAAACAACTTCCAGGGACCAAGTGAGACAAAACAAAGTTTAGGGGGCCAAGTGAGATTTTGGTCCAACTTCCGGGGCAAAAGTGCAATTTACTCAAAAAAAAAAGAAAAAGAAATGACTTGATAAGACTCATGGAGCTTTCAAGGGCACTGTACTAGTAGACTTCCTCTTAAAGGAAGTGGGGTATGGCATTTGATAAGAGTGACAAAAATAAAAATTCTGTGATCGAATGGAAAGGGCTGGTGTTGATAGGTGCATGCTAAAGATCAGATATTCTCCTTTCTTTTCTCTCTTCGGGACTTTAGTTTATGCATATCAAATGTGTATAGCACGAGTTAGAAAAGTTTTTCAATTCATAACGGAATCATGATTAATATATATCTTTATGGCTTTAATTAACCATAAAATTGGAGAAAACCCTGAAAAACATACAATACACATACACACATTACCGACTGACAGATAAATAATTCGTTTTGCACGTAAAAAATTTCTTATAAGCGCCATTACAAATGCTTTAATTTTTTATACGAGACTTCAAAACAATTAGTGCTGTTTCATGCCAATGAACAAATCAAAAAGTACTTTTCAATAGAACAAAAGTATGATTGATACACACACACACTTGCAACGGCACAGTAATAATTAATTACCTCATTTACAGTAGTATATATTTAACTATGAAATTCCTTACATTGGCATGTACTCCTATTAACTAATTAATTAATCGAGTGTAATAATACCATGAAATCATATTTTTGCAAGGAATATATGCACATGTTTATGCGTAGCATATATTATTTTTTAATATATTGTATATCTCCTCAACTTTAGAAGATATCGCGCTCTAAAAGCTAGACCGACTGGGTGTCTTTCATTTTTTTTATAGAGCTATTTTATGTACACAATGGTTGGTAGCAATACATTCATATATAAGCAGAGGTATAAGAGCCATCATGTTAATCGAAGAAATCTCTATATAAATTAGAAAAAAGAGAAAAGATCGCCACCGTAGTATATGGTACGGTGGTGCCAGATTATAACATCATAGATTAAATCTTCTATTAATAGAAAACTTCCAATGTAAATTAGAGAAAAATAAAATATCTTCACCATCGATTACGGTGGAAAAAGATTATAAAGATTTATATTGAACATATTACCGGAGAAATTCCCATGAAAATCAGAGAAAAAGAAAAGATCCCTACATCCATTATAGCGACACCAAATTATAATTACTTAAAGTAAAAGAAAGTATATTACTGATTTATAATTAAAAATAAAAAATAAGAGTCCATGTCAAAAAAATGTCAATGTCAGATAAAAATTTAAATGAAATTACATGAATTTGGAATAAAGATAATATATATAGGAGTCCATGTGAGATTAAAAGAAAGCTTCCATGTCAAACAAAATACAAAATAAATATACGTCAATTAAAAATTAAAAAATAATAAACTAAGCACACAGTCAAACTAAAAGAAAGGTTTATTGGAGAAATTTCCACCAAAATTAAAAACAAAAATATCTACATCATTGAGTATACTGAGGACAAATTATAATGATTTATATATTTGAAGAAAACCTACTAGAAATTCAAAATAAAAACAATAGAAAAGGGGTCCATGTGAGATTAAAGAAATAATTCAAACCAGCTACAATAAAAATGTTTAATTCATTCATGTCATTATGAAGGTGTAAAATTGCATTATATGTATAAAAAATAAAATTGAGCCCATATATATATAAATAACAGGGTCTAGCGAAGCCATCAAGTAAATTTTCACATTAATCCTAAAGTACTAAAATTCCTTAAAAAAAACAAAGATCTATGCCATTGATTATAGTGGAACTAGATTATAATAGGACAAATCTAATGAGATTGGATATAGTACTGGGGACATATTATAATAGCTTAGATTAAAAGAAAATATATTATTAATTTGAAATTTAAAATAATATAATAAGAGTCCATTTCAGATTGAAATAAGATTCCATACCAAATAAAAATAAAATCACATAAATTTGGAATAAAAATAGAAATGAGAGTCTATGTTCGACCATGTCAGATGTGATAAAAATTGAAATAGAATAATATAAATAAGAGTAAATGCCATATTAAAAGAACATGTCCATGTGAGATACGTGTAAAATAAAGATTATGTAAATTCGAATAAAAATGTTAATAATAAGAGCCAATGTTCAATTAAATAAAAGTCCGAATCAACTATAATAAATAATAGAAATTAAGTAAATTCGAAATAAACGATTTAGATTAAAAACTACGTTAGAAATTTGAAATTAAAATAACAAAAAAACGTACGTAGATTGAAAATAGAATTCATATAATTAAAACTAGGTTCAATGGAGCCACCACACATTAATTTTAAAATCCTAAAATTTTTTATATTAATCATATGTAAAAACAAATATCTATACCTTTGATTGTTGTGGGCTTGGACTATAACAGATTAGATTAAAATAAATATTTCATATGAACAACAAATTAAAGAAATTTGGAATTAAAAATAAATATAAATAAGAATCCATTCCAGAATAAAAATGAGTTTATGGTCCAGTTCTTTTCAGCTTAACGGCTTAACAGCTTAACAGCTTAACGACTTATCTATGTTTTAAAAAGACATATGCTTTGAGTTTTTCGAATCTGTTTTTTCGTTGTTTTGAAGGTGGGTCCTAACGCTTTAAAAAGCAAATCAAATGAAATGGATCTGAATCTCGAGACTATCTTGAGAAGCTCTCGAAGTTCAGTCATTTCAGTCGTTCAGTTGTTCAGTCGTTCACATCAGCTCAAAAGAACAAAGCCTATATTAGCTGCAACAAAAGAATCTAGAAATTTGGAATAACAATGAATTGAAATAAAAGACCATGTGAAAGAGTTCATAGCTGCTATAGTAAACAAATTGCATAAATTTGAAATATAAAATAATAAGAATAAGAGTTAATGTCAAATTAAAGGATTAAGACTAATGTAATTGTGCAAACACACGGGCTATCATGCTCGTTTAGGATAAAAGATTAGAGCAACTTTCTGCTATATATATAAATAGTTATACATGGACGTGGTTTCATGTGTTTTCATGTAGTTTTGTCAGATGGTTTTATATAGTTTTAAAAAAGTTTCTTATAATTTCAGAAAGTATCGTAAAGTGGTTTCATGTAGTTTCAAAAAATTCTATATAGTTGTAGAAAGCTTCGTATAGTTTTACAAATGTTTCAAGTAGCTTTAGAAAGTTCCCTACAGTTTTATAAAACTTTCATTTAGTTTTATGATAATGTCATAATGGCGTATGTTGATGCCAGCCATACATCTACGCACAATTTGACTCACCCGTCGAAAACGTCGGGGACGGTCATATGTTCCCTAAAATTTTCTAATAAAAGAAACATTCTGACCTCTAAATCAGGAGATCAGTCCATCACGCATGCAGTAATCACTACTCCCGGAGGAGCTGCGGCTTTGGGAGGCCATAGGAACTCGTTTTATAATTAGTTAATTTTGTCTCATTCGGCTCATGGGGGGAGGGGCTAATGTCTTTCCCCACCTCTTTTTTCTCTTTTTTTATCAATATATAGCAGTTCTCCTCCCTTTGCTCAAAAAAGAAAAAAGAAAAAAGAAGTAATCACTACTCATACATATGCCTGTCGATCCAAACAAGTCCTCGATCGAGGTCACCGTACGTCGGATTCCCAACAAGCCCTCCCCCCGGAGATGCGCGAACAGTGCTGATCTGCATGCCTACCTTGGCTACCTACACCCGTAGGATGTAATGTATGCATGGCTGCTTTCCTTCCATGGAGGAGCTCATTGTGATCGTCTATTCATGGGGGAGAGAGCAGCAAGCAGCAGCAGCAGCAGGAGGAGGAGGAGGAGGAAGGAGGGGTCATCACAGAGCCTGATCTGCAAGTACCAGATGCATGCGTACACAGCTGACCTGATATGACAAACACAGAAATATTCCGCGCATGCATGCATAGGTCTCTCCCTGCGCGCAACTTTCGTCCGGCGACTGTTGGCAGAATGGACGGAGCCAGGGGCTTCAAGCCCGGCCATGTCTCCTCGCTTGTTCATGTTGACCGCCACGGACAAACATACATGCCCAAATTTTGCAGGGCGCTGCTCTGCTCTGCTGCTATAATCGCAGCTCCATCTGCGCACCCTGCACTGAGACCGCAAATAAAGGGTATCTTTGGTTACAGCTAAGGTTAGCTTAATAGCATCCATTTCATAAAAATTGGGCTTTGTAATCTTATTTACTTATCTTCTTATTTGCTTATAATCCGAACTTCGAGAGGTTTTAAAAGTAGCCTGAAAAACCAAAGAACTTCGTTTGATTCATTTGTTTGAGCATAGTTTGGGATGTGTTTTCAAGCTATAAAAAAAGATTTGCAAAAGTCACAGTGTTGATTTTTTTTTCCTCTAAAAAATGTGTTGATTTTTTAATTAGAAAATAAATAAATAAGACGAGTAAATAAGCCGGAGAGAAGAACCCGTATTTAAGAAGAGAGATGTCGTATGAAAGGGAGTAGCAACGGAGTTGCTGAATTCTCTTTATGCTTGCGTCTAGTGTGAACGCAAGAAATGATTAGCGAAAAGGGTAACAAACTTAGGTATATGCTTCCGACTAATTAGTCTCATCAGAGCGACACTAGCTATACTGTATACCATAGTCTTTGCAGTAGCATGAAAGGGAGACATGACCTTGCAGGAGCTTGCTCCCAAACTAAAAGTAGAAAAAAGAAGCCGACTCATTTTTCACAGTTAAGCAAGTTTGTTTTTGTTTCTTTGTGTGGAGGAGAATTATTTCAGGTCTTTGTCACATCAAATCCATCTTAGCTCTCCAGGCCGGAAAAAAAAAAAGCTCAATAAAGTCAAGATTTACACTTAGCTAGCACATGCCTGCAAGCAAAGGCAAAGTAGCTTGCTAGCTTGCTGATCGATGTTCCATATGCTGTGCTCAGAAGTTACTAAAAATAGAAACAATCGGCCAAATTAACTCAGAGTCAGAGATACAAAGGGAGTAGAAATCGATATAAAAATTTCGACTTGCATGTTGTAGTCAATGCCCTAACTAACTAATTAATTAATCCGGTCTTGCGCAGCACCACAGTTACCTTCCCCGGCCCATATACTATCTATACCATGCACGAAACTTTGTACGTACGTACTCACTCTATGTCCTTCACATACTGGCATTGCAGGGAGTATTTTTCATAAAGGTAATTATTATTACTGACTACTGAGAGATAATTATGTGAATATATAACAACATTTTAAGCACACGGTGAGCTAGCGCGTTTAAGCATGCTAAAAAATCAACTCTTCGGGCGTGCTCTTCGCCTTCAATGGTTGCGGTGTGGGTGGAAATAATCTCCGAGTAAAACAAGGGTAGGTTGCGCACCTCCCTGCGATTGGTCTTGTTTTTTTAACTCTAAAATAAGTTAGTACCTTTGACAGGGGTTCAAAGAGTCTAAAAAATTATTAAAAATACTTTTTAGGAAAACACTCGAAAAATATCAAAAAATGGCTACAAAGTGTTACAGCGTTTAATTAACCGGATAAAAGATAAATTTCTAACAGCAACCTTTAATTTTATTTCAAGCTAAAAGGAGCAACGATGCCAAAAATCTATCGGACTCACTTTCAGGCAGACATGCGGGTGACGTACAGTTGGAGATGGAAAAACCGCCAACTTCTCGCAAGATCACTAGCTTTGAGGAGCCGCCCAGCAACCAGGGTTGCACCGGTTTGACATTGCTTACCTATCACGGTCGCTTTGTTGCTAATGCTACCTACAAAACAATTGAATGTTGGTCGCACAATCGGCGTCTCTTCCCACTAATATCGATCTTCAATCAATCAGTTGGTCGCATTACTTAGGAAGGATAGGGCCATCGCTGGCGAGTAGTCCTTTAAAGTACACACTACCTCACTGTATGCATAGCTTATGGCTTAATTATGTATGTCTTTCTTCCCTATGATGAAATGAAAGCTACTTTAATGATTGTTCATGTCCTCTTGATAACAAAAACATATTGCATGTGTCCTGCATGGTAAGAAAAATTAATCTCTCTTATTTGAGGATGAATATCATCCGATCTCATGCACCTCAAAATTTTCAATTTACTTACCACCAAAATTTGCTCAAGGCCAACCAATAAATGTGGCCAGCCAACAACCTAGATTCATATATATATGTATACCCATGTGAGTATGCATGCGACAAGATGGCCAGATGGGGTTGAAGGTACACACACATCGCATCAACATGATCAGGGAAACCATCATATCCCATCCGGTCAATTCAGGATCATATCCAAAATCGACCATTCCTTGTCCTGATGTGAAACAGCTCGCGACAGTAAACCAACTCTCAAAACAATGGTCATTTTAATCATAGATATATATCCCCCAAGGCTTTGCAATGCCTAGTAACCTAAGCTAACAACTTGACATAGAAAAAACATGCATTGGTTAGCAGCTTCCTGTTAGAGGCTTGTCTAAAGTAGCTAGGTACTGTGTGAGAACATCCATGACAAGCTGCAAGCTGTAGACAGTCTTACAGTGATCCTTACGACAATACAAGCTTTGGGAAATTAAACCACGAGAATTGACAAAAAGTTGATTTTGCGTCCAAATGATAAATGAATATACTTTTAAAAAATGACTACATTTTTTGGATTTGTGCAACTTTAGCACTGCTACATAATAGTAACTTATATATCCAACTGTAAAACCACTTGCGCACGGCAGCATTAATTTGCCTGCTCCTTTCAGAGAACTGTATGAACAAGTTGGTCAGTATGATCAACAAATTTTGTGCTGATGTAACAACCTTTTACACTAATCTGAAGGACAAAAGTACGTCAACGGTAGAGATAAAACGAATCCACTGTCATGACACTGATGACAGCGTGTGCATAGTCAGGCTTAGTGAAACCAAATGACACCATTGAAGCTGAGGAAACCTGCAGTATTTAGGCGCGCTAGCTAGCCACTGATGCTTCCATACCCCCCGTGATATGAGGACATGTTGCTTATGTTAGTTACGTACGACGTTAATTGGTTTCCATATGGTATTTTTGCACGTTTTGCCTTGACTCTTTGAAGTGACTACTGACTGCGCGCGTACTACTCTTGACTGCTGGCCTAACTTTGAACGACCAGATGCTATATACACACGTACCCAGATAAGAATTGCAAGGTAAACTATCATTGTGTTCAGCTGAAACCAATGAGTATATATGCGAATTACGCTTATAAAAGCCAATGTCGACTTATCCGGACAACTGCTCCTCTCTCCAACTCATTATCATATGTTAGCAGTTAGCTAGCTAAAGGCTAGCTATATCTCCATTTATTTTCCACACATGCCGGAATATAATAGGCAGGCTGCTACTTCACTTGAGCGCTCCTGTGTCCACAACGAAGAAGGCGCCAGAAAAATTAACCACATTGAGAATTCCAGCACTCCAGTCATGTGACATGACCAAGCATATACCAAAAGGCTCAAGCAACCTTTCCTTGATGTGCTAGCTAGGCGATTAACTGATGTTTTCTCAAGACCAAAATAGTATACCATATAATATATATTTTCACCGGTAGCCTTCAAATAATTGAACATATGCATGTGTAATTATGGAACCAAGCTACGGCGACCAGAGGGATGAAGGGAGTCTTAAAGAATTTTTTCGGATCGGTGCATATCCGGCCACCACTCCATTCAAAAAAGAACAACGAACAACGATGTGTACCCCTATGAATTTAATTAATCCATGGAATATGTGGGGAATTTGAGTCATAATCATAGTTGTTTAAATGTTCAAATAAAAGAGAATCAACTTGAAAGGGACTTCGACAAAATAGAACAACTTAAACTAGCAAAGCCACTTTTAGAAAAGTAAATCTTTTTTTCCCGAAAAGTTCTCTGTTCAAACTAGTGGTTGCTGCCTTTCGTGGACTCTAAAGATATGAGAATTTTTCTCCAAAAAATTGATGAGTCATGCAACAACCCTCCAAATTTAATATCTAAAAGCCTCACAAAAATTGCAAAAAAATCTTGCAATTAGGTCTGCAAGAACTTCATGAAGAGATTTTTGGGGCGCCCAAATGGTCCAATAAGAACTCTAATTTTTTACCACATGTAGTCATGTGAGTTACACACCTATCCAAGTGGAGGCACCCAAAAATAAATTTTCTATAATGTTTTAAAAAATCAAACACTGACTGTTGTGTGAAGAAAAGTTTTCTGTAATGATTTGCAACATAGTCCAGAGCTTGATCTCTAGTCTTTCATATGGTTGCAAAAGAGTCTCAATTCATATATGCAACCTCAAGGGATCTTAGATCAACAGCATGTAGAAGGAGAGGAGGCAAACGAACAAGTTGCAAAAAAGAACTTTAAAATAACAAAATCAAAAAGGCGCACTAGAAATATGAACTTGGGTGAACATGGTGGTTTTCATTGCTTTGAGTTAGAGTAGTGAGCAAAGCACTTACAAGTGCAGCTAAACTCACCATAACCTTAGCGCAAATGGCACAGATGAAGTGGGAGACACCACCTCCCCGCCTTATATAGGTCAGAAGCTATAAGGTATCGCGATATCTCGCGAGAAACTATCGATAACCTCATATCACTCCTAGATAGCTAAGGTTTGCTCACACACAGAGCCCCAATACATAGGCATATCCTCCACATATCCAATGCATGTGGCCACACTAGGTCCACACACACCAGAGGCAGCTAGTTCAACTTAACAGCTAAGTTCCGACACCCACAACCACCTATCATGCCTCGAATCCTCATGCCGGCCGGTTGAAGTCTGACCTACATGTCACCGTCACCATCTTCGTGATCCTCAAGTCCAAGTCCGACTGTCTCATGAAACTTCCTTGTTGTTCTGGACTTACCGACCACAGTGCACCTCACCTGTATCATGATGTTAGCCCATTCAAAACAACTTTTATTCATCACCAACATGATTAGTCCATAATCATCTATAAACAAACCTCATGCACACATTCCAAAGAGACTAAATCAAAAATAGTGCAAAACCACTCAACCCGAGCAAAACAACTTCATCGGACTTCATCCGAACAAGGCGGCCAAAACCGGTCCAACCACCGTCGGACTCAGTCCGACTAACTTCTGACCATACACCCAAAAGAACATTTCAAGTCCAACTTTCAAATTTTATTTTCACTACCAAAAATGTTGTCAATATGTTCATCACATAAGAATGACCTTCACATGGTCTCACCGTAATGCCTCCATGCCAATGCAGCTTGGATACAAATCTTATGCCCAACCCTATCCCTAGCCGCAGCCATGCACAACTCCAAAAATTGCAGAGCGAGACTTATTAGGAATATGTGGAAGGATTGTATCTTCCAACATTCCTTCCTTCATTACTACTTCACAGACGCGCAACGACATCTATCAGTACATAGCGCCCCTCCTTCGTCTTTCTCCTTCATTTTTCTTTCCCTTTTTTCGCTATAATTATGTACGATTACTTTCTTCTTAACGATAAAACAGTAGTGCTCTTGTGCTGTTTGAAAAAGAAAGGCAGCCTTCATTACCAACCACGTACACTCCTCGTTAGTCTCTGGCTCTTGAGTGTTTACTGTTTAATTAGTAAGAATGTAACAGTGCTGCGTAGCCATAAAGGAAGAAAAGAACAGATGGGACAAGCTATCTCTAGGCTAAAACTAGCTGTGGTTACTTGCTTGAACCTGTGAAACTCTCTTTTGATTCTTGACGACCACGGGATTGACGGCCGAAATGCCCCACGTTTGTTTTAGGAAAGAAAGCAACTCGCAAAGCGTTAAGCTGCCACAGCCATCCAGAGAGAACCTGAGGCTTGCATATGTTTGACGAGACAATCAGACAATACATCAGCACGCGGAAAATTTTTAATCCCCCAGTTTTTGACTCGTTTTCCGACGGCAACGATGACTAAGACCCTCGTTAATTTGCGGTTCGGTTTGACTGAGCCAAAAGTTAATAACCTTAAAACGATTAAAATAATATTAAATAATTTTTAAGATCTTTAAAAAGATCCGACAAAGCCATAAAAAATTATTTAAAATGTTACATGAATGGTTTGTACAAAAAATGATAGATTTTGGTTCAAACAAACAAAATCAAACCAAACCACAAATCAAGAGTCTAAACTAGCTAAGCCAGGTTAAGAACATTTTCAACAGCTCCTCTATCCCACCCTCTAAAAACACTATAGATAAACACATAAAAAAAGAAAGATTTGACAAGTGTGGAACTGTGTGACAGAGGCCTTTTGGTATTGATAGATGTGGATCCAGGATGGTCATGATTGCGCATTCAAAAACACCCAACGCTTTTGCTAAACAGATCAGGCTCAGGATTCACACAAGCGGTTAATCGCGGTTAGCCACAGTTTTAAGCCATCTTTTGCCCTAAATTCAAAACTACATCTTGCCGATTTTGTTTACGGTTAGCCACAGCTTTTTACGGTTAACCAACAGTTTTCCACGATTTCCCACGGTTTCAAAAAAAAATGGTAAAAATTGGTTAAATTGATAAAATCCTTTAAATATACATTAGAAATTTAAATGTTAAAATTTTGTTTGAGCCAAAAATGCTTAGAATCATTAATAGTATTTTTAAATTTTATGTATATATTATATTTAAATTTATTTGAACGAATTTTGACCAAACCCCGTAATCATAAACCGCCGGTTTCCAAACTACAGTCCCACCAAGACGCGGTTAGCCGCGGTTACCGGTTTTTGAAACCGTGGTCGGGCTATCTGTACCGTTCCAACTCCAAGGTTGTTCCCTCTTGGAAACAAGCCCACTGGGCCTCGCACTTGGCAAAGACTTGCAGCTTTCGTGGAAAGCGACAACAAGCAAAATAGAAAGAAAAAAAGAAAAAGAAAAAAAGAGTAGTAACAGGACAAGCACTACGTATACAGCACAGGCGGAGCACCCAAAATCTTCAGTATGTTCACATTGGAGAATCACAATGTCAAAAGATTGCAAGCATATATAGATAGCACTGACAGAGAATTCCACTCAGGTAGAGGTAGTCCACCAGCCTGGTAAGCAATGCCAACAAAACAGTGCAGCTATGTATGTAAGTATCAGTTTCCAGCTATATCCCGAGGAAATGGACGCTTAGGTGACAATTTGAAATCTGGACAGGGTAAAAGAATTGCTGGGACGCATTCACTTTTTCCATTAATTTTCTATCAGCTGTTTTCATGTGTAAGAAACTAATAAAAGAATACAATGTGGTGGTTAGATCCCCTTTCAAGTTGGAGAGCACTTTATTACCAAGACCTGAAGGAACCGATCTGTTATATCATTGGCCTATACACTATATGAGCGCTATTTTTAAGTATTCATTTCACGTATATTTCGTTCCTGGGACCTCTTGCCTGAAACAGTGTGGAACACTTACAACAATCCTATAACAATTAACCGAAAACTCTGCTATTGACCCCAGCCCTGTACAGCTGTATGCACTCGGGGCCACAGGCAAAGAGCTTAACCTCAGTATATGCAGGCACAAAGAAAACATCACCTTCCTTTGCCTTCTCACCATCGGACATTGAATCCACTTGAATCTCACCTTCCCCACTCATGACGAGGAAGATCGATGGACCTGGTACTGGGGACAGTACAACCAGTTCACCTGGAGGCAACAAGCAACAGTCAACCTCGAACTCATCAAACGGAGGGGTGTAGCGTCTTACACATGGCTGCACAGGTACCCCCCGCAAGATTTCTGGGAAGATCTGCATAAAGGAGACTACCATAGTCACACTCACAGCTTTCTGAAGCACAATACGGTGCTCAATAGTCAATACAGGTTACAGAAGCAAAGCACAAATCATGTCAATTTGAGTAGTAGCCCGGAACAGCAGATTCTTAGTACTTCGCACAGAATTGGACATGTATCATTGCTAGATTTGATTATGCGGTTAATATTCAAACACATGATACTTTTCCAGCTACAGTGTAATACGGGCATAAAAAACTATGCTTGTTTCTCAAAAAAAACTATGCTTGTTTATAAAATCAAGTAAAGCGTTAATCTAGTGTAACAAAAGCCCTTAATTAGCTCTATCATCATAGCATTATATATGACGTGTCTATGGATCACAATCAACACAATTTTAGAGTAAACTAGACCCAAGAGATAATATTGGGTTGCATGCTAAAGGTGATAAAAAGGTGTACTTGTCAAGTTACCCAGCATTATACCCTAAAAAACAAGATAACTATGCATCTGTGGAAAAAAATGAATTCAGTAAGAAAGATTAAATAAAGCATGCAAAATACAAGTGACTATTGAGGCAGCAGCAACTGTGTAACTTGCCTGTTTGTATGTTAGCATAGAGCAAAGTATTTGCACATCTCTGTATTTAGGTGTTAAACCAGCACGAACAACATTATCTGAACTGGACATACATTCAATGCATTCACCAGATAGATATGCATGTGGTTCATTGGCACCAATGCAAAGTGCTTCACCAGGACTAAGCTTGACATAGTTGAAGAAAAGTGCTGCTAGAACACCAACATCTTCTGGAAACTCTCTCTCCAGCAGCAAAACTAGTTGTTCTTTCTCTGTTAAGATCCTAATCTGAATAGAGCAAGGCATAGCCATCAGTAAAATAAGAATCTCAAGCTTGCCAGATACCAAATAGTATCCAGTATCCACTACAAAGAACATAATAGTGAGTATTGATGCACCATATCCTTGACAAGAAAAATGGTTATTAACTGATCAGTAATTACTCAGGGTCCAGGGACCATTTTATATAATGGCAACAATAACATAACAGAAAATATTATTGTCTAAATTGTGTAATCTTAAACAAAAATGGATGATTTAAATACATAGCATCGAGTACTCATCAGCTTCTACTAGCCTTACCTTATTTAATTGCTGTTATATAATGTGTTAGAGATCTAGCAGCTAAATCATAGCAAAATAGCGGTAAGAATGTATAGCAACGAATGTTCATAGTTTCTGATGATTTACAGTCCTAAATATGATATATCATAGTATCAAGCTTTTTGAAAAGCAATTTTAACATGTCCTTTATAATCACCACGTGTGCTATGGCCTATGAAGTTACATCAAATTCTCAAGTTAATATGTTGTACACTTGCATTATATTTAATTCAATGATTTTTATATTTGGAAGCAAGGATGTCAAATTGTAGGTAACATCCAACCATATGTGATGCGTGGTTGGAACAATGTTAATCCCACATTGATCAGAGATCTCAACAAAGCTGAAAGGAGATCCCATGTCAGCATGCTAGATATGAACTCGTCTACAAGAGTACTGAATGAGTGAATATAACAATGCATCAGGGTAACCAACTTTCAAACCATTTAAACAGCTTAACAATTGACAGTTTTAGCACTGTGTACAAAATGATTACCCTCATGGCTTCCAAATTGAAATAGAACTGGAAACAAGTCAAATAACTACTAGTAAAATTTTGACATCATTTGGAACGATAAAGGAAAACCTTTCCATGGCATGTGGAATAAAACAAAGTAAATGCACCATTTCCGTATTGCTAGAAAATATAGGTTTCAATAATCATTGTCTTAGTAAGATAATGTGCATGTCCACAACAATCCTAGCTTGAGAAAGTATTTTTACCTTGCTCTCAGCATTCAGACGACTCCTTAATTTAGCTATTGTGTCGGAAACTGCTTCTTTACTTGCTGTCATTAGCTTAGTAAAAGCTGATTGCAGACAGGATTTTACTTCAGCACCTTCATGGAAATCATTCATACTCATAAGTTTGCCAACATCTTCATGCCCAACCAGCCCTTCAACTTCAGGAATAGTCCTCAAAACATCCTTGAGCTCCTTCAACATGGTAGAGATAGTATATTACTTTACACGTCAATGGACAATAGCAAGTATTTAAAAAACCTCACTCCAATAAATGTATACACTCTCTTGAAAAAAAAATAAAATTATGCTAGGGACAATTCAGCTCTCCCACGGTAATGTGGTCTGTACCTGCTCTAATCACATCTCAAATAAATCTTAGCTGGCGATAATGGAAAATGCATCCAATCTCAAGAGGGTTAGGAAACCAAAGATGTATCATCTGGTACTAGGTACTACAATGACAAAAATCCTTTGTGTTCCTTTCAACAGAAAAGATCATTTGACTCTTAAGAAACCAAAGGTTATGATTATAACCAGATTGTTGGCTCCTTAATGGCCCTGTTTGTACTTTCTGCAAATAAACAATCTACTCCTGGCCTACATCCCTACAGAAAGTGCACAGGCATTAGATACTTGGACTGCTGTCTTTCAATACCACGGAAAAATTTCAGGCTTTTAGCACAAAGTAGATGACAATAACAGGACCGATACTGACAAAAGTGTTTATTTAGAAGAATATCCATCACGCTTGTGCAAATGTAAAATGCAAGAATTTAAATTGTACATCTTGTTCTCCTAATGACCTAGAAGTAGCTGTGGTAAATGTTTAGTCACTAAAATGAAAAAAAAAAGCATATGCTTTCTAATACCAGAAAATTTAAATATTTATTCCTGTTGGTGGATATTATTTAACCAGATGTCTGCTACTAGCACACTTGCAAATGTAGCATAAGATATGACTTGGAAAGCATAGACACTTGAATGAATTTTGGGTGGCGGAGCGCAGGGGATGCACCAAGGTTTCAAAAATTGTTTTTGGGATGGCATGAACCGGCAATGATTTTTGTCAAAAAACTCTCAGAAGGCAGTGAAAACTGATACTCCCTCCGTTTCGCTATATTTGTCGATGGGCTCGGAGTATCCGTTTCAAATTGTCTGTCCATTATGATAACCAAGGGTGTTTTATGATCCATTTTAATAGTAAAGCTAGTCAAACTATTGTTTCCACACTGATTTGATATAAAAACAATCTGTTGTTTTGCCGATGGAAAATCAATCAATATCAAATGAAAATTGGCTAATTTTGAAAGAATATGAATTTGAAAATTTTCAAATATGGACTGGTTTATAATAGGAAAACCAACCAGTTAGCTTTTGGTTAGCTGAATTGGACCCAGCATTAAACTCGATTATCACGATTATCGACAATTCTGTAAATTCAAGGATGCACGATCATCAGGTCCTAGGTCCAATCCCACTCATTTTGGGGCAAAAACGCCTTAGAAGAACAGACTGCTCCTATTTGGAAAGCATACGTACTATACTGGCTGCCTGGCCCAAAAGTTATGTCATAAAGGATATGTGGGACAGCCTACTGATGTCATATTTAGGTATATATCAACGCTACAACGCAGCTTAGAAAAGTAGAATGCAGATGAATCTGTTCACACCAAGCAAATTATCTGTATATGAATATTATCTTTTGTATTTTACCTCAAAATATTATCTTTTGTATTTCCTGACTGTAAACCCACTATGCATTTCCATGTTCATTATGTTACTTCCCACTTGAAATTAGTCGAACTACTCCTTCCACCTGTTCATCAAACACAGCAGATATAGTTTCATCTGCTGTGGACATTAAATAGACATGAACCATCCCTTCCATTAATTAATCAATAGGTGGCGTCCCGATCCGGTTTTGTTATGCAGTATTGGCCTCGCAAGGCTGTCCTTAAGGTTATGGGTCATTCAGGCAAGGTTGCTTGGGAGCAGCTATGCCTGTTGCTTATGGCCATACCGTACATGCATAGAACTAGTTTATGTCCAGAGCATTCAAGGGGCGTCGTGGCCATGAGAGGTGGAGACATTAAGAATAATGATTATAGCCATAAGGCCCATAAGTACATTACCTACTGCCGTATTTAGACTTCTCTCTAGGTATCTTCATCTAGAGGAAACAAGATCGGATTGACAGGCAGTCATGGCATTGCCCGATCCCTGACACCTTCAATTACGAGGCTTTCAACATATTAAGGCTCATCATCCCAAAATAATAATATAAGATGAGTACAAGAAAGAATCTTGATCACTCCAATTAAAAAATGATGTGCATTCTTTTAGCATAAAAAAACAGTTCTAAATTTGTAAAAGTCTACGTGTACTTCCCATTTTTTTGGCAGTTTCAGCGTACATCAGTCGGAAGTTCCAACGCACACGTTTGGCTGATAAAATAGGAAAGATACAATGGCACGCAAAGGAGCTTGCAGAAAAGGGGGGAAGCCCGCATTCAATTGGCTAGGAGTTAACGATTCAATCTTTCGGCACGCACCTCAATTCCGGCGAAGCCGCAGAGCGCGCGGAACTCGGTGACGGCGATGGCCATCTCCGGCTTGTGGTTGTCGTCCTTGTACATGGCGGGGCGCAGCGCGTGCAGCACCTCGGCCAGGTCCTTGTCCGGGTGCGCCTGGATGGAAAGCGCCTTCGCCACCGACAAGACCTGCAGGCACCGGACAACGCAAAATCCAGCCCTTTTTGTCAACGCACACACCACAATCCGCAGCGTTCGACGCGGCAAAAACCAAATGGGGGGGCAGAGAGAGAGCGAGCGAAAGCCCATGGCAAGCAGCGACCTTGAGGAGGAATGAGAGGTCGCCTCCCCAGCGCGCGGCGGCGGCGGGGCCGAGCGCGGCGGGGTTCCGCGCGAGCCAGTCCCGGAGGAGCGCCCCGCCGGCGACGAGCGCGGAGGGCGCGGAAGGGTGGGTGCCCATCCAGAGCTCCGCGTAGGGCCGCGCGGGGTCGGGCGGCTCCGGGCCGGCGGCGAGCCGCGCGACGAGGGAGGCGTCGCCGCGGCGGCCCCACTCGTAGTGCTGCACCGCGCACCGCAGCCGCAGAAGCCGCGGCGGCGGCTCCGGCTCCGCGCCGGGCGGCGGCGGGGGAGGAGACGGCTCCATTGGGCGGCGGAGGCCAAGGGGCCAGGCGGGTTTGGGAATGGGAATGAAGGGGGTTCTGGATTTAAAGGGGGAGGAGGGAAATGGAAAGGTGGGGGAGAGGTGGTCGTGGAAGGAGACGACTCCTCGATTGGGGGAGTTGCAACTGGCAAGCGAGTGAATTGACCGCGTCGGTGTGGGTTTGGGGGCACGGGCTCGCTCGCTCGCTGTTTTTTTTTATCATTATCATTTTATATTTTCCAGAAGACCTTGTAATAATGCTGGGTGTTTTAACTATTTATGTTCTTGTACGATGCCCTCGTTTTTTTGCTATACCAGATAGGATAGAAAGATGGCATGACATAGAACTAACGTAGAGAAAGAAAGGCGATCGTTTGTTTTTAACAAACCATTTTTATGCTCATCCCAGAGTTTTAGAATTAATGCGTAGACAGAAGATTACTTTGGAAAAAAGAGAAAACATTAATGATGTAAACAATGTTAAAATACAATGCAATGGCGACATCATTTTTTCTATAGTTTTTAGGTGATATGTCACTTACGGAAATGATATTTAAAAATCTTGTATTGGAACCTCCCTATCCAGAAAACAATGGAAATTCTAGATTTTATTTCTTTAATTCTTTTCCTGAATTTACGTGAGTAGAATTATGTTGGTCTTTAAGTTGTGTGTGTGTGTGTGAAGATTCAGTATTTATTCTAATACAATCAACCTCGATCTTATAATAGTTTTTCCTATATCCATTGCTTTTTTAATATAATTAATATAAAGATTTTAATCTATTTTATTATATTTAACTTTATTTATTTTTATTAGAGTTGATATGGACTTCTTTTCTAATCATGTAGTCAATAAAATCGTTTTTCCTATTTTTCGTTTGCGTTTAATTTTTTTCTTTTCATTATACTTCCTCCGTATCACAAAAAAAATATGTTTGGACATGTCTAAAGTTAAAGCTTAAAATTTTGATCATACAAGTTCTTTAAATTATTTGAATTGGATACATGAAAATCATATACTCCCTCCGTTTTTCAAGTAAGCATATAGTTTGAATGATCTTATTTATAAATATGAGACGTGCATGTGGATGTGTAACCATCCAGTGTAACGAGGCAGGGCAACGGGTTTAAATGGGTGGGGCCAGCAAGGCAGCAAGAGGAAGGAGGGAGATGCAACAGGTGGCGAGGGTAGCACAACGAGGCGGTGAGTGGGCCTCGAGTAGTGGGGGAGACGCGTGGAGAACCAGAGGGGGGACATAGGAAGCGAGGAAGAAGAACAGATACCGAGCTCGGAGGAGGCGGAGAGGTTGGAGGAAAGACGAGTTATACCGTTCCTTGGGTTGGATGAGGCGGATTGGTCGGAGAAAGAATGCGCTATACCATTTCTTATCCTAGAATAATATAGTGTTCCATATCAAATTTCTTATGATAATTTATAAGTTTATTAAAGCAAGACTTGAAGTGATCATCTTAATTTGTACTAAAGTTCACCTTTGCTATAAAAAGCACACTATAGTGCAATCACTGATATATTTGAAGTTATAAGTAATTATTCACCCGTTACCACCATGCTCATTTATAAGATGTAAGGGCCGGTCTAAGATAGACCGGTGCCTTTTAATTCAATCCAACGACCCAACTTTCTCGATGCCGTCCTTCATATGCGAGTGCAAATTACTCGTGACTGCCAGTACCGCTTGCACGTGTAAGATCCGAAACCAAGGCCTTGAGATCCGTGTGTTGACATCTGAATGTCCGTAATTCTCTGTGCAAAAGACAGAATCTTCAGAGTTAGTTAAAGGGGCCCTTGTATTCAATAACCTTTTCAGTTGGACTCTACTCTGCTTCATGTGGAGTTAAAGTGGAATGATTGCATAAGGTTTGCTTTGCGTAGGATATATAGGAGTGTCTTCGTTACTCCTCCTTGGAGGGAACAGCTTTATTTTTTAGAAAAAAAAAACTACTTGTGTCTTTTAATATTGATTTCCCCAAGTATAATTTGTATACCTATGAACTTATAAAACAGACCATAAAAGAAAGAACTATATAAAATCAAATAATTTTGGATTTACCACTATCTTTGACAATTCAAAAGTTGCCATTCATACAATCACATATCCATAGGACCACATGTCAGTGATACATAAGTAACAAATCATGAATTACCAATGTTTAGGAGTGGTTGATGAAATCCCTCATGTGTAAGCTGGTAAATATTCTCTTAAGTAGTACTGTAGGTGGCTATATCTTTTTTAAACTAATGGGAAGGAGCTCTGTCATTTTGTTTAGAGAATACATAATCCAGCTAAAAGAGAACAAGCACCACAACACTACTCCAAAGAGTAGCCAACATGACATCAGTCGAAGACCCCATCACCCTAGGTGCTAGATACACTAATAGGTGGGCTACAAGGCAAACTTGAAACTCATAAACTGCTCGAGTTTGGCTCGCTGTAAGCTAGTGGTGGCATCTTTGTTTCACTGAATTTGATGACATTCATTCTTATTGCCTGCAGTTGTTTAGCACCTTCATTCTTATTGTCTGCAGTTGTTTTGCATATATATTTATATAAGACCATCTTCATGTATTATTATAATGCAGGCTTCAATCAAGGAGAATAGACTGATGTTGAATGAAGTGTAGGAAAGTGGAAAGCCAGGGAAAAAGTTGAATGAACTAGTTTCTTTTTATATGGAAAAAAATGCAAACTAGCTTGTATTTCCTTTATTATCATGTGCTATGAGGATCTTGTTCTATTTGCATGTTCATGTATTATTATCACTTTGCTTGTGTCGGTGGAATAAATACCGGGGTACAAAGAGCCTGAGGAAGGCCGAGAGGGCCCCACGCGTCGAAGGGGCGAGCAAGGCCCAGTGGCGTGGCGAGCCCCTCGAAGACGGGAGGGCCCCACGCGCCAGGCGGGTGCGTGGCGAGCCCTCCGACGGCAGTGGCGAGGCCCCACGCGTCGAGCGCGGGCGAGCAAGGCCCAGCGGGCGAGCCCCTCGAGGCCGGGAGGCCCCACGCCAGAAGCGGAGCGCGGCGCGAGCCCCTCTCAAGACCAGCGAAGCGCCCAGCGCCCGAGGCGGGGCCCAGCGGCGAGGGAGCATTGCGAATGAGTCTTGGACGAAGGCTCCCCATTCTGAAGAATGAAGCGCATTTAATGAGACACCACGCGGATAGACAGAGGAAGAAATGATTACCTTCTGATGACCCTTGCAGTGTCTGGCGGTAGGCCACCACTGTGGCGCAGAAGAATTGACCGCAGAGAGAAGGTTTGCTTGAGGAGGCCGCCCGTGTCGGGAGGAGCGGTAGGCCCCACCCACGACTCACGGTGTGACTATGCGGGTCGAGGCCACTTTCAAGCGCTGAGGCGGCTAGCCTTGGCGTGGGCGGCATGTTTTCGTCTCTTCATCGCGTCTTGTCGATGTCTTGCAAACCTTATCGCCTTCTCCTCGGCTCTCTCCAAACCCAAAGCTTGTATAAAAGGAGGAGAGAGAGGGAGAGAAACACACACGATCCGTAGTGTTCGTGCATTCGAGGCACTCTGTAAACACATTCCCATTCAACCACAATCGGAAAAGAGCTAAGCCTCGGCGGAGTAGGACTATTACCCGCGAGGGGTCCGAACTCGGTAAATCTGAAGTCGCTCCTTGTTGTGCCCGACGCTCAAATCGAATCGAGCTTGATCGAGTTGGCTAGCGACTAGAAATCGACCGAGGTGTGATCCGCGATGGTTGAGCGGAGAACACGCCGTCGATGGCGCGCCAGTGGGGGAGCGCTAGCATCGGTTCAAGCTCTTGACCTTTCTTGAGGCGATGGCGGAGCGGCGATCCATGATGGAGCGAAGCGGCCGCTAGAGCCGCGGCCGCGAGTCGGCCGCAGCGATGGCGGTGGATCACCCGGCGGTGGCCGCCCGCCTAGGGTTGGAGCCTGGCGGAAGCGGCCGCCTCGGCCAAGCTAAGCGGCGCTGCCTTGAGGAGTGCACTCGGCCGCAGAACCTCCACGCGCGGGGCCTTCTGGAAAACCCACCGGTTTCGGTAACTCCGGACTCCCGGGCGCCGTGGTTGGCAACAGCCCGCTCGTCGACGCCGCCGCGGGCGATGGTGCAAGTCTCGGGCGGGGAACCGGCGTTTCGCGTCCTCCCGTTCTTTGTTGCCCTCGCGCTCCTCTCGCGAGATCTCCTTGTGAGGGGGGGGCCAAGACGACAAGAGCGGCGACCCTACGGGGCTCGGCGGCGGCGTCTGAGTGGCGCGATCTCGGTCCCATCCGGAGGACCGCCACTTGTCTGCATGGAGAAGACTCAAGTGACAAGCTCCGCGGGCCGCGACCGAGCCAGCGCGATCATATTGCCGCCGCCCGTCTTGTGGGACCAGCAAGAGGTTCCCACAGAGCTGCCGGGCGATGAGGTGGCGCTTCTTCGACGCCGCCTAGGCGGCGGGCGGCGGGCGAGGACGCGCCCGGAGCGAGAGGCTCCGGCGTTGGTGTGCGCGCCTTTTCTAAGGAGTCTGCGTCGCGTCCGATGGCGGAACGGTTTCGTCCGGCCCCATCGAAAAGTCACGACGGCTCCACCAACCCCGATGAGTTTTTGCAGATCTATACGACGGTAATGCAGCCGATCGAGGGTCGGGAAGGTTCTCGCGAACTACTTCCCAGCGGTCCTCACCGGCGAGCCCGCTCGGGCTCATGAACCCGCCCGAGTCCGTGGGGTCATGGAAGGAGCTCTCGGAGCTCTTCGTCACCAACTTCCAGGGCACCTTCGAGCAGCCCGGGGTAGAAGACGACCTCCACAACGTGGAGCAGAAGAAAGGAGAGTCGCTGCGCGACTATATTCGGCGCTTCAGTCAGGTCCGCAACACTATCCCTGACATCTCCATCGACGCCGTGGTCACGGCATTCAGGAGAGGCGCCCGAGACCCCAAGGTCAAAGAGAAGATGGCCACCCGCAAGATCAAAACGACGGAGGAGCTCTTCACCTTGGCGCACAAGTGCGCCCTTCAGGCGGAGGCTCGCATCCGCCCGGCTGCGCGGGCGGGGCCAGCTGCGGGCGGCGAGGCCGGAACCTCGAGGAACCCCGGCGGCAAGGACAAGAAGAAGCGCAAGGCGGCCGAGACCGGGCAGGTCATGGCCGCCGAGCGCGACGACGACGACGACGACCGCGACCAGCCGCGCAATGGGCGCGGCGGGCAGAAAAGAGGAGGAGGTCGCGGCGCCGGCGGGTACGGTCCCCGCAGGGGCGGCCGAGGCGGCGGCTATGGCGATCGCCGTGGCCGCGACGGCCCCCGCGGCCGCGAAGAAGGGCGAAATCATCGCCCGTGAGTGGGACGGAAGGCCCTCTTGTCCCATTCACCGCAACAACTCCCACGACTTACAGATTGCCATGTCGTCAAGAAGATGGTGGACAAGCGAGTCCACGAGCGGCGCAGCAAAGGTCCGGCGGCGGCAAGGGCAAGGAGATGGCTTCGCTTGGTTTTCGGCCGTGGGCGTGAGGTTGCCGTCATCCACGGCGTTCGCCACCTATCCGTCCCACGCTAGCTTTAAGCGTGCGATGAGGAGGTGTCGCCACCGTGTCGGCTTTGGGTCGATGAGGCAATGGCGTGGTCGGAGCACCGATCGCGTTGATCGAGCCGATCACCCAACCGAGACCGCCGCCTGGCATCTCCCGATCGTGGTTGCACCCACGGTCCGGAATGTAAAGCTAGGGCGGGTCTTTGTAGACGGAGGAGTTCCTCAACCTCCGTCCGTCCGGGCGCGCACAGGGCCCAGATCCAGCGGCGGAGCTTCGCCTAACGCTCCCATTCTTGACATCGCGCGGGCCGAGTCCGTCCATTGGGCGATCGCCTCCGGTAACCTTCGAGGTTCCGACAACTTCCGCACCGAGATGCTCGAGTTCGAGGTGGCGGACTTCGACCTCCCCTACAACGCCATACTAGGTCGGCCGGCGACGACCAGTTCATGGCGGTGTGCCACTATCGCACATGGTGGTGAAGATCCGGCCACCGCCCCATCGTTTTGAAAGTGGACCGCCGGAGACGCTCGCTGCGACAAGGGCACGCCATTGCTGGCGAAGCGTCGGTGCCAAGGCCGAGGCTTCGACTTTGGGAGCTCCTCCGGCGAAGACCCGTGCCTCCCCCGGTTCGTCCGCGGAGGTTAAGGCGGTCTCCCTGAGCGAGTCAGACCCGGCGAAGACCGTTCGGGTGGGCGCCTCTCTCAGCGCCAAATAGGAAGGCGCGCTCGTCTCCTTCCTCCAGTCCAACGCCGACGTGTTTGCGTGGCAACCGTCCGACATGGCTGGGGTCCCCAGGGAGGTGATTGAGCACAAATTGGCGACGTTCCCCGGCGCGCGACCGGTCATGCAGAAGGTCCGGAAGCAGTCGGTGGAGCGCCAGGAAGTTATCCGCCAGAGGTGGATGAACTCTTAAGGGCGGGGTCGTCGCGATGTCGCCCATCCCAGGTGGCTCGCGAACCCCGTCCTCGTCAAGAAATCTAACGGGCGTTGGAGGATGTGCGTGGACTTCACCGACCTCAACAAGGCGTGCCCGAAGGATCCATACCCGCTGCCCCGCATCGATCTCATCGTCGACTCAACCGCGGGGTGCGAGCAGCTGTGCTTTCTGGATGCGTACTCTGGGTACCACCAGATTAGCATGGCCGAAGAAGATGAAGACAAGACCGCCTTCGTCACGCCCATGGGCGTATACTGCTATACAAGGATGGCGTTGAATTTGAAGAATGCGGGCCCAACCTATCAGCGGGCCATGCATATCGCTCACCGCTCCCAAATAGGGCGGAACCTGGAAGTGTATGTCGATGACCTGGTGGTGAAGTCCAAGAAGGCGGAGGAGTTAATCGGCGACCTGGAAGAAACCTTCGCCAATCTGAGGAAGTACTGCATCAAGCTTAATCCAGAGAAATGCGTGTTCGCCGTTCCGTCAGACAACCTGGGATTCCTCGTCTCCTGGAGGAGGATTGAGGCGAACCTCGACAAGATCGCAGCGATCGAGAACATGAAGCCCCGAGCGACTTCGCGGATCACGGTGCTTGGTGGGTCGCTTGACCTCCACAGGCGCTTTATAGCTCGCCTGGGGATAAAGTCTCCCATTACTCAAGCTCCTAAAGAAGACCAGCCAGTTGAGTGGGCGGCGGAGGCGCGAGGGCGTTCGACGGTCCGAAGAAGTATCTTACCTCCCGCCCGTCTTTGGTCGCCCCAGCACCGGCGAGCCGTTGATCCTCTATGTCGCGCAAACCCCGGCGGTCGGCCCAGCGGTGCTAGTGGCGGAAAGAGAGGGCGTTCAGCGCCCATTTACTCGTCGACAAGGTCCTCCACGGCCTTGAAACAAGGTATTCACAAGACCGAAGATGCTCTACGCCGTCTTGGCGGCATCAAGCTACGCCACTACTTCGGGGCGAAAGTCACAGTGTTGACCAAGTATCCCTGCGGAGATCCTCTTCAACCGCGAGGCGACAGGTCGCATCGCCAAATGGGCCATGGAGCTGGCGGATTCGATCTCAAATTCGCTCCCGAGTGGCCATCAAAGGGCAAGCTCTGGCGGAGTTCATTAGCGAGTGGACTTGACGGACACCGGTTGAAGGTACTGACCTCCTCGCCGTGGACTCTCTTCTTCGACGGCTCATTCCATTTGGAGAAATTTGGGGATGGCGTTGTCTGGTGTCTCCAACCGGCGATGTCGTCCGGCACTGGTGGTCTTGGACTTCCGCGCCACCAACAACGCCGCGGAGTATGAGGATCGCCGCCGGGCTCGGGGTGGCCGACCCTTGGCATCCGGGCTACAAGTAAAGGCGATTCTCTCCCGGTCATCAACCAGCGAAAAGGATTTCTCCGCCGATCCGTCATGGCGGCCTACCTAGCGGAGGTGCGCCGGTTGGAGCGGCACTTTGAGGGTTTGGGCTTCGTGCACATCCTCGCCGCGACAACTACATGGCGGATGAATCGTCCCGATTGCCTCGTCGAGGCACTGTTCCGGGGTCTTTGAAGAAAGACTTACGCAGCCGTCTGCCGCACCCAATTCTGGCGGGGCGACGCTTTCGACGCAGCTCCCACCTCTAGAGGAGACGTCATCGATCTGCTGCAGCCCCGGTTAGAGGAGGCGGAAGAAGCTGCCGAGGCGGTTGAGGCGAAACGCCAGCCGAGCGGAGTACGTCGGCGACAATGTCTGTAACGTCGTCACACTCGTCCGGAAGGTCGATGGATGGATCCGATCCTAGCCTACCGGGTGGAGAGATCCCACGCGATAGCTGTCGGTGAGAAGATAGCGCGCAAGGCCAAGCGCCACATACGGTAGGTGGGGACCAGACGCCGTGGCGCAAACGGAGTTCTCTTGAAGTCGCCACTCGGGAAGCGGGAGTGAAATTTCTCCGAGATCCATGAAGACATGCGCGGGAGCCATTGAGGCCGCCGGCGTTGGTTGGGAAAGTTTTTAGCCACGGTTTCTATTGGCCCACCGCCTCCGTGATGCCTTGATTTGGTGAGGAGATCTGAAGCGTGCCAATTTCATGCTAAGCGGATCTACCGACCGTCCAGCGCCGCAAACCATTCCGCTCTCCGGCGTTCGCGCAGAAATTGAACCGATATTCGGCCCGTTCATGAGCGGCCGGAGGATATACTCATCTGCTCGCCGCCATCGACAAGTTCACTAAGTGGGTTGAAGCCTCGCCGGTCCGGCGATCACATCCGCAGCGGCTATCAAGTTTATGAGGAGCATCTTCGTCCGGTTCGTGTCGCCAATGTAATCATCATCGACAACGGCGCTCGCCTCAAAGCGCCGATTTCCAAGATGGTGCGAAGAGTTGGGTACCAAGCGTGCTTTGCCTCCGCGGCGCATCCGAAGAGCAATGGGCAAGTGGAGCGGGCGAACGCGAAGTACTCAAAGGAGCTCAAGACAAGGGCGTTCGACCGCTGGAGAAGCGCAACAAGCGCTGGGCGGAAGAAGTTCCCATATTGTGGGCGCCGGACAACTCCCAACAGAGCCACCGGCGAGACCCCTTCTTCTGGTGTATGGCTCGAGGCGATGCTCCCATCGAGCTCGCCTTGCTCCCAAGAGTGGCGGCGTTGGCGAACCAAGACCACGACTCGTCGGGATGAAGTGAATCTCTGGAGGAGATCCGAGACAGAAGCGATCCGGACGCCAAGTATCAGCAGGCGCTGCTTGCCGTTATCAAGCAAGGCGGTGTGTATGAGAACACTGGCGATGGGCGACCTCGTTCTGCAAGAAATCCAAGTGCGGTAGGCGCAACAAAGCTGTCTCCCACAATGGGAGGCCCCCTTCAAGGTGGTCTCGATCTCCGCCCAGGCTCGGTCAAAGCTCGCGTTCGAGGGCGGTCGCGAATTGGCGAACACTTGGACGTTGAGCGGTGAGGAAGTTCTACCGTATGTAGCAAGACAAGAGTTTCTTTTTCGGCCTTCCTTTGGAGCCGAGCGGCGAGGTCTTCTTCCTTCACGCTTCGCCTCGGGGCTGCGTTGTACAAAGCCATCTTCAATAAGAGATAAGTTCATCTCTTTGTGGGCATCTGCTTTTTTTTAGCCTCAAGTTCGTTAGAAAGCATTCATCGAAAGTTGGTAGCGAAAAAGTACTCAAGGCAGATGGCCCTTAGTTCTAAGGACGGCGCCCTCGACTCGCGGTTGGGCGAGGCGGCGGACGGAGCGGGTTCTAGCTGGTGTGTCGGCTCGGTCTAGGCAATGCGCCAACAATGACACCAGCGACTAGACCACTTCCGAAGCTAAGTTCTCGCCACGCGATGTCTAGGGTCGGTTCGCAAAGAGGCCATAAGGGTTGAAGTAACGGATGCACGAGGAAAAAGCGCCACTTTCAGCGGAAAGCTCATCGAAAACTTTTTGGCGATCGGTGGCTTAGTCTTAGAAAGGTCTGTTAGAAAACGATACGCGAAGTCGGTAGCGAAAGTACTTAGGGTGATGGCCCTTAATTGCAAAACAAACGCTTATAACTTCTGCGCGAGGCGGCGACGGAGGCGGGCTCTAGCACCGTGTGTCGGCTCGATGCGGGCAATGCGCTAACGGCGGCACCAATGACTAGACCACTTCCGGAAGCTAAGCGCCGCCACGTAATGTTTAAGTCGGGTTGCGAGAGGCCATAAGGGTTGAAGTAACCAGATGCCTAAGGAAGCAGCGCTCACTTGCGGCAGAGCGTTCAGTCTAAAACCTTTGGCGGCCAGGTGCCCCAATTCAATTCCGCAAGTTAAAGTTGTGCGAAGTTCAAGTGAGACTCACAACAAAAGAGCAAAAGTTTGTTTGCATTGATAGGCAACAATTACAAGGCAAAAAAGCGAAGTCTCGCTTCTCCTCCCGGCCTTCGCTTCCGCCGAAGCGGCGCCCCATCATGGACACGCTGTCGGCGGCGGTGTCAACCCGCGCTGCTCAAACCGGTCCAGTTGGCGCGAAAAGCTCCCGGTGGCGGCGTCGAGATCAAGCGCGCGTCTCGAGCAAAACAGATTACCCAAGATGAACTGCGGCCGCCGAGCGCCTTGGCGACCGTCTTGATCGCCAGCGTCCGCAGCGCCGCCGGAAGGACGCGTCACGAGGCTTCGGCGGCTCGTCCCCCCACGCGCCCGGCGTACTCGCGGCCGTCTCCTCCAATGAGGATGCGAGAAACACCAGTGGATGCGGGCGTCCGGAAGCCGGTATGGCGGTCGCGCACATGTCGGCGAGGGTCGGGCGCTTCGAAGTGCTCCAGCGGAGGTCTTCGATCCGCTTGGCGGCCGAGGCGGCGGCGTTTACGCTGCACCTCGCGGGTCATCGCCTCGCCAGCGGTTTTCTTGGCCAAAGGCCCGCCGCGATTCGCGGCAGATCGCTCCGCCAAGGCAAGGGCTTCCTCGCGTCGCCAGTGCGGGAGAGAGGTGCGGCGCCTCAAAGGAACGTCCCACGCCGTCGCGTCACGGCCGAGATGGCGGCGGCGCCACGGCGAGTGGCGAAGGTTCTCCGGCGCCGCGCGGGACTCTCCGCCGCCCATGAAGCGACCTCCGTCGAAGGCGGCGGAGCGCAGCAGAAATTTGGCGAGTCGCGTGGGCGGGCTCGATGCTCAGCGTTCGCCTGTTCCAAGAGGGACGGCGGGGTTCGGTATCTGGCAGCGTGAGCGTGCTAACCCTAGTGCGAAGTGTGCGTAAGCGCGAGGAAAGCCAACTGAAGCGGTGCGCCGGAAGGCGAAAGGCGAAGGAGCTCCAAGTCGCTTGTTTGTGGCGGCGGTGGCGGCGCGGTCGCGATCACCACCGTCGAGCCAACCGCCGGCCGGCCGGGCGCGAAGCTTGTGCGAGGCCTTCGCAACAACAACAGCGCCCGGCCTTGAGGAGCGTCGGCGTAGGAGGAGCGGAAGAAACCAGCAGCGGCGCCGATTCTGATAATCGCCGCCTGCCCGGCGGGCGGCGGCGGCGCAACGAGGGCCCGGCCGGTTGGAGCCGGCGGTGGCGGCGAAGCCCGGGAAAGCGAAGAAGCGCGCTCTCTTGAACTCGCCTCCTCCTCGTCGTCATCGTCGTCGGCAGCAAGGATGATGGCGCTTCCCGGCCTGCGCGGAGTCGTCGCCGCCACCGCAGAGCAGCGCGCCGCGGAAGCTGGGCGATCGCCGAGCGCGCTCATGCGGATCTGATGGTCCCGGGCCACTTGGACCGCAGGACCGAAGACCTCCGTAGAAGCGGCGCTGCAAGTAAGGGTTCGCTCCGTGGATCCTGGGCGTAGAGGCGGATGCCCGTCGGCGATGTCACCGGTCGGCGTGGTCGATAGCCCGCCACCGATCCGAACACGTCGCCCGAGACGTTCCCATCACCAACACCCAAAGAAGAAGCGGAGTGGTCCGTTAGCCAAAAATGGAAAGAAAGAAGGTACGGAATCAAAAGAGCGTGAGGGTATTCACCTCCAAGAGCGGTCTGAGTCCGTCGTTATCGCCGTAGTACGTCCAGTGGGCGCCCTCAAGCGGAGCGGGCAAAGACGGCGTCGCAAAAGTCCGCCACCACGGGTTCCGGTGAGCCCCGTGGCGGAGCTTCGCAATCTGCGCCGCCATCGTCTCCGTACTATAGATCGTCATTTGGGCTCCCGATCGGCGGTGAGCTCCAGCGATCGTCGGGAAGGGCAAGATCGTCGCAGCCGCTGGAGTCCTCCACGTACAGCCACTGCCGGTGCCAGTCCTTCCAGTTGGACTTGACCGCGGCAGGGATAAAGGCGGAGGTGACGCGGAGCGCGAAGTAGCAGCTCCCAACCGCGCTCGAGCGCGAGCCCGTGTGCAAGACGAAGAGTCGGCGCCAGAGCGGGAGGTTCGGCATCGTCCCCACGAACATCTCGCAGAGGTGGGCGAAGATGACCAGGGCCATGATCGAGTTGGGAACAAGGTGCGCCGCCTGGATCCCGTAGAAGGCGAGCACCCCCAAGAAGAATTGGAGTCTGGCGGCGACAAGGCCCGCCAAGATCGCCAGAGAAGGTCACGATCTCCCGGCGCGAGGACTCGCGATAGTGCCGAGCAGCGAACCGGCGGCGGTCGGTGGCACGAAGACTGCGAAGCCACCACGATCCTCATCGGCGGTGGAAGCGGCGCAGGCTCGAAGATGGTGCGGCATCTCGCGGGGCGCTTTTGCGCTTAGGAGCCATGAAAAAATTTGGCGGTGCGCTGGCAAAAGGTGAGTAGCGATTGGCGAGGAGGCGTGGTAGCGGCGAAGAAGGCGATTAATGTACGAAGACTTAGCGTCGGAAGGATTGGCCGCGCGCGGAGAAATATTATAGGCGTGGCGCGAAGCGCGACGGTTTGATTCCGCCCCGGCAGCGCCATCATTGCCCGCTGCGGCTTTTGGCTTCAGCAGCGGCGTGGTTCCCAAAGAAGATCGTGTGCGGTGGAGAATCGGCGACGGCGGCCGCGGTGGTGGGCCCCGATTAAATCTCCGCCGCGCAAGAAATGGAAAAATATCTGCGCGACGGTTCGCGTATCATGGTGGACCCGGCTCTTGTCGGTGGAATAAATACCGGGTACAAAGAGCTGAGGAAGGCCGAGAGGCCCCACGCGTCGGCGGGCGAGCAAGGCCTCGTGGCGTGGCGGAGCCCTCGGAGGCCGGAGGCCCCACGCGCCAGCGGGTGCGTGGCGAGCCCTCCGACGGTGGCGAGGCCCCACGTCGGCCAGCGGGCGAGCAAGGCCCCAGGCGTGGGCGAGCCCTCGAGAGGCGGGAGGCCCCACGCGCCAGCGGGTGCGTGGCGAGCCCTCCGACGGTGGCGAGGCCCCACGCGCCAGGCGGGTGCGTGGGCGAGCCCCTCCGAAGACCAGGCGGCGCCCAGCGCGCCAAAGGGGCTCACCAGGCGGGAGCATTGCGAATGAGTCTTGGACGAAGGCTCCCCGCTTCGAAGGACGAAGCGCATTTAATGAGACACCACGCGGATAGACAGAGGAAGAAATGATTACATTCTGATGACCCTTGCAGTGTCGGAAAGTACATCCACTGTGTGCAGTAAGAATTGACCCAGAGAGAAGGTTTGCTTGAGGAGGCCGCCTGTCGGGAGGAGCGGCGAGGCTCCACCCGCAGACTCACCGGTGTGACTATGCGGTCGAGGCCACTTGGCCGAAGCACGCGAGGCTGAGCTGCGCGTGGCGCGGCATGTTTTCGTCTCTTCATCGCGTCTTGTCGGTGTCTTGAGAACATCAGATCGCCTACTCCCTGGCTCTCTCCGCCACCCAAAGCTTGTATAAAAGGAGGGAGAGAGAGAGAGAAACACACACATCCTGAAGTGTTCGTGCATTCGAGGCACTCTATAAACACATTCCCATTCAACCACAATCGAAAAAGAGCTAAGGCTCGGCGAGAAAGGGACTATTACCCGCGAGGTCCGAACACAGGTAAATCTGAAGTCGCTCCTTGTTGTGCCCGACGCCAAATCGAATCGAGCTTGATCGAGTTGGCTAGCAGACTAGAAATCTGACCAGGGGTGTGATCCGCAGTGGTTGAGCGGAGAACACGCCGTCAGCTTGTATTGTGCTATTAACATTTAGCAACAGGAGTAGTATGGATCTTGTTATTTTTTTGGTGATATATCATGTGTAATTTTGTCGTCTAGCTGATGCTTAGTAGCAGCAGCAGTATGGATCTTGTAGATAGATGTGATAAAGCAGCAATATGGATGTTTTGCTTGTTGGCAACAGTTTGGAGCTGGCAACAACGTTAGCAAAGCAGAGCAGCGGTATAGAGCAGCAACGCATGTCCCCTTCCCTCCTGTCTTGTTTGGCTGCCTCAATCCTAGGGTCGTGCAGCCCAGAGTTTCAAGCGGACCACAAAATCCCCTCAGGGGATTGCTTCCCTAGGGAATTCCCCATGTGGCAGCCAAATGAACCCTCAGGGACACTTGCGCTGCAGATTTGGCTATTCTTGCACATCTACGTATATATCTAACCTTATCGTATATGATTGTCTTTTATTGTTATGGCGCACATATTACACACACACGCTCGTAGCTTTCGTTTTCTCCTGTTTAAAAAAAGAGAGAGAAAAGGTTGAGCGAATATAGGACGAAATTATTACTTAGCATCAATAATAGTACAAGCCCGACCACGCCCGTCGCTGAGGCGCCACGTGGCCGGTTTGCCCGCCCGGCGCCGCCACAGTCGTCCGATCGCGCGCCCTTCAGATCCGACCGTCTGTTTCGCTTTAGCGTATAAAATGTTTTTTTGGCCGCATCTCCCAGGCAGGCGGGCGATTTGGCGAGTTGGTTAGCTGCGGCTGTTCGCCACCTGGGCGGCCCGAGTTCAAATCCCGCCTCCCCCTTTTTTCCTCCGCTTTTTCCCCCTGCCTGGCTAGTGTCATACAAAAGGTGAAGTTCACCAACAGACTCCAGTTCAGAGCGTTCATACATCCCAAACACCATCAAAACCGTCTTCCAGAGAAACAAAAAATACTACAAATTCTACTGGTTCTTCACATAGCTCAGCTTATCTCTTAGCAATCCCATTTTCCAGATCCCTCCCTTCAAAATAAAACAAGGGTCAACATGCAACACGAGGATCGATGTTCTAGATGAATTTTTTAGAGGCCACTCTCGCTCAAACATGATGCAACCTCTCCCTTTCGAAGTCCATGAGCTGCATCGATCCACGTGGGCAGATTCTAGCCCATGAGCTTCGAGTAGCCTTTCATAATTCCATTCGGTGTCGTAACCTCTCCCTTTCAGAGTTGGCGGGTGCAGAAATATGCAGATTGCAACGCTGTGTTCTGGCGAACCAGCAGAATCGCCCTTGATCTGCGGGCAAGGTCAGGGAACTTATTACTCATGTTGCTGCTGCTAGTCGATCCATTGAACAGTTGCACGCAGTGCTAATGGCGAGTTGGAGACCATTTGCACATGTCCAGTTGCAAAAGTAGAACGGGAAATTGAACACAGAATTATGCTCGGAACATTTGTTCACTGACGGCCATTTGTGTTCTGTAACGTACAATTGCCTACTCACTATGCTTGGAATTGGAACAAGTGCCACCATCCAATGAGATCACTGAAAATATTCACACGCAAAGGTATATTGAATACGGTTCACTAATTGTCGAATGCAAAAATATTCACACGCAAAGGTATAGTGACTCACTGTTCACTAAGTATCCAATGCAAGCATGCCGCTTTTGCAAAGTCAATGGTTAGCTATATTTGCTACTCCTTCCGTTTCACTTCCACGGCATCAGGAATATCCATTTTAAATTGTTTGTCCTCTATGGTAGCCGAGAATTCTTTATGATTTATTTTAATGGTGAGCTGGTCAAACTGTTATTTCCAACGAAGTTTTAATGCATGCAACCAATTAAATTCATGCATGTCCTCAACCAAATTCATTAATTAGAGGTAGTATGATTATGCTAATACTCCCTCCATCTCAAAAAATAAGGCGTGCATGGATTTCAAAAATTCAACAATTATAACCTTTGACTAATAATTAAGCTAAAAACATGTATCTTTCGTGTTATGCATGTAATATGGTTGGATTGGTATTTTAAAGTTATTTCATATAATGTTAATTTTGTATTTGTTAATAATATATCATTAAAAAAATTAATGGTCAAAGTTCTACTTTAAAGACCGCGCCAAAAAATTATATGCCTTATATTTTGGGATGGAGGGAGTATATGTTTTCACTTGAGTTTGTGTTTTTTTATCTGTGCGTAATAATGAGTATGAACAAATATATAGTGAAACGGAGAAAGTAGTATGTCGGGGATTAAATCACGGCCCATTGCTATGGCCCACTCCCTGACGGCCCAATCGAACAGCCTACTAGGGCCTAGCTCCCTAGAAGGTTCTATCAGGCCCATGTGCATCCTGCCGAACAGCTTCCTAACTGGCGTGGTGCGTAATGGCCAAGGAATCGTGTTTGAGTCCGACTCGAACAAGAGTTCTGCACGGCTACGTGAAGACCCGGACGTTGGTTTTCCGGATTGGAATAGGAGTCGTGATCCCCAAGACATGGATGCCTTATCTACCTCGGGATGTATTTGGCATGTATGAGTTCGTTACGAACTCGTAGTTAGCCCGGCCCGATTATCCCTAGATAGGTCGGTTTGCTCACCACTATATAAACAGAGCCCCTACGGCGTGTTAAGGGGGCCGGGTCATCATCTTATAGCTTATCGCGCACTTGTACTCGCATAATCTCGCCGAGACTCGTTCGTCTCGCCGAGCCACCTCTTGTATTCATCTCTGATATATAAGAAAGGTTGGACGTAGGGCTATTATCTCTCCCGAGAGGCCTGAACCAGGATAAAAACTTTGTCTCCCTGTTCGCTGTTGTTCGTGGTTGTTCGGCGTGTCTCCTATCTCAATCTTAAAGAACAGGAGATTCTCCCTGAGGACTACGACTCGGCGGCGGGATGTCTCTTCCCGCCGATCGGATCGATCCTTCGATCTTGATCACCTTCCAGATCTGGTTCCCACTCGCGTGCTCGAGCCGGATCTTTCGCCCGGCAGCTCTTCGCCCGGAGCGCGTCTGTCCCCGCGACGAGCTCCGTGCTCGGGATTGATCAACTTCGCGGGCAGCTCTTCGCCATGCATTGGATCAACTTCGCGCCGGGCAGCTCTTCGCCCACGGCGCTGGATCGACTTCGCGCCGGGCAGCTCTTCGCCCGCGGCGCACGTCTGGTCCCCGCGACGAGCTCCATGCTCGGGGACCGGATCAACCTCGCGCCGGGCAGCTCTTCGTCTAGGGCGCGCGTCTGGTCTCCGCGACGAGCTCCGTGCTCGGGGACTGGATCAAAACTCCTTCCGGATCCCGGGGCTGTTCGCCTGGCAGTGAATGACGGGAGAGAGCTGACCAGCACTTGGAACATCGACCACCTTCGTAAGTTCCTCGTAGGTCTTTTCGTTTCCTAGCTTCGCGCTTTTTCTCAAATTTCGCGCTTTAGTTCGTCCAAGTCTCTCGCCGCCATGTAAAGTTCAACCTATTGAGCGGTGAATGTTCGCGGCCCCTGCGGTCCTCCTCACCACTTGTCTTCTCGGACTACTCTTTACGTCTGGTAACACTTGATGGTATCCGGTCTTGCGAACTCTTGGCTCCATGAATCTTCGTGGTTTCCGCCGTGTCTGGTTTCAACAAGTTCCTAAACTCGAGTTGCGTAACACGGCATCCACCTTGCGGCTAAGCTCGCTCTCGTAAGCCCTCCGCCGCAGGGCACTTACCGCCACGGCACGACCACTTGGCAAAGCTTTGTTCTCGTAAGCCCTCCGCGCAGAGCACTTTCCTTGTCCGGTTACCCTGAGTCGCCTAACTTACGTTAACGAGCGGTTCTCGAACGAGTCGATCGGGATACGGTGTCGCTCTAACTCTCTACGCGACGTGCTTGAAGTCGCAAGCTTAGGTCTTCATGCATCGTCTGCACGGGCTAGGGCGTCGCTCTTTCTCTTGTGCACTGCTCGAGTTCGCAAACTCAGTCCTCGAGCAACCGCACAACGGGCCGAGTTAGGCTAAGCGCTCACCGGTTTTCTTAAAACTTTCTAGCGCTGTTCGCCTTTGCTCTTGGTTTCTGTTCGTCCTTGTCTTTTGCTTTGCTCTTTTTGCGGGAAAAGCCGCTCGTCGACTCTCGCTTTCTGATTCAAGCGCCGCCGGCGGTCTTGAGTCGCTTTCGGCCAGCTCCTCGAAGGACCGCCTCTCCTCGGTCGATTGGGACTTAAGCTGAATCTCGGCAACCCCAGACGCTTTTCGTTTTCCGTTCCTTTCCTTAGCGTTGGTTTTCCAAAACCTCGTTGGTCTTCGCTCGTGGCGCTCCCCGCGTCTGAGCATGTCTTTTATCCGCAACGACCAGACGGCTCCGGTTAACAAGCGGTGCACCACCGAGGAGTTCTCGCCCACCGTAGTCGATTCTCATCGCAACGGC
Source organism: Raddia guianensis (assembly GCA_036346415.1). Classification (NCBI taxonomy): domain Eukaryota; kingdom Viridiplantae; phylum Streptophyta; class Magnoliopsida; order Poales; family Poaceae; genus Raddia; species Raddia guianensis. Next base: position 42,214,987 of record CM070534.1, read on the forward strand.
ATGCCCACCGTAAGCCGATTCTCATCGCAACGGGCACTCCTGGCGCTGGTTCCGCACCCGCCGAGGCGACACCAACGCTGCACGGGTCCATGCCCGGATAAGATTTCGCCTCGCACGTCTTGCCTGCGGCTAAGGTCCTGATCGCCTTCCCTGGTTAGCGATCTTAGTCACAGCGGGGCTGCACTTGCCCGCACACGTCTTTTTTATCCATGCTACGTCCTTCCTGGCACGGTAATCCGGAGCAATGCACCACCAACGGAGTCCTGCCCATCGTAGGCCGATTCTCATCGCAACGGGCACTCCTGCACCGGTTCCGATTCGCCGAGGTGACACTAACGCTATCGGGGACGTGCGGAAAAAATTATGTCTTGTGTGGGTAGGTCGTCCTTTGCGTGTTTTCTAAAACTCGCTTTGCTCTTCTTAGAGCCTGTTCTTGCTCTCTTTTCCCCTTGTCGCTCGCTTTCTTGTTTGTCTTTTGCAGAAATACAGAGCGGGAACATCGACCGGTGATGGTCGTGGCGAGGTTCCGTGCTTCCCCACCAAAACCGATGTCCGCATCCTCTCTTCTGGGTTTGCTCACGCATGCCCGAGACCGATTCACTTCACCGCAGATGATTTCTTGCCTTTGCCCGTCTCGACCTTCACAGTTCGGCTAAGTCAAGGTAGTCGCGCCACCAACGGAGTCCAAATTTCCCCACCGTAGTCGATTCTCATCGCGAACGGCATGCCCACCGTAGTCGATTCTCATCGCAACGGGCACTCAGCGTCGGTTACGCACTTGCCAAGACAACGCTATCACCGCCGCAAGGAATACGTTATGGGTAAAGCGTTGATTTCACACGCTTCTCTTGCGGCTCGACCGCATCGGGTTGTGATTCACCTCGCGACCGGCGGTTCTTCGCCCGGAGCGCCAGATCCGTCCCCGCGACGAGCTCCGTGCTCGGGCCGGATCACCTCGCGCCGGCGACTCTTCGCCGGGCGCGCAGTTCTACCGCACGTCTTCGCTGGTCACACTTTCGTTCCTTTAACGAGCTCCGTGCTCGGGACTAGATCTCCTTACCGTTCCTTTGGCGAGCTCTCACGCTCGGGACCGGGTCACCTTCCCTCGTATGCATTGTCTCGCTCTGGCGCACGATCTACGTCTGGGGGCACATCACCTTCGCTTCTAAGCATACGCTTGCTCGAGAGCGCAATCTCTATTTTCTGCAAGCTCTAGCCCGAGAGGTGGTTCCCTATCTTTCCTAGGCATCCGAATGCTGGATGCAAGAAGACGAGTCCGTCTCGCGACTTGCTATGTTCATTCTCCCTAAGATCTCGATCTTCACGGATGCGGTGGTACGCTCTTCACTACTAAGAATCCAATCCTCCTTGATGACGTTCACCCTCAAGGAGATGATTCACCGCACCGGGCAGCTCTTCGTCCGGTCGCGTCTCGTCCCCGCGACGAGCTCAAGCTTGGGGACCGGATTTCGATTTACGCATCGAAGGTGAGTGCTCGCCGGCGGATGTTGTTTCTGCTCGACGAACGGAGTTGCTCGGATTGATCGAGTTTGTTCGGTCCCGAACAAGTATTGTTCTATTGAACCATAACTGCTCGGTCGCTGTTGCACGCCTTTGTAGCAGGAAAAATACCCTCTTCGTGACTTAGAGTCTCAAGAGGAAGACCCCACTCTAGTGAGTCCTTCCACTTGAATCTCGGGGCTAGTATCGAGGATTAAATCACGCCCATTGCTATGGCCCACTCCTGACGGCCCAATCGAGCGACCTACTAGGGCCCAGCTCCTAGAAGGTTCTATCGAGCCCATGTGCATCCCGCCAATGCCTTCCTAACGGCGTGGTGCGTAATGGCCAAGGAATCGTGTTTGAGTCCGACTCGAACAAGAGTTCTGCACGGCTACGTGAAGACCCGGACGTTGGTTTTCCGGATTAGAATAGGAGTCGTGATCCCCAAGACATGGAGTATGCCTTATCTACCTCGGGATGTATTTGGCATGTATGAGTTCGTTACGAACTCGTAGTTAGCCCGGCCCGATTATCCCTAGATAGGTCGGTTTGCTCACCACTATATAAACAGAGCCCCTACGGCGTGTTAAGGGGGCCGGGTCATCATCTTATAGCTTATCGCGCACTTGTACTCGCATAATCTCGCCGAAACTCGTTCGTCTCGCCGAGCCACCTCTTGTATTCATCTCTGATATATAAGAAAGGCTGGACGTAGGGCTATTATCTCTCGAGAGGCTGAATCAGATAAAACTCGCCTCCTGTTCACATTGTTCGTGGTTGTTCGGCGTGTCTCTTATCTCAATCTTAAAGAACCTTAGCGACTTGAGATCGATATCTCAACCGTCGACATAGTACATATTGTCGTATGAGCTACGCCTACACATAAGGACCATGTTTGTGACCAGAGTTATTGTAGATATAGATTCAAAATTTGACTTTGTATTTGTGATCGCAGGAGTAATTTCGGGGCCTATGCAAAGGGCCTTTGCCGCCCATCAATTGAGCATGGGAATAGTCCGGACTCCGGAGCATCCAAACCAGGCCCAAAAGGGAACGGCCCATTTCTTGGGAAGACCAAAACCTCCGCCATATAAATGAGTAGGACTTTTTTTATTTTATATTGCTTTTTATTCGGCAGTTTATCTGCCTATCTATCTACTGCAGTATATGTGTAAAAGAGAATAAAAAGGAGGCACCATGTTAAACCTAAAATACTAAAAAAAATTACACGTTAATCGAAAAATACTAAAAATTCCAACGTTAATAGGAGAAAAAAATAAAAAAAAGTATACACCATCAATTATAGTGGATCAGATTATAACGACTTAGCTTAAAAGGAAGAGCGATATGCAACGTGGATTATAGCAGATCAGACTATAACGGCTTAGAATAAAAGAAAGAGTCGATACATGCAGCATGCTACAACTATAAAATAAAATAACAGAAATTTACAATAAAATACTATAAATAATAGTCCATGTTATTAAAAGAAAGACCTCATATCAACTATAATAAAAGATTACATAAATACATAATAAAAACAATTTCCATATTAGGTTTAATATTGACATAAATGATAAATTTACCGTGCAAATGTGTGAAACATTGTGCTCGTTATATAATTAAAACAGGAGCCAACGGAGCCACCACGTTAATCGAAGAAATTCTCACATAAATTAATAAAAAAAGTCTAGACCATTGATTTCATTTGTGCCAGGTTATAATGATGTAGATTAAAAGTAAATGTTAGAAATTTGGAATTAAAAATAATAAAAATAAGAGTCCATATTAGCTCCCATTAACTATATATAAAAAAAATAGAAATAAGAGTCATTGAAAGTGCAAGGGCCCCTTGTTTAAATTCCTAGCTGCATAATTGCATTGTGTCATATTTGTGAATTCCACAAATGTAAGGAGCCTCACCTATATAGTTGAACATTCAAAATCCATTTAAACTTTGTATATTCTGTAAGCTTTAATTGGGCTGTCATCAGTCACCAGAAAGAGGGAGATTGACAATGCATCTAGGCCTCCTTGGTGGTTTTGGTGATTAATAATGGTCAAATTAAAGGTCTAACGATTTCGATGAGCTCACATATAGGGAAAAGTCCAAAAGCAGCAAACGCAAAAGTATAAGGACTCCTCAAAATTTTCGATGTCATCAAAGCTTCATTTTATAGGCTTGTAATCTTTCTATTTTATTTTGAGACTAAGAATTGCCATACTATAAAGGGGATGCAATGAAATAGAACTTTTGGACTTCTCTAACGCTCTATGGATGAACTCATTGTAAAAGAGAGACATTATCAATCCCATGAATGACTTTGATTCTGACTCTGATGATGAGGGAGTTGCTACAGTTGCTTTCACTACACCTGCACCAAGCAAATCATATGATGAGGGAGTTGCTGCAATTGCTTTCGCTACACCTGCACCAAACAAATCATTATTCAGTGACTTGAGCGATAGCGAGACTCTTATTTGCCTCATGGCTAAAGGGCGCAAAGTATCACTTGAATCAAAGTCAAATTCAATTCTTTATGTTTGTGATAGTGATAGTGATAATGATATTGATACACCAAGCGTCTTAAGAAAAAATGATTTATTTAAGGTAAATAAATTGCTTGAATTAATTGAGAGGCAAAAGGCCACCCTTAAGAAACAAGACTTTCTTATTCTAGAGAAGGAGACAAACCTTGAACTTGAGGTGGTTCTAGCTCAAGAGAAGAAGGTTGAGGAGATGGCTAAACAATTAAGTGAATAAAAATTTGAAAATGGTAATCTTGAGATAACTAATGTTTTACTCGTTGAAGAGATTGAGAGTGCAAAGGAAGCACACAAGTCTCTCAGTTAAATTTATTGATCTCTTGAACAACACTTCTAATTCTCACGGTACATCTTGCTCCTCAATTGCTTCAACAAGTAATGGATGTGCCAAGCGTTAAAATGTTGATCTTGATGTTTGTGTTAATAACTTCCAAACAATGCAAGCTTTAGCACGTGAAAATGAGAAGCTCAAGGATGTCCTACCAGAGGGTTTACAAAAATTTTATAAGGCTAGTAAGCACCTTAACGAGAACCTCGGCAAGAGAAGGACCAATTATAAAAGGGGGCGACTAGCTAACGGGTTCCCGTCGTGGGGCCAATCCGACGGGATAGGCCCCGCGGCCCGCGCTCCTCGCTCCCTCTCCAAGTCGCTCGCGCGGACACAGCACAGTCACTCACATAGGCCGGCTCACACTCTCCTGACAGCCGTTAGAGATGGACTCCGCCGCTCGACACCGGTGGCCGTCCCCGGCGGGGCCGTTCGTGCCCCTCCTGCTCTGCCTCTGGGCGTCGATTGATGCATCATTAATTGGATTTTTTGCCGGCTTTGCTCTCGCTCATCGCCGTCCTGTCCGAGGTTGATTAGAACTGAGGCGCGTTTTAATTACTTAGGCGTCATCGCCAGCCACGCTGAGCCTTCTCGAGATTCAGTATCGTAAAAAAGTATCGTAGGGGTATCATGTATCACAAAAAAAGTATCAGTATCGGTGGTATCATGTTGAGTTTCATGGTACCATTGAGGTACCGCAAAAAAAGGTATCATGGGAAGGGTATCTGTAACATCCCAAATTTTAAACCCAATTTGGCACGTTAATAATTTCTTAAAATGCATAATTTAAAAATGTTAAATCATTTATCTAAATTGCATGATGGCATCATTATCATTGCATGCATTGCATTTAAAATTTGAAAAGCAATTTAACTTCTCAAGCTTGCCCCTTTGCTAGAAAAATGTAATAAATTGCTTAATGCATTTTGCATTTTCATTAAAGCCAACTTTTATTATGTTAAATTATTCTAGAATTATTTGGAAGTATGGTATTATGTTTTGGGAAGATAAAGTACTAATTCATAAAGTACTAGTGTATTTAAATCAAAATTTGAAAACAAAATACCTTTGGAATCAGGAAATCTAAAAACCTTCTATTCTTCCTCTCGGCCCGTGCTGGCCCAGTCTCTCTCTCTGCTTTCTCTTCACTTGCCCTTTTTCCTCTCGGGTTGGGCCACAGCCGAGCCGGCCCACTTCTTCCTTTCTTTTCCCCGCGATTCCCCTTCCTCTGCTGCCGCCATTGAGCCGCCTAATCCGCTGCTGCCTCCTCGTCATAAGCTTGTAGCATGTGCCGTGGAGCCACCGATAGGTGGGCCCCATTCGTCAGCGTCTCTCTCCCTCTTCTTCTCCCCTGCTCGCCGGTCATCGCTGCTGCTCATCCCCTCTCCCGCCAGCTCGTGGGCGCGGTCTCCCACGCGACCACGCGTCCCGCCGCCTTTCCGGACCCTCTTTTTCCTCGCCTCTCGTCTTGTCGCGGTCGCACCGTGACGCCGCCGCCGCTTCAACACGCCACCGGCCGGTAATTGCGCCCGGCTGCCAACCTCCGCGTCGCATTCGAGATGTCCCAAGTGAGCGCGCTTATAAATGGTTAATCGCTTCCCTTTTTCTCCCCTTTGCGCCATCGCTTTGCCATCTCGCCGAGCCGGTGCGCCACCTTCGCCGCGTTTTCTTTCTTCCTTCCCTACCTCGTCCTCGCTCCTTTCGCTTAACTCAACTCAGATTAGCACGCAGGTCGTCCCACCGAGCTCGCGCCGAGGATTGAAGCCGTCGGTCCGTGCCATTCCGGTGCCGCCTCCGCCGCCCGCGGCGTGGTCTCGCCGCTGTTCACCTTACCGTCCCGTGAGCTCACCAACGATTCTCCTTCTCCGTTGTAGCTTGCGACCGAAGTAATTGAGCTGTGGTCTCATCTTTCGCCGGCGCCGCGGACACCGTGAGATGTCGCCGCCGTTTCCCGTTGCGCCACCGCCTCCATGCATCTCCGGCGCTGTCGAGACCGCCATGTCATTCGCCTCGCTCGCGTCTCGTTCCCCGAGCGCCAAATCGCCCTCTGGTGGTCGCAGTCGCCGTCGCCCTTTGCGCCATCGCCGCCGCCGGGGCGCTCCCCTGTTCTCCTCTTAGCCACTGCTTGTGCCGCTGCCTTGTGGGACCGGGCGGGACCCGCAGAGTCAGTCTTGTGATCGCCTCGCCGCTCGCTTCATGTTGCTGAAAAGGCCCCGGCTCATGGGCATTGGCGAGCCCCCAAGCAACTTGGGTCCTTTTTCCTTTTCTTTTCATTTCGCGATTTCTGTTAAATTCTTATTTGGTGTCCGAATGTACTTGTTAAAAATAGTTAATGCTTGGTAAAAATGCTGTAAAAATTATTTAAATTACTTTAATGGTTTCTAGTCTTAGTAAAAATAATTATATGCATGTTATGCATGTGGCATCATTTCTAGTTAAATTAGTTGCCTAGTATGGTCATTATTTCATGTGCATTTGAGAAATGGTCATATTATTTCTTTTAAATAAAAAGTAAATGCTATAAAAGTCTCTGGACCTTGGGAATTATTTATTGCCATGCCATCAATGCAGCATGCATTCATTAGAAGTATTCATGGCCTAGAAATGTCATCGTGCATACATAAACCTTTGGCATAGTATTGTGTTAAATAAAATGCATGAAAATCAAGACTTCTGCATTATCTTTAAAAACAGCAGGTCATGAAATGTTTCTTATGTGTGTTGTATTGCCTTGCATATGTGTGTGCACGTTTAGGAGGTCAAGCCCCCGAAGACCCGATCGTCGACGTCCCCTTCGTTTTCCCCGGAACCGATCAAGGCAAGTCCCCCTTTGACCATATTGTGAAGCCATTTTCGGTTATTTAGAAAATGTTTATTAGACTTGAAAACATGCATGCTAGTTTAAAAGATAAATGCCGTATTTGCTAGAATTAGTTATTATGCCAAATAGAAAAGGTAAGAGATATGTTAGGATTAAACCTAAGGCTAAAATATGAATTGCTCTTATTTAAATTCCTTGTCGAGGTAGGATAAATGCTTAAAATCATTTATGCGGAATGATTCAATCATTTGTGTGAAATGAGAACATTGTTGAGAGATGTTTGGGAAAGAATGATTTAAAGATAGCGCATCAAGGATGATGCTTAATAGGAAATGATTTTCCTCTTACCCCAAAATCTTTCCGACTAGGGAGATATTTTATCGGTGGGTGCAGTATGGCACTGGTTTGAAAATTGGGCTAAAATATAAAGTCTCCCTAGTCTAAGGACTGCTCATCTTATGATCCTATGAACTGAGACATTACAGTACGACCTCGAGCCCCGGTATGGGACGGGCCCTATCGTTGGCCCTCGTGGTTGATGGTCTTGTGGCAAAACACCGTCTGGGTGCGTAGCCTCTCGAGGGTAAGGCGTACCCACTCTGCAGAGTTAAAACTGTCATGATAGCCGTGCTCGCGGTTATGAGCGTGCGAAGGGACTGATTATATGGTAGCTTCTTCTTTTATAAAATCCAATTTAGAAAAGGGTTTTTAAGCAAAGGAATGGTGATAAGTAAAGATTTGAGAAGGATTTTCGTTTGAGCTAGGTGCCACCGGCGATATTCCGGATTGGGTGACGGCCTACCGGAAAGTGTTGCGGAATGGACCTAGCCGTTTGAGAAAAGAAAAGAAGAAGGATTTTGTTCTCGCTATGGCACTGAGGCCAAGTGGCGAGAACCGTTTGAGAAGAGCCCAAAGAAAATGTTGAGATTTAATGCTTCCAAATCGCTTTGTCAAAACTAGGCTAATAACTGCAATTTCCGCAAAATATCCTAAGCTCTCCTTGTACTAAACCACATTTGCATAATTCCGGACTTGCGAGTACAATTTGTACTCACCCTCCTTTTCTCCCATCTCTTTTAAAAATTTCAACAGCTGGTCCATCTGAGTATGGCCCGCCTTCCGAGGAGGATGACCCGGACTACGTCGAGGAGGCGTATTCTGATGAAGACTATGAGGACTAGGGTTGCGCGTTCCTACAGCTCTCGTGCCTGTGGGATGGATAAGTACCTAGATGTTGTATTAGGCCTATGCCTCCGTGTACTCTGATTTGCAGCCTGCGAGCCGTTGTATGTGTTGCTTGTACTGGACTATGTTCCGCTTGTAATAATAATATCGTTGGCACTGTTCCGTTTTTGTATATCTGTGTGTACTAGCCATGATTCTTGGGACTAGTACGGGTTTACGCAGGTGGAATCCGATCTCGTAAATCGGGTGCCGACAGTATCGTATATCACAAATCAAGTATCGGATCAGAAGTATCATCCATCATTAGGTCAAAAAATCAGGTATCAGATCAGGAGGATCATCGAGTATCGTGTCAAAAAATCAAGTATCATATTAAAAAAATCAAGTATCGGCTCAGAAGTATCATCGATTATCAGGTCAAATAATCAGGTATCGGATCATAAGTATCATCGAGTATTGGGTCAAACAAAAGTATCGAATTCAAAAAATCAAGTATCGGATCAAAAGTATCATCAATTATTAGGTCAAAAAACCAGGTATTAGATTAGAAGTATCGTCAATTATCGGGTCAAAAAAACCAAGTATCGGATTAAAAAAAAATCAAGTATCTGATCAGAAGTATCATCAATCATCAGGTTAAAAAAATCAGGTATCGGATCAGAAGTATCATTAAGTATCGAGTCAAAAAACAAGTATCATCGACTGAAAATCAGGTATCGGATCAAAAGTATCATCGAGAACCGGATAAAAAAACCAAGTATCGCGATTTGTGCGGATCGAATCACAGCGTACCGTCTCCGTCCGGAAGCAGCGGACGGGATCCTGCTATTAGCTAAATTTACATTTTGGGAAGGAGGGAGTAATTCCTAACGAGTAAAAATAAAAAAAAAAAAAAAAAATTGCGAAAGTATTTAAAATGGATCGATTAGAATTTTAGATAAATTATTAAATTTGTTTTATGCAATTTGGACTTCAGATAAAAAAGATATACAAATTAGAATCTAAAACAAGACAAAATGAACTGCACACAATTAGTGATTAGACTAACTACCAAAGCTAAATAGTGGACGTGAGCGTTGCGCACTGTACGTTCTCGCTGCATTATGCGGATCGTACGACGCGACAACACGTGCGCGCGTTCGACCGTTTCTTGTCGATTATTCCCGTCGCGCACTCGTTGAACGGGATCCCGTTCTAAAGAAATTCTCTTATAAAAAGGAGGGACTCGGTTACATTCCTCTAAAGGGTCACATTATGGTTGCCCCAGCCCCTAGGTCCAAGATTCCTCCGAAGGGACTCGTTTTCGACCTTTTGGATTCTCTGCCATGTGTCACATTTTAGAACCGCAGTGTTCGGTACTTGGTACTGAAGTTTGTTGTATCCCCATTGTCTGGAGAGTTCGAGAAATCCCATTTTGATCCCTCTGCCTCCCCCTCCCCCTCCCCGTTGCGGCCGACTGGAGTGTTTGGTACTTACTGAAGTCACATGTATCCCCTTTGATTGGAGAGTCCTAAGTTTGACTTAGGACAAGTCTAAAATGACTATTATTTTATAATGGAGGAGGTAATATTTAAAACCTATGAAAAATGCTAATCTAGCTCCGCCATTATTTTGTTGAGAAAATTACCCACATAGTGTTCTATAGTTATAAAGAATATAGCCAATGCTATTTGATTAATTTTTTTGCAATTTCAAAGCGTTACATGAGTGAATTGTCCTATTTTAGTCTTACCGATCTTATGTGGTGAAGGATATGGAAATGGGGTTCTTGGACTTGCCCTCGGCAATGCCACCTAGCATGGAGGCCCTCGTCGTTTCCACTAAACTGAACGAATAAGTTAGCTAAACTAAAGTGAGCTGAATATTAAACTAGACTTCAAAAGTTTTTTGAATTTGCTTCTAAAGCCAGTATGCATTGTTTATGTTATTTTTAAAAACTGTCGAAGATGATATTTCATGATTTTTCTAAATATAATTAGAGAGAAAACATATTGTTTTTCTTTCGATTAAGCTTAATCCACCTTGCCCAACATGCTCTTTGATTTTGCATCTGTGACCATAGGAGTACTGACTAATAATCCAAATTTTGTCCATCCGAAATATGAACCCCTGCTCCAGTTCGGTCTTATTCAGATCACTCCATAACAATCAATTCAAGACCTACGAAAAAAAGAAGCTAATCTAGCTCTTCTCCCCACTCCCCCATCATCTTGTTCCTACCAGCCTTACGTGGTGAAGGATATGGAGATGGGGTTCCTCGGCAAGAGAAAAACCAATTATAAAAAGGAGGGACTCTGTTACATTCCTCTAAAGTGTTACATTATGGTTGCCTCAGGTCCAAGATTCCTCCAAAGGGACTCATTTTCGGTATTTTGGATTCTCTGCCATGTGACACGTTTTAGAACTAGAATGTTTGGTACTGGATACTGAAGTCTCATGTATCTCCTTTTACTGGAGTCCAAGAAATCCTATTTTTGATCCCTCTGCTCCCCCTCCCCCTCCCCATTGGGGCCGGCCGGAGTGTTTGGTACTTGGTACTGAAGTCTCCCGTATTCCCTTTGACCAAAAAGTCCTAAGTTTGACTTAGGGCAAGTCTAAAACTACTATTATTTTATAATAAACAAAGTAATATTTAGAACCTATGGAAAATGCTAATCTAGCTCCCCCAATATTTTGTTCAGAAAATTACCCACATACCATTCTATAGTTAAAAAAAATCTAGCCACCACTATTTGATTTTTTTTTCTTGCATTTTCAAAGTGCTACATGAGTGAATTGTGCTATTTTGGTCCTACCGATCTTCTGTGGTGAAGGATATGGAAATGGCGTTCCTGGACTTGCCCTCGGCAATGCCACCCAACATGCAGGCCCTAGTTTTTTTCACTAGACTGAGCGAATAAGTTAGCTAAGTAAAAGTGAGTTGAATATTAAACTAGTCTTTGAAAGGTTTTTTGAATTTGCTTCTGAAGCTAGTATGCTTTGTTTATGTTATTTTTAAAAACCGTTGAAGATGGTTTCATGATTTTTCTAAATATAATTAGAGAGAAAACATATTATTTTTGTTTTCGATTAAGCTTAATCCACCCTGCCCAACATGCTCTTTGACTTTGTATCTGTGACCATAGGAGTACTGACTAATGATTCAAATTTTGGCCATCCGAAATATGAACCCCTGCTCCAGCTTGGTTTTATTCAGATCACTCCATAATAATCAATTCAAGACCTACGAAAAGAAAAAGAAGCTAATCTAGCTCTTCTCCCCTCTCCCCCATTATCTTATTCCTACGGATCCGGATCCTCTGCAGTTGCTACTCTCTGGTGTGATCACTGACATGTGGATTCGGACCCATATGTCAGTGACTCAACTGCAGATGATCTGCATCCTGTTCCTACCGGCCTTCCGTGGTGAAGGAGATGGAGATGGAGTTCCTGGACTCGTCCTCGGCGATGCCGCCCAGCGTGGACGCCCTCGTCGTGTCGGTGCCGAACGTGGTGGCCGTGTTGGCGTTGGAGGCGGACGCCGAGGCCGAGCCAGTCGTCGTGGTGCTCATCCACCGGCCGATGCGGCCGTGGATCGCCGGCTTGCCGGGCCTGGGCAGCTCGAAGGAGTCGCTGGACAGCATGAGGTGGACGCTGTACATGTCCGGCCGGTCCGACACGACGGCCTGGCAGCACAGCAGGCCGAGTTGGATGCACAGCTGCGCCTGCTCGGCGTCCCAGCTGGGGAGCGACGGGTCCACCATCTCCAGCGACCTCCCTTCCTCTGACAGCTTCCATGTCTGAAGTTCCACAAAGATTCATTCAGCCTTTTCACATTACATACATTCCAAATTTCCAATGCACTATGGAATATGAGGTCATATATGAGGGGAGGGTTTGGTAGCCATTCTTGCGTTAATTAAACGTGTTTTGCGTCGAATTTGGCCATGAGATGTATCTTAGGATGCAGAAGAGGTCGAAAAATGCAGGGTTTGATACTAACTTCTAAGAGAGCATACTGCTAGACTGACCAACTTCCGTTCGCAATTATTTTTACGTGCGGTCATTGGTTGATCACGGGTCCGTTGTATCAAACGTGCACGATCTAGATATACTCAGTGAGATATTGTGTCAAAGTAAAATGAATGAAAAAAATAGCTTACATAATTCAGGAGGTCGAGTTTTTGTTCGTTCAGATGCCGGTCAATGTTCTTCCTCCCGCTCACAATCTCTAGCACCAGGATCCCAAAACTGAAAACGTCGGTCTTCGTTGATAGGTAGCCGTTCATCGCGTACTCTGGAGCCATATAACCACTGCAATGCATCATTTATGGTATTTACACAAGTATGTAATTTGGTTGTGAATGGAAGTTGGAATTGAAAGACTAAAAGATGTTTGGGACTCACTATGTGCCGGAAATCCGGAATGTGTTTGTGTGTGTAACGTCTTCCAGGAAGAGCCTGGCCATGCCAAAGTCTGAAATCTTTGGGTTCAGTTGGTCATCAAGGAGCACATTGCTCGCCTTGATGTCTCTGTGGATGATCTTAACTGGAGATTCTTCGTGAAGGTAGAGGAGGCCTCTTGCTAGTCCAATGATTATCTGGTACCGTTTTGGCCAATCTAGCTGCATGCTCTTCTTCCTGTCTACAAGTATCAAAAGAACATATATGCTACAGTTAGATGTAGAGGCCAGAATGTTCATCCATCATAAAAAATACTTAATACTGCAGTTAGATAAAAATAACTGTTCTATGTACTAGTTTGCTTATTTCATAGTTCGGTATAGTTACTTACATCTAAGCTGAACACAGTGTGAAATCCTGCAGTTGCATTCTGGTATGTTATTGCTTCTTTTTTTTAAAAAAAAATTATTGTAAACTTTATAGCTCGTTGTTTCAGATCATTCTTTATACAACAGTTTCAAAGACTATATGGTACTCAACATGTAACTTTTGATGTGTCTACAACTCTACACTAACAACCGTTGTAACTTGTAGCTGAACTCCACTTGTCTCTATCGTAAACAAAGAAATGCTGCTGAAGTTCTTTTGAGGAAAAGAAAATCCTAAACAAGAACTGGTCAATGCAAGGATATCACGCTCACGCGTCATAGCCGGTCTGATGTGACACGTTGAATCTTTGAGATTAAGTAATCAAGAAAATGTTTTTTTGACGGAGTTAAGGTCAATAAAATAGCCATCACCTCAGCGGTTGTATAAGGAGCCAAAAGCAAACTTTAGTAACTGGCACCTGCAACAATACTACGGAAGATTCGATGTTCTGACTAGACTATCTGCAAAAATATGACACTGACATACGTACCTTATTTTTTTAATTCGTTGAGAGTTACCTTTCAATTAGTCAATTACCACTAGGTTAAAAAAAGTAGCTAGGTATAAGAAATGACTGATTTCCATATTCCGTAATAAACCAGAACCATTTTCCCCTATCTTTTCTTCAGAACCACTATATATAGGATATGTCGCGCTCAACTCCTTTGTAAAGGCATAAATCTTAACCACAATATATAGGTAGACTACTGATCTAAACTCGGAAAAAGTGATTTTTTGGGTCTCACCATGCACATCCCAAACTTCATTTGTGAAAACCATTTACACACAACCCATTGTGGTCTCTCGACCAATGAACAACTTTCCTGGATGAAGTGATAAATTTTTGTATACAAAACTTTGCAAGTCCAAACTGAATGGCAAATCTGAGCTCTTCATACTTTTTGGAGTTTGGGAAAATTTTGAGTATTTTTTTTATAACTTTTATGTGTTTTTCTTATTTTTTTAAACTACTAGAAAATTCTAAACAATTCATAAAGACGCTATAAAATTAGGGAAATTATGATGCTAGATAACTATGAGGAACTCAATTTTGCAATTTAGTTTGGACTTGAAAAAAATGCAAAAACTAGGGTGTCAAGTCAAAGGAGCACACGTAATGAAAGATAAAAATGCTAGAAAACTGGGGTTTTCGAGAAAATGAAAGACCACGTCTACTCGGCATTGGTTTTCAAGGATCAAAAGCAGGCCGTTTTCACGTTATACTAGGAGCACAAAGAAGACATTCTGTCATTTTCTTCCTTTAAACTAATCTCATCTCATGCAGGGTAGAGTTGGCAAACTGTCCAACCATATGACAAAAGTCCCGAGTTTGAAGTTCAGACGCCTGTGATTTGATTACCAAGCGTATGGGCACTAATGCAGTATGCTGACAATCTATCACTGACAGAAGTCACCAATTCAGCAACAGTAACACAAACACAAATTGTCAGGCAAGGACAAGAAATTCTGCCCACAATCCATCAGCAAACAGCCAAGACAGCTGGAAGAACATGTAGCTCAGAGGCAGAGGTCTGACCGAAGAGGATGTGGTCGAGGCTGCCGTTGGGGAAGTAGGGATAGACGAGCATCTTGTGGCCGGAGGCAGCGCAGCAGCCGAGCAGGGACACCAAGTTCCTGTGCTGCACCTTGAGCAGCAGCCGCACCTCGTTCAGGAACTCGCGCACCCCCTGCCGCGACTGCAGCGACAGCCTCTTCACCGCGATCTCCTGCCCGCTCTCCAGCACGCCCTGATCATCCAACAACAACCACCCAATCGATCAATCATGCATCAACAATGATGGTGCGGTGTTTAATCAGCTAGCCTTGCGATTTGCGAAGAAGATGCTGATGACAACAGAATATGTGGCCACAGTGGCAGGCATCATGGGGGAATAAAGAATTTGGCTAATTGGTTAGTTCAGCAACAGATTGAATCCATGACGCTGGAGCTGAACTGCTGAAGTAGGAGTGAGTGGCTTGCATGCTTGCCTTGTAGACAGGGCCGAAGCCGCCGCGGCCGAGGAGGTTGTCGTCGGAGAAGCCGGCGGTGGCGGCGTCGAGCACGGGGAGGTCCATGAAGAGCGTCCACTCCTCCCGCCCCGACGCGCCCTCGCCGTCAGCGCCACCGGCCGTGCTGCCGGCGCCACCGCTGGCCTTCCTCCTCCCGCAGCACCACCACGGCCTCGGCGCGCCCACCATGGCCTCTAGCTAGCTCGGGCGCCGTCGCCGCAGACAAGCAGAGCAGAAGGAAGCAAGGGCGCTCGCAAATAGAGCCAAGCAGCACGCGGTTGACGACTTGACTCTGGCCTTGACTGGACGTCTGGAGCGCCGCGGCGGCGGAGGCGGAGGCGGCGAAGAGGAGATGGAGGAGGAGAAGTGGCCTGCTCCTGCTGTCTGTACGTCGCACTGGCAGTAAAGTAGTGTGCGCGTGTGCCGTGATGTCATCACTGCGTTGGGAACCTGAAAGTCGTCGTGGCCCGCGGCATCGATCGACGCGTGACGGTTGCTGAGCAGGCGCGTCGCTTGCTCCTGCTCCTGCCGCTGCCGTGCACGATGGGGGTGGGTTGGGGTTGATCCATCGCCGGCGCGCGGTGTCCTTCACTGAGCACGACGTCGCAGCAATGGATTGTCGCCGTCGGCCTCTCACTTTCGCGCGGTTTGAGAGAGGAGATTGGTCGCCGTACGTCGCCTGCGGCTGTGCACACGTCAGCGTTGACGCTTCTGGGGTCCAAGTCGTCGCTACTCGCTAGCACTAGCGATGAGGGGCGCGCCACGGAGTAAGCTTCCCGGAAATTCATCGTCATGTCATGCTCATGCATACACGCTTGGCTGGTCCTGGCCTCCTGGGAACTGGGCTGGGCCGATCAGGCTGGTTCGAGCACCATCCCAGAAAACACAGCACGAAACATGACTCGGCACGTAACCATGGACCATGTTGGCTCGGTCGCGTCGTGCTTGAAACTTTGCGTTCTCCAGTTCCCTACGCCCGTGTCCCCTTCCCTCGACTCGACCGATGGCTCGGTTCCTCGATTCCAAACCCTAGACAATGGTGACGGGGGCGGTTCCCTCCATAACAAAGTTTTATTTTTGTGAATAACTAAATTATGAATTGTGTTTGGATTGGGATACGGTATTACGGGAAGTCTGAAATGGAATAACTTGTAATTGTGTTTGGAGTTTGGACTCTAATGGACTGATGTACTGGATAGTTCGTTTGTATTAAAATTCGGACCGCAAAGGACTTGCTTTTACATGTTTGGATTGCAGTCTCCATTGGACTGGAAAGGACTTGTATTGGCTGGGAACAAAACTAGAATTTGATGTATTTGAATTATAAATTATGACTGAAAATCTAGAATGGACCGGAGGACCTTTGGACTATAAATTATGAATTGTATTAGCATACTTGTAATTGTGTTAGTATTTGAATTATGAATTGTGTCTGGAATGGACTGGAGTACTGCACTTGTACTTTGATGTATTTGAATTTGAACTGGAATTGACTTGTTTTTACATGTATTTGTGACCTGTTTTACATTTATTTGGGGCTTACGTGTGGTTGGGAAGGACTGAACCTGAAACATTCATGCCGTGCTCAGGCCAGCCCGGCTCAAGAGAGGCACGATGTGCTTTTGGGATGTGTCATGGCCTACAAATTAATTTTTGAGCCAGTGTGGCCCGAGAGAGACACGACGTGCTTTTGGGCCGTGTCATGCCATGTATAAATTGAATTTTGGGCCATCTCGACATGACACAAATAAATATCCAGGCCATGTCGGCCCAATTCACTTTGGCCTAAGGCACGACAGGCCTAGGCCGTGTTGGCACGGTACGACCCGATTCCCAGCACTACGCGTGGCCATCATAGGGCACCCTCGGCCCCCTCCCTCTCCTGTTTCGTTCCATAATCCTCCCCCTTTTCCATCTGTTTCCCTTAACTCCCCATCGGCCACCGGTGGTACTTCTCTCTCCCCTCCACGACGGTGGTAGCAAGCACTCCTTTGTCTAGTCGTTGAGCTTCAGTCATGTCATGAGTTGGGCTGCATGCGACAGTGAACATCTTATTAGGGAGCCAAATTAAGGTGTTGTCGGCTATCTGATATGATTGTTGGCGATGGGAGACTAGATTGCCAGTGATGGGTATAGCCGCCAATCGCATACAGCTGGACCATCTATAACGTTGTTATTGGTTGGCATTATGGGGTCTAGTTGGCAGTAGTGCCTTGATTGTGAGCAGTTGTTTGTTAGTCCACTTGTGGCGGCCATCGCTTTAGGTGTTTCAATGGTGGCAAATTTGAATCACACCAGCATTGTACCAGAACTCACGTGCTCGAGCTCTGGACTGAAGGCCTGCTCGAGGTCCTTCTCGGACTCTCGTGCGCCAATCATTACTATGAACGGAAGATTCAGGATTCCCACGCAAGGCCAACAGTCGAAAGAAGGCTTGGAATTCAAAGATGATCCGTGCCCGCCAAAAGTTGGTCACCTTTGTAGCAACGAGCCAAGAGGAAGCGCTGCAGTCTAAAGTAGAGTAGAGACAGCCAAAAGGAATCGTCGGTTTGTCCCCTATCGTGAAAGCTGCAAAACGAGGGCGAGGAGGAGAAGATTGGCCTACCCTTGCTTTGCCTACCCGACGAAGGGCATACAAAGGAAGTAGGGGTAGAATTACCTAATTGCCCTAGAGATTCCTTGTACTACTGGGGGCAAAATAGACATGTGTGTCGCGATATATAAAGCTAAGGCCATAGTGATGACACCATGTTCGGCATATATATGACCAAGGCTAATTCATCAACATGGCTTCATCGACCTTCATCTTGACCATGTAGATCACACGGTCCATCACACAATTGGCCGCTGTCTCAACTTCTTGACATGGCACCATCACATCCAGCAATTAGGCCGCCACCTTGGCCGCCTCCCATACGTGATGGCATATTAAAAAAAGGCCTATCTTCATATCTATAATGTCTACAACTCCTGCATGTCATGTCAATCAAATTAAGGAAGACACGCAAGGAAACCAAATTATAAACCCAACTCGAATTCTACTCCGGTTCAGCCATCATCGTGCAGCTAGCATTCAAACGGACGCCTAGGCCACATATGAACTCCGTTTTGGATGTTCTTGGTATCCACGTAGAAGCTCACGGCGAGTTCTTTCCAACGGATCAAGCCTCACCTTAAAATTCGTTAGGAATCAGAGGGAATCATCAAAACAAATGGTTGTTTGAACAATTGGGCCAAATCTGGGCCTTGTAAGCGTGTTGGGCCATGGCCCATGTGGAGCACGCCCCGAGGGAACCCTAGAACGACCAGGGATCCCTCTTGGCCGTCTCTCCTATGATAAATAGGGTAGCCGTCCTTGTTTTTAGACTTGTGTTTTGTTTAATTATGTTTAGCCTTTGCTACATACTGGTATTCGCGCATGTCATTTTATTCATCTTTCTGTCATGAACATGACCGTAGATTGGGTTTTCCATTAGTCACTTACCAAGTGTTCTTTTACTCACAAGGTTTGTGTTAGTGATTGTTGAAGTCAAGCTTCATATTTTTTTGTGGGACATCATTATTAGGCTTTTAGATCCTCATGCTACTCATGGACATGATCCGATCGTAATTTGATTTTCGTTTACAAACACAAGGGGGTTGGAACTTGACCTTGTGCATCCTCAACACGTTCACCATGTGTTTAATGGATTACCTGTGATGGACCTGTGGCGTGAAGAAACCGAAAATATTGTCTGGCTCTCATTCACCCCCTCCATGCGTCATAGCTTGGTTCAACATATCTTGTGGCCATGATTCGGTGATTGGACTTAGCTATCGATTACTCCCTTCATATCACAAAAAGTTGATGTTTTGGTTTGTTATAAGAGTCAAAGTTTTAAAACTTTATTTATATTTTTTTAAAAAAACATTTAGATTGGGTGTATAGAAATTATGCATATAGATTCGTCTCGAAAAACACTTTCATAACATCAAATTTCTTGCGAATTTTATAAATAAATCACAGTGGTAATGGATGACCAAAGTTGTATTCCAATGATCGTGTCAATATTTAATACATAAAGTTTTTATGATACAGAGGGATAAGTGGATGATGAGATAAGAAATTTGCTGGTATTTGCTGTTTACGTGGACAACGAATATCTTATCGTTTACGCCGAGATTTGTTCAGATATGAGTGCTAGAGTTGTAATCTAATAGTGGTCTCGGGTAGCAAACATGCTGCAATATGCAACTGTAATTCTTGTCGGAAATGTTTGTTATGCGTCATTCTAGGGAAATGGTTAGTTAAAAAAAAAAGTATGCTAAAGCATTTGACCTTAAAGACATCCAACAACATCGCTAACCATCCATAAGATGGCGCAAAATTAAATTGTATGATATTTTTTTATTCAAAAACTACTTTCCAAACCTTGGGTATTTTAGACATTTCAGCATCCACGATTCATCAATAACTAAACGGAATAATTTAAGGTTCTATTCTTGTTGGGGCTGATCTAAACTTTTTGGGGCTGATCTGAACGGCTAAAATAACTGAATTTCAAGAAATTTTCAAAATAGTTTTAAGATTTGAATCTATTTTGTTTGACTTCTTTTTAAAACGTTAGAACTCACCTTTAGGACAGCGAAAAAATGACCTCAAAAAATCCAAAGCATATATCTTTTCAAAACATAGATAAAGCGTTCCGTTGTTAAGCCGTTAAGCCCAAAGGAAGAGAGTTTAATACTTGCACTATTTCCGGCTAACACTGGTCATATCACGGTCTACTCTACCCAGATTACGAAATGTTATGCAAAAGAAAAAACCGCAACAAAGACGCCCTTCAAAAATAGCGAACAATGATTCGCATGCCACAAAGGATGTAAAACATAACGCGGAACATACACACAGAAAAGTTCCCAGTGAGGATTTAGAACATCTTACAGCGATTCAGGGTTTATTGATCCAACAAAGCACAGGGAATTGGAGCAAGGATAAATATCATGAATATCTGAACGGCATTGACATGGCAACAAAAATAAAGAAAAATAGCTTAAGACATCTCTCTGAATCTTGCAATGGCCTTCTTCTGGATGATTGTTTTGTAGCTGTCCCCAGCTTGGGTCTCCAGCGACGGATTGGCTGCTTTTCGCTGTTGACTCCCAAGTCCGGCCCTCACGTCAACAGATTTAGCCTGGACTGGTTCTTTGATGCCACTGCCATCCTTTCCAAGACCCTGAAAGTTTGCAAAGTAGTTGCAAGCAAAGGAAAATGCCAATGTATACTCCCGTTAGGATGGGTATATAAGCATGTAGCTTCCATACTGTAGAAGATATCTGCAAACTGGTTCCTCTGCAGAATGCAGTCACGGTAACTTATGTCTAGTAAAATATTCATTCCCACTGGAGATCTTTTCTGTTAGGTTAAATAGTTTCTGTTTTCTCAACACTATCTAGAGATGCAAAGGAGTTGCACGAGATTACAAAGTTAGAGTTTATTGGCCATGACAAAAGAATGTTCGCTACTTTAAAGAGGAACCTATTCAGCTGTGGATTATAATCTGAAAAAGTTGTGAGCCCTTGATAGGGGGCGTAGAGAGCCCAAAAAATGTTCTAAAATGGTTTTGGAAGCTTTGAGAAGAATCACTTAAAGCCTTCCAAGTGGCTATTAATGCTATACCATTTGTCTCAAACAAAAATAACAAATTTTCAGCTGAGCTTTTAATTTTAATTTATGCTGAAAAGAGCAAGGGTTTACAAAGAAACAAGCAAGTCACAAGTTGCATGCAAGTAGTTTTCACATTTTATAAAAAAGCCATACTTCATCATTTTCAAGTATACCGCAAAACAGAATGCCCAAAATATTGCAATTGTGGAGGCATCAAAATCATGATCACATGCAGGTGACACTAAATGCATGCCTGTTCTTGTCGGCTTATCTTATTTGACTTATTTGCTTATATAACTTATTTCTTAACTTCGAGAGCTTTTTGAAATAAAATCAAGAGTCGGGTGCGCTTTGTTTGACTTGTGTTTTACAGCTTTTAGACAAGTCTTTGAGATAGAAAAAACGCAGGTTTAAGAAAATCAAATTATTTTAAATTAAACAAAGATAAGTAAACAAGCAAATAAGTCAAATAAGTTAGATAAGCTGACGAGAACAAACCTAACTCTCCAAGGAAATGAAAACTCAGAAACATGTAGTAGAGAAACTTACCAGTCCTTCCTGCCAACCCATGTTGAGTAGAATACGATTGCCCACATTTGATTCATCTAGCGCTCTATCAGCGGTGATCACCTCATAATTTTCAGTGTTGTTAATTTCACCACTAGAGCGTTCACCCACCCCTGGAGGAAATGGCATTGATCCTATCTCACTCGAACCCTTTCGAGATGTGTAGTCACCAGCTTGACAAGGAATTTCCAAAAAAATTAATACATATCTTGAAAAAGCAAAATGTCATACATCAGCCCTATAATGTATAATTCTGTAGGGTGATGGAAATAATCCCCACATCAATCACGTCGACCCTATATCACACGATAATACACGATCGAATATTTCTGTCAGGAAAAACACTTATAACATCTCATGCTGAAGAAATGTGGCTAGGAAAAAATGTTAGCGGTTGCACATGGTGACAAGCTAGAAAAGTAGGTTCTTACTTGAATCCAGACCAGCATTATCATTGCCTAAAGATGATCCATATAGACTCCGTCTTTCTGCAGCTCGATCTCTATACTGGGATTGCACTGGTGCCTCAGAAAACCGACGTTTGGTACTTCCAGAAACTCCAGATGAAGTATGAGAGACCAAGGCTGATAAATCTGTTTTGAAGGGTGCAGAAGTATTAGGAGCCTCTGCATTTGTTATCAATCCACTTGTACTTGTGGAGGTTATAGTAGAGGAAATATCAGTGCTTGCAGCATCAGATGATGCATGAAATGTAGTGTCCGACTTGATTACTCCTCTACCAGAACCTCTTATGACACCCATAATAGTAGTTCCTAAACTGTTACTGACTGGTCTAGGCTTTATGTCAGAATCCAGCATTTGAGTGGCTGCGGTTCCTTGGCTAAGAGAATTATAGTTACCAGCCGAGTTCATAACCTTCGCACTTCCAGAGTCAGATTTAGGTCTGCCTTTCAATGAAAATCCAATTGCACTGTGTGAATTGTTAGATCTATCATCAATGGAGCTGGACGGTTCCTTATCATCAAGGACAATACGTGCAGCTTGGCCTTCTTGATTCCTTTGCTTCCACAAAGCTAAGACATTGTTTATCTTCTTCTTATTAGCAAAAAGACTACTTTTTGAGGCTAACTTAATCTCTTTGGCCTTCTCCTTTTCTTTCTTTTCTGCAGCCAGTGCTGCATTTGCAGCAGCTTGAACTGCCTCTGGTAGTGAAGTTGTCTCACTTTGTTTAGTAGTGGCAGCAGGTGCAGAAATCACTACCTTTTTACCACTGATTCTATCTGATACCTTTATACTTTCTTTGTCCATATTCCCAGTTGCATTGCTGTTGCTTTGTTCATTACAAAGGACATACTGTTGAGTCTGTTGATCATATGAATACCAAACTCCAGCATTACCATCATAGTAAAGGCCTGCAATGAACATAATGCTAAAAATTAAGTCGGATGGACACATACATCAAAATGGAAAGGATTTGTAACAGAGCTCTTCAGATAGAAAGTGTTTCTAAAATTAACTATGGAATAAGAAAATTGCCACAAAAGACTTGGATTTTACCAGAATTCCCATCGTAATAGAATCCAGAAGCAGAGTCATAGTAATAGCCAGATTTTTCATCCCAAACAAATCCTGACTGTGGAGCAGAACCATCTTTCTGGGACTCAGGATTGCTACTCGGTTTATCATCAGGATTGTACTCTTTTGGAGCCCAACCTACAGCATCATACTGGAGCAAAACACAAATGGGAAAAAATAGTAAGTACCATGTCTACAAATGTGCCTAAATAAAAGCTACAATGTAACATGATAATGTGATAAGGTATTACCAATTAATGACTACTTAAGGTATATGGTTATCATCATGATGTGAGGTATACACACCTGCTGAGCAAATGAAGCAGCCTCAATGGCAGCTGCAGCAAGGCTGTTTGACTGTGAAGCCCCCGATGCAGGTCCATGTGTACTTTTAGCGTAGGCTACACGTATAAACTGACCATTTTTGTCAAGTGTAATTCCATTTGTAGCTTCAAGAGCCTTTGTAGCATCTTCCACCTATCACAATCAGATAGAGAAGAATATAAGGAACTGACATCAAAGAAAATCACAATTCACAAGTATGCTATCCACAAAAACTTACTGAATGAAAATGTATGAAGGCAAAACCTCTGGACACATGAGTAAACTTATCCCGAACAAGGCGGATATCCTGCAGAGAGATGGCAAGTAATTCCCTTAGCATAAAGGAAACAATCCTAGTTGCAAAGCTATTGATATAAAAATTGCAAGAGCTATTAGCTTATTGCCCACCTTTATAGGTGCATGTTTAGCAAATTCATAACGAAGCAATTCCTCATCAGCATTTTCATCCAGGCCACGAACAACTAAAACATGAGTTGGACCTGCAAATGACCACGTCTAATAAGATAACCATTGCATATTTCACATAATTCCACAAAAAAGGTAAAAACTTGCCTAGTTCAGATCCCCTCTTTCCAAACAATGGAGTGGAACCTGCTGAATCAGCTGGTAGAGCATCCTCAGCACGTGGCTCATTGCACTATAATAACACAAGACACAACCAAGCAACCAGTTAGCCAGGAAACTGTAGAAGAACAATAAATAAAGTTGCAGTTAGTTATCCCAGAAGAGCTATAGTTCATATCATGTTCATATATTATTACGACAAAATGCAACAGAGTCCTGAAAGCCATTCAGATAACAAATCACATTTTCAGGAAATACAGGAATTATTAAAAATGGATCTTGTTTCCAAAAATAGCCAGGTGACAGTAATTCACACAACGTGACAGTAAAGTATACCTGGAAACAGGAGGTTCTGCGGGCAAAGTTCATACAGCCACAAATAGTACATATCCAATCACATGGCATGGCAACAGTCCTATGCCCATAGGTAGACTTTGTAATATTTTCTTGTCCAGAAGGTCCACTCATCCCACCAGTTGGTTTACTGCTGCAGACAGTTGCCAAAAATAATCAGATTAGATATAAGTACTGAGTGATAAGAAATATGAAGTCATGAACTTTGTACTTATAAAAAGAACCTAATCCATTCTGTTTTAAAAAATGGACATATTCAAGCACAAGTAGGTTAAAAGCCATTGCTTTCAATTTCCTAAATGTGTCTTTGTGCATAAATGAACTTCAAGCAGTAATAAACAATAGAAAAATACATGACAAGAATAGCATCCAACAAAGATGGATGCAGATGCTGTACCAAATCTTTTCTTTCTAGTTCACCTACTTTAAATTGCTTCAATCAAACTCCTTTCGTCATAGTGTGAAATTAACTAGATATTATTCTATCATGTAGAGTTTATGTCATATGTGATGTGCATCAGTACTAAAAAAGCAAACATACCTGTACTCACAAAATATCTTCCTACCATCAATTATGAGGCCGTTGTCTCCAGTACCTTCCATCATTCTGCAGGCAGCTTCCTGCAGGTAGCATGTATACCTTTATTAGCATAACACATGGCAGAAAGAATGGGTAATGTAATAACACTTGTACGGTTAGTACCACAGTAGGGAAGTCAATAAATGCAAAGCCCCGAGACATGCCAGAAGTCCGTTCCTTGATTATGCGTACGTTGCGAAGAGGACCCCACTCAGCCTAAAATAGAGCAGACCTCAAATGATTAGAAGGAACAAGACAATACACTTTCAACCAGTTTGAACAGTTTATGAAGATTAGCTTGTACAAGGATCTGATATAGGTCGTCTTCATTAGTCTTCTGGGACAGACCCTTGATAACAACAGTGGCAGATGGGGCCTGCAAGCATGAATGCAAATGCCATTAGCTTCATAAGTTCAAAACATATTTGGCTAGCATGCATGCATTTACAGCTAAGAGGTATACCACCAAATCACCATGCCTTCTTTCATCCCAATCATATTCTCTTCTTCTGTCAAAACGATTATCATCATAAAAGCCATCTCTTTGGTTTCGAACACGACTTTTTCCATAAGGTGATCTTGACCTAGACCGAGATCTTGATCGGTCATCACGACCACGTGACCGAGAACGGCTGTAGCGCATGTACGGACTTTCATCCCTTTCATGACCAAAACCTCTTCTTTCATGCTCACTCTCACATGAGCCACGCCTTCTCCAGCCACCATCTCTCCTGCTTCTCTCATAGTCCAAATCATAGTTGTAACGTCCATATTCACCATCTTTCTCATAGCTACCATCCCTGCTTTGGTGAGAACTGCGGTACCGGTCTTCAAACTCACCATGAAACTCTCCACGGTCTCTACTTCCAATCCTTTTGTTCCTATCAACACCAAAATCATCATGGTGACTACCAGATTCATAGTAGCTGTCAGCAGCACGATTATAATCACGGAGTTTGTCAGCTCCTCTGTGGGAATCAAATTCATAATGCTTTCCATCATTGCGATAATCGGAATCATGCCTTCTGTAATCTCTGGCAGCTGCATGTTCCTCATCATGATTTCTTCGAGGTTGAGACCACATGGTGCCAACAGAGGGTGGTGGTGGATACATATTTTTATCATGTCCATCCTGACGGAATGCAGCCCTTCCATATGGATCTCTAGAAAAGCCTTCGTCCACAAATCTCCTACCATTGTAGGATCCACCAGCCCTGAAAAATGAGTTAGTAGTGGAAAACAAGTAATATGACAAAGCACTTTAATGTTTAAACTGGAAAACATGGTAATATCACAAACAAAAAATATTACAGTTACTCCTCCCTAAAATATAAAATATAGATGATGAATACCAACATTTTACAGTTCATGATAGACATAACTTATTGACCTACCTAAAATCTGGCTCACTGATTCCATAACCATCTGGTTCCTGTAGATTCAACAGAATAAGTAGAGTCAGCAACAAAGTCTACAGAACAGTCAGGTAAATCCATTCCATTTAAGCAATAGCTGCTTCCTGAACTTCTTTACAACAGAGCACAGTTTACACAGTGGTCAACCACACGGCCAATAAATCCTCTATTTTCATCATCCTTGGTAGTTAATAAAGGAAAAAGGCTGCAATTACACTGTTGTTCTCCCATCCATGCTGTGGAGCATAACGCCCATGATCCATTTCCAAAGTTCAGCACTAGTGTTACCCTGCAAGGCTCTTGGTGATCTCTCGAGCTTTTGGATGAAGATTTTTCAAGTCTATCCTGTAAGAGACGCATATCATCACATGGTTAAGAAAACGCCAACAAGCAAACCACCATATGGCCAACCCCTTTACTGGAACTTTAGAATGAAAGAGAATTGCCATTATCATCTCAGGTTCCAGATGTTTAATCAATACAACAAACATCCACTGCTGCGACATGTACCCGCTACCGCTTGATGCTTGCTCACTTCTCAGTTACTTCATATGGCAATACGTTTTCTAAAGAACTATAAAATATTGAGTCCCTTTTGGAATGCAGGAATTTTGAAGCGAGCAGAAAAAGTCGTCCAGAATTCCCATGAAATCCCAATATTCAAAACAGGACCTAAGTACAGGCCAAAAATGTTTTGGGAGAGGACACAAATTGCATCTTTTGACTCCAGAATCCAAACTTCACAGTATGAAGTCAGCAATATCAATACAAGGGCAAGCTCACTGGTAATGATAAACAAGGTAAGGTATTAATTTGTACAAATAACGCTGAACATTCAGATACTTATAAAGCTATAAAAAGTTGCAGATAAGAATACCTTGAAAACATACAACAGTATGGCTGGATTACACAGAATAATAAGGCTATCAGAGAGTAGCTTGGCTTAGGCTTGGAGCTTAAGCCTAGCTGAACCGAAAAGCTAAACGCTTTGGCTATTTTAGTCCAGTTTTTCTTTATCACAAAGCCACCTCTAAGAACTCTTTAAAATAACATAAACAAAGTGGACCAGCTTCGAGAAATAGATTCAAGAACACCTCAAAGTTGAGCATAACACTCAACTCGATAAGCTAATTCATTCAGCTCAGCTACCATGAACATGCTCCAAGTTATAAAAAAGAAAGCCGTGGTCTGCTTCTACACTGCTCCTATTAGAAAAACTTGAGGATTTAGGAGTTAGGACACCAGGATTTAGAAATACACATGGATAAACTAATAGCTGAGATTCACAGGTAAGTTTCCATCGTTATACATAACAATAGTCAATTCCTTTAAACATGAATCATGATAAAGCAAACATATGCCCTTCAATGAAAGGGACCGGGTTCATCGTATCATCATTAACATATCATCGTGTGCAGTTTCACTTTCCTTCACAAGCGCACCCTGTGCTCCTGACCAACCAAGTGCCGCTTGGCTCGCCACAAGCAATCGTAAACAAAGAAAAAAAGCAGAAGGCTCCCATGGATGTGCAAGGAGGAGATTCCCTTACCTGCTGCAGTCACCGGAGATCTTGAGGACGGCTTGCCCGGGAGAGCGAAAAGAGATCTAGATGGGGAGGGTGGGGGGAGGCTGGAGGCGGGGACGGGGACGGGGCCGGCCGCCGGCAGGGATAAGGAGCCAAGGACAAGGTCGGCGAGGACGAGGCGCGTCGAGGCAGGGA
Source organism: Raddia guianensis (assembly GCA_036346415.1). Classification (NCBI taxonomy): domain Eukaryota; kingdom Viridiplantae; phylum Streptophyta; class Magnoliopsida; order Poales; family Poaceae; genus Raddia; species Raddia guianensis. Next base: position 42,242,921 of record CM070534.1, read on the forward strand.
TGGGACGGCGTGGAGGCCGTGTCGCCGTGCCGGCGAGAGTCGAGGGAGACGTGGAGCGGTGGAGAGGTTTTTTTTCCGGGCCCCTCCCCCTCCCCGTCCCCGGATCCCCTCCCCTTCTTCAAGCTAGGGTCGAAACTCGAAACCCCTCTCGGACTCGAGACTCGAGAGAGCAAGGAGTCCAGGACTCGGCTGGGCTTGTTCAACGAGGAGGAGAGGAGCTGAGCTGAGCCGAGCTAGTCATCGTGTCCGAAACAAGTTTAAAATGCAGTTTAGGGCCCATTTGGGAACCCGGATCCCGGCCGGGATCCCGGCCCAAACCTGGGGAAGGAATCCCAGCGTGATAAATTTTTTTGAGAATTTTTTGAATCCATTTGGAAGCCCATCTAACAGGGATTATTGGGCCCCTTTCCCCCTCTTTCCCCGGGTGTCACTTCCTTGTGCCGCCAATTCTATTCGTCCCTACTCCCAAACGGCCTTGAAGCAAGCGGATTTTATGTTAGCAACCTCATCTTCGCCCTATGCTGTCACTCTCTTCTACCGGCCGCGTTGACCAGATCTACATGGATTGGATAGCCATTACCTTTCTCATAGAAGGTTTGACGTCCTTCTCACTAGCAACATCGTCTTATTGGTGTGGCCTCCACTTCTTTGGTCAGTCCGTACCGGATGCACAGTGGCAACCTCGGATGACCTCATGGGTGGGATATGGCCACTGCTCCCTACTTTCCCTAATCATGTGTACAACTCCCCGTTAGGAGAGGAGGAATGAGGGAGGTGACAGGGGAAGGGGTTAGGGTTGAGGAGTGAGGCCATGAGAGACGATACCCATGGGTATTTTTGCCTTCAAGATGAGACCGGACGGATATCAGGACTAATAGTGGGTACCTAGATCCATGGGTATTTTTGCCTTCACTACATATATAACCCCCCCCTCCACTACCGCCCCTCCATTACCAGTAAAGTCGTTGTGTGTCATCTCACGAAACATCTGCATACCTATGTAGCCTATGGCCCCTCTGCCTTCTCCCATGAAACCTCCGCATACCTATGGGCTAGCTATGGCTCCTCTACCTTCTCCTATTGCACTGGCACCACACCTCTCACCCCCTCTCTCCCATGTGGGTGCCACGTTTTCACTTCCCACCACGGGTCGTCGACTGCCATCCTCTCTGGCCCAATGTTGTGCTTTCGCAACCTCAACACCATTACTCTCTTGTCGGCGTCTCGGGCGTGCCATTTTTTTGCTCAGTTATATATCTATAAGAGAGAATGAGAGATAACTGCTACTATCCCATTCCTATTCACCTTTTTGTCTATTCATTGCCCCATTCCTATTTATCTTTTTTCCTCTAATTATTTTTATGTTCACTATCCAATGCCCCATCACTATTCACTTTCCCAGCAATGTACCCTAAATTTCATGACTACAGCGATTGAGCACGCCCAGGTTCAGACCCAGCATTTGGGCTGGTCGGGCCTAGGCCTAGGCTTGATTTTTTGGTCCCCTTATACCCTTTGTGAGGTATATAGCCCAGCCAAGTCCATATATTCCATAGTTGAAATTTGAATAGTATGCTATCTACTGCTTAATGATGGAGCTACGTGATAATTGGAGAGAAGATGTTGCATCATATATGTTGTATTTGAGCTAGGTCGATGAGAAAGTCGTATGTATATAGTCTGGTGAGGTCCGTGTGAAAATGCTTTATGACTAATCCAAAGTGCTTTTGATATGACCTACTTCGTTAGACACTACATGGAAGTGGAGTTATTGGTCCCTATATGAATATGATGAGCAGAATATTACACTACGGGTGACGCTCTAAGCCATGCATGAGGGTGGACATTTGGTTAGTACTGTTTGATTGGTTTGGTTTTTTTATTTCTAAAATTCGGTTTCTAAGAAGTCATAACCAAAATTTGTTATGAAAAACAGAAACCAACCCGGATTACTGAAAATATTTTCTTTTCAAAAAATCTGGTCTTTTTGGTTTATCGAATTTGTACAAAAGAAGTGAAAAAAAGTTCGAACAAGTAAGTACGTAGCATCCAAGATCAACCAGTAAGGTCCAAAACAAGTGTCAACTAGCAGTAAGATTCATCGTGTGATTGCAAATTGCAACCTGCAAGCATTAGCCCCAGCACAAATAAACCATCTCCAACCAATAACCTTCTACACGTTTACTATATATGGTGAACAGTGCTAAACAGTGCGGTGAACAGTGCATGAACAGTGTAACAGTGAAAACGGGTACGTGGCATCAAGGGGCATGAAGGGGTGCGCCTTCTACACGTTTACTACTATACTAGGAAGGTTCACGCGCCCATGGCTCGTGGTGTGAGTTTCCCAACTTTCCATTGGCGATTTACATGACCATGTGCCGCTTTACATTAAGTTTGAAAGGAGGACATGAGCTGCTGACCTTTGTAACCATGAATGTTGGATGAAGTTTCCGAAAGGGATACCTATTTGTAGAGTTGGGAGTTAACACTACTTTATACTGGGTAGATATGCTGTGCAATCACATTCGTCAATCGCCGTCTGATCGAACTACCAAAAGTTGCAAAAATTCTGAAAAATTTGTACATATACTCTTCAACTTACTCTATCTTTGGTTAAAATTTCAAGTTCAAATTGATCCTATAGTGAACGTTACAAAAAAGAGAAAATTCTATCAATTTGAACTTATCAAAACTGTCTGTTTTTCTCTTTTTATAACTCGACTATAGGATGAATTTGAACTTGAAATTTTAACCAAAGATAGAGTAAGTTGAAGAGTACATGTACAAATTTTTTCAAATTTTTGCAACTTTTAATTCGATTGCACGCGGCGATTCAGACGAATAAATTGATTGCACAGCATATCTACCCCTTTATACTTCCTTGAAAATAGGTCGAGATTATACCCAAATTGCAAATAAACAAGACAGACAGATGGTCATAGATGACTATAAAGAGCAGCACCGGTTTTCTCAAGAAAAAATTGCTATTTTTTTTAAAAAATAAACACCAATATTATCATAATCAAAAGAACAGCTAAACAAAATGATCATACAATTACATAATGGGCAGCAACCAATTAAACCTAGATCTAAACAATTTCAAAACAAGGTGCGAGAAGCCGAGAACATGGTAGATCCAATTTTTAATTTGGCATCACAAAATAACCAACTCTCTAGCAGATATGTCCACCTCAAAGCGAAACAAAAAAAGTGTAATTTAGTACACATGGTAGCATGGACATTGCATCAATAACCCTGACACAGTTCAACAGGTAGAGCCTTGTCACCGGTTACCAACAGTTTAAATAATTTTCATGCATTTTAAACACTTCCAAATGATCAAATAAATAATTCTGCCAAGCATGAATCCAAAAAAAAAATCCTTGATAGCACAGTATCTAAAAGCCCATCGATATATATTTTGCCATTTATTTACACAAGCATATGACCTGAGCAATACCAATATGTATACATGTCTTATTTTCCTCTGAACAGTGGTGCAAACATCTTTCTATTATTCAACAATTTGGTAACTCAGCTTTTAACCCGTCATCCATAAAGATCTCCATAAATATGATGGAAGCAACAAGAAAATTCAGGCTAGCCTTTAAGTAAACTACTAATTTCAGAAAAGAGTAAAGTCTACATGCTTGTTTAAGTGCAGATCCCAATTTAAGCATATGTAGATTGCACTAAAATTGAAAAGGTGAACATAATTAGAATAAAACTTAAAATATCATTAAGAGGATGAGTATTAGTATATGAGAAAAGACTAAAACATCTAAGCAACTTTTATGACCAATAACTGTCACAGGGCAACAAAATCAAGCTGTAGGCTCGATGATATCTTACCAAAAGATGGTAACACACTATATATCTTATACCACAGTCTACCTACTATTAGATAGAAAGCAGAAGACAATGAGGGAACCACATACCACATATACGCTCAGGTGAAGTCAAGGATAACCAATTTTTAGTTTGCTCAATGTCAGTTACCTCTTCCTCACCCTCCTGAAAATATTGAAAGGAATCAACATAGCTAGACAGTCCGGAATAGCCTAGGGAGAATGCAACGAGAGAATATTTTAAAAGTACAAGAGTAATGAAATTTGTAAAATAGTTTCTTTCTACCACTTGATGAAATTCCATTAATTCTTGGAGACAATTGGTCAGCAATACTTTCTTTATGCATGATTTCCCTGCAAGAATAAATAGTTATGACACAAATATTTCCTCCAGTGAAGGATAATTTGCATTAAAACTTTAGCTCTCTACCTCGTTTGTATGATTGAGAGAAGAAAAAGAATTTACATGCATGCAGCTATGTAGTAATACATTTACACAGATGCTGATGACATGTCCCACAGCTGTACAAAATTGGAGATAAGCCCTCCATTATATGCTTCCATTTCCTGCAAGTAGAATTATGATATGTAAGGTAATTCTACGGAAGTAAATCTCATTACATATTGGGATGACCTTACATGAAGTTGAAGGAAACCATCATAATGCTTACTGAGTTCACCCATATCAATTTTTCCTTGAGTAAAAATTACCAAAATGGTATGCACACATAAAAACAACTCATGGTGCATTCTTTTCATTTTCAATTATCAAACATGACTCTTTGTAGTAACATGAAAATGGAAAAAGAGTTCCAGCAAGTGCCCATGGTGCATGCTTTTCATTTTCTCTAGCAGGGCAACATGTTTTAGCATGCAGTCATCTTTGTTTTTTCACCCTTGTTGTTCTCACCTATATGATCCAAAGGCAATAAATAACCAAAAAGGAATGCTTATCAGAAAAGCACAACAACTAATGCCAAGAATAAAATCAACAAACTTTACATCCCCTTTGCATTTTCTAGAAAAATAGAGAAGGATAAACACCCTGTATCAATGTCTAAAATTTGGCTACAACATGTATAAGAGAAGAAAAAAAAATAGCACCCGGTAACATTGAATATCTGAATCTGTATTGTAGCTTTGACATCTCATTGCCATATTAGATGGCATTAGACTTGTCAGTTGTCAGGTTTAAAAAAACCGGAAAATACATAATATTCCAATAGCACAAAAATAGTAGTCTAAATTGAGATAATCTATAATGAGCATGGGCGAGATGACAATAAAAGGATGTGGTGCTATCTGGTATTTTATATATATGAATCACAACATCGATATGGCATCTCAGATCCGTGAATTCAGACCTTGAAAACCTGAAAAGAAATACACATGATATCCCAAACCCACAAAAAAACTGAGGAACAGAAAGATCTATTATGAGCATAGGAAATAGAGATGTAAGCATTTTTCAGTTACAAAACAATATATATAGAGGCAAAGAATCAAAACTTCTAATCTTAGTCTGCAAGGCAAAACGACTACGGAGATTACTGAACAACTTTCCCTTAAAACTTGCACAACAAATATGTATATAGAACTACAACCCAAAAAAAAAAGAGGCCTGCCATACCAAATAGGTAGCTCAATTACTGTGGAGACCTGTAATAACTTGAGGAATACCACTGGAATTCTCAAGAAAATAACTTGAAAGCATTACTTGGTATAGCTTGTACAAAATAACCAATTTTCGGTAATAGGTTTTAATTTTAATTTAATCTATTTGGTTTTGTTACAATAGAATATTCACTTGCGCAGTCTAACTAAAACAAATAAATGTTTAATACCAAGGCATGGCCATATGAGCATAGGCGAAGGCTCGGGTATTTTTGGGCTCGTAAGATATGCTACCGTAATTTATAAGGCAATAGGCCATAGCTCCAAAAGATGCAAACATGACCAACTATATCCTTTGCGAGCCAATTCTTTTTTGACAACCTTTACATTAAATAAACTAAACTATCTCAACTCAATAGGCAATGAAATCCCTAATCCCAAAGGAGCAAGCAAAATCAACAATATTTCTTTTAAAAATCACATATATATTACTGATGGAAAAACTGCAAACATGATGGATTAATGTACTGACTATTACCTCACTACAACACATGTGATGCCTTTTTCCATGAAGAAACAATAAACCAGCAATGGTAGATCAAGGAAGATTAGCGTTGTTTATTGAAAACCAACAACTTATGTGAGCTCTTCATACTGAAAATATGAAACTATGAATAACTATTTAGATGGTAAGATGGCGGGAATGACTATCATCATCTGATAAAAAGCAAGAGCAGCATGACACAGAAAAATAATTTGTATGCTCAACCTATTGGTGTTATCAGTAGTGTTCTTACCTCTTATGCATTTCGTAATTGCTCTTATATTCTGCATAGAACCCAGCTTCCATCTTTGTAAAGGCAAGCAGATAATTCAGACACAGTAACCAGTAGATATAAAGTGCATTAAAATATTCATATGCAAGTAACCAATAGGTGCCTCTGCAAATTAGCATTCCCAGTCTGCGTAACAAAATGCCTATAAATATGCATACAGCGAAACAAAATGAACCTACCTCGTAGTAGCATTCCCAGTCTGCGTAACAAACCGAGGTCGTCGGTACCGAGAAGGAGCGACGGAACGGAAGTTAGAAATTAACCTACATTACCATGAGATACAACTAATCAGCATGCAAAGAACACGTAGTTGAAACAGATGCAAAGGCGTTCGCATGAAGACTAAAAACCAACAGACCCCCACACACAACCAGTCCATCACGGAAGAACAGCAGGCCCACAATTGCACGACGCTCTGCAGCGATGCAAACACAACGTGTAAACCAGTATAGATCCTAGAGCAATTTAACTGCAGGAAGTAACAAATTAGTGCAGACCTAACCTGCAAACCTATAAATTCCATGAAAGAATCAAAGCAGGAGCGGCAAATAAGGAAAAAAAAACACCGAACAACAGGCTAAATATGTATGGTTGATTCGCAGATGGAATGGGAAGAGATCCGGTGTCCCAGGGGCGGATCCGGGCTCGCCGGAGCCCGGCGGCGCCGGATTAGCTGCGGCGGCAGTTAGAGTAGAGGAGGGCCACAGCGGGAGACGGCGGCGCGGGCGGAGGCACGGGGAGAGGATGGCTGCAGCGGAAGGGAGAGAGGATGGCTGGGGGACGAACGGCGGTGGCGAGGCGAGCAACCGAGGACCTGGCGGAGGCGGTGGGGTAGGGCGTGGAGAGACCGGGAGAGGTGGAGCGCGGGCGACGGCGAGGGCGGATCGGGGAGGGGGCTGGGGCGCGGCTAGGGTTGCGAGATGGCTGAGAGGAGAGAGGAGGTGGAGTGCGGGTTGATTCACGAAAGTACAGGGGTTTTTTTGCAAAAACACATGGCAGAGCCGTTAATCAACGTAGAAAGCCAATCGAACGGCCCGTGAAATCGGGCGACGTGGCCACCCTGGCTGCGCAGCACTGACGTGGCCACCCTGAGCGCTAAGAACTGTAGCTGGCCGCTAGCGCTTTGTATTATAGAGTTAATTATAGAGTTAATTAAAGTTAATATAGATGCCGGCAGCGGTAGCTTTCACTCTTCTTCTTCTTACAGGCCCCAACCGCCGTTCGTTCGGCTGCTCGATTTTGATGCTGCAGCATCGATCGACTGGCTTGCAGCTTGCCAGCTTGAGAGGCACTGCGTCGGTCGTGGTGGGTGCATGCATGCATATAGCCGATAGACGGCCGGTGAGGCCGTACGGTCGTAGGTCGCAAAAAGCTTATAAAAATGGAAAGTTTCAAAAAATTAAACCATGGTTGCATAAAGAATATCATAAAAAGTTTGATGTTATTCAAATTATTTAGAAGTCAAAATTTATAGATAGTTTGCTCTTTCTTGTTGAAGGCATATTTCTTCTCGATTTTCCCACCTTTTTAGTTGTATTTATGGTGTGTAGCAAAAAAAAGTAAAAATAGAAAGTTTGTGAACCATGTCTTCATAAAAAACATACAAAATTAAAAGTTTTCATAATGAAAGCTTGGAACTAAGGATGGATGCATGCATCATGTCACTACAGGAAGCATGGCTTCACATGTTGTAGAACTGCTTGCAATAGTGGGTTTTAAAAGCGGCCAAGCCACATGGACTTTAAATAGCTGCCGCTTTCCGTTCTGCTGCTTGCAAAAGTATTCAAAGCAGTCTTTACTTTCCAAGCGGTATTACTGCTTGTAATGATAAATTCCCAGCGGTAGTGACGTCTTTGATGTTTAAACCTTTCAAAGCAGAACAAACGCTTGAAATGTAATTGCAAGCTGTAGTGCCGCATGCATCAAGGCAGACCTCATAGTTCCAAAATTTAAATCAAAATACATATGTACCGCTTGCATTACTGATTGAATATATAAATGGTAGCACAGATCAGTTGACTAAACTCTTTTTTTTTCATTATTCTACCATGTAAAACCAATGAGAACTCTGCAATCATTTGGCAGTACTAATCCAATAAACAAAATGATAACACCTGTCATAATAAACCATACTTAAATTTTTTTCTAGAACTCCTTATCCAATCAGTAACATACATGAGTTCTCATATGACAGGCACATGCATCACCGTGCATATTTCACCAAAATATTGGATTCAAAGTCACTCTATTGCCTTTAGACAAAAAGGCATTCATGTGTCTCATGATCACAACAAAATGCCAGCCACTACTTAAGTCCATGGACTTCATAACAAGATACAAACTAGTGGATACTTCCTATTAGTACTATCCATCTTGAACTTGACAAAAGGACAATTGCAAGGACTTCATCCATCTTCAGCCATTTCTTGTGCCCCTTCCACCTGTGAATTAAAGTTGTATAATTGTTCTCAGATTGGTTGCCAATAGCGACAACTGACAATTCGAGATAAGTAGATATGGCCAGGTATCTTTTAGTGAATCACAAGTGTAATATTATTTAAGAACCAAAGGTTTACCTAAGCTAAGGGTTGCGATGTATTTGTTTACTTCATCTTGATTTCTCTGTCCATGAATTGAAGCACATCCATTGGTTGCCCTAACATCATCTTCCATCTACAAATTCATTGATTTTTCTCTTGATTTCATATTCTAGATACAGATAAGAATTAAAATAGTACAAAATATGCATTACCCTTTCATATGGCCATGCAATGGAGTGTCCCTTGGCATCACCCATTTTTGTCATATTGTTGTATGGTCGGGGCAATGGAGCATTCTTTTTCAGCACATAGTTCACAATGACCTCACAGTACTCGGTGCCAAGAGAAGTATCTCCAACAACAGTACTTCGTGTTGTTCTTTGTACTGTAGCCTTAGCTACTGGAACACTTTGCCCTATAACTGAGAGCAAAATAACATCTCTTCCAACCTAAAAAGCGCAAGTAAGGAATACCTAATGATTAGAATACCCTAAATAACATGCAGTTTTATTTAAAATATAGTATGCAAGTAAGAAATACCCGATGATTATAATTTCATTTCCTACATTTCGCGCAGCAACCTTCTTTTGGATGATCTGTACACATTCAGATAAATTTTAGCTGAACTCTAATGCACACCCAAATAACAATAAAAATATACCTCACTGTGTGGAATCCTATTTTCATTAACAATTGACCTAGCACCACTGTCATCACTTTGGCCTCTCATATTTTGCATTGGAGAGTTTGAAGCATAATTGTTTATATCCTGTATATCACAAAAATAGATAGTTAGTATAATCAATAGAATGATTCATTAGGTACATCATTAGAAATAGTTGAAAAGAAAATTTGAAGCACGATTATTCGTATCCTGTGTACCACATAAACGGATAATTTTCAATTAGAAGAATAAATCATCAGCTACATGTTTGGAATTAGTTGGGCAACAAAATCACCTGTATAGGAGAATTTGAACTAGGAATGTTCATATCCTGCATCTGACATATATGAACTTGTTAATTATATGACTAAATTATAAGCAACATATGTAGCATTAGATGGTCAGTAAATCACCTCCATTGGTGAGGGTGAGCCATGATTGTTGTTTTGTTCAACAGGCCGTGTAAAATTAGCCGACTTCTTCAATTCTTCCATTTCTTTCAGCACTTTTGACATTTGCTCTTCGTGGGCATCCAATCTCTCCCTCAAAAGTGTGTTCTCACTTTCAGCTCTAATCTTTGCACGCATAATTAATTTAAGTTTTGTTGATGTCCCCTTCACATATCAAGTGCTCATGGACCACCGATGTTTCATACCATGTGCTATTAACACACTTCTCACATGGGCATCAAATTTGGTTTCCTTTTGATGAATTTGTAAAAGCAAATTCTATGAAACTTTTAACACACTCCACATATGTCTTTGAGTGCCTACAGTTTTACAATTAACATTATTAAGCAATTTTAGTTAGCATGATAAATTGGTATTTCATATAGAGCTACTAGAATTTTACCTAGGCTCATTCATCCAATTTTTATTCATGCTCATGATGATTCTCCGATGGAAAATGGATGGGCTAGAGTAAATTGTAATCTAGAACAAACATAAAGTAGGAGTTCCATTGACCAATAATTATGAAACTTGAACTACAAAAGAACTCAAACAAGAGAGGGTCTTTGATCATTCCTATACCTTGATAATGGAAGGAAAAACGCCAATGTCAGTTGGAGTGAGGGTGATAGCAAACAACGCTACCGGTAAATGAGACTTGGAATAAAATAGGGAATGCAACATCAACTGGTGTAGGAAGGGAGGCACACAAGATGTCGCTGCCACATATTGCAAAAGAGAGGCACTCAGACCATAGGTTAAGCCATTTACAGTGTAAAAATTAAATTAAACTGGAACATTATTATGGGTAAATATGCTTCAAAGATCTGTCTACAGCATGAAGGCAACACATGGATCAACCAAATCAGTAACGACATATTACTACTTGAGCATTTTTTTGCAGGTTGCCAATATACACAGGCAAGAAAATAAATAATTGATTGTTCTGCTTTCATTGTTATTATCAACTGATATAAAGGTAAACAAACACTAAAAGAGGGTTAGTACCATAATCAGCAATGTTAGTCACCAAATATATGCATGCAGAAATGATTTTTTTAGTGGCATTATACTATCCGATTAGCTTATATGTGCTTTCACTATCCTAAGTGTGAAGCACTTTTATTACCCTTGCAGTTCATCTATCTGAGGAATGGAATGTGGTTCACGTGTGTGCTTATAATTGGTTTGTAAATTTTATCTGAGGGGGAGGATAACACTGATAGGAGGGATAATCGGAAAAAATCGGGTGAAATCATTTGGTTTTTTTTAAAACTGACTTTGAATTCAAATCACTATCGGGGATTTATCGTGATAATCGGATACAATTATCCGCCAAAAATGGCAGCAGAAAACAAGTTAGCCCCATTATAAGTTAACTTGATCGAACGATATTTATTTATCACTAACAGATGTAAATCAACCAAGTGTAGAGAAGATGAACTAAGTTTAACCAATGAACCAATACGCCGTAGATTATCTTCACTGACAAGAACACACTGCAATTATCCTGATTCCATATCAAATCATTGGAAAATTAACACACTGCAATTAGCCATGGCAAGAGAGACGTTGTTGCTTCTCCAGATCACGAGAGACCCAGCAGCCGGCTACAAGGTTTTTGGCTTCAGGGAATAGCGCAAATTATTTGTTCGGTAGGCATTTTTATCCCAGGGTCGGATAGCACAGATAAAATTGGATAATCGGATAAATCAGACCGATTATCAAAACATCGGAACTATTGCTTTTTACATGGTAGAACTAATAAACAAATTTATAGATGAATCCCAAGCAATAATCTTACATATTGTCATAGAACCAAGCTATTAGGGGCATCAAATAGGCATACTAACCTTAACACTCCTGGGATGCCGTTGCTAATTCATTCAAATGGATGTTGTTGTAGCTTCACATATCGCCACCATCACCATGGCTAGGAGATGTCGCTGCCGCTGCTTGGGCTGCAACCAGCACCACTACTCAAGCTGCTCCTCCAGCCCGTCGTTGCCCAGCTAACGCAGCTCTTCGTCGAACTACTCGAATCGCTTGGATCTGATGCGCCTTTCTGAGTAGCCCCTTGATCCCCCTACCGCTGATTCCTCTTGGTCAATCCACCAGCTCCCAGATGCCCGTAATCGAGCCTGCCATCAACAGATTTGGGGGCACTCAAATTTGGGGATCCTTGGATTTGGAGACATGCCCTCAAAGGTGTGAAATATAGGGGAACCCAAGTTTTGGAGACGTACTGTGGACGCTTATATTTTTTGGGAGGATTTTTAGCCTTGTCGTGGCCCGCGCGCGCAAATGGCTCGTGTGCGCCGAAATTTTCACTTAGCCCGCCAAACAGATATCGGAAGCAGTAGTACCACCTCGTATTATTTTTCCAAGCGGCGGTATCGCTTTCAATGTCACATATCTTTTGCATCGGTGGCACAGTTTTGTATTTATACATTTACAAGCGGTATCAATGCTTTTGAATATAAAATTTATTGTAAGAGGTACCACCGCTTCCAATTATATTTTTACCAAGCAGTTGCAGCACTAACACTAATGGGTTATCTTGTAGTGTGTGTGTGTGTTTTTCCTTCATGTCTTATGCTATTTTTTAGTTACAATATATTTCTTTCGATCATCTTTAAGTGTGTTGATATCTATTTCCGTATCTTGATTTCTTTTTTTTTTTGAAGCAAGGCAAAAGAATTGCCATGTATTTAAAAAGAGTGGGAGTTACAAGTTGGGGGAAGCTTGCGACCCTCCCTCAGTCTAAGTACAAATGGTTAACTAATTACAAAGGCGCTACATGCTCCCAGAGGCATGCAAGTCATCAAGCAGATGGGTAAGAAAGACTAACGAAGGCCTGTCGACTAGGCGAAAGATGCGGTTATTCCGCTCAATCCAAATGTGCCAAATAATGGCTGTGGCGACCGGGAGAACCACGCGGGCGTTGGCAGTCCGAAGCATGAAGGCCCACCAATCAACAAGGCAGCTGGAGTGGGGCCAGCGCGAAGGGTCGAGGTGGGGCAATGTGAGCAGCGCGGCGAGACGACTCCAAACAAAACGACTAAAGTCGCAAAGCAAAAAAAGATGCTCCGGCGTCTCTAAGTTATGCCTGCAAAGGGGGCAAAAGTAATCGTTGGGCAGGTGGCGACGAAGCAGGGCATCCGCAGTGAACACTCGCCTGTGCAGGAGCGTCCAGAGGAAGAACCTGCATTTGGAGGGAGCCCAAATCTTCCAGACCGCACGCAAGGCTGGTTTGGGCACCCGCCCTGAGAATTGGAGAAGGTAGGCTGACCTGACCGAGAATTCTCCATTGGCAGCAAAGCGCCAAGAGAAAAGATCAGAAGTGGTTGGTTGCAGTTGCACTTGGCCGATCAGACGGACAAGCGAGATGAGTTTGGGGACGAGTTGATGGGTGAAGTTACGACTCAAGTCAGAAATCCAGCAATGGTTTGAAGTGGCTGCGAGTACCGATCTGTTGTGTCTGACGGATGCTAGAAAAAGGTTAGGCGCTAGGTTCTGAGGCGCAGAACCCGCTAGCCAACGGTCGTTCCAGAAGGAGACGGAGGAACCACACCCTAGGAAGATCTCGGTGCCAGCCCTGAATAGGTTGTCATCGGCACCAAAAGAGGCTAGATCGAGAGACGCCCAAAACGGGGCTGGCGAACGCCTGGAAAGCCAGAGCCAACGCAAACGAAGGGCCCTGCTGAATTTGGTGAGGTCAAGCACCCCAAGCCCCCCAAGCGAGGTCGGAGAACAGACAACTTGCCAGTTGATTCTACCACCGCCGAAGAATCGATTGCCTTCCAAAGCCAGGAACGCCTTGGTAGAGTCGATTTTCTTAAGGACAGAGGAAGGTGGGTTAATGACCGATAGGATGTACGTGGGAAGCACAGAGAGGACCGCTTTGAGAAGCATTAGACGACCCCCTCTGGACAAAAACGGGCCACGCCACCCCGCCAGCCTGGAGGACACTTTGTCAATGAGCGGTTGGAAATGGACGTGGCGCAATCGGCGAATAGAGAGGGGCATGCCGAGATACTTTATGGGGAAGCTGGTTAGCTGGGCTGGGAAGTCGAGGAGGACGTGGTCAAGATCAATTCCATCACAGTGAATTGGAATCACCTGACTTTTTTAGAAATTGGTCCTGAGCCCAGTGATGTCACCAAACATCCGGAGAATAGCAGCTAGGGTAGAGACATCTTCCTTGGTAGGCCTAAGGAAGATGGCTGCGTCATCGGCGAAGAGAGATATCTGGGTGTCAAGATGGGGTCCATCTAGGGAAGAAAGGGCCCCAGAAGCGGTTGCCCGACTCAGCAATGCAATCAGGGGCTCAATGGCTAGATTGAAGAGGAAAGGGGACAACGAGTCACCCTGCCTTAGACCCCTACAGTGATGAATGGTCTCAATGGGATGGCCGTTAAGGAGCACCCTGGAGGATGACGAAGCGAGGGACATGGATATCCAGTTGCGCCAGCAAGCTCCGAACCCGCGACCGCGGAGGTTGTCTAGAAGATAGGTCCAGGACACGGAATCAAAAGCTTTCTCAAGGTCCAGCTTGAGGAGGAGGGCGGGGGAATTGGATCTATGAAGCGACTTGGCCCTGTTCTGGACCAGGAGGAAGTTTTCTTGGATTTGCCTAGTCTTAATGAAAGTGCTCTGACATGTGGAGATGAGGTCATTCATGAAGGGGGCAAGCCTAGAAGCTATGATCTTGGTGAAAAGCTTTCCGACACTGTGGATCAGGCTTATCGGGCGGTAATCAGAGGCTGAGAGAGGGCTATCTTTTTTGGGCAGGAGGACAATAAGCGCAGAATTAAGGCCAGGTAGCCCAGAGCTGTCAAGATTGAAGAGGCACTGGAGGGTCGCGAGCAGGTCAGCTGAGATGAAATCCCAGCAAGCCTTGAAGAAGTTCCAGGTGAAGCCGTCGGGACCAGGAGCTTTGTCATTAGGCAGGGAGAAGAGTACCACCTTGAGTTCTTCCAAGGTCAGGGGGGTTTCCAAGGAGGAGAGATCCAGGGATGGCAAATCAAGGAAGGCCCAGTCGAAGGCGCGCTGAGCGGGCGGGTGGGCGACGGACGGCGGGTGGGCGACGGGCAGGTGGGCGACGAACATATCTTGAATTCTTGATTAGGACATTTTTGTGTTCTTCCTTTTTCTACATAGATATTCTATTTTTTCCCTTATATACTATCTCCTCAAAGAACATAACTATATACTAATGTTACTTTTCATGTAATGGAATGATAATACACATATATACTAGGTTTAAATACTTAAGTATTCACGGCGCGCTAACATCCCTGGTATACAAACACACGGCCCGGCCGTACCCCAGGTTACTTGCTAGGCGCTTGTAAGAGTTTGTTTCAGGGAGCTATCGGATGTCCGATCTAGCGAAGAACATTAATTGGAGACTCGTTTCAAAAAGTGCCAACTTATTTGTGAACATATGAATCGTGTTGTTGAAATGGGCATATTGTATCGTTGGAACATTTGGTTTGCACACGTTGGAACATGGTGTTTTGTTGACGGAACATGTAGTATGAAGTCATCGAAAAAACAAATTATTTGGAACATGCTGAGAGCATCCCCATCACACCCCCCAAAATGGCCTCTATTTCAAAATTTTTCAAATGCATTAGGAGGGAATTTGGTTTATGTGAGTACAGTTTGCACTGTAGCAGTTACTGTAGCGATACAGGAAAATTTAAAGGCCCTGCTGGGGATGCTCTGATGGAATAGAAAATTGATTTTTCATACAAATATAAAAGTAAATCTAAAATTTAAAATGATTTAACATATATGTATAAAATTATAATTAGAGTAGCATGATGATCTACGCAATTGCACGGCTAGATAATTAAAATGATTTAACTTATATATATAATTACTGTTTTGCATGTAATTAGGAGCGATGGGTGATGTTCTACCTAACTCGACGTGTGTTGTTCGCTTCCTACCCATAACGATAGGCTAGGCAACAAGCTGTAGTGACTAGCGAGCATATATATTAGGTTGTCTTGAGAGGAGCTGTCAAATCAAGGCACTAGGATAAGATATATTAATCTATTGGGTGTTGTTCTTTTCAGCGTATCGTTGCGTTTGTGTATTACTGTAACAAATTTTGTTATTTTTATATAGCCTATATGTTGTCATAATTTGCAACGATTTTTTCGTGACTTTTAGTAGTCGTTCCAAACATTCTAAAAATATTTTTTAATTATTTTTTATAATCTTTAGGCCTTATTTTGAGGACTCTCAAATTTACCACAGTAATACACAAACGCAACGATACGCTAAAAAGAACAAGGCCAAAATCACATGGTTCAATTCATCATTCATCGATCATATCCGAGTTGTCACATAGGCACATACGCTGCGTTTTACCATTTGTCTTATTCAAAAATTAGTGCAAACATGCAAAAAAAAAGGTCATGTTTAAAGTATCTTTATTGATAAAACAAATCACAACAAAATAAATGATATTTACATAATTTTTTTGAATAAGACGAATGGTCAAATATGCATTTAAAAGTTAAAAACGTCAAACAAAAAAGAACGGACGGAGTAGCCAGAAACAGAGACATCCCTAAGTCAGCCAATAAAAAATATGGCCAATTGGCTGGGTTTAATGAGGAAATTTAGTTGGATAATACCGTCACTGGCAGGTATTCACCTAATCTAGCGAGTTGTGTTTGTTAGTATAGCCATAAAAGTTTGTCCAGTACTCCTTTCCGGTCTATTAGGCACGATTTGATTTGCGTGAATTTCCAGTACAAGTGACTATACAGAGGGGAGCACTATAGAAAACGGTGTAGTCTTGATGGTTATCAAAAAACACTCGAGATAAATAAATTACTCTCGATGGCCACCACATACCCGTCGATAGATAGTCCTTGGGACAGGACATCACCCTCTCTTAGGAAAAGAAACGGCGTCAGTCTATATCGTCGGTAGCGGTGAGCAGTGGCTTCGACGGTGCATCAGCTGGCGACATCGGCGGCGGTGAGCAGCGGCTTCGACGGTGGACGCATAGGTGCGAAAGGTCGTCTGTGCGAGCGAGCGAACGCAGGCGTCTACAGAGAAGTAAAATCGATATATATATACACACACAAGCACAAGAAGAGGCACGCAGTTTTCCTTACATTATTCATCGATGGATCTGACGGATCATAACATTGCAAATCTAGAAAACGAAGAAGGGAGCCGCGGAAGTGTTACATAGCGCCCAGGTGGTAGAGAACATAGGCGGTAGCGAACGCAAGCACACAGTACAAATTAAGCAAGGAGAAAAGCGTATAAAAGAGGGGATATATTATATGGTACATGGAGAAACAGCGCGCGGCGCCACGCAGTGACGCAGGTGGATTATTAGCTAGTTGCCTGCAGAGTCGTTGCACGGGGCCGCTGGCCCCATCTCTCTTTCGTAGAACGTGTCTCTGCAGACGTAGCGCGGAGGATCCTGGGAAAAATACCCGAAATAATCAACAGTAAAATAGAAAATTAATAGAATAATCCACTGTAAAAGGAAATTACGAAAATATCCTCGGGTCCCGCCACCCCGAGTGGCGGCCACATCGCACGGCGGTGAGCCGCCGCCACCCGACGAGACAGCAATGAGCCGAATACCGCCACCGGGTGGCCGTGACTGATTGCCGCCACCACGAGACGGCCACAGACTCACCGCCACCCGGTGGCATGCCCACGCCCAGATTGCATGTGATGTATATATACAGATGTGTTATATATGTATATATGTACACTTGCCCCATTTTACTAATATTATATTTTAATATAAATATATGATAAATATATACTAAATTATTATAGTTGTCCAAAAATATGTAGTAGGTGGCGTGTAATTTTATTGATAATTGATTAGTAAAATGGCATGTCTAAAATAATTTACGTTGGGAGGTAGGTTTCGTTGGAAGAAAGCCTCCCACAATTTTTCGATCTTGATGAGCTCGTAAGATGACAATGACATGAACCACGATCACACACGCACACGCTTCTCGCTGCACCTTATTGATAATTTTATTGATAATATGTAGTAGGTGGCGTGTAATTTTATTGATAATTGATTAGTAAAATGGCATGTCTAAAATAATTTACGTTGGGAGGTAAGTTTCGTTCAAGAAAGCCTCCCACAATTTTTCCAAAGGCATGAGCTCGTAAGATGACAATGACATGAACCACGATCACACACGCACACGCTTCTCGCTGCACCTTCCGCTCAATTTGCTCCGTTGGTGACCGAGACGAAGACCACAAATGACCTAGACCTTCTCCCATGCCACGTTGCATGTACGTGGCGTATATTTATATACACATGTGACGGATAGCATATGGCATATATACATTATAATATATGTATAATATAGATATATTTATATACACATGTGACCGGATAGCTTCTCCCTATAATTTTAATATATATGATAAATATATGGGCTAGTAAAATTTGATACATGTATAAGCATGTGAATATACATTTTAAAACTCAAAATTGTATGTAATTTTACAAAATTGCAAATTTAAAATTTTAGCAAGTGTTAATAGTCGTTTGTACGGCAAACTAAATTTTGTAAAGTTAGAAGCTATGAGATAAATAAAAACATTAAATACACGTAAAGTGAATCTTGTCATGTGAATAGGCGTGTCGTGCATAGACTTGTTAGCGGTATGTGGTAAGTCTTGAAGTAGTAGTAAATGCAACGTCACTAATCGCCATAATGGTCAATGCAATGTTAATAATTGTATGGAGAATAATTTCATGGCCAAACCGCCGAATGCACATAATAACATAAGTCCATCAATTACATTATTACACTTAGTGCCGACGACCCCTTGTCGTGTATGCACTTGGGTGTAATGGTCGTGGATGTCGTGACGTTGTCCAAAGACTGAGAAGGTCCAAACCGAATTTGATCATCAGTTTGGTCCGCGGTTGGGATATACCCAGGCTGTGAACTTATGGCGTACGCAGACCCACCAAAATATGGAAAACCCCCCATCATGCTTTGTTCATAAGGGGTGGCTTGGCCGTGCACAACCTGTGGAGGGACCGCATAGGGGGTTTGCTCCCCGTGTTGCAAATTTGAAGGACCCCATGGGGAGTTTGCCGATTAGACCCCAGTGTGTCGGATCTGGTATAGGAATGTTGCATCCGTCAAAATATCTTGAAAGCTAAGGTTGGATGCAAATGCACTATCCAGCATTGATCCTCCCATGTTTGCCCAATTTGCATCAAATTGGGTATCTTGTGTGTCTGCGATAGTCATCGTAGGTTTCTGAAGACGGCGCTACGTTAATATCAATCCCCTCCTCGTGACTGGCCCAGCTGGAGTTGAAGAATGGTGGTATTTGTGTTGGAAGGGTGTCGATGTAGAGGCTCGGGAGGTTGAGATTGTCGGCGTGGGCCGAACCCGGTGGTGTACGCTTTGTCCATGGATGTGATCTCGTGAGGAGCAGCAGAATCTTGGAGGAGGTGGTGACTTCGGTTATGCGGTGCCTGATTCTTCTCGGATCGGGTATCCTTTCGCGATCTGTCGCGATCTATGCCCGCCGACCCCCTAATCGCTCCGTGGCCGAGATCCCGCCCTTCTAATGAGGGCCCTCAATGAATTTGAAGAAGATTGGCCGGTCCGCTGTGTTTGCGATACAAGCTCCGTTGCATGGCCATGCAACGAATCGGCCTCCTGTGTCTGCATCAACCATGTCATATGGTATTCAGAAGGAGGTATGAAGTACGCAATATAGATGAAACTATCGGAGAGCGCACGTCGTGCGAACATGGACTCGTTGGGTAACCCTCGGTTGTCGAGCGGTCTTCTTCTTTCGTGGTATCGCAAGCTGACATCTGGTCCTTGGGCGGTACCATTCCATGTACCCCCAAATATCAGTCTCGTGCGCGGCTCCATCAGGGTACCACACTTCGTCAGTAGCTAACTCAGTCCACCGCTCGATGTGGGCGCTGTGGACGTGGGCCCAATCACGATTGCGCCCGGTTGAACTAAGCCTGAAAAAACACTTGTACGCTATATTATGAGTGGTACAAATATATTCGAAATATTTAACTTATGATGCATACCCATGGGAGTTGCCCGGATGCCGAGCAGGTGGAAGTGGAAATGTTTGCCGGTAGCCAAATTGCCGTTGAACGCGTTCCGGCGAGTATCCTTCGACGGCATTCATGCAGACTAGATAACAGGTCGTCATCCAATAGTCTACACTCTCGAGACACGCTAGCCAGCCAGCCCCGTGGCAATATCATAGGTTGCCGGATGGCGAATGGTTCCCCGTAACTTGGTCATGTACCGGAAGGTCTAGGTCCGACACAAGCCGCGTGTAAGACGCCTGCCTACTAATTCTCTCACCATCGCAACCGCATGCAACCATCTATATCCCATTGTTGGTCTACATGCCGGGGGTCAAATCGGCGTCTACATGAACAGGATAGTATCGTCTTGGCGTGTTTGGACGACTTAGTGGCAAATAACTCCACGACCATAATTGGATGAGGAGAGACAACCCCAAACATCTGCATTCGGGTCGACCGATGGCATGCGACACATAACTCCGGTATGTATCGTAATACGCAGACCCCAAACTATCGGACTCGTAGTCCTCATTAAATAAAGCTTCGTTGCATAGCTCTCGAGCTCGAAGACTAGGTGAGGGTATATCTGATCCGTTGCCATTTGTGAACATGACGCCGGCGAGGAGGTAGTACAGATACACCTCATAATGCCGCGATCACGATCGCCTCTTCAGATTGGATCGGACACGGACCAGCCTCGTCAAGGTGCTCGAGCCATGAGATCGAAACACCACGGTCGCTTCCATTATATTCAACTTCAAACTCGCAGATTTAGAATAATATTTCATAGGGTAAATTTATGTACTAATTACAAATTTGCAAGTGAAAAAGTAGACACTCACCTTTCTTGACATAATTTTTTCATGTTTGCTGCTTGGTTTGTTGACAACGAAGACCCGTCGAGATGGGCAACCACGTGAGCATGGCCACATCCTTCAATGTAATTGTCATCTCACCGACCGGTAGTGGAACGTGTGCGTCTCAGGGCCACGGTGATCGACCAGTCTTGATGATAAGGCCGGGTCTAGTCTTGGTAGCGGTGTCGACGGTCATTTCCTTGTGGGACCCCATTAACAGTGAGTGCCCACGGCAATAGTCCCAAGACGGGCAAGGAACATCAAAAGCGGGCATCCAATTGTTTGATTTGTCGTGATGCCCTCAATCGTAATGTTTGCATCTACAAATAACAATATCATAATGTTAGCTAACCATGTTAATATGAGATAATTTTTATGAAACATGCAAACATGTTCATTGCCTCACACCCATTTCTGCGACCTATGGCGGAGTCATCCGTCTTGGAGAAGAACATGGAACCTCCATTGTGTATCTTGCAAGAAAATATTATAGTTATTACATACGATAAATAGTAAAACATCATGTGACGGTGATTTAATACAAGTCTTTTATTAAAACTTACAAGTGACAATAGCCGAATAATATTGTACGACGGTGAAACAAGAAGTGAGGATATAACGAATACAACTCTTTTATTAAAATATGACGGTGATACAAGAATTGCGGAATGATATTGTAGGACTCATCCACGATTTGGACAGCGCCTACGGTCATGTCTGGTGCATTTACATAGCCGACAATGACGCAAACCATCTCCTCCATCGGCAGCATCCATGTCACCTTGAAACACGCCGTCGCGGTCTACCTTGTGCAACACGCCGTGAGTGGGGAATGGATGGAAGGTAGGCCCTTCGAGTTTTTATATCCCCTCGATTAATTGGCTGCATCTTGGGTGCCCATGTTTGCCTAATTGCATTCATCGAATAGTACGGAGAGACGTATTGGGTGCCATCGTTGCCGCAAAGATCTCGACATGCCGCCATGACGTGCGAGCATGGGATGTGTTCGGCGGGGTTTATTGCAAGTGCATACAACCTCATCTTGGCCAAGTTGGCACTTTTGTTGATTATCTCTGCGCTAAATCTGTCATGTACTTTCTCTTGCAGTCCACATTGAATATGTTATTCATACGGTCATATATTGACGTGCGGTGGGCGAGATTTACGTCGACGCCTCTGTAGGATGGCTTCGACGCGAGGAAGAAAGTGCTTGTGATTTGCATGGCCGCCATTTCTCGGTCGCGAAATAATCTCTTGTCCTAAAAAGATCATCTCAATGATAGTGCATATTGGCGGGCAGCGCGCTCCTCGTAGCACATTATTATCTGACTTCGGCTATGTTCGTCGTCATCACCGTATCCGCAATCTGAGACTTCTTAAATTCTGATCGAACGGAATGGAAACTAACATTGTAAATAAATCTACCACCTTCGGGCGCCATCGATTGTCATGTCGAGAGCCCATTTCTCTGCGGTTTTGCGCTATCCATCGAGCAAAAAGTAATTTTACGTGAGCTTACTTGCTCGCCCCTAGTATTTGAACCCCGATGTGCTTTGCTCTTGGCGACCATTTTTACGATACGTTCGTTAATATTATTGAAAAGCGCCTTGAATTTGCTGTTGTTGGTTTTGTATGCACATTGTCTTGAACTTCTTCACTAGGGGCTTATTCTTGAATGCGATGTATAGGTTCGCCCCGGTGACGATGCACCATCGAGAACGAACGTCCGCCACATTGGGGCATCACCGGTGGACAATACGGTTACACCATGTAGGATTCCACGGTGGCGGTCGAAATGGCCTTTACTCGGGGCGATCCATGACAACGTGAACTTTCGGAAGAGTTAGAAACCACAACCGGTGTCATTGTTCTCGCTCTCCACAAAAGCAAATGCGAGAGGCAATATCTGGTTGTTTCCGCAACTCAAGTACCGTCAATAGAGCACCATAGTACCTCTGGGTGAGGAATGTCCCATCCACACAAATGACAGACGACAATGCGGAAGACCTCTATGCTGCGCCAAAAGACCAAAACAGCGCATCGGTAGAAGTGGTTGGGTGCGACACTTCCATCGGGAGATATCTGACCTCATGGGCGAAACATAACATGTCCCGAGATTGGTCTCCAGTATCTTGCGGAGGAGGCGGGAGCCCAGTTGTATGACTCCTTATAATCCCGAACAACAATTTCAATGCCTTTTGCTTGGCTCGCCATGCTTGGTGATATGTAATCGACATGCGGTCGCGGTTACGCACCTCGGCCATTATGGAGTGTGGTTTCATTGAGATATCGGCTTGAATAGCGATTAGCAACATCTGCGCTATGAACTTGAGTCCACATTATCGCTAATATTGCGTACCAACTCCTCCGCACAAGTGTGCGGCTCGTACCTCTTGATTATGAAGTGGTGCTCATGTTTTGGGCGATGGGCGAACATGGAATAAGCACTCGGCTTCTTCACGCACTTCACCTCGTACACGGCCGGCCGGACCGTGCCACGGAGTCTTTCGCCGTGTTGTCACACCAAAGTTCTTGATGAAGTGTATGACCTCATCCTTCGTGCTAAACTCTTGACCCATGTTATGTCATTGTGCATATACCCCATCTCGAAATATTCGAGTGATCCCCGATCACCCAATTGAAGCATCCAGGCGCGATAATACGCTATGGCGGGCATCGGGTCGTCCTCTTCTTTGACATCATGCTCACCCCTTCATCGAAATCATCCCCGTGGCATGTGCATCTATCTCTCCTCCTCCATTGAGATATCCGGATCCGTGCCCATGCCTAATGCCTCGACACCGGTCATCATACTACCAATTGGGTCCTCCCATACCCTTCCCAAGCACTTCCTCATGTGCACTCTCTTCTACGGTGTTGCTAGGCCCCATCCGATTGTCTTGCCTCGGGCGACACGTACACACCTAAGTGATACCCTCTTCTCTCGCCTTATTAACATAGTACGTCCAAGCGATTTATTTCTCGGTGGCCACGACTTGTATACGTACATCGTACTATTTGGAACGACATGGCCTAACACCGTGTAGAACAAGTTTGTATTCATGACGGTTTATATGAAGATTTCGAGCTATAACCCTGGCTAGCATTGGCAGCTCTATTGGCAATGTGACCGTAGTCTCGCAAATGGTCGCATGTGTGCATGCTTACAAAATTCCTTGCATTGGCGTGGGTGCATCTCCGTAAAAATAGTCATTGGTGTCTCCATTTACGTCGTAACATACACGTGCTCATTCATATTAATATTAAATTTACGTTTGTTTGTATTTAACTATTATTTCATACATTACATAAAATGTTAGCTTACGTGTTTAATACATAATACGTGTAAATATAGTGTACGTGTTTAATACATAAATACGCATAATTATTAGCTTACGTGTTCAATACATAAAATATTAGTTTACGTGTTTAATA
Organism: Raddia guianensis; assembly: GCA_036346415.1. Taxonomy (NCBI): domain Eukaryota; kingdom Viridiplantae; phylum Streptophyta; class Magnoliopsida; order Poales; family Poaceae; genus Raddia; species Raddia guianensis. Next base: position 42,267,269 of record CM070534.1, read on the forward strand.
CATAAAATGTTAGCTTACGTGTTTAATACATAAATATTAACTAAAATGTCACTAAAATACGCACAATTATATTACTATTTTGCATGCTAAATATACATTAATTTCTCTATTATGTTTAATTAAGCTAACAAGAAAATTACTATATGAAAAATATAGTCACTCTTTTAACTACGCACACTAGCGTTAATTTGTCGCTAATTATATATAGTTTTTGCTGATGCGTGCAATTAAAATTTAAACATTCATATATTACATGCTATAAAATTCACTAATTTCCATTATATTTGTACACCATTTTCTCTCCTTGCATAATTAATTAATCACTAAGCATAATTTAAGTTAACCTAACACAACAAGTTTATGTTAACTCTAAAATGCGTACTCTGGTTATAAGATCGATCGGTTCAAAGTTCTGAAAAAATTAAAACAAGCGTAAATTAGGCGAGAATATACTGAAACTCTGGTCATATTAAACTATCACCGTATGTCTTGTTGACCTTCAGAAATCTCGTGCATCTTATTTCTTTATACATCTGATCTTTGATGCATGATACGGTGCTGATGCACAATTGATAACAAAATAGAAGCAAGACCTAGGTGCTCGTGCTTAGTTTAATTAATTAATTACGTCATGGTGATTAGTTTAATTAACATTAACAACATACTATGCCAACATCAAGATAGTCAAATTTATCATACTGTATATAATATATACATACAATTACATACATACAATATTAAGTACTAATATATATATACATACAATATATACATACAATATTAAGTATATATATACATACAATATATACATACAATATTAAGTACTAATATATATATATATATACAAGATTAGCCTACAATATTATTATGTCAAAATTAACTCTTGCATATACGTCATCGCAATAACACTATTTATTTAGCAAGTAGAAAGCGAAAGCGAAAAATATCAATGACCGACACTCCTCGTGAATCCCAATCGAGGTATCGTGAATAATATACAGAATCGAACGAACTAAAAGAACTGAAAGCGAGAGTGAGTGTGTGAAAAGGCTCTGCGTGTGAAGCTGCTGGCGTGTGTGAAATGAATGAAAGCGAGAGTCTTTGCGTGTGTGAAGACGAACGAACGCAGTAACGCGATATATATAGAGTAAATTTTTGATCATCGTGACCTCTAATCGGTATTAATTAGCGTAAATCATGCAATTCTTGTTTGCTTAATTAAAAAGTCATCACTATTTTGTCGGTCTGATTTTTTATTATTTTTTGACACTTTTTTGTCGGTGAATATTATTTTATTATTTTTTCGCGCACTATTTTGTCGGCACGATATTTTTAATGGTTTTTTCCGCGTGCGATAACGGACGCTTGAAATTAAAGGCGGTCGAGGCAATGAGCCGCCGCCACCGCGGCGAGGTGGCTTACTCTCTTTGCGGCCGCCGGTGGCGGCGGCTTCAGTACCGGCGTGCCGTTGGTATACCGCCACCCGGTGGCGGGGCCGAGATATTTTTGTAATTTCGCTTTACAGATGGATTATTTTATTAATTTTTATTTAACTGTTGATTATTTCAGGTATTTTTCCGAGGATCCTGGGGCACGTGCTCGCACCTGTCGCAGGTGCTGTGGCAGGGCCCGACCACGACGTCCTTGCAGGTGCACAGTACTGGGCCGAGGTTCCGCGTGCATGTTCTCTTGGCGCAGCAATGCCACCACCTCTGCTTGGCGGCACTGGCACGGCGTCCACCTCCTCCCCCTGCGCGCGCGAAACACGACGGCCACGACCGACGAGTGAGCGAGTTTTCAGAGGCGGTGCAGCGATCGAGGTACGTATATAATTCACGACGCCCCCTCAAGCCCCGCCCAAAAAAAAAGTTAATTTGATTGATTTCTAGCAAAAATATTTCTTGCTAACTCAGTTCACAGCGTGGTATATATGTGATTCACCTTCGCCGGCGTCGGTTGGGAGGGCAGCATCAGCATCCACGTCCAGGTTGCGGCATGCACTCGCCACAACGGCGAACGAAATTAGCAACACCAGGATGCAACTGGCCGTGCTTCTCTTCATGGCAGCTGCTTTGTACGACGCCGTCTTTGCTCCTGTATATATGCCTCTACAATATCTATATCGATTACTTGAGCAGATTGATCAGCTAGCTGCGCTCGGGGCGTATATAAACGGCCTCACGCATCTAATCAGTGAACGACGTGGAGAGTGGAGACGAACACGAAGGCACGAACTTGTACACCTCCACCGTCATGTAGCTGGCAACAGCATGCATCAAATTAATTAAGGCACCCATGCCGCCATTCTTAATTAGCATTTGTAAAACGGCCGCATGCGCCTCGTGATGCCTTTCATTTGTGAGTTGCGCCTGGCTAAGCGCGCCTCACATCTGGAGTAGTTCTAAAGTAGTTCTTTAGAACTACTCCTTCCGTCCTAAAATATAGGGCGTATTAAAATTTTCATCAGGACCAAAAAATGGTGTTTAAGAGAATAAATCATCTTTAATTATCTTGTTACTCGAAGCATGCATCTCCTTCCCATGCACTTAATTAATAGCTTTAATAGCTAAAGCCAGCAAAAACATGCACTTTATAGTGTGAATAGCTTAACTATGAGTTAATTACTTGTCTTTTCCAAGAAAATAATGGGAAGACGCCTTATATTATGGGACAACTAAAAAAAACTTATGCGCCCTATATATTGGGACGGAGGGAGTATCAATAAACAAGGTGTACCACGCAATTGCAACTAGATCTCATATTTAATATATGTACTTTTTTCTACTCTCGTATTTAATATATATATATATATATATATATATTATTTTTTATTTTACTATTGTAAGCTTTTAATCTAAATCATTATAATTTGGGTGGAATCGACGGTGTACATCATTTTTTTCTCTTTTGGATTAACGTGGATTTTCTAATATTTTAAAATTTTCAACTCACCTTAATATAATAATAAATTACAGCAAGGATTTTCCACAACTATAAGTGCATCTTAAACCTTATACTCCCTCTGTTGCGAAATAATAGTCGTTTTGGACATTGTCATGGTCTCCGAAATACAACTCTAACCATAAAAAGCTTTTAAAATTTATTTATAATGTATTAAAATTATAATATTATGAAAGTTCTTTTCAAGACGAATCTATCTATATGATTTTTTTTTGTTCTCAACCTAAATAGTTTAAAAGTTTTCTATATATAAAGTTTTAAAACCTTAATTTAGGACAAGTTTAAAACGATTACTATTTCACAATGGAGGGAGTACCCTTTTTCAAACCATTTACTATAACTCAACACTATTCATATGGTTGGCTTAAAAGGTGGCCTAAGTTCTTTCTAGCACTTCTAGCTAGTAGCGTTCGAGAGGGGTGTAAGTGGAACATATAGTTTTTGAACGACCAACCGATTGAATCATTTGTACAGTGATTTGGATGGTTTTATGAATATCCAACTAGTATTCGCATTCATATCCGCTGATAATATTCGATAAAATATGGATAATATATGAAAAAATGTGGATAATATCTTACATATACTATACGACTCAACGACAGATGATGATATTCTGCAGCGAACAACATCCAACAGATTGATGATCTTTCAAATATGCATTTTCACATACTATCCTAGTAATATTTGATTCAAACTTTATCCGCTAATATCGATTTTATAGGACTGATGTCCATATATGACACTTCATATCCATATCAAACTATATACGTGACTGTATCTGTGTCCGGGGTGGATGGTGTCGACCAGACGGCGAGGTTTGGGCGGCGATGTTAACGGGTGATGACGGTGATGAAGCTACAGATGTTGCCGATGCTCGGGGACGGTCGCATGAGCTTCGCGACATTAAGTGCATACTTATTCTTCTTGGCGTTGTGGTCAAAGAAGATCGGGGTTAACGGGGCGGCGATTCTCTGGAGTTGGGGAAAGAGGTGCATGGTACTGGAGATGATCCAGAGTGAGAGAGAGAGAGAGAGGAAGGATGGGGCGGGGGAGAGAGCTTGGGAGGTCATGGTGCAAGTGGTGCTTCTTTTTGTAGCCGGAGCTTACCGGAGTTGTATCACAAGGAAAATTCGGCGGCGACGCTACGGTGTGATGACAAGCGATTGGCGTGAAGTTGTGGCCGAATAGCATCTCTGATGTCGGGGATGAGTTTAATGATGTGAAGAGCTATCCATTGATAATGAAACCATGGCCGGGGAAGCTCTAGAGCATCAACAACGTGTGATTCCAGTGGGCTGCGGTGGAGACGTTGCCGCCAAGGGTTGAAGGAGGTAGCGCGTCGGGAGGAGGAAGAAACAAAGGCGGCCGCTGGATCAAGGAAGAATATAGTGGGCGCCGTTAGATTTAATTAAAAGAACCAGTATGGGATATGATGTTGTGGCTACTTGGGCTCCGTTGGATCGAGGAAAGTGCGATCAAAGCCGTCGGTGGTCACTTAAGTGCTTCGTGGGCTAGGCTCTGGTTAGATGGCCCATGGTCGGACTGGGTCTGGGCAAGGCGGGTGAGGGTAAAGCGGTGACGTCGAAGACGGGTTCTAGAAGGAAAAGGCGCACTTTGCAAGAATTTACTAAAATGGAAGGGGCTTTTATATGTGAGGATTGAATTTCCAAAAAAAATATTTGAGGCTTCAAAAATTCAAAGAAAATTGCTAGAGCTCAAACAATATGGGACAAAATCCTAAAAATTCAGAAAAATGAGTAGTAGTCAAATGTGGGAATAAATTTGATATTTTATGGGATTTAATTCCCTATAAAATTGGTAGATGCTATTTCCTTTATGGGATAAATTAAGAAATGTATTTAGAAAATGGCAAGAAAATAAAAAAAATTGCTTTATAGAGACTTTTTTTTTTGCAAAAACAATATGTCAAAAATAGAATAATTAAATTATGTTACAACAATATCCACCAAAGATCTCCGAGTACATTGGCCTAAGACCTCGTTTTGGTGGCTGGAAGAGCTGATTTTGCTGGGTAGACCTCAATCCGTCACACCATTGAAGGGCGCACAGTGAGAAATTTTGGTTAACCTTGCCGGATCAGCTAGGACGATGTTGGGAGCTATGTTGCTGGGAATGCTTCTCAGGGGTTCCGGACGACGATTGGAAACCTTTGTCCAAGACAACTTTTCCTCCATGTTCTATTTTTTGAACTCAGTTACCCACTTTGGACCACCATCACGCCATAAAGAGAGATGGATGACAAAGTCTGATTGAAGAAAGAGGCCTGAACAAAGTGCAACAAAGGCAACATGCCTAGAGATACTGCAAATCAAAAATAAAGCTCTGTGATGATATGGAGACTACAAAGCAAAAGCATTTTCTCTGAGAAAGGCCTGTAGGATAGAGGTTAACAAATCACACGAAGTCCAATCAAAAGAGCAACCAAAGGTTGCCACCAACCAGAACGGGTGCTAAGAGATATCTGGATCAAAGTTGACAGGGTGCTTGCAGCGCTCTCCAAAAGTAGAGTCGGCTTCAGAAGGAAGGGGCCGACGAAAGGAGAAGGGAGGTTTAGGTAGGTGAGGGCGAGGGATGATGTGTGATGGTGGAGGTAGTGGGAGAGCGGGGGTGGAATGATGTGTGCACAAGGAGAAGACGACAAGGAAGGCCGCGGAAGAGACGAGGGTGCAACAGGGCGAGAAGTGTGACCGGAAGCAGGCTGCATGGCACTAGAGTGATCCTTGGAACATGAAATCTCCCCCTGGGAGGATTTCCTTGGCAAGGCTCAACGATGATTGGCACAGAGGTAAGGCGACAATCATGGGATCTAGGAGGGATTGAACAAAACAAGAGTAAGCAGCTTCAGAACTGCAAGGCCTATAGCAGCTAGGAGCATGCAAAGCAGCAGAAGGGAGCTCCCTCGAAGATGACTATGGGAATGGATCACCATTGACAAGTCGAGAGGATTGAGGCATCTCCTCTAGATGTTGCAACCGATTGTCAATTTAGTCAAGCTAACCGAGGAGTGTCTCCAACAAGAAAAAAGTGTCGATTTGGTCCCTCAATTATATCCGCTGTACCACTTTGGTCCCTAAATCTCAATATCGGACTTGTGAAGCTCCTCATGTAGCAAAACCGGACTAAATTAGTCTTTTGACCAGGTCAGTCGGTGGTTTTAGGTTTTTTTTTGCTTGTGTGGCATCCATGTAGGATTTTTGTTGACTTAATGGCCACATGGTATCCATCTAATTGTCCTATCTCTCACTTTATCTCTCAAATCTCTCCTCTCTCAAGTCTAATACCGCTGTTTTAACCGGTCAAAAACATAATACCGCTGTTTTGACCGGTCAAAGGATCAGTCAAGCCCAGTTTTATTACATGAGGGACTTCACAAGTCCGGATTGAGGTTCAGAGACCAAAGTGGTCCAGCAGGCATAGTTGACGGATTAAATCGGCATTTTTCCCCTCCTACAATGATGATGCGGAAGAGTCGAAGCTGCATTCACGCACACCAGCAGAGAGCGGCAAAGAATTGGATGCACATTGGCAAGACCGGAGGGCGGCAACCGTCCATCCTGAGCAGGCGACAGAGTAGGCGACCTTGACGAGCGCAACAATGTTGGGCTAGGGAGCAGCACCGGGAGTCGACGGAGGGCTGTAAGGCCGCGCGAATCATCTTGGCAGCACAACCGGAAGGAGGTCGGGCCGCACCACCCAGATCGGGGCCGTGGATGAATAGTGTTAGGATCGGAGCCATCGATGACGTTCTACCTAACTCGATGTACCTAAGTCGACGCGTGTTGTTCGCTTCCTACCCATAACGATCGATAGGCTAGGCAACACGCTGTAGCAAGCATATTAATTGTCTTGAGAGGAGCTGTCAAATTAAGTCACGAGTATAAGCTTGTTACGTCTAACCAAAAAGGTCTAAACATAAGCTAGTTGCGGCACCCATAAGGACATGTACAGTGCTCTAACTCAGCTGTATTTAGGCTATCTTTAAAAGATGCAGTGTCATATTTTTGCTCCGGTGGATAAGAGAGAAACAAAAAAGAGGAGAGAGCCGGCGCTAATGTAAAGAAGTTTTTCTCCGGATCTTTCATGCTGTCGCATGCATGCAGCTAGCATGCCCGTGCATCCTCATTGGATAACACTTATTTGCTATATCTTCTGATTAGTATCTCCGATTACCAAACCGATTTCAAGAATGGGTTTTTGACATTTTTTCTAACAAAACTAGATCGCACTTGTCATATAAAATTCAAAAGTTAAAAATTTTATTTTAAAATTTTTTATTATCTCTTGTTTGTTTTATTTTTTTTTTTAAAATTTATAGCCCCTTGATAACCATATTTTTAAAACTCCATTCAACTATTAAATTATTGTGCAGGCAGATTTAGAGACAACCTATTGTATGCACTGTCTATAGATATGTCTTTATCTAACATAACAATGATTCAGAGAAAGCAACTGTCTCTAGCATTGTACATGCCTTAAAGACAAAGTAATCAAACAACACGTACGAAACATGCATGCAGCTTATTGATCCACCGATCCGACGGACCAAATGTTTCATTCACAGCGAGCTAGGACAGCCGGCCAGAGCGTACGTACGCAGCCTATACACGGTACATGCATGCACCGTAGCATGTGCTAGCTCCTCGTGACTTTATTTATTACATAAAAGAAAAAAAAACAAAGCGAGATCGGTCATTAGGGCGGATGGATCCTTAGTTATTTTGAGACGCCGATGGATCCTTGATTAGTTGCCAGCTGCAGATGGGTTGCACGGGGGGGCGAACGGCTCGCCGATCTCGTAGGTGTATATGTCGCGGCAGACGTAGAGGCCCTTGCCCGCCGGCTCGCATTTCTCGCAGGCGCTGGAGCACGACTTCACCATGTCGCGGCACTGACAGTCCGGTGGCTGTTTCCGGTTGCATATCTCGAAGTCGCAGCAGTCCCATGGCCTCGGCTTCCTAGCCTCAGCTGCACCCACGTATATGTGCCTCAATAATATGCAGGCTAAATTGACTGAGATGGAAAGGCTAAATTAACGGGCATGGATGAGCAAGGAAGGTAGTGAACACAATCGTGGAGTATGTATGCCTGATGTGTATATATACAGGTCTAGATGGAGCATCCCTAGCAAAAGTCATAGAACACCATGTATAGCTCTGATTAAATAATATAAAGGCCTTATTTTTTTCGGTTTGATTTAAATTAAATAAAATTTTATCATTTTTTTACAAACTAAATGATGCAATGCTGTGTATTAATTTTTATGCAGTTTTAAGTAGTATTTTTAGATTTTGGAATTTTTTTTAAAAAATTTAGACCTCCAAAACTTCTCTCGAGGTTTTTTAGACTCTCCAACTCAAGGTTTTTTAGACTTTTCAAGACGTCTCTCGAGATCTCGAGGTATCGCAATTTTTCAGATTAATTTTTTTGAGAACTAGTTAAAAAAACAAGGGTCATGTTCGTCTGAGCTGAAAGTTGCTGAAAACTTTAATATGAAAAGTTGACCCCTTCAAAGACATCTTAAAGAGTTGAAAAAATAACTAAAAAGTATTATATCATTTGCCTTATAAAAAATAACAAAATTTAGTTTAATCTAAGCCAAAACAAACAAGGGCAAGACCAAAGTGTCTGTTGAAGGGAATGTACCTTTTGAAGTGCAGTGCAAAATGTGAAATAATTTTAGAGGCATAAATAGAGCAGGGAGCAAATTAATACTAGTGTTCTAGAGCTGGAGCTTCCGCTGAGGATTCTAGGGCGATCACCTTTGCCGTCGGCGGGGAGTCGAATGGTGTCGACGACGTCGTCACCGGCGGCGGCGGCGGCAACCGCCATGGCCACAGCGAGGAGCGAGAGCAGCAGCAGCAGGACGCCGCCGGTGCGTGCCTTCGTCCTCATGGTTGCTGCTTGAGCTCGTCTCCGCAGGGCGCTGCTCTTCTTCCTCCGCGTGCCGTGTGGCCTCTCGTGGCCGGTGTTGAGTTGGTGTGGGCTCGGGCGCGCGGCCGGGCATTTCTTATAGCCCCATAGGGGCAGCACGCGCGCGGGCCGGGCCCCACCGCTACCGTGGAAAACGAGCGCAGCTAGCTGACGTGGATATGACTGGATCATTCAATGCGCTACGTGCCGACTTGTGCGCTGTCCGCATGTACGCGACGATGTCCAATCATCGGAGTTGCCGCACAGGAAATTTTAGGCGCCCGCGGATCGATCGGGCGGGGATATTTCGTGGCGTCTCCATCGTCGTTATGTTGCATATAAAATCACATGGTTCAATTCATCACATCCGAGACGACGGTTGCATGCATGCATGGCCGAGGTTTCAGACGGATCGACAGAAGCGATACAAATTTTCCACTGAGCGCGGGCTATTGCCGGCGTGATCTGACGGGTGACATAACATTAGATCCGGTAAAAACACTTTGTTATTTTTGTTTAGCTGCGTATAAATACTAGAAAGGTAATCGCGTCCATGGCGCGGTGCGCTTTAGAACCATAGTTCCTATATTATTTTGTAGAATTAGTACCACATCATAGATTAAAATATCGTGCAACCAACGGAATGTATGCACGCAATAAGCGCAGTCCGTAGGGAGAAAGCAACATGGAACCAAGGAAAACAAATGTATCATGCATATACCTAATCATAAAATTCAATAAGGGGAACCATAAAAGATACACAGATGTTATATGCATATAACAAATTATGAAATGAAATAAAAAGGAAAGCATAAAAAAGCGAGTAACCTGTTAGTATTTCATTTGGGGAGAACGTTTGCAATGTTTCTTGGCAGCATTGGTATGGACATCTTAGGTGCTGCAGAAAACCAATTATAGCAAAAGAGGCAGGAAACATAACAGAAACGAAAAATAATGCATTTGTCAGCATAACTGTAATAGTAAAAAAAAGAGAGCTAAACTTCACTGATGGAACAAAGAAACAACCAACACCGGACAAAGCATGATCTACGAACATGGCAACATGCTTTGAGCGATGATGCAAGGGCCTGGTGGCATCTGCAGCATGCTCCTGTGCACAATCGACAGGGACAGTGGAGGAATTACCTGCAAAAAAACACATCAACGTAATATACATGTATGAAAGGGCATACCCAAATCTTATATTACATGAACATAAGATCTTTATTGGAAACAACAACGTGGAAGAGTCAGATAATTATTTTTTTCCTGTAAACGGTAGAGGATCTTCAGCATTCAAGCAGTGACCAGAACAAATGAGTTTAAATAAAAAAATGAATGAAGTGCAATAGAAGAAGGTTGGTCTCCCCGAAAGACACATAAAGGTGTATCCCCGAATAGCAGGTTATTTCTTTGCAGTATTTCATTGGTATTCAACCTGCGCATCAGTACCAGTGATACTTTGATCTTCTAGAATTTTTTTAGAAATATCCACAAAGAAAGAAGTTTTAGTGATTCCTTAAAAGTCAGATCCTTAGTGGTTGCTGACTGTGAAAGAGCTTCCACATATGCATGTCCAATTGTCACCAGCCTAGTTTTGTTGTTTTGTTGAAGTTTTGTTGACGGAACATGTATGAAGTCATAGAAAACAAATTATTGGAACATGCTGATGGAATAGAAAATTGATTTTTTATACAAATATAAAAGTAAATCTAAAATTTAAAATAATTTAACATATCTCTACTATCTTAAAGCACCTTGTGGTCGTGGTGGTGGTATACGATTCGAAACGTCCATACGGCGTGTTGCAATCTGCTTTGCCCCACCCGATCTACTCGCTGGCCAATACCACGATGCCCTGTGATTCCGGATCACGAGTAACTCCCCCGTCGCTCCTGCAACTCCCCGCCTAAACCTCATCCACCCCAGCGCCGCCCCTTCCTCTCTGTCCCTCCGCCTCCCCTCCCTCTCTCCCGCCGCCCCCTCTCGCCCGCACGCCGGCTAAGCCCCCTCTCTCTCTCTCTCTCTCTCTCTCTCTCTCTCTCTGCGTGTGTGTGTGTGTGTCTCTATGACTCTCTTTGCCGGCCTCCTTCCTCTCCCTCCGCCGCCCCTCCCTCTCGCCCGCGCCGCCCCGGAACGTCCACCACCGCGCCAGCGCCGCCGGGTAAGCCCCCCCCCTCTGTGTGTGTGTGTGTGTGTGTGTGTGTGTGTGTCTCCTTGCCGGCCTCCTTCCTCTCTCCCTCCGCCGCCCCACCTCCCTGTACCCCACTCACCGTCGTCCCCGTGCTCTCTCCCTCACCCAAGCCGCCCCCCTCTCGCCCGTGCCGCCCCTGCATCCTCCGCCGCGCCAGCGCCGCCCAGGCTCCTTCGCCGCCGTCGCGCCGAGGAGGTTTCGGACGATCTGCGTGTTCTGCGGTGCAGCAACGCCGGCTCGGGAAGGTGTTCGGGGACGCCGCCCTCGATCTCGGCCGCGAGTGTCTCGCGCTGGCACCGCCACCACCCAAACCTGCCTCCCTGCCGCTCGCGCCCGACGCGAGCGTCTGTTGCTCTGGTCAGCTGCGGTCTCTCTCTCTCTCTCTCTCTCTCTCTCTCTCTCTCTCTCTCTCTCTGTGACGAGCGCATGGCGGCGGTCGGTCGAGCAAGGATCGGGTTGGCCGGCCTCGACGTCTAGATATCCCCAAAGTAACAGCTACCTTGATAATTTTAGTTCTTCTCGTATCTGATTTGGGGGCTGCGCCGTCAAATGGATTGCTTCCAGGTTCCTGCATGTTTTGATAGATATCGATCCGTAGGTAGATAAGAGCATGGAGAAGATTCAAGATTGTTTGCTGATCTTGATCTGCACGTCTTTTTTTCCCATTTCTCTCAGATCAGACCCCCCCTGGTTGTTTGCTTTTCTTTGTAATCCGACGAGAGGCATCCTGGTAAGCTACTATCACCTCGGTGTGCAGATCTTCCCTATGAGGCATCCTGGTAAGCTCTCTCTCTCTCTCTCTCTCTCTCTCTCTGTCTATCCGTCGTCCTTTTCTTTTGTTGAATGGCAGTGAAGTTACTCAGATCAGATGACTCAATTGTACCAATGATCATTCTAAAAAAACTTTGATCAATGCTGTCTAGATTTTGGGCATTTTATCATTCTATAAAATTCCTAACCATGTATCTATCCACCATTTATTAGTATAAAAAATATTCTGGAAGATTTTTTAAACATGTTGGAAGTATTTATTCTGGTAAGAAAACTGGCAATAGTTATGAAAACACCAATCCCCAACTCCCGCGTCTCCCTGGTGAGACCATTACGAATGGCCCATCCCTTTTGTTCTTGTTGCGCTCAAAGCTGCTCTTATAGGTCTAATTCAGGAATGCATAGAATCCCCAATAAAACGAGCAAAAACATGAAGATTGTGGGCTTATCCTTTAATTATTTGTTGCAGAAAAAGAAGACGATCTGGCACTTGATTTCCTTCAATGCCAGCCTGCATAGCACAATGCAGATATCCTATTGATCGCGATTATGCCTTTCTTTGATGTGTGGCTGCGATACATCCTTCCCACCAATGCACCAATTGGTTTATGGTATATACGAAGAAATTATTTGTTTTTGCACACTGTCAATGATAATATGACTAGCGCACCAAAGTAGTATGGTTAGCAAATAAGAGATATCATATTGTTTGATGAAGCATGACTCATCATACTGATGTCAAAGTCTGATATATCACTTTGAGTCCACCAAGGTAATTGATATACCTATGCTTATATTTTGTACCAATGAATATCTACAATAAAATGTAGACATTCCTGAAAGGAACATATTTGATTAAGATAAATTTCGGTACTTATATTCAGACTCTTGAAAGGAACACTTGTGAGGTGATGCTAATTAGTTTTATTAGAAATTTCAACTATCATCGTTAAAAACAATTATTGTTTAATATGAAAATTGAGGATGCACTACTACTATTAATACTACCACTAAAAAATGTGTTTAAAAAAACAACTCAAAGCAGCATCAGAATCACCATGTACGGATACCTAGGCTCATGCTTGATTCATCCCTATCACTTCCAAATAGGTTGGAAGCCCTTTTTTCATAGATTCACATTTCACTTCCTTTGCTGATTAGCCCTCTTCTTTTTCCGCCGGTTTAGTTTCAACTCAAGAAATATTGGTTTCTACTAGGGTTTTGGGCCAACTACTGAATTTGACATACAACAATCATATTGAGCCGACACTTCACACCAAGTAGTAAGTCTTCTCTGTCTCTGTATGTTTTGATGTCTTATGTCCATATGTGTTTTGTTGTATTTGCTATACCATTTCTTACTTGCATTTTTTCACAATTATCTCTTAACATTACTCCTACAAAGCAATTCTGTTATGTCGGTTTTGTGCGTACAGTATTTGCGGAAATTACATCAATTTTTTATTAGATATGGGTTAATTAAACATATATACCTGCTGTAAAATATGATAAGTTGGTTTCCTTTGTTAACAAAACCTTGGCGTGTTTACCTCTCATGTGCTCAGGGCCGGTCCTGGCATTTTGGGGGCCCGTGGCGAAACTTATATGGAGGCCCCATCCACCTCCATATTATATATATATAGGAAAACGGAATGAGACTCCATGGAGTCAGTGCTCCATTCCTTATTGCCGTTGGACTTCATCAAGATTCGTGCACATAAAGTAAATACATGCAAAACATTACCATTTAAAGGTGTGAATGCAATAAATGCACAGTTAATTGTTTCTAAACTAGGTATGGAGCACAGTCTCCATGGAGTCCCAAATATTTTTACTATATATATATATATATATATATATATATATATATATATATATATGTATGTATAGTCTTTTAAACACACATCATTGAAGAAATTAATATTTGATACACAAACATTACTTCTATAAAACACTTTAAAGTTTATGAAATGACAAATATAAATTGTAATCATAAACACTTACTTGGCACTTGACATTATCTTAAAAAATTTCTTCTAACAGTTTGTGATATAAAGTCATCGATATTCTATTGATATCAATCTCGTCCAATAACTTCTTCTTGATGCGTAAAGTCACCAAATCATTTAACCTTTCTTGCGTCATTGTCGATCTCAAATAGTTCTTCAACAATTTCAATTTTTTTAAAAGCTTCTTTCAGCCAATGCAACAGTCACAGACACAGTAAATAAGATTCGATAAGCAAGTCTTTATCAATAGTTCTCTCTTTCTGCAGTCTAGTTCTCAATTTATTCCACTTGTTCATGTTGCCAATATGCTCAACACTATTTTCATGTTCTCTAAACTTCTCACTAGTATGCCTCCAATTTCTATATCCATCATGTGCTAATGAACTCAGACTCTTGTTAGTGCTGGACTTAAAGATCTTACAGCAGAACCAAAACACTCTGTCATCATGCTTTGAATAAACTAGCCAAAAGCCAAAGCCCATAGTATACTTGCATACTTGGGGGGCCCCATGACTTTGGGGGCCTAGGGCGGCCGCCCACCCTGCCCCCCTAGGGCCGGCCCTGCATGTGCTCTAATGGTTGCTTCTAATTTTTTGTGTTTGTATATATGCCTCCAATTTCTATATCCATCATGTGCTAATGAACTCAGACTCTTGTTAGTGCTGGACTTAAAGATCTTACAGCAGAACCAAAACACTCTGTCATCATGCTTTGAATAAACTAGCCAAAGGCCAAAGCCCATAGTATACTTGCATACTTGGGGGGCCCCATGACTTTGGGGGCCTAGGGCGGCCGCCCACCCTGCCCCTCCTAGGGCCGGCCCTGCATGTGCTCTAATGGTTGCTTCTAATTTTTTGTGTTTGTATACATCATCCAAACCTGAACCGTCCTATACCATGTATCTACGTAGAAAGTAGTAATTCAAATTAAATTAATTTCCCTTTGTAATTGTAGGGTCATGAATGCGCCTATTTTGATTCTGCTGATTGTGCTCTAGGAAAGGTTTCAATTCCAGATTCCAATTCATTACGGCATCTGTGCCTTTGGACAGCGAGGTTTTGCAAAACCCAAGGGACCACTTAAGGCACTTAGGCCAAAGTTGCAGGTATGACAATCATGTGTTCCATTTATGTGCTTTTTCATTTTTTTTCAGCTCTTATAAGTTTTGGAGACCTGAAAAATTTGCACCATAAGCTCATTGTTATGCATTTCTCCGATTTTAGTCCATGAGACAACAGCAACGACATTCAACCTGCTCTGTTTACATTTTATCAGAAAATGAGGGTCCGCTATAGATGATATCATTTCTTGGTTCTGCTTAAGGGTCCTTTATGAACAAATTCTTAAGCTGCATGTTGTCTCACTTTATTCTTCATTTAGTTTCTTTTTGCTTGGCATGACAACAATGCATATTTAGCTGTTGAAACTTTATTTCTTGAATGGAACATGTGGGCACGTATGCACGTGACAACCATTGAGATCAAGAGAAGGATGTCAAAACCTACTATTGAAGATCCCTTGCATTTCAAAACCTAATATTGATGATCCCTTGTATTGTCTTCTTTAGTTTTTTTCCTTTGGTTTGTGTTTGGTCCAGGACATTATAAAGTCTGTTTTAATTCGTTTAGCACCTGCAAACATAGAAAGAATTAAGAGTCATTTGTTTTGTTATTATTTCTTCTTTGACAATTTTTGGGGCTATTGTTATACGTTAATCTAAATTTCAAATTTATAAGCTTTGCTATGTACCTGACCACTGTGTAGTTTCTTTGACTGTAAATCTGTTTTTTCTAATGCATCTACCTTTAAAAAGGGTAGAACAGCCCAACCAAGACTATCGAGCAGCAGAAGACGGGAACTGGTGGATTGAGGAAAAAAGGTATGTGTTTTTCAGTGTCACGAGGATTTTAGTTGCCATCAATAAGGTAGGAAGAAGTTTCAGTTAGCTTTAAGCTCTTGTGTAATTCTTCTATTAGTAGATTTACAGAACTGCTCTATCATGTCATGCTTTTCTGTTCTTGTCACGTCAAAGTGTTCCAATTAACTTTGTTAAAAAAAGTGTTCCAATTAACAGCAGCAGCACCATGTAACTTTGTGTGCAATCAGCAGTGTAAATCTAAACTTTTCTTCCAATTAAACTGCAATTTTGTGACTGATCTAGATTATTTTCCATATATGGATTTGTCCTTCCTCTTACTGCAGTTTATACTTGTGCATTATAAATCCACAATTACATAATACAAGGCGCAATATCGTAAAGTTGCATGGCCAAGTTGAGACCATCATGAACAATTTTAGTTGACGGCTTGTCCTAGAAATTGAAATTAAAATTGGCAGGGTAACAACAATACATACATAATCTCACTATTCATAAGCTGACACTGACAGCATGCCTCAACCGTTGGATCTTTCTTTTTTATATATAAAAAAGATACAAAATTTGCTTACAGAGATCTAGCATTGCATCTATCATCCGCTTTAAGAATTCTGTTATAGTACATACACATCTACGTATATTAAATTAAGAAATGCAAGATTGATTTGGTGTGTCTAGGTGGAAGCTCTCTCTACCTTAATGTTCTTTGCAACCAGTTGGTTCTCCTGTTTCTTGTTTTTGTGGACTGCTATATACTTAATGTTTGGCACAATCAGCTTAGTTCAAAGGCTCCAAGCTCGATCATAATCCTGTGCTCTGGGATTATGATCGTAGAAGATGATTGCATAGGATGCTATCTTACTGTGTGATTTCGTCGTGCCTATGGCCTCCTACCCCCTCCCTTTATATAGCGCAGGGGGAGATAGAGTTACATGATGGTACGTGATGCATAGTACCTAATTTGGTTATGCCGATGTACAATATGCAGGTGTGATCTCCTACTCACATGGAGTTTGGCTATATCCTCGGAAACTTCCTTAGAGCTCAAGGCACATGCAACCCGAGTGGTTCTTATCCTCAATCAGCCGACTTGGGTCATCCCCCATCTGCTCCCTCACGGGCCTTCTAGAGGATATCCAGGGCCCATGTAGTCCACAGTTAATGTTTGGCACAATCAGCTTATTAATGCTTTGATGCATTGCAGAGAGCTATGGAGGAGACAAGCAAGCAAGAAGGGAAAGGAATCATATGGTCTTGATATAAGATGTTATGAGCATATGCAATTATGTGGCTTAACAAGAGAGATGTGGCAAAGGACTATTGAATTGTTATGAAGATGACACCTCTACTATTGGAATGGGACACATTGCCATTATCTTTTCTTATGGTATTGCATTTCAATCCAAAAACAGCCATGCTGGCCTATTTAGTTGCACTTGGAATCAATAGCAGTCTTGTTTGTCAATAACATTTTTTGAGCAAAAGTTTGCCAATAACATTATCGTTGTCTTTGTCATTCTATATATAGAGAGATCATTGTATATGTGACTCATATTAGGAATTTGACGTCTTTGCTTAACCATGTATATTTACCACTTCCTTTTGTTCCGGCTAGGAGAACTAATCACAAAAAGGCCCGTGCTTCCTCATATCCCGTGTTGCAAAAAATGCTCTTATCATGATGTATTGAGTTTGAATGTGTGCGCCATGACACACATATAATGATTTTTGTCTGAGCTAGAGGTAGAAGGATGGCGTCGTTGTTACTGTAAGTCTGCTAGCTAAGTTTTCACATATTGCCTCCTCCTCCTCCTCCTTACTCGCCTCCTCCATCTCACCGCCCCGTGCTCCTCCTCCACCTCGAGCGCCTCCCTAGCCGCCGGCGCCGCCGTCGTCGTCCCGTCGAGCGCCTCCCTCTCCTCCCGCCTGCGTCCACCTCGGCTTCTTCACTGTAGCGGCCTCGAGCTCGGCCCCTCCCACCGGCGGCGGCGGCGGCTGTGATTTCGGTCTGCCGTTCCCGTGGCTGCCACCGGGCCTTCTCGGCGCAGTCCGCCGGCGTCTCTCCATCGGGATGGAGCAGCTAGGCGGATCCTCTCCAGTTCCGCGTCGATCTGACGGTGGTGGCTTCTGTGCAACTACTTCTCGCAACAACATCTTCTTCTTTTCCAGTGGTCGTCCTATTGGCCTGGTGGCAGAGGTCACCTTGACATCGACTCACGGCTTCGCTTATTTGGGCGACTCATCTCGCCTTCAGATGGTTCCTGCGGATTCTAGACGTGCGCCCTTTGGCTATCTTTCATCTCTGTTGTTGTGGGGTGCTTATCTGAAGAAGGTATGCTTGTCAACAAGTTTGTGGCCATTTGCAGTTGGTCAAGACTAGGCGTTTTGGCGACGCTGGTTTGGTTTGTAGGGGGAGGCAACATTGGGGGACTTCAGTTTGGCGGTGCTTTTGGGTACCGGTTCATTGACTCCGGGGAGAAATCTCTAGGTCTGACCTTAGCTGGTTGTACCTAGCAATGGCGGCATCGTTGTCGCTCCCTTTGTTAAAGGCATTGTCTGGAGTTCGATGAATTTGCCCTACATGGTGAAAACCTATAGTCTGATCTTTACTACTTGGACCATGGCAACGACGGCATGCATAGTGTCGTTCCCTTCTTGGAGGTGTTGCTTTTAGAGAGCCTTCATCGTAGTCTTAGTGTTGTTATGGTGGTGCTCGGTTTTGAAGATTTTGTTATGTGTTGTAGCTTGCTGCGACAGGATTGTTTTCGTTTTGTCGTTTTTCTTTTTTTGGTTTTTGGCTGTGTGCATCCAAGCTATGCAGAGGCCGGTTGTGGTCTTGGATTGATGGTATCTCCTTGATGTAATTATCTGAGATCAGTAAAACTTTCTTTGTCTAAAAAAATTGCCTTCTAATTCATATTTTACAATTTTATTATATATCATTTCAATTTATGTTTTTCTTTTATCCCTTATAGTCCGTTGCAAAGCACGGGCATTGTACCAGTATATATAATTGTAATTAGAGCTAGCATGATAACCTACGTAATTGCACAGCTAGATAATTAAAATGATTTAACTTATATATAATTACTGTTTTGTATGTAATTAGGAGCGATGGGTGATGTTCTACCTAACTCGACGTGTGTTGTTCGCTTCCTACCCATAACGATAGGCTAGGCAACAAGCTGTAGCGAGCATATATATTTGATTGTCTTGAGAGGAGCGGTCAAATCAAGGCACGAGGATAAGATATACCAACTAGCAAGAATGAAAGGTATACATGCAGACCTTGTTTTTTCGGCGTATCGTACCGTTGTACTATAGAAAATTTTATTATTTTTATATAGCCTACTCCCTCTGTTCTACAAAGAGTGCATTTTTAGTGTTTAAAAATTGTCTCACAAAGAGTGCATGTTTAGACGTGGGGCCCATTAAAGAAGACACAGTTCATTAACTCCCCCACTCCTATCTCTCTCTATATCCGTTCCCCACCAAAAGAGACGCATGCACATTTAATTATTTTGGGAACCAAAGCAACAGCACGTTTGTGCATGTAATTAATTAGGGGCAGATTAGTCATTTGTCTTTCACACTAATCTATCTGAGAAAAATCAGAAATACATTCTTTGTAGGACAGAGAGAGTATGTGTTATGATAGTTTGAAACGATTTTTTCGTGACTTTTACTAATCCTTTCAAAGATCGTAAAACTATTTTAAAATATTTTTTATATTTTTATATTTTTTTAAGAGCTCTCAATTTTGTACAGCGCCGAGAGACAACACGTACGAATTGAAACATGCAGCTTAATTATTGATGAACCGATCCGACGGACCATGGTCCATGGTTCCATTCACAGCGAGGAGAGCCAGCACACGTACGGCAGATGCACTAGATAGCTCCTCGTGACTTTAGTCATCACATAGTGGAAAAAAAACGCAAATTAAAGCGAGATATATCAGGGCGCGCGGATGGATCCTTGATTAGTTGGCAGCTGCGGATGGGTTGCACGGGGGGGCGAACGGCTCGCCGATCTCGTAGGTGTATATGTCGCGGCACACGTAGAGGCCCTTGCCCGCCGGCTCGCATTTCTCGCAGGCGCTGGAGCACGACTTCACCATGTCGCGGCACTGACAGTCCGGTGGCTGTTTCCGGTTGCATATCTCGAAGTCGCAGCAGTCCCATGGCCTCGGCTTCCTAGCCTCAGCTGCACCCACGTATAAATATGCCTCAATAATATGCATGAGTCACCGTCGAAATGGATAATTGACTGAGATGGAAAGGCAAAATTAACTGGAAGGTGAACACACTCATGGAATATATCTGATGTCTTAGGGACGTCATGAATAGTACTGTTTTACAGCCTGAGCTTCTCCTACGGATTCTAGGACGATCACCTTTGCCGTCCGCGGGGAGGTGAATGGTGTCGGCGTCATCGCCGGCGGTGGCCGCCATGGCTACAGCGAGGAGCGAGAGCATCACCAGGATAAGGCCGGCGCATGCCTTCGCCCTCATGGTTGCTTGAACTCGTCTCCCCAGCTCTTCTTGCTCCGTGTGTCGGTGTGTGGATCGTGGCTGGACTCGGGGGTGGTGTTGGTGTGGGCTCGGGCGCACGGCCGGGCGTTCTTATAGTCCCGTCTACGTGAAAAACGAGCGCAGCTAGCTGACGTGGATATGACTGGATCAGCGCTACGTGCCGACTTGTGTGCTGTCTGCGTGTACGCGACCGATGTTGATGGCATTTGTTTGCATCCAATCATCGGAGTTGCCGGAGAGGAAATTAGGCGCCAGCGGATCGGCCGAGGATATTTCGTGGCGTCTCCATCACCGCTATACTATTGCAGATAAAATCACGTGGTTCAATTAATTATTCATCACATCCGAGACGACAGTTGCATGCATGGCCGTGGTTTCAGACGGATCGAGAGAAGTGATACAAATTTTCCACTGAGCGCGGGCTATTGCCGGCGTGATCCGACGGCTGAGATTAGATCCTACACTACAGGAAACGCGCAAAATCTCGACGGCCGAAATTATTCTCGACGGTCAAAGTAAAGCCGTCGACACAGTGAAGGTAATCTCGACGGCCGCATTATTGCCGTCGTTATTTTACTTTATTCTCACGGCCAAACAAAAGCCGTCGAGATAAGGTCGTCCAGGCCCGCGCCTCGGTTTTTTTTTGTTTTTTCCCGAAGGCGGGAAGAATCTATATCGACGTCTTGGACACAGCCGCCAAGAAAAAATTATGGGCCGGCCCATTAGATTGCTTCAATCTCGACGGCCAGATTTTGGCCGTCGACAATGGTTCATGCTCTACTGGTGGGCTGGCCTATCGTATTTTCTCTTTTTAAAAATATTTTTCATAATTTGCAAAGTTGTTTATTTAGCAATTTAATTAAAAATGAACTTAACTTAAAATCAAAATATGAAACAGTCCAAAATTTTGAGATAAATATATAATGGTACAAGATGTTATTATGTTTCATACTAATTTTTTAAATAATTTTTATTTATAATTAATGTTAGGTATAATATATGTATATATAGTTAAAACTTTAAAATTGTATTTAATTTTTTTTTAAAATGGAATATTTTGTTACATTTCAATGTAATGATCTATGTACAATGGTGTTCCGACTAAATGGAGCATTATTTGGAAATTATAATATCCTTATCACCCGTATTTCATAAAACTATATAGAACGCTAACTAATACTCTGGCCGATATGACCCCTTACATATGTAACTCCGTTTGCGTACATAATTTGAACATACGAATTTTTACGATGGTAAATTTTCATGTCGTAAACAATATTTGCCATTACGAAGCACCAAAGAATATTTTAAAAAAAATTTAAAAATTAAATAAGCTATGTTGACCACCGAAGTGGGGTGCTGCACAAGCCCTCGAGATTTACTGTATTCTCGACGGCATAAGAAATAGCCGTCGAGACAGGTTACATTTGACGACGGTAGTCAACGCAAACCGTCGAAATTAGCATTGCTCGACGACTGCGGATCATGAGCCGTCGAGATTTGTTCAGCCCGCTACCCGACAGATAGGACTCTTTATCGATGGCTACGAGCCGTCGCGAAAAGGTACCACCAGGCCACGTCATCTTTGAGGGCTTTCTAACAATCTAACCTAGGCCTACCGCCCCTCCCAGTATCTCTCGACGGTTCTAAGCCGTCGAGATTAGCTGCGACGATTCATATGACGTCGGTAATCTCGACTGCTTCAGGCCATCGGGATAGAGTATGGCCTTTCACAATATGACACGTGGCTGGTGAAAGTCTATCTCGACGGCTGATGGCCGTCGAGATAGAGCTCTGCCAACGGTTGAAAGGGGAAGGCTAGTTATCTCGACGGAGATAGATATTGGCCTTTCACGTTGTGACACGTGGCTCCCAATGTTTGGACGGTGACTGGTGGCAGGTAGTCTCGACGGCTTCTGGCCGTCGAGATTAGGGAATATAAGTTTAAATGGCCGGACTTAGGCAATTCGCTTAAGTCCCACCACAGATCCACCGTCGTCGCGCGCCCGCCCTCTCTCGCACCGTCCGCTCACTGCTGCCGCCACTGCTGCATGTCGAAGTCGCCAGCAGCGCCAGCGCCCGCCGTGCCTCGCCTGCCTCGCGCCGTCTTGCCATCGCCCCATGCCACCAACAGCACCGTCGACGATCGTCGTCGTCTAGCCCTAGCTGTCGTCCCCGCCACCTCGCCGTCGAGATGCGTGTTGATTCTTCACGCCTTTTTTTTAAATCACTGTTGTGTAGTCTCGACGGCTTTAAACCGTCGAAAATTTAATTAGTCTTGTAATTATAATAATTTTTAAAAAAAAGTTTAGAAAATAAAAAAAATAGATTATGCAATTGTTATGCTTTACCATTTAATTTTAGGTGCAATTTATATATAAATTTTAATATAATATTGAATTGATTAGTTTTGCAAGTAGTGATAATTAAAAAATTACAAAATTTAGAAAATAGCGAAAATAGGTAATGCAATTGTAATACTTTGCCATATAATTTTAGATGCATTTTTAGCTTTGCCATATGCTTTGCCTAATTTATTGTAATGGATTTATATTACATCGAACCAATCAGTAACCTAGCCGTACGTCACCCGTTCGGGTAAAACACAACACGTAAAGAATTTGAACGGTGATTCGTTCATTTCTATTACGCTTTGTGTAAATAACCCAATTGTCCAAATGACAGCCAATGTGGCGTTCGGTGGGCTGACTCTAAATAATTAAACTTAGGCGTGTCCATTGTGGCATCGATAGGGGCGAGACAAAATTTAAGACATAACCCTATAGTTCTCCTAGTGCATAACATAAGTGTTATTAAGCTGGAGAGAACTATAGGGTTATGCTGCCGAAATTTTGTCTCGTCCCTACCGATGCCACAGCGGGACACGCCTAAGTGGCTATTCGTGGGTGGGTTTAGAAGCCTTCCTAAGCCTATTCTGAAACCCTAACGTGTAGCTTCCCATGTCAAGATCGATGGATGAAGAGAGGAGGTGGATGCACGATGGATGGAGATCGAACGGACAACATTCAGATGAATGGTATGAGAAGGCCAATGCATTTATCGATAATGCTTTCAAGGCGACCCCAAACCCTGACACGGCGTATGTTCATTGCCCTTGTACGGAGTGTGGAAACTATAGAAAGAGAACACGGTATGACATGGGAATGCATATATGCAAAAATGGGTTTAAGGCCGGTTATCATCGTTGGGTTTATCACGGCGAGAGTGGTTGTGCTCATGCCGTCCCTTCTCCTCCCGATAAAGGATTTGATAAAATTGACAGAATGCAAGATATGATGGATGACTTTGGCTATGATTTTGATGATGAGCAGGAAACTACCACTATGACCGAATTCTTAACCCTGTTAGAGTCTTCCAAATAGCCTTTACACGATCAAACCACCATGATCCTGCTCTCTATGGTAACATGGATGATGGTTCTGAAATACAAGTATAACTTCTCTATCAATTGTTTTGATGAGTTGTTAGGATGTTTAAGCGATGCCCTTCTAGAAGGACACAAGATGCCCTCAAGTTGGTACGAGTGTAGAAAACTGCTTGCTGGTCTGGGAATGCCTTACGAGAAAATAGATTACTATCCGAACCGTTGCATGTTGTATTACAAAAATGAGGCTGTCAAAAATGTCTGTGATCATTGTGGGGAGTCAAGATATATTGAGATCGTCAACAGTTATGGAGAAAAGAAACAGACGAACATGGCGAGAAAAGTATTGCGATACTTTTCGTTAAAGAAATGACTCCAACGGTGTTTCATTACGGAGGAGACCGCGCAGCAGATGAGGTGGCATAAGGAGGGTAAACGTGTAAGACCCGGTATGATGGTTCATCCGGCTGATGGAGAAGCGTGGCAACACTTTGATAGGGTGTATCCGGAGTTCGCAGTGGATCCAAGGAACGTGCGGCTCGCACTTGCCACTGATGGCTTTACGCCTTTCAATATGATGGCTGCATCATACTCATGTTGGCCAGTTTTTAGCATCCCTCTGAACCTCCCGTCTTTAATTCTGATGAAAGAAGAGTTCATGTTTCTTTCTTTAATCGTGTCTGGGCCAAAGATTCCTGAAAAAAATCTAAATTTGTTTATGAGTCTATTGATTGACGAGCTAAAGGAGTTATGGGAAGAGGGTGCCCCCGACATACGATAGAAAAACAACAGATATTTCTGTATGAGGGTTGCCTACGTGTACTCAATACATGATTTTCCCGCTTACGGTATGTTCTCTGGATGGAGCACACATGGGCGGCTTAGTTGTCCTGTGTGTTTGGATGATACAGAGGCATTCTAGTTACGATTTGGTGGCAAACCGAGTTGGTTCGACTGTCATCGAGCATTTTTTAAACCGGGACATCCATTTCGGAAGCAGAAAAATGCTTTCCGTAAGAACACAACAGTAAAAAAGAGAAAACGTGGTCATGTGGGTATTGCGTTCATAAAGGAATGGCATGCTGAATTGGTTCATAGTCAGAATGGAGTTTATGAAGATTACGGTATCTCACATAATTGGACACACAAGTGTTACATATACTCTCTTCCATATGCAAATGATCTTATTTGCCGCACAACATTGATGTGATGCATCAAGAGAAAAACGTAGCAGAGGCCATCTATGGTACAAACTTTGATATAGCTGAAAAAAGTAAAAATAATGCGAAAGCACGGCGAGATTGTCAGGAGATATATGATCGACCGTCAATGAATATGGCTAAGGGAAAAAGAAGAAGCCAAAAACTACGTATTGCTTAACAGTCTCGCAGAAGAAGGAGGTATTACTTTGGTTTCAGAATAGTCTAAAGTTTCCCGATGCGTATGCGTCAAACTTTGGGCGTGGCGTGAACATCACTTAAGGAAAGATAAATGGAATGAAAAGCCACGACTTTCACATATTTATGCGAGATCTCGTACCCGTGTTATTCGAGGTTACGACTGAAGATGTTCGAGAGCGCTTCGATGGTGAGTTTCTTTTTTATAGAAAGTTATGTGCTAAGGAGATCAATAAGAATGATATGATGAAGCTTGAGGATGATATCGTCGTGCTCGTTTGCAAGTTAGAAAAGATTTATGTTCCCGGGTTTTTCAATCCAATGCAACATCTGCTCGTGCATCTACCTTATGAAGCTCGATTTGGGGGACCAGTACAATATAGGTGGATATATCCTATAGAACGACGACTAAAAAATGTAAGAGCAAGTGTGAAAAACAAAGCACGAGTTGACGGCTCAATAGCCGAGGCATACCATGTCCAGGAGATCACTAATTTCACCATCAAATACTTGGCAATAGAGAAAAATGCGAACATTCAGATACGGAGGTACCGCCCAGTCGAGCGAAGAGTTCAGTCTGAGTTAAGAATTTATCAGGTGCAAGGCCGGGCGGTAGGTAAGCATCTGACCCGAGACTTATCTGGAGATGAACGAGTTGTCGCATTGTTATATATATTCGACAACATCGAAGAGTTGCCTGTGGTTTGATCCATATGATGGTGTCCGTCGTAAACATGACATTAGCTTAGTTGAGGTAAAACACACATCCAAACTCAAAAGATACGATCCATTCATTCTCGCAAACCAGGCAGAGCAGGTGTATTATCTCCCCTATCCATGCCAAAACCTATAAAAGGCAGTGTTAAGGAAGATTTGAAGTTGTGGTGGGTTGTGTTTAAGGTTCGTCGGCCAGGCAGATTGGTAGACCCAACAACCGATGATTACGAGGGTCCAACACAGGATCACCGACTGAACACCACAATGGTAGTCTATATTGGGTCGGGACTTACGAACTAAAAGCAATTGAAGACCCGAATGTCGAAGAAGAACAAGAAGAACATGAGGTTCAAGAAGACCCGGATGTCGTGGGATAGTTAAATGAAGATATTATGGATGTCGACGATAATTACTGCTAGATATTATAAATATCCGAGGTTACATGTGCGTACTAAAATATCTTACTTTCAATTATTTATCTAGATTTTCTCTATTTATTTAACTAACTATTCTTTAATTTTCAAATGCAGGATATGCCGCCGCACAGGTTTGTCAACCCCCCGCGGCATGCACAGGAGGAGGACGAGGAGGCCTCTGAGCCCGGGCAGGAGCTAGCTCTGACTCAGGAGAGTGGAGCTAGTGTGTCTGAGGTAGGAGATAGCCAGGGAGGGTCGTCCTCTCAGGCTAGTAGGAGGAAAAGGGGCCCAAACAGGGTGAGGGCCGCACCGCCTCAGCAGTTTGGACAACCGGCGATCCAGATTGACGGTGACAGGTACATTTTTTTTATAGCAAATTACTTTTGTGACATTTTTTATTTTAATTATATAAACATGTCACATCTTTTGTTTAATGTGCAGCAACATGTCCACCGTGGATGTCAACGAGAGGCATCAGCCTGGGACAGCGCTGGGCACCCTAGCGCGGCAGTACTATCCTGGGCTAATAACCCGGGATGGGACAGCAAGACTAGCATATAGCTGGAACGAATACAGGCTAGCCCCCATGGGGATAGCACTGCCGTGGATCAGGTCATCCGCGAGTTTTGGGTAAGATAAACAATAACTCAAACATTTATTTATTCTAACTTCTAACCATATCTATTGTTATATCCTATACTTACTCGAGTTAAGCTCATGAGGGACTTCAGATCGATTTGGTCTGTCATCGAGAGGATGGCGAAGCAGAGGGTACATGACATGATGTCCAATGCCCGTGTCTCGGCCGTTCAGGAGTATCACAGGTGAGTGGCCTAACCTCACAATACATTTAAGTTTCATGTGTTCGTTTCTAATTTCCACCTTTCCCTGTTTTTGTAGAAGACAGGAGCAGCAAAACCTCACGGGCTAGGCTACTCGTCAGTTGTACTTGACTGCCAGTCAATACAACCAGGTTCGTCCTGAGTGGTGTCAGGAGGACGTCTGGGAGGCTATTGGTAGGAAGTGGGGACAGCCCCGAGTGGAAGGGGAAGTCCGAGAAGACAAAGAAGAACAAGGGCGTTAAGGACTACAAATCTAACACCGGGAGGTGGTCGATCGCACAGTTGGAGAAGAAACTGGTAATAAAAAAGTTTTTACTTGTCATCACTTTAGATTTTAAAACTAACACATGTCTGTCATATTACAATTTAGTTGGCGAAGACGGGGGTTAGGCCCAGCCCGATGGACGTGTGGAAGCAGGCCCACACGAAAAAGGCGCCGTCTGGTGGACAACCGACCTTGGATCCCATGCATATCTTCGTTTAGTAAGTGTCGACGAGATTGGTCAATACAACTATCTTATATTCATTTATTTGTTTGATTTTGACTATCACAATGACATGTAGGAGCGTTATAAGGACGTTTATAGAGAGGAGCACGGGGAGGAGAGCAATCCAGAGGAGGCTCCCCTCGATCCTCATGTGATTCATAAGCACATGGGGGCAAGGCTCACGGGCGCCTAGCAATCGGTGGCGACCACCTACGGTAAGATCTCTTTCGTACACTTGTATATTATGAATTTATGATTGCAAAACTGATTGCTATATTATGCATGTGCAGGTCTTCAGAGTATATGCCCGAGGTTCGGGCTAGCCAGAGCGGCGGTGAGAACCATCGCCAGTTCGAGGAGCGCCTGCAGAGGGAGAGGGAGCAGCAGCAGAATAGGTACGAGGAGG
This sequence comes from Raddia guianensis, assembly GCA_036346415.1. NCBI lineage: Eukaryota > Viridiplantae > Streptophyta > Magnoliopsida > Poales > Poaceae > Raddia > Raddia guianensis. The sequence continues at coordinate 42,295,200 of CM070534.1, forward strand.
AGCGGGCCCATGATAGAGAAATGCTAAGGGCCATGCAGGAGAGCCTGACAGCCGCGCAGGAGGACTACGACAGAAGGCTTTGACAGCTTGAGGCATTCGTCGCTGGGGTAACGTATTCGCACTTCAATTCCTTTTTATAGATGCATATCTTATCATTTGTACTAACGGAATCAAATATATGTGCAGGTCGGTCCAAGTGGTCACGCGGGGCTTGCGGGCAGCTCCTCAAGCCAGGTGGGGACTGCGGGTCCCTACACAGGTGGCCCGGCCGTGTACGGTAGCCACCCAGCCCCTCCAGGCACCAATGTTGGGCAGAGCGGCTACCCTGTACAGACGGCACCACCGGGCACCTACGGGACCCAGCCGGCCTACGTCCCCACGCCCAACTACCCGAACGTCGAGCGTCCCTGGTTCCATGATCCAGCGGTAAGTCTCCTATGCAAAATCAATACACTATCGCATAGTACATATAAGTCTACTTACTAATTAAAAAATCTTGAAGGTTTCGGGTTCTGCGATGTCTACGCCTCCGTCCTTCGTGCCACCTCCTCAGGACGACGCGCATCAAGGCGACGACGCCTCAAGGAACATGGCCGCCAACCTCGCGGAGCAGCTCTTCGGGACGTCACCACGACAGCCATGATGTTTGTTTTATTGTGTTTATGATGTTGATATTGTGATTGCGATGTTTGTCGTGACCGTATATTGTGAATGTGGATTTGATGTTTGTGATCTATATACTACGATGTTTGTGATATATTGAAATTGTCGGAGGTATATGTGTATTTGTGAAATTGTGGGAAATTTGAATGCAGGGGCTATTTTGGGTGTGCAGGTTGCAGCTGCTGCTGCTGCTGCGTGCAGTAGCGGCTGCAAAATTATTGTGTTTTTTTCAAATATTTTTTTTTTTGCTGTTTTTCAATCATTTTCGACGGCTAGAACCTGGCCATCGAGAAAACTGCCATGACCCACCTGCCAGCGCCGTCATTGCCGGGAGGTCAACTCCGAGCAGAGAAGCTATCTCGACGGTCGTAAGCCCTCGTGAAAAACTAGTGGGCTGGGCCACCGGCGGCCTGCGAAAGAGCAATCTCGACGGCTAGAGGCCGTCGAGAAAGACTCCACCATCACGTCGTGCCTGCCCGGTGCACGTATCTCGACGGCTATACGAAAGCTGTCGATAAAGATTAATCTTGATGGCCAAGCCGTCGAGAAAGACTCTCTCTCGACCATGCTTTCTCGACGGCCAAATCTCGACGGCTGGCCGTCGAGATTAATCTTTCTCAACGGTTTTGGTATCTTCCTCGACGGCTTTGGCCGTCGAGAATTTGAGCGATCCGCGTGGTGCTATAAAAAAGTTTGTTATTTTTATGTAGCTGTTTGTAAATATTAAAAATATAAAATATAATATTATCTAATATATCCCTCTTTAGCAACATGATTGAAATACTACTAACTACTAAGCATGATGGATGGGATGCTAGCATGCAGAAAGACAACACCGTATGCTCGTCGGCGAGAGGTGGTGTCAAGATTTGGCGGGCGCATTCGAAGGCCTACGCTGCAGACTTTGAGTACACAAGTACCTCTTGAATGCCACCATAAACAGCCGAGTGACATCCCTTATCTTCGACGGCCACATAGTAACCATCGAGTTGAAAACATCTCCCAACGGTAAAAAAACACTGGTCGTCGATATACATGCGCCTGACACTCCCCACATCTGGAAAGTAACGTCGTTAACAACATTTAAAGAATAAAAAAATTAATACGAACCTATCGTACTCAGGGAAGGAGAGGATGGAGGAAGTGCCTGTACTCTGTTTTGTGCTGCCGATCTCGTGCCGTAGCCGGTCATGATGGAGATTTTGCATCGAGGAACGTGTTTTAACAATCTCTAAGAGTGTGATTAGGGGTGGAAACGAGCCGAGCTCGAGCTGGCCAGCCTCCGGCTTGGCTCAGCTCGCTTCGTTACCGTCGTTGGAAGCTCCCGGCTAGGGAAATCATTGGTCTTCCAACCTTTGAAGGCATTAACCATTGCAAAATATAAATTAGCATTGTACATACGAGTATTAAAATAACTTGTGCATGCATATGTGGCTTTTGATTTATTTATGGGTCTTTTGACAACAGGATATGTCATTTTCTAATGGTTAAGAGATGGAATAAATAGCATTAGCATGTAAATGAGCCAAAACGAGCCGAGCCCGAGCGAGCCAGCCTTTGGCTCGGCTCGGCTTGCTAATGGCCACGAGCTAGAAATGTGGCCCAGCTCGTGCTCATTTACAAACGAGCCGAGCACGAGCCGAGCTTTTACTGAGCCGAGCCCCAGCAGCTCGCGAGCTTCAAGCTTGTCGGCACCCGATTTACAAGATCGGATTCCGCCTGCGTAAAGCCGTACTAGTCCCAAGGATCATGGCTAGTACACACAGTTGTACAGAAACGGTACATTGCCAACGTTCTGATTATTACATAGAGAGAAACTTAGTCCAATACATTATACAAACAACGGCTCGCAGACCGCAATACAGAGTACACAACGATACAAGCCTATTACAACATCTACTAGATTTATTTATTCCACAGGCACGAGGGCTGTAGGAACACGCAACCCTACTCTTCATAGTCTTCATCGGAGAACGCCTCCTCATCGTAGTCAGGGTCCTCATCCTCGGACGGCGGGCCGTAGTCGGACGGACCGGCTGTTAAAATTTTGAAAAGGGAGAGGAGAAAAATGAGGATGAGTACAAATTGTACTCGCAAGTTGGAAATAATGCAGATGTGGTTCGGTACAAAGAGAGCTTAGGATATTTTGCGGAAAAGCAATTGTTGGCCTAGTTTTGGCAAAGCATTTTAGAAACGTTAAACCATAATATTTTCCTTTTTGGGCTCTTCTCAAATTACTCTCGCCATTTGGCCTCAGTGCCATAGCGAGATCAAAATCCTTTCTCATTTATTTTCTCAAAACGACTAGGTTCATTCCGCGCGAACAATTTCCTGTAGGCCGACTCCCAATCCGGAATGTAGCCGGTGGCACCTAACTCAAACGAAAACTTCTTGAACGCTTTACTCACTTCAAAACCTTCTCTTAAAACCCTTTTCTTAAAACTGATTTTAGAAAAGAAGAACTACCATATGAACAGTCCATTCGCACACTCGTAACCACGAGCACGGCTATCATGATAGTTTTAACTCTGCAGAGTGGTTACGCTTTACCCTCGAGAGGCTACGCACCAAAAGTGTTTCGCCACAAGACCGCTAACCACAAGGGCTAACGACCGGGCCCGTCCCATAACGGGGCTCGAGGTCGTACTGTTATGACTTAGTTCGTAGGATCATAGGATGAACAGTCCTTAGACTAGGGGAGAGACGATATTTTAGCCCAGTTTTCTCAAATCGGTGCCGTACTGCACCAACCGACAAAAATATCTCCCCCTAGTCGGAAGATTTTGGGGAAAGAGGAAAACATTTCCTATTAAGCATCACCCTCGACGCACTAACTTTAAACCGCTTTTCTCCAAACCTTTCTCCACATAATCACATTTCACACAAATAATGATAACATTTCGCATAAGAGGTTTATAAGCATTTTGTCCTACCATAATAGAGAATATAAACAAGATATTATTTTAACCTTAGGTTTTAATTCTAACTTTATTTCTTCCTTTTTCTACTAGGTCATGATAACTAAGTCTACCAAATACGTAGGTTATCATTTTAAACTAGCATGCATATTTTCAGATCTATTAAACATTTTCTAAACAACCAAAAATGGCTCCACGATATGTTCAAGGGGAAACTTGCCTTGATCGGTTCCGGGGAAAACGAAGGTGACGTCGTCGATCGGGTCTTCGGGGCCTTGACCTCCCAATTGCGCAAACATACAAGCACAGCAGTACACCATCCATCAAAACAATATTTTGATGCATTCTTATTTGCGAAAAATGCAATAAAGCCATCTATGCCCACATGAAATGATGAACCCTAAGCTATTTATTCAACTCATAAAAACATGCTGAATGGATGGCATGCTAATTATATTTTTCTACGGTCCAGCAACATCCAAGGAATTTTTTTATAAATTTTTACAGGATTTTTACAGCACAAAAACTATTATAACAATTGCTTTAGGGCACCCAAAATAATGATTAAATAGAAATTGCAAAAAACGAAATAAAAGAAAAGAGGGGCTACCCGCGCTGGGCTGGCTCGGCCGGACGGCCCAACCTGAAGCTTGGGTTGGCACTGCGCGGGCGAGAGCGCCCCCAGAGAGGCTGGCGCCCACTGGCCTGTGGGGCCCACGACCCCACCTGCCAGCGGCACCCGCAAGGAATAAGAGGGGAAGAGCAGGGGAGGCTTCCCGGCGGCGGCGAAGCCCACGACGGCGACGACTCCGGCCACCGGGGATCAATTGGCTGCGCGGGAAGCGAACGGCGAGCGAGGCGAACAAAATGGCGGTTTTGGCATCCCCAGAGGTGGACGGGGTAAACGGCTCGGCGGCGGCGATTCACAGGCACCGCGGCGCCGGCGAGGCGCACGAATCGAGCCTCAATCTCATCGGCCGAAAGAATGAGGATGGTCGGGGAAAGATACCTTGGGACTCGCCGAGTTGAAGGAAATGGCCAAGCAGGAGGACCTCGGCGGCGGCGACGAGAGCTCCCAGGACGCGCACGGACCCCTCGGCTCCACTCCCCTCAGGCGCGAGCTCCTCCGGGGCAACCTGCGAACCAGGCCTAGAGTGAGGATGGTGCGGGGGAACCAAGGCGAGGTGATGGAGTAAAGGAGGTGGTGGCGGCGAAACAGATTAACGATGGCGCACCGGACTCGGGCCACAGCAAAGGAGCGGTGCGAAGTGGGGAAATTGGAGGAGCAGTACCCTTTTTAAGGGCGAACCTCGCGCGGGGAGCTTTAATGCAGCGCGCGGGGTTGGTCGGCAACGCCGGCGTGAACTCCGGGCCAATGGCGTGGAGGAGAATACGGGATGCGATGGCATCGCATCGGACATGGCCGGCGACAAGACGAGAAGGGGCAGAGAGAGAGAAGAGGGTACAGAGGAGGACGATAAGGATGAACGATCGCACGGGGAAAAGGAAATGAGCCTTCGTGGGAGAGAGAGTGAGGGCACAGCGGCGGCGACCGACGAACAGGGGAGGAGAGAGCCAAGGGGAGAAGAAAGAGGAGGAGGAGGCGGCTGACCTTCGGGACCCGCACGTCAGCGGCAGCGCACGCGCCTGCGCTGAGGCGAGCTGGGCCGCGGAATACCTTGGGCCGGAGGCAGGCCGCTAAGGCATGGGCTGGCTCGGCACTGGGCGGCCCAACCCGAGGGGGAAAAAGGAGGAGCGGAGAAGGAAAGAAAAAGAGAGAAGGTGGGCCGGAGCTTTGGGCCGAGAAGGAATTTGGAATTTATTTTTTTGAATAACTTTTAATTTAAAGCCATAGTGTAGTGAACTAACTTTGCCTTTAAACATTAGATACTCCAAATCAAATTTATAATTTCAAGGCTTGGCTTTAGGGAAATATTATATCTTTACCAACATACAATATTTTCCATGAAAGATTATTCATTTAGAACATTTAAAACACAATTCTATTTAAAAGACAATGCATGAATGATGATGCCATGCTGCTATACATAATATTTTAAGATTTTTAAATTATGCAGTTTTAAGAATTTAATAACGTGCCAAATTGGATTTTAAAAATTTGGGATGTTACAAAGCTAAAGTTCCAGCCCTAAGCATGATTGGTTGGAGGGAATTAAAAGTACAGGATGGAATTAGAGATTTGGGTTATAAATTCCTTTGATTGTTTGAAGGGAATGAGAATTTGACACTTATTAAAGGAGGGAATTCAGTTTGGGGGTGGGGGGTGGAGGGGGCAGGGAATTGAATTCCCACCCATTTCCCATTCCTATTCACTTCTTATGCCAATCATGTCGTAAGCATAGTTTTCAGTTCACCGCAGCACGTCTTACTTTTACCACTTCCAATATAGTAGTACCAGTTACAAGTACTACCTCCATTTTTTTGTTTGACGTCTTTGACTTTTGAGCACGTCTTTGATCATTCGTCTTATTCAAAAAAAATAGTGTAAACATGCAAAAAAATAAGTCATGTTTAAGTATCTTTATTGATAAAACAAATCACAACAAAATAAATGATATTTACATATTTTTTGAATAAGACGAATGGTCAAAGATGTATTTAAAAGTTAAAAACGTCAAACAAAAAAGAACGGATGGAGTAGCTAGAAACAGAGACATCCTAAGTTAGCCAATAAAAAATATGGCCAACCGGCCGGGTTTAATGAGGAAATTTAGTTGGATAATACCGTCACTGGCAGGTATTCACCTAATCTAGCGAGCTGTGTTTGTTAGTATAGCCATAAAAGTTTGTCAGGTACTCCTTTCCGGTCTATTAGGCACGATCTGATTTGCGTGAATTTCCGGTACAAGTGACTATGCAGAGGGGAGCACTATAGGAAATGGGTGTAGTCTCGACTCACGAGTGCGTCTCAAGGTCTCGACGGTTATCAAAAAACACTCGAGATAAATAAATTACTCTCGACGGCCAACACATACCTGTCGATAGATAGTCCTTAGGACAGGTCAACTTCGAGACCGAAGAACCCTCTCTTACGAAAAGAAACGGCGTCAGTCTATATCGATAACCATACGTTAGCCATCGAGACAAAATACAATTTCAACTATAGTATTTTATTTTAAACCGGAGAATAATACAATTAATTTATAAAAACTAAGAAATACTATATTTGGACCTTTAGTAACACATTTGAATTTTAAATTTGTGTTTTGTTTTATCTTTTGAATTTGGAATGAATTATTGGGTGTATGAAAATATTATATCTCACAGAACTCTTCTGAACAATGTGGATGTTTATCTTTAAAAGTAACTGTACGTAATTATTTGTCACATATTTTGTTGTTCATGACCGATTTGTGTTGTGGATTATACAAATAATTGTGTGAATGTGCAATTGTGGTTGCATGTTTGTGTGATATTGGGCATATTGTAAATAGTGGGCTTTTGGGTTTGCGATGTAGCGGAAGAATCTTCTTTGGGGCAAAGAATAATCGCAATTTTTTGAAAATATAAAAACATTTTTTTTATGTTATGAACTACTCTCGATAGTTGTGGACCAAACCGTCGAGAGTAAGGCGAGTCCTGTCAAGCGCATCAGCTGCAGTCATATTTTTTTAAGGCTCTCTTAAATTGGGGGCCCGATGAAAAATTCTTCAGCCAAGGCCAACGTAATTGGGGGCCTCGAGATGCTTGACTTGAAGAATTTTGCCCGCGTCCTCCAATTACATTGGCTTTGGCTGGCCAAATCCAGCTCCCCTAAATCGTGCCTCGTCTCGCTAGATAGGGTGGACCCTACTGACACGGCTTTCTTTAGAGCGGGCACTGAGTTGGTTCTTGGGAATGGAGCCACCTTCCTTTTCTGGACCGACCCTTGGCTCCTTTGGCAATCTTCGAAGGAAGTGACCCTAGGACTTTTTGCGGTCTCCGCACAAAAAAACTGCACAGTCGTCGATGCCCTGCACAACAACAACTGGTTGTTGGACTTACGACGGAATTTCACCCACAACCTCGTCGTGGAGCTGATCTCCCTTTGACAAAATATCAACCGTCCTGCGCTACGTCTGACCCAATAGGACCGAGCCGTTTGGCGTTTCTTCGCAGACGGGATTTTCTTTGTCCGCTCAGCATACCGCATGCAATTCAAACATCTCCGACAGCTCTAGCGCTCATATGGAAGCAGTGGGCGCACTCCAAGTGCAAGTTTTTTTATTGGACGTTGTTCCTAAGGAGGGTCATGATTGCTGACGCCCTCTTGCGTAGGGGACTGCCAAATAATTACTTTTGCGCCCTTTACCTCCGATGCCTAGAGACCCCGGAACACCTCTTTCTTGAGTGCCCCTTCTACTCCCACATTTGTGATCTCCTGACTTACAGGCTCAACGCCCCCACGCCTTCTCTGCTTCACGTGGATGCACGCTGAGGACATCCTGCTACCCAACCTTGCCTTGGTCCTAGGATCCGTCGCGCTAACAACCTTATGGTATCTCTGACTCGAAAGAAACGATCACATTTTCAATTTGAAGTAGCTGTCGCCGATGATATTATTTGACTTGCTCCTGGAGGTCCTGCGCATTTGGAGGGTGGCAGACGCTCGTTTTGTAATAAGTTAGCTCACTTCTAGCGCACATCTGGAGGAAAAGCGCGTAAACCTCCCCCCTAAATTTTAACCTTGTAACTTTCTTATTGAATTAAGAGTAAAATACACGGACGGTCCCTAAACTATTAGTCGATTCTCATCTAGGCACCCAATCTATGAAACTGCAGTCTTGGGTCCCTAATCATTTTAACTGGGTCCGCCCCGATCCAAACTTTCCACGTTACAACTCTATAGCTGACGTGGCGCTGACATGTCACATAAAATAGTTTTAAAAAGGGAAAATCATTAAAAAAAAACATAAAAATACGTGGAAATCAATTTAAAAAGATTAAAAAAAGGAAAAATCATTAAAATGTGAGAAAATTATTTTTAAAAAATCATAAAAAGAAAAATAGGAAAATAATTTTAAACATATAGAAAATATCAAAAGAATCATAAAAATCAATGAAAAATCATGAAAAAAGCATAAACATTTGAAAAAATCATAAACATATTAAAAAGAAACATAAAGTCAGTGTGGTCGCCTTTAATCCCTCTATAGTTGAACGAGGCGTATGGGAGCCCTTAAGTGTTATTTTTTTTCTAATTTTTTAATGAATTTTCCTAATTATTTTACTATTTCCCTTTTTTATGATTTCTAAATTTTTTTAGGATTTTTTTGAATTTTTTAAATAATTTATGTGACATGGACAGCCATATTAGCGCCACGTCGGCTCTAGGGGTGTCACATGGCAGTTTTGGAACGGGACAAACCCACTTAAAAAGATTAGAGACCCAAAAACTACAATTTAATAGATTGGGGATCTGTATGAGAATCGACTAATAGTTTAGGAACCACCCGTGCATTTTATAAGGCAGTTGTTCTGCCTTTTTCTTAAAAGAAGAAGAAGAAGTGGAGTTATTCATTTTATAAGGGTGTTTTTTAAAAAAAATCGTCAGGATTCAGAAACCATGGCGGGTTTCATTGAACAGGGCGAGCTTCCCGGACCTTTATTAGATAAAATCAAAGAGGTGTAAAACACGAGAACGTGCGTGCGTCGATCATGCTAGTTCAGTTGTGCTTAGGATCGATGTGCTCCTCCCTTGTGAGGACTATATGCGTGGATCAACATGGGAAACAACTTAATAGTTTAATTGATGAACCGTTCGATCTGATCGATGGATCATTATTTAATTTACGGCCAACTTTGATAAAGAAAAGGAATGTCACCTTACTTTCTGTAGCACCTAGGCACCCCTTTCAATCGTGAGTTCTCCTTGAATTGGGAACACCTGGGCTATTTACCTCATAACTTGAATGATCTGGAGCTGCCTTTCTAAAAAAAAAAAGATAAAACAAGTCATTCTTTTCAGCCCAATAGATAAGGCACCTGGCCCAGATGGCTTTACCGCCTTTTCTTTCGTGTTTGTTGGGACACGATTAAAGACAACATTATCAATGCCTTACACCACCTTTACGACTAAAACTCGGCCTCGTTAAATCTCCTCAACACAGCCAACATCGTCCTCCTGCAAAACAAGAAACTCGGTCAGCAGCTGACAGACTTTCACCCGATTAGTTTAATCCACGGCTTTAGCAAACTATTGTCCAAACTCCTGGCCAACAGATTGGCCCCTCATTTGGATAGCCTAGTCTCAAGAAGCCAAAGTGCCCTCATGAAAGGTTGTACCATTCGAGACAACTTCCTTCACGTGTAGAACGCCATTCAAGACCCCCAACGTAGGAAGACATCGGCTATCTTCCTCAAAATTGATTTCTCCAAGACCTTCGACTCAGTCCATTGGGGCTATCTACTAGAGGTTCTACAGCGCCTGGGCTTTGGCCAACGCTGGCTTAATTGGATCTCCTCCCTTCTAGGGTCGGCCTCCTCCTCCTTCCTTCTCAATGGCACTTCGCTCTATTTGTCATACAAGAGGAGTTATACAAGCGGATCCTATCTCGCCCATGTTGTTCATTCTGACCATTGATCTTATCCAGCGGCTCTTTCCTTGAGCATAGGAAAATAATGTTCTCTCAGCTATCAACTCGCGGATGGTCTCCATGCGGACTTCCCTCGCTGATGACGGGGCCATCCTTATAAATCCCATGCGCAGTGAAATTGAGCCGGCTATGAATATACTCGAGTGCTTTGGGAAGGCCTCCGAGCTCCACACAAATCTTGCCAAAAGTGCTGCCTACCCGATCCACTGTAGGTGGGAAAAGCTAGATGACATCTTAATGTTCTTCTCCAGTAGAAGAGATTCCTTCCACTGCACGTATCTCGGGCTTCCTCTTCATCAACCAAAGCTCAAGAAGGTGCAATTTCTCCCCTTAATCGAGAAAGTGCAAAAACGACTTTAAGGATGGAAGGGGAGCCTCTTGAGCAGGGCCGGTCAACTTACGCTCGTCAACACTGTCCTCTCAACTCTACCTACGTACTTCCTGTCGACTTTTCCAATACCTAAGTGGGTTTCGGAGATGTTGGATAAAATACGTCGAGCCTTTCTCTGGAGGGGAGAGCATTCATCAAGTGGTGGACACTCACTTGTCAATATTAGCCTACTGTGTGCCGGCCAAAAAAGATAGGTGGCCTTGGCACCCAGGATCTACAGAAATTTGGTACAACACTTCGTTTGAGGTGGTTATAACTCGGTTAGACTGACCCAAGTAGACCTTGGAATGGCTCTTCGGTACCCTACAGTGATCCTCACGGAGTGCTCTTTCACGCGGCCACACGCGTCACCGTCCAGAATGGCCATAAAGCTAACTTTTGGCTGGACAACTAGCCGTAGGGGTCAGCACTGTGCAACATCGTGCCCCACCTCTTTAACATCGCAAGAGGAAATGATCATACCATTGCAGATTTGCTTCCCAGTGATGTAGGCATGGTGCGACACCTCAACACGGTGTAGCAGCTTCAGGACTACCTCCACCTTTGGAGCCAATTTCGTGGTGTAACGCTCACAGATGGAGCTGATGAGATCATTTGAACTTCAACTTCGGATGGTCAGTTCTCCACTAAGTCGACCTATCATCTCCAATTTCTGGGCAGCACGGACTGGTCCCTTGTAGACACCATTTGGAAGGCACAGAAAGAAAACAAATGCAAATTTTTTGCCTGGTCTCTTGCCCATGGACGCATTCATACGGTTGATGTCCTGACTCGAAAAGGATGGCCACATCAGCCCATCTGTCCTTTATGCCAAAATACCAAAAATAGTCCAGAAACCCATCAAACACCTGACTCTCCATTGTTCGTGCTCTGAAGGAGTTTAGAATGAGATTCTCAATCAATACCCTCAAACGCCTAGATGAACAGACAACATGAGCTTGCAACTAGTGGATCGCGGCCTCTTCGCAGACAGCCGACAAAGCGGCCAAGAGTGCCCTTAATGGTCTCATAGTTTACACTATTTGAAATCTTTGGAACAAAAAAAATAGACACATTTTTCAGCATAAGAATGTTCCTTTTAAGACGTTGGTTGATAAAATTTTAGAGTAGGTGAGGGGATGGAGCATGGGGCTCTTTGTTGCCTCAATGTAATTCTTTTTTGTTTCCCTATCCGTGGCTAGGTACTTTACAGTGTATTTTTTTTTAATGAAATGACATAGCGCTTGGCCGTTTGTGAAGAAAAAATTACGGCCAACAGAACGCAGGGAGGATAGCACGGCACATGCATCATTTATTTTATTAAAAAAAGAGTAAAATGCACCGGCGGCCCTTGAACTTGGCAAGGGGTGTCATCCCGGTCCCCGAACTCAAAAAACCAGCTATTTGGGTCTCTGAACTTGGCATGGGATGTCATTTCGGTCCCCGAACTCAGAAAACCAACTATTCGGGTCCCTGAACTTGGTATGCGGTGTCATCCAGGTCCCTAAACTTGGCAGGGGGTGTGATCCAGGTCCCCAAACTAAAAAAAATAGGAAAAATCATTAAAAATCTAAAAAAAATAAGAAAAACATATCATTAAAAATCAAAAAAATAAGAAAAAACATATAATATGTTTTTTCTTATTTTTTTTGATTTTTAATGATTTTTTCCTATTTTTTTTAGTTTGGGACCTGGATAACACCCTCTGCCAAGTTTAGGGACCTGGATGACGACTCGCTTGAGTTCGAGGGACCAATATCATGGTTTCTGAGTTCGAGACCGGATGACACCGGTCCCCTGCCAAGTTCGAGGGCCGCCGGTGCATTTTACTCTAAAAAAAAGCATTCGGAACGGTGTTCTCATTGCACGCAGCAAGCACCCCGGGTTTATTAGAGGAAAAAAGAAAAGCAGCAGCAGCAGGCAGATCGGAAAACACAAGAAAACCAAATAAAACCGGCCGGTAACATCGTGGCCGGGGCCCGGGAGGAGGCCGTTCTTGAAAGATTCTGTAAGCAACAAGGTCGGAGTAGTAGCGTGGCGGGGCGGCGCCGTGCGTGCTATACATAGCTGCTTCAGTTGCACTTGGGAACGGGCTTCTCCTTCGCCTTGTATTGGTACCAGTCATGGCAGACGTAGCGATCGCCGTCTTGCTTGCAGTTCTTGCAGGCGCTGGAGCAGGACTCCACCCTGTCCGGGCAAATGCACCTGGGTGGGTACATCTTTAGGCATACCTCCATGTTGCAGCAACCATATGGCCTATGCTCTCCATGCCCTTCCCCGGCCTCAGCCTCGCTAATACCAATATCCACTGCGTCCATTCACACACACGATCTCATCAGCTGCCGGATACGAACGTCGGAACGTGAATGTGTGTACAATTAATATATATGTATCTATTCCACTAGTTTAACCAGTGCTTTCATCGACCGAAAGCAAAAGCAGCCATATATGTCCTGGATCGCCTAGCTAGCTATAGGTAGCAAGCAATGAAACATCACAACGTATATATAGTAGAGGGCATGCAGGAGGTATATATATATACCACCTTTGCCGTCGGTGTGGAGGCGGATGATGCCCAGGTCGCGCGCCGTGGCCACAGCAGCCAGGGCCCAAAGCATCAGCAGGATGGTAGCAGCAGCGGCGGCGGTGGCGCGTCCCTTCATCTCCATGGCTATCTGCTGAGGGTGGCTGCTTCGTCTCCGCGGCTCCTTGCTCCGGCCGTCTTTGCTGTGGACAAGCTCCCGGGCTGCGCTTATATGGCCCTCCACTCCGACGACGTACCCATCACGATAGACCGGTGACCATGCATGCAGCACGTGGCTCTCTTAATTTGTAGTGCAGTGTACTGTATATATATGGAAACGACCAGCGGATACGGGCAACACGATCGAGCCACTCCACACAATTGAATGCACTATTTAAGATCGAGGACACTGCGCAGAACCATATGTGGTCACTTGCAACGGGGTTTGTACCGGCGTTTCTTCGTATGCCACATAGGATGGAAAGCTGACATGTAGAAAAATTAATAAGGAGAGAAGAGCAGATGGTTTCTTTCTTAAGAAATCATTTCTACGCTCATCCCAAAACTCTAAAATTAATGCGCAGAGAGAAGGTGGCTTTGGAGAAAAAAAATATATTAATGATGGAAACAATGTTAAGATACAATTGAATGGAGCCACCGTTTTTTCTTAGTTTCTAGGTGACATGACACCTATAGAATTGATGTTTAGAAATCTTGCATTGGAACCGCTGAACGTGAAGAATGTAAAAGCTATAAAAAATATTTTAGAACCGTTACTGTAATGGCCATTGCTCCAATGGCACCTTTCGATCAAGTCTCTTGAATGGTTGTTACAGCAGGAAGAACCATAACCGTTATAAACTCCGCAAAAATAACTACAACTATAAGGTATTACATTGTTTGGCGTATACAAAAAGATAAATTTTCAATGCAATAACTTTTAATTTAGGGACTGACTTCTCATCAGGTGACTGAGACTTATTTATCTTTCAGTCGATTTCCTGAGCCGTTGATCAAACACCTCCATAAGGCACATAAAAGATCCAACGAATATCCACGTAGGTGAGAAAATTGACTGAGAGATAAATAAGTCTCAGTCGCCTGTTAACTAGCAAAGGTGTTTAATTTAACTTAAGTTATAAAGAAGCATTTTTGTTACTCCCTCTACTTACAAATAGTTGTCGTTTTGGGTATAGAAATAGTCTCCAAAATACACCCTTGACCAGTAATTATTACCATTTTCTGCGTTCACTATGTTTGTCCATAGCACACCATACGCAATGACTAAGGAACTAGTAATTTTAAGAAAAAATGTGCAATGATCATTCATATATAACCTTATTAAATAGTACTATGTTACAACTATTTTTCTTCTTACTAACCATTTAATTGGGGGTAAGAGTGAAACCATCACAATAACTACGCTCATGATATTCTCAATAGACAAATATTGTGAAATGTATTTTTTGAGGACATATATAGACAAATATAGTAAAACAGACGAAGTAGTATTAAATTATAAAACCTACTAATATTGTATTGTTATAAAAATGTTATTAAAGACGAATCTACACATGTAATTTTTATGTAGTCATTCTAAATAGCTCAAAAGATATTCATGTCTAAACTTTAAACGTAATTCAAACAATGTATTTTTTGACCGGAGGCAGCAGCTTATTTGTTTGGGCCAGCTAAAATCGTTTTTTCGAGGTCTTAAGGTCACTTCGCAGCCCTTGGAGGGCAGACCGTCCAGTTCCACGTTATGTTTTATCCCTTCCAATAGAAGTGAATCAGTGCAGCCCAATGAGCTCATGAAATCATACCTATTGATGCAATCTTGAAATGATGGTTTGAGATGTCTCCTTATCAGATGAGAGAATACTAATACCTCTTTAATAAATGAGAGAAAGCTAAAAATCCTAGCCATTTTTCACTCAGAAGGGGTGAGTAAATTTTGGCTGCTACGATGAGAGACAGAGAAGTAGCACGACAAGATGTCATCCAAAATGGGAGTACTAATGGGACTTCCCGCTATGGCAACTAGGTGGGTGATCGGGGGCTAGGGTTTCCTGATGCCACCCTCGTTGGCCACCATCCTCCACATCCCCTCCTGCTAGCCCTTGTAGCTGTTGTCGCCACGCAGACTGGGTGGTGACGATTCCTTTGCTTCCCTTGCCATCCACCTCCTGGCGCCGGCGGTGACGATGTCTCCACCGCCCTCAAGCTTCTCACTTTGTCCATGCGTGTTAGTAACTTGATAATGGTGTTGTTGTTTTATAATCTCTAGATGTTCCAAAAAAAAAGTTATTTATACTCATTATTGATGACAGTAGAAAGTAGTAGAGCACACAATTAATGTATCAACCGATCCGATAGTATTTACTTCGCATCTTGAGATTTTTTATATAAATCATTAATAACTATGCATGGTGCATGCTCCACCACACATTTGTTTGTTGAAATTAACCTCAAAGTTTATTTTATAAAGTGGATGCTTTTTTTCTACCGCAGAGCATGGGATTTTGGTTATGCTTCATTGCTGTACATAGGCCTAGCCCATCAAACCACACGAACATGCACACATAAATATCCGTTCCAAACAACGTGAAGTCGCTGGTATTTATAATCGGAAGCATAGGCAATCTGATAGATCATGTATGCATGGGCAATCTGATAGACGATCTTGTCGCGTACACGATTACTCTCATTTGTTTTGTAAATAGCACGCAGAAGAGGGCATGTGACATGTCCTGTCCGACGAAGGCGAAGCAAGGTAGCAGCTGGCGTCGTCCATGCACACTCCACAGTGAAGATAAGGCAGTGACCAGTGACCACACACAGTTATGGAGCTTCTCCCGGACCCACGGAAGAGGAGGAAAATAAACCGTAGATATGATTTCTAACCACTTTAAAATTCTGTGAGATGAGAGACATTCAGTCAGATGAGTGTTGGGCACTTGTGCGTGCAATACAGGGGAAGCATACCACCTTGAGGTAAGGTTGAAAACGGATAGGATAATATCCATTTGAATCTGTATCCATATTCGATCTTTATTGATTTGCAACCTATTTTGCTATTCGAACGAATACGGATATAATTTGGTTTTTTAGACAGAAACTGATACTGGTCGAAGGTTATTCGATGGATATTATCCGTATCCGGTGACTTGCTATTCGGATATTATCCATATACACATAGAGAGATTGGGTTTAGATTGATCTGCTTTATGATGATTCAAAGAATGGACTGATGCTAATATGTGGCTTGTCCTAGGCGCTGCAATGTGTGGTAGCTTTACAGACATATCAACTTCTGCTCTACGCAAGACCATTTACCTATATTAATTGTATATCTTTCAAATTGTTATATGTTGTGCTTTCGTGTATGAACAACAATAAGTGTATGTTATATCATTTTTTATTGAGGTATTATGGTAAAATCAAATTTTATATCCGTATTCAATCCGTGTCTGATCCGAAACCATATCCAACTAAATCCGTATTTGCACTAGTATCCGACACTAACCGTATCCGAATCCGTATCAGATAAAAAATGGATATGAATATGAATTGACCTCTATCCGACCATATCCGACTTATTGTCATCCTTATCTTGAGAGCTTATTTGAGAGCAGGTGGATTTAGTCTCAATGACAAAATTCCCTTGCGGGGAATCCAATGGGTCGGTTAATTGATAAACCAGGGAAGCTTCCCACAAATCGAAGGAAGTCAAACTGCCGCAGAATACCTCGTCATGTACTGCGTGCAAAAGCTGCGTCATGTTAGCTCACTTGACAGAAGACTTCAACATCATGTACGCTCACTTTACAAAAGGCTTTGGCACAACGATTGTGACTTATTCAGAAAATGCGCACACATGTAATTGAAAGAGTATAATAATTCAGAAATGAGCAACAAGTACTATAACTCTTGAGCATCCTCAAAGTTAGCTGATTCAAGGAGACATCAATCAACATGGTTCATTCATCTGTAGAAAACTAGCCGCGCACGCGTGCCCGCCGTGCGCGAGGTGGGAAGAACGGTGAAAAAAATGGGGGCACGCGGGATTCGAACCCGGGGCTCCGGGCTAAGCAGCTGGCTGGGCTAACCAACCGGCCGAAGCGCGCGCTGTTGGGATGTGGCGCAAAAAAATCGTTTTATACGTAAAAATGAAACGTATGGCCGGATCTGCCTGCCTCGTGCGATCGGACGGCTGCGGACGAACGGGTGACGTGGCACACGCGATGACATGTGGCAGCGAGCCGTACCGAGTGTTCACGCTTGTATCTATTATTATTATTGAATTATTGATTGTTGATTCTCTGCAGATAAGCTAAGATTCATCCATTTTGTGGTTGGCCTCTAAAAATAAAATATTTCTTTGATATTTAAAGCAAAGAGTTATTCTCACTAAAAATCAAGATTCAAGCTAATCGGTAATCAACTGATAAACCGGGGATTACCGATTAGTCAGGATTAATTTATAGATTAATCAAAACTAATTGGAATTGAACTGAATTTATAGATTAATAAAAACTAGCCAGGGAGCTAGCAGCAAATTATCCAAAAAACCCATTACTGTCGCTTTTGGGAGACGAGTGGAGAGGAGATCGAGATCACAATTTATTGATGGACATGGAACATTATTTTACAACCAACCAAGAGAGGCGCCGGCCGTAGCGTAGCACGGTACATGCATGCGTCGCATAATTTGCTGCTAGCTCCCTGGCTAGGTTTTATATTAGAAAGAAAAGGGGGAAAAAAAAAAAGAGATCGAGAGAGAGAGAGAGAGAGAGCAGCTAGCTAGCCGCAGATAGAGGACAAGACGATCGATCGATCGATGGATCCCGGACGGATGACGGATGGATCTTCCGCGACGGAGCCCTAGCTAGCTAGTAGGGGTGGCACCTGGGGACGTCCTTCTCGTCCATCTCGTACTGGTACCAGTCATGGCAGACGTAGCGGTCCTGCGCCACCCCCTCGCACTCGCCGCAGCCGCTGGAGCAGGACTCGACGCGGTCTGCGCAGACGCACTTGGGCGGGAGAACATGCAGGCATATCTGTTGGTCGCAGCAGTCATAAGGCTTCTTCTTGCCGCCGTCTCCTCCCGCCGCGCCATCAGCTGCACCTATTAATGATCATTTCATCATCAGATCGATGACGATCGCTAATAACCTACGTAGATCAATATAGCTAGCACATCTCTGTCATCATTAGGCATTAGCACATCATTAGCCGGCAATATGGTTACCTTTGGCGCCGGTGGGAAGGCGAATCACGTCCAGGCCGTCGGCGGCGGCGGCGACCGCCATGGCCGCAGCCAGCTGGAGCGAAAGCATCAGCAGCAGGATGGAAGCTGCAGTGCGTCTCTTCGTCTCCATGGCTAGCTGCTTCGTCCCCGCGGCTTCTTAATTGCTCCGGCCTCCGCGTGCGTGCTTTCTGTGGAGTGCTGATGGCGAAGCTAGCTAGCTCGATCGTGCTCTTATAGGCCATGTCGGACCAATCAGGGAACGACAGATTGGTCATTCATTTTTTTTAGATAATGGAAGCTTTATTGATCTTAGACAATTACATCGAGAAGATACAATCACACTAAGACCACTTCCAGTCTCTGCATAGCCTAGGAATTCATAGGTTTAGTTAGTACGTGTTACAGTAAACTGTGCCGGAGCATGGGCAGAGCTTTCTCTTGTGCCCCATTGTTACTGTACATATAACCCATAAACCAAAAACACACACACCTGTCCAACCAGTGTGACGTCGCTGACATTTATAATCGGAAGCATGGGCAGCATGCATGAATAGCTCTCGTCGTGTACACGATTACTCTCTTTTATAATGGCACGAGCACGAAGAGCGCATGTGGCCATCATGTCCGACAAAGGCAAAGCAAGGTAGCAGTTCACATAGAAGATAAGGGCAGTGACAAATCTGCGGTTATGTTCAGCAAAAACACACAACGGACGCGAAGGGAGGAGGTGAAGGAGGTTCTGAATATAGTAAATTAAGGAGACTGGATGTGAAAAGTATTTGGGTTTGCCGGTACATGTTGGTCAGGCTAGGTCAAAAACTTTTGGCTATTTGAAAGACCGGGTCTGGCAGCGTATTCAAGGATGGAAGGAAAAGATGCTATCCAGGCCTGGCAAGGAGATACTTATAAAGGCAGTAGCACAGGCGATTCCCACCTTTGCAATGGGCTGCTTTGATATAACAAAGACTTTGTGTGATGATATCAGTGCGATGATAGCGAGGTTCTGGTGGAGCCAACAGGATAATGAGCATAAGATGCACTGGCTATGCTGGAACAAGCTGATTGAGCCGAAATGTGATGGGGGTTTGGGTTTTAGGGATATTCACTCCTTCAATATTGCAATGCTAGCAAAACAGGGATGGAGGCTGCTTCGCAACCCCACCTCTTTATGCTCAAGGCTTCTCACAGCTAAGTATTTCCCGAGTGGAAATGTGTTGGATGCAAAGCCGAAGAATAATATGTCTTACACTTGGAGGAGTATCTTGAAAGGTATTGAGTTGCTGAAAAAAGGCTTAATATGGAGAATAGGAGATGGCAGTTCAGTCAGAATATGGGAGGATGCATGGCTGCCCAGAGATTGGACAAGGAAACGGATTACCCCACGAGCTCACTCTCTTTTAACCAGGGTGTCTGATCTTGTTGATCCGGCAACAGGACGTTGGGATAGAGAGCTGGTAAAGGACACTTTTTAGGAAGAAGATGCAGCCATAATATTGAACCTACCAGTGTATGAAGGAATGGATGACCTGATCGCCTGGCACTATAATAAACATGGTATTTTCTCTGTGAAATCTGCTTACAAGATCTATTTTGATGACAAAAGAAGAACCAGTGAAGAAGGGGCTTCATCACCAGCCAATAGCGAGAAGTAAACAAATTCGGTCTGGAAAAAGCTCTGGAAAGCAAATTGGCCAAAGAAAATAACCCATTTTCTGTGGAGATTTTCTCATAACAGTCTAGCACTAAGAAAGAATGTGCAAAGAAGAGGAATTGACCTTGACACGAAATGTGCAGTATGTAACCGCTTGGATGAAGATGGATCCCATCTATTTTTCAGATGCAAATATGTGTGCAGACTATGGACAGCAATGGGAATGGAGGGGGTAAGATCACGTCTGGCTTCTCAGACATCGGCAATGGAGGTGCTAATTGCAATTCGAAGCTAGATGACACAACACAAAGCAAAGTGGTAAATCTTCTATATTTGTGGTGGAATGAAAGGAACAGGATACGCGAAGGTGAACAACGGCGGTATGAAGGAATCTTAGCTCAGGGCATTTCTGTGTATGTTTTTGAGCAGCAAAATGTGAGAAATAGAGATGATAACCCAACCACACGACAAAAGCAGAAGTGGCAGTTACCACCATGCAATTACCTGAAAGCAAATTGTGATGGTGCTCATCATGCTTCTTCGAGCTCCGGGGGGTGGGGTTTTGTGATCAGGGATGACAAGGGAGAAGTAATCAAAGCAGGGTGTGGTAAGATTGAACATTCTGCTGACCAAGCGGAGTTAATTGCATGTATCCAAGCAGTCAAAGCAACCAGGGATTTGGGAATCAACCGGCTTATTCTAGAATCTGATTCTATATTGGTGAAGCAAGCAATGTTTTCAAAAGACTTCCTTCTTAGCCCGGCAAGTGCTTTAGTTTGGGAACTGAATGATTTGCTTCTTTTTTCCTTTGCTGTCGCTTCTGTAGTGCATGCACCGAGGGAGTGTAATTCGGTAGTGCATGCACCGAGGGAGTGTAATTCAGTAGCACATGAACTTGCTGCTCTAGGTTCTTCTCTTCGTATGGATGTTGTCAAGCTTATGGACAATGTCCCAAGTTGTATCAATCACTTGGTGGTCAGTGATCTGGCTACGTCTGAGTAATGGAATGGAAATGTCCAGTTTCAAAAAAAAAAATATAATGGCACGAGCACGAAGAGCGCATGTGGCCATCATGTCCGACAAAGGCAAAGCAAGGTAGCAGTTCACATAGAAGATAAGGGCAGTGACCACATAAAGGCATATAGCTAGGGCGCTAGCATCTCCCGGATCCAAACGATAAGAGAGAAAACAATCAACCGTGCATTAAGCATGGCCGTGCCTAAAAGCGGAATCTTCTCGATAATTAGACTCTTAGTTCGTATATCACTTCAACAAAATCTTTATATTAGTTTCTAAATTTAGATATTATCTCTCCGAGTCTATATATAGATTTAGTTGTGTGTTGTAGCCTGCTGCGACATGATTGCTTTCGTCTTGTCTTTTTCTTTTTTTGTTTTTGGCTGTGTGCATCCTAACTATGCAGAGGCCGGTTGTGATCTTAGATTGATTGTATCTACTTGATGTAATTGTCTGAGATCAGTAAAACTTCCTTTATCCAAAAAAATATAGATGTTCTCTTTGCGATCTCTGTATCTTTTTGAGTACACAGATTATGCAAAGGAGGATGAAAACATAAGAAATGAGTAATGGTTTGGACATGGGAATATAGAAAACATAAGAAATGAATAATGGTTTGAAGATGGAGATATTGAGATCAAAATTTAGAGGTGTTGCTGGTGATGCTCTAAGGAAATGACCGTAGATATGATCTGTAAACCACTTTATAATTTAATGAGATGAGAATCAGATGAGGGGCACTTGTGTGTGTGCAATGGAGGGGAATCATACCAGTATACCACCTTGAAAAAAAATGGTGTAGATGCTACTATTGCTGTGGAAATATGACTTCAAAACCTGGAGCCTCTTCTAATCTTTCAAACTGATGTGTACATTGTACTAAATTTGTCAAGCTAGTTTATGTGCATGTACTTTACCCAGCATTGAAGGATAGACAGATGGCCTAGGACCAGAGGAGTAAGCAGAGTACAATGGTGGACGGTTCTTAAGATGATTGATCGCTTCTCTTTTAAGAGCATTTGGATCGACTCCAGCCTTGTGTGCAGCAATAACTCCAATAGCTTCCCAGTAGTTCTGGACATTCAGCTGGGTAGAAAAAAAAGAAACTTTTATAAGAATTTCTTGTATCTAAAAGTTTCACGTATCAGAAAGCGAAAGGATTAATTGTGCAGATATATTGCATACCGCCTGTATATTGAACTTATCTGGGGTATCATCAAGCACTGTTTCATTTTCCTCAACAGTAATGATTAAGGGCTGCAAAAAAGAATGACCTAACTTAGCCAGCTTGGTTAATAATATAAAAGGGTTTACATTTGGTTCATTAATAAGCTTGTTATGCTAACACAAAAAGTCAACTAATCTACGATTCATATAGAACATGTTGCGCATGCAGTCTAGGTGGGTACGATTACTCATCGCTAATGTAATGTACATAGAGAGGAAGTACCTTGTTCTTTCTTGCAGTTTGGGCAAAAGCAAGAGTACCATCTCCTCCACAAGCGTCTTTTGGAAGAATCACACTATCAACATCACTGGCCACTATGCAACTATTTTGTAAGATTCCTTGCCTCCTCATCACATACTGAGGGGCATTGCTTAACCCTGCGAGCACACAGGGTAGAAAGGTATATCCAATCTGTTCAAAAAAAGATCAATGAGAGTGAGAAATGAAACTACAGATAAAATCGATAAGCACTGAAGTTTCTAAAATAATTAATTAATAAATATTTAGTTTGGCATAGGACAGCATACAGCTATATACAACTAAAACCATGTAGCTAGCAGAAACTGAGCCCATGCTAGTAATCTGAAATATGCAATACTATTGTTATGGGGTTATTAAGCATATCAGTGGTAGATTATTTTTTTAACTCATTTATGCATGGGCAGTTCAGCGCAAGGACATATGGACCTCTTCAGCAGCAGATCTTGGGCATACTGATGAGCTGAGTGGTGGGGGTAAAACTGCTGGAGAATGGGCAGCAGGGATTTTGAATTCTTTCACGATTAGATGACTGATAATTGCTTCAACTCCTGCCAACAGATCAACTCCCTGCATTTGATATAGGCATATAGCAGTCTGGAACATAAAGGCTGAGTATACAGAAATCATTCTTGCTGGGATATTCTGATAATGCAAGATATGCCTCCTCAAATTTGATAGCATCAACATATTTCCCTTAATCAATAGCATCCCAAGTGATCCATCAATAGACATGTCCAGTAAAATAAGGTGCAACAACTTTCAAATCTATTATCTATTATTTTATCAAAACAGAGTCCAAATGAGCCACCTTTTATTCTAATATATTATAAATTCCCACATTAATCGAAGAAAAATAAGATAGGCACAGGGGCTAGATTATAACAGTGTAGATATGTTCAATCATAATTTTCTTAGCACATAGAAAGAGGCATGATTGCTTTAGGTTTGAATCTTACTTGTAGGATTTTATTGGATTGGATTCTATCTTTGCACCTGCTATATATCATACTGCATTCTATCTCTATGTTTGCATGAAAAGAGATTTTGCTTTGGAAACTAATCTTACCGGCATAATTTTATTACACTCAGAATTTTCTTTGACTTAATTCTATTGCTATGCCTTCTATCGGATTCAATTTTATGTATGCTCCTACCCCCTCGGTACTATATAGAGGGAGGCATGAAGCTGAAGCATCAATCTGATTCTTTCGCCAGGATCAATTCACTATGAATAGAAGGAGAAACAAGAAACCATTAAAAATCCTGACAAGCAAGGACTAAGAACAAGGGGCAACCGATTGAAGCATCAACACAGAAGGTACACTTTAGCAATCTTCTACATGCCCTGGTGAGCAATGACCAAGATCAAGGAACAGATGATCAAAGCATCAACACATATACACATAATTAGGAGTCTGTGGGAAGGTATTCTTCGATGGCCTTCCCCATGCCCTCAATAAGCAACAACCAAGATCGAGAAGCGACTGGTCAAACTATCAACACATACACATGTACATGCAGGCAGGTATCCAAGGAACATCCGTGTTGATCCATTAAAAGATTAGAGAAATATGTTAAAACTTACACATCCAATAAGGCTATGTATCCAAAACAATTTTAACTATACTAGATTTGTAATATAAATTATATAAAGTTTATCATGGCCAATACGGCTACGAATCTTAAATATACAAAAGGTTGCTTCAACTTTGAAACAAATCTAGCCGTGCAACTAACACTGCATACCTTTCTCGTTTTTCTATAAGAGAGGCGCTAATATACATGCTTAACTTCATGTGATAATTTAAAAATGCATGTCACTACAACTTATAAGAGATATTTTAGATGAGTCAAAATGTATATTTGTACAAAAGAGTTACAAACCAGATTAAACCAAAAGGATAGTAGGGAGTTTCAAGAATGCTACATATAAAGACCAGATGGTGAAAGCCCAATATGAGATAATTAATGAAACAACTACTTGAGCAGAGAAGAATTACCTTCCCTTCCCGATACCAATCTGAATCTTCTGGATTATCATCTGGAAAACGTGCAACAACAGCCACAGCATTCACATTCGAATGATTCACTAGCACATCAACTGCTCTTAACAGAGAAGCAGAGTTCCCGATGCTCCCTGTTGATTTCCCGCATTTCGGATCAAACCACGTCTTGATCTACACCATACACAGGCGTTCATGAAGTAGACATGTAGATGTCATTCAGCCGAGCTGTCATTTCAACTAATACTTTCTGAATAGTATGTGCACCTCCAGGGGAGCATCTGTGACAATGTACTCAACCACAGGAAGGCCAAGAGAAGCCCTCGCAGCATCTGCGACCTGCAGATGGCGGAGTTGGAGCTCTTCCTCGATTCCAGAATCTAATACCAAGCCTACCTAGGTTGGATCACTTCGAACGTATCAAGATCATTCTGTCACGATTTACAATCTACGGTTACATCACCCCAATTTGTGTGTGTGTGTCCTGAGCCAATGCATCATCACTCACCTTGTTCTGGTGAACGGGTTGGAGAGCCCAAGCGCCTTCTGCGAACCTGTCGAGGGCGTATCCCTCCACGTAAAGCGTATTTGGCATCGGCCAGTAGAGCATCGCAGCGTTGAGCACCTACGATTTTAAAGCTTCAACCTTTAAGCAGACAAGCCCAAATCGTAATGGAGAAATGGCAAGTGAAGGAGCTGCCTAAGTTCAGTTCTCGCAAGGGCGTCGTGCTCTTACATTGGGGTGGGATATGACGCAGTCGGCTACGGCGGCGAGGGCACGCGCCACCGGGAGGGCGTCGCCGGCGAAGCCCCCGACGGCGGCGCCGACTCCGGTGGGGACGACCAGGACGGACGTGTATGGCCTCCTGAAGCCCGGGGCCCGCGCGTCGGCTGACGGGGAGAGGGAAAGGGTCCGGGCGCGCCGACGCGGTGGCGGCGGCGGGAGACGAGCGGGGAGGAACGGACGGGCGAGGTGGTGCGCCATTGCTAGCCGGCGCAGAGAGCGAGGGCGGGGAAGCGAAGTTGCGAAGGGGATAAGGTTGCGCTCAGCTGGGCCAAACCGGCCTGCCAAATTTGGCCCAATTTGGCCCATACAGTTCTTCTACATGAGATGAGCCCACCTGTCAGCGGCGAGATCTTTCTTTCCCCCAAAATTTCTCTTGTAGAAGCCCATCTCTCAGCATCCACTAGACGAGTAGACGAGAGTCCTCCTTCCAGAGTCGAGGGCGAAGCTTCGCCGGCGAGATGCCGCCTCCGCCGCTGTGCGCCGCTTCCTGCTCGACTCCGCCACGCGCGCCGCCGCCTATCCTGCGCTTCCGACGCTCAGCCGGCTTGGTCTCCGTCTCATCGTCGAGCGCGGCCCCGGCTGTCTCCGATGACCTCGTGCTCCGCATCGCCGAGCAGCTCGAGGACTCGGTGACCGCCTCCTCGCCGCTCCTCGACCCGCTCCGCTCCGCCTCGGCGCTCTCCCTCCTCTCCACGTCCTGGCCCACCCGCCGCTCCAACGAGGCCTTCCGCTTCACCGACATCTCCTACCTCCGCTCCCTTCCCATCTCCCTCCCCTCCCAGGCCGCCAACCTTGCGCCGCCCTCCTCCCCCTTCGACTCCCATGTCATCTTCTCCGATGGCCTCCTCGCCTCCGCTTCCGGCACCCATGTCGCCGCCCTCGCCGACCTCCCCCCTGGCCGCGCCAGAGACAGAGCAGCCGCCGCCCTCGCCGCCTCGGCGGAATTCTCCTACAAAGACCTCTTCTACGACTTCAACGCCGTCGGAGCGAGGGACGTCGCGGTGGTGCACGTTCCTGAGGGGGTCAATATGGCGGAGGACCCAGTACACTTCATGTTCTCCTACAGCGGCAACGACGGTGGTAGTATGGTGATGTCGAACCCAAGGGTTCTGGTTGTGGCGGAGAAGGGGGCCGAGGTGGCCATCGTGGAGGAGCACTTTGGGATTGGAGAAGAGGATGGCGGGCGCTATTGGGCCAACCCGGTGATGGAGATCATCGTGGAGGAGGGTGCCAAGGTGGTGCATTCCTATGTGCAGCGGCAGTCATCGGCGGCGGCTCATACCAAGTGGACCACCGTCCAGCAGGTGAAACTGTCTTCATGCACTATGTATTCATTTTATTTGATCATGGCATTATCAAAATGAATTATCTAGGATTTTCCAATGCAAAGATGTGCACTATAGGATTTGCTGGTGACGGTAAAGTTTGGTTGGCCTATATATTATATTGTTATTCTGTACATTCAGCTAGGAGAGTGATCAGTGATGATGTCAAAAGCTATTATGATTCAATTCTGAAGAAACAGGGTTAGATTTTTAACTGTTTGTGGGCAGCAGTAATCACATCAATGTCTGATTGTATCAGCTAACTTGTAACTGGAAGTACCCATCTTCACATGAGGGGTGAGGAGTGGCCGAGTGGGTGCTTTCTGTTGTCAGGTAGAATTAGGGCAACATGATACTAATCAACGAGGGAGCCGGTAAAGTTGGTAATATGCGGTACTCACTAACAAAGTAACACTAGATGCAATTAATTTTGGCAGTGCTTTTTTCGTACTTTGAATCAGCAACCTCATGAAATCATATACATATTGTGCAAGCAAAAAAGTTTGGAATAATGTTCCATAGCTTTTCTTCATCATACTTTTAGTAATATAATGGTGGAGAAAGCTTACTCTGTTTCTCTTCAGAATCAGTTGCTAGGTTTTGATTGTATATAAAGAGCCACTTGTGCATCCCTTTGTAGTCGAAAATGCAGGATACTTGTAAAGAAATCTGTGTTTGTAGTGAAGCTTATTTGAAATGGTAAGTCATTCTTTGTTTGCAGAATACATCTAGTAAATATGAGTTTGTTGAGGTCAGCATGGGAGCAAGACTGAACAGGCACAATCTCCACATTCAGCAATTAGGACCGGAGACAGAAACTGAATTATCAACATTTCACTTGTCATCTCAGAATAAGCAAATACATGATCTGCATAGCAGGCTAATACTTGACCACCCGAGAGGTTACTCACAGCATCTCCACAAGTGCATTGCTTGTGGTACAGGAAATAGTATATTTGATGGAAATATTAAAGTCAACAGGTATTTGGTCAGACTACTTTTATTATCTTCTTGCCTTTTTGGGAAAAATCTCATCAGTTACAATTATTGTTCAAACAGCATGCCGTAATTGAGTTTTTTGAAATTTGATGTACCAATGTTGTACTTGTATACATTCTTTCATTGCCTATATTCCACTGTTGCTGAATATAAGTTTGGACCGTGTTATGTTCAAAAGGAATGTTGCAATAGTTCTACCCAGAAAAATATTGCTTCACACTCATAAAAACAATAAAAAAGTAAACATAGCACAAGTCTTTTGTGGTTCCAGTCTGGTCAATATAGCGGTATCGTGCAATTGATGTGGATTGTTTCTTTATAGGAGATGTATACCTTGACCTTTCTTTTGAACTTATTGTAACATGATAACATCGTTGTATAGAACCCAGAATTAGCAACTTCAATATTTTATTTATGACACTGGCAAAGCGTATAGCTGCGTACCTATATTCCTTTGGTCATAAATACTTTGATGTTTTCCATTCACAGGTATGCTCAACAAACTGATGCAGGGCAACAAACTAAGGGCCTTCTCCTATCGCCAAAGGCTCTTGTTAATGTGAAGCCAAACCTTCAGATTATTGCTGATGATGTGAAATGTACACATGGTGCTGCTATCAGTGGCGAACTTGATCGAATGGAGCTCTTCTACTTCCTAGCAAGGGGCGTTGATTTGAAAACAGCAACAGATGCCCTGCTGTTCTCATTTGGGGCCCATGTGATACAACGCATCCCATTTAAGCCTATAGAGCAAAAGGCATTAGTGCAGTTCAAAGAGTTACTTACTTCGTCAAGACAAATCATTGGATAAGCCCCTGAGCTCTTTGAAGTTAGTTCAACAATTTTGGTTGAGATGAGAAGAGTAGGTAAGGAACGATAGAAGGATTTCAAGTAAACAAGGTGAATCACTACAGCCATATTATGAACAGCTAAAAAATAGCACACTAGCTTGCAAAAATTTGAACAGCTAAGAACTACCACTGTATTATGCAATTTCAGTTTTTTTAACCTGATGATTTATCGATTATATTATCAAGAGACAATGCATGGAGGCGGGGCTTCAAAAGTAAATGTTGTTCTCAATTACAGTTTAGAATTGAAGTGGACTTTATATTGCACATTTTTATCGTAAAGAAATACGCGAGGCCGATTGGTACGTATAGCCAGATACATCTTCTTTATTGCTTTTGTTCGAGTTTTTATTATGTGTCAATTACAAAAATGTCCAACAATCATCTAAAAAACCAAAATTATCAAAAAAAAAATGTTTATGATGCGCTTTCACAACAAAAGCTTGATCCTAAGCTAGAAGGGCCGACCATAATAGTCGCTGATATCTGTTCTATTTTAGAAACACTGATATCTGTTTTGAACTTGATATGCTGTGCTGAATAAAAGTGAGAACAAAATATGGAGGAAAAAGTAAACATACGGGCTTTGCCGCTGTTTGCTGTGCTGGTCTAGTGCACTCATGGCCAAGCACCACATGCATTGGGTCCTTTCAGAAAATACTCCTTTAATTACACAGCTCAATATGACCATTTTCTATGTGCACCGCTGTTCAAATAATTTCATCAATCACTTGCAGTTCAGAAAGTGAAGCCAAAGAGGAATACATTATTACCCTCGTTTTTTTTTTGTCAACAACAAGAGTTTTAGTTTTCACGAGGTGGTCGACATAATCGATAATCAGATTTTGTAGACATGTAATTTTTTAATTAATAACATGAATTAAAAATAGTGAGGATAACCACCTTGTAAAAGAACAACCCGTCAGCATGACGCTATGCGACCCGGGCAAAAGGCAAAAGGCAACTGGTAACCAACACTTTGGACGACGGAGTAGTGTACAAGGGAGAAACCGGCATCACAAGTCACAAGGGAAAAGGAAGCTAAGAAAGACATTATCCTGTTTAGTTTCTAAGATTAATTCAGACTAGGAAAGGGCAAGCATCTAGACTCTAGAGGTGGAATATCCTCCAAGAGAGAGAGGAAGAAGAAAGAAAAGATGCCATTATCCACCCATCCATTTGAGAATTTGAGATATGCGTCGGCTTAGAGGCTTCCTTCATCTTGCTTCATAGTATTTCTTTCCAAAAAGGTGTGCATCAGCCAGACAAGTTGCTGGTTTTTAGGTGATTTTCCATGGGAAAGGCCGCAGAAGGGGGTTAATTGGTCAATGATTCATCAAATTATCAAAAAAAAAAAACACGCACAGCCAGCTGTTTTTGCTGGTTCTCTATGATCGTTGACAGATGCCACACGTTCGTTGGATGGTTATCATGGATTGGTAGGGCGTTTGTCTTCCTACCGATCCCAAACCAGTGGATGGATATGGGTTGCATTCGAAACATAGAAATTCATGGGTAAATATGATATTTGTTAAGGTTTTCTTAAAAAAATTAATGACCAGGACCAGCTAGCCTGGGCGTGCGTGAGTGCGGTCCTCGCTGTCAGTCCCGACCGCGTCCTCTGGTCAAGGCGCTATAGATTCGTGAACTACACATGTAAAAGAAGATGTTTTATAATGGTACTCCGTATTTGATAAACGTTGTAGCATGTAATAAGAGACTAAGGAAATAATTTTGCATGAATTATACCTTTATACAAGATTGTTTGCATGTAAAAACTTCTCTTGGTCTCATAAAAGGTGTCATTTTGATAAGGGAACAAACCACTACAGTTTCGCAATACATGTCATATAATCTTTTAGTACCTTGTAAATTCAAGATGCTGATAGAATATACTCCGGAGAGCCCCTGGGCTTATGGCTTATGGTTGTTTGTGGCTGGTGTTAAGTGATCGCATTGTCGAAATGGTTGGATAGAGAAAATCCACTTCATAACACCGAATTGAGATGCCTCATAGCAGGGGCGAATCCACCGGTGGGTCTGGGGGGCTCTACCCCCCCCCCCCCTCCCACTCGGTATATGACAGTAGAGCCTCCTCTTAGCCCCCTATAATTTTTAGTGTAAAATATAAAGAAAACAGGGGCTAGACTGTAGATTTAGGCCTTGACCCACTTAGGTCAGCCCCTTTTATTATTTTTGTCTGCATCCGCCCCTACCTCATAGGTTGACACTCATTTTTTATCTTTTTAAAATCTTTTAAGGGTTAATTTCACTGTTGCCATTATTGAACAGCCCGTTAGCACGGTTGCTATTTTTCGATCGCCTCAAGCAGAGACGCCATTTTAACAGTTTTCCTCTCCCAAACGTGCCATTATGGGGCATTACAGGTAAAATACATGTTATCATTAAAAATCACAGGGGTTGACAAGTGGGTCCCACTGTCACCCCTCCACCTCTTCTTCCTCTCTCCCTCTCTCTCTCTCTCTCTTGAGCCCTTGCCGCCCACTGCACTGCCCATTGAGCCCAGCGAGCCCTTGCCGCCATTCTTGCCCCACTGCCGTCGCCAATGAGAGCCCCACCGCCGAGCCCGTTGTCGCCGCCAAAGACGAGCACCGTCGCCGAGCTGCCCCCACGCCGCCACACGACTTCACATCCTAGAGCTCATGCCGTGTCTCCTAATACCTCCCCGAGCCGACGAACTCACCGGAGAAGCACCGGTGAGCCCGGTCTCCCTTTTTCCCCAATTCCGGCCACCATGGCCGAAATCCCAAATTGAGCTTGCATGCTTCAAATTGATCCATTAGGCCGCGTCCTAAAGCTAACTTGAGGTCTCCCTCACCTTCCCCGTGCGTCTCGCTGGCCAATTTGGCCTCTGTCCACCACCGCCATGAGCGCCGCCGCCCACCTCCGCCGTGCACCGCCGCTAGCTCTCCGTCGGACGTCTCCTTCCCGGACGCTCCCCTCCCTAGCTTCCCTGGCCGTCTCCTTCCTGGAGAGGGGCGCGGCGGCGTGTAGGTGGCGGTGAATCGAGCTCGCCGGCGGCAGGCAGCATCTGGAGGTGGAAGCGGAGCGAGCGAAGGAAGCGGCATATTGGCGGCGGCGACAAGATGGCGGCGGCGGCGGGGCTCTCATGGCGGAGGGAGCAATGGCGGCGACAATGGTGCGAAGCGGCGGTGGGCTCCGGAGAGAGAGAGAGAGAGGGAGGAGGAAGAAGATGGTGGAGGGGTGACAGTGGGACCCACTGTCACCAGATTTCTTGTGTATTAACATGTATTTTACCCTGTAAAGCCCCATAATGGCACGTTTGGGAGAGGAAAACTGTTAAAATGGCATCTCTGCTTGAGGCGATCGAAAAATGGCAACCGTGTTAACGGGCTGTTCAATAATGGCAACAGTGAAATTAACCCTTTTAAAATATAACCCTACACACACCAATTTTTTCAATTAATGACATTTCATTCATTTCTCATTTTTATTACCTTTTCCAACTGGACAGACGAAAATACCCATCTATTCCTCTCCCTAAACATATCAAGATTTTTATTTGCAAAAATTTAAAAACCAAAGTAATATTTTAATTTTCCGATTTTGAAATTGTGAACACAAAAAATAAAAATTGACATTATATGAAATCTGGATTTTGAATTTTGATATCCAAACATTCAAATTCTAGAATTTAATTTAAATTCAAGTCATTATTGTTATTATCAAAATTCCAATTTTCAAATGTCAAGATTCAAAACGCAACCTTTTGAATTCAAAAGTAAATTTTCAAATATAAATATATAGAATTTTAGTTGTCAAAACTTCGTATTCCCCTAGTGTATAAGAGAGAATTGTGTTTTTACCCTGCTTTTCAAAGCTAATTGCGATTTTGCCTCTGTTTTTCATGATTTAACCAGCCGTTTGCCCTCATTTTCAAATCCGTTAAGCTAGGGCCACCTAAGAGATAACGAGAAAAAGAAACGCAGCCTCTTGTTCAAACCGCAGTGTCCCCTCATAGTCTTGTGCCAAACCCTATTGCCAAGCGGTTGATGTAGCGGGTTGTACAGGCCGACCGCACGGGCTGGCGGCAGACCAACGGCACGCACGAGCGGGCTACTGTACTAGCAGAGATAGGCTGTAAGTGATACAACTAGGGTTCCCTCTTGGCCCAAGCTTGATTTGTTGATCTATAATGTCACTGTGAAATACTAGTCCACGTGAGCTATCATGTCGCTGTTGAAATATTTTGAATAATATGTACTCAAAACAAGGAAAAATCATAACGTACTAAAAATGAGGGCAAATATGAAAAGACATGTGCCATTGACGCCGTTAAGTACACTTAACAGAATAGGGGTAAAGGTGCTCTTCAATTTGAAAAAGTAAGAGCAAAATCAGAATTTTTTTTAAAAAATGAGGGCAAAATTACAATTTTCTCTCAAAAGAAGGGTAAGAGCACAATTGCCCCTTAGTATAATGTCACAATTTGGATTTAATACATTTGAACTTTCGAATTCCAAACTTAAAATATGAGTACATTTTTTTAAATTTAGATAGTACTCGGATTTTGGGTTGCGAAAAAACATAAGGGCATTTTTGCCCATCTTGGTGAGAAGATAATGAAAATGACGGAAATGGGTGGAATGTCATGAATTGAAAATTTTGGCATGCACATTGTTATATTTTAAAAGGCAACTTAATTGAGTGTTGTTCATCGCGAGGCATCTCAATTCAATATTGTGAACTAAAAATTCCTAGTCGGTAATTGTGGTGGCACTAATTGAAAGTGGTTGGTGATTGATGATTTGGGTGGTGCTGTTTCAAACTTCAAAGTGGCTAGAAATCATCTATGCATCAATTTTTTAGTACTTGGAGTTTATTGATCGGAGCGGTGCAGATTTACGTGGCTATGGTAGGTGATTGGATTGACACATGGCTTGAAGTGGTTGGTAATCAAGGTGGCACCAAACTGAAGGTGGTTGGTGGTCATGGTAACAACGAGGGAGGGGAGCAGATATCATTACAAGGGTATTGCCAAGTTTTTGAGAAAATTGAAGTCAAACCACAGTAGAACCTATCAAACATTGTTTGAAAACGAGACACCCACTGATCATGTTCGTTTTCCCCAAGCACATAAAAACTATTTTATAAAGCAACAATCTACTAGTGGCGCAAAGAAAAAAACCTTCCTACTGCATCGCCGCAATTATCATAATTTACCTTAATTAACCAAAGAAAATCAATTTTTAATTGACCAATACAATAATATAGAATTTATCAAAACAAATAAACTCAATCTTTTATTTGGGCAATACCATGTAGTACAATTTTTTTTTCGAGTACATGATCGCAAAATGCGAGATACGCTAGCCATTCAAATGGAAAGCAACAGGTTGGCGACAGGATAGTGGCGCCCAAACATCCCATTTTTAAAGTCCCCAAAACGCCCTCCGATCCGCCTATAAATACGCCCCCTCGGAGCCATTGCGAACCTCTCCGGCTCTCCCGTCTCCTCTCCCGTCATACGCTGCCTACAGGGCACCCCGGAGCTCCATCTGATTTGCAGATAAGTCTTCGTCCCCCATCTTTGTCTTACATTTAGGCCCTTTTCTTTCGAGTCTACTCCTTTTTCGAGCGTATTCTTGCAAGTAAACCCCTCACCCTCGTCCTATTCCATTCTCCACTCCTTCCTCGTCTGGTTCTTGGTCTTGCCGCGAGGAGCTCGTAGATCCGATCCAGAGAACCCCATGTTTACCTATCCCTTCCTCTGACGGCCGCCGTCCTCCGATGAGGCTGGCCGTGCTCCGCCGCAGCCGTTCCCACTCCTTCTCCGTCGCCTTCCTCTACTGGTTCTACGTCTTCTCATGAACAACTCGCCCCCCAAGAACACCGCATCCACCACCCTCTAGTCGATTGTTTCTCTCTCTCTCTCTCTCAGTTTCTTGTTTTCTTCGAATCTGTTCGCTCTTTTCCCCCAAAGATCTCTCCTTTTTTCGGGTTCTTGAACAAGTAAGTTAGTCCAAGATCCTGACCATGTCGACGCGCCGGAGCTCCAGCCCCGACAGCGGCAACACCGGCGGCGGATGCCCCTCCGACGAGCGCAAGCGCAAGAGGATGCTGTCGAACAGGGAGTCGGCGAGGCGCTCCCGCGCGCGGAAGCAGCATCGCCTGGAGGAGCTCATCGCCGAGGCGGCGCGCCTCAAGGAGGAGAACGCGCGGGTGGAGGCCCAGATTGACGCCTACGCGAGCGAGCTGGGAAAGGTGGACGGCGACAACGCGGTGCTCCGCGCGCGCCACGGCGAGCTCGCCGGCCGGCTGCAATCGCTCGGCTGCGTGCTGGGAGTCTTCCAGGAGGCCGGTGAGCCCGTCGACATCCCGGATATCCCCGACGAGGTGCTCCGCCCCTGGCAGCCGCCGTTCGCGCCGCAGCCTATCGCCGCCGCCGCCGCCGGCGACATGGCCGACGCCTTCCAGTTCTGAGCCAAGGGCCTCCAAGACATGGCATGCCATGCCATGCCATGCTGCTTACTACCGTCTACCAATTCCAGTACTATCTTTTGGCATTGTGCTTATGTTTAATTACCTATCAGTACTACCTTTTGCGATTGTGCTTATGTTTAATTACCTATCAGTAATCTGGACCATTGGTTTACCAGCAGTGTGTGTGCTTGCAATCCTTCGTAGTAATGTAGTAGTAATGTGTGCTTTGGATCAATGTTGCCTGGATTGTAATATCTCGACATGACTGTAATGTCCTGAAATGCAACCCATATGATTTACCAATTGGGATCCCCTACGCCTACAGTTGCTACTGTAAATGCACGGTGTGCATTTTGACCTGAAAACAGATTGTAACTTCTATAAATATGTCATACGGTATCCAATTTGTATGAAATAAATTTTGTAATTCATCTAAAATCATAACGAACCAATTTTTGAAACTTTTTTATTTTTTCAATTTTTATGATTGTTTTGAATTTTTTGAACTTTAAAAATTCAAAAATTCAAAAAAATTGAATAGTTTCGAAAATGGGTTGTTTAGGATTTAAAATGAATTACAAAATTTGTTTCGTACAAATTGAACACCGTATGACATATAAATAGAAGTTACAATCTGTTTTCAGATCAAAATGCACACCGTGAATTTACAGTAGCAACTGCAGGGGATCCTAATTGATGCCTGTGTCGTTCATATTCCTAGCCAAGGCACTATTCGCCCTTTTCAAGGAGATGTTTTGATGGGGGCTTGCGTGAATTATGATGAACTTTGCTACCCGAGGTATCAATCATGTCATGAATCTTCAGTTTGAACGATGTTCTTTTACAATTTAGGCGTCAGCTGGGCCTATGAATTGAAATGCAAAGATCCATCGTACCTCCCTGAAGATTGTTCTTGCGCTGATGTAAATGCACCTATTCAGATCGCTATATTTTCGGCCCTGTTTGCTTCTCGACTAAGTTTGTCTAGTCTAAGTTTAGCAGTTTGATACACCTATAGCTTGACTAATACTATTGTTAGGTGGTGTTTGGTTCGTAGTCTCAATTAACATTAGGCTACAAAATTTGCGGTTCACGTGTAGCCATTTCCATGGAGCATATGCAAGACAAAAAATGATGGAACTAAAATATTTACACCGATCAACATTTCATCCACGCCGAGCATTACCAATGAAGGATTGGGAGAAACAAAAGTCTGATGAGCAATGAAGGATTGAGAGAAGCACACCGAGCATTAGCAACGAAGCTTGCTCCAGTACATACTACAGACAAAAAATGATGAAACTAGTAAAATATTTACACCGATCACCTGCCAACCTCGTTGCCGTCGCACCATCAGCCACCTTGCCAATTGCCATCCTCGGCGTCCTCGCAGGAACATTGCCACCTCCGCTGCCCCCATGGCCTTCTTCCGCGGCGCTTCCATGTTGCTGCAAGAAATTGTGGCACTCGTTTTGAGCGCCACATCTTGGGGCAAAAATCTTGCGGCAAATGCACTTGAGGCTGCCTAAGCAGTGGTATTCCCAAGGTTAGTGACGAACCAAATACTTGCCTAGCCACTTGTGGCACACCTAAACTTAGTTGTGGCACGTTTAGGTTAGCAACCAAACAAACTTTTTTTCCGGAATTGTCTAATGCCCACTCTTGTAAAAATAAAAATAAGCGTCAGCCGATTTTGATAGAATTGCACTATAGCTATACTAAAGTTACACATTATTATCAAGTGTAATTTTAGTATTAACAGTGTGCAATTTTAAATTGATTGAAATAAACATAATGGCTTGAAGCATAAGAAGATAAAAAGTACGTGAGTACGTTTATTTAGCAAATCTACATAATAATAAAATATAAAAAAATTGAATAAAATAAATAACTGATAACTAATTGTAGTGTTTATAGAGTACAACTTTAAAGGTACTCGTAGTTAAAATAATCATGGACGAATGCGAATTAGCAAATCTGTTTCTTTCATTGTTACTGCAAGAATTGAAAAGTAAAATCCAAGGTCTCGTGATTCTTCCAAACCACACTGCCTTTTCTTTTCTCTCCATCTTCTGTGATGAGCTCCGGCTGATGATTCTCTGATTGACATGAACAACGATATATAGAACGAGGTCAAGCAAGATACGGCAGCTTCTCAGTCGTAAAAATCCGCTCACGCATATCTCCGGAGCCGGCACACCAACCCAATATTTTTTCATCATTGGATGCGGCGAATTTTGCCTCGGCAACACAACGAAAACATGTTACATTTTGATTTCTCCTTCGCGTTTAAGTTTTTATTTGGCTGGGCTCGCCAATGATTGGTGGGGACGCAAACAATTCCCTCGTAGATACTACTGTCCCCATACAATGCCGCCATACCCACAATAAATATCGACAAAAAATGATGAGATTACTTTTTATTTGATTCGGTTTTCATCTGATATCATCCCCTGATTACCGCAGCAAATCTCTCACCTTATCCTCTTCCTGTGAATCGAATATGATCACCACGTGGCGGACAGCAGGTCAATCCGAATGCATGATGCAAACAAATCCAAATTCAGGCACAGAATAAAACAAAATAATGCATAGCAGAGAGAGAGAGAGGCCTTCTCTGTCAAACCATTTTTTACTACTAGATCACACACCAAAAAAAAAAAAATCATTTTTGACTCGATTGCGGTGAAACAAATTTGGAGCGTCAATTCACAAATAAACCTAGCTCTCATCAAATTCTCATATTTTTCTAAAATTATTTTACAATCTGTAATTTTCTATGCACGTATTAGTGTTCAGAATTTATCTTAAATGTTCTCCAACTTCAGTGGATCAAAAAAAAAAAAAAAAAACTTATGAAATTGAGATCTAGCTACCGGTAAAGTTACTTTTTTTTTGGATTTTGTGAAATTTTCTTTTTTATTAATTTATTTCCGGAGCGTGAATTGTAGGTTTACATATATGGTTGACATCATGAAACACCGTAATACGCTACGAGACGCCATATCATACGATGGAGCGGGTGTACACTGGACAAACACAATATTACACCCTCAAAATCTATTGGCACGCCCTTTCACAACAAAAATTATCCTAAACGAGCGGAGTGCCGACCATAATGGTCACAGCTGCTCCATGTATTCGCACCCTTTGTGCACCCTCGTCGAGCTCCAGGCGCAACATCCCACCCCTTGAGGAAGCCTGCATGCATGCATGCAGCAAGAGCACATGCAATCACTTAATGTCGATTTGACCCTGATATTGTGCTAACAATAGTGAGATTATATATTGACTACGGTGTGCTTACCATGTATGACGTGAGGGTTGTCTTCCCTAGCTTCCTCGCCCAGTACGGTGCCAGGGCACAATGCACGCTTGCGCACACCAGATCCTGTCAAAACAGGTGACTCAAAAATACATTGGTGATTCACGGTTTGGTTCGGTTTTAGCTGATTGAGCTAAAATTTATCGTTTTGTATAGACCATTCAATGCAATATTTTAGATTTTTTTTTGAGGTTTTATGGGGTTTTTCTCAAAAGAAATTTATTTATTTTTTTAACCTTTCTAATTTTTTTAATGATCCTTAACTTTTGACTCAACCAATTAAAACCGGACCAAATCACAAATGAAAGATGAACTTAATCAGTGAATTGTGACTACCTAGTGAGGTGGCGGAATCTGGAAGACGTTTTCACCATAATGTAATGTACCTCATTGACGCCTAGATTGGGTGCAAACAATCGAGTGAAGAAGTCGGCTTGAGATCCAAGTGCAGCTCGCCCGGTGATGATCAGTCCCCTTCGGGCACATTTTTTTATCTCGGCCAAGTCTGGATGTACACGGGCAACCTCTTCTCCGGATGAAAGTTCAACCTGGTAAATCAAAAGATACCGGAATACATCCACATCAAAAGACCCATTCCCTCCATTTGAATTTCGCAAAAAATAAAAAAGGCCATTCTTTAAATTTTGTGTGTAAAAGTCCTTCCCATTCTTCACCTCTTTTCCTCTCTCCAGTAGCCAAGACCGGTGCCTCAACCGAATCCGATCAATGCACCATTCCGTGGTCGAGCCCATGGCTTACCTTCTCTTGGGCCACGCTAACTTGGCTTGGGGCATGGTGTTCGGGGACAGGGAGGAAGACAGGTCTCACAAGACCATAGGAGAGGGAAAAGAAAGGATTTGAAAGAAGCGATGACCTTTTTCCAAATGCATGAGTGAGGGTGTGGGTCTCACACACGTACTGATCTTGAAGTGAGATCGAACAATGGGGGAGGTGACTAGAACTACATACATATATAATTGGGAGGAATCTTTGATCATATCTGTGACATACTAATAAAAATTATTAGGTGTCTCAATATTTTCTCTAAACAAAACCAAGGTATCACTTTATAGTTTTTCAGCATAATTCTAAGTTAGATGCCCGCGGGCCAGATTAGCATGCAATTAGGGCCCATAACACATTGTTTTGAACTTTTAGCCCATGAAAGAGCAGGCCAAAGGACCCCCCTACGCCCTAGCCCCTATAAACACCCCTCTCACTGTTCACCATCGCTCAACCCCTCCCCTCCCCCAAAAACCCTAATCTCCGGCTCAAGACCCTCTTCCCGAGGACGTTTCTGAGGTAAACACCTTTTTCCCGTAGTCAAATCGATCTGTAGATGGCACCATTAGATAGATCTCGTCGAAATGGATATGCGGATCGCTCCTTTTGGCCAAGAAACACGCATTGTAGAGCTCGCCGAAGTTTAGAGGTCACACGGTCGCCGGCGAACCTCGGCGTTCGCCTTGCCGCAGCACCAACCAAGGGCGCCACGTCACCCGGCGCCGTCGCGCCCAGCGCCGATCGCCAGCGCAACGCGAGTCCCGACCGGGCCCCACAAAACGCGCCCGCATAGGACCGCGCCGGCGACACCGCCAATCACGCTCCGACGATCATCCCGGCGGGGCCCACCTGCCGC
This sequence comes from Raddia guianensis, assembly GCA_036346415.1. Classification (NCBI taxonomy): domain Eukaryota; kingdom Viridiplantae; phylum Streptophyta; class Magnoliopsida; order Poales; family Poaceae; genus Raddia; species Raddia guianensis. The sequence goes on from CM070534.1 coordinate 42,335,073, forward strand.
GTCGGTTTCCGACAGCGCCGCCACCCTCTCCCAATCCCGTAGCGCCACCTGTCCCGTGGGATCCACCGCTGTCGGCGTCTCTGATCGTCCCGTCGCCACCGCCCAATAGCAACGCGAGGCGTGTCCCGTGGGACCTGCCGCTGACGCCGGCGCCACCTTGTTTCACCCCGTGCCGAATCTAGCCATGGGCCCCGCTTGTTAGCGACAGCCGTTTCGCCTACCGCCTCGCGCGCGACGCGTGGCGCCACGTGCCACGCACACGCGCGGTAATCACGCCGTCGTCGTTGACCCATGGGCACGCTAACGCCACGTCGGTCCAAGAGCCACGTGGCGTGAAATGTGTCAAGCGACGTGTCATGCCGCGTCAGCCGCCACATGTCATGCCATGTCAGTACCCACAAGCCCCCCCCCCCCCGAGTGCCACGTGGCATGCCACGTCAGCTACCACGTGTGCCATGTCACTGCCATCTGTCGCCACGTGTCATGCCACGCCGAGATCGCCCCACAATTCTTTGTTAAAGTGGGGGCCCGCTTGTCGACCATTGGCGACGCCTGTCGATGGGCCCCACTGTCAGCCGCACACCGCCGCCCGAACCAAGCCTGCTGGCCGTGCCCGATCTTTGGAGAGATGGGCCGGCTTCGTCGATTCGGCCCAATTTAAGGTTAAATGGGTTTTTCTTTTTTCTGGAATTTCCTAATTAACCCGAAATTTCTCAAATTGTTTAGGGAGCTCCGTAACTCGAAATTAGATGATTTTGGAGCCTAAAAATTACATTTTAATCCTAGAATTTTTCTGTATATTTTATAATTAATTTCTCTGTACTGATTTTGCTATTGTGTTACTTTTTCCGTTTCCGCGTAGACGGTGGTTGTGATTGTTGTGCCGACTGTTGTCCGGAGCCGGTGTGGGACCAGCAAAGTGCGGAATTCTTCGAACGCAAGCATAGTTACATGTTCTCTCCTAGTTTTAGAATATAATTCATTGTTGCCTACTTTTCGAACTGCATGCTTGCATGCATGAGAATTAGGTGTGAGTACCTAAGCATATTAATAATCTATTAATGTGCCCTAGCTGCCCTTGCAAAACCATTGTTATTTCCAGTAGCTTATCCTTGACTAGATGTGTAGGTTTGCATCGTGGATTCAACATAAAATGTGCCTTGTGAGGTGTATGCTTCATAGTGGTGTTTTGGATGAAACCTAAACAACTAAAACTAATGTAGTTGATTTAGAGGAGCCCCGATAAAAATGTTTCTGGGAAGGCGGTGGAGATGAGACGGTCTCCTCTAATAAGGACTCAAGCTTATGTATTGCTAGACCAAACCATACCGTACAGCCACTTGTGCCTTCGGCCCTGGCTTAGTACACTACAAAACCCACTGACCACTTGCTCGTAGGCTGTCCGGTTATGTTTCGTCACTGTTGTCCTAGGGGGAGTCTTACAATCTCTTATGAGGGGTAGGTACGTCCCTGAGACCGAATGGCTTAAATGGGGAACGACCCACGGGTGGTGTCCAGAAGTAGTAGGCGCCCTACCGCGGCGGACACCGGCGGGGCCGGGGAAACCAAAAGAAAGGGCAGGCGAAGTGGTGGGCGTAGTAGGCTAGAAAAGTCTTGTACTGTATCTCCTACTGGATGAGATGGGGCTTGTGGGAAAATTTGTACACACTCTGCAGAGTTAAAACTATAATGATAGTCGTGTCCACGGTCATGGACGGGGCGAGAGGTTTGCACATGTAGATTCACCCTTTTCAATAATAAACTTGACTAGATTAGGCTAGGATTAGCCTGGTGCAAGAGGCACCATCCGTTGGAAAGTTGAGAGTCAATACTGATGATCATGCATTCACTTAACTAAAATTGGAACAACTAAAATGTGACTAGAAATAGGTTTTGGGTAAAATAACATAATCCCCATCCTCGACCCTGCACTCATATTTAAGGATTGCTTGCTGGGTAGCTGCGTACTCATTAAATCTATAGCGGACATATTTATACAGATTTCAGTCAGGATTAGGAAGGCCCTGACGGGGAAGCGCAAGGCTAGTTAAGGTGTACGGGTCGACACCCAGGAATGCATCGCAGTTATTTAATTGAATACTCTGATGTTCTTTCTGCTTAATATTTAATTCCTCATGGACTATTCAACTGGTATGCCAGTTCTTTTGTAATAATGCTACTGTTTACTTGTATTTCACTTTAATTAAATGCATTGTGATGATTCCACCGTGTTGTTCACCACAAGATACTAAAGTGGAACTAGTATTGCCTCGTGGTGTTGGATTCCTATTACAAGTACCGGGGTCACGACAATATCCTCACTCTCGACTCCTGCATATCATAGTTCTTGACTCTCTCCCCCCTCCCCCCATAAACAACCCCCCTCTGATGACCCTGCCATCATTTCTCATTACCGCCATAGGCTTCACCTCTGTAACTCCAATGTATCTATCTACTATCTATATAAAGCAGAGTTAAACGGAGCCACCATATTAATCCTAAAATCATAGAAATTCTCACGTTAATTAAAAATAGTAAAAATTCTCATGTTAATCATAGAAAAATAAAAAATCTACATCGTTGAATATGGATATTATTATGTAAATCTAGTGGTCAATATTAACCTTTATAGCAAACTACTGAAGTTAATCTATATATTAGAGATAAACTCTAAATCTAATCTGATATATTATCTATATCTTAACACAAATCAAGCCGTGCAAATGCGCGGGCCACCTCGCTCGTTATATATATAAAGCAGAGAGCAACCAAATTAATTCTGAAATGCTACAAATTCCCCGTTAATTGAAGAGTTGTGGGCCCAAATTATAACATATTAGATTAAAAGAAAATTCATGTAACATATACTAAAAATCTAAAATAGAAATTTTGAAATAAAAACAGAAATAAGAATCAATGTCAAATTCAAAGTAGTGTTTGCATCGGCGAAAAAATAGAAAAAAGAAAAAAATGGAAATAGGAATTCATGTTAGATTAAAATAGTGTTCATATCAGCTATAATAAAAAAATCTATAAATATAGAATAAAAATAATACAAATATAAGAGTCCATATCTATTTAATGATTGGTACAAATCTAGCGGTGAAAATACGCAAGACACCGTGCTCATGGTAAATATTAATAATTCTTGAGTTTATAAGCCCATACATGCCTGCCACCCATGGCCTCCCTCGAAGCATGGGGCCGGCGTGGTGCCATGGTGAATTTAAATACTAACCCACTGGTTGCCATCACTATTCACTACAGTAGCAGGCCGATCCAGGTATGAAAATTCTCAAAGTAAAAAAAACCGTCCGTATTCACCTTGTAAACGAAAACAACAGTTGAATTGACAGCATTTGAACAAAACCGAGAGGAAGAAAGAAAAACGGTACCATGACATCGCCGACGGTAGAGGTGGTGCAGAAGTTGACGACGGATCCGCCGTTCAGAGTGTTGGTCATGGCCGGCGCGACGGCGACGCCGGGGCCGCACTCCACAACCGTGGCCACGGGGAAGTCCAGCTCGTAAACCTCGTTGTGATCCGTGGACTTGGCCAGCCGCCTCGCCGTCAGAATCACCCCGGACGTGGTGACGAACTCGATGGCATCAACGCCGGCGCCGGCGAGGTCGCCGGTGAGCAGGAAGTGGGCGGCGGCCAACGTCGCGTGCCCGCACAGTTCAACCTGCGATCGATCGATCGAGCAACAGGCATAGATGCACATTCATTCATACTACCTCCCGTATGAAATTTTCGCAACAGCCAACAGGCATGGCCGATCTCAACTACAATGCATGCATGAACAGGGGAATATTAAATGACCTCGGTCACCGTGGTGAACCACCGGATGTGGAAGCGCGGCGGCTCGGCGGCGGCGGCGGCGGCCGCGGGGGCGAGGAAGGCGGTGACCGGCGCTCTGAACTCGGCGGCGACGAGCAGCATCCACCTGCGGTCCACGTCGCCGGCGATGCGGTCCGAGTCCAGGAGGCACACCGCCGCCGGGTTGCCCCCGAACGGCTCGTCGGTGAAGGCGTCGACCTGCTCGATCGATCGACGACCATAAACGCATGAGACAACACCATATGTTGGTGGATGATCGGCTGTGCTTGTGCTTTGCTTGCTGGAACAGTGGAGGAGGAGGTAGCTAGCTAGCTTACGATGGCGAATCTGCACATCTCGGCGTGGGCGTCGACGGCGTGCAGAGTGCAGTTGAGCCGACGTTCTCTCCGGCACGCCGCACGCGAGGAGCGCGCTTTCCACCATGGATCGAGTATTTATTAGCGGCTCTGGTTTGGCGTCGGTGCATCTACAGCAAATCAGCGACAGCTACTGCATATGAGCATCTTTAACGGAGTCAACTGCAAACTGAGTATACAAAAGAGTGTGTCTAGTCAGTCTCTCTCCTCTCCTCCACATAAACAAAAAAGATTAGACGATATCCTTATACCTAGTTGATTTAGCACTATTGGAGATGTGAGCTAGGAGTAGTTCTTATCTCTCTTCTTCCTCTTTCCTCCACATAAGCAAAACGATGACTTAAATTTCTTAGAGCTAGCCGACATGTATGCAACGCTGAGTGTTTAGGATGGAGTAGGTGTTGGAGGAAAGAAATCTTCTTTAAAGTGTGTAGTGCAAAGTGTGAAAGAAATTAAGCATTGATTAGAGGGATAAAGAGTTGTGATTTAGAGGAGAAATTTAGAGGGGTTGCTGGAGATGCTCAATGTGCCATAGATACCTATCTCCCCCCCCCCCCCTCTCTTTTTATACGAACGAGCACGGTGTTTCGCGCATTTGCATGCCTCGATTTGTGTCGATTATTAATCATACATGCACTCTTATTATTATTGTTTTCTATCTTAAATTTATGAATTTTTTATTGTGACTGATACTAACTATTTTAACAGGCATCTCGATTTCATCGTTTTGTCCAGGCACTTGTTTGTTTTTCCAAGTACTTAGTTTTTTTCAATCCATATGCGCATATATTAATGTATGTAATGGTATAAATTACAATCTTCTGGCAATTTAATCATAATCCACACGTCTGGAATGTAGACATTTTTTTTAATCTAATATTAGTTGCTTTGTTGCATTGATCGATCAATCTTTGGCAACCTAAATTTTTTTTTTGAGCAAAAGGGCAGGAGAACTGCCATCTATTGACCAAATAAAGGAGGGAACAAAAATTGGGGGAACAACGCCCCTCCCCCTACCCTAGGGCTTAAGGAGCAAAAAGGTAATTTACAGAAAAGAGGCTCCTTGGCTTCCCAAAGCCATAGTTCATCAACCTAATTATCAATTGACACATGAATATAGCATTATGCATGCACGGTAGCTAGCGTCTCTGGCTAGCCCAGTCGCCACGGCGCAGCATCGATCGGGCAAAGTTGGATGGCGGTGGAGATGAATTGCATTTTTTCCACTCTTAACATTGGTTCTTACCATTTTTGCCACTCTCAACATTGGCGGCGCCCAGCCTGAACCCGGTCTGTTAGGTTTTGTGTCGAATATGTGTACAAGTAGGTTGCATGGTCTCTGTGTTGTAATATGCAGGGTTGGTTTAGAGTCAGAGTCGGACTCTAGCCATGCCTCCACTATATGAAGGGAGGCAGCACTGGTGTAACCAACGATAACGATTTCATAATAGTAGCATAGTCAAGAGAAGGTCAGCGCACTACAGGAATCTTCCTCAATACCGAGGGCTCAAAACCCTCACGATAAAGGCAGAAGCCCTTGTGAATAGGTGCTCGCGTCTGCTCCCCCGCAAATAACGATAGAACACGAGGGCATGGCCCCCGCGAATAGTTAATCGCGAGGGTTTTCTTATGCCCTCGCGACTGACTGGCCTGGCAGCTTTATCGCGAGGGTCTCTCAGCCCTCGCGAAAAGCACGTGGGCCCACGTTCCCTGGCGCATGCAGGTGCCAGCCCCAAGCTATTCGCTAGGGCCACATGGCCCTCGCGAATAGCCTCCCTGCCCACTGCTATTCACTAGGGCCACATGGCCCTCGCGAATAGCGTCTGTGCCCACTGCTAATCACGAGGGCTATGTGGCCCTAGCGAATAGCTGTGTTCTGTGGTTTTTTACGAGGGCCCTTTAGCCCTCGCGAATAAGCATATTCAGCAAAAAAAAAGCTTTCAAATATGAATTTGAAACAAATTTCAATAGCAGCAAACACAGCATATATATATATATATACAGAGAGAGAGAGAGAGAGAGAGAGAATAGCTAGCGTACTCTCGGGAGTACGGATCTCTCCGTACTCCAGAGTGGTTTTCGAAATTCGAGATGCCTAACAACTGATTCAAACCGTTGATCTTGTTCGTCTCACTGAAACGTTGTCAGTGACCAAGTTTCATATTTTTTTAAATTTGTTTACTATTTGTTTCTTATGTTCGAAAATCAGCTTTTTTGAACGCACCACGACTAATTGGATGGTTGATTTACAAAATATGAAACAAATAGTAAACAAATTCAAAAAATATGAAAGTTGGTCATCGACAACGTTTGATGAGACGAACAAGATCAACAGTTCGGATCGGTTGTTAGGCGTCTCGAATTTCCAAAACCATCCGGAGTACGGAGAGATCAGACTCGAGAGTACGCTAGCTATTCTCTCTCTCTCTCTCTATATATATATATATATATATATATATATATATATATATATATATATATATAGGAAAACGGAATGGGACTCCATGGAGTCGGTGCTCCATTCTTTGTTGGCGTTGGATTTCATCAAGATTCGTGCACACAAAGTAATTACATGGATGATAACACTATTATTTGCCATACAAATGTGTGAATGCAATAACTACGTTATTAATTGTTTACAAAAAAGGTACGGAGCACATACTCCATGGAGTCCCTCGTATTTTTACTATATATATACATGGACGATAACACTATTATTTGCCATACAAAGGTGTGAATGCAATAACTACGTCGCTCCTCTCTGTCCCTTTCCATCTCCTCCGCCCTCTCCCTCTCCATCTCCCTCTCGTGAGCTCTGTCCCGCGAGGCGCGGCGGGACCTAGCATCGCGCATGAATCCATCGGACCTGCAACAGAAAAGTGTGGTTAGTATGTAGATGTCATGTAACACGGTGACCAAAAGAATGGAACAAATAAAGATCAAAGTCACCTGATGTGGTCGGAGCCCATCCCGTAGCGACCGTGCGACTTATGCCCCATATGCGTGTAGATTACTTCAGCGTCCAGCTCCTTCTCCGCGTACGGGTCACTGTCTGGGCCGTGTGTCTCCTTGTACGCTTGCACGTACCGTTTCTGCATTCAAAACTACTGAGATTAGCAAGTCAAGTAGTGATAAACATTATAATAATGATATAGATTGCACTTACAATCTTGTCTTGCGCGTGTGGTGCCACGGCTGGATTGGGAACTTCTCGTTGTGCCTTCGGTGTCATTGCCCTCCTGTAGGATTCCAAGGCACCTATGTCTTTCCCAGCCCTCTCGGACTACATCACATTGTGGGTCATAGAGAAAAAAACATAAAAAAAAAAGTTAAAGAATTGCTCATTACCTCTTTCTTTCTAAAAAATGGCAGGGACCACCTCCCGATGTACTTGACGACTCCTTGCGCCGCCCAGTTGAGCCTGGACTGCTGAGACTTGGCCTTGAACTCTGGACTATTCCAATAAGGTCCAAGTCCATCCCAAGCTTCCGGACAGTTTTGGACCCACTCAGAACGCACCTGAGTGTACTGCTCAGGGGTCAAGTACTTATCTGAAGCCTCGGTGTCAGTGAGCTCCTCGCCATGCTCTCTCCTGTATGTTGATACAGGAGTCAAACAACATTAGTGGCATTGTAAATAAGAGTTGTGATTCAACTTACTTGTACCAATCCTTGTTCGCGTCGACACGTGTCCGCCGCAGCTGATCCCAGAAAAGACTCTTGGCCTTGATGTCAATGACATTGTCGAAGTCCGAGTGGGTGAGGGGCTCACGAGGTCAAAAATGTGTCTTAAAACAAATGGAAAACATATTATTAGCATGAGGAATAATGAAAGTATTTCGAAGGCTTACCCAGAATTCACGGACACACTCTGAGGCAGCCGACACCTGACCTTCTTCTTGCACAATCTTGTAGTCATCCCAGGTGATTGCTGGACGGGTCCGGCCGTCCTCTTCCACCATCCCAGGGTAGTGCAGTTTGAGCAGTCTTGAAAGTACGGAAGCAGGCTGGGTCTTAAGGCGTATGTCGACTGTAGCCATGTTGCTGTACAAGTTTGAGAAGGGGACACGAATTGACGAGTCCCCTCAAACCATGCATCTGTGGGTCGTCCGTTCGCCACCCACCCATTGTACATCCATCTCCTATCTTCTTCCATTCCTTCACGAAAAAGTAGATACATATACGTACTTGCGTCAGGGGTTTTTACACTTGGCTAATTAGGAAGGCTTCTAAACCCACCCACGAATGGCCCTTCGAGTACGATGCGTTGTATCGCCCGTGGATTCGGGATGAAATTTCGGCAGCATAACCCTACTGGTTCCCCATGTGCAAGTACGGTCAGGGTATCATTTTTAATACACGGACACTTATATTATGCACCGGAGAACCATAGGGTTATGCAACCGAAACCTCGTCCCAAATCCACGGCCGACACGACGCATCGTACTCAAACAATCGATTCGGGCATCCATCGGACGCCCAAACGGGTCGCCCATCGGATTCGGGAACGTGAATCACACCTCGTAATGAAACTTAACAAATCACCGTCTGGTTTCATTACGACTTATGCGTTCCCGAACAGGTGACGTACGGCTAGGTTACATGCACACTAAACCCGTTAAACCTAAACGCACATAGTTAATATACATAATATAATCGCATATAATTAACTCTAAACCCACAGCCCTCGTGCTTAAGTCCTCGCACTGCCCTCGTAACTAACCATTCAAACAGAAAAACATGTTCACATGCAGCCCTCGCAACTAACATTTAAACACAAAAAAGCGCGAAGAAACCTTTCCAATGGGCCGGGGGTGTGGCGTCGTCTTCTGGGCTCCTCCTCAACTCGTGCTCTTGCTCGTCATGGTGCGAGCCTCCTCCTCACCTCCTGCCTGACAATGACGGCGAAAGCGAGGCGAAAAGTAGGGGTGGCGGTGGGGGCGGTGGCGGGAAGTGGGGCGGCCGTCGGCGGTGGCGGCGCGGGCGGAGTGGCGGCGGCGGCGGGCTAGCTACGCCGCCGCTACCTGCACAGAGCAACCTAATTGCGAGGGCCGGGTGGCCCTCGTGAATAAAGATGCCGCACCTTTGTTGCGAGGGCTAGGTGGCCCTCGCGATTCACGCGTAGTCAATGCCGGGTGGGCCTAGCTCTGCCCGACGCTAGCCAGCACAGCAACCATCTAATCGCGAGGGCCAGGTGGCCCTCGTGAATAACCGAGCCGCCCCTTTTTCGCGAGCTCCTAGGTGGCCCTCGCGAACAACCATTGGTCACTGCTCGGTGGGCCCAGCTCTGTCCACAACCAGCCAGCAAAGGAGCCAACTAATAACGAGGGCCACGTAGCTCTCGTGAGTTAAGCACGCACGCTTTTCTTCGAGGGTACATGCTGCGGCCCTCGTGTCTAAAGGTATTTAAATACGAGGGCCAAACTAGCCCTCGCGTATAATGCTTATATACGAGGGTTTTCAAAGAAACCCTCGCTACTAATAAATATTCTCCTTCCATCCTACACTCAAATTATTTTTAAAAAACATCAAATAATAGTTTAAAATATGTTTGAGTTAATAATGTTCTTTAATGTACCATTTGTTGCAATAGGAAAAAAATAAAACATAAAACGAATATTTATGATTTTAACCCTTTCTTATCTCACGCTATCAGCTTATCGATATACTAAGCATTCTACTACACATTTCAGAAATTCATGTCACGAAATGATAGAATACATTATTTATAAATTATAGATATTACGCATTACCCGTTACACACTATTTAACACTTGTCTCCTCTGGAGACTGATGATGACTCCGTGTTTTCTCTGTCGAATTCGAATTCGGGGGAGAATCCTTCACGGTATACCGGAGTTAACCAAGTTTCTGCGGAAGAACGAGGTAAGATCACAATGTGTGGGAGATTTAAGGCTTACAGAGGGATTTGGTTTTTAATTTGTGGTCCTTTTATTTGCAAGGGCTGAAGTAGGACCCTAGCGAGTAGTTGCTGAGGCATCCTTTTTCGCGAGGGCCACATCTCAGCCCTCGCGAATTAAAGTTATTCGAGAGGGCCAGGAGTAGGCCCTCGTGAGTATCCTGCTGCTACTTTTTTTTGCGAGGGCTACTGCTTGGCCCTTGTAAATATATTCTGTTTAACGAGGGCGGTAGTATACCCTCGTGATTTTATGTTTTATTACGAGGGCTTTGTTTCAGCCCTAGTGTATATTTTTTGGCCCTCGCTAAATTGGGAGATTCCAGTAGTGGCGGCCGGCATGTGGCCGTGACCAAGTTAGCCGGTATGATGTGGTATTATGGATTGAGGAGGAGCGCCCATAGTCAGAGCCCCGCAGATTTAGACGAAAACTGAACTGCGTTACTAAACATCGTGTCTCCTGATGTCGTTCGCGATCTTTCATCGACATATATCCTAGCACGGCCGGAGCCCGGAGGCACTAGCTTCACTTCCATGCTAATAGACCTAACATGCATATATACAGTCGTTGATGGACAAACAAATTAAACAGTAGCCAGCTATTGCTTAGATCTGATCAGCCAGCTTAATAATAATTAGTACATAATTGGTACGCCTAGGATTCCCGTTCGCCATGATACGTATGATCCGTCCGTCCAATATGTCGCTGGCTCGCTGCGTTTTGCACATGCTACGTAGTACATATGGGCCGAAGAAACTGAAGGATTGTGTACGGTTGTTCCCTCGTTAGTAAGAAAGGTGGCGGCATCATCGTAGGTTGAGCTGTCGACATGGCATCATCGTAGGTTGAGCTGTCGACATGCACGTGTGCTCTCATTGCCTCTGGCTAATGAACAACGATCACATATTTTTTAAAAAACCAAGATAGAAGCACGGTCGTTTATTCGAAAAAAAAATCCACAACCCGGCACAAAACATCGAGTCACCACGCATGTCGTCTTTGTCTAAAACCGATCCACGCACACGCCGTCAACATGAGACTATAGCAACAACACTATAACATGGGCGGTCCTCCCCCCAAGGCTCGAGCGAAATAAGACATTTCCTCGAGGCTAAGAACTGTCATGGAGTGATTAGTCTTACGCTTGTTGCACAACCTTTGACATGGATTTTAGCACTCAAGTAACTGAAGTGAAGTCGAGCAAGTAACTACTACATTTCGAATGTGAATCACGCGTCCAAAGGAAGCTTGGCCAAGCATGAGCGAAATCGCGTCGCCACTTCTCTGATGGTGATTAAGTATTCGAGGAACTAACATGCAGGACAAGTCTGTGACTGCCGCATTTCGGACGTAAATCACACACTCAAAGGAAACTTGGCCAAGCATGAGTGGGGGATCGCATCGCCACTTCTCGGGTGGTGGTTAAGCACCCAAGGAACGGACAGACAAGTTGAGCTTATGATTGCCGCATTTCGTATGTGAATCACATGTCTAAATGAAACTTGACCAAGCACGAGGTATCGCGTCACCACTTGTCTGGTGGTGATTAAGCACAAGGAACTGATGACGTATAAGTCGAGCTTGTGATAGCCTCATTTCAAACGCGAACGTCCAAAGAAAACTTGGTCGAGCACAAGTGGGATCACGTCGTCACTTTTTTTATGGTGATTAAGCATTCAAGGAACTGACAAATTAACATGTCGAGCTTGTGACTGTTGTATTTCGGGCTTGAATCACATATCCGAAGAAAACTTGGCCGAGAATGAGTGGAATTGCATCGTCACTTCTCAGGTGGTGATTAAGCACCCATGGAACTAGAAAGATAATTCCATGAGCGCAGGTCATGCTCAAGGGAAAGTAGGGCATGCCCCAAGCAAAGCACATGCTCAGGCTATACTAAGAAGGTGACACATAGCCACTAAATTCTCATAAATATAGGTGACACAGCCACTAATTTCACAAATGATACAAATAGTCCCCAACATTCAAAAGTGATCCTCCCCTACCCCAATATAACATAACATTTTCACTAAAGATAACAACAGATTAATAGGCTGTTTGGTTAGCTGCATTTACAGATATTTGCATCTACAGATGCAGAATCTTGCTTTTTTCTTGTGTTTGATTGTCTGCATCTGGTTTTGAGTCTGGCTCCGTGGATGCAAGATTCTCCATACAGCCTAGCTATGGAGAAACACAAAAAATGGGCGTTTCTCTGAATGCAACGCATGGTGGCCTCATGTTTTGCGCATAGGGTCACAGTCAGTCACCATATCAAGCCATGCATGGGCTGCTACGTGGAAGGTAAGTTTTTTTTTCCTTTTTTGTTTGTATCTTTTTATTAGCATATCCGATTACCGAACCGATTTCAAAAATGGATTTCTGACTTTTTTCGAACAAAAATAGACCACACTCGCTATATAAATTTCAATATAATTAAATTTCAAAATATTCGCCTACTAAACACTCAACCAAACATTGTCTCTGCATCTGCACATCCCATATCTCACCAGCCTGGCTAAGTCAGACGGGCCAGGCTCGTGAGAGCAGGCAACCAAACAGCCTATAACATGTTTATCTAAATAGTTTGTGCACACAAAAGAAATACGGGTCCAAGATGTATTCTAAATCACAGTACAACAAACAAAATTATATAACATGCCATAACTTCAAGTTTTATTGGTCTTATCATTAACATGTCTCAGATGACCACTATCTTTTATATCAATACAACGGGCCAATTAAGGTGAAATAATTTTAAATTTTATACTAATAAAGAAGTAAATAAAATACAAAAAATCGTTATTCGTAAAGCCTCGGTTCTAAAATATATCATGCTCCAAATTAAGTTCAAAGTATGAATAATGACAACCCAACAGGCCAAATAACGTGAAATTAGTTCACGTGAAAAAAAAAACTACGACTATCATTTCGAGCAAGTTTATAATGTGGAAGGTTATAACAGTGTAACAAAAAATACACTGTCATTACATGGCTAGATATTATAATAGTATAGGTTTTAATATTTTTTTTTACTAAATATAATAGATTGCACATATAAATTAACGAATCTAGTCACGCAAATATACGAATCATCATGCTAGATGTTATTGTTACAGTCACTCCAACAGCTCTACATATCGCTACTTTGCTAGCTCGAGTCCTTCAACGCATGATCTTCATCGGCCTCATCATCTCGTTGTCTTCGTGATCTAAAATCTGCATTTGAAAAGAGCAATCCATATTACTAAAAAAAACAATGGATATATCACGAGCTTTAATCAGTCTTACTCCTATTAATTTGCCTCGTGATCAACAGATCCAGCACTCACGTGGCAGTGGTAGACGTAGCCCGGTCCGGTGGTGACGTCGAAGGGGAAGCGGTCGCCGGCGCCGGTCGCCGTGGAGGAGAGCGGCCGGAACCGCACGAGCAGCCGGGTCACCATGCTGGGACGCACCTTGAACACGTTCTTCCACCCGCGCTCATGCCGCGGCGGCGCGCGCCGCCGCCCTCCGGTGAGGTGCCTGTCCAAGCGGCACGCGGCCGCGTCGTTCCGCCGCCGCATGCAGTCCCGGAACTCGTCGACGCGCCGCAGGGAGCTCTGCTCCAGCGCGGCGAACACCGCCAGGTGCAGGTGCAGCGGGTGGTTGTCGTCCGTCAGGTTGATCACGTCCCAGATCTCCGACGACCCTTCCGCCGGCGTCTCCGTCACCGGCGCCATGAACGACGCCGCGTTCAGGTACAGGTGCGTCGGCTTGTCCGTCCCGTTCTTGGTATACTCGTACATGGTGATGTGCCGCGTCCTGCTCGCCTCCCGCGAGTCCGGCCGCGGGTAGTGCGGCGGCATCAGCCTCGCCGGGATGCTCGACGGGTCGGGCTCCGGCGCGCCGTCGCCGGCGTCCTTCTCGATCACGAACTTCATCACCGCCACCGTCTCCGCCTTCTCGCCTGGGTCGCCGGGGTAGGGCGCCGGCGCGTCGGAGCGCAGGATCACCTCGTCAGCGCCCGCGCCGGCGAAGTCAATGACGACGTCAGCGATCTCCGACGGCGCGAGGAGGAACCTTTCCGTCGCCACCGGACGGGGGAGGTAGACGGAGTCGGACGCGACGTGGACGAAGCGGAGGCCGCCGGAGAGCGAGAGGTGGAAGAAGCGCGCGTTGCTGGCGTTGAGGACGCGGAAGCGGTAGCGGCGGCGGCGCACGCGGAGGAACGGCCACGCCTTGCCATTGACGACGACGACGGGGCCGAAGTACTCCGGCTGCCACTGCGGGTGCACCGTGGGGTTGTTGCCAGTGCGGTTCATGAAGAGCTCGCCGCCGGCGAGGAAGTCGCGGTCGAACAGCACGAGGTTCCGGTCGAACGCCTCGCCGGAGGGAAGGTTAAGGTCGTCTTCCTCCGCGCCGGCGACGCGGTACGCGCCGAGGAGGCCGGCGAGGATGTTGACGCGCGTCAGTCCCATGGCGTGGTCGTGGTACCAGAGGTTGCCGGGAGGCTGCTGGTTGGGGTACTCGTACGCCGGCGACGAGAAGTGCGGGCCGATGGCGGCGAAGCCGGCGGTGAACCACGCCAGCGAGTGGCCGTCGGAGGAGGAATGCTGCACGCCGCCGTGGAGGTGGACGACGGTGGGGACTCCGGCGCCGGGGGTGGCGGCGGTCAGCGTGTGGTCCCACGGGAGGAAGTGACGTGCCGGGAGGTGGTTGGTCCACGTCACGCGCGTGGGGACGCCCTGCATGGCCACGATGGTGGGGCCCGGCACCGTGGCCGTCTCCTTGCTGGTGCCGTACGCGAACACCCGCGTCTCCGGAAGGTCGCGGTGGAATTTCTGCACCAATGCCAAAACAGGGTGTTTAACTTTTCGTTTCACCTAAAGATAAAACAATGAAAACGATAATAACGAATTTTCGCCATTTTCATGAAAAAAAACTCGAAAACTATTAAAACCATACGGTGAACCGTTTGGTGCTGATCATCAAAGCTTTTCGCCAGTGTCATAAAAAAACTACTCCAAGAACTGGTTAAACCATGTGGTTAACTGTTTGGAGCTTATTATCAAGTTTTTTGCCACTTCCAAAAAAATTACTCAAAGACTGCTAAAAACACGTGGTAAACCGTCAAGAGCCGATTGTCGGATAGATTGAATTTCGAGTTTGCTAACCCTCAGTCGACCGAAAGTTTCAAAAGCTCTCAATTGATTTTTAATTACCTTTGTTGTCGTTATCATCGTCTTCTCCAACCGCCGCTATGCCATTGGAATTAGGGTTTGGGTTCGGGCTAGGGGTGGGGTTCCATATGCCCCTGGGCTTAGAGGGAGGTCGAGGAAGGCGGCAACATGACAATGAAGTGGGGATGGTGAGGCACCGATGGTGGCGCCAGAGCCGTGGGCTTGGGCGAAGGTGATCAGAGGGCGAAGGAGGGTTGGTCGATGTGGCCATTCGGATTTCGGGTTAAGTTGGGTGGGGTAGCGGTGATAGGGGGGTAGAGCAGCGAGGTGGCAGCGGAGGAAGAGGGGGAGGCGATGTGGTTGTTGCATGTGATCTTGGCTAATAGCCAGATCCGAGTTTGAAGGGAGCGTCAGCTCAACCTCCTTGCGCCTTAGTCGGGGGCGCACAACCAACTAATGGTTGCGGCGCCTTGATGCACATCACTATAAGAATAAGGTGAGCCGGCACCTCATTGCAATCCAACGTAGCTACAAGGTAACCAACTCACCGAAGTCCTCCCTAAGCCCTTCCGATTCCTTGGGTGGCGCTGCAGCACTGGGAAGGTCGTTGCTGGCCAGGTCGTCACCGCCTCTATCTCTCTGTGACCGCTACGGCTCTCTGCTCCGCCTCTCCACCAAGCAGGCCACTCCGGCCTAAGACTAATCTACCCGATGGCGACCTCAAGTAACAATGAGGATCATCCCCTTAAACTCGGTGTTTAATCTTTAGGCTAATATCACGTTAAGTTTTCCGCATTACGATTTAAGATCTAACGGTGGTTGGGCATATCAGGGAGGCAGGGGAGAGGGAGAGTAGGGAAAAGAGAGGAGGGGCAGGGATTTGGGCTGTTGGAGATCTAATGGTTGAGTTAAATAAGTCTAAGTTAACAGCTAGCCGATCCCATTGGATTTTTGTGGTGCACGGTAAATTGTGGTTTTGTGAATTGCTTCAGATAAGAGTTCTTCACCAGCTCCTCTTCTGTCATGGCATTCCACAGTGGCACACACTGTACGACCGATCCGCATACATGAACAGGCGGTGCTGTTGCTGATGCTGATGCCTAGCTTGAGGTCAGGGCATTGCTACGTTGCGACACTGACAAGAGTGACACACACGATCGAGCCATGCTGCTACTAGAAAGTCTGAAAAAGTCGAACGGGAAAATTCAGGGAAAGGAGACTGGGCTTGTCTGTCTGCCATCTGCATGCTTGACGATAAGGTGGGGGCCATCTAGGATAACAGGGGAGATTGTCTTGGTCATTGCTTGCCAAGTGATTTGAGTGATCACTCGTGGCCCGTGAATGCGATCCAACTAGAGAGAGAGAGAGAGAGAGAGAGATTGGTCATTGGTCTCTCCATTGCATCATTCACCACAAAGGACTGGCAGGAGCTTTCAGACTTTGTATTGGTGAGTGCTTTCAGAGATTGTCAACACCTACTTGGCTGCATTTCGGCTGCAGAAAAAGATGGGAAGTTCTAAAGCCATGAAGATCGAGCAAGTCCTAGAGTAGAAGAGTTCAAGAGAAGACGAAGTCTGAGGTGAGTGCTTAGTAGTAGCATGAAACTAGTGCAGAGTTGATGACACCATCTTAGCCTGACATAGAAGAAGGGTCATGGATTTAGCTCAGCTTACCGCAGGGTTCACACATCCAAGAGAGGTCCCCTCCACTATGTAAAGACTGCATGATTGATAGCAGTGTCCTCTTGCTTCTTCCTTTTTCCCTTGATGCAGACTTATAGTCGCTTTAATTTTTTTGTAATGAGCTGATAATCTTAAGAAGAAAACAAAGTGTTCTTTTTTAGGTAAAGAACTGGCAAAGGATACGATTTTTTTTTATTTTGGCAATAGCACATTTGAAATCAGGGTGGTTATTGCTGAAATATATTCCCTCGGACTTAGATTGTCCGTTGAGCGTGCTCGTAAATAAATGACAAACATGCTTTAAAGATGATTCAAAGCTGAGACTTTAAAAACATGACAATGCCAAACAAGTTCAGCAGCAAGTATTGCTTTTAGCAGTTGGGCCTATTTTAATCTAAACATGCATGCATCATTAGTCAGTATTCGCAGTGAGCTTGTGCAACACTAAATCTGTGGATGTTGACACTATACGTACATGCTGACAACCTGACACAATGACCTTATCATCTGTGAATTCCTCAAGTCCTCAAAATTTTACCTTTCTAACATCTGTTTTGACTAAAAACGGATTCTCCTAGGAGCTTAGACAAATGGAACCAATGAAACATGAGTATAACACTGCAAGACACAAAAGCAAAGTCCTGAGGAAACTATTATACCTATAAAGAAATTAAAACATCAAGACATTTACAGAACAGAGTTTCTGTCCTAGAAGCGCTCAAAGCCTTGAATCCCAGCACATTTTAGCATGGATGGATAGACCACAGAGTAGTCTGCTAGGAGCCTAGGATCGAGGTAAGCGATGAGTTTATCATGTACTCTACTGTATAATCACTACTGTCTCTACTTGAACCTTCTGACACTGAACTAACAGAACTAGTGCTTTTAGTAAATTTTTAGTTTATACTTGGTACTTACTATTTAATCGTCAGGTTTTTTTCCAAGGTTTTTTTTGTGCGTCTAATTAATTTTGTGCATCCAAAAGAAAGCAAAAAACAACTGCAACTATCATTTCGAGCAAGTTTGCTATTGCAAACACTGAAAGAACAGTTGATTTAATTGAAAAGAAGAGAACCAAAGCGACAGCCATGAAGAAGATTTTAAGTGTTGTTTCTGTACTTGTACGTGCGTACGTACCCACATGGTATCATACATGCCGATGGTGAGGTTGCCGGCGACGAGCTCGCCGCCCTCCGCCACGCCGTAGCCCCGCAGCCTCGGGATCTCCGGCAGCTCGTCGACGAACATCTCCAGCTCTTTCGGGTCCAGCAGACGGCCACTCTCCTCATGACTCTGGCCGAGCACCGACGCATGCACTTCCTGAAACAGCCACACCACAAGCATGCACGCACCAAGAAATCTTCTCTTCTTCATGGCAGCAACACAAAGCAAGCAAGGAAGAACAGCAACCCTGCTTGCTTGCTTCTGATTCTGTGGAGAGACTTTCTTGGAGTTGATGGTTTTGGATTTGATTCTCTCTTGTTTGGGGGAGAGAAAAATCTAGATGGGAGAAGGGAAAGAGACGGGCAGGAATCTATTTAGCCTTGGAACGCCAATTTATAGTGGCTGTGGGGATTTCACTTTGCTGGTAGAAAGATGTGACCATCAATCCTCCTCTTAAATCGGCTGATTTCACTGCTCATTCTAAAGCATGAAAAATGGCTGCATCTTGGATTTATGCCCTTTTTTTTTTTGAGGAAAAAGGCGGGAGTTCCGCCGCTCCATTAAAAGAAAATTTATGCCATTTGGATTCTGCTGTTTTCATATATTCCATTGAAACGAAAGAATTACTTCTCTCTCACACACGCTCATAATGTCAACAAATCTTTTTTTTTTTAGAAAAAAAAGACCGCATGGATTACCCACATTTGCGCGGGCCCACACACACATATAACATATGAAGTTTCTTAGCACGCACCGGTAAACCCCCTAAGGGGTTAGACTATTTGATTAATCTGAAACTTTGATTCCCGTAGAGGGTGGCCTACACAAAAAAGATCAAGAATGCATCGATCTCTCATATCAAAAAATAGGATTTTAAAAATCTGAAAATTTTGGTTTTCAAAATTGATTTATAATTTCTGAAAGTGAATTTTGAATTGAATAGTTTAAAATTTGATTTTATTGATCTCCCGTACCGGAGATTGAGATTCTTTAAATTTTGGATTTAGAAATTTTGGTTTTCAAATTTGATTTTCAACTTTTGAATTTAAATTTTAAATCGAACAGTTCAAATTTTGAATTAAAATTTTATATTTCTAGTTTGTTTTTCATAATTTGAAATGAAATCACAATATCTGGTATGCTAGATCGATGAATTCTAATTCTTTTTGCGTGGGCCACGTTTTATTTAGATCAATAATTCAGATTAATCAAATGGTCTTACCCCTCTAGAGGTTCACCCGTTCGTGGTAAAGTATTTGCATAGCGTAAGCCTGAACAAGGAAATAGAAAATAAAATGAAAGCAAAAAATAAAACGAAAACCTGAACAAATATTTATATCGGAAGGACCGAGGAGCTTTTCGCATTACAATAGTTCCTACAACTTTTTTATATGCAAATATATATATGTATTCCACTTACTTAGCATATTTTTGTCTCTAATGTTGAGATTTGAAAATAGATCTTGGATTGTGTCTGGTTGAAGTAGACCTGATCATCGGCCGGGCCGGGTTTCGGGTCGGGCTTGGAAAAGCCCGGTCCCATGGGATAAGCCCGAGCAGCCTACCAAGCTTGAAGCTTCGGTTTGAACCGAACTCGCCCGAGCCCGCTCGCCACGACTTCTTCCATCGCTTTTTTCGGTAGGCCGACGCACCGAAGCAGACCGAGGATCGAGCCCACTCTGCACCGTCGGGCCGGGCGAGGCTTTTTGGGCATAGCCATGAACAGGTCTAGGTTAAAGTACTCGGAAAAATAGTGTGCACTCAAATAACAATAAGATCTTGAAACGAAAATAATTCATGATGAATATCTCAAATTTACTCATAATTTATTCATTCATTTCTACGTTTCATTGTTTGGCATTTAGTCAATATAATAATAAAAAAACAACAAGGAGTCAAGGCCAACTTTGACGAATTGAATAAACATATGTGTATGTATTTTTTTTCCTCTAAAAATTTAAATTAAAGAGTGTACGTAGCATTTACACTTGTAAAAAAGCAATTACATGTGCTATCTAGCTCCTTCATTTACACCTATCTTGATGCGCGCATTTTCAAAAAGGCCCTCCTTATATTCTTTCTTCTCCTCTCCACTCTTTCTTGACCAAAGCACTACTCAACGCCGAGTCCTATCATCACCTCGTCGAAAATAGACAAAAACCTAGCTAGTGATGGATGGAAACCTTATGAGAACCCGAAGTTTCTGTTGTCAGGACGAAAACCTTGGAAACCCTATTGTTTTCGTCATCGTCAAGATTTTCGGTGGTTTTCAAGGTCACTGGTGAGGTTCCTGCCGCTAACAATAGGTTGTAGACATCGAATGTGCTAGGATTAGTTGTACATGCATCTAGAACTAGATCTAAAGTGGTGCACTTAGGGGATTGGGGGAGGAGGCACGACAAGGGAAGGATAAGGATGGTAGAGGAGCAAGGGTCCCTCCCTCTCCTCGCTAACAAGCTCATCAAAGGAGACGGAGGAGGCCAAGGAGAGAGAGAGGGGTACAATAATTGCTTGAGACATATTTGATTACCGCTCTAGCTCATGGAATTTGCTTGGCAGTGACACATTTTCACTATAAATTTGGATGCATGAAGAATGAGGTTGTTTTTTTTAATTAAAATGTCTTGACCTCCGTACCCAAAGGTATGTATATGGCCATTACAAATTAAATGAAAAATGTCACTCGACATTAGTACTAAAAAAACAAAGTCCAAGAATAAAAAATATTCATCAATTAACACAAAGTCTTTTATTAGGCTTTCAGTCATGATTAGTGATCAAAACACATGGTCACAACATCCAAAAATCGGCACATCGAGAATTTCGTCTCTATTTCGTTCTCTTTTGTGAACTGCAATCCATTGGGGGCAACCAACATATACTCCTTAAAAATTAACTGCAGAGAAATCTTTGCATTTGTTAAAATGATATTATTTCGATAAATCTAAATAGAACAAAGTAATATGTTGTACATCTAACCATAACTAAATTAACGTTGACTATAATATCTCTTCTTTGCTGAGGAACCCATTTTACTCTTCGATACCGGTGTCCCTGCAATGCATATATATGCGTTCTACTTAAAGTACAGTGTTCATCATCTGACCAGCTTTAAGGGGCGAATCATGGCGTTGTCCTCGTGGTCCAGAATCTGGGGAAAAAAATAAAACCTTAATAACGTGTTGGTAATTAGTAAAGAAAATGATACTAAAGTAATTAGGAAGTACTCGATCCGTATTTGGACAAGTTGAGCACAGTAAGGCAGTGCGTGCGTACGTGGCAATGGTAGACGTAGCCGGGCTTGGCCGTGGCGTCGAACGGGTAGGCCATGCCGGTGTCGACCATGAAGAACTTCACCACGATCGTCGTCACGAAGCCCGGCGGCATCTTCACCACGTTCTTCCACGTCTTCTCGTGCTCCGGCACCGCCACCGCCTCCCCGGCGGCGTGCCGGCTCACGTTGCACCTCACCGCGTCGTTGAGCCTGGCCATGCAACCCTTGAACTCGTCCACCCCGACGAGCCCCCGGACGCGCACCGCCTGGAAAGCGGCGAGGTGGAGGTGCAGCGGGTGGTTGTCCGGCGTCAGGTTGATCACCTCCCACACCTCCGTCGTCCCCGGCGCCGGCGTCTCCGTCGCGGGGTCCTCCAGCCGCTTGCCGTTGATGTACAGCCGCGTCGGGCTCCCCGTGGCCTCGTCGTCGTCCTCGTACAGCACGATGAACCGCGTCTGCGCCGCCTCTTCCTCGGCGAGCTTGACGTACTCCGGCAGCCTCGCCGGAATCCTGGAGCCGTCGCTCGCCGGCGCCGGCTTGACGATGAACTTCATCACCTTGCCGTTGAGGTGGTTCGGCGCGTCGCCGTCGGGGAAGGGGTACGGCGCCGTGTTGAGCAGCTCCGCCTCGGCGGTCGTGGACTCGGAGAAGTCGACGACGAGGTCGAACGTCTCGGAGACGCCGACGAGGAGGCTGGCGGCGGCGACCGGGCGGGGCAGGTAGCTGGTGTCGGAGCCGACGACGTGGAAGGGGAGGCCGTTGGACAGCGAGAGGTTGAAGTAGCGCGCGTTGCTGGCGTTGATGATGCGGAGGCGGTAGCGGCGGCGCGCGACGGCGAGGAACGGCCAGGCCTTGCCGTTGACGGTGATGGCCTCCCCGAAGTACTCCGGCTGCCACTGCGGGTGTACGGACGGCGCAACGCCGGTGGCGTTCATGTAGAGCGCGCCGTCGGCGTAGAAGCTCCGGTCGGCGAGGATGAGGACGCGGTCGAGGTCGTCGCCGGCGGGGAGGCCGAGCGGTGTCTCCGCCGCCGGGTTGCGGAGTACGTAGGCACCGAGGAGGCCGGCGAGGAGGTTGGCGCGGGTGAGGCCGAGGGCGTGGTCGTGGTACCACAACACGCCGGGGGACTGCACATTGGGGTACCTGTGTAGTGATTTCAGCCGGCAACACTACTTAAAATTTACATTTCACATTGAGTCAGCTAAACCCATATTACTCTCGCTAATCATCGGACGACTGACTTTTAGACAAGTCTTTATTGATTTTCTAACATATCCAGATATTTTCGTTAGATCTTTTATATGCTACATAGAGATGTTTGATCTGTGACTAAAAAAATCGACTGAATATTAAATAACTCTCGGTCATTGGATGTCAAACCGATTTCACCCCGTATAGGAGTATCATATAAACGGTTAAATTTAGCATACAAATTTGTGTTATATATGGTTTAGAATATTTCACCTATAGGTGGCCTGGGTCCAGGCGGGCCCGGTCTCGGCGAAGCCAGCGGTGAACCAGGCGAAGGCGTTGCCGTCGAAGTGCGGTGGATGGACGCTGCCGTGGAGGTGGACGACGGTGGGGACGCCGCCGTGCTTGGGGACGGCGGTGGGCACCGTGGGGTCCCACGGGAGGATGTGCCGTCGCGGCAGGTGGTTCTGCCACGTCACAGCCAGCGGGACACCCTGCAGGGCCTCTATGGTGGGCCCGGGGAAGGTGGCGCTCGCCGGCGACGCGCCGAACACGAACACCGTGGTCGCCGGCAGGTCACGGTGGAACTTCTGCACGCATGCATGCAAGCACCGTACGTACGTTACGTACACACGTACGTTTTTGCAAGAATTTCGCTTGAATTTCACGGCGATTTCGTACAAAATACTATCATTTTTTTCAGCCCAGAAATTAATCTTGCGAGGATTTCATGGTAATTGTGTACGTATACGTACCCATTTCTTCTGGTACATCCCGATGGTGAGGCAAGCCGGCGTCGGGTGGCCGTACTTCGTGGAGTAGCCGTAGATCTTCGGCATCTGGGGGAGCTCGTCAACGTACATCTCCAGCGAGCAGGCCACCTTCTGGAGCGTGTCGTCCGACGCCGGCGCCGCCGCCGGCGGCGGCGGCCTGATCCCGGCGGCGGCGCCGACGACCAGGAGAAGAAGGGCCAGCTCTGCTTTGGCGCGCATTTCTACGTACGGCTGCTTTCTAGGGCCCCTGCAGTCTGCAACAGCCAACAGCCAAGAAATAAGCACATAGAAGCATTCGTATATATATAGCTAGGTATATATATACACCCTCCGTTTGTTTTTTTTTGTTTGAACGCATTTGACTTTTTGACACATTTTTTACCATTCGTCTTATTCAAAAAATTAGTGCAAAGATGCAAAAAAATAAATTATATTTGCATTACCTCTATTGATAAAACAAATCACAACAAAATAAATAATATTT
This sequence comes from Raddia guianensis, assembly GCA_036346415.1. Taxonomy (NCBI): domain Eukaryota; kingdom Viridiplantae; phylum Streptophyta; class Magnoliopsida; order Poales; family Poaceae; genus Raddia; species Raddia guianensis. The sequence goes on from CM070534.1 coordinate 42,358,917, forward strand.
ATAAAAAATTGAATAAGATGAATAGTCAAAGACATGTCCAAAAGTTAAACGTGTCAAATAAAAAAGAACGGAGGGAGTACCTAATTATTTGGGAAAACTTTGTTTGAAACTTTCATAAATGCAGAGACTAATTTGTGCACTTCATGATTAGATTTGGGTTGAGGTAGTGGTGGCCGTGTCAAGAGCAAGAAGTTTTGTGCCTCGATGTGGTTGAACTTTTCGGGTGAGCACTAGCTGATTTGTGCATGTACCACCAAGGCAAATACTGATATGTGCATGCCATTGTGGAGCTTCCACTAGTTAGCTAGCTAATTGTCGCATGTTTAATTACATTGAGTACGTAGTTTAAACCACACGCGTGAAGGCTAGTTGATCTTGGAATTAACATTTGGATATTAGGTTTTGGCATCAATATGTATTTGGGAGAGAGAAATTTTACACTACACAAAAATAAATTAAAAAACACATCTATCTATCTATCTATTATATTAATACAATGTTAACAGAATCACCACATTAATTCCTGAATACTAGAAAATCTCACATTAATGAGAGAGAAAAACAAGATCTATACCATCGAGTATTGTATATCCAAATAATATAATAAAAAATTCAAATAAGTTCATATCAAATACGAGGTTACAAAAGGAGTCCATAACAAATACAAGATCTAGCCACACATATGTGTGGGACACCTTACTCGTTATTATAATATTAAAGTAGAGATAAATTGAACCACCATATTAATCTTAAAATACAAGAAAATAACACATTAATCTTAAAATACAAGAAAATACCATATTAATCAAAATGAAAGAAAGATCTACATCATCGATTATTATGGGACCGGATTATAACATACTAGATTGAAAAAAAATAAATTCATAATCAAAATAGTATAAATAATCCTTGTAAGATAAAAAAAAAGAGTTTATATCAGCTACAGGAAAACAATAGAAATTTAAAAATAAAAAAAATAGAAATAAGAATACATGTTAGATTAAAAAAAGAGTTTATATTAGCTATAATAAAAAAATTTATAAATTTGAAATAGAAAATAATAGGGAGTCTATGTTAAATTAAAGGATTGAGAAAAATCTAGCCACACAAACACGCAGGTCACCATGCTCGTTATTATTATATTAAAACATATTAAATTAACGAAGCTATCATATTAATCCTAAAATAGTAGAAATTCTCACAATAATCAAAGAGAAAAATAAAGATTTACATCGTTGATTACAATGAGGCTATGCTATAAGGGTTTAGATTGAAAGAAGAGTCCGTGTCAACTACTCCCTCCATTCTAAATTGTAATTCATTGTTGACTTTTGGATATTCTATTTGACCATTCGTCTTATTCAAAAAATATATGTAAATATTACTTATTTTGTTGTGATTTGTTTTATCATTAAACATATTTTAAGCATGACTTATATTTTTTCATGTTTGCACTATTTTTTTGAATAAGACGAATGGTCAAAAAAAGTCTCCAAAAGTCAACAGTGAACTTCAATTTGGAACGGAGGGAGTACAAAACTGAAAAATAAGTCCATATCAACTACAAATTTTAAAAAACATATAGATGTGCGGAACACCACACTCGTTCATCAAAATCTAACAGCGCATGTTAACCATGATAGTATAAATACTATTGTGATAGTATATTTTTTTGCGGATGCTCCCTGCTGATGTGATTTTATAATACTGTTACACACACATACATGCCATTTCACGCGCTTTCATGCCTAGCTATGATTCAACAGTGATTACTGATTAATTAGCAATCCAACCATATCTACCATTGTCCTTCGAAAGCGTACCTAATCTTTGCTGTAGGGAGTGCGCGCGCTTAATTGACTAGCTTGTTATATGCACTAATCACCTTTTCGTACTAGCACGGGAAATGCAAGGATATCGAAACAAGTTCTAAGGGCAACTAACATGCCTGCGACCACATGTGCATGCGATTTTGCATCATTGATAGTTTGATACTACTATATGCATATATTGAGACAAGGAGGCGTCCAAGAGTACATATTGAAAGATGCTTGCATGCATGTACAAGCTAGGGGAGGTATTAAATTAAAGTTAATGGAACTGAAATGAGCATACTGGCTAGCTAGTTAGAGAGACACTCGGTGTAGAACAAACCGTACCGATGATTAGTTCAAGAGATGGCGCTTCTTGTACGTTGTTGGAGAGAGGCAGGAGGGCAGATCGAGCAAGCACTTAAGCAGCTGGTTAATTTGTTTGAGATCGAAGAGACCGACATGTTTTGTTAATTTGCAGGGTTGGCCAAAGACAAGCTGCACAAGCAGATGATCGATGGCGTATGTGGCTGTCTAAGCAAAGGAACTCTAGCCGGCAACCAAACCGGCCGGTCCATATGCAATGATTGTTGGACGAATTAAAGACAATTAACACACTCGATCAAGATCCACTCGTCTGGTGATAAACAATGAGGATAGCTTATATTAGTAGATTAGTGGTGGAAATACACATTTACATATATACAAATTGGCACCATGACTTATGTGAAAAAACCTCTTTAAGACGATGAGTAAAAAACCACAAGACCAACGTAACTGGTCCACCCTAAACTTCTTATATTGTTATCAATAATTTGTATAAATAAAGTCTTCTCTAAAACCTCTAGAAATCGCAACACCACCACCACCATCATCAAGTTACAAACTTGCATTAGCATCAACACCATCGATCCACACATAGCAAATAATAGAAAGAGGTAGCCACACCTCCCTGCATCAATGGATAATATTATTTAGGCTTTGTTGGATTGAAAGTTACACCTCCATGTGGAGGGATATCCAACATTGACAACAACCAGCGATATCGACTAGTCCTGTACTAGTATAGATACGATTGAAACCTGAGTTTGCAAGGAAAAAATCAGAGAGAATTAATAAATACTCAATGATCATCGAATCAAATCTTTGAACTTTGAAAAGACATATAGTAGCCGGTTATCTCTAGAGTTCTTAAGCTTGGAGGATATATAATATATTGGCTTTGTTCTTTTCAATTCAAAGTATCTTAAAATTTTAATTAAGAAGTTATAACCCTTAAGAGAGGCTATTAACTATGAAAAATTAATTTAGAAACTTTAATAAAAAATATTCAAACCCCATAAAAATAACTATAAAGTATTTACATCGTTTTTGTTTATATAAAAATAACAAAATTTCGACGTTATAGTTTTAAATTTTAATTTAACATGAAAAGAATAGCGTATTTGTGCAGCTCTCCACGCTTCCTTGCATGAGCACCAAATGCATGCGTCTCGAGCTTTGCTTAAACAAATAACTGGTGTCGAGATCGACCTGGACCGGCTTTGCCTGATTAAATCTTCTAATTAACCACTAATATATGCGTGTCAGCGTGCATGTGGCACGACGTTTCTTACTTGTGTCAGCTGAAATGCGTGTTATTGGACTACGTACGCATGCAACTTCTCTTACTTGTCATCTAAGAAAAACGAGCAAGGTGCTGGCTCGCGCGTTTGCGCGGCTAAATTTATGTTGGCAATTAGAGTTTATTTTTAACTCATAATCTTTTTAGGCTAATCTTCAACTCATAATCTATCTCCAATATATCAGATCAGATATAAAGTTTATCTCTAATATATTAGATCAGCTTTAGTAGTTATCTTTTTAATCTTTTCAATATTGACCGTTAGATTTACATAATAATATTCATATTCAACGACGTAGATTTTTTCTTTTTTCTACTATTAACGTGAGAATTTCTACTATTTTTTGATTAACGTGGGAATTCCTAGGATTTTAGGATTAATGTGGTGGCTCCGTTTAACTCTGCTTTGTATAGATATAAGTAGATAGATACTCCCTACTAGCTAGCAGATTAATATAGATACTCCCTACTAGCTAGCAGATTAATATCTACCATTAAAAACCCTGTTATATATTACTAGAAGCCAGAAGGTAGTATGCCATGCGGTATATTTGAATCCAACAACCATTGAATCAAAAATTTATACGTGCTAGCTACCGATGTCATTTAGCTGATTTAACTGATTTAAGTGTGCTACATTAATTTAACAAATATTTATAATTCGTAGCGAAGTACTCGCACTCTGCTTGTCCGCCAATTATAAGCTCTAGAATATAGGTATAAATTGATTCTACGCACATATTGAGGCAAAAAAAAATTTATAAGGCGAGAGTTCTACTGTTTATTTTGAGTTTTTTTTTTTAGAAGGAACCACTCTTTCATTCCATTAGCATCTCACACCTTACAACCAGACCCAAGAAAAAAGGCAAAATTACAACGAGGTCCAGATGGGTCCTGTCATCAGCAACGCACAGAGAAATACTCATCCCTCTCCCTACGTCGGCGAGCGAGACGACGGCCATTGAAGCCAAAGGTCCTCCTCCGATAATCTCCTTCGGCCAAACCCAAAACAGGGGACGGTTTATTTTGAGTTAGAAGATATATTAAGGCATATATATATACAAGCAACATATCTGGTGCTAATGACCATTAGGTGCTAATATGTTAATATTAAATCTAGACCATTAAATCCATGATGGATGGTTCGGATATAGAAAGATGAAAGCCCCATTAATTACCTCATCTCTCCCTTAAATGCTTTCACACAACCTCCTTAACTTTCTAAGTGGAAAAGGAGTCTCTACCTCTCTATGTCTAAATCATCCATCATAGATTTAATGGTCCAGATTTGATGTACTCGTGCATAAGATATGCATAACGTAGTTTGCCGCGTGATGGATGGAAATCCCTCGCAAAGATTTATTAGGAGGCAAGTGTTGAAATTAAAGATCCTCACAAAGTATGCATGCTAGATGCTAGACGCTAATAATTAGGTCATCTGGTTTTGTTGTACTATAATATCAATCTATTGACATTTTAGAAGATCGATATATGTGATCTGCCCGATCAAAATCAACTTGAGCTAGCAGCTAGCCCCAACTTGACCCCATGCTTAATTTGACAAATGTGATCATCGCGCGGTGGCTTGGCTAGCTGGACGGATGCATGCATGATCACTGGGTGACATGCGTTGACGGTCGAGTGCAAACATGCATGCATGCAGCTAGCTGTCGTAGCTTTGACCACCCAGATATCAGCTAGGATTTTGGCGATTGTCATCGATGAGTTGACTAAAAAGTGCGGCATATTTTCACCATTATAGTTTTTTTTTTGTCAGTAAAGATGATGATACGAGAATTCACTATGTAGGTCAGTCCGTGGACTAAGAACCAGATAATTGCTTTTTTGCCACTATATTGGATGACCTCTTACTATTTTTATCACTCTGTATATATGATATATGGGTTCATCTGCGTCTATGACAGTGGGTCAGAGTGGCAAAATGGTAAGAACCAATGTTGAGAGCGATAAAAATGTACTCCTAATTGCTAAGCTTAGCGATAACTGCCTTATTTTACTGTAAAAGATAAAGTTAAATAAAAGATGGCCGTTTCTGGGGCAGGGTGATGGAGGCAACCACCTTGGGTGGCCCACAAAACCTAGGGGCCCATCGGCCCAAGGCGTACTTATATGAACCGGCTTGGTTGCAGTGCTCCAGAGTCATCATTAATCTCGACTTCGATTCTTCTTTAATTTCATCCTATCATATCCTAACGGCAATAGTGCAACGTCACGTTCTTCATGGTGCACTATGGGACACCGCGAATAATAGAGACGGGAGTTCCTTCGTCTGTTTCTTGATTTAGGTGTTTTCTTCCCTAATCTTTACTTCCAATTATTATCTAATATTGTTATTTTTGTACGTCTCATTCATTTGATCATTTCATCTAGTAAATACTTGTCCACAAGTGAAGAAAAGAAAAACATGTATGCGGGCGGATTGTAGAAACACATTTTTTATAAGTTATTTTGAAAGTAACATAGACTCTTCTATAAATTTTGAGAACTTAGCTATATTTTGCTTCAGACAACAACTCAACCAAGAATTAGAACTTAGCTATATTGTTATTTAAAATTTAATATTAATATTTACTAAAAAGATTATCATTAATATACATTAGATCATATCATCATATTAGAGCCTCTAGTTTAATTTCGACCCAGGGTCTCAATATATTAGAAAGCTGCAACGCGGCAAAGTGGCTTCCACCCAAACGGCCAACTTGTTTGTTTGCTTACCATTTCATCTAGGCTTATCCGTCTAGTGGGGGGGGTATCTAGCTAACACGTCGACCATCGATCACCGGAAATCCACTCAAAACGCAAGCTTTGGTAGTTTTGATTCTTGAAACTCAATTTAGTCCGGATTGCCAAGTTTGATCGCGTCTGCTCCCTTGGTTTACGCGAAGCAGGGTGCAGCCTACCAACGCTGTTTTTCTATGCGTATAATCCGATTTTGATTACAACACAAAATTTTATTTTATTTTATAAGCTATGTGTTATAATATTTTGTAGTTATTTCTAAGTGATTTGTGTGTTTTTCTCGAATATTTTCAAAAAAAATTAATATATTTTTCATCCTTTTTGAACATCTTTTTAGGGTCCTCAAATTCTCAAATTATGGTCAGAATTATATTTTTCACCAAAAGTTGTGACTTGTGAGATCCTTGTTCTTTTCATGTTCAACAGGAACAGGGTTGCGCTGAGGAAGGAAAGGCTCATCGATTGATCAAACCTTTGCTCACTTTTTATTTCTAGAGAAATGCTAGAGAACGTACGGTATCCTATATTCCTAATCACAATCGCCTTCGTCTCCACCTTCTTCCTACTTGCACAACTTATCCCTCTCTTTCCCACGTTGCCACCATCGGGTTCGGGACTTCAAGGTACACTCCGTGCCCCTAGGCTTAGAGAGAGGCTGAGGAGGAGGCGGCTCGGTGGTGCGTGTAGATTGGTTGGGGGGTGTTGGCAGTGACACCAAAGCAGCTGGGACGGATGAAGACAATGTTGATGGTGGCATCGAAACATATGGAACGAGTGAAGACGGTGGGACAACGACAGAGTTATGCTAGGCGAGGCCAACATAGCACTAGAGCAAAGGGGTGGAGCGATGAGAGCGCCGGCAGTCGTGGATGGTGGCGGTGGGGGAAATGGAGGCGGCACGTTAAAGAAGCGTAAGGAGGGGACATATCGGCAAGGAAGCAATAGTAGGAGGGAGCGGATAAGCAAGATGGAATATTGTCTGTTAGTTGCTTCCTGCCTTTTATTGTAAATAAATCAAAAAGGAATATTATTTTCTGTTTAACACAAACGTACTTGGCTTCAAAGTCAAAAGACAATAATGGGATTTAGGTATTTCACAATGGGAAGCAAGAGACGTATGTAGCGCACAAGAAGCAATACCTTGAACCAGTTGTTGCTCCCGTTATTTGATCAAATTAAACTGTCAATCCAACATCACAGGATAGTTTAGATTCAAACAGATAGCACCTCAAGATATACGTCTGCCGAAACCACTGGTTTTCTTGTGACGCGCTCAAGGTAACGCTTGGCCCAAACCAAAAGTGACACATTAACAGTTCAGGCATTAGGGCCATAAAGAAACGATGAACAGACATTAGGGCCATGAAGAAACGATGAACACACATCTGAGTTTATCAAGTACACATGACCAATGTCAGATAAACATATTTCTTTCCAGAGCTACTGATTGGTGAAAGGGAGCATCATCCATTTGTTGACCCCGCATCTCTATTCCTGGAATTTCCAGGCCTGAATTTGGATTTGGCATACCCTCCAGGCCTTAAATGAACCCCGCAAGCTTAACAAAAACATAAACTGTACAGGGCACCTCAATTCCCAGTCTGGAAGAGATGAATCCATTTGGAACCACATTTTCCAAATGTCCTAATAGAAACAAGAAACAAATGTTGAATGTACATTTATACGAGAAAACAGTTTTACGTTATCACCTTTCCGAAACCAAAAAAAAAAATTAATACAAGTCGCTCGGTGTTCAGCTATCTTGACCAGTTTCTGTTTTCCCAAGGTGCTCGTATTGGTCACAGTTTCCTCCTGCATCCTTCAAGGCTGTAATCAATCTTGGCAAAATTTTTGCTAACGCAAGTTTGAAGCCGACAGAGCATGAGTGCTCCTTGCTCCTGTCAGTTGTACAGGCATCATCTGTGAGTGTGCCAATTACATTTCCTTGCAAATAGGCCTCACAAGCTTTGAGAATATAGTTGCCACGCTTGCAGAAGTGGCTTTTTACAAAATCCTCAAAATGCTGCAGCAATAATGTGCAAAAAATAATTAGAACATCATAATGACTAATAAAGTAATAATACCAAACAACTCTCAAGGTGGGAAAGTTGTGTTACCATAGGAGGACGCCTCAAGATATACAACATGGATTTCAAGCTCAGCAGATAGGTGTTCTCATTATATGGCAGCGCATTCTTCTCCCCCTCAACGGTACCAACTTGCTTCTCATATCCGGCTTCATTAAAATATGGCTTTTCGTTGAGAACCAGGCCTTGAAGTGAAACTAGCACTTGGAGAATACTACTGGATGATGGATCCCATACTTCGTTCCCTCTGCCAGTCCAAGTATTTAAGAGGCTTAAGCAAACCTTCCCATCAACGTAGAGGTTTGGATTTACACGCAAGCCACCAGAATGATAGTACACCGACTGCATAACAGGAAAGTTGAGAACAGCGTCAGCAGAACAACAAGCTTAATGGGGTCATACAATAATGGAGTCATATAGTTCATGCATACTGGAGGAACTTGTGGGTACTCAGGCGGAAGGTGGAAATCAAAGAAAAAAAGGCCATCTTGGTAAGGGGTTCCGCTTGCTCCAATAATCACCCCTCTCAGGAGATCCATACGATCCTCAAATACCCTGACATATATATAATCTACAAGAACAGTAAAAAAGAACATCAGCAAAATCATAACACTCTTGTCATTAAACCACTTATGGTTTCCATGAGGGACAATTGGAGGAAGCAATGATAGACCTGGTAGGTTTTTCTCAAGTATGCTCCATTCCTGCTGTATTTTTTTGACCCATTTTCTTCCACCGATGCCCTGCTAGAACAATGTAAACCGTTTGTAAGCAACAAGTCAAAAATGACAGCACAGTATTATAGTAGTCAAAGCAACTTACCTGTGCTGTGTTTTCAAGGTAATGATGGTCTGGAGGACACTGCAGAACATCAAAATGTTTAAATTGATCTGGATCTGCAGGCTCGTCAGCCATAACCACTTCTACAGACTTGCCAGCAGAAGAGTCATTTGTTGTCACAGCGGTGCACTCCGATGTTGCCATATGGCTCTCACCCTCGATTTTATCAGTATCATCACCAGATTCTGAAACCTCAGACTGGTGAGATTCAACTTCGTCCATAGCATCTGAGTTTGATCCATCTAAATGCTTTTTACCTCGAGCAAAGAGCTCACTCGCCAGTCGAGTCACAAAGCCAAAGGCAGCAGAGAGTGGACCCGGTCCAGTTGCAACAGAACTTCCATCCTGAGAATGGAATGATCCATTTTCCCTTTCAATGCTATTCTCGGTTGCATTTTGTGAATCATCCTTAGAGAGAAACAGCAATCAACAAAATGAACAAAAGGAAAGTAAAAGGTGATTTGGAGAGGAATTACTGGACAATACAACAATTATAATCTGGCAGCAGAATACCTTTGCAGTATCATCAAGCAATTCCGTTTCATTGTCATCAACAGTCTCCCAGCTAGCACCATCAGAGGCAGTTTCATCATCTATTGAGGCGCCGTCATCTTCTCGGCCAACAACATATACCTCATGAGGCCCAACCTGAAATAAAAACAGGAACCCGTTATAAAAAATACAGGTAATTGCATGAAACAGACTAGTATTTTCAGCAAGGCTCAGGTGAAGCGGTAGGAGGAACAAACAACTAAAAAAAGCCAGGCTGGACAAGCCTCATCAGATCGACAAGGAAAATAAAGCTCAGCAGCTGATATGAGGCATTGGAGAAGCTGCGTAATACCTTTGACATTGACCCATCACCCCAAATGACTTCAATCTCACCATCTTGGAAGCCCACTATATTTCCAACCCATGAGAGGCTAGTAAATTCCGAAGTCGAAGTGGCTTCCTTCTGCACAAACTGTTCCTCTTCCCCAACAGCAGGGGACACCACATTCTTGTCCAGTTCCATGGTGTTTTCACCATTGCTTGATTCAAGAGGAGGTGAAACAGATGGCAAGCGCACAACAACATCTCCATAACAATAATCATAATCCGGGTGGCCATCCAGTTCATATGCACTCACAATTTCATTACACTCAATTTCCCTGGGCTCCTCTGGGTGCAGAGAAGGCTTAAACCATGATACAGATGCAGTCCGATCCTTCGCATTAACACTTCTAACAAGACCCACACGCTTGATTTCAGAAGAATCATCAACATCATTAGAGACCTTGTCCACAACATATTGTTCTGGGAAAAATTCGTGGTCATTTGGACTATGGATCGGGATCAGGGACGTCGACCTCACTCCATATTCTTTTGTCCCATCTTGCCATATTACATCAACCTTGGTATACGTATTAGCAATGAGCATAGCTCTTTCAAAGCTCTCATCTCTTCTTTTTGTTCTTTTGTCTTTTTTAAAGAGAACCTTCCTAAGCTTTTTTCTATATGTTGCATTGTCCTGTGCTCCCTCCTTTGGAATGGTTGATAAACTAGTGCCTGATTCTGATTCTTTGGCTACACATGAATTATCTCCATCGGACATATTTGATATATCAGCAGGAGACTCACCATCAGGCTGTACGGGGTTTGCATCTGTATCAGCCTTTTGAGTTTGTTCGACCTGTGCGCCAACTTCATGAACATCAGCTGGTTGACATGAGTGCTCATCAGAGTTTAGCCCTTTCATTTCTGAACTTCCAATTAAAGGATCATTTATACATGATGATGTGTATGGGTAAGGAAGACACCAATCAGTCAATTGCCAGTTTGCATACGAAAAACAAGACAGAAGAGTCAAATCCTTTGGGCTCTGCTCCTCATGAGGAACAGATTTTTGATTCGTACCGAAGTGTGCAGATGCAATCCAATAGACGATTACAGCAACAGTTTCCACCTTCGTGACAGTACCTTCAAGACGGCTTGCTTTCCACAATCCATTAAGCCATCTGCATGTTTTGAAAACAGATGAAGACACTGCCCTCACCCGCTGTCCTGGATAAAAGGGAGAGGCTGCATCTTGATGCAATGGCACTGATGCTGGCCTTAAGCGCATAGGATCTGCCCTGGCAACCTTACAGACAGAACCGTCATCAAACAGCACATTAACATTATCCAGCACTTCATCAACTCGACCAAGCCATGGCCACGAGACAACATAATCACCGACATTAAATTCCCTGATGCGTCTCAAATCTTTAGAAGGCACACCCTTTATCATTTCTCCCTGAGCGCCTTGCAAATCAACAAGAAGACTGACATCTGCAATAAGCCCCATCTGACCAGTTGGATCAGAGGCGGAAGCAACCATATCTCCATGAAGGAAACTTCTATCAATAACAATCACACTGTCAATATCTTCTGTCTTCTCTGTACCATCAATCCACAACACCCTAACCTTGTTGTCAGGTAAAGAATTCTGATCGTCAATATCAACTCCATTACTGGCATTATCACCATCAGCACCACCATTTTCAGCTTTATGAGCACTTTTATGTTCATGCTCCCCAGTATCAACATCGTCATCAGTGATGCTACCTTCAGAATCATATTCCCCCGCTACTTCCATCACCAACCCACGGGCATCCTCTTTGGACTTCAAGCTGACAACATCCTCTCTATAAACAAATACATCAGCTCCTTCATGCTCATCGGTATCCACAGATCTCTCATTTTCCTGGTTCTCCTCTGCAACATTTACAGAGCCATTTGGTAGGTTTTCCATGCTTGAAGTCAACTATACAGGTAGATTCCCAGCACTGTAGAACCCTTTGTTTATAACTGAAACACAGAGAGTATGTTCCAAAATTAACAACTATTGCATCCTACAAAACAATGCAGATGCCACTTTGTTTAAGGCAAGAATGAGAACGAGGAAAACAACTACTCATAATTAAACCATTTTAAATGAAAACTAAATTTTCCAGCTTGCTTGCTATATCACAGTGGATAAGCATATATATGGCCCTGGAGGGAGGGAGAGGAGTAGCAGCAGGCCATCAAGCGTCAGCGGCGGCAAAGGGCGGGTCTGGTGGCACCCGTTCGGATTTGGCCAGCCACGAGCTCCACCTGCCTGCCCTGAGCTCCTCCTCCATGCCGGACCTGGACAGCCAGCGTGCTCTCAGCAGAGGACGAATTTGGTGGTACCCATTCAGATTTGGCCAGCCACAAGCTATGCCAGCCTCCAACCCAGACATGGACCCCAATAACAGCATGCTCTCCCTCCCACTCCCCTCCCCCTCCACCTCTTGATCAGTGGCCGATCCACCGCCCGGGCAGCAATGTTCAAGGGATTTAGGGTTCATCATCAAAAATTAAAAAAAAAACTAAATTATATTTATTGAAAAACACACACAAACTATTCCGTCGAATTCGGATCAAATCCGAGATCACACGACAGGAGGGAAACCAACCGAGAGAGAGAGAGAGAGAGAGAGAGGCGGCACTGGATCTGGGATCCAGAGGAGGTGAGGCAGCGGTACCAGAGGCGAGGCAACGCACGGCGGCGAGGCGGCGCCAACGAGGCAACGCACGGCGGCGAGGCGGCGCCAACGAGGAGGCAACAAGCGAGCGAGGCGGACAGAGGCGGCGGCCTGGCGGCGTCGTGGAGGAGACATCGGAGGAGGAAACGGCAATATGCGAGGCAGAGGAGGACATCGGACGTGGGGCAAGCGAGACCTGCCCAGCCCGGTCCAGCGCCCGGCCCGTCGGTTTGTCGGGCCGGCCGAGCCCAGCACGACGAAAACACAAATTAAAGTCGTGTTTGTTTCAGCTTAAAGTTAAGATGAATTTTACTATATCAAATTTTGTTATTTTTATATAGCCTACGTATTGTAATAATTTGTAGTTCTTTTTAAGATTGTAAAACTATTTTTTAATTACTTTTTTAGAATTATTGGAGTACTTTTTGAGAACTCTAAATTTTTGCCACATTAAAACTCAACTTTATTCAACGCAGAAACAAAAAACGCCTAAATGGTATTTGGGCTGGACTTGGACCGGTTTTTGAAGCCCAATTGGTTGGGCTGAGATGGGCTTGGTCCTAGTCCGGTGGGAGCGAGCTTTTTAAGACTGGCACGGTCGGTGCATAGATCTAGTTTGAGCAACAACTATGGTGGAAAAGTTTTTTTAACAAATCAGCACAACGCCTAAATCGACTAGTTAACATCACACGCAGCCAAAATATAAAATATGGTCCCAAAAATTCTCGATCCACACATCACACATACACATGTCCATCCTCCTGTTGGCTAATTACCACAATGTCAATTTTATAGCTGCTAAATTACAAGCCTTGAACAATACGTAACAAAACTAATAGTGAAATTATAAGAAAGTAATCATATGATCGATTTGATAATCATTGTATTCACATATCAAGTTGTTTGGTTGGAGGTTAGCTTTGCCTAATTTTTCCACACCTTGTGTTTAGAGTTCTTAACGAGGCGGGGCGAGACCAGGTCGCCTCGACTCGACCCGATCTGTCCCGCCCATTCTCAACATCCGCCCTACCCCGACCCGACCTGGTCCCCGGATGTACCAAACCTTGACCCGCCCTAGCTCACCGGTGCACCGACGATGCACCGACCCAAATCGAGGCAGAGAAAATTTACATTATGTCATCCCAACCAAAGACAATTAGGCATATAAAAATTCCATCAAATACACAAATCCAATCACTTAAGTACATGAAAATCCAACCACATTCACAAATATAGTAATGTGTGATATTAATACATGTATCACTACGGTTAATGGGTTGGTTTAGGCTCACGGGTAACTAATATACAGAACCAGACCCGGATCAAGTCAGGGCAAGCCTTAATCCGGACCTGTCCCGAGATGAACCGATGCAAGACGTCGCCACATCAATATTGTATGAATTAATCCACATAAAACAATGACATGATCAAATGTACTTAAAAAAACTACGTGCAATATGTATTGAAAGTCGATATTCATACTTATGTTAGAATATTCTAAAAATATATTTTTATAACTTATATTACAAAGAAATGCAAGTACACACACATGAGTTTTTTTCATCCATGTTCGTTCCGCCATTATAACTTTGCATTATCGCTCCTGTCATTATAATTTTAAATATATTATATTTATGTTGTTTTCAGTCTAAAATGACCAAAATGTTCTTTTGATCTCTTCAAACTTAGGTCAAATTGACACTCCCGCACCTTCCTCCTCTGGTATGTCCCGACTCCAGCACCACTTGGCTGTCGTTCCACCCCCATCGCCCCACGGTATTCAATGCTCCCAGTCCATTTATTCTCGTTCACAGTCCCATTTCAGCACACCGTAATAATTTAATCTATCCCTAATGGTAACATATCCTATGCAATCAAGTTTCTGTTGTAATTACCGTGGAACCAAGCTAAAAAAGGCATTGAAAATTATGAAAAAATTATAGATTCCTTTATTGTTTAATCATCATATAAACGAAGTGTTAAGATCAAATATATTTTATATTAAGATTTATAAAAAAGGAAAATTTTATGATGAATTTGAAGGGTTAAAAACCAAAAGAACTTTCGTTTGTTATAACTTTTAATATTGGATGAATAAGAATTTGAAAATTTATACAGAGGTGGAGTAAGTCCAAGAGTACATCTATAAACTTTTTCTGAATGTTTCACGACTTAAGTTAGTATGGTTGAACGGTGATTGCACCAAAAGATTGATTGCATAGGATATGTTGACTACCCTAATTACCACAACAACACACTTGTCGGCAATTAGGAACTAGACTTCCTAGTCGAGCTTATTTATGAGTCAAGGGAACAAAGACCCTTTCTGTTACAGTTACATCTTCCAAAATATTGAAGAGATCTTGACGTTGATATGCAAGAAAGGAAACAACAAAGATTTTTATCATGATTCAGGCCTCTTGTGGAAGGGATAATAACCACCCACAAAAGCAAAATAGGTCTAGAGTAGAGAGAAAGAATATAAATTTAAATTGCAAGATAAATGAAATTTAACACTAAGTAAAGCACGAATACATGAAGATTTGTTGAGAGGATCCTATGTCTTTGTTGAGGCGGCTCAGTTGCACTTGAGCTGTGGTCTTTTTTAACCCTTTTCCTTTCGAGGTGACACAAAGCACACTTAATTCTATTGGTGGACTCCTTCCCTTTTAGAGATGAAATCTAGCCTTCACAAACCTTCTATGCCCAACCACACCAAGATCGGTGGCTTTTAGGCAACTCCTAGCCGTCTAGGAGTCATCAACCTCTAAGAGTAATTGATCGTTCGAAATAAATGTAGTAGATTTGGTCGAGTGCTCGAGGATGAACAATCACAAGAGTGGGCACTCGATCTTACTTCCCTTCCTAAAACCAAATGAGCTCTGTGAAGAACTAGGGTTTGGGGAGATATGGCACAACTGAACAAAAAGTCTTTTAGATAAGAGAATCAATCACTCTATTCTCATGTATCGAGGTGGGGTATATATATAGAGATAGCTGGAAAACTAACTGTTGGAGAAAAAGTCAGGTCACATCAAATACTCTGGTGAAAAACATCGAAGACTTCGGTAATAACTAGCTCCAGACGATAGAGAAACCATAAGTGGGAATTTTCAAATACTTTGGACCAAAATAATATCAGAGACTCCAACAAAAATTAGGATCAAAAGGCATAGAATTCAAAAGGCTAATTTTTTGGATTCTCCCAAACTATGAATACCGAAAACTCCGATGGAAAATTTCGGACACTGCGATCTTGAAAATGGTGGAGAGGCAGAGAATCCAACAACTGGTTTTTCCAAACAATCCAAATGCAGACATACCGAAGACTTATGGTATGGGGAGAACGGAGACCTCGGTACCAAAAAGGCTGAAATAAGTTGGGAGTTTTGTGAATTTGAAAATACGTATGGCTATCCCGCTCTCCTGTACGCTAGTACATTTGGCCTTAAGGGTCTCAACGTCGATAGAAGGGAAGAACGTTGTCAACTGCGACCATGTTCTTTCCTTCATGGAGTAGAGTTCAGCGCCTACAAAGCTAACGCAGATGACCAGATGGCCGCCAAGTATAGCTTCCGGCACAATTCTTTGCTTAGGGAAATTGATGTTCCAAAGCGGCACTTCTATACACTCCCAGTAAAAGAATGCAGAAGCAGGCGATTATTCTATTTTTCTTGGCTGAAATTTATACCTTGCTTCGTGGCATAGGTACCTTTAAATGCAGACAGATTGTTACAACTTGCAAGCAACAAGCAGCTAGTAGATCGCATTATCCAGCTGATCGAAAAAAAACACATGATATATGCGGGAGAGGAAAAATACTATGATTGGTGAAAACTTACATCACAAAAGAAAATCTTAAGTGTTAGTTATTAACTTACTCAAGGGGCCAGAAAAAAATTACACCAGTATCCCTGTATCCTCAGTTCCTAACAAAATCAGAGGCAGGGCTACAACGACAACATTGTTCTTCCTGAAATGAAGAAAGAATGCAACTCGAGACGAATGGTACAAGCAACTAAAAAATGCTGCCGGCCTGTAAGTAACAGCTCCAATCAGGACAAGTGCAAACACAATTTATTTCGATCAATACCATAGACATGCTAAAACAAATGAATAGCACCTATTGTTGCACCAGTTTCCAGACACGGACACATGCATCCTCACCGGCAGTCACCAGACTATCATTGTCTGCAAAGGTCAACCCATGGACTCCACCAAGATGAGCTCCCTTGATGGTGATGCGACTGGATGCTGGTTTGTCTATTTCGTATACGATTGCACAGGTGTCCAACGAGCCTGTGGCAACCAAATGATTGTCCGGTGACCAAGCCAGGCAGTTTATCCGAGCTGTGTGGTACAGCATGTTCTTCAACTTCACCTGTTGAAAAAATCAATATTAGATCTAGAGTAATCCAGACATACTACAAAAAAAAAAAAGTTTCAACTGACAACACCATTTTCAGGTAAAGCAGTACTGCACTTTGCTGGATTGAAAAGAATGAAATGTACAAAATAATACAAGAGCATATAACCTTCCCACCTATCATTACGAAAAAGGTAGCATTTCCAATAATCTGATTTCCAACAAACCTTATAATATTGCTAACCATAAGTTATTTTCATATCACATTTGACATTTCACAGTAGTCAAGCTATGCAAGTGGGCTGTTCGGTATGGGAAAGTCAAACATGCCCATGCCAGCCGCGTAGCAGTAGCAGGTTGAGGTGGCTATCCACCAGAAAAATTCACGGACAAAGCAGCATCCACGCCCTCCCGTAGTCTCATATGGCCTGTAATCGGAGGAGCAACAGCAGCACTCTTGCTTGCTTTCAGTTCAAGAAAAGAACAGCTAGTAAACTGGTTTCCCCTGAGATGGAATCAGGCTGGGGGTCCTAGCAGGTCTGAGTCTCACTGTTGCCGTTAGCTCGTTTTGGACCGCTTTCACCGGTGATGGCTACATCAACTGAAATTGGTCTCAGTTCGTTGAATATTTGCTCCATTGTGTGCTCTGCATCACTTACATCTTCCAGCTGGTATACGTGTTCTAGCATGCTCTACTTCTCCATGTAATCTCTGCTCATTCGGTTCTTCTTGGAGCTGTAAATAAGCCATCAATTCTTGACATCCACTCGATCTAGTCAACCAACATTTTGCATCATCCGCACAACCAGGTAGCTTTGAGACAAGAAAAATATCAATTGATGGTGTTGAGATCGAAACCAATCACCACAACAGCTATTGTTACTTGATGCCCAGTGGATGATCATTCGGTTTGCAGTGGCCAATTTTGACGACGAGAAGAAGAGTGGCCATATTTGAAGGTGAACAAGCATTCAAAAACACCCAATGAAGAGGCAATCACAGGCTGCACTTGGGGAGGAGAGGCAGCACGTGTGGAGGAGGTGGCAGCCAGAGCAGCACGTGTGGAGGAAGCGGTGGCCGGAGGGCGCGCACAGGGAGTGGCAGCACGAGCCCTAGACCCTGGTAGGCAGTGAGTCAGGTCCTGGTCTCATGGAAGGCTACTTATCATAGTGGGCTGAGTGGGATTATGTGGGCCTAAGCAGATATAGCTGGTTGGCTACTTATCACAGTCGGCTAAATTGCAGGAGCCCACATATCAATTTATATGGACTAAATTAAGCATTGCTGGCCTGTTCCTCTTTCAAAAACAGTTTGTTAATGTGACATGCCAAGGCACATCATCATGTATCAAATCCATGAGCTTTGTTACCACAAGAAATATCAACAGGATTTTCTGTAAAATGCTAAGACAAAACAGAGAAAACAGTGGTAATGGGGTAATTTCATAGGTTTAGGAATGTTTTGACCTAACAGTGCAACACGAGAAAAGTTGACAATTTAATAAGTAATAGCAAGAAATAAGACAGTCAACAGCGACAATTAACAAGTTGAAAAAAATATATGCTGTAAAATGGTACCTCTCTAGTTGCCCGATCCCACACAACAGCTTCCCTATTGACATCACCAGAAGCAAACATGGAAACATCTGGCGAATAATGTATGGAAGTAATAGCACCCCGGTGCTTCTCAAGTACAGCTTCTTCTGTAAGTGTATCCCCGGTAATGGAATAGATGCGCAGTTTTCCATCTTGCGCACCCACAATGGCTTCAGTGCCATCAGGGGAAACAGCAGATGAAGCGATAGTATAATTAACTTTGGTTGTAGAGATGACTTTTGACTTGTGCAGCAATATGATTCCAGAATCTGTGGTAATCAGTGCAAATTCAGGTTGTTGAACTGCAAGGTTCAAAGCATTTGGCTGACCTCCTACATCAACTGACTCAGCGTCTCCACAATGATCTCCATTAAGAGGAATTCTGAAGACCTGCTTTCAAGAAGAAAAACGTAAGTTGCTCATCATTAATTAAGCCTAAATATTGTCTAAGTAGGAAAAATGCATCCATTCAAAGGTTATAAACTCAGCAGTTGTTTTCATCAACATCAGTATTAATAAAATAACACTATATAATCCACATGAAAACAGAACACATTTTCTTTATATACTCTTGGTCACCGCAGGGTTCAGGAATAAATTGGTACGCACCAACATATATCTTTTTGCGTCACAGTTAGATGCAAGTCAGTAAAAATGTCTCTGAAGATTGACGGAGTTCTTATAAGGGATGCAATATTGTCCCGTTCTACCTGATTATCCATCCCCCAGTTCCCACACAGGCCCAGAATATGGGCTAAAATTCTAAAATATAATTCTTTCATAAATCTATCATGTAGGCTAAACATACATACAATGATCACCACCTTGGGCCTAAACTTTTACGTACCATTAGGAGAAAGTAGTCCTAATAAATACAAATTTATTTATCCTAGTAGATACTGTGATGAAGAAAAGGCAGTCTCGATGAATTTTACCCATCCCATCATCCCAATATTTAAAGACACTAGGCATATGGACCACCTATTGGGTTTCTCACCTTGTTATCATACCCTGAGGTGACCAGCTCCTCTTCTGCTGCAGCAAAACATTTGATCTGGGTGTTGTTCTTACGCATCAATCTGCTACCATATCCAACGCCCTGTATCCATCTCATGATGACACCTTCATAACTTGCAGATAGTATAGTTCTTGGGTTACTTTGAGGGAAAAAGGCCAAAGCACTAACAGTCTTCAAATGTCCAGCAAATGTTACAGGTTCTTTGTCTGGATTGCTTGCTGAGAAAAGATTAAATGTCCCACCAAGCGAGACCGTCACAAGATAATCATTCTGCCAGAGGCAACCCACAAGCATGTCATCTACACCACCTGTACCAGGACAGACCAAAGTTCTGTTCAATTTCCCACTTGCGTCCTCCATGATATCCCATACTTTTGCAGTTTTATCAGCAGAAACCGTTAGAACCTAAAATACAGCAAACAAAGATGTTACCACTAGGAATGGATAGAAAACGCCGAACATATGAAATTAATTAGCAAGTCACATAGATTAATAGATAGTACACATACATTTACAAGGGAATAAAAGGTTTGTGAGTCATACGAACTAAAAATCGCCAGATAAAAAATGGATTAGAAGCATTAAAAAAATGGATTAGAGTATTGAGCTAGTGATCAATGATGCACAGGCTTTAAATGATTCTAAGATCTAAGCGGAAAGCAAACATGTTGCTGATAATTCATAAAAATACAGGCAAATCATTGTTTTATGAATAAAAAGGTTATATTCCTTCTAATTTGTAATTGTTTATTCCTATCTTCAATGAAATGGCGGCAGTTATCCTGCCTTTGTTAAAAAAGGGGGAATTTCGCTCTAGGACACTCTAAATATTATGCCATTTCTTGTAAGACACTGGTAAGTCACTGACATGTGGTACTATGGCACACATGTCATTGACATTGTCAATGTCCTACGACAAATACATGAAATTTAGAGTGTCCCATAACTATTTTTGTGATACGTGCTTGATAAGCACGCAATGGGTAAGGCCCTTGACGCGGGTGAGACGGCCGTTTATCGTCGGCGACGTCTTGGCTGTTATCGGAGCCACCGTCTATGAGATCCTCTCAATTTTGATTCATTATTTGAATGATAATAAAGCATACATGACTCTCTCTTTTATAAGGAGTACTGACTTGGACCCTAAGTAAAGAACCGACTTGAACTCTAAGAAAAGATTTGACTCGCCATAAGAAAACTTTCCTAATAAAGTGAAACTAATAAAGTAATATCTATAACCCTAACTGCAGTGGGGCCGTATGCTACAGTACCGGCGGGTACTGTTCACGCGTTACTGTTCATCATCCTAGGCCTTGTTGGGCCTTCCCATATCATTTTGCCTAACAAAAAGGTTAAATTCCACAAACTATGTTTTCTGAAAGTATGGTTGGCTCATTAATCATGTCTGATGGAGTTTCAAACCTATATCAAGACCAATCTTGATGGACTAGAAATTCAGGGCGTTCGCCGTTCAGTATGGGTGGTATAATAATTAATAAAAGGAAAGAATTAATATCAAGATTACTTGTTTACTGTCAGGACTCCAGCTAACAGCATATATGCTCCCAGTGTGACTGCCTTCACTGGATAGCTCTCCAATCTTTTCTCCAGTTTTACCGTCATATATTAAACCCTTCTTATCTGAACTCACACTGATAAACTTGCTTCCATCAGGAGAATAACGGATACAGTTAACAAAGTTTGAGTGATCCCTGAAATATAAACAAAACAAACAAATGTGAACTATATGTCAAGAAATGCAGTAAGGGAAATAAAATTAATAGATGAAGCTTAAGTGCATAACAAATGACAACCAAAATAATTCCTACATAGCTTGCAGATGAGTGGACAACATTGTACTACTATGAATGTACAGAGTAGGGAGCAACATGGAACAATCTATCTGCTCTAATGCATATCATCTTCTAATACCATATTTGAGAACAAATTCAGTTAGCTGGATTCAGCTGTCACAAAACTTCAAGCAAAATGCTATTTCTACGCAATCCCAGAAGCATCCTCAAAGAGAAAAATGTAATCACCTGTGCCAGAAAACAGATTCTGTAGTAGCTAAAATACTTAGGGTTCTGCAAGTGTATGAATATACTGACAGATACCATTTTACATGTTTTCCCCGAGTGTTCAGAATTTCAGCTCAGATAAGCAAGGTTATACAAGGTTATGATTATATATTTATATTGGTATATAATGCTAGACAAACAAAGTAAATTTAAAAATAGGATAGACTACACTAATACTTGCATATGCAGACGAAAAAAAAAAGTAATCCTGACAGATATCCCGTTTTGTCTGATGCATGCACATGTAATGCATATCAAGAAAATACATGATCACGTGCAAAAACATCAAGTTCATCAAACAAACCTTGGGAGCAGAAAAACTGCAACGGGCATTTTAAGTAGGTGCGAAAGTGATACATTATGAATAGCAATAATCATTGCAGAATGCTGACCTTATGGAATGCTTGAATTTAAATGGCGGTCCCTCATAGAAGTTTGCCAGAAAATCTTCACCACACGTCACTATCCGAAACGGTCGCGTTGGCTTAAAGTCACAGCTCAAAACCCTCTTTGAGTGCCCGTCAAACTCACCAACGGTGCTGCCAGAGTCCCACCTACACATTTCAGAGAAAATTAATGCCATAAATGACACAAAACATATAAGCCTCACAATATAAATTAAACACGAACCATCAGGATTCAGGACAGCAAGGGTGACTGATATGTTCATGTATTGCTAACAAATTCAACATGATCAAATCTGATAAAAAAAAAATCAACATGATCAAATTACTGCTCCGGTAGTAAATAGAACCATGTACTAATGGCAAATGGTTCTTTTAATGTGGCACTAACATGTGGGTCCTGGCTCCACATGCCACTGATAAGTGGAGTGCCAAATAATCAATTCCACATCTTTGGAGTGGCAAATGATCAATTATTTCTTAATTTTAATGTTTGAACAATGGAATACATAATTATAAACATCGAATTGCCCATGAAACAGACCTGTTAGTTTTTCTGGTTTTCAATTTTAATCACAAAAAAGCCTTTTCCTCCATAATTTTAACTGAATCAGACATCTTCCATTTCCACCTCTAAAAGGCTGGATGAATGCTATGGCCATGGTAAAGCACCTTTGATTATTCATAAAATTATTTAACTTCGTGGAATCCAATGACCTCCTGCTGCCAGATCACCACCCGATGTCCAATTCTCATTCCTCAAATGATTAACAATCTATTATCCCCACATCAAGATGGATGGGCCCGATCACAGGCACAGCTATTTCACAAAGGGGAAAAGGTAGGGCACCATTCCCTCCCCCCACCCCCAAATCCTTCTAACGAGATCGAGGTGGAAGGGCAGAGAGAGTGGGTACGCGTGTTCCGCTTACACGAATGCGCGGACGAAGGATTTGCCCTTGCCATCCCCGGAGACGACGATGCGGAGGCCATCGGGCGACCAGCGGAGGTCGTCGACGCGGCCGGAGAGGGGGCGGAACTCGGCCTTGAGGGCGCGGTCTCCGTAGCGGCCCCAGACGCGGACGCAGCCGGAGGCGTCGGCGGAGGCGACCCACTCGCCGTTGGGGGAGAAGCGGGCGACGGTGGTGGGGTAGGCGTGGTCGGGGTAGACCCAGGCGTCGAGCGGCGCGTCGAGCCGGCGGATGATGACGCTGCGGCCTGCGCAGTAGGCGATCGTGTCCGTCTTGGGGTCGCCGGAGAGGAGGATCCCCCGGCCGCGCTCCGTCGCCGGCGAGCACGCGTACGTCTCCAGCAGCTGCGCCATCTTCTCTCTCTGTCTCTGGCTCGCCGCTTGATCTGAGAGGGGAGGTGCCGGTTATACAGTTACGGCATGAGACTGATCTGTGTACGAACGGTTGTTGTCCGTAACGATTTTGGCCAGGTCATTGACCAGTGGGACCGAAAAGATATGGGTCCTAATGCCAGTGAGATCTTAGCTCGCCTTTTCCGGAGAGGACAAAAGTGAAGAAAAGACAGTTGTCAGTGCTAGAAAAAGTGCCCCTGATGCCTTATAATTTTGTTTTGCCACTCAATAATCCACTTTACTGTCAGTAAAAAAATTCAGTAGATAAAGAAGTCTTAAATATAGGCAAGTGAATAAGCTTTTGGTTCGTATATCCTGATTCTTGAAGTTATTTAGTTTAAATAAAAAATGTGTAATTAAAAGAGACTAGAGCATCCACGGCTAGTCAGGCCCATTATCGAGCCAGTATTCCCAAGGCCCATCAGCCTAACATAGGGCCTATGGCCCAGGGCCCACTCCCTCCAGGCCGCCACTATACCCAGTCACCTATTTGCATCGCCGCCCGCGTCTCGTTCTCGCGTCGCCCCGTCGATCGGCGACCGCCACGGCGCCACTCCACCCTTCGCCGCCGCCTCCTCCTACTGCGCTACCACCTCCTTCGTGCTCGCGTAGTCGTGTGCGTGCCTGGCCAGGCCCGGGCCCCAGGGACGTGCGGCCCGTTCGATGAAACAGGGCCCCCAAGGGGCCCCGAAATTCCAGCAACAGCCCACCTAGCACTAGGCCCAGTTCCAGCAACAGCCCACCACAGAGTCGGCCCAGCCCCAGCGCCAGCGGCCCAGCCCGACGCCCCCTCCCTCACTCCCTGGCTCCCTGATCCCTCCCCCACCTAGCCCTAGCCGCCACACCCCACGCCCCCACCACGCCCCCACCCGGCCACCCCCGACGCCGACGCGCCCGCCGCCGGCCGCCCGTCCCCGCCGCGCCCGCCGCCGGCCAGCCCCGACGCGGCGACGCCCCGACGTGCCCGCCGCCGCCCGCCAGCCCTCCGCGCCCGCCGCGGCGGCCCCCGAGACCCGTCGCGCCCGCCGCTCGCCGCCTCGCCGCCCCGCCCCCGGCGCCCGCCCGGCCACGGCCACCGCCCAGTGGCCCAGCCCCGACGCGCCCGCCGCCGGCTCGGCCGCCGCCCCGCCTCCGCCTCCGGTCTGCGGCCTCCTTCCGGGACCGCCCGCCATTGAGGTCACCCTTCTAGTCTTCTATGCTGCAGATCTGACTATCTGAGAATTGATTGTGTTTGAGTTTAAGTGTTTGACTGTTTGTGTATGCGATATGTCGATAGATTTAAATTAGAAGGTAGAGGATGAAGAGAGCTCGAACATTGGAAGAAGCGAACATTGGTTCGTTCGACGGTTCGCTTCGCCCTCTGCAGATCGCTGTTTACAGCGCCACATTTTAGAGTTTGGCACAGGGCCCCAGATTTTGCCGGCACGGCCCTCCGGCCTGCAGCTGCAGCTTCCATGGGCGCCCCCCGATAGCGCCGCTCCGCCTCCTCTCCCTGCCCATGGCTCGCCGCCTCCTCGCCCGCCACCTCCGCCTTGGCGCGTGGTGCCCCGTGCTTCCTTCATCCCTGCTGGCTCTGGCCGTTACCCGCTTCGGCGGTCCACCGTCTCTCCCATTCTGGGCCCCCCGAGGTGCGGACTGTTCGATTTCGACCCCTTCTCCCTCTTTTGCCGCGTTTAGGAATTAGGATGAATTTGTGAATTGTGAAATTTTTTGTGGTCAAACGTTAGTTCCCTACGTGCACTGTGCTGAATTTTCCGCGTTTACAGAATGCGTAGTACCAACACCTTGTTAGCTCCATGCTCCATAAGTGCCGCTTCATCTTCTTAGTTAAACATATTTATTGTGGTTATAGGCAGTTGGTATTGTGTTCCCTATGACCTACGTACTCTGAATTTTCCGAGAGCTGGGTCACATTTTTAGTTTATGTTGGGAAGAAATGCTATACGACTGAAACCCTGGCTGTAGTTAGTCTGTGTATGTCTGAAGATAACTCAACACCAGGCTTTTTTTCTGAGCAAGACAAAGGGGAAGTATATGATTCACAAGTTTCATATGCAGATTACGCCACACATAACCTAACCACCTTCCAGTGAAATGGATATCACAATAATGATCTTTTAGTAATTAGCATATTATCCACTGTTTCACTTCAATTTCTTATTCTTTGTTGAACACCAAGAGGCATTGAATGCTTAGGACATTCTTCCAACTATATGCTGAATATCAGTTTGTTTTTGGTTTGAAGCTGTACCATATTTGTATTTTTAATAATTAATTCACGAGAGATCAGAATACTATGTTGCCATTCTTTTAGTTGATACTTAATTTGAGTTGAGTAGTTGTACATCTTTTCACAAAGTCTACTGGATAATTTGTTCATGGTTATATATGGCTTCATACTGAATCCTTGGGGAGTACAAATGTTTGCCTGCAAACACATTTTACTGAAGGAACGATCTTTTTCCATTTCCCAGGAACACGATTCTTTGCCGATGATCGCTCACACTATAACCTTTTTGGTCAAAGAAGGCCAGGTGATGAAGAGTTCAGGAAAGCTTGGCAAGAGAATATTGATGAGGAGGATTGTTTATGGACAGGTAGTGAGGATGATAATGATGGTGAAGAGGATGATACAAAATTGGAGAGGGAAATTAAGAAAGTGAAGAGACAAGCCAAGGATAACGCAAATCTTATTGATGCTGATGAGAGCGATGAGCTAAGAAGTATATGCCCTGAGAGCGATGAAGATGATATGAATCTCTGGAGTGGCAGTGAAGATGACGATGACGATGACATTCCTACTGAAGCACACCCTCATGAGCGCAGTGATTCATACATAGATAAGGTGTTTGAATTTGACGAGGCTCCTAAATATCGTACAATCTCAGAGCTGTTAAAAGCTGAGAAGGAACCACCAGAGCTCTCTCCAGGAAAGCAAGCAAGGAAACTTGCTGTAGAGAATGCTCTCAGGAAGTTAAAAAAAGGACCTGATGGACGCTACATTAATGTATTTGATGTTGCCACTGACATAGATATCCTGATTGGTGCATTTGAGAACATTGTTTCTGGACCAGAATATGCAGAGTTGCGAGAGGGTGGACCAAAGAAGTTGAATCTACAATTTTTTAAGGATATACAAGCACGCATGAAGGACCCAAATTTCAAATTTTCTCCAGAGTTAAAGCTAAAGCCAAAGAGCAAGTTAGTGCCAAGGAAAAAATGGCAGAAAGCACAAGCCAGAAAGAGGAAAAATGACAGGCGTTGAGCTGAGATGATACATAGTAATGTATTTCTCTTCCAGAATGCTCTTCTGTAATGGTGGATGAGTTTATCTGTAGTGTTATCAATGAATATTTTTTGTACAATGACGCAACTATTTTATAAAAGTAATGTTGTATGTTCTGTTTAGCAATTGAATGAGGTTCTGAATTCTGTTGTTTATCTTAATTTAGCAAGCAGGAAACATGATTCTGTCTGTTTAGGCTGTAACAGTGGGAGTTAAGTGAAGTAATGGTGAGATCTACAGTAATTTATTACAGGCTTGATGTTATTCAATTCTCTTTCTATATCTCAGAGTTTGGTTGGGAATGATATACTCAAATTCATTGTCCACCATACCTCCCTTTTGTTTAAGACAAACAACTAATTATCTTTGAAGCATGTACTCAATATGTGAATTGGATCAACAATAGTATTTCAGTGCAAACTGCCAATTGCCACTGTGTTTTGATTGTACCTTGGAACCTGCTGTTGGTGCTCAGGATTTGAGGTCAGGTTTTACAGCTCAAACTTGTATCCCTATAGCGATAGAGGACTGAAATACGGTGTCTTCCTTCTTTCATGACAGCTAAGCTAACAGTTGTATTCATACATTAGTTGCATGGAGTATTTATAGCGGTGAAGCTTGAAATACTTGTCTCCCTTCTTGCACTTTTTTAAGGTGGTGACTGTGCAGGACTTCTTTATTTACTGAGGCTGCTGTTTTTTTTATATTGACTGAGTGCACATGAGCACATGCTTGCAAATGGGATGTAGATTTAAGCTACTATTTGCCTATTTTCTTTTTTGTTCACATATGGACTTGAAAGATCATTTTTTTATTGTCAGGCATGTGCCCAAACAACCTGCTTTTAGATAATTACATTATGATCCATTCCAAGGTTACTGCTTTGATTTGAGTTGGACAATACTAGATTACTAGTGAGTATTGCTAATACTAACCTTCTTATGTCATTCCACCACACCGCATTTGAATAGTTTGACACATGTCCAAAAAGTCGTATTGTCCTATAACAGTCTAGCTGGACCAGACTGTCATACAAAGTTACAAACCATATGCATAACAAACTGCTTATCTATATATTTGCATCAAATTAATTTCCTGACAGCTGAAATCATCAAGCTTTTGGCACCCTTATTTTGTATTATCAAGTACAGAGATACTATATGAAATGTTACCTTCTTAATGTACTTGATAAGTGAAACTGACAACAATCGAGTTGTGAAATTTCATTTTTGTGTAGTATATTTTATCTAGAAGACTATGGGATTGTGGAAAAGTAACATGCAAACAGTTCACCTCGTTTTGTTTACCTATGCTTTTCAGGAAAAGCAAAGACAGGAAGCTTCCCGTGGACTTGGATCATGCAGGTGAGTGTGCCCATGGCCTCCTTGTAGTTACTTTTTATTTTATTCACTCGGCTCCCCTCAATTGTAGATCCATCCATATTAAATTGCAACTAAGGGCTATCATAAGATTCGTTGTGCTAAGCTTCTACTTGGAAGCATGGGTAACTACTCAATATTTAAATTATCGAATCTCTTGTAAAAGCTGAAATATTGTTAGTAGGGCTTAAAAGTTGTAAGCAACCCGTCTTGAAGTTTCCTGCATGGGTAATGTGGTAGGCTGGCTCCACAGCCTATTGATCCTTTGTGTAAAGCTTGATTATTATGGAGGAATTTATAGCTTTATATTCACTTTTAAGACATAAAACAAATCAAAACATACACTAAGATCCATCTACGATTTAGGCCAGAAAAGGCACGCTACTTTAAACCAAGGAGATCTTTGTTTATTTACTTAATGAGGATACCTTTCGTTTTCCGGGGTCGATGCTGCAGAGAAATGGTGATGTTAATGAAGATGTTATTTATATGATCAAAGCGGAGTGGATGAAATGGCAATTGGCATCTAGCATCCTTTGCGATAAGAAAGTGCCATAGAAGCTACAAGGTAAATTCTATAGGGTGGTGATTAGGTTGACGATGTTGTATGGTGTAGAATGTTGGCTTACTAAAAAATATTATGTGTAACAGTTAAGTGTAGCAGAGATGCGTATGTTCGATGAATTTGCGACTATACAAGAATGGACCAAGTTTGTAATGAAATTATACATGATAGGGTTGAGGTGGCACCAATTAAAGAGAAGTTTGTCCAACATCAATTGAGATGGTTCTAACACATCCGACGAAACCCTTCAAAAGCACCGGTGCATGGTAGATCCTTAGGCATAGTGCTAATGTAAGGCAAGGTAGGTGTCGACCTAACATGATGTGGGAGGAGGCAAGAAGGAGAGACTTAGGGTTAGATTGGGGTGCATAGAAATTAGTAATCCACTTGCCTGCCTGAACCATAACCTATTTTTCACTCTCTTCGGCTATCTATATATACTACCTCCGGTCACAAAAAGAAATCGCCGCTGACTTTTGAACACGCCTTTGACCATTCGTCTTATTCAAAAATTTAGTTCAAATATGTAAAAATATAAGTTATACTTAAAATACATTTAATAATAAACCAAATCATAAGTTATACTTAAAATACATTTAATAATAAACCAAATCATAACAAAAAAAATATTTATATAACTTTTTTGAATAAGACGAATGGTCAAAGGCGTGTACAAAAGTCAACGGCGACTTCTTTTTGTGACCGGAGGGGGTGTGTGTGTGTGTGTGTTACTATTATTTGTGTGTGTGTGTGTGTGTGACTATTATTGGTTTCATTTTTAGCCTACCCCAACTTGTTTGGGACTTAAAAGCTTTGTTGTTGTTGTATAAATATACAACTGGGCAGCTATTATTCAAAAATCAAAGCTTTGAAACAAAGCTCTTGCATGCTCATATTGCTGAATGCTGCATATCCCAGAAAGAAATGTAATCACCTACCCCAATGGTTCTTTGTTTGCTTGTTTGTCTTGCAGGGGCCAAGTTTTCTTGGTAGTTGCAAGCACCAATTCCCTGTGCTTCGCACCCGCAGGTCAAAAAGACATGCTCCCATGGTGCTCCTGCGCAGGTCTTGCTGTCACCAAGCCCCCTCTTTCCTGAACAGTTTTTATTTATTTATTTTTCCCTTTTTCATTCTTCTCCCGTTGCTCATTTCTGTCATCATAATCCCTTGTACTAAAAGCAAGTAACAACTTATTGTAATAATATGCCAAAGCTGCTGGCTAAAGTTTAAAGATGATCTTTTGTGTTTATATTTTACTGTGTTTGGCTTTCCATGCCCTCAGCTGAGTTCCAGCTTTTGTTCACTGCTTCCTGTGTTTTGGTCCCTCCTACTCACTGCCTCTGAGAGGTCTGCTGTATGTGGGTCTCACATGGATGTTGGGAATCCTTCCCTCTCTCACACACGGTGTGTATGAGAGGGAGATGTTGACTGAAATAGAGAGAAAGCTTCATCTCAAGTCCCAACTTCACCAGCATGGTAGTACTACGGTAGTATCGATCTTTAATCTTTTTCAGTTGGGGAAAAACTTCTTTCCCACAAAGTAACTATGTTGGGTACCAATAAGGCAAGGGGCTGATAGCTTTCCTTACATGTATGAGGGATAGAAACAGCGTATTGATCTTGTAATTGTCTTGTTTGGTGGCTGCATATGGCTTTGTCCACTATTATTTGGACTCAGGACCATCATTTTGGTGCAATGAAAATGCTTGTTGTGAATTTATCTACTTGTTTTTGGGGGCAATGTGCTTGTTATGTATGCATTTATTTTCTATGAAATTAGCTGAATACTTGCATCGTGACAATCGAGTTGACCATCGTTGCTGTAGGTGTGCCTGCGGCACGCCCCTCCCATCCCTATACACATCACCCATCCACGGAGGATTAAACAAACGATTTGTCTGGCCATTTCTCTTCCCGAGAATCCTATACATTCTTTATAAAGGGGAACAGCATAGTGTGCACTACAAAAGTATTGCCTTTGTAGTTCGTACAGTTAACTAACTACTTGAAGAACGGATAAACTGTATACCAAAAGTTCTTTAGGAGTAGAATAAGCTCTGATTGGTAGGCTTTTGAATTCCAACTTTGGCAATTGGCACTATGCTCGCTTCAGCAATGAAATATTTTATTTGCAATCATGATACTGTCAAATGAACTCCAAAACCTCCATAGCACCATGCTTACCTCAGTGGTATTTATTTTTCTCAGCTCGTGTTCCTTTGGTCTTATTTGGTGGGTACATTATGGCTTCTGTACTATAGCCTGGCAAAAGAGGTAAAATGGGCTGATGAGAAATCAGAATTTATTTAGGTTAGGGACCAATGTGTTCATGAAGGGAGCTACAATCATTATGGTGCGCATTCATTTTCAACCACCTTTACCAGCATACACTTTCATCATGAAATTTGATCATAGTTGGCATCTTTGTTTTTTTTCTAGCAAGGGGTCACAACTCTCACAACTTGCTTTCAAGTCTTCACTGGAAAACTCCTTTGGAAAATTAGGCCTGAATTGATAGACCGCCAGTGTTACAGGTGTGCAAGCTTCCTTTTGGTTCTTGAAATCCATTTCCAATATATTACTGCTCCTATTTCTCCTGACATTTCTTTTCTACCTAGAACACTACTCCCTGAGAAATCGTGGGTCTTCTGACTAAAAAACCCCCAAATCCTCTATACTTAATTTACCTGTTAATATTTATTACTTTTTTTTTGTTCACATGGCATGCTCCCCAGCTGCACTCCATGTGGGGGGCAATTTCTGCCAGTAATACGGCACCCCCAATGTTGACTGCTACAGTAAATTAGCCATTAGCTGTTTAGCCTGCTGTCATGATCACCCTACGCAGCATAGAAGTCCTCAATCACGGACACCAAAGATACGAAATTATTAGCAGGCAGGGCAGAGCACTAGGAGGTAAAAGGTATTATCGTACACTATTTGATCATTCCTCTCAAGTGCCAGTAGTTCCAAACGAACATCTAATAAGTCGACATCCACCATTCATTCTTGATACAGAAGAAACCATAAAAGGGGTAAATCAATGAAAGAAAGAGAGGTACTAGTAGGAGTGCGTCATCGTTACCATTCTTCATCACCAACCTCTACCATTCTTCATCACCAACCTCTACACTATAGCAATGTAACAACATCCCTACATGACAACACAGCCCTTGGTATTCTCATCACTGAACATGGTCTCCACATCGCCATTGCTCGCGGGGTGGTAACCGGAGCTGCCTGGGTGGTAGTAGTAGCTGTAAGGGTTGTAGTAGGCGGTGTAAGGGCTGATCTGAGGAGACCTATGGTACATCATCTGCGGCTGCGGCTGCTGCGGCTGATGCATCATCATCATGTTGTTGTTCAGACCCCTAAGATTGTTCATCATCGCGGCAGCCGACGTTGGATGATGATGGTACCCCTGCATGCTCGCCATCATGTTGTTGTTCTGCTGCTGCTGCTGCTGGTGCTGGAGCTGCTGCTGCTGGATGTGCTGCTGTGGAAGCCCTCCGTAGCCGCCGGTGGCGTAGGATGGATGGTTGAAGCCTGTGTAGCCTTGGATGCCAGGGGCAGCACTGCCGCCTCCCAGGCCATGGCTGAAGCCCATCATGCCATTGATGGCACTGGTGTTCTTCTGGGCTCCATTCCCCATCTTGGCATTTGCTGCCGCCATGTTGATCACATTGGCATTCTTCTGGTTTTGATTCTGGTTGCTCTGGTGGTGGTTGCCCCCCGCAGCGCCAACACCTTTCTTGCCATTGACGTGGTTGTTGTTGACATTGGCATTGTTGCCGTTCTTGTTCTTGGGGTTGGCCGCAGCCTGAGCCTGAGCCTGAGCCTGAGCCTGAGCATGCTGCTTGAGAAAGCTGAGCTGGCTCATCTTGTCCCCAAGGAAGCGGAGGTCGTCCTCGTACTCATCCTCAAACTCGTCGCCTTCATCATCATACAGGTCATCCTCCTCTGAGCTGAACTCGGAGGGTTGATGCTTGCTGTGCTGGTTCTTGAAGGCCTTGAGGCCTTGTATGAGGGTTCCAACTCCATGCTTGTTGCCCTGGTCCTTGTGGCTGCTCTTGTTGTTTCCATCCTTGCTTGGATTGGCACCTTGCTTCTGCTGCTTCTGTTGGTTGTTGTTGCCCTTGTGGCCCTGGTTGCTGCCGCCCTTCTGATGTGACCACAGCTCTGCATGCTTGCCTCCTCTGGTGAGCTTCCTGATCAAGACATCAGAGTCCACATTGCCAGTCACCGTGACCTTATGGTTGTCGACATCTATGGCTACTGAATAAACACCTGCAACAAGATGCAGAAGGTTCACAGGCCGCTCGTGAGCAATGGTAAATTGGTTATTACTATCTACTAGTCACCATTCACATTTCACGGCCTTGTGCAGTGAATCCTTTTTGTGACAGCCATTTGTGAGCTTGGCACAAGAACTACCATGAGTCGTTACATGGATAATTTTGGACCTATTTACTAGCTCAGTAAAGTAGACCAGATCAAGAAGGCGAACAAGTTTAGCAGTTATCTTTTTCTCAAACACTTCCACTCCAGTTTGATCTGAACATCAAAAGGAGAGATCCGCTGTCGTGTTAATACTTTTATGGCTGAGCAGAAGATATTTTCGACTAAGTGGGAGTCACGAAAGCAAGTACCAGCTAGACCACTAGAACGACAGTCTGTAGGAAGCAAAGAAACGGAGGGTAAATAACTTGGATAAAGTTCTGTGTGTGAGAGAAAGAGGCAGTACCTTCAATCTTCTGAAGCAGTTTCTTCACCTTGTGCCTACACCCATCGCAGTGTATGTTCACCCTCAGTACATGGGTCTGCAAGAAGCAAATAAGCCCCAAGAATAGTTGGGCTCTCAAGCACCACCAGAAAGCCACACTGAACAGAGAGAGAGAGAGAGAAGGAGACCTGGATCTTGAGCAGCTTGAAATCCTCATCTTTAGTCATTGTGCTGCAGAGCACTGTTTGCTAGTTGCAAGGATGAGAGTGGGAGAAGAGATGGATGAGGAAGTGTGGGAGCAGTGGCCAATGGGGAGAAGGGAGTGATGGTGGTTCTTGCACCGTTGGAGGAGAAGTCACTACTCGCCTCCTTGCATTTAAGATTGGGTTTCACTTCTGCTCTCTTCTACCCCTCCCCTCTTCTATATGGGCCGATATGGGCGAGGCTCTTCTCTTCCCTCTCACCCCTTCCTGCAGTCCTGCTCCAACCAGGCTACCACCGTGGTAAAAATATGTTGCAAGTTTTTGTACTACATACACACTCTCTCTCTCTCTCTCTCTCTCTCTCTGTACTAAATACACTCTCTCTCTCTCTCTCGTTAAAATAGTGTGGTAAAACATCACTTTTGTAGTATCTCCAGAAGATTGTCTAAAGAGACTGAGGGCTTTGAAGTTTGGACTTTCAGGGTAAAAGACAGCAGGATCATAAAATTATACCGTAAAAAGTGTCACCATGGTCCAGTGAAATAAGTAGTCGTCTTGTTGTTGGCTAGCTGGTGAAGAGCATGGTGTAGCTTACCATTTTATATGGTACGGACTTTTAATTTAAAAAAGTTTAGAATAGAACTATTTAAAATCCCACAAAAATGAATACAAAGCATTATACCATTTGGTTCGTGCAAAAAAATATAAAATTTTAGCGTTAAGTTGGAAAGATCGGGGTCTTAATTTGGTTTTTTTGGGTGAAAGGAATTTTAGAGGATTTGTGGAGTTATGTTCCTTCGGGAAGTTTTTTCTAGCTTGTATTAGGGACGATGGAAGTTGGGTTTCCATTAGTAAGGAAAGGAAAGAGAGCTAGGTTTCAAAGGAAATAAAGCATCATCTCCAACCTAAAGGAAATAAAGAACACAATCTGGTGGCTTGTAGCTTGGAGGAATGGATGAGATAAAGAGATGGTGGTTGTTTGTTTTGAAGTCCTATACCTATATTTCTCACTTGTCACTTCTTCTCATTCCTACGTTTTTCCCACTCCTCCGATTTCAATTCCTTTGATCCAAACAATCCCACTCTTAAGAGATTGGTAGTAGTAGACTAGAAAATAGTGAAGATCTTTTAGATTCTTGATGACCTGCGCCTCTGGGAGGCCGCAGACGCTCCCTTTGTAATTAGTTAGCTCACTATGTTGGGACCCAAGGGAGGAGGGTCATAATCTCCCCCCCCCCACCCCCACCCTGTAACTCCCTCCTTTTAATTAGTACAAGGCAACTATTTTGCCTTTGCTAAAAAAAGATTCTTTTGAGTGGATCCTACCCACCTGCTTGAGGTATATTTAGAAACCGAGTAACCTAGTAATTAGATCATGCTAATTTAATTAGCTACTAAATATAGCAGCTTTTAGGGGCTCTGTTTGTTTTGGATGAAAGGTGGCACTATAAAATGTCAGTTTTATTCGATAGATATCAAACTTGTAGTTAGAGAACAAGTATACTTTAAGTCGTGGTATTGTTGGTTAAACATAAAATGCACGATATCAAGGACATTAGGATTGTTTGCAATTTTTTTTTTTTTGTTAAATGCAAGCACACCTTTCTCTTTTCTGATGGAGGTATTCTCAACAGAAGCGATATAAAGGTATTTTGCATTTCAAAATTTCTGATTTACTTACTACTCCCTCCGTTTTTTTTATTTGACGTCTTTGACTTTTTGGTACGTCTTTGACCATTCGTCTTATTCAAATTTTTTTTGCAAAGATGTAAAAAAATAATACATATTTAAAGTATCTCTATTGATAAAACAAATCACAGCAAAATAAATGATATTTACAAAAATAATTTGAATAAGACGAATGGTCAAAGGCGTGTCAAAAAGTCAAAGGCGTCAAATAAAAAAAACAGAGGTAGTACCAAAGATGATCACCGGGTTGTCAAATGGACCCTACTTGTGCCAAATGGAATACTAACATGGGCCCATATGTCGGCCTCGCAACAGAGCAAAGGCTGGGTCTCATCTCACTGTGGATGCAGTGAGCTGTGAGCTTGGCATGCGCACACGCACACACTTGCAGAGAGAGGGAGAGAGAGAGAGAGAGAGAGAGAGAGAGAGGGCGCAGGTGAGTGAGTGATGGAGACGTTCAATGCTTTGCTGAGGGATTGGTAGCAGCAAGGCGAGGCGAGGGGGCGGAGGAATTGAAAGCTGGAGGAAAAAG
The DNA here is from genome assembly GCA_036346415.1 of Raddia guianensis. Classification (NCBI taxonomy): domain Eukaryota; kingdom Viridiplantae; phylum Streptophyta; class Magnoliopsida; order Poales; family Poaceae; genus Raddia; species Raddia guianensis. The sequence continues at coordinate 42,394,776 of CM070534.1, forward strand.
CAGGCGAGCAGCGACATGACGATGCATGGCCGCCTCCTCTTCTCTTCACCTCACCTGCCTATCGCTCCCAGCCTCGAGCTACAGTCTTCAGTAGTGGTAGTATTCCGTACGATGCTGGCATGCTGCTGTGCTGTGGATTTTTGCTTCACGTTACCATCGCCTGCTGTGCTGTGAAAGGGAGCGGTATGTACGTAGGAGCTAGCATCCGGAATTCAGGATACTACTACTACTACTACATAGTACACACTACCACTGCTACTGGTCCGTACTTCAGTTCAGTACCATGGGTGAAGTGCCCTTTGGACTTTGCTGTTTTGTGCTGTGGTGTGCCTGTGATGTACGGAGATTTTAAACCCTGGCCCTGTGTTCGTCTACTTCCATTCGTCGTTTCTCGATCGATGTTTGGGCGTCCTGAAACAAATGCGGTTTATCAACTCTGCTATTAAATGAATGAATGGTGTTTGCGCGGTCATTCAGGAACTTGAAGATGCTTCATTTACTTACTACCAAGGGGAGCACGGATCAGCTTTCGTTTGCTGACAGTTTAGTATAGTCTACGATTCTACATGGAGTATTTTATTTTTTCTGTGGAAACATAGAACTATGTATATATATAGAAGCATCTCTTCAGTGAATATTGACACATGCATCATTTTGATGTTTTAGAAAGTTCTTTTTTTGTAAAAATGTATGGGCATCCAAGAGAGCACTTATTTATGGTTTTTATTACACCTCAAAGCTAGAGAAGTACTCCTAATCCTAATCTTTGGCATTGGTTTAACTCAATGCTCAGGAGCCAGGACTCTGGGCTCTGGAGGCGTGCACGATGGCACTGGGCATAATCCAATGATCCAATCCATTTCTTTGCCTTGATAATGCACCGGTATTAAAAATTACTCCTCCAGCTCCAGGCCTGCGTGCCTGCACCTGCATTGCTTCCTCCAACGGGTAAAAGGAGCAGGCGTGGCATGGGACCCACCGTGGCAGGTGTCCCCAATGACAGTTAGCTGCTGCTAGTAGTGTCCTCTCCTTCGCACAGTGTTACTATGATGATCAAGGCAGGTAAAAAAGTGAATGACTGAATGCTGCTGGGCCGAGGACATGTTACCTGTAGTGTAGGCCCCTCGGCAGCAGCACCCCAGCTGGAGTGAGAGCGAGCGAGCGAGCTGAGTTTCGCTGGGATTCAGGGCTTGTTTTTTTTGGCATCTCTCTCTTGGCCGAGCTCTCCTCTCCCCTACCTGCTGCAAATGCATCACATGAACATCTTCCTGCATGTGCTGGCTGCCATATCGCCCTGTCGAATTCGTCTCTACTCTAGAGCCCAGATTAGAGATGACCCAGGCGAACTAGGTTTCGATGCCATACTCTTCGCTCATGCATCGGCTCTGATCGGACGGTGCAAGGATTGCCTGAGGAACAAGTGCCCTCTTCGCTGCTGCTACCATATGGACCGTAGGTGATAAGCTCAAGCTTGTGACATGTCCATGCATGTCCTCTGAGATTTGCAGTTTGGTTTGATTTAGATTGATTGAGGTAAAAGTTGAGAGATTTTGAAAAAAAAGATTTAGAAAGGTTTTAAAAATTATATAAAAACATTTTTAATATCTTTGAGTAAAATTTCACAAGCCCAAAAATTATTATAAAATGTTACATTATACTTCGTTTCAAATTGTAGTTCGATGTTGACTTTTCGAGAAAATTTTTTTGAATAAGACAAATGGTCAAATAGAATATTTAAAAGTTGACGGCGAACTACAATTTGAAACGGAGAGAGTATAATTTATAAAAAAAATGATAAAATTTGGCTCACGCAAACAAAACCAAATCGAACCAAACTGAACAAAAAGTATTACCGAGGTGATGTCTGCTGCTTCATTGAGCACGGCTACTTCTTGGTTCTTGCAGGGATTTCGCAGGGTAGCCTGCGTTTGTATTTTGCCCAGCGACCTGATGATGAGGAAGATGATTTGAAAGATTGCAGAGCTGGAGTGCCCAAGCAGATTGGATACCACGCAAGGGAGGAAGCGACGGGTTCATGGCACTGTTGAAAAGACTAAACAGTGGCCTTGTAGTGCAGTGCAGCCAGGGAGGACATGGTTTTTTGCATTCTATATTTCTGGCGCTCCTCTCTGTATGTATGCAGTACTACTTTCCAATGGATGGGACGGATTGTTTAGTTTCTAGAGGTATTTGGATATTCCCAATCGATATGATGGGAAGGTCTTATGTTTTATCGCGAGTTCGGAACCAAAATTTCACGTGAAGCATCGAATCATCGTATTCATGACGGCGTCCAAGGTTGAGATATATAGCTGGAGTAGTTAACTACGGTATTCATGACTGCGTACAAGTTGATTCCTCTTCACTGCTACTAGCCTACTACTGTTTGATGGAAACCACTCCTGTTTGCAAATGAATTTCTGGGAAGATCGCAGATGAAGGTTTGTTCTTTTCAGCTTAAATTGAAATTAGAAATTATTGTTAAAAAATTATCTTTTATATAAATTAAACACAATAGCACCATATAACCATTTTTTAAGGTTTTGACAGGTTTTTGTCAAAACTTCTAAAGTATTTTTTAAAAAATGGGATTTTTGAACCCTTTATCGAGGGTATGTAACTTTTTCCGATTATATTTGACCACTGATTTCGGTAGTGAACAAAGATCAAAATTCGTTGTACTCGGATAGGCCATAGTATTGTGAGGGCATGTCCAATATTGTTACTATCCTTGAACTATTCCATCTCGATTGAATCGTTACCATATTTTCTTATACATAATCATGTTTTATATTTTAATTCTTATTATATTGATACAATGTTGGGTATACCAAATGAACAATGGATGATTCCACCATTAGTTATGTTCCGAGGCTAGTTGAAATGTATCTCCTAGATCGGACCGAGTCGGGGGCTGGGAATTTACCCGGATTTTTTGTGGGAATCGACCTAGATTTTTTACTTTTTATTCCCAGAAAAGTTAAACGTTGCAAACTTCTCGAGCCAGCATAAAGAGAGTGGCATGTTTGACTTGTTTTCAGACCTTTGAAATGCAGGACAAAAAATGGCTAAAAAAACTGAAGAGTTTATCATATCGAAACTAAAGAGTAAGCAATCAAATAGATTACGGTTTTGCTCCTGCTACCACAGCGACGATCTTATTACCGCTTCTTCTTGAATTGACCCATACGACTTCATGCCTTCGCTTGCTTCTTGCGTTCGGCCTTATGTATAAACCGTCGACGCCTTATTCTTCTTGCCTTGCCGCTCGCCGTCGGCCTTCGCCGCTTTTCGCCGTCGACGTCAGCGTGGCCGTCTTTCATGAGCACACGCCGTCGGCGCCGCATTGGTAGCTCACGAGTTTTTTCACTTTTTATCTTGTTTTTCAAGATCTTACGAGCGGTGAAATTTCTATATAATCGTCTTGAAATTTACGTATAATCGTCTTGAAAAATCACGGTAGCCGCACGAACGCAAAAATCTGGTAGCGCCAGCCGTAGTCGGTCCCGATAGATTAGGCACAAATATTTTAATTTTTATAAATTTTCATCCCAAAGGCACGCCATGCACAAGCTAAAAAAAAGGACAAATAAATTGAAACCCACCTTTGATGCCATTTTGGGAGGCTTTCTTAAGTTTAAGAGGTAATGCATGCACTGGTGCACAACTTCGCCAGCGCAGTAATGCATACGAAAACCTGAATGATTGAACGAGGAATCATCGCCCGGCCGTTCTCGCTGCGATCCATTTGGAGCCTATCATCGAAATCGAATGGCCACATGCATGCATGGATCGATGCAGATCAGACGCTTGCTAGCTGCACGTCCGGGTACGAACCACAAAATAATAGCGAGCGAGCTGAGGTCTCGATCGATGCAGATCATCGATCAGCAGCACGAACAATCAGTTGCATATATCATCAACGTACGGACTCCATTGGAGATAGCAGCAGGCGTGGACACTGGCTACTTCATGAGCCATGAGCCGTGCATGCACATACACGACAAACCCTGCTCATGCACCAGCCTTTTCTTCTGCATGTTCTTCAGACAGCTAAATGAAACGTACAGTACAGCACGTACGTACTACATGCATGCAACTCTTACTCGTATATACACCACGTCGTTACCACTTACCAGCTAGACATACGGTACGTACGTATGTACATGCGTCGATGCATGGTACATGCAGACGTACGTACGTATGAATACGTACACCGAGCCTGGGCACAGCAAGGGACAGAGGATACGTCATATGGGTAAGACACAGATGGCGCCATGGAGGCGACGACAATGCGAGCCAAGTACACGCAGTGCAACTGTGCAAGCCCATGAATGGCGTTGCTCGCCATGGAAGAAGACGAACAGGTATGTGGCCATGTCTGCATGTCCTATCGATTGCTCGATCTCATCTCACGGCCATAGGGGAATGGCTCCCTATCTATCAAGATCTATCTGTCCTTGCTGTGCCGGGAGGTGCCTAGCTTGAGCTTCTTTGTGTGTGTGTCACTGTTGGCTTTGTGGTTGGTCCGGCGTCATGATGGAGTCAAATCCGAGGAGAGAAGCTTTGCCAATGACGACTACGCAGCTCGCAGCAAATGCATGCTTTTGGCATCATGGCGTGAAGCTAGGAGTTGTAGGAGCGACTCACTGAACATCCGAGGTAAAAGTCCTAGAATAAACCATATAGGAATACATGCCTCGTTTGTTTCAGTTTAAATTAAATTAAAATTAAATAAAAAAATTATTATTTTTATATAAGCTAGATGATCTAATACTTTGTGGTTATTTTTATGTGGTTTTAAATAGTTTTTCTCAAAGTTCATAAAATAACTTTTTCATAACATTTTTGAACTTTAAGACATCTTTTGAGGTTTCGTAATGTCGATGGTTGGGATATTGACCCAAGTCAACTAAGGTTCTTCAAGATTGAGATAGGAGACACGCCGAACAACCACGAACAAAGAACGACGAGAGGCAGAGGGTTTTATCCCGGTTCGAGCCTCTCGGGAGATAATAGCCCTACGTCCAAATTTTCTTATATATCAGAGATGAATACAAGAGGTGGCTCGGCGAGACGAACAAGTCTCGGCGAGTAATGTGTGTTATCAGATGATCCCTCGACCCCTTAACACGCCATAGGGGCCTTGTTTATATAGTACAGAGCAAACCGACCTACCGAGGAATATCGGGCCGGGCTAACTACGAGATCGTAACGAACTCATACATGCCAAATATAACCTACGGTAGATAAGGTAAGCTCCTAATCTTGGGGATCACGACTCCTAATCCAATCCAGGAAACCACGTCCGGGTCTTCACGTAGCCGTGCAGAACTCTTATTCGAGACGGACTCAAACATGATTCCTTGGCCACTACGTACCACCACCACCAGAAGTCGTTGGCGAGATGCATATGGGCTCGATAGAACCTTCCAGGAGCCGGGCCTGGTAGGTCTTTGATCGGGCCGTCAGGGAGTGGGCCATGGCAATGGGCCGTGATTTAATCCCCGACAGCTAGCCCCCGAGACTCAAGTGGAAGGACTCACTAGAGTGGGGTCTTCCTCTTGAGACTCCAAGTCACGAAGAGGGTAATCTTGCTGCTACAAAGACGTACAACAGACAACCGAACAGGTCATGGTTCAACCGAACAAGACTTGTTCGGGACCGAACAAACCCGTCCAGTACCGAGCAACTCTGTTGCGTCGAACAGGAAGCAACGTCTGTCCGAGCAGAGCACTCAGCCTTCGATGTAGAAATCGAAAATCCAGTCCCCAAGCGCAGAGCTCGTCGTGGGGACCAGACGCGCGCTCCGGGCGAAGAGCTGCCCGGTGCGAGGTGAATCATCTCCTTGAGGCTGAACGTTATCAAGGAGGGATTGGATTCTTAGTAGTGAAGAGCGTACCACCGCATCCGGTAAGATCAGATCTTCCGGAAGAATGAACATAGCAAGTCGCGAGACGGACTCGTCTTCTTGCATCCGAGCATTCAGATGCCTAGGAAAAGATAGGGGAACCACCTCTCGGGCTAGAGCTTGTCCGAGAAAATAGAGATTGCGCTTTCGAGCAAACGTTATGCTCAGGAGCGAGGGTGATGTGCCTCCAGACGTAGATCGTGTGCTAGGAGCAGACAATGCATACGAATGGGAAGGTGACCCAGTCCCCGAGCGTAGAGCTCGTCGAAGGAACCAAGTAAGGAGATCTAGTCCCCGAGCACGGAGCTCGTTAAAGGAGCCAGAAAGTGCGACCAGGCGAAGACGTACCTGGTAGGAGCCCGCGCTCCGGGCGAAGAGCTGCCGGTCGCGAGTGATCCGCCCGAGCACGGAGCTCGTCGCGGGGACCAGATGCGCGCTCCGGACGAAGACCTGCCCGGTGCGAGGTGAATCACAACCCGATGCAGTCAGAGCCGCAAGAGAACATGTGAAATCAACGCTTTACCCACGACGTATTCCTTGCGACAGCGTAGGCGTTGTCTTGGCAAGTGCAGAACCAGCGCCAGGAGTGCCCGTTGCGATGAGAATCGGCTTACGGTGGGCATGCCCGTTGCGATGAGAATCGGCTTACGGTGGGCAGAACTCCATCGGTGGTGCACTGCCTTGACTTAGCCAAACTGTGAAGGTCAGTGCCGGGCAAAGGTAAGAAATCATAAGCGGGTGAAGTGAATCAGTCCCTGAGCATGCGCGGAGCGTGCTCGGGAAGAGAGGGATGCAGACATCGGTTTTGGTGGGGAAGCCTCAAACCTCGCGCGACCATCACGAGTCGGCGTTCCCGTTCTGTATTTCTGCGAAGACAAACAAGAAACGAGCAACAAGGGGAAAAAGAGAGCAAGAACAGGCTCTAAGAAAAGCAAAGCGAGTTTTAAAAAACACGCAAAAGACGACCTACCCGCACAAGACAATTTTTTTCTGGTACGTCCCTTGATAGCGTTAGTGTCACCTCGGTGAATGTGGAACCGACGCCAGGAGTGCCCGTTGCGATGAGAATCGGCTTACGGTGGGCAGGACTCCGTTGGTGGTGCATTGCTCCGGATTACCGTGCCAGGAAGGGCGTAGCATGGATAAAGAAGGCGTGTGCGGGCAAGTGCAGCCAGCGTGGCTAAGACCGCTAACCGGGGAAGGCGACGGGACCTTAGCCGCGAGCAAAAGCGTCGAGGCGAAATCTCATCGAGCATGGATCCGTGCGGCGTTAGTGTCGCCTCGGTGGTGCGGAACCGGTGCGGGAGTGCCCGTTGCGATGAGAATCGGCTACGGTGGGCATGCCCGTTGCGATGAGAATCGGCTTACGGTGGGCGAAACTCCATCGGTGGTGCACCGCCGGTTAACCGGAGCCGTCTGGTCGTCGCCAGATAAAAGACACGCCAGACGTCTGGGAGGGCGCTCACGGGCGAAGACCAACAAGGTTTTGGAAAACCAACGCTAAAGAAAGGCGAAAAAGCGAAAACGCATCGGGTTGCGAAATTCAGTTCAAGTCCCAATCGACCGAGGAGAGGCGATCCTCCCAGAGGCGGCCGAGCGACTCAAGACCGCCGAAAGGCGCTGAATCGAGCGAGTCGACCGAGCAACTTTCCGAGCAACTTTCCTCGCAAAAAGAGCAAAAAAAAGACAAGGACGAGCGAAAACCAAGAGCAAGGCGAAACAGCGCTAGAAAGTTTTAAGAAAAACCGGTGAAACGCTTAGCCTAACTCCGGCCCGTTATGCGGTACTGAGGACTGAGTTTGCGAACTCGAGCAGTGCACAAGAGAAAGAGCGATGCCCTAGCCCCGATGCAGACGATGCATGAAGACTGAGCTTGCGACTTCAAGCACGTGCGTAGAGAGTTAAGCGACACCGTATCTGATCGACTCGTTCAAGAACCGCTCGTTAACGTAAGTTAGGCGATTCCGAAGGTAACCGAACATGGAAAGTGTCTCTGCGCGAAGGGCTTACGAGCGAGCTTTGCCAAGTGGTTGTGCCGTGGCGGTAAGTGCCTCTGCCATGGAGGGCTTACGAGAGCGAGCTTAGCCGCGAGGCTGGATGCCGTGTTACGCAACTCTGAATTTAGGAACTTGTTGAAACCAGATACAGACAGGGAAAACCCTTAAGATTGCGGAGCCAAGAGTTCGCAAGACCAGGCGACCATCAAGTGTTACGAGAGAAAGAGTAGTCCGAGAAGACAAGTGGTGAGGAGGACCGCGAGGGCATGAGCATTCACCGCTCAATGGGTTGAACTTTACATGGCGGCCGAGAGACTTGGGCGAACTAAGGCACGAAGTTTGAGAAAAGCGCCGCTAGGAAGCGAAAGACCTACGAGGAACTTACGGTGGTCGATGTTCCAAGTCTTGGTCGACTCTCTCCGTCACCCACCGTCAGCGAAACACCCGGGATCGAAGGAGTTTTGATCCGATCCCGAGCACGGAGCTCATCGCGGGGACGAGACGCGCCGGGCGAAGAGCTGCCCGTGCGAAGTTGATCCGATCCCGAGCACGGAGCTCGTCGCGGGACGACGAACGCCAGGCGAAGAGTCGCTCTGGCGCGAAGAGATCCGGCCCGGCGCGGAGCTCGTCGCGGGACGACAGCGCCCAGGAGAAGAGCTGCCGGCGAGGAGATCCGATCCCGAGCACGGAGCGGAACCAGATCTGGAAGGTGATCAAGATCGAAGGATCGATCCGATCTGGCGGGGAAGAGACATCCCGCCTTCCGAGTCGTAGTCCTCGGGAGAATCTCCGATCGTCGATAGAGTTCGACATGCTCGATCTGCGACTCCCCACGGACGGCGCCAGCTGTCGACGGTTGGGATATTGACCCAAGTCAACCAAGGTTCTTCAAGATTGAGATAGGAGACACGCCGAACAACCACAAACAGAAGACAGGGGTTTTTATCCTGGTTCAGGCCTCTTGGGAGAGATAATAGCCCTACGTCCAGCCTTTCTTATATATCAGAGATGAATACAAGAGGTGGCTCGGCGAGACGAACAAGTCTCGGCGAGTAATGTGTGTTATCAGATGATCCCTCGACCCCTTAACACGCCGTAGGGGCCTTGTTTATATAGTACAGAGCAAACCGACCTACCGAGGAATATCGGGCCGGGCTAACTACGAGATCGTAACGAACTCATACATGCCAAATATAACCTACGGTAGATAAGGTAAGCTCCTAATCTTGGGGATCACGACTCCTAATCCAATCCGGGAAACCACGTCCGGGTCTTCACGTAGCCGTGCAGAACTCTTGTTCGAGACGGACTCAAACATGATTCCTTGGCCACTACGCACCACACCAGCCAGGAAGCTGTTCGGCAGGATGCATATGGGCCTGATAGAACCTTTCAGGGAGCTGGGCCCTGGTAGGCTGTTTGATCGGGCCGTCAGGGAGTGGGTCATGGCAATGGGCCGTGATTTAATCTCCGACACGTAACTTTTTCAAATTAAAGTTTTGATCAATTTCAACTGAAACAAACAAGGCCAGAGTGTCTTGGAAAAAAATAAATCTTTTATAGTATCATGTAGAGTGTGAATGAAATTTAGAGAGACGGATAGAATAGGTGTGCATTTAGAGCTTTCATCGGAGATGCTACTAAAATGGAGTAATTCACCGTGGGTGGCTTCAAAAGGCGTCAGTTCTTGGTGAGCGGTAGCATTCGGAGCCTGCCGAAAGGCGCCCGAGAATGGAGGAAGCCAACCACCGACATGGATCGATCATCGATCGAGCTGATGGTGATTCCATTCGCAAGTGCTGTTCTTGCACAGGAAAGGACCATTAATTATGTCGATCTCGTCAACCGTCTGATCACGGTACAGGTTCATCGATCTACTTACTGATAGATAGATGCTATTGACGGATCATTTCATATAAATGATATAATAGTTCTGATCGTGCCTCCATGTGTCTAAGGTCTCTTCCATGGGACTAAATTAATTAAGATTGTATTTCTCTGAGAATTTTGCTTTCAAGAAGAAAATCGCCGAGAATGGTTTCTCTCTTTTTTCTTTTGTTTCATTTTCTTTTCTTATGCGCTGTTATGTACATATGAATATGTACCGGGCCTTCTTCCCATTTTTGTACTTGGGCTGACTTGGAATGGAACACAGGGACAGCCCGTTCGATGCTTATTCAAAACTATAATTAAGGCTTCGTTCTTTTCAGCTTAACAGCTTATCTATGTATTGAAAAGACATGGTTTGGGTTTTTTAAGTCCGTTTTTTCGCTGTTTTGAAGGTGGGTCCTAACACTTTAAAAAGCAAGTCAAATGAAATAGATCCGAAACTCGACACTACTTTGAGAAGCTCTCGAAATTCAGTCATTTCAATTGTTCAGTTGTTCAGTCGTTTTGATCAGCCCAAAAAAACATAACCTAAAACAGGAATATAAATCTACAGTATACCGTTGAGATAATATATATAATTTATATAGTGCTTCATTTCTTTCATGCGATGTTTTATTAGTGGTTTATGTGTGTTCTGTTTCATTAGTGTTTTACACAGTGTTTCGCATGAAACACCTATACTATCCAACGGTGTAGTAGCCCTAAAACTAAAAGGAAGCCACTACAACTCGGACATCCGATGATCTTTTATAGGAAAAAAAAACTGTAGGCCGGGTCTATTGCTTAAAAGAATATATGCATGTCGTGAGCTAGAAGAAAACAAAATAAAATAAAAGAGAGAGAAAACAAGCAACAAGAAATTAGTAAATTTCCAACGTACAAAACCATTAGGCAATAGCACTCCCGAAGGATGCACTCACTTTTACACAAAAGAGGTTCCATCAATGAGCGATTGGGAGGCTATGATTGGCGAGGGTTGCATTTTTGAATGAAAGATCTTGTATTTCTCGCAATCAAATATGCAAACAAAAAGATATAAGAGTTATTTGAAGAATGGTCGGACCACAAGGTTGGCTTGATAGAGAGATCTAATCATAACAAACTAGTCTTATGATATTGCTAGAATATAAAAATTTCAAATGAGACCATACATCTTTCGCAGTTGGGCATTGAACGAAAAAAGCAACGTTTCTTTAGCATTTTAACTAATGAAGTGAGCATGTTATATTTTAGGGTTAATAGGATATATATGCCATTGCTCAAACCCGAAATTCGAGAATTATCATCGTTTATTTGCTTATTGGATATATGACATTATGAAACATGTTTATTCAATATTTGCCACTGTGTGTGACACGTGTCCCTTTTTTACACGTGTTTTGTCATAGTGTCATATATCTGGTTAGTCTCTTTTGTTCTGTATAAATTAAACAAGCATTAGCAACGATATATGCATTATGCAACCACAGATATGCAAGTGCGAAGACTAATCAGCAAGGAGAGTAGTGATCAAACCTCCGGTCTTCCACAAAGCTAATGCATGTCGTGGGACATGACGTAACAAGAATGGATGATGCGTATGTATTTTGAGAAAGTATGCAGGAAACAAAAAGATTTGTAATGAGTTCTAGCACTACGCATTCACTGTGGACGGTCAAAAAACACAATGTCGGCGGCAAAAAAACTCAACAAGATTGCCCTACTCTACGTCGGCGGCATCACCTATGCCGCCGACATAGACACTGCATTCCCCGCCAGCGCTCGAAACCTAGGGTTTGCCCTTATTTTATGTCGGCGGCATCCATAAGGCCGCCGACATAGGCACCCCGCCACCCCGAAAATTTAAAAATTCCCCTGCCGCGACTTCAACAGTGTCGGCGGCTTTGTCTATGCCGCCGACAAAAACAGTCGGCCGATCATGGCCGTGTGTCGCCCTTAACGGCGCCATCACATGGTGGGACCACCGTAAATGCCCTAGGGCCTGGGGAGACACCTTTGTCAGCGGCATAGCAAAAGACGCCGACATAGGTAATTAAAAAAACAGGGGGCGCGGTGGGGCTCGAACCCACGCCGCGTGAGGAGCCCGCGCCGCGCCACGCGCTGTTGACCAGGTGGGAGAGAAGTTCGTTATGCCATAGTAAGGCATGGTTTATTTTTATGCCATGCGCAACATCTGTGTCGGCTGCCTGCTAGATGCCGCCAACACAGAGGGTTCTAACCCTACTTTCAAGTCACCCTCGCCTCCGCCGAGAGAGTCGATTAGCGTACCAAGTTCTTAGGGGATGATCTACACCCTCATAGCTCTTCACGTGATCATATTGACCTAAGTTGCTTTTTTCGCGGTGATCATATTGGCACGTTGCTTTGAAAAGCACTTACGGTTTAAATGAATGTTTCGATTTCATATCGGTCGACCGGCCTTTGCACAAGACAAATGTTATCAAACTGGCAAAAGGTGTTGAGGATGTTTAGGGTCTAAGAAAGGTGGTTGTATCGAAATAAGTTGCCATTCGAGAAGGCCTACCGTAACGTTTTCCAGTTTCACTAACCCTTCGTGGCAAAGGTGATCGATACAAGTTAAAGTAGTGGGCGATCTTAGGAACAACGTGCCACAAAATTACAAGTAGGCGGATATGATCACGTGGGATGTGTTATTAGGTGTAGTGCATGGTCTACAACCTTGGTTTGGGCAATTAAAACACTCGGGTGAGCCGATATCGGCTTGAGAAGTGGGCGGGTGGAGGGTCTATGTCGGCGGCCGGGTGGATCGGTCGCGGACAGAAGTTTTCGGTGGTCATCAGTGTCGCGGCCTCCCTAATGCCGCCGACATAGGTACATCAGTGTCGGCGGTATTAGGGGGCCGCCGACATAGCTATGGGGTCACTGGCCTGTGGGCCTTCTCGTCAAAGCCGGCCGTTGGAAGGGCCGTGTGGGTGGCGATTTGACTTATGTCGGCGGCTTTAGGCCGCTGACATAGGTTTAGTTATGTTAAAAAATGCCCGCGGCGGCTAAGTCTCTCGCCTGGCACCACCGCGGCGGCACGCCGCCTCCCGTCGGCGTCGCCGCGCCGCCGCCGCTCCCTCCTCCCGCGCCTCGTCGTGCCGTGCCGTCTCCCCATGCCCGAGGAGCCCGTCCCCTCTCCACTGCCTCGGCGCCGTCCCTCTCCACTGTCTCCCCATGCCCGAAGAGCCCGTCTGCATTGCCTGTGCCCCATGCCCCATGCCCTCCCCACGCCCGAGCCGCGCCCCTCCTCCAGGTACTACATTGATTTCTTTTTTTTCCTAATGTGGTAGCTGTGTCGTCTTTACTTTTATTACCGACGACATTAGTATTTGTGATTAATTAGTATAATGTAGTTAGTTAGATGTGCATGCTTAGTTAGTTGTTCCTTAACTAGTGCGTTGCAAATACGTGAACGGAGCCCGAGTCAAACCCGTTCTTTTCAGCTTAACAGCTTATCTATATGTTGAAAAGACATATGCTTTGGGTTTTTTAAGTCCATTTTTTCGCTGCTTTGAAGGTGAATCATAACATTTTAAAAAGCAAGTCAAACAAAATAGATCTGAAACTTGAGATTATTTTGAGAAGCTCTCATAATTCAGTCATTTCAATTGTTCAGTTGTTCATTCGTTTTGATCAGCCCAAAAAAAAGAACCTAAAACAGGAATACATCAACTGTATACCGTTGAGATAATATATATAATTTGGGATTGTCTTGGCAGCAGTAGCCTGAATTTTATACATGCGTTCTTGAAAACAAGTTGGGCTGCAGCTAGTCTTCGTTGCAGTGCGTTCAAAATTCCAGAGCAAAGTAAAATCGACTGCTAAAAAAAGTTGACTGCCCTTACAGCTAGAATTCAGGCGCCTGCCATTTAGCAAGAGCTATATAATTTATATAGTGCTTCATTTCTTTTCATACGATGTTTTATAAGTGGTTTATCTGTGTCGTGTTTCATTAGTGTTTTACACGGTGTTTCACATGAAACACCTATACCATCCAACAGTATAGTAGCCCTAAAACTAAAAGGGAGCCACTACAGCTCGGACATCCGATGATCTTTTTAGGAAAAGACTGTAGACCAGGTCTATTACTTAAAAGAATATATGCATGTCGTGAGCCAGAAGAAAACAAAATAAAATAAAAGAGAGAGAAAACAAGCAACAAGAAATTAGTAACGTTCCAACATACAAAATCATTAGGCAATAGCACTCCCAAAGGATCACTCACTTTTACACAAAGTAGTTCTATTAACAGTGATTTGGAGGCTATGATTGGCAAGGGTTGCAATTTTGAACAAAAGATCTTGTATTTCTCGCAACCAAATATGCAAACAAAAAGATATAAGAGCTCTTTGAAGAATGGTTGGACCACAGGGTTGGCTTGATAGAGAGATCTAATCATAACGAGCTAGTCTTATGATATTACTAGAATATAAAATTTCAAATGAGACCAATATATCTTTTGCAGCAGGGCATTAAACGAAAAAAGCAATGTTTCTCTGCGGCAAGTTTTTGATTCAGGGCCTGAAAAGCCAACAGATGCCGTACAGTCCCTCCTCCTCCCCATTGTCGTCGTCGTCGCCACTGCCGTCGTCGTGCGTCGGCTCAACGTCTATGGTCGTCCTGAGCACGACACCAGTGTCCCCGTCGTTGGATTTCCATGGCACGACACAGAAGTAGTCCTTCGTCGGCCCATCAACCAGCGACGAGCTTCCGACGACGTCAAGCACTGAAACCTGTCGGTGCCCTTCAAAGCAAGAGAAGTACACGGAGCATCCGAACTTGGGCTCCATGTCCGTCGCGTGGGGCCGGACGCAGGTGAGAGCGACGGCGTGTCCGAGTGGCGGCGCCGCCTGCTCCACCGACGCCATGTTCACAAGGAAGAGGTGGCCGCCTTCGCCGCGGAGGACCTGCAAGCCCGGCCGGACGGGGAGGTCGAACTCCACGCTATATCTGAACGCCGTCGTCGGCCACCTGTGAACGGCGGCGAAATGGTCGAGCAGCGCCGCCGTCGTCGTCGTGCCGGCGAAGGCGCAGCCGGGGTCCGGGCAGAAGCACGGCGCGTGCGGGCACGCCCTCTCGTGCCCCTTCTTCCTGTAGTAAGGCATCCTGTCGGTGCAGCCATGGCCGGCGTGGGCGCAGGGGAAGAGGATGGAGTCGACGACGCGCTCCATGCCGTAGCTGCGCTCCAAGGGCCCCTCCCTTGAGCAGACATGGCACTTGCTGCTATCCGGGAGCTTGCCGCTGCAAGACGAGCAGACGAAATGCCCCACGCGACACTGCATGCGAAAGATGAATGAATCGATTCAATGGCCTATGTTCTGAAGCCGACAGAACGAAAATCCAATGGATACGAGTATCTGGTATGCATGAACATTCTTCGTTGATCGAAAATGAGTTCGAATCTAAGCGTTGAAGGAGGCAAGGAAATACCGTATATGTATTGGCTCATTAATTCGATCGTGCGTACCTGCAGTATGGGAGGCCCGAGGGGCTGAAAGCAAAGGGAGCAGTGGAAGACGCCCCAACTGATGACGCAGCTCTGATGGTCTCCCTCACTCCGAGCTTCTCCTTCTCCTTCTCCTTCCATGTTGGGCTCCAGAACGAGGGGCACTCAACCAAGAGCTCGCTATATGCCTATATAAAAGACGGCATGAATGCCAATCGACGCAAACGGTGGCGAGATCTTCAAGTGAGATGTTATTGCTGCCAGTTGCCACTCGGGAAGTAGGATCGGCTACTGTAACCAATGCATGGGAGAGAGGTTGTAACTTGTTGGAGCATGGGACGTTCAAATCTAGAAAAAAAATCTCTGTGTCTGTGTGTGATTGGGCCGCCAACGGACTGCATCGCAAGTTGTGGGCCGAAAAATCTAACGGGGTGTCGGGCTGTTAATAGTGAAGGCAAGCCCAAAACACAGGCCCGCTCTCTTCTGCCGTTCTGCCCTTCCGTCCTCTTCCCTCTCGACGTCACTGTAAAAAAACCAACAAAAATGAAAAACGCAAAGTGCAAACAATAAACATGGTGAAATTAATACAAAAATTTTAGAAAAAATTCAAAAAAATCTTGCGAAAATCTTAAAACCTAAAAAAGAATTAAAAGATGCAATCCAACGTCACCGTAAAAAACCAAACAAAAAAGTATAAAATAAAGGCTAAGAAGATGCAAAATGCAAAAAACAATAACATGGTGAAATTAATTAAAAAATTTAGAAAAAAGTTCAAATATTCCTTCAAAACTCTAAAAAACTAAAAAAAAAATTGCAAGTGAACGTTACCGCCAAAAACCCAAAAATGTAATAAATAAAAAACTGAAAAGATGCAAAATGTAAAAAAAAAAAAGGGTAAGGACCTGTAAATGAATTAAGCCATTTGAATTTTTTTAACTTTCATAAAATGAATTAAAAAATATAAAAATGTTAAAAACACTCAAAAAGGAAAATTCTGCAAAATAAAGAAAATAAGAAAGACTGATGTTCGACGAAAGTACAAAATGATATTCTATTTTGCTAAGTTTTGTTTTTTTATGCAATTGTGAATTTGGCCATTATAATTTTTAGACTTCTACAGAAAGAATTAAAAAAGAGAGAAATGCTAAAATTAATATGGTGAAATTAATGTCAAATAATTTAAAAAAGTTTCAAAAAATATTATTTCAAAAACCTAAAAAAATAATTAAAAAAAGCAAGTGAACGTTACCTCAAAAAACCCAAAAAATGTAATAAATAAAAAAATGCAAAATAAACATGAGCCTTACTCGGTGTTCATACCGTACTTAACCCATAAATAGATTTCAGCATCACTATGTTAGGCGCGCCTGCCATGCTAGTTATCTCTATTGAACAAAATTTAACAAAATTTATGAGAATAAATTTAAGCTTAACATGGCGTAGCGTAGTGTTTTAAC
The DNA here is from genome assembly GCA_036346415.1 of Raddia guianensis. Classification (NCBI taxonomy): domain Eukaryota; kingdom Viridiplantae; phylum Streptophyta; class Magnoliopsida; order Poales; family Poaceae; genus Raddia; species Raddia guianensis. Next base: position 42,411,480 of record CM070534.1, read on the forward strand.
AAAATTTAAGGGTATTTAAAAAGTGGTTTAAATATTATAAAAATATAATTTAAAAATAGTTTTAAGATCTTTATGAGAACTAATAAAAATCTGAGAAAAATATTACAGATTATTACAACAAGTAGGCTATATAAAAAAGATAAAATTTGCCGAAACGCTATGCTAAGCTGAAATGTACAAGGCCTAAGGCCTTGTTCTTTTCAAATAGATCGTCTTAGATTGCGTATTCATCAGCAAATTTTGTTATTTTTATATAGCTTATATGTTGTCATATTTCGCGACGATTTTTTCATGACTTATAGTAGTCGTTCCAAAAATTCTAAAACTATTTTTTAATTATTTTTTAATAATCTTTAGACCTCATTTTGAGGTTCTCAAATTTCTTCTGATGTCATAAGCATAACGATCGTTGAAAATAACAAGGCCTAAGTGTGTACCACTACGACACTTGATTTTTTTTTGTCATTCAAAAACAAATTAGACCTGTTTGAAAACAAAGTTTTTTAAAACCATAGTTTTACAATACTATGGTTTGCTAATTATTTTACCAAAATACTCCCTCCGGTCATGAAAAGAAGTCGTCGTTGACTTTTGGAGACATATTTGACCATTCGTCTTATTCAAAAAAGTTATGTAAATATCATTTATTTTGTTGTGATTTAGTTTATTGTTAAATATATTTTAAGTATGACTTATATTGCTCGTTCTCATGGTGCCTGCATCTACAGATACAGCCGATTTCATCGTTCTTGCCGAGTCTAGCTGGCATAGTGTTTATTGCAGCAGTTGTGCCAAACTCCAAGGGACATCCAAATAATTAAACACCGTTTGTCTGCACGCGGTGAGCCTGGCCAATCCCGTGTAGGCAACCAAACACGCCCTATTTAATTAGAAACAAAAACGCTTCTGATTGGGCGTCTGATCGTACGCCCCAGCATTTTTTTCATCGCTTCAGTGTATGCGCGTGCACCTCGCGTGACTCGCTTTCTCGATGCACTTGCACGTAGAGGGTCCACCTAAAAGACACGCGGCGCAAGGGCAAGCCCGCAAGCAACACAAAAATTAGACGCCGGCCACATGAAACAACTACTCTTCATCGCTTTTCAACTCTGCTTCTTCTTGCTACAGTTGCTACTCGTTGTGCAGGCGGTCGGCAACGCTTGAGGTCCCTCTTTGTCGACCGGCCGGCACCGATGACCCGTCGAAGCTATCCCCGGTTGCAGAGTCGCCTCTCTCCATATTTCTCCCCTTCTCTCTCTCCTCTTCCTCTATCCACTCCCATCTCTAATCCCCCATGGGCTTCATCCGGGGAGTGGAAGATTTCCGTGTGAAAGGATCCGGCGAGGATAACGCGGTAGCTTGTCGGATTTGGGGAAGAAGGTGGTGGATCTAAGAACTGTGTTTTTTTTTCGTGCTTTTTGCATTTTGTTGTGTAATTTCTTCGGAAACACCGTGAAACACGTGAAAACATGACATGTTTCATCAGTTTTTCTACCATGTTTTTACCATATATTGGCCTCATGTTTTAGCATGTTTGTACATTTTCGTTATATTTCGTTGATCAAATCTTTCTTGTTTCAACACATTTGACATCTGTGTCATATTGTATGTCAAAAAATACATATCGAAAAAGCGTCCGATTTTTTAATTATGGATCGGACATCCAATCCGTAGCACTAACCAATTAGAAAACCATGATTTTTCTGAACCATATTTCTGCGCAAGGCTTAAAAGTCCTCATTGTCACCGTCGTCGTCGTCGTCGCCGCCGCCGCCGCCGTCAAAATCGTGCGTTGGCTCAGCTTCTATATATGGTGGTCCTGAGCACGATGTCATCGTTGGATTTCCAGGGCACGACACAGAGGTAGTCCTTCGGCGGCCCATCAGCCAGCGACGAGCTTCCGACGACGTTAAGCACTGAAAAGTGTCCGTGCCCTTCAAAGCAAGAGAAGTCCACGACGCAATCGAACTTGGGCTCCATGTCCGTCGCGTGCGGCCGGACGCAGGCGAGAGCGACGGTGTGCCAGTCTGCCAGAGTGGCGGCGCCGACTGCTCCACCGGCGCCATGTTCACAAGGAAGAGGTGGCCGCCTTCGCCGTGGAGGACCTGCAAGCCCGGCCGGACGGGGAGTTTGAACTCCACCCTGTATCTGAACTCCGTTGAAACAACCCAACTAACATACCCTTATTGTCAGCGGTGATTACCTAAATAAAAATAGCTTAACTGCACTGTTATAACTTTTGAAGGCACATCCATTTGTTAGTAACCTCTTAACATCAATTTTTCTCATGGAACCAAAAAGGACGTATGCAGGCAACTATATTATCCATTAGCTCATGCATTAATTTGTCAGTAAAATAACTAGGTTAATTAAAAATAATGCTAACAAAGAAAAATATTATTAACTCGAGGTATATGTAATTTTAGTCTTATTGCATTGCTCTTTATCACTACAATTTATATTTATCCATCCCTTCTCGAGCCGATACTCAGGTTATCAATTTAGTAAAGTACACAAAAGCCAGCACATCACCTAGCACTATAGATTTGGACACGTAGTATGCAAAGGGTAACAAAAATATCCCATTCACACCCACGTTCCTTTCCTCAGCTCACTTCCATTACACCTCACTTTCCTCTTCCTCTATCCATCCATATCCACACCATTGACTGCCATAGAGACCGGCGACTGAAGGAGCAGGAGGCCATCAGAGCTGGAGGAGGAAGGCCACCCCCAGGAGCTTGGGCGCACGCACAAGGAGGAGCGGATCACACAGCGTTGCATCTCTGGGGATTCCCGTAGCTTCAACCTGCACAACCGGAGTTTTCTCCAAACTCAGGTTCACCTACACTAGATTTCCTCCCAAATCTAGCATCCTAAGTATCTTGTGCATCTATATTCAAATCAAATCTGCGTGCTTTGCATTCTTGGCCTCAAATCGAATCTGGATATGCAAATGTTATTCCCCTCATTATCTTGTCATCTTTTACCTAGGATTCATAAAAACCAACCAAGAAAATCACTAGATCGAAGACCAAACAGCAGAGAGGTGAAGGGAAATAGGATTTTAGAACCTTTTGAGGAAGGGAGGAGGTGTAGGTAGCTGTCCTGTAAGTCGCTGCTGCTTGCTGCTTTTCGTCGCTGCCGATGGCCAACCGTAGCTGCTGCTGCTCGCTACTGTGCTTGCTGCTCCGTTGCTGCTGCTTGGTGCTGTTGTTGTATGCTGCTCACTGCTGTTTAGTGCTGCTATTTGGTGCTAACTGCTGCATATAGCCGCTGCTGCTAGCTAAGTGCAGCATGCTTCTAGTTTCTATCCCGCACAAAGAAGAGAAGGGGAAAGTAAGAACTGGTTATATTACGGCTGTATAGTAGAGTAAATAAGAAGAAAAAGAGGTTTTAAATAGTGAGCACCAGGGAGAAATAAACATAAATGTATAGCTTTGCATTTAAATGAAATCACTCCTTAGTAGAGCACTAAAATGATTTAGTTTCTCTAGAACGTAGGTTTTATTTTAAAACCATACGATAAATCATTAGTGAGCAGTGCAAGTAATAATTAAATTTTACTTATTGTGTATATATTAAGTTGTAGATAAACTTTAGCAATTTGTGCAATTACAGGGAACGTATTAAATCAAGCGGAGGTTTATCCTCGAGAGGGTGAAGAGGCAGCTGAGTTTTATTATCCATATCAAGGCAAGTTATCTTTTGATCATGTCGATTGGAATATTTTAATTACACAATTATTTTGAAAATATTGTCACCTCTAGTAGCTACATTCAAATGTTATTTTTAATAAATAAGTGTGGATTGTTGAGATGAGAGTAGTGAGTTCCATCCAGGGTGATGGGATCACTTAAAACTAGAAGTGTGATGGCGATGCCATGCACTGGTAATATTATATAAGGTAATTAGTCTATCATTTGAGTCTTGAGCCGTATCGAACATATCGACCATGGTTTTACGAGATAATCAGAGAAGGTTAATCTAAAAGGGTGTTCATTCTCCACATTGTATATTTTAGATAACTAAGATGAGAAGTGTGGCAAGTTTGCACATGTTCCCACCCATCTGGAAGGCATCGATTGATGGCCAACCTAGGACGATATATTACGTCAGCGATGTTTGCTGCCGAGGGCAGGGGCATCAACAGTAAGTTCAAAAGTGGGATGGAGGGTTGGGAACCGCCACGGCTTTTAACCTACTGGGTTGGAGATGTACATACCAATTAGATGTAAACGCTCTGAGCTTCAATGTAATTGGAGCAGCTGTGGGTAAAGTGATATACACCTGCGCAGGGTTGAATCATGATATCATGGCAGTCTCTTGGAGTGGGGACTACGGGATTTATATCCATTCTCATACTCGGGTGATAGTAGTCTTTCAAATTTAAAAAGAATCAATTCTTAAAAATAAATTATTTTCCTAAGTGTCTCGGTTGGCATTGAAATATGAGAAAGGCCACGGAATGATACATCTTGCATTTTGCTACATATACTTGCTGAATACTGTGTATTCACTCTTGTATTATACCCTTGTTAGATCCTAGCTATGGAGAGGAATATGGTGACTACGTCGCAGCTGCGAGGGCTGAGGGTTACCCAGAGGGGAAGGAGGACTCCGAGGGTTACTATGTATACGAGAATAGCGAGTAGACGACGTTCATATAGGCAACGTCATAATAACGGGTATTTTAGTTATCTGCTAGCTTGTTTACTCCTATTGTACAGCTATGGTGTTGGACTTACTTTGAAGTTTGAAACTATGAGTTGTACCCTAATGTTGACTGCTAGTTTGTAATAACTGTTCACAGCTCTGCGTGGTTGCTGTATGAAATAAAATATATATCAGCCTCTAATGGTTGTTCTGCTATAACACTCTGTTTTGATGTATACTTCAAATGTCATCCTCATTGGTTGATTGTTAGACTATTAGCTTGTGATAAATATGCGGGTCGTCTCATCCGTCGTCGGCCACCTGTGAACGGCGGCGAAATGGTCGAGCAGCGCCGCCGTCGTCGTCGTGCCGGCGAAGGCGCAGCCGGGGTCCGGACAGAAGCACGGCGCGTGCGGGCACGCCCTCTCGTGCCCCTTCTTCCTGTAGTAAGGCATCCTGTCGGTGCAGCCATGGCCGGCGTGGGCGCAGGGGAAGAGGATGGAGTCGACGACTCGCTCCATGCCGTAGCAGCGCTCCAAGGGCCCCTCCCTTGAGCAGACATGGCACTTGCTGCAATCCGGGAGCTTGCCGCTGCAAGACGAGCAGACGAAATGCCCCACGCGACACTGCATGCGAAAGATGAATGAATCAATTCAGTGGCCTATGTTCTGAAGCCGCCGGAACGACAATCCAAAGGATACGAGTATCTGACATGCATGAACATTCGTTGATCGAAAATGAGCTCGAATCTAAGCGTTGATGGAGCTCATTAATTCGATCGTGCGTACCTGCAGTATGGGAGGCCCGAGGGGCTGAAAGCAAAGGGAGCAGTGGAAGACGCCCCGACTGATGACGCAGCTCTGATGGTCTCCCTCACTCCGAGCTTCTCCTTCTCCTTTCATGTTGGGCTCCAGAATGAGGGGCACTCGACCAAGAGCTAGCTATATATGGGAGATCACGGAAAGACGGCATGAATGCCAATCGACGCAAACCGTGGTGAGATATTTCAAGGGAGATGTTATTGCTGCCAGTTGCCACTCGGGAAGTAGGATCGGCTACTGTAACCAATGCATGGGAGAGAGGTTGCAACTTGTTGGAGCATGGGGCGTTCAAATCTAGAAAAAAAATCTTTGTGTCTGTGTGTGATGGGCCGCCAACGGACTGCATCGCAAGTTGTGGGCCAGAAAATCCAACGGGGTGTCGGGCTGTTAATAGTGAAGGCCAGCCCAAAACACAGGCCCGCTCTCTTCTGCGGTTCCGTCCTGTCCCCTCTCGACGTCAGTGTAAAAAAACCAACAAAAATGAAAAACGCAAAGTGCAAACAATAAACATGGTGAAATTAATACAAAAATTTTAGAAAAAAATCAAAAAAACTTGCGAAAATCTTAAAACCTAAAAAAGAATTAAAAGATGCAATCCAACGTAAAAAACCAAACAAAAGTATAAAATAAAGGCTAAGAAGATACAAAATGCAAAAACAAATCGCATGGTGAAATTAATTAAAAAAATTTAGAATAAAGTTCAAATATTCTTTCAAAACTCTAAAAAACTAAAAAAGAAATAAAAAATGCAAGTGAACGTTACCGCCAAAAACCCAAAAAATGTAATAAATAAAAAACTGAAAAGATGCAAAATTTTTTAAAAAGTAAGGACCTGCAAATGAATTAAGCCATTAGAATTTTCTTAACTTTCGTAAAATTAATTAAAAAAATATAAAAATGTTTAAAACACTCAAAAAGGAAAATTCTGCAAAATAAAGAAAATAAGAAAGACTGATGTTCGACGAAAGTACAAAATGATATTCTATTTTGCTAAGTTTTTTTTTATGCAATTGTGAATTTGGCCATTATAATTTTTTGACTTCTACAGAAAGAATTAAAAAAGAGAGAAATGCTAAAATTAATATGGTGAAATTAATGTCAAATAATTTAGAAAAAAGGTTCAAAAAATATTATTTCAAAAACCTAAAAAAATGCAAGTGAACGTTACCGCAAAAAACCAAAAAATGTAATAAATAAAAAACTAAAAAAATGCAAAACAAACATGAGCCTTACTCAGTGTTCATACCGTACGCAACCCAGAAATAGATTTCAGCATCACTATGTAAGGCGCGCCTGGGCGCGCCTGCCATGCTAGTTATCTCTAATTACCCTATCCAATATATGCAAATAGGAAAAATAAATAAAATGAAGTATTTAATAAAGGTACTGAGAGAGCTGCATGTATATTTTGTATTGGAATATGAAATATGTTTATATTGGTGGACAAAACCATCAAGCCGTTTTCAACACTACCCCATAAATATTGTCTTGTAAAAGATTCCTTCTCTATTTCTCTCCTATCTCCAACAATAATCCCTTAAATCTCACCTCGTATATACTCTCTCCCCCCCTCCTATGCCACCGCCGCCAGTCATCACGCCTCTGTCGCCTTCCCCGAGTTGCCGCCAGTCGCTGTGCTATCTCCGCCACTTCCCCACGCGCGCGCCGCCACCTTCCTGCGTTGTCGCCTTCCCCGCGCAGCCGCCACTTCCCTATGCCGCGTCGCCACCTTCCCCAGTCGTCCCGCGTGTGTGTTGGACGGGTCCGCGAAGGAGTGAGATTCCCCACGTTTAGGAAACCTTCCTCCTCCTCGGACGGTTTGAGAATCGTTTATGGGACCCTGCCGGGGGTCAAACAATAGCCAAAATCCCCTATTTTATGGGTCCAGGGTTAGGGGCCTCTGTTGGAGACGGCCTCAAAAAAATACGTCTTATATTCTTGGACATTGGGAGTATGAATGGTAAAGAATTGTCAAGAAAAGGAGCACGAGATAGCTTAATGAGTTATTTGGTTGCTGTGCAGGCTCGGTTCGGCCCTAACATGAGATGCTCTAACGCTCAACTCAACAAGATATGACGCGACATCCACACACTAAAAATTCTACAAGTTTTTCTCATTTTTCATTTGACTTTGTAAGGTGATGATATGTAGACTATTCGATGAATCCCAGTTTTTTTTGTTACCCTCCTTTATCCACTAAAAAAAAGCAACTCTTGCTTCTGTTATAATAGGACCTATGAAACCGATCATTTCGGGGTAATGAAATACTTTTTCCCTTATAGACATATATACCTTTTCCCTTAGCTTCATTTAATATGTTTAGTGACCCGTAAATCAATATTCTACTCTCTCGTAGTAGTTTGAAGCGACCGATACAAATGCTCAACAGTGAGATGGGGTGTGGAGTTTGTTATTGATGCTCTAAGAGCAAATCTAGGTGGCCCTCTATAATACTGTAACAGTTATAGAGGGGCTGCGGGAGGGAAGCAATCTTTTAGAGGGTAGTGTAATTTGTGAAGGAATTTTAGTGGGATGGATAGAGGGGACACTAATAGTGTTTTGGGAAATATAGAGGATTTTTTCATACATGCTATTACGAAGTTCGCTTATATCGGATATGCCATCGCAAAGTCGATGTTATTATAGATGCCACTAGTTTTGCAAAAATCTATCACATATGCCATTCTCGGGTTTTTTTGACTTTTTTGCATTTTATGTGGGCCAAATACGCCAAATACGAAAGAAATACGGCCTCTGACACATGTGGCCCACTTGTCACCCTCTCCCTCCTTCCACCCACCTCCTTCCTCCGTCCTCCCTCCTCCCAACTTCCCCGGCGACCTCGGCCATGGCGTGACCTCGGCGGCCTGCAGCGCGCGCAGCATGACAACGGTGATGGCGGCAAGCATGTGATTTGCCATGACAACAAAGGAGAGGAAGGAGGAGGAGGAAGAAAGGGCCAAGTGTATAACGTGTGGGTCCCACATGTCAGGGTGTATTTCCCCTATTTTGATTTGGTATACGTCGTAAATGCTAAAAAAATCTCCGAGAATGACATCTGTGATAGATTTTTTCAAAATAGTGATATCTATAATAATATTGACTTTGCGACGCCATATCCGATATAAGAGCAAATCCAGGTGGCCTTCTATAATACTGTAGCAGATATAGAGGGGCTGATGGAAGGAAGTAATCTTTTAGGGCCTGTTTGGTTAGAGGCCTAACTGAGCCATAACTAAGGTAAGGCTTGCCACATATGCTTAGGCAGTTGTTTGGTTGTTTACGTAAGTTAGGCTCGCCACAAGTCTCGCCACAGCCGCAGTTCACTCGCCAACAAAAAATCGCCAAATGTGTGGCGTTGTTTTTCAGTGCCACACTTGCCGCACTTGCCTCACCCGCCTCCCATAGCTCCAGCCCGACCAGCGATGGCAAGGGGTTATTTCAGCGTGAGTGTGGCACCACCAATGGCGGTGGGCGGCAGCCTGGCCAGCCAGTAGGGACGCCAGACGGCGAGCTGCACACCAATGAAGCGGCGGCGGTCGCACCAATGGTGGCGGCGGCCTTCGAGAGCCCAGCAAGGCAATGGCTGTCTAGAGGGGGCCGCTGCGACGCCTCGCCCCGAGGAGGCCTACGGCGACGGTTGAGCCAGGGAGGGCACGCGGCGGCGGCTCGCCCAAACTAGGCACTCGGCAGCTCGGCGGTTGAGCCAGAGGGGACACACGGCGAGGGCAGCGGCAAGGCACCTCAACCTAAAGGGCAGGGCATCGATCTGCTAGCTAGGAACTCGATCTGCTAGAAGGTAAAGGCCGATCTACTCAAATCCCCTTATTTTGGTGCAAATTTCTTAAGGTATGATAATGCTAGGTAGTTGATGATGTTCAAATTTAAAGGGTAGATATGGTATGATTTTTTCTGTATGATGCAGTGAGATAATGCTATGTATTTGATGATGTTTTGATATGGTGTGCTTTTGCAATTCTTACCCTAGATAGGTGGAAAGAAAATTTTCACCGAGTACTACACTAGCTATTGCAATTACTTGCGGAGGAGAAGAGCAATTATCACCATTGCAATATGTCTAGCTTTATTTTGATATAAGCTCCAGCTAAACAAGAGGAGATATGCCACATATTCTCTGTTGGCTAGAGATGTGTTGAGAGAAGCACGTTTGAACCGTTTGTACAATGGCACCGAAGCTCACTGCCTTAGCGAGTTGCGAATGCGAAAATTTGTTTTCCATAGGCTCTGCTCTCATCTTAGGAACCGTGGAATGCTAGTGGACATATTGCATGTCACGGTAGAAGAACAAGTTGATATTTGCATGCATGTTGTTGGACACAAATGGACAAACCGATCAATTGGTTTTGAGTTTTACCGTTCTGGAGAAACAGTTCATAGGTATTTTCATGCTGTATTAGATGCTCTGTGTACCATGTCACATGAACTTATTGTCTTGAGAACCACCGAGCCACATGCAAAGATATCAGCTAGCTCTGAAAGATTTCACCCATATTTTGAGGTAATTTCAAACCATAATATTTTGATATTAGTGTATCCTAATGTGAATATGATAACACTAACAAAATGTCTTCTCATCTTGTAGAAATACATATGAGCTTTGGATGGTACACATATACCAGCAGCGGTTCCTATCCATATGCAGGATAGGTGTAGGGGTAGGAAACTTGTTCCTATACAAAATATGCTAGCTGTCGTCGACTTTGATCTAAGGTTTACTTATGTCTTAGCTGGATGGGAAGGATCAGCCCATGATTCTTATGTGCTTCAAGATGCACTATCACGACCAACAGGGCTAAAAATACCTGAAGGTACTATTGCTACACATTCCTCATATGGAATTAAGGATTCTTGCCATTCTTAGGTACTTATCATTTCGTCATCATGTAGGGCACTACTACCTGGCTGATGCCGGATATGCAGCAAGGACTGGTATTTTACCTCCATACCGTGGGGTTCGATACCATCTTAAAGAGTTTAAAGGAGCTCGAGCGCCTGAAAACCCTAAAGAATTATTTAACCACCGACATTCTTCTCTTAGAACAACTGTCGAAAGGGCATTTGGCACATATAAGAACAGATTTAAGATAACGGGCAACCAACCTTTTTTCCCTCTAAAAACACAAGTGAAGATAGTTATTGCTTGCTGCACATTGCACAACTTCATTATAGAGGATGGCCCTGATGAGTATGTGTATGATGATCTTACATGGTACCAACTTCTTCCAAGAAGCAACCGTACACATGTCGACATGCAACGGAACAATCAAATATGAGCTAACAAAAGGGATGCATTAGCTCAACAAATATGGGATGACAACATAGCTCAAGCATCAATGGATGAGTAGACATCCATTTATCCATTTATGTAATTGATGAGTAGACATCCATTTATCCAATGTTGTGAATTATAACTCATTTTTTTCTACTATGTATAAATGATATGTGTGCTACCATGTTCTTCTCCTACTATGTATGAATGATATGTGTGCTGCCATATTCTTCTCCTACTATGATATGTGTGTTATGGATACTTTATTCTTTTAAATTTGCTATGGACAGAGATGGGAAAAGGCAAGGAGAAGGTAGATAGTGATGGGCCTTCTCGGGAGAGGACCATTAGTTGGGATGATGGTCAGACCAAATTTATGCTTGATTGGTTCATAGATTTTTTTAAAGAACAACATGCATGTTTTAAAATCAAGAAGCAACACCATCTTAAGTGTGCGGAAGCACTAAACAAACAATTTAGTATGGGGGTAACTATAGTGCAGGTTGTCCGCTACTTCAGACACTACAAAGAAAATTGGAAGTATGTTGCCATGGCTTTAAGCAAGAGTGGCAATGGATTTGACCCAATTAGGTGCCTTGTCACAATATCAGAATCTGAGAAGGCTACCTTGACAGTATGTTTTTTATTGTACAATAATTTTAACATACTTTTGCATGTATGGACAAATATTGATGCTTTTGTTTCATGGAATGCAGAATAAGGCTAGGCGTCTCCTTTCTAAACCAATCAAGTTCTTTCATGAGATGCAAGAATTATTCAAGACACTAATGCGGATGGCTCTCTAGCCATGGATGCATCAACCTACATAGATGTAAAGGATGAGTCAGATGATGATTCACGGGGTGGTGATGATATGTCGTCTTATGCTGCACCTGAGAATAATATTGGAGATGACTCAGACACTTTGCCATCTCCTTTAGGTGCTGCATATAGCAGTCATTTGGTGTGGACAACAGCTCTTCTAGCTCTGGTGTAAAACGTAAAAGAGGCTTCAAGTCACCGAAAAAGAAGGCACCAAAAGCCAAGAGCCGCATGAGCAAGGCAAGTGATGAAATCAGTGCTATTTTGAAAGTTTTGATGGAATCACTTGCTGCAACTGCATCTCCACCGATGCCTAATCTCGCTGACCCACATGAGGCATTGTGGAAGAAAATAGAAGTTATGACAATAACGACAGAATATAAACTCATGGTAGGTACGCTTCTCTCACGCAATGAGAATAAGGGCTTGCGTGGTTTCTTAAGCAGTGCAAGTGACACAATCTTAGAAATTTGGGTCTATAGGTTCTTAAGTCAAGGTAATATATGATGGATGATATGAAATGATCTTTTGGTATGTGATGATGATAGCTGAATGTGATTGATGGCATGAAATGGTCTTTTGGTATGTGTGGTGGTGATAGTTGAACTAACTTTTGCTTGTGTCAAGGAAGTACATGGACTTGACTAATGGTTAGGTCTTGGTTATGGCATGTAATAGATTTCTGTCTGTGTAATGGACTTCTCTTTTATGTAATGGCATCTAATAGACTTATGTCCATGTAATGGCATGTAATGGACTCTTGTAAATATTTATGAACTTTAATAGACTCTTATAAATATTTATGGTATGTCCTGAATGGCTTTGTTATGTAGCTGGCACAATGTTGGCTTTTGGTCACCTGAAAATTGACATTATTTACTTGCAAATATTTCTACATGCATTTGATGATTTTTGGATGCTTTATAGTTCTTGCATGTCTATTCATTTTTCTAAAATGTGTTGGCCTATGGCATAATGTTTACTTGTTGGTCATGTCAAAATTATTGGTATTATTCATTTCTAAATATTTTTACAAATATTTGATATTTTTTGATGCTCTAGAGTCCATGCAATAGTCATTTTCTAAAAATGCGTGGCAGCCAACCAAACACATGCCACAACTTCTTAGCCTGCCTAAACTGAGGCATAGGCACAATCCAAACAGCTGCCACATAATTCTTAGGAGAGCCTGTCCTTAGGCATGGCAGCAAACCAAACAGCAGCTAAGTTCAGGCAGCTTAGGCCCTATTTGTTTGAGCTACAGCTTCTCTAAAAGCTGCTTCTGGGAAAAGTCACAAAAAACTAACTTATGAGAAAAGCTCAAATCACAGTACAAATTGGGCTTTTGGTGGCTTTTGGCTTTCTTGAAGTGAGTTCCAAAAGCTGACTGTTTGTTTGAGTTTCTAGCTTCTGAGATTAAAAGCTGGTTAGAAGCTCAAACAAACAGAGCCTTAGTCATGCCACACCTATGGCAAGCTGCTAAGTTTAGGCTAGGTATTTTTAGGCAACAACCAAACAGGCCTTTAGAGCGTAGTGTAATTTGTGAAAAAATTTTAGAGGGGTGGATAGAGAGGATGCCAGTATTTTAGATGGGAAACATAAAGGAGGAATTGGAGTTGCTCTAAACGAACTTCGTAATGGCATGTATCAAAAAAATCAAAATATGGAGGGGCAGTTGGAGCTGCTCTAAACCCTAGGAGAAAATTGGCTATTTGCCACTCTCTTCGTGTGACTTCACAAAATTGCCACTTCTATCGTGGGCTTCGCAAATTTGCCACTCAGCTCGTTGACACTTTGTTTAGTCTGCCATTTTTTCTTTTTCTTCGTTTTGTATTTCTTTTTTCATTTTTAGGCACATGAAAGGACTACAATGTCCTTGCCGAATCAAATACCGGATTACTACCTATCTGGCGAGGCCACCGCCTGTACGTCTCCCATGCTCGTCGTCTCCCGAGCGCCAACGCGCCAGGCCGCCGCCCGCCGTCTCCAGTGCACAGGGCCGCGATATGTACAGCGCTGCGCATAGACATCAAAAAATTGTGTATGAGGCCACTGGCCAGAGCTCATCTTCTCGATTCTCGGATTTACTCATCTACTTTGAAGCCACGTACAGAACTCCATATGGAGGGCGTAGGCGCTGTAAGAGTAAAATGCACATCTAAACAGTTAGAAAGCAGGATCACCATTTCAGGGGAAAAAAAAAAGAGTTGCTGTAACAGGGCTCTCAGATGGTCTGTTCTGCCTGTCCCGAGCCTGCTCAAGATTTGCAAGCACATCGGGTATAGTTCTGCATCTTATGGTTTTTGCATTTGCAGCCTGGCGCGTGGATGACGGCGAGACGCCGGGTGGCAACTCGGCGTGCGGGAGCCGGCGGGCGTAGGAGACGTACGGGCGGCGGCCTCATGAAGCAGAAAAAATTTTTAGGCAGGGGTATTCTTGTCCTTTTGCAAGCCGGTTAATTGGAAACGATTAAGAAAATCAATTAAACGGGGGAAATGGCAGACTAAACAAAGTGTCAACGAGCTGAGTGGCAAATTTACGAAGCCCATGATGAAAGTGGCAATTTTGCGAAGCCACACGAAGAGAGTGGCAAATAGCCAATTTTCTCAAACCCTAGCGCCACGACCCCCTTCTTCCCCAGCTGTCACCGCCGCATCCAGCCCCATCTGCTCCGCCCGCCGTCGCCGCCTCACACCAAATCCTAGCCACATCCATCGCCGCGCCGCTGCGGAGGCCATGGAGGACGTATGCGAGGGGAAGGATTTCTCCTTCCCGTTGGAGGAGGAGCGCGTGCTCCGGCTATGGGAAGAGCTCGACGCCTTCCACGAGCAGCTCCGCCGCACGCAGGGCGGGGAGGAGTTCATCTTCTACGACGGCCCCCCCTTCGCCACCGGCCTCCCCCACTACGGCCACATCCTCGCCGGCACGATCAAGGACGTGGTCACCCGGCACCAGTCGATGCGCGGCCGCCACGTCGCCCGCCGCTTCGGGTGGGACTGCCACGGCCTCCCCGTGGAGTTCGAGATCGACAAGGAGCTCGGCATCACCAACCGCCAGGATGTGCTCAACTACGGCATCGGCAACTACAACGAGGCTTGCCGGAGTATCGTCACCAAATACGTCGCCGAATGGGAGGCTATCGTCACGCGCACTGGGAGGTGGATCGATTTCAAGGACGACTACAAGACAATGGATATCAAGTTCATGGAGAGCATCTGGTGGGTTTTCTCTCAGCTCTGGAAGAAAGACCTCGTCTACAAGGGTTTCAAGGTCAACCCCCTACTCTTACATTGGTTCATTTGCGAGTCTCTGCTTGCTTACCACAATTCTAAGTTTGCTATACAAACGAAGCTGGACACAATCAGGCTCCAAGAAAATGAAATCTCATGCTGTTTGGAGCCACGTCAGGGCAAAACGTTTGGTTTATTTTGAATCCCGAATCCCGAATACGGAAATTCTGTGTGTGAAAAATGGAGCTAGTTCTACGGAAATTCTGTGAGTGAAAAATGGAGCTAGTTCTGAGTTCTGTGCATGAAGTTTGGGCAAGCTTAGGTTTCAGGAAAATGCAGATGTCATGTTCAGAACCATGTCAAGTTTCCATGTTGAATTATTTAATTTATTTAAAATTTGAAATTTCTGTGCAAAAACGCATGAATTATAGTTCAATTGTTGCAACAATTTCTGTATGTGTTACTGTGTTGCAATTTTTGTATGAGGAATTGTTAATCACTCCAGTTCTTGAAAATATGTCGTTTTGGAAATTGACGCGGTCTTCAAAATGCAACTTTGACCACTAATTACCAATGCAATTTATTTATAGAATATACAAAAGTTAGGATATTATGGAAGTTCTTTTTGAGAGGAATCGTATCACTTTGATGTACCCAATCCAAATAGTTTCAAAAGATATTCGTAGATGAAGTTTTTAAACTCTGACTTAGGACAAGTCTAAAACGACATGTTTTTGAGAACTGGAGGGAGTACTAAGATTCAATTTGTGTAGTAGTGCCTTGTACCTAGTGATTAGGTGGGCCTAGGTGGGACTTGGTGGTTGCCTAAGCAGTATAAATCGGTTTGTCTGGCAAGGGTGGGAGGGTGTTATTTATCACCTAGGCACAACCTAGGTGGGTTAGGCGTACACCTTTTAGAATATTATCTAAAACACACACGGAAGATTGCATTTCATTTCACAGTTTAAACTGTTTTCATGACATAATTCTGTAACTTTTTTACCTTTATTTATTGGTTCTGTCAAGAGAATGATCTATTTCTCGTGTGGTGAGTTGGGTCATGGCGGGAGCAAAATTAGATTGTGTATTGATTCTAATGTAATTGCTGCATTAAAGTTACCTTTTCTCTAATACACAGCAAGGTTGTAGAAGCTGTGTCATAATTCTTAATGATAGAGGGAAGGAAGTAGATGCACAGAGTATTGCATGATCCTATTGTTTCCTATCTAAACAGAGGAATTGGATCATAGTTGTTTTCTTGTTTATTCTAGTGTGAGGAATTCCTTAAAGTTTAAATCCTTTGAACTTTTGTTCTTATTTCAGGTGATGCCTTACAGCACAGGCTGCAAAACAGCATTGTCAAACTTTGAGGCAGGGCTGGACTATAGGGTTGGTTTTTGACTTTGTACCTGTTTTAGTTCATTCCTCTGTTGCAGTTTGTAGTAATAGTTTCTTTTATGGTGTCATAGACTGTTCCAGACCCAGCGGTGATGGTGTGTTTCCCTATTGTCGGTGACGTGGACAATGCAGCTCTTGTTGCATGGACTACAACACCCTGGACACTTCCGAGCAATTTAGCATTGTGTGTCAATGACAATCTTATGTATGCCAAGGTTAGTACTTCTCTTTTCTCCTTAGTTTCTTTTCACATTTTATAATGCTACGAACTATAGGGTTGATTTTCCTGACTTTTAGCAGTAGTTCATACATTAAAACTTGGAGAATGCTTAGAGTGGTCGTGCTGAATGAATAAGCTGGCTAAGCTAAATGTTAAGCTAGACCTTGAGAGGTTCTTTAATATGCTTCTTGATATTTTTATGTGGTTCTAGAGGTGGCTTCATGATAAAAAAAAAGTTGGACTCAAAAAGCAAAAGTGTTTTGCTTTTCAATTTAGCTAGGGTTAAGCTTTAAACCTAAGCCAAGCTGAAACAAACATGCTGTTGATTTTACATGGGACAGTGCTATAGGGCGTGTTTGGTTAGCTGCTGGCACTCGCCGTGCCAACCCTTGGCGCGTCCTCGGCCATGGCTCGCCTGTGCGAGCGTTGGCGAGGGATTTCCATGCCCGCACCAACGTTCGTGCGCGCCGTCGGTTGGTGAGGGCGAGGCATGCGTGGGCTGTGCACCAAACGGCCTCCAAATCCCACGGCGCGCCATCGCCTGCGTTGGCGAGTGCGGGTGGCCAACCAAACACGCCCATAATTCAAATAAATAATGAAAATTCAGTGAAGAAACTGATAAATCTTCTCACTCCAACAATAACTTGTAGTTCTGGATTCGGACGTTCACCTAAATTTAGGCATAATGCAAGCTTTACGTGAGCCTGTCAGTCAGCATCTTTGATGTCATGTTAACATGGCAGATTAGCAGTCTTAGATTATTTCACTTTTCAATTACTATGCTTTGTTCTCAGTTTCTGTGCTTATTTTTCCTGTGCATATGTTCTATTATCCTTAGGTTCTTATGTTTGAAAATCTATTGGCCTAATATGAGTTACCCACCTAAAATTTGGTTACCCTGTCTGGTTAATTCCATATGTATCAATGTGGAGAGGCATGTACCAGACACTCCAGCAATTGCAAGTGCCCATTATTTTTATAGTTTGATATAACTTAAGTTTGTAATGATGAAAATATCCATAACCATGTCTGATAACCGGATGAAGTTAGTCATATAAGAGATCATATTTATTAGATTTATTATGCTGTCTGTCTATTCTGCTCAGACCATGCAAGTCATTTTGTCACAGCTCACCAGAGGATTATATTGTTGATACTCTTCTCTACTTGTAAACTGCTATTTTCTTCTACTTGACGATGTGCACTGTGTTACAAACAGGTTAAAGACAAGTCAAATCAATCAGTATACATCGTTGCAGAATCTAGGCTTGGGCAATTGCCAGCTAAGGCCAAAGTTTCTGGAAAGAAACCAGCACCTTCTAAGGGAAACACTGTCGCTGCTGTTCAGGGTGGTTTGGATACTGAATCATATGAGTTATTGGCAAAGATTCCTGGATCGTCCTTAGTAGGCCTAAAGTAAGTGCTCACTTTAAATTGATCTTATATTTTCTTTATAGTGCATGGTATTAATCATCAACAACATGACAGAATTTTCTTTATTAGAACAGGTGTACTAAAAATTTCAAAAAAAAAAAAGATGAAAGAGTTATAGCTGGAAGCCTGGGCGAGAATTATTTTCCTTGAACTTAGCAGTTTCCATTTACTCTTTGTTAACCATGAGTTAGTTTGTGAGACTTTACTGCTAATTATTGGCAGAGAGAATAACCTACACCAAGTTTAATTTGTATTTTGAAGCCAAATGCTTTGAAATTTGCTGCAGTTGGAGTGATTTGTTTTTTGCTACACTCAAGCAATGTGTTTACTTCCATAATCTACCAAGGTTTTATGATCCATGGACATTTTTTTTAAGTTTTTGAGCAACTCCGAGCATTTCATAACCAATGATGAGTATCTGGCCCTTTTTCATGTTTTCACTCTTTACTTTTATCTGGTTGCAGATACACTCCTCTTTTTGATTTTTTCTCGGAGTTTCAAAATACTGCGTTTAGGGTGATTGCGGATAACTATGTCACTGATGATAGTGGAACTGGTATTGTCCATTGTGCTCCTGCTTTTGGTGAAGATGATCATCGTGTCTGCCTTGCTGCTGGGATAATTGAGGTTGGAATAATTCTCCTTTACTATTTGATTTTTTTTAATATTGTTTACTTAAATGCTGTAAAGACCTTGGAGGTTGAGTGCAAGAGTGCACCAGTCAAACTTTTTTTTTGGCTTTATTACATTCATGCCACTGCAAAGTTCTTTGTTGACAGAAATGCCATTGCAAAGTCAAATTTCCCAGCAGTGCCATTATAAAGTGAGATTCCTTGCAGAAATGCCATTATAAATGAGATTTTTCCACAGAAAAATGCCATTCTGAAGCCAGTCCTATATTTTCTTGACCAAATTGCCCATCATTATGTTCCTCACTCACTCTCCTTCTTTTGGCTCTTTCGGCAAGCTCCCCTCCCTGCTCACCACCTTTTTGGGCAGTCCCAAGCAAGCGTCCCCCTCGGTCCACAGTTCCGTCGAGCTTGTGCCCCGACGGCTCCTCCAACAAGCCTAAACAACCATTGTTGCCATGCTCTGCCGTCTCTGCCACTCACGGGCTGATGCACTCTGCTGCGCTGTTGTGTCCCACTCCCATGTTACCCTCTTGCCAGCAGCCTCGCCGTCGCAATGCTCTGCCACCAAGCCGCCAGGGTGGCATGACGGTTGCGCAACTGACAGAGCAAATGCAACCTTGGGCGCAGGGCTTCGGTGTGGCCAAAAAGCATGGCAGTGCTGAATCTCATTTTGTAATGGCTTCCTGTAAAATCCAACTATAGTGAAGACAGAACTTTGCAGTGGCATTCTATCCAAAAAAAAAAAAACTTTGCAGTGGCATGAATGTAATTAATCCTTTTTTATTGGATGAAGGGTAATGTTTGTGCATGCAATCTCTCCTAATGTCAGTTAATCATATAATTTAGAACATGTATATGTTCTTTCTCTACCTAGCATTGTAATATTTCTGAATTTATCCAAGGGAAACTGAGATTGGCTGATTGTATTGCTTCTTTAACCATGAAAACAATCTGTTTGGTGATGGCAGGCGGTGGTGTCACCTTATCTCTTGTTTCTCAATTGGGACAACGTCCATACTCTACCCTGCCATGCCTGATACCTCCTAGTTTTGCTGCTTGTTACCTCTATTTAGCTATCTCCTCAAGAATGTCTTTGAACACTGGCACTTTTACTCTGGTCACTGTGGCATTCAACTGTGCCATATCATGTGTTTCATTTTAATATAAAACATGATATAGTTCTTTGTTTTAATAATTTTCTTTTCCTGATGTCTCCTTTACATCCAGGCTACTGGACTTGTTGTTGCTGTTGATGAAGATGGTTGCTTTACAGAAAAGATTTCTGAGTTCAAAGGGCGACATGTCAAAGAGGCTGACAAGGATATTATCAGCTCTGTCAAGGCAAGTTGTTTTTAATGTCCAATGGGAAATAGCATATTGACATTATTTATTTGTTCACTCAGCATTTCTGGAAACTACTCTGTAAAGGTTTTGGAGTTGAGTAATAAACTAGTGAAATAAAATAAATATTATGTAGAGCACCTAATGTTAGTATATCTCAGTTAGTATATCTCAGAACTATCTTAGAAGTTGAGTGTGCATTTTGATGCCTTATGGTGCTGTTTATCCGGATAATCTTGAACGAGATGCATGCACATGGAAGTCAGGTGTAAAGCATGGACATTTTATAGTTATATCAGTGTATTATGTGGACTACACTATTAGTGTAGCTTTGTTTTCTTATATCTTAGATTTATTTTGTACAGTTTCAAGGGCACATTGATGAAATTCATTGTGCACATTGCATTATTTTTATTTTCCAAAAGATTGCATTCTGAAATTGAGAAACTGCATGAACAGGATAAACAAAGACTTGTTAGTAAAGGCAGCATCGAACACTCTTATCCATTTTGCTGGCGCTCGGGTACTCCTCTTATTTACCGGGCTGTTCCAAGCTGGTAAACATCTGCTATTACTGTGTAAATTTATTCTGTCCAAGTGCTGACGATTAATGTTTTCATTTTTCTACTTGCTTTAAGTTAGTATCAATGCTTTTGTCTTCCCTAGTTCTAATGAGTAATGAGTACGCATGACATTCAAGTTCATATGCTAGTTGGTCCTCTTACTGCATAAAAACAATCACTTTATGAATGTGACTTCATCATGTTTAGGTCCCTCCGTATTATGCCCAAACAAGTTTTTGTTGAACCTTTTGGATTTACATTTTTTTACTTTTGTTCCTCTGCTTTTATGTTCCTATTGTGTGTTTTTATTGAGAATGCAGGTCTGAAAGAGCTTTTCTGTAGGTTTGTGAAGGTTGAAAAGATCAGGGACCAGCTGCTGGAGTGTAACAAGGAGACATACTGGGTTCCAGATTATGTTAAGGTATGCTATTGTTTCCTGCCTGTGGCACAGTACTTTCAGGAAGAAACTTTTAATGGAAAGTAACCCATATGGAGATGCCTCTCATAGTGACCCTATCGTTTAGTGAGATTCACATGATCATGTTCTGACAACTATTAGGGGCATCCTAACTTGGGTACTATTAATTACCATTAACGAAGGTAATTAACACATGGTGGTTTGTAAAGGAGGGTTAATCAGGGATTCAGGTAATATAGTTTTGGTCTAATTGATTCCCTAGGAACAAGTGATCAGTGCCTGGATTTGTAGTGGCCTGCAGGATTTGCCTAATCATAATTGAAATTCTTCCCAAGTCATGATGAGTTGTGGTGAATTCAGCATGGCTCTTTTATAGAATTTTTAATCGTGCATTCAAAATTCAATCGTGGCATCAAAGCTCAACACCAAATGTTGTGGACTTTGAAAATTACAAATTGCAACTGCTGAATGGTGTTTCTAACTAGTAATCCCTAGGAACTGCCCAGCAACTACTGTCATTAATTCTATTTGGATAATGTACCTCATCTTTTCGGTGAATGTGTGTACTTAATTAAGTTGTTTGCTTTACTTGGTTGAGATGTGCCATCAATGCACACATGTTTTTTTGTGTCAATTTTGTTAACCATCCTTATGTATTCAGTATCACTTGCTGCTTCCATTTTTTCATCAAATACATGTATATAACTACATAAATAGTGTTGAAACTGCTTGGAGAGAAGGATGATGAGGTTTATATATTACCTTGACTTGTTCATTAACAATGAATGCGCACAGGAAAAGAGATTCCATAACTGGCTAGAAGGTGCTAGGGACTGGGCTGTTAGCAGAACTAGATTCTGGGGTACTCCACTTCCATTATGGATCAGCGAAGATGGTGAAGAAATTGTTGTTATGGATTCTGTTGAGAAACTCGAAAATTTATCTGGCGTCAAGGTTAATATCTTTGCTGTGCAAGACATTTCGTTCTTTTCCAGTATTTGCAATATATACATGTTGTATGTAATTGCAGAGTATGTTAATTACAAAAAATGAAACAATTATGAGCTTTTTATATGCTCTTATTCTTCCTCTTTTGCTTTAATATCATTTTTTTTTTTGCCCTTGTGGTACACAATGCATATTATTAATGGGCACTTGCTATTGTTACACATTTACAGATACCACTCACATGATTTAAATAATCATTTTATAAAAAACTGTGATCAGGTTGATGATCTTCACCGACACTATGTTGATGATATTACGATTCCCTCAAGTAGAGGACCGGAGTATGGGGTGCTCAAACGTGTTGATGATGTAAGTTGCTTGATTCCATGCTAAAAGCAAGTGGGGTCAAGGCTTATGCTGCAATCTTGATTTTTAGGCTTGAATTATTAATCTCCTTAAAGTGTCTAGGTTAAAAACCTTGTGCAACCCATTTTTGCTTAATTGTCTTATTGTTGCCTAAATTGTCGTAGCATCAGATGTTACCTTGGTTTTGCTCAAGTATAATTGCCTAAATTGTTATAGCATCAGATGTTACCTTGGTCTTGCTCAAGTATAATTGCCTAAATTGTTATAGCATCAGATGTTACCTTGGTCTTGCTCAATTGATTGCAAACACTTTTAGTTACCCTCAACGTTTGATATGAATAGAAATAGTATTGTGCTAGCTATCGTGATAGCTGAAATGTCCTAGCTAACTGCCAAATATCATAAGGTTGCTATTTCTTCTGGTGTAACCCCAGCGTTATACATGTTATGATTATTTATTTCTGCTGGTGCATTTCCAGTAGTATTCATGCAATTGCACAACGTATCATTATTTTCTTTATGTTAAGATGGTTCTCACTCTGTAATTGTTCTGATGCCTTCAGGTTTTTGACTGCTGGTTTGAGAGCGGGTCAATGCCATATGCCTACATTCATTATCCATTTGAGAATCGCGAACTATTTGAAAAGAATTTTCCTGGCAACTTTGTGGCTGAGGGCTTAGACCAAACACGCGGATGGTTTGTTACTCCCTTAGAACATTTGGTGGCTTTTTGATATTGGTCTTGCTAGTAACTGACAATTTTAAGGGTGCATTTGTTTTTTTGTTATGGTCTTTGGGTTTTTTTTATTGTGATATACCATGTAAATTGTTTCTTGCAGCCTGTTTTTACAAATTGCGAGATAAGGGTATAAATGGTCAACACACTTCAAGCACTGCCTAACGCTTAATCAAGTTACTGCATTTGATTTAGAGCCATATACTCTTATTTCAATCGTTTTTATTGGTGTCGTCTCTGATAGACTTTGCTCAATGGTCTTCATGATCCTGGTGTGAAAAGAAGATTTCATGTGCTATTTGGCATTTGCCTTTGGGTGAATTTGTAGAAACGATGTGGTTACATTTATTTAACAGTCACGCTTTCTCTGTTGCCAGCACCTTTTAGATTATCATTAGCAGAAAAAGGAATAGAGTTCCTGCTGCTGATAATGATAGAACCCTCATTTAATTTGGTATAGAATGTAATTGTTGAATATTTGCAATGCTGACTAATGTAACTTATATGCCTTAATAATTAATACTCCTAGATAAGAATTTCACCTTTTATATTTAACATCAACCTTCAGGTTCTATACTCTGATGGTGTTATCAACTGCATTATTTGGGAAGCCTGCATTTCAAAATCTCATATGCAATGGTCTTGTCTTGGCTGAGGATGGTAAGAAAATGAGCAAGAGTAAAAAGAATTACCCTTCGCCCAACGAATTGATTGATGAATATGGATCGGTATGCAGTGTTTCTTCATACATTTAAATGATTATTCCTCATTTTGCACACATTGTATGACTGATGCTTTAGTGTGCAATGCATCGCTTTATTTGAGAATGCATGCATTTTTATTTTTTAAAGGCTTTTGATTGCATGATCCGATTCATAATTTGTAATTAAATTTTGATTTTTCATTTCTTTCCAGGATGCTTTGAGGCTGTATTTGATAAATTCTCCAGTTGTACGTGCTGAGTCTCTACGATTCAAAAGGAGTGGTGTTTATGGAGTTGTAAGTATCTTTTTTCAATATTTGGGGGTTCCGTTATACCTGTTAACAGGCTACTAGTATTGTTTCCTTACAGACATCACTTCACTATGGCGTTTTTTATATTGACCAGGTGAAAGATGTCTTCCTCCCATGGTATAATGCATACAGATTTCTTGTCCAAAATGCAAAGAGACTTGAAGTTGAAGGTCTCGCAGCATTTTCTCCAATTGATCAAGCACTTCTTAAGTCAACCAACGTGCTAGATCACTGGATAAAGTCTGCAACTGAGAGTCTCGTTAGCTTTGTTCGCCAGGAGATGGATGCATATCGGCTTTACACGGTCTGATGCTTGTCGGATTTCTTTGAACTATTGTTTCATTAACATGCCAAATATTCTTTCTATGTTATGACAATTTGTTGTAATTTGTTACCTATCCTACCCTTGCAGGTTGTGCCATATTTGGTAAAATACATCGACAATCTTACTAACATATATGTGCGTTTCAACCGCAAACGGCTAAAAGGACGTACTGGAGAAGAAGACTGCAGAATTTCTCTTTCAACACTCTACCATGTAAGCATACATCCAGCAGTGCACTGTTTGAACTTTGCCTGGTTGATGACATTTCAAATTGTCTATGGATTGATGAATAAATTAAATTGTAATGCTACACTCACGCATCAAACCTCTTAGTTTGGCATTATCATCTCTTCCTGCCTTCTAGGACTCTATCAAGAGTTATTTATGTTTTACCTGTTGTTGATGTGCCACTTCTTTTATAGCATTTTTTTAAATGTACTTTCATCACATTCAGAAGTTGGTTGCTTCAGTTCTTCACCAGTTGGTAGTGATGATTTTTTTTCTGGTCCCCTCTTTTGCATATCTTTGTTCTTATATAAGAAAATTACTCTAAGCTTCTGGAATGATCTTTTCTCACTCCGAATTTCATCTATTACATTTTTAGATACTTTATCCTTTTGATAGTTTTTCTCAACACATTTTATTCATGAAACGCAGGCACTTGTTACAACTTGTGTGGCAATGGCTCCATTTACACCCTTCTTTACTGAAGTTCTTTATCAAAATTTGCGAAAGGTATCAGATAAATCAGAGGAGAGCATTCATTTTTGCAGTTTCCCTTCCACAACTGGGGAGGTAACTTTTCTCATCTAAGTAATATTTACTATGTTCTATTCCATTAGAATTTCTTATGACCTACGTTCTTTTTCCCATGACATGGTCAGAGAGATGAGCGTGTTGAGCAAAGTGTAAATCGGATGATGACCATCATTGATCTTGCCCGCAATATCCGTGAACGGCATAGCAAAGCTCTCAAAACACCGCTGAAGTATGTACACATCTCTTTGCATGATACTATTATATATAACAATGTATTATCATGTTATGTAGAGAGATATTTAGGCAGTTAACATTGCATTGTATGATGTTTTCTTTTCCTGCTTATTAGTGCAGTGAAATTACATACCACTACTTATATGTTTTTTGTTTTTCTTTTTTGGCAAACTTTAGTAAAATGTTTTGTCTTTACAACCGTGAAGTCTAATGAACTATTTTGCTTCTAGTAGTTGCCATATGATTGATGTGGTTTAGCTGTGTTTTTTTTTTTTTTTGCTTTCCTTCCGTATTAGGATAATTGGATCTTGAAGGGTGTATTTTATATATAAAAAACCATCAAGAGCGTTCAAGTTGAAACTAAGATGAAAAAAATGGTTCATATTCTGGATGTTATTTCCTGTTATTCTTTGCTTTATGGGTCTCTTTCAAAACATCTTTTTGTTAATCTTATTCACCTTTGCCATATATCCTAACTAATTTGAGTTTTAGGGAGATGGTGGTTGTTCATCCCGACAATGAATTTCTTGAAGACATCACTGGTAAACTAAAAGAGGTTTGTATTGTGCCACTTCCCCTTTTCAATTTGTTTGTAAACAGTTATCTTCCCCTAACTACAGATTCATCCCTGCTTTTGATTAAAAAATTTCAACAACTCATCTTATCCACATTTATAATTGTTGATTTTGTTAAGAGATAATTAGAGTTCGTCCATGTAGGGATAGAGTCCTCGCCATAGGCTTTTCTGCCTTATCTATGCTTTCCATTGCACCCTATGTATACAGGCCCTTGCCCTACAGATCAATACACAAGTCATATTTATAACAGATTTGATCATAATAATGGAGCAATTAGTCTGATTGATTGTTTTCCAGTATTTGCTGCGGTGCTACCTAGTTTTCATTATATGTGAAGTGACTGTTGTGTCAATGTTGAGTATTAATATCATCTTTTTTCCGCTATGTAGTATGTCATGGAGGAAATGAATGTTAAGATTGTCACTCCTTGTAATGATCCCTTGATGTATGCTGCTCTGCGGGCAGAACCCAACTTTAGGTATGTCAGCACGTATACCTGTGTGCATAAGAATTGTTGTGTATTTTTTGTTAATTGCTTGGTGCTTGTGTTATTTTCGCAGCGTGCTAGGCAAAAGACTTGGAAAAGACATGGGCAAAGTATCAAATGAAGTGAAGAAAATGACTCAGGAACAAATCTTGGCCTTTGAGAAAAGTGGAGA
Source organism: Raddia guianensis (assembly GCA_036346415.1). NCBI lineage: Eukaryota > Viridiplantae > Streptophyta > Magnoliopsida > Poales > Poaceae > Raddia > Raddia guianensis. The sequence goes on from CM070534.1 coordinate 42,437,924, forward strand.
GGTTTTGTTCTATGGTCATTGCTTGAAGCTAGACGATGTTAAGGTAATACATCCCATTCTTCAAGTGGCTGTTAATTTCAAGACTCAAATCAAATGGTTGCTAGTAGATCAGTAGATGTAGATTCATATTAGGTGACAAGTACCAGTTTTATGTCCCTAAGAAGGCTCATTAGCGAGATTATGCTGATTTATATTGTGTATTTCATTTGGTACAAAAATAATGTTTCTAGTTCTGTTGGATGATTTGTAGCATATTTTTATCTAGCAAACGATTTTCATGAACATCAATGCCAAGATAAAATTTGTTATTTCACTTGCTAATATCGGCATCCTTCCTGATTTAAGTTCCCAATAGTTGCCACATAGCATAGTTATTTTAATCTGCTGCATCATTATTTCTACAAAACTTACCTGATAAACTTTGTATCTCTAGGTGCTTCGAGAATTCAAGCGTCCTGCAAATGTGTCAGAAAAGGAAATTGATGCTGCAGGAGATGGTATGTGAAATATGTTGCTTGGATCGTTCAATTACACTGTTGATAACATTTCTATCTTGTTTTTGTCACAGGCGATGTCTTGGTCATTTTGGATCTTCGAGCTGATCAATCCTTGTTTGAAGCTGGAGTAGCTCGAGAGGTAATCTATTAATTCTTTCTTTGTATATGATTTGAACTTTTGAGCCCAGCATGGATTCTGTGTTTTCTACTGAAATTTGTATATGATAAATATTCACTATGTAGTGTTGAATGGGTTCATTTTTTGGTGCCTGAATTCAGTGACTTTAACCTGACCTACATCATGTCTGTTCGATATTAGAACACATGAATAGCTGAAGCTTTGATCATGGAGAAATGGAAATTTAGAACATAATATTGTGTGTGTGCTGTCAGGATGAACAGTTGTAATGTGGCCTACTAATTCAAGTGGCCTTCTAACTCATGATCATTTTTCTCCAGGTTGTAAATAGAGTCCAGAAATTACGGAAAACTGCTCAGCTGGAACCTACAGACTTAGTTGATGTGTATTACAAGTCTCTGGATAACGGCAAGAATACACTGGAAGAAATTTTGCAGTTGCAGGTAGCTAAATTGGTTTAAATAATTGTTTATTTATGAAAAATCAGAACATAATTTCATGAAAATATCCTGCTATCGCATGCAGGACCAATATATTAGGGATGTACTTGGTAATTCACCAGTTTCAAAGGCAATGGCACCACCAGATGTGGTGAGTTTGGATCTTTGTAACCTTCAGTTATCGTCGAAGTCAACTTAAATAATGCATTCTAACTTACCAGATTTCAGCTTTTATATATTATTGAAATAGTTTTTGGTTGTACCTTGGTTATTTACTTTTTTTTAGATATCTTTGTTATATTTTAACACGTTATTGTGGTAGTTGGTATACTTAGGTTTCATATATATTAGGCCGTATACCCAAAAAAGGTTGTTTTTTTTTTCACCAATGTCGTGAGCATTAGCTGCAATTTGAAGGACAAGGTTAATCCGGAAGTGCTTTTTGTGTGCATTATTTTTAGCCTATTAATGTGTGCACTGTCATTTTTTATAGTTCATTTCACAATTTGCTTATAGATGTGACGTACTTTCTTATAGAAATTTAGAAACTAATAATATGGTTGGCAACTTGGCATGATTTGGAATGGTCATAAAAATTAAATTTAATGCCATCGGTGTGGTTTGCAGGTAATTATCTGTGAGGAGTCTCACAATGTACATGACATGTCGTTTGTCATCTACATTGCAAGATGCTCTCCTGTGCTCGCACCTGAACTCCTTCCCGATGTCTCAGGTAAGTATTAATTTTTGCTAAGTGCCATGCAGTACACTTGCAATTTTCGTTCGTATTCTCTGGGAGATATTTTACAATTAACGTATTTGCATGTACTTTGATGCAACAGGCGACCATTTTGATGCTTTAAGAGTGTATTTGACATCAAGGTCCATTTCCAGATTGAAGAACGAATTCCAAGCTGGAAATGGCAAAGTAAACAACCTAAAACATTTTAACGATATTTCAGAATGTGTTCTTCATTCCTTATATGTTTTTTGATCTTGCAGATTATGGTGGACTGCATTGAAGGCTATAAACCAATCAATCTGCAGCTAGGAAAGCATATTTTTTTTAGTGTAGGGGATTTTGTCCGGGCTAGTCGTTCTTGATTCTTGTTGCCAGCATCCCAATTTTGAGTGATTTCCCCCTTTTTCTTACCACAACCGATTATTTTCATCAGGCTAATTCTATTTCGACCCCGAGAAAAGCCATGCATTTACATTTATCGGTAATGGCTCTGGTGTAAGACGAAAAGGATATGAAATAGTCATGTGAAAAGCATGTTCAAAGTGGTTTAACCTTATTCGTTCACCCAATTCAGCCAAGTCACTCCGAGCATGCTCCAAAACTCAGTAATACACCCATGTTTTAGTAGTTAAGCATTAATTAACCACTAATTAAGGCCTTGATCTGTATGATTTATCTAATTGTCACATATGCTTATTTGTTTATCTTTGTTTTATACTACCTTTGGTAATAAAAATAAGTCATCATTGACTTTTTAACACATCTTTGACCCTTTGTCTTGTTTAAAAATTTAGTGAAAATATGTGTAAATATAAGTCATGCTTAAAATACATTTAATGATAAAACAAATCATTACAAAATAAATGATAACTTACATAGTTTTTTAATAAAACGAATGGTAGAAGACATGTTTAAAAGTCAACGGCGACTTATTTTTATGACCGAAGGACTTATTTTTATGACCGAAGGAAGTGTATATATATATATATATATATATATATATATATATATATATATATAGAGTGGAGCTAAAGTACTCTTAGGAGTACTTTAGTTAAAGTACTCCCCTTTCCACCACCGTTGGATCTGTTAACCTCAGCCCGTCCGATCGGCCCACGCCCACCCGCCACCAACCACAGCACGAGCCCGCCCACTCGGCCGCTCCCGAGTCCCGACCCGAACCGTCGCCGCTCCGCCTCCTCATAGTCGCGCTCGCGCCCCTCCACTGCCCCCGCTCCACTGCCGCCGCCACTCGCGCCTCTCCACCTCCGCCTAGTCGCGCCCCTCCATCACCGCCTCGCGCCTCACGGCCCTTCGCCACGGCAGCCTCGCTCCCCACGGGCCGCGGCGGCCGTCCTCCGCCCCGGCGAGCTCACCGACCTCCGCCCCGATGCACGCGCCGTCCTTCACCCCGACGAGCCCGCCTTCCTCCGCCCCTTCACCTGAGCGTCGTCCTCCACGTCGATTCCTCCCATTCACCTGCATTGGCAGCTGTAGATCCAAGGCAATGGAGCTCGGTACAGATCCAAGGCGAAGGAGCTCGGCTCAAATCCAAGGTGACCGAGCCCTTGAACTCAGCATCTCCTCGCCTTGGCCGCCTTGGCAACCGCTCCATCACCTCCTCCCTCCGCCGAGCCGGCCATCTCCCAGCCGCCGCCTACCTCCTTAGGCGGGCGCTTGCTTCTTACCAGGAATGCATCACGCCCCTCTCCACCTCCGTCGTCGTCGACGGCTTCTGCAAGTCCGGCCTGCTCGACATCGCCCGCCAGCTGCCCGACGAAATGCCCCGCCACGGCGTGAAGCTCTAGCACAGGTTCTGATACCATGGAGCTTGAGCCGTCCTCGGAAGGGAGCCCTCTTCATGGTATAATTGGTGTGCCGTGATTCTTTCGCGATTACATATGTATAATTCTATTTTCATGTTGAATGGTTTGTCGACTTTGTCCTTGGTTAATTTCTTTGGTTTCGTTTACCTGCCTGAATGAAATTTACTTCGTTTGTTTGATTTAGTTCCCGCACAAAAGTACTGCGAATCTATATACTGCACAAGGAGGAGAAAAACACATATTGTCATGGTTGGGAATGTTGCGCTGCGAATCTATATACTAGACAAGGAGGAGAAAAACACATATACTGTCATGGTTGAGAATGTTGCGCTGGGGAGAGATCATCCCATAAGGATTCAAACTATGACAACTTCAGATACCAAGGATGTTGCTAAGATCGTAGAAGAGGTGTGTGCGCCTATGTGAAATGCATGTTAGTTGTTCTCAGTTTTATCGTAGAAAAAAGATTTACTGTAATGCTACAATCAGGTTTACTGTAACACTAGAATCAAATTTACTGCAATGACAGGTTTACTAATGCTGGAAACATGTTTGCTATATTGTTGTTTACTGTAATGCATTGAGAAATTTACTGTAATGTAATTTGCAAGCAACACAGCATGTACAAATATTGGTGAGGTTGTTTACTGTTGAGGAACTGCAGTGTATCGAGATATTTACTATATTGGTGTTTACTGTAATGCAATCAGATTTACTATAAAGCTGGAATAAGGTTTACTGCAACATTGGATTTAAATTTACTGCAATGGTGGAATCAGATTTACTGTAATGCAATTTGACTTGTACTGTAAATAACATTAGATTGTTTAATGTAATGCGGCTACCCTTTTTATACCACTAGATGATGGATTTACTATAAAGCATTAAGAATTGTCATTTTACTGGAACAGGATTTACTATAACACAGATAATTTACATGTTACTGGAACAGGATTACTATACTGAGATTAAGAAATTCCCTCCCCCTGATACTGCAAATCGATGGCTTTACTGTAATGCAATCCTAAATTTTTTTTTTGTAGGTCGAGTGTGCAAATGAACCAAAATCATGCTATGAACCGCGCCTCGGTATGGCGTTTGCATCTAAGGATGCCTATGATTTCTACAATGAGTATTTGTGGAGAGTCGGTTTTGGGGTGCAGAAAGATAAAGGTACACATCAAAGAAGAATGAGCTTATGAGCTATACTCCCATGTTTAGAGCTTGCCATGTGTCCTTCCATCCTCCCTCCTCCCCAAAGGCGATCTCACCTCCCCACGCGTAGGTTCCGTCGAAAAATTATAGTAAACTTACGATACATTATAGTAAATCTACACTCAAATTATAGTAAACGCCGATAAAAAAATTCAACTCAGTAGTAAAAATGAGCCTATTCCCGAACAAGCTTGACACATTTACAACAATGAGCTAATCAAATTTACAATAATCCAAGCAAAGAGAACACAAGGTAAAACTAAGTCCAAAGGGTTATCTCACCCTCCTCACGCGTGTAGGTTCCGTCAGAAAAATTATAGTAAACTTACGTATACATTATAGTAAATCTGTACTCAAATTATAGTAAACACCGATAAAAAAATTCAACTCGGTAGTAAAAGTGAGTCTATTTCCGAACAAGCTTGACATATTTACAACAATAAGCTAATCAAATTTACAATAATTCGGACAAAGAGAACACAAGGTAAAACTGAGTCCATGCCCGAACAAGCTTGACTCAATTACAATAAGGTGATAATGAATTTACAATAATGGGCCAAGAAATTTAAAATAATGTGCTAAGAAACTTTACAATAATATGTGAAGGTATATGGCGCTTCGGTAGGGGTTGCTGATGCAGAAGGGGTTTTTGTAGGGGTAGCCAGTCAGGGAGAGGTCATGGTAAGGGCTACCGCAAGTAAGACATGAAATTTACTATAATGCAATACATGAACTTATAATACATGAATTCATCCCTAGTGCTATGAAAAATTACAATACATGAAACACGTGAAATTTACTATAATGCATGATGGATTTACAATAATCAAAGACTTGTTTACTATAAAAATATTATCACATGACAGATGCCCTAAAAAGACATGAACCGTAGTACTCTGCTATAAAAAAATAATTACATAGGACCTCATTACAGCAGTTGTGCCATATCACTGTCCCCCGACTTCAACTTGGACATCCACATTTGGCACTATGAAAAAAAGGATAGCATGAAAGGGTTTATATATTGCAGAACTTGAAAAGAATATTTACTGTAATGAACACATGGATTTATAGAAGTCAGAGCCTTTGTTTACTATAAAATTATCATCACGTGATGCTTGTCTTAAATTTATACTGCAGAATTTGAAAAGAATATTTACTATAATGGGCACAAGGATTTACAGAGTGATAGCCTTTGTTTACTATAAAACTGAACAAAGGTGTCTAAAATGAATCAATATTGGACAAAATTGCATGGCGTGCTCCTTCGAACAAAAAGTGTTTATTATAAAATTTCAAAAGGTTTTTACTATAACTTATCACACAATTTACATGGCGGGCTCCTTATGAATAAATTGCTTAAATTGAACATACACGATGTTAAAGGCCGAAAGGTAATATTACCATAAATTTGAGAGGTATTAAAATTGCCATACAATTTACATGATGTGTTTACTACAAATTGTCATGCGTTTACATGTAGTTGTTTACTATATTTTATCATAAAATTTACATGCAACTGAAACATTCCGAAGTTTACTAGATAAGACCATTTACAATAATAGCACATGACTGTTTACTAGATAAGAAAAGTTGAATACAATACATGAAAAATGAGAGCCCCCACAATCCGAAGGATGCGAAATCTACGTGACTATTTTGAATCTAGTAAAAGCTACTAGTAAGCTATTGTAAATATTGCTTCATAATTATAGTAAACAAAAATTATATTCATTGTGGTTTGGTTTACTATAGTTGGAAATCATCATTTACTATTTACTATAACTCATAAGGAGTGTATTTATATAGCATGTTGCTGAGTTCAGATTATAATAAATTTGCATGTAAGCTAGAGAAAGATGCCTAGGAAATTACATCTATTCAATTACAGTAAATAGACCTCTCCAATTACAGTAAATAGACCTATTCAAATACAGTAAATATACACTAACGAATATTTGGATTACAATAAACATGCCTAGATGTTTACAAAAATAAACCTATTCAATTACAAGAAATAGACCTGTCCAATTACACTAAATAGATCTGTTCAATTAAAGTAAATAGACCGAGGTGATATTTACCATAAATTTGAAAGGTATTTACTAAAATTGCCATACAATTTACATGGTGGGTGTTTACTATCAATTGTCATGCAGTTTACATGGAGTTGTTTACTATAAAATGTCATGGAGTTCTTTGGCCCGCAATTTAATATAAGCCATTTTTTCGGTAAAACTTGCAAGCAGCATAATGCATAGATTTGCAACTCAAAAGATCCTCCTAATACATTTGAGCAATCAATAGTAAATGTTTCTTCTCAACTATAGTAAACCGAATTTTAGATTTTCTACGACTTCAACTATAGCCAACTTATTTTATTCACCCTTTTTTTTTGCAGAAGGGGATTTTACCCCTTCTGCCAACTATAGTATGTGCATCTCTTCTGAATCGAAAGAGTCATCTTACGATCTCAATTCTCTACTAGTTTGCCCAGCACATACACATCAATTGCAGAGCACATTATATAGATGATGTCAAATTCGACCATAATGGATATTACGGTGGGTGGTGGCCATTATATAGATCAAAACAGTTTATGCTAGTACGACCAAAAAAACAGATGCATTTTTGAGAAAGCACGTATTGTTGCAAAGCTTAGCATGAGATGTAAGTATGTAGCACCACTCAACTACTGCTCGGCATACAGATTAGGGTAATAGAATCGAAGCATACTGTTGCAAAGCTTAGCACGAGATGCGACGCTAATCCATTGTTAATTGGGCTACATGTAGCGGGATCCACAATAGAAGCGTTGGCGTGTACCTTGATGAAGCCAATGTCCTTGGCGTTGCTGCGGAAACACTGCGTACAGCACATGAGCATGTACTTCCGGATCAAGCCATGCGGGTTGCCGCAAAAACACCACATGAGCGCCACTCGTCCAGCGATCCGAGAGTGAATTGCATTTACAAAGTGAGAATACAGTCTATGACCACGAATTCACGCCACAAATCCGGCCAGTCTAAGCAAGGCGGCCACAAATCCATTCCACAGAAGCGGCTTCCTAAATCTAATACACTGCGCAGTAGTAGTTTCTAATCGATGAGTTGCAGGTAGAGAGAGAGGAGAGAAGATTACCAAACCCTGGATCCAGGTCCGTAGTTCTTGGGGTGCGGGGAAGCGCGCTGGCCTTGGGCCTAAAACGAGGGGGGAATGGAGGTGGAGGGCAAGGCACACCGGCGAACCTCTTGGGGGATGGAGGGGGTGTAGCACCAGTGACCGGATCTGAGAGAGATGACCGCAGCGCCGCCTAGCATATTGGGGTAGGCGCCGCCGCCGGCGAGCAGATCAGTGAGGGGAGCACGGGCGCCGGCAAGACCATCATGTGGATCGGGTGGCTAGGGCGCGCGGCAAGCGCTGGGCGGCGGCGGTTAGGGCGCGACGGCGCCACAAGGGAAGCGACAGCGACAGCGGCTGTATGCGCGACGGCACCGCCTGGCCGCTACTGGATCTGATGGGAGAGAGAGGGATAAGGTATCGGGAAAAATTGAAATGAGAGGGAGAGGGAGAAAGCGGGGTTGGGTGGGGAGGGACACGTGTTGCTTTGTGGACGTGGGAGTATTTTAGATAAAGTACTCCTAAGAGTATTATAGTCTATATATATATATATATATATATATATATATATATATATATATATATATATATATATATATATATATATATATATATATATATATATATATATATATATATTATGGCCTTTTAATCTGTCTTTCATCTAAAACAAGTCAAAAGGAAATCGTTTCTCAATACCACCTTTGGGAAGTTGTCGGAGTTAGGAATAAATCAAATAATTAAATAAGTTAATTTTTTTTTCAGTTCGTCCTTATTTTTTTCTATCCAAGGCATGTTTAAAAGCTCATCTTTTTTATTATTATTGAAGGCTTGTTTAAAAGCTCTTTAAAACAAGTCAAACAAAGAATACAGGCTCGCGTAGTTAGGACATAAGCAAATAAATAATTAAATTAAATAAGATAAGCTGAGAGAACAAGCCCTAAATGTGTGAATGGCTGCTAAGCCAGTCGGTCAAATGTCAAATGTAGAGAGGTCCATTTGTAAAAGCTGAACTTGCATTTCGTTTATTTCTATATTAGTTTCAGTTTGTGGAAAGAGAAGATAATTCCTCCAAAACAGAGAGGGTAATAGTATGGTGGAAACAACCGGAAACGGACGACGCCACTTTGCAATTGCTTTGTCTGCAGTGAGGCTCAAGAGATAAAATGTATTCCCTCCGGTCACGAAAAGAAGTCGCCGTTTACTTTTGGATACGCATTTGACCATTCGTCTTATTTAAAAAGTTATATAAATATTATTTATTTTGTTATAATTTGGTTTATTATTAAATGTATTTTAAGTATTACTTATATTTTTACATATTTGAACTAAATTTTTGAATAAGACGAATGGTCAAAAGCGTGTTCAAAAATCAACGACGACTTTTTTTTTGTGACCAGAGGTAGTGTCTAGGTAAGCATATGGCTTTCAGATTCAAGGAAGCACAAATTACAGTGGAATGCTAGGGGATGGTACTTCTTCTCTTTGGATTCGAACATGATTCCCTTCCCTGCACTTGATCTCCATTCTTTGCACCATGTTCCTCCCTCCGTGTCATCTCTGGCCACAGCCACTGTCAGGTTCGCGCTGGGATTAGGGTGTGGTTTTGCATAGGCGGCTAGAGTTAGGTTCAGTGGGGTCGGCATGGCAGCGGACAGGAAAGGGGTGGAGTTGGGGTTGTTCCGTCTGTCCGTATCGAGATAGGATCATGTCACGTAATCGCGCTATTACAATAGGTTAACTTTTTTTTTTTTAAAAAAAAAGATGTACTCAAACTTGCCTCAATTTAAGTTAGATTCAATACTAACGGCCTAACGGGATGAAATAATATGACTGCAATCTGCACTTGCATCCCATAAAAAACATGTACTACACGACATAATCATTTCAAGTTGCATTCACATAATGGTTGATTGCATCGGAGCCGATTTAATCGTTAAAAAAGCATGGAGTTTATTTGCAGATGATCGATTGTCACCGCACCCTTGAGCTTGCAACAAAAATAAACATGCAACAATGGCACACATCATATACTACCGGTCCTAGCTAAAAATATCTACATGTTTAAGCTCATTTTCAAGTTCCAAACCCTAAATCCCTAACCTTCCCCACCCTGGCCAGTGGTCACCCAGGCACCCAACACTATTTGCCTATTTTTACTCGCACAGCTGCCACTAGCATTTCTTAGAACGCCTGATGCCACACTACCGCCGCCACTTGCCCCACCCCTCGCCAGGCCCCCACCGCCGTTCATGCTCGTCACTTGTTCTGATTGTGCTGAAACCGCCACCGCCTGCCACTTGCGTAGCATATACCACGTGTGTTGATTGTTGAAGTGTTGAAGTGTTGATGTTTGCGTGTATGAGTTACCCATAGGCATACGAAACCCTCATGGGTACGGGTATGGACAAAAACTCGTACCTATTATGGGTATGGGTTTTTTAGTGGACAGATTTTATTTTCACGAGCATGGGTTTGGGACAGTGATACCTAACGGGTTCGTACCCATTGCCATCCCTAGTATTGAGAAGAAATTATTGGATGATGTTAATGTTGAGGCCATCATTGATGATTTTGCATCTAGAAATGTTAGAAAACATTTCTAAGATGATCTCTATAAAATGTTTGAGGTAAAAAATCTTACTTTTGTACTTTTATCTTTTTATTGGTAATAATTTCTATAACATTGAATAGTGTTTTTTCAGTTGACATATAGAATTGTAAAAATATTTCGATACTCATGTTAGAGGTCTCCGTTTATAATTTCGCTCTGGATCCCCAAAAACTCAGGAACGGCCCTGAGTAGGGACATGAGTCGCAGGCTGGTGTGAGGAAATCAGAAAACATGAAAGCATCTCATCTCACTAGAGGCCGCTTCAGAAAACATGAAAGCATCTCATCTCACTAGAGGCCGCTATCTCTGTTGTATTTGTCCGCTAAACCACAGAGTTTGTTACAACAAATACAAGATAAACACTGATGTTGCAAATTGGTTAAACCTTATCTTTAACAACCCCTTCAATCACAACTTACACAAGTTGTGATTGTGCTTAAATTCTTTTGACCCCTGCATGGAGATTGGCTTTGTAAATCCATTGGCGACATCATCTCCTGTTGGTATGAACCGAATTTTCAATAATTTTTTGTTAGGATATGCGCCGATGCAAGATCACGAACGACACCAGGAGACACGATGTTTGGTAACGTAGCTCAACATCGCTGTCTACATCTGCAGGGCTCTGATTATGGGTGCTCCTCCCCAATCCATAATACCGCAGCACACCGGCTAACCAGGTCACGACCACATGCCAGCCGCTGACCTCCTCTTGCCTATGCTACTATTATGAGGTCGTTCGCTTGGTTACACCAGGGCTGCCTCCCTTTATATAGTGGAGGCCTGGATAGAGTCCGACTCTAACACTAACCAACCCTGCCTATTACAACACAGAGTACATGTAACCTACTCATACACATATTCGACACAATACCAAACAAACTCCACCTTGGAGAATATGGTCTCTCCATCTTGAAGTCGTTCCAGCGTCTTGCGCGAATCTTATACCCAGCCTCTAGTTACTTCCTCCTTTGGATATTTTTTGACTCCCCTTGAATCTGCACATGTAGATCCAATCTTTGAGTCCTCGAGCAGGCTTCCCAGCCCGCCACCGCGCACCACGTTCGTGCACATCAAAACATGCCGCACCTTGGCTATCTGCATCCACGACACAGCTTCGCCCTCAGTGTCGTGATGCAGCGCCTCCTGTGCAACATCCGGTCGCATCACTGCTCCCGCCGTTCCGATCTATCGGGCAGCCATCCGCGCTTGCCGATCTGATCACGAACGCCGAGGTCGTCGCCGTCGCCTGCCGACCTCGCCGGCTACTTTGTCAGCCCGATCGCCACGTCTGGTCAATCCATGCCAACGATAGCCCATCGAATGGTTCGAGCCTCCTGCCCGAAGTGTCCGACACCACCGATCGAATCGTCGATCGCCGCCATGCTCCACCTTGTGCCGATAGGGCGTTTTTCGCGGCACCCGTGTATGCATAAACCACGTGTCTCCCCCTAGATCTTTCGCATGGCCAACCTCGCCAACCAAGCTCTGATACCACTTGTTAGGATATGCGCCGATGCAAGATCACGAACGACACCAGGAGACACGATGTTTGGTAACGCAGCTCGGCATCGCTGTGTACGTCTGCGGGGCTCTGATTATGGGCGCTCCTCCCCAATCCATAATACCACAGCACACCGGCTAATCAGGTCACGACCACATGCCGGCCGTTGACCTCCTCTTGCCTATGCTACTATTATGAGGTCGTTTGCTTGGTTACACCAGGCTGCCTCCTTTTATATAGTGGAGACCTGGATAGAGTCCAACTCCAACATTAACCAACCCTGCCTATTACAACACAGAGTCCATGTAACCTACTCGTATACATATTCGACACAATACCTAACAATTTTTGTGTCACTCGTTCTATGACAAAATGATAATCAACTTCTAACCAACTGTTGAGAAACCATCATCTAGAGATTTCAACAAACAAGATGATTCTGATAGTAGTAGGCTTAACTATAGGTCTACAGGAATAAAAGTGTCTCCTAGTCAATATCATACCTTTGTTTGAAACCTTTTGCAACCAATCGACCACATTCATTTTAGTGCATTGTAATTTTTTTATATTTTCATCCTCTCCAAAATCATCTATATCTAGAGAACTATATAAAGAGATAAAAGAATTTCTCATTTCTGTAGATAAAGGGAGATAATATTAAAATAGGAAACGAGAAAGGGATCATGTTACAGTGATATGAATAACGAGAATCCCTAAATTTTAAAGTTTTTTTAGAGACTCCGCATACATTTTATTGTTTCCGCTCTACTAGACATTCGCAACGTGACCCCTCCACCTAAAATGCTAGATAAAAGATAGGGTAACATCTTCAGTCTCTGACATGGGACTCCTGATTGATTTTGAATTTAGACCTCGGCATTTCTGCTTAACTTGCCCTTAATTTCTCCTCCATCACCCCTCAGAAGGAGACGATTTGATGAGAGACTACGTTAAGTTCACTTTATCAAAAAAGAGAAGAAGAATAATATCCTATAAACAACAGGAAGAACATGCCAACAGGAAGAACATGCCCCTACTTGAATTCTGTAGCTTTGTCAACATTAAGGCATGCTTGTATCAAAGCAAGCACTGAACATGAGCATGCAATAAGATGATCTCATGAACAAAAAGATAAAAAGAAAGACCTAAGTTCAAAAAAGAAGAAGAAGAAGAAGATAAAAAAATAAGAAGAAGAAGAAGAAGAAGAAGAAAGCAAGACCTAAGGTAATGGATCAGTTAGCAGCAGCTCGGAGCTTGTCGATCACTTCGCCGGACGCCCTGTCCGAAAAAATCCGGTGGCACCACCAAAAACGCCTTTATTATTAATAGTTGGTGAATTGGATCAAAATTGGGTTGAATGTGTAAGCGTGGGATATATTGCATACGAAATCTAATTTTGAGATTAATACTTACGTACATGATTGTTCTCTATATATCCAATTAGGCAATTAAATGTTTACGTATATGGTTGTTCTCTTTGAGATCTACTCCATAAATGTCCGTTCAAAAAAAAAAGAAGGCAATTGGCCACTCAAACATGCATGTACACTAGAGAATCACTCAAGTCGACCTCACATAAGAATTTTAATTCCAGCATCCAAACCGCTCTCTATTGTCATGGAGTCATTTGCAGATGTTGTTTGATTGTCCAAGCTAGTAAACCACATGCTTGAGCTTGCAATGAACATGAACATGCAACAATATGGCCACGCATCATTTCTCCTGAACAAAAAAGATCAGAAGAAAAACCTAAGGCAAGGGATCAGTTGTTAGCAGCAGTTGGCAGCTTCTCGATGCGGACGGTGAGGGGGATCACTTCGCCGGCGTCCCTGTTCATGAAACCCGGCGGCACCGCCAAGAACGCCTCCTGCTCCGCCGGCGCGAACCCGCCGGAGAGATCGCTGCTCTTTACCATCGTCTGCAGATACAGATTTTCCTTCGTGCCGGGGACGCCGACGCAGAGCTCGAACGCGTACTTGGGCGCCGCCGCCGCGCCGTTCGCGCGCACGCACACCGGCGATACCGCGGTGGCCGCGCCGAGCGTGCCCAGGGACAAGAGGAAGACGCACCGGTCCTCCTCGCCGACGAGGACGTGCCAGCGCCGCGTCGTCGGCACGGCGAGCTTGATTTGCACGCCGTAGCGAACCCGAGAGCATGGCAAGGAGTGAGCGGCGCCGGCGAAGTGGCCGACGAGGCTCCCCGGGGAGCCGACGTAGCCGCAGCCGGGCTCCGGGCAGGAGCATGGCGCGCACGGGCACGAGAGCTGGTGGTCGGCGATCTCATGGTAGGCGACGTAGCTCCGGCAGCCGTGCTCCGCGTAGGGGCACGGCGCCTTGGCGGCGCCAATGTAGGCTTCGAGGTTGCGGCGGCGGCGGTAGATGGTGGCGCGCTTGCACGTCGGGCAGTGGACGCCGTTGCCCTTGCATCTGGAGCAGGCGATGTGCTCGTCCTCGCACTGCGAATCACACACAAAAAAAACCCCACAAATTTCACAATAAAAATGGCAATCTTTTTGCAACCAAGCACAAGACTAGTACCTCAAATATGGGAGGCTTGAGGGGAAGGTAGCAGGCCGGGCAGTGAAGCGCCGACAGATCCATCCTCACGTTGATATGCGGCTCCGCCATGGCCGGCGGCTGCAGAGCTCCAGCTCCCTCCTCGTCGCCATGGCTCATCTCCCTTTCTTCTTCTTCTTCCCGTTCTTTCTTCACCTCCCACACGCCGGTCTCCCGTGGCCTCGCCTTCTTGCCGGCGTCGCTGCGCTCGCCGAGCGCCGCCATCGATGATCTCCGGTTGCTTTGCCAGGCCATCCTTCTTGGTTCGCTGTCACTCACCGCTCGAAAGTCGAAATGGAAGTGGAAGTGGAGGACAGACACCCAAAGCCCTTGGTTAGTTGGTTATTAGTGTAGATGCCGCATTGTCTCAAAAAAAAAAAAAAAGTTTAGATGCCGCAGGGGATTGGACTAGGCCCATGTTATTTCAGGGGACTAGGCCCATTTAACGCATCAAATGCTCCATCAATAGACTACTATTTTTTTTTCTGAGAAAAAGTAGTGGCTTTGCTATTTGGCAGGCGTCTGTGCCTAGCCAAATCGCGCAGGCGTCTGCCCTCCATGCATGTGCAGCCATATATACGCAGGCGCATCAGCCTTATATACGTATAGGTTCATATATTTTCTCTTTTTCATATCTATTTCATATGGAGTCCAAATTGCGTAGAAAAAAATTCATAATTTTTCTAAAATTCTAATCGACCCATTTTAAATATTTTCTATTTTTGTTGATTTTGTTGCTATTTTTTTATTTAATTAGCACTCAATTGGTGAAAATTCCACTAAATTTATACTGTTTTTCCATATTTTCATTTATTGAAAAAAATGTTCTGTGATAGTGGAATTTTTTTGCGCGAAGTCTGATCTATTATAGATTTATTTTGTTTTCCGTTTATTATAGATTATTTTATTTTCTATTTATTATAAATCTTATTTTGTTTTCTATTTTTCACGCCGAGAGATTTTTTTGGTCGATAATTTATAAATCGCAAAA
Organism: Raddia guianensis; assembly: GCA_036346415.1. Taxonomy (NCBI): domain Eukaryota; kingdom Viridiplantae; phylum Streptophyta; class Magnoliopsida; order Poales; family Poaceae; genus Raddia; species Raddia guianensis. The sequence goes on from CM070534.1 coordinate 42,453,567, forward strand.
GGTAAAAAAATTCCACAAAAATTCTACTGTTTTTCCATATTTTCATTTATTGGAAAAATGTTTTGACGATGGAATTTTTGACAATACCGAATTGGGGATTTTGACGCGCCCGCACAAAACTCTTATTGCGCTACCACAAATAGTTGGTCCCAAAAAGTAGACGTTACTTCCACTGCTTGATCTGCGCCGTCGATAAAATGCTTGCCTCGGTGGCAACACCACAACCGTCTGGCTTGCATCGCCGAGCCTGCTATTTCGTCAGCCGTCAGTTCGTCATTATCGAGTTGACTCGATGATTGGGTGATACACTGATAGTATACATGACAATGATGCATGCTGCTGCCGGCTGGCTGGTTAACAAATAAAGCACAAGGACAACTGCTTCACTTAACTCGACAAGATGGTCAACTTCCCAAACAGAGGCAAGTATCCTCTTCTCTGATCATATTTGTTCTTAGCACATACAGCAAAGCCTTTTTTCAAAAAGAAAAAAAAAACTTTTTGTGTGTGTGCTATTTTTCCCTTAACTAAGACCTGCCGCTCTGTTTTCGTTTGTATTCAACTACTCTGCTTTTAAGTAAGTTTTTATTGATGGGAGCCAATCGATCGTACGCAATCCAGAGAATCGAATCAACACCTGCTTAAAGGCACCAGCCTTCCAAAAAGAATTGGCATCTGGGGGCAATTCCGCAATTCCAAACAAAGTCCTGGACAGGGTAGAAATGCTACTACTCCACAGCAAACTACATCCTCTGGCAAAAACTGCACAGGTGAGACAAAGGGCCAGAGAATCAAACCAGCATTTGGTTGAAACAATTTCTCAAGAGAAACGAACAAGAAAAATCTGTAAGCATTCTACCCCACTCTTTTTTCCCCTCAATTCTGTATGGAAGCACCAAGCTTTCCATTAGTTCTATAAACAGTGGCACAAGTCATTCAACTGATCACTACTAATTACACTGCCTATTAGCTTAGGTATCCCCAAAGTAAGTTCTCTGGCCTCCAACGATGCTAGTATGCAGTGCGCCCTCGAAGCCATGACAGTAACCAAAAAATCTGGAAAGAATAAACCCATCTCTCACCTTGGCTGTGTGCTCGAAACCCAGGTGCAAAAATGCTGGTCCTCAGGAAGTGGAATTGCTCAAGTTCTAGAGACACGGAGAGCCCCTCTGTGCAAAATGAGAAAAGCTCCACGCTTCAACTGTGGCAAGTGAAGCCTCATGCTACAATGATGCTATTGCGTGCATGAGTTGTTGCTTGATTTCGATTGTTCTAGAATGTCATTCATATATTTGCGGAGCTTCTCAGCTTGGGGTCCAGGTCTTACAATGTTGACATTGCTCCACTGGGAACATGGATCATTGAACCACCTTTTTCTGCCTGTGCACCATGCACCAGGAACAGGTCTGTGGCGCCACCTCTGGAGTATTTTCTCATCAATCTTGTCCAATAGACGCTCATTTTCTTGAAACTTTCTAGCAAAAGGTAGTCCACTCTCCGCTATCTCATCATAATGTGTGATATTTAGGAAGTGTGGTTCCATCTGAGGTGGATCGTCCCACACCATGTATCGCAAGTCATTATTCACCGTAGAATTGCGGAAACCCGAGTTGCATACAACTGAGTGGAAATAACCTTCTAGAGGCAGCATCACATTTGTGAAATACATGAGAAGGGTTCGAGGAAGATTCTCCCAACCAAAAATGCAATACTCTATAAAGCGCCGGTTTAGGATGACCCACGGAGAACCTACCAAAGTACAAATACATAAGTCAGAGACTATTTGATCAGAAGGAAAATGAAGTGCAAGGAGAGATAAAATACCTACCTGTGAAGAATTTGAAACCATCAGGAGTTGCCCGTTTCTCTGTGGCTTGGAAGAACTGATTCCTCCCTGCCAAGTATATTCCAGCATCTACTATGATTGGTTGCACTCTCTGAGACCTGCAACAACATAATGGTGAAACTAATACTGGTGCCACTAAATTATTGCTAAGTCCAGATAAAACATACTCTTTCCATCCAATGTCACTGGTGTGATCGATGAAGTTAAGGTGTCTTGGCACGGAGGAGAAGACATGAATCAAATCTGTAGCATGAGACAACACAAAAGAATACATAAAAAATGCGAAGAGCACACAAGCTGAATGAATTACGACAAACAAGAGCTATCAGTTGAAAAAAATAAAAAAACAAAATCTCACACATGTAATAAAGCATCAGAGCAAAGGGGGATGCCGATAATCTACTTACTATACTACGAATAAGATAACTATATTTGCATTTTTTAAAGCAAGTAAAAAACCCAAGAAAATTTCAAGGTACTACATGGGCAAGCTAAGGAACAAGTATACAATATGATTACAAAGCAACAATTGCATATGGCTCTTGCATATCATAGTGTAGTGGATCTATAAAAGAAGTGACTATGTTATATCCCTGTTATGAATAAGCTTTTGGGGAAGGCGGCTGGGAACAGGAAATCGAAATTCAAAAGATTTGGGGAGTAAGGAGAATGTGAGGGGGGTTATTCTCAATGCTCAATTGAGTTGTTGTCTCGCTTGTAACAAATCAGGGAGTAGGAACTAGTAAGAAGAAGAAACGGGCAAAGAGGACTTTTGAGCAGGCTGGACAAGGGAGAATACACCAGAAACTATTTAAAAAGGGCAAAATGGCGTAATAACGAGGAAGTAAATGTTGGCGGTGGCATCTTAATGAAGCCCATTTGTAGTGTGGAAAAGAGATGAGTCGATTTCTTAAGTATGACATATAAGCAAATTCCCCCGCTCTCCTCACACCAACCAGATAACTCGAGCACAATATTTTTCACCAACCAACCATCTTCCTCGCAGCTAATCAAGATAACATAAACTCATATCTCGGCAATGAACATTTCTGTTCAACTTCTCCTTAAAGTTTGTTGCATCACCCTCCGCAGGAGATGATCCATAGGAGGCAACAATAATTCCACGTTGTAGAGAGAGAGAGAGAGAGAGAGAGAGAGAGAGAGAGAGAGTAATACATTGTAAACAACAGAGAAGCAAACAACGCCAGTTGAATACAATAGCTTTGTCTGCTGTGAGACTTAAAATAAATCAGAGTAGCATATGATTTGCAGATTCAAGGAAAAAACACAAGGTTATTTTCTGAAGGCGATATACTTCGAACTTGGCTCAATTAAGTGTGAGCCAATTCTAACTGAATGATGCTACTCTGCTCCAAGTATTGCAAAATTGTGTCGTTATTTGACAATGTAAAGTCCATAGACTTGACAGATTTTCTATCAGGCTTACAGCGGTAGAAACTGGATACTCAACTAATCTAGCAAGCAGTTTCTTGAGAAAGTTCTTCATATTGCCACAAGATAATTATTTGCATGTGACCAATAACTCAAAAATCCAGAGGCCACACATGAGTATTACTATGAAAGCAAACCTGGTAATGCAGAGCACATAAATTATTCAATACAAATCTATACTTTGCTACTAGAATGCACCCTTGCAGTGATAAATTGTGTTGTCTTCCAAAGTTTCCATTTCTTGCTTTCTTTCCCAGCCATTCATCAGTCACCACCCATGCATTGTTTCACATGCCAGCCTTCCACATGCTTGTATGAAAACACAATAATTCAAATATTTATAATAAATCCATGTTTTCACTCAAAATTAAAAACTCATTGACATTATCAGCCTTGTGTAATTTTTTAATGGTACAAAATCCGCCATTTGACACTAGATGAAAATTGTTTATATATGAGCCATAGTGCTCCGACATTGTCCATGTAATTTTCACCAAAAGATCCTATTGCTTGCTTGCAACAAACAACTTCTGACATCTTTTAACGTCTGCAGTTTGCTATTTTGTACCATGTCAACCAATGTACCTTGTCCTAATAGATACAATCAAGAAATATAATAATCTGAATCTACTTGGATCCCAGTACAGTAATTAGTGTTCAGTTTTTTTAGCATGCCAGAGATATTATTGATGACTTATAACACAACGCATCTAGACATGAAAGAAAGTGGGTAAGATTACCCAAAAGAAAAACAACCAGAAGGAGCTATGCAAAAACCCACAAAGGTTCTACCACCCGATTCGAATTGAAGGTAACCTATGATTCAACTAGGATGGAGATCAGCAATCTCAAATTTTCGTGATTCCCTTCATTCAGCACAGTATAGAAAGAGAGGAACAGCTGTATTTGTAACTATGATAATTAAAATAAACAACCATATGGATAATAGCTGCATGTCAGAACGAAATCAACAGCTGGAGTTGAATTTGCATAGCCCATGATTGACAAGATTGGGGAGCTTCAATATGAAGAGAACAGAATTCAGTCATTGAGTGGTTGAGCTGGACAGCAAGAACAACAATATAGAGATTGAAGAAGACAACATAGCAATCTATCTTATATTGTGGTACTATATTTCCACCTAGGGCAACTTTCGTACCAGTGTCCAAAAAAGATTCCAGACAAACATGTTCTTCCAAGTCACCTAAACCTAACAGCACCAACCAGGTTCCTAGTGCCTCCGTCCTTTCAGGTATAATTATGTAACTAGTTGAACAGCGGGAAGAACAAAGTCCACATCATGTGGTTTTAATTTTCCTAGCTACAATCACCCCTTTCACCGACCGCATAAGCTTCCCTCGCAAATTTTTGATATCACGTACTTTAAACTTGTCCGCATATTAAAGAAACGAAATTTTGAGGACGAAACCATGTACAATAGCGACCATATACAGGCCTCAAATTTGTTATAGATCCGGACAAGACCTCGTAGGCCAAACGCATCTTTCACAAGCAAATCATGCTAAATTGAGCCGAACATTTTGAATCTTACCGTCCTGGGTGACGAGGGGGTAATCAGCGGCGTGGAGCGTGACAAACCAGTCCCACTCCGCATCCAGCCGGAGCAGCGCGGCGGCGGAGCGGAGCGTGCCGGCGAGTCCGGAGGATCCCATCGGGGTGCCCGCGGTGGGGCGGCCAACGACATCAACGTTCCCGAACGCGCGCAAGGCGGGGGCGGCGCGCGCGACGGCGGCGACAAGCTCGGCGCGCTCGGACTCCGGCGAATCAGCTGACAGGTGGAGCAGGTACCGGTTCCTCGGGTGGTAGACGGCGAGGAGCAGCCGCAGGAGCTTCCTCCCCTCCCCGCGGCCGCCGGCCAGCAGGTACGCAAAGGAGGGCGGCGCGGCGGCACCGCGCCGGACGTAGGAGGGCGGCGGGAGGCGCGCGAAGAGCGCGGAGGAGGCCGAGAAGCCGGAGAGCGCGGAGAGGAAGAGCAGCAGCGAGACGAACGACACGGAGACGAGCGGGAGGAGCCACTTGTCGGCGGCGCCCATCGCGGCCGGCCGGGAAGCAGCGCAGCCGCGTCACCTCCTCCCCATTCGGCGCTACGATTCCGGCGACGGCCGGGGCGGCGGGAATAGGGTTTGCCGAGATCGCATCGGGGTGGTGGAGGCGGCGAGATCGGGTAGGCGCAGCTCTCCCCCCTCCTCTCGCGTACGTTCCCTTCCGCGCACAGGAGAGAGACGGTGAAGGAAGAGAGAGAAGGGTGGGGAGCGAGAGCGTGAGGCGCCTGTCGCTTTGTACAGGCGAAACAGCGGGAACCCGGGGGCGTCCCGACACTTTTACACATACGTCACTGGTATGTGGGAACCAGTATAGGCATGGCCCAGAAGTCAGTGGGCTTAGCATCACGGGAGCTAGGTCAAGGCTGCGTGGCCAGCGTGGGGAATTGAGAGTGGGGCCTCATGTTCAGACGCCAAGGCTGCGCGGGATTGAGGCGTCACCTACTCTACCATGCCGTCACTTGATAAAGCATAAACACGATTAAACTAGCCTCTTTCTACACACAAACGAAAAATGGCTATGGATGCGGATATAAGCTACGAGCATAAATGCATGCATATGCGGAGCCGAGTATAGCAAGTGCAAACCGAATACCAACAGATAAATTTAAAATTTAAGTATCAAATAACTTTGTTTTATGAAAAATTTTGATATATGTCATTATAAAATGGCGGGTTCAAAGATATGCTATTATAAAACGATAAATTTATTGCATGCCATTATAAAGTCACACATATGCCATTATGGCCATTTTACTCATTATTTTCGATGAAATACCCTTGAAATACGTATAGATCACTGTTTTTACCAAATTGCCCCTCTCACTTTCTTCAACCGCACCCGTCGCCTCCGCTGCCGCCACTACTCGCTTCTAGGCGCTGCTGCTGCTCGCTTGTTGTCGTCTCCATGCTTGCCTCGCCTCGCACCGCCGCCGCTTCTCGTAGGGCCGCCTCCTCCGCTTCCTTTGTCAGTAGCCGCCACCCTTGTGGTGCTTCGCCACGCCGCCATTGTCGCCGCCTCAACAAGCTTTCGCCGTCGCCATTATGCTTTCGCATAGAGTTCCATCGCCGCTTCGCCGCCGCTTCGCCGCCACTGTTGCTTATTTGCCGTCCTCACTACTACTCGTCGCCACTGCCACCGATTGCTCGCCCTCACTGCTGCTCACCGCCACCGTCGTCATCTTTGAGAGAGAAGGAGAGGAGAGGGAAGGAGGAAGAAAAGGCTAAAGGATGACATGTAGGACCCATATATTTTAAGGCGTATTTTGGAGGTATTATAGGGTATTTCATTGAAAAAATGGTTAAAATGACTATAATGGCATATATTGAATAAGTGCAACCAACAATGGCATGCAGCGAATTTGCTTTTTTGTAATGGCATATCTCAGAATCAACGACTTTATAATGGCATATATAAATTTTTCCATTGTTTTATGAATTAAAGGGGTTACAGCTAAAGTGTTATCGAAGAGAAGAGCGTAGCTAAACTCACACCCGAGTTCAGCTCCAGAGCACAAATTGGAAGAGAGCCGACACACTTACTTCTCCCTAGCACTAAGCTCTCCTCTCTTCCTACTCTACTTTCTATTTGAACAGCGTAACACCGCTTTCTTCTTTTCCGCACTTCTCCGTGCTTACAAATGAGGAAGATGGCTCTATTTATAGCGTTTCAGAGCTCATGAGGTGTTGCCACAAGTTGGGACACATGGGAGCTCGTCATTGGTCGAAGGAGAACTCGAGGTGGCATCCAAGGTGGTCCGTCGGCATAGGGTGGGTCCGTCGACCCACTCTCAAGCCATCTTGGCCTCTCTTTTTCTCCGAGATGCTCTTTTCACACTCAGGATTGCTCCTCCAAGTCGGTTACAACGGTTGGAGCATGTAAAAGCGACGTTTATGTAGGGATTCATTCTAAACAACCGAACCAATTGTGCATACAGTACTAGTCCCAGCAGATAATGGCTAGTACACACAATTAAACAAAAATTATACATAGCCTTCGAGTTACATTATTACAACATAGGAGACCAAGAGTCACATCTTAATACATCAAGCACGACATGTAGGCCGAGACACAGAGTTACACAGACGATAATACAAAGCCTAGAATACCATGATTTTATTCTAGCGATTGGACTACTTCACAGGTAAAGCCGGTAGGCAACACACAACCCTATTCTTCTTCCTTACATTCCTCCTCCTCCTTGTAGTCCGGGTCCTCCTTAAACAGGGAGTCGAAGGAGGACGTCTCAGTTGTTGAAATTTTTAAGAGCGGAGGGAGAAACAAGGGGTGAGTACAAAGGTACTCCACAAGTCAGGAATATATGCAGATGGGGCTTGGTACAAGGGGTGGCTTGGGTTTATTTTGCAGAACATCAATTTATTTGCCAAGTTTTGACAAAGCATTTGAAAAAGTTAAACAAAGTTCTCATGCTCCCAGGCTCTTCTCAAAAATGCTCTCGTCAATCGGCCTCGTGCCATGGCGGGGTATCGCCTCTAACCAGCTGGCAATTCTCGGAACGGTGGCTTAGGTCCATTCCGCGCGAACAGTCCGTGTTAGGCTGAACCCAGTCCAGGATGCCTGCCGCTAGCACCTATCTCAAGATCAAAACCTTCCTCAAAACTTTTACTCAACTTGAGACATTTTCGAAAATCCCAGTTTTAGAAAAGAAGAGCTACTATATGAACAGTTCCTTCGCATACTCGTGATCGCGAGCACGCCTATCAGGATAGTTTTAACTCTGCAGAATGGATACACTTTACCCTCCAGAGGCTACGCATCAAAAAGTGTTTTGCCACAAAGTCATTAAACTCCAACACTAACGGCGACCACCGAAGAATATCCGCTAGGGTTTAAAAGGCTAACAACTAGGCCCATCCCATAACGGGACTCGAGGTCATACTGTCATGACTCGGTTCATAGGTTCATGGGACGAGTAGCACTACAAGAATCTAGATTGTTTTCATCAGCCAGATACTGATGTAAATAAGGCAAAACCGATGTAATATTATTTACATCACCGATGTAAATAGGTCGATGTTATCCCGTTGATGTAATACAACTATTTACATCACCGATGTAATAGTTTATTTACATCACCAAGACCGATGTAAATGTGTCTTGTTGGCCCTCGCCGGCATTGGAATCGACGTGGCACCTATTTACATCACCTATGGTCGATGTAAATACGTACACGTCACCGCACCGTTTATTCAAAGACGCGGCACTTATTTACAATGTACCAAAGGTCGATGTAAATAAGTGCCACGTCAGCATATGTTGTTGTCACACTTATTTACATCAGCCTTGGCTGATGTAAATAGTTCACAAATTCAGCAGCATTTTTGCTGATTTATTGCAATTTCAAATACATTTCATAAATCAATTCACAACATATAATATCCATAATTCACATCCATCCACACATGATTATACGATCAATTCACACAAACATCCATATATCGATCCTCATATATAATAGTCACACATCTCCAAATCCATATATAGTACTAACACAAGGCGACAATTCAACAAAAGAGTGTAACAACTTCATACAAAAGCCACGTTCGGCATACAACTCGAAGTATCACAAATGCAACAAAATGCTTCAATTTGGAGGAGTGGCATCCTGAGGAGTACCGGCGAAGCGATGACCACTACTGGCATCACCTCCAGAAGCAAGGAAGATGCCAATTGAGGAAGAACTTCTCGTCGAAGCATTGTTGCCTAGATCAACATCTGAATTGTTGACTTGCTGATTACCTTCAACACCGGCATCAGCAAGAGGAGTAGGAGGAGCTGGCTGTGGAAAGATCGGTGGAGGTGGAAGCGGGGGGAGATCCAACGACGCTCCAAACTGTCGCGTCATGTATGCCTATAAATAACAAAGTATTGTATTATTATCTAAAATATGCAAATAATGCATTAGTAGATAAAATATATATTGAAATGAAACTAACAATTATGGTCCAATGTCAAGTATATATTTGTTATTTTACTCTAAATGTCTAACTATATATCTAAAATGCTAGCAATACATGGTAAGTATTAATTCGTTGCTTTACTCTAAATGGTCCAATGCACAAATATGGAATGAACTATATTCAAAACAGTATATTACAATATATGGAAGAAACTCGACTTGCGAGTTGCTTGTTGTTGTGCCTCGCCATGCCCGCCATGACATCATGTATTCTTGTTGCTTCTTTAATCGCTCACTAGCTCAAATTTCACGGTTGCACGTTGCCTTAGTTCTGTCTCTAGGCGAGTCTCACGATCACTTGTCCCTTCAACATGTGAAACATCAATTGACCTTGCCGAAGTGGAAATCAGGTTCACTCCTCCAGTGAAAATTAGGCCCGTGAGTGTCAGTCATCATTTTTCCATAATTAGCCTACACATTTATATTATTTGCATAAAAATTTGCAGAATTATATGAGTTGTTCAGAAACATAATATTGTATACTAACCAAGCTATCTGTAGCCCTCTGAGAGCAGAGTTGATCTGGATTTGCAGGATCAGAACCCCGATGGCCTCGAATGTAAGCTTGAATATCCGTTGGTTTTGTACCGCTTGCCGCTTCCTACAAATGAATGTAATTACCCAAAATTGGCAATTGTAATAGTTTGTGATCAAATGCAATATTATGAAGTAGTGTGTACCATTCGACGTGCAAGGCGAACATGTCCATCAAGACCATACCATTGAAGCTACTATCGGGCCCGCCTCCTGTTACTCTCTCATCTTCTTTGAACTTTGAACAAAATCAGAAGAGGCCCAACGGCGAGCAAGTGCATTCCATGCTTCAGGACATTTATTGAACCAACCCAACATAACCTCCTGATACTGATCCTCACGGAGGTAGATTTTTGCAGCACCCAACTTCTTGCTCATGTCCTGGTGAAGTACTTTCTTGTAGTACAAGTTCACTGCCTGGACACGTGCCTGACACATAATATCCCTAACAGCCCTCGCCGCTGCCTTTTGAAAAACACTTCTTGCCTTTTGTTACAAAGACAACTCCTCACCACATGGCAAGCGGTACCTTTCCTACAAAGAGAACAATTTGAAGATAGATTATATGAATATTGGTAAAAAAAGAAACTGTTCATCCATGTATAAAAGACACTATTAGAGATTTACCCAAAAATCTGTCCACACCCTTTTAGCAGCATTTTCATGCCTCGCATCTGCAGCCAGCTTGTAATGCTCCCACTTGGTAGTTGGCGTAGATACCCCATTGATCTCGACTAAGCCAGGATAATGGTAACGCAAGATAGATCCAAGCGTACAACATCCAGGACAAACCACGCTAAGCCGTCCATCGTCGGGCTGTCAAAAAACGTGGACAATTCAGGAGCGATATATCTCATAATTTAATATGAATTATATCGCTCCCAAACGGGTGACGTATAGGTTAGGTTGACGCGTGTTTTTAAAAATGTAAGTCACAACATTAAGGTTAATTAACATGTAAACAGAAGATAATATTGCAAAATTAATCATTCTTACACAAATATTGCAAACAACATTCACAAATTAAACTTTCTAGCATAAATTACCAAATATTGACAATCTCAATCATTGCTAAACCCAAATCAAACACTCTAAACGTCATGACAATAGCATTTACTAGCACAAAGCGGCTTCCATTAACAATTCAACCCTTAGATGTATGCATCAACATAATTTTTCCCTGCTCAACCAAAAATTTACCTCGCTTATGATGCGGTTAGGGGTGGCGACACGCGAGCGCGACGGGCTGATGGGGGGTATGGCACGTGTGGCGGCACGGTGGCGGCGGTGGCGTGAGGCGCAAAGGATCAAGGGAGGAGGAGGAGGGCGGATCTGGCAGTATGGCTGCAGGCATGGTGCGGGCGCTGGGCGGCGCTGGAGGGCGGCGCTGGCGGCGGGCGGCGAGGCGGGCGGCGGCGGCGCTGGCGGCGCAGGCGAAGGGCGGCGGCGGCGGCGCGAGGCGTGGCGGCGATGGGCGGCGGCCGTGACGCTGGGCAAGGCTGGCGGGCGAGGCGAGCGGGAGGCGGAATGCGCAGGCGGCGGAAGGCGCTGGCGGGCGGGCGGCGGGGCGGGCGGGCTGGGAGAAGGCGGCGCGGGGGGTTTTCGGGCGGCGGCAAGGCAGGAGACAGGAGCATGCGGCGGCGGGTGAGCGAGGCGCGAGGAACCCTAAAGTTGTTGTGTTTTGAAAATGGATAAGTTGTCAATAGTGTAAGTTATGTACATATATTAACATCACTTTTTACATCACTGGCCGATGTCAATAGTTCATTTACATCACTTGGTGATGAAAATAGTACGAAAAATATTCAAATATCATGTGGGCTCGCTTGGCGATTTACATCACTGGTGATGTAAATAGCCTTATTTATCATCACTATGTATTTACATCACCGGGCCGACGAATAGTTTTATTTACATCACCGACGTAAACCGATGTAATAGAATCGATTTACATCCGCCTATATAAGCTGATGTAAATATTTTTGGCTGATGAAAATAATCTGGATTCTTGTAGTGTAGTCCTTAAACTAGAGAGAGAGGATAATTTAGCCCCGTTTCTGGTGAATGTTGCCATCTCGCATCAATCGGCTAAAGTCTCTCCCTAGTCGAAGGGTTTTAGGGGGAAGAGGAAAAAATTTCCAGCTAAGCATCACTCTCGATGCGCTAACCTTATACCCATACTTCATTAAACACTTTCTCAGTCACAAATCTCTTTACACACAAAATGAGTTGACGGTATCTCGAATTAAATCAATTTTAAGCATTGATCTTAACCTACCAACAAAGTAACAATTATCCAATATTACTTATAATCCTTACTATTTAAGAATATCTATGAGTCTTACCTCGACTAATCGACATGATACCAACAACTACCAAGTACGTCATTTTTTATTCCTAAAGTAGCATGCACGTTTTAAGATCTATTAAATTATTTTTGGAATAAATTGCAAGGGCTGATCGATAGGACCAAAGGGACTTGCCTTCAGCAGGGTAGGAGCAGCCAGGTACGTCGGTCGGGTATAGAATTCCTAGAGCTTCTAACCGCACGAACAACACATACAAGACAATACCATTACTAATCAGGCATCGAAAATATTTTATGCAATTTGGTTAAATATGTTGCTTGAGAAGATGGTGAACATATGCACATGAAATTATAGGCTTTAATCACCCTAGCTAAATAACATGCAACTATTACATGTGTGCAAGCTCAGGTCATATTTTCATTTAGTCTAGAAAACTTAAAAATATTTTTATAATTCTCCCTAGAATTCTTATAATCCATTTGTTAATTATCAGAAAACGTTTTCCCCAAGTTTTCAGTTATGCGGGCTGAGGGAAGAATGAACTCGGATCCGGTTTTCGATGTTGGGCCGGCCCACTCGAAGAACAGGGGCGAGCTCCCCCCTTCTCCTACCTCCAGCCAGGACGGCTGCGAGGCGAGGGTGGAACGGGACGGCGACGAAGCCAGCCACCAGAGGCCGATCCCGCGCGGGAAAGGGAAGAGAGGTGGGTGGCAAAGCTAGTGGAGGCCTCGGTGGCGTCGGGCCTTACCAAGATGGCGGCGCGGCGGAAAGAGGGTGGCGGCGACACGAGTGTTCCGGCAACGGCACCACAGAGGGAACTCCTGTGCCAGGGAAGGGAAGAGGGGTGAGTGCATTGCTCTGGTGGAGCTCGGAGTGAGGTAATCCGTCGATGGCTCACCGGAGGGCCCGAGTCCCGCGGCGACTTGCTCCGGCTTGGCGGCGTTCCGGAATTCCTTTGGTACTGCGGCAGAGAGGAGGAGAGCTGGTGAGAGGGAATACAGACGGCGTGACCCACAAATCACTGAATCGAGCGGAGCTCACTGGGGAGAAGGGCACGGCATGGCGGGGTGCTGGGCTAGAAAACCGAAGGACATGGGGCTCAATTTATAGGCGATGGTGGCGCGGCGATGGGCAGCGGGTTCAGTCTTCAAATCGCCGGAGAGCACATCGTGCGGGGAGGCAGCGATAGAAGGTTGCTATTGCTCCACAACGACGGAGATACGACGGCGTGGCTAGAGCATCTGACTGAAAATGACGGAGGGGAGCGGTCTCGGCGCGGTCTTCGGGGTGACGGGGTGCGCAGAGCCGGTGCGAGCGGCACAGGCTGGCACAGGGCGGAGTGAATTACAAGACGACGGCGGCGTGGGAAAGTAATGCCATGGCATGGCGAGGGTGCTGGCGGGGCCGGGGCAGGCGGGGCCGCAAAGATGGATGCACGCGGCGGTCATGCCTGGCGTGGCAAGGAAAGGGAAGGGAAAATTGATTATATGCCACAAAGTTGAGCTGCCCTTTCCTATTTGTCCAAAGTGGAGCTGCCCTTTCCTATTTGTCCTATGTTACCAACTTTGGCTCCCTTCTCTTTACAGGGGTCTGAATCAATCGATATCCAACATATCCAGCAGCAGCACTCGTGCGAGCACTGGGAGCGCTCGCCTATAGCGATCGTGCAGGAAGAGGCGCTACTCGCCGAAGTCCCTGTTGCTGCCGGAGGCGGGGCCGTGGTCTACGACGTTCCTCCACCGAAACCAGCGCCCTCTCCGCCGTCGGCATCATCACCCTCCACCCCGTCGCCGTCAGCGCCTTTCTCGCCGGTGCCACCGCCTAGAGCGCCTTCCCTGTGGAGATTGTTGCCGGCGCCGCCGCCCTGAGCACCAGCCGGATTGGCTCAACTCCTCCCTCCCGCCGTCCCCGTCTAGATTGCTCCCCTCCCCTCATAGGATGCAGTCAAGATTAGCTAGGGTTTAACCTCAAATTGAGATGCTAGATTCTGGAGGAAATGTGCATATCGATCGTTTGTGCCTCAATGTTGGCATGAACAAAGGGCCTCATTCTTGATTTAAGTCGTATTGTGCTATCATTTGTATTTGAACTTGTACTTCAATCCATAGTCGTATTGTTGATTTAAGTCAGATTGTGCTATCATTTTCATTCGACTCTCAGAAAGAGAAAGGGAGCCAAAGTTGGTTACATAGGGCAAATAGGAAAAAGCAGCTCAACTTTGGGCAAATAGGAAAGGGCAGCTCAACTTTGGGGTATATAAGCAATTTTCCCGGGGAAGGGACGGGAGAGGGAGCGATTCGGGGAGGAAGAGAGGAGGTGAGTTGGGCCGGGGAGGAATGGGCCAGAGAGGGAAAAGGGCTGTCCTAAATTCTTGATTTCTGTTTTTCTTCTTTCAATTTGTTTGAAATATCTATTTAAATACCTTTTCCTTTGCACAAGAATTTGTAAAACTTCCAAACACAAAGGAATTTGTAAAATGTGCTAAATTTTGGTTTAAAATTTGGGATGTTACAGTTTAGGTGGGGTCATTGACCCTCCTCGGCATTCTCCTGCCTTTTGGATCAAACTGACTTGAGTGAACTGCGTATACGCCTTCTTTGTGTGCCTCTTGGATCATTGGAGAAAGCACAACTAGTTTGGTGACGAAAGTCGGTTGGCCGGCCTATGGTGGATCAGCCGACCGGTTTTTTCCTCCAAATTTGCTTAATTTTTGTGTGTAGGTCCCTGCAACTCAAAACTCACTAAAACTTGTGGAATTTGTGAATTTCAAATAATTTACCATGGTTCCCTTGTTTTATGATTATGTTCATTGTCGAAATCATACCAAATGTTGCAAATAACGACCGTCAACAAGTGCAAAAGCATGCCAGAAGACTAAGTGCTCAACCTTTAGTCCAACTTGAAGTCTAAGACCAAATGCACCTAGCATGCAAGGCAAGAATTCAAATTGCAAAAAAGAACAAAATATATACATAATATACATAGACTTTGCTCCCCCTTATTTGGTGTTACCAAGGCCTACTATACCCTAGCTCCCTGCAAGAGTTTCAAATCTAGGCGTATCCAGCGGCTTGGTGAAGATGTCCACCAACCATTGGTTGCTCTGGACAAATTGAAGCACTATATCATCTTTCTCCAAATGGTTTTTTTTAAGAAATGATAACGGATATCAATATGCTTTGTCTTGGAGTACTGCATCGGGTTCTTGACAATGTTGATAACAGATGTGTTGTCACAACTCACAAAGGAGTGGAACACTTTCAAAGGTCAACCTGAAGTCACTTAGAGTGGAGCACATCCAAATTGCTTGGTTGCAACAAGAAACCGTAGCCACATACTCGGCTTTAGTTGTAAACTATGCAACACTCGTCTGTTTCCTCGAAGACAAGACATAAGAAATGTGACCAGGATTGACATGTGGCAGAAGTGCTCTTCCTGACTATTCTACAGCTTGTGAAGTCAACATATGAGAAGGCTTTAAGGGAAAGATAGGAGGCAGAAGAGAACCGCATACTATTTTTTTGTCTGTCTTTAATACATCACTAAAGGCAAGGATGTTCCCTTGATATGCTTAGATATTTAGTAAATTACCCTTTATAAGTCTATATGTTGCTATAATATATGTTTTTCTTTCTTTTCTAAAGTTTCCGTAGCAAGGCACGGGTATTGTACTAATATGTCGTATGTCAAAGTTTTGAAACTTTATCCATAAATATTTTTCAAACTAGTTAGATTAAGCAAATAAAAATCATATGAATAGATTCTTTTTAGAAAGAACTTTCCTAATATTATAATTTTATTGCATTTTATAATGACCCACAAAATCAATAAACTAGACCTGACCAAATGGGTTTGCCTCGATTGAACCAACCAAAATTTGCTTGTACTGCTCACGAGCCGGACGACTTGGGTCAACAAAAACCGAAACAGATCTGGCCAAGAATCCTCGGCTTGTCGAGCCGGCTCGGTCGGTTCGCTACTATAATGTATTTATTTAATTCAATATATATATTTTTCTATATATATTTTCTTATGATAAATAATATATTTATTTAATTTAAAATGTATATTTGTGAAATATAATATTTTCTCAATTATATATATAAATAAAATAAACCGGCCTGTTAAAAATCAGGTCGGCCCGGTTTGGTTCACTATGCGAACCGAACCTGAACTGAGACCGTAGCCCATTGGCCTAGTTGGCCCGGTTCACACCGTAACGACCAAACCGGGCCGAACCGAGTCCCCATTGGCCAGCTCTACGATAAACCCTAGATAAGGGTGGCAATGGGGACCCGTTCCTCGGTGGGGTATTCCTCTATTAGGGGATGTGTATGGGGAGAAGTTAACCCCCGCGGAGATGTAAATGGGAAAAATCATTTCCCGTCGGTGATGTTCGGGATGTGGACAGGAAAAAAGAATTTCCCCACAGAGACCCAAAATTAGTTTACTCTATGTGAACTGTTAGGTTGCAAACATGTCATCTATCCCATTATATGCATATTTCCAAATATGCATCAATTAAATCTGTAAAACATAATTATTCTATTTTTTTATCTCTTGACATGATTTTAGGGTAAAAATAATGATAAGTGTTATCCTCTCGTGTGTAATTTTTGTGGAGATGGGTCCCCGACGGGGCTCCGCCACCTGGACAGGTGGGGATGGGGAATTTTTAATCCCCGCGACGGGGAACAGCGAAGGAGAAAGGAAAAATTTTGATCGCGGAGACGGGGAATCACTATCCGACGGTGAATGGGCCCCGTTGCCTCCATGGACAAAAAAAACTGATGGCTGAGCACCCGCCGATCCATTCCCGAATCCATCCAGGTCTTCCCCCAAATGCCCTTGCCATCCCCATTCTCGCGCTGAGCCCTAGCGGATCTGTCGTCGTCGAGGGAGGCGATGGATCTGCCTGGCGACGTGCTCGCGGCCGTCCTCCGCCGCCTCGCGCCGAGCGGCCTCGCCGCGTCCCGCTGCGTCTGCAAGGCGTGGCGCCGCGTCGTCGACGACCACCGCCTGCTGCGCGCGGACCTCCTCCCGCTCTCGCTGGGCGGCATCTTCCTCAACCTGAATGACCTACTGTTCTCGCAGTTCCTCTCCCGCCCCACCACGGGCGCCGCCGTCTCCGGCCGGCTCGACTACACGGTGCCTGGCGAGTTCGACTACACGGTGCCTGGCGAGCCCCACTACCTGCCCAGCCTCTATGTCCGTGATCACTGCAATGGTCTCCTCCTGCTCCCTCACTGCGTCGTTAATCCTGCCACACGCCAGTGGGCGCTCTTGCCACCGCCCCCGTACCCGCTCCTGCCACAACCCCCCCAACCCCCACCTCCAGGCATGGATTTTACCATACACGAGTACCTCGTGTTTGACCCGACCCTGTCGCCGCACTATGAGCTGTTCGTAATGCCCGATGTTCCCTTCAAGCCGAGCCGATGTGAGGACGAATGTGAGGAATCTGAGTGGCCGCCATCCACATTGATCCTACCTGTGTTTTCATCAAAGACTGATTCGTGGGAGGAGAGGACATTTGATCGGGAAGGGGAGGCTGCAGGCACGTTACCTGGCATGGTCGGGTCAAGACGAGTATTTTTCCGTCGTCAGTGTGGTTACTGGAGAGGAGCACTTTACATATGCTGCTCCGACTGTTTTGTTATGAGGTAGATACCAACTCGTTAAGCATCGTCGTTCTAGTTTTGGTTATGAGCTTCATGATAAGGTTACATAATTATATTTTAATTGCAGAATATCACTGGTGGACAATAAGTATCGAGCGATCCGATTGCCCAAAGAAGACGAAAAATTTTATCTAGGAAAATCAATCAAGGGGATATATTGTGCATCATTATTCCAGGGGTCGCAACTTCAGGTTTGGTTCCTTAACGACACGTATGATGAGACCGAGTGGGTGTTGAAGCATGACAGAGACATTTTCCCCGTCCTGCCAAATCTGAACGATGACGAACAATGTGATGGACCTTGGATCTTACAACAATTTAACTATGATGATGCGGTTCAAGATTCTGCTGTGGAAGAGAAATTTGAGTGGGACTCTGACAATGATAATGTTCTCGAACCTGGAAGTAGGAGCAATGATTCTTATATCTTATTCCTTGGATTTCATCCTTACAAGGAGGTTGTCTTCTTGACTGATAAATTCGATAGAATGCTAGCCTATAATTGGAGTAGCTCAAAGCTTCAAGATTTAGGCAAGCTTTTCCCAGAATTCTACACTGGCATCCACCATCCATTGGTAGCAGCGTCTTTCCCATACACCCCCTGCTGGTTGGGGGAGCTCCCTGAAAAATTAAATTTATAAGCTCAGCTAGAAGATTAGAACGCGTTTGTTGCACAATCTATGTTAAGAATGGGATAATTAGTATACTCTTATCTATGGTTCTTTTGATATTTGTGTACCCAGATTGTTTCGCGGAAAACTAAATTAGACATCATCACTTTAAATTTCCTTATTTTCTCTGCTGTTGTGAGTACTATCTGTCCTGAGTTGCTGCATCGACCATGGCTGAAAGAGCTGGTTGCTTTTCTATATCAGTTGCAATGATTCAGACGCTTATGAACCTGGAGGGCTCTTGAGGAATGCATTCTTTTGGTGGGAGTTGAGCCAAACAGCAGAAATTTGAGCTTGGTGGTGTTGTGCTAAAGTCTTTGCATGTTGAGTGGCTTGTGACTGTGAAGTGTGAACTAATGGTCTGCATACCTGTCCTTTACAAAATTCTACTGTGTTTGCTGTTTCTGCAAAGAGGGTTTGGTTCCCCTAGTTTTACTTGTATGTTCATTCACTGCTAGGAAATTTTTGGTTTAGCTCTTTGAGTAGGGGATGTGGCTTGTTATTATCGCTCCTGCATTTTTTTTTTCATGTATGCCGAGTGGATTTTCAACTAGGTCGAACCAGTGGGTGGAACACTGGAGCTGCATTCCTTTCATTACATTTGGTGTTATATTGTTATCACCATGTGAAATAGCATCATATTTTCAACGTCTGTGTTGTACATCATGTTCTCGGCGTATCTGTTTCTGGTCATTCCTTATTCTCAAAATAGTTTTCAAAGCTTCCAGCAGATACACAGCTTGCTACTAGAACTGAAACTGACATAAGGGCGACGGCTCGGGCTGGGGTCAATGGCGACATGCAGAGAGTGTGAGGCTGGTCACCGATTTAGCTCCAGCTCCAGCTGCCCGTACTCCCCCATTTCTCATCTCCTTTTTTTTCTCTCTCTTTGGATCTTTGATTATATTGATGCCATTTCACTATACGATTTCTCAATCATGGCTGTGTTTTCTTTTATCATATTTTACTTGTAAATTCATCTACGGGAACGCAAAAATTGGGCAATTAGCATGCCATTATAAGAACTGCGAACATTTTTTTTGAGACATGTCACACTGCTTTTATTGGTTAAGCTCTAAAGAGAGCAGAGAGCTTAAAAGGTTGGACTGTGCTATATCAGGGTTTTAGACAAATTAGATTAGAGCAATGTGCACTTACAGGCTACCACACAAACACAGGATTGGGTTATGTTACTTATTTTCAGGCAGGGGTCTTGCATGTTGTTGCCAGAAGAATGTAATACACGTTCGCAGCGGCTTCCTCTGGGCCTTTCACCTCTGGATCCCCAAGTTTTGCGATCTCCTTCGGCTTCAGGGATTTTGTCCCATTTCTTAGTCTTTTCCCATGTAAGCAGAGCACAGGAGATGATATTCCATTTGACGGTGAGGTCAACGCCGACTTGGCGAACTCTGCCCCCCTCCTCCTGATCCCACGCGGCAACGACATCTGCGCGGATAGGCGCGAACCGCCCAGCCTCACACAGCATCAGGACGAACCTAATCAACGCCTTCTTAAGCTCTTTATCAGGGACAGAGTGACCCAGTGGCGGAGGCAGGGGGGCCATGGGGCCGTGGCCCCCCAACAAAACAGCGAAATTTTTTTTGTAATTCTGTATTAGCTATGTTGGGCTTGTGATTAGGCAATAAAAATAGTTTTTTATTCATATAATCACGTTATGTGGACCTAGCCTCCTGGGCCTCGCTGGGCGCTAGCCAAGGCCACAGCGGCTTGCTTTTCTTTGCTTACATGACTCGTGAGCACGTTGCTGGATACAGAATACGTCGCGTATCTCTCGTTCTCCTCGTTGTTAGACGCCGTGAGCACGTTGCTGGATACAGAATACGTCGCGTATCTCTCGTTCTCCTCGTTGTTAGACGCCGCGTCACCGCCTTATGCCTCCCAAATCCCAATTCCAAAAATAAAAAATCCCTAACCCTACTGCACGACGCGGTCAGTCGGGCCACTCAGGTGACCGTGACGCGCCGACGACTCGGGCCCTCGGCGAACGACAGCGCGGCCTCGACGCCTCGACGAACGATGGCGCGACTAAAATAAAAAGGTTAGTTTGTAATGGAATTATAATTTGCTGTGCTAGAAATACTTAGTGCATACATTAGTTATGACTAGCGAATATTATGTGGAATATATGTACATTGAATTTCTATTTGTTGGCCATCCCATTATAGCGATATGTCGGGCTGGCCCCCCACCCCAAGCAAAATTCCTGGCTCCGCCCCTGACAGAGTCCTTCTTGTAGTTCGCCAGGATGGCCAGAGCTTCTTCTGCTGATTTCTTGCCGACGACGACATTCGCCAGATCTCTGTAGCTCCCGCCGTTGGTGAGAGACCTGTAGTCGCTTCTAAAGCCGAGGGCAGTCGACTCAGGGATGAGATGATCCTCCCCCTTGAAAGCGTACCAGGAACCTCCATGCGTCTTGAACATATGAGGTACTGGTTGTCTGTCCTAATGGCAACTGTAACCGTTGATTGCCCCTCGCCCCTGAGGGTGACGTGGATCCAATTATCGGGCACACGCTTCTGCTTGCCGAGTACCGGGCGCTTTTGGATATGCGGCTCGTCGTCGTTATTCCAATCGGCGGTCCATCTCGAATCGAACGCATCAGACGGCTGGCTTGAGCAAATCACATCAAGCCAAAGTCGCGATCGCTGTGGTCGCTCCCATTCCGTCCTGAAATTCGACAATAATCTATATATTATTATTTATTATTTATATATAAAGAAAGATGAAACGAACCACCACATTAATCCACATCTACTAGATTATTTCAGCCGTTCAATCAAGAACTAGATCAAGCCTTGATTAATCAGAGTCATTTCCACATAAATCAAAGAAAAAAGAGAATATATCTCCACCGTTGATTAATGTGGGGCTAGACCGTCGATTATAATTATAATAGGACTAGATTCTAACGGCTTAGATTAAATCCATTATCGAAGAAATCCCTATGTAATCTAGACCGTCGATTATAATTATAATAGGACTAGATTCTAACAGTTTAGATCTATCAAGATTGAATATGCATAAGATCGTTTTATATGGCTAACCAGATATATATCTTCCTCATCGGTAGAGTACAGTTCAACGGCCACCACATTAATTTTAAAATACTAAAAATTTATCTATTATATGTGTAAGAATCAAGAGAAACGAAAGCACCATATTAATAAAAAAAGTCTCATATAAATTAGAGAAAAAGAAAACGTCCACCGTCCATTATAGTGGGATCAAACCATAAATGAAGCTAGCATGTTAGTCGATGAAATTCTCATGTAAATTAGAGGAGATGCAGCTGGACGGCCCTGATCAGGAGCTCCTGGGGAGCCGACGCACCAGATGCGCCGGTGCTGTACGTTCGAAACCGAAACGCGAGGAGAGGGAAGTGCTCTCACCTCGCCGCCGCCGCCGGCCATGACGAGTTCCGCAGCCACCGCCTTGTGCCGCTCGCCGCCGCCGCCGCCCTGGCCTTGCTCCTCACCCTGTAACGGCAAACGGTAAATGCAACGACAAGGAACCGCGAAGCATGAAATCAAACGCCTCGTGTGGAAGCACCACGGGAAATTCAAAAGGCGCACAGGATTATCCGCCCAATAATATTCGCCGCCGGGGAAGGAGCTAGCGCGGCAGCAGGCCAGCAGCGGAGCTCGTGAGCGCACCCACATTACATTACATGGGAGCGCGACGGCGCAGGCGCCGGCGAGGAGGGTTAGCTAGGTACCTGAGCCCCGCGAGGACGCGGCCGCCGGAGACGCCCCCGAGCGCGACGCTGCCGGCGAGGAGAGCGACGAAGAAGAGGGCCGTGGCGAGCGCCGCCGTGAGCGGTGCCCACCTCCTGGTCGCCGCCGCTTCCGCCATTGCCGCCGAAGGTGCGCTTGCTCGAGCTTCGCTCTACCCTCTCTCTACCTACACGACCAGAGCAGCGTGTGCTCAGCGGCGGGGGAGAGTAGGCGAGGAGGAAAAGCGGGAGGAGTTTGGGGAAGAAGGATCGAACGGAGGAAGACGGCTTTTCCCTTTGAGAGGCGCCATGCCCATTTATAGTGCCTCTGCTCGCTAGTCGCCTCGCCTCCTGGCAGACGGCATTGCCCATTTGCCCTCCAGATTACAGATTTCACAAACAGGTCCTCAATGTTGTGTCTTCAAGGATCCGGATGTAATTAAATATCATAAACCTCCCGCAGATTCAAAAGAGTTAAGGTTATAAAAAATATAAACACCCAACAGTGCCTTAGGGGTTGATCATTAAGCTTATAAAAAGGGAGATAAAGAATGATGTCACACATAACATTTTAGGAAATACAATAACCATCAATCCATTTTTTTTTTGTTTTCCTTTCATATATTTAGTAAATTATCGTTTATAAGTTTACATGTTGCTACGATATATGTTTTTCTTTCTTCCGTAAAGTTCCGTAGCAATGCACAAGCATTGTACTAGTATGTCATATGTCAAAAAACTATTTAGATTAAGCAAATAAAAATCATATGAATAGATTCTTTTCAGGAAGAACTTTCATAATATTATAATTTCATTGCATTTTATAAATAAATTACAATGAGGATTAAATTCATTAATTACTTTCTATATGTGGTGGGCCGTGGCTCTCGGTGCAGCCTCATCGCTTGTACATGCCCAAGAAGACGAAAGCGCTTACCGCCCACCCAAAGAAAATCCTTTTGCCACATCTCACTTCTCTCGTCCACACACCACAGCTCGCGGTCGCGGCTAACCTCGCTCCCTCTCCGGCTCTACCACACTCCTCACTCGTTGCTTGCAACAACACCAACCTCCGCGACGTTCGAGAAGCATCTGGAACCTTCGGCGGAAGGCGGGCCGCAATGGAGGTCGGGGGCTCGGCAGCCTCTGTCATACTGGCCGCCATTGCTCGTCTCGCTCCATCGCTGGCCCGGCCCCACGCTTTTGTTTACCATGATTATGCAGGCCATGATACTATTCCAATTTCATGTTAATCTTTACCTATGTGGAATTGTGATGGTTTTTTGTGAAAGTATGGAGCGGTGCACTTTGCACTCGAAGTGTTTAATTGTTTGGATTTTATCTTGGTTTTGTTTGGGTGTGCTAATGGAAATGATAAACAGATGTATTCCCAAAAGAAATGGCAATAACAGGGAGTGGTGTTTGTATTTCCAAGCATCATTTACAATTTATAATTTTTTACACATGTATGATGTTACCATTTTTATGGAGGGAAATTTTTTTACAAGTGCATCTTGTGCCCTTTACAAGTGTGAAAAAAATATAAACACCCAAGCAGGGCCTTAGGGAATGATCATTAAGTTTATAAAAAGGGAGATGAAGAATGATGCCACACATACCATTCTAGGAAATACAATGTCCATCAATCTAATATTTTTATTTTCCTTTAATACATCATTAAAGGGATGGATGCTCCATTGATATGTTCAGATATCTAGTAAATTACTGTTTATAAGTTTATATGTTGCTACGATATATGTTTTTCTTTCTTCCGTAAAGTTCCGTAGCAAGGCAAGAGCATTGTACTAGTATGCCATATGTCTTAGATTAAGCAAATAAAAATCATATGAATAGATTATTTTCAGGAAGAACTTTCGTAATATTATAACTTCATTGCATTTTATAAAAAAATTACGATGAGGATTAAATTGATTAATTACTTTCTATATGTGGTGGGCCGCGGCTCTCGGTCCCGCCCATCGCTTGCATGTGCCCAAGAAGACGAAAGCGCTCGGCCTGGCCGACCTAGCAAAATCCCTCACCCACATCTCACTTCTCGTCCACACACCACAGCTCGCGGTCGCGGCTACCCTCGCTCCCTCTCCGGCTCTACCACACTCCTCACTCGTTGCTTGCAACAACACCAACCTCTGCGACGTTCGAGAAGCATCTGGAACCTTCGGCGGAAGGCGGGCCACAATGGAGGTCAGGGGGCTCGGGCAGCTCCTGGCTGCGCTGGCCGCCGCGCTGTTCGTCCACTCCATCGCCGGGCCCGGCCCCACGCTTTTGTTTACCATGATTATGCAGGCCATGATACTATTCCAATTTCATGTTGATCTTTACCTATGTGGAATTGTGATGGTCTTTTGTGAAAGTATGGAGCGGTGCACTTTGCACTCGAAGTGTTTAATTATTTGGATTTTATCTTGGTTTTGTTTGGGTGTGCTAATGGAAATGATAAACAGATGTATTCCCAAAAGAAATGGCAATAACAGGGAGTGGTGTTTGTATTTCCAAGCATCATTTACAATTTTATAATTTTTTACACATGTATGATGTTACCATTTTTATGGAGGGAAATTTTTTTACAAGTGCATCTTGTGCCCTTTACAAGTGTGAAAAAAATATAAACACCCAAGCAGGGCCTTAGGGAATGATCATTAAGCTTATAAAAAGTGAGATGAAGAATGATGCCACACATACCATTCTAGGAAATACAATGTCCATCAATCTATTTTTTTTATTTTCCTTTAATACATCATTAAAGGGTTGGATGCTCCATTGATATGTTCAGATATCTAGTAAATTACCGTTTATAAGTTTATATGTTGCTACGATATATGTTTTTCTTTCTTCCGTAAAGTTCCGTAGCAAGGCAAGAGCATTGTACTAGTATGCCATATGTCTTAGATTAAGCAAATAAAAATCATATGAATAGATTATTTTCAGGAAGAACTTTCGTAATATTACAACTTCATTGCATTTTATAAATAAATTACGATGAGGATTAAATTGATTAATTACTTTCTATATGTGGTGGGCCGCGGCTCTCGGTCTGGGCCACTGCTTGAGGCACAGGCCCAGTAAGACGAAAGCGCTCGGCCTGGCCCACCCAGCAAAATCCCTCACCCACATCTCACTTCTCTCGTCCACACACCACAGCTCGCGGTCGCAGCTAACCCCGCTCCCTCTCCGGCTCTACCTCACTCCTCAGTCCTCAGTCGTTGCTTGCAAAAACACCAGCCTCCGCGACGTTCGAGAAGCGTCTGGAACCTTCCGCGGAAGGCTGGGCGCGATGGAGGTCAGGGGGCTCGGGCAGCTCCTGGCTGCGCTGGCCGCCGCGCTGTTCGTCCGCGCCATCGCCGGCCCCGGCCCCGCGCTCCTCCCGCAGCCGGAGGAGGCGGAGGCGGAGGACGAGGGCGCCGACGCGGAGGCCGGCGGGGGAGGCGGCGGGGTGCCGCCGGTCACCATCCGGTGGGCGCGCATCACCTGCGCCCTCAAAAACAAGCGCGGGGAAATGGTGAGCCACTCACTCCATACCACCAATCACACCCTCTCCCCGGAGTCGCGTCCTCCTCTCGTTTGTTCATGCGGCATCGGCGCTCTACGCCGTGCAAAAAGTTACTCGATTTTGTATGTGCTAACCGGATAAGTAATTGCAGTTTGTGTCGAACTATGAATGTGCTTTACCCATTATCTAAACAAAATGAATGTGCTTCACCTCATGTGCAATCTATATGTACATTTGAATGTGATTACTCTGTCTTTGTTCTTCACGTGTTTGTGTCAATGATTATGGTAAGCATGTTGTGATTGCAATTCTCAGGCAAGGTTTTTGCTGTCCAATTTGTCCGGGGAGGCAAAACCAGGTAGGCTGCTAGCGCTCATGGGGCCATCAGGGTCCGGCAAAACAACTCTGCTCAATGTGCTAGCAGGGCAGCTCACAGCATCACCTTCTTTGCACCTTTCCGGGTATCTGTACATTAATGGCAGGCCTATGTCACAAGGCGGTTACAAGTAAGCTACATCCGCACAGGTGGCATGTCATACTTACGCCGGTCTGACTTCTGAGGAAAGAACCAATGATTGTTTCCTTTTGTAGGATTGCTTACGTGAGACAAGAAGACCTTTTCTTCTCACAGCTTACAGTTCGGGAGACACTTTCACTTGCCGCTGAACTTCAGCTTCCTGACACGATGACTCCCGAGAGGAAGGAGGCCTACGTTAGTGAGCTTTTATTTCGTCTTGGATTGGTAAGTGCTGCCATTTAGTTTAATGTTTGAAGAAACTGAAAAAAATGATTTTGGTGCTACACATTAATGTTTGGATATGAACTTGAGCTTTTAAGGATGGGGATGTTGAATATCTATCTGATCAACATGTGAATCATGGTTCTCTCTCAAAACAAAAAAAATGTGAATCATGGCTACCTTGGTGATTGTTATTTACGAGAGTTAGTGTCTTAATAGTTGATGAGGGGAGCCTGCATGGTTGTTGGATTATTGATCAGTCATTTTCTGTTCAACTTGATTTTAATTTTTACTATATTATCATGATGTGTTATTGCAACTTTTTAAAGGTTAATTGCGCTGATTCTGTCGTGGGTGATGCGAAAGTACGTGGGATAAGTGGGGGTGAAAAGAAGCGCCTCTCGCTCGCATGCGAATTAATTGCTAGTCCTTCCGTCATTTTTGCAGATGAACCGACAACTGGTACTTTACTTGATTTTATGCTTTATTTTCTTTCCCTGGTTGAAAAAGCCTTTTCTTTTTACATTTAAATGTTGTCTGTAGTCTACAGATGTAACTATTAATTTCTGATCACTTCTTCTCTCTAGTAAATGGTTGTAAACACTAAATAGTAAGTAATGCACCAGCATGCATACAGGATTGAAATGGAAATGGTTTGCTAATAGTCTAATTTTATGAGAATCATGTTACAAAGGCATCTCAATGCGTTTTTTTCTCATGCCAAAAAAATGGTTCTCAAAGGATGCATCGTTGGAGCTGATTATATTTCTTTCCTTATCCTAAAATTGTTGTTGTAATGGATAACATATGATGCAGCATTGTATTTTGGTAACATTCAGGCTTTCATTTTCTTACATCACCACATTGGGATCCACCTAATTAGTGCATTATTGACGATTGCTTAGGATATAGTATGCTCTTAATTATGTTCTTCGCTATAGGCTTCCTGCATGAAGTGAATTTTCATGAGAGTTAACGTACCTTTTTTCCCTTAGATTTATTCCTTTGGTCATTTGATATGACCTAAACATAAAATATTAACTGACAACACTGAATCTTCCAGCACACTGTGACACTCTGTGTATGTTTGTGGTTTTGTTTTAGGCCTAGATGCATTCCAGGCAGAGAAAGTCATGGAGACTCTTAGACAGCTTGCAGAAGATGGGCACACTGTGATCTGCTCTATACACCAGCCAAGAGGTTCAGTCTATGGAAAATTTGATGACATTGTGCTACTGTCGGAGGGAGAAGTTGTGTACATGGGACCTGCAAAAGAGGAACCTCTAACATACTTTGCATCATTAGGGTTGTTATTCTGTTATCCTTCCCATTCTCCTAGCCTTAAATGATTTCTGAAATATGATTATTCCCCTTATAATTTCTGCATTTATTGAATGTATGTACTGTCCTAATTATACCTGTACTTTGTATAATATAATAAAATAATCTATGACCTACGTGGGTTCCTGGTGTATATTTGATTTTGTTTTACTCTTGCTTCAAGATTAATGACTCCAAGCCAAACTACTCCATGCCATTGACTATATTCATCTTTGTTAGTACAGCCATGAGCCATCTAAAAATTCAATATTCACTAGGCTAGAATTTTTTTACATTGTCATCTGCTTATTTAGTTGTTCATACCATGTAGCATGCTTTTGGCCTATTTTTATGGCTCAAGTGTCAATCCATTTACTGTATTAAGTTTTGTTATATGTTGATCAATATCGTTGGCTGGTTATGTTTTACCTTTACTTTCACTGATTAATAACTTGAGTTTGATTACCTCAACAGGTATCGATGTCCAGATCATGTAAACCCTGCTGAGTTCTTGGCTGATCTCATTTCCATTGATTATAGCTCAGCTCAAAGTGTACAATCATCGCAGAGAAGGATTGAGAACCTCATTGAAGAATTTACTAGTAAAGCTTCAATCACCGAATGCAACATTTCAGTCACAAAATCAGATAACTCTGAATCTTCTGCCAAACATGTCCAGAAGTTCACTGCTAAGCGAGGACGTGGTTGGTGGAGACAATTTCATTTACTTTTTAAGAGAGCATGGATGCAGGTTCTTTATATAACCTTTTTTTATTGTGTCTTCCAGCTTCACCCTTTCACTATGCTTTTTTATTGCTGTCTCGAAACAAGTGGATAGGTTTATGTTTCCTAGGGTAGGAAATTTTCCAGGTAACTATGACCTATGATAGTATGGGACTACCTTTCCAAAGTCCTTTTTGCCTACAGATGTTTCTAGCCTAAGCAAATCAGATTTACAGTGTATCAAATTCAGAATATTTAGGTTTAACATATTACTAAAGATGACTGCGGTAGCTTGATTGAGCATTCATGAACTATGTGCCTCAAATATGTCTAACAACCAACTACTGCATGAAATATACAAATAGACAAGAAAGAAATCTCGTGGTGCTAACAAAAATCTTGAAGATTGGGAGAGTAGTTATTTGACTAATGCTCAAATTTTTGCTTGCATGACTAAGATATATGGGCATAGTTGCATAGATGGCATATAGCTAAAGATTGACTATCACACTGTCATCATTTGTGTCTGATAATTGTATAGGGCCTTCTGTATTTTTAGGCTTTTCGTGATGGGCCAACAAACAAAGTGAGAGCAAGAATGTCTGTTGCTTCAGCAATTATATTTGGATCGGTGTTCTGGCGAATGGGGAAAACTCAAACTTCCATACAGGATAGGATGGGACTTCTTCAGGTTGAATATTTGAATCTTTGTTGATTCCTTGAGTTGAATCACGAGTTTCTACACATTTGACTATTATTTGACTTCTCGTTATGATTGTTTCCATTATGTCTTTGAGAACAATTTCTCTACGCAAGGTAACATATCCTGATGTCGATGTGTCTCTTATTTTATTTATGACTTAAGGTGGCTGCCATAAACACAGCAATGGCTGCACTAACAAAGACAGTGGGAGTTTTCCCTAAAGAGCGGGCTATAGTTGACAGAGAACGAGCAAAAGGTTCGTATGCTTTAGGACCGTATCTCTCATCCAAGTTGCTGGCTGAGATTCCCATTGGTGCTGCATTTCCATTGATATTTGGATCCATTCTCTATCCAATGGCTAAACTTCATCCTACGCTTTCTAGGTCAGTATTATTCTCAACTAATTTGACGATGCTCTTTAAGTACAATATCACAAACCAAAAGGTAGCTCCTGTTTGGAACGCTGGAGTTTTCCCTGGTTTCTGATGGAATTGAAGTATTGAACTGTTCCCTCTGAATTTCCTGCGTTCCAAACAGGCCTGTAAAATTTAACACCTTTTCTTATGCATGATACAAATAATAATTCTGTGATATGCATTCAGATTTGCCAAGTTCTGTGGTATTGTGACCGTTGAATCATTTGCTGCATCTGCAATGGGTCTAACAGTTGGAGCAATGGTTCCTACAACTGAAGCTGCAATGGCTCTTGGGCCATCCCTTATGACGGTATTCATTGTTTTCGGAGGATACTATGTTAACCCTGATAATACTCCAGTCATATTCCGTTGGATCCCAAAAGTATCTCTAATCAGATGGTAGTACTCTTTTCTTATGATACTTTGTTTCTAGCATAGTGCAGAATAGCTAACATCTGGATGCGCTTCTTTTACATTGATTGTCAGGGCCTTCCAAGGGCTTTGCATTAATGAGTTCAAGGGTCTGCAATTTGAGCAACAGCATTCTTATGACATTCAAACTGGCGAACAGGTATACGATTAACTATTCGTGCGGAAGGTGTTTTTTATTTCACCCAAAAAAACTCGCCAAGTTCTAGGAAATATTGCTTAACTTAGGTTGACACTTGAATGATAATGTCTTCAAATGGGAAAAAATGGCTTATACACTCTTTGAACATAGAATAATCATGGATATATTTTTGTCAAGCTAACAGCATGTTCTAGATAGTCTCAATCGAACATTTCCTTGGATTGGGGGTATGCAGCTTTGACATCGTAGTTTGTACAGATAAATGACCCAGTTTTGATGTGTTGCTTCTGTGTCTCAGGCCCTTGAGAGGTTTTCATTAGGGGGAATTCGCATTGCGGACACGCTAGTTGCACAGGGTAGGATTCTGATGTTCTGGTACTGGTCAACCTACCTGCTTCTGAAGAAAAACAGACCGAAGTATCAGCAGCTCCTACCTCCATCGGAGGAAGATAAAAATAAACAGCAAGTGGTGTAAGCTTTATTAGGAACAACAAAAAGGTAGTATTGCTTTGGTATTAACCGTTTTTCCCAGATGATTCCGGTTAAATAAAAAGCTCTTTGTGGGAACATACTGCAAGTAGAAACGTAAAATTTGTATCATATTGAATCTTAGCATCTGTATTGACCACATTAAGCATTGCTCTTGTCCAAAAATAAATTTTGTCCAAATTAGTTTGGGCTAGCAATCTTTTTCTACGTAATCTTTGTATCACATTTGCAATCTTTTTCTACGTAATCTTTGTATCACATTTGAATCAATTTTACTACTGAAAAGCCATATGGTACGTAGTATTTCTTCAGACATGCACCGATGCATGTGATCTCAGTTAGGGATCTGCTCATGTGATCAACATCTTAGCTGGCGAGGTCGACTTTCAAAAAGGAAAAAAAAAAGGTGGGCAAATTATCCCATCTAATTTCTTATTATCTTTGACATGTTCTAATATTCTTTATCAGAAAGGAAGTGCACTTTCTGCACAGCATTTCAGCATGAGAGGATCCTAGTATGATTGGCAATATATTATATATAATCCGCCGCCCAGTCCCAGCTGTTGCCTGTTTCCACCTTTTTTATCTCATGTTCCAAGTGTTCAACTCTGCTCAATATAATTTTCTTGGTCCTAGCATTCAACTCAATGATGAGAGACGGCAGGCAGGTGATGATCTGGTGATGGATGGAATCCACAGAGCCTAGCTAGTTTTCCTATTGCAACAAGGTGAGTACTATTCCATGCATGATTTGCTGGGACCTTGACAAAAAAATATGTTTAAATCACCGGCCAAAACCTGTCATTGAATAGGTATACTGGTTTGTGAGTTTCTTAAATAGTACATTAACCTCTCATCTGTACGCGTCACCCTCTGATTGGTCCAAACGAGGAGTGATCACGCGTTCGCGCTCTTTAAGTAATCTGATCATACGGCATACGCGTGAAGCCCCGGTGCCTATAAATGCCTACCCATTTGAGCTCAATTTCTCATCAGCTTCGATTACCTTCTGAATTTTGATCACTTGATAGCGCCTTGTTGTCTGAGAGAAACGAGCTGAATTCTTGAGCCAATTCCAGTGCTCGATGCCGTCTTCTTCCCTCTCATCTCCGACGATGCCGGCGGTGGCCGGGCTCGGTCGGCACGGGCTGCGCCGCGCCCCGGCGCTGCCCAGGAGATCGCCTGCGGCGACGGCGCGCTGCGCCTGCGGTCGGGACCAGCGCGGGTACGGCGGCTCGCTGGTGGACGAGGGCATGGCGGTGCTCCGGCGGAGGATCCGGGAGGCGCGCATGGCGGAGACCAACTACGAGGCGCCGGCGGCGTGGTCGGCGTGGGAGAAGCGGTACTACCCGGCGTACGTCTCCGACGTGGCCGCGCTCGCCGGGGCTCTGCAGCTGCTGCTCATGGACACCAGGCCCACCGTCGCCGTCGCCGCGGCGGCGCTCCTGCTCGCCGGAGTGCCGGTGTCCGCCTTCGCGGCGCTGCATCACCTCGCGCAGGCCGCGGAGTCCGTTCTGCACCACGTTTCTTGATCGAATCTGTCCTTGGGGTGTGGATACGTCGCATGCGATTTCTTGTGTAAAGTTGTCTGAAAATCGATCGATGGCCAGCAGCTAATTGTGCCGAAAAAAATTTATTTGCCGGGGAAATGAACGTAACATCCAAGATAATAAAAGAAAAATTGACTGATAGCACATGGTGTCTGACTTGACGGTCGATTTTCTATTAGGGTATCTCAAACAATTCAGCGTTTAGAAGTATCTTATCCTCGAAAGGTTTTTTTTTCCTCTAAGGCAGCAAAAGAGACATGATGCAACACAAATCACAATATCGCTTGTATAACAATTGATCGCTTTGTTTTTTCTTCTTAATCCTCTTCATTTTGCTATTCTAAGCTACGTGCATGGCTGGAACCGCACGTAACCGTGAGAAATCCACTCATAGATCATCTCCAACCATTTAATCACTATTTAACCATGAGAAATTTTTCTCTCGAGAGAAGAAAACTATTTAATACTACGTACGTACTATACTATACTAGTAATGCATCATTACCAGGCAAGCTAATCTCAGCAGTTACGTCAGCATATATGTTGTGTGTCGATCACATGCACATCTTATTTTATTTTCCAAATTAAAGGGTCTCATCCATACAAAGTTAGCACACACATCATATCGTTCATATGCATGCGTGCGTATGATTGCCAAAGTGAAAACTAATGTAATTTCCATCGATCCTGTTGCACGCTCCCCAGTTATTGTTAATCTAAATGCGTGTGGATAAATATCTTTTTATCAGAAGTGTCTACGACGTTAATTTGAGGCTTCGAAAGTAACAGTAGTACTAATTAGCCTTCCGCTAATACGCACTCTTGATAGAAATTGATGCATCGTCAGTAGCGTAGGGTTTCTTCAGCAACAGCTAGCACTTAATTGGGTGCTATGGGTGCTAGTCCTGCGGTCCTTAAAAACATGTCATTCTAGATATTAAAAGGGACTGTCTAACTAGCAGGCGCCTGCACTTTGAACTTTTGTGCAGGCGCTAAAAGTTCCACCAAATTAATACATTTCTTTCAGTAACTGAAAATGTGAAAAAACAGTACAAATTTAGTGGAATTTTTAGCATTTGCACCATTTCGCAAAAATAAAACTATAATAAAAGAAAAATAAAATAAATAAACAGAAAACAAAATAAATCTATAATAAATAGAAAACAAAATAAAAATATAATAAACAGAAAACAAAATAAAAATATAATAAACAAAATAAAAATAAATCTATAATAATATTTGCCTGCACTTTGAACTTCTGTGCAGGCGCTAAAAGTTCCACCAAATTAATACATTTCTTCCAAAGAATGGCGAAAATGTGGAAAAAGCAAGACAAATTTAGTGGAACTTTTAGCATCTGCATAAATAAAAAGAAAACAAAATAAATCTATAATAAACATAAAACAAAATAAATCTATAATAAACAGAAAACAAAATAAATCTACAAAAAACAAAATAAATGTACAATAAACATAAAACAAAATAAATCTATAATCTACAGAAAACAAAATAAATCTATAATAAACCTAAAACAAAATAAATCTACAGAAAACAAAATAAATCTATAATAAACCTAAAACAAAATAAATCTACAGAAAACAAAATAAATCTATAATAACAGAAAACAAAAAATAATTCTATAATAAACAAAAAATATCACTAATTATATTATTAATTAATAATTACTTGATTAATCGCTAATCGGATTTGATTAATTAGCTGCTAGCGCTAGTTCGCTGTACATGCCGATGCGCCTGCACGATTCGCTAGTTTGCAGGCGCCTGCAAACTAGCCGTGGCGATATTAAAATGGCTTTTGAATTGTAACTATAATCACTAAATATCGATGCAATTTATTAAAAAAAAAAGCAAAAAATGATATTATGAAAGTGTTTTATGAAAAGAATCTATATTTATATGTTTCATGTACCCTATGTAACTAGTTTAAAAAATATTAATAGATAAAGTTCTTAA
This sequence comes from Raddia guianensis, assembly GCA_036346415.1. Classification (NCBI taxonomy): domain Eukaryota; kingdom Viridiplantae; phylum Streptophyta; class Magnoliopsida; order Poales; family Poaceae; genus Raddia; species Raddia guianensis. The sequence goes on from CM070534.1 coordinate 42,487,831, forward strand.
AATTTAATTTAGAATAATTTACCAAAACGACATGTTTCCAGAAACTAGTTACCTTAAGTAGGAATGTAGGATCGATCTGTAGTAATTAATCAAGCACAAGCCAGCTGCTGTAGTAGTATAATCCAGCTGACAAGTTGGCCGGCCATGCAACTAAATTTGCTTTGGATGTGTCGAGTTTTAATCTAGAAATTAGTTGGCTTGGCTTTCGTTAAGTAACTTTGCAAGACCGACGTTGTTAAAAAAATGGTTTAAAGAGACTACTGAGTGTTTGCTCGTAAAAAAAACCGTGGATGTATATTTTCATTAAAATTTTGTCTACTTAATTCACACATGAGAGTAATGTACGTACGTATTTAAGAGTTCATTTTGTGGGTTGGTTCTTCTTGACTCGCTCTAGCTAAAAGTTCATGTTCGAGTTATTAATTAGCTTGACATGCATGGAATAATCCTGCGAGGTGAGGGCACAGAAGCATGTGCCATCACGATCGATCTTGGGTATAGCTTGTACTACTCCACTGTGCAAGAGCAAACCATGCAGGAAATTAAGGAACCGCGTGGGTGTGGGAGCATGAATTAATGATGATTTTCGTTGTACTTGCAACTATCAACTAAATATTCCCAACGCGTTGAACCCAAGTGCGCCGACTACATATTCCGAGCTGGCCACGAAAGCCCTCGACGTTTAAACTTTTGAAGGACGTGTCAGCATAAATGTTCGATTCCAGAAAAAAAGAACGCTTGTTATAAAACATGTTCAATTTACTATTAAAACATGGATACATATTGTTGCACGTTGTAACGATGAAATATGAACGAAACACCGGTAGAACATAATCGAGCAATGATGAAATTTTATGAAACATGGGCGAAGTACTCTGAAACATGACAGAAGAGCTGGTTAAACATGACAAAATAATTGATGAAATATTATTGAAAACAATGCTCTGGTGTTGTTTACCCTATATACAAGCAAAATGTTACACAAGGAAAAGCACCATGTTTCACAAGAACAAAACAATATTTCAATAGGCAAACTGATATTTTTCACAACAACAAGAACATGTAATGTTTCGCTAGAGCAAATCAAATGTGATGTATATACATTTACTAGCAATGTTTTATACATGCATGTGTGGCATTCCATGGTAAAAATGAGGATGCGTCTTCTCTTGATTGCTTGTTCTCCATGAGCCTTCACGTCGTGCTCATTGTATCTAGCAAGCTTGCATGATGGCATTTGCAGCCCCTTGCTACTTTGTTCGTCGAGATAGAGAATAGAGGGGGACCTTGAGGAGAAGAGAGAAAGGAAGGAAGGATTTTGTATGGGAATTGCGGAGAGGGAGCACGAGGAGATAGGGTAGGATGCTACAATACTGGTTGCGGCGAGGCAACATGATGCATAGTTGTGGGATTCCTCGATCACTGTAGCAAAGAGAGTCAAAACTCAGGTGTGGTGGTAGTCCTAATAGGAGACATCGTGTGGTTATAGAACGTGGGATGCTTCACATACTCAACTTCAAAATGAATTCGCACTTAATACCGGTCCCATCCGCCTCTGGATGTCTTAGGCATGACGCTCATACCATCTTCGTTTAAGTAAATAAAAAATTAAAGGTTTTTTTCATACATGTCATTAAAAAGTTCGTTTATTTCGGATTTACCATTACAAAGTCGATATTATTATAGATGCCACTAGTTTCGCAACTATTTATCATAGATGCCATTGTCAGGCTTTTTCGAGTATTTCCCGTTTTATACGCGAGCCAAATACCCAAGAAATACATTAAATACATGTGGGGCCCATATGTCATCCTCTCCCCTCCTTCTTCTTCCTCCCTCCTCCACTGCTCTCTCTCTCTCCAGAGCGCCACCGCCATCGCCGGAGCTCACCGTCAGAGCTCCCCAACTCGCCGGCGCTACCTCGCCTCCACTGTCGTTGTCGTGGTCTCGCCGCCAGCGCCACATTGCTCGCCTTGTCACCGCCATCGCTCAGGTCGCTGGCCGGTGGGCGGCAACGCACCCGGCATGGCTCAAGGTGTGGTACGTGGTGAGCAAGGTGGAGTGGCCGGCCGGAGCAGCGCGGCAACGAAGGCTGCGGCGACGAGTTGGGGAGCTCCGGCGACGACGGTGGAGCTCTGGAGAGAGAGCAGTGGAGGAGGAAGGAGGAAGAAGAAGGAGGGGAGAGGATGACATGTGGGCCCCACATATATTTAATGTACTTCTTGCGTATTTGGCTCACGTATAAAACAGAAAATACCTGAAAAAGCCTCAAAATGGCATCTGTAACAGATAGTTGCAAAACTAGTGGTGTCTATAATAATATCGACTTTGTAATGGCAAATAGAAAGTAATGGCATGTATGAAAAAAAAATTCAAAATTAAACTTAGCTTGGTCTGTTCTACGACACTGAAATCACAATATGTGGAACAGTAATGTATACCGTCGGATGAGCTGAAATGCAATGATGACGTCAGCAGACATGACGGTGATGTTAGCATGAAACTATATGAAACATTACATATCTTTGAAACTTTATGAAGCTACGTTAAACTTTATGAAAACACATAAAATTACATGAAAACACATGAAATTATATGGTGCTATCCGAAAAAAAATTGAACATGGTGATTTGCTGGAAAATTTCCAATGAACCATTGTTGCTTGCAACACCCTATATGAATTTAGTGCGATGCTCGGAGACAACGGATCCAGCAGCGACGGATTCATTGAACCTCGGACGACCGGATTCATTGATGGCGGTGCTCTGGGACAATGGATACGACGATGGTGGTGCTTGGAGACCATAGATTCGATGGTGGCACAACTCAGGGAGGATCGAACCAGTGGTAGTGGGGCAAGGGGAGGTCGTGACCAACATCGATGGGGCATGGGAGGGTCGAATCAATGGCGGCAGTGTTGCTAGAACTTGGGAAGGAAGTGGGGACAACGAAGATGTGCATTCAACCAAACATTCGCTCATGCGGACCATGCTTGGTGATGATGCAGGGTCAACCAAACAAGGTGTCCTACACCTCCAGAGACTGACTACGGTGAGGCTAGCTAGCTAGCTCTACCAATCTCAGCCCAACCAAATATACCATTCATGTACCTAAGTATTGCGTTTTGAAAATTTTAAACTTAAGCGAAACATGAACTTAAGTACATATTGTATAATTTTGGAAAACGTGTAGAACACTCGCGAGAAGCAAGTCCAAATATGGAGCTGATAATTTGGGTCATGCTCGGGCCGTGCCTAGAAACATAGAATGATGGGCTGCCTGGCCTGGCCTGGCCTAAAATGAAGCTCGAGTCCATAGTTTGCATTTTTCAAGGTTTTTATGTGCTCGTATAACTTTGTATTCCACATGAAAGCCTACCTTGATAATCTGCATTTTTCGAAGTCTACCCGTACTGTTATGTTTTTATGTTATGCATGAGCATTGTGGAGAATTTTCGAGATTGTGTTCGTTTTACGTAGATAACCTTTTCATTTGAGCAACATATGAATTTATTAAAAATATAATTATTTAGTATGTTGCATATTTAAGCCAACGGCATCGTATAATCTATTGGTAACATGCTTTTTTTCACTGTCTTTTTTACTCTTATGATTTTGCGTTCTTGTAAACAACGTGGAGGATTTTGAACCACGTCTTCTAATTTTCGCAACCAACATTTTCTTTTAAACAACATATAAATTTATATATAAAAAAAATAAGTGCGCTGCTTTCTCTCCGGCATCGTGCTTGGGCTGTCCTGACCAACAACAGCCCACCACCGCCACGGCAGCTGCGAGCTCGTCGGCGTCGGCGTGGTCGCCGTGCCGGCCGCCTCGTGCTTCTCGTCAACGCCTCCCTTGATGCTCTCCTGGTGCGTATGCTAATGATGAATACAAATTGTACTAATTGTTTCGACGCAAACGCACGGCCCGTGAGGATGAAAAACCATGCTGATATTGGGCCTTGCTTTGTTGCTGACGAAGCCCACCTCCCGATGCCCCCCATGTCGTTGTCGTCTACGGTGCCGGCGAGCGAAGCCACACGGCGGCCGGCGCACGCCATGGCTCACACATCAAGTTTTAGTGTTTTACCTCTTGCTACGACGTCCAGGTCATATATAAGTGCTCCATTTAGGAGACTTAAGGTTAATTACATTTTTTCTGAGAATACTCCATTTTGTTTTAGATCACTGAGCAAATTAATGTTATAATCATATGGAATCGTACGGTTCTAGATAGCCTATGCCATAGGTGGAGTTGAGTTGTAACGTGTAAGGTTGATTACATTAGGGCATGGACAAACTAATCGCATGTGAAGGATGTGATATAAGGCTGCTGCAGTGCAGTAATTAACCGGTTCGATTTGTCACATGATTTCCCAGGAAAACTTGTATATTGCATATGTACGTTTAGCAGATGAGGATAGATCCACAAACAATGCCATGAGAACTTCATGTCTAGCGCAGAGAGAGAATGTATATACATATATATCATCAATTCAAACAAAAGTATGATAAAACACACTTAATCGAACCAATATATCTTGTCTACGTAAAACTTCTGGGCATATGCCCATTTGATTCATGAACCATTCACCTTCCTGGCTGGATACACAGATCACCGTCATTTCACAAGATACCATTACAAAACAAAGACTAGAGATGGTTCTTCATAATCTCCCAGGCCAATGTGATCACTAGCCTGCATGCTCCAAACCAATATAATCAGTAGCATCAACGTCTCGAGAGCACAAATTAACGAGACATATACAACCACCAAGTGATACAGATAAATCTTGTGCGCAGCAAGAGGACAAGTTGAGGTTTAGTCCTGTTTTATGCTCATGTAATCAAGAACCTAAACTCGAACCTTTAACACCATCCAAGAAATACTAGTACATACATATACATATATATGTATTATAAAACACAGCCTGCAAGACAAGGCCAGATATACATACATACACACACCTGCAAAAGTGTACATAATGCAACATGTGATGAAACAAGAGGACAAAAGGAAAAAGTGAGGAGATACACATGTGTGGTCACCTAGATCCAATCCAAAGCTGCAGCAGCATATGGTATCTGATGCAAATCTATCAGGTAGAGCAGGCGATGGTAAAGAAAGAAAAAGAAATTGCATGTGAGACTACTACTACTACAAGTATAGGATGCATGAACAGATCAATCTGTCCAAGATCTAAGTGAACCACCAGAAATGCACATCACAGTAGAAGTACTATCAGGGAAGAATAATAAGCAACAGAGGCGACATAACATCTCACCAACAAAGGAATAAAACGATGCAAAAGTACCACTCCCAACCTACACCACCATACATGAACCTAAACCTGAATCTTTCATCAAGAGGCAACCGCAGATATATTAAAAACATTTTTTGTATGTAATAAACCCAAAAAAATATCAACTTTTCGATCTGCACCTCCATGTCGGAACTCAAGACATGGATCTAAGCATTGAGCAACTGAACAGATCAGATGAAACATATCTGAGCGTCCAGCTTCTGTAAGATCAAGACGCAGAGCTCCCTTCAATCCAAACAGCGGTCGGCGAGGGATCGATGCAGCTCCTCGGTCATGCAAACCACAAGCCTATCCCAACAAGCCCAATGGGATAGGACAGTGGGAACCATGAACAAGCAGCTGTACCACCCTTCATGCAGATCATTTTTTGGAACGAAAGGAGCTCGGCCTCAAAACCAAACCCAAGAACCACTCTCCATACAGATCAAACAGCAAAGAAAACCAACCCAAACAAAGCCAAGAGATCTGCAGCAGCAGCAGCAGCAGCAGCAGCAGCAAGAACACAATCAAGAAAACATGTGAAACGGATTCATGAGAGCTTCAGAGATGCATGCTAGAAGCTAGCAACAACCATGAGATGAACAGAACATCACAAGACTACCCATGGCGATCTACACATCTCCAATAGAGAGAAGGAGAAGAAGAGGAAACTGTTGTTTGTTGGTGCTGGGGTGTGGAAAGGTGGAAGAGGGAGCAGCACTTTTATAGAGGGCCAAGGGCCCAGGGGGGAGCCTATTTCTATTTGGCAGGTGTCCATTGCTGCCTGCCATTGAATTCGGTGTATTTCCTTCCCGGCCTCTCACCTGTTTCTTGCCCTTTCTACCGTGTGGGACAGTTTCCTTTCTCATCCCTCTCTTCCTTCTAAATTAAACCCTCCCTTACCCCCTTGGCAGCATTAACAAAATGCTTTGTTCTAAGAGAGAAGAATATACAAATATATATGTATAGCTATTTCACCAGGGATATAAGTGAAAAATATACTTGGTGTTGGAAAGTTGGAATGGTCTAGACTCAAGAGCAGTGAGATGTGGATTATTAATTGATTCCTCCAAAAACGGTCCGTCCACATCCTCTGGGCACTGGTGGGCTGGTGGCTGGTCCGTTACATGTATAGGGTAGCCTGTAGGTGGGCACCCACGCCAGCCCACATGTTGCCAGCCAGCAGCATTAGCATACCCCCTTGGTCAATCTATCCGTTGTGTTTACTCCCACCAAAGAAATATTGTCGCCAATCGCCATCCTTCTCTCTAGGAAATGGACCTTGTAGCTACATGAGAATTAATAATGTTCACCGTAATTTGTTCATCTTGATCGATCCAACTTCTAGCGATAAATTGCACTCGGGGATCCATCCATGGCATCCACGATTTACTCCATGCGCTAAAGGATCACTTTTAGAAACGAAGGGTGGGTGTGTAAACACCTGTTTAACATCATATTGTACAAAGGATTTGAGATATGGGAAAGAAGTACCACTAGTGTATTTCATATACAGGAAAAAGGGAACGTCTCGTCATCAGTTGCATGGCCATCTATATGGCAGCCCATGCGATTTCTCAGCCGTTAGATTAGATCTCCTCCCACCTCTCCTTTACCTCCCTCCCCTTCTCTCCCTCGCAAAACATGCACTCCTCATCCCGTCACCACTGCTCCGCACCCCGCACTCCACACTCGTCATCCACCGTGCTCGCTGCCTCCGCCGCTACCCACGGCAGGTAGCACCTTCGCCACGCCGCGTTGCCCTCGTTGCGCTGACCCGTCCTTCGGCCGCCACGCGCGCCTTGCCCACCCTAGTCTTCATTGCCAGCACTGATCCCCCATCCACTGCCACCCAACTGCCTTCGTCCACCCCCACAGTCCGGCGGCGCCACCGGCGCCTCGTCGTTCCTGCCACCAACCCAAACCCACCGCGGGGCCGCCACCTCCCTGGCCTCCCTCTAATTAAGCCCGGAGGGCAAAGGGGATCCCGAACCCAAACCCTATCCTGGACGGTGTCGGCTGCCGTCGCTGGAGACGAAGAAGACGATGGCCCACAGGTACATGTGCTCCCCTTATATCTCTCATCCCCCTCCTGCAATGGAGAAGAATTGGAGAGTCGTCTGGGCGGATGAACCGCCGCCTAGGCGACTGCCATGAAGCATAACCAAAAAAATATCACTCGGGTAATATTTTAAAAGGAGTTACAAAAAGATCGAATCGATCCATTAGCATCCGTAAATTAGATGATCTCTCTCTCTCTAACTCGTTTCGTCTATGAGCTTTTGAATATTTCGCCAATTGATCGCATCTTCACCACCAGATGCCAAGCTGAAGCTTCGTCCACACCCATTGATGAACATTATTTATTAGATTAACAACTGCATCCATTGCATTCAGGCGTCATTATACTAGTTGGAAACGGTGGACCAGTCGCGTGGCCACTTTACGTGTCGTAGAGATCTGACCGTTGTTGATTACATTAAACTATTTTAATAATAGGATTAGATGGAGTGACAACGCCATTTGGCATGTACTTTGCTCTTTGCAAACGAAAGTTAGGTCCATACGTACATATGCTGCCTAATATTATTTCTTCCCCAGGAGAGGAGAGGGGGAAAAAAGAGAAAAGGTTGGATCTTTGTGTTGCATGTATCACCCCAGACGGAAAAAGCTAAGCAAAAAGAGCTTTGGAATGTCAACGGTAAGCATAATTAGGGCATCTCCAATGAGGCTGACTCAGCTGGCTATAAGCCCTCCACGTAGGATTTTGTGCTTACGTGGAAGAGAGAGGAAGCATCCAAAGCTAGCGCCGGCGCTTCACCCAGCGCCGGGCGATAGCATCGCCCCCGATGCTCCAACTCGCGCGCTCTCTCTCTCTCTCTCTCTCTCTCTCTCTCTCCCTTGCTGCTGTTGAGTTAGCCGAGTCGCCGCCGTTGCGGATCCGAGCCGTGCCTCGCCGTCGCCGGATCAAGCGAGGCCTCGCCGTCGTCGCCGCCGCCGCCGGATCCGAGCCAGCGCCCGCTGCCGCCGTCGCCGATGCCGCCGGATCGAGCTGCGCCGCGCCGCCGCCGCCGATGCCGCCGGATCTGAGCTCTCGCCAAGCGCCGCCGTCGTCATCCGTCGTCCGCCGCCGGGATCTGAGCCACGTCGTCGCCGTCGCCGCGGCGCGTTGTCTCCGTCGTCGTCGCCTTGTCTCCGGCTTGGAGGGGTGGAGGTGAGGGGAGGGGAGGCTACCGCGGTGCAGGCAAGGTGGAGGGGAGGCCGGCATAGCCCGACGAGGTGGAGGGGAGGCCACAGCGGGGTGGAGGGGAGACCGGAGGGGAAGATGATGGAGGAGAAGGGTGGGGTAGAAAGAAATTAATATCTGTGGGTCCCATATTATATGTGCTATAGCCAGACTATTGGAGAATGCTGGCTTTTAGCTGAAGTGGATGTGCCACATAATCATTATAGCCAGTGGTTGGCTATAACCATTGGAGATGCCCTTAGCCGGCCTACGTATAGTTGAGGCGCACTACGTGACTAGCTACATGGATCGATCGACATCTTTCGCTATGAGACAAAAAAAAACACCAGATAATTAAGCATGGTTATATTCGAAAATAGTTTTTTTATGGCGAAAAAACTGAAAAGTCATTATTGATTTGCCAAGAAATTTGTGGAAATATTCACAGGAAAAAAATAATGTTCCACGTTAGGTTTTTCGCCTATAAATTTTAGTGACATGTTTTATCAAGGAAATTAAAATGGGAAACACTGCAGCCCCCACGTCTGGCGCATCCAGCACGCACGCAGCATCTGCTAAACGCTGAGGTGGGGCAATCGTCTTGCATGCAGGGTGGTTTCCACGGTATTTTTTTCTTTCGGTGACCATAATTTTTGACTAGGTGCTCCAATACACAAACCATTTGCGCCAACGTATTCCTCGTATTTTTACGAACAAAACAAGATATATGTTACCATATAACTCTTCAAACTCACCTGATGAAACTTGGGTTTCGTCTACTGAAACTTGGGTTTCGCCTACTGAAACTTGAATTTTATATTCGTTAAACTTGCCGAACTGTCAAGTTTCATCAGGTTTAATGCAAGTTTCATCAAGTTTCAACAGGTCTCATACAAGTTTCTTCAAGTTTCGTCAGGTCAATTCAAGTTTCAACAGGTTTCATCCAAGTTTCATCAGGTTACATCGAAGTTTCATTCAAGTTTCATCAGATTTCATTAGCACACGGCCAAGTTTCATCAACACACGGCCAAGTTTCGCTAGTATAGGTGTAAGTTTCATATGTGCCTTCTCCTAATTTCACATAAAAAATTGAAAAAGTTAAAGAAAATTCAAAAAATTAAAAAAATTATGAAATTTATTCCTCGCATTTCGAACACTGTTGAAATTTTATACAAAAATCAGAAATTTAATTGAAAAATTGATCAAACGCACAGGCTTGCAAGTCGATCGCTGCATGCGCGCTTGCTAGTCGCTGCAAGGAGCGTCGGATCTGCGTAGTGTCGATCGATCCAATGACCCTAGCAGGTCCGGACCGCGCGCCAGGCGTCGGACGTCCGACGCCTGGCGCTCGCCAATTAAAATTAGTCACAAAAGTATATCTAGGATGGTTTAGTCCTGTTTAGGAATAAAAGCATCGGCCAAGATGCATATAAAATGTTTCCATGTGACTCTTGATCTCATGTGGTAATTCAGCCATATCGTGAGAGTCCGAAATATTTTCATTATTAAAGGAACAGTACCGTGGAAGAAATAGAATTATATATGTGTATAATTTCGATATTTTGGATCCATAGCTGTAAACATATGTTGCCGGTGGTTCGCCAAACCGCAAAAAAAAAAACTAAACGTGCAAATAAACAATTAAGGTAAATTCAAAGATAACGTGTTAATACGAATCTTCAATTGAACACCATATAAATTAGGCTTCCATTGAACACGTCTTCTCTTTTTAGCTTAAATTAAGATTAAAGACTATCGTTGAAAATTTATTATTTTTGTACAAACCAACAATATAAAATTTTCTGGTTATTTTGTGCTGCTTTGAATGGTTCTTCGAGTTTCTGAAATAACTTTTGGGTCCTCTAAGGCCTCCCTTAAAGGGTTACAATGTTTTACATTATAATTTTCATCTAGTTTAAACTCAAAAGAACAAGGTGATAATGATGTTAACATTCTATCAGAAAAAAAAGAAATAATAGATCTCGATAATTTTGTACACACCATTATAACATATGTTTTAAATTAATTAATTTATTTATGTTCTTTCGATCCCAATTAAATTGCTACATAGCATGCTATATGCACGAAGGCCGCCATGGTTTTATATATATATATATATATATATATATATATATATATATATATATATATATATATATATATATATCTCAGATCTGAGATCTCTCGTATTCAAGTGGTTTTGAAATTCGAGATTCTAACAACCAATCCGAACCGTTGATCTTGTTAAATCTCATTTGAAAGCGTTATCGGTGACCAAGTTTCATATTTTTTGAATTTGTTTACTATTTGTTTCATATTTTTGAAAATCAGCCATCCAATTAGTCGTGATGCGTTCAAAAAGCTGATTTTCAAACATAAGAAACAAATAGTAAACAAATTCAAAAACATATGAAACTTGGTCACCGATAACGCTTCAAAGAGACTTAACAAGATCAACGGTTCGGATCGGTTGTTAGGCATCTCGAATTTCAAAACCACTCGAGTACGGAGAGATCTCGACTTCTCTCTCTAGCTCTCTCTCTCTCTCTATATATATATATATATATAGAGGAATGCTAGCGCACCCAGAAGCACGGAGAGATCCGTGCTCCCAACTCGTTTTTGAAATCCGAGATGCCTAACAACTGATCCGAACGGTTGATCTTATTTGTCTCACTGAAATGTAGCCAGTGACCAAGTTTCGTATTTTTGAATTTATTTACTATTTGTTTCCTATTTTCAAAAATCAGCCTTCCAATTAGTCCCAGTGCGTCCAAAAAGCTGATTTTTGAAAATTGAAACAAATAGTAAATAAATTCAAAAAATACGAAACTTGGTCATCGGCTACATTTTAATGAGACGAACAAGATCAACTGTTCAGATCATTGTTAGACATCTCGATTTCAAAACGCTGGGAGCACTGGTCGTGATCCGTGTCTGCACGCTATATATATATATATATATATATATATATATATATATATATATATATATATATATATATAGAATAGCTAGCGTACTCTCGAGAGTACTGAGATCTCCCATACTCCAGTGGTTTTCAAATTCGAGATTCTAACAACCGATCCGAACGTTGATCTTGTTCGTCTCATCAAAAACGTTGTCGATGACCAAGTTTCATATTTTTGAATTTTTTACTATTTGTTTCATATTTTTGAAAATCAGCCATCCAATTAGTCGTAGTGCGTTCAAAAAGCTGATTTTCGAACATAAGAAACAAATAGTAAACAAATTCAAAAAATATGAAACTTGGTCACCGACAACGCTTCAAAGAGACTAATAAGATCAACGGTTTGATCGGTTGTTAGGCATCTCAATTTCAAAACCACTCGAGTACGAGAGATCTCAGATTTCTAGAGTACGCTAGCTATTTCTCTCTCTCTCTCTCTCTATATATATATATATATATATATATATATATATATATATATATATATATATATATATATATATATATATAACGAATGGGACACCATGGAGTCAGTGCTCCACTCCTTGTTGCCGTTGGATTTCATTAAGTTTCGTGCGCACAAAGTAAATACATGCAAAACAATATTGTCGTTTACCATTCATATGTGTGAATGCAATAACTGCACAATTAATTATTTCCAAACCAGGTACGTACGGAGCACGGACTCCATGGAGTCCCAAGTGTGTGTATATCGAAACGACATTCAAGCAGCAAGTTTTCTGTAAATTAATCGATCATACCTAGAGTATCTTAACAATTTAACTACGACCACACGTGCATATACGTGTTCTTTTCTAGAACTCACTAGCTAGGGAACATAAGATAGATATATGTAGGTGCATGTCCCTGTACATATTTTGTCTTTGTGCGGGAATTATGCACGCATGGTATATATAGTACATATGCATGATCGATCAGTGCATGTGTCCGGGGGGCATGCAATGCAATGCATATATTCAAGCATCCTCGACAGTGTCCAAACCAAACGAAACGGTTGGAGTACCGATCGATGCATGGGCAACTAGCTAGCTCCCTACATGATTATGGCAAAACGACAGGCTTAGAAAGATCGATCGATCGAGAGAGAGAGAGAGAGATATATATATAGAGAATCTTGGCGTGCAGACAGAAAGAGAGATCCGTCTTCTCTAGCGTTTTCGAAATCGAGATGTCTAACAATGATCAAGACATCATTGATCTTGTTATTCTCCTATTTTCAAAAATCGTAGCAGTTAGTCGCAAGTTTAAGTATTTTTTTAAAAATAGGAAACAAATAGTTTCCTAAATTCAAAAAATACGGCCTTTGGTTAGTGGTACATTTCGTCAGAAAAACAAGATCAAAAATTGACCAAATAGTTAAAAGATCTCGATTTCGAAATAGCGTGAAAGATTGAAGTGATCCGCGTTCCCTGCAAGACGCTAAGATTCCTATATATATATATATATATATATATATATATATATATATATATATATATATATATATATATTCCTCGTCAAGAGACACGAATATATTCTAGCATGTGGTGTGTGTGGATATATCCATCTCTACGGAAAGATCATGAACATGCCTGACGATATATGGGAATGTGAATGCGAGGTAGATCGATTGAGAGATCGATCGTGCAATCGATTAATTGTGCGGCTGGAAGCTAGCATCTGCATCTACAATGGCGTCCGTCGATGGGCGCTGTCCTCTCAGAAAAGAAAGCCGCGGCTTAGATTAACAAGTGCATCTCCATTGCATTCAGGCGTCATTTTATACTAGTTGGAAATGGTGGACCGGTCGCGTGGCCACTTTACGTGTCGTAGAGATCTGACCGTTGTTGATTAAATTAAACTATTTTAATAATGGGATTAGATGGAGTGACAATGCCATTTGGCAGGTACTTTGCTCTTTGCAAACGAAAGTTAGGTCCATACGTACATATGCTGCCTAATATTATTTCTTCACCAGGAGAGGAGAGGGGAAAAAAAGAGAAAAGGTTGGATCTTTTTGTTGCATGTATCACCCCAAACGGAAAAAACTAACCAAAAAGAGCTTGGGAATGTCAACGGTAAGCATAATTAGCCGGCCTACGTATAGTTGACGCGCACTACGTGACTAGCTACATGGATCGATCGATCGACATCTTTCGCTATGAGAAAAAAAAACACCAGATAATTAAGCATGGTTATATTCGAAAATAGTTCTTTCTGATGACGAAAAAACTGAAAAGGCATTATTGAATTGGCAAGAAATTTGTGGAAATTTTCACAGGATAAAAATATTGCTCCACGTTAGGTTTTTCGCCTATAAATTTTACTGAAATGTTTTACCAAGGAAATTAAAATTAGTCATAAAAATATATCTAGGATGGTTTAGACTTTTAGTCCTGTTTAGGAATAAAAGCATCGGCCAAGATGCATATAAAATGTTTCCATGTGACTCTTGATCTCATGTGGTAATTCAGCCATATCGTGAGAGGCCGAAATATTTTCATTATTAAAGGAACAGTACCGTGGAAGAAATAGAATTGTATATGTGTATAATTTCAATTTCGATATTTTGGATCTATAGCTGTAAACATATGTTGCCGCCTTGCCTGTGGTTCGCCAAACCGCGAAAAAACTAAACATGCAAATAAACAATTAAGGTAAATTCAAAGATAACGTATTTATACGAATCATCAATCGAACACCATATAAATTAACCTTCCATTGAACATGGTCTTCTCTTTTCGGGTTAAATTAAGACTAAAGGCTATCATATTGAAAATTTGTTACTTTTATATAAACCAAACAATATAGAATTTTGTGGTTATTTTTATGTGGCTTTGAATGGTTCTTCAAGTTTCTACGCCTTAGGGTTACAACTTTTTATATTATAATTTTCAGATAGTTTCAACTCAAAAGAACAAGGGTGATAATCATGTTGACATTCTCACAAAAAAGAAGGAATAATAGATCTCGATAATTTTGTACACATCATTAAACACACACACACACACAAGTTTTCTGTAAATTAATCGATCGTACCTAGAGTATATTAACAATTTAACTACGACCACACATGCATATACGTGTTCTTTTCTAGAACTCACTAGCTAGGGAACATAAGATAGATATGTCGGTGCATGTCTCTATGCATATTTTGTCTTTGTGCGCGCGGGAATCATGCACGCATGGTATATATAGTACATATGCATGATCGATCAGTGCATGTGTCCGGGGGCATGCAATATATGCATATATTCAAGCATCCTCGACAGTGTCCAAATCAAACGAAACGATTGTAGTACCGATCGATGCATGGGTAACTAGCTAGCTCCCTACATGATTATGGCAAAACGACAGGCTTAGAAAGATCGATCGATATGCATATATATATATATTCCTCGTCAAGAGACACGAATATATTCTAGCATGTGGTGTGTGTGGATCCATCTCTACGGAAAGATCATGAACATGCCTGACGATATATGGGAATGTGAATGCGAGATATATCGATTGAGAATTTGAGATATCGATCATGCAATTAACTGTGCGGCCGGAAGCATCTGCATCTACAATGGCGTCCGTCGATATATGGGCGCTGTTCTCTCAGAAAATAATTTTAAAAAAAACCGCGGCTTCGATGATTAAATTAAACCTCGGTGGTTCTAGACCGCCGGCCCGAGGGCGACCAATTCCCGCGCCCACACACACATGGATTGATAGATAGATGCACACGTATAGATCGATAGATACCATCAATGTCTTTGTACTTGCTACCTACCATCATGTCCATTTTTCGTCTTGTTTTCTTCTGGAATCATAATTATATTTCTCTTCATACATGTAGTTGATGCAAAGACAGGAATTTTTTTATTATCTATGTTACTAGTTTTAGGGTTTATGGTCGCCCTATCATCCTTTGTGTGGTTGATAGTGAATCAAGTGTAGAAATGAGCTCTATCTAGAGCTTCTTCGGTGTGGTGCTTGGTCTTAGCATCCCTGATCCCCATAGACTGCTCTTGTAACCATGGTTCCGCAGCCCTTGCTCTGCTTGTGGACTGCTATCTTTTGTCTTAATTCCAATGTGTGTGAGATATTAGTTTTGGGTGGTAATATATCAGGAATTCTCTCTATATATAGATAGTGAACGGGATGCTTTAGACTACCGATATGTGCATGATGCGCGGGTTTGTTCACGTCCCATAGACCAAATCTACCTTCAGGTCAACGTTCTTGTACGTAAGTTAGAACTAGAAGGAACGTTGATGATTGATGTATGACATAGATTGGCATTGATCGTATGTATCCTGCTAATTAGCGCGGGATGCTGGATGTTGATATGTGTTTAAAAGGCTTCTGGTTTTGGCCGGGGGCTAGCTGGGGATTGGGCATCCCTTTCTGATTTGGCTAATTAAGTTTTTTTTGAGGAAAAATTTGGCTAATTAAGTTGATTGCGTGTGGAGTTCTTCGGCTGTTTTAAATTGTATTATTGGTGATGTTGGTTGAATTGGTCCTTGCAGGGGTTTACATCCCGTGTTTTGTAACGTGTGTAGTGGCCATCGATTTAACCGCCACTTCTAGCTAATGGAATCCACCACGCGAATCGCTGGAATTCTCGACGGCTAGAGCCGTCGATAAAGAGAGAAAAACCGTCGAGACAGAAATATCTCGACGGCCACCGTCGAGATTTGGCGTCGAGATAGCACGGTCGAGACAGACGATTTTCTCGACGGCTCACCCGTCGTTATTTCACTTTCCGACGGCTAAAACCAGCCGTCGAGATACATGAACCGGGCAGCACGACGTGACTTTGGGTGCTTTCGACGGCCTAACACCGTCGAGATTATTCTTAGCGGCCGTTCGGCCCGAGGCCCAAATTTACAAGTTAGTCACGACGGCCAATAGCCGTCGAGATTTGATCGGCGAGGAACGCAGCGGCTCCTCGGTGGGCCATGGAGGTTATTCACGACGGCTTATGGCCGTCGTGATAGACTCTTCTGGTCGCGACGGTGGTGACCGCACGTGGGCCATGGAAGGCCTCTCGGCCATGGTGTAGCCGTCGAGAATACTTAAAAACAGAAAAAAAAATTAAAAATTTGTAAAAATCACAATAATTTTGCAATTCTATCGCACCCAGCGAAGAAGGCATGCAACCTACAAACCCAAAACAGTCCCCGCATTTAATTTTCCCACGATTTCACAAATACACATAGCTCAGACAATTTCGATATATCACAAATATCGCATCACAAAGATCACAAACATAAAATCCACATTCACGAACATCTAATTAACATTCACAAACATCGTGAACGACAAGATCAACATCATGAACACAATAAAGTAAACATCGATCATGGTATGCCGTGGTGGCGCCTCAAGAGTCGCTCCGCGAGGTTGGCGGCCATGTTCCTCGAGCCGTCGCCGCCTGCCGCGGGTCGCCCTGAGTAGGTGGCACGAAGGGCGGAGGAGTAGACATCGCAGAACCCGAACCCTTCGAGATTTTTCAATTAGTAAGTTGATATATGTACAATGCGATAGTATATTGATTTGGCATAGGAGACTTACTATTGGATCACGAAACCGGGACGCCGA
Source organism: Raddia guianensis (assembly GCA_036346415.1). Lineage (NCBI taxonomy): Eukaryota > Viridiplantae > Streptophyta > Magnoliopsida > Poales > Poaceae > Raddia > Raddia guianensis. Next base: position 42,504,921 of record CM070534.1, read on the forward strand.
CGTTCGGGTAGTTGGGTGTGGGGCGTGGGCGGTGGGTCCCGTGGGTGCCGGTGGTGCCGTCAGTACTAGGTAGCCGCCTGCCCAACATAGGTGCTGGAGGGGCTGGATGGCTACCGTGACACGCGCAGGGCACGGTGTAGGGACCTGCAGCCCCACTGACTCGAGGAGTGCCTGCTAGCCCAGCGTGACCACTTGGACCGACTGCACATATATTTTTCCCAAAATTTGGGACGCATAAAATTTTAGTTTTTATTTAAGTTATTTTTATTTAAATTGCTAAATAAACAAATCGCAAATTATGAAAAATATTTACTGAAATGAAAAATTCAATGGGCGACCCACCATTGAGCTAGAATCTGTTCTCGACGGCTAGATTTGGCCGTCGAGATTAATTCATTATGATGGGCCGGCCCATAAACTATTCACGACGGCTGAGTTTGAGCTGTCGAGATAGAGTCTTCCCGCCTTCCCGAAAAGCCGAAAAAACGAGCGCACGGGCCTCAAGGACCTTATCTCGACGGCTTTTGTGTGGCCGTCGAGATTAGTTTCACGGTGTCGACGGTATGTTATTGGCCGTCGATATTATGATCTCTGTGTCGACGGCTTATATTTGGCCGTTGAGAATATTTTTGGCCGTCGAGATTTCGCGCGTTTCCTGTAGTGATCGACGGTCCAGATTAAAAAAAAAAAAAAGCTCTCTAAAGAAAAGAGAAAAAAAAAGCTAGAAGAGGGATCGAGATTGACTACTAAAGGCCGCCGTAACAGCTAGCAAAAGGTGATTCATGGATGTGGATGCAGTATATATCATGTGTGAACTGTGAACTTCAACAAGGAAAAACTAAAGATAGATGATATATACCTATGGCTTTCCGTAAAGATGATCAGAAAAGAGGGGAAGGCTGGGGCATCTTAGCTGTGTTGACGCATACCTAACAACATATATACATGCACGCATCCTTGTTTTGCTTAATTATAAAGTAATCCAGGCGATGAAATGCGGCGCATGTCCTGGAGGCCAAGTGACAGAAGGCGAAGATAGAATTTCCCAGCAAAACATGCAGCAATCTGGTGTACATGTTGATTGTTGATAGCAACATAACATATATAACAACTGCATGCCTTTTTTTTAAAAAAAACATAACAACTGTCAAATCGATCTCCAACGCCTACATATCCATGAGGTAAAAGGTGAAATAAACGGGCAATGAATGTGCTCGTGAGATCCATGCTAGGAATCTGCAACTCGTTGTGTGCACGCGAGCAGAGCTGGTCCTCGTCTGGTCCTCCTTGGAATGGATTCCGTGCTGCATGCGAAGAAAAGAGAAGAGAAGGCAAGACGCAACGCAGGCTTGAAGGTTATCATTATATGTGATGCTCAATGCATGCATGCCTGCAGGTTAACTCGATCCATTTTGTTTTGGACCGTACGTTCCGTCTGAGATATGATGAGCACGTACCGGATCTCGAGGCCCGATCGGATGCCGTTGAAGCCGTGCATCCATGCATGATGCATCATGCATGCGGAGTTATCTTCCAGGCAGAGGCCTCACCGGTCAAGGGAGGAGGAGGAGGTGGGGGCCCACTCGCCAGCGGCCTGCGCCTGCATGTGCATGTCAGCATGTGCATGGGAGTACGTATGTTATGCATGCATGCGGCTGCTGCCTGCAGCTGAGACAGACGCTGCTGCAGAGTGCAGCTGCATTCATGCATGCATGCCTCGGGAGCAGCGCTCGCGCCATCGGGGTGGCAGACGAGACGTGGAGACGACGCGACGGCGACGGGCTAGTACGATCGAGCCCCTGTAGGGTGGGCCCGCCATGCTCCCTACATGCACATGCGTACCATTTTATTTAATTTATTAATGTGCATCACGTCTCGCGCGCGCGCACATGGCCACAGTATCACTGTTCAGCGCTGGCTAGCTTCTGCATTCAAGCTCCAGTACTACAGGCTTGTTTGGATGGGAGCCGGCCGGAGCTGTCTGGCCCAGGCAGCGCTCCCAGACGTCCGATTTCGGTCGTCTGGGGCTGAGATCGCTGCCTGGCCGGCGAGCTGCCTGGCAGGGCTCGATCCAAACAGCCCCTACTATACTCTGAACACTCTGGAGTTTGGACTAGAGTATTGGAGTACTGCATAGCTGGAACTCTAGCTCGAAGCTCACGAGCTGCTCAGACTCGACACGGTAAAAACTTGGCTCGTTTGTAAAAGAGCACGAGTCGAGCCCCATTTCTAACTCTTGGCCATTAGCGAGCCGAGCTAGAGCCTAGCTCGGCTCGTTCGGGCTCGGCTCGTTTGTAAATGAGCACGAGCCGAGCCCCATTTCTAACTCGTGGCCATTAACGAGCCGAGCTAGAGGCCGGCTCGCTCGGACTCGGCTCGTTTAGCCTCAATTACATGCTAATGCTATTTTTCTCATCTTTTAACCATTATAAACTGATATATCCTATTGCCAAAAGACCTATAAAATAGCTCAAAACCCATATATACATGCACAGGTTATTTGATACTCATATGTACAATAGTAACTTATATTTTGCAATGGTTAATGTCTTAAAAGGTTGGAAGATCAATGTTTTCCTTGGCTCGCGAGCGCTCGCGAACAGCTCTTAGAACTTATATAGCCATGGGACTACATTGAATCCAACCAAGCATGAACTAAATCCAATCGTAAACCTAGTAAACCATGGGAGGAAGAGGAAGGGGTAGTTTCTACCTGGCGCAGCCGATGGGGAGTGGACATGCCGCCATGGGGGCTCGCGCCAGCCTTGGGCAGAATCGGCTCGACCAAGCAGGGGCGGGAGCAGGCGCATCCATTGGTGGAAAAAGCGGCGACACGGCAGCGTGGCCCCTGGCGACAGGCCTAGCAAGGGCGGTGGCACCAGCGGCAGATCAGATCTGCCCACCGGAGAGGCGAACGGCACCAACCGCCGCGCCAGCCGCGCCAGAGCAGGGAGGAGACGCGAACGACGATGGGGGGCGAGAGCAAGCAGAGGAGGGCGCGGCGATGCAGGAGATGGCGGCGACGAAGGGCGATGCGGCGGGCGATGGCCATGGGCGAGAAGAAGCAGCGGGTGGCACCCGAGCCGAGTTGGAGGCTGGCTCGCTCGGGCTCGGCTCGTTTCCAGTACCCCCTATTTACCTATCCACGACGATGTATCGAGTGAAAATGTTAATTAGATGCTAACATGCCAACAATAAATCTGAGTTATCAAATTAGAAGGTGCGTTTCAGATCTGGAGAGATGATCAAAGCCCCTTATCTCATTTAAATTAACATTTTCACGAAAACCCATTGACTTTCTAAGTGGAAAAGAGGTTTCATCTTTTAGGATCTGCGCCGCTCCTCGTGAATCTGATAGGCCAAATATGTTGTTATCATGTTAACACCCAATAGACATTTGCAGTAGATATGTTGCCCCTATCCACTAATGCCTAATGGTATGTACAAGACCTCGGGGGATGGCGATGCATACCCGAAACCCGCCACTCGATAGGTATTTACAAAACCCTTCATCCATCGGGTATGTGGGTATGTGTACGTTCTACTGCCACCCATATCCATTTACTAGTATACCTGTAGCAAATGACAATTGACAAGTAGCATAATTGGGTTAATCGGCACCCATAGCAATTTCCTAGGCCCAACAACGCAGCCCAAATGCCCAACCGAGGTATATTCACATGACTTCACAACATTTCTCATAACTCACATGCAGCTTCACCGTCCCTAACTTGCTAACACATATCCATTTCAGACGGGAGGTGGCGGCACTCTCACAGGATGACGGGTATGGGTAACCCGTCGGGTATTTTACCCGACAGGTTCGATACGGGGAAAATTTGTGCGCGCACGGATATGGGTAACTCGCTGGTTGTTTTTTTTTTATTTTGCGGGTACGTGTCAGGAGTGCCAATACCCGATAGATATATACCCCATTGTCATCCCTACTCATCATTATTCTTCGTCTAACGTCGATGTAAAGCTTAAATTACTTGTTTAAGGCTCTGTTTGTTTGAGCTTCAACTTCTCTAAAAGCTGCTTTTGAAAAAAGACACTCAAAACTTGCTTCTCAGATCACAGTACAATTTGAGTTTTGGGTGCTTTAGGCTTCTTAAAAGAGGTTCCAAAAGCCTATTGTTTGTTTGATCTTCTATTTTTTGGCTAGAAGTCAGAAAGAAGCTTAAACAAACATGTCATCCGTCTGCTATTTCCTTTCTAACATATCTAGTTATCTGCCTATGTAACTTTTACTCCGTATGTCTTTAAGAAAGTTAAACACTTTATTATTTGAGCGTTTTTCTAAGAAAAAACGTCCCTGTACAAACCACCATAAGAAAACAAGTATACATGCAAGTACGCTGCTGAGAACGACTCTCGAGATTGCAAGTATACATGCAAGCATGCAGGTGCTAGGCTATACTCTAGCTAGCTAGCTATAACTACTCCACTGGATTATAGTTCTTTTCCCTGGAGAAATAACTGGCCTCCATCGCCGTCCAGTGTCCATGCCGTGCGGCCGTGCCCGTTGTGTACGTACGTCCAGTTCTATCTGCTTAGCTAGCTAGGATCCAAATATGGATGAGTTTCGGCCTTATTTTTTTCAGCCTAAAAGTTAAGTTGAGTTTTACGGTAATAAATTTTGTTATTTTTTATATATCCTATATGTTGTAATAATTTTAACGATTTTTTAAAACTTTTAGTGTTCATATCAAAGTTCTTAAAACTATTTTTAAATTATTTTTTTCAATTTGTTTAGACCCCTTTTCGAATACTCTCGACTTTTAATACAGTAAAACTTAACTTTACTCAACACTGAAAGGAACAAGTCAGTGTATCCTGGCATTGCATGTTAACTTTAGAACATATGCAATGACCCACGTAGTTTTTATCAAGCCGTTTATAGGAACATTTTTAACAGATTATAAATAATCTCATTCTTTATAACACAATTTGCCACACACTCTAAAATAATTAAATAATTAAAAAAAGTTATATCTTTCTCTCTTAGCAATGGGTAGACACTGATGTCATCTCCACACACACTAGATCTCCTTTCTTTTTGTTGTCATGATCTCGGCAATTCCATCTATCCTGGTTCGGATACGTTCTCCATGCCTCCTCGGGTTAGAGGGAAGGTTGTGTGGCAACAACTTGTTGGTGGGAAGGGGTTGTATGGGGCGGCGAGATGACGATACCAACGCAGAGGTTGTGTAAACGGTTGAAAAAGGTGGGGAGACAGCGACAGGTGGATCAACACACAACGGATGAAGTTAGAATGGGCAGATATATGGCAGCGGAAGGATGGGTCTGAGCGACAATGGCATCGTCGGCCGTAGGTGGTGGCGGAGATGGTAGGGACGGTGGGGGAGACGTAAGTAGCAGTCCAAAAGAGGAGGAGGATAGAGCACGAGGAGGAATTAGGTAGGGATGGCAATCGGGTGGGTATCTCCGGGTCTGCTTGTGCCATACCCGAACCCGAAACCCGAAGCTACGACCCATACCCGAATCCGAAACCTCTCGTGGGTACAAATCCATGCCCATACCTAAACCCGACGGATACCCGAAACCCGACTCATCACCGGCATGGAGACAAGTAGCGACATGCCGACATGGCTGGTGAGGAAAGGGGATGTCGTCGGCGTGGACGAAGTTATCGCCGTGGAGGTCATCGCCATGGAGATCGTGGAGTAGGTCGTCGTAGCGAACGCCGGTGAGAGAAGGGGTTGTGGGAGGGATGGTGCAGATTGAAGGAGCGTCAGAGGGGCGGAGCCTCACCAGCTCCGCGCTCCATGGTCATGGGCGGCGCAGGAGTGGTAGACGAGGGAGAAGGGGCGAGGAGTGGCGCAGGAGTGGGAGGCGAAGAGAGAGGCGGCGGCCAGGCAGGGAGAGAGAGGAGGAGAGAGGAGAGGCGCGGTGGTGTGGAGGCGGCGCTGGAGTGGGAGGCAAGGGAGAGGGGCTACGCAGTAGTGGCTAGGGGAGTTAGTGTTTGGTATTTAGAGAGGGAGTGGGCCGATAATGGGCTAGGCTAGAAGGTATGTTGGATGGTCAGTTGGTTTTATTTTTTTTTTTTATTTTGAGTATCCATGGATAGCCCATGGGTGCGAAATCGAACATGAACCTGGACCCGATAATTTCGGGTACCCGAAACCGATAAGCCCATGGGTATAACTTCTTACCCATACCCGTATCCATCAGGTCGGGTACCCGCGAGTACCCGACCCAATGGGTTTTTTTGCAATCCCTAATTTAAGGAGACAACATGGAGGAATCTACCTCGTCACAAAGGGGACCAACGGGGTAGCGTGCCATAGTAGCTCTTTACCTCTCGTTTCCGAACTTTTGTTCACTCCGTGTACTTATTCAGTAAAACATTCATCCCCAACAACTTACAAATCTCTAAAAATATCTTTAAAAAAATAGTATCCCTAGAAAGAGTAAATTACACCATAGGTAGTTGAACTTGTCACGTCATTCCGCTTAGGTCCAAAACTTAAGAAGCTGAGTATTTAGGTCTTGGCTAGGTCAACGGTGGTACGAGATTTTGCTGACGTGGCAGTCCACGTCATCACCTTTGAATTTTTTTATTTTATTTATTTGTGGGACCCACCTGTATATCTCTCCCCATGCATGCACTCGTTTCTCTCCCCTCTCCACCTGCATCGGTCTCTCTCTAGGTCCTAGGACACGGAAAGGAAGATAGACAGCGAGCCGAGCGGGCGGTGAGGATGAACGATATGATAGGGCCGGGAGAGAGAGGCGATCGACGAAGGCTGAGGCAGCTCTGCAGCGGGTTGGCCTCCAGGACACCGTCCTGCTAGCTGACGGCGGCCCGGACATGGACGCCGACGCTGCTCCACCAACCATGCATGATGCATGCGTGCGTCCAGTGCCGGCGCCAACATCGCCGGCCGCTTTGTCCTCGGTCAATATCGTCAGCTAGCGCCCACAGGAATGAACGCACGGGCGCCATTCAACTCGCTGCCATGTCCCGCACCACCTCCTTAATTGAACCATGCACCGATGACCGATCGATCCCATGCAGCACCGACCGCGCATCGAGCCAGTACTCGACGTACGTATACGTACGTACGCACCGATCCCTTTCCGTCGCCGAGAGATCGAGATCGAGATCGAGGAAGGAAGGCATATATATGACGGGGTATGTTAATGAGATCGAGATCGAGGAAGGAGGGCATATATAAGACCTGGACCACCACATCAGCAAAAGAGCCCATCGGATACCGCACGTTTTAATCCACGATGGTAGAACACAGTCACAAGATTAAAGACACGGATGCAGAGAGAAAGCCCGAGACCGTAATTTATATTTATCAATCTCTTCTTTATAATGGTCTCTCTTCTTTGCATAGTGCCTGGCCTATATTTGGTTTTATTCATAACACCTAGTTAGGGTTGGATCTGTCAGATCTTTTTTTCATTGGAAACCTAGCCTAGACAGCAAGACAAGTACATGTGCCTAAACATTGGGTTTCGTAAGTTTTGGATCCAAGCGAAACAATGGGACAGATTCGAGGACGTGCAATATACTCCCCTGAAACGTCAGATAAACTGTAAAATGACAAAGCACCGAGGGATGCTCTAAGCTTTGCAGTATAAAATATAAGATGAAATGAAGAAGAAAAACAGAGCGAGCACGTAATCAAACCGTCTCTTTATTGCAGTGTGATACGGCAAGACAACCCATCGTTGATTGTATATATTATATCATTGCACGTATATATGCTATAAAAGTTGTAGCAGCTAAACCAAGAGAGTGGTTTATTAACGGGACATATTAGTTCAACTTTTTTTGATGTAAAGGCAGGAGGGCTGCCATAAATTCATCAAAAGAGGGAAGAAGTACAGGGTGGGGGGAGTTGAGGACCCCTCCCCCCGTGGGCCACGACAACAAAATTAACTAATTACAAAAGGGGCCCATGGCCTCCCAAAACGCGCAGTCATCGAGAAGAAGGTTGAAGAAGACAAGAAACCCTCTCGTCCACGTCCCGAAAAATTCGGTTGTTCTTGCTTCTAGCCAGATATGCCAGATCGTGGCGGCGACGATGGAGAGCTCTCCCTTTGAGCAGGGTCTGACGCCGAGGAGGTCGAAGTCCCACCAGGTGACGACTTGAAGAACAACCAATATGTTCAAAACTAGTACGTGCGATGTTTTAGGGATGAAATCATGCCTAAGAACATCACTTGGTCTTTATCTTATCCCACTTCAGTTGAGTTCGAATGATGAGAAAGAGAGCCTGGGCTGGCTCCAAAAAAGTTGAAACAGGCCTAACACGGCCCACTTAGACATGGTATCTACATTCAAAAGTCCATTTGTACCATAAGCAAGACTGCTTGTTTAATGCTCTTTCCATTTTGCTATATTTGTTCATGATATCGAGAATTCCATTTAAAATTGTTTGTCCTATATAGTAACAAAGGATGCTTTAAAACTAGTCAAACCGTTGTTTCGAACAAAGCTTTAATGCATGTAACAATCAAATTCATGCCTGCAGCTAACCAAATTCATTAATTAGAGATAGCATGGTCATCCTAACGAAATTTTTCACTTCAATTTGTGTTTTCTTGATTTATGTGCAATGGTGGGCGTGGAGTATTTAATTATGTGAAGAATTTAATAGGCCCAAATCAACCCGGCCTAGCAGCGGCACGTAACCCAATATACATGATCAAGCCGGCCTGTTTATGTGAGGAACGAAACAGGGCCTTAATTTTTGGACACTTGAAGGAGACGGGCCAGATCAAGCCCAAGTAAACTCTGGCTTAGCTCACCTGCTGCATCTGTTCTTTTATTCTAAACACCGGCTATTCTCTTCAAAAACCAAGCTCGAGGCTGATTTCGCTTGAACGTTGAAAAACACATAAAATTTTAAAGAGGATGGGGTTAATATGAATTGACTTGCCATAAGAGCATGGCATAGCGGCACCGTCATGAAACGAGCGAGCCATGCCGTGGCACATCGATAATAATTGACAAGAATGATTAGGTACCAGCATAGAGATCATATGTAGATCCATCATGCTTCATGCACATACGTAATAGACAAGACATGGGAGTACGTCCTTTGATTACTCCACTGATAAGCCCCGTTCGCTGCCACTGCATAGATGTCGACGTGACTCTCGTCTCCACATATCGATAGATCGAGAGAGAGAGACGTTTAGGGATCGATCGGAACCATATATAGCCGGAAAATGATTTCAACCTATTTCTTTGCGTCTGAAACAAGCTAAAAACTATAATCTAAAAAAGTTTTGACCTATTTAAAGACACTTTTAAGAGTACAAAAAATATATATAAAAATATTTTAGAAAATCTGAGAAAAACTGTTTAAAACCCCGTTAAAAAATACTGCAAAGCACTACGTCGTTTAGCTTTGCAAAGCCTATATTTGATTGCCCGGGACGTTTGTATACCGTCTATGGACCTGAGTGCACGTAGACCGTGGCCACCAGTAGCCACACACTCAAGCTGTCACGCATCATGTTGGACCAAAACCCCCTCTTGCAGCAACTTCTTCTCTCGAGCCTCCCACGCTTGCTATAGTAGAGAGAAGAGGGGAAAGAGGAGAACATCTAGATCCGACTGCCCCCCTCGCCTTTGGTGGCGTCGTCAGTGTTGGAGGTGCAGGGCGACCGGAGGCCCCTGAGGAGGTGTATTATAGTTTAGGTAATCTAGGGTGCTACGCCAATGATGAGTTCGGTCATGGTGGAGCTCTGCTTCCTCCTTTCAAATTGCATTGCGTCATCGTCGATGGAGGCCGATCTTCCTCAATGTGGGGCGTTTTCGGCGGTGGCCTTCGTTCCTAGTGGTGGATATTTTGCTACGATCTTCCTCAATGTTGCTTCTCTGCCTCGTCGTGCTTCCTAGGGAAGGCTATGTGTGGCGCTTGGAGCTACTACCGATGGACTCCATGGAGGAGGCTGTGGAGGCCTTATATCTCCTTTAAGCCAAACCAGAGCTACCCTTGAGCTACAAATCCAAGGTTTAACTGCTCGCATAGGGTCCTTGCGGAGCTCTGACAATGTCAACCCAGTGTGGGTCACGACTAATGAGTTGGTTCCAACGATGGATCCGGTGTGCATCAATGTCTTCTCCGATGAGGGACAACATAGCAGTCTCAAGCAGTTTTGTTGTATGCTTTTGCAAGGATGTCCAACAGAGGGATTCATTGTAGTTGTGAGTCTCTTGTGAAATTGTCTGTAAGGTCTTCTGGATGTTGCTAATATGATGACTCGTTCCAAGAAAAAAATTCAACTAACTACCAACGTCCAACAAGCTCCTGAACATATGCAACACGCATTTCAAACACATTGTAGCTTTGGATAGAGTAGCTGGTGGAGAGGAGAAGTTTTTTCGAGTGCAATGTTAAGTGTGAAGGATTTTTAGAGCGAATGATATAGGAGTAGGAAACAGTGACACGGAGCGGGAGAATGAAGTATCTGGCGTGGATGGTCTAAGATGGCCACCATTGATATTCAATGCTAAGGATGTATACATGCAGCACATATTTGTGATTGAACTAATTAAACGCTTTGACTAATTGACTTCTAGCATCTAGTGTTCATCCACAATAATATAGATGTGGGTGTGTTCATGTTCCTATATAGTGCAAATCAAGACTTAGCATCATGCACCAAAAACTACTAAAAGAATCGAAACACTCCCAACATATCATGGTCAACCATGATGATAGTTATTCGTTTTGTAATTGTCTCTAAACTTGACAAGAAACTAAGAAACGAGTGACAATCCATCTAATTATAATAAGTTTTTTCATTAGAAGAACATACGGAGAGATAGGAAATGAAGTAAATTAATTGCTATAAACCATGAATCGAGATGTTTGTATCTATGATTGTTAATATACGGAATTACTTGTGTATTGTATAGAGTTACTTGTCACCTCTTGGAGACAATAAAGGCTTGTATGATGAAGTCATGATATTTTCTTTAGAATCGATCTTGTTTGTAGATAAGATATACTTTAGAGAGCTTTCCAAGTGGTTTAAAGAGTCTGACTTGTTTCGCTTCACTTATTTTTAAAGATTTTTTAGACGTTCTGTCGAAGTAAAAAATACTCCTAAAAAAATTTATGTTGAATTTGAATAAAAAATAGATAAATAAATAAATCGTAAGGATATGCTCAACTATACTAAAACATAGAGCAACACACAAAAGAATCCTTATTATCGTTATTAGCACATCTGAATTATCGAGAACAACCTTGCACAATGCAATCTATGGAGTGTGACAGTTTGGTATACTTGGCATGCGTGCGTGCATGGTCCAACAATCTTAAACTATCGCTAGTGCTAGTGTTTTTAGTAGTGATGTGTCCCATGCTGCCATGCATGCATGCATCATGCATTGCTTGTTGGGTGTTTGCTTAGTTGGTACGCACGAACATCCCAGTGAGTAGTGAGTGATTACGCATATCACAATGAAAACACGATAACAAAAAAGCCAAAAACCCCTCATGCAATTATTGGTAACAAATTCGTCTAAACTATTTTGGTAAAAGAAACATATTGACCACTAAAATTACCTATCATAACACCATGCCCATAAATTCATTTTACCCGTTGAAATTACCAACTATGATATTGTTCTTTTTAGCCGACAGTAGTTTAAAATTTCAATTTGAAATCAAATTGTGACTCTTTGAGAGAGGACTTATAGAGCCTAAAAAATTAGAGTTTTTTTTGAAACTCTAAGAAGAACCATTTAAAACTGCATAAAAATTAATATAAAGAAATACATCGTTTGGGTTGTAAAAAATAATAAAATATAAACTTTAGCTTTTAATTTTAATTTAAACTAAAAAACAAGGTCTATGTGATGAGAATTGAGAAGACACTCGACATGTTTGTTTCTGATGTGTTCCCCGCTTGGAAGCTGAAGGCATATGATTCGTTTTATGCTCTCCTAGTTTCATAATAGTTATCGTTTTACAAATTAAAATCGTTTTTAAAATGCAACTTTGACCATCAATTACTAATAAAATATATCTACAAAATTCATGAAAATATGATATCGTGAAAATATTTTCCAATACGAATCTATATGTACTGTTTTTATGTACACAGTTTAAATAGTTTTAAAACTTTTTATAGATAAAGTTTTAAAGTTTTGACTTAGCACAAATGGAACTGGAGTGAGGGGACTGGAGTGAGTAGCTGACTATTTTAGATGAAAGCATCCTCAGTCGGCTAACAATATAATATTCCTAATTCTCAAGAAGATTTTGTACCATCGTGGCAAGCTTTTCTATCGTTGATTTTCCGCGAACAAAAAGGCCAGCGCACTAGACCAGAATGCCTAGACACGTGCAGGTAGGCCCGCCGGAAACAGAACACGGGAGATACGGCCGGGTCGGGCCCGCATCCTCCAGTGCTCCGCGCACCCAAAGTACAGCCCCCACTCCACCAACAGGTGGGACTAATACTCCACGTGTCCCACATGCTCCGCTCGGGGCACCCGGGGACGCGTACACGCGGTTCGACTCGCGTCACCCCCATGTAAAAGCGGGAGCACACTGGGTGGGCGGCGCGGTGTCGTCCACTCACACCCACACTCGCACTCCCCTGACTCCCGCCGTCCTGCGCCGCGCGCCCCCGCCCCCTCAACCCCCGGCGTAAACCCTAGATGCCGGCGTGAGCCGTGAGCCGGCGCCGAGATGAGAGGCGCCACCGCCGCCGCCGCCGTGGCTGTGTCTGTCGCCGTCGCGGCGGCGGTGGTCGGCGCCGCCGCGCCTGGGGCGTCGCTGGCCGATCTCGGCGGCGCCACCAGGGAGATCGACGCAGTGCCAGGTGCGCGCTCGCGGCCGCGATCCCTGGCTCTCTCTGCTCGTGCCTTGTTATCGATCGGGCCAGCGTTCGATGGGTGCTCGCTCTCGAGTCTCTCGATTCACTCACAGTATAGGGAGGGGGAGAGCTGGTGATTTCTGGCGGCCTCTGTAGTTCGTGCACTGTTTTGCTTGATTTATTTTTTTTTGTGTTCGTCCTGTTTCTAGGATCGTGTACCGTGTACGATCGAACCCGAGTTTGTCGTTCATTTCGCTTGATTTCTGCATACGAACGCCTATTGTTCTGGAGGATTCTGCGGTGATTGCCGTCTCCTGCGGTGCGATATGGTTCCATCTTTACTGCGTTTTGTCGGTAGATCTTCACTGACTGTTCTAGAGTATATGCCTCTCGATACTAATTTTGTTATCTCATTTACCCCGTCGTTTATAATTTACTAGTTTGCTGGAACAAGTCAATACTACTGCATGCTTTATTGCGGGATTGAATGGCCTTGTCGGTGCTCTCATCTGCTACACTCTCTCGTGTCCCACGCGCTGACTGACACGTTGACGACGCGTCCGATTCACATGAAGCATTTCTTCCTTGGGTGTGGAACTGGAACGGCCTTTCTTTTTCCCCCCTCCCGACGTAAAAGGCTCGTAATTTTCACTTTTCACGTGTTCCTATGGCAATGGAATATGGAATCTTCGTGATTTTGCGCTTAGCGGCGTAGGGATGCGAACGGTTGATGCTTTCCTTATCGTAGAAGCAAGTGGGCACTTGAATCGCTTTTAGCCCTGTAGAAGCAAAGCAAGTGGAACTTTGGTTGCAAATTTGGGACATCAGCCATGCGGATGTTGCCATGCTGGTGGTATAAAAATTGTTTTTTTAATGCAATTTTTTATGGTGCTTTTAGAGGTGAATAACTTGGGACCCTGGGCGAAGGGGCTGCTGAAAGGGATGCCGGCCGCGGCGGCAGGGCCGGCGGCAATGGCCCCCGTCGCCAAGTATCCTCTGGTTCTGGCAGAGGAGAGGACGCGGCGGCCGGACGTTCTTGACCATCTCAGAATGTATGGGGGAGGCTGGAACGTCACTAACAAGCACTACTGGGCGGTATGTGTCCTTGTCTGAACTTTAAACGTCTAATGGGCGTAAAGCTTTAATTTGTTAGAGATGCCATCATATGTCAGTCATACTTTTGTGGGTTGTTGGAATCTGGTTGGGTTGGAATAGTACAGGTTGTATACGCATCAGAGATCCAGTTCGTAGTTGCATGGTATTGATACTGTTATTTGAGGAATCTAGCAGATCAAAGGTAAATAGATCGACACGGCGATGGAAGAGCTTGATCCGTTTCTTCTCCTGTGGAGAAACAGTAATGCCATCCCTTTTTAGTTGGTTAGTGATTCCTTTTACCCTTAACAGCCAAGGTGTGTCCACAAGCCCAAAAAAGAGTACCAAATTATAGGAACATTGCAAAATTCAGATAATTTGACATGATATTATAGGGTTATCTTGTTCTCTTGGAACTGTGTTGATTGTTGGGTACCTTTGTTAGACAACTATGGGCCAACCTTATTTGCAAAGGCAACGAAAACAAAACGACATTGTCTTTAAAATGGAATGACATGACACAGTTCCAAGGTTAACTCTTAACTTGCCATCATTGTTCAAGTTGTCAAATTATGATGGGATTGCAATTTGTTAGTTCATTTTTTAATTCCACTGGATAATTTACTGTGTTAACTGAATCAAGTTTGTTTCAGTCTGTTTCATTCACAGGAGTTGCTGGATTTCTTCTTGCCATCCTGTGGTTTATTTCATTTGGAATTGCTGCAGCTGCATGCTGCTTTTGCAAACCAAGAATGGGGAAAAGGAAGGTTTCTCATGCAGATCTAGCACGACCTGTGTTACTTGTGGTCTTCGCGCTTACTTTAATGTAATGCACTAAGATCTCTTCATCAATTATTTTTCTTTTGTTTGTTCGTGGGTTTGGGAGATTTAGGTGTATAAGCATACATTTCTTTTATGGCACTCATAAGTTGAGGAAAGACTCATAAGTTTAGTTAAATGCTTAAACTCAAGATTTGTCATGTGGTAAATGTAGTTCATAGATTGAGCCTCTTTCGATAGAGGAATCCTTTTCTGTACTCTAGCTGAAGGAAGGGGATATATATTAGTTAAATGCGTGTGTTCAGCCCTATATTATGTGAAGCAATGTGCTTACAATTCTATATCGCCACATATGCAAACCCAAACGAGACTTTTATGCTCACATTGATACATTTGTTAGTTTCACCAGACATTCTGGGTATATTTTTTCTTATCGTTCATCTCACTAGAAACCGCCCAACTTATACCATTTCCTGATTTATAGTGTGAAACATGTAGAAATGTCAAGTATTAAGTCAAATTTTCATACTTAATGTGCAGTCAAATCTAATTTCAAACCCTAAGTAGCATTTAATATTTGTTTTAACATATGGTCGTGGATGATATGCTCATGCCCTGGTCAAGTTTACTCTATTCATTTGTAGTTCTACTGTTGCATAACTGCTGGTTCTAATATATTCCATAATTTTTTTGTCACCAGTGCTGGATGCATTGTCCTCTTGTGTGGGCAGAGCGATTTCCGTGAAGAAGCTACAAAGACTTTAGATTTTGTTGTCAACCAATCTGATTTCACTATTCAGACACTAAGGAATGTTACAGATTACTTGTCTCTTGCAAAAACAATCACTGTGGCAGCACTCTACCTTCCTTCAGATGTTCAAGGTCAAATTGAGAATTTGAAGGGGGACTTAAATAAAGCTGCTGATATGATATCTGAGAAGACGGCAGAAAATTACAAAAGGATCAGAAAAGTTCTCCATAGTCTGTAAGTTTCGAAACTGTCCTTGCTATAAAGATGCCAGAATGCTATTATGGCATTACTTTCTTTAATTTTACAATATGACTAATAGTATGCTCATGAACTCCTGTTTTATTGCAGGTCTGTTGCATTGATTTGCATAGCCGTTTTTATGCCTGCCCTTGGGTTTCTTGGATATGGTATGCACTGTTTTGTCAATCTGCAAACCCCATCTTTTTTTTCTTGGGTGTGTTAGCACTTACGTCTTCATCAGAAACATTAGGGTATAGTGATGATGATGTGTTAGCACTTACCTCTGGCTACTGTAGTTGAACATGTTTGTCTCTTTTATGCAGTGCTGAAGATATATGGACCAAGATATACGATTTATGTGTAAGTTTTGTAGCCCCTTTACCAAGTATTGTGCAATTGCATTGGAGTGGCATGTCATGCAGTAATTGACACATTTGTACTTGAATTTTACAGACTTTCTGCCTTATGCTGGAAAGTAGTGGCAGCTCTCTTCATTCTTACAGGGATTTTTCTGATAGTAAACAGGTATTATTTACCTTACATACTGCATTTCATATTCTGCGATGGAATATGTCAGTAATGGTATGACCTCAGCATCCAACATGCCCATCTTGTTTGGACCTCTTTTGCTGTGCTTTTTTTGGAGTTACATAACCATGCAATCAAATGGAAACATCTAGGTAGGACCAGGCATATGCGTGGAAGTTGCTTGTAAATGATGTATACTCTGTTTTATAATGTTAATCATTAAACATGGACTACTTCCCTACCAAACCCGCTAGCAATTTTTTTGCCATAGAGGATGCAATCCATTACTTATTATGTCAGTGCTTTTTGAGCAATTTAGTATAATATTGTTATAATCTTTCTGTAACAGTGCTGCAAAAGATAGCTGTCAAGCAATGGACGAATGGGCACAGCACCCTCAAGCAGAAACAGCTCTTAGCAACATCCTTCCATGTGTGGATGAGAGTACTACTAATCGTACTCTGTACCAGAGTAAAGAAGTTGTGGTCATGCTGGTGAGGATAGTTAATAGAGCTATATCTGCTCTTTCAAATCGAAGACCACATCATAAGCATCCTGGGCACTTCATGCCTTACTTGTGTTCTCCTTATGATACGAACTTAAATGATCGGCAGTGCAAGTCTAGGGAGGTCACATTTGACAATGCAATGACAGTAAGTATTGTTACTCTGTTATTAATTAGATCCAGTACATTCGAAGTAAAGTTTTTCCATAATGTACTACTCTTGTTGATTTGGGTCATTTGCATTTTATTCAGAACCCTGCATTACTCTAATGGGGTAATTTTGCATATTTTGCTTGACAATAGAATATTTTCTATTTTTCAGGTATGGGAGAACTATACGTGCAATGCTTATGACACAGACGTGTGCTCTGGCCCCAAAACCATAACCCCTGAGATCTACAGTCAGCTTGTCTTGGCTGCAAACGTAAGCTACGCTCTGTACCATTATGCTCCCCTCCTGCTCAACCTTCAGGACTGCAAGTTTGTCCGTGATACATTCAGCTCCGTCGCTTCACAGTACTGCCCTCCTCTAGAGCGTGACCTCAGCTTAGTTTCCGCTGGCCTGGCCCTAATTGCCTCTGGCCTTGTACTTGGCCTCCTCTTGATGCTCTTTACGGACCGCCCCCAAAGGGAGGAGGTGTCCGAGCGGCAATCAGGGTTGAGGATCAAACCAGTAGACTGCTCTCCATGACAGGAGGTGGATGGTGGTTTACTTCCATGGCTATCCAAATTAGTACAGTTCTATGGTTATCAAAACTAGTCTAGTAATTTTCTGGGATAGTTAGGACAAGAAAGAAGGCAGAAGCACTGGGATAATCCCATTTTGCAGTGGAGAGTTAGGTGAAAGAGTGCTTCTTCCATGGTGTGTACATGCTATGTTTCTGGAAATAGCTGTAAGAAACAAAGCTTCGCAGTTGGGGGGAAAGCCCCACCATGCTATGAAAGTACGAGATGAATTCTGTGACCTGGAACCTCAGTTGAACATGTTCAATCTCATGAGGTTTTCTTGCTGTGTGTGTGTGTGTTTCCATGCTCCCTTGGTGGATAAAACATCTTGTGCGGATTGTTTTGCTCTAGAGTAGTGGAGTATGTCTTCTATGGAAGCTGGAATTGATCTGCAAGCATGCCAGTTCAACAAGTTGAGAAGACTATGGAGGTTCAGAACAATAACACAATTGCCAGCACTCGTCTGGGAATGTAAAGCATCACCAGTTGTCCCTCTACGTCTTCCCTCTAAAACACTATTGGTGTCTCTATCCATTCTAAAATTTCTTTATAATTTACACTACAATTTTAAAAGATTTTTTTCTCGTGACATACCCCTCTATGTCTCCTACAGCATTACAGAGGACACGCGGAAGATGCCCAACCCAAATACGAATAAGGTATAGGCACAAGCATGGCTATGTAGGCCGGCAGCCAAAAGCACTTGGGGTAGGGGACACGTGAGTGTGGGCTTAAAGGGCAATCAGGCCGGGTATGGGCCCGTGCACAGTTCATGAAACAATCACGCGGGGCTGGGCCGACCTGATTACAAACGTATCGACATTGATAAAAGGAATATAGTTCCGAGCATATTGGTTAAAATATAATTTAGAATCCCTCAAAAGTAATTTTCAAACACTGTGATGTGCACGTGAAGAGTCCTTAGGCCTTAGGGGCTTAATTCTATCTTATTGGCTTTCGACAAAGTATCTATCGGTAAAAACTCAAGAGTCCATGTAGCATATTGTTTTTTTTTTTACTGAACCCATTCAATTAAGAATAAAAAATAAGAGATACCACTAGAAGTCCCAATAAAATAAAGCATAGAAAATGAACAAACACGTTGCACCAACAGCTAGCGCGCTACGGCGCTACAACCGAAGGCCTAATGGCATCCGGTGATCTTATCCCATGGAGCATTTAGCATAGAGATTTTCAGCTGCACTGCACTCCGTGAGCACCGGTGAAACTTTCTGCTGTTTATACGATGATCTCTTCCTTCTTTTTTATTTGTTGCTATTTACTTTCGAATATGCACTTTGACAATTTGTCTTATTCAAAAAAAACTATTTAAGCGTTATTTATTTGTTATGCTTTGTTTTATCATTAAAGGTACTTCAAGCATGGCTTATATTTTTGCATAATTGCACTAAATTTTTCAATAAGATGAATGGTTAAATGACATGTTCAAAAATTAACGGCGACAAATAAAAAAAAACAAAGAGAGTATATTTTCTACCAGACGTTGACTTGGCCGTGACAGTTCTGATCGTCGATCGAAACAAGAAATAATGCAGGGTTTGACCTGCCTCGATCGATCCATCAACGACGGCGGTACGTAGGGCCTATCTTGATGGAACCGATTGATCGCCATGAAACTCTGAGACCTTGTTCATTACATGGAGAAAGGAAGGCAGAGATGTGGCAGCCACAAGCTAGTCTCGTGTCCTTTGGAGTTTCAGCTTTGCAGTGGGACTCCACTTCAATGCATCCATCATTTTCTTTCTACGGAAAGGCAGGAGAGTTTCTTTGGGTTAATTATAGGAGGAATGAAAATGCCGAAACCTCGGTACAAAAGCGAAAACAACAAAAAGGGAAAGAAAACGGGGTGAAAAGAAACAAAAGGACGTCCACCCCAAGACGTGCAAGAGAAGCTACGCAATTACAAAATTGGCTCCTACAGCCTCCTAAAGGCGTAGATCATCGGTGAGAGTGTACGAAGATCAAAAGAGATCGCTCGACACTTTTGAAGATGCGGCTGTTGAGCTCTAGCCATAGGTACCAGAGGGTGCATCCATCATTTCAGTTCTACATGCAACCAGACAATGCAAATCCTAGCTATTTGATCTGATCCGGCACCGAAAGTTAAGTTACCAATAGCAGCAGCATCAGTCCAGCTGCACCGATCGAGTGAGTTTTTATCAGTGACCGACTGATCGATCGAGCAGCTAGTGCATGCAGCTGAAGGGGTGATGCTCCTCGCCTCCCTGTCTTCTCTTCCCCTTTGCTTGTTTGAATTTGCATATGATTTCAGAGAGCAACCTGCCTTGAGATAGAAATAGAATTGCATGCACTTTCCCAAAAAAAAAAGGGTAAAATACCTGGAGCATTCTGAACCATTGGGTTCGATTCATGAATCATGATATGCATTGCTCTGAAAGTCTGAATATGCATGTGGCAGACGTATATATTGGCGCGTTAGCTTCCATATACCGTATGTTTCCCATTACCGAGAGAAGGCTGATACGTCTACTCATAGTCATAGCTTAGTTGCTGTAAGCCTTGTCGTGTGTGCATGAGTATGCTGCCAATACATGTCAATACAGGCCATGATATCTCTTCACCATTTCATACAGTGCCACGAGTAACCATACTTTCTTTCTTTCTTTTTTTCTGCGCATGCTCATCAGTTTACCTCGTACGTATGGTTGATGCATGCGTGAGAATGACTTCTCGTTGAGTCATTTCTCCTGGCGACCTCTGAACATCAGTACAGGTTATGGTGCTCGTCCGGTTCTGATGTGATTATGTTGTTGGACTTCAGGCCGTCGAGACTACTACGCGCCAGCTCGTCTCCGTACGACGCGCAACACGTGGCACCCACTGAGTGGGCCAGCGCTATCTCGATGGCCAGATAAAGGCACATGACTGTTGGGCGCACGGGTATTGAATATATATCGACGGCCGGAAGCCGTCGAGATTGAGTCGCCTCACATCCAAGGGGCGCCATGTGGCGCGCTCGCGTTTGTTGTGAGTGAGGCGGCTCTATCTCGACGGGTAGGAGACATGTGACCTTTGGTGCACGGTATCGTCTCTATCTCGACGACTAGGAGCTATCGAGATAGAGACACATGACCTTTGGTACACATTATCGTCCCTATATCGACGGCTTCGAGCCGTCGAGATAGAGTCACCTCACCATCACCTGCTGGCCATAGTCCAAGGCCGTCGAGAATAAATCGAAGTTTACGCAGCCAGAGCAACATCGCATGTCTCGACGGCCACGTCAAGTCGGCTGTCGAGACTAATCTATGTCTAGGGCTTGCATTGACTACCGTCGAGACAGACGTCTTTTCTCGACCGTTTTAATACTGGTCGTCAAGAAAGAGCTTATTATCGACGGCTAACGGTGCATACCCCCTCCGATGGTCAACCGTGCTTATTTAATTTTTTAAATAACATAGATTTTTTTTTAAAAAAAATCATGCTGGCTAGTCTTGCTAACCACATGAATATACACCACCAAAAATTTTTTTACGATGAAATTCTATCCGGAATAACAGGTATATGTGTAGGGGCCCATATCGTTTAATGATTTATCGAACGTTCTATAGAGTTGTATGAAATACGTCTAACATGTGCACAAAATCTTTTAATAAATCACCATTGGATCCAAAGACCTTTATATAAATATCATTGCACTATAATGTTAGTAATTACAACATTTTTAAAATTTGCTACGAAATTTAATAATATTAAACACACACACACATATATATGTTCTACAACACATAACATGCAAACATGAAACATGTATATATTTTGGAAAAAACATTA
The DNA here is from genome assembly GCA_036346415.1 of Raddia guianensis. NCBI lineage: Eukaryota > Viridiplantae > Streptophyta > Magnoliopsida > Poales > Poaceae > Raddia > Raddia guianensis. The sequence continues at coordinate 42,526,187 of CM070534.1, forward strand.
TTTACATTTTAAGATTATTTTTTATGGACAAAAAAAATTTCACCTATTTTTACAAATTTCAAACATTTTTGGAAAATTTACAAAGAAAATAAACTTATCTGCAAATTATTAAACTTGTCTGGGGGAGTCCATCTATCTTGACGGCCAAGTTTGGGCCGTCGAGACAATATCTTGTATTGAGATGCTCCACGGGCCGGCCCATAACTATTCTCGACGGCTACTGTTGGGCCGTCGAGAATAAGTTTTCTCATGCACGCTCAAAAAATGGAATAAGGGAACGGCGGGATAAAGCGAATAAATCTCGACCGCTAATCGGTGACTGTCGAGATTAGGGGTCAATATCGACTACTTACATGTGGCCGTCGAGACCAGCATTATTCTCTCGACCGCTTCCTTGTGGCTGTCGAGAGTGATTTTGGCCGTCGAAATTACGGTCGTTTCCTGTAGTGGGAACTTTAAACTCTTATGTGTATGTACACATAAGGTTTTCGTATATGCATTGGACTCAATCCTAATTGCGTCCTGATCAGGAACTCCTGAACCTATAAGGCTTCACCCCCTAGTGTCCGGTGCCCATTATATAAAGGACAAGGGTAAGCCGGACTAATTAAATCTAAAGCCTAGGGTAACCGAGGGTTGGCACTCTACTTGATGACAAAGATCAAGCCTGTTAAGATTAGCGACGATGCAAGATCACGAACGACACTAGCAGACACGATGTTGGGTAACGCAGTTCAGCTTTCGCCTACATCTGCGGGGCTCTAACTATGGGCGCTCCTCCCCAAACCATAATACCGCAACACATTGGTTGACCTAGTCATGACCACATGCCGATCGCTGACCTTCTCTTGCCTGTGCTACTAATATGAAGTCATTCACATGATTAAACCAGGGCTGCCTCCCTTTATATAGTGGAGATTTGAGTAGAGTCTGACTCCAACTCTAAACCAACCTTGCCTATTGACGGCGTGTTCTCCGCTCAACCACTGCGGATCACACCCCTGGTCAGATTTCTAGTCTGCTAGCCAACTCGATCAAGCTCGATCCGATTTGACCGTCGGGCACAACAAGGAGCGACTTCATGATTTACCTGTTTCGGACCCCTCGCGGGTAATAGTCCTACTCCTGCTGAGCCTTAACTCTTTTCTGATTGTGGTTGAATGGGAATGTGCTTACAGAGTGCCTCGAATGCACGAACACCTCTGTGGCTGTGTGTCTCTTTTTTTTTCTTCTCTCCCCTCTCTGTCTCCCCTCTTTTTATACAAGCTTTGGGCTGGCGGAGAGCCGAGGAGTAAGCGATCAGATGCTCTCGGATAATCGACAAGACGCGACAGAAGAGACGAAAACATGCCGCTGCCACGCCATGCCAGCCGCCTCGCGATGCCGCCAAGTGGCCTCTGACCCGCATAGTCACACCGGTGAGTCTGCGGGTGGGGCCCTGCCTGCTCCTCCTGACACGGGCGGCTTCCTCAAGCAAACCTCCTCTCTGCGGTCAATTCTTCACGCATAAGGATGTACCGCTCGGACTGCAAGGGTCATCAGTGCGGTAATCATTTCTTCCTCTGTCTATCCGCGTGGTGTCTCATTAAATGCGCTTCGTCCTTCGCGGCGGGGGAGCCTTCGTCCCAAGACTCATTCGCAATGCTCCTCGCTTGCTGCCCCCTTTGCCTGGGCGCTTCCTTGGTCTTCGAGAGGGGCTCACCGCGCACCCTTTGGCGCGTGGGGCCCTCGCCTCACCGTCGGAGGGGCCTCCCGACCTTCGAGGGCTCGCCACGCCATTGGGCCTTGCTTCGCCCGCTGACGCGTGGGGCCCTCCCGCCTTCCTCAGGCTCTTTGTACCCGGTATTTACTACACGGCAGTAGCCCCGGTCCACCATGATCTGTGAACCGTCACGCGGTGCTTTCCATTTCTCGTCGGCGGCGGAGACGAATCGTGGGGCCCGCCACCGCGGCGACCGTCGCTGATTCTCCACCGCACACGATCTTCCTTGGGAACCACGCCGCTTTTAGCGGGAGCCAAAAGCGCGGGGCAATGATGGCGCGCTTGCTGCGGGCGGAATCAAACCGTCGCGCCGCGCCCACGCTTATAATATTTCTCTCGGCCGCTGCCAATCCTTCCGCGCGCTAAGTCTTCAAACCGTCCATCGCCTTCTTATTACTACCACGCCTCCTCGCCAATCGCTACCCAAATTTTGCCGCGCCACCGCTAAATTTTCCATGGCCCCAAGCGCAAAAAGGCGCCCGTGGGGATGCCGCACCATCTTCGGGAGCTGCTCTGCCTGCTTCCACCGTCGACGAGGATCAGGTGGCGCGGCTTCGAGTCTTCGTGCCACCGACCGCCGCCCGGTTCCGCGCCGGCACCATCGCGCCGAGTCCTCGCGCCGGGGAGATCGTGACCTTCTCCTGGGCGATGCTGGCGGGCCTTGTCCCGCCGTACTCCGAATTCTTCTTGGGGGTGCTCGCCTTCTACGGGATCCAGGCGGCGCACCTTGTTCCCAACTCGATTATGGCCCTGGTCATCTTCGCCCACCTCTGCGAGATGTTCGTGGGGACGATGCCGAACCTCCCGCTCTGGCGCCGACTCTTTGTCTTGCACAAGCTCGCGCTCGGCGCGCCGTTGGGAGTCGCTACTTCGCGCTCGCGTCACCTCCGCCTTTATCCTGCCGCGGTCAAGTCCAAGCTGGAAGGATCGCACAGCGATGGTCAGACGTGGAGAACTCCGGCCGATTGCGATCTTGGCCTTCCCGACGATCGCGGAGCCCATTTGCCGACCGGGAGCCCAGTAGGACGATCTTGCAATCGGAGACGATGGCGGCGCGCATTGCCGAGCTCCGCCGCCAGGGGCTCACCGGAACCCACGTGGTGGTGGACTTTTTGCGACGCCGTCTTTGCCCGCTCCGCTTGAGGGCACGCCCCGCCTGGATGTACTACGGCGACAACGACGGGACCCGCACTGCTCTTGGAGGTGAATACCCTCGCGCTCTTTTGGATTTCGTACCTTCTTTCTTTTCATTTTTGGCTAACAGCCAGCTCGCTGCTTCTTCTTTGGGTGTTCAGCTGATGGGAACGTCTTGCGGCGGCGTGCTTCGGGGCTGGTGGCGGGTTATCGACCACGCCGACCGGCGACATCGCTTCGCCGACGGCATCCGCCCCTTCGCGATCGGATCCACGGGCGCAACCCTTACTTGCGGCGCTGCCCCATGGAGGTCTCGGTCTGCGGTCCAAGTGGCCCGGGACCACTGCAGATCCGCGAGCCGCCTCGGCGACCGCCTAAGCTTCATGCGCCGCCGCTGCCCTGCCGTGGTGTTGACTCCGCCAAGCGCTCTCGGAAGCGCCATTCATCCTTGCCGTCGGCGACGACGACGACGAGGGGAGGGCGAGCGAAGAGAGCGCGCTTCAAGCCCGGGCTTCGCCGCCACCGCCGCTCCAACCAGCGAGGCCCATACGCTACCGCCGCCCGCTCGCCGGGCGAGCGCGGCGACTCATCTGAAGCTGGCGCCGCTGCTGCCGCTTCCGCTCCTCTCGCCGACGCTCCCTGCGCGGCGCTGTTCTGGTTGGCGCTCCTGCGCCCGGCCGCTGCTCGTTCGACGGTGGTGATCGCGTGCGCCGCCACCGCCGCCACCAACAAGCGACTTGAGCTCCCGCCCGGCTTTCGCCTTGGCGCACCGCCAGTTGGCTTTCCCTGCGCTTACGCACACCGCACTAGGGTTAGCACGCTTCGCGGTTTCGCATACCAAGCTTGCTTGTCCTCTTGGAACAGGCGGACGCCGGGCATCGAGCTCCGCTCCACGCGACTTCGCCAGCCCCAGCGTGCCGCCGCCCTTCGACGGAGGTCGCTTCAGCGCGGCGGAGAGTCCGGCGCGCGGCGGAGAACCCTCGCCACCTCGCCCGGGCGCTGCCGCCATCTCGGCCGTGACCGCCGACGACGTTCTTTTGAGGCGCCGCACCCTCTTCCGCGCTGGGCGACGCGAGAAGCCCTTGCCTTGGCGGAGCGTCTGCCGTGACTGCGGCGGGCCCTTGGCCAAGAAACCGCCCGCGAGGCGATGACCAGCAGGTGCGGCAGCCAAGCCGCCGCCGCGACCGCCAAGCAGATCGAGACCTCGCTGGAGCACTTCGAAGCCGGACCCTCGCCGACATGTTGCGCGCCGCCATCATGCTTCCGGACGCCTGCATCCATCGGTGTTTCCTGCATCCCCGCCGGAGGAGACGGTCGCGTCTGACGCGCGCCGTGGGGACGAGCCGCCGAAGCCTTGCCGCGTCCTTCCGCGGCGCCGCGACGCGAGCGATCGAAGACGGTCGCCAAGGCGCTCTCGAAGCAGCGCGGTTCATTTTGGGCAACTGTCTTGCTCGAGACGCCGCGTTTGATCTCGATGCCGCCACCGGGGAGCCTTCGCGCCAGCTGGACCGGTGTGAGCAAGCGCGGGTTGACACCGCCGCCGACCGTGTGTCCACGAAGGCCAGGAGGAGTAGCGAGACTCCCCCGCCTTTTTGCCTTGTAATTGTTGCCTATCAATGCAAACAAACTTTTGCTCTTTTGTTGTGAGTCTCACTTGAACTTCGCACAACTTTAATTTGCGGAATTGAATTGGGGCACCTGGCCGCCAAAGGTTTTAGACTGAACGTTCTGCTGCAAGTGGCGCCGCTTTAGGCATCTGGTTACTTCAACCCTTATGGCCTCGCAACCCGACTTAAACATTACGTGGCGGCGCTTAGCTTCGGAAGTGGTCTAGTCATTGGTGCCGCCGTTGGCGCATTGCCGATCGAGCCGACACACCGGGCTAGAGCCCGCCTTCCGTCCGCCGCCTCGCACCAGCGTAAGTTATAAGCGTTTGCCTTTGCAATTAAGGGCCATCGACCTTAAGTACTTTCGCTACCACTTTCAATGTATGTTTTCTAACGAGACCTTTCTAAGGCTAAGCCACCGATCGCCAAAAAGCTTTAGCGGGGCTTTCCGCTGAAAGTGGCGCTTTTTCTCGGGCATCTGGTTACTTCAACCCTTATGGCCTCTTTGCGAACCGACCCTAGACATCGCGTGGCGAGAACTTAGCTTCCTAAGTGGTCTAGTCATTGGTGCATTGTTGGCGCATTGCCTAGACCGAGCCGACACACCAGGCTAGAACCCGCCTTCCGTCGGCTTCGCCTCGCCCAACCGCGAATCGTAGGCGCTCGTCCTTGCAACTAAGGGGCCATCTGCCTTGAGTACTTTTTCTCTGCCAGCTTTCAACGGAATGCTTTCTAACAGACTTGAGGCGAAAAAAGCAGATGCCCACATGGAGACAGAACTTATCTCTTATTGAAGATGGCTTTGTACAACGCACCCCGAGGCGAAGCGCGGAAAGAAGACCTCGCCGCCGGCTCCAAAGAAAGGCCGAAAAAGAAACTCTTGGACCGCTACCTCACGGTAGAACTTCCTCGGTACCGACGTTCCAAGTGTTCGCCAATTCGCGACAGATCCTCGAATCTGAGCTGACCGAGCTCGGCGGAGATCGAGACCACCTTGAAGGGCCCTCCCACGGGGAGACAGTTTGTTGCGTCCCTTTGCACTTGGATTTTTGCGCAGAGCAGTGTCGCCCACGCCAGTGTTCTCACACACACCCGCTTTGCTTGATAACGGCGCAAGCCTGCTGATACTTGGCGGCCGGATCGCCGCCTGTCTCGGATCTCCTCCAGAGATTTACTTCATCCCCGACGCCGGTCGTGGTCTTGGTCTTCGCTGAACGCCGCCACTCTTGGGGAGCCGGCGAGCTCGATGGGAGCACCGCCTCGAGCCATACACCAGAAGAAGGGGTCTCGCGGTGGCTCTGTTGGGAGTTGTCCGCGGCGCCCTGTCGGTGGGAACTTTTTCCGCCCAGCGCTTGCCGCGCTTCTCTAGGCGGTCGAACACCCTTGTCTTGAGCCCTTTGAGTACTTCGCGTTCGCCGCTCCACTTGCCCATTGCTCTTCGGATGCGAACGAGCCAAAGCACGCTTGGTACCCAACTCTTCGCACTGGCCTTGGAAATCGGCGCTTTTGAAAGCGCCGTTGTCGATGATGATTACATTGGCGACACGAACCGGACGAAGATGCTCCTCATAAACTTGATAGCCGCTGCGGATGTGATCGCCGGGACCGGCGAGGCTTCAACCCACTTAGTGAACTTGTCGATGGCGACGAACATATGAGTATACCCTCCGGTCGCCCGCGAACGGGCCTGTATATCGGCCCCTGCATCGCGAACGGCGAGAGAGCGGAATGGTTTGCGGCGCTGGGCGGTCGGTGGATCTGCTTAGCATGAAATTGGCACGCTTCGCATCTCCTCACCACTGAAGGCATCACGAGGCGGTGGGCCAATAGAAACCGTGGCGAAAAGCTTTCCCAACCAACGCCCGGCCTGAATGGCTCCGCACATGCCTCCATGGATCTCGAGAGAATTTCACTCCCGCTTCCAGTGGCGCGCCGGTAGAACTCCGCTTTGCGCCACAGCGTCTGTCCCCACCTACCGTGCGTGGCGCTGGCCTTGCGCGCTATCTTCTCGGCCGACGCGTCATCGTCGGGGATCACTCCATCCCGCAGTAGGCTAGGATCGGATCCTCCACCGACCTTCCGGACTAGTGTGACGGCGTTACGACATTGTCGCCGACGACTCCGCTGGCACTGCGTTTCGCCTCAACCGCCTCGGCGCTTCTTCCGCCTCCTCCCTAACCGGGAGCTGCGGCGAGATCGATGACGTCTCCTCCGAGGTGGGGCTGCGTCGAAAGCGTCGTCCCGCGCGAGTGGGGGCTGCGACGACGGCCGCGTAAGTCTTTCTTCAAAGACCCGGCCGAACAGTGCCCTCGACGAGGCAATGCGGGCGATTCATCCGCCATGTAGTTGTCGCGGCGAGGATGTGCACGGCCCAACCCTCAAAGTGCCGCCCAACCGGCGCACCTCCGCTTAGGTAGGCCGCCATGACGGGATCCGCGGGAGAAATCTTTCTCGCTGGTTGATGACCGGAGAGAATCGCCTTTACTTGTAGCCGCGGATGCTAAGGGTCGGTTACCCCGAGCCCGGCGGCGGCGATCCTTCATACTCCGCGACGTTGTTGGTGGCGCGGAAGTCCAGCACCACCAGGTGCCGGACGACATCGCCGGTTGGAGACACCAGGACGACGCCAGCCCCAGCCCCCTCCAGCCGGAATGAGCCGTCGAAGAAGAGAGTCCACGGCGAGGAGGCTGGGGTACCTTCAGCTTCAGTGTCCGCCGGAGTCCACTCGCTAATGAACTCCGCCAGAGCTTGCCCTTTGATGGCCACTCGGGGAGCGAATTTGAGGTCGAATTCCGCCACTCCATGGCCCGTTTAGCGATGCGACCGTCGCCTCGCGGTTGAAGAGGATCTCCGCAAGGGATACTTAGGTCAACACTGTGACTTCTCGCCCTGGAAGTAGTGGCGTAGCTTTTCGGGATGCCGTCGACGGCGTAGAGCATCTTCGTGCTGTGAATACCTTGTTTGGCGTCGTGGAGGACCTTGCCGGCGTAGTAAATGGGCGCTGAACGCCTCTCTTTCCGCCACTAGCACCGCTGTGACCGCTGGGGTTTGCCGCGACATAGAGGATCAACGGCTCGCCCGGTCGAGGCGACCAAGCGGCGGGGAGGTAAGATACTTCTTGACTGTCGAACGCCTCCTGCGCCTCCGCCGTCCACTCGAACTGGTTGGTCTTCTTTAGGAGCTTGAGCAATGGGAGACTTTTATCCCCAGCGAGCTATAAAGCGGCCCAGGAGGTCAAGCGACCCACCAAGCATCTGATCCGCCAAGTCGCGTCGGGGCTTCATGTTCTCGATCATTGCGATCTTGTCGGGTTCGCCTCAATCCCCTCCGGGAGACGAGGAATCCTAGCGGTTTGTCCGATGGAACGGCGAACACGCATTTTTCTGGATTAAGCTTGATGCAGTACTTCCTCAGATAGGCGAAGGTTTCTTCCAGGTCGCCGATTAACTCTTCCGCCTTCTTGGACTTCACCACTGTGTCATCGACATACACTTCCGTGTTCCGCCTATTTGGGAGCGGTGAAAGCGATATGCATGGCCCGTTGATAGGTTGGGCCCGCATTCTTGATCAACGCCATCCTTGTATAGCGATACGCCCATGGGCGTGATTTAAGCGGTCTTGTCTTCATCTTCTTCGCCATGCTAATCTGGTGGTACCAGTGCGCATCCGAAAGCACTGTTGCCGCACCCAGCGGTTGAGTCGACGATGAGATCGATCGCGGGCAGCGGTACGGATCCTTCGGCACGCCTTGTTGAGGTCGGTGAAGTCCACGCATCCTCCAACGCCCGTTAGATTTCTTGACGAGGACGGGTTCGCGAGCCACCGGATAGGCGACATCGCGGGCGACCCCGCCCTTAAGAGCTGTCCCACCTCTGGCGGATAACTTCTGGCGCTCCACCGACCGCTTCCGGACCTTCGCATGACCGGTCGCGGCGAAACGCCGCCAATTTGTGCTCAATCACCTCGGGGACCCCACCATGTCGGGACGGTTGCCACGCAAACACGTCGGCGTTGATCGGAGGAAGAAGACGAAGCGCGCGCCTATTTGGCGCGAGAAGCGCCCGCCGAACGGTCTTCGCCGGGTCGACTTCGCTTCAGGAGACCGCCTTAACCTCCGCGGATGAACCGGGGAGGCACGGTCTTCGCGGAGGAGCTCCCAAAGTCGGCCTCGGCCTTTTGCACCGACGCGTCGCCCCCGCCGGGGGCGTCCTTGTCCTGAGCGGAGCGCCTCGGCGGTCCACTTTCAAACGATGGGGCGGTTGCCCGGGATCTTCACCACCATGTGCGCATAGTGGCACACCGCCATGAACTCAGTCAGCGGCCGGCCGACCTAGTATGGCGTTGTAGGGAGGTCAAGTCCGCCACCTCGAACTCGAGCATCTCGGTCGGAAGTTGTCGAGCCTCGAAGGTTACCGAGACCGATGCGCCGAGACGGACTCGGCCCCGTGATGTCAAGAATGGGGCGTTAGGCGAAGCTCCCGCTGCTTTGGATCTGGGCCTTGCCTGCGCCCCGGCGACGTGAGGTTGAGGAACTCCTCCGTCTACCAAGACCCGCCCTAGCTTTACATTCCGGACCGTGGGTGCAACCACGATCGGGAGATGCCCAGGCAGCGGTCTTGGTTGGGTGATCGGCTTTGGTGAACGCTGATCGGCTGCTCCGACCACGCCACCGCCTCATCGACCCAAAGCCGCGGTGGCTCATGAACCCGCCCTCGAGTCCGTGGGGTCATGGAAGGAGCTCGGAGCTCTTCGTCACCAACTTCGTGGCACCTTGGCGCAGCCGGGGTAGAAGGCGACCTCCACAACGTGGAAGCGGAAGAAAGGAGAGTCGCCGCGCGACTATATTCGGCGCTCGGTCCAGTCCGCAACACTATCCCCGACATCTCCATCGACGCCGTGGTCACGGCATTCGGAGGCGCCGAGACCCCAAGGTCAAAGAGAAGATGGCCACCCGCAAGATCAAAGCGACGGAGGAGCTCTTCACCTTGGCGCACAAGTCGCCCTTCAGAGTGAGCTCAGATCCGCCCGGCCGCCATGGCGGGGCCAGCTGCGGCGGCGAGGCCGAACCTCGAGGAACCCGCGGCAAGGACAAGAAGAAGCGCAAAGGCGGCCGAGACCGGGCAGGTCATGGCCGCCGAGCGACGACGACGACGACGACGACCGCGACCAGCCAGCGCAATGGGCGGCGGCGAAAAAAAGGAGGAGGTCGCGGCGCCGGTGATACGGTCCCAGGCGGGCGGCCGAGGCGGCGGCTATGGCGATCGCCGTGGCGCGACGGCCCCTGCGCCGCGACGAAGGGCGAGACCATCGCCCGTGGAGTGGGACGGAAGGCCCTCTTGTCCCATTCACCGCATTAACTCCCACGACTTGGCGGTGCCATGTCGTCGGCAAATGGTGGACAAGCGAGTCCACGGCGGCAGCAGCGTCCGGCGATGGCAAGGGCAAGGAGGCGGCTTCTTGGTTTTCAGCGGCGGAGCGCGAGGTTGCCGTCATCCACGGCGGTTCGCCACCTATCCGTCCCACTAGCTTTAAGCGTCGCGATGAGGGAGGTGTGCGCCACTGCGTGCGGCTTTGGGTCGATGAAAGCGGTGGCGTGGTCGAAGCGGCCGTCGCGTTCGATCGAGCCGATCACCCAACCGATACCGCCCGCCCTGGCATCTCCCGATCGTGGTTGCACCCACGGTCCGGAATGTAAAGCTAGGGCGGTGCGGTAGACGGAGGAGTTCCTCAACCTCCTGTCGCCGGTCGCCGGCGCTCGAGATCAGCGGCGGGAGCTTCGCCTAACGCTCCCATTCTTGACATCGCGCGCGCCGGGCCGAGTCTGTCATTGCGGCGTCGATCTCCGGTAACCTTCGGAGGTCCGACAACTTCCGCACCGAGATGCTCGAGTTCGAGGTGGCGGACTTCGACCTCCCTAGCGCCATACTAGGTCGGCCGCGGCGACGTGTTCATGGCGGTGTGCCACTATCGCGTACATGGTGGTGAAGATCCGAGCCGGCCGGCCCCATCGTTTGAAAGTGGACCGCCGGGGCGCTCCGCTGCGACAAGGACGCCCTCGGCGGCTGGCGAAGCGTCGGTGCCCGAAGGCGAGGCTTCGACTTTGGGAGCTCCTCGGCGAACCGTGCCTCCCCGGTTCGTCGCGGAGGTTAAAGCGGTCTCTGGCGCGAAGTCGAACCAGCGAACCGTTCGGTGGCGCTTCTCTCGGCGCCAAATAGGAAGGCGCGCTCCTCTCCTCCATCCAACGCCGGCGTGTTTGCGTGGCAACCGTCCGACATGGGTGGGGTCCCGAGGAGGTGATTGAGCACAAATTGGCGGCGTTCCCGGCCTTGCGACCGGTCATGCGAAGGTCCGGAAGCGGTCGGTGGAGCGCCGTAAGTTATCCGCCGGAGGTGGGCCGAGCTCTTGAGGCGAAGTCGTCGCGATGTCGCCCATCGGTGGCTCGCGAACCCCGTCCTCGTCAAGAAATCTAACGGGCGTTGGAGGATGTGCGTGGATTTCACCGACCTCAACAAGGCGTGCCCGAAGGATCCGTACCCGCGGCCCCGCATCGATCTCATCGTCGACTCAACCGCGGGGTGTGGCGGTATGCTTTTGGATGCGTACTGCGGGTACCACCCAGATTAGCATGGCGAAGAAGATGAAGACAAGACCGCTTTTCACACGCCCATGGGCGTATCTTGCTATACTAAGGATGGCGTTGGATGAAGAATGCGGGCCCAACCTATCGGCCGGGCCATGCATATCGCTCACCGCTCCCAAATAGGCGGAACACAGAAGTGTATGTCGATGACACGGTGGTGAAGTCAAGAAGGCGGAGGAGTTAATCGGCGACTGGAAGAAACCTTCGCTAATCTGAGGAAGTCTTGCATCAAGCAATCGAGAGAATGCGTGTTCGCCGTTCCGTCAGACAAGCTGCCGGGATTCCTCGTCTCCCGGAGGATTGAGGCGAACCACGACAAGATCGCGGCGATCGAGAACATGAAGCCCCCGACGCGACTTCAGCAGATGCAGTGCTTGGTGGGCTGCTTGACCTCCCTGGGCCGCTTTATAGCTCGCCTGGGGGATAAAAGTCTCCCATTGCTCAAGCTTCTAAAGAAGACCAACCAGTTCGAGTGGACGGCGGAGGCGTAGGAGGCGTTCGACGGTCACGAAAAAGTATCTTACCTCCCGCGCCTGCTGGTCGCCCGGACCAGGCGAGCCATTGATCTCTATGTCGCGCAAACCCCCAGGCGGTCAGCGCGGTGCTAGTGGCGGAAAGAGAGGGCGTTCAGCGCCCCATTTACTACGTCAGCAAGGTCCTCCACGACGCCGAAACAAGGTATTCACAGCACCAGAAGATGCTCTACGCCGTGCTGACGGCATCCCGAAAGCTACGCCACTACTTCCGGCGAGAAGTCACGTCTTGACCAAGTATCCCTTGCGGAGATCCTCTTCAACGCGAGGCGACGGGTCGACGCTAAATAGACCATGGAGTCGCGGAATTGACCTCAAATTCGCTCCCGAGTGGCCATCAAAGGGCAAGCTCTGGCGGAGTTCATTAGCGAGTGGACTCCGCGACACTTGAAAATGAAGGTACCCAGCCTCCTCGCCGTGGACTCTCTTCTTGACGGCCATTCATTCCGGTTGGAGAAATTTGAAATTTGGCGTCGTCTGGTGTCTCAACCGGCGATGTCGTCCGGCACGTGGTGGTCTTTGGACTTCCGCGCCCCAACTGCGTCGCGGAGTATGAAGGATCGCCGGGCTCGGGGGCTTCCGACCCTTGGCATCCGGCGGCACAAGTAAAAGCGATTCTCTCTTGGTCATCAACCGACGAAAAGGATTTCTCTGCTTTCCGGATCCCGTCATGGCGGCCTACCTAAGCGGAGGTGCGCCGGTTGGAGCGGCACTTTGAGGGTTTGGGCTTCGCACGTCCCTCGCCGCGACAACTACATGGCGGATGAAGCTGTCCAGTTGCCTCGCCGGGGCACCTGCTCCTACCGGGTCTTTGAAGAAAGACTTACGCGGCCGTCCGTCGCAGCCCCATTCTGGCGGGGCGGCGCTTTCGACGCAGCTCCCACCTCTGGAGGAGGCGTCATCGATCTCTTCTGCAGCTCGGTTAGGGAGGAGGCGGAAGAACCGCCGAGGCGGTTGAGGCGAAACGCCAGGAGCCAGTGAGTATCGTCGGCGACAATGTCTGTAACGTCGTCACACTCGTCCGGGAAGGTCGGTGGATGGATCCGATCCTAGCCTACTGCGGGATGGAGTGATCCCACGGCGATGACGTCGGTGAAGATAGCGCGCAAGGCCAAGCGCCACGCCCGGTAGGTGGGGACTGTATCGCCCATGCGTAAGCGGAGTTCTCTTGAAGTCGTCACTCGGGGGAGCGGGAGTGAAATTCTCTGAGATCCATGGAGGCATGTCGCGGAGCCATTGAGGCCGAGGCGTTGGTTGGGGAAAGCTTTTAGCCACGGTTTCTATTATTGTTCGCCTCGGGATGCCTTCGATTTGAGTGAGGAGATCGCGGCGTGCCAATTTCATGCTAAGCGAGATCCACCGACCGGCCAGCGCCGCAAACCATTCCGCTCTCCTGGCCATTCGCGATCCGGGGCCGGACATTCTGAGCCCGTTCAGCAGGCGGCCGGGAGGGTATACTCATCGTTAAATCGCCATCGACAAGTTCACTAAGTGGGTTGAAGCCTCGCCGGTCAGCGATCACATCCGCAATGGCTATCAAGTTTATGAGGAGCATCTTCGTCGGTTGATTATGCATATGCAGAATCATCACTGACAACGGCGCTCGATTCAAAAGCATGATTTCCAAGGCTGGTGCGAAGAGTTGGGTACCAAAGCGTGCTTTGCCTCCGTTAGCATCCGAAGCAATGGGCAAGTGGAAGCGAGCGACGGAAGTACTCAAAGGGCTCAAGACAAGGCGTTCGACCGCTGGAGAAGCGCAAGCTGGCGGAAGAAGTTCCCGTGTTAGACAGCTTGCGGACAACTCCCATGAGCCACGGCGAGACCCTCTTCTTCTGGTGTATGGCTCACGAGGCGGTGCTCACATCGAGCTCGCCTTGCTCCCAAGAGTGGCGGCGTTCAGCGAAGACCAAGACCACGACCGGCGTCGGGATGAAGTAAATCTCTGGAGGAGATCCGAGGCGAGCGGCGATCCGGACGTCAAGTATCGGCCGGTATTGCGCGTTATCAAGCAAAGCGGTGTGTGTGAGAACAACGGCGTTGGCGACCTAGTTCTGCGCAAAATCCAAGTGCGGCGGGCGCAACAAAGCTATCTCCCAATGGGAGGGCCCTTCAAGGTGGTCTCGATCTCCTTGAGCTCGGTCGAGCTCGCGTTCGAGGGCCAGTCGCGAATTGGCGAACACTTGGAGCGTCGGCGGTGAAAAGTTCTACCGTGAGTAGCGGTCCAAGTTTCTTTTTAGGGCCTTCCTTTGGAGCGGCGGCGAGTCTTCTTCTTCGCGCTTCGCCTGAAATTGCGTTGTACAAAAGCCATCTTCAATAGAGATAAGTTACTGTCTCTGGTGGGCATCCGTTTCTTTTTTTCGCCTCAAGTCTGTTTGAAAGCATTAGTTGAAAATTTGGCGCGAAAAAAAGTACTCAAGCGAATGGCCCCTTAGTTGCAGACGGCGCCTCGACTTCATGGTTGGGCGGCGTCTTGACGGAAGGCGGAGTTCTAACCTGGTGTGTCGGCTCGGTCTGAGGCAATCATGCTTGCAATGACACCAGCGACTAGACCACTTAGGAAGCTAAGTTCTCGCCACTGCGATGTCTAGAATCGATTCGCAAAGAGGCCATAAGGGTTGAAGTAACGGATGCACGAGGAAAAAGCTCACTTTCAGCGGAGCTCGTCTAAAGCTTTTTGGCGGATCGATTGGCTTAGCCTTAGAAAGGTCTGTTAGAAAACGATTCTGAAAATTTGGTAGCGAAAGTGCTTAAAGCTTATGGCCCATAATTGCAAAAACAAACGCTTATAACTTCGCTGGTGCGCGGCGGCAGACGGGCGGGCTCTAACTGGTGTGTCGGCTCGGTCTGGGCAATCATGTGGCACCAGCGACTAGACCACTTCCGGAAGCTAAGCGCTGCGCCACGTAATGTTTAAGTCGGGTTCGAGAGGCCATAAGGGTTGAAGTAACCAGATGCCTAAGAAAGCAGCGCTCACTTGCGGCGAGCGTTCGATCTAAAACCTTTGGCGGCAGGTGCCCCAATTCAATTCCGCAAGTTAAAGTTGTGCGAGTTCAAGTGAGACTCACAACAAAAGAGCAAAGATTTGTTTGCATTGATAGGCAACAATTACAAGGCAAAAAAGCGAAGTCTCGCTACTCCTCCGCAGCCTTAATCTTCGGCGGAGCCGGCGCCTCCCATCATGGACCTTGATCGTGGCGGTGTCAACCAGACTTACTCAAACCAGGTCCAGTGGCCTTGAAAAGGCTCCCGGTGGCGACGCCGAGATCAAGCAGCGTCTCGAGCAAAGCCGGTTGCCAAGATGAACCTGTTGCCGAGCGCCTTGGCGACCGTCTTGATCGCCAGCGTCCTTCAGCGCCAGCCGGAAGGGCGTGCAAAACCGGCGGCTCGTCCGCAGCGCCAGCGTCTTCTTCTGACCGTCTCCTCCGGCGAGGGGATGCGAGCTTACCAGTGGATCGCGAGGCGTCGGAAGCTTATGATGGCGGTCGCGGCATGTCGGCGAGTCGGGCGCTTCGAAGTGCTCGGCGGAGGTCTTCGATCTGCTTGGCGGCGAAGCGGCCGGCGGCTGCCGCTGCGACCTCGCGAGTCATCGCCTCGCCAGCGGCGGTTTCTTGGCCAAGGCCGCCCGCGATTCGCCGGCGAATCGCTCCCGCCAAGAGCAGGCTTCCTCGCGTCGCCCAGTGCGAGAGAAGTCTGTAGCGCCTCAAAAAAAACGCGTCGTCGGCGGTCCACGGCGAAGATAGCGGCGGCCATGTGGCGAGTGGCGAAGGTTCTCCGACCCGCCATGCCCGACTCTCGCCGCGTGAGCGACCTCCGTCGAAGGCGGCGAACGCAGCTGAAATGGCGAAGTCGCGTGGGCGGGCTTCGATGCCCAGCGTCCATACTGTTCCAGAGGACAAGCGAGCTTCGGTATCGAAAACAGCGTGGCGTGCTAACCTAGTGCGAAGTGTGCGTAAGCGCGGAAAAGCCAACTGGCGGTGCGCCTGAAAGCGCTGAAGAGCTCAAAGTCGCTTGTTGGTGGCGGCGGTGGCGGCGATCGCGATCTACCGTCGAGCGAACCGTAGCCTAGCGCCCGGTCTTGGTGCGAGGCGCCAGTGCGACAACGAGCCCTTGAGCGCAAGCGTCGGCGTAGGAAGCGAAAAAGCGGCGCGGCGCCGGTTCTGATAATCGCCCGCTTTCTGGCGATGGCGGAAGCGGCGGCGAAATGAAAGGCCCCGGTTGGAGCAGCGGTGGCGGCGAAGCTTGAGATTGAAAAGCGCTCTCTTGACTCGCCCTCCCTCCCTCGTCGTCGTCGTCGTCAGCGGCAAGAGATGGCGCTTCGAGGCGTGCGAGTCAACGACCACGGCGAGAACAGCGGCGGCGCGGAAGCTTAGGCGATCGCGAGGCGGCTCAGCGGATCTGCGATGGTCCCGGGCCGCTGGACGCGAGACGAAGACCTCCGTAGAAGCAGCGCTGCAAGTAAGGGTTCGCTCCGTGGATCCCGATCGCGAGAGGCGGATGCCGTCGGCGAAGCGATGTCGCCCGGTCGGCGTGGTCGATAACCCGCTTGGCTAATCCGAACACGTCGCCCGACGCGTTCCCATCGGTGAACACCAAAGAAGAAGCGGCGGTGGTGATTAGCAAAAATGGAAAGAAAGAAGTCTGAAATCAAAAAAGCGAGGTATTCACCTCAAAAGCGGTCTTGAGTCCGTCGTTATCGCCGTAAATGCGTCGGTAGGCGTGCCCTCAGCGGAAGCGAGCAAAAACGGCGTCGCAAAAAGTCCGCCACCACGTGGAGTTCCGGTGAGCCCCTGGCGGCGGAGCTTCGGCTTGTCTGGCGCGCCATCGTCTCCGTACTCGCAAGATCGTCTGCTGGGGCTCCCGGTCGGCGGTGGGCTCAGCGGGATCGTCGGGAAGGCCAAGATCGTCGCAACCCATTGGAGTCCTCCACGTCTGACCTTGCTGTGCGATCCTTCGATTGGACTTGACGCGGCGAGGATAAAAGCGGAGGTGGCGGGCTGAAATGCAACTCCCACGCGCGCTCGGCGCGAGCGTAATGCAAGACAAAAAGTCGGCGTCGGGCGGGAGGTTGACGCCGTCCCGAACATCTCGCGGAGGTGGGCGAATGACGAGGCCATAATCGAGTTAGGAACAAAGTCGCCGCTGGATCCCGTTGAGCGAAACACCCAAGAAGAATTGAATCTGGCGGGACAAAGGCCCTTGACATCGCTCGAGGAAAGATCCACGATCTCCCGGTAGCGAGACTTCGGCGATGGTGCGGCCTTGAACAGGCGGTCGGTGGAAACGAACTTCGGCCGCGCCACGATCCTCGTCGGCGGTGGAAGCGGTGAGCGGCTCGAAGATGGTGCGGCATCGGCGGCCTTTCTGCGCTTAGGAGCCATGGAAAGTTTAAGCGGTGGCGGCGGCAAAAAGTGAGTAGCGATTAGCGAGGAGGCGTGGTAGCGAAGAAGGCAATGGACAACTTGAAGACTTAAGCGTCGCGGAAGGATTGGCAGCGAGAAGAAATATTATAGGCGTGGGCGTGGCGCGGCGGTTTAGATTCATGCAGCAGCGCCATCATTGCCCGTAGCGTTTTTGGTTCCCAGCGGCGTGGTTCCCAAGGAAGATCGTGTGCGGTGGAGAATCGGGCGTCACGGTACGCATGGTGGTGGGCCCACGCGATTAAATCTCCGCCCGCCCGAGAAATGGAAAAAAATATCTGTGACGGTTCGGCGTATCATGAGTGGACCGGGCTCTGTCGGTGTAGTAAATACCGAGGTACAAAAGAAACTGAGAAGCAGAAGAGGCCTTGCGCGTCGGCCGAGCGAAACAAGGCCCAATGGCGTGGCGAGCCCCTCGAAGGCGAGAGGGCCCCTACGTCGGTGGCGAGCAAGGCCCGGCGTGTGGGCGAGCCCCTCGAAGGCGAGAGGGCCCCAGCGCGTCGGCCGAGCGAGCAAGACCCGTGGCGATGGGCGAGCCCCTCGGAAGGCGAGAAGGGCCCGCCAGCGTCGGCCGAGCGAGCAAGGCCAGGCGTGGCGAGCCCCCTCGAAGGCCGGGAGGGCCCAGCTAAGCGGGTGCGTGGGCGAGCCCCCTCCGACAGTGGCGAGGCCCCAGCGTCGGCCGGGCGAGCAAGGCCCGACGTGTGGGCGAAACCCCTCCGACAGTGGCGAGGCCCAGCGCCCAGGCGGAGTGCGTGGGCGAGCCCTCTGAAAGACCGAGGCGCGCCCAGCGCGGAGGCCAGCCAGCGGCGAGCATTGCGAAGGAGTCTTGGGGCCGAAGGCTCCCTGCTTCTTGAAGAATGCGCATTTAATGAGACACCCGCAGCGGATAAACGAGAGGAAGAAATGATTACCGCTCTGATGACCCTTGCAGTGCGGCGGTACATCCTTGTGGTATGAGAAGAATTGGCCGCGAGAGAGAGGTTTGCTTGAGAGCCGCCCGTGTCGGGAGGCGGCGGGGCCCGCGCGAACTCGCCGGTGTGACTATCTTGGTCGAGGCCACTGCGAAGCCGCGAGGCGGCATTGCGGCGTGAAGCGGCGGCTGCGTTTTAGTCTCTTCGTCGTGTCTTGTCGATTATCTTGAGAAACCTTTATCTTGCCTACTCCTCATTCTCTCCATGACCCAAAGCTTGTATAAAAAGGAGGGAGAGAGAGAGGAGAGGGAGGGAGAAAAAGCAGACCTGCACATAGAAGTGTTCGTGCATTGAGGCACTCTGTAAGCACATTCCCGTTCAACCACAATCGGAAAAGAGCTAAGGCTCGGCGGAGAGTAGGACTATTACCCAGCGAGAGTCGAACACAGGTAAATCTGCTAGTCGCTCCTTGCATGCCCGCTCAATCGGATCGAGCTTGATCGAGGTTGGCTAGCAGACTAGAAATCGACCGGGGGTGTGATCCGCGGTGGTTGAGCGGAGAACACGCGTCGCGATGCTGGCTCCCCTGGCAGCGCCCGCCCGCGGCGTGTTCTCCGCTCAACTGGATCACACAAGGTGATTTCTGGTGCTAGCCAACTCGATCAAGCTCGATCCGATTTGACGTCAGCTGACGGTCTGTTGACTTGCCTTTGGAGGCTTCCTCCAAGCTGAAGCCCTTTACTTACCGCTGGTGTGCTTCAGTGGCTTGAGGCCTTGCTTTCGCCCGCTTTGACGTGGGGCCTCCCGACTGCCTTGAGCTCGCCTTGTAGCGAGGCCTTGCTCGCCCATGACTGCGTGAGCCTCCGGACCTTCCTCAGGCTCTTTGTGCCCGGTATTTACTACTGCTGGCACCTCTAACCATGAGTTCATATACTTGTGTTAGCATATTCAACACAAAAACTAACAAACTCTACCTTGCAAAATATGGCCTTCTCCATCTTGAAGTCGTTCCAGCGTCTTGCATGAAACCTGTACTCGGCCTCTGTTTGCTTTATTCGCAACTCACGTCGAACCGCCCGACGAGTCCACCTCCTTGGACCCACCGCCTTCTCTAACAAACGCCGACTTAGCAACATCTGTCTCAGCAGCTCCACCTCCACCTGTAACGGTACTCCCTGCACTTAGAATTCACAACTCCCTTTACAACATGTACACACGTGATGTCGTCCTCTCCTCGATCATCACTGTTGTCTTCCGAGTCACTTTCAGCCACTACCAATAATAACACTAGTTCCTTTCTTTTGTCAGCATCATCTTGCCGCCCACGGTAAATTTGCACCGTTCCGATCCATCCGCCATCTAGAATAGATCACTGGTCTCATAATCCGTTCTCCATCTTGAACAGATTAACGTCATAACCGCTTAATCCGTTCACCTCTATGCACATATCATCGTTGACTTCACCATCAGTCAGTCTGACATCTCCGGTCAAATCACCTCACAGCATTTCTGAACGTCTCTCTTCAGAACCAACCTGATTGTGCAGTCCCGAACACCGCGCTCACATCTGCCTCCTTTGTATTGGACAGATATGAGTTCTTCTCGTCCTGAAAAATAATCTTCTGCTCCTCCTTTGGATATTTGTTTCACTCCCATTAGATCTGCACCTCTATATCCAATATTTGAGCCCTCGAGCAGGCTTCCCAGCCCGCCACCGCGCACCATGTCGTCTGTGCACGGCAAAACATGCCGCACCCTAGCTATCCGCATCCACGTCACAGCTTCGCCCTCAGTGACGTGATGCAGCGCCTCCTATGCAACATTAGGTCGCATCACTGCTCCCGCCTTTCCGATCTATCCGGCATCCTTCCACGCCTGCCGGTCTGATAGCGAACGCCAAGGTCATCGTCGTCGCCTGCCGACCTCACTAGCTACTTTGTCAGCCCGATCGCCACGTCTGGTCAATTCTTGCCAACGGTAGCCCATCGAACGGTTCAAGCCTCCTTCCTGAAGTGTCTGACATCACCGATCGAGTCGTCGATCGCCACCATGCTCCACCTTGCGTCGATAGGGCGTTTTCCACGGTGCTCGTGTATGTATAAACCTCATGTCTTCCCCGAGAAATTCTGCATGGCCAACCTCACCAACCAAGCTTTGATACCAGTTGTCAGGATTTGCGGCAATGCAAGATCGCGAACGGCACCAGAAGACACGATGTTTGGTAACACAGTTCAGCTTTCGCCTACATCTGTAGGGTTCTGACTATGGATGCTCCTCCCTAACCATAATATCGCAGCACACCGGCTGACCTGGTCACGATCACATGCCGATCACTGACCTCCTCTTTCCTATGCTACTATTATGAAGTCGTTCATCTGGTTACACCAGGGCTGGCTCCCTTTATATAATGGATACCTAGATAGAGTACGACTCCAACTCTAAACCAACCCTGCCCATTACAACACAGAGTCCATGTAACCTACTTGTACACATATTTGACACAAAACCTAACAAAACCCTTTTCCACGGGGTGATCATCATCAGCATTGGGAATGGCCAATGGATAGACTTATGGCATATGACCGGTGGTTCAAAGGTAATGCCCCTAGCTCTCTAGCGGCAAGTTCGTATGACCTAGACCGTCACAAACACTACATAGTAACCTATCAATTGCAAGGACACCAATGGTCCACTCGGTTAGACAACTCTAGACTCCACAACAGCTACTTGAATACATCCAACTCTGGCACTTTACCCATTAAATCAATCTCAACCTGAGCGTCAACGACGACGTGGTCCGAAACATGTCAGGCTTCGACTCATACTCCTCCAAATCGGCTTATCTCCTCCAATTTTAGGGTTTTAATGTAGCATCCCCTTCAAGTTGTCCTCGTCCATCTGGAAAGCCAATACGAAACATAAATGCAAATCTTTGACTGGACCTTTGAGCCGTGGTATGATCAACATTGTAGATGTCCTAACAAAAAAGGTTGGCTACACAATTCGGTTTGCCCCCTTTGTTGCTCTGGATTGGAGACTTTGGGTCATATCTGTGCCCATTGCCCATACTCGTCCCAAGTTTGGCAAAAAAAAGTTTCCCTCCTCCTACCCCGTGATTAGAATGTGCCAACATGACACATGTTTCAAAGACTGGTTGAGGGAGGTTGCACCAACCCAACCGTAAGTGACCAGATATGATTTCAGTGGAACCATCATCTACATCATCTGAAACATTTAAACGAGAGAACCAGAGAGGACCTCCTTCTTTGGGAAGGACGATGCCACCAGTAACCCGGGAGAATAATGCCCTCTAGGTAGCCCTCACCTTTTCTTTCCCCTTTTGAAACGGGATCATCTTACTTCAAGCAGTTTAGTGACTTTCTTGCTGACATACGTCCCCCAGCACAATTGCCACCAAATGTCAGCGAGTGAGTCACTTAGGCCTTGTTCTTTTCAGCGTATCGTATCGTTCCGTATTACTGTAGCAATTTTTGTTATTTTTACATAGCCTATATGTTGTCATAATTTGCGACGATTTTTTCGTGACTTTTAGTAGTCGTTCCAAAGATTCTAAAACTAATTTTTAATTATTTTTTTTATAATATTTAGATCCTATTTTGAGGGCTCTCAAATTTGCTACAGTAATACGCCAACGCAACGATACGCTGAAAAAAACAAGGCCTTAAAGAGGATCCTGATCCATCGGTTCTCTCTCCTTGTTGTATGGTGAACTTTTCATTCTCTCTTTAATGAAGCAGTAATGCTTCTGCCGGTTGGCTATAAAAAATTAACTCAGCGGTTCAACTGCAGCCATGGTGTGATCAACTACGTACATGCATTGTCCTTCTTTCAAACCATACGTGCACTGTCATGCCAATATTTAGCGAGGTCTATATTAGGGGTAAATCTAGACACAGACGTGCATGGGTATGTGTGGCTATAATAAAACTTGGAAATGTGAATGTGAGCACGTGGAGAGAGCCAAAGCAGAGCCTATAATGAAGCTTACCGATCATTGCAGCTGGAACAGTAGCAATAATTTTGACTCCTTAAGACAGAATAGGCAAGATAAGTACATATCGGGAACTAAATAATCTATATCTCTTAATGTATGACGACTGAGCTAGCTAGCTTTGTCCAAACAACGATATGTATATCTCAATTAATGCTGTTAGCTCATCAAACCCATAGTATGCACTCTCGGTTCTCTCAACAAACACTAGCTAGCTGCATCGGTCGCACAGTGCAGTTAGGTTTGATGCACAAGCTGGCTCCATAACAATATTAATTATGCCATAAGAGAATAAAAGGTATAGTTCATATATTCTGTCTCATGCAGTTTTTTAATACAGATTATTATCTCTATTCTGATAAAATCCCGCACAAATTCAGTACTATTATCAAAATGGAGGCTTAACAAAACAGGTGTAACGAATTCACAGAATTCCTTTGTTTTGGTGTTGGACTGTTGGGGGATAGATGAAAGGCCAATTAATGGCACCAGTACTCTCTCCAGAATCCAGATGCGTGTTATGAAATATGAATAAGAACATATGACAAGATTAGTCAACAAAAATAGGTCATGCACACCTAAACAACAATAGGTGTTACTTGCATGTTTCCACATGACAGCATGCACTGAGAGTGTGAGACAAGCCCTTGCTTAGGGTTAGGGGTTCACCAACCCAACTCTAACCAAAGTACCTTGTTGATCTGTCACAAATAGTTTAGAGATGAGCCTCTTTTCAGCCAACTTTTGGGTCATCTCCATTGACCAAAAGTTCAGAATTAATGATAACAATTTGGCCCATTTCAGATTTTAAAAAAACGAGAGAGTTAGTGATGGAACTGACAGGTCGAACCAGTTTTCTCGTGTTGAAACGGGGAGTTAATTAATTGGCCCAATAGTCAGTGGTCAAGTCCCACATATCTACAAGATATACGCACATTGAGGGAAAAATTAGTTGAATAATACACATTTAAATATAAATTGGGAATCTATGCGGCATACGGTGGTATTTACAAAAATGATGTACTTTCCGCCGGGGGGACGTCAAATACTGGGCTTCCGCCACGCGCGTCGGATACGGGGCTTCCGCCACCGGGCGTGGCTTCCGCCACCCCAGGCGGAGGAAGCCGCGCTTTCGCCACCCTTGGCGGCGGAAGCCATTCTGCAGCGCCATCGCTGGCGCTCGCATGTGCGGCAATGATTCTGCCTCGAATCTAACGTCTTGGGTTTATTAAAGTGCTTGCCGAATTATTGCGGCCAGCAGCTGCACACGGGTTGGCTGGTGCGACGTCATTTCATGTCTTCCGATTAGCTGTTAAACCTGCGTTTAATTTATTAAAAAAGTAATTAGCTATTAATAAATTGCATGCTTATGATGATTTAATCACGCACGCACGGCTATATAAGGAGGAGTTGTCTCAGTTGTGTGCACACGATGCTCAGTCCTCCGCAAACTATTTCGCACGCTCGAGCTCGACTTTTTTCGTTGCTCGACTTCCTGCTTTCCCGGTGCTAAGCTTTCTTTGCTCGGTGCTCATCTTCTTTCGTTGCTCGACTTTGTCATGATACTCACATACATTTGTGCTGGTAGAATTTTTTCATTGTCTTCATCAAGGTGATCTTTTTTTTACTTTGTACCAGTTCTAAGGTAATGTAATATATAGATAAATACATAGTTTGAAAACTTTCATTCATTATTTTATGTGTTTGAATGCGCAGGTGTTGGTACCTCGTGAGCAGACTGTTTATTTGACATATTATTACTAGGTATGCATTTCTTGCGTTCGTGGACTTGTATCATACAGTAGAATCAAATATACATTAATGTAGATTTTGTAAGCAATGAAATGTAGCATTATATCGTAGATGTTATGACTATAGAACTGACTAATTTATAACGGTGGTAAGAAAACATTAACGTAGACCTTGCATGTAACATTTAAAGTAAGTTAAATTTAAAATAAATAAAATATTTGTGGTGCTAAGAAAACGTTAACGCAGACTGTGAATGTAACATTTAAAGTTAGTTGAATTTGAAATAAATATAATAATTTGACCACATTTATATGTTCATAGTTATTAATCTATATAAAACCTACACGTTCAAACACATGAAATAAAGAGCAAAAACATAAACAGCACAACGCGTGGACAAGGATAGTGAGAACGACCCTTCTTTTTATAGCCGAAGTCATTGATTAAATTTGAAAGGAAGGCTCGCACTAAGTCCGCTGCACTCCATTCTGACTGCCTCAGGTGCTCACTACTGTTCTCGCTGCCTCTGTTGCGTAAGAACAGAAGTTGGTTAGTTAATTAGTTTATTATGTTGCATGCATTAGAATGTAAGACAATAAATGTCGAAAGACAATGTTTAGAATTTTAGGCACTACCTAAATTAAATGGTAAATGACCAGACATGTAGAATTTGTATGGAATAATGACTAATTACGTACTAATTTATAGTAGAGATAAGACAGTGTTAAGGCGAAAGGTTCACATGTCATATCAAATGGTAACATAAATAATTGTTACGTTTAATATGTACGTAATTAAAAAAGTTAGTCAATTAATTTGTTATCATAAAAAAAATGTTATTTAATTATTTAGTTCATTATAGTTAGTTAGTAAATAACGGTACTTATGACATTTGAGAAATAAACATTATTTTAGTTCTTTATTTGATTTTGTAGCGTATGATTATAAACAAATGATATATAGAATGAAAAATCCTAAAAATTATAGAAAGTCTTCAGAACAATTCTAGACCGGCGGAATAAAAAAAAATTATTGTCGAAGGTGTCTGCATGTGCCTGTTTGTTTGAAAATATTAAAATTTATAATACTGAATGCGAGCTTACATATATATAGACGAGTGATAAATCTTTTTAATGACACATTGACAGATCTTTATGGCAACAACGTTGCATATTTTCTATGGGGATGCTCTAACACAAGTGCAGGGTGCTTCTGTTACCATGCACAGTTGCATGCACACACAAGCCGCGATAGATCTTCCTATAGGACCTATAGACTTAATAGGGGTGGTTGCCAGAACACTTGGCATAGATCGGTGGAACTTCAAAGTGCGCCTACAGGCGGTTCGGCCCCGTTACGTCCCGAACACTTCGCATGTAGTATGCAACCTGTGGGAGCTTCGGAACCGAGGTTCGTGGGACTTGTATGTTACAAAGTCTGTTGAGGAAGCGTTCGAGATTGGTGTGTACGCTGAAGTGGTACCATGAGAGGAGGGTGGCACAAGTGAATCATCAATGGCTGTAGAGTCTGCTACATGTGTTCCCAGTAACACGGTAGAGATTGGGGACTCATCGCGAGGTCGAATCGCGGAAGTAGAGGAGAGGGTTGGAGGACATGATAGGGTTGTCGTTGCGGAGGAGATTGATGTGGTGGTTATGGAAGATGATGAGGTCGACGTGACGGGAGAAGGTGAGGATGATGCAGGGACTGCAGTCGCATACTTTCACGAAATACAAGCAACGAACTGCGTTATGCCTGATTTCTCCCAGATATCTAGCTGGGGATATCAGCATAGCGATATACAAGTAGGACAAAGTTTTGGGAGTAAGCAGGAGGCGCAACACTTCATTTCCAATTTCGCCATCACCACCCATCGTGAGCACAAAGTGCTATTGTCTGGGCCAGACGTCTATGTGGTTGGGTGTAAAAAGGGGAGCTCGTGCAGACTGCACGGGCCCATAGACCAAAGAATGATAAATACTTCATTATCTCATGGTACGAACCGCATACTTGTAACGCGGAGGGTGTCCTAAACATGAGCAAGGTCATGGATGCCAGGTATATAGCCCAGACACTCCTTAGCATAGTCGAGTCAGACATCAAACTAGCACCAAACACCATAATTGCGGAGATCTGAGCGAGAGCAGGATGGTAATCCCATACCACCTTGCTTAGCGAGCAAAACAAAAGGCGCTAACGATGATATTTGGGGATTCAAAGACTTCGTATAATCGGGCTCCCGTCTGCATTGCGGCGAGATAGTATTGACCAACCCGAATCTTGAATGGGGTATTGACCAATGTCCGTGCGGTGGCGGATGGCTTCTATTCTGAATTCACATGTACCTGTTGAGACTTTGTTGGGCATTTGGTCCATGCATAGAAGCATTTAGACATTGCCGGCCAGTGATTTGCGTGGACGGTACATTCCTTAAGGGGAGGTACCGTGGGACGCTTTTGACCGCGTTAGCTGGCGATGAGAACAATCATATATTACCTGTTACCTTCGCCATTGTGGAGAGTGAGAACAATGATAGCTGGTTTTGGTTCCTGCGGTTCGTGAAGACTGCGGTGGTTAGGGATAGAACCGGTGTTTGTGTTGTATCAGATCGTGGGTTGGGTATATTGCATGCACTGGATGTTCTGACGGGAGGTCATGACCCAGCTTGTAATTGGCCTAATGTTCAATCGATGTGGTGCATGCGACACCTTGGTGCAAATTTGTACACTGCATTCCGGAGCCGCACGATGGTCAAAAAATTTAAGACTATGTGCTTGCAGAACCAATTGCGTAAGTTCCAATCAATTTATAGGGATTTGAACCAACGCACACAAAGGCTTGTGGCCGAGCAGGAGCAGGAAGCCATGCAGATTGTTGGAGGCGAAGGAGGCTGGCGTCGCGTCACAACGCTAGCGTTCATGTGATGGCTCATGGGTAAATCGGCGGAGAAGTGGGCACTAGCTCATGATACTGACGGCGCTCGGTACGTAGTGCCACTTGGTCACACCCCATTATGTACGAATGTTATACTAATAAAGCGTACGTGTCATTTTCTAGGTATAAGGTTGTCGGTGTAATAAATACCGGGGTACAAAGAGTCTGAGAAGGCCAAGAGGCCCCACGCGTCGGTGGCGAGCAAGGCCCAGTGGCGTGGCGAGCCCCTCGGGAGGCCAAGAGGGCCCCACGCGTCGGCGGGTGAGCAAGGCCCTAGCGCGGGCGAGCCCCTCGAAAGACGAGGCGAGGGCCCCACGCCAGCGGGTGCGTGGGCGAGCCCCTCGAAGACGAGGCGAGGGCCCCACGCGCCGAGAGGTGCGTGGCAGCCCCTCTCGAGACCAGCGAGGGCCCCACGCGCCAGCCGGTGCGTCTGGCGAGAACGTTGCGAATGAGTCTTCGGACGAAGGCTCCCCTGCTGCTGAAGGACGAGCGCATTTAATGAGACATCACGCGGATAGGCAATGAAGAAATGATTACCGCTCTGATGACCCTTGCGTGTCTGGTAGCCATCACTGTATGAGAAGAATTGGCCGGCAGAGAGAAGGTTTGCTTGAGGAGGCCGCCTGCGTCGGGAGGAGCGGCGGGGCCCCACTCGCGAGACTCACCGGTGTATTTGTCTGGTCGAGAGGCCACTTGCGGCACGCGAGGGCGGCACCGCTGCGGCGTGGGCGCGCACGTTTCGTCTCTTCGTCGTGTCTTGTCGATTATCTTGAAATCTTGATCTTGCATACCCCCTCGCCTCTCTCCGCCAGCAAAGCTTGTATAAAGGGAGGAGACACGTAAGGTGCAGACGTTGCACAAGCATAGGTTCCGAACACACGCAGCTCACAAGCACCTCAGAAACACATTCCCATTCAACCACAATCGAGAAAAGAGCTAAGACTCGGCGGGAGTAGGACTATTACCAGCGAGGGTCCGAACTCAGGTAAATCTGAAGTCGCTCCTTGTTGTGTCCGACGCTCAAATCGAACCGAGCTTGATCGAGTTGGCTAGCAGACTAAAAATCTGACTAGGGGTGTGATCCGCAGTGGTTGAGCGGAGAACACGCCGTCAGGGCGCGCCAGGTAAGGGTGCGCTAGCATCGCTCAAGCTCTTGACCCTTCTTCAAGCGGCGATGGCGAGAGCGGCGATCGCGATGGAGCGAGAAGCGGCCGCTAGAGCCGCTGCCACGCGAGTTGGCAGCGGCGATGGCGGTGAATCACCGGGCGGTAGCCGCCCGCCTAGGGTCGGAACCTGGCGGAAGCGGCACCGGCCGGCCAAGCTAAGGGCGGCGCTGGCCTTGGAGGAGTGCACTCCGGCAGAAAACCTCCATGCGGCGTGGCCTTCTTTGGAAGAACCCACCGGTTCGGCGACTCCGGACTCCCGGCGGCACCATGGTTGGCCAACAGCCCTTCGTCGATGCCGCCCGCCGGCGGTGGTGCAAGTTTCGGGGTGTGGGAACCGGTGTTTCCGCTTCCTCCGTTCTTTGTTGCCCTCGCCTCCTCTCGCAGATCTCTGGTGAGGCGGGCGGGCCAAAACGACAAGAGCGGCGACCCTACGGGGCTCGGCGAGCGGCGTCTGTGGCCGTGATCTCCGGTCCCATCTCGGAGGACCGCCACTTGTCTGCATGGAGAAGACTCTGCGTGACAAGCTCCGCAGGGCCGCGATCGAAGCGACCACGCTGCTGCCGCCGCCGCGTGGGGACCAACAAGAGGGCTCCAGCAGAGCAACCCGGCCGATGAGGGTGGCGCTTCTTGGCGCCGCCTAGGCGACGGGGCGCGCGAGGACCGCGTCAGAGGCGAGAGGCTCCGGCGTCGGTGCCGCACCTTTTCTAAGGAGCAGCGCGCGTCGAAGGTGAACGGTTTCGTCCGGCCCCATCGAAAAGTATGACGGCTCCACCAACCCCGACGAAGTTTTGCGAGATCTACACGCGGTGATGCGGCCGACAGGAGGTCGGGAAGGTTACGGTGAACTACTTCCCGCGGTCCTCACCGGCGAGCCCGCCAGTGGCTCATGAACCTGCCCCGGTCCGTGGGGTCATGGAAGGAGCTCTCGAGCTCTTCGTCACCAACTTCCGTGGCACCTTCGAGCAGCCCGGTAGAAGACGACCTCCTGGCGTGGAAGCGGAAGAAAGGAGAGTCGCCGCGCGACTATATTCGGCGCTTCACCAGTCCACAATACCATCCTCGACATCTCCATCGACGCCGTGGTCACGGCATTCGGAGAGGCGCCGAGACCCCAAGGTCAAGGAGAAGATGGCCAACCGCAAGATCAAAGCAGCGGAGGAGCTCTTCACCTTGGCGCTGAAGTCGCCCTTCAAAGTGAGAGCTCGCATCCGCCCGGCCGCTTATGCGGGGGCGGCTGCGGGTGGCGAGGCCGGACCTCGAGGAACCCGGCGGCAAGGACAAGAAGAAGCGTAAAGCGGCCGAGACCAGACAGTCATGGCCGCCGCCCGACGACGACGCAACGACGACGACGACGCGGCCCGACCAGCGCAATGGGCGCGGCGGGCAGAAAAGAGGAGGAGGTCGTGGCGGCCGCGACGAGGGGCGAGACCGTCGCCCCCGTGAGTTGGACGGAAGGCCTTACTGTCCCATTCACCGCAACAACTCCCACGACTTGGCGGATTGCCATGTCGTCAGCAAGATGGTGGACAAGCGAGTCCACGAGCAACAGCAGCAGCAGGCGTCCGGCAGTGGCAAGGGAAAGGAGGCGGCTTTGCTTGGTTTTCAGCAGGCGGAGCGCGAGGTTGCCGTCATCCACGGCGGTTCGGCCACCTATCCGTCCCACGCTAGCTTTAAGCGTGCGATGAGGGAAGTGTGCGCCGCCGTGTCGGCTTTTGGGTCGATAAAGGCGGTGGCGTGGTCGGAGCGACCGATCGCGTTCAACGGCCGATCACCCACCAAGATCGCTGCCTGGACATCTCCCGATCGTGGTTGCGCCCACGGTCCCTCAACCTCCTGTCCGCCTGGGTCGCCAAGGCGCTTCAGATCCAGCAGCAGGAGCTTCGTCCAACACTCCCGTTCTTCGGCATCGCGCCGGGGGCTGAGTCCGTCCCGCTGGGGCGCGTTAGTCTCCCGGTGACGTTTGGAGGCTCCGACAACTTCCGCACCGAGATGCTCGAGTTCGAGGTGGCGGACTTCGACCTCCCCTACAACGCCATACTAGGTCGGCCGGCGCTGACCAAGTTCATGGCGGTTTGCCACTATGCGTACCTGGTGGTGAAGATCCCGGGTCCAGCTGGCCCCATCGTCTTGAAAGTGGACCGCCCGGAGGCGCTCTGTTGCGACAAGGACGCTCTCGCTTTGGCGGGGGCGATCGGTGCCCAGAAGGCCGAGGCTTTGACTCTGGGAGCTCCTCCGGCGAAGACCCGTGCCTCCCCCGGTTCGTCCGTGGAGGTTAAGGCGGTCTCCGAAGCGAAGTCGACCCGGCGAAGACCGTTCGGTGGGCGCCTCTCGGCGCCAAATAGGAAGGCGCTCATCTCCTTCCGCCATCCTAACGCAGACGTGTTTGCGTGGCAACCGTCCGACATGGCTGGGGTCCCTGTGAGGTGATTGAGCACAAATTGGCGGCGTTCTCCCGCGACGATCATCGAAGGTCCGAAGCGATCGGTGGAGCGCCGAAGTTATCCGCCAGAGGTGGACAAGCTCTTAAGGGCGGGGGTCGTCCGCAGTGTCGCCCATCCTAGGTGGCTCGCGAACCCCGTCCTCGTCAAGAAATCCAACGGGCGCTGGAGGATGTGCGTGGACTTCACCGACCTCAACAAGGTGTGCCCGAAGTATCCGTACCTGCTGCCCCGCATCGATCTCATCGTCGACTCAAGCTGCGGGTGCGAATAACAGTGCTTCGATGCGTACTCGGTACCACCAGTTAGCATGGCGAAGAAGATGAAGACAAGATCGCCGTGACGCCCATGGGCGTCTCATGCTACTCTAAGGATGGCGTTGGATCGAGGAATGTAGGCCCAACCTATCGGGAACCATGCATATCGCTCATCGCCCCAAATAGGGCGTAAACAGAGGTGTATGTCGATGATCCGGTGGTGAAGTCCAAGAAGACGGAGGAGTTGATCGGCGACCTGGAAGAAACCTTCACCAACCTGAGGAAGTACTGCATCAAGCTTAACCCAGAGAAATGCGTGTTCGCCGTTCCGTCGGGCAAACTGCTGGGATTCCTCGTCTCCCAAAGGGGGATCGAAGCGAACCCTGACAAGATCGCAGCAATCGAGAACATGAAGCCCCCGATGCGACTCCGGCAGATGCAGTGCTTGGTGGGGTGCTTGACCTCCCTAGACCGCTTTATAGCTCTCTTGGGGGATAAAAGCCTCCCACTGCTCAAGCTCCTAAATAAGACCAACCAGTTCGAGTGGACGGCGGAGGCGCAGGAAGCGTTCGACGGTCTGAAGAAGTATCTTACCTCCCCGCCCGTGCTGGTCGCCCCAGACCCGGGCGAGCCGTTGATCCTCTATGTCGCGGCAAACCCCCAGGCGGTCAGCGCGGTGCTAGTGGCGGAAAGAGAGGGCGTTCAGCGCCCCATTTACTACGTCAGCAAGGTCCTCCACGACGCCGAAACAAGGTATTCACAAACGAGAAGATGCTCACGCCGTCTTGGCAGCATCCCGAAGCTACGCCACTACTTCGAGGGCGAAAGTCCGCAGTGTTGACCAAGTATCCCTTGCGGAGATCCTCTTCAACCGCGAGGCGACGGGTCGCGTCGCCAAGTGGGTCATGGAGCCGGCAGAATTCGATCTCAAGTTCGCTCCCGAACGGCCATCAAAGGCAAGCTCTGGCGGAGTTCGCTCGATGAATGGACTCCGGCGGACCTGAAAGCCGAAGACACCCCACCCTCGCCGTGGACTCTCTTCTTGACGGCTCATTCCGGCCGGAGAAATCAATGTGTCGCCTGGACGTCGCGAATATGAAGGATCGCCGCCATGGGGCTCGGGGTGGCCGACCCTTGGCATCCGGCGCTACAAGTAAAAGCGACTCTCTCCGGTCATCAACCAGCGAGGAAGGATTTCTCCTTTCGGATCCGTCATGGCGGCCTACTGGCGGAGGTGCGCCGGTTGGAGCGGCACCGAGGGTTTGGGCCGTGCACGTCCCTCGCCGCGACAACTACATGGCGGATGAATCGCCCCGGTTGCCTCGTCGAGGGCACTGTTCGGCCGGGTCTTTGAAGAAAGACTTACGCTGCCGTCCGTCGCAGCCCCACTTCGGCGGGGCGACGCTTTCGACGCAGCTCCACTTCGGAGGAGACGCTACCATTCTCGCCGCAGCTCCCGGTTGGAGGAGGAGGCGAAGAACTGCTGAGGCGGTTGAGGCGGAAATGCCGGGCCGAGAGTACGCCGGCGACAATGTCTGTAACGTCGTCACACTCGTCCGGGAAGGTCGGATGGATCCGATCCTAGCCTACTGCGGGATGGAGTGATCCCGGCGATGCTGCGTCGGTGAGAAGATAGCGCGCAAGGCCAAGCGCTACGCCGGTAGGTGGGGACACAGACGCCGGGCGCAAACGGAGTTCTCTTGAAGTCGTCACTTTCGCGAGGAGTGAAATTCTCTCGAGATCCATGGAGGCATGTGCGGAGCCATTGAGAGCCGGGCGTTGGTTGGGAAAGCTTTCGCCACGGCTTCTATTGGCCTCTCGCCTCCGGGATGCCTTCGAGCCGGTGAGGAGATGCGGCGTGCCAATTTCATGCTAAGCAGATCCACCGACGCCCAGCGCCGCAAACCATTCCGCTCTCTGGCCGTTCGCGATGCGGGGCCGACATTCAGGCCCGTTCCGTGGGCGACCGGAGGTTACACACATCTGTTCGTCGCCATCGACAAGTTCACTAAGTGGGTTGAAGCCTCGCCAGTCCCGGCGATCACATCCGCAGCGGCTATCAAGTTTATGAAGAGTATCTTCGTCCGGTTCGGTGTCGCCAATGTAATCATCATCGACAAACGCGCCGCCTCCTAAATGCGCTGATTTCAAGACGGTGCAAAGAATTGGGTACCAAGTCGTGCTTTGCCTCCGTTCGCATCCAAGAGCAATGGGCAAGTGGAGCGGCGAACGAAAATCTTGAAAAGGGCTCAAGACAAGGGCGTTCGATCGCCTGGAGAAGCGTGGTAAGCGCTGGGCTGAAGAAGTCCCCACGGTGTTGTGGGCGTTGCGGACAACTCCTAACAGAGCCACCGGCGAAACCCCCTTCTTCCTGGTGTATGGCTCTGAGGCGGTGCTCCCATCAGAGCTCGCCTTCGGCTCCCCAAGGGTGGCGGCGTTCAGCGAAGACAAAGACTCGACCGGCGCCAGATTTAAGTGAATCTCCTGGAGGAGATCGGAGATAGAGCGGCGATCCGGGCCGCCAAGTATCAGCAGGCGCTGCGCCGTTATCAAGCAAGATGGGTGTGTGTGAGAACATCGGCGGTGGCGACCTCGCTCACAAGAAAATCCAAGCGCAGCGTGGCGAACAAACCTGCTCCCTGTGGGAGGGCCCTTCAAGGTGGTCTCGGTTTCCGTCCCAGCTCGGTCAAAGCTCGCATTCGAGGATGGTCGCGAATTGGCGAACACTTGGAACGTCGAGCAGCTGAGGAAGTTCTACCCATAGGTAGCAGTTCCAAGAGCTTTTTTGGCCTTCCTTTGGAGCCGAGCGGCGAGGTCTTATTCCTTCCGCCGCCTCGGGTCTGATTGTACAAAGCCATCTTCAATAAGAGATAAGTTCTGTCTCCTTGTGGGCATCGCTTTTTTTTAGCCTCAAGTCATTGAAAGCATTCTGCTGAAAGCGGTGTAGCGAAAAAAGTACTTAAGACAGATGGCCCCTAGTTGTAAGGACTAACGCCTATGACTCGAGGTTGGGCGAGGCGAAGCGGACGGAATGCGGGTTCTAGCTGGTGTGTCGGCTCGGTCTAGGCAACGCGCCAACAGCGGCACCAGCGACTAGACCACTTCCGGAAGTTAAGTGCTCGCCACGCGACGTCTAGGGTCGGTTCGCAAAGAGGCCATAAGGGTTGAAGTAACCAGATGCTCGAGGAAAAAGCGCCACTTTCAGCGAGCGTAACGCTCGCTAAAGCTTTTTGGCGATCGCTGGCTTAGCCTTAAAAGGTCTCATTAGAAAGCATTCTCGCGAAAAGTCGGTAGCGAAAGTACTTATGGTCGATGGCCCTTAGTTGCAAAGGCAAACGCTTATAACTTACTACGGTGCGAGGCGGCGACGGAAGGCGGTTTTAGCCCGGTGTGTCGGCTCGGTCAGGCAATGCGCCAACAAAATGCACCGCGACTAGACCACTTCCGGAAGCTAAGCGCCGCCACGTAATGTTTAAGTCGGGTTGCGAGAGGCCATAAGGGTTGAAGTAACCAGATGCCTAAGGAAACAAATACCACTTGCGGCGAATCGCTCAGTCTAAAGCCTTTGGCGGTCGGTGCCCAGTTCAATTTCGCAGTTAAAATTATGCGGTTCAAGTGAGACTCACAACAAAAGGGCAAAAGTTTGTTTGCATTAATAGGCAACGCTATAAGGCAAAATAGATGGGGAGTTTCGCTATTCCTCCTCGTCTTCATCTTCCACCGAGCGGCGCCGCCCATCATGGACACGCGGCCGGCGGCGGCGCAACCCGCTACCGCTCAATCCGGTCCACCGGGCGCTGGCGATCCCGATGGCGGCGCCGAGATCAAACGCGCGTCTCGAGCAAGACAGTTGCTCAAGATGAACCAGGCCGCTTCAAGAGCGCTTTGGCGACCGTTTTCAATCGCCAAGCGTCCATGCAGCCGCCACCGAAGACCGCGTAGGGCTTGGCAGCTAAATCCACGGGCGCCCACGGTATCGCGCACTGCCGCCTCTCCTCAATGAGAATACAAGGTAATGCCTTGATGGATGCAGGCGCCCGAAACCGTGGTAGGCGGTCGCGAAGATGTCGGCGAGGGTTCGGGGCGCCAAGTGTTCGAGCGAGGTCTTGATCTGCTTGGCGGCAGAGGTAGCGGCGGCTTGGCGCCGCAGACCTCGTGGTCATCGCCTCGCCAGGGGCGGTTTCTTGGCCAAGGCCCGCCCGCGCAGCCGACGGATCGCTCCGCCAAAGCAAGGGCTTCTCCCGCGTTGCCAGTGCGGGAGAGAGGCGCCTCGAAGGCGCGCCTCGCCGGCGCGTCACGGCCGAGATGGCGGCGGCGCCAATGACGCGGTGGCGAGGGTTCTCCGGCCGCGGCGCCGGCGAACTCTTCGCCGCCATTGAGCGACCTCCGTCGAAGGCGGCGGGGCGGTTTGAAGGGCGAGTCGCGCGCATGAGCGGAGCTCGATGTCCCAGCGTCATTCGCCTGCTCCAAGAAGGACAAACAGGTTCAGTATGCAAAAGCGTGTAGCAAGCTAACCTAATGCGAAATGTGCGAATTGCAGGAAAACCAACCTGAAGTGGCGCCAAAGCGAAAGCTGAAGGGGAGCTCTGTGTCGCTTGATTGCGAGGCGGTGGTGGCACGTCATGTCACCGCCGTCAAAGCCGGTGCTTGCGCGAGTGGTGCGGTCGCGGGAAGCACCAACATGGCAATGGAGGCCGGCGCCGGCAGCAAGCGCCTTGCCAGAAGCGTCGGCGTAGAAGGGCGGAAGAAACGGCGCAGCGGCGCCAGCTCTGAGAGTCGCCGCGCTCGCCCGGCAGTGGAGCGGCGGCGGTAGCAATGAGGCCTCCGCCGGGGGGGGCGGTGGCGGCGAAGCTCAGATTGGAGGGCGAGCCCTCTTTGGACTCGCCGCCTCTCCTCTTCGTCGTCGTCCCCGGCGAGGATGAGGCGGCGCTTCCGGCCTTGCGGTCGGAGTCGGCCGCCACGGCAGAGGTAGCGGCGGCCATGAGGCTTGGGCGGTCGCCGAGGCGGATCGCGGATCTGAGTGGCCCCGTGCCACTTGGACCGCAGGACCAGAGACCTCCATGGGGGCGGCGCCGCAAGTGTTGGTTGCGCTCCCGTGAATCCTCGCCGCAGAGGGGAGGATGCTGCGAGCGACAAAGTGTCGCTGATTGGTGGGGCGGAGCCCGCCACCCGATCCGAGCACGTCGTCCGGACGTTCCTCGCTGGGTGGGCGAGCAAGAAAGAAAGGAAGCCGTAAGGTCGGCAAGCAAAAAGATTCCAAGAAAGACAGAAGACCCAAAAGACTACAAGAGCACTCACCACCGAGGGCGACGCGGACTCCATCGTTGTCGCCATAGTACATCCAGGCGGGGCGAGTCCTCATGCGGAGCGAAGCGGTCGGCGGCCAAAAAAATCCGCCATGACGAGGTTCCGGTGAGCCGCTGGGCGCGAAGATCGACGATCGCGCGCCGGCATCAACTCCAGCTCCATTGAATCGTCGAGCGAAGCCCCAGGTTAGCGGTGGGCTCGCGGACCCTCAGAAGAGAAAGATCGTCGCAGCTACCGGAGTCCTCCACGACTGACCATTGTCGGTGCCGATCCTTCCAGTTGGACTTGGGCGCGAGGATGAAGGCGGCGGTTTCAGCGGGCGTGAAGTGCTTGCAGCTCGAAGGCCCCGCAAGGGCGCTGGCCTCGCGTGCAACCGAAGAGCCGGCGCCCGAGTGGGAGGCTTGGCATCGTCCCCACGAACATCTCGCAGAGGTGGGCGAAGATGGCCAGCGAATGATGGAGTTAGGGGAAGGTGCACTTTGGATCTCATAAGGCGAGCACCCCCAAGAAAAATTCAGAGTATGGCGGGATGAGCCCCCGGTGCCATGAACGAAGGTGATAATCTCCCGTCGCGAGGCTCGGCGCCATGGTGCCGGGCGAACAGGCGGCGGTTGGCGGCCTGAACACTTGAAGCCGCCTCATTGAGTCTTCGTCGGCGGCGGAGGTGGAAAACCTGGCCCACCGACGGCGCTTGGCGATCCTTATGCGTTTGGGCGCCATCGAAAGCGGTGGAGAAGTTGGCGAAGAGAAAGAAGGCTCGTGGTGGCGCGAAGGAGGCAATTGGCGGTTTAGGAAGACTTAGCGTGCGGAAGGATTGACCGCAATGCCGAGAGAAGTATTTATAGGCGTGGGCGCGAGCACGACGGCTTTGATTCCGCTTCACGCTGCTGGCGCCCATCATTGCCCCGCGTTTTGGTTTCCCGCAGCGCGCGTTGTTCCCAAAGGAAGATCGTGTCACGAGCGGAGAATCGAGCGTCTGGTACCGCGGTGGTGGGCCCCATGATTCGCCTCCCCGCAGACAAGAAACGGAAAAGTGTCTGCGCGACGGTTCGCGTATCATGGTGGACCCGGGGGCTACTGTCGGTGTAATAAATACCGGGGTACAAAGAGTCCTGAGAAGGCCAAGAGGGCCCCACGCGTCGGTGGCGAGCAAGGCCCCAGTGGCGTGAAGCCCTCTCGAGGCCAAGAGGGCCCCACGCGTCAGGCGGGCGAGCAAGGCCCCAGCGCGTGGGCGAGCCCCTCGGGAGGCCAAGAGGGCCCCACGCGTCAGGCGGGCGAGCAAGGCCCCAGCGCGTGGGCGAGCCCCTCTGAAGACGAGGCGAGGGCCCCACGCGCCAGGCGGGTGCGTGGGCGAGCCCCCTCTGAAGACGAGGCGAGGGCCCCACGCGCCAGGCGGGTGCGTGGGCGAGCCCCCTCTGGAGACCAGGCGAGGGTCCCACACGCCGTAGGGGGGCCCGTCGGCGAGGAACGTTGCGAAGGAGTCTTGAGAACGAAGCTCCCCTGCTTCTGAAGGACAAAGCGCATTTAATGAGACATCACGCGGATAGGCAATTTGAAGAAATGATTACCGCTCATGATGACCCTTGCGGTGTCCGGCGGTACATCCTTTGTGGGCGAAAGAATTGACCGGCAGAGAGAGGTTTGCTTGAGGAGGCCGCCTGCCGGGAGAGCAGTGTAGGCCCCACCCGCAGACTCACCGGTGTGACTGTGCGGGTCAGAGGCCACTTGCGAAGCACGCGAGGGCGGCGCCGCGCGGCGTGGGCAGCGGCACGTTTTCGTCTCTTCTGTCGTGTCTTGTCAGTGTACTGAGAGTACTGTACTGCCTACCCCCTCGGCTCTCTCCGCCAGTTCAAAGCTTGTATAAAAGGGGAGGAGAGAGAGGGGAGGAGGCACGTAAGGTGCAGACGTTGCACAAGCATAGGTTCCGAACACACGCAGTTCACAAGCACCCTGTAAACACATTCCCATTCAACCACAATCAGAAAAGAGCTAAGGCTCAGCAGGAGTAGGACTATTACCCGCGAGGGGTCCGAACTCAGGTAAATCGTGAGTCGCTCCTTGTTGTGCCCGACGCTCAAATCGAACCGAGCTTGATCGAGTTGGCTAGCAGACTAAAAATCTGACTAGGGGTGTGATCCGCAGTGGTTGAGCGGAGAACACGCCGTCAAAGGTAATGACGACTAATATCGCGGAGTCGGACAACAACGTGCTCCGAGGAGTTCGTGCTCTTCCGATATGCTCAATCATAGAGTTTACTTTCTATCGGACTATGGAGTACTTTTGAGACCGTGGCTATGTAGCAGAGCAATCGGAGGGCATGTTTGCTCCACGCGTCGAAGCGCTCATCGAGTAAAGACGGTTGAAGGCGCGATTCCATGTAACCCAACTATATGATAGGACAAACAACGAATTCAAAGTAAGCTGCCGAAATAAGCACGTGTCGGGGTTTAGCGCGGGCGACACAGTGCAAACTTGCTACATTGGGAGTTACGAAGCAGTTTGCTCATGCAACAAGCCACGCTTGGAGCATATCCCATGCTCCCACGTGCTAGCTGCCTGCCGTGAGCTTGGTGGCAACAATGGCCTTCAATTCGTGTCCCCGTACTATACAATGCAAGCAATCCGCGACACATGGAAGCCAAAATTTCGCAACTTCGGTGATTGAAGTTATAGAAATAAGGAGGCGCCCTGTACATGGCTACCGTTTTCAGCTAGCAAGCGAGACACACCGGGAAGGCCACCCTCTGCGCGATTAGTGGGTGACATGGATGCATCACAATTCGGGGGTGGTTTAAGGCTTTGTGCTAGTGCAGGCAGCTTGGACATGACCGTCGCAGATGCCCAAACTAGACGGGCACTAGCTCATGTATTTCCCAACTGAAATTTGTGTATCAGTACACCCTTGTACTAATGTATTCTAATATGGTCACCGTTAATATATTGCTGTTCTATTAAGTTCAATGTGTTTACAAGATGTATTTGTATTCCGTTAAGTTCACACAGGTTATAAGATGAAACTTCCGGAGTTGTTCAAAGAGGCCATCGACAGTAAGCACAGGGCAAGAAAAATGGTCGCCGGTGTACAGGTGCCATTACATTCTATTGCTTGGAATGAATGCATATATGATTTTTACGGTAATTTGCTATTTTCGTAGCTACGACCCTTTCGTCTGAGGGGATCCAGGCTCCTTAAAAGGCTAGATGGGAGATTCCGTGTTCCTCTGGCGCACTGTGGATTGCTCCCTTTGCATTGCTCATGGATGGGGCAAACTTGCCAGGTGGAGCGAGGACGCCTCTCCCGCATCTGCGATCTGAACTTTTAACTGCACTTGCGGACAGATGGCGTCCTGAGACACATACATTTCATTTTCCGTGTGGGAAGATGACCATCACGTTGCGAAATGTCGCAATGATTACTGGTCTACCCATGGAGGGTCGTCCATTTGTTGTCATCAAGCCAGAACGACTTAAATGGCAACACTACGTAGAGAACAGGTACGAAACAATATATTATTCGAATCTATTGGACAACTAATCATTTCTATTTGTACACTTACAACAAGAAAACAAAACTACAGGTTCGGCGCTGAATACGGTGCGAAGAATGACCAGGGGGTGTCATTCTCGTGGCTGAAAGCATTGGCCGAGTATGGGAATTGCCCAGAAGAGGCGGATATTGAGACCGTGAACAGGCACTACGAAGTATACCTACTTCTATTACTTGGAAGTGTTATGTTAACGCACACAAATAGAGATTCCGTTGGTGCGCATCTTGTGTGGGTTGCTCGCCAGCTCGCGTCTGATGCTCTTCATGCGAACCAGCCAGATGCCTTCAGCTGGGGCTCCGCTATTCTTACCGACACATACCGCACTTTGTGCGAGGCATGTCGGAGGACAGCGGATAGTTCGATCATGGCGGGTTGTCGCATGCTGTTATAGTTGTAGTCATGGTTCTACCTACCCATGCTTCGACCGCGCGTTAAGCACGCGTACTACCCGGTGGACGTTCCCGATGATATGCACGAGTTGGAGCGTCCCACACATGGATATAAATATATGCATGCCACGCTTCGCTGGGCGCACGAGGTTGATCACGGGTCCTACATGCGGGTCGTTGCTGACCTGGATTTTCTCATTGAAAATGATGTCTGTTGGGACCCGTTCTCTCCATTTGTTATGCATGAAATAGCATAAGGAGGACGCATCTCGGCAGCTTGCTTAAACAGTGAAGCGCACTGGTTGACGAAATGTCATCTGGTATGCATGAACGCTGTCGAGGTATACTCACCGGAGCGTGTTTTGCGCCAATTTGGATACCGTCAATTAGTCCCTGTTCCTCCACCGCGAGACGCCGGTCGCTCGCATGGGTATGCTTTCTATCAACCATGTTTATTTACACTCGTCACATTTTATTTTTGTTCGTACTAACCAAGCTGACTATTTGTTATTTCAGGAGGACCGGCCAGGGACACAACTCTAATTGGACGGTGCAAAACGCGTCACACATCGCTCGCTGGATGGAGGTAGCCACTGTGGATGTCGTCGTGCCTGTTGGACCTTACAATCCATACGACTACAATGCCTATTATGATTGGTACATGGCGAGAACAAGATGCCATCTATTAAATCGACTAGAGCAGCAGCATCAACAACCGTACGCAGCTACTATAGCTGAACGAGTTCACCGCCTAGTACATGTGACTGCGTAAATGTCTGATCATAAGTTCGAAATTGATATATTACGTACCTAACGGTTGTTATATGTTTCAATACAGACACAGGAGAGCGCGTACGTGTAAGACGAGGCGGACTTCCTGGTGACCCAAACGGAGCAGGCGGGGGGATCGCGCAGTGCGAATCCCCTTCGTAGTTTATTCGAAGACAGGCGACCGTCTTGCGATCGGCATCTGGACGATCGGAGGCCACCGAACCAATATAAATAGAAGGAATAGAGACAGGTCCGAGACTGTCGATGCGCACGAGCCTCTGTCACAACATTCCGCCCCACCAATGAGAACAATGTCCATGAAGAGGCAGTCTGGACATGTTCCGTTTGGGTCCCCTCACGATTCGGCACGAGTTTCGATATCGGCCCATGATATAGGTACCCATCAACATTCAGCTTTTACACCGTTTGCATCGGTGTACGGGTCATCCCATGGGCTGGATATGAATCGTCAACCAACTCAATCGGTCGGGAGGGAAGAAGACATGCACAGCACGCAGTAATCTTTTGGGTATAGAGGCGATGCACCCATGCAAACCATGGCTGATTGGGAAAATGAGAACAACGCGTGGCAACAAATGTTTGGGTCGGGCGTAGGATTCACTGATTTGTTGAATACAATTACTACACCCCACCCACTATCCATAACCGGATCGGCCAAAGTGTCGAGTTGGCACATGCTGACACCGGCTCCACCACCGTAGGAGGATGCATTTGCTAATTGGAATGTATATAGTGGACAATCCTATCAATTTGGCACCACTCCTCAGGTGGCAGACCAGCCCATGCCGCATCTGCCGACACGGTTTGGACCGTCACAAGCTGCGGGGATGTGTCAAACACGACCTCCTTTTCATTGGATACCCGGAGATTTCACAAGAAGAAGGGGGTCGCAATAAAAAGTTACAAGCTGCGTCTATTAACATTTAGTTTTCTTAGGTTTTTAAAAGTTTTGCATTCTTTCTTAACTAATTGTATAGAAGCCAACATTTGTAATGGTCAAATATATTTATACACCCTGACCATATTTTTTTGTTGAATTTATTGAGCGTCAATTGTTATACTATTTTTTCTAACCTACCTTAACTGAAAATGAAATTCGGCTATGACAATTATAGACATTGCATTATGTGACCATTGAAAATATAATTCTTACGCTTTGAAATATAACATTGATTTATAACACATGTAAAATATGTGACCATTGAACACTTGCACCGCACAAACATCCGAAACAGATATCTCGTTTTCGAACACTGCCTTCTGAGGTAGCCGCTTCTTTTAATCCGTTTAATTGTGACTATATTTATGGATTTTATTATGTTCAACCTGTTTACATATCTGTTATATGTGTTTTGTCG
The DNA here is from genome assembly GCA_036346415.1 of Raddia guianensis. Classification (NCBI taxonomy): domain Eukaryota; kingdom Viridiplantae; phylum Streptophyta; class Magnoliopsida; order Poales; family Poaceae; genus Raddia; species Raddia guianensis. The sequence goes on from CM070534.1 coordinate 42,568,144, forward strand.
TCCTGTTTATGTGTAGTACATGGATAGCATGCATAGTACTACTCGTCCATTTCACCTTGTGCTACCATGTCCGGCTGTCACCGTCAAATTTTATAGTTTTCGGAACCAGTGATTTCATAATAAAATGAGTACGGGAAATATTTTTGTTGCATTTATGGAGACCTCACCATATTTTTTTGTTGCATTTATGGATCGTTAATACTTTAATTTTTTGTGTGACCTACCTCAAAATTTATTTTGGAACCGAGCAAGCACTTGTAAAATATTTGACTATAGAAGCATTTACCATTATGAGAATTACGGACACTAATTGCATTTACCATCGTAGTACGATGGCCGAACAACGTTCGAGTAATGCATGGATTAGGCTAAGTTGGTGGGAATCGTCCGGTCCAGGAGTCTAGGCCCATTACGCTTCGGAGGACCTTCCCATCAAAATGAAACAGGACTACCGTATGCGATCAACCATCTTTGGCCTGCCCTCACATCCATCGGGGTGGCCCAAGTGTGCATGTGGAATTGATCTGATGGTACGAGACATTCAATAGGCCAGTATCTGGTTGGACCGGACGGAGATTCTACCGATGTCCTCTGTACGCAGTGAGTTTACTTACATTCATATATGACGAATTTATTTTAGTATTTAACCTAACCTTGTATCCTTTGCAAAACAGATAAATGATTGTCGTATGACATCATGGATGGATGATCCTTTTTCAATGGCAGCAGATGCATACATCACGGTTCTCCACGTAAGGATCGCAGATCTCGAACAACGTCTCGAAATGACAAGGCGTACACTAGAGTTGCAAGTCCGCACGGAACGCTTGTGCCCTGCATGTCGGAGGCGTCGTGTGTAAACCACTGGCACCCACATGTTACGTACTTTTAAATTCCGCTAAGTCATGCATGCCACTGTTTATGTATGTCATGCAATTGTCGGTATGTTTTTTCGTACTGGTAATGTAGACATGCAGAGCATCGGACTGTGCGTTTGTACCATGTGATATGTTGTCAACAACACGTCTGCCAAAGTGCCCTATCGTCTGTGCGACTTGAACCCTCACTGCCAAAGTGTCGTACAGTCTACGCGACGGGACTCATTGTTGGTAAAGTGTCGTACTCTGTGCATGACGTGACCGATCACTGCTAATCTCTGACTACACTGTTGAAGTGATCTATCATTGAAAAGTTCTGCGATGACACATCAAATCATGCAGAACTGTGTGGTCCAGCTGGCCCTGTTAAAGTGATCTATCACTGCAAAGGTCTGTAGTGACAAATTAAGTCATCTTCAACTATACGGTTCAGCGGTCCCTGTTGAAGTGACCTATAACTGTAAAGTGCTGCCGTGACACATTAAATCATCTCGAACTGTGCGTTGCGTATGTCTTATTCAATTCGTTCATGTTGCGCAATATCACCTATTTAAACCCATGCGGTCTCACTCCGAACAGCACCACCAACAAGAGCATTCTAAGCACTTCACTTCGCAAATCTCTTAGGATCAAGATAGTCATATGGAGTTCCCATCGCCACCAAGGAGTCTCTCACGAATCATCCCACAAGGTGTTCAATACCATGTGTCTATCTGGCGATCTTTGTGTTTTGAGACTGTCCCAAGACATGGGCTATACTTACGGGAGAAGGTATTGAAAGTGCGCAAACTATGCGTACAACCGAACTGTCGATATGGAGAGGAGGGCAAAGTACCATGTAAGTCACTTCTTACTTATTTCTTCCCTAACGAATATATACACGCACATGCTAATCCCAATATTTTTAGCCTCTATTATGCGAGTTTGTGCAATATTTGGACGCGGAGCAGACTCCCGAAATAGAGCGGCAGATGCAGCGGGAGGCGACGGAGCGCAGGGCCAGGGCCAAGGAACGGTGGCAAGACGCCCACAGGGAAGAAAGAAACAAACGTGCGAGAGAAGAGTTTCAGGCACATCGCGAGGCTGACCGACAGTGCCAGTTCAATCAGCGTGAGGCAGACCGTGCCAGAAAGCGCGAGAGGGCTGCTAGAGCCAGGGATGCAGGACATAGCGCGTTTGCAAAGGGGAAATACCCCCGCTGCATCCAGTAGTATGGTTATCATGTATGACAACTATGTTTTTAAATCTCCTAAGGCATGTAGGTTTAGATATGATGCACTACTACGGTAGATTGTCTTATGCATCACGCGTGCCATTGCTTGTATGTTGCAATCTGAATTTTTATTATTTAATCTCCGGTTCTCTATAACCATAAACCGTTTACTTGCTCCGACAGAAAAAACCAATCACCGTTTCAAATTTTACCTTTTTTACTTCTTTTTATTTTTCTTACTTAATTGAACGGAGTGAACAAATTAGTTAAACAATGATAATGTCATAACACTATCGTATTTCATAATGCCATAAAAAAAGGAGAGAATCGAATAACACTATGATGCGTAACTTGTTCTAATTTTATAAATATTTTTTCATTCACTTTTAATTTTACAAAAAAATTTCAGTCCCATCAATACATTTTCGCGTAAATAATTAAAATAAATACAATGCTCTTATGTCCTCTTATTAAGATTTACATGAAATAATAGGACATTATAATTGATCAAGCAACTAACAAAAATAATATATAATCTATCTCGTTTTCGGCACATTTAATCATTTTTTTTGTAGTGGCGGAACATTCGGTCTTGCTTGCATGCATGAGGAGGCCGATGGACGCGTGTCGCCCTTTGATGGCTTCTGCCACCGGGGGTGGCCGAAACCCCTGGCTTTTGCCATCTGAGGTGGCGGAAGCCATTCGGCGTGGCGGAAGCCCCCTTTTGCCATTCCAGGTGGCGGAAGCTTTGTATATTCTGGCAATTACCGACCGTTGCGACATACTTTCCCAATTTCTATTTATATATATATTATTCCACCAATTTTTCCCACATTGAGCAACATAAGACAGCGTCATTTCACCTCAGGAGGAATATGGAGAAAAGACAATGGGATCAAGCCGGCATTGCCAAAATAATCATCCTTCCCTAGCTAGGGCATGACCTGGATGAATTGAATTGTCACTTCAAACACAGAAACTGGCCATCATATTAGCTTTGCGCACTTGCTAGTTGTCAAGTTGCTACCCATTTGATTCTCCCGGTGCAAGTAGAGAAAAGCAGTTGATCTTTGTGAGATAAAAAAAAAAAAAGTGAAAATACGACAGTGACTTTGGTCTAATCTTTAGTTTGCGATTGCGAAATGGCGAGTCATGACCCCAACGGCATGTGGCTTTGAAGTGAAGTGAACCACACTCGCCTTGTTGGACCAACCCCAACTACAGCACAGAGCCGGTTCCAAAAAAAACAGCACAGGGACACATGCTAATGATATTGGTTTGCATTTTTTAATTAACATATATATATATAACTGTTGTTAAAATTAAATATCATCAGTTTACATACAAGATCAAGGGGGAAAAGGGTCAAATGGTACAACGGAATGAAATCCACTGCGTTGTCTCGACCTCTGTCATATAATTTTGGATCAATCTTCAAATATAAATATATTTTTTGTCAGTGACCTAAAAATTGGCAAACTATTTGCACGACTCCGATTTGGCAACCGTAAACCAACATTTATGGTTCACGGTAGTTCGTAAGGTGCCAATCTTGAACGATGAAACAAGCGGTGAAAATTCAGGTGAAAGATAGTAGTAATTTGTTTCCTTCTTTTCCCGGGAAGGAGTGGACAGTGGACAGTGTCACAGTGGAGTAGTGGCCGTCGTGGTAAACGGTAGTGGCGGGAAACGTGTGCCTGCCGCCTGCCGTTAAAACCTGCCGTGGCCTACCTTCCTTGGGCAGAGGAGCCACCAGGTCCCCAGAATCCCAGAGGGGCAAAACTGTAAATTCACCATCGGCGAGTGCAGTTAGTGGTGGGCCACCTACAAGGGAAGGGATCCGTGTGTCCCTCGAGCTTTGCATTCCTCCAAGTACACAGTACGCCGGGAATCTTTCTCGGCTAATGACACGATTAGCAAGCATGTTTTACAATGCAATCTCGACCGCGTGTGCGCTTTTGGTTTGGGTATCATTCTGATCTGACATTTCAGGGTCATAAGAAACTTCTGATTCAGCAAGGGCCAGTGGGGGAAATGTGTACTAGCAAAAATAGCTATTGGATTTGAGAGAACTTATGTCCTTGAATAGTTTACAGGGCCAGACACTGGCATTATTGTATCATTATTATTTTTACCATGACTTAAGGGCAGCACATACTGCAAATGCTGCGTGCTGAAAAAAATCTGAAGAAGCCTTGGCAGCGCCTTCAGCTTAGAGTAACGATTATTCTAAAATATTGTATTTTTGGATGGGGTAGGCGATGAAGGGAATTTTTTTAAAATATAGTGTAAAATGTAAAAAAAAAGTAAAGAAAATGATAAAAAGATTAGCTGATAGTGAAACTAAGGGGGTAGAGTTCCATATGTGGATGCTCTTAGGAGAAAGATGCATCAGTTCTTTGATTCTTTATTCCAAGCTGAAAACAGTTTAAACGACTCTGATTTCTGAACTCCAATCAAATCAAAATGTAGAAGAAAAGGGGAAGAAGATTAGAGAAAAGGCGAGCCTTTTGTGTCCTTCATGTCTCCAGAAAAATGGAAGGCTTTTTGGAAAGCGAGGAGGAGCCAGATGCAATTCCCCATTTCCCCACAAATAAACGCAGGGTAGAGCAGTAGTTAACGTTGTTTAGGTGATACTTATTCCCCCGTGGCTTGCCTTGCCTCTCTTCTAATTTAAATTTGGGGGAGAGGAGGAGGGCGGAGAGGTTTGTTTTTCCTTGGCTTGGCCTCCATTGTTACACCCCGCTCCACTCCATCTCTTGCTTCCCTTAACCCCTCCCCCAATTCCCCCCACTCCCCTTGCCTTAACCACGCCCCAAATCCAGCCTTCAAAGCTTCCTCTTTCCTCCCGGCGTTTGTGTTCTTGGTGCTTGGGCAAGGTGAGGATTTGTTTTCTGTACTTGCTTCCCATTGCTGCTGTCGTTTTTGGTTCGTTTTAAGCCATCAGGGCATTGACGGTATTCTTTCCGCCTTCACCTCCGATCCATCGGTTGCAAAACCACGACCTTTCTTTTCAGCTTCATCAGTCTCTGCTCTTTCGGTGAGTTCATGATTAATTTTCATGGGCGTCCAATAGTTCCTCCCCCCTTCGCTGTGGTGCTTTCATGAACCATGGCGTGTTTCTTCGATCAAGCAGTATAATAAATGTTCTCTCTTGTGCTGTTGCGAATGTTGTAATGCTAGCAACTACCCTCTTGTGCCAGCTTTGATCGATTAAATAGCTCTCTTTTTGTTCTTTTCCATTAAAAGGTGGCAGTTTCATCCATCCACCTCCATCCAACCTGCCTTGTTCAGGAATGTGGAGGTTCTACCTGTTCTTGGTACGCTTGCCACTGATGCCAAGTACCAACTGTTGATCTAGGCGGCAATCGCTGATACTCCCGCTGTAATTTCAGTTCTCAATCAACTTCCCATTTCCGCGGCTACCAGTTTATCACCACACCGAGTAGTTGGTTCCTGTCAGTTCTCAGTTCCTCTCAAAAGGAAGCGGTTGCATTGCATCCCCCGTTCGTGCAACTGCATGCTTCGAGGCTTCTTGGGCTCGTTCTTCGATTCTTGGCGCCCGTCCGGGCACTCTCATCAGTGCTTCTGACGAAAGTTGGCTACTTTAGATGCAATAGGTTGCTGTGCAGATGTTCCTTCAGTTCAGTGAACCATGAGTCGCGTGCTTGCAGGGCTGATGGGTGATCATCTCGCGCTGCTTGTGGATCGGCTGCTGACGGAGTCGACGCTGGAGGCGGCGATCGGGAGCAGGAAGCAGCAGGTGGCCGATTTGCAGGCGGAGACGGCGGCGATCGGCTGTTGCTGCGACGCCGATGGCAGCGCCGCGAGGAAGATGGTGGAGTGCAGGATCTGCCAGGAGGAGGATTGGGACAGCAGCATGGAGGCGCCCTGCGCCTGCTGTGGCAGCCTCAAGGTAATTAATTACAGCAATGCTTTTAATTATGTGCGTCGGGTTTAACGGTGTATACATAGCATTCCCTTGCAGTAATGATTATGCACTCAGCACGAAAAATATAATTTATCTGTTGTTATATGATTTTTAAAATATTTATATGGAAATTAGCTAACTGTGGTGTCCCTGTTTTTTTTTTTTTGGTGGGGGGTTGGCGCTATTTAGATCTGTAGTTCTAGCCTAATTGATTTAGATTAGTTGACTTGGCATGAAAAAATGTTGACATTTATGGTTGGGGTTAGATACTTAGATGTAGTAGGTCGTACCATATTAATAAAGAATCTGAAAAGTGTCAATGGCAGATTTCAAGATAGTTAGGAATGAAATCAAAGTATCAGCTGTATCTGTCGCAATGTAGCTTGAAAAGACACTGCCTAATATGTGCCTTCCTTTGTGATAGTGACACATAATCTTGAAAAATAAAATAAAATGCAGCTGTTTTGTTCTCTCAAAGTTAGACGGAGGGTGCAATATCTAGGTGCCGTTCTTTTCGACTTATTTGCTTATTTGCTCATTTATAGGAGACAACTAGCTGCAGCCAGCATTCTTCGTCTACATGTAGTCAAATGTAGTTGAAACTTTAGGGAAACATTCTGCCTATTCTCTTGCTTTTTGATTCTTCTTCTAACAAATAATAAATTATTAATTCATCATGATATGCTGAAAAACTAGAATTGACTAAGAACATATATATGGTCTTTCAGTTCATTATATAGGTGAATTACACCAGATTAAACTCTTACCTTCCCCCATTGCAGTACGCTCACCGGAAATGCATTCAGCGTTGGTGCAATGAGAAAGGTGACACCATTTGCGAAATATGCTTGCAGGTAATTTTTTTTTACCAAGATGGTATATGAATTGCTCGCTAGCCTTAGGAGACCTCCTTTTAACCGATAAATATGATCAATGGTGAATTGGTGATACATTTCTAAGGAATGTATGACTAGTGAAGCATGCATGAACTTATGTCCTCCCTCTTTTCTGTAGCAATTCAAGCCAGGTTATACTGCCCCACAACAGTTGTTTCACTATGGAAGTATACCGATGAACTTCAGGTACTCATTCTGCAATGCAAATCGGTTTCTGTTCCTATTTGGTGGCCATCTGTGAATGCTTTCTTGTCTTGTTCTCTTTCTTGATCTCTCTATAGAGGAAACTGGGAGATTGCCAGGCAAGATCTCAATGATTCCCGGATAATAACAATGGTGCCATCAGAACGCGACTTCTTGGATGGATATGAGGACTACTTACCAATGAGAACAAGAAGCAGCACCCTGTGTTGCCGGACAGTCGCCATAATTGTGAGTTTCCTACATCTGGATAGCCAGCTTTCTTATTCATGAAAATGTTTCTAAACACCAGCATCAACCTTCTTTCATGTCCTTTCGGATAAAAATTTGTCATTGTGATTGAATAGTTCATGGCTCTCCTTATTCTTCGCCACACGCTTCCTCTTATGATCGGTGGAAATGGGGAGTACTCACTGGCCCTGTTTTCGGTAAGGTCTATGACCAGTATTGTGTAACTGCTTGATCTTGCTTTTGCATCCAAGCAAACCTCTGACAGTTCATTTCTGCTTCTAATGTGGAACCTAAAAAAAAAAAGCTTCTTGTGCTGAGGACTGCCGGAATTCTATTCCCAATCCTGGTCATGGTGAGAGCAATGGCAACATTCCACCGCCGCCGTCACCAGCAGGTAATTCCATCACCGAGTGATCTGCCATTGTTGGAACCTGCTCAGGTGTAGAGACTCCAAATGATCACTATGTTTAGTATGTTATCAAGTGCAGTTAGCTACAACAAAAATTACCCCACGTTTGTACCAGGACTACACCTGCGCAGAATTATCCATATATGATGGCAAGTTGGCAACCTACATTATTTCTGAGGCATAACTCTCGTTTCTAGATAACTTAACACTGCAGGAAAGCCGGGAAATGTATGCGTCTTCGTCAGATACCGAGGAGGAGGAAGATATGGATACCACCAATTCCGCACGGCAAATTCACCCTCTGCCACGCATTGTGCCAATCTACTAACATGATCAAGAAGATGCCTCAGAACTCAGAAGCAAGGATCACAAAAAACAGCTCCAAAAAAACAAAAAAGAAAAGAAAAGAAAAGGGGGAGTATATGGTGACATAGTAAGATAGCTTGAAGCCACTCGCTTCTGTGCAGAGAGAAGAATGCAGTGGCTCTGTACATATGAGAAAGGATCAGATTCCTTGCTAACCCTGATGCTGTAATTTACGAGCTTCTCTAGCGCGGCAGAAAGATGAGCAACATCCTATGTATTCAAGAGATTACGGCATCAAATTACTTGCAAATTGAAATATGCGTTCTTTTTTGAATCCTCCTGTCCATTGCCTTGTGCTGTTGGAGCTCGTTTGATGGGTTGGCCTAATACCCGGGTATCCTAACGATAACATCTCAAGCTTGGTCATGCACTAATATGTCAAGCTACGTGTTATTTCATTGTCTTAATCAGTGGATTGCTGATTCTCCCAGCATAATTTTCTGTTTATCTGAATGTAATAGTTTCTTGACATGCTTTCAAAGAGCACGGTCATCAGCAACAGCAAGGCAATATAAACAGAAGGGCGTACATGACAGTAAATATCATCCAGAGAAGACAGCGGTAATGTGGTACATTGTTGTTACTCACAAGTACATAAGATAAAGGATAAAAAAATCATACATATATGTTTTACGTATGCAGGAAAGCAACTGTTGTAATGGAAGAACTATCGACGTTCAGGTAACTTTGGACATGGTCGAGGTACTTGAACACCGCAGTATCACTGGCCAAAGCTCCTTCAGAACCCATAGCACCCAGCTTCCTTTGGTTGAAGTTATCTACCTCCTGCACCAACTCATCCTTGGTTCTGCTACATGATGTGATAACCTAAACATATGTGAAAGTGACGTCAAAGGCTGGTCCATTTGCTTTTGCTTAGCCATCTTTCTAATACATGGATTATGAAATAGTTACTGTGACGGATGAAAGTTTCAGAGGGGGGTTGTTGCAGTTATTTGAGGTTAAAAATTCAAATATCGACTGAAATTTCAATGCAGTCTATAATTTCACCATAATTATAAAACAGACAGTTTATAATTTTAATGTAAATGTAGTTGCAACCAGTGCAAATTTACTGACCAGTATGCCACCAGGGGAAACCAAGCCAGCAACTGACTGCCAATACATCATTCTGAAACGCAGCAAAAGAAAACAGATTAACTCGTGGGAACCAACTAGTGATCTCATCCTCAATTCATTTCAAGCAATTGTTAATTCATTGCCATTAAAATCATGATTATGATTATGATAGACCTGTCATACTCCCTCCATTCCAAAAAGAATGTCGTTCTAGCTTTGTCCTAAGTCAAACATTTCTATCTTTGACCATCAATTACCAGAAATCCGTATAGTTTAACAATATATGAATTATATGTTATGAAAGTATTTCTCATGGTGAATCGAAAAACATAAATCTTATGTTGTTAAACTATACGAATTTCTAGTAATTAATGGTCAAAGATAGAAATGTTTTGACTTAGGACAAAACTAAAACGACATTCTTTTTGGGACTAGTGATTAACGTGCATATCAACACCTAAACATGCATTTACCTCTTAACAGGTCCATCAGGATGGAGCCCAATTGCATCCAGAGTTCCTTCATCCATCACAAGTTCAAATCTTCTCTCCAACTTTGACTCCAACACATCATCAACCTGAAACAGCAAGAGTCATATAAACTGAAATGGTTCTTTGTTCCTCTTTCAATTTTGAAGCGTTTTTCTACATAATTAGCTGCACGATGTACCAGTGTACCTAAAATGTAATCAGATGTTCCTGGAGGATATAGCATGTACTAAAGCGTTACAAGGGCATGCAAATGTGAATCAACTCACCAAAAAATTAATGTGCTCAAACCCATCGCGAATTGCAATATTTCGAGCAAGTTCAATTGCTCCTTCACTGTAGTCGATCCCAGTCAGATCCGAAAACCTGCACTTCGGAACATCAGTAACACCATGAAACACTAACAATTCAATGGAGTCTAGCAAATTTTTTATACCACAGAGATGTATATTGCAGTCTTAAAAACATAAGGTCTTTTGAAAGAAACATGAGACTAATCCAGGCATAATACCATAAAGCAGTACTGTATGACTAATCCAGGCATACTGTATGCTACTTCCAAGAGTCCTTTTGGGAGCATCTCCCATTGAGTTGGAAAAAATGTCAAAGACAGACTAGTTAAATCAATCAATAGGGACTGCCTATCATCAAACCAACTCTCTCTGCCAATGTTAAATAGTATCCAAATCTAACAACCAGAAATTCTTATGATCTACTTTAGTACGGAATGTGGATCCAAGACCAAAATAATAGCCAATCAGTCTATCTCAAGCCTGTTTAAGAAGAGCAACAAGTGCCCAAATGACAATGTATTGAAGTTGATAAATGGAAAACAAAAGATTAACAATCCCATTTCTTTAGCATACCCTTGCTTTGCAAGCTGCTGCAAGAGTTGGCCACTCCCAGTCCCAATATCAAGTACGCTGCAGCTTGGCATATCGTTGCTTGAGCACAAGTTTTTGGTCCAGCCTACAAGGACATCCATAACCTCAGTGCCAAACCTGCAAAGGAATCCGCCCAAACTTTTATTGTAAACAGCAACATTAGCATCAAAGATATAAGGCAAGAAAATACGTACATCTTTTTATAATCTGCACAATTTCATAAACTGGAAAACGACTGCAAAAAAGGAGCTAGCATGCAAAAAGTAACACAACAGAGGCCAGAGGGAAAAGGAAAATCTGTCGCCTTTTATTTTCATTTGGACAATGGGCAGTGGACATACTCTTACACCGGAGAGACCCCCAATACAGATATTTGCCCACATTTGCTGAACCAACTTAAGAACAGTGTAAATGTATCGAGCTATAGCATCACATGGTAATGTAAAAGGGCTGGTTCATTACTTCCATTTCAAGTATTTTCCCTTGGAAAGACAAGTTTAAACTTCATATAGAATCAAATACAGAAACTATACAATTCTAAAGTGTTAAGAGAATAATGTTAGCATATTTTACATTTGTGAAAAGGCAATGTAACTTCATTATGGTCCTCGGTTATGAAGAAAGCTACAAGCAATGCTCCAAATGTCCATGAAGCAGTTAGGTACCGGTCGTAGGGGGGGTAATGAATATGATTTCTAAATTTCAGTGCATGTGACAAATTTAGACATGCAATCAACTATGCTGCAAATAAATCCCACCAGTGATCTTACCAGTCATCAGCGTGCCTGCGTTCATAGAAATTAGTGATGTCTTCTGCGTAAGCGCCATCATGGTAATTCTGCAAAATTAGCATCGGCGGCTCAACATCACTGGAGTCTGGCACATCCTTGTCGAAGCTGTTCATTGTTCACAACACCGACAATTTGAATCTAGTCAGAAGAGCATAGAAGATCATTTCGAGATAGCTGTAATATAAATTACCGCGAGATCATTGGACAAAAGCGCGTGATTTACAGCAAATGAATCGTCCCCATTTTTTCCCCAACACAGAGGGGCCAGATCGCAGCGGCAGAAAAACTATCTATCCATGGGGACGGATCAGTTCACCTGAAGTCGGAGGAGTGGTTGGCGGGGACCGACGGGGAGGGCGCGGCCGCGGAGCCGGAGGAGGAGGCGGAGGCGAGGAGGACTTCGGCGGCGTCGGCGTAGCGCTGCTCGTCGTCGAGGGTGCTGCCATAGTCGCTCTTGATGGACCACGAGTCGGTGGCCACCGACCGGTCATCGTCTGACGCCATCTCGCCTGGGGGGGCAGCCGGGGGCCCCCAGCCCCCGCCGCCGACCATTCGCGTCGGGAAGATCTCCGGGTCCTCGGGCGGCCACCTTATCCCCGCCATGGCCGCTCGCCGTCGCCGGAGCTGAACCCTAGCCTCGTCGGTGCCGTTTGTCCCGCGATGTCGCTGTTGCTTCGCGAGCGCTGAGAGGCTGTGATGCGAGGTGGTGACCTGGGACTCGTGCGGATGACAGGTGGGTCCGGGAGTTCTTGGCCCACATGTCGGTGTGGGAGCACCGGTGAGCGACGGCGCATGTTTGCCGATCGTTCACTGACCTGTGGGGACACCTGTATTTGGGACCATAGGTCAGTGATGTTTGGGTAAATGGTGGTTGTGAGGACGGGATTTTGCGGGAAAACGTTGAACGGGAAACCGTTAGTCGGAGCTGCCGAACTGGGCCGATTTTCTTAGGTGGGTCGGGCCAATTTAGCAACGCCCTTTGTCTATCCCGTAATGGACTGGGCTGAGATCGGTTTTGCGTAGGGAAGATTAACGTGGCCACGTTGACCCAATGGACAATAAAATATGTTTATGTTTAAAAAGCATAATTACAAAGAAGCTGGAAGCTTAATTATCCATCCAAGACTGGTGCCAGTGTATGATATCTCGTTGCTTGCTTCAAAGCAACCCTATCTAATCTAATCTTATAAGGGCCAAGCAACTAGCAAGCAAGTAGCATGTACAGCAAAGGTCCAGTGCACAAAAAGAGATCCTGCAAAGCAGTGTACAGCTCTAGCTCCCCTCTAGTTGTATGTACAACCTGTGTGCCGTCTGGCCAGTACTCCCACACTCACACTCACACTTGCACACCAACCAATCATGGCACACATTAAACAAAAACATAAATATTAAGTATATATATGCTGCACTTAAATCAAGTGGCAAATTCTTATATTTTCATGTTTGTGTCAGTTGCAAAATTCTTAATTGGCAAATACATAGTACTATTTATGTTTGTGTTTTCCTCCTCAATGCATACCAAGGATTTACCACCCATAAGTCAATGTGATGTGGTCCCATGACTGTTATTGACATGGTGAGTAACAGATTATTAAATGTCAATATGTGCAATAGCAAATCATGAATTATTCTAAAACATAAATGAGATCATCTTCTACGAAAAATAGCATTAAGAACTAGGCAAACTGAACTATTAGGGGTATGTTTTTGCATGGTGCGAGAAAACAAAACAAATTCAGCCATGTACATTCATGCTGTATATTTATATACTTTCGGATCAAGAAACAGTACCATGCACAATGAATTGTTGTCTGCCTCACTACTCTCTAGCACAAAATGTGATAAAACAAAAATATCGTTACATGGTGCCAAGAAAAAGAAAAAAGAAGTAAAAGTAGCTTTGCAAAAGAGAAGAAAAAGAAGGAGGAGGAGGAAGTAGGTACTGTACACTCGAGCCAGCTCAAGATAGCTGCCTAACGCTAGCAAAAGCAAAGCCGCTTACTTCTCCGGCAGCGCCTCCTCGATGGTGTGAAGCGCTGGCTGCCACGACCGGTGCCGCCTCACGCCGGCGGCGGCCGCGTGCTCGGCTTGCCTCCCATCGCCGTGATCCGCCTGAAGCTGCAGGCCGAGCACCGGAAAGATTTTGGCGGCGGCGCCATCGTCGCCGCTGTCCCTGATCGCCTTGCTGTCGCCTCGTCCTAGTCCTCTCCCGCCGCCGTGGCCGGCGTTGCGAGCGGCGGTGGTGATCCTCTTCCACGACGAGGCGGCCGTGGCGGCGTGGAAGCCGGAGAGCGCGGCCATCTCCTCGTCGGTGAGCACGGAGTAGAGCATGTCCATGGGGAGGAGGAAGTAGGCGCGCGGCGGCTGGAGGAGCTCGTCGGCGGCGACGCCGGGCACGCGGCAGCCGACGGCGAGGCGGCACGAGTCGCAGACGAACTGGCCCGGGTGGCCCAGCATCAGCTCCGACGCGCGCACCGGCCGCGCGAGCCGCGTCACCGTGCCGTCCGCGTGGATGACCTTGCAGGCCGCCGCCGCCGACGACGAGGACGATCCGGCCGGCCCGGCCGCCATCGGTATGCACGACGGCGAGTTCCCCATGAGAGAGAGAGAGAGAGATGGTGTGTGTGATGGATGCAGCACAAGCTGGGGTCTTATGTGTTGGTTGCATGGAACAGGACAAGCAAATGATTAGTGTGTTGCAGGAGTTAGGAGCAGCTTGCTTAACTAGCCATGGCTTAATTAATTACGACCTGTGATTGCGAATGCAGCTGATCAATCAAGAACAAACGTGGCAGCGAGAGGATACATGACAGCTTAACCATCACTCAGCAGGGGCAGAAAGAATGATTAAAGAAGATGGGCGATTTGGTTCGGTTGCATCAAGCTAGCAAGCATATATATGACAGGCCATCTTGGTGGGATGTCACTGTGATTGCCGCTCTAGCATGTCAGAATATGTTAACCCATCGAGATTTAAGCAGGCATTTTAGGCTCATCAACCCCTGGATTAATTAACCTGCATACTCTATAAGCACGTCAAGTGCTGACCTGAACTAAGAAAACTGACCTGAAGGAGAAGGCCCGTGGTAACGAAATTGCAGTTGCATTAGGAGTGATTAAGAAAAGATTGTATTTTTTTTTTGCAGGCTGCTGATTAAAATAGGGGCACAGCTAGCCTAACAGTGTCTTGTGCCAACCGCCACTTCTGCAAGCTCGCATCAGGGGCGGAGCCAGGATTTGAACATAAGGGGGGCCAGGATAAATACACCACGAAGAAATATTATAGTTGGTACATGCATATTCATGTATGTTTCTTATATATTGGCTAAGAATTTTCTTCTCAGTAAGGTGAACTTAGCATTTCTAGGATTTATTGTATCAAAACTTCATTCACTTCCTCATATAACAGTGATTAGCACAAGCAGGATTAGGGGTAATCGCAGATTACGGCTTTGTTAGGGGGGGCCAGGGCCCCTGCCAGCCCCCCTGTCTCCGCCACTGGCTCGCATTGCCAACTAGCAAATGTGTTTTGAGTTGAAAGCCACGAACAATATCAAATGGTTATTTAAGTTCAAGAGTTCACGGGTTAGATGCGACTAATTAGAAGGCTTCGTGTTCTTCTCTTGACTTTCGCAGTGGACCATGGAGTACAATACTATATGCATGACAGCGTGGGGTTTCAGCTCAAATTAAGCCCTAATTACCAATCCAGTTTCACTGATCACACTGATTAGCTTAACATTTCCTTGAGCTCCATTGCGCTGCATAAACAAGTAGATAAATAACGACATGGGGGGACGAATGCGACGCATCCAGCTTGCATTTGACCTGCTGCAAATCTGAGGATCTGGCATTTGGTTTCGCCTCGTATATGTCCATATATTCCTCCCAATCTCTGCCTGCCGCTTTGTCTCCGACGACGCTCAAGGAGACGGGTATTTTAGGAGATATGTTTATTCGTCTTTTTAGTGTTTGCTTAATTGCTTCATGGCTAGAATTATTATAGATAAATTTAAGCAAAGCACGGTAAACGGAACAACGATTACAAATGAGGCAAAGCTAAGCATGAAACCGTTAGTGTGTTCGAAGTACTTTGGCTTAGACTTTAAAGTATAGTCCAATGAAAAAGCTAAATGTTTCAACTTTTTTATCTTTAAAAGCTCGTAGAAATGGCACGAACGAAGCAGACCGAATTTTAGAAGCGCGTTTAGGTTCTGTTTGTTTAGACTGATCTAAACGGCTGAAATAACTGAATTTTCAGAACTTCTCGAGATGGTTTCGAGATTCGGATGCATTTCGTTTAACTTGCTTTTTAAAGAGTTAGAACCAACCTTTGGGGCAGCGAAAATACGAACTAAAAATTAAAACTCAAGGCATATGCCTTTTCAAAACGTAAATAAGTGTTAAGCTCAAAAGAATAGTCTTATAAATCTCTTAAAGTCTAGAGATTAATATAGCTCAATCAGCTTATTTATTAAAACTCAATCACTCTGAATATGCTCTAATTCTATGACATGTTTTGTTGAAACAAAAACATCTAAAATTGAGGCTATCGGTGATAGAGGTTTCATATGAAAATACCAGGCGTAGAATTACCGAGGTTTGGTTGGCTAGCACTACCACACCTTGCCTCAGTTTTTTTTCATAGGTCAACTATGTTTGTTCTGAAGCCACGACTAAGATCGGACTAAGGGCCTGTTTGTTTGAGCTGCAGCTTCTCTAAAAGCTGCTTCTGGCTTTTGACCCTGAGAAGCTAGCTTTTCCAAAAGCTACATTTGCAAAAGCTGGACCTGTTTGGCAACCATGCTTCTGACTGTTTTGGTTATCAGCTTTTTGAGCTATATTGATGTGTAATGTCTAGAACACCCCTGCAAGCTACAAGATGTTTGTTTCGCACAAACATGTGCAGCAAGATTAGCTTGTGTATTAGGATAAACGTTTTTGTGGTTATTAGGAGATTAGCTCTGAGACGTCTGCTTGATTCTAATGATACCATACAGCAGCAAAGATGTCGTAAACTTGAGAGAGCATTATGCGATCCATCCCAGTTTGCTATTACTCTGAACATTAACATGAACCTGAACATTCTGTACATTTTCGCATGAACTACTATGCTCTATCAACATCTAAGGCAACCAACTAAAGAACGAAGGCATGCTTGTGAAGGAGCCAAAAATGGGGGAGCGCTCATCGATGGAGATTCACGAAGCCTCTATCCGGCCACGGCGGAGCATGTCGTGATTAGCCCAGACGGCGTCGGCGAAGCACGGGCGGCCGTCGTCGAGGTCCCACGGCTTCCCTTGCCGCTCTAGTGAAGCGGTGACGGCGCCATCATGCGGTATGGCGAGGCCACAGTAGTTATCGCCGCCGAGGCCGTCTTGATTCAATGATGGTCGGCAGCGACGATCCGTGGCGAACACGGCAGAACGGCGGCAATGAGCCAGCTCATAGATCTGTGTGATAGAGGCGGGAGGGGGTGGTGGTCGTGGCGGCATCGTGGGGGGAGCAGGGCGGGGACGAGGCCGTAGTCGGTGATGAGAGGGGCGGCGAAGGAGGTGGGGGAGGAGAGGGGCGGTGAGGGAGGAGAGAGGGGCGACGAGGGAGGTGGGGGAGGAGAGGGGTGACGCGGGAGGAGAGGGGCGGCGGGGGAACCTCCTGGAGAGGGGTGGCGTGGGAGATGAGAGGGGCGGCGAGGGAGGAGAGGGAAAGGGGGACGGGAGATATATATTGGATGGCATTTGTGGGTAAATAATTAGAACTATAGGGGTAGTGTCTTTTTTCCAACCCGCAGAAGCTATAGAAGCCACTAAAAACTTGCTTCTCAGATCATAGTACAAATCTGGCTTTTGGTGGCTTCTAGCTTTTTGAAAGGGGGTTCCAAAAGCTGGCTGTTTGTTTGGGCTTTTGGCTTCTGAGGGCTAGAAGCTCAAACAAACAGGGCCTAAAACTCTGAAAAATTGAGCTTGACAAGTTTCTCTGTATCAAAATAATTTGGGATCAATATTGGATTAGCTCGACTAGGAAACAAGCTTTAGCTCGAATAGCTCATCTACCCACTCCAGTTTCATAATTTCTATTGTTTTAAATAAAGTTGATATCAAACTTTTAAAACTTTAACTAGTAGTATCTTCTAAAATATTTAGTTTAAAAATATGGAGATCAAATATATATATTAATAATAAAATGCAATTAATAAAAACATAGTTTTGTTGATTTTTCTATATTCAATTTAATAGAAAACAATGGTCACAATTGCGTTTTGAGGACCGTGTTGTTGTCCAAAATGTCAGGAATTATAAAACTGAAGCTAGCGTACTGAGCTCGCCAAAATAATGCATTGCGGGAATTATAAGGCCATCTCTAATGCAGGTGATTAAATAGGTGCTTAGAGAAAAAACCGGGTTTTTTTGCCACATCAGCAAATAGAGATGCTTAGAGGAGTATGCATACGTTGGTATCGATTGCTACCCGGTGCTTGCGATCTTTTTTTCTACAACTGCTCGCCTCAATGTTTCCTTCCCATCCCTATTGAGCAGCTCGAGCAACTCCACCGGCCATTGGAGATTAAAGCGCCTGGTCCAGGTGCTAACAAGGCAGCTATAGTTTATAAGCACCTCTAAAAGCTCTGATGCATTGGGAGGAAGACTTTTTATACGGATGCTTAGTGAGATGTGGCACTTTAAGCACCTAGCTCTAAGCACCTTTGCATTGAAGGTGGTCTAAGGCTGTCTCCAACAGGCTAGCCTAAGCTCCTTTGCATTGAAGGTGGCCTAAGGCTGTCTCCAACAGGCTTCCGTAAAGCACTCTCTACCCCAAAACAGGGGACGAATTCTTCCCCTATGTGTTCCAATAGTGTTACCTATTTCGTTCCCTAAAATAAAGAGTTTCTCTCCATTCCCTTATATATAGGGAATTTCTCTCATTCCCTTATACAATTCTCCATTTAGGGAACGCTGTTGGAGATGAACGAAATATAGGGAGAGAATCTTTTTAAAGGAAGCCTATATATGAGGCCATAGGCCATAGGCTGTCTCCAACAGTAATCCCGAAATTCGATCCCATATGGCCTCATAGCTGCCTCCAACAGCCATCTCTAAAGCACCCTTTACCCAAAAATAGGGGACAAATTCTTTCCCTATATGCTCCAACAACGTTCTCTATTCTATTCTCTAAAATATAGAATTTCTCTTCATTCCCTTATATGTAGGTATTATCTCTCCTTCCCCTATACAATTATCCATATAGGGAACACTGTTGGAGATGGGAGAAATATATGGAGAGATTTTTTTTAAAGGGAGTCTGTATATGAGGTTATAGAGGATCAAATTTAGTAACTTCTGTTGGAGAGAGCCTAATGGGCTACTGGGATGCTTTCATTGATGGCTCCTGGTCCACAGCACGGCCCAATGTTCGGCAATTTCTTGGCGGCCCAGCCCAACTAGTCATACCCCAGTCTCCACACGCCCATATGCCCATACGAACCAACCCTAAACCCCACCCGTCTCCACGCCGCCGCCACCTCGCGCCGCCGTCTCCACATCTTCATTCCCCCGCCTCTCCGCCCCCGCCGGCCACGCGACGCCGGCCACCGAGCACCTCTCCGGCGATCTACAGGTATCATCGCATCCCAGCGCTCAGCACCGTTCGACAGTGTTTTTTCCCCGTGGATTTTCCGACCGATTCGATCTGCTCTGTGACCAGTTGTTCTTGTATGTTTTTTTTTTTTTTTGGTGTGTCTGCGTCGTGATTCTGTGAGCTAATACAGCCTTCTCGGTTTGTTTTGGCTGGAAATCCAGGAGTAGATCGCGTCCGGGGAGCTCTCGCTGCAACCATGGCGACCTTCGCGAAGCCTGAGAACGCGCTCAAGAGAGCCGAGGGTGAGTCGCTTCCTACAAATCCCGTACCATTTTGTTACCCGATGCGGAACCATCGTCGAATCGGTTTGGCATGCTCCCTTGCCACTCTGCGAGGAAGTTCAACGAGAGTGTTTTCTGATCGCTATCGCGCCAGCGTTGCTTGCGATGCTGCGCACCGCAAGGGCAAGCAGGGTTGGTTTAGGAACTCAGACCGCACCACGATGGATCGTGCAATACTTTTGTTGCTGAGAAAAGCTGTTTATATCATGCAATGTTGTACATGACAAGCTTTAGGGTGATTTGGATGATTTAGAACATAGACTACAATGAGTTTTGTTTGAATCAAATATATCATGCGTGACTTGGATGAGTTTCTATACCCCCAAAAGAAAAAAAAGGACCGATTGTCCATACCAAACGGAACGGAAATGACTGAGGGGTTATTCTCTTCTTCTTATCTTACTTTCTTATAAAATGAATTTTGAGGTCTTGTTGATGCAGCCTGATAGTTCGATCCACTTCTCTTGACTTGCTTTTTACAGCTTTAACACATTTGATAAAATAACGAACTACAAAAATCAAAGCGTTTGGCTTCTCAGTTTGGAGATAAAGTTGTTAGGATATATAAGAACCTGACCTATGAACATATTTTTACCGTTTGGGTTTCATGGCTTATTTCGTAGGGTGATTTGATTTGTTTGCTTTTAGTCTTGGTGGCGTACGATGGCAAGCTTACAAAATAATCCTGAGATGACTTAAGCAGGTTCTAATAATTTTGTTGATGAAAATGGCTACTCATCGATCATTGTTATGTTTTTAACATCTTTGATGTATGAACTTGATATTGCATGGGACCACTTAACTTTGCTAAAACCCGAGAGATGTTGATTTCAATGTCATCAAGCTATGCTGACTAAGATGTTTTCTGGGGATTTACCATGGACCCCTTTTAACTTGTAGCAATAAAATGTAGTCATTTTGGCTTACAAATGCTGTGACATACCCAGTGATTTACATTCGTGAAAGATGTTTGCACTTATTTTTACCCTTGTTCATTTCAGAATTGATACATGTTGGGCAAAAGCAGGCGGCGCTCCAGGCATTACATGATCTCATTACCTCAAAAAGATACAGATCATGGCAAAAGCCTCTTGAAAAGATCATGATGAAGTATGTTGAGCTGTGTGTAGACCTTAGGAAAGGAAGATTTGCGAAAGATGGCCTTATCCAATACAGAATTGTTTGCCAGCAAGTCAATGTGTCATCTTTGGAGGATGTCATAAAACACTTTATGCAATTATCCAATGAGAAAGCTGAGCAAGCTAGGAATCAGGCACAAGCATTGGAAGATGCCCTGGACGTTGAAGACCTTGAAGCCGATAAGCGACCCGAGGACTTGATGCTCAGCTATGTTAGTGGGGAGAAAGGGAAGGATAGATCAGACAGAGAGGTTGTCACACCGTGGTTCAAGTTCCTCTGGGAGACTTACAGGACAGTGCTTGAGATATTGAGGAACAATTCAAAGCTTGAAGCATTATATGCTGTAGGCTAATCTCTTTACTTCTGCCTTATTCCTATTGTCCTGTAGGAATTTTATTATTCACCTCTGATGTGCTTCATTTTGTTATGATTAATTAACAGTTGGATAACAATTAATGTCTTTGAAACATTGTAGTAACAATGTTCCTGTATTGTTGTTTCTTTATGAATTCTGTAGACACAATATTTTCTTTCTGCACTAACATGTTCAACATCATTACTGTTCAGCTGTGCTTCTCCACTACCAGATTTTATATAAATTATGTTTGTCATTGATGTCCTCATTGCTGGATTATGTAGCTATCCTGGACATATTTTTTGCACATTATCTTCTGTACTAAGTTAATACTCTTGACTATCTAATGTGTCTGTTTTTTAATCTTTCAATACGCAGATGACTGCACACAAGGCTTTTCAATTTTGTAAGCAGTATAAGAGAACCACTGAATTCCGTAGGTTGTGCGAGATAATCAGAAACCATCTTGCTAATTTGAACAAATACCGCGACCAGCGAGATCGTCCTGATCTTACTGCACCTGAAAGCTTGCAGCTATACCTTGATACTCGAGTTGAACAACTTAAAATTGCTACTGACCTTTCCCTATGGCAGGTCTATTCCATAGCTTATTAGCTCATCTGATATTCATTATTTATTTTGAAAAAGAACTTCATTGACCACATTCTACTTCTTGCAGGAAGCCTTCAGATCTGTGGAGGATATCCATGGTTTGATGAGCATGGTGAAGAAAACTCCAAAACCATCTGTTCTGGTTGTATATTATGCCAAGTTAACAGAAATATTCTGGATATCTGATAGCCACCTGTATCATGCATATGCATGGCTCAAGCTTTTCAACTTGCAGAAGAGCTACAATAAGAACTTGTCGCAGAAGGATCTGCAACTAATAGCATCTTCTGTTTTGCTTGCTGCACTTTCCGTGGCACCATATGACCATAAATATGGTGCATCTCATCTTGAGCATGAAAATGAAAAAGATCGTAATTTTCGCATGGCCAACCTTGTCAACTTCTCCCTCGACTCCAAGCGTGAGAATAGAGAAGTGGTTAGCAGCCAACTGTTTTCTTGGTGAATATATTCTTTTCAACAACAACATGATTTTCATATTCTAATAGATTTCATGCTTCCTTTTTCAGCCTTCAAGAGCATCTCTTCTTTCTGAATTGGTATGTGCGCTGTTATCTTTTTGGGCTACTGTTAGTTTTTCTTCATCATATGCTGCCAAGTTTTTTTAATGCTGCCTTGGTTCCCACATATATTCGTTCCTGGCTACCATATGTACTTTTTTTGGCCTTTTATTTGGACCCTATAGTTTGTGTTCTATCACTTCTCTAAAGTTAGTCAACCAAAGGAAAGGAAAATATACACCTAAAAGTTGACACAGAAGAGGACAGCTGTTGTTTGGCACTTATATTACCGTTTGGAAAGCACTGCTGTTCTTTTCTGTTGTGTCAGGCTGTCAGCCACTAGTTACATTTCAATTCTTTAGTTTATAGGACTACTTGGCTTGCTTGCTGCCCTCACAAACAAAACTTAAATTTTGTAATGCCAATGTAAATTTGCCAGTCTTGTTTGTTACCAATGTTTTATGATGTCAACAAAAAGTTTGGCAATTGAACTACTAGTAAACTGCTGAACAAAGTTTGATGGTGCGAAAACTTGGTTCGTCCATGATCCAAACAAGGCCATTTTGCCATATTTTTGCATTGAGCAGTATTTGGCTATTGCAGTATTGCTTGTTAGGGCAATAGACTAGGGCCTTGTTCTTTTCAGCGTTACGTACCGTTGCGTATTACTGTAGCAAATTTTGTTATTTTTATATATCCTATATGTTGTGATAATTTGTAACGATTTTTTTGTGGTTTTTAGTAGTCCTTTCAAAGATCATAAAACTATTTTTTAATTATTTTTTTATAATCTTTAGACCTCTTTTTGAGGGCTCTCAATTTTGCTACAGTAATCACCAATGCAACGGTACGCTGAAAAGAACAAGGCTTAGGACTATGTTTTTCTTGTTGGTAAGCCAGCAGCACAGCAATGTACATGCATCTGTCCATGTTATTTCTCTTAAATAGCTCTCCCTCTCTCCTTTTCACTCTCTCTGAATTTAGGCTGCCAAAGGGGTGATCTCATGTGCTTCTCAAGAAGTGAAAGATTTATACAACATTCTGGAACATGAATTTCTTCCTTTGGACCTTGCATCAAAAGTACAGCCACTACTCTCCAAGATTTCTAAGATTGGAGGGAAGCTTTCATCAGCTTCTTCAGTTCCGGAAGTTCAGTTATCTCAGTATCTTCCTACATTGGAAAAACTGACAACACTGCGGGTGCTGCAGCAGGTCCTATTCTATGACCCACTGTAAAAAGTATTAAGTTTTTCTGTTTCTTTAAGTTTCTTTTAACAGTATTTTGTCAAGACATGTAGTTTATCTGTCCTTTTCGTCCTTTTCAGGCCTCTCGTATCTTCCAATCAATGAAAATAAATATGTTATCAAGAATGATCCCATTTTTTGACTTTGCTATTGTGGAGAAGATATCTGTTGATGCTGTGAAACACAACTTTGTTGCTATGAAGGTTGACCATTTATCAGGAGCTGTTCATTTTGGCCATATGGTATGTGGCTTCATTCATCCAACTGTTTGTTCTCTTAGGCTTCAGTAGATGTTATCTTGTTCTTTTGTTTTCTTTCAATTGATTTTGATAACCTGCATAAACATTGAAAACGTAGTTTCATATATGAATGGTTTTATTGTTCTGTTTGATCTTATCACAGTTACTTCGAAATTGTTACTGTTTCCTCTACTGCTGTACTGCTTCACGTCTGCTGAGTATGTCATTAACTTTGATTAATCCAAATGAGGTTTATAGTGATGTACAAAAGCTAGATCGCTGAACAACGGCACCTTGTCTGTGCCTATTTTCACATGCCTCACTTTTCTGCTTTCTTACTGATATGTACAATAACCTTTTACTTTTATTTATTTTTAAAAATTCATCAGATGACTGTGCAGTTACTGTTGGTGGTACTACTTAGCTGTAATTGTTATTGTCATGTCGGAAAAAACAGAATAGTGTGCCTTTTTCCATGTTATTTGCTATCTTTGAGTTCTTACAAAAAAATGCTCTATTCAGTATTGACTAAGTTTTATGTACTAATCTGATTGTTCTTTTTTTAATATGACGATGATGCTAAATGCAGGACTTCTGTTTCACTAACCTTTACCGTTTAACTTTTAATGACACTCCAATTGATTTCTTTGTAGGACATAGAATCTGAAGGGCTGAGTAATCACCTTTGTATCCTGGCTGACTCCTTAAACAAAGCAAGGAGTCTTATTTATCCACCACTGAAGAAGCCATCAAAACTTGGTGAAAACCTGATTAGTCTCGCTGGCGTAGTGGAGAAAGAACATAAGAGGCTTCTTGCAAGGAAATCAATAATTGAAAAACGCAAAGAAGAACATGAGCGCCAAATATTAGAGAAGGTTTCCCATTTTCTTACTCTTCTAAACTCTTAGCTGTTTAATGTAGTTTTTTGCTTATTGTTTGTCTTCTCACTCCAGGAAAAGGAAGAGGAAATAAAGAGATTGAGTCTTCAGAAGAAAACTGCAGATGATGAAAGGGAGAGACTTTTGAAGGAACAAAGATTGAGGGAGCAGGAGAGGATCCGTCGAGAAATACAGGAAAGAGAACGTAAGGAAGCAGAAGACATGCTGGAAGAAAGTTTGAAGCACAAAAAGAAAGGGAAAAAACCAGTCATTGAGGGGGTAAGAAACAATTATTTTTCTACAGTTA
Organism: Raddia guianensis; assembly: GCA_036346415.1. NCBI lineage: Eukaryota > Viridiplantae > Streptophyta > Magnoliopsida > Poales > Poaceae > Raddia > Raddia guianensis. Next base: position 42,592,722 of record CM070534.1, read on the forward strand.
CCAATTCATGCTAGCTGGCTATTATGTTTATTTTTGGGGATTCTGTGTATTGATGTTAGATGGTTTGGAACTTTAATCAAGGGTGGGAGTCTGGGATCTTGTTTAGGTCGCAATTACCGGTTAGATCATCTTTTTAGGGCAGACATTGCACAAACATGGTAGCACATGTTATGCTACTCTTTTGATAGTTGTAGCCTTGTAAGTGACTTGAAATGCTCCATCTTCTGCAATATTACATAGTGAACTCTTGGCTTTTTTGAGAAAGGAGGTTTAGAATGTGATATTTGTTAAGCATTTGTTTATGTTTCAAATTATTACAGTCATTTAGACTCAGAAGTCCAAACCAGATAATGTTATTGAATTAGCATATGAATCTCCTGTTTTACTTTGGTGGCATATCTATGCATGTAATTTTCTTTAGTAGCTGCTATTGCTGCAATGCTGCCTGCCTTAACAGCTTATGTCTATGCCATATTTTTTCTTTTAAATTTGGTTATTATGAATTTTGACCACTCTTGCTCATAGAAGTTGTCAGTATAGTATGCATGCAAGGCATCACCTTTTAGGGATTAAGATATAACATATACAAACCAACACACACTATGTGTTGGCATTTGTATGCGGATTTTAGCTTCAAGGTTCAGATCTAAGGCTCTCTTCAACAGGAATCCCTAAATTTGATCCCCTAAGCCTCATATACAGGCTTCCTTTAAAAAAATCTCTCGCTATATTTCTCCCATCTCCAACAGCGTTCCCTATATGGAGAATTGTATAGGTGAAGGAAAGAGAACCCCTACATATAAGGGAATGGAGAGAAAATCTCTATTTTAGAGAACGGAATAGGGAATGCTATCGGAGCACATAGGGAAAGAATCCGTCCCTATTTTGGGGTTGAGGGTGTTTTAGGGGAGCCTGTTGGAGACAGCCTAAGAGTGCCACCCCTTTATATGTGGATTTTAGCTTCAAGGTTCAGCTCCTAAATGGTGTCTGGCCTGTTGAACTTTTCATGGAAACATAATCCCGCAGAAGCTAATGTCTCTCTAAACTAGCTTGTCTTTTGGAAAAAGGCAAGTCTTCTGAAATAGCTCCTTTATCGTTTTGGAACCTCCGTGCATGTTGATATCCTGTCGTCAGCAGTGATGTTGGCCAAACTCGTCAATGTTAGTTGTACATGTCATTATTTTTTATCACTGCAAAACTTCATTCTACTTCATAATATTTAATGTTTGCATGGCAGGCGATTACCAAGCAGTCCCTCATGGAATTGGCATTGAGTGAACAAATGAAGGAGCGCCAGGAGATGGAAAAAAAGCTGCAGAAGCTTGCGAAAACAATGGATTACTTGGAAAGGGCAAAACGGCAGGAAGAGGCGCCATTGATTGAGGAAGCTTTCCAAAAGCGCCTTGAGGAAGAGAAGATCCTTCACGAGCAAGAGCAGCTTGTCTGTTTTCTACTGTTCTGTTGTTTACAAAATGAAGATATTTGTTAACAGGCTCACACATTCGCTCTTATTTTTGGCTTGTAGAGAGAGATTGAGCTCAGCAAGCAACACCATGCTGGCGACTTGCAGGAGAAAAATAGACTTTCACGGATGTTGGAACATAAGGTATGTGCTGCTCTTCACTAAACATTTGTCATGGTACTACGTGTGTCTTCTTGGTAATCAGAGAATGCTTTGTTGCATTCCATCACGTTGTGTTGTTCATGACCAGGTTTTACACTTGTAAATGTAATACTGGATATGTTGTAACTTGTAAGTGATTTGTTATAGGTAATATAATAATGTAAATGTATGCTATATGCTATATGCTATGTGTGGATGATAGAATATTGGAATATGTAACTATTAAGTATTTGTTCTGTTACTGTTTACATTATTTGCAATCAAACATTGGCAAATGAGTTTAATGATATATTCTTTGGTTGATAATTATAAAAGATAAAAGTCTATCATTTATTTTTGAGTTTGAATAATGTTCTTTGGGGATACTTGGGTGTTCTTAATCTGTGTTTTTTTTATCACTTTTATCCTTTTGAGGTTACAGACTACTGCCTTCTCACACTATTTGCCCTTCTCTTATTCGCCATGTCCTATTGCAGAATAAATTCGAGCAAAAGATTGTCCAAAAACGTGAAGAGGAGTTTAGTCGCCTGAAGAAAGAAAGGGATGAAAGGATTAGTCAGTTGATTTCATCAAGAAAGCGTGAACGGGAGAGGGTACGGAAATGGATGTATTATCTGAACCTGGAGGAACAACGCATCGAAAGACTACGCGAGGAAGAGGAAGCTAGAAAACATGAAGGCAAGTGAATTCTGAACTAGCTTTATTATTTGTTGTACTTGGTATATTTATTCAGAAACAAAAAGCTCTCAACATATTTAACTTGTTCATACAGCTGCAACTTAGTTTATTGCTCCTAGTTATGTTTTGCTTGTATAAGATAGATTGCTCTTGCTCCTAGTTATAGTTTTGCTTGGATAAGATAGATTGCTCTTTCTGTTAAACTTGGATAAGATAGATTGCTCTTATCTTATATACAAGGCTGTTGAGATAGACTGGTTGAATAATTGCAGTTGACAGTGCATTGTTGATTTCTAATACTTGGGCCTTATGTGGCTTGCCATTATTTTGCAATACTATTGGTAATGATGTCACCTCTTTTAATTACAGAGGAAGAGAGGAGGAAGAGGGAAGAAGCTGAGAAGAAAGCTAAGCTTGATGCAATTGCAGCTAAACAGCTGCAGAGAGAGTTGGAGCTGGAAGAGAAGGAGAAGCAGAGAAAAGAAGCTCTCTTGGGAAGAGGCGCCGAGGCGGCTCGTGCACCTGAGGTTGCTGCTGTTGCACCACTAGCTCGTGAGCCAGTAGCAGCTCCAGCTGCAGCTGCAGCTGCACAAGCTCCTGGTAAATATGTACCCAAGTTCAAACGTGGTGGCGGTGGTGACAGTGGCAGCACAAGTAGCAGCCAGAGGCCGTCTGAACCAGACCGGTGGGGTTCACAAGAACGCCCTCGCCCTGATGTGCGTCCACTTCGCCAAGATGCTCCCCCACCACGCCAGGACGGCCCTCCAGCCCCGACAGACCGCTGGCGTTCATCTGCATCTAGAGGCCCTTCATCAAATTCTTCGTCCTCTTCTGGGACCTGGGGGAGGCCTCGAAACTGAAGCTGCCTGCCCTCAAAATATGTCCCTGCCAGGCTGAGATTTTTGCTGTCTTTTGAAGGTGGAGAGCTTCTTACACATTGTGTGCCCGTGATGTTGGGAATCATGGTTACTTGGATTTGTTTGTTGCGCACCAAATGACCCTCCTAAAATTTTGAAGCTAGAACTTCTCCCAGGGCCATCGGACTATGTCAAAGTTTGTGTTTGAATCTTTTAAGTGTTCCAAGTCTCAGTACTCGATACATTTGTCTTGGTATTTGTTACGGTACTACATTAGTCTACATACTATGCTGTTACTATCTCCGTTTTTTTTTGTTTGACGCCTTTGACTTTTTGACACGCTTTTGACCATTCATCTTATTCAAATTATTTTTGTAAATATCATTTATTTTATTGTGATTTGTTTTATCAATAGAGGTACTTTAAATGTCTTATTTTTTTACATCTTTGCATAAAAATTTTGAATAAGACGAATGTTCAAAGACGTACGAAAAGTCAAAAGCGTCAAATAAAAAAAAAACGGAGGGAGTAGTATTTATAAAAAAAAAAAAATTCCTTCGGTTGGTGCGAGCCCGCATACCTTGTTAACGCTTATAACGTAATCAGTCGTGATTTCATTTTGTCTGTTAATCTGCACCTGTATAACGTAAGCAATGGTGTGGTTTTGCGTTTGAATTTTTTGTCGAAGTAATGTACTCCCTCCATCCAAAAATATAAGGTGTATTTTGAATTCGAGAAAGTCTTTCAAGATTAATTTTGACCGTTAAATTTCTCTATTATATATTGTGAATTTCTACAAATAGGATATTGTATCAAAAGCACTTTGAAATATGAACATATTGGTACAACTTTGTATACTAACGATGCATATAATTTGATTAATTTATAGTCAAAGTTTACTAAGTTTGACTTTTTTGAAGTCAAACCGCGCCTTATATTTCGAGATGGAGGGAGTATAAAATAGCACCAGCTTTTACCTATGCATAAAGATTTTGTGAAGGTTTTGTTGTCGGTAGGCACGGACAATGAGAAGTTTAGTGAGCAACTTCAACAACCCTCTATATCTCCTCTCTAAAATACTATTAGCATCCCCTCTATCCATCCCTTTAAAATTCCTTCATAACTTACACTATCCTCTAAAAGATTCCTTTCCTCCAGCAGCCTCTCTACATCTGTTATAGTATTATAAAGGACCACCTGCATTTGCTCTTAAGTGGCAATTTTTGTAGAAAATCATGTAGGCAAATATTTTTCTCTAGTCTCTATGGCTAAAGTGGATAAGTGTTGAATGATATGGTTAATCGATCCGGTCAACATTTTTCATCTAATGTTTCATACATTACGATGGCATTTCCATATATTTACCCTACTATATTATTTTAGTTTATTCTATCGTGGAAACATTTGATTATCCACAATGTTTTTTTATTGATTTGATTTCTTTTCCTATTGTTTGTATTATATTATACTATTACGGATGTTTTGAGGACGACACTTTGATAAAACTAGCCTCTCTACATCTGTTATAGTATTATAAAGGACCACCTGCATTTGCTCTTAAGTGGCAATTTTTGTAGAAAATCATGTAGGCAAATATTTTTCTCTAGTCTCTATGGCTAAAGTGGATAAGTGTTGAATGATATGGTTAATCGATCCGGTCAACATTTTTCATCTAATGTTTCATACATTACGATGGCATTTCCATATATTTACCCTACTATATTATTTTAGTTTATTCTATCGTGGAAACATTTGATTATCCACAATGTTTTTTTATTGATTTGATTTCTTTTCCTATTGTTTGTATTATATTATACTATTACGGATGTTTTGAGGACGACACTTTGATAAAACTAGTAAAATACCCGTGCTCTGCCACGGACTATGAAGGGATGAAAGGAAAACATAATTCGTAGACAAAAATATAAACATAAAGGGTGATTTGTAGGAAAGATCACTCCAAATCCAACAAAGTAAATTCAACCTCGAGTGATGTGGACTATCAAAATTTTTCACTCTAAACAAACAATCAGGAATATAAACCACACAAAATGATTAGTAGATTATCTACCTTAGAATTATGTCAGATGTGAGCAACTCATTACGCAAGGCATGGTGAGGTTGAACATCTATCAAGTTTGTTTGGTAACCAAGGTCACATGTGAATATTTCAATGCAAATATGTGTGAACACTGAAGTAGAGACTATCAACGCCCATCATATCGACGCTACGACCAACAAGTAAATCAAAGCTAAAGTATCCAAGTTAAATCACATCATTAAATCACATAAGGGAGAATGCAACAATGCGGTTGCACAAAAATCTAACTATGATCAAATATCTTCGAAAAATCCTTGAGAACCCCGCAACGATCCTTTCCACCTTGTGGAAGCAGTTGTCCATATTATTTTATTTCCCTCTTCGTCGGCTTGTAGTATATATCATACCTGAAAACATTGAGAAAAAAAGAAGGCAATGCTAAATGTTTCAAAGTAGAAACATAAAGGAGCAATCTTTTACACTAAGTTAGGTAATAAGGAATCCCTGAATCAAGGAATACCTAGTTCATCGTGATTTCAAATTTTAGGAGACCTCGCTAGCAGGTTCAAAATTAATTACAGCAAGGAAGTAGACATGTTTGCAATGATTTGAGCGGTTAGATCTATTCTCTTAAACTTATCCAGATTACAAAGGAGATCGGAAGGCACAATATGTCGTAGAAATAGACTTTATGCAATGGCACCCACCAAACCCATGTAAAATAAAGTATAATGAATTTGTCTATTGCAAGATTCACTAAATCAAATTGAAAAATGTATGACATTCTTGTCATTTTGCTTCTAAATTTCTGAAAATGAAATAGGGATCTGGTTATAAATCATAGGTTTTTCACGATTAAGGACCATAAAATTATTTTATCTTGCTCAGCTTTCTCGACAATGGACATATTTGGTGTACTTAGCTACTTGTGCAGAAACCTATATGGATTCAATGGCTTGTATTTTTAAAGGAAAAGTTAAATTTTCTCATCCGCTCAGTTAATGCATCCGATGCACAGGAACACAGTCAGGAGCAAAATCACATAGAAATCAAGGTCTACGAGGAAAAAAATTGACTATGAATTCTACATGGAACCTGTGCCATTCTTGCATATCCCTCCATCCCCGCAATATGCCAATTCACAGGCTGCAGAAACAAAATTGCCTAGAAATTAATACGAAGATGATTACCTAAAAAAGATGATTAGCTAATGAAGACGTTTATAAGAAATGAAATCTAGAAGTTAGCTAATGAAGACGTGACGGCGTAGTCTCCGCTCAACCACTGCGGATCACACCCCTATCAGATTTCTATCCTGCTAGCCGATCAGCCCGAGCTCAGTTCGATTTGAGCGTAGAACGCGGCAAGGAGCGACGCGCAGAGTTTACCCAGGTTCAAACCCCCTCGCGGGTAACAGTCCTACTCCTGCCGAGTCTTAGCTCTTTTCCGTGTTGTGGTTGTGTGGAATGCGATTACAGAATGTTTCCAACCCCTCTCCTTCTCTCTCTCGCTTTTATACAAGCCTTGAATGGCGGAGAGAGCGAGGTAAGGCGTCTGATCGCTTAGTACACCGATAACACGTCGAGGACAGGACGGAGAGACGAAAGCGTTGCCATCAAGGCGAGAGGCGCCGCCACTCAAACTCCGCAAGTGGCCTCGGACTCGTGCGAACACGCCGGTGAGAGAACGAGTGGGACCTCGCTGCTCTCCCGACACGGGCGACCATCCTGACGACGGTGAACTCTCTCTCTGCCGGTTAATTCCTCTGCGCCACAGTGACGGTTGATCAGACCTGCAGAGGTCACTGTGGCGGTAATCATCTCTTCATCTGTCTATCCGTGCGTAATGTCGCATTGAATGCGCTCGTCCTTCGCAGCAGGGGGGCCTTCACCCAGAAGACTCATTTCGGGACGCTCCCTGCCACGCGGACCCCACCTGGCAGAGAGGGGCCCGGCGCACTAAGGGGCTCGCCGACACGCTGGGGCTTGGTCGCCTTTGGCCGACGACGGGGCCCGTCGGATGCGCCAAGGGCTCGCCACGCCATGGGCTTGGTCGCCGCCGACGCGTGGGCCGCCGGATCTTGCCGAGGCTCGCCACGCCATTGGGCTCGTCGCCCGCTTGACGTGGGGCCCGCCCGATGCGCTTGAGGGGCTCGCCCACGCCATGAGGCTCTGTCGCCACTTTGGCGTGGGGCCCGCCCGATCTGCCGAGGGGCTCGCCACGCCATTGGCTCGTCGCCACCGACGTGTGGGGCCAGCCTATCTGCGCCGAGGGGCTCACCCACGCCTGGGGCTGATCGTCCGCTGACGTGTGGGGTCCGCCTGATCTTGCGGAGGGGCCCATACACGGCCACGGCACTGGTCGCCCGCTGATCGTGGGGCCGTCGATGCACTCTTGACCTTTCTTAGGACTCTTTATACCCCGGTATTTATTGTACCGACAGTAGCCCCCGGGTCCACCATGATACGCGAACCGTCGCGCCGACACTTCGCCGTTTCTCGTGCGACGGGAGACAAATCGTGAGGGGCCCACCTCTTGCGGCGGCCGTACGCCTGATTCCCCACCTACGCACGATCTTCTTTGGGGAACCGTACCGCCTCTTCGCGGGAAACCGAAGCACGCGGGGCAATGATGGCGCGGCGCGCGCGCGAGTGGGGATGGAATCTAAACCGTCGCGCTCGCGCCCTTTGCCTATAAATACTCCGTCCCTTGGCGCCGCGACGAATCCTCCCGCGCGCCAAAGTGCTTTGAACTGCCACCTACTTTCCTTTGCCACCGCCACCAAGTTTCTTCGCCCCTTAGCTCTCGCCACCGTACTTCCGCCACCTTCCAATGAATCCTAAGCGCAGCAAGGGTCGCCGTGGGGACGCCGCTCCGGCCGCGCCGCTACCTAGTCCAGCCTTGCCTGCTCTCCGCCGATGAGGAGGTGGTGGCGCTGCCGAGTGTTCGTGCCGCCATCCTCCGCCGGTTCAGCGGCCGCACCATGGCGCCAAGCCCCGCGACGGGAAATCATTACCTTCACTGGCGGTCTTGGCGGGGCTCGTCGCCATACTCGAAGTTCTTCTTGGGGTGCTTGCCTTCTATGAGATCCAGCGCGCGACCTTCCCCCCAATTCCGTCGTGATGCTGGCCATCTTCGCCCACCTCTGCGAAATGTTCGTGGGGGCGATGCCGAACCTCCCGCTCTGGCGCCGGCTCTTCACGCTGCACACAAGCTCGCGCCCGAGCGGGTTGGGAGCTGCTACTTCACGCTCCGCGACGCCGCCGCCTTCATCCCAGTCGCGGTCAAGTCTAACTGGAAGGACTGGGCGCGACAGTGGCTGTACGTGGAGGATTCCAGCGGCTGCGATGATTTTGCCCTCCCCGAGGGTCCTGCAGAATCCCTCGCCAGCTGGGGGTCTCTGCCCGACGACTCAGCGGAAATGGAGGCGATGCTGGCACGCATTGCTGAGCTCCGCCGCAACGGGCTCACCGGAACCCATGTGGCGGCGGATTTTCTGCGGCGCCGCCTTTGCCCGCTTCGCATGAGGACGCGCCCCGCCTGGCAATATTATGGCGACGACGATGGAATCCACGTTGCCCCCGGAGGTTAGGCGTTCTTTCGGGTCTTCTTACTTCGCGGAACGTCCTTTTCTCTTTTTTTGGTTGCTTGCCAACTTGAGGCTTCTTCTTTTTATCCAGCCGCAGGGAACGTGCCGGAGGATGTGCTCGGCGATGGTGGCGGGACTCTCGTCGGCGCCACGGTAGCGACATTCTCCGCTGCGAGCATCCGCCTTCGCGATCGCCCCCACGGAGCGCAACCCGTGCTTGCGCCGCGCCGCTTCCCATGGAGGTTTCTGGTCCCGCGGTCCAAGTGGCCCGGGGACCTCTGCAAATCCGCGATCCTCCGCCAACGACCGCCGAAACTCCTGCGGCCGCCGCTCCTCCTGTCGTGGCGGCCGATTCCGACCGTGCTCTTGGGAAGCGCCGCCTCATCCTCTCCCAAGACGATGACGATGAGGAGGGAGAGGCGAGCCCAAAAAGGCTCCGCCCTTCGAGTCCTGAGCCGCCTCCTTCGGCCCCCCCTCCAGGGCCCTGCTGCCGACGCCGCCGCTCGCTCGCCGCTGGCGAGCGCCTTGCGACTCTTCCGAATCGGCGCCTCAAGGCCCGGCTTCTTCAGCGCAAGGCACCTCCTATGCCGCACTTGCCGTCGCGTCGGCTCCTCTTGCGCCGACACCTCCGTCTTGCCGGCGCTTGCCCTGACGGCGGCCGGCCAGGCGACTCCGCCGCCCCTCTGCCTCCTACAACGGGAGGAGGGGCGGCGGCGCCTGCTCCGCGACCGAGTGGTCTGACACTCCCCTTCTTCCTTCACTTTTGGGGGGCGCCGCTTCAGGTAACTTTCTCTGCGTTCACGTACATTTCGCGTTAGAGTTAGCATGCCAGATGTTTTTCGCATACCTGAACCCTTTTGGCTTTTCTTCGCGGGGAAGAGCGGACGCTGGGGCCTCAAGCTCCATCCCGCGATCCACCAAATTTCCCGGCTTGCCGCGGCCCTTCGACGGAGACGCTTCTCCAACATGGAGAGTCTTGCGCGGCGTTGAGGCTAGAGGACCTTCCGCCATCGCCCACCGACGCCAACGCCATCTTCGCCATCGCCGACGTCGGACGCTCCTTCGAGCGCCCGCGCCTCTCCCACACTTGGCGGTGCGGGAGGCGCCAGCTTTCGGCGGTGCGAGCAGCCGGCGAAGGCGGCGACCCTCGACCGGAGATCGCCAGAGGGAACGGCGGCCGCGAGGTCTGGCGGCACAAGCAGCGACGCCGCCGCCACCAAAGACGCTGAAGACTTTCGCGGCGCACTCTGGCGTCTCCGGATCGCTGCCGATATCTTGCGGACCGCCACCGCAACTTCGAACGCCTGCATCCAGCGGGGTTACCTCAGACGCCCATTGGAGGAGACGGCAGCAAGATATCTTTGGCGCGCGGCGCGCCGCCGAGACCCGCGCGACCGCCGGTGGTGATCGGACGCGCGATCAAGACGGTCGCCACGGTGCTTCGGCGGCGCGGTTCGTCTTAGGCAATCGTTTTGCCCAAAACGCCGCGTTCGACCTCGACGCCGCCACCGGGAACCTTTTCGCCGGTGACCCGGAGAACAATCTCGGTCGAGGTCGCCGCCACCAGATCCATGATGGGCGGCGCTCTCCGGCAGAAGACGATGATGACGAGGAGTAGCTGAACTCCCTTGTTTGTTTCGTCTTGTATATGGAACCTGTCAATGCAAGCTTTTGCTCTTTTTGCCACAAGTCTCGATTAAACTTTACGCAAATTCTCACTTGCGAAAAGAAGAACTGAGGCACCTGACAGCCGAAAGTTTTAGACAGAACGTTCTATCGAAAGTGAGCGCTTTTTCCTTAGGCATCTGGTTATTTCAACCCTTATGGCCTCCCGCAAACCGACTTAAACGTTGCGTGACGAGAACTTAGCTTCCGGAAGTGGTCTAGACGCTGGTGCCGTCGTTGGCGCATTGCCCAGACCGAGCAGACACACCAGGCTAGAACCCGCCTTCCGTCCGTCTCGCCTCGCCCAGCCGCAAGTTTAAGCGTTCGCCCTTGCAACTAAGGGGCCATCAGTCTTAAGTACTTTTTCGCTACCAGCTTTCAACAGAATGTTTTCTGACAGATTTTTGAGGCTAAACAACTGACCGCCAAAAGTTTTAGACAGAACGTTCTGCTGAAAGTGAGCGCTTTTTCCTTAGGCATCTGGTTACTTCAACCCTTATGGCATCTCGCAAACCGACTTAAACGCTGTGTGGCGAGAACTCAGCTTCCGGAAGTGGTCTAGACGCTGGTGCCGCCGTTGGCGCATTGCCTAGACCGAGCAGACACACCATGCTAGAACCCGCCTTCCGTCCGCCTCACCTCGCCTAGCCGCAAGTTTAAGCGTTCGCCTTTGCAACTCAGGGGCCATCAGTCTTAAGTACTTTTTCGCTAACAGCTTTCAACAGAATGTTTTCTAACAGACTTTTGAATGCGAAAAAGAACGGATGCCCACAGGGAGACATAACTTATCTTTATTTTGCAGATGGCTTTGTACACCGAAGCCCCCGAGGCGAGCGGGGAAAGAGGAAGACCTCGCCGCTCGGCTCCAAAGGGAGGCCAAAAAAGCTCTGGAACAGACTACCACGGTAGAACTTTCTCACCGCCGACGCTCCAAGTGTTCGCCAATTCGCGACCATCCTCGAATCTGAGCCCGACCGAGCTCAAGGAGATCGAGACCACCTTGAAGGGGCCCTCCCACGGGGGAGATAGCTTGTTGCGGCCTGCCTGCGCCTGAACTCTGCGCAGAACGAGGTCGCCCACTGCCAGTGTTCTCTCACACACCCGTCTTGCTTGATAACGGCGCAGTGCCTGCTGATACCTGGCGGCTCGGATCGCCGTCCTGTCTCTGATCTCCTCCAGGAGATTTACTTCATCCTAATGCCGGTCAGGGTCTCCGTCTTCGCTGAACGCCGCCACCCTTGGAGAGCCGAAGGTGAGCTCCGATGGGTGCACCGCTTTAGAGCCATACATCAGGAAGAAAGGGGTCTCGCCGGTGGCTCTGTTGGGAGTCGTCCGCAGTGTCCACAACACGGTGGGAACTTCTTCCGCCCAGCGCTTGCCACGCTTCTCCAGGCGGTCGAACGCCCTTGTCTTGAGTCCTTTGAGTACCTCGGCGTTTGCCCGCTCCACTTGCCCATTGCTCTTCGGATGTGCGACGGAGGCGAAGCACAGCTTGGTGCCCAGCTCTTCGCACCAATCTTAAAAATCGGCACTCTTGAACTGAGAGCCGTTGTCGGTGATGATCCTGCTTGCGACGCCAAACCGGACGAAGATGCTTTTCATGAACTTTATGGCTGCAGCGGACGTGATCGCCGGGACTGGCGAGGCCTCAACCCACTTGCTGAACTTGTCGACGGCGATGAACAGATGCGTGTAGCCCGATCCGCCATGCGAACGGGCCCAGATATCCGGCCCCGGATCGCGAACGGCTAGGAGAGCGGAATAGTTTGCGCGCGCTGGGCGGTCGGTGGATCGCTTAGCATGAAATCGCACGCCGCATCTCCTCACCACTCGAAGGCATCTGCAGGTCAGAGGCGAGAGAAACCGTGGCGAAGACCTTCCGACCAACGCCCGCTCACTCAATGGCTCCGCCCATGCCTCCATGGATCTCGAGAGGATTGCACTCCCGCTTCCGAGTGACGACTTCAAGAGAACTCCGTTTTCGCCACAGCGTCTGAGTCCTCACCTACTGTATGTGGCGCTTGGCCTTGCGCTATCTTCTCGGTAACGCGTCATCGTCGGGATCACTCCGTCCCGCAGGTAGGCTAGGCTAGGATAGGATCCATCCACTGACCTTCCCGGACGAGCGTGACGACGTTAGCATTGTCGCCAACGTACTCTGTCTGGCCTGGCATTTCCACCTCAACCGCCTCGGCAGTTCTGCCGCATCCTCCCTCCGACCGGGGAGCTGCTGCGGGGACATCGACTTATCCTCCAGACGTGGGAGCGGCGTCGAGCATCATGCCGTCCCCACCAGAATCGGGGGCTGCGACAGACGGTCGCGTGAGTCTTTCTTCAAAGACCCCGGCCGGAACAGGTGCCCTCGACGAGGCAATCTGGGATAGCTCATCCACCATATAGTTGTCGCGACGAGGGATGTGCACGAAGCCCAAACCCTCGAAATGCCGCTCCAACCGGCGCACCTCCGCCAGGTAGGCCGCCATGGCGGGATCCGAACAAGTGAATTCCTTCCTCGCCTGGTTGATGACCAGAGAGAGTCGCTGACTTGCGGCCGCGGACGCCTGTGGTCGGCCACCCTGAGCCCGGCGAGTAGCCCTTCGTACTCCACGACGTTGTTGATAGCGCGGAACTCCAGCACCACCAGGTGCCGGACGATGTCGCCGGTGGGAGACACCAAGACGACACCAGCCCCAGCCCCCTCCAGCCGGAACGAGCCGTCGAAGAAGAGAGTCCACGGCGAGGGTGCTGGGGTGTCTTCAACTTCTACGTCCGCTGGAGTCCACTCGCTGACGAACTCCGCCAGAGCTTGCCCTTTGATGGCCGTTCGGGGAGCGAACTTGAGGTCAAACTCTGCCAGCTCCATGGCCCACTTGGCGATGCGGCCCGTCGCCTCACGGTTGAAGAGGATCTCCCGCAAGAGGTACTTGGTCAACACTATGATTTCTCGCCCCTGGAAGTAGTGACGCAGCCTCCGGGACGCTGTCAGCACGGCGTAGTGCATCTTCTGGTGTTGTGAATATCTTGTTTGGCGTTGTGGAGGACTTTCTTGATGTAGTAGATGGGCGCCAACGCCTTCCTTTCCGCCACCAAAGACTGCTTGACCACCTAGGGGTTCGCCATGACATAAAGGATCACTGCTCGCCTGTCCGGCGAACAAAGACGGCGGGAAGTGAGGTACTTCTTGACCGTCGAACGCCTCCTGCGCCTCCATGGTCCATTCAATTGATTGGTCTTCTTGAGAGCCCGAGTAGAGAGACTTTATCCCAGAGAGCTATAAAGCGGCCTAGGAAAGTCAGACAGCCCACCAAGCACTGCATCTGCCGAAGTTGCGTCAGGGGCTTCATGTTCTCGATCGCCGCGATCTTATCAGGGTTCGCTTCAATCCCCCTCTGGGAGACGAGGAAACCCAGCAGCTTGCCCGACGGAACGGCGAAGACACACTTCTCAGGGTTGAGCTTGATGCAGTACTTTCTTAGGTTGGTGAAGGTTTCCTTCAGGTCGCCGATCAACTCCTCCGCCTTCTTGGACTTCACCACCAGGTCGTCGACGTACACCTCCAAGTTCCGCCCTATTTGGGGGCAGTGAGCGATGTGCATGGTCCTCTGGTAGGTTGGGCCTGCATTCTTCAATCCAAACGCCATCCTTGTGTAGCAGTAGACGCCCATGGGCGTCACAAAGGCTGTCTTGTCTTCGTCTTCTTCCGCCATGCTAATCTAGTGGTACCCGGAGTACGCATCCGTAAAGCATACCGCCGCATTCACGCTGTGGAGTCGACGATGAGGTCAATGCGGGACAGCAGGTACGGATCCTTCGGGCATGCCTTGTTGAGGTCGGTGAAGTCGACGCACATTCTCCACCGCCCGTTGGATTTCTTGACGAGAACGGGGTTCGCGAGCCACCTGGGATGGGCGACGCTCAACGACCCCGCCTCGAAGCTTGTCCACCTCTGGCGGATAACGGCCGACGCTTCCACCGATCGCTCAACCTTCGCATAACCGGTCGCCGCGGGAACGTTACCAACTTATGCTCAATCACCTCGCGAGGACCCGGTCATGTCGTCGACGGTTGCCAAGCAAACACATCTGCGTTAGATCGGAGGAAGGAGACGAGCGCCTTCCTATTTGGAGCCGAGAGAAGCGCCCCCGAACGGTTCGCCGGGTCTCGACTTCGCCAGGAGATCGCTTTAACCTCCGCGACGAACAAGGAAGCACGGATCTTCGCGGAGGAGCTCCCAGAGTCGAAACTTCAGCCTTCGGCGCCGACTACCCCGCCAAAGCGAGAGCATCCTTGTCGCACGGGGCGCCTCCGGCGGTCCACTTTCCGCGATGATGGGGCCACCGGCCGGAATCTTCACCACCATGTACGATAGTGGCAAGCCGCCATGAACTTGGTCGGCGGCCGACCCAAAGATGGCGTTGTACGGAGGTCAAGTCACTACCTCGAACTCGAGCATCTCCGTCGCGGAAGTTGTGAGTTCCGAATATCACCGGAGGTCGACGCGTCCAAGAGGGACGGACTCGGCCCGGCGCGATGTCAAGAATGGGGCGTCGGTAAAGCTCTGCTTCTTTGGATCTGGGCGCCTTGGCGACTTCGGGCGGATAGGAGGTTGAGAGAGCTTCCTCCGTCTACCAAAGACTACCGAAGTTTGACATTCCGGACCGTGGGGAGCAACCACGATCGGGAGATGACCGGCCGGTACCAGTCTTGGTGGGTGATCGGCTTTGATCAATGTGATCGGTGCTCCGACCACACCACCGCTTTGTTGACCTAACGCCGCACGCGCGCGACACCTCTCTCATCGCACGCTTGAAACTAGCGTGGGGCGGATAGGTGGCCGATCCACCGTGGATAACGGCGACTTCGCGCTCCGCCTGCTGAAAACCAAGCGAAGCAGATTCCTTGCCCTTGCCGCTGCCGGACGATCGCGCCGCTCGTGGACGACTTGCCCAATTATTTGTTGACGACATGGCAATCACCAAGTCGTGAGAATTATTGCGATGAATGGGACAATGGGTCCTTCCGTCCCCACTCACGGGACGACGGTCTCGCCCTTGTCGCGACCGCGGAGCCGCCAGCCCACGGCGGTCGCCATAACCGCCCTTACGAGGACCGCTCCCGCCGCCCCGCCGCGACCTCCTCCTTTTACGCCACCCGCGCTCACGCCACGGCGGTTGTTGTCGTCGTCGTCGTCGTCGCGCTAAGCGCGCCAGACCTGCCGGTCTCGGCCGCTTTGCGCTTCTTCTTGTCCTTGCCGCACGGATTTTTCGAGGTCCGGCCTCGCTGCCATAGCTGCCCTCGCTTGCCGCCGGGCGAAGCGAGCCTCACTTTGAAGGGCGACTTGTGGGCCAAAGAAGAGTTCTTCCGTCGTCTTGATCTTGCGGGTGGCCATCTTCTCCTTGACCACAGGGTCTCGGCGCCCTCAAAGGCCGTGATAACGGCGTCGATGGAGATGTCGAAATGGTGTTGCGAACTGACCGAAGCGCGGATGTAGTCGCGCAATGACTCTTCTTCTGCTTCCACATTGTGGAGATCGTCTTCGACTCGGGCTGCTCGAACGTGCCACGAAGTTGGTGATGAAGAGCTCGGAGAGCTCTTCCACGACCCCACCGACTCGGGGTAGGTTCATGAGCCACGAGCGGGCTCACGGTGAGGACCGCGGGAAGTAGTTCGCGAACCTTCCCGACCCTCCGTCGGCTGCATCACCGTGGTGTAGATCTGCAAAACTCGTCGGGGTTGGTAGACCCATCGTACTTCTCGATGGCGGCGGGCGGAACCTCTCCGCCATCGCGCTCAGCGCAGCTCCTTGAAAAGCGCGCAGAGCGACGCCGGAGCCTCTGCTCTCGGATACGCCGTCTTCCCGCCGCCGTCCGGACGGCGCCGAAGAGGCGCCTCTCCGGCGGGCGGCCACACGGAGTCCTCGCCGCCCCCATGAACGGCTCTGCCATGTCGGTCGCGCTCGCTCGTCTTGCCGCGCGAGCTTGTCGCGTGTCTTCTCCGTGTCGTAGATGGAGGTCCTCCAAGTGGGGCCGAGATCCCGCCCTGTCGACGCTGCCGGCCGAACCTCTCGGAGTTGCACAGCTCTCGTTGCCTGGCCCCGCCCCTCTCGCTCGATTCATGGGAGGATGCGGGAAACCAGAGAGCGGAGGAAGCGGAAGCACCAGCTCGCGCTTCGCATCTTGTACTACCGCCGGCGGCTTCCACATAGCGGGCAAAGCGGCCACCACGGCGCCGGAGAGTCCGGAGTTACGGAATCGGCGGGTTGTCCAACAGGCCTCGCCGCATGGAGGTTTTGTGTCGAGTGCACTCTCTCCAAGGCCAGCGCCGCTTAGCTGACCGACGGCCGCTCCACCAAGGCGCCAAACCTCGGCGGACGGCTACCGCCTTTACCGATCCATCGCCATTGCGCGGCCGACGCCATGCGGCCAGCGGCTCTAGCGGCCGCTTCTGGTCCATCGCGGATCGCTTTCATCCGCCATTACCGCCTGAAGAGAGGTCGAAGAACTCGAACTGATTCTAACGCTCCCCTACCTAGCGCGCCACCGACGGCGTGGTCTCCGCCAACCACCGCGGATCACACCCCAATCGATTTCTATCACGCTAGCCGATCGGCCGAGCTCGATTCGATTTGGCGTAGAACGCGGCAAGGAGCGACGCGCAGAAGTTTACCTGTGTTCGGACCCTCGCGGATAACAGTCCTACTCCTGCCGAGCCTTAGCTCTTTTCCGTGTTGTGGTTGTGTGGAATGCGATTACAGAATGTTTCCAACCCCCCTCTCCCTTCTCTCTCCTCGCCTTTTATACAAGCCTTGAATCAAGCGAGAGAGCCGAGGGTAGGCGTCTGAAGACGCTTAGTACATCGATAAGACGTCGAGGACAGGGCAGAGAGACGAAACGTCGCGCTCATCAAGGCGAGAGGCGCCGCCACTCAAACTCCGCAGTGGCCTCGGACTCGTGCGAACACGCCGTGAGAGAACGAGTGGGACCCTGCTTGCTCCTCCTGACACGGGCGGCCAACCTGACGACGGTGAACTCTCTCTCTCTACCGGTCAATTCCTCTGCGCCACAGATGGATTTGTTGATCGGACTGCAGAGGTGGATCGTGGCGTAATCATCTCTTCATCTGCCTATCCACGCGAATGTCGCATTGAATCGCCCGTCCTTCGCAGCAGAGAGCCTTCACCAGAAGACTCTTTCGGGCGCCTCGCCACGCGGACCCCACTTGGTCGGCGAGCCCCTCGGTGCATCAGGCGGGCCCGACGCTTCAGCGGGCGACCAGAACCTCGCAGCGTGGCGAGCCCCTCGGCGCGTCGGGCGGGCCCCACATCGTCGGCGGGCGACCAGAGCCCCAACACAGAGGCGGGCCCCTCGGCAAGATCGGACGGGCCCCACGCGTCGGCGAGCGACCGAGCCCAGCGTGTGGGCGAGCCACAGGGCTCGCTGATGCACCGAGGGCTCGCCCACACACTGGGCCTGGTCGCCCGCGGCGTGTGGGCCCGCCCGCCTGCGTAGGGGCCCGCCACGCTACTGGGCCCGGCCATCCGCTGACGCGTGGGGCCCGCCTGATGCACTCTTGGCCTTGCTTAGGACTCTTCATACCCCAGTATTTATTGTACCGACAAGACGTTTATAAGAAATGAAATCTAGAAGGTCTTAAAGCACATACCCAAGGATTCTTTGCTGGCTTCTGGTCTTTTTTAGCCCAGTGTTTAAAACTTAGGGGTTTTGATACAACCTGGTGTAGTTGGATTGAGAAAATTGTTAGGGATGGTACCCTTATTGTGCTGGTTAATGGTGTTCAAAGTGGCTATTTTACAAGTGAGAAAGGTGTTAGACAAGGAGACCCCTTATCTCCTCTGCTGTTTAATTTGGTGGCAGATTCTCTGTCTAAGATGGTTTTTTACAGCGGTTCAGAATGGTTGTGTTTTTGGGGTGGCTTCTCACTTGTTACCTGGGGGTGTTCCTATCCTTCAGTATGCTGATGACACTATTACCTGTTTAGATGAAAATATAGAAAAAGCTATTAACTTCAAGTATCTAATGTGTCTCTATGAAAATATGGCTGGTCTTAAGATCAATTTTCTTAAGAGTGAAATTTTTGTTATAAACGGTTCCCCTCAAATTGAGGTTCAGTATGCAAATATCTTCAACTGTTCTGTGGGTTCTCTTCCTATGTTTTACCTAGGTGTCCCAGTTAGTTATTCTAAAAACAAGGCTAGTGATTAGGATTTTGTGGTGGAAAAAGTTTCTAAAAGACTGAGTTCCTGGAAGTGTAACTCTATGTCCAAGGGTGACAGGTTGGTGCTTATTAATTCCTGTCTTTCTAGCATTCCAATCTACCACATGTCGATGTTTTTGGTCCCTACCTCTGTGCTTGCTAAAATAGACAAAATTAGAAGGGATTTCTTTTGGGGTAGCTCTGGTGTGAAAAGAAAGTATCATTTAGTCAAATGGAGTAAAATTTGCACTTTCAAGAAGTTTGGTGGCCTTACAGTCAAAAATTTAAGAGCTCTAAACATTAGCCTTTTATGTAAGTGGTTGTGGAAACTGGAGACCAAGAATAGTCTCTGGACATCTTTAATTCAAGCTAAGTATCTTAGGAATAAACCTTTGTCCCTTATTAAAGCTAAAGCTTCTGACTCTTTTTGTTGGTCCCAGCTTCTCAAAGTTAGAAAGCATTACTTGAAGAATAGAGTTTTTAAACTTGGCAATGGTAAGAGGATTGATTTCTGGAATGATACTTGGTGGGAGGGTGTGCCCATTAGTTCTCTTTTTCCTGTGGTTTATGATGTTTGTTTTGATAAAAATATTTCAGTTTCAGAAGCAGTGAATAGAGGTTTAAATTTCTCTTTTAGAAGAAATCTTGATAGATGGATGGTACTTGACTGGGGTGTTTTTAAACGAAATTTACTGCTAAAGATTAATAATAATGATCAGGATGAGGCTATTTGGAAAAGAGGAAAAGGTACTACCTTCACAGTTAGATCAGCTTATAAACTGATTGTTGGTGCTGGTGAGACAGTAGATTATAATTACATTTGGGCAGCTACCATACCTCTAAAAATTAAAATTTTTCTTTGGTTAATTTGCAGAGGTGTTATTTTGACTAAAGATGTATTTACAAGTAAGAACTGGCCTGGTAATCCTTGGTGTTTTTTCTATGACAAAACTGAAAGTATTCAACATTTATTTTTTGAATGTACTACTGCTGCTTCGATTTGGTGTATCATTGCTAGCACTTTTGGTGTATTTGTCAGGCCTACTAGTTGGTCTGGTTACTTTAGATGGATTAAAAACAGAACATCGCCAAGAAAATAGAAGAGGCAGCTATCAATGAAGGAACGTAGCAAAGTAGACTGTACTCCAGGAGTGATAGCTCCGAAATGTTGTTAGCTAGGAACTCAAGATGCAAAGCCGGCATCTACGAAATGAAACGATTAAGCTCGAAGAGCACACAGAACAGAGAGCGGAAGCTATTGTATACAGACAAGTACCTCATGACATACTTGAGCAGCATGTATAAATCTCCTATTTTAAAAGAGAGAGATGAAAATATTAAGTATCAGTAAGTACAGGCATAATAGTAACAAGAATATTACCTCAAAAAGCATTTTGTTGTAGGTACAGAAATCTCAAACTTCAAGTAATTCAAAACAGAAGCTTCCATTTGCAATATCTGCTCAAGTATGTGCTAGAAGATAACAACCACTCCTAAAAAAAAGATGAAAATAGGAAAACAAAAAAGGAACGAAAATTCTACACTGTGCCACAAACCTCTTCTTTAATGTATGAATTGTCAGTAACATAGCAGAGTTCTTCTATTTGGGGTGGACATATCTCTTCATACTTACTGGCATTTGATCATTTAACAAGGGTATGTCAAAACAGTACATACAAATAGACATTGAAAGGATTACTTTGTGTGCCTTTAGCTCTTTAGATTCTCAGGCATGTTTTTTGCGCAGAGTAGAGATGCTTACTTTCACAAGCCAATCTATTAATACTGCCCTCATGGTTGTGTTA
This sequence comes from Raddia guianensis, assembly GCA_036346415.1. NCBI lineage: Eukaryota > Viridiplantae > Streptophyta > Magnoliopsida > Poales > Poaceae > Raddia > Raddia guianensis. Next base: position 42,613,195 of record CM070534.1, read on the forward strand.
ATATCCTTCTGAGTGGTTTCCACAAAATCCGCTGAAGGCCTTTTCATGATCTGCTAGAAAGCAGTATCACATTACAAGGATGTGACAACAATAAATATACACAGCAATTTCTTCATGAAGAAGAGCAAACACAAAGGGCAACTACGAGAAACCAGAGAAAAGATTCATCGTAGTGTGATGTCATACTGCTACACTTCATCCCAGGAGCAGCTGCACAGGCCATGTTTTTATAACATGAATGTGCTAAATGAAAAGCTAAATGCTAAACATATAATGCTGAGTGACTGCATTGCTCTCCATAGATGCGAATGAATCAGACAAAAATCGATAAATGGATTGTAATGTCGTGCTCCATTGGATCCATCCATCCGATGCCAAATTATTTTCCCTATGTTATGCATGCATTTTCACAAGTCAAGTCACATCCAGTAACACCTAATCTTACAAAACAATATGTATTCGACTTTGCAAATATAATTTCACAATTCACATATACACTAAAGATATTACTTCTTGTACAGAATATGCAGATGTTAGCAGAACCAGTATGAACAATAATCTATCACCTCAGCCTCACGCAAATGCTTGTAAATGTCACAAGCAATAGTTGCACAAAGTCTTGAATCCTCGAGGGTCTAATCCTACACCTATTGTTCATACCGCCTAGTGGCAAGTTAAGGCAACTTAAGAAAAAATGCAGATGCCGCCAGAAATCATCAACACAATCTATTCAAGCAAATGGGCTAGCAGTAAAACACATTTGATCAGCAATATCATGGGAGAGAATAAGGCAGAAAACTGCTCATTAATTAAATTTGTAATTTCTGAGACATTACAGTATGAAATGTAATAAATAATGATTTGCTAACTACAAGAATTCATAATACTAAGGACATGGAATGAAGATAATTTTTTCTGCTTGAAAAAGAAGCAATACCTGACAGATAGCATCACAATGAGATGGCTTATCACTGTTTTAGCAGACAAGTTAACCGCACCGAACATACTGTTTCCAAGGTTTCCCATCAAAGTACGTTCAACTACATAGATGAAGAAGCAAAAACATGTGACCTAGAACAGCATTACAGCACAGCACCATAAACAAATACAGAATGCTACAGGAAAAATGTAGAAGGAAACTGAACCACTCAAAAGATTGAAACAGAAACATGAGTTTATCATTTTCGCATAGCTTGAGCATTGGTTGGGTCAGCACAGAACTAACAACCCTAGTTCTGTAAGGATTTAAATGATAGGACATGATCATCATTTACCACGAGACGGTAGCCCTATAAGATCGACTAATAGTCATAAACTCATAATCATAAATTAAACTAAACTGGTTAAGGTTCAGCTAGCGGTTAAGATTTTGCTCTCCAAGGTCAAGTATATTGTTTCCTCCTTGTACCAATAGCACCAGCTACAGCTGCACATTAGCGATCTTGAATTTCAGACAGGCATCAAACAAAACAACAAGCCCATCACTTCATCGAACCTGATATAAACAAAATCTTCTTTACTAATCTCAAGGCAGGTGCTAATGTGCCAACGAAGCAAGACACTTAAATATTCGAACTACTACCACCACGACCACAAGGTGCTTTAATATAGTAGAGAAAAGTCTAAAACATTTAAAGGATAATTTCATTTCACACCTCCCAACTATCAGAAAGGTCTATCCTTCATTCTTAGCTAAAATGAAGTTTAGCGTCTGATCATTTAACAACTAACAGCCTAACACCCACCAGTTGTTTGGCCAACTATTTTGACTGACATAGCCTTAATTCTGATTCAAGCCAATTTTATAATTATACATGTAGCGTGTGTATGTGACAAGATTTTCATTTTTATTTAACTATAGTAAATAGATACTCAAAACCAACAACAACCAAACACTAAAAAATTCCGAAAAATCTATATAGCAAAATGAATAATTTTTCCTTAACTTTTCCACAATTTAAAATAGTCGTTTATACATTTTAATTACTTCAAAATAAAACATAATAATTTTAGATATTTAAAGTTTGAAAATTTCCAAAATAAAAAAATCATTTGGTCATTATGCATCAAAATGTAATGGAATATTGAGAATTTGGTTGCAGTTTGCCATTTGTTTTGAATCTCTTTATATTTAAATAATGCATTGACATATTAAACCGTGCCATGTGTGTATGCACTGTTTACAAAACCAGCTTGAATCAGGCAAGTCATCAAAACAGCAAGGCAACACCCCCAGTGGGTGTTAAGTAATCTAGGTGGCTTTAAAAAACAGCTTTTATATCCAGGTGTAGGATAGACTATACCTCAGATGTGATCTCTAGTATCCACAGATGGGATGTAATATGGACTTAATGGCAAACACTAACTAATAAACAAAGCAAAACACTTTCACCATTTTGTATATATAAGAATAAGACGGTTTTGATTTCAATCAACACACAGGTAACAACAAAAATTGATAGGAAAAACAAATACCTTTGTGAGACCAAAAAGGGCAGTTTTTGTAACACCATACATCGCTAAAGCTTTTTCTGGATTATAACCAGCAATTGAAGATATTATTATCACAGATAAACCCCTCCATAGGTGTGATGCAGCGTCCTAACAACAGGAAAATGATAATGATAACAGATGGCTTGTGTAAATGATGATTGATGTTTGATAGAATTTGTAAATTAAGATTTAGGATGGAGAACTCATTTACCTGAAGAAGAAGGATAGAAGCCTTGACATTAATATCCCATAGCTTGTCAAGAACAGACTCTTTCATTTCAAGTATGGGATCTATGGAAGGATTTGCAGCAGCATTGGAGACAACAATATCAATGTGTTCAAAATTCTGCAACATAATGATTTGTTTACTTACAAGAATAATTTTAATATCTGCATGATTGATACAAGGATAAATCCGCACATTTAGTTAACTAACACACACGACTACAAAAATTAGCAGTGTGCAACTTGCTGAATAACAAATGCAACTTCTAATATGAGAAAGTACGGTTCAGATGGACGAATAAACAATGTTACTGTACTCATAAAGGGATTGAAATTAAGCAGCAAAAAAAATAGAACGATAAGGCTGTGACTCCTGTCTCGATTCCATCAAGAAGAGAAACCGAGATGCGGGGCGGTTAAAGTACCATTGGGAAGAAATGTAAAAAGAAATGTAGACATGGTCGCTATGATTGTGGATGCACTTGCAGAGCAAATAAAATTTCTGGTTTCAACAGAAAACAGGCGTGCTTAGAAATAGTCTAATCTTGTGCCCAACAATACACTACAACGTGCTTGCAGAGTGCAGATAATAATTCAAGAACACCACAAATCTAAGGAGACCCCAACTTCCACTGTAGAGTGCCGATTCCGCTGGACGTCCCAACCCATAAGTAACGAATTTAACATATAGCTCATCTGAACCCAAGAACCACAAAGACTCGACGAAATCGTCCCCACGAGGGTAAAAACCCCAAGTTGTCACCTTGACGGCCGTGTCCATGAGGTTCTTGCGGTGCTCGGGATTAGAGACGTGGCGGACAACCCCGACGGCGGTGATCCCTTAGCCTGAGCCCTCCACCGCCTCGTCCACGTTCTTCGCAACTCCACGGAATCCAATTCGAAGACGAGGAGCACGCGCGAGGCAATCAAGATCGAAGAAGGAAGGTCGGCAGGCTCGACCGCTGGCGAGGAGATGACGACATGGCGCCTCCCGGCCGAGGCGGTTGGCGATGGCGAGGCCGATGCCTGCGTTGACGCCGTCCACGACCGCCACCTTCCTCCAGCGCCGGCACTTGACCTCCATAGCCGGGAAGCCGTGCTTTCTCCTTGCGGTACAAGTGGTCGCAGCATGTGGAGGGCGCGTGTTGAGGCCGGGACGGCAGACGAGCCGAGGACGAGGCGAGACGACCGGATCTCGAGGTGGGAGGCGGGCGACGGCGCTTAGTCGAGGGCTCAGGCGAGAGATTCTAGTGTGGCGGCGGCACGGAGGAGGAAGCGATGGGGAGAGGTCTGCAAGGGGGGCAGGGAGTGAGGAAGGTCTGTGGAGGAGGGTGGGGGCGTCGGCTTGGGTGAGGAGAGGAGTGGGACGAGGAAGGGCGGTTTTGCGGGGTGGGAATCGTGGGAGGGGGAGGCGGGGAGCGAGCCAGGAAACCTAGAGGCGGTGGCTTGTAGATCGAACAGTGCGCAGAGGCTAGCATTTGTTGGACGTTCCGGATTGAAAGTTCGAACTACGACCACAAGGTGCTTTATAATAGTAGAGATAATTAGACCTGACAACATGTTGGCATGACATACAGAATGAAAGGTAGCCGAATTATTAAGCAATAAAATAAAATAGTCAAATCTAAGAATGTGGTGCACATAGACCACGCTAGTTCCAACAAACACATAAACATTGTTATTTTCGATTGAAACCAACGCTAAATTATAATCTAGCGAAATTGATAGGGAATTTGAAGAGTCTACAAATTTGTTCAAAATAGTTTTAAATTTTAATTTAAGTTAAAAAACATACTCTAAGGGTTGTATTGTTTAAGATAGCACAATGTGTCCACCGGTCAAAACATGACACCATTGAAAGCACAGGAAACATGTCAACCATGTGTTTCGTGCGATGCTCATATCATATGGGTAACAAATTTCACAGATAAATAAATTTTAATAAGTTCAAAAAATTGAGCCAGACATCTAATACATATCACCACTATTTTAGAAGGTGGTTACAAAATTATTCTCAATTTTAAATTTAAATTTGCCGCAGCACATTCCCGGTGGCCAGGTGTGCCACCGTGGTTGAGGCTAACTCCAACAGTGATCCCTAAATTTGGCCCCTACAGCCTCATATATAGGATTTCTTTAAAAAAATCTCTTCCTATATTTTGTTATTTCTAACAACATCCCCTGTATAGAGAATTGTATAGAGGAATGAGATATAATCTCTACATATAAAGGAATGAAGAGCAATTCTCTATTTTAGAGGATGGAATAGAGAATGTTGTTGGAGCACATAAGAGAAGAATTTGTCCCTATTTTTAAATAGCGGGCTCTTTAAGGGAGCCTCTGTGAGAGAGCCTGAGCAGAAAAATGCAGAAGCCGTCACATGCACCCACCTGTTTTACGGATTTTTATCCTCTGCCGTTCAGTACAAAGGCAGAGAGCGAATAGTTTTTTGTGCATTTTTACCTATAAACAATGCCAAGCAGTGGAAATAAATAGTCTTGACGACAACATTTGCTACTGATCTTTCATGAGCAGTGTCATTAAACAAATGTTTTCTTCTGATCTGTCACGCCTTTTTGCCTATTTTCTACAGTACCCCACTGCCCTTTTACTCAAACCGCGGAGGATTTGCTTCCCCTGTTTTACCGCGCAGTCCAACGTTGAACGGGGTAGGACCCACCTGTCAGTTCGGCCCATCAGGCCATCAGAGAGATCCTTGGCTTCATAAAAGTTGAGTGGGCTCGGTCCATGGCAACTTGGCAAGTCCCCTCCCCTCCCCCTTAACGCAACTACCCTTTCCACCCCGGGTCGCCGCCGGCCGTCGCCGCTTCCACGTCTGCGATCCGGTGAGTCCGCCGCCGCAAGCCTCGCTATTTTGCCCCCCATCTTTCCTCTTATCCCCCGGATTTTCCTCCGGGTGTTTGTTTCGCTAGACGTTTCGTGCACACGCCGTGACGCGATTAGGCTTGGATGGCGCAGTGCGGCGGCGCAGGATCCAGATCCGTATGGGTAGGGCTGGATGGATGGAGTTGCAGCTTTTCAATTTTCGAACGCGGCGGCTGGACCTCGCGGTTCTAGGGTTTCGTCGGCCGTGGCGGCAGTTTAGATCTGTGATGCCGCGTTCCTAGAGTTCTTTCTCTCTGTTTTTTGGGATTGGGTGCAAAATTTAGCGGCCTCATCTTGTGCTGCGCGCCTAGTAGGAGTAGGATTCGGAATGGGGTGCGGCCAAGCTATGAATATGCTCCGCCACTTTCCTGCGCAGATGTATTCTCGTCTCGGAATCAAACGCAACTTCCCTAAAAAAACTTTCTTGATAGCATTGGCCTATAAATTTACTTTACTTTCTGATAGATTCATCTCATTGCCTATAAATTTACTTTTCTCTTGTTTTGTTTGTTTATTGCAGGCGAAAGTCTGTGTTGAGGAAGAAAGGAGCAATTTTTCTTTTCTGGGAGATTGGAACATCAGGACAAGGTAAGAATGTTTATAACCATGCATCCTCTTCTCTAGTCTCTGCTGCTTCTCTTAGTGCAACTGTGGTTACTCCTTGCTATCCATATTCTATTTCTATAGTCAATGTTTGGTTGCTGTAGTTTGTTTGTTTGAATTGTTGGCCAAATTTTGGTTTATATCTTATGTGATGTGTATTCACCTTTCAAGGAAGAAATTTTGTCAGTCTCTAGCTCTCCTTCTCTTCCAGCTTAAGAATTTGAATTCATGCAAGTTAAACTGATGCACATGACTATATTATCCTGTCGATCAAAAACCTCTTGCTTGGCCTGTTAGTTATCGTGTATAGTTATGAGAGCCCTAAGATTTATTAGGTTGACAAAAGTTTTGTAATATCTGAAGACGTAGCCTCAAGCCTTTGAAGCTACTGGTTTGGTATTAAGTTAACCTAAATGAGACTGAGTTGATATTTGTTTTAGTGATACTTGAGGCTTAAATGAGACACTTTAATCCAGGTCACTTTCGTGAGCTGTTTTATGGATTATTTTGTACTGTATTGTGGTATGTCTGTTTTTTTTATTGTATTATGGTTGCCAACTGCTTTGTCTGAGTTGTCTAAAACTTATGTTATTGTCCTGATTTTTGGATTTCGATATTATGTTCTATAGTTTGCTAAGCTATCCTACACTACGCTATATAATTCTAGATGTTCAATGAACTAACAGTGATTTTGCCTCTCTTCTATGAGATGCACTTCCTTGCATCATTTCACATCCCTGCAGGTTTTAAGTGTGTATTTCATTTGTCGGGATGGATGCCAAGAAGTTCATGCAGCTGGTCGAAGAGAAGAAGAAGAGAATCCTTGAGAAGAAAGAAGCCCCGCTGAAATGGGAGCAGAAGCTGGAAGCAGCAGCGAAGGCCAAAGCTGATGCAGAAGCAAAAGATAAGAAGATCAAGTCAAGAAAGCACAGGAGGAGAGGAGACTCTTCCTCAGAATCTGATAGCGACTCTCACAGTGACGGTGATCGGAAGCACAGGAGGAGGAGGGACCGCAAAAGGCACAAAAAACATGGTCATTCTGATTCTGATGATGCCAGGAGGCATAAGCGCCGGTCGAAGAGGAGGAGCTCAGGCTCGAGCGACGAGAGCGACAGTTATGAGGGTGGTTCTGAAGAAGAACGTCGGAGGAAGAAGCACCCACAAAGGAGAAAGCACCGCCGACATTCTTCAAGGTCAAACTCTGATGCTTCAGACCAAAGCAGTGATGATGAAGAGCGGAGATCCACCAAGAATTATTGTTCTAGGAATCGCAGGCACCACCGCCAATATTCAGATGATGATTCTGGCTCTGATTCTGAGGACAAGATGAGGTCCAGACATAGGAAGCGGCATAGATCAGGCGATGAGGATGCACCATCAGATACCAACAACCATAAGCGCCACAGAAGCCTTTCCCTTGGGGAATCATCAGATGATGGAGCTGTTGGTGAATCGGCCAAGATGAAAATTAGTAAAAGGTCTCACAAGAATGGGCACCACAATCACCACCGCCATCACCATCATGATCGTAATACCAACTCCGCAGAACCTTGTGACAAGAAGCAGGTGGTGAAAAATTGCCAGAAAACCTCTGAAGGCGGGAACGCTGACTAAAGACGAACTCCATTGGGGTAGTAGATGTGTGGCTCTCCGCATGCAGAATGAATTTAATTTTCTTACGTTACCATTTCGGTTCAACCGATGAGAAAGTTGTACTGATACATTCGCTGATTTGGTGATTAAACATTAAATGTTACTTTGGCCATCTCTTTCGTGGCTCTGTGGAGCTATGTTAGCGCTAAATATTTGGCTTTGATTATCTGTCTGGATTTATCATCAGCTTCGACATCTACTGTATTTTCTTTTGCTCAGCTATGCTAGCTAGTTATGATTAAATGGTGGTTTTAAGCAAATTTCAAATTGATGTGCTTCCCATTTACGACTGGGGGCAAATGCTGCCCCATCAATACGGCTGAAAAGGGGGATAAAGGAATAGCAAATGTGCAATATTATGCCAAAACAATGTGACAACTAAGAAATTTTATTTCGCTGACAGTTGAAAGAACTTGCATATACATCTCTAAACAAACATTATAGCCTTCAAATAAATCAAAATCTCTATGCACCATTCTACTTCAAAAAATTTATAGCCTTTAAATAAACCAAAATCTCAATAGCGCAGTATACAAGCGCCCATTCATACCTGAAGGTATGCTAACTGTAACAGAGAATTGAGCTACTACTTCCCCTTGTATTTTTTTTTAAAGGGGACTTCAGGCTTAAGAGTACATCAGCTCTTTCCAAAGGGATATAGTCTGAGGTATTACAAAACATTCTCAACTAGGGCCTCCTTGATTCAAATGCCCACCAAGTGTCGAGGTTAATTCATCAGGTCATCAACATATCCAGTAATACGATGGTTGATGTTACAACGTGAAGGTAATTACCTGTCTTTATTTCTAAGTACGTAATTGTATCTTTGTCACGAGCTTCAGTCGCATTTGCTGTAAAGAATAGCCTTCGAAATGTTATAACACGCTACAACAGCCAGAAGAACCATAGGTGTGTGCTAATGGCAGTCAGAAGTTTGTTAATATTTTTTCTTTTGACATACCATCTGCAAGAAGAACTCTAGTAATTTCCTGTAACATATCAGTATTAGGTGAAGATCAGAATGGAAGTACAGAACCAAGCCACCAACATTTAAACGAGGAAAGTTTTTACTACATCAAACTATCAAAGTGAGCATTACTCTTAAATGACAACTATCACCATTACTACAGGCTTCCATTTGAGAAGTTCTCAAATATGAAAGCTTAGCTTAAATAAATTATTAGGTAATTGCAGAACTGTTAAATGTTGGTGTGACTTGCTTGATCATTGCTGCAAACCTGTACTGGTAGACTGGCTGCTGCCTTAAACAGACTATTAACTACAAATCAAGTGAGTGAACAGTATGGTCGCATAAGGCCATGACACACCGACCTCATATTTTAAGTTTAGTAGCTTTGTCTTGACTAATTAGAAGGGTATGTTTCTATTGTATATATGTTCGAAATAATAAAAAAAAGGTAGCATCACATGAAGAGAAAGCATTAAAACACCATACATGTCCAAGAATCAGTTTGTGACCTATGCCTAATCATAAGCTTCAATAATCAGAAATGTTAACAGAAGAACTGTAGACATACCTCAGTCATCTGTTTATGCCCACACAAAATTGCTCCCATCAATGAAGGATTTACAAGCTTCTTCAATTTTGAAAAAGCATTCTGCTAAATGCAAAACAATCTATAAGAATACAATAGAACACAATGAACAAAAAATAGCCCAATTGGCAAAGAGTCAACGCAACCTGGACATAGCCTCGCTCACCGCTCCATTGATCATCTGGTCTTGAGAGGACAGGTATAATTTTGATTCCTCTGGATTCCCAGTCATTGAACCTCTCCTGGCAGAGCACACAACCTCCAGCCATTACACACAGAATTTGTTACTTACAAATTTGTACACCTGAAACTGACACATACCTCATACGCCATCCTCTGAAGGTTCCTAACCCCATAAAAGAGCCTTACATCAATTTTCTTTTTTTCGCCAAAACCTGACTCGATGAGTGATCGAATTGGACTGCAATAAGCAAGCATAAAAAAAAGGGACATGAGCAGAATAACACACAGCAATGAAAGATGTCTTGTACACACATACTTTCCACGTAATAAATTTTTTAAAACTTTCCACATAATAATTGATACAATACAAAGAGCAGTAAAAAAATTGGATCTTTGCTCTGGCAACATGGATGCAGCTTATGTAGTGTGCAAAAATTCCACCAGATATAATAATATTAATTGAACCAACTCTATTTGTTAGGAAGAACATTTGCTCATCCTCATCAAAATGAAAGAAGAACAAAACCAAGGAAAGGACTTCATCCAACAAATATTCAGCATGTGGCAGCATAAAACAGACAATATGTAACTATTAAGCACTAACCAACCAAATTTCCTGAAATGGCACAACCGCTATGAAGCATTACACAGTTTGTGCCTACCATGTTTCCCTATCTTTAATTGAACTTGTGTGGATTCTCATTACATCCTAAGAGCATTTCCAGGTCGGTTTTGAATGCAACCATGGTGAGAAAATTTGGGTCAAACCGAACTCTGAAGTAAGATGTATCACAATGTAGATGGAACTTAGCGTGTTTAGCGCAATGCCTTCTTCCAAAACGCATCAGGAACGAGCTACATATCATTTCGATCTACTGTTGAAAGGCCATGTAAATGTAAGCAATACGGGTATGAGCAAGGGTAGTTGGATACCTGATGCCGGATCCGGTGGCGAAGACGAGGACGTCCCGATCATCCGCGATCCTAGCGACCTCGAACCCGCGGCCGACGACGCTGTCGCCGACGTGGACGAGGTCGCCGGGGCGAAGGTCGCAGAGGCGCGCGGAGGGGGTGCCGGGGAGGCGCTTGACGAGGAAGTCGAACGATTCGACCGGGCCCGTGGAGGCCGCGGCCGGGGGAGGGGAGGAGATGGCGAGGAGGATGGGGTAGCGGGCGGAGGGGAGGCGGAAGGGGAGGAACTGTCCGGCGGCGACGTGGGAGGCGAGGAGGTCCCGGCGGGAGGAGAGGTCGAGGGAGACGTGGAAGAGGGAGGCGTCGGGGGTGGCCGGGAGGACGGAGGAGACGGGCGCCTCCGTCCACTCGGTGGGTGAGGGCGGCGGGGCCGCGGCGGCGAGGGCGGCGGTGGAGAGGAGGCGGAGGTGGCGGAGGCGGCGAGGCGGCGGTCGGATCAGCATGCTGCCGGCGCGGAGGGGAGGCTCCCGGTTCCTGGGCTTGCTTGTTTAGGCGTGCGCATGTTTGGTTTTGATTTCTCCTTTGCTCTCTCAATTTGCTCCTAAAAATAGACAAGGGAAAATTATATAGCATAGCGCGTACACACTGCCACGTCTGAAATACTACTCGCCCAATTCAAAATTTCAAATCGCAAACGAACTCCGTGCATTTCTTCCTGCCATTTGAAATCTCAAAGGATTAGAAAACACTAGAAATTTTATGAGTTATGACCGATGAGGTGCATATTTCTTTGTAATCTTCTCAGTCGCTTCCTAGAAATCAATTTAAGTAGCTAAAGTGATAAATCCTAGAGTGAAAATATTTGAAGCGGCACGTGCAATATTTATATGTTTTTTTACATCCATGCCATTGCAAAGTTTGTATAGCAAAAAAACTTATTTCAATGTTGAAAATTACCCATATGCCATTATGTCGTTGTGAAGTTTAATTTTCACACGTGTGTAATTTTAGTCATTTCTCCTCTGTCGCTATCAAATTTACGGAGAATGTATCCTTGACCCTTCACCCTTCCATCCCTATTGAACTAATTGAGTTATCGCAAGTTGCGATCCTCTACTCTTCCGCTCACCCTATGATGGCCCATCAATTGACAGAGATTGACAGGGATAACAAGACAATGGCTAGGGGTTTTGGTGAGCTTCATGGAGGAGTGCTCCATTGAACTTCGCTGATATTCTAATAGGACTCAGGATAGCACAAGACGATGGACGATAGTGTGGACAACATGTATAGAGAGGTAGCGGTGGCAAAATGACGGTGCGGTGGTGAGGCACCACAAACACATGGTCCAAAAGGTAGAGGATGGAGTGGGTAAGGCAACGACGGTATGGGGATTGGAACAACGACACTGTTTCCTCATATTTCAATGGCGGTGCTAACCCTTTAGCATGGACGATCGCAAGGAGGGGTTTCTTGAGATTACGTGGTCGATTCTACTTCTCATATACTCGCATGATTGCATCCTTTAGTGATCATTGGAATGATAATGACGATAACAATCCGAGGCATCGTATTAGCAAGAAGAGAGATGAAGGGGAAGGGAGGAAAAAAAAAAAGAGGAAATGAGCTTCGTACTTCCATGGCAATAAAGGAGCTGTAGGCCAACTGTGGGGAAAAAAATGGAAGATGGAAGAAGAAAATAGCAATAAAAATGTGAAAGGGAATTGCTCTTTTAAAAACTTGTTGAGGTAGTTTGTGACATTTTCGCGATAAATTCAATTTTGTAATAACATGGATAATTTATGTTCTTGTTCTGGTAATGACATTTATGTGTTATTGTAACTTTGAATAGCAAATTCTTTATTTAGAATGGCAAATTTTATAATGGGATTATTTGAAGGCATCACATCTAGAGCTAATGTGTTTTTTATCCCACACAATTATTTTTATCAGACAATATCATCGAACATATTTTCGAAGGAAATCATGAAAAATAGTTTCCTATGTTTCCCTTGCCACACTCACCTATGTGCACGTAAAATTTTTTTCATCCCAAATTATTTTGTATCCTATAAAACTAAGGTAGTTCTTTTTTTTAAAGAAAAAAAAGTAAAGAGTTTAGCTAGAAAATCGAAAACTACCACGATGGCGATCTTGGCTTGCGTCCTGCGAGTATGAAATTATATGTTTTGCCTAAATTACCCCCCGGATAATCCAGTATTCGCCATCGTTCAGCCACACAGGAACGTTGCTTTGCTGCTCCAGGCGAAGGAGAGGAGACGATGGCGTCCACCAGTTCCTTGCTCCGCTCTTCCGCCGCCTTCGCGGCGCCCTTCTCGCCGCTCCAATCCAAGCGCAGGCCGGTGCCGCAGCTCGCCCTCCTCCGCAGCCACCCCCACCGTCGCCGCGGCGGCGTCTCGCTCGCCGCTTCCTCCGCCGCGTCGCCGGACGTCGACAAAGAACCGACGCCCTCCCCGCGAGAGGAAGCCTCTCTATCGGTGAGTGACATCCCTCTGTGCTGGCCTAGCGATTAGGTCTCTTTCACCACCTTGGCAGGCCGCAGTTCAGCGACTCTTGATTTGTCAGTGGCTCTTGTAGAGTGCAGGCATTAAATCCTAGCCTTCTTTTCATCTACACATGGGGGCGTTGGATACTTGGATTACTTGAATACATTCTTTAAGTTACCAACTTTGAGCATCTCTTGTCAAGCTAACCCCTAATTCTGAACCTTTTAAGTTTGTGGTTAACTTGTATGCTCTCTCATGAAGAACACTGCAACACTGCATAAGTTGCCTGAACTTGAAAATAGCATGGTACATATTCATTTTGAACTGTTTTCCCTATCTACATGGCGAATTCAACTAAAAAGGCTCCCTCCTTTCCTTCTCCTGCAAAGTTTGCTTCATATGGAATAATGGAACTTGTAAAAACGGTTTCTTTATCTGGGTTTAGTGTAGGCCATCGCGGACAGCTTGAAGGTGCTCAAGGAGGCAGCCAAGACAAGGAAGGTTCCTGCACCTGAGGTTCTCTCGGCATTGGCCAAGATCAAGGAAGCAAAGCTCGACACTTCAACATTCTTCGAGACTCTCGGCGGCACAGAGTCTCCGGGGAGGACATGGATGCTCATATTCACTGCTAAGGTGAGAGGGAGCGTCTGATTTGCTTGTGCAAGCGATATATTTGGCAAGCGTTATGGATTGATTGAATGGAATTTCTGCTTAGGGTCGGCTGGAGAAAGGGCAGTACTTCCCGGTGACTGCGGTCCAGCGCTTTGATGCTGCAGTAAGCTTCTTAGTTCTTTATGCTATGATAGTTTCATATTTGGATAAACATTGATGTTTAAGCAGACATTATTAGATACTCAACAGGTTTTCACTCTTTTTTATTATTATTATTTCTGTGTTTGTGGGTAAGTGGGTGGGGGGAGGGGAGGATCCTTAAATGTTCAAATTCCTCTTAACTCTCTGAAGTAGCATTGTTTACCACTATCCCCACTGTTGGGTGATGCCTAGTAGAATTAGATTAGACAATATTGATAGCCCGAGCATAATTTCTATGGCAAAACATTTAGGCTCTGTTTGGAAGCAAAATTTTTTAAAACCATAGTTTTACAATGCTATGGTTTGCTAATTGTTTTACCAAAATACCATGGTTTTACCAAATCTCAATGAAACCATGGTATTCCTTAGAACTACAAACTATTTGGTTGTAAAGTTTTTTTACCAAAGTATTGACCATAAGTACGGAAGAGAAGTGAAAACTTTAGTTTGGATCGGAGTTTTCAATACTCCAAAAATAACATGGTTTTGCCCAAACCATGGTTTTCAAAACAAAGTTTTTTACATGGCTACTAAATACCTCATGGTATAAAATACCATGGTATTCTTAGAATCCATGGCATTGCTTAGAAATTATGAAAATACTTTGCTTCCAAACAGGCGCTTAACGTTCAATGGAATCTCTAGAAGAACCTGCATACTCAAATGTAGTTGCATATCAGTCTATGACTAAATGTAGTAGAAATTGCAAGTGTGTACCGACGTGTTACGCTATTATGTTCCCCATCTACAATTTTTCAGCTTTCTGAACCAGCGGTGAACTGTAATCTGATAGACCTGTGTTGTGCAATCTTTATATCCAGGGAAAGAGGATTGAGAATGGTGTATATTTGGGGCCCATTGGGTCCTTAACCTTTGAAGGGCGGTTGTCATGGAAGAAGAAAATACTCGCATTCATCTTTGAGCGGGTTCGCATAAAGGTAGGACCATTTGGTCCCCTGGAAATCGGACTTGGGGGCGGGGATGCTGACAGGGAGCCCAGCACAAAGGACCCCTTCTTTGTATGGTTCTATGTTGATGAGGAAATTGCTGTTGCGCAAGGCAGAGGCGGGGGAGTAGCTTACTGGTGCAGATGTAAGCGTGTCCCATGAAGATTCAATTCACTTGGATCATTACTGTACAAGATCTGGAATCTCTCTGTAGTTTGTGTGTATAGCTTCCTTGCAAAGAGGGGAAAAAATGTATAGCTAAGTTCATCTTTACATGCACGCAAATGATGAAAGACGGTAACCTTGTGCAACCTTTGTAGTTGAGGATTCCGCCATGCCCTTAACTTGTTTTGCTGATAACTTGCACCCAATGTGTTAGTATTGAGTGCCAAATGAGTCGAACTTTGCATTGCTTCACATGCTTTCCACGAAACATCACAGGCAATGATTTTTCTGAACCATACACAATCACGTGTTTACTTCGCACTGCTTTTTTTTCTTTCTAACATTGACAGATCATTTTTTTTAACTTGATGCTTGCATCTTGATAGCTTGTAGCTAGCCAAACTAAATCACGGCATGTTTGGAAATCTTTAGTATATAAATCCATTTTTTCTGTAATGGACAACCTCTAGAAAAAAAAAACACATGGTGGAAAGTGATGGAAGCTAGCATCCAACATTCAATGAATTAAGGAGAAATAGAATGTCATACATGCATGCACTAGGACAGTTCATAGTTTTATCGAAGGTCTGCCAGTCAGTCAGAGCCAGGAGTTTTATTCCACCAAAATTCTGGAAAAATCCGGACACTCTGTAATACTCCAGCCCGATGTGCTGTGAGGCCCATGTGGCCCATGTGGTTGTGATGGTAGGATTAGTCCATATTGCTAGTTGATGAAGAGTTATAGTAGCATATAATGTCTGTTGGAGCCAAACATACCACCCCGGGTTAACCTTTTGAATGACGAGGCGAAAAAGTCTAAGTGGGTCTTATGCATACATGGGCCAAATTTCCATAGGTGGACTAGGTTCTAAGCAAATTTGGGCCAGGGTGTTACAGATGGTATCAGAGCATCAACCCTCGCTGTGCGGCAGATCGTGTGTGCTTAGTTGCGCGAGTGTGGGCCTAGAGTGGTCACACGGCATGGCATATGGGTCGGTACTAGATGCACGACCGATACTGAGGGGATCTGGACATTTGCATTAGGCGGTGTCTTGACGAGCGTCGGCCAAATTCATTAAGGTGGTGAGTGTAATACTCCAGCCCGATGTGTTGTGAGGCCCATGTGGCCCATATGGCTGTGATGGTGGCTGTGATGGTGGGATTAGTCTCATATTGCTAGTTGATGAAAAGTTATAGTAGCATATAATGCCTGTTGGAGCCAAACATAACACCTCGGGTTAAGCGAATTTGGGCCAGGGTGTTACACACTCCCAGAACCAAGCCTGCAGCAAGTAAATAGTTTGTCAAAGGTCAAAGTCGTCCCAGTCAGTCAGAACAATGAGTTTTTTTTACACCAAATTCTGGGTTAATCCGGACACTTCCAGAACCAAACCTGCAGCAAGTAAATGGACAACAAGCTCTCCCAATTTACTGGAAAAGTGTAGCAAAAACATCAACCCTTGACTGCTAAATTGATTGTAATATCTCTCTTTATAGGCTATAAAGAAGTCAGTAATAATATTCTATTAGGTTTTATGTTGAGCTGTTTGAGCAAAAAATATACTCCCTCCGTTTCATATTATAGTTCACTGTTGACTTTTGGATATTCTATTTGGCCATTCATCTTATTCAAAAAATATATGTAAATATTAATTATTTTGTTGTGAATAGTTGTAATACTCCGGCCCGATGTGTTGTGAGGCCCATGTGGCCCATGTGGTTGTGATGGTGGGATTAGTCCTATATTGCTAGTTGATGAAGAGTTATAGTAGCATATAATGCCTGTTGGAGCCAAACATAGCACCCCGGGTTAACCCTTTTGGACGAAGCGAGGCCGAAAAGTCTAAGTGGGTGCTATGCATGCGTGGGCCAGCCCCGTAGGTGGGCTAGGTTCTAAGCGAATTTGGGCCAGGGTGTTACAGATGGTATCAGAGCATCAACCTCATTTGTCATGAGATCGTGTGGGCTTAGTTGCGCGAGCATATTGCGCATGGCTTGTGTGGGCTCAGAGTGGTCACACAGCATGGCATATGGGTTGGCACTAGACGCACGGCCGTATACCGAGGGGGATTCTGGAGGCCCATGTGGCCCATGTGGTTGTGATGGTGGGATTAGTCCTATATTGCTAGTTGATGAAGAGTTATAGTAGCATATAATGCCTGTTGGAGCCAAACATAGCACCCCGGGTTAACCCTTTTGGACGAAGCGAGGCCGAAAAGTCTAAGTGGGTGCTATGCATGCGTGGGCCAGCCCCGTAGGTGGGCTAGGTTCTAAGCGAATTTGGGCCAGAGTGTTACAGATGGTATCAGAGCATCAACCCTCGCTGTGCGGTAGATCGTGTGGGCTTAGTTGCGCGAGCATATTGCGCATGGCTTGTGTGGGCTCAGAGTGGTCACACAGCATGGCATATGGGTTGGCACTAGACGCACGGCCGTATACCGAGGGGGATTCTGGAGATTTGCCGCTTAAGCGGTGTGCTGACGAGGGCGTCAGCCCATTAAGGGTGGGTGAGTGTAATACTTCGGCCCGATGTGTTGTGAGTCCCATGTGGCCCATATGGTTGTGATGGTGGGATTAGTCCCATATTGCTAGTTGATGAAGAGTTATAGTAGCATATAATGTCTGTTGGAGCCAAACATAAGACTCCTGTTAACCTTTTGCATGCTTAAGCGGTAGAAAAAGTCTAAGTGGGTGCTATGCATGCGTGGGCCAGCCCCGTAGGTGGGTTAGGTTCTAAGCGAATTTAGGTTAGGGTGTTACAATAGTTTTATCATTATACATATTTTAAGCATAACTTATAATTTTGCATGTTTGCACTATTTTTTTGAATAAGACGAATGGTTATAAAACGTCTTCAAAAGTCAACAGTGAACTACGATTTGGAACGGAGGAAGTAGCAAAGAACATATCAACTTTGGACTGATTGAGTAATTGTATAATTAGCCGCCTAATTGGATTGAATTGCTCGTAATTTATCTCTCTTTATCGGCTATAAATTCAAATCATTACGTTTTTAAAGTCGACTTATGTTGGACGGTTTGAGCCACTTGGCAGACCAGCAACACCTCACCTCCGCTCCCTCAGCACCGGCGCCGGTGGCGATCACCACCTCCGCAAAGATGGCCGCAGAGGCCGCTCCGGCGAGGCCCGCCGGACCGACCAGGCTGGTCTACTTCGATGACATGTTGGCCCTCCGCTCCTCCGCCACAATCCTCTCCTTCCACCAGGTTCTCCCCTCTTCTCTCCTCCTAGGTTTTGTAGCAATGCGTGGACATGAGCAAGGGCCCTGACCAAAGGCATAGGTGTCCGCAGGAGGAGGGCGGCCGGCGAGCGGTGGTGCTGGACGCCACCGTCTTCCACCCGCAGGGCGGCGGCCAGCCGGCCGACAACGGCGTCATCTCCGCCGGCGGCGCCAGGTTCCTCGTGGAGGATGTGCGCATGAAGGATGGAGCGGTGAGAGCCCAGATTTTTTTTTTCATGGTGCCAAAGAGTAAAAGGGGAACTTGTTCACGAGATTGGGATAGGTTTTTGTGTCGGATTTGTCGTGTGAGGCTCCTAATCGGTGCTGTGTTGCCATCTAGGTTTTCCACTATGGAGGATTTGAGGATGCTGGAGAAGGATGCAGTACTGAGCTGAAGGAAGGGCAGAGCGTTACTCTGGAAGTTGATGCGGAGCGGCGCAACCTAAATTCCAGGTATGTTGCGTGCATGATGTTTATCATTGACGATGTTGAGGCAATTTTACTGAAATGGTTAGGATAACAAACTTCGTTGGCCACTGAAGGACTCCCATATATTTGTGCAATCACAGTTTTTTTTTTTGGCATGGTAATGCAGTGTAATTTTAGTGCTTTCAGTTTGTATTTCCTTAAGGAAAACCTTACTGAGATGATATCAGCAATTCCACATGAAAGAAGGTTGCTGTAATCCGCATCTTTTATTATAAGTGGTTTATAACTTTACGGTCATCAATTTGTATTTCCACAAGGAATACCTTAGTGATCATAGCAATTCAGCATTGAAGAAGACTGTTGTAAGCAGGGAAAAAAATCATTATGTTCTATGTTTGTTTGCTCTGTATATTTCCTGTCTTTTCATGCTTCCAAGTGTGCTAAATCGATGATGCTGCAGGCTTCATTCTGCAGGGCATTTGTTGGACCTCTGTATGCGCAATATTGGACCATCTCATCTGGAACCTGGGAAAGGATATCATTTTCCTGATGGGTATGACTACTTGTTTTTGTATTCCTCATCATTCTTCATGCATCACTAATTGATTGCTTCTGCGACCACCTTATATTTAGGCTTTCTTTACTCATTGTACATCATCTCATGTTAGTTTTCACCTATTTTTGTTGGGACTTCAATTATTCACAATCATGTGGCTTTTGATCTCAGAGCTTTTGTCGAGTATAAAGGAATTATTCCACCAGATCAGTTGCAGGATAAGCAAATTGAGTTGGAAAAGGAAGCAAATGAGATGATTTCAAAAGGAGCCAAGGTAGACCAAAGAAACTGAACATATTGAAGAATATGTGTTGTTGTCTTCAATTATTCAACTTAATGCAGGTCTTAGCTTCTGTTTTTACTTATGAAGAGGCAGCTAAATTATGTGGAGGTGCACTGCCTAACTACATTTCAAAAGTTAGTTCTGCACTCCCTTTAGACACATTTCATTCGTACTGTACATTCAGTTAATATCTTGGATTTTTGTACAGTCAAATGAATTTTCAATAACTGTTATTCCAATTGACCTTCCTCTGAAAAGGTGCAGATAGATATTTTACCTCTCTGGATTTATTGGCATGCGTCCTGTTTGATACTGGCAAAATTATTGCGAAAGCATGTGCATCTAACATACATAATGTTGGAATTCTTGTCAAGGAACAATAAACTAGCTCTTAAATGAAACAATGTTGAAGTGTAATATTAGTTCCAACTTTCAAGTTGCATGCTGATTTGTAGCATCAATCCTAATTTTACTGTTGTTGTCAAATTAATCATGTCAGTCTACAGTGTTGTGTCTCTCAAACTTGCAACTCTTCTATGGAGTGAATAGCATTGTCCATGACCCAATGTTTCTATTACAGAATAGCACCCCTCGCATTGTGAAATATGGCGATCATCCTGGTTGTCCTTGTGGTGGTACCCATGTTGCCGATATCTCATTCATCAGTAATGTAAAGGTAATTATTATTACTCGATGCTATATGTAGAGAGTGAATTTTCTTGGACCTATGAAAAATTCCTGAGCAAGTCATAAAAACCGCAACAATGGATGTTTTGAAACTACCCTACCCGACATGGCGAAGTGGCTCCTGTCCTGTGAAGCTGAACGAATGATGTTACACAACTAAAATAATTCATTTTGATGCTGATCACTATGATCATGCAGATGATAGTTTTGTCCCGTGCTCCTGAAATTTGGTCATTCAAAAGTATTTTGGTGGTCATTCTGCATTATATGCTGCTGGTCCATATAGGATTGACTATTACCTATGTTGAGCTGTATTTACATTGTTTTATGCAAATCTAATGATGTCAGAATAAGAAATATGTTTTATATGGAAGTATAACCCCATGTTGCTAAAATGATTGGGCATCATTGGAAAAGATGGATGGGATCAATGGATATGTGATCGAGGCCTACATGATTCTCTCCCCTTCTTTAGATTTGTTGGCATTCTCAGATGGTGCCTTGTGGAGCATTGTGCTAGTTTATCTGAGGCGCTAACTTATAGCCGTTTACCTTTGTAGTAGTCTCCTCTAAGAGAGTGGCTGATGGGCTGTTGGGACTTGGGAGTCTCTATGGGAGTTGGTGTCTGTGGGCTCTTCTTTAATAAAATGAAATAGCTCCCACCCCCTAATCTTAGGAATTAATATAGCGGCTGCAGCCTTTCTTGTGTATTTAAGGACTTGGTTGGTTTTTTATTTATTTCGGGAGTTTTCAAGGACACAGGAAAGTATACCTCGTATTGTAGACTTGTAACATTCTCAGGCATTTATCTTTGTATTGCCCGGTTTTATATCTTTGGAGTCTGATGGTCTTGTTTGCTATGTTTCATCAGGTCACAAATATACGAGTCAAGAAAGGCCTTACTAAAGTCTCGTACAGCATCAGCCCATGAATTTCTCTTGCTGCTGTTGCAGGAGTTTGGTGTCGTATTTTGTATCTACACTAATCACGTCCAGGGAATTGCACTAGGCTCGTATCATTTTTAGCCTTAACATTCAGAGTTGTTATCCAAATGATGGCTCTTCGCTACTAATAAAAAGGGCACTGTCAGTATATCATGATTTACTGAATGAATTTTGAACTGAACTTCAAAAGATTATAGAATTCGCGTTGGTCCGTTTGTTTATGTTATTTCTATGAGTTTTTTTTGGTGACTTCACACTAAAAAAGGTTAGGTTTAAAAAGCATAACGTTTAGTCTTAATCCCAAACTTAAGCCGCCGAATTGAACATGGATTTTGTTAGGTTTTGTTCTGAATATCCGTACAAATAGGTTACATGAACTCTATGTTGTAATAGGCAGAATTGGTATAAAGTTGTAATCGAACTCTAGTTAGGTCTGCATTATATAAAAGAGGGCAACCCTGATGTAATCAAGACAACAATTTCATAATAGTAGAATAGGCACGAGGAGGTTAGCGATCGACATGTGGTCGTGACCAGGATAGCCGGTGCGCTACGGTATTACGGATTGGGAAGGAGTGTTCATAATCAGTCCTGTAGATGTAGGCGAAAACTGAACTGCGTTAACAAGCATCGTGTCTCCTGCTGCCGTTTGTGATCTTACATTGACGTAAATCCTAACAGTTTTACATATCTGATACACACTCCTAGCATTCATGTTCAACCACATTGCGACGTAGCCTGCCTTGGCCCGTAAACAGGCACCAGAAATTCAGATCATTGACGTGCTATCAAGACACAGTGCAATCTCGTGGCTGGCTAGACTTCGTAGTAGTCGGACGATGCGACACTCTTCCTTGAGAACACTTGTCGGGCTGAACTACACAGAAGCAGGCATGCACATTAGCACATAGAATCCTTTCGCGACTCCTCGGGCCACTGCGTCAAAAAAAATCATTTTTGAGCCCCTAGAAATCTTCCTTAATTTTCTGATGATTTTTCAAAACAACTCCTATTTTATACCATTAAAGAAATCCCTTCTTTCATTTATTAAAGAATATTAATCCCATAAAATATCAAATTTTATTCCACCATTATCTTCCTCTCATTTTCTGGATTTTTGGATACCAATCTCATATTTTTCTGAGCTCTCTACAATTTTCTATGAATTTCCAAAGCCTAAACTCATTTTCTAGAAATTTAATTAGTCCTTTCCTTTTATGGAAATTCCTGGAATACGCTTTCCTGTTTTAGAAATACGCCTTCGGCGTGTCTCCTTCCCCTCTACGCCGGTGCGATAAGTGCCAACTGACGGCCAAGATTCGCTTAATTTGATCGGGTGCTCTAGAATCAGCCACGTCAGCGCCGCGTACCCTTTCGGCTAAATCTAATCCGACGACGCCCATTGTTGTGCATCCAGATCCAACGGTGTGCGTTGTTTCTTCCCTTTCCCGACAGCGCCGCCACCCCAAACCCACCGGCGCCGCTAGAACAAGTCCAAGTCCAAGTCCAACTGATGAGAGTAAGCTCCGCTAGAACAAGTCCAAGTTTGCGAACGATATGAAGAAAATTAAGGAGGAGAATGATCGACGCACTACCGAGATCAACGGTAGTATCCTTGAGTACAACGAAGCAAACAAGATACTACAAACTAACAAGGCCAGCTTTCTTCAACAGAAGCAAGAGTTCGAGGAGGAGAAGCGTCGTTTCGATGACGCCAAGCGTCAGTTTGAGGAAGAGAAGGCTAGGTGGGAAGAAGAAGTCAAGGCTGCGGAGCAACAGATGGGTCCTCGCACTCGCCGCAAGACTAAGGCCTAGTTTATTGTTGTTGCTTTACCTCTTGTCTTGGGTTGAAACCATGTTATTTTGTTATTTACCGTCCGTTGTCGTACTTTGAAAATACTGGTTGTGGTTGACCGCATTTATTTGGCTTTCTCATTGTAATGCGGCTGCCTGCTATTTATCTTATATATGGTCTTGTTATTCAAATTGTGGTGATTGTGAAATGTGTACTTTATTGCATCAACGCCATCCTCGCGAAGAAGTTCAAGAGTACATCAAGACGATGGGACTGACCCAAAGGCGCCGTCAAATCCCAAATTTCCAAATTCCCTAATGTTACCCAAAAAAATTCTTTGTTTGAAAATTCAAGTTCTTTTCGAAAAGTTATATGAACTATCATACCGTATGAAGGCCTAATTAGTTGGTAATAACAACACTATCGTAAAAATGGAATAATTTAATAAGTGTTTCTTTATGAAGAAGCCCATCGCAGAAGTGTGGAGCATCGGAAGAGGAAGCCGGAATTCCAACCTCAGGGGGAAGTCAAATTCGTCCCCGATTCCATCAGGGTCACCACCACCATCATCATCAGCACCAGCACCATCAGGGTCATCATCACCATCAGCATCGTCCTAGAGGACAGAGGTTCAATTTTGCACCCCGCTCCCAAGCACCGGGTCAAGGGACATTCGTACCCCGACTACCGGCACCTGGCCAGGGGTCGTCCAATCAGCAGCCAGCCAAGCAAGGACCCCAGTCTGGAGGTAACCAGCATGGTCAGAACAAGAATCTAGGGCAGAACACCGCTGGACTCGTCTGTTTCAAGTGCAAGCAGGTGGGACATTTTGCGCATTCATGCCCACTGAAGATTGGGAATCAGACCCAACAGATGCTAGGAGGACAGAATCGCAATGCGCCCAACACCGGGCCTATGCAAAGGATGGGAGCCGGACGAGTCAATCATGTCACAGCTGAGGAAGCGGAGGATGCACCCGATGTTGTACTAGGTATGTTTCTGGCAAATTCCGTACCTGCAACAGTTTTGTTTGATTCAGGAGCTTCTCATTCATTTATTGCTAAAGAGTTAGTGGATAAGAATCAGTGGAGGTTAGTGCCACTAAAGCGACCTTTAAAGGTTCAATCCTCGGGGGGATCTATGAACGTTACTATGGGATGTCCTAAAGTTGAGATCGAAATCCAAGGATCCAGGTTCAAATCTAATCTTCTCCTGCTAGATACCAAGGGGATCTAGATCATATTAGGAATGGATTGGCTGATGAAGTTTGATAGCCAGATTGATTGTGCCCGTAGAGCAGTTACTTTGACCAATACCGATGGGACAAGAGTCACGTACCAGTCAACTAAATGGGTACAAGATGGAGTCATCAATCATATAAAGGTAACAAGACCCGAAGGAGAAAAGCCCGCATTGGAAGCAGTTCCTATAGTGAATGAGTATCCAGATGTGTTTTCGGCTGATTTGTCTGGACTACCACCGGAACGGGATGTGGAGTTCTCCATTGATGTATACCCAGGGACAAGTCCGATATCTCAGCGACCGTACCGCATGAATGCTACCCAATTAGCCGAGGTGAAGAAGCAGATTCAAGAACTTAAGGATAAGGGTTTTATCCGACCTAGCACATCACCATGGGGAGCACCGGTTATTTTTGTAAAGAAGAAGGATGGAGATCTTAGAATGTGTGTGGACTATCGCTCACTCAATGAGGTTACTATCAAGAATAAGTACCCATTGCCGAGGATCGATGATTTGTTCGATCAACTGAAGGTAGCATGTGTCTTTTCGAAGATCGATCTGCGATCTGGTTATCATCAGATCCGTATCAAGAAGGAGGATATACCAAAGATTGCTTTTACCACCCGTTATGGATTATATGAGTATTTGGTCATGTCTTTTGGATTAACGAATGCCTCAGCGCATTTCATGCAAATGATGAATAAGGTATTCGTGGAGTATCTGGACAAGTTCGTGGTAGTTTTCATTGATGATATATTAATTTATTCGAAAAATGAAGAGGAGCACGCTGAACATCTGAGAATTGTGCTCGAATTACTAAGGCAACATCAGTTATATGCCAAGTTTAGTAAATGTGATTTTTGGATTAAGGAAGTGGCATTCTTAGGACATATTATTTCAGAAGGAGGAGTGTCAGTTGACCCCTCTAAGGTACAGGAGGTACTTGACTGGAAGCAACCAAAAACTGTGACCAAGGTCCGAGGTTTTCTCGGTATAGCGGGTTATTATTGGAGGTTTATCGAAGATTTCTCCAGAATAGCCAAGCCTCTAACGGAGTTGCTCAAGAAGGATGTTAAGTTCAGATGGACACCAGCGTGTCAAGAGAATTTTGAGATTCTGAAGAAGAAGTTAACCACCGCACCGGTTCTAGTATTACCTAATATACATCAAGGTTTTGAAGTGTATTGCGACACTTCGAAACTAGGCATTGGTTGTGTGTTGATGCAGGAAGGAAAGGTAGTGGCCTATGCCTCACGTCAACTCAAGTCTCACGAAATCAATTACCCTACTCATGATCTTGAGTTAGCAGCGGTGATGCACGCTTTAAAGATCTGGAGGCATTATCTTGTGGGCAATCGAACAGAGGTGTATACTGACCAAAAGAGTTTGAAGTATATTTTCACTCAACCGGATCTGAACATGAGACAGAGAAGATGGTTAGAGCAGATGGCAAATTATGATATTGGGATTCATTACCATCCTGGTAAAGCGAATTCCGTTGCCGACGCTTTGAGTCGAAATCCGAGGTGTGATGCATTAATCACCGACATGCAAAGGATGAATTTGGAGGTGATTCCGTTAGGACAACTCAATGTCATGGAAGTGCAACCCACTTTAGAGGATAGGATCAAGGAAGCACAACAGGAGGATGATGAGATTTTTAAGATTTCTGCTAGGATAGCAATCGACAAGGCCCCTCGGTTCAACATGGATGAGGCAGGAATAATATGGTTTGGTAGGAGGATAGTGGTACCCGATAAGGAAGGGCTCCGAAAGTTAATTATCAAGGAAGCCCATGAGTCCTCATATTCAATACACCCTGGCAGCACGAAAGTGTACCTCGATCTGAGAGGAAGGTACTGGTGGACAGGGATGAAGAATGATTTAGCCACGTATGTAGCAGAATGTGATGTTTGTCGACGAGTGAAGGCAGAGCATCAAAGACCTACAGGATTGCTCCAACCACTGTCTGTTCCCCAGTGGAAGTGGGAGGAAATCGGCATGGATTTTATAGTGGGACTGCCCAGGACTCAAAAGGGGTATGATTCCATATGGGTCATCATTGATCGGTTGACCAAGGTGGCACACTTTTTGCTGGTTTGAACCACTTACACTAGTGACAAGCTGGCAGAGTTATATATGGCCAGAATCATGAGTTTGCATGGAGTACCAAAAAGAATCGTATCTGACCGAGGTACCCAATTCACCTCAAGATTTTGGAAGCAGATCCATTCACTCCTCGGCACTCGTCTCGCTTTTAGCAGTGCCTATCACCCTCAGATGGATGGACAGACCGAGCGCACTAATCAGATTCTTGAGGATATGCTCAGATCGGTAGCATTGTCCAAGTCCAAAAATTGGGAAGAGACTCTCCCGTATGCCGAGTTCTCTTATAACAACAGTTATCAGTCGAGCATACAGATGGCCCCATTTGAAGCTCTGTATGGACGAAAGTGTCGCACACCTCTCTACTGGAGCGAGACAGGAGAGGGAAAAGTTTTCGGCCCTGAAATTCTGCAGGAAGCCGAGGCACAAGTCAAATTGATACAAGAAAGGCTGAAGACGGCTCAGTCCAGGCAAAAGAGCTACGCTGACAATCGGCGTAGGGATTTGCAATTCGAAGTAGGTGATCATGTTTATTTGAAGGTATCCCCGATGAAAGGCCTGAGGAGATTTAATGCATCTGGAAAGTTAGCTCCAAGGTATATTGGACCTTTTCCCATCATGGAGCGAAGGGGGGAGGTTGCCTATCAGTTGGAATTGCCACCACAGCTATCAGCAGTGCACAACGTGTTTCACGTGTGCCAGCTTAAGAAGTGCTTGCGAGTACCTGAAGAGCAAGTACCGATTGATGTAGTTGAAATACAAGAAGATTTGACTTATAAGGAGAGACCGATCAAAATTGTTGATGAGGCTCAGAGATGCACTCGGAGCAAGATGATAAAGTTTTGCAAGGTTCAGTGGGCAAACCATTCTGAATCAGAAGCAACTTGGGAGCGAGAGGAGTATCTTCACAAGAGTTTCCAGAGCTGTTCAAGAATCTTTCTTAATCTCAGGGCGAGATACCTGTAAGGGGGGAGGTTTTGTGACATCCTAATAAAATTATTAGGTGTCCCAATGTTTTCTCTAAATAAAATAAGTTAACACTTTATAGCTTTTCAGCATAATTCTCAATTAGTTGCTGATGGGCTGGATTAGCAGGTGATTAAGGGCCCATAGGAGAGAGATTAGCACTTTAAGCCCATGAGGAGGAGCCCAAAGGACCCCCCTGCGCCCTACACCCCTATAAGACCCTAACCTATTATTCCTCGCTTACCACTCCACTCCCCACCCCCACACCTAAACCCTACAGCTCAAGACACTCTCTCTCGAGGACATTTTCGAGGTAAACCCCATTTTCCCGTAGGTAATTTATCGTGTAGATGGTACCAGTAGATAGATCTCGTCTAGACGAACAACATGCATATGCGGATCGCCCCAATCGGTGATGTATTCCGCCCGCTAGAGCTCGCTGTAGTTCTCTGATCCCACAGCCGCCGGCGATCCTCGCCGTTCGCGCTACCGGCGGAAGATCCGGAACCAATCCGCGCCGCCACGCCGCTTCTGCGTCGCCGCTTCGCCCGTCTTTGTCTTGTATACATACACACGCGCCGCCCAATCATCGTCCGACGCGCGTCCCATGGGTCCGCAAACTGCGTCGCGACGGACCCGGCGCCGGCGATCGCGCAAATCACGCCCGACACGCGTCACCGTGGGTCCCACCCGCCGCAGCTGCTTCGATCAAGGCGCCGCCTCGCGCCAATCGCGCCGTGACACGCGTCCGTGGGCCCGCCATTGCCGCCGCCGGATCGTTTCCGCCGCCCCGTCAATCGATGAGCGCCGCGTGTCCCGTGGGACCCGCCGTTGATGACGGCGCCGCTTCCTCTCACCCGCGATCCAGATCCGGCCACTGCCGAGGATTAGATCACGGCCCATAGCCATGGCCCACTCTGACGCCCAATCGAATGACCTACTAGGGCCCGGCTCCTGGAAGGTTCTATCGAGCCCATGTGCATCCCCGCCGAAACGACCTCTTGGTCTCACGCGGTGCGTGAACGACCTAGGATTCGTGTTTGAGTCTTACTCGAACAAGAGTTCTCACAGACTACGTGAAGACCCTGGACGTTGGTTTCCGGATTGGATTAGAGTCGTGATCCCCAAGACTAGGAGTATGCCTTATCCGCCTCGGATGTATTTGGCATGTATGAGTTCGCTATATCTCATAGTTAGCCCTACCGATATTCCCTCGGAGGTCGGTTTGCTCTGCACTATATAAACAAGGCCCTACAGGCGTGTAGAGGGGCGGATCCGCTTTTTGTATCTACTAGACACCGATCATCGCTAGTACACCTATAATCTCGCCGAGACTTGTTCGCCTCGCCGAGCCACCTCTTGTATTCATCTCGATATATAAGAAAGGTCGGGCGTAGGCTATTATCTCTCCGAGAGGCTGAACCAGGATAAAACCCCGCCTCTCGCTCGTTCTGTGTTAAGTGGTTGTTCGGCGTGGTCTATCTCAATCTTAAAGAACCTTAGCGACTTGAGATCGATATCTCAACCGTCGACAATTTGGCGCCGACCGTGGGGACACGCAGATCGAGCATGTCGAACTCCGTCGGCGATCTGAAGATACTTCCCGAGGGCTACGACTCGGCGACGGGATGTCTCATCCTCGCCGATTCAGACGATCCGCTTTCGGTCTCGAACGCTTCCGCATCCGGCGGATGTCTCCGCTTACATGGCGTAGATAGCCTCGGATCGCACTCCGCCATCGACGACGATCGCGAACCGATGATCTTTACGACGGTTTAGATTTGTCGATTCCAAGGCTATGTCGGTGGATTCCACCTGGAGACACAAATGATGACACCGCCTAGCATACCTTCGCATGGCCCCGCAAAGATTAACATGGCCGATGTAGGAACCTCTGAGGATCCTGCACGGGCTGTGGCGGCTGTCGAGGTCGGGCAGATTAACTCTGCTCGGCATCAAGATGAGGTTGCACAGGCTGCTCGCGAGCAAGACGTCATTCGCCGCAGCCTCGACGATTCCATCAATCAGACCTTAGCACGGTTTCGCGACCGGTGTAAGCGACAGCGTCGCGACCCACCTCGCGTGCCGGCGCTAAGTCTCCCGGCGGAAGCTTCCCCTGTTCGGGTCAATTCCCCGCGTGACCGGACTCCAGTCGGGCAGAACACGGATGGTTCAGGGATCCCGGGACCCATAGATCAAAGTCGGGAACGGCTCGAAGCTATAGCAACGGTCCTTAGATCCACCAATCAAGCTGATCTCGCCCGCATGGGCGATGCTGTTGCGATTAACCTAGAGCGACTGGCTGAAGGCCTAAAGTCTCTAGGAGAAGTCAACAACTCCTCCAGGCAGCGCAGCCAAGCTGCCCGGAATGATTCGGACAGCTCTGATCGATCGCGTGACCCCCGTCACCATCGAAGGATCATCGCCCATGAGCAAGCTACCCGTGGTCGCCGCCGCCGCTAAGTCCTCGTAGTCATCGCGACCACAGGGGCAAGCGCGACGCGATGATCACGGACGGTCCCTCGTGAGGAGCGTCGCCGCCACCACGAGGAAGGAGCGTGGTGGATTGTCCCGAGAGAGTTTCTCGGCCGAGTCATCCTGCTCAGCAGAGTTTCCCAGCGCAACAAGACCAACGCCTTCTCAAGACTAGGTTCTGCCGGGGAAGGTGGCGATCATATGCTCTGGTCGCAGAGCTTTCTCCGACGAAGCCGGCCGTCCGTGGCCCTCAAAATTCAAGCCCGGTCACATGGAGAGGTACAATGGGACTCGTAACCCGTGAGGAATTCCTTTCCATCTACTTCTGACGCCATCATGGCGGCGGGGGTGACGAGCTCGTTATGGCTAATTACCTCCCGACCGTCCTTGAGGGTGCTGCTTTCGGGCGTGGTCGCTCAATCAGCAGGAGGGTTCCATCACCATGGAACCCGGCTTTGTGACGCTCGATCGATAATTTTCAGAGTTTACGTGCGCGTCTGGGCAAGGAGGATGATCTGCACCAGATGATCCAGATGAACGGGAGACCTTCGCAACTTCGTGAAGCGTTTCATTAAGATCCGCAACACGATCCCGAACATCTCGGATGAATCTGTGTCCGCGCTTTCAAAAGCGGAGTCCGCGACGAAGCGGCTCACCCAGATCTCGAAATCAATGAGACTGGATCATATGCCAACGCGGCAGAGCGCGTTGATACAAAAAGGCGTTCGACAAGGCGGCAGCCGCCACCACTGGTGTGGATGAGAAGAAGAAGAGCAAGAACAATGTTCCCGGTGACAAGAAGTCCCGGAAGAAGAAGAACAAAGGTGATGCGAACAATACCGTCGCGGTATGGATCGCGACCTCCTCCCAAGGATGGGCGTAAGAAGCCCAACAATAACTACAAGGGCAAAAAGCTCGCTTTCGGGAGGCGGACAAGGCAAGAAAGGCCCGAGCGACCGATTTTGTAAGTTCCACCAAAGACTACGGCACGATATACGCCATCAGAGAACTTGGGCTGCAAAGCTCGAAGATTTCTACAACGGCAAGGGCCCAATGCCCACCCCGCCCGAACAAGGTGATGCCGTGAAGGCTGCGCCAAACCAACGGTGGTGATCGGAAGATGATGATGAATATCAAGAGCCCGTGAACCATATCGCCGTCATTTTCGGGCGGCTCCTCGCTTACACCTCTCGGCGCAGCCTCAAGGAAGCTGCCGGGAGGTCCATAACGTCGAAAAGGCAAAACCTCACCTGAATCGATGAAGTGGACCGAGGTCCCCATCTCCTTCTCTCGGGAGGATTGCCCCATCGATGACTAAGCCTCGGCGGCTCCCATCGGTGGTCGCCCGACCATCGACAACGCGAGAGTTGGCCGTGTCTTAGTGGACGGCGGAGCGCTTTGGACTTGTTTCGCTAAAGTCTTGGGCGAGATGCAAATTCCTCGCTCCAAGTCAAGGAAGTCGCAATGCCCTTCTACGGAATTGTTCCGGAGAAGCCGTCAAGCGTTAGGCGAGTTGTCCCGCCTGTCACCTTCGCAACCCAAGCAACTTCCGGACAGAGTTGATCACTTTTGACGTGGTCGACTTCCCATCGGCGCAGACAACGCAATCTTGGGCGTGCCATCTCTAAGTTTATGGTCGTGTCCCACCACGCTTACCATTGCGTGAAGATACCGGTCCTAACGGTGTGATCACGGTCAAGGGCAACTACAAAGTCTGACTTTGGATTGCGACGATCCCTCGCCTCGTCGACCAACTTCCGCCACATGTCTCAAGTTCCGCAGACTAAGTCTCAGACGCCTAGGGTCTCCTTCACCAGGGGAGAAACCAAGGAAGTTCATTGCCGCTGACGATACTTCCAACACAGCTCACTTGGGGCCAATCTAGACCCCAAATAGGAAAGCGAGCTCATTGCCTTCCTCCGAGCTA
This sequence comes from Raddia guianensis, assembly GCA_036346415.1. NCBI lineage: Eukaryota > Viridiplantae > Streptophyta > Magnoliopsida > Poales > Poaceae > Raddia > Raddia guianensis. Next base: position 42,644,789 of record CM070534.1, read on the forward strand.
ATGCGTATGTATTCGCCGGGAGCCATCGACATGCTCGAGTCCCAAGGAGGTGATCGAGCACAAACCGGTGTCCGACCGACAAAAGCCTGTTTCGCCGGAAGCTTCGCCGCTGAATTCAAACAGGATCATCAAAGATCGACAGCAAACCGTCATTGGTTCATCCGCGAGGTTGATCACACCGAGTGGTTAGCCAACCCCGTCATTGTAAAGAAGAAAGGCGGCAAGTGGAGGATGTGTCGATCACACGATCTGAACGCCGCTTGTCCTAAGGACAATTTCACGCCCTCAGATTGATCACCGGTCGATGCGATCATGGACGCCCACTTTCTGAGTTTTTAGATGCTTACTCCGTTACCACCAAATAAGCATCTCCCGAGGATGAAGAGAAGATCGCCTTCATCACCCCTTTCGGCACTTTCTCGCTATAATGACCATGTCTTTCGGTCTCAAAGAATGTCGGTGCCACGCTCCAGCTTAATGGAGAAGACCTTCCCAGAACAGCGCGGAAAAAACCTGGAGGTCTATGTCGACGACATAGTTGTAAAGAGCAAGTATGCTCCAGATCATGTAAAAGACCCGGCAGAGACTTTTCGAATCTCACCAGCATCGAATAAAATTAAATCCAGAGAACTGCCTTTGGTGTTCGATCCGAATGTTGCTCGGTTATGTCATTGGCTCGCAAGGTATTTCGCCAACCCCAAAAAATCGAGGCCATTGAAAATATGCAGAGCTCCAACTACCATAAAGGAAGTACAAAGCCTCATCAAGGATGGATGGTTGCTCTAAGGTGTTTATTTCCGTCAAGGCGAACGCGGGCTGCCCTTCTTTAAGGCCCTGCGCAAGCACAATGGTTTCGAGTGGACGGAAGAAGCCGATAGATCCTTCCAGGATCTGAAGCGATACCTATCCAATCCTCCCGTCTTGACTACCCCCGCGACATGGCGAGCAGCTCTCTTGTACCTAGGTTGCACGCCACAAGCGGTGAGCGGGTCTTGACGGTTGAAAGGAAAGCATACAATGACCAATCTATTACGTGAGCGAGGTACTTCACGGATCAAAGGAGCGCACCACGAGATCCGTGGCTACTCTACGCCTTGCTCATGTCCTCCGAAAGCTTCGCCACTACTTCCAGCGCACCAAATCTCGGTCCCGACCACGTTCCTCCGGGAGAAATCCTACGGAACAAGGAATCTAGCGGACGATAGCTAAGTGGGCAATGGAACTAGCGAGTTTAACTGTTATTTGTCGCCCGAACCGCTATTAAGTCACGTGTCCTAGTGACTTTGTCGCTGAATGGACTGCCGCCCAAATCCTGTGAAGCTCCCGAGCAACCCGATGAACCCTCCCGACCATGTTTTTCGATGGCTCGTGCCTTCGAAACTCGGGGCTGGTTTTGTTCTCATCTCCTCAAGGAGAGCAACTCCAGATTCTATCCAACTACACTTTGCGGCGACTAACAACGCCGCAGAGTACGAGGCCCTCCTCATGGGACTAAGAGCGTGCAAGTCGCTTGGTGTCCAACGGCCGATCGTGAAGGGAGATTCACAACTGGTCATCAATCGAGTTAACAAGGAGTATCGGTCGCGATGACTCAATGGCGCGATACCGTTGAAGTGAGGAAGTTGGAGCGGCATTTTCGATTTTTGAAGTGCTCTTCGTGCCTGTGAAGGACAACTTCCGGCCGACCAGCTATCCAAGTATGGATCCTCACGCGAACTCGCTTCCGCAGGGTGCTCGCCGAGCACCTTCACAAGCCCTCAATCACGCTCTCCGGACGAGGCAACAGAGACAGTGGTGCCGTCTCCGTTATCGAAAGCAGTGCCGCGGATCGACAACGCCATTTGTCCGGTACCTTGCGATGGGACCACGCTTGACGACGGCCGAAGCGCTCCCGCCATAAGGCGTCTTTGCTCCATACAAGCTTGTGGACGGCATCCTTTACCGCCAAGGTGCTCGTGAGTTCTTTCCAAGTGCATCTCGCAACAGAGGGTGTGTTCCTTCTTAGGGACATACACGAGGTGCTCGTGGCAACCACGCCTTCGTAACTCGGTCGGCAAGGCGTTTCGCATGGGCTATTATTGGCCCATCGTTACAAGATGCCCGGACATCGTGACTAAGTGCAAGGCTTGCCAATTTCACGCCCATAAGGCACACAAGCCCTCCCAAGAGCTCCAAACGATCCCCCATCTTGGCCTTTTTCCACATGGGGTCCGGATCTGCTTCGGCCATTCCCTAAGGGGTACAAGGGCTATACACACCGCTGTCGCCATAGACACTTTTACAAAGTGGATTGAGGCGAGCACGTGTCGCCTCTTCACGCCAAAACGGTTGTTCGCTTTTTCAAAAGCAACGTGGTCACGCTTTTTGGGATCCCCATAAGTCGATCACGATAACGGTACCCGATTCGAGGTTTAGCTATTCCGTGAATACCGTGAATACCGGGCACCAAGGTTCGTTTACCCTCGGGCACATCCACGAGCAATGGAGCAATGAGCGAGCTAACGGACAGATAGTCCAGGTATCAAACGGCGGTATTTGTCGCTCTCACCGAGCACAAGAAGGCTCGGTTGACGGGTTCCTTCCGTCCTCCGCAGGCGATTCGCTTACGGCCACGGGCGACCGGGAAACTCCTTTCCAATTGGTCTATGGTGCGAAGCCATCCCGCCGCACCGGTTGTACTCGGTTACGCCTCAAGACGAGCTCGATCAACCTAGTTGACGCCGAGCAAGCGCCTCCTCGATCTCGATCTCCTCGAAGGCACACGCGATCGGGCACAAGTCGAGAATGGCACGCTACCAAAGAAGCTCTTCACGCACGCCGCCAAGTCGGGCCTCGACCTAGGGCTTTGAAGGCGGGCGACCTGCTTACTGCCGTCCAGAACTTGTCCAATGCCAACAAGTTAACTCCTCGTTGGGAGGGCCTGCTCACGATCGCTTTCTTCCGCTTTCCCGGGCTGTTCACTGCTATGGAGGACGGAGAGAGTTGACCAAGACTTGGAACATCGACCACGACCGTAAGTTCTTTGTGTAGGTCTTTTACGTGTTTGCTTAGCTTTACGCTTTTTGTAAACTTCGCGCCTTTAGTTCGTCCAAGTCTCTCGGGCACCATGTAAAGTTCAATCCAATTCTCGGTGAATCTCGCGCCTCGTGTGCCTTTTCACCGCTTGTCTTCTCGCACCACTTTCTTCCGGTAACACTTGATGGTTGCCCTGTCTTGCGAATTCTTGGCTCCGCAATCTTAAGGATTTTTCCCTACCCGTGTCTAGTCTCGATAGGTTCCCAAACTCGTGGTTGCGTAACACGGCCTTTCCACCTTGCGGCTAGGTTCGCTCTCGTAAGCCCTCCGCGGCAGAGGCACTTATCGCTGGTGCGACCACTTGGCAAAGCTCGCTCTCGTAAGCCCCCGCCGCAGAGGCACTTTCCTTGTTCGGTTACTTTGAACCGCTTAATTTACGCCAACGAAGCGCATCGTGGAAAAATCGAGCAAGGTACGGTGTCGCTTTTTCTCCCTACGACGTGTTCGAGTTCGCAGCTTAGGTTCTCGAGCATCGTCTGCACGGGCTAGGCGCCGCTTTTCTCTTGTGCACTGCTCGAGTTCGCAAACTCGTGTTTCCAAACAGATGCACAACGGAGGTCGGGAGTTAGGCGTAGCGCCTACCGGTTTTCTTAAACTTCCTAGCGCTGCTTGCTTTTCTCTTAGTTTCGCTTCGTTTTGTCTTTTTCTCGCTTTTTTTGCGTGAATAAAGGTAAGTACTTTATTACGCTACTCAAAAGTCTCAGTACAAGGCCCTTTCGGTTACAACAATGTGCTACTTAGAGCAAGTCGCTCCTTCACTCCTCAACTTCTAACTTGAGGCGCACGACTTGCCTCGAGCCTTGATTCCTTCCCTGGCTTCAAATGGAGGCGCTCGATCTCCTCTTTGTTCGCTTTGGTTTGCCTGCAGCCTCTGCCGGATGGCCTCGACCTCCTCGGTCTTGGCCTTGCAATGATCGTTGAGCCTCGCTCTGGTGACTCATTGCTTTCGGCTGCCTTGAGCTGCTCGTCCAGCTCCTTGACCCTTTTCTCTGTGGTGATCACCCTCACCGTCATCCCACGCATCTCCTCGATCTCTTCCTGTGAAGCCCACAGGGTCGAGATCTTTGCCTGGAGACCCGCGGAAGTCTGTTCTTCCTTGGCGAGCTGGGCCTTGAGTCCCTTGGCTTCCGCCGCGAGTTGGTCTCGCCGTTAGGAACGCGTGAGCTCTCTCGAGCCACTTCGAGCGGCGGCTTCCTCCTCCATGGCCTTCGCCTTAATGGCTTATGCTGGCTCCTCGGCCTCTCCTAGGAGAGACTCGCAGAATGCCTCTCTTGACCAATTGGGCTTTGAGCTTTTTACCTTCGCCTTGGTAAGGCCGACTTTGGGTCGGGCGCAGAGGGCCCCGCCTCGACTCCTCGTCTGAGGTGCTCCTGAGCGACGCCAAGACGGGCGCCCGCTCAATGGTGACACCGCCCTCGAGCTCCTCCATGGTGTCCCTCAAGACCCGAGAGGAAGAACAAGTTAACTACTTTATGATGATGTGGCTAAGTCGAACAAAATTTGGTCTTGGTGTTTACCTTGCCAAGTCGGCGCTTGATCCGCGACGCAGCGGTCCTCGAGGCCATCGTCCACGAAGCCCGCGCGTCGGGGATGAGGCGGGCGCGTTCTTGCCGTCGCCGCCTTGTTCGCTCCTTCTTTTCTTGCGGGAGCGCATCTGCTTTCCGGAGTGGAGCGACGGGCGGCGCTTTCGTCTCGCGCTCCTTCTCCTCTTCCTTTTCCTCTTCCGCACGAACGCCCTCGGCGAGGCCGATCCACTCCGCTCGGTGGCGCCATTGTTTCCACGGGCGGCGACTTGCGCGACCGCCGGGGCTTTTCATGTTCCTCGGCGGCCGGGTTTCACCGCCATTGGAGAATCCTGTCGCCTCGGGGTGAGCTGCCCTGCGACGAAGTGCTGGCAGACCGCCGCTTTCGGTCCCGCCTGGCGCTTCCGAGCCATCGCCTTGGCACAAGTCCGTGGCGCCGCCGCCGCTACTTTTTGCCTCCAGCTCCACCGCGTCTTTGAGCGCGTCGATCCGCTTCGGCTGGAGCCCGGCGGCAAGAGCTCCACGCCGCCATTTGTCCTTGAGGCTCGCCCACCTCATCGCCTGCGTGACGCGCCCGTGCAAATGTTTCGGCAAGCGGCGACCGCCGAAGCCTCCTCGACGCCGTGCGTGGCGGTCTCTTTTGGGCAAATGATGAACGAGTTGATCGTTAAGTCTAATGCGGTCAAGGTGGAAAGATCAAAAGATCGATTTCTACATACCCGCCGTGGAGGGCTTGATCCTGATCTTCCTCGCCGGAACTTTCCGCTTTTCCTCGGGGCTCCTTGGCGGCTTCTCGCTTTGGCCCTTAGGCGTTCATATGATGAGCTCAGCCTCCGGTGAGCCGAAACTCCTTCGCAAGAACGCAAGGAGTTTCTCCTTGCGCGACCTCCTCCTCGAGTCTCCTTTGCTCGGCGACCGTCAGCTGCTACGCATATGGCTCCGGTGAGCTTGCGTGTAACGCCTAAGCCGAGGGCTATGGTCTTTACCTCTTCGCCGCTCTGCTTTCGGCGAGGAGGGAGGCTTGGTCTCTTCTCATTGGGTGACCACGCGTCCGCTTGTCTGCTCGATGCGCTCCGTCGCCGCAATGGTCTCTTCGACGGTGGCGGCCGCCATGGTTCGGCGAGCTCGCTGGCTCACCGCCACCTTGGGCTTTGTGGCCGACTTGGCCTTGCCCTTCTTCGGCTTCTCCTTCTCGGACCTGAGAGACCTCGACGATCCCTCCGAGGATCACCGGTCCTCCCGCTGCGTTCGAGAAGCTTAACGCCAAAGATTAAAACCAACAAAGTAAATCTAGCAACACGGGCTAGGTATAAGTGATTTACCTCGCCCAGGCGACGAGCACGCCTCGGACAAGTGTAGGCCACCTCGCCGGTGACCTCGGCTGTCCTTCTTCGCCGCCTTCAAGATGGCGTCGACCGCTTCGGTCACCCATGCGTCGGTTGGCTTCTCCGCCTGGCAGATGGAATCGTTAAATTCTGTTCGAGAAAACGATCAATGAAGAGGTTGAGTCTTAAAGGCACTTACCCGTGTTTCCCTTGTGATGTCTTCCCATCCTCTATCTTGTAGAAGGATAGGACCTTCTCCGCAATGACTGATTACATCGTTGTGAAGTCCCTGGATGATCTCCTGCCTGGAGCCCGAGGCTCACGAGGGAGGCGATCTTCCTTGTCGTACCAATCCTCGGCGGACATCTCCTACCGAGGCATTGAGGTTCCTTCACGGCGCCTTCCGGTGAAGACGAAGTTTGTCGCCGCTCCGCTTGTCAGAGAACCACCTCACCCACCACGCGCCCATCGAGTCGAAAGCAGGGGTGGGCGAGGATACGGGCGTCGTCGTCGGTGTCTTGAGCTTGAGGTAGTAGCACCCAGCGCTGGCGGCGGGCTGCTCCTCGTCATCGTGTAATAGTGGAGGACATTTTCACCGGTGGATCGATTCTCAGATAGCCTTCGCGACAAAAAGCGAAGACGCCATCCGAGGATGTTGTTCGATTGAGGTTCGCCACCTCCAATCCGCTAATGTTTAAGAAGGCCTCGACGAAGTCGCCGAGATCGTAACGAACAAAGGCGAATCGCTCAAGTCGATTTAACTCTCCTCGAGCGGCTCTGGAGTATCCTCCTCTTCGGGCAGCCTCCAGCTTCCGGTGTCGATGTGGCCCTCTTCCTCCCAGATCCTAAGGTCCTCCTCGGTCAGGCTAGTGCCGGTGAACTTGGCCATAGCGTTTCCCAGGACTGGACGAGCAAGGTTGGTGGTGGAGCTTGGGTGCTTGATGCTGAGCGCGGTTGGAATTAGGGCTTAGAGAGGAAAGGCGTGAGAACAGAAGTGGCTGGCCGCGGGCGGCTTGGGTGCTTTTATAGTCCCGTATAAGCAGCTCTGCAACGGTTTTGTCCCAGAACGGCTAGTTTTTACTACAACGGCTAGGTAAAACGGTCGCCTGTTTTCACTGCGCAGCGACGGGAAGTTACCGTTGGAGTCAGCCAACGGCTACTTTTTCCGGTGTTTGCACTGAAGGCTGAGTGTTCTGCTCGGACAGATGTCGTTCCCTGTTCGACGCAACGGAGTTGCTCGGCACTGGTCGGGTTTGTTCGGTCCCGAACAAGTCTTGTTCGGTTGAACCATAACCTGTTCGGTCGCTTGTTACATGCCTTTGTAGCGAGGAAAATACCTCTTCGTGACTTTGAGTCTTAAGGGATGACCCCACTCTAGTGAGTTCTTCCACTTGAGTCTCGGGGCTAGCTGTCGGGATTAGATCACGCCCATAGCCATGGCCCACTCCGACGGCCCAATCGAATGACCTACTAGGGCCCAGCTCCCGGAAGGTTCTATCGAGCCCATGTGCATCCCGCCAACAGCCTCTTGGTCAAGACGGTGCGTGTGACGGCCTAGGATTCGTGTTTGAGTCTTACTCAACAAGAGTTCTGTGACTACGTGAAGACCCTTGACGTTGGTTTCCGGATTGGATTAGGAGTCGTGATCCCCAAGACTAGGAGTATGCCTTATCCGCCTCGGGATGTATTTGGCATGTATTAGTTCGCTATGATCTCATAGTTAGCCCGCCCGATATTCCCTCGAGGTCGGTTTGCTCTCGCACTATATAAACAAGGCCTCTACGGCGTGTAGAGGGACGGATCCGCTTTTTGTATCTACTAGACACCGATCATCGCTTGTACACCTATAATCTCGCCGAGACTTGTTCGCCTCGCCTCGCCACCTCTTGTATTCATCTCTGATATATAAGAAAGGCTGGATGTAGGGCTATTATCTCTCGAGAGGCCCGAACCAGATAAAACCCCCTCTCTGCTTCGTTCTTTGTCGTGGTTGTTCTGGCGTGTCTCCTATCTCAATCTTAAAGAACCTTAGCGACTTGAGATCGATATCTCAACCGTCGACACCACCGCCGACGACGCTGGCCCGGCCAAGCAGCAGTGGACCTCGCTGGCTAGAGGCAAGCCGCCGCCGCCGCTTCAAGACGCGACGCGGGCGCCACGTACACGCGCACTGCTGCGTGATTCACGCCGAGCCATCGACCGCTGGCCCGCCAGATCGCGTCGGCAGAGCCAGATGGCATGACACGGTCATGCCACGCCACCCATAGCCGCACCCAAATGCCACGTGGCCCGCCACGCCGCCAGCCACGTGGCACGCCATGTCATGGCCACTGTCACCACGCCGCCGCCACGCCACCGCCGTGTCACCGCCACGCCAGCCGGCGCCCGTCGCCTCGTTCGGGGGGCTGTTGCCACCACGGGCGCCATCGCCATGGGCCCTTTGTCGCCAGACGCCACCGCCAGGACTGGCCTTGCTGGGCCGAGCCTGGAGAAGTTGGGCCGGCTCCGTCGGTTCGGCCCGATTAGGGTTTATTTAGGTTTTCTATTTTCCTAGATTTTCCTATTTAGCTCGAAACTTCCCCGAGTTGTTTAGGGAGCTCTGTAACTCCAAATTGGATGATTTTGGAGCCTAAAAATCACATTTAAATCCTAAAATTTTTCTGTATATTTAATAATTATTTTCTCTGTATTGATGTTGCTGTTTATTTGTTTGTTGTTATTCTGCTTAGACGGTGGGTGCGATTGTTGCGTGGATTGTTGTTCGGAACCGCAGCGGGACTCTCAAAGCTCGGAGTATTTCGAAGGAAAGCTTAATTACATATTCCATCCTAGTTTTACAATATAATTTACTGTTGTTTATTTTTCTGAATTATTTGCATGCATATAAATACGCGTGAGTACCTAGACATGTTAATCATCCATTAATATGCTTTAGCCACCTTTGTGAACCCGTTGTACTTTCCTAGCCTATCCTTGACTAGATGTGTAGGATTACACTTGGGATTCACTATAAAAATGGGTTTTGGTGAGGCGTATGCTTCACGTTGGCTTTAGTGGTAAAAACCTAAAACAACTAAAAGTGTAGTTGACTTATGGGAGACCTGGCAAAGATGTTTTCGGGATTGTGGTGGGGATGAGGTGGTCTCCTCTAATAAGGACCCAAGCTTGTGTATTACTGGACCAAACCTTACCGTACAGCCACTGCCTTCGGCCCTGGCTTAGTACACTACGAAACCCACTAACTCCTGGCTCGTAGGGTCGGTGGGGATCGTTTAAATCATCTTGCCCTAGGAGGAGCCTTGCAATCTCCTCTGAGGGCATGTGCGTTCCTGAGACCGAATGGCTTAAATGGGGAACGACCCACGGGTGGTGCCTAGACGTAGAAGGCGCCCATCAGGCGGGCATCAAGGGCCGGGAAACCTTAAGAGAGGGCTGGGAAAGTGGTGGGCGTAGTAGTCTGAAAAAGTCTTGTACCGTTTCTCCTAGTGGATGAGACGTGGCTTGTGGGAAAACTTGTACACACTCTGCAGAGTTAAAACTATCATGGTAGCCGTGTCCACGGTTATGGACGGTTTGGCAGGTTTGCACTCGTAGATGCACCTTTTCCATAATAAACTTGACTAGATTAGGCTGGGTTTGGCCTGGTGCGAGATGCACCTTTTGTTGAACTTGAGAAGTTATTGTTGATGATCATGCATTCACTCTAATAAAACTGGACTTGATCAACTAAAAGATGATTATAAGTAGGATTTGGGTAAAATAATCTTAACCCCACCTTTGACCCTGCATTCATGTTTAAAGACTGCTTGCTGGGTAGCCGCGTACTCAATAAATTGCTCGCGGACATATTTTTATTCAGATTACGGTCAGGACCAGGAAGGCCCTGTCGAGGGAGCGCAAGACTAGCTAAGGTGTTCGGGTCGACACCTTGAAATTTATCATAGTTATTTAATTGGATTACTCTGATGTTTTCTACTTAATGTTAAATCAGAATGGACTATCATTTGGTATGCCGCCTCTTTTGTAATAAAATACTATGGTTTACTCTTATTTCACTTTAATTAAATATACTGTGATGATTCCACCGTGTTGTCCATCACGAGATACTAAACTGGGATTAGTATCGACTCGTGATGCTGGATTCCCATTACAAGTACCGGGGTCACGACAAATACAAAATAGTGTTTTTGAAACACTAATAACTATACATACAAGTAAGTATAGTACGTAATACTTAGAATGAAAATATGATCTTTTTTTTAGAAGTACAAATTTAGGTATATTTTTTGTAGAAGTACAGATTTAGGTGTATAAAAAAAGAAAATTAAGGCCTACAAAAATGTGAATCGGATAACCGAGATAATCTCTGCTTTTCAGTCAGACTGTTAAATACTACTCCATCCCAAAATATATAGTTTGACTATAAATTATTCAAATTATATGCATCATTAGTATACAAAAGTTGTACCAATGTGTTCATATTTCAAAGTGCTTTTTGATATAATATCCTCTTTGTATAAATTCATAATATATAATAGAATAATTTAATGGTTAAGATCAACCTTGAAAGAATTTCTCAAAGTCAAAATACGCCTTATATTTTGGGATGGAGCAAGCAATCTCATAAATCTATTTGTAACTAGCGAGGTGACCTGCGCATTTGCGCGGCTAGATTTGTTTTGTATAACTTATAATCTATCTCTAACATATCATATTGGATTTAGGCATATAGAGCTTATCTATAACTTATAATCTATCTGTAATATAACAGATTGGATTTGGAGCTTATCTGTAGGCATAGATCTTTTATTTTTTTCCTTGATTTATGTGAGAATTCTTTGATCGATGTTATAATTGCTTTCTTATGCATTAATATGGTATTGTTTGCCGGAACATGAGATGTATAGAAATTATAGCAATATTTTATAAATCGCGGTTAGTTTTTTTAAAAAAAAAATCTTCAATGCTTTTTTGATAGGCAATTTATTTATTTTATATTATACAAATATGTATGTCTCAATGTAAATTATAATTGCTTTCTTATCCATTAATGTGGTTGTGTTTGTCCTTCTCACCGGAACATGAGATTCATAGAAATTATAGCAACGCATTTGCGCGGAGAGATATTGAAATTCAAGATTTGTACAAATTTATTTTGTAATTGTTTAATATCCTTTGGTGTGATGAGTAATGCTTTCCTTTTCCAGCAAATCATATGGGAGTAACAACATTTTTTTGAAGTTTGCAGATATGGCCTTAGTTACGGGGTTTTGAAAGGTAAAAATAATTATTAAGAAATGTTTTTGAGTGCTTTGATGAGAAACACTTAGATCTTGAAAAAATTGGATATAAATAATAAAGCGTTTGCATTGTACGTGAAAGATAAATCTGTATTTATTCTTGATACCGATGAGATTTTTTAAGTTCGGTTATTTCGGAAGCACTTGACACGTAGGCCCCCACCATGTTCATTGTCCCACATGTTGGTCACTTCGTGTGAGCTTTTGCTCCGGTTCGCTCACGCTCATCCCAGCTGAGCTCGTAGCCCACCTTCTCTGATTTCTTGCCCACCGCACTGTGCACTTCCTGCCTCTACCTCCCTCCCACATCCACAGCGCCTAGTAATGGCCGCCGGATTTCCTCCTTGTCCACCACCTCTTTGCCTAGTAATAAAGCAGACGGACAGAGGAAATTGTCTTCTTTTTAGGACGAACGGCCAGTTTGTGTCACTTGGCGACATGATTATTCGAGGTATGTACACCACAGCTTATAAGCAAATGAGCAAAACAAAAATACTTCGAAGAGCAAATGGATTAACTAAACTTGAGTGTCACATTATTTTTTTAAAAAAAAATACAGCAAGATGAGCAATTAGTGTGTAGCTAATTCATATTACATTATGCAATATTGAAATGACAAATATAAACCTAATTTGCATACTTTGCATTTATTTTCCTTGCTCTCTTAGGTCTTGTTTGGTACGCTTGATCCTGTAGATTAATCTTCTGGTGTTCTGCATCTTTGTTTTGGTAATCAATGCCATCAATTTTTTTAGCAAACCTCCTTGCTGTTTTTAGGGCTTTGTTAACAGCAGCCTCTCGTTTGGCAAAGTCAACATCCGAGTCTTTAACTTTAGTAGCTCCTTTTGTCTTCTTGATGATGACTTTTGTGCATATGTTTTGTTTGGTGTTTTGGTTGTATGATCGCTTATTTCTTCGAAGGGTTTTGCAGAGCACACTTCTTCATCGGTGTCACTTTCGACGATATATCTCCTTCTCCGTTTACTGTCTCGATGAGATTCGTTTGATGTAGATATGCTGTCTTCATAAATTTCTTCTTGGAAGGTACTTCCATCCTTATCCTTCATATAATCTTTAGGTTTCATCATGGAGCTTGATCTCGTTTTGCTATGTGGATCATGGTTGATATGTTCCTGCAGAGTTGAAATATTTAGTGAAACTTTATTGTGCTGTTTCAAACATTAGCATATAGCATTGTATATGAGACCTTCTTAACACGGTTTTTCTGTGTACTTGTTGCTTTCTTTGATCTCCTTTCGCTTTGTGAATCATTGTTGATGAGTTCCTGCGTAATTGGAATATTTGAAGAAAGTTTTGTGATATTTTTTTTAAGAATGCGGTAAGAATTTAATATTTTTTAGGGGAAAAATCTAAGGGTCTTGATTAAAAATTGAGTAATTACAAACATACCTCTTTTTTGTCTTTGGAGATTTCCATCTCAAGCTTTTGGTCAGGGACAAATACTTTCTTTACCGCATAGCTTGGCGTGTCCCTTATCAAAATTTTGTTTTTAAGATTCAATCGAAAGATAAATGTCTTTCCGCAGAGCTCTTGTATAATCTTGGGAATTTCTTCGCATTTTCCATCCAATGTATCGAGCAAAGTTGAGGCAGATGTATTGAGTATTCTCTTTGCCTCACCATCAAACAAAGTACACATTGAAGTAGCCGTGTCATCACTTGTGTGCAGTCGAATACGATATCTAACATAATTTTTTGTCAATGCAAACTAAATAGTACATAATAAACATTGATCAAATTGTACAATGTAAATTGTAGAGTGTGCTTACAGAGATGTTGGGTTTTCTGGATATTTATCGCAATTACTGCAATGGTACTTGTCGGATATTTTCGTAGCTTTTTTGTTGCAACCTCTACATGACATGTACCGCCAATCTTCTTCTATTAGATCAATCTTAGCTTTTGAAGTGAACACGGTATCTTGTAGATTTCATTAAAAAGTAAATATGTTAGAATAATTAATAGGGCTTAATGGAATTTTTTTGGTAAACAATAATTAATTATATTATATTATATTTAAGAAGAAGTCGTAATTCCTTATTGATTTGGTAGGCTGTCATCGCTCATGTCATTAATCTCCCGTAATGTTTTCCTGTTGTAAAACATTTGTTCTTGTAGTGTTTCTTGAGCATTTTCATTCACCTCTATCAGTTTCAGTATGGCTTCTTCAGATGGATACTTATATTTTTTGTAGTTGAAATAATAATTAATAAGTTTAAAGCAAAGAGATGTACTTTGTTGGTAGATATATGAAAACAGCCATGTTCCTTACTTGTCAATAAGTTTCCATGTCTCAGGTATATAAATATCTTTACAGGAATTCATAGTAACGGGATCCCGTTCCAGAAGGGATTGCCCCCCAGCGACACGTGTCCACTCACCCCTTCGCCCGCGCCCAGCTCCCCTTCGCCCGCGTGCTCGCTGTGCAGAGAAGGAGGAGGAGGAAGGAGGAGGCCTACCTTGACGCCGTCGACCTCACCGTCGCCGCCGTCGCCCTCGCCGTCGCCACCGTCGAGCTCGCCGCCGCCGGGTTAGGGTTTAGGTTCGGGTTAGGGAATATGTCGGTTCCTCCGGGTGTAGAGGAGATCGGGCGGGGCTGATCGGCGTGGGTGGGGCTCGTTAGGGGCGGCGAGGCGGCGGTGGCCACGAGCCGGGGGAGGCGAAGACGGGCGGGCGATGGAGGGGACCGCCCTCACCCCCTCGGGTTAGGGTGGGCGGCGGCAATGGCAGCGCAGGGGGAGGCTGGGCTGCGCGGCCGACGGCGAGGGCGCCGCCGCCAGAGAAAGGAGGCGGGGTGTCTTGAGCAAGAGCGAGCCACGGCAGGAAGGGAGGCGGGCGGGGCGCCAGGCGGAGGAAGGAGGCGGCGGGAGGGGCGCGGAGGAAGGAGCGGCGAGTGGAGGGGAGGTATCCCGTCGAGTTGGGCCCCGACGGGATACCGTGGGCTAGTCGCCCCCATATCTTTATATATTCTTATGGCGCTGGTCGACCTTAGACGGATACCTATTCAAGACACATGCATTGATAAATAAATAAGTGTTGGAATTGAAAAGTCAGTAATATGTCGATATTGTTGTGCTTACCATTGAATTCTTCTACTAATAATGATGTAAATATCACGACCGTTTTATTGCCGATTACATCTTCACCTAAAGAATGAGCTAGATCTCCCCATAGCGTTACACCAATCTTATCATTACATCTTCACCTAAAGAATGAGCTAGATCTCCCCATAGCGTTACACCAATCTTATCACCTCTGGAAAAAAGTCATTACAGAATAGGTAGATGTTAAATTCAATGAATAAAGAATAAAGATTGTTTTTATTAAATCTAAGGCAAACGAAAAATTTTTACTCCACTGTCAGAAGTATAATCTCTCGCATATTTGAAGGTCGAGGGTTCGAAGAGTTTTTTCTTGTCATTCTTGATTTAGCTGGCTTTATCTGGATAAGTATTCCGATCACATCTGCAAACTGACTTGCACCAAATCTGTTTAATATATAGTTCATTCGGCATTCAAATAATTATTTAAGTAACAATAATATTAACCATTAAAAAACTATAATATTCCCTAAATCCCTACATAAACATATAATAACTTATAATATTCTTAATATAAGTTATTAAGAATATAATCATAATCGGTTTAGATTATGTCTACATAATGGAGTTTTTATGGTATTTATGGTTTATTATTAAGTTTGTAATTATTCATAATTATTATAATAATTATTATAATGCAACCATTCGTGTGTTCGAATGTATCTCATATAAAGGTGAGTTGTCAGGATGGGGGATTGGGAGCCTAATTAACAAGAGAAAAACTACAGAACAGTGTCCCATTCTTATAGCAATCCAACAGGGGAGAAAAACGACAAACCTCGATCTTCTTCTTCCTCCTTGTGACACCGAACTCCTGCCTCCTCCCAAGTCCTTCACTGTCTGTGAGGTTGTCGACGCCGCCTCCTCCCTTGAATCGGGTTAGGGTTTGGGAATGGGTTCCCTATGTTCCCCAGGCTTAGAGCGAGGGTGGTGGTGGCCCGGCGGTGGGGCAGGAATTGTGGGGAGGTCATGACCAGTGGAAGACGTCGGGCCGACGGCGTCGGACATATCGACACACACGACAGCTAAGCGTTAGGGTGGACGGGGTCATCAGGGCGGTGGAGCAATGAGACAACGGGCGACAAATTCAGCGATGGAGCAGCCAGGGAGTAGGGATGCAAATGGGTTGCTTTGTGGGTATTCACAAATTCACTTGCTTCAGTAAAATACACTAAACACTACGAGGATTAGTGTATTTTAATGAAGTAAGCAGGTTCACGATACCTGCGAAATAACCCACTCGCATCCCACCAAAGAGGAGAAGGGCGTGCATGGACGCGGAGGCTTGCCATCCACCGGCAGAGCTGGCAAGAGGGGAGGAGGGCGTGCATGGACGCGGAGGCCAGAGGCTTGCTACCCCGATTCTTCCATGCAATTCCTATGAATTGCATTGCTCCAAAAGGGTAAGAGTATGAAAATCTCAGATTCTATCATGATCTTTTGCTCCTGCAAAATTGGGGGTTAATTTAGATGCATGAATGCAATTCCAAATAAACTCACTAACTCAGTATTACGAACCAAAACCTTGACCCAAGTTGAAAGGTAACCAATATTAAGCGAGGTCACGGAACGAAAGAGGCGTTTTCGTTGACAATTGGCAGCCCAGCTGCCGACTGGGCAACGGAATTGTTGGTCTGTTGCAAGAACAAGAAGAGGCTGCCGTACGTGGGCAACATGCAGGGCATCGCCAATCAATCCATGCGCCATGGCTGTTGCTTCCATCTCATCCATTTTGGCGCGCACTCCCAAACGCATGCAATGCACATGCATCAGCATCACGTACCCCTTCCCGCCATTTATCATTTATGAGGCTAGCTAGCTTGGCATCGATCAGTACCACCCAGAAGCAGCCGCAACCGCCCAACGATCGCCACGAACCCTAGCCATGATCACATGGCTATAAAAGGGCACCCTGCACAGCCATCCATGATCATCATCGATCACAGTTAAGCTCACACGTACAGCACGGTGAAGAAGCTAATTCAAGCTAGACGAAGAAGAAGGTGAGGTAGCTAGCTAGCTTGCAGCTAAGCTAGGATGGTGAAGGCGGGCGGTAGTGTTGTGGTGGCGGCGGTGGCGGTGGCGGTGGCCGTGGTGCTGCTGGCGCCGGCGCCGGCGCGCGGCGCGCTGAGCTGCGGCGACGTGGACGAGAGCCTGCGGCCGTGCGTCGGGTACGTGACCGGCAAGGAGGCGGCGCCGCCGGCGGAGTGCTGCGCCGGCGTGCGGCGGCTGAGGACGCTGCCGGCCGGCACGCAGGAGCGGCGGCTGGCCTGCGAGTGCGTCAAGAAGGCGGCGGCGCGCTTCCCGGGGCTCAAGGCCGACGCCATCCGCGACCTCCCGGCCACCTGCGGCGCGCCGCTGCCCTTCCCCATCGCCCTCGACTTCGACTGCAACACGTATATACTACTGCTCTGCTATACCCAGCAAAAATATATTACTCCCTCAGTTTTTTTTATTTGACGTCTTTGACTTTTTAGCATGTCTTTAACCATTCGTCTTATTTAAAAATTTAGTGTAAAGATGTAAAAAAGTAAGACATATTTAGGCCCTGTTCTTTTCAAATAGATCGTCTTCATTACATATTATCAGTAGAAATTTTGTTATTTTATATAGCCTATATTTTGTCATAATTTGCGATGATTTTTTGTGACTTTTAGTAGTCGTTCCAAAGATTCTAAAGCTATTTTTAAATTATTTTTTTATAATCATTAGACCTTATTTTAAAGGCTCTCAAATTTGCTACAGTAATATGCAAACGCAACGATACGCTGAAAAGAACAAGGCCTTAAAGTACTTCTATTGATAAAACAAATCATAACAAAATAAATGATATTTATAAAAATAATTTGAATAAGATGAATGGTCAAAAGCATGTCGAAAAGTCAAAGGCGTCAAACAAAAAAATACGAAGGTATATAGTACCTCTTTTCAAATTTAGCCAAACTAATAAAATTCATTGTACCCACTATATCTGTCATCGTATTTAATTTAGAAAAAAACATTAATTATATTATTGACGTATGTTTACCAACTTACAGTTTTTTTTTTTGCGAGGTGGTACGAGGAGAACGCACAACACATGCACTTAATTTGTTTAATCACATATATAGTGAATATATGACTTTGTTTAGCGACCAAAGGATGTGTACAATAAGTCAATAACGAGTAGACAGTTACGTCCATATCATCGAGGCCGCCCGCTGTCAAAATTCTATAAATGCATGTGTTCATAATTTCATATACATGTATTTAATCTTAATCCACAAAGTAATTAAGAATCTTTTTACAGTGCATATATATATGCAATTACATTACATACACACTAACAATCTTTTTACATCGCAGCGTTCCATGAGCGTGTTTTGGATCGACGTCTCTAGAGACGGAGCAAGAGACAGACAAGCTATATAGTATGATAAGAATAAGATGGATTCGCTCTACGTGAACCTGCATGCCTGATGACCCATGTACTGCATGCATCAATCTTCACTATGTCGAGTGTGGAAGAGAATGAATAGATAGTTTATCTCAACTACAATAAACAGATTAAAAAAAGTATCAGCATTTATATGCGCGTCATGAGTATCCCCAATTGTTCATTTTATTTACATCTCTATATCTTTTCCATCATATAATATGCACACGCAAAGCCTAAACGATATTATTGAATTTCTAACGACGGCAAGAAAAAATTTGTCCGGCCTACTTTCTTGAACGCAGACTATCCCGATGGAAATGAAATAAGATAATAGAGTGCATTGTCTCGTTTGTACCGATTTAGTGGTCTTTTATTCGAAGCCCTTGCTTTTTCTTTAAACACTGAATCCGCTACTTTCACTCAATTTGTTAGCCTGGGAATCTACCCCGAAATAAAATCTTTTCGATCGTCCGGTAAATAAATTAACAAACGTTTTTTCTAATCATTAGGCAAATGATTTTTAGAGAAGTCGCAGTCAATTTTCTCACATATCTAGATGCTTTCGTTGGATATCTAGATGCTTTCATTGGATCTCTTATGTGCAATATAAATGTGTCTGATCTATGGTCTAAAAAATCAACCGATCATCTCATGTCAAGTTGGTCCCATGGATATTGTAGTGACATGGTGTTGCAGCGTGTTGTGTAGCCTGATAATGATTATTAGATTAGGTAATTGAGATACTATTAGGGTTTGAGGTTTAACTACATATTAGGGTTTGTTCGAGCGTGTTTAAACATGCCTTGGAGTTTTGAATGTTTCTATATAAGACCATTGTATAAACTATAGAGATTTGGGTCTATAATTAAAGGGTCAACCTCTTTATAGCCTCTTTGTATAAGGAGAGCACTATATTAATTGTGAGGAATAAAAACATATATCAAACCTGTTCAAACCTCGAATCGGGCTTAGAATTCATCGCTTCAAAAACAGGGCCCGAGCCCAGTCCAGAGCCTAGTAAAACAGATCAAACACCAAACACCAAACCAAACAGCGATGAGCGAACCCGAAGGACCTAAACTACCTCATTCGGCCACTTTGCAAGCGTTAATTCCAGCATGAGAGACGATCAAGAACAGGGATGCGTCACCTGTTACAGTCAGATAATGTGATGAAAAAAAACTAGACGCACATAACTACTCCCACACAAACCACTACTAGTTCTATGCAATGAATGAGGACGCAAAGCTATGACAAACTTTTTTTAAAAAAAAAATTACCCATCAGCTTCATGAATAAATAGCATGTACCATGGCCATCACGAAGCAGACAACGTAAGACTGATGAAGGAAAACACCCTTTTAACCACCAAGATTGAAAAAAAGATTCAGAACTTTAGGATGGTATACCAAGAAGTAGCCTGCAACTAGGGCTGGAACAAGAGCTGAATAACTGACAGTTTGCATTGGATATTTGGGTATTTGCCTTCGTGCCCAATCCATGATCAGATCACTCCAAGAACCTAAATTTATATGTATCTTCATAGTTAGAAGCATATGTTAAATGTGAACATCTCACGGTTCACGGAGAGCATGACAACCACGCTGTACTATATTATCATTTTAGTTACTGACAGAATCAATGTTACAAGTTGAAGCCACATATATGGAATGACGTGCCATAAAACAAATATGAATATGAGCTATGTTGGCAATTTGATGAACTTGGCAACAAAAAGCCCGCTGGTCTGTGAAGTTGCTGGGTCAAATCTCAATGTTTTGGGGATGCTACCAACTCTGCAGGGCCAATTCTTGGCAGAGTCGATATTTTGTAGCTCTGCAAGTTGCGTATGAAACATCAAGGATGCATTAGAAAAGTAACAAGCCACATATTCCAGAAGGCCGTCAAGGCAGTTTGTCGCCAGCTTGAATGAACTAGAAAAACAAAATAATACAAGCACTGCCGCGTTTCACCAAATGAAAATTACATGAACACTAAATAACACATTGCAGGGTTTCTTTTGGCAAAAGAATTTCAATGAAAGAACAAAAATAATTGCAGCCAACAAAGTGGAATTTCAATATAATTTTTTCTTCAAAATTTTAGTTCTGCACTTTGAAAAATTAGAAGTATTTCCCATGCTATCTTGCTTTATGACACACTGGATTTCTTTCGTGACTCTGATATTTCTACAGTCTAGTCTTTCTTTTTCGATATCTAGCAAACTTATAAAATGACCTTTTATAGTCTTCTGTAATTACGAAGATTCCATAGCTTTCTTTTCTAATCTTTACCTTTTTTTAGATCCTTGGGTGATCTTACTACGAACTATCAGTAAACAACTACATTTACCAACCTTAAAATTGACCATTCTGGCTTTCTCAATCATTGTATATTGTCAATATGACAAGCACTTAAAGAAAAATTGACTGTACCCTATTTAAGCATGCATAATGTAAAGGTGCTTTTGTGCAGAAAGGCCAAACAAAAACACGAGCTATATTGGGCCATAGAAATGCATCTTTGATACTATCATACTGTGCAGTGCACCGATACGGATACGGCAACATGATTCGTCGGCACGGCGATACAGGGATTCACCGTTTTTCTAAAAAAACCGATATGCCGAGCGTTCTAGGACTAATTTGTTGGCAGCAATGAAACATAGCAACTATTTTTACTGAACGCAACTATCAAGGCACCAGTTACGCTTTCATGTAATTAACGATGTTGTCAATCTTATAATTCACTTAACCACATTTAATATAACTACAGTGTTTGAGGAAAAAAGTACACATGTTAATCATTCAAAGTGAGGAACTTTAATTCCAGTCTACAAAGTAAAAATGCAAGGAAAATATGCTACTGATGTGAGCAATAAACAAATTTTTACCTGCTGAAGGGTGTTTCGAAAGGAATTGCTTAACCACATTCTCATTTTGTGCAACAGTCAAGCTATTTGAAGGCAAAGCCATAAGTTATTACACAATATATGACATAAAAATGTGCAACACGAGTAGGTAAAAGTACACAAGACATGAAAATACCACATTCCTGCGTGGTCAAGACTATAGCGCTGGGAAATAATTCATGAATCAACTGTTGGACTTGCATCATAAGAGATTACTCACCTGCAAGTACTGTATACTAGTGATCCAGTGGTTTTCAATAATTTAAAACCATTTGTCAGAAGCCGTAACTGCATAGCACAGGAAGCTCATCAAAAACATCTGTTGCAAATACTGAGCATAAACTTCACGAAGACAAAACAGAACTTCAGTGCAGACTTAAAATGCATAATTGGATTTAAGATATAAATAGGGGGATCAGTTTCCAACCCTCCAAGCTGACATAAAGAATGAAAGTAGCACCTGAAGATGAAGCAGGTTATCAGTTCTTTCTGCATCAAGTACACGGCGATCTAATGTTTTCCATCCCCAAAACTCAAATTTCTGAATGTGTTTTATGGATCCATCATGAGTACATTCTGCATCTACTAGGACCTGCATGCATTTCAACCTTAGAAAACTGATAAGAGATTGTCCAAGTCATGGAATAAGTTGCAACTGAATATCCCTACTGGAAAAATAGGTTTATAAGATGAAAATATATACAAAAATGTGCCAGCGTTCTTCCAAAAAGTGTAAGTACAGTTTTTAGATCAATTTGGCCTGATTTACAATCACTCGGAAAACCGCTACCAACCATACTGGCTTATATAATAGAGGTGTTACATTTGTGCTAATAAGTTCTTAAGTGAGCATAGAAGAAACACTCAGTTAGGGAAAGGAAGCTATCAGGATTTAAAATATTAACACAGAACTAAAATTATGAATGGTTTATTGTAAAAAGAAATGTTAGTGCTGCTAGGTGCTTGATGACTGGAGGAGGAATTAGATACAATTGGCTCGGCTAGGAGAACTTCAAAATTTGCAATGGCAGCATACTGAAACAAATTAAATATAATAATGTATTATGTAGTCAGTTACATAACACTAGAAGTTTCAAACGTAAGAAAAACAAATGATAAAATGTTTTCAGGATTCTGTGGAGTACTTTATCATAGCCAGATGTACAGGCTTCATCATCAGCTGACAGATGAAGAACACCACATTTACGCAATCCAACTAACCCCGAATGTTTGCCATAGTATATCAGTTCAGGTTCTGAAGTTGATGTTGGATGATGTGAACCAGCAGCTATAGCTTTTTTAGCCTTTTGTCGGTCTTTCCATGATCTCTTTGAAGACCACTCAGAAAATGTGCTCCCGTTGTCCTCAAAATCAATTGACCCTGTGACAGATAGCAAGCAGATGGATCAACTCAACACAAACTACAACCTTTCATGTATTCCAGAAGCAAGAAAACAAAAGGGAAGGCTACCATCCTCGCTAACCAGGCTGGAGTTCACAGGCAACATGGAAAATGAAGTCCCATCAGCAACAAAGAGTCTACAACGATCCCCAAGAGAATACTTCTGCAACATTGTACGACAGGCTGCAAGGCGGTGTTTTGCAACATCGACCCCAGTCAGAGAACCTGTGCTACCAAGCACATCTGCAAGCATGCAGAGTTTTGCACCTTGCACAACACACATGCATATCATTAAGATGAATAATCCCACAAATAAAAATGATTCAGCAAAAGCTATGCCACAGAAAATAACCCAGTAACATTTGTGTTTGACTATGACCAACATCAATCTGACAATGGAGCAAATATGTAGACTAACACTACTATATTCAACATTTCAACCTATTGGAGAATATCGCGACCCAATTCAACATATTTACTAAACTTAAAACTGTACCAGTTCATCAAACAACAGGTTAGCGTATCTGAATGGATATGCCTCAATCCAAACAAAGCATTTACTTTCCCACAGATTAACTGATCAGGAAACTAGGCCTTGCCATAGCTGAATACATGTGATGCACAAAACAAGTCCAGTAAAGGTGCAATGATAGATATTTGCTATGAAGAAAATATTAGCGAAATGTGAATTATGTGATACACAACTGAACATTGATATATTTACCTGGGGCAGCACAGAGGTCAAGAACATGGTCTCCTGGTCGAACATCAAGTGCTAAGATAGCAGCCCCAGAAGCTGCATCGATTCCATAGATCTGAAATGCATTTAAAATAGCTTAGCTTGAAGCAGTGGCACAAATAAAATAATGCACGGTAAATACATAATAACACGGTAGCTTTGTCTATTGACCAATTCTGTTATGGTTGAGGCGTTCGATCTCTCACATAAAAATATAAAAAAAGGGAAAAATAAAATGGTATACGGGTTCCACCTAGGATAAATAGTGTCAGAAAACATTTAATGGGAAAAATTCAAGGACAACAAGATCAGATAGCAATTGGTCAAACAGTCTACTGCGCTAGCTAAGAAACTAAATAGCTTCAAAATAAAGTATCAATTTCTTCTCACCTTTCCTTGTTGGTAAGCCTTGGAGCCAGCAATTTGGATTTCGGGTGGAATCGCATAGAAATCTGGAATCCACGAAACTTTCTTGAGATCGCACTTCAACTCGATTTCAATCTCTCTGACCTGGAACTCCATGCTTGGTTTTAGCCTTAGGATTACAAAACAAACTCAAAGAATAAGCAAACAGGCAACCAGACGGACACAAAACCGCGAAGCAGGCAAGAAAAAGGACTTCTTGACCTGACAAATTCCATCGAAACAAGAACAAAGATCAGCGTCGAGCCTGCCTCACGCCCTCACCTTATGTAGCGAGGGATGGTGTCTGCCGTGGAATACATCAACGGGTCCAAGCCATTCTCCCTGAGGAACTCGAGGAAGGCGGCCGGCAGCGGCAGGGAAGCCTCCTGCTGCTCCTCACCGCGATCGAAGGATTCCATCACTCCAGTATCCTGAAAAAAAAAGGAAATGCAATCGGTGTGCTCCCTACTACCTGTAACCTTTGTTTAGCAATCATCAACCGTGCAGGAAAGAAAAACCTGGTAAAGGAAACGCGGAGCGAGGATGTTTATTGTGGATTACCTGCGCGAAGTTTCGAGGGGAAGATGAGATTTGTGTATACCTCCTCGCCCTCGACTGCGCCAAACGAATCTCGGAGCCGCCGGTGGGATGCCAGACCGGCGGCGGCGGAACGCACGATGACGGCCCCGTTTGCTAACTCGGTGGTCTTGAGCGCGGCGGCGGCGGCCGTCAGGAGTCGGGTCCCGAACTGGATGAATTCAAATCCAAATTCGGGGATTTTACACGCACAAGACAACGGTGGAAGACGTGGAAAAATGGGAAACAAAAAAATGCTAAAAAAAATTACTAAGATGTTTGGCATGGTTGATGGTATAGGTTACATTATACATTGGGTCGTCTCCAACACGAGCCCGAAAACGGTCCCGGACCTATAAAATAAGGGATTTCCGGTATTGTTTGATCTAAACAAAGTTCCCTAAACGATCATCTAACCATTCGGGGAGGAGGAAGGTTTCGTAAATGTGGAGAACTTCTCTCCTCCCTAGATCCGTCCCATATATACGCCGGGCGGTGGGAAAGCGGCGGCGGTGGCCAGCGGCGACGTGGCTTGGAAAAGGCACCGCCACGGCTTGAGGGAGCAGCGGTGATTGCGGGAAGCGCCGGCGTGGGGAAGTGACGGCTCGGGGTAGGCGACGGCGCGGGAAGGCGACGACGGCGACCAGCGGCGAGAGGGAGTGGGTCGGATGAGCCAAGGGGAAGGAAGAGCAGATATATGGGGTGAGATTTAGGTATGCTGTTGAAGATAGGAGAGCTATAGGGAAGGGATCTTTTAGGGGATTTTGTATAGTAGAGGTTTAGGTTGTCTAACACTAATCCCTAAATTTGGTCCCCTAATGCTATTTGTAGGCTTCCTTTAAAAGCGTTCTCTCCCTATATTTATCCCATCTCTAACAACGTTCCTCATATGAAAAATTATATAGGGGAAGAAGAAAGAATCCTTACATATAAGGGAATGGAGAGAATTTCTCTATTTTAGGGAATAAAATAGAGAACACTGTTGGAGCACATGGGGAAAGATTTTGTCCCCTATTTTGAGGTAGAGAGTGCTTTAGAAAAGCCTATTGGAGACAGTCTAGAGAATGATATTTAGGCGATAGTGTTGGAGATAGCCTTATAGACATTACACAAGTGGTAAACATAGAACATATATGTCCTAACAAAATATTTCCTAAGTTGTAAACATAGAACATATAGAATAATGAGTTCATGTCGTCCCATAAAATAATTTTAATGTTCCATATTCCATAGACCTCAAAATGGTCAAACCGGTATTTTGAATTTCAACCCTATCTTTTGCATGAAATACTAATAAATATTTTGATTTTTAAAACTTTTTCATCATAAGGACCTAAAATGACTCATTGTGTTTTTAGATTTTTTATGTATTTTTTTTAAAAAATTGAATTTGATGAATTTTAAACGGTTGGGGTGATCGATTAGTTGAGCTGCCTGTCGACATTTAGCAGTTAAACAATGGCTAACAGCGGGTAATAAGTGTCGGCTCATGAAACCCCGTTGTGGACTCATAGAGTCACAAACTCATAGGCAACGATGAAGTGAAACTGGCCAAGCTAGGCTCGGCTCAAACCCCTTCATGAAAAGGGTGGATCTAGCAACCAGACTCGGCTCAAACTCATGAGAAACTCAAAGTCAGCTTATGAGAAGGGGGTCGGCTACTGTCAGACTCGTAGGAGGAAATTAGGAGCCTAGATGGAGGAGGAAGATAACCGACTGGGATGAGGACTCCATCGCCACTGTCTGGCCCAAACTCGTTAGCATTATGACTAAATAAATAGATGACACAAAGGCATGAATGTTGCATTTGAGCCATCACTAAAGAGGCAAACCCCAGAAGATTTATGAGTCAGACACATTCACACAATTAGCTACACTTTTACTTCGAACAAAAAACATTGTGAGATAACATGGTATCCCAACTGTTATGTGTGTTTAAATTAAAATTTCTAAGTGTATTTTTTTAAAAAAAACTGATTATTGAAAATGTATCTACCAGATCTAGCATACTAGACGAAACCGAAGTAACCAAACGCAATCAATAGGTTTATTAAGAAATTACACTACGGCCTATCTTATGGTGCAACTCCATTTTGGTTGCGAAACACCCTTACATCAACAAGTTCTTACAAATTCAGCAAAAGAAAACCCCACAAATCTACAAGCACACCTTTGAGATGCGCCAATCGATTCATTTGGAACAAGAATCACAGCAGAACTTGACAACAATGTCACATTAATTGAAAGTTCATGTGACCAAATTGGGTTTCCACAAAATCACCATGTGTGAGAACTGTGAAGGGGTCAAGCGGACATAGATAAGCCACGAGATTCGCTAGAGTAATTCCATTCCATTACAAAATTGCACAGAAGTTGGGGCGCTCGCCCGAGCCTCCACGAACTCACACAAATCGTGCACCCCTCTCACCCTATAGCGACGCATCACACAAGCAAGGCCACCCACCCCGTCGCCCGCGCCCGAACGCAATTAAAACAACGGCCAGTATCCTCACCGACACGGCCAAATCCACCGCGATCCCGGCGATGGTGCGAGATTGGGGCACTGAATCGAACATGTAAAATCGAATCGAGTCGCGACCCGCGTCGTCTCGTGAGGCGGCTCGGGGAAGAAAGTCGTCGCCGCAAGCTTAGCCTCCGCGCATGCCGGCCGGCCGGCAATGGCGGCCCACCCTCCCTAGCCATCCTTCCTCCCCGCTCTTGGTCTCCTTTCCTCCTCTCTCGGCTTTCCTTCTAGCGATCTAGATCCGGCGGTGACGGCGCCACCCTCTCTCGCTCGTGCGCATGCAATGCAGCGGCGTCCTCAGGGCGTCGGCGCCTCCTCCTCAGGCCCCGTCGGCGCGCGGCACCTTGGCGGCGGCCTCGTCGGTGGCTCGTCTCCGTTCGCCTCATCTTCCCCTCCTCCGCCGGTTTGGCCACGGTTTTCTCTCTCTCTCGGCTCGCCGGTTGAGGGGCCCAGTGAGCTAGATGCGGGTTCGGTGGAGGAGGTGGTTGGTGTGCTCGATTCGGAGGGATTGGATCTAGATCTAGGTTTTTTAGTTTGTAGTTGTTTGGGTTGCCGTGGTGCCTCGATTCGGGGCTTCTTTTGGTGCCTTGCCGGATCCCCTTGGCGGCGTCGTTGTCGGTGGGAGCGGCCGGTGGTGCGGTTTCGTCACGCCATTGGCTCCTCTGAGTCTCTGTCGGTGATCGGTACCGGTCGCGGGGGTGGGGAGAGGTGTCTCCTTTGCTCGCCTGCGGTTTGCTCTGGTGCCTCGGCGACCACGTGTGTTGGTGGTGTCTTTCCGCAGCCCGTAATAAGGCCGGGCCCCGACGACGCTGCCATCGTTGGTGGCGGTGGTGGTGGTGGCACTGGCCGAGCGAAAGGCGGCTGCGGTGTCGTTACTTGGCGTGGCGGCGACAAAGGTTGTTGACTTGTCCTTCTTCGCGGTCTTGGCGTCTTCTTCGATTGGCGTCCGTACTCGACCTGCAAGGTGCAGCGGCGATATGACGGTCGGATTGGGTTCCGTCGTTCCCTCGGCGTCGTGGTGGCGTCGGTGGAGTGGCAAGGTTCCTGGCGTCGGCACCGACGTCAAGGGGGTTTCGGGGTGTTCTCCGCCGGGTTGTGGTTTTTTTTTTCTGTGTTTGTTAGGTTTGTGTTGGTCCGCAGCTGTTTGGTGCGGCCACATTCTATTGCAGGTTCTTCGCAATGTCGCTTGCTGTGTACTTAATGCTTCCTGGTGAGCCGAGCTTGTCTTACCATGATGGTCATGGGTGCGCCTCATCTCCGATAATCCAGGATTGACGCCTGTTGCAGCTTGTGTGTTCTTAGAGTGAGTTGGGAGTGGTCTTGTACTCTCGCTCCTATTGATTCGCACTGAGCGCTTAATTTGTGTCTGAGGTCTTCTACACCAGTCCTCCCCCTGGTTGTTTTCTAGAGTTTGTTCCTTAGGCGTTGTTCTGCAGTGTGTGTCTCGGGAGTGTTTGTAAGAGTCTATTTGTAACTTGTTCTTCGATGAAATGAAATTCCGACATTTCTCAAAAAAAAAAAAAAACTAATGACGAGTATTCTGTCAAGTGATGACCAGTTTGATCGTGTGCTTGCAGCGAATGAACATAAGAGAGAAATATAAAAATCACTCTTGTATCGAAGTTTATTAACATCGTCATTACTGAATCTATCACGTCATGTTGTGTTATCGAATGACCTGGGACATGAATAGTGAGGAGAGGAGGAGAGAGTTGTAGGACGTGCTTGTTTCTCTTTTTTTTGGGTTCCGTTAACATATGATAAACATTGTGACGGTTTTGTCAAGTTCAAATCTTTTGTGTCGCCATCGTAAAGTTTTAAATGTCAATTTTGTGTTCTCAAGATGGATTTAACCGAGCCTATTCAAATGCGTTCAGATGGCGATGCGGCAGCAACGGTGGCTGGGCGGCGCTAAATCCCCTAGCCCATAGTGGCGAGAAAGGGGGCGGGGAGGGGGATGAGGGGCTGCGGCAGCGCTCATCGGAGGCGGCCGCGACACTCGTTGGCGGAGGCGGAGGTTGACAGTTATGGCGGTAGCGGCGGTAGTCAAATTTCTTTAGCCTTTATTTCAGTTTCATCAATAGTTTAGCCAACTTTCATTCGTAGTCTCAAAATTCATCGATAGTTAGCCAAACTTCATTTGTCGGTTATCAAGTTTCATCGGTAGCTTAGCCAATCTTCATTGGTCTTTTTTCAAGTTTTATCCGTAAACTAGCGAGGTGACCCGCGCGTTTGCGCGGCTATATTTGTTTTGTATAACTTATAATTCATCTATAATATATCAGATCGGATTTAGGTATATAGAGCTTATCTATAACTTATAATCTATCTCTAATATATCAGATCCGATTTGGAGCTTATCTCTAGGCATAGATTTTTTATTTTTTCCTTGATTTATGTGAGAATTTCTTTGATCGATATTATAATTGCTTTGTTATCCATTAATATGGTAGTGTTTGGCGGAACATGAGATGTATAGAAATTATAGCATTATTTTATATTAATGCTTTTTTGATAGGCAATTGGATTGATCGATCGCATGTCTACACTATGCTTCTGAACGGCGAGCAATTTCATGGCCATCCTTTCTGCCTTCATCCGGGAGGACTTCAACCACGTGAGACATAGGGTTATAACTTATGTATAGACTCCAATTCGTTTCAGATAATGTGCAACCGTTTCGGGTGTTTTCTAATTGGATACGAACTCTATCTTTTTTAATCTAAACCGATAGATCTATCTTTTTTCTATCTGATCCCACCATTGATCTTTTATTTTTGTTCTTGATTTATGTGAGAATTTCTTTGATCGATCTAGGCCGTTATAATTTGGTCCTGCCGTTGATCGAATGGCTGAAATAATCTAGGTGATGTGGACGAATCTATCTTTTTTAATCTAAACCGATAGATCTATCTTTTTTTTATCTGATCCCACCATTGATCTTTTTTTTTTCTTGATTTATGTGAGAATTTCTTTGATCGATCTAGACCGTTATAATTTGGTTCCACTGTTGATCGAACGGCTGAAATAATCTGAGTGATGTGGACAAACGTGGTGGCTCCTTTTTCCCCCACTTAATAGATAGATAGATTCCTTCCGCTATTTCAGCCTTCCCTATTTATTTCGCAAATTCCAAAATCTTATCGGCTTATCCCAGCGTCTCCCCTGCCCGACGCCCGCTTCCCTCCAAACCCCGATGGCTCTCGCGATGCAAACGCCGCTCCACCTCCAGGCGCGGCCTCCCGCCCTCGCCGCCGACCACCGCCAACGTCGCCTGCTCCCCCTCCGTGGCCTCCCGCCCCGCCGGGCTCGCCGTTGGCGCTGCTGCGCCGGCACGGGGAAGGCGCAGGCCAGGAGGGCGTACCCGTACGACGAGATCGAGCCGAGGTGGCAGAGGCACTGGGAGGAGCACCGCACGTTCCGCACCCCGGACGTCGGCGACGGCCTCGACACCTCCAAGCCCAAGTGCTACATCCTCGACATGTTCCCCTACCCCAGGTGACGTATCCATCGCATCCATGCGAATTCGGGCTCCATTTTTTGTTTCCGAGTCTATTATCATTTCATATAGTACTGCAGTGACTATGCAATGGTGTAATTGGTTTGTGCTTGATAAACCTGCTTCATGAGGTAGAATACTTGGATGCAATTTAGTTTAACTGGAAACAATGAATTCATCGACCTAAAGCTGCTTGTTATGACATGATTGAGCAAAAATGTTTTGTAGTGGGGCTGGGCTGCATGTTGGGCACCCCCTTGGGTACACCGCGACCGACATTTTGTCGAGATTCAAGCGTATGCAAGGCTTCAATGTTTTGCACCCAATGGGATGGGATGCATTCGGTCTTCCTGCTGAGCAGTATGCTATCGAGGTAGTTTGATACTTCTTTTTCGGGGGATTTCCTCATTTAGCTTATTCTTCTCTAAAGTTCCTGATTTGCTATTGCAATGGCATGCATGTTGTAATTTGTGCACAGACGGGAACCCACCCTAAGATTACCACCGCACGGAACATTGAACGCTTCCGCTCACAGGTAATACACCTTATATCCATCATCCATGCACTTTTGTTGCATCTCTTGCTTCTAAGGTTTAGTACATATCATAGTAGCATGTAAACCATATCCTCATGCTCTATTCAAAAGACAAAACTGC
The DNA here is from genome assembly GCA_036346415.1 of Raddia guianensis. Taxonomy (NCBI): domain Eukaryota; kingdom Viridiplantae; phylum Streptophyta; class Magnoliopsida; order Poales; family Poaceae; genus Raddia; species Raddia guianensis. The sequence goes on from CM070534.1 coordinate 42,675,263, forward strand.
CAATTTTGCATGCACTGTATCATGGTAGCATGTAAACCATATTCTCATGCTCTATTCAAAAGAAAAAACGGCCAATTATGCATGCACTGCACCTTACCATGGTACTACAACTGTCAATCTTTCAATTTCGTTGTGATGCATATATAAAACAGAGCACTTGTCATTAGTCTCAGCTACTGAGGCTCCCCTGATGCTTTCTCTCTGTTGTAAATATAGCATTTTTTAAAAGCTAAATAAGATCTTGGTAGTGATCCATTTTGTAATGCAGATACTATGAATAACTTGTATAGCTCCTTATTAGATAAGATCTTACCTTGTGGTGCTTTACGTTTTTTTGTTTTCATGGGTCAGTATGGAACAATTGATATTCCTTGTACCTGTGCATGCTCCAAGGCTGATAGCCTGAAAGTTTCTTTATCCAGTATTGAAGCTATACTTGCTTTGTATCAGTCACAGTCAGATAGTCTACAATTAGCTTGTGCATTCATTTGCAATCACCTTGCACCATAGACACAATGTTGATATATAAAATATAGCTATATCTACCAAAATAAAGTTGAAAATGAAAATGTTCTTTTGTATTTTTGAGTTTTGACGACCAGTGTTTCACTAGGAAAGTGCTTCCTTGTGTTTCAGCTTAAATCATTAGGTTTCTCATATGACTGGGATCGTGAACTTTCCACAACTGAACCAGCTTACTATAAATGGACACAATGGATTTTCCTCCAGTTACTAAAAAGAGGACTGGCTTATCAGGTTAGAACCACTAGTGCCCTTCTTGCCTGTTGGATTTTTATAGTTGCAATCTTGTTTATCATTTGATGCTGTTCCTATTTGCAACCTTGTTTATTTCAAATGATCTGCTGCTTTGTACCATTCATTTTTAGGGTTCTGTTTTTATGTTCTTAGCGCTGTATTTGTGGTTTTCAATGATTTTTAGGCTGGCATTCATATCTTACAATCAGGCTGAGGTGCCGGTTAATTGGTGCCCTGCTCTTGGAACTGTTCTGGCAAATGAAGAAGTAGTTGATGGTGTCAGTGAACGTGGTGGTTTTCCTGTTATCAGAAAGGTATGCTGTAGAATTTGTGTAGCTCTTTCTGCTGTCTGTTTAGCTTATCCTTTTGATCTATTGTCTGCCATGTCAATGTAACTGCTTCTAAGCATCTATCTGGACAAAAGTATATTACATTTATCCAGTTTATCTTCTGCTACGTAGCCAATGCAGCAGTGGATGCTGAGAATAACATCTTATGCCGATCGACTTCTTGAAGATTTGGATGATCTTGATTGGCCTGAGAGCATAAAAGAAATGCAAAGAAATTGGATAGGCAGATCGGAAGGTGCTGAGCTTGAATTTTCTGCAGTTGACATGGGAGGGCATGATCTTGGTGCTAAATTGTTGGTTTATACAACAAGGCCTGACACCATTTTTGGGGCTACGTGTGTATTCTGACTTCTTATGTAATATTGTACAAACTATTAAAGTTTCTCGACCCAGATGGTCAATACTGAACTGCGCACTATTCTGCTGCAGATATCTTGTGGTGGCACCTGAGCATGATTTGTTGCCATCTCTAACATCCGAGGAACAATGTGCACATGTATGTTTGTTGAGTTTTCCTCAACTTTAGTATCACTGTACCTTAATATGGACCATTGGAAAAGCAGGTTGAGGAATACAGAGAAGTTGCAGCAAGAAAGAGCGAGCTTGAGAGAACTGAACTTCAGAAGGAAAAAACTGGAGTTTTCAGTGGTTCTTATGCTAAGAATCCAGCAACTGGGGAGATCATTCCAATATGGGTAGCAGATTATGTTTTAGGAAGGTTTGTCAATATATATCTTTTGTACTGTAACGTTGTGTTTTGCATCAAAAATGTTTTGCACATCTCCACAAGAAATTTCAAATGCTTGAAACTCTAGACTTTAGGTTTATTAGTCTGTTTATTGTAATAGTAAACAATCTACTATAGTTCTCTGAAGATTATTTTTAATTTTGCTTGTCGTCGTTAGTGTCATTGTTGTTCTTCGTTTGGAGTTTGTTTTTTCTCATATAGATGTAAAGGGCCATGGGCTTGCAGCAGAATGTTTTGTAAATTGGCCGAGGAATTATGAGTTATCTTCTCTAGAAATTTAAAAATTAAGAGGAAATGAAAAGCATAATTTTACATTTCTGTTAATTATACACTTACGAACTCAAATAATCAAGTATTTTGCAGCTATGGCACTGGGGCTATCATGGCAGTGCCTGCACATGATTCCCGTGACCATGAATTTGCCTGGAAATATGATCTTCCAATTATTAAGGTTGTTAGTGCACCCAATGGCAATTGTGATCCCGAGAAGTCTTATGAAGATGATGGTATCATGATAAACTCATCCAATTCTTCATCTGGATTAAATATTAATGGTATGCTATCTCAAGATGCTGCTTTGAAAGTTACTGAATGGTTAGAGAGTAATGGCTTTGGAAAGAAAAAGGTGCTTACCTTCTCCCACATCTTCAGATAGCAATGTCCTGCATGCTACTTGTTTCATGATCAATTAAATGAGCAGACCCAACCACCAGGTAAACTACAAGCTACGGGATTGGCTTTTTGCTAGACAGCGCTACTGGGGTGAACCTTTCCCAGTGGTTTACCTTGACGATACCAATGAAATGGTGCCTCTTTCAGAAAATGACTTGCCTTTAACTCTTCCTGAACTTGATGACTTCACTCCCACTGGTACTGGGGAGCCCCCTTTGACCAAAGCAACAGATTGGGTATGCATTTATATGTTTTATTTTGAGAATATTTTTTTGTGTGATGCTAATAACTTTCCTAGACATAAGGCATTACATAAATATCAATCATATTGGAAACACATGGAAGAGGGGAAAGAAACGGTATTAGCGTAGAAGTTGAAAAGAAGAGCGAAAGAGTTATCCTATATCTATATCTTGTGAAGCAAAAATACACAAGAGAATATGTATAAATTTCAAAGATGACTTGGGAAAAAAATGCTTTTCTCTCCAAAAGTTATTCATTCTCTTTTTTAGTTAGACTGCTCCGTGTGACTGTCGATAGGTCTTTGAATGAGCAAGCTATTCTAGAAAGAAGTTGACTACTGTTAACATTGTTTGTCTGTAAATATGGAGAATATCTTGCTACTTGAGTTTCATGGGATCTAATGTTAGCTCCTGCTTTCAGTAAAAGTTTTGTCCCTTCTATGTTTATCAATTTGGCATGAACGTGTGTTTTGAGTTTCATTTACTTTTGCCTATATATTGTACGCATGTAAAACTGTTTTGCCTCCTCTTCAGGTTCGAACCATTGATCCTTTGTCCAGGAAGCCTGCAACAAGAGAAACAAGCACCATGCCACAATGGGCTGGTTCATGCTGGTAACCTTTGTCATGCTGTAATGCCAGCTATTGCATTAAGCTATTATGTCTCATTTTATGACGTACATAGTTGGCTTAACAAAGTACATTTGTCCACGTTTATTCCAATATATGAAGTGCTAACAGAATCATTTGTTCAAAATCTTCTATTCCCTTGCTCTTGAAATATGTCTTTTCTGGGTTTGTGAGTGGCTTCTAAATTTTTACATATTTTTCTATATTGAAATGACTATTCAGGTACTATCTGAGATTCATGGATCCAAAAAATTCCAGCATGTTGGTTGATAAGGCTAAAGAAAGGTGCATCCTTCTTTCTATATTTTTTTTTTCCAAGCAAACGGGCAGGAGCACTGCCATCTCATTAAAGCCCACTTTCGTATATGATATACGGTAAGGGACGTGCATGGTGTACCTTATTATTGTTGTTTTACATCATGCAGTTATTGGGGCCCAGTGGACATCTATGTTGGTGGCGCGGAACATTCTGTCTTGCATTTGCTTTATGCTAGATTTTGGCATAAGGTTCTAACTTTTTTCCCTCCAAATACAAACATTTGACTTTCTATAATTCCATTGAAGGCTATGAGAGAGTTTGTTACCTATCTTGGTGCGGATATGTGCTGTTGTCTTCTTGTCTTCTATGCGATTGTATTAGAATTTTCTGATTGAAGATTGGTTTGGTTTTATGTGCATGAAATATTAAAACAATCAGGCTATGTTGCCCGGATACGGCGATACCGATACCGGTACGCGATACGGCGACACCCCGATACGGCAATCTCGCCAAAACCCTGATACGGCGATACGTTTATATATATATATATATATATATATATATATATATATATATAGAGAGAGAGAGAGAGAGAGAGAGCTAGCGTACTCTCGAAATCTGATCTCTCCGTATTCAGTGGTTTCGAAATTGAGATGCCTAACAACCGATCAAACCGTTGATCTTATTAGTCTCCTTTGAAGCGTTATCGGTGACCAAGTTTCATATTTTTTGAATTTGTTTACTATTTATTTCTTATGTTAGAAAATCAGCTTTTTGAGCGCACACCACGACTAATTGGATGGCTGATTTTCAAAATATGAAACAAATAGTAAAAAATTCAAAAAATATGAAACTTGGTCATGACAACGTTTGATGAGAGACGAACAAGATCAACGGTTGGATCGGTTGTTAGAATCTCAATTTGAAAACCACTCGGAGTACGGAGAGATCAGACTCTCGAGAGATCGCTATATTCTCTCTCTCTCTATATATATATATATATATATATATAAAAGTATATAACATATATTAATATATTATCAGTAAATTCACAGAACATGAACATTGAACATGACGAATGAACTAATGAAGTGAGAATATAGGGTAATAGCCTAATAGGCATATTTCTTGCAACCATTTCATCACCCTTACGTACTTCAGCTTCAATCTGAGCTTGCACATCTGCTGTCACTTTCGAGCATGCCTTTATACCATAACCGCCCATCTTCAAGAGATGAGCTTTCATCCTCGAGTAACTCCCATTAAAAATTCCATTGCACAGCCTGCATCTAAATTTTGCATTTCCTCCGGAGGTTCCACCGGTCTTCTCTACCAGTTCGATATACTTCATAAGAGGTTTCTTTGAGCAATCATTCGGAGGCATCACAGCCACCTCCGCCAAGAAGTCACTAGCTGGACGTACACCACTGCCAATACCTATGCCCCCCGCTGATGAACCCATTGATGACCGGGTTGTGCTCCCTGATTCCCTCATGTTCTCCATAGTTCTAAGTAGCAAGAAGGCAAGAAATCGAGCAAATGCAATTCAGACTCAGAGCAAATCATCCCAGGAGGAAGAGCAGCAACCAGAGGAAACAAGGGCCAAGTGGGAGGAGAAATGGCACACCGGAGTTGCCGGCAGAGCAGATCTGGCGCAGCCTTGACAGCGGCGGCGGCGCGGCCTTCAACCTGGCGGTGCGACGCGGCGTTGAGGCAAGGCGCAGCGACGTTCACCCCGGCGGTCGCGGCGGTGGCGCGGCTTTGGAGGCGGCGGCGGCGCGGCGTTGAAGGCGGCGGCGAAGGCACGCCCTAGGCTCTGCGCTCCCCCCGTGCGCACCATGTGAATCGGATCGGATCGGATATGTGCGAGCTGAGGGAAGGAACGGGCTGCTTGGGCCAAGATGGACCGGATGAGTGGTTTTGGGCCTAGAGGTATCGGAGAAGTATCGGAGAGGTATCGGAGAAGCATCGGTATTTATTTTATTTATTTTAAAACCCGATACTTCTCCGATACGTGTCGAACAGGTATCGGAGGCGTATCGCCGTATCGCCGTATCGGATACGTGTCGCGATACCGACACGGATTTTTTTTGAAGTATCGGCGCAACGCAGCAATCAGGGAAGTCTGAACTGGCTATTTCTCGAGCTAGCATAATGTACCGTAAAATTTCAGCTCCTTTTAGCTGAATTCCACTCTTCTTAGGAAATATGGGGACCAGTGGTTACTTGTTCCTGTTTGTACAATCAATTTTTATCATGTGCCCCTGTAGTAAACAAATCTTGTAATATCTTATGGCATTCTGTTTCTTCTGACTAAATGACATCTCTTAGGTTCTGTATGATATTGGCATAGTCTCCACTAAAGAGCCCTTCAAGTGCCTCATAAATCAAGGATTAATACTAGGAGAAGTAGGTGGAACTACTTTCTTTCAGAAGTTTTTCTTGTTGGTTGCATATTTTGCTATTCCCATGTAACGGGTGTCATAACAGGTTGAGTACACTGCATATAGAGACAACGAAGGAAGGTGGGTCTCTGCAGATTCAAACTCTAGTTTAATTGGTTGCTACCAAGAAAAAGTACCTGCAGATAAGGTGTGCTCTGGTAACTGTATTCAATTGAGGTGATAAAAGAGAGGATTTTAACTTTGTTTGCTTTATGTTTTCAAGGTCACAAAAATTGGAGATCATTATGTTCTGAAGGATGATCCAAATATACGTCTAAATGCTCGTGCGTACAAAATGAGTAAAAGTCGAGGAAATGTTATCAACCCTGACAACGTGGTTTCAGAATATGGTGCTGATTCTCTCCGTTTATATGAAATGTTCATGGGACCATTGAGGTACATCAATTTCTGTATATGAAGTTAGAACCATTGTTAGAAACTAACAGAATATTTGATGCATGCAGAGATTCGAAAACTTGGAGTACTGGTGGAATTGAAGGCGTGCATCGATTTCTAGGAAGGACATGGAGACTCATAGTCGGTGCACCATTACCTGATGGGTCATATAAAGATGGAACTATGGCTACTGAGGATGGACCAAGCTTCGAGCAGCTTCGAGTTCTCCACAAATGCATTGCAAAGGTAGGTCACAATTGTCACCAGGATCAAATAATTTTCTTTCCTTTCACTTGTGCACTCCTTAAGGAAAAATCATGCAAAATTTTGGGTTCTATAGCTGTTTGGTTTCGGAATGTAGTGTTTCAACTTCCATGTACACAGCGAAAGAAGAAATCGGACCCATTATATGTCATTTATTTGGTTCGGGAATAAGTTAACTACTTATTCACTCCGCAACCCATGCCTTCTATTTCAGTTATTTTGGAACCCATTATGATTCCAGTATGGAGGTGGACCAAATGGAGGAAACCTTATGACATCTCTATAGTTGCCATTTGAAAAGCTTTGCCTATATACATATGTTTTTGGCACAAATTAGATTTTCCTGTTATTTACAAGGCCCTACACTCCTTTTTCAAGATTGTGTTATCACAATGATCAGTGTGCTCTTACTGAAATTCTACCAAACATGGCTGTGCAGTGATCATATTATCTCCAGTTGTGCTGTTGCAACGGTGACCTGTTTGACTGCCCTGGTTACCAAGTATTGTTTTTGTTTGTAGGTCTCAGAGGAAATTCAAGAAACAAGATTTAACACTGCAATTTCTGCAATGATGGAATTTCTGAATGCTGCATACAAGGTAATTTAATCATCATTGGTATATGCATATTTGCATTGATTGTGCATACCCCGCACAAATGAGCAAGTCGCTATGGCACATTCATTTTTATATAGTTACCTAAAATAATGCCTTTAGGTCCCAGGACAAACTACTCATGATAAATAAGTATATAAGTTTTTGTGTCCACTGTTCTGCAATGAACTGAAGTTGGAAATGCATGGATACTCTGTTAAAGTTCTAGTTATTTGCCTGATCACCACCTGTGCCAATATATTTCACTGCCTATGGAATGATTAGCTGTTGAGTCATCACAGGAGCTGTTATGGGCAAGTGTAATAGGAGCCATACGGCGCCGCAAGTACTGTAGCGCCATGAACATGGGATTAGTTAGGGGTTAGTTAAAATTAGATCGAGTTTTGAATTAGATAAGATCAGTTTGTTTAGGAGATAAGATTAGTTAAGATTTCTTTCTTAGAAAAGTCTTTTATCCTTATAAAAGGGATAAAAGGGATGCATCATGTATCTTTCTAATCATCCAAGCAATGAGATAAAAATTGAGATCTACATCTGATAGGCGGTGGCTCCAATAACAGTCTACGCGCTAGCTTCGACAACAGCTCGACTCACCTGCATCAAGGGCCATATCTCCACCTCGTTGCATGTTTGTCCTACAATCTTTATCTCCTAGCGAGACAAGCTGTTATCGAAACTAGCGACTAAGCTGTTATCGGAGCCACCGCCTATAAGATTTAGATCTCATTTTTTATCTCATTGTTTGGATAATTAGAAAGATACATGACTCATTCTTTTTATAGAGATAAAAGACTTCTCTAAGTAACTAATCTTATCTTCTAAACAATCTGATCTTATCTAATTCAAAATTCGATCTAATCTTAACTAACCCCTAACTAATCTAATCTTAACTAACCCCTAACCAATCTCTTGCTACAGTACGTTTGGCTCCTGTTGCACTTGCCCATAGAAGGAGCTAGGAAGTAGGAACTAGGGTCTAGGGTACAAAGAATAGTGGAACACAGATTTCAGTCGCATATGCACAAATAGTGTGCTAAAACAGTGGTTACTCTGCTGTACTGCTGTTATTATCTGTTCAAGCTTATATATGTGCTTTCCGGTTACAAGGAGTAAGCTATTGAACTGCGCACAATCATGAATTGTGTTATTTGGTAAAGTGTTGGCTGACATAGAATCCCTTATAAAGCTGGTATGAGCAATTCTTATATGATGTTTTTCTTTCGGAATATCCGATTTAAATACAAAAGAAACTAACGAGTGTTTAATATGGTACTCACAACCAAGCATGTCTTAGAGCATAAATGTTTTTAACCTCTCCTGCTGTACACTCCGCTTAACATGGTATTTACAACCAAGTATGCCTTATGGCAGAAATGTTTTTAACCTCTCCTGCTGTAAATTCCACATCATTTACAGAAGAATCTTATCTGTGCTCACTTTCTTTTACAGTGGGACACACAACCAAAGCCAATTATTGAATCCTTTGTTCTGCTGCTTTCACCTTTTGCACCACACTTGGCTGAGGAGCTTTGGTTTCGCCTTGGACACACACTTTCATTGGCCCATGAACAATTTCCAGAGGTAATCTTTAAACCAAGTGCTCAAACATTGCTGATGCATTTGAAGATGAAAATTTACCCATGAAGTGTGCACTCGTATACACCAATGGATAGCTAGGCAGCAAAACAATGTAATCCAAATAAGCTAAAGACAACGTATATTTTTAAGAATTGTATAATCTGAAGGGATATTTTTATGCATAAACAACATCGTTTTGGACCACTAGTTACGTATGCTGTATTAAACATATCTGGTGCTTTCAAAATTTAATCTATTTGCGGGAGATTATGCTTCATGTAATATCAAAAAAATTGAGTGAATTGTTTTAACTCCTGTCCAGGCAAAAAGTGAGTATTTGAAGGAATCAAAGCTTGTGCTCCCAGTCCAAATCAATGGGAAGACAAGGGGTACAATCCTTGTTGACAAAGAGTGCTCTGAGGATGATGCATTCCAAATAGCAGCCTCTGACGAGAAACTCTCCAAATATTTGAGTGGGAAGGGCATCAGGAAGAGAATTTATGTGCCTGGAAGGATCTTGAATGTTATACTAGACCAACAAAAGGCAAGGACGTGATTGTTGCTCTTGCTCATCGATTTTGCCAATAGTCCTGGCTGTAGTTAATAGAGAAAATTGAGACATAACAAATCTGTAAATTTCCATTGATTTTTTTTGGGTAGCATTTGCAATTTTTCATGCATATTTTGTTTTGTAATACTCTTACATGTCATAGTTTATTTCCGAGGTATTTTCTTTCTTCTCCAAATACAATTTGTGATCTAGTTCTGCAAAAGTCATACAAGGTCAAATGTAAGGTTACTTGTTGGGGCTACAGAATGCACCTAACATATCTTATTGGTTTTTTCCGTATTCCGCATTCTGTTATTGCAATGCTTAGTTGCTTCACATGTAGACAAGGAGGATTGACTATGAACAGGACCCTGCACGACCTAAAGGTAGCACTCTCTTCAGTCCTTGCACCAAAAAAACAACTGTAGCACCGATTTTCCGGCAAGTTTTCTTACAGAATGATACTGATACAACCAAAAGTTATTACTCTGCTAAATAACTTTTACTGTTATCTTCATATTTTCACCCAGGTTTTACTGTTTTCTATTTATTTTTTATGCACCATGCACTGTTTCCTGTACTAAGTCTGAATAACTAATCAAGGCTCGTGAGGTATTACTCTGATAAATAACCAAGGTGCAGACCTTCCTAACCGCAAACTACCTTTTGGGCTTCCTTTGAGTGAGGATTCTGCAAAACCTCACTTTATACTGTAACTAACCTGGAGACTCTCAACAGCAAGGCACAATGATCCCATTCCTATTTCCTACCCAACCAAAAGGTGAAGGAGACACATAATTTGCATCATTTGTTGTTTTCCTTTGTGTAGTCTGTCCATCCAACTTTACACAGCGTCCCAATCTTTTCTAGACTTTTTGCTGCTTATTCTGTTGTTGACTCCTAAGGGATCTACTCAACAAACGCTAATTGTTTAATTAGATGTTTCAACTAACAGAGCACTCCCATCCCCATAAGAAGGTTCTTTTTGTCAGATGGGCAATAATATTACCACACTGACAACTTCAAAGAAACGCTCTTACTACTATTCTGTCTGTGCAGCATCAATTCTAGACGGATTATCTCAGAATTGCAAGATTGCAAGTGAGAAGGAAATGGTCAGCAATTTAGCTGCGAAGGTTGGATTGGTGCTGTTCGGAGGGTGCATTCTTGTGCCGATTTCGCTTGTGACATTGTCCATATATTATGCGGTTCCTCTGCAAACATGTAAGCTCTTGCTCTATCACAAGCATCTTATATTCTTATATATATCAACAAGCAGTATGTAAGTTTCTTCCACTTGCCTGTCGTATGTTTGCAGTGACCGTATTGTTTTCAGTTGATTCGGCATCTCGTGATTCAGGTAAAATTCTTGTGTCTCATTTACGTTTTCCGCGTGTTTTTTTCCGAAAATTTTCTTGTAGTTTTGTACATGAGAAGCTCTATCATTACTAGTATTTGTACATTCGGAAGTGATTTGACATAATTATGGATCAAATGGAAGGAGTTTGAACAGTGTCAGTGTTTCTTTTTTTCAGATCAGCCGCTGTGCGACTTCTCAAGCTCGAGATCGAACGTCTGCGAGATGAAAGGCGACGTACGGATAACCCCCCGCAACGCCACCGTCGTCTTCCTCCATCCCTTCATGAAGCAGCATCAGCAATGGAGGATCAAGCCGCACCCGAGGAAGAAGGACGGCCACGCGCTCGCCGCCGTCACGGAGGTGTCGATCACCTCGACGCCGGACGCAGCGCGCGCGCCGGAATGCACGGCCAGGCACGCCGCCCCGGCGGTCGTCTTCTCGGTCGGCGGCTACGCCGGCAACATGTTCCACGACTTCACCGACGTGCTCGTGCCGCTGTTCATCACCGTCGCCCGGTTCCGCGGCGACGTGCACCTCCTCGCCGGCGACGCGCCGCCGTGGTGGGTGGCGAAGTACCGGCCGCTGCTCCGGGAGCTCTCCCGCCACGACATCGTCGGCGTGGGCGGCGAGGGCGAGGGCGCCGGCGGCGAGGTCGTCCACTGCTACACTCACTTGATCGTCGGCCTGAGGTTTCACAAGGAGATGAGCGTCGACGCCGGCAAGACCGCCGGCGGCTACTCCATGGCCGACTTCGCGAAGCTCGTCCGGCGATCGTACGGCCTCAAGAGGAGCTCGGCGATCCATCTCGGCGGCCGCGACGGCACGCATGCCGTCAAGAGCCTCCACCCGCGGCTGCTCCTCATCGCCCGGAAGGCGACGAGGGCGTTCACGAACGTCGGCGCGATCCGGCGGGCGGCGGCGGCGGTGGGGTTCGAGGTGGTGGTGGGCGAGCCGGAGCAGGGCGCGGCGGCGGCGACGGCGTTCGCGGCGACGGTGAACTCGTGCGACGTGCTCGTCGGCGTCCACGGCGCCGGGCTGGCGAACCTGGTGTTCCTGCCGGCGAGGGCGGTGGTGGTGCAGGTGGTGCCGCTGGGCGGGCTGGAGGAGGCGGCAAGGGAGGACTTCGGCGAGCCGGCCGGCGACATGGAGCTGGGCTACGTGCAGTACGACATCGCCGTGAACGAGAGCTCGCTGGTGGCGCGCTACCCCCGCGACCACCGCGTGCTGAAGGACCCGCCGGCGGTGAGGAGGGACGGCTGGCTGGCGCTCCGGGCGGCCTACCTCGTCGGACAGAACGTCACGCTCAACGTCACGCGCTTCAGAGCCCCCTTGCTCAAAGCACTCGACCTCCTCCACCGCTAGATTAACGACCGTCGTCACCGGCGGCGTGCCGCTGGTCGAGCTCGCCGCCGCTGGTCACCGGCCGGCCGGTGTAGCTATTACTAGTATACGTACTTTTCTCGATCTCTGGTCACGCTCAACGTCACTCGCTTCAAGAGCCCATTGCTCGATGCGCTCGACATCCTGCACCGCTAAGGGTATGTTTGGTTGGTCCATCAAAGACCAACCAGGATAGGATCTGAGATGGGATGAATCCGTGATGTATGGACTCATCTCTAAGTAGTGTTTGGTTGCTGTTTGGCTGAACCTCCTCTGCTCTCCACCTTGGTTTCCCCGCCTTTGCCACCGCCGCCCATCCCGTCACCGCGCCATTCCACCGTCGGCCGCCCCCTTCCCCTCCTTCCTCGAGGTGGTGAAGAAGCAGTGGGGATCACGCCGGAGCCCAATAACAAGCTGAAGCCACGGTGGAGATCCCGGGGGAAGAGGAGGAGGGGAGGAGGGGAAGCCAGCACAGGCTCCATAGCCAACATCTCGGCCTGCCACCCCTCCCCGGTCGTCCCTTGCGCCGCCCAGCGGCCATGCCATCGCTGCCTCCCCGCCGCCGCTGCTTCCTCTATTGGATAGGCCCGCCACCGCCGCCGCTGTCGCAGAGGCCCGCCGCCGCCAAGAACCACCACCACGGTGGAGGTCATCCAGATGCAGGCGGCGGCGTCGGAGAAGGAGAAGACGGCGCCAAGCTCCGCCCCGCGCCACCGGGGGAGGGGAGAAGGAGGCGCACCGGGGGAGGAGGTGGAGGGGAGGAGGAGGCGATGCGTGGGGAGGGGAGGGGAGGCGACGGTTGCCCGACGGGTGGTGGTGGCGGCGGCGCTAGGTCATGGTGGTGACGAGCTGGCCGACGACGAGGGATGAGGAGGAGGCGGCGCTGGCACGGCGGGAGTTGGCAGAGGGGTAGGCTGGCTGGCGACGTGGGAGAAGGACGAGGAGGCGGCGCGTGGGGAGAAGAGTAGGAGCCGAGGTGTGGGGTGAGGACGAGCCCAACTCACCAATTTCGATGGGATCGAGCCGTCCGCCTGTTCCACTACGGAGAGACCGGAGGATGTAGGACGAACCGATCCATTTTTTATCAACCAAACAAAATGCGAGAAGGGAGGATGCGGGACTGTCCGGGTCACCTGTACCAAACACACCCTAAAACGACGACACCAACTCGAATCTCGATCACTACTGTGCATGGCTACAGGATGATCCATGGCCGGCGTACATCAACGGCGGCGTGCTACATATTGTTCTCGATCTATGTGTTTTCCGTTTCGTTCTTGTGGCCTAATTGATCGATCAAGGAGCGCCACAAAATGGGGAAGAAGCGCTGCAAGACCATCTCCAATAATTTGTTTTTCATTTCATTTCTTTTTCCATTCTCTTTCCCACATTCTTTCCCTTTATTCCCCACCGTTTCTAACAGAATTCCTTTGAAAAAATTCAAGTAGAGAGTAGAGAGAGAATTTCTTTCTAAAAAGAATGCACGGATAAATTTTTTCTGGAGAGAACTGCGAAAAGAATCTGTCGTTGAAACATTTTAAATAACCGGAATCTCTTCGCGAAGAAAAAAATGATCCACGAGAGATGATCTAATCGCACAATTTAATTGTGTGCACGGACCAGTTAGCATCGATATCGATAGATGCGGATATATTTATTTGGAAAAAGTCTACATCACACCCTGAACTATTGAGGGTCGTCTACATCACTCCCTGAACTATAAAACCGGATGTTTTGCACCTCAAACTATTGAAAACCGGGCAAATAACCCCTAGAGTGGTTTTCCTGGGTGGTTTTGATGGCGTGGCAAACCAGCATGGCAGCGGGGCCCATATGTCAGGTTTATTTAATTTTTCTAACCCTCTCTCTTCACTCTCTCTGTTCTTTCTCTCTCTTCTCTTTCTCTCTCCCTGACCTCTCCCTCTCCCACGTCCACCGCCGCCAGGGACGCCGCCACCGCCGCCTCCCTCTCGCGGCTTGCCGCCGCCGCCGCCGCATCCTGCCACCGCGGCTCAAGCTCACCGGGGTATGAAGATTTGTGTGAATGAATCGAGTGAGCATCACTTAGCTCCTCCTCAGATTATCTGCCTTATATATACAGCTGACTGTTACATATGATCCGGCATTGCCGGGCTATCACTCAACGCAACGCACACACTACGTGATCCGGAGTACGCGGTCACCACGACGCAGCGCATGCCACGTTCATCCGGAAGACTAGCTTAGAGGTTACACTGTGCACCGTTACAACGTGCAAATACAAGTTCTAATAGTCTCCCTCAATCACAACTCTGATCTATCAGATTGAGATTGATGCAAATGTTGTTGAACGGTGCCTTCGACAGAGCTTTGGTGATATGAATCGGACTTGCAAAGCTTTACGCGCCACTTGTTCTCTGACAAAATGGAAGTCCACTTCTATGTGCTTTGTCCGAGCATGAAACATTGGATTGATCATAAGATAGGTGGCTCCGAGGTTATCACACCACAACACCGGCGCATTTCTCTGAACAACACCCAATTCCTTTAACAGTGACTGAACCCAGATTAGTTCTGCAGCTACATTAGCAATTGCCTTCTACTCAGACTCTGTGCTTGACCTTGATACGGTTGCTTGCTTTCGAGAGCTCCAGGATATCAAGTTTGATCCCATCATAACAGCAAATCCACTGGTGGACCGACGATCATCAGGATTCCCTGCCCAATCTGCATCTGAAAACGCCTGCAATATTTCATTGTTGCATTTCCGAAACATCAAGCCTCTGTTTATTGATCCCTTCACATACCTTAATATACGCTTTACTGCGGCCCAGTGCACATCTGTTGGGTCTTGAATATATTGGCAAACACGATTCACTGCGAAGGAAAGATCAGGTCGTGTTATTGTCAAATATTGAAGTCCACCGACAATACTTCTATACTGAAATTGTGCTTCACCAGCTAATGCAGCACCTTGACCTCTGGTCAGTTTTTCAGTTGCAGCCATGGGTGTTGAAATTGCCTTGCAATTCTCCATTTTAGCTCTCTTCAACAAATCTTGTGCATACCTCTTCTGAGACAAGACGAGTTGTTGTTTATCAGTTTTGACTTCTAGGCCGAGAAAGTACTGAAGTTTACCAAGATCTTTTACAGCAAAATCAACTGTTAACTCTTCTATTAACTTATCAGTTGCATCTGGCATAGAGCTGATGATAATTATATCGTCCACATAGACTAGCATGTACATGGTGAGACCCTTCCTTCTCAAGGTGAACAATGAAGCATCAGACTGAGCTTGACAAAAACCCAAACTCTGTAATTTTTGTGTCAGCCTAGAATTCCAAGCGCGAGGTGCTTGCTTTAACCCGTAGAGCACTTTGTTCAGCTTGCATATATAGTTGTCAGGGACATCTTGACTCTTATAACCAGGTGGTTGGCACATATGAACCTCCTCCTGAAGATAGCCATGTAGAAAGGCATTCTGAACATCAATTTGCCTCATTGACCATCCTCTTGTGATAGCAAGTGAAAGCATCACCCTGACAGTTGTTGGTTTGACCACTGGACTGTATGTATCTTGATAATCTATCCCAAACCTTTGTTTGAAACCCTTGGCTACCAATCTAGCTTTATACCTGTCAATAGAACCATCTGCTTTTCTCTTGATTTTGAACACTCACTTGCTATCAATAAGATTAATACCTTTCTTAGGAGGCACTAGTGTCCAGGTTTTGTTCTTCAAAAGTGCAGCAAACTTTGAATCCATAGCTTCTTTCCACTCTTGATATTTCATAGCTTCAGTGTGAGAGCTTGGTTCTTCTGGAATTGAACAATGCCTTTGTACAACTGCAGAGTATCTCATTGTGCCATCTTCATATTCCTTTGGCTTTACAATATTATCTCTTAGTCTTGTACGCATTGGATGTGTGTTCTGCTGCACACTCTGCTGCTGTACAGTATCATCTGCTGTATTATCCACCACATTGCGTTGGCAACCTGAAATTTCAGAAACATCTACACCAGCTGGACCAGAAACAGTATCATTTAGTTCATTGTCAGTGGATAAAACATCATTTACTGGACTGCTCACAAAAGATGGATTGCAATGAGGTTCCCTTGCTGAAATTTGTGGTGCTGAGTTTTGTGTTGTCGGATTTATGTCAGTTAGAAAATTTTCAGTGTATTGATTCAGATTTAGAGCAGAGGAATCGGCACCCGATTTACAAAATCGGATTCCACCTGCGTAATCACGTACTAGTCCCAAGGATCATGGCTAGTACACACAGATATACAGAAACGGAACATTGCCAACGATTTTATTACAAGAGGGAACATAGTCCGGTACAAACAACACATACAACGGCTCGCAGGCCGCAAATCAGAGTACACAACGATACAAGCCTAATACAACATATAAAATCTTATTCATCCCACAGGCACGAAGGCTGTAGGAACGCGTAACCCTAATCTTCATACTCTTCGTCGGAGAACGCCTCCTCGACGTAATCCGGGTCCTCCTCCTCGGACGGCGGGCCATACTCCGATGGACCAGCTGTGAAATTTTGAAAAGAGAGGGGAGAAAAGGAGGGTGAGTACAAATTGTACTCGTAAGTCCGGAATTATGCAAATGCGGTTCAGTACAAGGAAGGCTTAGGATATTTTGCGGAAACGCATTTATTAGCCTAGTTTTGACAAAGCAATTTAGAAACAACAAATCTTAATCACTTTCTTTGGGCTCTTCTCAAACGGTTCTCACCACTTGGCCTCAGTGCCATAGCAAGAACAAAATCCTTTCTTCTTTTCTTTTCTCAAAACAGCTAGGTCCATTCCGCGCGACACTTTCCGGTAGGCCGTCACCCAATCCGAAATATCGCCGGTGGCACCTAGCTCAAATGAAATCCTTCTCAAATCCTTACTCATCTCAAATCCTTTCTTTATAAACCCTTTTTCTAAATTGGATTTTAAAATGAAGAAACTACCATATAATCGGTCCTTCACGCTCATAACCATGAAAGCACGGCTATCATGACAGTTTTAACTCTGCAGAGTGGAGTACGCCTTACCCTCGAGAGGCTACGCACCCAGACGGTGTTTCGCCACAAGACCATCAACCACGAGGGCCAACGATCGGGCCCGTCCCATTCCGGGCTCGAGGTCGCATCTTGTAATGGCTCGATTCATAGGATCATAGGATGAGCGGTCCTTAGACTAGGGGAGATTTGATATTTTAGCCCAGTTTCGAAACATGGTGCCCTCTGCACCAACCGACAAAATATCTCCCTAGTCGGAAAGATTTTTGGGGTAAGAGGAAAATCATTTCCTACTCAGCATCACTCTTGATGCGCTATCTTTAAATCACCCTTTTCCAACCATTTCTCAAAACATTCACCTTTCACACAAATGATTGAATCATTCCGCATAAATGATTTTAAGCATTTATCCTACCACAATCAAAGCATATAAATAAGAGCAATTCATATTTTAGCCTTAGGTTTAATCCTACCATATTTCTTACCTTTCTATTCGGTCATGATAACTAAGTCTAGGAAATACGGCATTTAACTTTTAAACTAGCATGCATATTTTCAAGTCTAATAACATTTTCTAAATAACCGAAAATGGCTTCTCAATATGATCAAAGGGGGACTTGCCTTGATCGGTTCCGGGGAAAGCGAAGGGGACGTCGTTGATCGGGTCTTCGAGAGCGTGACCTCCTAAACGCGCACACGCATGCAAAGCAATACAACACACATAAGTAAAATATTTTATGCCATCTTTGTTTTTAGGTAATGGGACATGCAAAGAACTTTTAATGCATTTTGTTAAAAGAGAGATCATGCCAAATGACTTATGCACGTATGCAATGATGCCGTTATTAATCCAAGAATACTTCTAACAAATGCATGCTGCATGAATGGCATGACAACAATTATTTCTTAGGGTCCAGGGACTTGTAAAGTATTTTATTTTCATTTAAAAGGGATAATATGACCATTTCTCACATGCACATGAAATGATGCACCTAGAACTTATCTATTTAGCCAAAAATGGATTCCACATGCAAGACATGTAACTACATAATTTTCGAGTTTCAAACTAATAAAGTAGTTTCACAAATTTTCTGAATTTTTAGCATGCACAAGCTATTTTAATAAATACTTTTAGTGTACCAGAAATGGTTTAATCGGAAACTATAAAAAGAAATAAAAGGAGAGGATTAAATGGCAATGGGCGGCTCAAGACAGGGCCCAACAATGAGGCGCGCCTGGCACCGCATGAAGGGGGCGAGGCGGCTCGCTGGCTGACCTGTGGGTCCCGCCTGTCCCAAGACGGCAGCTTCTCCCGCGACGACAAGGGGGAGAAACAGGGGAGGGGCTCCCGGCGACGGCGACGGTGCACACGGCGGCGACGACTCCGGCCACCGGGGTTCGATTTGGCGCGCGGGAAGCGGAAAGCGAGCGAGGCGAATACAACGGGAGTCACGGCATGCTCGGAGGTGGGCGCACTAAGCGGCGGCGGCGGCTTGGGCGGCGGCGATACACGGTCATCAGGGCGCCGCAAGTGATGAGACCAAGATGCAATTCCTTCGGTCATGCTCAACAACAGGGCGAGGCAACCGCTAGGCGAGCTTACCGTGGCGGAAGAATGGCCAAGCGACGTGGCGACGGCGGCGGGGTCGCGGGCACCGGAGACGAACGCGGACCGCACGGTTCCACTCCACCGGTGCGATCTCTTCTGGGGCGTCCTGCGACCAAGCCACAGGTGAGGGTGAAAGGGGGACGGAACGAGGTAGAAGAGGAAGAGAGAGTTGCGGTGGAGACGACGCACCGGTTCAAACGGTTCACAAGGCGTCGGCGCGAAGCAGCGGCATTGGGGTAGCAGTACCCCTCTTAAAGGGATGCTTCGCCCGGGACGTATTCGATGCGATTCGCGGGGTTGGCAGTCGCCGGTGTCGATTCCGGCCGGTGCCGTGAAGGCGAACGCATTGAACGCGAGGGGTGGTTCGGCCGGCGATTAGACAAGGAAGGGTAGGGGACGGAGAGGGGTCCGGCGGAAGAGTGTAGGGGCGCGCAATGCGTGGGGAGACGAGCTGGCGAGGCCCCGGGAGAGAGGAGAGAGTCGCCATGGCGATTCAATGCTTAACAGAGGAAGAAACAGGGAGAAGGAGGAGGAGGGGGATGACAAGGTGGGCCCACTCGTCGGTGGCATCCCGCTCGCAGGCGGCGGGGCGCTGGCTGCGGCGAGATGGGCCACAGCGGACTGGGCCTGGCTCGGCGATCATGGCCCAGCAGAGGAAAAACGGGAGAGGGGAAAGAAGAAAAAGGAGAAGAGGGGAGATGAGCCGGGCCGGCTCGGGCCAAAGATGGGAGAAAATGGTTTTGAGTTTTCTGATTTTCCAAATGCAATACTCTTTCAAATATACTTTTTAACTATAATAGCACTTAGGAATTATAGTTTTGTTTTTCCCAAAATCTATTACCAAAAGCATGAAAAACAAAAATACCAAGTTCTCCACCCAAGGGCATTGACTCGGAAGGTTTTAAATTATTTTCCAATTTAAATGCAATGCATGCAATGATGATGCCATGATGCAAGATAATAAATGATTTAATATTTTTAAATCATGCATTTAACAAATTATTAACGTGCCAAATTGGTTTTAAAAATTTGGGATGTTACAAGAGGGAAGTAGAACTGGTTGATGGCTTGATTGTGTAGGTGAAACGGACTGGTGTGAAGAGTGTTGAAAGGGGAACACGTCCTCATCAAAGGTGACATCCCTTGAGATATATACCCTTCCTGATTGTCGATCGAGACATTTATAACCTTTGTGACTAGCACTGTATCCGATGAAAACACACTCCTTTGATCTGAAGCTGAGTTTGTTAGAATTGTAGGGCCTTAAATTGGGCCAACATGCACAACCAAACACTTTTAGGAGCTTATAATTAGGTTTAACACCAAGAAGACGATGGAAGGGTGTGTCTCCCTGAATTACATGACTTGGCATCCTGTTTATCAGATAACAGGCTGAATGGAAAGCCTCATCCCAAAACCGAATTGGCATAAGAGATTGAGCTAAGAGAGAAATGCCTGTTTCCACTATATGCCTATGTTTTCGTTCAACCAATCCATTTTGCTGGTGTGTGTGGGGGCAGGTAACTCGGTGAGTTATACCTATATGAGCAAAGTATTTATGCATTCGACGATATTCTCCTCCCCAATCTGATTGAATTGCTAGGATTTTTCTTCCTAGCATTCTTTCAACTTGACGTTGAAACTGAAGAAAGATGGGTTCAACTTCAGATTTATGTTTAAGAAAATAGATCTAAGCGAACCTGCTGTAATCGTCAACAAAGCTTACATAGTAACGATAGCCATTTACAGAGACACGAGTTGGCCCCCAAACATCAGTGTGCACCAGCTCAAGAGGGTTTGATGAAACATGAGTGGAAATAGTAAAGGGCAATTGCCTAGCCTTAGCTTGTTGACAAGCATCACAAATACTAGACTGTTTATTGGAGATTACAACAAGTTTATTCTCATCGAGAACCTGACGAACTACTGAAGAAGCTGGATGTCCCAACCGACGGTGCCAAAGTTCAGATGATACTTTGGCAGATACGAGAGCTTGGTTGGGTGATTTATTTGGAAGGTAATAAAGCCCATCTTCACATGTTCCTTTAAGAAGAACGTTCTTCGTGGCTCGATCCTTGACAAGGAAATAGGTAGGATGAAATTCAATGTAGGCATTGTTATCAGAAGCAAGTTTATGGACAGATAGAAGATGCTTGTTGATATCGGGCACATGTAAAACATTATTTAAGGCTAATGAGAGATGAGCAGCAGTAATTGATGAATTTCCTACATGAGCAATGAATATACCTGCTCCATTGGCCGTCTGAACTCGATCATTGCTGGTGTAGCGTTCCTTTGTTGTCAGCCGCTCGAGATCATGAGTAATATGATCAGTTGCGCCTGAATCGGTGAATCAATCAGTGTCAACTTGGTAACTGTTGGTGACGGCAGCGGCTGCAACTCTTGTGTTGTTGGTGACATAGTTGTGATCGAAGCGGTGGTAGCAATTTGCAGCATCATGATTGTTGCGGAAGCAGATCTGGCAGAGTTGCTTAGGTGCGCCTTGGCTGGAATTACCTTGAGTGGAGTTTCTGCCGATTCCGCGACCACCATTGTTGACACGACCACCATTGCCGCGGCCACACCCACGGCCACGACCTCCTCGCCCTGTCCTGTTCACCTGGTTCACCTGAATGTTGGTGTTGTTCTGCTCGAGCCTCAGCTCATAGCTGAGCATGTGAGCGTAGACGTCGTTGACAGTGTACGCATCAGTGCGCATCGTGAGGCTTGTCACGAGTGGATCATACTCAGATCCTAAGCCTCGAAGTATGTAGGAGATCAACTTGTCGTCTTCAAGGTGCTTGTCGATAGCCGCGAGTGTGTCAGCGAGTCCCTTCACCTTGCGGAAGTAGTCGTTGACGGAGAGATCCTTTTTCTGGATCGTGGCTAGCTGCATGCGAATTTGCATGATCTGGGTGCGTGAGCTCGATGCAAACGCCCTCTCAATGGCGCGCCAAACTTCACGGGCGGTGGTGCAGCCGACGACTTGTGCGAGTACACCCTCTGTCAAAGACGAGAAGATTGCACTCATCACGAGCTGATCCTGTTGGTACCAACTGTTGTACTCAGGATTGGTGACAGCGCGCTGAGTCCCGTCGGCGGCAGTCTGTGTGAGAGTGGACGCCAGCCGAGCGATGGTGCCGTCGATGTACCCCATGAGCCTCTGGCTTCTCAGGTAGGGATACAACTGTGCGGTCCATAGGAGGTAGTTGTCGTCGGAGAGCTTGACGGTGATCATCTGACTGAAAGCAGGAGTAGGAAGGAGACCAGCTTGCGTCGATGAGGAGGTAGCTCCAGTGCTAGTACTGGAATCCGTCAGGGCACTGCTAGTTTTGGCCATGGCGAATTTCTCAGTCGGAATTTGGTGGAATGAATCGTGGCTCTGATACCATATGAAGATTTGTGTGAATGAATCGAGTGAGCATCACTTAGCTCCTCCTCAGATTATCTGCCTTATATATACAGCTAACTGTTACATATGATCCGGCATTGCCGGGCTATCACTCAACGCAACACACACACTACGCGATCCGGAGTACGCGGTCACCACGACGCAGCGCATGCCACGTTCATCCGGAAGACTAGCTTAGACGTTACACTGTGCACCGTTGCAACGTGCAAATACAAGTTCTAAAACGGGGAGAAGGCCGGCACCACCGCCGCGCCGCTTAGGTCGGAAACCGAAGACCGGCGCCGCTTAGCCGCTCATTTCCTCGCCCGGAGAAGGTCGGCGCCGCCGCTTAGGGAGGCGCGCGTGGCGGCGAGCTTCGGGCACCTCCATCGCGACCTCCGCCTCCTCCTCACCGACATCGCCGTCGTCCTCATCGGCTCGCCCATCGGCGGCGAAGGAGGAGACACACCGCCTCCCTTGCCGTGGCGGGATCGGGCGGCGGCGGCAAGCAGCCAGAGGGAGGCGGCGGTGGCGGCGCCCCTGGCGGCGGTGGACGTGGGAGAGGGAGAGGTCGGGGAGATAGAAAGAGAAGAGAGAGAAAGAACAGAGAGAGTGAAGAGAGAGGGTGAGAAAAATTAAATAAACCTGACATGTGGGCCCCGCTGCCATGCTGGTGCGCCACGTCATCAAAACCACCTAGGAAAACCACTCAGGGGGTTATTTGCCCGGTTTTCAATAGTTTGAGGTGCAAAACATCCGGTTTTATAGTTCAGGGGGTGATGTAGACGACCCTCAATGGTTCAGGGTGTGATGTAGACTTTTTCCTATTTATTTTAGCAATTTTTTTCTAAATAAATCGATGCTATCATGTTGTTTCCTTTACGCTGCAGAATAGAGCATCACAATTTCTCGGAGAATTTCGGTCTTCTGAAGACTTCAAGTTGCCTAAGGTTGATGGAAAATAGCAAAGAGCAAACGGGTTATTGTTTGGACGGCCCACCCAAACTGACTAGGCTTTAGGGTTCTTGATGTATTGTTATTGTAACCCGCGTGGCCCAACGTGCCTAGCTTGTTTTTTTAGTATTATATTTTTTCATAATTGGAAAAATATAGTATTCTATTATCAAAATTAAATAAATAACATCCGTAACCCGCTGGTTGGGCAACAAAGAACGCCCCTACCAATGAGTGAACAATGCACTTATTCCTAAACCGATGGGCAAAAAGAGTTTCGTTTTTTTTTTAAAAAAATGTCTTCTTTGCTTCATTTCTTTAAAACGTCATCCAAATAACCATCAAACATTTAAAAAACATTTAGTGCAGTATGGTACATTCAACTTCCCCACAAAATTTCTTCCTTAATGTTATAGTTATATTGGATTGCATGAACAAATAATAATTGGAATTACAGTCAAAGTTTCTTCTATAACTTTCAAAATCCAAAGACAACATGTGATTTTTTAGAAGAATCCGTGCATATGGATTTCATGATCCCAACGCAAATTTTTTTAAAGGAAAAAAGTGATGATTTGGTCTCTCAACTTTGTTCGTTGGATCAAATTGGTCCCGCAACCAAAATAGCGGATTCTCAACTCTTAACCATCAAAGCCAGATCAATTTGGTCTTTTGACCAATCAACACAGTGGTCTTGCAAATTTTTTCGCATATGTGGCATGGTATAGGCGTATAGCTGATTTGGCAGCCACGTGGCTCCTCCACCTCACCACTCTCTCTCTCCGCTCTCATCTCTCTCTCTTATCCGATGATGACAATAGCATCCCTCACTCCGGTGCAGAGGAGATGGTAGCCAGCGGATTGAAGATGTAGGCAGGCGGCACACTAGATCCATGGCAGAGGGAGGCGCACGACAGTGACGATTGCGAGCTTCTGTCGAGGGACGCGATGCGTCGTGAACTCGACGGTGGAGCACGACACCGACAAGCACCACCAACACGCGAGGACGAGTTGGAGGCAGGCACCACACAGGGGGATGAACTTGCAGCGACATTAGTGGCATCGTCCCACAAAACCGACCTTCTTCCCATCCTGACACCAGCCTCCCCCTTTTCCTCATCCCTGACACTAGCCTCCTCCTCCTACGACACTGCCCTGACGGCTGACGCTGATGAGGTCGTCACCGCTAACTCACTAGAGGGGGGAGGAGAAATGAGGAGGTTGTGGTAAGAGGGAGGCAACTAGTGAGGGAAAGAGATGAGGCGGAGAGTGAGAAAAATAGATGAGAGTGGAGGGAGAGGGTGAGGCGGAGGGGGCATATGGTTGCCACATCAGCTATACCTGCCACATATGCAAAAAACTGCAAAACCACGATGTTGGTTGGCCAAAGGACCAAATTGGTCTGGTTTTGATAATTCAAGGTAGATTAAGTCCAGTATTTGAGTTAGGGACCAATTTTGTTCAGCGGCCAGAGTTTAGGGATCAAATTCGTACTTTTCTTTTGAAATATATATTTATTTAAAGTTTTAAAATATTTACTTTCATAGTTTCTCATATCTTAAACAAATGGATGTGTACATCATAAGATGTACGTACTGGAATTTTATTCCATTATCCGGAAACATATATAAAATGATTTTTTGGGAGTCATGCTGTCATGTAGGATACTTTTTGTGCATCACACTCTATGCAATCAAGCTTTTGGTATAATCATCGTGCAACTAAATTAATAAAAATCTAAAAAATGTAGATGTGTATCATTGTCTACTTCACATATATATGAAGTTTCAAGACCAAATTTGTTCTATATCAAAAGTTACAAAAGGAGAATTTTTTGACAAATTCAAATGGGTCCAAAACTGATAGAACTGTCGGTGTAATAAATATCAGAGTATGAAGAGTCCAGCAAGAGGCCAAGAGGGCCCCACGCGTCAGGCGGGCGACTAGGCCCCAGCGCGTGGGCGAGCCCCTCAGGAGGCCAAGAGGGCCCCACGCGTCAAAGGGCGACTGTGCCCCAGCCGTGCGTGGCGAGCCTCTCAGAGGCCAAGAGGAGCCCTCAGAGGCCAAGAGGGCCCCACGCGTCGGCGGGCGACCGGCCCAGCGCGTGGCGAGCCCCAGCCTTCAGGCGGACCCCACGCGTCGGTGGGCGACTGTGCCCAGCCATTGGCTAGCCCTTCAAAGACCGGCGAGGGCCCCACACGTCGAAAGGGCGACCGTGCCCAGCGTGTGGGCGAGCCCGTTAGCCACGGGCGAGGGCCCCATCGTCGGCGGGCGTGTGGGCGAGCCCTCGGCAGCGTAAGGACTCCACCGCAGCGGGGCCCACGTGGCGAGGCGTCCGAAAGAAGTCTTCGGGTGAAGGCTTCCCTGCTGCGAAGACGGCGCATTGTCGCGACATCACGCGCGGATAGACAACAAGAAATGATTACCGCTTCTGATGACCCTCGCAGGTCCGAAATTCTCCTTATCCGTGGCGCAGCGGGAATTGACCGGCGGAGAGAGGGTTTGCTTAAGACGGCCGCCCGCGTCAGGAGGAGCAGGCTGGGCCCCGCCCGCAGTCTCACCGGTGTGTCTGTGCGGGCCAGAGGCCACTTGCGGAGCACGCGAGGGCAGCGCCGCTCGGCGTAAGCAGCAGCACGTTTTCGTCTCTCCTGTCGTGTCTCGTCAGTATACTGAGAGTACTGTACTGCCTACCCCCTCGGCTCTCTCCGACCATTCGAGGCCAGTATAAAAGGAGCGGAGAGAGAGAGGAGGGGGTACGTTTTTTGGGGAGAGAGTTTTGAGACGTGTTTTTCACACAGTTCACAAGCACTCTGTAACCACATTCCATTCAACCACAACAAGAAGAGAGCTAAGGCTCAGCAGGAGTTTGACTATTACCCGCGAGGGGGTCCGAACCTGGGTAATCCCCGTGTGTTGCTCTTTGCTGCGTCCCACGCTCAATCAAACCGAGCGCGGTTGATCGGCTAGCAGGATAGAAATCTGACTAGGGGTGTGATCCGCAGTGGTTGAGCGGAGAACACGCCGTCAAGAACTTTATCTCTTTTTTTTTTTGTAACTCTCAATATAGGATGAATTTGAACTTGCAATTTTAATGTAACTTTAGGAGTACATATATTTACAGTTTATAATTTTTGATGACTTTTATTAGTTTGGCTGTACGGTAATTGCATCGAAAGTTTAATCGAACAGAAATGTTGCATATTTTTGGGCTTTAGTTTGGGGCGCGATAAAATCGGACCCAATGGAAGCTCGCCCAAACTGGATAGGCCTCTTTTTTTTACAACAAACTGTATATTGGATAAGAGCCTTTAGGGGGTTTCATGTACGCTTGTTTTAGGCCCGCCCAAACTGGCTGGGCCTGGAGGGGAATCCGCTAATGCATTGTTTTAAGCCCACGGAAGCGCGGGCCTCACAACGAGCACGGTGTGTCTGTGCAAGTGCAATTGCTGGCACTGCATACAAGAGCAGTTTAGGTTGCCACACCATTCATTGGTGCTCTTAACGCTGCAGTACTAGCTTTAACTTAGAAGAACCCCCCAACGCCAAGCTCAGAAAAGATGGCCGTAGATTGGACAGGCGACCCCATCTCCTTCCCCCCAGCAGTATAATTTGGTTATTTGCTAAGGGCTCATTTGGGAGAAAAGGGGAGCAAAACCCGGTGAAAAAAATCCTCTAGGGGAATTTTTTGGCCATTTCATTTCCCCGGCGCTTCCCTTCTTCTTCCCCTTCTCTCCCTTCCCCCTATTTCCCACGCATTCTTCATTTCATCCAAAGAAACGGTGCCTCCCCCATTCTCTCTTGCCGGCATCCCCTACGGCCGAGGCGACGACGCCCTCCTCGCGCCGGCGACGACGCCCTCCTCCTCCCGCCGGCGACGCCGCTCTCCTCCTCTCACTGGTGCAGGGATGCAGAAGGGGAGGGGGCCGGAGGCGGAGGGGGAACAGAGGCGACAGCTGCAGGGAGGCGGTGGGAACGGAGACGGAGGGGGAGGCGGCGGGAACGGTGGGGGAGGCTGCGGGAATGGAGGTGGAGGAGGAGGCGGCGGAGGGGGAAGCAGCGGGGACGGAGGCGGAGGGGGAACGGAGGCGGAGGAGGCAGGGAGGAGGCGGGGACGGAGGCCATGGGGGCACGGAAGCGGAGGAGGCAGGGCGGAGGCGGGGACGGAGGCGGAGGCGAGTGCCTGTGTGCGCGAGGAGACGGGGAGAATTTCCACACGTTGGGTGGAGAGGTGGATTTCCCCGGGGAAAGGGTGGGGAAGGAGCCCAATAAACCCGGTGAAACGGGCTTCCAAATGGAGCTAAAAAATTCCCTGGGAATTTTTCCATGCGGGGATTCCCACTCCGGGATCGGGCCGGGATCCCGGCCGGGAATATGGTTTCCAAATGAGCCCTTAACATGTGTAGTTCACTAAGTATGTCACTTGTGTGTATGACATGCGGGACCATGCGTGTCTATGACAGCGGGGTAGAGTGGCATTTTTGCGAAGCCGGAAATCAACCATGGATAGATACAACATGAACAGCGACAGATCACTCGAACAAATCAGGTCAGGTGCTCGCATCGCATCGACGACGACTTGCCAATGCCTTGATGCATGTCAAAGCTGAAGAGTGGACGGGTCAGCCATGGTTGGGTTTGCGTCTTTGTTTCTTTCTTTGTTTTTCTCTTCGATTCTCTGTTGCAACTGCATGCGTCCCCATGGTCGTGCATGGTTAGGCAGGATTGGGCGCCGTCCCGACGCAAATGGTGCTCTCGCTGACATGCGGGCCCCCAGTCAGTGCCGATCCCCCTGCTGCGGTCCTCCCCTCCCCTCCGCGCGCACCGACAGGCGACACTAGCTGCGGACCGTACCACGTATATGTGCGTAATTGTGTTGGAGCTTGAGCTTGGAAGGTCAGCAATGGTGGCATAGCTTGATCGATCGAGGCTAGCTCCGGCCTCCGTGCTGCTGCAGGGGCATGGGTTAGGCCCTTCGCAACTGTTACCGCATCCTCCGTGTTCCCACCACTGGGAAAGGAAACGGGATCATCTGTTATTGTTTGGGTCACTACCATGCGGATCTCGTCTGTCTGGAGATGACGAGCCGGCATATCAGTAACTAGTGTTGTCGAAAGCGCTAAACACTAGTCGGACAACTGGCTAGCGTTTAGTGTCTAATCCGGCATAGGCAACGTTTATGCAGGGAAAACGCGCCGCCTAGGCACAATTTTTGACACAGATGGTACCCCAACAAAATTCTGTTGCACGACCGAGGATATGTGTCCCTCACAATGCAACACTTTCCTAAAACTTGTATGGTGCCCTGCGCATTTGCCCGAATAAATTTGTATCGATATTTAACCTAACCTGTAGATTATTTATATTATGCGATTATATAACTTTTAAATATAGCTGATATAATGTCTTTATTTTTATACTTGCACTCTTATTTCTATTATTTTATTCTAAATTTATTTTATTTTTAATAATTGTATCATGTATAAACTCTTTCTTTTAATCTAAACCATTATAATCCGACCACTATAACCGATAATGTAAATTTTTTTATTTTTTCTTCGACTAACATGGAAATTTCTATTATTTTTTATTACCGTGCAAATTTTAATATTTTAGGATTAACATGGTGCCTCCGTTTTATTCTGTCTTATATAATATATAGTACAAGAGACTTCAATATTTGTGAATTAACATGGTGCCTCAACGAGCACAAAACATTTAATTTCAGAGCTAATCCACTGTTATGTGCTTCTAATCACTCCTTCCTCATGAGCGTCATGAGCGCCATTGCCACCTACCTAAAACACTCGCCGCCCTCTTCTGCCTGGACCTAGCTCCATCCCTGCAGGTAGGGGTGGAAACGAGCCGGGCCGAGCCGGGCTCGGGCTCGGCCCGGTCAGGCCTGCATTTGGACGGGCCGGGCCTAGCTTGGCTCGCCCGTCGACCGAGCTGTGTTTGTTGGCTTGGCCCGGGCCATTATTGGCTCATGAGCCACCCGAAATGGGCTCGACGAGCCAACCGGCCAACAACCAAGATGGCGGCAGAGTCGGGCGGCGGGCGCAAGGCGGCCGGGAGGCCATGGCGGCGCGCGGGTGGTAGGGCTCGAGTCGCATCGCCGCCGGCCGTTGGAGCCGAGCTCAGAGCCGGAGGTGGAGTCGTGGAGATGGTGATGGTGCGATGGAGGCGCTCGGCCACCACCACCGCCGACCCATGCCATCGCGCTTGCGCCCTTGCCCGTTGCCGCCGCGCCCGCCCACCTAGCGCCCTAGCCCTAGGTCTCTCTGTGACCGTGAGACGGTGAGACACGAAGAATGACGACGAAGTGAAGAGGTGAGACACGAAGACGCTTGTGCTTGGCAGCCTTCGATTCGGGCGTGCCCGTGCGCCAGCCCCGTGCGCGCCGTGGGGGCGTGGCCCGTGGGGTGTTCGGCTCGAACAGCCCGTCGAGCCGCTCGGTCTTCAAGCCGAGCCGGCCCGTTTCACAAACGAGCCTCAGGAATTGGCTCGGCCCGAACTCAAACAAACCTCCGAGCTGATTCGAGCCGAGCCGAGCCGAGCCTGACCGAGCCCGAGCCGAGCCACGAGCTTATTTTTCAGCCCTACCTGCAGGCAGCCTCTGATTGACGGTGTGATTTGGCACGCCGGAAATGTGTGTTTCCCAGCCATGATTAAGCCGGGAAATGGGGCCCTTGAATGGAATTCAGAGCCCTACCAACGGCCAGCGCTGGTTCAGGCTTCAGAAGACGAGACCCAGCGAAAGGGAGATGAGGCGAGGCAAGATCGATGCCGACGCCGACGCGCTGGTGCCGATGTGCAAGTGCCACCAGACTCATTCCGTTACATTATCATTGCAAGTCGGGCTTCCTTCCATGGATGGATGTTGCAACCACTGCGTCCATCCCTGCACTGCATGCAACAACGCATCGTTCGCCTGGCCATCTTTTTTGAGAGGTTATCTTTCCTTCGTAAAAAGATTCTGATCCTTTCAGAAGTTTTAACATACAGTATTCTTTTTACGGTTCTCTTTAAGACAAGTTTATTTGTGCATTTACTTTGGTAGAAAATTTTCTTCCTTTTTTTTTTTTTTAGAAATGTCGTTGGAGACGATGATAAATGAAGTGAAAAAATATGGTAAAGAAAATGAGAAAAAAATGGTTGAAGATGATCTCGCTGCAGTCTGCTTGCCGTATCAGTGACAACGTGAACTCTTAACTGCAACGATTTTTGGTCTCCTTCTTCCTCTTCTTTCATTCTTCACCAAGAGATAGATCTACCTGAATCCCAATAATGGTATGGTATGGCTCTAGTATACTAGTAGTGCGGTGGACGAGCGTAATGCAGTATTTATTGCACTGGCCGGTTTCAGATACGGTTTGCCACACACTGACACAGAAAAAAAAAACACCTGTTTTTCAATGTTGGTGAATACGATCGGCAAAAGCTTCTGTTGGAATAGCCTATTTGTAACAACCCATTTTTAATTAAAAAAAATGGATGTTCTTTTTTCGAGTATCTCGTTTAGCAGGTGCGGAGTTGGGCACCGGTAGGCTATAGCTTTCTTCTTCCAAATTACTCCTCGATTCAGAGCATCTCCAATGGTAGAGCCGGCTTGCTGGCTCTAAGGTCTATGTGCAAGTTCAACTCAGCTTAAAAGCTAACCTCTCCAACAATTGGCTATAGCAGCGGGACCCACCGATTTTAATACTACTAATTCCCCTTTCTTCCTCATCTTCACCCAGCAGCCCGATTTCTCGTCGCCGCAACCTCACTCTCACCTCGCGCCGCTGCCTCCCTCCCACCTTGCCGAGCTCCCCTTCCCCTTCCCCACCGGCGAACGGCGACGACGACGACGAGGTCCCCCGCGCCGAGCTCCTCTTCCCTTCCCATCGTGACGGCGACGGCGCCGAGGTCCTCAGACGGCCGCACCGAAGCTCCCTTCCCTTCCCCACCGGCGAACGGCGACGGCGATGAGGTCCTCGCCGAAGCTCGCCTTCCCCATCGGTGAACGGCGACGGCGCTGAAGCTCCTCCTCGCGCCGAGCTCCTCTTCCCATGGCTCGGATCGGCGGCGGCGGTGGCGATGGCGCCTTGCCCGGCGACAGCGGCAAAAGGCACGGCTCGGATCCGGCGACGGTGGCGGCGACGGCGCGTCGACTCGGCGTAGTGCGATGGAGAGAGAGAGAGAGAGCGAGCTGAGCTGCATCGATCGGCGATGCTAGCGCCCGGCGCATGGTGAAGCGCCGGCGCTAGCTCTTGGCGTTTTCTCTCTCCTCCACATAAGCACAAAATCCTACGTGGAGGGCTTATAGCCAGCTGAGTCAGCCCCATTGGAGATGCTCTCAGGGTGCTTTGCTCTGGAAATAAAGAAGCAGCCAATCAGCATAGGATGATCGCTTCACGAGGTGCTGAATTAAGCGTGCATAATCCCCTTCATAGAACCGACCACTCTGCAAATGAAGAAGATAGCAACTGCCAACTAGGAATTGGGAGCATTAATGCAGATGAGCAACAATTCCCTGCCAGTACCGAGCAACAATTATCCTGCACCTTTTGGACCATTAAAGTCAATTGCACCCCAAGATGCATTTCT
Organism: Raddia guianensis; assembly: GCA_036346415.1. Taxonomy (NCBI): domain Eukaryota; kingdom Viridiplantae; phylum Streptophyta; class Magnoliopsida; order Poales; family Poaceae; genus Raddia; species Raddia guianensis. Next base: position 42,707,054 of record CM070534.1, read on the forward strand.
AACTCTCTTCTTACCAGCAGTGATAACTTGTTTACTCCTACTTCATCAGGTTTACTTCAGAGGCTTAAGCATTTCGCTTTTACTAATCTTCAGACTAATTTTTACATAAATTTCAGTCGATTTTATCATGTACCTAGATGATTTTGTTTGGTCTTTTATATGCCTTTACTGTAGCTACAGTAATCAGACTGCGTGTGGACAGCTGGGCGGTCGAACGAGCAGTTGATGCAGGGGCTGACGCACATGCTCTTACAAAGATGTTTCACCTACGGTCTGATCATTTCCACAAATTACAGCAGCTCATCCAGTTCTGACCTGTCTGATGCATTGTAAAAAAAAAGAAGTAATTTTGCAGTAGAGTGTTGAGTACACTGCAATGCAAGGTCCAGAACAAAACGAGGCCATTGCTGCTTTTTTTTGTCGTGCTGTTTCCTTGTGGACGAACACATGTGGAAACGGGCACAGAAAGCACGGAAGGAAGCAACCGCTTTTGAGAGCCCCTCAACCTCAAGTCCTTAATTTGGTTCCATTCGCCATCAGTGTTATTGTTAAGGGGCACTGGCCTCTTGATCAGGGCTAATGCTGCACGCATGAACTGACCCATGCGGCTGCTGTGAGCTTTTCACCAAGCTAGCCGATGAGTCACACGATAAATGCAATTAGAGGCGACGAGAGTAGGGCTTCAGTTTGTCAGCGCAGCAAGAACTTATTACTCCCGGTACCATGAGGCACTTGACTGCAGCAATAGATTCAGATGACCGAGTGGTTGGCAAGCACGTTCTAGTACTAATCATCAATCATCGTTTTTCGAGATAGATCCTCAGACGAGATCACCACGAGAGGAGAGATTCCCAACACCGTCGGTTGTAGATCTTTGGAAATAATTTTGATAAAATAGGTATGTGCTATTATTTTTTGGTAGGTATGTAAATAGAGAGGAAATTATTGAGAGAGTTCGTTTCCTAAATGAGCTCATATCGTCATACGAGATGTATGGCTTTATAAATATATAATCACCTTCCTAAATAAAGAGCCCTAGTCAATTTTGATGTGATCTTCTAGTATAAGTAGAGAGTCTAGGCCAGAGAAAAGATGTCCAGTTGAGGAGAAAAACCCTTGTTTTTCGTTTGCGTTTAGTTTCTTTAGCTAGCAGATCGAGACAGAACGGTAGAGGAAGAACATCATGCATTGATCAATCGTTGGTATGCATGCTTGAGCTAAACACCACGCCGGCGTTGGACGATCGAACATGCCAGTTGATTGATCTTCGATTCTGGAGGTACACAAAAGATCTTGGTCCTCTTTCTTTCCGGTTCATTAAGGCAACTAGAAATCAATCGAAGAAATTTATAACTCCCTCCGTTATGAAATAGTACTTATTTTGAATATTGACATGGTCTCCAAAACAGAACTTTAACCATACAAACCATTAAAAATTTATCTATAATGCATTACAAATTATAATATTATGAAACTTCTTTTAAAGACGAATCTATCTATATGATTTTTATGTTCTCAATTTAAATAGTTTAAAAGTTTTCGTTAATAAAGTTTTAAAACTTTGGCTTCGAAAAAGTTTAAAACGACTACTATTTTATACCGGAGGGAGTATATTTTAGGCCTCGTTCTTTTTAGCGTATCGTGACGTTGTGTATTACTGTAGCAAATTTTGCTATTTTTATATAGCCTATATGTTGTGATAATTTGTAACGATTTTTTCGTGATTTTTAGTAGTCCTTCCAAAGATATTAAAACTATTTTTTAATTTTTTAATAATGTTTAGATCTCTTTTCGAGTACTCTCAAATTTGCTACAGTATTACGCCAACTCAACAATACGATGAAAAGAACAAGGCCTTAAGCGCATTTGATGTAATATCTATTATATAATTAAAGGAGGGGAAAACGGAGCCACCACGTTCGTCCACATCACCCAGATTATCTCAGTCGTCAGATCAATGGTGGGACCAGATTATAACGGCTCAGATTAAATCTACCTAATATAGGATAGTCTATCTGCTATTAGGGCCTATGTCCACATCACCCAAATTATCTCAAATTGTCGGATCAACGGTGGGACCATATTATAACGATCTAGATTGAATCTATCTATTTGTCTACTATATACTATATATGATTTAGAATAAAAAAAGATCAAACGTGATTGATCGATGGCCGAGCTAGCTAGGGTTTTCATCGGAAGCTGCGAGATGAGCTCGGCGATCCGCGGTTTAATTCCATGGTGATCGATCAGACCAACGACTAGACGTGAGGGTTTATTTGGAAGAAAAAGGTAACCATGCTACCTTCTCGCCGTATATATGCCCCATGTTATCATTGCAAACTCCAAAATCTACAAGTTCAAACCATGGGGCTTCCAAGTTACGTGAATATGCTCTCGATCATGAATTAATGATGGAACTCACGTCTAATATATGCATGCATATCATAGATCATATCTTGATTAACCTTAGATACGTTGCTTTTACTTCCAAATCAGTTAAGGTAATTAGTTCAACTAATGACGTAGATTTTCTCAACGATAGAAAAGTTGAAATTTCATAGCACTATATGTTTAACTGGATTTTACGCATATATATCTACATGCTTCTAATTAAATTGGTCCAAATTCTCTTATTATAAATTACAAGTTGAAAGCAATCAAATATAAATCGATCGCGACTTGACAATGCATAGCTCCCAACCCTTGCGACATTAGAATTTAGAGGTGCCACCGCATGCTCACTACTAGAGAGTCGGATTTTACGACGGTTCCAAACCCCTTTACTACTGGGTTTTGGACCGATTGTAAACAACCAACTGGGAGTGATACTCATGGGTATCACTATTCACTACCAACAAACTAGGAGTGATACTCACGGGTATCACTACCGGGTACCGGGTTCACGAATCAGTTGTTGTTGGGTCCACGAACCGGTTGTAGTGTTGCCAAAAGTTGGAAATATATTGGTAGAAGTGGGATTTGAACCCCAAGATCTCATCCAACCTAGATTAAAAACATACATCTGTCTACTATCTATAAAGCAAAAAATACTAAAAATTCTCACATTAATCGTAATAAAAAGAAAATATCTAAAATTAACTATGGGGGGTCCAGATTATAACGGTGCATCTACACAGTTAACTATGGTGGGTCTAGGTTATAACGATGCAGATCTAACAAGATTATATATAGACATATTGTGATTAGACTATATCATAATCTTGGCCAAATTATGATATGTTAACTAAATCAACTATGATAAGTCAACTTATAAAAAAAAGATCTACTCCGTGAGCCAAATTATATTGGTGTAGATTTTAAAAGTTCATGTTGGCTACAATAAAATAGATGTTAATATAAAAAATATAAACTATTAATCATCTTGAGTCTAAATTATAATTGCCTAGATTTTTAAAGGAGAATTTACGTTGACTACAATAATAAAATAGAAAAAAATTGAAATTCATTCCGGTTGCCACGCGGTCCAACTGACATATCAATTGTACTATGTTTCTTCCTTGCATGAACAAATTGTATGTCCTCTTGCCATCAACTATAAAGTTATTTGTTGTATTGCATCATAATATCAATTGTATATGAGATATTAGTTTTTATGTATTTATCTTTTTCCCTTTTTCACTAAAGCTCTCGGCCTGCATGTATGATGTATACACAAATATTTTTTGAGGTGTACAAATGTAGCTAAATGCCAAATAAACATGGCTTTCAATGTTAAAAGATTGTCGTCGATTTAAAATCCTAAGGATGGGATAAGACATCTATATGTTAGGTCGAAATTCTAGAAGGCGATGTCCATGTGCTACTCCTAATTGAAATGATTTTAATATTAAAATATAGAGAGAGTTGATGAATCTAAGGTCATGAGGACAAAACATTAGGCATGCTGTAAAGAAAATGACTACGCATGGTTACAAATCAAAACATCATGGAAATTAGAACCCGAGAGAGAGCACGAGGAGAAGATAGCATTCAAAAGCACCGCAAAGCAAACATCTCGCATGTTGCATACATATCAAAGCGTTTGAAGATTACAACTCAAATGGTAGGAAAATCGTTGATGGCAAGGAGTTGTCGACGGTCCGATTGTTGCATACTAAAATTTAGAAGAAGACATCTACTTGTCATTATAGATCAAAATAAGGCATGGTTATGCAATTATGGAAATCAAAACACTGCAACCCAAATAGTAGATGACTAACTTAATTGGATGGACACATTGTTGCATATATCAAAAGGCTAGGGAACTTAATTGGATGGACACATTGTTGCATATATCAAAAGGCTAAGGAGACATCTATTATTGAGGACCAAAAGTATTAGATGGAGACAACTTACAATGGTGCAAATCAAAACGCTTCATGATTAGAAGTTTTATAGCATCCAATAGAGACTACAATAAGAAAACCTAAATTTACAGATGCCTGTGCATACTTTGTTATTCTGCATCTAATCAAGGAAAAGTTTTAAAGAAAAAATACATGTTCTAAAGCTTGGTAGCCAAATCTAATATAAAATATAATCTATTGATTTAATATTTCTAATTTCTATATTTTCGGGATGTTGCACTACCGCCATGCTCTAAGAAATTGAAAGTTTCAGATTATCAAAGTAAAAAATAATAATTTTATACAATTAAGGTGTAGATTTCAAATATAGTTTTAGTAACTTTAAATAGATGGTGCAAATCTACATACAAACTAAATAATCTAGCTACAAGAAATCTACGGCCATCATCTAGTTTATAGTAATTTTGTAGAACTGCATAGGGTTATAGGGTTTATAAAGCCTCTTTTCAAGTTCTCTAAATTTATCTAAAACCGAAAAAAAAACGTGTCAAAGATTTTGATCTGGCTGCTGTTCTTCTCCCACCGAGCAAGCGGCGCACGCTGCTACTAGCCGCTCCGCGACGCCGATTATTCAGACCTAAAAAAAAACTCTTTTTTTTTTTTCTCTCGTAGCCCAGAAAACCAGAAGAAAAGAAGCCAAAGCCACGACTCGAGGAGAAATAAATGGAGGCGGCAAGGGAGATCGCCAGCCAGCACGGCAGGCCCGCCTTCCCCTCTCTCCTGCGGAGTCTGCGTCCCTTGCCTGCTCTTCTTCTTCTTCTTCTTCTCCTCACATTTCACTCACACGCACACGCTCCTCCTCCTAGCTCACGAGTAGAGTGACACCACTGCCTCTCCACAAGTCAGAGCTCCCCTCACCGCAGTTCTTACTGTTTACTGCAAACACATGAGTTGAGGTGAAGCTGCCTAGCTATATAGCGAGCGAGGCGCCTGTGTCGGGCTCTCTCAAGAGAACACTCTAGAGAGGGAGAGGGCATGGAGGGTGGTGGCAAGATGGCGTACAGCTACGGCGGCCACCACCAGCACGACGCCAAGCTGCTCAAGAGCTTCAGCCGCGTGGAGCCCCGCAAGTTCGGCTTCGGCCTCGTCGCCGGCTTCCTCCTCGTCAGCTGCGCCTACTTCTCCACCGCCAAGTTCGACGCCATCCACATCGCCATGAGTGAGCGGCCTCCCCCTTCTCGCCAGTGACGCAAACGCATCTGCATTTCTGAACTGAATCCCTGTGTGTGTGCATGCAGTAAGCTCCCCTTCCAAGAATGCGGCTGCTGGGATTGGGTCCCTGCTGAATGCTGCGGACGGCTCTAAGCAGCAATTAGGTGAGGCTGGCGTTAATCACTCCATCCATCCGTCCGTCAGATCTTTAAGCAGCCAGTGGCATCAACATTAGCACCAAATTTGCTGCGCCAATCGAAGAGCTGACGAACGCCTGCCCTGTTCTTCCCCTCTTCTCTGTTCAGATTTGGGCGTGCAAGCTCAGCGAGATGCATTGTCGAAGGAGGGGAGCAAGGCCGAGGTGCTCGACAGAGACGACGGCAAGATTTCCTCCTTGGGGCCAGGTGAACCAATCATTTGCAAATTATGGCCATGGGGGATCGGCTCGAGCTGCCCCCTGTTTCGGTGCTTCTACTTGCTTGCACGCAAAGTTCAGGCAAACTGAAAAAGATTGTTTTTTCCCTCTTCTTTTGCCGTTGCTTTTTCCCCCTTCAGATTTGGGCCACAATGCATCAACGGGGGACAAGAAGAAAGACGAGGCTTTTGCAAGCGTGTTCGCTTCTGCGGCGCCACAGAATCCAGGCGCGGTGGGCGGCAAGGATGACGCAAGCGCCGCTGTTCTTCCTCCATTGTCACCGGAGGAATCCACGAACAGCACGCAAGAGTCAGGTGAGGAAGCAGGAGCAGCTTTGCATTGGGATAAGGTTTCAAGATTCAGGGTTTGACAACCTTTGTGTTTGCTCTTGCTCAGGTGTTCTTGAGGATGAGGAGCTGCAGGTGCAGGATGCTGTTGCCAACCCTCCCAAGAAGAGCGGCGGCGGCAGCAATGGCAGCTCCCCATCTGTGGTTCCATCTGATCCTGCTGCTTTGCCTGTGGCTGCCCCTGTTCAGCAGATTCTTCCTTCTCAGCAGGTTCAGGCTCCTCATGTGGAGCAGATTCCTCCCACTCCAGAGGTCAAGCAGACAGGTATCTCATTCTAAATTCTTCTTCATTCCAATGTGAAAGATGCCAAAAAAAATATATATTTCACTCTCCTAGCACTACTAGTCTGTTCGAACTTCGGAGAACAGTGGGATTTTTTGTATCTGCCGACCAAATGTAGAACAGCTTCTCATTGACACCTCCTTTGCAATTTCTTCAGGTTGTATGGCATGTAGATGCAAAAATGTGCAGACTAATTTGGACACACTTTTTTTTTGCATTTTTATGTACCCAACGCAAGGACCGCAAGGACCGATGTTCTTGCTGTTCTGGACCACTCTTTTGTTTCTTCTCTGTCATCAGTCTTCACCTTTCTTGAGAGGAGAGCAACATGGTCATCATCCCATTCCCACAGCTGATAGATAGCTCGATTTCTAGACATCTCCTTTTGATCATTTTGATGGGTCTACATCTACATGAGCAACGTTCTCTTTCTGTTAAGAATTAAGAGCACATTTTCTTCACAGATAAAGATCTCATTTTTTTTTTTAACAAGCAACGTGCTTTAATGGTTTCCCAGATTCTGAGGCGGCGGCGGCGGCGCGGCGGGAGTGGAAGCCGCTGTGCGACCTGACGTCGAACCGGCGCATCGACTGGTGCGAGCTCGACGGCGACGTGCGCGTCCACGGCGTGAACGGCACGGTGACCCTGGTGCCGCCGCCTGGCGCCGACGACCGCAGCTTCCGCGCCGAGTCGTGGCGCATCAAGCCGTACCCGCGCAAGGCCGACCCCAACGCCATGCGCCTCCTCCGCGTGCTCACGGTGCGGTCGCTCGCTCCCGCCGGCGGCGGCGACGCCGCGCCGGCGTGCACCGACCACCACGACGTGCCCGGGCTGGTGTTCTCCGACCGGGGCTACACCGGCAACTACTTCCACGCCTACACCGATGTGATCCTGCCGCTGTTCCTGACGGCGAGGCAGTTCGCCGGCGAGGTGCGGTTCCTGGTGTCGGACTTCCAGATGTGGTGGCTGGGCAAGTTCATGCCGGTGTTCAAGAGCCTCTCCAACTACGACCTCATCAACCTCGACGCCGACGACCGCGTGCACTGCTTCCGGCGAGTCCAGGTCGGCCTCACCTGCCACGCCGACTTCACCATCGACCCGCGCCGCGCCCCCAACGGCTACACCATGCTCGACTTCACCAAGTTCATGCGCGCCACCTACGGCCTCCCCCGCGACCTCGCCGGCGCCGGCGCCGGCGGCCGGCGGCCGCGGCTGCTGGTGATCGCGCGGGCGCGCACGCGGCGCTTCGTGAACGCCGACGAGCTGGCGCGCGGCGCGGAGAAGGCCGGGTTCGAGGTGGTGGTGTCGGAGGGGGAGCACGAGGTGGCGCCGTTCGCGGAGCTGGCGAACAGCTGCGACGCCATGGTCGGCGTCCACGGCGCCGGGCTGACGAACATGGTGTTCCTGCCGGCGAGGGGCGTGGTGATCCAGGTGGTGCCGCTGGGCGGGCTGGAGTTCGTCGCCGGCTACTTCCGGGGCCCGTCCAGGGACATGGGGCTGAGGTACCTCGAGTACCGCATCTCGCCGGAGGAGAGCACGCTGGTGGACCAGTACCCGCGCGACCACCCCATCTTCACCGACCCCGACGGCGTCAAGCGCAAGGGCTGGGACTCCCTCAAGGAGGCCTACCTCGACAAGCAGGACGTCCGCCTCGACATGAAGAGGTTCAGGCCCGTGCTCAAGAAGGCCATGGCGCATCTCAGGGACAACAAGCAGCTATGATCTTGCTCGTTGATTCGAGCAATCATAATCATTTGTTTTCTCTTCTTTTATTCTTCTTTTTTCTTATTGCTGGTGTTAGTGTATTTAGCGGTAGAATATCGATCAAGTGTATAAATATGGCAGGGAAAGAAGAGGCAGGCAGGCAGGCATCATATTTTTCAGCTCCTTTCAGCTCTCGCTTGATCGGATGGCGAAGTGATCGATCAGGTGAGGTTTAAGGGTTGTGGTAATGTACATATATACATGATACATGATACATGATGGTTCGTTTTTTGGGCGGGATACAATAATCTGTCTAGCTAAAAAAGAATTTTTTTACGGGGTCTTTAATAAATAATTAAGCATAGAATTATTTATGTGATTCAGTGATTATTTATCACATGAGTTGAAGCAATTTCAACACAGGCGTCATGAGTCGATGCATGGAACCATGGACACGCTTGTCGTCAGTACACGTATTCCGCGGTCAACCATTGCGTGCATACAACAGCTACTTGCAACAAAATACTCTCGTAGATGCCAAACTTGAACGGGAAGTTTCTTTGCCGGTGTTGCTTAAACCCAGGCGATTGGTCGTATTCTTGCCTTCGCCGGCCGAGAGCCGAGCGAGAGCCAGGCCCATCATCGCTGAGCTCTAGCCACTCTTTCGTTGCATGTTCCACAAGTTACGATCTTTCAATCGCTTCATGCAACGGGACATTCTTTGGGCTCTGTAACGCTTGATTCTCTAGGTCAAATCAGCATGGCGGCGTGAAGAAGCAGGGGAAGAAGAGACAGAGACAGAGGAGGAAGGAGTTTCCTATTACTTTTCCGATAATCTCCTTATAGCAACAGTCATCGGCTAAATAGCCAAACACACGCTTACATGGACCCCGGCCCAGAATCACCCCAAAGCCCAAACTCCAACGGCCCACGAGCTAATCCTCTCCTGCCTTCCCATCGTCCTGCTGCTGGTCGATGACATTGCCGCCCCCTTGAGAAGCTGCTTGTCCCCAAGCGGCTGCGTCCGAAAATTTGCGACGAAGCACTTCATAATCGTCCCAAGTAGCTGAACTGGCCGGCAAAGAAGTCCACTTGATCAGCACCTGCAGATAGGCAGCATTTCCTTTCTTAACCAATCTTCTATCCAGCACTCCTCCGGTTCCACATCCATGACGTCCATAGGAATCTTCTCTGGCAGTTCTGAACAAACTGGTGTGAAGTTGGGAGTAAAAGGTTTCAATTGGGAAACATATAGAACTGGGTGAATCAAACTTGTAGCTGGTAACTGCAACTTATATGCTACTGGACCAATCTGTTGCAGCACTGTAAAAGGCCCAAAGTATTTTAAAGCCAACTTAGGACAGGGTCTAACCCCCACAGATGTTTGAGTATATGGCTGAAGCTTCACCAGAACTTGCTCCCCCACTTGAAAAACCCGGTCAGAGCGTTGTTGATCAACATAAGGCTTAAATTTCTGCTGAGCCCGTGCCAAGTGAGTTTTCAGCAATTCAGTGAACTGTTGTCTTTCCTTAATCATTTCCACCACATCCAATTGGTTACTGGCAGCTAAATCAGGCATGACGCCATAATGAGGATCTGTTCCATACAGTGCTTTGAAAGGTGTTTCTTGTAAAGAGGAATGATAGTTTGGGTTATACCAAAACTCAGCCATAGGTAGCCATCTATACCAATGCTTCAATGAATGAGAACAAGCACACCGAAGGTACATCTCTAAGCACTGATTAACACGCTCTATTTGACCATCAGACCGTGGATGGTAGGCAGTATTCATATTAAGGCGAATGTCAAAGAGTTTGAATAGCTCTTTCCAAAACAAACTAGTGAACACCTTGTCTCTGTCAGACGCAATGGATCTCGGCATTCCATGCAACTTCACAATGTTCTGGAAAAATATTCTTCCCACTTGAGATGCATTATAGGGATGCTTAAGAGCAAAGAAATGACTGTATTTGGTAAAACGGTCAACTACAACCAAAATAACCGAGAATCCATCCGCAAGAGGCAAACCTTCAATAAAATCCATGGATAAATCTTGCCAAACTCCCCGCGGTATGGGAAGAGGTTGGAGCAACCCAGGAAGTTTGCAGTGTTCATGCTTAGCTTGTTGACAGATCTGACACTGATGAACAAAGTTCTGGACTGCTGTCTTCAGTCCATCCCATGTAAACAACTTCTTAATCCTCTGATAAGTTCCCTGAACACCTGAATGACCACCAATAGGAGTAGCATGAAATGCTTGAATCACACGGTTTTGTAACCCCACATTGGCCCCCAACCAAATTCTCCCTTGTTTATAAATGATTCCCTCTTTTAGGGTGAAAAGAACCGCCCTACCCGAGACAAAGCATCAGCCACTCTGTTCTTAATTCCTTTCTTGTATTGAAAATGAAACTGTAACCCCACTAACTTTGTCATGGCTTTCTTTTGTAATTCGGATGAAAGGTGTTGCTCCTCCAACTGACACAAGCTTTTATGGTCTGTCCTGATAACAAAAGGACCCCTGAGTAAGTACTGGCGCCATCTTTCCACAGCCATCATAATAGATAAGAATTCTTTCTCATAGATAGAAAGCTTTTGGTTAGTGATCCCCAAAGCTTTGCTATAAAATGCAATTGGGTGACCTTCTTGTAAAAGAACAGCCCCTATCCCAGATTCACAAGCATCTGTCTCTATGACGAATTGTTTGGAAAAAATAGGCAAAACTAACACAGGTGCTTGTAGCATGGCTTGTTTCAACTCATTGAATGCTTTGTTAGCTTCTTCTGACCATGCAAACCCTTTCTTCTGCAATAAAACAGTCAAGGGTTTTGCTAACTGTCCATAGTTCTTAATGAATTTTCTGTAATATCCTGTTAAAACCAAAAATCCCCTTAATTATGAGACAGTTGAGGGTACAGGCCACAGCTCCATTACTCTAGTTTTCTAAGGATCGGTTGCCACCCCCTTCTCTGAAATTATATGCCCAAGGTAACTCAACTTAGAAGTTGCAAACTCACATTTAGAAAGTTTGGCATATAACTTATGCTGTCTCAAAGTTTCTAGCACCAGAGTAAGGTGTTGAACATGCTCTTCCCAAGACTTGCTATAAATGAGAATGTCGTCCATGAAAACCAAAAGAAACTTTCTACTGTATGCTGCAAATATTGAATTCATCACACACTGAAATGTGGCTGGAGCATTAGTAAGCCCAAAAGGCATCACCTTAAATTGAAACAACCCATGATGAGTTTTAAAGGCTGTTTTAACCTCATCTGTTTCTCTCATCCTAATCTGATGATATCCAGACCTTAAATCCAACTTGGAAAAAAATCTTGCTCTAGCCAACTCATCCAACAGCTCATCCACAATTGGCAAAGGAAACTTGCTTTTGATGGTCAGAGCATTGAGTTTGCGATAATCCACACAAAATCTCCAACTGCCATCCTTTATCTTTACCAACAAAACAGGTGATGCAAAGGGACTCAAGCTCGGCACAATCAGTCCAGCATGCAGCATTTCACTCACTTGCCTTTCTATTTCGTCCTTCTGCAAGGGAGAGTACCTATAGGGTCTCACATTGACAGGGGCAGCTTGAGGCAATAGTGAAATGGTGTGGTCATATTGTCTGTGGGGAGGTAAAGTCTTGGGATCTTGAAAGACATCAGCATACTGTTGCAAAAGTTGAGATATCTCCACTGGAGGATCTGCTCCTTTCTCTGATTCACCATCAGACATCTTCAATAAGGCGGTGGCCCAAATGTCATTCCTAACCTGCCACTTTTGCAATTGTTCGGCTGACAATTCCAGCATTTGTCCTCCCTGGTTTTCCACTAATCCTTGCAACTTAACCTTTTTGTCTTTCACACACAATTCAATCCACTTCTCCTCCCAATTACATAGCATGGTGCCCCACTTACTCAGCCAATAAGTCCCCAATATAGCATCATACCCACTTAAAGGCAACACCCTCATATGATGCTGAAACGTATGATTTTGAACCCACCACGTTAAATCTGGAATCATCTGAGAGCACATCATACTTTCCCCATTTGCTACCCTCACAGCCATAGTTGGTGCTGTCATAGTCTTGAGCTGTACTTACTTAACCAATTTTTCATCTATGAAGCTATGAGTGCTTCCAGAGTCAACCAGGATTAGCATCACTTTGTCACCAATAAGAGCCCTAAGTCGAATTGTATTGTGGTTGTCAGCTCCGGACAGAGCATGTATGGATAATTGTGCCTCTTCCATCTCACCTTATTCTTCTGCTTGAGCTAGAGAATCCAGCACCTCATCATCAATAATTTCATTCACTTGAAGTGCTTGCAATTGTCCATTCTTCTCCCTTTTCTTATCTCAGCCCCCCAACATTCTTGACAGCATTCTCTACCATGGGAATCCCTTGGTTGGGAGTCTTGTTGTAAGTACTCCTGTAAGTTTGCCTCTTTGATCCAGCAATAATTTGCTCCTGCACTATGGCTAAGGTGGCAGCCTTCCATATGCTGTTAGGTAACTGCATCTCCACTGCAGCCGTTAATTCTTCTTTAAGTCCCATGATAAACTTCGTGACCAACATCAATCCACCGACACTGTTATCATATAATCTAATCTGGTACACTAGCATTTCAAAACTCCTCTTATACTCCTCTACTGTACCCACTTGTCTAAGCTGTAATAACTCCCTTAACTTGTTTCTATACTCATTACCTTCAAACTCCAAGACTATTGCCTCCCTAAACTGGATCCAATAGTGTGTAGGATTACTCACTTTGAATGACTGGTACCAATGCGCTGCACCTTCCACTAAGTAAATTGTCGCAGCTGCCACTTTAAATCCTTGCATCTGTTCCATTGAATTTTGGGAAATCCATTTTTGGCATCCACCCCTTCCGATTGCCATTCTCTACCAAATCAACAGTGACTGGAGTTGGAGGAGGAAAGGTCACCTGTGGCTGGCCGATTCCTCTGGCCCCATGCAAGCCCGTTAACATTGGAGAAGCGGCCTGTGGTCTTTCCAGAGAAAACCCTTGAATCTTCCTTGCTGGAATGGTGATGGAGGAAGGTGGAGGTCCCCATATCGACTTGCCTGATGTAGACTGATCGGCTTGCAATTCCCCATAGAGTTCATGGTCATATCCATCTTGACCTGCACTTGATCCAATTTTGCTTGCTGCTCCTCCAGCTTGTGCTCCATCGCCTCCAATCTCTCCCCCACCTTCTCGTCTACTGCCACCAATTTCGCCTCCAATCTGCTACCCATCACTTCAAATTCGTGCTTCAAAAACTCCAACACCCTAGCCTCTGACTCCCCATAGCAGATAGTACTTGCCTCACCTGAGCGCTTGGCTTAACCGGCGCCGTGGTTGCTCCACCTTTGAGCCGACCTAACCCAGTTCAGGATCTTACGGCGGCCACCCTAGAGCAGCCGCCAACCCGTTCCGTGGGATTTTACCGGTCAAGGCCTTGAGTATGCGGAAGCAATCCCCGACTCGATCCAGCTCTGATACCAAATGTAACACTCGATTCTCTAGGTCAGATCGCCATGGCGGCGTGAAGAAGCAGGGGAAGAAGAGACAGAGACAGAGGAGGAAGAAGGAGTTTCCTGTTACTTTTCCGATAATCTCCTTACAACAACAGTCATCGGCTAAATAGCCAAACACACGCTTACATGGGCCCCGACCCAGAATCACCCCAAAGCCCAAACTCCAACGGCCCACGAGCTAATCCTCTCCTGCCTTCCCATCGTCCTGCTGCTGGTCGATGACGGGCTCTTTCGTTGCTAGCCAAGCCTAGCCGTAGCAAACAGCCTCGCCGAAGCTAGGCGAGGTGTTGCATGGCTACGCATTTGGTTGCCCTGCGATGCCTCAACATGGCCCACATGTACATGTGAGTAGATCTGTTCAAACATTGGACCGGGCATGGAAAAGCCTGGTCCCAACTCGGCTCGGTGCATCAGTCCTCAATTTTGGGCTCGAGACCCCGGAAGCATGGGCCGGCCACATCTTATTTCACAATTTTTCTAGGCCTAACCCGGCCTTTGCTGGTCGGGCCGAGTCAGGCTTTTGTGATTGTTTGGTTGTCCTCCTGCATTCCACCGAGCACCCGCGATTTCCTCCCCTTATCATCTTCCCTAGCCATGCCGCCATAGAATCCAGCCCTTTTAAGCTACACTACCATCAGACCTGCCCTACCTGAGCCAAACCATCAGATCTATCCCTATCTGAGCCAAACCACCTCCAGATTCAGACTCCTCAAGCATTGCCGTCAGATCTAGCCTCTCCTCGGCGACGCCGGATCCACCCTCCCCGTGCATTGTTCCCGTTGAATCTGTCTTCCCGAGCCACGTTGCCATTGAAGTTGGCCTCCTCAAGCCAGCCTCCTCGACAAAGCCGGATGCGGCCTCCTCCGTGCATTGTCGTTGTTGGATCCGTCTTCTCGAGCCACACTGCCAAAGCTAGCCTCCACGAGCATCACCACTGCTAGATCCAGCTACTCCAAGCTCCGCCGTCTCAAGATCCGGCTCCTCTAAGCTCCAGCACCTTTGGATATAGCTTCTCCGTGCTCCGTCATCACTAATCTATTGAATCCGAGGTCATCGCTGTCGCTTGCTCGCTCCCACGTGCCTCGATGCGCAATGTTCGAGCCTGGCTTAGGGTAAACAACGTGGTGGGTGTTTTTCGAGCCAAATCCAAACAACATTTTTCCATGCCGGGGGTCTAGCACCGACGCGTATGCAGACAACCAAACACCAAACGCATGGCTTACATGGGCCTAGCGAAGCTTTGCGTCAAACACAAGCAACAAAATAACCCCTTTTTCTAGCATCTTCACCGCATTAACACATACCGACGCTTTATTGAACCATTTTGCCATCGGCTAATCGTGCCTAGCCAAAAAAATCGAACGGCTAAATAGTCAAATTGAGAGCTAATCGAAGGGACTATTTTAGATCAGGTTACCCAAAAACTGGACGGATGGTTTTGTACTCCACGCACATTCATCTTGCGGGGGCCGTCCGACGCCTGCGCCAACGGCCAACGTTAGATCTTGAGCTAAATTTTTGTTATTTTTTTGTTTCGCCATGTAAAAAAATTCAAAAAGTTCAATAAAAAACATAAATATTCTCTAATCAATGTCAGGTTTCACATGTATTTTATTCGGATCATCATGACCAATATTCATTTTTATAAACGTTTTTAAAGGATAAACTATATGTATAAATGCTGCATATCAATATAAAAAATATATGTGTAAATGGACATGCATTAGAGAATATTTCTGATTTTTTATTGATTTTTTAAATTTTTTTAGACGGCGAAACAAAAAAAAATTATCTAAAGATCTACCGTTGGCCGTTGGATCTTCATCCAACAGCCCAGAGCAGGTGTCGGACGGGAGGCGCGTCCGACGGGCATCGAACGGCCCCCACGTCCCTATATTGTTACTCCACGTTCTAAAGTAGTTTATTTTACTAGGGTTACTTAATTAATCTGCTACTAGTTTCTTGAGAGCATTAATATAATCAGGCACATGTTATGTTATTTTACCTAGGAGCTAATTGCCGGGGGGAAGGTTAATAAACCTCGGAAGAGGAGGATGTTGCCGACAAGTGCCCTGCTTCTCTCCCTCTCTGGGGAACTGCATCGTCAACAACGTGACCTCCAGCAAGAGCACGTTGTGAGTATCTCGTTCAACATAATCTAATCAACGGTCATTACTTTAATCGAGCCTTGGCATGGTATGCTGCTCCATCACTTAGTCTAAGCATCTCTCTGGCCTCTAATTGCATGCTTCCTTCCATTCCGTGGATGCACCGATCCACTCCTTAATCCTTATTGGCTCGGTTATTCTTCCCAAGCACCTACCAAAATGCTCTCAAATATTTTTTGCACCTGATTAGGACGTGACCGGTCGAAGCAATCAGGGTTTGATAAAATCATTGATGGCAATGGAATGAATGTGCAAGGACAAGTACCCGTGCCCAATGCTAAATACAGAACAGGGATGCAAGTGCTGCGACTGATAATCAAATAAACCTGAAAGGTGCGTGTACGGTTGGAAGATTATTTAGTCCTGTGAGCCATTAATATAATTCAGTTTCTAATCCTGGCTAATTCAGTTAGCCCATGAGCATTATTAGAGCAAGAGCTTGGCTGGTTGCTGAGGGCACGCACTGCAAGTGTGCAGTAGCGGCAATATATATTGGTGGGTGGAGACTGAATAATGGCAAGGAGAGGGATGTGATGGGGATCAGCTGGTCACCATGCTTGCCTGCCTGCGTGGACCAGCTGATACAGTTCTATTAATCAGTATACATGACAGTGTCATCAGTAACATGATGGTTTTGTTTAGACAGAGAGAGTGGTGATTAATTGGAGGCATCAGATCCCCTGGGTCTCCTGCAGTAGACTATCAGGCGTCAGCGTCAACTGCAAATTAAAATGATTAAAACGGATCTGATCGATATCGAGGAATAGAATTAATTATCAAGATGTGAACTCGCACCGACGGTTTTGCTTCATGGGAGTGAGGAGGCATTCCGATAGCAATGAGTTTCAGTTCATGCAATGCACTGCACGGCACGAACTAAAAAATCTGAAGCTCCAACACAATAATTTGCGGCGACCACCAATAATCTCCATTAAAAAAATGATTGCATGTGGGATGTTCTTGATCTCTGAAGCCTACTAGTTAGATTTCATATGGGAGAGTGTGTGACAATGCCTGCTCAAGTGAGCCTGAAAATTGTTTTTCTTGCTACATATTTAGGACTGAACCAGGCTGAAATATTAATTTACAAAAAAACCACCATATCTCTTGATCTCTTCTGCAGCATGAGGTCGATCTCGTTTGGAAGGAGCCCTGCACATGCTGGCTGGGGCCTGTGAGAGGCGCGGTGGCAGAGAGAGATTAAAGGAATTAGCTGGAATCTAGGAACTAACTAACTGAGATAGTACTAAAGCTTGTTCAAAAAAAGATAGTACTAATGCAAGACGATGGAAAGTTGATCCCTGGCTTGACCTGATTAGCATTAGCACGGCATGGGGTGGTGTCTTTCCAGCCTTTCTTTTTTTCTAGTACCTTCCTTCCTCAACCCCTCCTCGGCATTGCTCCTGCTCTCCTATTCATGTGCGGGAGGAGCGTCGGTTCGGTTCTTGGACCTTTTTTTTTTTAGCGCGAGGGCAGGAGCGCTGCCATTTCATTAAGAAGGGGAGAAAATGAACAATTACACCGGAGAAAAGGGAGAGAGAGAAAAAGAAGAAGGGGGAGGGGAACAACACGACCTGACCAAGCGAGGGTCGCCACACGACGCCGAACAAACCAAGCCCAAAACACCCAAGGGTGCACGAGCCAACACCGACTTCACCACGAGGGATGCATGGTCAAAAACCCAGGCACACCGCAAGCTTCCAACACGGAGCAAGCAAAGGTCGCCAAGATTGCAAGCTGTCGCCACCAGGCAGGGTGCGCATAGGGGTCAAAGGAGAGGGACACCAACCGCCACCACCGCAAGGGATGCACGAACAGCAACACCAGCAACCCACTCCAACAGCCGCAAAGCACGTTCACAGGGCCAGGCGAAGAAGGCCGCCACCACCAAGTAAGAAGCACGGTCCGGGAGTGGCCAACCTGCAGTGCGAAAGGTCTTTCGGTCGATGCCTTCAACAAGGTAGAGACGACTTAGTCGCCCCCATCGCCAATCCACCTGGGTTTTCACCCTAACTTCCGAAAGGCAGGAAACTCCACAACGAAGCCTCCAAGGAGGGCAACGACACCCGAGGCGCCGACAACGTTGGCCCAAGCAAGAGCTAGGCAGGGCTCTCGCCCGGAGTACCTACACCTCCGCAACCCGCACAAGGAGGCCACAAGCCCGATGCAAGAGCCACAGGAGTCAGGTGCACGGTCTCGCCGCTGAAGCCGGCGAGCTGAAAAACGGACACCACCGTAGTGAGGAGGGGACGGTAGTGACGCTACAACAGAGCCGCCGAGGAGAAGAACGGACGTCGCCATCAAGAGGGACGGCGAAGAGGCTTCCCTCGACGCACACCACAAGCGAGGTCCGCCACCACCACTCGGCCTGCAAGCACAAGCACCGCAGCAACCCGGCCTACAAAGCCGTCAACGCGCGCTAATGGGGCCGTTGGCCAAGGAAGAGGGCCACCAACCCCACCGGCCACACACAGTCGGCCGAGAAGATCAGCGACCCACGAAGCCAACCCAGCCGCCACCCACGCAGCGAGACAACAAACGGAGGCTCAACGGACTCTGGCAACACGGAGGACCGTTGTGGCGCCTTCAGCAAGGGAACGACGAAGAGGACGCCTTCGCCACCGGGCCACTCAAGGGTTTTCACCCCAAGGACGAGGGAGGCCTTCGACAGTGCCGTCAAGACAAGAAGCGGCGTCAGAAGGCGTAGCCACCACCGGCCCAGCAAGCTGGACAAGGCTTTCGCCTAGCGCTCCCCCGACCCAAAGACGAGCTACCGGAGAACAAGAGCACCGCCGAAGACTAGCGACGAGCCTCAACCGCCGGAGCTCCGCCAAAGCTGCCGCTCGCGAACCGCCCTGACGCGACGGGGCTCCCGCAAGAAGGGGGAACCAAACACCGAAGGAGGGCCGCCCAGAGTAGAAACAGTGAAGAGACCCAGGAGGACGAAGACGCCGCCGGCGCCGCCAAGCCACACGAGTGAAGACTAGGAGGTCCGGAGGAGAGGGTCGGCATCGAGGGGGACTCGCACAGAGCAAATCTGGCCACCCAGCCGACGAGGTCCAGAGGACCGGAGCTTGGCGGCGGCCCCCCACGGCCCAACCCGCCACCAACACGGAAGGGCAGGTCGCCCGATGCCAGATCCGGTCGCCCACGACCGGATCTGGCAGCCCCACAACACAAGGCCACGAGGAGGAGCGGAAGGGGAGGCACCATGCCGCCGCTGCAGCTGCCCAAGTGCCGGCCTCCACCTGTGCGAAGGAGCAGAAGAGCAGGTGGGGGCAGCACCACGCCGCCACCCACCCCACCGGCGCCCATGCTGGAGAAGAGCAGGGGAAGGACCCTGCAACGAGGGCCGCCAACGCCGCCGACGAGTCGACCCCTGGCGCACCAAATCCGGGCGAGGACCGCCGGATCCAGGAGACCAGCAGCAGGAGCCACCAGCTCCGCCGCCGGAGCCGCACCTCCACCAGGCAAAGGCGCCCCCGACGGAGGGAGGAAAAAAAGGCTCCGCCGTCGCCACCGAGAGGAAGAGGGGCGCAGTAGGCGGCGACGGCGAGGGGCGAAGCAGCGGCGGTGGGCCTCTTGCGGCGGCGGCGAGGTCGTCCCGAGTCGCCTCGTGAGTCGCCTCACTGGCGGCTCGGGGTACAGGACCGGTTGCCCTGTGTTCACCTTCGTTCTTGGACCTCATTTTCCAGGATCCGAATCCACCATGTAAGCATATATATGTATATATACCCTGCCACAGGGTACCTGCTTTGAGAAGTGGATTTTAGTTATCTCTCAGAGTTGAACTTAACATTCATCTCAGTTCAGTTCAGCTGGGTTATTCATTTAGTTCAACTAATTAAAATATGCTTTGGTTTTCCCTTGGAGTGAATTCAGGAGTAGTTTAATTGTTCAATTTTTTCCTATTTTATTACTAACGAGCAAGATAGCCTGCACGTTTGCGGCTAGATCTGTATCAACATATAGAGCTTATCTGTAACTCATAATCTTTTTAGGGTAATCTCCAACTCATAATCTATTTCTAATACGGACTATATCATGACACATTCATAGTTTAGCTCTAATATATTATATCAGCTTTAGTAGTTTGTTATAGAGATTATTTTTTATCTAATTCGATGGACGACAATTGAACGATTATGTGATTTGATGGATTTTGATTGGATGGTGAAAAATTTTCGGACGACGCGGCGCAGTGTGGTGCCTCCGTTTTTCTCTACTTTTATATGTTGGCTCGTGTGTTTGCATGGCTAGATTTTTATCAGCATATAAAGTTTATATCTAACTAATATTTTTTTAAGGGTTTGTTTGTTGTACGGAACCTGAATTCTACTTGAATACGTATAATATTTAGTTTTGTAGCTATACGAAATCTTTTATAGAATTCTACCTAAATATGTATTAGTTGTTTGGACATGCTAGGTTGTTGTATGATCAATTCCGTTGCTATAAATCGAACACAAATTAAGATGGTGGTTTTGTGTAGATCTCGCTTGATCCCTCCTCGAATATTTTTAATATGCACTAAATCTACAATGCACAATCTATGTCCAATATATTAAATTAGATTTAGAGTTTATCTCTAATATATTAGATCATGTTTAGTAGTTATCTTTTTAATCTTTTCAATGTTGACCATTAGATTTACATAATAGCATCCATATTCAACGACATAGATTTTTCTTTTTTATGATTAACTTGAGAATTTTTACTATTTTTTTATTAACGTGGAAATTTCTAGGATTTTAGGATTAACGTGGTGGCCCCGTTTAGCTCTGTTATATATATATATTAGAAGATAGATAGATCATATATTCTGACATATTTGCATTTCGATGCATTTCGATGAGCCTCGTTTTGAGAAATTTGTGGAATAATGAATTGATAAAGACAAATATATTAGTCCACCGCTAACAAAATATCATAATAGTCAAGGCTACGAAAACATTCATATAAAGATTTTCTTATAGTACCGCCGCTGATCACATCCACAATGCTTCTTGCCCCAGTAGCCTAGAGAATTGCTGTTTCAGCGCTAGCTAGACTATGATCCTCCCAAAAATGATGGATCTTTTCCACTGGTTATCCAACTTTTACCTAACAAAGGCAGACCATCGGAATCCTTGTGATAAGATGTGAAGGGACTGGTGACTGGGGAGGCATACAATTACAGATACATGATATATACAATCATACAAGTCATCAGCCACCCAAACTATAAACACCAGTGATTTATTAGATAGATGCCCAAACCCGTATATAGAATCTCTTCGTATACATAGGCCCTCTTTCCTCACTGGTGTGGTTTGATTTTGATTGTAATTAGAAACGTTAAAGGTTTTTAAGAAAAAAAGACCTAAAAAGGCTAAAAATATTTAAAATTATTATAAAACTTTTGAAAAAATATAAAATTTTAAAAATTATACAAAATGTTTAAATTTTAAAAATTATACAAAATATTTCGGTGAATGGTTCGTATAAAAATGACGAACTATACGGATCGAACCAGAAGAGTATTAGAACCGCAAAAAAAAAAAAAAGACACGCGGATTGACATGCTGATTCGATCCGATAGGAAATTAATAACGAAAACACGTGAAAACTGAAGTCATGATCTGTTTGGCTAGGGAGCGATTTGTCGCTAATACGTAGTGGTCAAGGTGTTGACATACGGGGAGCCGTCATTTGCGCGTGGACTGATTTTATGCCTTCAGATGCGTCGGTGAGTTAGCTATGATCAACCGGTTGGCTTCTTTCCCTTTCAGCACATAGCTAAAATTGTTCTCTTCTTCAGACTTCAGAGAGATTTTTTTTTCTTAACGAGGAGTAGTAATTAGGTCTGCCTGATAATTCACCTATGTCTAGCTAGCTAGTTTTCATCTGTGTTTGATCTTAATTATGCTATGCTCTTTTAAGGTAATCTAAACTCCTGAACAGCTGAACTATTGAAATTATTGAATGTCGAGATCTTCTCGAGGTAGTATCGAGATTCGGATCCATTTTGTTTAACTTGTTCTTTAAAGCGTTAGGACCCATATTTGAAATAGCGAAAAAACAGACTCAAAAAACTTGAAGCATGTCTTTTCAAAAATGTACATAAGTTGTTATACTGTTAAGCACTATTAAGCCATTAAGCTGTTACATGTAGGCAATGCAAGAATTTTGCACTGGCGAGATTATATAGTAGCATCCTTCAATTTCATGTACATGCAGGTAGACAGGTAATAGATTAATTCCTGGATGACGATCTACTAAAACTGATTAGCAATTGCATACCTCTCAAAAGCAAGGGGGCAAAACGAATGCAATTCTAGAAGATCCTACATATGGTTTTGTACTCCGTACTAACTAGTACTAATTAAGCTAATGATCGATGTGCAGGAAACTAATGAAAATGTCGTAGATTAACGTGCGCACCACGAGAACAGCTGGTGTTGTTTCTGTCTCGCAGGCAGCAATTCAATTCATCAGATTGACTCTGGAAAAGAGAGAAACAAAAGATGCATACGTTCAGAAAACGCTAAACATGCACGCACGACTATGCCGGACTTATTAAGGAGGAAATTGCGGCAGAAATGGGGCTGGTCAAACCATCAGAATCATCAATTGGCCGCTCAATCGTGCGCTTTCTATCTAGCTTTTTACCCTCTTTTTGGCCGTAAAATTTTAAGCCTAGCTGAATTAAATGCTAAAGCGCTTTGTTTTTTTAGTCTAGTTTTTTTTTAAATGATGATATCATCTCCAAAAACTTTTTAAATAGCTGATGAAAAGATAGCTTCAGCTTCGAGAAATAGATTTAAAAATCGTTCAATTTTGATTGTTTCGTATCTCCGTACTCTTGGCTTGTTGCATGTCCATCGGGGCTACTTTGTTGAACGCTATTTTCTAGGTAGGTTAACTTGTCTGTATAGGATTTTTATTTTTGTTAAGAGATTTTTTAGAGGCGTTAATTATGAGTGTATCAAATATTTTGAGATATAAAATCTAAATTTCATAGTAGTTTACTGCTATATATAGACTGAGTTTGATTTGATGCCAATCTAATAAAGCTAGAGATTTCAAAAAATAGAGGTAACGTACCGCTACTCGACTAGGCTGTTTTTACAGTATAAAAGGTTTGATTTCATTTACCGTTTGGTTTGGTTAGGTTGGGTTAGGCTGTGTTGAAAGTTGACGGACTTTAAAATAGGCACGAAAAAGCTAAAAAGTATTAAAAATATATTTTTAAGATCTTTGTAAAAAATTTCACAAAATCCCAAAAAATTATTACAGAATGATACACTGTATGATCAAAAAATAACAAATTTTATTGTAATCAAACCAAATCGAACCGAAGTGTGAATTAAAGAGACCATAAATGTTGCATGAGTGACATTCAGGAATTTGACAAAACCTTGCAGATATTGGGCCTAATTCAAGGTTGCAGGCCACTACTAGGCATCTATCCCCCTGTTTCTGCAGTAGCTAGTTGGGCCGTACGGCCTCATTCTTGTTAGATTTAAGCCCGGAAGTTGGGGCCGCATCATCCAGAGAGGAGACCATCGCCATCCATGATCCGTGGAGTGAGAGAGACTGACGCATGGCTTGCTGAATGCTGACCCAGGGTGGGGGCCCAACTCAAATTCCAGGACGAACTGTTGAACTCTGTTGATGGATGGCGACCCAATGGATCTTTTGATTTTTCTTTAGGGTCACGCCGAAAGCATCAATTTTAGTTGTTGTTAAATTAGCATCCCAATAAATTAGAAAGGGTTCGATGCCATTTAATAAATCTCCTCCATCTTATCACCTTGCATGTGTGTGTGGGGGTGGTCCATCCCTCAGTCCAGCTCTATTCCACTATTTTTTCTTTGACTTAAGGATCGCATTGAAAAATTCTGGTTCAGAAAAATTCAAAGGTTGCATATGAATGTATGATATAAGCCGACTAAATTGTTTTAAAATGGATTTTTTTCTTCGGAAAATAATTTCGGCAGGGCACATACGAGGGAGAAGCGGATTGGTAAAAAAGAACACTTGAATTTTTTATTTTTTATGTATGAAAGCTCATGCCAATCTTTTCAAAAAATTTGGTACTATTCTTGAGTGGTTTTTTTTTACAGGTTTTAGATCTGCACCAATTTTGAACATGGTTTTCTTTAATGCATACCTTGGTGTTGACGAAATTTGTGAAAGCTGAGAAGTTGCAGTTTTGTGAACAAAGGTCCATGCATCTCGAGGATCTCTCTCTAAAAAACCTCTAGGATTTCGCTGCAAATCAGTTATCCGGGCGCCTGCTTGAATTTTCCTAAACCTTATGCTCCATCCGGCAGCTGGGGTGCTGCAGGCCAATAAAAAAAAAAAACTGTGTTGCATTGCTTGTCATTAGAGAGCATCATCTTTCCAAAATTAGGCTGCCCAACTAGTCCTAATTACGTCGTTTATCCTACCTCACCACCTAACCGGAGACCTGAATTGGTGAACAACGAGTCAGGTATTCCAAAAGTTCGTAGGACTTTTTTTTTTTCTTGTCATTTGTCACATACTGTCACTTGTCAGTAAACAGTGACCTTCACCACATTTTAGGAGTATTAGAATAAGTAAGTACGCCTAATTAAAACCTAAGCAGATAGCAGTGACCACAGAGCTAACAAGCTTGCGATTAGCAAGGACAGGGTTGGAGTTGACTCTTAGGCCTTGATTTCGTTAGCTAAAATTGCAAGTAGATTAGTTTGTGCCCATCCCTAATGAGGTACTGCTACTCCAGGTCTCCAGTACGTGCCAGACTCCATGCAAATTTAAGAAAAGAACTTAATCGAGATTAATTAGTTTATTAATTGCATGCACGTAGTT
Organism: Raddia guianensis; assembly: GCA_036346415.1. Classification (NCBI taxonomy): domain Eukaryota; kingdom Viridiplantae; phylum Streptophyta; class Magnoliopsida; order Poales; family Poaceae; genus Raddia; species Raddia guianensis. The sequence continues at coordinate 42,731,873 of CM070534.1, forward strand.
AATTAGAGACTGGCACACAAGGCCCCTTCCCCAGGTAGAGCTAGATCAGCTAGCCAGCTCTCGCAGTGATAGACTAAAGAGAGGTTAATTCTTTGTGACCGTGCAAGGACCACAAAACATTATACTATCAAGATTACGACTGCTGATTGATTGAAAGCTCACACTCACAATGATGGGAATCCAATCCATCCCCCTTTAGGCCTAAGATCACAGCTTCTGCATATATGCACACCAAAGTCGCTCAAATCATACCCATGCCCTAATCACCATGACAATAGTAATTTTTCAAATTTAATTTCTCCTAAAATTATTATCTATTACTCCAAAAGTGAATAACATGGAACAATATGTATTACAGGCATACCATAATTACAGCATTGGCATAATTTTTTTGTGCCGATCCACCCAATTACTTCGCAGATATATTAGCTGAGTATGTACTAGTTTATCACACTCCACGTACTCTTGTTATGTCGAGTGTAGCACTCTTTTGTTCCATTTGTCAATCTCTTCCAGGGTTTTCTGGGAAGGAACAAAACTTAGAAGCTGCTAAATTGCTAATGCTGTCACTTTTTGCTAGCCAGATAATACACCGTCCAAAAAAAATTAATTAGTATTTTGAGAGGGTGGTGATAGTTGCGACCATGTTGTGTTGGTGATCAAGAAGATTAATTAAATAAGGGACGAACATGCGTAGCGAGAGGCGTTCACGTCAGGAGATAATCGAACTAATCGAATCTGGAAGATAACTAATTAAAACCGATGGGCGTTGGTTGATCTAATCGTTGAAGAGCCCTAGCCATGAGCTGTTCGAATCTGATCTCACGAGAGAAGCTGCGTTGTCCGCCTTGGTGAGGACAGCAAGACACAGGATCGGACTGAAGGCGATAGCATGGGTTGGTATCAGAGAATGGAAGAATTGATATGTGCAATCATTATAAAAGTTTATTAAAATGGTTAAAGTTAAAGCAAAATGACAATCAGTTGCTATGCTAAGGCGGATAACAAACAAGAAAAAAAAAAAAGCTTTTGCCTCATAACAAGCTGACGATTCAAACATTTTGGCAGTTATAATTTTGAGTATTCTCACATAGAAAATGATCATTGACTTCTATAAAAATTTATCCGCAATTTCATAAGAGCAACCAATTTTAAAAAAATTTAATTTAGTGAGAAAGAGAAAACAATCGAAGCAACTAGTTAAATAGCAATGTTGACCTATTGAAACCAAGTGTAATAATTCAAACTTCATCGCAAAGTCACCCATTGACGAACATAATGGCAATATGGTAGAATTTTCCATGTTCACCTCATATTATGTTCACTCTCGTATTTTTTAAAGCATTTATAATATGGATAGCATAGTTTTTAAAATTTTATTTTACAACTTTTATAAATATCAATCTAAAATACGTCTTACGTTAAAAAAAGTATTATCAGAGGCGATGTTAACCAGTCCGATCGGCATCGATCGGTTCTGGAATAAAAAAAGAAAAGAAAAGAAATTCAGAACTGCACTTTAAATGCCACTGCTGTTTCCGCGCAGTTAACGACACGCCTACTTTCAGATTAAGTCATTAAGACCGAATCAAAAGCGGCCACACGGCGCCAACGGTCAACCACCATTTGCACACTTAATTACTCACAGATTATAGCCTGAACTGACCAGCTGAGCTGCAAGTCCTACACGCATGAGCACACAGATGAGAAAGTGTTCCTAAAATAAAAGGACGAGATGAGATTGTTATTCACTGTTGACTCCCTTTTTATTTATTTGCTCTTAACGTTGACACACAGCTATCTATATATGGATCTTGAGTTATATGCATCTTACAATATAAGAACAATACATTAAGTTAAAACTTGACAGACTTAACATGCCTCTCATGTCCCCAATGTTTTGCGAGCGCCCTTGGTGTCCACCGTCGAAAAACCTTGTTGATGGAGCCCTACCCATCAGTGACTACCCCCAACCACCTCTCCGCTCATGTTCTTCCACCTACCTCGCTATTATCCCTAGCTTTCGCGTACGCTAGCATCTTTGACTCCCCGCATGCAGCATCCCCATCCACCCATCCCACCTTGCCAAGAGCCGAAGAGTGTGTTTAGATCCCATCATCGGGCTCCCCGCATGCAACATCCCCATCCACCCATCCCAACTTGCCAAGAGCCGAAGAGTGTGTTTAGATCCCATCATCGGGAGGGTCACGCTCTCCGATTTCAGCCTCCTCCAACCCCTCCGTTTTGCGTTGTTCCCTCACACCAGCCCTTATTACACTTGACAATTGTTCGACGTAAGCCCGGTCAACACGAGAAAGAACACAATTGGGTTGATAAACTTGAATGAAAGAACCCTTGTCTCCGATGATGAAAAACATAACGAGTTCGAAGCTTTTTTTCAGAAGCTTGTTTGCAACAAAAAAACCTAGTGCCATAAGTCCGAATTGGAAAGAGCTTGGGATCATGAGGCATTATCTTTCAGATTTAGAGCGGGACATTGAAGAAACGGATATACGTGCAGCAATTTGGGATATGCCAGTGGATAAAGCGCCTAGGCCCGATGGCTTCATAGGGGTTTTTTATAGGGCCACTTGGGATAGAATCAAATCGGAGATAGCTAGGTGGTACTCTAGTTAGCAAGGGTTAATGGTAGACACTTGGCATTATTAAACTTCGCTCATATCATTCTCCTACTCAAGAAGGAAGAGGCAATGAGTACAAGCGACTTTAGGCCAACAAGTTTGGCTCGTACTTTTGGCAAACTGTATAGTAAGATCTTGGCCAACCGTTTATCACCTTTTGTAGACTCGCTGATATCACCCCCCCCCCCCCCAAAAAAAAGTGCCTTCAATCGAACAAGATGTATACACGAGAACTACTTAGCCACAAGCAATACAGTAAAAGACCTCCACCAAAAGAAGAAATCTCGCCTCTTAATTTAGATTGATTTCACCAAGGCCTTTGACTCCATCAGTTGAGAGTACCTTTCTAAAACATATGCAAGCCATGGGGTTTGGAGCAAGGCGGAGGGAGTGGGTTGTCAATCTCCTATGCACTTCCTCCTCGAGAATTTTGACAAATGGCAATCTAGATAATGGTTTCAAGCATCTAGGTAATGAGTTTTGTGATTAGTTTGTGAACCCTTTATGAGTTCTTCATTTCTCGCTTCATCTATAAAGTTTAGGCAATGTTTTTGTCGGTTCTTCCAAAAAAAAAAACAACGAGATGGGAACATTGTTTTTTTTCTTATTTTTTTAAAAAGATCGGAGATCGTTCAGGTGGGAGGTATATTTTGTGGCATGTAAAGGGGTGTAACTGTAAATGCAGAGAGAGAGAGAGAGTCGCCGTGCCAGATGGATACAAAATGAGAAGAATGGCTACAAATGCAGAGAAAGCTAGGGAGCAGCTTGGACGACGTCAAGCACCACAAGACTCCTGCGAACAAGAAGCATGCGAGGAGGAAGGCCAGGTGCAATCTTCCAGCAACTCAAACTCTGAACAATTCAGCCGTCCACCCATCACCATCAGCTCAGTCCAGCTGGTTCCCCGAAGAGTAATACACACACACATATAGAGAGAGGTGGCCGGAGATAGAGAAGACGAGAGGAGATGGGCAGCGTCGAGGCGAAGAGCGTGAAGCGGTACCTCAACGTCGGCTTCGTCGCCGGCTTCCTCCTTGTTCTCCTCACCTACCTCGTCGTCTCGCAGCAGTTCGCGGTGAACGCCTCCAATGGTAATCGATCACCCATCTCGCTGCTTCAAGCTTAGCGCGCGCGCTCTCTCTCTCTCTCTCTCTCTCTCTCTCTCCTTTCTTTCTTTCATCGGCAGCTGGTCCATGAACATGGAGCTGATCGGTGCTTGCTTCGCTCCTTGCAGCCCTGAGTATAACGGCGAGACGGATTGCGGACAAGGAGGCGATCATGACCTCGAGCGAAACCGGTGAGGAGCTGGAGATTATTCCAAGCTGCCATTTTCGATCTTTTTTTTCCTTTTTCTTTTTCGTTTCAGAGCTCTGAAACCCATCGTCAAAAGTGACGAAATCCAAGTCAAACTGTTGGAAAAAGTGAGCCGTACCCGTACGTGTTTCCGATGCGCCCCCTCCCCCCTGGGCGATATTTTAATCCGGTTTGATCGGATCATGTCAACCTAGGAACGCAAGACGATCGAGGAGGAGGTGGGCCGGGGAAGAAGACGGGCAGCTTCGCCGGCAGCAACCAAGAACAAGAACATACAGTGAAGCAGAAGCACCAGCAGCAATCCGCAGGTAAAATCTAGAGTGTACATCGATCGCTCCAGCGCAGGCAGCTGATTAACTCGATAGCGATCTTAATTTCGCTCTGGCATCGGCTAATCGATGGACCGGACGCTGATGTTGGGATTTGGGAGTCGATCGATGAGTGAAGCTGAGCTGTTTGTATTGGTGGCAAAATGCAGAGGGCGAGAGGAGGGAGGATGCGTCCGGAGCCGTCCAAACGCCAGGAAAAGACGCGGCAGCAGCCAAACCGTCTGGTATCTCTCGAATTTTTCTTCCCCCAAACAGAAGATCATGCACACACGCCTTCCTGCCATTAGTTTCTGTTCAGATTGCCATTTCAACATTACATAAAAAAAGCTTTTTTATAAAAGGAAAGTTCATGTTCAGATTACATATATATATCTGTCTTTGTAAAATCAGGATTCCTTCCATAGTGCTAGTTGCTAAATGTAAGCATATAGTAGTTTCAGAATTTTGATGTTCTCAGCACACGTACTAAGATAAATCAGGCCGGATTTATTCGTTGCCATGGAGCAGCTCAATTGGTGTCGAATTGCCACGATCATGCATACTAAGTTCCACAATAACTTTAGTAACAAAAAATCCACAATAATAAGTTCCAATTGATGAGTCCCTTGATCTTTGAAATATATATTCGCTCAAAAAATTAGTCCTTGTTCATAAAAAATACCACCTTTTTTTTTTCTAAAAGGGATAAAAATGCTACTCCTACCTTGATTGGCCATTGGTCGTAAAAAATACTACCTTGATTGGCCATTGTTCATAAAAATACTACCTTGAAGCAAGTACTGAGAGATTTTAACCAAGGTGAATCCTTTTCTTCCAATGGTGAGCAGCACAGAGCGGCAAGGTGGTGTGCAACACGGACGGCCCCTTCTCCGACACGTGCGACCTCGACGGCGACGTCCGCACCAACGGCACCGCCCTCTCGGTGACCCTCGTCCAGGCGGCGCCGTCCGAGCGCCGGGAGTGGAAGATCCGGCCGTACTCTCGCCGGAACATGGTCGGCGTCGAGAAGGTCACCGTGACGCAGCTCGACTCCCCGTCGGCCGCGCCGGCGTGCAACGTCACGCACGGCGTCCCCGCCGTCGTGTTCGCGCTCGGCGGCCACACCGGCAACTACTTCCACGACTTCTCCGACGTACTGGTGCCGCTGTTCGCGGCGGCGCGGACGTACGCCGGCGAGGTGCAGCTCCTCGTCAGCAACATCCAGCCGTGGTGGCTCGCCAAGTACGCCGCCGTCGTGCGGGGGCTGTCGAGGTACGACGCCGTCGACCTCGACGGCGACCGCCACGTCCGCTGCTTCCCGCGCGTCACCGTCGGGCTGCGCATCTACAAGGAGCTCAGCCTCTCGCCGGAGCGCGCCCCCGGCGGCGTCTCCATGGCCGACTTCACCGCCTTCCTCCGCGAGACGTACGCGCTGCCGCGCTCGTCGCCGGCGGTCTCGCCGTCGAGGCGGCCGCGGCTGCTGCTGATCCACCGGGGGCACTACCGGAGGATCCTGAACACGCCGGAGATCGTGGCGGCGGTGGAGGCGGCGGGGTTCGAGACGGTGGTGATGGAGCCCAAGCCCTACGTGAGCGTGGCGGAGGTTGCCCGGGAGGTGAACTCCTTCGACGTGCTCGTCGGCGTCCATGGCGCCGGGCTGACGAACATGGTGTTCTTGCCGTCGAGGGCGGTGGTGGTGCAGGTGGTGCCGTGGGGGAAGCTGGAGCGGCTGGCCAGGACGGACTTCGGCACGCCGGCGGCGGACATGGGGCTGAGGTATCTGGAGTACGGCGTGGCGGCGGAGGAGAGCTCGCTGCTGGAGATGCTGGGGCCGGAGCACCCCGTCGTGAAGGACCCCGAGTCCGTACACCGGAGCGGCTGGGACAAGGTCGCCGAGTACTACCTCGGCAAGCAGGACGTCCGCCTCAACGTCACCCGCTTCGCGCCCACGCTCGCCATGGCGCTCGACCACCTCCGCCGGCTGTAGCGACGGCCGGCGGCGGCGACTCCATGGATTCCGGCCAGCGACCACCCGCATTGGCCATTCGCCATTGGCCATTGCTCGCTGAGAAAAGTACACACGAATCTCAGCACCGACGAACGAGAGATGCGCATTGTTCAGCGATTGTTTGGTTAATTAATTTGCTACAGTGGGTAGATAAATTTGAGTTATTAGTTCATTCTGTCGATAATTCTAGTGTAATTTGTGTACACGACTACACTACACGTACGGCCCTTTTGTCATCTCGAAGAGAAGATAGACGGTGTCCCGGTGCATTGGATTTTTATGAAAGCTGCAAATCAGGGCCTGTTTGGTTCGCGACTATAAAAGCCACGCCTAACCTTAGCAGCGTGCCACACCTGTGGCACGACTAATTTGGTCAATCTTAGCGGGTGTTTGGTTTGTAGCCACGACTAACCTTAGGCTAGGCAAAAAATTATTGGCAAGTGTTTGGTTTATAGCCACAATCAAACACAAATCCACATTCCCCATCCCGATTAATCAACAAATCACACAATCAAGCACAAATCCATAGTCCCCATACATATCCCCTCATCAAATCAAGAACAAATTCATATCTGACCCATCAATCAAGCACAAACCCACAATCAATCAAGCACAAATTCACATTGGGCAGTGCCTCCACCCTGGAGCTTCACGCTGCCGCCCTGGAGCTTCACGCCGCCCTGGAACTCCGCGCTGCCCTGGTGCTTCACGCCGCCGCCCTTGAGCTTCACACACGCGGGCCGCCGCCTTGGAGCTTCACGCGGGGGAGAGGCAGGGCCGCCGCCGCTCGAGTCAGACACTGGGTCATGAGCGAGAGAGAGAGAGAGAGCTGCGTCGCGGTGAGTTGTGGCGGTGAAAAACACCGCCGCAACTTAGGCGTGAAAAACTGAGGAAAGCCAGTGGAAACTTGCCTAAGCTCTTGTGGCTAGCCTTAGCTTAGCAGGGAACCAAACAGGTGCCTAAGCAACTGTGGCTTGACTAAGGTTAGTTGTGGCAAGCTTAGGCCACGAACCAAACAGGCCCTTAAATTCATGCCTCTGCCTCATGTACGTACGTGAACCTGTTGCAGCGCAGCGCAGGGCAGAACGAGCCGTCCATTTTCAAGTCAAGTGACCACGATGGAATGATTTGGACGGAAACGCGTCTGCCTTTTCAACTAAAACAAAACTTGTCCACCCACATCACTAAACAATGCTCCTACCATGATCAAGATAGTATTCTGACTTAGTTCATGGTTCGTTTTGGACGTGTCTATATATAAATATGGGACCGACTAGAATGTAGACGTCTGCGTTTTGCGTTTCGTGCAGGCGCTTCTTTTTTCAGTACGATTGTATAGAAATTTCACCGCACAGAAGTACTGAAAAAACAGTATAAAAAAAGTGAAAAAAACTCCGTAAGCTACAAATTGAGCAAATTAGAGAGGTAGAGAGGAGTAGATCGTCGGCGGTGCAGCGGCGTCGGCGGCGAGCACGCAGCGGCGGCGGCGTCGGGAGAAGGGCACGTACGAACGGGACGGAGAGCGAGTTCTTCAACCCGCGGCGGCGCGCTGAGCGGGAGTACCTCACCTTCCTCGCCCGGCTTCAGCATACTGGCGCCCGGCGTCGGCGCCGTGCTCGACAACCTCGCGCTCTCCGTCGTGGGGCTACAGGACCAGATCACGGCGGCGGACGAGGTGTGCTCGTCGGAGCTTCGGGCGGGCGCAGACGGCGGCGGCGGGCAGGTGTTACGGGCGCCTGCGCGAGTTGCTAAATGCAAGCGCCCGTAACAAAGCAAAACCGTATAAATATATGGCAGCAACGGATGCCATATTTTAGGATGCCTTGCATTCAAGTTGCATAAATTTGGATTAAAAATACTTGGCCATGTATCAAATTAAAGATTGACACAAATTAAATCGTAAAAGGGCACGGAACACGTTTCTTGTTTTTTGAAAACATCGACAAAGTTCTAAAAGGGTCTACCCCTACTATTCCAACTCTTCACCCTCCACACCATCGTCATTCCTTTCTCGGTAAGGTTTTGTTGCTTCCACATCCACGATGGTTATTGCCAATTGCTAGATTTGTCTTTCAATACTATTGGTCTTGTCAGTCATGTCATTAGGGTATGTACAATGGGTTCAAACCTAGAACGATACAATATTAGAGCAAATAAAATAGAAGAGAGAAAAATATTAGATGAACAACGAAAAGGAGATGTAAATAGCGTCTGAGTTGTCCTAAGTCAGAACCCCATTCGAGATGCTCTTAGCACATAATTTTTCACACCTATCTTCTGAACAAACTCTGCTCCTTAATATGTGGATAATCCGTTAAGCAATCGGTGAAATCAGCGCTGCCGCCACCTTCATCGCACGAATACCATGTAAAGCTGGTAGCCATCAACCACTAGTTTTGGAGTGTGTGTTTTTTTTCATCAAAGCTGGTACATATAGAGTCCTCAATTTTGCTTGAGAGGTGTAGCACGGAAGAAGAAGAAGAAGAAGAAGAAGAAGAAGAAGGAGGAGGGAGGGGGCTTCACAAACCTAGCACATAAGCTAAGTGCCTTGTCAGAAATCGGTTTCTAGTTAGTTTACATTGATTCACTGATGTACTCCTAGTCTACTATAAATATAAAACAGAGTTACATGAAGCCACCACATTAATCCTAAAATTGTAGAAATTCCCACATTAATCGTAGAAATTTCCACATTAATCAGAAAAAAGAAAAGATCTACATCGTTGAATGTGGATAATATTATGTAAATCCAGCGATCAATATTGAAAAGATTTAGATATATTAGATCAATATATTAGAGATAAACTCTAAATCTAATCTAATATATTAAAGATAGATTAGGAGTCGTAGATTAACCGACCAAAAGCTATATATAATTAACCAACCCCTCCTCTTCTCCCCGTCCATCCGCTCGACCTGATAAGGCGCGCGCAACAAATAAGTCGCCCTCGCACACCGATGCATCGATCACACATGCATATGCATGTATCGCCAATGGTGCGTACGTGAAACAATTCATACATGCATCCCTACCATGCATGATTCACTGGGAGGCGTACTTGGCCACGAACTCAGGCGATGTTCTGGTCCAAGCTGCCGCCCTCCTGGCTCGCCGTCCATCACCTCCTGATCCCCCTCGCCACCTCCTCCCGCTGCACTAGCTTGTCCGCCGCTGCCGCCAGCACCCGCCCACCAGCCAGCCACCCGTACGGCCTCCATGCACTTGCGTTTCATTAACTGGTCGGTGAAAAACGGGGCCACCACAGTACGTCATGTAGGCTAAAAATTCTCTACCGTCGATTACTATCCAATATTCTGATCAATATTCACTAAATCAGATAAAAAAGATAACTATTAAAACCGATCTAATATATTTGAGCTTATGATTACTTGCTGATCAATATGCACTAAATCGGATAAAAAAGATAACTATTAAAACCGATCTAATATGTTGGAGATAAACTCTAAATTTTATCAAATAACTATTAAAGCCAATCTAGCCGCCGCGCAAATACAAGGCACCTGCTCGTACTAATTAAGCTGCACATGGACGGACGCAACTAAAGATGATTGTTCTGGATCGTGGCATCGATGGAAGAGGCGATGGATGGATGCACGCACGTTTTTCTAGGGAGGCGGAAGTACGTACGTGTTGAGGAGCGAGAGACGGGTCGACGACGTTGCACCGGACGAGTTAAAGAAGCGACGAGTTTTGTCTCCATCGTGCGTGCATGGACGCACCAACCCCAACAAAATAGCTACTCCAGCTACCAGTACCTCTCTCCATGCTCTGCACTGCAGGGGATTGAAGGGGTCACTCCTGTCCTGTCTGCAAGTCATTCGCTCGTACGTTGTAGGTCACTGGTCGGAGATCACGCTCACCGGCGCGTCGGATTGGTTCGTATATATATTCCCTCCGTCTTTTTTTTTATTCGACGAATTTGACTTTTGTACACAGTTTTGATCATTCGTGTTATTCAAAAATTTAGTATAAGCATGTAAAGATATAGGTCGGGTTTAAAGTATCCTTGATGATAAAACAAACCACAACAAAATAAATGATATTTGCATAGTTTTTTTTTAATAGGACGAATGATTAAAGACATGTTCAAAAGTCGAAAGCGTCGAATAAAAAAGAACGGAGGGGGTACGTTATATGGAAATGGAATAGGGGAGATTGCTTCCTTATATTAATAGTACTTGATTAGCATAGAAACTTGTCTTCGTTGCATGAACCAAAAGATACGACGTGGACGCCACGTTGAAAGAGAAGAAAATAAGCGTGCTACAGACAGAACTGATTGAAAAAATTATAGCAAGCTCGAAATCTTGATAGGGCGACGACATTGTTGCACACTTAATTTAGGGTTAGAATAAAATCTAATGCCGACGTTATAAAAGACGGGCATAGTTAGAATATTTTGTTGCAGCCGATCGAGGGCATTTATCAAATGGAAAGGTAGAACCGAGACAATAATTATGCAAAAGGAATGCTGCGTGCAAACCTAATTTTCCCTTTCGGGCACTCGATCAAAATGCAAGAGAGTCGTTCATCGAACATTTATATATAAGGCACATAATCTGTATCCATGCAAACTTTTACTGTATTTGCTTGCAAAATACTCACTCCATTTTAAAATATAAGGCATATAATTTTTTGACGCGGTCTTTAACGTAGTATTTGCTCTCACAATATATTATCAATAACTTTAAAATTAACATCATATGAAAGTATTTTCAAATATGAATCTAACTATATATATAACATGCATAACACTAAACATATATATTTTTAGCTTAATTATTAGTTATAATTACAAACGTTGACTTTTCTAAATACATGCACGCCTTATACCTTGAAACGGAGGGAGTACATAAAGCATAACGCATGGGCATTGCTGGTGCACTTCATTCGTGCGTATAGACACATGCATGATATTGTAAATTTTTGTGATATCCCAAAAAGGAATATAGCAAAAATTGAAGCGAAGAATCCATATCAAGCACGAACAAATATATGTTGATGTGTTTTGGGACAACTAATAATCTTGGATATTTGATTATGCTGAACCAAAAGTTTAGAGCCTATAACTCATTGTGACAAGGACTTTTTAGAACATATCGTTGGTTGCTGACGTCCTCGGACGAAGGAAGAACTATGCTAAAAATCAACGCGATTGCCCGGGAGACAGCACCATGGATGGACAAAGGGGGGGTGGCTAGGGTTATAGTGGTCGCCCACGGGCACGTTGTCACACAATGTAGCCGCTTGTTGTCTGTCGCTGTTGAATCCGATCACCCCAAGGCCCATCGTCGATAGATCCGGCCACCCTAAGGCTCATTGTGGTCGAATCCGGCCACCTTGTGGTGGAAGGAATGGGAAGCAGCAGGGCAGCGCCGTGATGGCATTGGGCGGCGGCTAGTGGACAGAGACAGGAGGTGGCGCTAGAAGGAAGGGAGCGGTGGCGCACCCACGCGGGCGGAGGCTAGGCCGCAAGGGGGGCGGTGGTGGGCCGACACGAACTAGAAAAGATGGTGGGAAGACGAGGCGCGCGTGCAGTGGCTAGGAGAGGAGAAAAGGAGGCCCGGGGAGGTGAGCAGCAAGGCACAACTAATGGTCTGAAGGACATCATATGAGGAATGCCATGGAGGACGTAATTCCATGTAACTCCAGATGTATATAGAAAGACGAAAAGTGTTGCACCGTGAACGGCGACAAAGTTAAGGAGTAAACGAAATTGGTTTTAGACGTGGGAGGGACACGACGTCGAGACAACAAGGGCCTCCACACGAAATAGAAGACCACAAGAGCTTTCTTATCAATCCAGCGAGAACTAGATATGGATGGGCAGGGAGCAGCCACGACGACACGATGGACGGCCGGAATAATGAGGGCGATGTGTCCCCCAAGCTGCCTGCGAAATTGCTAAAGCGTTGTAGAGTAAGATAGCGAATGCGTCCGCTCCTCTTGTCTACTGCTGCATAGGCTAGCCACGAGCCACTGACGAGCGTCATGGTCAGCAAAAGCGCGCGTGTTTTTTCTTTTCTTTTTTTCCTTTTGCGTACGGCAGCTTGCTAAACCGGCCGTCGGTAAAATGGATCCATATATAATTTAATGCAATCAATTTTGATGTAAACTAAGCGGCGCGGTCCTATTTTGAGACCCTGGCCTGAAAATAGAACAAAATTTTAAATGAGACTAAAAAAGTACTACCTTCGTTTTTTTTTTGTTTCACGTCTTTGACTTTTGAGCACGTCTTTGACCATTCGTCTTATTAAAAAATTTAGTGCAAACATGCAAAAAAAAATAAGTCATGTTTAAAGTATCTTTATTGATAAAACAAATCACAACAAAATAAATTATATTTACATAATTTTTTTGAATAAGACGAATGGTCAAAGATGTGTTCAAAAGTCAAAGGCGTCCAACAAAAAAAAACGGAGGGGTAACATCTATCTATATGTTGTCTGATAATTAAAATAAAGTCCAACGAAAGAAGATCCTAACTTAGCATGCTGAGTCGCAGGATAGGAAAGAAGAACTCATGAGATAGGTTTAACGGCCCACTTAGTTTGGGGGTATCATACGGTTGGACGGCCCGCATGTCAGCTCTGAAACTAAAATGTCTTTAAACCATCGGCATTTAATTTAAACCAAACGAATTTTATTAAACAAACTATTTTTAAAGCCTGAAAAACCAAATATGCGTTATTTTTTAAAAAAGAAAAAACACCACCAAACGAGCTTCGTTTTTCCAAGTGCAAAAGGAAACCGGAAATCCTCTTGGTTGCAAGGAAATCTAAATGATACAGCGTTTTATAAATGGACTATGGAGTGCGAGTGGCAGTAATGTGCGCACAGCTGGAGATCGAGAGTTAGCGGCAATATTCCCATTTCGTCCTCACCTCTTGGGAACTTTGGCCTGCCGTGTAGACTACCTGTGCCCTGAAGCTGACCCCCATGTAATTCAGATATGGGCAAACAGCTAGCTACCACTTGGATATATATATGTGTGTGTGTCCTTGGATCCAAGTTTATAACAAGTCGGACACAAAGCAAGTCGAATTCTCGAAGCTGCCGCTTTTAAAACTCTCAAAATTATTATATTTTCGGCAAATAAGCCAGCTGAGTAACCAAACCTAGCCCAAAGAACATGGCTATATATGCATGTTAATATGTTGTATCAAGCTATATATAACAGCCGACCCTAATCACTCCTTGCTGCCTGTAGGCTAGTAGTATAGTACATCTCTACCTGTCTGACCTTATTGATTCTGATGTGTGCATAGCAACCGCTTTCTAGAATGCTAGCTAGCTCGGCTTATTCCAATCAATGGCTGCATTTTTCTGAGCATCCCCTCAAGAGAGCTCGGAGCTGTACGAACTGCACTGTACAGCCCCATCACGAGCAACGACGATGACGATGGCATCTCAACCGGCAGCCTAGCTCCTACTGATGCTATTGTTAACTGTTTACAATTGCGTCATGATCAACGCCTATATGCACAATGTCAAGGACCGAGTCGACCAATTTTCATGGAAAAAAACAAATGATTTTCTGCCCAAAATTTTTAATTCGAATTTCAGTTTTTTAAAGAAAAAAAACATGTAGAAAGTGTACTTGCCGGCCGATGACCAACAACATGCAACTTGCAAGCACACATGCATGGAGCAACCACCATGCTAGACAGCTAGAGCGTACTGCTTGTTAAACTAGGATATCTACTGCTTTATATGTACTTCAAATTGATGCAAAATTCATAAAATCTGTTTTTTTCCCCTGGACTCAACGAAAAAAACAGGGGAGCCCAAGAAATCGTATTTTGACCAATCAAATAATCCGGATTACATGTACCCTAACTGACAGCTCGACCGGAACGGATGGTAATAAGTAGGCAGGTACATATTCAGAGCATGGATCGATGCAGGAATAGCTAGCTCGTCATGGAAGTTGAGTGAGATGTGATACTAATATGGAAGCTAGGGAGTAGTTACTACCCATCCCTAATTGGATTATATAAACTGATTTCAGCATGTTACCGACGGAATTGAATAATCAATGGGTTATGCATGCGTTGAAACTAGAACGCCACCAACAGTAGTATATAGCTGTATCATTCTCCCTAACCGAAATTAGGTACCGCGAACGATCATTTATTAGCATGGTAGTTTGGATGTAAGTGTACATTCATTCCTATTAGCCTAGCCGAGTTTTTATATGCATGCATGCATGTGTTGTTCCTTAAAGCATATTGTTATCTCTAAACTCTTAAGGTTAATTCCAAACGCACAAACATCAGTAGCTAGTGCATAGATGTAGATGATTTTGTTTGAAGCCAATCACCCCGGATGGAGCAACCAGACGCACCAAATTTGATCAATTTTTTTTTTATCAAGAAACATAATTACCAAGTCAAAAAGTTTGCTATTAATTAGCATGCATATATAATGAGAGGCCATTCAAATAGGCGGTGAGCTTACATGCATGCTAGCTCCCACGTCTGAAAAAGGTGCGCGTAATTCTCAACAAAACTTAGAGCATGTACAATGGTTGAGACAGCTGCTGTCTCTAACCATTGCCATGTCATCTATAGATAGTATTAGAGACTACCCATACAATGGGTTGTCTATAGGCTGTCTACATAATTATTTAATGTTTGCATGGAGATTAAAACAATTTGGTGATCAACTATGCATCAACTTTGTAGCCTACATTTGAAAAAAAAATACTAGTTTGCACTGCTCACTGTTCACGCTAAAATAACATTAAAAAATTCGGTTCACACTCTCATTATCCAACTAAAGGTTGATCAAATCACCAATAGTCTAAAAGTAGCACTAAAAGTGAATTTGGACAACTTCAGTCCAAAGATTATCACGCAGCCATTGCAGCGAACGGTCACGGACGCTGCAAAGCATGGTGCCCTGCGGTCCTGCCCTTGCGTCCTGCACACCGCGGCTGCGCCGCCGAAGCGGGTGACGGCACGTCGCAGGACCAGGGGAGCCACAGGCACGCCTGGGCACCATGGGAGTGCAGGAGGGAACCATGAGCCGCCACGACGACGGAGGCGGCGAGGCCGCGGGACGAGGCGAGCGTCACGACGGAGGATGAGACGGCGACGAGTGCAAAGATGACATCGGCGTGGATCTGGTGAGGTATGAATCTACACTGCACCTCCCCTCTCCATTCATCCCCAAACCACCCCCAAATCATGGACTTGAACAAACCCTAAACCCCCAAATCGTGCCATTAACCGCATGTGCGAGCCAAATCCATCTCCCCTCATTGATTTTGGATGCTTACCTTCACTTGGTGCCGAGCTCTGCGCGTCGTCGCCGGAGAAGCTCGCGTCGCCGCCACAGCCGCCACGTGCGCTGCTCGTTACTCGCGTCGCCGCCGATTGCCGGACGAAGAAGACGACTTGAGAAACCGCGAATGAAATGGCAAAATGGAGAGGCGGAGAGACGTGTGAGGAATTTTTTGGCGCGAGAAATCGAAGATTCAGGGGTTTTGCCGTGCAGGCCGCACCGGATCGAACAACTGCAGTAGACTCTCGTACAACGGTTGGGAGCCATCGCTAAGCGGTCGCTAGCTTCTTGATTCGGCTGCTAGCGTCGTCGCTTCACAGAGCGACAGCTCTACCCTCTCTCTTCTTTCTCTCTCTTCCAAGTCACTCGTTAGCTGATGTGGCACTTTTTAGAGACAGCATAGAGACTGCTTAGGTGTAGCGTTGTACATGCTCTAGACCCATGTGTTAAAGACTTAAAGTGGAGTATAATAGGTATATGGGAAGGAAGCGGGGGCGGTCCAACGCCCGTCGGACGCTTTCTCGTCCGCGCCCATGTTGGCCGTTGGATTCGATCCAACGGCCATTAAATCTTGAACAAACATTTGTTTTTTATTTAGCCATGTAAAAAATTCAAAAAATCAAAAAAATCATAAATATTCTCTAATCAATGTAAGGTACCACATATATTTTATTCAGACATTAACGCGACCAATATTCATTTTTATAAACGTTTTTAAAGAATAACCTAATTTTATAAATGTTTATATCAATATAAAAATATATGTGGTACCTTACATTGATTAGAGAATATTTATGATTTTTTTGATTTTTTAAATTTTTACATGGCTAAATAAAAAACAAACGTCATTAAGATTTGATCGCCATTGCCGATCGAATCCAACGCCAACATGGCGCTTCGACGAAGCAGCGGTCCGACGGGCGTTGGACCGCCCCCGCTTCCATATGGGAACTAACAATTAAGCAGAAGTGCATGCATGCATGTTGTCTCGCTAATCAGCTAACGTCCAGCTCGATCGATCACGCGTACGTACATGTGCTGGTGCCTCGTGGAATATTAGTACTGCGATTGACGCATGCATATGTATGTACCCTGTACGTTGATCCATCCAGCCTTCTACCTAGGTTTCTTTCTTACGATTGACATATGGCTCTTTGGCATAACATGTTATTAGGGCGTCTCATATAAAAACACATAACGCGCTATTGTTGTCTATCCAATAAAAACACATAACGCGTCTCCAATATGTATAGATGACAAAAACATTGCTAAAAAAACAATTGTCTATTTTTTTATATGTCCTAAACTAGTATTATTTCAAGACGATTAATTTTGTTGTTTAAGCTAATTGCTTGTTGAAAAAAAAACTTGAATTGGCTAGGGCACTTCCAATTTGTCTTTTTAAATTAATTTTTTAAGATGTCACGTCGTAAAGAAACAACCATATACACAAGGGTTAATAGGATATTTGCCACTGTTCGATGTAAAAATTTGAGAATTGCCATCTTTGCTTTGATAATAGGGTATTTGCCATTATGAAACGCCCGTTCTTCGGAATTTGCACCGCGCGTGACACCTGTACTAATTGGTCAACCGGAGTGCTGAGGACAGAAAACCTGGACGGTTTTGCCCCTCGGGTCGGACTTAAGGTAGAAGGGTCGAGCCAGACCGCGTCGCCCTCTCCCCATTCTCTCCCAAATCTCTCCCGCGCCGGCAAGAACCCTAGAACCGAATCCCCTCCCAAATCGCCCCCCAAATTCATTCTCCTCGCGCGATTTTTGGTCGCATCTGGTTGTACAATGGAGCCCGCAAGGTCTCGGTCTTCTTCTTCATACGTGACTGAGAGGTATGTCCTAGGTAAAACCACATTGGAGTGCCCCCATTGCAAGATTCCATTGGTTAGGCTGAGGAGCAGGAGTGAAAGAAATCCAGGTAGGTACTATTTGAAGTGCATGAACAATTGTCAGGTTAGTATTCCTCTTGGTTTGTCGTTTTGAGTTGCTGATTTATTTGAGCTTCCTTTGATTTGATGTTGTTTTGATCCATCCTCACCACAGAGCAATGATGTGTGCAACTTTTTCATTTGGGAAGATGAAGTTGCAACGCATAACCCTGGAATGAGTACAATGCAAGACATGACAGGACGGCGTGGCTCATTTGAAGGTTGTGTGCATCTGAACAAGCTTTATGTGGATGTCAACTCATTGAAGAAACAAAATGAAGAATTAGTGGCAGCTGTCAACTGGATGAAGAATGTTGTAGTCTTTTCCATTTGTTTTTATTTCCTTGTATTGCCAATTGTTGTAGCAATTTATCTAAAGTACTGATAAGTAATGAATCATCTTGAACTCAAAGTTTGCAATGAAGATGTGCATTTTATCCTTTAATTTCGAACAGTCTGTGCATGGTTGAAATATATGGTGCATATTTCAAGCATTTTGTGCATGGTTCAAATACATGGTGTTCAAATACAGGGCAGCACACTGTGCAATCAAGAAATGGCCTTATGTCAAGCATTCTGTGCATGCAAGAAAAGGTGGCCATGTAATGCAACTGAAACAACCTCGTATTTGAAGCATATACAACCGAAAACAAATTAGCATTGTGAAACAAACAAACATACAATTAGCTTAGTATTTTGAGCAGATAGAACTGAAAAGAAATGCTCCTTCTGTCACACACATACAAGTAGCTTAGTAATTCCAGAAGATCCTTCTGTCACACACATACAAGTAGCTTAGTAATTCCAGAAGATACAGCTCAAAAGAAATGACCAATGTCAATCAGATGCAACCAAAAACAAATGGCCAGCTAATTGAACTTAATCCTAAGCCTTCTTCTTTGATGCAGCCTTAGCCTTTGGATCCACCTTCTTCTTTGGATCAGCCTTCTTCCTTGGTGATGTCCTGGTTGGGGCAGCCTTCTTCCTCGGTGATGTTCTGGTTAGGACAGGCTTTTTCCTTGGTGATGTCCTGGTTGGGGCAGCCTTCTTCCTCGGTGATGTCCTGGTTGGGGCAGCGTTTGTTAACTTAGCCTTTTTATTTGGTGACTTCTTCACTGCTGCCTTCTTCCTGCAAGACAAAATAAAAGATGACATTTGTCCAGCGCTAAAATAAAAGGCTGCCATGCTCTTATTCAATTACCTTTTGTTGGAGCTTCCAGTCTCTTGTTCAGGTTGATCTTCAGTTTCATCTTCAGTCTCCTCTTCAGTTTCTTCTTTAGCTTCTGCTTCATTCTCTTCCATCTTGCAAGTTTTTTCCAAGTGCCCTAGGCCTCCACACCTCTTGCACCTAACCCTTCTCCTATTGGGATCCATGAAACCCCTTATCCTCTGCTTCCTTGGCCTGCCTGCTGCACTCTTCTGCTTTGGTGGATGCACCTTGTGCCCAAAATCAACATGTTTCCATTGTGTCATGTCTGTCATGGTGGGGATAATACCCTCATAAGCTGCTTTGAACTTTTGCACTGAGTAGCAACTATCAACATGCTCTTCTATATTTGCACCTTTGATGGAACATATAAATGCCACAGCATGCTTGCAAGGCTTTCCAGACACTTGCCATTGCCTGCATGTACAAGACCTCTCATGTAGCTTAACACAGCTCCTTCTGTCCAGCATTTCATTGGTCAAGGAAACTTCACCTCGATGTCATCATCCTCTCCGAATGTATGGATTGGCAAGGGCAACTTGCTTGCTTAACACATACAACTCCTTCAACACATTAGGAAGGATCACTCCTTGCATTGCCCTGCCAATACTCCTCCTCACTGCAAACTTACCCATTATAAGCTGTCTGATTCTATCCACTAGTTCATGAAGATGCAGCCCTTAAAATCTTTTATCCGGTTGTTAAAACTCTCAGATATGTTGTTTGTTAAGTAATCTACCTTGCTAACCTCTGAAAAACCAGATCTATACCATACACCATGGTGATGTTTCTGCAAATATTGTACGCTTTCAGGCAAGGTCTAATATTTTGGACATGTGCCACTGATATCTACCATCTGTGTAAGCCCTAGCAGCAGGGTATAAGTGCTCTGTGAACACTGTGCCTCTGAATTTTTTCATGAAATTACCATATAAATGTCTCATGCACTCCCTGTGTTCAGCTTCAGGAAAAACCTTATGAACAGATGACTTTAGCCCTTTACATGCATCACTAGATATCACCAACCCAAGAGGACTCCCTACTGCTCTATTCAACTGGTTCATGAACCATGTCCAGTTGTCTTCAGTTTCAGAATAAAAAACAGCATATGCAACATAAAAAAGCCAGTTATGGCCATCTACAGATGTTGCTGATGCAAGCTGCCCCTTATATGTACCATTCAGACTAGTGGAATCAACACCAATGTATGGCCTACAGCCCATCAAAAATCCATCTATACAAGGTTTCATTGCTACAAACATTCTATGAAAACACATCTTTTTTTCCATAACTCTTCAGTTCTATTTCTACAATTGAACCTGGACATTTGTCCTCTAACTCAGACTTCCAATTGAAAAGCATTTCGAAACTATCCTCATATGTACCATGTATTTGTTTAAGAGCAATTTGCAAACCTGCCCATGTCTTACCATAGCCCAATTTAATGTTGAAATCATTCTGCAACTTCTTCTTAGCATCTGTTGCCCCCTTGTTTGGGTTTTGCCTCACCCAATCTCCTACCATGTCTGCCACCCATCCTTGTGAAGCCATCTTGCCCTCCCTCATCTTTGTACTGGGGCAAGTGTGTCTTGCATTCAAAGTTTTGATCTGCAAAACAAAAATAACAATGTTTCAAATATAACACACTAACCCTCACTCTCACACACATACAGGAAGATGTATTACCGCAATGGCACATCCATCTTGCACTTTAGAAGCATGAATCCTCCAAGAACAACTCAAATGTTTGCAGTCACCAATAAATCTGTTTTTGTCACTCTTGATTGTTCTTATTTCAAAGTCATTCAGAATTGCATAATGCCTAATAGCCTTTCAAAGTCAACTATGTTAGAAAACAAAGCACCTTTCACAATGGTTGGGTTTTAAGATCATGTGTAATCTGTAGCTCTTCAGATCTTGGTCTTGCATCTCATCTTCAGCAGGCTCATACTCCATGTCAGAACATTCAGCATTGTTTTCAGTTCCCTTGTCATCTCTGTACAAGCCTTCGTCATCTACTCCAACATACTCCTCTGCATGATCAAATGGATCTGGTACTGGATCATCAGGTTCTATCACTTGCAATGGAACAGGATGAGCCTCCCTAACATCATTTTCTTTCTGAAGGACACAAGCTATAAATGAGATTTCTTTAAGGTCCTTATACATTTGAAGCAAACCAATGACATCAGTGCTGACTGTAAACTCAACATCCTCACCCCAGTGCTTGTCAAAGAAGTACAGGTGGCAATCTTGGTTCTCACCCCATGTAACATGCTTACATAAATTTTCCTTCACTGACCGGATGCTTATATCGTTACCGTCCTTAAACCATATAAGCCTCCTTGACCTAGTATAAACCTTCCTACGGCTTGCTTCTACTGTGGAGAAAGCCTCCACCTGAACAACTATCCTATACTCATCTCGCGAATGATCACCCCTAACAAACCCGCCAAACAGAAAACAGACAATTGGTCAACAATCCAATCGTACACGACAAGAAACTGAGCACTTACCCAGACGAAGATGCAGCGCTACTACCCATCGCAACTGTTGCCGCCACCGTTGCTTCCGCCTCTATTACCGGCGTCAATCCCGCATCCATTCCCGTTGCGACACCAGGAAGTGGATCTTGCATAGCTCCTAACCCGTCGCCATGGATCCAATCGCGCGAGGAGAATGAATTTGGGGGGCGATTTGGGAGGGGATTCGGTTCTAGGGTTCTTGCCGGCGCGGGAGAGATTTGGGAGAGAATGGGGAGAGGGCGATGCGGTCTGGCTCGACCCTTCTACCTTAAGTCCGACCCGAGGGGCAAAACCGTCCAGATTTTCTATCCTCAGCACTCCGGTTGACCAATTAGTACAGGTGTCACGCGCGGTGGCAAATTCCGAAGAACGGGCGTTTCATAATGGCAAATACCCTATTATCAAAGCAACGATGGCAATTCTCGAATTTTCACATCGAACAGTGGCAAATATCCTATTAACCCTATACAAACATCTGACCACTTCGTTTCTAGTAATTAATTTTCTCCGAGAATAGAACATAGAACTACAGTAGGAATTTTTACTCATTTATTAGCATTGTATGAAACTTATATAAAGACCATTTCATATCTAAGAACCATCATGCTCTTTCTCCTCTCGTTAATTATCCTTCAACTCAACGGTTCATTCTACGCGGTAGTTTTAAAAACTAACCAGGATGCATTACAAGTACTCTAATGCTTTTTTTAGATAATAGAATAGATACAACCTCTACACCTGCATGACCTTTACGTACTGCTTCATAATAGTGACCACCAACTTATAGAACATATATCGATCCACTCATAAACGTGGAAATAAGGAAGTTCAAACAACACAAATCTTATTACTAAGGTTCTGTTCTTTTGACCTGATCTGAACGGCTGAACAACACAACGGTTGAAATGACTAAATTTAAAGAAATTTTTGAGGTGGTCTCGATATTTAGACCCATTTTATTTTACTTGCTTTTCAAAACGTTAGGACCCACCTTCGAAACAGAGAAAAAACAGACTAAAAAAACCCAAGTCATTTTTTTTTCAAAACGTAGATAAGTTATATGTCTCTATTTCTTGTTAGCATGCAATGAATGACATGACCACCAACTCCACGGACGACATGTTATGTTGTAACAATGGTCATTTTGTCATCCACCTTTAGAAGAGATGAACACAACCAATATATATGCATGCCCCTAGAAAACAGACTGCACAAAAGATATGCGTTGCAATTGTAAAAAAAGGGGTCATTTTGACCATGTCAAATAAACTAGATCAAAGATAACAATGTACTCTTTCTGTTCTTTTTTGTTTGATGTCTTTAATTTTTGGACACATCTTTAACCATTTGTATTATTCAAAAAACTATGTAAATGCTATTTATTTTGTTGTGATTTGTTTTATCAATAAAAATACTTTAAACATGATTTTTTTGCATGTTTATACTAAATTTTTTAATAAGGCAAATGATTTAAAAAGGTGTCCAAAAGTCAAAGATGTCAAACAAAAGAAAAGGCGGAGGGAGTAGTTGTTTATTTTGTTCAAACATGCAATTCCTGAAGCCAACATCCCATTAATGGTTACTACTGCTCGGGGAATTTAAACCTTACACAGTTTGGATTAAGCGCCCAATCGATCCGGAAACATGGCAATAGAAGAAAATACGGAGAATATATAGGTTCATTAGAATTACAAAACTACTCTTTATACTACCCCTCAAATTCCTCTTAATTTGGTTAATAAAATGATGCCACAACCGCTTGTAAGGAAAACTGAACTTTTTAGTTAATTAATTGTCTGCACATTGATTGAACCATAAATTTGCCACTTTTATGCAGGTACCCTAATTAAGGTATATAATAACATTTAGTTTTAGGATATCATCAGTTATAATTAAGAACACAGAATAAATTAAATTAATGAAGGATTAGCACATGAAGAGACGAGTACGCTATCGCTTTCCAGTTTACGTCTCCTAGTTGGCCAGCGACAACTCAAGTGGAGGCCCATAAAAGGCCTCCCGTAGCAAGAGAATCTCGAGCTAAAAAGAGCACAGTATGCATCTCCCTTGAATGCACCAGTATTTCAGCCGTCGCCATGCATGGGACAATATCGATTATTGATGGTATGCAATGAAGCAAACTTCATACAAATAGAATAGAGCACAACAAAAATATCCATGTATCGAGGGGTATTGGTATTCACACGAGCAAAAAAAAAAATCTATCCATCTACTATATACTCCTATATAAAACAGGATAAAATGGAGACGCCATGTTAATCCTAATATATATTAGAAATTTTTGTGTTAATAAAAAATACTAAAAATTCTCGCGTTAATCATTGAAAAAATTACATCGTCGATTATAAAGGATCGGATTATAACGGTTTAGATTAAAATAAAGAGAGATCTGCACCATCGATTATAGTGGATCGGATTATAACGGCTTAGATTAAAAGCAAGCTAGCAAGTCTGACACTAATCCTGTTGGCATAATCAACAATTTAATTGGTATTCAACCTGGCAAGTTAGTCCATAAATTGACCCTAATTAACTATATTATTGGCGAGGTCCAAACAAAGATCCTATATAAATAATGATATTAATAGATGGATACCAATAGCAATAATCAATCCAAGGTCCAAAGAAAGATCGGATATGCTACAGGAATCGTACTCTGTGTCGATAGCCAAAGCCGTCGACACAAGCATAAAAATTGTTGACATAGACGTGTCGTTGGTCGACAGAGGACACAGCACAATCGAAACATACGGCAGTACTCAAATTTCATAATCGGAACATGTGGCAAGTTAACCCTAATTGACTATATTAATTAGATCAAAATTTGCCTAATTCGAATCGAACTCCAATTGGCCGGCCGTTTTAACTATGCATATGCCAGCAGACACGTCAAAGCCAAACAACGTACTCCTTAATTAGTTCTAAAAAATATGACATTTTTTATATTTTCTAAGTTAAAGTTTTAAACCTTTACATATAAAAATATTTTGGACTATTTAGATTGGTTACATAAAAATCATACATTTAGACTCATCTTAAAAAACACTTAGATAGTATCATAATTTTGTAGATTTTATAAATAAATTGGAAAGGTAATTAGTAATCGAATATGTATTTCGAAAACCGTGTCAATATCTAAAATATCAAGTTTTCAAGGACTGAAGAGAGTATTAGTTTCTTGTTGGGTTGTACATTTTCAAAAATAATGGTACTCGAGCTAATCTCACCGGATTAATCATCATCTAGAGCAAGTTTGCTTCCTCGTCGCTGGATTAAGCATCTTCTATGACACTTTACCGGGTATAGTTTCTGCATGATATCATTATGATATTATTACGAAAAAAATCTACATCGTCAATTATATTAGAAGGCCTAGAGAGAAAACAACATGGAGTCGGTGAGTACCGAGAAGATGGGCTTGTTTGCGAGAAGATGGGATGGGAGTGTAGACTATAGACATATGCCCTACAATTGTCATAGATCAAAAGCCCCCCAAAAAAAAAAAAAAAGGAGAGCGGACAATATAGATGCAATATTAAGTTGTCGTCTATGACAACCTACAAAGGAGGTGTGTGCCCCACCATTGTTGAACATTGAAAGTCCATGAAGAGATCTAAGAGATGTCGCAGATCGAAATACTCTTAGTATTAGGAAAGTGGTGAGCTCTCAACGGCGTAATAAGAAGACATGCGTCGTTATTGCTTTACTTTAACTGATGAAAAAGTTGTACAACAAAACGAGACACAAGTAAAAAATAATATAAAAAATATTCTCTCTTCGTATGCTAGTGAGATAGAGCTACCACACTTTAACAAATTACCAAAAAAGAGAAAATGTATATAACTAATTATAGTGATCTAAATTATAACAAATTATATGTTAAATATGTTTTTAATGAAATCTAACCAATTACACCAAATCTAACTAGAAAAGAATAAATGTAACACGCAATTGTACGGGTCACTACGTTTTAACTAGCTGCACAAATGTGCGGGTCTCTGCGCTCGTATATAAGACCACAAGAGAAAAAAAAATCGTCCAAAAGAGAAAATCTACGTCAGAACATGAGCTAAGAAACAAATAGTTCGAAAGAAGAGAGAAGGAAGGAGTTGCCCAAACAAAGAGAACACGGTGTAAGATTTATGAATTAGGCAGGTGGTTGGACGATGATGACATACCCTGACAACCCATGACTTGGTTCTCTGCCGAAACACCCAAATTCCAATCAAATATTCCACGCATTTGACCCAAGCTGGATCTACCACCACCCATCAATAAGCAATCAATCATACCTCGCAGATACCCTAGTTCTCTCTCTCTCTCCTACATGCCACCTCCTACATAATCATGTACATACACAAACCTACACAAAAGATTTTTTTTTTTAAAATACTTTATTCTTGCTGTCTCCCAAGAAATAATCAGTCAAAAAGAGCACATATATATCAATACAAAAATACAACCTTTCTTTCTTGAGAAAAAATACAAAGTTTTTTTTAAAAAAAATACAATCTTTCTTTACACATATTGACAATCCTAATTAATACTTAATACAAGTTTAAGTGTAGTTTATACACGTAACAATCACGAGGGAGGGGTTGGTGTTTGGCCTAGTCCTGCATGCACTGGCTGAGGAGGGCATCCATAATAAAGGACACCATTTTCTTCAAGAACCGGTCCATTCAAGAGTTCTTGGAAGGTTCTCCCATGTCAGGGAGTTGATGCCTCAGGTCATCCGACGCGCCTACACACACCCACGCCATAGCCATACTTATCTGCTGGAATTCAGCAAGGAAATAGCGGAGGGAGGATTGCTTAATTTGGTGATTCAGAGATGGTGAGTGATCATCAGGGGAAGCTGATGAAGAGCCTGAGGGGCGCGGCTCAGAAGTTCCTCGGCGTCGGCTTCCTGCTCGGCTTCTTCCTCGTCCTCCTCACCTACTTCACCGTCTCCGAGCAGTTCGCGATCGCTGCGCCCAACGGTGAGCGATCTTTGGTTCGTGCCCGTACGTTTGCTGATGGTTTGAGTTGGTGGTGATCTGGGGGTTGTTCTTGATTCTTGAATGGTTTGTCTGAATAATTCAGCTCGGAGGTTCCGAGTTTATCTGATTTCTTGTGTGGATTTTGGGTTCTTCGATGATCGATCGGCCTTTTCTTGTTCAGACGTCTTGAGTGTCAAAGGGTAGCCAAAAAACGATCATGGAAAGTTTCCCCCTGTTTTTGTTTTTAGCATGCCTTGTCCTTGTTCTTACAGATTTCTTTCACTGTGAAAACTTTTCTGTATCGAAACTGATAAAAAAAATTTGAGCTGAAATTTGCAGCTATCTTGGGGACATCATCGCCGGGGCACCCCTCGCCGACCACCCCGGCCGTGCAAGAGAAGAGGCAGCAACCCCCTGCTGTCACAGGTAAACTAACCCATGCCTGCCACTCGTAAACATCGATTCTCTGTCAGTAACAAAATTCCCTTCACTAATCCAGCAAAATTGAGCTGAATTTTCTCCTCCATACGTGTGTGTGTGTTGTGTTGCATCTTGCATGGAGCAGAGGAGAAGCCACCCAGGGCAGCAAAGCATGCACAACAAGTACAAGAGAAGCCCCTACCATCTGAAGATCAAGACACCCACCCAGAAACAGATGCAGAGGAGGGCCATAAGCCCATCGGTACACATCTCATACCTCATATCTCATCTCATATGTCCTTCACATAAAGATAAGAAAAGGAATACAAGTTGGAGTAGTTCACTGTCCAACCCAAACAATCCAAGGACTCATTTTCATTCGGCTCAACCGTTGAACCATTCAGTTCAGCCGAACCGAACACGGCCATGACTTTTTTTTAGATTTTTAATTAAAAAAATCTTTTTTTTTGATTGGGGGCAGTAGTAGAGACGTGTCCGGAGCACATTTCACGTTGTCAGCAAGCCTTCGAAGTACGAACCTAGCCGAAAGGTGCTACCTTTGCCATGTTGCTGATGGTGCAAGTGACGATCGATCCATGCATGCAGATGCCGGCGGCGGCGGCGTGATCGCCGAGGAGGGCGCTCCGGCGAAGAAGCCGGCGTGCGACATCCAGGGCCCCTGGGCCTCGGACGTCTGCGATATCGCCGGCGACGTGCGCATCCGCGGCTCGGAGCACACGGTGCTCGTCGTGCCGCCGATCGAGTCCGGCGGCAGCAACCCCAACCCGCAGGAATGGCGCATCCGGCCCTACTCCCGGAAGCACCAGGGCGGCATCCCGGAGGTGACGGTGAGGGAGCTGGCGGCGGCGGGGGACGCGCCGCCGTGCGCGGCGAGGTCGCCGGTGCCGGCGCTGGTGTTCGCCATGGGCGGCCTCACGGGCAACTACTGGCACGACTTCAGCGACGTCCTCATCCCGCTCTACCTCCAGGCGGCGCGGTTCGCCGGCGAGGTGCAGCTGGTGGCGGCGAACTTCCAGCCGTGGTTCGCCGGCAAGTACAGGAAGATCCTGGGGCGGCTGTCGAGGTACGAGATCGTCGACATGGACAGGGACGAGCAGTGGCGGTGCTTCCCCGGCGCGGTGGTCGGCATCCGCATGCACAAGGATTTCAGCATCGACCCAGCGAAAGACCCCGTTGGCCACTCCATGCCGGAGTTCACCAAGTTCCTCCGCGGCACCTTCTCCCTCCCGCGCGACGCGCCCATCCGGCTCGCCGGCGCCGGCGACGACGACAAGGGGAAGAAGAAGAAGAAGCCGAGGATGATGATCATCTCGCGGCGGCACCCGCGGCGGCTGATGAACGTGGAGGAGGTGGTGGCGGCGGCGGAGCGGGTGGGGTTCGAGGTGGTGATCGGCGACCCGCCGTTCAACGTGGACGTGGGGGAGTTCGCGCGGGAGGTGAACGCGGCGGACGCGCTGGTCGGCGTCCACGGCGCCGGGCTGACGAACGCGGTGTTCCTGCCGACGGGGGCGGTGTTCATCCAGGTGGTGCCGTACGGGAAGATGGAGCACATCGGCGAGGTGGACTTCGGCACGCCGGCGGCGGACATGGGGCTCAGGTACATGGCCTACTCCGCCGGCGTGGAGGAGAGCACGCTGGTGGACACGCTGGGGCGCGACCACCCGGCGGTGAGGGACCCGGACTCCATCCACCGGAGCGGGTGGGGGAAGGTGGCCGAGTTCTACCTCGGCCGCCAGGACATCCGCCTCGACCTCCGCCGCTTCGAGCCCCTCCTCCGCAAGGCCATGGACATGCTCGCCGAGTAGCCTAGCCTACTAGCCTGTTCCTTTCATCTTTTTTAAAAAATTTATTTATATTCTAAATTTTTTGGGTTCTTTTTAAAAGGGAATTGAATTGATCAAAGGCTTACACATCTCTTTGCAAATTGCAACTCCATTGGCCCATTTGGTTGATGATTGGGGAAGCACATACATGGAGGGAGGAAAT
Organism: Raddia guianensis; assembly: GCA_036346415.1. Lineage (NCBI taxonomy): Eukaryota > Viridiplantae > Streptophyta > Magnoliopsida > Poales > Poaceae > Raddia > Raddia guianensis. The sequence goes on from CM070534.1 coordinate 42,760,559, forward strand.
TGGTTGCTGATTAGCGCATGGTTTGCATTGCTTCAATTCTTGCTTGTACATGGGTAGCCCAAGTCCTCGGCGAGTACATTGGCCCATTGTCCACAAGAGTAGCATTTGGCAAACACCAATGCTTGCATTCTGGGCGTCACTATCTTCGCCGAGTGGTGGGATGGGCAGAAAGGAAATAGGAAGCTGAGAGCAATGGACGATGGTCTCATCGTGCAAACTATTTGTAATATCTGGAAAGAAAGGAATGGTCGAATTTTTTGGAGATGATTGTAGATGGCCTGTCGAGGTGGTTACCACTGTTTTGGAGGAATTTAGTTTGAGAAACAGCATGGGCTAATTGGTGATAGTGTGATCTTGTACCTCGGGGTTTAAGACCCTGTTCTTTTGAGCTGATCTGAACAGCTGAAATGATTGAATTTCGAGAGCTTCTCTAGATAGTCTCAAGATTCGGATCCATTTCGTTTGACTTGCTTTCTGAAGCATTAGGTCGACCCACCTTCAGAACAGCGAAAAAACGAACTAAAAAAAACTCAAAGCATTTATCTTTCCAAAACATAGATAAGTCGTTAAACTGTTAAGCTAAAAAGAACAGGGCCTAAAACTTGTTGAATTTTCACTGTAGCGTTTGTACTCTTTTCTTTCTCTATCGAATGAAAAGGCATCTCGCCTATTCTTAAAAAAAAAAAAAAACAATTCAAAGATGAGGATGAGATCGGGCCTGTGAGGCCGCGGAGGAAAGAAAGCCCACGTGAATGTTGGTGCTGGGCCGGTAGGAGAGCGGTGGCTGTCACGAGAGAGAGCAGAGACGTGCAAGCAACTGAGCAAGCAAGCGCCAACGCGAGTGAACATGCGCTTGTGACAATCTGGACGCATGTTGGTACTTGGTGAGTGGTTGCAGCGCATCACATGTTCACATGTTGCCTCGTAGCGCTCGTAAATTAACAGGTCCGATCCGAGGGCACGTTTCCGTCGTGAACTCTACAAACAGCTGGTGCGGTGCGGCACTATGTATGTATGCGCTGCTCCATGCAATCATACATGTACCTATGTGATGTGTTGAAACATATTGAATCTTTAAATAAATTGGTTGTAGGGTGCAACTTAATACGGTATTAGAGTCAGAGAGACCGCAAATTCGAGTTTTTGGGCCTTATTTGTTTCGACTTAAATTACTTTAGATTAAAATATGTTATTTTTGTATAAGCCAAATGGCGTAATACTTTGTAGCTATTTTTGTGGGGTTTTAAATAGTTCTTCTTGGAGTTCGTAAAATATTTTGTTTATAATTTTTTGAATTCTTTAAAACGTCTCTCGAGGGATCACAAATTTGATGCGGTAAAACTCGATTCAACTTTAAACTGAAACAATTTATGCCCTGGCATAGACACACTTGTCATCCATTCCAATTTTTCACATGTTAAGACTTGAAGGCTCCACGTGAGAGGGGGTGTTAGAAAAGTAATAGTTCATTCCCCACTCTTGTCCTGTCGATTTAATTTTTGGGGTAAACCAATCGGTGCATACAACTTTATACTATGTAATAATGTAATGCAAACTGTTTCTTTATCTATGTTTTTCTATTAACTTGTCATAAAAAAATTAGATCAATTTATAGTATGCCATCAGTTTAAAAAATGGTAGAAGGTTTGTAAAATTATGCAAAACATTTATGTGGATTAACATGTCTAATGAAAAAGAGATTAAAAAAATAAAATTTTAAAAGCAAGTGGATATCTACAAATTTGGATTACTTAATTTGGGGCTAAAATGTAAGGGGCGAAAATTTTCAAAGTTCTAAATCCATAAATTATGAAAGTGGTATTTTAGACATTTCCAACTGTCGAATCTAACAGAGTTGACAAAGTGAAAAACAGGGAAGAAAGTTCAGCTGACAAAAACAAAATTAAACTTACAAAAGCTTCATTATATTTTGAACTAACTTTTGGTTTCCCATATTTTTTTGATGTACCTCGATCGTAGGACACATGCGTCTGACCAATTTAGACCTTTCAAACACCAAGTCCAACAATCACTTGCGTATGCTTCCCTATGGGTCAAGCAGACAAATATATTTCTACAACTTATTCTATTTTATTCTATTTAAAATCAGAGAAGAAAGCCTAAGATTTTGCTGGTCACCTTCCACACTTCCAAGATACCATCGACGCCAGCATCCTCTCTGTCTCTGGTGCCAGGGGCTGACTCGAATTAAGAAACCGATCGTGCTTAGACGGAAAGACTGATCCCATAGGCCTACCATACCATATACGCAGTTGATGTAAGACGATGATCCCACCATCAACTCGCCTCCATCCCAACACAAAGAAACACGATCAACAATCATCGAGTAGATGGAATGTTCCAACCCTACTAATACCATAGCAACAAGAATTAAAAAATATCAAAAACACATAGTAAGAAAAAGAGGAGAAGAGAAGGGGAGGGACAGGAGAGGGCGGGGAGGCGGTTCCTCTTCCTCTCATCGCCGGAGTGGTGGGAGGAGGGGCTGAGGCTGGAGCGCTTGCCCTTCGCACCGTTAATGTTTTTCTTGAGCAAATCTACGCAGAAAGTAGTAACCACTCAGCAATCTCATCACCAACCGGGCAGATAAATTTGGAGGCAAGCAACTGGCCAAGATAAGCACGAGCTGAACTTTTTTCAGATCGATGCCTGCCTAATGGAGCTACTAGTACGGCTACCAGCTGGCCTAGCCCTGTGAACTGTTCTGAGTGCATGCATCAACGAGACACTCAGTTTGCACGCAGACAGATGAATTTTGACATTTTTCTCTCCTCTATCACTACATGCATCGATCTGGACCAGACTAGCGGTATGTCTCACCTACACTCGGACTTCCAAGTTCCAATTCAAAGGCATCTTTGGATTCGGAGTCTGTGAAGCGATGAACCAGAGAGGAACACTAATATATAAGATCTTAAACCCAAAATTCAATACCTGCAAATGCAGAGCCGTACCTGCAAATGCAGAGTTAGTTAAGTATAAGAGTGTTAGTACTATTCAGTTGTTGGATTTATCCCACCAACGTGTCGGCAGTATGTTTCTGAACTGGCTTCTCTCACATAGCTCCAGCTTGGTGCTTGCTGTCCCATTTATCTCTGGATTGGAAGCCTCCTGTACAATCTATCATGCTTCCAATGCACGACCGAGACCTGTCGTGCTTCCAACGCATGACGAAGAGCCGGTCGAGCATTGGATGATCTTATTTTTATTCTTTTATACAAAAATGTACCCCGAGTCCAACTTTAGACAAAAATACCTGCCTGTCGAGCGAGGAAACCGCGACCAGATGCCTTTCGCTAATTGAAGGCACGACAGGGCCGTGACAATCGAGCTGGGGAGGGCGAGCCTCCGGTCGATCATCCAATGCTCGACCGGCTCTTCGTTGTGCGTTGGAAGCACGACAGGTCTCGGTCGTGCATTGGAAGCACGACAGATTGTATTTTTTTGCATATTCCTGCATATAGTGGTTAGGGTTGCCGGATAATGTTATAGATATAGAAGTTGTTCTCATTTAGGGTTTAGGGTTAGCTCTGCGGGAGATTGGACATGTGTAATAGAATATTAGATTTCATATTTATTTGAATGCACAATTTATTGCAAAAATTATTGACATAGGCAAGATCTTGTTTAATTCATATAGATGTACCATTAATCCTAATTAGAAAATATTTACTTTAAACTCTTACCGATTAATTCGATGTTCCAACTAAACCGTAAATAACTAAATATTTAATATATAATCGTCACACTTAATCAAACAAATGCTAAGAAGTAATACTAACATTACGGCTAAAATATATGGCTACGTGGTTTACCAAGAACGATGTTCAAACATACACTCCGTTCAAATCTCTTCTTAAACATACAAAATCACTGCTGTCCTCGCTTTTGCCTCATACCACCGCACGGCCGATCAGAGCAGCCCAGCTGTGGCGCACCTGATCTCGGGAGTATGTGAGTGGGTCGCGTGGCCGAACTTCTCTCCGAGGCCTCCCCATATCGACAGGTGTGGTGGGGTGATCAACCAGATAGTCATCGAGATCAAATGGCACGCTCTCGTGTGGTGCAAGACTGTGAGAATCATCTAAAAAATAAATAAGTTTAGAAATTATGCGACCACATGCAACTTGCAATGTCGTAAGGAAAGGTCATTCAAAGGTTAACAAAATTTCATATAGAATCAAATTTAGCCGGTCAAAAGTTCACAAATCTTACCAATATACTCTTCAATCAATATATATCACTAAATTAACAAATACCTACTAATTTTAATAAGAATTAGGAAGAGAGATTACCTCAAAATCTCCTGCGGAGTCGCCTCTGTCGGTCCTGCGTGAGTGAGAGTGAGAGTGAGAGTGAGAGTGAGAGAGAGGTGAGTTGGACCCGTGGGTAATAATGGAGACCGGTCGCTCTTTCAGAGCGCGAGAGGCCTGTCGTGCTCTGAACGCGCGACTGGCTCCTGTCCTGTCGTGCTTTGGATGCGCGACTGCGCCTGTCGCGGATTGGGTGCTCGACCAGTTGCTTTTCCTGTGCGCGGCCCCGCCCGAGAGAATCCGAGGACCGGTCGGACCCTCAAATCACGATAGCTCCCGCTCGCTATTTCAAATTTTGACCGGGCGGGTTCCGGCGGGTGGGTTTGCTCGCGTTTTTCGGGCTCGATAGCTTCCAGTCGCTCCTTCGTAGCTCGACCGGCACCTATTTTTGTCTAAACTTTATTACGGCATACATTTTTGCATAAAAGAATAAAAATAAATATATAAATTTTTTTTCCCAGAAACTGCAGCAATCGGCCTTGATTTCACTCGACATAGAGCAGAGGCCCACCTGGTACTTGCGGTGCTTCTTATGAAAAAGGACTGTCACTGTGCAAACGCAAAATACTAGCCAGAAGAAACTGCTGGCTCAAGACTGCCAAATAGATGTTCTGATCCTGCTGTCCTTACGAGTTTGGCCCATTTACAGTTGAATCTTTTTTGCAAGCTAGGACATCACTTTTTTTCGGATCGGTACTATCTAGTAGACTAGTACTAATCACAGCTCTAATTATCGACTGTTGTCTTTTGATCCAGATTTTAAGCAGGGCAAGTCAACATAAATCCGGGCCTAAATCAGGATTTCAGTATTTCTTTATAACCAATTTCATCAGAACATTCCAATGAGGCAGACCTTTGCCAAAGTGTAGTATACAAGTACCTAAACCCACCTCAAGTATACGCTAATATACAACTAAACTGAAACAATCAAAGCAAGCATAATAATGGCTACTTTCCAGCCTGCTCCCTCCCCTCCCCAGTCCCCAGGCACATGTGATGTGGCAGTGCCACACTTGACACTCCTGACTCCAGTCTCCACCCACTGCCCCCGGAGCCAGAGGCTCAGAGCACTCCATTAGAATCTGCAGAAAGCCATGGCCTTCCTGGTGCAGCACAGGCTGCACAGCATGGGCAGAGCCATCGCCATGAGAGCAGCTGCGAGGGAGAGGAAGCCGAGGTACAACATCAGGATCGCGGTCAAGAACCTGACCAAGCTCGACCCCAGGCAGCTCGCCCTCAGGCTGCTCTCGGCGTGCCTCCTTGCCCTGCTGCTCTGCGCCTGCGTCGCCCAGCTCCTCTCCGTCATCTCGTCGCAAGTCTTGTGTAAGTAAGAAAGATAGATGTTGAAACAAAGCCCGTACAATTAGCGACGAAAAGCTTGCTTTTTTCCCCCTTCTGCTTCTTCTTCATGAGTTCTTGGTTGCCTGTTTGTTCTTGATGTGTTAATTGCTTGTTTGTGCTTACATCTGTGATCTATCTTTGACTCTTTGCAGCGGGCAATGGAGTTGACCTGGCAGAGAGGAACCGGGCTGGCACTGAGGCTGAAGGTGGGGCAGATCAAGATTCTGAATCATTGAGGTTTTGAATTTTCCTTGATTCTCATCTTTCATGTCTCATTCATTTGATCTTATGTTGCTGCTTGTATCTTCAGGGATTGGAGCTGGGAGGAGCAAGGTGGTGAGTTCTTGGGAGGGCAGTGGCAGTGCAGATGTACCCCCATGGCCCAGTCCTCCTCCAATTGGTGCAATCTTTGATGCTGATCCTTCAAGGAGTTCACCGAAATCAGGTTAGAAGGGAGCCTAAAGGAACATCTCTTTCTCCATTTCCCTCTTTCCCCTGTTCAGCCAGATCATGGCATGTCCTGGAGTCCTGGACCACCCTGGTTGCATCAGTGGCAGTGCAAGGGAGTACTGCATTGTGCATTTCTAGGTTTGGGATTTTCTGATCGGGTCCCTCTTGCAGTTCCATAATTGATGTTGCCCTCAATTATGCGTGCATTGGCTGCTACTCCATATGGTCGTGTGATCTAGTGTAGTATTAAGTAGTAGTAATTTTTCTGAACTTAATGGTTCTAGAGTACTACTAGTACCGTGTTGAGATTGTGAAACTTGTAAGGACCTTGGGTTTTGTCACTGGCAGATATTGCCTTTCCCAATGCTTGTTTCCTTGGGAAGGATTCTATGAGAGTGCGTTCCCTTCTAGACATGAACTTGGAATTTAAGCAGCTATTTTTAAAAGGAAGGCATAATATAATAAACTAGGTGATGATTCTTGTTCTAGGTGTTGTTGATAAAGGAGAATCCACAACATTGGGCCAATGACAATAAGAAACACATGGGACCATTCTTGGGGAAATTGATGTTAGAATATGGCTAAGTGTTAGAACATATTCCACAATGACCATTCAAATGAACACTTGCTGGTCTGTAGAACATATAATTTGGTCATATCTCAGGATATTATCTTGATAGTTTCTATAGCAATTGATCACTAGCATGTAAAAAAATTACAGATCCATACTCTCTCTCCGTTTATTTTTATAGGTGTACTTTGACTGCTAAATTTCTCTTATTATATGTTGTCTATTTCTGAAAAATAATATTGTATTAAAAGAAATTTTAAAACAAATTTATTCATACATCTTTTGTACACTAGAGTCTAGAGATGTATATAATTTGACTAATTGTTGGTCAAAGTTTACCAAGTTTGATCTTTTCAAATTGAATTGCACCTTATAAAAACAAGGAAATGCAGGGGATACATGCTTGGGTTGAGGGAGACACACAACATATTTACTGTCTATTTTACTTCCATTCTACCTTTTCTTATTTTTGTTTACAGTTCATGAGTTCAGAGTTGCCCTTTGTAGGTACTGCACTTATAAGTGATACTGTCAGTAACAAGACAGAAGCCAAGAACAAATCAGGAACTGACGGACAAGACACATCCTCAGGCGGGTCCTATTCCCCTCCTGAAAATAATGGTTCTCCCAAGAAATCTCTAAAACCAAGTGAGATGATAATTACAGTTCATTAGTCGTGTTCTTGTTTTCCCTTTCCTGTCTTCCTTGTTTTCAGTGAGTGTTAGTTTTATTTCTCACTGGTTTTTTCTCAGGATGTTGTTTCTTGTACATACTTTGTTTCTCTCCTTTTTCTTCAGTTGAATCGGCAGAGCAACTGCCATGGGTTGAAAAATAAAAATAAAACTGACGATCAGTTATGAACTTTTCAGTCCTAGCAGTTACAGACATTGAGGTCCCAAAGCCTAAGAGCAAGATCACCTGTGATGACAAGAGCAAAGACGAGGGCTTCCCTTATGCGAGGCCAGTCGTCTGCAAGATCTCCGGTGACATTCGGGTTTCTCCGGCGAGCTCCTCGGTCACTCTGACCATGGCGCCGCCGCAGCAAGGCGAGCAAGTGCGGCGCATCAGGCCGTACGCGCGGCAGGACGACTCCCTGGTCCCTCTCGTCAGAGAAGTGGCCGTCAGAGCAGCCGCGAGCGAGAGCGACGCCCCCAGGTGCGGCGTCGCCCACGGCGACGTGCCGGCGGTGATCTTCTCCGTCGGCGGCTACACCGGGAACTTCTTCCACGACTTGGCGGACGTGCTGGTCCCGCTCTACCTCACCTCCTTCCACCTCAAAGGCAGGGTGAGGTTCTTGGTCGCCGACTACAAGCAGTGGTGGATTCAGAAGTACAAGCCGGTGCTCCGGCGGCTGTCGCGCCACGAGATCATCGACTTCGACACGAACAGGGACGTCCATTGCTTCCGTCGAGTGATTCTTGGACTGGTGAGAGACAGGGATCTGATCCTTCGCCGGCATCCGACGAGGAACCCCAAGGGGCACTCCATGGGCAACTTCGCGAGGTTCTTGCGCCGCTCGTACGGGCTGAGGAGGGACAGGCCGGCGATCCTCGGCGAAGAGACCGGGAGGAAGCCCAGGATGCTGATCCTCTCGCGGCGAGGGACGCGGAAGCTCCTGAACCTGCAGGAGGTGGCGGCCATGGCGCGCGGGCTGGGGTTCGAGGTCGTCATCTCCGAGGCCGGCGGCGGCGTGAGGCGGTTCGCGGCGGCGGTGAACTCGTGCGACGTGCTGGTGGGCGTGCACGGCGCCGGGCTGACGAACATGGCGTTCCTGCCGGCGCGGGGCGTGGTGGTCCAGGTGGTGCCGTGGGGGAGGATGGAGTGGATGGCGGCCAACTTCTACGGCCGACCGGCGAGCGGCATGGGGCTGAGGTACCTCGAGTACCAGGTGGCAGCGGCGGAGAGCAGCCTGACGCAGAGGTACCCGAGGGAGCACGTCGTGTTCAGGGACCCCATGGCGATCCACGGGCAGGGGTGGAAGGCGCTGGCCGGCACCGTGATGGCGCAGGACGTCCGGCTCGACCTCGCCAGGTTCAGGCCCACGCTTCTGCGTGCCCTCGACCTCCTTCAGGAGTAGCTCCCGTCCGCAGGCCGGAGGCCAAATTTTGCACTACACCCATCATGTGGTATTAGCTAACCGGCAAGGTGTCCGCGCATTTACTAAGCTAAATTCTATATTTTGTATTTTATATAAACTTTTTTTCTAATTTCGTAATAGATATAGTTCGTTATCTAATCTCGTATTTGATATACACTGCAAGAGTAACAAATTATGCAAAGAACGAGCTTGGAGATGAATTGAATAAGTTAGCTTACAAGGGCACTCGATCTCATTACTTAACAATATCCAGAGCTTAGAGTAAGAGGATTTGAGGTGAGGAGAAGGTTTAATGCCCTTGAGTTTGCTAGAGGTGACTATTGATGATAGTAAACTGCTAAACCTAGCTGGGTTGGTGGAAGGGAGGTTAAATATAGGTGAGTGCTCGGGCTAGCCGTTAGGGCATATTTTTGTGCATATCGGATACTCTGGTCTAGATACCACACACTCTAATATAAAATATGCCCAACGGACAGAGAACCGAAAAACTTGAATTCTGGATAGTACGATCTCTCTGGTATCGAATACCCCGACCCAAATCACCGGATACTTCGATTGAATACATTAAAATCAAGGAAAAGACATAGCGCACCAAATCCTAAAATTTCAGACATTCCGATGTCCCAGGTATCGGATACTTCGATACTTTGGACCGGATACCCCGATAAATATTTAGGAATTCAAACAGTGAGTGTCAATTCTTGAAATTCCGAATAGTTTGACATCCCAGATACCAGATACTTTGATACTTAGGATCGGATAGTCTGACCCCTGAAAGTGTAAACCCATGTGTTTTGGAATTGGGATGTGATGTGTGTATGCCTTCTAGGCTATACATCATTCAATAAGCACCTCAGATATCTAAAAATTATTTTTTTGTTGCATCACTCTTAACGGTACAACTATCCTTACGAGTCAAGTTTAAAACTACAAAATACAAGCCTAGAAGAAACTGAGCTTCGTTGCTTCTCATTTTTTGAGGTTACATGCTCCTAATATTTTCACCATGTAGACTAGGCCTGCTCATGATCTTAATCAAATATTTGCCCACAAACTATTGATCTCTTAGCATGTCTTCACCCTCTATAGCGTGGCAATGATACTTTTAGCTGGTGTTTATGTTAGAGTATTGTGTTAGAGTATTGGGCCTTAGGGGCAAGGCCCATCTCGCCCATCCGGACACTATGGACCATGATTCCATAGTCGGGGTGTGCCGGCCGGCTCCGCAGCGGAGCCGGGTTGTAACAAACAAATTGTTGTTTATTTTTTCTATCTCTATGTACGTGAAAGAATAGACGTCTTACCTATTTTTTTTAAAAAAAATATCTATGTTTAGATGATATAAATAGCATAATTAAAAAACAAGTCCCAGAAGTGTTCAGATATGATACACGCTGAACAATGCGATAGTGGTGCTACATGTATGGCTAGCACAACCATCTGTCTACACTGCTCCAACCGCTGAATAATTAATCAGGCAAGCGTTGGGAGATCAGATTCTTATATTTCTGTTTATAATTAATGGCAAAGATGATCGATCGATATGGACGCTGCATGTGAAAGAAGCATAGAGCCGTGGCTTCTTTTTTTCTTTCCCTCTGTTTTTGTTTTTGATGTAGGTTAGTGCTGCATCACTATCTGTTCTTAGCTAGCTGTACAAGAAAGAATCACTTTCCACGGGCGCGGACCACATCGATTCGCTTCGTGGCGCCCAAGACGACAATGCTTAATTTGTAATTAACGGGTTTAACCACACAGGGAGGGTTTGCCTTGAATTCTTGTGAGATTTCCATGCTTCAAACAGGGTCTCACACTGTGATCATCCGTACCAAAATATTTTTAAAACGAACAAACAAAAATATTGTCTTTTTTATTAAATACTCCCTCCGTTTTATTTGTTTAACGCCTTTGAATTTTTGGCCCGTCTTTGACCATTCGTCTTATTCAAAAATTTAGTGCAAAGATGTAAAAAAAAAGACATATTTAAAGTGCCTCTATTGATAAAACAAATCACAACAAAATAAATAAAATTTACAAAAATAATTTGAATAAGACGAATGGTCAAAGACGTAGCGAAAAGTCAAAGGCGTCAAACAAAAAAAGCGGAGGTAGTACGAGGAGAAAAACTCGCTGTACAAATGGGAGGGCACCTAGCTAGGTAAGAGGTGCTACTCTTGTGCACTGAAGATGAAAATATTGCTCACGGAGGTCCTCTCTACTACGATTGACGAGCTAGGTGATAGATGAAATTGGCTCCAAAAAATACATTCCAAATATTTCAGATGGTGTAGATAGCAAGACCATTAAAATCTCGTTTTGCTGTTTTTAGTCGGCTCTTCGCGGTAGCGCTCCACGAGTCTTCGAGACTAGTGCCTGAAGCACACACCTCAATCTGTACCAAATTTGTATCCTATATTTGATGTCTCTAAACTAAAAAATTAGGACATGTATCATGACCCACAAAATGAAAAACACCTTGTTTATAATTTGAGTGTTGGATGTAGCAATAGCTAGCTGCTCCTAATTTATTACCCAATTGATTCTTGGGAGAAGAAGGGTTAGTAGTAGTTACAGTACTCTTATCTATAATTAAAGTCTAGCTTTGGTTCAAAATAACTAAAGTGTACTAGGTAGCATTTTTTGGTTGCATAATTGCATTGCAAACTTGTCTGACCGTGAGCTCGATTGATCGATCAAGTGGCGGCTACCGATCGGCCCCCCGAAACGTGCATGTCCTGCACTCCTGCTGCAGCTTGAACTTTCTAATCCTAAGCCCAAATCATCGTTTCGATGTTTTGGAATCTTCTTTTCAGAGTCTTTTCTACTTTCGGTTTTTGAGATTAGGACGTGTTGGAAGCTTCGTATGTCTCTTCCTCGCCTCCAGTTAGTGCTTTTCAACTCCTTATATTTCTGCTAAGATAAACATACGTAGTGGCAGAGCTTCGATGAATATCAGGGTGGGGTGGGGTGGGGGGGGGGCTAAACCACGAAGGATCTATCTATCTATCTACTATCTATATAAAACATAGTTAAACGGAGCCACCACAATAATCCTAAAATCCTAAAAATTCCCACATTAATCGAAAAATAGTAGAAATTCCCATGTTAATCATAGAAAAAAGAAAAAAATCTACATCGTTGAATATGAATATTATTATGTAAATCTAACGGTCAATATTAACCTCTCGAAAAATAGTAGAAATTCTCACGTTAATCATAGAAAAAAGAAAAATCTACATCGTTGAATATGGATATTATTATGTAAATCTAACAATCAATATTAACCTCTCGAAAAATAGTAGAAATTCTCACGTTAATCATAGAAAAAAGAAAAAATCTACATCGTTGAATATGGATATAATTATGTAAATCTAACGGTCAATATTAACCTCTATAACAAACTACTGAAGCTGATATATATATTAGAGATAAACTCTAAATCTAATCTGATATATTATCTATATCTTAACATAAATCTACCCGCGCAAAAGCGCGGGTCACCTTGCTCGTTATATATATAAAGGAGGGAAAAAAGAAGCCACCACGTTCGTCCACATCATCCAAATTATTTCAGCCGTTCGATCAACGGTGGGACCAAATTATAACGGCCAAGATCAATCAAAAAAATTCTCACATAAATCAAGAAAAAATAAAAGATCTATGTCGTTGATTTTATGGGGCCGGATTATAACGGCTTAGATTAAAAGAAGAATATTAGAAATTCGGGATAGATTAATCAAAGAAAAAAATAAAAGATTTATGCGGCTTAGATTAAAAGAAAATATTAGAAATTCATATTAAATACTAAAGTTGATATAATATATTAGAGATAAACTCTAAATCCGATCTGATATGTTAGAGATAAATTATGAGTTAGAGATAAACACTATATACCAAAACAAATCTGGGAAGCCACCATGTTTGTCCACATCATCCAAATTATTTCAGCTGTTCGATCAACGGTGGGACCAAATTATAACGGCCAACATCAATCAAAGAAATTCTCACATAAATCAAAAAAAAGATCTATACCGTTGATTTTGTGGGGCCGGATTATAACGGCTTAGATTAAAAGAAGAATATTAGAAATTCGGGATAGATTAATCAAAGAAAAAATAAAAGATCTATGCGGCTTTATTAAAAGAAAATATTAGAAATTCATATTAAATACTAAAGTTGATATAATATATTAGAGATAAACTCTAAATCCGATCTGATATGTTAGAGATAGATTATGAGTTAGAGATAAAAACTATATACCAAAACAAATCTAGGAAGCCACCACGTTCGTCCACATCATCCAAATTATTTCAGCCGTTCGATCAACGGTGGGACCAAATTATAACGGCAAGATCAATCAAAGAAATTCTCACATAAATCAAGAAAAAAATAAAAGATCTATGCCGTTGATTTTGTGGGGTCGGATTATAACGGTTTAGATTAAAAGAAGAATATTAGAAATTCGGGATAGATTAATCAAAGAAAAAATAAAAGATCTATGCGGCTTAGATTAAAAGAAAATATTAAAATTCATATTAAATACTAAAGTTGATATAATATATTAGAGATAAACTCTAAATCCGATCTGATATGTTAGAGATAGATTATGAGTTAGAGATAAACACTATATACCAAAACAAATTTAGCCGCGCAAACGCGCGGGCCACCTCGCTCGTTATATATATAAAGGATGGGAAAAAGAAGCCACCACGTTCGTCCACATCATCCAAATTATTTCATCCGTTCAATCAATGGTGGGACCAAATTATAACGGCCAAGATCAATCAAAGAAATTCTCACATAAATCAAGAAAAAAAAAGATCTATGCCATTGATTTTGTGGGGCCGGATTATAACAGCTTAGATTAAAAGAAGAATATTAGAAATTCGGATTAAATACTAAAGATGATATAATATGGTTTATTTTATCCGTTCAATCAACTGTGGGACCAAATTATAACGGGATAGATTAATCAAAGAAAAAATAAAAGATCTATGTGGCTTAGATTAAAGGAAAATATTAGAAATTCATATTAAATACTAAAGTTGATATAATATATTAGAGATAAACTCTAAATCCGATCTGATATGTTAGAGATAGATTATGAGTTAGAGATAAACACTATATACCGAAACAAATCTAGCCGCGCAAATGCGCGGGCCACCTCGCTCGTTTAACCTTAAGAAAAGGAAAACATGAAGAGGGGCCAGGGCCTAGCTCGGTCCTTTCTAAGATGCACCCCCAAAACACATTACTTTTTTAAAAAAAATGTTAAAAAACATGAAAATATGTTCTTTCAAATTTTGAACGGAATGATTGCAGGTGTCGTTTATTGAGAGAAATTCATTCAATAACATAGTTGCATGAGCTATGAAAATGAGAAAATTATACTTAGATCGTCTGAACTTGGCATTATCTCGCTTAACTCACTAAACTTGTATTTTACCTTTTCGAACCCTAATGAATAATAATTTCAGTTTTTTACGGCCACGTGGCAGTCATATCAGACGGAGGCCCTAACGGTTTTGGTATTAAAGTGCAAACGGATACAAGTTCGAGGGGTTGAAAAGATAAAATACATGTTCTAAGGCTAAGCGAGACAATACTATAAGTTTAGGAGGTTTAAGAGCATATACAATGGTACACGTCAGTCGTCTCTAAGCAGTGTGTATAAAGTTTGCCATGTAGAATGGATAATGATGTGGAGGAACGAGAGTCGCATAGAGAGTTGAGCCGTCTCCAATGCAAGAGATGACTCTACATGCGAACTAAAAAATCTTGTGTGATTAAATGGCATAAAAAAAATACGGCTGTCTCTAAACCACCTCTACCATTGTATGAGTTGTCTCTAAGTTATCTATATAAGTGACATGACAATGGTTAGAGATGGTTGTTGTCTCAATCATTATACATGCTCTACGTATGTGATTTTCTCAATAAAAATTATCTTCAGCTTGCTGCTTGGTTATATACATGAACATTTATGAAATATACAAACAAGATCGAGGTAGGTGGTCGGCGAAAGTCTCCCGGTGGAGTACTAGGCACTTAGGCAGGAGTATCATGCATGCATTTGGGTTTTCAATCATCTTCTATTGGGTAGTGGTGGCGGTATGTTCATGCTGTACATAAACCCATTCCCATGCGGTGCACGTTCATTTGTGAAGTCAGTAGCTACTACGTAGTAGAGCACATACCATTTGACTACTTAGCCCATCCCACACATGGAGCCTGCCCTATACAAATAATTTGGAGTGGAAAAAGTTTTTTTAAAAAAAATTAGTGCAATCGTACGTGCAGAAGAGCCAGTAAATCTCTGAGATTAATCAATGGTGAGCATTAGGTTCACAATATGGACGGTCGAGCGCACTTATCACACTAAGTTGCGTCTCAATAAGGAAAATCGTACAAATAAAATTGAATAGTGAATAGGCAGAGCAGCTGCTAGAGTTTTTTTTTTCAAAAAAATTATTAAAAAATTATAGATCAGAGGAAAAGTGATTTTCAAAATTGTAAAACGTGACGATTTCAAAATTGTAAAAAATAAATCAAATCCGAAACACATCTATGTTGTGTGATTATTATTGTCAGTAAACGTGACGTGAACGAGTGGTGAAATGACAAGATCAATAACCACGTTGCATGCCATATATACCCCGGTGGGAATCAAAGAAGGAAATGGAAATGCAAAGGCGAGCTAACAACTAACATTACGTGGTCATAATCCACAATCAGATACCAGTAGGGATGTAAACGGTCCAGATATTTCCTGGACTGTGTCGGCTGGATTCGGATTTGGATAGAATCGGATCGAATCTCTTTTGGATTTTTTAGATTTGGATTCGATATCAGATATTTAGTTTTGGATATGGTATTGTATACGGGACGATCAATACCGTTGGATCGGATAATTTTTCGAATATCCGGTCCGGATATATTTCTGATTAGACCTATTTATGGGCGGCCCGGCCAGGCCCGACCGATGCATCGGGCTGGGCTCGAGCCTCGGTCGGAAGCCCGGTTGCCGGGCCGGGCCAGGCTCAGGCCCGGAAAAAATGTGCGTTAAGTCGTGGACAGGCCGGGCTCGGGCTTGGTCCCACAGGACCGGGCTCTTCCAAGCCCGGCCAGAAACCCGGCTCGGCCCGGCCAATGATCATGCCTATTTCGGATATCTGATTGTGTCCCACCCACCCTTCAAGCAATAGTCCAACTGGCCTAAGACCCAATAGCCCAACTTGCATGAATTATGTAGGTCTTTATTAACTTCTAAAATAAAATACACACACCAGATCGTCTTGTTTACTTGGATTTTCCTATCAATGAATGTATCTACATGTCGCTATGTTTTGAAAGTACAAACTATTTGTTGGCTTATTAATATATGTCATTTTGTTAATATGACTTGAAATTATTTGTTTTCTGGCTATGTTTCATACTTCAATAAAATATCCGTAACCATATTTGGTTCGATTCGTATTCGGTCCTTATTTATGCCCGGCAATATCTGATCTCGTACTCGTATTGAAAATATCTGTGATCGAATTCGATTAAAAAAACATGCGGTTAAGAATATGAATTAGCCATTATTCAATCCGATCCAAACCGTTTACACCCCGCGGCCAGGAGAATGGGTCGTTCTATCGTACAAGTATGATGGCTGGCTACATTGATAGTACTGGTCCAGATATATCTCCAAATCACACATGAAGATGAAAACAAACGAAAACGAAAAGGAGGATGAAAATTGAGCTCAAAATCCCACTTTTAAAAAAATATTGGTTTGCAAAAGCTGAGGCCTTCCACGAGACAGCACGGCGAGGGGAGCAATATAAGCCGCAGCTACCTCCCATTTGCTTTCTTCTTCTTCTTCCCCGCAGAGGCTGCCGCCGTCTAGCTAGGCCTGCACCTGCACCTGCCTGTCTCCATCAAGCTCCAAGTCGCCGCCGGAGATCGAGAAGAAGCTATAGGTACGGGCGGTGCAGCTGTGTCCCGATGAAGAACGGCGGCGGCGGCGGTGGGCGGCTGGCGCTGCGGGGGCTGCGGTTCGAGTCCCAGCGGTTCCGGCTGCTGTCCATCGTCGTCGGCTGCTTCCTCATCTCCGCCACTTTCCTCCTCTCCTCCCGCCCCGAGGCCACCGTCTTCCACACTCGTCAGTTCCTTAATTGCCTCCTTGTGCTGCTGCTGCTTCTTCTTCCTAGCTCCATCTTCTCTGCTCTCACATTGCAATCTGAGAGTTCTGATCACGTGTGCATGCAGTGAGCCCCAGGGAGTCGTTGCAGGCCGCGCGCACGCCGGCGATGAAGACGGCGAGGCCGTCGTCCGGCCTAGGTACGCACGCACTCTCGAGGTAGCTTCAGAAGAGATTTGGCGCGAATTTACATCTGAGTTCGATTTGATTTCAGGCCGAGATTTCCTCGTGGACGTGCTGCCGCGGCAGGGAGGCGAGCAGGCCGGCCATGGCGACGGCGAGCTGCGCCAGAGCGCCGACCGGAGCAGCGACAAGACAGAATGTACGTAGCCTGCAATGCAAGAACACGGAGCAGTGTATTTCGCCGTTCTGTTATTAAAGTTTGGTTTTATCTCGCAGGGATCAAGGACACGGTGATCATCGAGGAGAGGGTCGCCGGCGGCGAGAACGCGGCGGCGGCGGCGGAGCGCTGGCAGAACGCCGCCGCTGGCACGGGCGATCCCGGCGACGGCGCAGCACCAGGTATGTACGGCGGCGACGCACGTTCGCCGGATTAAGACGGGTCGTAACGTAAGTCGTAACGAAGAAGGAAAACTCCGCATCGCCACCGCATTCAGCGCGAGGACGCGAGTTTGACTTGTAAATTAACCTAACTCCCTGATCACCGACAGGCGGCGACGGCGAGAAAATGCTCCAAGGCAACGCCGTGCAGACCACGGCCGCCGCCGCCACCACGCAACCGGAACCCGCCGTCGAACCCCGCCGCGCAGGTAACCATCACGCACACACGACACGCACCATGAGAAAGAATTTTCTTTCTTGAACCAAACAAATTTAACATGAGAAAGAATTGCAATGTCCCATGGAATTCCAAGTTTCCACCTCCCAATCCCGATGCATTTTTTTTACATTTTTTACATAATGTGATAAATGATGATCACGTGCTCCTGGTTTACCGCATGCATCTTGTCCAGGGGAGAAGGAGCAAGTTGGTGGCGGTCAGATCGAGCTCCGGGCGGCGGAGTCGGCCGAGAAGCCGCCGGAGCGCAAGGAGACACCACGTAAAAAACGCAGCTTTGTTTTCAAATATATGCAACTTTTTTTTTTCTCTGCGTCATACGGACTCTGAATCGTGACGGTGAGTGATAACTGACGGCCCCGACGTGCGGCGCAGGTTCCGTTGACCTGCAACCGCAGTGCAACTTCTCCGACGTCCGCACCGACGTGTGCGACCTCGCCGGCGACGTCCGCCTGGACGCCAACGCGTCGGCGTTCGTCGTCGTCGTCGGGGACCCTGCGGCGGCCGGGAAGTCGCACAGGGTGCGGCCGTACCCGCGGAAGGGCGACGCCACGTGCATGGGCCGCATCGTCGAGATCGCGATGCGGACGACGGCGGATGCAGCGGCGGCGCCGCGGTGCACGGCGGCGCACGACTCGCCGGCCGTCGTCTTCTCCATCGGTGGCTACACGGGCAACATCTTCCACGACTTCTCCGACGTGCTCGTGCCGCTGTTCAACACCGTGCGCCGGCACGCCGGCGACGTGCAGCTGGTGCTGGCGGACGTGGCCTCGTGGTGGCTCGTCAAGTACGGCGTCCTCCTCCGCGAGCTGTCGCGCCACCCGCCGCTGGACCTCGCCAAGGCCGGCGCCGCCGGCGAGGTGCACTGCTTCCGGCGCGCCGCAGTGGGCCTGCGCGCGCACCGGGAGCTCATCGTCCAGCCGGAGCGCAGCCCCGACGGGCTCGCCACGCCGGACTTCACGCGGTTCCTCCGCCGCGCGCTGGCGCTGCCCCGCGACGCGCCGACGAGGCCCTCCTCCTCCGCCGGCGCCGCCAAGCCCCGGCTGGTGATCATCTCGCGGGGGCGGACGCGGCTGCTTGTGAACCTCGCCGGCGTGGTCCGGCTGGCGGAGGAGGTGGGGTTCGAGGCGGTGGTGAGCGAATCGGACGTGGGGAGCGACATCCGCGAGGTGGGGCGCGTGATCAACTCCGGCGACGTGCTCGTCGGCGTTCACGGCGCCGGGCTGACGAACATGTTGTTCCTGCCGGAGGGGGCGGCGATGGTGCAGGTGGTGCCGTGGGGCGGGCTGCAGTGGGTGGCGCGGATGGACTACGGCGAGCCGGCGGAGGCGATGGGGCTCAAGTACATCCAGTACGAGGTGGCCGTCGGCGAGAGCTCGCTCAAGGACAAGTACCCGCCGGGCCACGAGATCTTCACCAACCCGACGGCGCTGCACAAGAAGGGCTTCGGCTTCATGAGGAAGACGCTCATGGACGGCCAGGACATCACCCTCGACCTCGGCCGCTTCCGCGCCGTGCTGCTCCAGGCGCTCAGCCACCTCGCCCAGTAGCTCACTGCTCACTATCTAGCACCACTAGCACTAGCATACGCATCCATGTCGCTACAGCTACAATTATACGGTATACCATCAATATGAATGTATGTACGTACGTACACTTTCACACACATTAATTCTCTCCCTATCTCTCATGTACACTTCACACACTTTTTCCCTCCTCTGAAAAGATACATTATTTTTTCGTTGGAACATTTTGCATATACATACTTGTGTCGATCATCAATTTGGCCGACTAATGAGGATTATCGTCTGTGTGCTACTATAATCTGAACTTCGAGATGTACAAGTCATTCCCATTTCTCCTTCGTAATGAAGACCAGAGCTCCAAACAAATTCTTAATTGAGAATATTGAGAAGCCTTTTTTAAGGATTTCAAAGATCGGCTTTAATTACATTTGTTGAGCCAACACATCTCGGCTGTACAAATGTCTACGGATTATAAAACATGGATACAAGCTAAAAGGAATAATTTAGAGTATGCTTGAAGTGGACGAACTAAATGAACAAACTAACTGAGCTAAAGTGAGCTGAACGTTAAGTTAAACTTTGAAAGGTTCTTCAATCAACTTCTCGAAACTGGTTCACTTTATTTATGTTATTATTAAAAGTTTTTGAGATGGTTTCACAGTAGAAAAAATAGATTAAAAAAATCAAATCAGTTTTTCAGCCAATTAAATTAAGCCACTTTAAACATGTGTTTAAACTCAATTAAGATTCATTTAATTAGAAGATAGAATGATAGTCTTTGAAGGGAATATCTGCAGAGAAAATAAAGAAACTTTTTATGAGATCCGACAAGATCACATTTTCCGATGCAAGGCAACAAACTAGGTTATTATAAGGGCATGTACAAAGGCATTTAATAGGATGTCTCTTAGCAGCACTATTTAATAGTTTCGCTGATGTGGCATGGGGTAAACTGTAAAAATTACTAGAGTCGACTCTTGGTGAAGAAACTGACTCTTCACAAGCTCCTAGGCAGAATTAGAGAGGAGCAACATTAAATAGCATAGAGGCTCTTGTGCATGTCCTTTGTACATGACTTATCTCTTTACTTGGATGAATGTGTCGAGAGACATCTTTGTACTCTCCATTGTACATGCTCTAAGCATTCTAGGTTATTATAAGCATTCTAGGTTGGATTTTTTGCTGGGTCAAGGAGGGAGGATGTTGCAAACTCTAGCGCTAGCGTTCAGTGAAGCGTCGGTCAACAGGCGCTCTACCAATGCATGCTCTCTCTTTCTCTCTCTGTGGCACGCTTCCAGCAGTCACCGGCATGCACGCCTGTGCCCCGCCGATGTCATCGCGTGCCTCCTGAAGTTGCCACCGTGCGCATCCATAGAGTAGCTGAACCGTCGAAGATGCAAACTCGTCGAGTCGCCGCTGCGCGTACCTACGCCCTCAATCGCAAGGAAGACGAGGAGGGGGCTGCTGGGAGGCGAGGATGGCCAAGGCGGTGGCGGCCAATGGTGAGGCGACAGAGGGGAGGTGTGGGAGGCGAGGAGGGCCACAGAAGCGGCGGCGACACAAGGGTCTTGTTTGTTTCAGATTAATGTTGAGTTACGTTTTACTGTAGCAAATTTGTGACCCACTCGAAATACGTTTTAAAAAATTCAAAAATTATGAAAAAAATATTTTGCGAACTCTAAGAAAAACTATTTTAAACCCCACAAAATAACTACAAAATTTAACAACATTTGGCCTATATAAAAATAACAAATTTTCAGTTAATTTAATTTAATTTAATTTAATTTAATTTGAAACAAACAAGGCCAAGGAGGGGCTGCAGGAGACGAGGAGGGTCACAACAGCGGCGACCGGCAGCGAGGCGACACGAGGCGGAAAGGATAGTGACATGGAGGTGAGGAGGGGCCCTGAGCAAGGCAGGACAACAGGGGACGTGGAGGTGAGGTAGGATTTGGCAGCGAGGTGGGGCAGGGTCGCAACATCAAGGTGAGGAGCACGGTGGCGAGCCCAGGTGGGGCAGATTCAGCGGCGATGGGGGGGTATGGTTGAGATGGGACGTAGAAGGTGAGGGGAATGAGGAAGAAATTGGGGGAGAGAGTTGGGGAAGAAAGTGAATAAAAAATATTACTCGTGAGTCCCACATAAATTCTGGAATCCATGGCTAAAGACACCGTTGGAGGGATTGACTCTAACCTGCCTCTTTGTCAAGATGAACTCTCCTATAGCCAACAAGCTGGCTCTATCATTAGAGATGTTCTAACTGCTCAGTGAATAATGACATCTTCATCTAAGCTTGGCACTTCCGATCCAAACTTTTCTTGGCGACGCTCTCTGATTGGCCCAAAACTAATAGCTTGGAATGATCTTTGCATGCGGTTGACGAACATAGTGCTCACACATGATAAGTATGTTTTTTGCGGGAACCTGCACCAAAATGGACAGTTCTCAGTGAAATCCCATTATCAGGCTTTAATTAGAAGTGTTGTTTCTAATTTAAACAAAAAGTTATGAAAATTAAAGGCCCCACTAAAACTCAAGATTTTTCTATGGTATCTTCGTAGAGGAGTTATTCTGACCAAAGACAACCTAGTCAAACGAAATTGGAAAGGGAGTAAAGCCTGCTGCTTTTGTCTTGAGGATGAGACAATTAGGCACTTATTCTTCGATTGTCGTTTTGCTCGCATGGTCTGGAGCTTAATTCATATGTCTTTGGGAATCTCTAAACCATCTAGCGTTTCTAACATGTTTGAAAACTGGCTAACGGGTTTTGATAAGGATTATAGAAGCCTAGCCCTATTAGGAGCAGCAACCACTTGTTGGTCTCTCTGGTTGAGTAGGAATGATTTATTCTTTCAAAAGAAACTTAATTTATCTTCCCTGCAGGTTATTTTTACTACCCATTGGTTGCGGTCTTGGGTTGTGCTACAGAAGCAGGAGCTGCAATCTTTAGTTATGGAGGCTACGCATAGTTTGGTGCAGGTGGCCAAGGCCTTCTTTTTCCATGCTCATGGATGGTGTTCTAGTCGAAGGATTGAGTGTCACTAAGAGTGTGTTTGTCCTTCTTTTTGGCTGTGTGCATCTTGTATGCAGAGGCCGGGAGTTATTTTCTAGACTTTGTATCAACTTGATGTTTGGTTCTTGAAAGTAATTTTATCTTCCAATTCAAAAAAAAAAAAAATCTATGCTTGGCAACGCGAGGGTCCTAGCTACCGCTTGACTTTCTGATGTGGCTCACGAGTAGCAATCCTCTACACTGCCGTACGTGCAATGGACAGCATATAACGCTAATTTCAGAGGAAGAGCGGCTGGTAAGAGTGAGCGATTGCATCAACTAGAACAAATCACAGCAATTGAAGCTGAAAGATCATGTGATCGTGTCTGATCTCCATTGGGCACAATTAGGAGTTGAGCTCTCATATGTAATGCTAGGTCAAGGTGCCAGCTGCAACTAGTAGTTTGGCAGTTAAGATCACATCGTTGGATGGCGCGTCCTTGTTACGTACATTCTATATGCATCGTGCACATCTTGATCTAGCTAGCTACCCCGAGTCTCTGATCGATCGCAATACTTTATTGC
This sequence comes from Raddia guianensis, assembly GCA_036346415.1. Classification (NCBI taxonomy): domain Eukaryota; kingdom Viridiplantae; phylum Streptophyta; class Magnoliopsida; order Poales; family Poaceae; genus Raddia; species Raddia guianensis. Next base: position 42,783,443 of record CM070534.1, read on the forward strand.
CCTTGCCTGTGCATCGGCGTGCGTTGATTTGCTCATGTGAGGCCAATCATATTCATATATATATTCATATGGATGAAACAACGAAGCATATTTTATTCCATTGTGCGTTTGCAAAAAACAACGTTGGAGGAGGAGAGCTTTGCAGATGATTTAGGTTTTTGGAAGGTTCAGAACATGCGTAGACAGGCAATTAAGGCTATGCGGCGTAAGTGATTTATGGAATTTCTAACATCTAGAGCGAGAGATGAAATAGTCGAATTTTTTGGCGGTGGATGATTAGTGGAGCAGGTTATGAAAAACTGTCCTATCTAAAAGATTAGCACTCCATGATCCCTTTTTAGGCTAGAGCAGTATTTTTTTTTTAACAAAAAAACATGAGCACTTCCGATTTCGTTAAAGGAGAATGAAACTATACATATATACAAGAAAAAAAAAATTTAAAAAAGCAACAGAATGGTGGGTCAAGCCATGGTTATAGTAGAGGTGATGCTGCTCTAGGTTGAAAGGTCCTTGCTCTAGACTGGCCTTCTTTGGGAGCAAAGAGGTAGCTAGTTTCCACCATCCACAGAAACTACTAGCAGCTTGGCTACTAATAAGACTCAGATGAATTTGGAGCCGAATTAATGCATTCCCGGTGACCTTTGAGTATGGGCAGAATAGGCAAAGATGATTAATGGTCTTTTGATCCGCGCGGCACAGAGGGCAAAGAACCTGGTTGCCCCAACCCACCGAATTTCTTTGGACAACAAATGGTAACCCAATTGATTAAGGAGTGACCGCCCTAGGCGTCTTCTGTCCCTTTCCAAAAGGATGATCACCTAATTCTGTCAATTATTTTTACCACCCATTTGGGAAGATGGGAGGCCGCGGTAAAATAGGTCAGTAGGGCAAAAAAAAACTACTTTGACGAGGGTGAGACGACGATCTGTTGAGAGTTGGCTGCCTTTCCAAGATGGCAACCATGCACGAATTTTGTCAATCAAAAGTAGGTAGTTTGCTTTGCGAAGCTTGCGACTGTGGGGGGATCTTTATTGATATTCTCTCTTTGGTACAAAAGGGTTCATATATATAGCCTAGCCTAAATTCGGTTTCACCCATAATATCCCTAGGGTTCGATGTGGGTTTCCGACCCATAAACCATTAGGGTTGTAACACTCCCCCTTGGGCTAAACCGCGATATGCCAATGCCTCATTAAAAACTCCATCCAAAAACCTAGTGGAAAAAAAGGATTGGAGAAAAGAGTACACCGCACACGCATGCCACACTGCGATATTGCCTCATTAAAAACCTTATTATGAGAAACTTCAGAAAAACTCATTTAAGGAAAAAAGAGTGCAATATTAGATCTTCAGGATCTTTACAGGCTCTTGTTCAGGGACTCTCCCCCTGAACTTTGCAACTCGTGAAATCGCCTCATTCCAATCATATGGACACATTTACAAAATATCGAGGTAGGCAATGCCTTAGTGAATAAATCAGCCAGATTATCACACGACTTCACTTGAACTATATCAACTTCACCACTCTGCTGGAGCTCGTGAGGACAAAACAATTTAGGAGCAATATGCTTCGTGATATTACTCTTAATATAGCCTGTTTTCATTTGTAATACGCAAGCAGCATTATCTTCATAAATAACAGTGGAGGGTATCAATGGTATCAATACTACATGACTTCTGGATGTGATTTACCATTCTTCTCAGCCAGACACACTAACGTGAAGCTTCATACAATGCTATTATCTCAGAGTGGTTGGTGGACGTAGCCACAAGAGTTTGCTTACATGATTTTCATGAAATCGCAGTACCCCAGTCCAAGGTAGTTGCAAGGTATGCAACTTTGCTGACCTGGGAAGGAAGTGAGGACCTCCATCAAGTATCTTCAAATCAGTTGAGCGGGTAAAGAGCACATTTGTTTGGGTTTATGTGCAATCCATAAGCATCTCCAAAAGCTTGTAGAATGCCTAAGGTCGTATGGATTTCCTCCTTGATTAGGCTAACCAACAAGACCGCATTATTAGCATAGAGAGAGGTGTGGAGGGTTAGTGAGCTTGAGTTGATCGGCATGAAGAGCTCTTACTGAGTGGTCAACTGGAAGGGACGATGGATGGGTCCATGGCAATGATGAACAACATGGGGAAATGAAATCCCCTAGCAAACCTCTCGGCCATGCCATAATCTAGGACTAGGGATACCATTAAGAAGGATGGAGGACGAACTTGATCTTAGAATCACTACGATCCAATTTCTCCATTTTTTATCGAACCCTAGAGGGGCAAGAAGCTCCAATAGGTATCCCAATGAACTGAATCGAAAGCCTTTGCAAAATCAAACTTGAGAAAGATGGCAGAGGTTGTACTTTTGTGACGGTTGTGCAAGACACTTTGTACGTAGAGAAAGTTATCTTGGATGCAACTCCTTTCTGCGAAGGCACATTGGCTCTTGGAGATATACAGTCAAGGTGCGGGGTTAGTCCTGGCGGCGCAGTGTCTCTAATTGGTTTTTTTTTTTGTGATATTTTGTCTTTGTGCATAAATTAATTGTTCTCTTCTTCTATGAATACAAAACTTTCGGACATAGCTCAAAACACACCCAAAAAAAGGATACGTAGGAGATGCATTCGATGTGATCATTATTTTCAGGTGTCATCCTTAATAACGTATCTTTTTGACGCAAAGGGGCAGGAGAACTGCCTTGCATTGATCAAAAGAAGAAGGAGAACAGGAAGTACAGGGTGGGGGGAGAACAACGGCCCCTCCCCCCAAGGGCCAGGCAAAAGGCTAAACTAACTTATTACAAAACTTGCACCTGCGGCCGCCCAGAGGCGCAGGTCATCTAAAAGGGAAAGAAGGAAAACTAGCCTAGGGCGCTCCTGCTGTCGAAAAACTCGGTTGTTCCGCTCCAGCCAAAGGTGCCATAAGGTGGCAGCGATAACTGAGAGGTAGCCTCGAGGGGGATCATGCTGCAGCACGTCCACTTCCCACCAGTGAATGAAGCTGTCATTGACGGACCAGCCAGCGGTGTTGAAAAGCGGCGCATCAAGCAAAGCAGCCAACCGTGTCCAGATGAAGGCGCTGAAGTCGCAACCTAGGAAAAGGTGCTCCTGAGTTTCGAGGTTATGCCTGCAAAGTGGGCAAAAATAATCGTTTGGGAGCTTCCGACGGAGCAAGGCGTCGGCAGTCATGACCCGCTTATGCAACAGCAGCCATAGGAAGAATCTGCACTTTGAAGGGGCCCAGAGTCGCCAGACTTGATGGAAAACAGGCTTGACTAGACGACCTTCAAATTGCAGCAGGTAGGCCGACTTAACCGAGAAATTCCCATCCTTGGTGAAACGCCAAAGCAGTTTATCCGATTCGCTAGGAATTAGCGAGACCTGGGAAATCCTCCTCAAGAGGTCGATCAGCTGCGGGATCAAGTGAGGGGTAAAATTTTGCCTGAGATCCGAGATCCACGCACTGTTCGTGATGGCGTCTAAAACCGTTATATGCTTTCTTGTCGACGCGAAGAAAAGGTCCGGCGCAAGGTGCTTGGGCGCACAACCAGCAAGCCATCTGTCTTCCCAGAAGCTGAGGGTGGTACCATTACGCAGGATCACCGAGCAACCCACCCGCAGCAGGGAAGCATCGTTGAGAGTGGTGCTAAACCGGCGGTCAGCCCAAGCCGGCGTTGGGGACGACTTGCTGAGCCAGAGCCAGCGCAGCCTGAGAGCACGAGCGAAGCTGTAAAGGTCAAGAACCCCAAGGCCTCCAAGCTTTACCGGGGAGCAGACCGTGCGCCAGTTAACTTTGCCCCCTAGTGATGGAATCGAGCCTTTCCACAACCAGGCACGCCTGATTGAGTCGATTTTCCTCATTACTGACGAAGGCGGGATGACAACAGAAAGAACATAAGAAGGTAGCGCTGAGAGTACCGCTTTTAGCAAGACGAGACGACCCCCTTTGGACATGAGCGGCCCACGCCAACCCGCCAATCTTGAGGAGATTTTGTCAATGAGAGGTTGGAAGTGGGCGTGGCGAAGTCTCTTGACGGATAGGGGCATTCCCAGGTACCTGATTGGGAAACTGGCCCTCACGGCAGGGAAATCCTGAAGGATGAGGTCGAGATCCACCCCTTCACATCTGATTAGCACAACCTGGCTCTCTGAGAAGTTGGTGCGAAGACCCGAGATAATTCCGAACTCCTGGAGGATGGCGACTAGTGTAAGGATCCTAGGCCGAGAGGGGGGGTGAATCGGCCCTTTTCAAATTTTACTTCTCTCGATTCGCTTGATTTACTTAATCAAATTAAGAGCCCAAACTATCGATTGACCTAGAGTCTAGTTGCGGAAATGATCACAATAATGCACAAGCGACTACTAGGAGGCTCGATGGCACTCACATGCAAGCGATCAAGACAATATGCGTAATTAAACAAGTAAGATGAGGAGACGCAAACCGAGGTGTTTACCGAAGTTCGGTGCTCAACACATGAGCACCTACGTCTCCGTTGAGGAAACTTCTCACAGAGAAGTCGGGACTCTCTCGCCCCTAGCCCTCAATCCACTCATGGTAGCTCTTCACCGGCGCATGGTAGGCGAGCTCCAAGCCTTCACACAGAGGCGAGTTCTCTCACAAGTGAGAGCACTCACACCCACCGCACCGACACACGGCACCACCACCGACACACACGTGGGTTTCGTCTCAACACATGAGATACCCCCAACACATGGAGGATTTGGCTCCGACACACGGAAACCGTGGCACCCCCGACACACGGAGATGGCCGCCGACACACGGCGGACTTGTGCCTCCAACGAATGGAGCGGATGTAGTCGACGGTTGATGAAGCCCGTGGCGTGACGACGATCTCTCCGTGGCGAAGTCCCAAGAGCACAAGATCGAGATCGTCTCTCACCACTACCCCTTCTCACTCCCCATGAGAACTAGGGCAACAACGCCATGGGAGATGGGGCAAACTTTGGAGATGATGGGGAGGTAGGGATCACCTTCTTCTTCTCCTTCCTTTCTTCTTCTCCCTCTCAATCTTTCAAGCACATGGAACCCTAGGTGGAGGTGGGTGCCATGGGAGGAGCTCTCATGGGTGGCTAAGGCAAGGGGTGGCTGCTAATGATGGCTATTTTACCCCGTACACTAAGCCCCTATTTATAGGCCCAAGGCGGAACCCTAGAAATGGACGGCTCAGATTAAATCACGAGTTTCAGATCACTTGGTCGGACGCCGTCCAGTTCCCGTCGGACGCCGTCCGACAGTGGGTCTTGCCAAAATTTGTGCTTCGTCGGACGCTGTCCGGTGGTTTTCCGGATCGTCCGGCGAACCGCTGCAGCAGAAACAGGCGCCCGCCAGTGTTCGGTCTCTGGTTTAGCCGTCCATCGGACGCGTCCGTAAACTATCTCGACGCGTCCGACAGAGAGGGTGGCCCGTCGTCGGACGCTTACCAGACGCCGTCCGAAGATCCTTGCGCTCAAATTTCTTCTTCACCGGACGCCGTCCGGTCCTGATCGGACGCCGTCCGACAGGGACTGTGCGTTTGAGACTTAGCCAAATTTCGAGCTCACTCGTTGGGAACCCTCGCTGTCGGACCCCGTCCGAAGACAGTCGGACGCCGTCCGACGGTGGGTGAATTTGGGACTTAGGTAGAATTTGGCTTGGGCTCACGGGACGCCGTCCGATCGCGACGGACGCCGTCCGGTGGGGCTGAAATTTTTCCCACTCGAGTTTTGGCTATACCAACTTTGCCCGACGTCACACCTAGGGTTGTTGGCCTATCTTGTCGACTTGTGGAATCGGCGGAGGTTTCGCGCCTAAAGAAAAATATCGGCTTTGAACTTGGCGGCTACGAAAACCACGGACAACAGTACTCCCGAACTCTCTCGAACCACGGACACTGCATCTCTAGAACCCGCCGAACTCACTCAGATGGATCGGAACTTGTGCTCGGTGGGACCTACAACCAGAGAGATGATCTTGCAGACATCAATGGGCGGATGGGCCAAAAGCGTATTTCGCACACAAGGAAAATAGAAGAACTAGAAAATAAGATCCTTAGCCTTGATGCGATCCGTCGAGGCCAGCTTGGCATCAATTACCAAAACATTAAGCCCAAGGGAGGCTTGATCTTACAATCTCCCCTTTTGGTAATTGATGACAACACCGCAAATCCAACATGACCGAGCAAACAAAATACAATCTCGTGCAATGGGTTAGTTCGAAACATTGCACGCCATTGAACACATACAAGATACTAGGCCAATTAATAGAGTGTAATGTATGTGAGACTAGAGCTCCCCCTAAATTAATGCATGCCACTTGAAAATTCATCACATTTCATGGAGCAAAGCATCTCCATCCAAATCTCTATCCTAGGAGCTCTAAACCTACCACTTGTAACCAAAATCAAATCAATTCTCCCCAAGCATTCAAAACATGTACATGGATTTGCTATTATTTCTCCCCCTTTGTCATCAATGACCAGAAAGTAGCAAAACAAGGGAGTAAGAACTAATTAAGCGCTTTGGAAGTTATACTAGTGCAAACACGCCGATAAGTTCATCACACTCAAAATCTAGCCATCTCAAGGTCACGATGTCACAAGATCAATTAGAGCCAAATTGGTAGATGTGTAATTCAAGTTATTATGACCTAGAGCAGATATAAGATGAACAATAGCTAGAAGTATCAAGAGTTGCTCTAAAATTCAAAGGGAGACACATGATGCACCATAGCACTATAAGATGCACTCCAAGCTACACTATCTATCACCAAGCCTATTTGAAACTAAAACATTTTGGTTGAGCTCATTATTGAAAAGTTTCACATTTTTCATCTTGAATTTTCTCAAATTTACTATGTCTCAAACCATAGGCGACTCCACCCAAAGATGACATCAAGATGAGCGTCTCGGTCATCCAAAGCTCCCCTAAGTTCATGCCTAGTGCAATGGCAAGCTATCTCATCGAGGAGTCATTGGTGAGACATGCTTAATCATATTTTCGCACATTTTGCAAATATGGCTCAACATTTTCTCAAAATTGCTCAATTCAATAAGTATAGACATGTGCAAAATGGAAGAACACAATCTAGACTTAGAAGCACATGATCAACCAAAGAGTTTAGAGCAATCAAATGAGACTAGAAGCTATAGCCCTCCTAACACACGCCATGGCTTTCAATTGCATGATATATTGAGTTAAGCACAAGTTGAGCTAGTAACAAGGTAAACACATGCTATAACTATCAATTTCATGTGATGAACATATAGGCAATGAACAACATCCAGTATAACAAGCAAAGCACCTAAATGCTCAAACTGGCTTAAAAGATTTGCAATGAATGATATAGCCACGCGATCAACTCGTGCAATGTTTGACTTATCTAAGATGTTTAACTCATTTCTCAATTTGCGAATCGTGCCTCATCGAGTGGCTTGGTGAATATGTCGGCAAGTCGGTCCTCCGTCAAGACGTGCTCAAGCACAATGTCGCCTTTGTCACATGATCCCGAAGGAAATGATGACGGACATCAATGTGCTTGGTCCGTGAGTGTTGGACCGGTTGCACGCTATCTTCACCGCGCTCGTTGTCGCATAGAAGAGGCACATGGTCAAGTTTAAGCCCAAAGTCAAACAAAGGATCGTGTCAAGTAAAGTAATCTGTGCACAACAACTCCCCGCCGCTATATACTCAAATTTCGCCGTAGATAGCGCCACGGAGTTCTGTTTCTTTGACGCCCATGACACAAGACACCTACCCGTAAAGTGACACGCCCGGAAGTGCTTTTTATGATCGATCTTGCACCCGGCATAATCTGAGTCGAATAGCCTAGGAGCTCAATCGCGCACCTTCGGGAACCAAAGACCTATGCTAGGTGTGTGTTTCAGATATCGAAGAATTCGTTTCACAGCGATCATATGCATTTCTCTAGGGAGGCTTGAAATCTAGCACACATACACACACTAAATATGATGTCCGGCCTAGATGCAGTCAAGTATAACAAAGCACCAATAATGGAACGATAAAGCTTTTGGTCGACATGTTTACCTTCTTGATTAAGGTCGAGGTGGCAGTTCGTCCCCATTGGTGTCCGGATTGGCTTGCGGTCATCCATGTTGAAGCGCTTGAGCAGTCGTGGATGTACTTCTCTTGGCACATGAAAGTCCGGTCTTGAGTTGCTTGATTTGAAATCCCAGAAAGAAGTTCAATTCTCCCATCATCGACATCTCGAACTCTTTGCTCATCATGTCGCTGAACTCTTTGACCAAGGACTCATTTGAGCTACCGAAGATGATATCATCTACGTAGACCTGGCACAGGAACAGATCTCCATCCACCACCTTAGTGAATAGAGTCGTGTCGACCCTTCCGACCGTGAATCCCTTGCCGATCAGAAAGTCCCTTAGCCTCTCGTACCATGCCCTGGGAGCTTGTTTGAGACCATATAAAGCCTTTGACAGTTTGAACACATGGTCAGGGTACGAGGATCTTCAAACCCCCGAGGGCGCTCCACATACACTAGCTCTCCAATGTACCCGGTTGAGGAAGGCACTCTTCACATCCATTTGCTTGAGGATGATGTTGTGACATGTAGAGAATGCCACAAGCAATCTGATAGCCTCCAGACGAGCCACAGGAGCATAGGTGTCACCACAGTCAACTCCCTCAATCTGTGTGAAACCCTGGGCGACCAATCTAGCCTTGTTGCGCACCACCACTCCAAGTTCATCTTGCTTATTCTTGAAAACCCACTTGGTGCCAATCACGTTGCAATCGCTTGGTCTTTCCACTAAGATCCAGACTTTGTTCCTCTCAAAGTTGTTCACTCCTCGTGCATAGCATTGATCCAATCAGGGTCACTAAGAGCCTCTTCCACTTTCTTTGGCTCAAGCTCAGACACAAACGCCGTGTGCTCACAGAAGCTTGCCAAAGCACTGACCTCACTGACACTAGCTGTCCTTGACCTTGTTTGCACACCTTGAGTCAATTCCCCAATCACTTGATCAGCTGGATGATCACGAGCTATGGTGTGATGGGTCTTGATCAACTGAGGTGGTAGCTCGGCTGACTCTGCATCCGCTCACAAGTCGATTCCGCCTCTGAACTGCTCCACACTTGAGCTGTTTTGAGGCAATGCTCCCCGAGTCCGCATTGGTTCGGGGTGAGAGGTGATGGAACCACCTCGGTATCCTCTCAACCTCCATCGGCCTCACATCACCAGCAGCATCTCCTCCATCGCTCTTGCCAACCGCCACCGCCCACATCATCCAAGTTCTCATGCTCTCCTTGGCTCCCATTGGATTCGTCGAACTTCACATCGCAGTCTCCTCAATCGACCACCGCTCTCGTTGTACACCTCAAGGAAGACCCTCCGCCGAGTACCCCAAGAAAACTCCCGTGTCCACTCGCTCTGAACTTGCCCAAGTGCTCCCGCTTCTTCTTGATGTAGACCTTGCGACCAAAAACCCCAAGTAGGAGACATTGGGTCGTCTTCCCACTAGCAACTCGTAAGACGCCTTCTTCAGAGCTTGTGAAGGTACTGACTGTTGATGCAATGACAGTCAGTGTTGATCGCTTCACCCGAGCAGATGTGAAGTCTTGTACTCATCCAACATTGTCCTCGCCATCTCGATGAGCGCCCCGTTCTTCCTCTCAACCACCCCATTTTGCCGAGGGTGTAGGTAGTGAGAACGGTGATCAATCCCTAACTCATCACGAAAGATCTCAATCAAGTGTTAGTGAACTCCGTCCCATTGTCACTTCTCACCTTCTTGAGGGTACAATCAAAAGCATTTTGGGCTTTTTTACAAACTTTTGAAAACATCTCCGCTTGGAGTTTTATCGTAGAAAGAAGACCTGTGTATCGGGAGAAGTCATCAACAATGACCAAGCAATAGAGATTTCCCGATACTCACATAGGTAGTTGGCCCAAAAGATCCATGTGTAAAAGCTCAAGAGGTCGAGATGTAGACATGACATTCTTGGCGGGATGTGAACTTGCCACTTGCTTGCCTACCGACAGCAATCGCATAGCTTGTCTTTCTCGAATGTCACATCTTGCACACCAAGAATCAACTCGTTTTGAAAAGTTTCTTCAAATTTGCCATGCCGACATGCCCAAGACGTCTATGCCAAAGCCAACCAAGAGAGACTTTGGCGACAAGACAAGTCGAGACGGATCGGCGAGCTCATTAAAGTTCACAAGAAACAAGTTTTCAAAACGAAAGCCTTTGAACACAAGTTTTTCATTTTGTTCAAAACCAACAAACCCTCGGTGAGAAATTGCAATGGAACCCCAAATCACATATTTGGGCAACAGAGAGGAGGTTATAGCTCAAAGTTTTCACAAGTAGCACATTATCAATTGAAAGATCTCAAGAAATTGCTACCTTCCCAGCTCCAAGAACCTTGCTCTTGCTTCCATCTCCAAAAGTGATCTTGGGGGGAATCTTGCCTTCCTCCCCTAATGAGGTGAACAACCGGGGGTTGCCGGTCATGTGTTGGGTGCAACCACTATCAATGATCCAATGGCACCCTCCACTCCGGTAGTTCACCGTCATAAGAGAAGATCACTTATGTGACTCAGGGGACCCACACAGAGGTCCCCGAGGGTTAGCCTTCAAACCGTAAGCAACACGAGCAAAGCGATCAATCAATGACTTAGGCACCCAAACATGTGCCTTGTGCTCATTCTCAAACTTGAGCCCAACAAATCTAGCAGTCATCCTACCACGATCATTTTTCTTGAGCAAGTATTGATCATACAACTCGATATGTGCTCTAGGAATCTTGGTTGTGTGTGAATGGGAGTGTTGCGGTTTTGGTGCCTAGGTGGATGTGTCCTACCAATGTTGTGCCTAGGAGGTCCATTCCGAAATTCGCCTAGGTGATTGCCAAGTGTTGTGATACCTAGGGCCTTGCCATTGTTATAGGATCTAGGACCATATTGCCAAGCACTATTGTTTCTTTCTTTGCCATGTGGAGTTATAGTGCCTAGGAGGTCCTTGCCAAGTGCCGTGCCCATTGTTCATCCTAGAAACATTATTGCTAGTGTGCAAGTTGTTACCATGCCTCTTCTTGGGAGGAGCCTGATAGTACCCTTGCCTATGGGTAGATGCTCGAGGAACACTTGATTTCTTCCTCCCCTTTGGCTTCTCAGGGGTAAAACCCAAGCCACCCTTTTGAGAAGGTTTTCTTTGTTCCTTGAGCATCTTATCCAAGGCTAGGCTACCCTCATAGCACTTCCCAAGCTCCTTATCAAATTTCTCAAGTTTAGACTTCAACTCAGCATTTTCAATAGCGAGCTCCCTAGCAGCTAGTGCAAATTTACAATTATCGTGTACACACTAGTGCATTGCTAGAGGAACTGCTAGAGGTGGAAACTAATCCAAAGGTAATTATGGGCAACCTCAGGGCAAGCAAGAGTCAAATCAATAACAGGTGCAATAGCAACAGAAGTAACAGGCATGGCACAAGCAACATCCAAAGCATCAACAGGTGTATCAACTAGTTGAGCAAGAGGCAAAGCAACCAATTCATCATTTTTAGCCAGAAGTGTCTCATGGTTCTCCCTAAGTGTATGATAAGTAGTCATGAGATCATCTAAGGATTCATTCAAAGCATCGCGTTCTTGTTCTAGCACATTGCACTTAGATGACAGATTTTTGTTAGAACCTAGCAAAGTAACATGCTCAGATTCTAAGCTATCACATCTAGAGACAAGGTTTTTGCACTTAGTTTGCAAAGCAATCAAAGTTTTACCAAGCTCTAGGTTCTTTAGTGTCTCATGCTTATAGCGCTCACAAGCTTCCCTAAGACAATCCCGCATGCCTTCAACATCTTCCTCAGAGTCAGACCCAGAGTCGCTCACCTCGCCACTAGGTCGAGCCATCAGGCACTTGGAAGTGCCAGCAGGAGTCGGTGAAGCCTTTGCCGATGTAGAGGAAGTAGTGGAAGAAGCCCCATCGTCATCAGAATACCATTCTCGAGCCTCGATGACGGCCGTGAGACATCTTGGAGCAGAGACTGGAGGAGGTGGCACAGACTCATCTATCGCCATGGTGGCCAACTCTTGATCAGCTGATTCCTCATCTCCAGAAGCAGACGTGTCGCTGGAGCTGTCATCGGTCACCCATTCTCCCACAAAGGCTAGCTTCTTGCCTTGTGAGGAGCGACCCTTGAATCCAGACTTCTGGGGAGTCTTCTTCTTGTTGTCATTGTGCCTCTGCCTCTCGCCATCACCCTTGTCCTTTCCTTTGTCCTTGTACTTGGTGTTTCCCTTCTGAGGACACATTGAAGCGATGTGCCCCTTCTCCTGACACTCATAGCATCGGTATGACGCATGAGTGTTTCGGCTCATCCTCTTCTTGCCTCCATAGCCGTTTCTGCTCATGAATTGGCCAGCTTGCTTCATGAACAGGCCGAAGTGTTGGAAGCCCTCCTCAAGCTCGTTCCAACTCATCTCACCACTGTCCTCAGATTGACTTGACTTGAGACCACTGTCTAGATCCACGGCCTTGAGAGCAATCACTTGATTCTTCACAAGGGGGAATCCTCACGATCATTAAGGAGCATCATCTCATGGCGGTGATCTTCTCGAGCAAAGTCTGTGGGAGCCGGTTTCCCACATCACCACTATTGGTGAGATAGGTGATGATGTCCCGATAGTCCTTCTTGGGAGGATCCGCAGATTTTCCTCGCACACTTCATCATTGGCAACAAGCAGTGTCCGAGCCCTTAAGCTCGTTAAGGATGGGGTTAAGCCGAGTAAACATAGCATTGATATTTTTATTTGGAAGCATTCAATCGATCAAAACGCTCCTTGACAACCACTAGTCTACCCTCCTTAACAGCTGAGGTGCCCTCGTGAATCTCAATGAGTGTGATCCATATCTCGTGTGCACTAGTGAGATTGCTAACTCTATCAAAGACCTCCATGCTCAAACCACAAAACAGAGCGTTCATGGCCTTAGCATCGGTCTCTAGGAGTTTGTTTTGAGCGGGTGTGGCAGGTATATTGTTAGTGAGTGTGACACCATGAGGAGACTCCACAACTCTCCAAACATCCATTCCCATTGCCTGGAGAAATACTTTCATTCGCAACTTCCAAAAGCTGAAATTAGTGCCACTAAACAGAGGAATCCTATTGGCGGCTACACTACCCCCGTCGGCCATCTCTATGCGGTTAAGCAACTAGAGACCCGTGCTCTGATACCACTTGTAAGGATCCTAGGCCGAGAGGGGGTGAATCGGCCCTTTTCAAATTTTACTTCTCTCGATTCGCTTGATTTACTTAATCAAATTAAGAGCCCAAGCTATCGATTGACCTAGAGTCTAGTTGCGGAAATGATCACAATAATGCACAAGCGACTACTAGGAGGCTCGATGGCACTCACATGCAAGCGATCAAGACAATATGCGTAATTAAACAAGTAAGATGAGGAGACGCAAACCGAGGTGTTTACCGAAGTTCGGTGCTCAACACATGAGCACCTACGTCTCCGTTGAGGAAACTTCACACAGAGAAGTCGGGACTCTCTGCCCCTAGCCCTCAATCCACTCGCGGTAGCTCTTCACCAACGCATGGTAGGCGAGCTCCAAGCCTTCACACAGAGGCGAGTTCTCTCACAAGTGAGAGCACTCACACCCACCGGCACCGACACACGGCACCGACCACCGACACACGGTGGGTTTCGTCTCAACACATGAGACACCCCCAACACATGAAGGATTTGGCTCCGACACACGGAAACCGTGGCACCCCGACACACGGAGATGGCCGCCGACACACACGCGGACTTGTGCCTCCAACGAATGGAGCGGATGTAGTCGTGACGGTTGATGAAGCCCGTGGCGTGACGACGATCTCTCCGTGGCGAAGTCCCAAGAGCACAAGATCGAGATCGTCTCTCACCACTACCCTTCTCACTCCCCATGAGAACTAGGGCAACAACGCCATGGGAGATGGGGCAAACTTTGGAGATGATGGGAGGTAGGGATCACCTTCTTCTTCTCCTTCCTTTCTTCTTCTCCTCTCAATCTTTCAAGCACATGGAACCCTAGGTGGAGGTGGGTGCCATGGGAGGAGCTCTCATGGGTGGCTAAGGCAAGGGGTGGTCGCTAATGATGGCTCTCTCAATTTTACCCGTACACTAAGCCCCTATTTATAGGCCCAAGGCGGAACCCTAGAAATGGACGGCTCAGATTAAATCACGAGTTTCAGATCACTTGGTCGGACGCCGTCCAGTTCCCGTCGGACGCCGTCCGACAGTGGGTCTTGCCAAAATTTAGTGCTTGCCGGACGCTGTCCGTGGTTTTCCGGATCGTCCGGCGAAGCTGTGTCGCAGCGTGAACAGGGCGCCCGCCAGGTGTTCGGTCTCTGGTTTAGCCGTCATCGGACGCGTCCGGTAAACTATCGGACGCGTCCGACAGAGAGGGTGGCCCGTCGTCGGACGCTTACCAGACGCCGTCCGAAGATCCTTGCGCTCAAATTTCTTCTTCACCGGACGCCGTCCGGTCCTGATCGGACGCCGTCCGACAGGGACTGTGCGTTTGAGACTTAGCCAAATTTCGAGCTCACTCGTTGGGAACCCTCGCTGTCGGACCCCGTCCGAAGACAGTCGGACGCCGTCCGACAGTGGGTGTGAATTTGGGACTTAGGTAGAATTTGGCTTGGGCTCACCGGACGCCGTCCGATTGCGACCGGACGCCGTCCGGTGGGGCTGAAATTTTTCCCACTCGAGTTTTGGCTATACCAACTTTGCCCGACGTCACACCTAGGGTTGTTGGCCTATCTTGTCGACTTGTGGAATCGGCGGGAGGTTTCGCGCCTAAAGAAAAATATCTGGCTTTGAACTTGGCGGCTACGAAAACCTCGGACAACAGACTCCCGAACTCTCTCGAACCTCGGACACTGGCATCTCTAGAACCCGCTCGAACTCACTCAGATGGACTGGAACTTGTGCTCAGTGGGACCTACAACCAGAGAGATGATCTTGCAGACATCAATGGGCCGGATGGGCCAAAAGCAGACACGCACACAAGGAAAATAGAAGAACTAGAAAATAAGATCCTTAGCCTTGATGCGATCCGTCGAGGCCCAGTTGGCATCAATTACCAAAACATTAAGCCCAAGGGAGGTTTGATCTTACAACTAGGGAATCGACATCTTCTTTAATGGGGTTTAAGAAGATTGCCGCATCATCAGCAAAGAGTGAAATTCTAGTGTTACAGAATCCTCTTATGGGCGAAAGAGCACCCGCCTCGGAAGCACGAGTTATCAAGGCAACAAGAGGCTCGATGGCGAGGTTAAAGAGCAAGGGAGAGAGGGAGTCACCTTGACGGAGCCCTCTGCGATGAAAAATAGTGTCAATGGGGTGGCCATTGAGGAGGACCCTAGAGGATGAGGAGGCCAACGACAGGGAGATCCAATCCCGCCAGCGATCCCCGAAACCACGGGCGCGGAGGTTGTCAAGGAGATAAGGCCAGTAGACAGAGTCGACAGCCTTTTCTAAGTCGAGCTTAAGGAAGAGCGCCGGGGTGTGCGACCTATGTAAGGATTTGGCTTTACTTTGGACGAGAAGGAAATTTTCCTGGATGTGCCTCTTCTTGATGAAAGCACTTTGGCAAGGTGAGGTTAGTTCTTCCATGAAAGGGGCTAGGCGGGTGGACAGGATTTTAGTGAAAAGCTTACCCACACTGTGGATAAGGCTAATGGGGCGGTAGTCAGAGGCGGCGAGCGGGCTGTCTTTCTTTGGTAGCAGGATTATATGAGCATTGTTTAAAGCCTCCAGTCCGGGTCCATTCAGATTGAAGAGGCATTGTAGGGCTGCAAACAGGTCTTCCGAGATGAAACTCCAACAAGCTTTAAAGAAATCCCAGGTGAAGCCGTCCGGGCCAGGAGCCTTGTCATTTGGGAGAGAGAAGAGCACAAGCTTAAGCTCCTCCAAGGTTAACGGCTCTTCTAGAGAGGAAAGGTCACCACGGGAAGCCCAAGGAAATCCCAGTTAAAAGACCTGGCAGCGACGGGGGGATTTGACAAGGATTCATCGCCGAAAATGGAGTTGAAGTGATTGAGCAATACGTTTGCCTTATCCTGGAACTCAGTGTGCATGCCAGAGGAGCTTTGAAGGGAATGGATGAAATTTCTTCGACGTCTGCCGTTAGCCCGCTGGTGGAAGTACTTGGTGTTAGCATCGCCGTAATAACGTATCTGAAAACTCCAAAACGGGGCGACTAATCTGGTTCTTTGATTATTTGATCGTCAATTGCGAGCAAGCTAGTTGGAGGAGAGCGTTTTTTTCTTCTCCCAGGACCGGAATCTTGCAGGATTCTAGCAGGAGCAGCAGACTAGCAGAGGCAACTGAAAATGACAAGTGAACAGCAGCATCTCATGGCTGAATATTAGCGGTGGTTGCCATGCACCATCTCGCGCCTGATCAGTTCAACTTGCTGCTGCAATTTAGCTTCCTTCTAATTCTGACATGCTGATTGTTACGTACTGTGTTAATATTGCTACATATAGAGCTGAAAAGAAAAGGCAAAAGCGTCTATTTCTTTTGTACGAAAAACAATCGAGGGGTAGTGTAGGAGAAGCCTGCAGGAAAAGGCCAATCATACGATGATCATCAGGTCATATGGAAGATGCTGATCGTTCACGGGAGTTAATACAATTGTCGTAGGAGGGATAATTAGGTTGGCAATCGGCATCGTATCACACTATCACAGGCTTTCTTTCGCGAAATTTGGCCAAGTCCACACACTAGCCTGTCCTTTTTCCATTTTTACTTTTAAAATCTTTTAGTTTTTTGGCCCAGTTCATATCGAATCGTGCCACACACACAAGATGTCTTTTTCCCTTTGCAATTTGCATTGCTTAGTTCAAGTACCAAAATTAATCATCGGTTAATTTACATAGAAGTCCCTATTATTTCACCGGTTAATTTCCGTTCTTCATGTTCTGAGAAAAGGCAGTGCTGCGCAAAATGGAAGAAAAAGAGAAAGAAAGAAAGAAATTAAGATATATTATTTTCTTTAGCTTGCCAATGTTGTCAAATGACGCAATTATTGCTACTAATAATATTTTTTAAAAAAAATATGAGAAATGAGGAATATGAATGAAGAAAATGGAGATTGAATAAATGATCTTGCGCATCCACAAAATGCAATTGCTTCTTTTGATTTTCTTCCCCATATAAACAGATTGGCCTTTTGCTTCTTATAACAGCCGAGGCAAGCTGCCCATCGACGAATGCCGGCCCAGAATTGCGTGCTTGTACACGTCACTTGGCCCGTGGATGTGGGCTAGCTGAGTGCTGATTGCCAGGTAGGACGCAGGCTTGGGCCTTTCACCCTAGTGGACTGTGGCCTAATATAAAATGTCACTTCATTTTTCACCTCTGTGAAGAAAATGCAAGTGATTAACCGACCGGGCAAGAAATGTTACAGCTGGTGTCAGGAATAGAACTGATCGTTTGTCAGGTTCAGGCTTCGGGTCGGGTTTTTCAAAACCCAACCAAAAATCAACCGGCCTGAGCCCAACCCGACCCAGTGCACCAGGTCACAAATCCGGGCTCGAACCTGACCCGAAACCCAAAAACCCACCCGAAAACCCAAAACCGCATGACTGTTTTTGCAATTTTTAAGGGCCTTAACCCAACCAGACAGACAGTCAAGCTTCAAGTCGAGGCCCAACCTAATCCGGTGCATTGGTTGGGTCGGGTCGGGTAAATCGAGTTTAGCTACCCATAAGCAATTCTAGTCAGGAACAAAAAGGACGAACAAACGACATTCCACAAGGCTCCAAAGTTCAAATATTTAGCTTAAAAAAGGTTGTCTAGTACTTTGGGCAAAGCAATGAAGATCGCATCGGGCGGATTCTGATTTTGTACCTATGAAAAAAACCTCTAAACACACCCATGTCCTTTTGATTCAGAGTGGCAGAAACCTCTTGTGCAGGCGTATGCTTTTTGACGGTACACATCGAGCAATGCCATGCAGCAAACAGAGAAAAAAAAATCTATGCATAGCCCAGCCTATACATGGAGGGACCAACCTCTCACGCTCAGGACAGTCAGATTCACATCGGGCAGTGCTGAACATGAGCAGATTCAGCAGCATTCAGGGGACAGTCTCCATCCCAGCAACAGCAGCAATAGCGATAGCAATAGCAATGGCAGTAGCAGTAGCCCCCTCCTACCTTGACCATCCACGACCACACTAGAGACAGCGAGCAAACACCTGAGTTACCCCAGCCATCACCATCCGGAAGGCTCATCAGCATTGGGCTCACACTAGGCACTACACCAGACCAGACAACGCTGCTGCCACACTGAAGCAAAATAATGTGATTCACATGTCAGCAGCAGCTCGCCATCTGTAACTCTGAACACCTACTACTCCCCCCTAGAGATGACAACTGCAGGCCGACAAGATTGGTTACCAAGGAATGCAGAAGCTTTCGGTAGTTTGGGATTTCAATCCATAACTCCCTCTTTTGAACAGAGAGAAGCATCCAACTGGGAGGCATTTATCTCCGCCTTTCGTCACGTATTCATGTGTAACTTCACACACAGACAAGAGTGCAACAAATAGAACTTATAGAACAGATCGAATATTCATTCATTATTTTCATGAATTAGATTGCATAGGAACAACACAGTTTGTTGACTGACAGAGTACACCATAGGAAGGAAGGGAATCCTATCTTTTGCTGATGAAAAAAGAAAGGAAAAACATTAATCTCTTATCATAATCTTCTCAAGATCACCAATTAATGGCTACCACTAAATGTTCAGAATTTCAATAAATATTTACATGACAATATTGAATGGGGGAAAGAATGGGCCAAAGAAACAATGGGGGGGGGGGGGGGTGGTCACAATCATAACCTTTTTCTTATCATTGTTCGGTAAATTTTCCAAGTCCACACAAGAAGGAAGATCATGAGAAGTGATGCAACCGTTGTCCAGAATATGATCAACCATGACGGCATTGACTTTGGAAAAAGACCTGTTCGGAAGTGAACATGATCAGCATAGTTGAAGGACAAAAAAATTACATATAAGCTCGAGGAAATTGGAGTAGCAGCTCAGCCCTCACCATGTCCAAACTTGATACAGGTCAGAAGCTCTACAATGCATATCGCCAGGGAAAGCCAACAAAAAGATCCCACTTTTTTAACAGGTTTCCTGAAATGATTTATCAAGTAAGATGGCTATTTGTCAGAAGGATTGTCCCCCCTGTATTTGTAAGAATTGACTGCCCAATTATATTGGGTACGGATGTTATCGCATACTTCTAATTTGATGCTATTACACACAGTTCACATGCAGCCATTGTCTAGCAGGCACCAGGCAGTAGCTATTTATTGCCAACAACAATAGTGGCACATGTGCACCATCATGTGGCATGTCAAGTAGTAAGAGTTAACAAGGATGTTGTGACTAAAAAAATCCAAAAAACCCACTATTAAAAAAGCAGTAGTGCTGACATGCGTATGGGGTATAAGTCATCAAAGTCATGTGCGATTTACTAATTACTACAAAGTAATCATGTACAGTTTGAAGGTAGTAATTCAGAAACATACCTGTCTTGTAAGTATGTATTGTACTCACGGATGGTTGGTATTGCAATCAACCACCAAAGGACCAGCCGGTAGACAATCAAGGGGTTTCGGGGAGGAATCCAAAGGCAGAACTTGAGAAAGAATGTGTTAAGTTCGACAACCATGAAAACAATACAAAGGCTCAGAACTTGGATGAATCTCCAGGGACCAAGCAGAGGGTACCACTCATCTTTATCCCACCGTGCTGGTGTGAACTGACCTAGTGTTCTTTTCACCTAAGGAGAAACAAAAGGTTAAATAAATAAATTCAGCGGAAAGGACGACAATATCAAGATCAAGAATCAAAGCCGATTGTTTCAGGAATAAACGCCGACACAAAACTTCACATAGAAACTTCACATAGATAGTATAGCACACTACAATATAACCTACAAGGCCGTTTGCTTTTATGCACACAAAAGAAAACATACAGGAAAGGACTTTTCAAGACATAAACATAACAGTATACTGAAAATATTTCAGTTCATGCCTGTATTACAGGAAAATAACAGAAAGCTAAATATTGGGATAGTAGTCCAGTAATATGTCAGTTCTCAAAGTGGCAAGTCTGAAAATGCATGAGTATTACTGTGTTGAGAGTGAAACTGTTGTTCCTTGAACTGGAGTCGGCAAAATTGATAATAGCATTAGTTCCCTAGGCCAGTGTAGCACCCCAGGTAAGTCTTATGTAATACATTTGCAGCTAATCCACTGTAAACGATATGAACTACGAAGTGTGAAATCGTAGGCTGAAAAGCTTGAGTTTCTACTTAATGTAGTCCAGACTCCAGAATGACAAAGGAATTATTTTTAACTGTCATGTGTTGGTTTTCTCAGTAAATCCCCACAAGTCATAACTTAATGACCAAACCATGAGAGACTGATGAAGGATTAAACATTACATAAAACCTTTTTAATAAATGTGTTCCCTCAAACAGGAATATTCACCATCATGGAGACAAAGGCCAAAAGAAAGAAGGAAAGAAAGAAATGTCACTGCAAGCTTTGCTGGGCAGCTCCTTTGCTTAAACATCCAATTAACATACCTTACTGATGATATTGGGTTGGCGACTCAAGCCAACCCATTCATATGTCCTCCCATCAAAGTATCTGACAGTCTTCATCCCAGCCCAGATACCTGAATCACATATAAAATGATCCCAGTCAAGAAGAGGTAAAACCTAACAGGTAAAACGCTAAACTAGCCTTTCTGTTCAAGTAAAAAGCTAAACTACACCATAACCACTCTAGTACTTCAACAGAATATACATACAGAGATGATGCAGCTCAGAAGAGAGAACAAATATGAGAGAATACCAAGCGTTTCAATGACGACATAGATATGTATGTCAATGGCCTCTAAATTTTAATTGCATAAATGCTAGCATTTAAAATGAAGATCGTCGTGCAATTACACAAAAAAAATACCACAACTTGCTCCTCGTCCAAAGGACCACTAATACAAATCTACAAAGAAATTAGAGATCTCCCCTCTAATCCTTTAGCAAGGAGAAAATGAGTTCAGTGAATTAATGAAAAACATAGCTGTACCAATGAATAACTTTTATGCATCAAGGTATACATTTAATTGAGGTCGTCAAAGAATTAGAGGATGCTACACCATCAGCATTACACTACAGGTAAACTGTGTAACTCTGTTGGTGATGAGGCAATAAAGCCAGAGAACAAGATGTTGATTTCACTATGCGCTAAAGGTAGGTATCTAGTTCAAACTTCAAGTCAAAGAATTAGTTCGAAAAAAACTTCCAGCCAAAGAGAAGTATTCTACATAGAAAAGGTACTTTAAGACCACATAAAAACTCACCGAACCAATTGCAGATCAATATGTCTAGGACAATGCTATCCCACCAACACTCATTGAAATTTGGTAACATATGACGAAATGTGAGCTGCAATGCGTATGACGTTTTGTAAGAAATCTAAATTCAAAAAACAGAAGCCCAAAACAAAATTGACAACATAACATTAATGATTACATACCTCCATTAGCTCAAATCCAATGGATAGTACCCATAAAAGTGGTTGGTTTCTTATCATTATAGCCTTTCCCCACCACCCAAGAACATGGGCAATAACAAACTCATCAAAAAGGATCTCCTAGAGGGAAATCTATATTCAAGTCAGTAACTTGAAGCATCTCCAAGACTGTTCAATTGGAGAAATAAGAAAAATCGAGTTGAACAAAAAACTTGCTCCAAAAAAAGAGAAGTAGGTCGGTGAATGAAGTCGTCATACATAAACATTGTTAAACCTGCTTTTTGGATGATCAGGAACATATATACGGCAGTCAGTTCCATAAGATCTTTCAGGCAACTCTGCTCAAATATAGGTAAGAAAATAAGGATTTCTTCAACCACATAAATTTCTGCTATTAGAGCAGATATAGAAAATTAACTGCATTACCTACACCAAGATCAGGGTGAAGATACTTCATAAATTGCCTAGCGTCATCACGAGTCTGCCAAATTAAACAAAACAAAAACATCAAATGCAAGGCTAACTGTATCTTTTGTTTCTTGTTTATTATCTTTCCCAGTAAATTCTAACTTGCTATAACATTGTTTTATCTTATTAGCATGGCCTGTTGACCAATAAAACACTATAGCAGATAGAACCATCATAAAATATGGGATAAATCAATATTTCAAATCATATAAAAATAATGATACAATTGTTTAACTACAAATAAAGTGGCATTTTCACAATTGAATTTGAACTATTTTTTATTTCATATGTGCTTAGGAGTCCCTTATTTTTTTAAAAAAAAAATGTTAAGAGTTGACATCTTTCTGTTGTCAACTTGTCTTTTGAGATACCTGTAGGAATAACAAGTGATAATGGCACCATTCTATCTGAGAAGTTTCCTACTGCATAAACAAGCTACGAGGATGACAAAAAAATGGGATACTCTGACCCCTTTCCCTACTGCATCTTAGGCTCTGAAACCATCCTATTTCCAAATTGATATACATTCACTTTCAATTGGTGCTATTGCGTTTGGCACCGATACTCTTTATCTTCTGCTGTGATTTGTGAATATGTTCTGCCAGATATTTGGATATTCTAGTTACCAAGCAATGGCCAATATTTAGTTGGGAAATGAAAAAAAGAGCTGAACTATTAGTAAAATGTAATTCCATATGCCAAGCAAGAAATTGAGACAGGGACTTCTATGCCATTCAATAGCAATGTGTGAAGCAGTTAATAGTGATATGGTTTTGCTAGAGAGTTATAAATCAAATAAATGGAACGTTTCTACCAATTCATGAATCCAAAGTAACGAAATAGTGATTTTAAAATAATAATAAAAGAACCTGTACTTACCTGGAAAAGCAAAAAGGTGAGGGCAACAAGGTAAACAACTGCCATCCCATGGACCAGCCGCCATATGGCAGGATGTGGTCTAATGAGTACACTGAATCATAGTGGAAGTAAATGTCATTAAATGTTTGCATAAACTCAGAGAAACAAATTTGATGGAGAAGGCTGCAATGGAGCAGTATGGGGTGGGGGCTCTTCGATTTCTGTATAAACCTAATATATCAGGTTAAAGGGGAAAATTTCTGAACCACACAAACAAGCTAGAACATATTGAAATGTTGAAACAGAACACTACATATTCAGAAATGCACTGTCCTTTTGTTCCATAGCAGTGCATGGTAATCTTATCTATGACCACGGGGCACCCATACCATAATAAGAGTTATGCTAAAGAGTTTCTATAACTCACGTTGAAGGGGCCTGAAGGAAAGAATAGGCCAAAAAGACAGCAATCATTGCGAAGACACCCCTGTTGACAGGGGAGAAACATATAAGCACGTCATTTTTCTTAAAGATGAGAATCAGCAGATAAAAGACCAAGAAAAACAATGGTGAAAAGGTAGTGGGCGTTGACTAGATGGAGCTTCATAATAAATAGAGATGCAAAGCAAGCAATAGATGAACACAAATTAGTGCAAATTGTTATTCCCCATAGAGGGAGAAAATAGCGAAATAGGTGGAATACCTTTTGACAGATGAAACACGATCAGCAGAGTAGCTTCTTTCTGGATCAAGTGCACCACTTGCCCAACTGATAAAGAACATAAAACAATTATCCATTAAACATGCATCAATTGTGCCATTCTTAATTTTTTTAGTAATCCTCGCATTGGTTTAAATGCCAGAGGAGGTCTATCAACTGCGCGTTAACATTTTCATTGTAAAAAAGAAAATCTCTTTTAAAAGCCTTCAAAAAATTATATAGGTAAAAGATATTGAACTTACATCAAAAAGCATGTCCCCATGAGCAACAATGAGATAGTCCGTGGTTTGTATGCCCATGCTGTCCACGGATCAACTTCGCCAAAATTATTGGGTGGTTTTACACCATTGCACTCTCTGAGAATATACTCTCTTCTAAGTTTGTGATGACCATTGACCTCCATGGTAGTAAGCTTGGCAATTTACTATCTGTACAATATCCATGGTAACATATGAGAACAAAATCTTACCAACCTTTTCTACAAGAATCAAATGAAAATCACTCTTCTTGAAGAGAGCACCATGCATTTTTTTTCCCCAACTGTTGGTAAATACACACAACATCCAGTAAGACAAATAAGTAACACCTGAATAATGCACCACTTAAGGCCAGGAAATAAACCAGCAGAAAACAAGTGGGCAACAAGACATGGTCCAGCACATCTGGAAATAAACACTTCCTTCAAACAAAAACCAAAGCTTTACACAAACACGTCAACCTGTACTATTGAAGCACCAAAGCTCTGCTACCGGACAAGTTCACTGCCCTGTCACTATCCATAGTATTTGTGAGAGAGATCACTGGGATTCCACGATCTACACCTACTTCACATATCTCCAGAGCGGCTCAGCTAGCACTCAGCTAGGTGTAAGCGTTGAGGCGCCTGTAGCAATGCGCATACCTTGTGTGCATTGGCGGATCCACCGCCCGCGCCCGGGCAAGGGGGGCTCCCATGGATGCGCAAGGAGGAGATCCCCGGTGCCCTCTGCAGTCGCGGGAGATCTTGAGGACGGATTGGCCGGGAGAGCGAAGGTAGATATCTAGTCGGGGGAGGCTGGAGATGGGGACGGGGGCGGGGGCGGAGCCGGCGCCGGCGCCGGCGGGGACAAGGTGCCAGAGACGGAGGCGCGTAGAGGCAGGGATGGGACGGCGTGGAGGCGGCGCCGGCGAAGGACGAGGGGGACGTGGGGGGAGGCCGGAGGCCGGAGGCGGTGCCGGCGGGAGGCGACGCCGACGGAGGAGGCAGGCACGGGGAAGCAGAGGAGAGGAGGTGGACGGGAGGAGGTGGAAGGCGGAGGAGTTTTATTTATACCGGTTTCGGTGCCTGCCCTTTGCCACCGGAAAGAACTTAAAAACACAGGGGCCTCGTCGCGAAATCGGCAGGAAGAAAATAAAAAAAAAATCAGGGTTTGCGCCGATTTTAAAAGGCTAAAGATGGATGGGAACGGAAATAAAACAGGGGTGATGGGTAATTTCGACGATGGGCCTCTTTGATACCTTATTTTAGTTTAGTTTTTGTTGTGATTGCAACTTTTGTTATTTTTATATACACCATTCATTTTTTTTTTAATTTTTTTTATAACTTTGTAGGGTTTTTCTCAAAGATCTTAAAAATATTTTTTTAATAATTTATTTAGCCTTTTCATACCATTTTCAAAGGTGGTTAAATTTTACTAACAAAAACTAAACTAAAACTAAACAAGTTATCAAAGAGGGCCGATATCGATATATGTTGAGTAATTTCAATGAGATGAAGTGTCGTTTACGATCAATCGTCACAAAGATATTTTTAATTTTAATAGTACGTATATTTAAAATTTTAATTGAATTATGTATAGGAGAATGCATATGTTTTGATATAGGGACGCGCTCATCACTCTTCTATTGAGTGGTAAGAACATATCACTCCAATTGAATCGTGACATACATGATGACATGGCAAGCCATGTTTGCTGCCTCTACCAGAGGTACCATATTCCGTTCACATCGTTACTCGACTGTTGGGTAGCATATGATCGTTCGAGGCAATCTGACAGTTGCATCGCATGGTCACTTGTCACTAAATGGGTGGGTGATGAGCTTGCATAACGTTGATTGGACAGGCGATGTACGACTATATTAGATGCTTGGCTAAGCTTGCCTCAGTCTCAATCATATGTGGCATGGCATTCCTTAGATTGTTGCTAAACTTTGACGAGGCTTGGAATGAGATTGGCGTACCCTGCGTAAACAACTCAACACACAAGTAAGACGTGGGCATGGAAATCCTTAGCCTATGAAAGGAGTGCCAATGACTATAGCGCAGCCAACGAAGATATGTTCACATGTCAGTGTAAGACAGATGCTCACATGTCAGTGTAGGACAACTAGTAAGCAGGGATTTTTTTTCATGTTTATTTTGATACCTATTTTATTTTTGTCCAAATTGCATGAAGCAATTTTTTAATTCATCCGAAATCAAAATTTACCTCTACATTTTTTATGTTTATAAAATAGATACGATTTTGGTGTTTATCTGAATTTATAAATATCCAAACATTTTGGAGTCACAATTGGCGGTACATAATTAATGTCTATGCAAAAAAAAAAAAAAGGGAAGCATTTCAGCCTCTCATGCCTTTCATCCTCCAATTTAATAAGCTAGGCATTGCGAGACAAAAAAAAAACCTAGCAGATTAAGATCTCACCTTGTGTTTGCAGAAATTCATTGCACCAAATACCAATGATTGGGCTTGGTGGTTCCAAGTTTTAAATCGGAGAGCGAGGAGGGAAAAAACCGACGGTGGCAGCCGGCCGCAGGGGGGGTGGGGTCCTGAACCTTTAGCTGAGCCTGAGCTCCTCCTCTCTTCTCTTCTCTTCTCTTCTCATTCATTCATTCATTCATTCATGCATGGTACTCCACATTGCTCATTGGTGGGGGTGGTGCTACTGCTGCTACTACTACTCAAATTCATTTATATTTATATATCTATGTGCTGCCTTGCCCAGCTTGTACCCTAGCTACCAGCAACGACAAGAGCTTGATCAATGATCATGCATGGAAATGCTACCAGGCTACCAGCTGCCTCTAAGTGCTGTACTGTTTCTGCCTTCCATCCCAAAATATGCCTGCCCCTCCAAGCTAGCGTACACCCTGTAGTCCACCGGCTCAAGAATATTCCTCCGTCTCTGCTACATGCAATGCAGCTCGGATTTTCGGTAAACACCAGAAGTTCGAGTCAGCTGGTGATTGTATAATAACCTCTCAAGCTCGATTGTGATGTGTTTTTTGCCAAATTTTGCAACATTTCGAGTTTTCGACTCTCGACTATGTTGTGCTTTCATACCTCTAGTTTGGCATATTTTAAGTTCATCAAAAGTTTAGTAAATACAACACGCTAATGTAAGTTTTTCCCTTTTGAATTGGGTCTCTCCGTTTTTCATTATGATTCATTTGAATAAAGAAGATACAAAAGAAATAAATGAAACGCCTTACGATCCCAACGGATGAGACTACCTGTATAAACCTAATATGCAATCGTTCACGAGACTTCATATAATTTTGGAATAAGTTCATTTAAAAGCGATAACAAAAATATTATATATCTTTAATCAGTTTTTTTATAGCTTACGGTGTTATTGTGCTTTTTTAATAATTGAAGGGAGGTAAAATAGATGTATTCAAATTAAAAGGTGAGAGAGGAAAGAAAAGGATAGAAGAGAGGGTGACTTATACGTGGACCCCATGCCATGTCCTTAGGGGGTTTTTTTACTGTTTTTACATAGTTGCGTGCTATAATACTTGGTTTCATAGTTTAGAGGGTTATTTAGTCGAAGTGCGATAGCTCATGTGTAAATTAGACTTTTTCTAATTTATCTAAATTTTATGCAGATTTTTTCCGTTGTCATGTATCAATTTCTTTCCCTTTTTTAGCGAGAAGGCAACCATGCATTCTATGTGTAAAGTTAAAGCTTACCGATCAGAATTGGACGGTGCATATGGTGGCTGTTTCATAAATAATTGCATGGCAGTACATTTAAACTTTCACTGCTCCATATCTTAAGGTTCTGGCCAAGATTTGCATGTCAACTGGATCCAAACAGAAAGGAACCAAATCCCAATTAAGGAACCTCAAGCCGACTGCATGCAGCTGCAAAGGGGCGTGGAAGATCTTTCAGCTCACCATTACTCCAATGGCAGCGAAAGGACGATGCAAGTAGGAGAACTCCATTGAAGGAGCCTCACTCTCACACGGTCACTCTCACTCTCTCAGTGCTCACACTCTCTTCAGTACGAAAACAAGAGTGTCTCAATTAATGTCCCTGCCTGGTTTTCTGTAGCTCAACAATCTGATCCCACCTGATCCTTCTGCCGCATGCTTAATTTTACGGTACAAATAGCCACGCAAATAGTAGTGCTATTTTTTTTTAGATCAAGTAGTGCTATTTTTATTTTTTTCGTTTGGATTAAAAAAATGCAATGCAATTATGATGTTGGTAAATGACAGGAGAAATCTGAATTATGCATGCATGACACCTCATCTCATGAAACCAACATTATCTTCTCCCTATCTGGCAGATGGCCGGACGATCCTAAAACATTATTATCTTCAGCTGGGAAGCAACTCTGTATGGAATAGGATCAGTTCAACAAGATCTGTTCCACTAAAAGGAGATCACAGCTTCTTCTTTTTCCCTCTCGAGGGAGGAGAAGATCACATCAATCAAATCTTCTTATGTCAAACTAATGAAAAGCGATAGGGAATTAAAATAGAGGAGGATCAATTAGAGACAGTGCCACACTGTCTGCCATGCATGCAGCATTTGGAGGCCCTTGCCTTCACTATGAGTCATCTAGTCTAGTCTTCTACTACTACTACTACTACTACTTCAAGTTCCTTGAATAGATTTCAAGTTGTGCTTTGCTGGCTTTGGAGGATGGGAGGTTTCTATGGATGCGCAGAAGGTACTCTCGGTATCCGCGATTGATTCGATGGAACACCTACATGAATAATTATATCATGGTTTGTGTGCTTTGGTTCTTTTGGTTTTATGCGTCCTGCTTGCTGCTTTAAGTAACAGCAAGTACATAATAGGGCTGCTAAGCAATCTAGTAGTGCATCAACAACTTGAAATTAATTAGTGGATGCTCTTCTCGATACATTTTTAAGTTTATCGGGTATAGTTTTGCCTATTGTTTAAACCAATGCTTAGAAACAAAAACAAAGATTATGTACTTTTTGTTTCCTTCACATTTACGTTTTTTTTAGATAATGACATTGCTTCTGGTTCTGGCTTCTGCATCCAATGATATACATAACCAAAGAGTCCTGCAAGAGTTTAAAAACTCAAATTGTGCATAGTCTATTACTAGCTAGCTAGCCCTCCAAACAAAATTATTACTGAAGGAGCTTATATATGTCTTAAAAATTATTACAAAATTTTCAGACCTTTTTTTCAGACATTTTGCCACCCTACCATAGTAGGAGCTTATATGTGTCTATTACTGCATGTTCATCAACAAAATGCATCGATGCCTAGTGTCGTAACCAATACTATGTCTCTCCGGAGATGCACAATTAATAGTTTTCTTTGCTATAAGAGAATCTTCTTTTGCTCCTGACCAGCTAATGATATTGCCCAAGAGTTAGATCACCGACGTGGTCATTTGCCTACAGCTCTAGCTAGTGACAGGTCAACAGCACCCTACTATGGTAGGGTGGCAAAATGTCTGAAAAGAAAAATACTGAAGAACAGGCATGTAGGATTCGGACCAAAACAGTTAAAAGTGGTCACTTACCGGGACCATGCTGCATACGGAGATGTTTGGAAAAAAAAAGTTCACATGGAAAAAAAAAAAAGGCGTGTGAAATTGTCTGCCAAATGCTATATATGTTAGCTAACCCTACAGAAATTCGTGATTAATTTTTTCGTCGGCCACATGACTCGCATCAGTGTACCAGAACAGGAATGTTGACGTAAATGCTTGACGTTGTTTATTTCATTTGAACTTTGTTTTGTGGTCATTTGCCATACCACATGCACAGGAGGCAAATGGAGGATTAGGCCACCCTCTCCAAGATGCTTGAAACTTCATAAGCCGATTTGACGGTATACCTCCTATCTGCATGCAGTTCATTTGCAAACTCACTTGTCCTCCTCATCAAGCAAGCTTGCTTCCTGAACCAAGGACCATAGCTGGATGAATTGCTGAAGCTCGGGCCCACTTGACAGGCAGCGAGTAGGTCAGTGATCCAAGTCGCCTGAATAATCCCCTGTTTAACTGATAGCTTTCTGTTCTTGGATTTGAGGAAGCACAGGGGCGCCACGTCCTTAGGGACCAATCCGCGAAGCCAATGATCAGACCAGAAATCCGCGAAGTAACCATCACCGATGCACTTTGATGCCCACGTACTTTGCTGAAGTCAAAAACTGAGCGACGTCATTTCTGGTAGGCTTCAAGAAGACCGCCACATCATCGGCATTTGCAAATTAAGTTTGTTCTTCAGGAGTACATATCCGGTGCAATCAGGCTTCCGGTGCAATTACCGTGCACCCGAACTAACAAAAGTCATGAAAAAATCCAAAAAAATTGTAGATGTACTCTTGAACTTACTCTACCTATGTATGAAATTTCAAGATCAAATTCATTTTATATTAAGAGTTATAAAAAAGAGAAAATTCTAACAAATTTGAAGGGTTTAAAATTGATAGAATGTTATCTTTTTTGTAAATCTTACTATAGGATGAATTTGACCTTGAAATTTTATACATAGGTAGAGTAAGTTCAAGAGTACATCTACAATTTTTTTGGGATTTTTTCATAACTTTTGTTAATTGAGACGTGATTGACATACTGATGTTCTCAACAGACCGGATATGTACTCGTTCTTCAGATGGTCAATGCAAGCTGTGCATTTGCAAGGAGCTTGACAACTCACTTCACATGCAGGCAGAGGAGAAGCGAATGTGATCCTACCCTCACCTCAGAGATTATTTCTACATTGCCACTACCCGCAAGAACAAAAATGCGAAGTTTCCGAGGAAATACAGGAGATGGCAACCTGAAAACTAGCCAGTCTGCAGGCTACCATCCTAGTAAATTTTGAGGAAGAGGTAATTCATTTAGATCAGTGGTATTTGTCAGACGAACCGTATCAAAATTTAATTTGAACTGATCGAGCAACCTAGCTAATTGATATTCTGAACTGTTCCTGAGGCAGGCAGAACTGTTCAATGAGCAATGTAGGGGATGTCAGCCTCGTACTGGTGATATATAGTAGTCTAGTGCCAGTCAAGTTACTGTTTTAGGGATCCACTATGTAAATAACTACTACCTCTGGTCACAAAAAGAAGTCGCCGTTGATTTTTGAACACGTCTTTGACAATTCGTCTTATTCAAAAAAGTTAAATAAATATTATTTATTTTGTTATGATTTGGTTTATTATTAAATATATTTTAAGTATTACTTATATTTTACATATTTGAGCTAAATTTTTGAATAAGACGAATGGTCAAAGGAGTGTCCAAAAAGTCAACAGCGACTTCTTTTTTGTGACCGGAGAGAGTATTAACCTATCAAAGAACAGACAGGCTAACTGGATCATTATCCTGAATGTGTCGCTCGAAAGACTGTAAAAACGAGTGGTGCGTATGTATAGCTAGCTAGTTCCTTGCAGAAGACACGCATGTCCTAATAGGCTAATACCCTGAATTCGTGGTGGCAACTGACAGCAGTGCAAAAAACTTCAGTGGGCATTGGGCAATAATGCAGAACATATATATGATACATCAGCATGCTGCAAGCGCAGGTTTATCTCACATACCTGCATACTGCATGCATATGGAGTGCGTAGAGAGATCGTTCGAACAGACACAACGGTGCACAAATAAACTCACACACAAGGTGCTGCAACTGGTGCTCGCTCGCTAGTATATATCTACGTACTAGCTAGCATCGCTAATCATCGCTTAACCAACGTTAAGGTTCTATGCATATCATGGATTAGATGCAGCATGCAGGTAGCAGATGGAAGAAGTCCTAGCTCTGCAACGCAACTTAACCACCTGCAAGCTGAGGAGCTAGCTAGCACTACAACTACTGAACTACATGCATGCAGATGGAGTCGACAGGCACAGGCGCACAGCCTGGAAAGAAGCACGAGGCTGGCCGAAGCTGCTGCTCAACCGCACGACACAACAGCGCACACAAATCAGTGCGAAACTAGCTAGCTAGCTACTGGCTCGGTGGATCGACGCTAGCTCGCTCGCTTGCTGTATGTACTAGCTACCAGCATTGCTCGACCCTGCAGCCAATAGTTCACTCTGCAGCAGCAGCAGCAGCAGCTGCTGCTGCTGCTGCTTAGCTCTGATGTTTTATGCTGCGGTGTTGATATGAACGAGTGAAGGAGCAGAGCAGAGCAGAGAGTGAGCAGGGCGAGGGGGGCCAGGGCCCAGGGCCGGTGGGATGAGTGGCCGGCCGCCGGTCAAGCTAGCCCTGGAGCAGCGAGCAGCATGATCACATCCAGGCTTTTCCGGCTGCCCTACCGGCGGCGACCGGCCGGCCTCCTCATCGATCGATCGATCGATCTAAGCTGATCTAGATAGATGCCTCTTGCACGCGCTGCTGCTGCCACTGGGCACTGGCGCTGCATGCATGTGTATGTATGTATGTCGTTGTTCTGCTCATTTTTGGTATGCTGCAAAGAGGGAGAAGGGCCAGTCTTTTCTGTCCCTAACCCGGCCGGCCACCAAATGATTAATTAAAATTCCTTCACAGGTCTAGCTCGCTCGCCTCAGTGTCACCACCGCTAATTTTCTGAAAGAATTGAATTATTGAAAAGTAGAGCAGCTAACTCCTCCTTGTGAACCCCAGGGACCTACCGTGCATGCATGAGTTTGTTGCTAGTTATCAGGCGACTGAGACTTATTTATCTCTCAGTCAATTTTCTCACATACGTGGATATTCGTTGGATCTTTTATATGCCCTATGGAGGTGTTTGATCAACGGCTCAGGAAATCGACTGAGAGATAAATAAGTCTCAGTCGCCTGATGAGAAGATAATCCCATAAATAAAACTCGGTCGATCGATAGATCGCTTTTATAATATTTGAAAGTTTTTCCTTGTTCGCAGTCGCCTGCGTTGGTGAGTTCTTGCAGGCGATTCTCTGGCGTGTGAGATCTGTCGCGCACGAGAGCGACGCTTGCCTACGGCGATGTGATGCGGCATCTTTTTCGCGACCACGCGGGAGGCAACGCGCGCGATTGCATGCATGCATGTGCTGCGATGCATTCATTTTTTTTAGTTTTGTATTTTTTTATGAAAAACTATAATTTTACTAAAAAATTATTTTATTTGAATCGATATAAACGAGATATACATACATCAATAATAAATCATACTTAGTTGCTATGCCTATTTTGCTTTCTTTAAATTTTTTACATATTTTGTACTATTTTTCAGTTGTGCTTGTCGCTGAAATGTCTGTGTTTTTATATTGAAAATTCAATCGCCTGCGCTAAACGGTAAAACGCAAACGCTTGCGTTGTAGCTGGTCCCATATTTGACTGTTAAAGGTTATTTTGACTGTACAGATTTTTTATTTTTTCTGGCCGGCCACTTATTTCGTTCTTGTCAAATAATGATTGGAAGCAGCAGCAGGTTGTCGACTTGTCGTTTGTTTATCTGACGGTAGGCGAATAGTTGCATGCACTTCACTTTAATTTCACATGCGCGTCACATCCCCCCTGACTCTGACCAAGCGATTGAGGATGCCACGTACGATAATACGACGAAACAAAAGGCAAAATTAGCTCATGATGCTTTAGTTGATTAGTTCATTTAGCTAGCTAGATCCTTCGTTGACGAGCTTACGAAACTGATATTCGGAGAGGTGCATGCATGCATGTAGATGTAGAGTAATAAACGAAAGAAACAAACGAGCCTACGAAACTGATATTCGGAGAGGTGCATGCATGCATGTAGATGTAGACTAATAAACGAAATAAATAAACGAGCTTACGAAACTGATAAGGGCTTCAATGATACCCAAATTAAGATGAACTTAGCATTGTAACAAATAAAGTAGAAGAAAAAATGCTGACGAATAATGGTACTAAATAGTGATAATTAAGATCATCCTAAATTAAAAATAACTGAATATGCTCTAAGTTCCAGCGAGCTTGCAATGGTAGGCTCGAGCCAAGCCTCTATTGTGGCTCTTACCTTTCGGTTAGCTTCGCTTGAAGCTCGAATGAGCCTCAAATTATAGGCTTGGTAGCACACGTGTAGAGCTAATAAATAGCATATATTTTAATACATAAACAACCGAATAGCAGACATATGAACCAATTTAGAGAGCTTCTGCATGCAACAATTTTCATTAAGAGCATATAACATAGCATAAGTTTACAACATGCATTATCATGAGTGTCCAACGTAGTATCAATAGAACGTACAAAATTCAGAAAGTATACAACTGTATACGTAAAGTATGTAATTGTGTGTATCTTGACTTGACCAGGATTTCCATCGTTGCACGAGCTATTCAAGCTAGGCCTGATCAGTCTCTCAAGCTTAAGGCCAAACCGGCCGGAGCTCGTTTGGGATTACTCGAGCCAAGCTCAACTGTTAAAACACCATTATTGACGGTAGCAACTCTTTTTTTTTTTTTTTTGTTACAAGACGCTGGCAATTGGCATAGCGCAGACTGCGCAGTTGCTGCCTGTGGAAATAAATTCGGCGCGCATGGATGCAATGCAAATTATGCACATATGCCATGGCAGAGGGCCAGCTGCACGTGCTGCTGCTAATTACTCCCTTCTCCTCGGGGGCCGTGCACGCGGATGGAAGGAAGGAGTTGCCCATTGCATTGCACCAAACCACCGACCAACACCCTCCTTAACGACTTTGTTCGTCTGCAGCCATTTTTCCTCTGTTCCATTGTCTTTCCTATTTTATTTCTCACCTTTCTTCCCTTCATTTCTCGCCATCCCCAACACATCCTTTCAACAAAAAAACATGAAAAAAACAGAGAGAAAATTTCTTTCTAAAAGAAATGGATGAAAAAATTTCTTCTGAAGAGAACCTGTTGAGTATATCAAGGAACTAAAATCTCTTCACAAAGAGAGAATGATCCTAAAATAATACTATTGGAGATGGTCTTAGTTTAGAGACCTGAGATTGGTCGAGTTGGCTGGCTCAGCCGGCTTCATACAGTGATGCTGCACCCTCCAAAGTTTTAACTTTGAACACAGAATACGTCAGCTGCATGTATAATTAAGCATGTTCAATCAATAACAGTCGATTGCCCGTGCCAAGGCAGATCTAGGCCCTCAATTACATGTTCAATGCATCGCATCACAGCCACATGAATGGAACAGCAAGGTATGCTAATAAAATGCATGCAGCTGGCTGACCTAGCACGATTCCCCTGCCTTCCATGTTAAACGCAACCAACCGGGAAGCAAAGTAAACTGTAAACTGCACCCCACTCGCTAGCTCAGCTGTGCAGTGCGAGTCAACTTCTGACAGGCATCCCACAAAATCAGGGAGACGAGAACATGACAGCATACCACCACGACCAGAGAGGCACACAAGGCCTGCACAACCCAACTCATTTGGTTTCTTGAGCGGTAACCAATGTGGGAGCAGCAGCACATGCACGAGGGATTTTGATAATGTACAAGAGGTCCCGGGATAACAAAAACTATAGGCAACTCCTGTGGGATTCCAGACCACGGGAGGCTGCCAATGCTCCTCCCTTTGTTTTCTTCTTCTGTCAGCGTCATCACTCATCACTGCCCAGGCTTACAGCCCCGCAAAATTTTCTGGCGTCCTGCAAAGAATTGCTGTTTTTTTTTTTTTGGCTAACCTTACCTACGTTTTTTTTTTTTTTTTGCTAGGCTAGTTAATATGGTGACTATGTTTGGTTGCTACAAAGAAAGTAGGCGCCCAGCTGACCAGCTCGGATCAAGTCCTACGACGATGATGCCTCCTGCGTGTTGGCCGTGGTTTTGTCAACATGGACATGTGATCCGTATCCTGTTGATCTCTAAAGTCAGAGGGTGCCCCTCCTGTAAGCCAGTGCAGCGCCTCTCCTGCTGCGTCCTTCTCTGCAAGCTTCTTATTGGCGCATGGCTGACCTACAAACTGCATGCCATTGAACTCAACTGTGGACCTGAAAAGGCTGTTCTTGATTTCCTTTGTTTTGTAGGACGGGTTATGATGCCCAGCCCTAGTTAGAAAAGTCTGGAGTTGGTTCTTAGGGTTGTCCCCTCCATTTCCGCCTCCACAACTCACAGGGGCTGATGAGATCATTGTCTTTGCTTTCTTTGATCTTGGTTCTTGTCGACCATAGACAAACCGACCACTGCATGTGTCTTCCGTAACCAGCAAACGTATAGCTGATAGCAGCTCCTCGCTGGCTCCAATGTCCATCCTTGGGTTTTGAAGCTGTTAAAAAAAAGAGAGAAATGCCTAGTCAGAAGTGGTAGAAGCATCAGCACAATTGAGTGGACTAGCGATAATGCTTTGCTGACAAATGCAAGCATTTGTATTTGAGAAAGATGTACAGCCTTGAAGGCATCAACTTTAATGCATGGAATATAGTATCCTAAAAGCCTGGTAAGAATTACAGATAGATGTACACAGTTTACAAGCTAAAGGCTCATAACTAAAAATAATAACAGAAGAACGAATGTGGAGTGTCCATATAAAATGACATGTTAGAATTCACCAATACCTTGCAATGAATTAAATTTTCAAGTTCATTCTTGAGATTTAAGTAAGTTGAGGCAAGATCACGACTCATGAAGAACTCGAGGTATCCTCCAAGCATTTTCAAGTGTCCGTCCTACAGCATGCAGTAAAAAATTAAAAATTATCCAATGATAAATTTTGCCGACACAGAAGGAAAATAGGCATTGCAAACTTACCAAACCCCCTTGTTGTATGTTTCCTCCAAAGAGCAATAATATAGAATCAGATATAGCTGTTGAATCCCGAAGAAAAACAGAATTCACCTTCACCTTCTCATTGAACACTAGCCAGGGAAATGGAATCTTGGCTTCTTTTCCATTGACTGAACTCTGGAAACAAGAAGGAGCGACTAGATGAAGCTTTGTCATTTACAGCCACTGACAAAATTCAGCAAGCAACATAATCACCAATCATGAGTGGAATATAATCACTTACCGAGTAGAGCATAACCTGCCCATCCTCCATTGTCTTGAGAGAAATTGATTTCTCCTTATTCTGATATTACCAAGAAGCACACAAGAATAGCTGATCAGAGAATTCCAAGTACTATAATACCGAACAAAATTGTAATTGAGTAGTAATCTTCCATACAAAACGCATGGTTTCAACTTTCAACATTTTCCCCTTCTGATTTTAAACTGATATTCTCAAGTTTCACCTGCTAACTCTAATTTTGACCATTACCAGAAATAACTGGAACCAGAATATGTCATTACACAGTATTATTCTTGTCCAAGGCAAAACAAAATCATACCATGAACAAATTACAGATGTGGTAAACACCAGATGAAACAGTAAACAATAAAAACAAGCCATGAGATAAAGCAAATAAAAAGAACTCACCACGACAGAGGAAACGCCAGGATATAATCCTGCACAAATGACTGCCCTAACTAGATTTTCATCACGGCTCCATTTATTGCACAGTACCATGTTTTCATCCACCAAACCAGTGTCCTTCAGAAGAAAGAGAAACTGCTTCCGAAGGGAATCTATGGCTTTTAGTGTTTGCATGGAAAGAAATTTTTTCCAGCAGAAGTCATAGCCATTGCGATCACTTTCAGCCTCTCTCCATCCTTCATATGCACGAACAAGCGCAAGGTGGTCACTATAGTCACGGCACGAAAACTGTAACTTAGCGGACTCAGCAAGCTGCATGGAGAAAGGTGGCATCATTTACAGTACAAAAAAAAAATGTATACTCAAACAACCACAAAAAGAACACTTTCAGAACTTCAATACTGAATTCACAAGGCAAGATACATAAATCAAATGAGCTAGAAATGGAAGAGACAGTTAAACACTACGATTAGATATTACTTACATCCTTCTTGTCAAATGGAGTCAAAAATGGATCTCTGACACTTAGTCCAGAAACAATGGTTAAGATGGGATCAAGACAATTAAAAATAGCCCCAAAAATAAGCATCTTGCCTAATTTAGGCTCAACTGGAAGCATAGACAAGTGCTTTCCTGAGAACGTGAAACAGTTGAGTATGGTTAGCATACAGGCTCCAAGAGCTCCATCATTATGGAATGGTGCGGTCATAGTTCAAAGATCAATTTAAAGAGTAATCTGGTACCTAGAATTGTCAATTCTTCATTTTGATCAAATGCTCCAATGACTTTGAGATATTCAATGGCATTTTGCACCTGGGACAAATCAAATTAACTAATCAAACAATTCAAAGACATGTAAGGGCACTTATCTTTTGTAACTCATAATGACAATTGAGTGCAAGAAACATACCGATAAAGACTCAGGTGACTGCAAAGCTCTGGATAAAAAATCTGAAATACTCCCAAGCCGCAAGCTTTTTATTTGCAAACAGAGGGATTGAAGAGGAGTTCTCAGAAGTTCTGGCAACTGGTAGTCAGCAAATGAGTCGTACACACATCGTGGATAAAGGTGGTAACACTCTCCTGGCTGGACTCGGCCAGCTCTTCCTCGTCTCTAAATTATCAAACATTTAATTAGCAAAACAAAAGGGCTACAAACTATATTATAGAGGTGTGATGACCAAAACAATGTTGGCTGATTCACAACGTGAGATACGATAAAAATAGAATCATTCATATTCCAAGAAGAAAGAAAATATTACTTGTCTGGCTGAAGCCTTGGAGATCCAGGTCGGAAGTAAACAGGGGGTATTATTCAGTGCATCATAAGATGTCTCTTTTGCTTTTCCACAATCAACAACAAAAACTACATCGTTGATAGTAATACTAGTTTCAGCCATATTAGTAGCAAGAACTATTTTCCTTACTCCAGGCCCAGGTTTATCGAATATTAATTTCTGCACGGAAAGGAGACAGTTATATTACCAAATGACCATTCCTATGAGAGAGAACATAAAAATATCCCCAACTTGCAATCCACGACCACAAAAGCCTTCTATGATACATGGTACGTGAAACAATAACATAACTATGGGGTGGAATACATCTATCATGCAGTAAAATAAAGAGGAACACAAGAGTTCAAGACATGTCCCACAAGTTAACACTGTTGACCATAGATGACAATCACAATTCAATTTGGTCAGAACTAGTAAGTGCATTTACGCAAAACAGACAATAACACAATAATTGTAGGTCACATGAAACGGCATTAAGAATAAAATGAGCACTGCCGCACATTACCAGGGAACATCTTGATTGTTTAAATACATAAAAACTATAAATCTATGCATCAGCAAATCAAAATGCACTCTCATGCTACCAGCAATATTAAAAGCATGTATGACTTAGAAAGAAGCATAAATTTACAAAAAAAAAACTTGAACAAAATAGGTCCAGCATTACTGGCAGAGTTAGATTGTAGGTACATGAGTGTTTCATCTTTTTTAAAAAAATAACTAAACATGGTGTGATAAAAGTAACCATAAAAATGCAGAATAAATCAACATAGTGGCAATACCTGCTCTGAACTTGCCATTGAACCATGGCATGCAAGAAGCAAAACTTTGGTAGGGTCTCCAAGCAGTGGGTTTGCTTGAAGCTGCTCTTTCAGTGCATTGATGTCATCCCACCCTGTCATAAACACAAGAACAGCACCAGCTCTTTCCTTTTGATAAATATGACACAAAACATTTTCTATTAAGTTGAAACCAATTGAATCAGGATTCCAACAGGACAGTGAGTCACGAGTTTGTGCACTATAGCCCCTTAAATCAGCCGCTTCAACAGCATCCTGTTCAAAAGAGAAGCTTAGAAGCCAAAGCTCCGAGCAGAAAATAATTGCAAAAAAGGGTATCATCGTACTTCCACAGCAGAAGCAATTTGGCTCTTCCTCTTTCTTAGAGTTTGCTTTTGCATCTTCCAACTCCTTTCTTGACCATAGTCATCAATTTGATTGTATGGAGTCAATCTGTGCCCCGTAGCTTCAAGAATATCTTCAAGAAAATGATTCCGAACAGGGTACGTAAAACCCTAAGATGAGATATACATGCAACATATTAGAAGGGGCATATTAATAAAACCATTAGGAGAAATGGACACCATAGAAAAAACAAAACAAGTTGCAGTTTACAGATTAAATTCAGATTATAATATACAGCTGGATATTTGTTCTTTTTGTTCAAGCCAAACGCTCTGTTGCTTTGTAGCCATTTTTTGAATCTTAGATGTCCTTTACAGTTTATTTACTTATGTCTTATCTACTTATTTGCTGATCTCGTAAACTTTGAGAGCTTCCAAAGGTGGGTCCAATTTGTTTGACTTGTTTTTTAGAGCTTTGAGACGCACCATCGAGACAAAAACAAAAGAGAGAACATAGTAAAAAACCAAAACGTTTGTATTTTGCAAATGGAGATAACCAAATTAGGAGACAAGCTGTAAAGAAAGCTCTCAAAACCAAATTTTAATTATAGTGGCCTCTCCAAGGCCCCCTAAATAGGGCCCACAAGTTTTTAGATTATAATCCACAGCAGGCTTTCAGCTCAAAAGAACGGGGCTTTTTCTCCCATGTCACTCTTTAAAATTTGCATTTTCTCCCATGCCACTCGGGCCCACATTCAGTGACTCGGGTGATCCCACATGTCATACTCACATAGGAATTGGCATACAAAATGATACTTATTTCCATAAGTAAAACAGTGCCAATTCCAATAAAACTTAGCTCTATATCTATGGTGGCAAGCTAAATGTACACATATGAAGAGCTAAACTTCATGCGGACATATATAACAATACTTGCTTTAAAATGATGTGTATATTATTTTCTCAATTGTTACCAGGATCCAGGCAGAATTTCTGGAATCCATGTATGGAACTTTGAATTATGAATCATGTCATTTGAATTTGGAGCCCAAACTGCCTAGAGTAATGACCATAGCCCCTGGGAACCTGCAAGATTCCCGTTTGAAGACCTGGGTGGGATTTTCCTAAAATCAGATGCATGAACATTTAGCAAACTGGGCATCTCATCAATATAAAACTAGGTACAATACTACACTTATGCTCATGCATTTGTGATTAGAAGTGTAGTAGTAGAAAGATCTGGCACAACGAGACTACATCATGAATGCAAAGGAAGATTGAGCTGGAGGATTACCCTGTGAATGTATAGTTGATAATTACAGTAAGATATACAGCATTCACTATTCATCATAGAAGAGCTGATGAAATGCCTCCTGTTTAATTTGACTATGACACTATGTTAAGATAACAAAACAAAGTTTTCATTTAGCCAAATAGTCAGGATGTCTCTTATGAAAAATATGCCTACCCAACTGGATGCATAGAGCAACATGCAACAAAGTATTGCTATTAATATCTGATGAGATGCCCATTCAGCTAAATGTATTATAATTTATCCAATGAAACTAATTATCCTTCACTGGATTAACAACTAGCATGCTACTATGCTAGTGCATGCCTACCAATTCTATTGGCAAATAAAGCAGGTATGCCGCAAAAGGAATATAGCAGTACTGCTGTCAAAAGTTCCATGTATGATACAAATCATAGAATGACAAATGACAATGATGATAGTGGGGAAGTATTAAGAAAAATATCTTACAGGTATATGTATCATGGGTGCTCCACCAAAGTATGAAGAAAATAACTCAGCATTAAGGGTTGCACTCATCAATACAAGTCTTAGCTCAGGCCGGCGTGGAAGAAGGTCCTTTAGGACAATAAGAAGAAAATCTAGCACAAGAGCCCAAAAATAATTAGCATAACACTTCTACCTGAGTGCCTAGCACTGTTTCCTGTACAAATTTAAAATCATTGTG
Source organism: Raddia guianensis (assembly GCA_036346415.1). Taxonomy (NCBI): domain Eukaryota; kingdom Viridiplantae; phylum Streptophyta; class Magnoliopsida; order Poales; family Poaceae; genus Raddia; species Raddia guianensis. The sequence continues at coordinate 42,825,064 of CM070534.1, forward strand.
ACTAATGCAGACCTTCATTCATGCCCCGTTCATGGATTTCATCAACAATAACATGGGTAACTCCTTTCAAGTTTCTGTCCACCAGCAATCTCCGCAACAGGACCCCAGTGGTGCAGAAAAGAAGACGTGTATCTCTTCCTTTCATTCCTTCCAATCTAACTTTGTAGCCAACCTAAAATAAAAAATCCTTAATCAGGATTCAGAAAACCAGCATAATCTAAGATTCTAAGTATTGCAAGAACTTTTTAACTATGTGTAACCCTTTGAACAGACCACCTAAGCAAAAGGTGAAATAAATTGCCACACTATAAGGAAGTAGAATATATTAAGCCAATTGCAACACCTGACTACTGACCAATCATCAACCTATGGATGGACAGCAATAAATATCTTGGATAACAATCTCTAACAAGAATACTCATGGATTCCCCATTGGCAATCACAAAATAGTAATCCCAGCATGGAAAATTAAGTTTTAATCAAGAGAAAATCGCACAAATAGTCCCCAAACTTGTCCCGCCTGTGCACATAAAATCCGTAAGTATCGAAACCGCTTATTTAGATACCCAAACTTGCGAAACCGTTGCAATTAGGTCCATAGGCTGGTTTTTTTAGGCTGTTTTGGTGGTGTGGGCTGCCATATCAGCGCCTACGTGGATTTTTTAGTTTTCTTTCTTAGTTTTAATCTGGGTGGGTATCTAAATAAGCGGTTTCGATACTTACGGATTTATGTGCACAGGCAGGACAAGTTTGGGGACTAATGGTGCAATTTTCTCTTTAATCAATCTAAAAGTACAAGTAGCTCACCGATTCGCCGATTTTTTCACCTCTTTCAGAAGCAACTCGCTCAGAAACAGAAATAGCTGATATTCGTCTTGGCTGCGTGCAAATAATACTGCAAGTAGCGCCACGCGCAGCATCTATTTCAGATTCTAAAATGTACTGTGGCAACTGTGTTGTCTTACCACAGCCTGTTTCGCCTGAAATGACAACTACCTGTTCAATTGAACAAAACATAGATGTTAGCACTCAATTATATGGATACTTGATATATCTTCATAGAAGCTTTCGTCTATGCATTAAAAAAATCCAATAGATATTAAAGGCGAATTTCTCAGATAACAAAACATTATGCTTTATTGGCATTCCAAAAGTAAAATTAGAACAGGAAAAAAATCACAAACACTATCCAGAACAAGAACAGGACCTGATTCTGAGATATAGCTTCCAATAATGTTTGCCTTTCTTTATAAGCAGGAAGACCACAACGGAACTCCATCATACTCTGACCATCATATGATTCCTGAAAAGGAAAGAAAATTCATCAACATTCAACAGGAGGCACCAGTCGGACAAAATCAAATCTATCCACTTGAACCAATATATATATAACAAAATATATGCACCAAACAAATAATATCAAACTGGTGCCAATCAAACTTATCACTACGAACTGCAGCCTGATGTGATTTAAAGAGTGAAAATGGAACTCATGCTCATCTATACATGTTAGAAGTTTCTGGTATTTTAACTGGACTAGTTTGTAGGTTGTGTATTTAACTGGACTAGTTTGTAGGTTGTGTATTAAAAATGTCATGATGATCATCTGATATTCAACTGGATCTATTGTGCATTAAAAACTGTATGATATTTCAACTGAATTTATTTGTAAGTTCTGTACTGAAACTATCATGATGATCATCTGTAAATAATATTTTGGGACCAGCTGTGCTCATTAACTATATTATCAATCCAGAAATCACTATTGCATGAAGCACAGTGACAGTACCATCTATCTGAGAATGTAATATGCGTAGTAGTAAATTTCAAAAGCATATATGGGTAGAGCGAAGAATACGATACTCTCTTCATTCCACAATTAAGTCATTGATGTAGAAACCAGTCTAAAGGATTAATTCGATGCATGCCACTCCAAAGTTGACTTTTTAAAAATGCCATTAAAAAGTGTGAAACCTGCCCAGTGTTACTTCCAAGTTAGATTCCTCCAAACAAGCCATTGTGGACAGTATTGCTCTTCTATCCTCTTCAAATTTTTGTGGCTAGTCTAGCACCCACTCTTCTTCCTCCATTATTCCTCCATACTCCGACAAGCTCCACTGCCCACTGGTTGGTGGCAACCATGCTCAGCGGTGATGCGTGCTGGAGGAAGAAAGGGTGGGTGCATGTCTTAAGAGTGACATGTGCCTAATAACCGTTATTTAAATTGGTAAGAATTTAACATAGTACATTTATTATCAGAACTCAGAAGAACTTCCTTAAAAGTACAATTTATCAGTTTACAATGTTTTGCAAAATATTATAGAAAGACAATGGTTAAAGTTGGATCTCAAAGACTATAAAAAGTCAAGTGACAAAATATTAAAAAAAATATGGAGCAACAACTAACCAGGAATGCTCATTGCTCCTCTTTTGTTAAAAAAAAGGAATGCTCATTGCTCCAACATTCAGAAGAAAACAGTATACATGACGGAGCCACAGTGATTGGCAATGATATTGTAAGCAACAACTGACCAGGAATGCTCATTTCATTGCTCGAACATTCAGAAGAAAACAATATATATGACGGAGCCAAGGTGATTGGCAATGATATTGTGATAAAAATTTCGAGACTTAAGACAAACCGCATGATACTTCCAACCCAATGGGAAAAAACTAACTACAAACAAACAGCACGTAGTGTACTCTACTGCATATAAACAAACCTGCCAAGAAGCCTGCTGGTTACGCAGCTGTAGGCTTTTCCTTCTGTGAATTCTCTCCATCACAGCACTAGTTGAAGTCAGATTATCCTGCTGCTCAAAGAAGCCTTCGTCAGTTGCAAAACTGTCTGTGCTGCTTGATCTTGAGAAAGCGGCATTAGGGAAGTTCCCACTGTTCTTTCTCTTCAGTGCAAGATAGTCTGAAAGCAACGCATCAACTTCTCTTTGCAAACCAGAAGGTATAGATACCTATAAATCAAATATGTTTCAAGCAAAATAAAAATCACATATTTTAGCCAACATCAATGTGTATGGAATACACACTCAAAACTTTTAAGCTACTAAGACAATCAGCATACCTCTCTTTGAGGTCTTTTGTCATCAAGATCTGATCTATAATTCGGCAAAGGAACCTTACTAAACACAACAACTCGGGAATATTGACGGCTGCCATAATGTAAATCATCATCAGATAAGGGATAAAGATTGTGTAGTATTAGGATATCAAATGGGCAATGGAGCACCTGTGCAAAGCCATTCGATCTGCCAGTTGAGCAAGTTGTTCAAAGTCACGTCTGTCCTTTTTTTCCCTTGAGATAATCTCTTGCTCATCATTGTTCCGGAGAAGCATGTGCAGTTTCCATTTCCATTCATCAACATTATCTAAAGTGGATGCACCCTGAAAATTTTATTTAATACAACTGTAAAGAGCATAACGTGACACAGAAATCTAAGAAAAAAGACCAGAAGATATATCATAGAAGTTTGTGCTGTACCAAATGTTTCATTCATTCCTAAGCATTTTTTATATAGGGTTAGCCTGAAATGCAAAAGGAATACTAATAATTGGGTGATTAGGGTGAAAGGACTGCAAGCTAAGTGAAAGGTTAATATAAGTAGTTAAATCACTAATTACAGTAAGCAACTATTAATTCACATCCACACAAGTTTCTATGGCTTGCAGAACTTGTGGAAAATAGAAGCCAATTGCTTCAGTTGTTTGTCTTCATTTTTTTTTTTCAAGCAAAAGGCAGGAGCTGACTACTGAGTAAAATGACAAAGAAAGAAGACCCCCGGAGCAATTTTGGAGTAAGGAGATTCTGATTTCACAGTCTAGTTAACTGTATTTATTCTTTAACTAGTATAAATTTCGTATTAATATGTGAGCCGCACAGAAGAGTGAGAAAACCAAGGCATTAACCTTGCTTGATACGGACGTGCGATCCATCTCCCTGTCCGAGTCGTCCTCCGAGAAATCATCATAGGCGTACCGACTGTACCCAGAGCTCTGCTGGCGAAAGGACTCCAGCTGTGGAGGCGGCGGGCGGGGCGGCAGAGGAGCGGCATAACGCCATTGAGGTGGCGACAGCGGGCGGGGCGGCGGAGGAGATGGCGGGCGGGCAGGCGGAGGCGATGGCGGGCTGAGGGAGCGGCCGTCCATCCGCCACTCCGGCGTCCACACCGCCTGCGCCTGCGCCTCAGCCGAGGGCGGCGGCGCAAGGCTCCCGTTGGTGGACGCGATAACAGAGCGGAGGCGCCGCATCGGCGGCACGTAGACACCGCTGGTGCTCATGGCGGCGGTGGCGGGCGGCGAGGAGAGGTGGTGGCTACCACTAGCAGGGGTCGAGCTGGCGAGGCTAGGATTAGGGTTCCGGGAGAGGAATAGGGGGGAGGGCATGATCGGGGGGCGGGGCCAGCGGAGGATGCGGAGGCGACCCCGCAAGACGGAGGCCAGGAGCATCACCACCCGCGCCGCCGCGGCACCAAGCTCGTGTATCTCATGCAACCCGCTCCGCTTAAGCTGCTCCGCTGCGGGCGGAAGTCCGGCGGGGTGTTCCCAGGCTCCACCGCCACGCGCGCACAAGTGCAATGGTCCTGCTCCGGCGGCCGGCGAGGAAACGGCGGCGGGAGGAGGCGGGGAGAGGAGAGGAGTTGGGGGGCGCGGCGTGGCGGCTGCGCCGGGGGAGGAGGAGGAGAAGGAGAAGGAAGGGATGGGAGGGCAACTTGCGGGTGCAGTGCAAATGGCGGTGAGGACAGTGCTCAGCACTGACATATGGGGTCTCCCTCTCTCTGACAAACGGTTTCTGTAAGGTGGGCCACACGTGCGCGCGCGAGATGACGGCGACGTGGCCTTCATTCCGTCGTTGGTTGGATAAATGGGCCATTAAGTATAGGGAGAGTTGGGCCCAGTAACGCTACATACTGGGCCGTAACCCAAGGCTGCTGACCGCCGAGCCACATTTTAGCATGCAAAATTACGACCCTGTTCTTTTCAGCTTAATAGTTTAACGGCTTAACAACTTATAAATTTTTTAAAAAGACAAATGCTTTAAATTTTTGGAGTTTGTTTTTTCGCTGTTTTGAAGATGGGTCCTAACGCTTTTAAAAGCAAGTCAAACGAAATGGATCCGAATCATGAGACTATCTCGAGAAACTCTCGAAATTAGGTCATTTCAGCCGTTCAATTGTTCAGATCAGCTCAAAAAAACAGGAGACCCACTATCATTACCACTGAATACAATTAAAATGGAGATAACATGAGCGGGCGTGATTAGTACTGCTGAACACGTGGCCACAGCTTGCGGGTGTAGACCTAGACGCACTATCATAGACTCACATGTTAATGGAAAAGGAGTTTGCAAAACAGTGAAACCCTTTCTTAAGGGCAACATATCCTGTGTACACAGGGGTTCCTGTGTAAACCCTGTATCCACCAACTAACAAAAGTCAAGAAAAAATCTAAAAATTTTTGTAGATATTCTAATGAACTTGCACTACGTATGTATAAAGTTTGAATATCAAATTCATTCTATTTTAAAAGTTATAAAAAAAGAGAAAACTACATCAATTTTAAACTATTCAAATTTGTCATTATTTTATCTTTTTTATAACTCTTAATATAAAATGAATTTGACATTTAAACTTTATACATAGATAGAGCAACCAATGGAGAACATCTATAATTTTTTTCTAGATTTTTAAATAATTTTTTTTAGTTGGTGTACACGGGTTTACACGGGATATGTTGTCTTTCTTAAGATTGACATATTGATAATTTTCGCGTTGTTTTTCTGGTAGTATATATTGGATATTGGAATAACCTAATTTTAAGTGCGTTGAAATCAGATCACACGCAACAGCGCGACCAGATTACACTGCAGGGAAGAGAAAGAGTGGCCGAGTGGGATACACCATACATACACGATGTGGCGACGATTTGGATGGGGGTTGGGGAGAAGGGCGTGGCTGGGTGCAGCTGCAGCTGCAAATCCAGCTTAAAATCACAATCAACTTCTGAGCTGAAAGCAAAGGAACAATCCTTGATGGGTCATGAAACGCGAGTTGGGCCCGGGAACATGATACTGCCTTAAGTCTGTTGATTAGCTGAACGCTGTAGTTTTGATGATCACACTAACCAATCCAACCTTGTATGGCACGTCCAGTTCTCCAGAGTTTTTTTGCTTAAAGTACATGCAGGCATACAGTAATGCTTGTTCCTCAAAATTATACCACCTCGCACAACTCTAAATTGTTTCTCCAATGCTAGGCTAAAGCAAATCGTAGGCTGGTGGTGATTATTCGCTCCAGTAATAAAAAAAACAGTCGCTCAACATGATGATACATGCATGATGTATCTCCGGGAAATCTCAAATTCTCAATGCCTCGTCCCTTATCAGTAAGTGTAGCCCTTCTGGAACATTCCTTTCTTGGCCTCGGCACTCTCACCCTCCCCGGTGTAGCGTCCGAGCTGGGCCAGCGAGTTCGCCTTGGCGCGTGCCAGTAGTGCCTTCTGAGCTGCCTCAACATTCTCAGGGCGCCCCTGCCATGTCTTCAACACCGAGTTCTGGAGAGCCCGGGCGTAGGAGAACGACACGTGCCACGGATTCGGAGCTTGGTTCATCGCGTTCAGGTTTAGAGTTGCCTCCACCTCAGACTGTCCACCAGAAAGGAACTGAAGAAAAATATCGGTAATGTTATAGCCATCTCCTGCCCTGATTTTCAATGGAGATAGTACACAGCCTGAAATAGTTCAAGACTTAAGGCAGTACCATGATGCCAGGGACGGCAGGTGGCACCCTCCTCCTCAGCATTGTAAGGGTGTGCTTCGCAATGGCTTCTGGGGAAGCCTTCTGTTTGTGTTCAGCGCCAGGGGTCACCATGCTGGGTTTCAGCAAGATACCTTCAAACAGAACATTGTTTTGCGCCAGGTAGAAGAAGACCTCAGACCACACCTTCTCTGCCACCTCGAGGGTTCTCTCGATACCATGATCTCCATCAAGAAGGATCTCTGGCTCCACAATTGGCACTAAACCATTGTCCTGAAGATTTATTCACGTCAAATGTCAGAACATGCTGAGCAAAGACAACAAAAAAAAAATTGAGGGCAAAACAGTAGAGCATATATGTGTTTTCGGCTTTATAAATATGTTGTCCGTGTTAGATAGAAAGAGAATGTGCAGCTTGTATTAAATGGGCCCCAAATGGGCCAGAAGTACAAGTACAAGAGAAGGGAAAATATACAGAAAACCACAAGAGAAGGAAAAATATACAGAAAACCCCCTATACATGTGCTATTTTAACACCCCCTCAAACTCATGGTGGATCTACAACACTGAGTTTGGAGAGATGTACATCATGCTGCACTCTCGTCTGTGCCTTCGTGAAGAAGTCGGCGAGCTGAAGGTTTGAAGGCACATAATTGAGAGCAACCACCTGTGCCTGCACCTGGGATCGAACATAGTTGGCATCAACTCTAATATGCTTGGTGAGCTCGTGTTTCACTGGATCACGAGCAATGCTAATAGCATCAGTGCTGTCGGAGAAAACAGTAGTCAAAGTAGAGACAGGCACACCAAAGTCAGCAAGAAGCCACCGAAGCCACGTGACCTCAGCTGTCACGGAGGCCAAAGCACTGCTCACCTCGATCTCGAGCGGAAACAATGAGATCGGCGCTTGGTCTTCCACGAGATCAGGGAAGAACCAAGGAAGACACAAGATATCGAGATCGACTTGCGCTTCCACAGATCGCTAGCCCACGAAGGCGTCCGAAATACGCTGGTCGAAGCGAACAAGAGCTGGAGAAGAACAAACAACGGTCGGCAGTACCTCGAAGGTAGCGAAGAACCCGAAGGAGATGACCGTAGTGCACACTGGTGGGAGAAGCCATGAACTGGCTAAGAATGTGCACAGCGTGGGAGACATCCAGGCAAGTGATGCCAAGGTAAACAAGACTCCCAACAAGGTGGCGGTAGCGAGTGGGGTCCTGAAGGGGAACCCCATTAGTGGGTCGAAGTTGGAGATGAAGCTCCATCGGGGTGTCAGCGGTGCGGTCGTCGCTGAGGCAAGCACGAGCAAGGAGCTCCTGAATGTACTTGCGCTGAGAAAGGTAAAAGCCCTCAAAGTGGAGTCAACCTCAATCCCCGAAAATATCGGTGGCCCCGGATCGTACATCCAAATCGCCACCGAGACGGACCTTGACGAAGGCAATGTAGTCAGGGTCATCTCCAGTGATGAGCATGTCATCAACGTACAGGAGAAGAAGAGTGCGACCCCGAGAAGAGGTGTGAACAAAGAGAGCAGGATCATGTGGACTAGGTATAAAGCCAGCAGCAGTGACAACCGAGGCAAAACGCTCAAACCAAGCACGAGGGGCCTGCTTCAGGCCATAGAGCGAGCGTCGAAGGCGACACACGTGACCATCAGGAACACTGTAGCCAGAAGGAGGGTGCATGTAGACCTTCTCACGTAGCTCACCATGAAGAAAGGCATTCTTCACATCGAGCTGGGAGATGGTCCACTGACGAACAGACGCAACAGCTGCTAGAGTGAGAACAGTGGTCCTGTGAGCAACTGGGGAGAAGGTCTCGCCGTAGTCAAGACCAGGTGTCTGCTGGAAGCCACAAGCAACAAGACGCGCCTTGAAGCGCTCGAGAGAACCGTCAGAGCGAGTCTTGATCTTATAGACCCACTTACAAGTGATCGGACAGACGGTGGAAGGACACGGTACAAGATCCCAAGTGTCAGTGCGCTCGAGAGCAGCAAGCTCCTCGGCCATCGCGAACTGCCACTCAGGATGAGCAACATCATCGCGGTAAGAGGTAGGCTCAGAGGAAGTGGTGAGAGGAGCAGAAAAACCATAACGGTCAGGAGGTAGGATCTTGCTCCGATCACGAAGAGCGTACCAAGGTGAAGAGGCAGTATCCTGAGGAGGAGCAGAGGAAGTGGGAACTCGAGAACGAGAGTAGTGAAACGGAAAGGGAGGTCGAAGTGGTATGGGTGGAGACACAACCTGGGAAGGTGGAGGTGGAGACACGACCTGGGAAGGTAGTGGTGGAGAGGGAACTGGGGAAGGTGGCGGTGAAGAGGCGACTGAGGAAGGTGGTGTAGGAAGAACGGAAGGTGGTGGAGGAACAACTGGAGGTGGTGGAGAGAAGACCTGTGAAGGTGGTGAAGTGATGATCTGGGAAGGTGGTGGAAGAGAGACAACCTGGGAAGGTGAGGAAGGAAAAGCAAAGCGATCAAGAAGGCTGAGAAAGGAGAGAGACTCGGGTGAGGCCATACCAGGGGAGTCAAAAGAGCGAGACTCGTCAAAGAAGGGACGCGACTCGTCGAAGGTGACATCCTTAGAGATCCGAATCCGACGACCGAGCGGATCCCAACAACGGGCACCCTTGCGCTCTGAGTCGTAGCCAAGGAAGGCGCCGCATCGACCGAAAGCAATCAACTTGGTTCGCTTACGAGGCTGAAGAAGTACATACGCCACACAACCAAAAGTACGAAGGCGGGTGTACTCGGTGATTGGCCATAGAGACGCTCGAGAGGAGTGGCACCACAAGAGCGATGGATGGTGAATGTTGATGAGGTAAATAAATGTCGACATTGCTTCAAATTTTGTGGTGGGACGAGAGAGCATCATAGCTCGGCGATCTCAAGCAGTGGCGATGCTTGCGCTCGCAACACCATTCTCACAGATGGGCACCAAAGACACGAGTCTTGAGGAAGAGTGCCCTGATCAACAAGGAACTGACGTAGAGCAGTGGAGAGATACTCGCCAGCAGAATCCGCACAAAACACACGAATGGGTGAAGCAAACTGAGTGCGAACCATGGCCGCGAAAGCCTGATAGGCAGCCCACCTAATCACGAGACTTGAGGAAGTAGATCCAGATGAAACGAGAGAAATCATCAATAAAAATCACATACCATCGATTAGCCCCTTTCAAAACGAAGGGAGCAGGTCCCCATACATCAGAATGAACCAAATCAAAGGGACGAGCCAATACAGAGTCACTAGTAGGGAAAAGCGGTAGAGGTATTTTACCAAGCTTCTGACCACTACGGGGAGGGAGGTATCACGAGAAACCTTCCCAAGAACACCACGACGCAAAAGAGAACACAATCTTGACTCAGACATATGACCTAACTGGCGATGCCACTGAGCAAAACTGGAGGAAGTGATGGTGGCGAAGACAGTGGCATCAGAAGCGCTGATCGGCTGGCTAGGGAAGGTGGTGGTGGAAGCGAAAGTGGAAGGAAGAAGCGTTACGAGAGCCCACAACTGGGGAGTCACGGTCCGCGGCCAAGACCAACAAGGGTCCTCAGATTTGAGCCCGGATAAAACAAAAATCAAGCTCAAGAGTGATGCTAAAACCCATATCAGTGAGCTGACCAGCAGAAATCAATTGCATAGTAAGGCAAGGCACATGGGAAACATCTGGAACAAGAAAGGAAGAGGTGTGAAGAGTGCCCTTTCCAGCAACTGATAGAGGTGACCCATTAGCAGTTTTGACAAAGACAGGAGTGACTGGAGACCGCAATGGGTGAAGGTGAGTGGAATCATATGTCATATGGAAAGAAGCCTCGAAGTAAAGGTACCAAGTACTGAATCACCGAGATACCAAGCGGTGAGGAGCTCGTAAGTCGTGGCAGAGGGCGCAGTGGGAGGCCGAGTGTCGAGACGAAGCTCAAGACGCGCATAAGCGATCGGTGAGACTGAGCCCACACCGAGCCTCGGGAGGAGCAGAGCCGTGAGTCTCCCAGAGGTGGAGCCGCCAAAGGTGCCCTCGCTTCTTGAGCGCTTCTGACCTTCTGAATGGTGTGACTGTCTTCTTGCGAGAGTTGCGATGAGGAAGCGGCCGGAGCCTCCGGCTGTGTAAGAGCGGAAGTACCCTCTGCGACCAAGCCGCTTTCTTTGGTCGCGGAGAGTAGCAACAGACCACTGCTTGGTCTTTGGGAGCAAAGAATGGTCACCGAATAAATTGTCGGTGTCGCCGAGGTGCCTAACACGGTCATGAGCGAGAGAGACACCCCAAGACGAGTCTCCTCAAGACGAGCTGAGTCGAGCCTCGATGAAGCGACGGCAACGGTGTCGCGGGCGGGAGCCGAGCCCGGCGACTCAAACTCCGGACGAAGGCGACTGAGGAACTGGAAGACTCGTGCACCGAGCCGGTGATCCCGTAGACGAACACACGTGGCGCAGGAGGGATCTGGAGACGGCTCCAGAGAATCCAGCTGACGATAGACATCACGTAACCGCTCGGAAGTCGTCGACGATGAGAGTCTCGCCGCTAAAGAGTCTCGACCAGACGCAAAGAGTGATGTGTAGGCGCTTTGGTACTTTCGGTATCTTGGGCTGAACGTAGTCCCACATCGACGGCGGATGCCGTGAGACCACATCGGGGCAAGGTCGTGACGCCGCCAACGCCAGAGGCGACAACGCGAGCCTCGGCACGCCAATCCTCCAAGCGGTGAGCAGCCGCCGTGTACGCCTCAAGGGCCTGCTCGTAGAGGTCCTGCTGAGCAACGGGTACCGGCTGACCATCGGCACCTGGCTGAGGCAGCACTAGGATAGCAGGAAGCGCCGGGGGCAGGGAGGCACCAGTGAGATGGCCCCAGAGGCGCTGGCTGTCAAGGCACACATAGAGTAGCGTGGACTACTCGCGGAAGTTGGAGCCATCGAATTGGATCGGCGGCAGGGCAACAGGGCCAAGCACACGAGAGGGAGCTGCCATGGTAGTGTGCTGCTGGACAGCGGAGGGGGGGTGGTCGCCGGTGAGCTTGCCGGTATAGAGATCGACGGCGACGAAAGGGGACCACTCAATGGCGGCCTCACGCAGAAAGGAAGAGAGGCGAGAGATCGTCATGCGGCGGCGCTTGCCATGAAGCCGGCTTCAGCGGCACGGCCGTCGGAACCTCGGCAGTGGAGACGAGACGGACCGGTGACGATAGGCGATCATGGAGGAGGCAAAGCGAGCTGAAGCGACGCGAAGCGAGGAGCTGCGGACGCGAAAGACGGGAGACACAGCAGGCGTCGGCGAGTCCGAGAGTGGGAGAGAAGAAAGCGTCATGAGAGGAGCTTTAGCGACAGGCGCCTCGCCAAGCAGCGGCAGCGGCAAGGCTGCGATGGGTGGAAACCCTAACCTTGTGCTCTTGATACCATGTTAGATAGAAAGAGAATGTGCAGCTTGTATTAAATGGGCCCCAAATGGGCTAGAAGTACATGTACAAGAGAAGGGAAAATATACAGAAAACCACAAGAGAAGGGAAAATATACAGAAAACCCCCTATACATGTGCTATTTTAATAGTCCGATGTGCTGTGCTTGCTTTTCACTTAGTCAAATGTCATGTCTTTCTGTGCGTGGTCACTGCAGTACATGATTTCAAGAACAGCAAAAAAGCTTGATGAATTTGGAGTGACTGAGCTGAATGAATAAACAAGCTAGGCTGCAGCTAGACCTCGAGAAGTTTTTTAATATGTTTCTCAAAGTATGTCCACTTATAAAATGTCATACAGGGTTCATAATATAAAAGGAAAATCTCTATTTTACATCTTGAACTATCGTGCTTTGTTTACTTAACCCCCTAAACTATGAAACCAGTTATTCTAGCCCACAAAACCTGAAAACCAGTGAGAATAACCCCCTGAAGATGGTGTTGCCACACAAGCTGTACACATGTGCAATTTTTACCACATCATCGCCACATGCGCACACATGACAGTATGACACATCACCTTCTTCCTCTCTCCCTCTCTTCGAACGGAGAAATCACCGACGTCGAGGGGAACACCGCCGGCGCACCTGCTGCTCCTATGCGCCAAGGAAGGGTGTCGCCGCCTGTTCGTGCTAGGGGAGGAGCACCACTGCCGCGGCTTGCTCCCGCGCTAGGGGAGGCACCATGGAGATCGTCCGCACCGCACCGCACCGCCATGGAGGCCACTGCCTCAGCCGCCACATCTCGCCATGCCTCGCTGCCTGTACCTCTCCGCCTGGCCGCCTGCATCACCTCGCTGCCATGCCACGGCTGCGTCGATCTGCGTCCACCTGCACCATCACTGTCATGCTCCACCGCAGCCACCTCCACCTGCGCTGCCCTGCTATGCTGCCGCTGCCTCGATCTGCTGCAGCGATGGCGGGGAAAGGTCTCCAAGGAGGGGAGGGAGGAAGGGAGAGGTCGCAAGTGCGGTGGGGATGAAGAAAGCAGCACTGAAGATCGGAAAGGAAAGAGAAGACAATAAAGAAAAGGAGATAGGGGGGAGAGAGGAAGAAAATAGTTGTGGGACCTATACGTGGGACCATGCATGTCATTGCCACATCAAGTGCCATCTCACAGCCACAGTGGCAAAACCACCTTAAAAATCACTATGGGGTGTTATTTGCGTTGGTTTTTTTGGTTTTGGCGGGTTAAATATCTGGTTTCATAGTTCAGCGGCGTATGTAGACAAAGGGTGATAGTTTATGGTGTAAAATAGACTTTTTCCAATATAAAAAATTAGGAGCATAAAACAGATAGGGTTGATGATCAAGGCACCAAAAGCACATTCAAATCAAACAAAACAAAGGATGACTACTTCATTGCAAGAAATTCAGTAATTAGAAGTATGCATTGATACCTGAGCAATAGCAGCATATCGAGCAAGGCCCCATGCTGCTTCCTTGACAGCCAATGCAGAGGGGCCGCAAGGGATGCTAACAACAGTACGCCTGGAGAACATCGACATAGCATTGCAAGTTTAGAAAGGACATACCAATTAAATTATTCAGGAAACAAATTATGAGGGTATGAACGGACCACTTTGCAAAGCGTGCTCCCTGCTTGTAGTATTCAGCACACCTTGAAGCCAAGCCATCAAGACCTTGACACCAGGATTCATTGTTGGATCCAGGCAATGGAACCAGACCCTTTTTGGCACAACAAAAAACACCAAGAAATAAGAATTCTGGAACTGTATTGCTGGCTATTACAAAATGATGATCATCATATAATGGCATGCATACCTTGTCAACCTTGATACCAGGCATGATGTTCTGATCCTTCAAGCAGTCAACAAACTTCTTGCCATCTGTAGTTGACTGATAAAGAGTTTCCTCAAAAAGGATAGCACCAGAAATAAATTCACCAAGACCACCAGTGGTCAGTAAAAGCTGCCTGTAAGCCTGACGGTTAGCTTCCGTGTTGTCCAACCCAATGGAATCTAATCTCTTTCCGCATGTAGCATTTGACTCATCAATTGCCAGGATTCCACGCCCAGGGGAAGCAACAGATTTCTGCACACATTGAACCATTAGATTTACAGTCACAAAACCCAACAGGGAAATGCATTGTGGCCTAGAAGGAAGAATACTAGTGAGGAAATAGGAAATGACTTAGAAGGCGGGTAAACATACCCAGCTTCAACCGATCATACAGCCATCAGTGTTAGTCAGTAGTTGAAATAGAAATATAGAAGTATAGTTCATTCGCGTGAGAACATGCTCACACACTTACAAATCAAGAATAACAGAGGCATTGTAACTGAACAAAAGTAAGCCCTAAATCATTCATAGTGCAATAGTGTGAAACGGTCATGTTCAGCCCAAAGATTAAACCTAACAAACACACATATTCTAGTAAGCTTTTCACACAGGCCATCCTTGACAATTGCCAAGCAATCCAGACATCATAATTTCCACTCACCAATATACTAATTAAGCTACTTTGCCAGATATAAGTAAGTCAAATTGCCCTCAAAACAATTTGATGGTAATTTATCCTCAGAGTAACACCAGCATCAGATAATTTCCTTTTTCTGCTACCAGGACAACTGTCATAAGCTCAGTCTACTTTCAGTGTTAACTGGGACATCCGAGTCCTAATATTTTTTGCCAAGTCAGACACCCGGAAACCGTGTTGGATTCCAGGTGGTATTGGCATGACCAAGCTTTTTTTGCCGTGTCCAAGTAACATGGACTACTTTATTTTAAATGTCAGCCAAAACAGGGTAAACCGAAACAAGCAATTCTATATTAGCACACAAATTCTTCACACAATTAGAGAGAACCAACAATAGCTCGAGTGGAATATCTCAGGCTCTCAGCATCCATACATCACACTAGTCCATTTCCTGATTATCCGATAAGGATTTATGAGACACCAGCTCAGCCAACTGGATCTAGGAGTAAACCTGGACAGACCAGTTCAATACGACTGCGGGATTTGCTTGCCATGTCCTGATGTGAGCTGATAGACATACAAAAAACAACCGAGGCACTGAGCCTATCTATCACTGCTTTCAACACATGACTGAAGCAGTTTGCCGTCTCAAATAACAGAAGAAACCCTTAACGCAGCATTGACGATGCAACTTTCTCAAAAGAATAATCAGTCAAGGTTCGATTAATTGCATGTAAGTGTTGCCAGCATCGATTTAATTTCGAAGGTGAAAACCAAAAAAGCTAGTTCTCTCTATCCCCACCCCCCTACTGGACCCAATCCCTACTCAACGGTCCACATCACGAATCGCTAGAAAACAACACGGAGCCGAGACATCATCATAGATGGCTACAAGCGACGCACGCAACATCCAAAGGTTAGATCTTGAGCAAGGCGAGCGAGTCGTGGAAAGGAAACAAGTGAAGGTGAAAAGGGTGGGGGCGTAGGGTTTGGTGGGGCGCTGACCGCGGTGGAGACGAGCTCGTCGGCGTAGGAGCCGGCGGCGGCGGCGCGGACGAGCGTGGCGCGGCGGGCGCGGGCGCGGTCGCCGGCGAGCCAGCTGGCGGGAGGAGAGGCGAGCTTGGCCGAGAGCATCGCCATTGATCCGGCGCGTGCGATCGCCTCGCCTGTGAGTTGGGGGTTGGGAGTTTGGAGACGCGACGGCGGCGAGAAATACCAAGTGGTTTGGTGGCGCACGAGACGAGTAAAATAGTGCGCGCTTTTATGCCTACCTCCCTGAGCTTTTTCTTTTCTTCTTCCGGACACTCTTATTCCTAACGGAAATACTAATCCTATATTCGTATACGTCGGATCGTCCCAACTATACGGATCTCTGCAGCTTATTTACTTCATTTGATTTATCTAACTATATAATTTATTAGAATATAAGTCAGGCAAGTAAATAAGTCAAATAAGATAAATCATAAAACTTTAATATATGGTTGTTTAAGATGTTTCATGTGTTTAATGCAGTGTCTCATGAGTTTTTTATGTGCATTGCGTTTTATTAATATATCACGTAAAACACATATACCGTTCCGATCCATCGCCTCTCGATAACCCTCTTATCCTAAAGTAGAAAACCAATGGTTCAATGAATCTTGAACAAAAATATAAACGTCTGTACGATATAGCTGGAGGATCAAAACGAAATATAGAGGTTTTCATGCCCAAAAAAGGTAATCTTTTGGGTTGTCTCCGGTCCGACGCCGGGCGGATACACCGAGGCTGAGCGGAGCGGGAATGGGGGATGCCTCGTTCCTACCTCCGGACTCCGGTGCAAGTTCATGGCATATTGGGCTTCGATCACCTAAAAAGCCCATTACTTTCCAGTTCCACTTGAAAATAATTGGGACATCCATGTAAGGCCATGAATGGGCCTGCTTCTCTCATAAGAAAGATCAAGTGGCTAAATTCCAAGCCCATCTTACACCTGCGGCATCTCACAGGTCCAGGAGGCCCAACGTGCATTTATGGACATGCTCCATGCCGTTCTAAGTTCTAACTATGATTTTTTTATAGCGGTACCTGAGGATGTGTTTTGATTGTTTACATGGGGCCGATGGAACGGAATTAAACGGTATAGGAATGATATAGGATGGTGCAAAAACTATATAAGGTTGTTCGATCGAAATGAGCGAATCATGTCGCACAATATAAACAAGAAATATTTCCTATATCTAAATTCATACAATCTTGTCTCGCCAATCAAACACATGGTTCATAAAATACCGTATCATCCCATTCCACCGACTAAACATCAGAAACATGTATGTACTCCCTTCCTTTTTTTGTTTGACGCCTTTGACTTTTTTATACGTCTTTGACCATTCGTCTTATTCAAAAATTTAGTGCAGAGATGTAAAAATATAAGACATATTTAAAGTATCTCTATTGATAAAACAAATCACAACAAAATAAATGATATTTACAAAAATAATTTGAATAAAACGAATGGTCAGAGACGTATCAAAAAGTCAAAGACGTCAAACAAAAATGAACGGAGGTAGTATATATATCATTTCGTACAATCTTATTCAACCAACTAAACACACTCTAATTTACCACACAAACGTCTACGTACGCACGTGTGTATGTATCCATCGTACGTCTATTCGTGCATGCATACACGTAGTACACATTGCTGGTGTGGGCCTTGGGCCTTGGCCATCCTTGGATTTGGAATACGTGCTAAAGTACGTTACGCGCATCGGTGCATGCATGCGTAGTTGTAGTGCGCATGCATCAGTGCATGTAATGTGCATGTGAAGTTGTGCAGCATGTAATGTGCATGTGCATGTGCAATTGTGCATACCTACTAAATTACCATAGGTAGCTACCTACACGAATGTGTAGCCATACTCCCTCCGTATCAAAATGTTTATCACTTTTGACTTTTGAATAAACGTTTGACCATTCGTCTTATTCAAAAAAATTATGTAAATGTCATTTATTTTGTTGTGAGTTGTGACTTGTTTTATCACTAAATATATTTTAAGTATGACTTATTTTTTTACATATTTGTGCTAATTTTTTAAATAAGACGAATGGTCAAACGTTTGTTCAAAAGTCAAAAGTGACAAACATTTTGATACGGAGGGAGTATATCGTACGACTATTTCATACATATATACTCCCTCCGTCCAAGATTGATCTTCGTTTAAGCAAACAATCGAAATCCAACTTTGATCTGCGTCTAACGCCTGGAGCCGGCGGTTGTGCCTCGACGCAGCGCGGCGCCTTGTTCGTTTGCATCAGGAGCCAATGCAGGAGTAAATTTCAGCTGCTACGTGATTTGTCCACGGCTTAATCACTCGGATCGCTTCACCGCGATTGGCCAGGAGCAAGACACGGCAGCATGCAGGAGTAAATTTCGAGCAGGCACCTAAGCGACACTACATCAGTCTCAATGAGGATTAAATGGAATACATGCTCAATTTCGTTCTCCTTGGTCATGATGCACAGGGCTTAAACGAATATCGATCAATCCTGGACGGAAGGAGTAGCACATAATGGCTGCTACAATCTCTATTATAAAGCACCTTGTGGTCGTGGTGGTGGTGGTGGTGTTAGTTCGAACTTTCAATCCGGACCGTCCATCTCACCTGTTGCAATCTGCGCTCTACGATCCATTCTACCCTGCTCGCGAGTTGCGACCCGCCTCCTCCACCCCCGCGCCGCCCCTACCTCCCTCCAATCCCCCGTCTCATCCCGCCGCTCCCTCTCCTTCCATCGCCCCTCCCTCTCTCCCACCGCCCCTCTCTCACGCCGCCACTGTCACCAGGCGCCGCCCTGTCAAGCCCTCTCTCTCTCTCTCTCTCTCTCTCTCTGCCTCCCTCTCTCCCGCTCCCTCTCCTCCGCCACCCCTCCCTCTCTCCCGCCCCTCTCTCCCCATCGCCCCCGCTCCTTGGCCCGCCTCTCAGCCCCCTCTCTCTCTCTCTCTCTCTCTCTCTCTCTCTCTCTCTCCTCTCTCCCTCCTCCCTCTCCTCCACACCTACCTCTCTCCCACCACCACCAGCCCCCGCCTACTTGACCTCCTCCTCCCCCGCAGTCGTCACGCCTCCATGTTTTCCCCTCTCCTCCCCTTCTTCTCCCGTCGTCACCGCTTTCTTCAAGCAAATCTGTTGCCTCTCACCGCCGCTGGGTCCGCCTCTTCCCCGGCCGACGCCACCTCCATCTTCCTCACGCTGCATCCCATCCCTTCCACGATCGGGTGTATGGATCCAGCGTCGGCGGGCCTCGAGGTAGACAGATCCGTCGTAGACAGGCCCCGAGACGCCACTAACCCTAACTGCCCCCATCCCTCCCAGTGTCACATTCCTCAACTCAAGGTGGCATGACATTCCCTGGGAGATCCCACTGTCATACTAGCAGTCCGGCACGTCCGCAAGGAGACACCTCTTTCCCGTTCTTGCTGGTGTGGAGAGTCCTCAGATCTTAAGGTAAGCTACCTGCAACCCCTACTCTTGTACTCTCTCCCCCATGGACTATGTAAAATCCTAGAAAATTATGTTGAGAAATGAGTTTGATTCATCTCCGGTGTATGGAAATGCATAGGATTTTGCTAGCCCTGGATTTATGTCATTGCCTAGAACTAGATTCATCTTAATTTGTGCTAGCTGTTTTTTTTCTGATGAACAAATATGTCTATGACGCAATGATGAACACATGTCTTCTTTATTCACATATGAAAAATTCCCCTTTTTGTTGGCTGGTGTTGCTTGCGCATCGAGGAAAAGAGTTTGATTCATTTCCAGTGTATTGAAATGTGTAGGATGCTACCTAGCCCTGGATTTTTTAGTGCCTATAACTACAGTCATCCTAATTTGTGCTAGCTATTTTTTTTTTGCTGATGAACACATCTGTCGATGGCATAATTATGAACATATGTCTTCTTTGTTTGGATATGAAAATTTCCCCTTTCTTATTAGCTGGTGCTGCTATATTTTTACAATATAAAATAGGTGCTCATACTATTTCTTGCAGATCCGTCGTAGACAGGCCCCGAGACGCCACTAACCCTAACTGCCCCCATCCCTCCCAGTGTCACCTTCCTCAACTCAAGGTGGCATGACATTCCCTGGAAGATCCCACTGTCATACCGGCAGTCCGGCACGTCCGCAATGAGACACCTCTTTCCCGTTCTTGCTGGCGTGGAGAGTCCTCAGATCTTAAGGTAAGCTACCTGCAACCCCTACTCTTGTACTCTCTCCCCCATGGACTATGTAAAATCCTAGAAAATTATGTTGAGAAATGAGTTTGATTCATCTCCGGTGTGTGGAAATGCATAGGATTTTGCTAGCCCTGGATTTATGTCATTGCCTAGAACAAGATTCATCCTAATTTGTGCTAGCTGTTTTTTCTGATGGACAAATTTGTCTATGACGCAATGATGAACACATGTCTTCTTTATTCACATACGAAAATTTTCCCCTTTTGTTAGCTGGTGTTGCTTGTGCATCGAGGAAAAGAGTTTGATTCATTTCCAGTGTATCGAAATGTGTAGGATGTTGCCTAGCCCTGGATTTTTTATTGCCTATAACTACACTCATCCTAATTTGTGCTAGCTATTTTTTTTTTGTTGATGAACACATCTGTCGATGGCATAATTATGAACACATGTCTTCTTACCCCGCCGCCGCCTTAGGGTTTCCCCTGCTCCCGCCTCGCACGATCTCATTTGTGCCCACCGCCCCGCCCCCGCATAACCGCCGCCTTGCTCCATCTCTCCCTCTAGCTCCCACCTCCCATGCTCCCGCTCTCCCTCCGCCGCCCTTCCCTCTCTCTGCCTTCCCCGCCGCCGCCACCGCCGCCGCCGAGTTCGACCAGACCCACACCAATGGTGGGGTCGCCGATGAGGGCCTCACCGCTGCTGCGCACGCCCTCTGCCAGAGGTATTTCCCTACCTAGCCCCCTCCCCTCCGCCGCCGCCTCCTCTCCACCGCCGCGGCCTCCTTCCCGCGCCGTCGCCCCCACCCCGGCGCCGCCGCTCCTCCCCGCCACGCCTCCCCACGCTCACCCCTCCTAGCAGCCGCAGCCTCCCCTATCTCCCAATGCCGCCCCCCTCCTTCTCCAGTTCTTCCCACTCTCACCTTGATGGCGCCGTTCCGCGCCTAGCCGGATTCAGCAGCGGAGGCCTCGGCCGAACCGGATCCGTCCACGTAGGGCACCGGGGTGGCCGCTAACCCTAGCCGCCGCCCCTTTTCCTCTCCCTGCGCCACCGTGCCAACTACTGGTAGTATTTGTAATTTTGATCGATCAAGAACATGTGGTTTGATAATAGCATATAAGAGTATGATTTTAACCTGAACTTTGACTTGGTTAATCCCTACAGCTAGGTGAGTACCACGCTGCCCCCAATTGGTGGAACAGACAGTATCATCCAATATACCTGTGCATTGCTTACTGACCTGCAAAGTGATAGGGTTGTGTATAACATCTCTTCAATTCTCAGGAAAGAAATTCATTACGTAGAAATCACTTGATACTGAAAAATTATTACTTAGTCCATGTTTTATTAAGCCAAATTCATTTCTGACATAAGTGGTTTAAAATATGTGCAAGGATGGCCGTGGTTGCTTAGCCTTCGTGCTGCATGCATATGAAAAAAAAGACATGAATAGATTGTAAATGGGTATTTATTATATTAATATATTATACGAATTTTAAATGTTGATGATTTCAGGCTTGTCAATTTTTTTTTCATATGATGGATAATAATCTATGGCTGAAATCCAAACTCCTTGGCCTACTGTGTGCCGATGTATGTCTTTTTTATCTACAACAGTGCATTGCCTATTTGGGAGGTAGCACAATCATCTCTATGCCTATCACTTCAGGCGGTTACTGTAATTATATTCTACCTTCCATGTTGTGCTCTTCCTCATGTCTTGTAAATTTTGTAATATAAATGTCCGTGTTCATGAGCTAGGCAATGCATTTTGGTTAGAATGTGAATTATGGCCTATTCAGTCCTTGAAATTCTTGTAGCAACATAGAGAGGACAGAAGAAATCAGCATGGATACAGGAGATTTGGGGAGGACTGGTATGCACTCCTATTAGCATCGTGGAGGATAGCCACTGCAGATGCAGAAATGGACCTTCGTCGAACTTGTCCATCCATAACTATTATGTGTACAATCTCAGTTACAAGCTTGTGTATAATCATTTACTCTCATATGCCTTTCAGTTTTCCAGTGACATTTACCACTAATATATTTCACAAAGAGGCTGCAGTGTGGGTGATTGGAGTGATGAGCTTGCGATTCCTATAGTCACTTGTTTCCTTGGGAAGGTACTTTTCATGATTCCTGTCCAAGAGTACAGGATTATTATGTTTATTTTTATGATGATGCACATCAATTTTTAGTGATGGAAATCCTGTGATGTCTCTACTTTTGGAAGGAGTGGTAGCGACTTGACTACAACAACAATTGGCAAAGTTTTGGGATTAAGAGAAATTCAGGTCCATTTACTAAATTGGTGATAAATTACCTATTGAAAGTTCAATTGCTTCCGAAGACACCAGGTGTTTAAGCTGTTATGTATAAATGGAACAGCTTCTGGATTGGTTTCTAAGTTTCTGTAGTTGAGATGTTCAAATGTCCAAACCTTAATGGCTCTTGATGATCTTTGTGGTCTAACAGGCGAGTCACTACTTTAATTGTCTATACTGACATATTGCTTTTAATTGTAATATGAACTTTTGCATATTATACACATGAGCTTTTACATCCAATGAATGTCCACTGCATTGCTCTGGAATGCATACTTTCACATGATTTTGGAATATCCACTACAATGCACTCACTGTAATGGCATAAGATCTGACAGCAAGTACATGATTGATAAGCAATGTTTGTGAATTTTCTGATTCTCTCCGTCATAGGGCTATTTGGCTACGATTTTGCTGTCACAGTAGAATTTTCTTCTACTTATATTTAGCCACAAACGATTGTACGCAATCACCTAATATATTCTTTGCTTATATTTACCGACAATTTCCTCATATCGCCTCTGTTATTTTTGTTTATTAGGTGTACTTAAAAGTTCAGTTAATATTTTATAATCATGTCAGAGCTATTGCCTTGATGTATTTAATTCTCTTCTTGGATAATTTACCAAGGTTCTTGTTTTCAGGTGTATATAATTTTCTTCTGGATCATGTGGATAATGTTCTTGCCTTCAGGTGTCTAATTATTTTAATTTGTCAAGGTTCATGCCTTTATGTGTATATGATTTTCTTTCTAGATGGCTAGATAATGTCTCTGCTAATAGAATTTGTCAAATTCCTAGCCTTTGGGTATCTATGGGATCATATTCTTCGTATTAGAATTACTTGCATTGCGATGCAGTTTTTGTTTAAATATCAGAAGAATTTCTTGCCTATTCAGTCCTTGAAATTCTTGTAGCAACATAGAGAGGACAGAAGAAATCAGCATGGATAGAGGAGATTTGGGGAGGACTGGTATATTCTTTGCTTATATTTATCGACAATTTCCTGATATCGCCTCTGTTATTTTTGTTTATTAGGTGTACTTAAAAGTTCAGTTAATATTTTATAATCATGTCAGAGCTATTGCCTTGATGTATTTAATTCTCTTCTTGGATAATTTACCAAGGTTCTTGTTTTCAGGTGTATATAATTTTCTTCTGGATCATGTGGATAATGTTCTTGCCTTCAGGTGTCTAATTATTTTAATTTGTCAAGGTTCATGCCTTTATGTGTATATGATTTTCTTTCTAGATGGCTAGATAATGTCTCTGTTAATAGAATTTGTCAGATTCCTAGCCTTTGGGTATCTATGGGATCATATTCTTAGTATTAGAATTACTTGCATTGCGATGCAGTTCTTGTTTAGATATCACAAGTAAACTTAAACTAATTATTGCATGCTCATGTGTAGCGCTAATGATCAATTTTGACTAAAGACCCTAGGTACAAAAAAGAATTATTCTTCTTTATCTAGGATGATATATATATTTTTCTCTTACATGTTTGAATATGAGTTCTTGAACAAAAAAGTATATATTTTTCAATCTACTAAGTATATTTTTATCTTTTATATATTCAAAAACATATCTTGCATCTGCTTAATGCATCACAAATAATAATATGAAAAGTGTCCAACGCTGCCTCTCCCCTCTCTGTCTTCTTTCTGCTCGGCCAGGAAGAAGAGGATGAAGAGGGAAGACCAAAGCAGGAGGAAGGGAACCAGATAGGAAAGTGGAGGGAGAAGGAGGAAGGAGGAACAGAAGAACAGAAGAAGAGAAGAGACATAACCTTGTGTCCTTGTCTACTACGACACAGCGGCAGAGTAGCCGAACATTTTGTGTTTGTTCATTTTTTCATTTGATTTTGGTTACAATTGTTTTTGTTTCTCAAATCATTATTTGTTGGTAAAAGACAAACAATTTAGATTTTGTATTTGGTTTTTTTGCTTTTCTTAATGGTGGGCCAAATGATTAAGAAAAGCAAAAAAATCAGGAACTAAAAACTAAAATGTTTGTCCTCCATAAACAGGTAAGCAAACAGTTCGAAAAGAGACACATGTTTATAGGATAAGAAGTGTTATTTATGACCAAAATAAAAAAAAGGAAAGGTGTCATTTAAATCTTCTGAGCTCAGGCAGGTAAAAACAAATCGAATAATTATCTACCAATGTTGTTTTAGGCTTTGAAAGGATGCAGGTTCTTAGGCTTTGATATTGTGTAAAATGGTAACTCTTTATTGTATTTTGTATAATTGAAAGTAACCAGAATAGGCTTTGATATTGTGTGATATGTCAGTTGCTGGATATTAAGAATGCTTGTAGTAATATATGTGAATATGTGATATATGTGACCTTATAAAAATAGTTGTTAGCTGCTTGATATTAAGAAGGCATGTACTGTAGTATGTTTTTTCTTTGTACTATTCGTCTACGTAATTAGCGTTTGTACTATATCTATGCACGGTCAACCATGAGAACCGCAACGATATGAATTATGGATTTTATTTTTTCCTTTATCAAGTTAAAGAGACTTTAGGTTTCTAATGCACAACTGTTATCACATCTTCTTGTGAGAATGCACACTTGTGCTGCTTATGATTTATTAACTTGCGAACTAAACTTCTAATTCCATTGGTGCTTGTACATGTGAGTGAAGGAGGTTCAGCCTAGATTTATTTTCTAAAGGGAGCTAACATGAAGACTTAACTCAAACATAAAATTTAAGTAGTATATCCAAGTGAAGATCGGGACACAAGTTTATCAATTTGCAGGCGTTAGTGAAATAGAATTCCTGAGATGATTTAGCCTAAAATGGAGAAGCATGCAGATATGCATTCTAGCCAAATACGTTGAACAATTAACTTTGTAACTCCAAATCCCATGACCTCCTTATTGCTTGGCATAGTGGCATTATTTGTAGAATGCTTTATTTCTTTCAGAGTGAATGTTCGAATCAAGGAGAATCATTCAACATCAAAACGATGCCCTTTTTAAAAGCTTTTAGTAGTAACAACGATGGATCCTCATATTGGGCCATTTGGTTGGTAATTCATTAAAACATTGAAGTGTTCTTCGTATTTGTTATTAACCAAGTTTTGTTCACTAGAGCTTGAATATAGTGTTTACTTCCATGTTGTAACCCTATAATTTGTGTATTTGTAAAACATTGATATTTGTACATTACTTGAATAGTGCATGTGATTTTTATTTTAGCCACATTATTGTGAGACTCTTCTATTTTATTTTACTTACTTTGAAATCACGTTGCGATAGACACATATGCATTGCTTAGTAAATCATCCTTTATAATTTTTATGTTGCTACGATTTATGTTTTCCTTTCCTCCCTCTTTAGTTCCGTGGCAGAGCACGGGCATTTTACTAGTATAATTATAATATAGACACACACGCACATGCACGTATGCGGTGTACGTACAGGTGCATGTGCCTGCAACTGCAAGCAAAAGACGAAGCAGCAGTCGACAAAGCATGTATATATGCATGCATGTAGGGGTGGGAATGGACTGACCCACGATCTATTGGAGCGATCCACATGATCCATTACTAAATAATGGATCAATGGATCGATCCATTTGGATCATGCTTTGATCCAATGGGTCAAAGGATCGATCCATATGATCCATTTTGTGTATGACCCAAATGGGATAGAAATCCCTATGATTACACGTACTTGTGTACACATAAAAACAGATTTAACATCTCTGAATAGCCTAAAAACAGAAGAACAGCCAGGTAAAAATCTACACACAGTAGCACAATTTTGACTACAGCCTTCTCTCCAGACGTATGCACACACTGACAGACCATCTGAAACGAAGCTCTGTCAATCAACAAGGTCCATATATGCAGAGAAAGACCACTCGAAGACGCATAGATGATCCAGAACCAAGTTAATTCTTACATGTGTTCAGTGGAATGCATCACATGAGCGACCACAAAATTATGACTTCCCATCCAGAAAACAAGGCAATTGTTACATGTGTTCAGTGGCACATACAGCACAGCAACATAAGGTGTTCACATACAATAGAGCACCATAAGGTCTTCGCATACAAAACAGCACTGTAAGGTGTTCACATACACATGCAGAAATTAACGTACTGATGGGGAATTCATCTACAAAAGCAAGTGCACTTTTGAATTAATCTACTACAGTGAGCTTCTCATTCTGAATCTGAGACACCTTCCCCATTGCACCTTCTTCATCCAGCCCTTGCACTGTGATTGAATTGCACTAATTAGGATTCCAAATTTTCGACCAAGAAGCTTAAAATCCAAGAAGAAAATATATAGAGGGAAAATACATGCACTAAGCCGATGGAAGTTTCCATCAAATACAACATACAAGTGAATGGGAGGCAATGGAATTGGTCAATTGGATGTCATTGTACTTGTAAAATTCACTAGCAGATCACAAGCATATGCAAACCCAAAAAAAAAAAAAGAGCAAGAAAGAAATAAGCATAACATATTAAACCAAAGCCAATAGAATTTCTACACCTCCTATAGCAATAGAATTTCTACACCTCCTGTAGCAACATGCCCACCCAACTAAGATAGTCTTAAGCATAGCAAAAATCATATACTCAGTTGAAAAAAAGCATGACTCATACTGTAGAATGGATACAAACTACTTCATTCAACTTACATACAAGGAGTCAAAGATCCTAAATAAAAAACATTCAACTTACACTTGAAAAAGCACCATGAGAATGCAGTACCATTCTATGGCCTATCTCTGGACTGGTTCTTCGAGGTAGTCAAAAACTGACGCTGTGCACAACTGATTTGAACCTATAGTTCAAAAGAAGCGCAAAAATAATTATTTGTTGGTCGGTTTTAGCAAGATGGTATTATAAGATATATTACCTGATGCTCTAGGCCAGTCTTGAGGACATACAAGTGCTTCAACTATTTCTGGTTTTAATCGACTTCTAAAATCAGATATCACCCTATGTCCTGTACTAAATGCAGATTCGGATGCCACAGTTGAAGCAGGCAATGCCAATATATCTTTAGCCATTTTAGCAAGTGTAGGATATTCAGCTGAGCTCATTTGCCACCAATTAAGTATATCAAAGTCAGCAGTGCGAGGAAGGGGAGCCTTTGCCAGGTAAGTGTCAAGCTCTGAGGACACTGCACATGTCAAGGAGAAGCTACGATGTTGATCCCAATCAGCAAGTGGGTCAATATTATCTTCAGTGTTCAAATGTGCACCATTATCTCTTTGTTGATGAGACTGTGGGATGGAGTCAGTTTGGTGGACATATTCATTGAATATACCTCGAAACACGTCCTTTATTTCAGTAAGCTTAGATTTGGCTTGACTCCCAAAAGCGGGGCCAAATCGAAACTCGAGGTACGAGAACTTGAACCTTGGATCTAGAACAACTGGAATGGAGAGTGATATCCATGACAATTCCCAGTATTTCTTGAATTTTTTATTCATGTAAGTCACCATATTATGAATGTCGGGATCTCCTTCAGGATTCAGCACAGGATCCATCTGATTCGCCTCCTTCTCCAAAGACATCTTGACTTGCCACATCTCTTGAAAATTAAGGTGTGCAGTAGGATATTTTGTCCCAGAAACAACCTTAGTTGCATTGTAGAACACCTTCAGAAGCCTGCAAACAACCTCAGCTCTATCCCAGTCCACAGATGTAGGTGCACTTGTGAAATTATCGATGCATGATGCATGGATGCGGATATTTAATTATACGAACTGTCCCTCCAGCATCCCACACCATGCATGCTTGTCATCCATCCATCCATATTTTTCAAATATACGTACATGTCGATCTAGGCCTTTTTTTCGGCGTATATTTAAGTTGCCATATTACTATAGCAAATTTAAGAGCTCTCAAAATAAGGTCTAAAGATTATAAAAAATAATTTAAAAATATAAGAAAAATATTAAAGTAATATGCAAATACACTGAAAAAACAAGGCCCTAACTAAACATGGTTTCCTGTCTGCATGGTGTCGCATACATGCATACATGTCACACGATGGGTATTAAATGCACTTGTAGCCGTGTACACGGCCAAGGAGACCTACCAGTACGCATACAACCTGTACGGCAGGGCAGGCGGCTCAGCTCCATCCATTGCACACGTGCCAGCCTATCTTGCTTGAAGAGCCCTGGCGTGTTCCGAGCTCTGGCCCTTCTGGGTGGGATGTCAATAGGGAATTCCCTGCCGGGTTTTAACCCCTCAAATCCATCCCCGCTGGGTTAAATCCGCCCCGTCCCTGTCTCTGTCCCCGCCCCGAGGGATCAAATTCCACCCAAACCCGTCCCCGCGCGGGTATCGGGGACCCGACGGGACCCCATCCCCGACAGCCAACAAGCGCGGGTTCCTCACCTTGCTTCATCGCCGTCGGAGCTCGTCGGCACGGAGGGAGAAGACATGGCCGAGGGCCCCCGAGGTCGATGCGGATTCCCCGTGCACGTGCAGTCCTCCTTGCCGGCTCGCCGTGCTCTGGAGACCAGCGACAGCCAACAAGGGACGGGGGAAGTGAGGTGGCGCTATGCCACGAAGAGGGCAGCGGATGGGACAGGGAGTGAGGCGGGCCGTGGGCAGGAGCTCACCGGCGAGGCGACGACGGATGGGAGAGGGAGTGAGGCGGGCAGGCGGCGCGATCGAGCACGCGGCGCAATGCTTTGAAGAGGCGGCGGCGAAGCGGCGGCGGCGGCGACGGCTAAGGCGCAGTGCTTGAAGAGGCAATGCGGGCGGCGGCGGCGGGCGACGGACCGAGGAGGAATTTTAGGGTTGTCTAACATATATGATATGTGGGCTATGGGTGTGTTAATGAGGGTCAGGTTGGGTCATTGGCACGAGGGAGCCGCCTAGCGAGCAGCCGCAATACAGCCATAGCCCACAGCTGGCTCTATGCGGGGGCGGGTTAACGGGTTCGGAGGATAGGATCCCAAACCCATCCCCGCTAGACCCGATAGGGATTGGTTTCCTCCCAAATCTATACCCGTGGGGGACATTTTTCACCCAAACCCGAACCCTAATAGGGGAATTCCCTGCGGGTTAGCGGGAAACGGGTCCCCATTGACATCCCTACTTCTGGGTAGCTTCCTGCTTCGATATATGCCTTTTCCAATATTAACGATTAATTTCTGAGGCCACACGCTAAATTCTTAAAATTCAATTCCAATGCATAATCAGGATATTTCAGCATACTACAGCGCACAACAAGAATCCGTCGTTCAACAAGAATCCGCCGTTCATTCCTCAGCCTCGATATTTTCATCGACTTTTACCGTCGGACCAGGATAAGCCGACGAAAATACAACAATTGTTTTGGCTGCACACTCAAAACCGACAAAAATTTATGTATATTCGTCGACTTTTGTCCAGACCGACGAAAATAAGAGTTGGAGCCATGCCCATTTTTTTTAAAAAAAAAAGTTTTCCAGTATATCATCGAAAGAGCTTCACTTTTGGAATATACTATCAAAAGGAATCAGTTCCATTAAATATCACCGAAAACACATCACCATTCCATAAGCTACCAATTTGTTAAATTCATCCAACCATATAATTAAGATAGCCAAAATGGCCCTAGGAACAAATTGGAGCTTTCAGTGGTGATGTTGATCCAAGGGGACATCAGGATGGGTGGTGCGGCAAGCCTTTGGTGCACAGGGGATGGAGAGGGGGTGGCGGCGATGAACGCTCTAACAAGGATGGAGTGGAGAGAGTATCAACGCCTTGACGTAGATGTGGAATAGAGAGGGGGTGGTGGTGAACCTCGGCACAAAGGGGACAAAGAAAGGAGCGGCGGTCGGAGTATGTGCGAAACAAGCTTGTCCTAAGCGAAACAAAGTCTCGCTCACCGGCCATACGTATGTGCGATCGTTTTCCGCTGAAAACATGTAGGGGGTTAAAACCTTACGAACATGGTAGGCAGTAGGCGCTTATCGGAGGGCTAGGCTGGTGACAGGGAACACTGCCCGTAATCAGCCACGTCATCGTCAGCAACAAGACTTAAGTTGTGGTTTGAAGACATGGTTAGACTCACAGTTGTGACACCCACTGTCATTACAACGATCAGGATGGATCAAGCCCTGTGTCCTCCAAAAGCTTGGCACCTAATTAATGCGCGACATTCCTAGATTGATGTATGTTACGGCCTTGTTTGTTTAGCCAAAAGTTGCTAAAAACTTTAATCTAACAAAGTTGTGAGCTAAGACCGGAACCGTCGTCTATTCCAACAGCAGAGCCTCTCAGTTTCGCAGGTGGTGGAGAGGATTGCTTCTGACATATCGCCCTTTGGGAACGCGCTGTTTCTCTAAACTCTAACGAATAGTCTGTCTTTGTAGATCTCTGCTCCTCTTTTCCATTCTCCTTTGTAAAATATACGGTCCTCTTTTCTAATGAAATGATGGTGCTCTTGTCCGTTCGTTTTTTTAAAAAAAATTATGACCCCTCAAAAAGGCATCATAAAGAGTTCGCAAAATTCTAAATAAAATATTTTACAAATTCTAAAAACTATTTAAAATCCAAAAAAATGATTACAAAGTATTACACCATCTGGCTTATAAAAAATAAAAAATATATAATTTAATTTAAGCCGAAACAAACGAGGCCGTAACCATCGTTACTCTTGACGTTCGACCAAAAAGCTGAGGTAGACTTATATATCGACGTCAATTCACATGGGCAGCTAGATAATTATTTAGATTAGTAGCCCATGAGACTTAATTAGGGTTGCATATACTATGTAGATTTATATGTGTGTGTCTGTGTGTGCAGAGTCGATCGACAACCTATTACTGAAAGCCCAGCTGTTCCCTCTGGCGTTTTCTGTGCCGATGGCGCCAAATCCCGAGTGTCATCGATCGTCGATGTCGCCGGCGTGATCATATCAATGGCGCCCCGTGCGTCTCGACAAACACCATCGATCGATCGCAATTCGTGATGCCATCGACGGCATTGCTGCCACTGCATGTCCTTATTGCCGGGGTTTGGTTATAATAAAAACGAGCGAGGTGGCCCGCGTGTTTGCGCGGTTAAATTTGTTTTGGTATATAGTGTTTATCTCTAACATATCAGATCGGATTTAGAGTTTATCTCTAATATATTATATCAACTTTAGTATTTAATATAAATTTCTAATATTTTCTTTTAATCTAAGCCGCATAGATCTTTTATTTTTTTCTTTGATTAACCTATCCCATTATAATTTGGTCCCACGGTTGATTGAACAAATAAAATAACCATATTATATCATCTTTAGTATTTAACCCGAATTTATAATATTCTTCTTTTAATCTAAGCCGTTATAATCCGGCCCACAAAATCAACGGCATAGATCTTTTATTTTTTTGTTGATTTATGTGAGAATTCTTTGATTGATCTTATCCTTTATAATTTGGTCCCACCGTTGATCGAATAGCTGAAATAATTTAGATGATGTGGACGAACGTGGTGGCTTCTTTTTCCTCTCTTTTATATATATAACGAGCAAGATAACCCGCACGTTTGCGCAGCTAGATTTGTGTCAACATATAGAGTTTATCTGTAACTCATAATCTTTTTTAGGGTAATCTCCAACTCATAATCTATCTCTAATACGGACTATATCATATCACATTTATAGTTTATCTCTAATATATTATATCGGATATATTAGTTTGTTATAGAGATTATTTATTTATCTTTTTTATCTAATTCCATGGGTGACAATTGAACAGTTATTTGATTTGATGGATTTTTATCGGACAGTGGAAAATTTTCGGACGACGTGGCGCATTGTGGTGCCTCCGTTTTTCTCTACTTTAATATGTTGGCTCGTGTGTTTGCACGCCTAGATTTTTGTCGGCATATAGAGTTTATCTCTAACTCATATTTTTTAGGGTTTGTTTGTTATATGGAACCCAAATTCTACTTGAATACTATAATATTTAGTTTTGTAGCTATACAAAATCTTTTATAGAATTTTACTTGAATATGTATTAGTTGTTTGAACATGCTAGGTTGTTGTATGATCAATTACGTCGCTATAAATTGAACACAAATTAATCTGGTTGGTTTTGTGTAGATCTCGCTTGATCCCTCCTCGAATATTTTTAATATCCACTAAATCTACAATGCATAATCTATCTCCAATATATCAGATTAGATTTAGAGTTTATCTCTAATATATTAGATCATGTTTAGTGGTTATCTTTTTTAATCTTTTCAATGTTGACTGTTAGATTTACATAATAGTATCCATATTCAATGATGTGGATTTTTCTTTTTTCTATGATTAACGTGAGAATGTCTACCATTTTCGATTAACGTAGGAATTTCTAGGATTTTAGAATTAACGTGGTGGCTCCGTTTAACTCTGTTTTAATCCTAGGCACTATAATATCCATTCTTATCTTATCGTATAGCCAACAACATTTCACTTCTTTCTAAAAGGTAAAATCCGATGTTTTGGACATAAATATGGTTTGCAAAAGACATCTTTGACCACTAATTATATATCATTGTAATTTATTACAGAATCCACAAAAGCTTCTTGTTCTTTCCACAACAGTATTGTAATAAACTTCTCAAGCTAAGAGTCATAGTAAGAACATAATCCCAACCGCTAGGTGACCCACGCGTTTGCGCTGCTAGATTTGTGTTAAGATATATAGGTAATATATTAGATTAGATTTAGAGTTTATCTATAATATATAGATCAGCTTCAGTAGTTTGTTATAGAGGTTAATATT
Source organism: Raddia guianensis (assembly GCA_036346415.1). NCBI lineage: Eukaryota > Viridiplantae > Streptophyta > Magnoliopsida > Poales > Poaceae > Raddia > Raddia guianensis. Next base: position 42,857,992 of record CM070534.1, read on the forward strand.
GACCACTATATTTACATAATAATATCCATATTGAACAATGTAGATTTTTCTTTTTACTATGATTAACATGATAATTTCTACTATTTTTCGATTAACGTGGGAATTTTTAGGATTTTAGGATTAATGTGGTGGCTCCGTTTAACTCTGCTTTATATAGATAGTAGATAGATAGATAGATAGATAAAAAAACATAAATTTGTAATAAGAAATAATAAAAAATTATGCTAAACTAAAGCATTGAGACAAATCTTTTGTCGCGCAGGGCACCATGCTTGTCCTAAGCGAAACAAGGTCTCGCTCACCGGCCATACGTATGTGCGATCGTTTTCCGCTGAAAACATGCAGGGGCTAAAACCTTACGAACATGACAGGCCGTAGGCGCTTGTCGGAGGTCTTGGCTGGTGCCAGGGAACACTGCCCGTAATCAGCCACATCATCGTCAGCAACAAAACTTAAGTTGTGGTTTGGAGACATGGTTAGACCCACGGTTGCGACGCCCACTGTCATTACAACGATCAGGACGGATCAAGCCTTGTGTCCTCCAAAAGCTTGGCACCTAATTAACGCGTGAGGTCCGAAACGAGGTCCGCTTGGTGGCAGAGACGTTGTCGCATGTACAAGACAATATCTCTGTCCCATGAGACAACCAGCCATGAGTAGTCCATGTTTCAGTAACCTTGTTTCACCTTAGAAATCGCATGCGCCTTTCGAAATCCCACGGGAGCCTGTTACTCTTAGGCAATCCCTTTTATTGGAATAATTAACATGTTATGCTAGTATGATCCAAATTATACGAGTTCTCAGTGCTATGGAAATGATTTAAAAATCTGAGATTCTTAGTAATGAGTACCGGCATCATGATTAATTAATATTGGATGATATATCGATCGATATACAACATGAGACAGCCCTATACACCGGTTCATTCACATCCATACCGGGGTATGAACAGTGCTGCACCCGCACACTGGCACAATAATTTCGTCTCTCGGTTGCATGCATGCATGATCGATCCAAAGCAGTTAAAACATCACGCACAAGCTAGCGCCCATATATATACCAATATACGTTCGTTTCCAAAGCCCATGCAAATCCAATACTATGCTGCTACAGTGGAGGCTCGATCGATCTGCACTCTGCAGCTAGCTGCATGCAGGTGTGCAGGCAGTATCATGCCAGGTCAGTGGGGACTTGCTGATGATGTTTAGCTGGAGCGTCCTGCCCGAGCAGATGCCTCGTCATGTCTCCCTCCAGCTGCGCCGGATCTTGGCTCCTGCCGGCCTTCTTCTCCTCGCTCTTGCCCCACAGCACGAAGTACAGCCCGATGACGATCAGCACGGCCCCGATGATCCTGCCGCCCGCCGAAAGAGCACAAGAATCAATTGACGTCGTGTGGATGATCGAATTATATATCGATCTGATTCAATGTTTAAATTTCATGCATTTCCTCTCTCTTGATTTACTCTCTCTCTCTCTCTCTCTTTGTTTGGTGTGATTGTGTGATTGTGTTGTTCGTGCGATCGTGTCCTTAATTTACATGCGTACCCTCCGGTGTAAAGCTGGTCTCCCAGAATGATGGCGGCCATGACGGCGACGGCGACGGTCTGCACCGGCTGGAACACGGCGGTGAAGAGCGGACCGCCCCTGTCGATGCACCATATCTGCAGAGCAAACGCTACCCCGGACGCCACAAGCCCCTACCAATTTAACGAAAAAAAGAAAACACATTTTTAGCCCTCACTCTTAACATCAATCTCAAACGAGGTGATCGATCGATCGCCATTTATATATACGTTCTGTATATACGTAGAGGTTAGAGTTTTTCTTTTCTTTTTTGAAAGAAAAAAGTGAGGTTTTTTCCTTACAGCGTAGAGGATGGTGAAGAGCTCCCCGCCGGATTGCACCTTCCACCTGCTGAGATCTTCCTCGGTGAAGGCTGCGATGGCCAGGAACTGGAGGAGCCCAAAGATGCAGGTCAGCGACAGAACCGAGAGCCTGGCTGGGTATCGCTTCAGCACCGGCACCTGTCGAAAAAAAAAAAATATCGTTCGCAAATTAATTAAGATCTCCATATAATGCAGTAATGCACCATGCATATGTATAGTATGATATACGTTAAAAGATGCATGCAAGTTCAGAGCTAGTCCAGGGTTGCTACCTGAAGAACCATCCATCCGGACCATGAGAGGCAGTGGCCGAGGATGAAGACGCAGCCCAGGGTCCAGTTGAGGATGGGGCTGGAGGAGGAGAGGGACGCAAAGGACTCGATGTGCAGATTGCGTTGGAAGAGTGGTAGTCCTTTGTAGAGAGTTATCACTGTGGCACCCCCGATGCTCACCACCGTGCCCACCACCTTGGCTACCCCATGCCTCCTGCCTAGGTCTACTTGCTCAAGCCTGCACATATACACAGCCAAAAAAAAAAAACCTTAGTTATCCATACTGAAAACAACTCACCGCAGTATAAATGCACAGGCTTCTTGTTAGGGTGCAGAACATAAAAAGAGTTATGTAAAGGCATGACCTTAGGACAGTAGCCATGACAAAGGTGATAGCAGGGACTGTGTTCTGAATTGCAGAAGCATAGGTTGGTGACAAGTGGTACAGGCCCAGGAGGTAGAAACCTTGGTTTGCAGTTATCCTGAACAGTACAATTTAGCATCTAGTTCAGGAATAAGGGAGGATTAACAGTCGATGAATACCGCAAGAATTTAGCATCTTTCTTTGCTTACCCACAGAGTGCTAGAAGAAAAAATTCCACCAGCAAGGAGAAGGTGAGTGGTGGTCTATCTTTCCTGAAAATGTTCAAAACGTACAGACATCAGAAAACCAATTTTTTGTCTGAAAACTTTAAAACTTCGGAGGCAATCTGGAATGCTGGATGTTGCAATGATGAAACTGAAAGAGGTACGTGGTTTACGCACTTCTCGAGGAAGTAGGCGAAGGGCGCGAGCAAGGCGAGGGAGATGAGGTTCCGGTAGACGATGAACACGATCTTGCTGATCCCCATGTTGAGTGCAGCCCTGCTGACAATGTGGAATCCTGCAAGCAGGAGCTGCAGGGCCAGCACTCCCATGAACAGCTTCAGCTTCTCATGCACCACTACTGCAGCACCTGCTTGATCCCTAGCCATTTCCCCCCTACCTTCTCTCTCTCTCTCTCTCTCAAGGTTGCTACTCCCAAATGCAGTGCTGCTGCTTGTGTGCTTGTGGTTTGGGAGGAGTGCAGGGTGCATGTTTATATAGAGACTATTGTTAGTTTGTTAGTATAGCGCTCCTCTTTTTGGTTCTCCAGCTGCATGAGAAGACATGGTCCCGAAGAGAGAGACCTGACAAGTGCATGAATGCAACACTGCTATAGTAGTTTTGAGAACAATATTACCTGATTGTAGCGCTGCCGCATGGTAGCAGAAGTATAAAAGTAGGGAGCGGCTGCAGCCCAGGCGCGGCAGCGGCCACGGCGGAGAGCCCAGTCGCCTGGGTTTAAGCAAAACCGATAAAAGTATGTTAGATGATCTGTCATTAAATAATAGCCTTTTGCTTTGTTTAAATTAATACTTATATTATATTTTTTAATAATGACTATCATGTGAACTTTTGGTCGGATGAGAGTATAGGTGACTTTGGATTGCATGGGCGAGCGTATATATCGAAAGATGCAGTGACCGGAATATATTTTTATTGTCTAAAAAATAATTCCTTATCATCCTATAGGGGTGGTGGCTCTGAAGTGTTTCACCAATTTTGAATGGAGATTTTATAATAGCCTTACGCATAATTAACTTTTGTCTTTCACTATTAGGATGTTATTAGATATTCGTTCCCATGCATATACATGCGGCTCCATGCATGTCCATAACCACCCTATCCACACTAAGGTTCCTGTTTAGATCAACCCTCTCCTCACATAACATATTTTTCCAAACCATTTTTATTTCTAAGCAATCGGATTATTCGTCCTTCCATCTCCCTCTCCTCCTCTCAATTGCGTCGTGTTGCCACTCACCGCCAGGGACCACCACGTCGGGCAACATGTGACCACACAGGCGCGTGGTCAAGCAGCCACAACGCCATGGTCACACGTGGGTCGGGGTGATGGACTAATGGTCATAGGTAAAGGTGGCATTGGGTAGCAACCATCTAGCCGGGGAGGGGGGGGGAGAGAGAGAAATAGGAAGGACCCATTTGTTTTTTCATGAAATTATTTTTAGGGGTGTTTTATGTAAAAAAAAAATATGTGCGAGGTGTTGAGACCAAGCACAAATCTTGGTGTGGATTGCATGGTTGGAAAGATATATGGAACCACATGTACATGTGAAAAAAACCATTTTGTGGTTTTTTAGAACATAACTTTCCCTCTTGACTAGTGAATTCCTTGTTTTATCTCTCACATTTGGTAGCGTGCCAAGTTTTGTGCATAACCCACATGGTATTTTGTGAAAACCTCTAAAAATTATAAAACTAAAACAATCGGCCCTTGTTTCTTCTCTCTCCTCGCGCATACTCAGCTCCTCTGCACCCCATCCAAGCTGGCTTGCCTTTGCAGGCATGGGTGTCAGTGACGATCGACCTCCTTGCCGATAACCACAAGTTGGGCATTGTTATTCGGCTTAGCTCGTCTTGGAGGCGGCGTCAGCGTAGTCACGGGCGAGGACCACCGAAACCACGCATGGTGAGCTAGCTGAGCTGGGGACTGGGGTGGAGGGGAGGAGAGGAGAGGAGGAATAAAAAGAACCCTGTTGTTTTTGTTTTGAAACTTTTGGTGTTTTCGTAAATACCATGTGGTTTAGTACATGAATTTTGGAACGCGACAGAGATAAGATCGGGAGTTCCGTAGTTTGTGTTTTACCTTATGTACAAGAGTTGATACTCTTATGTTATATTTGTATAGCGGTATAGGCCGTATATATCTAGCTTCTAAACTAAATTGTCCCCTAAAGAAAGATATAAGCATGAAAAGTTCCCTCGAAAATAAATAAATTTAAATTTAAACCTTTTCAAAAAGGCCATGTAGTAATGGCAAGAGCAAACATCCTAGGTGCTATGCTGAATGCTGGTCATGTCCTTTCCCTTTTAATTTCTTCTCGCTGTCGGTGTGATATGTTGTCAATTTGACGATATATTTGGTGGATTATAATATGGGACTAAGGGGGAATTTAGATATATGTCACTGGTTTCATATATGGGCAGTGGGTTCCTGACAGGTAAGCCTGCTGGAGCGCCCGGCGTTTCAGAGCTGCAATCAGTGAGGACTGAGGGCTCCCTTGCATCCCTGTTCTATCCACGTCGACTTAAATGCGATGCTTCTTATATCTTTCTTGCCATTTTATTTTAGTTTATCTTTTCGATCATCTTGCGATTCTCTTGAGCTATTTCTGATCCTGACCGATTCGGTGAGATGGACAGCATCGGAATAATCAAGACCTGCTGGTTTTCTTTAGGAAAATTCAGGAATCTCAGGATGAGTGAATGCAACTATCAAGGAAGGGAAATAGGAAATATTGTAGAGAAAATCGCACTTAGTCTGAGAAGTGAATGCATGCATGATTCAACCATGACGTCACAGCAGTCTCGAAATACAATTAGTCACTTAGTCATGAGAAGAAACATATTGGAGAGTCCTGAAATCCTCAGATTTTGAAAGAACGGGCACACAATGGACACCAATACCTATGAATTTTACGGTAGAACAGGCAGCCTTCACTGAAGATTCTTCTGCTATTCTTCAGAAGAATTGCATTGAAATAGCATCAAGCACCTGAAACTCTGAATTTTAATCCTCATATACAGCAACCTTCAATAAGATGAATAATTGGTCATAGGCTCTTGCCATGCATTAAACACTACATCAATAAGAGCTTAAAAAAATCTGCTACGTTTACATCCTGGACACCAGGACGCCACCATGCACCGGCAAGCAGCCACACGTGTGGATGGCGACAAGACAAATCTGCTGTCGATCACCTATACTACAACAAAAAGCCCATCCAATCCAATATACATACATATCTACAAACGCGAACTTTTCTTTTGCATTGAATCAGATTTAGCAAGGCAAACTAATTAAACTGTGTTCATGGCTGATGCACGGTAGGAGAGACAGAGAGGGGGAGAGAAAAGCATCAAGAGCATTATAGTAGTGCAGGTGATCTTGACCATCAGCTTCTGATGGTTTGGTGCAGCACATGGAGTGGACCTGATCAAGTACTGAATGAACATTTGCACTGCACTAAGCACGTACTCCTCAGACCAAACTGCTTTTAGGTTCAGGTTTAGGTTGGGGGATCAGGGTGGTCCACGAGGGATCAATGGTGATTAACACGCGTTGATGCTGGTGCGGTGGTGCGCATGATTTGATGGCCATCACATGCGCCATTCGGTGGTCTATTCTTGTCTTGTATCTGCATTTACATGCTTTGTTCTTTGCCCCTGTTCGTTTGTACTGTGGCGCTAGCTGTTTGAGCCAATGGCCGGGGGTGCACTGGTGCATGCATGCATGCCTCTCGCTTTACCTTGTGGGGGATGGGTTTTGATGTGATAATTAAGGGGGTTGCACTCTTCCAATGCAAGGACTGTTTTAACATGAACAAATAATTTTTTAAAAAAACATGGGAATCAAACTTTGTACTTTGTCCTTGAGAATTTTCGTGCCCGTGCCTCCTAGCTAGCTAGATGCCGATAGTAGGAGGTGGTGTTCTATTAAATAGGTTAATTATGAATAATAACTCTGTAAATATATATATAGATTTGGTACATAAAATTTTTGAAATCATACACACACATTCATGTAGTCATATAAAACATTACTTTTTTACTTGGGTAATGCCACGATTTTAGGGTTTATAGGTAACTGGCAATATTAACTAGTCGTTGTAATGTGAAGATATAAAACGCCACATATTCGTAAAAATCACCGAATACTCTAATGAAAATTAAGGGAATCGGTAGAGAGCACCGATTCACACAAAAAACGGACATTTTGATGTCCTGGGTACCGTATACTCCAATACTCAGACCGAATTTTTCGATGAATATTGAAAAAATCAAACAGAGAGCTCAATATCTTTAAATTCCAGACAAACCGATGTCCTGAGTACCGGATACTCCGATGCTCAAACTGGATAGTCTGACCCCCAAAAATGAAAAACCATGTGTTTTGGATTGAGATGTGATTCGTGTCTCTCTCCTAGGTCATACTTCATCCACTGACCACTTGATACATCTAAAAGTTGTTTTCTCGTTGCATTCCTCTTAATAGTATAATTGTCCTCATGACTCAAATTAAAAACCACAAAATACAAGTCTAGAGATTACCAAGTTTCTTCACTTGTCTCCATTTGAGGGGTTCAAGATGCTTTCTTATGCACATCAATGACGATTAAACCTGCTCATTTAGTCAATTAAACTATTTGTCTATTGATCGTTTTGTCATTAATCACCAAAATCAACTTAGGAGACTAGATACAATTTCATCTCCCCGCACATTAAATAGGGTCAGGGAACCCTACAACGGCTTGAACAGTGAGGCTCGACCCACGGTGGTGCAACCGCCCTGCCCGAGTCCAGCGTGGAGTTGGAAAAGAACCATGCACTAATTGGACGACCATGGTTGAGCAACATCGCCCAACGGACACCCGACATTAAAACGCAACGGTTCGGATTGCATCCGGCGGTCCATAATTCATATGTGCACGAATTGATGACCTGGATTGCGCCACACCCCCTCGTCCCCTCGAAAATAAAGAAAACCTTCTTTTTATTTCCAAAAAACACTAGTTTGAGTTATTGGCTTTGGGAAAATCTAAGAAAATCCCTAAAAGTCATTTGAAACATTTGGAACCTAGACAACATATAGCAAGCACCGTTCATAAAATTAAATAGATTAATTATTAATTAGAAAATCCTTTTGGCTGCTTTTAAATCATTGAAAATTCACATTTATTTATTTCGCAACTATTTATGCGGAAACAATATATTTGAAACTCATCAAAATTTTAGGATGTTACATTTAGCATCCTACCGCCACTGTGATCGAGCTCTTGCCGCCATTATCTCGAGCTCTCGCACCATTGACGTTGTCCAGTGCGAGACTCATGGTGTTGGAAGGACAAGAAGGAGAGAGCTCACAGGGAGGAGAGGGAGAGAGAAGAGGTCGCCAAAGTGAGATGGCCTAAGAAGTGCTCCACATAGAGGTGCTCATTGGAGGAGAGATATAAAACAAAAGGGGGAAGGAGAAAGAAGAAAGTAGGGGCATTTGGATCATTTTAGGCTGAAAATGGCACGATGTAATGGTAACAGGAACAACATCGATTTTATAATGAAAAATATGCGAAAAGACACTTATTAATAGTATGGATGGAATTAACCCTTATAAATACGTGTTTTACAGTGGCATTTACCATGAAATTTATTGTTACTTGGAGGGACATCTTTATAAAGCGGCGACTTTATTAATTAACTCGTTAATTAACTTGATTGATCTAGAATATTTTCTTTCACGGTAAGAAATTACCTGGCCCACAGTACATCATGTGGGCCCTCCGCATCGTCGAGGTTATCCCACCAGGCCACCACGGTGTTGCTCACCACGCTGCGTGTCCCCGAAAATGCACCCAGCCGTCACTGGCAGCGGGCCCCAGAAAGAGATACGCAACGCAAAACATCCCCCACTTCCCTTGATCCTTCCTTCCTTCCTTCTTTCGTTCGCGCCATCTCTCTCCCCGAAAACCCCCACGAACCGCAGGTAAAACCCTACCTCCGCCGCGCAACGCACCCCACACCACCCCACCGCCGCCGCGATGGGCATCTCCTTCAGGCTCTCCCCCCTCGCCCGCCGCTTCCACTCGCCGCCTCCAGCCTCCGCCGCCGTCGACGAGGCGCCTCCTCCTCCTCCTCCTGCTCCCACCGCGTCGCCGGACGACGGATCGTCCCCGCCTCCGAGGCTGCCTCCTCCGCCATGGGATGTGAGCACCGCGCCCTCTCCCCGTTTCTCGTCGCCGCCGCCGCTTTCCCTGAGCTCCATGCATCTTGATCGATCGCTCTATTCGGGCTAACCGGCCGCACGGCTAATCTGATCGCGCGCCTGCACTCCAATTTGCAAGCGTCACGGACAGTTGCGTTTTGCTTCGTGTAGGCGGCGGCGGCGGCGGCGGCGCGGGTTGATGGTGGCGTCGCCGCCCGATCGGGCTTGTCGGATAGAAATGGAAACGACCATGTTGATTTAGGTGAGCCCTGGAACTAATTAGAAACCAACTTCGTGATGATTAGTTTCGTACTTTCGTTATTTTGCTGTTTTTCTTATCAAATCAATGTTTTATGTAAACACTCATCTTGTGCTGCAGATCTTGAGCCGTCCTTCACACTCAACCTGTTTCCGGATGGTTATTCAATTGGTGAACCCAGCAAGGTTTGTGCGTGAATTGCAACCTTTTTTGTAGCAAGCAGGAGCACTGTCATTTCATTAAGAAGGAAGCAATTGTATATAATTACAGAGATAGAGGGAGAGAAGAGCGATCGAGAGAGAGAGAGATAGGAGGGCTACACGAGCTTATTTTTTAACACCCCTTGGTTAATTTGGTATACATAGGGAGCACTTCTGTTTCTGATTGCTGATGATCCAGAGAAGCAACCATATAATAAGGCATCAACATCTTTGCTTTCTGTAAGTTTATTCTTTCTGCATGGAACCTAATAGCTTTAGTTGCAATCCATTCTCAGAAGCGAATGCAAAGATTCATAAGTTAATAAATTGTTTGTCCTGATGGCTCTGCTCATATCTACTACAGGTTATCCCAGTGTATCTGATGTTTTTTTTTATTTGGGTAATTTTCATCATGTATTCTCTACAGGATATTGAATACGGCCGCTTGCCTCAAGACATTTCGCATGATACCCCTTGCAAATTCCTAAATGGAAATGTTGTGTGCGAGGTTAGCTAAATCCATCAATCTAATTTTGCAGCATCAACAAATGTGGTATATCTGCTTAGGTGTGGTATCTGTACATTGTATAATACCCAGGTGCGGGACTACCGATCCTTTTTGTCTAATGGCGGTGATTCTTCACGAGATGACTTCCCAAAAGTGAATAGAGTTGCTCTTAGATTGGGCACTGAATGTGTTGTGAAAGATCTATCTTCCATTTTGGATTCTTCATGTACTTACCATGATCAATTGGTCAGCACTTGTCAACTGGCAACAAACAAGGCTACTACTTTCAACACTCGGAGCCTGATTTATTTTTCTCTTGCATATTTCAGATTGCTGAGTCCCTCATCCTCAATTCCTTGCAACCAAAACTTAACTTGGACCCTACACCGTGCCTTGAAAGGCTTTACAACTCTGTTGCTAAGAAGGTAACTCCCCCTTTTTTTTGCCTTCTTGATTGCACTTAAATGCTTTGTTTAAATTTCGGTAAGTGCAGTAATTTTTCTTGCACTTTTGTTCCAAATTTATGCAAAATAGATTGATTTAGGTCTAAATAAGGGAAGGCAGCATACTAAAGATGCATCTGCTCTCAATATATCTACTGATCCTCCTGAAAAATACAAGCCCAAGGACTGCGATGCCTGTGAAGGTGCAGCAGTATGCATTGAAAATGCAGCTCTGGTAGCCTTGCCTAGTGGAATAGTGAACAGCTCGTCAGTGCACTGTCCATCTTCTCTCCACATTAACAGTGCCAATTCATCTGTAGGATCTGATCCTCATAATACTACTCGATGCTCTTCTACCATTAGGAGCAGCTCTACCTTAAGTGACAGAAAACAAAATGCATCAAGTACTCCTGCGCCTGATAATTTGCTTGAGAGTTATGAACAGAGGGCACATGCGGCGAGTTTTCATGATTGTAAAAATGGAGAATCACCAAGGGATACATTTCTATCACAAAAGAGAAAAGAGCCTTTAAATCCTCCATGTATGAGTGATGAGCGCCAAAACAACAGAGCTTCAAACAAAAATGCAAGGTTGAGTTCCCAAAGTTCCAAAAGTCAATCTCAAAACTCAATGGAGACTTCACATAAAGAAGGGATTAAGATGGTTTCTTCGAAAGAACTGCCGGTTGAGGTTATGGTAGATCAGAACAAGGACATAAGAATACAGCAACAGAAGCCCCTGTCCATGTTTCCAACCATTGTTCTACATCCTTTCTTAAACAAAAACAACCCATGTGCAGAAAAAGACCCTGAAAAGGGTAAGCTGGTATCTCCAAAAAAACTGCTTGCGGAGATTATGGCAGATCAGACAGTTGGCAACAAGGACATTAGAGTACATCAAGTGAAGGCACCGTCACTGCTCCCAACCAATCATCCACATCTTGCCTTGAGCAGAAATAAACCGTGTGTAGAAAAAATCCCTGAAGCTGCTAGTTCTTCGCATACAGGGAATAAAGAAGGACATCTGGCCTCAATTTTAGATATGGGTGATTATTGCACAGCAGAGCTCAAAGACAGCAGAACATCTTCTGTAACCTCCTGCAATGAAAGTTCTAGAAATGCAGCTTGGATTGCCACAGAGGTCCAACCTACTACTTCAAAGAAATTGGCCTCAGGAAATTCTACTGTTTCTCTGAAGCACAAAATTAATTTGAAAGGGAAAAGGCAGAACAAGACTGATATTCAGATGAAGCAACCATGTGAGAACAGAAGCTCAGAAGAGTCAGGTGCTACTGATGGTACTAGTAGTCACTTGGGTATTTCCTCAGATGCTGAGCTGTGTGTTGGACACCCTTTATATACCACTGAACCTGATATTGAAAATAACCTATCAGATGTCATCATGACTGCCCAGAGGTATGACTTTGTACAACTTCTCTATCTGTAGTTTTCATTACAAGTTTGAGGTTTTCTTATATGATGATCCAAATATGAAAGTACTTCTCAGTTTGTGTACTTACCTTGTACTCTTATTCCTTCTGTAGACATGGACTGAATGGAAATGCTGTTAAAATTGATGGTCCAGAAACATCAAGGCCATTGCCTTCATGCTCACTACCCCAATTCTTTTCACCTGGGAGTGCTGAGGGAAGTCCATATATGTGGGAAGAAGTCATTTCATACTATCCAGCTGGAAGAACTAATTATCGGATCATTAGAAGACTTATTTTTCACCGTGTACGGTATTTTTGTAGAGGTGGGTTTGTTGCTGCTAGTGCATGTAGTATGTTAGTTTGCTTTTAATCCTCTACTTCTCACTAAGCATCACAAATGGCAGGTATAATTGACCAGTCTCACTACATACTTTGCCTTCTTGAGTCTGACGCACCAGATGACCATCAAATAGTTGTAGAAGCGATCATTGGAGATGAGCATGTTCATATTGCTACTCTTCCCACTTGTGTGAGTACTATTTAATTCTTTGTAACCATACAGGGATAATTTTTTTTAAAAAAATAGAGGGTGATACATCTTGATCTTCGTCTTATCCATGATATTCCTTGCAGTATCACGCAAGCAAGTTTGTGGATCAATTTATTTGTTTGGTAAGCCAGTTTTTTTAAGCCAATTATTTTTTGAGTCTTTTGACCACAAAGAAAAGTACTGGCATGTTTAAATCTTGTTACTATGCCTTGTTTGTGGAGTGTGCACATCATACTACACATTCATATTATTTTCTGAATTAGTTAAAATAGTTTTTTGAAAATCTGAAGACTTTCAAGAAGTTATTAATGTTGTATCCTGATACGGAGAATGTTTTATCCCTACTCTGAGTTTCACATTCTCTGGGCAGATGAAACAGGATGGTTACACACTATGCAATGCTGCGATCTGTAACGAACCCTCTGACCTTAGACAGGTAACGTGAGAAATACCCTCCATATTCTGGAAAGTCAATATCGTTCTCTGTTTGCATTTTGCATATTTAAGGCATCTGAGATCTTTGTCATATGACACAATATATGTCCTTGCGTCACCTTAAATGGTCCAACCTTTTTCAGCAATTTGAATATTTCTCCCAATTTGGTTATCCGGCTGGAGAATATCCACAACATGAGATGTTCTCGCCTTGTGTTGCGAAAAGTATAGTGATTAAAGAAAGGAAGGACACCGGTTGTGCCTTTCAGAGGAGGCTACCAAAAGTACATGCAAATGTTCTGCAGCAAGGGAATCAGCAGTGGGTACTGACTGGGCCATCTCCAGCCTTTGGGAGTGCTGAGGCGTTCCACTTCTTGAATCCTCCCAGATATTCTGCTGAGCAGCAATACAATAGCAGAGTGCTCCAAGATCAGGGATTACCATTAGCATGTGGAGTGTGCTCAGTGGATATTGATCAATATCTATCAGTTCAGCCGTCTCAGGAGGTCAGCATGGACCTGTCCTTCCAACGCCGACATGATATGCCATGTTTCAGCGAGGGGTGTGCGAGAAACACATGCAGCTATGACCAACGGTGGCATCAGGTTCCCACACAGCTCGACAGTAGCATGTGCCAAGTGGACAATTTCCCAGCCTTTGGAGGGCAACCTGCTGGGAGGGGCATGCCGTTGCATCTGTTTCTTGGTACGCAGGCGAGCTCGCAGTCGCAATTCACTGGCCTCGATGATGGGAGCGTCAGAGGTGCACCACTTCATCTCCCTGTACATCTCGATTCTCAGTACCTGTCATAGGCAGTGGTTGTTTTATTGGCGCTAGCTCCGTTCGTGCCTTTGCGTACAAATACCGAAGTACAGAATACATATTGGAGATACTGAGGTAGTTTTTTTAGCAACTTGGAGCAAGGTTTCTCATTTTTGTTCTTGATGTTACATACCTACAAAACAGGCGCACCGTACGTAGCTACCTTCTTGCATCTATGGGAATTAGGAAAATGCTTGTACCATTGAGACTCAACAGAAATATCACGAATTTCCAGACATATATAATGTCGAAAAATTTCCAGTCTTGCTTGGAGACTCTGGGCCCCGTCGAAATGCAGGTTTTTCCTTTGGCTACTGCTCCTTCAACGCGTCTCGACGTCCGACGCTCTGCAACGTAGGCGCCTACCAAATGCCTACTTCTGTCAGCTGTGCATGCGCAATCTAGAGACCCCCGAGCACCTCTTCCTCCAATGCGATTACAGCACATTTATTTGGGGACGCCTGACCCATTTGACGAACTCCCCAACCATTGACCTGTCGTCCTGGAGACATCAGACCAACATCCTAGCTTGGTGGAATGAGGATATACTCAAAGCGGGGCCCGCTTTGCACTTTATCAATAATCATGGAACCCTATGGCGCTTGTGGCTCGAGCGTAACAACCGGCTTTTCCGCCAAATCGAGCGGCCCCGTGCCATCTTCCTAACACACCTCATCGACGAACTGCGGCTCTGGATGGCTGCGGGAGCCAATTTTATAATCATGTAATCAATAATTCTTTTTAGGTGCCCTTGGGGGAGGGCCCAATCCCCCCAACCTGTAATCCGTCTCACTTTGATCAATACATGGCAGTCCTCTTGCCCTTTGACTCAAAAAAAAAAATTCCAGTCTTGGGAATTGGGACCTCTCGGTCCATGCATGCTTCGCAACCTCGCGTTCTGGAGTGGGCTCGACGATGTCTTGAACTTGTTCTAACTACTCCCTCTGTCCTACAAAAAACGCATTTCTGATTTTTCTCAGACAGATTAGTGTGAAAGGCAAATGACTAATTTGCCCCTAATTAATTACATGCACAAGCGTGCTGCTGCTTTGGTTCCCAAAATAATTAAATGTGCATGCATCTCCTTTGGTGGGGAACGGATATAGAGAGAGATGGGAGTGGGGGAGTTAATGGGTTGTGTCTTCTTTGATGGGCCCCACGTCTAAATATGCACTCTTCGTGAGATAATTTTTTAACACTAAAAATGCACTCTTTGTAGGACAGAGGGAGTAGAGTTTTAGAACTTTATGTATAAAAATTAGTGTTTTCATACACAACAACGCATAAAGACCTTCGAGCACTCTCCTTGGGGGACTCGAGGGGGGGACTGGATCCTCCAAACCCGTTGCCACCAGCCTCCTTCCTTGCCTTCCTCTTCTCCCTCCCCTTCTCTCTTCCTCCCTCTCGGTGTCTCCCTTCCTCGTCAAAGCGGTGGTACAGCGGTCGGATCTGGCGGCTGGCATCCAGCCTGCGACCTGGTTCTTCCTCGACGGCATGGTGCGGTACGACTGCCAAACCCGTTGTCCGCCATGTTTGGCTGTTGCGTGCCGGTCACCGGGTGCGGCCAGCTGGTGGAGCTGGCCCTGTTGTTGTCCCCTCCAGTTGCGTAGCGCCTATCCTAGGCGACATGTCAACGACATGCGTCGACGCGCACGGGTGTGCAACTGTGCGACCGCTGCTGTTGGTCGTGCTTGTCTATGTGGCGGTGGTCAACTAGGTGGCGCAACGCCTATCTAGGTTGTTTGGCTGACCTAGCGGTAGTTCTGTGCGGTTGTCATCCCTTCCCCTTGTCGTGAAGTGCCTCATTAATTCGTGGGGTGCCCGGTGGTCTTAGGGCTCCAAGGTTTGGCGGTTTGGGAGGTTACTCATCAGGTGCGTGACAAGGTGGTGCAGGTCTCTACGGCTCTGTGCTCCATTGTCCCCCCCTCGCAAGCATGGTGGCTCTGGGGCAAGATGTTGCGAGCGAAAGCCCTTTCTAGCTTGCTAGGATGGCGATGGTGTCACTTTTTTGGCATCGTTCCCTCCTTGAATACCTCGTCGTGTTGCTCCTTCCCCGGCTGAGTGAAAACCTTGGCTTGCGCTGCAGACGAGCGTTGGAAGCGACCGCTAGGTTGTCGCTTTCTTGCTGAAGGCATCACCGTTTTCTCCATGCCAGGAGGGCTTTGTTTTGGTGTCATTGGGTCTGCTTGGCTGCTGCAACTAAGTTGTCGTTTGGTTGTTCGTTGGTAGTCAGTGGTGTCTTTTCCATAGGAAGCTACCTCCAATTGTCATCGTCTCTCCCGCAACGTCTTTGCACCTCGATCGCTGGCCACTGGTAGCTTCCTAGGTGGACATTGCTGCTTCGTCCTAGTCCCCTGTCTCTCCCTTCTTCTAGAGAACCTGCGGCTCTAGTCGTGTGCCTAGCTCCTCCCCTTCCCTCTATGAGGAATGGTGGCTCAGTTGGGGCACGCTGCCTCTCTTTGGGGTGCAGGGGCTGCCTTCAGAGTGTGGTGTGCCATCTTGGAGGTCTCTCCAACTGTTGTCGTCCGCTCTTCTTCTCCCTGGCAACTTGGTTTGCGAAGTGAGTTCAAGCTTTGTACGTGCATCCTATTCACTGTTTGCACCTGGCATCAACTGAGGGCGAGGCATGCACCCGGTGGTGGTTGGGGTGCCTGGTGTCTCGGTAGTGCTTCGTGTTGGTGGTGGCGGCTGGAGTTTTGTGCTAGCTTTGTGCATCCTTTGGCTGGTGGTTTTGTTGGCAGTTGTCGTCTGCTTTGTTTGGTTCCCTGAGTTGAGCTTTACAAGTGCTTGTACTATTTTCGCTCGTCATAGTTCTAGGTGTGTCTGGTTGCGGCCTGCCGAGTTCTCTTTGTCGGTACACGATGTACCGGGGTCCCCACCCTAAGGCGGAGCAGGACGCGTGGCAGCTCGGCGTAGAGCGGGCGACCAGACCCCCACGCCGAGCCGAGCAGGACGCGTGGCAGCCTAGCCGAGCAGGTGGCCGTCGGGCCCACTTGGCAGGCCCCCGCGCAGAAGGAGGACAGCGAAGGCTTCTCCAACGTTCAGCGTATCGGCCGCATTAAATGCGGAGATTCAAGCGTGCGAGACCGAGAGGGATGATTACCAATATTGTAGCCTGTCGCGCGCACTGTAGCGGTCATTCCATCACTGTGCGGTGACAGAGGCAGAGAGGCGCTTGTGTCGGGCGCCCCCCCATGTCCCGTCCAACCCGGCGCTCCAGGGGAGCCATTTAAGGCGCGGACGTCAGCGGAAGCAAGTGGGCGGCACGGTGACCAGAGTCCGTCCACTGGGCCACCTCGCCGCATTCTGTCTCTCCCTCTCTCTCTCTCTCTCTGACCAGCTGTCTGTCCCTTCCAGTATAAAAGGGAGCGGGCGCAGAGAGAGAGGGGGTTGGATCCTAAGCCATTCTCACACACCTTGCTGTAAGAGCTCTCGAGCTAGAGCGTTCCAAATATGAGGAAATACCACTCTCGCAGGAGTAGGACTATTACTCGCATCAGGGGTCCGAACCTGGGTAAATCTGGTGTCCCCCTGTGAGCGAGTGCTCTTGAGGCGATCTAGCGGCGAAAATTCCCCCTGACCGGACTACGAAATCTC
The DNA here is from genome assembly GCA_036346415.1 of Raddia guianensis. Taxonomy (NCBI): domain Eukaryota; kingdom Viridiplantae; phylum Streptophyta; class Magnoliopsida; order Poales; family Poaceae; genus Raddia; species Raddia guianensis. Next base: position 42,875,199 of record CM070534.1, read on the forward strand.
CCACGAGACAAATCTGTCTGGTATCAAACACCGACACTCTTCTTTTTTTCGTTGGTCGTCGCCTTTTTCGTGAGGTGTTTGTCTTAGGTCAAGGTGGCATACGTGGCGTCGGCGTTCGTGCTGCGGTTGATTTTGGTGCTTTGCTTCGGGTCTTTGTAATACTTCTCTTCTTCTTGAATCAAATGATAGAGCTCCTGGCCGTTCTTGAGGTTGATCGGAAAAAAAATTTATCTATGAAAATATATCAAACTATTTGGAACACGCACATAAAAAACCATAAAATTAGATTTGTCGCAAAAATTATTTCTATAATGTGATAAGCTTTGCAGATTTTATGAATAAATTTCAAATTGTAACGGGTAGTCAAAGATGTATTTTGATGACCATGTTAATATTTAACTTTTTTAGGAACCTCAAGAGTCAAGAGTAATAGTAAGGACGTAAGAACATCGCGGTGAATTTGTCACTAAGTTTGGAGCTAAGAGCATGTCCAATGGTACCCTAATTTAGGATGTACTTAGCACTATCTATCAGTTTTTTCTGTCTTCTATTTTATTGCAACAGTGCTAAGTTTATCCTAAATTACCATTAAACTTGTCCGAAGATAGGGAAAAACTGATAAATAATGCTGAGCAGGGATAAGTTCATTTCAAATTGGGATAACATCGGATATGTTCTAAGGTTCATGCCCAATGCTATCCCCTTTCGTCTCTCATCTTGTCCTTAAATCAATGTAGTTAATAAAATATATGAGAGAAAAATGTAGGGAGATGATTGAATAGTGATGAGATAGGGGAATTTTAGAGGTTACACTGGGCATGCCCTAAGCTCATCTCGCTTTAAGTTTGCAGACCCCACGAATATTTACAGTTCAAATATTCATATGACTTTTAATAAGCGGGGGCGTTTCCCCATAAATAAAAGCAAGAGAAGGCAAAGGTCTAGAGGGGAGTGCCCTGTGGGCTGTGGATGCTCTGGTGCGGCAGTGTTCCGCTGCCTCAGAAGTCCCATGTCTTCCACAACGGCACCACCGTGCTCGGCCGCCGCCTCATGCTTGTAAAATGGTTTCAACTGTACGGTGGCCCATGCTGCTCTGCTGCTATCGAGTTGCTCCTTGCCCAGGGTGGGTGGGTGCGAACTGACCACGCATACTTCCCTGCGAGGAGCGGCGGCGGCGGCGATGTGGTACCCCCATTGCCGCAGCCCGCAGCCTGCCTTCATCTCGGAGCTCTTGCACGCCTCCAACCCCGCGTTTAAGTTGCCTCCCTCCCCAGGGTGGCTCCACTTCTTGCCGTCAGCGACGACCCATGTTCCGTCGAGGCGGCGAGAGCCTCCTAACCGTCGCTGCCTTGCTAATCCCTTCGGTTTTCTTCTTCAACCGAATTCTGCAATTGCCAGAGCAATAAGCCTGACAGATACATGATTGTCTGCAAGCCCCAGAGGTACAGGATCCTCTTGTGACACTCAACCCATTCAATAGGGCAAGAAAGAGAACACCACACTGAGGTGAGGAGCGCAGAGAGAATTACAGGATAAGGTAATTAACATGCTCTTGTACTTATAAAGTATTGAATTGCATACAGACCTGATGTCATATATATGTTGCTCATCTGATAGCATTACATGGCCACAGCTTCTATTGCAATATAGCTCAGGTGGATGGTGGAGAATTAAGAACAAAAATATTCCACATGCTACTTAAATGCTCTCCCAAATAGTATATTGCATGATGATATATTCTATATTTTTTATGGCATAGGGTCTTTAGCAGGCTACACGAAAGGTTTAGAAGGCATCAGTAGATTCTGCAACCTCCCTGTTAACATGTTCACCACTTTTGTCATCGAGGGTCGGTCTTTTGGGTTCCACTGAATGCACCACAGTGCCACAATGACCAGCTGCCTCACCGCTTCTTTATCTTCTTGTGTCATTTCCCTACCAGTTATCAAATCCTGCCCACTGGTTACTTTCTTATAGATCCACTCAGGGAGGTAAACCTCATTCTGGCTCTCAATACTAGGGTCTGAGTTCCTCCTTCCACTCACCATTTCCAGAACTAGCATGCCAAAGCTGTAAACATCTGACTTGTATGATATGGCCCCAAAGTTTCTAGAATATAGTTCTGGTGCAATATATCCCATCGTGCCTCTTGCCGCAGTCAGGGTTACGATACTTTGGCCCCTTGCACACAGCTTTGCGAGGCCAAAGTCTGATATCTTCGGATCGGAGCTGAAATCCAGCAATATATTGTGGGGCTTGATATCGAAATGGAGGATGCGCTGATTGCACCCTTGATGTAGGTACTCCATCCCTCGGGCAATTCCTATGGCGATATCTAGCATTTTCTTTGGCACTAGTAATTCTCGAGAGATATTAGATTCATGTGCAAATATATATTTCTCCAAAGACTCGTGAGGCATGAATTCATAAATTAGAGCACGCCTTGTTCCTTCTGAGCAAAACCCCAGGAGGCGGACAATATTTGCATGGTGGATTTGTCCGATGGTTGCAACTTCATTGATGAATTCTTCTCCCTTACCTGTAATTCTCTAGCATCTTGACTGCCACAGGAACTCCATTTGGTAGCTCACCTTTGTATACAGTTCCAAATGCACCCTGGCCTAATTTTTCCTTGAACCGCCTTGCTATCTTCTTGACTTCAGAGAAAGTGTACCTTGTGGGTTTTGATGTGCCATATGTCTTGAGAAACATTTCAACCTTCAAATGTACCTCTTCATTGTATCTTGACTTGAGCGTGAGATAGAGTGCAGTGCCCACCATTAATGAAATAATGACAAATGCAGCTGTAGATGATGTTGCTGAATAAATAAAAACAGTAAATCAGCATGTGATTTTACTGAAAAAAAAAGAAACTGCCCAAGTTATGTACAAAAAAGACATGGCTTAATTCGGCATGTTTTTTTTTTGAATGGTACCCAATGTGTTTTGTTGGGAATAAGAGATCATATGGTAAGCAATAAGAATTTCACATATAATGGAAATATTTGTTTAGTTACATTACCTGCAATGAGTATGACATGCGAACCTGCAGGTAGAAAAAAAATAATTAGAAAAAAAAGAGATTGCTTTCTAGAAAAATAGTTACGACTTTCAATCATTTATTTGCTACACATGACTTTAAAAAACAGTATAGTTCCAGGTTCTAGCTAGCTTCATGTATGCTGGATCTCAAATACTAACTATCATGTACTTTTTTGAGAAAACTAGCAGGAGGCGCTTCCTATTCATTAAAAGGGGAGCAAAGAGCACTGTACAGATTTTTATAGGGCCCTAGGCTCGAGGGGGGAACTCGGTGACGTTACAAAAAGGCCCTCTTCCAGCTGGGGAGGTCCTCCAAAATGGAAAGGACTACAAGGTGCTGTGGCCGAACTGCGCCTTGGAAGATCCTCCTGTTGCGCTCTTTTCAAAGGTTCCATAGATGACGAGGCTGTTCAAGGCACGATCTGCCGCTGGAATCCCTAAAGCAGCTTGTCGCCGCCAATCAACAAAGTGTGAGAAAAGGATGGAGGGGACTGCCATTGTAGTAGCAAGTTGGACCTTATGAGGAGGCGTGTCCGGACTTTTGTCAAGTAGGTGCAACGTGTGAAAAGCTATGCCGACTTGGAGGAGTAGGAGCCTGAGGTGGAGGGGCGAGAGCATGTACTTCTAAGTTCCAATTAGTACTAGAAGTGTGTTAAGGGAGTGCATGTTCTTGTTATTTTACTTATTAGTTCAATTTGTAGTTCTAACTGGTTCTGAAACGGGGGTTCACTCTTGTTGACTTCATGCATGCACAATCTCAAATATGAAGTGGTCTGCTGGTGAAAGCATCAGCATTTATGCATGTAGAAATGTCAAATTGTGACCGAACTGATAGGCAATATGCACTATTTTACCTTAATTTTATTCTACTTAATTTTTCTGTAGTTCGTGCAACAAAAACCGAAGTGCACTTGCTAGTTGCTAGAAATGTTTGGAGCTGTACATATGTATCTTTACTCACCAAAATATTTTTTATGTAGTTCGTAGTTGAACTTTGGATATTTTGAGAAGGACTATTTTATACGCTTACACCATACCACAAGTGTTTGTCATAAGCAAGGATAAAGAACTGGAAATATGGAATGAATGAAAAATGTTTACTATTCACAACAAGTTATTTAATGTTTCGTTTTAGTTTAATTACATCATACATATTTTGTGGATTATAGGCTTCCTATTCGTAGTGGAAGCCAAAAATATGTTATCTGAAGTTAAACTAAGTGTTTAGAATTAGATATTTATAAAAAGAAAAATACCATGCCTTCAATCTCATAGATTCATATGAGAAAGGTGCACAGCCTTTTGAGCAGAATAGTTTTTATGAGTCTTTTTCAGATCCTACTCAGTTAGTACCACATGATGTTGGTGTAAATTGTACGGGCTAATTCTATCAAATGGTTTCTTGTGATGGGAACAGATGTGAAATAACTTGGACTGCTCCCCTCGTTCCAAAGGGTCTAATTATAGTCATGATTAGTTTTGTGCAAGCTGCTCTGCTGCGATCCAAATTGTTCCAAAAACCATTTTGCACCACATGACTCCAATTCTAAAGGCTTCCCAACCCACACCTAACTTAGGTCGGCTCCACGCACATTTTGACTATTCATCTATATTTTCCTCTCTTCTATTTCACTCACTCTGTTTTAAAATATAAGATGTGCAAAGTCAACGTTTATAACTTTTGACTAATAATTAAGCTAAACATATACTCCATATGTTTAGTATTATGTATGTGATATTCTTGGATTTGTATTTGAAAGTACTTTCATATTATGTTTATTTTGTAGTCGTTGATGATATCTTGTGAAAGAAATTAGTAATAAAAGTTTTACATAGGAGACCGTGTCAAAAATTATAATCCTTATATTTTTAAATAGAGAGAACATTCGATATAGTAACAGGAAATTTAGACCTTTCTTGGTCATGCCCGAATTATCTCAATTAGGTCCACTGTATTTGAATAGATATGTAGGAGTGTAAAGTTTAAATACACCAGATATAACCATGACAGCATATATAAGAAAAAGGACCCATGTTAATCTTTTCGTTGAACTGCTGTTTCAATTTGTCTTTCAAAACTATAACAACATTGATAAGATGAATGCAGTTTAATCAAATGTGGATTTTGAGGCTAGTTTGGTTCGATGCCACAAATTCGGCATGCCACACTTTCTTAACCACGTAGCTCACATGTCATGCACACATTTTTTTGAGCAAACACACACACATTTTTTTTAATGGATGATTTTTTTAGTGGCATGCCATGCTTTTGGCAAATAAATTGTGGCATCATGGTCATGGGCAAAGAACCAAACAATGTGCCTCACCGTCCTAGTCATTGGATTGATTTGCAGTAATTTAACATGTGAAAATCTCGTGGTAGTCTGAAGGCATCGATTATCAAAGTATAGATTGTTTCAGAATTCTATAAGAACAAGGTACCAGAGGATATGAAATTTCTATTTGAGTAAGAGAATACCATGCCGCTGGCAGAATGCTTGATGTGAGCTGAATCCACAGTATTGACCACGATCTTCACATCGTTGGCAAAAGCTAGTGATGTTACTTGAGTACCAAGTGAAGGCCGTTTCACCGATGCTGATGACTCTATTTGCACTTTTCTTGAAGGTGTCGAAGTAATTTGGCTTTCCATAATCGTAGGGTATCGGGATGCCTTTAGAAACAGCCATGCAGTCTAACGGAAGAACAGACATGTATTCATCTGAAGATGCCAAATAGCAGAACTGGCTGGCGTTGCTACTGATACAAGAGAATGGGCCAACTATTTCGTCTTGATCTTTTGGTATGAAATCTCTGGAACAACTTACCAGGGACAGGGTTGCATATAGGGATGTTCGAGGTTCGTACACATCATTTGATAAATCTGTGGAGACAAGTTTCTGAAGCAAGAAGTGAGAAGGGAATCTACAAGCGGGACGAATTTGATGATCCGTTGATCGTAGTATATTGCGGTCACTTTGCAGGAGCCAAGAACTGGGTGATACAGGATGGTGTCCTGCCCAGAGCAGGATAATTCCATTCCAGGTGCGCCGCACGATGAAGGGCTGGTTGCAAGCCCGAATGGGAACCGGATCTCTGGCTCATGCTTGCTGCACCGATTTGGTGAGCAAGCTTTGAAGAAGTCTCGGTGATCTCCTGCCATGGCAGTATAGCTTCCATTGGCGAGAAGGGAGAGCAGCAGCAACACAGCGGAGAGATGTCTGGGCATCTTTCTTCCTGTAAACAAAGGAAAAAATGAAAGAACCGTGAGTGTAAAAGGAGAGCACCTGTCCTGATTGCTGCGCGGATGACGAAGAAGTCTGCCTCGCCGTGTTGGACTTCAATCCAGTCCTGGCCAGAAAATAAAGACCACATGCTGATTCCCATCGAGGAGATGAACAGTCAACACAATCGCTATCTATCATACAGAGCTAGCCACTCGTCTTGTTAACTTGGTAAGAGAAGCATACACATCAAGCATGTCAGCATGTGAACTCATGTAATCATGTTTGTGGTTGCAGCTCTTGAGCTTCTTGGAACCTATACCAGATGAAATTTATGTGCTGTTTCATGGGAAACCGGGATGGCTCCAGGGCTTAATTGCATGTAAAGTAAAATTGCACCTATGAAACGTGTATTTATAAAAGAAATGCTATAATAAAACCGACAAGCAGGCGCATTTGTATGTCTCGATTTGTGTCAATTTTTTATTTGGCATGCACTCGAAAAAAATCATAAAAACACGAAAAATGAGAAAAACTTATAAAATTGGAAAAAATCAGCAAAACTCAAAAAAAAAGCTAGAAATCAGAAAAAGGAAGAAAAACTATGGACAAAGAAGGAAGAAATTTGACAAACAGATAAATTTAAATGTCATGATGAGCTCCACAACCCTTAATGAATTTTTATGTTTTTTCAAATTCGTTCTTTTATTTATTTTTTTTCGATTTTTCTTTTTCAATGTTTTTTTTTATGATTTTCCTTTTGAAATATTATTTTCAATTTTTCCGTTTTTCTTTTCTCGATTTTTAATGATTTTCCTGATTTTTCTTATGATTTCCCTTTTCCCAATTTTTCTTTTGTTATTTTTTCCTAATTGTTATGATTTTTTTACCACCAGCTAGTCATGTGGGTTGACATGGGTTGCCATGTGGCAGTCACATCAGCGCTTAACGGCCATGTAATTGCCACGTCAACCATTAACGGCTGCCCTAACGGTTTGAGGCAACCATGAAAACAAAGACAAGTTTAGGGGGCGAGAGAGTAAAACTCAAGTTTAGGGAGCTACGTAATAATCGTTGCAAGTTCAGGGGACAACAGGCAATTTTCTCTTTTTTATTGTTGTCGATATGGACTCTTTCTTCTAACGTGAACTCTTATTGCTATTTTTTTATTATAAATTTCTATTTTTGTTGTAGTTGATAACAAATTTTTTAAAAAATAGCGTGGACCCTTATTTATATTATTTTATTATTCTAGTTTTTCCTTATATTCTAACCCATTATAATTTGAATCCACAACAATCAGATCTTTCTTTTCTTTTTGATTAACGTGAAATTTGTTTTGTATTTTAAAATTAATATGGCCTGGTTTTGCAAAACCGGCCTCAGCGGTGGTTTTTGCAAAATCGGCCGATCAAACCGTTTTAAATTTTTAAAAATGAAATTTGCATTGAAAACTTTTCTAAAATTTGTAAAAATAGTACTAATTATTCTAAGCACTTTGGCTTAAATAAAATTAAAAATTTAGGATATTTTCTCATTATTCCATGTGATTTGTGTTAAAAAATACTAAAATGGCTACGAGGCGTGGTTAACGGTCCAAAATAGCCACTTCTGTTCTTTTCACGAATTTCTGTGAACAAATGCTTTGGAGATGGTGGGAACAAAAGGAAAATAACATTTATGTGAAGAAATGCTTTGAAGATGGTGGACAATGAAAAAAAGGACGCGAGAAAGAGAATGGAATAAAGACAAAATGGTTGAAGACCGGGTGACCTCGAGCTTTGTTTTTTTTTTTTGAAGCAAGGCAGGAGGACTGCCATGTATTCAAAAGCAGAAGAAGAGATTCAGGGTCTGAGGGAGATGGAGGCCCTCCCCACGAGCCTTAGGTAGGTTAGGTAATTACAAAGGTGCGCCGTGAGAGTCCTCTCAAAGCCGCAGTCGCCTACAAGTACAAAGCCGAACACGCGCGTGATTGAAAAAATCGTCGTCCAGGTGGCCTTACGGTTTGGCGGCCTCAAAAATCCGCTCCGCTATTTTTGCGCATGCCAACCGCTGCTGCCTGGCACACACGATGTTCTCGCCTGTGCAGTAAAGGCCTTTCCTTTAAAATTTTGTATTTCGCAGCTTTTAGTTTTTCTGAATTTTTAAAATCGAATTTAGTTTCAGAGTGCACAGCCCTTCAAAATCTTAATTTTAACTTCCAAAATCCCAACCCAATTCAAACGGAACCTAAACTCCCTCAGGACCGTCTTGGAGGATGTCGGATGTCGTATAGCATAACTAGAAGATGTCAAAAAATCTAGACATTTAGGATTTACAAATGACTGTTGGATGTGCCATGGAGCACCTATTAAAAATTTCGCCAACATAATAATAAATGCTTTTTTATTAGTTTGTTTTGTGACTATGAATTTGTGGTGGAGCCCATGAGAAGAGGTGGATTTGCTGTTCGATTCATGACGAGCCTCTCTCACAGCTTTATCCAACTCGAGCATCGATGTTTAGCAAGTAATCTTGCTTATTTTGGTTGTACAAGGTCCATCGATGCAAGTTATTCATGAAGTCGTTGGGGACACGAGAAACAATATTTGCCTCTGTCAATCGTCTAGGGCGTTGCGATTAACAGAGTTCCTCGTCTTGAGAGTTGCACATTCACTCCATTTCCTTCCTTCTACTTTTGGCACCCGCTAGAACAGCAAGAAATATTAAGGAGGGCGACGTGGGCCTTTTGCACCCACGGCTCCTACAAGTTTCAACTCATGAGCAAGTCCATAAAATAAATTCCTAGAAGGCCCGACGCACCGGGTGGTGAGGTTAGAACACGTAGAATAGTCCATTCAGCAGTCTCTAATCCATTCTAAACAGTGTTATGCCAGTTAATTGATGATGTGGATGAAAGAGTGTGTGTATAGATATTTGGGCCGTCTATTATGTAAGAGTCGACTCTACATGAGAATTAAGAAACTTTGTGTGTGAGCCAATTAGCTATAAAAACGTATAAGTCATCTCTACCATTGTATATGCTGTCTTTAAGTCATCTTTAGTATTGTCTTTAGATGACATAGCAATAATTAGAGACAATTCAAGGATCGTTGTCTCAACCATGTGGTGACATGCTTGTTCGGTTCTTATTCCGTGGGCGCACTACACCAAATCGAATATCGTTCCTCACCGTAAGATCGGGCCAACCTAGTGCGCATCATTTGGTATCGACTACGGGTCTAGTGGCATCTGGCGGTGTACAATGGCGGCATTAGGTTAGGCGAAGTAACATGATATTTCGCTCAAGCATGCAACCCGCATCAGTCATAACCTACAAAATTCGCTCGTCGATGCAGCTGCTTAATGCGAGAGGGAGTGAATACTTTGATTGTGCTATTACTCAATGGCTTTGCATGCTGGAACCTGGTTAATTTCTTAGTGTTTGCATTTTTTTTCTTTATTTTGATCTCACTCATGCCATGAGTAATATATATGCCGAGTTTTTTTTTAAAAAAAGAACCAAAGCCATCGAATTTCCTTTCAACAGTAAATGCTACCTCCTGCCGTGTTCTACCGAGTCGAGACTCAAGACTAGTGAGTCTTCAGAGTAAAGCCAATAAAGACATGTATTATCTGCATGATGCTTCTCCCCGGACTGATGGAGTGCTGGATAAAGCCAATAAAGACATGAAGTAAAGCCAATAAAGCCAATAAAGACATGAAGTAAAGCCAATAAAGCCAATAAAGACATGAAGTAAAGCCAATAAAGACATGAAATTCCTTCCAACTGCGACCGCAGTGGCTTGCCTGCCGTGTTCTTTCAAGCGAGACTAGAGAATGCGATTGCAGATTTGCTCTACTTCACTCATGTCTGTATTATTATCTCCAAACACTAAATACCGACAGGCTAGCTCTTCCGTGATGAAAGGGGAAGGTGCAGCATAATCATATCTCTATAAATCCACTAATCTACTACCCTACTAGTCTTGTCAACTCAGAAGCTCCGGCTGCATCTCCCTTTTCCTATAATTCGGGCTGTGAACCAGGCAACCAGCCATGGCGACTTCTACTACCCTGCAAGCCTTAACCATCTTTTGTGTGCTTGCACTTCTCACAGGAGACGTTCAAGGGCGAAGCCGGTGCGTTCCTTTCTCATGTGGTCATCTCAGTGACATCCGGTACCCTTTTCGTCGGCAAGGCGATCCTCGTAGGTGTGGCGTTCCATCCTATGAGCTGGTTTGCAGTGATAGTAAGGCTACAATTCAGATCAACACTGGGACATACTATGTGACAAACATCAGCTACACTGATGAAACCTTCTGGGTCATCGATGCCAACTTGGACATGTACAGCAGCTGCCCTCTTCCTCACTGGGATCAGCTGCCATATCCAAGGGGCTCCGATTGTCACATCGCAGAAGAATGTTGGTCCCTGCTACACTTACGTCAGCTACCTTTGTGAACTGTTCGTGGCAAGTGAAGAACAACAGTATGTACAGGCCTGTCGCTTGCCTGAGCACCGGCAATGCTTTTGTTTATGTGCTCACTGCAAAGCGTTCTTACATGGTTGATTATCTTGAGCCTTCCTGCGGATATCTGGCTACCATTCCTTCGGGCGGCTTGGGCGACATGGCGGTGCCACATAATTCAAGTTATGCAGATGTTGTCAAGTTCATGAGGAGTGGATTCGCTGTTTCCTTTCCTTTATATACGAGTTTCAGCGATTGCCTAGAGCATGTTCCTGAAGTAGTAACGGCTAACGCAAGCATCCCAATTCGGATTCTCATTATTACCTCGTATGTCGACGTTGCTGTCTTGAGTTGCCTACTTAATGTAGCTGGAGTACCTTACGGAGGGCTGGTAGGATCTGCCATGTGGGATGTGAAAGAGTTTGCTGGTAGATCACATGTCCTTAATTGCAGCTTATTTTAATTTGATAGTCATAGCTGCCGCTGTATTGTGTTTGACACACTCCATATAAATTTGGTTTATGCAGTACTATGTAGGTTCGCGTTGGCACCACTGGCTGTGTTGATATTCCTTGCCCACAAGTACTGGAAGACGAGGATAACCATCGACGCAGTTGAGAAGTTTCTCCGGACGCAAGAAATGCTTGGACCGACGAGGTACGCCTACACGGACATCACTGCAATCACAAGCCATTTCAGAGACAAGCTCGGCCAAGGAGGGTATGGCTCTGTGTATAAAGGTGTGCTGCTCCCAGGCCAAATCCATGTCGCCGTCAAGATGCTGAGCAACTCTAGCTGCGATGGAGAAGACTTCATCAGCGAGGTTGCCACCATTGGGAGGATTCACCATGTCAATGTGACGCGTCTGGTAGGGTTCTGCTCCGAGGAGTTGAGAAGGGCGTTGGTGTACGAGTACATGCCTGGTGGTTCCCTCGACAAGTACATCTTCTCGCCTGACAAGAGTTTGTCGTGGGAAAAGCTGGACGAGATTGCTTTGGGCATTGCCAGGGGGATCAACTACCTGCATCAGGGGTGCGACATGCAGATCCTACACTTTGATATCAAGCCACACAACATCCTTCTTGATAGCAACTTTGTTCCCAAAGTCTCTGACTTTGGTCTGGCCAAACTGTACCCGAGGGACAGGAGCTTTGTGCCAGCGAGCGTGTTGCGGGGAACCGTTGGGTACATCGCTCCTGAGATGATATGTCGGAGCTTTGGTGCCATATCGAGCAAATGTGACGTCTACAGCTTCGGAATGCTACTGCTGGAGATAGCCGGGGGCGCAGGAATGCAGACGAGAATGCGGCCAACTCAAGTCAGGCATACTACCCGTCATGGGTGTATGACCGGCTCATTGAGCAGCAAGAAGCAGTGGGTGAGATATCAGTTGTTTCTGAAATGCATGAGCTGGAGAGGAAGCTGTGCATCGTTGGGTTATGGTGCATTCAGGTGAAGCCGGATGATCGGCCGACGATGAGCGAGGTGATTGAGATGCTGGAATGTGGTGTGGTCGGCCTGCAGCTGCCTTCCAGGCCATTCTTCTGTGATGAGGGGAACGATACAGCAGCAGATCCTCACCATTTCTCATCCGAGCTCACGACCATCTGTGATGAGGAGGAGGATACCTGAGTCTTTGGCATGAAGCTGAAGCAAGAGCTTGTATTGTATTGTAGTATTGGCCTCTGTAATTTCTGTTCAAGAACAGTGTACTATACAGGGCTACACGTAAGATCGGAGGTGTACAAGTCCTCTCATTCGCAAGAAATTATCTTTTGTTCGTTGGTTGCTCATTTCATTCCTATTCGGCCTGCTAGCGTGGGCTGGGCTTTACTTGTTCTACTTGGTTGCTTACTTGGAATCTGGTGTCTTCCACCACGGTGTAGACTGCTAGGCCGCCACTGGGGTGAAGCAATAGCGTGTAGTACTCCCTCCGTCCACAAATGATCTACATATAAGAGAAATCACAAAGACCAAGAAAAACAATTAACGGTTCAACTATCCATTTAATCTTAAAAATATTGCTCCAAAAGTTGTGCCATCGTTTACTCCTTCTAGCCTCTCACCTCAAAAGTTATGCCCTCCCACTAATCCAAGGACTGCATTGTTGTAGCAGGCCCACATCAGCCATAACTCTCACCTCGAAATGCAATTAACTACAACCTCATGCAATTAAAACAGGTTAATATGTAGATCTTTTCTGAACAAACCAAAAAAGCTTATATGTAGATCATTTGTGGACGGAGGGAGTATTAGTTACTGTCAAATGACACTGTGGATATATGCATGTAAAATCTGGAGAAGCCAGCGCCTTGTTCAGTTACTTCTGAAATAAATTGGTTTGGATAACTTAACGGAAAACATCGTGCTTTTGGGGACTATGGCTCTCTTTATTTCACGTTGTGGATAGCTTTGGTTGTAGTTGAAAAGATCGAGTTTTCGTAAAACTAAAAGATTATAAGGAAATGTTTTTGAATTTTTGACAGAAACCCACAGTGCATCAAAAAAAATCAAAATATTAGAAAGAACGGTCCACAAAAATATTATTTATAAACCAAATCAAAACAGTGAATCAAAGAGGCTTCTTTTGTATCACTTTTGTAAACTTATAGTATGGTTGTAGTTGTGAGATGAATTCATGAAGAAAGTAGAGCACGCCAGGGTTGACAATTGAAGTGCACAAAACATTTTTTTTAGAAAAAAACATTTATGTGTTGATGGTAAATGATAGGAGAGCTAGAAATTTTTTTATTATTCCAAATTTAAAATTATTTTTAAATAAATAAATAAAATTTATTTTTATTAAAATTAAATAAATAGAGGCCTTCTAACGGACGCTTATAAATCCAGCCAAACGAACCGGCGGATTTTATATAAACCGTCGTACCAACCGGACCATCCGGCGGGTTTTGTCTTCCCAAGTTTACCGGCATGCAGATTTAATTGATTTTGACTAATTTCATTCATGTAGCTCTCTGTTGCGTCGCAATGGGATATCAACGCATTTTAAATCTTGCCTGCAATTAAATCCTTGCATTCCACATGCATGCAATTGACGGTTCAAATTGGCTTCCACATGTTCTCAAAAAAAAAAAAATTGGCTTCCACATGCATGCATTTAATCCTGCATGCATGCGACGTTTCATTAATTGCGCTTAGAAATTGCAATGCGAGATCAACAGTACAATTTAAATCCTTCTGGGACGGTTCATTCCACGTACATGCAATTAGAGCACTTGCAATGGGTTTCTACAGCCATTTTTTCACTTGCCATGTAGGATGAAAAGCTGACATAGAGCAAAATAAATGAGGAGAGAGTGTGTGATCATTTATCCGTTCTGAAAAGATTACCGAGCAGAAACCGATGTCAAAAAAAAGAGCAAAAATAGCGTTGCAGCGTCGACTTCCTTTCTTGCCCCCACCCTGCCTCCCTTGCCCACCGCGGCGTCCCTTCCTCACCGTGGCGTCGCCGGCAGATCCTCCCTCGCCCCTGTTGCCGACAGCTCCTCCCCATCTGCTGCCGTCACCGGCAACTCCTCCTCTGCCTCCCGTCACCAGCAAGTCCCCGTGCTCGGCGTCGCTGGCAGATCCTTCCCCGCCCTTGTTGCCGACAGCTCCTACCCGTCCGCTGCCGTCGCCGACCGCTCCTCCTCTACCTCCCGTCACCGGCAAGTCCCCGCGCTCAGTGTCGCCTTCCCCCATTGCGGCATTGCCGGGCAATTCCTCCCCACACCCCTCGCCGGTAGGTGCTCCACCGTGCCACGCCGCAACATCTTTTCCCCACCGCGCCACCATGTTCCCACCGCGCCGCATCTTCCCCACGGTGCCGCTGCTTTCCCTACCTCTCCACCTCCTTCGCCGGCAACTGCACCCACCGTGGTGGCAAGCACGCCGCGCTTGACACGTCCGCCACAATGGTAGAGAGAGGAAAGATATGGTTGCAAGAGAGATTGGAGGAAAAATTAATGATGGGACCCATGTGAGGAAACGGTGCATTGTGTCTTGCTTATTCACATGGCACCCTTTGAAACAAGCAGTAGCAATGATTCACTGAGAATGCTCTTAGAGCATGTACAATGGTTGAGACAACAGGCATCTCTAACCATTGTCATACCACTTATAGAAATGAGACAACTCATACAATGGTACAGATGGCTTAAAGACAACTACACTTTTTTATGACACTTAATCACACACAAGATTTCTTAATTCACGTGTAAAGTCATCTCTTGCATTGAAGACGGCTCAATTCTCTATGCACACCCTCTCTCCTCCACATCATTATCTATTCTACATGGCAAACCTTATAGATGGCTTAGAGACAGCTAATGTGTACCATTGTATATGCTCTTAGAGCGCCACATGCACGCAAGTAACCTACGAATTCCAAGGAACGAGCAAGGTGGCCCGCACATTTGCACAGCTAGATTTGTTTCGGCATATAGCATTTATCTCTAACTCATTATCTATCTCTGATATATCATATCGAATTTAGAGCTTATCCCTAATATATTATATCAGCTTTAGTATTTAATCTGAATTTCTAATATTTTCTTTTAATCTAAGCCTCATAAATATTTTCTTTTCGGCATATAGAGTTTATATGTAATATATCAGATCGGATTTGGAGTTTATCTCTAATATATTATATCAACTTTAGTATTTAATATGAATCTCTCATATTTTCTTTTAGTCTAAGACGTATAGATCTTTTATTTTCGGCATACAGAGTTTATCTCTAACTCATAATCTATTTCTAATATAGTAGATCGAATTTATAGCTTATCTCTAATCTATTATATCAGCTTTAGTATTTAATCTGAATTTAGATCTTTTACTTTTTCTTAATTTATGTGAGAATTTTTTGATTGATCTAGGCTGTTATAATTTGGTCCCACCGTTGAAAATCAACGGCATAGATCTTTTACTTTGTTCTTTATTTATGTGAGAATTTTTTTATTGATCTAGGCTGTTATAATATGGTCCTACTGTTGATCGAACGGCTGAAATAATCTGGGTGATGTGGACGAACGTGGTGGCTTCTTTTTCCCCTCCTTTATATATATAACGAGCGAGGTGGCTCGCGCGTTTGCGCAGCTAGATTTGTTTTGGCATATAGAGTTTATCTATAACTTATAATCTATCTCTAACATATCAGATCAGATTTAGAGCTTATCTCTAATATATTATATCAACTTTAGTATTTAATCTGAATTTCCAATATTTTTTTGATCTAAGCCGCATAGATCTTTTATTTTTTCTTGATTTATGTGAGAATTTCTTTGATTAATATAGGCCGTTATAATTTGGTCCCACCGTTGATCGAATGGCTAAAATAATCATATTATATCATTTTTAGTATTTAATCCAAATTTCTATTTTTTCTTTTAATCTAAGCCGTTATAATCCGGCCCCACAAAAATCAGCGACATAGATCTTTTACTTTTTTTATTTATGTGAGAATTTCTTTGATCGATCTTGGCCGTTATAATTTGATCCCACCATTGATCGAATGACTAAAATAATTTGGATGATGTGGACGAACGTGGCATAATCTGCCCCCACAAAAATCAGCGGCGTAGATCTTTTTTTTTCTTGATTTATGTGAGAATTTCTTTGATTAATCTAGGCCGTTATAATTTGGTCCCACCATTGATCGAACGATTGAAATAATTTGGATGATGTGGATGAACGTGGTGGCTTTTTTTTTCTCTCCTTTATATATATAATGATAGAAGATAGACGGATAGAGCTGTTCATTGTGCTTTAATTGCAGTGCGAGATTAACGCAATTAAAATCCTTGTGCAATGGTTCATTCCACATGCATGCAATTAGGGTGTGTTTGGTTGGTTGTATGAAGTTGTATGGAACAAAAAGAAATAGGATATGATGAAACTGGATGGAACAAAAGTTGCACGGGATTGTTTGACCAAAACGGCCGAACCACACCATAAAGCATAAACAGGGAATATATTCCCTAAATCTAAACCGTGTTGTACCATCCCATACAACCTCATTCTACCAACCAAACACATGGATGAGGAACCGCATTATCATATTACATCAACCAAACGTCTAAACCGTACACCGTACCATTCCGTACCACCTTGTTCAACAAACCAAACACACCCTTAATTTGCAAATCCCAAGGCATTCGTCAGATTAACCATTGGTCAAGCGCAATTAAATTCCGTTGGTCAGATTATGTAACATTCCAAATTTTAAACACAAATTTGGCACGTTAATTTTTCTGAAGCATAGCATCAAAAAAATAAATAAATGATAATAATAATAATTTAATGTTCATCTGCATAATGTCATAAGTACATTATTAATTAAATTATGCACTTGGTGAATAAAAAGATTTGTGCATTTTAACTTTGTTAATGTTAGCTCGGCAATTTCTTTTAAATATTTTTGACCAACTGTGTAAATTAATTCAAGAAGAAGCTTCAATTAAAGTTTAGAGGAGCAAGCTGAGGAGGAAATCTACCTCTTAATAAATCATCCTCTCTATTGGGCTACAGCCATTTCCATTCCTTTCATGCTGAGCCCCACATATTAATCTCATCTTCCTCCTACCGACTCTCTCTCTCTGTGCTTCCAAGTCTCTCTCTCCTGCACGCTCACCTCTACTGCCATAACTCGCTCCGCACCATTGTCTCTTGCCATTAACTACTCCGCAGTTCCCGCCTGTGCACATCCTGTGTCAACGGAGCCCCAAAAATTGTGCCTTGACCAGGTCCCGTCAGCCGCGCCATGCTAACCGTCCGGCCTCGCCGTCGCTTCGTTGCCGCTGTGGATCAACAGCGGACGTCACTCGTTGTTTCCGCCCCTCTGCTCCCATGGTGACTTGGAGGCGAACTCGCAGCTCCCTCTCGCCTATAAATCAGGGCCCTGTGTCTCTCTTTCCCCTTGCCCAGTGCCCTGCCGTGCCCGTGTTTCTCCCCGGTGAGCTTTGTTTGTTTTCATGGTGTTTGCTCACTTCGTCATCATATCCTCGTTCGCTTCCCTCTCTCTCTCTCTCTCTCTCTCTCTCTCTCTCTCTCTCTCTCTGTGTGTGTAGCAGCATCGAAGGAGTCCGGAGCGTCGTTGTAGCCAAGGTGCAAGCCATCGCCGGTGTTCCCGTGGAGCCGCTTGGTCCGTGGAGACCTCATCGTCTATGTCGTCGGCCTTCCGCGAGCCTTCTCCAGGGCTACTGCACACTTAAGGTAGCTTCCTAGTGTCTCCTTGGTGTTGTTCTTAGTCCCGCCGTGTCGACGCACTTCCGAACCAGTTGCACCAAGCCCTCCCGTGGCTGCTGCATTAGCTAGATATAGAGAGAAGAAGCAGTCCTGTAGCTTGTGTATAAATACGTGTCCTCGGCGGCGGAACCAATCGATCGGCGAAACCGCAACTTTAGGTCTCTTTGGAAGCGCTGAGTCGAGAGGAATCCATTTTTGCAGTCGGTTTATCAATCAGAGGTCACCACAGCCGGCTAGTCGAGCTCCTCCGAGCTCCCATGGAGTTGCCTATGATGTACGTGCTGTGTACATGCATGCTTGGCTAGAGGTTGAAGAAAGTTGCTTTGAGATTAGTGCTAGTGTGTGGTGAAAGAAAAATGCCCTAGATCAATCATATTGATGATTGTACCACGTTTTTGTTCATGTACATAGATAACGTTGTTTATCGGTTCCTGAATAAATGTCATGACTTTGTCCATTGGGTATGACTTGATTGTGAGACACATTGTTATATGACTTTATTCTAAACGGGTCCCTAATCCATATCATTACAAGGAGCGGTTATGATTTGATCAGCATACGTATTGGTTGATGGTAATGTTTCACATGCCATAGATATAGATATATCAAACCGATCGGATGGACGCATGTTGGAGAACATGGGCAGTCGGACAGACCTACTCCAAGACGCTGTGAGTTGTTATCTCTTATAGCGCCATCAGCGTATAGTCTCGAGTGGTATACCTATATGGTCCTTAGACCTAAGATTGTCATGGATGCCCAGCATGTTGACTCGTATACTTTGGTATCATCAAACGCTACACCGTAATAGGGTAGTTATAAAGGTGCCTACTGGGTATGCCACGATACATAGCTAGGGGTGTGATAATCAAGATGGAATTTGCCCCTCCTAGATAACAGGAGAGATACCTCTGGGCCCCTTGTATGGATGGATAAAGAAAGCGCACGGCCGTGCTAATATGACTAAGGGGTTAGTCATGGTTTGTATCCATTCCATTGTCGAGTGAATTGGTCGAGCTATCAACAAGGGTGGCGCGCATCTCGCCTTGAGCTTGACTGGTATCGGGAGGCAAAGGGATCGGTATGTGAGTGTATCAAGGTTCACCGAATAATGATTCTGTGCATTCGGGGGTCAATACGTACTGCTAAGTGACGCTTTTGATCGGTGGATTGGAAATAGGTTTTCAGATCCACGGCCGACTTGCACTGAACCTAAAGGGTCACACACTTAATAGGTTGGAACTGTTTAATGGGTTTGTGCGTGGATATGATCTACGTTGGAGATAGAAACCCTAGCGGGCCGAAGCCCACTAGCGTGACTATAAAAGGAGAGGCATAGGGGTGGCGCGTTGAGGGTTGAGCCTTCACCACGCCTAGCCATCGCGCGGCCCTCCTGCCCTCTAGAAACCCTAGCCGCACGGTGAGGTGCTAGCACACCCCGTGAGGCGTTCCTGCTCGGTACATGTGGATACCGCTAGAGGCGCTGCCGTACGCGGAGGTGCTGTTCGGTTGGATCGCCAGCGAACACAGGTGAGACTTCGACGAGCAGTCGGCGAGTGATCCACAACCACTCGGCGAACACCGGCGAGCACTCAGGAATCACTCGGCAAGGACGGGCGAGCACTCGGCGGTGATCTGGGCGAGTACGTCTACTTTCTCTACGCGCAAGGAACTGCTTCCGCTGCATCTGCGAGTCAAGAGTAACGATTTGTGATCTTCTACTTGCATGTGCTCCTGGGTGTTTCGTGGTAGAAAACTTTGATTTTGCGCTCACGTAGCCTACCCGTTTCCCAGCATGTGGATGGCTAGCTCTTGGATAAGTGGAAACGTATTTAAGCAGAATACGCTTTTCAGGGTTGAAAGCGCACGCATAAATATTACCCAAAAATTCAATAACTCTCAATTTCTATTAATACCTGTAACAATAAAAACGAAACTAATCATTTTGTATTAACTAACAAATAACGAATGAATTTCAAAGACCTTAGAAAAAGGACGAAAATTATTATTTCGATGCATATACTTGATTTAATAAAAATATAAAATGGTTGTGCATGCATGGCATCTTAATTTATTAAAGGCTTAGTCTATCATTTCATGTGCATGCATCATATTTTTATGCATATTTCTTTCATGCTTTATTTTTAAACAAAATTGCATATAAATGTTTCCCTGTTTGATGGATGATTGTACTATCTTGTATGTGCTGTCCGCGTGGTTAGGAGCTCAAGGAGCGTTAGACCCGTCCGACATATCCGGTTGCTCCTACCCATCTTCCGACCAAGGCAAGTCTCCTTGAACATACTGTGAGCCTTGTGCTTTGTTTTAAAAATAATTTATTAGAAATTAAAAACATGCATACTAGATTAAAACTAAAAATATCGTATTTGGTAGCTACTAGTTAAACAACCTAATAAATCATGGTAAGACTAGTGATAGGTTTAATCCATAAGGACTTAGTATTAGTCTTGTGTATATATGATAGGAAAAATGCCTAAAATAGTATTACCAAAATGACGCTATAATTCTTGTGTGTGAAAATAAATTGTGTGAAGAGAAAAGGATTGAGAAAGATTTAAAAAAATTCTTTGTGAAAGACTGAAGCATCGAGGCGATGCCATGGTTGAAAAATAAATTTATCTCTCCCCCTAAAAACTTTTCGACTAGGGAGAGACTTTTGCCAGTTTAGTGCAATGAGGTACCGTTTTGAGAAAACGGGAATAGCCCTCCGGCCAAATTATCGCGAACAAGTCTCGGCGAGATTATGGGTGTCTAGTTTAAGGAAAACCTCGTGCCCTCTACGCCGTGTAGGGGCTTGGCTTATATAGAACAAACCGACCTACTACGAGATCATAACGAACTCAACGCCATATATCCCGAGGTAGATAAGGCATACTCCTAGTCTTGGGGATCACGACTCGAGTCCCGTTCATGGGCCGTCGCGAGAACTCTTATTCGAGGGGACTCGAACACGAATCCTAGTTGTTAGCCAAAAATCCTAGCAGAGACTCGGGAAGTGGGCCATGGCAATGGGCGTAATTTTATCCCGCCGTTAGTGTTTGAATCTAACGGCTTTGTTATGGCGGGCTTAAAAAAATCCTACTCCGTCGCCGTTAGTGTTTGAATCTAGCCTCTCGAGGGTAAAGCGTACCCACTCTGCAGAGTTAAAACTATCATGGTAGCCGTGCTCGCGGTCATGATCATGCAAAGGGACTGTTCATATGGTAGTCTTCTTTTCCAAAAGCCAGGAATTTTCTTAAGGATTTGAGTTGAGTAAATTATGTTGAGAAAGAGTTTTGATCTTGAGATAGGTACTACCGGCCTGCATCATGAATTGCGTTCGGCCTATCATGAATTGCTTGTGCGGTTTCGACCTACCCTTTGTTTCGAGTTATTCCCCGTAACGGGAAGAGACCGAGGAAGAGACTCGCTACGGCATGAGGCCGAATGGCGAGAGCATTTTGAGAATGAGCCCCAAAAAGATAAATATGTGAGTTTAAAACTCCTTTAGAAGTGCTTTTATAAAACTAGGAAAAGAACAAAAACGCATTTCCGCAAAACTACCCAAACCATCCAATTGTACTAAACCCCATCTGCATATATTCTCGACTTGCTGAGTACCTTTGTACTCACTCCTATTTCCCCTTCCCCTCTTCAAAAATTTCAACAGTCGAGGAGGCCCCCTACGACTCTCCATTCGAGGACCCGAACTACGAGGAGGAGGAGGACTTTGAGGACGAGTAGGGCTGTGTCCTGCCTGCCGCTTCCCTGTGGAGTAGTCTAGCTACTAGAATAAATCGTGCCATGTTGGGCTCCTGCGTCACCGTGTGTGTAACTCTGTATCTCGACCTACGTGCCCTGCTTGATGTATTAAGTTGTGATTCCCCCTGGGACACTTAGTCCCCTATGTTGTAATAATGTAACTCGAAGGCAATGTACCATTATTGTTGAATTATGAGTGCTAGCCATGATCTTCTGGGATTAGTACTGTATGCACAATTAGGATTCGGTCAATTAGAACGGGTCCAAACAGATTAACCTGTCTATGTAGCGGAGGACAAAAAGAATTTAGTCAAGCGGAATTTATATATAGCCCAGTTCTTTTCAACTTAACAGCTTAATGGTTTAACAGTTTAACGACTTATCTACGTTTTCAAAAAACATATGCTTTAAGTTTTTTGAGTCCGTTTTTTCGTTGTCTTGAAGGTGGGTCCTAATGCTTTAAAAAGCAACTCAAACGAATGGATCCGAATCTCGAGACTACCTCGACAAGCTATCGAAATTTAGTCACAAGCTATCAAAATTCAGTCATTTCAGTCGTTCAGCCGTTCAGATCAGCTCAAAAGAACAGGACCTTAGAGTGGGCCGGGGCGTCGGGCTAATCAGCAACAACCAACACTTGGGCGCAAGCAATTATTACATTTGGTTTATATTGGACTGCAAGAGTGGGATAGACCGACTCATACTTGTAAAGTGGTTTCAACTGTACGGCGACCCATGCTCCTTGGCTAGGTGGTTGGGTGAGAAGCGGCGAGGAGCGGCGGCGGCAGCGATGTGGTATCGCCGCCATTGCACGTCTCCAACCCCACGTTTATGTTTCCACCCTCCCTAGGGAAATTGATCTCATTGACACCTAATTAGATGGCCTCGTTCCAAATAACATTAAGTTCGTTCGCCTTGACACGTATGACACCGAGCACTCAAATTTATGACCTTAGTGACATTTTGTCTATTTTTTAGATTTTACCTGTGATTTACACTTTTTCTCTAGTGCAATGACCATTGTGAACCCATCTTCTTCAACTAGCATCCCTTCTCCCTTTTTCTCCTACTCTGGTGGCCATGGGCACATCGGCGAGCTCGACGCCGCCTCCCTCAATGCGGGCCGCCGCCTTCCCAACTGCCTCGAGCTTGCCGTCGCCTCCCCCAACACCCGCCGCCACCGACGCCGCCTCGAGCTTGTTGCCGCCTTCTTGTCGCCGCCACGGACCTCAGCGCCGCCATCTCCTCGGTTGGAGCTCGCCGACCTCAGCGCCGCCTCCTCCCCCAACCCAGCTCGCCGCTCTCATCCCTCTCCTTCTCTCACTGACTCGTGGGCCCCATAAATAGTAATATGGTCAAGCCACTTATAGAAAACAGAAAAATCATGGGTAAAATCTGAAAAAATAGGTAAAATATCACTGAGGTCATAAGTGTCATACGCGTCAAGGCGAATGAACTTAATGTCATTTAGAACGAGGCCATCGAATTGGGTGTCAGTGTCCCCCCCGAGGGGCGGCTCCACTTCTTGCTGCCACCGACGACCCATTTTCCGGCAAGGCGGCGATAGCGTCCTAACCATCGCTGCCTTGGTAATCCCTTTGCTTTTCTTCAACCAAATTCTGGAATAGCATGGCTGCACTGACAGAGAGACATTATCGTCTGCAATCCTCTCCTGACACAACCCATTCAATAGATTGGGCAAGAAAGAGAACACCACACTGAGGTGAGGAGCGCAGAGAGAACGACAGGATAAGGTAATTAACATGCTCCTGTACTTATAAAGTATTGAAACCACTCGAAACCAGTGGCAAAGAACCAAAATTCGTGGATGGTGGAGTTTTAAGTACAAAAATAGTCTTGTCTACATGCTACTTAAATGCTCCCAAAATAGTATACTGCATGGTGATATATTCTACATTTTTTTATGGCATACGGCCTTTAGCAGACTACACGAAAGGTTTAGGAGGCATCAGTAGATTCTGCAACCTCCCTGTTAACATGTTCACCACTTTTGTCATCGAGGGTCGGTCTTTCTGGTTCCACTGAATGCACCACAGTGCCACAATGACAAGCTGCCTTACCACTTCTTTATCTTCTTGTGTGTCATTTCTCTACCAGTTGGCTTCTCTGAATTACTCATTTCACCTGGGTCCTGATAAATTTGATGCTACACCTGGGGCTGAGGAGTCCACATTTCCAGCAATAACAAAGTTTACTGGATTTGTTGTGACGAAGTTATGACTTATGTTGGTCTCTGCGGTCATTGTACCTTCCAAAATGTCACCCCTCAATTTTAACTTACCTTGAGGGTTGACGATCCCGTGCACTAGCCCCTGGATCAGTACGCTAGCGCGGAAGATCACGTAGCCGATACAAGCATACATCGATAGAATAAATTTCTGAATATTACATCACAGTGTTGCGCCCATAGACAACTTTAATAAGGCGGCTCATACACGCCTTAATATTACAAAACATTGTTCAGAGTACAGCGGATAACAAAATATCTACTCAAAGAGATCCCATCGACTACGGTCCCTTAGCGACTGGAGCAACCCTACGACTCCTCGGGTCCACCATGGTCCTGTTCGTCGTCTTCGAGACACGCGTAAGGGTCATCTTCGACTCCATCGACTAAAGAAGATAAGTAGGCGAGGTCAACGTCATCCAAACGCTGGCTAGTTAACACTTCCCTTAATGCTTTTAGTGTAGAAGGCTTTATTTGGAGGGGAGGGTTATTTTATTTGCGTAAAGCCAAGTTTATAAGACCTTTGAAAATAACCTAACTAGCAATTAACCATCACTTGTATTGTTATGAATAAATCAGAGTTTTCCATCATAATCATGCATCACGTACCCAACTATCAGCCATACACGACAATCCCCACATAAAACGACCAACCCTCATCCATAAACCTAACCAGCTTACTCAATCACCTCAATCCATATCAGCTTATACACCATTACCATTCCAGCTTATTTGTTCCTCGGGAACTTTCTCCTGGTTGCTCTCCAACCAGACTTTCTCTTGGTTGCCCCCAACCAATCCTAATTCTGCCATCATTCCAGGATTTGGCGAATCCTGTTGCGGACCACACATGCCATGGCATGATCACCCCGGTCTAGTAGGGTTGCCGACCCTCACTAGCCGACCGTCACGCTGGGGATGTGTGGCCTTTTTCACTATCCAGTGAAGACCCATGCCAGTCCCTATCGAGACTGGTCCCAGAGGGCCTCCGCAGAGCGCACCCATCTGGCGATCCACGTCCCGTGCTCCGCACGATGGCCACGCGTTGTGTTGGAACCATCTCGCAGATGGCAGCGCCCTTCCGCTACGCGTGTTCGTCCGCGCTCCTCTGGTAAGCCCTGCTAAACCCAAAGACTAGGCATCTCATGCCTTAATCATCCATCGAGATGTCCAAATCCAACTAGGGCAACCCACCATTCTTTCTCTACTACCACGATCATCGACCACACCATATCACACACTTGGACTTTCCCAACCGACCGACCCAACCGACCAAGCATCCCCATATTCATACCCACAAACACAATCACCCAACATGCATCTACCAAATTTCTAATCATCATATGTCATACCATATTAAATGAGAATAAGGAGTGTCCATCCGTGGCGATTAGCCAGAAGATTTGTTAAGCCTAAGTCGGTCTAAGCAAGTTTTACCCATTAGGTAGGGTTAAAGTGGTTACCAGACTAATCATAGGCTAACAAGAGCAATGACAATCAAGGCAGTCATTAAGGCTAAACATTTCAAGGCAGGCATGTATAAGTATAACATGATTAACAATTAGGCAATCTAATAAGCATGCATCTTTAATAAGTAAACAACATAGTTTAAGGAAAACTGGGTATTGAACATGATATTAGCGATGTTAATCCCCACTAAGGAGAGTCGCTATCTCTCCCTAATACGGATCACACCTAAAGAGTAAGTGTTAACTCGCCTTGTTCCGGGCGGTGGTCCTCTTCAGCGTCCCCAAACCTTCCTTCGGGGTCGCCTACGTCTAATCATACCAACAAACCACAATTACTACTAACAATGCGATGAAAACTCATGATGCATGCTCGTTATAGATCCTAGCTTCGTCAATAAGCCTAAGATCGACTAGCGAACCTATCTTGCGTGTGATATGTTATGCATGCTATTGTGCATTAATAAATAGTATTGGTAATATATATAATAGTCTCTAAACCCAAAATACGATTTGGTACGGTAAGTCGCAAGAGGGTGATTAGGGTTTCTCGTCAACGCAAAATGATAGATGTATAATATATATATATATATATATATATATATATATATATATATATATATATATATATATATATATATATATATATATATATATATATATATATAAAATTTATAGCCTACGCTAGGTTAGAGTTTAACGGGTTAACAAAGTAGTAAAGTTTCTAGATAAAGAGTTGATTCTAGATTTTTAAACATTATTTGAATATATTTCTTGTTCAGCACCTTAACAGATTATGCAAGTAAATGGTTGGTGTCTAGAAATAAATGTCCCTTGAATATAAATATAATTACACATATGTATTTAATTGGAAATGTTAATTTGGACTATTCTCCGATTTATAGAGACACTCTCTGATAACATATTTTCTAATGATTATTTGGGATCTGAGCCATTAATTTAATAAACAGCAATTACCCTAAATTCACTTAATCATTTCTATTTAAGCAACTTCAAATTTTTAACGTACAGTGCGCAATTTTCCTATACAGTGAAGGCTTTTCATATTTTTATAAAATCATAAATCATCTCTAGTATTTATCTAAATTTTTCTAGAATTTTTGGGAGTGATTAGCTATTTTTAGAAATTCAGAAACTATATTCGGCATTTAGCTAATTGGCAAATCGCTGGAAAATCATTTAAATCGGTCGGGCCGAGCCAACCGACGGATGGCCCAATGCGACGATACGGCCCACGGCCCATTTGCGCTCGCGCGCCCGCACGGCCGAAGGGAGACGTCGAAGGCGGGTTTTCCTGAGGCGCAACCGCGTGAGGGCTACGCCCCGCTCCGGTGGCGTCTCCACTTAACCCGACCGGTGGGCCAAGGACCCACTGTCTGTGGCCCATCGGTCGTCGGTCAGCTGCGCTCGCGCGAAGCGGTACTAGCAGCTGGGGCCCGCATGTCGGCGACACATCATCTACGGGTCCGCATGAATCTTGGCGCGCATCCTACGGCTGGCCGTCGTCGTCTTCCTCCAGACGGGCGACGTGGCTCGGCGGCGACGGCTCGCGACGCGGCGGCGCTACATGGCCGTTCCGGCCAAGTGTGTTAGCGCCCAAGCATCTACGGGCCCTAGGGATCCTAGCGGTGCCGGCATCGAGGCCAATGGTGGCCGGACGCGGCGGCGCGGCGACGGCGGCCAGGCCGAGAGTTCACCGGCGGCGTGAGCATGCGCTAAGCATCTACAGGCCATGTACATGTGCATGAAGCATGTGGGGAGGTTGAGGGTGCTTACGGGGCCTTGAGACGGGAGGGAGGGTGGATGGCGACATCGGTCGGTGAACCTGGCGCGCGCAAACACAGCAACAACGACGACGCCGGCTCCGAGGTCCTCGCCTGAAATTGGAAGAGGGGAAAGGTCAAGGGAGACTCCGAGACGCTCAGGGCGAGGGGAATTGCACAACGGCTTACGGACTCGTCAATTTCCCGAGCGCGCCGGCGAGATTCGGATTTGGGGGAAAATGGCAGGGCGGCGCCGAGAGGGGGTTTCGGCTCTCGTTTAAGGGGGCAGCAGAGAGGGAGGTGGACGCTAGAGCGGGTGCCGGGGTCGGGGGCTGTTAATGCGACGCGACGGAGCTGCCACGCCGCGCGAGCTTAGCGGTATGGCGCGGGGGCGAGAACCGGTGCCCGCTAGGAGAGGCGTAGCCTTTGATAAATTGAGCCGAGCGAGGAAGGCGGTGGCGGGAGATCTCGCGGGATCCTTCTTTGACGGACCGACGAGCTCCGTCGTTTACCCGGCGGTCCGAAGCGGCGGACCGGTCTTCCGGCGAGGCGCGGTGGCGAAGTCCGAGGCCGCCAACCGGGGTCGACACGGCGAGCACGCTGCTGGAGGCGAAACACACGCCACGACGCGACGGGCGGCGGTGCAAGGAGCTGACGAGCGACAGAGAGAGAGAGAGAGAGAGAGAGAGAGAGAGAGAGAGAGATGCTACTGTGACTGGCAGTGGGTCCCACACGTCAGGGTGATCCAAAATTTCAAGCAAAATTTGAATTTGGCACAAATTTAAATACATCCCCAATTTGGGGTGTTACACAAAACCTTGATGACCTCAGACATTTTAGGCCTTGTTTTGCAATCAATCTGCAAACACCACATTGCGAGTTTCATCGTCTGAATTACTTCTTGCTTGTGTACATGCATGTCATCATTGTGCTTGTCAATCAAGTCTACCAATTGATCAATCTTTATCTTTACTTCCAATAAGCTGATGAGATGGATGCTCTCTTCCGATCGGGAAATCTCGAGGTTCTTTCTTCCACTGATGATTTTCATGACCACTATGCCGAAGCTATAAACATCGGCCTTTTCAGTGATCTGCGATGTCAACCATTCAGGAGCTAAATATCCAGGTGTGCCTCTCATTCTTGTAACAACTTGTCTTATCCCTATCAATGAGCTTACAGAGTCCGAAATCACAAAGCTTAGCATTGAAATTGTCATCTAACAGGATGTTTTGTGGTTTGACATCCAAATGAGCAATTCTCATGGTGCATTCCTCGTGATGATACGAGAGGCCCTTAGCTACGTGAGTAATAATCTTGCACCGCGTTGGCCTTCAAGAGTAGTATTGTTGCCATGCCGATTATATATCCATCTATCCAGCGATCCATTGGCCATATCCAGTGTGATTTCTCTGCACAGAAACAAATCAGCCTCACCAGATTGATATGGTGAATGCTGCCGATCGTCTGAACCTCGGCCGAGAATTCTTTCTTCCCCTGACCAGTTCGATCCAAGCGCTTTACCGCAATTCTTTCACCGCCAAATTTACCCTCGAAAACAGAACCAAATCCTCCTTCCCCGAGCTTGTCTCTGAATTGCTCAGTTGCCACCTTCAGCTGCTGAAATGTGAACCTCATTGGTGTTCCTTGCAGCTCCCAAAACTCCTCTTCTTCCTCCGACTCCCGGTATCTCGTTCTTCGTTTGTAGACGAAGAAAATGACAACGAGCAACATGAGAAATATGAAGGCACTTACAGGTGCTAGAATCACAACTAATCTGCTACTACCTGTGGAGGATGATCCTGTCTTTGTTGGCCCAAACGGTGCAGGCTGAAGAGCTGGAGGCAAAGATGTGAGATTGAGAGGGGGGCAGAAGACGTGGTAGTCGGTCCCCGACGGGCAGGTAAACGCCTTGCCGGTGTCGTTGGGGTGCCTGTACGCGTCGGCGCACATCTGATCGGCCGGGCAGCGAGGCCCCTTGCTGCACCCGCCGCCGCCGGCGGCCGGCAGGAAGTCGAGCGGGAGGTTGAAGCCGCTGATGATGTTGATGTCGAAGAAATCCGGGACGCCGGTGCTGTTGCCGAGGGAACTCGGCGAGCGTGGCGGGCGGCTTGCCGCTCTCGGAGCAGGAGAGCGCGCCGCCGCAGTCGCCCGTCTGGCAGCTCCCCCTGCCGCCGCCGCCGGGGAAGGAGCAGCCCGTCCGCCCCATATCCGCCCGGCTTGGGTGTCGGCCGGCACGTTGAGGGCCCAGCTCTGCCCGGGGTTCAGCTCCGTGCCGCCGCCCACCGGCACGGCGGCCGGCCACACGGTGTAGGAGCATTGGTTGGTGATGCTCACCGTCGTGGCGCCGGCGGCGGCTACGGATAGGAACAGGAGGAGGGGCAGGAGGCGAAGGGTCCGAGAGCTGGCCGCCGCCATTTTTCTTCTGCGATGATTCGCTTGCAGCCTTGCGTGTATGAAGTAGAGTCAGTGAGTCTCGCTCTCCGATCGTCTTCAATTTGCCCACCTCCACGCCAAAGGAGATTGATTATGTGATAGCCCATGGGCCCTTTGGCCCAGGCCGGCCCACGGTGAGGGTTATAAGCAGGGCAGAGCCGCCGCCCTCCTGTCCTCCCCAGACGCCCGCCACCGCCTAGCACAGCGCCGACGCTGTGCTGTGGCCGTGCCGCCGTGGTCTCGCCGCCGCCTTGCTGTTGTGGTTGGGGATCGACGGGAGTGAGGCAAGGGGATGAGATGACAGCGAGGAACAAAGGTAAAGATCGAGATTAGGGCTTGTCCTCCATAGTACTTCTCTTGATTAACTGCTGATTGGGGTGTGATTGGGAACATCCCTGTGAAACTACTGTCATTAGATGATAAATTATGGGTTTAAGCGATGGCTAGTGGGGATGATGATAGTTGGTTTGATGATCACCAATGCAGCAGGTTATTTAATAGTTTTGGCATGTTTAGGTTGGGAATTAGCATCCGATCCTATTGCAAAAGAGGAGCGTAGCGGCTTTATCTTCGTTTTGAATGCAAGAACGCAGAAATCGGGCAAGAGATGTAGGAATTATGGCTGTTTTAGTGCTGCTGTCCAGAATTATTAATTGTTGAATTCATGGATGTTAGTGGAATGAAAGAGATGATTTATGTGAAAGGATAGGGGGGATGTGTGTAGGCGCGTTATATTTTATATGTTGTATTGTATGTGCGAGTATTGTATTGAGATGAATCGCATTCTATAGGTGGTGGTACGACATCATCGTCGACTGTGCGCCGTGCTAGCCCTCGTGAATAGAAGGCAAGTATATGTTATTTAAAGATTTAACGATCGATGAATGTGTTTGGTGAAAACATGATTAGTGAGGCAATGCAAATTCTATTGACATACTTGCTATTGAAATTGTTTATTGGTATAAGTTGCATCTCCTGCATTGCATTCATATGACAGGACCTACCCTCGGGTAGGCATCCCACTGATGTGGGAGGGAAAAGTCCTACTTCGGTAGGCACTCCACGGGAGTGGAGTAATTGGTCCCCGGTCTTGAGAGGACGGGCAAGGATGTGCACCGACGGGTGACACTCTAGCTATACCGGTATAAGCTCACAGATACAGACGCATGCATTGCATTGCATTCATTGATGAAATGAGTTGGTTACAGAGACAGTGGCATAATGGATGAGGATTGATATTAATGTGGTATTGTTAAAGTAATCTCTTTGATTAATGTATACTTGCTGAGTTGTGGACTCACCATTACTTTTTAAATGTTTTTAGGTGATTGATGAAGGAGACATGCATGGGAGGGGTGTAGTTCAATCCCAGTTGGCACAAGAAGTTATGAATGTTTGATTTAGTAATTTAGTCACCTCATTTCCTAGGCTTTTTAGGTGGTCATTCATTATACTTGTCTAATGTGGAGATGGATATTTAATTCATTTGTTGGTTAATTGGTTTGTTTATTATTCTATATCTTCGTCGCCGTCGTTAAGGTAACGGTGATTTGATAAATGATGTTGGCTCTAGATGGGATGATGTGGTTCTATGAATGGTTTGTGTGATTGTTGGTTATATACCTTTAATGGGAGTTGTTTATTCATCCGGTGTTGATGGTTGAATTTATATGCAAATATGTTAATTGTCTATGTGTGAATTAGAGCAAATTATGGGGAGATGCTGTCGAAATTTGTAATTTTGTATAAAATTAGTAATATTCCAAGCTCGGATGGGTTGGGGTGTTACAGATTACCTGCAAGTTCGGGTCACGCATACATCCATCTCCCACTAAACTCGGCCTACAAGAGGTTTGCTACGGTGTCTGCGAGGTACCTAGAGGTACCTTGACGTGGACCGTCGATCATAGAAGGGCATTTAAGAAAGTGAAAAATTTGTAACGAGTGGCAATTGGGTAATTAGTTGAGGATTAGTGGGTAATTAGTTCAGCGGCGGCGGCGGCAAGCTCCCACGTGCGCCGGCATCGGTGCCGCTCGCCGGGGATCCCCGCCTATTTATCCCGTCCCTCCATTCCCACTCCTCCCACCCACCCACCCATCCATCGATTCCATCGTTCTCGTCGTCTTCACAGATCAAGAATCCATCGGAGGTCAAACAGGCCGATGGCGGCCGAGCAGAGGCAGATGCTGAGGGGGACTTCGACGGCGACGGCGCGCTCAGCGAGATGGAGTTCTGCGTCCTCATGCTCCGCCTCAGCCCCGACCTCATGGAGGAGCCTCGCCGCTGGCTCGACGACGCCGTCACCCAGGCCTCCCACTTCCTCTTCACCAGCTAGATTAGGCCTCATCCGTCCGCCACATGGACAGCAATTAATCTCCGTTTCTTCTTTTTTCTTTTAATTTCCCCTTGATTGTTCATAGCATCATGATTCAGGAAGGCACTGCTGATTGGTTGATGGATTCCATGCCTACTCATGTAGCACTCTCTTTCTCCCGCATTTTGTTCCTTCCCAGTGGAACCTGAATATTAATCAACAAGCTTCTGCTTCTTCCTTTATCCACCACACATACGCACATTCTCTCTTCACTGCTACGCACGCCCGAATCCTATTCCTTTCTTGCAAGATCGTGGCCTCGCTTTCCTCCGCTTTGCCTCGTACGACTCAATCGCGACGAGGCGTGGAGGGAGATGGACCGGGACGCGGGAGCTTCCGAAAAGGTGGCCGGAAGCTTCAAAAGCGGCAAGCGCGAGGTAGGGGGAGAAAGCAGCCGAGGCCCGAGGCTCGAGATGCTGGGCGGCGCCGGGGGCACGCCGTGGTGGTACGAATACTTCTCCGGCGAGTACCGGTGGTGCTATCCGACGCCGGTCGACAGAGAAGGCGGCTTTGCCCCTAATTAATTTGATCTGAAATGATCTGGTTACCCTCCGTCTTCAGTACATCTGTCGATGCATTTTTGTACTTTACCTTCGTATTTATTACACTGTCATCGTCCGATTCAAAGGGATGGACGGTCCATATTATTCGCAAGCACTGGAGAAGTTTCCTACAAAGATACTATCTTTCAACTATTTTTCTGTAGTCTCCAAGAATTAAAATTTGTTCCACGTGAGTTCACATGTATTCCTGATTAATACAAGTGGAGAAGAAATCCAGAAATACAACCAAATGAGCTTCCATTCTTCGCAACTAAACGGGCAGCAGGCCATGATCAATGGGTCTAAATTAGACCGGCCCAATTACTGTTCATTAAATACTCACGTTTCTTTTTACTATCCATTCACGTTTATCTCTCTTGTATTTTATGTTTAGAACTTGCTACATTGTTTGAGCCGGTCTAATTTGTCTCCATTGGTTTGCTTCAAAAGGTTTATGCACGGAGCAGAAAAACTTGAAGGTTTGAAACACTATAAACCATAACCTATGCGTCATTGGCTCTGGCGGCGCCACTGAAACATACTATGTGTATGTTTGATCTGGTTAGTCACTCATCATCGCATGATAAAGTAGCAGAATCATTCGGAAGTTCAGCATCTGTACAGTTTCGGGAAACTCTGGCTGGAAACTAGGAACAGATTGTGTTAAAAAAGAAACTGGAAAAAGGAAAAAAATCGAGTTGTTCGTCTGTTGTAGATCAAAGGAAGGTTACTGTATTCTGTTACTAAAATCATATCAAGATAAAGGGCTCCAAATTGTAGTTACCTGAGAAAAATAGAAATTACAACTAACTATGGATTTTTTTTAGACAAAGAAATCTCCTGGCTAGCTGCTGAGCGTAGTCTAATTAATTGCCTATCTTAATGGGGCTGTCTGGTTTCACCTAGGGCCTGATACATCTGAGGCTAAAGGTAGAGCCGAGCCCACATTATTTCGAGCACTACCCCAAAGTTTACTGGACTTGTTGCAACGAAGTTATGCTCTATATTGGTCTCCGCATGCATTGATCCTTCCAAGACTTTGACGACCTCGGACATTTGAGGCCTTCTTTTGCAATCAATCTGCAAACACCACATTGCCGGTTTCATCATCTGAATTACCTCTTGCCTTTGTACTTGCATGTCATTGCTGCGTTTGTCAATCAAATCAACCAATTGATCACGCTTTAGCTTTTCCTCTAATAAGGTGATGAGATGGATGCTCTCTTCAGATCGGGAAGTGTCGAGGTTCTTTCTTCCGCTGATCATTTCCATGACCACTACGCCAAAGCTATAAACATCAGCCTTTTCAGTGATCTGCGATGTCAGCCATTCAGGAGCTAAATACCCAGGTGTGCCTCTCAATCTTGTAACCACTTGGCTCTTATCCCTATCAATAAGTTTGCATAGCCCAAAATCAGAAATCTTAGCATCAAAACTGTCATCTAATAGGATATTTTGTGGTTTGACATCCAAATGAGCTATCCTCTTGGTGCACTCCTCATGAAGATATGAGAGGCCCTTAGCTATGTGAGTCATGATCTTGCGGCGTGTTTGCCAATCCTTCTTCTCCGTTTGGCAAAGAAAATGATGATGATCAACACCAGTAAGATGAAGCCGCCTACAGGAGCTACGATCACAGCAAGCCTCCTTGATGAGGAGGATGTCGCACTGATACTCGTTGGCTTGGCCCAATAGGTGCAGACTGATGAGGACTTGGTGATGAAGGTGTGATCTCTGGGGTGGGTGCAGCAGATCTAGGAGCTGGACTTGGAATCGGAGGCAAAGATGTGAGATTGAGAGGGGGACAGAACATGACCTTGTAGTTGGTCCCTGAGGGGCAAGCAAAAGTCTTGGTGTAGTCAGTAGGGTTCTGGTACGCGTCTGTGCACATGTTCTTGGCCGCGCAGCGTGGCCCCTTGCTGCACCCTCCGGCCGGCAGGAAGTCGATCGGGAGGTTGAAGCCGTCGACGACGGAGAGCTCGAAGAAATCGGTGGCGCCGCCGGTCGAGAACTCGGCGAGAGTGACCGGCGGCTGCTCGTTCACCGCGCAGGAAAGCGCGGCGCCGCAGTCGCCGGTCTTGCAGCCCCCCCTGCTGCCGCCGGTGAAGGAGCAGCCCGTCCGCCCCCATATGCGCCCGCCGCTGGTGCCGTTGGGCACGTCAAGGGTCCACGTCTGCCCGGGGCTGAGCCGCGCGCCACCGCCCACCGGCACGGCGGCCGGCCAGACGGTGTAGGAGCTACACAACGGCCGTTGGTTGGTGATGGAGAACACGGCAGCGTCACCGGTGGCTACAAGCAGGAGGAGCAGGAGAATGGCCGCCGCCGTGACTGCCATCTTTGCTTGGGATGGTTATCTGGGAGAAGGTTCTGAGCTGCCCTAGGAGCCCAGTGACAGAATGGAGGAATTGATGGAGGGAGATCAAATTGGAGGGAGATGGGGCATTACTTATTGGAATTTTATGATGATTGGATTTAGCTCTTGAATCTGCTCCACTGTCAACGACCTAGCACATGCATACAAACGACTAGGGTGCTCCATGCATGCTTGCTCTTAATTATCACGAGCATCAGGTCCTCCTCCGGCGTCCACGGCCCCTTCTTCACGCCCACCTTGTCGCAGCACGGCGGTCTCCCCATGCCGCCGCCGCCGGCGAGAACTCGAGCTCGAGCTCGAGGTGGAGTGGAGATCGATCAGTGAGTGAAGGCGTCTTCTTGGCTAGCTAGCTAGGAGCCTAGGAGTGGGAGCAGAGGCAGTGGAAGGAAGGGGTCCCAATCCAATCAAGCAGATGGGGTAAAAGGGGTGGGGGCGAGGTATATATAGCCATGGCTAGCTTGGCCCGGAGAGATCGACCGGCGAGGAAGAAGCAGCAGGAGGAGAGAGAACCGGAGAAACGCCAGCGCCATGGTTTGACCTCGGTGGAATGCTGAGCTGCTCACAATAAACTGCGACATGACAGGTTAGCGAGATGGATGGGAATGGGATGTACACGCGCGCGCGCACAGGCACACAGCTGCTGCTGCAGATCGATGGATGTGCGCCGCTACGCTAATTACTGCCAGCCACAGCACCGGCCGGCAGAGCTGCCATCAGCGTAATTAACCCGCCCGGAAGCTCATGGGGTTTGGTGGCAGTTGTACTTGCTGCTGCTGGGCCAGGTTCCTTCAGGATATCTCTGCCATTTCGGCTTCTCTTAAATGAATTTGGTCACAGCAGTGGTCACTGATTTGTGTGTCCATGGTTACGCTTAGTATATAAAATAGGGAAAGGCTTTGAGCCGGACGGCCGGCCCGTCCGGTCTCGCGCGCGCGCCGCGAAAGGCGCCAGGGGCGCGGCATGCTGCATGCGGGTGGGTCCTGCGATCTTTTTATTCCTTTGACAACCATAATTTTTAACTGGATGCTCCAATCGACAAACCGTTTGCACCAACATGTTCCTCATATTTTTACGAACAAAACAAGATATATGTTGCCATATAATCCTTCAAACTTATCTGGTGAAATTTAGGGTTAAATTTCCATCAAATTTGGTTTTTTCTAAGAACTTGGGTTTCATACTCATAAAACTTTCTTAACTGTCAAGTTTCATCGGGCTTCATCCAAGTTTTTCAAGTTTCACCAAGTTTTATCAGTCAGTTCAAGTTTCAATAGGTTTCACCCAAGTTTCATCTGTTACATCAAGTTTCATCCAAGTTCATCACGTTTCATCAAGACACGGCAAGTTTCATAAGCATAATGACCAAGTTTCTCTAGTGTATGGATAAGTTTCATAATGATTTCTCTGCACAGAAACAAATCAGCCTCACCAGATTGATATGGTGAATGCTGCCGATCGTCTGAACCTCGGCCGAGAATTCTTTCTTCCCCTGACCAGTTCGATCCAAGCGCTTTACCGCAATTCTTTCACCGCCAAATTTACCCTCGAATACAGAACCAAATCCTCCTTCCCCGAGCTTGTCTCTGAATTGCTCAGTTGCCACCTTCAGCTGCTGAAATGTGAACCTCATTGGTGTTCCTTGCAGCTCCCAAAACTCCTCTTCTTCCTCCGACTCCCGGTATCTCGTTCTTCGTTTGTAGACGAAGAAAATGACAACGAGCAACATGAGAAATATGAAGGCACTTACAAGTGCTAGAATCACAACTAATCTGCTACTACCTGTGGAGGATGATCCTGTCTTTGTTGGCCCAAACGGTGCAGGCTGAAGAGCTGGAGGCAAAGATGTGAGATTGAGAGGGGGGCAGAAGACGTGGTAGTCGGTCCCCGACGGGCAGGTAAACGCCTTGCCGGTGTCGTTGGGGTGCCTGTACGCGTCGGCGCACATCTGATCGGCCGGGCAGCGAGGCCCCTTGCTGCACCCGCCGCCGCCGGCGGCCGGCAGGAAGTCGAGCGGGAGGTTGAAGCCGCTGATGATGTTGATGTCGAAGAAATCCGGGACGCCGGTGCTGTTGCCGAGGGAACTCGGCGAGCGTGGCGGGCGGCTTGCCGCTCTCGGAGCAGGAGAGCGCGCCGCCGCAGTCGCCCGTCTGGCAGCTCCCCCTGCCGCCGCCGCCGGGGAAGGAGCAGCCCGTCCGCCCCATATCCGCCCGGCAGGTGTCGGCCGGCACGTTGAGGCCCAGCTCTGCCCGGGGTTCAGCTCCGTGCCGCCGCCCACCGGCACGGCGGCCGGCCACACGGTGTAGGAGCATTGGTTGGTGATGCTCACCGTCGTGGCGCCGGCGGCGGCTACGGATAGGAACAGGAGGAGGGGCAGGAGGCGAAGGGTCCGAGAGCTGGCCGCCGCCATTTTTCTTCTGCGATGATTCGCTTGCAGCCTTGCGTGTATGAAGTAGAGTCAGTGAGTCTCGCTCTCCGATCGTCTTCAATTTGCCCACCTCCACGCCAAAGGAGATTGATTATGTGATAGCCCATGGGCCCATTGGCCCAGGCCGGCCCACGTGAGGGTTATAAGCAGGGAGAGGAGTGGGAACCGACGGGATTTCTTCCCTGGGCAAAACTGCCGCCGCCCCTGCCCTTCCTCTCTCAACCCCGCCGCCGCCCTCCTGTCCTCCCCATCGAGCCGTGCCAGCGCCGCCGTTCCGAGCCGCCGCCGCTGTGCCGCCTCCGAGCGGTGGCCGTGCTGCCGCCGGGCGCCGCTGTCCAGCGCCGCGCGACGACGCCCGCCACCGCCTAGCACAGCGCCGACGCTGTGCTGTGGCCGTGCCGCCGTGGTCTCGCCGCCGCCTTGCTGTTGTGGTTGGGGATCGACGGGAGTGAGGCAAGGGGATGAGATGACAGCGAGGAACAAAGGTAAAGATCGAGATTAGGGCTTGTCCTCCATAGTACTTCTCTTGATTAACTGCTGATTGGGGTGTGATTGGGAACATCCCCTGTGAAACTACTGTCATTAGATGATAAATTATGGGTTTAAGCGATGGCTAGTGGGGGATGATGATAGTTGGTTTGATGATCACCAATGCAGCAGGTTATTTAATAGTTTTGGCATGTTTAGGTTGGGAATTAGCATCCGATCCTATTGCAAAAGAGGAGCGTAGCGGCTTTATCTTCGTTTTGAATGCAAGAACGCAGAAATCGGGCAAGAGATGTAGGAATTATGGCTGTTTTAGTGCTGCTGTCCAGAATTATTAATTGTTGAATTCCGCGGATGTTAGTGGAATGAAAGAGATGATTTATGTGAAAGGATAGGGGGGATGTGTGTAGGCGCGTTATATTTTATATGTTGCATTGTATGTGCGAGTATTGTATTGAGATGAATCGCATTCTGTAGGTGGTGGTGCGACATCATCGTCGACTGTGCGCCGTGCTAGCCCTCGTGAATAGAAGGCAAATATATGTTATTTAAAGATTTAACGATTGATGAATGTGTTTGGTGAAAACATGATTAGTGAGGCAATGCAAATTCTATTGACATACTTACTATTGAAATTGTTTATTGGTATAGGTTGCATCTCCTGCATTGCATTCATATGACAGGACCTACCCTCGGGTAGGCATCCCACTGATGTGGGAGGAAAAGTCCTACTTGATAGGCACTCCACGGGAGTGGAGTAATTGGTCCCCGGTCTTGAGAGGGCGGGCAAGGATGTCTGCCGACGGGTGACACTCTAGCTATACCAGTATAAGCTCACAGATGAGACGCATGCATTGCATTGCATTCATTGATGAAATGAGTTGGTTCTGAGACAAGTGGCATAATGGATGAGGATTGATATTAATGTGGTATTGTTAAAGTAATCTCTTTGATTAATGTATACTTGCTGAGTTGTGGACTCACCATTACTTTTTAAATGTTTTTAGGTGATTGATGAAGGAGACATGCATGGGAGGGGTGTAGTTCAATCCCAGTTGGCACAAGAACTCACATTTGTTATGAATGTTTGATTTAGTAATTTAGTCACCTCATTTCCTAGGCTTTTTAGGCGGTCATTCATTATACTTGTCTAATGTGGAGATGGATATTTAATTCATTGGTTGGTTAATTGGTTTGTTTATTATTCTATATCTTAAATGCCGTCGTTAAGGTAATGGTGATTTGATAAATGATGTTGGCTCTAGATGGGATGATGTGGTTCTATGAATGGTTTGTGTGATTGTTGGTTATATACCTTTAATGGGAGTTGTTTATTCATCCGGTGTTGATGGTTGAATTTATATGCAAATATGTTAATTGTCTATGTGTGAATTAGAGCAAATTATGGGGAGATGCTGTCGAAATTTGTAATTTTGTATAAAATTAGTAATATTCCAAGCTCGGATGGGTTGGGGTGTTACAGATTACCTGCAAGTTCGGGTCACGCATACATCCATCTCCCACTAAACTCGGCCTACAAGAGGTTTCTTCTGATTGTCTGCGAGTACTGAGAGTCGTGGCGTGAACCGTCGATCATAGAAGGGCATTTAAGAAAGTGAAAAATTTGTAACGAGTGGCAATTGGGTAATTAGTTGAGGATTAGTGGGTAATTAGTTCAGCGGCGGCGGCGGCAAGCTCCCACGTGCGCCGGCATCGGTGCCGCTCGCCGGGGATCCCCGCCTATTTATCCCGTCCCTCCATTCCCACTCCTCCCACCCACCCACCCATCCATCGATTCCATCGTTCTCGTCGTCTTCACAGATCAAGAATTCACAGATCAAGAATCCATCGGAGGTCAAACAGGCCGATGGCGGCCGAGCAGAGGCAGATGCTGAGGGGGACTTCGACGGCGACGGCGCGCTCAGTGAGATGGAGTTCTGCGTCCTCATGCTCCGCCTCAGCCCCGACCTCATGGAGGAGCCTCGCCGCTGGCTCGACGACGCCGTCACCCAGGCCTCCCACTTCCTCTTCACCAGCTAGATTAGGCCTCATCCGTCCGCCACATGGACAGCAATTAATCTCCGTTTCTTCTTTTTTCTTTTAATTTCCCCTTGATTGTTCATAGCATCATGATTCAGGAAGGCACTGCTGATTGGTTGATGGATTCCATGCCTACTCATGTAGCACTCTCTTTCTCCCCCATTTTGTTCCTTCCCAGTGGAACCTGAATATTAATCAACAAGCTTCTGCTTCTTCCTTTATCCACCACACATACGCACATTCTCTCTTCACTGCTACGCACGCCCGAATCCTATTCCTTTCTTGCAAGATCGTGGCCTCGCTTTCCTCCGCTTTGCCTCGTACG
Source organism: Raddia guianensis (assembly GCA_036346415.1). NCBI lineage: Eukaryota > Viridiplantae > Streptophyta > Magnoliopsida > Poales > Poaceae > Raddia > Raddia guianensis. The sequence continues at coordinate 42,915,423 of CM070534.1, forward strand.
ACTCAATCGCGACGAGGCGTGGAGGAGATGGACCAGGACGCGGAGCTTCGAAAAGGTGGCCGGAAGCTTCAAAAGCGGCAAGCGCGAGGTAGGGGGAGAAAGCAGCCGAGGCCCGAGGCTCGAGATGCTGGGCGGCGCCGGGGGCACGCCGTGGTGGTACGAATACTTCTCCGGCGAGTACCGGTGGTGCTATCCGACGCCGGTCGACAGAGAAGGCGGCTTTGCCCCTAATTAATTTGATCTGAAATGATCTGGTTACCCTCCGTACTTGTGTACATCTGTCGATACCTTTGTACCTTTACCTTCGTACCTATTACCGTGCATCGTCCGATTCGAAGGGATGGACGGTCCATATTATTCACAAGCACTGGAGAAGTTTCCTACAAAGATACTATCTTTCAACTATTTTTCTGTAGTCTCCAAGAATTAAAATTTGTTCCACGTGAGTTCACATGTATTCCTAATTAATACAAGTAGAGAAGAAATCCAGAAATACAACCAAATGAGCTTCCATTCTTCGCAACTAAACGGGCAGCAGGCCATGATCAATGGGTCTAAATTAGACCGGCCCAATTACTGTTCATTAAATACTCACGTTTCTTTTTACTATCCATTCACGTTTATCTCTCTTGTATTTTATGTTTAGAACTTGCTACATTGTTTGAACCGGTCTAATTTGTCTCCATTGGTTTGCTTCAAAAGGTTTATGCACGGAGCAGAAAAACTTGAAGGTTTGAAACACTATAAACCATAACCTATGCGTCATTGGCTCTGGCGGCGCCACTGAAACATACTATGTGTATGTTTGATCTGGTTAGTCACTCATCATCGCATGATAAAGCAGCAGAATCATTCGGAAGTTCAGCATCTGTACAGTTTCGGGAAACTCTGGCTGGAAACTAGGAACAGATTGTGTTAAAAAAGAAACTGGAAAAAGGAAAAAAATCGAGTTGTTCGTCTGTTGTAGATCAAAGGAAGGTTACTGTATTCTGTTACTAAAATCATATCAAGATAAAGGGCTCCAAATTGTAGTTACCTGAGAAAAATAGAAATTACAACTAACTATGGATTTTTTTTAGACAAAGAAATCTCCTGGCTAGCTGCTGAGCGTAGTCTAATTAATTGCCTATCTTAATGGGGCTGTCTGGTTTCACCTAGGGCCTGATACATCTGAGGCTAAAGGTAGAGCCGAGCCCACATTATTTCGAGCACTACCCCCAAAGTTTACTGGACTTGTTGCAACGAAGTTATGCTCTATATTGGTCTCCGCATGCATTGATCCTTCCAAGACTTTGACGACCTCGGACATTTGAGGCCTTCTTTTGCAATCAATCTGCAAACACCACATTGCCGGTTTCATCATCTGAATTACCTCTTGCCTTTGTACTTGCATGTCATTGCTGCGTTTGTCAATCAAATCAACCAATTGATCACGCTTTAGCTTTTCCTCTAATAAGGTGATGAGATGGATGCTCTCTTCAGATCGGGAAGTGTCGAGGTTCTTTCTTCCGCTGATCATTTCCATGACCACTACGCCAAAGCTATAAACATCAGCCTTTTCAGTGATCTGCGATGTCAGCCATTCAGGAGCTAAATACCCAGGTGTGCCTCTCAATCTTGTAACCACTTGGCTCTTATCCCTATCAATAAGTTTGCATAGCCCAAAATCAGAAATCTTAGCATCAAAACTGTCATCTAATAGGATATTTTGTGGTTTGACATCCAAATGAGCTATCCTCTTGGTGCACTCCTCATGAAGATATGAGAGGCCCTTAGCTATGTGAGTCATGATCTTGCGGCGTGTTTGCCAATCCTTCTTCTCCGTTTGGCAAAGAAAATGATGATGATCAACACCAGTAAGATGAAGCCGCCTACAGGAGCTACGATCACAGCAAGCCTCCTTGATGAGGAGGATGTCGCACTGATACTCGTTGGCCCAATAGGTGCAGACTGATGAGGACTTGGTGATGAAGGTGTGATCTCTGGGGTGGGTGCAGCAGATCTAGGAGCTGGATTTGGAATCGGAGGCAAAGATGTGAGATTGAGAGGGGGACAGAACATGACCTTGTAGTTGGTCCCTGAGGGGCAAGCAAAAGTCTTGGTGTAGTCAGTAGGGTTCTGGTACGCGTCTGTGCACATGTTCTTGGCCGCGCAGCGTGGCCCTTGCTGCACCCTCCGGCCGGCAGGAAGTCGATCGGGAGGTTGAAGCCGTCGACGACGGAGAGCTCGAAGAAATCGGTGGCGCCGCCGGTCGAGAACTCGGCGAGAGTGACCGGCGGCTGCTCGTTCACCGCGCAGGAAAGCGCGGCGCCGCAGTCGCCGGTCTTGCAGCCCCCTGCTGCCGCCGGTGAAGGAGCAGCCCGTCCGCCCCCATATGCGCCCGCCGCTGGTGCCGTTGGGCACGTCAAGGGTCCACGTCTGCCCGGGGCTGAGCCGCGCGCCACCGCCCACCGGCACGGCGGCCGGCCAGACGGTGTAGGAGCATTGGTTGGTGATGGAGAACACGGCAGCGTCACCGGTGGCTACAAGCAGGAGGAGCAGGAGAATGGCCGCCGCCGTGACTGCCATCTTTGCTTGGGATGGTTATCTGGGAGAAGGTTCTGAGCTGCACTAGGAGCCCAGTGACAGAATGGAGGAATTGATGGAGGGAGATGGGGCATTACTTATTGGAATTTTATGATGATTGGATTTAGCTCTTGAATCTGCTCCACTGTCAACGACCTAGCACATGCATACAAACGACTAGCGTGCTCCATGCATGCTTGCTCTTAATTATCACGAGCATCAGGTCCTCCTCCGGCGTCCACGGCCCCTTCTTCACGCCCACCTTGTCGCAGCACGGCGGTCTCCCCATGCCGCCGCCGCCGGCTCGAGCTCGAGCTCGAGCTCGAGGTGGAGTGGAGATCGATCGGTGAGTGAAGGCGCCTTCTTGGCTAGCTAGCTAGGAGCCTAGGAGTGGGAGCAGAGGCAGTGGAAGGAAGGGGTCCAAGTCCAATCAAGCAGATGGGGTAAAAGGGGTGGGGGCGAGGTATATATAGCCATGGCTAGCTTGGCCCGGAGAGATCGACCGGCGAGGAAGAAGCAGCAGGAGGAGAGAGAACCGGAGAAACGCCAGCGCCATGGTTTGACCTCGGTGGAATGCTGAGCTGCTCACAATAAACTGCGACATGACAGGTTAGCGAGATGGATGGGAATGGGATGTACACGCGCGCGCGCACAGGCACACAGCTGCTGCTGCAGATCGATGGATGTGCGCCGCTACGCTAATTACTGCCAGCCACAGCACCGGCCGGCAGAGCTGCCATCAGCGTAATTAACCCGCCCGGAAGCTCATGGCGTTTGGTGGCAGTTGTACTTGCTGCTGCTGGGCCAGGTTCCTTCAGGATATCTCTGCCATTTCGGCTTCTCTTAAATGAATTTGGTCACAGCAGTGGTCACTGATTTGTGTGTCCATGGTTACGCTTAGTATATAAAATAGGGAAAGGCTTTGAGCCGGACGGCCGGCCCGTCCGGTCTCGCGCGCGCGCCGCGAAAGGCGCCAGGGGCGCGGCATGCTGCATGCGGGTGGGTCCTGCGATCTTTTTATTCCTTTGACAACCATAATTTTTAACTGGATGCTCCAATCGACAAACCGTTTGCACCAACATGTTCCTCATATTTTTACGAACAAAACAAGATATATGTTGCCATATAATCCTTCAAACTTATCTGGTGAAATTTAGGGTTCGGCTACTGAAACTTGGGTTTTGTCTAGTAAAACTTGGGTTTCATACTCATAAAACTTTGCCGAACTGTCAAGTTTCATCAGGCTTCATCCAAGTTTTTTCAAGTTTCACCAAGTTTTATCAGGTCAGTTCAAGTTTCAATAGGTTTCACCCAAGTTTCATCTGGTTACATCGAAGTTTCATCCAAGTTCATCACGTTTCATCAGCACACGGGCAAGTTTCATAAGCATACGACCAAGTTTCTCTAGTGTATGGATAAGTTTCATAAGTGCCTTCTCTTAGTTTCATATAAAAAAAATTGAAAAAGTGAAAAATAAAAAAATTTAAAAAGTATTTAAAATGGGTTGCTCTCGATTTTAGAAGAATTATGAAATTTATTTCACGTTTTTTTAACACTGTTTGAATTTTGTACAAAAATCAGAAGTTTAATCGGGATTTTAATCGATCAACGACTAGCAACGCAGCGCCTTGTTCCATTTCACACGGGAGCACATGCACGCGTTGGATCGGCGCCGTAGCCGACCATCCGACGGCTGGGGCGGGTCCGGCGCGCCAGTCCGTCCGGACGCTGGCGCTCGCCTATAAAATAGATTATTCACAGGTGAGATGATTGATTGTCAAATCACTACTGTATGCGTATGTTGGAACAAATGAGCTTTGTCAATATAATAGGGTGGTAGGCGCACCCATGGTGCACCGTTTAGTGATAGGAAAACCTAAATCAATGATCACCACTTTCAAATTCATGATCATGCTATTTACAGAGGAATCATAAGTCATGGTGATACAAATTATGTTTTACCCATACATGGTTTTAGGAAAGAAAAAATAATTTCCCTCGAATACCTCAGCCTTTAAAACATTGTGGGAATGTAAGTCAGATTTATCTGCTAATTTACTACACATAAATGCACATCAACTCTTTTTTAACTCGCTTCATATTCTGACTTGATAGCCCATGAAGAGAAAATTGGATCTGAAATTCCTAATCTTTCTCAGTCTTCTTTGCCAAATGTTTTTCATCAACAGTTGCTCAGCGCTTCTTAGTAGCAGGACCTAAAGAATAATGAACTCAAACTTAGTCTAACATTTTTTTTATTATAGTTTGATTATAAGCAAGGGATGAAGCTAGACCGGTGGGAATATCAAAGACCTTATGTTGAAATAAATAGCCATTCTTACAAGACAAGGTAATAGAGTTACTTACATGGCAAGTTAATTTTTTGCTACAAAGACTTGTAACTATGTAGAGACCATGTTCGATAGCAAGGAAAAAATGCCTTGTTGCTTGTTATAATGTATAAATGTATGGACAACAGGTAACTTTTATTACATCAGGTTTGCATACTCTAATAGATAGCTTCAAGGCACACGAGCAAAGTTTTGAATCTATGTCGTATGTAATATATGTATGGTTATCTCCATGACCAACACATGGTTAAGGTGTTAACCATCAAACATGGGGCTGAACACACAGAACGGATGCATTGCGCAAAATTAAGATGTATTTTTGTGAGCAAAAGGACATTGGAAAATAATTTCAGACCAAAGCGCATGCTCTGAACCTAAGTTATTTTGATCCTTGAGAAATAAATAAATGGTTATAGCATTTTGATGTCATTTTGATGCTTGAGAAATAAATAAATGATGTCATTTTGATGCTTGAGAAATAAATAAATGGCTATAGCATTTTTATGTCGTTTTGATGCTTGAGAACTAAATAAATGATATGTAAATAGCATGTATGCGTAATTTGTATGCACCAAGACCTTTACCAATCTTACCAGCTAGGGATGGCAAAAATACCCATGGGTTCGGGTACCCGCGGGTACCCGACCCGATGGGCATGGGTATGGGTCTCAACCTATACCCATGGGTTTTTTGGGTTCGGGTATCCGCGGGTTTCGGGTTCGGGTACGGGTTTCATTCTGTACCCATGGGTTACCCGAATTAACACTGACATATGGGTCCATGATTCTTTTATATATATATATACAGACATGCACAGTAAAACACACACAACCCTAACCGGCTTAGCCCCCCGCCCCGCGCCCCCCAACCCCCACAGCCGCCGCCCCTCCACCCACTTGTCTCGGCCTCTCGGGCTCTCGGCCTCCACTCCGCCACCACGCCGCGCGCGCGCGCCTTTCGCCTCCATCGCCGCCCCTCCAGATCCGTCGCCCTCCAAATCCACTGCCCGCCGCCGCCCTCCAGATCCGCCGCCCGTCTCCGCCTCCACCCAGCGGTGCCGCGCCGCCTCGCCTCCACCACGCGGCGACGCGCCGCCCTCCAATCTGCCGCCCCGCCGCCCGTCTCCGCCTCCACCCAGCGGTGCCGCCCGCCTCACCTCCACCACGCCGGCGACGAGCCGCCCGCCGTCGCCCTCCACAGCCGCCGCCCGTCTCCGCCTCCAACCCATCGGGCGCCAAGCGCCGCTCTCGCCTCCACCATGCCGGCGTCGCGCTGCCCCTCCAGAGCCGCCAGCGCCGAGCCGCCGCCTCTCTCTCTCCTCCCTCTCCCTCCCGTCCAGCCAGCCTTCCTCTCTTCCTCTCCTGTCCTCTCTCTCCACCTTTCGGGTATGGGTTACCCGTCGGGTATGGGTACCCGTCGGGTTCGGGTATGGGCGCCGTTTTGTACCCGTGAGTGATTTCGGGTTAGGGTATGGGTGATGTTTTCGGGTTTCGGGTTCGGGTATGACAGAAGTGTACCCGGAGATACCCGCCCGATTGCCATCCCTATTACCAGTGGGTAACACTCTATTTTCATAGCAGCAAGCCGGCATCCATCACCATATAAATAGATGCATACCAAGTAAGAAAGCGAAGCGTAACAAAAAAAAACGTTAGGAAGGCAAGACCCAAAAATGGATGAAAGTAACGATAACCATCTTGGCATAAGTGTAGTAGTGCATCATTCATATAATCGATCGGTCAGAATGTTAGAGAAAAGCAAAGCACCTCTTCTTGAAAGATTATATCTAAAATTAATATTGATATAACATCATATACACATGGAGAGCAATCATTATGCAATATTTGTACCAATTAATAGCAGGAAAGGAAAAAATGGATGGTTGATCTGGTATGGCTTACAGCAACACAGTAGGAATTAAGAACCATGGAACGCACACCTGCAGACACCATTGCCATCACTGCTCCCCACCAAAAGGCCAATTAGTCTTCAGATTTGCCAAAAAGGCTCCAATCCTGCAGGTTAATAAATAAATGTATATATATGTAAGATAACCAGAATAAAATGACTTCCGTCGCACAGGCACACAGTAAATAAATACTACATACACATCTACATTTACTTAAAGCGAAGCAGCCTAATAGTAGTTAAATGAGAAATACCTTAACAGCTGTACGTCCATTATTCTCGTTTAACACTGCAAAAGACACAACAAAATCAGATATCATCCAAAAATCAATTGATGGGGAAGGCATAGGACGAAGCAAGCAGGAGGAAGAGGTAGCGACGATGACAAGAGGAGTTGTTAGATTAAATTGGGTTGGCCCGTTTAATTTAATAAATTAAAATTTCAAAGGCCCATGTGAAAATACTAGGAGTAATAAAGGTTTAGTACCATACAGAAAATTGAGAGAGGGATTGACCAACTTAAATAATTGGGTCATGTGTCTCTCAATTGCGAGGTTAGAAAAGGAAAAGGGATTGCCACGCGCGCGCGCTGAGCCGAGTCATGTCGTGACTAGACGTGACGTGTGCTGCTCGTCTGCTTCTCCACCTCTGTTTCCGAGGGAGCAGGCCTCCGAAACCTCGTCCTTCTCGTGGTCCTGCTCTCTGTTTCCGAGGGAGCAGGCCTCCGAAACCTCGTCCTTCTCGTGGTCCTGCTCGGGACAGAGGGCCGATAAGGTTTTTGGGGAGCATTCTCATGCGACTGCTCGAGTTCGTAGATCGACCAGGGAGCATTCTCATGCGACTGCTCGAGTTCGTAGATCTGCTCGTCTGCTTCTCCACCTCTGTTTCCGAGGGAGCAGGCCTCCGAAACCTCGTCCTTCTCGTGGTCCTGCTCTCTGTTTCCGAGGGAGCAGACCAGGGAGCATTCTCATGCGACTGCTCGAGTTCGTAGATCTGCTCGTCTGCTTCTCCACCTCTGTTTCCGAGGGAGCAGGCCTCCGAAACCTCGTCCTTCTCGTGGTCCTGCTCTCTGTTTCCGAGGGAGCAGGCCTCCGAAACCTCGTCCTTCTCGTGGTCCTGCTTGGGACAGAGGGCCGATAAGGTTTTTGGGGAGTATTCTCATGCGACTGCTCGAGTTCGTAGATCGACCAGGGAGCATTCTCATGCGACTGCTCGAGTTCGTAGATTGACCAGAAGAAGTACATTTACACGGCATTGACGTTCGACTGCATCGACCTCTACACTGCATCAACGCTTCTCTGCAACAACTTGTAATCGTCTACATCAATCATCATGGCGGCTGAGAATGTGCAAGTCATTCCTCCGCCTGCGCCCGCGTTTATACCGTGTTATTGTCTTATTGTTTTTCTGTTCATTAGCCCTTGCGTATGAGATAGATATTTTTATATCTAGTACCTTTGGTCTTGAACTGGAAACTTGCAATTATTTAATTATGATTTACATAATTTTGTGGATTAAAATATTGAGAAAATTCCTAATATTTCCAACAGGAGTAGGAGACGGGCGGGTTCGATGAACCTTCTCTTCCTGGCGCCTATAAAAGCATGCGCACCTCGCCCTATGTAACAGACTCTCGCTGTCAAGGACACATCTTCTCCTTCGAAAAGTTTCACTGTTGTGCTGCTCGTCTGCTTCTCCACCTCTGTTTCCGAGGGAGCAGGCCTCCGAAACCTCGTCCTTCTCGTAGTCCTGCTCGGGACAGAGGGCCGATAAGGTTTTTGGGGAGCATTCTCATGCGATCGCCGAGTTAAATGAGATCGACCAGGAGCATTCTCATCGCGCTTTCGAGTTCAATAGATCGACGGAAGAAGTACATTTACACGGCATTGACGTTCGACTGCATCGACCTCTACACTGCATCAACGCTTCTCTGCAACAACTTGTGATCGTCTACATCAATCATCATGGCGGCTGAGAATGTGCAAGTCATTCCTCCGCCTGCACCCGCGTTTATACCGTGTTATTGTCTTATTGTTTTTCTGTTCATTAGCCCTTGCGTATGAGATAGATATTTTTATATCTAGTACCTTTGGTCTTGAACTGGAAACTTGCAATTATTTAATTATGATTTACATAATTTTGTGGATTAAAATATTGAGAAAATTCATAATATTTCCAACAGGAGTAGGAGACGGGGCGGCGCATGGAGTAGACATGTGTTGTCTTTTTGCACGAAGAGACAGGAAGTCTGCAATGGTAGAGTATGGAAGATTAGTGTTGTTTCTTGAAAAACAACAACTGATGGGAGCTCTCCATACTGAAAATATGAAATTATAAATAACTGTTTAAATGGTAAAATTGTGGGAACGACTATTATCTCATAAAAAGCAAGAGCAGCATGACATCCAAAAAAAATTTGTTGCTCAACCTATCGGTGTTATCAGTAATGCTCTCTCTTATGCATTTCTTAATAGAGAGCCGCAATTGCACTTATGTTCCGCACACAACCCAACTTTCATCTTTATAAAGGCAAGCAAATAGTTGAGACACAGGTAATTAATAAGTACAAAGTGCATTAAAATGTTCTGGCACAGATAAACAGTAGGTATATCTGCAAATTAGAACGAAACCATGAAATGTAAATTTATTTGTCCCTCAATTGTAAATATTACTACAATTGACATGTGTTGAATCAAGCATCATTCTCTTATATACAACCAAGCTACTGACTAAATAGCTAGTGAATCGAAAAGGTCTGAAGAAATAGTAAAGCCAAAAGAATAGAAAATCAGAACTGCTACTAACCCGCAGGTTTGCACACTTCCTATGATAATGGGGAGGGGGCATAATGTGTGGATTGAATTGCCAGCTAAAATTACCTGTTTGAACAGCCTCTGGCTCATTGGCTTTGCAGTGGTTTGCAACAGCTTACCATGTATAACGATGACCAGCTGTAATGAATCACTGCTAAAAATATAGCAAAATGAAGAGGCCATAACAACAGCAAAATAGATGGCTTATGAGTCAATGCCGGAAATATAGCATGAGTGCAAATAGAGGCAGTAATACAACCCATATTGACCTTGTAAAATTGATTGAGACATAAACATTACCTCTTCTTATTCAAACGGCTTAGGCGGTAACAATGATCTCGTGGCAGCCCGCATCAATAAGCATAATCACAACAAGGAAGGCAAAGCAAATTAATTAGAATTGACTAATTGGAAAATGGGCAAAGATACTGAACCTAACAAACTATGCAGAGCACACAGAAGAACAGGGCCGAGCCGGCGCCACTGGAAGGAACATTAAATCCCTACCTAAAGCCAACCTCAACACTGAACTACAATATCACATACAAACCTTTAAGAATATTGCCATGTTCATTACCATAACAGGATAGCCATGAATAGGAGCAAACCATGGGCTCCCTCCCTGCATGCCATGGCGGTGGGGGTGAGGTGGGGGAGGAGCAGGAACGCAGTTTGACCGAAGGCAAAAGCACGGTATGGAAATCAAGAACTCAAGAATAAAACCCCTAAATATTGTAGATCTAAAACCCTAGAGTTCTAAATCGACCCAAATCAAAGCGGATCTCATACCTTGCGCTGTTGTCGTGCCCGGCGGTGCTGGACGGTGCCCATGGCGGAGGCAATGCGCGGGTGGCGGGGCAGAGGTCGGCGGCGGCGCGGCGTGGCAGGGAGGGCGGAGGCTGCGGCACCGCGGGCAGGAGGTAGAGGTGGAGGCGGCAGCAGGCAGCGGGACCATCAAGTGAGAGACGGGGCGGAGACGGCGGACGCGGCGGCGAACGGCGGCGACGGGGCGGGCAACGGAGGTATTGGGGGGAGGCGGTGGGCAGGGTGTGGAGGAGAGACCGGGGGAGATGCGGGTGAGGCTGTGAGGGTGAGGGTTGCGTAGGGGTTGGGGGCGGCGGCGCCTAGGGTTGTGAGGCGTGCGAGAGGTGGGCTGGGGCCTGGGGGTTCATCGGCCGAAGGGTTAATCGGTTGTAGAAAGCCGATCGGACGGCCAAAAAAAAACTATAAAACGGAGGAGGTGGGATTCGAACGCTGGGCTTCCACGCGAGAACTGGCACCCGAAACCAAGTGAGCAGCCGCCACCCCTTGCTTTCCTTTGGCCGGCAAAAATTCTTTTATATGCATAGTTCGGATGAACGGCTGGATGGAGCCAGCGGCCGCGATCGGACAGCCGTTGTTTTTCCACCGGCGTGGCGCGCGGGGGGGACACAACGCTAGCGCGTTGTATTATAAGATGATTTGCTGAAGTATTTGTACATACGGTGCATAAAACGTCTTGTAACTTGAATGGTCTCGTTGTTTAGTGGGCTTCAGTCGTTTGCCTAATAGCAAACATTATTTATGCGGACACTTGATTTTAGACCACAAACAGCATGTACTCTCTGTTTGTTATGCCTTTTTTTTAAAAAAAAATAGTGCGGGGTTACCCACAAACATATACTTCCTTCGGTCACAAAAAGAAGTCGCCGTTAACTTTTATAACGTCTTTAACCATTCGTCTCATTAAAAAATATACATAAAAATATAAGTCATACTGAAAATATATTTAATAATAACAACAAAATAAATGATATTTACATAACTTTTTGAATAAGACGAATGGTCAAAGATATCTTCAAAAGTCAACGGCTTCTTTTTGACTGAACCGAGGTAGTATTTCTCAAAAGAAAATTACATGGCGTGAGTCGGATCAAAAGAAAAGAAGAGAAAAAAATAAGAGAAAAATATTTCACGTCCTACGAAGTCTTTCACGTGAAGAGGTCAGGGCACAAGGAATTATTTGCCTATGATATTTTGGCGTTGCAATTTCTGATATTTATTTTGGACCCAGTTGATGATAAACATGTAAAGATACTCTTACGGTACCATGTTATTGCAAGCTCTGGCTACATGTTTAATGACAGAAGGGTTCAAATAGTAAGAAATATACCATCATTTTTTTGTTTTCTGGTGCAGGCCAACCTCATTAGCTTTTGTATTGTGTGGGCTAAAAATTTTGCATTTGCAGCACTTGCCATTCAGTTTTTATTTTGCTTACCAGTCTTAGGTTCGCAATGATTTAGTAATCATAATTTAGTATGCAGAATGTATGGTAATCCACACAGAAATTTGACTCCTTTCTATTGCCTATGAGTCCATGATCCTACAAAATCCCTTTACTCTCATTTTTGCTTATATGACGTGCTTGCAGCGAGTGCTCCATATCAATCTAAACACTGTACATTCTGCTATACATCATACGTTGTATTATGTTTATACATTCCATTATAAACTTTGTTGCTCATGCACAATAACCAGGACATAAAACGGTGTACACAGGTTTTTAATCTTCAGCTGATTGCTCCGCAGAAAATACCTACATACAGCACGTCGTTGCCTTCCATTCTAGTAGTCAATATGCCGTGAACTATGGGGAAGTACAGAACTTGGCCATAAATTTCTGACTGGGATGTCGCAAGTATATATATGTGCATATGCACATGTTCTTCAAGAGCTCTTTCTTATTACGGTTAATGTTCTTCAAGAGCTGATAATAATTTCTACAACCTCAGCTAGCTCTGTTGCCTGTCGTGCCCGAGATTCCCATCGTCGTCCTCAAGCCAAATCACATGGCTCACACAGTAAGTAAGACCAAGAGAGAGGAGAATGAACTCCAGTCCAAGCTCTTGCTCATCCATCCATTCAACACGCAGCAACACCTCGATGGCGATGGCGCCTTTTATGCATCTGTGCAGAAAATGGCCGTAAATAGCATATATGACGCTTTGCCAGCAGGATCTCTATATCCCTTCTCTAAACCACTATTCATTCTCTATATTTTCATTATCTTCAGCAGAGTCTACACTTGAAAAGGCATAGAGATCCTAGAGAGAGTTTTTAAATATAGAGATCTAAAAGGCTGAGATAGACTTTGCTGAAACGTTATACAGACCGATGATGTCCTCAATAGTGTTCTAGAAAACCTTTTAGAGAGTCTGCTGTCAATGTTCTAAGCTCTCTTACCGGTGAACACACTCATCTGCTCCACTAGGATTACGCCTTGTTCTTGTCAGCGTATCGTTGCTTTGGCGTATTACTGTAGCAAATTTAAGAGCTCTCGAAATGAGGTCTAAAGCTTATAATAAAAATAATTAAAAATAGTTTTATGATCTTTGGAAAGACTACTAAAAGTCATGAAAAAATCATTACAAATTATCACAACATATAGACTACATAAAATAACAAAAATGTTACAGTAATACGCAACGGTACGATACGCTGAAAAGAACCAGACCTAAACCATTCGGAAGTTGAGGGAAGGTGGGAGCTTGTCGTGGATGGGATTGAAACCAGTATGCGATGTCATAAATGTAAAAGTTCCTTTTGTGCCTGGTTAATTGCGAGCAGGCTGTTGAGAAACCGAAGCCGCGTCCCCTCTTTGGTTTGTAGTTTTGTTTAGTTCGGTTCGGTTGGCCCAAAATTTGTTTATTTTGTACAAACTATTCGGTGTAATATTTTATAATAATTTTTTGGAGCTTTGTAGAATTTTACTTAAATATCTAAAAAATATATTTTACATAATTTTTTAATCTTTATTTAATGGTTCTCAACTTTTAGCCCAACCGAACGGAACTGAATAAAACCGCGAACCAAAGAGAAGGGCCTATAATCAAAGCTTTGTTCTACACCCAGTAGCAAGGTTGCATGTCCACCAGCCCTACCTTTCTCGGTTTCTAGTGACAATGTGACGGTAAAAAAATTGTTTTTTAGAAAAGCCCCTGTGCTGCACAGGCTCATCCCTTCCTCTACTAACTGCCCGATGTTGTAGAAAGACCCCTCTTCATTCTTCGGAAAATCAAGGCGGAAATCCGAAGGTACGAATAGGGAACCAAGGAGGATCCCGAAGGCTGAAAATATCTTCAGAGAAGCCGTGAAGATGAGGAGGCCAGAGCCAAAGAAGTGATTCTCTAGCGAAGATCCTGTCTAAGGGAGGCTAGAGGTACCCGAAGATCCCCTGAAGGGCACCCGAAGGCGGCAGACAGCTTCGCCTAGCACGGAAGGCCCATCGAGAAGGTGAAGCCCAGCGCACGTCTTTGCACGGAAGGCCCATCGAGAAGGTAAGGCCCAGCGCACGTTTATTGCTCAGCGGAGGCCATCTCCCAATGGGCTAACGGCTGGGCCAAGTATTCCCTAAAGGCCCAGGATAGCTTGTTAGCACCTAGGGTTACAAGGGTAGATCAAGACTTTCATACACTTGTAAGCCACATTGCATCGCAAATAACCGTTGATTTCTTATCAACGGTCTAGAAGCAAGGGTGAAAAAGTCTTTTTATTTTTCAGTTGTAAACCCTACACCCTGCTCTTCTATAAATAAAGAAGCCCTCACCACTTGAGGGCCAAGCATTCCTAATCCACCATTTCGCCTCCGGTTCTAAAACCCTAAAAAGCTTTTTAGTGTTCTCCTAATTTAGGTAGACGCTCTGAGACACTTCGACGACACCCCACAACATATATAATGTTTGGAAACGCGTGCGATTACTAGATAATCGTTGTTTACCAGTCCCTCAAAATTTCAGTTTGGTTTCAGTCTCAACATTCTTATGCTTTAGTACAGATAGGAACATTTCAAACATGCTACTGTGTGTAGAAAGATCTGTGTCACCCCCCCAAAAAAAACTGAAGGAAAGAACAAAATTAAGCATTGAGGCTTCAAACAAAAGTTTAATCTTTTTCGGAAAATACAGCAGATTGGATTTTTGAAGACACCAAAAATTCCTGCGAATGATTTAATTGGTTTCTCCAAACTACATTATTTCACCTAGGGCCTGACACTTCTGAGGCTAACGGTGGAGCTGAGGAGTCCACATTGCTTCCGAACTACCAAAGCTTGCTGAACTTGTTGCAACGAAGTTGTGATCTATTTTGGTCTCTGCATTCATCGTGCCTTCCAAGACTCTGACAATTTCAGACATTTGAGGCCTTCTTTTGCAATCAATCTGCAAACACCACATTGCGAGTTCCATCATCTGGATTACTTCTTGCCTGTGTACATGCATGTCACTATTGTGCTTGTCAATCAAATCCATCAATTGATCACTCTTCACCTTTTCTTCCAACAAGGTAATAAGGTGAATGCTCTCTTCGGATTGGGAAGTATCAAGGTTCTTTCTTCCACTGATGATTTCCATGATTACAATGGCAAAGCTATAAACATCCGCTTTTTCTGTGATCTGCGATCTCAACCATTCAGGAGCTAAATATCCAGGTGTGCCTCTCATTCTAGTAATCACTTGGCTCTTATCCCTATCAATGAGCTTGCATAGTCCAAAATCAGAAAGCTTAGCATTGAAGTTGTCATCTAACAGGATGTTTTGTGGTTTGACATCCAAGTGAGCAATTCTTTTTGTGCATTCTTCATGAAGATATAAGAGGCCCTTAGCTATGTGAGTAATAATCTTGTATCGCGTCTTCCAATCCAGAAGAGGGGCAAGGCTGTCATGTTGATAATATATCCACCTGTCCAATGATCCATTGGCCATATACTTGTAAACCAAGAGCCTTTGTGATTTCTCTGCACAGAAACCTTGTTGGCCGGGCCGCTGTGGACTGCATGGGCCCCGGGTATCCTCTAGAAGGCCCATAAGGGAACAGAAAGGGGGCGACCCAGGACGGTTGGCCGAAGATAGAAACCACTCGGATCGGGCGAGACTTAAGCCGCAAGAAAGGGTCCGAGTTTATGGGATATCCCCATGTAATTAGCAGATCAATGCATACATTCCATGTAACATCATAACGGAAATAGTTGCCATATCCCTCGCGACTTACTGTAAACTCTATCCCCCCTGCACTATATAAAGGGAGGGGACCGACGCCATCGGCAGAAGGCCATCGAATCATCATTAGGAGCATCATCTTGCATCCTGATCCACCATATAATTCCAGAGCACAGGAAGTAGGGTATTACCTCCTCCGTTGAGGGCCTGAACCTGTATAACCCTGTCTTGTGCTAGCCATCTGACCTAGTTCTTGATAAGCGTCCCCTCATACAAATTCATTGCCGGCGGTGACCCCCCAGTTAGTCACCTATCGACAGTTGGCGCGCTAGGTAGAGGGCAGCGTCAAGATCGTTTTCTTAGATCAGATAGCCTCTTCGAGATCGCCGTACGTCGACATGAGGCCAGGAGAGACCCTTCGCTTCAGCACTCGGACTTCGTTCGACAAAGATCGGCAATCTTCGCTCTCTCCCCACGGAGATCGTTCAACCGGAAGGTACACGCAATCAATGGGACCCATTGCCCTTTGGCTTGGAGAATTCTGCATGTGCTTTCTTCAGAAAGATCCGTCGGCAGCCTCACTTCGCCCCCCTCGGCGAGGAAAGCGAAGAAGAGCCCGATGAGATTGCCTACCCCGGTTTGGACGCCCTCCAGCCCGGTGAGGTCTACAAATCCCTGACTGGATTTCTCTCTGGACTTGGGAGTCTCGCCGCGGCCTCCGCGCAGACCGCTCCCGAGATTCGGATAAGAGATAACCACTCGGGGAACCAATCTGCTAATTCGGTCGGGCCAGACCGATCGGATCCGGCAGCGTTCGTGGGTGTCATCAACGGTGGCCAACCCATGGGACAAAGCGAACAAGTCAGCCTCTCTGCGTCCGACTCAGAGTCTGATGGGAGCGCTGAGATCCGTAATTACCGTGAGGTCTTCGCCCTGGGGCGGATGATCATCACTCTACCTCTCAACGAAGTCAGCTCGAGGAAACCGCGATCGTCGTAGAGGACCGAGACCACAGCGTCTCGCTCGCGACGCGACGCGACGCCCGTAACGAACTCGCGCGGTGAAGTTAAGAGATCGGGAGGTTTACAACACTCCCGCACCAACGCCATCGCGTCAAGACCCTTCTCGAGACCATTGCGCAACAACTTCCGGAAGGCAGTCCGTGCATCCAGAACCTCGCCCGAGCGACGGCCATGGTAGAGATGGCTGCCATCCAGCAAAACGAGGCGATTCCCGCTCCGATCGCTTCGGCTCGCAGTCGATCTACGCGCAATCGGAATCGGGCTTGCGCCTCAGCGGCAGGCGAATCCCATCAGTCGCCTGCACGCGACCTACGTCAAGATATTGAAGCCCGGCGGCGGGAGCGCAGTAACGGTGGGCAAGGCTCTCGCCCCCATCACAGTCGACGCAACGACGATCAGGCCGAGAGCACCGCCAGCCGGCGCGACCACCGCCAAGAGCAGCGTCAAGGCCCGCGTCGGGAGCATCGTGCGATCCCGGCGCGAGCGCCACGACCATCGGAGGATTCGGGCCTTTACCCCGGACCTTCGCCGAGTGGTTTGGCCGGAAGGATTTAACCTCAAAGGCATCGACAAGTTCGATGGCGAGAGGGACCCAAAGAACTGGCTGCAGGTTTATGCCTTAGCAGTCAGCGCGGCAGGAGGTGATCAGAACGTCATGGCAAATTACTTGCCGGTCGCTTTGACCCCAACCGCCCAGACCTGGTTAACGGAACTCCCGGAGAGCTCTATCGAGTCTGGGGACGACCTCCAGGAACAGTTCATTGCCAATTTCCATGGGACCTATGAAAGGTCCGCGGGGAGATGGGAGATTGGACAGTTACACAGGCGCAAGAGCGAGACTCTCCGTGAGTTTATCAAGCGCTTTACTAAAAAGAAGAACGAGATCCGGGACGTTTCGGAACAAACCGTCATTGATGCCTTCTTCGCCGGGTGCAAATCCGAAGAGTTAATCAGGCAGATGACCCGGGATCCCCCGCGTAATCTCAAAGCCATGTTCACGATGGCGGATCAGGAGGCCGAAGCCGAGGAGGCCATCGCGAATCATCGCGGTGTCAACGACGGAGGCCCGAAGAAGAAGCCTAACGACGAACAAGGCAAACCCAAGGACAAAAAGAGAAAAGGGGATGAGATGATCGCCAACGTGGAGCACTACCGACCTAAACCCCCCAACGATAACGACTACAAAAAAGTGATGGATTCGGTATGTCCCTTCCATCCTCGAGAAAAACATTCCGCCAAGGATTGCCTAATTCTGCAGAAGTTCGCCGAAAGCTCGAACCAGTCGGCTAAAGGCGGTCACGGCAAGAAGCATGATGGAGACTACCAGGATGCCGAGCGCGAGATCAGTTATATCTTCGGGGCCTCTGATGCGTACGAGTCCAAGCGGAAGCAGAAGCTTACCACTCGGGAGATCAACGCCATCATGCCTGCCACTCCAAAATACTTGCGCTGGTCCGAGGTACCCATCACCTTTGATCGATCGGATCATCCAGATCGGATCGCTTTCCCTGGAAGGTATCCGCTGGTTTTGGATCCAGTCGTTCAAGGAAATAAATTAAAAAGGGTCCTGGTTGACGGCGGGAGTGGGATTAACGTCCTTTTCGCCAAGAGCTTTGACCAAATGAATATCCCACGTTCTGAGCTACGGAAAGGGTCGTCTCCGTTCCACGGGGTAATCCCCGGGACATCCGCAGTACCACTCGGACAGATTTCCCTACCGGTCACGTTCGGGACCAAGGAGAATTATCGGACCGAGAGTCTGAGTTTCGAAGTGGCTGATTTCGAGACGGCATATCATGCTATCTTGGGAAGGCCGGGGATTGCCAAATTCATGGCGGTCCCCAACTACACCTATCTCGTCTTAAAGATGCAGGTCCCAATGGTGTAATCACCTCCTCGGTGACGTTAAGCGATCCTCGCTCAGGATGAAAACTGCGAAATGGCGCAGGCACTCGATTCATCTGCTGAGATGGAAAAGATCCGACTGGAGGTTGCATCCCTTCGGGAAGAAGGGGACGTCCCCGCCAAGAAGCAGGCCAAAACCTCCATTCAAGCGGCCGAGGAAACCAAGGAGATCCTGTTGGACCCGTCTGATCCGGCCAAAACAGCCATGATTGGGACAGGGCTCGATAGCAAATAGGAAGACGCGCTCGTCACTTTCCTCCGGGCCAACCGGGATGTGTTCGCCTGGAAGCCTTCGGACATGCCCGGTGTTCCGAGGGAGGTGATTGAGCATTCTCTCTACGTCGATGAAAAGGCAAAGCCCATAAAGCAGCGCCTGCGAAGATTCGCCCAGGATCGGAAAGACGCCATTAGGAGTGAGATCACCAAACTGTTGGCCGCTCGGTTCATCAGGGAAGTGTATCATCCCGAGTGGCTTGCCAATCCGGTCCTAGTGCAGAAGAAGAACAAGACATGGCGGATGTGTGTCGATTACACAGATCTCAATAAAGCGTGTCCTAAGAATCCCTTTGGGCTTCCCCGCATCGATCAAGTGGTGGATTCCACCGCCGGGTGTGAGCTCTTAAGCTTTCTGGACGCCTACTCAGGCTATCATCAGATCAGTCTGAAGGAGGAGGATTGCATCAAAACGTCGTTCATCACACCTTTTGGTGCTTTCTGCTATATCACAATGCCATTCGGGTTGAAAAACGCCGTGCGACCTATCGGCGCACCATACAAATGTTTTCACACTCAACTCGGACGCAACGTGGAAGCATATGTCGACGACGTCGTCATAAAAACAAAATCCAGAGGGGATCTCATAACAGATCTGACCGAGACATTCGAGAGCCTAAGGGTATTTCGGATGAAATTAAATCCGAGAAGTGCGCCTTTGGGGTTCCGCTCGTAAACCGCCGGATTCATCATCTCCAACCGAGGGATCAAGCAAATCAAGAAGGTTAATGCTATCATCAAGATGAAGCCCCAACCGATCGTAAGGATGTGCGAAGCTCACTTTGCATCGTGGCACTCACCGCTTGCTTTCCGACTCGGGAGCGAGGCATGCCTTTCTTTAGGCTCTTACGCCGACAAAACGATTTTCAGTGGACAGCGGAAGCGCAACAAGCCTTTGAAGATCTAAAGAGGTTCCTCACCACGCCTCCGGTGTTGGTTCCTCCCATGCCCCAGGAGCCCCTCCTACTCTACATAGGTGCAACGACTCACGTCATCAGCAGCGCCTTAGTGGTAGAGCGAGACGAAGAGGGCTCCCTCCAGAAGGTACAACGTCCGGTCTACTTCGTAAGCGAGGTATTGGGCGACTCGAAAATAAGGTACCCACAAGTGTAGAAGCTTCTGTATGCTGTATTAATCACATCACGGAAGCTAAAACATTACTTCCAAGAGCATGAAATTTCGGTGGTCACCTCTTTCCCGCTTGAAGATATACTCCACAACCGGGAGGCCACTGGGAGGATTGCCAAGTGGGCGGTTGAGCTTGGAGTCTTTGAAATAAAGTTCAGGCCTCGACTAGCTATCAAATCTCAGCGCTATCGACTTCGTCGCCGAGTGGACAGAGGCCCAAACCCCAAAGAAAGACAGACACTCTCGAGTCTTCGGACAATGTACTTTGATGGTTCCTCATGCTCGCCGCGCTGGGCCGGATTTTGCTCATATCGCCGACCGGAGAAAAGCTGCGCTTCGCCCTCCGAATATTGTTCCTCGTCGAATAACGCCGCCGAGTACGAGGCACTCATCCACGGGCTTCGTCGCCATCTCGCTTGGTGTCAGCGGTTAATGGTACGCGATTCGCAACTCGTGGTCAATCAAGTCCAAAAGGAGTGGTCTTGTATTGGCGACAACATGGCGGCCTATTGCCAGGAGGTTCGAAAACTAGAAGACAAATTCGACGGTTTGGAGCTTACTCACGTGCTCCGCCGTGACAATGAAGCAGCAGACGAGCTAGCACGGATGGGATCCACTCGGGCCCAAGTCCCGAGCGGTGTTTTTGTCCAGGAGCTACGCGCACCATCCATCAAGCTGCCCTCTACACTAGTAGAAGTCCATGAGAAGCAGCAAGAGCCCGATGCGGAGGTATTTGCGATTAACCCCGGATGGACTCAACCTTATTTGGATTATCTTCTTCGTGACGAGTTACCCGAAGATCGAAGCCTAGCCGAGTGCATCACACGCCGAAGCAAGAGTTACAAGGTGGTCGGGGACGAGCTTTTCAGAAAAAACAGTTCCGGGGTACTAAGGCGTTGCATATCTGAGCAAGAAGGCAGAGATCTGCTCAACGAAATCCACTCGGAAGAATGCGGGCACCACGTGGCTGCTAGCACCCTGGTGGGGAAAGCCTATCGGCAAGGATTTTTCTGGCCAACCGCTGTCACTGATGCGGAAGATATGGTACGCAGATGTGACAGGTGTCAGTTTTTCGCACGGCAGATTCACATGCCGGCTCAAGACTTACAGACGATTCCGATCTCTTGGCCCTTCACCGTCTGGAATCTGGACATGGTGGGCCCTCTCAAACGAGCGCAAGACGGGTTCACCCATCTCTTTGTCGCCATCGACAAGTTTACCAAGTGGATTGAAGCCAAGCCAGTTGCTGTTATCACGGCAGCCAAAGCACGCGAGTTCTTCCGGGACATCATTGTGCGATTTGGCGTACCTAATCGCATCATCACCGACAATGG
Source organism: Raddia guianensis (assembly GCA_036346415.1). Taxonomy (NCBI): domain Eukaryota; kingdom Viridiplantae; phylum Streptophyta; class Magnoliopsida; order Poales; family Poaceae; genus Raddia; species Raddia guianensis. The sequence goes on from CM070534.1 coordinate 42,936,697, forward strand.
CGTTCAGTTCAAGAGCAGCGAGTTTCAAGAATGGGGCGAGGAGCTGGGCATTAAGATCTGCTATGCATCAGTGGCCCACCCGAGGAGCAACGGCCAGGTCGAACGCGCCAATGGATTGGTACTACAAGGGCTCAAAGCCGGATTTTCGATCGCTAAAGCCAGACGCCACGCTACTGGTTAAGGAGTTGCCCTCAGGCTCGGGGCTCAGGACAACCCCAAGCCGAGCCACTGGGCAGACACCCTTTTTCCTTGTCTACGGCTCCGAAGCGGTCCTCCCGACTGAATTGAAGTTTCGGTCCCCACGGGTTGCCGGACACAATGATAATCACGGATGAGGCAAGGCGAAAGACCTCGATCGACTTGAGGAAGCCAGGAAGCAACATTGATCCAACGGCAAAGTACCAACAGGGCCTACGTCGCTACCATCGGTATACGACGGGCCGTCGTTCTCAAGGGAGATCCGGTCCTTCAAGGAATCGAAGCACGAGCATAAACTCTCCCCTCTGGAAGGCCCTACTTGATCGCCGAGGTAACCCGCCTGGGCTTACCGGTACAACGGAAGACGGATCTCGACGTGCCTAACACCGAACATCGAGCGACTACGCTGCTTCTATTCTTAAAATTCGTATTCAGCAACTTGTAACTAGTTCCCTTTCTTTTGACTTGCTACTTGGCCGTAAACGACCGAGCAGTAAGTCGGGGGTTACACTAAATAGTGTGCGGAATCAACCGCACCCTATTCTTTTTAATAAAGTTGTTTTCTCTCTACATATGCTGATCGCATTCGAATACTATGACATTTCCTGAGTAATGGCGCGTTTATATCATTTTGACAATGTTCAGCTACTTCACAGCTGCTTGGGAAGAAAGCCAAGTGCTGCTTCCCAGCACTCGGGGGCTGGACCAGTCGGTCAATGCGTCTCGTGAAAAAGGATAAAGCATATTATTCGGATAAGCTCGATCACCAGTATTGGGGATCAACCAGAAGTTTTTATTGCAGACTTGGTTACAGGTCCAACTGATCCACTATTTGGACAGCAGTCGGATGAACCTCCTCTAACAGAGCTACGGCCTTTTCTTCCGAGCAAGCAAATCCATCCTTGACGGCCCCGCAGTCCAGACGAGGATAGTTTGATTTTGCGAGGGCGAGGTCTTGGCTGGTGCACGTTATCGCGGCCTCCCGAGTGAAGACCTTGATCCGCTTGGGAATGGCTTCAAGATGAGCCACCAGGAGGTCGGGATCATTCGGCGGCTCTTCGTCCGGATAGAGGCATTCAATTATTGGGGCAACCCCCGTCGAGATCCGGCGGCGAAGCTCTGCACAACCAGTCGGATAAGACATCAGTCGGGTGTCAATGAGGTTGAGCCAGGGAGAGCCAGTAGAGAAAGGTTACCTTCCAGCTCTTTAGCCGACCGGTCGGCTCGAGCGTTGGCTTGGCGAACCTCCTCTTCTAGAGCCTTCTGCCTCGCCTCCAGAGCTGCACTTGACAGCAAACATTGGAAACCATCACCTACGAAATATCCTCCTTAGAGATTTAGCACGGGTTGGGGTTTTTACCTCGGTTCGTGTTGGACTCCTCCACGTGGCGGAATCGAAGCTCAGTGACTTCGTGGTGGAGCTCTTCGATCCGTCCGCGGAATTGTCGCTTGACGGCATACAACGCGTTGTCAAACTCGTCGCGCGTCTTTAACTCGCCCACCGTTTTCTCCATGCACCGGGTCTTCTGCTTCGACCTCTCCTTCATGCGCTGCGTGAAAGATAGAGGATCGTTAGTGGGATCCCCCCGCGCAGAGCAAGGATTCTCAGAAAAGAAGTTACCTTATACATCTCGGCTTGGATGGCAGTCACTTGTTCTAACACTTCCCATTCCTCGGCTTCCTGCCCATCGTCGACCTCGTAGCCCTCCATCTCCTTCCGCCATTTCAGTCGGAAGGGCGGAGTGGAGCCTTATGGCGGGGCGAGAATCTCCTCGATTTCGGGCTCTGAGCTCTCTGGAGCCGGAGCTGGGATCTTCCCCTTCGCCGAAGAGGATGAACGGCTTGTGGCGGATGGGCCTGAGTCTGGACGAGAAGAAGCGGGCCGAGCCGAGCCTCCGGGAGGCAGAGGCTGCTCGTCATCGTCATCTACCGGCTTTCTGCAAGCATCGGAGCTCTTTCAAGACATGCATCTTTACAAATTATAAGATCCCAGCGTTATGGAAAAAGTACCTGTGTGACGGGAAGTATTTCATCTTGAACTTCATGCCTGAACCACTCGGACCCGAGCCAGGCGTTTCCTTCGCCCCAGACGCGGCCTTTGGGCCGGCGGACTGACGTGGCAAAGGACCCTGCGGCTGCGAGGCCTGGGTCAAGGCGATTTAAATCTGGGCGGCGGCGGCGCAAAAGCGGGACGGTGTCTTCCTCATCATCGTATTCGTCCGAGTCCCTTGAGATGTCCCCCTTGCTTTTCTTGGCCGGAGGAGCACTCGTTGAGCCCTCAGCAGGGCGCTTGCGAGGCACCTCCTTGTGGGGTGGAGCTTCCGGAACCGGGGGGGAGGAGAAGAAGGCTTCACGCCCCTGCAATGCATCAAATTACATTAACTCTAGCCCTACATCAACGAACCGCGGTTGAGTTGAGGAGGATCTTCTCCTTACCGCTGGTGGCAAAAATCCCAGATGATATGGAGCCGCACTCAGGGGTTATTTCGTGTCTTGAGCAAAAGCTCAATCACTCGGTGATGATCTCCTTTTCGCGAGGCTCTCGTTGGTTTCCCGAGTGGCATCCTGGAGCCCCGAGCACTCAAAGGCGGGATGCGCCCTCTCCTTGATGGGCTGGATACGGCGTTGGGTATAGTTCCACACTACCCCGATACCGGTCAGCCCGGCAGACTTGGCTCTACGGAGAAGAACAAGAAGCTCCTTTGCTTGGCTTCCCCCGTCATCGGCGGCGAGAGAAGACCAGGAGGGATGGACTGTGGGGCACTCGCCGGAGAAGGAAGGGAGAGCCCGGGGGGGAGTTGGCGCAATAGAACCACTCGGAGTGCCAGCCTTTGTTGGAGGTTTTGAAGCGAAGATCAAAGTAGTATTTTTAACCCCTTCCCAATTGAATCCCGCGCCGCCGCGGCCTTGGGATTGTCCTTGTTGGGATAGGGTTTGAGAAGGAAAAGGAATCTGAAAATATCGGGCTGGGGCGACCCCAAATAGACCTCACAGACGTGAGTGAAAATCGCGATATGAAGAATGGAGTTGGGATTCAAGTGCGAAATCTCGACCCGTAAAATGAAGCACTCGGAAGAAAGAGGAGCAAGGAAGGCCGGGCCATGAGGAAGAAAGATTCGAAGACCACCACCTCGTCCGAACGAGGGGTGGGGCAGGACTCACCGGCGGCAGGACGCCAAGACAACAGCTCTTCGGAGGGGAGCACGCCGAGAGAGACCAACTTCTGTGGCCTCCGTTCGGTCGTGATGGACTTCACCCACTCCTTCCCGCTCTTAGCAGCCTTAGGGGTGGAGGGGGATGGCGGAGCCATGTCGATCGGAGACGGGTGGCGGCGGAGGTGGCGATGAAGAAGAACCCTAGCGGCGGAGCCTATTGAAGAAACCAACAGACTGGCACGAAAAGCAGGCAAAGCGAACCCATTTCGTTCTCCTGTTCCAGACTTATAACAACAGGCAGAGTTTCGCATTCTGGGCCGGGCCTAGGTCTAGCGTCAGATGCGGCCTTTCCGCGAGGGGCCCAATGATCACTTGGCTACCCGAGTGATTTCCCCCGAGAGGTCTGCGTTACGCATTGACCGCCCGCCTAGAAGCAGACGAGCCTAGATACTCGGACGAAGTAATGCTACGGATTCGAGATCAGATCGAGAAGAAGCAGCGTTGCAGATTCAAGGTCAAAAACAGAAGACACCAAGATTCCCCAAAAAGACTTTCATTAAAAAGGGCTCTTAGGCCCGACACATATTTTCATGGCGCAAAGACATCGAGCTAGGGCTCGTCGCTGGCCCGCGGGAATGCCGGCAGGAATAGATCATTCCTCCGACGACCACCTCACACTGAGGATGGAAGCGGCGAGAGCATCCTTCAATGGGGTGCGCGCCGGGAAGAGCCGCGGATGGCCGCCGACCAGGACCCTGATGGCCCTCTAGGCGATCTCCTCCGCGTGTTCCTCTCGCCACTGTTACCAACGAGTGATCTTAGCCGCGCGAGCTGCAGCGGCGCGAGCGCGGAATCCGGCGACGGCAGCCTCCCATGGATCCATGAAGATTTGAGGGACAGGTGTGGAAGTTCCCCCAGGAGTCGCCGAAAGGGAAAAAGACTCAAAAACTCGAAGGCTGGTGGTGAAATAGTACGCAGCCCCTGGGATTTCTTTTATATACAGAGGAAATTCAGGGGCCGCGCCTAGTAAACCGTTTCGAATACAGTAAAACCATCATAGCGATGGGACGGAAGTGGGAGCGGATCCGGTTTCCAACGGGAACACGCGCCCCTTCGGCTGTGTGAGAAAAGGGCGCGAAAACGCTTCACCTCCCCCTAATTGGGCTTGGGCTAAAACTGCAAAGGGCGACCCCCTTAACAGGCTTTCTTAACACGCCGCGGACGGTGGCAATGTGTTAAAATCGAGCCTAATTCGGCCTCGGTGCACCCTGGAGGGCATATCACCGGCAGCGCCAAAGGTAAAAATATTTCACGGCACACCCCATGTTGGGTCACTAGCCAACTTTGCACGCTCAAGGTTGGGTGTTGGTGAAATCTGGATTCAATTTCTTGAGGTATGCCTTTATAAGGTCGCCAGTTGTATACCGTTACGCGGATACAAATACCTCTCGGCAAAATTGCGTTCAACCGGTATGCCTCCAAAGGCCTATGCTGATCCTTGCCATGGTGGGGACAGATACCACCCGACTGAAAGGTGTGCCCCATGTTGGGCCAAGAGCTGACTCCTACAAGTTAAGGCCGGGCGCCTGATGTCGATATCCCTAAAAACGTTAAGGTTACAGCATGCTGCAAGACAGAAGCTGTAATGGCGTGGCTTAAGGCATGCCCCATGACGGGCCAACGGCCGCTCTTGTATTGCAAGAGTGGATGCCCAGAAGCCGAATCCTCCTGTTGAAGTAACGTGGCCAAAGGGCCGAGAAAACTGGAGTCTGGTATTGCCGAGTCCAGGCGTTGTTTCGACGTAAAAACTTAAAATTTCTTGAGTCCTTTACAATCTCTTTTCAGATTACAGGGGATTTAAGCGGAACCAGTCGGCCAAGCATCTGACTCGATCGTAAAGCACTCGGGGGCTACTGTGGACTGCATGGGCCCCGGGTATCCTCTAGAAGGCCCATAAGGGAACAGAAAGGGGGCGACCCAGGACGGTTGGCCGAAGATAGAAACCACTCGGATTGGGCGAGACTTAAGCCGCAAGAAAGGGTCCGAGTTTATGAGATATCTCCATGTAATTAGCAGATCAATACATATATTCCATGTAACATCATAACGGAAATAGTTGCCATATCCCTCGCGACTTCATCAGAACTCTATCCCCCTCGCACTATATAAAGGGAGGGACCGACGCCATCGGCAGAAGGCCATCGAATCATCATTAGGAGCATCATCTTGCATCCTGATCCACCATATAATTCCAGAGCACAGGAAGTAGGGTATTACCTCCTCCGTTGAGGGCTCGAACTCAGATAACCTGTCTTGTGCTAGCCATCCGACCTAGTTCTTGATAAGCGTCCTCGTACAAATTCATTGCGGCGGTGACCCCAGATTAGTCACTGTCGACAATACCATAATGGCGCCCGCCAAAGCACTCTCAGCTAACGGCTCACGATATGCAAGCCCAACGTCTGTGGAAGGGCTTTAGGTCTCTTGGGCCACATCTCCCTCCAAAAAGCTAGCTCAATGAAAGGGTGCACCCTCACCCTTATAAACCATGCTGAGGCCCTCCCATGCTGAGGCCCTCCCCACTTCCAATGTGGGACTATTTCAACAATCTCCCCCTCACACATTGGGCCGAGAATGTCTGGAACCAGATGGCTTTGAGCACTCACTTGCTCAAGAAACAACCCTCAGCTCACTGGTATAAACACACACACAGGAATACTTGAGCTTAGCACAGGAAGAAGAACACACAGGAACTTGCGGCACACACACCTCGTGCCTTTTCTCTTTTTTTTTCTTAATACGTAACTCTGTTTACAGATGCTTTTATAGACTTACACGCACGCACTACCTGCGTACACCCAACTGCCACGATCTGCACGATGCAACTCCATACGCGTATGCGCCCACGCACCTCTGCTGCATGCACTCCTGAAGACTCGGCCGCATCACACCTCGTAGCCACGCGCTTCCCTGCTTTGCATGCACCCCGGAGATTCAGGCTTCACAACGGCAGCTAGCTTCCCACGAGACTCACAGGTTTACAGTGCATGCATGTAGCTAGCTAATGCAACTACTAATGACTCCACTAATCAACCTACATGCCGTCTTACTAACTTTTTCATTGACTTAATTAAAATGCAGTTTAATAGAAAACATGAACAATAAAACAACTAGATTAAATCCTAACAAACCTATCAACCTCACCAGATTAATATGGTGAATGCTTCCGATTGTCTGAACCTCTGCCAAAAATTCTTTCTTCCCCTGACCAGTTCGATCCAAACGCTTTACTGCTATTCTTTCACCGCCAATTTTACCCTCGAAAACAGACCCAAATCCTCCTTCCCCGAGCTTAACTCTGAATTGTTCTGTTGATACTTTCAGCTGTTGAAATGTGAACCTCCTTGGGGTTCCATGTAGCTCCCCAAACTCTTCATCTTCCTCCATCTCCCGATGTCTTATTCTTTGTTTACAAATGAAGAAGATGGCGACGAGCGACATGAGAAATATGAGGAAGCCACTTACGGGTGCTAGAATCACAACCAGTCTGCCCGTGGAGGATCTCGTCCTTGTTTGCCCGAAAGGTGCAGGCTGAGGACTTGGACTTGGAGGCAGAGATATATTGAGACGTGGGCAGAAGACAACCTGGTAGTTGGTTCCTGAGGGACAAGCAAATGTTTTGCTGTTGTCTTTAGGGCCTGCATATGCGTCTGCACACATCTGCTTGGCTGCACAGCGTGGCCCTTTGCTGCACCCTGGGCTTCCCCCTCCAGGCAGGAACTCCAGTGGGAGGTTGAATCCATTGACAATGGTGATGCCAAAGGAATCTGTGCTGCCATTGCCACCTAACGTGAACTCGGCCAGTGTGGCCAGCGGCTGGGCACTCTCTGGGCAGGAAATCATGCCACCACAGTCGCCTGTTTGGCAGCTCCCCTTGCCGCTGCTGAACGAGCACCCCGTCCGCGCCCATATGCGGCCGCTGCTGGTTCCGGCTGGCATGTCGAGTGTCCATGTCTGCCCTGGGCTGAGCTGCGTGCCTCCGCCCACCGGCACAGCTGCCGGCCACACCGTGTAGGGGCACTGATTGGTGACGCTGAATATGGCAGCCTCGCCGGTGGTTACGAACAGGAGGAGGAGAGGCAAAGAGGTTACCACCACCTCTACCATTTGCTTGTTGGTTGTAGTAGGAGTGGTGTGACGAGGTGGGAGAATTTAATGGAGGGAGATGGGCGATTTTCCGGTTGATAAGGGTGCAGCGTTGGAGTTTACTAATGATTGGATTATTCCTGTTGAATTTACTAATAGGTCTACAGTCAACAGCCTGACATACAAAACTAGATGCTGAAATCTTCTTATGTCATCTTGGTGATGCGCTGGCCCAATGTGTATTTATTTATAGAATTTTGGGGGCAGCCTGATTTTCATTGAAATGAGCTAGAAACTGCATGAATTCTTCTTGGTATCATATGTTATTTGTATTTCTGCCTTGAGCCATTGTTACTTTCTCAATTCTAGGGATCTTCCATCAATACAAGCAGCACTCTTGGCTGGTCTGTGTCTTGCGACCTTCGGGCGGCCACCGCCGCCGCCGTTGGGTGGCCACCGCCTCTGCTGGGCTCCACCATCATCTCTGCCTTCCCTTCCTTCGCCCATGGCCTTCTAATGGGCTAGGGAGGTGTCCCTGACTCTACACCGACCGAAGTAGCGTCGTCCCCCCGGTCTAGGTCCTGTCGGGCAAGTTGCCACCGCCACCTCCCCTTACTCCACACGTGGCCTTCCCTCCAGTATCTCTGACTATTGGGCGACCTCATAAGTGATGGCTTGGGTTTTCCCTCGTTGTCGCCGTCTCCGGCGGGCTGCTGCCTCCTTCCCTCTACCTCATTTGCCTCCCAAGTTCTGCCTCCTCTCTATTGCTCCACCCCTAACTAGCGGCAGATCCCAAACCATGTCACCACCTAGATCTAGCGTCGCCAAGCTCGGTCTCAAATCCCGACAAACTTCCCTTATCTGGTTGCCCGTTGATGGAGGGTAGGCAGGGAAGTGAAGGAGCTTCCCTGTTGCTCGTCCCTGCTCTGCTAGCCGTTCGTGACGCTACTCACGACCAGTAGAAGGAGGGTGTTCAAAGCGGGCAACAGGTGCACAACACCATGGACGACATCGACAAAAGTGCCATCTTCCACAAGCTTGAGGAGATCCGCGAGTTGTTGCGTGTCTCCGATGTTGGTGTTACTAAGGATGTTGCCAACTTCGTTCGCAGGCAGCTTAGCAATAAGATCCCCTCCACGAAGCAGAAGGATCACAATCGTTGCTCCACCTCCCTTGACGCTATTGAGGCGCATGGGGCCCTAGTAGACAAAGTTTGTGGTCGACAGTCATCCACCTCCTTTGTTGCCCCTTTGTCGGCACTCCTACTATCCCTTTTGCAGGCTCTTTGTCACCTGCCCCAAATTTCCACTAAGGGTGACGAGGTTGGATCGTCGACCGTGGACGATGCCGAGAGCTAGATCGAGGTTTATCGTAGAGGATGCCGAAATGCTCCTGCTAGATCTCCTTGCAACCTTCGTGCATCTTACACATAAAGAGGCTTCAAAGGCTTTGCAAGCTCCTTCCCGATTGTTCGGCAAATGCTTTAGGTGCCTCTTGATCATTAGGCTGCGGAGTGCCGGAATCCACTTTGTTGTCTTTGCTGTTGGGGCTTTGGCCATGTTGCTCATTGGTGTCGTCCGAGCACTCGCCTCTCCAAACCAGTTGATCAACCTTCACAATCTTCGTGCGCTTGAAAACTGCATGGAAGCAGCTCAAGGTTTAGACCGCCAGACACATCTTCATGATAACTATGCGATTGGGATGTCCATATTTCTTAACTTTAAGAGTTTATAACTATTTGCATCACCTATCAGTCTGTATCCTGTGTAGCTAGATGGATTACAAGAATGAGATAAGGTTTCATAGGAAATAAACGGGTCAATTTCATTAGGCCAAAGTCATCTATACTAACAATATAAATAGGAAGCGCATCTAACAAACTATAAATAAGAAGTGCGAGTTTAAATTTGGCATAATCTTAACTATATGTCTGACATTCAATTCGAACCAGCTATGGTATATGATTGTCACATTTGATCTTATGGTTTGTATAAAAAAAAACTGGATTCGTAACCACAAATTTCTCTGCAGATTTAACTTAGCGTTCAACTCGATTATGGTCGGACGCTAAAAACAAAAACCAATTACGTTAATTTATAATGGCCTAGCATAAAAATGTCCTGAATTTTTTTCGAACCGTCATTGTCATGAAAATTATAGCTAATATATATAGGAAACGTGGCGGTTCTACAATGATCCATTGACTGCCTAGAATGGTGTGATATATAATACGGAAAACGTGTCGCATGTGCACGATTAATAGGGGGAAATGAAGTTATGAAAAGAAAAAGAAAACGTGTACGCTACCAGCAATTGCAGTCGAGCACAGCAAACGAATTTTTTTTCGTTTTATATTTTTAATTATTATATTAAAAAATATGTCTAGCCTCTGTTTTTTTTTTATGGGCCACGGCCCACGGGCGACGGGTGCAGAGTCGTTGCCGACGCCACTGGAAGCTCCTTTTCACCTCGGCCTGGTGCTCGAATTCATCGACGGCCATCTTCGCCTCCCTGGCGACGGCGGCGCGTCAGGGTCGGCGACGAGCTCTGGATATGGCTGAGGCCACGGCTCCACCCCGCACCGTGGTGGCGAGCGGCGACGCAAACCGTAGTAGCGGCAGTAGGCCGTTGTGCTGCTATCCGCTGATGCAGCTCAATGGCAGCAATCAGGCGGCGACATGCAGCAAAAGCGACTCAGCGAGCCAACTGTGACAAAATACAGAGCTCAAATCACCTTGGAATGAAGAAATGGAGGAGGAGGAGAGTCCCGGTTGGTACTTGGTAGGAAGGGAGTTGGCGATCGCTTATTTTATTAGCGATGGGCGCGCTGGCAGCGAGCCAACGCACCCATAAAATGAGCGATCGCCCGCTCTCTTTCTACCCGTCGGACTTTTTTATCCATTTCTTCCTCCCAAAGTGATCTGAGCTCGGTATGCGTCTGTTATCCATGGCTCGGACGATCGTTCTTAGTATCTACTCCTAGATCTAAAAAAAATATGTATAGACGACAAATTTTTTAATAAAAAACAACAAACAGTGTGCCAAACTTCGCATTAATCAGGCCCATAAACAGCCAGAAGGCCCATAAGAAACGTTTGTGGCCCATATTGACCGCATAGGAAATTACCCGAAGAGCCTTTCCTCCGCCGGCGGCCGCCCCACCGAGCTTCCCGGCGGCGCTCCGGCGGCGACGCCTTCCAACGCGTTCTCCCCTCGCCCGCGCGCTACTGTTAGAAGGCATATTCATGCCTTGCAGCGCCGCCTCTTCTCCAGCCGCTGCCGCCTCCATCGAGGGCCCCGAGGGGAAGTTCATCGCCCTCTTCGAAATCCAATACCTCCTCCTCCGCATCCACACAGGTGACGCTTCTTCTTTTCTTGACGGGCTCATCAATGTATTATACTACACTGGCAGAATTTCGCCTACACAATGTTCGACCATACGCTGTTGGTTTGTCACACAAATGTAGCTAATTACAGACTTTAACATTCTAAAAGATCGGACTTTTGGATCCTTATTGTGAGCCTCCTACTGTCTTATGCATGGACTGTTGAAATTCAAATGTGGCACATTGGCCATTATTGATCTGTTGATGAGCAACGGTTTCTGAATGACACCTTCCAGTGACATTACTAATTAAGCGGTTACTTATTCGTGTATACATAGTTACAATCAGAATCCTATTAGGGTTGAAAAATCGAAGGGCATATACAATAGGCACTATTGTGGCATAACAAGCTTTTATCAGTTTCAGATTCACAGTAATATTTTCTTTAGGCTTGTGACATACGGTGGCCCTGAGACGAAACAAATGGTTTAGAAGGCACCCTTAGGCTCCGCAGGCTTCCTGTTAACATGTTAATCACTTTTGTCATAGACGGGCGATTTGTTGGGTTCCACTGAATGCACCATAGCGCTACAATGGCCAGTTTTCTGACTATTTCTTTCTCACCTTGTGTCATTTCCCTGGTCAAGTCTAGTCCTTGCCCAGTGACTAATTTTCATTTGTTATCAGTTCTTTTCTAGTCTAGCGCTACAATGGCCAGGTCTTTTCTCCCATGTAATCAGTTATAGGTCTTCTCGTTGTAAACTCTTAAAACTTGGTATTTCCATTTGTTTCAGAATGGAAATGGGAATAAATCCCTTCTAAAAGAATAAAAATGCTTCAGTCTGTAGTGGAGTATAAAATGCAAACATGGAGAGCTGCTTTTCTTCTTGAAGCATTTACAAAACCACTGGCAGCGTTCTTTTTGTTGATGTACAGTATTGAACTCTTCCCTTAAATTGCAGTGACTCCTGCAAAGTTGTGGTATTATATTATATTCGTTTGAACTTCATTCTTTTTTTTAAGGGAACCTGAACTTCATTGTTGATGGAAACTAACATGGATATGGTGTTCTTGGTGGGAAGAAGTGCCATGATGATGGTGCTGGGGGCTCATTTCCATGCCTTCCTCCAAGAATTCTTCTGCTTCTTTCTACAAGCAATCCACAAAAATAGCAACACAAAATTGTGTAAGTTCTGCTGAAGGAATAATTATTGTTTTGCAATACATTTAATAAGTGAAAAATTACATCAGGCCAAACAGAATGGTAAGAATTACCTCCAGTAATCCATACTGCATGGATTGCACACGACAAGAACACAATCATCAGCAAGAACCAAAACAAGATCAGAGATAGCCTTCCCATAAGCCAGCTTGATTTGCCCAAACTCCAACCACATAGGTGATAGCTGCATGGAACGCAGATCTACCGCAAGTTGGAGGTTATAAGCTAGTGTAAAGCTAACACTGCAAGTAGCTTTTAGTTCAGAGGATTAGGAGATCTCACCAGATGACATAACCTTAGTCCTTCCTATAGATTTTATCATCAGACTCGTTTATTAGAGTTAGGTTAGAGACCTTCGTCTTGAGACATACATTTCCTCTAGAGAATAGAAGAGCTGGTTTACCTTTCGGACACTAATGCATTTTTTTTTAATATGACGCTAATGCATTTTGATGTATTGAAATGTCCAATTTTTTCTGTCCAGTGGATCAGCCGTCGAGCGATTGCTTGCAGGCGCTGACAATTATGGTCATGGCATGCTGTTTTCCCTTTACCAATTTAAAATCGCATATTGGTGTGATGCTCCATCTCTGATCCTTAGACAAGGACTCCGTAGTTGTCATTTTTTTAGAACCCAAAATCTCATTTTCAGTGAATGAAGCCAATGTTCATCAGCACGTTTAGGGGGAGGGCTGTTTGGCTTCACTGTAAATCAGGACTGCAGTGGAAGTTACGGGTCCATTGGAATAAGGGACAAGAACAGGTGAGAAGTATTTCCATCAAGGGAAATGAGCAATGTTAAAAACTAAGGAAACGAGCAATGTTAAAAACTAAGTGAAAAGGAAGGATGTGATGATCCATTTATAAAGAGAACAAATCGAACACCATGAAAATCTTGCGTGACAGTATGATGAAAAAATTGCACTTCTCAGCCCAAGTTTGAAATCATGAGATTGAAGTTGAACCTCAACCAGCTGATGTTGCCTAGCTAGCTATGCATGGAAGGTTGGTATGCTTGATGCTTCTATGGTCCTCTTTGATTCGTCGATTGGTTTAATTTTGTTCGGTTGAGTCAAAATTTATCATTTTTTTATACTCTCTCCAGTTTGATAATTCATATCGTTTTAGACATGATCTCACATACCAAGGAAGTATTAAATATCTCGCAGTAGTAATATGGTCAAATAAATGCTTGTAGCTTAGTGGTTGCTCACACTTTCCCATGAGTTGCATGTTTAGATTCGAATTTTAATGCTACACTTTATTTACATGCATACCAAACAAATAGTTCTAGGGCCACGTAAAGTTCTGCTTGCAATCAATGCATCTTAGAATGACAGGAATTTTTCAACTAAACACAAAACGCTCCAGCGACAGGAATTATCAAACTGGAGGGAGTACCATTTTGCAATATTTTTTAAGTCTTTGTGATGTTTTTCCTCAAAAAAATTTAAATATTTTAAAATTATTCTTTTAGCATTTTCATGCCTATTTTGAAAGTCACTCGGCTTTCGGCTCAATCTAACTAAATCGAACCGAACCGCGAATCAAACAGGACCTACGTGCAGAGATATGGCACACAGATTAAACCAGCTAGTGTTTGTCCGGCGGCAGGGGTGAGTAGCTCTGCAAAGTGGAAGCTTGATGAGAGGCCCCGCCGGAGGTTGGCGCCGGCGGTGGTCGCCCGCCGTCTCGCCCGCCCATACACTTCTCTGCTGCATGCAAAGCGTTTCAAGAAAGTGACAACACAAACTGCATGGTGTTTAAAAGGGATTAAAAATTGCCAAAACTTAGCAGCTTTCTGTACGTAGCCTGTAGAAGCTGTTCAGGCTCGTACTTCTTCGAGTGGTCGATGCTTATTTGCAATGCATGGCGAGTAGAAGAAAGAACCTAGGAAAAGATTCGAATCAAGCAAGACAGGCATGGTTAAATTACCTCCTGAGATGCTGAGCAGCGCAAGAAGGATGTAGCAGCAGAGCGACTGATAATATTGCATGGTAGATCAGGGGACGGTAGCAATATCTTGGCTGCTGTCTCGTCATCATCTCTCGGTCAAGTGAAGTGATTCTTTGTCGGTTCCTAGTCTCATTTGTACCACAAGCTAGCATTAGGCTTGGGATCTCAATCAGTTTTTTTTTTTTTATAAAAGATTTCAATCAGTTTTCATTGCCCAAAGTTGACGACACAAAAGGCAAGATCTGCACATGTGGACATATATGCTGGCATGAACGGCTGGGATTGAAGCAAAGAACACCTGGCACGGCGGCCATATCATGTAATGAGACGCTGTGTAATTAAGCCCAGTAGTGTTGTTAGATTAGTGAGCATCTTTTCTCTTGGTTTACATAAACATGCATGGCACGTGTGACACATTGATGGCAGTGTCGCACCAAATCCTTATGGTCAAAGCCGCAGATTCGTAATCGTGCGTTAGTTTGGATTTGCCTATTCTCTCGTCATCGAGTTGAGGTACGGTGTATGGTGTTTCGCGAAGCAAGAATCCTGGTGAGCTTTGCATTGGGTTAAAAAAAAAATCCAAAAACGAAAACACTCAGTACTTAGAAAACTGGGCTAATATACCGACACATTAGTATATGTTGAATTGGAACCGGTACTAATAGTGACATCATTACCGGTTCGTAGAAAAAGTAGCGATTCGGGCGCATCAGTCCCGGAAAACAAGTACCGGTATTGTTGGCTCTTACCAACCAGTATTAAAGGCCATGTCTGTAGCGTTGATCGGTACACACCATCTTGTTCGTCTCGCTAAGTCTCACCACACACAATTAATATTTTTTTTAAAAAAATATTGTTTTACTATTTATTTCATATTTGTTTTGAAATCAGCATTGTTGAAAACTTGAAAGATCGACACTTCACACATATGTCATCGTAAAACAAATAATCGTTTGATACCACCACAAAGTTTCAATGCTTACAAATATGCCATTAAATTAAAAATTACCACATTACTCTCATTCTTGGATAGAGAGAATAGATAGGAACGCCACACAAAAATAGAGGGTGACCTTTGTATATGTTCTCGGCATAACGTCGGATAACTTAAAAAACAAACTCAACATATTACATGGATCTTCGTTGTCAATGTCATATCTTTGCTTGGATCCCTTTGCAATAGATTCATCG
Source organism: Raddia guianensis (assembly GCA_036346415.1). Classification (NCBI taxonomy): domain Eukaryota; kingdom Viridiplantae; phylum Streptophyta; class Magnoliopsida; order Poales; family Poaceae; genus Raddia; species Raddia guianensis. The sequence continues at coordinate 42,951,891 of CM070534.1, forward strand.
GACTTCCTCTTAATCTTAAAAAAACTCAAAGAATAAGTGCAAGTTTCTTTTGTCTAGACCCTAGGCCATGACAGGATTTACACCCTTGACGTCCTGACCAGAAACTCAGCAAATCGTTTGCCCTCTCTGTAATGCTGCCTTCGAGACGCGCAATCACCTTGGTGCCCAATGAACTTTTGCGGCCGGAACTTGGTTTGGCGAATGGCGGTTCTTTAGTATCCTACTATCCTTACCTTTATGCTTTGCCATGTGGGCAAAATGTACGCTTCATTGACTGATGGCCTCAAGCAGCCGCAGCGCTGCCTAGAAGCGACAAGCCCGGGGGATTTTAATGGCTTGGTCATCTGCACGGTTTGAAATTTGTTGAAGGAAAGGAATAAACGAATCTTCCAGCAGAGCTCCCTCTCCGTCGCTCAGATTGTCACTCGGATCCAGGAGGATATCTCGCTTTGGAGATCGCGAGGTAGCCCCAACACCAACCATGTAGTAGGTCGTCAGCGTTACAAACGTTCCTATCAATATTGCACGGCCGTTATCTTTTTAATAGAATGGCAGAACTCATTTGATCTGTTCTCGCTCAAAAGAGCTCATCTCCGTTCTTGCTCAAAAAAATCTGCTCATGGATCAAAGCAAGCACACAGTACGTACATCACATTCACATCACCAACGTGATCAACCTTGCTGCATGATGGGGGTGGTCGTCGCCGTTAATTCCTAGCTGCAGCCTGCAGGGTCTTGCGGTGCGGCGTAAGAGAGGGCGTCGCCGCCGCCGGCGGCGGCGGCGGCAGAGCGGCGTGGTGGCTGCACTCGGGGTCGGGGTCCGGGCACATGCGATGCGGTGGCCCGCCCGTCGGCGACGGAGGGCTCTGCCCTCCCCCACGGTCTCCGTCCGGGCCAACTGCATACACAAGAATTTATGCGCCATATATCACCATCATCTCATCTGATCATCTCCGTCCTGAAGTAAAGCTCTCCTTTCATGCATGGTAGCTTAGCATAGGTTAGGCATTTTACCTTGGACCGCCGCGGAGCACGCCATGGAACAGCATAGGATAGCAGCCACGAGAGCCAAAGCGCGTGCCATGGGAGAAGAAGGAGGAGGAGGAAGAGGATCTTGCTTCTCAATGCAAGTAGTTCTGATTTTTGTGATTGAACAATATAATCAAATTGTGTAGGCTGTGAGCTTCAATTCTTGCATTGAAGATTGGTGTGGATTTATGGACGCTCGATATCACTTGTTGGGAAGTAGCAGAGGGACGAGTTTCAACTTTCAAAGGTCAAAGTTGTACGTACGTGTTCTTGGTTTGCACATCACTCTACCCATAATTACTCCTAAGTCCAGTCCTAAGCGGCCTGTCTAGTCCAAAAGACTCTGGCTCAACGCTGATAAATTGATTATGAATTAATGGGGTCCACTGGGATGGTTAGACCATGCCAGTCAGGAGTCAAGACTCTGGAAATCAACCACCTCTTGGTCTGAACTGAACAGCTAGGTCATGCAAGGCGCAGCACGGCTGGAGTACTTCACCGGCTTGACAACTTTCTTTTCTTAAAATAAAAATGGAGCACAGCATATACAAAAATATCAGTGTAAGAATTTCATATCTTGCGTTCATTGCAATTCTTTCGGTGCTTTAATGTTCAAACCAAAAGAGACGAGATGGGCTTCCATAGCAATGCGACGGGGAGAGGGGGTCCGGAGGAGGCGAGGAGCAGAGGAAAAGGATGGTGGAGATAGAATAGCGACAATTGTGAGGTGGTATTGCATCATCTAGTAGAGATCTAATCATTTTAACCGAGCGATGATGCTATGTAAGGCTTTGAAATGGAAAGCGTTATGGGTGGCTCAGAGTAAAAGTGATCATTGTCTGAAACCTAACGACGATGTCAGGGATATCATTCGAAGAGGGGTTGTGGGAGGGGGTTGAGTTGGATAAGGTGGTCGAGAGATGTAATACGCCAACTCATGGAGATGTGAGACCTGTGTGCCTGTGTGGTCCACATGAATATGTGATTGGCCGTGGTGGGATGGTATCACCTTGCTAGCCTCGATAGATATTTAGTAGCATATATAATGTCTGATGAATCTGAACATAGCACCTCGAGTTAATCCTTTTGAACGAAGTGAGACCGAAAATTCAAAATGCTGCTAGGTATGTGTGTGCGAGTCTCAGAGATGAATTAGTCTCTGAACGAATTTAGAACAGGGTGTTACGAGACGTGGCATTCACTTATATATCTTGTACGTACTTCTTTGACCGGTCAATTAATTGCTAGGGTTTAATATGCCGTTTATGGAGTATTGCTTAGAATATTGCTCATGTGAAAGGACAGCTCCAAGTCAAAATTGTGAGATGACCCAACATTTCAAAAAAAAAAAAAAAGAAAGTGTGTTGGCCCTGCGGTCAATCCTGCGGCCTTAGCTTGGCACATTTCATCAATCAATAATCTGAGAGTAGCGTAGAGCCATCTATGGACGAGAGCATCCACACTTCATCCGTATCATGTTTTGTTTGCCATCCATTGACGAAGGAGAAATCACACATTTCAACATCTGCTGTACTCGTCGTCGTCTTCTGCCTATATACATATGTGTATGTAGTGGTCATGCCGCCTTAGTCCACAGACCACTGTACTGTGATGCATGTAAGGCAGGCAGAGAGCCTCCCATTCGTATCTCTTGTCCTGAAGGTTGAAGCCAAGCCCAGCCCAACCAACTCCTCTTCCTTCTCATTTTCCTTCTCATTTGAGATGGTAGATGATGAAGGAGAAAGCAGGCGAGGATCATGCTAATGAAGCTGAGTTCTCAGGAGTTGTAGGAATGGGTGTATGGGGAAAGTCATGGATACCGCCTAGCTACTTTTCTATGCCTAGAGAGAGGAAGGAAATGAGCTAGAGAGAGAAAGAGGAGAAGAGAGAGGGAGAGGAGGAGAGAGATAGAGAGAAAAGAGGGTGCCATGGTAGCTTATATGGCACCGGGTGCCATATAAGTTTTTTCCATCTACCAGTGCTTGCTTGCATTGCATGAGTTCCTGATTCATTTTCTGATCTGTTGCATTGCTCTTTGTTTACACACATGTTTGCAGAGACCGTGCTGCAGCCTACAGGGGTACAGTAAACTGCTACTGGCTAGTGGCTACTGCATGATGCCTTTGCTTCTATGTGTCCTTTTTTCTTCTCGAGTACTAGTGATTGTACATGCGACTCCTCTGGTCTTGCTGAAAAAATGTGTCATGGTTAGACCTGATCACGGGAAGCCCGACTTGAAAAAGCCCGGTCCGACCCGACCGGTGCATCGGGCTAGGCTCGGACCTTAATCCGGAGCCCGGTTATCGGGCCATGCCGGGCTTAGGCCTGGTCCTACAGGACCGGGTTTTTCCAAACCTAGCCCGAAGCCTGGCCCAGCCCGACGTTTGATCAGATCTAGTCATGGCGTAGGGAGGTAGTAACTTCTAAGACTGCTATGTGTGAGGAGGCCTGAATTCTTTGAGATACACGGAGGATTGGGCGGGCCTCTCCGCTGGGCCCATTGTTTGTCTACTTCTTCTCGAGGCATCTCTCTGCATAGCTTACTTTTGGGCCCCAAGTCGAGTGTGTTGGGCTGGTCTTTCCTGAATTGTTCACATGCCCCTTCTCCACAATTAAAAAAACTGATTAGAAGAGATGTGCAGTGCTACCCAGATGGAAATTCTGCATTTGCTCGGAGTTCGCTTTCCAAACAGCACTGTTAAAACTTATGGCTTATTCCTCACTGAACTTGCAAACTGGATGACATAGGCAGAGTCTGCACTGTATTTAATTACCATTATTAGAGGACCATCTCCATGGTAAATTGTCTTCCGCTCCAGCCTTCCAGCTCCATGCTGTAGATTGATATAGGTTGCATATAACACTGGAGGTGAGCGATCGATGCTGGGGCTTCCGGCTCCCAAGCCCTGTGATTCAATCCCCTTGCTGCTCTGAACAGGTTCCAATCAGACACATCACAAGGCTTGGCCTCCCTCATTGTTAGTAGTCAGCACCAATGTCAACCCCATTGTCTAGCTAGTTTTGATTTTCTTTCCCCCCTGAAAAGAAACTTGATATAAGCACGTGTTTGTACGATGCTGACGGATGACCAAACAGGGATACGCAGTGGAGTACCAACTACCAGTATACTTCAGCAGACACGCAGCCGCCTTCTCTTCCTTTTCGAATTCTCATAGTCTGCCTCATGTTTGCTCAGCACTCTCCTGTAGTTAATTGCCATTAAAATTGTCCAATTCTCACAATTTGTGGAAAACCTGATCTCATACCATTGAAAAAAGATCGAAAATTTTGAAATATATCATTCTACCCCACTATCGTAGATACAAGAGATCCTATCCGTCATAGACAGAGTGATATTTAGTAAACTTTGATCTTTTTTAGTTCAATGGAATGAATATATCTCTTCCATTTAGTTCAATGTTAATAAATCCTTTTAAAAAATCAAATTAACTAGATCTACGGAAGGTATTTTCGTTGGGGGAGAGGAGCAAAGGGTTTTATCGAACTGATCGGTTAACCGTTAGTTTTCCCAAATAACCAAGATGCTGACTGGTTTATTTTTGTTAACCGTGAAAAACTGCTGGGTTAACGGTCTTTTAAACCGGTTTTATTCGGTGAAGCTTGATCATGCATGAACACACGATATGCTACTATAGTGTACGTGCGTGAAGCTCAACTTTAGCCATATTTGTTTTTTCTTATCACAATTTGTGATGCAACTGTCAGACAAGACCCCTCTCCTACCGTCCTTTCCAGTTCCCTCCCACTTCGCCCAGTCGTTTTCCTTCATGCCATCATGTGGATCCCATCTTGCCATGCATCCGTCCTAATTTCTTTAAACTCGACCTCATCCGTCATACCGTTGCTAATTAATTTTAGTTACAACAAGTTGAGTTGGGCATGACTTGAGTTCAGTCCCTCGTGGTCGATCTCTGCACATGATCAATTAGTAGCCACTAGCATCTTCTTGCTAATTTCTTACTGAAACATATATTGCAAATTTGCTCGTATATGTACAATAGGAATCAAGCATGCATGGGTGAGGGGTAGGTGCTTAGGAGGGGTAGCAGTCGCCTTCGACAAGGCCCTTGTCGAGGACAATAGATCGATTTTTTTTTTATTTAACGAACAGACGCTATGTTATTTCACTAAAAAAGAATGTACACTGTACGATGAGGTCTAGTCAAGACTAGACATAAAGCAGAAAAAAGGATTACATGAGGGAGGCATGGAGCCTCAAGCTCCAACCTCTAACATCGTCTCGAATGCGATCAACAATCTTCCTAGCGGGTAACTCCGCGTTCTGAAATGTGCGCTGATTCTGATATAAGGATGTTTAGTTTTTATGAATGTTTGTTCATTCATTTGATATTTTTCTTTCTTGCTCTTGCCATCGCTTTTCCTGAAAAGAACATGCATGACTGCGCTATAGCACTGCTACTAGCTAGTGTAAAGTGAATCAAACTTGCATGATAAGCAACGCAAGATCAACAAGATCTAAATAGTGTATTTTATTATGTATTAGTGGCATTATTTTTTATAACAAACAGTACAGAGGATAAAGTAGCTAGCTAGAGATTACTTAAAAACATGTTGGGGAGAGAGATGAGTGAAGCCCCATGATTTAATTAACCAATTAAACGATTTATCAATGGGCAAAAGTTAGACGTAATATAAGGCATTTAGCTACTAGTCTCGAAGTTGATTAAGGCTAAAGCTGGGTAGCTAAAGGTATCCGGATAACTATCTTGCCAATATAGATGCGCTGCGGATGCCTGGAATTGATTCGATCCCATCTAGAATAATAGAAGCATATACTGTATAGTTTTTGCGCATGAGCGACTGCTGGAAGAAATCAATCGCGAGTCACCGGAATTCCACGGTTAAATTAAAGGAGTTTTTTTAACACACACCACGTTGCCTTTTACTTTTCGATGACTTTTTTTTCCGTTTCCGATGGTTTATTCCTAATTTACAACGGCGTGAACACACAACCATATGCTATAGTTGCCTGCTTTACGAAAAGAAGAATGTCACCTACGCTCGCCGCCCTTGTCGACGCCCGCCGCCGTTGGACGCCCAATCCCATGGCAGTGGTGTCGGGTACGCACGGTGGCGGGCGACGACAAGCGCGTGGCGGCAATGGCCGGAGACTCGCAACAGGGCTGATCGACGAGTTATCATCTTACAGACCCACATTAGTCATACGATGGACGATGCATGGTTAATAATGCTCTCACCCCATGGAGGTTGAGACGGAGTACACTAGAGGCTAACTTAAGTAAAATGTTTAAACATTAGAATTGGTCATGATGGAAATAACGAATGAGAGCTAGCGGCGGCGACACAACGGCAAAGCGGTGGCGCTCGATCTATGGCGCAACAATGTTCTTATTCAAATGCTGTGGTGCTTTTATTCTATTGTTGTGGTGCTCATATTCAAATGTCGCAGCGGCTATTTTTGATGTTTTAGTGCCCTATTTCAATTGTTGCATCAGCTACTTTTCAATGTTTCAGTGCTTATTATCTACTATTTCAATGCTTGTTTTTCAACGTTGCTGTGTTTTTATTTTTCAACGAAGCAACATTTTGTTTAACTTATTGCAACATTGTTTAATTTGCTACAACAATGTGGTTCAAAACAACTGCAACATTTCGATCAAAGCAGTACTGCAAAAAAATTTATCTAAGTGCAACAATGTCCAACTTTTAGATTTTGATTGAACATCCGATGAAAATAATGTATCTAAAAACAGAACTTATAATCTTATATCGTTTAAACCATCACCACCATCGCGGGTTATCTTGGCTTAATCCTTCTTATCATGTAGTCGATCGTAAAACCTATAGTTATGGGTCACCGTTTACCGTTGGTTATGGCATCCGTCCACGTCAGGTCGGTTTGGAGGCCGTGGATGGCACGGAGCTAGACACGTGTCAGGCGATGGTGGGCCTCTCAACATAACCACCCATGAACCAAACCTCATGCGCCCTCTCCCCTATATTCGGTTAGTATCGCTTTTCACTCTCTCTACCTTCTTTATTTACCTGGCCCTTTTCTTTTAGTCTCTCTTTTCACCGATTTTTAATAATACGAGTCTCGTATTATTAAAGCATCACCGGTGCAATCCTAACTTAAGGTGTATTCAGTACTATTTATCAGTTTTTTCTCTTTTCTATTTTATTTCTATAGCGCTAAGTACATTACTGTGGGTTGTAGTAACATTAAAATTATTCTTATATTAAATTAATCATCTACTTTTAATGAGCTCTCGTTTCATGGCATGCAGCGCGGCGTTGTTCCTGCTCGGTAGTTGATCTACTTGTGGAACTCATCCTTAATTATCTTCCTTTCGTTTGGTTCACCTTGATAATGCATGTTTGCGCCTAATGAATTCACCACGTACCTGGTACCTACGCCAGTAAATTCTTGCTAATAAAAACTTAAACAAGCGCTCGGAGCCATCCAATCGGACTCCCTGCGTCATGTTAACGTCATTCTCATGAAATTTGGTAAAAATCATATGTGAAACTTGAAAAAACCATCAGTGAAACTTACACGAATATAATGATGGAGAAAACTGATGAAACTTTCATAATTTTTGTTGTACGTACGACCAAAATTTTTTTAAAACTAAAAAATTCTTTCTAGCACTCGATTTGCTTCCAAGTCTAGCGAAGGCCCCTTAATCGACTCCTGGTCGTTTGATTCCTTCGAAAGGGGCGCTACCATTTTCCTTTCTAATAACAACAGCAAGAGTGAAGTGGGTGCTTCTCTTGAAGACTCTAAGACTGTAGATATATAACTAATCAAATTATGGAATGGTCGGGGTCAATTTGAACACTGACAGCGACGATCGAGGCCAGTTTTATTTTCTTTTACCACCCTCCCGTACGGTGACTTGAGACGCTTAATTAATTAAGACTGACGTGTTCGGTCCTAATTAAGCGGTGCATATATGCCTAATGTCCACCCAATCTAGATAATGTAATGCTAGCGGAATTCACATCTCTCTATCACTCACTGCAGATCAGATATGCATGGAAATTATTAACCCTGCATGTCGGCTGATAAAAGAAGAAAAGGTATTCCAGGATGAAACTTGCTGTGTTAGGCAGGCATGCCACAAAAGAAAGCAAAGGAAAGGGAGTGCCTTTGTTTATATACATGATCAAGCAATCAGGAATGGATACTTGGATAAGCAGGCACTAGAAAGAAGGGTTAGATTAATGTAATCTAAATCCTCTCCCGTTTTTGGAGTCTGATATATGCTGCTGCATCGATGTAAAGGCGAGCAAGGCAAGGCATATCGCCTTTTCCTCCTCCTCCTCCTTGGCTTAACCACCACGCGACGCCACACCGTCCCGTTCCGTTCCGTCACCGTTTACCACTAGCATTCGGATTGATCTCGCCGTTAAAAACGGACGGCCGCCGACGGTTTCCGTTTTACCGCGCGCGCGGCGGCCAGATTAACCCCTCGGCCCTCGCGGTCATTTCTTAATCAGGCCGGTCAAAGCATGGCCTCCCGTGTGCTTAATTTACTAATTACTACTGACGGCCACTTGCTTAGCAAAACGCCTGGGGTTAATTCACTTGCGAGCGGCTGCTGCCACCACTAGTTACTACTTTACTTCAGCAAATTACGTGTTAACGATTGAGTAGCACGTCGTTGTTAGTCAAACTTTGTTGTAAGCAGCATAACCAGGTTGTTAGACTAACTAATTACTCTACTGAATTTGATGCACGGTTCCATTCTTTCTGATTCTTATACAAGATATATACAGCTATGCATGAAGATCGAGGCGATGGGTAGCCACAAGGAATGCCAATTTCAAAGACTAACCCGTTTGTTAATGAATTATATGTGTTTGCTAGAGCTGGCCGAGGCCAATTAATAAGCATTAGCCAGCCATATACTGACATACCCCAGATCCCAGTCGACTTTGTTAGCCTGACTTGTGTATGGACATCCTAATAAGAAATTAACAACCCCGCCTAATCCCATAATAACAGTTAAACTAGTACTGGCCTGCAGCATGCCAGAATCTCACACATTAATTAGCGATCTCGTATATGTATAAGATTATGTATTATACTAATGGAATAAACGGGCCTGTGGCCCGTCGACGCCGAGTTCACACTGCAAAAAAAACTGCGTCCATACAGAAGCATGTCATGACAGCTTTATTCATAATAAAGAAAATATTAAACTCAAATTATGCACAAAATTTGTTGAAATCAACAATAGTACCTCCATGGCTGCAGCATTGCAGATCAAAAGAGTGCATAGCAAAAGGTTCTGTCTTTTGACGACAGGCAATATGTTAGCTGCAATCAAAGTGTGAATGCAATATCAGTAGTAGCACACAGATGAGCGTTCAAAGCGAAAAATCTTGGATCTAATTCAGCGGAAGAAGACGTCTAATTTGTTGCATCTATTTTAGTTTTAAGATCATATGGCATACAATTCTTTCTCCGCATTACTAAGCTAAATGAAATAGCTCCAGACTTATTACCCTCCAACAGTTTCAGTGTTCCGTAATCAGACGGCATGCTGATAAAGGGGAAAAAAAAACCCAGGCGCTTAAACAGAACAGTCCCAAAAACCATATCAGTTTAAATAGAGAGTAGACTGGCAGAGCCATAGTGCTTTTTTTTTTTGGGTACGCTGTCAACATGCATGCCCTTTTAAAAAAATAAACACCCGAAGTTAGCATACGTGCAGCTGAGCACTCATATGGTTGATGAGTTGCAACTATATTGAAAAGCGAAAAAACATAGTATTAGATGCCAACACTATCTGAATCAAGGACAATAAGAACGCAACATAACACTGCATGAACCTAGGATGTCTAATAAACTTAATTCAAGAGGTATTAAAAAAAAAATTGGTCACAAAATTCAGTAAAGCTATCAAGACAATATTTTTAACAATGTGGCAACAATATATATTTTTTATCCGACTAATGTATCAATACAATTGTATTTCAAAATAAACAGATTTCTACACTTCAGCATATAGTAGATTTTAATGAAACTGTGCTGAGCAATGTCAGGGCGGAGCTGACATAATCAAGAACACAGCAAAGGCAGCCATATATGTCACAGGAGGGCAATGCGTATGACAAATAAGACCATGTTGATTTAAAAATAGGTACGAATGATCTAATTACGGATGTAGATAGGAAACTTTCTGAAAGAAGAAGGGACATAATAATCGTGAGGCATTGTTCAAGGCTAAGATTTACCAAAACTATGTGAATTCACATGTGTTGCAATTTATTCAGTGCCAACACTGTCACGCTTATCGAAATGTAGATGCTGGCACGTTTTGGAGTCACTTCATAGTTGCATATGCATCCAACATTGGTCATATTCCACCAAGTAACAACTAAGAGGTTACTTTTATGGAGCCATAGACATAGATGAGAAGAAGAAGAAGAAGAAAAGCACATCATTACACAAAGTGGTTCACAACATGTTAAATAAGCCTGATCCATCAGAAATACCATGTGGAAGAAATGAATGAAATGGACAGTGAAGGAATCTTTTATACTTTTTTCTGCCGAAAACTCAATGGTGCAGTTTGCAGCCTACGCATACAAAATATATGAGCTTAAAATCACTGGGTAAATATTCAGCAGGTGAATTACTTAGTAATTGGAATACAATAACATTACAGTGAGTAAACCGGGCGTTGGGAAAATCATAACGAAACCACATGGTTGCACATTTTTCAGAGCATAACCACCAGCCAAAATGTAGTACCAAAAAATGCTCATGATAACATAATTATCAAATCATCTGTGGCACAACAACACTACAATGAATTATGCAGGTACCGAAGGACAATACTGATCAACAATGCCAAAGAAAAAAAAAATGATTGATGTGCTATGGCTGATTGGAGCATGATAAAAACAATTAAGAATCATCGATGCACACATTCAAATACTCTTGTGATTGCATCCCATGACCACAGTACCAAAAAGACGGATGGCTTAAATTATCAAACTCTTATATGCATCAAAGTAGGTAGCTTTAAAAACAGACAAAGTAGAACCCAAATAGCAGAAGTAAAATTTTTCCTTTTTAGATTAATTGGTATGCCTTTTTTTACTACTGGCAAATCGTCAAAAGAATTGCAGAATGTGTACACCATCTCTAAATTTAGCATTGCATGTTACCTTCCCATTAGATACACTCGCCTGTCATAATCTGACCAATGGAAATGAAACAGATAAAAGATTTCCTTGAGGCTTTGTATGCAGTCCTATGATAAGTTATCCATCCCAAAATGCATAGTAATAGTGACTATAGGACTATATATACCAGTACTAAATAAAGTTGAATGATGTCTCTAACATCAACACATAAGTAAGCATCCCGGTGGTTTAAACAACAATTAACGATGTAGAAGATATGTACGAACCCCAACATGAATATGAATTTGAAATGCAGATGGCATACCGTGCTCCGAATGGGCGACCACTCAAGGTGCTCCAGTTACTCTGGCTGGTCGACCAAGAAAGTTGCCAAGCTCGTCAAACCCCTAAAACAAAAATCAACACCACCCCATAGTCATCCTCGTCTGGCACAAAGGAAAGCAATTCATCTAATAGGAACACAAAATCTACGCTGACGGAACGATTCCTGTGATGACCGCAAGCCACAAGGGCCGGATGTGCCGCAGCCAAGGAGGTGGCGTGGGACTCCTCCTCTGTAGGGGAGATGGCATCGGCACGACCGATAGAGCTATCGACAGTGGCAATGTAAGGGGCAGAGCCGCCACAGGCGCACTTGGCCACCAGAGAGGGCGCCGTCGGCAGATCCACCGTACACATAACAGGGAGGTTGCGGCGCGTCGAGGAGGACGATGGGGATGAGACTGGGAAGGTGGCGAGGTGGCGGCGGGGGAGTTGGGGAGAGCGGGTTAGGGTTGGGTCGGAAGAAGAGGGAGAGGGAGGGCCCACGGCATGGAGACGGCGGCCGTGGAAGAGGATGAGGGGGCGGCGGGAGAGGATGAGGGCACAGCGACAGAGGGAGAGGAGGGGGGGCACGGAGGAGAAGATAGCGGCAAGCTGCGGCGGCGGCGGAAGAGGATGAGGCGACGGCGGCGGCGGAAGAGGGGGGCGGCGCGGAAGAGGAGACAGTGGCAGGCGATGGCGGCGGCGGAAGAGGCTAAGGGAGGAGAATCACTGAACGGGAGGAGGACGGGGTAGGGAACCCTAGGTCCCAAGGACATGGATGACAAATAACTAAAAGAGAGTGGTCCGTTCGCAAATTTGTTTGAGTCTGTGGCTTGGACGGCGGACCGAGAGGGCAGCTAGACTCGGCATTGTATATTTAAGATATACATGACGATCCCCACTTGCAACAAAAATACTAATCTTCGTGCCACCCTATGCTTGCTTACATGTATGTAACGGGAACCTTCAGCACCGCATGGTGAAGAGGTATAGATCATTTGGCTAATCTGAATTGTGAATCTCTATAAAAGATGGCCAACATAAAAGGATTGAAATTCGTGAGATCACGTACAAGAGATTGAGATTATATTACGGAAATCATATTAGAAATTCAAAATTTTAAAATTTATAATTTAAAGAATCCCAATCCTCGGTAAGGAGATTGACAAAGTTAAATTTTGAATAATTTAGTCCAAAATTTATATTCAAAATTTATAAATCAAATTCAAAAATTTAAATTCAAAATTTGGAAAAAATCTCAATCTTCGACATGAGACATCAATGAATTCTTGATTTTTTTTTTGGTATGGGCCACCATTTATAGAATTGATTCGATTAAGTGAGAAAAGAGGACCAATACTTGTTTAGAGGCGGCTTGGATTTCAAATTCCTTCTATTTCTAGCCTCATCAATATTTAGAAGGCCCACAACAACCATAACTCTCACCTCAACATGTAGTTACCTACAGCCTCATGCAATTAAACCAAACTAAAACGTAGATCTTTTCTACACAAACTAAAAAAAGCTTATACATAGATCATTTGTGTACGGAGTGAGTACATGATTTGTGTTAAATGACGAAGGCTAGAAGAAATTCAACGCAGATGGTGAGCAGCTAGCCTTGCGATCTGCAGTGGGACTCTAACCTAAGCCTCCATGGCTTATCTACTTATTTGTTTATCACCGAATTTGAAAACACAAACACTTTGGTATTTTCGATGCATTCCCTTTTGGTCTCAAAAAAAGTCTTGAGTCCCACAGCTATAAAAAGCAAGTAAAGCAAAGTGTGTCAATCTCTTCAAACTGCTTCCAAAAGCTCTCGAGCTCAGCTTATCAGCAAATAAAATACAGCTACATATCAGCAAATAAAATATAGCTACAGTAAACCAAAATTTTCCCGCCTGCACCCCCTAGCCCTGCCTGCTTTTCCCTGGCTGCTCCCGCCTGCTCGCGCTGCTAGCGCCTGCTTACCCCCCCGGCCCGCGCCTGCCCTTTTTTCCCGAGAGACTACGATGTACGACACTTTTTATAATTCGTGATTTCACCTATGAAATCCTAATTCACTGTCATAAATTCAGATGGTCCCATATGTCATATACACATGTATCGAGGTATATGAATCTAGTGTCATAGATAGTATTTTTCCCTTTTTGTCCTGCGATGGATTTTTCAACCGGAGAGGTTGCACGCGAGCAGCTAGCAGCTGACGCCGGGGCTGCTGCTCATGCTCTTAGACTTTAAATATTTCATCCGGGTGTGAGTAATTTAAGTCGATTATAATATTTCTTACGGTAAGTGTTGGACTTAATAGTTGAAACTGTAACCTTTGGTCAGCGATGTATGTAATGAAAATTTTATTATTAAGAAAAGCTAGAATCGAGGTCATTGTTTATCAGCTAGTAACTAGCTGTCGCACCGTGCGTGCACGTGGATCCCTTGCTCATGCATGCTACGAAAATCAAAATGTAAACCATATATATGCGCTAGGTATATAGCTGCCTCCTGCCTGCCGAGGTGATGTTCTATGAAGGCCAGGGCAGGCATGAGGAATCCATTCATCGAGGGTGATTTGATTTGCATTGCTGACGAACTAGAGCTACACCCTTCAATAGTGACCTAATTAACGATGTCAAATAATTCCTGTGTAATATAGGGCTCGTACTGCAAGTAGTATAGGGCTCGCTAACTGGCATGAGTCGTCAGTTAGTTGTAGGTGGTACAGTGGTACTTGGTACTAGCTTGGACTTTGGATAGATCATATGTACTGGTTAATTACCCTCTGCTGTTCATGTCTAGATAAAAACCTCGACCGCCCCTGGCTGATCTATTGAATGATGATTGATTAACACAAAAACAAGACAAAAACCACCCTGCATGCATGCATTATTCAAAGTACACATGCACAGTCACTTGTTTTTCCCAGCTCTAATAGCGATAGAGATAAGACAGTTCAGTATGCATCAGCAAGTTAAATAATGCAGGCATGCGATTGTGGTCTCGGGTTAATCCATGTATCCTCATGGCTAGCGCCTTCGGTGGACTCGATCGAGTAGGAGTACGTGCATGATGTGCACGTCAGCATCCATCTGAATGTTCATGAGAGCTAAGCTAAGCTGCCATGATGCAGAGGGCTCCGACGTGTCTCATGTCTCTGCAGTGGGGCTTCACTGTCACCGCTCCACGTGCCCTCGCCACCTTGTGATCCACCGCTTAATCCTTCTATAATCATCCATCGGTTTTGGTCGGCAGCTGCGTGTGAGGTGAGTGTTAATTTGATGAATGCGTCATGCATCACTGATCACTCCTCGGTTGCTTGCTTGCAGCTGCAACTCGACTTGCCGTCCTGCCCAGGCGTGGCATGGCATGGCCGCATGCGTGCATCACCAAACACCTTCTTCTTCTTCCTCTTCACCTACCATGTTAATCTTGACATCAATGGCAGTGTTACTGGGCTGGTTAGTAGTTACATGCCTAACCATTCGACCATCAGATGTTTCTTGAAAGGGATCTGCGTGTTAGCAGCGATTAATCTCGCTGTCATGTGCGGCCGTGGCACCACGGCTGGAAGAACTACTCCTGATGTGAGACCGACAGAGTGAGAGAGACCAAGAAGAGAACGAAACGGAACGGAACGGAAAGGGCAGGCAGCAAACGTCCCCGTCGCCGTCGCCGTCATCCCCTTCCTCTAATAAGACGATACGACCATGGAAGGATTGAGCAGTCTCCCTTTCTCTCATCTCCCTCCCAAAGCGAGCCGGCACGCCAGGCCAGGGACGGAGGGGGGGAGAGAGAGAGAGGCACGACGCGCCCAACCAGAGCCCGACCCACACCACACCCATGGAGATGGAGTCGCCGGAGGCGAGCCCGTCTCGGGAGGCGACTGCGGCGGCGGCGGCGGCGGAGCGGCCATCGGAGGCGGCGGCACTGCGGGCGCTCGTAGACCGCGTGCGCGCCGGGGAGGTCGACGCCGCGCGCGAGGTGCGCCGCCTCACCCGGGCATCCTCCAGGCACCGACGCAAGCTCGCTGCCGCCGTCGAGCCCCTCGTCGCCATGCTCCGGTCCGGCGCACCCGACGCCGGGGAGGCCGCGCTCCTCGCGCTGCTCAACCTCGCCGTCAGGGACGAGAGGTGAGGAGCCCCTGAAGCCCTGAACCCTTCCTCGCCTCGCTCTATGCTCCCAAGTCTAAATATTTTTGTCCTCTCTCCTTTTCAGAAAAAAAAAAACAATTTTTTGGGCAGACGAGCGTTTTCGATGCATTCGGTAATCTTTGCTTCTTTCGAACCAATTGTTTTGGTGGATTTTCGAAAGCTCTTGTCCTTTTCTCGCTAAATTCGTTAACCAGTTCTTCGATTGCTTGGCTGTTCTGGTGCAAGCGTGCCGATTCCTAGGAAAAGTCGTGGTTTTTATCGTTTACTTTTAGTATGGGCCTATTCAGTTACCATTTTTTTTGAACTGATTTTGGTAGTACAATTCGCTTCAATTGATTAATCATGGCGGCAGAAATTAATTCCTTGGATCAAGAAATACATGACAAATCAAAATTCCTTCCCTCTGTAGTCCTGTGGTCCTCCTCTGTACCTGAAAGATTGCAGGGCTGTGTGTGTGGTTGGTGAAGCTCAAAGTTCAGCAATCCATAGTAAATATATATTGCTATGATGTGTGATTGGTTTGGCCACGATGCAAACTGGAGATAGGTTTTAATTAGTGCGATTCTTTATCATATTTTGAAAAATCTGATAAGGATAACTCCGCACCTGATTGCTAGCTAGTCATCGCCAATCGCCATCATCATCTAACAGGTAAGGCATCATCTTGCTTTCTTGGACGTGCAGCGAATCGCAGAGTATTTGCTGGTAGCCAAGAGATTTTGTTCCGGTGACCCTTCAACTAATCTGCGATCCGGAGATTGTGGTGTAGATTTCTTGGAGATGGCAGCAACAGTGAAGCAGGAGGAAACGGTCGGTTTGGATGTTGGAAGAAACAGTTGGAAAAAATGGTCTGATTTGGAAGCTGACCTAAGGCTGCCAACCACCCTACCCTGCTTGGCTGCTTCTGAGAAAAAATCTAACACCAGGAGCTTGGAAAAAATGTTTTCTTTCTGAGAAAGGTTTCTTTGGCTGCCTAATATTTCTGCCCTGTTTTTCAACTGCTGCTGGTCAATATACAGTTATCCCATACTTGCTTTTAGGATTTTTTTTTCCCATGCCGTGACCTAATTTTGTTTCGAGATATATCCAAGCATGTTGAGCTCATGGTTCTAGGTAGGCGCCTCATACCAATACCAACCTGTGGTCAAAGTGGATTCAGATGAGTATGGTGCCTTTTACCAGAAATCAGAATTGTTTCTTCCCCGTGTCCCTTTATTTTCTCAAGTACTAGAAGCAATCCAAGGATAGGATAGGCAAGTGGTAATGTGATGTTTAGGCAATTCTTTGTCAAGAATCTGATGGGACATATTGACTGACACTGGTTATAGTGGGATCAAACTGTTCCAATAGTTAAGAGAATCAAGTTCTTGTCTCAGTACATCCCTTTTGGACGTTATGGTGCTTTGTGGACACTAGGAGAGAAAGGAATGGTTTTCTTAAAGCATTAAATTTTGTCTAAGGCCTCTAGTTCTTCTGCTCCGGACATGTATGGGGTGCTGTAGATGGTGTGGCTGCCCATCTCTCAATTATGGTACGCTATTCAGAACAATGAATCACACATAAATGGTGATATCAAATTAGCAACATTTATAGATATGAGATTGAACGCCCTTTGGGGAACTATCTGCAGAGCCTTCAATTTAGATCTCTGCCATAGCTGGCGGCCTAACTGTGGATCGGCCTGACACTGTTTCGTCAGAGTCTTGTAATATAATAGGGACAATCTTGTGGACCTTGCACTTGCTCTCAACGTTGGACGATTAAAATAAAAAAGTTAGAAACACTCAGCTAATCCCAGCCATGCTTCATCTAGGATTAAATGTGTTGCTTCTGCTAGTGATAATGCATGTAGTAAGCCATGAAGGTTTTGATTAATTTGCAGCTAATTCCCTTTCATGAACGTTGATTTCGCTAGCATTGACTTCGATGAGCAAATTATGCTATTTCATCCTAAGTTAATGTGTATCTCATAATATGTTAGTAATATGGTCTTCCTCAATAGAAATATGACTATATCTTTATTTGCTAAAATCTTCTCATTTTGGAATGATTTACTACCTGAATTGTGGTTTAGTGTCTAGTAATTTGTGTTAGGAGTATTTAATTTGCTGAGTGTTTATGATGCACTGTTTGTAAACCACACTGTTTCTTCTATGCAGGAACAAGATCAATATAGTGGATGCTGGTGCACTTGAGCCGCTGCTAGGTTATTTGCAATCAAGTGATCTAAACTTACAGGAGTATGCAACCGCTGCTCTCCTTACACTCTCTGCCTCATCTACAAATAAACCTATCATAAGTGCTTGTGGAGCAATCCCTCTCCTTGTAAAGGTCCTAAAAGAAGGGAATCCACAAGCCAAGAATGATGCAGTGTTGGCTCTTTACAATCTCTCCACAATTACAGATAACCTTAAAACGATCCTTTCTGTTCAACCTGTTCCCCCTTTAATTGAGTTACTGAAGGGTGGCAAGAGGTCCACCAAAACAGCTGACAAATGCTGTGCCCTTTTGGAGTCATTGCTTGCCTTTGATCAAGGCCGAGTAGCCTTGACTTCTGAGGAAGGTGGAGTGCTCACCATTGTGGAGGTACTTGAGGAAGGCTCCCTTCAAGGTAGAGAGCATGCCGTTGGGGCACTCCTAACAATGTGTGAGAGTGATCGCAGTAAATATAGAGAGATCATTCTAAATGAAGGGGCAATCCCTGGTCTTCTTGAGCTCACAGTCCATGGTACACCCAAGTCTAGAGTGAAGGCTCATGGTCTTCTCAACTTGTTGCGGAACTCACCATACTCAAAATCGAAGCTGCAGGCCGACACACTTGAGAACATTGTAAGCAACATTGCTTCACAAATAGATGGCGATGACCGTGGTGGGAAAGCTAAGAAGATGCTCGCTGACATGGTGAAGGTCAGCATGGAGCAGAGCTTGAGGCATTTGCAGCGCCGGGCTTCATTCACATGAAGTTGCCCCAGGTGACTGTCTTATTTTGCAATGGAAGTAGAAATAGTGGTAATAATGAGATTGCTGGTGATGCCGGTCCAGGCCTTG
Organism: Raddia guianensis; assembly: GCA_036346415.1. Lineage (NCBI taxonomy): Eukaryota > Viridiplantae > Streptophyta > Magnoliopsida > Poales > Poaceae > Raddia > Raddia guianensis. Next base: position 42,970,586 of record CM070534.1, read on the forward strand.
ACAGGACCGAGTGACTGGTGTAAGCACTCATACACTTAACTCTTTGACGTAGTTTCTTTCCATTCCAGCGTTGTGTGTTGTTATGAAAAAAAGGGACAAATTTTCCTCTCGTTCTGATTTTCCCTTCCCATGTTTTGTGCATGTATCGAAAAGCAAAAAAAAAAAAAAGGAAAGGAAAGAGAAAAAGAAAGACATTTCCTTTGAGGAATGGATTGTACATGATTTAAAGTAAAGATACCATTCTTCATGTCTGAAAAGAAAGGCTCTTAATTTGTGTCAAGTACTTCATTTCTGGCCACATTTTGGGTGTTTACTGACTGAAGTGTTGTCCTTCTAAGCATAACTAGGCGATCAATCATGTTGTTTTCGGTGAGGGTATCTTTAATAGTGTCAAATCAGCTGACTATAAAGTTGTTAAATCAGCATTTTGTTTACGTGAAGGAGAGAGATAGAGACTAGCTCTTAGCTAATAGTCAGTCTATAATGGATTACAGTATGTATTCACACTATTACGCATGAGTCTAGATTAATTTTAGAGAATATAATAGCTATCACCTGGAAGAGGTGGTCTTTTCGCTTTCTAGATAACATGTCAGTTTCTTGTAACTAGCATCATTGGACATGTTCTAATATGCTTCTGTCTCCGATTCCATCAGTTCTGACTGCTCACGCTGTTAGCTTTAATGTTTTGGTATTACTGGATTGGTGCAATTGCCTCAGATTAAACAATTGGACCATCCAGTCCTCCGACCATATCTCGTTCGCCATGTACGAAAGGCTAATGCATCATTTCTGGATTTGGTCAGGCCGCAATCCAAGATTTCCTTGTTTCAGCCTCACTGATCATTCCGATTTCTGAGACTTCATTAGCAGACTCTCTTTTCAGTCTGAAAAAAAAAAAGTTTCAGATGGCAAAAGTCGGAAATGCTTGCCGCTAGCATTGGGATCGTTTGAAGATTTCCTTGTGTGTGAAAAGCCGCTCGTCTCATTGATCGGCCTGGTTAGGGATGTGATGATCACTAATCTGACCACAAAAATGGCTTGGCAATGATCGGCCTCCCCTTTCTTTGCGTCTCAAAGGGAGTTGTCTCTCATCATGGCTGGATCATGTTGGCTCGTGTATGTTATCCTTTCGGTTGACGAAACCATGGAAAGATTCTGCCTGGCTTTGCGTGCAGAGCTTCTGCGCGGCTCATTTCGCATCTGATCTCTTCTGGATTTGCTCAGCTTCGGCGCTGCGGTTAATAAAAGCCGAGCTGCGCCGGAATTTTTTTCTGTTTTATCTGAGAATAAGCCAATGCCCGACAAAAAAAAAGTCAGGCATGAACTGCTTCGACAAGACTGCTGCTGGAGATCTATAAGAAAAGTACGTAATTTCTTCCGGACATGATAGCAGAATATACTGTTCATGCTATATTGTTTTATTGTAGCTCTTTTGCTGTACAAATTGCCCGGCGTGCATCAAAAGAACAAACTGGTAGAGCATTGTCAGCAGGATCTTTACATTTCATTTCCTATATCCTTTCTTCTAAATCACTATTTGTTTCCTATATTTCAATCATCTTCAGCAGAGTCCCTATCCTTAAAAAGATATAGAGATTCTCTGAAGTGGGTGTCTCTATATTTAGAGACTGAGATAGATACCTTGAAGGATGGGTATAGAGTCTGAGACTGTCCGTAATAGTGTTTTAGGAAACGGTTTAGGGAACCTGTTAGAGATGCTCTTAGGGTTTAGGAGTCTTGCAGAAATAAGGTGGTGTACAGAAATAAGTGTGGAGTACGATTGCTTTGTGCAATGGTTTTGGTTTGCAGGAAAATGAATGGATGCCGAACTGTCGTCTACCTATTACTGCTTTAATATTAAAACACTTTCACGGTTTACATCGACAAATATGTTAGGGTGATCCTATAATTCAGAGAATGGTAGTATAATTCAGATCAGATCATCTATTTAGAGAGCTCCTCACATAAAACATATACTAATAGTGTAGTAAAAAAATTCAATCTAAACCGTTATAACAAAAGAGATGGACGGTTCATATTCGCTAATGTGCACTGTAAAATTTCCTCATGATTTTTTAGTGCATCAATCGGCCTACACTCAGAAAATACTTGAAAGGATCGGTTTAAGAAAACATATTTCTCTAAAACTCTAATGATTGGGAGATATTTGCAGAAGAATAAAGATTCTTTCTAACCTAAGGAAGAGGAGAGGAAATACTTGGGCAAGAAGTCTCATAGTTGAGTGTGATTGGAGCATTCACGTATCTTACAAATATTACTCAGTCTAACATTGTATTTGTTGTGAACGTGTTAGCTAGATATAATGTAGCGTCCATGGAGAGATTGAAATGAAATAAAGGTTATCTTTCGATAACTTTATGGAAGCATTGATCTTGCCATGTTCTATACGAAGAATCAAGATCTAAATATTGTTGGCTATGCTAATGTTGGATACCTATTGGACTCGCATACTGGTAAATCATAAACCGGATATGTTTACCTATGTGGTGGGACAACAATATGTTGAAGCCGTCAAAGTAGACACTTAGTCCACATCGACAAATCACTTAAAAATTATTGCATTGTATGAAGCATCTCATGAATGTGCATGGTTAAGAAGATGATAAAACACATCACGTAGTCATATGGATTACATTTTAACCAAATCCGCACTATCATCTATGAAAATAATGTAGCGTGTCGCACAGATGTAAATGAGTTATGTAAAGAGTAATCTTACTAAGAATATCTACCACAATTTTTTTATGCTCATGAATTGCATAAATTGAATGAAATAAGTGTTTAACACACGAATCATGTGAAAACATGTCTAGTTTATTCACGAAGTCCATATCCGTTGTCTCTTTTGAAAGACACGTTAAGGGTATAGGAATGTTGAAGCTCAGAGAAGTGTGAATTTAAGGGGAGATACTTCATATACTTTAAAGTTTAAACTAAAACTTAAGTAGGAAGTTTGATTACCCAACTTGATCAAGAAGTTCATATACAATGTTGGGTGCCTTGTACTTATTTCCCTCAGTGAGTTTTCCTTTGCAGTCTCTCACATAAGATTTTTATTAAGGCAAACCGTGCACACAACAAGTGTATATTATGTTCTCTTTCTCTAAATATTTTTCTCATTGGTTTTTTATGTAGTTTTGATGAGACATATACATCTCGCTGGTAAGGTTTAGGGAGGTGTTGCGGAACCCCTAGGTGGACTGTCCCAAGCCGTGGTTGTGTCAGCTAGGCAGTCGTGCTCTTGGTCGCCGTCGCCTAGGTGGGCCCCACATGGACCTAGCCGAAACCCTAAGCAACGAGAATAAATAGAGGTGGAGACCATTGTATGAAAATCAATCTAATAAAACAAGTTTTCCCTTCTATACACCTTGTGTTCTTATATCTTCTCTGTAATTGCGTGGTTGTTCATGTGCGACTTGAAGTACACCCGGTAGTAAAGTTTTACGACACAATTTATCCCTCCCTTCAAGACACGGTGGATCCGAGATAGGTTCTACTTGCTGGGACACTTGGTCTTCGGTACTTGTAGCGGTGGATGGATACTCTTCTCAACTTGAATTGGGCCGTTGTTGGGTTTCACACATACTCCCTTCGTTCTAAAATGTAAGGCGTGCATGTATTTTAAAAAATTAATGTTTGTAGCGTTTGACTAATAATTATGGTAGAAACATATATGTTCAATGTTATGCATGTGATATACTTAGATTAGTATTTGAATGTACTTTAATATGATGTTATTTTTATAGTTATCGATGATATAATATGAAAGAAATTAATGATCAAAGTTTACGTTTGTTGACTGCATCAAAAAATTATATGCCTTACATTTTAAAATAGAGGGAGTAATTCTTTTTTAAAAAATAGAAAGATACGAGCACCTGAAGTCACAGGTCCATTTGGGAGGCCATCACCAAAACCTAGAAAATAACTTTCAGAAACTTGTAAAACCTAAAATTTGTTCTTTGTATCTCCTGAATCCTGAATTTGGTTGAGAGATGCTTGGAACCGGTGTCGATCAAGAAAATGTTTCCCCCCCCCCCCCCCCTTGCCAATGTTAATATTTTTGTTGTACGTCGACGCCCATGGACTACTATCCCAGAAATCTTTTGTTTCACACTCGTACACCCAGCAATCAATTAACTATAGGAAAAAATAACTTTAGAACTTGAAATTTTATATTGTCTAGGCTTAACCAATTAACTAACCTAGCTGAAGAATTTTTTAGCAAAGGGCAGGAGAGCTGCCATCTATTGATCAAAAGAGAAGAGGTTTACAGAGTTAGAGGTTTTGAAGCCCTCCCCCCAGAGGACGCACAAAGAATTAAGAGATTACAAAGGCCTTGTACATTTTAGCTTAACGTAGCGTAGCGTTTCAACAAAATTTATCTTTTTTATATAGCCTATTTGGTATAATAATTTGTAATGATTTTTCTCAGGTTTTTAGTAGTACTCTTAAAGATTCTAAAACTATTTTTTAATTATTTTTTAATAACATTTAAACCTGTCTTTAAAAACTTTTAAATTTTGCTGAAACGCTACGATAAGCTGAATTGTACAAGGCCAAAATGCGCTCCTGCGGTTGCCCACAGCCGCGGGTCATCTAGAAGTTGCTGAAAGACAACGTCCGGTGGTCGTTCGGACGAGCGAAAAACACGGTTATTCCGCTCGAGCCATAGATACCAAATGGTGCCGATGGCAATGGAGAGGGTCGCTTTTAGGTTGACATCCTGGGCGACATCAACTTCCCACCAAAGCGGTAGGTCGGATTTTCATTGCCAGTGTAACGGGTCCAACGAGGAAAGTCGAAGCGAAGCGGCAAGGCGCGTCCAGATGAAAGAGCTGAAGCTGCATTCCAGGAAGAGGTGCTCTGGAGTTTCTAGGTTCCTCAGGCAGAGGGGACAGAAGTAAGCGTTGGACAGTTGCCTTCGTAATAGTGCATCGGCTATACATATCCTCCTGGTCAGAAGTAACCAGACAAAGAACTTGCATTTGGAAGGGGCCCATATCCGCTAGACCCTGCACTGCGGGGAGAGCTCACAACGGCCAATGAACTGCATGTTGTAGGCAGTTTTCACGGAGAAGCTAACGTCTGTGGAGAAACGCCATGTGATCAGGTCATCTTCGAGTGGCGTCAATGACGCCTGAGCGAGGCGGAGGAGAACTTGTACAAGTTCAGGCACGAGGGAGGGATCCATATTGCGCCTTAGGTCGATTAGCCAATTGTTGTTCTCAAGCGCCTCCATGACGCTTCGCCCTTTTCTAGTGGAAGCTAGGAAGAGCCGCGGCGCTAGTTCCTTTGGCGACGAGCCAGCAAGCCAACTGTCCTCTCAGAAGGATAGCAAGGACCCATTCCGAAGCATAACTGAGCATTCGGCACGAAGGAGAGCAGCATCAGCCTCTGTGAGCCCACCCAAGGCCTAGTGAGCCCACCCAAGGCCTAGAGGGCGACGTCTTGGCCACAGCCAGCGCAGCCAAAGGGCACGACCGAAGCGGGATAAGTCCAAAACACCAAGGCCCCCGAACTTGGTAGGCGAGCAGACCAAGCTCTAGTTGACCCTGGGTGGAGCCTCCAGGATAGCAGATCCGCTTCAAAGCCATGCTTTCCTTATTTGGTCAATTTTCTTAATGACCGAGGTTGGGAGGGTGATGACGGAGAGAACATAGGTCGGCAGGGCCGAGAGAACCACTTTGAGCAGGGTAAGCCTCCGTCCTTTAGACATGAGACGACCCCTCCAACCTACCAGCCGATTTTCGATTTTGTCGATGAGGGGCTGGAAGTGAACATGCCAACCTAGCTGAAGAATGAACCGCTTAGCGCTGCAACCATGGAGAAATCGGGGTGGGGAGCACACAAAGCGAGCGCAAGCCACGCACACATGCACATGGATGCATGCATGGGTTAATTCAGCGTACACGTACGTACTCAACTTGCCGTGGTAGAAGATCACTATCAGTATATTCACTAGCCAGCGTCTAATTAACATTCTCGAGAGCTAGCGGTTGATCATCTTTCAGTTTGTACATGCCAAGATCGTGTGGGCACTAGCTGTTGCACCAACCATTAATTTGCACATATTATGGCCCAGATTGTCCTGCATGCATGCATGCATGAGCTTAAGAAAGAAAGCGCGAAAGATATATAAAACATGTAACAAGGGAAAGAATACTCCGATCGATATGATCCACGTACGGCAATGACAAATTGACAATGGAACATGACGCCGGGAAAGACATCGTGGGCGGCGAGTTGCTTGTCGCCGGGAATGGGCATGATTTAGAGCGGCAGGCTCGCCATGAGCAGGAATTACCGGCTGCTGCTGATCACCATGGCACCCAAGGTCTGGTCATTGGCCATCTCATACGGGAGGTACGAACAAGTAATTAAACATGTAATGTATACCGACTCGACGTCAGGCAATTGAGAGTCGATTTTCTGGATCATAGATCGGACGTTGACATCATAGGGCATATAGAAGATTCAGCGAGAGCATCTAGATATATAGAAAGATCGACCGAGAGTTCTCTAAAAATGAGTTGCTTGATGATTGGCAAAGTGATGTGTGTGTGTGTGCAGGTGATGTTGGAGGGGTTGGCGACGTTCGTGGTGGTGTTCTGGACCTGCATGGCGGCGCTGATGCAGGAGATGCACCAGGCGCTGAGCTTCCCGATGGTGTGCGTGGTGGTGGGCGCGACGGTGGCGTTCGTGCTGAGCTGGGTGGGCCCGGCGCACTTCAACCCCGCCGTGACCGTCGCCTTCGCCGCCTTCCGCCGCATCCCCTTCTTCAAGCTGCCGCTGTACGTGGCGGCGCAGCTGGGAGGGTCGGCGCTGGCGTGCGTCTCCGTCAACGGCATCATGGAGCCGCGGCCGGAGCACTTCTACGGCACGGTGCCCATGGCCGGCCACACCAAGCTCCCCTTCCTCATGGAGCTCCTCGCCTCCGCCGTCCTCATCATCGTCATCGCCGCCGTCGCCAGGGGCTCCGCCGTGCGTACACCTCACTCTAGCTACCTAGCTAGCTCGTCGTCATCTAGCTACGCTACAGTACTCATCTACTTGCATGGATGTGCAGAGCCAGGCGGTAGGAGGGCTCGCCATTGGCGCCGCTGTTGGCGTCTTGGGCCTCATCATCGGGTACTGACGCTACTTAATCGATCATCTACCGTGATATTACTAAGCTGTACATACGTACGTATAGTCGTCGTAATCAACGTGCATGGCATATGGCATGCTGATATATGCAGGCCAGTGTCGGGAGGGTCGATGAACCCGGCGAGGAGCTTGGGGCCGGCCATGGTGATGCACAGGTACACCTCCATCTGGATCTACGTCGTCGCGCCCGTCTCCGGCATGCTGGTCGGCGCCCTCTGCAACCGCCTCGTCATGCAATCCGACGCCATCATCGCCTTCCTCTCTTCCTCTCTCCCTTGTAACTCAACAGCTACCTAGCTCAACAAGCCCGATACACAGCAAATTAATGGCATGCAAAATTCTTAATTCTTTGCCATTCTGAGTCTATTCCCAGCTGATTCACCGTCATGAATTTGGGGTGGGCTTCCTACAGACACACACCACCACCACCACCACCACCATTAGCTCGGTAAGGCTTCAACCATTAGAAATCGCTAGTTTACCACTTCCATAATTTGTAGGTTTCAAACAATGCATCTGACCTGTTTTTTAACTCCAAATTGAGTGATGAAAATTTATAAATTTATGGAAAATCATGGTATCAAAATTTATAAAATTTATGTACATACAGAGACTAGTGCACCAGAGCACTAGATCCGAGCTGCTACTCCACAGCCACGCGCGAGCTGCACGCCGTGACGGTGGTGACAGCGACGGCGAGGCACGACAGCAACTGAAAGAGATTTTTTTTGCGAAAGCAACTGCAAGAGATTTGGTGCAGAGGAAGAGAGAATGCTTTGTGGCTTGTTGGGAGAGAAAGCAGTGCTGCGCAGCAAGCAAAGACTTGGGAGAGAGACAAGGTTCTTGTTTGTTTGCGTTGAGTAAAATCGAGTTTTACTGTAAAAAAATTAAAAGTACTTAAAAAGTAGTATAATAATTTTAAAAATAGTTTTACGATCTTTAAAAGAACTAGTATTAAAAGCCACGAAAAAACAAACAAGGCCAAGAGCTTGAGAGGAGCACGGAGGTGAAAAAATGAGTAAAAGGGTATTTCGAGCTTGTTGGATCACTCGGCCCAGCCCATCTTTCTGACGCGGCCCACTTACTTAGTTATCCACTCCACCACCCACGATTTCCACTCCTCCAATCAGTTCGTCTCCCTCCCCCGAGCGACGGCCCCAAAACCCTAACCCCTCTTCCCTCTCGCCGCCGGCAGCCCGCCATGACCCTCCTCGCCGCCATCACCAACCCCACCGGTGACCACGCCGCCGCCCCCGCCCACCCCATAGTGCTCACCCCCGGCGTCGCGCCGCCGCCTGCGGCCCCCTCCGCGATGCCCACCTTCATCCCGCCCTCCGAGTGGTCCCTCTCCCCCGCCAACCCCAACCTCCTCACCGCCGCCTCCTTCCTCTCCTCCTCCTCCTCCGAATCCCGCTCCCTCTCCAGCTTCCGCGCCCTCCTCTCCTCCTTCCTCGCCACGCTCTCCCACTCCCTCGCCCTCCCGCCCCCCGCCGCCAACCTCCTCGAAGCGATCGGCCCCGTCGCCCCGTACTTCCCGGCCAACCTCGCCTCCCTCGTCGCCTCCCAGGCTGCCCGCCACGCCGACTACGACCTCCTCGCCGCCCTCGCGCAGTCCCGTCTCCTCCGGCATCCCCCGCCGGGCCTCCTCTCGTCGCTCTCTCAGGCGGCTCGCCCCGACCTCGTCTGCGCTGTCCTCCGTCAGGCGACCGACCTCCGCTCCTCCGAGCTCCTCGCCGCGCTCCGATGCTTCCTCTCGCCGGCCTCCGATGAAGCCTACGATGCCATGGTGGATGTCAAGCGCCGATGGAAGGACGCCGCGGTGCTCGCTGTCAGAAAGTGCGGGGACAAGGGCGCCAGGAAGAAGGTGAACGCCGCTGCCAAGAAGGCTGCGCTGCTTCTCATGATGGGACACGACGGCTTCACCTCCCCGGAGGTGTGCCTGCATTATCTGCTTGCATCGAGTGAGGTGGACTCTGTGGTTCTTGCTGCCACAGTGGCCGAGCTAGATGGCGAGGAGGTGGTCTGGCTGATGAGATATCTCACCAAGTGGGTAGAGAAGTATTGGCGCTTCCCAGAGGCGCAAGCATGCCCAGAGGCAGCAGGAACGCTGGGGCTGGAGCAGTGTGACCATGTGCCCTCTTTTGGGGCAGTGGCTAGCATTCTGGGATTGGTGCTTGACGAACACTTCTCCCACCTTGTGTTGAACTCGGAGGTGCGGAAGGACTTGGGGGCTGCGGAGATGCTGGTGAGAGAACTCGCTGCAGAGGCTGAGTCTTGTGGGCCAATCCTGGACTTACTGCATCGTTTACAGCAAGCTGCTTGAGAGACCCAAATGCATTATGAAATTTATTTACTTTTGTTTGTTGTGATGCTCATGTCCAAAAAATTTTGATACGGCATTGCAGTGATGAGTTATGCACCCTAGTATCGAATGCTATAGTTCAACAGCACATGCTTCGATTGAAACCTTGCATGTGTTCAGACTGATCCTGCTAGCAATTTGTTGCTATATGGCAAAATTGTAGTCACTGTGGTTGGTGGTTTTTGTGGTGTACTACAATCAGTTGAATTAATGTGTAGAAGCAACATTTACATATCTATATGCCAGATTGGCTGTCATGGTATCGAAGTGTATCCATGTTTCTAAATTGTTGGTATTTTTATTGCTATTTCATTCGATGTGCTACTGCCAGTTAAATTGACGTGTGAAAGCAACATTTGCAATCTAAATCTCAAACATGTTAATAATAGTTTCGGTCTCTGGGTTTTCTGTAGGAAAAAGAAGCTGCCAATTCCTGCCCTTTTTTGTATGAGAATAAATAAGTGGCCTTATTCATCAAACAATCCAAGTGACATCCATAATTGATGTTCAGGACTTAATATCATTATCTGACAACAATAGTGTCAAACACGAGTATTTGCCAATACTGTACACACCTGTGTTTGCTGCTTCTGTGGTTTACTTCATTTCTCTTTATTTGATGCAAATGCAGCTGAGGTGTGAGGTGGTTAAGCTTAACTGATTGTCTGATTCAGAAGTACCATTCTTGTGCATAAAATTTTATAATCCTCATAATTACTGTTTTCAAAAAATTTAGGGTTGGAAGAGTGAAATTAATTGTTCTTCATCTGTTCTATAAAACTTGGTTATATTTATCAGTGTTATCAGTACTCAATACTCATTACAAGGGTAGGGGTTGATTGTAACAGAAAAATACTCTCTGTAACATGTATAAACTGAGTTTGATTCTTTCCGATTTGCTTTTACCATCTTATTGAGGAGTCAGCTTATGTTAGTATTGGTACTGTTGCTTTGCTTGTATGCATCAACCATTCTACCTAGATATCCCCATGTCCATGCTATGTTGCGATTGGCTACCGTTCAACCATCATTGCTTAGATGATGCGACTTTCATCATGACTCGGCCTTCTGGAAGTAATTAAATCATTTAATTTCTCTGATAAGTCATTGATAATATATCCGTAATTGTTCCCCAGTCCTCAGTGCAGCTATTATGCAACTTGAGGTGAATTTCTTATGATGGCAGACTTGGGTCATGTGCCGTATGGTCTTGTTGCCAAATTGCTGCATCTTTATTTAGTTTTACAATTTCACTGTACATTACACTCCTGGGAGCTTTTGACAAGTTCGTATCTGCCACCTCTGGTTTCTCTGGCTTGAAGTGCTGTTTTTGTGCTTAGAAATTACAAGCCTCTGGTGAATGATGAAATGTTATCACATAATCGGTGAATGGTGTGAAAATGCTGAATTTGACATTTTGAAGTAGTGTTGCACTGGAACAGATACTGCCCAATTCACATGACATAGAAGACAAATGAATGCAACAGATGGCTAGTGCCATATGATGCACAAAAGGAAAGAGATATGGGGCATAGCAGCCAAAGTTGAAGACGTTCTCAAAGGGCATGGTTGCATTGTGTTTTCTGGTACCCATGGTATGGTTGCACACCTACTTGTTGGCCCGATTTAGAAAAAGGAAAGAGCATGACAGCCTTCTTTTTGCAAATGGGACGTGGAGCCAAACTTCCTGAAAGGTTGCTTTTATTTGAACAAGTAATCTTTCTTTTTGTTACTACTGTTCCTGTATCATGTATGAGCCATTTATGCGATTTAGTTGCCTATGATCATGGAGCAGCACACATCTTTAGTTTTATTGTGTCTGGTTTGCTGCACTTGCACGTCGCAGGTATTCCTCTTTCCCAGCTGAGGTGGTGTTAGAGTTTGTTCAGGTAGGTACAGTAATATATTTTGTTGGATCCCGTGCACAGTGGAGACTGGGGCACGAAGATCACCTCGTTAGCCAGCTTTGAAATGATGCTTGCATCTCGTGCAAAGTTGCCCTTGACAGAACACAAACAATATTATTATCCTATTGCCAATTTGCCATCTGCCACAACTCTACAGTGACAAAAGCAAGCTTCACCTTGTGCTGCTGTGCGTGCTTGCTACATGCTCCATTATTGTGCCATGCTACTACCAAGTACCAATTAACTGGTGGTGAATATTATGTGGGTTCCCTCTCTGTTTTTTTTTTTGCATGGCTGGAACTCCTGAAGCAAGAACTCGGTGAATCAGCACCAACGGAAAGGGCATTTAATTCTGGGCACAACCCATGGCAGAATAGTCTGCTTCTTCATTGCTAGACTGGAGTGTCGAATGTATGCAGCCGGTGGCATGTGCATACGTGGGCAGGATGACCAAGTTTGATTTTGGTTGCGTCCCTCCTTGAATTGCGCAAAGTCATGGTACGGTATGCATCGCAGATATCCTCCCTCCCCTTGGATCTGATGCATGAGAAGTTTTTGAGTAATAATTGGAAATTCGCATCCAATTATATTCTCTGTGCGTGCTATTGCTAGCTTAGCGTAGCAGCAGGCACATGACATGGCATGGTCTCGTGTATAAAAACTCAAAAGCCCAAGATGCAGTGATCATGTGTATTTTAGAAGAGCTAGCCAACCTTTCCTGTCTATCATACTATTACTAGAATGACAATTGTCATTTGTCATTGGATTGCACATACATAGAAGACAGTTAATACTTAGGACTGCAAAACATAGTACATAGAAGACAATCAATACTCATGTAGTAGCAATAACATGGAAGGGAAAGAAATGAAGCCCTTGGTGGCTATAGAATCCAATGATGATCATGATGGGCATACTCTTTTTTTTTTTTTTGGTTAGAAACGCTGTGGTGGATCAGTGGATGGCAACTGGACTATGTTGGAGCATATCTTACCAGAAATTCTGTAACACCACCTACCGTGTATAACCTTAGCGCTTTCTTTTTTGTAGATAACCCTTTATTCCTCCTTTATTTCTTTCTTTCATCCATCTGGAGTCTGCCCTGCATGCTGCAGTGTGCGTGCACGAAACTTCGCGGCAAAGACGCTGCATGGGCATCGTTCGACTTTGTATTTACGGTGCGTGCACGTACGGATCAGTATATCACGAGTGTAAATCAAGCATGAAGTTTTTTTTCTTCTTGTCAAACCATGTTCAAGATGATTTAAACTTATTTATTTAGACGGTTTACTCATTCAGTTTCACATATAACTATTTTCAGCTCAGCCGGCTCATTTATTCAACTCAGTCACTCCAAACATTTGCATGGCTGACATCAATTTTGCATTCAAGTTACATTACTGTGGAGGGCAACTAAATTCGACCTTTGGTACGTAGGCTGGTCTAATCGAGTTAGAGGTGAAAAGTAAAGAGGCAATTCATGTCCGGCAAAAATCGTGGTTTCATGGTACGAGCAAATACGTATGCTCCAAGGTTAATTGTAAACGCAATGATAGCTACTCTCGTTTCTTCGTTGATACTATAAAATTAATTAAGAGTGTTCTGACGGAGATGTATAAAAACTGATGGATTAAATTGCGTAAGTTACGTTCATATACACAGAAGATCGAGCAGAATTGTACGGGGAAGAAACGAACGGCTTATGGTGTATGAAAAAGGAGGCAGGCACTGAGAAAAGAGCACAGGAATATATGTAGTCACCTAGCTAGCCATGCATTAATATATGTCATGCTCCATCTCAAGAACCAACAATAGTTGATCCCACTAACCAAAAGTGATGTAATTAGGCCGAAAAAATAAGCAAGGAAATAAGAACTAGAATGAGAGATGAATAAGAAATAAGAGCTAGAATCAAATATATATGGTAGGGTATATTTTAAATATACCCTACCATAAGAGCTAGAATCACATTATATGGTAGTGCAACAATATTAAGGAAAACGGTAATGCCTCATCATATATCTCTGCAAAATTAACCAAAAGATTGATGCTAATTAGAAGATGGTAACTAAACCGGCGGCGGCGGCTACGACGGCCACCAGGACAAGAACGGAGCGCCCCCTCGCCGGCGACGTCGCCGACGACGGCGGAGACCTGTAGTACCAAGGGTACCACGGAAGGATGGGGTTCGGCGGCGGCGGCGCCGGGTAGCCGAAGCCTCCGCTCCCCGCGCCGCCGCCGCCGCCGCCACCGCCACCGCCAGCGGCTGGAGGCTGGTAGTAGGGAATGTAGCCCCCCGCCGGCGACGGCGGCGGGTAGTTCCAGTAGGAGCCAGAGGAGGGCGTGCTGGAGGAGGAAGCCGGCGGCGGCGGGCAGTTGGTGATAACGGCCGGCGTGGGCGGCGGCAGGCAGGGGTAGGGGCAGTCGACCGGGTAGCTGCCGTCGGCGGCGGAAGGGCGCGCGGAGAGAAGGAGCCCGGAGAAGACGAGGATGACGAGTAGCCTGTACGACGCCATGGCTGCCTGTGCTCACCGAGAGAGAAGAGGAGAGGGAGCGTGTGTTAGATGCTGCATACAACTCTCCACTAAAATACGGACGCGGGGGAGAGCAAACGGTGTTAACCATGGATTACCTAGGCTACTTATATATAGGAGTATTATACTTGTTAATGGACTAATTATGCGAATTTCTTTTCTTGAACTGTCAAGGCTGTTGAATCATATTTTTATATGATCGCTTCCTATTTGAGCCTAGGGCAGAAAAACACTTAATTGCTGAATCATAAAATGAACTGTCAGAAATAGTTTAAGGAAGTGCTTGTTACGGTGCATGGCACTATGGCAAGATTTGACTATTATGGCACTATGGCAAGGTTTGACTATTATGGTAGGGTATAATTTTATAGTAAAGAAATAATTTTGACCTCATATATAAGGCGTATATGATCAATATAAGTTTAATAAAAACGAAATAATGAACTACGAAGCCCTAAACTGTAGGAATACAAAAGCCACTAAACAACAAACCTATTAATTACACTCTAGTCATACTTGTGTGGAACGTCATCGCGAAGACCCGCGTGATTTTCTCTTATTCATTTTCTCTTTGCAGCAATGTTCAATGATGTAACCAGTGAACAATTGACCTGTAAAAAAAGGCGCCTTTTTGTTCATAACGATGATTGATTTATAAGATTTATTAATGGTAATCTCTTCTATTATTTGATATGGCCTAATGGCATGATCTCGCTAGCTAGTACAGTAGTACTATCTATGATAAACATGGTAACATAAACTGTCCATATATATATATGTAACAAACACCATACTTTCCGCCTGATATTTGGATGCAAAAGAAGTGGTAATCGAATATGTTGTAGTACGGCGATGTACGGATGGATGTATTTATCGCCTGATCGTTCAATATGCAAAGTAAATAAATACCCATCAAGAGCCGCTCGATCGCCATCTCATCTCAAATGCTATATACAGGTCGATGAAATTAAGATATATCGGGTACGTGTCCTTTGTACTGGCTCTACCGACCCCCGACGAACCATATGATCTCTTTCTCCCTCTCTCTTATGTACGTACGTATATGTATGTATATATGCCTATTGTCTCTTTGAATTCCATCAACATCGATCTTATTCAGGGTGGAGACTAAAGAAACTCAACACCGCTAGATCGGAAAGGCCACTGATCACGATTTCCAACTGCACGTACGTAATTAATACTCTGGTATATATGGAACTTCATTTACATGCATCAATATTTGTAGCTCTTTTTTTTTTATGAAAAGACAGGAGAGTTGCCTTGTATTAATTATATAAGGAATGAAAAGGCAGAAGCCTTGGTACAAAAGCTAAAAAAAGAAAAAGAAAAAGAAAGAAAAAAGGGGTGAAAAGAAATAGAAGGACGCCCACCCCTAAGCGTGCACGAGGAGCTACGCAATTACAAAATTGGCTCCTACAACCTCCCAAAGCGCAGGTCATCGATGAGAGAGTCTAAGAAGATCGAAAGAGGTCGCTCGACGCCCTTGAAGATGCGGTTATTGCGCTCTAGCCACAAGTGCCAGAGGGTGGCGAGAGCGATGGAGGCAGAACCATTGGGCAGGATAGGCCCGCAAATCAGCAATCCACCAGGTCAAGATGTAGTCCCAGTTGATCCAGAAAGCGGGGCTGAGGCTGGGCAGGCGTAACTTGGAAGCCAGAAAAGTGCTCAGGCGTCTCTAGATTCCTTCTGCACAGCGCACAGAAATAGTTGTCGAGGATACCCCTAAGTAGCAGAGCATCCGTGGTCATTACTTTCTTCAGAAGTAGCTGCCAGACAAAGAACTTGCATTTGGAAGGACCCCAAATCTTCCACAATCAATGAAAAGACAAGTTTGTTCGCCCGAGGAACTGTAGCCGGTAAGCCGAGGAGACGGAATACTCTTCACAACCGGTGAAACGCCAAATGGTGCGGTCAGGTTCACTTTGCTGCAGCAGAACGGGTTGCAAACGCCGCCAAAGGGAAGCCAGCTCAATGATCGTGGAGCGGTCGAAGTTACGACGCAGGTCAGAAAGCCAGTTGTTGTTCGTAAGAGTGTCGGCTGGCCACACGCAGGTGGCTAACTTCACAAATACAACCTATCGTAGGAACTAAAAGGGCACCAGGGCAGGGAGACCGCCTAAACATTGTCCGTAGTGACCTCCTCTACAGCATCCGCGCCAACCACAGATAGGTCAATGGTCGGCTGCCAAACACCGCAGAGGTCGGAGATCACGCTGAGGGGAGACTCGCCGAGGGGAGAGGCAAATAGCGAGCTGAGGTGAGCTACCAAGTCGTTGATGTCGACACTGGTGGAGTCGTGTCCACTGTCCAAGCTTGCGAGCGAGGATAGCCTGTGCCCTCCTGATGGAGGGAACCGAGGAGGCCCCTGGAGCGAGTGGAGGGGCGCGAGCGAAAGCCAAGCGAGAGCTGCGACACATGAGCTGAGGGAGGGGGTGCGACCACGTGAACCTCGACCTCTAGAGGGACGCGGGGTGGAGCGCAGGAGGGGCAGCTGGTCAGAGGTGGATATGGATGCGAGGAAGGAGCAGACGGTAGATACAAGAGGCGGAGGGGGCATCTCCGAATATTTGTAGCTCTAGTTACTAAGTAGTATGTGTTGATGGAGCAATTAAAAATTGGGATACATGGTAAACTCATGTTAAACCAGTTTGACGTGTGAAGTAAGAGCATGCATGTACAATGGTTGAGACAACAATTGTCTCTAGCTACTACCATATCACCTAAAGATGACACTAGAAATAACATATACAATGATAGGGATGATTGCATGTTTTTATAGGTAATTTACCCATACACAAAGTTTCTTAATTTTTGTGTAGAGTCGACTCTTACTTTAGAGACGGCTCAAATATATATGTACACTCTCTCTCCTCCACATCATCAATTAGCTGACATGGCGCTGCTTAGAAATTAATGGTTGAGACTTCTGAGGTGAACTGTTGTACATGCTCTAAAATGGCTCTTCTTCTACTTGGGAATCAAGATATGTCAGTGTAATTGATCCTTAATTATACATCTTTTGGGAAAAGAACATTTTATGATTGACGACTTGATTCATGACCTGCTTGGTGACTAGCAAGCCAAGAATGGTTGTGCTCTACAGCTTTCTTCTGGCTGGTCTCATGCATGTATCCACATCTTCCAGCTTGTATATATGTGTCACGTACATGCCGCCGATTTCTTTGACGTACGTGCCATACAACATCTTCTTTCTCATTTATATTCTCCTATATCACAATACACATTCATAATTTGAAGCAGCTGACAGCGGGCACCATACTAGTAGGGGTGGATCCAGAAGTTCAAAGTAAGCTAGGGTGCACTTGACAAAGATTACGGGGTTCCTTCCAATGCAGTAAATAATTAAAGAGTTTTCTGTGATCATGTCTTCTACCTCTCAAACCGTCAAATTAGCTTTCAACAAATGACTTCCTATCCCTCGTTGACCACATTGGCAAGTGGACGTCTTATTCTCTGGTCAACTCTGTGCTCACTTCTTTTCTTTTTTTTTTTTTGAAGGGAAAGGCAGGAGAGCTGCCGTCTATTCATTGATAGAAGAAGAGCGGTGCGACGCACCAAAGTTATAAGAGTTACAACGCAGCAAGGCGGCTGCACACCCCGGCCAAACGGCCGCGCCCACACGCGCAAGGCCAAGAGATCTTGCGGCGACACACAACTGGAAGGGAAGGGGAAGGAAAAAACACCGGCCACGCCGGGCGCACAACCAACACACACAACGACAGGCGACTCCGAAAAAGCAGACCTAGTAGACAACCAAGAAGTGCAGTAGTGACTAACACGATGCCTCCAACAAGGTAGCGACGGGTAAGACCCGTCGTCGTCGTGCGATCACCAGGGTTTTCACCCGAAATGAGGGAAGAGGCTGAAGGATGATGCCTCCAACGAGGGGAACGTCACCAAAGATGACGCCACCATCCGCCAAGGAATAGGCAGGGCTTTCGCCCAAGCCCCTTCCCCCATCAAAGCACAAAGTGGCTGTCACAGAAGACCACCAACCGAGTCGCAGACTGAAGCCGCAGGGCTGAAGAGCGCACACGAAGCGCCGTCACTTAACACGGAAGACGCCGCCCACACCAACAAGCACCCCATAGCAGAAGGAGGTCCAAGACGACGAGGGCGGGACCAAGCCAAGCAACGAAGAACCGCAGACACTCTCGGAGAGGACGTCAGCCAAAGTCGAAGAGAGGGGGGTAACGAGGGCACCACGAAGCCGAAGAAGTAGGCCACCCGACCCCTTCGAGGTCCAGAGTCCCAAATGACAGAACATCACCGACCAACCAGCCCACGGGCTCGGAAAAGGCCGTCGGTGCTACCGGGTCCCTCACAGGGAGGGGAGGGACGGGGCAGCAAGGGCGGGACCAAACACGAAGGAGATGGACGAAGATGATGACGAGAGGAGACACCAGACAACGGAGGAGAAGCCGCCGGCCTCGCACCCTGGAGCACACCGCTCCGGCCGCTCCGACCACGATTTGGGCCTCCTGCCACAAGATCTGGCCACACCGAGAGCGGTCCCCCCTGAGCGGCCACAACCAGGCGAGCACAGGGGGAGGGTAGAAGGAGGGTGAGAAGAAGGAGTTTGCCGATGCTCCCGCCATCTTGCGTTGGCCATCCCGCGCCATCGACGCCTCGCGCCGACCATCCGGCGCCTCGCCACCCACCACGCGCCATCGACGCCACGCCGCCAACCGCGCCACCGCTCTCGCACCGCCACCACACGCCACCGACGCCCCGTCGGCCATCCGCGCCACCGACGCCTCGCGCCGCCACCATGCGCCAACGGCTCGCGACCGCCATCTGCGCCATCGCTCCACTCGCCACGGACACCTCACGCCGCCAACCACGCCACCTCGCGCCGCCAACCGCACCGCCTCGCGCCGCGAACCGCACCACCGCGCCCAGCTTCAGCCATCGCTCGCGCCTGCGGTCGCCGCCTCGCGCCGCGGCCAACCGCCGCCGCCCGCTGCTCCTCAGCCATGTGGTCGTACACGCGCCGCTGCTGTCGAGCCTCGCCGCTCCAGCCACGAAGCCGCCCAGCGGCGCCGCAGCCACCGTGCCTCGCTGCTTCCACCACGCGCCGCACAGCAGCGCCGCAGCCGCCCATCGCGCGCCAGCGCGCCCGCCGCAAGGCCGACACAATGGACGCCGCCACCGCTGACTCTCAGCGGCCTAGCCACGGCGCGCCGGATCCGCCTCGACGGCGCCCAAGAGCTCGCCGGCCGCCGCCTAAGGAGCGCGCAGGCCGACGTCGCAAGAAGACAGATAGAGGAAGAGGAGGATCCCCACCTTGCTGCTCCACACCGGTAGAGGTGGCGCCGGCGGGGAAGAGGAGGCGCCGAAGAGCCCACCGCCGCCGCCGCCGAGGGCGGCTAGGCCACGGGAGGAGCCGAGAGGGAGAGGGAGCGCGAGCGGGAGGCCAAGAGGGAGGGAGGCGACCTGGGGAGGCGGTAGGGGTCGGCGGCGGCGGCTCCCTCCGGCGGCGGCTGCGGCGGCTAGGGGGAAACCCTAGTCGCCAGCTGCGTCGCCCGCGCGCCCTTGGTTTTCAAAACGGGAGCGCGATTGAAGTCGTATGGAAAATTTCTCAGCTCTGTGCTCACTTCTCATGCTGTCTACTGTATCATCTTTCGGTCTTCTCAAAACGATCAACAGATTGTGCAGGAATTTTCATGGGAAAGGAACACCCGCATACGCAAGAGGATCTTGTTCTTGTGAACTGGAAAGCCTGTATCATGTTGAAGCATCTAAGTGGGCTGGGAGCCTGGGAATCAAAGACATTAATTCGATGTTTTGGCAGAGCACTGCAAATGTGTTCCCTTCGATCGGCGGCAATTATCAGAGCAGAGCATTTGCAGGCCTGGGACAGTAGTTCTGTGTCCCCAGAGGATGAATCAGGCATGGACTTCTTCAATATATGCAAGCGTTTCGGTCATAGTTGGAGATGGCGCCTCGCCCGCTTCTTTCTGCCTGGTACAGTCTTGGCTTGAAGGGCGATCGCCTAAACAAATTGTCCCTTCAGTCTTTCGGAAGTCTAGGCGCAAATTAAAGGGACGCACTGTAGTGCAGTCGCCTGTATTTTGGGGGGAGCGCAGGCGATTTTTTGACTGTTGGATCAGCATCCAACGGTCACCGCGCCCCCCACTCTCTCTCTCACACTTTCCCCTTCCCCCTCCCGGTCTCCCCTCCGCCGCCCCTAACCCGACCCCGACCCCGACCCCTCTGCTCGCGCTCCTCCCCTCTTCCCGCCGCCGCCCGCCCAGCGCCACCGCCAGCGCCTAGCCGCCCGCCGCCCATCCTAACCAGCTGCCGCCATCGCTTCGCCCATCCTAACCGGCCGGTGCCTTCACCCCGCCACCGCCGCCCAACCGCCTTGCCCGCCCGGCTCGGGCGGCGCCAGCAGCCGCCGCCGCCCCCACTCCATCCCCTACCAACCGCTGGCCACCGCCTCCCGGCCATCCTCTAAGCCAGCGGCACTTTGAACCCTAACCCGAACCCCCACCTAAACCCTAACCCGGCAAGCAATGGCGGAGAGGTTGCCACCGGCAAGGCGACGGCGAAGCTCGACGGCAATAAGCGAGCTCCATGGCGGCCAGGTAAGCTCCTTCCTCCTCCCTTCTTCTTCCTCCTCCTCCCCCCCTCAAAATTTTGGTTCAATCAATTTGAAAAAAAAAATCGCCTGCGGGATTTGCTCAAATGCAGGCGCCTGCATTTGAGCAAAACCGCAAATTAAAATCACCACAATTCAAGATGGCCTCTTCGAACCCAGTTGGCTTCGGCATTTGAAACCGTTTCGCTCGCATTTGTGGTCGGCAATTTAGAGGGTGAATATAAACAATGGTATCAGTGACTCAAGATCTTTCAGGTGGCCGGTGCTAGAGTGACTATATATTTCGTTTCCTAGATTTCTCCTCTAGATCATTTTTCGTTCCATATGTTTCTATCATTTTCATCAAAGTCTATATCATCGAAAAGATATAGAAATCCTCAGAAAGGGTCGAAGCCGGCGGAAAGCTCGAAGCGATAATACATGGGATGGGTGGACCTAGCTAGGGCCGGGCAGGCATGACAAACCCATGGGCATAACGAACAGTACTTAGTAGAGGCCGGCCGGAGCAAGACTCCTCCACGCCACTCCGTCCTGTCTACCATGCACGCGCCATCTGCACATGCATGTCCGTCTGCTGATGGCCGAGGACTGAATACTGATCATGAGAAGCTTCGCTGAAGAGGCAGCACGTCGTTTGTGCTTGCTGTGCTTGGCTCAGCTCAGCTGCAGGCCGATCGACCTTGCGTCTGCCTCACTAGCCAACACGTGCTACAGTCTACGTACAGCTAGCCGCTTGGATCAGTGCATGCTAGCTTCTCCCTCGCCCGTCGGTGCCATGGGCGGCGAAGGAAGGAAGGAGAGCTCTAGTGACCTTCTGCTCACTGTACTGTGCAGGCGAGCGGCTGTCATTGGCGGCTGCATAAATCCAGGGCATTAGTTCAGCTGATTGGAATGCGTACGCAAGGGAAGGAAGTGTTGGGCTTTTGCCCTTTTTTGGACCGGTGGGTTTTTGGCCCACTGCGAGAGAGGGGGGGGGGGCAGCATCGCTGCCCGCCTGCCCCGCTCTCGGATCCTCTGCCGTTGTATAACTTAACGGCAGAGTGCCGTTGAGTCACTGCACGTGGGCCCAGAGGGTGGTGGGCCCACGTGGACCCCACATGTCAGTGGCATAACGGCACTCTGCCGTTATAATAGAGGATACGAGCTCCCCTACCCGTGGCTGGCTGCGCGTGCATAGCTAGGGTTCTTTGAACCCTTGCTGTCTTATGGTGGCGGCGGCCGTTCCCTCACCTTCACCTTGTGTGGGCGCGTGGTGGCGTGGAGAGCTGGCCGGAGACTTTGGGGAGGTGGTTCTCCTCGCCTATATGGGGAAGTCCCGTGCTCCTCTCACTCTGGCTCTCGACTCTCTCGGTTTTTTCCCTCCTTTTCCTCGATCTGCTACTGCTGCTGTTGTTCGCCGGTGTTTCAGTGTCCTCGCCTACCGGTGCAAGCTGCTGCTGTGGTGGTGTTCCTCGACTTGGTTCCCAGTGGCCACGGGGTGGTCGTCGTGAGCTCGCTACTGCGTTTCTCTGCTCCTCGGGCTCTAATCGTGACCTTTGGCTATGGTGGAGTGTCGGCATCGTATCTCCGATTCATTTCGTCGGTAGTGCTTCCTAGCACGGCGAATTGTTTACTGGGACAGTGATCTTCACGCTTTGCCTCATCTTGTTGGTTTGATTCCAACGCATCGTAAGTATTTGCTTAATCTTTCTCTGTACAGTGGTCCAATTAGGATTCTGGGGAACTGTTCTTTGAACAGGTGCCGAGCTCTAGTTAGGATATTTGTACCCTGTTGTGGGCTTAATTTAAATGCTCGATGAAGATTGCTTGGTCTGAGATATTTGCATATAAACTGTTCTAGGACTTGGATGAAATTGTTGTAAGCTCTGCCTTTGGTTTCTTGTTGTGCAACTCACTGTCATATACTTGTGTCTATGCTACTGTTATACGTGAGAATCAACTTATTATTCAGATCTTCTGGAGGGACAGTACTGCTATCCTTTGGGTTCAATAGTTGGTAGACTATTTAATCTGTTGCTATTGTAGCTGTGATACTTGTCTTTGAGTTCGGTGCTGATCTGTTGCTCTTCTGAGCAGCTGACAAGGCAGTTCTACTGCTGACCGAACTTATTTTATTCTGGTATATTGAGTTGCAAAGCTATCTTTAATACTAAAGGCAGTGCTGTTCAACTATTTAAATTGTCCTATTTCAGTTTATATCTTGTGATTTTAAGCCCTGTTAATTGATGGACGGCTAATTTAAGATTAGCAACCCCGTTAGCACAATCTTAGAGCAATATTTTGATTTACTTGAGCTTAAAGCTTGTTTTATTCTATCCATTTAATTGCCATGAATCTGTATTTACTGTTGATCATGAGTTTGTCTTCATTTCTGTTGATTACGGTTAAATTCATGATGTACTCTAATATTCATGGCTTAAATGTGATTCATTTCTTAGCTGTATTTGATCTGGTTATTTATATCTTGCTCATACTGCAATTTATCCAACATGAAGAATCTGGAATTTGGCACTAGATTCGCACGTACCGGACCAAAATGACAGATTCTGAAATACGTTTTTTTAATGAGTGGTTTGATCTCAGACAACCGACAGTTATTCAGTTCTCAGTCGATTTTTTGACCGTAGGTCAAACATCTGCATAGGACATATAAAAGATCCAACAAAAAAAAATCTAGATATGTGAAAAAATCGATTGAGACTTATCCAGAAGTCAATCATCGATAATTAGCAAAAGTGTTTTTTTAAAACATTTATGGGCAGGATCGAGATCGAAGAATATTTCTGCTCTCCACGTTCATGATCCTTGGCCCTCCAGAAATGCGTACTTGCATTCTAGTCTGGCTGGCATTAAAGTTCTCTTGGCCCATATTTTCTGTTCATATGTAGCTAACGATTGGAATTAAGTTGGGATGGGTGTTGGGTTGGGCCATTTGCAGCTGATCACTTTTGGTTTTGGACAGGCAAATCTGCCGGCCACCCTCCATGCCCATGGTCCATGGATGGATCAGTATTCGGTACCAGTTAGGAGAGTGAAGAGCGGAGCCTGAATGAGAAAAAAAAAACTCCGGGCCGGTGTTACATATAGGAGCAGCTAGAGCCTAGAGACCAAGCTGTACTGCTCTTTGAAAAATGCAAAATGCAGGGCACAAGTGCCCGGCTTCTTAATATAGTATCTAGTAGCAGGATTGTTGACAGCATCCAACGGACGATTGCCTAACGACCAAACGATGCCAAAAAGGTTAAGCGCATGCTAGCTTCCTTGTGGATGGTTGGGAAAGGGCATTCATTTGTTCAGATTAGGTGGCTCTGCACTCATTTTTCTTCAGATTAGGTTGCTTTCTTTAGTTCTTTGCATCCGTTTCTTCATCTCTTGTTCCCCACCTGTTCAAACAATCATCAGTGCTGCACTCGATCTCCTTCTGATGCCTGCAGCTTACTTCCATCTCAAGGACGGACATACTGCAGCATATCAGTTACAGCAGTCACGACGAAATGTAGTATGTGCAAGCAGCACAAGGAAACCTAATATATATTCTTTCTTGCATTGTCACTTGTTCGGTTGCAGAAAGCAGCAACCAGCAAGCATGCCTGCCTTCTAATTCGCCTCGGGGCTCGAAATGGCAGAGCTCTGTCCATTGATGGATCTACAAGAATCACACGTCAAATGTGATCTGCAAAAGAAAGCGAAATACATTTCTTCGCGCTTTTGGCAAAAAGATGATAAAATATAGTATTTCATTACAGCACGACCGGAGATTCCAGACATGAAAAACCTTGACTTGCTCTGCTCTTCATTTACTATCTAGCTGAAAGTTGTTTCTCAAATAGTTTAAAAGCCTTTTCTCAAATATGTAAAACGTTCTGGCTCCTCAAAGCCCAGCAGCTAGCCAATTAAAATCAGCTGTCCAAACAGCAGTAGCATCTTGCATCAGTCCAAGAGCAAAGGAAGAGAGAAAGTTTGGCCCTAGGTGTCATGCATTGACGTGTCACTACCATTGACCTGCGCCATGGTAGTACAAACACTAAGTAAATAAAATGAGAGGAATTTAATAGCCGTGGTATCTGCTGGCACCTTTAAACACTGTCTATACATCATGCTCAATCAAACGCCTATTATTAAAGAGAAATGTAGCAGGTACCAAAAACGTACAATCAAATATAGCCTTTAATTATAAAGATTGGATTAGAAAAAGGTTGTCTTCCTTCTATCTTTCTCACCGTTTCACATGAGAAGACCAAGAGTCGATGGCCAAAATCGAATCGGTGAAGCCGGCGCTGGTCTTGCAATCGCCGACGGTGGCGGCAGCACATAGCACGCATGGAGCTCGTAGAGGTGGCGGCGCGCGTGCAGGACGTGCAGGTCACAGCAGCGGTGGTAGCAGCACAGTGGGGTGGCGGGGGCACCCGGCCGGCGCAGCTCGTGGCGGCGAGCCGGCGACAAATCGTGTAGGGGTTCGTAGCGGCGGCGACGTAGCACCTTGGATCTCACCGGAGGCGGAACTACACCAAAAATGATCGGGATTCACTCAAACACTAAAAGTGGTTGGATTATCCTATCATCTGCACAACTATTAAACTTTGAAGGTACACATGCATCCTTGTACCATACCTAGCTCCACCCCTATTGCTCATGGAGGTAGTTGAAGATTGGGGAAATTGAATTAATTATTTTCTAGCACAGGAGAGTATTAATAGTATATAAGATGAGCCAGCCTCCCAAGGCCCAATACTCTAACAGTAGTGACATGGCCGCGCAGCTCATGGCCAGTGGCGACACACTGCATGCTCGTGGTCACCGCTCACAATGGGAAGATGGACATGGTTGTCTTGAGAGGGGATTAAAAATTAATTCCTTCTATGCATTAGTTTGTTTAGGATAGGTACTAGGAGGTACCGTTTTATGGCAGTCATTAGATTAAGTATGATCAACGGTTTTAATTGAAGGTACCAAAAGGTATAGGAGTTACCATGGGTTGTAAAACTCATCCCGGCCTGGCCCGCCGCATCGCCATTTTGCACACACCGCTACTAGTCCTAAGCTGCGTCACGGTCACCGCTCATGCACAACTACCACTACCACTACCGTCGTCTTCATTGTTTTTTTACGTCTTGCACATTAGATGGCGAGAGAGAGGTGGAGGACGAGGAGAAGAAGAAAAGGAGCACCTTTTCAATTATATCCCTTGTGGACGGACAGTTTGGGTTTAATCGATACTTGATGGTGAAAATCATCGTTAAATAAGCACGTATACGGTGGATTGATATCTGAATATTTTTTGTATAGAGTTGACAGCAACGTCGCAACCACCGGCCGTGCGGTAGATGGGGATGATTGGAGTGCGACGACCTCATCATCGTCGTGATGGCATGGCCTGCCTCCTCTGATTAACACGCCGCCTTGCCTGGACATAACATAATTAAGCTACTCTCGTCTCCATCACATGCAGATGCCACTTCACTTGAGCTAATACACAGTGTAACTAAACAAGATTAATTGAGTGTACAGCACAGAGCACAGTGTGCGGTCGGTACAAGAGGCATCGATTAGTTTGTTAATTAGTGGATACTTAAATACAGGTTAGCTGCTGTCTTTACAAGATGCTTCCGACCAATATTCGGCGAACTTACCAGAATATAATCAGATATAATTAATCATATATAATCCTAGGATACCTCTATTCATTTAATGGACCAACTTAGTGGCATATGATTTCTTTAAAGATTTATGGCACCCACCTAACTAATAATTGATCATAGAAAAATAAAAAACACATGTGCCAAAAAAATCAAATTAAACTAAGCGGAAGAGTAATGCGCACAAACTGAAAAAAAACTGTTGACTACTAAAAAAATAAATTTTCTAATAAAATCAATAATAAACCAGTTAATCGATGAAAATTTAAAATAATTGTTGTTAGCCTATGCATTTAATTATTTTTTAATACGAAATAACTAAATTTCCACTCTCTATCTAACTAAAAATAATGTAAACAAACTAAAAAAACAGCTCACCGCCTAAAAACTCAAAAGCAGTCGTCTGCTTGTTAACAAATCCACTCTTTTAATACTACATGTTTATTCCTCCGTATTACCATATACACTAGTTTCGTATGGCTATCTATATATGTGGCAGGAAATCTTCATCTCATAGCTTTTTGCGTGACAATGAATTCTGTGCAAGCAGCATACATATTACTAGCATTTGCATGGATGATGATAGTTTTCTCTTAATTGGTTCAAAAATAATTCTCTCTTAACAAAAGGTTCCACTACAAGAAACGAACTCTATGTGGGCGGCCAGAAAACTCAGTGTCGGCGGCCAGGAAGCCGCCGACCAACCAATGTCGGCGGCCAAATCCCCGCCGCCGACACACACAGAGTAATATCGGCGGCCCAATAGTGGCCGCTGACAAGGCTCAGCCCCTTCCCGCCCCCCGGATGAAAATTCAAATTTGGAGCCCCCCAATTAGTCTATGTCAACGGCCAAATCAAAGCCCCCGACATTTCCCCATCCACCGGACGGAAGAATAACGGGACGACGTTAAAGCGGTCCCATGCGCTGAACACTATATGCATGGAATGTACATATGTACTTAGCTTGTATCTCTAAAAAAGAAAAAATAATGTAATTATCAGAGGCATGTTGCACAAAATGATGATATGAAATGTAATTGGGACATAAAAGATGAAACTGAAATTCGATTAGAGACATATACATGTATCACGTAGCCTAGCTGGCCGACATTTTTTCCCCTATGACCAAAGTAAAGAGATCGACATACATACATGACAACAAGAACGAGTAATTTGCCGACAACACGTCAACATCCACATGAATAACCCAAAAAAAAAATGACCGAATTTGTTCTCTAATCTTATTATTAACACTGGACGGAAATTAATT
Organism: Raddia guianensis; assembly: GCA_036346415.1. Taxonomy (NCBI): domain Eukaryota; kingdom Viridiplantae; phylum Streptophyta; class Magnoliopsida; order Poales; family Poaceae; genus Raddia; species Raddia guianensis. The sequence continues at coordinate 42,998,114 of CM070534.1, forward strand.
AAACGCCATGCTCATCATTAATTACCATGGCTCAACCTCCTGCCCCTCCATGGATCGATCGATCGGTGCAGTTTCCGGCCATCGCTCGCACGTGTCGCCGGGAGATCACAAGGCCAAGGCTCCGGCCGCCGCAGCCGTCATGAGGATCGCCGCGCGCCACGTCGAGCCGCCGCCGGCCGCCGCGTTTGGCCGGAAGCCAGGGTCCTGTGGGTAGAGCGTCCCCGGCGGCGTGATGTACGACGGCATGTTCGGCGGCGTGAACCACCCCGACGGCGTGGGGTTGTAGCTGGGCGTGGGGTTGTAGCCGGGCGTTGGGTTGTAGCCGGGCGTCGGCTCGTAGCCCCCTCCGCCGCCGTAGGGAGGCGGCGGGCAGTTGGCCGAGGGCGTCGGCGGAGGGTAGACCACCGGCGGCGGGGGGTAGACGACGGGCGGCGGCGGCGGGTAGGTGTAAACCGGAGGCGGCGGGCTGGAGTAGGTGCACGGGGTGCCGGGGCCGCCGCACGGGGTGCCGCACGTCTCGCACTTCCCGTCATCGGCCACGGCGAGGCCGACGGAGACGGCGACAAGGAGCAGGAGGGGCAGGAGGCCGCACTGCCGTAGCCACCGTGCCATGGCCGGCGGTGCACAAGAAGCTCAGGCTTTATGCGTGTGTACAAGGAGAAGTGTTCTTCGTTCTCCTCTCTTCTCCTTCTTCTCTGTGGCTAGCTTTATGTTTGGGGTGGTCGGCTTGTGCCTTAGCTTTTCAAGTGGAGGTCGTCTTCTCTCTTCTCCTCCTTTGTGTGTGCTTTCTAGTAGCTCAGCGGCTTAATATTCTTTCAGCTGGTGGCCAGCTTAAGCTAAGTGTGGCGCGGTGGTGGTGGTGTACTCCCATGGGCCACTGCAGTGTCTGTGTCTGTGGAAAAGTGAACGTGATTCCAACGTCTCCATTGTTGCTGCGCTATTATCTCCTTCTAGCTAGCTCCTACACTTTAATGAACCCCGTCTCATTCGTATCCGACCCCAACATGACCCATGGAAATGCGGGATATTCATTCTCACGTCTTTACATGCAGCTGCATATAAATATAAAGATGAACAATGTGTTACAATTTTTTTTTGAGCCAACGGGTAAAAGCTCTGCCATTTTTAAAGTAGGAGAGCAAAACAATGTATAAGAGAGAGGGGGGAGAGAGGAAGACGGCCTGGCCAAGGGAGGAAGAAAAAGACCCGGCACAAACGCACCAAGGGCCCACCATAGCGCAAGCGCCACCAAAAGCATGCCACCGCATGCCACCTTGGCCAGACAAACACCTCACCCGGCCCGAAGGTGACAACTACAACGGCAATGGCCTAGGCCGGCAATAGCGATGCCCTGGCCCCATCCCCTCCCTAGAGGCATTATCGTGATGGCCACCTTGTTTCTGAAGCTTCTCGAGTGAAAACTCTCGTGCGACGGCGTCACGTTTGCGTCGCTCCCTTGCTGAAGGCGTCGTCTCTTGTCTTGGTGGTTGGCTGCTAGTGTCCCTTGTTAGTCGTGTTGTCGTTGCTGGGCAGAGTTTCCACCCAGAGCACCTACCCTGAAGCCACCTCGGAGGAGTACGAAGCTAGTAGCCGACAAGAGAGCGTGGCCACCACTGACACCATGCCACCACCGCCCCGTGACGAGAGACGATGAGGAAGCCGAGTGACAAGGGATGTCGTCACCAAGCGGCCCAAGGGGTGGAGCCGGTGAGAACACACTGAAGCCGCCCCCTCCGCGCGATCCAAAAACGTCCCTAGAAAGTCGACCGCCGAGAACTCTCGACAGCACCAACACCACTGCAGTACCCACGCCCCAAGCTCGCAAACCGGCTGAGCCACCAACGCCAGGGATCCACCATCCACGCACAAGCTGGACACCCATCAGCTGCCGTAAGGAGACTGACCCCGACCGCAACCTCTCCAGCAAAGGGGGGAGAGGAGTGGGGGTGGCTAGATAGGACGCCACCTCGTCAGTAAAGAGAGAAGGCTGGAAGAGGGTGGTGACGAGGGAGAAGAGGGATGCCGCTAGCTGGACTGCCACACCTCCAAAGGAGATAGCAGAAGAAGGGGCACACGACCCGAGCCACAGCACTCCAGAAGAAGGGAGAGACAGAGGGGACACATCGGAGCGGCAACCGACAAGAAGAACAAGGTAGCCGAGTTTGGAGGCAACACGGAGATCTGGAGGGAGACATGGCAGGGGAGAGCTCTCTGCCAGCAGAGCCGACGCTGCTGCCCAGTGGCAAACCCAGCTCGCCAAGGGCGTCGAAACCGGCGAGGTTGTCGCCGAGCCGCAGCCACCAACAGAGCCGCCGGGAAGAAGCTTGGCGAGCACGGGGATCTCGCACTGATACACCGCCTCACCGGCTCCCACTCCGGATCCGACAGGAAATCCCTCCCCTAGAGCTCGAGGGAGAAGGGAGAGCCAGCGAGCAGGAGGGCGGTGAGGAGCATATCCCTGAGGCCGTCGCAGAGGCAGATGGCGGCGAAGAGGCCTCACTAAAGAACCACAGCGCAGAGTAGCGAGTGAATGGCGGCTGCTTGCTGCGAGGAAGCGGAAGCGCCGCCGTCGCCTCCATGTACAGGCTCGGTTGCACTGCAGCCCAGTGGATCACGAATCCGGCGGTGAGCTGCCACCAGCACACCTCGCCGCCCACGAACCGGAGAAGGAAATCATTGGAGAGCCGCTGGAGAGGAGAAAGAAGGAAAAAATGGAAAGCCCACCTCACTGCTCTACCCAGTGGTGGAAGGGCGTCGGCGGGAAGGAGAACCTGCTGAAGGCTTACCGGCGATGGGCGGCCGGGCGGCAACGCCGCCAGGCCGCCGTCTTGAGGCGGCTAGGGTTTGAGGCGGGGCTATCGCCTAAGAGGTCGCGAGTGCCCGTAGGAGCGTGAGGCAAACCCCACCGGGTTGATTTGACCGTTTCAATGTGTTACAACATTATTTTATGTTTAGGACTTGCTCACCAACCCCCTCTTGGGCCACACACCCCTTGAAGTAATTTCCAAGTTATTGGGCCCTTCTGCTTCCTCCTCTCCCTCTCTCCTTACCAGTCAAGTTGGCCGCCACCCATCGACGCAAACCGTAAGTGGCCACTACCTAGGCCATCGCAATCATGTCGGCACGCGCTCAAACCCGCACGCGGCGTGGTCACATGCATGTGGTCTAGTGATGGCCGCCCGCGGGTGGTGGCTAGCTCGCCTAGGATAGAAATAGGAAAAAGGGAGAAGGAAGGAACGAAGGAATGAAGGCATAGGTTACTTATTTAAAAAATTTAGAGGCATATTTGCAAAAGTGCCTGTGTAAGAGATGAATAGGGTTAAGCATAAATCTTGGAGCACATCCGATGATCATTAGCGTATATGAAGCCACATGTACATGTGCAAGTTTGGATTGTATAATATCGGCTATATCTAAACATTGCACCTGGCTTTACTCTTTTCGGACGAAGTGAAGCTAAAAGCCAATGACATTATGCATGCGTGAGCTAACCGTTAGCCGAGCTTGGATGAGCTAATTAACAGTTAGATTGCTATAAACACATATGCATCCTCGTGGCTCCCCATCTCGTATGATCTATTGTTGAGAGTGATTGGAATATTATTTTTCCTCCTCCTCTCCATGAATCCATTGATTATAGGGTCCCCACAGGGTCAAGTGCGTGTCAATAATTTGTAAGTAGCACTTGGAGGTTTTGCTTTTAGAATCAACGTTTAGATTTGGTAGATACTGGTGCTGCCTTGATTTTTTGCGTTGTATATGGATCTATAAACATGTCGGTAATTACGATTAGTTCTTCAGGACGATGGAGACTTTGGAGCCTCCGCTCCTCCTTTTCTTCGTTAATTTTTACTTGGTGACGGCGATGTGTAGAATAGAAATGGATGAGGCCTGGCGCTCCAGTGATGTCATTTCTGAAAACGCTCCTGCCACTGAACTCGTGGACACCGTGCATACTGACAAATGGCAGATGATCTACTAGTACTTTTGGAGAACTAGCCGCGTGGCGCGCCCGAGCCTGCCGTGCCCTCGCGCGCCGCGCGGCACAGCCGGGCGCATGCTCGCAGCGCGTGGGGAGAAAAAAGAAAAAACCTGACGCGGGCGGGATTCGATCCGCGGCGGGCGGCCTGGAAGCGAACGCAACTAGCCAACCGAGCGAGCCGCCTGCGGTGTTGGTTGGTGGGCGTGAAAAATTATTTTATACGTATGAATGGAACGGACGGTTGGATCTGTCGGGCTCGTGCGATCGGACGGCCGTGGTGGCGCCAGGCGGGGAGGCCAGCCACGTGGCGTGCGCACGACGTTCGTTCTCGGGTTTGTACAATTTATTGATATAAAAAAACACAGTGGTATTAGTCATCAACATTTATATTTTTGGGTGCTCGACAAGACGATTTTTTTGTATTTCTTGTCAGTCTTTGGGCCTTATTGAGCTCCTAGTTTGCCTTGTTTCATTTCTATCTGCATATTTCTCGAAGATTTGCAGTCTGATTCCACAGGCCACAGGCAATAACAGTAGGATGAAAACCTCTAAAAAATAACAGTAGGATGAGTATTTAGATGGAGTTTGTACAGTAGACAATAAACATGTGTGCATGGTTATACTACATGCGAAATTTTAGTTCCAAACAAGCCTATCAAGAGGTACACAGCTAAATATTTTAGCTCAGAACTTTTGTAATTATTCTTGAGGATGCGGAGCGACACAGAGGCGACAGGCGGGCGACTAGGGTTTCCCTAGCCGCCCGCCGCCGCCAACCGCCCGCCCGCCTCCGCCTCCGCTCAGCGCCGGCCCAGGCGCCGCCTCCCCTTCTCCCGCTCAGCTCGCCCGCCGCCCTTGCGCCGCCGCCTGCGTCGCCTCCTCCCAGCTCAGCTCGCCGCCGCTCACTGCTCGCCTCTCCAGCTCGCCACCATCTGCCGCCTCTCCATTGCCGGCCGAGTGCCGCCTCCTCCTTCTACCGCTCTAGCTCGCCGTCGACCTCTGCCCGCCCTGCGTCGCCTCCGCCTCTCGGCCGCCTCTCCAGGCCAGGCCGGTAGCGCCGCCTGTCCTGCGTCGCCTCGGCCCTCCCAAGACGGTGATCTTGGGCGTGAGCACCCCACCCCTCTCCCGCCGTCGCCACTCCGGCGGTGGCGACCACCATCTCACACAGCCGTGCGTGTGTCGGGAAGAAGTTTGAGCCCTCCGGTCTCTGTCGCGCTCCTACTTCCGTAGCCATGCCCGCGCCCTCCTCCTGGGCTCGTTGGCGCCACTTCCCTCGCCTGTCAACTCGCCAACCGCCCAAATCCCATGCCCATCCGCCTTGATTGCATTGCCTAAGCCTCGGATCTGCGAAGCTCCAAGATCGCCGCCGATGTGGTTCGCTCCGCCTTCAATGCTCCCTTCCCGCTCGGCAAACTCCAGCCGTGCAACTCATGCCTCGCCATTCACGCCCACCCTTTTGGCCGACATTCATGGCGCCCTTCCCCTCTCGGCCCCGGCTCTTCGCTCAGTCATCGTTGCTCGCCGTCCTCATTGCGGCGCCCTTCCCGACTTGGGAGCTCGTCCGCCCCAAAAATCACCGGCGTGCCCTGCCTTTTCCCCTCGGGGCGCTTAACGAGCTAACGCTCCGCTTCACGGAGAGCGATCGCGCCCTTAAAAAGCGCTGCGGCGTGCCTTGCCGCGACCACTCTGCCGCCAGCTACCGTGACCCAATCAAGTGCCTTTCTTGTCGTCGCTCCGGGCACCTTGCCCGCCACTACCGTCGCCGCGCCCCCACCACGCCTTTCGTTCCCCAACTAGCCATGGCTCCCCGCGCTCGAGTCTCGCCGCGCTCCGCCCGCCGTCCGTTCGGGTGTCCGTGGAGGTCCTGAACGAGATGCGGGCCGACGCCGACGAACTTCATCGTCGCGCGGTCGCCGTTTCCATCTCGATGGGCGCGTTTGGATACGGCGTAGTCACCACCTCGCCAGCTCCTTCACGACATCCCGCTGCGGACATCACCACCACATCTCTCCAATCGCCGCTACCTCGCCCGTTTCACCCGTCGAGCAAGCTACGCCACGCCAAGCGCCGTTCTTTCACGCTTAACGGCCGCGACTTCCACCTCGAAAAGCGTCCCCCACCGGCGTCCATCACGGCGCGCGCCCGCGCCCGCTTCGGTTCCGCGTTCGGTCTTCATCGAGGGCTCCGCTACATGCTTGGTCGACGGCGGTGGTCGACCGCATTTTCTCGGTGTTGGGCGGATCGGCGTCGTTGAGCCCGAGCGCGTCACCGCCTTGATACCGCCACTTTCGCGTGTGGCTCGGACAAGGACCTGCTGCATCCCTTTGGGCGGGCTGAGCTCTTCGATCAATCCCCTACATGGAAGCAAACCGAGGCGCCCTCGTGGCCTGCTTTCGCCTAGCCGCGCGCGCGCGCGCCGCGCCACCCCGGTTTCCCTCCACCCTCTGCTCATCCACGTCGACTCTATTGAGGATTTCTCGGTTTACTGCCGGATCGTGGCGGAGCCCTGTGCTTGTTGCCCCGCGTGGCGGCTAGGACAATGGACTCGGTTCCTCCCCGCCGCCCGGCTCCCCAACCGCTTGTCGCTCCCTCTTCAAACCGCATCGCCGCCTCTGTTAGGGACTCGGTGGGGATCGGCCTCATCCCGCCGCCGCCCGCGTGAAACCCTTCGGCCTTCCGCCTCCACCTTCGCCGCCGTCGGCCCGCCAAGTTGCCTCAAGCGGTCCCTCGCCGTCGCCGCGTTCACCGTCGTTCCCGTCGGCAACGGCCACGCCAATCCTCGTCAACGCTTCGCTCCCACGGTGGAAGTCGCCGGGGGCGTGACTTCGTCGGTGCCGCCGCGCCCAGCCGTCGCCTCTCCTCCGCCTCGTTGGGGAGCCAGGCGCCCGGCGGGCGACCTCGATTGTCACGCCCGGTGCTGCCGTGACCCCTCTGGCGCCCTTGCCGCCTCGGTGCCCAACCCTGCTAGCCTCGGGAAGCGCGATTCAAGTTTCCTGGCGGGTCCTCGCGGCGGGCTTTGTCTCGCAGACGAGCCGTTTCTAGGCTGACTTCAGGAGGGCTCCTAGGTGGCGTCCGGGTGGCTGCGCCTCGCTCCGGCAGAGCTACACCTCGGCCTCCCACTAGGCCGTCCGTCGGCCGCTCCTGCCACCACCGGCTGCTGGAGTCGCCAGCTCACCTTCCCGCCCCACCCGTGGACCCGCGACTCCTCTGGGCCCATCCGCTGCTGCCGGCGAGGCTGCCCTCCCGCCATTTCAGCCCAAGATAGTTCGCTCCGGCCCGGCGAGTTCCGGACATAGCTTTGGCTCGGGCCCGGGCCTACTGGACCTCCTCGACCCAAAGATCCGTTCATTGGACCCTCTTTCCACAGCTCAACCAGCTCCCTCTGTCGGTGGACCCTGTTTTGATCCTATGATCGCCGAGGCTGTTACGCCTTCGCGCCAGATTCGCCACCACTTTCGTTGCCGAGCCACCGTCCCCACACCTGCGGCCGGGTTCATTCCCCCCCTCCGCCGCCGTTGCCCCGGACCGGCTATCCTCGCCGTAGCTCGAGTCGGCCTCGGGAGACGACCCCTCTCTCGGTGGCACCTCTTGATTACTGCGATCCGCAGGCGCGAAGCGTCCTCGCCGTGGGTTGGGATAGCCCCGCCACAGCTGTCCACGACACAGGTTCTTGAGCTCGTGCCTTTTACCTTTCGGGCTTGCTTGGCGAGGTCACCCTCGCGCCGTCGTCAGAGCGTGTGCGGCTGTCTCGCCCGACCTTGGATGTCGCTGCCACTACCGAGGATGTGGGAGAGGAGTGTGTGGCCTTGCCTAGCCGCCGCCGCCGCCAGCTCCTCAGTGCCCCGTCGTCGTGCTCCATATAGTGTTTCCCAATGAAGATTCTCTGTTGGAATGCCCGTGGCCTCAACTCCGCCGCCAAGCGGGTGTTGTTGCAGATTTGGTTCTCGACTACTCTCCTCAATCCTCGCGATTCAAGAGTCCAAGCTCTCCGCCTGCCACCAAACACTCATGGAGATCTGCGGCCATCAACTTACAAACTACACGCAACTTCACTCTCTCGGTACCGGGAGGGTCATCCTCTTCCGGGACCACTCAATCAACTCTCCGACACGCTCATCCTCAACCACTCCATCTCTGCTGGTCTCCCACCACGACGGCGGATCCGCTTTGAGCCATAACCATCGTCTATGGCCCTTCACCGACGCCGATAAGGAAACCTTTCTTCTCGAGTTGGGGATGTGGCCCGAGATTATACACCTTACAGCTTATCCTATGTGATTTCAACCTCATCTACAAGGCGGCCGACAAGAATAACCTCAACTGAACACGGTGATGACTCGCTTCGCGCCGCCTTGATTGTCGCCCTCAAAGAGATCCACCTCTCGGTAGGCGTTTCACAGGAGCAATGAGCGAGCAAACCCTACCTGTCGGGTTAGACGAGCTTTGCAACACCAAGCTGGGAACAGTTATTTCCTTCCAGACTCTCGATCCGTTGTCTTCCTGCCTCCAGCCATTCCCTCTTTTGCTAATCATGAGTCGCCCTCGCCCACCAAGACGGTTCGCTTGAATCCTACGGACCAAGATGCGGGCTTCTTTGGCGTGGTCCAGCGGGCACAGGGACCCCCTAACTCCACCACCACCACCCCACTCCTACCCACCCCTTCATCGCTTCAAATACAAGCTCTCCGCCACCGCCAAAGCCTTGCGAACGGAGCCGCACCCACATCGGGGACACCAAATTGCAACCGGCAATTGCATCGAGGTTATTCGTCTCTTTGACATTGCCATGGAGACTTGCTCTCTCTCTCATCAAGAGATTGCCCTTAGGCGCGCCCTCAAGCTGCGCATCCAGGGTCTAGGTGCCATTGTGAAGATGATGTGGAAGCAGCAGCTCCGTCTTAAGCAGCTCAAGTTGGGAGATGCAAACACCAGCTATTTCCACCTCGTGAGCCAACAACAGTAGGCATCCAAAAATCACATCCACTCCTTCAAACCACTTAAGAACGCACACCAATTCCCAGAAAGCCGGCGTCCTCTTTCGACACTTTGACTCCATCTTGGCGGTCAAGCGGCTCAATCTTCCGCCCTGGGAAGATCATTCAAGCTGGGATTTCCTCGGCCCGCCATCCTTCGACCTATCCTCCTTGAAGAACCCTCACCTCGAGGAGCTCCGCAAGGTCAGCTCTTGCTACCCTCGAGACAAGGCCGGGCCCGATGGTTTCCTTGGGATTTCTTCAAATCATCTTGGAAATCATCTCGTCCGATCTCTGGAAGCCTGCGAAGCCTTTTCAACTGGGCCGCCCGGGTTCAAGAAATTTTAAATTATGCGCACATCATCCTCCTCCCGAAGAAAGACTCCCGGCTTGTGCCTCGGACTACCGCCTATCGGCTGATCCACGGCCTTGGGAAGATCTTCACAAAATCCTGCCCACAAGACTAGCCCCTTTATGAATAATCTCATCTCGCCGTGCAGGCGCTTTCATCAAGCGGCGCCACATCCAAGACAACTTCTTGTTCATCCAGGGTGCGCTAAAACCCTCCACCGCTCCGCCACCCCTACATTGTTCCTAAAGCTTGACCTCGAAAGCTTTCGACTCGATCTCTGGTCATATCTGCTAGACAACTTGCGTGCTCGGGGTTCAAGGTCCGGTGGCGTGGCTGATCTCCTCTCACTCTCAACCTCTTCCTCGAGGGTCCTATTGAATGGTTGTCCAATCGACACCATCCTCCACTCTAGAGGCTGCGACAAGGGACTCTCTTTCAGCTCTCCTCTTGACCTCGCTATTGAACCCCGGTATCTCTCATCTCGCGAGCTTAGAGGGCCCCTAAGTCAATCCTGGCTTGCGGGATAAACCCAGATCTCCCTTTTTGCGACGACGCTGCCATTTTGTCAACCCCATCAAATCGGAAGTGTCGTACGACCCTCATTCTTGAGGAGTTGGCCGTATCTACGGCCTTCGGACGAACCTCGCCAAATCCTGTAGTTCCCATCGGATCATGACCTGAACCTTGATGACATTCTACAGGATTTCCCTGCCTCCAGGGCGACTTTCCCAATTAAATATCTGGGCATCCCACTCTCGATCAAAAAGCTCAAGCACGTCCACTTCCAACCCCTCATCGACAAAGTGGCCAACAGGCTAGCTGGGTGGCGGGGCCCTTTGATGTCCAAAGGTGGGCGACTGACTCTTCTTAAGGCTGTCCTTACAGCGCTTCCCACCTACACTCGCTTCATCATCAACCCGACCTCCGTCCTTAAGAGAATTGATCAGATTAGGAGAGCATGGCTCTGGGGCGGGTCGGCCGAGCACGGACCTCCCCCTAGGGTCAACTGGGAGACAGTCTGCTCCCCGTCTAAGCTTGGCGGCCTTAGGGTCCTCAACCTCTCCTGTTTTGCCCTGCGCCCGCCGCTGCGTTGGCTCTGGTGAACAAGACTTCACCGCTTCGCCTTGGGTCGACTCCTAAACCCCGCCTATAGCCGACGCCGAGTCACTTGGCGTGGGTGTGCTGCTACCCTTCGCAATGGATCTTCCATTTCATACAGGAGGACGGCGGCTTCATGGTGTCACCCAAAGAGCTTGCGCCGCACTTTTTCGAGATCTCCACTAGAAAGGGTCGCTCGTCGTCGTGACGCGCTCCTCAATCGCAATTGGATTCTCGACCTCCGCAAACATGAGTCCGCAATTGGTTCCCATTTCATCCGCCGCTTACTCGGCTAAACCGGTTGGAGCCCTCGCTCGGATGAGATATCGTCTCTGGCGTTTCTCCGGGAATGGCGCTTTCTCGGTCAAATCGGCGACATCCTGCAATTCAGCAGACGATGCCCGACTCCTACCCTACGTGCTTTGGAAGACACAGGCACCATCCAAATGCAAGTTCTTCACCTGGCTACTCCTGCAAGATGAGTGTGGACATGGACGCCCTCTTGCGCAATCACCTACCCAACAACTATTTCTACCCGCTTTGTTGGAGGAATCTGGAAACCCCAGAGCACCTCTTTATCCAGTGCGACTTCAGCTCCTTCGTCTGGTCGGGCCTAGCAGCTGCTCTCAACTTACCTCGCCTCAACCCGCAAGTTGGCGTGCTCTCGCATCCTACCACTTTGGTGGGAGATTGATCTTGCTCCGTCCTCTTCTCATGTGGGCGCTCTCCGTCGTCATCGCGACCATTTAGCACATTGGCTCGGCGGAACAATTGCATTTTCCGCTCTTTAGAGCGTTCAAGGGACGTCTTCCTCACGACTCCTCGACGAGCTGCGAGCTTTGGGTGGCTGCGGGGCTGCTTTGTAATACCTTAATTTTGTTAGCCCTCTTAGGGGGAGGGCTTTGTAACCCCCCCAACAAATTTTGTAATTCTCGCTTATAATGAATGGCAGCTCTCCTGCCCTTTCAAAAAAAAAAATTTAGCTGAGAAATCAGCTTATTGTGACGGTTAGCGACAATCAGTATTTGTCCTGTGACATCAGGTCAGCGAAGGATAGGCCACTGGCTGCTTGAAAGACATATCACCGGCCTTTTTGTAAACTAAAAGATCTTCTAGCTTGCTCTTGAAAGTTCCGAAACTTTTCTTCACACATGGTGTATGGTAAAGAAGAGGCCAATTTATAGTAAAAAAAAAAAAGCAAAACCATTGATAGCAACAAATAAACTAAAATAAGGACCTTGCGATTTGGTGTTAGCGAAGTGTATTTAAACTTCAGGCGAGCATCCCGCTCGATGTTAGCAACTGTTATCGGCTCCGGTGGCACCTGATGGGGCACGGGCGCGTGCTCGACAGTGGTTGGGGCGCTCGATGTTTCTATTTTGTTTCGTTTCGACGAACAGTGACGACTAGAGTTGTAACATCATGGCTTAATTTCGCTTAGAGCCTAGCCCACCTACAGGACTGGTCCACGCATGCATAGTATCCACTTAGATTTTTCGGTCTCGCTTCATGCAAAAAGGTTAACCGGGGGTGATATGATTGGACCCAAGTGGCATTATATGCTATTATAACTCTGTATCAACTAGCAATATGAGACTAATCCCACCAACACATTAACATGGGCCTCACAACACATCAGACCGAAATATTACAGGAGTTTTATGCTTGCTTTGCTCGTTTTATGGTTGGTGTCTTAATTGGTGGTTACCATTTGCCTTGCTTGATTCCCTAAGCTCCACGGGTTCTTGGAGTGTCTTCGGTCGTCGTGGTTGTTAAGCGTGCATTTGATTGTGGCATGTCGATCAGGTTCCCTTCTCGTTCTTTATTGTGATCCTCCTCTAGCAAGGTGGTCGGTTTAGGCCAAGGTGACATGCGTGGTGGCAAAGTTCGCGCCACAGTGAGTCTTAGTGTTTGCATCGGGTTGTTGTCGCTCTTCTCTTCTACTTTAATGAAATGACAAAACTTTTACTTCTTTTTAAGATTGCTCGAAAAAAAAATAAGAGCCTTACATTCAGGCTACAATAAATTACCATTAGAATGATTGTCATGCAACCTTGATTTCTTCACCCTATTCAGACATTTTTTTAAAACCTGGATTGTAAAAGGAAATCACTCTGCAACGGTTTATACAAACATCAATCCAAGTCAAAGAACAATTGCGATGTTTCCCCAAAAGTTGACAGCGTATGGGCTCTTGTTCCATCTTCCCTCGTTGGGAAGCGACTGGTTTTACTATGCAGCCATCTTTGAAGGAACAGGTTCTTATGTGAAAGCATGAGATGATAACGTCAAACAATGTTATTAAACACGCGGTGCCAAGAATTTGTGCATGATTCAGACAATATATCTGAATATGTGATGAAGCCACAGTCATACAAAAGTCAAAACTGACATGCATCGCAATTCGCATCTCTATGAACAAAATGGAGCAGAGCTACTACAAGTCTACAGCAAAGAGGGCTCATTTCTTAAATTCTTCGTAGCTATATATGAAATCAAGGCCGAATTATACATAAATTGTCTACAGCAGCACACCGGCTGCAATATTGAGATCAGTGTGGAATCTAAACTCAAACTCATGTGAGCTCACACATACGTATATCGCAGTGAGTGAGAGTCACTTCAAAAGCATGAAGAAAGCAGAGAACACAGAGACCACCGGCAGCCATGCCGCCGCCGTCCTAGCATGGCACGCCGCCGACGGGAAGTAGCCCGGATCCTGAGGGTACAGCGCCATCGGCGGCGGCGGCGCCCACGGGAACGGCACTATCGAGCCACCGGCAGGTCCGGCACCGGACGGCCGCGTCGGGCAGAAAGGAAACTGCGCGCCGGTCGCCGGCGTCGTCCCCGGCGCGCCGTCGTCGGCCACCACGCCGGCGGCCGGCCACAGTGCCATGGCCGCGACGGCGACGACGACGACCATCAAGACTGGCCGGAGAGATGGCATCATCTTCGCTGTCTCTTGAGGAATCTAGCCAGTGAGGTGAGGCCGCGGTCCAAAACGTCCCAACTCCGGCACGCCCGTGGATAAATAGTTGGGAGATGGAGACGGCTGCCGGGAGACGACGACGCCATTAATGTGAGTTTTAGTTTCTGTAGGTTTGTAATTATGCTCTGATTGGTTTGAGATGTTATGGTCTAACCGGGTGTCGGTGGCGCGTCTCACTTGCAATACTACAAGAAGATCTTCTTCTTGCACGCGCAAGATTAGACCTTTCGCCATTGTTGAGTGACAGCGACGAGAATGACATCCATGGAGAGCGTGGACAGGGTAACAAGATGTCAGATCTAGAAATTTTGACGCCATTGGGTCAACTGATGAAGTGCTGAAATGTTAATGACAGGTGCTGTCTGCCAAACGTCAGTTTAGCTCCAGTTAATGGTCTGCAAACAAAAGCAGCTATCCTGTCTAGTCTTCATTAATTAGTGAGTTAAACCGCTGAGGTGCTCTCTTAGAGCTGCTTTGATCCATCACTTGAGAAGTAAGGGACTGACAGACAAGTCAGCATTGTTCAACAAACTTTTAATCATGCGTTGTGTGGTAGATACTTGAGTCAGTGACATGGGGATTAAAGAGGCTGCGTTTTGCTTCCCTACTCACCTCCGGCCTGATTAAAGCAAAATCCCTTTTCTAATCATGCAATCCTGGAACCAAGTTTACAGAGAAAAAAAGGTGAGAGCTTAAGGGACCAGGTTACTGTGAGATCCTGTTAAGCAGTACAAATTTCATGAAACATCAGTCATCAGTACACCATCAGCTGGGACAATTGGTTGGTTGTGATGTCAGAGCACACTGATTTGAACCTACCGGACAGAAGAAAAATTGTATAAAAAAAAAAGTTTGGAGCATTTGCAAGATGGTACAAGGGAAAGCAGGCCTAGGATGGGGACTGGCTACCAAGACTGATGATGTGCATCACTCAGCCTGTGTTCTGGAGAACATATGGCTGAAAGAGAGGGGGTTGGAAGAGTTGGAAGGAGTACTGCTTCAATTCCAAGAGGAGGGCAGCTGATAATGCAGGCCGGGAAAGCCAAGTGGGCAACAACCTCTTGTTCCACTGATGAAGGGCATATTTGGTGATCCTCCTACCCTATCCTCCCCCTCCAGGATAGACAACAGCACGCTCATGTATAATGTGTGGTTGCCTTCTGTCCTGGCTTGCTTGCAGCAGTATAAAATTCTTTTATTTTATTTTATTTTAATTTAATTTAATTCATTTTCAGCACCATTTTGCAAATAGTATGGTCCTATTGTAGTATGGCGTTAGTGCAGAAATTCAGCACCATGTTTCAATTAGGATGGTTCCATATTAGTGGTACATAGTAGACAACCATTATGAATACAGAATCATCAGAATGTAGTGTGCAATAGTGCAGAGATTAGGATATGCATATAAAGCGATTGATATGAACATGAAAGAGAAACTATAGCTGCCAGTTTTGTTCCATTCTTCTATGTTTAGCTACCTGAGTATCAGGATTCATGAGAGTAACAGTTAAGCTTCGAAATAAATGGGCACATATCTGTCATGTGAGCGTGGCAAACAGTTAAAAAGAGATTGAAACCTCGAGTGTCTCTCGGTCTCTGTTTTCTCCTGAAGTAGTTTCTATTAATCTATTCTGTACTTTTTTGTTTTTCTGAGAGTCAATCCCCAATCCCCATGTACATGGGTGTCCAAGCATTTATCTCTTCCCCCCCCCTAGATGATTGCTCTTAGTGCGGTGGTTGTCAGCTGTTACATCACATCACACACAGAAAGGATGGATCAAGGGTTTTTTTTTTTTAGTAAAAGGGGCAGGAGCGCTGCCATTCCATAAAGACGAGGGAAAAACTGTACAAATTTACAAGACAAGGAAGAGAGAGGGGAGGAGGGGGATTATAGGGGAGAATTACAGGTTGAGATTACAGGAGGGGAAGGCCCCATTCTAGGCGGCGACTTCATCACTAATACGACCAAGGACCTGGGAGGCGGACAAGGTTTGCTGGTTAAAAATCCTACGGTTTCGCTCCTTCCAAATCTCCTAGGCGGAGAGGATGATGAGGCTGTTTAGGTGGCGAGAGGCGGCCTTTGTCAAGTTTGCCTGCCGGGCGAACCACCAGTCCAGGAAGGAGGCTTGACCGGCTGACGGGGTGTTGTACTGCAGAACCGCTTGCCAAATGATGGCAGAGAAGCTACACGATCCAAACAAATGGTCGATCGTTTCGAGGGGACCATCACAGAGGCAGCAAGACTGATGATGTGGCCAGCCTTTCTTGCCCAGCAGGTCGGCGGTGTTGAGGCGACTAAGGCTCAAGGTCCACGCGAAGAATTTGCATTTGTTGAGCCAAAGCGGACGGATGGAGCCGACAAGAGAAGTCGTCTTGCCTCTCGAACCGAAGGGTATATGCCGATTTGGCGGAGTAGATGCCGGTGGAGGAGGGGAACCAGGTGATGTTGTCCGAAGCGTCTGAGAGAGTGATATGGCGGACCTTGCTCCACAAGAGGATGGACTCTGTGAAAAGCGTGACAGTGGAGATGGGGCCACAGAGGCGCAACCAGCGATGACCGGGGAGGAGAGAGGCCATGGTGCTGTTGCGGTACCTGGCTTGACTGAAGAGATTAGGGGCGAGAAGGGCCGGAGCAGAGCCAGCGATCGTTCCAGAAGGAGACGCTGCGCCATCTCCCACTGAAAAGGCAGAGGCGGCTCTGAAGAGGTGGGCCTCCGATTTGGATAAGGGCAAATCAAAACTTGCACAGGGACGAGAGCGATCCATACAAGAAAACCATGGCCAGTGAAGACGGAGGGCACGGTTGAAGAGACCAATATCAAGAACGCTCAGGCCTCCTAACTCCTTTGGGCAGCAAATGGACGACCAGTTAACCAAGGCATGCCCAACGGAGGAGCCTTCGGAGCCAGTCCAGAGGAAGGAGCGTCGAACTCTGTCGATCTCTGCGATCAACCACTTAGGTAGAAGGAAGACCGTAGTGAAGTAGGTAGGGAGGGCCGAAAGGACCGACTTAACGAGGGTGAGGCGAACTGCTTTGGAAAGCAGGCAACCTTTCCAAGACGGAAGCCTGGCGCGAACCTTATGCAGAAGGGGGAGAAAGTGAGTCTTGCCAAGCCTCTTGAAGTGGAGAGGGAGACCCAGGTATTTGCAGGGAAACGAAACCCAAATGCCTGGGAAGGAGACAAGGATGGGATCGAGGACGGCCGCATCGCAGTGAAGGGGGGTGATGGAACACTTGTTGAGGTTGATGTTGAGGCCGGAAGTCGAACCAAAGACGGATATGAGATTTAAAACTGCGCGGAGCTCATTCTGATTAGGGTGGAGGAAGATGGCAGCGTTGTCCGCGTAAAGGGAGGTTCGCAGACTCAAACTAGCGGAGCCGATCGGAGATAGGATGGCCATTTCAGCATCTAAATTGACAAGACGCTGACGAGGGTCGATAGCTAGAATGAACAGCATCGGGGAAAGGGGGTCGCCCTGCCGAACCCCACGACCATGGCGGAAGGACTGGCAAGGATGGCCGTTGGTGAGGACCGAGGAGGAGGAGGATCCGAAGAGGGGGGAGACCCACTCTCGCCACCGTGGCCCGAAACCCAGCCAACGAAGGAGGTCGAGCAGGTAGCCCCAGTGAATAGAGTCGAAGGCTTTAGCAAAGTCAAGCTTGAGGAGGAGAGCAGGGGTTTTTTCCAGATGGAGTTGGCGGAGGGTGCCTTGGACACAACAAAAATTGTTCTGAATGCAGCGGCCCTTGATGAAGGCACTTTGATTTGGAGAGATAATGGCATCGAGCTTGGGGGCTAAATGATTCGCCAGTAGCTTGGTGAAGATCTTGTTGAAGCTGTGGATGAGGCTGATGGGTCGGAAGTCCTGAAGGCCCTCGCAGACGGCCTTCTTATGGAGAAGAACAATGTTAGCAGAGTTTAGGAGGTCGAGATGACTACCATCGAGGTGGTAAAGTTGGTTGAAGGCCTCGATAATGTCGATTTTTATGGTCTCCCAGCAAACTCTGTAGAAGGTGCTGGTGAAACCGTCTGGCCTTGGAGCCTTACCACATGGGAGGGAGGAGATGGCTTTGCGGATCTCATCCTCCGAGAAGGGGGAGTCAAGATCAGCAAGATCATGCTGAGGAAGGCCTAGCCTGGCCCAAAGGAGGGAGGAAGCTCTAGGCGGGGAGGGACGATGCCCCGGGGGGTAGAGAGGGAGGAAATGTGATTCTTCCTGCGACAGCCACTAGCTCTGATGTGAAAGAATCTGGTATTAGCGTCCCCAGACCGAAGCCAGCGGATCAGAGCGCGCTGCTTGATGTGACACTTTTGAAGAGCCGTGAGACCGAGGAGGCGGTCCTTGAGACTCGAGAGGAGATCGCGCTCCCTATAGGAAAGGGGACGGTCATCGCGGGCGGCATCCAGGAGGGCGAGAAGGGTCTTGATGATGGCAAGCTGCAGAGCAGTACAGCGCACACGTTGACGGGCCCAATGGGAGAGAGCCCTAGCCGTACGGGAAAGCTTGATGTGGAGACGACGAAGGGGAGAAGAGGCGATAACCGAACGATTCCAGGCGGCTTGCACGATGTTTGCAAAACCCGGAAGGCCGACCCAATAGTTCTCGAAACGGAATAGGCGAGGTGGTCTAGAAGGGGAAACCTCTGAAAGGAGAAGAGGCGAGTGGTCAGACATGATGGTAGGGAGGCCCTGGAGGAAGGTGTTGCGCTGGAGGAAGTTCCAGTTTGCCGAGCAAAACAGGTGATCGATGCGGCTGTGAGTGGGATTGAGCCTTTGATTGCACCAGGTAAACTTCCTACCCGAAAGAGGGGCCTCAACGAGTGAGAGGGAGTCTAGGTTTGATTGAAGGCTGCAATGAGAGAGGGATCCACGTTGCTGTTGCTTTTGTCTTCCAGGCGACCAATCATGTTGAAGTCGCCAACGACCATCCAAGGGAGATCGGCGTCAGAAGGGGCGTGATCCATGAGCTCGTTTAGGAAGCCGAACTTGTCCGCACGGGAGTTTGGCCCGTAGACAACAGATAGGCGCCAGCGAAAGAGATCAAAACGGGAGGAGACGGTAACCGAGAGGCAGTGAGGCGAGGAAGCCTGGGCGTCGAGAGTGAAGTGGTCGTCGTGGGTAAGAAGTAGGATGCCGCCACGGGTACCCTGAGCATCCAGAGCGGCGAAAGAGCTGGCGAAGGACGGACCGGCGCATTCGAGGACAGTCCGATGGGAAATGTTGTTGAGCTTGGACTCCTGGATGCAGACGAGGTTTGCGCGCGTGGAGTGGATGAGGTCACGAAGAACCGAATTGCGAACGGCGTTGTTAAGACCGCGAACGTTCCAGTCAAGCAGACAGAGGTGTTCAGACATAAGGAACAGGGGTGGGCACCGAGGGGAGGAGAATGTAGCGACATAGCGAAGTGTAGCGAAGAGCGAAGTGTAGAGACATAGCGAAGAGACCGAAGATACCGAAGCAGGGCGCCGAAAGCCAGTTCCACAGGGGTGCCCTTCGAGAGTTTTGGGCAATAAGTACAACAAAAGGGGGGGTGGAGACCCCACAAAAAGTTAGCGGGCGCCGAGTTAGACCCAAAAGACCCAGAAGCCATCGCCGAGGTCGAACCACTAAACCCAAAAGCTAACATCTGGAGAGGCCCAAAAGACCCAAAAGCCACCATGCACGGTGGGACGAAATCTGTGCGAGTGTGACGCATTAAGTAACCGTTGGAGACACCGCAGCCGACGGCGAGCCCAGCGGACCGACGTCATCTAGGAGCGAGGGCCCAAAGGTAGCAGCCGGGCCGATCACCGCTGGTGAGCCCAGCAGGTCGCCAGCGTCGGATCGAAGCCCAGCGCCATCCAGGAGTGTGGACCGAATAGCAGAAGCCGGGCCATCTGCCGCAGGTGAACCCAGCAGGCCGTCAGCGTCGGAGCGAAGCCCAAGGCCCGTCACTGCAGCTACCGCGACAGAGGTGGGCTTCGGGAAGGCCTGGGTGGCGACTGGGCCGTCCTCGAAAGGGCCGGCTTCGCGGGGGAGAAGGATCCCAGCGAGGTCGGCAGCCACATCGACGGTGGCGGCCGGAAGCTCATCGGCGAAGAGAGTCTTGAGGGAGTCGTCGTCAGTGGGCAGAACCTTAGGAGAAGGCGCACAGGCCTCAATCCAAGGTTTGAGCTTGCGGACGAGCAACCTCTTAGCCTTGATCTCGGAGGGGAGCTTAACGTCGTTGCGGCCGGCGAGCCGGATCTTTGTGGATTTGAGGAGGCGGTTTTGCTAGCGCGAGAGCACGAGGACTGCAGCAGCGGAGGGAAGAGGCGAAGAGGTGGTGGATGAGGTGCTCCGCATTGGAAGACGCGGAGGGAGTAGGATCTTCGGAACCTACCAGGAGAGGCTCCACGTCCGCGCCGACGGCAGAGGCGGGGACGAGGGGCGCCTGTTGCGCCGAGGGTGCCGGGGCGACATCCGAGGGTGCCGGAGCAACAGACTGGGCGGTGACGGTACCGGCCCCCGTCGGGTCAAATCCAGCCAGGAGGACGAGGAGGGCGGCGCGGCCCAATTTGTGCGCGTCGGCAAGGTGTTGCGGCGGTGGCGCAGACGCTGCGATCGGGGGGCGACGATGTCCTGCGAGGTTAGCGAAGGTGAAGGGGACAGGGAGGATGGATGGGGCCTGAGCAGAGAAAGCTCATCAAGAGGAAGGGGGGCGAGGAGCAGGGCGGGACAGGAGCTGGGGAGGGCAGGGCAGGGGACCGAACCTCAACCGGCTCCCAGAAGCGGTTGGTGATCGGTGGAGGGGAGAGAACCCGGCGTCGATTTCCGTTTGACTGGCCGCCCTCAGGCCGGCCTTGAGGGGATCTGGAGCGACAACAGCCCATGACGGAAACACTCAGCACCACGCTGCGTGCCACCCGAGCAATGCGCGAGCGGGAGTGGTGGCGACGGTGGCGGGGATCGACGTCACCATCATCATCGGACTCGTCATAGCGAGGAGAGAGCGGGGGGAGACACCCCGCGGCGGAAGTGGCGGAGGAAGGTCTCCGTCGGCGCGGCCAAAATCCCACGCCGGGTAGGAGACACGGGCGCGGCCGAGCGGCCCATCAGAGTAGTCCTCAATGTTGTCGAGGTGGACGAACACCTTCGAGGTAGAAGCCATTTTCACATGGTGCTCGGCAGCCGCGCCGCCCGGAGAGTCGACGATGCTGAGGTAGTGAACACGGGGTATACGATCTGGGTTTGCGCACCAAGCCCAAACGTTCAGCGAGTTGGTGATGTCGCGGGCGGGGCTGAGGCAGCGATCCTCGATGGCTTGGAGCGCGCCGGCCGCGCCGATGATGGTGCGGGCCGTCTGCTCGTTCCACGCATAGAGCGGGACGTTTTCCAGGCAGAGGCGCACTCTGTGGCGACCTGGCATCGGCTCCTCGCAGAGATGAGGCCGCCAGGTCTTGAAGGTGACCTCGAGGGCGCCGTGCGTGAAGCGGCCGAGGCGGGGGGCGCAGTCACGGTGCTCAGGAGAGGGAAAGCAAACCATAAACGGTTCCGGGTAGTGGCTGGCGATGATGAGTTGGGCGTGGTCACGGGTGACACGGCCGGCGAAGAACGCAGCCATCCGAATGGCATCGCGATTCCTCTCCGGATCAGCCTGGCCGCCGGCGTGGATAGCCACCACCGCCCAGCGGCCGTCGATGCCCGTAGCCGCCTCAAGCATAGCAGCCGAACGGAGGAGGACGCCGGTGCTGCGGCGGGGGCGGTTGATGGGGTCCCCACGAGCCATTGGGGCGGCTGGAGGGGTTGGGGGGTGGCGGAGCTTGGAAAGTGGGGGCGAGGGATGTGAGCGAGGGCGCGCCAGGGGCAGTAGAGTGCGACAAGAGCTGGCTTTATGCCCGTTTCTCCAGCAGCGACGGCAGCGCAGAGGCTCACGGCATGAATCCACCCGGTGGTCTCTCCCTAAGCAGCGGAAGCAACGCGCAGGCTGGTTGGTGGCGAAGTGAAGATGGTTGGTCCGAAGGGAGAGTCCACTGCCATGAATGTGCCGTAGCGGAGCAGCCTTGGGGCGACGGCGCGAGGTGACTAGCGTCTAGAGGGCTTCAGTCAAGGCGGCTTCAATGCATGGCGATGCAGCGACCGAAGCGGAGGCACGGAGGAGTGAATGAGGTTGGTGGGCAGGGGGAGGCGTGGCAAAACGGACCTTCTTCAATACCTGGCCTCCCCTGGTGACGACAGCAGCAAAGCTTCTCTTGTGCTTGAGGCAGGGGCGTAGCACCGTCCGAGGCTGGGGAGGAGGAAGGACCACAGAGCTGCAGGGCGGAGATCCCGTTGGCCAGATCTGGGGGCCCCAAGAGGCGGCGGAGCTTGGCGACGCGAGGAGCTCGGCAACGAGGGAGCAGCTGGGCGGGGCACGTGGCCAGAGGGGGGAGGGTTTTTGGGGGTGAAGGGTTATGGGAGCAAGATGGCATGGCGGCGAGGGCGCGGCCACCGCCTACGGCGATAGCGGCGGAGGGGAGCGCAAGTGGGGGAGAACTATGGATGAAGGTTAAAGAACCAAAACCATGTAATGGCAAAAGAAAGGGAAAATTAGTACTTGATATTGCTCACAAATTCAGGGTGGTTCTGGCATGAAACTTTGTAGAAAAAAGAGAATGAAACACCAAGCCATCCTGACATGGACCAATCCAATAACTTTTGACGGCCCAAAGTTATATGCTGAGTTGGACGGATTACCTGGTGGGAGGGTCAACGGGGTATCGATGATGGCATGTTTTCTTAGATGAAACGCGAGTGTGCTTGGTTGCATCTTGCATGGACGTGGACATGGCGATGAACATGTCAATTAAAGGCCTGAGCTTTTAATCTCTCACGCAGCAGCTGGTCTTAAGGAGCAGGGTATGCTCCAGTTTGTATTTTTGTTTTGGTCGTTTTTGTTGCTCCATGCCGCGGGTGATGGCGTCCGGGTGTAATGTGCATTGTAAACTTTTTATTTGCTTTTCTTCCATCAATGAATAGCACAGCTCTTGCATAATGGTTCCAAAAAAAAAAAGGAGCAGGGTAAAGTTTTTTTTTGAGTAAAGGACAGGAGAACTGCCATCTATTAATAAAAAATGAGGAGATAGGCGGAGGATGGGACCCCCCCCCCCTGGGATGAAAAAAAAACTAATTTCTAATTAATTACAAAATTGGCTCTTGCGGCCACCCAAAGCAGCAGCTCATCAATGAGTTGTTGGAGGAAGATGGTGCGGGGACGGTCAGTGTAACACCCCGGTTCCTCGAGAACCTAGAATGCTACTATCCCCCAAGAAACTGTAAAATTTCGATAGCATTTCCCCTGTTTATATGGGCTTCCACGACAGATAATTTATATCAGAAGAATATATAACCATTTTCCTTCAGCCACCAACCATAACAGGAGCTACAAAAAAAACTATAACTTCCAATTATACAAGACGATCAACTATTAAGTAAATTTCATAATTTCACTAATTATGATGTGAGAGGTAGTGAGTGCTCAAGTCCATGTTCTATTTTTCCATCCCCATATATGATTGACGTCATCTGTACCTAAAAACCAAATAAAAGCAAGAGTGAGTATTCAACAATACTCAGCAAAGTATATGTATAAACAGAGAACGAAAAAACATCATTCATAAATTCGTACTCAAAATAACCTCCGATCCACAACCCAAACAATCCACTTTTAATCCATTCAATGCAATGCAATGCACATGCGTCTGTACTGTGAGCTCATACCGGTATAGCTAGGTGCGCACCGTCGATGCCACACCTTGCCCGTCTTTTTCAGGCGGGGACCAATTACTCCACTCCCGTGGGGTGCCTACCAAGTAGGACTTCAGAGCGCTCCGGACTAGTCACTTTTGACTTTCTCACCGACCTCACCGGACTAGTCAAAAGTGACTTTCTCACCGACCTGGTTCATATGCATATGATGCAATAATGTCTCTTCTCTGTCATACAACTATCAGAAACCTTTATCATTTAACTATAAATAGCAAAATATCCAGATTGCATCAAAACAATATAAACCCATCTTCCAACCATAAAATAAGAGCAATTACAAAGCAATCGGACCACATAGTCATATAACGTCAAACAAACATGTGTTTAACATGTACTTGCCTTTCAACCGTGCAAACATGAATCATGGGTAGTCAACACCGATTCCAATCCCAAAAGCACCTATAGAAAAATAACTGATCTCAACACAAACCCTCTTAATAAAACAATATGAAAATCAATTTATTCCCTAGAACTCTCTTTCTCCCTCCCCAAACACTGCTGTACTGCTGAACCCAGTGATTTGGATTCCTGGACAGCAACCTTAAAACGATCATACCTACCAAACTACTCATCCGATTTTGATATTCTTGTGCCCCAAATAAAGAAAAGACCAAGGCCTACGACTTCCGTCATAAAACCAAATTTTGAATTTTAACCTAACTTGGTCAAATCTTCATCTGAATCTGTAGCATATAAATTCAATCAACTAAAACTCCATCCCCTATAGCTACTACTTACCAATCTACAAAATTACATGTCTATTTTGGGGGAACTCCATGAGAACATATCTAAATCCAATAACCAAAAGTAAATTGAGGGGGGGGGGGATCACGTGAGGTCATAAACCCTAGTTTCCCCTTCCTCCTCCCACTTCTCTTCCTCCTCCTTTCTGGGTAGCATTGCCCCTCGACCCTTCCCTTGTCCCCTCCTCTCAGCACACTAGCCGTCCTCCTCTCACCCATCCCAATGGCAAGAACACTACAAACCGTACCTCGAGTGAACGGCCAGGTAGGGACAAGGTTCATCGACGGCGAGACGGCAATGGCCGCAACACCCTCGACAGTGATGACGGCCTCCGACGACCAGAGGCGGCGGTGCGGCACGGCGACGAGGGACGATCGCCTTCGCATCGCCTCGAACGGCAGGGATGGAGCAGCGTGGCTCGGCGGCGAGGATGGCGACGGGCGAGAGAGAGAGATGGGCGGCGACGTCGGCGGCGGCGGCAAGGCATGAAAGATGTCAGCGGAGGCAAAGGTATGGCGTGAGGGATGAGAAAGAGGACAGGGGCAGCGGCTAGGTTGCCTGGGGAGGAACCGTTGGGTTCCTATCCCCCCACTGCCTCTTAACCAACACAAATGGGTCAGCCTGGGCCAAGGGCCCACGGGCTATAACATTCTACTTCCCTTAAAACAGAATTCGTCCTCGAATTCTAGTTTCTCTCCTTCAGTACGATAAACTTAACTATAACTTGCAAAACACCCACACATCTGCTAATAGAACAAATAGATTCTCAATCCTCGTACTTACCAACAAACTCGTCAACTCAAGGGACATATAAAACGGTATCCTTCCTCTCAAAAGGTTGAGATGATTTCGAAGGCAAAGTCAAAAATCATTCTCACAAACCAAGAAACCATCAACACGTGCATCAAAGCTACAAATAATACATTTCAGAAAACTTCAAACTCACGCTGCGAAGAACTTCCAAGATGAAACGTAGGATCCATCACTTCGATGCAACTAGGGTGAAAAGCATGGTTAATCGTCATGGAAAGGTTGCTTTGGGCATGAACAAAAGTTCGAGGTCGACCCCCAAACAAACCGTCCAATAACTTGCTCAAAAAGACATCCACACAAACCTCTTGATAACAAAAAAGGGAAATTCATGAAGAGGGTACTTAATCACCAAAAATAAGTCAATCGGAAAACTTTACCAAAACAGTTGTAATCATCTACCTCGCTTCTTTGATGATGCACGACGATAATCTAAACCACCTGATAATAACTCTTCGGCTCCTTTCTTTGCTTTTCGTAGGGAGAACACATAGAGATATACAGGGATAAGGATTAGCTCGCAAACCAAGCAGAAAATCACTATGGTACTCCACCCTCCACTTGACGACCATCAACAACTAAGGGAGAAAATAAACTAGGTCTTCCCGCACTAAGGAAGATAATGTTTCATGCAGCACTCGTCTATCAAAGCTAAAGCTAGCGATCAAATAGCTTTACCACTTTGGGATCAGAGAACACACCGGTCAACAAAACAATTGCATGACAAAGAATATCATCCTCGATACTAGACAAGGGTGCCTAGAATCGAACAAGAGGGAAAATTCATGGAGATTATTTTTACCGGAGATGAGTTCAGCTCTGTTCCAATGGATTAAATCTGATGGACCAAGCAAGGTCATGGATACGACAAAGAAAAATCAAGTTCCCAAGCCACTTCACATTCAAATGTCATATATGACCACTATAAGAGGTCAATAATATAAACTCATACAACAAGGGTCTAAACAAGCATGCCACCACTTAATGGGCAATCAAAAAAATCTCTAAGCACCATGGTTTGAAATAATGACCTAATATGCCAGGGATTCTTCACTAATAGCATAAGCACATTCAAGTTGTAAAGCGTTTTACTCTTCTGCCACAGTCATCTTAACAAAAACACAAACGGAATAATATTAGGGCACAACATTGACTTTCAAATTATTGATTCGTTCTTAAAAGATCAAAACCTTTATTCACTTCCAACATAACTCTTCTACTAAAAAAATAAATAAATTGCCTCTTCTATTACCGAAAAACCCTACATCATTCTAGTTCATTATACTGAGAGATAGCTATACTTCGGAGTCTAAGAATAAGGCACACACAGGCCAACCATTCCACGTATCAAGGGAGTAGTAAGAGTAAACGTTATGGGGGCCAATCCCTCAAGTACCCAAACTATCAACTCAATACGTAGGTAGATGGATCACACAACCTAATGCTCGGGCAGGCTCACTTGGCAAAGTGAAACAAAGACTTTTGGGATATGATCCCCTCCAATTAGCTAGTCAACAACACCACCAAGATATACTAGGAATTTTTAGAAGATCCTAAAACAATTCCTTGCTTTAAATTCTTAAATATTGTCTAAAAGTAATATTGCCAGTTTTCATGCCACTTCCCCTATAATAACCCTTAAAAACACACCATAGATCTAGGAAACAACAATAAGATCCGGTCGACCCTCGAAAAACTAGACATCAATTGCGATGAAAAGCTCATTAGCGGAAAATATCTAAACACTAATACAAGTGACCCATAAAACTCTTCACCTACTAACGTAGGACCCTCTGTAGTCCTTGACAAAACCTCAACTCAGTCAACACCACAACACAAGTATCATCCACATACAAATGCCCGTGAATCAAACAGTTTAGCATTAGCTAATTACAATAAATATAGGAACATTCTATAGCTATTAGCATCTGGAACATAAATCAAAAATAATATTAGCAACTCAACAAACAAAAAAAATGCAATGCAAACCCATTCCCATTCTATGGTGCACCAGTGTGTCAGGTCTTTAATAATTAATTCAACAATATTAAATCAGAGTTCCATATTTATATATTGCATATTTACCCTCCTAAATCAATACACCCATAACGGACCTAAAGCCCGCTCTGATACCAACTGTAACACCCCGGTTCCTCGAGAACCCAGAATGCTACTAACTCCCCAGAAACTGTAAAATTTCGATAGCATTTCCCCTGTTTATATGGGCATCCACGACAGACAATTTATATCAGAAGAATATATAACCATTTTCCTTCAGCCACTAACCATAACAAGAGCTACAAAAAAAAATATAACTTCCAATTATACAAGACAATCAACTACTAAGTAAATTTCATAATTTCACTAATTATGATGTGAGAGGTAGTGAGTGCTCAAGTCCATGTTCTATTTTCCCATCCCCATGCATGATTGACGTCATCTGTACCTAAAAACCAAATAAAAGCAAGAATGAGTATTCAACAATACTCAGCAAAGTATATGTATAAACAGAGAACGACAAAACATCATTCATAAATTCGTACTCAAAATAACCTCCGATCCACAACCCCAAACAATCCACTTTTAATCCATTCGATGCGATGCAATGCACATGCGTCTGTACTGTGAGCATATACCGGTATAGCTAGGTGCGCACCCGTCGTTGCCACACCTTGCCCGTCCTTTTCAGTCGGGGACCAATTACTCCACTCCCGTGGAGTGCCTACCAAGTAGGACTGCAGAGCACTCCGGGACTAGTCACTTTGATTTTCTCACCGACCTCACTGGACTAGTCAGAAGTGACTTTGTCACCGACCTGGCTCATATGCACATGATGCAATAATGCCTCTTCTCTGTCATACAACTATCAGAAACCTTCATCATTTAACTATAAATAGCAAAATATCCAGATTGCATCAAAACAATATAAACCCATCTTCCAACCATAAAATAAGAGCAATCACAAAGCAATCAGACCACATAGTCATATAACGTCAAACAAACATGTGTTTAGCATATACTTGCCTTTCAACCGTGCGAACATGAATCATGGGTGGTCAACACCGATTCCAATCCCAAAAGCACCTATAGAAAAATAACTGATCTCAACACAAACCCTCTTAATAAAACAATATGAAAATCAATTTATTCCCTTGAACTCTCTTTCTCCCTCCCCAAACACTGCTGTACTGCTGAACCCAGTGATTTGGATTCCTGGACAGCAACCTTAAAACGATCATACCTACCAAACTACTCGTCCGATTTTGATATTCTTGTGCCCCAAATAAAGAAAAGACGAAGGCCTACGACTTCCGTCATAAAACCAAATTTTGAATTTTAACCTAACTTGGTCAAATCTTCATCCGAATCTGCAGCATATAAATTCAATCAACTGCAACTCCATCCCCTATAGCTACTACTTACCAATCTACAAAATTACATGTCTAATTTGGGGGAACTCCATGAGAACATATCTAAATCCAATAAACAAAAGTAAATTGAGGGGGGGGGGATCACGTGAGGTCATAAACCTTAGTTTCCCCTTCCTCCTTCCACTTCTCTTCCTCCTCCTTTCTGGGCAGCATTGCCCCACGACCCTTCCCTTGTCCCCTCCTCTCAGCACACTAGCCGTCCTCCTCTCACCCATCCCAATGGCAAGAACACTATGTCAAGAAGTCAATGGACCTCCGAGACTAAGGCGAGCTGGAGGTCTGTGTTTCCAATATGGGAGCGATGCCAGGAAGTTAGGGCCTTGGCGGTGCGGGATAATTTTACTCTGAATCGGTGGAGGGGGTGGGTGGGGAGATTTGGGGATGTCTCGCACCAGGCTTGTTTGGCTACTTCTAGGAATCCAGGCATCTTGAGCCAAAAATTCTCAAAACGGAAGCGTTTTGGCGGTGGGGGAAGGCTTTCCGCTGTGAGGAGGAGCGGGCAGTGGTCAGAGGCCGAGGAGGAAAGTGGGACGAGGGACGAAGAGGGGAAGAGGAGCTCCCAGGAAAAGTTGGAAAAGGCACGCTCGAGCCTGACCAAGGTCGGGTTCGCCTGCTCGTTGCTCCAAGTGAAACGCCGCCCTAAGAGGTGCAACTCTTTGAGGAGGCAGGAATCCAGGGTGGATCGAAATCGAGCCATGAGCCTACGGTTGAGGTTAAGGTTGTTCTTGTCAGAAGCTTTGTAGATTAGGTTGAAATCGCCTAAGACCAGCCAGGGGGAGGTGAAGTGGTTGGCAATGGAGGAGAGTTCCTGGAGGAAGGTCTCTTTCTCAGATTCCACGGAGGGCCCGTAGACAGCGGGCAGGGCCCAACTAGGCTTCCCGTCGAGCGGCGAGATTTTAGCGGATATGGAGTGTGGAAGAATGAGAGGGTCCGAGACTTGGAGTAGCGAGTAGTCCCGGATTAGGAGGATGCCCCTCTGGATCCGGAGGCAGGGAGTTGGAGGACTCCTTTGAGCCTATGACCACATATTTCCATAAGTGATTGACTCGAGGGGTCGGAGAGCTTGGATTCCTGAATGGCGAGGATGGTCGGTTTGTGAGAGCGGACGAGGGATGCAACCACGTCGCGCTTAGCGGCAGTGTTGAGACCACGGACATTCCAAGAGAGGATCTCCATTGGGGAAACCATAGTTGGGCACATGGGGGAGGACAAGTCTCGCGCGGAGGGCGGGGATTCAAGGAAGCAACCCACGACAAACCGCACGCAGGCGGGGAGGCTGGCCACTCACACACAGGAGGTTGACCAGCCCTAACCAGAACCACACACAAGTGGCGACTAAAAGGTAAAACCACGCGCAGGTGGTGACTAGAAGATAGAACCACACGCAGGTGGTGACTAAAGGATAGAACCACACGCAGGTGGTGGAAATGAAAAAGGACCACACGCAGGTGGAAGCTAGTAAGAAAACGCAGGGTAAGGCAGTTTGCAGGTGACATTGGAGGTGTCAAGAGCATGCCGGGAGGAGGAGGGGGAGAACTAGGTGGCGCACTCCTCCACAGCCGCTGAACCCACGGTGGGCAGGTCAATGGAGGGTCGCGCTAGGTCGCAAAGGTCAGAGACGGCGGAGATCACACAGGGGTCTAGTGGGGAGGTGGTGAACAGGGTGTGAAGCTGGTCAGCCAGATCATCAACAGTGGGATAGGGGGGAGGCCCGGCTTGAGGGCTAGGACGCTCTGGACCTTGCAGATGGCTGGAACGGAAGAGGAACCAATAGGGGCGGAGGCTGGCCTAGTAGAGGCTAGCCGGGAACTGCGACGCACAAAAGTCGAGACCATGGTGCGGCGGTGCTGAGGTGGCGGGGTGGGGATCAGCGGTGCAGCGGGGTGGATGGAGGCTTTCGCCAGGAAAGCAAGGGTGGGAGAAGGGGAGGGCGCCTCGAGGCCGTTCTCTAGAGCCATGGGGTCAAGGTCGGCGAAGTGGCTAGTGGGGCGCTTAGAGGAGGGGTGGCAAGGATGGCCTCGACGCAAAGGTCCTCGAAAGGAGGCCCAGCAGTACAGGTGTGCGAAGGGGGCTGCTGGGGGCCCAGCTGATGGGGAAAAGAGAGCGGCCCGTTGGGAGTAGGCGGCAGGTGGGCCTCGGAGGCTGGGCCACGGGTCAAGGCGGTCAAGGAGACCGGTCCTGGGCCGACTCTAGCTCCTGGGCTCGAGAATGGGCTGGTCGGTGCAACTGGAGGGGAGAGTTGGCCGTCCCGTTGAGCACACACCTGCACTGAAGTGGGAAGGGGCTAACAGGGGGGTCCCCTGTTGCAGAGAGAGTGTGGTTTGAATCACCGGTCCACGAGAGAGCAGGAGTGGGCAGCCTTTGACCAGCTGTGGTGGCAGAGGGCACGTGGAGCGAGGGGTTCGCTGGCGGGGGAAGACGTTGGCGGTGCGGTGGCCAGGCGCCCCGGGCGGAGTGGTGAGCTTGTCTTGGGCTGTGGCCCCCGGAGCTCCGGCGACGCTGATGAGGGGAGCGACTCCTCGCCCGCCCGCCGGGGTCCCGCGGCGGAGGCAGGCTTGGGAGGAGGCATCGGGGGCGAAGGAGCCGTCGTCGTCACTGCCATCATCCCGGCGCCGGAACGGGGGGAAGAGGGCGTGGCAAGAGGGCGGCGGCTCGGTGAAGATTGGGATCGGAGTGGAGTCGGGGAATCCCAGCTGCCAGATGTGGAAGTCAAGGCGCGGGAGGGCACCCCCAACACGCACCGAAGTAGTGGAGAAATCCTCAACGGAGTCGACATGGAGGAGGAGGCGGTGGACGGAGGCGCGGGTCGGCCGGAGGCGCTGGGCGGCCGGGGTCGCGGGCACCCGCTAGCCGCCAGCAGGTCATGGTCATCTCCCCGGCGCACCTCCAGGTAAGGTGATGGCTCCGAGAGCTCAAGCTCTATCTCGAGTGGGATGGTGGCAGGGTTGTGCGTCCAAATCCAAACGCAGAAGGAGGAGGTGTCCAACCGGAGCCTGGAGGAGTCTTCGACCACGTCGAGGCGGCCGGCGCCGGCGAAGATGCGCTCCACGACAGTGGGGGACCAAGCATGGAGCGGAAGGACTTCGACAATGACCCGCACGCGGAAGCGAACAGCACCGGCCTCACCTGTGGCGTGTGGATTGCTGGGGATGGAGGACATGCCGAAGTGACGACCATGAGCACGGAAGGAGCTCCGGGCAGCAAGCGTAGCTTGCTCCGGTTGGGTGAAAATGGCGAGGAAGCGGAGGTGGGCGAGGTGGGTGACTCGGATGTCGAACGCCGGGATGTCAGTGCGAAGACTGATCTCGCGCGCAACGAACTCCGGGTCGGGATGGGGTCCGTCGGCGATGGAGACGATGACACCTCGGCGGTGGAGATCGGAGGCGTCGGAGCGCATGCCGGCAATTACCTTGACGCTGACACGCGCCGAGGGTGGACGGAGGGCGGCAAGGGGGAACGGTTGGATGTAGCCATGGGTGGATACACAGGGGGGCCCTGGGAGTAGAGCGAGGAGGGGATTCAGGGGTGGGGCAGGGCGGCGAGGAGCAGGGGGCGGCGCGGCGGCAATGTTTGGCTAAGTGTCCTAAGCGCCGACAGAAGCGTGGACGGGTCTCGGCAGAGGCGGCGCAGTGGTCCGAGGCGGCAACGAAGGCAGCGCCCTTTAAGGGCAAGGCTGCGCCCGGCGAGCTAGGCGGCGGGCTTGCGCGCCATAACTACGGCCGCCGCAAGCGGAAGGCTCGTCTTGTGCCGCCGAAGCCTCGGGAGGACGCGCGTTGCCAAGTTAGACAACCACGCTACCGAGTGTAGTCCGAGGTTGTCTAGCAGTGCGTAGATCGTAGACGACGAAGAACAATCACAGATGAACACAGAGATGTAGGAGAGGAAGGATTCTTTATTGCTTTTCTCAGGGATACATAATAAATGGGAACCTCTCCTATTTATGTTTGGGTAATAGGGTTTTGGCTGGTCTATCCAAGTGGGCCCCACCCCTTAGCCGAGCCAGGCCCAAAGCCGGTCGGCTTGGTGTGGTTCCTTAACACTCTCCCTTGGACCATGCCGCATGATGCATATGTCCCAAAAACTCCACAAAACCCAGTGGGAAAAATGTTGGAGAAAGAGTATATAGCATACGCTTACTGTGGGCACGGATTTGCCTCGTTAAAAACCTTACGTGAGAAACTTCATTGAAAACTCACTTAAGGGAAAAAGAGTACAGATCCACCCAACGTTTCTTCATAATTCATGCATTCATTCATTCAAGTTGGGTACTCGAACTTCATGTTCAAGATTTCAATTCATAATATGTGAAGTTTCTCCCCTAAATTCTGTACTTCTCTAAGTCTTCTCATTCCAATTCCTTTCACACATCTTTCAAAGGTAGATGTAAGGAGTGACTTATTAAATAAGTCTGCAATATTCTCAATTGACTTAATGTGTAGAAAACTGATTCTTTACTTGGGGTCCGTATACTTAATAAATTTTCCTTCACATATCCAGTCTACACTTGTGCGGCACATGCTGCATTATTTTCATAAATGATACTAGGGGTTCATTCAGCGTACAATCCACATGACTGAAAATATGGAATGACCTTCTTCAAAGCCATGCATTTTCATAATAGGCTTCATTCATTGCTATGAAATCCGAGTGGTTTGTCGACATTGACATAAAAGTCTGCATTGACGACTTCTACTTAATTCTAATTCTTACCATATAGGAAACATATTCATATCCATATCTTGGTTCTTTCATTCCAAGATTTCTCTTTCTTTAGAAGTATCGGGAGATGTCCTTGATTCTTTCAAATGTCCTTCTTGTGCTCTGCATTATACCAAGTTGATAAAATTAACGGCAACTGTAACGTACAGTAGGCAAATGCATTGTACTGCCGTATGCTATTCACGAGGTATATGAGCCACTCAAATTCTGATACAGAACTTCATGTTTCTGGACATCCTCCCCCTTATCCCTAGGTCTGTACAGATCTAGGTCTATAAGAAATGACCGACCAACCATTGGGTTTTCGTGGATACACCTTCTCAAAATCAAACCTTTACAACACGATCAACGTGTAGGTTGACTGGTGTAACGAGATTTATTTGGCATATGCTCAAGGTGTTAACCTAAGCTGTAATGGCCAATCCATTCATCTCTTTCTCATACATCAACTATGTATTTTATTCTTTTTCTTCAATCTGTATGGTAATGTAAAGGATTACACAATACAAATTTCTATTCGTTCTATATTGGTTTAGGACAATAATACTCATATATCTTCATATAAAAGTCCATCCAAGTCTCTTTCCAGTTACAACATCCATTCAATTCATTTTCTTTGTCAACTTTCAGTTGAGTACTGCCATTGAGATTAAGGGTATCTAAAGGTTACACCACTAATGACCGGAGAATAAGTTTCTTCGTGATCAACGCAAAGGCGCTGAGTGAAATATTGCGCTATCAGCCTTGCTTTGTACCATACCACTTCATTTTTCTTCACTTCTCCTTACGAACAAAGGCCCACGGGCATACACGAGGGAGTGTGCGGCAAAGAGGTCTAAGCACTTCTCCTTTGTTTAGAGAAAATAGTTCTGCGGTGATTGCCTTCTTCCATTCTTTTCTGTCCAGCCGTGTCTTACACTCAAAGAGAAATGCAGTCTCAGGATCGAGTTCAATTGTTTGGGCAATATTCTTTGCAAAGTATATTCGACATTGGCTATGATTCTATTCATATATCCCGGAGTGCACAGAGTTTATGGCCATTTCTTCATGGGGTGCTTCGTGCACTTGTGCTTTTTGCACCATCACTTGCTCTGCACCGCTATTTCCAAATCATGGGAGCAAGGACCTTTTGATGGTTGCCGATGTGCGCATTCATATGCTCGTCTGCACGCCCTTCGGTACGCTCGTTTGCATGTCTTTCGGCTTCTTCTTTAATTCTTTCTTCTTGTACCGGTAAATTCAAATCTGTGAGTGCCTCGCTAGCAGGCTGCTCACCAGTGCCAGGTCTCAACTGGCTCCCCTTCTACTTTCTTTGGGACATTTTCGTGATCGGTTGTGGCAAGTTCTCTTATCCGTTTTTCTCCAGGCGTCCCCGGATACTTGGGATTCGAGAAACCAGATTTTCTATCCTTTTCATTGAGGCCTCGGAATAGAATGAGAGATACCTTCTATGGTATTTCAACACTCTCTGGTGCATTATTGTCAGCAATGCGACTTGATCACATCCTTCAAATCACAAAATGATTAGGCAGTTCATTAATTTCTTAAATGCTTTAAAATTCATACTAGTGCGGCTAATGCGTGGGAATGCATTAGTGGTGTCTGAGGTTAGCCACAAATTTTTCCGGCATTCTTCTTTTCAGGGTTCTATTCCTCTCCCTAATGACGGGAATTGATTCTCAGTCATTTGTAAATTCATTGCAAGTGTAGTATAGGTACATAAAACTTGCATTCAAATTGGAAAATTCCTTTTCTTTGCACTAGTCGGATGTTGTGGGACTACGTGTCCCTTCATTAATTGATGAGGGCTGCTAGTCGGGCTTCTATTTCTTTATACAATATAAGACAACTCAGCAAGTGCGGCCGGACATCTCTAGTCCATGACGCTCGGACATAAGATATATAGTGCTCTTCTTTGGTATTCGATACAGTTCAATGATTATCGATCAGCTAGCATTGTCCTTCTTATTTTGGACTTCATAGTAATGATCAGATAATTTATTCTTTAATTCTTATGATCTGCGAGATCATCTTCACGAACATGTGGTTTATGTAGAAAATAAACTCATGCCTTACTACAAGGAAGCAATTGTGAGCACTAGAATGTCGTTAAGTGCCCTTGGCAAGGGTTGCATATGGCCGCGAACCTCTTCTAGATGCATTCTAGGCAAGGAGAAAACTCGACTTAATCTTTAATAGGAGAGTGCCCAGTTCATGATTCAGGAAATTCTTATACTAATGCTATGTCCTTACGAGTTGATTGCACCTCATCTTTTCTATAATTGAGATGACGATTCTACGATGCCAGATGGAAGAGATTAGAGCTTCTAAATACATTCTAATGTAGTATAGCCCAAATTCAAATGGAGAGGGGAAAGTTCTAATATTTATTACTCACATCCATCATGCTTCACAATGCATAACAATTCTTTTGTCATTCTTCAATGGTCTCAACTCGGAAACCGTTGGCATGGATGTCTTTGAAATTTAAGAGAGTTCATATGGATTCCGAGAAAAACAATGTTTCTTTAAAGTGCTGATGTAAAACCCATAGAATTTTATGTCGTCTCTTAAAATTTATTGGTGTTGCTAAACTACCAACAATTCATATCTTCATAGGGCACTATACTAGTTCTATTCATAGTTGCAATCAGGCAATGGCAATATTCATAATTCATATGATTCAAATATTGATTGCAACTTCAAAATATATATTGAAAATATAGGATAAATGCATAATGAACATGAGAATTAAGGTTTACTCTTCGAGAACTTCAATTCTTTCATTCAAATAGTGTGCTCTTCACGAGCTTCAAATTCTTCATACTAAAATTCATAAAATGTCTATTAGCGACCACAATCTACAGGGAGAATACTAATAGTGCAATTCCAGCATAGTCAAATGCTACAATTATGCACTTTCTCTTAACGTCAATTCTATTTGTCGAGATCTTCTCTTCTTTATTCACTTCTTGTGACTTCAATACGATTAAGAGGCGGTGCAAAGTTGTCTCTTCATAGGTGTATTCTACCAAAAGGTTTTTTTTCTAGCCACAGTGAGACACCTCTACTGCTTTGAAATTCTTTCGATCTAATAAGCCGCAATTTCATCAACAGGTTTGCGGCGAATCTTCGACCAATGGACCTAAATGTCGCATTTAAAGCACATCTTGACCTAGTGGTTATGTGTCTTGCATTATGTGACTTTATTCTTATATTCTATGTCACTTGGACAATGGACTTTCTTTTCTAGGTCAATTTCTATAATTTTCCTTCTTTCCATTCTTCCAATGAATGGAATTTTTACCCCTAGTAGCTGCTCTAATTGCACTGAGGTGAAAAGTGGGAGGTACAATCCCTTCGTTTGTGATCTTGTCACGTAGAAAGGGATCGTATAAATTCTATGCATATTGAGTTGTACTCGGTCATAATTCTATAGTCTGCAAACCTTATGTGCACCAAATCCTGTTATACTTATGGCAGGATAGCATGCTTGAGCTTCATGAGCCACTGCTAAAGTGCAGCACATAGCATCAGTGTGGTCCCCTCAACCATGCATGCAAAATTTGGTAAGGAGGTGGTGTCTAAGAAAGTGCAGTGCTTTCATTCTGCTTACTGACAGATTTCTTTCCTTTGCAGGGACCTAAACCGATTGACAGTGTTGGGTTTCTAGGGACCAAATACAATCATCATGTCCTATGTCCAAGAGAGATAATTCAGGCCACAGGGGGCCAGTTTCTCAAATTCATAAATTATGATACCCGACAATTTCATATTTCAAAATTCATTCAGAAGATTACTATAAGTAATCTAGTGGGGAGAGTGGTGCTAGGTAGACTTCAAATAATAAATTCTCATGTAAATCCAATATTCCTACTTATATGCCATTACCAATTCATATAATAAACAGGCAAAAACTGATAATTACAAAAGCAAATTCAAAAGGTAGTTGCATAAAAGTAATTAACAGTAGCTAAATAAGCTTGCAAATTCAAAACCGGGGTCATAAAGAACTCCCAGAATTTTTTCATGCCTGAATATATGCTTTCTTCAATTTCTACTAATTCCAAGGGGCTTTATGGAATTTTTAGTACTTAGGAAAAGCTATGCGCAATTTCCATAATTCTTAGGGGGGTTTTCTGCAATATTCTAAAATTCAGAAAATATTTCATATAATTTTCCAAATGCCAAGGAGTTTTCTGGAAAATAATAGCCTAGAAAATCTCTCATAATTTCTAGGAAATCCAAGGACTTATTCTTCAAATTATAGGGCAAACAGGTTTTCTTCCCCATTTTTCCGATCTACCCTGGCCCATTCGTTTCTTTTCTTGATCTGGTCCGTTCAAAACCGGTCCAGAAGCCCCTATTTTCTCATTTATTTCATGACCCTGCCCGCGCCCTTCTTTTCATAAATTTCTTGGGTCAAAGTGTAAATTCACAATGCAAAAATACACATGCAATTCGAAATTCAAGCACCATTCAATTCATTGTTCTTTTCTTTAATTCTTTATTTCTCTCTGGCACATGGCATTCTTTTCGTTTCTTTCAATTTTCTCACCCTTTTCTACGGGTCGCGCACTGCAGGGGTGTGCGCGGCCAAAGTGGCGCGCCAGTTAGGCTAAGCGCTAGCCAGCCGAGGAGGCCCAGTGGCGGTGGGGTGGCCTAGCGGCGGGCGAATAGCCCCAATGGGAGGTCTCTGCAACCCAATGAAGCAGGCGCTGACCAACGCTGGGCAAGGCAAATGGCCCATGGCGAGGCGGCCATCGCGGTGCAGCACGCTTAGGGGTTAGGGTTTCTAGCCCGCCGCTGGCCGATGCGGCGCAGACGCCGGGCGCCGGCGCGCTGCGTGCGGCGATGGCGCGCGCGGGCGCTGGCAAGCGCGGCGCGGGCGCTTGATGCGAAGCGGCGCGCGGCACGGCGCAAGGCGGCAAGACGACGCGGCGTGTCTGACGGCGCTGTGGCGGCGCGAACCCATGTGTCTGATGCCGTGCACAAATTCATTGCGCTTTTCGCTTATTCATCGCGCTTTTCGCTTATTCATCGCCGATTCAAAGAACCGACAGTTTAATGCGACGAAATCTTCAAGATTTCTGCCATTCTTTAATAGATTCAATTCCGATTTTACGTTCGTTCGTCGCCGATCCAAGGAACCGGCAGTTAAAATCAATGGAATCTTCGAGATTCCTGCAGTTCTTTAATAGATCCAAACGGGAACCCGCGAAAAAACCGATCTATACCTTCGATGCTTACGGCAAAGATGGGATGCGCGAACTATCGCGTAGGATAGATCAACGGGTCCCAACTATCGCGTAGAATAGATCAACGGATCTCCGGCGTCGTTCGTCAGAGCTTCATGCTGATAACGTGTTAGACAACCACGGTACCACGCTACCGAGTGTAGTCCGAGGTTTCCTAGCAGTGCGTAGATCGTAGACAACGAAGGACAATCATAGAAGAACATAGATATGTAGGAGAGGAAGGATTCTTTATTGCTTTTCTCAGGGATACATAATAGATGGGAACCTCTCCTATTTATGCTTGGGTGCTAGGGTTTTGGCTGGTCCATCCAAGTGGGTCCCACCCCTTAGCCGTGCCGGACCCAAGGCCGGCCCGGTTAGGGTGTGGTTCCTCAACAGAAATGACTGCCAAGCATTCACTCTGTGAAAAAGGTTTTTAAAAAATAAAAAAAGTAAAATAAAAAAATACTCCTGTCTGTTAGATATGGCTTTGGGTCACATATCCTGCGGGACGCGGGGGCCATCCAACGCGGGTTCGATGAGCTCCTATGTAACACCTAGTGCTGGTCGTCAGATCCTCATCCAACGGTCAGAATTAGATCTAGTTAAAACTTTTTTTTCCATATAGCGGCGTAAAAATTATAGATAATTTAAAAAATGTAAATTCTCTGATATGTGCTAGGTTCAACATATATTAATGCTAGTTTTTATTCATATTTTGTTATTCAAAAAAATATTTTAGAGTGTAAAATAGATCAAAAACATTCTAAAAAAAATAAAATAATATACATTGAACCTAATGCATGTTAGAGATTTTTTTTTCATATTTTTAAAATATTTTTATATAATTTATACACTGATATATGAAAAAAAATTAAACAAAATACAATCCTAGTTATCCAATGGCGAGTGCTAGGCGACGATGGAAGCTCGTCTAATGGGGCATTGGACAGCCCCGCGCGCTTCTCTATACTGCCTGCTTCCCATAGAAGCATGTACCTTGCTGTCGTGGAATAGGAGAGCAGATTGTTCTTTTATCAGGTTATAAATACATATTAGCTTGAGTGACTACCATTATATTTTTTAAAAAATTGAAGTACGTCTTTTAAAATATTTTGATTAAAACGTAAAGAGATCGTCTGGAAGAGTGTGTATAATTTTATTGCCCTTTTTATTTAAAATATGATTAGATGTCAAGGTTGTATTTTGCAAACCTTATGATAAAGTTTTTTTTTAGCGAGAGAGATCATAATTTAGTATAGGCATGTTGGGTTGTTGTGTGAGCCCATCCTATCATGGTGTTGCCCTAGGCTTGCTTGAAATTGAATGTTTATTGCATTAGAATAATCTAGGGACTATGTGTTATTGTCTCCTTCTCCTGTTCGGTTGTGCTTTTCAAAATTGTTGTCTATTTGTTGAGCTCAAAACACTTAACATGCAATATCCTAAAAAGGGGATGTTGTTGCAATTGAGTTATGCCATTCATGTTTTACCCAAACATCCATTGCTATTTACCTGCACAACTTAGTAGGTTGTGTCGTGCAAAAATGGTATAGAGGTGCTATCAAAATTAATAATTACTGCCTCAGTTTTTTAGTACAAACTAATGCCTCCGTTAATATGAATATCAACTTGCCCATATCAACTTGCTAATAAGACAAGTTTCTTCGATTTCTCGGAACCTATAACATCATTTACATCACTCAATTTGGTCTATTGAGAAGGATTGCAGCTTCGAACAAAATATTAACTCTGTTTATTTTTGGAGATCATGTACTCTTTTGTGTTTGTATATGGTCAGAAGTATGTTAGCTCTATTCGCTCAGCAACCTGCAGTGTTGAATGTATAATATTCTGAGGATGATATAGGAAACATGGCTTTGTGTCATGACTTTATGTGATAACCTCTTTTTAACAATTTGATATTTCTGCATTTTCAATATTGTTCTCTCCATTGCAGAGCCACACGGGGCTTCACCCACGCGTGTAGCGCGTGAGTTCCGCTAGTGTCTATATATAGCTACTTTGCTAGGGTAGTCATGCGATGGTGGAGGATGGAAGAAAAGTTTGGTATGGCAAATTTTAAGCCGCAGTATGACATACCCAAACTTTATCCAATTTTAGCATGAAAATTTTTCACGAAAATTCATTTTCAAATACTACGAACTCTCCCTATATTCTGAAAATTGTCCAAAACAAGTTCCTATTTTATTCCATAATTTTCCTAGCATTTCAAAATGCATCTCCTATTTTATTCCATAAAAGAAAACCCTTCTTTTTTGCAAAGATGTTTATTCCCTAATATATCAAATTTTATTTCATATTTGAGTTCTCCTCATTTTTTGGATTTTTAGGATTGTATCGCATATTTTCCTAAGTTTCATATTAATTTCTAGAATTATTTATATAGAAAAATCCTTTTATCTTGATTCTAAATTTCTTTTACTTCTTGGGCGGTGCCACCTCGAATTTTTTATTTTTTATATTTTTTTTATTGTTTTATGCAAAAATGTATCCCGTTTTCGACATTAGACACAAATATAACCCGGTCGTTCGTTCAAACCCCGACAGGAGCCTATCGGTGCTTGAAAGCACGAGCGGTCCCACATGTCAGTTTGCACCGCGCCGCCCGGTGTCGGGTCAAAATTTAAATGTACGAGCGCGCGCGGTCGCGATTTCGGAGCACGACAGGGCCTCGGATTCCCTCGCGTGGGCCACGGCTCGTGGTCGCGGTTTGGTCGCACGACAGGCCCTGTCATGGTTTCGTCGCACGACATGGACCTTTAATTGGCTACCCGGCGCCCCCTGTTTTCACTTTACCCACTCACTCACTCACACTCACTCGGGCTCACGAGAGGAGCTGCAAGAGGCGATTTCGAAGAAGATTTTGAGGTAATGAGCTTATGTAATATTTGTTAAAATTAGTATATATTGATTAGTATAAGTGATGTATATTGAATGGAGAGTATATTGGTAGGATTTTTGTGAACTTTTACCGGGTAGATTTGATTATATTTGAAAATTTGGTGAAGTTTGAATGAATGAAACGTTGAAAACTTGATAGGCTAGCCATATAGATTGTAAGTGGTGAATGTGGAAGACGATATTTGAACGGAGTGCATGTTTCTACACCGTTTGTGCAAAACCACGGACCCTAATAGGTTAGCCATAATGTTAGACATATTGCTTAGCATTTTGTTGATTAGGAGTGTCGATTGTAGACTAAATAATTGGTTGGTTAGGGTTTAGTTGGAACGATAGTGTTGTCGATTTGTTGTAGTAGAAGGAAATGCTAACAAATCATGAAGTAATTTATGAAATCGTTGTGGAAATATTTGTAAATTTATTACTTGGAAGACGATATTTGAACCGAGTGCATGTTTGTACACCGTTCCTGTAGAAACCACCGACCCTAATAGGTTAACCATAATGTTAGCAATATTACTTAGCATTTTGTTGATTGTAGACTAAATATTTGGTTATTTAGGGTTTAGTTGGAATGATAGTGTTGTCGACTTGTTGTAGTATTAGAAGGAAATGCTAACAAATCACGAAGTAATTTATGGAATCGTTTAAAAATAGGTGGATTTTTTTATGAATTTATTAGTTTTGGTCATTCATTGAACTAAGAGATACATGTGTTATATTTGATCAATGTAGGTGAGATGGCGGAGACATTATATTTTCAGATATATTATGGGGTTGGTGAGATTATGTTTGGTCCTGGTGGAGTAGATTTATCAAACTTTCCTTATGTACAACGCGGCATCAAAAGAGGCCCGAAAAACTCTTATGGTCGGATTAAGGATGGTTGCTGAAGATGTTCAATTTGAAGGCAGAGAGGTTTCGTCTAGCTATTCAAGCAGTAGTTAGCCGTGCCCCGCAAGGGTTTTATGGGGAGCTAATACCGATCAGGTCAACGAAGACGTGGAGGGATTATCTCCAATATGCATTGGAGCGCAGATGGCCGCTAGTGCTGCTTGTTCAGTGCTATGAAATACCCGATACTGAACCTACCGCAGAGGGGCAATGGGAGGAAGGGGGAGGGCATGTGGAAGGAGGCACAGAAGAAGGTTGGGGGAGGGTGGCGGCACTGAAGTGTTAGATGTGGCGCCTACAGTACACCGGT
This sequence comes from Raddia guianensis, assembly GCA_036346415.1. NCBI lineage: Eukaryota > Viridiplantae > Streptophyta > Magnoliopsida > Poales > Poaceae > Raddia > Raddia guianensis. The sequence continues at coordinate 43,040,345 of CM070534.1, forward strand.
CTACCACGGCGCCGACACTACACCGACCTACCACGAAGCCGACACTACACCAGCCTACTATGGTGCCAGCACTAGCACCGCACCCGTCTACTACGGTGCCGGCACTAGCACCGCACCGGCCTACTACGGTATGGGAGTCCAGGGGGGCCTCACTGATTCTTACGAAGGTACGCACACAATGACCTTCGCTTACAACATTCAGAGTTGCATGTGGGAGCATAATTTATGAACTTATTTATTATTTCAGATGATGATTCTCACAGCATTCACTCACATGACCAAGAAGAATTTGATGTGGGTTCCTATCTGGTGAATGACCCCACCACACCTGTCGATATGGGAGGCCTCGGCGAAAATTAATTCCGCGACCCACTCACATACTCCCGAGATCAGGTGCGGCACCGCGGTGCTAGAGATCAGCAGCGGCAGGTGCGAGGCCGGCAGTGATTCTGGTGTACTGGTACCATGGCACGTTCCTGATCCTATCCGTTTTGAACTTGTACAATAGCCGCCGTAGAGGGATAATGGGACGAAGGGGCAGGGCATGTGGAAGGAGGCACGGAAGAAGGTTGGGGGAGGGTGGCGGCACGGAAGTGCTAGATGTGGAGGAGGGACCAGAGGGAGGGTGGCGGCACTCAATTATGATGTTCTCAATTTAATCGGTAAACGTTTAAAGTGAATATTGTCTAAGTAGTTTTAATAGTATGAATTAAACACGATCTTTACTATGTCAATACTATTTCAAATTAATTGAGCATTCAATTAAATATGAATTCTAATATTCTATTACACATGTCCAATCTCCCACGAAGCTACCTTATTTACCTTAAATCGAAAACAACCTGTACATCTTAAACCGCAAACAACATTTACATTTCTATTGTTCCCCATAGCTAAACCCTTACATAATACCATCACATATGCACAAATATGCAGGATTGGCGCCAATCGAGCTTTGGAAAAATGACAAGCCCCGGTCGTGCTTCCAGGGCGCGACAGGAAGCTGTCGTGCTTCCATCGCACGACAGGAGATTGGCCTCGCCTCTCTCCTCCCTGCTCGCCGTGCATGGCACGCTCGTTTCTTCAAAAAACGATAGATTGCTGGTCGTGGTTTGAACGAACGACCGGGGTATATTTGTGTCTAATGTCCAAAACGGGATACATTTTTTCATAAAACAATGAAAATAAATATAAAAAAATAAAAAGTCTGCCACCTCTCCCTTTAGGCCCATCCTCCACTTGGCCCGCCCCTCTCCCTTCACCCCCTGGCCCAACCGACTCCCACAGCAGCCCAAGTGACGTATTCTGTTCATCTTCTTCCTCATCCAGCACGGAGCAGTGGCCGCCGTCGCCTATAGCGCTGCCGCCGGAAAATGTCGCCGCCACTGCCTCTACAAGCATTATATCTTTCCGAAATCTTCACGAAAGTCGTAGATAATCATCACAAGAACTCATTCAGCTCCATAGTTTGACCAATCCACAGCTATGTCGCCGGAATTTCACAAAAAGACCGACAGCGCCTAACGGCCCAGCTAGGCATGGGCATGGGCCATGCCCATGCCATAATGGGCCCTTCGCCCCAGTGAGCATGCATGCACGCCACTACGCCAGCACGATGAACATGCATGGTGCTGCAGTAGTGGAGTTCAGCACAGGATGCAAATGAACTAACAGAGATTTCCACTTGACATGTACTCGTGTAAGAATCGGTCGATCGAACGTCTTAGCACAACATTACTGGCACTATATTACTGACACAAAGTACTCACTAAATAAGTTCCTTACGTGATCACTATTTAACTTGTTACAAATATAAGGATTAAGGAGCCATAGCACAACCCAACTCATGTTGAAACCGAGCATTTTCTGGACCGTACGTGCATGTAAAGAAAACCTTTCACGATTCTGCATCTTTGGATTTCTTCATGAAGGCGACCTTGCTGATAGCTACTTGTGCATAGATCTTATCGTATAGCTGGTCAGAGAACCTAAAGCAAACAATCCTAAATTTTCTGTTGAACAAAAGCGCGCAGAACACCATCCAAATACCAATTACGAATCCTGCGCTTATACTGACATACAAAAATGAGGTATCATGTGATGTACCTGCATGTTCTTCGTGGATTCCTTGATTTGTTCCGTTCGTCGAACAATTGTTGAGGAGAGGAGGGCCACAAAGTCCAGGATTGCCGATATACATGTATGGATCATTGATTGTTTGCAGCTGTCTCCCTGTGGGAATCCTTCCTGAGAGATGATTGTAGGATAAGTTTAGGCAGCTCAAAAAAGTGAGGTCTGATAAGCTTGAGGGAATTTCACCAGTGAAATTGTTGTAAGATAGGTCCAGAGACTCCAAATTCCCTAAAGCACCAATATCGTTTGGGATTGGTCCACTTAATTGGTTTCCAGAGAGATTCAAACTTTGAAGCCCCTTGAGTAAAAATAGTTCCTTCGGCATATGTCCTGTTAAACTATTGCAGGACAAGTCAATCAACAGTATCTTGTTTGTGAGTTCAAAAGTGTAATTCAGCTCTCGGTTCTTTGTGAACATGGATATGCTGGGCCTGGCTGTGTAATTATTCCTTTCACCTTCTGCGTCCTTTCCTTGTGAATGTGTCATGGCTGTCAAGTATGCTATAGATGAAGGTACACTCCCAGATATGTTGTTACGTGCTACGTCCAAAAAATGAAGCCCTACAAGCTCTGTCAACTGTTTGGGAAGGTGGCCACAAAACATATTTGATCTTAGAATCAACACTTCTAAAGATGGTATTTTTTGTGCTATCCATGTTGGCACACTTCCAGAGAACTTGTTATGTGAAATGTCAAGAAAGAATAGTGCTTCAGCATATTTAAAGGGTCCGAATTCACCAGACAGATCATTATTCTTTAAGTTGACAATCTTCCACGGACAACCCTTTGGACATTGTGGAATAAATCCGGTCAGTTGATTGTTCGACAGATGTATTTCTGCAAATTGACACACATATGATGGGATGTTGCCTGTAATATGATTATTGGCAAAACGTAATGTCCATAGATGGGGAGCTGTGATGTTCGAAGGTAGCTGTCCTGACAAGGAATTTTGAGTGAGATCCAATTCTAGTATAAATGGTAATTCTAATCTGGCTGGAAAAGTTCCACTCAGTTGATTCCTTGACAAATCTAAGATAGAAACATTGACAAAAACATCCCAAAACCAGTCAGGAAAGATGTCATTTATGCCTGTGTTTGAAATGTTAAGGTTATATATACCAGGTTGCCACCTCAGCCATGCTGGAAATTGAGGCCCCAAGACACATGACTGAAAAAATCCTTCCTCTAATCTAAATGGAGGAATCCAATGTTCATCAAACTCTAATTTCAATGAGTTCTCTGAAAGGAGCAGATGTTTCAGGTTTGCTAGACCTGCAAAATGTTCTTTTGAAAGCGTGCCACTGAAGTTATTGAAGTCGAGGCCCAGGTAAGTTAAATCGCTAAATGTTCCAATCCCAACAGGTAGATGGCCAACTAGCATGTTACGAGAGAGGTCGAGATATTCGAGACTCGTCAGTTCTCCTAATCCTCTAGGTAGAGAACCACCTAGCATGTTTTCAGAGAGGTCAAGATATTTGAGACTCGCCATTTCTCCTATTCCAATAGGTACGAAACCACCTAGCATGTTCTCGGAGAGGTCAAGATAACTAAGGCTCGTCATATTTCCTATCCAAATTGGTAGCTTCCCAGTCAAATTTGCACGCGGCAACTTCAGCTCTTGTAACTCATCCCATGAACACTTTGGAAGTCTCTCCATTAAATTTTTCCTAAGCCCGTTGGCATCAAACGAGTCTTCCATATCCACAATTTGTAAGTTACAGAGGTTTTCCAAGGTTGGTGGCAAGTTACCCCATAGATGATAGTTGGAACTTAAATCAATGATCTCAAGGGAAGACATGTTCCCCATTGCATCAGGAATACGCCCAGACCATGCACAACCCTCTAGGTGAAGCTCCTTGATGCTTGTGAGATCCCAAAACCAGCTGCGTTGGAGTGGGGTGTCAAAGTAATTCCCTGAGAGATCAAGGATCTCAAGATGTGTGAGGTTGGAATGGGACAGAGTAGAGATTGTCCCTTGAAGGTTAAGATTTGACAAGCGAAGGACTCGAAGAGCAGGAAGCCTATTTATAAACTGTTCCCAATGGCTGGCTGAACTGGCGTCTGCTCCGCTCATATCAAGATGTTTCAACAAAGAGAGGCGGGCCAACCACGATAGGTCTGATGTGTTAAGAAAACCTGGACCAATATAACCAGCGCTGACATCCAAAGACTGCAGCTTCGAGAGATTACCAATGTGGGAAGGTATATTCCCACAGAAGTATGCATGGGAGAGGTTGAGGTACCTTAGGTTCTTGAGAGTAGCCACAGACGCAGGTATGCTCGTGCAGTTGAAATCGTTGAAGCTCAGATCTAGATATCTCAGATGCTGTAAAGCAGCGATGCAAGCGCCTATGTCACGGCCCGACGAGAAGAGTGGATCACCACCCAGCTCGCCAGAGGGGGCGCCGGTCGTGTCGCGGAGGTTGAGCACGACGACGTGGCCGTTCCGGCTGTCGCACCGGACCCCCTTCCACCGGCAGCAGTCTTGGCCTCGCCACGACGAGAGCCGGCTGGGAGCGAAGAAGAGGCTCTTCTTGAAGGAGAGGAGCGCCTCCCGCTCGCTTTCGACGCACCCCCCGCCTGGCAATGGCGTCGTCGTCGTCGTCGACGTCGTCTCTGCGTGAGCGCTGCATGGCCTGGGCCTGGATGGTGTCTGAGAAGCGAGAAGGAGCAGGATTGTTGCCGCGGCAGCTGCTGCGTGCACACGGATCAGGCGGTGGCCGGCCATTCCCCCGGCCTCTCCCTCTGCTGGCCGCTGCTACGTACGTACGCTAACTTGATGGAAGTTTATCATATGCGTTGATACATGGAGCTTGCAAGGTCGTCTCGTCGGTCGTAAAGAGGCACGTAGTGCTACTACTGGTCACGCGCACGACTGGTAGCGTGGTTTACTCGGCACACAGCCACACGGCATCATATCATCATCTGGTATTTTCCCACTTAGCCGATTAATTAGTCTTTTTTTTTTTAGTAAAAGGGCAGAGGTTCTGCCATTCCATTAAGAAGAAAAGCCGCTGTACAAAATTTACAAGGGAAGAAGGAGAAAAAGGGGGGGAAGAAGAGATTTACAGGGGTAGATTACAAGAGGGGAAGGCCGCATTCCAAACGGCAATCTCATCTTTGATGCGAGTAACTACTTGGGAGGCCGGAAGGGCTTGGTGGTGGAAGATCCTACGGTTCCGCTCCTTCCAGATTCCTCTGGATGAAATAATGATGAGGCCATTTAGGGAACGAGAAGCGGCCTTAGAAAGGCACGCCTGACGAGCGAGCCACCAGTCGCAGAAGGAGGCGTGGCCGGCAAGTGGGAGGTCATGCTGTAGGAAGGCACGCGGATGGTAGAGGAAAAGCGCGGAGTTCGAACAAGTGGTCGATCGTTTAGGGGCCCATCACAAAGGCGGATGGATGGTGGGGCCGGCCTTTCTTAGCGAGAAGGTCGGTTTGTGTTGATCGTGAAGGCTCAAGGTCCAAGCGAAGAGTTTGCATTTATGTGGCACCAAGGCGGACGGATGGAATTGGCGAGGGTGAGAGGTGCTACCTTTGAATTGGAGGAGTAAGCGATTTGGTGGAATAAAGACCGGAGGCGGAAGGGACGAGCGATGTCATCCGGTAGTCGAGAGCATGACGAGCCGCCTTGCTCCAAAGAAGAACAGACTCGTGAAGAGCGTGGTAGAGGATATGGGCCTGACGTAACCGTAGCCATCGATGGCCGGGAGGAGGGAGGCGACGGTTCCATTCGGCATCTAGCTTGGTTGAAGAGATTTGGGGCTAGAAGAGCCGGAGCGAGCCGGAGAGCCAACGGTCATTCAAAAGGAGGTAAAGCGACCATCGCCCACCGTAAAAACTGAGCGACTACGAAAAGGATGACTCGGATGCGGTTAGATGTGGATCAAAGCTCGCGCAAGGCCTAGAGTTATCTTTGCAAGAAAGCCAAGGCCAGCAAGACGGAGGCGCGTTGAAGAGAGCAAGATCAAGGGCTCCCAGACCGCCCAAGACCTTTGGACGGCAGACTGTAGACCAATTTACCAAGGCATGACCCGCGGACGAGCCCTCGGAACCCTTCCAAAGAAAGGAGCGGCGAAGTTTGTCAATCTCAGCAATCACCCACTTGGGAAGGTGGAAGACCGTGGCAAAGTAGGTCGGGAGGGCCGATAGAACGGACTTGACCAGGGTAAGGCGGCCTGCTTTGGAGAGGAGGCGACCCTTCCAAGACGGAAGCCTAGCGCGGACCTTTTGGATTAGGGGGAGGAAGTGGTTCTTGCCCAGTCTCCTGAAATGAAGAGGGAGACCCAAATACTTGCAGGGGAAGGAACCTCTGATCCCAGGGAACGATCCTAGGATGGGATCAAGGTCAGCCACGTCGCAGTGAAGGGGGGTGATAGAGCATTTGGCGAGGTTGATGTTGAGGCCGGAGACCGCACCGAAGGCGTAGAGAAGGTCTAATACGGCCTGAAGCTCTCTCTGGTCCGGGCGAATGAAGATTGCGGCATCGTCCGCATAGAGAGATGTGCGGAGACTCATTGGCGTGGAGCCGACCGGGGAGAGGATACCCGAATCAGCTGCCAGCTTAACGAGCTGCTGAAGCGGATCAATCGCCAGGATGAAGAGCATCGGGGAAAGAGGGTCTCCCTGACGGACCCCGCGACCATGGCGAAAGGAAGGGCTCAAATGACCATTGATGAGGACGGAAGAGGAGGCGGTATCAAGAGGAGGCAACCCATTCCCTTGCCAATGAGGCCCGAAACCGAGCCACCGCAAAAGGTCTAGAAGGTAACCCGGTGGGCGGAGTCGAAGGCTTTTCGAAGTCAAGCTTGAGGAGGAGGCGGAGGTTTTGCTTAGGTGCGGTTAGCGGAGGTTCCTTGAGCATAGCGAAAATTTTCTTGGATGCAACGACCCTTGATGAAGGCACTTTGATTTGGAGAGATAAGGCTATTGAGCTTTGGGGCTAAGCGATTTGCGAAGCTTGGAGAAAATCTTCTTTGAAGCTATGTATGAGGTCGATGGGGGAAATCCTGCAAGCCTACGCAAGAGGCCTTCTTATGGAGCAGGACTATATTGGCGGAGTTGAGGAGGCCGAGATGCCTACCATCAAGGGTGTGAAGCTGGTTGAAGGCCTCGACGACGTCGATCTTGATAGTCTCCCAGCAGACTTTGTAGAAAGTGCTGGTGAAGCCATCCGGCCCCGGCACTTTCCCACCGAGGAGGGAGGAGATGGCTCTGCGGATCTCATCCTCGGAGAAGGGGGAGTCTAGGTCGGCAAGGTCGAGCTGTGGGAGACCGAGGCTAGGCCAGTGGAAGGACGAGGATCTAGGCTCGGGAGGTCCCAGATGTTGCGAGAAGAAGCGCCAAAGACTCGGACTCTAAGTCGTTTGAGAAGTGGCGATACCGAGGGTGGAAAGGGAAAGAATGTGATTCTTCCGCCGACGACCACTGGCCCTGATGTGGAAGAACCTCGTGTTTGCATCACCTAACTGGAGCCATCGAACCCGGGCGCGCTGCCTGATATGACATTTTTCGAGGGCTGTGAGACCAAGAAGACGGTCCTTGAGCCCAAGGAGGAGGTCACGTTCTCTATAGGAAAGGGGGCGACACTCCTTGGCGTCAGCGCCAAGAAGGGCGGCGGTGGTTTTAATGATGGCTAGTGAAGGGCCGTGCAACGCACACGCTGACGGCCCTAGGAGGAGAGGGCCTTAGCAGTGCGGGAGAGCTTGATGTGAAGGCGGCGAATGGGGGAGGAGGCGACGATCCCACGGTTCCAGGCGGCTTGGACAACGTCAGAGAAACCAGGGAGGCCAACCCAGTAGTTCTCAAAACGAAACAGACGAGGCGGCCTAGTGGGGGACAGCTCGGAGAGGAAAAGAGGCGAGTGGTCCGACATAAGCGATGGGAGAGCTTGAAGAGTGGTATTGAGCTGGAGGAAGTCCCAATCCGCAGAACAGAACAAGTGGTCGATGCGACTAAGCGTGGGGTTGAGCCTTTGGTTGCACCAGGTGAATTTCCTACCCGAGAGGGAGACCTCTCTGAGGGCGAGCGCCTCCAGGGTTCGGTTGAAGGCATCGATGAGGGGAGGATCAACGTTGCTATTGTTTTTGTCCTCAGGACGCAGGATCATGTTGAAATCCCCAGCGACCATCCAGGGGAGATCCGGGTCCGTAGGGGCGTGGTCCATGAGCTCATTCAGGAAAGCCAATTTTGCCGAGCGAGCATTTGGCGCGTAGACTCCGGTCATGCGCCACGTGTGAGCATCGAAGCAGGAGGAGATGGTGACCGAAATACAATGAGGCGAGGACGTCTGGTGGTCAAGGGAGAAGTGGTCTTCGTGGGCAAGGAGGAGGATACCACCACGGGTGCCCTGGGCGTCGAGAGAAACGAAGGATGTGGCGAAGGGAGGGCCGGCACACTCGAGGATGATCTGCGGCGTGACGGTCTCAAGCTTTGATTCTTGGATGCAAATGAGATTTGCGCGCGTAGAGTGGATTAGATCACGGAGGACAGAGCGGCGAACACCACTATTCAGGCCATGAACATTCCAGTCAAGAAGACGAAGGTGCTCAGACATAGTAAACGTTCAGGCCACCGAAGCCTCCAGTAGCGGGGGCGGCAAACCAGGCAGGCCGCACACTTCCGTGAGCGGAGACCCAGGAAGCGCGACCGTGAGCTCTGAATCCGGCGGGCCTCTCTTGACCGGAAGCGGGGGCCCAGGAAGCACGCAGCATCGGCCGAGCTGATAGGCTGCGGAACGGCCCGGCTGGCGGCCTGTCCAGCTTCGCTGGGGAGAAAGACCCCGGCTACCTCAGCGGCCACGGCGACAGCATCGGCCGGGAGCTCTTTGGCGAAGAGGGCCTTGAGGGAGTCGGAGTCGTCGCTGTCAGGCCTCACCTTGGGGGGGCGGGAGCAGGCCCCAAGCCAGGGCTGAAGCTTGCGGACGAGCAGCTTCTTGGCCTTGATCTCGGCGGGAAGCTTGCCGTCAAAGCGGCCGGCGATGCGGGAGCTACGGCGCAGCAGGCCAGCCTTGCGTGAAGTACGGGCAACAGGGTGCCCGACGCGCGGGGCCTGCAACAACGGAGGGGAAGAAGAAACAAAGTGACGCTGAATGAGGACCTCCGCAGTGATGGCTGCGGGGGAGGGTGGCTCCGAGCTCACCAGCAGGGGCCTCTCGGTGGGTGAGACCAAAGTGCCGAGCGGCCCGGGGGGCGTGGCGGAGGCAGGGCGCATAGTGGATGCATCCGGCGTCGCGATTGGCATGGTCGAGGAGGGCGCTTCGCTGCGGGCCGCCTCAGGGCCCAGGCCTGCCAGGAGGACGAGGAGGGCGGCGCGGCCTAGCTGACTCGCCGTGTCGGTCGGCTGCAGAGGTGGCGTTGAGACGGCGTCCCTGAGGGGAGACCGAGCCTCCGCGACTAGCAGCGCAGCAAAAGTCGAAAAGGGGGTGGCGTCATCCTGCAGGACCATAGGTGAAGATGACAGGGTGGAGGGATGGGGTCCAAGCACAGAGGGCTCCCGAAGAGGATGGGGAGATCTGGGGGCGGGGAACATGGGGCGGAGCAGAGGAGGCGTGTATCTCGACGGCCTCCCGAATGCGGTTGGTGACCGGCGGCGGGGAGAGCATCCGACGGCGGTTGCCGCTAGATTGGCCATCAACGCGACGCCCCGGGGGGGAAGAGGTGCAGCGGCGTCCCATGACAGAGACACTGCGATCGACGCTGCGAGCCGCTCTGGCAACGCGAGAGCGGGAGCGGTGGCGACGCTGATGGCGGGGGTTGACGACGTCATCATCGTCGGACTCGTCGTAGCGGGGCGGGAGGCGCCAACATCGAGGGTGGAGGCGGGAGGTCACCGTCGGCCCGGCCGAACTCCCACGCCGGGTAGGAGACGCGGGCGCGACCCTGAGGGCCCGCTAAATAGTCCTCAATTGTGTCGAGGTGGACGAACACCTTCGAGGTTGACGCCATTTTGACATGGCTTTCAGCAACGCGCCACCGAGTATCGACGGCCGAGGTAGTGAACCTTTGGAATGCGATCCGGGTTCGCGCACCAGGCCCAGACATTGAGGGAGTTGGTGATGTCGCGGACGGGGCTAAGGCAGCGGTCTTCAATGCCACAGAGCGCTTCCGCCGCGCCGATGATGGTGCGGGCTGCTCGCTTCGTTCCGCAGCGGAACATTCTCGGCGAGGCGCACTCAAGCGGACGGAGTGGGGTCCTCGCAGAGGTGAGGGCGCCAAGGCTTGAAATCGACATCGAGGACGCCGTGGTTGAAGCGGCCAGCGAAGAAACGCCACGGTGCTCGAAGTGGAAGCGAACCATGAAGGGTTCCGGGAAGTGATTGGCGATGACGAGCTCGTTGTGGTCTCGAGTGACGCGGCCGACGAAGAAAGCCGCCATACGGACGGCATCACGGCTGCGCTCCGGATCGGCTTGGCCGCCGGCGTGGATGGTCACCACCGCCCATCGAGCATCGATGCTAGCAGCCGCCTCAAGCATGGCATTGAGCGGAGGGCCTTTGTCTTTGCGCGGCGGTTTTGGGTCTCCGCGAGCCATGGGGGCGTCGGGTGGAAGGCGAGGCCTGGGAGGCAGCGGGGTAGAAGGCAGGCGAGGGCGAGCCGGAGGAAGGCGAGCTGCGCAGGAACTGGCTTTATGACCATTCCTCCAACAGCGGCGGCAGTGAAGTGGCTCGCGGCACGAGGCGACCCGATGGCTCCTCTCAGCAGCCAACAAACAAAGGGGTGGTTGGTGGCGGAGTGAAGACGCGTAGCCTTGGGGCTAGGCCTGCTGCTGCCATGAGTGCGGAGGTGGAGCGCAGGCTTGGAGCGGCGCCTTGTGAGACTGTTGCAGGCGTCCTCGGCGAGGCTACTGATCTTGCGGGCGACGCATCTTCCAAGAGCTTGATGCACAGAGTGAGCGCGTTGTTGGCCCGACGCAAGGAGGGGGAGGCAAACGGACTTTCTTCAAAGCTGCCCTCCTCAGCCTGCATGCCATAAGCTTCTTGTGCTTGAGACACGGGCGAAGCAGCGTCCTAGGCGGGGAAGGGGGGAGGGCCACCGAGCCGAAGGGGCCTGGGTCGCGCTGCAACGAGGCATCCAGCGACCGGATCTGAGGATCCCGGGTGGCACTGGCGACCATATATGAAGATGACGACGAGGGCTGGTTCTGCGAGGCCCGGGCGCGGCCGGGGCGAGGGCTCGCTGGCGGAGAGCACCAGTGCGAAGGCTTGCTGACGGAGAGCTTGGACGGAATCTTGAGTGAGGGGTTTCATGAAAGGGACAGCATGGTGAGGAGCGAGGCGAGCCGTCGCCCAAGCAGAGGAACGGCGGGGAGCGCTGGTCTCGGGACGAAGAGGGAGGCGGCGGGAGGAGGAGGGACGCCTTGTGGCGGCGGCGACGGCAAGGCGGCGAGGAGGCGTCGGAGGTAGAGGCGAGCCAAGGCGGAGGTGGAGGCGGAGGCGCGTCGGAGGTGGAGGGAAGGCGGCGCAGAGGGAGGTGCGCGGAGGTGTGGGGACGGGCGGCGCGGCGGCGGCGGGCGGCGGGCAGCTAGTAGAAACCCTAGTCGCCTGCAGTCGCACGCCTCGCTGAAGCCATATCGTTGAAGTCTATCCTAATCCCCGATTAATTAGTCTTCATTAATTAGTGAGTTAAACCACTGAGGTGCTCTCTTAGAGCTGCTTTGATCCATCACTTGAGAAGTAAGGGACTGACAGACAAGTCAGCATTGTTCAACAAACTTTTAATCATGCGTGGTATTGCTCACAAATTCAGGGTGGTTCAGGCATGAAACTTTGCAGAAAAAAGAGAATGAAACACCAAGCCATCCTGACATGGACTAATTCAATAACTTGCGGCCCAAAGTTATATGCCGAGTTGGATGGATTACCTGGTGAGAGGGTCAACGGGCTATCGATGATGGCATGTTTTCTTAGATGAAACGCGAGTGTGCTTGGTTGCCTCTTGCATGGACATGGACATGGCTAGTGGTGGGAGTTGGGCCGTGCCGTGCCGTGCCGGCCCCCGTCGTGCCTCGGGCCGGTGCAAAACGGGCCGACACGGCCCGGTCAGCATTTCGGGCCATGCCTGGTCAGCACAGAGTGCCAAAATCTAGGCCCAGCATGACCCAAAAGCATGGCGGGCCGGCTTCGGGTTGGGCCGGCCTGAGCACGGCACGAGTAAGAAAACAACAGGAAAAATGATTTTTTATAAATTCATACGTTGCTCAAATGAAAAAGTTGTTTATAAAAAAAATATGTGTCTCAAAATTATCTACAACTTTCATGTTCAACCCAAATTCATCTAAGCAGTATAAGACCTCGAAAATTTCGAATTACCGAGGACAGTGCCGTCGGCCCGAAAGCAGGCAGCAACATATTTTTTTTAATAAATTCATACATTGCTCAAATGAAAAACTTGTCTACATGAAAAAGATGCGTCTCGACATTATCTACAACTTTCGTATTGAACAGAAATTGATCTGAGTAATGGAAGACCACGCAAAATATAACAAACTGACCGTGCTCAGATTCGGGCGGGCACTAAAAGCACGGCCCAGACAATCGGGCGGGCGAGCCTGGTTTCAGGCCCGCCCGGCACGCCATTTCGGTCCGTGCCAGCTCGGCCCATCAGAAATCGTGCCGTGTTGGGCCACGGGCTTGAAAAATCGGGCCGTGTTCGTGCCAGCCCATCTGCCCCGGCCCATTCTCCCGGCACTAGACATGGCGATGAACATGCCAATTAAAGGCCTGAGCTTTTAGTCTTTCACGAAGCAGCTGGTCTTAAGGAGCAGGGTATGCTCCAGTTTGTATTTTTGTTTTGTTCGTTTTTGTTACTCCATGCCGCGGGTGATGGCGTCCGGGTGTAATGTGCACTGTAAACTTTTTATTTGCTTTTCTTCCATGGATGAATCGCACAGCTCCTGCATAATGGTTCCAAAAAAAAAAGAAAAAAAAAGCAGGGTAACTTTAAAATTGAAATGGATTGTGATGTGCTTTTCTTACAAGCCCATTGGCGATAGCAATGTATTTTGAAGAGCACAATGGCCGACTTTAACAGGCCCATTCAGAAGGCCCAGTTTAGTTTGGCCCACCTACAATTTCAAAAGGCTGATTCCAACCTGAGAGGCCAGCCCAATTAATTTGGCCGCAAGAGACAATTCTGGGTTACTACTTGCTACCCGGCTGTGCATAAAGGCCACCCTGGTTGTTAGAATTTTTTGTTTTATATATTTTTTTTTTAAAAAAATCATTTCGCACAAATGGATGTTGGCAGCTCGGCGCAGATTTGGCCATTTTGGGCGCTTGTCGCCCTAGTATAGGGTGATGGGTGCCCATCCTCTACGGCGTTAGCTGCTGAAATGACTGCCAAGCATTCACTCTGTGAAAAAGGTTTTTAAAAAATAAAAAAAAGGTAAAATAAAAAATGCTCCTGGTTGTTAGATATGGCGTCCGCCACGCCGCCCTCGCGCTAACTTATGCCGCCGCCATCCGTCTTGTCGCTAACTTAGCTTCTTGCGCCGAAGCGACTTAACCGCCGCCATCGCGCATACGATGAAGACGGCCACCGGAGTTGGGGGAGATAAGCAGAGGAGGGAAGAAGAAGGGGTAGATCCAGCCACATGTCATATTCGTGTTTTCCCACCGTATTTGCATCTCGTATATATATGTTGGAAAAGCCCGAAAATTGCCGAGAATGGCATGGGTGAAGTATTGCTGCAAAAATAATGGCATGTAAAATAATATGTATTTTGTAATGGCAAAACTGAAGAATTTTTGACTTTGTAATGGCATCAATGAAAAATTTCCTAATTTTATTGCCCTTTTTATTTAAAATATGATTAGATGTCAAGGTTGTATTTTGCAAACCTTGTGGTAATTTTTTTTTTTTTGAGAGAGAGATCATAATTTAGTATAGGCATGTTGGGTTGTTGTGTGAGCCCATCTTATCATGGTCGTCGCATGCATGCAGGTCATTCAAGCCTGGTTGAGCTCACGTGGGCAACATTTGGAGGATGCTACTCCTTTCAAGCCCAACCCACCTCTGTCGCCACCAAATCCTTAATCGTCCAGATCCATCATCCTTGAGCTCGCCATTGGCTGAATCTTAGTTCTCCAGAGTTCTCTGCTCTTAGATCATCCACCACCGTCAAGTCCTCCATTGCTCAGATCCACCGCTACTGAGCCTTCATAGATCGGATTTGTGTTCATCGAACCTCCCTATCCGCCGTCGCTCAACCCTTCATTTGCTCTGATCCACCACCACCGGGCCTTCACTCAGTTCACTGTTTGGATCAATGCTCCCCAAATTTAGATCTATGCTCGCTAGAGCTCTCTGTGTTGTCACCATGCTCGTTAGAGCTCCCTAAATCATTGCCATGATGGTCAGAGCTCCCTTGCCATCATTGTTGCCTTCTCCATGTCTCCCCTTCTCTAGCAATAACACGCCCTTTGCTCCCACCGTGTATTATGTTGGTTTGACCGGAGGGAAACGGTCTGTACCAACGTCTACTCTACAGTTATGTTGCATATTGTTCTTGCATCAATGGGCCTAGCTTGCCATCCAAACATCAGTCATTTGCATGCCAGCTCGAAGCTAGGCAACCAAACACACTATATATATCTACTCCACCAGACAGAACGCAGCTCAGTCCACCAAAACATATGAAAGCATGAAACCATGGTTTTTTTGTTTTTTGACTTAAAAACAGCTTTAAAACTGCCTTATACGTTTTTTCCCTATTTACAACAGTTGTGGCCTACGGGTACATGCAAAATTCAAAAGCATGGACAACACTACAGAAATCCGTTTTAATTTCGTCGGCCATAAACCGACAAAAATAGGGGTCAAACCGATGAAATTAACATAATTTCGTCGGGACGAAATGTGCTAGACGAAAATAAACACATTTTCGTCGGTTGCGACGAAAAAACCACAAATTCCTATAGTGCAAGTGGTTTTTAGAAGCCAAAATTAGAGCCCAGAGATAGAAAGTCGTCGGGTCAAATAAGGCAGCCGCGTGCATATATCGTGGCTAAAATTCCCCTGCCATGAGTAGGCAGAGAAGACCGACTTGACCGCTGCGGTCAACGCGAAGTGTCTGCCACGGCCAAATTGATGGGGAAGAAAATGTGATCGATCGATGTGAATCTGTAGCTTTTGTCTCCATCGCTATATATCCTCGTTTACATGTTAATCCTCTCTCGCATCTCTTGATTTCCCCGACTTGGAAAAAAAGCTAAGCCAATACCTACCTAGCTATCTACATATAGCACACACAATGACACAAAGTAGCTACTAGTTATAGTGGCCAGTTGCTAGCTCGCCGCCGGCCATGGCGAGGCCTCTGCACGAGCAGGAGCAGCATCCCGCCGCCACCGCGCCCCTCCTCCTCCTCGTCGTGGTGGTGGTGGTGGTGGCCACGGTCGTCGTGTCGCTCTGCGCCAGCAGCAAGCACGCCAGGCTGTGGAAGCAGCGACCGGAGTCCCCGTCGCTGAGGGGCGGCGGCGGGAAGCAGCTGATCGTCAGCCTCAGCGGCAAGGCGGCTGCCGTGGCCAGGATGGTGTCGTGGAACAGGCGCTCTCCGGAGCCGGAGGGCGGCGACGAGGCGGCGGCGGCGGGGGAGGAGGCCCTGTGGAAGAAGACCATCATGATGGGCGACAGGTGCCGCCCGCTCGAGTTCTCCGGCCACATCACCTTCGACTCCGACGGCAACGAGCTACCGGCGACGCCACCGGCGGCGGCGGCGGCGGCTGCAGCCAAGAACTGAGATATGTGGTCACCACGATCACCGCGTTAATTATCTGGCGGATGTATATATCTTCGTTTTTGGCGTGATGTCGTTGGTATCTAGTTGCACACTTGCACTTGAGTTGCTAATTGCCAAGTTGCGAGGGCATGGCGCGTGAACCGGAGCTACCTCCATGCAAGCGCATGAGTTGCTTGCACAACCTATTTTTGCTTTGCTTTAATTTGTTCTTTACTCGTAGCGCATTCAAACGGTCTGGTCATCCACGTCACCTGGGAGATCTGGAAGAAGCGCAATAGAAGAATTTTTCAAGGGCAGTCCATGACTGCGGGTGGCGTAGTTGGTCTTTGTAAAAATAGAGAAATAGTCATTTGGAGTTTGGCAACCTCAACTGAGGTGCTGCTCAAGCTTTATATAGTATACGCACGTTACAGGAATTTGTTACAACAACTCAACACTTTCTATGCTAACAAGATATCACTGGATAACAACCTGAACAACCAGGCCTTATCACTTAAACTGACTCAATGCATATTTTCACACACCCCCTCAATTGCAACCGTTGCTAACTGAGGTTGAAATTGTGCCGCAGCTTAGCCATAGCTTCTGAAGACTGTGCTTTGGTGAGCCCATCAGCAAGCTAATCACCTGATGGTATGAACCGTGTATCCAAGCACTTTTGTGCCACTCTCTCACGCACAAAATGAAAATCCACTTCGAAGTGCTTAGTACGTGCATGGAAAACGGGATTAGCTGACAAGTACTTTGCTCCCAAATTGTCACACCAAAGCACAGGGGCTTGCTGCTGAAACCCGTCGAGTTCTCCAAGCAAGGATTGTATCCAAATTAGCTCAGCTGTAGCATTAGCTAGAGCTTTGTACTCAGCCTCTGTACTTGGCCTTGAGACAGTGGCTTGTTTCCTAGAACTCCACGAGATAAAATTATTTCCATAGAACACTGCAAAACCACTGGTCGACCTCCTATCATCAGAACAGCCCGCCCAATCGGCATCTGAAAACGTACTCATAAGTTCATATGTTGACCTTCTTATTCTCAGTCCAGTGGAAAGAGTGGATTTGAGATATCGAAGAATTCTCTTTACAACCATCCAATGAGTATCCTTAGGTGTATGCAAAAACTGACAGGCCCGATTGATAGCATAGCATATATCAGGTCGGGTTAAGGTCACATATTGCAATGCCCCCACGGTGCTTCTGTACTTAGTAGCATCCTCTGCATTCAAATCTGTGCCCTCATAGCGTGATAGTTTTTCAGTGACAGAAAGAAGTGTAGAGTACGGCTTACAATGCTCCATACCTGCTCGTTTCAGTACTTCTGAGACATACTTAGATTGTGAGAGTACTAAATCATCTTTGCCTCTCTGCACTTGTATTCCCAATAAATAATTCAGTACACCAAGATCCTTGATCGCAAACTCACAGCTCAAACTCTGAATCAATTCTTGGATGGCTTGATCTGAAGAACCAGTGATGATTATGTCATCTACATATATCAGTATATAGGTGACAGTAGCCCCATTCCGGTAGATGAACAATGAGGTATCAGCCTTTGACGCTGTAAATCCGTACTCATAGAGAGCTTGGTGCTTAACTGTGAATACCAAGCTCTTGGTGCTTGTTTTAAACCGTACAGTGCCTTCTCCAGCTTACATACCAGCTGTGGATTCTTGACGTCAGTATAACCAGGTGGCTGCTTCATGTAAACTTCCTCCTCAAGAACACCATGTAAAAAAAGGCATTTTTCACATCTAATTGACGAAGGCTCCAGCCATTTGTGACAACAATAGACAAAATAAGCCGTATCGTCACGGGTTTAATGACTGGACTGTATGTATCAACGTAATCTATGCCATACCTCTGCTTGAAGCCCTTAGCAACAAGACGGGCCTTGTATCAATTAGTTGTGCCATTTGCCCTTCTCTTGAGTTTAAACACCCACTTAGAATCTATTAGATTCATGGCAGGATTCCATGGAACCAACTTCCATGTACCATTTTTAAGCAATGTTGCGTAATCCTGATCTATTGCACTCTTCCATCTTTCATCTTGTGCTACTTCGACATGACTGGTTGGTTCAAGCTCTGTCTTACGCTCATGTGTTGGTAGTGTTATAGGTGACAGTGTCATCCGTGCGCTGTTTCGGCATCTGAATATCATTCTGCAAGTGAGTACGCATAGGATGAGTTCTTCCTGAGTCAGTTTCCAAAGGCCGCTGCTCTTCATTATCTGGCACTGACTCTTCACCATCTGACAAAACTGCTGCTTCTCCATCTACTTCTTCATTCGCAACAGCATTACTGGCCGTAGATTACTCAACCTGGATCTGTTCAGAGGAGTTCTCAAGAGCACCATTAGTAAGTTCAGGAGGAGTATTAATCATAAGATCACGCCCATCATCAAAACACGATCTAGGAGTGAGTTTTTGAGGAAGTGCTTGTAGGATATTTAATTTGTTCAGTGGCTACGGGAGGTATCAAATGAGGAGATGTAAGTTAAGAATATGGAAAAATGCATTCATCAAAGACTACATCTCTAGAAATGTATATTCGGCCAGTGGATGGATGGAGACACCTATATCCTTTGTGAAGAGTACTGTATCCCAGAAAGACACATTTGGTGGATCGAAACTGGAACTTATGGGTGTTGTATGGACGAACGTGTGGCCAGCAAGCACACCCAAATACTTTCAGAAAATTGTAGTTGGGTTTTTGGCCAAACAGATTTTCCATCGGCGTGAGGGATTGAATGACTTTGCTAGGAAGCCGATTGATAAGAAAAGATGCTGTTTGAAATGCCTCATCCCAAAACCGCAATGGAAGAGACGAGTGAGCTAAGAGAGACAATCCAATCTCTACAATATGTCTATGTTTTCTCTCTGCCGACCCATTTTGCTGATGAGTATGGGGACAGGAACGTGATGCGCAATGCCAAGCTTTCTAAGGAACGAATTAAGCTTTTGGTATTCACCACCCCAATCAGATTGCACATGAAGAATTTTAGTGTTGAGTAAGCGTTCAACATGAGTTTGAAATTGGATAAACATACCATAAGCATTAGCTTTAGACTTGAGAGGATAGATCCAAACAAATTTACCGAAATCATCAATAAAACTGATATAATATTTGAAGCCTCCACTTGAGATAGTAGCAGGACCCCAAACATCAGAGAAGATTAATTCTAAAGGTGCAAAAGAAACACTTGTGGATCTAGAGTATGGAAGCTGATGTCTTTTGGCCTGTTGACAGGCATCACAAACAGACCCTTTATTTTGACTACGAAAACAGGAAAGTTTATTCTCATCAACGACATGTTGGACTACAGCATCTGATGGATGTCCTAGCCTCTAGTGCCACAAGGTTTGGTCGATGGTGGCGGAGAAAGCTTTCTTGGCATGCGCATGAACTCCGGAACCAAGCGGGTACAGACCGCCTTTACTGGAACTTCTGAGAAGAGGAGTCTTCGTAGCCTGATCCTTGATAACAACATAATCAGGATGAAACTCGAAGAAAACATTGTTATTGGTAGCAAGTTTGTGAACAGAAAGAAGATTCTTGCTAGCACTAGGGACATGAAGAACTTGATTTAGATGAAGATCTCTAGAAAGTGTTTTAATATGGGATTGACCAATATGAGAAATACTCATACCTGAACAACTAGCGGTCTGCACTTGATCTTTCCCATTGTAGGAAACCTAGTCCGAGAGGGGGGTGAATCGGACTCCTAATTCAAATTTTATCCTTGTTTGTGTGATTGATTAGTCCGTTTTTTACCCAAACTACCGATGAAACCCTCTAATCTAAATGCGGAAGCGATGACACAATTAATCAACAGAAAAGATGGCTCGATGGCTCACACAAGCAATGCACAATTAAGATAATGCAAGAGACGAGGAGACGCAAACCGAGTTGTTTACCGAAGTTCGGTGTTCAACACACGAACACCTACGTCTCCGTTGAGGAAACTTCTCACACAGAGAAGTCGGGACTCTCTCGTCCCTAGCCCTCGATCCACTCGTGGTAGCTCTTCACCAACACATGGCAGGCGAGCTCCAAACCTTCACACAAGACGAGTTCTTCCACATGCGGAAGCTCCTCGCACCCGCGGCGCCGACACACGGCTCCGACCCCCGACACACGGAGGGTTTTGTACACAACCTTCAACGGATGAAGGCAACGTACCTCCGACACACGGAAGTGACCCCCCGACACATGGAGGATTTCGGTTGACGTAGTTGTTCGGTTTGATGAATCTCGTGGCGTGAAAACGATCTCTCTGTCGGTGAAGTCCCAAGAGCACAAGATCGGAGACCGTCTCTCACCACTACCCCTTCTCTCCCACCATGGAAACTAGGACAAGAATACCATGGGAGAAGGGGCAAAACTTGGGGATGGATGACAGGAGGTAGGGGCACCTTCTTCTTCCTCTTTCTCTCTTCTTCTCCCTCTCTCTCTCCTTCAATCTCTCAAGCACATGGAACCCTAGAAGGAGGTAGAAGCCATGGGAGGAGCTCTCTAGGGTGGCTAGGGCAAGGGATGGCTGCTAATGAGGCTCTCTCACTTTCCCCCGAGCTATTGACTCCTATTTATAGGTACAAGGCGAAAAAACTAAGTTTGGACGGCCCAGATTGAGTTTCCCATGGTGCAGTCAGACCTAGTCCGATGACTGTAGGACCCAGTCCGATGACCGTCGGACCCGGTTCGATGAAGTGTTTCACCTTGGGAATGACCTGGTCGGACCCGGTCCGACGGTGGTCGGACCCAGTCAGACAAAAAGGTTGCATTTTAGGGACTTAGTCGCTAGGAACCTATGGCCTGGTCGGACCCGGTCCGACAGTAAGGTTGCATTTTGAGTGACTATCAGACCCAGTCCGACGGGGCTAATTTTTGCAGCTCACTACGTTTTGGCTATCCCTTTCTCTTTTCATGTCTCGCCTAGGGTTTTGTGCCATGTTTGTCGACTTGTGAACTTGGCGGGAATATTTGGACACTTAGGCGGAAAGTTTCGTGCCCATAGGAAATATCTGGCTTTGAGACTTGGCGGCTACGAAACCCCGGACAGTTGGCTACTATCTATCCCGAACTCTCGAAGGCGAACGAGGATAAGAGACTGGAAATATGCTCTGTGGGACCCTGTAGCCAGAGATACGACGATCGGCAGGCATGTTGGTCCAAGGCTACACACACGCAAAAAATGAAAAGAACTAGGAAACAAATATCCTTAATCTTGGCTTGATCCAACTTTACAGCCCAGTTACCATCAATTACCAAAATCATTCAGACCATGGGAGGCTTGATCTTACACTCATGATACCTTTCACGGGTTGTCATCTTGTCCAGCTCAGCGGTGATATGATCGGTTGCCCCATAATCAGTGTACCATGTAGCATCTGGAGCATAGCCAAAACTTGCATGAGCAGCCATGCATTCATCTTCAGGAGGCTGCAACGCGTGATTGAAGCGTTGATAGCACCGTATTGCCACGTGACCAACTTTGCCACATAGCTGACACACCGGCTTCGGTCTGTTTGAGATGTTGGGGTTGAAAGAGGACTGTCCAAACTGTCCTGGCTGTCCACCACGGCCACGGCCACGGCCTCCACCACGCCAGCCTCCACGGTTGGCCACATTTGCAGAGTGACCAGACATGGTGATGTTCTGTTAATTCTGACGAATCTCATAACTTAACATGTGAGCATACAAATCACTGAGAGAAATCTGATCTGACCTGGTGGTAACTGAAGTTACAAATGAATCATATTCCGAATCTAAACCAGATAGCATATAAATTGCTATCTCTTCTTCATCAATTGGATGACCTCCAGCAGCGAGGGCATCTGCATACCCCTTGATCTTGTTGAAGTAATCTCCCATGGGAAGATCACCCTTGTGCGCCATCACAAGTTGGCACCAGAGCTGGATCATACGAGCCCTAGATTGAGACGCATACATGCGTTCTAAGGTACATCCACGATTCATTTGCGATGGGATGAAAAAAGACACTGCGACATGACCTCCGGAGCAAGTGAGGACAGGATGGTGCTCAACACCATCTGGTCCTGCTGCATCCAGGGCCTGTACTCAGAATTTGGCTCCTCCTTCTCAACTCCATCAGTAGTTACCTTGATCATCTTGCTAGGCTTGGCAATGGTGCCATCGACGTAGCCCAACAGATCTTGGCCGCAAAGGTACGGGAGGATCTGTGCCTTCCATACCAGATAATTATCAGCACTCAGCTTCACCGTGACGAGTTGCCCAACGATGGACATGGTCACCACTCCGGAAGAAGACGAAGCACTGGCTAGCGCAGTGGAGGTTACAAGAGAACCAGATGTTGTCATCGTAGGATGATTGAAGCTCTGATACCATGTAAAAATAGAGAAATAGTTTGGAGTTTGGCAACCTCAACTGAGGTGCAGCTCAAGCTTTATATAGTATACGCACGTTACAGGAATTTGTTACAACAACTCAACACTTTCTATGCTAACAAGATATCACTGGATAACAACCTGAACAACCAGGCCTTATCACTTAAACTGACTCAATGCATATTTTCACAGTCTTGTCAAAGAGGGGATTGCGACCTGAGCCGCGGTAGCCTCGCCTGTTTCGCTGTCTGACTAGCTTCCTTCCCCCCCCCCTCTCTCCCCCACTACACGGATAGCTCAATTTCTCGACGGCCAAAGCCGTCGAGACAGATAAGGTAACCGTCGAGAAAGATAAATTTGGTCGTCGAGACAGCTCGGTCGAGAGAGACAATCTTTCTCGACGGCTCGGCCGTCGAGGTTATCTGTATCGACGGCTTTTGTCAAGCCGTCGAGAAATACTCACCGGGCAGGCATGACGTAATGGCGGAGTTTTTCTTGACGGCCTGGCCGTCGAGATTGTTCATTCGCAGGCCGCCGGCGGCCCAGCCCATTAGTTATTCACGACGGCTTTGCGGCCGTCGAGATAGAGTGTCCGCCCGTAGCTGGTCCCGGCAATGACGGCGCTGGCAGGTAGGCCATGGGAGCTGTCTCGACGTCCAGGTTCTAACCGTCGAGAATAATTGAAAAACAGCAAAAAAAAAATTAAATTTGAAAAACATCGTAATAATTTTGCAGCCGCTACTGCACCCAGCAGCAGCAGCTGCAATCTACACACCCAAAATAGCCCCCGCATTCAAATTTCCCATAATTTCACAAATACACATATATATCTCCGACAATTTCAACCATATCAAATATCACTATATATCAAATATCACAGACATCACAGTATATAAATCACAAACATCACAACCACAGACACAATATATCAATATAACAAACATCACAATGACAATATCAACATCATAAACACAATAGAAAAACATCACGGCTGTCGTGGTGGTGTCCCGAAGAGCTGCTCCGCGAGGTTGGCGGACATGTTCCCGGAGGCGTCCTCGCCCTGCTGCGCGTCGTCCACTCGTCCTGAGGATGTGGTATGAAGGACAGAGGCGTAGACATGGCAGAACCCGAACCCTACGAGATTTTTCAGTTAGTCAGTTGACATATATGTACTATGCGATAGTGTATTGATTTGGCATAGGAGACTTACCGCTGGATCACGGAACCAGGGACGCTCGACGTTCGGGTAGTTGGGCTGGATCACAGAAACCGTGTCCCTTTTGCCTCCCTGTAATTTTGTACAGTTCTTCTCTTCTTAATGAAATGGAAGAGCCCCTGCCCTTTAGCTCAATTTTTTTTTGGGTTCTTTTGTGTTAGACGTCTAAGTTGGCTAACTCGTCCGTTTTGCAGGGCTAATACTAATGAATAAGCAAAACTTAATCTCTCCCTTACTGCAAGCGTGTGCCACTGTACGCATATATATCTTACATACCGTTATTTCAAATCATTTTTGAACAAGTTCACGTTACATCTCTCAACTATATATCAAAAAAGTCCACTATGCTTCATTAGTAATTAATAGACGTATGAAGTCCAACCAAACATACATCGCAAGGAAGCGTCCAAAACATGCATATAATGATATGGAAAACACATACAAGTACGTAGCTAGCTAACTACGTTTATTTATCACGGATGGGATTGGGGGTCCTGCCGGAGCGGCCGGGGTACGTAGGTAGGCAAGTAACCGGAGCGGCATGCATGCATGTGTGAGCTATATTATGATTAATTAGAAGTTGCATTTTGAAATGAACTTATGAGCTAGCGGCGGCGGTTGGCGGGCTCCTTCTGGGAGTTGAAGTAGACGACGGCGGTGGGGAGGCCGAGCTCCTGAGCCGCCGCGAAGGCGCGCGTGTTGAAGTTGGCGCACTCCGTCGCCGCCGCCGCCGCCGCCGCCGTGTGGATGCGCGTCTTCTGCTCGAACAGCACCAGCACGTAGCGGCGGATGCCCACCGGCGGCCGCGGCCCCATGTACGCCACCACCTCCTCTCCTGCGAATAACGTTAATTACGGTGGTAGAATTGAATGAATAAACTGGTTGAGCTAAACCAAATTAAGGTCTTGTTCTTTTCAGCATTAAGTAAATTTAAGGTTTACTGTAGTAAAAGTTAAGAGTCTTTAAAGTGGTAAAAAAGAAAAAAATGTTAAAAAATCTAGATCGAGGACACACGTAGCGTCTACCTCACACCTTCACCAAGCGTCCAGCCACGTACGTGAATCTAATCGGAGAGATTAGTGATCGAACTGTGAATCTAATTGTGTCAAAGATGTTTTGTTTCATCGTATTACTATCTTTCTAAAGCTTAATTTTAGAGGTGCAGAAAAAACAAATCTAACATATATATATAGAAGCTCGATCAAACAAATTAACGTTAGCGTATCAAAGCGTAATAATGCACGTACGCATGCATGCGCGGGGGGGCACGGGCACGGTGCTCACACGCGTCGACGCATGCACACGCACACGTGCCACGCCTCCTGCGCCAACACTTGGGCAGTTGGGCTTGCACTGGCGCCGATCGACACGTGCACATGCCCCATGCGCCACATGTGTGCGGCCAGCTTGGCTTGGCTGCATCAGAGTTTGTGCCGCGTGCTCGCAGTTGCTTGCACGTGAGTCTGACGAAACAAAACGGGTGTAGCTAGCCGTGCCAAAATTTCGATCGCCTTTCGTGCTGCACGCATTCATATATGTGCAACAGTTAGTTTTTTTTTTTTTTGCGTTGTTACATAATTTTTTAAATCTTTTCATACCTTTATTTTATGGTCCTCAAATTTTAATTAGCCCAATCGAATCGAATCGAACAAAACTGTGAATCAATGAGAGCCAATTGTTTCCATTTTTATATCACAAATGATTGACACCCCATAATTCCATATATACATAGAAAGTTTCGGTGCTTTATCTATGGATTTTTAACAATTTAGATTGGACATTTAGAAACCATGTATATATACATTTACTTGTCTAGAAAAAAACTATAATATCATAATCTTTGTTAGTGGATTTTACCGATAAGCTATAATGGTAACTAGTGCATGGTCAAAGTTATATTTCAGATACCATAAAAAAAACAATGTTTTTTTATACGAGGGAATATTATATATATAGTAACACTGCATATCTGCACGTTATCCTGGAGGAAATTGGATATACATATGTCACTCCCTAGAGGTGGCCTCGCCGTTTTGCCATCGCTTTTTTTTGCAAACTTTAAAATATCACTCCTGTCGACGGTTGAGATATCGATCTCAAGTCGCTAAGGTTCTTTAAGATTGAGATAGGAGACACGCCGAACAACCACGAACAACAGCGAACAGGGAGACAGAGTTTTTATCCTGGTTCAGGCCTCTCGGGAGAGATAATAGCCCTACGTCCAGCCTTTCTTATATATCAGGGATGAATACAAGAGGTGGCTCGGCGAGACGAACAAGTCTCGACGAGATTATGCGAGTACAAGTGCGCGATAAGCTATAAGATGATGACCAGGCCCCCTTAGCACGCCGTAGGGGCTCTGTTTATATAGTGTTGAACAACCGACCTACCAAGGGATAATCGGGCCGGGCTAACCACGAGTACGTAGCGAACTCGACATGCCAAATATATCCCGAGGCAGATAAGGCATACTCCAAGTCTTGGGGATCACGACTCCTAATCCAATCCGGGAAACCACGTCCGGGTCTTCACGTAGCCGTGCAGAACTCTTGTTCGAGTAGGACTCAAACAGGAATCCTAGGCCATTATGCACCGTGCCAGCCAGGAGGCTGTTCAGCAGGATGCACATGGGCCTGATAGAACCTTCCAGGGAGCTGGGCCCTGGTAGGCTGCTTGATTGGGCCGTCAGGGAGTGGGCCATGGCAATGAGCCGTAATTTAATCCCCGACAGCTAGCCCCCAAGACTCAAGTGGAAGGACTCACTAGAGTGGGGTCTTCCTCTTGAGACTCTAAGTCACGAAGAGGGTATTTTTCCTGCTACAAAGGCGTGCGACAAGCGACCGAACAGGTTATGGTTCAACCGAACAAGACTTGTTCGAGACCGAACAAACCCGCCCGATCTTGAAAGCAACTCATGTTGCGTCGAGCGGAACGACATCTGTCCGAAAGCGAGTACCCGACCCTCGTCTGAAATCGGAAGAAGTGGGGTGAATCATCTCTTTGATGTTGAACGTCATCAAGGAGGAATTGGATTCTTAGTAGTGAAGAGCGTACCACCGCATCCGATAAGATCAGATCTTCCGGGAGAATAAACATAGCAAGTCGCGAGACGGACTCGTGCTGTTGCATCCAGGCATTCAGATGCCTAGGAAAAGATAGGGGAACCACCTCTCGGGCTAGAGCTTGCCCGAGGAAATAAAGATTGCGCTCTCGAGCGAATGTCGCGCTCAGGAGCGAAGGTGATGTGCCTCCAGACGTAGATCGTGTGCTAGGAGCAGACAATGCATACGAGGAGAAAGGTGACCCAGTCCCAGAGCATAGGGCTCGTCGAAGGAACCAGGAAGTGCGACCAGGCGAAGACGTACCCGGTAGGAGCCCGCGCTCCGGACGAAGAGCTGTCCGGTGCGAGGTGATCCAGCCCCCGAGCACGGAGCTCGTCGCGGGGACCAGATGCGCGCTCCGGGCGAAGAACTGCCCGGTGCAAGGTGAATCACAACCCGATGCAGTCAGAGCCGCAAGAGAACGTGTGAAATCAACGCTTTACCCATGACGTATTCCTTGCGACAGTGATAGCGTTGTCTTGGCAAGTGCAGAACCGACGCTTGGAGTGCCCGTTGCGATGAGAATCGGCTTACGATGGGCATGCCCGTTGCGATGAGAATCGGCTTACGGTGGGGGGGACTCCGTTGGTGGCGTACTACCTTGACTTAGCTGAATCTGTGAAGGTCGATCTTGAGGCAAAGGCAAGAAATCATCTGCGGGTGAAGTGAATCAGTCCCTAGGCATGCGCGGAGCAAACCCGGGAAGAGAGGGATGCAGACATCGGTTTTGGTGGGAAGTCTGGAACCTCGCCACGACCATCACCGGAGTCTGACGTTCCCCATTCCTGCATTTCCTGCAAAAGACAAACAAGAAACAAGCCAGCAAGGGGAAAAGGAGAGCAAGAAAAGGGCTCTAAGAAGAGCAAAGCGAGTTTTGAAAAACACGCAAAAGACGACCTACCCGCACAAGACATAATTTTTTCCGGGTACGTCCCTTGATAGCGTTAGTGTCACCTCGGCGAATGCGGAACCGACGTTAGGAGTGCCCGTTGCGATGAGAATCGGCTTACGGTGGGCAGGACTCCGTTGGTGGTGCATTGCTTCGGATTACCGTGCCAGGAAGGACGTAGCATGGATAAAAAAGACGTGTGCGGGCAAGTACAGCCCTGCTGTGGCTAAGACCGCTAACCAGGGAAGGCAATCGGGACCTTAGCCGCAGGCAAGACGTGCGAGGCGAAATCTTATCCGGACATGGACCCGTGCAGCGTTGGTGTCGCCTCGGCGGTGCGGAACCGCGCCGAGTGCCGTTGCGATGAGAATCGACTACGGTGGGCATGCCCGTTGCGATGAGAATCGACTACGGTGGCGAAACTCCTCGGTGGTGCACCGCTTCGGTTAACCGGAGCCGTACAAGTCGTTGCCAGATAAAAAGACATGCTCGTACGCGGGGAGCCCTAGAGGTGGCCTCGCCGTTTTGCCATCGCTTTTTTTTGCAAACTTTAAAATATCACTCCTGCCGACGGTTGAGATATCGATCTCAAGTCGCTAAGGTTCTTTAAGATTGAGATAGGAGACACGCCGAACAACCACGAACAACGTGAACAGGAGAGCGAGTTTTATCACGGTTCGGCCTCTCGAGAGATAATAGCCCTACGTCCACCTTTCTTATATATCGGGGATGAATACAAGAGGTGGCTCGGCGAGACGAACAAGTCTCGGCGAGATTATCTGATACAAGTCGCGCGATAAGCTATAAGATGATGACCAGGCCCCTTAGCACGCCGTAGGGCTCTGTTTATATAGTGTTGAACAACCGACCTACCAAGGATAATCGGGCGGGCTAACCACGAGTGCGTAGCGAACTCGACATGCCAAATATATCCCGAGGCGATAAGGCATACTCCAAGTCTTGGGGATCACGACTCCTAATCCAATCCGGAAACCACGTCCGGGTCTTCACGTGGCCGTCTGAAACTCTTGTTCGAGTAGGACTCAACAGAATCCTAGGCCATTACGCACCGTGCCGCCCAGAGGTCATTGGCAGATGCACATGGGCCTGATAGAACCTTCCAGGGAGCTGGGCCCTGGTAGGCTGCTTGATTGGGCCGTCAGGGAGTGGGCCATGGCAATGAGCCGTAATTTAATCCCCGACAACTCCTAACATTAGTTACCTATTTATTTCATGGTTCTAAAAATCGGTATTACTCGGCGAGTAATCGCCGAGTAAATCGCTACTCGCCGCCTCGACGAGTCGAGAAGGGCCAACTCGGTTGATTACTCGGTCAGACCGAGTAATCGGTCAAAGACCGAGTAAAAACTGAGTAACGGCCGAGTAAAAACCGAGTAAAAACTCTGAGTGCTTGTTGGTTATGATTTGCGGACATTTTATAATGTTTTAGTGTATTACCTATCATGTATTTATGTGATCATGTCATATGTTACGAACTTACGAGTTGCGATATGTCATATGTTACGAACTTGCGAGTTGCGATATGTCGTAAGTCATGACGTGCACTCTACTTTGTGTTAATAGTTCATACATGTAGATTTGCAAGTATCATTAAGTCATATGAAAGAAGATATACCATCATTATGTCGATATATGTCTACTAATCCTATATTAATTTTTTGAGTAATTGGTACCGAGCAATCCGAGTACTCGCTACTCGGTACCTCATCGAGTCAGTACCGAGTAGCGAGTTCTTGAACCTTGATTTATTTTGTCAAATTGACCTCATGAAATTATCTTTATCTCTCTTTTTTTCATTTTTTGAACATAGAGAAAGATAGATTTGCTCCCATTCTCTCACCTCCCTCCCCCCTCCGACCTGCTATCTCTCGTCTTCAGCAACGGGATATGTGACTCGTGGCAGCGATGGCGACATGGACGAAGGCAAGCTGCCTAATCGGCTAGTTTCTCATCTCCCTCTTCCCTCCAGCCTCCTCTCTCTCCTCTCCAGCAACAGGGCCAAGGCTTGTGGTGGTGTTGGCGACAGCTACAACGAAGCGAGCGGAGGCGAGCCGTCGAGCAACTATTCTCTCACCTCTTTCCCCGGCCTCCGGCCCCCTCCCTCTCCTCTCCAACGACGGCGACGGGGGCGGAGTCAAGCAGCCAAGGCAGCTAGCTGCTACAACAATCGCGACGAATATATATATGGAGACGCGGCGACGGTGGCCAGTGTCAGCGCGCGTATGGGGAGAGGGTGAGGCTATAGGACGCGAGGTAGGTGGCCGGTGAAGACAATGATGCTCGTCGTCATGCAAGGTTGAAAGGCCATGGCGGCGGCCGACAATGGATATTCTGAGGGAGGAAGGAGATCAGAAAGAAGAAGGGTAGAAGAGTCATTTCACATGCATAAATAAGGAGAAATGATGAAATGGCATAGGAATTAAGGTGACAAGACAACGATAGGGATGAAATTTCAGAGTTTACCATCTTGAAAGTGGATGTCGTTTTAGAGTTTACCATCTTAAAAGTGACAAAGCGACAAGGCCACCTATAAGGAGTGGCATATATCCAATTTCTTTTGTTATCTTGATTATTCCTAGGCACCTTACATAGTAATTACTGTCTTTTTTTCTCTTCCCAGTTACGTACTAAAAGCAGACTATATATGAATTAGTTAGTTGCAAGCCACAGCAAGGTTGGGGAACATTAACAACTTATTAAGTACTCTCTACGTTCTTTTTTATTTGTCACTGTTGACTTTCATACATGTCTTTTTTTCACTAAATTTTTAATAAGTCGAATGGTTGAAGGGCATGTCCAAAAATCAACGTCGACAATTAAAAAAAATATGAAGAAAATATATTAATAATCTAGTATGAATAACACGAGCATGCACGCGCATATATATGAATGCTTAATTAGTTAGCTCCATGTCGTCAAGTATTATTAATTAACGTTGCATCGGTAGAAATCTGTGACTGTGTATATACAGAGCGATCAATAACACACCTTTACTTGCATCTGTTCCGCCGGGTATGTTAACCACTATCCTGCGTTGAAAAACAAAGCAAGATCTCTCCTGTAAGTGGTCGACTTCAGGATGGACATAGAAAAGAACACGCAAATCATCAAAGTAAAAGAAAACATCGATCCAGCTAAATATATGTACACATAGTAGGATAGAATTACTGAATTAGTATAAATATATGATGATGGGAGAAGATATATCGGAGGCATGCATGCGCGCATTTGCATATGGAACGGCGATATATTGAGATGGAAAGAAATCAATTGACACTTGGTTGTGTGACAATATATCATGCATGCATGCATATATACCAGTGAAGGTACTCTCTCATGGTTAGGTCGCTAGGGCTGGGGGCGTCCGGGTCCGTCATGATCTGCACCATATATGCATACATTATTTCAAATCATCACTAACAAATACACATATATATGCATGTGAGTGCATGCATAGTATATATCTATAAGTGTGTGTGTGTGTTAGATCGATGGCGGCAGTAGTTATATACTACCTTCTTTTTTTGTTAGACGCATTTGACCATTCGTCTTATTCAAATTATTTTTATAAATATTATTTATTTTGTTGTAATTTGTTTTATCAATAGAAAATACTTTAAATATGTTTTATTTTTTAAAAATCTTTGCACTAAATTTTTGAATAAGACGAATGGTCAAAGACTTGTCAAAAAGTCAAATGCGTCAAACAAAAAACGGAGAGAGTATATGTTACCAGGGTGTAGAGGTCGTTGCGGCGGCCGGAGATGCGGACGAGCAGCGGGTTGGCGGCGAGGGAGGGCTTGAGGAGGCAGCCGTTGCTGATG
Organism: Raddia guianensis; assembly: GCA_036346415.1. Classification (NCBI taxonomy): domain Eukaryota; kingdom Viridiplantae; phylum Streptophyta; class Magnoliopsida; order Poales; family Poaceae; genus Raddia; species Raddia guianensis. The sequence goes on from CM070534.1 coordinate 43,071,635, forward strand.
TCCTTGGCGCCGAAGCCCACCTTCATGGAGATGGACGGCACGAACAAATCCACCACCTCCCCGATCACCCGGCCCACCACCAGCGGATCCACGAACCGGGCCATCGATCGATCGATCCCCTACAGGCCTACAACGACCGACCGATTAACCAAGCCCAAGCCCAGGCCCAAGATGTCTCGATCTCACTCCCCTCTCGCTCTAGTAGCTAGCTGCTGCAGATGCAGTAGTGTGCGTGCTTCTCTCTCTCTCTTATCTTCTCTTCTCACTTTCTTTCTCTTTCTTTCTCTGTACCGTGCGTGCTGCATGCGACGCACGTACGTATATAGTTACCAGCTACAGTGAGGAGAAGATCAGTACCAAGCGACGCACGCATGCACGCATGCATGCATGCCATGTACGTACGGCAGCGAGTAGTAGAGGTAGAGCCTGGCTGCCGGCGGCTACCGAGCTAGCTAGGCGCAGGGCAGAGGGATCGAAGCGCAGTGCAGGTGCAACTGTGCAAGGGTGTGTGATGCATGGGAATTGATTGGATTATTGGCAGCATGCATGCAGCCTAGCTGCGTGGTGGCGACACGTAGCGCCCACCTCACGCCTTCACCAGGCGTCCGGCCACGTGTACCCTGATGATCTGGTCTGCTTTTCCTTTCATGCATGGGGTGGGGACCCATCCGAATCTATCCATCCATACATTTAAGGCATCTACATATGGCTATCTTCATCTAGTATATATACCTAGTACGTTGTTTTCCATGGGAAGAAGCACGCATGCCCCCTTCAACTACTGCAAAAGTTCAATTTTGCCCCCTCAACTCTAAAATCGGACATTCAACCTCCCTCAACTATCAAAACTGGTCAAATTACCCCCTTCAACCAAAATCACCATGATTTTGGATGACATGTCATCCTAGTCAGCATTTTTTCTACAAAATAAATTCACAAAAATTGATAAATTGTAGAAAATCATAGGTAGCTCAATAAAATCATATAAAAATACCAAAAAAAAAATAGAAAATATGTAGAATACAAATATTCAATAAAAATATAGTGTTTGTATATGTACTTATATACATTTTTTTTGTTGAAGAGTGTATTTTATAGATTTAAAAATAAGAACTTAGGAAAATTTTCTTTGTACAAAATAATAAAAAATGCAAAAGGTAAGTATGCTATTTTAAATGTGAATTTAATTTTAAAATTACAATTAAAAGGTCGTCAATTTGAATTTTAAAATGCAAATTAAAAGGTAAAGCTAACTTCCCTATATTTTTCTTATTTTTCTCATTTTCCTATAAGCCAGACATATTTTCCCTAAAAGCTCAAACTATTTAATCAATAAAAGATATTATAGGACAACTATATTTTTTCATATAATTATGCACATAAAATTATAGTATTTGGATTCTACAAATTTTTTTTCCAATTTTTCATATATTTTTATTCATTTTTTGATATTTCTATGATTTTCTACAATTTATTTGAATTTATTTTTGAAAAAATTGGATGCCATATCATCTAAAATCATAGTGGTTTTGGGTGGAAGGGGTATTTTGACCGTAATGAATAGTTGAGAGAGGTTGGATGCCCGGTTTTAGAGTTAAGGGGTTAAAACCGAACTTTTTCAATAGTCGAAGGGGACAAAGTGGACTTTTCCATGCATAACTTATGTGGGCCTCTTTTCCACCCTCCTTGTAGAGCCCAAATGGAGTACACATGCCGCCACAGCCCACTCCTATGACAGGCCCAAGGCCCACATTCGAAACTCGCACAATACACGGTCAGCCGCTGCTCTGCTCCTGCCGAGCACATGGTAGAAAAATGTCGGTCTGCCGTTTCACAACGTAAGCTAGCTTCGACACTTTGCCCGTGGAAATGCCTTTCGGTGAAAGCGCGCGTTGCTTGCTCGATGGATCATTTTTATAACGATGTTTAGTTCATGTTTGAATGTGATATCTGAGGAATATCCGTTTCAATCACTAGCCGCTTATCTGTTATCTATATTTGTCAAGAATCAAGATATTAACCATTTTCGTATTATTTGATAACGCTCCCTCCATTTTTAAATGCTTGTCACTGTTGATTTTCAGACAACATGTTTGATCATTCGTCTTATTCAAAAATCTAGTATAAACATGTAAAATTATAAATCATACTTAAAACACATTTAATGACAAAACAAATCACACAAAAAAATGATATTTACATAGGCTTTTTAAATATGACGAACGATTAAACGTTGTGTTCAAATGTCAACAGTGGCAAGTACTTTGTTTTTGTTTGGCACATTTCACTTTTGTACACATCTTTAACAATTCGTCTAATTCAAAAATTTAGTGCAAACATAAAAAAATAAGTCAAGCTTAAAATACCTTTATTGATAAACAGATCACAACGAAATAAATAATACTCCATCCGTTCCAAAATATAAGTCATATTTTGATCGGAGAAAAGTCAAACTTTGTAAATTTTAACCATAAATAAATAAAATAATATGCATCGTTACTATACCAAAGTTGTACCATATTGTTCATATTTCAAAGCGCCTTTTGATACAATATTATATTGTAACAATTCATAATATATAAAAGAGCAATCTAACAGTCAAACTCTACCATTAAATACTTTTGTGTAGTCAAAATACATCATATATTTTAGAACGAAGTGAGTATTTATATAGTTTTTTTAAAATAAGATGAATGGTCAAAGTATTTTCAAAATCTAAAAGCGTCAAATAAAACAGATGGAGGGAGTACTTAAAAACGGAGGGAGTATTTACGACTGATTACTATTTACGCGCTCATGTGTTATCTATATTTATCAAAATATTAACTATATTCAAATAATACTATTATTTGTGTCTGAATTCATGTCTGATTACATCCAGTTTATCCCTACGCCGCACATAGCAGCCAAACCAGAGCCTCCCCTCCCGCCGCCGCGCCGCCGCCGTCCAGATAAGCGCCGGCTGGCCGCCGCCCCCCTGCCGCGTGCCGTCCTCCTCCTCTTCCTCCCGGCGCCATCCCCCTCATTCGACGCCGTACTCACCGGCGATGCTTCTCCAGGAGCTCCTCCGTTGCCAGATCCACGAGTGGTACCCGGCCTTCCGCCGCCATACCATCCCCACCACCATCATCCCCCTCCCCGCCGCCTTCATCCGCTACCTCGCCGGCCAGCACGCCTACCCCGACCCCGACCAAGACGCCGACCCGCCCCCCTTCCTCCTCCCCGCCCTCACCTCCGGCCGCCACCCCTTCCCTCCGCTCCACCTCCACCACCCCGACCCCGTCTCCCTCCTCGACCGCGACAACTCCGAGATCTTCTTTGACTCCGCCGATGATGACTGCGACGACAGCCCGCTCAGGCCAGCCTTCCCGGAGCTCGAGGCCGCCATCGACGCCGCCATCGCCGACCTCGGCGGCGCCGCGCTCCCCAAGCTCAACTGGAGCGCGCCCAAGGACGCCACCTTCATGTCCGCCGACGCCACCATCCGCTGCACCTGCTTCGCCGAGGTGGCCATGCTGCTCCGCTCCTCCGACTGCGTCGCCCACGACCTCGTGTCCGCGCGCTCCTCCTGCCAGGACTTTGTGCGCACACATGATGTTCGACGGAATGCCAGAGAGCAGAGTCTTTCCCAGGAAGATGCGCGACCAAATGCTAAGGGCGGTAATGAAGAGGAAACTGATCGACAGAACATCCACACTGGTGGTCAACCAAATGCTCAGAACAGTATTAATGATGCTGCTTCTCAGAGTGATTCCAGGCATATTGATGAGGAGGGAGGCAAAAAATGTGCTGCACAAAGTGATGCTCATGACGCTTCTGAAGTGAATGCTGAACAAGAAACTAGTGAGCAGATTTGGGTGGATGATGGGTTCCAATACTACCTTGCGCTCCGCAAGTGGTACCCAGGCCTCCGGCCTGAGTCGGAGTTCCGCTGCTTTGTGCGGGCAAAAAGGCTGATTGCTGTGTCCCAGAGAGACCCATCAGCATACTATCCATCATTGGCAGGGTGGAGTGCTGAGGTGCAGCCGAAGATCGAGGATTTCTTTGAAGAAGTAATTGAGCAACAATTTGCTTCAGAGAATTATACGTTTGATGTGTATGTGCGAGCGGATGGGCGGGTGAAGCTGATTGATTTCAATCCATGGGGAGGGTATACCTTGCCGCTGCTGTTTACATGGGAGGAGCTTGAGGAGGAGGGCAGTGGGGAAGAGGTGGAATTTAGAGTGGTGATGCTGCAGGGTGCAGTGAGGCCAGGATTAATGACCGCGGTGCCATATGATATGCTGGATTGGGGGGAGGGGAGTGGCTGGGATGTGTTCCTGAAGAAGGCTGGCGAGGAGTTCGACAGACAGATTGCCTCACTAGATGGGGATTCGTAATTGCTGTTTAGAACAAGGTGTTAAAAGACTCTTGTAGGTAAATGCGGTGGCTGTTAGTAAAATTTTCCATCTTCCTCATAGTAGCAGTTACCAGCTTTCTTCAGTTTGTTAAGCAAGCTCATGTTACTGCACAGTTGTTTTATTTCAGGGTCTTTCATAGTGCTAGGTTGTTATGCTGTATGCAGCAGCTGTAACTTCCGAGATATGAGCACATGTAGTTTTGAACGGCCTGACTTTATTGCTTCAAATGGCTGACACAAACTGAGAAACATGCATGCAGTAATAAAGTTTGGTGCTACAGCTATATTTTCAACAAGTCTCTTAAAAAGAATAGATTGTGCATCAGATATGGATGTTTCATCAGTGCTCCTGTGCTCGCTTCCTTTGCATCTTCCTGTTATGTGGGCACTTTGAGTGTTGAGACTTGAGACATTCGCACGCATTAATCCTTCATTGTGCGCCATAGTAGTCTGGCCGCCAGAACTCACGTTGTGTGCTACGTGTCATGGTGTGGCAAACGCCTAATGTTAACTGCGCCTGTTGTATATATCTATCATCATTTTGGTTGATTTAACCAAATGTAGGCTACCACATGGGATTTAACCCATGGTAGTATTCAGTAATCTCATGTCTCATGTAGATTGTGCTTCATGAAGTGTCTGTATCAGTGATGATTCTAGGGTCTGTTTGACCCAATGTAGGCTACTAGACCTATCTTCTAACATGGTCTAATGGGCCTATAGCTTTAGGATGGTGGTTTATTAGATAACTAGTTAAGCCTAAAGCCCTTTGAGCGCAACTTATGATTCATGAATCCCCTCCATACATGAGGCCCATTTACCTGCTTTGACTCTTAACAGAGAAGGGGTTTAGCATAATGTTAAGCATAGACAAGATACCTATTTGTTATTTTTTAATTGCTGTAGTTTATTTCTCGTAAGCTCAAACTAGGCCAGACAGACCCCAAATAGCCTAGTGGCATTAGGCTTGTCCTGTAGGCTATACTAACCTTAAAAATTAGAGCCTAATTTTCGAATTTATGTTCATGCCATTTTTTATGGATTATAATGTGCATTTTGGTATGAACACCGCAGCGGGTGCAATTTATTTGTGCGCGCCAATTAACTGAATGGGCAAAAAAAGAGTTTTTTTCCCCCTGGAAAGGCTAATCTAGAGTTAAGTAGCAACAAATTGAAACGCATGGAGGCAGGGTGGTATTCTTACATGACGGGCCCATACTTGTGCTTAATGTTTGTTCCAGTGTGTGGTAGTCTAGCACATTTAGGGAATCGTTTAGTCCCTGCTAGCCATGCTCTAACCTGGTTGCTACTTTTACGCTGGCTGAGGCGCTTATATACTAGCACTATGATCATTACATTCCTTTGATATGGCTGCATGTTATGGTTATATGAATGCAAACAGTTGTTGCTGTAGGATTTATTTGCTTGATCGTTGACATCATCTGATGTGACTCAGAAGTCAGAATACTAGGCTAATCAATGACTGCTGATTCATCTATCAGGCTATCAGCGTGCCGACTTGCTTGAACCTTGAGGTGCTGAAATTTTGTCCATAGTTTTTAAGAATTTTGGGGTTTCTTTTTTGGGCTCTTTTATGGTACCTACTAATTAATATGAGCCGTCCACTCCTCTGTTGGAAATATTAGGAATTTCCTCAAGTTCTTAATCCACAAAATTAGGTAAATCATAATTAACCAATTGAATATTTCAAGTTCATAACCAAAGGTACTAGATAATAACGAATTATCTATCTCATACACAAAGGCTAATGAACAAGAAACAAGCCAAATAAAGGCACGGTATAAACAAATATACCCTTGAGCCGAGCCAGACCACTACAAAGCGAGCACAGTATTGCGGAGGAATGACTTGCACATTCTCACCGCCATGACGGTTGATGTAGTCGATCACAAGTTGGTGCGGAGATGCCGTTGATGCAATGGAGGTCGGTGCAATCGAACGTCGATGTTGTGTAGATGAAGTGAACCAAAGAGGAAACTTGAGCGATCGCGTGGTCGCTCCCAAAAACCTTATCGGCCTTCTATCCCGAAAGGGATCTCAAGAAGGACGAGGCTCGGAGGCTGCTCCTCCGCTCCTTGTCTTGCGCAAGGAAACAGAGCGGGAATGCAAAAGCAATGGCCTTCTGAGATGGAAGTATAGAATGTGCGGAGAGAGAGCTCTTTTTTTTTTAGCTATCGCTTCACGTAGGCGAGGAGCTCATGCTTTTATAGGCGCCGGAAGAGAAGGTTTGTCGAACTCAACGCCATCAAGCACTAGTAACGGACGTCATTACACCGCCATTAAGTCGCTCATTACGTAGCGACGTCATTACACCACCATTAAGTCGCTCGATTCTACGGGAGAGGTCGCCGTGCTCGGGGTGAGGTCGCCTGTGCGGGAGAGGTCGCCCATGCTCGGGGTGAGGTCGCCTGCCGGGAGAGCTCGCCCATGCTCGAGTGAGGTCGCCTGTCTTGGGAGAGCTCGCCTGGCTCGGGAGAGCTCGCCAGAGAGCTCGCCACTGGGAGAGGTCGCCCACGCCTTTCTCTTTTCTCTCTTTTCTTAATTGGGAGAACCACAATCCAACTATTTAAGTTGAGATATTCTCCTCCCAATTTCCCGAACAGTTTAGTATTAAATGGGCCTCTTGGAATTTCTATTAAAATAATTAAATGGGCCAACCCCATAATTATTCTAACAATCCCCACCAAATTTCATAGGCACATTTGAAATACTCTCGCCCATTGTAGTTTGATATACCGGTGTTTGATGGAGACTGTTAAGTTGAACTTCCACCTAGAACAAAGGTTACACTCATCCACAACCGAACAATGGACTAAGCCTTGAATTGACAGTCTTGTGCGAACGAGTTTCACCAAAGTCCTTTATCGATACCAGTCGCTAAATGCATCCCCTCGGTTTGGGCGTATAAGTCATACTCCTTTGCCTTTCATGAGCCTCTAGAGATCACCCAATCTCATAGATCGTGACTAGCAATGAGCTCATATAGGTGTATTCCTCATAAGATGTTCGTAGGATAACATCTCGCTTTATGAAAAGCCACTCGGAACACATTAAGATATAACCAACCCGCCATACGTAGCAGAGAGTAGTGCATCTCAAACGGAGTGGGTTAAGTACAAAAGTACTCTCCTCTCAGCCAGTCACTAGCTTGTCTCAACATCCTAATTCACGGGATCTCCGATCAAATAGGATGAGTTACCACTAAGACATGACTTTCATGTGGGTCTCAAGCCCATCTCCTTGATGCTTCATCTATCACATTTCGTGATAGTCCTTTGTAAAGGATCGCGGGTTTTTAGCCGTCTGGACATAGTCCAATGCTATAACTCCGGAGTTTCTCATCTTCCTGACAGACTTCAATCGCCTCTTAACGTGCCTTGATGACTTCATGTTATCCTTTGAACTGTTCACCTTGGCAATCACCGTCTGATTGTCACAGTTCACAAGGATAGCAGGCACCGGTTTTTCAACCACCGGTAAGTCCATCACAAGCTCACGCAGCCAATCGGCTTCCATAGTGGCAGTGTCTAATGCTGTGAGTTCTGCTTCCATTGTAGACCTCGTTAAGATGGTCTGCTTGCAAGACTTCCAGGAAACAGCTCCACCACCCAATGTGAATACAAATCCACTTGTGGCTTTTATCTCATCAGCATCGGATATCCAGTTTGAATCACTATAACCCTCTAGTACCCTTGGGTACCCGGTGTAGTGAATACCATAACTTGATGTCCCCTTTAGATAGCGCATCACTCTCTCAAGAGCATGCCAATGATCATCTCCGGATTTGAAACAAACCGGCTAAGTTTGCTCACAAAGAAGCGAGATATCGTGTCTTGTTGCACTAGCTAAATACATCGATGAACCAATGATTTGGGAATATCTCAATTGATCCTTTGCTATCGTTGGTTCTTTCGTAATAGCACACTTGGATCATATGGCGTTGGAGCAGGTTTACAATCGCTAAAGCCAAAGCGACTCAACACCTTTTCCACATAATGGGACCGCTCAAGAGTTATCCCACCATCATCTTCTCTTAACAATTTAATGTTTAAGATGACATCCGCTACTCCCAAATCTTTCATTTCAAAATTCATGACAGAAAGTCCTTGACTTCCTTAATCACATTAAGGTTCGTCCCGAAGATCAATATGTCATCAACATACAAACACAGAATCACTCCTTCACCCCCACCATAGCGGTAATACACACATTTGTCGACTTCATTCACAACAAAGCGGCGGATGTTAAAGTTCTGTCGAACTTCTCGTGCCCTTTGCTAGGTGCTTGCTTAAGGCCATACAAAGACTTCAACAACCTACACACTTTTCCTTCATGACCCTTTACTACAAATCCATCTGGCTGATCCATATAGATTTCCTCTTCCAACTCTCCATTAAGGAAAGCCGTCTTCACGTCCATCTGATGAACGATCAGACCGTAGGAGGCAGCCATGGATAGTAGTACTCTAATAGTGATCAATCTGGCAACAGGTGAGTAAGTGTCAAAGAAATCCTCGCCTTCTTTCTGGGTATAACCCTTGGCTACAAGTCTTGCCTTGTACTTTTCAATTGTACCATCAGGCCTCAGCTTCTTCTTGAACACCCACTTACATCCTACAGGTTTACACCCATATGGACGATCAATAACTTCCCAAGTTCCATTGCTCAGGATGGAATCCATCTCACTCTGGACCGCTTTCTTCCAATAGTCAGCGTCCTGAGATGAATAAGCCTCCTCAATGGTTCTTGGAGTATCATCCATTAGATATACAATGAAATCATTACCAAAAGACTTTGCGGTCTTTTGTCTCTTACTCTTTCGAGTTACTTCATTGTCTTCATCTATTGGATTTTCCTCAAAAGTGGGTTCAATTTGTATAGGAGTGGAAGGTTTAGGAGAGAAGATAGATTCTTGGCCAGATGAGCTAAGTGTCTCTTTCATAGGGAATATGTCCTCAAAGAATGTGGCATCATTGGACTCTAAGATTGTACCTTCATACATATCAGGTACTCCAGATTTCACTATTAAGAACCTATATCCAACACTGTGAAAAGCATAACCAATGAAGACACAATCAACGGTTTTTGGTCCAAGTTTACGTTTCTTTGGGACAGGCACATTAACCTTAGCCAAACAGCCCCAAGTCCGTAAATAAGTGAGATTTAATCTTTTTCTCTCCCATTCCTCGAATGGTGTGATTTCTTTATTCTTTGTAGGAACCCTATTTAGGACATGACAAGCAGTCAATATAGCCTCACCCCACCATTCCTTGGAAAGTCCCGACGTTTCTAACATGGCGTTAACCATATCAGTTAGAGTACGGTTCTTTCTTTCGGCAACCCGTTTGATCGGGAGAATAGGAGGCGTCCTCTCATGGATTATTCTAAGTTCTCGCAGAATTTATTAAAATCACTAGAAAAATATTCTCCACCACGATCGACCTAACCCGCTTGATTTTCCTATCAAGTTGGTTCTCGACTTGACTTTATAGATCTTAAAATAGTGAAAAGCCTCATCTTTAGACTTTAATAAATACACGTAGCAAAATCTAGTAGAATCATCAATCAAAGTCATGAAATACCTCTTACCACCCTTAGTCAACTCCCCGTTCATCTCGCACAAATCGGTATGAACTAGTTCTAATGGTGACAAGTTTCTCGCCTCTGCTGCCTTGTGAGGCTTGCGAGTTTGCTTAGATTGCACACACACTTGACACTTAGAACTTTTGACTTGGGTAAATTTTAGGATTAAATCCATACCGGCCATCCGCATCATACAACCAAGATTAACATGACAAAGTCTTGAATGCCAAACATTAGTCTCATGATCACAAACATGATTAATCTCATTATTCATGTCCATCAAAGATAAGCGGAACAAGCCTCCGCTCTCATAGCCTTTTCCAATAAAATTTCCAAACTTGGAAATAACACATTTATTGGATTCAAAAACTAGCTTAAAACCATCTCTACATAATAGAGATCCGCTGACAAGGTTCTTATTTATCGCGGGCACATGTCAGACGTTCCTCGATCAGACGACCTTGCTCAAGTAAACTTCAAGTCAACAGTGCCGACTCCACGTACAAATGCCTGCGACCCATTCCCCATCAACACGGAGGCAGCCCCTGCGACCTGGTAAGAAGAAAATAGGGATCTATCAGCACATACATGTATATTGGCCCCTGTGTCAATCCACCAATCAGGTGAACGACATACTGAAAGAACAGTAGGTACTGTTACATACCCAGATGTTCCTTCCTCAGTATTGCCAATAACAACGTTGGCGGACTTTTTCTGCTTGTCTTTACGATCAGGGCAATCCTTAGCCCAATGATCGCACCATTACGAACAAGCGCTTTCCTTCCTTTATTCTTCTTCTTCTTGAAGCTAGTAGTTTGATTGGCTTTGTTCTTGTTGTCGCTTTTTTCGGACTTGTTTTTATTCTTGTTGAATTGAAAGGTTTTCTTTTGTACCACATTGGCACTAGAACTTCCTTTCCCACGTATCTTTTGCCCTCGCCTTCTCCTCAACATCTAGAGACCCAATGAGACCAAAGAACGCGAACTCTTGTCTCTTGTGTTTTAGAGTAGTGGCAAAATCCCTCCAAGAAGGTGGCGACTTTGCAATAATGCACCCCGCCACAAACTTGTCGGGCAATGCACATTTAAAATTCTCAAGTTCTTTTGAAGCTTGCACCTCATGAGCTCTGTTCTACTACTGATGGTCATCGACCATCTTGTAGTCATGAAACCGCTTCATGACATAGAGCTCGCTACCCGCATCAGAAACTCCAAATTTTGCCTCAAGTGCATCCCACATTTCTTTACCACTAGGCAAAATCATATACACATCAACAAGATTTTCTCCCAAAACGCTAATCACGGCGCCTCTAAACAAGTTATCCGCAGCCGCGAAGGCACTCTCCTGCTCAGGAGAGAGCCCTCCTTCCGGCTGTGGCTTGCCTTGCGCAACGTGATACACGTTCATGGCAGTCAACCATAAAATCATCTTGGCGCGCCAACGCTTGTAATTTGCACCGTCAAATACCGTTGGCTTAAGTGCGGCAGCGAAACCAGTAGTTGTAAAATTCCTAGGATAAGGTTTTTGGATTGTTGGAAATATTAGGAATTTCCTCAAGTTCTTAATCCACAAAATTAGGTAAATCATAATTAACCAATTGAATATTTCAAGTTCATAACCAAAGGTACTAGATAATAACGAATTATCTATCTCATACACAAAGGCTAATGAACAAGAAACAAGCCAAATAAAGGCACGGTATAAACAAATATACCCTTGAGCCGGAGCCGCAGCCACTACAGGCGCAGGCACAGGCGCTGGCGGAGGAATGACTTGCACATTCTCAGCCGCCATGACGGTTGATGTAGTCGATCACAAGTTGGTGCAGAGATGCCGTTGATGCAGTGGAGGTCGGTGCAGTCGAACGTCGATGTTGTGTAGATGAAGTGAACCAAATAGGAAACTTGAGCGATCGCGTGGTCGCTCCCCAAAACCTTATCGGCCTTCTATCCCGAGCGGGATCTCAAGAAGGACGAGGCTCGAGGCTGCTCCCTCCGCTCCTTGTGCGCAAGGAAACAGAGGCGGAATGCAAAACAATGGCCTTCTGAGATGGAAGTATAGAATGTGCGGGAGAGAGAGAGCTCTTTTTTTTTTTTTTAGCTATCGCTTCACAGGGCGAGGAGCTCATGCTTTTATAGGCGCCAGGAAGAGAAGGTTTGTCGAACCTGAACGCCATCAAGCACTAGTAACGGACGTCATTACACCTGGCCATTAAGTCGTCTGTTACGTAACGGACGTCATTACACCAGCCATTAAGTCGTCGGTTACGGGGAGAGGTCGCCCGTGCTCAGGGTGAGGTCGCCCGTGCCCGGGGAGAGGTCGCCCATGCTCAGGGTGAGGTCGCCTGCGTCTTGGGAGAGCTCGCCCATGCTCGAGGTGAGGTCGCCGTCTTGGGAGAGCTCGCCTGGCTCGGGAGAGCTCGCCAGAGAGCTCGCCACTCGGGAGAGGTCGCCACGCCTTTCTCTTTTCTCTCTTTTCTTAATTGGGAGAACCACAATCCAACTATTTAAGTTGAGATATTCTCCTCCCAATTTCCCGAACGGTTTAGTATTAAATGGGCCTCTTGGAATTTCTATTAAAATAATTAAATGGGCCAACCCCATAATTATTCTAACATCCTCTTGATCGAAAGGTTTAGATTAGTCTTCACTTTTTTATACTGCAAAGTTAGTATATTATACTACAAACGTAGTATATCTCTCGGGAGGGTATAATTGACTTTTCATACAATTAAATGCCATGAAAAATAAGTAAGCTATTAAATTATAGATTAAAATATATATGCGTGGTGATTAATTTAATGTTCATTTTTGTACGCATTAAATTTATGAGTTTTTTTATTTCCCTTCCAAATTCAAGGAAAATACGAAAAATTTAAATCGAACAAATTTTTTGAAAAAGAAAAATCGCTATGGTTTCTTGATAAATCGACTATGACTAGCATGAAATTGTTCAAAAAGATTGAGAATTTGAACGGTTTCTTCAAGAATTGAAGGTTTCTCGATAAATCGACTATGACTAGTATGAAATCATTCAAAAAGGTTGAGAATTTGAATGGTTTCTTCAAGAATTGAATGTTTTTTTCCAAACAAGGAATCGTATTGGGAAAAGTTTATATCTAACCAAAAAATGCAAATCGATGGATTATTGAGTTTCCATGGATGACTTTAATTACTCTAATTTCAATGGCATCACACGCATGGTGCATGCAATTAGTTTCCTTCGGCATGATGCATGTTGCTATGACACAACTAATTACACTAATTTATTTCCATACTAGGATGATGCATCTTTCCATGGCATTAATTGTGGGAAAAATTGGATCTATACCATTGAAAGATCCATAGTTTTGGTTTATACCACTGAAAGTGCCTTGTTCACTTTAATACCATCGAAAGTTCCCTATTCTCCTTTTTATACCACTCCGTTGCCCTCCGTTAGTGCTCAGTTAATCGCTGCCTAATCACTTATCACCGCCGCCGTGCTAATCACTCGCGGCCTTCGATCTTCAAGGGCGCGCAGCCATCTCCCTGGCAGTGCAACAGACGCGATCCCCCAACTCCCTGGCGAGGGTGCAGCGAGCCAGCAATCTCCCAGCGAGGTGCAGCGAGCCAGCGATCTCCCAGCGAGGGTGCAACTGCTCTCATCTCCTCTCCCGGTCGCCCCCCTGAAGTGCTCTCCCGTGTGCACCCTGAACAGGAACAGCGAGCTGAAAAGCAGACTCCACAGCGGGCTGAACAGACGCTTCTAGGAATGAACAGCACGCTCGAATTGAGATCGTCAGAGCAAAATGAGATTGGATTACGAGCAGAACAAAAGGCATCCTTGTTCACCGCTGATTTTAACTGAGCACTAACGGGAGTTACATGAGAGCAAACGGAGTGGTATAAAAAGGAGAATAGGGAACTTTCGATGGTATTAAAGTGAACAAGACACTTTCGGTGGTATAAACCAAAACTATGGATCTTTCGATGGTATAGACCCAATTTTGCCTTAATTGTGTATGCAAATCTGTTTCCATGCGTTAATTATAGGGGCATTAATTACCATGCGTTAATTACTTGCATGCTAATTTGTTTCCATGTGTGAATTACCTGATGCATCCAATTAGTTTCCATGCATGTGATTAATTATTTTGATTCCAATTGTTTTCTTCTATGCATGCATGCCATGAAAGAAAAGACTAAAACATCCTAACAAACGAACGGTCGGATCTAAAATATACTGCTATGGTAGTATTTTTTTTTGTAGGTACCATAAAAGAGTCCTTGATTTTAGGGCACGATGAGCTGTATCCTGCAGCTGATGTTAGGTGAATGAAAGCGCTAGAAAAGAAAAGAAAACCATGGATAAGCACCTTGGTCGTGTGGGCGCTGACCAGAGTACTAAGTAGGGTCCATTTTGTCTTGTGATTACTGAATCCTGTTCATCTTGGCAGATGCAATTCTGGGCTTCTTGCAAGGCAGGATTGAGGCAGATGATGTTTGTTTTGATCACGGTTCCAAGAGGTAACATTCTGTGTCTAAACCTGCTGAATCAGCATGCTTTCATTAGTATTGTTCCTCTACAACAGTGCATATTGCACGTACGGCTCATCGCGACTCGCGAGCATGTCCTGTTTCCACGGAGTCGCACTCGGCTGCTGCATCTGCTTCCCTCATCTATCAATGGCTCAATGCTGCATGCCCAAGGCATCTGTCTGAATGGCGGGTGCGCGCGTGTGCTGAATCAGCAAAAAAAAAAAAAAAAAAATCGCATAACATAGAGCATCCGTAAAACGTAAAATAAAATATGAGGGGATAGAGTATTTGCTGTGACGAGAAAAGAATCTTTTTAAAGTATATATTATGTAAATATGAAGAAAATTTAGAAGGAGTTATAGAATGTGGAGTGAATAGTGTTATAATACGAGTATCTAGAGCATCGGATGAACATGCTTAATGCATAGTTTTTACGGGCCATCAGTCTAGAGCATAATCAACACAATCGGATATGCCTGCTTCAAAAAAAAAAAACAATCGGATATGCATATGCATATGTGCCTAGCTGCCTAATCGCATCGCATGCCATTGATGACAAGCTTGGACCTGCAGGGAACAGTACAGGCATGCACCAATTGTTTAGCTCAGCCGAATGCGTACGTACGTACGTACGAGATAAAGATGTCTTAATATATATACTACTCGAGCGTCGTCTCCTTACACATGTATTTTTCTTCTTTATCAGCAGCTAGGGAGGGGACGTTTGGAGTTGGGCGGTATAGACAGCCTCTTAATAAGTTTAGGTGCTGCGCGACTGCGTCGCACGTCGTCTCTGCATTTATGTATCATGGACATTGGCCATGGCGAACACAAGGGCAAGTTGTTTATGCGCCCCATGCCCCCATTTTGATATTTCTTTTTTAAGGTCAGTGTTGAGCTCTGCTACTGCTAGCTTGGCCATGTGAAAGGCTACACACTGCATGCTTCTTGCTGCTGCTGCTGTTCCAGGTCTACTGCATTCCATGTGTCGTGGGAGCACGTCCAAAGCTAGCACACGTACGGCAAGCCCGCCTTCTTGTTGATCCATCTTGTATTACTTGTGCTACCTATTTTTCGTTAGCTTATGACTTGTATCGATGGTTCCTGTGCTCATGATCTAAAAAAAATGCAAAATGATGTTGTGATTTAACAATGCAAAATGATGTTGTGGCACTATACCAAAAGTCCTTATATATGTTGATTATTTGTGTTCATCTATTACGAATCGACACAGATGATCTCATTTGTGCCGGTTTATAAAAGACGGGGTGGGACAAGCGCACACTTGCACCGGCAATAACCAAGAACCAACATAAATGAGTGAGTATTTGCGTTTGTTCGTGGCTAGAACCAGCGCACTGCAACGAATTTTTTTTGTTGGTTTGTGGTTGAACCGACACAAATGACGGTTCATGGCTAGACCCGATATAGAGTATTTGTGTTGGTTCTAGTCACGAACCACCACAAATGTGTATTTTTAGGAATTCTAGATCTTTAGAAATCTATAAATTTTTTATATGAGGTCGGATGAAAACAAACTTTATATGTAAATTGTATCTCTCGAAGACATCTACAACTTTGTAGTTGACATTTTTTTTCATTTAAAGCAATATATATGACTAAATAACCATTACAATGATAGTTTATTTATAATTTATTCAAATGAAGTCAGATCCAGAATAAATTATCATAAAAAATTGTAGACTTCAATGAGATTTACAATTTTGTAGTTTAAAACTTTTCTATTTAATGTCATTTTCATGCATAAAAAGTTATTTAGAGATTTTGACAAATATGGATTAAAAGGTATGCAAATCCTATTCTATTCAGAACATGACATGGGATCGATGTGACGGTTAGAAGGATGAGGTTGCAGAGGAGGTCTTAAGTTTGATTCCGAAGCAAGTGGTGTGCTAAATGTTCATAAGTGGTTGGTAGGTGGTAGGGATATGATACCAGGTTAAAAAATATTTTTACAATTTTTCACTAACTTTTATGCCCATAATTGTGTTTTGAAAAACCTCATATGTGTTGGTTCGTAGTTAGAACCGGTACAAATAGCCTTTAGATGACTGGCTTCATCTGTATCTCTTTATTTATGTCGGTTCAAAAATCAGCATATATAGTGACCGGTTTTGAACCGTTACAAATATGCCTTTCTGGCGTTGTGTGGTGTGGAGAGGATAGATCCTGTGGACTAGTCCTGGGTTTGCCAACTGTATTTACCTAATATATCCTTGAAAACCTTTGTCCACCTTGTGTAACAATTTCAGCCTCCCTTTTAAAGAGTAAAAGAAAGGAGACTACTAGTTGGTCATTTATGCTCCAAGCTAGCTTAGGTTTAATGTAAATAAGCATCAAGTTGGCAATGAATGCCACGTGAAGAGGATGTGCATCAGTATGTTGCCCTTGCAATGGGTGGAATGGAAGGAACATGGGAGCCACCGTATGGCGCGGCCGGGGGCTCTTGTTATTTACTCAGCTAAACACACTTGCCTTTGATCACAGGAGACAGGTATAATTGTAACATTATATACATATAATTGCTTGTTGCATTGCCAGCTCAAAACCTCCCTAAAATATCAAACCATCTTGCTGGCCGGGTGGGCTCCCCATACTTGCTTGTTTACATAATACATCTATATAAGCAACTCCCTACACGTTTCATGCACAGACAGAGCTGAGCTTGCAAGAGCACAAACCCTAGCTAACTTCAGCCTTCAGCTAGCTAGCTACGTACTCGTCGTCTCCTAGTTAAATTAACACACCATATATCATCAGTTCATCACTAGTAGCTAGCTAGCTATAGCTAGTCAGGCAGGCAGGCGCGCGCCGCCACGGGAGGCACAGCAGCAGCTCGCTCCGGTGCGTGTACGTACGACGCCGACGAGCTGCCCTCCATGTCGCTCGAGCTCTTCGGCTACCACCACGCCGACGGCGACGACGCCGCCGCCGCCGCGCTGCCGCAGCTCGCCTTCGGCGACAACTTCAAAGGCGGGTGCGACTACTACGGCTGGGGGGCGCCGTACAGCAGCGCGTCCGGAGGGTCGGGCTCCGGCTCCAGCTCCAGCTCCAGCTCGTCGGTGCTCAGTTTCGACCACGCCGGCGGCGGCGCCCAGCATCTGGCCTACAGCGCCGCCGCTGGCGATGACGAGTGCGCGCTCTGGATGGTCGACGCCGCCGCCGGCATGGTCGACCACCAGCAGCGGCAGCACGGCGCGGCCAAGTTCGGGTTCGTCGACGACGGCCTGCAAATCCAGGAGACCAACAGCGCGAAGCCGCCGGCCAAGGCGTCGCAGAAGCGCGCGTGCCCGGTAATTAACTATAACTGTGCATGCTTAATCTATTTTCGTGCATGATAATCTACTGAATTGCTCGTGGAATCAGAGTGATTAATCTGACATGCACATATGCGTGAAGGGTGGTGAGGCGCAAGGAGCGAGGAAGAAGCAGTGTGGAGGAGGAGGCAAGAAGAGCAACGGCAAGGCTGCTCCTCCTACTGCCAAGGACCCTCAAGGCGTCGCTGCAAAGGTGCAACATCAACTAGATATATACTTAATTTTCTATACATCTTTCGTTAATTCTTGAAGATTAATTGTTTACGCGATAGGCACTGTAGCATAATTGCTTTGATCGAACTGAATATTAACCAAAGTGTTCCATCATTCATGTCTAGGTCCGAAGAGAGCGCATCAGCGAGAGGCTCAAAGTTCTCCAGGATCTCGTGCCCAATGGAACAAAGGTGCTCATATTGAAATTATTATTATTATTGTTATTGTTGTTGTTGTCACCATCATCATCAATGGAGTATTCCCATTGTGTTTGCTTAAATTTAGTTCCTCTTTTGGATTAACTTGCCAATTAACTCGTGTAGGTGGACTTGGTCACCATGCTTGAGAAGGCAATCAGCTATGTCAAGTTCCTCCAGCTACAAGTCAAGGTACGTGTGACAACCATGTCAATTCAATTCATCTATGAGTCTAAAGCAATTCATCAATACCCTGACCTTAATATAATTTTAGATCCTGCAGTGTATGCTCAATTAATTCATGTGGAATTGGCATATGCACTTGCAGGTGTTGGCTACTGATGAGTTCTGGCCTGCACAAGGAGGGAAAGCGCCAGAGCTCTCTCAAGTGAAGGACGCTTTGGACGCCATCTTGTCATCCCAGGCTCCCAGCTTCCTAATTAACAAATGAGGGCAAGCATCCATGTTGAACTTTAGAAGGCTAAGATTGGTTAAAATGCTAGATGATATATCCGTACATGTATCACAAAGCAAGGGAGCACAGGCTCTTGACAGTTAGTTATTTGGAATTTAGAGTTGGAACTTAAATCATAATGGATTTTCTTCAATCTTTTACTCCTAGACCATTTTGTTCTTGTTTGTTGCTTGATTAAGGAATGTATTTGATAGTATCATGGTCACCTGGAGCTTTTACCATTAACAAGATCGAAGTAGGTATACATTGTCAGCTTATTGTCCAAACTAATTAACAGCCTTATACCTTTCTTCTTTCAAGGTTCCGATCACTGCAAAATGCTACGTACGCATGGCCGTAAATCAAAATCCAATACACTGTATTAGTGGATTTTACACAATAATGTGGCCATCTCGCACATTGAATCGATCGAGTCTCGTTTCAATTTTTAATCGACGGGATATCTCTATCCTATTGATGCAACCACCGTATGATCGATTAAGAAAAAAAAAAAAACAACAAAAAACTCTAGACCCGGCAGAAGAGAGCCAACAACAGCAAGCAATATTTTATTTTCCCATGATCGTGTGCAAGTGAAAACGATTTTCTTATTGAAGCATAGTGTCATCTTTAATAATATGGGAACCTTCCAGAGATATATCAAAGTGATTACTAAATTTTCATTTGGGCGGTGGGAGAAGCATGCATGCTCGATTGGGGGTAATGTTTTGTTCATGTTCTTCTTTTTCCCTCGGAGATCAAGATTGACCTCTACCTAATCTATTCGATTGGTAGTACTAAAATGGCAACTCCAAAATTATCTGTCAGAGGTCTTAATTACAAGATATATTCAGAGCATGTATCATGTCCACTATCAATTATCTGCTACAACATTGGTATTGTGGCATCATCGATCAGAGGTCATGCGACTAACTGTGTTTTTCTCCAAGTCAAACAATTTTGTAATGCAACTGGAATGGAAATTGGTGGCTGATTAGTGGAGCTGGAAGACAGCTGACTTATAATTTACTAGTTCTAGGATCCTGATGATACTATGATGTTTCAGTGAAGTGAAGATGCAATTTGTCACTTGCAAAGTTATGCCCAAAAATTTGGAGGGAGAATAGTACAGGTAGTGAAGATGCACTTTGCTCGATAATAGAAATGCTTAATCGAGAACATTTTTCTTGAGAACTGAATTAAGGAACATATCATCAATTGAAGTGAAACTTCTTCTGAAAAATGGGATCAACAGTGCGATGTACTCTATTGCCATATAATTTTGATCGAAAAAAATTGTAGCTGGCCATCACAGAACTGCATGATAATGGAGCATCAGATGCTTTGCGCGAGTGACAGTCATTTACATCTTCATTATATATTGTTCAATCATTGTAACTAGATAATCGATCCTAACACGATAAACAATGTTGTTAAAATGCTACAGATCACTTCATGATATATTGGCCAGTGAAAAGAGAGGGACGTTGTGTCATGCATATATAGTCATGTGGCTAGAGAGCACCAAACAATTTTATCTCATAAAATGGCAGATAAGAACAGCGTGTGGTCCTAAGATCTACTAGTTTCTAGGTACCGATCGTGCAAAGCTACAGTCCCATCAAGAAGTTTGCATCATGTGAGAGCTCCATTACTTTAGTTGTTTGACAATGGGATGCAATGCGATACATTGTAGAAGTCAAACAAATCACAGGACGAGGATATATGTGCAGGGGTGTAGGCACATCAGAACTCAGTAAATCTGTAAAGCCAACATTGTTGGCCTAACAATTTGTCAGCGATTTCTTACCTTCCTCGGTGTTTCCTTGCGAAAATATGAAGCGAAATCGGTGTTTCAAGCATGATCCATGGCCTCACGCTTGAAATATTTGAGAAGAAGAAACAACTGAGTTTATTTCTTGATGCACATGCCACATACTCCATCTCCCTTGTGAAGAAAAAATGTACTTTGTAAAGAGCTATTTCAGGAGGAATTGAAGGATTACCATTGAAAAATTTGTGCTGCTGAGGTTTCTATGCCTAATGTGATATTGAAGAATCTAAAAGGACTCGGCAAACATGGGGTGTGCCCTGTGTTTCTTAGAGCATGACACTCTGTCATTCTTGAGAGATCACAGTCCAGCAGAACAAAATCTACAAATTCTTCCACACCATCTAATAATGTATTGTAATCTAGTTTCTCAGTTTCAATCCCATGTGACTTTTGAGAAGAAATCTTAAATGATAACCAGAAGAGAAGGCCTAGGAGTTCATGGCATCCCTTAGCATTAAAAATTGGACTGAACTAAACCAAGGACGTGATGAGCATTACTTACCTCACATGCAAACTTCAAGTTGCTTTCTCTTTTTGTTTGCAGTGTAAAATAATCAAGAAAATCATACGAATTTAATGCACATACGTGTGAAGATGCCGGTCTATTGTTTTTTCTTCTATTTTTCTTTGCTCAGATGCCCATCTTTTTCTTCGGCAGGAGCACTGCAGCATTTGAGCAGCAAACAATCTGAGTGACTTGAAATCTTTTTTGCAATAGCACCATATTACCATTGATATATTTCGAATGAACTCTACTCTTGAGTCCTAGGTGATTTACCAATCAAATTACAAATACTTTTTGCCACCCGTGGCAGTACTACAAATAACTACAATATTAAAAAGTAAGAACTGAAGTGAACGGCCAAAGGCATCTTGATGTACAGGCAAGAGTGGTCCAAGGACTACCCTGATCACCAAAAAAGGAAAATGGAACTACCTTGTCAGCTTACAAGAGACAAACCTGAGGTGCATTGTTGCTCAGTTCCAAGATTCTTAAAATCACGGTTCCAAAAGCACACATTTTATGGGACACCACTAAAAACCGGCACTCATAGAGCTGTTTACACGAGCACCTAAGATAAACGAAACAGCACCCACAGAACTAATCTATCACTATGAATTTCTGACCATTTATTATTGTAGACCTAAACCATCCACAGCATCAGGAGTAATAGCAGATTCGACCAATCTGTCAAACTCAATAATGGTAGACTGAAAATTGAACCGATACCCACTTTGCATCCATGAATTTATGCACATTGTAGCCTGGATGTTAAAAAGAGGAAGGCAATACTGCTGTTTGCGGATACTGTCCCCTTTGCTTGTGAATAGTTCTTCAGGATCCAGTGAGGTCCCTTGGATTGCCAAAAAATCGCGGGCCATCAAGGAGAGCCGCGGGTAACGGGAGGAATGCCCCCTCCACCATTCAAGAGCATCCGTGGAAATTGGTGCAGGGGGCTCCGCAAGATATTGAGAGAGCTCATCAGCAGCAGTGCTCATGTTCACACGACGGCGTTTACGGATAATCTCTTCAGCAAAGGAGAATGCACCACTATCCTCAGCGCTGTCTTGGGTACTGTAGCCATTGCCAACAGCCTGATAGTTGCTGCTGTAGTCCTTGACAAAATGATTCCTTGCATCCTCCAGGTTGCTAGTGGAGTTGAGAGTTTCAGGGATGAGCTCTCCTTTGATCCTTGGATCAAGAATTGCAGCTGTGAAGGTGTAGATATTGTATGCTTCAGATGTGAAGTTATGAGCTGTCTTTGACATGTCACTGGCAATGTTCTTCAGCCATTCCTGGTGGCTGCTGTCATGGCAAGCATTGATCAGCTCAAAGACATGGTCCATGAAGAAGAAGACCAGGCCAACCGTTGGTAATTTGCAATTACAGAGGTTGGTTGTAGTTTTAAAAAACGGCTCGAGGAATGAGTGCAACGAATTGACCACTGACTTCTCTGTGGCACTCAGAACCCAGCCCCTCGGTCCAAATATCTCTTCAACCTTCTTGATGGTGTTATCTATTGCATTAGGGGCCTAAAGGTTTACAATTTTAAAAAGAAAAGGTGAGCAATAGAACTACCGGCCTTGATGGAAAATGAAATGCAGGTATGGAACATACAGTACCTTCGTTACTACATCAAGCATATTATAATCCCCATTCCAATTTGCTGAATGATCAAATGGGAATTTCCATGAGCCTTCTTGGTAAACATCAGTCCAGTGCTTAAAATCCTCCATCATCTCCTCACTTGAATTGGTTTCGAGAACAAACTCACGAATCTTGGACAAAATTGGCTTCACATTTTGCACACCATCTTCTATGATAATCTTAAGTGTCCGAGCAGCACAGGGGATGTAGCAGAAGGGGAGATTGCGGGACTTAAGCCCTAGCTTGAGTTCATGACAAGCATTAATTGCATGCTGGCTGTTATTATGTGTGCAAGCAAGGATTTTCGATTCAATGTTAAATGTCCGCAAGACTTCCATTAAAACCTGCAGAATCTCAGAGCCTGTGCATGGGTATGGGATACGGCACACATCAAGCAGAACTCTCTGTGAGACCCAATTTTCATCAATCCAATGGCACTTTACAGACATGTATACAATTTGCTCATAAGAAGTCCAAAAGTCCAGGGTAATAGAAAGCCGGGAACTGTTACTTTGCAGAGAAGCTTTGACATCCTCCTTCATGCTCATGAACACTTGAAGGATAATTTCTTGAGCCTTTTCTTTTGGCCAAAGCTTGACCAATGGACTCAGATACCTGCAACTGTCAATAAGCATACTGTCTTCCAGTGTGGAAGGTGGAAGGGAGGAGTTGATGAGCCACCTAAGAAGTAGCCAGTTGACATGGTCGACATCAACTGCTGGTTTCGATTTAGGCTGGGGATGAACTTTAGCTAGAGATTCAGCTTGAACTTGGGGCTGAGCTTGAGAGTGAACTTGAGTTTGAGCCTGGGACCGAGTTCGCACTGGAGCATGAGTTTTCTTGTTTCTGGGAAACATGCTGGCATGTATGGTAGTCTGGGAAGGATCATCACCCTCGGCATGTTGGGCATAACCAGGGTGGCGGTTATTAAGATGCTTTCCCAGATTCCCTGTAGACAAATACGTAGCGCATTAGTGGGCAACGTGTTTAGTACACTTCGCACAACATTACAGGGTAATTAGCGAACAGTTGCTGCCTTTGTCCACTGGATACTTGAGATGTGAGCAAGTGAGCATATATCATGAACAAAAAAAATTGGTTCTTTGGGAAAGACATGTGCAGTAATTTGATAGCAACCAGCAACTACAATTCTACAAACATGGATCTTCCTTTGTTCAATGTTATCGTGTAGGATTAAAAAATAATGGTTGCATTGGACTGCAGGGCAGCAAGTGATGGTTACCGGTGGCAGTGGTGAGGCAGTAGGTCTTCTTGCAGAGCGTGCAGATGCGGTTCTTGCCGTCGGGGGCGGTCTCAAAGAACTTGAGGTAGATAGACTTCATGGTCTTCTTCTTGGGCTTGGAGGAGGAGGAGGCCATTCCGGGTACGGAGGAGATCGGTTCTATGATGGGCAAGAGAGTCATATCAGTGAGACTTGTGTTCTTCATACCGATCTGTTGCAGGAAAACGTCAGTGTGACAAGGCGAAAATCTGATGATAGATAAGAGAGAGTCAATGCTGCACCCTGCACGTTACGGAATGCTTCCAAGATCGGTTTGGTTCCCCCACATGCATAAAATCCACATATTTTGCGTCGATTATACATAACGAAATACTCGTAGGGTGATCTGTGGCGACCATTTATTATTCTTCTTCTTCTTTTTAGCATAATGAGTTGCTGCAGTGCAGACATCATTCGCAAAAAAGAAAAAAAAAGGGATAGCACGAAGCACTAGCTCGCAAGGGGGAATCTTGAATCGATGGAATCAGTTGGTGGTTCATGGGCGGCGCGCGGTGAATCTCGAGCTGCGGCGAAGAAAAGGGAAGGGATCTGTGGATTGTGGAGGCAGCCGGTGGGGGGAGAGGAGGGGGTGGTAGTGTACCTTGAGTTGGGAGGGCGGGGAGGGAGCCGATGGGTCCGCAGCGCCGGCGCGGGGTGGGGGAGGCAGCGGCGCGGGCGCCGGCGAGGAGAGCCTCAGGCCTCAGCCGAGCCACTCGGCAGGCAGCCGACGAGCGGGCGAGGCGGCGCCGATGCCGATGGAGCGAGCGGCCGGCTAGGGTTTGTTTGTTTGCTTGTTTGTGTGGTTACTCGGAGTCGGAGGCTAGCCAATGCCACGAGCGGCTCGCCTCCAGCCGGCTTCCTTTTTTTCTGACTCGTTTTGCCCGAACGGCCAAACTCAAGTACTCAACTCAAGGCCTGCTTCCTTTCGGCTTAGCACAAACCAACGGCACCTAGGGGCTGTTTGGTTTGTAGCCATGATTTACCATGCCAAAACTTGGCTTGCCTTTGTGATTTGGCATCTATTTGGATTATGGCCATCAATTGGCACGCCAACGCAAAACTCGCCGTGCTAATGGATTTTGTACGTACGTGCGCGGAGGCAATGGCATTGGCGACCGAATCGGCCGCCGGCGCCTTTGCATGGCGAGCCAACGCGAAGCGGCCCCAGTGACAGTCTCACGTAGCAGTACAACACGCGAGCTAGCTAGCTGGGTTCTTGTTTGTATGAGTTCATTTATTTTCTATTTAAATTTCTTTTTTTTGTATCTATTTTATTTGAAGTCCAATTTGCATAGAACAATTTTCATAATTCATCTAAAATCCTAATCAACCCATTTTAAATACTTTTCTAATTTTTTGAATTTTTTTTAATTTTGATTTTTCATTGGCCAAATTTCATTGGCTACGATCCAAACACACTTTGAATTGGCAAGTTTTGGTGATGCCATAAGATGGTCATGTCAATTTTTTGGCATGGCCACTGAGGGCTATGAACCAAACATGCCCGTACGTGGCTACTCCCTCCGTTGTAAAAGTTATACAATCGTTTTATACTTGTCCAGGATTAAAATTTAAAACTTTATTTGTAGATAAATTATACACTATTTAGATTGAGAACATAAAAATTATATAGATTAATTAGCCTTGAAAAAATCGATAGTATTATAATTTTCAATGCATTATAAATAATTTTTTGGAAAAAATCTATATTACAGCATAAACTATAATGCTTCGTCTATATACCCCATGTATTATAAAACCAGGTATTCTAGACCATGAAACCGCAAAACTAGCGCAAATAACCCACTAGGGCTGGTTTTGAAGATGGTATTGCAAGTGACATGGCAGCCTAGTTTTGCTAAGTTTAGAATAAAATTTGAACTTATTTTTGTTAGGGCTCAATATATTAGGTTTTTGTTGAAATTGTAGAGAAATTGGGTTTGTATTTTTTTGTTATTTTTTAGGGTTAGCTAGATTTGAACATTTCAGTTAAACAATATTATATTTTATTTGTAATTTATTTTCTTTTACGGTTAACTATATTCATATATCATGTTAAAAATCAGGGAACACATGATGATTTAAAAGAGTATAGGGAACCGATTTTTAGAGATTCCGCTGAGGTTGATTTAAAAGTTTACCTTAACTCTCTTTCCGAAAGACCAAATAGGACTCTTTATGAAAACACTAGACCTGATTAAACAGGTCTCTAGGCTAGGAATAGTAAAATAAAGACATGAAACCGGTATTTAGAGATTCTGGTAGGGTTGCACGTTAATGTATTTAAATTTTTGTGCTACTCCCTATCTGGCCTTGGTCAGGCAGGCCAGGAGCACCATTGTGTCATGTCCAATTAGAAACATTCCTTCAAATAGTCGAAATTTGTTTAGTTGCCAAAATTTGTTTAAATTTAGATGTATCAAAATGTTTTGCTGTCGCGCTGGTAACACCTAAAATCAACAATGATTCCATGCTAGCACCTATCCTATTTCCGCGACATATCACGGATGTTGCATCGGTTGATCTGGGCTATCCATTTCTGCTGCCAATAAGCTACACTGCTCCCCTCTCCACCGTTATGTTAGTCACTTCAAAACCTTGAGACAAGAAGAAAGAAACAAGTGTGAGGAATAGTACACATAAATTAAATCCTTTATACTATATATGTGCCCTGCCAATTCATTCACTATACATCACTGGAGACTGGAGTTGGGGCTATCTTTCTACATGCCCAGGTGCTACTGCTGCAGAAGCAAAGCAATCAATCACATATATGTAGCTTGTTGGTGTGTGCTGTCTGCTGTCCTTGTCCAGACCTCACTACAAGTCAGCATGCATGCCCAGGTCCAGGTGTACTTCACTCATCCTCTCCCTCCCTTCATCTCTGCCTTTGTATCTATGTGTGTGTGTGTGTGTGTAGCCCGTTGCTGAATCTGCTGATATCAGTGAAGATTGATGCTGATGCCTCACTTTCTCCTCTTTGATGCGGATGATGATCTCCTCCATATCACGCCCAGCGGGAGAGTGAACATCGGGAAAGGGATCTTCGGCGGCGGTATGCTGCAAAATTTCATTGCACGTCATCAGCAGCAGCAGCACAAATTGCACCTTTTTCTTTCCCCCGTGGGAATTGTTCGTTGCACAAGTGAAGCAGGTTGCCTGAAAAATTGCTGCCTATTTTACCAATCGTCATGACAGAGCCAGGCACCCCCTGAACACTACTCCATTTGAAAAGTGAATTGAAAGGATTTTGTAGATAAAAAAGAAGGTTAAACTTGCGAGGAACCGAACCCAAGTACGTGGCTACAGGTTCGTTAAACAATTTTAAATACCCCCGCACGCTGTCCCAGTTACCTAATCTTGATTACCGCAGTCAAATCCGGTGGCTGCTGCCGATGGTTTCCTTAGAGGATTTGTGGATGGTAAATACAACAACTCAGTTGTAGGCAAGAGGCAAGCGCTTGAAACTTTGAACACAAGGCTAGAATCAAGCGAGAAGCAGAGGATGTGCCCACTTACTGCATGCTTATGGTCTCGATCTGCGTGAGCTCAGCGTTCACGAAGCCACCCCGTGTCGTGGCATGCTGCCTGATGGCAAGAACCCTGCACCCAAGGCTCCTCACTCGGGCGTACGGGCTCGGCGCCCTGAGTTTCAGAGAAAATGTTCAGTTCATTGCGAACGACAAGTCAAGCATGATTCAGCAGCAGCTCATGCCGAACCACCTCACCTGTAGAGGAAGCTCTTGTCATGGAGGCCGACGACGAGCGTGGTCGCGCCGAGCTGGTTCACCGTCGCCACCACTGTCTCCCCGAGCTCCCCCTCCGTCACAACAATCTCCACCTTCGCCTGCACCCCCCAGATCAAGAATCATGCGAGAGTACAGGGCCAACATCATGATCACAGATCAAGAAAGAAAAGAAAAACATGCTATTAAATTTAGGAGAGGGACCTGCTCTACCACACGTACACACCTACCAATTAAACGCGCATCATGCTGATTAATTGATTCTCGGAACAGTTGAGCCGACCAAGAAGGCAAGAAGCTAATAAGCGCGATTAGAAAGTGTAGGGGGGAGATGAAAGATGAGAGCTTGCCTCTGCGATGCCGTTGCAGAGGTCCATGAAGGCGAGGGCGAGCTGGAAGCCGCGGAGGCGGAGCCTGCGGCGCTTCCGGCGAGACCTCGCCGGCGGGCAGACGTGCAGCAGCGTGATGGAGTCGCCGCCGCGGATGAAGTTGCGGGCGGCCCACTGCAGCGCGGCGCGGGCGGCCGCCGCATCCTCCACCACCACCACCACCCGCTGCCTCTCCATCGCCTGCCTCCCAACGATCAAACCCACCCTACCTGCTGCTGGGCAAGTGACCATGCAAGTGTTGTGCCATCACTAATTCACCATGACCATCAAAACCAACAAAGCTTGAGCCTTTCTTGGCCTATCTGCTTTGCTTTGCTTTGCACCTGTGTCTGTGTGATGGAGGGAGAGGGAGGATTGGAGCAGAGTAGGGCAGAGGAGTTAAGGACTGAGAGTGATGAGGGAAGAGGTCATGGCATGGGACCAAGAAGAGGAGATAAACAGAAGGAGGGCAATGGGGGTACCCGGTCCCCCTAGGCCATTTTTGTGTGTGTTAAACATACTTTTCTCCTAACTATTGAAATTGAATTGAATTGGATTGGTGCCCTCTGTTGTCATGGCTCTGATAAGGTTTTTGGCTCTCCTTGCTGTTTGTATGTGCTCAGGCATAAGAATAAGCTTTGCATTGGTAGGTTTTTGGCTTAGCAACCTCCGGTACATGTGCATACATTACAGCAAAGCGGTCTCCGTCATGCGTTAGGGGTCAGCAGTGGATTAGGGCACTAGTTTAGGGGGTCTTGTTAACCCATCTTAACAATTTCCTATTGCAGATAGATGGATCGTGATGTAGCCACTGTCACATTCACAGCTGACACAGCACATTGCTCGCGACCTGGTAGAGCTGCCATTTTTAATTTCCTTCCCCTTCATTTTCTATCTGTTTGACGGATGGAAGGATTTACGAAATTGGACTTGTGTCGTGGATTTAGCTAGTGTAGCAGTTAGTTAATTAGGTGGAACCTCTGAAAATTCGTCCACTGATGTCACACTGCTAACACAGCTTATATAACTAGTATAGTAGTTGATTTAAACAAATAGTGGACAAGAAATTGAACTCTGTGCTATAATGGACAATACAATTCTCTATTGGCTTGCCATGCTGTACCCTGGTCTGAATATTACTTGTTCAGAGCATCGTATCCTACCTGAAAACCAGCTTTGATTTTGCTTAACCAGCGTGCTTAAAACAGACAAAACTGAGGGGAGGTGCATCATGGTATGATGCACATGGGCACACCATGCCGAGCAGAGGTAGCAACAAAGAGCCTTTGACAGCTTTTGCCTTGTTCATAGTTTTGAGCGCTACTGCTGTCTTCTCTCTCCTCGGCAGCCACGTGCGTGAGCTTAATTTTAGAACGGATTGTTAATTTGGGACACAAGCGTCTCCATCATCTAGCTGAGTATGCATCCATCCATAATTAATCACTGAGCTTGTGGACCGATCAGCTCCGCGCCGCCGTGTCCGTGTGCACCACTTAGTAGACACGTGTGTTTTTTTCTTCACGAAAGACTCAGCAAAACGATGACTTGTATATTAAGAATGAAGGAAAACCAAATATTTAGCCCATAGAGTTTATTGTACCCGGGTTACAAGAAGGTGGAATTTAAGGTGGTGGAGGCACAATCGGCAGTGGCTCCTTCCGTCTTGTTTGTGCATTCTTCGCAGTGGTGGCGATCGGCTTTTAATTGTGCATCCGCGAGGTGGTGGCAGCTAGGTCGATTGCGAGTAGCTGATGCTTTCAACCATGCATCCCTTTTAGTGATGTATAAAGGGCGTATCTCTCCTTGTAAATTTGTACAGCATTTCTCTCTCTCTTCTTAATAAAATGGTAAAACGTCTTCCCCTTTTACTTGAAAAAAAATAGGCCCGGGAGCAAATGAGCAATTCGATTCATGAATCCCAAGACAGATTAGATGCAACAAGACCCGAGCGAACATGGTGAAAAAAAAACAGCGCACTCGGTTTCCTCGACCGATCTTGCCCTTTGATTTGTTTTTGGTTTCATTAGTCATCACTTCAGTGTGTATCTAACATGTGGAGTATGTTGCTCTAGAAGCGAAGAACAACACACGACACACGCAACGAGCAAGTGAGCAACAACATTGGCGACTCACTGAAGCATGCTTGCTTTCCCGTGCCTAGTGCAGCTGCATCCCTGAGCTCCCTTTCGGTTAACCTTCACTTGCTCATCACGAGCCCACGCCAACCCTTTCAATGCAGTGCCACCATCTTCATGCCAACCAACGACTGAAAAATATTGCTGTCCTACTACCCTCAAACACAGCAGCAGTCAGGTGTCCTTTCAAACACACACATTGACAACTGACAAGATCGAAAATTTAAGATTTTAAAATAAACATAAACTGAACCAGCACCAATACTCGTGTTAAAGATGCACTTCACTTCACGGCTTATGATAAGTACTTTTTATATCAAAGTTACACTCAGTCATCATAATAGAGAACAGACAGCAATGCTAGTCTAAGAAAAACAAGAGTAACTAAACTGAGTTAAGCCCAGCATTGTGTACCATGAATGAGATCGTCCTATACAACTAAAACTCAAACACGACACACACTAAGGGCCATAGTTAGCAGCTTACCTATAAAGGCATCAACTGCTCATATTCTGACAACTCTTACACAACAGAGGGCATTATAATGACCACATGAAGGACCAACCTACAGCCCCTGATGGGACATGGGGCACAAAAAGAACACACTAAAGTTCCATTTATTTGCAGAATTGCAAGAGAGATGCACTATATTAAAAGGCTACAACACCAGGACGTATGACGGGCAGTAACTATGCTTGTTTCCTATCATCAACCTCTTCCATAGGAGCCACCATGTGGATAGAAATTTCCCTGGCCACCTCTTCCCATGTTACCATAGCCTCTCCCACTGTAGTACGACCCACGGGAACGACCACCCCCACGGAAACCACGAGCACCACCACGATAGTGTTGCTGGCGATGCCGTGGAAAATCACCGAAAGTCTGAAAAAACAATGAACATCAGGAACAAATTAACAATACAGTATCAACAAAAAAAGGGAAAATGTGGTTAATGCACCTCTGTGTCTATTTTCCTCTGTTCTGAAAATTTTGTCCTTCCATTTTGCCCTCCACGTCCAAATGATCCACTAGAAAGGGAATCAAAAAAATCATCCTTGACATAAACAGCCTGCATAACGATTGAAAGGCAAGTTAGGTTTCTGCCACAACAAACAAACCATCAATATGTCCAAGTCTAACACAATGCTAGAGATCATATAACCTGAGCAGCCAAATCTGGATTGTCTATTTCCTCATAATCCAGGTCTTCATCAAACACTTCATCTCCCAGCTCACCATCTCTATCCCTTGACTGGGATTTCTTACCAAGATGACCCCAGACTTCATCCTTGTTGAACTTCTCATTCATGGCCATGAAATCAAATTCTTCGGTAAAGTTGGTTACAGACTGCGAGAACTGCAGAACAAGAAACTAAAACATTAGAATATTTTTTCAATAAGAAGTATTTTACATGTTATCTCATAATAATATATTGTACAAAACAGGTGGACATGATGCAAGACACCTCTGCAAAGAATTAGCATGTACTACGACTCAGTTTGTGGGTGGGTCATGGGGACTGAGGACTTGGGGAGGGGTACAAGGAAAAGGAATGAGGCTCTTTATAATAGGAAACAGACCGGTTGAACACTCCTAACAAATATATACCAATACGGAGCAGGGAATTGGTTTTAAATATTAAGTATGTATATCTCGCACATAGAACAACTACAGACAAAAAAAACTGCAATCTGCTGTCTATCCATCCCATCTATCACCCACACTGAACCTTTTAAAAAACAAGGGGAAAAAATCTTGAAACAAACTCCTCAAGATAAAACTCGCCCCCAAAATCTCTGCGTCCCATCGTACATGTGTAAAAACTCTATATGTCCTATCTTGCATCTTTAAGATCTGCTTCTCATTAGAAACCAAAAAACAAGCAGATATCTGACTTGCAAAGTTATATAAAAATGAAATGAAGTTAGAAAAGAACTGAAAATAAGTAGGTATAGGTGACAATTTATGCATAAAATCAAGAGATCCTGAACCATTTATGGCATACCGCAGTGCCTCTACCCCTTCCACGGCCCCTAAAGTTGCGATGGCTGTAAGAACTAGCTCCATTGTACTGAAAAGAAACAATATACAACAAAATTAAGGACATGTATTTTATAATAACAAACACAGAAAAATGAAAAGGATGATCAAAAAAATTATTAACTAATTTCTAGTTAAACACGTGCTGCAACAGGAAAACAGTTTAAGAATTTCAACAAAAAAAAGAAAAGAAAAGAAAAGCCAGCAGAATATAACTTTCTCAGTTTAATCAGCCGAATTAAGCAACCTTTCACTAATAAATAATTAACAATAATTTCCTAGTATAACTCAGAAGTGAATTGTGTATCTTAATATGCATACATGATAATGAATGCAAAAGAATGATTAGTTGATTTATGAAGCACAAGACAGGTATAAAAATGGCTGGCATACCTTTTGAGTTGTTTGTTTTGGCAATGGCAGTATAGGTTCCTTATTTTCAGGTAGAGCATGTGATGGTGGGTCAGGTAGCAATGGTTCTGCAACCCTTGATTTAGGCTCAACTTGCTTGATATCTTTGCTACTAATCTGTAAAGGTGTCTGCATGGACTGAGATGATGAAAGTGTGGATGAAGCATTCTGCAATAGTTGACCTGAAGATGCAACCGAAATTGCTGGCATCTCAATTTGGGCTGAGCTAGATGAAGCAGTATTCAAAGAAATATTCTGAGATGCTGTTTGGTATCCAAATGTTAAGCCTGGAATAGCAGCGGTCTTACTACTAATGAGAGAAGTTAAATTTTCATCCATGAGAGTTGGCTGGCTAGCTGAAGGAAGATTGGCACCATGAGATGGCAGCGGAGGTGTAAACAAAGGTCCCATGTTAAGCAGCAGAGGCTTTGAAGTTTCTGGAACTAACAAGCTAGCAGAAGATGCTGTTGTAGCAGGCAGAATACCTGAGGAAGGACCTTGAGGTCCTTGACTAACGACAGGTGGTTGCAAAAATGGTGGCTGGTGCTCAGGCGGTTTTTGTGGCCCAGATGATAAAGAAGGATTCATTCCTTGATATTGGAGAGGCTGGGGAACAGATAATCCTGGAGTGGGCTGCAGCAAAGGAGGTTGCTGCAAATGGGGTGGAAGCCCACCTGAAGGTCCATAATATCCCTGCCAGTACATTGGCGGAACTGAATGTGCTGAAGCACTTCCAGCATGAGGAGGTGCAGAAGATCCCCACGGAGCACTCCCTGGTTGATACAGAGGAATATTGCTCTGAAAAGTTGGCCTCTGAAGGCCATATTGTGCAGCCTGAGAGCTGAGGTCTGGTAAAACCGCACCCCCAGCAGAAGGCAAACTTGAAGAAGCCGATGGTGGTTGAGAATAGTGTGACTGCAGAACAGAGTTGCATGAGCTTGAGCAGCTCTAAAGAAATAACTTCCATGCTTTTGCTTCATAGTGGTACCTGGATTATGGCTGGATCATTGTGCAGGGAAGCTGGTTGTGGTGGTGGTGGTGGTGGTGATGACTTAACTTGCAAATCCTGCAGAAATCAATCAGTTGAACCCAAGTAAGACATGATATAAGACAAAATAGATCACATGGATACCAGATTTTGTAAAGCAAATCATCAATTACTGAGCAGACAGAGATTAGCCAGAACTTGTGTCCTAACAATATGCACATGAGCTCACTAAATGAAAACCAGGCACCAGTAATATACAGGAATTATGTACAGCATGTATTCGTGCAAGCATGCAAAATAAGCTTTCAAAAACTTAAAATTAAAAGAAGGACCTTATTTATAGTGCCATATACCTTGATATCACTTCCCCTAAAGAGGATGTACTCATAAACTTTGTCGCTAGGAGGAATTTGCATTCCGTCTTTCTTCCGCCCTTCGGTTCCAAATGACCGCACTATAAAACAGGGGAAAAAACATGTGTAAAACAACAACAG
Organism: Raddia guianensis; assembly: GCA_036346415.1. NCBI lineage: Eukaryota > Viridiplantae > Streptophyta > Magnoliopsida > Poales > Poaceae > Raddia > Raddia guianensis. The sequence goes on from CM070534.1 coordinate 43,105,807, forward strand.
CGCAGCGACACAAACAAAGCATGGAACCAAACAATGCCGAATGTAAAGCAAGAGCTTAGGGACCAAAGCAAACATCTCGACTTGATACATTGACGTTCAGGTATGAGAAGATGCAACGTCACATTAAATAATTCGAAACAAAAATTAGCGAAAAGCACGGTCAGTCGGTCACTATGTCGGGAAAGCTCCGGGATTTTTTTTCGAATTTTCCTACATTCCCGACGCAGTGCAAGGCTAGGGACTACGTTTTGGCTGATCGGAAGCACCAGGGGGGACAGATCTAGGGTGCAAACAAGCGCATCTGAGGAGATGAGCGGAGCGGGGGGGTGGGTGGGGGGGGGGGGTGGGGTGGGGTGGTTGAATTACCATTGCGCAAGCCGATGCTGGACTCCTCGGTGTTGATGTTGTAGAGGATGCCCTCGTACCTGATCTCGCTCTTGGAGGTCAGGCTGATGAGGCTCCCGATGTACGACTCCGGCGAGGCCGCCCCACCGCCGGCGCCAGACGCGGCCTGCGGCCGCGCGGCCGACGATGAAGAGGAGGAAGACGACGACGGTGGCGCTTCCGCCGCCATGGCCGCCGCGGGGTTCGGGGCGAGGGCTAGCGCAGAGAGGTGGTGCGGGCGGGACGAGAGGGAGGAGGAGGAGGAAACCCTAAGCGGTCGATCCGTTTGTGTTGTGCGCGTCGTTTGGATGGAGTTTTAGGGGGTGGAGACTGGAGAGTAGAGTAGAGTTTTAAACGGGCTGGATAAAACGGGCTGGATGATGTGGGAAATGGGCCGGGCGGTGCAATGGGGGCCCAGATTGAGATTTTTTCTTATGGCAAAGATGCTGATACCTTTCATTCTGATTCGGGACTTCATGTAGGGCTTGTTTGGATGGGAGCCGGCCGGAGCTGCCTGGCCCAGGCAGCGCTCCCAGCGTCCGATTTGATCGCTTTGGGGCTTGGGATCGCTTACTGGCCGGCGAAGTACACTCAGCGGCTCGATCCAAACAAGCCCGTAGATACTAGATAGTGTACAGAAATTACAATACTCCCACCTTTTTTTTGTTCGACGCTTTTGAGTCATATTTAAAGTATCTTTATTGATAAAACAAATCACAACAAAATAAATGATATTTACATAATTTTTTTTAATAAGATGAATGGTCAAAGGTATTCTCAAAAGTCAAAGGCGTCAAACAAAAAAAAGGAGGTAGTACAACTCTGTACAAACCATATATATCGGGGTATTTTCTCAAAAAAAATGTATATATATCGGGGGTATCTAGATGCACTATGCCTTTGTCTTGAACTCTTGATACAAACCATTTGTCTTCCCTAAAATTAACCACTAATATCTTCCTATAAATCACCCTCCACCACTTCTAAAACTATCCACCACATATCATCCATAAAATTGTCCCTCTACCACACTATGTCTTCCTACAAAATCCACCTCCCACGCTCACCCTCCTCCACCTTCTACTTTCGCGATGGCTGCATGTTGAACACTCTTCTCTCATTTGGGTATCAACCACGATATAGTTGGTGTAGAAACAAAGCTAGTGATGTGAATATGCAACGCGATCATTTGAGAAAGTGGAGTTGGGGTGCGAGCCGAGGGTGAGCCGAGGGTGTGGAAGGGAGACGCCGTCATGTGTGGAAGTGGAGTACATGGCATCAACCAACATATATCAAATATGACACTACGCTACAGAAAGTAACATGATAGTATTTGTTTGTAGGTACTTCGTAATAAAGTAATTTCAACACCAGAGAACCTTTAGCTGACTGTATCAAGAGGATGACATGTCACTCTGGCCCTCTTTGATAGCTTGTTTAGTTATGGTTTAGTTTTTGTTGGAAAAATTTGACCACCTTTGAAAGTGGTATGAAAAGGCTACATAAATTATTAAAAAAATATTTTTGAGATCTTTGAGAAAAATTCTACAAAGTTCTAACCTCTTTGATAGCATGTCAGTTTTTTTAAAGGTATGTCACTGGTGTATGCGATGGCATGGATCAGGTTAGGCTCCTCCTTATCCGCCCACAGGCGTTGGGCGCCAAGAGACAACACCGGTAGCATCATACACGCGGCAACAATGTCGCACCAAATTCTCAACACCTCCAAGAACGCAGCGCTGCCGTCTCCGCCTCCGCACCACCAGCCATCACCGCCGCCGCCGCCAAAGCTCGGTCGCCGAGCGGCCGCCGTCGCCATCGTGGCCGTGCCGGCGCTCCTCAACGTCTCACCGGTAGTGCTACCATCCGGGGGGCAGGAAGCCGCTGCCGCCGCGGCGCGCTGCGTGGCCCAGCTCCCCGTGACGGCCAAGGCCTTCCTGGACGTGTCCATCGGCGGCGAGCCGGCCGGCCGCATCATCGTCGGGCTCTTCGGCCGCGCAGCCCCCGCCGGCGCCGCCCGGTTCCTGTCCCTCGTGAAGGGCGTCGGGTACCGGCGCAAGGAGTTCGTCAAGGTGGTGCCGGGCTACGTGCAGCACGCCGGCGTGGTGTCGTACGCGGCCAGCCCGGCGGTGACCGACCGGCTGGCGGCGGAGATGGACGCCGCGCGCGCGCGGTGCGGCGGCGCGCTGCACGCGGCGGGGGCGGTGTCGGTGGTGGTGAGGGACCCGAGCCTGCCAGCGCCGAAGCCGAAGCTGGTGGCGCGGGGCGGGAAGCTGGAGATCGAGCAGGAGGCGGTCGGGGTGGCGCCCAACGGCACGGAGTTCGTGATCGCCACCGGCGAGGTGCCGGAGCTGGACGCGTCGGCGCTGGTGGTGGGGAGGGTGCTGGACGGCATGGACGTCGTGGAGAAGATCGCCGCCGTGCCCACCGTGAAGGATAACACTGGCTCGCCCTACTTCAGGTGATCAGTGCCTGCCTGCCTGCTATTCGCTCTGTGAAAAATTCAAACTTTTTTGGAAAAAATGAAACTGTATGTTCATATGATGATGATGATGCAGAGTGGCCAAGCTGATTGGCGACAAGAGAGCGGTTGTTGCAGAGCGAGGGTTCAACCGCCCTTACACCAAGATTGTAGTCACCAACTGTGGTGTGCTGGAGGATGAGCTGAGCAAGCAAGAACAAGAACAAGAACCTAGCTAACAAGAACACTAGCTAATCGATCCCTCGTTGATTACTCGATTCCGATCTAAATGCATATATTAATTACACGTCACTTGTTGCAAACGGGTGTCATCTCAAATTGTCAATGGGATTTGGACGACGGCGTCGAGGCTGGTGAGTGGTGACGGCGTTGCGTGCGCACAAGCCGACCCCAGTGACTATTGCTGGCTTGTTTGATTTCTCACGGCTATATATACCATTAGATTGCTGCTGCCGAACGGTATATTGTTGGTAGAGTATAAGTGTTTCACCTGAAACATCATGCAACACACGAAACACTTGTCGACACCGAATGGAACACTAATGAAATACAACATATATAAAATACTAGTACAATGCCTGTGCTCTGCCACGGATCATAAAGGGATGAAAGGAAAACATAATTCGTAGAAAAATATATAAGTATGAAGGGTGATTTGCAAAAAAGATTGAGAGTGTTGCACGTGATAAGATGTTTTTTTGCATTAAAAGAAAGATTAGGTTGAGTTCGCTGCTTTATATTACCGGCAGGGCCAGAACCTGCGCGTGTCGAGACCGGAGAACTCGAGCATGTGACAGGCGTACGAACTAAGGAGTCTTATCTCACCGGCAACGACGACTTGTACGCAACCAGATTTCTTGCAACAAATTACTGGGATATATAGGTTTGTTAATATAGACGGTTATATCTTTTGGGTAGGCAATACAATCTTTGTTTGCTCTATGTTGCTTAAATGTTCCATGCATTTCGTACGTTACAAAAAAACGAGAAGCAAACTTGTGGTCTAGAATTTTGTCCGTCAAATTTCTAAAATCAAACACCTCATCTTGATACATGTTGTTGTCGGCTTTTAACTACATATTTATTAACAAACACAATAAATCCACTCTCCTTTTGGTGGAACTGAAGCCGCATCAAAATCTCCTTCCCATTTACCAGATGAGAAACTCTTTACAACCTACAAAAAAATTTTCAAGGCAACAATAAACATAAGCTAGTCTATTCATAATGAAAACTTTTCAAAGTTGACTATATAATGCAATCCCTTGTATGCAACAATTAAATCTGTAGGGCTTAAGATAGATGCAGCCTTTTGAATTTTAAAAATCTACCCTAATCCACTTGTAAATAGATATTTGATTCCCCATACCAATGGAACCGGATTAGGGTAGGTTATTACTCCATATTCCCATAAATTCAAATCATGCCCATGCGTTGCAATGGGAGAAATCGATCAATATAAATTAAGCTGAATATGTTGCTATGCGTTGCAAGGGGAGAAATCATCCAATATATGAATTAAGCCGAATATGTTGCTAAACCAATTTCATTGTAGCAGGTCTCGTCCAAAGGTAAAACTTGATTAAAAATTTTCATTATTTATTTAGAAAACATTTTCATTGTAGCGATCAGAAAATGAAGGGAAACTGCACAGCGGCACGCTAATTGTTGCCAGGTCATGGTCAATGCTCTCAACATGGTTTTCCAAGTATTCTGCAAAACCATATGATAATATAAAGAGATCTCGATATGGACCAAACCACCTATAGATCAACAATAACAGCAACCGTAAATATCATATAAACAACAACACTATTAATTAGTATAAAGGCAACAATATTTATCTTTTGTAGAAAGAAATAGATAACAACAACATTATGCGGAAAATCAATCCGGGAGCCTTGCAAGCAGCGAGCATCTGTCATGGACACATCTTTGTTCCAGATATTTTGAATGCCTTGGAACGCCTTGGGCTGGGAACTAAAAAATGAACCAATTGTCTTGACAAGAACCATAGGGGTTAAGAAAACTGCTTGAACTTACAGGAGAGCTTAGAGGTAAAGTGGTTGTAGAAAGAGATGTGCCATGATAACTTAAGTCAACGTATGAAGAAAAATTCAGAGTATACATACAAATCAATTAAGGATAAAGCATACGATGAAAAAAATGCAAGATCAGAAAAATTCATAGATGGACCATAACATATAAAGTTTAGGCCTAATCAGAGATCATCGTTGGACTACAAACTCCAGAATTTGCAATGTGCTGAAAAGTGTTCATACAAAAACAATAGCCTAGACATTTGCAGGGCACAAATCTTTGTAGGTAACAACACAAATTAAGGTATAAATTGCCTCTGAAGGAACTAAAAGACAAATAATTAATTACTATTCACAAAGAAAAACAATACTCCTTTCAGATTTAGTAGTGCTTCACCGATCCTACTATTGCTGCATTAAATAGTGATATGGCTATTCGGCTGAACATCTAGATCTGTATGGCCTATACAAATTATAAATAGTCAATAAAGCTGCCATGGTTGAGGTACGATCGGTTCGTAGCTATAATTTTGGTCCAAACTCTAAATAGTCAAATTATGTAGCATTGATTATCTGTCCAAGTCACTCTTAAACAGGAAGTGGATTCATCCTTGGATATTATAGAATACAGCTGAGAATGGATTTAAACAACACCATACAAATGTACCTAAAGTTCTAAAATGACAATTTAGATTGTGCATAATTCATATGCTAAAACTTTTATAAAAAAAGTATTTTCCAATGAACCTCGTCCAATCTGGAAATATGTGAAGGCATCTAAAAGTACATAAGCTAACCTATTCTTTCATTGTCTTACCTTGAAGCACTTGTTCCAGATCATTTTAAAAAATCTAGTGCAGCCCACTGACATGAAACTCTATGCAAATACAAGCTGCTGGTGTTGTTGATATGAAAATATACCAACCACTAACTTATGAAATAGTATTGCTACAATGTGCAAATATGAGTGTGTTGCAAACTATTTACCTTGAAAGCACAACTGAAAATGAAGTTTCAGATATTAAATTGCATCAGAGCCTTGATCATTACCTATTTACTATTGAGGGCCAACATTTTAAATACATGAATGAAATAGGCATTAATAAAGCAATGCTTTCACACTTCAATTTTAAATACAGTAAACCATAAAGTTATGTCTAAATCACCTTAGGAGATGATTCAAGCCCTTTAGACCAAAACTTCCACCATGGACCTTTTTCATCCGTCTTCTTACTGGCATCTTTATATTCTGATAGTTCACCAAGGTCATGGTGGTCCGGTAGGTATTTATCACGCCAACCATGAGGAACCCACCCTCTGTTCACAAGGATAGGTGACTGCAAACTGACAAAAATTCTTATAAAGATAAATGCCTTGAAAAAAGATAAGCAATGAGACACTACAGTTTTTTCCGATGGTTGGAAACTTGGAATACAGTGCATCACCACAGGAAATATCTTTTTCAAGAGCTTTTCCTTTGAGAGGGAAAAGGGTACTATTAAAGATAAAGTCCAACCAGACTTAATGATTACAGGATCAAAGCTTGGTCACTAAGTGCCACTCCTTGGTATGTTTAAAAACCATTCATGAAGCTTCCTATAAGTGCAACAGTGAGTAGCTTCTTCTCACCCAGCTTTGGCGCTAGGAGAGGCATCATGGTCAGCTGCATCAAAAATCATAAACTGCTTTAGGTGCATCTAAGTAAAATGTGAGCCTAATGGTCATAATGCAAGGCATCAAAGGGAAAGGTGCATAATAAACCTGTACCAGCGATAAGTTTCCTGTAATGCCAATGATAAGCAGCAGATTGGCATACTGGTTCTTGGTATGGTGGAATTGCGCCTTCAAGAAATACTGCATTTGCATCCCAAAAGACATAAGAGATTCAAGTGCTTCTAAAAGACCAACTATCGGCAAGTAAGGCTTCTGATTGTTCATGATTTAAACATTTAGAAAACATTTAAAGCAACTATTTCTATATTTGGAAACACAACTAATTGATATTACTCCATTCATCCAAAAAATTATGGTCTAATTTTGTCTTGAACATAGAATGAGGGGATGAGAATAATTAGACTACCCCTATTGAATTGATTTGTGTAGGGATTATAAAGTAAAGCTATAATATTTTTAGGAATATAGAGGGGAAAACGCACTTGTTTTTGCATTGGAATATAGATAATCCTTGTATTTATGGATAAGACCATTCAAAAAACACAACCTATATTCTTGAGGGAGTAGCAATTCAGAAATATCCAGAAAAATATATCTAAAAAAGAAATTCTGGTACCTCTTCTGGAGTTAAAGGGCATTTTCCAATAACCCTTCTTTCCTTGTAGACAAGTTCCTTTTCTGCAAAATTTTCCTTGCGGTACTTGATCAAGATTTTATGTTCTTGAGGTGTGAATATATCAATGCACCTGCAATATTCATTAAGAAAATAAGATGTGTGCGACGATGTAGAACGAAGACATACAAGCAAATAATAACAACTGTATATATCATCTTCACATTATCACATATAGGTTATCAAGAATAGCAAAACAAGCAGAACGGCTATTGGATTGAACACATTAATGAACTAAATAATTGGACATACAAAAACAGCAGATCAGCTATCAAATTTAACACGTTAATGAGCTAAACAATAGGACATTCAAAAGTTCCAATTGTCATACTGCAAATGACCATGACGCATAAGGAAAATGGGTATAATTTGGCCAAATGTAACAATGAATGAATAAATGCTATGATCCTAAGCTGGGATTTTGTTAGTTCCTGTGGATACCTTTTGGAAGCCAACATTGAAATAAAGAATGCAGAAGTGCACTTCTCCATTGATCGATGCATAGCAAGCATGTGAAATGCCAATTCAATACAAACATAATCTAACAATATATGATACTTCTAATTCTGAATGAAGTATTTATGCAATCTCAAGCATAGTTTAGTCAATGTATTATACCCAGTAAATGCGAGCATATCCATTTCAAATCGAAGATGAATTGACATATAATGCCCTTCCGAGCGGAGCTTATTCACTATCTCACTGCTCGTTTTCATAATATGTGGCTTGAATCGTAACGCATGGTAATTCACCCTGCATCTCAATCTCTGGAGCTCTGGATCATCAATATCTTCTGCCAGACGATGAGAAAATGGAGTTAAATATATGGCCCCATACTTCTTCCCCTCTAATGCAATTGTAGTATACCATGTCACAGGTGCATCGCAAGGGGCAAAAGTAAAAAAAACATATTCAACAGACCAACTTATTCTAATGGCAAGATTAATGTTAGGAACTCCAATGTCATTATTCTTTGATCGGTGCAGTTTTGACACCAGTAACAAGTTTTTTTAGCAATACACCAATAATACGTTTGGACTGAGCATAACAGATACTCGACTGCTTTGTTGTCACAAACTGAATGATCAAAATTTAGTCAGCTCTTTCTGTTTGGCGATCTTTATTCTGGTGCTATTAAAAAATGGGCAGATCAAGATGTTTATAGTGCTTCGATCCATCTTGTACCTCTCCTGAAGATGTCGACAGCGACAGGGCAGAGAAGGCTTTGGCATGAGATTCTTTATCCATGTCCAAGAAGAAGCGATGCCTATTTAGAAGTAGTGCTCAAACATCAGAGCCATCATCAAGAGCGCCAATCTACTAACTACGGGAGAAAAGCACTTACCATCTAGAATCTGAGGTCAATTGCATGCAGGTGGTTGTTGAGGTGGCAGAAGCGGTTGATGTTCTGCTAGTCCTCTCACGTCACCTGCGCCTCCGTGTCATCCCCTTGCAACCAACACCCAGATCCGGCTCGCGAAGAAGGAACGAATCTGTCCCTAGCATGGGCGGGTGGGGAGGGGGGTTGGGGCTAGGGTTCGCGCCGCCTCACCTGCTGCATCTTTGTCGATGCTAGAAGGGGCCGCCGCGCGGTGAGGAGGCGCTGCCGCGCGCCCCCGCCTCACCGGAGCCATCCTCTGGGAAGTGGCTGTCACCGGATGCTGGCTCCTCGAGGCCCACAACCATCGCGCTGTCACGGGCACATCAGAGGCGGCAGCGGGAGCGGCGACGGCTGTGAGAGGAGGAGACGGCACCGAGCGGCAAAGGAGGAGCAGCAGGATGGTGACGGGAAGAGGAAGTGCGGCGCTGGAGAAAACGGAGAGGAGGGGAGGGAGGAGGTGACGCGAGGGGAGGTGAGGCGAGGAGGCGCGGGGGCAGAGGCTAGGGTTTCGGGGGGCGGGGGCGTCGGCAGCTTGAGCCGTTTGATCCAGGCAGCGAGATGGATGGTCCGGATTGTAAGTTGGCAGTACCACCACGACCACAAGGTGCTTTAAAATAGTAGAGACTAATGAAACACCACATGAAACGTATAATTAAAACACTATATTAAACACCTATACCATTAAAATAGTATACCATCCATTAATATTCTTAATACCGTTATAAGTGTATAACATGTGAATTAGGATATCACGGCGTTTTGACGCACTTACAGCAGAGGTACGTGAGAGTATCGGTACATATCTCCATCTATAGCTATACTTCTCTACTCCTTTAAAGCGACAGTAGTTCGTGCGTCGGCTCTTCCCCGCCCCTCGCCCGAGCCGAGCCGTGAGCCTTCTAACCACGCCGCCTCCCGCCTCGGTTCACAGGCTCAAGACACGCCCGCCTCTCGCCCGGCTCCCACGACCCCACCTCCTTCCCAACCGCCATGGCCGCCTCCGCCGCGCCCCCATCGCCGCGCCGCGCCACCCTCCCAAAGCCGCCTCCCCGCCGCGACCTCCTGCCGCCCGCGTCCTCACCTGCCGCCCGCGTCCACTCCCCGCGTCGGCCTCTCTCTCGCCGCCCTTCTCTCCCTCGCCGCCGCCGCTCATACCGCCACCGCCCCGCCTCCCTCGTCGCGCTCTCCTGCCGCCGCGTCCCCCATCGATCTCCCAGGCGGGCGGCGGCCTCATGGCTGGCCCTCTCCTTCCTCCTCTCCTCCTCGGCTTCCTCCCCCGCGGTGGCACCCCATCTCTCTGGTCTTCACCTCGCCCGGCACCCCAGCTCTTTGGTCTTCGCCTCGCCACATGGAATCTCCACCGATTCGGAGCTTCTGCACCTAAATCTCTCCCGATTCAGGGCTGATTTGCCCCCAAATCGAGCACCCATGCTCAAGAACCCCACGATCTAGAGCTCCCTCGTGCAATTCATCCCCAAATCCATCCATTGGAGCCTAAATCCCCCCAAAAATTGAGCCCTCGCACCCAATCTCCCCCAAATCCGAGCAGCCCCCGAGCATCCCTAGGCGCCCTTCGCTCCAGCCGCCTCTGCGGCGTCTCCTCGGCGACCTGCCTCGGTGATCCCGCCGCGCCAACGTCGCGCTCGGCGTCGCCTCCTCTACGAACGGCTCCACCCTCGTTAGGTAAAGCTTGAATATGCTCTGTTGTTGAAAGCATGAATATGTAACACATCTTTTAGGTCGTTAACCCATGAAATGTTGTTTGGTTTGGCAAATATTTCCCTGACAAATATGAAGGTCCCTTACTGTGTACACTATCGTTTGCCATGAACCGATGAGTCTGCACAGTTTGTTTTGTGCGACTCAAAATGGATTCATCAGCTTTACCTAACATGTTACATGCTTATCGATAAACCACAATTCTTAACTAACAGAAGATTATAAAGGGATGAGGGAGCAGAAAACTTGTTTTTATAACGGCGCTTCATTTATAATATCTGGTCAACTTTCTTTATTTTTATCATAAGCATGTAGTAGGATAGTCCTTTTATATTTACATTCCTTTTGAAAAATCGTAAAAATACTAAATTAGATGCTTTCGAGTTTGGCTCCTTATGTGTTTGCGTGCACAGTTATTTCTTAATGCAAATAATGGATTCATTTTTTAAAAGTATGTCTGAGCCATTAATCTTCATCCAGTAATTCATGAATTATCTCTATATGTGATTGTTTTGTTTGTACCATGCATCATGATAAATATACAAGTCTGCTGTCCGTTTAGGCACCAATATGAAACAGCTACCTTTTTTGTTGCAATATACTAAATACTTTTGGTTGTTTGTTTCTCTTTTCTATTTCTTATGAGAATTGTTTATCCTTGCAGCATTGTGGCAACTGAATTAGTGAGCAATGTCACTGTTTGTATAGGGACCACAAAGTTTTACCTTCACAAGGTAAACATGTCCTTCCTTTTTATTGATAGAGGCATAGAGCTACTTCTGAGTCACCTTTGTAAGAATTGGCATGGTAGTAATTACCTGCGTTTCAGAAGATCATGGTCTCAAATGTGGTTTGACGTATCGCTTTGCCTATGTTTGGAAAGGCCTTGTCTTGAGATAAAATACTTTTTTGAGTATTTATCAAATCATTTGTTGAGTATAAGTTGCTATTGTGGTTTTGCTTGTACTGTTGTATATCTTTTTTTTTTGCTTATTTTAATTATGAATTATTTTAACATTTATAAGTGTTGTTTTATGCTGGTAGCATGAAACTCAAATTCAGTTTACTCTACTTTTTATCTCTTTGTTAAATCTCCTGTTTTTCGTTCTTCTTGTTTAAGCTTACACTTTTCTGATTAAAATTATCCAATCATGCAGTTTCCACTTCTATCCAAATGTGCTCGCTTTCAGAAGTTGATCCCAACGACTGGTGATGAGAATATTGACATTCACATCCATTAGCTAGCTTGTTCATTCTGTCATGTTAGACTGTATCAGAATTGATGTTGATGTTACCTTCATCCCTTTAATTTTTCTATCTTGATATTCTAATTACACTATTTTCTAAAAAGATCTGAGGCTGGAACCCCTGCAATTGGAGAGGTTGTGCAGGGATAGATTATTTTTCCTATATTGGCACGCAAAGGATCAATGAGTACGAGATCAATATAGATTCTATATATTTTGTTTTACGATCTTTTGTTTTTTTAGCATTATTGTGCGTTATTCTTAGCATGTTCACTGCAAGAGAAATGGGAAAAATGTTCTTCACAAATACTCCCTCCGGTTCTTTTTGTTTGTCGCCGGCAGGTCAAAGGAAAAAAATCGAAATGTTTGACGCTCCAGCCAGACTTCCGCACGATCCAAATGTGGTGTGCCCGATTTGCCCCTGCCCCTGCCTCTGCCAACCTCTTCCTCAGTTCCTCTGCTCACTTGCTCCATGCGCCACCGCTGTCCACTCTCTGCGCGCGCCGCCGTCTCCTCTCTCATGGCGTCGCCGTCTCTTCCTCCCACGAGCCGTCGTCGTCTCCTCCTCCTCCTCCGCACCGCCGCTGTCCCTCTCGACGCGCCGCCCGGCCGCCGCCGTCTCCTCCAGCGCCGCCGTCCCTCCTCCAGCGAGCCGCCGCCGTCCCGCCTCCAGCGCACGAGGGCGGCCTCGTGGTCGTCGTGCCACCGTGGCAGCGTGAGGGCCAGCTCATGTGGACGGCGCTCCACGTCGCCGCCGAGACGCACTCCGGCAGGTTCATCGATCCGCTTCTCTCCAAGAACGCCCGAACTGACAACGACAAGCGTCAGCTCCAGCCCCATGCCATCGTCCTCGTCGGCTCTGACTTGCAGCTCAGCTCGGACCTTGTTAGGTAGCTCATCAGCTACCTCTGGATGCGTTGTGGAGAAATGTACTGAGTTGTGTTGTGGATGCATATATGTATTGAGAAATTCAGAATGCAGTAGTTTTGTGTTGTTGAGAAATTTCAGAATGCATTGACATTGTGAAAATATTTGCTACAAGAGAGAAGGAGAATTTTTTTTACAGAAATGTGATTCAAATATGTCCTGAACTATTCTGAACTGATACTACTATACTGAACTGATACTCCAAGGAGAAAACAATATCTCCTCTTTCTTCTTGTTTAAGCTGCAGGCTACAATGGTCCATCCAGATCAACTCTTGAGTGATTAATTTTGAGTTCATACAAAACTAAGCTCTGCTCTACAACTCTTAGTCATATCAATACTAAAGATTGCGTATAAGAATATTTTTGAACTGCCAGTTATAGGCACATATGAAAAATCCATATGTATTCTTGAACTATCAATTATAAGCACATATGAAAAAAAAATGTATTCCTGAACTGTCAATTATAAGCACATATGAAAAATCCATTGATACAAGCTCTTGTTGCTACAAAAATTACAAGTCTGAATGTAAGCTCTTGTTGCTACAAAAATTACAAATCTGAATGTACTTCTTCTGAACCAAATTGAAAGTCTTTTCTGAACTGAACTGAAAGTACTAAACTGATCTAAATGTACTTTTTCTTCAAAATTTTTCACACTACAACTCTGAATTTGAATTGAGCAACAACTGCGATTAGCACTAAAAGAATTGGCACGAGTACTACATATATCTGCATGCATAGTGATTCCGAATTTTAACTACTCTAAGCTAGCACTAAGCTTTTCCCTTTTACTCCAAGAAATAGTGCCATTGGATGGGAAATCAAGGAAGGATGGATGGAAAATCAAGAACGCAAAATCAAGGATGGAAAATCAGGGAAGGGAGTACCTTAGGGATGGAGACGGAGGAATCGATTGTGGCACCGGTGCTGCCGTGGAGGGAGTGGCGGCGGAGAGGAGCTGCGGGGGAAGGAGTGGCGGCGGGGAGGGAGCCGGCAATGGGGAGGAAGCCAGCGGCGACGAGCAAGCCGGCGACGGGGAGGAAGGCGGCGACGGCGAGTCCGCCGGCGGAGGGGAGGAAGCGAGCGACGGGGAGGGAGCCGGCGGGGAGGTAGCCGGCGATGGGGAGGTCGCCATCGCCGTCGCCTCGTCAGGTCACGAGCGCAGGGAGGAGCAAACGGGATAGAGACGGAGGGCAAAATAGACATTTCACATATTTCTTAATTTTTCCCACCTGATCGAAAACGTCAAACAAAACGATACGGAGGGAGTAGTAATTTAGAAGCAAATGATTCTCAGGTAACTCTTCTCATATTATCAATGATGTTGATCTTACTGTTTTTCACATATACTGTGTCTGAATCATTGACACTGATTTACATTATGTCACACAATTGTCTGCTCTCCGAAATTTTGATCTAACACACCAAAAAACTCTTTTCAGAAACAAAAAAGCGATGAAACATGACTAATACGTGCACTTGTGAAATATACATAATCTTTGCACATTTTGATTTTGGATTTTGGGGATTCTTGAGCACTTAGTTGAGCACTTGATTTTGGAATATTGTTGCATGATTGTTTCAACAGATCAGGGTAAGATTTTCTGCTGGATTGTTGTTCAGTAATAAGAATATATATGTGTTTTTTTAGAATTGTTTTCTTCATGGTTTCAATAATAATCATCGTCTATGGTTTACTAAGCATATTTGATCTTTCCACCTGTTTTTCCCTTTGACGCTTTGACCTTGTCTCAAGAAATATTGTGCTACTTTTCAAGCAATGTCATTATGCCAGGAATTTTATTTCCCGTTGCAACGCACGGGCATTTTTTCTAGTACTACACCGAAAAGCAACAGTTTGAATTAGGATCCAAAAAGGATCCAACTAGCGATCTCAACCGTCAATTCCCCTCATCCAACGCCCCAGATCATCAATTGGATCCTTCAACCTCCACGCGATGCACCCGCTCAAGCCGAACGCCCCGATCTCATCCTTCCCTGATCGCCTGCCTACCTACACGCCCATACACGCCCGCCTCCCATTAATTGCCAGTGAGCGCCGATGGCGCCTCCCACTGGCGCCTTCAGGTTTCACCAACGCGTCCTCGCTGCCGGAGTAGGCTCCCACCGCCAGACGCCATCCCCTTCGCCAACGTGTCCTCACCGCCGGTGTAGGCTCCCACGCCCACGCCCGCGCGCCGTCCTCATCATCGACGTGCCCTCGCTGATCCATCTTTCGACAGAATACCACGTCGGCGCGCTGCCCGTTCGTGTCCTCCTCCGTCGCCTTCACCGCCTCACGTGAGAGCTCTATACGCTAATTAAATATCGAAGAACATGCTCCCTCTGTTTTTTAAATACTTGTCACTAATTATATTCACATAGCTTTTTTGAATAAGACAAATGGTTAAATGTTATGTTCAAAAGTCAACAGTGACGAGTATTTAAAAACGAAGGGAGTATAAGAGTTCAGTTACTGCAGTTTCATACTTTTATCCTCGCACATGACATGTCCTTCAAAAAACGGTTGCTCTTTGGTTATTGATTTCATGTTGCGCACATTTTTTCCCCCCAGTTAGATTGGCTAGCCAATGAGAAAATGTTGTGTTGGGCAAAATTTTGTTGTTACTAAATGGTATTTGCCTCCATAGACCGATGTTTGCAAAATTTGAGTATGATCACTGCTGCACATACATGGTATTTTTTCCTCTTTGTAGTTTATGACATGTAGTTTATCACAAGACTAGCATTTTCCTCTTTGTAAATTTGGATTACTGACATATTTTTTTTAAAAAAAAACAGCATGATCTTTTGGCAAAGATGATCAAATCATGTTTACGTCAATTTTTAATAAATAAGCACAACCTTAGTCAAGCTTACGTGGTGACTGTCCAAACAGCTGCCAAAAAAACCTACTGTCTCTATGGTTACGCGTGGAAGCCAAATAAACGAAAATTTTTTGAAACAAACATCGGCAAGCCACAACTATGACAAACCCCTAACGTTAGCGGATAACATCTTATCATTTAGCTTACGGTTCTACTTATTCGCAGTAGAAATCAGTGCTTAAAGTTAAAGTTGTGAACTTGTGGCTCGGTACCATGTCTATATCTGGAATGACATTCTTTTATCAAGAGGGAGCTCTTGATCTTGGGTTGTAAGCTTCCAATCCAATCATTTTAGTTGATTACTTTTTGTCACAGAGATTATCGTTTGAGGGAAGAGGGTTTGGATGCACCATTTCATAATTCAGAGAAGTTGGCATGTATGAGTAACCGAGTACGACATATATGCCTGCGTATATTTTGTATGTTAAGAGAAAAAACAAACCTATAATTTACAATTGCATTTTGCTGCATTGATTTAATTTCGTTCGCACCGCTCGGCAGATTGGTATTCAACTATGCCCCCTGCTTTCTACCATGCCGACGCACCTGAACTAAAACAAAATTTGGCCACTTTCTATGTAATTCACTCTTTTTTGATTGATTTTGTTGCTCACGGTATGTTATATACGCATGCATATATACGCATATGCATGTTTTTCTTTGGGTCTTCTTGTTTTACTTTTCGTGATGCGTGTTTTAACCCGTGGAATTCATTTATAAATTCCTGGTTTTATTCATTTATGAATTCCTTCATTCAAAATTCCAATTAGTGGTCATGTGTGATGTATGTGGAACCAGGTTCTCATTTATTTCCATCAATGCATGTGCAGAGAACAAAGGCAACATATCTCGTATACATAGGGGTTTCCGTATAAACCCCGTATACACCAACTAACAAGTCATGAAAAAAAAATCTAATTTTTTAAAAATGTTCCAATGAACTTGCTCTACCTATGTATTAAGTTTAAAGATCAAATTCATCCTATATTAAGAGTTATAAAAAAATAATGATAAATTTGAATAGTATTTTTTTATAACTCTTAATATAGAATGAATTTGATTTTCATATTTTATACAGAAGTAGAGCAACCAATGAGGAACATCTACAATTTTTTCAGATTTTTTTATGACTTTTATTAGTTGGTGTACTCGGGTTTACACAGAACCCACTGTGTACACAAGATATGTTGTCCAGAACAAAGGCAAATCCCTGTTAGTGCAACAAAATATTATTGTTTTAGTTTTAGATTTTAAACGATATGTTTTAATGAATAAATACAGCTCGTGAATTGCACACCGATCACATTTATGCTATGCGATTCATTGATAGAGTTCGTTTTCAAATGGAAATTTTACATGGGCCTTAACACTAAGAATTTCCTTGTTTGTTTCAGCTTAATTTGAACTAAATAAAATAAAATAAAATAAAATAGATATTTTTTTAACACAAATGATGTAATACTTTGTAGTTATTTTTGTGGGGTTATAAATAGTTATTCTTAGAGTTTGTAAAATAATTTTTTCATATTGTTTTGAACTTTTTAAGACGTCTTCTAAAGGGTCATAACTTTTTTAATTAAGGTCTTCAACAACTTTTAGCTCAAACAAACAAGCCGTGGTTTCAATCGATAGATAATGAACCCATTTCACACTATCAAAAGTTCGTTTCAGCCTGGGAATCGAGTACTATGTTATACTAGTGGTGGATATGTACAAAATGCGCCGTGAGTAATACCCAGTAAGTTAAACATTCTCGCAGTCACATGTGGTCGTTTTTAGGCTGCTAGATATGTTCAGGTCCAACTCAGCCATCCACCAACTCTCCATACAAGTTTAAGATCCTATAAACCCAGAATAACAACAACATTTTTATGTTTGCAAGATGAGAAAAATGTTGATATGGTGCTGTAAAAAGAGGAAAAATGTTAAAGAATTACTAGCTAAAATGTTAAAGAAACAAACTGAAGAAAAATAAAATTTATTTTTTATTAGCTTGGTCAATGAACACCCATAGACAAAACACACTTTTTCATCGCTTGTTGACAAAAAAAAAAAAAAAAAATCTTCCTCGATCTTTTTTGGGCAATGAAATAAAATTTGAAAACCCGATGCGGCCTTGGGTGCTCACGTGTCGCGGTTATTTTTGCGAGCCTAGAGAAACCGGGGGAGGGATGACGGCTTGGCATCGAGGGGTGGCTTGTTGTGGGTGGAGAAAGTGTGTTACATGACTTGTGTTGACCGAACCGACATGTATAAGTGTGTTGCCCAGTTCTGTTGGCCGAGCATATGAAAATAGCCCATCGCATGCCTCGTAGGTCATCTGTGACATCCTAATAAAATTATTAGGTGTCTCAAGTTTTTAAAAGAAAGAAAAACTAAGGTACATTCAATTCCGTTAGGTACCCTTACCGAAATCCACCAAACCCCAGTATTTTATGTGTCCGATGGGCTATTTTATGCCCAAGACCTGCTTAGAATTTGGGCTAAACCCATGGACACATGTGTCCTAGGCCCCAAATGCACCTCTCACCTTTTCCTAATTTTTGGGTTTACCGAAAAGTCGGATTAAGCCCGAAAAGACCCAATTTAGGAGGTATTTCGCATGAAATCATGAGGAATCCTAATCTGAAAATTCCCCAAAAATAGAGGAGTGTTTTAGAAGCCCTAGATAACCTGCTCACCAATTTTCGGCCACAAACTCTCTTGGAAATTCGGGATCCTAATTCGGCAAGTCCCGAATTCTAATCCGAGTCGGTTTAGACTTTCTAATTCTTCCCCAACCCAACCTGGCCGAATCCACCCCTTCCCCAGCACTATATAAACCCCCCAAGACCCCTCTTGTTGTTCACAACTCGTGGAGCCTCAAGTTGGAGCCCTAGCCACAAAACCCTAGCCTCCACGAATCTTCCCGAAGCAATTCCGCAAGGTTCCAACACCCAAGTTTCGGTGAGCATCCAGGACGTCCTAGATCTCGTCGAGATGAATCCAACGGTACCAAGAGCACCCAAAACCGAGGTCTCTAGCCCGAGTTATTGCCCGCCGAAGTTTGCCGCATCGACAAATAATCGCCATGGCGATCTCCGGGACACCCGCCGCCGGCCTGAACAATGAGGCCAACCAGCTGTCACCACGCCACCAGCAGGCGCTTCGCCACACAGACGCAGACACGCCGCCGCCACGCCACGACCCGACGCAGCGTCCTGCGGGCCCTACCGGCGTCGCCGTCGCCGCGCGCGCCATTCCACCTCAGCGTCGGACGAGCGGACCCGGCAAAGCCGTGGGACCATTGTCGATCCACGGCCGCCGTTACCCGATCGCGGCCGCCGTCGCCTGTCGCCGCCGCCACGCAGCGTCCGCGGCTGACCACGACCGCCGCCCGTCTAGACGGTGGGGTCCGCTTGTCAACCTGATCTTGCCGACAAGTGGGGCCCACTTGTCGGCACCAGCCACCCCGCGCGGCCTCTGGGCCGTCTGGGCCGAGCGCGCGAAGAGAGAGGAGTGGGCCGGGAGAGAGAGCTCAGCCCATTTAGGGCTTTTAATCTTTTTTAATTTCAGGGAATTTCCTATTTTTGCTGGATCTTCTCCGGATTGTTTAGGGAGCTCAGTAACTCCAAATTGGATGATTCCAGAGCCTAAAAATCCTATTAAATCCCTAGAATTTTCCTATATTTTATTTAACTATTTTCTCTGTACTGAATTTGGTGTTCTTTATTGTTTCTTTCTCTGGCGTAGATTCTGTTCTTGTTATTGCAGGATCTTTGCCGGAAGTTGCCGTAGAACCGCCAGGCACCGAATTCTTCGAAGGCAAGCACTAGTTTGCATATTTCTATCCCATGTTTACAATTCCACTTTATGTATTTATGTTATAACTGCTACTTACATTCATTCTAGATTAGTGCGTGTGTGCCTGACCATGCTAGTCTTCTACTATCATGTTGTAGCCTTGATTGATGAACCCCTCTCTAATTCCATAGCCTATTCTTTGACTAGATGCTAGGTTTGCATTGGTGATTCACTTATAAAAATGAGATAGCGGAGCTGAGGCTTCGATATGTTTTGGTTAAAACCTAATCAACTAAAATCAATGTGTGGATGGTTAGAGGAGACCCGGTCGAGATGATTCATGGGTTGTGGCTGTGGTATAGAGGTCTCCTCTTCTAAGGACTCAAGCTTGTGACATGCTAGACCAAACAAACAAGATCTGACCACTTGTGCCTTCTACCTGGCTTAGTACCCTCTGAACCCACTAACCACTTGCTCGCGACTTGTCCGATTCTGATTCGATACTTTCGCCTAGGGTAAGGAACCGGACCTTATCTCGAGGCGGGTTCGTCTCTGAGACCGAATGGCTTAAATGGGAACGCCCAGGCGGTGCCAAGTAGTAAGCGCCTATCATGGAGGGAACCGTGGGCACAGAAAACCAAAAAGAAAGGCGGCGAAGTGGTGGGCGTAGTAGGCTGGAAAGGTCTTGTACCGTATCTCCCTCGGGATGAGACGGGGCTTGTGGGGAGCGTGTACACACTCTGCAGAGTTAAAACTATCATGATAGCCGTGTCCACTGTCATGGACAGGACGAGAGGTTTTCACATGTAGTCCCACCTTTTTAATAATTGAACTTGACTAGTGTAAGCTGGGATTGGCCTGGTGTGAGATTGCACCTTCCTTTGTTAGTTATCAGTATTGTTTAGAGAGCACGCATTCACTTAATAAAATCTTACCAACTAAAACTTGACTAGAGGTAGATTTTGGTGTAAAACAACCCATCCCCTATCATTGTCCTTGCATTCGTATTTAAGGATTGCTTGCTGGGTAGCCGCGTACTCATTATACCTATCGCGGACGTATTTGTCATTCAGATTACTGCCAGAACCAGGAGGGTTCCGACGGAGGTGCGCAAGTCTAGCTGTGGTGTCCGGGTCGACGACTTGGATATCGTTGCAGTTTATTTATCGCTACTCTGATACTGTTATTCCTCTTTTATTTGGATCTTGATGAACTGCTAAACAGGGATGCCTGTTCTTAATGTAATAGCAAATGATGCTACCTTTTAAACCATTATTTAAATCTAGTTATTATGCACTGTGATGATATCCCCGAATTGTCCATCATGAGATACTAGCCTGGGCCTAGTATCGCCTCATGGTGTGGGACTCCCTGTACAAGTACCGGGGTCACGACATCATCACTTTTGTTGATCAGGGTGACTAAAACGATGGACATGACTATTTTTGTGGGTACATTTGTCATTAAAAATAACATTTGGCTTGCCAGGTTGACCATGGGTACCGTTATTTTCATCGGCTGGGTGTGACCCGACAAAAAAACTACCCCCTCCGTTCCAAATTGTACTTTAGTGTCGACTTTTGGATATTCTATTTGACCATTCGTGTTATTCAAAAATATATGTAAATATTACTTATTTTGCTGTGATTTGTTTTATCATTAAACATATTTTAAGCACGACTTATATTCTTGCATGTTTACACCAATTTTTTGAATAACACGAATGGTCAAAAGACGTCTCCAAAAATCAAAAATTAACAGTGAACTACAGTTTGAAACGGAAGGAGTACCTAGCCGATGGAAATAGCCATACGTTTACGCTGGCTCGTCCGAGACCGACGAAACTACACCGACCAATTTAGCTGGTGAAAATGAGCGAGATTCTTGTAGCGCTACGCTAATCAAGCAAGCCCGTATTGAGCGGAGAGTGTTAAGTGTCACTGGTGGTGAAGAGAATACAGGAAGGCGGCGGCGGCGGCGGCGGCGGCGGCGGCGGCGGCGGCAGCAGAAGCTGAGCAGCCGCAGTGATTCAGTGCAAGCAGCGAGGCAAGGATAGAACATTCGGACTGCATGCGCAATGGAGTATACTATCCATGGATCGCTGAATAAGCTCAGCTGGATGCACAGGGGATTAATATATTGGCATGGAGGAGGAGTGGCACGTTGAGTTCTGGGTGATGGGCCAGGCCAGATTGAGTGAGGTGAGGTCCCCCAAAAATGATTGTAATCTTGGATGGGCAGTGGCACTGTGGGCCTGTGGGCCCGTGGGCCTGGCACTGGCATGGTATGGCCCTCCTCGTCCTCCTCCTCCCCCATCACATGCATCCCTCATGCCTACATCTGCATGGTCCCCCTCTCCTACATCTGCAATCTGCATGCTCTACTCCACCGCTCAAGCAAAAGCATATATATCTCTTTCTCTCTGTATCCCTCTGATCCGATCTGGTGACTGGTGAGAGCATTGCAGCTATCAGCTATGGCATTTCCTCTCCCCATCTACTTAACACTTCTTCCATCACTCACTCCATATGCAGTCCATGCTTTCTTATCGAGTTATCTTGCTCAGGCCGCTTGCTAAAAGCCTAAACTTTAAGAGGTTCTAGAAGGGGCTTATAAAGCCGACCGACCCTTCTTAAGTTTTTTGGGAAGGGCTTCGAAATTTAAAAATCTTCGGATTTTTGAAACAGAGATTGAAAAAAAAAAAACCTAAAAAACAAGTTCCTCAACAGCACTTTTGGTCTTGGTAGGTGGCTTATGAACCCATCGTCTTAATTGGCTGTTCAAGGAGCACAAAGATGCAAACTAATAGTAGTTTGCTAAGTACGATCCTCTTTCTAATGGACAAGCGATGCTAGCAGTAACCTCTGTGCTGTGCTGCTCATCCATCTGTCATGAAAAAAGAAGAAAGGAAAGAGAAAGGAGGTAGCCAGGAATGGACCCAGGGTAACCGTACAGCAAGGATTGCATGGATGATTGCTCCCATTTTTCAGAACCATCCTCCACACACAGTGGCCATCCTCCATTGTTTTTCAGGTGCACAGCATCTTGGTCTACTTTCTACTTTCTATCATGCCAAACTCACCGGCCAGCTGCCTTAACCTAAGCAAAGTGACTGCCAGATGAAAACACAAGTAGGGGAGGAGTAGGGAAACAAATGCATGCCAGGCTCAAGAGGCAAGAGCCAGGCAGCTGCATGCACTGCTGCATGGTCCAACTTTACCTTGCGTCTTTCACCCATGCAGCAAGCAAGGGCACTTATAGTTTAACCCAAATTAGACATGTGGTTAGCTACGAAATGCTACTCCTGGCACCACTGGGGAAGCATGCAGAACTGTTATTATACCTGTCATTAGCACCGACGGAAAGAAAGGAAGGGAAGGGAAGGAGTATCATCTTTGTTTTGTGGTCTTTTATAAGCCCTTTTTTTTCTTTGTGGTGGCTGATGCAGTTGCAGGAAGTATATAGAGTGATGGAAGATAAACAAGTGTGTGGCTCTCTCTGCTTTTGTGTTGCTCTCTTTCTTGGCATCCGCAGTGACAGTGAATCGCAAATTGTGAAATGGTGGAACCATAAGCATGAGGATGAGCGTGAGCATGAGCATGATGAGAGAGCAGAGGCAGCAGGAGGAGGCCCACCCACCGCATGCAGAGTGCAGAGGCAGAGGCAGAGGGTATCATCAAGAGTCAATCATATAATTAAAAGGCAGCTGTACTAGCCGACTCATACTCCCTCCGTCCCAATATAAGTGTCCTTCTGAGCCTTTGAGCTTGTCCCAATATAAGTGTCCTTCTACCTCTAGATTTCTCTTCCACCACAATAAATATCCCTAGATTCCTCTCTCACCACTATAAAATACTCCTGTATTCCCCTCCCACACTATAAAGTAGCCTAGATTCCCTACTATATTTCTCTTTATTCCCTACTATACACTCCTCCTTAGTTTTTTCAAAACAACCTTAATGTACACTTAATATGGGACGGAGGGTGTATGTGATGCGTTGCTGGTTTCGTACGTGCATACATCAGTGCATGTGCCCCATAATCACCGAGCATCCTCTGCCTCTGCCTCTGCCTCTGCCTCAAGCTGTGGTTTCAATCGGGATCAAAATCTGAAATCCCTCTTTAGAGATTTCCGACCCTCCACCAATCAGCCGCCGCGTCTCATCTGCTGCACTGCACTGCACAGTGCACACTGGCACTGCAAATCTGCAATGCAATGCAAAGCAGCGAGTCCCGACCTGAGCTGAGAATCCGAGATATATCATCCGATGGATAATGCTCTGATGAAAGCGTGGTTTGTCTCAGTCAGGGCGATGTTGCTGACTGTCACTGATGCCCCAGCTCCCGATTTTTCACCTCAGCATGCAAGCAGCTGCAGCTGCAGGTGGAT
Source organism: Raddia guianensis (assembly GCA_036346415.1). Classification (NCBI taxonomy): domain Eukaryota; kingdom Viridiplantae; phylum Streptophyta; class Magnoliopsida; order Poales; family Poaceae; genus Raddia; species Raddia guianensis. Next base: position 43,129,399 of record CM070534.1, read on the forward strand.
TTTACAGAGGTGCATGCAAGGTGTGCTTGTTGGATCGCTGGGATAGTGGGATCCATGTCCTGGCTGCCGAAAAGATCATCTCACTGCTCAGCGCTCGCCCGTACAGCTCAAAACGCGCTTGGGCGGCCATGGGGAGCTGAGGAATCTCACTGTGCGTACCACACCATCAGAGGCAGCTTTTCAACGACGGAGGGAGGAGGGAGCAGCAGAGACAGAGATGCATGCATGCATGGACGGGGATGGATCGTGTTCGTCGACCAACACGAAGCCAGGTGCCGATCGATGGGGTTGTACATGCAGATGCAGCACGAACAGGAACAGCAGCCTGGCTCCATGGAGATGAATGTGATCAAAGAAGATGGAGATGGGGGACGGAACAAGCACACACTGGACTGCAGCGGCGCGTGCATGCAGCTTGGCATCTCTGGCTCTGATGAACAATCTACGAGCTGCCGCGATACCAAGCACATGCAGCAGTAGGCTGGAGAGGAGCAGGCGGCGCCATCCTCCGCCGCCGCCGCCGTCAGTCTCTTATGTCGCCGGCCGGCCGGCCGTCAGAGTTAATGTAATACGATCGGCCATCGGGCAGTGAGCTGCAGCCTGCAGCCTCTTTCTGCAAAGCGGGGCGGAGTAATAAAAACGGCTCATCCTCCTCTCTGCCCTTTTTTCTTCCTCGGGCGGCTGAAGCACACAGGCACAGGCCTAAAACCTAGGCCGAAGTGCCATCATCCCTAATGCAGCGGCTACCTGGGCCCACTGCCAGCCACATTTCAATTACCTGTGTTGTTCTGCAATTTGCATGCACAGAGTGCCATTTGACGCGTCACCTCACGCTTTATCTGCTCGCTCCATATTTCTAGGTATTCGTTTCAGAGATAACTATAATTTTTTATAATTCATTTAATATAGACTATTTGACGTAACATTTTGTAACAATTTTTTAGGACTTCATATGGTTTTACTAAAAAATGTAAAAAAATGCTAAATAAATTTTTAACCTTTTCATACCTCTTTTTAAAAGCTTTTAATTTTTTTATGCACGTTTTTCATTTGAGTTTATGCCTTCTTAGTCTATTCGCAATGGTGGACGTAGGCAGCTATAGTGAAGGGAGGTAATATTTATCTAGAAAATGTATCCCCTACAGTTGCATTTCAACAGTTGTGCCACTAACATGTGGTCCCACATATTCAAGCCCACCTGTGAGTGGCACAACTTCAAGGGTGTCAATGCAGAGTAGTTGTGTCCCTTCTATGTTGTATTCTCTTTTATCAGAGTACTTTTAGAACTAAATGTTTGATTTTCGTAAATTTTCATAGTTTTGGAAGAAGGTTTTAATAAAAATCTGAGCGATTGGTGAACCAACATTTTCCCGCATAAAACAATTCTTTTAAGCTCATAATCACAAAGGTAATATATTTAGACTAACAGTTCAGTGAAATACAAGTATTGTGTTATACACATTTGCATGTTTTAGCACTGTATGAAACAAAGTATTATACTAGTTTCGCAATGATACCATAGTCTCCAAAATCATGAGGTGTTTAGATGACGAAAGAATAGTTCATTTCAAAACTATGGTTTGGAAGAAACCATGTTATTTTTGTATTATTTAAAACTCCACTCCTAACTAAAATATATAAAAACATTATGCTTCATTTATATAATTTCTAATATATTTATAATAATTTAAACCGAATGAAAACTTTAATCTGAGAAAATATGACGAAACGCCTTAAAGAGTTCACAAAATCATAAAAAAAAAAAAGGAACTCTAAGGATAGCTATTTAAAACACACAAAAATGACCGCAAAGATTACATTATTTAGTTTATAAAATATCAAATTTTAATTTAATTTAATGTTAGTTGAAACAAACAAAGCCATAAAATTGGGCGAAGAATATAAAAATTTAGAAAATAATAGTACTCAGGAGATTAAAATGTAAAGAAATGCCGAAGTGCCAGATGCATGGATGGAGAAGCAGGTACGCACTAGAGTAGAGTAGAGTGGAGTAGAGGCATCCCAGCCGCCCTCGCATCTCTCTTTTCAGATCTCTGTATAAAGGCAGGAGCGACCCCGTGGCATCGCCCACACACACACACCAACGAGAGTCGAGAGAGAGATGAGATGAACGACGCTCGCTAAACCCCATTGCCCATCGGCTTGTACCCTAGGCCGCCATCTTTTCACCTTTGCTCATCAATCCTTCCCGCCTACAAAAGCAAAGGGCCTCTTCTTCAGTTCTTCCCCTCCCTGTCTGCTCCACGGCCTTGGGATCCCCAGCGCCGGCCTTTGCATAGGAATGTCTCGGGTTGTTGCAGCCATCTCTGCACAGCGAAAGCCGCATTTATTCGCCACCTAAAAGGGCGCATCTTGCGAGAGAGCCCTCGCGGAGGAGAGGGACAGCCATGGCTATATAGCCGGGCGAGCAAGGCGAGCAGAGCAGGCCTCTTGTGTCGACTCTTGCTGTGTAGAGCGCAGCAGAGGAGGAGGTGGTGGAGGAGGTGCTTCTTGCCTTGTTGCTGCGGCGTGGCGCGGCGGCCGGCGGCGATGAGGCCTCGCCTCTGCCGCCTCCTGGTTCTTGCCCTGCTCTTCTTGCATGGCTGCTCAGGCGAAGGGGACGACGAGGGCTCGGCGCCGATGGAGGAGAAGGAGAGGATGGCGCTGTACGCCGCCATCGAGGGCTTCGTAGGCAAGGGCTGGAATGGCTCCGGCCTCTACCCCGACCCCTGCGGCTGGTCTCCTATACAGGTACAAAACTGCTTGATGTCCTTCGTTTTCAAACCTCTTCCTTCCCAGCACATTGTTTGGTTGAAACGCCACATTTTTCGATCCTCCTATCTGCCCATGCTGGTCACATCAAAAAACGGTTTTTTTTCGCCCCTCCCGTTCACCCCGATTTCCCCTCGTCTGCATTCTTTCCTTGCTACCCTCTGTTCTTTGGTTTTCCGGTGCTCCAAATTCAAATCATGGATCCAAGGATGCCAAGTGAGATGCTCTTCGTGATTACTTTTGTAGACGAGATCCCAAATCTGAGCAGCATCACGACTCCGCCGGCTCAGTTCTTTGTGATTCCTTTTGCAGCCGTCTGTTTTGTCTTTTGCTTGCGGTTCCCTGTGCTGCCCTGTTCCTCGACTGTTGCCTATAGAATGTGGTAAAGATTTGGTGCACATTTACTTCACTGTTCGACGAGCGAGGCCTCTGTTCGAGCCCTCGGACTCTTGATCTTTACCTAATATGGGAGGTTCTCTGGTGGACAAGAACTTTCCACTAGCATGATAGGAACCCTTGATTTGAGATGTCATGTTTTCTTAACAAATATATCCCTTGCGCTGTTCTCCTTTTTATTTTGTTTCTCTTTTGCTTTCCTGTTTTACTGCATTCGCTGTGTCTTTGTGCTGTTTCACTTTCACGTCAGTGCTGTTTGTTCTGGATCGATTAATCTTGCCATCCACTTAAGTACTCCACATTTAGTACATCTTTATGTTACACCTACTTGCAATTATTTACTTCTTACTGTACAAAAAATACAGAAAAAAAAATTCCAAACTTGTATCCTCATAATTAACCATTTGTGCTACATTGATCGAGTTCTGTGGAACATGTGACACTTGCATGCCTGTCATTAGTTATTTTACCACTAAACTTATTACTGGAGTAGTAATTACTCCAATTCTGTTTAGTAGTAATTACTCCAATTCTGTTTACTTGCATGTCTTAATTTTCTTGTCTGTAAATGCTGAACAGCTAAGTTGGGCCTCCAAAAGACAGAAAGAAAGAAAATTTTAAATGGTTCAGTTCATTTAGTTTCTTATGATGCTACCTATTGCTCGCAATGTTCAAAACAAAACCTGCGAAATAATTGGTTCTTGGATGCCAATTTTCTTTTTTGCAGGGGGTGTCATGTGATCTGTTCAATGGCCTGTGGTACCCAACAGTTATCAGCATTGGCCCAGTTCTCGACAACTCACTACGGTGTGCTCCCGATGCCAAGTTCAGCATCCAGCTGTTCGATCTGAAGCGCCTCAAGAGTTTGTCCCTGTACGATTGCTTCCCGGCGGCCAACCCCACCGCGATCCCGACCAGCAGCTGGGAGAAGCTGTCCGGGAGCCTGGAGACACTGGAGCTCCGCACGAACCCGGGCCTCGCCGGCGCCGTGCCGGCCTCCCTCGGCCGCCTCGCGAGCCTGCAGTCTCTGGTCCTCGTCGAGAACAACCTCACCGGAGCCGTGCCTGCCGAGCTCGGAGCGCTGCTGAAGCTGAGGCGGCTTGTGCTGTCGGGGAACGGGCTGTCCGGGCCGATCCCCGCGTCGCTCGGTAACCACCGCCTCGACGAGCTACTGATCATGGACATGAGCAACAACTCTCTAACCGGGTCTCTGCCTTCATCGCTAGGTGCTCTGAAAGGGCTCCTCAAGCTGGACCTCAGCAACAACCTCCTGCAAGGTAGCATCCCGCCGGAGCTCGGGGGGCTCAAGAACCTGACACTACTTGACCTCAGGAACAACAGCCTCACCGGAGGGTTCCCGGCTCAGTTCTTGCAAGGCATGGTGTCACTGCAGGACCTGCTGCTCTCGAACAACCCACTGGGAGGCAACCTGATGCAGTTTGGGTGGGAGAAACTTGCCGGTCTTGCCACACTGGACTTGTCCAAGCTTGGCCTGGTTGGCACCATACCGGAGTCCATGGCGTCGCTGGCCAGGCTGCGGTTCTTGGCGCTCGATCACAACGCTCTCAACGGCATTGTGCCCGCCAAGCTCGCCGAGTTGCCCAGCATCGGCTCGCTGTATCTCAATGGCAACAATCTGACGGGGATGCTGGAGTTCTCGGCCGGGTTCTACCAGCGGATGGGCAGGAGGTTTGCCTCCTGGGACAACCCCGGGCTGTGCTACAACAATGTCGCGGTGGACGCGGCGCATGCGCCGACCGGCGTGGCGGTGTGCAAAGATGTGCAGGAGCCCAGTGTAATTGGTGTGAGGGACAAGGTGGATGGGAAGAAGCCTGAGGCGAGCTCCAGCCTCCTGGCCTCCTCCTATGGCTTCTCAGCAGCCAGGGCCAGTGGCTTCTGGTACTTGGTGCTGGCTCAGGGCATGGTGGCCACATTCCTTGTGTTGGTGCTCTTATAGCCAGCAAGTTCAGATAGATGCCATGGAGGAAGAAGGAACATGGAGAAACTTCTAGTTAGCTCAACTAGTTTCCATATGATCTTAATCTCTTTTGCCAATTTTTTTGGGTTCTGTTAATCAGATGATGGGGAGGAAGAAGGTGGTGAAAAGGCACGAGTATGGGGTGCCTGTGCGCCGCAATATTTTACAGTAGTTGGGAGTTCTGTAAGTGTGTAGTGAACTAGTGACAGGGTAGCTTGTTCTTTTGGTGTAATTAGCATGTTTCTCCTGTGATGTCGCAGGAAATGGATATATGGTTAACAGCCCTCTTAGCTAATCATTTTTTTGGGTGCAATTTTGCTTGCTTTAATGTTTTTCAGCCTGTCATCTGTGATGTTGTGCATGTTTTTGTCTGTCATCTTTCCTGGATGATCTTTGGAATCTGAATAGGCATTTATTTATGACAGATTGCTTCACATGTTAACTGTACTTAAAAGTTCTCTTTTTTTCCTGCCTTTCATATTCAGCTCGATCTGATTTGAGCAAAATTTAGCCAATATAAAGAAAAACATATTACTTAACTGACACTGGACACCATCCCAGTTAACAGAAAAAGAAGCAAAGAGCTAGCAGAGAGTGCGTATCTTTCGAGCTGTTGTGACTTGTGGCAAACTGGCAATCTTGTCCAACGTTTGGTAGCTACTAGGTACTCCTACTACTAGTAAAGAATTGCAATGGTAACCGTCAAAAGAGACAAAAAGAGAAGGCAGTGAGGAAAATAGTGATGAGTGGTTCCTGGCGGGCGCAGCCTGAACGCTGAACTCTGCACTCTGCAGTCTGTAGCACGGCATCAACAGCAACACAAGAGAAGAGGATACCAAGAAGATGGATGAGCATGCAAGCTAGGCAGGAAATATGTACGCTCCAGAAAGCCAAGAAGAGAGAAGACGAAGATGAGCAAGCAGCCAGCAGGGAAAAAAATTCTCTGCGGCCCGACCGCAGCGCTCGCTGGTGCGGCCCGACCTCCGATTCGCGACATGTGTCTTCCCAAATCTCAGTGCAGCGGAGCCTTTCCCCTTCGCCTCCTGCACGTCTCCCTCCCCATGGTCTCCTGCGCCTCAGGCTCTCTCCAACAGAAATCCTTAAATTTGATCCCCTATAGCCTTATATACAGGCTCCCTTTTAAAAAAATCTCTCTCTATATTTCTCCCATCTCTAACAGTGTTCCCTATATGGAGAATTGTATAGGGGAAGTAAATAGAACCCCTACATATAAAGGAATGGAGAGAAAAACTCTATTTTAGAAAATGGAATAGGGAATGCTGTTGGAGCATATAGAGGAAGAAACCGTCCCCTATTTTAGGGTAGAGGATGCTTTAGGGGAGCCTGTTGGAGACAGCCTCATACCTCTCGCACCGCAACGCCCTATCCCTAACCCTAACCTCGTCGTCCTCCACCACGCGCTCCCAATCCCCGCAACCATCGCCATAGTTGCAGCCTCCGCCGGTTCTGGCTCCGCCTGTCTCTTGGAGCTGCAAGGAGAGGGACCGCTGTCTCCGCCATCTCCGGCTCCGGCTCTTCACGTCCTACTAGTCCCCAGTCCTCCCCTGCTGCGCTGAAGCAATGAAGCTACCATTTTTTGAAGAAGTTCTATCCCCAAACTACATAAATTCATATATTTGTGAGGGAATTTGGAAGAAGCTCTGTTTTGATTTTTTTTATACTTTCAGCATGTTACTGCATGTATGTAATCAAGCCATTGTAACAGTGAAGCCATTTTGTTGTCCAAAATTGTCTAGATCTTGTAAATGTTGATCATACACGAACACTTGTGATTAAATGGTTGTATGTATGCATACATGTTCACTACTGATCATATATGAACACTTGTAATTAAATGGTTGTATGTATGCATTCTATATGAATTTCAAGAAAATTTTTACTGTTTGCCCATAAAAAATCACGCAAACGAAAAAATGCCCAAGGTTTACGGGCAATTACAAAAATGCCCCAAGGCGCTCTCGGGCTAGGCGCCCTGGACGGCTTATGGTTGGCCATGCCCTCTGAAGCCGCCCTACCCGAGAGCGCCTAGGGGCATTTTTGCAATTGCCCGTAAACCTTGGGCATTTTTTTCGTTTGCCCGATTTTTTATGGGCAAACAGTAAAAATTTTCGAATTTCAATTTATTTTCTAAGTGACCAGTATGTTAAGTTCAACTGAACCTACTGTTATTGTGTATTTTTGGTATACATGGATCAAGTGGTCTTTGTCTGGAAGAACGGAACTGATTTGAGTAGAAAAAAATGCTTAAGCTACCTGCTAAAATTTGCATCAGTTCACCACCATCAATGGCATAAGAGCATAATAGGACAATTACATGATTTGGCAGGTCAATTCCATATCCAGGTGGTGCTGTTCTTGACTTGTTTTTCAGAGAATGCCATTAGTAAATGTGCTTCTGTATGTAACAAAAGCATTAGCAAAATGCTCGTTGCAAAAACTGAACATACAACAGCAACAGTTCATAGCTCAATGAACATAACAACAAACAAAATATTTGCACTGATCAAATCAGTTTGATTTCATACAAATCACGGTGACAAGCTCTGGAGGAACATTTCATACAAATCATAGTTTTGCAAACTGGAGGAACGTTGCATTTCAAAGAAATTGTAATCTACAGCTCCATTTTGTTTCAATTTCCAGGTTACAAGCTGAATCTTCCTCTGATACAGTTCGGTACTAGTACAATGCTTTGACACAGTGATTACAATAGCATTAGGAAAATATTGCATACAATAGATTGCATCGAAGTGTTATGTTTCTAAAGAATTGCAATGGTTCTCATATTACTTATCCATCGCTCTCTTCAAATCATCGAGCAATTATTTAGAAACATAACACTTCGATGCAATAGATGTGGCCTTCCGAGAGATACGAGCAGCATGTGTTTTCAAATTTTTCTTGTCATTTCCTCGTGTTTCAGAAAAATATACTCTTTTTGCATACTTTGTCCACCTATTAAGGATGTACTGAGATGGCAAGTCAAAAACCTCACTGATATTAAAGACTCTAAGAGTATGCTTGCATAGTAAACCTACAGGACACATATAGTAAATGTTACAATCATATAAGCCATGGTTGATTACAAAAGTAACGGCTAAGATAGTCCAGCTTCTCTTATCTGACAAATTAGTTTTTTATCCGCATCTATAATTTGCCGTTGTGATCTCAAATGATGTTTCTTATTAGGACTAGCAAGATAATGATTATGTTCAAGCACAACCTTTTGCACTGTCCAAAGCCCATCTCGACAAAAACTAAACTGAACACGAGCATTGCAACCTATCCTAGTAGTAGCATTTTCTTTCAAAGTGTCATGCACCAAGTGATTACCTCATCCACCTTCCTTGCTACAAACAAAGTGCTTCCGATATAAGGTCTTATCACCCCCGTGTGACCCTTTCTAATACTAAGGCCATGTTCTTTTCAGCGTATCGTGCCGTTGCGTATTACTGTAGCAAATTTTGTTATTTTTATATAGCCTGTATGTTGTGATAATTTGTAACGATTTTTTCGTGGCTTTTAGTAGTCCTTCCAAAGATCCTAAAACTATTTTTAATTATTTTTTATAATTTTTAGACCTCTTTTTGAGGGCTCTCAAATTTGCTATAGTATTACGCAAACGCAACGATACGCTGAAAAGAACAAGGCCTAAATCCAACATTTCTGGCAAATGAATTGTACATCTTATATGCATCGTCCTCTGAATTGAAGACCATTCCAACTTCAGGAACCACCACCTGAAATAGTGACATAGGTCAGCTCTCAGGAACCACCACTACAACATTTTGCTTGTTTACTTACTACTATTTGAGCAAAATTAATACCTCAGTGGCATCATCCGCAGGCTCGATGATGGGAACACCTTCATTGGTAGGGGTAGAGACAGCAGGGGCGGAATCCTTCTCGCTGGTAATGGCCACGGACGTCTTAGTGGTGAGCAGCGGCGAAGGAGTTGTGGGGGTGAGAGAGGTGGGGCTTGCCAGCGCCGCGCCTTTCCAGCTTCATTGCGGTGGCTCCATGGCGATGGATGAGAATCGGTGAGTTAGGGTTAGGGTTGTGGCGGTGGTAGGGCGACACGATGGAGGGGCGGCACGATGGAGGTGGGGGCTGGCGACGAGCCACGTGAGACTGTCGGCGACGAGCTCCGTGGCGGGGGAGGCCGGTGGCAACGAGGCGCGATTTGGGGCAGGAGTGGAGAGGCGACGCGAGCTTGAGGGGTAAGGAGACAGCAACGCTTGGTAGCGGGGGAGAAAGAATCAGCTGCGCTGAAATTTGTGGAGCCACCCATCGCCCATCAAAGATTGGTCCGCACCAGCCAGCTATACGGATGGGCCGCAGAGAATTTTTTTAGCCAGCAGCCGCTGCACTGTTGGTTCCTTCGTTTGCACTTGCACATAGAAGAGAGAGACGGCTGTTGCGGTTGGCGTCTCGGATCATCCCTAGGAAAACCTGTAAAACAGAATATAATTTTTTTCAAAAAAAGTTGCAGTATAAAGTGTGAAAAATATGAACAGGATGCATTGCATATTTGCACTGCATGGTAGCAAGGCAGTGGTGACCGGTGATTGTGCGGGGCCCCCGCAGACTGATCTAAGAGGAAGGAAAAGCTTGCAGGCCGGAGGCTGGAGCAGCGGTAGCCTGGACCTGCTCCTGCTCCTGCTCCTGGATGCTGCATCGCATCGCATCCTGTAGTAAGCAGGAGGAAGAAGAGCATCTCGTCAATAATTGTCACTGCTGACGGCTGGGGCGGCAGCAGCAGAGGCTGCCATGGCAGGAGAGCAATGAATGCCTGCGTCTTCTGAGCGAGCGCGCTTGCGACTATTCTCATCCCTGCCTCTCTCGCCTCCTCGCCTCGCTGTATATCTGTATTTATTTATATACAGACCATACCACTGTTCCAGCATGCGTCGTACGCTTGTGCTTGTACGTAGAAAGTGAGAGAGTTTACCCCCTCTTTTTTAACAAAAGAAAAACGAAAATGCTTCCGGTTGAACGTCCGACAGCAACGGACGCTACGCGCGTGGGCCGGCTCCGCGCATTGGGCCAAGACGCGCACACGCGCTTGGCTAGAATCTCCCCACGCTCGCTTTTCCTTGCTCCACGTTGTTCCCGCGCTGCATAGTTGGTCGTTGATCCAGTAATCAATGGTCAGCCTCCCGCACGACTAGATAACATACGTGCATGTCTTTTTTGCGTTTATTTTTTTTTATCTTTTTTATTTGAAGTCTAAATTGCGTAGTACAAATTTTATAATTCATCTAAATTTCTAATGAATCCATTTTAAATACTTTTTTCATTTTTTCATTTTTTTGATTTTTTATTGATAAAATTGTTTCAGTAGGCAAGATAGATTGTTCCGACAGGCTACATTCATTGTTCCGGCAGACAGAATACATTGTCCCAAAGGGTATAATTGTTCCACAAGGCAAATATAATTGTTCCCGAAAAGGCAAATATAATTGTTTCCACAGACAAATATAATTGTTCCACGAAGCAAATATAATTGTTCCCACAGACAAATATAATTGTTCCACGAGGCAAATATAATTGTTTCCAGAGACAAATATAATTGTTCCCACAACAGTGTGTGTTTTTTGTTCCACATGTATAACCTGTTGTTCTATCATTATTTTTTGTTCCAGCAGTGTGTGTTTTTTGTTCCACACATATAACATGTTGTTCCATCATTCTTTTTTGTTCCACATGTATTTTTCTGTTCCAGCAGTGTGTGTTTTTGTTCCACATGTATAACCTGTTGTTCCATCATTATTTTCTGTTTCAGCAGTGTATGTTTTTTGTTCCACATTCCATCATTTATTTTTTCTATTCCAGGAGTGTGTGTTTTTTATTCCACATGTATAACCTGTTGTTCCATCATTATTTTTTGTTCCAGCCGTGTGTGTTTTTTGTTCCACACATATAACATGTTGTTCCATCATTATTTTTTGTTCCACATGTATTTTTCTGTTCCAGCAGTGTGTGTTTTTTGTTCCACATGTATAACCTGTTGTTCCATCATTATTTTTTGTTCCAGCAGTGTGTGTTTTTTGTTCCACACATATAACATGTTGTTCCATCATTATTTTTTGTTCCACATGTATTTTTACTGCTCCAAAGCGGTGTGTTTTTTGTTCCACATGTATAACCTGTTGTTCCATCATTATTTTTTGTTCCAGCAGTGTGTGTTTTTTCTTCCACACATATAACATGTTGTTCCATCATTTATTTTTTCTGTTCCAGGAGTATGTGTTTTTTATTCCACATGTATAACATGATGTTCCATCATTTTTACTGCTCCAAAGATGTGTGTTTTTGTTCCCAAAGGTAAATATAGCAAATATAAGCGCTCCACGAGGCAAATATAATTATTCCCAATAGCAAATATAATCGTTTCCAAAAGGCAAATACAATTGTTTCCGCATACAATACAATTGGTCCCACAAGCAAATTAATTGTTCCCAAAGAAAAATATAATTGTTCTGAAAGGCAAATACAACTGTTTCCGCAAGCAAATATAATTGTTCCTACAAGAAAATATAAGCTGCTCCACGAGAGAAATATAATTGTTCCCAAAGGTAAATCGATTGTTCTCACAGTTAAATATAATTGTTCCATGAGGCAAATATATTGTTCCAACAGGTATACAAATTGTTTCATCAGAACTAGATATTTTTTGTTCCAATTAGGGGGTTTAGCCTTTTGTTGCAGCAGACCAAATACATTGTTCCAATAGGTATACTAGTTTGTTCCATAATGCTAGACGTATTTGTTCCAAATGGCTTAAGCACATTTGTTCCAGAAGACCAAATATCAAATTGTCCATCATACCGACTTATTGTTCCAACAGGCTATTTTAATTGTTCCGTTAGTATTGAAAATTGTTCCAGTAAAATTTATATAACAACAAGGATCTTGTTTTGTTCGTAAAAATGGCACAAACACGCCGGTGAAAACAGTTTGTGGATTGGAGCTCACAGTCAAAAGTTATGGCCGTTGAAAGAAGAAACGAAAAAAGGAAACTTGCGCAACGTCAGCGATTGCATCATCGTGCATGCAGCCAGAGGACTCCCGCGTAGCTGTGTGCATGCGTTGAATTTTTGGCGGGATAGGGCGCGTCTGCATGCATGCAGCAGCTAGGAACTCCTACGTGTGCTTGCTAGCTCGTGGGCTGAGCGTCCGTTCGACGAACCGGCCAAACGGACGTCCGGTCTGTAGTCGCACCCTAAAAGTTATGATCATCAAATCAAAATAAAATACAAATGAAATCTTGGTGATGTCAGCACTACATCATCTTGTGAACTATGGAGGCAAAAATTGTTGAAGACATGCACCGTGTAGAAAGTAGCATGCATGCAGTGCGTGAGTGCCGGGGAAAAAGTTTACATGCATGCAGTGTTGCGCCTTGTGCGTGCGAGGGCGGGGCAAAAGTAGCAATTGCATATATGCACGTGACGCGGAGAATTGCAAAGACGGGCGCGGGCGTATAGCTTTGGGCAGTGGGCGTCCGATCAGCAGACGCGTCGTCGGACGTCCGACCAATGAGCGCGCCTTTAAAAATAACGAAAATGCTTGTAGTTGAGCGTCCGTTTCGTCGGACGCAAAGCTATATTGGCTCACTGCGACACCAATACGGCGAGTCTGCACAGACGCTAGACCTGCTCACGAAAACCCGGCCAGAGCCCGGCTGAGCCCGCCGGCCCGACCGGCATCGGGCGGGCTCGGGCCGGGTTTCCGGGCGGATCGGGCCGGCCGGATTTCGCCGAATTGTGGTGGTAAGGCCGACCGCTTCGCTGGCTCGGGCCGTTTCGAGCCCGACGCCGGCCGGCTCGGCTCGGGCTTGTTTTTCGGGACGGGCTTTTCGGGCCGGCCGGCTCCGCCCCGACGGCGTTTGAACAGTCTAGCGCCTGACGCTGCTAGGCGATGTGACCGATTTCTTCCAGCGCGATGGCCCTTGCTTCACGCGGACGACACAAATATACGCATACGCTTGCTAGCTAGTAACCAAAACGTGCATTTGTAATTATGTTTTTTTTATTTCTCTGAACAAATTTCATAATTAATCTAAATTCCTAATGAACTCATTTGAAATGCTTTTTCTCCTTTTTTTTTTTCTTTTTTTGAATTTTTATTTTTATTGATACAATTGCTCCAGCAGGCAAAAGTTATTGTTCCAGAAGGCAAACGTTATTGTTCCAATAGGTAAAGCTCAACTGTTCCAGTAGGGGGCAAATACAATTGTTCCCATAAACAAATATAATTGTTCCATGAGGCAAATATAATGATTCCCAAAGACAAATATAGGTTCCTGGATGCATGCTAACATAATTGTTCTACGGGGCAAATATAATTGTTCATTCGGAGTCCAAATTGCGTAGAACAAATTTCATAATTCATCTAAATTCCTAATGAACTCATTTTAAATATTTTTTCTTTTTTTTTTATTGGTACAATTGTTCCCTCAAGCAAGACAGATTGTTCCAGGAGGCTAGACTCATTGTTCCAGCAAACAGGATAAATTGTTCCAGTAGATATACAAGTTGTGGTCCATCAGACTTTATTGTTCCAGAAGACAAAAAGTTATTTTTCCAGTAGGCTAAACTTTATTGTTCCAGTAGGCAAACTTTATTGTTTCAGTAGTCAAAACATTTATTTGTTGCGAAAGGCAAACGTTATTGTTTCAGAAGGCAAATTTGTTGTTCCATAAGACAAACTTTATTGTTCCGATAGGTAAACTTTATCGTTCCAAAAGGCAAAACTTTATTTGTTTCAGAAGGCAAAAATTATTGTTCCAGAAGGCAAAAGTTATTATTCACGTAGGCAAAGCTCAACTATTCGATGGGACAAACTTTATTATTCCAAGAGGCAAATTTTATTGTTCCAATGAGCAAACTTTATTGTTCCATGAGTCAAAACCTTTATTTGTTCTGAAGGCAAACATTATTGTTTGGAAGATAAATTTATTGTTCCATAAGGCAAAAGTTATTGTTCCAAAGAGGCAAAACTCAACTATTTGATGGGACAAACTTTATTGTTCCAAGAGGCAAGCTTTATTGTTCTAGTAGGCAAAACCTTTATTTGTTCCGAAGGCAAAAGTTATTGTTTTAGAAGACAAAAGTTATTGTTCCAATGAGGTAAAGTTCAACTGCTTCGATGGGACAAATCTTATTGTTCCATTAGGCAACTTTTATTGTTCCAAAGCAAATCTTGGTTGCTCCAAAGAGATAAAAATTATTGTTCGATATCAAACCTTGCTTTGTTTTTCAAGAGGCAAAATTATCGTTCTAGTAGGCAAACCTTGTGTCGACGGTTGGGATATTGACCCAAGTCAACCAAGGTTCTTCAAGGAGGAGATAGGAGACACGCCGAACAACCACGAACAACAACGAGCAGAGAGGGGGTTTTTATCCTAGTTCAGCCTCTCGGGAGATAATAGCCCTCGTCCACCTTTCTTTATATCAAAGAGGATTACAAGGTGGAACTCGGCGAGATCAGCAGTCTCGGCGAGTAGTATCTGAAAATCTATTGGCCAAGGGTCCTCTAAACGCCGTAGAGAGCCTGCTTTATATAGTACGAACAAACCGACCTACCGAGAAATATCGGGCCGGGCTAACTACGAGATCGCAACGAACTCATACATGCCAAATACAACCTACGGTAGATAAGATAATCTCCTAATCTTGGGGATCGCGTCTCCTAATCCAATCCGGAAAACCACGTCCGGGTCTTCACGCAGCCATGCAGAACTCTTGTTCGAGTCGGACTCAAACATGAATCATAGGCCGTTACGCACCGTGCCGACCAAGAAACTGTTCGGCAGGATACACATGGGCCTGATAGAACCTTCCAGGGAGCTGGGCCCTGGTAGGCTGTTCAACTGGGCCGTCAAGGAGTGAGCCATGGCAATGAGCCGTAATTCTATCCCCGACACTTTGTTGTTCCAGTAGGCAAAAATTATTGTTCCATCAGACCAAATACATTGTTCCAATTGGCTTTAGCCTATTGTTCCAGCAGACCAAATACATTGTTTCAATAGGTACACAAATTGTTCCAGCAGGTAAGACTCATTGTTCCAGCAGGCAAGATATATTGTTCCGGAAGGCTAGACTCATTGTTCCAGCAGACCAAATACATTGTTCCAGTAGGTATGCAAGTTGTTCTATCAGATTATACATATTGTTTCAATTGGGATTACCCTATTGTTCCAGTAGAACAAATACCAAGTTGTTCCATCAGACTAGACGTATCGTTCGAATAGGCTAAATTAATTGTTCCATAGTAGAGCCAAATTGTTTCAGTAAAATCTATATAGCAACATGGGTCTTGTTTTGTTTGTAAAAATGTGAGGAACACGTTGGTGAAAACGGTTTGTGGATTTGAGCTCCCAGTCAAAAATTATGCCCGTTTAAAGAAAATCAGAAAACAGAATATTCGCTGGCATCGGCTTACATCATCGCATGCATGGCGTGCTGTTTTTTACTGGGCTCGCTGTGTGTCGCATGCAGTGTGCATGACTAGTCAGTGTAGTATACAAATCATTAATCACAGCAGCGTAAGCATGGCGAGTGCGCGCTAGGCCGGAATTGGGCCGCGGGCGTCCGACGAAAAAGAAATCCGTCGGACGTCCGTACCCTAGCAGCACCCAAAGAAAAATTACCTCTGCTCCTTGCCATTCGATCGAATTCACATCCCATTGGCCATGGGCATATGCCAGTCAAGCAATGCCTGCAACGAAATGCTAGCTGCACTACTGGAGTATACCTTCACTTCGTGTATATGTATGCATGTAGGAAGCATGTCCCATTAGACTGTCTCCCTTGGTGAATTCAAATCTAGGTCTTTTTGTTGGAGGTTATGTTAAATACGTGTATAATTGGATAAGTGAATTCTGGGTTGTGATAGACATATGAGGATCATGTCGGAGTCGAATTCGTATCCTGATCTCCACTATAAATAGGGAAGCGCTCCTGGTGTAACCGGTTATGATGATTTTAGCTATAGCATGGGAAGGACAGGGTTAGCGACCGGCATGTGGCTGCGACCCAGGTAGTTCGGTGTGCCTGTGCTGATCGGGGAGGAGTGCCCATAATCAAAGTCCTGAAGACGTAGACGGCGTTACCAAATATCATGTCTCTGTTGTCGTCTAGATCTTACGTGCCAATTAAAATTCTAACACTTATGGCGAGATGACTATACTTATAATCCTCATCCCATCCGACAAATGACCAATCCTAATGCCTATTTTATGTCTTTCATCCTTGCATACCTATATTAAGTATTTCCCCTTTCCTGCCTGTACACATTATCTTTTGTTAGAGAGGATAAAAATATACATGGATGTGAAATCTCTAGGTAAATGTGGATGTAGATGTCCAATTCTTAGTACTGTTGTTGAAAATAGTCTTAGATATCATCCTCTTCCACCGACATGCGGCCCCTCATCGTTAAGAGCACATCATGCTAAATGATATGTCAACATGCCTGTATCTACAAAGTCCTGGTCAGTACCCTAACATTTTTTTGATTGGATTTGCTGAAAGTTTTTTAGTTTTCAAATTTTCACAAATGCAAATGATACTTTTATGCAGATCATTTTTATGTAATATAGTTGTGTAAAGAGGAGGAATGAGACAGTATGTTCAAGGCATGTCGATCCTTCCAGGGAGTCCCCGTGAAGTTCTTTGCTCAAGCATGGATGCATGTAGCGATAGGTTGTGTGATGGCTGAATTTTTTTAGAACTGTTGATTAATTGTGAAATGGATGTTAAATCTCCTCCAGACTCAGGTGTAATAACTGGCCACTGTGTACAACTTTTAGTATAAAGATTGAAAAAATTATTTTATTATCCAAAATGTATTTACAATGCAATGTGTGGAGCAAGCAAGCATGTCGATGTCTATCCATACATGTACATGTATTATGTTGTGTGCCTTCAACCGTATCGGCACAGACACAATACGTCAGCACACAAAGGGCACCGCACTAGATTGTCTAGAAAGAGGCGACATATCGCTGCATGTGCGTATCGCCCAAGCTAAAATGGAAATTTTTAACAATAAAGTTTTAAAATACAGAATGGAAACTTATTCAAATGGACCCTTTATCTAGCAAGAAAAAAATTAAAAATACAAAATGGAAGCAAAAAATTATGAAAAGATATAATATGTTTTTAAAAGAACCTACTGTAATCAAAATTTAAAAATTTTGGACCGATGAGGTGAATCAAATTGAGAAAACTATGTTGTTGATCTGAGACAAGCAATGATTTCAACATGCACAAGAACGTGATCTTTGCCACCTTCGTCAAAATCAACAAGAAATAGTAAGAAACCCACAGCGTAACTGGGATGTGCATGCTGATCCATTAGTGAAGTTCAAATTAATGATGTCTATTTGTAAACGTGGTTTGAATTTTTTTGAGAGATATTGATTAACTTGATTTCAGCAGAGAGTAACACTACTAGAATTCTAACTTTTACCGAGTGTGTAAATACTGTCGGCCATTAGAAAATACCGTAGGACATGTATATGGCCGAGCGTATACCGTCGGAAACTTCCCCTCGGCCACCCATGGTGGGTAATTCGTGCAATTACAAACGAAACCCTCGGGAATGAATTTACCGACAGTTTTTGAAGCACTCGAAAAATGCAGGGTGAGTGACTTTAACTTAGCGTCGAAAATAGAGAACACTCGAGAAAAGTATGAGTGAGCAGTTTTAACACACCGACGGAAATGATAAACACTAGAAAAATGTGGTAGAATAAATATGACCAAATAGAAAAAATATTTTCCTATCAGAATGAACCTCTCTATACATACTTAAACATTGACATTATTTTTTTTTCCATTAAATCAAGTTAATTATAAATGTGTGTTGCATAGGATTCGAACCCATGATCTATTGAATAAAACTCTTTCACCTAGCCAACTCACCTCACACACTTGTTGTTTAAAACTGTACATGCATTCCTTTTTAAGTCCTATCATTTTGTATACAATGGTCGAGTGTTTTGCTTTCAACCTTTGATCATTCCTTAAATGGCCGAGGTTTTATTTTAACTGTCGGCCATCACCATGAATAACTGAGAGTTTTATTTCAACCTTTGGTCATTTCCTTGAAAGCAAGGGTTTTCTTTTAACCGTTGACTATTCTTTTAGATAGCCGAGAGTTTTAGTTTTACCGTTGGCCATTCCCATGAATGGCCAAGGGTTTCCTAAAAACCGTCGGTTATTGTTGCACCCTCTCGGTTAAGCATTTAATAGTCAACCATTTTTTCTAACATTAGGAAAAGTATGCACCGTCGGCCACCTTAACTTTTATCGAAGGTTTGTAGGTAATTGTTCTTCACACTCGGCAAAAGTTAGATTTCTAATAGTGTAAGGTTAAATGATGGATATAGAAAGTAGCTGAAATCAGCACCCCCCACCGTCACTACGGCCTTGTACAGTTTAGCTTGACGTAGCGTAGCGTAGCGTTTCAGTAAAATTTGAGAGTCTTTAATGAGAGGTTTAAATATTATAAAAAATAATTAAAAATAGTTTTACCATCTTTAAAAGGATTACTAAAAATCCGAGAAAAATCATTATAAATTACCTCACAAATAGTCTATATAAATTTTTTTTGCTGAAACGGTACTCTACGCTACATAAGATGAAATGTACAAGGGGCCTACAAGACTCT
This sequence comes from Raddia guianensis, assembly GCA_036346415.1. Lineage (NCBI taxonomy): Eukaryota > Viridiplantae > Streptophyta > Magnoliopsida > Poales > Poaceae > Raddia > Raddia guianensis. The sequence goes on from CM070534.1 coordinate 43,148,249, forward strand.
TTCTAATGGAGCAGTAGAGATTAAGATTCTTTTTTTTTTCAAGCAAATTGCTGTGAAAAAAATATTTACCAAAGCAGATTATTCGAAATAAAAAAAAAACTACCAAAGCGGATGCCATGTGTGTGTCGCCGCAACGAGCTCCTGGTTTGCAACCAATGCGCTGATTGCGCGCGTCAGTTCGCACTTGTCCGCGCCGTCCGTCTTCTCCTCCTCTCCTCCTCCTCGCGCGCAACGCCCGTCTCCTAACTCTCCCCCTCTCTCTCACCTCTCTCCCAAGGCCCAAGGGCAAGGCGGCTAGGCCAAGGAGATCACCATCCCGGAAGCGAGAGGAAGAAGAAGAAGAAGATGACGGACACGACGGACGACATCGCCGAGGGGATCTCGTTCCAGGCCTTCGAGGACGACTGCCGCCTCCTGGGCAGCCTCCTCCACGACGTCCTCCTCCGCGAGCTCGGCCCCCGCTTCATCCACCTCCTCGAGCGCAACCGAATCCTCGCCCAGGTGCCTCCTCCACCCTCCCCTCCGCCCATCCAATCAGGCGATGGCATATCACGCGCGGGCAATGCTGCAGAGCGCCGTCACCATGCGCGCCGCCGGGATGGAGGACACGGCGGCCGTCGTCGAGCGCCAGCTGGAGGCGGAGCTGTCCGCCATGTCGCTCGAGGACTCGCTCTGCCTCGCCCGCGCCTTCTCCCACTACCTCAACCTCATGGGCATCGCTGAGACATACCACAGGCACGTATTCTGTTCTTTCTCCCTGCGCGCAGTTGCGCCTGCCTGCAGCTGCAATGCATTTATCTACTGCTGGCCCTAGATAGAATTTCTCGCCTTCGCCTACCGCAAAGGCACAAACTTTTCTTTTCTTTTCTTTTTTTGAAGACCCACAAGCATACATCTCATGTTTAAATTTGCATTTGCCTCGAACTATTCCAAAAGTACAAATGCTAAATTCAGCTACGCCTTATTGGTTTGTTGTTGTTGTTGTTACTGGCACAAACAATTTGATGCTTAAATTACATTAGCATGTCGTTGCAATTCAAATTGAAAATGCAAGGGATGAAACATGATCATGTTTTGTTCAGCATATATGGAATCCAAGAATTGCCGTTCCTGTCAGTAGTACATTTCGTTGCAGTTCATATCAAAACTACAAGGTTGAAACACGCGCGATCATGTTTTGTTCAGCATATATGGAATCCAAGAATTGCCGTTCCTGTCAATAGTACACTGCCCGTCAGCCAATGGATTAATTGTTTCCATGTGACCCTCCTCAGACAATTCTAACTGTAGGACCCTTAGGCTTGCACGTGCTACCTTGATAGTGGCTGCCTCAGGATATTTTGTCGTCAAACACTCGATTGTTTTTGGAATCTAGCGACATAACTGAGATGTATTCATTGTATTAATCACCTGATGATAGCTTGACATATTTTTGCAATAATTAGAACTCCTTGCAAAAACTTAAGATTCACCATCGGTAGCAGCATCATATGTTGTAGATCATTTCTACATGTTCCTTGTTTTGTCACATGAGCTTAAATCTTTACCTAAATTGGCATATTGCCCTAACTTTACCATAAAGGATTCAGTATTATGTCGTACTGGTCGGTATGATGCACTGAACAATTGATCATTTTTATCTCTTCCACATAGGGTTCGTAAATCGCGTGATGTAGTACATCTGTCAAAATCATGTGATGACATATTTGACAAGTTGATTCAAAGTGGTCTTCCTCCAGAAGAACTCTATGACACTGTCTGCAAGCAGGTATGTTCTCATGTGAAGCACAAACTTTTCTTGGTCATAGCTTCTGCGAATGCAAAGCAAATCAAGATTTGCTGATATCTAACCATCTTCACCCTATGCAGGAAGTTGAAATTGTTCTGACAGCGCATCCAACTCAAATAAATAGGCGAACTTTGCAATACAAGCACCTTAGGATAGCTGTGAGTTAATATCCAATTATCTATGATTTCTGACTACAATCCTCCCCCATTTCTCCTTCATGGAGGGTGGTGCTATTGCAGTGATCGGCTTCACAGGAACTATTAATACCATCCTACCTTTTCTCTTCTCTCTCTCTCTCTCTCTCTCTCTCTCTACTTTTCCTGCTGTTTCAATTACTGATGGACTGCGCTGCAGCATCTTTTGGAGTTCAATGAACGCCCTGATCTTAGCCACGAGGATAAAGAAATGCTTATTGAAGATTTGGTATACTTCAGACTTCATAATTTTTCATACTGATATTTTTCATCATCGATCCCTTTTTCCTTATATGTTCTCAACTTCCTGTAATTCTGATTATGTAGGTAAGGGAAATCACAGCAATATGGCAGACCGATGAGTTGAGGCGCCATAAACCTACGCCAGTCGACGAAGCTAGGGCTGGTAAGGAATTTAAGCATCCAGGCTTGGCTGCTTCTAGTTTTTCATTGATACTATATTTATGATTTTTAATTGTTTTCCTGGCCAATTATAGGCCTTCATATTGTGGAGCAATCCCTCTGGAAAGCGATACCCCACTATCTTCGTCGTGTTAGCAATGCACTGAAGAAGGTACAAATACAATAATTGGTATTTGTTAGATTTAACCTATGTTTGACCCCTTCACATGCAAGTCTAACATTTCCTTTTAACACTTTGCCTATAGCACACTGGCAGGACACTTCCACTAACTTGCACGCCAATCAAGTTTGGTTCATGGATGGGTGGTGATCGAGATGGGAATCCTAATGTTACATCAAAGGTAAGATCTATAAAATAGGATACCGATGGCTTTGTGTTTTTTTTTTCATTAGTCCTGTACGACTAATGGTGTGATGAAGTTTCTCACTTCTGTTAGTTTTGATGCAATCAGGAAGACTGATATGTTTACCATTTCTGTGCTGCAGGTAACTAGGGAGGTTTCCTTGTTATCCCGGTGGATGGCAATTGACCTGTATGTTCGGGAATTAGACAGTCTCAGCTTTGAGCTATCCATCAAGAGATGCACTGAAAAGCTTGCAATCTTAGCTAATGAAATCTTGCTCAAAGGTTAGGTTTATAGTTTAATTAGTCTTATCAAGTCCAGTTTCATCTGAACCTGGCTTGTCACAATCTATTGTGGCGCTGTTGGAAATGTCGCTGGTTAGTTTGAAGGAACACACCCCCATGGTGTAGAGATAATATTGTAACCAATTTAATCCATAGCATATACATATTTCACAAGGTTTTTTTGGGTGATTTTCTGTTGATATGTTTAATCGACTCCGCAGAGTCAGCATCTGAGGACCAGAAGGCCAGTACCTGGAACCAAACAGGATCTCAGAGTAGTGTGAGGATTCAGCATAGCTTTGCGCTGCCTGCACAGCTACCTTCTGGTGCTGATCTTCCATCATGTACAGGTAGATTTTTTTGTTGAGCGTTGTTGAGCTGCATCAATGCATCATGTTAGAAGTGTTTGGCCCAAGCTCACAATTTTTTTGTCATTAGTATAGACTAGATAATCATACCAGCAATGATTAGGTCATGAATTACTGCTTCTTCTGTAAAATATTAAATATGTAACCATTCTTTTGACGCTGCATGACATGCTTTTACCTATATTTTGTGAACGTTCTCATGCTTTCTTTCTGGAAGTTAATAGTCTAATCAGCGTAGCCCGTGGTTGCTGAAAACGTGTTACACCGATCTAGGTCAACTCCTTTCCATTTCCTGATATGTTATCATAATTAATATTTTAAATAAGCATACTCAAATTATAAGCTGTAAATATATATATAGAATTTTTTTGTTCCCATATTTTATTCATGATGGCATGTTGATACCTTTGGAAGGACGCTGGACCAGCATTTACATACTGTTTCCACTGCTGACTATGGCATGCTGCCATGCTGGCAGCCTAGGTGATACATATGAATATATGATAGCAACTCCTAGAATAAAAAACATAAGCTGCAACAGCATCTGATACCCTAAGCATTTTTGCAACAGCTTTCTACTACTTATCAGGCTGGATCTAGGAAAATTCGTGTGTATGATTTAAGCTATTTATCACATTATTTAGAACCTTTATTTCAGATGCCAATCATCATATGAAACAGTTCATAAAAAATCCTCTTGTGCAGCAAGGATTTAACGTGTCCTGTATGACTGTATCATCAGCGTCATCTGCAATACTGCCAGTGTTTCTTGCTAGTCGATACTCGATACATTATAATGCATGAAAACCTTGCAATGACATCTATAAATACATGTACTTATTTTCACATGATTATCTAAACTTGAGCACCCACACTTGATGCAGAATGCAACGATGGGGAAGCAAAATTTAGAATGGTAAAACTTCCATGGAACCCAAATCGTCAGGTTAGAATAATTATTTCTTTTCTGGTGTATCATATCATGTGTTACCATATTTTTCATATGAAGCTCGTTGAGCAACACTCAACAATTGATAAAAAGGCATCGACACAGTTGGTCCAATACACACCTACATTTTTGTTGTAACTAATATTGTGAAATGATGTGAAAAGAGAAGCACCATGGTGAAATTCTGGCCGCACCTATGTTCAGTAATAAGACTAGCAGAAATTTACTTTGGGTAGTTTTTTTTTTTTTTTGTCGAGATCTACACAGAACTAGATGGATAGACAGATGTCAGTGTAGCTCTTATGCTGTTCCTGTGCAGTAATTATTTGTTTGTGTTTTCCAGGGGGGTCTGAATTCAACAGAAAAACGTGAAGACAGTCCATTGCCATCTCCTAGTCATCGTCACCCTGCAGTAGGATCATCACAGATGAGCCGAACTCCAAGTGGTGGTCAACTAAGGAGGATGATGTTCTCAGAATCTCAGATAGGTCGGTCAAGCTTCCGAAAGCTTCTAGAGCCAAGCCTATCAGAGAGACCAGGAATTACACCTTATAGGGTTGTTCTTGGTAACGTGAAACAAAAGGTTAGAACCATAGTTTATCGTTTATAAAACCTATTTGTATTCAAGGAATGTTTGATTATCTTTGTCAGGATTAAGTTCGTCCCCTTTCACATGGCAAATAAAGTGTATTTGACGCTTCCTAATGAAAAATGTGAACCTGATGATCCTCATTTTGTACAAATGGAGGACTTGATACTCTAAAATTTATAAAAGGAAAATTTTGAGCTAAAAACTAAAATAACATTGCTAAGTGTAGGCGTGGCCTATTTGTTTCAAGCGAAACAATGACCAATTTGGTATATTTAGTTTGTCCTTTTATTTCTGTAATCAGCTGATGAAGACGCAACGACGGCTTGAGCTTCTTCTTGAGGATCTACCATGTGACTATGATTCTGAGGAATATTTCGAGACTTCAGATCAGCTTTTGGAGCCCTTGCTCCTGTGCTATGAATCACTGGTTAGTCATTATCAATAAGTTCAGTGAGTATAGTTGGCTAAATGCACGCTTAGTCATTTGAATGATGTGCTACTTGAACCAACTATCATATGGGGGTATCACTTTTTTAAAAAAATACATTTGATGATTCAACATAGATATAGTTAACATTCTGTAAAATATTATCATTGCACTTTTTTGCTGCATAAATTCTGATTAGTCATGGGTCCATGACTCATGAGAACAATCATTAATATTATATGCACTCCATCATATAAAAACTCCACAGATCAACGTGTTAGTCAGATTTTATAAAAATTTGATAAGAGTAATGGATAATGGTTTTTTATTAAAAAATAAAGAATTTGAGGGCAATGGAATCAGGTAAAATTGGGTTCTTTATCCCTTTTGTACTGATGAGTACTACTGACACCTTCAATTATTTTCTGAAGCAATCATGTGGATCTAGCATTCTTGCCGATGGTCGGTTAGCAGATCTGATACGAAGGGTTTCAACCTTTGGTATGGTGTTAATGAAGCTCGATGTGCGCCAGGTATCTGCTTTGCTTATTATTGTTGGTTGAGCTTTTTTATATTTTTTATTTTGCTTGATGAAAATCTTAGGTAAAGTGCACTCATAGACAGAACCATGTACGTATTGCTGCAGGAATCTGGCCGGCATACAGAAACACTTGATGCCATCACCTCTTACTTGGATCTTGGTGTTTATAGTGAGTGGGATGAAGAAAAGAAGTTGGATTTCTTGACTAGAGAACTGAAAGGGAAGCGTCCTCTAGTTCCCCCTTACATACAGGTAAGTTTCATTTGTAAACCAAGTTTTCGTATCCTAGTGCTAATTAACCAGAAGCACAACATCAAATTTGCACTAATTTGTTCGGCACCTTTTTGAGACACGAGCACGCAAACACCAGTTTTAACATCCTTCTAGCTATCAACATGGACTTGACTATAGAAATATTTATTTTCGACTGAAAAATAGCAATAGCAATGGGGCGGCCAATGGTTGAAAGTTTTATGCACAAGAATAATATCTTGGTGGTTTTTGTAGAAGAGAAAAAAAGGAATAGCAACTTTGCTTTTTACCTGAGTGCATGAGAATGTTTACATTTGTAGTTCCTTTCCTGTGTTAATTTTAGGTTGCTGCTGACGTGAAAGAAGTTCTCGACACCTTCCGTGTTGCTGCAGAACTAGGGAGCGACTCACTTGGAGCATATGTGATTTCAATGGCCTCTAATGTATGAAGAGACAATTTCTTTAACGTAGTACAATAAATAAAAAATATTTATCCATAATTATCTTAACATTATGTTTATTGAATGAACATCATGCAATCCTTTCTTTCAGGCAAGTGATGTCCTCGCTGTTGAGCTGCTGCAGAAAGACGCGAGGCTAACAGTTAGCGGGGACCTAGGAAGGCCATGTCCTGGTGGAACGTAAGCATGATTATCGAGATATAAGTACAAAATTCATACACAAATATATTGTCGTGCTCAACTCAATCCACTGAACTATAGATATCAGAATGATCAAATAAAGTGATGAACTTACCCCTCAAAAAACAAAGGGATGAACCTGAGAGCTTGGTTTTCGGAACCATGAATTGATGAGCCAATGAACACGAAAGCTGACCATAACTTCCCATTTGGTTAGGCTGATAAAAGTCTAGTTATAGAAGATTAATTGAATACTGTGATGTTGTGCTTTGCCCTACGAGTAAACCCACTGCAGCTGCTTTTGACACTGCTTGTTTATGGCGGTGAACAGATTGAGAGTTGTTCCCTTGTTCGAGACCGTGAAAGATTTACGAGAAGCCGGCTCAGCGATCAGAAAGCTACTATCCATGGACTGGTACAGGGAGCATGTCATCAAGAACCATAACGGCCACCAAGAGGTACTGAAATGCAGTGCTTTCTTCTCCAAACCTTGATGATTCTCATTTGGAGCCGTGCCCTTTGCTCTGCAGGTTATGGTGGGGTACTCGGATTCCGGCAAGGACGCCGGGCGCTTCACGGCGGCGTGGGAGCTGTACAAGGCGCAGGAGGACGTGGTGGCGGCGTGCAACGAGTTCGGGATCAAGGTGACGCTGTTCCACGGGCGCGGCGGGAGCATCGGGCGCGGCGGGGGGCCGACGTACCTGGCCATCCAGTCGCAGCCGCCGGGGTCGGTGATGGGGACGCTGCGGTCGACGGAGCAGGGGGAGATGGTGCAGGCCAAGTTCGGGCTGCCGCAGACGGCGGTGCGGCAGCTGGAGATCTACACGACGGCGGTGCTGCTGGCGACGGTGCGGCCGCCGCAGCCGCCGCGGGAGGCGGCGTGGCGGGGGGTGATGGAGGAGATCTCCCGCGTGAGCTGCGCGCACTACCGGCGCACGGTGTACGAGGACCCGGAGTTCATCAGCTACTTCCAGGAGGCGACGCCGCAGGCGGAGCTGGGGTGGCTCAACATCGGCAGCCGGCCGGCGAAGAGGAAGGCGGCGGCGGGGATCCACACCCTGCGCGCCATCCCGTGGGTGTTCGCGTGGACGCAGACGCGGCTGGCGCTGCCGGCGTGGCTGGGCGTGGGGAAGGGGCTGCAGGACGCCGCCGACAAGGGCCGCACGGCGGAGCTGCAGGCAATGTACCGGGAGTGGCCCTTCTTCCAGTCCACCGTCGACCTCATCGAGATGGTGGTGGCCAAGGCGGACGCGCCCATGGCCAAGCACTACGACGACGTGCTCGTGTCGCCGGAGCGCCGCGCGCTGGGGGCGGAGCTGCGGCGGGAGCTGGCGCGCACGGAGAGCTGCGTGCTGGCGGTCAGCGGCCACAGCAAGCTCTCCGCCAACGACCGCAGCCTCCGCCGCCTCATCGAGAGCAGGCTGCCCTACCTCAACCCCATGAACATGCTGCAGGTCGAGGTGCTGCGCCGCCTTCGCCGCGACGACGACAACCACAAGCTCCGCGACGCGCTCCTCATCACCATCAACGGCATAGCCGCCGGGATGCGCAACACCGGCTAATAATCACCTCTTCTATCCACCCACCTTGGCTTCCCCAGCTTGTGATGCCATCGTTCTTGCAACAAGACAAGCTGAATTTTTTTGAGCGTCTCCGGCCAAAACAATTTTTGAGCGTCTCCGGCCAAAACCATCATGATGTGTGCACACATAAATAAATTTGAAGGTAGTATTAGATAAAAAAAAAACATAATGATATCCTTTTTGTTTGTTTTAGAATTTGGGCGTGACTCCAGCTCAGACGATTTGAGCGCGCGCGCGCGCTTCTTGGCCCACCATCGTCGGTCATGCGCGACGAAGTCCGTCGTCTGGGTTTAAGCAAAACCGTTAGAATTTATAATGGCACATGTAGTATATCTAATTTTTAATGGTGTGAAACTCTAAAATAAAAAACCTGAAAAAAGAAGTGCTCGAAACAACTTATTTACGCGGTTATTATGTGACCTGTCTGACGGCCGTGATCAGCACCGACCACCGATAGATCACATCACATATAAAGCATGGCTCTGACTTTCGTCCCTCGCTGAGTCCATCATGTCTTGAGATGATGCGTTGAACTAGTAATTTCGTTATTAGAGGAATCACACGTCTCCATGATCTGTAGGATTGAAGAGCTGTGTCGTGCATGAAATGCAAGTTAGCTGAAAGCGTAAATCGTACGAATTATCTACAATACAATGCTAGCTAAATAAATACTGGTTTTCGCCTTGATTAATAGTAGTGTTGAGCTGGTAGCTTCTGGTTTGCTCTTTGTGGTACATTTATATATAGGAGGAAGTTTCTTGCCCATGCAGCGCGTCAACACCGCACGTACACTGCTCCTGGTATAATTTCTTCTACAGATATTAGTAATTAACGGCGATTCCATTTTTAGTGAAGCGTAATTGATCAGGCTACTTGCATGATTGTATTAGTGATATGATTGCAATTCTGCTTATTGTTGGATCAGTGTGCGCATTAGCTGTTAGATTGCGCGCATGTGGAAGGATGCTGAAATCAGGTACATGAGGACAGGAAAACAAACCTTTTTTTTTTTTTTGTTTAGTGAGGCCATGGTCAACCGAGCTGTGTGGTAGCTGATCGAGCTGGCGTTGCCGTGCCGTCTCTCTCGAAAATTAAAGTCTGTCTCATGCATGCCTTTTAAGGAACGCAGTACCATCGACAACTAGTAACTAATAAATCCACCACTCGAGCGGTTTTACAGTTTGGACTCGAGGGTATAGGCTCCATGATTGTTCTATCAACCGAAAAGCTTAAAAAATTATGTAAAAATTAGTTTTGTTAGTTTTGAGGAGAACAACAAAAGACTTTACAGAAACTATTGTAAAGTACATCGTAATTTAGTCCGTAAAAAAAAAGATTTTGATAGTAAATTTTAATAAATATAGATAGCATATGACACGAAACCTCGCCAATAAATCTGTTATTTCTTATAGCAAATGAACATGCATGTCATCTATAGATAGCATACAACAACCTCGTCAATCAATTAATTATAGTATAGTCTATAAAATCAATATAAACCCCACAAGTAATAGTGTACATGCATCTTGGAATCAACTATTGACTGACTGCATGTTAGTAGTTAGTTTATATCTCCCTATTTCTACTCTCTCCTCCACGTAAGTAAAATGTTGAGTTGACATTATTATAGCCAGCTGACTAAGCATCATTAGAGATGCTCTAGCTGGTATTAGTAGGTCTTCTCTCCATGAGTCAAGAGTTGTAACGTGATTATGGCTATCAAATTAAGTTGATTATTTACTCGGTCTACAAGAGCATTGACTTTTGAGTCAACTTTAAGAAAACTTTAGCATGAATTTCTATGCTACAAACTGCAGTACTTGGAGGGTGTTCAACTGTTGATCAGCCTCAACCAACGAAGCCTTTGAGTCTTTGAGACAGATACTGATATTGAATGCGGTACTATTTTCAAACAACGTGCTAACAATCTGCATGAGGTCCCCAAGTCCATGGTGCTCCAATTATGAAACCAAAAAAATTAATTAAAAATGTGTTTGATTTATGATGCCCACCAACTACATTGACCAAAGCAACTAGGATGATCTTGATACGTGCCATTTTTCTTGAAAATAACAGGACATGTACTTGATACTATCTGATAGTAGTACGAGTGTGTCGACGGTTGGGATATCGACCCAAGTCGACTAAGGTTCTTCAAAGAGGAGATAGGAGACACGCCGAACAACCACGAACAAAGAACGAACAGAGAGAGGGGTTTTATCCTTGTTCGGGCCTCTCGGGAGATAATAGCCCTCGTCCGACCTTTCTTTATATCAAAGAGGATTACAAGGTGGAACTCGGCGAGATCGGCGGGTCTCGGCGAGTAGTATCTTAAAATCTATCTGCCAAGGGTCCTCTAGCGCCGTAGAGGGCCTGTTTATATAATCTGAAACAAACCGACCTCTGGGAATATCGGTAGGGCTAACTACGAGATAAATGCGAACTCAATTACATGCCAAATATAACCTACGGTAGATAAGGTAAACTCTAATCTTGGGGATCACGACTCTAATCCAATCAGGAAACCACGTCAAGGTCTTCTCGTAGCCGTCTGAGAACTCCTGCTGAGAGACGGTTCAAACACGATTCCTTGGCCGTTCGCACCATGTCGGCCGGATCTTTGTTGGCGGGACGATATGGGCGAGATAGAACCTTCCAGGAGCCGGGCCTGGTAGGTCGCTCGATTGGGCCGTCGAGGAGTGGGCCATGTCAATGGGCGTAATTTAGTCCCCGACGGCTAGCCCCGAGACTCGGTGGAAGGACTCACTAGAGTGGGGTCTTCCTCTTGAGACTCAAGCCACGAAGAGGAAATTTAGCTGCTACAAAGGCATGTAACGATCGGCCGAACGGGTTAAGTTTCAACCGAACAAGGCGTGCTCGGTCCGAACAAATCTGTTCGATCTTGAAGCGGCTCCGTTCGTCGAGCAGGAATAACACCTATCCGAAAGGAAACTTTCGGCCTTCGGTCACGAACCTTTGGAAAAACTAGCCGTTGGCGGAACTCCATGATAACTTCCTATCGCCGCTTGATGAAAATAAAGCGACCGTTTACCTATCCGTTGCGGTAAAAACTAGCCGCTTACGGGACTAAACCGTTCTGAGCTGCTTATACTGAGGACTATAAAAGTACCCAAGCCGCCGCTGCCACCACTCTGCTCTCACGCCTTTCCTTTCAAGCCACGATTCCAACCTCGCCAAACATCGAAGAGCCGAACTCCACACTCCAACTGTTCGTCCGATACAGCCCTGGGAACTGCCATGGCCAAATTCACTGGCACCAGCCTGACCGAGGAGGACCTGAAGGTCTGGGAGGAGGAGGGCCACGTAGACGCTGGTAGCTGGAGGCTGCCTGGAGAGGAGGATACTCCGGAGCCACTCGAAGGAGAGTTCGTCGACTTGAGCGATTCGCCTTGTTCGGGTTGAGGTCTCCGAGAGCGACCGTCGAGGCCTTCTTGAACATCGGTGGATTGGAGGTGGCGAACCTCAATCCGAACTCCATCCTCCGGATGGCCGTCTTCGCACACTGTGCGAGGGCTATCTGAGCATCGATCCACCGGTGGGGCTGTTCCTCCACTATTATCTGATGGCGAGGAGCAGCTCACTTGCTCAGCGCTGGGTGCTACTACCTCAAGCTCAAGACCACCGCCGACGACGCGCCGTACCCTCGCCCACATTGCTTTCGACTCGATGGGCGCGTGATGGGTGAGGTGGTTCTCTGACAAAGCGGAATGGCGACAAGAGCTTGTCTTCACCGGAGGGCACCGTGAAGGGGCGCCAATGCCTCGGCGGAGATGACCGCCGAGGGGCTGGTTTCGACGAGTAAGATCGCCTCCTCGTGAGCCTTGGGCTCATGGGCGGGAGATCATTCGGGACTTCACGGTGACAGGATCTCGTCATTGCGGAGGAGGTCCTATCCTTCTACAAGATAGAGGATGGGAAGACATCACAAGGAGTGCGGGTGAGTGCCTTTAAGACTCGACCTCTTCATCGGTTATTTCCTCGAGCAGAATTAACGATTCCATCTGTCCGGCGGAGAAACCAACCGACGCATGGGTGACCGAAGGGTCGACGCCATCTTGAAGGCGGCGAAGAAGAACAGCGAGGTCACCGGCGAGGTAGCCTATACTGTCCGAGGCGTGCTCGTCCGCACAAACCGAGGTGAGTTGCTCGAACCCTCTTACGTGTCGCGAGTTTGCACCGCTCAATCAAACTAACCTCGCTTCTCAAACACACAGGAAGATGAGTTGATCCTCGGCGGGATCGTGGAAGAACTTTCGAACACGAGAAGGAGAAGGCGAAGAAGGGCAAGGCCAGCGCCACAAAGCCCAAGGTGGCGGCCGAGCCTCTGTGAGCTCGCCGCGACACTGGCGGCCGCCAGACATCGAAGAGACCACCCACGGCGACGGAGGCGCCGAGCAGATAGCGGGCTCGCGGTCAGCCCAGCGGGAAGAGACCAAGCCCTTCCCTCCTCGCCGAGCAAAGCGGCGAAGAGGTAAAGAACATGACCCTCTGGCTTAGGCGTTACTCGCAGCTCACCCGGGCCATTTGGCGCGGCTCCAGCAGTCGCCGAAAGCGAGGAGGCTCGAAGAGGAAGTCGCACGCAAGGAAAAACTTCTTGCGTTGCGAGAGGCCTTCGGCTTACCAGGAGCTAAGCTCGTCGCCACGAACACCCAAGGGCCAAAGCGGAGAAGCGCTAAGAGCCCCAGGAAGAGGCGAAAGTTCAGTGAAGAAGATCGAGGATCAAGCCTCTCCGGCGGTATGTAGAAACCCATCTTGGATCTCCCACCTACCGACGGCATCGGACTTAACGATGATCTCTTTTTCATCAGTTGCCCAGGAGAGACCGCCACGAGATGGCGTCGAGGCGTTGACGGTCATTCTTGCCCGAAACATCTGCACGCAGCGCGCGCGAGCAATGAGGTGGCGTGCCTCAAGGACAAGCTGGCGGCATGGAGCTGCTCTCGTCGAGCTCGGCGAGCAGCTGACGCGCTTAAAAGCGCCATGGAGCGGCTGAGACGGAGAAGCGGCCTTGCGGCGCCACGGACAATGAGGCCAAGACGACGGCTCTAGAAGCCGCCGAAAAGCGGGACCGAGTAGCCGGATTCGCCAGTGCCGTCGCGGGCACTCACCCCGAGGCGACGGATTCTCTGGCGGCGGGTGAAGCCCGGCCGCCGAGGAGCAGAAAAACCCCGAGCGGTCGCGCAAGTAAGTCGCCCCGCCATGGGACAACGGCGCCACCAATGAGTGGCTCGGCCTCGCCGAAGTTCGGCGGAAGAAAAAAAGGAAGAGGAGAGGGCGCGGAGACGAAAGCGCTTCGCCCGTCGCTCCCGCTCCCGGGCAGGTGCGCTCCCGCAAGAAGAAAGAGCGATCAAGGCGGCGATGGCAAGAACGCGCCCGTCTCATCTCGCACGAGCGGCGCTTCGTGACGCATGGCCTCGAGGACCGCCTGCGCCGCGGACTGAAACGCCGACTTGGCAAGGTAAGCACTGGGACCAAATCTTGCTCAGCTTAGCTACATCATCGCAAAGCGGTTAACTTGTTCTTCCTCTCGGTCTTGAGGACACCATGGAGGAGCTCGAGGACGGAGTCACCATCGGCGGGCGCCAGTCTTGGCGTCCTCCGGAGCACCTCCGGACGAGGGAGTCCGAGGCGAGGCCCTCTGCACCAGCCCAAAGTCGAAACCGGCTAAAGGCGAAGGTGAAAAGGCTCAAAGTCCAACTGGCCGAAGAGAGGCGTTCCTGCGAGTCTCTCCTAGGAGAGGCCGAGGAGCTTCAGCAAAGCCATTAAGGCGAAACATCTGCGGAGAGAAGCCGGGCCGCTCGAATTGGCTCGAAGAGCGACTTGCGACGTTCCCAGCGGCGGGACCAGTTCATGGCGAAGCCAAGAGACTCAAGGCCCAGCTTCGCCAAGGAAGAGCGGACTTCATGGGTCTCAAACAAAATCTCGACCACATGGGCTTCACGGAAGAGATCGAGGAGATCTGTGGGATGACGGTGAGGGCGATCACCGAGAGAAGAAGGTCAAGGAGCCGGACGAGCAGCTCAGAGGCCGCCGGCAATGAGTCGGCCAGAGCGAGGCTCGACCGATCAGTGCAAGGCCAAGACCGAGGAGGTCGAGGCCATCCGAGCAGAGGCTGCGCGCAAATAAGCGAACAAGGAGGAGATCGAGCGCCTCCAGTTGAAGCCCGGGAAGGAATCAAGGCTCGAGGCGAAGTCGTGCGCCTCAAGTTAGAGTTGAGGAGTGAAGGAGCGCTTGCTCCTAAGTAGCACCATGTCAGAACTGAAAGGGCCTTGTACTGAAACTTTTGAGTAAATGTAATAATGTACTTACCTTTTTCACCAAAAAAAGAGCAAAAAAAGACAAAACGAATGAAACTAAGAGAAAAGCGAACAGCGCTAGGAAGTTTAAGAAAACCGGTGAGCGCTCTCGCCTAACTCCCGCCCAGTTGTACATCTCGCTCAAAACACGAGTTTGCGAACCCGGCAGTGCACAAGAGAAAGAGCGACACCTAGCCCGAGTGCGAGCGATGCTCGAGAACCTAAGCTTGCGACCTCGAGCACGTCGTGAGAGAGACAGAGCGACACCGTACCTTGCTCGATTTGTTCCATAGATCGCTCGTTAACGTAAGTTAGGCGATTCCGATAGTAACCGAACAAGGAAAGTGCCTGCTGCGGGGGGCTTACGAGCGAACTTTACCGAGTGGTCGTGCCAGCGATAAGTGCCTCTGCGGCGGAGGGCTTACGAGAGCAGACTTAGCCGTAAGGTGGAAAGGCCGTGTTACGCAACCACGAGTTTAGGAATTTGTCGAAACTTCGTCTGGCGGGAAAGATCCCGGCGGAGCCAAGAGTTATGCAGGGCGGCACCATCAAGTGTTACGGAAGAAAGTAGTGCGAGAAGACAAGCGGTGAAAAGGGGCACAGAGGCGCGAGGATTCACCGAGAATTGGATTGAACTTTACATGGTGCCCGAGGGACTTGGACGAACTAAAGCGCGAAGTTTACAAAAAGCGCAGGCTAAGAAAGCGAAAAGACCTACACAAAGAACTTACGAAGGTGGTCGATGTTCCAAGTCTTTGGTCGCCTCTCTCCGTCCTCCATAGCGGCGAACAGCCCGGGCGAAGCGAAGAAACGACCGTGAATGGGCCCTCCTAGCGTGGAGTTAGCTTGTTGGCATTGGACAAGTTCGGATTCGGCAGAACGAGGTCGCCCGCCTTCAAAGCCCTTGGTCGAATCGACTTGGCGGCGTCTTGCGAAGATCTTCTTTGGTAGCGTGCCATTCGACTTAATGCCCGGTCGCGTGTGCCTTGAGGAGATCGAGATCGAGGCGCTCTTGCTCATCGTCAACTAAGTTGACCGAGCTCGTCTTGAGGCGAACCGAAATCTGATTTCGGTGAGCGGGATAAACCGCACCATAGACTAATTGGAAGGAGTTTCCCGTCGCCGGTGGCCGTAGTCTGCGAATCGCCCAGAGGACGGAAGGACTTCGTCAACCTGAGCCTTGTTGTGCTCGGCGAGAGCAGCAAATACCGCCGTTTAATACCACGGACTATCTGTCTGTTAGCTCGCCGATTGCTCCATTGCTCGTGGATGTGCCACGAGGCGAAACAGACCTTAGTGCCCAAATGTTCGCGATATTCTTGGAATAGCTCGCCGGGCCGGTAATGCAGTTATCCGTGATCGACTTATGGGGAATCCCAAAGCGCGTGACCACGTTGCTTTTGAAGAAGCGCCTGACCGTTTTGGCGTGAAGAGGCGACACGAGCTCGCCTCAATCCACTTTGTAAAAGTGTCTATGGCGACGAGCAGGTGTGTATAGCCCTTGTACCCCTTAGAAAATGGGCCGAGCAGATCCAGACCCCATGTGGAAAAAGGCCAAGATGGAGGGATTGTTTGGAGCTCTTGGACGGGCTTGTGTGCCTTCCGGGAGTGAAATTGGCAAGCCTTGCACTTAGTCACGATGTCCCGGGCATCTTGTAACGCAGTGGGCCAATAATAGCCCATGCGAAATGCTTTGCCGACCAGAGTTTTGAAGGAGGCGTGGTTGCCACAGGCACCCTCGTGTATGTCCCTAAGAAGGAACGCACCCTCCTGTTGCGAGATGCACTTGGAGAGAACTCCCAGAGCACCTTGACGGTAAAGGGTGCCGTCCACAAGCTTGTATGGAGTAGCACGCCTTGTAAGCCGGGAACGCTCGGCTTCGTCGTCGGGCAGGGTCCCATCTGCAAGGTACCGGACAAATGGCGTTGTCCACCTCCATGACACCGCCGATAACGGAGACAGACCACCGTCTCTGTTGCCTCGTCCGGAGACGTGATTGAGGGCTTGTGAAGGTGCTCGACGAGCACCCTGCGGAGCAGATTCTCGCGAGATCCATATTTGGATAGCTGGTCGGCGAAAAGTTGTCCTTCACAGGCACGAAGAGCACTTCAAAAATCGAAAATGCCGCTCCAACTTCCTCACTTCAACCGGTATCGCGCCATTGAGTCATCGCAAAGACGATACTCCTTGTTAACTGATTGATGACCACCGTGAATCTCCCCTCACGGTTAGCCGTTGGACACCAAGCGACTTGCACGCTTTTTGTCCCGCGAGGAGGGCTCGTACTCTGCGGCGTTGTTAGTCGCCGCAAAGTGTAGTTGGATAGAATCTTGGAGTTGCTCTCCTTGAGGAGATGAGAACAAAACCAGCCCCGAGTTTCGGTCTGCGAGCCATCAAAAACATGGTCCAAGAGGGTTCATCGGGTTGCTCGGGAGCTTCACGATTTGACGGGCAAGTCCATTCAATGACAAAGTCAGCTAGGACTGTGACTTAATAGCGATTCGGGCGACAAATAACAGATCAAACTCGCTAGTTCCATTGCCCACTTAGCTATCGTCCGCTAGATTCCTTGTTCCGTAGGATTTCTCCCGGGGAACATGGTGGGACCAAGATTTGATGCGTCTGGAAGTAGTGGCGAAGCTTCACGGAGGACATGAGCAAGGCGTAGAGTAGCCACGGACCTCGGTGTAACTCCTTTGATCCGTGAAGTACCTCGCTCACGTAATAGATTGGTCATTGTATGCCTTCCCTTTCGACCGTCAAGACCGCGCTCACCGCTTGTGGCGTGCAACCTAGGTACAAGAGAGCTTTCCGCCATGCCGCGGAGTAGTCAAGATGGGAGGATTGGGCGGTATCGCTTGATCTGGAAGGATCTATCGGCTTCTTCCGTCCACTCGAAACCATTGTGCTTGCGGGGCCTTAAAGAAGGGCGGCCGCGTTCGCCTTGACGGAAATAAATCTGCTTAGAGCACCATCCGCCCGTGAGACTATGTACTTCCTTTACGGTAGTTGGAGCTGCATATTTTCAATGACCTCGATTTTTCGGGGTTGGCGTAAATACCTTGCGAACCAATAACATAATCGAGCAACATTCGGATCGAACACCAAAGGTACACTTCTCTGGATTTAATTTTATTCGATGCTGGTGAGATTACGAAAGGTCTCGGCGTGTCTTTTACATGATCTGGAGCAAACTTGCTCTTTACAACTATGTCGCCGACATAGACCTCCGAGTTTTTTATTTGCTACGAGAAGGTCTTCTCCATTAAGTTACCGAACGTAACACCGCCGTTCTTGCAGACCGAAAGACATGATCGTATAGCGAAAGTGCGAAGGGGTGATGAAGGCGTCTTCTCTTCATCCTCGGGAGATGCTTATTTGGTGATACCCGGAGTAAGCATCCAAAAACTTCGAGTCTGGGCATCCGCATCGCATCGACCAACCGGTCAATCTGAGGCGGGAAGTTGTCCTTAGGACAAGCAGTGTTCAGATCTGTGTGATTGACACACATCCTCCACTTGCCGCCTTTCTTCTTTACAATGACAGGGTTGGCTAACCACTCGGTGTGATCAACCTCGCGGATGAACCCGCGAGCAGTTTGCCAAGCTGATCTTTGATGATCCCCTGTTTGAATTCCGAAAAGCGACGAAGCTTCTGGCGAACAGGCTTTTGTCCGGCCGGACAGCCGGTTTAATGCTCGATGACCTCCTTGGGACTCGGGCATGTCGATGGCTCGAGCAAACACATCTGCATTAGCTCGGAGGAAGGCAATGAGCTCGCTTTCCTATTTGGGGTCCAAATTGGCCTCCAAGTGAACTGTCTTGGAAGTATCATCAAGGACGGCGGAACTTTCTTGGTTTCTCCCCGCTGAAGGGAGACCCTAAGGCGTGCAGACTTGGTTTGCGGAACTTCGAGACCGCGGCGGAAGTTGGTCGACAGAGGCGAGGGATCGCCGTCGCAATCCGAGCGGCTTTGTAGTTGCCCTTGACCGTGATCACACCGTTAGGACCGGTATCTTCACGCAATGGTAGCGTGGTGGGACACGGCCATAAACTTACCGAGAGATGGCCTGCCCAAGATCGCGTTGTACGCGGATGGGAAGTCGACCACATCGAAAGTGATCAACTCTGTCCGGAAGTTGCTCGGGTTGCCGAAGGTAACCAGCAGGACAACTCGCCTAACGGCAGCGACTTCTCCGGAACAATCCCGTAGAAGGGCATTGCGACTTCCTTCAGCTTGGAACGAGGAATCTGCATCTCGTCCAAGACTTTAGCAGAAAATAAGTCTAAAGCGCTCCCGCCGTCTACGAGTACACGGCCAACTCTTGCGTTGCTGATGGTCGGAGCGACCACCAGTGGGAGCCGCTGAGGCTTAGTCATCCCAGTGGGGCAATCCTCCTGAGAGAAGGAGATGGGGACCTCGGTCCACTTCATCGACTCAGGCTGAGGTTTTACCTTTTCAGCGTTGTGGACCTCTCGGCGGCTTCCTTGAGGTGCGTCGAGAGGTGTAAGCCGAGGAGCCGCCGAAGATGACGGCGATATGGTTCACGGTTCTTGATACTCATCATCATCTTCCGATCACCATCGTCGGTTTGGCGCTTGGCCTTCCAGCATCACCTTGTTCGGCGGGGTGGGCATTGGGCCCTTGCCGTTGTAGAAATCTTGAGCTTTGCGCCCAAGTTCTGCAATGGCGTATGTCATGCCCGTAGTCTTGGTGGAACTTGCAAAATCGGTCGCTTGGACCTTTCTTGCCTTGTCCGCCTCCACAGCGTGCTTTTGCCCTTGTAGTTATTGTTGGGCTTCTTCATCCATCCTTGGGAGGAGGTGCGCGATCCATACCGCGACGGTATTGTTCGCATCACCTTTATTCTTCTTCTTCGGGACTTCTTGTCACCGGGGTTCTTCTTGCTCTTCTTCTTCTCATCCACACCATCTTTGGTAGGCGGCTTGCCCTTGTCGAACGCCTTTTTGTCTTGAGCAGCGCTCTGCGGCGTTGGCATATGATCGATCGCCTTGAATAGGTCGTTGGCGGTCCAGTCTCATTGATCTCGAGATCTGGGTGAGCAGCTCGTCGCGGACTCCGTTTTTGAAGGCGCGGACAACAGATTCATCCGAGATGTTCGGGATCGTGTTGCGGATCTTAGTGAAACGCTTCACGAAGTTGCGGAGGGTCTCCCGTTCATCCGGATCATCAGTGCGAGATCATCCTCCTTGCCCGGATGAGCGTAATACTCGGAAATTAGCGATCGAGCGTCACAAAGCCTGGTTCCATGAGTGATGGAACCCTCCTGCTGATTGAACGACCACGTCCGGCGGCACCCTCAAGGACGATCGGAGGTAATTAGCCATAACGAGCTCGTCACCCCGGTGCCATGATGGTCAGAGTGTAGATGGAAAGGAATTCCTCTGGGTTACGAGTCCCATTGTACCTCTCCATGTGACCGGCTTGAATTTTGAGGGCCACCGGACAGCCCGGCTTCGTCGGAGAAAGCCTGCAGCCCCAAAGCATACGACCGCCACCTTCCCGGAGAACCTAGTCTTGAGAAGGCGTTGGTCTGTTGCGCGGAGGAACTCTGGCCGAACAGGATGATTCGGCTGGAGAAACTCTCTCGGGACAATCCACCACGCCTTCCTCGTGGTCGCGACGATCGCTCCTCACGAGGGATCGTCCGTGATCATCGCGTCGCGCTTGCCCTCGTGGTCGCGATGACTACGAGGACTCGGCGAGCGACGGCGACCACGGTAGCTTTGCTCATGGGCGATGATCGCCGATGGTGGCGAGGTCACGCGATCGATCGGAGTCGTCCGAACCATTCCGGCGATTTGGCACTTATTGTTCGGAGGAGTTGTTGACTTCTCCTAGAGACTTTAGGCCTTGACCGGTCGCTCTAGGTTAGACGCATTAGCACGATCGCCCATGCGGGCGAGGTCGGCTGGTTGGTAGATCTAATCACCGGCCATGGCGCGAGTCGTTCCGACTACGCTCTGGGGTTCGAGGACCCCGAGGCATCCGCGTTCGCCCGGCCGAGTCCGATTCGCGGGGAACTAATCCGGACGGAGAAACTTCGCGGAGACTTGGCGAGGCGCGAGGTGGGTCGCGACGCGGTCGCTTGCACCGATCACGAACCGTGCCGCGGTCGATTGATGGAATCGTCGAGGTTGCGGCGGATGACTTCTTGCTCATAGCGCGCCGGTATGACCTCGTCTTGATGCCGAAAGCGAGTTAATCTGCCCGACCTCGCCGGCCGCCACGGCCGTCGCAGGATCCTCGGAGGTTCCTACATCGGCCATGTTGATCTTTGCGGGGGCCATGCGAAGGTGCGCTAGGCGGTGTCATCGCTGTGTCTCCACGGTAGAGTCTCACGACATAGCCTTGGAATCCGATAGATCTAAACCATCGTAGAGATCGCCGGTTCCGTAGTCATCGTCGATGACGGAGTGCGATCTGAGGCTATCTACGCCATATAGGCGAGACTTACGCCTCGGATCACGGAAAGTGTTCGAGATCGAACGGATCGATCTGAATCGACGAGGATGAGACATCCCGTCGCCGAGTCGTAACCCTCCGGAAGCATCTACGTATCGGCGGAGTTCGACATCTTTCGATCTGCGTGTCCCCACGGTTGGCGCCATTGTCGGCGGTTGGGATATCGACCCAAGTCGACCAAGGTTCTTCAAAGAGGAGATAGGAGACACGCCGAACAACCACGAACAAAGAACGAGCAGAGACAGGGGGTTTTATCACGGTTCGGCCTCTCGAGAGATAATAGCCCTACGTCCGGCCTTTCTTTATATCAAAGAGGATTACAAGGTGGAACTCTGCGAGATCGGCGAGTCTCGGCGAGTAGTATGCGAAAATCTATCGCCAAGGGTCCTCTAAACGCCGTAGGGGCCTGTTTATATAATCTGAACAAACCGACCTCTGAGGAATATCGGTAGGGCTAACTACGAGATAAAATTAACTCAAGACATGCCAAATATAACCTACGGTAGATAAGGTAAGCTCTAATCTTGGGGATCACGACTCTAATCCAATCCGGAAACCACGTCAAGGTCTTCTCGTGGCCGTGCAGAACTCTGTTCGAGACGGACTCAAACACGATTCCTTGGCCGTTACGCACCATGCCAGCCAGGATGCTATTCGGCAGGACGCATATGGGCCAGATAGAACCTTCCAGGGAGCTGGGCCCTGGTAGGCTGTTCGATTGGGCCATCAGGGAGTGAGCCATGTCAATAGGCCGTAATTTAGTCCCCGACAGAGTGTTTAAACAAAAAGTTCTTGCTTGCATCCTTTTTTGGAACATGTTAATAAAATGGTGATGGAACCACTAAATGCTGGTGTGTGTGTGTGTGTGTGTGTGTGTGTGTGGGCATGAAACCTCAAAACTAGCGGTAGGCGGTTTACCAAAACCACCGGTTTTTGGATGACAAAAACTCAAATTAAAATTCAAAATCAAAAAAATATAAAAACATATAAACCATTTTAGGATCTTTTCGGCTTAGGCCAAATTGGAAATTGATGTTAATTTTTTATACTCTCTTGGGTTTTCTCTTTCAGGTAAAATGATTTTTTTTAACTTCTTAACAGACTATTTAATTTGTTTTGTTTATGCATAGAACTATAGTATGTTATTTCTTCATCAAGTATATGGATTATGGACCTGTATGATTCATTGTCTTGCACGAACATTAAGAACATATATGCTATACATTATGTAATAAGCATATTACCAGTGACTAAAAACATCAATTAAAGGTCATGTCTTTTTTTACAAACTTTCACTTCTATCCAGTATATTCCTTTCCCTATATTTTGATGATTTTACATCATTTTTATAATTTTTTCAACGCTTCCTAATATTTCTATGATTTTCATTAAAAACACTTGCAAATCCACCAAAACCAAGCAAGAAAATTCTACCAGATCTCCAGTAGTTTGATTTTTAAATTTGAATCCGTCTGGTTTGTGGTAGTTTTTAGGATTTTTAGTGGTTTTTTGAAACTAGTACGGGTGGCGTTTTTATACACAAGTCGGTTTAAAAACCATGCTTAGGACATATGCACATATATTGTATAACTATAATCTTACTGATGCCAAAAAAATAGCAGTTAAAGGCCGTTCCATTATCTTACAAGCTTTCACTTGTTTTTATCTAATATATTCATAAGTTTTCCTTGTATTTTAAAGTGTTCCTCAATATTTCTATTAGTTTTAAAGATTTTTCCATCACTTTTCTACATCTCTATTTGTTAATTTGAAAATCCACAAAAATCATGCAACCACCAAAACCATCTAGAAAACCGCCTTACCAAATCTCATGACAAGTTTGTTTTTAAAATTTAAATTCATGTAATTTTGACGGTTTTTAGAGGTCTTTGTTGGTTCTCTAAAATAGATGAGGTGACTGTTTTTATACACAATCGGGGTTTTGAAGCACACTAAACAGTTTCTCAAGACAATAAAAAATCCAGTACTCATTCAAGAGCAGTTTATAGTTGTGGTACCAAATCATTGGTTTCCATAATAATCCCTATATAAAACATTTTTTTGTATACATTTGTCGTCGTTAACATTTTGGTTGCGGTTGCAATTTGCCCATTCATCCACTTGAATTCAAGCTGCAGAATCCGACTTGAACTTTGGTCAGAACATTTCGATTTCGGGTCAAATATTTCGGAGCAAGCACAGACCCATACGAGGCCATGTGCACACATCTGTTCTACACAACTAAAATCCAAAAGATATTTCTCTTCTTCTATAAATGATATATCATTGGCCAAAATGATACTATCCTTTCTAACTTTATGGTTTGAGCGAAATGTACAGTGAACACCATGGTAGAAGCAGTGAGGGACCATGCTAAACATTGGTTTTAGTTTTTTTATAAAGAGAAAAGTGGTATTAGTTGATCTATGCTATAAATAGAGTTAAGATACTTGACAACATTCACCAACTAGCAACACTTCTCTTTTTTCCTCCTTTTTCTTTTTGTCTTGTCAGTGGGACCTAGAATTAGCCGTCTTTACATGATAGTAGTGTTTACTTCTTCGGTCTTAGTGAGAGTAAGGCACGGTTCTTTGCATCTTATCTTATGTGACTTATTTACTTATTTGACTTATCTCCTAATTTCGAGAGCTTTTTAGTTGGACTCGAGAGTTGTGTCCTCATTGTTTGACTTGTTTTTTTTAGTTTTTCGACATGCAATTAAGATAGAAAAAACGGATTGAAAAAACTAAATTATTTATATCTTAAACAAAAATAAGTAAATAAGTAGGTAAGTCAAATAAGTCGAATAAACTGTAGAAAATTGGGTCTAATATTTGCTCGCTAAAGATTCTTTTTATTCATTTAAGGCAAATATGAAATTATTCATAATACCTTTAGCCTAAATGATAGCAATATTGCCTTTATCTACTAGCAATATAGATACCGAGGT
The DNA here is from genome assembly GCA_036346415.1 of Raddia guianensis. Classification (NCBI taxonomy): domain Eukaryota; kingdom Viridiplantae; phylum Streptophyta; class Magnoliopsida; order Poales; family Poaceae; genus Raddia; species Raddia guianensis. Next base: position 43,172,388 of record CM070534.1, read on the forward strand.
AATAATAAAAGGATAATTCAACATGTCCCCTTATAAAAGTTGTTGTTTTACCTTCTATCACTCAATATATCAAATTAATCAAATATTAAAATTCTATCTAGATGCCACTGTAAATATATGGAATCATATATTTTGTCATTACAATACATGAAATTGTAACGATAGCTTGACATTGGGCCTATCTATGGTAGCGACCTAAAGCCAGACCCATCCATGGTGACAACGAGGAGCTAGGAGGCGGTCCCATCCATGGTAGCATGGGGGAGTTCAGAGCTATCCCCCTCCTTTCTTCCCTCCCTCTAGATCTTCCTTACCATGTGGGTGCCGCTAACTACACCATACTAGGCGTTGTCTTTAGACATGGTCGATGCAACCTTCAGATCCAGTGACAGGTTATGGAATGTGACCAGCGTAGACGGAGGGATTCGTGTCTAACGATGGTAAGGGAGGTTGCGTCGATGGAGATCATCACCTACCATTGGTGGAGGGATCCACGTATTGATGAAGATATGTTAAAAGCAAGATAGAGGTTTAGAGGAGAAAGAGAAGAAAAATGGTAGATTCGAGGGGAAATAATGAAATAGGTAGATGGATAGAGATGTGTGGCAGCGATGTCTACGGTAATTTTTCACTTTTGTAATGATATTTTTTTTTAATAAATTTGTGTTTTGTAAGATAAATAGGAGGGTGGGGTTTGGTTTCAATACAGTTAACCGGTAAATAGTGTAAATCAGTATGGCAATAGCATTGATGCGTTGTAAACCACAAAAGACAAGAGCGTGATTCCGTAGCAGTCACTCCAAAGTACTGTAACTTTGAATAGAGTGTCTGATGAAGAGAAGTAATCTTTTAGGCCTTGCGCGTTGCAGCGTTGCGTCGCGTGCCTTTTCAAATTTCTGCCCATGCGCACGCTGACGCAACGCTACGCTACGCTGGGTAACGCCCAAGCACGCGCGGCCTTAGAGTGTAGTGTAAAATGTGAAGAAAATTTAGAGGGAATGATAGAGGGCGTAGCTAACAGTGAAATTTAGTGCGGGAATAGAGTGCCTAGACGTCGGGTGATTGTTTGAAGGGCAGAACTTCACGCGTTTTGCAATAATCTAGGAAACGCGCGTCATTTTCCAACCTAGCACATCTCACCAAGTCTGTCTCTCTCATCCCACCCCAGTGGAAGAATCCGTTGGTTCTACAGTGAGAGACAGAGGGAGGCTCATCACTCAGCATCATCAGGGGCGGTGGCCTAGTGGGAGGGCTCCGGTCACAGGCAGGCCGGCTCGTTCACAAGGGAGAGGAGAACAAAGCAAGAAACAAGAATGAGTAGAGTGAGATTGGACTAGGCGAGAGACGACAGAGAGACTCATCATCGAAAGAGCGTCTCTTCTTCTTCTTCTTCTTCTTCTTCTTCTTCTTCGCTTCGCTTTTTTTTTTTTCCTTTCTTGTTGTTTTTGCAGTTACCTTTGTCCACTCCTGCGGTCCTGCCTTGAATACTGCCGCTTTACTGCTGGATCTGATAGAGCCACCGCGTCCGCCTTCCAAACTCTTCAATCTTCCATCTTGGCCCGTGCTTCTACAGCAGATTTCCCCTCGGAATTCCGCTCTTCTGCTTGCTCCCCCACCACAAATCCGTCTCAAAGCTCAAAGGTGGGATCTTGGCTCGTTTTCTGCCAGAAAGGATTGGTTTTTCCTCGGTTTTTGCTGGTGCTGTGGAGCGCTGCTAGCTCTTGGGAATGCAGTGCTGTTCTTGCTGATTTCAGTCTGTCTCCACCCGCAAGCTTTCCCTCGGGTTATCGATGTGAGATTCCTTGCTATTTCGGCGCTGCGCTCTTTCACCGCCAAGAAGAAACAGGCAAGGGGAAGAATTTCGCTTAGTTTCTGTGCAAATCTGCGTGATTTTCTGCGCAATTGTCGCACAATTTTGGTATATGGAAGCACGATTCCTTCCATCTCCAGTAAGAGGATAGCAGCTGCGACAACTCTCTGGTGCTAGGCTCCAATGGCGTCCTCCCCTTCTCCCTCCTTGGCCGCCGCCCCCACCACAGCAATTGCATCACCTGCCACTTCCACGCCCACCTCCCCTGCGCCGGTGACGCTGCCCAATGACACCCCGTCCGACCCCTCGTCCGCTCCCCCGCCGGCGTCCCCTCCCCTTCCCTCCGCATCCGTGCCACCCCCACAGTCCGCTTCCCCACCGCCCTCCTCTCCGCCGCAGCCGCCGGCCACCGTGCCGCCGCCGCCGCCGGTTGTTGCCTCTCCGCCACCCACCCCGCCGGCCGCATTGCCGCCACCCGCACCACCTGCTGCCGTGCCGCCGCCACCGACACCTGCCGACCCTCCAAAGTCACCACCTTTGCTCCCCCCTGCCGCCGCATCGCCACCCCCAACCCAGAGCGCCCTGCCGCCGCCAAAACCTCCTCGCTCAAGCACGCCACCGGATGCGGTGTCATCTCCACCGCCGCACCGGAGGTCACCAACACCAAAAACGCCTATAACTAAGCCACGTTCTCAACCCTTGGCGCCGCCGCCTTCTGGAGATCCTATCAAACCTTCTCCCACTAGCCCCTCGCCAACTTCTGGAGATCCTACCATCCCTTCTCCCACCACCCCCTCACCTCCTATGATGACCCCGTCTGCACCAGGCTCTGGTCTCCCATCGTCAGTGCCAGCCCCAGCTATAGCAGTTGATCCAGCCAGCCCAGCAACAAGTGGAACTGGCAGCCCAGGTTCTGGCAAGTCATGGAGTCCTCCCACCTTGCCGGACAAGAGCCCCCCTGTAAGCAGTGGTGGAATGACATCTGGTGCAAAGGCAGGCATCGGCGTAGTCATTGCTGTTCTTGTGATTAGCTTGGTAGGAGCTGCATTTTGGTACAAGAAGAAACGGAGGAGAACGACCGGTTACCATGCAGGTTTTGTGATGCCTTCACCTGTCTCTTCTCCACAATTATCAGGTAAGTTTATAAACTACTTGTGTAGCAGCGATATCACACCTCAGGCAGCTAGAACTAGTTTTTAAGCGTATTCCTGGGCGATGAACTGAGCAAGCAAAAACTCACTTTTGGCCAGGACATTCAGCTAAAACTAACTACAGCGCTGCTAGTCCTGACCAGAAAGAATCGGTGCCAGAGTTCAGCATGGGCAACTGTCGGTTTTTTACCTATGAAGAATTATACCAGATCACAAATGCCTTTTCAGCGCAGAACCTGCTAGGGGAAGGTGGGTTTGGGTCTGTGTACAAGGGTTGCCTTTCTGATGGAAGACCGGTTGCGGTTAAGAAACTGAAAGATGGTGGTGGGCAGGGGGAACGTGAGTTCCATGCTGAGGTGGAGATCATCAGTCGTGTGCATCATCGCCATCTAGTTTCTCTAGTAGGGTATTGCATTTCGGATGACCAGAGACTGCTTGTCTATGATTTTGTGCCTAACAACACACTGCACTATCATCTTCATGGTATGCTGTTAGCCTTTGGCATATTGCACAAGATCATCTGCATAGGTCCGAGTTCTGACTGAACAATTGTTGTGTTGGCCTGCCATTGTAGGACGTGAGATGCTGGGTTTGGAATGGTCAGCTAGGGTTAAAATTGCAGCTGGCTCTGCTCGAGGGATAGCATATCTTCATGAAGATTGTAATGCTCGTTCAATCTTTTATACTCATTTACCTTCGTTGGTGTTATTATTTAAAGTTTGCAATCTTTTCACCTCATTACTTGTTTCTTTTCCTTGGTCAGGTCATCCCCGAATAATCCACCGAGACATTAAATCCTCTAATATTTTGCTAGATAATAACTTTGAAGCTCTGGTAAGAATGCCCTTTACATAACTTGGGGAATACATTATAATACAATTCTTGTTGCCAATGGCACATTATTTTTCGGGGGGCTAAAATAATACTGATCGCATGTTGCCAATCTGCTAGGTTGCTGATTTTGGCCTTGCAAGGCTTGCTATGGATGCTGCCACTCATGTAACCACACGGGTGATGGGAACTTTTGGGTAAGTAGAATATCGGTTTGTCCACAGGAACAATTTACATTTGCATATATAATCTGACACGTATACACACTTCCTCTTTTTGACTAGATACCTGGCTCCAGAGTATGCATCAAGTGGCAAGTTGACTGAGAGATCTGATGTCTTCTCTTTCGGTGTTGTTCTCTTGGAGCTTATTACTGGTAGAAAGCCTGTTGATGCATCAAAACCATTGGGTGATGAGAGCCTTGTTGAGTGGGTATGCTTTATTAGTAAACTTGCGGACAAATATGCTTAATTAGATTTTCACTCTGTACAAGCAACTTATAATGAGCCAAGGCATAGGCTTAACTATTTCCAAATTTGAGCAGTCAAACAGGCTCAAATTAATCCAACATGGAAGTTTTACTACATGAAAAATGTAGTTGACCACATAATGCCATTGATCTCTGCAATTCTCATGTAGCCAGTCAGCAGTGTAAACTGTAAAATCAGGCTGGAACATCCCGCAACAGCCATTTATGCTTAGCTTCTGATAAAATCCTTTTGTAATATAGCTAAGAAAGGATTTTACTGTATCTTAAGTAGGTAATCACAACAATTTCTTGACAACAAAGTTCATTTGCAGGCTAGGCCATTGCTCACGCAGGCACTTGAGACTGGCAATGTAGGGGAGCTGGTGGACCCCAGGCTCAATAAAAACTACAACGAAATTGAAATGTTTCGTATGATTGAAGCTGCTGCAGCTTGCATTCGACACTCAGCTTCCAGGAGGCCCCGCATGAGCCAGGTATAAGATTGACAGAGATTACATTACATCCGATCGAACCAAAACTTACATTTTTAACACCTCTCTCCTCTCAGGTGGTGCGTGTCCTCGATAGCTTAGCTGATGTTGATTTAACCAATGGTGTTCAGCCAGGTAAGAGTGAACTGTTCAACGCTGCCAATACAGCAGAGATCAGACTGTTTCAGCGGATGGCATTCGGCAGCCAAGATTTTACAACAGATTTCAGCCAGTCTAGCTGGAACAGCCATAGTAGAGATGCTGACACCTCTGGTTCGAGGCACTTGTAATGATCGTCGAATTAGCTAGGGTATTATTGTATTGAATTTATTTCATGTAATTCTTTTGAGTGGATCACTCTTCTCACCTGTTTTGGCCACCATGTACTAACATATTATGTGCTGTGGCGTGCTTTGATCTGACAAATTTGGCAGCAGAAAGCTACTAACCTTCGAATGTAACCAGTGTTGAGTTAGCAGTGAATTGCCAGGTCCGTTGGTTAAAAACTTGTAACTACAGAATCCGAGCGTGCTGGCTGCCTTCTACGCGTTTGGAATATTACAGTTGTGTTTTCAGGTTTAGCAATAATGATATAATTGATTGGTCTTCAGAATTAACAGGAAAGAAAATAAAATTCTTTCATGAATTGGTACTTGCGGTTGCGGCCATAAAATCATGTAAAATCTTTGGGGGGCAAAGCCCCTTCAATTCAATGTCTTTTGAAATAGCCTTTCTCCATACAAAGTTCAGCAACGGCTTATTGTTAGACTTGAGAATAGTATCGGCATCTGACCTCATTGGAATCCTGGGCAAATGCATCTATCTAGAGCTGACAGTGGCAGGGAATTATGCGCAACATTATTGTCCGCATCAACAGTGAGGCCAAGGGAGCTTCTGCGTCGCACATGAATGAGAGGAGAACATGGGGGATGGAAGATGCTTGCGAGTTGTGACGTTGACTCAGTTCAGCTCCTAGCCTGAAATGGAATGGCCAAGCAATTCTGAACGGCCTAGAACATTGCATTGCAAAGCTCACGCATCTTTGTTTCGTTTTCAAGAATTGAAAGGAAGGGAAGGAGCAAGAGGGTTAAAAAAGAAAGGAGTTGGGTTCATGAAACCAAGTGATTCACCTGAAAATCGTTTGAGCAGTTAAACAAGAGCATCTACCGTGGAAATTGTAAAATAAAATATGCAGAAATAGAGTGTTTGCTGGAGGAAAATAATATTTTAAAGTATAGATAAAATGTAAATGAATTTTAGAGAAATAAATAGAGTATCCAATTTAGAGTTTCGGACGAAGATACTTTTCATAAAATTTAGCTCCCTTTACCCTGGGAGAAAAGAAAAAAAAAAAAGGGGGAGAGGGTATGCCCGTAGTGGAGGACAGATGGATTGCATGCTTGGGGAGGGGCAAGGAGGCAAAATTGACCTGAAAGAAAAGAAGATGAGATGCTCATGGTCGTGGGCATGGCCCATGGGATTTAACTGGATGCCACCAGTTGCTCGTGCCATGTCATGTGGGCCATCCAAGAAAAATTTTGGGAGCAACACGGGAAGAGGAAGCACCATTTTCCCTGCGACGATGCCATGGCTGACACGGCACACTTCACCGTTGCCATAATGATGCTGCTTACTGCACGTCCCAGATGGTTAATCTACTCATCTGAAGGCACAGGAGAGGCATGTGATGGTTGCCCTAATAACAGCCTGGCCTCCAAATTGCAATGTGGAGTGCCTTATGAACGATGATCCAGTTTTATCCTGCGATGCTTCAGTTGCACGCCTATGACATTTTTTGCAGTATGGGTTTAATCATTGTAGGGGAGTTCGTACAAATTACACTGGGGCTGCGCTGTCTCGTGACTCCTAATAACCTTATCTCAACTATCGAGGGGCTCATAATTTCTCATCACAATCATCGTCTGTACCTTTTCTTTTCCCATTGGATAAGCAACTTTAATGAAATAGTAAAGTCGTTGATTAATGAAATAGTATGGTACGGTTCCAGATTGGATCGTCACGGAGAATGACAATATTTTAAAGTGACAGCAATATGTAATTAGTAATGGCATGTAAATCTTTATCTTAATGGGAAAGAACGACTGTTTTCAAAATAGCAATCCTCCCTCCATGAACATAAAATTTCAGACCATGCAATGGGAATCGATGGTTGTCAAAGCCTACAATAGCGACAGTATACACTATGCATTGCAGCTTTCAGTCGCACGACTATTATTTCTTGGTTGGGTGCCAAGGTCGAAATTACTTCCGATATCATAAAAAAAAAATTATTTAAGAGGGCTAAGGCTTATTAAAGATAAAAGAGATGGTGAATTATTCGTCTTTCTAACTGTAATTGTATTGATATACTTGCTATATTTTGCTCCATATACTTACTATACAAGGTACATGATCAGATTACAAATTTTACAGTCCAGCTTTGCTAGTTTGATCATGCCAATCTTCATAACGATGAATGCATATAGGATGAAGGTTGCCTGCATCATCAAGTCAAATTCATTACGAAAATAGCTAAGATAAATACAGGTGTTTACTGCATTCTTATTCAATGAAAGGAAGGTGCAATGGCACTGATCGAAAACTGAGCAGTTTTTTTTTTATCTAAAACGATGTACATAACAAGCACTTAGAAGGACAATAGTGTATCAAAGATTCTACTTCTTAATGATTATTTTTAATGTATCACTAGCAGGTAATTTCACAAGAGTTATTGAAATTTGTGAAAGTTTTGTTTTCTGAAAAAAATGAAAAACACAGGAGGAACTTACATGAATTCTAAAACGAGGGCTGAAGCACCGCCACCACCATTGCAAACTCCGGCAACCCCAAATTTTGCATGTTTTTGTCTAAGAATCTGTGGAACAAAAAAGTGTTTAATAAAAAGACAAACTGCACCATCTTTCATATGTGAAAGTATTAAGATGACCCTTTAGAAATATAATGGCAATTAAAGATAAAATAACATAAAGTACATGCTACTGTACTGTACATGCAACTAAGTACAAGAAACAGTAGTAGCCTCGGTCCCTCGAACTGGACAACAACAAATGCAAATATAACTAGTCTTTTTTTCCTCAGAGAAATATGAAAGATAAAAGAGCTACTCCAAAGCAAGGCAAGCAAGTGAAATGGGCAGTTCACATTGACAAGTGAAATGGGCACTGCTATAGCCAAGAAAAATATTGCATTTTAATAAAGACACAATTTTTCTATGTTTAACTTTGTACAGGATGGAAGTATACCCCGAGCAAAGTGACTATAATTCGTGCACCACTGCAACCAATAGGATGACCTAGAGAAACCGCGCCACCACTTAAATTTAGTTTTGCCTGAAAAAAGTGAAATGCACATGAATATGTATGAGATTATTTAGGAATACTTATTTTCTGATATAGTTAAGGAACATCTAGTAACTCACAGAAGGGATACCAAGAAGCCTCTGATTTGCTAACGCAACAACCTGCCAATATCCAGAAGCGTATAGTTTAGCCTCACGCTTCAGGTCTACCACTACTAAAACTGAAAGGGCCAAAAACATACGGAGAAAGCCTCATTTATCTCATAGTAATCGATATGTGAAGATTGGAGACCCGAATTTGCTATAGCTTTTGGAATAGCAAGGGCAGGAGTTGTCGTAAATAGCTCAGGTGCCTGTACTTGTAAAGAGTTAATACAGCAGCATTACTGTAATGCATAACACAGGACAACTTACAAGATAAAGCAAGAAGCCTGAAGCAATAGATCATTGAATAGAAAAAACGATATGCCAGGTCAAGAGGCTTGCTACACAGAAAAAAAAAAAAGGACAATGCAAGTATAGGCATTCACTTAACATGAACAATTGGTCAAAATCTTCTCAACATGACATTTGCTTAACAGACATTGATTGAAAGACAGGGAATGTAAGAGTTACCTGAGCAGCATCAGCGTACCCTCGGATCCTTGCAATAACTTGAAGGCCAAGCTTTTTGGCTTTCTCTCCACTGACTAGCACAATTGCAGCAGCACCATCGCTGTAGATTGTAAGATAATACAACCGTAGAGGAAGTTTAAGGTTCAAACTTTGAAATAATCTAGCTTCAGTACAGTCTAGGATGAGGCAACACAGATTTCTGACTTTTACTAGTTTGGTTGCACAGAAGCTAGTTTGATCACATACAAATAAAGCTACAACACTTTATTACAGAACATGTACCATACTGGACTTTAGTCGCATGTCAATTACTCTGCAGGTTTTTCAGTTATGAAACATTTTATAAAGATGGTATACAGGTAGCAAGAGTAACAGAAGGGTGAACCTTATGCTAGAAGCATTGCCGGCAGTTACCGAACCATTCTTCTTAAAAGTTGGCCCAAGTTTTCTCAATTTTACCGGATCAAACTGTGTACAGATCACCATACAAAACATGTCAATCCCGATAAAATAGAAGTTCTGTTGATGGTTACTATTGCCATGATTTATAATTTGAACATTAAGTTTGTGCTTCCACATTCTTGTTGTCATAATAGAAAATTTAAACCATGCCTGCTACAGGTAGATAGCACGCAAGAAACTTCCTTCATTAGAAGTAATCCATATATCTGTTAATGTTGGATTACCTTCGAAAGACTTTCATCTTTGTCAATAACAACAGGTGGTTTCCCTCTACCAGAAGAAATTTCAACCTGGGAAACAAGAAATGTATGAACTATGAAATTGCTACCATGTACAGAAAAACAACCTTTTTGAGGCATCAAAATCATGTACTCACAGGGGTAATTTCCCAAGAAAATGTGCCACTGTCTCTAGCTGCTATTCCACGTTCATTACTCTGGATGGCATAAGAATCCTAGAAAAAAGGGACCAACTTTTATTTCCAAAACTATAAATTCATGGGTTCGCAAAGCTCAGAAATACAAGCAACCTGCTCCTCCCTTGTAATTGAGTGTTGTTCGGCACAAAGCTCAGCGCACATCCCCATAGGGAAATCATTATAGACATCCCACAGGCCATCCTTAAGCATCCCGTCGATGAGGACATCGTGCCCAAATCGCGACCCTCGTCTGTATTTTAGTTGCACGGCTTATCATAACCAGGCTAGAACCACAATAATGGAAATAAGCTTCACCGAAAGCCACAGCATCACATGAAAAAGGAAAAAGGCCATGGACCTTGATTCCGCCACGTATTTGGGGGCGTTGGACATGCTCTCCATGCCACCGGCGACGGCGACATCGTTGATCCCTAGCTGGATAGACTGCGCCGCGAGCATGACAGCTGCGAGGAGCCATGGGTGCCTGATTAGCCGTGACGAGTAGAGAGAGCAGCTGGAGGCGAATAGAGGGATTACCCTTCATCCCAGAGGAGCAGACTTTGTTGACGGTGGTGCAGGGGACGGTGGTGGGCAAGCCGGCGCCCAGGGCAGCCTGCCTGGCCGGCGCCTGGCCCAGGTTGGCGCTGAGGACGTTGCCCATGAACACCTCCTGCACCAGCGCCGGCTCCACATTTGCCCTCCGGAGAGCGCCTGATTTGGGAGAGAGAAAGAGAGAGAGACCATGACTGGGTTCCCTAATTGGATTCAGGCGAGCAGAGGATGATTCCTCACTAGGGTAGGGGAGTCAAAGAGGATGCTTTGTTACTCTGGATAGCGAGAGAGCCGAGCTTGGTGGCGGGGAGGGAGGAGAGCGCGCCGAGCAGGGCGCCGATGGGCGTGCGGGCGACGCCGACGATGCACACGTCTCTGCCATCGGGGATACTGGTAGGCGGCGGCGCCATGGAGCTGCTCGTCGTCGTCGTCGGCGTGGGTTTGGATTGGAGTGGCGGAGGCGGACACGGCAGCAACTGGATCGAGGGCATGTGCGATTTTTTTTAACACTTTATATTCTATATTTTTTATCATGGTAAATAAATAATTTTTATTAACATTAAATAAATAGATGCATGTCGTCCTCGGTTTGGATATGTTATAATTATAAATCCAACCCTTTCAACGGATGGGCTTTATATAAACCGCCGAACAAACAAGCAAATTGAGCCAGCGGCCATCGAAGCGCATATCCCACACGATGGGTGGCGAGATTTAAAACCCATCCAATGAAATGGCAAAATTCGTATCCCCATCCATTTGGTGTGGATATTTGTGCTATTTTGGGAGAGAAACTCATGGAAAAGTAGCGATTTTTTGCCCGCTAGCAGTTGGGGTTTTATCTCGCCTGTTCACTTCGCAGCTTATATCAAAGTCGTCCGTTGGAAGGGCGGAATTTATAACCCGTCCAACACGATGGCGAGTGACGTATATTTTTATTTAATCTTAATAAAAAAATATTATTTACTTTTTAAAAATGAAATGTAAAATGTAAAAAAAAATCAATCATGTGCATTGTAGGCTGATGGGCTTGCTTGAATTCTAACATCACATCATATGGGCCTTCCAGGCAGTGGCTCTAATAATACGGCCTACCACCTTGGAAATTATTTTTTTATAAATTTATTTTTTATTCTTTATACAAAAATACACCCCGAGTTGAACTTTAGACAGATCTAGGCTCCTGTTGTGCTTTGAAACCGCGATCAAGCGACGGTTGCTCATTGAAAGCACGATAGCTTGCTGAGAGAGCCTGCAACCGATGGCGTGTAACGGACTCTAGGACGATCGTTGATTGAATTAACGATAGGGCCAGGACACGTACGTACAGGGTTTGATTCTTCTTATATCTATTAATATTTCATACCATATCTAATTTACACGAAACAAATTTTAAAATTCATGTAAAATCCTAAATAACCCATTTTTAAAACTTTCAATTTTTTATTTTTTGAATTTTGAATTTTTAATTTACACGAAAATTTTTAAGTTTTAAATTTAAAAAATTAAAAGTTTTAAAAATGGGTTCTTTAGGATTTTACATGAATTTTAAAATTTGTTTCGTGTAAATTGGATATGGTATGAAATATTAAACTTTCAATAATTTAAAAATTTTCGTGTAAATTCAAAATTCAAAATTCAAAAAAAGTTAAAAAATTGAAAGTTTTAAAAATGGGTTCTTTAGGATTTTACATAAATTTTAAAATTTATTTCGTGTAAATTGGATATGGTATGAAATATTAATAGATATAAGAAGAATCAAACTTTGTACGAGTATGTACTTTCCTGAGCACATCGGCCCTATCGTTAATTCAATTAACGATCGTCGAGTGCATCGGCCCTATCGTTAATTCAATTAACGATCGTCCTAGCGACCGTTAGTTGTCAGCTTGCAGCCATTCTCTCAGCAAGCTATCGCGCTTTCAATGAGCGACCGCCGCTTGATCGCGGTTTCAAAGCACGACAGGGGCCTAGATCTGTCTAAAGTTTAACTTGGGATATACTTTTGCATAAAGAATAAAAAATAAGTTTATATAAAAAAATAATTTCACCACCTTGTCAGTACGATTCAGGGGCCCATTTATAGATGGCCTGTGGCCTGTGGCTCGGTAGACCGAAGAAATGGCAAATACATGAAATATCACTAAAATCAGACAAAAGTCAACAAAAAACAAAGGATCATCTTTCGACATTTCCTCATATTTTAAACCTAATGAAGTCGAGTCGCTAGATTATCGCTGTCTCCCGGATTTTCTCACCGTCGATGGTGCTTAGGCGTCCGTTAATCTAGAACCTTCAGTTCGTGTCGGCGAGTTCTTTATTTTGCACAAACTGCAAGCTCCAGATCAATCTGGAATTAATACTGGAGGGAGTGTCCAGCAACGAAAGATGTGCACTGGATGGAGCGTCGATGATGTGCCGATTGATTTCTTAAATTTGAACCATCTGCCCTGATGGAACTATACACGATCTACACATGTATAAGCTCTATCGCATGAAACAATCACTACAGGAAACGCACTCTATGTGGGCGGCCAGAAAAATCAGTGTCGACGGCGAAGAGCCGCCGACAATACAATGTCGTGACCAAAACTATACCGCCGATATAGATTGAGAAATATCGGCGCCATATAAAGACCGCCGACAAACATTAGCCCTCTCCCACCCGCCGACGAAAATTCAAATTAGTTTCCCGCCAATTATTCTATGTCGGCGGCTAAAATAATACCCCCGACATTGCTCCCTCCTCAGACGAAAAAATAACGGTTTGAACGGTTGAACAATAAAGAGGCCCCACGCGTCAGTCAGGCGACGTCACTGCCATGTGGGGCGAGAAGGATAGCGGCGAGGAGCACGGGCGGCCATCTGTGTCGGCGGTTTATAGTAGGCATGACACATAAAAATAAAAAACAGGGGCGCGGCGTGTCTCTGAACCCACGACCTACGGGAGCCATCGCGCGCCACAGCTGTTAACCGGATGAGCAAAGTAGTTTATTCAACATATGATGGCTACAAATTCTTTTATATGTTGCCGATTCCATCAGTGTCGTCGGCTATGTGCTATACCGCCGACACTGGTGAGCTCTGTATCGGCGGCATCCCTGCGACGCCGATATCGACCACCCTCTCTGGCCGCCTTCCCGTCGCTCCCCCGGGCCCACGTCGCCTTCGCTAGGTCCCAAGAGGCTTTCTAGGACCATGCAATGGCCATGAGACCTCATTGGACTGCGGCGACGTCTCGACTCAAGCCTCAAGCAACTTCCTTTTGAACGGTAACCTCGTACAAGCCCGAGAGCCGATACGACGTTAGCGTTGTGAGGGAAGCTGCCGGTGGCTTCAAGCCGAGACGACGCTCGCCGGTCCAATGTGGCCTCATGGCCATTGCATGATCCTAGGAAGTTTCTTAACACCTCGCGATGGTGACGCGGGCCCGGGAGCGACGGGAAGGCGGCCGAGGTGTTCGATGTCGGGGTTTTATGCTAAACCGCCGTCTGATTAAACAATATCGGCGGCTTTATATATGGCGCGACATTAGTGAGCTATGTATCGGCGGCACCAGCTTTAGCCGCCGAAATCGAGCTCGGCCCTCTCGCCCGCCTTCCGTCGCTCCCCCGCCCACGCGTCGTTTCGCTAGGTCCCAAGAGGCTTTCTAGGACCATGCAATGGCCATGAGGCCTCATTGGACCCTGCGGCGTCTCGGCTCGAAGCCTCAAGCAACTTCCTTTTGAGCGATAACCTCGTACAAGCCCGAGGCCGTCTGACGTTAGCGTGGTGAGGAAGCTGCCGGTGGCCGAGCCGAGACGACTTCGCCGGTCAATGTGGCCTCATGGGCATTGCATGATCCTAGAAGTCTCTTGGCACCTCGCGATGGCGGCGTGGGCGGGGAGCGACGGGAAGGCGGGCTGAGGCGAGTTCGATGTCGAGGGTATTTGGGTGTACCGCCGTCTGAGGAAGAAATATCGCGCCCTCGGTATGGCGCCGACATTGGTGTACTCGTGTCGGCGGTTTACTATAACCACCGACATTTCTTGGTCACCTCGAAAAAATAAGGGCTCGTCGCCACTTAGCGCCTGGCGAAACCAACCATGACTCTCCCCCGCCGCCCTTTGCCGCGCCTCTCCCGCCGCCGCCTCCCGCGCCCGTCGCCCGCCGCCTCTCCCTCGCCTCCATCGCCCTGCCGCCTCCCCGCCTGCCGCCCGCCTGCCGCCCTGCCCGCCTCTCCTGCGCCGCCTCCCATCCCACGCCCGCCGCCTCTCCTGCGCCCCGCCTCCCATCCCAGCGCCTCCCGCCCGCCTCGAGCCGCCTCCTTCCCCTCCTCCCGGTGCTCTCCCGAGCCCTCCTTCTCCCTCCTCCCCCCACCTCTCCTTCCCCCTCCTCGAGCTCTCCTGAGCCCCTCTTCTCCCTCCTCCCAGCGCCCGCCTCTCCGCCTCCTCCTCCACCCATCGGCCTCAGAGTAATCTCCTTTTTTTTTGGTGTAGTAGCTATGTCGTGGGTATTTTGTGTACAGCGACATTAGTCTATGTTAATTAGGTACTTAACCATTGCTAATTATGTATTATTAATTAGAATTGTTAATTATTTATTTCTAATTATTCATTGTTAATTACTTATTGTTAATTACACATTGTGGCCTATTTTGTATTATTTGAACATTGTTAATTAGTTAAATTAGTGCATGTACGATAGTTAGGCGTTGTATCATGTACGAGCCATAGTCAAACCCGTTCGGAGGTGCAACACAATTTCATAAGGAACACGGACGGTGATTCGTTGTGTTCCGTTTAAATCGTTGTGCTTCCGAGTATCCCCACGTTTTGGACAGCCCACGGATGTTGGTATGAGTATGGGGTTCGTGGCCATGGGAGGTGCAATTGAGATTCGGCGGCATAACCTGTCGTCCTCCTAGTGCATAACATAAGCGATGCGCCGTACCGTCGTTGCCTTTGGGGACTATGGGGTTATCTTGCCGAATTTTTGACTTGCACCTCCCGTGTGGGCCACGATCCTGCACTCATACCAACATCCGTGGGTAAATAACCCTCCTATTTAGTTAGACATGGACTTATAGGTAGTAACGTCGATATATGACATATAGTTGTGTATAGTTGAATAAATGCATAGCTCGAATTTAAAAACATGTTTGATTGTACATATAGTAATTGCTTGATGGAAGATCGGCGGTGGATGTATGATGGATGGAAGAGGTCAGGCAGCATCTGAGCGAGTGGTTCGATAAAGGCGGAAGCATTAAATCGAAGAAGCTTTTGAAGATTCCCTAACCCTAGCGTAGCAAAGGTGCCTTGTCCTTGCGGTGTGTTCGAACACTGTTGAAGAGGTCGAAGAGGAAATCGGCGAGCACATCCGTGAGCATGGCTTCAAGGCAAACTATTTTGTATGGGTATATCATGGAGAGAGGAAGCGTCGTGGCACGAGCCTAGCCACATGGATTTTGGGGAGGGCTACGATGAGGTTGAGGTCGACGAGTTCGACGAGCTAAGGGATGATGTGGAACAGATTTTGATATCTCCCGAAGAACAATCAGAACCACTTGCACGAAATTGAGGAACTCCTTCATCTGCGAAAGAGCCGCTCCATGAGCGAACCGGCGTGTTGTGCTCTCGATGGTGTCGCGTCTAATGGCGGTTAAGGCGAAATACAACCTCTCGACCAATTGCTTTAACGACATGTAAAACTGTTAGACGACTTACTTCCATTTGGACACAAGATGACTCCAAATCTATCGAGTCGAAGAAGCTTCTAAGCGTGTTAGGCATGCCATGCGAAAGGATAGACTCTTGTCCAAAGTTACAGTATGCTTTACCGGAAGACCGATTCTGGGTTAACTCACTGCAAGAATTGTGGCGAGAGTCGGTTCGTGCTAGTTAAAGGACGAGATGGTGTAGAGAGACAGTCAACGGTTGCTCAGAAAACCTTCCGTTTCTTTCCCATCTCTCAGCCCCTGCAACGTCTGCAGTACATGTCCAAGTCCACGGCTAGGCAAATGAGGTGGCACAAAGAGGGGAAGCGTACAAAAGAGGGTGTGATGATTCATCCGTCAGATGGAGAAGCGTGGAAGCATTTTGACCGGCAGCACCCCGAATTTGCAGCCGAACCCAGGAATGTGCGCATTGGTCTATCCACCGATGGGTTTACACCATTCAATATGACCTCGCACCTGTACTCATGCCGCCAAGATGTTGCGTCCGTACAACCTTCCACGGGACTTTGTCCGAAGGAAGAGTACATGTTTCAGTCAGTTATCATACCTGGGCCTAAGTCACCTAGGAAAAATTTAGACTTATTCATGCAACCACTTATAGAAGAGCTGAGTGACCTCTGGACCAATGGTATCTTGACACATGATAGCTATAAGGGCGAACTTTAGGATCTTGAGCCGCCTATCTTTGGTCAATTCATGACTTTCCGGCCTATGGTATGTTTTCCGTCTGGAGCACACATGGAGCTTTGTCGTGCCCTAAATGCTATGCTGACACTGATTCATTCAAATTAAAAAAGGGGGGCAAGTTTTCTTGGTTTGACTGTCACCGTCGATTTCTTCCGCCAATCACCCATTTAGGAGGGAAAATAAAGCGTTTAAGTAAAGGAAGACTATTAGAACCAAACAAGCACCAAAACATTTAGAAGTCGACGATGTCATCAAATGGCATGAACGTTTGGCAAGAAAGGGTTACCATGGCGAAGACTATGGGAAGGTGCACCATTGGACTCATAAGTGCGACATCTATAACCTTTCCTCATAAAGAGACCTCAAGCGACCTCACAACCTCGACTTGATGCACCGGAGAAGAATATGTGTGAGGCCTTAGTCAACACTGTTGGGACATCCAACATAGGACTAAAGATAACACAAAGCTCGGTTGGATTCTTGTTGTGATATCGATCGACGAGATGAACCTCACGGAAAATGGGATGAAACCTAGGGCCAAATCTTTGCGACACGTGCAAGTAAGGAGATCCTAGTCTGGATGAAGGAGAGGGTGAAATTTCGGATGGTTATGCTCTGAGCCTTCGTCATGCCGTTAGTATGGAGCAATGCAAGTTAAATGAAATGAAGGCTCACGACTACAAAGTCTTCATAGGCGTTTATTCCCGTAGTATGGCGTGGATATGTTGACGACTCTATTTGGAGAACTTTGCCGGAGCCGAAGTTTCTTTATAGAGAGTTGTGCGCCAAAGAGATATCCGCCTCGAGGATGGAGGAATTGGAGAAAGAGATCGTTGTTATTGTCACAAAGCTGAAAAAGATATATGTCCACTCGGTTTTCAATTGCATGCAACATCTATTGGTGCACTTGCCACCTGAAGCAAAATTAGGGGGCCCGGACAAATGCAGGTGGATGTATCCTGTTGAAGGGATGATGAAAAATCTCCGTTTGAAAGTGAAGAACAAAGCACGAGTCGAGGGAAGTATTGCCGAAGCTTGGCTGACCCAGGAGATCGCATACTTCACGGATAAGTACTGCGACAAAGAACAAGGTCCATGTGCATAACCGAGGTATAAGAAGGCACGTCGTATAAGTACTTCCAACCTTGGCGTGTTCAGCGACCAAGCTGGGCGTGGCGTTGGCAAAAGCTCAACACGTCAATTGGGTGAGGAGGAAAAACTTATGATCCAGTTGTATGTATGCGACAACATGGATGAAATGACCGTTTACATCGAGTAAGTGAAGACAGTTCTCACTTAAGTCATAAACTTATAATTATATTTCAAATGAACTAATGAAACACGTACTCTTGTAGTCAATTCATGCAAGAAGAGTGAAAAAACCGGTGAACCCTCGTCGAAACAAATTGACAATCTCAAGCGGCGAGGCGTGGACAAGACCATCTAACTTTCTTACATGGTTCTTTTACCACGTAAGTTGCTTTTCTAATAACACACCATATAATTACATTACCCAACAATACATGTTATATTGAATCTTTTCATGCATGCTTGTCTGCGATGTCAAAGACATTCTAGCGTGCACAATGATCTCCGTCAAATGTCACGTGGATGCAATCGTACAATCAAGGTTCATAAATGCTATGATTGTCATGGGTATCGATATCGGTCGAAGCGGCGGAGTCGGCCGTCCAAATGCAACCACGGTGAATAAGCGGCATCGTCGGTTATGTCACAAACCCCTTAGGAGGTCCAGACGTTGAGTACTATGGTGTCATTGAGGAGATCCTCGAAATATGTTATGAAGGCGGCAAGAACCAACTTTCGATCGTCTTTGTTTGGTGCGGATGGTTCGATCGAGCGATTGGGGTCGACGTACCCACTGAACTAGGACTAGTTGAAATAAATCATAAGCATATTTATCAAAGGCCCGGCGTGTTCATTCTCCCGAACAAGTTGAGCTAGTGTTTTATTTGCCGTCGCCCACCTAAATATAAAAATTGGTGGATTGTCCATAGATGTCATCCGGTTGGCGGATTGGGCGCCTCACGGAAAAAAGACTACGAGCGAATCTAAGCGTCGGACCATTCCAAGAACACGAATTAACAGGAGAGTTAGTTGTTGATATTGGGGATGTGCTAATAGAAGAGAAATACAAGAAAATGAAGAGGACAATGAGGAAGAGGAAGAAATAGAAGAGCACAATGAGGAAGAGGAAGAAATCGATGAGGAGGAGGAGGAAGAGGAAGAGGAGGAGGAAGAGGAAGAAGCCGAAGATTTTTGAGGCATTTAATTTTATAGGTGGATCATTTAAATCATTATCATTTACTTCAATTTGTAGACTTATATCATTGTCTAGATTTATACATATATATCTTTGTCATTTGCGAGGATGATGGTCGTTTGAAGAAGGCTTTGGAGAAGGTGAAGAAGGGCCCCAAGAACCTCTTTGGGAAGAAGGCCTCGGCGTCGGCAGACGAGGGGGCTTCAGGAGGCGGCCGGCGCCTCCACCACAGAGGAGAGGCTGGCGTGGGCGCCACCGACCCACAAGACGAGGAGGCTACCGGCGTGGACACCCCGATCCACAGCTACAACTTGTCGAGGTGCCGCCACCGCTTCACACCAGAGGTCGTCGTCCGTGCCAGGCGGTACTACACTTATACTTTAGAAACTGTCAATTTTTTAATATATGTCTAGACTCATACACATTTATCATGTGCGCTACATGTATTAGCGGAGGAGGCCCCTCGTTACGGTGACCGAGGATGACAATGCGGGCTTGCAGACGAGGAATCTGAGGATTCGACAAGCTTGGAGGGAGTGGGGTGGAGGACACGGGTTCGAGACCGACGAGGAGATGGACTGGCGGGGGATGCTTAGTGAGGAGGAGCGGGGGTTGCAGGAGGCGCAGGTGGAGCCGACCGAGGAGGGGGCCGACGAGGAGGATGAGTGGGAGGCCTTTGAGTCTGCGGGGTCTTCGGGCTCCAAGAGACACCGGGGCCGAGGCAAATTGAAAAAGGCTCCCAACACACTAGAGGAGAGGGCCATTGTTTGCATTGCAATTGGACAAAGGTATGTGTGCTAAGTACAAATCTTTCCATTTCGATGCATGTTATTTCATGTATTATTTGTGGATGCATTTTATTTGAATGTATTCTATATGCGATGGGCTGTTTGCGAGAACAAGGGGGCGCTGAGCAGGAAAGCGGCTTGGTGTGCTTGTCGGTCCTCTACCCCGCCTACTTGGAGAGAGGGGATAGGCGCCCCTTGGTGGCGCGACTACTACCGAGCGGGGTTCGACCAAGGAGGATCTGTCGCCGAGGCGGTCGTCGGCGAGTTACAGGTAGCGGTTATTCATCTATTAGTGTCGGCGTTCAGTAATTACACTTTGCGCATTCTTGCACTTACCGATATGTCTTTGTTTTTGTTTGGTGAGTACCGGCTTCCCACGCCGATGACGGCGAAGAGTACACCCGGGCTAATCGGGTTATCGACAGGATGGCTACAAAGCTCGTAAAGGAGGCCCTAAGGCTTGCCCGTGTAGATGCGGTGATGAAGCACTGCAGGAAGAGGGGCAGAAAGATGACCAAGAAAGCAGCAGCCCGCGAGTACCTTACCGCCAATAAGTACCTCCCATGGCGTCCAGAATGGATGGACGGGGACCACCGTGCTTGGAAGCACACATGTCGCTGTGGGCCTCGGAGGAGTGGATCGATATGTCCGGAGAAAGCAGAAGCAGGGGCCAAATGGTTTGTGCAACACGTACATGGGAGGGCTCGGCATGGGTCACGTGGCGCGAGACCTAGTAAGCACACTTGTCTTTTAACGCTTTTAATTTACTACATTCACGCACCTAGATGTAATTAGATAATTATTTAAATCCACGCAGAGCACGAGGCGGGGTTGAACCCTCGGCTTCGGGGTTTGGAGGTTGCACACACTCCCGTGTGGGGCAAGGCAGGTCCACCACCATTGCCAGCGCCTATTCAAGAGTTAGCTGTAAGTGCATAAAGCTATTTATTTCAATTCTTTAGACAACCGCCATTCTTGAACTAACATCAAACATCTTGATTGTGGCGGGATGAGTACACTCGGGCCTTGCGGAGAAGCACGGGAAGAGGCTAACCCCGACGTGATGCGGTTGACCTGTCTTCGTGTCGACCACTTTGGTGGGCGGGCTCACGCAGCGAATCTGACGGTTTCAACGCCGTCGTGCCGCCCGACAATTACAAGCCGGAGGTCGAGAGGCGTCGCCAACAGCCCATGTGCGGTGGCCGTGCCAGGAGGAAGCCTGAGCAGGCGCGTCGCTGAATTGGAGGAGCGGAACCGGCACCTTGAAGAGGAGAGAGAGCGGAGGCGGAGGGAGGCGAGAGGAGGAGCGTGGGAGCGGCAAGCGCCATGGAAAATCTGAAAGCCGTCCAAGAACAAAACTTGCTCATCATGCGCATGTACCAGCAGTAATTACACATGCATTGCTCGCCAAGTTGTCTTTCTAGCTATGTTTAGTTCCTAACTTCTCCTATTGATCAGGCATGGCTTCCGGATGGCGGAGACCGGCGGCTCCAACCAGCCACAGATGCTGCTGTGTTCACGCCGACGCAGAGGGACCCCCAACCACCACAGGTTGCCGCTTCTCCTCCGCTTTCGTGCCACCCAGCTTTTTTCAGATGGCCTACTTTCCACTGCAGAGGCCTTCACGGGGTTAGTTTCCAAATATAGTGCATTGCCTCTAATTTGGTATCTAGATATAATGCATCGACTCTAATTTTGTTCAATTTTCATTTCATCCAACAATGCTTTGCCTCCAATTTTACAAATCATCATTTCATCTTGTTTTGCAGGCGTCCGGCTCGAGCACAATTGCGCCCGGTGATGATTGCTTCAGCGAGCGATGTGGATAGTGGAACTAGGTCCACGGTAGGAGTTTGTCGAGGTTTGTTCAGCACCAACCCGAGTGCGACTTGAGTGGCGGCCCCCCGCTTGATGTAGTTAGGGACTTCATTTCATACTTTTCATATATTTCATCTGTTTCAACTATGTGCCTTTTATGTGGATTTAATTTGAACTCTAGTGATGACATATTACTATGTGGTGCGATTTTTGTTATATGTTGGGTTGTTTCATCCATTTGGCCATAATTATGGATGAAATTGTGTTTTCTGATTGTTTCATCCATTTGGCCATAATTATGGATTAATTTGTGTTTTATGATGATATGGATGTATTTGGGCTCGAAATCGTGGTGGTGACCTTCTATATATGTGTGGATGTGAATGTGTGGATTGGAAAATTAATATATGTTGTGAATTGTTTAATTTTGCGAGGTTGAAGTGAATGGTTTTGAAAATAGGCGTGACATTTTGTTTGCCATAAAGCAATGTCGTGGCATTAGCTAATACCCCGACAAAGATTAAGATAATGTCGGTATTATTTTACCCCGACAACGACAACGCGCCTTTGTTGCATGACCATAAAACAAGCCGTTAGTGTCGGCGGTATTATATAAGCCCAACAAAAATCTAATGCACCCATTGCATCTCGCCCCATTTCACAAGATCTATATCGTGACCTATAATGCCGCCGACATAGATCAACCGCACCGTAGCCCTCCCCGGTTAAAATGCGTATCGGGGACGCCGATATAGATATGCTATGTCGGCCGTTACGAATCGGCGAAGCAATGTCGTGATCGATCGCCGACATAGACCAATGTCGGCGGTTATAGGGCTCAATATCGGCGGTTTTGGCCCCGAAACAACGAGGCACTTTCTGTAGTGAATTAAAACTACTACTTTTTTTTCTCATATTCTTCTTTGGTACCATGCTCGGTCTCATAATAATCGAGGATTCATTATTGGCGCCACCCCGAACTAATAAGAGAACCTCGCATCAAGAATCAACGTTTCCTCACAAGCACAAGAGGCGATGTCGAAGCAATCTTCTCCACCACTGCGAAGCCGATAGACTTTCTTCTTTGGAAAAACGACGATTCGCTCCTTCCAAATATTCCAAATCGTATAAATTATGCGACCGTTAAAGACCTTACGTATGCGTTGTGGAAGACACGCAATGACCCGAAGCCACAGTCTTGAAGGCTCAAGGTAGTTGGACAGTACGCAAAAGGTTGGTGGAATAAACGCAAGGTCTCCTCGGATCGCCAACAAGAAGGGACAATGGGCGCAAAAGGTGGTCGATCGTCTCGAGACACGTGGAGCAAAAACGCAGATTGGGTTGATGGGGCCAACCTTTCTTTGCTAGGGCGTCTGCTGTATGGATCTTGCCATGTCCCAAAGTCCAAGCAAAGAATTTGCATTTGTTTTCCGTGTGAGCTTTCAGACGATGGGTGCCAGCGATTGGGAATATTGCCAAAGAATTGGGCATTATATGCACGCCGGAGGAGTAAAATCCGGAAGGCGAGAGGTCCAAGCGATGTCATCGTCTCTGTTGAGGTCGGGACAATTGGGTGAATAAGGTGCCAAAGTCGAATATACTCCCGAAGTTGAGTGATGTTATTAAGGTGCTTCACGAAGTCGATCCACTTGTCCTGAAGCAGAACAGCAACGGTTCTGTTTTTGCCTCTGGCAATGTGGTATAAACTTGGTGCAAGGTGACAAGGGGCCGAGCCATGAAGCCAGCGATCTTGCCAGAAATTGGTTTTGGAACCGTTGCCAATAGTGATTCTCGTGGCTGCACGGAAGAGTGACCTATCGCTTTCATCGCAGGGAGTAGGGGTGCTACCCAGGGCTTCTCGGGGGACTTCCATTCATGCTAAAGCCAGCGGAGACGAAGGGCTCTACCAAATTTTTGAAGATTTGGGACTCCTAACCCACCAAAACACTTGGAGCGACAAACGGAGTCCCAATTCACTAAACAGTGGCCTCCCGGAGCTTTGTCCGTACCCTTCCAGAGAAATGATCTCCTGATTTTGTCGATTCTCTTTGTGACCCACTTTGATAGTTTGAACACCGAAATGAAGTAGGTTAGAATAGACGAGAGAACATAAATTAGCAGAGTGAGGCGGCCCGCTTTGGAGAGAAGCGCTCCTTTCCAGGAAGGGAGCCTCGCCCGCACTTTATCGATCAACGGAAGAAAATGAGATCGTCGAAGCTTTGTAGTGTGAAGAGGAAGACCGAGATATTTGCGAGGAAAATTATCCGGATGCCGAAATCTTGAGAGGATTGCGTCGAGTCTACCTCATGGCGGGAGATGGGAAAGACCGCGACTTGTCAAAATTTGTCCAGTAAACCCAAACCGGGCGAAGGCCTCAAAATTGATAAGGTCACTGTAAGCTCCTCTCTAATGGGGTTGAGGAACACCGCGGCATCATCGGCATAGAGGGATGTACGAATGTTGATGGCTCTAGAGTGGATTGACGAAAGTAGCCCTTCTGAAGCCGCTAGTTGAAATAGCCTTTGAATTGGGTCCATGGCCAGAATGAACAACATCGGTGAGATAGGGTCACCCTGGCAGACTCCTCTGGCATGCCAGATCTTCGGGCCGGGCACTCCATTAAGAAGAATGGAGGAGGAGGCTGTGCCAAGAAGGATGGAGATCCAATTGCGCCACTTTTGACCGAAGCCTAGCCGCGTCAAAAGTTCAAGGAGGTAGCCCCAATGAATTGAATCAAAGGCTTTGGCGAAGTCCAACTTTAGAAAGAGCGCAGGGGTTTTATTCTTGTGGAGGTCATGAAGAACATTTTGCGCATACAGGAAATTGTCTTGAATGCATCGCTTTTTGATGAACGCACTTTGGGCTGTGGAGACTAGGTGGTCAAGGTGTGGGGCTAGTCTGTTGGCAAGGAGTTTCGTCAGGAGTTTGCTGAAGCTATGGATTAAACTGATAAGTCCACCTTTTTTTGCAACAGCACTATGTTCGCCGCGTTGAGCAAGTTGAAGGAAGAACCGGCCTGATTTTCGAAGAATTGGAAGGCGCGGATGAGATCATCCTTGATTGTATCCCAACAGGTTCGAAAGAAGAGGCCAGCGAAACCATCTGGACCGGGTGCTTTACAAGTTGGCATCGCGAACACCACTTGCTTTATTTCCTCCTCAGTGAAAGGCAACTCTAGGTTGGAGAGGTCATGCTGCACATACCCTAGCCGATCCCAGTTGAGGGAACAGGACCGAACAAAGGTGGTGCCAAGATGCTCTTGAAAGAAGCGAGAGCATTCTTTCTCCTTCTCACTATGGGAAGTTACCAAACCGGAAGGGGTTACTAGAGAGTGGATGAAGTTCTTTCTACGTCTGGAGCTTGCATGTAGGTGAAAGAATTTTGAATTGGCATCACCATCTTTGATCCACTGGATTCGGGATCTTTGTCTAATTCGGGCTTTCTCTAAGGCTGCCAGGCCAAGGCACCTGTCTTTGAGAAGGCGGCGAAGATCGAACTCCTGGGGGGAGAGGGTTCTAGACTCCTGGGCTTGATCAAGCAGTTGTATTATCTCATTTACCACGTCAAGCTGCTCTCTTAAATGGATACATATGCTGTGCAATCAGCCAAACGGTGCAATCGCCGTGCAATCGAACTACCAAAAGTTGCAAAAAATTCTGAAAAAAATTGTACATGTACTCTTCAACTTACTCTATCTCTGGTAAAATTTCAAGTTCAAATTCATCCTATATTGAATGTTACAAAAAAGAGAAAATTCTATCAATTTTGAACTTATCAAAACTATCCGTTTTTTCTCTTTTTTATAACTCTGAATATAGGATGAATTTGAACTTGAAATTTTAACCAGAGATGGAGTAAGTTGAAGAGTACATGTACAAATTTTTTTAGAATTTTTTGTAACTTTTGGTAGTTTGATTGCACGGTGATTGCACCGTTTGGCTGATTGCACAGCATATGTACCCCTCTTAAATTTCCTATCTTGCTCTTGGCCCAAGAGGAGAGAGCCTTTGCTGTGCGTGCCAACTTAGAGTGTAGGATTCTGAAAGGGTTACGGGAAGCCACCCGCTTCTCCCAAGCTTCCTTAACCGTTTGATAAAAACCTTCTAACTTTGGCCAGTAGTTTTCAAATCTGAAGCATTTGACATGGCGGTGCAAGGGGTCACTTTGGAGGAGAAGAGGCGCATGATCGGAGATAAGCGTAGGGAGAGCACGTAAACTGGCTGCTGGGAATAACCCGTTCCAGTGCGTAGAGCAGAAGGCTCTATCAATCCTAGTGAGCGTCGGGTTGGCACGCTCATTGCTCCATGTAAACTTGCGCCCTGAGTGGTTAAGTTCAAGAAGCTGAAGCTGATCGAGTGTGGAACGGAAAGCGTTCATAAGAGGGAGGTTGATATTATTATTGCTCTTGTCAGCGGCTTGATAAATTAGGTTGAAATCTCCGATTACTAGCCATGGAGGGTTCCTTTCCCTTGGAAGGCTAGAGAGCAACTCTTGCAAGAAAAGAAGCTTGTCTTGGTGGCTTTGAGGCCCATAAACCACCGTGACGTACCAAGTGGTGCCATGCAATTTGGAGAATATCCGGGCAGAGATGGAGTGCTCTAGAATGGAGACATTATCTAGGCCGAAAAGGATATCGTCCACTGCTAGAATAATTCCACCTCTAGTGCCAACGGCAGGGGCGGAGGCGAAGCTAGAAGAGAAACGCTGACCAAGGCACTCCGAAACATCATGGGACGTGACTGAAGCTAGTTTAGTCTCTTGGAGGCAGACTATATCCGCGTGATTGGTGGTGACAAGGTCACGGAGAACGCTGCGACGCGCCCTCGAGTTGAGGCCCCTAACATTCCAGCTGAAGAGATTAAAGGGCGGTTTATCCATTGAACCGAAGTAGCAACATAAAATAAGTAGCCGAAGCATGAAATCTTAGGAGATACACGATGAAGGTGACACACGACAAGCGGCGAGGCAACGACAAGTTTGCCACCCGATGGGCTAACTGCGAGGCAGGGTCTACGGAAGGGATACACGCGACAATTAATACAGAGAATTCGCCGCAACCAAGAATGAAGGCAGGTACCAAAGGCCGAGATAGACTCAAGCTTCCACATAGGGCATCTACGTCGGCGTGCCTTCTTCCAGGCACCAAAATGCTGACTTGGAGGCCGACTAATCATGGAGACATGGGGGTCTCAATATCCTGCCCCGGTCCGACTCCTGGATCAGCGAGCTGAATAGAAGCAAGGTCCGCTAACACCTGGACGGCCCCAGCGGGAAGAGGCATGCCCAAGAGGTCAATGAGCGCGTCCATCTCCTCAAGCGGCTACACTGCCGCTGCAGTCCAGGGACAGAGTCTTCTGGCAATGACACGGCGGGCCCTGACCTCAGCGGGGAGTTTGGAGGACTCCTTCGCTGCTTGGCGGGCACTGCGGCGTGCCTTGGGAGGAGAAGCGCTGGTAGGCTTCATGGGACGGCGGCGATAAACCTGCAGCACCGGAGGCTTCACGGGTATGACGATGTCATGGAGGAAGGAATCCATCGACAAAGGCAAAGACGAGCGCGTAGAGGACTGCACCTGAGGAATGGCGGTGAGTGCGCTAGTCATCAATCGCGGCGAAGTAGGTGCGGGCGTAACAGTAGCTGGCATCGATGTTGGCGCCCAAACCACCATGGCAAGGGCATCCTTCTGTGGTGAGGTCGTGGCCGGTGGCACGACCTTTGAGATGGGACGGGCTTAGCCGAAGCCGACGCTGTCGTTGATGGGCTTGCTCTCTAGACAACCATGGCAAGATTATCCGGTGCTGAAACAGTGACGGTTGTATCAGGGGATTTTGCTGGAGTTGGCGGCTGGAGACCTGGAGGGAAAGTGACGGAGGCAGCAACTTCCAGAGGAGGGGAAGACCCAGAGCGAAGTAGAACAGGGGGAATCAGGGGGGGAATCACCTGGCAATCCCGGCACCGGTCCCAAGATGCCCTCCTCTGCATGAGCCTGTGGTCGGCGATGAAGCTCACCCGTCGACCGGGAGCGGTGCAGCTCACTGGGCGGACTTGGGGGCGCCATGAAGGACCACCAGCGAGTCGACACCAGCGGAGGAGAAGCGCGTCGACGGCCGCTGGGCCCTGTATGAGCAGCATGGGCATCTTGGCGCGGGGCTTTGGAGCCACGGCCAAGCCTGGAGAAGGATCGGAGGGTGGAGCGGAAGGAGCGAGAAGCAGAGCGACCCCTACGCCATTGCGGCGCACGTGACTCGTCGCCGTCACTGTCGGAGTCTTCCTTGTTGTACGAAGCCAGTGGGGGAGGCGGGGTTGCAGCCCTGGTCTTCTTACGCTGGGAATCCTCGCCGTCGATGACGCCAAGTTCCTAGTTCAACCGAGAGACAGAGACATAAGCCCCAGGCCCCCCAGAATGGTCCTCGACGATGGCCAGGTGGATGAAGATTTTGAACTCCATAGCCTCTGGAACGGCGGAGTCATCACCGTCCGCAGGCGCGGCGATGGACAGATAGTGGACCTTAGGAATAAAGTCCGGCGAGGCTGTCCAAGCACACAGATTGAGGGTCGCAGTCTCTTCCCGACGTCTCGTGTGCTCCTCAAGGCGATCTGTGTGAGAAGGCACTTGAGTCGCTCTCCACGCCTCTCATTCCAGGCGTGCAAGGGGAAGTTTTCCAAGCACAGCCGGACACGGTAGGGCAGTGGAACCGCAACAGCAGTAGGCCGAGGCAGCCAAGGCCGAAGTTCGATGTCGACGTTGCCAAAACAGAAGCGGCCTCTGGAGACAGCCTTGTTGCGGAAGGCCTCAGAGGGGAAGCGGACCAGGAAGTCCTCTGGGAAGTGCTTGGTGATGGAGACACGCTTCCGCGGTCTTGGAAGCTTTGATGATTGCCATGTCGCATCCCAATGGGCGAGTCGCATCGGCCTCACCACTCCTGGATGGAGGCGACGGCGTAGCGGGAGTGGAGGACGTTGGAGTTGTCCACCATGTCCGCTAACGCAAGGAGGAGGCTTGAAGATTTGCGTGGGCGATTCCCTGGCTCACCAATTTGAGGACGGCTTGGGGGACGTCCACGAGCCATCCGCCCGGCCGGAGATTCTCTCACTCGGCGAGGGACGGGGTTGGCTTTACACTCGAAGGATCGGTGACCACTACGCCGGCAAGCGAAGCATCGAACAGGGTCTCTGCATGAGGCAGCTAGGTGCCCGAAGCCCAAGCATTTGAAGCAGCGCTTCCGACCAGTAGGTGAGGAGAAATTAAGGCGCCCGACGGGTAGTAGTTGCGTGGAGGAGAGGTGCCGAGCCTGCTGCGAGGGATGGGTGCGCGTGGTGGCGGAGCAGAGGACCTCGGCGAAGGAGCGGCGGAAGCTTGACCCGGCCGCCGTGGTGGAGGGTGCTCGCAGAGAGCCTTTTCGGGTCTTAACTTTAGTCCAGGTCCTTCTGAGGAAGCCGACTTGAAGGCCTTGAAGGAGGAGGCGGAGGCGGATCTTGACCCGGCCGCCGTGGTGGAGGTGCTTCTGAAGAGCCTTTTGGGCCTTAACTTGATCCGTGTTCCTTCGAGAAGCCGACTTGAAGGCCTTGGGGGAAGCGGGCGGCAGGCAGTGTTGAGTCGAGGAGGCCTTGAGGAGTTATGGCGAAGCTGACACGGCGAGGAGGCGGGGCGAAGCTGACACGGCGAGGAGGCGGAACCGGAGTCGGGGCCACCGCATCAGACAACGCATTGAAGGAGAGCGGTTCAAGGGAGGCACCCCGGGCTGGATTTGGGGACTTTAGGCAAGGCCGGGGAGGGGCTGGCTAAGCGCTGCTCATAGGGGAGCCGGCGGCGGCACGAGGCGGGGAGAGGCTGCGAGTGTGGGTCGCCACCGCCGGAATGGCAGACGGCGAGGGGGGAGGAAAGGGGAGATCTTGGGTGGCCATGGGCTGAGGAGACGGAGGCGGAGGCGACGGCCGGCGGCGGTGAGCCACCGGCGGCTGGGGAGGGAAACCCTATCGGGTCGCCAGATCGCCAGAGCTCAGGTCAGACCTTTATATGGTAAAAATTCACAGTAACCGATTGTTGGATATATGTCTCTACAAGGACATTCATATTAAACGAGCAAGGTGACCCGCGCGTTTGCGCCGTTAGATAGATAATATATCATATTAGATTTAAAGTTTATCTCTAATATATAGATCAGCTTTAGTAGTTTGTTATAGAGGTTAATATTGACCTCTAGATTTACATAATAATTTCCATATTCAACGATGTAAATTTTTCTTTTTTTCTATGATTAACGTGAGAATATTACGCGCGGCTAGATAGATAATATATCATATTAGATTTAGAGTTTATCTCTAATATAGAGATCAGCTTTAGTAGTTTGTTATAGAGGTTAACAAGCAAGGTGGCCCGCGCGTTTACGCGGCTAGATTTGTGTTGACATATAGAGTTTATCTTTAATTCATAAGCTTTTTTTAGGCTAATCTCCAACTCATAATCTATCTCCAATATATCAGATCAAATTTAAAGTTTATCTCTAATATATTAGATCAGGTTTAGTAGTTATCTTTTTAATCTTTTCAATATTGACTGTTAGATTTACATAATAATATTCATATTCAACGATGTAAATTTTTTATTTTTTCTACGATTAACGTGAGAATTTCTACTATTTTTCGTTTAACGTGGGAATTTCTAGGATTTTAGGATTAATGTGGTGGCACCGTTTAACTCTGCTTTATATAGATAGTAGATAGATAGATAAATATTGACCGCTAGATTTACATAATAATATCCATATTCAAGGATGTAGATTTTTCCTTTTTCTATGATTAACATGAGAATTTCTACTATTTTCCGATTAACGTGGGAATTTCTAGGATTTTAGGATTAATGTGGTGACTCTGTTTAACTCTGCTTTATATAGATATATAGATATGTACTTTTTATCGGTGTACCTTTTGTGTTTAATGGAGTATAATCCTCAGCTACAGGCGAACTACTTGGCAAAAACTGAAAACTCCCTATCTTTAATCATAGTTATATGCCTCGGTCAAGCAAATCATTTAACTCATAAAACTTAGAGCATGTCCAATAATACTCTAATTTAGGGTGGACTTAGCACTATTCATCGTTTTTCTCTCTTCTTTATTACTGAAATGCTAAGCTCAACATAAGTTAGGGTGCCATCGGGCTTGCCCTTAGCCTTCGGCACGGAGTGACCTTAGCCTTGGGTACAACATTGGTAAACAAGATCCTAACCGTTGATTACTATAAAAGAGAGGATGGCCCAATGTAGTCTTCTGTCCATTTTGTTGGTAATGGTGAGCATTTCAGTTTCTGGAAAGACGCCTGGCTCGATGGACTCTCGCCTCAGGAGGTTGCCCCCAATTTGTTTGCCATTGCAACGCACAAAGAGAGAACACTCTGCGATGGTCTCTGAAATCATAATTGGATCCGATCGGTGGCGCAAATGACCACGGAGGAGCAGCTCCTTCAATCGTCACCCTTTGGAAAAAAATCGCTCGATCCTCGCCTCTCTCGAGATAGCCACGATGAGTTACTTTGGACCCTCACACCCAACGGGTCCTACACAACCAAGTCAGCTTATCACGTCCAATTTGCTGGCGCTAGGAGGTCGACAAGGCGACACTTGTTTGAAAGGCCTCTGCGAGCCCAAATGTAAACTCTTCGCGTGGACTCTTAGCCATGGAGGTCTTAACACGGCGGATGTGCTCGCCAAAAATGGGTGGCCTGCCCAACAATTGTGTTGTCTATGCAACCTAGCGGCGGAAACGCAGGATCATCTCTTCAAGGAATGCACCTACACTGTGGAAGTTTGGAACCTCTCCTTTGCGCCGCTTTTGACCCCAGCGGTCGCATTGTGGGATTGGTGGGACCGTATGCATACCAGGCTTACCCCAAAGCCACGTAAGGAGCTAAATGGGAAGATGATCTATACACTTTGGAACATTTGGAAGGAACGCAACCGCCGTATTTTTCACCAAACTTCACAACCACCGACGCTTACGGCACGAGACGCGGCCTCACGACTTCTTCTTTGTGGCGTTCATCGCCAATAGATCCAGGCTAGATTAGGGCAGAGGCCCCCGCCCCTCCCCCACCACTTGTAATTATGACCATCTTTTTTCTATCTATTAATGGATCGGCGAAACTCCCGCCCCTTTTCCCTCAAAAAAATTATGTGGGGCGAATCCTGAACGGTTTAGCACCTATTTGGTGATTGCTTTTATTCAAGATCAATTTGGTGCAGGCTTCGGCAGGAACTTGATCTTCTGATGCTGCCTATTCCTGGGCAGGCCTTCTAAGGCTGGTGGTCTCAAAGTAGAGAAGCTCTTCATGGAAGGAGAAAGGGAGTTCTTGATAGCTCGATCATCCATGTTTGTTCGAATCTTTGAAAAGAAAGGAATCAACAGATTTTCAGTCATGACTACAAAGTTAGTGGATGCCATTGTGAGGTCATTACATAGGATCTGCAGCTCGCTGCAGTTGTTTTTGGGATAGATGATTATGGCTAGTTATGCTATTTAGTTTTACTTGTCTTGCCCCCCTGTAAATACTCTGCCCTTTGTTTTTCTTTTCTTCTCTTCTGAATAGGAAGCGCATCTGCTTTTATTTAAAAAAAAAATTGCTTTTATCTTCTTATAACTCATCTAGTTATTTCGGCTTGGGAGGAACCATAAGCAGGAGCTTAATCTGTTTTCTTCCTCCCCTTTAACGAATCGGCGACGCATTTACAAGGGATTAAAAAAAAAGTTGTGCAGTGAAGATGCAGGGAAATGATCCGTAAATAGATCTGGTGCCAGTGGTACCAAGTTTCTCTCTCTCTAATGTTTCCGTGCAGACGAAGCGAAAGTATATGGAAGTATTGTGTAGGGTGACATGTCACCGATTACCTTCACCAAACCATAAAGATCGACGAGACCAAACTAGCTCTAACAACAGCCGCTAGTTTATTCTCCTCAAAGCGTACTAGAGAAGATTTTACATCTGTTCAGCCGTGTGATGCAAGTGATAAAGCAGAGACGCATGCATGCAACCGCTTGTCACTGTCCCCTTCAGCTTGCTACCTAGCTGGGAGATCTGCTCTGATCGATCATCGATGTATGATCGATCACATCTCAAGACACCCAAAAAAAGGGAATTTTGATTTCAGCGCAAAGCTAAAATCGAGCTGGATTGATCAATGATTAGCGAGCTACCCGCGCTTTCGTGTTTGGTCCGGTTAAACCAGAAAGAAATCGAGAAATCAAGAGAAGAATTGGAGATGGAATGGAACGCGTTGATTTGCAGTGTGCAGTCAGTGCACTGTGCACAAGCCCAAGCACAACAACGTTGGTTGGTTGTTCATGTCGATTTGTTCATGGTGTGACGCAGCTTTCGCGTCGCGCGCGTTGCACCCAACCAACTCCCTTCATCCCCAAGCTACAGATCCACGACGCAACCTCCACACTGAACCTCACCTAGCTCGTACGGAGCCAATGCATGGCTGTAGCCTATATACTCCCTCCTGCTCTCACTTGCCCTGATCACCAGCTGCACTGCGCCTTCAAGCTTCAGCAGCAGCAGCATCGATCATGGCGCAGCTGCTTCCTCAGTGCCGCCGCCTCGCAGTGCTCGCCGCGCTCCTCGCGCTCCAGCTCGCCGCCGCGCTCGCGCAGTCCCCGCCGCCGCGCCGGCCGCGTCTCCGCCCCGCCCACCACCACCCCGTCGCGCCGGCCAAGCCGCCGCCGGTCGCGCCAGCCAAGCCGCCGCCAGTCGCGCCAGCGGTCGCTCCTGCCAAGCCGCCGCCGGTCGCGCCCGCGGTCGCTCCAGCCAAGCCACCGCCGAAGACCCGGCGAAGGCGCCGCCGCCAGTGACGCCTCCGCCGGCGACGCCACCGCCTGTCGCGACCCGCCGGCGTCGCCTCCTCCGGCTACTCCGCCGCCGGCGGCTGCCCCGGCCGAGGCGCCCGCGGTGCTGCCTCCTGCCGCGACGCCTCCGCCGGTGGCCGAGGCGCCGGCGACGTTGCCTCCGGCGGAGGCTCCGTCCAAGAGCAAGAACAAGCACAAGAAGAAGCAGCGCGGCAAGAAGGCTTCCGCGCCCGCGCCTGAACCGTTGAGCCCGCCGGCGCCGGCCGCGCCGTCGCCGGCCGATCGTGAGGAGGACGCGTCCGGCCCAGCGCCGTCATCATTCGACCTGGTAATGCACCAATATGCTATACTACTCAACAATCTAGGTTTTTATTCCCATTTTGACCAAACATTGTTCACGCATCACGCTAATATTCAGGGTTGCAAAGTTTGATGAAAATTTATTTTTTTAGAAAAAAAACTACAAGGATAAATCATCTCCATTTTGTCAAAAGAGATGGCTAATGGAAAATCAAGCACTAACAAAAAAAAAATGTTTTTTTGGAGAGAAAACAAATGAGAATTGAAATTCTGACAAATGTTTTTGCTTCCTGATGCAGAATGGAAGCAGCCGAAAGTATGGACAATGTGGGATCATCGTACAGACGGTCATGGTTGCTCTTTTGCTGTCACTAGCGTGGTAGAAGTAGTAAAACAGAGATACCTATCCATCGATTCATGTATCAGCTCATGATCTAATTATTTCCCCTGGTGTTCTTGTTGTGTTTCCATATGATCCGTCACTAGACTGGTGAGGATATCGGCGGCATTTGTCATAGGAATCATTTGTTTGTGGCTTGTAATAATAATTTTTTTGACATGTTTGGCATGCATATAAGTTTTGTGTCAATCTTGAAATAAAATATGGTACAGCACAGAAGAAATAGAAATGTAAAGCAAGAACAAACAAAGCAGAGCGTGGATGAATAACGCGATGTCTCTTATTTACACCTTGATGCATCTAGGAACGAATTCGCTGTGCACAATATCAGAAGTAGAGCAAAGAGTTCACTCACTGAAGACTGAACTTTACTCTCCACCCCTCTCGAGTTCTTCACGCACAAAAAATAAGAAGAAGAAGAAGAGAATGGTGAAGAATCAAGTATTCCGATTTAGTCATTCATGGTCAGATGTTGATCATTCAGTAATACATTAGTCCTCGTCCACTTCGTGAAAAGGCAGTGGAACCGTCTTAACCGCTCTGAACTTGCCTGCATTATTCAGATGCTCGTTCTCCAACCTGAAAGAAAAAGGGAAATTCATCATACGGTTTCAGACTCGCAGTCAATTCCTTGCCTGAATGTTAACACGCTCGGATCCTGTATGAAATGTTCTTTTACCTATAGAAATTCCAGTGCCCTCGCCGGATCACCTCCAGGGCCGCGAGAAAGAAGGAGGTGACCCTAGAGTCCAAGCTCCCCAAGTTTGGATGGATTACGGTCTGCAGCCATGCAAGCCTCAGAACAAAGTTCAGGCCCTGAAAAAGTTCAGACAAGAAGATGATGAAACAATTCAGCGATCTTTGGTTCACCTGTATGGGAATAAAGCGTGCGTAATTTGTTATTGGCGCAGAACAAACTGAATGTCTATCCATCTAGGATGTGCGCGCGGTCGATAAATTAAAGCTGAATATGTTAATTTCTTGCGCATGATCAAGCTGGTTTTGTTCAGAGCATCAGGTTTGTCTATTGGAATCAACTTAATTGGTGCGAACATGCAGTTTTTTTTTCCAGCAGTGCGATCGAAGGATTAGGCCATTTGGGCTCTCCTCGCTGCCTTTATACACTCCTCCGAATGGGGAGGAACCGATGAACATACCATGGACAAGTAGTATATAGATCTCCTCTTGAGGACGAGGTGGTTCCTGAGCCATGGGTTGCTGGAATTGGGCTGGAGCAAGCCCCAGTCCTTGGCAAAGTCCCAGTACAGCTGGTACACCGTCGCGGCGCCGGACACGGCGACGAGGAGCCAGAGCGAGCCCAGGCTCCTGTCCTTCTCGTAGGCCACCTTGGCGCCGGCGGCGAGCATGGCGGAGACGTACTTCCCCAGGTTCACAAGGTGGCTCGTGTCCCCCTCGTCGAACCACCTCCTTGCGCACTGCACATCCAACGCAATGCATGCAGGAAAATCTTCAGACATTGCAGAAGCGAGCTCATGAAATCAGACAGGCTGTGCAGTGTTTGATCAAGAATTCATTCCGTCGATCAAGCGTACTGATCGATCATGCAAGCTGTTTGTGTGATGAGACCTGACCTGCATGGCTCTCCAGTAGTAGGGCAGGAAGGAGACGGCGTAGGCCAGGTCTCTGATGTGCTTGGTGTTGATGCAGTAGCCGTACTCCTGTGTCCTGTAGCTTCCACTGATGTAGTAGCAAGCCACGTACTCTAGGCTTCTCAGCATTGGGACCTGCAGTACGTTTGCATTTGGTCAGGTTATCTTGAAAAAGATATCAGTTGAATGGTTCGAAGTCCAGAGCGTACAGCATGAATTGAGGTTAATTTTTAGTACTACCTGGCTGCAAAGCTGATCAGCCATGAAGAAGTCCACCATCACCACCTGCAGAGCATTCAGAATTAGCCAGCATTAAGCAAATTAACAATTTGGTTGGAACAATTAAGCGCGCTGCTATATAGTGCTAGGACGATGGTTAATTGCACGCACGCACGCACCTTGTAGAGCGGTGACAGAACAATGTTCCTCAATATCCCGAGGAACCGGAAGCGACTGGAGCGATAGGCGATGTCCAGCGGGCAGAACAGCAGCAGCAGAAACGCCTAGTACACAGATCAACGTACGAGGAGAGACAATGCAACAAGTTATCCCATGATTCTGAAGCGAGTTGGATCGATATGAATTGCAGCCAAAGAATTAATAAGAAGCATCATGCCTTGTTCTTTTCGCCTTAAATTAAATTTAAAACGCTTTTGTCAATCGTCAGCCAACTGATTTATAGTTTTAGTTGATTTTCTCACGTACCTAAATGCTTCCATTGAATCTTTTATATGTCCCATGCAGGTGCTTGATCTATGATACAGAAAATCGACCAAGAGATAAATAACTCTCAAGTCGTTTGACGTCGAGCTGGTCCCTTAATTAGCTTGTCGTTTTTTACAAGCCAAACGATATCATATTTTATACTCCCTCCGTTTTAGTTATTTTTGTGAGGGTTGTAAATAAACGGTTCTTTTTAAAGTTTTTGGAAATAATTTTTTATAACTTTTTGTACTCTTCAAAACCCTCCTCGAGAAGACATAACTTTTAGATTAAATTTTTTAACAACTTTTAGCTGAAAAAGAAAGAACAGGACCGCATCATCGGGAGCGTTTGGATTCTTGGCTAGGGTGGCTATAGCTTTTCCAGGCAAACTAGCACGAGCTGGCAAGAAAAATCTTGCTCAGCCGGGAGAGCCAAATCAGCTCTTCTTCAATGGCAATCTTTAGGAAGCAGCTGAAATTAACTACTCGGACAAAGAATACCAAACAAACATCAATGGCAAAGCTAGCTAAACCGACCTGAGCTAGTCTAGCCTAGCTCGGCTAGAGATGAGCTAGCCAAAGAACCAAACTCACCCATCATGTTCGTACGTGGTGGTTGGATTCTCAGAGACAAAATGTGTGAGGAGAACAAAGGGATGTACACGTGTGAGGACGTAGGTACTCACGAGAAGTAAGACGGCGGGGATGGCGTTGGCCTGGGGGTGGTAGCCCCCGAGGAGGAGGGCGAGGTGCGCGAGCATGGCGGCGGCGACGGCGGCCATGGAGGCGGAGCAGATGAGGAAGACGTCGCGGTACTTGAGGTGATCCCCGCCGTACGTGGCCGCCGACTCGCACTCGAAGATGAAGCTGTAGTTGATGCGCGCTTTCCTCCACGCCACCATGTTGCACCCGTACATGAACAGGTGCAGGAACATCAGGCTGAACATGCTGCACGTACGTACGTGCATGTACGTATATACACATCAGAATATATAGTATGGGGCCGACTACAATGCGGTAGCGCTGCGTTTTACGTTCGTCGCGGTATTTCGCTTTTTCATCGATTGTATAGAAATTTCACCGCATGTAAGATCTTAAAAAACAGTATAAAAAAAGTGAAAAAAAAACTCTGTAAGCTACAAATCGAGCAAATTAGCGCAGCGAGCAGCAGCGCGAGCAGCAACGCGAGCGGGCGATGAGCAGCAACGCGCAGCAACGCGAGCAGCAGCGTCGCTCGATGCGAGCGTGCAGCAGCGTCACCCCGAGCAAGCGAGCTCCTGCGCCCGACGCGAGCGCCTGCGCTCACGTCGGAACGCAGGCGCCCACATAGGAGCAACAGCGATATAGTATATGTTGATCCATCTTGCTTGCTGGCTGTACATGCAGTGATGTGATATAGTATGTATGTACCTGAGCACCGGGTAGACGGTCTCCATGTAGATGGAGTGGCGGCGCTGCGGCTGCGTGTACATCCCGGCCATGTGCGCCAGGATGCAGTACCCCATCAACAGAGCCACCAAGCACCCGGTCAAGAGCCCTGCGTGCGTGCATGCATGCATATGACGTGAGACCATGCATGCAAATTCACACGACAGATCAATCAATATGTATGTGCTTAGCTGCTATGCATAGCTGATATTCAATTCCACGAGTGTCCCCATGTCCACACCAACCGTATGCATTTCAAAATTCATGCTCAAACCAACATATATATCTCACAAACACTTTTTTTTTCCCAAAAAAAAAGCTTCACATGCCTTCAATCTTTCCTTCTCTCAACCATGCCGCGTGCACTGCCACTCGCCCCGGCCGTCACGCGCTCGTGGTGCCACGTGAGGCGGCCCCAGGCAATCCACGGCCAGCTCAATTGAGAGGAGGTGAGGGAGAGGGAGACAGGAGAAAGAAAGGAATGTGTTTAGAGAGGTTTTTAAAAAAAAATATAAAAATTGAGAGGTGAGGGAAGTGAAGACGAATTTTGGAGTATATCGGGTGGTCATGAACATGACTGTATCCACATGTATATTAGGAAAATTCGCTTTGGTATATGTGTCCATTTCGATCTCAAGTGTGTATGTACCGATGAAGAAGGTGACGGAGTGCGACTCCTTCCGCTGCGTCGGCCTGAGGTACTTCATGGCCTTCCGTTTGTTGTCGCCAGCAAGGTGCCTAATGAAGGTGTCCTCCACCTCGTCCATCAGCTTCAAAGCCTGCAGTGACCCAACAAGTTAGCTTGCTTCTTTCGTTAGGGTTTTCAGCGGTGGTGGCACTGCATGTGCATTCTGGGAAGAGGGGAAGATGGCAATGAAGATGGATGTATGCATGCATGCCTTGTCGGAGCTGTTGAAGTAGGAGCACTCCACCACCTTGAGGTATATGGACAACACTTGTTTGCCGCTAACCTTCTCAAATTTTTTCAAGATCTTTACAAATGCCATCATGTTTAGGTTCCTGCAGTTGCATTGCCAAAACACTTCGTATATGTTTTTATAGCAAACAGGCAAGAACACTGCTATTTCAATAATTAAGAAGAAAGCAAATATACATGAAACAAAAAAAAAAGAAAGAGAGGTGTGAGAAAGAAGAGGGCTACAAACAGACGGTGCTAAGCGTTGGTAACTGTCAAGACGATACACTTTCAATCTTGGATGTCATCCCTAATCATGGAAGCGATTCGAGAGCAAGTGAGGGAAGATTATTGGAAGATGTGATAATCTCTCTTCTTCTACGTGTTCCAAATAGTGTAGATGAATAACTGTTGAATTCACGCCTACCAGCTTTTGAAGTTGCGGTTGCCATCTAGATCCACTAGTCGTGTGAGGCGAGGATGGCTAGGGACCTTGTGGGGAGGGCTCAAGACTTCCGTC
Organism: Raddia guianensis; assembly: GCA_036346415.1. NCBI lineage: Eukaryota > Viridiplantae > Streptophyta > Magnoliopsida > Poales > Poaceae > Raddia > Raddia guianensis. The sequence goes on from CM070534.1 coordinate 43,211,521, forward strand.
CAAATTGCATTGGCGTAAGGGTAGTGCATTCATATGTGGTAAATTGTCTCAAGCGAAGCTATGCAAAGCAGGCAAAATGTCTGGTGAGGTCATCCTTTCCTAGCAAGGGTATCAAGCTTGTGGATTTTGTTGTGGTCCAAGGTCAAAGTGAAGAATTTACATTTTCTCTTTGCATAAACCTTCCATATGCTAGGTGCAATGTGGAAGGAGAAGATGCCAAGGAGCTGTAGGGAGTAAGCTGATGAAGCGGTCCAAATAATGTCACCACTGATTACAGAGTCTAGGTTGACGTCACAGAGGAAGCTTCAAAGGTGAAGGTAATTATTGATTTGTGTCAGGTTGTTGACATGACTAATTGAGCATTTTTACCTTTGGCAATGCAGAAATGGTTAGGGGTGACAATTTTATCCACTTGCCATACCAAAATTTTGGCCGACGGTTATCTCCAATGATGATCCTTGTTGCCAAGTGAAAGAGAGTTCGATCATTGTAGTCACAAGGCAGCGATGCTCCAACCCAAGGCTTCTATGGAGATTTCCACCGATGCCACAACCAAAGAAAGCAGAGGGCTCTGCAAACCTAAGAAAGCCCGGGACCCCAAGTCCATCTAAACATTTTGGATGACAAATAGTGTCCTACTTTACCAAAGAGTGCCCCTCATGGCTTGACAAGTTAACCAATATTTGACCGGCGGCCAACCCTCTTGGCAAATTGCCTATATGCATGGTGCCAAAATTTGTTTTAAGTAACTGACCAAATCATGTTAAAAGCATTATACATTTTTTCCCTGTTTTTCGACATAACAATACTCCCTTTCTTTTGTAATACGTATTTTGAATTGACACAAATATTAAGAAAGTTACGAAGTTAAGAAAAAAAAAATGACCATGTTAGTATGTTACCCATGCTATAAAAATTGTCCACGGCTCCGTAAATCTTACTCGACCCTTCCCAAGATGAACAACAACGAGGGCTTATCTTAAGTTATTATTCTGAAGAACAGAAGAAACCTAGCTGGCTTGCACCTCTGAACGCGAAAAGTTTCTTGGTGCTCCACTCACCGGTATGTTGCGAGGTATCCGAGACCTTTGTGGAGCTCAACGAAGGCCCCCTTGATCATCTTCTCCGCATGCCGCAGCTTCGTTCTGCTGATCATCATGCTCCCATCGCTGCCATTGCTGCATTTCTTGGGCTGCGTGATAAGGGCGTCGTAGTCCCGTACTAGGTCCGTCAGTGCCGAGAGGGTCCTCGAGGGTGTTGTCAGGGGGATGCTGATCTTCAGGTTCTTCATCTGGCAGCTGCTGCTCACTGACCTCCCTAGCCCTAGGCCCCTGAGCTCCGGCCGGGCGGGGCTCGCGAAGCTTCCGGAACCTTCTAGGCCCTGCGAAATCGCGGGCTGGTACTCTTCTTGAGGCGCTTCGCCGGTGTCTCTGCAGGTCAGGATGGTTTCTTCTAGCTGGCTCTGCTCCATGCCTGCTGCTGCTCCTGTTGTTGTCACATACCTTGTGGAATCCTCCTCTGTTTGAAGTATTAAAGGGCATATATCAGGTAAAATAGAACTAGGAAGGAATATATTCTACTCAGCTATCATGATCTTAACCTATATATATAGATGTATAAAAAGTTAAAAACCGGCATCTTGCTTAATTTTTGGAATCAAGGAAAGCATTGGCATATATATTGAACATTATTATTACTTTTTCACAGATATATATGCATACTACCACTTGTCAACAATGCAGAACTGTAAGACTAAAGCATTTTTTTTTTAGTGATGGATTGGTGTTAGCGGATGCGGTACCAAAGTATAATATATGTATGGGACTGATTTGATATCAGACGATTTTCTAGGTCGTAGATAAAACACCTCCATAGAATACATAAAAAATCCAATATGAGCATCTAGGTATGTGAGACAATCGACTGAGACTTCTCTAAAAATCGCGTCCGATGATTTGCAAAAATGTGTGTGTGTGTGTGTGGCAAATTCAGACAAAGTTAATTAAAGATAACCACACATTAGAAAGAAGGGGGATATTCCCGGGCAGGCAGGAGCCAGTGATTAGTTGCTCAGACCACACCCCCGAAACATTCGACATGGACCTCACCACCCACACTTGCTGCCTTGGTTGCGAGCCTACGCGATCGACATCTCACACTCATGATCACATCTAAAATCTTTAATCTTATGGAGCAGTAGTACTAGCTAGCGTCGCCAGCTGCATGCATGATATGCATGCAGATATATCGACCGACACCATGATCGATCAGTGATGGAGCTAGCTCACCGGAGCAAGAGACGGAGGGGTCCTCGCCGCCGCTGCCGCCGCCGCCGCCGCCCTTGAGGTGGACGAGTATGTCCATCTGCTTCCTGAGAGAGGCCCCTATCTCCAGGAACTCCTTCTCCTTGGCCCTGTAGAAGTGGTTCACCTTGTTCAGCTGCGCATCCAGCCTCGCGAACATTTCCCTCGCCGCCAGCTCGAAATCCACCACCTCCGTCTCGTACACGTCGTCTCCCATGCTCACCTTCCGGTGCACCTATGTATATGTCAAACATTACATACAAGATTGTTAATCACTGGTCAGGCCATCAGGGAATAGCATATATATATATGTGTGTGTGTATACGTACAAGAATAGCATGCATGCACATACAGCTAGCCAGTGTAATAAGCTAGGGCGCAATTGTATTTGTATCGATATATATATATATGAGAGTACTATTTATGCATGTATCGATCGATCAGTACTTGTATGACGCCATGATCCTTCTCTGCATTGGAGCCAAAGAAAGGCAGCTTGTGTAAGAGCCAGCAGCGAGACAGAGATGATGGCTGCTGCTGTCGTTGAGTGTTCTGCTGTGGTTTGGTTAGGCCCTGGCAATGGTCATGGCCAAGGGCATGCTGCTGCATCCTCTTAAGATCTTTCTTGAGCAAGCAATAGTCCACAAAGGCATGCTTCCACTCAGGGACAAGCTGCCCTTCAAACTGCTTGGAGAACTTCACCATGGTAATTAGGTTATATATATATGTATGTTAATACAGCACAAAACGACGACTGATCGATGGAGATCGATCGATCTAACTAACAGCTAGCTCTGGTGGGTGCTGGGAGGGGGAGCCATGGAGATGCTTGTATATATAGCAGCTGGCGAGAGGGAATAATCGCTTTGCAGGTGTTGGGGGACAGCACATTGGGAGATATACTATGTTCTAGGCATCTCGGTGATGTAGCTTGGGAATTAACCTCTCCCCAGGCCGGCCGGCCACCACTTGCATGCTACTCGTAACGCTGGTGGATTAGATTCCAGTTCCAGGCCAGAGATGAAAGTGATCAGGAGAGGATGAATGAGAGAGAGAGAGAGAGAGAGAGAGAGAGAGAGAGGATGAATGAGCAAGAAGAGCACGCGTGCTGTTCCAGAGATGCATGTAGGAGGAAGAACAGAAATCAGGTGTTTATATGCATGGTGATCAATATGAGTGGAGAGGTGGTGGCAAATTAGGAGATTATCTAGTGGGTGGGCCTCTTCCATGTTGATTGGATGGTGCTCGATCAGTAACCCAATCGATTGGCCAGACAGCATTATTTGGGCATGTGTATAGGTGTAGAGCACAAGTAGTCAATCAAGAAACTTGCAGCTGACATAAAAGTAGCTAGGGGCCATTATCCGATTTCTACTTTTCATCCCCGTTTGTCACCAGCAAACTCACTGTAATTATATATATTGTTGATGTGAATAGACTTTCTCATGATTTTGTCAGGAGAGAGCACAATGAGAGGATCGGTAGCACCCTCACTCGCACTAAATACTTGATAGCTCCTTAGCACATCTCGATTTGACCAGAGTGGATCTCGAATGTCCCGGATGCCTGGGAAGCCCTGGCCCGCCACTGGACCAGTTCGAAGTTATGTGAGAGGTCAGAGACGACCAAAAAGAACCGAGCTTCTAAAGGGATCAAGACTACTACTGAGAACTTGTTGTTCTCGTAGCTCAGGAAGAAAAATGGAAATGTATCTGTTGTACTTTGTGTCACTTCATTTTTTCCACTAACCCCTATATTTTCTTTGTACGATGTAGGCAAAAGCGACCTGGAAACTACCCTCGTGGTTGCAGGTGTTCCTAAAAGAGCACTCTTCCAAGAACAAGGATGGTTTCATCGGGGGTCATGCATGGATCCGGTTGCTACACAATGAGAGGTATGCAACACGTTCATCCTCTTTTCACCCTACTCCACACATTTTTTACTATGGCTGCCACTCTTCACTTCAATGCATGAACGCTACCGACAGGCCTACCTCGAGAACCACAGGCAAGAAAGAACCCTGAAGGAGGAGCCACTAGACCCTCTGTTTATACACTAGGCTATAAGTGGGAAGGCTCTTGTTAGCCTTGCGATGGGCTAGGACCACTTGAGGTAGGATTAATTTTCATTTGTACAACCCATCTCAGTTGAAATTTCGTAACTACGTACTTACAACGCATTGTGGCAGGTCCGAGGATTACACGCCCGCCATGCAGACTGCCCACACACACACACACACACACACACACATCAAGAGCCATCATGCATTCGTGACATGAATCTAGCGGGAGAGGGAGCATATGAGGGAAGAGCAGCGACAACTGATGCAGGCGATGCAGGAGAGCCTGAGGACAGTGGAGGAGGCATGTAGGAGGCAGGACGAGGAGATCTCTAGGCAGTGAGCGGAGTTCGAGGCCAGATTCACCTGCTTGGAGAACCTATCTTGATTAGTTGGGGTAATGTTTTATAAACTTAAAAAATATATCCCTCTTAACAGCTAGTTGACACATTCACATCTAATACATGTTTAGGTTGATCCAAGCAATACCAGTGACACCCATCCAGGTGTCTATGTGGGGTTCTCCATCGTATCGCTGTGGATACAAGGGGTCCGCCTCCCTACTAGAGCTTATACAAGGCTCGCCTCCCCAACAGGCGTCTATGGGGCTGGCCTAGCTCCCCTGTTGGGTGCCAACGGAAGGCTGTCTCTCTGACCAAGTGACTACGTACGTGGGCCACTTCCCCCACAGGGTGGCTTCGGGGTCGTTATGGATACAATATTTCATTACAGCTCAAATCATCTACTAATCCATTATTCCGCAGCCGTAAATCTAATAAGCTTGTGTTTGCATACAAGGTTCCTGTACAATGGCTCTAGCTGCAGCTCTTGGGCAGGATGGCGAACACCTCAGGGAGCCAAAATGTTGACTTCATTGACAATCTATTCGACGACACCCCTTTGATGTTTACCCAACCGAGTCACCCTCCTATCGAGCGAACCGTAGGAACGAGGTGACATGTGTAGAACAATGGTGTTTATGACATCATCGTGACTTTCCATTTGTGAAATTATGATTGAGCATATTGTTTATGTCGGACATTGTTTTGTTATACCGATATGGTTAATTTCATGTTATTTTGAATGTGGATGTGGATGAAATATGTGTGCATGTGATGGATGTGGAATTGCCGACGAGTATGTGCAAGTGTTGGGATATACATGTTGCGGACGTTTTAAGTTTTGCAGATGCAACTGTTGCTGCTGCTAGGAGCTGTAGGTGATGCAAAATTATGCTTTTTTTTGTTTAAAGCTATTTTTCTGGAACTAAGTTTTGTCAACGGTCTAGGGTTGGCCGTCAAGAGATGTCCATCCCTGCACACTGTGGAACGATGTGGGCTGGCTCTTCTCTCTCGACGGCAAGGCCATCGAGATAGTGGAGCCAGCCTGCACCATTGCATGTGGGCCACATTGGGCTTTCTCTTGACTAGCTAAAACGAGCCATCGAGATATGTATTTGCTCTCTCTTGACGGTGGCCGTCCAGAAAGACGACGTCCAACCCCTGTCGGTGGAAACACTACCTGTCTCGGCTATCTTATTCGTTGTTGAGAGAAACTATCTCAACGGCCAAATCATCGAGCTTACGTTCATCTCTCGATAGAGCGGTTTTTACGGCTGGCCATCAAGATTGACTTTTTTCAACATTTTTTGTCTTCATGGTTCGGGGCCATCGGGTTTATTGTCGTTTCCTGTGGTGGTAGTACCAATGGGAACTATGGTGAGAAACCTTGATTATTCACTCCTGATCGGGGCAAGTTGTTAACGCCGCTCCACAAGGTTTGACTACGTGGGTCCTATATCTAGGAGCGCCTCTACGTGGCCGTGATTGTTCCCTCACCTACACACTAAGATGGTCATCTTGACTGAGATGATGGTAATGACTGCAGATTTTGCAAAGCCTCGTCGTGTTCTATATATCAATAATATCTGTGTTAGATCTACTATGTATATAAAACAGAGTTAAATGCAACCACCACATTAATTTCAAAATCATATAAATTTTCACGTTAATCGAAAAATGCTATAAATTTCCAAGTTAATCGGAAAAAAGAAAATATCTACATCGTTGGATGTGGATAATATTATGCAAATCTAGCGATCAATATTAATCTCTATAACAAACTTCTAAAATTGATCTAATATATTAGAGATAAACTTTAAATCTGATATGATATATTAGAGATAGATTATGAGTTGGAGATTACCCTAAAAAATATTATGAGTTAAAGATAAACTCTATATGCTCACACAAATCTAGCCACGCAAACGCGCATGCCACCTTGCTCGTTTATATGAAGCCACACTTATGTACTAGCATATATTACCTGTTTTTGTGGACGTTACTATTCAGTGCCACAATGCGGCATCGATAGATCCACCTTAGCCAGTTATCTTGGTTCTGTTATGATGTTCAGTAATTTCAATTTATCCATATATATGTTTATTAGATTTTTATACGTTTTAACATGTATATTATTGCAAACATATATAAAATAATTAGTAAATAACAATATCACTAAAGAGAAGTACTGATCATGAGATGCCATGAGTACATATGCAATATCTTCACACCTGTACAGAGCATATATTCCAGGAGTAAGAAACAAGCTGGCTGCAATATGCAGAAACCAAACAAGTTTATGGAAGACCGATGGAATAGTACCCGCGCATGCACGATTCGTCGTGGATCGACAAGACAATTTTCATGCATTAATTGGAACTCGGATTTAATTCTACTTCTACCCGACAAGGGATAAAGAACAAGGTCCCGATCCCTTGTGGATTTGGTATTCATGCATATATATATTACTAGCTAGCATATGTGTGAACAATTAATTAATTGGTGCTGTTCGTTATGGCATGTCTCTTTAGAACTAGCTAATTAAACAATGTATGCTTACTTTACGAGGGGGGGAGAGAGATCAACAAACTAGCTAGTGAGACGTCTGAATTGCATGCATGCTGCTGCCTTTTCATATATGCAATTATGCATGGAGTCATTTGGTAATTGGGGTGTTGCCTCATTGCACGGCGAAACTTGGAAAGCGGTCAGGAGGAGTTATTGTACTCCCTCCGTTCCAAATTGTAGTTCACCATTGACTTTTCAATACGTCTTTTTATCATTCGTCTTATTCAAAAAATTAGTGCAAACATATATAAAAATATAAGTCATGCTTAAAGTATATTTAATAATAAAACAAATCACAACAAAATAAATGAAATTTACATATTTTTTTGAATAAGACGAATGGTCAAACAGAATATCCAAAAGTCGACAGTGAACTACAATTTGGAACGGAGGAAGTAGTACCGTATGGTGCCAAGAATCTCGATCGCATGTGTATACTTGAACATCTAGCTTAGCTAAGCTAGCAGTATAGTGCAAGTCTCCGGTCACAACACATCGATCGACATGCATGAAATCTGGATCACGATAGAAAGAAGCCGAAGCCGTACTCCATTATTGTCTCTAAGAAAGAACAGCGAAGAGACAAAGAAACTCCCACTACTGCTTGTACATAAAGAAATAAAAGGCTCCTCTCGATCGCCTTTAATCTGTGCTTTTTAGATGAAAGATTAGTTTGGGAAGCTAGCTAGATAGCAAGGCAAAAGATTTGTATACAAGTGCTTTTAATTAATTTGCCTGCCATTAGTTACATGTACTACGTATTTGCATGCACGCATCGCCAGCAAAAACACGTGTAACAGGAGTATTGTTCTTCTTTTTTTGGTTGAAATCAGCGGCAGGTAATCTAAAAAGGTTGTGGGTCCTATCACAAGTCCGAAGAACTCAAAAGAATTTTTTAAAATGGTTTTAAAATCATTTCTCAAAAAAAAATGGTTTTAAAATCTTTGAGAAAAAACACTGAAATTCTTACAAAAAATTACAAAGTATATTTATGTAACACCCCGGTTCCTCGGAAACCCAGAATGCTACTAACTCTTTAAAATCTATAAAATTTCAACAGCATCTCCTTTGTTTATATGGACATCCACGATAGACAATTTATATCCAAAGAATATATAACCATTTATATAGACCGAAAGCCACAGGATAACAATAATGGACTACAAATCTCAAATATACAAAGCTCAACTATTATCATAAGGCTCAAGTGAAAACTATATTCACTAGTTCTAGTTTTAAAGTGAGAGGCAGTGGGTGCTCAGGTTAAATATTCTACTCCCCGTCCCATGCATGATAATGTCATCCTTTACCTAAAAATCAAATAAAAGCAAGGGTGAGTATTGGAGAATACTCAGCAAAGTATACAATAGTTATGGCATAGAACACATTCTTAAGAAATCTATAAAACATAACGTACATACATTCATGACTTGCTCATTCATACAAATGCAATAGCATGCATAACAATGCGCGCAATAGACATTTCATAGCTTCAACATAGTCTTATATGCAAACATGCAATGCATTATGCTCATGCTCATTTCTCATAAGCGTGTGCATACACTGAGTGTACACCCGTCAGTGTTACACCCTACACTCCATCCCGTGGAGGTTGACCGCCGAAGCAGGTCTACCCCGCCATCCCGTGGGGGGTGCCTACTGAGGTAGGGCTTCATGCCATCATCCTTTTTCATGCAAACCTAATGCCTAGGATGCATATACATAAGTAAAGAGAAGGCCCACTTTACCATTCATCTCATCAGTTCATCATAATTTGACAATGAATTAAACATAAAGCGATTCACACATTTTAGCATTCAACCAGTCATGTTCACACACATCACATCATATACTTGCCTTAGTTACCAAATGAGTCAGGAGGACGAGACGTCGAAGCCGTCCCAAATGCGACACCTACATACAAACATAGCCATGAACCGACTTGATACCACTATCAAGCATTATACAAAATTGGCATTACTATCTATCTTACCCTTTCCAACCCCTAATGCAGTTGGCTTTATGTTTATCATAATCTCTTAGCAGTTAACTTGTTTATTAATTGGACACAAAGACTATCACGTAAACAAAAACCCGCCACGACCTAAATCAGAACAGCAGTGCTCCGGAAGCCATAATTCCTAAACCGCTTAGCCAAATTATGCGTTCTTGGACTCGTTGGAAAGATAATTCTAAGGGCTACAACTTCTGTAATATAGCCAAAGTCTAATTCTCAACGGATTTAAACCAAATTAAGGAATAAACAAACTGCTGTACCAATCCATCTAATAAGTCCTCACTTTTGATAGTTCCTTAATGTTAATCACGAAATTAACTTCTAAAAAGGGGAAGATCATGGGATTAAACTCAATTTCATCACCCTAAACGAATCCACAAGAATTAATCTCAAACTCAAACCCTAACCCCTTTCTTACCTTCTTCTTCCTCTCCCTTCTCCTTCCTTCCTCCTCTCTTCTCCTCGTCCTTTTTCTCCTTGGTGGGCGGTGACTTAGCACGGAGACGAGGACAGCGGCGCAGCCACGGGTCAGCGAGGCACGGCGTCGGGCGACGGCGACGGCGCTGAGGCGCTGCCACCAGCGGCGGCGGCACAACGGCGAGGCAACGGCGAGGATCGCCGGGACGGCGGCCGGGAGTGAGTATAGGAGCAGCGGCGGCTAGGTTCTTCCTAGAGAAACCGTCGGCTTGCAAGCCCCCCACTGCCTTTATCTCATCGGGTGGGTTGGGCCTGGAGGATGGCCCAATGGGCTATTACATTCTACCCCCCTTAAAAAGAATTCGCCCTCGAATTCTAACTCGCTTCCACACCGTTTTCTAATTAGATAAATAAATTTTCATTCCACGTATTTATCCACAAACTCATCCACTAAAGGAAAAGATAAAACGGTATCCTTCCTCTCAAAGAAATTAAGACATGACCCCGAAGGAAAAGCCAAGAGTTAATCACAAGAACCAAATAATAATTATATGTGTGAAACTCTATAAATGATCAAACCGAGAAAACTTCAAACTCGCGCCAAAAATAAATCTAAAAAAAAACATTATACTGAACCATCGATGACCATACACTTTCTATACTCCACTTAGTAAGCATCCAACCAAGAACCTCACAAACTCCACATAGTAAGCATCCACAACCTCATAATGACCGAAACAAATTTTCATTAAAGTAATCGCCGTGAAAATGTTGTTCCCCAAATGGCCAGACTAGAAACTCATCGAAGAGAATCAACAACAAAACCCTCAATGGCGATAGAGTCACGGGAGAAGCACCTGGTTACAAAATAAAATAACTGCCACGACCTTTACTATCAAAGGCAATAACAAATCCCTACTTTTCTTTGTGAAGAAAGAAAGAACACTTCAAAGGAGAATATGGCATCGGATAGCAATTCTGTAGATACTCCATTCGCTATCTTACAAGGAAACAAACCAAATGATACGGAGACGGGATTGGCTTGAAAGCCAAGAAGAAAATCAACAAGATACTTCACCTCTTTCTTAACAACTCAAGAGGAGATAAGGCTATACCGTCCCATAAAAAGGAAGATGGCATGACATGACATAACACCACACCACCACATTTGGCACCTATAACAGCCATAATCTGAGTACTAGTCAAAACAGGACAATAGCGCCTAGCATCAAACAAGAGGAAAGATTATGGAGACGAGTTCACCAGAATAGAACATAGATTTGTTCCAACCAATTAAATTTGATAGACTTAGTAAGATCGAAAGTGGGATAAAACTCAATAGCAAGGTCATCGTTCGCTACAGGGGAAGGAGTAAAACTCTATCCTCCACGTATAATAAAGGATGCTATTGAAAGGGTTAGTTTAAAAGACTTCACTGAAACAAACCCTTCAAGGCTTACTTTCATGCCTCATATTCTATGGTTTCCACATGATACGAATAACAAAGACAAACCTCGAAGATAAAACTTACCGCACACTAAAAATAAACTATTACAATTATACTTTAGTAGGAAAGACTCAAGTTCCCATGCCACTTCACCTATAAATATCATACCCAACCAGTATGTGAGGACAGTAAGGTAAACTCAAGTAACAAGGATCTAAACAAGAAAAGCCACCTTTTTCTTGGTTATCAATAAATTCTCAAAATATTATGGTTAGAAACAACGCCACTTCATATTGCATGGCTTCTTCGCTAATAACATAAACCACATTCGAATCCTAAAGCTTAATATTTCTCTACCACGATCATCGGAATGAAACCACAAAAGGAGCAACATTAGGGCACAAAATTGAACTTTGGTTTATCATTCATTCCTAAAAGATCAAAACCTAGATTCACTCCCAACAAGAACAAACTAGCTTTTCCCCTCACCAATTCATAGCCCAGGTTTACCCTCCCCAATGGCACCAATTGTACCTAGTCAAAAGGTCAAGCTTCTTAACACACATCTAACAATACAATACAATAATATCGTAATAGTATAATTCAATGACTTATCATATTGTAAAAAAAAAACTGTTAAATGTGTCATCACTTCCATCACAAAGACGACATAGCATGCCCTATAAACGTGGTTAGGAAACCATTCCCAAAGGAACCAGTAGCACTTAGCACAAATATTGAACCTTGCAAAGGATCAAGCTTAAAACTCAAGCGAAATCATACCAAAAGTTAGCATTCAAAGGAATGCTAATTATTAATAACCGCTATTCACAGATATCCTATACTCTTCGCAATAAAAACTCGACAATAAACTTTCCCAGGAGAACATTAAATTTCATAACACCCAACGTATCTGAAATGGGTAGTACAAGTAACTATCATGGCTGATCAGACCAATAGTTACTCGCACTACACACCCAATACAAGGATTAGGTTTACGCACAAAATTGAAGTTCACGGAGAGGATACATGGGCACGAACAAAAGCTCGAGGTCGACCCCCATATAGCCAGTCCAAAAATATACCAAAGAAACTCAACTCAATCTTTGCTAGTGAAAGAGAAAAGTTCGAAGAACCAATGCACCAAGATAAAACAATCGGTGGACTAGCACTATCAATACAATAACAAGTTTTTTTCTTTTCACTCGACGATAAAATAGGAACATTTCACATACACCACCGTGATCCCAAATATCCTGGTACCCGATTGTAGTACTACTCCCTTCGTTCCCGTTAGGTTGTCAAACATATGAAAGGATATAAAAATTGATGGTTGACTTTAGAGTCACAAATAAAATCAGGGCAATAGTCAACTTTCTGATTACTGACCACCTAGCACTCGAGAAGAACTAGACTAGAGTTTATCAAATACTAGAGAAAACAATTTCATATCCCCAACAACAGTCCAACACGACAAGAGCCAACAACATACCCACCAATCTTTCCCTAATGGGTTGAGCACTGATTGGCTAGCAAAACAGTGGCATGACTCAGCATAACCAATGCTACTAGATAAGAGTGTCTAGCAACTACTAGAAAACAAACGGTGAAAGCAAATTCCAACAAGATTGGAGTATACTCGATTCCAACCGACATAAAGAAAAACCAAAGGTATACTCAAGAGGACCCAACAATAATACAATCATTTGTTCTACAGATCATTAAGGCTCCCATCCCACATCCTACCAAAGACATTCTCCAAATTCCGAAACTTTTGGTCTAAAAGGCTCAATTTGAACCGACTTTCAAAGTTTACAACCATCAGCTAACATGCTCATGTGCGCTGCATCCACGGCCCTCTTAACATCTTTTGAGACATATTCTCATTATCCTTCTTAACTCAAAACTGTAAGGTTAGCCTCAATAATCGAGCACAAGCCGTAATAAAACTATGCAGAGCAAATTTGGGGTTCTAAAGAGACAAATATTCTAACAAGGATAGAAATAAAACATATATTACCTTTACCCTTGAGCATCCTCCATAAAAGGCACTATTACAGTCTAGGGAACAATTTTTTTCATAAATTATAGCTCTAATATGAACAAAAGGCCAACATACAATGTGAACTAAATCATCTCTACTAATAGAACAACTTTCTTGGAGACTGAACACAGGCATGAAAGTCACTACAACACTAATAAGCATAAGAGCAAGGCAAAGTACTTGTTTCGGTTTTTTTTTTAGGCATATCCGAAGGCCGGTACCACTGCCTTCTCGAGAAAGGTCTTTAAAATCCACCAAAAGAGCTCTAGTGCCATTGGCTAACATATCCTTGAAATACTAAGACATCACCAATGGATTGAATAAAGTTCGTCTAGAGTAGACTACTTAATCACCGATATGGAAGTCTAATAAAGTAAACTCTGAACCCAATCTTGTTTGACTTGAAAGTCCATAGCAAAGTGTTAGCATAGTTGACACCATAACACTGAAACCATGGCATAATCATGCCCTTTAATCAAACACAGCAACAAACTAATTACAAAAATCATATATACATATATATTCCATATTTATTACCACTAGAACCTTAATTAGCAATACGATCAACCATACAAACAAAAATGCCATGCAAACCCATACCCATCCTATTGTGCACCAGTGTGTCAGGTCTTGATTAATTATTTAAACCACAAAGTGGGAGTTTACTATTCCATATTAATTCAAACTCATTACTTCACCCATAACTAACCTAAAGCCCGCTCTAATACCAACTGTAACACCCCGGTTCCTCGGAAACCCAGAATGCTACTAACTCTTTAAAATCTATAAAATTTCAACAGCATCTCCTTTGTTTATATGGACATCCACGATAGACAATTTATATCCAAAGAATATATAACCATTTATATAGACCGAAAGCCACAGGATAACAATAATGGACTACAAATCTCAAATATACAAAGCTCAACTATTATCATAAGGCTCAAGTGAAAACTATATTCACTAGTTCTAGTTTTAAAGTGAGAGGCAGTGGGTGCTCAGGTTAAATATTCTACTCCCCGTCCCATGCATGATAATGTCATCCTTTACCTAAAAATCAAATAAAAGCAAGGGTGAGTATTGGAGAATACTCAGCAAAGTATACAATAGTTATGGCATAGAACACATTCATAAGAAATCCATAAAACATAACGTACATACATTCATGACTTGCTCATTCATACAAATGCAATAGCATGCATAACAATGCAATAGACATTTCATAGCTTCAACATAGTCTTATATGCAAACATGCAATGCATTATGCTCATGCTCATTTCTCATAAGCGTGTACCGGTATCGCTGAGTGTACACCCGTCAGTGTTACACCCTACACTCCATCCCGTGGAGGTTGACCGCCGAAGCAGGTCTACCCCGCCATCCCGTGGGGGGTGCCTACTGAGGTAGGGCTTTATGCCATCATCCTTTTTCATGCAAACCTAATGCCTAGGATGCATATACATAAGTAAAGAGAAGGCCCACTTTACCATTCATCTCATCAGTTCATCATAATTTGACAATGAATTAAACATAAAGTGATTCACACATTTTAGCATTCAACCAGTCATGTTCACACACATCACATCATATACTTGCCTTAGTTACCAAATGAGCCAGGAGGACGAGACGTCGAAGCCGTCCCAAATGCGACACCTACATACAAACATAGCCATGAACCGACTTGATACCACTATCAAGCATTATACAAAATTGACATTACTATCTACCTTACCCTTTCCAACCCCTAATGCAGTTGGCTTTATGTTTATCATAATCTCTTAGCAGTTAACTTGTTTATTAACTGGACACAAAGACTATCACGTAAACAAAAACCCGCCACGACCTAAATCAGAACAGCAGTGCTCCGGAAGCCATAATTCCTAAACCGCTTAGCCAAATTATGTGTTCTTAGACTCGTTGGAAAGATAATTCTAAGGGCTACAACTTCTGTAATATAGCCAAAGTCTAATTCTCAACGGATTTAAACCAAATTAAGGAATAAACAAACTGCTGTACCAATCCATCTAATAAGCCCTCACTTTTGATAGTTCCTTAATGTTAATCACGAAATTAACTTCTAAAAAGGGGAAGATCATGGGATTAAACTCAATTTCATCACCCTAAACGAATCCACAAGAATTAATCTCAAACTCAAACCCTAACCCCTTTCTTACCTTCTTCTTCCTCTCCCTTCTCCTTCCTTCCTCCTCTCTTCTCCTCGTCCTTTTTCTCCTTGGTGGGCGGCGACTCTGCACGGAGACGAGGACAGCGGCGCAGCCACGGGTCAGCAAGGCACGGCGTCGGCGCGGAGGCGCGGCCACCGAGCGGCGGCGGCACAACGGCGAGGGATCGCACGGGGACGGCGGCCGGGAGTGAGTATGGGAGCAGCGGCGGCTAGGTTCTTCCTAGAGTAACCGTCGGCTTGCAAGCCCCCCACTGCCTTTATCTCATCGGGTGGGTTGGGCCTGGAGGATGGTCCAATGGGCTATTACAATTTATCTTTATAAATATAACAAATTTTTAGTGATAATTATAAGTTTTAATTTAAGCTGGTTGGCTAGGAGTATAAAAAGGCTCGAGAGCAATCGGCACACACATTGATCGGGTTGGCTTGTGATTCTTCTTTGGCATGCATGTTAATTACTCTTGCATATATAGGGGTGGAACTTATTAGTGAGAGCCAGATAGGCCCTGCTACTGCCCTCTCCCCCTTCTTAAATTTTTTCAGCAAGATTAAGTAGATATAATTAATTCAAGGTAATTAAACTGATTTTGACTTGCTAAAATACCTCCCCCTCTCCTAATCATCTTTATGGTGTATCCCAGCTCTGATTTAGGCTCTGTTCTTTTCAGCTTAACAGCTTAACGGTTTATCTACATTTTAAAAAGTCATGTGATTTTTTTATATAGTTTTTAGTCCGTCTTTCGATGTTTCGAAGATGGGTCCTAATGCTTTTAAATAGTAAGTAAAACAAAATGGATTCGAATCTCAAAACCATCTTGAGAAGCTCTTAAAATTCAGTCATTTCAGTAGTTCAGCCGTTTAAAAATTAGCTCAAAAGGACAGAACCTTAAATCTCTTATCACTTCTTGCGACCAAATGTGACAAAATATGTCGATCCGCATGCATGTACATATATACCTAGCTAGAGGAGCTCGTGCGTATATGCTTGTTGATACTCTACATTGTCCAACGACAGCGTCAGTACCATGCACTGTCGACGGACCTGGGCTTAATTAGATATGCATTAATTTGTCTAATTGCACGTTTGTGATAGATATATATGTATCAATCTTCAATTCGATCTGTTCGATGTGTTGCGTATATTCGATCGGCCGGCCGGGGCGGGCATTTGTACGTACGTACTACAAGATGCTTAATATTACTTATTATGATTGTTGAGCCCACCAGTAATATAGCTAACCCTAATTAATCAACTACGTACTAACTGGGAGAGTACGCATGCACGTAAGTTAATGATCTGGATGTCAGATTCCACCATGCGTACTTGATACGATCGAGAGGTGGGACTTGCTGGGAGAGTTTACGTTGAATGAGCGAGCCGCAGCAAGCATGCATAATCACGACACGTGTACAAATGTACTTCATCATCATGTGTCCTACCAAAAAGAATGCAACCGGGTGGGGAAAGAAAGGAACGCTAGCTAGATCAAGACAATTAAAGTAGGCGTCACGGTCAATGCATGCATGCCTGATGACAGAGTATTTGACGGCCGGGGACTCCTTACAACCAAGAAGACATAATTAAGAGCACATCATCCGTAGGATTTTTAATTTCAATCTCTATATCATTCTATTAAACACTACCATCCCGTCCTTATATTCTCATACTCTCTAGTAAAATCTCTATCCCTCAAAAGATAGAGATCGGATTGAGAATCTCTAAATATAAGGACTTGGGAGGAGTCTCTAAATTTAGAGACCGTCATAAAGACTTTGTTGTACTATACATCGATTGATTTTTAATCTTGTAGTAATTAATACCGAGTCATTTTCTATTAATTTTGTTCTAACTTAGTTTTTTTCTTATTAGTAGCATGGACATTTTTTCTTGTAGTAGTTGATATGAACATTTTCTATTATTTTCTATTCCAAATTTTAGTTGCTTCTACTTTATTATTATAGTTAATGTAGAGTCTTTCTTTAATCTAAACCAATACCCAAATGATTAATAACAGTGTAGATATTTTTCTCTGATTAACATAATTTTTTTTTTATTTTAGTGTTAATGTGTTGTGCCTCCATTTAACTTTGTTTTATAATGTAACGAACAAGGTGTTTCGCGCATTTACACGGCTAGATCTCTAATTTAATATGGGATCCTTTTCTAATCTCGTATTTGATTTGTATTCCTTTTCTAATCTCGTTGATATGAACTCTTTTTAATTGCTTCTATTTTATTATGGTAGTGGATAAGTAGATAGATATTGTCTTAGTAGTATAAATAAATCAAAATCAATTTATGTCAATTAAATGACTTGTATTAATTTATTTGTTATTGTACTGTAGAAAATTTCTTTTCTTTTCTTGTCCTTGTGTCCATCAATATGATCTAGACTTACGGTGATCCACCAATATGATCAATATGATCAACAACTAATACGGTTTTCTGCTATAGCCAAGCTACCGTACTGGCTCAACTTGCCTAATTAGGCCCTGTTTGGAAGTGGAGTATTTTTGTAGTTTATATGCAAAACCATGGCATTCTCAAATATCATGGTATTTTAGACCATGAGTTGTTTGGATGCAACACCAAAAACTCTGTTTTGAAAACCATGGTATTAGCAAAACCATGGTTTTTTGGAGTATTGTAGACTCCACTACAATCTAAAGTTTTCTCACTTGTGCTAGCAAATCATGGTTTTGAAAAACCATAATATTTTATGGTCATAGCAAAACACAAACCATGGTATTACAA
This sequence comes from Raddia guianensis, assembly GCA_036346415.1. NCBI lineage: Eukaryota > Viridiplantae > Streptophyta > Magnoliopsida > Poales > Poaceae > Raddia > Raddia guianensis. The sequence continues at coordinate 43,229,657 of CM070534.1, forward strand.
AACTATGGTTTTAAAAAACTTTGTTGCCAAACAGGCCCTTACAATCTATAAAAATAGAATAGGACTCCATGAAGCCTATGCTCTATGCTTTGATGCTGTCGGATTCATCCAAGATCCGTGCTTTTCAAGTAGATATATGCACAATAACATTATCATTTGTCATAAAAGGTGTGAATCCAATAAGTGCACAATTAATTGTTTCCAAACAGGATACGGAGCACAGGCTCCATGGAACACCAAATACGTACTCTCTCTCTCTATATATATATATATTGGAGAGAGAGAGAGAGAGAGAATGGCTGGCGTGCACCCCAGAGCACGGATCTCTCCATGCTCCCAACGCGTTTTTCAAATCTGAGATGCCTAACAACTGATCCGAACTATTGATCTTGTTCGTCTCACTGAAATGTAGCCAGTGACCAAGTTTCGTATTTTTTTGAATTTATTTACTATTTATTTCGTATTTTTAAAAATCAGCTTTTTTGGACGCACCACAACTAATTGGAAGGCTGATTTTTGCAAATAGGAAACAAATAGTAAATAAATTCAAAAAAATACGAAACTATCGCTACATTTCAAAGAGACGAACAAGATCAATGGTTCGGATCATTGTTAGCATATCGGATTTCGAACGCTAGAGCACGGAGAGAACCGTGCTCTGGGGTGCATGCTAGCCATTCTGTATATATATATATATATATATATAGAGGAAAGCTAGCGTGCACCCTAGAGCACGGATCTTTCTGTGCTCCTAACGCGTTTTTGAAATCCGAGATGCCTAACAACTGATCCGAACAGTTGATCTTATTTGTCTCACTGAAATATAGCCGGTGACCAAGTTTCGTATTTTTTAAATTTATTTACTATTTGTTTCCTATTTTCAAAAATCAGCTTTTTTGGACGCACCACGACTAATTGGAAGGCTGATTTTTGAAAATAGGAAACAAATAGTAAATAAATTCAAAAAAATACGAAACTTGGTCACTGGCTATATTTCAGTGAGACGAACAAGATCAACGGTTCGGATCAGTTGTTAGGCATCTCGGATTTCGAAAACGCGTTGGGAGCACGGAGAGATCCGTGCTCTGGGGTGCACGCTAGCCTTCCTCTCTCTCTCTCTATATATATATATATACACACACACACACACACACACACACACACACACACACAAAACACGGAGCCCCTAATCTACCCCTGGGTGTAGATTAGGTCTAATCTACCCGCAACCGAACTCTCTAGCGAGCGCACCAACCAACAACCAGGCGAGCGCGCGTCCAGATTCGACAGTAACTCATAGTAATTCAAACAAACTGAATTTGGCACTGGTAAGTAAATAGGTCTGCATGTGGTGCCTAAAATTGTGGGAGCATTAACTACTCGTTTTCAAACGTATTCTATCTCGTTTTTTCGATTTAATTTTTGATTCGTAGATTCGATGATTAAATCCTTTCCAACATCGTATTGCTGGTATTTTTTCAAACAAAACAAAATCTTGGTTGCCATATGAATTTGAAATATTTTATAAATATCAATTTGAACATGATTCTGATTTGAACGTAATTACTAGTAATCCAGATGAATGTGTTGTGCGTATGATGGTAATCCATGTTTTGTAGGTTCCAGCCCGATTACTTAGACAGTAATTCAATTACTGCCATTTTTTTGGACAAAACACTGATATGAATTGAGATTCCATCCTGATTACTTTCCATTCTCTCCAAAATTACATTCTTAAAAAAGAGAAAAATACATTCATAGGACGATTACTTCGCATTACAGTCTAAATCATTTTTCAGTAATCAACACAGATCGATTACTTCGCATTACTTCTCCAGTAATCAAAAGTAATGGAACGGTGGAGGCACCGGCGGAGCAAGGTCGGGCGGTGGCGACGGCGGCGCCGGCATGGGGCGGTGGAGGCAGAGGGCGGTGCCGTGCGTGAGGAGGATGGTCGGAGATGCTGCCGCCTGGGCGCCGTCGGGCACCGTGGCCGGATCTGGGACGGCGCGCGTGTGGAATGCGGGATGGGCGGCGGCGCCAGATCCGACGTCCGCTGGGTCGGGAGCGATCCGCGACGGCGGCGATCGGGGCGCGGTGACCAGCGTCAGCCAGCAGAGGTCGGGGAGGCGGCCGTAGCGCAAGGCGAGAGGGAGCGAGCCTGCGGGCGCCGAGGAGGCGGCAGACGGCGGCATCGGGAGGGAGCGATCCGCGCGCGTGGGAGGCTGCTCAAGGCGGGCGGCGCGGCGCGGCAGGCAGCTGGTGACGGCGTCAAGGAGGCAAGCAGCCGTGGCGCTGGAAGGCGACGGGCGGCGGCGGCTGGGAGGCGGCGGCGACGATTGGGCGACGGCGGCAACGCGTCGGGCGGCAGCGGAGGCGGCGGCGGCGCCAGCGTTAGGAGGCGGCGGGCGCGGAGTAGGCGGGCGCGCGCCAGCCGGCCAGGGCCGAGGAGGAGGCGCGGGGCGGCGCTGGTCTAGGAGGCGTGAGGAGGAGCAGGCGCTGTCGCCGCGCGGGGTAGGCGGCGTTAGGGACAATGCCGGGCAAAGCGCGGAGAACGAGGAGAGAGGAGAGAGAAACATAGAGTGGGAGGTGGAGGCGGTTTATGAAACGGAGATCTGATTTTTTCGGCATTAAATCGGAGAGAGAAACTGGTTTGCAGGCCGGCAGGCTGGTCTGTGTAGTAGGCTAGGTGTAGATTAGGTCTAATCTACATCTAGGGGTATATTAGGATATTTATTTATATATATATATATATATATATATATATATATATATATATATATATATATCCTTTTCCTTGCAGCCAATCTTTCTGAATTCAGCGTCATCTAATCTTCATCCGGATTCGGGTATTGGATTCTGAGATTCTCCCACGCATGCTTCAGGCTAGATCATACCTCACCAACGAAAATGAATTTCAATTCCATTCAGGGCTACAATTAACAGATAAGATGCGCGCTGTCATGCAAGCAAAAAGAAATGATCGATGCATGCATCTCATTCTCACATCAGTACATCACTCGATTGTATGCACAAGTGTAGCTCACTGTGGCCATTCATGCTAGCATGCATCGAATCAATCAGTCCGTTTTAGAAAATCAAGCTTCGTAGCTTTTAATCTGTTCAATTCGGTATTTATATTATTTTTTTTTCTAGCTGGTTTTTAATTAGGTACGTGTTCTTTTTTAATTATTTTTTTTTGAAGCAAAAGGGCAGGAAAGCTGCCTTGCATTGATTCAAAGATAGAAGGGTTTACAAAGCGGGGGGAGACAACGGCCCCTCCCCCCAGGGGCCTTAAACAAAAAGTTAATCTATTACAAAATTGGCGTCCGCAGCCCCCCAAAGGCGCAGGTCATCTAGTAGGTGGTCGAAGAATAGAGCTCTAGGTCGGTCGATCCGCGAAAAATCCTGTTGTTTCGCTCAAGCCGAGGTGCCGACGGTTGCGGTGACGGCCGAAAGCATACCCGGAGGACCCAACTCAGTAGGATGTCATTCGCCCACCACGACTTGAAGTCGTGGACGTAATTCCAGCCCCGGTTCGGTTGTGGTGTTTCTAGCAGGCGACAGACGCCCAAATGTAGCAACCGAAAGCGCATTGAAGGAGAAGATGTTCGGGGTTTCTAGGTTGCAGTATAAAGGGGCAAAAATAGTTGTTTGGTAGTTGTCTTGAGTAAGGCGTCCATTGTGAAGACCCGCTTGTGAAGCAAAGAACGGAGAAAAATTTGCATTTGGAAGGTGCCCAAATCTTCCGCACCTTAAGGAGAGTTGGTGTGGCGACTCGGCCCACAAATTGAAGTAAATAAGCCGACTTGACTGAGAATTGTTCATTTGCAGTGAAGTGCCAAAACAACTGATCGGGCTCATTTGGGGACAGGGTGGTTTGAGCAATCCGTCTGAGAAGATCGAGCAGCTGCGGGATTATGTCCGGGGAAAGGTTGCGCCTTAGATCCGTTATCCAGTTGTTGTTTGTCATGGCATCAAGTACTGATCTGTTCTTTCTGGATGCTGCAATGAATAGTGTTGGGGCTATCTGATTTGGTGCGCAATGAGAGCCATTTATCTTCCCGTAGGAGAGCGAGGCGCCATTGCGCAGATCGCCGAAAGATCTCCGCCCGCAGCAGGGCTGCATCGATGTCAGAACAGTGACCATTCCAGAGGGGCGCTTGAGAGGACTTGTTGAGCCAGAGCCATCGCAGCCTGAGGGCCCGGGCGAAACGGGGAAGGTCTAGAACGCTGAGGCCCCCAAGCGAGGTCGGAGAGCGCATCGTGGTCCGCTTAATCCTGCCCCACCGATGGTTGAATCCGCCCTTTCCACAACCAAGATCGGCGGATGGAGTCGATTTTCTTTAGAACGGACGGAGGCGGTTGAATAGCAGACAGGACGTAAGTTGGTAGCGCAGATAGGACTGCCTTGAGAAGGGTGAGGCGACCCTCTTTCGACATTAGCGGTCCTCGCCAGCCAGCCAACCTGGAGGCGATCTTGTCTATGAGCGGCTGAAAGTGGACATGGCGTAGTCTCCTGGTGGATAGCGGGATCCCTAGGTATTTGATAGGGAAGGTGGTTTTTTCGACGGGGAAGTCGTGCAGGATGGTATCGAGGTCGAACTCGTCACATCTGATTGGCACGACCTGGCTTTTAGAGAAGTTTGTGCGGAGGCCTGTGATAGCTCCGAATTCCTGGAGGATGACGGTGAGTGTGGAGACATCTTCCTTGGAAGGGTGCAAGAAAATTGCCGCGTCGTCAGCAAAAAGCGAGATTCTGGAGATGCTACTGTTGTTGGATCCCCGGATTTGGGATAGGGCTCCAGCCTCAGTAGCTCGATGGAGCAGGGCGATGAGCGGTTCAATGGCAATATTGAAGAGCAGGGGGGAGAGAGAGTCTCCCTGGCGCAGACCCCTGCCGTGGTAGATTGTGTCAATGGTCCGACCATTTAGGAGCACCCTAGATGAAGCGGTGGAGAGGGATAGGGAGATCCAATCACGCCAACGGGGTCCAAAGCCGCGGGCGCGGAGGTTGTCTAGGAGGTACGGCCAGGAAACTGAGTCGAACGCCTTTTTAAGGTCAAGTTTAAAGAGGAGGGCAGATGTCCGAGCTCTGTGTAGGGTTTTTGCCATGTTTTGGACGAGGAGAAAGTTGTCTTGTATGTGCCTTTTCTTAATGAAAGCGCTTAAGGTAGGCGAGATGAGCTCGCTCATGAAAGGGGCCAAAGGGAGGATGAATTTTGGTGAACAGTTTACCCACACAATGGATGAGACTGATGGGTCGGTAGTCAGATGCGGAGACTAGGCTTTCTTTTTTAGGGAGCAAAATGATGTGAGCATTGTTGGTTACCGTCAAGCCTGTCCCATCGAGATTAAAGATGCATTGAAGGGCTGCTAGGAGATCCCCGCAAATAAAGTCCCAGCAGGATTTGAAGAAGTCCCAGGTGAATCCGTCCGGCCCTGGAGCTTTGTCGTTTGGGAGAGACATAACGACTAGCTTGAGCTCTTCCAAGGTCAACGGTTCTTCGAGGGAGGATAGGTCGACGATAGGGAGGCCCAGGTAGTCCCAGTTGAAACATCTATTGGCGGTAGGATGGTTGAGCACGGAAGCTTGACCGAAAATAGAGTTGAAGTGGTGGTGCAGCCTATCCGCTATGTCTTGAAATTCCGTATGCAGGCCGGAGGGGGATTGGAGAGAGTGAATGAAGTTTTTCCGACGTCGGTCGTTCGCCCTGAGGTGAAAATACTTGGTGTTGGCATCACCGAGCCTTAACCAAGATAGACGAGATCGCTGCTTCCACTTGATTTTCTCAATGGCGCTTAGCCCCAACACTGGTCTTAAGTCAAGCGTCGAGAATAATCTCCTCGGGTGAGAGTGATCGCGATTCCATTGCCACATCCAAAAAACGGATGATTTCCGAGGCCAAGGCGAGCTGGAGTTTGATGTCCCCGACCTGGGAGCTGCACCACGCACGAAGAGTTGAGGCGGTTCGCTTGAGCTTGGAGTTGAAGCGGATGAGGGGGTGAAGAGATTCTTGCGAGGGATGAGTGCACCAGGCTTGCTGTGCGACCTCCAGGAAGCCGGGGATTTTGAGCCAGTAGTTCTCGAAACGGAAACGCCTCTGTGGACGAGGGATTTTTTCAGCGGAAAGCAGCAGGGGACAGTGGTCTGAGCTGGCCGAGGAGAGTGGCAAAAGGCAACATGATGGAAAAAGGAGCTCCCAGGCTGAAGTGGCGAAGGCTGCCCTAAACGAACCAGAGTAGGGTTGGTTTGTTCATTGCTCCAGGTGAAACGCCGTCCAGAGAGGTGTATTTCACGAAGGCAGCAGTCGTCAAGCGCTGCGCGGAAGCGAGTCATGAGACGACGGTTGAGGTTGGAATTATTCTTGTCTGAGGCCTTATAGATTAAGTTGAAGTCGCCCACGATGAGCCAGGGGCTGTTGTAGTGGGAGGCAATGGTTCGCAACTCCTGGAGAAAAAGGTCCTTCTCATGCTCCAAGGTTGGCCCGTAGACATTTGTAAGGATCCAATTAGATTGACCGGTTGCAGTGGAAAACCGGGCGGATATGGAATGTTGAAGGATGAGAGTGTCGGAAACTTGAAACGTGGAGTCGTCCCAGAAAAGGAGCAAACCTCCCCTCGTGCCCGAGGCTGGGAGTTGCAAGTGACCTCGGAGTCTATGGCCGCAAATCTCCATTAGGATTTGAGTGGAAGGGTTTGCTAGTTTTGATTCTTGAATACCTAGGATTGTGGGGTTGTGGGAGCGGACAAGGAGGCGACGATGTCCCGCTTGGCGGCGTGTTGAGACCGCGACATTCCAACTCAGATCTTCATGGGGACACCAATCGACACAATCAGTAGGGGTGGCGTGGGCGTGAAGGAAGGCTAGGCCGAGCCTCAACCACGCCATGGCCGAAGCTCGGCCAGTCCACCGTAGGGCGCCAAGGCCACAAAGGTCCGCCATCATAGAGATGGTGGCACAATCGAGCGGTGTGGTGGAGAGAAGCGCCTGATCTGGTCGGCCAGTCGCCGACGCTAACGGAGGAGTGGATCCCTGCCGTCGTCGAGAAGGCTCTGGGCCTTGCGAATCGCAGGCACAGAGGAGGAGCCAACCGGCGCGAGGGCAGGGCGTGAGGCGGCGAGGTGGGAATTGCGGCGAATGGAAGTGGGCTTCTTAGGCAGCCTGAGGGGGGTGGAAGTCAAGAGTGGAGGGGGGGAGGCGGCTGTGGCCAAGGCAATTAGCCCAAGGGCCGAGGAAGATGGCGCAGGGGTGGAGAGGGTGGCCTCGAGAACCATTGGGTCAAGGCCCTGAAGTGAAGGTGGGGGATGTAAAACAGTCTGACGGTCCAGCTCTTGAAAGAGGAACTCTGGCTGGACCAAAAAGGAGTCAGCTGGTCCAGAGGAAAGCCCGCGAGGGGGTAAGGGCCCGGCTGGCCGAGGCACCGGCAGTCCTCAGCGCAGCAAAGAAGATGCGGTCAAAGGGGTTTGAATCCCCGAGGCACGTGAAAGCGCCCCAAACGCCGGGCGCCAGCGCACCGCCGAGGCGTGGAGAAGCGAGCCCAGCCAACACGGCGACGCTGCGAGGGTTGACGGCGGCCGAGGCGGGCGCTCGCGTGGCGCCGCCGCCGAGCCTGCCCGGCGCCACTTGTCGCGCTGGCGGCAGAGAGAAGGTCGTGGCCCTCGGGGCGCCGAGAGAGCCGCCGCTGGGCCGAAGCGGAGGCGATGATGTACCGAAGCGCCACGAAGCGGCGTGGCGGCGCTTAGGGCGCCGGGTGAGCGCGCCGCCTAAGCCGAGCCCAGGCGAGGCCGCATTGGAGCTCCCGCAAACAGGCGACGAGTGCGAGGTAGAGAGGGCGCGCGCTCCTGGTTGCGGGCTAACAACGCGGCGCCGGCACGACGGGGAGCGCGAGCGCGAACGGCGACGAGGTGGAGAGGGAGAACACGCAACTCCGCAATGCAGAGGGCGAGCGTGCTCACGGGCAGAGATGGCTCGGCGCCGGCGCGACGGGGAGCGCGAGCGTGCCCGATGGCCTTTTGAGGAAGAGGGGGCGACAGAGGTGGCGCGACAGCAATTGCTATGGCGCCGCGGTGGCGAAGCGGCAGGGCGCGCGCCGCGCCGCTTTCACCGCCACCGTCCAACCGCGGCAAGGTCTAAACAGGGAGCGGCAGGAGGTCGACGGCGCCACCAGCACCAAGGGAGGGACGGTGTCGGGGTAGCCCACGTTCCAAGGGTGTGGCTCGAGGACCGGAAAGCCGCCGTCCACGCGCGAGGATACGGCCGTGAAGTCCTTGACGGTGTCGACGTGGACGAGCAACCAATGCACCGAAGCGCGGGGAGGGCGCGGCCTGGGGGCGCCGGCGAATCTGGATGGGTCGTGACCGCCGCCACGGCGGGGCTCCATGAATGGCAAGGGCTCGACGAGCTCAAGCTCAACCTCCAAGGGGATGCTCGCAGGGTCACGGGTCCGCACTCTAGGCCCCGGCGAGGAGGTATCAAGCGCGCTCGTGATCTCTTCGACGGTGTCAAGGCGGCTGACACCCGCGAAGATGCGGTCGACCACTTCAACGGACCAAGCGTGCAAAGGGAGGCCCTCCAAGAAAACCCGCACTCGGTAGCGCACGGCGCCGGGGGCCCCAGCCGCATGGATGTCGTCGGCGATGTCCTCCAGAGCGAAGTGGCGGCCATGGGCACGGAAGGAGCTCCGAGCGGCTAGCCTTGCCTGCTCCGGCAGGGTAAAGCGGGCCAAGAATCGCATGTGGGCATGGTGGGTGACGGTGATGTGAAAGATGGGAATGTCGGTTTGCAAGCTGATTTGTTGGGCGACCCAATCGGAATCCGGGTGCGGGCCACCGGTGATGGAGACAATGACGCCGTGGCGATGCAGCACGCAGCGTCCCGACGGATGGCTGACGTGACCTCAATGCAAACACGAGCTGAGGGGGGGCGTTGCGGGGCAAGGGTGGAGCGGTGCAGGGGAGCCATGGCGTCGGGGGCGGGTGGAAGAGGTAGGAACGCAACGTGGGCTGGCCGGGAATAGGAGCAAGGCGGTGGTGGCGGCGAGAATGTGGTTTGCAAGGATAGAGAGCGGCGGCGCGGCGCGACAGAGGGCGGCCAGATGTCCCGAGCGAAGGCAAGAGAAGCACTTCACTGGTCACGGCAAGCCGCCGCCGGTGGTCCTTAGCGAGGCAACGGGCGCATCGATCTTTAAGGCCGCCGCGGAGGAGGTGGCTTGCGCGGTGAGCTCCAGCAATGAAGAAGCTACGACTCTGCTTGGGACGACGCAGACCACGCCGCCGCCGCCTTGGGCCTACTAGTTGCCAATTCGAGAAAGAACACGAGGCCGGGGCGACTGCGATGGAGCGGAGGCGGGGCATGGAGGAGATGGCGGGCGCATTAGTGGCGGCAAGTTAGGGATGGGGATGGAGGAGTAAAGGCGGCCTGGCGGAGGTGGTTGGGCGCGCCCGAAGGGGAGCCAGAGGCAACGACGGCGGCATAGGATCCGTGGCTTCAAGGTCGGGCCGATTCGAGTCTGGACGCCACGGAGCATGGGTCAATCGGGCGAGCCATGGCGCGATCGCGGCGTGCGCGTGGCGGGCGGTCTTGAGGTGTCTTGAGGTTCGCCGGCAAGCAGTTGAGGACGGCCGGCTGCGGCGAAGTCGACGGTGACGGCGACAGGCGGGAGGGGTGGCGGCGGAGGAGACCGAGGCGAGGTGGAGACTGGAGAGTGGCCGAGGGGAGGCGGCGGCGTGGAGGCCGAGCGGAGGTGGAGGCGGCGGCCGGAGAGGGCGGCGCGGGGGAAGCGAGGTGAGGCGGCGGCCGGAGAGTGGTCGAGGGAGGCGGCGGCGGTGGAGGCCGAGGCGGCGCTGGGGGGGCGGCGGGAGGGGCCGAGGGAGGCGGCTGCTGGAGAGTCGCTGGCGCGCGGTGGAGACTGGAGAGTGGCCGAGGGGAGGCGGCGTCGGTGGTGGAGGGGGCGGCGGTGAAGGGGCCGAGGGGAGGCGGCGGCTGGAGAGTCGCCGAGGCGTCGGTGGAGACTGGAGAGTGGCCGAGGGGAGGCGGCGGTGGTGGAGGGGGCGGCGGCGGCTAGGGGAAACCCTAGTCGCCCCGCAAGTCGCACGAGCTGGGCTTCATATGCATGAATGATGGATGCCATGAGTGTATGGGGGTTAGAGCGAGAGCTGTATTATTGTGAATCATTCTGATGCTCCTGAGCAAGTAGATGCGTACTATATGTGCTCCGCATTCCATCACAAGATAAGACGAGCATGCATGCCCTACGTACACGCTCACCTATATATGTTATAATATCTATATATGCATGCAGCCGCAGGATTATTCCAGAATCCAGATATATATAGCTAGCTATGTAGGGATCGGAGAGCGATGGATAGGAAACACGATGCCACCTTGCCTTCTCAGCGTCCCACACGTACGTGTCACCGGAATTCCCAGAATAAATTTTCTCCGCTCCCGTGAGAGGAATTTTACATTCCATCAAAAGATACCGCAACATATACCTGATACCGCAACATAACATATATACCTCAATATGTACCTTTATGTACCATGATGGGAGAGGGAGATGGGGACAAAAGAGAGGAGAGGAGAGTTCTGAATCGTTGGATTAAGATTCAATGGCCTAAACAATCAACCGAGAGTTAAATAACTCGGTTAGTTGACAGCTAGCCAGTGCCTCCTCAGTGTTGGCTAAATCAAGAGGGCCTGAAATTATGCCAAAAACATCCGGTTGTGCTCTTTTCGTTTTCCGAGAGCATCACTCCTTGAAAATTAACCAAATATACTCCTATGAATCTGTTTTCTCGACGTTTAGAGTAACGAGTGAAGTGGCCCGTGCGTTTGTGCGGCTAGATTTGTTTTGGTATATAGTGTTTATCTCTAACTCATAATCTATCTCTAACATATCAGGTCGGATTTAAAGTTTATCTCTAATATATTATATCAACTTTAGTATTTAATATGAATTTCTACTATTTTTCTTTTAATCTAAGCTGTTATAATCCGGCCCACAAAATCAACGGCATAGATCTTTTTTTTTTATGTGACAATTTCTTTGATTGATCTTGGCCGTTATAATTTGGTCCCACCGTTGATCGAACGGTAAAATAATTTGGATGATGTGGACGAACGCGGTGGCTTCTTTTTTTCCTCCTTTATATATATAACAAGCAAGGTGACCCGCGCGTTTGCGCAGCTAGATTTGTGTTAAGATAATATATCAGATTAGATTTAGAGTTTATCTCTAATATATAGATCAGCTTCAGTAGTTTGTTATAAAGGTTAATATTGACCGCTAGATTTACATAATAATATCCATATTCAACGATGTAGATTTTCTTTTTTCTATGATTAATGTGAGGATTTCTACTGTTTTCCGATTAGTGTGGGAATTTCTAGGATTTTAGAATTAATGTGGTGGCTCCGTTTAACTCTGCTTTATATAGATAGTAGAAGTAGATCCTGTGTTAAAGCAATTTGTGTTGGCCCGGGCTCTCCTGGAGAAACCTCACTCATTGTTTCTCTCGAGGATACACACGAACGATGAAGAACAACACAAGAACAAACACAAGATCTTTTCGTCCGCTGACACAGCTTGCCAGTTTTCTATCTTTCTCTGTTATTCTCTTCTCTCGTCTCTTCTCGTAACCAGTTACATGGATACTTATATACACATGACTCGACTTGGACTCCATGCACGCACGAACAGCTTCATCCGATTCCTACGCGGGCCATTACGCCCGCGTACACATGCTGCCATGATCAGACTACACACGCACTACGTACTAAACCATGCACTAACACATGTGCTGGATACATGCATGACACAACTAGACTTGGTTACAAGATTAATTCCAACAATTTGCACATCTTCTACCCTATGCACTATATATACCAGACGGTGAAATTGAATATATATATATTTGCATCAGCTTCATTGCATGATAGCTGCTGTTGAAAGGGCACTTGTTTTGGGAATTGGGAATTTGGGATACATCAGTGCACAGTCTGAAATGCGCTATGCCAAGCAGTTTCTTGTAATGAAATATAATTTAAGTGCTGTTCTTAAGTAGGAATTGTACATGAATCATGTTATCCTTTACTGCATGGGTTAACTTTTACTGCTTATCGTTATCTGATATAGCTGTATGGAACCATCTGTGCTAGCGCTGTTTCTTGTTCTGCGTTCGAGTTGAATTTGTGATGCTCATGTTCTGCCCACCTGTATAATTAGGTCATTATGCACTATTTTTGCTTATGCAAAGTAAGAAGATCTCCCAGGCTATTGATTTCTCTGACAGGTTTGTATGTCCCCAATTGTATAAACTGGAAGGATCAATTGTTCGTCTAATCCAAAATCATTGTTGCCGTCTTCAGCTTCATTAAGTAGGTAAGGGATAATGCTTGATTCCAAATGCTTGGTGCCGTCTGCTCAGAAGAAGCAGTTTCAACCTGTTACTATCTCTATCTGCACGAATTGAAAATGAACAATGAACAGCCTTAAGGAATTGAGCAGGTTTGGTAAATAACTATGTACATGCTGCTTGCAAGATAATTTTTTATAACCTAATGTTTTAGTCCCTCAGTTTGAAATTTATTAGTGGTTTTTTTTGTTAGGTGCTATTGTGCTAGGGTTTGGAAGCAGAGCAGCTGCACAGAGCTGCCTCGACCTGCTAGAGTTTGCCGCGAGTGGCGATAGTAACAGTTACAGAGGGGCTAACACAAACGATGCATATTGTACTTGTACCTGCATATCGCCTCCCCTCAAATCCTCATCTAGCCGCCGCCGTCGCCGCCTCCTCCCCTTCCCTCGCTGGCGTTGCCCCCTCTACTACCCGGCGTCGCCACTCCATATGCCGGCGCCGCCTCCCCTCCATCCACGTACCATCGCCGTCTCCCTCCCTCTCACTCCTCCTCACCGTCGCCACTGTTCCTAGCCGGCGCCATACCTCCTCTTCCTCTCCTACAGTAACGGCCCTGTTCTTTTGAACTGATCTGAACGGATGAACGGCTGAAATGACCGAACTTCGAGAGTTTCTCGAGATAGTCTCGAGATTTGAATACATTTCGTTTGACTTGCTTTTTAAAGCGTTAGAACCCACCTTCAAAATAGCGAAAAAACAGACTTAAAACACTAGCATATATGTTTTCAAAACGTAGATAAGTCGTTAAGCTGTTAAGACGTTAAGCTGTTAAGCTGAAAAGAACCGGCCTTCAACTATAGAAGATTAACAAATGGAGTATCAGTCACTAGAACTGTTAGCCAAATATGAATAAAGGGTGTTTCGGTCTTCGGCAGTGACAAACACGCCACTAATACTCCTGAACTCTCTTCACATTGTGCGTTTGCAGGCTACGATCATTGAATGTCGAAATCAAATGCGCCGATGGTTCTTAGTAAAATAATACATTGCATTGGGGAAGTGCGGAGTGGGATTACTGAAACTCTTCTATCAAAGATTAGTTCGTTCATACTAACTAACCTAGTCACCAAAGTAGCCCGGCCAAGAGTTGCTGGATTGTCATCTCTTAGCACAGAAGAAGAGATGATGTCAGGTGCGTGAGGTGTTTTCCCGAATAGATCAAAAGGTGTTTTCCCGAATAGATCAAAAGAAGTCAGATTATATCTTTATTCAGGTATGCATAGCTTAAACTTTTCATCTTTTTTTTTTGCTTCCGCTACTTTAGGTGTCACATATATTCTGGACATCGGGGTACATTTGGGGCCAGCCTTACTAATATGTACATGGCCAATTCGATAATGGTAAGCTTTATTCCATATACTATGTTAGGATATGCGCCAATGCAAGATCACGAACGACACCAGGAGACACGATGTTTGTTAACGCAGTTCGGCATTGCTGCCTACATCTACGGGGCTCTGATTATGGGCGCTCCTCCCCAATCCATAATACCGCAGCACATCGGCTAACCAGGTCACGGCCACATGCCGGCCACTGACCTCCTCTTGCCTATGCTACTATTATGAGATCGTTCTATTGGTTACACCAGGGCTGCCTCCCTTTATATAGTGGAGGCCTGGATAGAGTCCAACTCTAACACTAACCAACCCTGCCTATTACAACACAGAGTCCTTGTAACCTACTCGTACACATATTCGACACAATACCTAACAAACTCCACCTTGGAGAATATGGTCTCTCCACCTTGAAGTCGTTCCAGCGTCTTGCGCGAACCCGTACACCCGGACTCTGGTTGCTTCCTTCTTTGCAGCCTACAGCGAACCGCCCGACGAGTCCTCATCAAACTCGCCGCCTTTTGGAACAAACGATGCCGACCTTGCAACATACTTAGTAGCTCCACCTGCAACAGAACCCCCTTCTAATAGAAGAACCTCAGCACTGTCGCCTCCGGAGTCATACGAGCCTATTGCCACATTAGCATATGCTCCCTTTGGTGGACCTGGACAGTCCCTCTTCATGTGCCCCCACTTATTGCATCTGAAGCACCGCACCGCCCTGTTATTTTTCTTGTTCTTTCCGGCCCCATTACCGCCTTGATCACCTGAGACTAGCAAAGCAACAGAACGAGGTTCTTCCACTGCATTTTTATTCTTTCTCAATTGATGAGACATAAGCGCCGCAGTAATATCCTCAGTTTTGATGCTATCCTTGCCATATGTCAACGTTGTGATCAAATGCTCAAAGGACGGAGGCAACGAACAAAGAAGAATAATTGCCTTGTCTTCATCAGCGATTGTCACCTCCAGATGTGACAAATCCGTGACATACCTGTTGAAAACATCAATGTGTGCTTGCAGATCTGACCCCTCCTGCATCTTCAGCCCATACAACTTCTGCTTCAGATATAGCTTGCTGGTCAGAGTCTTGGACATGAACTGACTGGCCAGCTTGTCCTAAATTTCCTTCGGTGATGATAACTCCATGACATGATACATGACCTGATCTAAGAGATAAAGACGTATAGTTGCCGCAGCCTGCAACCGCATCTCCTCCCAATCACCGGCCTCCACCTTCTCCGGTTTATTCGCCTTAAGAGACACCACAATACCCTGTTGTATCAGGATATCCCGGACCCTCGCCTGCCATAAACTAAAGTTTCCTGTACCGTTAAACTTCACCATACCGAAATTTGTATGTGTCGGCTTCATCCTGCCGACCTGCGATTCTATCAACGCCAATTGCTTGTCGATGGATGTATCGCCACCCGACCCGTTCGCCATCTTGAACAGATCGCCAACAGCCCTCCAAGAACGACTCCCTCCTTCGGAATCTCACGTCTTAAAAACTCCTCCGAAATCCGTGCTCAAAAACACTGTTGATTGCTTTGGATTGTTGGGTTTGGCTCCCCTTGGACCTGCTTTTATAGTGGTAAGAAAATTCTACCACGAGTAGAACTCCTTTTCTTCTCGTACTTAAATTCCTCCAATTTGCGTGAAAAACGAAAACACATCAGATTCGGCTCGGTTTGCCGCTCATGGATGGGCCACAGTCGCACTCGCCTAGGCCGCCCGATGCCCTCGCCACTTCGCTTGGCCACCGCCGCCGCTGGCCATCCTCGCACGCTGGGCCGCCTCGCCCGCGTTCTAGGTCAGCGCCATGCCCGCTGGCCGCCACGGCGCCCACGCTTAGGCCGTGCCGTGCGCCGCACTGGCCGCCGCGACCGCGTGCTTGGCCGACACGCCGCGCTACCGCTTCGCTTAGGCCGCCGCGACCGCTGCCGGTCACCACGCTTGGGCCGCCATACGCTCGGGTTGCAGGCGCAGACGCCGTCTCGCCGCCGCCGCCGCCATCCTATGCTGTCTCCACGAGCACAGTACACCGTGGGGACCCGCCTTTGACGTCCACTGGTCGCAAAAAAACTCCGAAAAATCGCAGCAAAACCACTTCTAACTCTAGATCCAATCTTCAATCTTCGAGCCCTCGAACAGGCTTCCCAGCCCGCTACCGTGCACCACGTCCGTGCACGGCAAAACATGCCGCACCCTGGTTATCTGCGTCCACGCCACAGCTTTACCTCCAGTGTCATGATGCAGCGCCTCCTGTACAACATCCGGTCACATCACTGCTCCAGCCGTTCCAATCTATCCGGCATCCATCCGCGCCTGCCGGTCTGATCACGAACGCCGATGTCGTCGCCGTCGCCTGCCGACCTCGCCGGCTACTTTGTCGGCCCTTGATCACCTAGCCTTGGTAGATCCCTGCCAACGGTAGCCCATCGAACGGTTCGAGCCTCCTGCCCGAAGTGTCCGACACCACCGATCGAATCGTCGATCGCCGCCATGCTCCACCTTGCGCCGATGAGGTGTTTTCTGCGGCGCCCGTGTATGCATAAACCCCATGTCTCCCCGTAGATCTTCCGCATGCGGCAATGCAAGATCACGAACGACACCAGAAGACACGATGTTTGTTAACGCAGTTCGGCATTGCTGCTTACATCTGCGGGGCTCTGATTATGGGCGCTCCTCCCCAATCCATAATACCACAACATATTGGCTAACCAGGTCACGGCCACATGCTGGCCGCTGACCTCCTCTTGCCTATGCTACTATTATGAGATCGTTCTATTGGTTACACCAGGGCTGCCTCCCTTTATATAGTGGAGGCCTGGATAGAGTCCGACTCTAACACTAACCAACCCTGCCTATTACAACATAGAGTCCTTGTAACCTACTCGTACACATATTCGACACAATACCTAACATACCAAAAGGTAGTAAATGAGAATTAGCTTACAATATTTCTTTGGTTATATATTGCTAAGCTTTATTTTGAGTCCACAGGGTTACTAGGTGAGAATTAATTTACGCCTTTTTAGTTGCATACTGCTAGGCTTAATTTCTTCATAACTCTACTTGCCTTCATCTGGCCATATCAACTTATTATGATTCTATCTCAACCTTAATAGCAGATGTGCTAACACCTATACATGTTACATTCAATCACCTTAATTAGCATTGCCATTTCTTTCTCATCCGATCATGATTTTTTTTTAAAAAAACAAACTAGTTGTTTCATGTTTTAGAACGTGCGAAAGGAATTAGCTTATAAAAGTTCTTCCTTTGGAAAAATAACAATTAGCTTATAGGAAGCCCCGCACGTTCTCGTGGCTGGGCTTGTCCTGGGCCGGAATGATCTGTGAGGCTGAGGCCTGCAATTGCGGCCCAGGTGGATGCCACCGTCTTGCACCGCAGACTCGCGCCTTCCCCTCATGAGTGATGTCACGCCAAGTTTTAATTCATTATTATGTGAAAACTACGCGAGAACCCACAACAAAAACTCTTTATCGTTGAACCCTTTATAATTTATTTTATATCTTATTATCCCCGCATCTATATTGGTGGACAACCCCGCTTTCGTGCCACGTGTGCACATCGACGCCACCTGATGATACCATCTCACACCGATATCTCTCTCATCATCGCCTATTTTTCTCCCCTCTGCCTATCTATCCCCAACGTGCTGGTGCCACCGTAGCGCTTGTCCACCTCTCTCTTCCACACCACCGGACACTGGCCAACTCCTCTGACAAACCATCCTCCTTTCTACTCCTGGCGCTGGCGATGGGGCCATGACGGTGGATCCGATCGATGGGGACAAGCTTGGTAGCGGTGTCCATGGTGGATCCAAGCGGCGGGGGGCTCTCAGTCGGAGAAGAAAGATATGTCAGGGAGGTGGAGGAAGTGAGGCATAAGAGAAAGCTCCCGACGGAGGGGGAGAGGTCCAATGGGCGACAGTGGATCTGAGCGATGGGGACGAGCTTTGCTACGGCATTCATGATGAATATGAGCTACATATGAGGATTTGAGCGGTGGGGACGAGCTTCGTAGCGGTCCATGACAGATCTGAGTTGTAAATGAGGATCTGAGCGGCGAGGTCTCCTGGTTGGAGAGGAGGGATAACAGTGTAAGTGTAACACCCCGACCTCAGACTAGAGGCCCAAGATGCTACCACCACCTTCCCTATAAAAATTTGGCAGAACTTCCCCTATAACTGGGACATCCAAACAGGGAGGATTCACAGCAAAAGCATAATAAGCATCAATAAACAACCAACTAATTATAAGCCAAAGCTATCACATACCAACAACCACAACCACCCCAAAACAGATACTCTCTGGCGACCTTCAGAGAGTATTAGCCAAGCAGCCAAGCGTTCTTTAATAAGCTATTACACACTACCAAGATAACAAACAAGTTCTAGTTAGTACATTGCATTAACAAACAGTTGGATTGGCTAGCTAGTGTGATAAGCAAAAGTATGATCTACTCCCCTTCCCGCGGGTGCTGCTTCAATCATCACCTAAAAGACAACATAAGAGTAAGGGTGAGTCCAAGACTCAGCATAGTACATAATAACGGGGGTTTGAATGCAAACATAAGCACGAATAACAATAGCATCAATTGCTGCCCCAAACAAACAGCAAGGCTCAATACGATGCAATGCAATGCAATGCAATGCTTTATGATCTTTAACATTTGCGCGCACCGGTATCTGAGCATACACCCGTCGGTGTACAGCTCTAACTCCATCCCGTGGAGGTGCTCACCGTAGTGAGACTTCCCCGCCATCCCGTGAGGGGGTGCCTACCTCCGTAGGTCTTATCAAGAGCACACCGGATTAGTCATATAGCATTTCCCTAGTCCGAGCCCGTGGCTCACCGGACTAGTTAGCTATATGACTTTCTCACCGCCCTGGCTCGAATGCATGCATTTATGGGTGTATGCAACATAAGCATGGTTAAGCAACATATTCCAACCTCATTCCATCATATTCTCATGCATCCATTCATCATCAAGTTCATCAATCGTAAAATAGAACATGTATATAGTACACTACGCAAATATAGCATATATTACCACCCATATCGCATATGTACTTGCCTTAGTTACCCGGTGGGGCGGGAGAACGAGTGGTCAACGCCGATCCCGAAGCGGTGCCTTAGTTTCCCAACAATTTCTAGGGTTTGGAGGAAACCCTAGCTCTCATCTCCTTATCCCCTTCTCCTTCCTTCACTTGGCCCCCCTCCCTTCCTTCCTTCCTTCACTTCCCCTTCCTCTTCCTTCTTCCAAACCAGCCCTCCCACCCCCGCCCAAACTCATTCTTTGCAGACCGACGGCTAGCCGAGGGAGCGCCTACTGGGACAACTGCGCCAGAGGAGGGCGACTACGTGAGGAGGCGCCAGGAGGCGGCAAGCGGCCGAGGAGGAGAGCACGGCTAGTAAGACACCGATTGAAAGAGAGAGAGAGAGAGATAATGGCAGGAGAGCTCGAATGGGAGAGAGATGAGAGGAAAACAGAGAGTTGGCTGCCTTATCACCTCAGATGGGGGAGGTGGTGGGCTGGGCTTGGGCCACCGGCCCACTGCCTCTTATTCAATGGTATTACAGTAAGATGGTTTCATGAGGTGATGTTGACATGTTGCACACGTGGGCACGGCCGCAGGAGGCTAAAAGTTCACTAGCTTCAAATATAAAGTGTCGTGCTCATGAGTAGCCCAGCCCGACGTACCCGACCCGACCCGACTAGTGCACCGAGTCGGGTCAAGCCTCGATTTGACGCCCGACTGTCGGGTCGGGTAGGGTCGGGTTTGGGCCCAAAAAAACAAAATTAGCCATGCGCGTTTGGGTTTTCAGGTTTCGGATCAGGTTTGGGCCCAGATTTATGACTCGGTGCACTGGGTCGGGCTCGGGCTCGGGCCAACTGATTTTTGGTCGGGTTTTTCAAAACCCGACCCTAACCCGTCTGAACCCGACAAATGATCAGATCTAGTCGTAACATGTAAAATGAGTTGCAGGGTCTCATAATAAGAGCATCCGTATTTTTCACTCCATCTCCAGTCAATTTCATAACTAATTCCTTTTTTTTGTTAAATTTTCTTCATACTTTACACTGTGCTATAAAAGATTAGTTCTCTACATCAGCTCTGTATCTAAACCTAGTGTTAATTTTAAGGGGGGCCTAAAGTAGGGGTTGACGGATAATTTCCCTTCACTAATTCTATCTTTATCATTCGCACCCACAGTCCACAGACACCGACGACTCGCCGGCAAGTCGGCAGCCAGCTGAGCTGCTGCCCGCCCGCCGCTCCGCTCCCCTCCCCTCCGGCGACCACCGCCTCCCGCAGATCCCAGTGCCACGGTGCGCCTTCTACTCTGGCTCTCTCCCCCTCCCCACTCTCAGCAACACCGCCCCACCCCACCCCACCCCACCCCCCCCCCCTCCCGGCGCTCGGTTCCCCCTATTTTGTGAGCTCGGAATCGGATTTGATCCAAATTTGCCCGAATAACCTTTTCTTTTGAAAACAAATTATATGGGAAACGCACCAAAGGCACTGGTGCATTATTTTTTGAATTTGAAACCCTAAATAATCCTTGCACATCCTTCCATGAGCCACTGATTGAGCCTGAAGCTTCCGTTCCTGCGGCCATCAGCAAAATGTTGTAGCTTTTCTTCTTTTGCTGTTTCAACATTCATACCTCTCTCCTTGCAATCTTCTACGGTATCAAAGGATTTGCAGCCTACAGGAGTCCTCTTTTACGAGTTCTTGTCAGGTTTCTTTTCTTGCCTCTTGGGCTGCTTCGTGCTGTTTTCAGTGGGCTCGTCGTCCCAGGCTCAGCGTTGTGACTTGGTCCATACGTTTTAGCTAAGCTGTTCATTCCCCATTCCAAGGCTAATTCGTGGTTTGAGTGTATGAACCGAATGCCCTTAACACCATTAAATGAGAAAGCAGATGCGGTTGTTGGCATGCACTCATATTCCACTATAGTCTGGTGCTTTTGGATAATCATTTCAACGTTGGTTGTAAGGCTGATGGCGTCTTGCGGTGGTTGATGTTGCTCTGGTTTTATGTTGGTTGCACTTGAGGGCCAAATTGCACAATAGTTGTTGGTTTTAGTTGAGACTGATGTTATCTAAGAATATCTGTCTGCAAAAATCGTAATTAGTGGTTGTTATGCACCAGAGACAAGGAAGGCACTATGTCTAGAGCAAATGAGGTGTTCAGGGCAGACTCAAGGATGATGGTGGTCTTTGGTGCCTTAACATCTAGATCAGAGCCTCTCACATTTGAAGACTCCCTCAGATTTGTCAAGAAAGTGAAAGTGAGTTGAATGTTCGAATTATTTGTTTATTCCTAGGCATGATTTTACATACCTATGATTATATTGCTAATCTTGCATCACTACTTCTCCTGTATACTAAATCATAACTGACTGGTGCAGTCAACCACTCTGCTTGCAATCCTAATACTTCATTTTTCTTGTTTCATGTTTTTCATATATATATCTAATGCTTGCAAGAGCTCCTGTCTGGTGAGATCTTAATGGATACTTCTAGTTTGTAAAATTAAGAGAACAATTCATACTTTTGGGATGTGATTTCACAGCAGGTAGAATTATAACTTGCTTGCTGCTCTGCAATGCGCTGAGCCGCTGATATGTGATGACCCATTTGGAAAAATAATTTATACGCAAATCCTTCCCTTTTTTTGGGTGGGGTGGGGTGGGGGGTTAGTAAGTTTAGAATTTGAGGCCATGGAGGATGGACTTGCTAATGGAGAATGGAATTGAGTTCTTTGGGCTCTAACCATGGAGGAGGAGCTGCATCAGTATGTTAATCTGTGGGCTCTGGATTCTTTCCAATGGAGATTGGATAACTCAGGAACTTATACAATGCACATTTCATAGCAACTATTACAGATGCTAACTACAGCAGAATCTGGAGAGCTCATGCAGAACCTAAATGTTGTTTTTCATTTGGACAGCTATGCTGAATAACTGAATAAGCTTTTACTGCCGACAAACTTCGAAAAAGGGGCTGGCCCAATTCGGTTTGCCATCCATTGTGTGGTGCAAGTGCTGAAACGGTCCAGCATTTACTTGTTCATTGTGCTTACACTAGCTGCTTTCTTTGGGGCCACACTGATCACAGCCAGCCATTGCCACCTTGTTCCTCACAACACCTGGATGACTGGGGGAGTGAGTTAAGAGGGAGGACTCAGCAAAGTAGGAGGTGAAATTTCGATGGAATGATCCTTTACACATGCTGGAATGTGTGGAAGGAGAGGAACCATCGAATCTTTCCATTATACTATAAACCTGTTGAGCAGGTGTTCAGCTAATCAAGCAAGGTATGCAACAAAGAACTGCAGCTTTCAGAACAGATGATCATGGGTGATCTTGGGATATAGATGCAATTTTTGTGATTCGCAACTGGTGGCTTTTCCCTCGCCCAGTCTTTCTACTTAAAATTTTGTGTTTTTGTGCATTCTCCTTTTTCCTCTCTGTAATTTTAAACAAATTTCCACCTTTTAATGCATAGACAGAGCACTTATCACAGTTTTGGAAAAAAAGTGAGGCCATGAGGCATGACTCATGAGATAGCTCAGTTCAAAAAAAACTATCGTGGTGATTTTAGACTATTAAAAAACCAAATTTTGTTATTACCCAAAGTCCTATTCTTGCTGAATCGAAACTTTTTTTTTTTCCCTTCTAAAATTCATTGTCTAATACTGTCTCTCGAATTAAGGGCTACTTAGTTCTCAACTGTCCCCTATGTCATCAGGAAGTGCACTCTCCTTTACATTATACCAAAATGGCTAATTCAGTTCTTTTGTTGGATATGCATTCTGAAAGTTGGTCTATTGTCTTGCTTGCCTATGCTTCTGATCATGATTAAGTTCCTTGTTTGTCAGGCTCGTAACTACATGCTATATTTGTCATTGTTCGACATTCTGGGCAGATTGGAGTTATCCCAGCTCGAGGCATACCAACAGGTATGAATGACATTCTATCCCTCTCAACAGAATCGTGAAATACGATTTATTCCATTATATAAAAAAGGGATTTGTGAAGTCATCAATGAACCTTCTTCTGTTTGTTCTCCAGTTACAACTGCTGTTTCGAAATCACCCTGATTTGTGTGAAGAGCTTGAAAAGTTTAGACCTCCTGTGCCTACAAAGCAAGCAGCAAACAACATTTGGCCCTGGGTTTTTGTGTGTGCTGTCCCGTTGGTCGCAGTGAGCCTAATTCCAGCTCTTGGAAACCCAGTGCTGTGGTTTGTTCAACAAACGCTTGGTGAAAAAAGTGGCAGCATGATTCAACCACCGTCGCCATAGATATACTAGATTGTGTCAAATCAATTTATCCCATAAATAATGTAATTAATGTCATCTTATATGTATATATGTAGAGCAACATTTGAGAAGGAAATCTGTGTCCCTGGGCATCTGGTAGCAAGAAAATCCAGTCACAGCTTGGACGGGTTCAGACTTTCCTAATATCACGATTCACAGTTGCCTGCTATGACAATACCTGCTAATCAGAGTTGAACTGTTGGTTGCTGTTAGTCTGTTACTATTATAGTCAGCCAGTGAATACTAGAACAAGTTGTCATGCGATGAAACTTGAACATGTCATTGGAAATTTGGAATTAGGTGTTTGCTTAGAGGTCCGACACCTTTTCATTGAGGAGGTTTAATGAATCGTAACCTCTCTTTTCCTCTGGGTGCGAGCTTTCCTTGTTTGTCCCTAAAACTTAGCTAAATTCATAATATGTCATTATTTTTAAGTTCGCAACTTGTCATGTACGAATTTCTTTTCGTGCATGTCACTTCTATCAATTTCGATAGATTCAATTGTTAGAAAGCTCTGTTTAGACCCAAAATATTCCTTTCATAAATTTTAAATTTAAAAATTAGCAATTCAAAGTTCAAAATTTATGTGGCGGGGGCCACCGCCCAGTGGTAAGGTGCGCAACGGCGCAGGTGGTGGCCTTGCCCACTAGAGATCGAGTCACGAGCAGGTGTCTTGTTGAGGGGAATTTTCATGTTACAGCGACATCCAAGATGACCAAGCCAGTGAGCCAATACAAGCCAATCAGAAAGAAAGAGTCAAGTCGGGCGGCGGGAAAAAGCTGGAGGTGCGCGAAGCAGGGAGCTGTAGGAAAAAGTGAAAAAGGGGAAGAACGGTAAGGCGGGAAAAACTGGAGATGCGCGAAGCAAGGAGCTGTGGGAAAAGTGAAAAGGGGAAGAACGACAAGGTGGGAGAAGTCGGAGCTGCACGCTGGGAGCTGCGGGAAAAGTGTCGAGGGATGAGAGAGGTGTAACTAAGAGAAGGGCAAATGTTTAGCCCCCGTATTGTAACATGAAAAACCTTATAACATGTTTCTGTTTAAATGAAATGGAAATCGGAGATCTTTCCCTTTGTTGAAAAAATTTTCAAATTTATGTTAAATTATGTTTTGACTTGTTTAAATTTTAAATTCTCTATTTTCTACTTTTGTCATTAGACATGGTTGATAGCATCAATTTCAAAATAAAATTTACATTCCAAAGTTTGTAATATTCACCTTTAAAGTTCAATGCGCATAATTTTTTAGATCCATAGAAATTTGTTTTGCGGTTTTACGATTTTCTTTTTTTAAATTTTTTTCTATTTTATAATGTATTAAAAGGGGAGGGGCAAAGAGGACATTCAACAACCAAAGGAAAGGGGAGGGGGCAATAGTTCACATGGTAAGGGCGATTTGTGGATTTGACCATAAGGAATCCTAATATAGCTGGAATGGATGAATGAGTTTGGCTTGTTCAAATGTGCCCATCGTTGCTAGGTCTTCGGAATTCTTGGGCAATGGCCAATGGAGAAGCGGGTGCTGATCTCGATAAATTGGGTTCAATCGTAGCAAGGTATTCATATGGGATCATGGACAGGGGTTCCGTATTTCGTTTTGTTCCATTTCGTGCTCCCATTTGTATAAAAATTGTGGTCAAAATTTGTTGAAATTCACTTACAGAAGTTCAAAATTAGAATTCAGGGCTTCAAATTCGTGCTAGATTTTACGAAATTGTGCATGTTTTAAAAAACATTTTTTAACATTTTGTTATCGCAAAGAAATTATTTACAAAATGGAATTTTTTTTCGTGAAATCCAAAGCTTAGCTAAACTTGATGCTCCGATCATACATACCTCGCGTACGGCCACGATTATTCATTATATCATTTCTGTAAAATGACCAATGGCAAAAATCGGGCATGAAAAACAAGAAATGCTCTCGTTAGGTCAAGCAGCGAGCCACTGACACGTGGGCCCGCGCGCGCTAATCCGAGATTAACCATGCTCTCCCGCACGGCCGCACCGTAGCCTCCCTCTGCCCGGTGAGGTCACCGTCACTCACTCCGCATACGCCAATCTAGCCCGTCCACGTGGCCCTTATCTACCATTGGACGGCTCAGATCGGGCCGTGGCCGCGCCCCCTTCGCACCGAGGTAGGTTTAACATTTCATCAGCGGATGCGTTCTTCTTAAAGCCATTCCTTTGCTTGTGTCCTCCGTTCGCTTCTCTTCTCGCCTCGTCTTCCTCCTCGACTCGCCCCCCTCTACCCTTAGCCGATTGCCTCCCGCTCTCCGCTCGCCGCCTCCGGCCGCCGCGCGCTCCCTGCTCGGCGGCGCATCGGCCAGGGTCTCGGGGTGCTCGCGGCCGGCAGATCCGGCGCGGCCGATCGGCGGCGACGCCGCCAGGGGAGGGAGGCGGCCGGCTCGGGAATCGGCGCTCGGCCTTTCGGCGCGCGCGCGGGGAGGGAGGAGGGGAGGAGGAGGGCGCGGTTTGGTGTATGGGGGTATGAAGCGGAGCGCCAGGGACGAGGCGCTCATGGGGTCGCAGCTCAAGCGCCCCAACCTTGCTCGATCCGATCCGTGAGTAGCCGCCGCCTCGCTTCGATTCCTCGGTGCCGTAGAGTTCGCGTTTCTCCCCGCGTCCTGGTTCCTCTTCGCCTTCCTGCCCGGAACGTGCGTTTGTGTTGTGCGGTTTGAATTTATTTTTTTTTAAAAAAAAGTCCCGTTCGCTTTTATTTTTTCGGGTTTTGCCGTTTGATTGCGTCGGCGAGAGTGTGAAAATATTCGTATCTGCGGTACGAATTCCTTGTTTTTTACTGCTGAATTTGTGTTCGTTCCTTCCAATTTGAAGTCCGCAGCATAAAAAATGCCACCTTTTCTATCCGATTTTTTTCCTCCAGTTTTTTCGTGGGATCTAAGGGTGTGTTTTCTCTGTGATGTAGGGCGGCTCAGCCGCAGCACATGCCTCTCGCGGGGACAGCCTCGGCGGCAACGGCAGCACCGCCGCCACCCCCGCCGCCTCTGGCTGCGCCTGCTCCGCCGGCGCAGCCGCAGCAGCCGGCCGGTGGTGCAGCGGCGGCCGGCCAGAAGCTGACGACCAACGACGCCCTCGTCTACCTCAAGGCCGTCAAGGATAAGTTCCAGGACAGGCGAGAGAAGTACGAGGAGTTCCTTGAGGTCATGCGCGACTTCAAGAGCGAGAGGTCGGTCCATGCCGTTCCTTCTCCCAATCTGTTCCATACGGTTTGCCATATCTCCCTAGATTGTAGGTATTTAAGAGTATGGCGTGGTTCCATTTTTTGGATGCAGGATTGATACCAATGGTGTGATTATCCGTGTAAAGACACTGTTCAACGGGTACCCTGAGCTGATCCTTGGGTTCAACGCCTTCTTGCCCAAGGGCTATGCGATCAGGCTACAGGAAGAGAAGAAGCCTGTTGATTTCGTGGAAGCCATCAATTTCGTGAACAAGATTAAGGCATAAATACACTTTTACCGATAAGCTGATCTATCATGTGACCAAAGTTTCATATGCAATGATTTATGACACCATTGCTTTCCTTCTACAGAATCGGTTCCAGCATGATGAGCATGTCTACAAGGCATTTTTGGACATCCTCAACATGTACCGCAAGGATAATAAGTCCATCCAGGATGTGTACCATGAGGTGCTCATTTTATTTTTCCTTCTTTTGCGCTTGTTTTATTGTATATATCTATGTTTTTTGTTAGAATTTTGAGTTAGCGTGTTCCTTTGTGCAGGTTGCTGTGCTTTTTAGCGACCATAAAGATTTACTCGAAGAATTCCAACACTTCTTGCCTGATACATCTGTGCCCCCGCAAGCGGTGGCTTCTTCAAGAGGTGGCTTACCTAGGAGGGATGACAGGACCTCTCTAATGCCTCCTGTTAGTAGGAGTTTTCACAATGAAAAGGTATAAATGTCATGCTTTGTTTTAAGAAGCTATGTTTGTTAGCGAATAGTTAGATGGCTCATGCCTGGTTACAAAATAGGATCATGTAGTATGAAGGAAGATACCTAATTATGTTACAACTTTTACTTAACTTTTGGGGAAACTGTTGGCTAAAATATGCTATATGAATCGAAGTAGAAGTAAAACAGGGACCTTTTTCATTCCTAAACATGAGCCTGAGAACTTGTGAAGTACCTGGATAACGATTATTATGAACAGGATATGCCATGTAGTGGTTTGTGAATGAGTGCATCCACCACTGCTTTCATGTAGGTCAAAATACTTTGGTAGTGTCACTCGTTAAAATTTGTATTTTACTAAGTGAATAATCTCCTTTACTTCTATCATTAAAATATGAACCAGAGTTTCATTAAAAAAAAAATGAACCAGAGGTCTTTTCCTTCACTTCTACGAGGTCGGGCTGAACCCTCGAGGCAAACATGAGATTGCAAACATGAGATTAGTACACTTGCTTTTTTCTGCCTTTAGAAATTAAAGTTAACTGACATGTCTTCCTTTCTTCTTTCTTCAGAAGGATAGAGCTTTTCCATCACATGCTGACCGTGACTTTAGTGTCGATCGTCCTGATGTGGAGCATGATCGCCAGAGAAGACGCCTTGAGAAGGAAAAGGAACGTAAGGTAGAAAGGGATAGAAGAGATTATGAGAGAGATGAGAAAGATGGTGAACATGACAGCAAGGAGCTGGATGTTGGACAGCGTAAGCGCAAACCTTTTCCAAGGAAGGAGGACCCTACAGGTGCAGAGTCACAACAAGGAGCCCCCCCTGAGAATCATGGAATACATAGCGTGTCTGCCTCATCATACGAAAATAAGGATGCCCTGAAGAGTAAGTCTTTTAGAATATAGATTAATAGTTAGATTTTGTTTCTGCTGAGTACAGCATATTTGCTGCTTTACCTATATACTATCCTTTAAAAAAATGTAGATGTTGCATGATCATAGATCATGTGCCAGACAGATACACGATTTATTACACCCACATGCTGCATAATTCCATTTCAGTGCAGTCTTATGGTTAATTGTATGCACAGACATGTCTGCTTAGTGCTTCTGTATGCTGTTTATTTGGAAGGAGAAAATGGAAATTTAGGAGCGCAGTTTAGACTTGTTTGTCTGGTGGGCATGTGAATTGGAGTTTTGAGGGTACAAGCACATCATTTTAAACTCAGGGTGTGAGCTTGATTAACTGATGTTTAGAATAAGAAATATAAATCTCAACCCTTCATCATAGTTTGTGTTAGGACATCTTAGGAACTATAAAGCAATCCCTCACGTCACAATGACTTATCTTGTTAAATAGAAGGCTGAGAATGAAAACAAATGCACTTGCCTCATGCCACTACAAACTCTCTCCTTTAGACATCCATTCCCCTCCTGGATTGTGGCCACAGTCCATTTGTTGCCTACTTTTCGTTGCCTTCTGTTGTCTTGAGAACTTTGTTTGCTTCCTGCTTGTCTATTGCTTATATCCACATGTTTTCTATCAGGTGTATACACACAAGAGTTCCATTTCTGCGAGAAAGTGAAGGAGAAGCTGGAACATGATGCTTACCAGGAATTTTTGAAATGTCTTCACATATACAGCCAGGAGATTATTACAAGGAGTGAATTGAAGAACTTGGTGGGTTTCATATTCATATAGAGCTATGTAATTAAATGTTTAAACTTACATTGATTCGCTAATATG
Organism: Raddia guianensis; assembly: GCA_036346415.1. Classification (NCBI taxonomy): domain Eukaryota; kingdom Viridiplantae; phylum Streptophyta; class Magnoliopsida; order Poales; family Poaceae; genus Raddia; species Raddia guianensis. The sequence continues at coordinate 43,258,427 of CM070534.1, forward strand.
ATAAAGAATTTTTTTTGTTACTTCTTTGGTTTTACTTAATGACATGTTAATAATTGATATCCCAACTGATTTACAGGTGAATGATATACTACAACACTATCCAGATCTTATGGATGGGTTTAATGAATTCTTAGAGCATTGTGAAAATATAGGTAGGTTGCGTACATAATATATATGGAACGATCATCCTGCAAGGTTTCCTTCACTAGTTTTTTATTTGATGATTTTTATCACTGAATGATTTGTGTTCCTCCCTGCAGATGGTTTTCTGGCTGGTGTCTTCAATAAAAGTATGTTGTGTCTAGCATCAATTTTTACATCTCCCTTTTCACTCCATTTAAAATTTCTATTTAATCCTAGTTATATTTGATAAAGGGCAACCACCACGACTTATTAAAACTGAGGATAAAGAAAGAGATAAAGAGCGCGAGAGGGAGGATAGGGACAGAGATCGGGAAAAGGAGAGAGAAAAGGAACGAGAGAGACAAGGATCAGCATTTAATTCGAAGGAAGGTGCTAGCCACAAACCTTCTGCGTTCTCTAGCAAAGAAAAGTATAACCTATGCAAACCAATATCAGAGCTTGATCTCTCGAACTGTCAGCGATGCACTCCAAGTTATCGTCTTCTGCCGAAAAATGTAAGCTAATTTAGCTCTTGTGTTTATTTCGCTAATGTGTTCCATATAACATTTGGTTTAATTGTGTTTTCAGTATCCAATGTTTCCTGCAAGCAACAGGACTGATCTTGGAGCTTCTGTGCTTAATGACCACTGGGTATCAGTGACATCAGGAAGTGAAGACTATTCATTTAAGCACATGCGAAAGAATCAGTATGAGGAAAGTTTATTTAGATGCGAAGATGACAGGTGATGATCCTCCTTTTTAACAGATGATATTTACCTCCTGTTTCACATACCTTTATCTTTTTGGGAGTTGAGCTTAAAACGGTTGAGTTACCCTGTGATTAAATTTTGAGTTCAACCATGTGGTGTAGCTTTCCACTTGATGAAAGTAGCCTTAAAACATTTCACGTTAAACAAAAATATTAACATAAATATGTTTAGAGAAAAGAATTTGTTGATAGGTGTCTCGTGTTCTTTTCTTGTTTAGTAAACTTTCTGGGACCCTGATAAGATCACATTTCATGACCAAATGTTTTCGTTGTCAAAATACTCCACTCTTCATTGAATATTTGACTGGTATGCTTTTCTTGCCTTTTTAAAGTGATATTCATTTCTTTAATGCTAAATGCATACTGAATGCTTGATGGAAATTATAAGTAAGCAATGAATTTAGTAAAAACCTGAGCGAATTCACAGAAAAACTTTTTTTTCTGTTTTTTGATAGTTGATTCTTAGAAATATTAGCCTATTTACTCGTACTGATGGTTATAACCAAATCAGAAACTAAATTTCCTGCACAAACCTTATGATGCTCGTTGGGAGATTTTGCATTGTTATTTTGTTTCCTGTTCACTTGTTTAATCTGTAGTAGTATGTCTTCCTCTCTTGGAAACTAATGCTTAATTCCAGTATTTGGCATCCCAAGTTACATATATGTTGTGTATCAGAGATGTGTACACATTTCTTTAAATGCTTTCAGCAACAATGCCATGATATGGGAACTTTAGCATCTAGTGGGCGTTTTTTTGGTGGATGACTAATAATTTTCTTTTTCTTCATAAGTATTCTCTTTAAATTACTTTTACATTGGATCATCTCTTGTTGCTGGTTACAAACTGGTATGAACTTATTTCAGGTTTGAGTTGGATATGTTGTTGGAATCTGTTAATGCAGCAACTAAGCGTGTTGAAGAGTTGATAGAAAAGATGCAAGACAACTCAGTAAAACCAGATAGCCCGATACGCATCGATGAACATTTAACTCGTATGTACTTGCATTTAATATATAGATATCAATAATTTTTGCTAAAAATTGAACTGAATGGAGCTTAACTGCCCTTTTTGGGTTCTTCACCACTCCTGACAGCTTTGAATCTGAGGTGCATTGAACGGTTATATGGTGACCATGGTCTTGATGTGATGGATGTTCTTCGAAAAAATGCTAGTGTTGCATTGCCAGTTATCTTAACTAGGCTTAAGCAAAAACAGGAGGAATGGTCAAGGTGCCGATCAGATTTTAACAAGGTTTGGGCTGAAATATATGCCAAAAATTATCACAAGTCACTTGACCACCGCAGTTTCTATTTCAAGCAGCAAGATACGAAGAACCTTAGCACAAAATGTATGTACACATTTATTTCATGCAAATTTTTCTTCTGACTGTTCCAGCCTTGCCTGGTCTAAACTATTTTTATTCCTTGTGAAGCTTTATTGACTGAGATCAAAGAAATTAACGAGAAGAAAAGGAAGGAAGATGATGTACTCCTTGCTATTGCTGCTGGAAATAGGCGGCCTATAGTACCCAATATGTCATTTGAGTTTGTGGACTTGAACATCCATGAAGACCTGTATAAGATTATCAAATACTCATGTGGAGAAGTCTGCAGTTCCTCAGACCAACTAGAGAAAGTGATGAGAATTTGGACAACCTTTCTGGAGCCAATTTTAGGTGTTCAGCCTCGAATTCATGGTGTTGAAGATGCAGACCTAATCAAACCCAAGATTCGAACTTCAAAATCTGGGCTTACAACTGTTGGGGAAAACAACAATACTGCAGCAGGGGCTGGTTCCAAGCAAGGCCATGGTGATGAAAGCATCCCGCAGGAACAAGCACCATCAGCTCTGGCTAGATTGGTGAATGGAGTCACAGCAGACACCCAAAATGGTTTCCATGATGGTGATCGAACTGTCCGTAGAGGTGAGGAGCCATCAAATGCTGCTTTAAATGGAAGAGTGCAAGGTGCTGCCCCTGCCACAGATGAAATGTCTGCAGCAAGTACCCAAAACATGTCTACAGAGAGATCGACAGAGAACCCTGTTTCTAGGACTGAGCAAAGCATTAAGGCAAACTTGGAACCTGCTTCAGGTTTGGATGTCTGCTTCTTGGATATTTTATGTTCGTAATTCATTACTTCATTAGGTTTCTTTTTCCCAGTTCTTATAGTTTGTCTTGCCTGTTAGGTGTGAATACCTCTCGAAGTTCTCATGCTGGAGTTGATATGGCTTCTGAAGCCAGGACTGGCAACGAAACAATACAGTCTCTAGAGGTATATAATCTTTTTGCCAGCTCAATTTAATTCCTGCCTCTGTCAGCCATTTTCCTTGGATGGTTATTTTTTCTTTAGACAGGTCATGTCTGAATTTTCTTCTTTTGTTTGTGGGTTTCTTTGGGGTTGTCTACTGTTTGTCCCTCTCATTTCATGTATGCATTGTGGTCCTGTTGTGGATGACGCTTGGAATGTTTGTTCTTGTGTTGAAGTGTATCTGTTTATATAAATGAAATGCACACCAATTTTTTCCGTAGATTCATACTGCAAACCCATCGATAACTCATGCCCATATGTTTCTATTTTCTCTGGCAGGGGCTAGACACTGGCAGGCCAGGACCATCTTTGAATGGAGGAACCAGTGAAAATAATAAAGGGCGCCTGTTTAATGAAGCTTCTACTTCCCACAATGTTTCTAAAGTTGAAAGAGAAGAGGGTGAATTATCGCCCAACGGAGATTTTGAAGAGGATAATTTTGCACCTTTTGAAGATGGGGCTGTAGATGGTGCATCTAAAGTGAAGGAAGGTTCTGCAAGCAGACCATTCCAGGGTAGGCCTGGGGAAGTGGAACCATCTTGCGCTGAGGCAGCTGGTGAGAATGATGCTGATGCTGATGACGAGGGTGAGGAAAGTGCTCAAAGGTCTACCGAGGACAGTGAAAATGCCTCTGAGGCCGGTGAAGATGCATCTGGGAGTGAATCTGGTGATGCTGAGGAGTGTTCTCGTGAAGATCACGATGAGGAAGAGGAAGATATTGATCATGATGATCAGGATGCAAAGGCTGAAAGTGAGGGTGAAGCAGAAGGAACAACTGATGCACATGAACTTGAAGGAGGAATATCACTACCGCTGTCAGAGCGCTTTCTGTACTCAGTAAAACCACTTGCCAAGCATGTACATACAGCTTTACATGATCGAGAAGAGAAATCTTCACGTATATTTTATGGGAATGATTCATTTTATGTCCTGTTCAGGCTGCACCAGGTGAGTTTCAAGTAGTCTTGGTTCTGTGTATTTGCGCTCACTCTTGGTTGCTAAGATCTTATTTGTTGCAGATTTTGTATGAAAGGCTACTTTCAGCAAAGACCAACTCTTCCAGTGCTGAAAAGAAATGGAGAACTTCTAAGGATACAAATCCTCCTGATCTCTATGCAAAGTAATACTGCTTTCCTAAAGTGCTCAGTTGTTTATTCAGTTATACTGTATCTTATCAAGACATACGACAAATAATTGATCTGTCATTTCAATGAAGGTTCATGAATGCATTGTACAATTTGCTTGATGGTTCTTCTGACAACACCAAGTTTGAGGATGACTGTCGTGCTATAATTGGGACTCAGTCCTATGTTCTCTTCACGTTAGATAAACTGATATATAAAGTGGTGAAGCAGGTAAGGTGACTCATTTGTTGTTTGTTATTTACTTTGTGTTGGCTGCAGCAGTCGTTCTTACAACTTCCCTGATACCAGCTTCAAGCCATAGCTACAGATGAAATGGACAACAAGCTGCTCCAACTTTATTTATATGAAAAGTCAAGATCTTCCGGGAGGTTCTTTGATCTAGTTTATCATGAAAATACTCGTGTTCTCCTCCATGACGAGAACATATACCGATTTGAATGTGTAAGCTTTATTTTGATATGCAGGCGAAATAAATTATTTTTTAATTAATATTTGGCTGTGTTTTCCACTTCCTATATTTATTAAAAATGTAACACTGTTTCTTGTGTTTTACCAAAGAATTGACTCACTTCTGCAATGTTGATGTTGATAGTTCCAAGTGCTTGTGCTTTGTATGGAATGATAAAAAGGTCTATTTCTGTTGCAAATTACAGTGCTCAAATCCCACAAGGTTATCTATTCAACTGATGGAATATGGTCATGAAAAGCTTGAAGTGACCGCAGTATCGATTGATCCAAATTTTTCATCATATCTTTTTAGCGAGTATTTGTCGAGTATGTCAGACAGGAAATTATCTGAGGGTGTCTTCCTTGGAAGGTAATGCACCCCCGCCCACTAGAACCACAATAGAACTCCTGGTTTCATTTCCCCTGTATTTCCTGACCTGTCCTGAGCTGAAATCTGTTTTCCCAGGAATAAGCGGAAACATTCAAACAATGATGAACCTTCAGATTCGCTGAAGGCCATGGATGATATTAAAGTTGCTAATGGTCTTGAATGCAAGATATCCTGCAAGACTTCTAAGGTGTGTATGTTTGTTTGATTGGGAATTCCAGCACATTCAATATTACTAGAATTTAAGTATATCTCTTGACCCTATATGTGCAGGTCTCATATGTGCTTGACACTGAAGATTTCTTGTTTCGTTTAAGAAAGAGGAAACCCTCACCTGGTGGGCCTGACAAGTCACAGGTTCCAAAAAAACATGATACAAAAGTGCAGCGCTTTCATAGATTTTTAGACACCAAGGCTTAAGGTCATTGGCAAAATGCTGGTAATTCTACTATATTCCAAATCCACACACTGTTGAGTTGTATGGTAGTATGATTTTGTAAGGTTGCTCAGAATATTTGCCTGCATAAGTGACAAGCATGTCTGATGGATGATACTGGGCTGTGCTTAGCATGCTTTGCTAAAAAGGCCGTTGCATAATATTGTATAGCAAGGCGATTTATGTTTTTTTCCCCTGCTTTGCAGCTGTTGTATGTAATCAGGAAATGCTGTTGGGGTCGGCGTTGCCGTGCTTCAGCAATCAGAAGCCGTGGGAGACGGAGAACCCATAGATTGCACCAGACCATAGTGCCCTCTGCAATAACAGCTGGGAAGCTATATAGGGTAAATACATCAAAGTATGGCCACCGCAGTCAGCTCAGCTCATGTATATATGTATGGGAAGAATGTTGTTTGCCCAGGTTTAACCAATACCTTTACTGGTTCTTTTGTCGTAGAAGGATCGTATTTGACTAATTATCATTTGTTGCTGTTGGTATAGGCCTCTAGTTTTTTGACCGTCGTTCTTCCATTGAAGATATGTAGTCTTCATTAAAAGAAACAGTGTCATCAATTATGTAGTGGATGGATGGTTGGGTAATTAGACAGGCATGATGATTATTATTTTATTCCTAGTGTCCTGTGATGTTGCTTGTTGCCGCCTTGCCGGTGGCACTATTGTGTGCTATGCGGTGATTCTCGGATTTGTTAGGTACGATGCTAACCATCCTGAACCTGAGGTGATTAACCCAACCACTAATGATTTTACTGCGATGCAAAATTGGCTGGGGTTACTAGTAGCTAGTAAGCTCGAAGCATGCTTTGCGATGGACACAATGGAACGCCGGCAGCACCAGCACAAGCTCTGTTGGCCCAGGCCACTAATAAAATGCCTCTCTTTTTGACATTGCATTATAATCATTGAGTGAGCATTCAATATCTCGTATCACAGTTACAAGCAGAAGACATGGGACATGTAATTATCCACTACAACATATTCTAGCATGAGCTGGTTTCAGAGGATTATTGTATTTAACCCGACAACGAACAGTAGCTAACCAGTGTTGAGGCACGGGTGATACATGGGACATGTAACCGGGTTGTACTTAAATACCTAACGACTAGTACCATGTGCCTTGAAGCACGGATGATACAAGATCCAAATAAATAGGCGCCATCTATCCACAGAGATTTGCAGCACAATCTCAAATGACTACTAGTAAGCAGCACGGAGCCAGAGGGAGGGAGGAGGAATTACACGCGTGTATTTCTTGTAACTATCTGTGCCTTGCACAGCTGCTTCTTCTTCGACGTGGTTTCTTCCGCGACTTGCGAGCAAAATAAAATAAAATTGATCATCTGTTTGGCCTCGTGCGATGAACTTATACCTTGCTTGATTAAGCTAAAAGTAACTGAAAACTTTAATATGAAAAAGTTGTGATCCCTTGAAACAGGTCTAAAAGGGTTCAAAAAATTATAAATTTTTTTTTTACAAACTCTAAGAAAACTATTTTAAAACCCACAAAACACTACAAAGTAGGCGTATTACATCATTTGACTTATAACAAAATAATAAATTTTCATTTTAATTCATTTAATTTAATTTGAACTGAAACAAGCAAGGCCTTAGGCCTTGTTCTTTTCAACAGATCGTCATGCTTTAGACATCAGAAGAAATTTAAAAGCCCTCAAAATGAGGTCTAAAGATTATAAAAAAAAATTAAAAAATAGTTTTAGAATCTTTGGAACGACTACTAAAAGTCACAAGAAAATCGTCGCAAATTATGACAACATATAGGCTATATAAAAATAACAAAATTTGCTACAGTAATACGCAACGGTACGATACGCTAAAAAGAACAAGGCCTTAAAGAAGCGGGCTGTGCCTGTCCAGGGCTCGTCACTATGCTCTCAACAGAGCACAAATTTGTCAAAACATAAATATACTGAAGTAGTGTTTTTTTTTTATGCAGAAGATTTTGCACGACTTTACCCAGTTGTATTCATCATATAGGTCACAATACAAAAGGCAATTCCATATGTATGTGTTCAGCTATCAGCTAGCTAGCCATCCGGTGCACTTGGTTTTGTCTATCACCTGTACAGTTACCAGCCCATTCCCTATGCAGCTGATCAAAACCTGAAAATGTGAGAAGCTTTCGTATGCTATATAGAGGTTGCTTTCTTCTAGTTTGTAAAGTAACTTTTCCTTTGCCGTACGTATACTATGTAGCACTGATGGTATTTGGCGACATGTAACCGCCTAGCTAAATCTAATGCGCTTCCTGGGTGTATCATGCACTTGTGTCTTCTCACCATACATTTCCACTTGGAGGTTCTCAAAGGCTTCTGACACCGCTTCAACCTGTGACAAAAAAAAAAAACGATTAACATTTAACATAATGGGGAGATTGATAGTAATTGATGTTAAAGAAGCTCTCTGCATGTTAGTTTAGTCACTCACCAGCTCGGGCTTCTTAGCATAGACCCTGACAATTCTATCTTGGTTATACGCAGGTAGCAAGTGGCTGACCCGATCATCTGTGATGGGGAACTTCTCATCACATCCAAAGTCCTTGTACAACAAAAAAATTGCTCAGATCAGATGGGAATCATGGAGATACCTCAACTCAAATAATCACTGTATAACATAAATCATAGAGCAATATTTTGTTTACTTCACAAGACTGAATAAATTAATAATCCCATAGCTCACATAAACTACAAGAAAGCCAAATAAAATGCATGGATGTAAACAACCTGTACATAATAAAATCAAGACAACCGTTGCCTATATAAATTTCACGTTTAACCAGGTAGATAGTCATTAGAATTGTTTCATCAAAGCACTTCCAAGAATTCGCAAGTAAAATAACAGATGGAACATAAAATCAACCAGAGGCGGGGCGGCACAATTTCGATGATACTGCATGAAAACTGTCCACACGATGAAGCAAGTAGTTATCTGAAGAAAGTAGTTACCTTGAAGAATTTGATACTGGGGAATGGTAGACATGCACACAAATGAAGCAAATTGGTTAGAATTTTTGATTTGTCATCCTAGATTAACCAAATCAATCTTAACATTGACCAACAAAAAAACCTTTCGAGGGGATTGTCTTTTCCACGGGTCAAATCAATCTTAACATTGCTGACTGCAACATCCTCTTCCTTGAGAGTCGGCACAGAAGATTTCTGAAGGCAGGTAACATGAAAAATATGAAACCTTTATTCTTCTGAGAGGTCAAGCCAAATCTATAGCACTCGACCCAAATGAGTGAAGCACACATGAACCTGTGAACAAACTATGTCTTGTGCAGTTATATTCTTGAAATGCTCCAGTTTGTCCTTTGGAACAGAATACTGATTGCAGAACTGCAAATCAAAGAAGATTGAACAATTAGCATATTCCGCGTAAAGAAACATTATCTGAATCAGGAAGTAGATAACTATGACATAATATGAGATGCTCTGCATTTTGTACTCATGTAAGAAATACTCGTTCTCTAGTCTTGCAAAATAAATGCTAATCTAGTGCAACTTCGATGATATGTTACACTGTGCATAACAGATCAGTTCTATGCTACAACTAGCAATTTCAAGCACATCACAATTCCCTGCCAAAAAAACCTCTCTTCCAACACACAAAATGCCCCCCTCCCCTATTTCGTACCGATTGTTCTAACGGAACAAATAGCTACTCGTAAGACGTGCTTAAAAAAAATCTAGTTTGTCCTAACACAAGCTGGAATCACTACCATATCTATAGCAGTGGCATGTTGCAATAAGCAGATTCATATCTTCAACACAAGATCTGATTTTACAAAATATAACATGCCTAATGCACAACAGAAAGATAGAAACATAGGAAAATTAGTTTTTGCACAACAGCACTGGGATGATTGTTACAAATCAGTACATCAAGACAAAAATACTGAATATATTGATGACCACAATGAATCCTACCTTGTAGAGCTCTCTCCGACGAATACGCTGAATGATTTCTTTTGCTTTCTTCAGTTCATTGTTGGGAGCAGATTCAATGCATTTAATGATCGTGTCATCCAACTGGAATTTCAAGAGATTTGGGCATAAGATGAAATGATAAATGGACTGAACAACTACAAACATTGAGTAGAAATAAACAGTACATAGCAGCAAACCTTCCAAAAGTCTTCAGGATCTTGTGCATGTAAAGATATCTCCAAGTAATCATTAGCCTCAACAAGTGCGTCGACAAGCATCAGTTCAACAGCCTAATGATTGAAGGTTGTTTGAAATAGGTTATGCACATGTAAGGAGAATGGCTTATGCGTGAAATGCAGACTTTTGGTATATACGAAAATTAAAGACACCCTGAAATGAGATCGTTGTAATAGTATCATTATATTTAAAGCTAAATGAAAAATCAACACAAACACTTTCACAGCTTATAAAAAATCTTAGTGATATAACACCATAGAGCCATAGACCATTAGACCTTCAAAGTAGGTGATGCAAAACCTGCTTCAACCAATGAATTACTACTGATTGCATGAACTAACAGCCAGTGCCCCAGTCCCCACTGATAAAAAAGAAAAAAGATTGTCTCCGAGCACAACTTTTTTTTGTGTTGTGTGATGTGAAGTAAACATGCTATTTATTTAGTGTACATAAGATGACACTATGTTGTGACCACAAAAAAGGAAGTTGATGTAATTTAACCCATACCTTTACTTTGGCATGGGTATAGACAGTCCGGTGCAGATCAGCGCGTGTTGAAAACAATTTATGGATGCTCAGATCTATACATTCCAATGAGACATAACAAATCACATCTTGAACATCTCGAAAGAAGAAAACTAATAGCAAATATATAAAAAGTGTGGGACCAGTTATATAATACACCTACAATCTTTGGCAGGGTAGCATATTTCATCATCCATCACTCGCATGCCTTGTAAGAGCCTGCAGAGACGAAGATAATGAAGTTACGATACAAGTAAAAAAAAGTCAATTTGAGTTTCCGCACTAACATAACAGTTAACATTTCAATGCCCAAAAATTGGACTAACTAAGCAATTATGCCCTTGCAGTCTTCAATATGTTCAATGAAATGGAAAAGAAGCCAATCATACTAATAAATTTGGCAACTACTTTTATTTCATTCCATTAAAAAATCTCAGTCCAAACAACCTTTACAGGAAATTCTCCAGCATCTAGAGCATGCAGACGTTAGATTCTCTAGAAAGCTTGATAATATTAATTCTAGTACTCCTCTCAACAATGAGCAAAAAGCAAGAAGGAATTTAACAGGCTGACAACAAAAAAAACACCTCCAGTACTGGAAATTGCACCCAAGACCACATGCTCTGCAATCACGGCCAATGTAGTCAAACCTGCACAGTTACTCTTGCTTATGACATTACCAGATGATGGTAGAAACCACTGCAGGCCTATAGTAGAAAATGCTAAAAAGTTCAACATAAAAAAAGACCCCCTTACTTGTCAACATCTATACCATTGCGGCCATTAGCAACAATATCATAAAGGAAAAGCTTCTCCTTTGCACTCTGAAGAAGCAAGTTTTGTTTCATCCAATTAAATCAAGCCAATCAATTTCGAGTGAGACAAAAGATGAAAGTGGTAAGAGAGAGCAAAGTACATACTTTTGTTGCGGCAAACTTATAGCTGGCAATTATCATTTCCTGCGGGCATTTTTAAGATATAAGAAAACAGTTTATTAACTTCTAACAACACATTGTGCTGTATTATAATGAGCTATATGTGATTCTCTAGGCAATTGAATTCATGCCTGACCTCTACAGGATTTTATTTTCTTGGATTGTAACTTGTAAGACCACACTTAATCTACAGTTATATATATATTGTCCTTTTAACCTTATCTTAACTTATCTTCTCATCTATAAAGTCAAAGATACGAAGATAAGGCGAAGAGGAGGACATCTTAGATCGCATTTTAAACTGAAAGGTGGGCAAGTCAAAATATTTCAAGGCCAAATTTATTGTTTTCCAATTCTTACAAAAGAGGAAGCACTAAGATCCTTTATTAATAAAGAGGAGTTGGTTAATCTGACTGATGTTAATTTGAATTACCACCACAAGAGTACTGAAAATAAAATGCAGCTTACCTTGACAATTTTGAGGTAATCAGCTTCAATATCTATATTGTGTTTGTCAACAATGCTGTCTAGCAGCAGTGCAGACATATGTTCATGGGACCTGTAAAAAAACTTTTAATTGAGGCACCAAACAGAGTCTCAGGATAGTTTTAACATCTTTACATGCATGTGGAAATGCAGGTAAGTGGGGGAGCTATCATGATTTATTATCATGCTAACAAGCATGTGCGATCGATGAAAGCTCAGAAAATTGGATATGAACAAACATGGAACTGTGATGTCAGGTGCCAACAATAAAAGCCTTAACAACAAAGGCAACATGAAAACAAAATTCATTGTAACTACAGTTGGAGAAAAGAATACAAATTTGCATGCATAAAAAATAATAATGGCGCTAGTAGAATATTCATTACATCTACTGCCTTTTAAGTAGTGATATTCAATCATAATATGAATACAAATTCACATCGCGCCTTCTCATAGTAGGGACAAACAATACAGAACATATGGTCGATGGAGAATAAGGGACAAATTTAAAAGGTAATAAAAAACTAACACCATATATGAAAAGAAAAATACCAGGCTGATCCTGGATTAACACGAGGAAGAAACTCATGCTCAAACAAGTGACTGAAGGGGCCATGTCCAATGTCATGCAGGAGGCCTGTATAGAATTACCATAAAAATCATCAATTTGCAAAAACTTAAAGAGGGTCATGGTTGAGTGCATTAACCTGCAAGCTTCACTGTTTGCACATCAACACGGTCAATGCCAAGCTCATCACCCTGTTGAATAGAAAATACACAAGTTCCACCTTAGCTAATTTGGCTGTCACCTGACAGTATATTAGTCGATTTGTTATGAATGGTGCAAACCTGGTACATACGAAGGTTGTTCACAGTCTGCCCAGCTAGTGAATAAACACCTAATGAATGTTCAAAACGTGTGTGCACGGCCCCAGGATAGACCAGATATGTGAGACCTGAAAAGCATGCAGTGCATGTTACACAAACATCATATACAAATTGAACCGTAAAGTCAATCAAAATTGGATTTCGGACACACAAGGAAAGAGCTCACAGGGTCACAGATGTGTTCTACTTCGAAGTAACAACTTGAAAACATCCCCACATATTAATGATATACTGAACTACATATATCACAGTGAATGATGTATCTCAAAGATGTCAACCCACCGAATTTCAGTAATACTGTCTTTGTCATTTCATTATGCATTCAAAAAATAGTAAATGCAATCGCAGGCCTAATGGCTAAGGGTGGCATTAATTATAGTAAGAAGCATGGATTGTGTTGCACAAAATATTAGTCTACAAATAGGAGACCATGCTGCGTGATTAATTATGGTGGAAAAAAACAATTATATGGGAGAAAGCAACATTACGAATCATTTGTTTTTTTAATTAAAGCAAATCACAAAATTGAGATATGGGGCTGGAGCACCATTTCAATTGTCACTTCAGCAAGATAGAAAACAGAATTCCAAGATGGTTTTGATGCGAGGGGAAAAAAGCATGTACCAAGTTGTTTTAGATCCCGCAGCCTGAATTACATGAAAAAATGAAATGAAATCATAATTAGGCCATCCTGGAAGTTGAATAAACAACTAAGCATCAATAATTTAGTAGAACCGAAGTCACCTCTGAAATTCCTCAGTGTCCACAAACTCACGAGCCAACTGCACGCCAGAGTAAAAGAAGTCATAAAAAAGCACAAGTTGCTTACATCTTTAATAGCTAATTGACCAAATTCAACTATTCAAGAGATAAACAGTAAATGGTACGAAATATTTGTCGGTGTAAAATGAGCAAGTGCTAGGCACGGCACACAGATTCAAATTCAAACAGCAAAAATTTGACTGCTGACTGACTGTTCCCGAGTATCCAGTTCATGGTTATTCACAGGTACACGATGCAATACACTAGTATTCCAAATCCTGAATTTATAATTGTATAATGCTGTAACCATGATTGCAGGATAACAACCTGACCTCAATATAATAGAACTCGAGAGTCAACTGGGTCAAGCTTTTCTTGGAAGAGAGAACAGCAAAGGCAATTTCCTACTTGTAACAGATGCAGAGCGATTGGTCCACGACATGAAAGCGAAGGCTTGCAGACATGACCATGACAGACTCTACAAAATCCCTAATAGCATTCTCATTATGTGCTATGAAATCCTCATATTTATTATTACAGATAAGAGTGAAATGGCTGCAATGCTAGTGTTGTCATCGTACACTGGACATTCAAATTCCAAACCATGCGGTTTTAAAATAATATGCATATATCAGCTTCCAGTGCGGAGAGTGAAAGGGACTAAATACAAGGCATAAACAAGTAGAGATGAAGTCAGCAGCCACATCTTAACAAAGCATTTGGGTACTTGTCACATGCAAACCAACGGTTGCTCCCCTATACCTAAAAAAATATCGATGTAAAATGCCAAAACAGTTTACTATGACTTCGATAATACCCTTTGGAATCGGTGTCGAGGCACCTCAGGCTGTCAGGCAGATATAGAATAGTACAATACTTAACATGCTATCACAAGCACCAAGACAACGATGGTAGGCAAGGCTCATAATACGACGCAATGAAATTCTAATCGGTACAAGACACACGATAAATCGTTAATAACAAAAGCATGAACAGAACTGCGCATTTGTATAGCTGTTACTGAATACTGATGATGAGCAGTTGATGCTCCAGAACAACAGCGCATGAAGAGGGAGCAAACAAATTTAAATCTCGAAATAGAAAGATAAAAAAAAAAACACTGAGTCGGTGGCACTAGAATCACGTTCGAACACGGATAGCAGCGAGTAGATGCGAGACGGTGATCAACAATATTTCCCTTGTTGAATTCGTTCGTGGAAGCGATGACGATGGGCAACTGGGAGGAAAGGAAGGTGAGGTGACGAAAGGCAAGCGGCGGAATGGAGCAAGCAGAAGAGGAGGAGGAGGAGGAGGAGACGAGGGGAGGGAGGGAGGAGCGACCGGGTCGAGCGAGATGCTGCCGTGGAGGTTGTCGAAGACGAGCTTGATGGAGCAACGGTCGTAGGTGCCGTAGGGGCGGTTGGGCGCCGGGCCCGGGGAAGAGCGCGGCACGACGGCGGCAGCGTCAGCGTCGGCGGCAAAGTACTCCCCCATCTCCTCTGCGCTCCGAGGATTCTGGGGCGGAAGGCGGCGGCGGCGCCGGTGGTGGCGGTGGTGGCGGACGTGGTGGGGTTGGAGGTTGGAAGAAAGGAGAAAGAAGCGGACGGCTTCGGAAGGCGAAGCAGGGGACCCAAAAAGAAGGGGGAGGATTGCTCGTCGCCTTATTAAATGCTTATAATATTTGAATTGTATCGCATATTCGCATGTATTACCAAATTTGGATTGTGTTATAAAAATACAGCCATTTTAAAAGGCGCTGCTAGTTATACTAGTACTCCTACTTGAGTAGAGTGGACAAGATTCAAAAGGATTTTTAACGAGGAATCCAAATTCTCAAGGAATCCAACTTATTCAAGCGTGATCTCCAACTTTTATTTGGGAATTGCAGCTGTAACTCTGCAACCATCTCCGAGGGAGGAATCGTATAACCGTACCGTATGGTTCTCCGTCGCTTTCAAACCTCAAAAGTAATTTAACATCTTTGTGAGAAGTAGGCCCAATTTAATAGTAACCCATCTAGACGGTCATATATAATTTAATTATAAGCGAAACTGGTGTGTTGAAATTAGATGAATATCGCAATGTTTTTAGGCAGTGGCGGAGCCAGGGGGGCTAGCAGGAGCCATGGCCCCCCCAACCAAAATGCAAAGTTCCTATATGCACTAATTACACCGCTAATTATAGCACTAATACAGAAGAACCTAATGCCATCAATACTCAAATTGGATTACATCGCTATCTCTCACTCCCTAATTTCTAAATTAATAATGATGATTATCATCAAATTGGATGTTGATTCCATAAATTTTATGGTCATATACCATTATGTTTTATCATCAATACCGTGGATGTTTTATGGTCATAAATTTTATCATCAATACCGTGGAGGTTGTCGAAGACGAGCTTGATGGAGCAACGGTCATAGGTGCCGTAGGGGCGGTTGGGCGCCGGGCCCGGGAAGAGCGCGGCACGACGGCGGCAGCGTCAGCGTCGGCGGCAAAGAACTCCCCCATCTCCTCGCCGCTCCGAGGATTCTGGAGCGGAAGGTGACGGCGGCGCCGGTGGGTGGTGGCAGACGTGGTGGGGTTGGAGGTTGGAAGAAAGGAGAAAGAAGCGAACGGCTTCGGAAGGCGAAGCAGGGGACCCAAAAAGAAGGGGGAGGAGGAGGATTGCTCGTCACCTTATTAAATGCTTATAAAATATTTGAATTGTATCGCATGTATTACCAATTTTGTATTGTGATATAAAAATACAGGCATTTTAAAAGGCGCTGATAGTTATACTAGTACTCCTACTTGAGTAGAGTGGAGAAGATTCAAAAGGATTTTTAATGAGGAAAATAGAGGAATCTAAATAAAATTATATATAAGTGCTTGATTGATTTGTATGATTGCTTTAGAGGAGTTTAGTTTCATATGGTAAGAGTGTTTTCTTCCAAATTCTCAAGGAATCCAACTTTTTCAAGCGTGATCTCCAACCTTTATTTGGGAATTGCAGCTGTAACTTTGCAACCATCTTCGAGGGAGGCATCGTATAACCGTACGGTATGGTTCTCCGTCGCTTTCAAACCTCAAAAGTAATTTAAGATCTTTGTGAGAAGTAGGCAAATTTAGTAACCCATCTAACGGTCATATATAGTTTAATTATAAGCGAAAAAAATAGATGAATATCGCAATGTTTTTAGGGCTGTTGGTTTGAATCCTTAACTAGTTTTTAGCTAATATATCTTTCAAGGAGTATCTAAATTTTCATGACTTTAACATCCTACGGTTCAAATAGGGTTTAAATTATTGCCAAATTTAATGTCCTCTAATCCACAGTTAATGCAGGGCAAAAATCCTGATGTCCCCTTTTAATTTTTAGCAAATTATCTAAAGACTCCTTGCAACTTCATTTACATCTAAGGACCTACAAGTGACAGTAGCGGACTAATAATCCCCTTAGCTTGTTTCTCTTGTCACATGTCATCCACATCAGCATCATCTAGTGGAGGTGGTTGAATGAAGGAGATACACCAAAGGGAGCTTGCCATTGCCGCTTCGCCCTCCCTTCGCTGTCCAATTCTTCACTAACTTCGTCTTGTCCAATAATAATCTCAACAATTTCTTCCATCCATCCCTTCTTCATCGTCGCCTTCCCTTTGTATGAGTTGTATCCCACTACTCTGTTGTGGTTGTTGTGTCTGGAGTTGTCGCCCATTTGAAACCTTAGTGCCTTCGATTTTTTGAGTCATCTTGGTCCTCAAGGCCACAGTGGCTAAGCTCGCATAGGGCCAAACCAATCGCCCCTCCGGTTTCATCATGTCGTTCTAAAATTCCCTGTTTGCTTGACCTTATTGTCACTTCTTGCACTGCCACACCCTCGAAGTCATGGTCATCTCCTCCACAGGTCACAGAGCCGCTTTCGATCGTCATGCATCGAGCTATCACTGCCTCTCAACTCCTTTCAGCCTCATGAGTCTCCAGCATTACTCATTAGACCTTCCTCACCATCAGACAATGTTGGAGCCATAAGACGAAACAAGTTAGAAAGTTAGTGCCTCCCTCCTCTGTTTGGAGGGCGATGGCAAGCAGGGCTAATGTAGCATGGTTTATAAATATGTATAATATCGCATCCTCGATTGATATGGCTAATATATGCCAATGAAACTTGATTAAGTTGACTATTAGTTCATAGTAATCGCTTGTATGAAATATTTAGATCTCCTTTTGAGCTTATAAGACAACTAATAGTCATTCTAAAAAAAAAAACTAATAGTCAGCTTAAAAAATTAACATTTTCTACTGTCATTTTAATGTAATGCTATGTAGTAATTTCTTCGGAGCTTTGAAGAGTTTTTTCAAAGAAAAAAATTAGGCGAGCGCCAGGCGTCGGACGTCCGGACGAACGCGCGCGCCGGACCAGCGCTGTCCGTCCGATCGTCCGGCACCGCGTGCATCCAACGCCAGCGCTCCGCTCAGATGCAAGCGATTGCTAGCCGTGCAGTTGATTAAATTTTCAATTAAACTTCTGATTTTTGAAAAAAAAATCAAACAGTGTTCAAAATGTGTGGAATAAATTTCATAATTCTTCTAAAATCGAGAGCAACCCATTTAAAATACTTTTTAATTTTTTTTTTCATTTTTTCAATTTTTTTATGTGAAATAGGAGAAGGCACATATGAAACTTACATATATGCTAGCGAAACTTGGTCGTGTGTTGATGAAACTTGGCCGTGTGCTGATGAAATTTGATGAAACTTGGATGAAATTTCGATGTAACCTGATGAAACTTGGATGAAACCTGTTGAAACTTGGATTGACCTGATGAAACTTGAAGAAACTTGGATGAAACCTGTTGAAACTTGACGGTTCAGCAAAGTTTAACGTGTATGAAACCCAAATTTCGGTAGGCGAAACCCAAGTTTCACCAGGTAAGTTTGAAGTTTATATGACAACATATATCTTGTTTTGTTCGTAAAAATATGAGGAACACGTTGATGCAAACGGTTTGTAGATTAGAGTACCCGGTCAAAAATTATGGCCACCAAAAGAAAAAAAAAAACGTGGGACCCATCTCGCATGCCAAGACAAAGTTCCTCAAGCGTTCAGCGCTTCTTGTTGCTAGAGGCCGGACGGCCGGACGTTCGTGTCTAGGTGTTTTCCAAAAAAATATATATGTATTTCACCCTTTTTGAGTTTTTTTTTTAAGGTCCCCAATCTTTTCGTCTAGAAGCCAACGAGTAATAAAAAGAAAGTCCAATAAAAAAAGGACTACAATGAAGTTGCATGAAGTCCGTAAAAATCGTAGGTTTGCGTGACTTGCCGGTCTGAGCTATGTGTGTTGCGTACGTTTCGGCGAGGGCGCCCGCGTGCTAGGCTAGGTGCCTGCGTTTGCAGGACACTAGCATGTAGGGCCGGCGTTCGTCGGGCCCGCTCGTCAGCGGGGCACGCACGGGCCTGACGAACGGTATGTGGGAAGATGCTTCATGGCAGGAAAGAAAGGCGAAGAAGGAAGAAAGAATATTCTTGCACGTCTGGAGCAATCAATAACACCGTACTGCACACAGCAGCAGCCAGGCTGCCAGCAGCAGTGGTCTTCCAGGAATCGCAAATTGCTTCTGGGAAGACAAGCAAAGCTCCATGATATGATCGCCTTTTTAGTTCGCGGGTTCGATTTGACTGGTTAAAAGTTAAGAACCACAAAATAATGATAGAAAAAAATAAAAAATATGTAAAAATTATTTTTGAGTTCTTTGAGCAAAATCCGACAAAGCTCTGAAAAATTATTACAAAATATTAAACCGAGTAGTCTTTACAGAAAGTACAAATTTTGGCCCAACTGAACCGAACCAAACAAAACCACAAACCAAATAGGCTTTAGCCAAAAACAGGACGGTGGCACTGTGGCAGGCTCTTCATGCACTACAACCACTAGGTGACGGTCCGTCCCCATTTCACACCGCACTACTAGTACTGGGTTTGTTGTTGTTGGTCTCTTCATAGAGTTCAACCTTATCCATTTTGGTCGAGACTGTTGGAGAATAGATTTTGCGGAATAGATAGTTTGTGTATTGCTTAGGAGAGTATATATAGTACAGGAGATGGGCCTTGCCCCTAAGCCCCAATACTCTAACACTCCCCAGATCTGAACGGCGCTAGCGCTTTAGATCGATACAAAGCAAACACACACACTCCATCATGGTCAAAACAAAAGGACCATCAAACAAAAGACCATCACTCCCCATGCATGTAACGGTCGGCGCATGACGACATTCGGGACCGACCGAACTCGTGAAGACCGTAGTAGGAAGGTCCTTAGTGAAGATGTCAGCGTACTGGAACGTCGTGGGGACATGGAGAACGCGCACTTGACCAAGAGCAACACGCTCACGGACAAAATGTAGGTCGATCTCAACATGTTTAGTCCGCTGATGCTGCACTGGGTTGGTAGAGAGGTAGACCGCGCTGACGTTGTCGCAGTAGACAAGAGTAGCCTGGCGAAGAGGAGTATGAAGCTCCTCTAGCGGTACCGACGGCCAAAGAGCCTCGGCGACACCGTTAGCAACAAAGACGGTACTCGACCTCTGCTACCGGAGCGGAGAGCAGTGTCTTTGCTTGAGGACCAGAGACCAAGTTGTCGCCGAGAACACGCCATAGCCGGAGGTGGACTTGCGGGTGTCAGGACAACCCGCCCAGTCAGCGTCGGTATAGACCGTAAGATCAATCGACGTGCAACACCGAAGAAGAAGGCCAAGGGCGAGAGTGCCTTGCAAGTACCGCAGGATGCGCTTCAACGCAGCGAAGTGAGGCTCTCTTGGATCATGCATGAATGAATGCACTGCTGAACCGCATATGTGATATCTGGACGAGTGAAGGTCAAATACTGAAGAGCACCAGCCAGACTGACGTAAAGAGTGGCGTCAGTCACTGGAGATCCGTCCGCGGAGAGTTTGGATCTAGTGTCCACCGGGGTAGCACATGGTTTGCAGTCACTCATGCCGGCGCGATCCAAGATGTCGAGGATGTATCAAGGCCGGAGAGAAGAAGACCTCCAGTCTGTCGGTGCACAGAAACTCCAAGAAAGTGGTGGAGAGGACCAAGATTCTTGAGAGAGAACTCATGCTCCAGAGCAGCGATGATGTGTCTAAGGAGATCATCTGAAGATGCAGTCAGCACAATATCATCCACATAGAGCAGCAGGTAGGCTGTGTCATTACCCCGACGGTGGATGAAGAGAGAAGTGTCTGCCTTAGCTTCAACAAAACCAAGAGATCGGAGATGTGAAGCAATCGTGCATGTACCAAGCTCATGGTGCTCGCTTAAGACCATAGAGAGACTTGTTGAGGAGACAGACATGGTCCAGGCAGATTGATCCACAAATCTGGCGGTGCCGGACGAGAGACAGGCCTCGTTGAGGACACCATGGAGGAAAGCATTATTGACGCCGAGTGGCGAATGGACCATCCTCGAGAGAGCCAAATGAGAGGACTGTCCGGATGGTGGCGAGCTTGACAACAGGATCGAAAGTCTCATCAAAGTCAATACCCGTCCGTTGAGTGAAGCCACGAAGGACCCAACGAGCTTTGTATCTGTCAAGAGAGCCATCAGCATGCAGCTTGTGCTTGAAGATCCACTTGCCGCTGACCATGTTGGCACCGGACGGCGGTGGGACAAGATCCCACGTGTGGTTGGCTCGAAGAGCCTCGAACTCTCTGGTCATGGCCTCACGCCAGTTCGGATCGGCCAGAGCGGCACGATACGACGTCGGCGGGGGAGGTAACGCCGAGACGTGGAGGTTCAGCCGATCGCGAGGTGGGACAACAATTCCCGTCTTGCGACGCGTGACCATGCGATGAGCATTAGTCACGGAGGCGAGGGGCTCACCGGCAAAGAACTCGTGGATGGGGTCCAACAGGCGCGGAATCGACGAGGGGACGGCAGAAGTAGCCGGCAGCACCCTCGGCAGGGGGTGCCGGCGCTAGGGCCCCGCTTAGCAAGAACTCGCGGAGGGGTCCAACAGGCAGCGGAATCTTTGCCGAGCCGACAATGAGGGATCGGGCAAGCATACCGGCAAAGACCCATCGCAAGGGTGCCGGCGCCAAACCCGCAGGGACGGAGGGTGGCATCACTGGCAAGAACTCGTGGTGAGGAAATGCAGAGGGCAGCAAGAAGGACGGGTGGTTTGGTCGACGTGACCACCGGTGGGGCGGGCGGTCGACGTGGTCGCCGGTGGAGCAAAGCAGAGGTACTGCAGAAGACAACGAGGCACGGACTCCAATAGGGACAGGAGGACCGCTCGTTCGGTTAGAAAATCAAGATCGGGAGGGATGGTGTGGAGGAGGATGTCTTTGGAGGCAAAGGAAGTGCGACTCATCAAAGGTGACATGCCTAGAGATGATCACACGGTTGGATTGAAGATCCAAACAACGCCAGCCTTTGTGATCGGATGGATATCCGAGGAAAACACAAAGGGTGGAGCGGGGAGCGAGTTTGTGCTGGGCGGTGCTAGAGAGGTTGGGATAGCAGGCGCAACCAAACACGCGAAGATTGTCGTAGACAGGGTGAGTGCCGCAGAGGGCAAAGTGAGGAGTGGAGTGGGAGAGGGTGGAGGTGTGGCGTATGTTGAGTAGGTAGGTGGCTGCATGGAGGGCCTCGACCCAGAAGGAGGGTGGGAGAATCGCCTGAAAGCAGAGGGAACGATCACATCGTTAGTGGTACGAATGGCGCGCTCACCTTACTGCTCGAGGAGAGGTGTAGGGGCACGACATGCGAAAGGTAACACCTAAAGTAAGGAAGAAAGTTCTAGACGTGGTGTTATCGAACTCGCGACCGTTATCAGTTTGCACACACTTGATGGTTGTGCCAAACTGAGTCCGAACATACGAGAAGAAGTGGGAGATGGCGGGGAAGGTGTCGGACTTGAGGCGGAGAGAAAAAGTCCACATAAAGTGGGAGCAATCATCAAGAATCACGAGATAATACTTGTAACCCGAAACACTAGCAATGGGGATGTCCATAGATCACAATGTATTAAATCAAAATTATGTGAAGCTCGACTCGTGGAGGAAACAAAAGGAAGACGAACATGACGACCTAACTGACAGGCATGGCAAAGATGGTCGAGTTTGTCTTTATTACAAGAGATGGAGGTCGAGCTAGCTAGCCTAGAGATAGTGTCATGGCTAGGATGACCAAGACGACGATGCCAAAGCTCTCTCGTGGAAGTGGTGGCGGCGAGGCATGGCCGGTGGAGGCCGGAGTGAAGGAGTAGAGGTCCCGGAGCTATTGCACCAACGATCACGCCCCGGTACGAAGATCCTTCACAAGTGAAACCAGACGGGTCAAACTCGATGTAACAGTGGTTATCGGTAGTAAACCGACGAAACGTAAATGAGATTTTTAATGAGGTGAGGGTGACAAGGACATTACGTAAAGTAATGGGTCCCCGTGGTGTGGGAAAGGTGAGGTGACCCGTGGAGGTGATCGGTAAGTGAGACCCATTGCCAACAATGATGTTGGACGGCGAGATGGGAGAGGGTGGATGAGAGGAGGAGAGAGTACCGATCTCAAGTCATATGAGAGGTGGCCCCGAATCCATGTACCACTCACAGGTCTTGGGGCGGAGTGAGAGACATGGTGTTGAAGGCGCCGCCAAGGATCTGCTGATCCCACCGCCCCACCGTCGGGTTCCACAAACCAGGGGGTAGAGGCGGCAATGTACCGACGGCTGCCAGTGTGGGGATGCGGTCGCGAGGCGTAGTCGGCGGTCGGTCAAGAGGGCGAGCAGCCCAGGATGCCCGCCTTGAAAAGGCAGCAGCTGGACTGCACGATCCGGGGGTTGTAGTAGGATCTGCAGGCGGCGCCCCCCCACCATCAAGCCGGTGCCTTGCCACCGCTGCCTCCACCCCCACCGCTTGCCTCTGGCTTCCCTTGTTCTTGCCCTTGTGGTTGTTCCTTGAGGAGGAGCCACCAAGGTGGGCGGGAGCAATGGCCACAAAGGCGGAGGAGGGAGCAGCGGAAGTGGAGTCGAGCTGGAGCTCATAGAGAAACAGCTGGGAGCGGACATGGCCGAAGTCCAGAAGAGGCGCCTTGTTCTCAATAATTTGCTTCTGGACGGAAAACTTTTCATTTAGCCCGCGAAGCATGGTGAGGACCTGAGTGCGATCATTGACCGGCTGACCCAAGTCTGCAAGATTATCCGCTAGGCTCCGGAGACGGCGGCAGTAGTCGGAGATGGAGAGGTCCCCCTGAGATAGGGCATGGAACTGCGCCTCGGCGTAGAGGATCCGGGTCTCCTGGTTCCCGAGAAACTGGTCCTCGAGACTGGTCCACACACCACGGGCCGTGGCAGTGGCGGTCATCACCACCTCCAGAAGGTCGGGCGTGATGCGACCGTACAACCACGACAGCACGACGTAGTCCATACGAGCCCACACAGGGTCGGAGAAGCGACCGACCGGAGAGAGGACGTGATCCGCCAGGGCGTATCGGCTGAGCGTGACGAGGAAGAGCCCGCGCCACCGGTGGTAGTTGGGGTTGTTGAGGTCGAGTACCACCGGGACGAGCGAAGCCACGCTCGTGATGCCGACTGCTTGCGCATGGAGCGCGGCAACCGTCTCAGGGTCCTCAGCGGATGCGCCGACATAGGTGCCAGAGGGGTAGCCAGCACCCACGTCTGGTATGGCGACGAGTGGACCGTGCTGAGCAGTGAAAGGGGGGGCCCCATTCGAGCCAAAGCTGCTGAAAGGGACGGGAGCGGGGCCACCACCAAGGCCAGCCAAGCCAGGAAGGAGCTGAGCTGAGCCAGCCACCGAGCCGGCCAATCCAGGCCGAGCCGAGCCAGGAGAAGGCAATGAGCCGAGCCAATGAGCCGCCCCACCGAGCCAAGCCACGGATGAAAATGGGAGGGCCGTGGCCAAGCCGCCCAACCATTGGTCGGGGAGGAACTAGGGTTCCTCCCGATGGCGGGCGGCGCCGGGCGAGCCCGCCAGGCGCTGGGCGCTGTAGCGCGAGCGGCCGGCAACAAGCACGTGAGGAGCGGTGCCGAGCCGGGACGGCGGCGGTGGCGGTGCCGTCGTCGTCGGTAGCCGGGCGCGAGCAAAGCGGCGGCGGCGACGTCGGCATCGGCGCGTCAAGCAACGGCTCCAGAGGGGCGGGATTGGCGGACGTCGGCGGAGGGGCGACGCCAAGGAAGGGGAGGCGAGTGAGCATCGTTGAGCCCTAATTTTATTAGTGGCATTGATGACAAAATTAATTAATATAAAGGGCTAGGGGTTTTGGACTTCTAACCCTAGCGAAGACTCGGCGATTTTATAAACCCTAATTTGAAGCGCCGATAATTTTCTCGAGCCGCTCCAAGATTTCAAGTGCGTGACCCAGCGAGAAGAGGTCACGATAGATTAGGAGTAGTTAGGTTTATTTCGTTTTTCGTCGGATTTCAAAAGGGGTTCAAATATCTCGGACTATGCCGGATCTTTGCGAATTCTCGAAAACTCGGTTTCCGTAGTCCACCACTTCTAAAAATACCCAAATATCCCTTTGTGAGATTTCTAGAGAGAGAGAAACCCAGCTAAATTCCCCCACAATTTTAGCTCGAAAATTCCCTCTCTGTCGGACGGCGTCTGGAAAAGCTAGACGGCGTCCGACCAGCCCAAAATCCAAATTAATTTACAACGCTTGGACGGCGTCCGTGGTTACCGGACGGCGTCCGATAAAGTTCACTTTAGCTATTTCTCGCCGCCGACGGCGTCTGGGGCGTCCGTAGCTCGGGCTTGCTCGATCCTTGCTGTCGGACGGCGTCCGGTGGGGACCGGACGGCGTCCGATAAACCTATTTTTGCTGAGCAGTACGCTCTGTCGGACGGCGTCCGGTAGAGTGTAACGGCTAGTCTTTGTCCTCTTCCGAGGGGCAACGGCTAGTTTTGCTCTAGGGGCTATAAATACCTATCTAGTGGCTGGCTATTTTGAGGTTTTGCTGCTCCACTTCACCTACCACATTCATAGCTCATCAATTAGGTGTTCTAAAGCCATTCCTCCACCCACAAGATCATCCAAAGCCACAATCCATCAAACCCCAATACCGAGCTTCATGGAAGTCCTTCGATCCGGCATGATCGAGGCGTTTGAACTTGTTACTTTTGAAGACATCCTTCGTGGGGCGTGGGCTTGAGAGTAGGCCTTGGCGTGTGGCTACTCTTGAGTCGGTGTCTGGGTGATTTGAGTCCACCTCACGGAGTGGCGGAACGACTCACCGGGAGTAAGTGAGGCGTGAGGCTCGAGAGCGAGCCGGTCCTTGCGCAAGGGGTAGCCTCAACGGAGAGTAGGAGTTGCGGCTCAAACTTCGGTCAAACAAACACCGTGTCGCCCTCTTATGTACTTTCCGCACTTACTATCGTTGCATTGAATGTGTTGATTGTGATGCCATGTCTTAGTTGCTTGTTAACTTGTTTATCGCTTCCGCTTGCGTATCAATTGACACTAGGATTGAGTCACTATTAATTTGATGCTTAATCAACAATTAATCAAAGAAAAATTAAAATTGCCTATTCACCCCCCCTCTAGGCCTTAGGATCCTCTTTCAAGTGGTATCAGAGCATCTAGATTCTCCGGTATTAGCTTAACCGCTAGGAGATGGCTCAAGAGGGGCCTAGGATAGAAATTGGAAAAGTTCCTATTTTCGATGGAACAAATTACAACTATTGGAGAATTAGGATGCAATGTTACTTAGAGGCACTTAGTTATGATGTGTGGGTTGCTTGTGAGACCGGCTATCCGGACCCTCCGGCCGGAACAATTGCTCTTGATGAAGTTCATGCTAAGTACAAACGCTTTAATGCCATTGCTAGAAATGCTTTACTCTCTAGTGTATCCTCCGAAGTTTTTGATAGCATTGGTAATCTTACTAAAGCTTATGATATTTGGAAGCATCTTAGGAAATTCATGTTGGTAGTGCTTAGAGATGCTTGAGGAGAAGCTATCTCGAGCTAGAAAAAGATTTGATCAATTCAAGATGCGCCCTAATGAAAGTGTTAATGAAATGTTTCTTAGGTTGAACCCCATCGTCAATGAAATTGCCGGATGTTCGGAGAAGAAGGTCTTGGAAGACATTGACATTTGTCGGAAGATGCTTGATGTTGTGCCATTTAGCTTTAATCCACTTGTGACCTTGATTTGAGCATCCAAGTCAAAGCTCAAGAAAATGACACCGACAAAGCTTCTCGAGCAACTCAACTCATATGAGATGCGACTTCTTGAAAGTGAAGAGTCCCCGCTCAATAAGAAGTCCATTGCTCTACCCGCCAAAGCCAAAAGTGGGAAGAAGAAGATTGAAATTGAAGAAGAAGATGATGACTCCGATGATGCAATTCCGGAGATTGAAGAATTGGCCCTCCTTATCAAGCGGTCAAGAAAGTTGATCAAGAAGATGAGCTTCCGCGGCGGATCATCCTCTTCAAGGCGAAGACCTATCTCCGAGATGCGTTGCTATGAATGTGGAGAGAAGGGTCACTTGACGGCGGATTGCCCAAGAAGTAAAAAGAACAAGCACAAGGCAAGGAATCAAGAGGAAGATGAGGAAGATGACAAGAAGAAATATCGTCACTACCGCAAGAGTGATCACAAATCAAAGGATAAGAAGAAAGCTCTTGTCGGTCAAAAGACTAAGAAGGAAGATAGCTCAAGCTCATCGTCCTCTCAATTCTCCTCCGAAGAAGAAGATACTAGAGCTCATGGGTTAGCCGGACTTGCGATCAAGGAAAACGCTCCTCCGGCTCTTCCCAAGCAAAAGATTTGCCTCACCGCAAATATACAAGAAGAGGTGATTGGGGAATGGATCACCGATGATGAAGGTTCTTGGGCGGACTCCTCCGATAATGAAAACACGAAGATATCCGGAGTCGCCATCGACAACCCCTCACCTCCCATGTGTCTTATGGCATTAGAGGAGAAGGTAACACATGAGCACCTCTCTAAAAGTGAGCTTAAGCTTTTGATTGATGATTTGAATAATGCTTTAGAGAAAGAAAAGTCTAAGAGAAAGAAGCTAGTGAAGGTGCATAAAGAGCTTGCAAATGAATTTGAGAACTTGTTAGAAAAGCATGAAACTCTAGAAGATGACTATGAAGCTCTAAATTTGCAAGTTGAAATTCTAGAAAATAAACTTGCTAGCTCTAATGTTGATGTTGAAACTCCGCTTGATTGCTCAATTGAAAAATGCAATGTTGGTGTGACTTGTGATTTAATTGACACTATAGACGGTTCACTTAGCTTATCTCATGACACATCCTTTACCTTGTCACCCACGATCACACCCAATGCTAGCTCATCTTCACCCACTAGTGCTACTTCTCCAAATGAAAATGCTTGTTCAATTGGCACTTGTGGTGTTGCTAAATGTGCTAATGAGCTAGTTAAGGAAAATTTGCTTCTTAAGGATAGAATTGAGCAACTAGACTCTAGCTTGGCTAAATTACTTGTGGGGAACAACTCTCTTAACAAGGTGCTTCGGGAGCAAAGGTATACCTTGGGTAAGCATGGTTTAGGATTTCATCCCGGGGATTTGCCCAAGGACGGTTGGGGTAAGCCCAAGCTAACTTTTGTTAAGGGAGGGACCCGTTGCCACATATGTAAAAATAAAAAACATAAAGCCATTGCTTGTCCTCTTGCTAAAACATCTCAATTCATGTCTAAAACTCAAGTGCTTGATGCTAGCTACATGCTTATGAGAAAAAATGGCTCTACTTATGCTAAGTATGTTGGTGCACCAAATAATAAGAAGAATGTAAAAGCTATTTGGGTGCCCAAATGTTTGATGACTAACTCCAAAGGACCCAAGATGAAGTTTTGGGTACCTAAAACCCAAGCTTGAAATTGTATGTGTAGGTGAACTACAAGAGCGGCGGCCGGCATTGGATATTCGATAGCGGTTGCACTCAACATATGACCGGTAGCTCAAGTATGTTCACCTCACTAGAGGAGGAGAAGGACCCCGAACACAAGATCACATTTGGGGATAACTCCAAGCGAAAGGTAAAGGGTATAGGTAAAATTGCAATATCTAATGACCTATCCATCTCTAATGTGCTCTTGGTGGAAGCTTGCAACTTTAAAATCTCCTCTCCGTTGCTCAAGTGTGCGATTTGGGTTTTGATTGCTTCTTTTCGATCAACGGAGTTCGTGTTGTTTCCACTAAGGATCAAAGTGTTGCATTTGAAGGCACCCGGTTTCAAAACTTATATTTGGTTGATTTTTCAAACCGTGAAACTACTCAAATCAAGACTTGTCTTATCGCTCAAACCACTCTTGGTTGGTTGTGGCATAGACGTCTTGGACATGTTGGAATGGGCACTTTGGAAAAGGTTTTTAAAGATAACTTGGTTGTTGGAGTGAAGGATGTCAAATTCGAGAAGAATCGTTTATGTAGCTCATGCCAAGCCGGCAAGCAAGTGGCTAATTCTCATCCGACTAAGACTTTTATGTCTACATCCCGACCACTTGAACTTTTGCATATGGATTTATTTGGCCCAACCACCTATGCGAGCATAGGCGGTAATTCTTATTGTCATGTGATTGTCGATGATTTCTCTCGCTTCACTTGGGTGTTTTTTCTTGCAAATAAATCTCTTGCCGGTGATGTGTTTAAAAGATTTGCTTTGAAAGTTCAAAAGGAATTTGACTCTTTTATTAAAAAGGTGAGGAGTGATAATGACACCGAGTTTGTTAATACAAATGTTGAAGAATTTTGTGATGAGTTAGGTGTGAAGCACGAATTCTCGGCGGCATACACTCCCCAACAAAATGGAGTGGTGGAGAGGAAGAACCGTACTTTGATAGAGATGGCAAGATCAATGCTTGACGAGTACAACACGCCGCATGCTTTTTGGGCGGAATCCATCAACACGGCGTGCCATGCCATCAACCGCCTCTACCTCCACCGACTCCTTCACAAGACCTCATATGAATTACTAGTGAGACGAAGGCCCAACATTTCGTATTTTCGAGTCTTCGGTTGCAAGGTATACATCTATAAGAAAAGGACTCATTTGGGTAAGTTCCAAAAGAGGTGTGACGTTGGTATTATGTTAGGGTACTCCTCTCGCTCAAAAGCTTTTCGAGTTTTTAACAATTCTACCGGGCTAGTTGAGGAAGCCTATGATGTCAAGTTTGATGAAACTAATGGTTTGCAAAATGAGCAAGATTTGACAAGAAATGTAGGTGATGAGCCACCGCATGATGCTATGGAGTTGGGGGAAATTCGACCCTCACCGGAGGCACCAAAAGATGAAGTAATCACCCCCACCACCTCCATCGATGATTAAGTTCAAGACACCTCTCCAACAACTCAAGATCAAGCGGTGGACGGAGATGCGAACTTTGAAGTTGATCAAGCTCAAGGGGGAGACGTTGATCTACAAGTACCCGTCCAACAACACCGCACTCTCTCCAAGGATCATCCCCTAGATC
This sequence comes from Raddia guianensis, assembly GCA_036346415.1. Lineage (NCBI taxonomy): Eukaryota > Viridiplantae > Streptophyta > Magnoliopsida > Poales > Poaceae > Raddia > Raddia guianensis. The sequence continues at coordinate 43,288,286 of CM070534.1, forward strand.
AAGTCATTGGCAATCTCAATCAAAGCGTAAGAACCCGTTCTCATACCGCTAATTATTGTGAGCATCACGCCTTTGTGTCTATTGTTGAGCCTAGGACCATTGATGAGGCATTGGCGGATGCGGATTGGGTGAACGCCATGCATGAAGAATTGAACAACTTCACCCGCAAGAAAGTTTGGGAGCTTGTGGAAAGACCGAAGGATCACAATGTCATTGGAACCAAATGGGTCTTCCGCAACAAACAAGATGAGAACGGTGAAGTGGTGCGAAACAAAGCAAGATTGGTGGCGCAAGGTTTCACACAAATTGAAGGACTTGACTATGGAGAAACCCTCGCCCCGCTGTTCGACTTGAAGCTATTCGGTTACTCTTGGCTTTCGCTTCTCTCTATAACATAACTCTCTTTCAAATGGATGTTAAGAGTGCTTTTCTAAATGGTTTTATTGATGAACTTGTTTATGTCGAGCAACCATCCGGTTTTGAAAACCTCAAACACCCAAACCATGTCTATAAGCTCACTAAGGCGATATACGGTCTCAAGCAAGCTCCTAGAGCATGGTATGAGCGTCTTAGGGACTTCCTCTTAGAAAAGGGATTTAAAACCGGTGCGATTGATTCCACATTGTTTCTAAAGCCTATTGAAAATGACTTATTTATTTGTCAAATATATGTGGATGATATTATATTTGGATGCACTAACAAATCTAAATGTAAGGACTTTGGTGAGATGATGTCCAAGGAATTCGAAATGTCTATGATTGGAGAGCTCACTTTCTTCCTTGGATTTCAAATCAAGCAACTTCGGGAAGGGACTTTCATTTGTCAAGAAAAATACACAAAGGACCTTCTCAAGCGGTTTTCAATGGACGATTGCAAATCGATCAAAACACCAATGGCCACTAATGGGCATCTTGATTTGAATGAAGATGGAAAGCCCGTGGACCAAAAGCTTTATCGCTCCATGATCGGTTCGCTTCTCTATCTTACCGCTTCTCGACCCGATATTATGTTTAGTGTGTGCATGTGTGCTCGCTTTCAAGCATCCCCTAAAGAAGTGCATCTTATTGCCGTAAAACGCATTTTGAGATATCTAAAAATCACTACTAGTCTAGGTCTTTGGTACCCCAAGGGAGCGCGTGTTGAGCTTCTTGGCTATTCCGACTCGGATTACGCCGGTTGCAAAATTGATCGCAAAAGCACCTCGGGGGGTTGTCACTTGCTAGGACGCTCACTCGTGTCATGGACTTCGACGAAGCAAAACTCCGTGGCGCTATCTACATGAAGCGAATATGTAGCGGGGGGAGTTGTTGTGCTCAACTCTTGTACATGACTCGGATGCTTAGTGACTTTGGGCTAAAATTTGAAAAAGTGCCACTTCTATGTGATAATAAAAGTGCGGTGAAAATAGCCAACAATCCGGTCCAACATTCCCGTACAAAGCACATCGACATCCGACATCACTTTATTCGTGACCATGTTGCAAAGGGTGACGTTGTGCTTGCCTACGTGCGAACGGAAGACCAATTGGTGGATATTTTCACTAAACCCTTGGATGAGGCACGGTTTTACAAATTAAGGAATGAACTCAACATACTAGATAGATCAAATGCGTGTTGATTGGTTTTCGTGATTTTTGGGTCTTATTTGATTTTTTTATTTGCTTATGACCCTTGTCACATTTAGGGGGAGTTTAGTCTCAACTCATAATCTCAAAACTCTCTCTAATGGTGAAAAGATAAATTTGATTTTGGGTGAGCACATTCTTGTCCTATATTTCAAGCCAAAACAAATTTGAGCTTAATAGACTATCCTTATCTTCTTACCATTTCAAACTTCTAGTTTTGAAAATCTTACCCCTTTGAAAAATTTGCTCCATATGCATATTTGTTCTCTTGAAAATCATATGGCATCAAAATTGTTGAAAATATTTGAAAAGGAACCAAAATTCAAAAAATATGTGCTTAAACTCTAAAGTGAACCCCTATGCTCGATTTTCATGCCTATATGAGAAATCAATGCAAAGTTTGGGTTCGCACATTTTGTTGATCTCTAAGATCAAAATTTGTTTTTTTGAATTTGACTTGATTTCATTTGTCATATTATAATCTTATCCCTTCAAAATTAAATCTTAGAAAATCACTTCAAATTGCTCACATTTGAATCTTCGTATGAATTTTGAGCAAAAATGGAGACCATCACTTCAAAATATTATTTTTATAATATCTCTCGCTTTGGTGGGGACCACAGGTCAGAAGGGCTAGCAGCTGCGTTTTTAGCCTTCATCGGACGCCGTTCGGCCACTCTCAGACGCCGTCCGATCGCGTGTTGCATGCGCCGCATACCTCCTGTCGGACGCTGTCCGGTAGCCATCGGACGCCGTCCGACAGAAGCGTTATCATGCCGCAACTCACTCTCGGACGCCGTCGCCTCTCCGCGACCCCGTCCGACGAGGTCCCCTGTGCGCTGCACCTTTGCTGTCGGACGCCGTCCGGTAACCGTCGGACGCCGTCCGACAGGACCTAATCGCGCGGAACTGCTTATAACTTACCTCTCCGCCTCCCTCTTTCCTCATTTGATCTCCTCTCTCCTCCCAAACCGGCGCCGCCCCTGCTGCTTCTCCTTACCGGGGAAGGCCCTCCGGCGACTTCCGGCGACCTCCACCACCACCGGCGGCCTCCTCTCGTCGTCCTCTTCGATCCCCTCCGCGTGGATTGGAACTGGACGGTTCCGTTCGTGCGCCTCGTCTCCGTCGAGTTCCCCTCTTTTCCCCTACCGGGAAGGGCCTTGGGGACGATCTCCTCGCGCACGGCGGCTTCCTCCTTCGCTTCTAGGGCTCGGTAACGGCTTCCCGCCTTCTTCCCGTCAAATTTCGTTGTTTACCGAGTTCTAGGTTTTGAATAGGTTTTTTCCCGCGTTCGTGTTCAGGGTTGGACCGTGGTGGGTTGGCACCGTGTCAGTGGATCGTTGGTCAGTGGCAGTTGGCAGCGAGGTTGTTCTGGTCAGTGGTTTCATTGTCAGAGGAACTGATTCAACATATCGAAATCATTGAAGAAATTCGGGAAGGCTCTGGGCAGGACCCTCAGTGGTCGGCGCGACAATGCGATAAAGGGCGATCCGGATTATATCGATGAGACGGCTAGTAGTGCCGCTCCTCCTCGCCCAAGCAAAGTGACTAGAGCGTATATTCAGCGGCGCGTGATCGAAATTCATTGGTCTCGGATGGCGGGATCTTCTTTTGCCACCACGAGAGGATCCGACGATGACACCTATACTTGGACCCCATAGACGAGGATGTCATCGAGACGTTGGTCGCCGAGGCGACCCTCCGGATAATTCGGTCCCGGGTTATCCATGGAGACCTTGAAGAAGAAGCGAGATGTATCCTATGCCGATGGTTCCCTCCTCGGTGGCGAGAGGATACCGAGGATTTCAGGTTTCACACAAAATTTCGAAGCGACTTTATATGTGTTTCTCTGCTCCTAAGACCGGTCCTAGGGACCCTCATCAGATTGATCGATGAGATCACATGCACCGCAGGACTTGAGGTCTATACCATTTTCAAGATTACTCTGTGCTTGGTGCTTTGGTCTCAAATAAAAGGTTGACTTGGTCTAAAGAAAGAAACTGTGAGTTCTTTGCCATCTTGTTACCAGCGAGGATGAGTCGAGTTCAGCTATTACCACTCGATCGATGCACGCTTATTCGTGAATCTCCGTGGCAAACATGAATAGTGCTTTGGGCACTCCAGATACTGGGGCTGATTTGAATGAGATTGCTTATGAGGATGCCTTCTGGAGGGCTAAATATCCTCCTTTGGATGAAGTTAGATTCATGTACCTCGACCTTGATGATGAGGAAATAAATGTGGGACAGGCTAATCAATTGAGACAGGAGCCTGCCCTGATCAATCTTATTCTTCGAAGCACACTATTTGTCCGAAGTGGAAACCGCGACAGAATTCTTCCAATTTGCAGTTGGTTTATGCTTTATCTGCTGACAGGTAGGACCATAAACATTGGAGCTACTATTCTGGGAGAGTTTGATGACGCTATTTTTAGAGAGGTCAATAGACCACTTCCACTAGCTCCATATATTGGCCTGCTTCTTTCAAGGACTCAGCGGGTTTCCGAGGATGAGGTAAAAAGTTGGAACAATAAGATCAAAAAGCATCAGATGAAGAACTTCCTGAACTCACTTGGGAGCAAGCCCAAGTTGGCTAGACCTGGTGATGATGCACCTCCTCCAAAGACCGGTCTCGCTTTTGCTCCTCTTTGCTCCAATGCGACTGCTTGTGCCAAGACTGTGCGGGGTCTTCTGCAGCGGCCCCTCCTCCTTGGTATGACGCTTTGATAGGTGAGATGAGGGGGCTGCGCACAGATATGAGAAATTTTCACACTGAGGTGAAAGAAGAGCTGGCAGCCACCCGCAGAGAGATGACAGACTTGACAGGGCAGCAGACATACTTGGCAGATGAGTTCGCAGAGTTTAAGTCAGCTGTGCAGTACATGGGAGCGATGTTTATGCCAGTGCCAGAAGGGGCAAATCCATATGGTTGGTATTCACATGCCCACGGCGATTATCGAGATTATCGCAGACTCAGAGTTTTCCTCGCCCACCTGCCTACCCACCACCGGTTCATCCTTGGGTGTACCCTCCTTCTGGGCCTGCTTCTTTCTTTGTGCCTCCACCTCAGTCATACCCTCCTCCTGGTAAGATTTATTTCACTGGTGGAGAGATCGCTCGTCATCTCAACTTTTCTTTGCCAAATCCTCAACCGACCCAGATGTTTGATGATCCTTCCTCACCTCGGTCGGTCCCCTCTGCAGCTCATATGCCTTTGTTCAAGCGTCCGAGAGGTCAGGGCTCCTCTTCAGGCGGCCAAGGAAATGACGGAGGCGACGACATGGATCAAGATCAGCAAGAATAGGACCTTTTCCCGTTTGTGTCACTTGGTGACAAAGGGGGAGAAGTTAGAGAGTAGTAGAGGGTTAGTAGAGTAGTAGAGGGTTAGTAGTGGGTAGTGAGATTGAGGTTGTGTTTACCTGTAATATTATTTGTTGCCTCGATACTCGGTTAAAAATTTGTTACTTCGGTTGGTTTATGATTCGGTTGGTTTATGACTTTTGAACCTTGTTGGCTTCTGAACTTTTTATGCATGATTTTAGGGGGAGCTTCCTTTATTTGCACTCCTTTGTGGTCGAGTAGTGGTTTCTTATTTATTCAAATTGCTCGCATACTTGTATTGCACTAACCCCTTTTGCAGCTCAAAAATTTTATTCTTTCTTGGGTTGCCATCAAGTGCCACAAAGGGGGAGATTGTGAGCATCGTTGAGCCCTAATTTTTATTAGTGGCATTGATGACAAAATTAATTAATATAAAGGGCTAGGGGGTTTTTGGACTTCTCGGAACCCTAGCGAAGACTCGGCGATTTTTATAAACCCTAATTTGAAGCGTCAACAATTTTCTGAGCTGCTCCAAGATTTCAAGTGCGTGACCGGGCGAGAGAAGAGGTCACGTATAGATTAGGAGTAGTTAGGTTCATTTCCTGTTTTTTGTCGGATTTCAAAAGGGGTTCAAATATCTCGGACTATGCCGGATCTTTGCGAATTCTCGAAAACTCGGTTTCCGTAGTCCACCACTTCTAAAAATACCCAAATATCCCTTTGTGAGATTTCTAGAGAGAGAGAAACCCAGCTAAATTCCCCCACAATTTTAGCTCGAAAATTCCCTCTCTGTCGGACGGCGTCTGGAAAAGCCAGACGGCGTCCGACCAGCCCAAAATCCAAATTAATTTACACTGTCGGACGGCGTCCGGTGGTTACCGGACGGCGTCCGATAAAGTTCACTTTGGCTATTTCGCGCGGACGGCGTCTGGGCGTCCGTAGCTCGGGCTTGCTCGATCCTTGTTGTCGGACGGCGTCCGTTGGGGACCGGACGGCGTCCGATAAACCTATTTTTGCTGAGCAGTACGCTCTGTCGGACGGCGTCCGGAGCCCGTCGGACGGCGTCCGGTAGAGTGTAACGGCTAGTCTTTGTCCTCTTCCGAGGGGCAACGGCTAGTTTTGCTCTAGGGGCTATAAATACCTATCTAGTGGCTGGCTATTTTGAGGTTTTGCTGCTCCACTTCACCTACCACATTCATAGCTCATCAATTAGGTGTTCTAGAGCCATTCCTCCACCCACAAGATCATCCAAAGCCACAATCCATCAAACCCCAATACCGAGCTTCATAGAAGTCCTTCGATCCGGCATGATCGGGGCGTTTCGGGCTTGTTACTTTTGAAGACATCCTTCGTGGAGATGTGGGCTTGAGAGTAGGCCTTGGCGTGTGGCTACTCTTGAGTCGGTGTACGGGTGACGGAGTCCACCTCGCCGGAGTGGCGGAACGACTACCGGGAGTAAGTGAGGCGTGAGGCTCGAGAGCGAGCCGGTCCTTGTGCGCAAGGGGTAGCCTCAACGGAGAGTAGGAGTTGCGGCTCCGAACTTCGGTCAAACAAACACCGTGTCGCCCTCTTATTTACTTTCCGCACTTACTACCGTTGCATTGAATGTGTTGATTGTGATGCCATGTCTTAGTTGCTTGTTAACTTGTTTATCGCTTCCGCTTGCGTATCAATTGACACTAGGATTGAGTCACTATTAATTTGATGCTTAATCAACAATTAATCAAAGAAAAATTAAAATTGCCTATTCACCCCCCCTCTAGGCCTTAGGATCCTCTTGCAAGGCGGCGCCAGGGTTCCTCCACGCAGATCCGCCGATGGTGAGCACATGGGGGCCGACGGCTGAGAGAGCCAGGGCGAGCACGGCGGTGGCGGCGGCTGCAGTGGTGCTCTACGCAGATCTGGGCGGAGCGACGCCGGCGGGAAGGACGAGGCCGGCGGCGAGCAGCGCGGCCTGCACCTCGTCGGGAAGGCTGCGGACGGTGGCAACGATCTGGTCGACGGCGGCGTCCGCGAGTTGAGTGGCGGTGAGAGGGGTAGAGGAAGCCGGCGGGTCGACGATGGGTACCACCGTCGGCATCGTTGTGGTTGGTGGAACCACGGCCATGGTAGAGGCCGTCGAAACGGGATCCGCCATGGCCCTATCGAGAGGGAAGATGACGGCGGCGGCTGTGGTTGAGGGGATCAGGGAAGGGGATTAGGGTTAGAGTTAGGCTCTGATACCATGTTGGAGAATACGTTTTGCGGAATAGATAGTTTGTGTATTGCTTAGGAGAGTATATATAGTACAGGAGATGGGCCTTGCCCCTAAGGCCCAATACTCTAACACAATACTCTAACAGAGACCAATGGAACCGTGGAAGAAGAAAATCATCAAGATATGATCTCGAAAGACATGAAAAAACCACTTAAAACTTTACAATGATGGTCAGAAGATTGCGATAGCGTTTGGCTTGTAAAAAAAGATGACATATTTTCATCTATAGTTTTAAAGTTTTAATTTAAGCCAAACAAAGCAAGGCCTTTGTGTACATCTGCAAAATGATGATCTATTCTCTGGCACTTCCCACTTGATAGTCTATTCTCTATAAGCTCATCTTATAAACTTCAGTGCCTTGACAAGATACCCTCTCCCTTCAAAATCGTGATCTAGGAGCCTTGTGCGGTTCCAAGGGCAAGTCTTCGTGTGGCTACTAGTGCAGTACCCACGATCAACACTCTTGAATCATCAATGGCCTAATTAACAACTACTCCTGCCATCTATGCTACAAGAATCTCGAAGCTTCGCAACACCTTTTCATAGAATGAAGGTTCAGTGTGGTAGTTTGACGAGGCATATCGACATAGATGCACGTTTGGATCTTCAACCTGCTCCAATGGTCACACCTCTCCAACCTTCGATGGTGTCTAGATTACATTCTTTACAAGAAGATCACCACTGTCATCATATGAATTATTTAAGGACTCTCGAATAAGTCCAATGCTACTGGATTTTTCAACATACGGAATGCCCATTTGCATCCTTATCAAAAATATTAGTAGCATCAAGGAGGACATCACTTCCTAGGAGGTCGTTAGAGGTAATATCAATTTGTTAGCATAGTCCTTTTTCTTTTGTCACAATGTTGAGGCTGTTTTGGCTCATTCCATTATGTATGACTTTGTTTATGCCCTATATTTTCTCCTATGCTCCTACTATTTAATGAATTGATGACAACTCTTCTACCCATCCTTTTAAAAAAATCATGAAATGTCAACCATGCGGCCGAGGCAAATGTAACGGTTCTCTCTTTCTTGGAAGCATTTCTTTAGTCCTTGATCACCACATGGTCATATCATGTGACACACCATGATATTTTTCTTATTTCCTCATGAAAAATTAATTAAATAATCATAGAATAGATTATTTGTAACATACCACGATATATAGAAATCGAGAATTTACCGGTGCCATCCACCACCCAGCACGGCAATACGTGGACGTCAAGAGCAAAGATGAGGTGTAGCGTGGCGAGCAACACACTATGGGGTCAGTTTAGTTCAGGATATATGCTAGATCTAAGTAGTACATGCACTACACATTGTTATTTTTAAAATGTATGTAATATCTAAAAGCAACAAAACTTGAGAAAATGGAACCATCTGGTTCGCACGAAAGGTCCACTAAATTTTTTTTTTTTATTAAATTATGAAGAAAAACTTTTTTTTTGCACCTTCTCATGAACCTATTATTCTATTTTTTTTCATGATTTATGATTTTCCATTTGATATGCATTTTTAAAATTTCAACAAAGACTATATTTTGCATATGTACAAAAATTCTCCTTGTCGAGCATGTGACACCGAGCCACCTTGTCAGACACTAGAGCCACTTAACAACATCAACTCAATCGCACTTACTCCCTCTTCGTGGAAAAAGTCGTTGTTCACTTTTGGACACATGTTTAGCCATTCGTTTTATTTAAAAATTTATTACAAATATATAAAAATATAAATCATAATTAAAATATATTTAATAATAAACCAGACCACAACAAAATAAATGATATTTACATAACTTTTTTAATAAGACCAATGATCAAGCATGAGTCCAAAAATCAACGACGATTTTTTTCGCGAACGAAGGGAGTATAATTTTTTCTTCAAGTCCATATAATTCGTGTCCAAACTGCTAATACTAGCTTCTCTCAGCCATTCTCAAATATCGCAAGATTTTGTAGCCTCGCCTAGCAATTCAACCATCGCTTCTTGCCCGAGGTTCAACAACCAGGGTGAGGGGATTGAGTGGTCATTGAAAGGGGAGGATGGAGGCAGTGCCGCCGCCGTCGGTGGAGAGGCCGGATCCAGCGAGCACGACGAGGTTTGCCGGATTTGAAGAAGATGGTCGGGATTTGAAAGAAGATGGCTGGATTTGTGAACGAGTACATTGGGAACATTTGGTTTTGACTATTGAAACATTGTGTTATATGGATTGGAACATCTGTTTATAACCGTAAGAATATTTTGCTTTGATTTTTTTGTTTCACATGTCATAGAAACATGTTTTAGTAACATGTTATCTTTATTTCACCTGCTGCCAAAAAAAAAATTCAGTGGCACATTATTTTTGTTTCACATGTTGAAACATGTTGCACCTTCTCAAATGTCGCAAGATTTTGTAGCCTCGCCTAGCGATTCAACCATCGCTTCTTGCTTGAGGTTCAACAACCAGGGTGAGGCGACTTAGTGGTCAGCGAAAGGGGAGGGTAGCGGCAGCGCCGCCGCCGCTGGTGGAGAGGCCGGATTCTGCGGGGGTTTGCCGGATTTGAAGAAGATGGTCGGGATTTGAAAGAAGATGGCTGGATTTGTGGAAATAGATGATATTTGAATTTTGGTCTGAAACATTGTCATACGAGTACATTGGGAACATTTGGTTTTGACTATTGGAACATTGTGTTATATGGATTGGAACATCTGTTTATAACCATAAGAATATTTTGCTTTGATTTTTTTGTTTTACATGTCATAGAAACATGTTTTAGTAGCATGTTATCTTTATTTCACCTGCTGCCAAAAAAAAGTTTCAGTGGTATATTATTTTTGTTTCACATGTTGAAACATGTTGCAATACTATATATTTTTTATTTCACATGTTACCAAACAAAGCTTCGGTGACACAAATTTTTGTTTCACATGTTATAAAAAAAGATACACCTGAATATTCGATATATGTTTAATCAATTGGGCGTCTGAACGCTAGTCGCATCCTATGTATAAGCTTAGCTATGTCCTACTCATGGAACCAAGCAACACTCTATTTTTGGCTAGTGCTGATATTTTGTAAATCTAGGCCCCTGTCACCCGAGGCACTGGCGATGGGCACACCTGCTATTAGCACCAATACGCGACGTGGGAGGGGAGAGGGGGGAGAGGAGCCGTGGAAAGAGCAGGAGCAATGGAGGAGGGGCGATAGTACGATCAGGGAGAGAGGAGTGGCGGTGACTGCTCGTCATCGGGAGAAAGAGAGGAAGAGGTACTACGATGATGGCATGTCGTCGAGGGAGAGAGCGGAGGTGCTGCGACTGCGATAGAGCGGTGTGATGGCTGGCAAGATGGCGGGGGAAGGAGGTCTGGCGGGGAGGGGTGGGATAGAGGGAGAGGAGCCTGATTAGGAGGGCCGCGGTGGTGGGGAACTAGAAAGGAGAGAGATGGGTAGGGCGGCGAGGCGGGGAAGGAATAAAAAATTCATTCCGATCACCAACGGTGGCATTGGGCACCTAGGCGGCGGTTTGTAGCGGTCGACGATGGTGGTGGCCAAGGAGCACCACACACCACTAAAGCAGGTGGCAGCAGCATCCAGCGATTGCCCTTGGTCCGGGCGACGGGGTCTAGATTTGCAAAAATGTCATCCTCGCTATATTTTTTTTATGTAGGATTAAAAATAAAAAAACTGAGACAAACAGCCCAGCCCAACTTGGCCCACATCAACATGGCATTGGAGAGCCCATCTTAAATCCCAGCAGCACTCAATCAATCCCACATCAATCAACAGCAGATACAGAACACTGCAAGCGTGTTGTGTTCATTTGTCTTGTTCTAAATCTACACCCTCTCCCTAGAACACAAGTCTGGAATCAATCAGGAAATTAAAACGAGAATCAAGAACTAGGGTTCTTGGCCTTGATCCTGAGCTTCCTTGCAATGGCGGCCGCTCTCTGGCGACCACCGCCGGAGGAGCTGCCGCTCTGCTCCATCTCCACCCAGTTGATCACCCTCACTATCAGCGACTGAGGGCAGCAGCAGCCACTGCTGCGGCTCTGCTGCTTAACCTTGCTGCTGCTCTTCTTCTTCAGCCCCGTCTCCAGCGCCACCTCCACGAACTCCATGAACCAGCTCCCCGCCTCCGCCTGCATCTGCTTCGCCAGCCTGAGCGACGACCCGAGAGCCGAGCATTTCTTCTCCTCCTCTCCAATCTTGTCCATGGCGAGGCACTTCCTGCTCCCGATCCAGCCTTTGCCGTCGTCCTGCCGTCTCGAGGAATGTTCCACCGCGAACGACACCGACTTGGACACGGCGCCACCGCCGCCGCCTCTCCTCTTGGAGGAGCTCCTGTTCTGGGGAAGCTCCTGCAAGACCGGCGGCTCCTCGGGCTCGTCGGTCGCCACGGCAGCGGCGGCCATGGAGGTGGCCGCCTGGATGGCCTCGATGTCCGCGACGGCCTGCACGGCCTCCTGGTGGAAGCTGAGGAAGCCGTCGAAGCAGGCGGCCGGTGCGTCCGCCCTCGCCGCCTTGCTCACTTCCGAGAACATCCTGTCAGTGTCGGCAAAGGTGGAAGAGACTCAGAACCCCCCAAGTCAAATTGATCGCCATGGGTGATCGATACAAACAGCAATGGCGCGCGTGCTTACTTGTAGATCCTAACTACGTTCTCCGTGGCGGAGGCGTTGCGCAGCGCCTCCAGGGCCGCCTTCTGTGTGTGCTCCCTCTGCTCCATGGCTTCCTGCGACATGTTAGGCCACAATTCGTTCAGGACAAACAACAAAATTGGGGAATGGTTGATGGCCATGGATCATGCATGCACACCTTGCCTAGCACACTGAGCTTCCCCGGCACCGGCGGCACGCGAGCAGTCGTCGTCGCCGACGGTCTCTTCTTGGAGGAGGTGGCCGAGCTGCCGAGCTCGTCGTCGGAGGGAGGCGAGGAGGGCTCTTCCTCCTTGGCCGCTCTTCTGCTGCTCATCACTCGAGACGCCGCCGTGCAGCTCACTGTGCTCTTCTCCTGCGGTCGCACAACAAACACCTCCAAATCAGCTCTGGGATCGACCAATCTGCCATTGATTTGCGCAAGGAGAAACTGCACCTACAGCTGGGAATGGGCTCCTGGGGATCTTAGGAGGAGGAGGGGGAGGGTTGTCTGCCACGAAGCTCTTGCTCCTGGTGAACCTGGGGAGCACGCTGCTGCTCTTCCTCACCGACGACGGCGACGGCGCGGCCTTCACCGGCGTCCGCTCGTCGAAGTTGAGGGTGGTGGGCTTGATCACCTTGGGCGACGCAAGGACGCCGGCGTGGTGGTTCTCGGGGCCCCAGGAGCCCCTCCGCGGCGCGGTGGCCTTGCATCGGGAGGCCGGGTCGGGCGTGCCGACGACGAGCGGGTGGCGTCCGGGGAGCGGCCGGGCGCCGACGAGGACGGGGACGGGGGAGCCGGGGTCGAGGCGGTCGAGGTGGACGAATTGGCCGAGCTGGAGCTTGTTGCTGAGGACGAGGTCGGCCTGGGCGAGGGGCAGGGTGGCGTAGATGGAGTGCGAGGAGTCGGAGACCTTCACGTAGAACTGCCCGTGCTTTGGCCACAGGTCCTTCTCGTCGAGGTCGGCCGGCACGATGTCGGTCACCTGCAGCACGGCCGTGCGGTGCTCGCCGACGGGCTTGGCGGCGCCGCTCTTCATGCCGTCCAGGAGCTTCAGGAGGACGCCGGCCGACAGCGTCGTCATCCTAGGGAAGGAATCGAAGAAGTGCAAAAAAAAAAAAGGTTCTTGATCCTGCTCCTGCAGGGGAGAATGGATTGGAAGGAAGCAAGCAATTGGATGAAGAGAAAAGAAAGGATGGAATTTTTTATGAGGACGAACGGAGCGGGGCAAATGTAATCAAGAACGGGAGCTTAAAGTGAAGCTGAAGCTGGAGATTGGTGGTGAGCTGCTGCTGCTCAACGGTCGAGAGGAAGAAGACGAGAGGAGACGAGAGGAGGAGAGGCGATGATGCGGAAGAGGAATTCGGAACGTTGCGGGCTGCTGCAACGGTCGACTCGTGCCGCTCCGCTGCAGAAATGACCACGTTGCCCTCCTTCCTGGGCCACGACACCTTGCTCTGTTATATGGGTAAGGGCTTTGTTTCACAGTAAGCCCGTCTTTAATGAACCTCAGGCCCATATTACATTGTTTACTCTCGACTTTCGCAAGCATCTGGGCCTTCTTCGCTTCAATATATACAATACATTGCCATAGACATTTTTTTTGAAACTTTATTTGGTTACATATGTCAGATACATTTATTTAAGCATCGTACCAAACATATGTTAAAAGGATTTTTTTCATGGAACACGAGCATTTTTTATTTTATGATTTGTTTTTCTTATGTTAGTTAAATAATTTCCCTAACTATTTACTCCGTGTTTCGAGGAGCACACAAAAGTGGGGTTCACGACTTATATTTCATGAATTCGTTGATACCGCATAAAACCTCCCAGGTTATTCACGTATGGAAAAAGTATGCACTTTATTCTGTTTTGGTCCCTAGGAACCAAAATATAGTTAGTTAGAGCATCCCCATCTCACCCCCAAATGCACTTCTATTTCAAAATTTTTCAAATGCAGCAGGAGGGAATTTGGTGCATGTGAGAGGGAATTTACACTGTAGCGATTACTGTAGCAGTTACTGTAGCGATAGAGGAAAATTTAAAGGCCCTGCTGGGGATGCTCTTAGTCTCTCAATTAGCAAAGCGAACAGAAATGGTCTCTAACCAGTTTTTTTTCTCATAGCATCGCTAACAATCCCTATATACCTTCTTTTAAAACACTGTTTGTTAAGGATACTCTCACATGGTAGTCCACGTTACAGCGTTGGCTAATGGCTAACCTGGTAGACACTTATGTTTCTTAGTAAAGAGCCAAGTTCAAAGAAACAACCACGTGAATTGTTGCGTGGACTACCACGTCAATCAAACAGTCCCCTGCCCGATGAAGATATCGTTTACATCTGTCTTACTAACTGAATGAAGAACCGACCTAATCCAATTTTAGTTTAGAGTGACTATCAATTTTAGTTTCCGTTTACTATCGGACGATGGAGCTAATATTTTTGCAACTAAAAGTTGAATTTTATCATTACGTACATGGATATTTTTTTTTTTTTGAAAGAATGGTAGGAGCTCTGCCTTAATCAATTAAGAGGAAGAAAATAGTTCAGGTAATGGATACATATGGAGAGGAAAACAGGAGAAAACAGCAGAACCCTGAAAAAACTATACAAAGAAGCAAAAAACAACTAGTAGCAGCCTCCAGAACTAGCTAACTTTGGTCAAGAAAGTCCGAACGCCGCCTCCCAATTTAGGATATCGATCTTGATGAGCTGAATAGTTTGGTCCACACTGGCATAGGCGAGCTCAAAGATTCGCCTATTGCGCTCCTTCCAGATGTTCCAACAAACGTACAAGACCATACCATCGAAACGACGCCTATTACACTTGGGGAACGCCTTTCTTGCCTTTAGCCACCAACTACCCAGATTCGACTCCTGCATCTGCTGAGCATAAAGCTGTGGGCAGTTACCTTCAAGGAAGATAGTCCTCCAGACAACACGTGTGAACGGACAGGAGTAGAGCAAGTGGTGAGTTGTCTCCACATCAGTAGCGCAGAGAGGGCAAAAACAAGAGTTGGGCCACCCCCTTCGCATGAGGTTATCCGCTGTCAAGATCTTGTTCTGAAGAGCAGTCCACAGAAAGAACTTGCATTTTGGTTCAGCTTTAGCCTTCCAGTTTGCAGCAAAGTGCCCATAAGGAATCGCACCTCTGAATCGGATGTCGAGGTCGGCGTGCACTATACCTCCCATTGCCTGCCCAGCGCCAGGAGCAGGCGTCGTCAACACCTGGTGGAGAGAAAAGGACTGGATCTGCTGCCAAAGAAAATAATATTGCAACAACTCTTCGGAACTGTCCAGCCGCTTGAGAGACCTGATCCAGCGGCCATTATGCAGCCCTTCTTTAACAGTGTACCCCTTTCGCACTGCCTTGGAGAAACATAGAGGAGCTATTTCACATGGTGCTTTATTGTTTAACCAACGATCACACCAGAAGAGACAGCGCTCCCCGTTGCCCACTGAGATAATGGCTGAAACATTGAAGAGGTCGTGGTCGACATCTTCGCAAAGGTAGTTCAGAGCCAAACCAAGGCTTCGATGTATCTACCCAGGTCATCCAAAGCCATCTAAGCCTTAGGGATCTGCCGAACTGCTCAAAACTTTTAATTCCCAGGCCCCCCAACCTCCTCGGTCTACAGACCTTCTTCCAAGAGACTAGCGATGCCACACGGCTACCATTGTGGTCACCTTTCCAAAGAAAAGCACGGCGCAGCTTATCAATTCTTTGAACCAACCATTTACTCAACAGGACGACGGGGGTAGACAACTTGAGCTGTGATTACTGAGTTGATGAGTACTAGGCGAGCTGAACGTGAAAGGAGCTTGCCCTTCCACCCAGACAATCTTTTCCCAATTCTGTCCAGAAGGGCTTGGAAGTCGCTTTTGATTAGCCTAGTGGGCCTTATCGGAAGCCCAAGGTAGATAGCCGGGAAGTGCCTGAGCTGCATACTGGAGTCACCTGTGACATCCTGGATCAAATTTTGGTCACACCTGATTGGGTAGATCTCACATTTCTCCAAGTTCACTTTGAGCCCAGACGCCTGCCCAAATAAATGAAGGATTAACTCAAGAGATTTCATGTCTTGCGTTGTCGGATTGAGTATAACCGCCACATCATCTGCGTAAAGTGATAGGCGCATGTCGTGGGATGACGATCCAAGGTCACTTGAGAACACCGTCCGCTTTGCCCTATTGAAGATCTTTTGGAGAGGCTCAAGGGCGGGATGAAAAGTGTGAGACAAGTGGATCTCCTGCCAAGGCCTCTCCGATGCTTGAATGCACCGCCCAAGCTGCCATTGATGAAAATTCTGGAGGAGGAAGACATTAGAAGTATAGATATCCAATTCCTCCAAACCGTACCAAAACCGAAATTGGCTAGAAGTTCAAGCAGGTACTCCCAACTAACTGAATCAAAAGCCTTCGCGAAGTCTAACTTGATGAAAAAACTCTGTCTCTTTTGCTGATGTAACTCCTTGACAGCATTAGATACACTTAAGAAATTATCCTAGATGCATCTGTTGCGTACAAATGCACTTTGAGAGGGTGAGACAAGATCTTCCATAAAAGGCGCAAGTCTGTTTGCAAGAACCTTGCTGAAAAGCTTTCCGAAGCTATGTGATATACTGATGGGTCTATAATCTTTAGGGGTAGCCGCATCCTCCTTTTTCCTAAGGAGAACAAGATGTGCTTTGTTTAGAAGGTTGAAATGAATACCATTGCATCTGTGAAGCTGAAAGAAAGCCTGCATAACATCCCCTTTTATAACCTCCCAACAAGACTTGTAGAAAATTCCAATGAAACCATCAGGCCCCGGCGCTTTGTCATTTGGTATATCCCACACCGCTCGTTTGATCTCATCTTCAGTGAAAGGAATTTGTAAGCATGTTAGATCAAGACCAGGCACACCGAGACCCTGCCAATCCAAAGATAAGCCACGTGGTATCTTTGTTCCTAGAAGACCGAGATGTAGAAATCAAGGAAAGTCTGGTGTTTCTCCTCATCTGTGGTAAGAACCCTGTCCCCATGTAGGATGTTGTTAACTCTATTCTTCCTCTTCCTTGAGTTGACTTTCATGTGGAAGAACCTTGTGTTGGCATCTCCTTCCTTGATGAAACTTAGCCGGGATCTTTGTTTTAGTCTGATCCTATTTACTGCTGATAGTCCTTGCAATCTGACTTTAAGTAGCCTCTTGAAATTAACTTCATCCTCAGAAAGCAGCCTAGTCTCTTGTGCTTCCTCAAACCTTTGGATCAGTTCATTGACAGTGGCTATAAGGAGGTGGATGTCCCCAACATGTAGTCTGCTCCACTGTTTTAACCTTTTTGCTGTTCTGGACAACTTGATATGCAACACACGCAGTGCACATGAGGATTGCACCTGCTCATCCCATGCCGACTGAACCACATCCTTGTAGCCAGGTAGCCTTGTCCAAAAAGTCTCAAAGCGAAAGCCCTTGAAAGAAGATAACAGAACACAGCCAGAAAGAAGGAGAGCACAGTGATCGGAGGCAAGAGAAGACAGAGCATCTAATCTGCAGTTTGGAAATAAGCCATCCCAACTCGGGGTGCAAAAGAAACGATCAATTCTGGTTAATGTCGGATCTAACCTTTCATTGGACCAAGTGAACTTCCTACCATTTAAATCAAGCTCTTTTAACTCCGCCCTGTCCAAGAAGGCTTTCAAGGCAGCCGCAGTTCTTCTGGTTCTGCATGGCTTATTTCTATCAGCCGCCAGGTAAGTCATATTAAAATCTCCCAATATCAACCACGCGCTGTTGACAATGTGTCGGAGCATATCCAGCTCATGGAGGAAAGCTAGCTTATCAATATCCGACTGTGGGCCATACACCCCAGTGCAAGTCCAAGAGTTACCCTCATCAACGGTTTGGACTGAGACAGAGACCGAGTGAGAATCCCGCCTCAAGTCTTGAATGCGGAAAAAATCCGAGGAGAAAGCTAAAAGAATTCCACCCCTAGTTCCCTCGGCTGGCAGCTCACAAAAATTTTCAGCAAACTGGGGGCCAAGCAAGTCAGCAACCCAAGCCTGATTGATTGTGTCCATCTTCGTTTCCTGGATGCAGACAGCCGTTGCACGGTTGTCCAAAACAGCCTGCCGAACCACCGCCCGCTTTGCACTAGAGTGAAGGCCCCTTGCATTCCAGCAGAACAGTCTCAGATGCTTGTCTGACATTGAGAAAACACATAGCACAACGGGGGATCCCATGCCACTATGCCGCTGGCCCGACCAGACCCTCGCATACTGGCACCGGTATCCAGGAGAAAGAACCGAGCCTAGTCTCCGGAAACGTTTACATCGGGGGACCACACCACAACGACACAGCACAAACAACTGAACAAACACCACAGGAACCGGAGGTGAGGTGAGGTGTACATTGTAGACTTCTTGGTGAGGGATAGGCAAAACAGAAATAAGGTTGGAGCGCAGCTCCAAAGCAACATAATGGATGCTTGATCCATGCAAACACAAAAGAGACGACACCCAGGAGCCGAGGCCCTTAAGCTTCGGCCATCTCCCACCCTTGCACTCCCAAATCTTGGAGGAGCTTGCTTGGGTCTGTCATTCCAACCAGGTCAGCTAGTGCAGCAAGCATGTCTTTGGATATAGGGGTGCTGAAACACTTGATGTACTTCTTGAGGTCTTCTATAAGTAGAGATTTGGAACTTGCAGGGACAACACCAAGCTTTACAGCCAAGTTGAGTTGAGCCCTCTGTGTAACAGGCAACCTTGCAAAAGGTTTTGAAGCAATCCTCTTGCTGCGTCTTTGGCTAGTTTCGACCGGCGTGGGCTGCATAGGTTGAGGTAAAATTGGAGGCACCAACCCCTTGGTGATGGCACACTGAAAGCTTTCCAACAGCTGCTGTTGAGACACAGAGAGTCCATCGAAGTGGGGTTGCAGAGGCGGCAACAGACCAAGGCTCTGGAGAGATCGCTCATCGTTGTCCTGCACCGACTGGGTTTCGGGTACAAACTCAGGGAGAGTATCAACATCGCACACTGGGGATGTGGAGACGAGGACCGGTGAGGATGGAGGGTCCCCAGCCGGCTGCACCGGGGTAACGTCCACAGATAAAAACTTGGCGTGAAGATCACAGGGCTTGTGGAACTCAGCAGAAGCCGCATCGGCTGGCGGCAAAGATGGGGCCGCAAGCTGCAAACGGCCCTCCGGTATCGGACGCTGAGAAGAAAACGGCGACGAGGGGCTGCGACCGTCCCCCTGCGAGAGCCGCTCTCCCATCGGTCGACAGCAAGATTTAGTTGCTCCATCTCAAGGATCATAGGATCCCATTTCGGCGGCCGATCACCATCAAAAGTAGGCCGGACATCTTGGACCAACGGATCTGAAGGACCGAAGTCTCTACGCCGGCCCCAAGAAGAGTAGCCAGCGGGATTGTGCCCCTTGTTACTTGACTGTTGGCTTGGCAAACCAAAAGAGGAGAAGGAATCCTCGCCCCCTGAATGCCGTCCCGGGCCAGCAACAGGCGGAGGGGGTGGAGGAGGCGAATCGTCGCCACTGCTGTCTTCAGGGGGGAGCCATGGAGAAGAGATGCCATCAACCTTGCCGAGCTCCCAGAACGACTGGTAGATACGCGGGTACATGTGTTGGTCACTTGGATCAGGCACAGCTGCCCCAAAATCAAAGAGCACGTCCAGATGCACAATCAGTCGGTGGCAGAGAAATAGCGGCTGCGGGCTATTTTCAACCGGCCTGCCCTAGCAATCTGGTTCCCCACTAGCAAGCTGGACAGTGATTGTCTTGGCGAGGTTATCTGCATCCATAGTCCATACCCAAATGCAGGCACAAGCAGAATCCATAGCAGAGAGCGGAGTATCAAAAACAGGATCTGCGAGTCCAAATTCCTGCAAGATCGAGGAGACCACCTGGATCGTCCAGCACTGCCTTGGAAGCCCTTCTAGGCAAAGCCTCGCTTTGTACCTTGCCTTGACAGCATCAGCACCACAAGTAGGATACCATCGCGTGAACTTGAGGTCGAGGCCCCCCATTCGCACGCTCTGGACCCGGAGTAGGCGGTCCCGGATTTCAGGTGAAGCACAGGTGATGAAGTAGTTACTGATGGAGCTGAATAAGGAGACTTCGAGGAGCTCCTGCGGCACATCACACGCAGCGGAGATAAGCTCCCTGACGTTGGCTGGCGGAGAGAAACAGCCCGTCAGGTTATGGGCGATGACGGCCGAGGCATTCAGATTGCCTTCAAGCAAATTAAGCTCAGCCGGGCGGCGAACAAAGCACACCGAGTGCGCAGGCCTAAAAGCCGAATCTCCAGGCGAGGTGCGGGGTGGCACCGAGAAAACCGACCGAGAAGCCATGGCAGGCAAAGCTAAAGACTCCGGCGAGGCCTTGGCAGAGAATGGAGAGGCTTGAGGTGTATGGTGTGGGGGGAGCTGCCGGTTGGGGATGGAGGACTGAGGTGGAGCGGCCTGCGGAGGGGCGACGCCGAACGAAGCTTTAATGCCGCAATCTCTTGCTATGTGACCCGGCATTCTGCAAAGCAAGCATCTCACAGGCGCAGCACAGTGGGCGACGCGATGGGACGAAGAAAGGCATCTGAAACATCTGCCCTGCACTTGAGCATTGAAGAGGTCACGGATGGATGTTGGAGGAGCACGCCTGTCCTTGCGCCACCACCTCCTCCTCTTAACTTCAATCCACCCACCCGCCTTCGGCTGTGAAGCACCCGCAGAGGGGACAAGGGCAGGGGCCCTCCGTTGCTGGGCAGTGACATGAAGAAGGCCAGGCTGGGGGCCTCCTCCACCACGGGGGACAAAAGCTTTGGCAGGAGATCGGGGACGCGAAAACGCTTTGGCTCCCAGCTGTAGATCTTCTTGAATCTGGCCGCACAGGCGGCCAGAGGCTCCGCGACCCACCGGACGCTTCAAGAGATCTGAGAGGCAAGACCTGCGAGGATGAGCACTCGCTCTCGCAGATCTGAGAAGGAGACTGGCAGGGAGACAGGTGGAGAGGCCAAAAGGGTACCAGGGTGACGCGGGGTGAAGGTGGGTTGTGAAGGAGGTGCGGATCTGGTTGCCTGGGTGGTCGCCGGGGCCGAAGCAGCGGCCGGCGATTTGGTGGCCGCCAGGGACGGGTTGTCGCCCGGCGGGTCGCAGGAGCTGGACATTCCGTACCACTCTGCGAGTTGTGTCTTCGTACATGGATATTAATCGCCGGTGTGGATAAGAGCATCTCCAATGATGCCGTATCAGCTAGCTATAAAGATTTCAACTCAGCTTTTTACTTATGTGGAGGAGAGAAGGAGAGTGTGCTAGCTACTAACTTATAGCTAGTCTATAATTGATTTCAATGCATCTACTATCTATTACATGTGGACTCATATTCAACATTATAGTCAATGTTATAGTTAGTCCTATTGAAGAAGTTAACTATATGTTATCTATAGATGACATGACACTAGCTGCACCATTGAAAATGCGAGTTGGGTGATGCATCTTTGACTCTGGAAGCCCGGTTATCAGCTCTTGCATGTCCGTACGTATACATCAAAGCAAAGCAAATTAATACCGTCTCATTTATTAAAAGAAATTAGTGCCGTCAGATCATTGAGCTCAAATCATGGATCACATTAGAAAATTCAGCGCGTGGTTTATGCCTGCACAATGAATTCACTAATTGGAACCCGTGGTGTATCGTGGGCCCCTGAACCTTAATAAAATAATAAAGCACGCGAGACGCGACCGGAGCACGGTACATCGTTTGTGGCGTCTTGAACAGTACAGCTCCCACCTAGGACGGACGGGAACCTTAGCTAGTGACTTGTGAGCAGCTCGGGATTGACTTAGCAAAAGCTCGGGCTCGGATTTGGCTCATTTACAAAGGAGTACGAGCCGATGGCCTGACTCGTTTGGTTCGCAGAGATAATGTGATTATGTACATGTTTGATGCTATTGTTTATTTATTATAACTTGTAAGATAAGATTATTGTTAATTTCTGTATGAAACTTATAGACACTAGGCAATAGCTAGCTAGCTACTTCCTAGTATCTGGCTCCCTGTTCAATTGCAAACGAGATTTTGTGATTTTGTAAACGAGCCACGAGCTGCTTGCGAGCTTTACCGAGCCGGCTTTTTAGCTCGAGCATCTGAGCAAGCCGAACCGAGATCCCACCTACTCCAGTCGCCTCATTTGCTTCAGCATCTACAGCATAGTGGTCGCCCACCACCTTCGCGCTCACGTTGGTGCCGCCACGGTAATAAAATAGAAGCAATCAAAATTCGATTAAAAAATAGTTTAAATCTAAATCAATTCTAAGAGCAGGAAAAGTCAATGTTAAATGACACTAAAATCAAAAAAAGTTGTCAGAACATATTAACTATAATAAAAGGGGTTGAAAATTTAAAAATAATTCTGTACAACTACATACCTGGAAAAAAGTATATAACTACTATAACAAATTAAAATAATAAAAAGGATACATCAACTATAACAAAAATTAGATCAATAGGAAAAAATAACAAAAAATCATACTACGATTGATTTTGACTTAATAGAGTTTATTATCACCGACACCGTGCTGGTCAACGTGAACTCATGTCTAGCCCTTCCTAATATAGGGTAGACTTAACACTATTCAGCACTATTTATCAGTTTCTCTCTCTTCAATTTTTTTTGCGACAGTGCAAAATTTAGCTTAAGTTAAAGATACGATTAAAGTTGCCCTCAAGTCTCGTCGGAACATATTAGTATGAATGGCTTTAAAGTGAGTTGCTGATGCTTTTTTTTTTTCCGACTCGACGCCCTCGATCAGGTCATATATGAACGTAGACATCAAGGCGAATTATTGCCGAATCATCATCGGACTCGAATAAAGATAAAGAGTTTCCATATAGCACGTAGCCAATCCAGCACGTGGTGTAAACAGTTCATGAGATGGGGTTCACTTATTGGGATCGATGGGCTATCGTCAATCGTGGTCCAACGAACCTTAATAAATAAAATGAAAATTTCGCTTTCAGAAACGTGCCTGAAACTGGTGCAGCCCAGCATTGAAACTCGGAGAGAGAGGAGAGCAAATCAAAGACGAGACAACCCACATCTCTCTCTCTGTACACAAAACAAATTTACCATCCCAACTTAGGCCTTGTTTGTTTCAGATTAGATTAAATTAAATTAAATGAAAATTTGTTATTTTTGTATAGGCCAAATGATGTAATATTTTTTAGTTATTTTTGTGGGGTTTTAAATAGTTCCTCTTAAAGTTTATAAAATATTTTTTATAATTTTTTAAACTCGTTAAAACGTATTTTGAGGGGGTCACAAATTTGCTACAGTAAAATGCAACTCAACATTAATCTAAAACAAACAAGGCCTTAGATTACCATTTTTTAAAAGAAAGGAAAAGATTACACATTATTGCTTTGTTTGATGACAGTTAGAAAAAACTGCAGCTACCTAGCAAAAATGAATGATTGACTCGAGGTGAAGGTGATTATTCCCAGAAAAAAGAAAAAAGAAGCAAAGCTGATGTGGAGTACTACTATTGATCTAAAGGTTGTCTTGCAGTCTTGCTAGTTGCTAAAATGATGAATCACATTTCGATTTTGTCTTGCAGTCTTGTCGAATATCCTTCGGTTTTATCAGAAACAGCGCGTTTCGACCAAAAGACTGATCTAAAGGTTGTGGAAATCAAAGTTATTCCATGCAATAACCTTGATTTTACTCATCAAAACATGCACGCAGTCTGATCTAAAGCTCGTTTGGATAGTTGCCCAATCTTTTGTCTCTCATGAAAACATCCCAATTAAGGATGTGGAAATAAAGGTTATTCCAAGGAAAAGGTAGTTTTCTAATTAATTATTTGAAAGAAACTAGTCAAAACGCTGTTGTTTACGACAAAACAGAAAGCTATAACCCATAGATTTTCTTAGAAAATTTGAAAAATTTTGACAGTTGCCCAATCTTTTTCCTCTCATTAAAACATGCCAAGGATGTGAAAATCAAGTTTATTCAATGGATAAAATGCGTTTTGAATTAATTATTTGAAGAAAACGGGTCGAAACGTGTTGTTTTCGACAAAACCGAAGGCGATAACCCATGGATTTTCTCGTAAATTTTGAAAACATTTTGACAGTTGCCCAATCTTTTGCCTCTCATCAAAACATCCCAAGGATGTGGAAATAAAGTTTATTCCATGGAAAAGGTAGTTTTATAATTAATTATTTTAAAGAAACTGGTCGAAATGCCGCTATTTTCGACAAACAGACATCTATAACCCATAGATTTTCTTGGAAAATTTGAAAAATTTTGATAGTTGCCTAATCTTTTTCCTCTCATGAAAAAATCCCAAGGATGTGGAAATCAATGTTATTCCATGGAAAAAGTAGTTTTTGAATAATTATTTGAAGGAAATTGGTCGAAGCGCGCTGTTTTCGACAAAACCAAAAGCTATAACCCATGGATTTTCTCGAAAAATTTGAAAACATTTACAGTTGACCAATAT
This sequence comes from Raddia guianensis, assembly GCA_036346415.1. Lineage (NCBI taxonomy): Eukaryota > Viridiplantae > Streptophyta > Magnoliopsida > Poales > Poaceae > Raddia > Raddia guianensis. The sequence goes on from CM070534.1 coordinate 43,312,609, forward strand.
TTTGCCTCTCATGAAAAATGTCAAGGATTTTGAAATCAAGGTTATTCAATGGAAAAAGTGGTTTCCAAATTAATTATTTGGAGGAAACCGGTCAAAACGCACTGTTTTTTCGACAAAACTAAAGGCTATAACCCATGGATTTTCTCGAAAAAATTGGAGACTTTTTATGGTTGCCCAATCTTTTTCCTCTCATGAAAACATGCCAAGGATGTGTAAATCAAGCTTATTCCTTAGAATTCAAATTAATTATTTCAAGAAAAATGGTCGAAACGCGCTGTTTTCGACAAAACCGAAGATTATAACCCATGGATTTTCCTGGAAAATTTGAGACAATTTTGAAACAGTTGCTGTCGACGGTTGAGATATCGATCTCAAGTCGCTAAGGTTCTTGAAGATTGAGATAGGAGACACGCCAAACAACCATGAACAGCAACGAACAGAGATGTGGTTTTTATCTGGTTCAGCCTCTCGGAGAGATAATAGCCCTACGTCCAGCCTTTCTTATATATCAGAGATGAATACAAGAGGTGGCTCGGCGAGACGAACATGTCTCGGCGAGATTATGGGTGTACAGGAAGCAATGTGCTATGATCAAGTGTCTACGAGACGCTAGAAGCTAGATCAAGTCATAAAAACTCGTCCAGGATTGATCCGATGCCCCCTAAACGCCGTAGGGGCCTTGTTTATATAGTGCAGAGCAAACCGACCTACCGAGAGAATATCGGGCCGGGCTAACTACGAATACGTAACGAACTCGTACCATGCCAAATACATCCTTCGGCAGACAAGGTAAACTCCAACTCTTGGAGATCACGACTCCTAATCCAATCCGGGAAACCACGTTCGGGTCTTCACGCAGCCGTGCAGAACTCTTGTTCGAGTAGGACTCGAACACGAATCCTAGGCCGTTACGCACCGTGCCAGCCAGGAGGCTGTTCAGCAGGATGCACATGGGCCTGATAGAACCTTCCAGGGAGCTGGGCCCTGGTAGGCTGTTCGAATGGGCCGTCAGGTATTGGGCCATGCCAATGGGCTGTATTTTTATCCCCGACAGTTGCCCAATCTTTTTTCCTCTCATGAAAACATGCCAAGGATGTGGAAATCAAGGTTATTCCATGTAAAAAATGGTTTTTGAATTAATTATTTGTAGGAAACTGGTCGAAACGCACTGTTTTCGACAAAACCGAAGGCTATAAGCCATGAATTTTCTCAGAAACTTTGAAAAACAATTTACGGTTGCCCAATATTTTGCCTCTCAAGAAAACATGCCAAGGGTGTGGAAATCAAGATTATTCCACAGAAAAAGGGTGTTATCAATAATTATTTGATGAAAACTGGTCGAAACAAGCTGTTTTCGAGAAAACTGAAGGATAATAAACCATTGATTTTCTCGGAAAATTTGAAAAACTTTTGACAGTTGCCCAATATTTTGCCTCTTATTAAAACATTCCAAGGATGTGGAAATCAGTGTTATTCAATGGGAAAAAAAGGTTTTTGAATTAATTATTTCAAGGAAACTGGTCGAAACGCGCTGTTTTCGACAAAACTGAAGGCTATCTCCCAAGGATTTTCTCGGAAAATTTGAAAACATTTTGATAGTTGCCCAATGTTTTTCCTCTGATGAAAAAATCCTAAGGATGTGGAAATCAATGTTATTCCATGCAAAAAGTAGTTTTCGAATAATTATTCGAAGTAAATGTGTAGAAACGCCGCTGTTTTCGACAGAACCGAAGGCTATAACCCATGGATGGGTCTGTGGGATTGATTCACCAACCAATGTTAGAAGAGGCTCCTAGCCGGTGTAGAGATACCAACAAGCATTCCCCAAAAAAAAACAGCAAGGAAACTGAATTTGAATCGCAGTAAGGGAAGGGAGGAAAGTGTTAGTGTCAAGGGAGAGAAATCTGGTCAGAAACAAAAGGTTATTGTAGAAACATCTGCTAGCGGTGGTGGTGTCAAGAGGTGCACAGAAATTCTTCTACACGATGTTCAAGTTTTGGATGGCAACAAGAGGTTGCGTTCTGACAGCAACATCATTTCTAATCTATCGGCGAGCAGTGAAGAGCTGCCCGACCGGTCGCCATGAAAATATAAAGCTGGAACTGTCGCGGTCTGGGGCGGACGCGGTGGTTGGCGAGTTGAGGAGTCGGCTTCGGCTCTTTCGTCCCCAAGTGGTGTTCCTTTGTGAAACTAAATGTTCTAATCGTGTGATACAGGAGAAAGCTTGGAGCATTGGTTATAGGCATTGTGTTTCAGTAAGTAGCAGGGGAAGAAGTGGAGGTTTGGCGATCTGGTGGAAGGAGGGTGTTAGCTTTGCGGAGTTATTACGGTCACAGTACCATTTGGATGGTCTCATGACTGAGAATGATAGCGGGAGGGAATGGTGTTTCACAGGTATATATGGTGGTCTCGGGTAGACTGGCGGCACAAAACGTGGGGTGTTCTTCAATACCTTGCTGGTCAAAATGATAGCCCGTGGGTTTGTTGTGGAGACTGGAATGAGGTGGAGGTAGGAGAAGAGCATTTGAGTATGGTGCCAAGAGCAGAGGCGCAAATGAGATCTTTTCAAGACTGTCTACAGCAGTGTCAGTTGAGAGATGTTGGTTTTGTGGGTTTTCCATTCACTTGGGAAAACAGGCAGGAAAGTACCAGTAATGTTAAGGCTCGTTTAGATAGAGTTTGTGGTAATGTGGGATTTCTGCAGATTTTCCCAGAGATTAGTGTTCAACATGCGTGGATGGACCAATCTGACCATTACGCATTAGAGATTGATCTTGATCCAGTGTCTCAAGGCATGACCCAGGCACAAGGTCGTCGTTTCTGTTTTGAGGCAATGTGGCTCAAAGACCCGACTTATCAAGAAACGGAGGAGAAAGCGTGGGAAGAGAGTTCAGAGTTGCAGGGGCTGGAGGGGTTTCATGACCGCATGCAACACCTTATGTGGTTGATCCGTCAGCGGAGTTTTGAAAATTTTGGTTCGGTCAAGTAGAAAATTAGTGAGAACCGGATTAAATTAGCAAGCTTGCAAGAGGTTAATGATCCAACTTCAACCCAAGTGAGAGCAGCAATAGCCCAATCGTTGAATGAGCTTTATGCGAAGGAAGAAATAATGTGGAGACAGAGGTCAAAGCAGCTTTGGTTGGCTGAAGGAGATAGGAACACAAAATTCTTTCATCAAAAGGCTTCTCAGAGGAACAAAAAAAATAGAATCAAGCATATTTCTAAACCGAGTGGGGAACGACGAATGATCAGCGTTGTATCAAGAGGTGGGCAAGAGAGTTCTATGAGGAGCTATTCAGATCAGCAGGGGTTAATAATTTGGATGAGGTGCTTAACGTTATAAATGAGAGTGTCACACCGTCAATGAATGAAGCTCTCTGTGCTCCAATCAGCGAAGGAGAAATTAAAAAGCACTTTCTCAAATGGGTCCTTTGAAGGCCCCTGGGCCAGATGGTTTGAATGCTTTGTTTTTTCAAAAACATTGGGACCTCATCAAATCAGAAGTGGTGAAAGCAGTGCAGGATTTCTTCCTAGGCGAGAGCTGTCCGGAGGGTGTAAATGACACGACCATTGTGTTAATACCAAAGAAGGCTAATCCAACAAATTTCTCCCAGTATCGCCCCATCAGCTTATGCAACGTGATTTATAAAATTGGGTCAAAGGTCTTAGCGAATCGGTTGAAACCATTCCTAGATGTTATTATCTCTAGGGAGCAAAGTGCCTTTGTGCCAGGTCAGCTTATTTCAGATAACATCTTAGTGGCTTTTGAGTGTGTGCATGCTATAAAGACAAGACAATCTCGCAAGACACCTTTTTGTGCCGTAAAGATTGATATGATGAAAGCCTATGACCGTGTTGAATGGCCATTTTTAGAGGCCATGATGACAAAAATGGGATTTGCTGATATGTGGATTCAATGGATTAATAGATGTGTCTCAACCACGAGAGCTCGAGTAAAAATTAATGGATCAGATTCAGAATGCTTTGTGCCTTCGCGTAGTATTCGTCAAGGAGACCCTATTTCACCTTACTTGTTCGTCCTTGTCGGCACCCGATTTACAAGATCGGATTCCACCTGCGTAAACCCGTACTAGTCCCAAGGATCATGGCTAGTACACACAGATATACAGAAACGGAACAGTGCCAACGATATTATTATTACAAATGAACATAGTCCAAGACAAACAACATACAACGGCTCGCAGCCGCAAATCGAGTACACAACGATACAAGCCTAATACAACATCTAGAATTTTATTCATCCCACAGGCACGGAGGCTGTAGGAACGCATAACCCTAATCTTCATACTCTTCATCGGAGAACGCCTCGACGTAATCCGGGTCCTCCTCCTCGGACGGCGGGCCATACTCGGATGGACCAAATTGTTGAAATTTTGAAAAGAGAGGGAGAAAAGGATGGTGAGTACAAATTGTACTCGCAAGTCTGGAATTATGCAAATGTGGTTCCGTACAAGGAAGGTTTAGGATATTTGCGGAAATCGCAGTTATTTAACCTAGTTTTGACAAAGCAATTTCGAAACTTTAAATCTCAACATTTTCTTTGGGCTCTTCTCAAACGGTTCTCGCCACTTGGCCTCAGTGCCATAGCAAGAACAAAATTCTTTCTTCTTTTCTTTTCTCAAACTCGCTAGGTCCATTCCGCGTGACACTTCCGATACGCCGATACCCATTTCGAAATATCACCGGTGGCCCCTAGCTCAAACGAAATCCTTCTCAAATCCTTACTCATCTCAAATCCCTTCTTTAAAAACCCTTTTTCTAAATTGGTTTTAAAATGAAGAAACTACCATATAATCAGTCCTTCACAGCGCTCATAACATGAGCACGGCTATCATGACAGTTTTAACTCTGCAGAGTGGGTACGCCTTACCCTCGAGAGGCTACGCACCCAGGCGGTGTTTCGCCACAAGACCGTCAACCACGAGGGCCAACGATCGGGCCCGTCCCATTCCGGGGCTCGAGGTCGTACTGTAATGGCTCATTCATAGGATCATAGGATGAGCAGTCCTTAGACTAGGGAGATTTGATATTTTAGCCCGGTTCAAAACATGGTGCCCTCTGCACCAACCGACAAAATATCTCCCTAGTCGGAAAGATTTTGGGGTAAGAGGAAAATCATTTCCTACTCAAAGTTCACCCCAGATGCGCTATCTTTAAATCACCCTTTTCCAACCATTTCTCAAAACATTCACCTTTCACACAAATGATTGAATCATTCCGCATAAATGATTTTAAGCATTTATCCTACCACAATCAAAGCATATAAATAAGAGCAATTCATATTTTAGCCTTAGGTTTAATCCTACCATATTTCTTACCTTTCTATATATTCGGTCATGATAACTAAGTCTAGGAAATACGGCATTTAACTTTTAAACTAGCATGCATATTCTCAAGTCTAATAAATATTTTCTAAATAACCGAAAATGGCTTCTCAATATGATCAAAGGGGGACTTGCCTTGATCGGTTCCGGAAAGCGAAGGGGCGTCGTCGATCGGGTCTTGAGAACTTGCCCTCCTAAGCGCCAAGACACGCATATGCAAAGCAATACATCACACATAAGAAGGGTATTTCATGACTTGCTGTTTTTAAATAACGGGACATGCAAAGAACTTTTAATGCATTTTTGTTTAGAAGCAATATTATGCCAAATGACTTGTGCACACATGAAATGATGCCCTTACTAAACCATGAATACTTATAACAAATGCCTGCTGCATGGATGACATGGAAATCAATATTTTGCGAGTCCGAGGATCTGCTAAAGCATTTTCTTTTCATTTAAAAGAAATATTACGGCCATTTCAAAATGCGCATTAAATAATGCACCTAAAGCTAGTTATTTAACCAACAAGCGAATCCCACATGCATGACATGCAAATACATAATTTTCCTGGTTTAGAAACTAATAAAGTAATTTTACTAATTTTTACAGAATTTTTATCATGCACTAACTATTTTTAGCAAGTATTTTAGGTAACAAATAAGGATTACTCAGAAAAGCAAAAGAGATAAAATGAAAAGGAGGCTTTTTCGGTAATGGGCGGCTCGGCCAGAGGCTAACACGGAGGCGCTGCTTGGCACCGCCATGGCGGAAGCGAGGCGACTCTGCTGGTGACCGTGGGTCCCACATGGCAGCGTCTCGTAGCAGTGAAGAGGGGAAAAGAGAGTCCGGCGGCGGCGATGTTGCTCACGGCGGCGACGGTTCCGGCTATTGGAGACCAATTGGGCTCGCTGGGAGTGAGAGAGGGGCGAGACAAACGCGACGGTGCCTCGGCAGCGCAAGAAATGCACGGAGGCGGCGGCGCAACGAGTCACGGCGACGGAGTATCACGGTGTCCATGGCGCGGCGAAAGACGAGGCCCTAACTCAATCCCTTCGTTGCGAGCAACAACGGGAGAATAAAGCGATTGGTGAGCTCACGGAACAAGCGAGACGGCCAGCGGCGAGACCACGGCGGCGGCGGCGGCGTGGGCTCGAACACGCGAAGGGCCACCCGGCTCAAATCAACGGCGCGAGTTCCACGGAACGACCTGCGCCAAATGCACGATGAGGTTAGTGTGGAAAATCGCGCGAAACCACGAGTAACGGGCGACGACGCGAGAGAAGGAGCAACGCACCGCTCGGGTGTACGTCCGTCTTGGGCGCAAAGCAAGGGCAGCGGAGGTAGCGATACCCGTTATAAGCGAGCTCGCATCGAGCGACCTCGGCGCGACGAGCGGTTTGGCGAACGCCGGCGCCGATTCCGGCCGGTGCCGTAGGTGAACGCATTGAACGCGAGGGTGGTTCGCCGGCGATAAGACAAGGAAAGGGGTAGGGGCGGAGAGGGTCCGCGGAAGAGTGTAGGGGCGAGCGATTTCGTGGGAATGCGGGCTGGCGAGGCCCCGGGAGAGAGGAGAGAGAGGAGCACAGCGGCGGCGACTGGCGGAGACGACCGCGACGATGGGAAGAAGAAAACAGGGGAGGAGAAGAGGCTGACGAGGCGGGCCCGCCTGGCGGTGGCACCACGCGCGCGCAGGGCGACGGGAGGAAACAGCGGCGAGTTGGACCGGCTCGGCGGCTGCGGCCCAACAGAAGGAAAGGCCGCGGGAAGGAAAAGGGAGAGGGCGGAGTGGGCTGGCACGGGTGCGGCCCACCCTGCGGGGAAAGAGGAGCGGGGAGGAGAGAGAGAAAAGGGGAAACGGGCCGGATCGGGCCGAGAGGGTTAAAATCGTTTGAATTTTCTCGATTTCCAAAGAGCTCATTTTCTCCAAAACCATTTTGACATATTAATACTTTTAGGCAATATGATTTTGGTTTCCCAACATTTAAAATATAATTCCAAATAACTTCACCTGGGGTATTGGTTTATAGAAAATATTATTTAAAATAATTACCATATTTTTCCACCAAAGGACATAGACTTGGAAAGATTAAATTATTTTCCTAATTTAAATGCAATGCATGAAGTGATGATGTCATGATGCAATAATGAGTGATTTAACATTTTTAAATCATGCACTTAAGAAATTATTAACGTGCCAAATTGGTTTTAAAAATTTGGGATGTTACAGTCCTGTGTGCGGAAGCTCTTAGTGTTCTCTTACGCTCAAAGGAGCAAGAAAAGAAAAATAGTTGGAATTAGGTTTGGGGATGTTAAAGTGAATCACCTCCTTTTTGCAGATGACTCCATTGTGTTTCTTGAAGCTTCTCAACAAGGTACAGCAACCTTAGCCCAGGTGTTACAAATCTATGCTAATGCTTCTGGTCAAAAGGCAAATCAGAGCAAATATAATATCTTTTTCCCTTCTGGATGTTCTACTGATATTAAGGCACAAGTTAAAAGAGGCTCACGTGTTTCTTTTGTGTCCTTTTGCTAAGGATGTGTGGACTGCACTGAAACAGGTTTGTGTTGAGGTTGATTTTGATCTGTCATCATCTTGGACAAAGTCTTCTACTTCCTTCAAGCATTGGATTTTGGGTAATATAGATCAGTGGCATGAGACCAATATTCAAGCTTTGGTTGGGGGTTTAGATGCTATTTGGTGCGCTCGAAACAAGCTTTGTTTTCAGCATGAGGAAATTGCTGAAAACAAAGCTTGTTTCGAGCGCACCAAAGCTTTGTTTTCAGCATGAGGAAATTTCACCAAGCAGTTGTGCTCGATATGCATCCCAGGCTGTGGTGGTGTCTTTTAGGCCTGAGCTTCCCAGGTTTTGGTTGGGGGCGGCGTCGGCAAAATTTCCTTCGCTTCTACTCTTTGCGCCTCGTCTTGGTCTTTGGTGTCTCGCCCGAGCTTGAGGTTGTCTTTGTTGTAGTTGGGTCTGGTGGTATTCCTTCAGTCTTGCATCCTGTGAGGTGGTGGCGTCTAGTTTGCGAGTTGCCTTGGCCTCTTTGTCGTGCATCCCTTGTGTGGCCTCGGGAGCAAGGTGGTGGTGACGATGCTCCGTGCATCCCGCAAGGTGGTGATGACTCAGTTGGCTCTAGGCACCTTGCTCTCTAGCTGTGCATCCCTTGTGGTGGCGGGGTCTGGAGGTTGCTTTGGGCCTGTCTTCGGCGGTGCGTCTTCCTTCCTAGCATTTTTCGTGCATCCTGTGCGTGGGTCGTGTCCGGCGTCGTGGTGTTGGTGGACAGCTCCTTGCATTACCTAGGTGGTGGCGGTTCGTTTTTTCGGCCATGCATCCCTTTCGGTTTTGCTTGTGGCTGTCGTTCTTTCTGGGTGTTGTATTTTTTTCTTTCTTCTTAATGAAATGGCAGAGCCCCTGCCCTATTCGTTCAAAAAAAAGTTGTGCTCGATAGGTTCGGGCCTCACTTGATTTTTGGAGAAACCAACATGATCATGTTTCAGGACATAGTAATGAAGTGGTGGATGTTCAATGGACAGCCCTCCTCAGGGTGTTCTGAAACTGAATTGTGATGCAGGTTTTTACGGTCTCACAAACCAAAGCTCAGCTGGTGTAGTTCTTCGAAATCATGATGGTCTTGTATTAGCTGCAGCACTTCGGTTTTTCCAAGCTTCTTCCCATGAGGAAGCAGAAGCTCATGCAATTCTAGAAGGGTTTAAACTGCTTGAATGCTTGCTGTCTCAATTAGTTCTTATAGAGACAGATTGTTTATTTCTTGTTCAAAAAGTGCATGACAGGGAAGTGGATCGTTCTCACACCTGTACTCTAGTGCAGGAAATTAAGAGAAGGTTAGGGAGTAATCCCAATTGGCAAATGGTTTTCGCTAGGCGTGGTGCTAACCAACTAGCACACTCTTGGGTCTCATTGCTGGACAGACCAGAGTTGGAAGGGGTTTGGTCTCCCCCTTTTCCTACTTGTGTTGCTGCTGTATTTAGCGCTTTTAATTCCTCTTTGTTTCACTGTGAAGTTAAGCAACATTTAGCCACTGATGTCAACTGTGAAAGGCTTGCTGTTTTGCCGGCCCATTGTAATTAAAGTTGGCAGTGTTATCTCAAAAAACCCATGGATTTTCTTAGAAAATTTGAAAAACATTGACAGTTGCCCAATCTTTTGCCTGTCATGAAAACATGCCAAGGATTCGAAAATAAAGGTTATTCAATGGAAAAGGTGGTTTCCAAATTATTTATTTGGAGGAAACCGGTCGAAACACGATGTTTTCGACAAAACAGAAGGCTATAACCCATGGATTTTCTCAAAAAATTTGGAAAAACTTTGACAATTGTCCAATCATTTTCCTCATGAAAACATGCCAAGGATGTGGAAATCATGGTTATTCAATGGAAAAAACGGTTTTTGAATTAATTATTCGAAGAAACCTAGTCGAAACGCGCTGTTTTCGACAAAACTGAAGGCTATAACCCATGAATTTCTCATAAAATTCGAAAAAATTTGACATTTGCCCAATATTTTGCCTCTTATGAAAACATGCCAAGTATTCAGAAATCAAGGTTATTCCATGGAAAAAATGGTTTTGAATTATTTATTTCAAGGAAACTGGTCGAAACGCGTTGTTTTTGAAAACCCAAAGGCTATAACCCATGAATTTTTTGGGAAAATTTGAAAAACATTTATAGTTGCTGAATCTTTTTCCTCCCACGAAAACACGCTAAGTATTTGGAAATCAAGGTTATTCAATGAAAAAAATGGCTTTCAAATTAATTATTTGAAGGAAACTGGTCCGTTGTTTTTTACGAAACCAAAGGCCATAACCCAAGGATTTTCTCGAAAAATTTGAAATTTTTTTAACAGTTGTTCAATGTATTGCCTTTCATGAAAACATGCCGAGGATGTGGAAATAAAGGTTATTCAGTGGAAAAAGTTGTTTCTGAATTATTTATTTGGAGGAACCTGATCGAAACGCGATGTTTTCGACAAAACCTGACTGTGCCGGGTTTATATAGGCCGATTAATTTTTATTGAAAATATTTAAATAAAATAAAGAAAACCCAATATATTCCACAAATATGCACTATAAATTGAACAAATATATTATATATATCATAAGAGAATGCATATAGAAATGAGTATGTTTAGTAAAATAAATAGGATACAGTAGCAAACCGAACCGGACAAAAAAAAACCATATATGCCCATCAGTCCATCACTATATGGATTGTGCCTGGCCGGTCCAACTGATCAAAGCCTCGGCCCAAGTTCAGTGAACAGTGTGGGTTGTTTCGGTCGGACTGTTTGGCGACGGCCCATTTGGCCAGCTGTACTACAAATTCCCAATCCGAGGACAAGGAGGCCCAGCCCCTGCCCATGCCCCTACATCCAGAGCGTGGTTTGAAGGAAGCAGCACGTCCTATTCCGATTCGCCTCGGCCTCCTCCGCAGGCCGCCGCCGCCGCCGCTTCTTGGTGGTTAATCTTCGATTCCCACTCCCACTCGCACTCCTAGTCCGGTCGGAGTCAATTCCTTGGGGATTCCGCGGATTTTCTTAGAAAATTTGAAAAATTTTGACAGTTGCCCAATGTTTTGCCTCTCAAGAAAACATGCCAAGGATGTGGAAATAAAGGTTATTCAATGGAAAAAGTGGTTTACAAATTATTTATTCGGAGGAAATTGGTCGAAACGCGCTTTTTCCGACAAAACAGAAAGCTATAAACCATAGATTTTCTTAGAAAATTTGAAAAATTTTGACAGTTGCCTAATCTTTTCCCTCTCATGAAAACATGCCAAGGATGTGGAAATCAAGGTTATTCAATGGATAAAATGGTTTTTGAATTAATTATTTGAAGGAAATTGGTCGAAACATGCTGTTTTTGACAAAACCAAAGGTCATAACCCCTGGATTTTCTAAAAAATTTGAAAAACAATTACAGTTGCTAATGTTTTTCCTCTCTTGAAAACATGCCTAGTATTTCAAAATCAAGGTTATTTCCTGAAAGAAATGTTTTCGAATTAATTATTTGAAGGAACCTGTTCGAAACGCGCCGTTTTCGACAAAACCGAAGGCTATAACCCATGAATTTCTCGTAAAATTTGAAATATTTTTTACGGTTGCCCAATATTTTACCTCTTATGAAAACATGGCAAGTATTCAAAAATCAAGGTTATTCCATGGAAAAAATGTTTTTGAATTATTTATTTCAAAGAAACTGGTCGAAACGCATTGTTTTCGACAAAAGCGAATGCTATAACCCATGGATTTTCTCGAAAAATTTGAAAAATATTTATAGTTGCCCAATCTTTTTTTCGAGAAAATCCAGGGGTTATGACCTTTGGTTTTGTCAAAAACAGCACGTTTCGACCGGTTTCCTTGAAATAAATAATTCAAAAACCATTTTTTCCATGGAATAACCTTGATTTCCGAATACTTGGCATGTTTTCATAAGAGCCAAAAAGTTGGGCAACTGTAATGTTTTTCCAATTTTCCAAGAAAATCCATGGGTTATAGTCTTCGGTTTTGTCGAAAACAGAGCCTTTTGACCATTTTCCTACAAATAATTAATTCAAAAACCAGTTTTTACATAGAATCACCTTGATTTCCACATCCTTGGCATGTTTTCATGAAAGGCAAAATATTGGGCATTGTTAAATGTTTTCAAATTTTTCGAGAAAATCCATTGGTAGCCTTCGGTTTTGTTGAAAACAGCGCATTCCGACTAGCTTCCTTCAAATAATTAATTCAAAAACCATTTTTTCCATTGGATATCCTTGATTTTCACATCCCTCGGCATGTTTTCATGAGAGGAAAAAAATTGGGCAACTGTCAAAAGTTTTTCTAATTTTCCGAAAAAATCCATGGTTTATAGCCTTCGGTTTTGTCGAAAACAACGCGTTTCGACCAGTTTACTTCAAATAATTAATTAAAAAACCATTTTTCCATTGAATAACCATGATTTACACATCCTTAGCATGTTTTCATGAGATGAAAATGATTGGGCAATTGTAAAAAATTTGCCAATTTTTTCCAGAAAATCCATGATTTGTAGCCTTTAGTAACACCGCTGTTTTCGACAAAACCAAAGGCTATAACCCATGGATTTTCTTGGAAAATTTGAAAAAAATTTGACAGTTGCCCAATCTTTTGCCTCTGATGAAAATATGCCGAGGATGTGGAAATAAAGGTTATTCAATGGAAAAAGTGGTTTCAGAATTAATTATTTGGAGGAACCTGGTCGAAATGCAATGTTTTCGACAAAATCTGACCGGGACGGCTTTATATGGGCCGATTAATTTTAATAAAAATATTTAAATATAATAAAGAAAACCTAATATATTCAACAAATATGCACTATAAATTGAACAAATATATTATATACTAGGATGGCATGCGCGCCCACGGCGCGCCGTAGGCAACAAAACTCAGATTAATTACTATGTTGTGTATGTATTATGATTAAGGCTTATGTGATGTATAAACAGGCGGGTAAATCAGGTTTCGTGATATGTGCTTGCAAAACTGATAGTTAGGTTGTGCTTTCGAAACTATCATGACTTTAACAAAACCATATAGAATTATACAGCTGGATGACAACACAATTACATATTCGCAAAGTCTCAAAATATTAGCTTGTGCATTATACCACAATGACATGTCCAAAAGTCTCAATATTGATCATCCAATATATTCTTTCACTTTACCGAAAAACAATACACCGAAAAACAATACACCATACTCTCACATAAGCTATTACCTTCGGCTAATAAGAAATAATGAAATATAATTGCGTGCTTTTACAACTACCAGTATGAGCAACTTATAGAAAGTAACCATTTAACCCTGGAAACCAACGTTTCTAACATATGGGTACAATGAAATAAAGTAAAAAACAAATATGAACTGTAATCGGAGCAATCTACATTAACACTGTTTTGACCCATAGCTCTTCACACAAGAATATTAGCAATAGAGTTTTGCCCCTTAAAAAAGAGCCTGAAATGGTAGCTTTACTAACTAATATATAGCTGCACGTTGACTGTAAATAGCAGACAACAGTACCGTAATTTATGAAACAGAGGCTTATAAGTTAACAACAGATCCATACGAAATATTATGGCGTATTTGCTCCGTCATAAAAATAAAAAACGAAAAGAAAGAAGTGATTAGCTAACTTCCCTACCATAATTTTTATCCATCTTCTATTTTTTGTTTTTTAAATCTTATAACGATTGATCCATTTGTTGATCCATTTCTATTTTTCTATTATTTTTAGCTAACTTCTCTATCATATTTTTTATCCATTTTATTTTATTTTGTTTTTTCAAATCTAAAAAGGTCGATCCATCTGTTGATCCATTTCTATTTTTGTTTTATCCTTGTGCATTCTAAAAAAATATTAGGAAATAAAAGCAACGTATAACGTTGATCCATTTGTTCATCAATTTCTATTTTTTTTCTATTATTTTTTAGCTAACTTTCTTAATATATTTTTTATCCGTTTTCTATTTTTTTGCTTTTTTTAAAATCTAAAAATGTTGATCCATTTGTTGATCCATTTCTACTTTTTAATTATTTTTTTCGCATTCTTAAAAAGTATTTCCTCCATCCAGCAAAGATCTTCGTATTGGCTTGGGCATCCAGCAAAGATCTTTGTATTTGCTTGGGCATCAAGACCAAGACGAGATGAAGGCTCTGTTCTTTTGAGCTGATCTGAACGGCTGAACGGCTGAAATGACTGAACTTCAAGAGCTTCTTGAGATAGTTTCGAGATTCGGATCTATTTCGTTTGACTTGCTTTTTAAAGCATTAGGACCCGCCTTCAAAACAGCGAAAAAATGGATCCAAAAAACTCAAACCATATGTCTTTTCGAAATATAGATAAGCCGTTAAGCTGAAAAGAACTGGGCCAAAGTCGCAGCGTACTCCATTTAATCCTCGTATATTAATTTGTGGCGTCGCCTCGTTTTCGCCCACCATCCTTCGTCACGCGCTCCCTGCTTTTATGGAGTGGATTTGCATGAGCGCCCGCGTGGCATGCGTCGACCAATCCGTGATCCCGCCCCTGGGATTCGAACAGGGAGAAATAAAATAAATGGAGCAGTACTGAGGTGGCTAGCGGTGTCTACCAACTGAGCTACGCGGTTGTTGTGCTGGGCTTAGAGAAAACTGATAGAAAAGAGCAGACAGGAGAGGAAAGCGAAAAATTGGAAAAAGCGTGCTGCGGCTGGGATTCGAACCGTGGGCTACGATACGAAAGATTGCGCCGGCGACCAAGTGAGCAATCATCCAGCCTTGCTCATTTCTTAGCGAATAAAATCGTTTTATATGTAAAGCAAGAATGGACGGTCGGATCTCGCCATCGTTTTATATTGTAGCAGGAGGACACGTGTCGTGCGAAGGTTGCAAGTTGTATAAGAGAATGATAAGTATCATAAGAGAGGCAACGTATCCAGTACAAATGCTCATTGAGTGCTAACATGTTGACAACAGATCTGAGCCATCGAATCCATCAGGAGCGGTCTAGATCTGAAGAGGTGTAAACCACTTTTCTCACTTAAACACTTTCACGAAAAATCCCCTGACTTTCTAAATGGAAAGGGGATTTCATCTTTTCAGATCTGGGCCACTCCTTGTGTATCTGATGGTTTAGATCTACTGTTAGCATATTAGCATTGAATAACCATTTGCACTGGATATGTTGCAAATAAGAGAATGCTATTCCGGTTGGACGGTTTGGTGCCAAATTCCCAATCGGAGGACAAGGAGGCCCTGCCCCTGGCCATGCACCTACACCCAGAGCGTGGTTTGGTACTCTGGTCTTCCGGAACCGTATCGTCTAACGTTTGGAAAGAAACGACAGAGACACAGTCGCCGCAAATCGCACCGTCCATTTCTTATCGCGTGGCTCTGGAGGACTCACTTAAGTGAGCACGAAGGGGTACGCAGAATGGACCGTTGATCTAGAAATGAACGCAGATGAAGCAGTCACTTAACTGGATCGAAGGGGTACACAGGAGACGCCCTTTCTTCAGACGACAATAGAAGACTGAAACTACAGAACTTAAATTTGATCCAAGTAAATGACTTATAAGGCAAAGAAAAGAGCATCAAACTAGAAAAAATGGATTATAAACAATATTTATAATCTGTTGGAATGAACAGAAAGCTAGTATATGTAGTATTGCAACCACAATTCCAAACTGAACTTGGTATAAATAAAAGGACATACTTATCCTTTGGCAGTAGCTCCTTGCTTTTGCCATTTTTATTTGAACCCATTGTGACCGGTCAAAGACAATATAGTGGAGAGACACTTTAAATAATCAAAGAGTACTTCATTTATAGTTAACCTCAAAGGGTCTCATTTTTCACATAACCCACTATATAATACATACAAAAGACAATTAATTGTGCCCTGTTTTCATATAACCCACTATAACTATATACAAAAGACAGCTGATGGGTTCCATTTTCATATAACCCATTATATACTACATACAAAAGACAGCTGATGGGGCCCCATTTTCATATAACCTACTGCAATCTGCATACTACATACAAAAGTTCATTTCTACTTTGGTACTCCACAATGTGCTTCCCCAACTTGTTTGGTGCAGCTCCTTACTGTTTTGGTGCAGCCGCCTCACCCTGTAAAGTGCAAATGGAGAAATGGCTTCAATATTCAATAAAGAAACTAACCATAGCATTTTATTCTCAATTTTGCTTAGATAAAAATCAACTTACTGTGTTGCTGTTGGTTTTGTGAAATTTCTCAACCCAATTTTTCTTCCTCTTCCATCCACCATTTCTTATCTCCTTTTTCTTGAATCCAGCAACTTGCGGCATGTTTCTGGGTTGTTCAATGCTGCCATGAACATTTGTGTGCTCAGTGTTATCAAGAACATTATTTTCTTCGTTTGCAAGTTCTTCCACCTGTCTTTGAAGGCTATCAAGCACATTATCCACAAGTAATGATGTCCTCTCAAATTCAGCTGCTCGGGAGACCAAGGCTATTAATTTGTGGGAGAGATACTTGTAGCGACGTGTAGCATCCAATTTTGGATCCTCAAGAACATTTCTCCCTGCATTATCACGCACTGTTCCATGTTGTGCTTCTCCTGTCCATTGCTTTAAAATATAATGATCAGGTAATTGATTTATATCCAACAACTCTAGAATTTTGATAGCATGTCAACATAATAAACCACTTCGCTCGAATCCTTGGCAGCTACAACATAGTTTTCCCTCTTGAAAAGAGCCATCAACTATTTGCTCATCCAAAACAATGAGAGGATCATCAAAAGATCTTATAGAAACAATGTATGCACTTCCATTGTCTGTCAAGCGTGCAGAAGCTGACATGGATCTTTCATAATTAATTTGGAAGGACTCGAAAAGTTGTGGAGTGTACAACCTACTTGCCTGCACCAACATAGGGGGTCTCATTTTTATTTGGGGCAGCTTATCCCTTGCATCATACTCTGATTTTCTCTCCACATCTCTCTTTGCTTGAACGGCCCTATCAAATTGCTGCATGAAACGAAAAACGTTCAACTCTGATGTAAGATAAGATTTCAAATGGCAGTTGAGCTTCTCACTCAATTGTGTGCTTCTCATGCCAAGAGTGTAAACATTCTTCATGTAGCATGCAACCCACTTCTCCTTTATGGCATAAATACTATCTAGCCAAGATTGCTTTTCTACTTTGCTTCTCATAGTGGAGAAAGCTTCCTCAAATTGATTTTCATCTTCATATTCAAACATGCATGCACTAAAATCAGTAAGGATATATGAGCCGTTAGTCCTATGCTGATTCAAGTGTTTAATTGCATTTTGACATATATGATAAGTGCATAAGCCATGCCATGAATAGGAAAAAACATGAGCTATTGCCTTTCTAATTGCAATGTCTTGATCGGTGTAAATGGTTCTAGATTGTTTATTGCCATGAGCTATCAAGAAAGTCTCAAAGAGCCATTTGAATGACTCGAATGTTTCATCATACATGCGAGCCGCTCCAAATATGACAGTTTCTCTAAATTGGTCGAAGCCAACAAATACACCAAATGGCAGTCTTTCCATATTTGTCCTAAATGTGGTGTCGAAAGAAACGACATCACCGAAGTGTGCATAGTCTACTATCATTCTTGCATCAGCCCAAAAGATGTTGGTCATTTGTTCTTCACTATCAAGCTGAAAAGCATGGTAAAATGAAGAATTCTCTGTAGCTCTATTTTGAAAATACTGCAACAAGCTTCCAGCTTCCCCATATTTCATCTCCTTCTGGCGTTTTGTTCGCAAATAATTTTTATGGTCTTGACAAGTGTACCCTAGGTTAGCCGGCCCCCCAACATGCATACTAGCCAAGTCATGGGCACTTTTAGGCCTAATACCACAATCATCTGCGATCTCAATTTCAAAAGCTTGCACGACTGAGATTTTTCGTTGTGATGGCATCAAGTGAGCAGTCTCCGGAGTTTGGAGCAAATGATTGTGTTCGAGAACCAAATCAATTGCCTTATATTTTCTGGTTGCTCGATTCAAAGAAATTCCCATGCGAACCTGACAATTAGTTCTTGTCTCAGCTCGAGGTTTCTTCACCAAATGGTCCCTTTTATCCTTTGCTCTCAAACCTTTCTTCGAACATGCAAACCTACAGGATGTAATGATCGTAGAATCTTTTTTGCACTTGTTCTCATACCTCTTTCTAGTACTGAATCCCATCCGACCACCATAGTAATTCCAAAACATGTGTGCATCATTTACATTTCTAAATTCCATACCAAGACGAGGAACCCAATTAGGTAATGCAGTATTGCTGCACAAAATGTAGGGCAGAAATTACACTTATGGCATGGAAGATTTACTGATTAATACTTTCCAACTGAGTTTAATGAAACATAGGGCAGAAATTACACTTAAGGCAAGGAAGATTTACTGGTTAATCGGTGTTGTAGATTATACCTTCCATCTGAACGAGGCTCTTGAACGAGAGGAGATGCAGGAACGTTGTTGGGCTTCGACGGTTTATTCCCTTCCATTGGTAGGGATGATCGACAAGCTAACAAAGAACGAGGAGGATCGCCACGATGAGGATAAGGATATGCGTGCAAGGTCCTCGGCATTGACGGCAATCTGCGGCAATGATCGGGGAAGCGAGGAAGCGGCTGCTGAACGCACTCGCTTTTGGAATGCACTTCCACTTTCGCGCTTGCGAGTTCCAAAGAAGAGAACGTGCTCGCTCGTTCCAACGGCAAGGAACAGGGGAGCGCTGCCAATTGGATCTGGAGGGAAACGTACTGCCAAAAGCTCGCTAATTCCCGCCAAGGAGTAATTAGGCTAGGCGCCTAGAATAAATACCGATTTCAAGTGGTGACCGTGCGATTGCTGCTGGACGGTGTGATTTCCGCCGACTGTGTCTCTATCGTTTCTTTGGAAACGTTAGACGATACGGTTCCCTGGTCTTCCCTAGTTTGAAGGAAGCAGCACATCCTATTCCAATTCGCCTCGGCCTCCTTCTCCGCCGGCCACCCCCGCCGCCACCGCCGCTTCTTGGTATTTCGTCTTCGATTCCCACTCCCACGCCCACTCCTAGTCCGGTCGGAGTCGAATCCTTGGGTGTATTGGATTTCTTCCTTCTTTTCCGCCGTGAATTTTTTGATATATACATTAGCAATCGCTGTTGTGTTGTTAACTGCGCTGCAGATTTTGGGGAAATTGGATTTTTGCCCCAAAGTTGACGCGCCTTTGTATTTTTACCCAAAGTTGATGTGCCTTTGCTTTTTTGCCCTGTGTGGACTACCTAAAAATTGATTCCACCACAGGGGTGTTTCTAGAAAATCACTTAAGGCGTTAATACGAGTGACCGTGGATCTGAAATCCAATTGCGTGCTTTGCCATTAGTGTTTGCATGAGAGAAGAAAAGATGTACATTTAGATCATGTTATTCACCACCCTCAAATTTTTGCATAGAAAAAAAGAAATGCTTGCATTCCAGGTTAGTGTTGTTTAAAAAATCTGGTGTGCTGACTGCTGAGCAATGATGTTTCGCTAAAAATTATCAAATCATATGCCTGTTCGTTGCTAGTTAATTTCCAGAAAAAGACTAGTGCTAGTTAATTTTTGCTAGCGTGCAGTCAATTTTTGCTGCATTTTTTGTTTAGCTGCTGCGTTACTAGTTGCTTCGGTACAAATTGTAAAACACACAGGAAAAAAATCCATTTTAACTTAATTGCGCTATTAGACTAAACAGGAAGCTGTAACCTTTACTGGCCGGCACCCGGCGGTGCCTCTCGCCTGTGCATGGATGGAGCGATGGAGGAGAGGAAACGAACAGGCACAATATAAATTGGTTTTTTCTGAAAACCCTCCGTGGTGGAATCAATTTTTAAGTAGTCCACATAGAGCAAAAAAGTAAAAGTACACCAACTTTAGGCAAAAATACAAAGGAGCGTCAACTTTGGGGGCAAAAATCCAATTTCCCCGCAGATTTTGGGATCTGCTCTGCGATTTTTGTGGGTGGGGATCGGGATGCCGCCGTCAAACAGCGCTCCGGCGCCCCGGGGCTTGATTGTGTACAACAGGAGGCTCGCCGCCGGCGCATCGGCGGCGGAGGAACCCAGATCCAACTCTCCCCCCTGGGCGTCGCTGCAGGAAGACATGCTCCGCCTCGTCGCCGGTTGCCTGCTGGCCGGCGACAATGACGTAGTGGACTACCTCTGCTTCCGCTCCGTCTGCGTGCGCTGGCGCTCCAGCACCGCGTGCTTGCGCGGCCGCGGCATCATCGACCCGCGCTTCCACCCGCGCCACTGGATGATGCTGCCCGAGGGCTACGGCCTCCACCCAGGCCACCCGAACCTCCATGGCTGGGTCCGCTTCATCAACCTCCGCACCGGCGCCGTCGCCCGCATCCGCCTCCCGCTCTTCCAGGAGCACTCTGTTCTGGACTCAGTCGACGGCCTCCTCCTCGTGCACCGGAACCACGACTTGGCCGCCCGCCTCCTCCACCCCTTCACCGGCGACATAGTAGACCTCCCGTCGCTTGCAACCATCTTTCCACATCTTACAGCGCACCCCAACCCTCTGGAGCGTGCTTATCTGGTCACAAGTGTCATCGCCGCCGCTGTCAGTGTTCGCCCTGACGGAGTGATCGCTGCCGTGCTTTTCTTTGGTAACTACATAAAGCGCATAGCCTTTGCTACCTCCGAGGATCAGCGGTGGGGTCTCTCAAGCTGGGGGGCCCTCCGCAGGTCGTCACCCATGTCATTCCAAGGCAAACTGTACTTCGTCGCTCATCTCCTGCCTACTTCAAAGGTTTTTATGATGGCAACGGCTCCTGTGTACACAGCAGGGGCTGTGTACACATGCGCACGGCCATTCTCTGCCGTTGGATGAGAATCCAACCATTCCACCACAGAAAGAGTTCGCCTCCGCATCGGCTCCCTCTTCTACATGGGTTTGGCTGGCCGAGAAGATTGATGATGCTGCACTGCAAACTCTGGTTGTTGGTCCTGCACTTGCTACGTCCATGGTAGCTGTGAAGAGAAGAGCATGCCTGAGATGAGATGGTATCTAGGTAGTAGCGATAAGATTTTTCAAACAACAATGAGAGTAAAATTTAAGAGATCGATTGTAAGCAACAATGATGTAAAATTTATTGTATGTTCTTTTGTAAATTTTATACGAACTCAACAATGTAAAGAGTCAAGTTGGTATCCCAATTTGTATGATCGAGTGACTATCTGAAGGAAACAATGTAAATGGCAACTGTGATTTGTAATTGAATCATTGTTTTTGCTTATGCTACGAGGTGGTTTTATGTACGTAATCAAGTTTCTTGTGAATTATATCGATATGCTTGTTTGAAGAACTCTTGGGAGGCATGTATCATCATGGATTTTAGATTCTTACGCATGACTTGGTATCCCAATTTTTCAAGTGTCTTTGTGGGTTTTATATCTTTCACGGATTTTAAATTCGGATGGTTCATGCTTCTTTGTGAGGCATAAATGTATCCGGTTTATAGAATGGAGAAGGAATAAAGCTGACGCTTATTGGTTTTGGCACCTCTGTTTTTGGCTCAATAAAAGAAGGATTAGTGCAGTCAACACAACTAGAGCATACAGATTATCTTCCAAGAATAGCAATTGAACCATCTTAGGACAGCTAACTATTCATTGTTTGTTAGGACAGTTGCGTGCATCTTGAAAAACCATTTGTTTACATTGAGCTCTCCGTGGGCATTAGCAATGATGATGATTTGCCGAGCTCCAAACTCGGTTTAGCCACCACGGCAAACTCGGCACTTGACATGGCTGTCTGAACAGCGCCAGATGAGCCGCGACAACGTCTGCGCTTAGCGTGGCCATGGCGAGGACGGTCCCGACGAGCCGGCGGCGACCATTGGGGCGTCCGTTGTCATGTCAAGAACGGCGAGCGACGAGATCACGGCGACCTTTGCACTTGTCGTGGCCGCGGCGAGGCCGGCGCCGATTCTGACGGTGGTGGCAAGCCATCCTTGGTAGGTGCTGCCATCATTGACGGAGGCTCCAAGCAGGTCGGCGAAGTTTGAGAGCGGCACGACGACGTTTAGGTCATGGAGGCATGGAGCAGAACGATGGAGAAAGCCTACAGGATCGGGGATTTGGTCATTGGGCAGTCAAAGAGACAAGGAGTGATTTGCAATTTCCTAACTCTCTAACTGCTGAGGCGGGCGGTTTTTTGTAAATGTGACTTGCTTCCTTGGTGGAATGGTTGGATTCTCATCCAACGGCAGAGAATGGCCGTGCGCATGTGTACACAGCCCCTGCTGTGTACACAGGAGCCGTTGCCTTTTATGATTGACCCAACACTCCAAGAAGGGGCTCTTCTCTACATTCATCACCTTCGCTGCAGCCGCCGATGTTGGTTGCAACATTTCCACAGAATGAGCTCAAGGTCCGTGGCCCCTTCCATCTGGTAGAACATAACTCAGAGATCCTATTAGTTGGGACAACCTGCTTTGACAACCTGCCGCCCCATAATATAATTTATAGACTTGATGACATTATCATGGGAAGGTTCGTTCCGGTAAAATGCCTAGGAGGTAGCGCCCTCTTCCTTTCAACTGAAAAAAAGTATATGTGTCTCCTCTAAGACACATCCAACAATGTGGCTGACAAGCTTGCAAAGATGGCGAGACAGGCTACCATTCCTACATCTTGCCTTTTCTCTTGTAATGCTTTGAGTCATAATCTGCATTATCCAGTACGAAATGTCTTGGCAAACTTTCAATGGGGCAACTTTGTACCCATCTCTGTAATATGTATTTGAATCAATGGAAGTGTTTTACCTTTTCAAAAAAAAAAACCATTGTGGGTGACTCCGCCACCTACCTGAAATTCTCAAACAAACGTCTTGGAACATACCACCTTAAGAGCGACACCTGGTCGATAGCTACCGATGGTCGCGGTCCTGTCCCAGATGGCCCTATACCATCTCCTTACACCCTCGTCCACCATATCTTCACCTGTTGTCTGCTTCATTACTGGTGAGCATCTAAACTCTGTATTATCCAACATGGTTAATTTGCTCCCTCCCCATCCACCCCCCCCCCCCCCCCCCAAATAACTTGTATTTCTCTGTAACCGTTTTTTTTTTCGATCCGTAGGAAGAGAGGACAAATATATCACGAGAGAACTGACGAAATCACCAGCCGTGGAGCAAAGAAGAAACGGCGCCGCAGGGTGAGTCCTCTGTTTTTTTTCTTTATTCTTTTGATGAATCACTTAGTTACCAGTCCTTTCTATAGTGGTACTTTGTTTAGGATCATGCACAACAACATATATTCTTCGTGCTTTGCTGTTATATTAGCAATCTGAGCCATTGATATCAGGCTACCAAGCAGCTGTTCTTGACTCCTCCGTGGTTGCCAACTCTCAAATAATATTTGTTGCAATTGTTTGTCTAAATAGTATGCACAAGCCGTTGGTAGTTGCTTATGTGATGGAAAATATACTGAACATGTTAGCCATAATTCTCAAATAATTCAGAGCTATTGCTATCATTTAGTGACACATAAAATTTGGATAGTGTTCACATTTTAGTTGAAATCTACTTACAATTTCTGTTTGTATGTCATGTATTTTTGCTGTTGCACTTGCTAGCTGTTATTTTCTTTTTGCAATCGATAAGATTCTGGTTCCTTTCTATTTGGATACTTGCCATTACCTTTCTTTCTTCTCTTCACATCATACCTACGTACATGCATTGCCGTAGCAGTGCTGCCTCTCCAGTAACTTATTATTCTTACACCGCTCCGGTAACTTATTTTATTCTTCCACTAGGTCTGACGTGGACGGTGGATTCTTCTACATCTCGCTGGAGCGCAGAGAATATGAAGTAGAAGACTGAATTATTTAGCATGCACATTTCGACAAAACCGAAGGCTATAACACATGTATTTTCTCGGAAAATTTGAAAACTTTTATAGTTGCCCAATCTTTTGCCTCTCATGAAAACATGGCAAGGATGTGAAAATCAAGGTTATTCCATGGAAAAAGGTGTTCTAATTAAATATTTGAAGAAAACAGGTCGAAACGCGCTGTTTTGAGAGTCCGTTTGCTTTGCAATCAAACCAGTTGTGCACACGTGCAAAAAATGTATTCAAGCCATGCGATCTGCATCTAACGGTGGCCTGCCAAATTTGCAAAAAAAAACACCCCGCCGCTGCTAGATTGGAGGTTCTTGGAAGTGGACTCCCCGCCTTCCTCTCGTCTCCTACCCAGCAGCGCCCTGCTTCGCCTCTCGACGACGGCGCTGCTGCCTCCACCACAGTGGTGGTGCTCCCTTTCTTTCGTCGCCCAGGTTTCTCTCCCTCGTTTCTCCCTCTCTCCCTCCCTCTCTATACCTTGCGCGTGGTTGTTGTCCTCCTTGACCATGTTACTTTGGAGAGAAGAATAGATGAAAAGCCACATTGTACAGCAGTCTTGGGAGTTTATATACACTCCACTCAATATAGGCCTTATGGGCCTGGACCTCTATGGGCCTAGATAGATATATCCTTAACATCTCCCTTCAAACTCAAGGTGGAAGAGGAGGATTCAAAGCATTGAGTTTGAGCAGATGAATACGATGTTGCTTTGAGTAGATGAAGACGATGTTGCTCTCGAGTCTGTGGTTTAGTGAAGAAATCCGCCACTTGCAATTCTGATGACACATACTGAAGAGCAATGGTCTTCTGATGACAATGAGACCGAGTGAATGAAGCATCAACACCAATATGCTTTGTAAGCTCATGTTTCATAGGATTATTTGCAATCTGTATGGCTCCAGTATTATCACATAGAAGAGGAGTGGGGGTATCACACGGTACTCCAAAATCAGCTAACAACCACCGAAGCTATACAATCTCTGAGGTGGTAGTAGCTAATGCTCGAAACTCTGCCTCAGTACTGGATCGAGATACAGCTGTCTGCTTCTTAGACTTCCAAGTCAGAGGAGAAGTGCCAAGAAGAACACAATAGCCAGTTACAGAACGACAATCAGTCGGATCACTCTTGCCCAAGTGGAATCTGAGTAAGCATAAAGCTAAAGAGGGATAGATCGATCATACAACAAACACTGAGATGATGTCCCCTTCAAATAGCGTAAAACACGGAGCAGATGACCATAATGAACTGAGGTAGGAGCACTCACAAATTGACTCAAGATATGAACTGCATGAGCAATATTAGGTCTAGTAACAATGAGATACACAAGACTGCCAACAAGATGTCGATATCGAGAAGGATCCTCAAGAAGTGTTCCATCATCAGGACGTAGCTGCAAGTGAAAATCTATTGGTGTTGCAACCGTGCGATTATCAGAAATGCCAGACCGAGCAAAAAGATCTTGTATGTATTTGGATTGAGAAAGATAGTACCCCTTCTGTCGACGGTTGAGATAACGATCTCAAGTCGCTAAGGTTCTTTAGAAGTGAGATGGGAGACACGCCGAACAACCACGAACAGCAACGAACAGGAGACAAGGGTTTTTATCCTGGTTCAGGCCTCTCGGGAGAGATAATAGCCCTACGTCCAGCCTTTCTTATATATCAGAGATGAATACAAGAGGTGGCTCGACGAGACGAACAAGTCTCGGCGAGATTATGGGTGTACAAGCAAAGATCAGGTGTCTACGAGATGCTAATGCGTAAACTCGAAGTTAGATGCCCCCTAAATGTCGTAGAGGCATGGCTTATATAGCATAGAGCAAACCGACCTACCGAGGGATTACCGGGCCGGGCTAACTACGAGATCGTAACGAACTCAACATGCCAAATGTATCCCGAGGTAGATAAGGCATACTCCTAGTCTTGGGGATCACGACGTCTGCTTCAATCCGGGAAACCAACGTCCGGGTCTTCACGTAGCTGTGCAGAACTCTGTTCGAGTCGGACTCAAACACGAATCCTAGGCCATCACGCATTGTGCCAGCCAAGGGCTGTTCGACAAGATGCATATGGGCTTGATAGAACCTTCTAGGGAGCTGGGCCCTAGTAGGCTGTTCGATTGGGCCGTCAGGGAGTGGGCCATGGCAATGGGCCGTGATTTTATCCCTGACAGCTAGCCCCCGAGACTTAAGTGGAAGGACTCACTAGAGTGGGGTCATCCTCTTGAGACTCCAAGTCACGAAGAGGGTAATCTTACTGTTACAAAGACGTGCAACAGACCACCGAACAGGTTATGGTTCAACCGAACAAGACTCGTTCGGGACCGAACAAACCCGCCAAATCCGAAACAACTCATTGCGTCGAACAGGAAGCAACGTCTGTCCGAGCAGAGCACTCAGCCTTCGATGTAGAAATCGGAAATCCAGTCCCCAAGCGCAGAGCTCGTTGCAGGGACCAGACGCGCGCTCCGGGCGAAGAGCTGCCCGGTGCGAGGTGAATCATCTCCTTGAGGCTGAACGTTATCAAGGAGGGATTGGATTCTTGGTAGTGAAGAGCGTACCACGCGATCCGTAAGATCGATCTTACGGGAGAATGAACATAGCAAGTCGCGAGACGGACTCGTGCTGTTGCATCCAGGCATTCAGATGCCTAGGAAAAGATAGGGGAACCACCTCTCGGGCTAGAGCAAGTCCGAGAAAATAGAGATTGCGCTCTCGAGCAAATATCGCGCTCAGGAGCGAAGGTGATGTGCGCCCAGACGTAGATCGTTTGCCAGGAGCAGACAATGCATACGAGGGGGAAGTTGACCCAGTCCCCGAGCGTAGAGCTCGCCAAAGGAACCAAGTAAGAAGATCTAGTCCCCGAGCACGGAGCTCATTAAAGAAACCAGAAAGTGCAACCAGGCGAAGACGTACCCGGTAGGAGCCAGCGCTCGGCGAAGAGCTGCCGGTCGCGAGGTGATCCGGCCCGAGCACGGAGCTCGTCGCGGGACCGATCGCGCTCGGGCGAAGAACCGCCGGGCGAGGTGAATCACAACCCGATGCAGTCAGAGCCGCAAGAGAACGTGTGAAATCAACGCTTTACCCATGACGCATTTCTTGCGACAGTGATAGCGTTGTCTTGGCAAGTGCAGAACCAACGCTTGGAGTGCCCGTTGCGATGAGAATCGGCTTACGATGGGCATGCCCGTTGCGATGAGAATCGGCTTACGGTGGGCAGGACTCCTTTGGTGGCGCACTGCCTTGACTTAGCCAAACTGTGAAGGTCAGTGCCGGGCAAAGGCAAGAAATCATACGCTGGCGAAGTGAATCAGTCCTTGGGCATGCGCGGAGCAAATCCGGGAAGAGAGGGATGCAGACATCGGTTTTGGTGGGGAAGCCTGGACCCTCGCCGCAACCATCACCGGAGTCTGACGCTCCCCGTTCCTATACTTCCTGCAGAAGACAAACAAGAAACGAGCCAGCAAGGGGAAAATAGAGAGCAAGAACATGCTCTAAGAAGAGCAAAGCGAGTTCTTAGAAAAACACGACAAGGACGACCTACCCGCACAAGACATAATTTTTTCGGGTACGTCCCCCGATAGCGTTAGTGTCACCTCGGCGAATGCGGAACCGACGCTAGGAGTGCCCGTTGCGATGAGAATCGGCTTACGGTGGGCAGGACTCCGTAGGTGGTGCATTGCTCTGGATTACCGTGCTAGGAAGGACATAGCATGGATAAAGAAGACGTGTGCAGGCAAGTGCAGCCCCGCTGTGGCTAAGACCGCTAACCAGGAAAGGCGATCGGGACCTTAGCCGCAGACAAGACGTGCGAGGCGAAATCTTATCCGGGCATGGATCCGTGTAGCGTTGGTGTCGCCTCGGCGGGTGCGGAACCAACGCCAGGAGTGCCCGTTGCGATGAGAATCGGCTTACGGTGGGCATGCCCGTTACGATGAGAATCGGCTTACGGTGGGCAGAACTCCATCGGTGGTGCACCGCTTCGGTTAACCGGAGCCGTACAGGTCGTCGCCAGATAAAAAGACATGCTCGCAAACGGGGAGTGCAACGGGAGCGAAAGACCAACGAGGTTTTGAAAAACCAACGCTAAGGAAAGGAACTGAAAAACTAAAAACGTACCGGGGTTGCCGAAATTCAGCTCAAGTCCCATCGACCGAGGAGAGGCGGTCCTCGAGGAGCCGCCGAGCGACTCAAGACCGCCGAAAGCAGCGCTGAATCGAGCAAGAGTTCGACGAGCGACTTTTCCCGCAAAAAGAGAAAAAAGACAAGGACGAATAGGAAACCAAGAGCAAGGCGACCAGCGCTAGAAAGTTTTAAGAAAACCGGTAGAACGCTTAGCCTAACTCTCAGCCCCCGTTGTGCAGCTGCTCGAGGACCTGAGTTTGCGAACTCGGACAGGTGCACAAGAGAAAGAGCGGCGCCCTAGCGCCGATGCAGACGATGCATGAAGACCTGAACTTGCGACTTCAAGCACGTGCGTAGAGAGTTAGAGCGACACCGTATCTGATCGACTCGTTCGAGAACTGCCGTTAACGTAAGTTAGACGATTCGAAGGTAACCAACAAGGAAAGTGCCTCGCCGCGGAGGGCTTACAAGAGCAGGCTTTACCAAGTGGTCGTGCCGTGAGCGTTAAGTGCCTCTGCCGCGGAGGGCTTACGAGAGCAGGCTTAGCCGCGAGGCTGGATGCCGTGTTACGCAACTCTGAGTTTAGGAACTTGTTGAAACAAGATACGGGCAGGAAAAACCCTTAAGATTGTGGAGCCAAGAGTTCGCAAGACCGGGCAGCCATCAAGTGTTACCAGAGAGAAAGAGTAGTCTGAGAAGACAAGTGGTGAGGAGGACCGCAGGGCGCCGCGAGCATTCACTGCTCAATGGGTTGAACTTTACATGGCAGCCCGAGAGACTTGGACGAACTAAGGCGCGAAATTTGAGAAAAAGCGCGAAGCTAGGAAACAAAAGACCTACACGAGGAGCTTACGGTGGTAGATATTCAAGTCTTTGTCGGCTCTCCCATCATCCACACCAGCGAATGCCCCGGATCTGAAAGGATTTTTGATCCAGTCCCCGAGCACGGAGCTCGTCGCGGGGACCAGACATGCGCCCCGGGCGAAGAGCTGCCCGGCGCGAGGTTGATCTAGCCCCCGAGCACGAAGCTCGTCGCGGGGACCAGATCTGGAAGGCGATCAAGATCGAAGGGATTGATCCGATCTGGTAGGGGAAGAGACATCCTGCCCTTCTGAGTAGTAGTCCTCAGGGAGAATCTCCTGGTCGCTGATAGAGTTCGACATGCTCGATCTGCTACTCCCCACGGACGGCGCCAGCTGTCGACGGTTGAGATAACGATCTCAAGTCGCTAAGGTTCTTTAGAAGTGAGATGGGAGACACGCCGAACAACCACGAACAAAGAACGAACGAGAGAGTGGGGTTTTTATCCTGTTCGGGCCTCTCGGGAGATAATAGCCCTCGTCCAAATTTTTCTTATATATCAGAGATGAATACAAGAGGTGGCTCGACGAGACGAACAAGTCTCGGCGAGATTATGGGTGTACAAGCAAAGATCAGGTGTCTACGAGATGCTAATGCGTAAACTCGAAGTCAGATGCCCCCTAAACGCCGTAGGGGCATGGCTTATATAGCACAGAGCAAACCGACCTACCGAGGGATTACCGGGCCGGGCTAACTACGAGATCGTAACGAACTCAACATGCCAAATGTATCCCGAGGTAGATAAGGCATACTCCTAGTCTTGGGAATCACGACGTCTGCTCCAATCCGGGAAACCAACGTCCGGGTCTTCACGTAGCCGTGCAGAACTCTATTCGAGTCGGACTCAAACACGAATCCTAGACCATCACGCATTGTGCCAGCCAAGGGCTGTTCGGCAAGATGCATATGGGCTTGATAGAACCTTCTAGGGAGCTGGGCCCTAGTAGGCTGCACTACACCATAACCTAGTATTAAGGGCTGAAGTCTGTTGGTAAAGATCTGAAACAAAGGCATACCGTCTGTTACTAATTATGCAAAATATTATCGGCAGTCTATCTGCCAGCAAAAGCAACAATAAGGGGCAGAATGTCTGTCGGTGAAAGCTAGGGCAGATTGTTCGCCGGCATAAGGCCTGGCCCGGCTTAGTGCGGGTCGGCAAATCCTTACGGCCCGAGCGCCTTGTGTAATGGGCGGGCCACATTACAGTAACGCGGGAAGCCGAAATATTGGGCTGGCCGACTATGCACAGCCTTATCTCTCCATTTTTCTCTGCCGCCCAGTGCACCACAGTGCCCCCCAAATCCCTAAATCCATGAATCCCACCCATCTACCCTCTTTCCCGAGCATACTCGAGTTCCTCCAGATCCATGGCTGCCTCCCGAAGCACCTCAATGGATTCTTGCACGCCTCAATGTCACCCTCGATGCGCTAAAACCCCTACCCTTCTCCCTTGGACATAAGCCAAGAAATCCAGCGACTTGGTGTTGATTTGTGTTGATTGGGGCTGCAGTTTTGTTTATTGATTTGGGCGTTGATTTGTGTTGATTGGGGTGCAGTTTTGTTTATTGATTTGGGTCTGCAGCTACTGACGGATTTATTTTGGGACAACCGCTACTAGATTCAATGCAGGATTTCCCCTCATCCTCCAAGAACTAAGGTGCCAATTTGTTCCCTAATTATGCACGCAAGAGAAGAAATAGATTCAGAGTTCTGTGCATCCACAACAAACAGGGTATAGTGCATTAACCTTCGCTAAATGTTTGTAACAAAATCTTTGTGTAACATATATTCACTTTTTTTTATATTTCTGTAGGTGGGGGGTTGTGATTATGACAGTAGTGAGACAGATGAGGAATCATACCTAGAGGTAAGCAATATACCTACAGATGGACATGAGGTATGTACTCATCACATCCTATTTAAATTCATGCGTGCTCACTTTATTTCCAGCCACATATTATACACAAATATCTTTGTTTTAAACATGTAGATAATGCGTAGACGAGCTGCAATTCCTACAAGAACACATGAAGGGGTATGGTTTTAATATTGTTAAGCTATGTGAACACACTTTCCTTTTAATGTCTCTGTGATGATAAAATGATGCAATATAATGTTGTAGGGTGGAAAAGAAGTTATATTGCTCTCTCTCTTTGGTCCCCACACTGCTCTCGTGGCTAAGGCTCTGCTTCAAACAATTAATCCGAAAGCAAAAGTGGGGGTACTTGCTCTAGGCAGGAATGTTATGAAGTTGTTATCAATTCTGTGATGAAAAAGATGCTCTCTTGCTTCGTCCATATGGAAATCTAAAGACCATGGGAGATGCCTATGGGCAATCAATTGCATGGCCACGCCAGAAGGTATTACAAGTTAGCTAATATATTTTTTGTTATTACAATTGTTGACATGGCATTTTGTTCGAATAATGGTTGCCAAGATATCTCACTGACTTTTGATGGTTGTCATGGAATTTTGGAACTAATATTATTTGACATCGGATTTAAATACTGTAATTATTGACATGGGATATCTTTTATTATTTCTCAGATTATCCGTGACAACAATCTACCAACACCATCACACATGAATCGACATCTTTCGGGTAGCTACTAAACTCCTGCCATGTTATATTTCATTTCTTCAAATGTTGTTGATTCTATCTTATTTCTGTATTTAAGTTAGAAACTCTTGTTTTTCAGCAACTCTTTACTCTTTTGCTTCTTCATCTTACACTTAATGTCATTTTTATCTATATTTGTGTTTCGGTGGAGCATGAGCTCATGGTCTTGTTGAAGGCATGGTATGACCAGCTAGGACAACAAAGTCAAAAAAGATTATTACCTCTGTTTTGTTTGCATTAAGGACAACCTGTTAATTAGTAGATGTTCTTTGGAGTACACTATAGAAATATGGGAGTGCTTATGTATTTTGGAAAATCGAATCGCCACTACAAGATGGCGGTGTTGGCATGTAACCTAACAATGTGTTAACTATTGTGAAGTCACTATTATGTGGTGTTTTGGTGTAATGAATCTCATTAATTATGATAATTAAGTACTTGGCGATGGTGACATTAACCGAGGTCTGGTTCATTTATGCTATCATGATTGATATTGGATAAATGGAATGTTGTATGCCTCCTATATGCTATATGAGTGTATCATTATTAGTGTGATTTTTTTTTTGTTCTGTGATAATTTATATTGGCAGAATGCCTGCCGGCAAAAGTAGAAAATCCAGCGGTCGTCTGTTGGCAATAATAATATATGCCAGCAAACTGTCTGCCGGTAAAAAATGAGGATCGAGGGCAAACCGTCTGCCGGTAAAAAATAAGAATCGAGGGCAAACTGTCTGTCGGTAAAAATGAGGATCGAGGGCAAACCGCTCGCCGGGAAAAATGAGAATCGAGGCAAACCGTCTGCATCGAGAAAAATTGCGAATCGACGGCAA
Source organism: Raddia guianensis (assembly GCA_036346415.1). Lineage (NCBI taxonomy): Eukaryota > Viridiplantae > Streptophyta > Magnoliopsida > Poales > Poaceae > Raddia > Raddia guianensis. Next base: position 43,344,806 of record CM070534.1, read on the forward strand.
ACCGCTCACGGAAAAATTTGTCTGTCGGTAAAGAGAATTGCGGACGGCTGGGTTCCCGTCGGACGGTTATGGCGGAACGTCCGTCGGGAAAAGTCATTCCCGGCAGATAGTTTGCCATTGAAAGCCATTTTTCCCGGCAGAATGAATGCCTCCATAGCTGTGTTGTGGTGTAGTGCTGTTCGATTGGGCCGTCAGGAAGTGGGCCATGGCAATGGGCCGTGATTTTATCCCCGACACCTTCGTTGTATTGCAAACCTCAATACCCAAAAAATAACTGAGAGGACCCAACTATGACATCTTGAATTGCTCACCAAGTTGATGCTTCACTTGAGCAATATGCTCCATATCATCCCCCGTGATCAACATGTCATCAACATATAGAAGAAGCAAAGTTCGACCTCGCGGAGACAGGTGAATAAATAAAGCTGGATCATGATCACTCTGAGAAAAACCAGCTGACTTCATCATCAAAACAAACCGCTCAAACCAAGCACGGGGAGCTTGTTTGAGACCATATAAAGCACGTCGAAGTCGACAGACATGACCCAGAGGAGCATGAACACCTGGTGGTGGATGCATATAAACTTCCTCATACAGCTCCCCATGAAGGAAGGCATTCTGAACATCCATCCATCTGAGATATAGACCAAGAGCAAACAATGACACCTCGCAATCGAGTCGTACGCGACTTTGTAGTCATGTGGGCCACAGGAGCATGTGTCTCATCATAATCACGTCCTTGAGTCTGCTGAAAACCTCGAGCCACAAGGCGAGCTTTAAACCTTTCAATTGAACCATCAGACTTGGTTTTAATTTTGTATACCCACTTACATGTTATAGGTTTGGCATGAATTGGGAGTGGAACAAGATCCCAAGTGCCCGTACGATCAAGTGCAGCAAGGTCTTCAGACATAGCAGATTCCCACTCAGGAATTCCTGAGGCATCATTAAAATTAGTTGGCTCAGAAATAACAGTAGCACTCACACGGGGAAAACCCAACCTATCTGGTGCCTCAATGGTAGCACGATCACGAAGATTATATCGGCGCTCAACAGGCAACTCATCAGAATGATTAGAATCATCAGAAGCTGAAGCGTCAGGACTGGCCGAGGGAACATGAATGGACACAGGATCAGAAGGACGAAGAAACGGACGAGTATAGACTTGTGTGAAAGTTGGATGCACCGGAATGGAAATCGAAGCAGAAGTGGTTGTGGTAGGAACATGCCTGCATGGTGGTGAATCAGGAGCAAGAGTATCTGTGGGAGGAATAGGGTCAGGAGCAGGAGGATCAGTACTAATGGGAGGAAGGCAAAGAAAGGAGGTGGAATCTATGGAAGATGAAGAGGATGATGAATGAGTGGAAGGATTATAAGAGAAAGGGCGACTCTCATCAAAATTCACATCACGAGAAATTTGCATGCGACGAGCGGAAGGATCATAACAGTGATAAGCTTTATGCTCAAAACTATACCCCAGGAAAACACATTCCACAGATTGAGAACTCAATTTAGTCTTCTCACGAGGGGCAAGCAAAACATAACAAGTGCATCCAAAAACTTGAAGATGATCATAGTTAGGAGGAGTACCAAAAAGAACTTCCCTAGGACACTTGCCATCTAGTTTAGAGGAAGGTTGCCGGTTAATTAGATAGGCTGCTGTGGAGACTGCCTCTCCCCAAAATGAGAAGGAACAAATGAAGAAATAAGGAGTGTGCAAGCAGTCTCAATAAGATGACGATGTTTTCGCTCAGCAACACCGTTTTGAGCATGAGCACCAGGACAGGAGAGCTGAGGAAGGGTACTCTCAGAAATAAGAAACCGACGGAAAGCAGATGACAAATATTCACCACCAGAATCAGAACGAAAGATTTTAATAGCAGTAGAAAATTGGGTATGCACCATGCGAACAAAGGACTGATATATTGAATATAACTGAGAACGACGTTTCATAAGATATATCCTAGTATATCGAGAGTGATCATCAATGAAAATAACATAATAGCTATGACCACCCTTTGAAACAAAAGGTGCAGGTCCCCACACATCCGAATGAACTAAATCAAAAGGTTTGACAGAGAAATATACACTGGTGGAATATGGAAGTTGTAGCTGTTTACCAAGCTTGCAACCCTTACAATGAAAAGTAAACTCAACAGAAATAGGACCTAAACGACTCCACTGAACCAGAGTGGACAGACGAGATCCACATAGATGACCAAGCCGATGATGCCACTTGGCAAAGGAAGAAGTGGATGACGACGTGGTGGAAGCCACACAAGGAACGGATACATTGGAGGATGGAAGACGCAATGTGTCCATGATGTAGAGGCTTGGAGAACCTCTACGGCGATGGCCAGTCCCAATCACTTCCTCGCTTTGACGATCCTGAATAAAACAAGATGAGTCATCAAAACCAACAAAACAGTTTAGGTCAGTAACTTGACCTACTGAGAGAAGATTCATGGATAACTTAGGAGCAAAGGAAACAGCGGGTACTGAAAAATGAGAAGTACAAAGAGCACCCTGATGAGTGATATGACAAGATGTACCATCAGCTGTCTGAACAGATGCACCATCATTGATCTGTTTGCATGCAAACAACTGAGACTTATCAGAAGTCACATGAAAGGAGGCACCAGAATCTAGGACCCAAGACTTAGCAGTAGTGTCCGGAGACTGAGATGCAGCAACAACAGACACTGAACCTTTGTTGGCAGAAGGAACCCCACGACCTCGGGTAGTACGACGAGCATGATACTCAGCCAACTGTTCTGGATGTAGAGAAAAACATTTGTCTACACGATGACCAGCCTTTAGGCCTTTGGGAAACAACCAACACACTATCATGAGGAGTCGAAGAGGTATGTGATAGAGAACGAAGACGTGTCTCTTCAGCAATCAAGGCAGATAATGCTTCTGCAAGAGATGGAGTAGTGGGATTATTAAGTAGATGTGTACGAACAAGCTCAAATTCTGACCTTACTCCCATAACAAACTGATACATGAAGGAGTTGTCCAGAAATTTGTCCTTAGCATCACAACTCGCACACGCTGAAGTACTCTTTGGCACCATGGATATCAAAAGTCCCATGAAACGATTAAATGCCGTATAGTAGTCATCCACAGACATATCCCCTTGCTGAATACCATGAATGCCTTTCATGAGAGTGTATTGAAGAGCACCACTCTCTTGAACATACCTCTTCTTGAGATAATCCCACATCTCCTTTGCAGACTCATGATATTCCAAACTCATTCTCATAGAATGCTCAATGCTAGTGACAATGGCACTCATCATTTTGCCATCATCCGTATGCCAATCCTTCAGTGCTTTGGCCTCAGAAGTGGATGGAGCATCCTTGTTAGCTGCAGCAGGCGGTTCATCAGTTAGATGAGAGGCTAAACCATAGCCTCTCAACACAGTTTTGACAGAGAACGCCCATTCACGATAATTGTTCCTATCAAGCTTGATGTCAATAGCAATAACATTTGACTGAGACATCTCCAAAGCGGATTACCGGACCAACAGGAGGAATCAATAAGTGACTGCACTTTCTCCCAATCTCCTTTAACCTTGACTCAGAAGGAAGATGAAGGAGAGGAAAACAAGGAAGATGACGGAGAGGAGACCACTGGATACAGGATGACCCCGAGGAGACCACTGGATATGGGATCCGGCCGGCGGTGGCGATGGGATCTGGACGGCGACCACGAGCAGCAGATGCGACCGCTAGCGGCGGGATCTGGACAGCCACGACAAAGCTGTGGCGACGGCTTGAAGACGACGACCGCAGGCGGCGGGATCTGGACGGCCACGGCGAAGCTCCGGCAACGGCTTGAAGACGACAACCGCGGGGGACGGCGGGATCTGGAAGGCGACCGCGAGATGGCCTGGGCGGTGACCGCGAGGCGATCTAGACCGTGACAGCGAACACGACCGCGGACGGCGACCGCGACCGCGTTGGCGGCCTGGACAGCCACCGCGACGGCGGCCTGGAGGCGATGGACGGCGCCCTGCAGACGGTGGTGATGGCGGACGGTGTGGATCTGATTGGATTAGATTAGAGAAACCCTAATCCTAAACCATGCTCTGATACCATGTTACTTTGGAGAGAAGAATAGATGAAAAGCCACATTGTACAGCAGTCTTGGGAGTTTATATACACTCCACTCAATATGAGCCTCATGGGCCTGGACCTCTATGGGCCTAGATCGATATATCCTTAACAGAGCAAACCCTAGCCCCCTAATCTCTGGCTATGTTGTCGTTGAGTGATGCTCAACATCCCCACTGCGGGTTTGGATTCCTTCTGATACGCAGGTTTGAAACCTAAGCACTGCAACATCACAATTGTTTCAGCACAAATGAATCTGTAAGCATGACAGCACCAATAAGCTGAAAATACTCACATTGGAATATTTGTTCTTCTCTTTGGGTGTACTGAACCCATCATTAGCATCAGATGGCTCCTCAAGGTTAACGGTTGCTGTGATGGCAATATCTTCCATGTTGATCATTGACGATTGTTGGTGCAACGGCAATACAGAAGTGTCTTTAGAAGTTAGTTCCGCCGAGGGATCACCAAGGTCATGGATTTCGGTGTGGTTCTCATCATTACTGCCATAATTAGGGAACATCAAGGGATTTACAAAATCACGTGATGCATCTAAATAAAAAAAGGAAGTGTGAGGGCATGGGAGGAGATTACATGGGGATGAGAGGATCGGTGACCATTCTTGGTGTTGAGCTACTGGCAGCAAAATCTCCACAATTAGGGCCGGCGATATGCATCTGCTCAACCAACAACATGAGGGAGAGACATGGGGGCGCGAGGGAAGAGAGGCAAGTATGGCGCAGCGCCGTCGTCGTCGAGAGGCGACCAAGTCGCCGCTGGGTGGGAGATGAAAGTAAGGCCTTGTTCTTTTCAAACAGATCGTCATCAGCTATGACATTCTTTAGAAATTTCGTTATTTTTATATAGCCTATGTGTTGTGATAATTTGTAACGATCTTTTCGTGACTTTTAGTAGTCTTTCCAAAGACCATACAAATATTTTTTAAAATTATTTTTTACAATCTACCTCATTTCAAGAGCTCTCAAATTTGCTACAGTAATACGCTAACGCAACGATACGCTGAAAAGAACAAAGACTAAGCAGTGTGGGACCTAAATACCTTAAAAGTAGCGCATGCATTGTATAGTTCTTCTTTGCGAGTATTTCCAAGACCATCAGCATTACCTATAAAAGCGGCAGTAACCACTAAGACAGACTAATTTGGCACATGTTTCTTAGACAAAGAAGAACTCAGGGAATTGGACTTGTAAAGCTCCATGCACTATGAATTACAAGCCAGAGGATGCAATTTCAGAAATTAAAATATGTAAAATGTGATTTATCATTTTAGCAACTAGCAAGACTGCAAGACAACCTTTAGATCAGTCTTTTGGATGACGCTAGGCACTACCGCTGGTCGAAACTATTGATATTTGCTTCATGGATCTTATGATATGCTATTCAACTACTAGTATTTTCGTAGTTATGCTATTCTACTACACGTATCTTGTGACAAAAATCTGACAGGAGGCTTTGGCCTAGAAGGCTTGTACAATACTGATACCTCGATTGAGAGTAACATTCAGTGTCACAATCATCCAGTGATAAAGCTGAAAAGACCTTTAGTTGTCTCATTACACTACACAACGGTGGTTGAGCGCTAGCTAGCTAGTTTGTGGAAAGCTGAGACTCTACTGAAAAAAAAAAACCGGCAACTCCTGAATGTAAAGAAGAAGATGATGATGATGAAGAGGACGGGAAATAGCACAATCCTCAGATAATTTCAGCTGGCCTGGCACAAGAATTCACCAGTTAACCGGAGTATTAGAACAAGCAGAGTAGAGGAGGCAATGATCAGTGCAAGCTGAAACAGCACGTAGAACAGCGGCGATGCAGCTGCTGAAACCTTAGTGCTGAAAAAAAAAAAGAGCTAGGCAGCCTGCTGAATCGTCCGGGTTGGGGATTGGCGGCTGGTCATTGGAGGAGGAGCTCCCGTAGCCTCTGGGAGAGCCGGTGGGGGTGGAGGGCGGCGAGCGGGTGGGCTTGGGAGTGGATGGTGTAGAAGATCTTGTCGCCGACGACGGAGAAGGTGGCGTTGACGACCTCGGCGCCCTCCTGCTCCAGCACGCCGATCACCTGGTGCAGCTTGAACGCCTCCCCAACCCTGCTGATCAGCACCACGTCCAGCGTCGCCTCCTGCTGCCGCACCTCCACCACCGGCATGCTCACGCCCGCCCCCGCGCCGCCTCCGCCCTCCTCCTCCTCCGCCGTGCTACCATTGCCGCGGCCGGGGGCTTCCGTCCTCTGCTTCAGCTGGTGGATCCTCCCCTTGAGCTGCCTGATGTACGCCGCCGCGTGGTCCAGGTGGTCCAGCTGCGTCACCCCGTCCTGCTGCAACGTCGTCAAGCACACACAGTCAATTAAGCACAGATCTCTTCAGGCTCAGGCAGGCTGATTCTTGCTCCCTAGTGTATCAGTGATTCCTTGATGCGAGATGGGCGAAGGGTACCTTGGTGGTGGTGGTGGTGGATGGGATGAGGGAGGAGAGCTTGAGGCAGAGGCTCTTCATGTGCAGCCTCCGGTTCTTCTCCACGTCCTTCCTCTCCATCTTGCCGCCGCTCATGCTCCTCCTGCTCTTCATCCTCTCTCCACTACACTGGACTGCCGGAGGAGGAAGAAGAGTTTATCGCTATTAAATAAATGGAAGAAGAGTTTATGCAGCAGCCTGCACTGCAGTCTGCAGGTGGATTGGAAACGCTTGATTTTGGGGTAGAGGGGTGTTTTGTGAGTGGCTGCCTGCTGCTCATTTATACAGGCCGGGGTTGGGGGGAACCACTGCAGTCTGCAGTCTGCACTGCACGCAAGACCCAAGTGGTGGATGGTCAACCCCATAGACGTGTTTTCGGACGAGAGAGAAATCCTGCGATGTCATGTCCTTGCACTGCGCGATGGCACTAACCATGATTAGCGAGCGACCAGAGGCATATTAGTGCTGCTTTTGTCTGGAAAAGAGAAAGGAGAGGCATTCCCTTTCGGAATCGTGGAGATTTTTGAGCTGGGCCCTGAGCCCCTGAGCTGAGCTGAGTGGGCGGAAGACCTGAAGTGGATTGGGGGGTGTCTCGTAGCACCTACCACCCAAATCCGGCACGTGCTGGTGGGAGTGCGTGGGAACGCGTTTCTGTCAAGAGTGGCCCACGCCAGCAGTGACAGTGAGCAGGAGAAAAGCGGCACGTGGCTGAAAACATGGCATGGGGGGTGAAAGTGACAACTGCCGGTAGAAATAGAATTAACCTTACGGCACGGTTGATCGTATCCGCATCTACAAATTCTTCGCATCCGTTCGATAAGTCCATCCTAAACTAGACTATATATCTAATAGTACTATCTTAATTTAAGATAAATTAGACCAAGTGGTGGGTGGTCAACCCCATAGACGTGTTTTCGTGTGGGGCCCATCCCCCCTGTTTATTCCACTCCACGCGAAACACTCCCCCCACGCAATCAAATCAGCCGCCAAGTACAATTTTGTTTTGTTTCGGGATTGGCCCTGTCTGTCGTCTAAAAATTGATTAAATCGGACATTATTTGCTAAAATTAATTTTCGATCGATCCATGAGAAGTCACATCTTTTAATTTTACTAGCCTTTGTCCATTCTTGTATGCCTTGTTTTTTACGTTAAATTAAAAATAAAATAAAGACTACCATTAAAAATTTATTATTTTTATACAAGTCAAACATTGTAGATACTTTCTATTTTGTATTAAGGCTACGAGAGGATTTTCTCAAGGCTTCTAGGTCTGTCATTTGGCAGCTTCAACCATTGCAGGCCGAATGCTCGGGACTCCAGAGAGCCACTCACTCGCGTAAGCATATTATTGTTTGGACATTTGGACCGCTAGAGTTTGACCTGACATATACTTCTTGTGTTTTGTTGTTCAACATTTAAGATGTCCACGGATGATGTCTTTTATCTGGCACAAACATGACGTCCCCGATAGCATCAAAGAATTAGCTATTTTTCCACTCTAAACACTGGCAGTTTGCTTATTTGCCACCTCTCGTCGTTGATTTGTGAGTTCATTCATATCTATATATGACAATAGATCAGTATTACAAAATAGCAAAGTCCATTCATCACAGCATCCTGATGCTTCAGTGCAGCCAACCCAAGTGCTACTTCTTGTGCTTCGTCGCAACCATCCAAGCTCCGGCCCTAGCTCGAATTACCTAGCTAGTTGTTGTTTGATAACATGTTATCCTCGTGGAAGTCAACTATATGGGGTTCATTCGATTAAATTAGAAAAAAATGGTCTAAAAAGTCTAGATGTACACATGTCTAAAACCCTATATAATATTGCAAAGTTAATGGACACTCAGTAGTATAAAAAAATAAGGTGTTAAAGTTGCGAGAAAAGAAGTTCATCTAAAAGCATTTTAGGAGGCCCTATAACCATCGAATCCTTCGTCAATACTCTAAATAACTACTCCTTCCAGTTCCATAATACTTGTCGTTTTAGCTTTGTCCTAAATCAAAGTTTTAAAACTTTATCTATAAAAATCTTCCAAACTGTTTGGATTGTGTAAAAAAACCATACATATAAATTCATCTTGAAAAATAATTTCACAATATCATATTTCCGTGGATTTTGTAGATATATTTTATTAGTAATTGATGGTCAAAGTTGTATTTTAAAAACCGTGTCAATGTCTAGAACGACAAGTATTATAAAACTGAAGGGAGCATATATTTCAATCTTTTTAACATTTTTATTCGAAGAACCATGCATGTACTCAGAGAAGAGAGAGCCTCCAAATTTCGCGGACGAGAGAGAAATCCCGCCGATCATGTCGCTGTACAGTGAACAAACAAGCTCAGCACTCAACAGTCAACACCCATGCTGGACATGGTGTTTGTCGTGTTGCTGGAAGCCGGTGGGTCAGCTTCACATCGGCGCAATCTGGGTAAATCGGAGAAGGGTAGAGATAGCGTGTGCGTAGGCCAGTTTGTTTCGGCTTAAATTAAATATAATTGTTAAATAAAATAAGGGCAGCGCCAGGGGTCGGACGTCCGACGCATGGCGCTCCGTCCGGACGAGCCCGCGCCGTCGGATCGATCCTACCGCGCCAATCCGACGCCGGACGCAGCGACTAGATAACGAGCCGTTGGTTGATCAAATTTTCAATTAAGCTTTCGATTTTTGTACAAAATTCAAACAGTGTTCAAAATTCATGGAATAAATTTTATAATTCTTCTAAAATCGAGAACAACCCTTTTTAAATACTTTTTAAATTTTTTGAATTTTTTATTTTTTGAATTTTTTTGATGTGAACTATGAGAAGGCACTTATGAAACTTACATCTACACTAGCGAAACTTGACCGTATTTTAATGAAAGTTGGCCAAGTTCTGATGAAACCTGATGAAACTTCGATGTAACCTGATGAAACTTAGATGAAACCTGTTGAAACTTGATGAAACTTGAACTGACCTGATGAAACTTGTGAAACTTGAAAAAACTTGGATGAAACCTGATGAAACTTGACAATTTGGCAAAGTTTTACGAGTATGAAACCTAAGTTTTACTAGACAAAACCCAAGTTTCAGTAGGCGAACCCTAAGTTTCACAGATAAGTTTGAGGAGTTATATGGCAAGATATATCTTATTTTGTTCGTAAAATTACAAGGAACACGTTGGCGCAAACGGTTCGTGGATTGGAGCACCCAGTCAAAAAATATAGACGCCGAAAAAATAAAATGCCCGTGGGCCCCACTTGCATGTGCACAGTGCCTCCATCTCTCCTCACGCGGGCCGAGCCGCGGCGCGTCCGGAGGCGTCGGGAATCCGACGGTAAGTGTTTCTGATAAAATAATACCTTGTTATTTTTCATAAATCAAATAACGCAACACGTACTTTGTAGTCAATTTTTTTGAGTTTTATATAATTTTTCTTAAAGCTTGTAAAATAAACTTTGTTTATAATTTTTTGAGCTCTTTAAGAAAGGGCCACAATTTTCCGGATTAAGGTTTCCAGCAACTTTCAGCTCAAACGAACAAGGCTATATATATAAATAAAAAGTAAGTAAACAAAGTTTATAAAATGGCCACGTGCGTGGACAGCGAATCGATGGCGTCTTCTATCAGTGTCACCGCGTGTCTGCTGCCCCATCGATCCCCTGCTCCCGCGTTTCAACGAGCTACGTCCGTCTCTATACATGAGCCGAGATGCTTTCGTGAGCACCTATCAAATTAAGCGGTTCTGTAAATAGAACGGTACCTGTTTATCTACATTTAGGCTCGTCCGTTCCATCGGATAAAACAGCCATGATTTGTACATTTCTCCTTTTATGTACTCTTCTATTTTTTATACAAGACAGTTTCCCGGCAGCACTTTGCTCAAAGAAAAATGATACCCAACCATATTCGATCCCTTGATCCGTCAAGTTTAGCGTCACACATCATATGGTGGGAAGCACAACTTAAGGCTGAGGTGTTCCTCGTTCATATTACCACTAATCTTTTGTGTTGAGTTGTCTTGGGATCTAAAAGAGTGCACAACCGAAATGATTTTTTTATTTTTGCTGCCTTTACAGGCCTATTTTAACATAGTTTACCTTTTAAATAATGAAATAAACATTTCACCCTCCGCAGATCCAGTTACGCAATAGGGAAAAAAAACACTGTCTCAGCTCAAAGCTAACAAAATATAAATAGAAACAACAAGCTACTTGAAAGTTGAAATAAAAGAGCAATAATGTCTAGGCTACCCTGTTGTATTACTCCTAGCTTACACGTGCAGATCGAGAAAAAAAAAAATTGACGGCAGCTACGTACGTATGTGTACTGACGCAAGCTAGCTGCTCACCTTCCCCCAAACAATGGTGGTACTTCACGTAACAGTATATATGAACATGCGATGACTTATCGATGGGTTGACCAACGAATGGGAAACATCAAATTAATGTCGCCATTAACAATAACAGCTAGCTAGTCACGCTGACGCGTGTGCCTCTTGGTGGCAGCTTTCAGCCCTTCGTATGCGTTCAAAAACATGTGTGTACGAATGTACGATGGTACGAGTTTGCGTACGTGTGTTTATGGCTAGCTGTACCGCCTCGATCATAAAAATAAATCGTCGTTTACTTTTAAATACGTTTTTAATTATTCATCTTATTTTAAAAACTATGTAAGTTTTTATTTATTTTGTTATGATTTGTTTTTATCATTAAAGATATTTTAAACATGACTGATATTTTTACATTTTTCACTGAATTTTTTAATAAAATGAATGGTTAAAGATATGTCCAATAGTCACTGTTTTTATGACAGGGGTTGATATCTTTTATAAAAATTGAAAAAATTAGACCGCAGTAATAGTTTATGAAAAAAAATCGAATTACTCTCTTTATGTGTATGCAGTATATATACATTAATATGTCGTACATATTCAATCGATTGATGTGCGTTGACGTAGGATTTATATATCCATGCATGTTGCTTCTATATATGTTCCAGAATCCAGATCGCCTGCGCACGACCAACGGAATTGTATATGCTCCTTGATTAATTATATTTTAGTTCCAGCTGGTGGTCAAGTAGAACAGTATATATATTTATCAAATTAATCTCTCGTTAATTAAAAGGATGTAACTATCGCAGATATAGTATATTGCTCCCTCTAGCTAGAAGATTTTGCGACATCGATCCATACGCGTATTGCAGTGTATGTGTACGTGTATCCCTCTAGCTAAAAGGTTTTGACTTTTTGAGAGCAACCTAACCGGCATTCACCATATGCAACAACATTTTTTTTTATCATCTTGACACCTCAGTTGATTACAAAATATTCGATTTCTATATTATGGCTGGTTAATTACTTTTATATATTCATTATTGTAGAGTACCCACACAATATGGTACCATCACTACAAGAGGCAAATATGAGATTACGCCTCATCCGCCTCATTCCTTCCTTCCTTCCTTTTTTTTTCCTTCACCTCCTACAAAAAGCTATATAAATTTTTCATCACTCTGTATCACTATTGAATAATCAATGGTGGTTTATAAACCACCACTGATAAAGGTTTCAAACCACCAACGAAGACATTTTTTGTACTAATGCTTGTTGGTCAATCTACAAACTAACGACCTGTAAAAGGGAGGACAATAGAGAGCAAAAAGAAAAAGAAGAGAGGATCTACTAGCTCTTAGTTGTCTGACTTTTTTGAACTCGGTCGATTTGCTATTCAGCTGGATCTCAATCCAACGGGCACAGATCTTCCTCCCTCTCTCCCTCCCTCCCCCTCTCTCTCTCTCTCTCTGTGTGTGTGTGTACATCCTGTCCTCCTCGATGCTTCGTTCTCCTCCTCCCCCGACCGGCCCCTCCCCCGGCACCGCCTCTCTTCCTCCCCTTTGTCCCTCGCTGGCTCTGCCACTCCTCCTTCTCCCTCATTGGGCCATTGCTTCACGCCCCCATCTCCTTCCCTACCACCATCGACCCACCTACCCACAATCGACACCAACGCCGCCACCTCGCCACGCCGCCCTTTGCACTGCCAACCCTAACTCCCGTCGTGTGCGCATATCCACTCTCCACCCCCACCCAACTGTCTTTGATCGAGCCCATGGCTTCGGCGCAGCTGCTGGCGCCTCATCACCCCCACCGTGATCCCATTCCCAACGCCGGGCGGTCGCTTCCCCCAACCTTCTTCTAAGACCAGGGGTATCAGAAAACCCCTGGGCCAAACCCTAACTATAACCCTAATGGGCAACGGCACAACGGCGCTCAAAGAGGAGAAAAAAGGTGGTGGCACTGATGAGGAGGAAAAAATGTGGCGTTGTGGGATCCAAGTCAAAATCGGTGGTTAAATAATCCTTAGACAACTGTTTAACAAAATAAAAAATAAACAACGAATACATGTAAGTGCACTATATAGGTAAAAAAAACTATATGCAGAGTGAAATCGGCATGTTGTAAACAAGTACGGTTGAGAAAGCAGCGGGGGACAAATGTTAGTATAATTGACAATAGCAAATCCGCTGTGCATGCATGTGAAACAGTTGACACGACGTGAAATAGTTGTGTTTGTCCGTTCATACTTCATAAGCACGCACTCCGTACATTTTGGCTTTGTTATTTTTAGCGGATCATTGTGTTGACATATTAATATAGCAAATTTGATAGCACTCGAAATGATTTTTAAAGATTATAAAAAAATAATAAAAAATAGTTTTAGAATCTTTAGAAGGACAGAATCTTTAGAAGGACTACTAAAAATCATAAAAAAAATCGTTACAAATTATTACAACATACAGATTATATAAAATAACAAAATTTCCTACGGTAACACGCAATGATACCTTGAACAGAACATGGCCTTTATATTATCGATCTATCGGTTGCCCTTTTGCTCTGGCATTTAACTTATCATTAACGATTCTTATCTCATCATCTGTCCGCATCTTGTGTGTCACCATACAGAGCATATAAAAATGTTGACGTATATCGATTAATTAATTTGCACATGGGGACACCTGTTCTGACCAGAAAACGTGGAGTATTATTAATTTATTATTAGGATGCGATGGAATATCGATGGCGAAAGAGACACGCTTATCGTCATGTCTTCGACGACGAGAGGACTTCTGATTGATTAGCTAAGAGCCGAATTCATATTTTTCTAGCTCGCTTTTTATACTGGCTTGCTCCGCTGAATTTCTATTTCGCATTTGATTTCTCTTACTCGAAAGGCATGCACGTTCAACAGTGTGTGCGTCTGCCCACGTACCTGATACCTCGCCTTCTTGATCAGGTTCATCTTTTCCATCCTGTGAAACAGCATCCCTCTTTGCTCTTTGTAACGCCACTGACCCGCACCATCAATTGTGCGTTATTCTATGTGAATCTCCTTGTTTTTTGTTTGTGTTCTTTTCAGTACCTGAAGAACATGGCCATGACGAAGGCAATGGCGGGGAGCATATATGTTGCTCATGGCGCAGGAGAAGGTCGGCGAGGCGAACTTTGTGCCCGGCGTAGTAGAAATTTGTACTAGTATGGCTTACGATCTGTAGCAATTCAATAGGTAATTTACTGAGAATCTTGGATACATCTCGCCATTTATATTCATGATCTCATATATAAATATTTCATTGGTCTTAAAAATTAAAAGAGGGATCGACCTTTTTTTAGGAATGGGCTATCGCCAACTTCCGGTGGGGTGGAGATAATGGAGAGCGTCAAACCCATTCGTCCACACACAGTTCACAAACCAATTCCCATAAAAAGCTTGACCATCGTAGTACATAACTCCTCTTCTTTTAGTAGAGGTGTATACAATCTTGAGACAATGAAAATTTTATTAGATATATCATATATGCCATTATAGTTCGATCCTATTATAATTAATATTGTAGTTCTTTTTCTCTTTGATTAACGTGAGAATTTATAATTTTTTTATTAACGTGAAAATTTCTAAAATTTTAGAATTAACGTGGTACCTAAGATTGATCCTCTTTTATATACATAGCAAATAAACATATTTAAGCGTAATCGAAGAAAGGTCTAATAGCGTTGAAATGGTTGCCGACACACATAGTAGATAGATAGCTTTAAGTGTTGATAGAAGAGAGACCTAACAAAGTTGAAATGGTTGTCGACAAAAATGAGCCGCCTGGCATCCCTGACAGGCGGACGTGGCTTTTTTGGCAAAAAAAATATTTTAAATTATTCTTGTCGGCACGGTCACTTTCATCGTTTTATTATTGTGGGCCGACGAATATGATTTCTGTTTTCGTTGGCTGCTCGTGAACCGACAAAATTTACGGTAGACGAATGGATTAGCGACGAATTCTTGTAGTGTGAAGAAAGGCCTAACAACGTTAAATTGGTATCTTAGGCTAGCCAAGGCTCACCGGATCACCCAAATGTTTCTAGCTTTTAGCGTATTTATATTTTGAGGGCAAGGAATATATTTCATTCCATTAGCCACTTCCTTCTTAAAGATAAACCCTTCCATGAAAATAGATTACATCGAGACTTTTATTGGGGTTTACAACAAATCCTTCGAAGCAGCTATTCCATCCCCAAATGCCAACGCAAAAGACAACACTTTTTTTTTTGAACAAAGGGCAGGAGAACTGCCATCTATTGATCAAAGAGTAGAAGAGTGAGTACAACTTTTTTGGGGGCAAACCCCTCCCCCCCTAGGGTTAGCCCAACTTAATTAATTACAGATGTTAGCGCCTGCGTCTTTCCAGAGGCGCAGGTCGTCGGACAGGATCTGGAGGAGGGCTGAACGGGGACGTTCCGCTTGACAAAAAATCCGGTTATTTCGCTCAATCCAAATGCACCAGATTGTTCCAGAAACCACGGATAAGGTGCCTTTGGGAGGTCTGGCGTGCAAAATATCTTCCGTCCCACCAACGAGGGAGGCAGGGCGATCGGAGCGATGAACCGGTTGTAGGAGCGGTTTGTTCATCTGAAAGGCAATGCGGCTCGAGATGAAACGACTGAAGTCGCATTCCAAGAATAGGTGTTCCGGAGTCTCGAGGTTACGCCTGCATAACGGGCAAAAATACTCATTCGGGATCTGCTGGCGCATTAAGGCATCCGCGGTGAGGACGCCGTCGTCGCGTAGCTGCCATAGAAAGAATTTACACTTGGAGGTGCCCAGTGCCTCCAAACTTGTCAGAGGTGAGGTACAACGGCCAACGAATTGCGACTTGTAGGCGAATTCACGGAGAATTCACCATTTGAGCTGAACCGCCAAGTGAAGATGTCGTCCCCGTGCGTAGGAAGCACGTAGTGCGCTAACTTAAGAAGCAGTGGCAACAGCTCAAAAATCATCTGCGGACTTATTCTATGACGAAGATCGAGGAGCCATGTTGAACCTTCCAAGGCATCCTTCACCGACCGGCTTTCTTGATGGTAGCAATGAATGGATGAGGAGCAAGTTCCTTCGGGCCCGACCATCGAGCCATCTGTCTTCCCAAAAGAGGTGAGGGCTCCGTTACACATGGTGAGGTTGGAGCCCACCAAAGAGCTCCGTGTCGTGCCCAGAGTTTCGGATTCGCACCCAAGAAGAGGTTGGATGGGTTCTGATGTTCCAAAGCCACCGTAGACGTAGAGCTCTTACAAAGCGGTTTAAGTTGAGAACCCCTAGCCCTCCAAGATTGGTGTGCGAGCAAACGACATCCCAGCTGACTCGACACTGTCCGCCTGATACAGAATCAGATCCTTTCCATAGCCAGGCCCTCCTAAGCTGGTCAATCTTTTTTAAAACAGAGGACGGCGGTTTGGTGACGGAAAGGAAGTAGGTAGGCATAGCTGTCAGGACGGCCTTTAGCAAAGTTAACCTGCCGCCCTTTGACATTAGAGGCCCGCGCCAGCCCGCAAGACGGCCTGCTATTTTGTCGATTAGCGGCTGGAAGTGAACCTGCCGAAGCCGTTTGAGGGACAAGGGCAGACCCAAAACTTTTAGGATCAAAGAACAGTGTGACGACCAGCACCGTACCTCTGACGAAATTCATTATAAAAAACAGAGAAAAATTCAAAATAAAAGGCAATCATCGAGGCCAAACCTCGTTTTCGGCGGCTGAACAGGAGGTAGACGAGACAAATTAACGATCTGTCTCCGATCGATACACACCATGCATCGACGTCTATCGTATACGACTAGATAACAAAAAAGTACCTCTACAAAAATACGGTGATTAGAGATGCGACGTCAAATCAATGGGTAAATTAAAAAATGTAGCTATGCTCCAGCTAAATTCTGACGAGAAAGAAATAAAGCATATGGGAATAAACAAGCATGCATGGAGTATCACGCATGACAAGAAAAGAAAGCAAGCAAGCGCGTACATCCAAGAATGATGGGTCACCAACCGTTGCATTAATTTTCCGCACGTTTTCTTTCTTGCATTTCTCTTCCCTCCGTTTTACTGCTGTATGATTAAACAATGCAGCATTTTTACCTCTGACGGCTGACGCATTCACATGAAGTAAGCTATTCTTTTTTTTTTTCTTTCTGAATCCAAATGGAGTATATTATATTCCCACTCCGGTTACGAAAGGGAGTCGCCGTTGACTTGTACACGTTTTTGATCATTCGTCTTATTCAAAAAAAATTATAGATATACAAAATATAAATCATACTTGAAATATATTAAATAATAAACTAAATCATAACAAAATAAATAATATTTACATAACTTTTTTGAATAAGACAAATGGTAAAAAATGTCTTCAAAAGTCAACGACGACTTTTTTTTATGACCGGAGGTAGTATATTACAAATATATTTTAATGCAATGTAAAAGCTAGAGTTCATGCGCGCTCCTTTGGTGCCCTTGTTTTGAACGAATATCGCGATTATCATTGGATAGCTAAGAAATACTAGATCATTTGACGTCAGCATGAGTTTTTTTATGGAAGCATGAGTTAATTTTGAAGGAACAAATTCCTTCCCCTTTGCTTTTGCTGTGGCTATGCATCAAGAAAGAATCACACTGATATATATAATAATCCATATCATATATGTACGCACGTGCGACGAGGGGAATAATTAACAATTTATAATATATGGCTAGCTAGCTTTATTCTGGTACGAAGGCACTAGCAAATTAGTAGCTAGCTAGGCCTGCTTAATGTAACTCCTTAATTTTTTCTCTCTTCCGCGGCCACTTAATTAACCATGTACGACTAAAAGATGTAAGGCTTCATCGACTTGCTGCCTCTTAATTATCTCATGGGCGACTGTGATTTCTTCCATGCAGTGTTCTTTTAAACTAAACCAAGCATTAGATTATAACCTTCAAAAACTTGTCAGCATTTGGCTTGTCAAAGGTAACAAACTTCTAATAATGGCAGCTTTTAGTTTAGTTTAAGCCAAAAAATAAGGCGTACCCTCAAGGGGCGGGCTCCCCGTGTGGCATATGGTACGGCTAGCGACTTATGTGCTGAGTAGCGAGTACCAAGTGTAGTCACTGATCGCTAAGCGCTGTGTTATGGCCTCTCGAGCATGTGCCTGCAGATGTGATTAGCACAAAGGCTGAGCTCTAATTAAGAGCAATGCAACATCAACAGGATTTCTATATTTCGTTATCTAAATCACTATTTATTCTCTATATTTTTATTATCTTCAATAGAGTTTATCGCCGAAAAGATATAGAGATTTTCTCTAGAGGGAGCCTCTAAATTTAGAGACTGAAATAGAGACTCTGTTGGATGGATATAGAGACTGAGACTATCCACAGTAGTATTTTAGGGAATGATTTAGAGAACCTGCTGCAATGCTCTAAAAAATTGGGCGTGGACTGTGATCAGGCCAAGCAAAAAAAAAACAATTGTCATGTGCTATGCTTACGAGGAAAAACGGAGGGATTAAGGGCATTAAACGGGATAGGAGATAATCTGAATACGACTCACGCAAAAAAAGTTCCACAACCACTAATTAATGAGGGCACCTATATTGTTGCGTGCATTCATGCGAGATCGCTTTTCAAGGAGTATGAAAGATCGCTTGAAGTTTATATATGCAAGATCATCAGTTAATAATAATGAATGTGCTATCGAAATTGAAGCTATGAGTGAAGAATCTTTTTCCAGAGAAGAACAATAGTGCATGGTCTCATTGGAGCTACTTCAAAGTACCCTCCATGGGATTACGCGGGGAACTCTAGCTGCAGGATGAGAATGTCGAAAAGGATGTACAGGCGACTGGTGAGGCCTATGTATAATAGAGAGAGAGAGAGAGGGGCAAATTTAGGCTTGGCAAATGCAGAGGATAAAAAGTGTCATGCAGCAAGCAACTCGTAAGGACCATGCATGCAATTAAGCCAAGTTTGCATTGCCCTATCAGCAACTGACACAACAGGGCGTTAGGCTCTCTTCAATAAGATTCCCTAAAACACCTTCTACCTTAAAATAGGGAGTAGATTCTTTTCCTATATGCTACAACAGGGTTCCTTATTTCGTTCTCTAAAATAGAGAATTCCTCTCCATTCCCTTATATGTAGGGATTCTCTCTCCTTCCTCTATACAATTCTCTATGTAGAGAACGATGTTGGAGATATGAAAAATATAGGGAGAGAATTTTTTAAAGAAAACCTGTATATAAGACTATAGAGGGCCGAATTAAGGGATTAATGTTGGAGACAGTCTTATTGGCCCTATGCAATTGCAATGCAGCTACAGGGAAATGTTTTGCACCTGGAGATAAAAAATCTAGAACGCTGTCCAGAGAGCCGAAGAAGCTGGAAAGATGCCGACGTGGATGGGTGAGAGATGGACCAGCAATAGCATGCTGGCGCTTTGTGCTTGCGTCCGCCTCCTTCGAGAGTCCTTGTGGTCTTTGCACATGCAGCATCCCTGCTGCATGATTTGCATATCTTCATTCTTCACACTGTCTCTAGCCTGAGCTCTTGCAACACACTGCCTGCATCGATCAACCACGTGGATGCGTCTTGGTGAGAGAATTGATTACGGCAACAAATACAAATGTCAGACAGCATCAGGCATCAGCATCCGCATCCATTGCCAAACCAACGGTGATGGTTTCACATGATCTATGCCTCGTTCTTTTCAGCTTAAATTAAATTAAAATTTATCATTTTTATACAAAACAAATGGTGTATTAATTTGTGGTCATTTTTGTGAGGTTTTAGATGGCTTTTCTATGAGTTTCTAAAATAATTTTAGAAATGATGTCTCCCCCCGTGTCCCATTCGGCTCACAGGGGGAGGGGCCAATGTCTCCCCCACCTCTTTTTTCTCTTTTTTTATCAATACATGGCAGTTCTCCTGCCCGGTTGCTCAAAAAAATAATTTTTTTAATACTTTTTTACTATAAAATGTTTCTGGAGTGATCACAAGTTTTTCGTATTAAAATTTTTACCAAGAAACAAGCGTCCTTGTATAATACTATAACTGATATAGAGAGACTGTTGGAGAAAAAAATCTTTTAGTGTATAGTAAAAATTGTGAAGGAAACCTAGAGGAACGGATGAATAGGGTGACATCGCAAACCAGCACAGCGGTGTGTGAGCAGGGGGAGGGCGGAAATTAACTTGTCGGTTCGTTATCAGTGAGCCTTATCCTTATATGGTAGTACTCCCTCTGTCCTGATATATAAGTCTTTCTAGGATGTTTTAGAGAGATTAAGGGCAAGGGGAAAATACTATAATGCCCCTCAATTAATGATGGTATGTGGTGAGTGGGAAAGTGGTTGGGGGTAAGGTGGGAAGAAATTTGAATGAATGATGGTTGGAGGGAAAATTTGAATGCTAGAAATACTTATATTTTGGGACAAGATTTGAATGCTAGGAATACTTATATTTCAGGACGGAGGGAGTACCATACAAACGAGAGACAGACAGCACATCCTGCATCTGAACCACACCATGTCGAGCTTGAACCACACCCAGACAGGGACCTCACCTCGTAATAGCAAGTCACTACAATCTTGCCGGTCCATTTTAATGGCAAAGGGTAATTTCATTTCTACTGACAGACACTTGCAATGATTTTTTTTTTGAGCAAAGGGGCAGGAGAGCTGCCTTGCATTGATCAAAAGTAGGAGGGAAAGTACAGAGTTGGGGGAGAAAAAAAGGCCCCTCCCTCGGTGGGCGCAAAAGAAAAACAGCTACCCTATTACAAAAGGAGCTCCCGCGGCCTCCCAAAGGTGCAGGTCATCAACAAGTGAGGTAAAAAAGACTGAGACAGGCCTGACAGTCTGGTGGAAGATCCGGTTGTTTCGCTCGAGCCAAATCATCCAAACTGTGGCAGAGGTGGCTGAGAGGACGCCGCTTGGAGGCCCGCCCTGAAGAATGTCGACTGACCACCAGGTTGCAATGGTGCTAGTCTGAGACCAACACTTGGGGTCAAAGCGCGGGGCGTTGAGAAGGGCTGCCACCCGCGTCCAGACGTAGCAGCTGAAATATCATTGCGGAATAGGTGTTCGGGTGTCTCCAAGTTACGTCTGCACAAGGGGCAGAAGTAATAGTTTGGCAAATGGCGATGAAGTAGAGCATCAGCTGTGAATGATGGAACAACCCTTAAAAACTGTAGTAGTACTGCTCACTTTGGCGGCTTCGCTTAATTCCTTGCAACTAAAGGCCTGTTAATTTGAGCTGATCTGAACGGTTAAAAAGCTGAACGGCTGAAATGACTGAATTTCGAAAACTTCTCGAGATAGTCTCAAGATTCGATCCATTTCGTTTGGCTTGCTTTTTAAGCGTTAGAACCCACCTCTAAAACAGTGAAAAACGAATTAAAAAAACTCAAAGCATATATTTCTTCAAAACATAGATAATTTGATAAGTTGTTAAACCGTTAAGCTGAAAAGAACAGGGCCAAATCATCTATAGGTTGTTTGGTTGTCTTCTCTCACGAGCCTGGCCCGTTCGACTCAGCAAGGTTGGTGAGATACAGGATGTGCAGATGCAGAGACAGTGTTTGGTTGAGTGTTTAGTAGGCGAATATTTTGAAATTTATATTGCGAGTGTGGTCTAGTTTTGTTCGAAAAATGTCAGAAATCCATTTTTATAATTGGTTCGGTAATCAGATATGCTAATAAAAAGATACAAACAAAAAAGGAAAAGAAAAAACTTACCTGCTACGTGGCAGCTTATGCATGGCTTGATATATTGACTGACTGTGGCTCCATGCGCAGAACACGAGGCTGGCATGCGTTGCATCCAGATAAACGCCCATTTTCTGTGTTTCTCCTGAGCCAGGCTGCATGGAGAATCTTGCATCCACAGAGTCAGGCTCAAAACCAGATGCAGGCAACCAAACACAAGGAAAAAATAAGATTCTGCATCTATAGATGCAAATCTTTGTAAATGCAGCCAACCAAACAGCCTACTAGGTACCTCTACAACACATACGGCAGAACAATGGCACCTATCACCCGCAATCTTACATACACTCCCAACAAGCATTACTACAAGTACGGTGGAGCTCAATCTACTTGAAGAAAAGCAACTTTTTCCTTCCTCTCCTCTTCTCAACAGCCTGCAAAATGCACATGTTTCACGTTAGCATTGAAATGGGAAATGTGCCTAGGCTATGGGTGCACGACAAATACAGGAGGTAATCCTGCTAGTCACCATCCACCCAGTATGTTGGTATAAGGATAATACTGAACATAATTGACATAAGGGGCAATGCATATTCCATCTTTCTTTAACAGTTGCTGATGATTAAAAGCACACACTTTTAGTGTTGGAAAAATTAGCACTTTCAGGTTTATTCTTAATCAAGAGATATAACATGCACAACGTCTGAGAGATAGATAAAACAGATTGAAGCCACAGAAGCACAATCTAGATACACATGCAGAAAAACTACACGTATATCTCTCTGGTGTACTCGCGAAAGTGATGACTTACTGGACTTGGTCGTCGCCGCCGTACGGTACGAGTTGCGGCGAGGTTTGGTTCTGATTCTCCGAATCTGACGCCGTGTTGGAGAAGGTGGTGCCGACGCAGATCCCGACGGCGTAGTGGAAGAAGTCCTCATGGCGAAGAAGGAAGCAATGACGATCGCGCCGAAGCGCTTCCCAAAACCTGATTCGCCCTACCCGGTGCAGGAGCTCGAGGGCGATCGGTTTCGGAGACCTGCTCTCCCGAACGGCGGTGCACACCGGCGCACGGGATGGGGAAGAACTGAAGCGGCGGCGCAGCAGAGGGAGGTGGTAAACCCTAGGTCGATCTGATCTGATATCTTTGGACGGCGCGGCGGCAGATTTATATAACAAAACACGTGAGCCAAACGGATCGCGAAACGGGCCGCGACCGAGTTCAACACGATTTGTATATTCCATATCTGTCCCGCAAAATCCGGAGAAATAAAACTGATTTGTATATTCCATATCTGTCCCGCAAAATCCGGAGAAATAAAACTGCAAAAGGAGGCTGCATCTGCGCAAGCACGAGGGTCCGATTTCGGTGGACCATTCACGCAGGTGCCGTGTGCACGCGCCGCCTCGAGCCCGGCCAGGCGAGGCGAGCGAACACGCGCGTGTGATTCTCTATTTCTCTCTCCCATCACATTCTCTAGTGGGAGAGAGCAAGCTCCACTATTTAAGCATGTCCTCCACTCCTCCCACTAGCAATATGGTACTAAAGAAATTTCACATGTCTCATGCATACATGGGCCTTTGAGATTTTTTAGAAATTATTTAGATATTAAATGGGCCAGGCCCAACAATTCTAACATTTAGTACAGTCTTCGCTGATACTAGAGCAGACACCACCGTAGTTGTCTGGGAACGTTGCTGCCCACCAATAGTATCCAATAAGCCACAGGTTCTATGAGCCCTAACAAGAAAAGAGTGGTCATCTAAGCCTGGCCAAAAGGGGCAAGGCAAGATTAACAATGCACTCAGTGCAGGGGCAGGCTGAAGCTTCGGCTTGCCTCGTGGGTCTGAACTAGGGCTCTTTTACGGTACATTCTAATAGATATGAACCATCCAATCCTCTTAATCCAAAGGCTTAGATTGGTCTTACCTTTTTTATACTACACAGTTGGCATAAATATACTACAAGTGTAGTATGTCTCTATGGAGGGTATAATTGGTTTTAGGTATAATTAGATATGAAGACAAATAAGCAATATATTAAATAAGTATTTTCATTGAATGAATCCACGGCACCTATATAGAATGAGATGAAATCATTGATTTCCTGTGATTTCCTATTAGAATTCGACAAAAAATTATACTTTAAAGTTAAACATTAAAATTCAACAAAAATTCATACCTTAAATTTAAATCTAACAGATTTTATGAAAAATAGAAATTACTAGGATTCTCAAAAAAAAATCGACCATAATTAACTGGAAATTATTGTTTCTCACAAAAAAGCTCGAATTGTTTTAAAAAGACCGAGAATTCAAATAATTTCTTCAAAAATTAGTTGTATTTTTCAGTAGGTATTGTAAAAGAGCTAATTTTTTAGCAGATTTTATATCTAACCGGTAAAATAGAAATTATGGGAATAAAGAAGGAAACATAATTGTCATTAACTACTGCTCCTATTTCCATGACATCACACGCCTCATGCATGCAATCATTTTTTATCGACCCGTTTTTGAATGGCAGGTCCCCTTTACTACGTGCATGCAATTAATTACGGGATGCACAATCATATCATCTGAATTAGGGCATGTAATTAATTATGGGTTGCACAATCATGTTGTTTCCAATTGTGGTGGCTATTTCGTACTCCTACGTGCATATGCTATGGAAAAAAAGAGTAAAATATCTTTAAAAAAATGGATGGCCCGATCTTAAATATACTATTTACGGCACACTCCAATGAATATGAGCCAGTAATTGAGCCCGCATCGCGCGTGTTTGGCATGGCACATAATTATGCTAGTATGATTTTGATTTGAACAGTACATGCCTTATTTTAGCCAGCATCACGCGCGTGCTACACAACTCTAGCTGTTAATTACTCTAGTTTGTTCAAATGATGCATTTACGCATGGATTAAATTTAATTCATTCTAAATAAAATACTTCCATTTCTGATATTTCCAACTATGGATGCTAGGAAGAAAAGACCAAAACACCCCTAAAAAATGAACGGTCGGATCTAAAATATACTACCATGCTAGTATTTTTTGAGTAGGTACCGTAAAAGAGCTCATGAACTATGCCCATCAGATGGGTTTTTTTCCTCAAAAAAAGATGGGTTTTAACAAAATTATCCTCGACTTTAATGCACTACAGCTATTCTTTATGTTCAACCTTAGAGAAACCCCAAGATGTGTGGAAGCAGTCATAATTTCAGAAGCAAAAGTAACTATGAAATTGTGTTTTGATCAAGTTGTAGTGGTGCTTTGTCCAAGACACAGCAATGTTGCCGCCCATGAACTGGCTAGGCTGGGTTCTTATCTGATTGAGGAATTGAGGATTGCCTCGGTCTTTGGATGGGGGATTTTTCCCATGAATGTTCTTGATCTGACAACTGGCCATTGTGCTGGGCTGTCTCGAATCTGATGATATTTGTGTCTCTATCAAAAAAAGAAGAGGCAAGGCAACCATGAATATGGTGACCAAACTTAAGATTCATTTACCACATGTACAGTTTCTGTTTGTCTATAATGAATTGGCAGTGCTCCCGCCTTCTGTTCAAAGAAAAGTTTATCCACGTGCAGCAGTAGTGTGGTAATGGTACTACTGCAATAGACTCAAATCTAGTATATCCTAATACCCTGAACTACCATCTGATCTGAATATCTATGGAAAATGATATCTACTCAAAGCTGTAGTTACTTCCAACTGTAAAAATGTCCAACAGTTTAACTGCTATCAACATAGGTATAAGATAGATATAAAGATAAATTCTCATTTTTGTTATCCTTGTATTAATTAAGGGCTAAAATTGTACAGGATGTTAATCTCACTGTAATACCTGCCTCTCCAAACATTAAAAGTGCCTTTTTGTGATAGTATTAAGCATTATCATAGATTTTCAGGGGGGAAAAACTATAACGGACTTGCTTCTTGCCACACGATCATGAAGCTGCTAGTCGGCTAGTGGTCTCCCTAATGTCATTTCAAAAGGAACACAAAAAATTGGTAGCTCCAGAATTCCCAAAAGGATGGGAACTGGGAAAATACAGCACACATCATGAGGATCAGCACATGACAAAATAATTACCTTCCTTTTTCTGTCATCAAGAGGTTGGACTTGAATGGCCAGTACAGTGTCCTCATCATCAGCAGTAACCAAATAATTAAATTGCCTCGCTCCAACACCAAGAAGAGAATATAATTGTAAGTTTCTTGAGACATCATGGCATTCTAATGGAAGTAACAATGTTGTGGAGTGTAGTATCCCGTGGGCCCAAGGCCCAGGCCGGCCCAGCCAAGTGGGTTAAGAGGCGGTGGGGGGAGTGGAACCGACGGTTCCTCCTAGGCTAAGCCTAGCCGCCGCCCCTGCCTTCCTCGTCCCCATCGCCGAGCGCCGCCGCTAAGCCTAGCTGGCGCCGCCGTCCTCGCCATCCCCGCTGTCCAGCACCGCGCCTCAAATGCCGCCTAGCACCGCGCCGCCGTCTGGGGCCGCACCGCCGCTGCCCAGCGCCGCGCGCTGTCCGCCAGCGCCACGCCGTGCCGTGGCCGAGCCACCACTGTCTCGCCATCCTGCTGCTTCTAGTGGAGACCGACGGGAGGAGACAAAGGGGAAGGAGGTAGAGAAGGAAGAAGGTAAAGAAAAGGTTAGGGTTTGTTTCTCCCCATGGATTTCCTTTGTGTATTGCTGCATAGGCTGTGATTAGGAGATTGCTCGTGGAAAATTATGTCCAGTAGATGTTGGATGTGGGTATTAGCGAAGGCTAATGGTGGATGGATGAAAGTTAGTCGTGTGATACCATTGCAGCAGCTTGCGAGTTAAATTTGTGGTATTGATGTCCAGAATCTGAGCACGGCCTTATGGAAAGAATTGTAGGCTATGTTCTTAGCTTTCCAACGCATCCAAAAACACGTGATTTGGCCTAGCGGTTTGGGAGATATGACCGTTTTCGTGCTGCTGTCCAGTGTAGGCCGTGACGGGGTTTCTTATTAAGCCTTTGACATGTTAGACTAAATAATGAAATTTTATATGGATAATAATATATGGTTGGTAAAGTAGACTCTTTGGTATAGAGAATTAAAAGCTAAGCTAGTTGTATTAGTTTTCTCATGATGTTGGATATCGGTGCTAGTTTGGTTGATTGGTATGTCTCTTGCAGACGGCTTTCTTTTCGGGTCGGCGTCGTCGTTCCATCCCTCCGACTTGTTTGGTAAAAGAGGCAAGTATATGTTAAACGAATAGCGTATTTGATTGTTGATATAGTGCTATGTTCTTAACTTTGATCTGTGGATGAATGGTTTTAATGCTATATGTTGATTAAATTGGGTAGTTGATATTTATTGTGATGTTGGGAGTATGTGATGACCATATGAAAGGAGAGCATGTTGCATCATGTGCATATGAGCCAGGTCGGTGAGAAAGTCACTTTTGACTAATATGGTGAGGTCGGTGAGAAAGTCAAAAGTGACTCGTCCGGAGTGCTCTAAAGTCCTACTTGGTAGGCACTCCACGGGAGTGGAGTAATTGGTCCCTACCTGAAAAGGACGGGCAAGGTGTGGCATCGACGGGTGCGCACCTAGCTATACCGGTATGAGCTCACAGTACAGACGCATGTGCATTGCATTGCATCGATTGAATGAGAAGTGATCTGTTTGGAGTATTTGTACTAACAGATGTTTATGTTTCTGGGAATGAAGGGTATGCATTGATGGAAGTAATTTTGGTTGCTGTTGTATTTCGATTTCCCTAGTTTATACATATACTTTGCTGAGTATTGTTGAATACTCATTCTTGCTTTTATTTGGTTTTTGGTACAGGTGATGTCAATCATGCATGGGAATGGGAATATAGAATCTAGACTTGAGCACTCACTACCTCTCACGTTAAATTAGTACAATGGTTTCATTTGAGTTTACTTAAAAAGTCGAGTCATGTGTATAATTGAGAATTGCAGTTATTGTAGTTTTATTTGGGCTGCTGGTTGATAGAAATGCTTATTTGTTCATTGGATATAAATTGCTTGTCGTGGATGTCCATATAAATAAAGGAGATGTTGTCAAAATTTTATAGATTTTGGAGAGTTGGTAGCATTCTGGGTTCTCGTGGAACCGGGGTGTTACAGTTGGTATCAGAGCGGGCTTTTGGTCCGTTATGGGTTAATTAATTAAATGTAATTGTTATGTCGACTCAAAACTCTGATAAGTTAAATAATGAAGACCTGACACACTATTGCACAATAGGTTGGGTACGGGTTTGTATTGCATTCATGCTTGTGAAGTTGATGTTATTTATGATATATGTTCTGATGGTTAAGGTTATTGATTTATTGTATGATTGTTGCCAGGCATGAAGTTATGTTTTAATCGACGTGGCTATGACATGATTATGCTATGGCTTTGTACTTGTGTCGTTGGTTATGTTATGCTCATGACATGAAGTTTTGCGTTGTATAGTGGTAGTTGGGAGTTTTCGTAGCAGGTGCTATCTATATGAATGAGTTTTAGAAAGTGGTGAGTTCATGGAAATGTTTTGAGGACTATTTTAGGAGTTGAAGTGGAATCACTCCTTGGTCATTATTGAAGAATTTTTAGAGATATGTAATGTCTCTGTCCTTGTCAAAGTTATTGAGGTTGTTTCTTTTAGCAACCCCCGTGTTATTCTTTCCGCTTCTTATTGAAGCATGTTGTACGGTCGATAAGCCGGCCTTGCCCTCCTCGGAAATGAATAGAAGTTATGGACCGGGTTCATTAGGGTCGGTTGGACCAATATGTAGGTAGTTGTGAAACCCTCGAAAAATTTAAGTGTCTTGAGTTTTGCTCTCCTCTACGGTGAAGTCAATCGAACTTCTTATCTGGTACTTTTGGATCTCACTAGGCATATTGGGCCGATGCGTCTAGCAGCTGTGAGGATCCCTTCTACAGTTTAGGAGACATGAAGCTTGTAGGATTGTGCCCTAGTCGAAAGTAGAGGTTGGATCTTGAGATCGAGTTATTTTGTCTTTTTAACTTTGATCCTGTTGAGTCTACGTCAGACAGACTTGATTCTCGTCTCTTCATAGTTTTCTCATGTCTGATGCCTTAGACATCTATCGGGAAAAGGGCTGAAATTTTAAGCTTGTTGCTGGTCTCATGTGTGACTAATTTGGTTCTGAACTTGTAAGTGGTGATGTCTCATCCCTTATTCCTAAGTGTGTGACCTAGTGCTGTTGCACGTCGAGTTGTTCCCCTTAGTGCGGGAGAATTGAGTATAAGTTCCCACTAATGTGTAAAGGTTCCATCCGAGCTGTAGGAGGAGCGTGTGTTGGGTTTCTTGTTGTTTGACATGTCCTTTGTTGTATGTTCTAGTATATTCCTTCAAAGGCAGTGATTGGACATTGACGACTCGAGTAGTGGGTTCATCGTGTGCTTTGTTTTGGTAACTATACCGAGGCGGTGTAAAAGTTTAGTGTTAATTTTATAGCTGGGTTTGGCTAGTTATTCATTGGTGTCCCTGACTCCTATTTTGATTCTATAGTGATGTGATAAGACTTTTATGGGTTTTTTCCTTTGAGCTAGATGTATCAGACTGGTTATGTGGGGCTCGACTTCGAACTCTCGTTCGTGCCTATGTAATTTTTTCGTGGTACTTAGTAATATGAATGAGACTTCTTAGAACCTGTTTAAGCCCATGTACCAAGTGCATAGTATGAGTAACATATGGCCTAATCAACCATGTCGCTTACTGGTACTATCCACTTCGGTTGTTGTGGAATTTTGGACTTGAGAGAATTTTTGCTAGGAGGTGGTGGACTAGGTGCTTAGCAAGGAATAGAAATTGTTTGTGTTGATGGCTTGTGTCCATCATGTTCTTCGGTGTTGCCCTAGGGTGTCGTTATATTAAAGCTCCTCATGGCAAGACCTATTAAGCTTTCTTGACGTTGGTGGCCATATCACGACTACTTTGAACTTATGATGTAGTGATTTTATGGTTTTGTGTAGATGTTACAAGGTTGAATCATAGACCGGTTGCTATTGCGTGTTTTACCTTGGGAGTGTGCTCCATTCATGTTTGTGCAACTCAGTGCCAAGGGGAGGTTAAGGCATAGAGGCTTGGAGTATGTTAGGTCGTAGCTAGTTATGGCCTGAAATGTGTAGCCAAGTTTAATGGCTATGTTAATTCGTGAGTTGACTATGATTTATACCCCAAGCTAATGTAAGGATGGTTCTAAGAGCAAGATCAAACTATGTGGTGAATGGGCATTGAAGGGAGCCGAAGCCGAGATACATTAGTTTATTTTTCCTTGGTGACGAATCGGGGGAGTAATTTGCTGATAGACCTTGTGTCCATGAGTTGAGTTTTAGGTGTTTCTTGTTTCCTTGTTAAGCAAGCGTTTAGAAAATCGGAGCATTATGTTTTGCTGAAACCTTTGTCTTCGATTAAGACCTTCCCCTTGGGGTGGTGATTGGATATAGTTTGAGTGACAATCATGGCATGTGTATGTCATTATGCCTTGAAGAGTTTTAAGTAATTGTTGGGTGATTTATTCTCGAAGGGATTAATCTGGGATAGCCTGTCTTTGTAGAGAACTTATGTCCCTTTAACATAAAAGAAAACATGAGAGTTGGTGGTTGTGTGCTGATTATCATATAACCATGTGATTGTTTGTTACATGGTATAGAGATGATGGGAGGTCGTAGCCATTGTAGGGCACTAGTTTGTGGTTTTGTCCCTGAACTATGGAGGAGTTTGAGCTGTTTTAGAGCCAATGGCCAAGGTCATGGGCAAGTACAATGTCGTATTTGGGAAAAGAGGAAAATGATGTTTGGACCGCTCAACAAAGTATAGAGTTTAGTGCTGTAGTTATCCTTGAGGTCCAGACCGAGGCCATAGGACAAAGACATGGTGAGATTGGTATGGGTAGGCAAGGGTATAAATAGCTTCCGTGAGTGGTTTCAATGTCTCCTACTATCATACCAAAACCTGTATCTACTATTAACCCTGCGCTGGATGTGAGTTACATGAATGTTAGTGGATATGTATCGAATTGCAATTTCTCAAGTCTGAAAGGTCGTTAGTTGTTATTAAAGGCCTATAAATGATAATTGTTGTTAGGTGAACTATAGGTCTTGGGAATGACTAGATGTGTTGTACTGAGTTAGGCTAGGGAAGGAGAAAACCGAGATGTCCTATATCTTGTAACTGGGTAAAGGGTTGTTACCCTGTGGTTTTCTCTCGGAGGTGGCTTTAGTATCTTGTTAAACTAGTTTCACTCTATTCACCTTACATGCAAACTAGTGGGCTCAATTGGAATATATTTAGTCTTCGAGCTCTGCGATCTTATTATCTAGGATCGGTGTGCGAGATGATATGATATCGGAGTGGTGCGTGAGATAATGCTTTCGGGTGGTTGGCATGGTATGGAAGAGTGGTAAGTGGAGTTAATGATAAGAGAATTGTTGCATCATTTGTATTCTTGTGCATTGGGTCGGGTCGTCGCGAAAGGCATAAGGCTAGCTGGTAAGCCACGGGCAAGGCCAACAAGCTTGACTTATGCCCAGACTCGATAGCCCTAAGAAAAAAAAATCCTACAGAGTTGGGGACTCCACAATGGTGGGGACCCTTATAGAGACTCCATGGGAGTGGAGTGGATCCGTTCAAGAGGGACGTGGGTCGAGTGGGGCACTGTTGAGTGGACACTTTGTTGTATCGGTATATGCATTAGCTAAGACATGAGTTGTATTTGTAGAGATGCTATGTTGAGATATGGCTTGAGCCATGGGCTTGTGTGCCCTAAGATCTAGATGCGGCGCTTGGCGCCTGAGATGGTTATGACAAGGTTGTATGATAAGTATTGTTACATCCCGAGTTGGCCCTTGTTTTGCCCTATTTGAATTGCATCAAATTATGCTTGAGTTCTATGTGTTGCTTTTGAAAGAGGGTTGAGGAGGGGCTTTTGATGCCTAATGAGTTTTGTTTTGTAATAATAGTTACCTTCCGAGCGTGTGAGTAGCCTTTTGAGGTTCTCTAAGGCCCGCCGTGAATGAGACAAAGGTGTTCTAGGTCTGGGTTGGACCCGTTAGATAGTTTCCTTAGCAGTGGAGACTACCCAGAATTTTGCTGGCCACTCAAGCGGGCCGAAGAGGTATGGTAATGTATAGGAGGGGAATTCTTGAGTTTCAGATGGGTGATTAGGGGTTGTTAAGGCCGTCCTACCAAGGATGTTGCCTATTTTAATATGAAATGGAAGTAAATGCCAGCGTATATAGGATTGATCCTAGTCGTAGCATATTTTGGATCTCACCTTTGAGTCTAGACATATTTGGAATCAAGGAGAATCAGACCGCATCAAGGTTTAAGGCACCGAAATATGTCAGGGTGCTCCATACAATTCAGGCAGAACGACAGGCGGCTTAAAGAGTTTGAGTCTAGTATGCACGAGAAGTATTTGAGGTTCGTTTCCAGTAGGATATGACTCTAATTCTATGAGTGTAGAATTCAGGGACGAATTCAGTTTAAGGGGGATAGAATGTAGTATCCCGTGGGCCCAAGGCCCAAGCCGGCCCAGCCAAGTGGGTTAAGAGGCAGTGGGGGGAGTGGAACCGACGGTTCCTCCCAGGCTAAGCCTAGCCGCCGCCCCTGCCTTCCTCGTCCCCATCGCCAAGCGCCGCCGCTAAGCCGAGCCGGCGCCGCCGTCCTCGCCATCCCCGCCGTCCAGACCGCGCCTCACGCCGCCAGCACCGCGCCGCCGTCTGGGCCGCACCACCACTGCCCAGCGCCGTGCGCGGCCGCCGCCCAGCGCCATGCCGTGCCGTGGCCGAGCCACCACCATCTCGCCATCCTGCTGCTTCTAGTGGAGACCGACGGGAGGAGACAAAGGGGAAGGAGGTAGAGAAGGAAGAAGGTAAAGAAAATGTTAGGGTTTGTTTCTCCCCATGGATTTCCTTTGTGTATTGCTGCATAGGCTGTGATTAGGAGATTGCTCGTGGAAAATTATGTCTAGTAGATGTTGGATGTGGGTATTAGCGAAGGCTAATGGTGGATGGATGAAAGTTAGTCGTGTGATACCATTGCAGCAGCTTGCGAGTTAAATTTGTGGTATTTATGTTCAGAATCTGAGCACGGCCTTATGGAAAGAATTGTAGGCTATGTTGTTAGCTTTCCAACGCATCCAAGAACGCGTGATTTGGCCTAGCGGTTTGGGAGATATGACCGTTTTTGTGCTGCTGTCCTGTGTAGGCCGTGACGGGGTTTCTTATTAAGCCTTTGACATGTTAGACTAAATAATGAAATTTTATATGGATAATAATATATGGTTGGTAAAGTAGACTCTTTGGTATAGAGAATTAAATGCTAAGCTAGTTGTATTAGTTTTCTCATGATGTTGAATATCGGTGCTAGTTTGGTTGATTGGTATGTCTTTTGCAGACGGCTTTCTTTTTGGGTCGGTGTCGTCGTTCCATCCCTCCGACTTGTTTGGTAAAAGAGGCAGCAGGCCCACGTAAGACACCAAGCCCATTTATCTTGCAACAGGAATGCCATAGGATTGTTCGACTGTTAGCCTGGAGATTGTTACCACGTGCCGTTGCTCCTTCTCACACAATCACTTCTTCCTTATCGCCATAGGTGGCTGCGTGCCTCCTCTCCTCCCCATGTGCCGGCTCTCCTCCCTCTTCCTCTCCATCTCCCGCAACCAGCCGGCTCCTCCACATGCACATCCTCCCATTCTACAGCTTCATGTATTTGCTCTGCTGGTCTAGCTTCCAGCCACGGCCTCACGGTGGTAAAGAAGCAACTATGAGAAAATCAGAGTTTGTTTAGGAAGCGTTAAACCTCTCTCGGGGCTGCTTACGTATATTTATATGGGGTAGAAACAACCTCTACCATGGTGTACACGAGATAAAACGATTTGTTACAACAACTAACTATTCTATCTTCAGAATCTAATCTTATCTTCTAATGGTCCCCCTCAATCACAACATGTAAGGTTGAGATTGCGCTTAAATTGTTCTAACCGCTGTGTTGAAAGAGGTTTAGTAAAACCATCTCCTACTTGATCTCCGGTTGGTATAAAACAAATATCAAGCAACTTACATAGGACACGCTCTCGAACAAAGTGATAATCCACTTCAATATGCTTTGTTCGAGCTTGGAAGACAGGACTTGCTGATAAATATGTTGCACCAAGATTATCACACCAAAGTTGAGCACTATTTGGAGCAGGTACCTTTAATTCTTGTAGCAAGGTTTGAACCCACATAACTTCAGCCGTTGCATTAGCTAAAGACTTGTATTCTGCTTCTGTGCTGGAACGAGACAATGTAGCTTGTTTGCGAGCACTCCATGACACAAGATTAGATCCAAAAAATACAGCAAATCTGCCAGGGGATCGTCTATCATCAACACTCGACACAGCCAGCCCAATTCGCATCTGAAAATGCACTTACACGCAAGGAGACAGACTTGCATATCCTTAACCCAGTACTCAAGGTATTTTTAAGATATCTCAATATCCTTTTAACTATCGACCAATGATCCGTGGTAGGTGAATGAAGAAACTGACATACCTTATTAACTGAAAAAGATATATCTGGTCGAGTCAATGTCAAATATTGTAAGGCGCCAACTATACTCCTGTATCGAGATGCATCCTCAGGATTTAAAGGTGTGCCAAACTGAACTGATAATTTTTCAGACACTGAGAGAGGAGTATTCACCGGCTTGCATGTCAACATTCCTACTCTTTTCAGTATATCAGAGGCATACTTATTTTGGGATAACATTATACCATCACATATTTTTGTAACTTCTATTCCGAGAAAGAAATGTAAATCTCCCAAATCCTTAAGAGTAAAATCCGAGTTTAACTCACGAAGCAAGGCAGATACGACATCTTGAGATGAACTGGCTACAATAATGCCATCAACATAAATTAATAAGAATATTTCAACCTTGTCCTTTTGAAAGAAGACAAGTGACATATCTGCTTTGGAGGCACAAAAACCAAGTTGTTGCAATTTTGAGCTTAAACGAGAGTACCACGCTCTTGGTGCTTGTTTT
This sequence comes from Raddia guianensis, assembly GCA_036346415.1. Classification (NCBI taxonomy): domain Eukaryota; kingdom Viridiplantae; phylum Streptophyta; class Magnoliopsida; order Poales; family Poaceae; genus Raddia; species Raddia guianensis. The sequence goes on from CM070534.1 coordinate 43,379,481, forward strand.
AACCCATATAATGCCTTGTCCAACTTACAAATGTAATTTGGCTTGAGCTTATCTTCATATCCCGGTGGTTGCCTCATATATACCTCCTCCTCCAGAACACCATGAAGAAACGCATTCTCAACATCCAACTGTCGTAGACATCATCCTCTAGAAACTGCAATGGATAAAACAATTCTGACAGTAGCAAGCTTAACTACAGGACTGAACGTATCACCATAATCAATACCGTAGCATTGCTTAAATCCTTTAGCAACTAGTCGAGCTTTATATCGATCTATGGAACCATCAGCTTTCTTCTTGACTTTGTAAACTCACTTACAATCAATTAAATTTTTACCTTTCTGATAAGGAACTAAGTGCCAGGTTCTATTTTTCATGAGCACCCCAAATTCTGTGTCCATAGCGACCTTCCACTTTTCATCACTTAAAGCTTCTTCAACATTCTTTGGCTCACCAGTTTCAGCGAAATGCATCCACCGAACTGTTCCATCGGTAAATTTCTTCGGTTTGCGAATACCAGTCTGTGACCGAGTACGAGGTCCGGCTTGATCCTGCACAGGGGATCCAAACATTACATCCTCCTGTGCAGCTGTAGTCGCAGAAGAGCCCGGAGAATCAGCATTGGAGTTCGGTTGTAGCATGGCTGCCGTTGGTTGGAGAACAGAATTACCGATATCCATCTCACATTCTGCCGCGCCGTCATTAACCGGCGATATAGCAGGACCTGCCCTCATCTGTTCCTGCATAAAGTCATGGCCGCAATTTCCTTGCCCTGGGTGAATAAAATTACGGCAAACCGTATCATCATGCACACTGTTAGTAGCAATATTTTCTGGAATATTAGCCGCAGGAATAGTAGCCAATTGTTCACTACGTTCACCCCCAAAAGAAGAATTTGTGCTATTGAGAAGATCTGGTTCAAGAAGAAGAATTTCTGAGCGAAGACGTGCACCAGCATTTGGATGCAACTGAGAGAAGGGGAAAACATCTTCATCAAAAGACAACGTCTCGAGAAATATAAACTCGACCACCGGAAATATCGAGACACTTGTACCCATTGTGGAGATTGATATACCCTAGAAATTAAGGCACATCGTTTCGAACGAAACTCAAGTTTTCGAGTGTTATAGGGTCGAAGATTTGGCCAACAAGCATATCCAAAATTTCTGAGGGTAGAATAATCAGGAGTCTGATGGAATAGTCTTTCTAGGGGTGTAGAAAATTTGATAACCTTACTAGGAACTCTATTGATGAGATATGTGGCAGTGATAAAGGCTTCATCTCAGAATTTCAGAGGCATAGATGCATGGGCTAGCAAAGACAACCCAACCTCAACTATATGGCGATGTTTCTGCTCAGCAGACCCATTTTGCTGGTGAGCATAAGGACAGGAGACATGATGGGTTATACCAATTTTGGTGAAGAAAGAGTTCAACTTTTCATATTCTCCACCCCCAGTATGTTTGCATGGTGATAATTTTCCGATTGAATAAACGTTCAACCAGATTTTGAAAGTCATGAAAGACTTGAAACACCTCGGATTTGTTTTTAAGCAAATATATCCAAGTAAATTTGCTATAATCATCGATTATAGCTCACATAATATTTTTTTTTGTTCACAGACTTAGGCGCAGGGCCCCAGACATCAGAAAAGACTTGCTCCAAGGGAGTGGATGACTCACTAAAGACTTTGAATAGGGTAACTGATGGCTCTTGGCCTTTTGACATGAATCACAAACAGACTCTTGGCCATGTTCACTACCACATGGAAGCTTATTTTTGCTAATAACTTGTTGAACTATAGAAAAAGAAGGATGACCCAGACGGCTATGCCATTTAGCTGAAGACGGCTTCACAGCTCCAAAGACGTGCTTCCTTGTTCCAGATGGAACCGAAGGAAGAAGAAGAGGATATAGGCCACCCCTAGATCGGCCTTGCAGGAGGATGTCCTTCGTTATCTGATCCTTAATAAAGAAGAAATCAGGATGAAATTCAAGATAGGCTTGATTATTAGTAGAAGGCAATGAACAGAAATCAAATTTTTCTTGGCTTTAGGAACATGCAGAACATTATTCAAATGAAGATTACAACTAGGGTGTGAACAGTAGTGTGACCAATGTGACTAATATTCATACCTGCGCCATCAGCAGTATGTATCTGATCATCTCCATCATACTTGTTTCTCACAGTGAGTTTATCCAGCTCACTTGTGATATGATCTGTAGCTCCTGTGTCGGTGTACCAATTTGTATCTATACCATAGGAGTTTGTTGCTACAGCTGCACTTCTATCTTCTCGGACAATGTTTTCATCAAACCTATTCCAACAATTGATGGCCACATGACCAATCTTGTTGCACAGCTGACACGTAGGGCGAGGCCGGGAGTTGCTGGAATTTCCTCATCCTGAGTTGTTGAACCGGCCACCTCCACGATTGCCTCGACCATTGCCCTGACCTCCGCGACCTCGTCCACGAAAGCCACGGCCTCGCTGCTGAAAATGGCCACCATGAGAAGCAGAGTTCGCAGAAGAGAACGATCCTCCTTGTAGCAGATCCATACGCATCTCAAAGCTTAACATCTGCACATACAATTCTCCCACTGTGATGGGTTCTACCCGAGCTACAACTGCGGATACCAATGGATTGAAATCAGCATCTAATCCGGCTAGAATATATGACACCATCTCTTCATCGTCTAGGGATTTTCCAGCCGATGCCATCTCATCTCCAAAGCTTTTCATCTTGGAGATGTACTAAGCAACTGTCATATTGCCCTTCTGCGTCATCAAAAGCGCGATTCGGGTATTGACTAATCGAGCGCAGACTTGGGAGGAAAACATGTCCTCCAAAGCTTTCCATACCGATCTTGAACTTGTAAGAGATACAACCTGTGTTAAGATCTCACGAGACAAAGATGTGAGAAGATAGCTCAAGACCTGTTGGTCCTATGCTCGCCATTGGGCGTAGGCAGAATTTGCCTTCTTTACGGTTTGATCTCCTTGCTTGACATCAATCTCCTTGGGTGGTGCTTCGGTGGAGCCATCGATGTAGCCCTCCAATTATGCACCTCTGATTGCTGGAAGGATATGCGCCTTCCACAGCAAGAAATTATTCTTCATGAGCTTCTCCGAGACCGCCGGGAGACCTAGCGCCGGAAGCCCAGCCAGGGACGACGAACCTGAACTCGCCATGGATGTAGATTGATAGGAGGATAGGCTCTGATACCATATGAGAGAATCAGTTTGTTTAGGAAGCGTTAAACCTCTCTCGAGGCCGCGTACGTATATTTATATGGGGTAGAAACAATCTCTACCATGGTGTACACGAGATAAAGTTTACAAGGAGATAAAATTGATTTGTTACAACAACTAACTATTCTATCTTCATAATCTAATCTTATCTTCTAACAGCAACCACAGAATCTCAGTCCAAGGACAGGTTTCCACGGACAGGAGGATCATAATGAGGTATCAATATTCATTTGGAAATTCGGATTGTGGCCTCTTCTACTAGTTTCTTTAGCAATTTCTAAAGGGGCATGGACCTTACTTGCTTTTCAGCTTATGTAGTTCTAAGCAGAACATGAGAACCTTGACCCTTTCCTCATGTTCGATGAGTTCTTGGGGTAACCTATACACACTATGCATATTTGCAGTAGCTTATTGTGACACACCTCAGTAATAATAAGTTGCTCCTGCAAATGCTTAAACAAAGCCAACATGGCAAGGGATACACATTTAGAAAAAAAAAAATGTTAACTCAGATACTTGCAGCCTCCAATTCAATTGGCATAAAGCCTAAAGCAACTCAATCACATGTTCTGAATACTCAAGTTGATTTTGTCAACTATTTAATATATGAAATGTTATCTGGAACTAATATCATTTCACATTTTAAATGTTTTGTTCCTTGTGCTCCAATAACTATATAGATTCGTGTAAATAATTTGTTTTACATGAAAATTGCTAAATGACAGTGCCCTGCCAAACACCAGTGCATTTCAGAAACCTGAGCATACATTCAAAATAGTAATAATGGATTGAGCATCAAGAACAAAAAGTTTCAAGTTGTCATATTCAGACAGAAGAGGTAACAAAAAAGATATGAAAGTTGATCTTACTTGATCAACGTGCAGCCTGCATAGTAACAAAGCAAATTTCTGTATCTTCTCAATTTATTTTGTACTACATCTAACAATGAACAGTCCATAAGAAAAACTAAAATCAACAGCTTGTCCAGATGAAATGAGTAATGTCTGAGGTACACAAAAAGGGCTCACCACTCCAATGGTGTACAATACACATGAAATCTAATTTTGAAACTGAGTGGTATGAATCCAAATCACCCAAAAAGCTAAGATAACGGAAGAAACTAACTCCAAGACCTAGTATTTCTTATGGTAATCTTTTAATCATAGAAGTATCGGCATGAATTGGCACTCTATTTACCTTCGGTACTTATGAGTTAGGACATACAGTAGAAAAATCCATCAATCAAGCACTGTAAGGAGCTGTTACTAAAAAGTCCAAAATTACATGCTCATAAACATATACGATTGTTGTTGTTAGATATAATCTTGACATTTACTAGAAGATAGTAACAGTAGCTACTTGGTAGCTGCATGGAGAAGCTGGCAGCATGTAGAACAATCCAGATCTACTACTTGGATCCATGGTTGTACTAGATAGTAAATGCTAGAAGCAGCCAGCTGTTACTAGGACTAAAATATTAATAGCTAGTTGTAGAATGTTCTAGATATATGGGCTAGGTTAGCAAGTCTATAAATAGGACTTATAAGTGCACTTGTAAACAAGAAATATATAAGATCAATGCAATGCAGAAATGTATCTTTGTGCTTGACAAATTTTTTATGTTTGCTGCAATGTTTAGCTTTAGTGTGTCAGACAATCAAGAGTGTTTTAGTTCCTGGGCTAATTCCAACAGTTGTGATGAAAGATGCATAAGTATTTTCTAGGGAAAATTTTCTTTCAGTTATATACAAACATATAACTCTTTATATCATTCCCACATGAAATTTCAGTAGCATTTCCATGGCACAAGCCCAAGTAACCCCAACAAAACCAACCAACCATAAATTTTCCAATAAAGGTATGATCATTTGTGTACACATTTGGGATATTTTATAGAAAGATGTTAAAGTACTATCAATGCAAAAAAATGCATAAGAAACTTCATCCATATAGAACAAAAATGAAATAATGCAAATCCAAATGGATATGGTTACGCAATCCCAATTTTGAGATGATTGCAACTGCGTGAATGCAAAAGATAATAGAAAACTCATTGACTATTTCAAACCATTATATGAGCCATGGAAGTGACCGCGACTGAGCTTGTCTGATTATTGTGTGGCTTAACTGTTTTCACTGCATGAGACCAACACTTGTACTATTTACTTACTGCCAAGGTTATTGGTAATTACATTGAGCAAAGCATGCGTAGGAGTATCAGTTTTGGTGAATTGGAGCGCAGGGTTGAACTCAATGAAATGTTTTCTACTTCAAACCTAATTGTAGGTCTAAGAGCTCGATTGGTAGAAGAGTATCGGCGTCCACCATGAGGATCTCGCAGCCCCTAGCCTCACTAATCATCCTCTTAACACTAGTGATTTTGGAGCGAAGAAGCTTCAAGGTCACATGCACCTTCCCTGCGTAGCCTTCATTCACGCCATCGTCATCCCCGTTGACGTCATCCCCATCCCCGTCGTCGCCCTAGCCATCGTCCTCGTCAATGAGGATGAGCTACCCAAGCGCAGGTTGGACATCGGCCAGATGGACTCCGACCACGCCATTACCATCGTCGTAGCCCGCTCCAACACCATCGGCGCCTACCCCATCCTCGCACAGCCAGATCAGATCGTCTACCATGAGATGTGTAATCGCAAGGGGGCATCGCGAAGCCGAGAAGGATAGACAGGCAAATGATGCGATGTGTGTAGATGGTGACATTGTCTAGGACAGTGAGGCCGGTGGAAGGCAGGGAGGTGCAAACGACTTGGTTGGCGGCATCACAGACGCCCGCAAGCTCCAATAGGTCCAGGGCGAGGTCGACGTAGACCAGGATGATATATGATCGTCTTCGAGTCCCTAACTTTTGTCCTTAATTAATAAAAACATCCTTGGCAAATGCTTTCGCAGTTGTTCATCTTTCATAAATTAAAAAATTTCACCTCTTACTATGAAATACGAATGCCCCCTACTGTTCCTATTAATCATTATTCCGAATGTTATCCCATGCTAATGTATCTAGAGCGATGGCTTGTTTTGAGCACTCTTATCGGCGTTTCTCAGCTAACAGGTTTTCTAGGGACTATTTCGGTTGTTCGGCATGGGGGTGTGCGTAGTTAGCTCACTCCTCTCTTCTCTCTCGAACAAGAACGCAAGCATAATCACCAGGTTTACCCAGGTTCAGCCCCCCGATCGGGTAATAGCCCTAGTCCTGCTCAACCTTCTTGCAATATGAGTACTGGCTACCTTCGAGTGTTCGATCAAAAAAAGATCAACCGACTGCCCCCTTTACGGATGCACCCCTAGCCCTTATATACCTGGGCTGACTTAGGTCATAGAGTAATGAACAGTGTTTATTAAATGATCCTAGCCACTGTAGCTGTCCTATCACTAATTGCACATCGAAGTCGCCACCCTGCAGTGCCCTCGAAGAGTCGGGGGACATAAAGTAAGTGACAGGGCAGGCACCTATGCCCGCTGCCCTGTCACTACACCTCGTCGCACACGCCTGTAGAAGCTACAGCGTAGCTGACGCTGTGGAGTGGCGGGGGCAATCATTTTGACAGACCCCCTCCCACTCCGTCAGACCAGTTCCGTCACATTGAATTCACCAGATCTAGGACGATCCGCGCTCGTCCTTAGGAGGGAAGCTTCCTCCCTCTTTCGCTCCGCGCCCTCTGGCAGTGGGGCCCTACGGCCTCCAACTGCTTGCTGGGCCAACACGTGTACAGGGCACCCGGCTTCCTACTAGCCCACCTGCTCGCCGTCGCGCCATTAGCCCGTATCACCTCGCGCCGAGGCCTGCTCGCCAGATTGACACGTGGCCTGATCACCCGGCGTCGAGTCCTGCTCGCTTGGGCTCGTTAACTTGGAACAAGACCTTGACCCGTTTGGGCTCGATGTTGATGAGTATGGGGCACTCCCAGTTGGACTACTGGTCACACCTGTCAGCTGCACGGGAGTACAACCCGGTGTAGAATACACCGATAACTCTAATTTCTTCAAAGTAATGATGCCGGAGGCACGACCCGACCAATTAAGGCCAGGAGCGCATCGCCGATAGAAGGGTCGAGTAGGTCGGTGCTCGTCGTGAAGCAGACTAGCCTACTAGGCCCAAGGTTCAACTACGAGCTTTTTAACTGCAACAACTTAAATATATGTTATTGGAGCTAGAATTACCGCGGCCGCTAGCACCAGACTTGCCCTCCAATGGATCCTCGTTAAGGGATCTAGATTAATCATTCCAATTACCAGGCACTAAAGTGTTCGGTATTGTTATTTATTGTCACTACCTTCCCGTGTCAGGATTAGATAATTTGTGTGCCTGCTGCCTTCTTTGGATGTGGTAGTCATTTCTCAGGCTCACTCTCCGAAATTTTCATGTGCCACTCGACCTATGGCATGGTCGTTCCGTCGTGCCACTCAGCCTTTGGCATGGCTGTCTCAGTCTTTGGCACGGCTGCACCATGTCAGTCGTGCACGTGTGCCACTCGGCATGTGGCACAGTCGTGCTCGCAAGCCACTCGGCTGCGGCATGGTTGTTTCACCGTGCCACTCAGCCATTGTCACAGCTGTCTCGGCAGCACCGTGCCGGGCGTGCGCACATGCCACTCGGCCTGTGCACGGCCGTTTCACCGTGCCATTTGGCCTTTGGCGCTGTCGTTTGAGCGTGCTGTCCTGTTTGCCTTCATGGTCGAAGTCGGGGTTCCCGCAGGGTCCGCCGGAGAGTGCGCGCGTGCTATTCAGCCTGCGGCATGGTCGTTTCTGCGTGCCATTTGGCCCTTGGCATAGCTGTTCAGCGCGCCTTCCTGGCAAAGTCGTGAAACCATCCTATCCCCCTTTTGGCCCCTGGACGCCGTTTTTGGTCGTTTTGGCCACGTTTTCCACCGTTTTGGAGCTCTGGCCCATGGGTGTTGGACCTATTTAAGTTGCCCACGTGGTATGTGAGTACCTTCGATGCTTGGCCATGCCCCCGAGGCTGTGGCTATTTGTAGTGCTTGCGACGGCCGCGCACTTTCCACGCACTTTGCAGATCTCGTTACCACGTATCTGGCTTCGGGCCGTCCGCCATAGGTAGTACGAAGGTGTCTTCACCTATCCATGCTTTTCCGCATGGACTTGGCACCTATGTCGGTGTCTTGTAGCCCCATTTAAGCTAGTCCATGTGAACCAAGTGAATAGCTTCGAGGCTTGTCCATATGACCCGTGGCCTTGGCTCTTTGTTGGGCTTGTTAGGCCAAGATTCACTTTCCATTGCACTTTGCAAACTTGTTACCACGCCTAAGGCTTTGGGTCCGTCTGCCTTATGTAGTACGATTGTGTCTTGGCCGACGGGACCGCCATACTAGTTTCCGCGTGTGACTTAACCTATAGCTGGTGCCTCGGAGGCCACATGAGGCAGCATCCGGCCTTGGCGGTGGGAACACTGGAGCCTTCTCGTTTCGGGAGGGGGGAGGATCGTGTTTTGTTGGACGGGTGTGGGGCGACGAATCCGTGTAACGTGGGGTTGGATCACAGCGGATCGTGGCAGCAAGGTCACTCTACCGCTTACACCATGCCACTCGGGCTATGGCACAGCCGTTTCAACGTGCCACTCAGCCTTTGGCATGGGCGTCTCGACTGCACCGTGACGGGCCATGCACACATGCCACTCGGCCTGTGGCACGTCCGTTTCACCGTGCCACTCAGCCTTTGGCATAGCTGTCACGGCAGCACCATGCCACTCAGCCTTTGGCACGGGACCGTACCATCGCCCTACTATACCCCGTGGGGCATCCGTGCCTTAGGGACTAGACCTAGACAAATGGGCCGGTCCGGCCGAACCGATCCGGGTCAGTCCGTACTGTTCACGAACCGTGCCGCCCTGGTTCGGTGAACCAAACTAAAACTAGCCCGTCGGGTCGGCCCGGTTCGGTTCGCATAGTGGCGGTCTGATTCGGTTCGGTTCGGCTCGGTTCGGTTCTCTATTATAGTGTATTTATTTAAGGAAAAAGTCTATATTACACCTTAAACTATGACCTTTCGTCTACATACCCTACTGAACTACAAAACTAGGTATTCCGCCCCCCCAAAACCACGAAAAAGGTGCAAATAACACATGGCAATGGTTTTGAGGGTGGTTTTTTCCATGTGGCAGGTGAGGTGGCAATTTAGTCAAAAAATAAATACAAAAAATTACAAATGGTGGGACCCACTTGTCATCCCCTCTCTCCCTCTTCTCTCCCTCTCCCCTATCTCTGTCTCTCTCTCTCTCACCTGCCTCACTCTCTCTGCCTCTCCGCTGCCACATCCCGCGCCTCCCTGCCCCTCCCAGCGCATCTAGAGAGGGGATGACAGCCGGGTCCCACCATTTTTAAAATTTATTTGTATTCGTTTTTTTATTAAATTTCCACCTCACCCACCACATGGGAAAAACCACCCCTAAACCGTCACGGGGTGTTATTTGCACCTTTTCCCTGGTTTTAGGGGGCAGAATACCTGGTTTCGTAGTTCATAGGGTATGTAGACGAGGGGTGATAGTTCAGGGTAAAATATAGACTTCTTTCTTTATTTAATTCAATATATGTATGTCTATATATATTTTTCTTAAGACTTCTTTCTTTATTTAATTCAATATATGTATATCTATATATTTTTCTTATGATAAATAACATATTTATTTAATTTATAATGTATATTTGTGAAATATAATGTTTTCTTAATTTTTATATATATTTTTAAATAAGATAAACCAACCCATAAAATACCGTGCCGGACCGGTTCGGTTAACTGTGCGAACAACCTTAGTCGATACCGCAGCCCATTGGCCCAATTAATCCGTTTCATACAGTAACCAAACCAATCGGGCCCGAACCGATTCGGCCCCTCGGCCAGCTTGGCCTTGTTGTGGAGCACGGGCTGGAGTGATTTCTGTCGTTGGCAACATCCAAACGGGCCTAAGATTTCTGTCGAGGTTGAGGTCGAGGGCGGAGGCGGAGTCGGACGGGCACGCTGACGCCGGCAAGGGCGAGGGTGAGGGCGGCCGCCGCGGGAGATGGTGTTGGGCAAGATCGCCATCGTCATCGGCTCCGGTTTGCAGCCCCAGCCCTAGCCCTAGCCCTAGCCCTAGCCCCTGGCTAGCTAGCTAGCTACTTGTTCCTCCCTTCCTTTTCCCAATTCAATTCAATTCAGGTGGGGATCAACCCAACGGATTGGGATCCTCTGCAACGATTCAAGACGGAGTAGCTACCATCGAATTAGCAGCGAGAGCTGAGCTTGATTTAGCTAGCTTCAATCTTGTTCCTTGTTCGAACTGGTAGATGGGTGGTAGATAGAGTATGTGGTGCTTGTTTGATGTGCTGCTGCTGCTACTGCTGCTGCAGGAATCATTGGAACCGTACTCACAAGTGGAAGCGGGGGCGGTGATGCCAACAAGCTTCCAGACTTGAGGGATCTACTCTCTGTTGCTTTCAAGCTGGTAGGTTTCAGTTCTGATCAAGTGGAGGGATTATGCTTGCTGGCACTCCCTCTTTGCTGCTTGCTCACTCTAACCATCATACCCATAGCAGTTTGGGACTAAGCAAGACAAGAAGGATACCACCAGTCCTCACACTGCTCACTTGCTATCTCAGGTTCTTTCTTCTTTCCTGCACTTCTGTCCTACGCTGTCTCCAACTCCTGTATCTCTCAACTCTCAAGCCTGTAACTATCCATCCATCAAACCAATATTTCAGGTCAATCATCTCCGAAAGGAGCTCCACCTTTTGACCATATCAAATCCAGTTGCTATTATCTCCGTCAATGGTAGACCAGGTTACTGCTTCTGCTTCCTTTAATCCAATCTCTTCATCTGCCCGTCTATTTTCTTTTACCTTCACCATTCATTTCCCATATTCATAGCCTAGCACAGTGCATGTATTCTTCTTTACAATCTGGTGCACTGTCCTGTATGTATCTGAAAACTACACGGCAAACAATACTTTCTCGGCAGTTGACACTGCCCTCTTCTTTTTTATGCCTATGTTCACATAATACTACCTTGTGGCTAAATAATTTACCATGCAGTTTTACGCTAACTTCGTTGCTCTCTTTACCAACACTAGCAATTTTCTTGTGCAGGTCGAGGTGCTTATGGTATAACAGCTCTTGTTATTGGAGCTGTTGTCTATTTATTCATAAAATGGAAGGTAAATTATGCTTTCTAACTTGGTGCAAAGTGTAAAAGCTAGCTTTTCTTTTTTAAATTTTTTATTGCAATGGTGATAATCTGCAAATTCAGCCAAATCTATTCCTACTTATCGTTTTAAAGTTAACCATTGCAACCTCATCCAATGCTAACTCAGTGATTTACAGGGGTGGAAGCTCTCTGATATGATGTTTGTGACAAAACGTGGCTTATCTGATGCCTGCAATGTAGTTGGCAGACAATTGGATCAGGTTTCAGAAAATGTCAGTGTAAGTTTCTCCTCCTATTGTTCACTAAATGCTATTATCAAACTGTGTTATGTTTTCAGATGCGTGATGCAAGTATGCCGTGTTGTTATCTGGCGTGCATTACACAATGTCTTTTGGTACAATCACAATTCACAAAATTAAATGTACCTAAAAAATCCAGCACAGACAATACCCCGATGCTATAACATCTTGATAAATTTTATGACGTAAAGTATGCCGATCTTTATTGAAACTGTTATCCTAAACCTGATCTTTATTACACAATGTCTTTTGGTACAATCACAAAAATAGAATGCACCTAAAAATCCAAGGCAGACAATATCCTGAGGTTATAACATCTTGATATAGTTTTATGACTTATAGTATGCCAATCTTTATTGAAACTGTTATCCTAAACCCAGCGATACATGTGAAAGGTTGTTCAATTAAAATGCCTAAAACATTAAATACCTTCAATTTACAAGAGAACTTATTTACAAATTTGATGGGACAATTTTGTCATGCCGCATCTACAGATATATATTCATGATATTATATTTTGTATATAGGAAATTGTACAATTTCACTTAGTGCCTAATACTCAATCAAAACAGAAAAAGACCACAACAGAAGGTGTTGGGTTCCACATTAGATACGCCCCATATGTCAAGAAAATTTACGTTACACGCTAGGTTTTGGATGTGCTAAAACCCATTTTTCAACCAAAATTGTATTTAAGCAAAGTCTTCTGATATCAGGCTGCAAGGAGGCATCTGGCTGGAAGGATTGATCGTGTAGATTGTAGTTTAGATGAATGCCAAGAAATTGCGGAAGGCACAAGGAATGAGGTTTGAATCTTGCTTGTATATTTTATTTTCTGATTTGGCATATTTTAAGGGAGTCTGATATAATAATAATTTATAGGTTACAATTATCCATGGAGATCTAAGTGCCTTCCAGGAGGAAATGCAATCGGTTCATCATGTGGTTCGTACTCTGGTAGGTACCTTGCACTGTACATTTATATCAATTTTTTTTTCAAAATAGCCCCTATTCCTTCTTAAACTGCTAGTACTCTGGTGCAAGCTGATTCCCCCCTCGTTTTGCAGGAGACAAAGCTTGGACGCCTTGCATACACTCAAGTAAGTAGAAATTCGTAGTACCATAGCATGTTTTGCTCTAGAAAAATATGTGTTTCTGATATCTGTGACTGAAATATCTTAGGATCGTACTACACGTGGAATATACGACTTATGTGAGTTCACTAAAAGATTGGATCAGAGCCCAAAAGCTGATACTCGGCAGGCAAGTTAGCATAATTTATCTATTATTATCTGACTCCCCAATTTACTCTGATGCTGTGAACATTGTCTTTTTACTTCTATGGTCCATAGTTTGAACATTGTGTTCTCTCCTTATCTCTTAGGGAAATTTACTAAGATGAAACAGCGTACACATAAGTTTCTAATAGATGATGTAAAGCAGATGTTTAACTATTGTTGTCATTTCAAGTGATGGTATGGATTTTGCCTACATGATCAACTTCTACAATTTTCCCTTCTATCCATGAGATATCCCTATGTGCTGATGCTTTTGGTGCGGGATTTTGAGAATTAATACTGATTTTGATGCATTTGATGTCCATTGAGCAACTGTATCATATCATCACTGTAGTCTGTCACTCTGTTGATTGCTATTATTGCTGTATTTTAAGTAAAATCGATTTTCAGGTCTCGTCATCAACTCCTTGTCCTGCTATTGAATCCTCAGAGAGAATTACTAGGGTAATGTTATTCACCTTCTTCCACTGTTAATATAATTTGGGTCTTTGCTAGCTGACCCTTTTCCTTTCTTTCTACAGGCTGCTTCTTTGCCTCCAGGTTTGGAACCGGAGTCTCCCGTAGCTCAATCACCTAAGGTCAGGTTTGGTCTAGTGTTGATAACACGTTTAACCTGGCATATTGTATCTAATATATGTCTTTTTGTAGATTGTGCATTCAGCTACCTCCATATCTGCATCAGGACTGAGTATGTTGGTTGAAACTTCATTGACTCCTAAAAGGGTAAGAATCATCAGGACTGTGTATGTTGGTTGAAACTTCATTGACACCTAAAAGGGTAAGAGCATACAATGTGCTCTGCGCCACTTTTTACTGCTCAATTAAGCACGCTATTAAATTTACTTTTGGTCTGCTGGTTTATATGAGAGCAGTAGCAGATTTGATATTGCACTTTCCATCTTAATCAGAATATGGAGCAATTAAGTAATCAGAAACGCTGTGCCTCTAGAATAGGGTCTATGGGCTAACATAATAATAATCTTTTTAATAAATTACTGTTTTGCAGTGGCATCTGTTGTGGAACTTCACTGTCCATCTTTTACCTAGCTGACCAAGTACCTTAGAGTGTCTTGTAGAGACAATATGTGGTACCTGCTGCTACTAGCCACAGCGCATTCATACAGAGAAAGCAACATGAATTACAATCTGTTTTGTTAAATCTAAACCCGAACTAAATGATACTAGCAAGCTCGCGATGAGCCTGCTCGTATGCATGAGTGCCCAGCCGGTGGCCGGATCGCAAGCTGCTAGATGAAGAACTCGCCGCGGCAGCACGTGCCTAAGGTTTGGCTGTTTTCGGAGCCACTGCCTTATACTAGATTTGTGGCATCAAAAGCACGCCTTTTCTTTCCTCCTCTATTACTCTTATATCCAGCTACATACTCCATGGCTCCACGCACACCTCCTGAAGACTTGCCAACAAACTAATAACAAACTCACTACCCATACTTATCTAACTAATAACAAACTTAATTCAATCTACTGCTTAACAAGATAATGATGCCTAGACTCTGGTCCTGCGGCGAAAGTACACCCGGTCTAGGGTACGGCGTATCACTGAAGCATTTTAATATGTTGTCTATACTCCAAGCTCAGCTACTGAAGCTCTCTTACTGCTTGATCTGTAGGGTATTTTTAGCCGAGCAAGTTCAATGCGGTAAGGATCCTGGTAGCTGCCAAATGGGTCTTCAAGCTCAATCATCAGGATACCTCTTTCAAATTCAGGAAATTTTGGTTTTCTAAAGAGTTATGCCAGTTGAGATGTGTGTGCTCAGATAGCTGGCACTGTCATGGGTTTTTATCGAGAGGCAACATCAGCTTAACCTTTACATCTATCTATGTATCCATTATCAATCTATGTAGCCAGGTGCTAGAAAATGCAGCACTTGCCAGAGGACAGCTCTGTTTCCTATTGGAAATGCGAAAGTTTTTGTAGAAACTATAGTGATATATTGCATAGACCAGAGCATTACCTTGATGACAAGACGTATTTACATTATGCTATTAATTTAGGAGCAGATAAGAGGAACATCATGGGTGTAGTAGTAATTTGGAAGATGATGTAGGCAAGCTTTGGCAGTGTAAAGGGGATGTGCTGCAGTTTTACGTGCTGGTAACAATATTATGTTGGATAAATATGTAGCTGCAGACAGTTCATGACCACAAAAAAAACATGTGTTTATCATTTGGTTGATATATACAAGTAGCGTAGCATTTTGTTCCATGCAGGTCGAGTCTGCTGATTATTTGTTTTTGTAGTGGATCTGATCCATGGCATTTGTCTGGCTAAACACGCACGAAATTTCAATTTGTGTATTATTATTATATATCTGTAGTAGCATGAATTTAATTTTTGCGACATGTGTCAAGGTATGGGCGTATGGCATGATTTGATGCCTTGCTATGGCAAACCATGGCTGAATATTTTTAACGAAAGTTCTTTTTTATGACTGTTAGTGTTTCCTGTTTTCGTGAAGCAAAAAAATTGTCCTGATTAGGAACCACACACGTGACACGCCCTAGGGCGAACTTTGGAGAAACCAAAACTCGTTTGATTAGCATGGGAACTTTTTAAAATAAAACTCGTATATTAAAAACTAGGTTTTTTTATTAAAAAAACATTTTGATGGAAATTTACTTGAATCAATCTGAAACGATCGGTTTGTTTTAGAAGTGGCACCAAATACTTTTTTTAGTTGAGTGAGTGTGCAAACTTGCCAAAATTTCCAATAATACAATTCCGGCCTCTCTAAGCTACGCCTATTCTCAAGCTTTCGTAAAGGCGTGCGCATCTTCTAGATGGAGGATGTGGAGGCGTGCCCATCACTTTTCATTTCGTGAAGAAAATCTACAGAATGTATCTTTTTGCGCTCACAACTTGACTGTCTCAATTTCAATTCCTTCCATTGTTTAGCGGAGCAACAACGAGGAGGCGTCCTACTGTGCTGACCAACCTCGAGATTGTTTACTTAGCAAATTTTGTTATTTTTATATAGCTTACATGTTGTATTAATTTTGTTATATAGCTAAAAAATAGTCTTATCGATCTGGCCTCCCGAACTGTACAACCCGCACTGCCTTCTTTCTCTTCTCCGGTTGCCGCCTTTTGTTATATAGTTAAAAAATAGTCTATCGATCCATCCTCCCGAACTGTACAACCCGCACTGCCTTCTTTCTCTTCTCCGGTCGTCGCCTCGCCAGGGTTCGGGTTCAAGGTTCGAGATTTAGGGTTCCCCTGTGCCTAGCGGGCTTCGATGGATGTCAAGGAGGTGGTGGCCCAGCGGTGGGGATGGGATCATGGGGTGCGACGAGGTGGCGCTGCCGGCCCGAGAGCCGCAGGATGGTCAAAGATGACCGGAACGGTAGCGGCGATCTGCAGCGGCGGCAATAGAGGTTAGAGTGGGCGGGATAGATCTGGCGGCGGGAGGTCGGGTGGCGGCGATGTCGGTCGTGGGTGGTGGCGAAGGTGGCGGTTGGGGAGACACGTAGAGCACTAGGGGAGAGTTGGTGGAAGCGAGGAAGAAGAAGAGACATGGGGGAGAAAAGCCGTCCGATACAGGGCAACGGTGGATTACCGACGGGACGTATAGGATTCTCAAGCCGTCGTTCCCTAACAAGAAAATGAACCGGATAAAAGTTGTAAAGAAAATGAATCAAACGCACCACTCTGGCAGATAGGACTATAGGAGGAGGGGCGGGCGGGGGAAGTTGTAAGATCAGAGGGGACGAGTAGCTCGCACAAATGTGATGGGCCATCTGGGATTTGCTCGTATTGGACTGGACTTGGAGTGAGCGGGCTAGAAGTGGATTTGGGCCGCCTTGAGGCCATACGCGTCCATCTTATCCTCTCTCTCCCCCGTCGCATTTGCTTTGCATCAGCATGTCCGCGTGCGCCACGCCGACGCCGGCGGCCGCGCGGCCGCCGCTCCCCCTCCGGGTCTCCCGCCGCTCGCCGCCGGCCGCCGCGCACCTCCCCATCCGGCGCGCATCCTCGTGCCGATGCGCCGCCTCCGCGTCGCCCTCCACCTGGGACTGGACCCGCTGGACCCGCCACTTCGCCGAGGTCGATCAGGCCGAGACGTACGCCTCCCTTCTCAGCTTCCAGCTCGAGGAGGCCGTCGACAGCGAGGACTTCGCCGAGGCCGCCAAGCTCAAGACGGCCATCCTCGACGCCAACGCCACCGACACCGTCGCCCATGTCATGTCACAGCTCAAGGCACACCCCACCTCTTGTACCCTAAAAATACCCCATTTCCGATTCGATTTAGGTCCTGGGGTTTTCATCTCTCTCCATCATAACAGAATGCTATAGAGGAACAGCGGTACCAGGACGCATCCAGGTTGACAAGGCTTGCCGGAACCAGCTTGGTATGTCTCCTCCTATCCTATGGCAAACCACTAATTTGGAGCACTTGCTAATTTGGACGTGCCACCCTCCTATTAACACTCAACCATAACCTGTCCTATAGCAAAACATGATTGGCGATGATTGCCCTTGTCCGTCGCTTCTAGTTCTTGTTGTGTCATTGTGTGTGTGCATAAATCTTCTAAGAAGAAGAGCTGCCCCATGGTTGTACTTGAATTCGCCAAAACTATGAAACGGCCATTAAGCGGCAGTCATATGTTACATGTACTCTTTGATGCCACCCCACACCCACAGGGTTATGGCTGGGATCATCCTGACCTCTTCCTTTTTCAGGTAGGCTGGTGGGTAGGGTATGCTAAGGACACTGATGATTCGATTGGGAGAATTGTACAGATAAGCCCTGGAGTTGGGAGATATGTCGCAAAGAGCTACAGCCCAAGGTGTGTTTCCTGCAAAATTTGTTTATACCTTACCTTAAAACCAGCCAAGTGTCCAGCCATCCTATAATTAGTAGTTACTGAATACTTCTTTCTTTTAGGCAATTGGCCACTGCATCCTCGGGAACTCCATTATTTGAAATTTTCCTTGTTAGAGACGAAGACGAGACATATACGATGAAGGTGTGCTGACGTATTGCAATATTTATGCAGTAAAGCAAAAAAATCTCTGTTATGTCCATATGTGATATCTGTATTTACAAACAATTTAGACAGGTGGTACACTTGCGACCAACAAAAGGAACTTCAAGTTCATCATCCATATCATCTACAGCTACAGAAGGCCCAGTTAAGTTAGAGAATGAAAGTTCATCTGAAAGTAATGCTCTACCTCAAGGCACCACGGAGGAAGCAAATACAGATACCACGTTAAAAGGAAGTGAAGAAGTTGAGGAGAAAGAGCAAGATGTTGGAAGCACCAAGGATAGTAGCGTTGAAGGGTTGAAAAGCGTTTTGAATTTTTTTAAGTCTCGAATTCCTGAATTTAAAGTTCAGGTGATAAATGTAGAAGTGCCTGAAGAAACTGAATCAGCTACAGATTCTTCAGAAGAATTAGTACAAGAGGACATGAAGAGCACATCCGAGAACTCGTTGGAAGAGCCTACTTCTGAGGAATTCCAGCAGGAAGATGTTTCAGATGGAGATTCGGACTCAAATGAAGAAAGTAAAAGTCCAGAGGTGAAGCTTTTCATTAGTGGAGTGGTTCACAATAAAGAGGATGGTGGAGCAAAATCATATGTACGAGTTCCTGCCGAAATAAATAATTTGGAGAAGGATTCCTTCGAACTATACATTCCTGGTAAAGGTTCTGATCGAGATCTGGCTGAAACAAAGGCTGCAAAGCAGAAGGTTGCAGATATGGCTGCTAAATTAGCATCAGAACTCATGCCCTCTGATGTTGCAAAGGCTTTATGGGGCACAACCAAGAGTTCTTCCAAGGTAATAATGACATTTGAATAGTTATATGTATCTCTGGATCTTAGAGCATTGAATGAATATGATGTATGCTTGAGTAAATTACAATCTATTCATAGTTAGGTGAAAATCACATGATCTCTTTAATTAAAAAAAAATACAAGCACTAAGGGCACTTGTCAGGTTCAGCGCTGCATATACTTGTTTCCGCCACACCTAAACCTGGTTAGCCGATCCAATCGACTGAAGTTAGCCAAATATGGAATTATCTATCTTAGTTGGAAGATCAGGATTAGTGTCCTTTTATTTAGCAGATTTGGTAGGTTTTCTTGATTAGCAAGTTGAGACTCTTATATATCTATGTAATCGTGTAGCAGAAAAGCCAAGTAATAGATTCATTCTGTTGCTCTAATCTATCTCTCTTCCTTCCCTGTGCACAACACCCCCTGCTGTGCCACCCCCACCCCTGACGCAGGCTGGCTCCTCACGCTGTCGTCTCAAACCACCAATACACAAACCCATCCATAACTATTACCTCTGAAGCCGAACATGTACCTGCACTCCTGTCACTGGAAAGGGTTTTTTTGCCACTTGTAGCTACTATATGGGCACATTTTAGGAACTAGAAGCCCTTAGTATGATTTATTGTTGAGTCAGTATCTTGTATAAAGCTGGGAATCCCCAAAAACTAGCTCCACACTGGTACCACCAATTTGGTGGTCTTTTTATTTGGAACTGTTTTGGGGGGAAACAGTAACTACTAGTAGCACCATTTAGTGTTTAATATTTTTTCCTCCTTGGATAGTTGTACTATCAGTGGCTATGGGATGCTATTCGTGATTATCGGTCAGTAGTCAATACTCAGAAAAATATGCAGCTTATGACAAGAAAAAAGTCAGTGGCCATAGTTGAGAGACCAAAAAAGGACCTTTTTCCTTTCAGATATCCCAATTGGGCTAGTTTTCAGATATCCCAATTGGGCTAGTTTGATTCATCTGTGGTGGCAATTGTGAACTGTCCATTGCTACCAATTCTGTGAACCATGTTTCGTTTATGTGACCAAGTTAACCGACATTAGTGATGAATCTACTGCAGATAAATAAAGAAGTTCAGGAGCTTTTAAAGCTTACATTAAGCAAGGCTCGAGTGAAGCTGACTGAGAATACTATTTTCAGTCGGATCATTACGGATTCTAATGGTTCAGATCCATTTAATGGTAAGTTTGCTTAGTTAAGTTGATGGCATTATTGGTCCTTTTTTAGTCTGACAGGTGGATTCCTGGTGTACATGTAGGTCTCTATGTGGGAGCATTTAGTCCATATGGACCGGAAGTTGTGCAGCTCCGTAGGAAGTTTGGCCAGTGGAACAGTACAGACGAGGTGGAGTTTTTCGAGTATGTTGAAGCAGTTAAGTTGACTGGCGATCTGAGTGTCCCTGCTGGACAGGTTTGCAGCCTTTTGGTTGCTATGTTTTAATATTTTTTATAGACAGACTGGTGTTGTATTGTATTTATATTATATACTGATAGCAATTTGTCACAGATAACATTCCGTGCTAAGATTGGGAAGGGCAAGCGTCTTGAGAATCGTGGTGCATACCCAGAGGAATTTGGTGTGGTAATTTTATCTATTGTTCTGTTGTTCAATTAATGTTTCTCTATAGATATTAGTATGTATAACATGTATCTGTAAAACTGTGATTAAGTCACCTGCTTTCAAATAGATTTCACGTGCAAATTTTGTTCCCAAGAACATTACCACAATGCTCGTGAGCCATATGATTTACATGCGTTTTTTTTCATTTGTAATTGTAAACTTTTTTCCTTAAATCTGTAGATTTCCAGCTATAAAGGTCAAGGGAGAATAGCACAACCTGGATTCAAAAACCCTCGGTGGGTGGATGGTGAGCTATTGGTGCTCAATGGCAAGGTAAAATAAACGGAAAATTCATTTCATACCACCACGAAAGATCAAAGTTTTGGAATATGCCACCCTGTCTCATTGACAGGTGGGACCCCCTGTGTATGACAATGGGTAGGGTGATATATTCGAAATATTTTGATCTTTCAATGGTATGGAATGAATTAAAATGGAATAAATATCCAACACTGTTGCTTTGTATCTCCTGCTGCATTGCTCCTGAAATGGATAGATAACTACATAAATAAGAACATAATACTAACATGCCTTTACACGTAATGTGGTCTGCACTGAAATATATTTACTGTTTTTAAAACATTTATAATGCTGACTGCTGAGTTAAAAATATCACTACCCCCAAGATTATAAACTTGCTAGCGGAGTGAAGAATACCTTGACCTCTAGTGCCATTTATTCTACAAACCATCTTGACTTACGTGTGGCCCCTGGATCCACAGTGTTGTATTTTACTGAGAGGATTTATATTGAGCTATAGTTTAAAAAACATGCATCTTATTTTACACTTTACACAGCAATGTTTGACCAATTAGATCATCTATGGAACAAATGAGCGACATGAACCCATTTCACTGTATCGATACTTAAGCTGATGCTCCCACTGGTGCTGCATTGTTTAAAATCTTTAGTCCCAATTTAGCATCTAATATTTCAGGGCGGAAATGTATCATTGTAGTCCCATTTTGTACAAATTATTAACTGCATGGAAGATGCTAGCATAGCAGGAAGGCTGCAATTTATCTGTGACATTTGCTTTGCTTTGCTTTTATTTGAAACAACAGTTCTAACTCACCAATCCGTGGCAATGATTTTTCTGCAGTTAATTTGGCTTGGTTGCCCTTTGACGTTTCATGTTGATCTCTTTGCAGAGCACAATCCCACATCTTGGTGGCGCGGAGCTTGGTTTCCTGTACAGTGTGCCTGAGCAGAGCTTCTTGGTTCTCTTTGACCGGCTTAAACTTCCAGAGTGATGAGGTTATGCTGAACTGAGCTGATTCCCACATGCAAGTGTGCCGAATGCAGAAAGAGTTTGACCCAAATTGCCAAGTGATCAAACTACCTGCGGCTTTTTCCATCGTCAAGCGAGCTTCCTGAGGTGCCTGGCTTCTAACTGATAGGAGCCGATCAATCCAACATTTTTTATGTTACAGAGAAAGCTGACCTATTTGGTGCTATACAAATTATTAGGCATGCGTGATGCGATATAGATATAGTTGGTGCGAATGAAATCATCTGGTTGTTTCTTCCTTCTTTCAATAAAATAAATAAATGACACTGGAGAATAGCTTTTGTATTGCCTCAACGATGCTACTTTTCGGCTTAAACTAAGGGTGTTGCTACACAACGGTATGAAGTCCCTATGGGATCGCTACTCCACCCTCCTCTCAGATCTGTTCAGCACACTTCCCCCACCTTCGCCTTCGCCACCAATTGTGGCCGAGGGCGCCACTGTTATATCGTCGCTCCACCACCTGACCTCTCGACGACCCTACCCACCCTAACACGGTTGTGCATGTGTCAATCCGCCCGCTAACATGACGACCCTACCCACCCTAACACGGTTGTGCATGTGTTGATCCGCCCGCTGACCTAACCACCTTTGATCGGTCTCGTGGCTCCAGTGGCGCCATCGCCGCTCATTGCTCCCTCCACCCCACACCCCGGGTTGCCGCCGTTCTTGACTTTCCTCTAAGTCCAGGAAACATCCACCCTCGAAACTAAACCCTAACCAAGGGCGGGGCGGCGCTGCACAAGGTCACTGACGGCGAAGGTGCGCAAGTAAGGAGGGGGTTGGCCTTGTTGTTTTTCTATGTTCTCGCGGACGATATAGTGTCGGCAAATATTTTATAAAACTAAAACTAAAATCTACCAATGGAAATTTGTTATTTGTGTACAAGACAAACGTTGTAACACTTGTAACCATTTTTTAAAGATATTAAGTGGTTTTTTCAAAGATTTCAAAAGCATTTTTTAATATAATTTTGGCTCTTCAAACTCTCTATTAAAAGTTCACAATTTCTTTAAATTATACTGGCTTGAACTCAAAAGAACTAGAGGTAGGCTATGTTGTATTGTGATGTGATATGGAGTTCTACAAAAACCAACACAAACCTCATTGCTTTGTTGGATATGGAGTTCTACAAAAACCAACAGAAACCTCATTACT
Source organism: Raddia guianensis (assembly GCA_036346415.1). NCBI lineage: Eukaryota > Viridiplantae > Streptophyta > Magnoliopsida > Poales > Poaceae > Raddia > Raddia guianensis. The sequence continues at coordinate 43,402,364 of CM070534.1, forward strand.
TTGTTGAACCACCTAGTAACTACCACCTTATCCTTCTCATAAGAGGACCTAATGTCCCAAATATTGGTAAAGAAAGAAAGAAATGTTAAGAGATGTAATTACAATGGATATAATTACATCTCTTAACAATGGTGGCTACTTCAACACCTCAAAGTCACGGCCATACTCTTGTCAAAAGCCATGGACCATAAGACGTGTCTTATGTCGCTCAAGAGAATCATTAAAGCTAGTCTTATTTTATAGATCCACGAGTATGTGATAGGAGTAGCGTCATGATAGTAAGAAACAAGATTCTAGGGGGCGGTGTGCTCAAGAGCATTATCTCATTAGCCATAGCATACTGTCACACATGATGAGTAACACAGGTAGAAAGTAGGATTAGAGGAAGTGGACAAAAGAGCAGCTAACAATCAGGACAAGAGATGATGTTCTGATCACGAAGAGCATACTAAGGTATAAGAATGGGATAAGAGGATAGGAGAAGGGGACATCATAGAGGGAGCAGAACCTATTAATGAGGGCGAAGGCTTGAAAGTGAAGGAAGAGTAGGAGGGGGAGGGGGCGAGGGCAGATAAGGACCCGACATAAAAGAAAAGCGAGAAGAACGTTGAGTACCTAGGACGTAATCTCAAACATGAGGAGTAAAAAATCAATTTATTTTTTGAAAAATTTTCTTACAAATTAGAGTGGCGATGAGGGAGAACGTGGTCAACCCACAGGATCCGGAGGATGAAAATAGTTGCAGAAATGCCACAGGCCTCCCTCATCATAGGTCAGCAATAGGCCGATACAACATGGCGGATGACGAAGGACGCATGGGGCAGCACAGATTAGCAAAGCAAATGCTTGTCGGCAATGGAGATGGCGGTGCGGGGAAACCCTAACCCTTTTTACTCATGTTAGAAATGTAGCTTATCACAATCATGTCCAATATGGGCTATATGTATGTGTGCAATGTTAGAAATAAACAGATTCCACTGCACATGTCTACTTTGACATGAACAAGGACATTCTGTGTTGAAATATTTGCAATGTTTTCAAAAACATTTATAATGCTGACTGCTGCTTTATGGATTTGTTTGTTTCAGCTTAAATTAAATTAAATAAAAATTTATTATTTTTGTATAGGCTAAACATAATACTTTGTAGTAATTTTGTGGGGTTTTAAATAGTTCTTTTTAAAGTTTGTAAATTTTTTTATAATTTTCTAAACTCTTTAAGACATCTTTCGAGGGGGTCACAATTTTTCCAGATTAATTTTTTCAGTAACTTTCAGCTCAAACAAATAAGGCCTACGTCATCATTCCCCAGCCAATTAACTTGCTAGCTGAGTGAAGAATATCTTCAACTCCGATTCACCATTCATCCTGGGAACTATCTCGACTTATGTTGGCATGTGGATTCACAGTAGAGGTGAAAATAGATTGGATATTTTCCAGTCCGGATGCGGCTAGGTTTGAATCAGGTATTTTCGGATAGTTTCGGGCAAGGATTCGAATCTGTATAACATCAGTGGTATCAGTTCTCATTTATCATACAAAAAAGGATGAACAAAATTCACAATATTTCATATATAGAAAAAGAAGAAAGATTCGCGGGACTACCACCACGAGACCATTTTCAGCTGCTCTCTAAACCCACCTAACCTAACTGATAAAAGCCGTAGAATAAGAAAATTATCAGCAATGTAAAAGTGACAACTTCTAAATTGCTATTAAATGCAACTATTTCGGAAATGGGTATTGATGATTTGTGCATGTCAGGGTTCTATGGTCAGTTCAACAACGTCAGCATCTCAACTCAGTGCCTTCTCCAAAGAACAAAGCTGCAACAATCAGACTATACAATAGCTCCTTCCTTCAGACTAAGACCTTACCAGAAAACGGGTCAGCATAGCAGCCAACATGAAATTACAGGCATATGGGTGACAAGGGCTCCTCTTTTTTTAGAACAGTGCTACTCTATTTGCATCTGATTTACCCTGCTAAACCAAACTGAATGTATTATCATGTAGAATATGTCATACTTGTTGGGCTTTGCATGCCATAGAAAATGCTTCTGCACCCTTTTTACATTTGACTGTAGTGTTACGTATTGACTCTCAGGAATTTTCAACAGGATCTCCTTCAGCTTTGGTACATCTCTCTCTGGTACGACCACAGAGAATGAGCTCCAATTGAGTGCGTCATCAAATGGGAGCACAAAATTATCAGCAATAATTACCGGAACACACTCGTAGTAGATTGCCTCGACAATCCGTGGGCTGTTTACCTCATATCCCATGGGGCAGATACAGTACTTGCTTGACTTCATATGTTGAACATAACTCATCCTCTTACTGATACGGTGTGGCAATCGACCATATATTCTCATATCTGTGTCTTTACCTCCCCAATATTGGAGAAGGATGGGTCGAACTCGACCATGCATCTGCCCTGCAAAGAATGCAAGGATGGATCTCTGTGCAGCCGGTTTTCCACCAATATCTCTTTGAGGTCTTCTTGGTGATCTAAGAAATGTTTCTGGAAGTGACACATCTCTTCCACGGATGAAAATTCTTTCTGAGAGATCTGCATTACAGAGAGCTTTGATGGTGTTTTTTCGCAACTCATCATGCAATTTGGTTGTGTAAGGTCCCTAAACAAAATCCAAAGTCAGGGACAAAATACTATCTTTTTCATCTGTAAATCTCTGCCCTCCAACAAAACTGATAAAAACGAGTAAAGCTACTACCAACTACATTTCTTACTTCAGATGATAATTCAAATATGACAATATCAAAGGAAGAAAATATACCCAGTCATGGCAAGCAACAAAAAAATGATCAGATCCTTTGGTCCGATTCCAATACGGGAACTTGGCAGAGATCATATCTATGTAGTTCTTTATAAAGATAGATAATGGCTCGATTGCATTCGATCCAGGGACAAAAAGATTATGCTCCAGCTGACGAGAGCTATATGGGAGATAGAATAAATGAGCTCTGTTTGGATCTCTGACAACAAATTTCTGGTTCCCCTCCATCAATTTCATAAACCATCCTTCAGATGCATAAATGCCTTTCAACTCTGGTGAATGAAAAATAGGTTTAGCTCCATCATGGTATATGAATACCTTAAGAAGTCCTTCCATCAGTTCATAACTCCTGTTAGAACAAATTAAAAGCATCCAACAAGCCATCTTAAAACAGTCACGGTACAATCCAAGAAAGGAGCAATGGCATGATAAAACAAAGGAACCATATTACAGATTTAGGTTATCATTACAGTTTCTTCAATATGGTATTGTGAAAAAATCGCACTGAAATAATTACATGGTACAAATGGCAAGGTCAAACAATGCAGTAGTAAGAGATACGCAAGTACTATAATTGAGAAAAACTAAATCAACAAGGTTTAGGACTTAGTAATAGGGGCATATCCCAATCAGACAATATGAGATATCATGTAAGTCAATAAATGAAATATTTCCACTTAAGCTATCATTATCGTGAACATTATAAACTTATATTTCTTTTGTGCACAAAGAGAGAGAACAAGTGTCGAGTGTCATTTACCCTATAGCAACTTGGCATTTAATGTTTCAAGGCTAGGAAATCTCTGCACAACAGTTGTTAGCTAGAGAACGTGAAGGCAAACCAGAGGCTCACCTCTTAAAGACAGACACATTCCGGAACAGGGGGGCATACAGATCAGGGTCATTGGACACCAATGGTGCATTAACAATCTCTTTCTTTGCATATATAAGCTCTTTATCGGCTGCTGTTGACCAAAGCGGTGCCTGCAAAATTGACAAGCCAGCAAAAGATCTTTTACCATTGTTTGCCTCCAAGTACGAATAACTGAAACAATATTATAAGACAGGTAAAGGACCAACCTCTGGCCTTGGAAGCATCCCTGCATGGCCACGCATCTCATTTTCTTCACTGGCATCAGAGCTCCTTGTAGGAGAACCACTAGAAATGGGCTTCACAAGCAAGGAGGTTAAAATCAGAGAAAAAAAAAAGTAGTTGCTACAGAGAAAGTCTATCCAGAAATCCAGAAGTAGATACATACCTCTTGGAGAAAAGGGGTAGAATCCTTCAGTACATTTTCCTAAAGTATTGGTAACCTCTGATTAGAATCCATGAAAAAACATACATATGGATATCCTACTTGCAATTATAATACACATCAGGAAAAGTAAACTCTTTCTAATTGGCTCGTACATCCGGTTTAAAAATTTAAAACAAGAAACTAATGCATAACTGGACAATGTAGAGCCTGGCCCATAGTCCCTATTATAAATGTTGCATTTTGCAACAGTGCATACCTTTATTTCAGGATGTTCTGGTTCTTCAATTGAACCATCATCTAAATTCTCCATTGGCGAAGGTGCAGGGACCAACAACATGTAGGGGGCAGGTGCAGTCCTAGATGTTAAATTAGTCTGCAAAAGAACCAGTTCATTTCATGCACTCAGATCCAACCAAAGCTCACTTGCCTGTTTCACGTGTAAAATTAGTCTGAACTAAAATTCGTTGGAACCACCCAAAAATTATTTGAATTTAATGCAATTGATATTAGAACAGGGTTCACATATATTGTACTGAAACCTGCAAAAAAAATATTAAATATGAATAGAGCAAGGTGCTACATTTGCGGTGAAATAGTCGATCAAATTTCTTCATCAGCCCACGTAGACCAAATTGGAACATGTTTGAAACGAAACTACGAGCACTGGGCAGAAATAACCACCAGTTTCATACATGAAGGTGCGAAATCTCTTCCCAGGCCGCGTAACGAACGCAGAAAGCTCAAATCTTTACCAGGAAAAAAAAAAGCGAAACGGAACACGAACCTCGACGAGGGAAGGAGGCGGCGCCTCATCGGGCGAGGGCGCCGGCGAGGCGAAGCTCCGCGCTGCGACCGCCTGGGTATCCTCGCGGGGCCTCGCAAGGAGGGAACCGACATCGTAGGCGCGGCTGGGGTCCCCGGTGGCGGGAGCAGCAAGGAGAAGCGCGGCGGCCGCGAGCAGCGCGAGGGCGGCGCAGGCGGCCACGGCGCGGCGACGGGTGAGGGGCTTGCGCGGCGGAGGAGGGTGCGAGGAGGCGGGGTGGTGCGGCATTTTCGGCCGCCGGAGTTGGGAGGACCGGAGGAGGCGGCGGTGGAGCAAAGAGAGAGTGAGGAGACGGCGGAGAGAGAGAGAGAGTGAGGAGAGGGACAAGCTGCCGCGGTGGCCCCGGAATTTACGCTCCTGCCCTCCATGCCACGTCATAACACGATCACGTGCATGCTCCTCCATCGATCACCGTCCGGGACTCCGGGTGTCATCTGCGCGTGCTGTTACTGCTGCGATCTCTTTTGAACTAAAATATTTACCGAATGTCCGAATCACTGCTTAATTTCCAAAGCATCCACTGTTTATTCAATAATAACAATATGACGGAGGTTACTATAGTGCGCTGTGTCCATCGTGTCCTTGCTATTTGCCAGGCTCTAGCCTAGTTCATGAAGTGCGATATTTCTAGTCTAGTTCATGAAGTGCGATATTTCTAGTTTAGTTCATGAAGTGCGATATTTGGTTTATCGATCAAGCCTTTTAAGTTCGGTTTTATCATGCAGTTTTAAGATGTTTGACAGACGATTTGAAGATGTCGAGAGGCATAAGAATAACTTAAAAAAACAGAATCGCTCGTGTTACCGGTGCACGAGAGAGAGAGCCTGCAGGTGGGGTGGTGGGCCGCGAGGGCGCCGGCGCCGGCGCCGGCGAAGACGGCGAGGCACAAGGCGCAGCGCCAGGCGGCGAAGGCGGCGGCGCATGCAGTACGTGGGGCTTGGGCAGGGAGGAGCCGGCGGCGCCGACGCCGACGCTTGGCAATTCTGAATCGAGACAACATGTGTATCAGTGTATGTAAGCAGAGAGAGAATGGAGAAGTGAGCAACCAAGTACTATACCAACCTAGGAGCATCTGCAGAGCTAACGATATGCTGCACTGACGATCTCTGCACATGGATGCCTAATGTACGCAGACGGAAGGAATGGAGTCTACGGTACGTGAAGATGGTCACGGTACAGTGTTGCCAATCGTGATGTGCCTAGCTACATCTGCATGCTGCCTTACTCTCGTTTTCAGCACAACTTTGTCTCACTCTCTCTCTCTCTCTCTCCTTTTCTCTCTTCTGAATACAAGTGCTGCTGTCAAAGGATGTTCCTCGCGGGAAGCGGAGGCAGGGGTAGTCGGCGATGTCGCCGGCCAGCACGCGCCACGCGGCGAGAGACGTGCACTTCCGCTTCCTCTTCCTCTCCCTCTCGTACCAAATCAGGCTGTGCCGCGCCGGAGCAGCGACGGGAGGCGTGCGCTTTCTCTTCCTCTTCCTCTCGTACTGAATAAGACTCCGCTGCGGCGGTGCGCTACTCGCCGCCGCCGACATCATATCTATCCCTACGGATCGTAGACGCTGCTTGCATTGCAGCAACACATGTATCGAGTGAGATCAAAACAAAAATATAGCGTTTTTGCTGTATGGATGGAGATGCGGCTTTCTTTGGTCAGTGGTTCGGTTAGGTTTGGCTTAATTAAACTAAAAATTTAAAACTTTGAGGTACGAAAAGACTAAAAAAATATTTTTAAAATATTTGAGATTTTTAAGTAAAACCTTACAAAGTAAAAAAATCATTATAAAATGTTACGCCAAATAAACTATAAAAAAATAAATTTTGGTGTAATCAAACAAAACCGGACCTCGTGAAAGCGAAAGAGAATTAAGGCAGTCAAGGATGCAATCCCCTAGCCCAACCGAGTTCGATCTGGACTTGTGCCGTTACTCACCACCCATGCATGGAAGAAGTCCATATTGCCTCCCTCAACTATTGAAAAAGTTCACTTTTACTCCCTCTGTGTTAAATGGGTGAGATCTGGCCGTCCAATCCTGCATCGAAAGGCCACAAATGAGTTGAGGGAGGAAAAATGAACTTCTGCAATAGTTAAGGGAGGTAAATTGGACTTCTTCCCCCATGCATTGCATCAACCTGGTAAGGTGGCCCATTCAATTTAGCCCACGGCGTCCTTAGTTTGCTTTTGTGCTGGATCCATCCCAGAGTCCCAGGCCCATGTGCTTATCTACAAACCTATTTTGCTTCTTCACTTTTGTGTTACTGCGTTGTATGTTTCCTGTAACATGTCTACTACCAACTAATTGATTTCAATGAGAAAAAAGAAATCATGTTCGCCAAATAATGAGTTCAAAAAAAATTAGCTATAGAAAAAAAAATTAATTGGCAGTAACACCAGTACACACATCAGATGAGGTGCATGGTGAAGAGCACATTGAGAATTCAAGTGGTATTGTCTATACTCTACAAAATTTGGACAAGGCAAATTCACGTGTCTAGCAAATGATCGATATTGAGTTGTACATATGGAGCATGGACTATCTAATAATACCGCAACAGCAATAGTGTTATATGAGTTTGATTTTGTTTAAACGAGTATGTTTTGATTATCTAAGGACCGCATGCTTTTCCTCGTCTCGAGTGTTTACTTGCTAGCGAGATTGATGCAGATACAAGATAGATTTCATTGATCCACAAATCTATGGAAATTAAGAAGCAATTGCATGATCAATGGAACTAATTAGCATACAGGCATGGATGAACCTTTTTGCAGATCGACCATGGTTTTACAAAACCGCCATCAAAGCGTTGCACGTGATCACATTTTCAACCCCGGTTTCCATTGCTCAAAACAACCAATAATAATACGTCTTTCCGGTGACAACTAAGTGAACCGGTGGCTAGCTACGTACTCCCGTGAGCGATGAGCTCTTGGGATCGGATTGGACGGGTCCGTGTCCATCATCTCATGCATCTCAGATTAAGGATAACGAAAAGCAAAAAAGGCGAAAGGCGAAAAGGCGATGGATGAAATGAGATTTTATTTTTCTTGCCTTGCCTAACCAATACCCATGTATTCTACAGTGCATGCCTACTGCTATCGACTCCTGCACGTGTGCATTCTCTTGATATGACCTCGACTCCTCACTCTTTCTCGCTCCTAGTCCTAGGCCCTGGCTTCTTCTTTCTACCCGATCGACCCGTGTTCTAAAGAAAAAGTGCTCGCGTTGGCCTTGCCTTTTTTCTTAGATTTAGATTCTGATCTCTAGCTAAAAATGTCTTCTTTACTATAGTTAAATGTTTATTTTCTTTGTAACCACTTTTTAGAAAACAATTACAGTGTTTCTTCTCGAAGTTCGTAAGTTCAATTTTAATCTTATTTTTTGCCTCCTATCCCAGCCGGCAGTAACAGTAATAGCATCGTTTTAGAGGATTTTTTGAGCAGCTTAAACTTAGTTAAAAAAAAGATTTGGCATTTTATCTAGCTTTTTTTTTATTACCACATGAAGCCACTTCAAAAAAAAAAGACGTTTAAAAATAATATAAACGAAGTAGACCAGTTTCAACTTTTAAGAAACAAGTTTAAAGAACATCCAGCTCGCTTCAACATTTAGTTACTCTGGATATTCTCTTGATATCTGCATGAACTTGCTTTTCACTGGTCATGACGAGCGAAGGTTAACCGAAAAGATACAAAGCATTGTTGGTGCATCGAAACAAATGAGTGGGCAAAAAGCGACCGAGATGAGATACGTAAGAGAGAGTCGCTAGCTCGCTTTAATTTAGTGATTCCAGGTACACTCAGCACGCACCCGCGAAGGACGATCGATTGCTGAATTAAGCAAGCAACTAGGCAAGCAAAGCTAGCAGCCATATGCATATGCATATCGTTGTTCCCTGGGATCCACACCACACACATCGATCTCCATCAGCATCAGCATATAGCTAGCTATTACCCAGCAACTAACCATGCCTGCCTGCCTGCCTCCAGACGTCTATGTCGATCATCTGATGCCGATGCAAGCGCGGTTTAGCTAACTAACAGCTGGCCGGTTGGTCTGCATGCCCCGCTAACCTAGCTTCTTAATTCCACAACCTTCATTTTTCATTTATCGTACGTCTGAGAGTAGATGCGATGGTGTTTACGTCGATTGTCTATATATAAATAAAATTTGCCATGTAGAACGTATTATACAGTGAAGGAAAGAGAGTACATACATAGATATTTAGACCGTTTTCAGTGTAAGAATTGGCACTACACAAAACAAGAAACTAACTTTGTGTGTGACAAAGAGTTGTTCGTAAAAACGTATAACTATCTCTACCATGGTATATTCTATATTTATTCATTTTAATTCCATAATCAATTATGAGGCAAACCACATAAATAAACAAACTAACAAGCAACAGACCACTCATGCTTGCAAATGAATATGAATCCTAGTCGTAAATACGGCTATTGAGAATGCAAACAGTGACTTACGTAGGGATTGGCGAAGGGCAGAAACAGCACAGGGCCGGCCAACCATAGAGGAAGTAATCAACGACGAGGAACGATCGTGAGTGTCATGCGAATGGCTACCCAGAAACCTACGTGCAGGTTCTAACGATATCAATTGGATCGGAAGGTGTACATTTGGCACTTGTGGGGAATGGGAAGAGGATGAGGAGTTAAGTGAGGCCTCAATTCCCTGGAGGAGACATGAAAGTGAATTCCCTCTGTTTAAGTTGTAAATTTTCATTCCCTCTTCCAATTCCCACCAACCAATTAATGGATTTTACAATCCATTTCTCTCAATTCCCATTTCCTTCCCACAATTCCCTTCAATGAAACAGGCTTATGGAAGGTTGACAAGAGACGAAGGTCACGTGACTCAACACACAACAGATGGAAAACGCAAAAGTGAGCGAGGTTATCAATCGTTGGACGTCTCCAGGAGACTTTATCCTCGAGATTGTTACCACTCCTCACGCAAAACAGACGCACGTTGCAAGCCACGCGCACACAATTCCCTCCAATGAAACAGGCTTATGGAAGGTTGACAAGAGACGAAGGTCACATGACTCAACACACAACAGATGGAAAACGTGAAAGTGAGCGAGGTTATCAATCGTTGGACGTCTCCAGGAGACTTTATCCTCGAGATTGTTACCACTCCTCACGCAAAACAGACGCATGTTGCAAGCCACGCACACACACGTCATGAGCCGTTCGCGATCCACCAAAATCGAACATGGGTGGTTACTGGCTACGGGGAAAAATCCAAAATAAAAGAAAATCAATGTGCTAGAAAATTATCCATGGCACATGGCACAACTACTCGTGGCGTAGTCACAAGCCACGAAGGAAAATCACGCAGTAATTCACGTATTACGCGTGCGTGACTTCAGCACGTAGCTTTCTCATCCCCATGTGCTTCATGACAAAGTAACATTGAAGGGAGTTTTTGCTTATAAGTTGGTATATTCTCATCCTCATTTGCAAGGTGGTACTATTCTTTTATGCATTTTTTTTGCAATTTAGGCATGAATGAGCTTTGCAATATTAATTGGGTCCAATATCAACAACCTTTACTCTTTAGTACTATCTATGGCTGACATGGTTTCATTGTAGACAATATTCGTTTATGCCCTGTACATGTCCTAACAAATTAAGGAGATAATCAAGCAGCTCGATCATTGTCACTTAGTTGAAATTGCAATAGGAGTACTCCATGATTTCGAGTACTGTTTTGTGTTTTAAATAAGATATTCTTCTTTATTATTAGCTAGAATAAAGCTAAGATGCTGACAATATATGTGCTGTATGCATGTTTGCATCTTGCATGTGATTGGTTGGAGGCACATGACATGCTGACGACGATGGGGATGTTTTCTATAATGTTTAGTATGATGCATGCCTGCTCTCGGAGTCTCGGTCTCTCGGACCCGGTTCCTTTTGTCATTGATTTCTAGCTATATAGCTCATTACGTACAGCCATATATACCTTAATTTGTATATAGACACACATAGACAGCATTAATCAACGCATGGAGCTTATATCTAATCATTTCAATTAATGCAATCTTATTCTATCGGATGATCAGATCCCGTGTGCATGTGTCATGAAAATACATATACACGTATATAATCGTGCATGAACATCAATGAGATATTGAACAATTAATGCCAGTTGTTATCTATGTAGCACATTGAATTAGTACGAGACATCCGACCGGCGGCCTCACCGTGTGCCAAACTCTTCTTTTTCTATTTTTTGCACAGGTGGGATACACACCCTGATTCTATTACGAAGGTTCTTGTTTGTTTCAAATTAAAGTTAAGTTTTGCTGTATCACATTTGTGACCATCGAAAAATGTTTGAAAAAAATTCAAAAAAAATTTTAAAAATTATTTTACGAACCCTGAAAAGAACTATTTAAAACAATATAAAAATAACTACAAAATATTACATCACTTTACTTATACAAAATTAACAAATTTTTATTTCATTTAATTTAATTTAAGCTGAAACAAACAAGGCCAAGATAACAGAATTACAACATTCAGAAGCAAACAACATCTAGTCCAAAATAAACCATACAGTAGTTAGAAACATGAAGGAACCCAGAACGCACAGCTACACAAGTACTGGAAACAGATAGACCCATTCCAAATAACACACATATCATTCAAGCTTTTAACTAATAGCTAAGATAATACTATCTACCGCTCAAAACGTGAAAAAACACGCGGCGGGCCGGTGCTAGGGCAAGCGCGGGAGGCGGGAGAGCGCGCGCAGAGCCACGAACGGCGGGGAAAAAACGCGGAAAAAATTGGCCTGCGCGGGATTCGACCCGCGGGCTCCAACGCGAGTTCAAGTGCTGCTAGTCAACCCAGCAAGCCGTGCGAGGTGTTTATTTTGCCGGGGAAAAATTATTTTATACATAAAAATAGAATGGACGGCCAGATCTCACTGTTGTGCTCGATCGGACGGCCGTCGCGGCGCCAGACGGGCAGGCCAGCCACATGGCGCGTGTGCGACGGCCGTTCTCGGCTTTGTACTATTATTGATTTATCATAATCTCCGTACGTGCATCCCAGCCAATAGATAACCAAAGCGCTGGCAACATGTAAAATTGAATAAGGACACGGGATTTTAATATTCTCCGCACCACCTTAGTGATAGCACGGTTGAAAAATAAATGGTCACAGGATTTCACTTGATCACAGAAAACACATCTAGGATTTTCAGGCCAATTCCTTTTCCTGATATTGTCTTTAGTAAGAACAGCCTTATATATGAGAATTAACCAAGCAAAAATTATAATCTTAAGAGGAATTTTATACCTCCACCGCTTAGCCCCAAAACAATCTGACAACCCACGTTACTAGTTACGAAATTATACATTCGTTTTATAGAAAACATTTTTTTATTGCATTCAGCAAACCAAAGGAAAGCATCAGCTCTATTCACATCAGCAAAATTAGAACATCTCCTTTTGATATCTTGCCAAATTTCAAGATCCACATTATTGAGCCATCTTCTAAACCTAAATTCCCAATTCAATTCTTTGGCTCTCCCCCCACAGGGATATCACTATTATCCCATACCAAAAAAAATGTTAAAATATCCTGTATGCCACTAAAAAAATTACCCTGTATGCCACCGGGCTCACATGTCATACACTCAGACAGTTCCACATGTCATACACATAGGACGGTATACAGGGGATTGGAAATTTTATTAGTAGCATGCAGAGAATTGTTCCCCAAAAAAAATTGGGCAATGTTGTTTTAAAGGAATACTAATTAAGAAGCCAAGAATCACCAGATTTTTGAATTTCTAAATCTCCAAATACTATTATCATCGTGTGCCAACTAACCTGCATTTATGAATGCCCGACCTTTACCCGCTATACGTGTCGTTTTTCATACACAGCGCAAACAGACCCTGCATTTGCAAATGTATGACTCAAATTCGGAATTTCAAATGACAAATTCATGACTATGGCAGCTGAGGTGCTGAAGCCTTGATTCTATCCCCTTTTCTTCCCGCAAGGGGCTAAGAGCTATGGTATATCAACTCCATTCTTTTTTACATGTATTAAAATGGGCTAGCTGTGGGGCAGGTGACTAAGTTTTGCTAGAAACCCAATCACCTAGCCTCTCTTCCTCCCGTTCTTCTTCGTCTTCTTCTTCTTCTTCTTCTTCTTCTTCTTCTTTGACAATGCCCTTCCCCTTCTTTTTGAGCTGCTCCGTGCGTCTTAGATGACCCACCTACCCACAGCCAGTAGTACCCTCACTGCCTCATTGCTCCGCCCCAATTCTCCCGCCGCCACACCGGCCATGTCCCATCCTAACTCCAACTGCCTGTGCCAATCTGTCCATTGCCTCCCCATCACCTTTGACCACCTCGTGGCTATGACGCCTCACTGCCCCACACAAGCCCATTCCCACCACCAAGCCACCGCTGCACGGCTTCCTCCTAAGCCTAAAGGCCCCGGACCCTACCTTGTCGTGGTGGCGACAATAGCCGGGGATGGAGAAAATGGAGGCGGCAACGACAAACTCAGGTAAGCAAGCAAAATCAGGTGTGTTTGAGCAAAACCAATATTGAAACATATTTGTCATTTATTACTTAAAAGCCTACCCTCAATTTAAAAATCTGACATTATATTTAGTGGCATACAGGATATTTAAAAATCTGACATTATCGTTCTTGCCATGAGTTTTCTACTACTTTAGTTTTTTTTAGATAAGCACATGAAGATGTATATGAGCCCTTACAGACCTAAAAGCTGTATTGCAACTTATAAAACATCCAACTCATAAAAAGGCAAAAAGAAAGTTCAAACAACACAAATTCTACTACTGTATACTGTTGGTTTAATTTGATTTGATCTCTCTCAACAACGTACAACATGACACCTTATGTTCTGGAACATCAGCAGCCGTAACATCACACGGGAAAGCGGTTGGACATGTATGTTGGAATTTAAAATATCCTGTGTTTTCTTTTATTTTATAAATCCATATGCCAAACTATGATTCATGTGTTTTGAGATCAGTTATTAGTAATATAGGAGAAGTACGTCTTTTTTTTTCGAGAGAGAGGGATTATTTATGTCAATGACCAAAAGTAAACCGTTGAGTCAGTTGATATTTCCATTAGTGTAGAAATTTCTAAGAAAAGATAATTGCTACATGCATGATAATTATATACACAGTTTCCTTATAAAAAAACAAAATGCTATTATTACAAAAAAAAATCGTGGTTTTTAATTGTCTCTTAGTCTCTACTTGACTATAGTTTGACTCCCACCAATCACGATCGATCGATTGGGAGTGATCATGATATTCGTGTGGATTTTGCGATTTAAGTATATTTTTCTCGAAGTTATTTTCTTGCAACATTTGGAGTGACGTAGAAAAGACGCGGAAGGACTCTTCTCTACCACTCCAGTCGATAGCTATATGGGACTGTAAAACCAAGATTCCATCTCTTAATCAAGTGCTCTGATCGAGATCGACATCAATGGCCAACGGGTCACTAATCCAGGAATGAAATTAAAGAAAAAACACATTTTGATTGGGACCCTTGGACTTGGAAACAATCGAACGCAATTATGCAACCGAGCACCCGTGCGTTTGGGTCTACCATGCATGCATGTTGCTCTCGTACGGTAAACAATACTGCAAAAACTAAACTAAGGAGAACACAATGGGCGTGTTTGGATTGCGGCCGGCGCTCGCCGTGCCAACCGTCGGCGTGCCATGGTTTTTTGGCGCCCGTTTGGATGGCGGCCGGTGGAAGGCGCGGGCGCGGGGGCGAGGGCGCGCCGACGCACAGTCAACGTGTTCTCGCGAGTTGGCGCGGGCGGCCGAATCGTTCGCCGAATCGTTGGCGAGTTGGCGTTGGCGAGCCGTGGGCTTCGGCGCGCCCTGGATCGGCACTACGCGGGGTGGCCGCCATCCAAACACGCCCAAAATACACAATGTGATGCTAATCGCCCAAATTACTACTGCTTATGATCTAAAAATATGTTACTAGCGTCGTGCCGATAATTAACAAATTACATAACATTTCGACAAGTTTTTTTTTTGCCAAAGGGCCAGAGGCTCCACTTCCATTCCATTCAAGAAAGAAAACGAAAGCATCCGGTCTTTACACAAAAGGGCTAACCATGCCATACAAAACAGCGTTAGAGGAGGTACCTCATACCAAGCTCTAACCTGACAAAAGCAAGTACTGAGAATTAACCAGAACAAGAAAACAACCACCTTACAAACATTACGAAAACAAACTGCCACAGGCAGGAAACAGGGCTTTGACAGGAACAACCAAAAAGCACCGCCAGCAGAGACAAACTGGAGATGACTCAATTTGGACGATTACACCTCCTTCAGCTTCTTGTAAATCCCCTCTATCCCTAGCTCCAGGAGCTCCTTATCATTCGCTTTAATGAGACCTGCTCAGTAACGCAGTAGAGAACAAACAATGTAAAGAGCTGCCAAAGGGTTATTAACCCTTTTTTTTTTGTCAAAGCAAGATCGATTTATTAACATCCAGATAGCCCAGCAAATGGAGGCTATTCCCATCCCCCGCAACTTTTTGTGGTTAAAAAGAATTTTTCCTTCCCACTTCCAGTACTGCTTCAGATTGCAGGGAGTCCACTTAAATCCCAAAACAAGAGGCCAGCAAACTCCTGGTTATATTGGCTATGTGACAGTGGAAAAACAAATGTCCTGTGGTTTCAACATCATTACAAAATTCACCGGTTGGATTACCATTCCACCCTCTTTTTCTCAAATTAGAGTTTGTTAGTAGAGCATTTCTCTTTAACAGCCACACAAAAATTTTGATTTTCATGGGGATTTTGGTTCTCCAAAAAAACCCCATCCAAATAATTCTTCTCATTCATGTGGCAAGATTTGTACATGGAGTTGACACTAAAGATTCCATTCTTATTCAAAAACCGTTTCACAGAATCTTTCATTGTAACCACGGGAACTTCTCTTTCCTTTGTTTGAATTTCAGACCATTTAGCTTGAAGATCTTTAGATAGCCATCTTCTGAATTTAATATACCGGTTCTTACTTCTACAATAGGCAACTGAAACATATTGATAAGAACAGATATTAAATAACTCAGCATACTTTCCAGCTAAAGGTTTTTCACACAACCAAATGTCATGCCAGAAACTTATGCCACACCCATCCCCCACCATTTTACTTCTCTTACTGGTGTATTTCGACAAGCTTATGCATTAGACTATATAATTAAAATCACATGTCTGATTTTTTAAAAGATTATTATGTGCATCCGATGATTCCACGATCATATACCATCTCGAGTGAGATCTGAACTTTCAAATAAATTATGTTGATGAATTTTACAACGAAAACATTTCACCAGCATGGCTACTAACTAGACTGCTCTCATCGCATGCCTGAGTTGAGAGAGCAAGCAAGGCGAGTGGCATGCCTGTGGACTATCGGGGATCCTCGTATCAGGATGGTGGTGCACAAAGAGGTGCATGGGAGTTGTATGTCCGTACCGTTCCCGTACGTACTCGCGTGTACTGGTGCAGTTGATTTCTGATTCTGGCCCAGCTTCATCAAATGCTTGTTTAAAGTGGAAAATAGTACCGCCGGATGCTGCTGAGCTTGCGAGGATAGCTGAGAGAGGATGGCAGTACGGCAATTCCAGCCTCAACTCAAGGTCACTGTCACTGTCATCCATCATCGTCGTCGTCATCATCATCGATATCTCTCTCTCTATCTGCGCCGAAACAAACTCTGCATCGCATGTTACTCCCTCTCTCGCTCTCTCTCTCTCTCTCTACTGGTGCCTGGTGCCTGGTGCTGCTCATCGACGCTCTCTCTCTCTCTCTCCAAAACCTCCAAAGTGCCAAACCCAGCACTCCTCCTCAGTCCTCACTGGAGTCACCGATCCCAAATTATCCGGCTTCGCAGCAGCCACTTCCGATTCTTCCCTTTCCAGGCTCAGCCGGTCAGCCCCAGACGCGCATCGTTTCTTGATTCTCCGGATTGAATGAATCTACACACAAATGTAGGGCCAAGATCGAGGTGGATGCACGAATCCCCCGACATCAAAGGCACAATCTTCTCGCCACTGATATTCCGCTTTTCCTGTCATAAAGTCTAATAGATTTTCCCAAGCTTTTGTAACGGACGAGAGATTCTCGGCTCCTCGCCACGGTCGGTTCAATCCCAAGAGCGATTCCTCGGGCATTGCTTCCAAGATCCAGACCTCTTTGTGCGCCAGGAGCGGCGAGAAAGCCGCCATCTTTGGGGCCCCGGAGTCGGAGATGAAGAGCCTGCAGTGCTTCAAGCAGGGCGGCGGTAATGGTAATGGCGGGGGGCAGGGGAAGAGGCTTGAGCGGCGGCTGTCGCTGGGGGAGTACAAGAAGGCGGTGTCGTGGTCCAAGTACCTGGTGGCTCCGCCGGGCGCCAAGATCCGGGGCGGCGGCGAGGAGCTGTGGAGCGCCGACCTGTCCAAGCTGGAGGTCCGGAGCAAGTTCGCGTCCGGCAGGCACAGCCGCGTCTACTCCGGCAGGTATGGCGGCCGCGAGGTGGCCATCAAGATGGTCAGCCAGCCCGAGGAGGACGCCGCCCTCGCCGCCGAGCTCGAGCGCCAGTTCGCCTCCGAGGTCGCCCTCCTCCTCCGCCTCCGCCACCCCAACATCATCTCGGTACAGTACAATCCTTTTTCTACCCTCCTTTTACTTTACTTTTACCCCGCGATTGTTCTTGTTGCGGTGCTGCTGTGCGGAAAAGATACGAGAGAATTTCTGGGCCATATCTCTTTGCCGTCCAGTGCGATGAATCATTGGCCATTCGTGGGAATCTGGTGGGGACTCTGTATCTTCCGCACGGAAGAACAAATGTTTTTGCAGTTCGCCCAGTTCAATGGAAATAATTCGATGCATCCTGGTCCCGGGTATTGCTGGATTGGCTATGCGATCGTAAAGCTTGTGTAGTTCTATTACTCTCTACAATCTAGATGATCTGTTTACCACCCTAGTGATCTTTGCAAAAAAAACAAAAAAACAAAAAAAAACAGGGGGGGGGGGGTGGGGGTGGGGAGAGAGAGGAGAGTTATTGGTTTTCGCTGCATCAGATAAGTTGTTGGATTATTATTTCCTTGAATTGCCCTTTTAATCTAATAAGTTAGTTGTCTCACATTTTAGTTCCTGTATCTGTACCCATGCATGCGGTAGCCTCTAGGATTTGTTAGCCTAACCGATCTTCACATTAAAGGTTCAAACTTTATGATTTCTTAGCTTGTTTCGGTTGGACAGAAGAGTGGAACCAAACTGAATAGAAGATAAAGTCAGAGTGAGATGATGATTAATGCCTCTTTATACAACCTGAGGAAGAGGGCGTGAGCATGGCAGAGAAACTTCTTTTGTGATAGTATGTAATTGATGTTTGTGATAGCGAAATCTCAGACATCTATAAATTCTGATGGAACAAATGTTTGAATAGGAGAGTTTTCTCTCCACTTTGTTATCCTCCACTTACACTCTCACCCTTCCCATCCATTAAGTGGAGCGCTTTTAGTTAGTAATAAAAGCACTCCATGCTTTTGCATAGTGTTGTTAGTTAGATCCTTATTTTTTTTTGTGTACCATCAGTTTGATCCTGTATTACTTAGTAGAACTTCCTGTTTGTACAGTGCGAATGACAAGCACAACGAAAAATCTGTAAGCTCAGCAAATAATTTTGGATAATTCACTAAAGGTAGTTCTAGAGAAAGATCAAGCTGATGGTGGTAAACCTGATATTAGTTTAATATGGGCAAGACTGTTATGAAAAGTAAGTGAGTCTTTAGACTATTTGTTCAGTTCAGTCATTGTCCATACTCCATAGCACTTGTGTTATGGAACGATATGAATTAGCTTATATTGGTGAAGTTGGGTAAAGGGAGCCATAAGCCAATGGTTGTAATTTGGCTGTTATCTTATGCTTGGTGAGTTCATGTCATCTACAGCACCATAGGAGATAACATTAAATATTTGATTGAGAAGTTATGCAAGGGTGGTGGATTGTGTATGACGTCCAATCTTACCTGCTTGCATAGCAAAGAAAAGTGCATCTTGTTATTAAATAATGACAATCGACTCAGAGAGCGATAGTTCGGGTAGAGATAAACATCTTTCTGATTTTAGTGCCTACCTGGCTCACTCAACCCCACAAGTCAAATATCAAATGTTGCCTTATTGAATCAGCTGGAATTGAGCTAGGATAATATAGCGCCACTATACAACCTGCACACATCCATGTTTTGCAATGGCTAGCAAAGCTCTGGAAGAAGCTTCTCTTAGTGAATCTATAATGAAAACTATTACATTAGTTTCGAAGCTTGCGAGTGATCTCTGGAACATTTATTTAATTCTTTTGTCTATTGTTCAATGTTGCATCCGTAATAGTAGCATGCTGTCGAGGCCAAATATATTGTTGCGTGGTCTTTGCGCTGATCTATGCAATTCATTAGTTCTCTTGTTTGAAGAACACTTCATTTAGTTGTTCAGAAGAGTTATTTATGATCAATGGGAAAGTGCACTCACAATCTGAACAAGCATAATCCAGGACAAAGTTCTAAACAATTTATAATAAAAAGGAAACTTATAAACATTTGGCTGTATAATCTGATATATGTGATTGGCAACGCTTACAAAAGGGCCTGAAGGTTGGCTAGTTAGGACCTTAACTGATACTTTTTTTACCATACAATGACAAACCTTTTGAACATTCTCACAGTATTTCCCTCTTGTAAAAAGATTTTGCATGGTGCCATGGTGAGCTGTAAACATCTGTCGGTAGAAGAAGTTGTCAACAATGTTTCTTATGATTCATGTCTGGTTCAAAATGAAATAAACGCTTATAACTAGTTAATCTTGTCAAGTCATTCTGCTAAGTCTGTATTCTACATGGAATGCAATCTGATCTACTATTCTTGCAGTTCGTTGCAGCATGCAAGAAACCACCAGTATTCTGTATCATCACTGAATTCATGGCTGGGGGTTCCCTTAGGAAGTATCTACATCAGCAAGAGCCTCATTCAGTTCCCATTGATTTAGTGCTGAAATTAGCATTAGACATAGCTCGTGGAATGAGCTACTTGCACTCACAGGGTATACTTCATAGAGACCTGAAGTCCGAGAATATACTTCTGGGGGAAGATATGTCAGTCAAAGTGGCAGATTTCGGGATCTCGTGTTTAGAATCACAGTGTGGAAGCGGTAAGGGGTTTACGGGCACATATAGGTGGATGGCTCCAGAAATGATCAAAGAGAAAAATCATACTCGAAAGGTTGATGTTTACAGCTTTGGAGTGGTCCTGTGGGAGATCCTGACTGCTTTGGTTCCTTTCAGCGAGATGACTCCTGAGCAGGCTGCTGTAGCTGTTGCCCTCAAGGTATTGTTCTTGACGTCCCATGTACCTTTATGCACGTATGCGTTGATGTATGCTTGGGAAGTGCCATTGCATTGTGCTCTGTCTCTGCTGCCAAACTCGCTCGCTTTTCTTGTTCTGTTTGTTGCTGGCCTTCACTGATGGGGTCTTCTGTTTTGCAGGATGCTAGGCCACCACTGCCTCCTTCATGCCCTGTGGCAATAGGCCATCTGGTAAACCAGTGCTGGGCAACCAACCCAGACAAGAGGCCTCAGTTCGACGACATCGTCGCCATCCTTGAGAGCTACAGAGAAGCTCTCGACGAGGACCCGTCGTTCTTGCTGTCATTCATACCGCCCCCGCTGCACCACCACCACCACCACCATCACCATCCGCACCAGCAGAGCCTTCTCCGGTGCTTCCCTCGCTGCATAACCATCCGGCGATCTGCGTCGCTCAAAGCCTGACGGCCGCTTTTCATCTTCGCTGTATGATATGCGTTTTGTTCTGGACTTCTCCTTGCTCTATGCGCCGGCCCTCTATTATGCGGCATTCAGGCTTCTCCTTGCTCTATGCGCCGGCCCTCTATTATGCGGCATTCAGGCTTGCTATGATTCGCTTCTTTTTTTGGTTTATCATTGGTGCCCTTAGTTTGTAGAAGATGACAAGCAATTTCTGGTGATAATCTATGGATGCATGTCATTTGCTTGGAGTGATGGATGGAACCGTGAATGAGCCCATGTAATTGTAATATAAAATTGAGCTCTTCTTGCTTTCTGTTCTTGTCGTAACTCGTTACTGCTGTGCAATGGTTCGTCCAAACGAATGCCATGTTGATCCGTAGTAAACATGTACAGCATGACGTTTGTTCTTCACCGGAGAATAAAACAATCTGAACTCGATACAGAACTGTCTAGCCTGCTTGAAAACAGAAGGTCCTCCACTCCAAAATAAAGCATGAAAGCAGTCTTGAGGTATTAAACTAGTGGAGTGGTAATTAAACTTGATCTCTGGCGCTCGCCTTAAATTAATTATCGCCATCGGAGATGGCTTTAGAATTTGTGTTACACGAAGGTTGTCTCCAACAGGGTCCTCTATATAGAGCTATACCTATAAAATAGGGGGCCTGAGTTACTATTTGGTCTCCAACATGAACCTCTATACAGACCTGGACCTATAAAATAGGGGGCCTGAGTTACTATTTGTTCTTCAACGGGTTCCCTGATAACCTCTTATCCGTCTAGGGAGGAGAGAAGTTTCCTAAGGGCTTATTTGGGAGCCCATTTCCCGGCCGTGGTCTCGGGCCTTTCCGGGCTAAAATTTACGATGGGAAATATTCCTTCATGTTTTCTCCAAATCCATTCGGAACCCAAATTCTGCGGTATTTTTCCAGCACAGCTCAGCCGTTTCCATGGGAATCAATCCTCATGCCCTCACCTGTGGAATTTTTCGTCCGCTACCGCACACAGCACACTCGCCTCGCCCTATCGCCCGACCTAGCCCCGCCGCCGCCGCGTAGCTGCCTTCCCCTCTTCCCACTGTTGCCACCACCTTCCCCTTTCCCCATCGCCGCTGCCACCTTCCCCACCACCACCACCGACTCCACCACCCCCACCGCCGCCACCTTCCCCTCTCCTCTCTCCCCACCGCCACCACCTCCACCGCTCCTCAGCACGATCACCGCCTCCACCTCCACCTTCTTCCCTGCTCCCTACCATCGCCACCTTCTTCACCTCATGATGCAACCCTAGCTGCTCCCTTGCCGCCTTTCTCTGATACTCATCCACCCAACAGAGCTCGAAGAAGGCCAATGCTCTGGTGACACTAAGGAGATTAAGGCGGCGGGGGGTTCCTTTCCTAGGTTCTAAATGGATCGATAAATCCCCTCAAGGGAATACTGTCCTTGGGTTTTTCTCCCCCAGCTCCCAAACAAGCCCTAAATGTGGGGAACCTTTCTCCTCCCCGGACCTGTCCCGTATATGCTAGAGCCAGGGGAGGAAACGAGTCGAGCCTGAGCGAGCCATACTTGTTCAGGCTCGGGCTCACTTTACAAGCAAGCCGGCTCGACTCAGCTCGCTCGGATGCCCAAGCTAAAAAGCCCGCTCGACTCGGGCTCGGTAAAACTCGCGAGCGCTCGTGGCTCGTTTGCAAAATCTCGAAGGATAACTTCTTATACATAGTTTGAAATGAGCAATTGAGCAGGGAGCCAGATACTAGATATGGCTAGTGGCTCGTTTGCAACATCATTTGTGCTTGCATTATCAAATGTAATGATACCAACCTTCTCCTTCGTTGGCTGTTGGCCTGTGCCATGTGTGTCTGCCGCATTTTGTTGTACTGTTGATTTATGTATAAGCTATGAGTGAGCGGCTCGTGCTCGTTTGTAAATGAGTTGAGCTTGAGATTGAGCTTTTTCTGAGCCGAGCTCGAGTTGATCGCGAACTACGAGCTAAAGTTTCAGCCCTACCAGTAGCGACGCAACACGAGGATGGCGGCGGTGCGGCGACGCGGGGAAGGTGGCGGCGTGTCATGGGGAAGGCGGCTCGCGAAAGCGGCAGCAGCAGCTCTGGGAAGGCGCCAACGGCAACCAGCGCTGAGGCGGGAACCAACAATGGCGACGATGACCAAACGACGATCAGAGAGGGAGTGAGGGCAAAGGGGCCGAGTGGAAGGAGAGAGAATGTATACGGGATGAGATTAGGAGGTGCCGTTGGAGATGGTCATGGGAGAGATATAGGGAATGAATTTTTTATAGGATTTTGTATAGTTGAGGTTTACAGGATGATATTTACGGACAATGTTGAAGACAACCGATGTATGGATTATGTATCTGGTATACATTGATGTATGGATTATGTATCTGGTATACATTTGGGTTCTTTTCGATGAATTGAATATACGAAGTATGCTATGATGCGTGTATATTACATTCCTCTCCTGGAGCATGTTGGCATGTTTGCTTTGTTGCCACACCCAGCCACGTCTAAGCTAGGTAGGTTTGACCGAGTTAGGGTCGTGTTTGGTTCGTTGCCACACTTACTTATTTAGTTGGCCCATGCGTCATAGACTCATTTTTTCATACTTTGCCATAAAATGTTGCGCCCAATTTGACCACCACAAAAGTGAGTGTGGCTTGCCACACTTGACTGGCCCTGTTCTTTTGAGCTGATCTGAACAGCTGAATGGCTGAACAGCTGAAATGACTGAATTTCGAGAGCTTCTCGAGATAGTCTCGAGATTCGGATACATTTTGTTTGACTTACTTTTTAAAGTGTTAGGACTCATCTTCAAAATAGCGAAAAAACGGATTAAAAAAAACTCAAAGCATATGTGTTTTCAAAACGGAGATTAAACCGTTAAACTGTCAAGCTGAAAAGAACTGGGCCTAAACTTAATCGCTGGGCCGGACCGAACCATTCACATCCCTAGTCGTGGCAGTCTGCAGTCGTGGACGTCTCGCCATCTCCTTTTTCTCTCAAAAAGGAAAAAAAATAAACTCGTCATCTCGTTTGTTGATTTCATCCATGCGACCGTGACTGAACAACCTCACCTCAGTCCTCTCCCATGGCCGCGCAATCTCCCAGTTCCTCGCCGCAAGGTCCGTTTTTTTCTCCCCCTTAATCATCTTTGGCCGCCCCTCCCTCCAAACTAGACACTTCAATTTCTTGGACTTGGCGCTAATCAAGAAACAGCAGAGCACTTTGGTATGGATTTTCTTGTGTTCCATGGGGAACCACTCTATATAACGGGCCCTCGATTTGGTTGGTACAGCGTCCGCGTGCCGCCCTTCGGGAAGCGCCCGAAATTCGATGCTCGTACTAGTAATCGCTTCTGATTTTTTGGGTGGTATATGTTCTTTGCTACTGCGAAATTATTCGGATTCGGAGGCTCGGAGCTGGTCATCGTATCCACGATAGTTCCTGGCCTCCGATGGCAAGCAATAATTTCGAGATAAAAGCCAGCTTTTGAATGGTGTGATTGAGATCTGAGGCAAACTGATACTCCCATGGACATTTTGTGGGCAGCAGCCGAGTGGCTTCAGTTTTATTTGCTTGAAACGCTGATAATTTAGAGGTGTGAAGACTTATCTCCATTATTATTTCTAGTTATGACGTGCTGCCATTTTTTAAAGTCTGAGAGCAGTTCTTTTTGTTTGTTTGGGGGTCAAAATGCTACTGGAGAAATTAATATACTTCTGCAAGCTTAGTTATCCATTTTGTTCATACCTCCGTTGTCCTGATAAGGAAGCTCTGTATTTTCTCCAGATGCTTCGGGTGGAAGAGAGTTATCAGATAATCTGGTGATTCAAGCCCCACAACCAATGCGTGAGGATTACATACAGAACGCTGTCAAGTTTCTTGAACATCCAAAAGTGAAGGGTTCTCCAGTATATTACAGGCGCTCTTTCCTGGAAAAGAAAGGACTCACGAAGGAAGAAATCGATGAGGCCTTTCGCCAGGTTTCTGTAAGCTTTTATCTTCCTGCTACCTCTACATGGATTTTCGTCACTTTATCTCGATGATGAGAGGATTAAGTAGCTTACTTAACATATTGTAGGACCCACACCCAAATAGTACAGATGCTGCAGCTGTTGGTTCACAGCAAGGTAGTTTATCTATCTACACGGTGAACGTTTAGAGCCACTGAAGTAATGTTACAATGGTTTCACTGTCTTCCTAAGAAATGGTCTTTCTTCACTGATAGAAATTTATTTTCAGCCTAATCATCAGTACAGCTTTGCTGGTTACTTTGGACACAACATCCAATATTTGTATGTTTGATCGAGCTCTCCTGTTGTCTTTAGAAGATCATATATTTCTGTTGATACTAATTTCAAATAAACAAAAATATCATGCTATTGTATCTTTGTATCAAACTATAGACGTATTTTATTTTTCTACTTTAGGCTTCAAAGTTTGTAATGAAAATCATATGACAGACTGAGAAATGAACTGCATTTGTTAAGCTTGAACACTAAAATCTATCTTGTTTTCCTTGCTTCCAGTAGTCAACCCAAATCAATCTTCTGGTGTGCAATCTTACACAGCAGTTCAGTCACCACAAGCAGTAACTGGTTCTGTTAATGCCGGCCATATCGTCCCACAGACACAACCGCAGCCACAGTTTAGCTGGTTAAATACACTGCTTGGTGTAGGTATTTTTGTTGGATTTGGAGCTAGTGCTTCTGTTATCGTCAAGGTATATCTGGTGCTTTCTGCAAATTATTGTACTTTTGGTGGAGTACTGGAGAACTTTACTTTGTTCATATGTATTTTTGCACAGAAATTGTTCCTTCCCAGGCTTAAAGCTTGGACTTGTAGAGTTGTTGCCGAAGGAGATGAAAGTGCGAACGATGAACTTGGATCCAAGTTTTATAAAGAAATTATAGAAGCTCTAAAAGCTTCTACATCAGCTGTTTCTGCCATCGCTAAAACAAACCAAGAACTGCTTGCTTCAAGGGATGAAGGTTTCAAAACATTTCTTCGTAGTTTAGGGGCACAAATTTACAACGACCATTATCATTTTCGGTTATCTCAATGATTCGCTCTTGTTAGCAGATCAAAAGATACTTATAAAGCTAGCGCAAGCAGTTGATTCGCAAGCAGAGGTGTTTAAATCATTGATCGAGTCCTTAAATCATACAAGGGAGAATCGATTCGAAGAGCATGTTCAACCTTCACCATGGAATGGTTAGAACAAAAATCTATTTATCGTACAGATTTGCTTTTGTTACCTAGGGCTTCTCATTCTGCAAATTATGATGATATTTCTTACCCGAGCCCCTGCTGCCATGAACCATCTGCACATAGAGAACTTGGCTGTAGATTTCACCTTAGTAATGAATCTCACCACATTATCGTTGCCTTGTCTTAATAGGGCCCAGTAACAATTCATGGAGATCTCAGGTACGACTCATAGTCATTAATCCTTGATGCTTGTATTTCCAAACCTTCCATTATTTTCTTATATCTTACTTGGTATTTCTATATGTAGCAAACTATTGTGTACGCCACACCTCCAAATGTGGATTTTGACTCAGGTAAGGAACTGTATTGAGCCGTCTACTCCACGGCCACGAGAGAAGAAAAACCTGCTCTGTTCTTTTGTCCATATTATCTGCTCCTGGGACACTGGTTTACTGCTTCACTCCTGGGTTATCTTTGACAGGGAGGTATTCGTCCACACCATTACCCGCAGAAGCTACATCTGGATCGTTCTCAAGATCTTATGCTGAGGTAGGGCTACTGCAGGATAGTGGAACTGGAACAGTAGACTGTAACTGTCATATTGGTGTTGAGTAGTACTAGCATGCACGCATTAACCTGTCCGACATAGCTGCCTCAAAGAGCGTAGTGCTGCTAGAATTATGCTTATCCACTTGCTGTTTGACCAAGATTGCCCAATGGCAAAGGGGTTGGGCAGCATTGGACAACACCAAAGCCGAGCATAAGTGAAAAATCATGCTGGTGTCGTGTGGTTGCAGCAGCGGGCGCAGAGACCTGGGCATGGATTCCAGCCCCAGATGAGCAACGACAGAAGGAGCCCTGGTGCCCGGGCCGTCGTCTACTACGCCTCGCCGTACCACCATCACCACGGTGGTGGCAGTGACATGGACGCTCCCCAGCCACTGCCACAGCCACAGCCACAGCCAGCGGCTGTTGCGGAGGAGCGCCGGTGGGTGCCCCCGCAGGCACCAGGCGCCGTCATGCCGGAGGCCGCGGCCGCCATACGGCAGCCGAGGGGCCCCCTTCCAATCCCAAGGCAGCAGCACCCACAGCCGGCGTCGTCGGAGGCTGCCAGCGAGCGCATGGACGGCGGCGCCGGAGCATCTGGTGGCTGAGTCGCCGAGCACCACCACCGTGGCCAATGCAGGCAGCTGTGCCACTGAAGAGGCTTCTCCTCAGTGAATTTTGTTGGCATGCTGCGTCCGCGTAAGCTGTAATTCAACCGTACGTGTACGTGTACACAAAAAGCGTAATTACGATTATCACCCTCTGTATTTCATTAATTTGCCGTGTGTGGATGGAAACAAAACATAAAGAATTTATGACGTGTGTGCCAGCCCTTTTTTTTTATTAATTCGATACATTTAACGCGCACACTATAAAATGCCACTTCAAATAGCAAGAGTCAAAAGATATGTCATTATTGAAGCAGATGGAGCAGGGCAGGCGAAAGAGATGGACGGAAGTTTTTCTTTTTTTTCCCGAACTCGTGGGCTGAGAAATTCCATCAGATTCATGCTAATTTTCTGACCATTATGTTGACGCATGGGCCGCAGGGCAGCACGTGAAGTCGACGTTCAAAGCATGTGTTCCGCCTTGTAAACCTCATGCTCAGAAATCTCAGCCTCGTGGGTCAGACGAACTGCATGCGGCAGGCGTCGACAGCAACAGCAGATGCGCATGACCGATTACATATATATTGATTGCAGCTAATGAGCTAGCCTCCCTCTTAATTACCATTAGCATGCAAAATATATATATAGGATTTGTTCTCTCCGGTTTAAATTATAACTCTCTATATATACACACATATATATACATACTAGTATACTAGCATGATGACCCGCGCATTTGCGCGGCTAGATTACTTAGTTTGTATGTAGATTTGGAGCCATCTATTTAAAGTTACTAAAACTATATTTGAAATCTACACCTTAATTGTATAAATTATATTTTTTTTTACTTTGATAATACAAAAACTTTCAATTTCTTAGAGCATGGCGGCCATGCAACATCCCGAAAATATAAAAATTAGAAATATTAAATCAATAGATTATATTTTATATTAGATTTGGCAACCAAGCTTTAGAACATGTATTTTTTTCTTTACAACTTTTCCTTGATTAGATGCAGAATAACAAAGTATGCACAGGCATCTGTAAATTTATGTTTTCTTATTGTAGTCTCTATTGGATGCTATAAAACTTCTAATCATGAAGCGTTTTGATTTGCACCATTGTAAGTTGTCTCCATCTAATATTTTTGGTCCTCAATAATAGATGTCTCCTTAGTCTTCTGATATATGCAACAATGTGTCCATCCAAATTAGTCATCTACTATTCGGGTTTCTAATCATGCAGTGTTTTGATTTTCATAATTGCATAACTATGCCTTATTTTGATCTATAGCAGCAAGTAGATGTCTCCTTCTAAATTTTTAGTATGCAACAATCAGACCGTCGACAACTCCTTGCCATCAACGATTTTCCTACCATTTGAGTTGTAATCTTCAAACGCTTTGATATGTATGCAACATGTAGATGTTTGCTTTGCAGGCTTTTGAATGCTATCTTCTCCTCGTGCCTCTCTAGGTTATAATTTCCATGATGTTTTGATTTGTAGCCATGCGTAGTCATTTTCTTTACAGCGTGCCTAATGTTTTCTCCTCATGACCTTAGATTCATCTACTCTCTCTATATTTTAATATTAAAATCATTTCAATTAGGAGTAGCACATAGACATCGCCTTCTAGAATTTTGACCTAACATATATAGAGATGTCTCATCCCATCCTTAGGATTTTAAATCGACGACAATCTTATGTGTCCATCCAAGTTAGTCATCTACTATTCGGGTTTCTAATCATGCAGTGTTTTGATTTCCATAATTGCATAACTATGCCTTATTTTGATCTATAGCAGCAAGTAGATGTCTCCTTCTAAATTTTTAGTATGCAACAATCAGACCGTCGACAACTCCTTGCCATCAACGATTTTCCTACCATTTGAGTTGTAATCTTCAAACGCTTTGATATGTATGCAACATGTAGATGTTTGCTTTGCAGGCTTTTGAATGCTATCTTCTCCTCGTGCCTCTCTCTAGGTTCTAATTTCCATGATGTTTTGATTTGTAGCCATGCGTAGTTATTTTCTTTACAGCGTACCTAATGTTTTCTCCTCATGACCTTAGATTCATCTACTATCTCTATATTTTAATATTAAAATCATTTCAATTAGGAGTAGCACATAGACATCGCCTTCTAGAATTTTGACCTAACATATAAATAGATGTCTTATCCCATCCTTAGGATTTTAAATCGACGATAATCTTTTAACATTGAAAGCCATGCATGTTTATTTGGCATTTAGCTACATTCGTACACCTCAAAAAATATTTGTGTATACATCATACATGCCGGCCGAGAGCTTTAGTGAAAAAGGGAAAAAGATAAATACATAAAAACTAATATCTTATATACAATTGATATTAGGATGCAATACAACAAATAACTTTATAGTTGATGGCAAGAGGACATACAATTTGTTCATGCAAGAAAGAAACATAGTACGATTGATATGTCGGTTGAATCATGTGGCAACCGGATTGAATTTCAATGTTTTTCTATTTTATTATTGTAGTCAACGTAAACTCTCCTTTAAAAATCTAGGCAATTATAATTTAGACTCAAGATGATTAATAGTTTATATTTTTATATTAACATCTATTTTATTGTAGCCAACATGAACTTTTAAAATCTACACCAATATAATTTGGCTCACGGAGTAGATCTTTTTTTTATAAGTTGACTTATCATAGTTGATTTAGTTAACATATCATAATTTGTCCAAGATTGTGATATAGTCTAATCACAATATGTCTATATATAATCTTGTTAGATCTGCATCGTTGTAATCTAAACCCACCATAGTTAATTGTGTAGATGCACCGTTATAATCTAGACCCACCATAGTTAATTAACTGTAGATATTTTCTTTTTATTACGATTAATGTGAGAATTTTTAGTATTTTTTGATTTATAGAGAGTAGACAGATGTATGTTTTTAATCTAGGCTGGATGAGGTCTTGGGGTTCAAATCCCACTTCTACCAATATATTTTCAACTTTTGGCAACACTACAACCGGTTCGTGGACCCGGCAACAACTGATTCGTGAAGCCGGTATCCGGTAGTGATACCCGTGAGTATCACTCCTAGTTTGTTGGTAGTGAATAGTGATACCCGTGAGTATCACTCCCAGTTGGTTTGGTTACAATCGGTCCAAAAATCCAGTAGTAAAGGGGTTTGGAACCGGTCGTAAAATCTAGCTCTCTAGTAGTGAGCATGCGGTGGCACCTCTAAATTCTAATATCTGCAAGGGTTGGGAGCTATGCATTGTCAAGTGCGCTCGATTTACATTTGATTGCTTTCAACTTGTAATTTATAATAAGAGAATTTGAACCAATTTAATTAGAAGCATGTAGATATATATGCGTAAAATCCAGTTAAACATATAGTGCTATGAAATTTCAACTTTTCTATCGTTGAGAAAATCTACGTCATTATTAGTTGAACTAATTACCTTAACTGATTTGGAAGTAAAAGCAGCGTATCTAAGGCTAATCAAGATATGATCTATGATATGCATGCATATATTAGACGTCAGTTCCATCATTAATTCATGATTGAGAGCATATTCACGTACCTTGGAAGCCCCATGGTTTGAACTTGTAGATTTTGGGGTCTGCAATGATAACGTGGGGCATATATACGGCGAGAAGGTAGCATGGTTACCTTTTTCTTCCAAATAAACCCTCACGTCTAGTCATTGGTCTGATCACCATGGAAACCGCGAATCGCTGAGCTCATCTCGCAGCTTCCGATGAAAACCCTAGCTAGCTCGGGCCATCGATCAAGCACGTTTGATCTTTTTTTTATTCTAAATCATATATAGTATATAGTAGACAAATAGATAGATTCAATCTAGATCGTTATAATATGGTCCCACTGTTGATCCGACGGCTGAGATAATTTGGGTGATGTGGACATAGGCCCTAATAGTAGATAGACTATCCTATATTAGGTAGATTTATTCTGAGCCGTTATAATCTGGTCCCACCGTTGATCCGACGACTGAGATAATTTGGGTGATGTGGACGAATGTGGCGGCTCCTTTTTCCCCTCCTTTAATTATATACTCCCTCCATTCCAAAATATAAGGCGTATTTTGACTCCACAAAAGTCTTTAAAGGTAGAGTTTGACCATTAGATTCCTCTATTATATATTATGAATTGTTACAATATAGTATTGTATAAAAAACACTTTGAAATATGAACAATTTGGTACAACTTTGGCATACTAACGATGCATATTATTTGATTTATTTATGGTTAAAATTTATTAAGTTTGACTTTTCTCCAGTCAAAATACGCCTTATATTTTGGAACGGAGGGAGTAATAGATATCAGCAGCAGATGAGATGAAAGAAAGATGCATGGTCTTCGCACTCTTTTTTGGTAATGCTCTCAATCCATCAGCACATCAAGCCACATGCTGTACGTACGTGTCATTCCGTGAGTGCCCTCGCCCAACCCAACTGCAAAGGAAAGGGGAGGAAGATGCATATACGTTGTTGCTGGATGAGGCCTTTCACCTGCAGAGTGCAGAACAAACAACAGCTAATCACTGAATATTCAACACCATGCATGATGCATGTGTCAACTGTCCAGTGCCGCTGCCGCTGCCGCCCCCAATTATTTCCTCTGGTGTGTGCCATGCGTGACTCACTGCACCCACCTACTGACGTCGCGACTCGCGACAAGGCATAATTGGTGCGTGTGCATTTTTAACCGAAGAAAATCGATAATGTGCCGCTCCAAAAAAAACATTTTAGGACTTGACAAACTCTAATCGAATACCACTCCAGGATTTGCCTCTTTGAATTCTTCGCATGATAGTATGATAGTGGCCAAACTTCCCTTTACTGGTTGGAGCCGAGGAAAGAAAGAAAGAGGGAGAGAGTGGCTAAGAGCATCTGCACTAGAAACTCTAATTTTTTAGCTTGAAAAATTTAGTTCACTTTGTTTGACCTGTTTTACAAAAGCCACAGCATTTGTCTTTTTCATTTAGAGATAAATATAAAATCTACTCCGTGCTAGGCTACGTGCACCGATCAAATCCCTCAAAAGTCTAACCTGATATTTGCAGAGTGGGCAATGCACTTGTGCTTCCACACTCCCCTTCACGTGCAGTCTCCCTCAGACCTTAAGCTTGGAATAGGAGTTGGTGACTTATTTAATTGTGTCGAACATGATTCAAATTTGAGACCTTCGACTCTGATATCATGAAAGCGAAAATAACTCATGCAATGGATTGATTTGACGAGCAGACGAATACAAATAGACCAGGGGTCTTGCATTCCTTCCATATCTCTAGAATCGGTTTACAGAAATATGCGTGATGACGCGTGTCATGTACCCTAACAAAATACATAAGATAAGATGACAAAACAAGAAGAACATGCGGAACTTCCACATGTGAATTGAGCTAATTTTTTTTTTATCAACCAAAAACCTATATGTTCGTGAAATTTGTTACAATCAAACAACTATCAATTTCGCATTCCACAATTTCACAAGAAAAAAATAATAGACATTTATCTCTGTTGACGTCACTGGTCACACCTAACATCTCGATGGGTCAGAGCATTGCTATGCTTGCTAGTTCGCTGGTGGGCTACTGTAGTAGAGTAGTGCAGTCCGTATAGTGAGCCTCGCTCGCCATTGCCCTTCGCTGCGGCGCCGCTGCCGCCCGGGAGCTCGCGTCTTCAGCTCTCCGCTTTCCCGTCAGGTGTAGGTTTAGGATTAGGATTAGGATTAGGATTAGCATTGGGATTAGCATAGCAGAGCAATAGAAAGCATCGGCCGCTGGGAGTGGCGCCTATAGGTGTCTCAGATTCCCATCTCGTCTTATCTCCACCCATTTTCCTCCGCTCCTCTCGTGAGTTTTTTATACAACTCGTCTCCCTCCCTTCGCCTCTGCCTCTGCCTCCGCCACCACCAGCACACCACTACCTCCACCTCCGCCTCCGCCTCTCTCTCTCTCTCTGTCTCCACCACGCCCATTGCCTGAGATGGCGCTCAAGGTTTCTTTCCCCGGGGATCTGGCCGCCGTCTCCTTCCTGGATTCCAGCAGGGGCCCTTTCAACCGGCTCAAAGGTTGGATTTTTTCCTCTTCCGTCGGGGGATTTCTTTTTTTCCTTTTCGGATCGCTACACAAGCTTTTCTGCCCCGTTTGCTGGTTTGATATCCTTGCTTTGCTATTTTGGTGCCGTGTTGATCCCTCCTTGTTTATTTGATCAACCGTCCTCACTTTCTTTGATCCCTTTAGTCGTTATGAAATCATGTGTTTGAAGATAATCACACTGATATAGGCTGCAAGTTTTTGATGCCACTCTGTAAGGATATTGAGGCCGGTCAAGTTGTGCTTCCATGCGGCCATGCCATTAGGAATCATTCTTGGTTTCAATTTGGGTTGGATTGGCTCCAGTTTTTTTTTCTTCGAGAAAAGATTGGCCCCAAGTTTCAGTTTCTCTTGAAATTGTTTTGGTGGCCGCCTCTTGGTTTGCACAGTGTAGGGGAACTGCGACTTCGTAGGATATATTGAGGATGTGGTCATCGTAAAGTTGCAAACTCAGATGCCTAACTGTTTTGATTTCGACATCTTAAAGGGTAGAATTTTTTCGGGTTCCCACAAAAAGTTCGAATTCCATTCGTTGAGATAAAGGGCAGAATTTCCTCCTGCCTGGATACAAAGGACGATTTCCCCAGAATTTATGCAACGTTTTTATTGATCTAGAACCTTGGCTGCTGTCATTATGACGTGTATGGAATCGCCTTCTCTTGCAATCTGCTGGATGCATTAAATTCTGAAATATCTAAAACCTATATTGTCAGTTTGCTACTTCAACCTTTGGAATATCTAATGTTCCTAGAATATATTCTGCGTAGATTCCAATTCAGTTTGTACTTTCTAGTGAAGTGATATTGTCATGAAGAAGTTGCACTGCTGTCGTGTGACGTGATCTTAACGTAACGGTTGGTGTACATGAACTAGGAGTTCTCATAAACCAGCAAACAAGCAATCTGTTCGTTAAGAACTTAAGGAGCCAAGATTGGGGGCAATGACTCAGGGTTTTAAATAATTTCTTGTTACTTTATGCAGTAGCATGCATTTTGTGAGGGTCCAAGGCAGCCTTGTTTCTTGACTGTAGGCGCTTAACTCTAGCCTTAACTTTGGTAACGAGCGTTGCTTTCGGATCTTAATTTGCGTTGTCTTAATTGTAGTGGACTTCACAATTCAAAGGAGAGGCAAAAGAGCAATTTCACTGAGAAGGACGTGCTGTTCAATGCATCTGGCCCCGCCGCCAGCATGGCCTGGTCGAGCTGCTGCTGAACCTGGTAGGAGGTCTTGGGATGGACCGAAGCCTATATCGATTGTTGGTTCAACAGGCTCCATAGGCACACAGGTAAACTGATAACCCATAATTTACTATTTTTGCAAACACTGTTGATTGCTGATAAATCAAAGCTTTGGTGAATTGGTGCATCTGTTTGTACGCAAGAACTAGTGGGTCTATTTATCTACTCATAAGAATTGTCTTTCAAATTAAATATCATGTCTTACATTGGACTATTTGATTAGTATTAACATAGTTCTTGTTGTGTTATCTTTTGCATAACTTAAAAAGACGTTGGACATAGTTGCGGAGAATCCTGATAAATTCAGAGTTGTTGCTCTTGCTGCTGGCTCTAATGTGACTCTTCTAGCCGATCAGGTACAATGATCTTGTTAGTAAGTTCTTCCTTTGCTTTTTTTTTTTGAAATTGTAGGAATTATTCACCTATGTGAACATTAACCGAAAGCAAGCTACAATTTAATTTACTAGGTGAAAACATTCAAACCAAAGCTGGTTGCTGTAAGAAACGAGTCATTAGTTGATGAGCTCAAGGAAGCATTAGCCGATTGTGAAGAGAAGCCAGAAATTATTCCTGGGGAGCAAGGTGTCATAGAGGTACGACTTTCCTATGATCCTATATGTTTGAATAATTTATGCTTTGCCTGAAGCTTTGTAAGTACTAAAATCTTCAATTATAGGTCGCTCGCCACCCAGATGCAGTCACAGTTGTTACTGGGATAGTAGGGTGTGCAGGACTGAAGGTAACTTCCTTTTTGTATTGCATATTTTTCTTTGCCCCTTCTTTCTTACATATTAGTTGTTCAGTGTCACAAAAATCTACTGTTACACTGATGCTTCTCAAGTATTTTCAAGAATTTAGCGAGGACAGAAATGAAGAGATATGTGCTTGAATGTTATATCTATAATATTTTTCTCACCAAAGCACTAAGCCATTCAAGTGCATGATTATAAAGACTATAGTACTGTACCACTTGGAATATCAACCAGACACATCATTTGCCAGTATTTGAGTTCTTATAGTAACACAGTTGGTAGTAGTACATCTATCCAATATCATACTCTTATCTTTTGAGAACCTTGGTCCATGGCCTCTCATGTGGATTATGCTAGAATATCAGGATTCAGGAGACCCATCATGCCTTGATGGTGCTACTTTCAGCCTGCTTAATAGCAATCCTATACATTTCCTGAAAGTTTGACTAAAACTGTAATTTTTACCTTTCCTTCCTTTTGGGTTCATGTAAAGTGAATGAGTTGTAGCCACATTATAGGATGCTTGTTGAATTTATCTATGAATACAAACTAAATTACCAGTTAGTCTGGCACAACCTGCTGACCCCCTTACTTTATTTTCTTTGTTCTGTCAGCCCACAGTTGCTGCGATTGAAGCTGGGAAAGATATAGCATTGGCAAACAAAGAAACGCTTATTGCAGGTGGTCCTTTTGTGCTTCCCCTTGCACACAAACACAAAGTGAAGATACTTCCTGCTGATTCTGAGCACTCTGCAATATTTCAGGTATCACAGAAAATAATTACTTGCTACTGCAGTTATTTGTTTCATCATGATGCAAATTCGTTATGTGGTTAGGATGGTTCGGTGTGTGCGTGGTATTGGGTGATGAAACAAACTCTCATATACGGTGGTTTTATCTTTGAAACCTGAAACAACGTTGCAATATGACTTGTGCTGATTCAGAAATGGCTTCTCCTATCCTAGTGTATACAAGGTTTGTCTGAAGGAGCACTTCGTCGCATTATTTTGACTGCATCAGGTGGTGCTTTCAGGTAAGTCTACTGTCATATATGTAATATGTTGTACTTCTGGAAGCATTAGACACCATCTAATGTCAGTTGATGATGATAGGGACTGGCCAGTTGACAGGCTGAAAGATGTAAAAGTTGCTGATGCTTTAAAGCACCCAAACTGGAATATGGGGAAGAAGATCACAGTGGATTCTGCTACCTTGTTTAACAAGGTGTTAATAGTTTCCTCAAAATTTCTGAAATTTACCGTATTCTTATTCAGTTGTATTAAGCAAAGGGACAACTCATTTTTGCAGGGTTTAGAAGTTATCGAAGCACATTATTTATTTGGTGCTGAATATGATAAAATTGAGATTGTGATTCACCCACAGTCTATCATACACTCTATGGTCGAAACCCAGGTGAGTCATACATCATAGATTTCTGTTTTTATTAAGAAGCAAATATCAAGGTATTCGGCTCACGTATTGTGCTTCCTGAACTGTAATACATGCACGCTCTCAGATGTATGTTTTATTTTTTCAGGTCATAGCTCATAGGTTAATAACATGCTAAAATAATCCATCACTACTTCACATATGGCTTAACTCTCAGCACTCATGAAGTTTTGTTTCCTCAGGATTCATCTGTCTTAGCCCAATTGGGATGGCCAGATATGCGGTTACCTATCCTATACACCTTATCTTGGCCAGACAGAATCTACTGCTCCGAGGTCACCTGGCCCCGGCTAGATCTTTGCAAGTAAGTTCTTCCCCTGAACTGCTATGCTAATTCTTCAGTGTTTGAGAATAGCATCCAAGAAAAAGGCTTTCTTTTTTTCTTGTCATGACACCACATTCTGTGTCACAAGTCAAAAACCCTCTGAGGTTTATAGGTAACTTCATATTTGTGTTTAGGTCTGGGGCACCTGATACTTCAGTCAATCTGTGTGAGTATGCATGTGAGTTAAGGCTGGATCTGAGTATGGTTCCAATTTTCAATGAGCGAACAGTATGGCAGCCGCCTCAATAATGTTTAAGCATGTGAAACCACATGACCAGAATTCCATAAAACTGTCAAACTTGCATGTTGTTTTGAACTCAGTCTAGAATGATTTTATCTGGTATAAAGCTGAACTAATAGGTTGAGACCATGTCTTTCGCTGGTTGCAAGCAATACTCACATAGCTACCGCTGATGCCTTCATAATGCTCAGGTTGTTACAGAGTGACATCATTTCATTTATAGGATTTTGAAAGAACAAAGCACTAACGTACTTAAGAAACTATACCCAACCGAACCTCCCAAACTATAGATCTTTTTCAGCGCAACAAAGTTTAATCGCAGAGTTGGACAATGCAGGCTGGGTTCACTGACATTCAAAGCTCCCGACAATGTGAAATACCCATCGATGGATCTTGCCTACGCAGCTGGGAGAGCTGGGGGCACCATGACAGGAGTTCTGAGTGCAGCTAATGAGAAGGCAGTGGAGTTGTTCATTGACGAAAAGTATGGCCCTTTTTCCTCTTATATTATATAGAAAGCATTGCGCAGTGTGCTCGTCTTTAAAGCTAATATTCTCAGGCGTCTTTTCGGTGCAACCTATATCATGGATTATAATAGAACCCTTAAGCATATTGATCTAAACTATCATCCCTGATTTAAATATTGCGCTATCAAACCGACAGCACGGTTTCTCTCTGCCTAAAAATCGTGCATGACTAGCAGCTCTTCATTATTTCAAGTAGGAAGTATAATAGAATGACAAATTCGAACTTTGATAAAAAGTAGACAATGTTGCTGAACTAGCTCAAAGTGGAGAAATGTTTCTGCTGCTTTTTTTTTTGCAGGCTTATTTTTTTCCGCTGTTTGCGGTCATGTGATATTAGAGAGGCACATCACTAATCCACTGCTCCCCTCTGTGAATTCTGCAGGATCAGCTACTTGGACATCTTCAAGGTGGTGGAGCTTACGTGCGACGCGCATCAGAATGAGCTGGTAACGAGACCGTCGCTTGAGGAGATCGTACACTACGATATGTGGGCGCGGAAGTACGCGGCCAGCCTACAACCATCGTCTGGCCTCAGCCCTGTGCCTGCATAACTAGCCATATATATACTCGTATATGCAGCTTTGCATACATATCATGACCACGGCGTTTCGTGCAGCGGGAGCTCGGCGAAACGACACCCGTGTGTACGTACACTGCTCCGCTTCCAAGCTTAGATGAGGATTCCAGGCCTTCCTGAATGTAAATCATGTCTTCCAATGAATAAACCGTGTGTTCCATATAAATTTTGACAAAATCAAGGCAAAAAAGAAAATGTTAGGGAAGTATATAATGCGTTCCTTTCCGGCGTGCTAAAAAATATGGTCATGCTCTCTCGGTGGGATCATTAGTTGTTGCTTCGCACCGACACGATCGAGCATGCCACGGCATGCCTCGCTCAGCTGAATTTGATAAATGATAATATAAAGATGCACATGCATTTGCTCCACCGTTCCGCCCGAACCTGATGCTTACTCAAAAGGTAACCGACCCACGACATTCATTCCTGAGTTGGATTCCATATCATCCAAACAAAAAACCTAGGTGCGTACATATATGACACTTCCTCGGGCTTTTTTTTATCAGTCACCATTGTCTTTTTATACATGCACTTTTAACCATTCGTCTAGTTAAAATATTTATTGCAAATATATAAAAATATAAATCATACTTAAAGTAACTTTAATGATAAAACAAAACAAATGATATCTAAATAGTTTTTTAAATAAAACGAATGGTCAACGAAGACTACAGCTCAGGTAACTTCAGCGCAGCGCTGCCACTTTATTTCTGGCTCCTTTAATGCACATGATTCCTAGCAAAAATGCGCAACAAAACAAACTGAGCAACTCCAGCAGCTCCTCGATATTTCTCCTCTAAAACACTATTAGCGTCCCCTCTATCCATCCCTCTAAAATTCCTTTATAAATTACACTACCCTCTAAAAGATTTCTTCCCTCCAGCAGCCTCTCTATATCTGCTACAGTATTATCCAGGAGCTGTTGGAGTTGCGGCTCATTCAGGAAAATGTGACCTTTCGTCGGATCATAAGTTATTATGAAACCTTTTCTTTCTTCACCAAGAAACAAGCTGTACATGGCAGGGCCCCGCCCTTTTTGTGCTACGATAATGAGACAGCAATTACATTATGTACACCCTCACGCACCTACAAGCTACAAAGTGCCAAGCAACAGCAGCGGCAGCGGGCAGCACCATCCGATTCCAGTCAAGTGATGGCCTCATTTCGGCCTATATCGCGCGAGCGCTATGGCCACAATTTGCAGGTTGGGACAGCTAATGTATGATGGATTATCGCAAGGCTTACCTTCCCACACAAGAACAGGCACAAGGCACCCGAAGCCCTCAGGGCCGCAGTGACTCGCAGGGTTGACTCGCAGGGTTGCCTGGATTCAAAATTTCCATCTATTTTAATGGTGCCTACAACCAAGCTCCCCACCCTGGAAACATTTGGCACAGCCGGTCAACATCTACTGCATCCTGTATGAGTTGTTGGACCTGAATACAAGCATAAAGGATAAACAAATGAATAATTTGCATGGACAGAGAAGACACATCTTAAACACAATTTTTTTTCAGAAGCATCGGCACCAAAGGGTTACATACTTGCCCCTGTACGCTTCTCATTTCACCATCCTCATAGCCATCCAATTTCTGTTTTACACGGAGCATAGCACGGGCTGCATCCTTGTTGCCCTCATAAGCCTCTTGGGAGTCATCCAGGCATGAGTCAGTGTCATCAGTTTCCTGCAAAAGCATATATAAATTACAAAAAAATGTACTTGGAATATCATCTAGATTCAGATACAAGAACATATCG
This sequence comes from Raddia guianensis, assembly GCA_036346415.1. Taxonomy (NCBI): domain Eukaryota; kingdom Viridiplantae; phylum Streptophyta; class Magnoliopsida; order Poales; family Poaceae; genus Raddia; species Raddia guianensis. Next base: position 43,442,473 of record CM070534.1, read on the forward strand.
TTTAGTTACCTTCTGACGCTGTAAAGCTTTCAGTGGTGAGAGTGCCCATTTGTATAGAGGATCATGGATGAAAACCTGACAATAAATCCGTTACCAGGGAAATTGAAATACTGACTCGCTTCTTGATTTTACAAAAACATTTTGATAACAGACATACTTCAATAATGGTGAGCAATGCCTCTTTATTTGCCCTCATGACAGAAAGAGTTTTCTCACAACATCTTCTAAATACACCTTCAATACCGGTAGCACCCATGCCATCTATAATATCCCTTGTCAGCCGAAATGGAACCTACAAGTACAGGTATAAACTTAATTCAGTCTGATAAATGATCTGCATACAGTAGAAGTAGCAAACATTACACAAATTAAGGAATATACAATATGACACTCCAATCACATACCCGTTCAGGTGTTTTAAGCATGAGACCTTGTTCAAACGCAACACCAAGATCAATGTGTACAACCTCAGCGGTGTCTTGATCAATGAGAATATTCATGGAATGGCGATCTCCAAGTCCCACAATGTATCCCACCTGAACCCACAAAATTAACATTCAACACATCTTGATTAATTGAATGCATTCCTCAATGGTCAGTATTGACCCAGATAAATGACATCAATTAGATGTTCATTAGCTAAAAATTACCATTGAACTCGCTGCCACACTTCTTGTGTAAGCAAGTCTACTTTGGAACCAATCCGCAGGCTGCAAGAATCTCTCAAGAAAGAAGTGGTGCATCACAGGCCTGGTTATTACATGACAAGGAAAAAGTAAGCAAAATTTCCTTTTCTGCATGTTCAAATATGTTTATATATTGGTCTATCAGAAAATGAAGATGAACAACTGAAGACCTAAAGTTATTGCAGATTTTGAGAAACGCCCTCCTCTTATCTTTTTCCTACAAAGAACAGAAATAATTTTAAAGTGGACATAAGCTCATGATAACATTATAAAATATATATATAAAAAGCTTCACATGTGAACATACACTCATCATGTACTCTCTGCATTGAAGAAATGTCCAGTCTCCAGTTCCATAACGTCCATGTGCTCCACCAATTCTAGTGCTGTATAAACCAATGAAATGAAGTTTTATAGATGTCAAGTACTCAGAATGTAATTTAGGTATAATAAATGGAATCATGTGCAATGTACCTCCCTAAGAGATATTCACCAAGCGGAACAGTCCTATTTACCCATTCAACAACACCAGCACTTGGGGTGAAGGGAACAACCTAAGTTAGAGAAACAGGTAGATAGGAATTTGTCTTATGTTACAAAATGGCCATGGTGAAAAATTTAAGATGGATAATGAACTATTAAAGAACATAGATGAGAAGAGAATGATCTGACTAAATTTATGGCGTTCACTGTACCTTGTATGTACGAATTCTCAGCCTCCTTTCAGAAGTATCTCTGTGATTTTGCAAAAACATATTTACCAAACTGAAAAATTGCTCCATCACCTGCAAATTTACATGCCAATACTTACTCGTTCCAAAGATATGATGTTGCAAAAAATAAGTTCTCGTATTCTTACAACATAGACCTGAAATCTTCTCCCAGTTCAACAATTGGCATTATCACTCATCTTTTTTAACAGAAAATTACCACACAGCATGATATTACATTGCAGGATAGGCTAGCTGTACATAATGTAACTAATTTTTCATTTTGGCCGCATCTAATAACATGAGACTAGTATATATGAATATATCTAGCAATAGACTCCCTCATTCTATACTCATAGTTACACTGTAAGAAGACTATAATACCATGTAAATATATACTGTTCTCTAAAATATAAAATCCTGTTCCTTTTTCGCCCCTAATCAAAGTACAACTTATAATAGGAAACAACCAGTGCTCTAAATTGTGGTTAAACATTAGTGAGTCATTTGTTTTGTTAATACTAATTGCACTGGTTGTATAATAACAAATCAGTAAGTCTTCTGTTGTAGTAGTGGACTTGTGGTACATAACTAGACAAAACGGAACCATGGAATATGATATTACTGTACATTTCTTTTGTTAGAAGGTATTCAATAAAAACTACAAAAAAGTGTGGTTAGAGCTTTAGTACTTGGTAGCTGCCAAACCCTATATGCCAAATGATGTAAAAGAATCACATGCTTAAAATGAATAGGAACATACAGCATCTTGTCGCAGGTCATCATTTCCAGATTTTGCAAGTTGGCGGTATTTGTTACCATCTGAGCCAATGCATTCAATGACTTTGGGAGCATTAATTCCATTCATTATCCTGCCATGACGGAAGACTTCCAACAGTCATTGAAGATGATAAGTCAAACTTTCACAGCAAACATGGCATGAAACTAAAGCTAACTTACGTGATAGAATCTGCCAGCCCATTAAAATGTGGAAAGGAACCTTCTTCATACCGACAGTTAGGGTCAACTGGAATAGTAGCAGTCACAACTGGGACCTGATGAAAAAAAAAGAAGAGTAATGATATTTCCATAAGTTATTTGATACGACCATCATATGATTAAATTAAACAACATGCAATGAAGGGAAGGAAAGAAAACAGATACTATATGCAGAAAATTATTGTGAACAATGTAAATTGCCTTCTTAGTTTTTTCAAAGCAAAGACACTAAAACTTCAGAGGTCAAAAGAACAAAGCAATTTAGATTTTCCAAGATCCAACAAAATATCACTCAGACAAAACTCCATAGGTTCAAGCAAGCACAACCAGCAGCAATAACCTGCTTTTTTTTCCCAACACTAGAATTTTTTATTTCCATCTAAAATTACAAAAAATCATAAAAATACTTTCTATTTTAAAAATACCCTTGTGAGTTTCATTTTTTAAGAATCCTCTTACAAGTTTCATTTTTTTAAAGAAATCCCCTTACAAGTTCAAGTTGACAAATGCTGCGGACCTCCCTGGGCAGTGGAATTTTTTTGTTAGTGTCCTGATCAAAATATAGATGAAATTAATATGTTAACATGGAAAATAGTGATAAAATTCTCTTACAAGTCGCGGATTAAAAAGATGACTAACCTCCTTCTTGGTCTCTAGTTCAGCTAATTTAATGTAGATCTCAACCATTTGTTTCATCTGTAAGATGTGAAAATGAACATCATAACGTATATCTTCCAACAGCAAATTCATTTGACCTCTTTCAGGGATAAGAATTGATAATTGTTAAGTGGCAAACCTGACGAATCATAGCTCCATGACAAGTACACAGCTCTTTTAATAGATTTTCAGCAGCAAGCTTCTTGTCCATATCTACAACAAAAGAACTTCTACTCCTTTGCTTGTCTTTGACCCGGTCACCATTTGCTAGAGCAAAAAGCTAAGGACCAACGAATCAAGACACTGAAAACAGAAAAAGTGCTTGTTCCAAATTCTACAAAATGTCATCAAGAAATTAACTAATACGTGCTGGAGTTGCTACATATATTAACTAGACTTACTGGTGAAAATCATGTTGTATTCCAAGTGAGCGTACTGAGATGTGTGTTTTTATCATTTCAAATTTCTAATTAAGTTTGGGCACATTTACGGTACCCTCTCACTGTCCCTTGAAAGCATTGCAAATCAAATTCGACCATGCATAATGTATGGATTGCATTTCTCACTAGTGCTAATTGCATGTGGCTAGTTGCAGCTAGAGCAAATGAGCATTATAGGTCATACAGTCAAAGGTTCACATACAATTTTAACAGGGGGTAAGAAATGGTTTCATTGGAACACCCTGGTCGAAAATCGCATAGAGCTTAGGTTCCCACACATGCATTGCACCACTCTTGGAACGTATCCAGCATACACAGGGCTCTCCATGTACACATGAACACAGTCCATCTCATCCACCAGATTAAGATCTAATGGCGCACAAGCATGGGGTGTATTTTTGTGGGACACCCCCCACAAAAATCACCTTCTACAGTGCATGTGTGGGGTGGTCTATCTCACCTACTACAGTGCTGCACTTTTTGCAAAACACCCCCTGCCTGCTTTTCCTATCCCCAGGCAAATCCCACAAGGCAAACAGCAATAAAGCTCTCCATGTACACATGCACACAGCCCATCTCATCCACCAAATCAAGATGTAAGGGAGCCACAAGCATAGGGAGCATTTTTGTGAAAAACCTGTCGCCTCACCTCCTACATAGTTTGTGTGCCTCTAAGGTTTGCAAAACACACCTTTGCCTGTTTTCCCTCTTTCATTTCCAACACAGTTGCCATGCTCTGGCCAGAAAGCTGCCGCCTCCAAGGTTGCCTCCCATGCCAGCACCTGTGGCCGGCAAAGACATCATGGCAGCGCACAAGGGGTTCTCCTTGTGTACACGGGATATGTTGTCTTCGTCTAAAAGGGTTAACCTGGGTGCTATGTTTGGGTCCATCTATATACTAGTACAACTATCTCTATACTAGCAAGAGCCAAGGTGGTACCATTCCACTACAATCAATCCATATGGGCCATATGGGCATTGCGTCAAAATGGGCTGGGGTATTAATAAATTCATAGTGTGTTCAAATGTTCATAGTGTGTTTTTATTCATCGTACTTAATAACAAAAAGTCTGTACTAATATCTGGTATTAATATTAAAGTTATATTACTGACCAGTGATCACGCTATCAAATTGTTACAGTCATTCTGCTGACTAACTGTGGGTACAATATTCCAATTCCCACCATATGTGAAAAATATGGAACTAGAATTTGATCATAATTCTTTCAATATATAAAAAGTCTGCAGCTTTAATACCTGAAATATTGTATGATATGGATGATCAATGGCCATTTTCTTCAACAGAGAAGCTAATGCATTCTGCTACGGCAAACAACAGTGTTATTTGAAGGAGTTGTATTTACCTAGAGAAGAAAAAAGCTCTCGATGATATTTATGTATACCTGGAAGTTTGTTGACCCCTGAGCATCTTTTGAGCTTCCAAGTCTAGAAGCAATTTGATAGACCAAAGGTATGAACTTGTAGGTTTGGACCTGCAGAACAAAAAGTTTTTTTACTAACAAAAGTAAGCAAAAGTGTAAAGGAACTCAAGAAATGAAACTCAAAAGTTGACCTCTTTTGTTGTTTTAATCATCGCTTTCACAACTTGATCTCTTGAGAAAAGACTAAACCACAGTGAGACCATCCGGAAAACCTGAACAGAAAATACTTAGCACTGTTAGGAACGATATTAAACTTACAAACAAAGCACTCAGCAAAAAGGTATAAGTTTTGTGGTATCAAGAATTGAGCAAACAGTATCAGGAATATTCACAACGAAAAAACAATTGATATGACATGGAGCCAGTCATGAACAATAACGACATGGAAAACATGATACAGAGATCCACTCAAAATATTGTGGTAAAGATTGGTTAAGTGGATCCGAGGATGGGTGGGGCGCTAGACCTCATCTAGCGACTTTTAGGACTCCTTCCTGCATCTTAGAAAGGCTCTAAGGACTGATTTTATAAGAAGACTAGAGGCTAGTTGGTTTATTCATTGCTCATCTCTAAGAAAAAACTTATTTCTATATTAAACTGTTATGAGATGTATTGAACTGTAGGCCAAGGGCCAATATATAGGACACAATGGAAAGACTAATGAAGGAAGGAAAGCTCATATAAGGCAAGGACTCTAATACCATCCCTAAATTTTCTAGGACTCTTAACTATATCTCAAACAACCTCCCTCAAATACAGTCCATAGACCCACAGCCAGGGTAGCTTCAAACCAAAAGGCAACTAAACTGCAACCCACAATGAGAGGTAGCAAACGACGAGCTCCCCCATGAGTGCAGCAGCAACAAATGCATGAGACAGCAGCTGGAGCGCTGTGGATCCAGGCGCACCAGCCAACAGGGCAGAGCTCGGTGACCTCACATATCCAGTGAGCAACAGCGACGGCCAGGGGACGGCACCATGGAGAAGCAACAAACGACCCATGCCGCAATGGGCAAGCGACCCCAGCAACTATAAGATCGAGATCTGAAGAGGTGGCCACCCACCAATAACGAAGATTGCACCTCCCAGGGCAGCAGCAGCAGAAAACATCTGCGGCTAGGGTTTCAAGCAGGGTACCAAGTTATGAATAGATGTACTAAATTGTAGGCCAAGAGTCTGTATGTGTAGGATACAATTGAAAACCTAGATAAGGCGGGAAAGCCCGTATAGAGCAAGGACTAATATTATCCCTAAATACTCTAGGACTCTAATTATATCTCTAAAATAAACTTATTCACAAAAAAAAAATATAAGGACATTATTCTTATCCCAAAGGATTTTTTTGAGAAAACTATCCCAAAGGATCCCCTTAACTAATTGGGCTAGCACTCTAATGTCATAACTTATCTCCTAAGGATTACTGCTGCTGAGTGCTGTGCTATAGCTTGAAGTTGCTACAGTGAATCCCGAACTGTTGTGTCAATACCATAACACGAAACACAAGAAAGAAAGTATATAATATAAGAATAAGGTGTTGCGTAAAATGACACTCTTTTCAGAATAAGTCCAAAAATTTCAAAGCCATTCTGAAAGCTGGCTGAGGCTCGCCAAAACTGTTTTTTCATTTCATGCTAGTAGTTTTTTTTTTCGAAAAAGGAAGTCTTTATTGAACTCAAACAATTACATCGAGAAGATACAATCAAACTGAGAACACTCCCGGCCTCTGCATAGCAAAGATGCACACAGCCCAAAGAAGAAAAGAAAATAAAAGAACGGGCGAACGAAGAGAGAGGTAAAACGTCCTTATCAAGGTCGTCAACCCAAAACTCCCTGACACCCACTAAGCCCCCTGACACACTAAACACCGAACCCAATGAAGTCAGGACAGCTCTCAAGGAGAGGCCTATGAGATTGAGAAATGCTAGTAGTTTTGTACTCATATACATTGACAAATGACAAGACAACTGTCTTTGGCATTAGTGCACGGTGAGGAGATCTGGACATGCACCAGTGCCCCGGTGGATACTGTGCTATGCTACTATTATACAGTACTGAAGGATGGTGTCTACCAACTGTGAATCTGTGAACGTTCATTTATGACCAAGGGTAGAAATATTGGCAGTAACCAACCAGTTACCAGCCAAACCTGCCTTGACTGGGAAGAAAAATCAGTTTGAAAAGTTCCAATTTTACATTTTGAGTTTTAAAATTCATAGCTGCAAATATCCAGTAGAAAAGCGGTTAATGGCCCATGCCAACCGTTCCTATATTTTTTTCAGAACTGGTTTTTGAATCCTTGTTTATTACCAGAGGGAGCACATATTAGACATTTGACAAAGATGAATTTTGCAGAGACAAAAGAATGTTGTATCTTCAAATGGAAATAGCATACCACGTGCAGGTCATATTTACCACCGATGACGAGGGACCGCTGGTAACACTGAAGTGCTAGACTTAAGAACTTGTCTCGATCATCCTAACAAAAAGTTTCAAGTTTAGAAAATGTTTAAAATGCACACTGAGTGGAATGAATATTGCATGAAATGCATTGCATAGCAAATAGCATGCACCACTAAACTGTAAAGCCATATTCTCGGTCTCTTCTTCGATATCCAGTGTTAAGATAGTTTCACACCATAATGTATGAACGAGTGAATCTTATGGGCACTATCATTCCAGCTATACAGAATGCATAACAAAGTGGTTAAAAAAGCCCCCAAATCACCAATAAATTCCGTGTATGTGGTACAAAAACCCCCAAAATCATCAATAAATTCCATGGATGTGGTACATGTAATGTCACACACACACGGAAATTTCAAGGTCCAATTCATCTGTACTGTAGAGGCCTAAAAAATTGAATAGTGGCACAAGAGAATAGTGCATGATGCCATGCTTGTCCTTTTTTTGGTGTTCCATGGCTCAAAAAATTTATCATAAAATTTGGCAGAAATGGTATACAAAATGAAGATTGAAGAGTGGATAAACCATATATGCGCACCTGTATCTTCTGTGCTGCTTCTCTGTCAAGCGCAACTTGTTTCTGCAATTCTTGAATTTTTACTGAGTAATCAGTTTTTTCACCCTGAAAATTTAAGAATTAGTATGTGAGTTACCAAGAACAGAAGAGTTGCCATTTCTGTACACCCTCAAAAGTTGCAGTTGTCTGCTTGCCTTAGATGAACTTTTGAGTCTTTTAATCAGTGTTTCCAATTCCCTAGTCTGCATTAGACACAAACTGTATTAAGAGAAATACAGTGTGAAGCCAAATACTGATGACACTGTCAATACTTGATTGGTTACTTTGTAATTCCTTAACCGCAGAGCTGCCTGCCATTCATTGGATGAAAGTCTTTCCTCGTAGCTTTTGAATAAACTATCCGTGTAATGTGCTAGATGGAAATATGTTCGACACTGTCTGGACATGTACTTTTTTCCTGAGCTCTTGTGAGATTCAGTAAGATCCACAGAATGCCTTAAGTAATCCTCAATGATAGTTCTTGAACTACAAAATAATTATTAAGAACATTCATATTATGAAACACATTAAGTGCAAACAAGTTCTTGATATAAAAAGGAAAAAGTCCATTTTAGGTACCTCAACTATCGAGAAAGTCCAAAAAAAGCCTTAAACTATGATTTGGTGTTTTGCTAACGCGGCACGACGTAGTGGCGCCACGTGTCAGCCAAGTCAGTAAAAACCACTACCACATGGCGCCACGTCAGGAAAACCACCGAACAAACACAGGGCTGTGATGGTTTTTGAACTGGTATTGAAAGTTCAGGTATGTAAAACAGACCAAATCATAGTTTAGTGGTTTTTTCGAACTTTCACGATAATTGAGGTATCTAAAATGGACTTATTCCATATAAAAAACATATGCAATGCCTAGAATATAAATAGTTACTTGCTCGATCTTGTTTCAGCCAACCACTTGCCAACTAATCGGTAGACATCAGATATATCTTTCTTATTAGGATGGTTCTGCAGTATGTATTTCCCAAGATTGATAGCCACATCATGCTGCCCTTGAGCCCTCAGCAGTTTAGCTTCTTCAAGCTGCAGAGTGAAAGAATGCAGGATAATCAGAATATGAAATCCAATTGATCAGACAACAAATAATTCAGCACAAATGAGTAAATATATAAACCAAATGTTGTAATATTAATGTCAAAATTGAGAAGATAGCAAGATAGAACTTATAATTTGCTTATAGCTTCAAACTCTTGACTATGAAGGATAGATTAAAAGCACAGTGGCTAGTTCAGCTCAAAAGAACTGCAGTTTAGAAAAACCCCAAAAGCACCATATAACACTACTAACAGCATAAATGTATATTACAATATTATAGAATTTCTAGCTACAATTTAGCAGAGAACACGGTCCTAAAATTTGCTAATAAATTGCTAATTAGCTGACCAATGCAGGGCTGCAGTAGATGAACAGCTTATATCCAAGCAGGAATCCAAGTGGATTTTGTAGGAAACAGAGCAGTTCCTCTAACTCCTAAGAAAATAATATGTTCCCAATAGAACCATAGTATTAAAAAGTTATCAACAGAACCATGGGAAAACACATGCGTGGGAAAGGCTACATGCACAACAGGTCATTTAAAGTTATGATGCTGTACTACTGTAATAGGCACAAGTACTAGGAGTGCATTTCATCCTACGTTTACTGTCTCCAACATAATGTATATTTTAATACCTTGTACTCAAAACCATACGACGTGTGTGTAATATAATGGGTCACTTTGGTTTTCTAAAATGGTCTTCTAAAAATGAAATGATAGACTGGATAGCAGCTCTCACAAATACTCTGGGCCTCTGGCGAAGTCAAATATCTTGAATTGCTCCTATTTTTTTAAAAAAGGATTATAAATAAAATTACCTAACTGACTGCCTTCCTATCCAGATAATGTCAGAAAGAACAGAAATATGTGTATGGACTTAGGGGAGCTCAAATAAGGGTACATATGCTGTGCAATCATGCTTACAGTGCAATCACCATGCAATCGAACTATCAAAAGTTATAAAAAATTCTAAAAAAATTTGTACATGTACTCTTCAACTTACTCTACCTATGTATGAAGTTTCAAAGAAAAATTTATTATATATTAAGAGTTATAAAAAAAGAAAAAAACGGACAGTTTTGATAAGTTAAAAATTGATAGAATATTATTTTTTTGTAACTTTCAATATAAAATGAATTTGAACTTGAAATTTTATCCAGAGATAGAGTAAGTTGAAGAGTACATGTACAAATTTTTTAAAAAATTTTTACAACTTTTGATAGTTCGATTGCACTATGATTGCACCGTAAGCGTGATTGCACAGCATATGTTCCCCTCAAATAATAGTGACATGAAATCAGCAGTTGGATAATAGATATGTAGCAAATGTACCTTTGACAGGAAATAAGTATTTGCCATGACTTGCTGATCTCTGTGACAACAAAGTTCTTTGAGTTCATATAAAGCAGCCGCAGCCAAAGAAAACCTTGATCCCTGAACCCAGAAAAAGAATCAAAATGAACTAGACAGATGAATATGAAACAGTGCCCACAGTAAAAAAAAAAAGTAAGATAACCTTCCGGAGTGAAGAAGCAGATTGAAATAAATGTTCGATAAGATGCTCTTCACAGCCTAAAATCTTAAGGAGGCCATGTCTGAATGCTAGAAAAGGCTCAAAAAGATCAAGGTTACGCTTTGTTTGACACAAGATGAAGTTCCACTCTTTATTCAGCAACTCCAACTACAACAAAAACAAATTAAAACTGAAAGTTGACCAGGAATATTGTTGTCTGAAAATATGAATATTAAAAGAACTGCATACAATTGAAACAAAAGAATGAGTGAACTATTTGAAATGTTATATATGGCCACAATTTTAGGAGAGAAGCGAGTGGAACCTGATTTCTTGTCGGGACAGTAGGCATGAAAGAAAATTCCTTGATTCCAGCACAAGATTTTGATGTTTGATTGTGACAAAAATTCCAACGTAGGTCCCACACCATAGTAAGATGATCTAACATCTGGAGATAATAACAAAAAAAAAATCAATAATGTACCTGAATCTACCCAACAACATGTAAATCATCACGGTTCCAAAGAACATGTAAATTATCATAAGATAAGAAGCCAATGCCTGTAATTTCAGAACAGTAGTATGGATGTATTTTGTGCTCTCCTTGCTAGCACTTGAAAGTGCCAACACAAGATCCTAGAAGTGGATATAAAGTAATTATTTAGTCACATTCTCAACAAATCCAACTAAGGGAAGTGATCCATGGAAAAAAATAATGTGAAAAGTACCGTTTTGGAGTGAGATAGTTTCACATTGAACTCCTCAGAATCACCATTCTTCAGAGCACGTAAGCAGCTGACTCATGCAGACATAAAACAACAATATATCAGAAGTAGGTAAAGGAGTTCTACTAAATCTAACAACTTTGAGCTACTTCAATGGAAACCAAAATTATTTCAACGGAAGCCTTGTTTCGTTTTTCCAGTGTGTGAAGCAAAACTATTTATGCAAGTATTTCCACGACCCAGTCAGCTCCTGTGCTCACAGAAGTAGATTGTTTGAACTGAGCAGTTTAACTTTTATTTGTAACCCAAGAATCAACTAACTGAATACCATAAGCATATTTGAAGAACATTTTCATGAAAATAAAACCAAGAATCTGAAATAGTTTGTGGAGGATGATGCTTAAACATTTGAGATCCTAAGAAGAAGAGAAGGCATTGCATATGTCAGGGTCGGCCTGACATATTCAAGGTGGCGTGGCCATTTGGCTGGGTCTGTTCCAGCCGACCCAGTCCCAGCCCCGGCCGATTCAACTACTTCAGGATTATCCACTACATCCTTTATCTATTAGTTGTTTGTTAGCATAAATCTAGTAAGGCAGTTATCTGTAAGCCGCATCCTATAAGGGGTAAGTCGGCCATTGAATAAAGCAAGCAATAAAAATTTATTTGCTGCTCCTCTCCCTCTCCTTGCGCTGGCAGCCCCTTGCTGCCGCTGCATTCCACCCCCCTAGCTGACTGCCGGCACACCCTGTGCCATCAACCAGCGCCACAACCTGAGCACCTGACAGCATACATGATAGGAATAGTGCAATTATATTTTCTACACATAATATGCATCTAATATCCATAAATATAACTACAGTGCACAGATCCTTGAATTTGTCTAGTTATGTTAGTTACCCTGCCACTTAGGGTCCTTAATTTCAATTTTAATATAGCAGGATCATGAACTTCCTTAATAATGTTCATCCGTGCATTTATATATCAGAACATTGTTGTGAATACTTGAGCTTTGGTTTCAGCTATAAACATGTGCATAATGCTTATATGTCAATAAGAGTAAATGGAAATTATTGACCTGTGCAAATTTTCATTGAAAAGGCAGTAACTTTGGGAATGTGTGGAAGCCTGAGAAAAATGTGGAATGAAAAAGGAAAAATCCCAGTTTCCTGCCCTCCAAGCAGCTTCATACTGCAAGATAGATAATAGAACATATAATAAAGTACTGGGAAATTGTAGCAATGTAATTATCCAAAATATACAATACTAACTTGTATATCAATGAAGTCTGAATCCTGTTGAAGGCACATTCTTTGGTTGGTTAAACCTTGGGAATAGAAATCAAGCACATGACTACATCCAGTTTTCTGCAAAGATCTCATCAGACCTTTGTGCATTTTCCTATTCAGTATATTCTCTTCTGCTTTAGAAGACACAATTGATGGTCCGGTCACCTCTTTCTCAGTCGAACTGTCAAAATTGTTCTTTGCAGTTGATCTCACAAGTAAATCATAATATTCAAGAGCACTACTCCAATCACCCTCATGCTCATATCTGATGATTTGAGAAGTTATCTGTTCAAGATACAGCATGAAAAATAAGCAAGTGAAAGGTACGTAACTTCTAGATTTTCAGATCTGAACAACAAATCTGATGGGTTGAAAGTCGAAACAATAAATCTGATGCAAAAACTGAACCACTCCATTGCTTGAATAACTTAGCCTTTTGACTCGCAAGTTGCAATTATGTCATGTTCCATGGTGATAGATGGAGCCATTAATATGCAAGTGAAAATGTAGGGAAGCACAAACAAGCAGTTGGGGTTGATAATGTTAAAGAGTATTGTAGTCATATGTCTATTGTAGGGGTAGTTAAGTCCTTTCCCATCTCTTGGGTTCACCCTTTGTACTCTATATATTGCCCTTTGCACTGTTCAATAGACATTTAACCATTACACACACACTCCCCTCTCTAAATCTAAAATGGTATCAGAGCAGAGATCCCTCTAGCTCACGATCGTCTTCCCTTGCTGCTCGCCCCCGGGAGGAGCTCGACTCCTCTCCCGGGGGCAGGGCCCCTGGTTTGCTCCTAGCCTTTCCTCTCCGGAGTTTTCTCAAGCACACCGGCAGCAGAAGCAGCGTGTTGGCTGCTGCCTCAAGCAGCAGTCTGCAGCAGCAACTGCAGCTATGGCTTCTTCCTCGTGCAGCAGCAACTAGGGGAGGAGGAGGTTCTCTTCTACTTCTTCCTCGTGCAGTAGCACTGCAGCAGCTGCAGCTATGGCTTCTTCAAGCACCTTTGCTACTGCAGTCTCATTCTCCTCCCAAGCCTCGAGCAAGCAGCAGCCAAGCATGGCCTCCTCTTCGGCTGCTATCGAGGCTGCAGCATCTTCAAGCAGCGGCAGCAGTGTTCCGGTGAGCCTCCACCATCTCCCTCGCCTAGATCCGAAGGCCCCAAGCCTGGATTTGATTGGCCTAGGTCGGCCTTGGCCGGATCTAACCTCCCAGTCTCCACCTCGTTGCGGCCCGGCGCCACCTGTCCACCACGGTGCAGGGCATCGTCGCCTCTCCAACGCTGTGGTGGGCCAGGGCGCCGCCACTGTGCCTCCTCCACCGACCGCGTGGGCTGGGCGCCGCGGCTGCCTCCTCTCCAAGCCAAACGCCGCCGTCTCCTCCCTGCCCCAGCCCGTGCCTGCGCAGCGCCGCCTCTGCACCAGATCTGGGGCATCGTCGCGCCGTTGTGCTGGTGGAGGAAACCGCACTGTGGTCGTGCCGAGCTGCTGCGCTGGAGGGAGATGGAGGACGCCGCTGGCCTTCGTCCGCGCTGCTGTTCTTGACGCGCCATGGCGAGAAGGCCTGGCCTTTCCCATCCGCGCGTCATCTACCTCGTCGCCCGTGGCCATCCCCCATCTTCACCAAGCAGCAACACCTGGGGTGTCCCATGGTCGGATCTGCAGCAGCTCCATCGCCAGCTCTTCCTTCGTCTTGGGGAGTCCAAGTCCAAGCTGCGCTTGGATCTGGCAGCCACGGTGGTGCCGCTGTGCTGCCTCCCGGTAGCTGGTCTTCACCACATTGTCGTCGGCTTCAGCAAGCACCTCTGCCTCCGGTTGCCTTTTGCACTGCTCCAGCAACTCTGAGTTCCAACAGTGCCGATGCCTAGGCCTCATCTTCACCAAGCTCAGCCGCCCTGCCTCTACTCCAGTGCTTCATGGTGTTGTAACTACACTGCCAGGACTATCCCTTAGCCGCAATACTGCTCCTCTTCTTCGTGGAGTAATGTTACCAACGCAGTGTGCCTGGGCCTTGCTTGGTCCTCTGCTAATCCAGCTATTGTGCCACTGTTAGCCTCCACTCTGGCTAATCCAGCTACTGTGCCACTGTTAGCCTCCACTCTGGCATTGCTGAGCTACGTCTGCACCTTTGCCATGCATTAGCATCTCACCAGCACCACCATATATCATTAAGCCATCTGTACAAGGCTTGACCTTTTGTCACTCTTGATCTGGAACAGCCTTATCAACCCTATCATTTGGGTTTAAGCCGATCTTCCTCGTCTCTCACCACCACCAATTTGGCATCGCCATTTTCGAGCATCCCGGCTTCTTTCATATCCCGACATTCGCTGGCACCGCCATTGTTGGGTCTTATGCTGCACATCTGCTCTACACCTTCATTGGGTCCTATCTTAGCCATTGGTGCCTTCTTGGTGCTATTTTGGGTTTCAGCTGCTTGCTACCTTAGGCATGTATCATTGTCCTTGCCATTTTGCTTGCTGTCTTCGCTGCTTGTATCTCGCTGCTCATTGCTTGTATCCTTGCATATTTTCATTTCTAGCTTTCATTGTGTCCATCCAAGTCTATTGCTCCTTTGTGTCTGTTCATCGATGTCGTGCGAGTCCACCATTCCATTTCAAATCAGCTGATCCTTTACTAGCTTCTCTCTCTTCCCATGGCAGCTACTACTGCGCCTTGATCTTCTTGGACGCCATGAGCTCTTCATGGCGCATCACGTCCTTCTCTTCGTGATGATGCCTTCCAAGGTTGCGATCAGTCATTGCTATACTTCTAGCTCCATCCTCAGCTTGATTTGACCACTCTCTATTTTGCCAATTGCATCACTCCACTTTCATACTCATCCTCATAGCCATCCTCTACTTACATGGCTTGTACTACCGGAGATCCTTGCAGATTGTAGAAGCCTTTACCTTCAAAAAGGCTTGGCCTTGACTTCTCTTCGTTGCTCCTTGGTCCTTCTGGACGTCGTGTCTCGTTCGTTTCTCCTTGGTCCTTCTGGACGTCGTGTCTCCCTTCTTCGCGACACATCACATTCTTCTTTTGTGATGATGCCATTCAAGGCTATGATCTGTGCCACTTCTTCTCCTTTGGGCTAAGCATTGTCACCGAGGGTTGACCCAGATGGTTGAGTTCTTCATGGAGTTCGGCTTATTTTCCTTGAGATGCACTCTTCGACGACATCGCAAGACTTGGACTATGGATCTAAACTTGATTAGAGTGTGTGTTTTCCTCCAAATGCAAAGCTATTGCATATGCCTTGCATTTGAGGGGGGGGGTGTTAAAGAGTATTGTAGTCATATGTGTATTGTAGGGGTAGTTAAGTCCTTTCCCATCTCTTGGGTTCACCCTTTGTACTCTATATATTGCCCTTTGGGCTGTTCAATAGACATTTAACCATTACACACACACTCCCCTCTCTAAATCTAAGAGATAAAAGAACCCACACAAAATTAGTCAACAATGAAAATACGAACAAAAAGTTTTTGAATAACCTCATTGGACAGGGCAATTCCGTAGATGTTGTCGGGCTCATTCATGTTAATAAATGCAGCAGCCAATAGACGAATATGCGGTGGCAACTGAAAAGAGAGAGAAATACAAATTGTCACGACTGAAGTCTGAAGCCATAATGATAAGAGCTAAACCAGACACAAAGACCTTAAGCAACAGTTCAAATGAAAAGAGTACTAACCGACTCTTCCTGTGAAAAATCTGGAGGTCCTAATGCCAGCCTATTGAATTGTTCCTCACACCAAAGTTCAACATACATTAGTGTCCCAAAGTCAGATGAGCAGCGCTGCAACGAACCAGTAGAAAGGCACAATCAGTACAGTCAAAGGGGAAAAAGGCACACTTGAGGCTCCAGGTTAATCAATCAACAGAGCTACAAGGTCAAAAACTAGTGCATGCCCAGGAAATATTAGGCACGGCAAGCATTTCCATGACCAAGATATCTTCATAGTTGATTGTTGCTCCAAGTTATTTCTGTTTTTTTAACGCATCAAGTTAATTCTGATTAGACACCACTGGGAGTAATGACACACTGATAGGAATAGTATCAGGGACAATCGTTTATAGGGGAAAGGAAAAAAAGGAAAAACATGGTACACCCATGCAAAACAGCATAGAGATTCTACTGACCCAGAATAGGAATATGGAATCTAGTTCCAAACATAATTGAAACAGAAGGTGACTAGACATCAAGAATGTTTGAGATACGGTTAGAGATAAGAATCTTTTCCTTACACGGTAATTCCTCATACCTCTATATATACAGGCTTTTCACCTCTAGATCAATACAAGTGGTATTCATAACATTTTTTTTATAAGTGTGCCTTCTGTCAAATGGGAGAATTCATTTTTATTGTATTGCACAGTGGAGTATTATATAGTACACTAGATGGGCCAGCCTCCCAAGGCCCAGTATACTCTAACACTCCCCTGCAGTCTGAACGGCGCAAACATGGAGTTGAGACTGGTACAAAACAAACACAGAGCACTCCCCCGTGGTCGAAACAGAGTGATCAAAGAAGTAAAAAATACGATCCAATTAATAGGACAGTCACTCCCCGCAGTCTGAATGGACGGTGCGCAGACGTTGAGACTGGACCTAAACTCGAGGAAGACTATGCTGGGAAGGCCCTTGATGAAGATATCAGCATACTGGGACGACGACGTCGGAATGTGCATGATGCGCACATGACCGAGAGCAACCCGCTCACGGACGAAGTGAAGATCGATCTCGACGTGTTTAGTGCGCTAATGCTACACCAGGTTGGTGGAGAGGTAGACCGCGCTGACATTGTCGCAGATGAACAAGGGTGGCCTTGGCGTGGATCGTGGAGCTCTGGAGTAGTGGCGAAATTAACAGCCTCAGCCGACGCCATTGGCGATCAAGACGGTACTCGCCTCCGCTGGAGCGGAGACCGTGTCTTTGGCGTTTAGACGACCAGGACACCAAGTTGTCACCGAGAAAAACGGCATAGCCCGATGTGGACTTCCTAGTGTCTGGGCAGCTTGCCCAGTCAGCGTCGGTGTAGACTGTGAGGCTTGTAAGAGCGGAGCGACGAAGCAGAAGACCGAGCTCCAAGGTGCCACGTACGTACCGCAAGATGCACTTGAGAGCAGCGAAATGCGGTTCCCTGATGGAATAAGTCTTTGTACTTTTGGTCCTTGTGGTCTTTGTGGCCTTTTTGGGACAGCATCTTAGACTAGCATCTAAGGACAGCATCTTAGACTAGACTAGCATCTTAGACTAGCATCTAAGGACAGCATCTAAGGACAAACATCCTAGGACAAAGATAGCATCTAAGGACAGATCCTAGGACAGATCTTAGACTAGACTAGCATCTCGGTATATGCTTGGCTGCCTTGGCCAGCTATAAGTATGTAAGCCCAACCCTCGTGTTGGTATGGCATTGTGTGAGAAATAAACCGAAAAATTGTCTCAACTCCTAGTGTCATCCTCTTTTCGATGAGAGTAAGATTTGATTACCAACAATTGGTATCGAGCCAATCTTTCCTGCAGCCTAAACATCTCTTGTTCATCCCTCCCACGCCTCCTAGCTCTAAGCTGCAGCAGTAACAACAGCTTGTTTACGCTCATCCTTCCTCTCTGAAGCAGACGAGCAAAGGCTGCTCGAGGCGTCTCTCTCTTCAGCAGATTCCCCACTAGCGCGCATGTCCGGCGATCTCGGCCTTCGTCACCTCGAAGCCTTGGCACCGGCAGAGGCCGAGGTCGCCATGCGGAGAAACGCGCAATGCAGCGGCAGAGATAGAAAGCGACGGCGGCAAGGCGGCGAGGTCGGCGGCGCGTAATCTAGCGCAGCGAAGCGAAGTGGAAACTGCAGCGGCAGGCGGATGCAGCGCGTCTGCGGCAAAGAGAGCTCGTGCTCTGCTGGCAGCGATAAGAGCAGCTCGCTCGCCTCTGACGGCGACACCGACGCTGGGCTCAAGCGGCAAGGAGGAAGCGCGAAGCGGTCGGCGCGATGGTAGTCACAAGAACCCCACGAAGCGCGCGGCGGCCGCCAGACGGGCGCGGCCGCAGCAGACGGCGCTCCGGGCGAGCGCGACGGCGGCCGCGCTCTGGCGGCGGCGGCGGCCAGCACAGCGGACGCGCGCGGCAGCGTTCAGCGGCGGCCGGGTCGACGGAGATCGCGGCCTTCTGGCGGCGTGGCTCTCCTCCCGGACCGGTACCATGATTATCGCGGGATCGAGCCATTGTCGGGCCGTCGGTCCGGCGGTGGGTGGCCTACCGCCCAAGACCAACTTCGCCGAGTGGGCGCGGTGATGCAGGTACTGCCTCAGTCGCGGCACACGTGGGGGCGGTCCGGTATGGCGACGTCGACTACTACGAGGATCGACGGTATTGATGCCACCTAGCCGCGATCCCGCCGAGATCACGCTTCGCTTCAAAAGCGGATCGCCAGGAGGCTGGGGCGCCATCGCCGCAAAGACGACGGCAGCCGACCGCCCGCAAGACCACACTGCAGGCGCTCCGCAAGGAATGGGAGAACCTGGCCTTCAAGCCAGGTGAGGATGTTGATGACTTTGCTCTCCGTCTCAACAATCTGTTGCAGAAGATGGTGCAGTTCGGTGACGACACCTACGATGAGGAGAGGGCCGTCCAGAAGCTTTTCCGTTGCATTCCCGAAAGTCTGAGCAGATCGCCGCTCGATCGAGTCTCTGCTGGACCTCTCCACGATGACGATCGACGAGGCGATAGGTCGACTCAAGGTCGTCGACAGCGACGAACCACAATCTCTCTCGGGGCCTATCACCATCGGCGGGAAGCTCCATCTCACTCGGGAACAGTGGGAGGCCTGCCGGGGTGACGGGAAGAAGGGGGAGTCCTCTTCCACTATAGGCGGCCGCATAGCCTTGGCCGCCAGCATAAAGCCGCGCGGACGCGCCAGTCGAAGCCTGCCGACGTCGCAGAGGAAACGCCATGGAGGCGCCAGGCGGCGCCACGAAACCGAAGCCGGCGACGAGATTTACTCTTGCCACAACCGGGCAAGCTTGGTCGTGGGCCAAGGAGTGTCGGCACCACGACGCTGCCAGCCCACGTCGCCAAAGCGGAGGAGGAAGAACCGGCTCGCTTCCTAGCACACGCAAGCATCGAGCTACCTCCGCGGCACCGCCACGCCGAATCTCCTCCACATTGATGAGCGAGAGCACACGCTTCTCCTCGGCGACGGCTCCAAAGAACGACAAGATCGACGGGTGGTGCCTCGACACCGGCGCCGCCCATCACATGACCGGTCGTCGGGAGTTCTTCACCGAGCTTGACTCCAACGCTCGAGGCTCATCAAGTTTGGGGCGCCTCGGCGTAGAGATCAAGGCGTCGGCTCTATCCTCCTCACCGCCGAAGTCCGGTGAGCACAAAGCTACTCACGAGTCTACTACATCCCCGCGTTGAGGAACTCTATCATCACTGGGACGGTGGATGAGAACGGTTCGCGCGTGGCAATCGAGGACGAGTCACGAGGATTTGGGATCGCCATCGCCGCTTTCTTGCCAAGGTAACGAGAGCACCAATCGACTTTACGCCCTCAACGTGCAAGTGGCACAACCTTTCGCTTGTTGCTCGTCGGACGACGAGGCATGGCGGATGGCACGAGCGCCGCACCTTTTGACCACGAGGCCCTCTCGCTGCCAAGAAGATGGTGCGAGGCCTGCCGTGCCTTGACCACGTGGAGCAGCTCTGCGACGTCTGCGTGTTGACGAAGCAGAGGCGGCTCCCCTTTCCCCAGTGGTCGAGTTTCCGAGCCAAGGAACGGCTCGAGCTCGTGCACGGGGATTTGTGTGGCCGGTGACACCGCCACACCGCGAAGACGACGCCACTTCCTGCCGCTTTCGTCGACGACGTCTCCGTTATATGCGGGTGATGGTTCTCGGCAGCAAGGGAGAGGCTGCGGACTCCATCCGGCGCGCGCAGGTTGCTGCGGAGGCGGAATGCGGCCGCAAGCTGCGCGTGCTGCGCACCGACAACGGCGGTGAATTCACGGCAGCTGAGTTCGCGTCGTACTGCGCGGATGAGGGCATTCAGCGCCACTACTCTGCGCCGTACAGCCCGCAGCAGAACGGCGTCGTCGAGCGGCGCAACCAGACGATTGTGGGGATGGCCCGGGCTCTCCTCAGCGAGGGAATGCCGGTATCTTCGGGAGAGGCGGTGGTGACGGCCGTCTACATCTCAACCGCCGCCCACTGAGGCCCTCAACGGCAGGGCGCCGTCGAGGCTTGGCATGGGCGCAAGCGGCGGTTTTCACCCACGGATCTTGGTACCTCGCGTTTGTCAAGGAGCTTAGCCACGTCGGCAAGCTCGGCAGCGAGCACTCGAGGTGTTCATCGGCTACGCGGAGGCTCGAAGGCCTACCGCATTCTTGACCCAGAGGACACGGCGTGTGCGCGCGACGACGCTACGACGTAGTGTTCGACGAAGCTACGAGATGGGCATGGGACAAGCGGTGGGCGATACTCGACTCCGACGTCGACGACTTCACCGTCGAAAGTCGTTCACTTTACGGAGCGTGGAGTAGGCGCTCTCTTCACCGAAGCGTGCCTACCCGGTCCCCGAGTTTCCACCATCCCGGCGACTCCACGCCTCCAAAGACTAACGCCACTCCTCCGCACGTCCACTCCGACACCAAATTTGTCGACCACGATCCGGTGGAGTTCGCCACTCCGCCTCCCACGATGAAGAGCGATCGACGCGTACCACGATGGCGGTATTCTTGGTATCGTCGATGGAGAACCTTCGGCGACCGGCCGGTCTGCGGGACCGGTGCCTCACGACCGAGGCGCGCTTGCACCTTACGTGTGGCGACGGCGAGCCCCGGTCTTCGCGGAGGCGAAGACACGCGGCATGGCGTGCCGCGATGCGATCGAAGATGGACGCGGTTGAGAAAAACCGCACTGGGAGCTCACCGATCTCCCCGTGGTCACCGTCGATCACTCTTAAGTGGGTGTTCAAGTGAAGAGGATGGCCGGCGCCATCGCTGCACAAGGCTCGATTGGTGGCACGCGGTTTCGTGCGGCGGGAGGATCGACTTCGACGATGCCTTGCTCCGTGGCACGGATGGAATCCGTCGACTCTCTTCTACTGGCCGCCCAGAAGGTTGGCATGTTCATCACATGGACGCCAAATCGGCGTTTTAACGGCGACTTGAAGAGGAGGTCTACGTGCACCACCGCCGGATTTGAGATCCCGACACGGAGAGCAAGGTCTGCGCTGCGCAAGGCTCTCTATGGCTTGGCGGCAGAACCGAGGGCATGGAATGCCAAGTTGGATTCCACGCCAAAGGATGGGATTCGAGCAAAGCCCGCGACGAGGCGACCATCTACCGGCGGGGCAATGGTGAAAATGCCTGGCGGTGGGTGTCTCGTTGACGACTTGGTGATCACCGCACCAAGGATGTGGAGGTGGCGGCGTTCAAGGAAGAGATGAAGGCCATCTTTCGGATGAGTGACACAGGGCCTCTCTCTTCTACAGGGAATCGAGGTGCACCAAGACGACTCGGGATCATGCTCGACAGCATCGCCACGCCAAGCGCTCGTTGAGCTAGCCGGTCTCACCGATCGCAACCCGACCTCCACCCCGATGGAGGAGAGATCGAGTCGAGCCGCGACAAAGACGACGGAGGAGGTGGATGCTACACAAGATCCGGCGTCTTGTGGGAGCCTTCGTTACCTCGCCCACACACGGCCGGACTTGGCGTTCTCCGTTATCGTGAGTCGGTTCATGCAATGACCGACGACGGAGCACCAAAGAAGCTGTGAAGAGGATCATCCGCTATGTTGCGGGGACTCTCGACCACGGCCTCTACTACCCGAGGTGTCCCGGAGAGGCACACTCGTCACCATGACGACAATGACCACGGCGGCGACATCGACACCAAAGAAGAAAGACGAGCGGGATTCTCCTCTTCCTCGGCAAGTGCCTCGTTAGGTGGCAATCGATCAAGCGACCGATGGTGGCTCAATCATTGCGAGGTCGAGTACATAGCGGCCTCCGCCGCTTCGACTTCGAGCACTTTGGCTTGCTCGATCGCTTGGTGATCTCTTGGCGAGACACTAAAGCGGTGGAACTCGAGGTGGGCAAGAAGTCCGCCTGCCCGCGCAAAGAACCCCGTTTTCCATGAACGGAGCAAGCACATCCGGGTAAAGTACCATTTCATCCGAGATTGCTTGGACGAAGGAAGCATCAAGGCGCACTACATCAACACCAAGGACCAGCTTGCGGACCTTCTCACCAAGCCCCTTGGGAGGATCAAGTTTCTTGAGCTTTGTTCCAGGACCGGGATGGTTCAATCTTCCCACAAGACGACGCACAAGACTTAGGGGGAGAATGATGGAATAAGTCTTTGTACTTTTGGTCCTTGTGGTCTTTGTGGCCTTTTTGGGACAAAGATCTTAGACTAGCATCTAAGGGCGACATCTTAGACTAGACTAGCATCTTAGACTAGCATCTAAGGACAAAGATCTAAGGACAAAGATCCTAGGACAAAGATAGCATCTAAGGACAAAGATCCTAGGACAAAGATCTTAGACTAGACTAGCATCTCGGTATATGCTTGGCGCCTTGGCCACTATAAGTATGTAAGCCCAACCCTCAAAGTTGGTATGGCATTGTGTGAGAAATAAACCAGAAAATTGTCTCAACTCCTAGTGTCATCCTCTTTTCGATGAGAGTAAGATTTCGGTTACCAACAATCCCTGGGGTCATGCATAAAGAGACAGACCTGCTGGACGGCATAGGTGATGTCCGGACGAGTGGCGTCAATCTTGGAAGCCTTTGCTAAGTCATGATAGAGTCGCGATCGAAGAACCGAGGGACCGTCACGATAACCAAGTTCGAGGAGCCTGCTTGAGTCCATATAGAGACTTGCGAAGGAGACAGACATGATCAAGGCAGCTAGGATCCACAAAACCCGAAGGCTAAGCACAGTAGACAGTCTCGCCGAGTCTATGGAGGAACGCGTTGTTGACATCAAGCTGACGGATGGACCAACCGTGGGAGATTGCCAGTGAAAGAACTGTCCGAATGGTGGCTGGCTTGACCACGAGACTGAAGGTCTCACCAAAGTCCACTCCAGGCCGCTGTGTGAAGCCTCGAAGAACCCAGCGAGCCTTGTACCGATCAAGAGAGCCATCAGCGTTCTTGTACCGATCAAGAGAGCCATCAGCGTTAAGCTTGTACTTGAATATCCACTTTCCGGTGACCACATTTGCACCAGCTGGCCGCGGGACAAGATCCCACGTGTTGTTGGTGCGGAGGGCCTCAAACTCCGTCGTCATAGCAGCCCGCCAATTTTGATCGGCGAGAGCTGCACGGTACAACCTGGGAGGAAGCGTCGAGACATGTAGGTTGAGACGATCCCGGGGCTTGATTTGTGTGCCAGACTTGTGACGGGTGACCATGGGATGGTCATTTGCCGCAAGTGGAGGTGGCCCGCTAGCAACAATCTGTGGAGGAGGTCCAACGAGGCGCTGGAGTCGCAGCGCAGGAGCTAGCGGTAGCCGCTAGCAACAACCGCCAAGGCGGCGATGACTGGAGAGCCGCGTCGATGGTAGACCAATAGGGGCGCCAGCGTGACGCGGGCCGCCAGGGACAATGGCGACGGTCCAGCGAGGTGGCCGACGGACCGCCATCGGGGTGGCGGCCGACGTGACCGCCGTCGAAGCGAGGCGGCCGCCATCGGCGGGCGCTAACGTGACCATTGTCGAAGCGGGGTGGCCGTCGAGATACCTGTAGAGGAAGATGAAGTGCGGAGTCCTATGGGGAGAGGGGGGCCGGTGTAGTCAGTGAGAAAGTCGAGATCGTCCGGAGAGGACGACTCGGCGGGACTGGAGGCATACGGGAAGGTGAACTCGTCACAGATGACGTGACGGGAGATGATGCGGTTGGACGCAAGATCCATGCACCGCTACCCCTTGTGATCTGGGGAGTACCCTAGGAAGGCACAAAGGGAGGAGCGCGGCGCGAGTTTGTCTGGAGCTGTGCTAGAGAGGTTAGGATAGCAGGCGCAACCAAACACGCGGAGGTGGGTGTAACGAGGGTGGAACCCGTGAAGGGCATAGAAAAGGGTAGGCTCAGTGAGAGTGGACGATGGGCGCCGGTTTATGAGGTAAGTGGCTGTGAGGAGTGCTTCCACCCAGAATGAGGGAGGAACACTAGCCTGGAATAGAAGGGAGCGTATCACGTCGTTGGTGAATACGGATGGCGCTTCAAATTTCTACCGCTCGAGGTGAGTGTAGGGCGGGACATGCGAAAAGCGCCGTTGGTGAGGAAAAAAGGCGGGAAGAGTTGTCAAACTTCATGGCCATTGTCACCGACACACTTGATGCTTGTCCCGAATCGAAATGCAGACGAAGGCAAAAAAGTGAGAGATGGTTGGGAACGTGTCGGACTTGAGGTGAAGGGGAAGGTCCACATGAAATGTGTGCGGTCATCAACGATGATGAGATAATACTTGTAACCTGAGACACTAGCGACAGGGGACGTACACAAATCACAATGTATTAAATCAAAAGCGCTAGTGGCACGAGAGGTTGATGACATAAAGGGAAGACGAACATGTTTACCAAGCTGACACACATGACATAGAGTATCTGGTTTAGCTTTATTACAGGAGATAGCAGTCGAGCTAGCTAAAACAGAAAGGGTGGCATGACTGGGGTGCCCAAGACGACGATGCTAGAGCTCGGAGGAGGGTGTGCTGGCGACAAGGGCATGAGGGCCCAGACTCGGACGAAAAGAGTAGAGGTCCCCAGAGCTATCACAGCGGGCGATGATGCTCCTGGTGCGAAGATCCTTCACAAAAAAACCAGACGGGTCAAACTCAATGGAACACTGGTTGTCGTTGGTGAACTGACGAACAGAGATGAGATTTTTTATGAGCGTGGGTGTGACAAGGACATTACGAAGGGTAAGCGGTCTATGTGTGGAGTGGAAAGTGCGGTGACCCGTGGATGTGACAGGAAGACGTGACCCGTCGCCAACGATGATGTTAGACGGACAAGTCTGGGTGGGAGGATAGGAGCATGTGAGATTACCAGCATCAGAAGTCATCTGGGAAGTGGCCCCTGAATCCATGTACCACTCATGACTGCTCGGGGTCATGGTGTTGAATGCACCGGCAAGGGACTATTGATCCCAAGAGGAGCCCGCCATCGGGCTCCAGGGCACCGGAGTGGGCGGTTGCGGAGACACGCCGTAGTCGCCAAGGTAGCCCCCAGCCCCGGTGTTGACGTTGAGGGCGTGGGGCGGCCAAGGCGTGCAGACGCCCAGATGCCCGGGCTGATTGCCCAGCCTGAACGGCCAGAGCTGGAGGTGCTGTCCGGGTTGTAATCTGAAGAGTGGTCCTGCGCCCGCAGAGGGACCTTGCTTGACCCCCACCAAGATACCACCACCGCGCCACCGGTGCCACCCCCACCACCGCCACCACCACCACCCTTCTTGCCCTTGTAGTTGTTCCCCCCGGAGGATCCAACGGCCGATGGTTGGGGAGTGGTAGCAACGAGGGCGGTGGAGGGCGTCGTAGGTGTGTTGGTGAGGTGGAGCTCGCGGAGGAGCTGGTTGCGGGCGTTGGCGAAGGTGGGGAGCGGGCTCTGAGTCTGGAGGACGAGTCTGAGGTTGTCGAACCTGGCTTTGATAGGGAGAATTAATTTTTATTGTATTGCACAGTGGAGTATTATATAGTACACTAGATGGGCCAGCCTCCCAAGGCCCAGTATACTCTAACACCTTCTTTCAAATGCAACGCTATTGCAAACTCCTTGCCTTTGAGGGGAGTGATAGAGATTAAAGTTTTTGCCTTATAAAGTTTTTTCATGCACCTCTATATATACAGTTCTAGATTAATACACAAGTGCTATTCAAAAGTAAGAAAACTATAATGTATTGAACTTGGCATATGACAGAAGAAAGAAAGAAATAAATAACATAATGAACATGTAGATGGAACATTTATAACTGAAGAAAAGGTAGCACGCTTACATTAGCAGCTCTGGCAGTTACAAGATAATCAACTGAAAGCCAGTACACCTGAAGACAACATGTTAGAAAGTGGACATCAGCAGCAGAAATTCTCCCTAGCTATAATCAATGCACTTAAGTTCATAAAAGATTAGAAGTTCACATATTCTAGTAAACCACATAAAAGATTGAGAAGTTCACGTATTCTAATAAACCACATGAAAGTAGAAGCGAATGCATGTGCACCACGTGGCCGTGCGCTTGTCTTGCAACATTCTGCAGAATATAGTGCGTGTGCTGCACCAGTCGTGTGGGTCGTGGTCACGTGGTCATGGCGTACGTGAGTTTATATAGAGCTGTAACTAGATTGTTGACATCCTCTATTTTATCGTATGTCACTTGTATTTTAAAAACCCTAAGTTAAATAAAAGGGTTTTGTTATATACAAAACCCTAATTTAAATTTGATTTAGGTTTAAATCCAAAACCGTAGGAAAAATTTTGGTTAAATTTTAGAAAAATTCAGGAAAATATCAGAAACCTAAACCTAGCCACCACCCAAATTTCCAGCCCAAACTCCAAAGCTAGCCCCTAATTCCATGAAGTGTAACCTTTTTGCCGAGAGTTTGTAAAACCCAACTAATGAGCAAACGAGGGAATCTCGTGCTCAAATTTGGAGGGGAGCTTCTAGAAGCCAAATCCGACCTACCCTCCAAATTTCAACCGCAACCTCCAAGGGAAATTCCGTTTTCTTGAGAATCAAGCCTAAATTCTATCCGTAACCTACTCGGATAAGGATTAGAGTCCTAATCCAACCCCACTAATCCCTAAGCCAACCCCAACTCGTCCTTGGCACTTTATAAACCCCCAAGACCCCTCCATCAACACCACAACTTGATGAGCCTCGGAATAGGAGCCCTAGCAACCAAAACCCTAGTCGTCGAAGCCTTTTCAAGGTATCTCTCTCTATGCCGTACCCCGTAGATGGTACCATTGTGTAGAGCTCGTCGAGATGGTCAAGATGGTTATATGGATCGTCTATTTTGGTGAAGAAACAAATGAGACAAAGCTCGCCGAAGTTTGGACCGGCCGCTCGCCACCAAGCCGCCGCCGATTTCACGTCATCTGGCTGCGCCGCCGCAAGACCTGCACGCCGTCGCCACGCGTCACTTGCGCCAATACCATGTCGCAGAACCACGCCGCCACACGTCGCTGCTTCGCGACGCTACCGACACCGTCTAATGCCGCGTCCGCACCCGCCTATCATGCCACGTTCGCTGCTGCCGCCAGCCGTGCCGCTCCACCAATCCTCGCACGCCGCGTGTCCTGAGCCACTACCGTTGTACACATTGCGCCCGCGTCGCCCCCGAAACCGCGTGAAGCTGCTGGTTTGGCTGGTTTTCTTCGATTAACCCAATTAAAGCCGGTTTGTTTATTCCCGCGTTTTCAAATTTTCCTGAAACTTGTAGGAATTGTTTTGGGAGCATCCGAACTCCAAATTAGTCGATTCCAGAGCCATTATTTCCCATAAATAGACTAGAATTTTATATATTTTATTTAGCTATATGTTTTGTTGGATTGTTTGTTCTTATACATATGCATCTATGTGTAAATCGTCCGTGTACGCACTGCTCGGGAGTGTTCCAAAAGCAGTCAAGAGGAGGTTCCCAAGATCAAGAGTACTACCAAGGCAAGATAGTTTGTATCTTGTTTCCTATTTTGCAAAATTCACATTGTTTACTATTTTGCTTTATTGTTTCATACATAAAATGATGAGTTGGGATAGAACCTAAATATATTCACATAGCATCATTGACCCCGTGAATTTAGCTTGTTTCTTGCTGCCTTAGATATTTCCTAGCCCGTCCTTTGTGCATAGTGGCTAGCGCTCGTGGGTTGATAGTTGTCTATGTTCATTTTATTTAACTGTCTATATAACTTGGTATATTTGGTGGATGCTGAGTTGCTTATTAATAACCTAATCAACTAAACCTACGTCGCGTGTGTTGACTTAAGGTGGCTAGTCAGATGGTATTGTTGGCATGAGGTATGTGGTGGAGGTAGTCAACTTGGTCTAAGGACACTTGGCGTGTACTTATCTGGCCAAACCAAACAATTGTAATAAGTGTGTTCTTGTGTTCTATCTCCCCCAATTACCCAATGAGATGTAGCAAGGATTACACAGAATTTGAAAAGAAAAATAGTAGAGTATGGTACCTTCTTCCATGAAGATGATGGGGTGGTTGTTGGTGATCGACTTTTGGATCTAACAGATCTACCATCCTAAGAATTTCAACGCGTCGTTCAAAGGTACAAATAAACAGAGAAAGTATATTAAGTGCATGACATTACTATGACAAAAAAGTAATTAGATATTCTAGACTAAGTTTGTGACAACATCATGATAAACTAAATATGTTCCTTTTTGACAGACGTTGTTAGAGAATACAATATAGCAAAAAGTTAATGAGACCATCACATGGCAATTGTATGCTGATTAATGCACATTCCCATGCAGTGTCATTGTTAAATCATTTAAGCTGAAGACTATGGAATGCACACTATGGTATAGTGTAATTTTAGACAGTTAACTAGCAAAATTCCCAAGAAAAGGGAATATGTTGGCCATATAATCAACATTACATTGTGAGGCAACCAAGAAGAGTACCCAACCACATTACATTCTTATCATAGATTAAATATGTTAATAACACTAAGCGCATATCATGATAAAAAGTTCAAAATTAAGTGCTAGGTGTTTCTGATAGAAGTACATGTTTATGTTTTCATTTCACATGTAACTATGGTCTATGAATCCAATGTTACCACTGCTTGAGAATGAGTGCAATGCCAAATGCGATACAAATCTACAATATATTGTGATTTGTAGTGCCACTTGATAAGAAACAAGTAGTAATGTACCTTGATAGTATTAGAAGGGCTAGTTCTAGCTTTTTCAGTAACATAAAAAGTTCTCACAACATTCAGTGCATCCAAAAACAGATTAACTGATTTCATCAAATGATTGGAGTCGCCAAAAATTATTTTCTCAACCTACAAGCATAGTACACGTCATGACTTGATTGAGAATAATATTAGATGCATCCTTCAAGCAACAAGAAAATTTGGAGTCAAACGAACCTTTGTTGAAATTAATTCGCATATGTTGCTATTAGAATCCATATTGCCAGCAATGTTCACCAGAGCACTTGCAAGCAAAAGCTCAGCAGCCTCAACTTTGAGGAAAACAAGACTTCTACAAAGACTGTAAGAAGAACATTATTATCAACCTGTTGAGGATGTTACAAGTGCTTTAAGAGTATCAACTTTAAGCATTGATTAATGTTGTATCTTAATTTGAAAATGATACCTCAAGATGGTGTCATCACAATGACAAATGAGTGCACTCACTAGGGTGCATAACCATTGTTTGTAAGTCCGACCGTCAGTTTGCCAAATGTCCGAATCTTCAAGCGAAACTATCCAACCAAATGTTAAATAGAAAATGATTTAAGTAAAATTTGTGATGGCACCACAACAATGCAAACATTCACTTTAATGAGAATAGTGCAGCAGGCCCCAATCTTTGAAAAGTACAGGGTGCAGGGCTCCAAATTCAGAAATTATCCATAATAGATGCATGGCATTAATGTTATGTACATACAACATTATAGGATATAATTTGTTAGCAATGCAGAGTGTAGGGAAGCACAAACAAGCAACTGCGTGATGCAGTGTTTATTCTTTGCTGCTCACAATATGAATGAATTTAATCATGAATTTGACTAGTGCATTAGACTTTGGAAATTGAATTCCTCTAAAATTCCAGGTAATTTTCGATGTTTAAAATCATATAGCATTTACAAACTGGAAAACAAATGGAGGTCAAGAAACTTTTTTAAAGTAAAGTTTTCAATTTCTAGTGCAGCCTGTGGACTGTGGCCAGCATTAGTCTCTGCTGGAGTTGAGGCGGAAAAAATGGGTAGTGTCAAGCGTATTTGTGGTATTTCCCTACTATTCTAGGGTTTAGTGGTGTGTGTTCCACGGGCTCTACATATTATCCTTAGGGCTATTGCAATACATTTAACTCATTCATTCACTTAGCAGGTACCAACTAGCCTAAACATGCAGCCAAAAACCAGCACCAGAAGTTTTTCATCCTACAAGATAAATTTGAATGCATGCTCCTTGTCTGTCTTTTGCATTGACTTAATTAATACTACCTCCGGTCCTAAAAGCAAGACGCCGTTGACTTTTGCACACGCTTTTGACCATTTGTCTTATTAAAAAATTTAGTTCAAACATGCGTAAATATAAATCATGCTTACCTTTAATGATAAAGCAAATCCCAACAAAATAAATGATAACTAACGTGATTTTTTGAATAAGACGAATGGTCAAAAACGTGTTCAAAGGTCAACAGCAACTTGTTTTTATGACTGGAGGGAGTAATATACACATATGTACTTAAACCATCTGGTTATGTTAATAAAACTATAAATTCACAATTTATGAAGTGGAGCAGAATTGACTAACCATCTGGTTATGTTAATAAAACTATAAATTCACAATTTATGAAGTGGAGCAGAATTGACTATCAACAACAATTTCTAGAGGCTACAGGGCAATGAAGCAAAGAAACAAAATAAATTTTCTTTTAAAAATTTTTGCTCAAATTTACAGTTTAAAACTGGAAGGCACACAAGAAATTAAAAAGCTGCCGATGACCAACTTATTAAGATCACAAGCCATCACTCACCATCAGAATACTTTTCCACACCCAGAAGTTTTTGTTCCTGAATGTTTATGCCTCTTGAATGAACCTGCGAAATAATTTTCAATCAGGGAAGAGATAAACCAAATAATACAAAAAATGAACACATGGATGCATAGTGTTTTATATATACCATCAGCAAAGACCTATCAAGAGAATCAAGACACTGCAGAGCATTGAGGCCCTTTGATGTTGACAGAATTCCCTGTCCATTTAAAAGAAGGATTTGCATTACCCCAAATAATATAGCTTACATCTAGCCATCTAGGAGATTCAAAAGCCATTCATCCTACAATTTCTAACTCTTAAAGCCAATAAAATATTTAAATTGTGTTCCATCCACACAAGGAGTCAAAATGAGGGTACAGGGAATATTTTGCAAATGTGAATAAGTGCACCCAGTAGTGAATTAAGACATAAAGAGCATGGTTACAAATAAATTACCCTTAACGTTCGTGAAGTAACATCTATTATTTCAACAGACTCATCTGATAAATAAGTTTTCAAGAGTTTCAGAAGCTCAACCAAGATATCATCAGAAATGCCATAGTCCGAGCACAAATTATTCTCCTCGGAAGTGCGATGACTGTGCAGTTGTAAGGGATGCTTTTGAGTAAGAATTGGCACTTGGAATATTACTTGATCTGCATCAGATATACCAGCCTGCATTGTTGTGAAAGAGAATGTGATTGACAAGAGAAATATATGCCAACATCACATTGGAGCATACCAAAGAGTAAAGACAGAAAGCACACCCTAGAGATGAAATCGGCAAGAACCGAAGAAGCTTCATTTGCAACAGATGATGAGCAACAATGGTGGACAAGAGTCCATACAGCAGAAATGACATCTGGGTCGCTGCGCCAGCAGCTAACTATGTCTGCATGATCTGAAGATATGTCGCCTCTACATATAATTTCTCCCAATAATAACTTCTTGTGATGCATACGAAGACTAAAAGGTAGAAGAACAGAATGAAAGAAGTGATATTACAACAATAAAAAACAATCAAAAGGAAAACATGATACAATGTCACAATGTACTGGGTGTTCCCAACAGAAAAACCATGTTAAAAGGCACTTCAGATACAAATGAAAAAAATACCTCAACAGAAACAGCTCTGGAGGCAAATAAGGAGCCCTGTTAACAAACTACAGGAATTCAAAAGTAGTACATTAGCCCATAACAAATATTAAAAAACAACAATAGACATAAAAAATAACAAAAAATATGAACCTTTAGAAACTGGTCCCTCGAAGTATAGGAGTCAGAAAGTGAGGCGTGGAATACTTGTACATCTTTCAAGCAATCAAGATCAGGAAGTGGCTCCAAATCCTTTTAATACCAACAAAGCAAATACATGGAGAAAAAGATCATGGGGTTATCCAAAGAGTAACATACAAATACCAGTTCATATTAAATTAGATACAGAGTGAGATGAAGCACACCCTTATGTAATCATGAAGCAATGGATCAGCATCTATTGTCAATTGACGAAGCAAAGATAGAATTCTCGATGAACCTGCAATAGCAGTTCTTCCTTCCTTTTCAATAGGTAGGCAACAAGTGACCAATTTTGGAACTAAGAGCTGTACCAGTCCATGTGAAAAGAATAAGTGAACAGAACTACTAGAAATAACTTTCAGAGAACTATTTGTGGAAACAACCTGAAGCTGATTGCCAAGAGCAGAAACAACTTCTGAAGAAAAGTCTGCGTTGAAAGCAACCAACAACTTAGATAAAATATTGCAGCATAGCTCTTGCAGTGGTTGCCTCCAGATATAATTCCCCACTATACAGATAATATAGCTGCAGTCAAAACATGAAACCACTCCAATGTTTAGATTAACTAATTAACACAGATAAACCCACAGTTTTTCTACAACACATGGTAAACCATGAATTATGATGCATAGCCATAATTATTCAGAATTGCACACATTTGAAAAAAAAAAAAGCCTATACACAAATAAAAGGCAGGATCCATAATTATGGGATGTGCTCAAAAGGTCTCTGTCTAGAATTTTTATTTTAACAAATAAATAAATACAAATTATTGTTCCAATTAAAGCCCAGATAACAGCACGGGTTTACAGGCACCAACATCAGGCTTAAGATAGGAATTAACTCCGAGAAAAGGTTAGGTGCCACTATAAAGCAAGCCATTTGTCCCGAGTTATACATTTTTTTGCTCAGAACAAGTCTAAAATCGTGTTGTTCAGACATTCCAAAGAACTGCATTATATTCTGCTTCAAACTGGCACACATTTACGAATCAACTGATGCAACAATGGCTTAAAAAGGAAGCTTAAAACCCACTCACAAGCAAGTGCTATAAAGAACCACTCTGTGCCCAAGTATATCTATCAAAACCTCAATCGCACAAAGCCGATGAATCATGTGTCTAGGATGGCTTGCATCTGCAACTTGTTGATGTATTGCCAACAGGAACTGCAACATTGAGCAAGACCATGTGACTTGGTCAAAACCACATAACAAGCAAGAAACAACACATAGATTAGACCAAATTAATGTTCACTGGTTCTTATATTGTTCATTAGCACCTGTAGACATGCACGTATCACTTGCTACTTTCATAAGGGCTAGTTTGGATAGGCAGGGAACCAGAGAGTAAACCCCACTCATTCAAACAAGGCAGGGAACCAGGGACTGATCCTCACTCATCCACACAAGCTAGTTTGGATAGGCAGGGAACCAGGGACTAATCCCCGCACCTCAAAACAAACCCTACAGGAATACACTGTCAAGCTATTGTAATTCAAAATCTTTTCTGTTGAACTTAAATTTGTATTGTCGGCGTGTGTGAGAGAGAAGAAATAGAAGAGAAAGGCAAACACCCTATGAAAATGTTCAATAAACAATAAAACTTTAAGGAAGAATGATTTATCTTTCTAACAAAAGCATAGTATATTTTAATCTGAAAAATGGAAGAACTATGCACTATTTATAAACATAAAAATAAATCATATTTTATCAATAATATGGAACATTCTGTCTGGCGGGTCCAAAGCATCCTGACTATCCATCCATCGTATTGGATAACATTGCATTCAAGTAGCGCTAGAAATATATTCTAGTTTGCAATACTTGAATTCATAAATCAGATAAACATGCAGCAAAACAGAATACCTTAAAAACTCTGTCAGCACGGAATATATTAATTTTATCAATAACAATTGGATCAGCCAAATTGTCATCCCTGAAATGTCAAATATAATAAAAATGATTCTGTTGTGTCATGATGTGCTCATCAGAAATGCATAGCATAAATGAGAAGTAACAATATACATTATATCCACAAATCCGTCAACAACTGTTTTGACTGAGAGTGCTACAATCTCCCTGGAAAAGTATGGCATCTCTGGCTGATGAGCACATGATGAAATTGAGAGCAAAAAACCAACAATGGAAACCTAAAAGTAGGAAAAGAATGAGTGCGGCAAGGAACAAAGGTTCACAAATGCTTTAAGGCATCATATATTATAAAAATAACTACACCAGGCAATTGCAAAAGAATAAGAAAAGCCAAATATTAAGAATGATAATAAGGTCAAGAAGCAATTAGCAATGGATACAATTTGCAGAACGCAGAAATTACCCATCTTTTTTTGTTTATTCTTGTGTCTACGTGCAAATTCAGACGCAATGAATTTTCCTTTTCCTTAATGACCTTAACAGTAACACACCAGTAAATCTTTGTTGTGGAATGTGTACAGAAACTAGGGTACGATTGGATCAAATATTGTCAGAAATTAGCCTTACATCACTTATATTTTTCATGGATTCAGGTTGGATATGAATATAAATCTGGATATTATCAAGTATGAACAAAACAAATAGAAATTCAGATACATTTTTTGTGTTGCTGGATGCAAACTGGTTTACTGGCAATAATACCTTACCAGATGTACAAATATGGCAAGATCGGGCTATCCGAGCCAAGCTGGGCCTGCCTGGA
This sequence comes from Raddia guianensis, assembly GCA_036346415.1. Taxonomy (NCBI): domain Eukaryota; kingdom Viridiplantae; phylum Streptophyta; class Magnoliopsida; order Poales; family Poaceae; genus Raddia; species Raddia guianensis. Next base: position 43,477,736 of record CM070534.1, read on the forward strand.
AATGCCAAGGTCTAGCCCGTAACTACCACACATGGCACAACGCGAGTCACGACACCAAATAACAAAAAGGAAAGGAGCCTAAATAACACCACTTAAGTATTCAGTATGTAATGTAATGCTCCAAACGGGTTCATATTGTTAAATAGGACATATACATCAATGATTGACCTGTAGCTTGGTGTGCGGAGCACATTGCTAAAGATAGCAACTAATCATCTTTGTTTAGTAACTAATCACTGCTGTCCATATGAATCGTGGTAACCATATATGTGCAACGTTGATGCTATAAATATAGAGGCAGCTAACCTGGGTCGTGAGCCTCTTTTGCCAACCCTTAATCTCCTGAGTTCACCGTTTTATACATACATAATTATTTATATTGCTTGTTGGCAAAGGAAAAGTAAATGAACTAGATGACAAACATAAGATAAATTATAAAGACACAAAGGAACAGCAAACAGTGCATGCAGATTGAAAGGAATATGTTTTACTCAGGATGTATACCATATGTTTTTTAATAAGATCATCACGCTCAAGCTCAGAAATTTCACCAAGCTGCAACAATGATTCACAAAGAACGGTTTCTGCCAAGTCCTTCTCTGGCCCTGTGGTGCATTTGGCAGCAATGGACAATCCAAAGATCGGAACAAAATATACCTTGATAATGGCGGACAAAGGTTGCAATACAATCTGAGTGATAAACATATATTAAACAAAATATTAGAGCATAGAGAAAATACCAGACAATCTAAAGTTTTTTTAGTAAAACTAAGGCCCTGTTCTTTTCAACTTAACAGCTTAACGACTAACCTACGTTTTGAAAATACATATGCTTTAGTCCATTTTTTTCGTTGTTTTGAAGGTGGGCCCTAACGCTTTTAAAAGCAAGTCAAACGAAATGGATCCGAATCTCGAAACTACCTCGAGAATCTCTCGAAGTTCAGTCATTTCAACCATTTAGCCATTCAGATTAGCTCAAAAGAACAGGACCTAAAGCAGTATTTAGTACTAATAAAAATATAATAGAAATTTTGAAAATAGAAAATGGAAGTATTTGTTATATTAACCTTTACAGAAAGCTAGTATTGATATGTTGTACAGCATGGTCAAATTAAATGCTCTTAACTCATTCTAGAATGAAGAAATAAAAAACAAATTCAGAGAAAAATATATATGTATAAACGAACTCATAGGAAAATGAGAAAGTTATTGAGACGAGAATTTTGCTGAACTGACCTTTCATTTGTAAATATAGTGTTATAGAAATAGCAAGAAAACGAAATTCAGTCATAAGCTTTACCATGCTACACTTAAGTTTTGCAATAATTATTATTATTCTGTGACCCTAAAAAATAACTATAAACTAGATTACGAATAATTATAATTCTTACAATGATTATCAATCGCTACATTGCGCAGTTCTTTTAAGCGCAGCAATCAATAGTTAATCATTACAAGAACTCTTGCTATTCATATTGTAGTTTATAGTTGTTTTAGGGACATGGATTCTCTTGAGTGTAGAATAGTGCTACCGACTCAGCCATACAACATATTTAATACTTATAGATTTTAAGGTAGTGGTTACATGCAGTTTATGCAACTTTGCAATATAAAGGTACTTTGCTCGAGATGCTAACCCTAATATAAATAGCAAGGTTCATTGTCAAACAAAATAAATTGTGTCCATGCACCTTCCTTTAAGGAGTCAGAACCGTGGCATTTAACCCAGGTTCCCAGGTTTTGTCTTTTGACAATTTAAGTAAAAAATTGTATTTTCATGTACAGAATTCTACACACGGTTAATATTTTGAGAGAGCACTGGCAGCAAACCAAAAAAAAGTAAGCATCAACTTAAGGCTACCTTTGATATCCAATTAAGATCCGTAGTATCACCCTTGAGAACAAGGAAAGAAAGAAGCCATGAGCAGCAATGTTCAATAAAGTTCTTTGGCTCTGCCGATCTAAAACCAAACATCTCTTGCACCTAAAATGCATTAAAACATAAATGATTAATTCATTAATACGGTATAGGCCAACAGATGAAAATTTTACCAGCTATAGAAAAATGCATGGGGTTAATTATAGATAACTTGTTTCTCTAAAAATAATGAACTTGATTTTTCGAAAAAAAAAAAAATAAAGCATCAAGAGACCACATTAAAATAAGTGCAGCCAGGAAAAACTGGGTGCAGATGAGACTTCTGTACGTTAGTAACATATACAGTGTTCTAGAAAGCGTTAGGCAACCAGCAGTAGCCCACGCGTTAGATGGTACCTAGCTCCTAGGCAGCAATGTAGCAAAATGTATCAGATGGCAAATGGCAAATATATGTATCAGTAAAACACATGGACGAATATGGTATTGTGGGAAATTGGGAATGTGAGATTTATTCTAGTATCAGTGATGACAGTTCATGTATGATGTATCAACAATTTGCCATCATTATCGCCCTTGTCGCGTGAACTTCTTTTCATATATGCCACTTTTGTCAACTCCGTTAGATTCAGCCATCAAAAAGCTCCATTAATGCCCAAAATACCCCTTTCATAGTTTTTGGGTTTAAAACTTTGAAAAATTTCATCTCCTACATTTTAACTCCGAATTGAGTAATTCAAATTTATAAATTATGTAAAATCATGTTTTACATGTAGTCCAAATTTCATAATTTTCACTATAATCTACTCCCTCCATCCACATTTATAAGGCCTAATTTTTTTAAGAAGTCAAACTTTGTAAATTTTGACCAATAATTAGTCAAAGGAAAAGTCCATAATACACCCTAAACTATTGCGCTTCGTCTACATACGCCCGTAACTATGAAACCAGGCATTCTGCCCCCTAAAACCGTTAAAAAGGTGCAAGTAACCCTTGCAGTGGTTTTGCCACCGTCGCGTGTCACATGGCGATCCAGTCAGCAAAAACAAAATTTAAAAATGAGTAGTCCACTGTCGTCCTCTCTCCTACCTAACATTTCTCTCTAAGCTCTCTCCCCGCTCTCTCTGCCCGCCGTTGCGCGCAGTAGAGGCAGCATCCATGGCTGCGTTCACGGTGGCGCGCAGCAGGGGCAAGGCGGCACATGTGGCCAAGGCGAGGAGGTGACTAGGGCGCGCGTATGACCAGTGCGTGTCCGAAGCACGCGGCGCACGCGGCTAGGACGGGTGCACGGCCAGCACGAGGCAGAGGTGCCGACCAGTGGAGGCACGCAGGCAGTTGCGCTGACGCGAGGCCAGAGTGAGGATGCAGCGACACGCAGCCAGCACGAGGTGGCAACGGCGTGCGGCCAGGGAAGGTACACAGCCAAAGCAAGGCGGAGACGCCGGCCAGCGGATGCGCGCAGGGCATATGCGCCAGCGCGAGGCCAACGCAAGAAGGCGGGGCGGCGCGCGGCTAGGGTGGGCACATGTCTAACGGAGGCGTGTGGGGTGAGAGCTGCACTCCGGCGTGAGGAAGCACAGAGGAGAGAGAGAGAGAGGAAGGTAAGGGAGGGAGTGAGGTTGATAACCAGGTAACATGTTTTTTTGAGTTTGAATTTAGTTTTTGTGACTAGACCACCACATCACTTGCCATGTGGGCAATACCATCTCTCAAACCACCGTAGGGTGTTATTTGCACTGGTTTCGCAGTTTCGTGGGCTAGAATACCTGGTTTCATAGTTTAGGGGGTATATAGACGAAGAGGCATGGTTTCGAGTGTAATATAAACTTCTTCCTTGGTCAAATTATATGCATCACAGTATAAAAAAAATATTTCTATATATTCTGATTTCAAATTGCTTTTGATACCATATTATTTTGTGGCATTTGATAATATATAATAGAGAAATTGAAAGGTTGAAGTTTACCTTCGAAAATCAAAATATGACCAATAAAAGTGGACGACGGGAGTAGTTTTTTTATCTCATTTTCATTAGGCACTAATTTTTAAAACAAATCCCAAAAATTTTTTAGATTCACTTTCCAATTTGAGTATGTATAATTCGCTTTTCTGAATCCATTGAATTTTTTCTCAGAATAATTTTTGCGTAGCCTATCAGTAAAATCATTTGGTGGCATTCTATGTCTACGGGTATGGGATCATTGAAACCATATTGAGTTGTTATGGAGATATTAAATCATATTGAGAATTGTTAAATTGTAAAAAGTAGTAGACGAGAACATTACCTCAACAAGCGAAACTAGGCTCACGTCACAAGCAACCCACCGGAAAAGGATTGGACCCATCAGTTGGTCCAAATACTACACAATTTAATGTGTCGTATAAGTCATTCTCTTTTTACAATGAATTGAATAAACTAGTTATTTCAAACTCAATTGACAAACTCACCATACTTCAAGAAGCAACCTAGACAAAAGGTACACTACGAGAATGTCCACTCACCTTACTTCGTGAGGTGTAATTGAGCCTCCTTGAGATAGAATCAAACAAAGCATAAGCCAATTCGCTGAAAATGAAGTAGCATGAAAATAATGAGTGGGCAAAATAACAATTCCACAAGAGAGCACAAACAGTTCATTTGGTGTACCGCTGAGAAGGCTCGATAGCAGCAACAGCAGAAATCATGAATGCACACTGCAACAAACAAAATGAAAAGATTATGATTATGTTGCATAACTTGAGTTCAGATCAGTTACAGTAAATGATCTGATGTCAGTGAGACGAATGGTAGAGTAGAAAATTGAGATGAACATGTTCTACCAGAAACAATTGGAGGTAAAGCTTAATCCACATACTAGATGCTGTACAAGTTAAAACTAGGTTCAGCAGTGCTAGCAATCATGCACACGAGGAAGGTGGAGCAACAGCAGCATGACATGAATAAGTGGGTTCAGGGATCAGACGGAATGAGGAAGCACTGAAAAGCAGAAGCACGGATAGGAAGGGGGGGTAACAAATGTATCGCCAGCATAACTGGTGTATACAAACATGTAGGCTTTTACAGACCACAACATGTAGAGGATAAGCAAAATTTTCCTTATATATGCACTGTAGTAATTCGCACAAAATGAAGGTGGTATCAACAAGCCACAAAGCTACCCTATATTTCAATAATCAACTAGATCTGGGAACAGAGGTAGATAATCTTGATTCAAAATAATTGTTGGTACTCCGTTAAAATGAGAACATACCTCAACTTCAACATCCTCACTATGCACAGACAAATGACCAAGTGTAATGAGAGCAGTTTCAATGACAGGAACAGATTGCGGACCAACAGCTAAGACTTCTCTGGCTTTTACTGGAATATCATTGGAGAACCGCACCATCTTGGCGCCAATATTTGAGCTGGTATTAACAAAATATTTGTAATTGCTAAGTTATTATACTGATTAAAAGTTAGCTTAAACACCAATCATGAATTCATGATGTATATTCATAAGTCAGGGAATAAAAACACAATAAACCCATATGTACATGAAATTAGAGGTAAACCAGATCTGGTAGCCAAATAAATTTAACTCAAAACATTATATGACCATAAAAATCAAACACTTACCAAACATCACGAAACAATTCATTATACCCATCCCATATTTGGAATAGCACAAATATTTTTTTAGCCAGATGCAACCTAACACGGTAATCAGTATCATGCAGCATGTTAAGCAAATGTCCGATTACATCCTGCAACCAGAATGATGTATTTACAATAAACATACATCTCCATACATTTGAAGTGGGTTTGATAACAGAAAAAGGAATATATAGATCACCTGGGCAGCATCAGGGAACAGGTCAATAAAGTGAGAAATACAATCAATTAGCTTGATGCGGGAAAACCAATCTGCAACACTGATCTCACTAGCCTTATTTACCAAGTCTAATAGAATATTCTGATTCTGCAGATAGTGGGAGCATGTGTAGCAATTATCACTAAACGCAAATAGTTAAGGCTATTGACTATATAAAGAAGTGTAACCAAGAATGCAGTAAGCACAAAACATTAAAGTTGAAGTTGATATTCAGAAACCCACTAATTTTTTGGAAAAGAGGCAACACATTCGGTTGAAATTCCACCTTAAAAATTGTAAATATGACCTTAATCAGCATATGTTTTACTAAAAAGGAAATGACAATAATATGGATAACAAGATTGATTGTGATTGCCAGATTTTTAATGGCTTCGTTTGAGGAATATGATTCCAATAGCAGAAACTTTTTTTGAAATACAACATTTACATCAACAGTAAAACTGATGTTTAGCCACTTAAAAATATATGGTATCTCAGAATACAAGCTATAAAATCAAGAGCAGGAGTTGCCAGAAAATAAAAGGGGCATGAATTTATCATATATCAAATACCAACCTCATTCGGAACCACTTTACATGCCCGTAGCTTTCCGTCAGTGTTTTGCCCAATGTCCTGGGCAGCTATTAAAGTTCTTAACAAAGCATCGATAAGTGCTAACCAGTCTGCAGAGCCAGGTGGTGTACTTCCACATTTTTCCCTTACATCAACTATCAGATGGACCTGGATGGTGAAAGCCAAAAGGTTAAAATCACATAAAAACCTGGGTGTACTAAATAGGAATTGTAATTAATTTAAACATATATCAGACAATACCACAGAATATAAATTTTTAGATGAAGCAGGGATATTTTGGCAAAGATTAAGCAAGACAGCCTGGCAAACCTACAAAAGAAAATAAAATATTATGATTATAAGTACAGAAACAGAAACAAAAACAAAAAAGGAATATTAAGAAGATGTTATTGCAAATTTGTACCTTGACCTCGCTTTCTTTCTCCATTAAGTTGTGCAAGATTTCCCATGTATGAAGTGGAGACGCTGAGAAAAAAGTTGAAATAACACAAATTAATTCTAGCTTCAACTCCAAAGGGCGTGATGAGATACCCATACTTCCACTTGCACTAGCTAAGACGGCATCTACTTCACCAGAGTCAGGTGCATCGAGGTCCATATCAACAACACTATTTTTGTTGTCAACAAGATTTAGGTCATCCGACAAGATGATACAAGATATCGGCAGCATTTTACTAGCATTCTCACCATCAAAATTGTTCATACAACTAGAAAGACGAGAAAAAAGCTGCGATATTGCCACCAGGAGTTCATCAACCAATTCAGTAACAGCTTTGATAGGCACAGAACTAATTCTGTTACTAACTCCCCGCTGACCAAAAATTGGAGAAGACAGGAAGCTCTGAAATGAAGTTAACACAGATCCAGTTGTATCAAATGCAGAGCCTACATTAGTAAGACCATGAGACAGTTCATCACACTTCTTCGTAACCATTGACACAATATATTTTATAATATTGGAGACATGATCAAATACTGTTTGGAGAAATAAAGATTTTTCTTCTATAGCCCTGAAAAAAAAAAATACAGAACAACAAAGGATATAAGCATAGTGTTATAGAAAAAATATAGGAGAAGTTGATACTTGATAGTTGATAATATGATAATATATAATGAACAGAACATGTCTACAGATTCAAATACGCAAGAATTCAGTTGGCATAGAAATTAACTCAAATCATTTTTATTATACTTAAAGTTGCAAACAGATATTTTTTAGTTTTGGCAAAGATTATCTTAAATTAACTTGATTTCACAGCACATCAACACCTCAATGCTAAATTGCAATATGAAGAAGTATCTGTTGAAGAGGTTTTTGGGTAAACTGATCGGTGCATGCAACCCAATATATTAGAGCCAATTCATCCAAAAGCCTATGATGATAAGGGAAGGCGGGCAATTCACTTATACGTCAACAGTGTCAACAAAAAGAAATTACATCACGCAACATTGGAATAAGGAGCATATGTTATTGGGAATCAAAAGGTAACTGTATATATAATAATCCTATTATCCCATGACACCCTGGGTCCAAACCCACTGTGTCCAGCCTACTGTGGAGCGGACCCATGCACACACAGCAACCCACTTGCACTTCTGTTTTCTCTTCATGTAAAACAATTAACAGAAAGGTACTATCTTCGGACACAGCAGGGATTATATGCTACAACAACTCACTTTAGGAAATCAATGCAAGACTAATCAGTAATCACATAACCAAAACACCAGTTAGGCCAAATGGAACACCACGATCAGTCCAGGGGTTACATATCCAACACTAGTACGACATGAAAGCAATCATATCTTCACTATTGATTAAAATATGACAAACTATAACAATAATCATCAATAAAATAACTAAATACTAAGATGTGGGTTATTTCAGTCAAAAATTGCAAGAAAGATGTAATGCTGTGCCACTAACTGATTATAAATGTGACGGAGACAAGTACATACGCCTAGAAAATGAATACCTTGACAATAGTGCGCAATGAATTAGATTGCAGAGAAGAGAGCAAACATAAATAAGATTAGATAAATCCACTTTATCAAACTGTTCATTTGAAATCACAAATCCTTTGGTGAACTCCATAAGCTCAAGTAGCAACAGTTGCTGGACATGCCCAGGAAGATGTGCACGATTGCATTTGTCAGACATAGCCTGTTTAGCAAACAAAGAACCTTATAAATTGTCCCTACAAAACTAGGTATTGCTAGTCTCTGAATTTTTTTTTGGGGGATATCACAGTGTTTTTTCAGAATTTATTAATCCAAAATCCAACATTATTCAAACAGTAGTTGCCATGAACATACCATCCCTACAAATTACTGAACCACTTCATATAGAAAGCATACAAGATGGAAGGCTTAACTCAATAATGCCACCAATTATTATGCTGTGAATGAGAAAGTTGGTGAAACTTTTTTAAGTACCCTTTTTGCATATTAAATTTCTTAGTCTGCACTAGATTCAGTAAAAGACCAGCTAACTCCATCTCCCACCCAAAGTTCCACAGTATGAAACCTAAATGTGCTCATGTACATGTGAGCATGTATGTGTATTTGAATCCCAGCAGCCCCATTGCTGAAGTGTAAGTAAAAAGAACATTGTAATCCGAAAAGAAAATGGGGTCCAGCATGCAGTTGTTGTAAAAAAAATTGCATCAAGTTCAAAGTTTGCTTAGTCCTTGATTAAATTCCATTGATCAGCATTTTCAGGATTCCATTTCTCGCCATGTTGGTGCTTCCCAATGAAAATTGAGATTAGGTTTTGCATGCCTGTTAACTAAAAATAATTTCAAATTGCATGTGAAATCAAATGGGTTTCATAAGAAAGTTTTCATGTTTGCCAAACATGCATTGATCTGTTGGATTAGAAGACGCATCACAGGGGGGAAAATTTCCACATGCTCAGGCTTAAAACTAATTCGAGAAAAGCAGAGGAAAAAACAATCAAGGACGAAGGACCTAAGAGAAAAGCACCTTAGTACCGCTTTCATAACTGATTTGTGATAAAGCTTCCACAGAGTAGCCTAGTTTGTCATTGAGAACCCAGTCCTCGTCCTTGAGTGCCTACTAACAAAAAACTGAATTAGTACAATCTCAGCAGATAGAAATATTTACAGATATTCAGTTTCAACTTGTGCAGCCGTGTGACAGCTAATTAACACCATACCATGGAAAAGTTTTTACATTCACCGAACAGTTGTGATGTATCTGACAAGTTAATTGCTGATGATGAAAAACCAGCACAGAGAGCGAAAATGGCTTCAGGAATCATCACAACATTGTGCTCATTCAAATGAGAGAATTCCTGCCAAAAAAAAATAAAGCAGTAATTGAGCTTACATATACAAGGAAAATTTAAAATGGAAGGCTCATTCCAAAGAGGAAATTTAAAAATGCATATAGTGATGCATAATATGCAGAAGCAAATAGATAAGCAAAGTAACAACAGAGGCAAACACACTCATGACTAATGAACTTAAAATTCCATTGCTCTCTAGTTCAACATAGTGTTAAACAAATAGCAATAGAACAATTACTGTCATAGTTCATAGTAAACATATATGCACCACAGTGCAATACTGTAAATATCTTGGAGAACATGTATGAAGAATGACGTAATTGAAAAACAGATCAGGTAGACTTAAATAACTATGCCATTGTGCAAATAATTAGATATATCGGTTTTCTGTGTATTGAATATTCTTTTATCCATAGCAATAAACCAATAAGCTTCTTTTAAAAAATCAATTAGTTAAGAACATTCCACCCTTCAATGCAGAAACTAAGTTGCAGTGAATTACAAAGTTTACAGTAGTTCACTACTGTATATATTTAAGAATCTGGAACAATAAAACTATATGCGCCCTCCAGTTCACCCAAAAAAAATGATGTTTTGGACATTGACATGGTCTCCGAAATACAACATTGACTACTACTTACTATTGCAATATTATATATATATATATATATATATATATATATATATATATATATATATATATATATATATATATATATATAATTCACTAAACTATGGTATTGTATTATTATGAAAGTGTTTTTCGAGATAAATCTATATTTACAATTTCCAAGTGTCCAATCTAAATAATTCAAAAGATATCCATTGATATAAAGTGATAAAAATTTTACTAGCATGTATCTCAATCGTCATGTTTTTGAGATCTAGAGGGAGTAAGATATAAAAATGTCAAAAGAAGTCTTTTACGCAAATACTAATAGTTTGTCCCCATGTGGCCTAAATGTTGGTTGTTGCATAAAGTTTAGTTGTCTATCACCATTGACAATCATGTGCCCACATTCTAGAATATCAAAGAGGTCTTGCAAAGATAAAATTACTCATCAGTTCATAAAAATGGAGAAGAGGCAAATTTGGATAATATCTCTCTGAAACGAGAAGTATATAGAACTTGAATAATAGAAGATTGATTGGTTAAATATGAAAGGGCCACCTTTGAGTGAGCTAACTCCAAAGTTGATCTTAGCAGATTCTTTCGAACAAATATAGAGTTGGATAAATCACCCTGTACAAAATCACCCAAAGAACAAAACTGTGCTTTCAGCATATTTCAAATAAAATATAATAAAAAAACAGTTGCCCGCAATCAATGACACTAACTAAGCGGGTAATATGGCAGAATTTTGAATATATTTAATTTTCAGTTGGTATATTTATCCACATTATTACATCATTCTGTTATTTTACAATTATCATGTCAACACTTAAGTTTGGCAAGCAAGGAGTCTATACAGAGTTCAGGAGCAGATTTGCTCTCTTTCAACTTTAATCATAAGAATATGGGAAAATGTGAATAATTTGGTCAACTCTACAGGTAAAGAGCAGGATTCTATAATCATCCGCTCAAAATAACCATTCCTGCAACAAATACACTTAGTAGTTTTTGAAAAGATCAACTGTATTTTCCCCAAAAAATGTGTTTATGAGATTACTGGATTATACATAAACCAAGATATAAACAACTAGAACTTCGATTGGGAAGGACAAATTCAGCAAAAAAAAAAAAAAGCAAATCCACTAGAACAAATTGGGTGCTAACCAAACCTAGTGAACTGGGAAAACATCTCACAATGTTTTCTTTTTTGTCCAGTCCTGCTGAGTCTAGTTTACTTAGGGCATTAAGATATAAGAAACCTTATAATACTCATAAATAGAAGAAAAGTTGCAGAAGAATGTGTGATAACAACTACTATGCTATTTGTCCATATGGATTGGTCAAGTTGGTCCCATTCATACAGATCCTATGTAGTAAAGTAGTACCAAGCAGAAAAGTACCTGAAAACCTATCCTTGAGAAGTAACAAACAATGAAGTACAAAGCAGACCTAGAGCAAGAAACAGGAGCAAAAAAATTGTAAGAATAACTTACACGATAGCCCAAATGACAACTCAAGAATTTGACACACAAGAAGCAGGAATATTGCAAATAACTACAGGCTAAATGATATTTAAGTAAAGGTTAGGCAACAACATGAGGACATAACAGAATGAATAAAAGAAAATAGATTACTCCCTCCATTTCAATATGTTTGTCCATAGCACACTATGCGCGCTGACCAAGGAAGTAGTAGTTCCAAGAAAAAACAATGTGCAAAGACCATCGTACCCTTATTTAATAGTATGTTACAACTACTTTTCTTTTCTGCTAAGCATTTAATTGGAGGGTAAAGGGTGAAAACATCACAATAACTACACTCTTGATATTCTCAATGGACAAACATAGTGAAACGTATTTTCTCGAGGCCATGGACAAATATAGTGAAACGGAGGGAGTAGTAAATAGCCCAATTGTGGCACCACTGATATTTCTTCAGCTAACAAGGAAACCAGGCTGCAAAAGCAAACCTTTCACGCAAATTGCAGCCCCTCCTTCTCTCCCTCTGTGCAGAAAAAACCACAACCACAGCAAGTTTTGAATTTTGATGTAGGTTTTAACCTTCTTAAATATTCCATTGTAGCTAGAAAATTTCAACATTCAAATGTATTGCATGAAAACTCTCTTCCAATTTCTCCATAAAAAAACATGCAAATTTGAACTAACAAATAGCAGGCAAACTACTTTTATTAAAAGAAATAAAGGCAGGATTTAAATTGACCGAATTATGACAAAAGAAGGCGTACAATGATGGCAATTGTTTAAATATTTGCAAGTCCCATATATCTTCTGAGACAACTGATGTATTAACTTGGTCCTGAAAGAAGGAAATCAAGAAAAATCATAGATGTTTAGAAAGAACTAAAGCTAGCTAGAAGCTATCCAAAGGATATGTAGGCATGACATGAATGATAATTGAGGATAAGAAGCTCACTCGCAGGATCAATCCACCCAACAAACTCAGAGCTGAGTCAGCCTACAAAATGTAAATAGATGTACACACAAGTTAAAACCCATGTTGCAAGAAGGGCAAGCAATAACCCAAGGCCCAAACAGAATACCACTATCGTAAGACTTCTGCATGCAGAATTCTATGTTATGAAAAGCATTTGTATTGATCCTTGTATATATATGATACGGTACAATGGAGAGGCGTATAAGGTAAGGATTCTATCTCTGCCTAATCTATCCATAAATATATATGGACTCTTATCATATCTCTAACACTCTACTTCTACAATTAAGTACAAAAAACAACTCTAAGCAATGTTGTGGAAGTGTCACTATGCGCTCAAATAGTTGATCGTCAACACCATCTATGCTAGGGCTGAGGAAAGGAGTCATACCTGCAAAAAGTTCCAAGGTGGGTCCATTTTTCAAATAGATTTAAAAAGGACAAAAAGAAGACCTGGGAGTTGCCTTATACTGTTTTAAAATTGATAATTAAATTTAACAGTTTAAATGGTTGTTCAAGAAACATTGCACAAGAGATCGAATAGCTAGACACCTTTTTTATAAGTAATGTTATAAAAAATGTTTTGATATAGTATAAGAATAAGGTCAAATAAATTAATTTACAGGTACTCACAACTAGAGTTGTAGTGCTAAATAAAGGAAGTGCATGAATAAGGGAATTCCAGATATCTTGCCAATACCCTTCAACAATTGACATCTGCAAGTAAACAGGTAATTGATTGCATCATATGTCGAATAAAATTATTAACATATATGTTTACTTTGTACAATAGTGATAAGACATCTCTGGTACAATCATTGAAGGATCTAAAAATAAAGGGGTGCTGTATTTCAGGTTTTAACAAGCTGACAGTCGCAAATAAAATAGATAACGGTACAATGACGGTGAAAAAAGGTTGTTAACAGATCAAAGCTGTAAAGCTGGATATGTTGAACTAAAGCTGGTACAAATTGATTGTTCACATTTGAAATGAGGCAGTTTGATCCAAAAGAAAGGAGAATTGTCCTCATACCACTAATGAAATTGCACTTTGCCAAAATACCATTGGATGTGTCAATGGCATGTAGGACCAGACTGGTCAGTGAGATAACTCAATGGTATTTTGGCAGAGTGCAACTTCATTAGGATACTGGTACAGGGGCAATTATTCCAAAAAATACAGAAATGAGGCAGTTGAAAAATACTAGCATCTAAGGCATGTTTTCTACACAAATTATAGGGTGCATCAAGTGATGAATGATTCCAAAAAAATGATAAGCAGTACGGATCCATGCAAGGAAACGGACAGCCACCCACCCCATGCGAGTTCAAGAAAAAAAGAAACAAGAAAATAGTGGCTATTTTATGCACCAGATAGATAGATATATAGATATAGTGATGTGGTTGTTTCACACGCTACCGGAGATATCTAAGCACATGCAGTTTTCGGCTTCTTGGACTTCCATCAACAAGAGAAACTTAGGATATAAGCAATTCACAGCAACATAGAGAATAGTAGGTTGCCCCATTGTTGGCCTAAAAATCTCCACAATTTCACTGGCATGGCGACAAGCAATGGACGATGATATTTCAACTAGATCTGAAATCAAGGGAGATGGGTATAAAGATGGCTTCTAGGTACTACCATTTCCATTATATTGTGAGATGGTTGAAGATGATACAACGCAACTAGCACTTCTGTTATGTTATGAGATGGCTGAAGAAGAAATACAGATTGAGTTTCTACAGTATTATGAGATGACAGAAAGCTTGATCCTTAATCCTTTTCAGAACAAAATATATAGAAAAACTTTTTTCTATCATCTAGAAAGAGAAAATCCCAAGGAATACCTGCTAAATCCAATCTCATGTGGAATTCCTTGCAGTCCAATTAAGTGTTAAGTAGATATCTTTCAATTAATATAGCCCTACTGTTCCTTTTTAATGTTCTTAATTGAATGATACAAACAAAAAATGGTGAGACCGAATTAATAAGGGGATGGCATGTGATAGAGGTGGATCCTCCGTCCTCACTCCTCAAGCTAATTTACCAACAGTAACATCACAGATATTACTTTTAAAAATCATCGCAGAAATAAAGGTATAAGTACCAAGAATAATAAATGAAATGCAAACATGATTTCCCAAAAGAAATAATGGATATAAAAATTCAACCTCATCTTTTGTTAACAAAATTTGTGGTGCCTCCCTAGCATTCATTACGAGCACTGCCGAGAACTCTTTGAGTGCCCTGTCAAGAATAATGACGAAAAGTAAGCACTTGCACTACTAGCCTGCCAGACGCAGAAGGTACAAAATACTCCAGCAGTGAACTAAAGGAATAAACTGAACACCATGTAACTTGCTTTGTTCATATTCTAAATATATAGTAAAATAGTGTATTACAGTTGTATCCATCAATATCAGATGTCTGAACACAATCCCCTCCCCCAAAAAATAAAAAATAAAAAAGCAAATGTACCAACAAACAAACCTGGTAAGCCAAAGCAGTGAATCCTGAAACCGTATAGCAGTTGCATTGTTCAAGACACTGGATAAACATAAAATTCAATTAAGCATAAGTCACAGAAAGGGAATAAGGGTAGTAAATCACAAACATTCTATAAATAAATGAACAAGAGAACATGAGCAACTGATAACAATATATTTATATTAGTAATTAATAAATCATGTAAAAAAATGAACTCTATGAATTTAAAAAATTGTAAGGCATGAGTTTAGTGGTACAAAATGTTAATGCAATCTTCATGAATTTTATCCAAGTGTTGAGCAGAAAGAAAAGTGATGTTGTACACCTCCAGCTTTAGTAGCAGAAAAAAACTATCCGTGCACATATGCAGAAGTAATTATTCCTCTCTTTATCATCCTAACATTGCTAACTGTGTAATTGCCTTGACCATAAAGCCCCAAACATCTATTCACAAGGTATATCAGTTGCATGTGCAACTGCATATCTAAAATATGAAAACTATGCCTGAAAAACACAAGAATGTAACAGCTGACATACTTACCAAAAGAAACATGCATAACAAAGCAGAAGCTAAAGCAAAATTGGTTCTATTTAACTTATATTAACAAAAAAAATGGTACTTACCTTTTCAAAGCTTTACAGGTTACTTCAAACCAACTGATCAACAAAGAATTTGCCAATAGATGTCCATAATTGTGAATAAAAAAACAAAGAGTACCGCTCCTGTGAAAAATAAAGACAATAAAATGTACACGAGATCAAACACTAATCAATAAAGGTTGCATTGGACCTAGTGTTTACCCAGAGATGATGTTCATGGTTTTACCGCAGAGAAAATTATTGTCATAAGAAGATAATTTCCAGCGCATATTATATCATTTAAACCTCCAAGAACATTTATGTTACAGGGATATATGTAGTAACGTATGGAAATGAAGAGACTTAACACAGATAAGGGAGATTGACAGGAGCTACATGTGTTCACATCAAATGACATATTCCAAGGGGGACTGAATAATAAAACATTTATGGTCTACGCAGATACAAGTTAAAAATTGTATGTTCTTCTTTGTGCCAGAATACGCTTTTGTCGGTTCGACAGACCATACTTATTAATTGCTTAACGAGGTGGTATCAGTTATTAGTACATTACAAAACAAAGAAATTACGAATTAAGTAAAATCATACAGTTAGGTCCTAATAATAAGGTGAAAACAGATACATTTCCTTGGTTGCTCAAATTAGAACGCAGCAAGTAAAGGCATGAAAAAATACACAAGATCAGGCATGCCTAATAGTAATAGAATTATAGAAGAGGTTCTTGAATCTTGATTAAGTAACTGCAGATGTAACAGTTTTCAAGTCTGGCTGCCTGGAACCATATTCGAGGGAACATGTTTGGGATGTCCATGTAAAAAATAATAATGATGACTTATTTGAAGGAGATAAATAATGCATATATATATATATATATATATATATATATATATATATATATATATATATATATATATATATATATATATATATATATATATAACTTACCACAATAGAGATCCTTTCGACACATTGTCCATGATGAGGGTCATAATATCACACTCAGTTTTTAATCTTTTCTCCCTATTTGGTGTCTCTGATGTGTATCTGTAGGCCTAAATGTGTGTCTCAATGTCAGCTGTAGTTGTTATTGAGGAAAAAAAGAGATATTCCTTAATTAAAAGAATATTAAACTTTAGGTTAAAGTTGGTGACTAATGTGGAGGGTTTGGCAGATCTAATACCAGATAAAAAGCAGCAGCAGACAGATCCATCAACTCTTCCTGGAAGCATCTCAAGGACCCAGCTTTCTCATCTCGAGGTGCCTCACACCTACATTTATTGAATTTAACTAGTGATAAACTTGAAATCATAAACATAAAACACTGTCAATAACAGAGCAGTGACCTTACCATAGTAAACCCGCTCCAGTGTTAATATTTTGGTCTAGTTCCTTGATGATGGCATCAAGAAGTTTTTCCAAAACCTCTGATATAACCTTAGCAAGCTTCAGCTGAACCTTTGAATAGGTGATGAACAAACTCTGGAAGCAGCAATAATTTCACCAAAAAAAAAACTTATAATAAAGTTCTCAGTATAATAAAGTGATGGAGTTACAATAGTGCAAATTAGGCCGTAAGAACCTTCAAGGCCCGATCATGAGTTGTCAGCCAAGAATGGAATATAAAACCTTGAGCTGCATTATGGATCTCTGCAGATTTGTATCCAAGGTTTGGCCCATCCTTCCGTAAAAAAGTGTTAATGCATTCCATAAGCTTACGAGTCAGCTTTCCCTCCTCCCTGATTTCACGAAATAAACTTATTTAATATGCAACTTGCAAAAGTAATAGGAGACTATGTTGTAAAAATTCAAGCCATTCTTCTTAGTGTGCAAAGGGGTTCAACAGGAGAATCAAACAGAGTATGTACCTAATATGCGAAAAGATTGCACAAAATCCATTAACAACCTCCTCCCTCATGATATCAGGGTAATCGCCAGGTGGATTTTCAAGTAGAACATGAAGTGTCGATGTACAGCGGAAGGATTCCTCCTTGGAGCTGGCCTGATTGCTCAATTTTGTATCAAAACCAATTGCAGCCTTCTTCATGTAGAGTACTACAAAATCTAATGGAACATATGGATTCTAAGAATGGAGCATAAGGGTGTTATGATATATGAAAAATAAAGATGATTGGAAGGGCAACTCACTGCTATATATTCGAGGTTTCATCTGATACCGGTACTCCTTAACTCTTAAAAGCTGCCTAAGAACTATGCTATACTCTAACTGAAAGATGAAAGCATCTTTTACGACCTCCCAGATATGACTGAAAAGTTGCTTAGCAATTGAAATCAAAAGTAAGGAGTGTCCTGCAAATACAATGAACCTATTCTTGAATGGCATGCACCATATATTCCACTTGAAAGCAATTGAAAAACTGAGTGCACAGAAGGTGTATCGATAAAAAGGAACATAATGCTGGCGAGTGGAAACACATACAACTATATCCAGAATTTACCAGAATTGTGCAACTCATGAAACCAACATATATTGCCTACTATCTAGCTAACAATTATCCATAAAATGTATGAATAACAGCAAATGGCAAAAATATATGTGACATTTACCATGATAACGATATTATTAGGCTAAGCTGTTTTCATGATTAGAAAGGACGTGTGTGGAGGATAATTTCAAAATTATCCTAGACTGGGTAGCATATGATTCATTTGTCGCTTCTCAATGTTAAAGAATACTCCCTCCATTTGGATTTGTAAGGCGTATTAAAATTTACGTTGATACCAAGGCATCCTTGCTCACAAATTTTTATTCCCATGCAGCCCCTGATTAATATGCGACGCTCTGATTGCAGGCGATCCGCGACGCCCTGATTAGCTCCATCGCACCTTCAAGCATCCGCGCCCAGCAAGTTCGCCCGCGCATGCTGCTTCTGCTTTTTGCGCTCGCGCGGCCGCGCATGCTTCTTCTGCTTTTCGCGCTCCTGCGCCCGCGCAGCGCATGCATGCTGCTTCTGCTGTTTGTGCATGGAAGGAACTGGCCAAGCATTTGGGCATCATGTCTATAAAACGGTTAACACTAGGTGGGCAGCACACTTCCATGGTGGAATTGATCTGAACCAAGCAATAACCTGGGATGATTTTTTAGATGAAGATGTGATGCTGCCCTTAATCTTTTCTTTAATCTCGTGGCTGTCTTTGTTAGTCTAATGGCTGTCTTTAATCTCGCCCCATACTTCATCTGCATCCGCTTGCCAGTTTTTAGCCCTGCATGCGTGAAGCATTGAAGGAAAGGGCACTGGAAAGGTGCAACTTGCAGCACAGAAGGAACGAAAGCTGTGCTATGTGCATGAACAAATCACGCAGCGTGGAAGCAAATCAAGCAGGGGTATTATGGGCCAAAGGCCACCTAATTAGTATTTAGTAGCTACGCCTTTCATTACCGAACAACAAAAAAAAAAATTGCGCCTTACAAATCCAAATGGAGGGAGTAGTGCTATTTGTAAGTTATATATGTTCAGAGAACATAAACAGTTGAATGCTGAAGTGTGACATGTCTGCTTGCATATCCAAAAAAGATTACATTCTCTGTTTGTGATGGAGCCAAACCAAAACATTATAAGCATCATCTTTTAGTATCCTCTTAGGGGTTACAGTACATTTTCTGATATTCTTAAAAATGGTCCAAAAAGCGGCATTAAATCTTTGCTCAGGAAGGATGTAGCATGATCAGGACATGTCAGGAGCGCTCCATCATGTTAGTGAAGTGGTTTTATTTTTATATGAAGTGATGTTTGAGGTGTCTCCCGGAGAAATAATGCCTCCTTGCTGAATTTGTACGGTACATAAATGAGGAGCAGCATAACACGATTATCTCATTTACTGATGGCCAAGTCATCCATTAACCTGCACCTCCTAGGGAGATTTCAGCCTCACCCAGCAGTAATGGATAGGACAGAAAAAGAGCTGCAAACAGTAGAGCATTGGTTCACTAAGAAGAGGAAGGCCTTGAGGCCAAAAATGACCTGAGAGCCAGACGTCCTCGGCGCATTGGACGGCGACGCGGAGCATCCTGGCAGCGGTGCTCTTGGCAGCGCCCCGCTTCTTAGCAGAGATGTCCAAGGTGACGCACTTGGCAAGGAGCAAGATGAGGAACGGCCACGTGCCAGCTGCAGAGGACACAAAAATGGTGAAGCGATGCAAGGAATCAGGAGCCGGACGGCGGCGGCGGGCGCGGTGCGACTGACATCCTGAGAGGAGGTGGCCGGGCTTGGCGTTGGCGGTGTTGCGGGCGAGGAGGCGGCAGAAGGAGAGGCGATCGCGGTCGCCCTGCAGCCATGTGCCCAGCAGCTTCACCCCTTCCTGCACGGAACCAAGCGCGATTCATCAGCTATGCACTGGCCTCATCGATTCCTTCCATTCCAATTCCATTCAGTTCGAGGCACTCACATCGCGGGCTCTCGCACGGTCTGACGAGAGCTTCTGGACGACATCCTCGACGTCGCGCGACGTCGCCATGGCCATGGCGATGAGAGTGGCTTAGGGTTAGGGTTCGGGTGGGCAGCCGGCGGACCACATGGGAGGCGGCGGCGGCGGCGGCGGCGGAGATGGAGAGGTTTTGAGCACTTTTGGGGGTTAAAGTCAAGACTTGAGACCCATGGAAGAGGAGGAGAGACTGGTATGCGTCCTTCGAAAAAAGAAAAATTATGTTTACGCCGCAAAAAGTGCAATGTTGCTGTATGATATAACTAGACTACTTGAAATTGTCGTGAATTTCTGAAGTTTTGGTTTAACATTTAAAGATTTGTTTTGGTATATAGAGTTTATCTATAACTTATAATCTATCTTTAATATATCAGATCGGATTTAGAGCTTATCTCTAGGCATAGATCTTTTATTTTTTTCTTGATTTATGTGAGAATTTCTTTGATCGATCTAGGCCATTATAATTTGATCCCACCGTTGATCGAACGACTCAAATAATTTGGATGATGTGAACGAACGTGGTGATTTCTTTTTCCCTCCTTTGGTCCCGTTGATCAAACGACTGAAATAATCTAATCTAGGTGATGTGGATGAACGTGGTGGCTTCTTTTTCCCCTCCTTCATATAGATAATAGATAGAAGATAGATAGATAGATGACTTTTTAATAAAAAAATATAAAATTGTAAATAAATTAGAAAAACACTAGAATAATTCTAAAAAATGTGAGCAAGCAGCTTAAGGAGGATAAAAAAGAAAAAGAGAGTAGTGGGATAAAGAGATAGGGCAGGCCTTGGGCTAAGAGGAAAAATTGGCGAAGTCCATTTTGCAAAATAGACAAAATAATTTAGATCAACATGGGCCAAAAGATTATTATATATTTAATGCCCTTATTAAAACATTTATTCACATG